>JBAIAC010000010.1:47630000-57630000 GCA_037349315.1 Chelydra serpentina
GAATGCTGACACCTCAGGGAAGAGTTATCAACCTGATCTTATTTAATATTATGATAAATGATCTTCCAAAACAAATAAGTGCCCAGGTAGGTGTTTCTCTATTTCCAGAGGATTGTGTTCTGTGGGTTAGGAGAAGGAATACTGAAGTGGCAGAAAAGAGAATCAACAAAGTGTTACAAGAGACCTCTGACTGGGGAAATGCATAGGGTTCCAAGTTTGCTACTGCTAAAGCCAAAGGACTGATTTTTACAAAAAAGGAGAGCTATAAAGAAATGAAAACTGTATCTGTATGGAGGAGAACAAATAGATATAGTTAAAAGGTTGAAATCCTAATGGCAATATATATTACATTCCTTTAGAAAGATCATATAGACTATGTTAGAGATAAATACAAAGGAAGGATCAACCTGCTCAAAAGCATTGCTGAGTCTAACTGAGGATGGGAGAGAAGGGAGGCAGATAAGAAAATGCTGCTGTTGGCGTACAGAGCCTGAAGAAGACCAGTTATCAACTATGGCTGTCAGTTTTTGGGTCAGCATCAAAATCAGAACTTTAAAAAATGAGATTTAATACAAGCACAAATTGCATGCGGCACATTTATTACAATACTCTAGCAGCTACATAAAGCACTTTTTAGAACTGCTAGTTACACTACAAACGAAACTACTGGACCTAACTTCCTGGGCCAAAGTTAATAGGAATTGTAATGATAGAAACATCAACCACATATACACGGATTGTTGGGAATTTAATAGGCAAACTATAGCACACAGTGTTAGAACTCCACATGCTGTTCAAGTTAAACTGTGGATGTAGGAGTTGAAAGACAAGGAAAAGCTAAGTTAAAACTTAATGGTAAAAAGGAGAGAATAGCTATAAAAAATGAAGTATTCCAGTATCAGATGAAAAGTGGAGTGGTTTCTGTCAAATATATGCAGGTGGGTCAAAAAAGGAAAATACAGGAAGAGCACAGACAGCATATTTATACCAAAATTAGGAATTAGCACGTCTAAAAGAACATCCAATTTTGTAGTTGTCATGACAGTTGAATTAGTAGCAATAATGCTAGTGTTAAACTGGATCTGGGATGTAGGCCTAGCAGCGGGGGTCATTTTTTGATACTCAATATCAAGCCTTATGGCAATACAAATGGGTGCCTCCTGATGTCAAAGTGATTTAATCAATGACATTATATTTCCAGTAACAGAGTTAGTACAGATGGGGATACATGTAGCACTCGCCTGGGTGGGTCCCAGAGCGTGCTGGGATAACAGGGAATGAAATGGTGGACAACACAACTAAAAGGGCTGCAAGACATGGAAAGATTGACATAGAAATACCCCTAAGTAAACAGGAATTTTAAAAGCCTCGTACAGAAAAATGTAAAAGAGGAACGGCAAAAAATCTGGATCAACGAAAAAAGAGGAAGATTTTTTTGAATTGTGCCGTAAAGTTGAGGATAATGACATATGTCAGGGCCCAGATAGGACAAGTGAAGTGCTTTTGTTTAGAGCAGTGGTTCTCAACCAAAGGTATGTGTACCCTTGGGAGCACAAAAAGGTCTTCCAGGGGATACATCAACTCATCTAGATATTTGCCTAGTTTTACAACAGGCTACTTAAAAAGCACTAGTGAAGTGAGTATAAACTAAAATTTCATACAATGACTTGTTTGTACAACTCTATTTACTATACACTGAAATGCAAGTACAATATTTATATTCCAGTTGATTTATTTGATAATTATATGGTAAAAATGAGAAAGGAAGCAATTTTTCAGTACTAGTGTGCTGTGACAAAATCAGACATAAAAATACAAAAGTGTAAGCAAATAGTTTTTAAGTGAGGTGTAACTTGGGGTACTCAAGACAAATCAGACTCCTGAAAGGGGTACAGTAATCCGGAAAAGATCGAGAACCACTGGTTTAGAGTACTAACTGGCCATTGTGGCTTGGGTAGCCTACAGAGGTTATAAATCCACAAATTCAGAGAGAGTCACCAGGCCCAAGAGTTGAGCTGGTTTTACAAATCTGGCCCCAACCCTTACAGCCATCTCTGGGCCTTCAGGATTTATAAATTCTACAGGATCATTTAGAGACCAGGGCCAGAACACCTACAGAAACTACAAATACACAGGACAGGACAGACTCACTGGAGTTGGGACTTCTGTAGAGCTTATAAAATGTGCAGGATAGACCGACTCACCAAGTCCAAGACTCCTCTGCAGTCTACAAGCTCCAAGGGCTGCAGGCAGAGCTACTCCTTAGCAGACTTACCAAATTCTGCAGGCAGAGACTTTCTGACAAAGCTTCTATGTGCTGTACAGCCCAGATCCTGGAATAGGCAGCACTGATGGCCCTGCCCATATTAGAATTCCACTTACTCACTTGCACTAAATATTTGACAACCCCTCCTCTGGCCATTCACTTTATCTCCATTCTATCCCTGTCCTTTACAGAAAGCTTAGGAAAGGAGATAGACCTTGTAGGATCCTCTAATGGTCACTGACTTTGGCTCTGCCAGAGGAAGGAAGAGAATGAGTTCCGTAATTGATGGCTCCTCACTGAAAGGACCATGCCACTAATCCCCTCTCATTTAATCTGGGAGGCTGTTTGAGCTAAAGCACCTCTGTTGATCTCTTCTACTGACATAAGGAGACAGTTGTTCACTCAGATAGCCAGCACCCAAACTACTCAAGTCTGTACAGGTTAAAATCAACAACTATGTTTTCACCCTGAACATATTTGGAAGTCAGTGCAGGCTCTAAAGCACTGGTGTAGTACATTCATTGTAGGAAACACTGCTAAGGAGGCAGGTCATGACATTCTGCACTAGCTGAAGTCTCCAAGGAGTCTTCAATTATAGCACAAAGCAGAGCACATGAAGTTAATAGAAAATTCACATATACAATACCAGGTCAATAAGACATGTGCCTATTATTCTTAAATAAATAGTAATCACTCTTTAACATTCTGATATTTTAAATACTGCCAATGATATAATAATTGAATAATAATGAAACTGTCAAAGCAGTCTCCAGATTTTGCTATTTGGGTTCGATACTCACCACTTCCTCCAACTCTCACACGGAGGTTCTCCATCATATTGTCATCACAGCATCTGCCATGGGTTATTTACCATGAATATGGAACCAGCATTATCTCAGCATGACAACCAAGTTCAGGATCTATTTGAGCTGTATCCTCCCTGTACTGTTGTATGGCTGTGAAACATGAACACTACGCCATGCAGACTGGGCAATGCTGGAGGCTTTCCACACAAAATGTCAATGTCATATATTGGGCATAAAGTGGAATGACTTCATCTGTAATGCAGATGTTTATGGTCGCTCCGGTCTACAGACTACTGGGACCATTGTCTGCAAACGGCGCCTTACGCTTTTCGGACATGTAGTGAGAATGCCACAAGATGTTCCAGTGAATGCTGTTCTCTGGGTGGCTTGTAACATCTGGGATAAAATTCCACCAACTGAGGGGTGGGCATTTCAGGGGCAGACCCCCTTTTACATGAGTTCATCAAGTCTGTTCCAATGTTGGACTCTTGGGCCATCAAGCCCTTGCGGCCACTCATGAATGGACTCAATGGCGAATGATCGCTACGGCCGACTGTTCGGCTTTGTGTTGAAGAAGAAGCTGAATGAGTGCTTTGGAGTCAGAGACATATATATACACACACACCACATGTCTGCAGTATTCAACATGTTACTCTTAGGTCTGGGGGAATCCATTTGTCACAGATGGTGCAAGGGAGAGGTTAAAGTTTGGACTAAAATGAACTGGAATATCTTTGGAGGTTCAGGACTGGTTCAGTAAACACCTTCTCTCTCTCCCTCCTTTTCACTGATCAGCCTTTGCTAGTAGGATCTCAGTCCCCTGCTTCTGCTCTGCTTTAGGGTTTCCCAAGTAGTAGTCCCTTCACAGAGGATAACATGTCTGGAAAGCCCCCCAGAGCTTGTGAGGCACCAACAGGAGCCACCCAAAAAAGGCAGTGGGAAATTTCCACACAAAGGTAGGAGTCATGGGGCATGCCAAAAGATTCAGATAAACAGCCAAGCAAGGGGTGGGTGCTCAGATGAGCTGAACCCAGTGGCGTAGCCAGGTTTAGAGCACAGGGGGAGCGGAGCTAAAAAAAGGCACCAGGAGCAAAAAACGTCGGGAGCAAAAAAAGGCGCCGGGAGCAAAAAAAAAATGCTCCGCTCTGGCTGTAGCGTGGGAGCAAAAAGTGTCGGGAGCAAAAAAAAAAATGCTCCGCAGCAAAAGGCGTCGGGAGCCCCCAAAAAGGGTGCCGCTTCTGCTCAGTGGGGGAGCGGCCGCTCCCCCTGCTCCCCCCCTGGCTACGCTACTGGCTGAACCTCTCATCTTTCTGAAATTCATAGGCTTAGACAGCCCAAGAGGCCAAACGTGCGGCCTTTCCATTTGGCTCTCTCTTTGTTTCTTTAAACTCTTACAGTTATGGGAGCTCTCCTTGCCCCGATCTGTTACTCCCAGTTCATCTGACCATTGCTGTTGTCGCCACATACCTACTTCTCCCTCCTTCTGAACTGCCTACTGCAACAGCTATGAAAACTTTATTTGCGCACATTCATTTCCTATAATAAAAGCTTAATGGAGACTGGTTTGTGCTGTCAATTAATTCAAGAGACAAGCTGATTGTGGTCTTCAAAATTTTTGAAAATATATATTGGATGGAGACCCCAGAGTAGTCACTAAGCCCTTAAAGACATGAGGGGCCCATGGCCTGCTTCTGGTCCCACACAACTGTGCATCTCTGTCTCCATATTACCAACAGATGTTGTCTATATGCAGACGCTCGTCACATATCTCTTTTGGATGACATTATTGATACTTCTTAGAAGTGGGTATTGACTAACAGACACTGCCGCATTTTGAGAGCCAGATCAGATAATAGTGGGTGATAGTGGCCATGTAACCCTTCTTAACACTCAGGGCCCCTGAAAATGAAGAAGGGATACTTTACCTTTTCCCTCTTATTGCCACTGAACCTGTCTTTAGCAGTCTGATAATGAGACCAGCCTCTTGCCACCCCAGCTTTTCCACCTAACTGAAGGAGCTGGGGGAGAAAGTTTTAAAAGCCTACTGACCCTTTTCGATCACCTTTTCGATCAGTCACATACTTCACTCTCCTGTGCCAGGGAACCATTTAGAAGATGTGCTTCTGCACATCCCATTGTCAGCATGGGGACATCTACCAAGCTGCGCTTGGGTGCTCCCTGGAGATGTGCGACACTGAATGGCTGTTACATCTCCTGCTATCCCCTGATATCTGTAAACTTACCTCACAACCTTCCCAACTGCATCTTTTGGCAGTGACAATTATCACATATAAAAAGAACATAAAAAAGCAGTTCAGCATGGTCAAGGTGAGCGTCTGGGGGGCTCACAAAGCTTGTGAGTAAAGCTTAGGGATGGCACACACATTAGTTACATAGTGCATAGGTTGTTGTGGATGTCCCTGTCCCGTTCATGATCAGATAACATACATGTGGGTACTACATAATTTGCTGACATAGCAAAGTAATAATAGGAAAGTACTTGATCCATTTTTAG
The DNA here is from genome assembly GCA_037349315.1 of Chelydra serpentina. Lineage (NCBI taxonomy): Eukaryota > Metazoa > Chordata > Testudines > Chelydridae > Chelydra > Chelydra serpentina. Next base: position 47,635,588 of record JBAIAC010000010.1, read on the forward strand.
ATATCTAAATGAGATCTAGCATGTTGAAACAAGAGGGCTAGGTAGCACAATGTGATCACCTACTGGACCACCAGCAAGAGCTGTGGACCACAGATCACAGTTTGAGAACCACTGGCATACATGAACAAAAGGATACAAAGTATGTTGTCTTCATAATTTTAACTTTAATATTCCTGATATCTCTTAACAAAATTTAGTATTTTAAATCCTACAAGGAAAGTACCCAGAAATAGTTGACAAGCTCAGGGCTAAGAATACTAAGTTATCTATCAACACAATGGGCAGAATTCCTGGACAATCTTTAGGTAAAAAAGGGGAGGACCACAGATGACATGTTCATAATAATGCAGAAAGAAATGTGAAGGGGGAATGACCACGTAGAGGAAACAGAGATCATTTGCAGAGACGTCAGGAGGAGGAGAAGAAATAGATGTTTATGAAGCATCCTGAAAAAGGTAGAGGTGAGGATTGTAGAACTCTCGAGGAATACACGGAACATGGCAGAGAACTGAGGCGGCAGGATCTGGAATTAATTGGGAGTCCAATATCTAAGTTAATTCAGGCAATATTCTAGCACCACGGACCATAGCACAGTTCCTCATATGCCTCTCATTGTAGCACCATACCACATGACATCAGAAGCATGTATTGGATTGCATCAGTTTCCCTGTATTGGTCTTATTCTCTGCTTTCAGCTCCTGACTGAAGCCAGAACAGGGAGAACATTACCCAAATGGACACCATTTTCAATTCTTGTAGTGCACTTCTCCATGGACTTCTGACTGGTTACTATATTTTTAGAATGGTTTTGGTAGACATATGGGTTTGCAATATTGTTGTAGCCGTGCTGGTCTCAGGACATGAGAGAGACAAAGTGGGTGAGGTAATATCTTTTATTGGACCAACTTCAGTTGGAGGAAGGGACAAGCTTTTGAGCTTCACAGAGCTCTTCTTCAGATCTAGAGGTGGTAACCAGAGGGTCCAAGTTAAACACAAGGTGGGACAGATTGTTAAGCATAAGTTCACATATGTTGTAGGACACCACTTAAAATGAAGTGGGCACTTACCACCTCTTCAGTAGTAGGAGAAAGGAGGGCTAGTAAGTAGCAGTGCATGTTAAATTATTAGAATTGGCTATAAAACCAGTGTCTTGGTAGAAATATGTCAGTTTACACTTGCTGAGGATTTGGTCCTGTATATTCAAAATAACAGGTGAAATTGTCTCTGCATTTTAGCTTCCACCTCCATCTAGCTTTGTGCCTTCCAAAGTCACATTCTGAGCATGTTGAGTGTGTAGCTGAAGTAGTGTATGTCAGGACTAGTGTAATCGGGGACGATTTCCTAACTCAAAGGACAAATGGGAATGCTGAGTCTTCAAAAACCATGGTAAGTTTGTAGATCCCCAGGTATATGTTGTAGGGTGTGGCCTCATGCACACTCCTGAAAAGCTCAGATTTTGAAAATTCCTGACATCATGCATGCTGCCTAGCCTCCATGTCCATATGTCCAGAAACTACCCCTGGTTTGCATGATCATGGAGTGGCATTCTTTTCTGTTTCCATGTTACTTGGATAGATAGCAAAGAATTGAGTACCATTAATGGGTACCAGTACAATATAGAAAGCCCAATTCTTTAAAGTCCTCAGTAATATCTGCACACTTTCCACTTTGATCACATGCCTCTGCAGTACTTCCTGCATGCCCAGGCGCACAATAGCACCCACTGGACTTGCCCATCTCAAAGTGGTGCTCCATTGACTGGTGAACATCTGGGGTAGCCAGCTTCTACAGGATAATTGGTAATGTGTTTCACATAAATTATGCTCTCATCTTGGCGGTCTGGTGCTGCAATGCTGGAGCAAGAACTTCACAGAGTGGGACTGAACTAAGCAGTGGTTGTGGTCCTAGTGTAAAAGTGAAACTCATCCTGGTAGAAGTCTATATCAAACAGGGTTCAGAGCTGGTTAGGGGGAAGCTCTCTGTACCTGTCTTCAAGAGTAGCAGTTCTCACTCTACAGTGGCTTTCATACTTCGCTGGAAAACCACCCACCACCATCACCTTTGGGTCTCTCCAGATGCTTAGCTCTAGTTTTCAGGACGAATGAGGCTTTCAGTACAAATAAACTGTTCTGATCTTCCTCTCTTCCTCTCTGGGTGCCCTCCATATTAGTATTTATTGCAGGAATGGCAGCAGTTCCTGATGAGTTACGGATTAACTCCCATCTCCTAGAATTCCTTTGGGTGCCCAAAAGAACTTGGAGGATCTCCCATAATCCTATACTGGGAATGCTGTACATGGGCAGTACTGCATTCATCAACTAGGACACGCTGCACCATCCAACTTGCATTTGCTCACTCCCACCAGTTCAACTTGCAAGAGTGTAATTCTCTAGTTACATAACTTCATCCTGGCATGGAAATTTGTTCCTTATGCCTCAAAAGTCATGCAGAAATGACAAAATCTTCATTCTGGGTCAAATTAGCAAAATATCACCAAAGTACCAGTTTTTGCACGTCAGTAGTCATGAGGCAAATAGTTTCTAACCTGACTTGTGTTGAGATGCAGACCGTGTGTAACTTTTGTCATACTATAATGACAGTTACTACGGACTATGACTACATAACTATAAAGGGATTCAGATTATAGCTCTGCTACTCCAGAGGATGGAGTCCAACGCTGTCTCCCTGTCAACCCCTGTCCACATGGTCAGAGGTCTCATCCTGATTTACTAATTTATAGGCTTCATCCCATTTTAAAGGTACAGTGCCTTAACTACATTTCCACTTGATTATGAGCATAAAATGAACACGTGCCATTTGGCACCGCTCATTTAATGAGAAAATAAACTGCCTTTTAAATACTCCAGTTGTACATCCAGTATTTCACACCAGGTGTTTCACTGTGAAAGTGAAACCAGAGGTAATGCTACTTAAAGAATAAAGTGAGATGACATCACCGCACCACTAGCCTCCGTAATTAGAACTTTAGACATTGCCCTTCAGGTTCCAGCTGACTTGATCTGGATGGTGACCAGCAAGTAAACAAGACTCAGAACAAAAGTATTCAGCACCAGCGCCTGCTAGCAGAATTACAATATACTTCTAATGAAACAACATTTCAGGCCATCAGCACCTAGCTGCTAACTCAAAAATTGGCCTCTTAAATGTGCTGAGTGCATTTAACGGATAAGCAGAAGAACAAGGAAAATATGTAAAAAATAAGCAAGACAGCTGCTGAAGGGGCAATTGGATCAATGAAAGAATAAGTGTATGGAACAGAGTGGCATTTACCCAGACACTGAACTTCTTTCATAGCATCAGGCTGCTGGTGGTGACAGAGCCATCTGTCCTGTCTTTTTTGCCCTTCCCTGTCTGCCATTAATTTTCCACAAAGGCTCCAAGCGACAGCTCCCTCATAGTGACCATACTTGGAAACAAGGTGTATGACAGGCAGGGGGAGAATGACATTCATCTCTAAGGGCTCCAGTGTTTACAACGTGGGAAAAAATAGACAAGACTTCATAAACTAGCAAAGAATAAATGAAAACGAAAGGATCAGTTGACAGCAGGATACCAGTCACAGGCTCCAGGGTTACATTTTCCTGTGCATTTTGGTAGGCTCTCACCACCCATATGCTGTAGACAGTAAACAAGTGAGTATTTCTGGAGCAGCTGCCTATGTAAAAGGAGAGGTGCCTGTTGCTACCCTGCAAAGTTGCAGTTTTATGGACATGCATTTCTTATGCTTCATGCTCTCTTAATCTCTTGCACTAACAGCATCAGGCTGCCACACCCCTCAATTCAGCAAGCCATTCCTGTTTGACAAAGGATGTAAGTGTGTGCTTAAATTATGACATACTTCAATAGTTTGCCCATTTGGGGCCGTAATAAATACAATCACAAACCTTCATTGCAGTTGCTTTACCTTTAGAAACAACCAGCCATGGACAAAACAGTGTCATACAACGTGTAACCAAAAAGAAATGATTATAGTTTATTTTTTGTTTGGTAAAATGCTATTCTGGGCACCAGGCAGGCCTGGCCTTGTTTTACAGCCTTTGATTTCATGAGTTCAAATTTACTGATATTATTCTAAAATTCTGTTCTATAGTGGTTCTTCCACCATGCTCATCACTGTAGTATCTGAGTGTCTGCCAATAGTACATTAAGCAATGTGACTAACATCTGTCACATTCTCTCAGCCTCTCCCCAGGAGAAGTGTGTGGAGTAGATTGTTGTGTTTTCCAATTTTTTAATATGTGTGCATTGCTATGTATTTATATAAGAGAAGGCAAGGTCATTGAAATGTGCCTTGTACTTGGAATGGAACGTAGCGAGGTTTGTGATTGTCCTTAGTTCCTGTGGCAGTTCATTCCACAATCTCAGATCAGTCCCTGAGAAAATTCAGTCTCCTGCACAGACGAGCTTTACCCTTATTGTGCAGAATTCCATTGTCCCAGAGGACCAAAGATGTTGACCACCATCTTCAAGCTGGAGCATTCTCCAAATGAACTTCCTCCAAAACCACAAATATTTTAATTTTTAAAATGATAAAAGGCTTATTATGAAAGAAGGAAGTATCTTACTGGCCGATGAAGGTTTGGGCTGTGGATAACATACCGGCTTATTGCATGCAATCATCTCTTTCTCTAGTGGCTGGTCTCAGATAGGAGAAGAAGAGCCTGCTACTTAATGAGTGCTTACAGAATTATTCTTTTTGCTCAAATGACAGAGGTTGTGGCTTTTTCAGCCTGATTTCTTAGATGTGCTTGAGCATCCAAAATTCCCACTAAAGTCAATGGGTGCTCTGGGTGCTAAGCAACTCTCAAAGTCAAGCTGCTGGTACAGAAGCTTAAGGTCATAATTTTGATTGCTGCTGTTGACCATGGGGTCAGGATGTCTGAGGCCCTGGTTCAGTATATGGGAATCCAATAGAGCCACCCAAGCTGAGATTCAGGCAATTGCCACAAAAATGTAACAAACCATTTTCTCAAAGCGATTATGCACTTCACCCAGTCAAGTGATAAGGGAAACAAATAGTTTTTGAGTAGTTGAAGCCACATAACCTTTGCCCATGTCCTTTAAAAAGAACCGGAAGTGTGCATGTATCTAGTAGAACCTTGCTGTCGTGTATGACCGGTTACATAAACACTGGAACAGAGAGCAGCTCGTGAACATTCCATGGAACCTTTATGTCCATGTGGCCACATATGACACATAACACAGGTTTTAATTGCTAGAAGAGAATGTGACAACTAAAAGGGTAACTGCAATAAAAGAGCTTGGTCAGAACTAACATTTATCTAACCCTTGTGAAGAGTCTCTGCTCTAAGTACATTTTTACTTATCTTAGGTTGCCATATAGTGTAGTGTTATCATAAAAAAAGTCACATTAAAGGAGGTCAGTTCACTGAAAGATGCCTAAGGAGAGGGATATTTAGTGAGCATTTAAAAAAACGAAATAGAAAGCAAATTGGCAAAAAGGCTGACTGAGCCCATATGGAGTATTGCCAACCCCTGGTGTTCAAAAATCCAGTGGCAGGCATAGGGGCTGGAACTAGGGGTGTGGCAGCACCCCCTGGCTTGAAGCGGTTTCCATTATGTACAAGATTTACAGTTTGCTTCAATGGCTGTCAGCACCCCCACTATAAAAATTGTTCCAGCAGCCCTGGTGGCAGGCCATCAAAATCTTGAGACTGGCTTAAAAATTGTTTGTTTTTAAAACTACATGTTGGGTTCTTTGTCTTTGCCTTTTGTTTTTAATTATATGTTTATTGCTGTACAATAATACACAAATTTGAGTCACGTTTTCAAGCTCTCTCTACAACCATGAGAGCTAGAAACTTACTTTAAAAAAAGCAAAAGAAAAGAAAGCTGAAATGCTCATATAATCCCAGGACTCTAGAAGCTAAGGCTTTCAGAAATACACCACATATTGTAACACTTGTGTTAAAATTGCAAGTGTTGACAAAATTGCTCCATCTGTAAGATCTTCCATAGATCCGTGAGCCTCACACTTTTATCGTTAAACAGAATTTTAGCTCTTTTGGAGACACAGAAGAGATGCCCCTGTCACAGCACAGGCTTTAGCTGACTTAGAATCATAGAATATCAGGGTTGGAAGGGACCTTAGAAGGTCATCTAAGGAGGGGGGAGGGATAGCTCAGTGGTTTGAGCATTGGCCTGCTAAACCCAGGGTTGTGAATTCAATCCTTGAGGGGGCCATTTAGGGATCTGGGGCAAAAATTGGGGATTGGTCCTGCTTTGAGCATGGGGTTGGACTAGATGACTTGCTAAGGTCTCTTCCAACCCTGATATTCTATGATCTAGTCCAACCCTCTGCTCAAAGCAGGACCAATCCCCAATTTTTGCCCCAGATCCCTAAATGGCCCCCTCAAGGATTGAATTCACAACCCTGGGTTTAGCAGGCCAATGCTCAAACCACTGAGCTATCCCTCCCCCCCCCCCCCATGTATACTTCTAGAGCCTGTATACATTCCTGAAGTCCAGTGGCCTGTGAAGTTCATACATTTCTACTTTTGTGATTTTGAACTCGTATTTGTCACCATTTTCTTACACATATCCAGATACTACTTGCAACTTACAAGAACCAACATAAAGAAGGAATTAGTGAAGTCATAAAAGTCAAGCAGGGGGGATTATAACACCAATAACCCATGACACTATACAGGAATCGATTTCCAATAGGTTTCCAGTGACACTATATGGGAATAGATATAAATGGATTTGGCAACACCAGAAAGACCTGCATAGTTGTAGAGCCCTGTTTTGCTAAGGTGCTGATTTTTAAAGTAATATTACAATCCAAGTAAAAGAAAATCTTTTTCTCCCTTTCCGTACTGCCCTGCTTCCACTGCAATCACCTGCCCTTCCCTACTGCTGCCTTCCAATAATGTTTCTTTTTTTCTCTCATTGCGAAGTGGGGGCCAAATTCTTCTCTCAGTTAGTTACACTGATGCAAGGTCCCGATCCAGATTTTCCTACTGCTTCATCAATTCTCCCACAACATGTCCTGCCTTCCCTGCCCTGCATTTGCCCAATTTCTCCCTATTCCCTTGCTTACCTGCATCTGTCCCCAGTGTCCCTGCATCCCCCTTCTGCTTGTGCTTGGCTATCATTCCTACTTCTGTCTAGTCACTCCTGCTCAATACTCCCCTGGTAGTCTCCCTTTCCCCATACATCCTTCAGCTCCTCGCTGGTGTTTTCCTGCTCCATTGCTGTTCCTCCTCTCCCAGTTGTGCTGGATCTCTGCATGCCCAGCCCCACTATTGCCTTCTCAGCTGTCATTAATTTCTTTTACCATTTTTCAATTTTCTATAAAGAAGGGCTACAAAGGCACAACATATGTATGTCGCCTGTCTTTGTGCAAGGATACAAATGACTATCAGTTTGCAACTGCTTTCCCCCTTGAATGTTTGTAGTGCCTGCCATATTACACCCTGCTCCCACACTATTTGTTTCTCCACTCCCTCCAACTCTGTCATGGCAAAACAATTCACTGAACAGTTTTATACGTTGTCTGGTTAATTTTTTCCTGAAAGTGGCTGCAGTAAAAATCACCTGATGTGGGTTATTTCCAAATGGAACTGGCAAATTAACTGCTATCCTAAAAAAAGGGGAGTTTTAAATTGAGTAGAGTATTCTGATATGCCAAGGTAATCAGTTATATGCACCTGCAGGGATGCCCAAATTCTCACAAAAAGCCAAAATCATCTTAACTGCTTTCTCACCCAGAATGTTTAGACCCTATTGAGCAGCACTCTTATCCTCTTCAACTCAGCTTTATCCTGGCAGGTTTCAAAACAGGAGGTTAGTAGGGAGGTGCCCTGACACATTATCTAAAACTATATTATCCTATAGTATGGGCCTGATGGGCAGGGAGGCAGATGGGCTTTAAGCCTTTAAGCCACCTTTAGACTTCCCAGTGCATTCTGGGGCAGCCAAGTGTCTGCCTGGCTCCTAATATAAGTTAGAGCAGCTTTGGGGTTGGTCAAACTTATGGTCTGCTTCCCAGGGCCTCTATAAGCCATAGGAAGCAGAGAATTGCCATAATGGAGTGCTCCAGCCAAGGCTTCTCCCTGCGCCTAGCCTTCCTTCTATTATACACCTTCATGTCCTGGGGGCTGGGACCAGGACCAGCATAAACCCTTTATATAGGCTCCAAGCTGGTCCAGGGACCGTTTGTGCAGGGTGTATTCTGTTTCTGCCCTTTCAAAGGGCCCTTTACAGCACCAGAATAGCTCTGAGGGGCCCTAGTGTAATTGAGAATCGAGTCCTATCTATGTACACACAATATCTGTTAGATTTTATCTCAAGCCACACTAAGCTCCAATTTCTGCTCTGGAATATATCCATGTGTATCTCTGCATGGATACATTTGAGAACAAAATTTGACCCTCAATGAGGATTTCAGGGATATCTAGCTCATCTTCTCCTCTCTCTTTCCCCCTCCCCCCATCTTCTCCTCTCTCCGTTATGCTCCTTGGGCCTGGAGCAGGGTACACAAGCATAACTTTTTACTGTGCAGTAATACCAGAGATGTGCTACAAATTTGGCAGAAATGTATGGACCTCCACATGTGGGCTGTATCAGACTCAAATTCTCTGTGAATCAGGAATAATTTGGGGGGACACCCAAAACACGGGGGAACATGTAACACAACTCATCTACTGCCACTAAACTTTATTCCAGTTTTAGACATTTTGAAATACGCTGCAATCTGAAAGGACAAAGATGGCCTTAATTTTGCATCAAACTCTATTAACATCTATGCAGTGAGCTATAAGTAATTATAATGTCTTTTAGAGCTTCTCTGCACGCTGTCTATTTCTTTAAAACTCCGCATGGTTGCTTATGCTGGCCTGACTCCATCAGAGGTAAAAGTACTAGTGCACAGAGGGCCCTAAGAAACCTCTAGCATTTTGTGTGCCATGTCATATAGACCTGCTCTGAGATGGCTGAGACAACCAAGCTTAAAGTACCAGCAGCTGCTCAGAGCCCTGTCTGCACTAGGATGCCCATGGGTGGTAGCAACTGTGGGAAAGATTTAGCAAAAAAAAAAAAAAAAAAATCTAGTGTAGGAACATTGCTAGTGCAACATTTCAGAAAAGCATACAGAGATCTCAATGTGTAACTGTGCTGATCCACGGATAGGCCTGTATGTGAGCAGCAGCCTGTGTACGCCAGGTTGGTGTAGGATGGGAAACTTAGCAATCTCTTTGCTGACATAGAAGATTTTGAATCGGAGACAGCTGATGACATCACGCAGGAAATAGAAGCAGCCTTATAAGATCAAGGCAGAAGGGATCAGATCAAAGCTGTTTGATCTTACTTTAGATTAGGGTGACCAGACAGCAAATGTGAAAAATTGGGATGGGGGGTAATAGGAGCCTATATAAGTAAAAGACCCCAAAATCAGGACTGCCCCTATAAAATCGGGACATCTGGTCACCCTACTTTAGATAGAGGAGCCATGAATGTGGCTTGTTCAAATGGCATATAGGCAAGTTTAGACAAGTTGTTCCTTCTATTATACACCGCATCAGCCTTAACTTGGAGCTTGCTAGTCTGGATCTCTAAAGTGATTATCCTTATCTTAAAGAATCTGAATTTGTTCTGAAAGACATTTGTCAGAGATTGAAAATTATCTGTGAAAGCAAAACTATTATCCTGTATGAGGCCTGGTCCTTGGATTCTTTCCAGCTATAGCTCCCACTGAAGTCAATAGCATGGAGAATTCAGTCCCATAAGGCCAGTTCATGTGCTGCAGTCCTTAGTCGGGTAAAAGTGCTGTTGCCTTTGACAGGAGTCTTTACTAAGGATCCATGTGAGGCGGGCCCCGCCATATTAAGATCTCTCTGCTCTCTACATAGAAAAGGGGTTTTCAGTCTCCTCACTGGTACTGTTCCCCACAACCCCCAATCTTTCTGGTACCCTGTAGAGAGCAATCCACAGAGTTGGAGTCTGCAAGAGGAGAAGGCAGGTCCACAGTCAGTGGGGCAGCCTCGGGGTGGAGCCAGGGGCGGCTCTAACGTTTCTGCCGCCCCAAGCAAAAAAAAAAAAAACCCCCAAAAACCCCAAACGCCGCCCCCCAAACAAACCCCGCCCCCAAAAAAACAACCCCCGTCTCTCGAAGCGCGGACCCCGTTCTCCCCGGCCGGAGGGAGGGAGCGCGGCATGCCCGTGGTCCCCGCTCTCCCCGGAGGGAGGGGAGCGAGCGCTTCATGCCAGTAGCCCTGCTCTCCCCTGCCGGAGCACCGGTGGGGAGCGAGGGTGGGGAGCGAGCGAGGCATGTCGGCTGCCCTGCTCTCCCCGGCCAGCGGGGAGGGAGTGCAGCATGCTCGCGGCCCCCACTCTCCCCGGCCAGCGGGGAGCGTGCGGACATGCCGGCTACCCCGCTCTCCCCAGCCGGAGCGCCGGGGCATGCCTGGGAGGGAGGGAGGGATGGAGGGGGAGACGCGTGCCGCGGCTGCTTGGGTTCTCTTCTCCCCCTCCCTCCCAGGCTCTTAAGCCTGGGAGGGAGGGATAGAAGTGGCAGCAGCGGCGTGCGAAAGCGGCGCAGAGCGGAGGTGAGCTGGGGTGGCCGGGGCACATTTCTAGGGGCGGCATGGCCGGTGCCAGAATGCCGCCCCTAGAAATGTGCCGCCCCAAGCACCAGCTTGTTTTGCTGGTGCCTGGAGCTGGCCCTGGGTGGAGCTGAAGAAGATGCTCATCATCCTCTCACTGGCCCTGTGGAGATTTCCAGGGACTAGTGATTCAGCCTGGAGAGGCCCAGCTAGCACAGCTCCAAAGGAGCTGCACTACTTAGGACTAGAGGGAGGGCATCCAGGTCCCAGAGCCAGTCTGGAGACAGGAGGATCCTTCACATATGGCCCTGGCCTCCTGCACAAGCCCTATCCCTGCCAATGGATCAATCGCAGAGAGCCTCTGAGAGGGACTCCTCCCAGGATTTTCATCCTGAGGGTTTTGGGAGTAAGGTCTTCAGGATCTGGCCCTTAAGCAGTTAAAACAGGTGACTTTAGCTCCTGATCCTGCAACCAGAGCCACATGGATGGACCCTAATGCCTGTACAGAGCCCTATTTATTTAAATTAGACTACACATGGATGAGGGGGTCTGCTGTCCCTGAGGATCCGACTGCAGGATCAGAGGCTGAGAACCGGAGTCCCTTCCATAATGCAAATAACACAGATGAGGAATGAGAAAATCCTGCACAAAGAGAGCAAGTCGTGTTTGACAAGGAGACTGAAAAGCAGGTTAGAGAAACTGGACAGACAGAAGGATACACAAATAGAAGCCCTTGGGGACATTGCTTCACAGTTATGTAACTGAACTGCTTAAGTGAATTGAATAACTAATTGAACCTGTCATGTGATAAACAGGTTTTTTTGGCCGGCCCTTTTTGTGTGATCACTGTAATGCTGTCATGGTTAATTGTAGGTGCAATTTTCCTCTTAATATTGACTAACACTTAACCCCCATAGAGGAGTACATTCCAATTTTGTTGTAGTGACTGAAAGTTGGGGCTGGGGATGGAGAATATCTTTCCAAACTGAATGCGCTTGTGTCAATGAGATCAAATTATATCCAGCTCCACTAATAGCCAGAGAAAAATGCACAAATGTAAACATAAAAGGAGTCCCTCATAATTTGAATACTTGTCATATTTCACCATAATTCAGCCTAAATGCCCATGGGCCACTTTAGTTTTGTTTATTGACATTTTATTGTCTAACAAGATACTGTATTTTAGTAACATTAATTGATTAATCGTTTTCATCACTCTGAGTGTAAACAAATAATTCCATCTATTTCTACCTCGCCTTCTGTTTACGGTTCGAGTGCGCCAAGCATTCAGACTCAATGCAAATATACCCTCCAGTAATCACGCATGGCATCCTTCATAACAAGCTGCAGAAACTCTCAAAAGCATTGCTGCTATGTTGTGGGGAATCTTGAGAATCTTAAGCTTAACTCACCATGCCTTGAAGCCTTCAGCAGGACTGGCAAGTTAGAGGCTGGGAGGGCGGTGGGATTCATCTGTGCAGATTATTATTCTAATGCTAGCATCTGTCATTTTAAGGGAAAAAGAGAGTGCCTGCAAGTAACAAATTAGTGGTGGCTGGGAATTTGTATGAGACAATTTGCTAACATGAGTTTCAGCGGGATCAAAGGAGCTGGAGCATTCCTCGGTGGACGCCATTTTCCATCTTTTGACAAGCTCTATGCAATCAGTCAAAAATATTTGATTCTGATGTTCGCTTTTTGTGTTTTTTATTGGGAAGGGAAATTTGCTGCCTCTTCCCATTTGCTTATTTTGACCATCAGATTAGTTAAGTGTAAAAAATCTGAGATAACATTGCTTGAGTTTTGGTTGTATGTGTGCTTTAGGGATCATAGGAAGGGGATGGGAGTCAGTATGCCTTCATTTTATTTCCAGCTGTGGCACAAACTTGTTGGATCACCCTTGGGCACGTCCCATAATCTCACTGAGCCTCACTTTACTCATGTATAAAATAGAAATAATGAGCCAGATTTTCCACTGTTGGTATCTCAGAACTAGTTGAGGACTATCTGCTAAGTATATACTGCCACTGCAGATATTCACCCCTGGAGTCTAAAGTCCGCTTACTGTGCAACATGTACAGCATAGATACCACCAGTAGATTTGCGGGAATTTTTTCATACAAGACTTTTTCTGGTGAGAAAAATGCATATTTGGCAACACAAACATTTCAAAAAGTTGTGCTGGTTTTGCCAAATTGTTTCAGTAAACAAAAACCTAAACAATTCTGAAAAAAACATTGTTTCAATAATTTCCAAATGAAACATTTTTTTTTTTTGGGTACAGCACGACTTCATTTCAAAATTGTCTCTAATTTTATGTAAACATTTAAAAAAATGTTTCAGAATCAAACCAAAACATTTAATTCTGGCTCGAATGAAACATTTTGTTTGACCTAAAATTAATTTTATTTTGTTTGCAGTTTGACTTGGAACACATTTTTTCCTGATTTTTCAGAATTTCCAAAAAACTGAAAAAAAAATTTATTCACCTAGTTCTAATTGGCAGTACAAATTTTGTACATGCTGTGCCATCTGTATGTCTTGTTTCAGAAGAGCCACCCTGAGAGGCAAGGATAGTCTGATTCTTGTTAGTGTTATTGCGATTCTCCTTCAGTCCTTGGCCATTAAGGGTGCCAATTAGTGATGGGGATTTTGGCTACATGAACACCTGGGTTGAGACCACCAACTCATTTCATATATTAGAGAATAACCATCAGTGGCAGTAGCTTTCTGATGACTACTGATCTGGGCCTCCTTCTAACCCATGGCTTATAGGTGAAAGGTTTTGTATCTAATTACTAATATCCTGAGCTGTTCATTCTCAGCCAAACCCTGTAAACCTGATTGTGTTACTCTGATCTAATCTGTTTTATTAGCTAAATTAAACTCCATACTTGCTACTATGCTGTCACTGCTTCTTGTGATCCACTAATTGCCTCTGAACAAAATGGGCTTTAAAGTATCTGGAGAGTAGCTTCTCTAAATCTAAACTGTTAGACCCTGATTCAGGAAAGCACTTAACCACATGCTTAAATCTCACTGGAATCAACACGACTTAAGCAATTCGGGGATACACTTAAGCAAGTGCTTTCCTGAATAGGGAATGACAAGAAACTGCTTAAGTGTATCCCCGAATTAGGGTCTTAGTCAGAGTACTCAGACCCATTAGTCACCCAATTCTGTGATCTAAACCTAAAAGTTCAGAATCGTTCTTGTATGCAAAATAAAAGGGATTAAATGTAAGGCCATTACAACTCTACTTTGATTTGCAAATATCAGTGAAATAATACTGAACACTGAGAATAGAGGGTTCATTCTGATTAATTGTAGCTCACAAATATTTAATGATATGTTTCCATTTTCATTAATCTTCTAAGCCAACTTGCCAAATCACATTTGTCTGTATAGGTCAGTCACCATTTTGATTATCTGAGTTCATGGGTTTCTTTGTACTTTGAGTCTCATTTCAGCAAGTCACAAATCTTATTTGTGGCCAGATCAAAGAATAAGCAGGGTCTCTTGCATACAGTTCATATTTGTGTCAGATGAAGTTGTCTTCCAAGTGATCTGAGTTAGCCCTTCTGTAAATGAAGGGTACAGTGTGTTTCTGAATTAAGGAATTTTAAAAGTGCTGCATTGAAGTGAGAGCTGCATACAAGGGGTGAGGGAATGGGCCAAGTGCAAAATTTTAATGGGTAGTACAGTCAAACCCTCTAGCAACCGGAGCTAATGGGGACAGACAGGGTTGTGAAACATGAGCCCACAAGGTCTCCACTGAGAGCTATCCATTCCACTTAGTACTCCCAAGCTTTACTTCACAGAGACCTCATGTTTTCTTGTTTCTTTTTAAAGCAAAAAAGGCCATATTAACATATTTGCAAGTAATTACAGCACCATGGTGTTTTCTTTGTTAAGGGCTGATCTTGAGAGCCAGGAACTTTACATATTACAAACAGGTGGATGCTTTAAATGGTTCTATAGATAAGATTTCATAGATGGTAAGCTCTGTCTCTTACTCTGCATTTGTTCAGCACCAAGCACAATGGCACTTCGATCCCGATTGGGGCCTTTAGGTACTATCCTAATGAAAACAATAACAAATGTTATTTTTTTTAAATAAAATATGGTTTAACAGTACACTTCAGTGGCATTTGCCTTAGTAGGTCCTTACTGGGAGAAGCAGGTATTAGTATGTCAAAGTTATCTTGGGAAGAGCTTTCTGTGGAGGGACAAACAGCATATTCTTGTTGAGAACGGATGTGGCCCTTTTAAAAGGTTATTTTAAACAGGCCGTAAGGTTGGTGGAGGACACTGACTACAGGCTTCAAAGCTTCATTCTAAGATACTCACGTTCTACTAGGTAAGAGGGACTTTAGAAATGAGTGAGAGAATGTTGAGTAGATTCCATTCTCCCATACGTTCTTATAGCTGTTTTCAAAATTCTAATTTGGGCAGAGAGCATTGTGGTGTCTCTAGCAATCACCAGCATTTAATAGGTTTAAATAGGTTTTATTTACAAGATTGTGGTTCTGTTTTAATTTCAGACTAAGCCTGGAATGAGTGCCCTTTGCTAAAGTGCCAATCTAAGTCAAGTTACTCAGAATCTTGCTGTTCGAGGCTTAGTCTAATCAAGGGAAAGACTCCTAAAAAAGAAGTCCCTGAAAGTACACTGGAAGAAGGAATTCCTCGCACTGATAAGAAGAAAATCTTTTAAACTCCTGATGAGGTGAAAGGGAAACGAATAGGAAAATGTGTGGTACATTAATGTAACCACAAAGAATTGCAAATGTTACTGAGCAGAGTTTAAGGAAAACTGCTGTCTTGTGGAATTCCAAAAGGATTTAGTCAATTTGATTCTGTGTTTGACTCCGAGTAATGAGACATTCCAAACCAACTGCTCTGCATGGATCAAATTTATTATTTTCTTGGCCACCCAGCTGGGTAGAAAGGAGTTGACCCAATAGTGAGAAACAGCCACCCAAAGAAAAGTTTGTGTATATGTATATTGATTATTTACCCAGTGCCTTAGATGTTAATGTATATTCTCGTGCTAAAATTTGAGCTATAAACACACTTGGCAGTAGGGTTATGGAAGAATTAAGACATCTGCGTTATAGTTCCATGACAAAGTACTATACCATAGAAGGGGGGAACTTTAGTGATTAAAAGCACCTCCTCAATACTGAAACAGCTCAAGTACTATGAATCAATGGCTGTAAAAGTAAACTCTGTACTTGTGGTAGTGCAAATTCTAAAGAATGTGGAGAGGGTGTGACTTAAAGCAGTTTGGAGATAATGTTTGGGAATGGAGAATTTATGGTCATGCTTTCACAGGGAGCTTTTGTAACATGAGTTTAGATGGAAAACAGTGATACCTTTTCATTCACTAAATTTTAGCAAGCTAAAATATTTAAGAACAAGAAAGGAAATATTACATTCTTACGGTTAGAAATAATACCATACCCATTCCTCCGCTGACGTGTTAAGCTATTTAGAAATGGAGCACAAGCCTACCAAATCCCCTTTCTAAACTTTGCTTTTTTCACACATATTTTAATCTGTCTCTCATGTACAGATGTTATACATAATGTTTAACCAAAAGAGTGCCTGAAATAATTCAGTCGTTTTTCTACCGGAAATTACTACTGCTATCAATCAATATTGTATTTCTGTGAGCACCTTCATTTTAAAATTCATTATCTATGCACAGAGGAGGTGTTAAAATGTTGGGGAGGGTATGCTGTATTCTTCATGGGATACAAAGAAGTTGAATCCCTGCTTTAAGTGCAAAACTCAATGCAACGTTAATCATGGTACCATAACTGGCACCTCTATAATGAATGCTTTCATGTGACTGGAATAATGCATAAGCTGTGTGGAATTAGACATAAGAAAACCAGACATGTGGGAATGATATCCCAGAAATATATAATTAATCTGTGTGCTGGTAGGTATCCCTACAAACATCCAACCTACTTAACCTGTAGTAGAGTCAGGATATCTGCAGAGTTATAAGGAGATTCCAGCAACTTTGTCTGTCATTAGGAGATCTCCATTCATTTTAGTGAAAGCTTGGTTTGACTTCTGGCACAAGACCCCAAGCCATGCAAATCTCACCTGCCCCAGGGTTTGACTACAAACTCAAAACTCAGACCAGGTATATTGAAAGGGTTACTAAGGTTCATGATCCTTCTGAGTGACACTGATTCTATTTTTGAGCAAACCTAAACTGAGTTATGGGTGCTGACAGGGGTGCTGGAACAATTTTTATAGTGGGGGTTCTGAGAGCCATTGAACCAAACTGTAAACCCTGTATATGGTGGAAACCACTTCCAGCCAGGGGGTGCTGCAGCACCCCCTGTCCCCCCCACACCAGCGCCTAGGGTGCTGATTGAAAAACAGGTTAAACACACCTATTCCAACCGAGTTTCGTTTTTGAGTTGGTCAGAATCCACATAGATCAGAGATAAAGAAAAGGTTCATACATAGCTTTGAGAATTGAAACAGCAAAGCTCAGCACAGCTCTACTTTTAATGAATCAGTGAGCAGGTTACCGTACTTAATGGGATTCATCTGCTGTGCTTAATGTCCCACATTAATGAAGTGGATGGTTCAAATGGCTGTGGATCAGCATCACAGAGAACTGATTAAATAACTCCTTCTTTGCAATTTTTTAATTGACCTGTCCATGGCAAACTTTCCTCACTTATCACAGCTACTTAATTTCCTCCAAGCAGCAGACTTCTGATCAGTTAGATTTGGATTTTCAAAGGCACCTAATGATGTAAGAGCACAAGTCTCAACAGAAGCCAATGGGACTCCTGCTCCTAAATTATGTAGGCACTTTTGAAAAAAATCTCACTTCTAGTTACAGTCACTCCCAAATTATCTCCATCCCTGATTCTTTACAGTGAAGAGCTAGAGGTTGAGTTCCTGAGGCAGACCTTGCTTGTCTTATCAGCCTCCCAAAAGTTCTACACAGGCATGTGGCTTGCAGGGGGGTGCCTTCTCTAATACTTCAGCGACTCTGTTAAAAGCATTCATGTGAAGAAATAGATATCTGCAGCTATCAGCTTTGCATACCTGTGGTTTCCAGTGTTACATTTCAAAATAGCCCAGATGAAATTAATCATTCCAATTCCTCCTGCCTGACACTTTGCTTGGATAATGCCAGAACAGCAGTGAATAAAAATGACACCCATTTGGACTTTATCCTGGGATGACATTTGGATCTAGTACATATCATCGAGACCAAGATGAATTGGGTGACCAGATGTCCCGCTTTTATAGGGACAGTCCCGATTTTTGGGTCTTTTTCTTAAATAGGCTCCTATTACCCTCCATCCCCTGTCCTGATTTTTCACACTTGCTGTCTGGTCACCCTAAGGATGAAGCACTATAATGAAGCCTTGTACATGTAGGTGCTTTATGCCTACTCTGCTATCATCAAGGCCTTATGTGGCACTGCTCTAGAGAAAGGGCCACAGCCTTCTCTGTACTCTTGATCAGTACATAGCTTAAACATGGCAACCTATCTCGGATCCTTTTCTTGGGTCAAAACCACCAGCCAGTAATTTTCTCAGACAAGTAATGACAATTCAATTTAGTTTCAAAGATACAAAAGTAAAACAGCTACAGAATAAGGAGAAAACAATGGAAAAAGATCACTGGCTAATATACATCTGGGACAGATACTATGGAAAGAACCTTCAGACTGTCCATAAATGTCTTAAATTTTGTTTGGTCACCACTTGTAGAACCTTGTTCTGTAGCATCTTGTTATATGTGCAGTCCCTTTGGAAGTGACATTTTTCCTGGAAGTATGTGCTCTGGATCCATGAAGAGACTTAAGCATTGCAATCACAACAACTAATTTTTTGGCACCTAGAAAAATCACAGGCACAACAATGAAATCTACAAAGCCTGAGTTAGGTACCTGGGCTCCTTGTACAATGCATGGGGAGAGATGGGTGCCTAAGAATGCAATCCACAAAAGCCAGCACACAAGGTACATAATTGACTAAATTAGCCAATGGGAGATGTGGAGAGCAGGGATTTGTTTTAAACTCCACTCTTCTCATGGTGATAGACACCTAAGTCTGGCTGCAGGGCTGCACCTATCTCTGCTTAGTGATCCGCAACCGACAGCTCCTCCCCTGGAGTCAGGCAGCTTAGGTGCCAAAGTAGTTTCTTGTGGAAATGAGTTAGGCGCCTGCGTCACTCTACACCAAACAGGGGTGTAGTGACCACCCTAATCCCACTGTTTACAGCACTTACCTGAGATATGGAAGATTCAGGTTCAGTTCCCTCTTCTGCCAGTGTGGGAGAGAGGATTAAAATTGGGGTCTCACACTTTTGAAGAGCATGCTCAAACAACTGGGCTATGGGCTAGTCACATATGGGGCTCCCTCAGTCTCTCCTGTTGAAGCTATTCCACTGTGGATAAATATTTAAAGTGTTTCTGGGCTAGAAAGAGCATGAGCAAGAGTTATCCTGCAGCCTGGTGCGTAAGGCACCCGCCTCGGAGGTGGGAGACCAAGGGTCCAGTCTCCCTGCTACAATTATTTAAGTATGTACCCACAGTGGAACAGCTTCAGCAGGAGAGACTGAGGGAGATTAACACCAGAATATCCCATAGCTCAGTCACACTCCTGAGAGGTGGGAGACCCCTGCTCATAATCCTTTTTCCCCCTCAGGAAAATGGCAGGGGGGGATTGAACCTGTGTCTCCCACATCCCATGCAAGGACTCTAACCACTAGGCTAAAAGTTTTGTGGTTGGCAGCACCAGCAATGGCCAGATATTGAATGGGACCTGATTGGGTAGGTGTGCTCAGAGGCTGCCTACCTGATTGGGCCCTGATTAGGGCTCCTCTGCCCATCTTCTCCCTGTTCATGGATCACACTGGGGCTTAGGTGGGAGATAAATGTCTGGATGCTCAGAGTGCGGAAGCAGTGTGCATACTCAGAAGCAGAAACTCAGGCTCTTAGGGAACTTTTACTCTGAAAATGTAGGCACTGAGTGAGTTTAGGCACCTGCAAGGTTAGGCAGCAGTGAACAGACGCTTTGTGGATTGCAATGGCACCAAAAGCTTGGATTTAGACACCAAAGGCCTTGTGTACACAGTGCAGCAATGAGCACCAGAGGGGTGTAAATAGTAGAGCGCTCTAAAGTTTTGCATTCTAAATGCCCCGTGTAGACCTTGCTGACACGCTGTTGTATCAGTCATGCAAAGTACTCACAAACTTCAACTGGTCTTTATTTTAAAGGGGAAACCTCTTTACCAAGCTGCTGCTGCACCCTCTGTAGCTCTCTCAGCCTCTCAACTCCCTCCTCCCTCTTTCCTGTCCTTACAGACTCCCAGCAGCCAGTGCTCCCAGTTTTAATAATTATAAGCAACATCTAAACACCACACACGCTCTAAAAGGTTCCTAGTGTGTGTTAACATAGTACTTTGGGACCACATCTGTGTGCACTTGGTACCTTTTAGAGCGTGTCAGCAAGGACTACACAGGGTAGTTAGAGTGCTCTATAATCCACACCCTTTGGGTGCACATTGCCATGCTGCATAGGCTTAGGTTTAGTGCTAGGATTCACAAAGGATCTGTGACTTGTGACTCCTCTCTAGTTACCCAGTTAGAAATAAGTGTCCCTAAGGATCTCAGTTGGTTTAGGGGGCTATAATTCAGAGTTGTGCTGATTTAGCTTGACAAAGAAACCCTCAAGAGAGCTGGGTTTGTACCAGGTCAGCACTGGTGTGTGTGTGTGATCATCCTGGCTTTCTCATATTTGTTTTGAAATGCTTTGGTAAACACAAGTGTTGTTCCATTATGTAGAAAAGGTAAATATAGTTGAAGCTACTGTAGTGGGGCATGGATAATTAGCCATATTAGAGAAGAAACTGGGAATGTGCTCCTAATTCTATTAACGATAATTAGGTGATCTGTCACTTTAATACGATAGTTGTACTTGCAGAAGCTGCTTTGTTGGGAATTTTTTCATCCTTAATTGGCCTGTCAATCACAATTAGAAATGTTACTTAGGGCATGAAATGCTGCAAATTGTGCACAGCTGTTTGACTTGTCTTGGCCTGTCTTACAAAATGGCTACCAAGAGAGACAAGCTTTCCTTTACTGAGAATGTTAAAGTACTTGTGGGTCTTTCGCCTCCTGCTGTGATCTTATCTGTTGTTGCTATGCAGTTTAATATCTTCAAAACCAAACTAGCAAGACTGAGCAGACCAGAGAGGATGTTTAGGAGTGGTGAACCAATCTAAACCTCAGGTGGAAAGCAAAACATGAAGGGAAAGCACAGTGCTTCTGAGAAGTGCAAGGTTATCTGTCCCAAAGCTAAAACAAAAGGCACAAGAAATGGTGCCTAAATTGCACAAGAAAGATTTGACATCATTAATGGCTAGCTACTCTCTTGGAAATTGTGATCTAATAATGTTTTGAAGATGTAGCATGGAGCTAGGCAAGAGTGAGACAGCAATATATTGGCCACATATAACATGATGTCTTGCTCTGAGTAATTATGTCACAGGACTGAAAAAAACTTTAATACCTATGAGACTGGGCTTTTTCAGGTTAGTTACCCAGATTAAGGTCATTCACTGTGTGATGAATGAGGTGAATCAAAGGCACCTGGGACAACTAGTGGTTTCAGTGTTTGGGCAATACTTTCTATATTCTCCTGGCCAAGTAAACCAGTTCTTCTAATGCAGGTATGGCCTCCAGGGATGGCTTCTCCATTGGGAACAAGAGCTAAAACAAGATAGTTGTAAACGTGCACCTCTAGTAGAAAACTGTACTGCTGGCCATTGGGTGAACTTAATTCTCCCATGCCCAGAAATGCAAATGTCTATTTTTTTATATTCATAGCATACACAGAGAATTAGAAACAAAACAAATACTCTTCCTGAAAAGCTGCAACACTACTTTATTTCTTAGAATCCAGAAATCTAACCAATGTATAGAAAGGATGTGGAGAAACTGGAAAGGATCCAGAGGTGAGTGACAAAGATGATGAAAGGGGTTGCAATACAAGCCATATGAGCAAAGGCTGAAGGAACTGGGTGTGTTTAGTTTGGAAAAGAGGAGATTAAGTGGGGACATGATAGCGGTCTTCAAATACTTGACAAGCTGACAAAAAAAGACAGAGAAAAGTTGTTCACTTGCCCCAGAGGGTAGGACAAGCATAGGCACCGACTTCGTGGGTGCTCTGGGGCTGGAGCACCCACGGGGAAAAATTGGTGGGTGCTCTGCACCCACCGGCAGCTCTCCGCCCGCCCCGGGACCCGCGGCCAGCTCCCCGCCAACCCCGGGGCCCGCTGCCATTTTACCTTAGCACCGGGAGACGTTGCTATCTCAAGATAGCATTAGCTCTTTTAGCTACAGTGTTGCACTGGGAGTTCATGTTCAGCTGATTATCCACCATGACTGCCAAAACTTTTTCAAAGTCACTCTTCCCAGGATAGAGTCCCCCATCCCATAAGTATAGCTAACATTCTTTCTTTGTAAATGAATATTTTGACATTTACCAATATTAAAATGCATATTGTTGGCTTGCACCCAGTTTACCAAGTGATCCAGATTGCTCTGAATCAATGATCTGACCTCTTTGTTATTTACTACTCTTCCAATTTTTGTGTCATCTACAAACTTTATCAGTGATGATTTTATGCTTTCTTTCAGGTCATTGATAAAGATGTTAAATAGCGTAGAGTCAAGAACCGTTCCTAGTGGGACCCCACTGGAAATAGCACATTAAAAATAGCAAATTGTCACTGTACATTTTGAGACCTATCAGTCAATTTTACATTAATTTAATTTGTGCTAATTTTATATTTTTCTAGTTTTTTCATCAAAATGTCCTGCAGTACTAAGTCAAACACCTTACAGAAGTCTAAGTAAATTACAGCAACACTATTACCTTTATCAATCAAATTTATAATCTCATCCAAAATATTAGGATCTATTTGCCATTCCATGTTAATTTGCATTAATCACATTACTTTTCATTACTTCATTATAAATCAAGTCCCTTATAAATCGCTCCATTATCTTGCCTGGGATGGATATCAGGCTGACAGGCCTATAGTTACCTGAGCGTATCCCCTTTACCTTTTTTTTTAAAATGGCACAACATTCGCTTTCTTCCAGTCTCCTGAAACTTCCCCAGTGCTCCAAGATTTACTGAAAATCAACATTAATGTTCCAGTGAGTTCCTCAGGCAGCTCTTTTAAAACTCTTGGATACAAGTTATCTGGACTTGCTGATTTAAAAAGCTCTAAATTTAGTACCTTCTGTTTATCCTCCTCCAGAGATTCTAGTAGAATGGAAAATGTGTTATCACCAGATGATGAGACTACATCGTCTTTTCCCCCAAATACAGAACAGAAATATTTACTCAACACTTCTGCCTTTTCTGCATTATTATTGATAATTCTACCATTTCCATCTAGTAATGGATCAATACCATTGCCAGGATTCCTTTTGTTCCTAATACATTTTTAAAACTCCTTATTGTCCTTAACTCAGATGGCCATAGCTTTCTCCTTGTGTCCCTTGGCTTCCCTTGTTGATTTTCTATAATTCCCAACTTCTGACTTATATTCATTACTGTTATCTTCCCCTTTATTCCATTTGTTAGATATAGATATCTATCTATCTAGATAGATATCTATATTTATTTATTTATTACAGCTCCCTTCACTTACCCTCTAAACTAGGTTCATTTTTTAACCATCACAGCCTTCTTCTTTTTCATGTGTCTTTTTGGGCATCTATAAGATGTTCTTAAATGATTCTGAACTATCATTCACATTTTTCTGGTTGAGTTCTGCCTCCCAGCTGTTTTGGCTCATAATTGTTTTCAGCTTCATGTAACTGGCCCCATTAAAGCACTAAGTGTATATATTACCAGTCTGGACTTTATTGTGCTTGAACATTATAAATGTGATCAAGTCATGATTACTTGTACCTAAGCTACCATTGATTTTTACTTCTGTGATCAGTTCCTCTTTATTAGGGCAAAGTGTAATATAGAAGTTTCCTGTATTGATTGCCACACTTTTAGAGTTAGGAAATTGTCATCTATTATGTTTAGAAATTCCAAGCATGTTTTAGTATTGGCAGCGTGAGACCTCAAGCCTATGTCACTCAGATTGAAGCCCGGTCCTAATTATGCATTTTCCCCCCTACACATTACAGATAGGTGTGAAAGGAAGCGGTCACACTGTTCCATAGGGTGATTTGCTGGTCTGTAGCAAATGCCAACCAGTACCGCCTCTTGTGCTTTATCTGTTAGGACATTAATCCCTAAGCATTCAAGATCATTTTCTTCTGAGTTATCAGTGACTAGGAAACTGGTAATGCCAGAGTGCCACTACCCCACCCTTTTGCTGCTTCAATTGTTCCTTAAAAAGTTATAACAATTAATTCTAACAGTCCAGTTGTGCAAATCATCCCACCAGGTTTCAGTGGTGCCAACTAGATTGAATTTATGCTCATAAATGAGCAATTCCAATTCCTCTTGTTTATTACCCAGGCTCCTAGCATTGGCAATTAAAAAAAATGTCTTCACTTTATGGCCTTTGGTTCCTTGATTAATTTTGTTTTCAATCTTGATTTTGGGCTAAGTGCTCATGTCTTCCCTCTTTTTACCTCACGTCTTCCCTCTTTTTACCTCCCATTTCGTTATTAGTTTTACCCCCTTCTGACTACTCTAGCCTGCCTGTTCCAGGGTCCGCACTCCTATTCCTTGCTGCTTTTCCCCTGAGCCTTCTCCTACCTTCCCAGCTTCCCCCCTATTTGGGTTTGTCAGCCTCCCAACTCCATCTTCCCAGAGAGTAACTGTGGACTGCCCTGTATAGTCCTACCACACCTCACGTCTCCCACAGAGTAACTGCAACTTACTTCCCTGCAGCCTCTTCTGTTGCCAGTTTTCTGGCATATATAGGCCCCTCCAGCTGACCCTGCTTCCAATCAATTCCCTGCTTCCTGGCTTCCCCTCCAGATGCAGCCTGTGGAGTTAATTGGCCCATCTGGCCATCTTAACCCTTCCAGTCCCATGTGGGGTGCACACCCCATCACATCTCCCCTGATTGATAGATCTGTGTTAAAAAGACATGGAGGAGGGGTGAAGATAGGGTCCAAACCAAAACCTTGGCTCTGAACTCTTAACTCTGGCCTAGGAGCTGTACAATTTCTGAAGAAAGTGCTCCCCATGGGGCATGAGTGTCTGTGTGTGGGTTTAGTTTTTCAGCACACCCAAGGGAGAATTGGGCCTAAATGACAAGTCATTTTCAGTTTAGCACCCTAAATGCACCTAGAGGGTAAAATTCTGCATACACTTGGACTAGTGCAACCCCATGAAATCAGTGTGGTGAATTCTTATACTTAATCTTATATTTAAGATTTTTCTTAATATATTAAAAAAAATCTCTTTAGGAGTTTGTGCTTTCTGAATAATCAAACTAACACAAATCCCCTTTCACCCTACGCACCCACAAAATGGCCTGATCCCACGAGCTACTGAATACCTCCTGCGAGATACTGTGACTGCCCTTCTGTGGGAGCTGCAGATGTTCAGGCCCTTCTCAGGTTTGGACAAATTGAAGAACAAGACTAGCTGAAGTCACTGGGATGGTTACTGCCTTTCTGAAGCTCCTTCTTTTGAAGTGGGACTTTGATACCGTATAGCAGGGGTCAGCAACCTTTCAAAAGTGGTGTGCCGAGACTTCATTTATTCACTCGAATTTAAGGTTTCGCGTGCCGGTAATACATTTTAATGTTTTTAGAAGGTCTCTTTCTATAAGTCTATAATATATAACTAAACTATTGTTGTATGTAAAGTAAATAAGGTTTTTAAAATGTTTAAGCAGCTTCATTTAAAATGAAATTAAAATGTAGAGCCCCCCGGATCGGTGGCCAGGACCCAGGCAGTGTGAGTGCCACTGAAAATCAGCTCGCGTGCCACAGGTTGCCTACCCCTGCCATATACTTAACTTGCAACTTTTCTATGCATTCAAGTACTTGTGTGTATTGCTTTTGCTGCAGGTTGAGCATGCAGATCAAAAGACAGTCTGTTGTTATGATATTATACTTCTGCATATGTGAGCCAACTTACAATTTTGGTTGTGGTGCATAATGGAAATACTTACGTAAAGGCTAAAAAATTATTAATCACCATGCTGCCCTTTTCTAAATCCAGTGAGTATCCATTCACACTCTCGCTTTTACTACAAATTGGTACCTCGGGGCTTCTTTGTATAAGACAGTGACATAGTCTAGCAGGATGACCTATTTATTTTTAAAGTCTGCTTATGTCTATGCTTTCTGTCCTGTGACCATGTTAGCCACCATTATTTCAGGGTGAGGTCAGTCTTTTTCTCTGCTCAGGCTGCTTGCCAGTTTCACAACACCTGCCTTGAAAGTGACAGCTCTATGGGTGTCCTCGTAAATTACAAATCATGTGCCTCTGTCCTGATGCCTTGGGACAGGCACAAAGTTAGAAACTGTCCTGTAACTCTAGAACTGTGGCTGCTGGAGGGGACAGCTGAGAAGAAAACAGAGACACATCAGCAGGGGGCCAGCTAAATCTTAGCCAGGCTGCAAGCCCAGGAGTAGGGGACAGTTTCCAGTGTTACAAGCTAAGAGTGTGTGTGTGTGTGTGTACACACCACATATATTAGGAGACTATGGAGTTCATCACAGTCTAAAGATTTCTCTCATGTTTATGCAACAATCTGATCTTTATGGCTGGAAGAATGTGGAGAAACCAAGCTGCCAACAAGGAGTCTCACTTTCCATTTAAAATCTCTTGCTGGGTGCCCTACTCTTATGAGCCCCAAGAGAACTTAACTTGCACTCACTTGAAGTGTGTCAAAAAAGGGGGAAAGGGTGGTGGAAAGTGAATGATGAACAATACATTGTTATCAGTCTCCCCTGCCACTTCCCAGCTTTTGAGCTCTTCAGTTATGGCACTGGTGTTTATGCCAGTTGTTCACCAGCACACGGTCTTCCGGGGATGGACACTCTCTGTGTGTACATGCAGCCTGAAAATGACCACTTGTGAGATTCAGACCAGCATCCACCTAGGCAGTGGGTCCAATAAGACCCTGATTCAGCAAAGCACTTAAGCATGTACTTAACTGCTTTGCTGAGTCAAGGCCTCACTGAGCTGAATTAGGAGCCTGCCTTTGGACCCACCCACTCTATCTCCACTGAAAGTTACTTTGTCATTTCTAGTTTCTTGAAATAATGTGGTATTGACATGGTTTTGTGTTTATCCAGCTTATTTTTCACCATCACCCACTTCATATCACTATCCAAGCTGGTCACCCCCTTTGCTTTGGAGCTGCCATTTCTACTTGCAGTGAAACAACACTCTGTTTTTATCTTAGTGCCTTTCACATGAGGCTCTCAAAGCACTTTGAAAAGTTGATCATTGTTATCCCCAATATATAGGCGGGGAAATTGAGGTAGAGAGAGGTTAACGGACTTGCCCATGGCCATGCAGTGAGTCAATGGTAGAGTCAAGAGTAGAACCAAGGTCTTCTGACACCCAATACCTTGTTTTACTTACTAGACATGCTGGCTCTCAAGAGACCATCAAAAATCAGTCGCCTAGTTGATTGGACAGCGTTATACTGGAAACTATGGGCATGTGTAAGAGTCTCAGTCTACGGCGGGGTGGTGGGGCGCCAGCCCGCCTCGCTGTGCTCGGTCGATTATGTTGGGGAATCCGTTGTCTTGGGCCCGAACTCCTCTGGTCGGGTCCGGTGCGGTAGAGGCTAAGCCCTGGCCCCGAGTCAGGGCAGGCAGAAAGCACATGAATAGTCCGGGCTCAGGCCCTCAAGCAGGGGTTGAGCACAGAGTTCAATAGGCCCCGGCCCTGGGTCAGGGCGGGGCAGCGGGTAATTAGTCACGGGCTCAGCTCCTCAGGCAGGGGCTGAGCAAATACTAAGTCAGGAAGCCCTGGCCCTTGGACAGGGTGGGGCAGCAAAGTAGTTCAGGGCTCAGGCCCTCAAGCAGGGGCTGAGCAAGCCCAGGTCCTGGCTCTGGGGAACCTGGGAGAAGCGAGACTGCCACCCACACGTTGGGTGGCAGGGGGGACGCAGGCCCACCCACTCCACTGCGTCCCGGCCCGGGGCCCTAACAGCGGCAAAGGATCTGCCGCTGTGTCAGTGGGGATCCTGGCCGCAACACACTGACATGGGTTCTGGCCACGGTGCAGCCAGACTGGGGTCGGCTGTCCCCAGGCCACTTCCTAACTCCCCCTCGGGCGGTACCTGAGTCCAGGGGGTGTCTTCGGTGGGTTCCAGCCTCATGGGCTCCTCGTCCGACTCGCGGTCACTCGGCAGGTCCGGCAACTCCTCTGGGAAATGGCCGCTCGGCAGGCCCGGCCACTCCTCCGGGTAGGGGCCGCTCGGCGGGCCCGGCCACTCCTCCGGGTAGGGGCCGCTCGGCGGGTACCTGGGGCCACAGGGGTTTCCCAGTCACGAGCTAAGCCAGCCACGTCTGGTCTTCCCACTGGCTGTTCCCCTAGTGAGCTCCGCAGGCCCGCCTTTATACTTCCGGGTCGCGCTAGTCTACTTCCGGGTCGCGGCCTGTCTCTGGGCGGAGCGGGCCCCGAGCCTCCTGGCCCCGCCCACTCTGGCCACTGGGCTGGTGTTTCACTCTGAGGGGTGGTGGGGCGCCAGCCCGCCTCGCTACAGCATGGTTTTGAAATGATTATTAAATTTCACTGTAGATTGACTTCTAGCCTTCTTGGCTTTTGTGGCACCGATACTTTTGCTTTGGCATTTGAGTAGGATGAGCAGCTTACTTTGAGACTGATGTCTGATCCTCATTTCCCCACAAATCCTTCAGTAGGGAAAGGGCTGCGAGGCCAGTGCAAACAACAATAGCCTTTCCTCCCAAATGAATAGCATTATTCTGACAAGATGTACTGTGTTATCCAGCCTATTTAGCGTAAGTCCCAGAGATTCGTCCCCGTCCTGCGTACTCTGCACAGTACTTAAGTTCACTGCCACTGCATAGTTACATAGGTAAGCATCTATGCATCAAAACACAGCATTAAGAAGGGGCTACGAAACAGACTGACAAAGGTATTGCTTCCTGTCTCTTGAGTCACCCAACTCATTTCACTGCAACATAATTCAAAGCAGTTTGCAGCAATTAAAGTCCCCCTTTAACCAGATCAGACCCAGAAGTTTCCAAACCATTTTAACCCATCTTATAGCTGGAGTGCTAGCAACAGTTCAGGTACCACAAAGCTGGCTGCCATTACATAGCTAGATGGAACAGCTACAGCCAGGGTTGGAAGAGTGTCCACTATGAACATCTATTTATGCACTCTCCCCATTATATAAACAATATTTTTTTTAATAGTTCAAAAACTGGAATGGCTGGGGCAGAGGCGTGATGTTAAATTTAGCAGGGAAAGAACCCTACTTTGGGCGACAGGAACAGAGTGCTTTGAGGCCTCCAAAGAAAACTGATTAAAGCCAGCTGAGTAATGAGGCTTTGAAATTTGCACTTTGCAGTAGGAAATGATGCACATTTGTATCTAGGGTTGTAGAAACATTGCATGAAATTATATTGAATCCAGGCCTGAGTGCTGTGCACCTCACTCCTTCGCCAGCAGCTGAGAGAGCACCAGCCCATCTTGTCTGCACCATCCCCAATTCTTCTTTGCTAGTAATAGAGAGAAAAGACTAGATGGGGGTTGTCACCTCCCTGAGCCCTGAATCTCTCTTGGAACAAGGGGAGTTCCATCAACCTTAGCCTGCAATAGCAGAGAGAGGTCTGAGGTCTGGTCTGCACTAGATACTTACATCGCTATAGCAATGTTTCTTGGGGGTGAAATCCACATCCCCCCAGAGATGTAGCTGTACTGACCTAACCCACAGTATAGACAGCACTAGGTCGATGGAAGAATTTTTCTGTCGACCTAGCTATCACCTCTTGGGGAGGTAGAATACCTATGCTGATGGGAGAATCCCTCTCTTCAGCATAGGTAGTGTCTACACTGAAGCGCTACAGCAGTGCAGCTGCGACGCTGTAGTGTTTTAAGTGTAGACAAACCCTAAGGCGGGGGATGGGACATATGGGAGTATGTGTGCCTGCAAGTTGGCTGCTGGTGGGTAGAAAAATGTGGTCCTTAAAGTCCATCAAATGCAATTAAACCTGAGACCTTTATAACCTTCTCACATTTCAACAGTATAAAAGTCCCAGTACTATTATTTCTCTCATACTGAGAACAATAAACAGTTAGGAAATATTAAAGATGAGTGTATACTTAAAAAAAAAGATTTTGTGAAATGGCTCAGTCGCATATTAACAAAAGAGTTGAGTGTAAACATGAAGCAATAAGTGTCACTCTCCAGGCTTAAATTGTAATGAAAGAGGTGCTGGGGCTCAAACAACTTTTTTTACTTTCATAACTGATGTGGCAAGCCCTAGAGGTGCCACGGCTCAGCCCCTGGCAAGCCCTGGCACAAATGAAGTACTGGTCACTCTAGAGAATGACCCAACACCATAGCAGGGCAGTGAAATGATGGTTCTGCAAGCGTGCTTAACAATAATTAAAATGCTCTGAAGCTGGGAAAGGCTGTACAAATGTTGCATATCCGTTATTAATACTACTATTAACAAGAAAAGGCAAACACTTCCTATTTGTTCCATTAGGACACTTTTCACCTTTCTTTTCTTCCCTTCTACTAATACACATCTTTGTATTTGCTAAGAATTTCTTTAAGAATACATCTGTGGATGTTTAAAAGAAAGGTTTAGGAAAAAAATACATCATCATTTTCCAAACTTGCTGGTAACTATGCTAATACTATGGTGATCTTCTCTTTTTTTTTTTACAAACCAGGAGGTGAGGAGACACTCAGAGATATAGGCTTTTAAATCAAAGCAATAGATGCCCAACAGCAATGTCAACTAAGCAAGGATTACTGCTGGCCCGCAGTGGACTAAAGTGATTTGCACTTCAGTTAAAGGTCAGCTTGAGATTGCCTCAGGGAAAACGAAATGGTTTTCACAGTGACCTAATGGCACCTACAGGTATGTAATTCAGAGCAATATACTGTGAAAATAAAAGAGGTTGGTTGATTGGAATAGCTTGTTCAGAGAAAGGTTTATGCCAGATGCATAATAAATTCAGAAATGATTCAAGTTAGACAATCAATAATAATAATAATTAATAGTACCTAGCTCTTATATGTGACCAAACATTTCATATGGAATAGAAAATATTGCAATAAAATATTTACACTAAGGTATCATTTGCTCTTCAACAACCTTTCCCTCATTAAGGTCCCGATCCAAAGCCCACTGAAGTCAATGGGAGGTGAGACTTTTTAATCTGTAAAAATCACACAAATATTACTGTTATAGCATTACTCTGGGAGGCTGATCGCCTGTGTCTCGAAGAGCTAGTGGTGTCAAGTGGGTGAAACACTTAATTGGGAATCTAGTGACCTGGATTTGATTTCTGGCTCTGTCACTGACCTGCTATGTGACCTTGGGCAAATTATTTCACCTCTGGGCCTCTGTTTTCCTTCCCACCCTTTGTCGGTCATGTCTATTTAGACTGAGAGCTCTTTGGGGAGGTGCCTAGCGCAATGAGCCCTGATCTCAGTTGTAGTCTGTAGACACTTCTGCAACAATAAAATAAATAAAATAAATGCTGTATGAAAA
The DNA here is from genome assembly GCA_037349315.1 of Chelydra serpentina. NCBI lineage: Eukaryota > Metazoa > Chordata > Testudines > Chelydridae > Chelydra > Chelydra serpentina. The sequence goes on from JBAIAC010000010.1 coordinate 47,666,884, forward strand.
ATACAGGACAAAGCTTATGTTTAAGAGCATATTCGGCAATGGTTTATTCATTGTACAAAAATCACACATTACCAGAATATGATCCTTAGTATGATTGTATAAAAATGCTTTTTATCTAATCAAATGTTGGCAGGTGTTTATTGGATACATGTTGCAGGACATTGTTTCTGATTTTTGCATTGTTTTGATGACAGTATGCTTAGTGCTGTACCAGACACAAAACAAAGGCCTGGTCTACACTAAGTTTATATCGAATTTAGCAGCGTTAAATCGAATTAACCCTGCACCCGTCCACACAACGAAGCCATTTATTTCGATATAAAAGACTCTTAAAATCGATTTCTGTACTCCTCCCCGATGAGGGGATTAGCATAAAAATCGATATTGCCATGTCGAATTAGGATTAGTGTGGACAGAATTCGACGCTAATAGCTCTGGGAGCTATCCCACAGTTCACCACTGCGATCTCGTTGGACAGCAGTCCCAGCTCGGATGCTCTGGCCAGGTAAAGCCCCGGGAACATTTGAATTTCATTTCCTGTTTGGCCAGTGTGGCGAGCTCAGCAGCACAGGTAATGATGCAGAGCTCTTCAGCAGAGGTGACCATGCAATCCCAGAATAGAAAGAGGGCTCCAGCATGGACAGAACGGGAGGTGTTAGACCTGATAGCAGTCTGGGGTGATGAATCCGTGCTAGCAGAGCTACAATCTAAAAGACGTAATGCAAAAATCTATGAAAAAAATTGCCAAGGCCATGATGGAAAGAGGATACAGCAGGGATGCAACGCAGTGCCGCGTTAAAATTAAGGAGCTGAGACGAGCATACCAGAAGACCAAAGAGTCAAACGGACGCTCCGGGTCAGATCCCCAGACATGCCGCTTTTACGCTGTGCTGCATGCCATCCTAGGGTGGGACGCCACCACTACCCCACCCCTGTCCGTGGTCTCCGAGGATGGGGTATTCTCATCACTCACTTCCTCTGAGCGTTTTTGCGGACGGGGAAGATGATGATGGGGATGATGAGGACGAGGTAGTCGACAGCGCTCTGCAGGGCGATTTCCCCGAAAGCCACAACTTTTCCTCACCCTGACAGAGATCCCCTCCCAACCCTCCCAAGGCGGTATCCCGGACCGTGAAGCCGGAGAAGGCACATCAGGTGAGTGTATCTTTTCAATCGAAAAGACATGGTTGTAAAGCAATTGGTTTTTAGTGGTTACTTTGCCCTGAGGACTTGGGAAGCATTCGTGGCCAGTAGAGCTACTGGAAAAGTCTGTTAACATGTCTGTGGATGGAGCGGAAATCCTCCAGGGACATCTCCATGAAGCTCTCTTGTAGATATTCTAAAAGCCTTTGCAGAAGGTTTCTGGGGAGAGCAGCCTTATTGCGTCCTCCATGGTAGGAAACTTTACCACGTCAGGCCAGTAGCAAGTACTCTGGTATCATTGCACGGCAAAGACTGGCAGCATACGGCCCCGGAGTTTCCTGGCATTCAAGCAACATGCGTTCTTTCTCTGTCTGTGTTATCATCAGATTGATATTATTCATGGTGACCTGTTTGAAATACGGGAATTTAATTACGGGGACCGTCAGAGGTGGCCGTTTCTACTGGGCTGTTTGCCTGTTCCTGAAAAGAAGTCCTCCCCGCAGTTTCCAGCCACGCTGTGGGGGAGGGGAGCGTGATCGTTCATACTGGGCAGTTGGCGTTCGGCTAGCAGGGAGCTTCCCTGATACCAGCCACGCTTTTGGGTGACGGCGAAAGCTAGCATCCCAGAGAATGGGATGGCTGGAGTTACTTTGTTTTGAGTTACTTGGCTTTGAGCGTGAAAGGAGGGCGCTGCTGTTAATTAAGGTTTCCGAAGCTGAAAGTCTATGGCTTACCATGGCCGCCCGCTAGCCGAATTCCGTTGCCCAGCCCTGCGTGTGTGATCTGTACACCAAAGCCCCAGGCACTCAATATAAAGATGCAAAATGCAACCTTGTACTGAAAGTATATTTGGTAGTGTGACAAAGTTCCTCCTCTACCTCGGTCGGTCCTGTGCTTATTGGCGGATTTTGCTTGCCTCAGAGATCTTCCCCTCTACTAGAATCCACAGTCCAGGTGAACTCCTCCTGTGTCTGATCAGGAGTTGGGAGTTTTGGGGGGAACCCGGGCCTGCCCTCTACTCTGGGTTCCAGCCCAGGGCCCTGTGGATTGCAGCTGTTTAGAGTGCCTCCTGGAATAACTGCATGACAGCTACAACTCCCTGGGCTACTTCCCCATGGACTCCTCCCAACACCTTCTTTATCCTCACCACAGGATCTTCCAGCAGTACGCCCTCTTACTCTCAGCTCCTAGTGCCTCTTGCTCCCAGCTCCTCACACACAACCTCCTTCCACAGTTCCTGACATGTGCCCCTCACTGACTCACTGGGAGGCTTTTGACTAGTTTCAGCCAGCCCCTGATTAGCTGCAGGTGTCTCAATCAACCTCCCTGCCTTCTGGAAAGTTCTTAATTGGCCCCAGGCGTCTTGATTAACCTGGAGCAACTGCCATAAGGTATCAGGGATTTGTTTAGCCTGGGGCTAACATACTGGTTTCTTACCACTTTCCTATAGCCCTCTGGCCTTGCCCTGTCACAGTAGGTACTGTGAATGGTGCTGTTCACCGCGAAAGAGTATAAGCATTGTTCTGTAATATGTATCTATTTAAAAAATTCACTCCTTTTTTTTCATCCCACAGCTGCAACTGTCCCTAGGCTTCCCCCAGCATCTCCCTCCCAAAGGCTGTCGCAGATAAGGCGGAGAAAGAAACGCACATGCGACGAGATGTTCTCTGAGCTGATGCAGTGCTCCCGCTCTGAATTAGCTCAGCAGAATGTGTGAAGGGACAGAATTTCCCAGTACAAGGAAGCGGCCAGAAAATGGGAGGACAGGAGGGATGAGTGTGAGGACAGGAGGGACGCTCGAGCTGAGAGGTGGCGGCAGGAAGACCAGAGGGTGACAGAGGCGATGCTTGGGCTACTGCGGGAGCAAATCGACATGCTCCAGCATCTGGTGGATGTTCTGCAGGAATGTAGGCAGGATGACAGACCGCTGCTGCAGCACATCTGTAACCGCCCTCACCCCTCCCCAAGTCCCATAGCCTCCTCACCCAGAGTCCCCAAAACCCGGGGGGGAAGGCAACGTGCGAACAACCACTCCACCCCTGCGGATTGCTCAAGCAGCAGAAGGCTGTCATTCAACAAGTTTTGAAATGGCCTTTCCTTCCCTCCTTCCTCCATCCCTCCGCCTGCACCCCACCCTGGCCACCGTCCCAGTTCTCTCCCTGTCTTCCCAAATCTTGAATAAAAAATTGTTGTTTGTGAAACAATGGTGCCTTTATTTCCTTTCAAAGCAAGGTGTGCTGGAAGGGGGAAACGGGGGTTGGACGGGGGTTGGTGATTAGAGAGGATAGGCAATATAAACATAGTAAACAAATGGGGGCAGGTTCTCATCAAGGAGAAACAAATGTAAGAGTCACTGGTTACCATGGTCAGTCTGGAACCTAGTTTTCAAAGCTTCCCTGATGCACACTGCGTCCTGCTGTGCTCTTCTAATCGCCCTGGTGTCTGGCTGCGCGTAAGCTGAGGCCAGGCGATTTACTTCAACCTCCCACCCCGCCATAAACGTCTCCCCCTTACTCTCACAGAGATTGTGGAGCACACAGCAAGCAGCAATAACAATGGGTATATTGGTTTTGCTGAGATCTGAGTGAGTCAGTAAGCTTCTCCAGCGCCCTTTCAAACGTCCAAATGCACACTCCACCACCATTCTGCACTTGCTCAGCCTGTAGTTGAACAGCTCCTTACTACTGTCTAGGGCGCCCGTGTATGGCTTCATGAGCCAGGGCATTAGCGGGTAGGCTGGGTCCCCAAGAATCACTATAGGCATCTCCACATCCCCAACTGTTATTTTCTGGTCCAGGAAGTAAATACCTTCCTGCAGCCGTCTAAACAGACCAGAGTTCCTGAAGATGCGTGCGTCATGAACCTTTCCCGGCCATCCGACGTTGATGCTGGTGAAACAACCCTTGTGATCCACCAGTACTTGCAGCACCATTGAAAAGTAGCCCTTTCGGTTAATGTACTGGCTGCCCTGGTGGTTCGGTCCCAAGATAGGGATGTGAGTTCCGTCTATAGTCCCACCACAGTTAGGGAATCCCATTGCAGAGAAGCCATCTACTATCACCTGCACATTTCCCAGGGTCACTACCTTTGACAGCAGCAGCTCAACGATTGCGTTGGCTACTTGCATCACAACAACCCCCACAGTAGATTTGCCCACTCCAAATTGATTCACGACTGACCGGTAGCTGTCAGGTGTAGCAAGCTTCCAGAGGGCTATCACCACTCGCTTTTCAACTGTCAGGGCTGCTCTCATCCTGGTGTCCTGGCGCTTCAGGGCAGGGGACAGCAAGTCACAAAGTTCCAGGAAAGTGCCTTTACACATGCGAAAGTTTCGCAGCCACTGGGATTCATCCCAGACCTGCAGCACTATGCGGTCCCACCAGTCTGTGCTTGTTTCCCGGGCCCAGAATCGGCGTCCCATGGCATGAGCCTGCCCCATTGCCACCAGGATGTCTAATTTGTGGGGTCCCGTTCTCTGACAGAGGTCTGTGTCCATGTCCTCGTCACTCTCCTCACCGCGCTGACTACTCTCCTGATTTCTCAAATTCCGGTTCTGGATAAAGCGCACCATAATGCGTGAGGTGTTGACAATGGCCATAACTGCTGCGATGATCTCTCCGGGCTCCATGCTTGCCGCACTATGGCGTCCGCACTTTCAATCCAGGAAAAAGGGCGCGAAACCATTGTCTGCTGTTGCTTTCCCGGAGGGGGGGGGAGTGACCGTTTAATGGCAACATGTACCCATAACCACCCACTACACATTTCTTGGCTCATTAGGCATCGGGAGCTCGACCCATAATTCCAATGGGCAGTGGGGACTGCGGGAAAGGTGGGATAGCTACCCACAGTACACTGCTTGGAATGTCGACGCTTGCCCCGATATTGTGGACTCTCAACGCCGATTTAATGTACTTAGTATGGACACACATGTTCGACTTCATAATATTGGTTCACAAAAATCGATTTTGGTAAAATCGGACTACAGTCCGAGTATAGACATACCCAAAGACTCTGTCTGCCCTGAAGTGTTTACAGTCTATGGTCCTGATCCCAAAAACACTTATGCACGTGCTTAACTTCATGCATGTGAGTAGAAGGCACTTCTGCACACTAGTATATAGACAGTCCATTTCAAATATCCCCAAACTCACAAAACTATCCCTTTTCTTGCTGAAACTTTTTAACACTGCTCCCTTTCTAGGGGTCAGTTCTCCCTCAGCTTCCCCAAATCTGATTTACCTGTTTTGATTTCTTTGGGACTAACTGCATGTGTAAAGTTGCTTGTGGGCACATGTGACTGCAGGATCAGGGCCTTTGATGAATAGGGATGTTAAGGTCCCAATCTAGCAAAGACTTCACCATGTGCTGAACTTCAAGCGTGGCAGCAATCCCATCCCTATTCTGTAAGCACTTAAGCACAGGCCTAAGTCATAGAATCATAGAATCATAGAATCTCAGGGTTGGAAGGGACCTCAGGAGGTCATCTAGTCCAACCCCCTGCTCAAAGCAGGACCAACCCCAACTAGATCATCCCAGCCAGGGCTTTGTCAAGCCTGACCTTAAAAACCTCTAAGGAAGGAGATTCCACCACCTCCCTAGGTAACCCATTCCAGTGCTTCACCACCCTACTAGTGAAAAAGTTTTTCCTAATATCCAACCTAAACCTCCCCCTCTGCAACTTGAGACCATTACTCCTTGTTCTGTCATCTTCTACCACTGAGAACAGTCTAGATCCATCCTCTTTGGAACCCCCTTTTAGGTAGTTGAAAGCAGCTATCAAATCCCCCCTCACTCTTCTCTTCTGCAGGCTAAACAATCTCAGTTCCCTCAGCCTCTCCTCATAAGTCATGTGCTCCAGCCCCCTAATCATTTTTGTTGCCCTCCGTTGGACTCTTTCCAATTTATCCACATCCTTCTTGTAGTGTGGGGCCCAAAACTGGACACAGTACTCCAAATGAGGCCTCACCAGTGCCGAATAGAGGGGAATAATCACATCCCTCGATCTGCTGGAAATGCCCCTACTTATACAGCCCAAAATGCCGTTAGCCTTCTTGGCAACAAGGGCACATTCTCTTAAGTTCTTACGTGCTTTTCTGAATTGGGGTCTAAAAGTTTTTTGGCTATTCATGTCCATCAAGAGAAGCGCAGTATAGGCAAAATTTCACAAACGATGCTCCAAAAGCACTGTAGTGAGGCAGAGTGGCCTCACTCTGGTACAGAGGGGGTTAAATAACCCTGTTGGGTGCAGCTAACCCTGCCCCCTTTTCAGGAAGTGCCGGGGCGGGACAGGAAGTATAAAAGCAGCGCCCTGTAGCTCAGTTGGGGCTGGACCAAGAAGAAGGCAGATGTCCCTCCCAGGGAGCTAGGCCATCAGCACAGCCTGTGGCTGGCAGCGGGGAGAAAAGGCAAGCCCCTGCCCTGGGAGGTGGATGACACATCGTAGGGAGTGGAAGAAGGGTTGCCCGACAGTGACACGGGGAGCCAGGCCCCAGCGGCGATGGGGCAGCCCCCCCCCCCCACCCACCCCCCAAGAGCTGGTAGGAAATAGCCCAGGGAAATGAGACTTAGCTCCTGTTGTGCTGGCAGGGAGGGAGACAGCGACTCCACGTTCCCTCCACTGACCCGTGACAGGACCAGGGACCTGGTGGAGCAGGGTGGGCCTAGTGCACATGGGGCTGGACGTGCACTAACCTCTAGGCCAGAAATATTGACTCTTATTTGCTTGGCCCTCAACCAAGTGGCCCGAGCCATTGACTGTGGCCAGCTCAGCCCTCCTTCTAGAAGGCGTGAGCCACACACTGTTGTTTGTTTGCTCCAGTCATGCGGCTGGAGCACTCTACTGTTTCAGTGCTCAGCCCATCCAGGAAGCGTTGTTTAATCTGCCCTTCCCTGGGAGGTCTGAGCTATAGACTGTTTAACTGCACAGCTTCCTACCCAGAGGCTGGAGCCATAGACTCCAGCTAGAAGGCCTGAGAGAGAGACTATTTAATCGCTGAGCCCACCACCTAGAAGGCCAGAGCCATAGAGAGTTTGACTGTGCAGTCCTTGGCCGGGACGCTGGAGCTATAGACTGCCTGCTTACTTGTTGAACCCTCACCCTGGAGGTTTGAACTGTCATTTGCGCAGTTGTGTAACTACCAGCCAGGCCACCCAGCAGGGGCCATCCTGGCCCTGAGCTGCAGAAGGCTATAGGCACCCACAGCTTTGTTAGGGCAATCGCTTCCTATGGGGGAAGGATTGGAGAGTGGGAGATGAATTACAACACAAGATATTTTTCTTCGTTCAAAGATACTGACCTCAAGGCTGCTGTTATTAATTTGTTCTCTTATACCTTGTAAGCGGGGAGAAAATAGTTTACATGTTATGAGACTGGGATCATGAGGTACGGAAATGTAAGAGTGGGAGTCTGCACAGGGGACGTACAGGTGGGAATCTGTGAAAGGAAGGGAGAATGTTTGTGGCTGTGAAAGAGTGATGTGTTGACAGGTGTCAGTTAGTTCTGTCTCACGGTGGGGACTGATGAATGTACACACATTGCAAAGAGAGGATAAAATGCTTTTTGTTATGTTGTGCAAAGGAGAAATCCTGTAACCCGAGCTTCATACTCCTGCTTGTGGGTGGTTTTTATTCTTACAGATTTGTGTAATGTAATCCAAAAGCTTTATTTTTCTGGTTTGTGTGGTATGCTGTGTAGTGTGTATATCTTGTTTTATGGGGAAGGAGTCTGGGAGACAGTGTGAGGGAAATGATGACTAACAATGTAAATGTGTAAATGGGGGCTGGCAGCTTATATCTGTGCCTGTGGGGGAGGGAAGAACATCCTCTACAAACAAGAGACCAAATCCTAAAGCCATTATTCAAGCAATACCTATCGAATTCATTCATGATTGTAGCAACATTCATACACGAAGCTAAATTACTCTGGCAGTTGAAGCATGTTGCTGAGTATATCCATCAAGTCTATTTTAATTTACAATATTCCTTTGCAGGTGGTGTCCTGTTATTTCCTCCAGATATTGCCCTCTAGCTACTCCTCATGAACAGATGCCCAATACCAAAGTGCCCCTTTTTCTAGTGAGAAGGGTTGGAGATGGCTCCCTCTGGAGCCTGTCATTTCTGCTCCTTTCTTTTGGTAGGATATCATTAGGAAGTAATGCAAGGTCCTTTTTTACTCCTCCAGGGTGAGAAAGCAAACAGAGCACTCAGTCTAAGATCCCTGCACAGCAATCTTATTAAGATCGCTGGGCTGCCCAAATACAAATATTTATATGGTAGCCTTACTGATCTTTTAATACATTTGAACAGATGCATAGACATCACCAACTATAGCTTAATCCAGTCCTCTAGCTTCCCTGAAAATGTCCAGAGCTTTTCTGGTTAGTTGCTGTGAAATTATTGCAATTCACCAAACAGAAATAACTAACTAATAAAAGAAATGCATAGTGTGTTTAAAAATATTTTTGCCCATTGAATGCCTGCAAATCCTACATGTTAGCTTTTCAAAATTAAGCCACCAGGTTCTAATACTTTGGTATCTGCATCTTGCCTGGAGCTAGTGATAAAAACACCTTTCATCCCTTGAAAGGCTGAGGAGCTGGCTTAAGCACACTGAACACACTTTGGCTATACTCAGTCCTTTATGTAGACAGTTCTGTTTACAATTACTTATTTAATACATTCCAAGGCCAAGAGAACTCAAATGCAGCGCATGCAGACAAACCCTCCTTCTTTTAGCTTATGCATCTGCCTTCCACCTCTTAACACATTGATCCCTTTTCTCCAGCATGCACACAGGTTTCTTCCCAAGGAACTAAATAGTAAGGACTTAATCCTGTGTAATGTTAAGGGTCCTTTGAAATGCCCGGAACACTCTCAATTCCCACTGACTTTATATGGGAGTTGAATTTGTCCTATAACACACACACCAGACAAAATAAGGAATATTAAACCAAAGGAGAGATTAGAATATTACCACACAGTTTCCAAGTACAAGTCTTCTAAACGCTGCACTAGGGATGCCAAAATATTGCAAAGTTTTCATGGAATGACTGTAGGCTTGGATGTTCCCATCATGATGAGAACCTGTATAGAATAAAAACTGTAAAGATTTTCTGGGCCTGATTCTTATCTCAACTACATCAGTGTAAATCCAGAATAATGCCAATTAAGTCAATAGATTTACACTGGAGTAAGTGATATCAGCTTCTGTTCCTGTATATCATTGTTAGCTTGTCAAAAAACATTACATATACTTTTGTATCAATGTTATGTTTTTGCTACTTATATTGTATATTGATAAAAGCATGCATCCGTAAATAACTGAGTCATCATTTGTTTGCTAGTTGAATGGTAGGGCGAAAAATCGACAAAGGGTCCTGTGGCACCTTATAGACTAACAGAGGTATTGAAGCATAAGCTTTCGTGGGTCAATACCCACTTCAATGTTGTTTTCAAATATGTTTATTTTTTGGTAAAAAATCTTCAGAATTAAAACAGCCCAACAAAGAAAAATAGATGATTCAGTGGGATAGTGCACCTGCTGTTCACTTCTAGCAACCCAGGGCTAAATTCTAGTTCAAAAGGAGGTAAGACATGATAAATTATATGAAGAGCTGTGTTTTTCCATTGACCTTTCTTTCAGTTTCAGCTTGTGAGTTTTCATTCCTTCAGTTATGCTTTGAGTTTTGAGGTCAAATGAGACCCAGGCTAAACTAAGAACTTTATCTCATAGCTTTCACCTGAAAGCATAGATCAGTCCAGATTGACATGAAACATGGTCCACGTTTGCCATAAAGTTGTAACAAAACCTGAATCCAGGCTTGTTTTGCCTGATTTTATTACAGAAGTTCCTCATCCCTTTAGTCTGATGGTCTCAGCTAGAACTGAAAAAAGTGAGACAAAATTTCCAAGCCTAGATGTTCGCATCCAAAAACATGTTTTGATTTGACTGTGTTCGTAACCCTTTTGTGTTCATTTTTATCTAATCTTATAAAATACACTATAATTCATGATCATAATATGTAACAAATAATGCATAATCATTTAGCTCATATACCCTGTGTGATGCTGCTCCCCGTATTTTTCATAGTAATATGATATTATTGTGTCTTAATCAGAATGTATTTTATGCAGGATAGGTTATGTGAGGTGTCACTGGAAAGACTATGATTATCTTATTTTGTATGCATATATCATTTTTGTATCTAAAGTTAGGAATATTGACTATACATCTGTACTACACAAGTGTTTGCACGTGGGGAATGCCCACCAGACAGAATGCAATCAGTCTGGCTGGTTAGCTGGGGACAAGCCAATGGACCATTAGGGAGAACAATAGGTCTTTGAAGATGCTAATCTCCCACCTTCCTGAGAGAGCTTTCCTGGGATGCTACAAACAATCTCTGACTCATGGCTGCTTTGACACTGCAGGGTCATGGGATCACGTCACCTGGTACTGGACTCCATGATAGAATACTAGTATTTTTCCACTGGGGGGAAACCACACTGGAAAACAAAGGGTTCCCACCCATGTATAACCTATTTAAGGCAGGGGAGTGACTTAATCAGGGTTCTTTCTTCACTGAATTCCTGCCCAGGATGACAGCTGAAAACATAAAAGAAACAAAGACAAAGTGGGGAGAAGAACTGAGCCCAGGCTGGAAAGGCATTTGGCCTGTGAAAGAAATATCTGGAGTTTTAAGCTGCAAACAAGAGCAGTCTGCCTTCAAAAACATCTGCAATCTGCCTAAAACAACATTTAGGGTGAGAGATTACTATTTGTAACTAGTTTCTTTAGTATCTGAGTTTTTATATTGCGTTTGTTTTATTTGCTAGGTAATCTGCTCTGATCTGTTTGCTATCCCTTATAATCACTTAAAATCTGTCTTTTGTGGTTAATAAACTTGTTTTTGTTTTCGCTAAAACCAGTTTGTGGAATTCATAACTGGAGGGGGGGGGCCCAAAAAGCTGTGCATATCTTCCTCCACGTTGAGGGAGGGAGCAAATTTCATGAGCTTACATTGTACAGTTCTCTGTACAGCGCAAGAGGTTATAATTTTGGGTTTGCACCCCAGAGGGGCTATGCACTTGAGTGCTGGGCAGTTCCCTAGCTGAGTCCTCCCAAGAAGAGATGATTTCAGTGTCTGTGTCTGTCTGCAGCTGGGTGTGTCCCTACCTGTGTGTGTGCTGGAGGAGGCTTGAGGGCCTGTCTCAGCAGGTCAGAGTAAGGGAGCTCAGGCTGGTGGAACAGGCAGGCTCAGTGATACCCCAGTACATCAGGTGACACCCTGGGTTGGGGGCAACCCTGCATTATATGTATTTTATAAGAGTGAGTAGATTATTTTTTAAATAGAATAATTCTGAAATATTTGACAAATACCATGTATAATACATCTGCTCTGTCAGTGTAACTACAATACACTACCCATGTATATCTACAGTTATAGAAAAAAATTGCATATTGCATTATTTAATTTGAGAAATAGCATGATTGTATGACCCCATGCTCCTTCCCATATGCAGAGCAGAATTGTACCCATTACTACAAGATGCTACGAATGTGCATCTTAAGGCTTTATTTTTAAAATAATATTGCATTATTTTATCACATGTTCACATACTAAATCATAATACATATGCCCAAGGTGGCAGAGTTAAGGTTGTACATGCAACTATAACTGAACTATTTCCTGACTTTAGATCATTTAACTTTACAACCGTAATGTTGTTTAGGTGTAGTTTTTATGTACTGAACAATAAATATAAAAGGAATGAAACATGCACACATCTGGTAATAAAGTTGTTGAAGCTGGGAGGAAATGCACATCACCGTTTTGATGACAAATAAAAATAAGGACATATCTAGATGTTGTGTCAAGTTCTACGTTTAGCTTTGCTCAAGCAACTCCACTGGTTTCAGTGGAGACATAGTGTGTGTAGATGAGGGCAAAAATTGGCCCATTCAGTTAAGAAAAAACAAAAAGCTTTTGTCTGTGTTTCCTTATTGTAACCACTTGATCAACAAGATATGGGAAGAGGAACAAGCTGGAGTATTCACTGCAAAGAAAGGCTGTGCACAGTGCTTTTATGGCACCACCTGCCCAGGAAATGTCAGGTCTGGATGTAGCAGGAAACATTGATGTGGATTCTCTTCTCCTTTTTGGATCATATTTGACAAGTGTTGTTTAATGTCAGTGAAGTTCTCTTGGTGACCAAACAGTCATCACCCTCCGTGTGCAGCCTGTTAGTGTGAGGGCACTATTATTCACCTACTCAATTAACTGCTAAGGAGACGGGGAACTATGTGCCCAGAGGAGAAAATGAAGCCATCTTTATTTGCTGGCTAATCAAAATCCAATGGCTTTTGAAAACAGCTTGAAATGATCATTAATTAGGAGGGATACCTGAATCTGGAGGTCAAAGAACCTTGTACAAACAAATAATAGAAGCATGGAGTATGCAGACTGATTCACAAGGCTGTTCACTGACTTAGCCAGTGTGCTTTCCAACTTCCATTTAGCTCAGAAAGGACAGACTGCATATCTGAATTGGACTGTGAACTGTAGCTCTGTAATACACACAGGTGCACAGAAACCCACAACGATTATTTCCAAACATGGGCTGATTTTAAATTTCATCCTCTCCACATGTTTTTTCCTGCCAAATGTTGCTGAGCTGGAAAAGGCATCCTCATGAGTCAGACAAGTGCAAGTAGGTACCCCCATGGTGTGACTGGGTTTTTATGTACTGAGGTGGGTCCAAATGGTCTTATCTGGGGCAGGGCAAAAGTGTGGGGCATAAATCAGAAATTTGGTGTGTTTATGGAATAAGGGGACCAAAACGAAACAACGCATTCAGTAGCATTCCCAAAAGTGGAAGGCAAGAGGAGGGTTCATAAGCAATTGTGTACTAAAGGACAGTCCCCACCCTGACCCGGCGACAACACTCTCTGACATCATAACAGCCATCCAAAATGCCATGGTACACATCAAGCCGGCATGACAGAACCGCCTGCCCCAGTGAGAGCAGACACAGTCCAAGTACCACCCAAATTACTGCAAGCTCAGTCTTGGCCATGGCTGCACAAAATATCCAGGAGGAGGGATAGCTCAGTGGTTTGAGCATTGGCCTGCTAAACCCAGGGTTGTGAGTTCAATCCTTGAGGGGGCCATTTAGGGATCTGGGGCAAAAATTGGGGATTGGTCCTGCTTTGACCAGGGGGTTGGACTAGATGACCTTCTAAGGTCCCTTCCAACCCTGAGATTCTATGATTCTATGATCCAGGACCATGCCTATGGATGGTCTCTGAGAGTGCACTAACTCCTGGGACTAGGGGATAGTGAGGGCAGTGAACAACAATACATGGGGTAGTACCCACCCGCATGTGTGAGAACAGGCTAAAAACCTGAGGCTGTTGCACAAAGGTCACCTGGCTGCACGTACCAAACTCTGCATGCAACAGTTCTTGGCACCACAGAGCTAGAAATTGCATTACGCAGAAACAGGGATCTGGTTGAAAAAAAGCGGAGAGAGGGTCTGACAGCTCAGAGTGAGTCTGGCACCATTGTGAGGAAAGCTGAAAGTGCAGAAATGTGAAGCTCAGAGGTACTGAGTTGCATGGAGAAAGAACTGTCCAGCAGCTGACAGTAAACTTGCCAGATCTCAAACTCGAGGACATGCACCTGAACAAAAGTCTGTCATTCTGGTGATCATGGCTTTTCTTATTTTTGTGTACATAAACTCATTTCTTTAAATTGTTAACTGGCCTCTATATGACTTCCCCTGGGCACAGGCTTTTAAAGTAATCCTGCAAAACACCTGAAAGTCTATCACTACCTGGAAAGATTATACCAATTTAGGTGCAGGGAGCTATTTTTCCACTTCCATTCCTTTTCTTCCTCTGCGTGCTCCCGGGAGTGTTTCCACTTCCTTTCTCCCATGCCATCCCTACGGAATCCCTTATTTCTGTTAATGAGTTAGAAATACGCTGGGTCCGATTCATCTCAGGCCGCAGAATGAGATGCAAACTGTATCTTGTTGTACCAGACTAGCCTACTGCCTTGTAGAATGGATTTGGGGAAATTACCCCTGGAGGAGAGCAGTCTGACTGTCTTTGGGGGGATACACAGAAGTCACATGGCAGAGGCTTTGGTGTCTGCCTTTGGGCCCTCAAATGGAGAGGAGATTGTGGACATCTTCCATTGCAGCAACTCCTCCTTTGCAAGATGGATTTTCTGTAACTGGGGTCTCTCTGACAAGGTCTGACTCAGATCCCTGAAAGAATCTGATTTAATATATTTAGGAAACCATTTAAAAATGAATATAAAGGCTGTGAAATGCAAACCAAGTGTTTTCTCTACTTTATACATATACGCACAAAATGTCGTAGAAATCAGCTAATGTACTTTGCACTGGATTTTTGTTTTGTTTTCATTAAAACTGCAATCGAGAACGTATCTATGTGTGTAACGCTCCCAGTTACACACATAGGAGCAAATCCTGGATCTGTACATTTTTCCATAAGGCGACATATACCAAAATGGTATTTGCACGTCGTGTTAAGTTCAAGAGGTTTTTGGAAAAATAGAAAAAGAATGAGGCTTCATTGCTGGTGGTTTCAGGAGAATTTCAGTTCAGTCCTATGTAAATAACAGAAAAGCTCTTTTTCTAGATGAGTTCAAGTCATGGTTGGTTCTGATTCTAAATAATTTTGGCCAGTGAGCTGGTGAAATTTTCCAACAAAATATAACTTTGTTTAGGCTAATAAAAGCTAAGTAGTATTGTGAGACATTCCAGATCGATTTAAGCAAGCTGAGTGATTGAGCAGCATGATGGAAGATGAAGAGAGCAAAAATAGAGTCATCCTAAAAATAAAATAAAATAGCTAGAGTCAGAAGAGTTGGGGCATTCCTCACCCAGAATAGGTTCTGTAACACTGATAGGTCTAACCTTGACTCCTATCTTGAGGATAAGTCCAAGGAATAGTGCTATGTAAAGATATGCAAAGAACTCCATGTGGTTGCTTTGCAGAACTGCTCATTTGAGACAGACTGGAAGCTGATCACAGATGATGACATCTTTTGGTTTGAATGTATCTTGACACTGACCTTCAGGTTGCAAGTCTAGTAGACCGTGACAATGAGAAATCCAGTCAGAGACATTTCATAATGGTTCTTTCAAAGACTGGAGAATCAGTTATGTTAGTATCAGAAGAAGCAAACATGGGTGTTCATTATAAGGGCTTTAGCTTAAGCATGTTGATCACTGTTGATTTGAAGAACAGTTGATGGTAATATGTGGAAGGAGAACTGGCTGGTCACATGGTACTGGCTCCTCCTTGTTTCCACTTACTAAATCATATTGAAAAACTAATGTAGTAAATGTTTTTACTTTCAATGTAGGCAATGGCTGTAGTTACAACAGGCATGGAAGTGTAAGCATGGGTTAAAAGTTAGTTTGTCCTGCCGATATCCCATGCTTCACACCAATCCTTGCAAATGATTTGATCAGTGGTGAGAGGATAGAAATCAGGAAATATTGATAGGACAAGTACAATCTTCAAGTATCATGGTTTTGAAAGGAGAATATTGAAAGAAATGCCAGTCATGGTTATAATGTTTTTGTCTTATGGCAGTACGGGGAAAGTTATGAAAAGCTCAGAATCTTGAGGGTAAATGTCTTTAAAATACAAAATGGCTTCAAGAAGCCATGCTTCTCAATCATTGACTGTGTTTACATATTCATTAGTTTGGGTAGAAGGGAAAGAGAGCCTATAGTATATGAACATGGTGAAATCCTGGGACACTGAAGCCAATGGATGTTTTGCCATTGAGTTCAAAGGGGCCAATATTCCATGCCAAGTTCCCAGAAATGAAGTCCCACTACTTGGAAACTCTCAGGCCACACCCAAAAATGCTGCTACGTGTTCCATGCTTAGGTAGGAGTTTGAGGTATTATTTTTTGATACATTTCATTATGAAAACTGGAAAGGAATAATCTGTAATATAGTGTGATAGTACCTAAAGGCTACAGCCTAGGGCGTGCCTTTACGTGCTATGCAAACAGGGATGTAATTTCATAAAAAATCAGGGGTGGGGGAGAAGTCTCAGTGTATAGAACATTTTTGTGTAGGATAAAAGGTATCAGGTATATATAGGATATAGAGGTGAAATATAAATATTAATTAATGTTGTAACAGAGGCCCCCAGGGTTTAGGCCTGTAAAATATTTAGCTTAGCCAGATTAAGGTTTAGAATTTAGGATCAATTCGCATAAGTAAGTTGTTAATAAATCGACTGAGTTTGTATTTGTTTAATGATATGCCGAGTTTGGATAATAATGTTTACACATAGACTGTAGACATCACAAGATGACCATTGGTAGCCAGGGTGAAATATTACTATGGTGATAAGGTGATGTAAATATTAATGACTATAAGGGGAACTAATGAGTTTAGCCTATGAAAAACAGGACACCCCAAAAGTAGTGGGGTGTGGAAGTTCAAATAAGGAAAATTAGTTAAAATTTCATAAATACGTATGAACGCCAGTGGGCATCTGCCTAGCACATTATAAAAGCTTTTATCCTGGCCTGCTTGCTTTGGTGGTGGTGGAGTAAGGGAGATGCCAGAATGATGACTACTGGTGGAAGTGATGTTGATGATAGTGAGGCATGGTGTGAGTAATGCAAATATTATTCATTCTGTACTGGTCTCTCTCTCTCCTTTACAAGCTTGTTTGGTTAGTTAGTAAAAGTAATTATTATAGAAAGAGTACTATGTAGTCTCTGTTATGAACTGTGGGGTCCCCTTCCATTCCTAGTCTCTCTACGGTAGTCAGTCTTGGGGGCTGAACTCTCACAGATTAAGGTGTAAATCCTGACTCTAGAGTGGGTAGTTGGTGAAAGTAACCCATAACTATAGATAAGGTTACATCTGTCCCAAATAGCATCTCGAATGAGGAAAAACTAGGCAATGATTGCTTTCCTAATGACCAAGTCCAAAGTCAGGATGGGGTGGGGGAGGGGAGGGAGAGAAGGAGCAGGGTGTCAGAGGAAGTGGAAGACATAATGAAGCATATAGACCTACAAAAAGTCTGAAGAGGGTCAACTGTCCTCCTTGCCCCATAGTAAATGATGGCCTTGTACAAACAGAATAAATGATAGTCGCTGTCCCAAAGAGTTTACAATTTGAAAGACAAGGTGTAACGTGGATGTGGCAAACAAGCAGGCCAGGCTGGGATGAGGTTGACAAATAAATATAATAGAAAGTGCACAGTTCACATGACAGCTTCATGGAAGAAGCTCTCATAGTATAACATCATAGGGGAGGTACTGTAGTGTCCATTGCAGCACACTGACTTCCCAATCCTAGCCTCATTCAGATCTTTGGGAGTTTTGCCACTTAATTCAGTAGGAGAAAGCCTTAGTCAGGGCCTGTCCTATGTCTACACTACTGTGGTAAGTCGACCTACACGACGCAACTCCAGCTACGTGAATAACATAGCTGGAGTCAACGTACCTGAGGTTGAGGTACCATGGGGTCTATACCGCAGGGGGTCAACGAGAGAAACTTTCCCGTCGACTTACCTTACTCTTTTCATTGAGGGTAGAGTACAGAGGTTGACAGGAGAGCGAGCTCCTGTCGATTTGGCGGGTCTTCACTATGTGAAAGTCATAATCAGTGGTGGCTGATTTTCTGGGTATATGCCTTGACATCTTCATCTACAGTATCTGCCTTTAAAAAGCCATCATCTACCAGCAGTTACCACTCATCTATATTTCAGGTGTCTCAGTAATTTCATATACGAAGTATTTACATTATTATCTTATTGCCAATTCTCTGAGTTTTCTAGACTACATATTTCTATTAGTAAAGAGTGTAAACTGGCTTTACAGTGCTTGTCTGATAAAATGGATACTATATAGCTGTTCATTGTCTGACACTTATGTACAGGAGTGATTGTGAGGTAGATTTAGGGGGAAATGACTGACTTTATAGCTCTAGTTTTTAATTACCAGGGTGCTGAGTAGAATGTGTAAAGCACTTGATGAAAACATATGAGGAAAAGACCTGCTGGACCCTTTATTAGGAGTGTATTTCTTTCTTCCTCTAATGCGTCAGTGTGTATATAGGGGGAGGTTGGTTTTTTCATTCCTTTTAATGCAAAAAAAAATTAGGCTTTGGTTCTTAGGCTTCTTTTCATCTTCTTTTAGCTTAAAGCTTCTAGAAAGGAATAAAAAAGACAGAATAGCAGAGAAAGCACAAAAGGAAGATATCAATAAGAAGCACCACTGATTGTTCTCTAAGCAGTTTCCAAGCAACTTTTAATGGAAGGTCAGGCACAAGCAAGATAAAGGGAGGAGAAAACAAGACATTATTTCATACAATAAAGTGACTGTGAATGCTGCCAGTTACAGGGGAAATAGATTGGCCAGCCTGAGCACTTATTTACGTTTTTCTGTGAATACACATGAAAATCCTGTATAAAGGGCACTATCAAATTTGAGCGGGAGGATTAATTCCAGCAATAGGGCTGCATTATTACTCAAAGAAGCTATCAGTAAATACGAGACAATGACTTAGTAGTACAGTAGTAATCCTATGACACTTCTCCAGTGCCTTCCATCCAAAGATCTCAAAGCACTTCCAACATTAATGAATCAAGCCTCTATGTAGACTAGGTATGTGTTATTTTTCCTATTGGGTAGTAGCACAGAGAGGTGAAGTGACTTTCCCAAAATAGTAGGTCTCAAAGCCACACAGCACAAACTATTCATTTACGCTCCATGTACTGTGCTTTAACTACAACATTTCATGTGTCCATGATGTGTGAAAGATGAAGAAAGGAATTCTGTACTGAATTGTCTCAAACTGAGCACCTGAAAGTTGAGGTACTCCAAATAATAAGTCACTTTTGAAAACCTTGGCCTATGTACCTAATGACAGCAAACACAAAGAAGTCTGGAGAAGAGGGAAAACATCTTTCCTCCTTTATTTTCAGTTTTAAATTGAAATGGTAAAAAACGAATTACTGAGTTCTACATGGAGTAAGATACTGTTCAGCATGATTAGGAGTGACACTCTTCGTACCTGCTGGTGAAAGGACCGCATGTGCGATCTCCATGTCTGGAGCCAGTGGACCACTCTCTAGCAGGCCAAATATCATTACTAGGCACGTTAGCTGACCCAGCAGCCTAGTACTCAAGGGGTATTAAAACTTTATTGTGCTTAGGATGTGAACTGTGGTTTCATTAGTGCTCAGTCAGATTATTTTTAGGAAACTGAGACCAGTTCTTTTACTGGTAAAAATATTTCAGAGAGGTGGGTGATTTTTTTATCAATATAATGACACCAGTAAACTCCTTAGTGGAGATGCAGTGATACTAGTATATTAATAATATCTAGGTCTTATATAGTGCTTTTGATCAGTAGACCTCTAAACACTTTCCAAAGGAAGGTCAGTATCATCTCCATTTTACATATAGGGAAAGTAAGACACAGCAGTGATGTGCCTTGCCCAATAAAGGTGCCTTATACCAGTATAGTTATTCCCCTTACTGAACGGGAATAGTTATACCCATATAAAGCATCTTTATGCCAGTACAACTGCATCCATGCCGAAGGATCAAAGCATACGTAGGCATAACACAGTTAGCTTTGATCTAGCTAACTTGCTAAAAATAGCAGTGAAGCCATGGCAGGATGCGCTAGCCACCAAATACAAACCCTCCTGGAACCCTGGGTATTCACTCTGATGACTAGCTGGTTCTACCATGGTTTCACTGCTATTTTTAAGTGAGCTAGCTAATCAAAGCTAGTTCGAGTACACCTACATGTATTCCAGTCACACCGGCTGATGGCAGTGCAGATGCACCCTTAGAGAAATCAGGGAGCTTACGTCCATGTCCATCCAATTCTTAGCCTATATGGAGAGATGGATAACATGGCTGCCAATTCTGTCATTATTACTCAGTCCTTACTCTGAATAAGAATGGCAGGATTTGCATCTAGAGGGCCTAATCTAGCTCTGTTTGAAGGCAATGAAAATTTTACCATTGATTTAATGGAAGCAGGATCAGAAGCATAATGAATAAGCCATATTTGCTGGTAAATTTCTGGTTTATTAGTGTAACCCACAGCATGGGCATTAACATTTTGCACCACGTTTTTGAAGGAGAGAAGCTGGAATCACAGAAAATGCCTACCTTTGAGTGTTGATTAATATTATAACTGGAATGCTATATCTGTTGGTCCCTAGAGAAGGGTGGTATCCAACTCTGAGAGTATAAAGTATGTTGTGAATAGTCTGTTGGGAACAGATGGGTTGGCAGGGCTGTCCCAGGTCCTGTCAGTTGTTTAAAGTGGGTTTCTTTTCTGAAAGAAACAGAAAAAAAAATCCGAACAGTAATTGACTTTCAAAATTCTTGTTTTATTTGCTCTCTTTTGGTCTAGGAGGAACAATTTTTGAAAACCTGTTCGTATTCATAATCTGAAAATCCTGAACCCCCTGCAATTATATTTATGCTACAATGGATTTTAAATGGCAGATATTTTTATGAATAATTATTTAAGGTAACAAATAGGTTAATATTATGTTAAAACTATGTCAGAATAATACTAGGTGACTGGAATAAATCAATCTCACTTACAAAATTTTGTCAAGAATAATAATCTCTGCAACTAAGAAATTATCTTTCCTTTTTCGTTGTATGACTGAGCTAACATTTGTTAATCTTCTCATGTCCAGGTTTTTTGGTATCATGTCACAGTCAATCATACATATTTTGTCACCTTGATGGAATATCCTCAACATCCTAAACCTGATATTTTAGGAACATAGCACACTAGTGCTGCACACTTATCACTTGTTTCCAGTTTACTTCTGGTGCCAATTCAAGACTCTTTTCTCGGTCCCACAAAACCTCAGTAGGCTGGGACCTGGCTAGGTCAGAGATGAAGAACATAGGAAGGGCCACACTGGGTCAGACCAATGGCCCATCTAGCCTGCTGATCAGTACCAGATACGTCAGCGGGAATGAACAGAACAGGGCAATTTACTGAGTGATCCATCCCCTTTTGTACAGTCCCAGCTTCTGGCAGTCAGAGGTTTAGTGACACCCAGAGCATGGGGTTGCATCCCTGAGCATCTTGGTTAATAGCCCTTGATGGACCTATCCTCCTGCTTCTTAATGCATGGCCAGATGAGACAGATACATTTCTGTAAGACAGGGGTTCCCAAACTTGGTTCGCAGCTTGTTCAGGGTAAGCCCCTGGCGGGCCGCGAGGCACTTTGTTTACCTGAGCGTTCGCAGGTATGGCCACTCGCAGCTCCCAGTGGCCGCGGTTTGCTGTTCCCGGCCAATGGGAAATGTTGGAAGCGGTGGCCCAGCCTGCGCCACTTCCCGCAGTTCCCATTGGCTGGGAACGGCAAACTGCCGCCACTGGAGTTGCGAGCGGCCGTACCTGTGGATGCTCAGGTAAACAAAGCATCTTGTGGCCCGCCAGGGCTTACCCTGGACAAGCTGCGAACCAAGTTTGGGAACCCCTGCTATAAGACAATGTCCAGGGAAACTTTCAATAGCTAGAGAAGAAGAGTTGCTGGATGAGGTTTCTGCCTTTGAATGAACTATCAGAGGAAATGAGCCTGGGCCCTATCCTAATAATTTTCAGAGCCAATTGCAAAACTCATTTTTTTGCAGAAGTCTTCCCACAATAACTGAAGGCAATAAATTACAGTAAGAATAAACAAGAAATGTTGGACTTTCAAAAAATCCTTCACAAGAGGTTACTAAGAAAACCATGTATTGATGGGAAGAGAGGTAAAATAATGTCATGGGTTAGGACATGAATGACCAAAAGACAGAGGACAAAAAGTGGAATGATGGTCAATTTTCAGTCTATCAAAAGGTTGAGAGTGAGCAGCACCCCAAGATTCCCCTCTAGAATGAATGTTGGTCAAGGTCCTGAACACTGAGGTAGCAACATTTGTAGAAAGCAAAAATTATTTAGGTTGGTAAAGACTAGAAAAGACAGTGAAGAACATCAGAGTCACTTAACAAAACTAGATGAATGAGCAGCACAATAACAGGTAAAATTTACTGTTGACCCACATGGTCCAATGTTGAGACAACCTTCCAAGTGCAAGGTGAAGTACAGTATATTGACAGGACTAATTTGAGCTACTCATTCACATTGCTAGGCTCTAAATTAAACTTAACTGTCCAGGAAAAAAGACATAGATGTGTATCTGGACAGCTCCATGAAAACAACAGGTTAATGTGCAACAGTGGTCAAAGCTGCAAACAAACTGTTTATAACATCATTGAGTGATGGCAGTTACTCAACAGTTAAAGTTGCAGCAAAATTTTCATTAGAGTTGAGCAGGAAATGTTTGTACTCTCTGGATATCTACAAAAATTTAAAGACAACTTATAAGTTGTACTTGAAACTTCAAAGTTGGAGGCAGGGCTAGTTGCGTGGTTCTTAAGGGTTTGGGAGATTTTTTTGATTTCCAGAAGCTGGAATGTAATGGATCTAGTTCAGGGTGGAGAAATATAGATTTTCCATGAAAGAGGCCATATAGAAATCTAACTTTTGTTAGACTATGCTTTAGAAAATGGTACTAGACTCCTGTCTCATGTATACTAATTTTAAACCAGTGTAACCCTATTGACTTACAGCAGTGTAACTAAGCAAAATCAAGACAATAGAGACAGATTTTTCAAAAACAGCTCAGGGCCAGATTTTCAAGTGCTTGGTACTTACAATTGGAGTCAGTTCTTCAAAGGTACTCAGCACCCAGAGGCTCCTATTGTGACCTATGGCCAGATCTTCAAAACAGCATGCTGAGTGCTTCTGAAAATCTGCCTACTACTTTATGTGCCTAAAAAGGAGCTGGGCTTTTTTGAAAATCTGACCCAGCTGTGGGTGCTTAGTGCTTGAAAATGTGTCTGAGGGCATATGATATAGAGAGGAATTATTAGGGTTCAGGTTTGCATGTGAGTTTTGCAAAGTAGCACTTGCAAATGCTAGGCCACAAGGATTCTTCTTTCTCTCATGAACATAAACTCTGCATGTTTTAGCTGAGCAACAAGAGAAGCCCTTCTCTGCAGCGCTCCAATGTTTATATTTGGTGATGTCATCCTGGATGACATTACCTTTGGCATGTAATGAAGTGAT
Organism: Chelydra serpentina; assembly: GCA_037349315.1. Taxonomy (NCBI): domain Eukaryota; kingdom Metazoa; phylum Chordata; order Testudines; family Chelydridae; genus Chelydra; species Chelydra serpentina. The sequence goes on from JBAIAC010000010.1 coordinate 47,690,204, forward strand.
GATATGTTACTGTGGCAGAAGAGCTAAATATATGTGAGAAAAGGCATGCTATTTAAAGTGTTCCTACAAGAGGTGGTGGCAGTATTCTATTTATAACAGAGACATATAGGATGGATTTACTGTACTAAAAGTAAGCATTTGAACTGAAAGGCTCATGAGGCCAGGGACACAGTTCCAAAAGACAGTAACAGAGTGGCAGAGCTGTCAGGATGAATGAGGAGACTCTGAAATACATACAGAACATTAGAAAAAAATAATAGTTTTTATCCTATATTAGCCACAGAAGATAGGATCCTTGGCTTGATTGCCTTTTACCTCCACTGCTAGTAGCCAGTGTTAAATATGACCAAGATCTCACAATATGCAACATGTGAATGGTCTCTACTGCACCGACCCAGCCCAAGTGACATCAAGTGGTCTTTGAGGGATGCAGGCATGTTTTAAATTGGGGTCTGTATGGTCGTTTCTAATCAGTGCTACACAATCAAGGCACACTCTCATTTTTCTGGGCAGAATACTATAATTTATCTGTCAGAAGCCAATAGTCCTGTTTTCCTCCAAAGTGCTTATATCAGCTCATGTCTTGTCATACTTTTGTTTTGTGAACATGTACAGTAATGTCTGTATACCCAGCTATTAATAGAAAGTATAGCCTGCCTGTCTGAGCAAAATAGGACCCTTTTCCTCACTTGACTAGGAGTGAGGGGACCTATGTTTTAGTCCTGGTTTTTGCCACAAACTTACAGCATGATGCTCTTTGAGCCATGTAACCTTTGTGTGGTATAATAGTATCAACATGTATCAACATGCCAGTGGTGTTGTGAGGCTTCCTTCATTAATGATGGAAAGTGCAACAAATGCCTTTAAATTCAGTAAATAAACCTCAAGCCGTTGGTTCTGACTGTAGAACACATCTGGAATAAGCATGTGCATACCATATTCATATGTGCACATCTGGAATATGTGCACACCACATTCATCTTCTAACCCTGAGGTGATATGTGTAAATGACATGTTAGAGTAGCATTTATCTGCAATAGTAAAAATGAGTGAGTGATACTTGTTCAGAGTTATATTTTTTACTTCATATCAGAGCAGCCTTGATTGAGTACATAGTTTAAGTGGAATATAAAAGCTGTGTGCAACCTACTCTGGCTTCCCTATCTGTATGTGGGCAAAAATATCACCTCAAATGAATATAAAACTAAAGAAACATCTATTGTTAGCAAACATATCCCTAGGAAGGCATTTAGGCCCATATCCTTCAAGTTTTTTAGGCACTTAACTCCCATTTGAAATCAAGGGGAGCTAGATGCGTAAATACCTTTGAGGATCTTGGCCTTAGTCACAACATTTACTGGATTTAGTTTTATTCAGATACGTATATATAATAATATAGCACTTTGCCCTAATACTTGTGTCTTTCATCCAATGATCATAGGGGTTTTCTTAGCCTCCAGTGCTGAAGGTAGATAAAAGTAGTAAATAAGATCAAGGCATCCTTCATCTGCCCTTGTGCATGGTTCAAAGGGATTTCTCTCCAACATATTGTTGAGGTCTCAGGTCCTCCTCCAACATTTTATTTGATTTATAGAAAAAGCACAAATAACAAGGGCATGTCCTGAGTGTTATCAGCTCATGAAACCTCACTCTCCATCTGATTGATGTCTCTGTGTCCTAGCCCACTGATGGTTGATATGCGGGGTGGTGGTCAAAACCATCTCATGCTTGGGAAGGAGTCAGCTCTGAGGCACTCAGCTACTGTTCTGCATTCATCCCATCCCACAGCAGCAAGGAGCTCAACTGCTGTCGTCTTAGATCTCTGCCAGAGGTCCCTGCATTTTTAACTCAGATCCTCTGCTGACCAACATTTACCAACTCACAGCTTGAGTTACACCCACAGTGTGTCTCTCACTACTGAACTCTTTTGCCTGGGCTGAAGGTCAAGTAAATCTACCTGGAAGGGAGTAAGATCCTTGATGAGTACCTCAGTCCAGCATATGAAAAATTTGGTCTGATCCCCTCACCTCCTCTGCCCTGTGCCCCTTTTCCAGAAGATGCTGCTTGAGGTCATTCTGGTGACTGAGGTAACTCTAAACTTGTCTGAAATCTCCTCCATTTCTATCACCTGCCTTCAATCATGCCAATATCACTAGCGTCTACGAATGACAATTTAGAATATGCTAGTAGACTCCTTGTTGGCATTGCCATGCATCCCTGAGTGGGTGGGAAATCAGCTATAGAGATTTGGGGAAATTCCAGACTCTGTGGATGTTGAGGCCCCTGCTTCAGCTCTGGCCAGGCGCATAAATCCCTTTTATCAGCCCTGACTTGAGGAGTGCTAGATTGGCTAAGGTGGAGCCTAGCAGTCCCGTGTCAACAAGCAGAGGGAGTGCCAGAGGGAACGCTGAATATCAGTCAGAGTTATAGCAGATTTTAAATTGATTTAGAGACAGGGTTAAGAATATGCAGTGTTGCCTTGGATCTTATCTAGCATCATAGAACCAAATTCAATCCCAAAGAGTATGTTTCAGATGATGCCAGTCTGAGTCAACACTGACTTTTTAATGTTGGATTGTCTGTCCCTGTAATACTGGGAGTGGGGGAAGGAAGACACAACATTTCCCTGCACGACAGACATGATTTACACATGAAAGAGTGGAGTCAAAGAGGGGATATGTCCTGTGTGTAGTTCCCTTCCTCTAGGCATGTTTCTAGGTGGTTTTTTTTTTTTACCTTCAACAGCTTTAAGGTTTCCTTTGGGTCCTTCACAATGCAGTGGGTTGGTATTATAATCACCATTTTACTGATGGGGAAACCGAGGCAAAAGGCGATTAAAGACAGCATTTTCGAAAGAGCTCAGCATCTGGAATTGAGGTCAGATTTTCAAAAGAGATTGGCACTTTGGGTGCTGAAGAAGGGGAGCTGAGGACTTTTGAAAATCTGGCCCAATTATGGTTGCTAAACAATTGCTAATCTGGCCCCAAGCACTCTTGAAAACCTGGTGGCAAATGAGTTGCTCAATGTCACACAGAAAGTTTGTGTCATAGCTGGGTGTAAAATCCAGGTCTTTTGGCTTCCAATTCTGTGTGTTATCTACAAAATGAGCCTTTTTCGCTAACCGAGAGAAGAATGCCATATTCAACAGTAATGGACAAGAGGCATTTGGACAGAGCAGAGCTACCCAGATTACAATTGGGCTAGGATACTGGGTTAAGACACTTATTCTTACAAAATATGCCCTGGGTTAGTCAATGATTATAGGGAGTCAGGACTAAAGCTGATCAGAACATTTCTGATGAAATGAAATGTAATAGAAGCCAAACTGTATTTGTTAATTATTTATTGAGGCACATTCTGTGACTCTCTGTAACCTGGTGGTTAAGGTGTGATTTGGGATGGAACAACCCTGCTTTGAATCAGGCAAAGCAGGGACTTGCACATGGGTCTATGACAACCCATTGCAGTGCCCCAGCCCCCAGGTTATACACACACAGCTACTTCTTCCAGGATTGAAACACAATTACATTTTCACAAAAACATTTGAGAACGTTCCAAGGAGGAATTAAAACAACTGTTGCAACCATGAAAGTTGCTGCAAAACTGGAATTGTTGGCCTCTGGTTAGCGCTAGCCATGACCTCAATTTTGTACATCACCTTCAAAGCAGCTCCTCCAAGCAGAGTGACTGCTAACACCATGCTGTAGTGTTGGCTCCGTACTGGTTTAGGACCAAATCTTGCCCGCTCTTCACCAACCCAGGTTGGTGGGCAGCCCTGGTGCATGGGGAGCGCATAAGGAGTTGCCTTGCTCTGCACATCCTGTACAGGGCCAGTCAGAATTGCGGTTAGAACAGGTCAAAAATTGGGAACATTTTTTTGCTGAAAAATGTTGACGTTTGAAATATTTTGACCAGTTCTGATTGCACTCCCTTGCTTGGGGGATCCACAGGGACTGCTCCCTCTATGTGACCCTGAGGCACAAACACATGACTATAAATTAGGGAGTGGGGTGACAGGGCACAGTCCTGCCCCTCCACAAGAGCCTTCTGAGGGAGGGTCAGTGGACTGTCCAAATGAATGGCGTATCCTGCACATGAGCAAACTCATGCAGCAAATCTGCCTCCCTGAAGCACAAATCCTTCCTGCAGCTGCCCTTTCATTGGTTCTTGGTCCCCACTGCCAGGCTGTGTCTAATGGCACAATTGAGCCCTAATATTGTTACGGCAAGGTCCCTTTTTTTTAGTACATAATCATTTGGCACCTTTATTTGGTCAGCTTGCATTCTTCTAAATCTTAGACTGGCGGTTTTGTGAGGAGACCAAGCAACACCACTGAACATAACTGAAAAGTGGAAATGCAATTTTTTCCCTTTCTTTCTGGAACTGACTATTACAGAGGCTAATTGCATGATTTAACATTTGAAAACTTCACATTCCTCCTCTGACTTGGAGAGTAAAAGGGCCTATTATCATTTTCAGGCCAGATGTTTTAGTTTATTGAGCCCGTTTGATCCCTGCACCTGTCTAAGACCAGCAGTTGCTGGATTAGTGTAAAGGGATGAATTAAAAAATCTGGACAACTGTTACCGAACCAGCGAATGGTGTGAAAATGAGCAGGCTTTTGGTATAAAGGATTTACTGTTTGTGACATAAGGCAGTACACATCATTTATAGTGCAAAATGAGCATGCAGCATTACCTCTGTAAGGCCATGTGCTGGAATATACATTACCAAGTGACAATTACAGGAACTTCCAATGAGTGGAGGAAAAGGTGGGGGGAGGCATAAGGAAAGGTAGGGACACATTATACCATCCATCTGTGAGACAGCCGTACAGCTACAAGGAATTATATATTATTTCTGGTGGATTATGATGATTATAAAAGGAAGAATTTGGTCCCCATCTCCACAGAGAATTTTGCTGTGTATACTCAAGGAAGCAATGGCTTTTCACATACCTCTTTCCTGAACAGTGGCTCTTCCCCCTGTCCCTCTGATTATGGAATATATGAAGTATTTTGTCCCTACAATGCAATATAGTTGTTAAGCCCTTTTTCTCAACCACAGGGCTGATTCTTAGCAGGGAAGAACTAGCCTAACCAGTGAATGAACTTTCTCTCTTCCTTCCTTCCTATTTTTCTTTTCACTCATTCAGCTACAATGTATTGTGTCACATGACTCACTGAATTCCAGTAAGTTTAATTTCTTGGTCAACATATTTCATCTTTACCACTTTAGAAACAAAACAAACAAATTACACAGGGACATTGATTAGCTGCTTCTTGTAATTAGACATTTATGGGGTAAATTTTCCAAGGTCTGTGACCTAAGCCCCTCTTTGAGGCTATAATCTGTACCTGTAAAATTTGCACCTGCAAAAATTAGTAGCCGCAATAAGTATGTGAGCCTTTAACTTCCTGACTTGTGTCCACTATCAGGTCCAGGCAAAAGTACTGAGATATGTACTTGCAGTTCAATTGCAGGTGAAGATGCAGGCACAAATCTTGTGGTTACTGCCATTATTTACTGAAGGTATATAGTGCAACTTAGAGGCCCCAACTGAAGTCAGGGCCCCATTGTGCTTGGGCAGTGAAATGCAATGAAAGAGAGCTTCTTGTCTAAATAGACAAGACAGACAAATGATGGGAGAAGTTCTATTATCTCCATTTTACAGATGGGGAACCGAGGTACAGAGAGATTAAGTGACTTGCCCAAGGTCACACAGGAAGTCTATAGAAAAGCCAGAAATTGAAGCCAAATCTCTTGAGGTCCAGTCCACTGACTTAACGACAAAGTCATTTGCACTTCCAAAAACAAACAAACAAAAAACCTTTTTACAGTATAATTTTCTAAAGTTTCTGAGTTGTGTACAAATCTTGCATTTGTGCATGCAAACAGAAGTGAGCACGTACCTATCCGATTGTGCAAGCAAATCCTGTGTGGGTGGATGCAAATTCAGGCTTGACACCCATACATATGAGAGGTCCTTTAAATACCAAAATGAAAGTATAGGGCCAGGTAGGAGCTGATTCCTCCATGGGTGTCTGTGGGAGGGGAAGGATACAAGGAGTCAGTGCAGGGACAGGCTGCAATCAGAGTCCCTGTACTCTCCTTCAGGCCTGCAGAGGATTGCTTCTTGCCACCACCTCTGTGGGTTTTACTCCAAAGGGGCTTGATCCACTGCGCAGGTAAGGTCTTGAGGAGATTACAGGCGAGTCTCATTTTACGCTGGGGTTACGTTCCGCAGTCAGCGCGTAAAGCGAAAATCGCGTATAGTCAAAATTACGTTGAGTGTAATGGCAGGCCGAATCGCCTGCACTACAGGTAAAGTATTTACATTGTTATTTTTCTCTTTTTTGGCTTTTCTTGGTTTTTTTTTTGCTGACCGCGCAAAGCTGAATTCGCACATGTTAAATGCGCGTAAGATGAGACTCGCCTGTATCTGGATCTGGGACACCCACTGTATATTGCTAAATTTTGTAAATCACTAAGTGCATAAACACAATAAGAGAACAAGGATAATGCATCCCAAAATGTATGATGTGAATTTAGTTTGACAACTGCCATTTAGTTTCACCATTGTATATAGTGAATATAGTATAGCTTATAAAAATAACAAAGTCTTAGTAACATTAGAGCCCACCCTACAGCATCTGCTGTTAAATCTTTGCTGGGAGGTGAGGAGACTAGCAATTTTCCATGCAGATTACATAGGGTGCAGTTGAGCAAAATGTGAATTAGTGAGGTTTTTGTGTGTGTGTGTGTGCACACGTGTGCATGCACAGACAAATTAGAGCTACTCAGAAAATGGAAAAAAATGTGAAAACTTCTGTGAACATTTTTTTGATTTTGATGCAATTTCTATTTTTTTTCTATTTTCCTGCCAGATTATTTGTATGTACAATGTGTATGTATGTAGACATCTGTCTTTATATATATTGACTCATACATATGTAGAGAATTTTTAATTCTCATTGTCTCCATTCTCTCCTTCCACGGCAATGAAAAAAATCTTTTTAGTTAGCAAGGAGACTTTTATACCACGTTATTTTTTCATTTTGAAAATTAAACCTTTTTAAAATGATCACACAAAACTTCATTTCATTGATCATGGAAGCCAAAACGGAAGAGCCAACTATGGTAAACTGTGTTAAGAGGAATCCTTATGCACTAAATTAATCCTTGATGTAACTACATTAAAGCCAGTGAGTCATAATTACTGATAAAAAGGACATAAATAGAAGTGCAAACACCCAATTATAGAAATACTTATAAGTACAAGTATGTGGTGAAAATATTACTTATGTATTTAAAAGTACAAGTAAAAATACAAATATAAGTGCATATACTTTCAGCTCTCTTATTCCGTGCAATTGTCTGGTCAATATATGGACAACTACCTTAATAATGTTAGCACATAGTGGAAGGGAAAGAAAAAGAGGAACAAGTAAATTTTATTCATATACACAAATAAGCATGGAATAACAATGAAAAACTCTCTTATAAATGTAAATAAATTTATACATTTCATTTCCATTATATATTTATATGTGTATGCATGCATACATACAAATTACGATATTATAGAATCAAGGAAGTGTAGGACTGGAATGGACCTTAAGAGGTCATCTAATTCAGTGCTCTGCACTCAAGGCAGGACGAAGTATTGTCTAGGCCATCCCTGACAGGTGTTTGTCTAACTTACTCTTAAAAATCAATTTATTCCAGTGCTTAAGTACCCTGACATTTAGGAAGTTTTTCCTAATGTCCAACCTACACCTCCCTTGCTGCAATTTAAGTCCAATTGCTTCTTGTCTTATCCTCCAAGGCTAATGAGAACAATTTTTCTCCCTCCTCCTTGTAACAACCTTTTATATACTTGAAAACGATTGTTTCCTCTCAGTCTTCTCTTCTCCAGACTAAACAAACCCAATTTTTTTAAATCTTTCCCCATAGGTAATGTTTTTTAGACCTTTAATAATTTTTGTTGCTCTTCTCTGGACTTTCTCCAATTTGTTCATATCTTTCTTAAAATGTGGCATACAGAACTAGACACAATACTCTAGTTGAGGCCTAATCAGCGTGGAGTAGAGCAGAAAATTACTTCTCGTGTCTCGCTTACATCATTCCTGCTAATACATCCCAGAATAATGTTTGCTTTTTTTGCAACAGTGTTACACTGTTCACTCATATTTAGCTTGTGATCCGCTATGACCCCCAGATCCCTTTCTGCAGTACTCCTTCCTAGGCAGGGAAGATTCCAGGGACTGGAAAAGGGCAAATACTTCCTAGAATATTCAAGTAGCTGACATTTTGTATGTGTGCAACTGCTTGTTCCTTCCTAAGTGTAGTACTTTGTGTTTGTCCTCAGTGAATTTCATCTTATTTACTTCCGATCATTTCTCCAGTTTGTCCAGATCATTTAAAATTTTAATCCTATCTTCCAAAGCACTTGCAACCCCTCCCAGCTTGGTATCAGCCACACATTGTATAAGTATACGCTCTGCCATTATCTAAATCCTTGATAAAGATATTGAACAGAACCGGACCCATCCCTGCTGGACCCCATTTAATATGCCCTTCCAGCTTGACTGTGAATTACGAATGACTACTCTCTGGGAATGGTTTTCTAACCAGTTATGCCCTCCCTTGATAGGTTGTATTTCCCTAGGTTGTTTATGTGAAGGTCTTGCGAGATAGTATCAAAAGCCTTAGTAAAGTCAAGATATGCCACATCTATTGCTTCCTCCTATCCATGAGTCTTGTTACCCTGTCAAAGAAAGCTATTAGGCTGGTTTAACATGATTTGTTCTTGACAAATCCATGCTGACCGTTACTTATCAACTTATTTTCTTCTGGGTGTTTGCAAATCGATTCCTTCATTATTTCCTAGATTATCTTTCTGGGTACTGAAGTTACGCTGACTGGTCCGTAGTTCCCCGGGTTGTCCTTATTCCCCTTTTTATAGCTGGGCACTATATTTGCCCCTTTTCAGTCTCTGGAATCTCACCCCTCTTCCATGACTGTTCAAAGATAATTGCTAATGGCTCAGATATCTCCTCCATCAGCTACTTGAGTATTCTAGAATGTATTTCATCAGGCCCTGGTGACTTTAAAACATCTAACTTGCTCAGGCTATGTCTACACTAGAATTTTTGTCAGTAAAACTTCTATCAGCCAGGGGTGTGGAAACCCCCCCCCCCCGACCTACATAATTTTCACAGGCAGAAGCACCGGTGTGGACAGCACTATATTGGTAGGAGATGCTCTCCCACTGACAAAGCTACTACCACTCATTGGGATGATTTAATTATGTCGACGAGAGAGCTCTTTCCTGTCAATATAGAGCGGCTACACGGGACACCGTACAGGGCACAGCTGCTGTAAGGTCTCTAGTGTACTCATAGCCTAGTAATTTTTAATTTGCTTTTCCCCTATTTTAGCCTCTGATCCTACCTCATTTTCACTGGCATTCATTACGTTAGATGTCAAATTGCTACTAAACGTTTTGGTGAAAACTGAAAGAAAAATTTGCATCCGATGAAGTGGGTATTAACCCACGAAAGCTTATGCTGAAATACATTTGTTAGTCTCTAAGGTGCTACAAGTTTTTCTTTCTTATTTTCGTTTTGCTGACACAGACTAACACGGCTACTACACTGAAAGAAAAATGTCTTTTGGCACTTCTGCCATTTCCACATTTTCTGTTATTGTTTAACCTCCTCATTGAGTAACGGGCCTACCCTGTCCTTGGTCTTCCCCTTTCTTCTAATGTATTTGTAGAATGTTTTCTTGTTACCCTTTATGTCTCTAGCTAGTTTAATCTCGTTTTGTACGTTGGCCTTTCTAATTTTGTCCCTACACACTTGTGTTATTTGTTTATAATCATTCTTTGTCATTTGACCTACTTTCCACTTTTTGCAGGACTCTTTTTTGAGTTTCAGATCATTGAAGATCTCCTTGTTAAGCCAGAGTGGTCTTTTGCCATACTTTCTATCTTTCCTATGCAGTGGGATAGTTTGCTCTTGTGCCCTTAATAATGTCTCTTTGAAAAACTGCCAATTCTCTTGACCTGTTTTTCCCCTTATATTTTCTTCCCATGGGATCTTACCTACCAATTCCCTGAGTTTTCTAATGTCTGCCTTCTTTACATCCATTACCTTTAGTCTGCTGTTTTTCCATCCTACTATTCCTTAGAATCATAACTCTATCATTTAATGATCACTTCCCCTCAAGCTGTCTTCTACTTTCAAATTCTTAACCAATTCCTCCCTATTTGTCAAAATCAGATTTAGAACAGCCTCTCCCCTGGTAGCTTTCTCCACCTTATGAAATAAAAAAATATCTCCAATATATTCCAAGAACTTGTTGGATATTGTTGGACTTGTTTGAGCTCTGCTGTGTTATTTTTCCAACAGATGTCTGGGTAGTTGAAGTCTCCCATCACCAACTCCTGTGTTTTGGATGATTTTGTTAGTTGTTTATAAAAAGCATCACCCACTTCTTCCTGGTTAAGTGGTCTGTAGTAGACCCCTACCATGACAACACCCTTGCTTTTTAAACCTGTTATCCTTACCTAGAGACTTTCAACAAGTCTGTCTCCTATTTCCATCTGAACTTCAGTCCAAGTGTATATATTTTTGATATATAAGGCAACACTTCCTCCCTTTTTCCTTGCCTGTCCTTCCATAGATGTGTTTATTAACGAACAGGTCTAGTTCTTCCTGCTTATTCCCCATACTTCTTGCATTAGTATACCGACATCTAAGATACTGATTTAATTTCCCCCTGTATTCTCTCTTGTATCTCAGCTTATCCCTGCCATAACTGCCCATGCTCCCCCCAGATTCTGACCCTTCTCCAAATCTTCATATTTTAAACTTCCCTCTGGGCTTTTGTCTCCTGACCCCATCAAACCTAGTTTAAACCCTCCTCACTAGGTTAGCCAGTCTTTATCCAAATATGCTCTTCCCCTTTCTTGATAGGTGGAACCCATCTCTGCTTAGCAGTCCTTCTTCCCAGAACAACATCCTGTGGTCAAGGAAGCCAAAGCCCTCCTGGTGATACCATCCTCGCAGCCAGGTATTCACCTCCAGGATACATCTGTCTCTGCCTGGGCTCCTACGCTTGACCAAAAGGATCGAAAAGAACACGACCTGCACCTCCAGCTCCTTCACCTTTACTCCCAGAGCCCTGTAGTCACTTCTGATCTTCTCAGGGTCATACCTCGCAGTATCATTAGTGCCCAAATGGATGAGTAGCATGGGGTAGTAGTCAAAGGGGTGGATGATCCTTGACAATCCCTGTGTAACATTTTGGATGTGGGCCCCTGGCAGGCAGCATACCTGGGATGCCATGTCAGGGTGACAGATGGGTGCCTCCGTCCCCCTCAGAAGAGAGTCACCAACTATCACTACCCTACATTTCCTCCTGGGAGTGGTGGCTGCAATCCTCCCAGCCTTGGGGGTACATGGCTTCTCCTCCTCCATCTTTGGGGGCAATTCCTCATTGCTTGTTGCCAGGGCAGCATAACAGTTCAGCACTTCCTGCTGCCAGAAGTAACCAGCAGCCAGTATCCTCTCTGTGACACAGCCATATCATCCTCCCCTGGGGGTGTGACACGACAGCAGTCCTCTCTAGCCAGATAGCTTTCTCAGCCATGGATGTCTCCATATGAATATTCTCAATGAATTCCTCATGGGCATGGAAGCTCCTCAACGTAGCCACCTTCTCCTGTAGCTCTCCCACCTGCTTCCTGAGAGATTCCACCAGCAGGCACCTTTCACACTGGCCGGTCCCCTCAGCCTGGCTTTCTGAGAGTGGAAAATGCAGACCACAGTCTCTGCAAAACCACACCAGGATCTGGGTAGAAGCATCCATGGTCAGGTTCTCTGTCTGGATATAGGCGCAGGTGGAGGTGACAGGAGCAGTGTTGGCACTGGTGATGTAGCATTTCCTAACCATAGTGATTATATTACAACTCCCTCTTACAAACTTCCTCTCTAACTCTTATGTACAGACTAGATATCATTCCACGAAATGAGCATTTTCTTCAGTAACAGCATAATCTTGAACATATCCACCTGAAGATGGATTTGACTGTTTCAAAAAAAGCATTTTGAAAAAGTATTTGCAGATTAAAACATAGGTACTTATGCTTTAAGTACCTTTAAAATGTACTTAAACGTAAGTTCTGCATACAGAAAATTTAAAATACTTAAATACAAGTAAAGTACTTCAAAATACTTAAGTGTGTACTGTAGTACAAATGTACTTCCGTACATGGAATCATATGAGGGATGAAACAGGCCCACTGAAATTAATTATTGGTTTGTTCAAACATCTGATTAAAACACTGCATTGAATAAATCTAGTCTCTTAATTGCTGTGATGGGTTCAGCTCCATGATATCTTTATTTCTTCCCACTAGCAACAGTTGCAGCACAATTGATAACTTATAACATGCAACTAGAGGCTTTCCTGTTTGGTGAAACCAGCAGCATGTGCATTATATGATATATGATGAATACGCCGCTAGTATGCTACTTCCAAAAGTCCCTTTGATTTCTCAAAATAACTATCATCATTGGCATCCAGTTCTGAACTCATCTAGGGCATATCACTTGCATGAGAGATGCTTTTGTGTTTTGGCACAGCTTGCAAACATTCCATTTAATGATTCACAACTATGAGACAGTAGATAAGTCAATTTAAGTGCTTGAAGTCAACAAAATACTCTCTAAAGCATCATTTACTTCTATCCTATCCCCTTAAATGTGATGTGAAAACATTGCAGATATCCTGAAGCTTAAGTAACTGGCACAGGACAGTTTAAAAAAGAGAGAACATATAAACTACCTTTATTGTTGGCTCAATTCACTTTGCCCCACCCCAGTTGTACGGTACAAGCTGAATACAGTAAAACTGTTCAAAAAAATCCAGAATAGCACATTGGTTATTTGTATTTATTTGTGGCCTGTTTCTCAGTGGTGCTGAGCATCTGAGGTGCATTAGGTAAACACCATGGAGAAACAGACTAGTGACATACATTGGCTTACTTCATGGTTACGTCACTGGATGAATGTGCACTTGTGGAAATTGGGATGCAACACCTCACTGCCATCCCCAGACCTCTCCATCACATGCCCTTGTTCACAAAGGTCTCGTAGTCACAACAAATGTGTATCATGGTAGAATGCAACGATGAAGCGTCTATTGTTAGATGACTATGATGCTGTGACATTACCCATGGTACAATCAGGACCAATGAACAGCTATATCCCCTCAGTTATCCAACCTGGGGTGCCCTTTCCAGTGCTTTTTTCTGAGAGCTACTACTCCTGGTCTGCCCACTTGCAGCCTCCAGCATGTAAGTTACTCCCAGTTGTACTGTACAAGTGCTATGGCCAGCCACTCATGAATTATACAGCAGAGAAACACCAGCAAATTCTCAGTCCCAGACCTTCCCCCCAGAAATGTGTGTCTTATGCTGCCCAGCCCTCTCCTGGTCAATACAAGCTCATATAAAGCCTGTCATTTTATTAATAGAAAATGATATGCACACATTCTGTTATCTCATGTGGAGTTTCCCAAGCACTTCAATCCAAACACACTGGTGTAGGTAAAAGAGTAAAATAATGTTATTAATAACAGAAAGGTAGATTTTAAGTGACTACAAGTAATAAGGCATACAATTCAGAATTGGTTACATGAAAATAAAAGTAAAATGCAACTAATAGCTAACTTAACAAGCTAAGTAAATTCAAAGCAAAGGTCTCTCTCACCACAGTCTTACTGGCTGAATCTCTCCCAGTCAGGATCCCTCCCCAGTCCAAGGCTTCTTCCTTTGTTCTTCAGGTGTTGTTGCCGTGGATAGAGCTGAAAGGAGAGATGAGTTGGGACATCTCCTTCTTTCTTATACTTTCTTCTCTTCTTTGTAAGTCATCTCAAGGTAAGGTTCAGGAGACAGAATGTCTGTGTGGATGGGAACCCCAACCTGACTCTTTGTCAAAATGTAGATTTTTTTCACCCACACCCTCTTTCCTGCCTGTCGTGGGGTAGGTACACCCCGTCACGGGGTGTTGGGTCATGTACGGTTAGATGTAAGGGCAGAGGCAATTCTGCAGCCAGTCAGGTCCTACGCTGATGACCCTTACTGTAACATGGGGTAGTATTACTTAGCGACCAGAGTGGCCCTTCCCGCTAGGGCAGCATGGCCCAATGGCCAGAGCCAGTGAAGTAGCCCTCCTCTGTGAGATTGCATGGCCGGTTGGCTCATTGGGGGAGTTGGGTGCCACTCAGGCGGGTGTGGCGCCCTGGGTAAGGGGACTCAAGCCCTCCCTGCTTCTCAGAGCCCTAGCCCAGGGCGCTGGCAGTGGTGGGGGTGCTCACTAGAGAGTCATCATGGACCCTCCTGAAATATGTTGACCAATCCCCCGGTTCACTCACTGGCAAAGAGTTTGAGTTCCCTGGGCTGCTTCTTACCCTTTCCTCCTCATTGAAACTCCCTGCGTCTCTGGGGTCCTCACATGGATGGGCTCCCACTGGTGCCATCCTTTTTCTGGGCTCATTGGGCATCCTGGAATCTCCAGTCACGAACTCTGTGAGCCGTAGTCCCATAGTTGGGGTTTGTAGCAACTCCCTGCAGGGAGTTTTCAGCCTGCATCCCTCCCTGTCAGCAACCTCCCCAGACTGAGCTGGGCTGCTACCTTTTATATGCTTCCTCAAGGCTGAGCATGCCCACAGGGTCAGAGGGGTGGGGCTTCCTCAGCCTGCAAAGCAGAGTTAACCCTTTTGGGGCTGGTGTGGGGTAGGAATACCCCATCACACTGCCAAAGAATGGCCACTTAGCAAGGTGATGGATGATTTGATCTTGTTGACACCTGGATGAAGCATTGGCTAGCCTTTTGTCTCTAGAGAACAAGTTGGACTCCAGATCTGCTCTCCAGATTTGAATATGTCTTAATCATAGAATCATAGAATCATAGAATCTCAGGGTTGGAAGGGACCTCAGGAGGTCATCTAGTCCAACCCCCTGCTCAAAGCAGGACCAACCCCAACTAGATCATCCCAGCCAGGGCTTTGTCAAGCCTGACCTTAAAAACCTCTAAGGAAGGAGATTCCACCACCTCCCTAGGTAACCCATTCCAGTGCTTCACCACGCTACTAGTGAAAAAGTTTTTCCTAATATCCAACCTAAACTTCCCCCTCTGCAACTTGAGACCATTACTCCTTGTTCTGTCATCTTCTACCACTGAGAACAGTCTAGATCCATCCTCTTTGGAACCCCCTTTTAGGTAGTTGAAAGCAGCTATCAAATCCCCCCTCACTCTTCTCTTCTGCAGGCTAAACAATCCCAGTTCCCTCAGCCTCTCCTCATAAGTCATGTGCTCCAGCCCCCTAATCATTTTTGTTGCCCTCCGTTGGACTCTTTCCAATTTATCCACATCCTTCTTGTAGCGTGGGGCCCAAAACTGGACACAGTACTCCAAATGAGGCCTCACCAGTGCCGAATAGAGGGGAATAATCACGTCCCTCGATCTGCTGGAAATGCCCCTACTTATACAGCCCAAAATGCCGTTAGTCTTCTTGGCAACAAGGGCACACTTTTGACTCATATTCAGCTTTTCGTCCACTGTAACCCCTAGGTCCTTTTCTGCAGAACTGCTGCCCAGCCATTCGGTCCCTAGTCTGTAGCAGTGCATGGGATTCTTCCGTCCTAAGTGCAGGACTCTGCACTTGTCCTTGTTGAACCTCATCAGATTTCTTTTGGCCCAATCCTCTAATTTGTCTAGGTCCCTCTGTATCCTGTCCCTACCCTCCAGCGTATCAACCACTCCTCCCAGTTTAGTGTCATCTGCAAACTTGCTAAGGGTGCAGTCCACACCATCCTCCAGATCGTTGATGAAGATATTGAACAAAACCGGCCCCAGCACCGACCCTTGGGGCACGCCACTTGATACCGGCTGCCAACTAGACATGGAGCCATTGATCACTACCCGTTGAGCACGACCATCCAGCCAGTTTTCTATCCACCTTACCGTCCATTCATCCAGCCCATACTTCTTTAACTTGCTGGCAAGAACACTGTGGGAGACTGTATCAAATAACATCATACAGTAGAATCTTATAACTTTACATACAATGTTGCCACACATTTTACCAGGACAATAATGATCAGCAAATTTTGAGTTTTCAAATGATATCTCACAAGGCATACTTTGTAAAAGATTTGTCATAGTCCTATAAAAGAGGTGAACATAGGGTACAGACTATCACAGATGCAAGTTACCACTGATATGAGGTAGACCATGACTTTGCAATAGACAAGGATGAATAGTGCCAGTATTTAGCCTTAGATGGAGTTTACCACCAGCTTTGGGCTGCATTCCCAAGCAACCCGACTCCAAGAAGACCCCGTCCCGGCGCGCCGGGGGCCGCTACCGGCCTCACACCGTCCACGGGCACCTCTTAACGGTTTCACGCCCTCTTGAACTCTCTCTTCAAAGTTCTTTTCAACTTTCCCTTACGGTACTTGTTGACTAAAAGAACTTTGAAGAGAGAGTTCAAGAGGGCGTGAAACCGTTAAGAGGTGCCCGTGGACGGTGTGAGGCCGGTAGCGGCCCCCGGCGCGCCGGGACGGGGTCTTCTTGGAGTCGGGTTGCTTGGGAATGCAGCCCAAAGCTGGTGGTAAACTCCATCTAAGGCTAAATACTGGCACGAGACCGATAGTCAACAAGTACCGTAAGGGAAAGTTGAAAAGAACTTTGAAGGATGAATAGTGTTCAGCATTGCATCAGAGATAGTTGTGTTATGCCCTGGTTCCACTTTCAATTTAGAAATGCAATAGAAAATAAAGTTGTACTGAACAAGGTCCAATCTCTGTATGACTGTGGTCATGCACTTTATATGAAAATGGTCACCAGGACTCAGATTCAGGAAAGCTCTTAAACACATGATTAAGTTCAAGCCTGTGACTTAAATGCCTTCTTAGAAAGGGATACTTTCCTGTACTGCATTGGGGCCCAGTTGAGCATCTGATGAAACACTAGAGCAGTGATACTCAGATTGAGGTTCATGAGCCTCAAGTGGCTCTTTAACTTGTCTCCTGAGGCTCTTTACAGCACATGATATTAAAACACCATGTGATTTAATTATTAGCCAATCGGGATGTTTCACGATCAAAGACAAAACTGCAAAATCTAGGACCTGGTCCACCTGCGACTCCAATCTCTTTGAACAACGAAACCATCGACTGAGTTTCCAGCTTTTGCTATCTGGGTTCTATACTTACCAGATCGTCTCACACGGAGGTTCTCCATTGAATTGGCATTGCAGCATCTGCCATGGGTTGTTTACAATGGATATAGAATCAACATCATCTTGCTATGACAACCAAGTTCACGATTTATTCGAGCTGTATCCTTCCCATACTGTTGTATGGCTGTGAAACATGGACACTACGCCTCTCAGACTGGACAAAGGTGGAGGCTTTCCACACAAAATGTCAACATTGTATATTGGGCATAAAGTGGAATGACTTCATCTGTAATGCAGATGTTTATGGTCTCGGACATGTCGTAAGGATGCCACAAGACGTTCCAGTGAACGCCGTTCTCCGGGGGGCTTGTAACATCCGAGATAAAATTCCACCAATCGAGGGGTGGAGGCGACCCAGAGGCAGACCCCCTATTACATGGGTTCATCAAGTCTGTTCCGATGTTGGACTCTCAGGCTGTCAAGCCTTTGCGGTTGCGCAGGAGCAGACCAAATTGTGAATGATCGCTACAGCCAACTGTCTGGCTAAGCATCGAAGAAGAAGAAGGATGCCTTCACTA
Source organism: Chelydra serpentina (assembly GCA_037349315.1). Classification (NCBI taxonomy): domain Eukaryota; kingdom Metazoa; phylum Chordata; order Testudines; family Chelydridae; genus Chelydra; species Chelydra serpentina. The sequence goes on from JBAIAC010000010.1 coordinate 47,708,041, forward strand.
TGTTATTAACCAAGTGTAGAATACGTAGTCATTTTGCTGTGAGAATTATATTATATATATATGTTATATTATATATTGATTTCATATAGAAAAAAGCTTTAGTGCAGTGTTACTTGGACCTCAGTGGCTCAGGAGCCAAATTAGTGATCAACATTACCCAAAAAAGCCACAGTTGTGTGAATTCATTGTTTCATTTACTATATATATATATAAAATAATGAAGTTACGCTACAGTGGCTCTTTTGGGTAATGTTGATCGCTAATTTGGCTCCTGAGCCACTGAGATCCGAGTATCACTGCACTAAAGCTTTTTTCTATATGAAATCATTTTATATGAAACGTATTAGCACTCAGTCTTTGATTCTTATTCCTGAATCCTCTATGGATTGATTCAATTACACTGTGCCTTTGAAGCTATGGTGGTGTCACTAGGAGACATCAGTAGACAAAACATGAAATTCACCTGGCTTGTCTTGTTGTGCCACTCAGTCCTGCTTTAGGCACAGAACCTTAGTGAAAATCCATTGCCTTTGTTACTCTGTGGCTAATCCAGACAGAGAAGGAAGGGGAGTTCAGGAATCGGTATTTCTCTTCTTGGGGATGGATTAAGCTGCCAATTTTTACAATATATTCTTAAAATTCTTGTGCTCTTTGTTGGAAACCAAAGAATTGTATTGTGTGTGCCGGGGACCAACTAAAACCTGAAAGACTGAGGCCCTTTATGTCATCTTACACTTGCAGTTTAAATTCACTCTAATCCTTCCTACACAGAGTTGAGTAAGAAAGAAGTAAACAGGCTAACACTAAAATCCCTCTGTTTATAGGATTAATTTAGTGACAAGAAAATGATATAGACCCTTGTGCTGGGGGTGGGAAAACCCGACACTGCCCCAGAGAGAGCTCCAGGATATAGCAGTATTCCTCCTAGAGCTCCCCATTGCATGTGGTGGTGGGTGGGGGGAGGGGGGGGGTGGAGGGCACATGCCTATGGCTTACACCTCCTTGAGAGAATGTAACATGCTCCCCTGGGGCACCAGGTCCTCTCTGCAAGCTGGTAGGGGGTAGCAGAAGAGGAGAAGACATGGTTTGGCTTCCTCTCAGCCCCCTTTGGGCAATGTGCACCCTTGGATGTGGTGTTTTATTGAGGCATAGAGAGCTTGTATTTAATGTTTGCATTGTTTGAACTGAAACTTTATGTAACTTGAAACAGCAACCAGAGCTTTGTATTGACTTCAGCTTGCAACCAGTACATTCGAAATTTTCACAGATAAGAAAGTTTATCTAAAGTGAAATAAATCTGAGCTGAAATTGAGTTCAGTGCTAGAGCATCTGACTCTCGTACCTTCTCACACCCAGTTTGCTTTCTTTTAAAGTGAATTTAGCATATTGATTGGCAGCACTAGAACCTTGTCTACACTAGAGAAATTTACCACCGTAAACCATTCTGACCCTCTACTGCACTTGTAAAACATTTTACGTCCATGCACAAATGTGTCCCAACTGGTTTACAAGCAGCCTGAGAATCAGTTGGAGCGAACTATGTTCCCAGCATATCTAAGAACTTGTTCATTGTAAACTGGTTCAGTCTGAAACTATTTAATGCAAATATGGATGTAGACTAGTTGAAGTGGTTCAACGGGTCCTCCCACTACTGTCCCACAGTATACAGGTGGACTTTTGAAATCTTCCAGAATACATTGCTTCTAAAAGCTTTGCCAGAAACTGTGGGATAGATACCAGAGGGCAAACTTGCATCTGCAACAGTTTAGAATAGTGCTAGTATAGATGTGGGACAAAGTGTAAGGGTTCTTAAGGTGGTTCAGGATGACTACTGCGAATGCATGACTCATTTATGCTTGAATGGATTCTGTCCAACTGGTTTGGATCTCTCTTTAGCCACAAGAGAAGTCCAGCACCAGTAGAGGCAGTGCAGGCTTTTCTGCCTCACCCACATGACGTTCTTCCACCCTGGGCTGGACTTCTGGGGTGAGAAAGAAGGTGATACTTCCTTCATGGTTTGTGAGTAAAGACCAAAGCAATGATATTTGCCATTTGATTACCCTCAGAGGATTCTAACAGAGTGAGTTATAGAGAAATGATCTGATAGGTTCTGCATCTGCAGCAATATGGGTCTATTTCATTACCATCAAAATGCTCTTTGGAATTCTTGCCTATGGCAATAGAAAGAATTCTGGTGGGAACATGAATCACTCAGTCAGCAGTGGTGATGACTGCAGCCGAGGCAGATCAGCACTCTGATCTGTGCATGAGAACGATATTTTGCACAGGGCAGTATGTAATGTGGTAAAATTATGTGCTGCTTATCTAATTCAAAATAGGTTATAAGAGTATAATTCCTGGGATGTTTCAGCACAGTGTATAATTATGATAACCCATTAACACTAATGGGAATAATGCTTATTGCCCCTCAAAGCATGGGAGAAACTTCCCTTAAACATCCATGAGGTCATTTCATTGTCCTCCTTCAAATACCTCCTTAAAGCTCACAAAACCATTATCAGCTGCTAGAGAGCTCTGACCATTGCTTTTCATGCTGACCAGTGTCATCTCATTGTTACCTTATGCTCTCAAGTACCTAACTGGCCTGTTACCATAGTATCCAAGCACCTCATAATCTTTAATGTCTTTAGCCTCACAACACCCTGTGAAGTAGGGCACTACTATTATCCCCATTTTGTAGGTGGGGAACCGAGACCCAGAGAGGCTAAGTGACTTGCCCCTGGTCACCCAGGACATCTGTGGCAGAGAAGGGAGTTGAACTGAGGTCTGTCAAAAAGCTAGGCTAGTGCACTAACCATTGTACCACCCTTCCTCTCCATGCACTACCTCTTCTCTCTAATCCCTCTATCTGTTCCTCATAACCACTTGCTACCTCTTGTTTTATACATTGATTGTGAGCTCCTTGGGACAGGAACCATCTCTTTCCTAATGCCTGTAGTCTGTGTTGGGGGGTGGAGTTGAGGCTGCGTGGGCTAGGAAAGGAGCCCCCCCTCCATTTCATGGAGAATCCCTGGAAAAGCTAAGTGAGGCTCAGCATGAATGACTCTTCCCTCTCATGGATTCCTGGGGAATCTGCCAAGTTTGGGGATGGATCCTTCAACTTTCTCTGCAGGCTCAAATGCTGCCCTAGATGGAATAATGGGCCAGGGGGGGGGAAAAAGATTTCCAGAGGGGGATCCTTATTGAAATATCCCCTCCCTGACTTTGGTTGATCTGGCTCTAAATGAGGATTTTAGTGCAGTAACAAAGGCAAATGATTCAGTCTTAAAGGCTCTAAGAATCTCCCCTGCTCCTCGATTTCTATGTGCATTACAATGTAGATACCATTGGTGGGAAACGATTCCTCCATATCATCAATGCCTCAATGAAATCATGAGAGAGGAAACACCACAGAAAAGCGGCACTTCTATGTGAGGAGATATAACAGAGAAAAAATTCTCACAGCAAGGTAGTGGAATCCACAGTGGAATCTAAGAAAATCTTTCCATGGGGTGTAATAAGGGCTTACTGGTTGCACTGCAGTTGTCTAGAACTTATTAACAGCAGGGCAATAAACTCTCCTAATATATATAAGGAAAAAGGGTGTTTACTCATATTTTATTACAAAATTGACCACAGCCGGTTGGTAATAGTAACTCATAAACATTTACCACCTGTAATTTCCATAAGTCACGTTCTATCTTCTTAGCTCCCAAACTGAAGTAACACAGACTACATGCCATATTTATCACACACCGCACACCCTGGGAATAATGAAGCCAAATACATTTTGTAACCGGAATGTATTTTGAAAATAGAAAGGACAACAGTCTCCATCACTTACAAAACAGATGCCATCAACTAAAAAGCAGGATAGAAAGCACTTGGGCATTGGTTTGCTAAAGGTAATGTAACATTTACCTGCTATAAGTCAGAGGTCAATGTCTTTTCCCTTCTAGTAAACACTGGCTTTGGGGGCATACCGAGGAGCACTGTATACTTGATTTGCTTTGAACAATGCTTCCATTAGCAGAAATATAAATGTTCCTAAGTGGTTTTCCTCCTGTAGCACATGGCTGCTATGCTTAGTAGTTTTAGGTCTTTCAAAGCATAACAATACCCTTTCCAGCTAAAGTTACCTAGAATTTAATATGGCATTTTAAACAACTGGAGAATTTGATTTGGTGCCCTTACCACCACTACCAGTACACAGTCTTTTACCTCCTGGCTTCAGGGGGGATGAGGACATAATGTTTATGGGGTGCTGACTTCTCCCTGGACAGGGCTGCCACACTCTGACTTACTGGGTTTAAATCAGCTTCATCGCAGTGGAGCTGTTTATGTGTTTTTCTTTCATACAACTTAAAATCGCTCTTCTGAGCCCGTTGCCTGTTATTAAAAGTCATGTCAAAAAGGACAGAGGGGTAGCTGTGTTAGTCTGGATCTGTAGAAGCGACAAAGGGTCCTGTGGCACCTTATAGACTAACAGACGTATTGGAGCATAAGCTTTCGTGGGTGAATACCCACTTCTTCATGGCATGCATCTGAAGAAGTGGGTATTCACCCACAAAAGCTTATGCTCCAATACGTCTGTTAGTCTATAAAGTGCCACAGGATTCTTTGTCACGTCAAAAAGGACATGCATCTGGGTCCATCAGTGAAGCTTTCTGAAAGGCCAGTAGAAGGATCACCCTTGGCGCGGCTGCCAGAATTAGCTGAATTGAGTCAGAGCCCCTGCCCTGGTTGTTGTCCAGACATGGGGGTTCTCCTTGTGGAAAGCAGATTCCTGGGTGGCATAAAGCTGATGTAGTGACTCGGCACCACCCTTTCTTGCATCTCAGCATAGGGGAAAGTGGCTGGGGAAAAGAATTGTGTCAGGGCTCCTTGCACACTGTCAATTCCTGACTACTGGAACGGCCCTTTGGGGCTGTGGACAGCTGGCCATATGTAATAACAGCTTTTAGGATATTCTAGCTTCTTACAGAGACTATATTGGTCCCTGCCTCACCCACAATTTGGGGGAAGGGCACAAAGGTGGCATATAAATATTTTTGGACTGCTCTCCTTAAACTGTGCCATGCATACCTTAGACAAACTCTAAAATCAACTTTGTGATGTTCACAGAAAGGAGTTGCCTGGACAGCAAGAGACACTGAGCCAAATTTTTCCTCTGCCCCATTTTGCGATGCCATTGAAATGTATGCAAAGGGCATGTAAAATGCTGCCAAGTCGGAATGTTAGTACGCACACTGCAAAGGATTATGCAGGATGCAGGGAAATAGGGAATCATATACCTTGTTTGGGATGTGAATTCATATCTTTCTACTAGCGCTGGGTGAAGTTTTTTGGACAATCAGTTGGCTGAAAGATGCTATTCTTGAATTGGACATGAATTTGCTGAATAGTTGCAGACAGAAAAGAGAATTTGGACTACATTCATGAAAGAGCCAGAGTGGGGGGAGCCCACCTTATAACCTTTTCCAGTAGTCAGGGCAGTCACCTGGGATGTGGGTGACCCCGGTTTGAATCCCCACTCTAGAGCTGGGATTTAGAAGCAGGTTTTCTCCCTCCCACATGTGCTCTAACCATTAGGCTATTATTCTGGGGTAGGGTAAGCTATAGTTTATTCTGGGCTATAGAATCACCCTCGCTCTTGCTGACTGCCTTAATGACTAGTCCAGTATTTTATATAAAGTGAAACAGCTTCAACAGGAGAGGCAACTGAAGAAGGATTACCTTGGAGTATCCTAGAGTGTGGTGATTAGGGCATGCATCAGATGGTGGGGAAAGACCTGGCTTCAAATCTAGAGTGGGGATTTGAAACTAATCTCCTTCTCTCCCAGATGAGTACCTTAACCACTGGGCTAAAAGTTATAAAGTGGGCTCCTCCTCCTCCAGCTGTTTGGTGGATCTAGCCCTTTAAAAATGCCTGGGGGAAAAAATGCGGGTCAAATGAAATTTTTCCTTTGATCTGAAACAGACTTTTTCATTTAGCTGAAATTCTGGTGGAATTTTTCAGTTTCAAACTGAAATTCACTTTTGATTTCCTTCCCCCTTGCCACTGAACTGCACAAGAACCAAAAAGTCAGTGATTCACCCAGCTCTACTTTGTAACATTGAATCATCTGTCTCCTTTTGCCTATAAGACCTTACCGGGTAACCAGAGATAAAATTTTATAGTGTTCCATATGGCTTATGTATAATCAAAATAAGATGTTTTCTCCTTTTTATTTCCTATTGTTTTGGTAAGATTTGCCACTCCAGTACATATTTTTGAGTGATTGAACCAGTGGACCATGGAAGGTAAGGTCTCTTTTCTCAATAGCACTCGAAGGATGATTCTCAAAGGCAATTATGGCCACTTTCATTCATGTATTTTTAAAGAAGCAATAATTAAGTTCAAATATGAAAGCAAATTTTTATAAAAACTTCTCAAAGCAGATAAATGGCAAAGACTTTATTTCAGGGCAAATTCCACTTGCTGTGCTGAAGGGTTTGGGTGCACATTTATATCTTTTATGATATTCATGGAAACCCATCTTCTGTATGATAACGTAAGGTGCATGTTTATGGCAAAGGCATTTACAGCAGAGCTCAGAGTGATTCAGAGCCAAGGTAAAGGGGTTTTATGTCAGAAGTGGCTTTATTAGAAGATAGATCTGTACAGTTCTGATTTAATTAATTCTTTCCTTGGAGACAAAATGCTATTCACATTTAGTGTTTTGATACCCACAGCCCCATTTGGAGGTATTCAGCATGTTGTATGGGAAACCACAGAATAGGATCTACTCAGCTCTTTGTGAATAGAAACTCAATCTCTTGAATATAATAGAGCCATTCGCTGGCTCTGGCCTTGTGTTCTATTGTTAACATTTAAATATATGTATGTATATATACCCATGTAGACAACAAATAGTATTATTCTGTCTGTACCCAAAAGGATAGAAATCTAGATTGGGAAAACGTTTCCTAAAGAGATTAAAATGAGACGGTAAAAGAAATGTAGCAAAATGGAGTGTTCTTTTATGTGTGTATAAAATAATAACACGAGATATAACAACTAGCACGAGGATGCCATTTATCAAAGGTTCTAAGAAATATGCTAGAGAGAAGTACCTCCGCAATCAAACATTTGAAAGGATTTATCTAAATTCAGTTAAGACTTGTAATAAATAATTGCTGTGGTCCTGATCCTGCTCCATTGCGGTCCGTGGGAGTTTTATTGTGGATTTCAGTGGAAGCAGGATCATGCATTTTGCCAGCAGGGATTTATCTACACGTGTTATGGTTAAAAGGCAAATATTTTCTAGAACCTTCTTTGCTTTAATCAGTGTTTCTAATGAAAGAAAAATTTTCTTTTAAATAATAAAAACCCTAGCGTGCCCCTTACAGAGTAGTACCATGGTAATGGGATTACTCATGCGCATTTTAAACAATTTGAGAAGAGGGTTCAGTGTTTTGAACACAGGGACAAATTGTGCCCTCCAGTATAAGTGGGGGGAAAACTCCATATTCTTACATCAGGGTTGGAGTTTGCCTTCTTTCCCCACATCCTCCTCACCACACAAAAGAAGCTAGAAATTTAATGCCCAGCTCCACTGGTCCCCTGAAAACCACATGGATCCTAGGGATCTGCTAGAGGCCAGGGCTATTTGTGCCAGTGAATTTGCACAAGTGATGATTCACCAGCAAGGCACCTTCTGTGGCCTTCTCAACTTTCAAATCATCTTTCTCTGCTAGGGCAGATAGAACCCCAGAGCTGTGCATCCCCTGAACAGGGTCCTCCCATCCCGCTCCCCCCTCTTAGTGAAATTCTATCATGTACCACTGTGTTCAACACTGCAAGTTAAATGCTCATAAGCCTAGAAGGGTGGATTATTCTCTGCACTGATCAATGAATTCACTGAGAACGCCATGTACACTAGAGGCCAGAATATGGTCCTGTGTGTGTTCTGAGTCTTCAACTAGGAGCTGAACACAAGTTATTCCAGATGGAGGGGACATTACTTTTGTATTTACTGACTGGATCTCATCCTGAAAACACATTATGCACATGAGTAACTTCCCTCATGAGTGGTCCCGCTGAACTCAATGGGCGGCTCTACTCCTGTCAGCAGTTATTCATGTGTATAAGTGTTTTCTGGAGGGTGTCCAGGGATTGTCCTTTATGCAGTGGGGAAGGCTAAGGCAGGATCCTTTGGCTCCGGCACCCACAGTAACCCTGAGCTACACAGTGAGTCAGAGATTGAGTAGCTGGTGGCAGCACAGTCAGTGTGCAGCTGATGGTTGGCTGCCTCTGGAGTGAGATGGGTTCCCTTACTTGGGAAGAAAATCAAGAACTCAGGGATGGGTGGAAGACAAAAGCCCATCTGAGCGGGAGCAGGGGTGGGGTTCCAGAAGGAAATTCCATTGCAAAGGAAAGCTGGGCTGGGCAGAAAAGTCTGTCTGGTGGGATGCACATGGAACAGAGGCTGGCATTTTGGAGGCCCCAGGCCTATTTAACTGTAAGCTGTTTGTGGGCTCTAATGAACAAGGACTCCTGATATCCTCAGACTGTAAGTGTTTTAGGGCAGGAACTATCTTTTTGCTTTGTGTTTGTACAGTACCTAGCTCAGTGGGTTCTGGTCCATGACTAGGGCTCCTAGGTGCTATGGTCATACAGATAAATAATAATGATAAATCTACAGAAGCAGTAGAGAGAGAAGCTAATACATGCAGTCTCATTCATACATTTCATTTTATGAGAATTATGCTTTAGCCTTCATAACCCATAATATTCTAGACTAGCAGTAACATTTTCAAATGTGCTCAAGTGAGTTAGGAATTGAAATTCCATTTTCAGAAGTGATTTAGGCACTGAGAGCCAGATTTTTACAGGTATGTAGGTGGCTAAAGATGCAGTGAGGTGCCTAGTGGGATTTTCAAAAGCACTGAAGCACTAACTCCGAGTGATTTCAATGGGAGTTAAGCACCTAACCTGCTTAGGTGCTTTTTGAAAATCCCGCTGTTAGGCACTTAAGCTTCATTGAGCGTCAATGGCAGTTAGGGTCTGAAATGCCTAAGATTCTTCTGAAAATAGGACTGAGGCTCCTCAAGCACTTTTGAAACATTTACCTTTTCTCTCTGTGCTTAGAAAGTTTAACTTTAAAAAATGTGTAAGGGTAAATTATTCAAAGCACTTTGTTTCTTTATTCTAACGTTTTGAATAATTACATCCCTTCCTCAATCACCATTTTCTTTCTTTTTTGTACTATAATATTATAGACCTGGTTAGTTCACTCATTCTTTTCTCACAGTGCAACTTGAGCCATGTTCAGTGTTATGTTACTTCCTTCCTGCATCAAGAAACCTCCATCATGCCCAATTTACGCTCTTTGCTCTCACTACACATTGTGGCAGAGTTCCGAGTGGCAGTTAATGCTGATTAAAGTGACAGGGAAATCTACCAACAATACTGTCCAAACTAGAGATGAAAACCTTGACTACATTTGTTCTAGTTTGAAACCAAACTTACTTGAACTCTGCCCAGGTGCAAAGATTTTTTTCAAGGCAATTTTTAGGGTGGAAAACTAAAGTCGTTGTGTTAAAAATAATAATCACTTCTTGGTAAAAAATTCCAAAGCACCTAAGTGACTTAGAAGCCTATATTCAATTTTAAAAAGTGATTTAGGAGCCTTACTGTTATCAAAAGTCAATGGAATTTAGGCTCCTAAGTTATTATACAGTTTTGAAAGTTTTACCCTCAACATAATATGGTCCAATTGACCTAATAATATTGTCCTAAGATTCAGGATGGAGACGACTGGGGAAAATGGTCATGTGAGAGTTAGGGAGGAAGATGCGTTAAGATTAACATGCATTGCTACTTGCTGACCGATGTGCTGCATTCCAAATACTTCCAGGACTGGAAGGCATGCATACTATTTTCAGATATTTCTTGAGGGTTTTTTATGCCTATTTTAAATGAATGTAGAGGGCTCCTGAAACATTCTGAACCATGTTGGAGATTGCCGTTGTCATTTTGTGACCGATCAGTTATAACATGGGCAGTGGCAATACACACAGTTGTCCAGCAAGTATTCTTCATTATTAAGCCTAGAGGACCACCTGTAGAGATGAGACACCACAAACCATAGCCTGTCAGTTCTTGGCCTCTATGTTGAGGTTGTCAATAAGTGTACCTAGTAGTGCCAGTTTTGGTAATGTGGATATTTGTCCACTAGAAACTGAGAGCATTTCACAAAGGCCCTAGGCAATTTTTAAACATCTCAAGTAACAGAGCTTCCATACTTCCCTTAGGAGACCATTCCCTGGAATAAAAGATTTTACCATTATAAAATGTTTCCTGATAGTGAGACTAAATTTTGCTTTGTTTAGTTTATTCCTGTTATTCCTAATTATGTCCCTAGCACAACCCTGCCAGTATTTACACCCTTAAGCTCCTCTTAGAGACTTGCTAGCTTTTTGACACATCGAGAGTACTAAATTCAAACAGAAAAAAGATAGAATTAGGGGGAAAAGTGGAGCCTAGAAGTGATGGCTGGAAAATGAGAAATGACCTAAAGTGGATAACCACTGAATAAAATCCTTCCCAGAAACTGAACTCTAACCTTTTCCATAATTTGCTAGATGTGGTATTCCCCCATCACACCGTTTTTATTCCAATTTCTCATCTGCCACCACTAGGTCTGATTCCATGGGTTTGACCCTCTGACTCTTGTCATTCTTCCTTCCTACCATGTATTTTATTTCCCCATAACCGCCTTTTTCTCCAAAGGTTCCTGACACAGGAAAGCCAACCACAACAGATATGAATATATAAGTTCACATGTGAGAGACAGCCAGACCTTCTCAGAGCCTGACAACCTGTGAAAGGCTTATCAGCAATATTAGGGGAGTATTCCCTGAGGGGCTCTGGGGGGAAAGAAGTTTGTGGGGAAAAAAAGAAAAGAAAAGGAATCACTGGATCTAGGCCTGGAAGGATCAGCTGAATATATTCAAAACTGGGTGAGGAGCAGGTTAAGGGACTAGTGGAAGGAAGAGGAGAAGATCTGGTGAAGTTCAAGAAAGGATGCAGCAGGGAGAAGAGAGAAGGTGAAAACCAAAGGATTAAGCTAGTTCCTTTTAACTGACTGGAGATTTTCTGGCTTATCTGAATCAACACCCCCCCCCCCCCCGCTCCAACCTGTAGAATGTTACCCACCCATCATTATATAAGAACATAAGAACTGTGGCAAGGCAACTCCTTTGTTTCGCCAGACTTAGCACTTCCCCCTCTGGCAATGGCAGGCTTGGGGTAAATCAGTCCCACTCTGGGCAGTGTTTGCCTCCCCCTTCTGTGCTCCTTTGGCTGTGTTTCCAGGGTAAGCCCCAGGGTCGGCCTAAGGAGTGATCCTTCACCAAAGGAAAAAGGAAACAGTCTCATAAACCCAAAACAAAAGGGGATGCCTTTCCCTGCCTTCTCGCTGGGGCAGGGTGTTGTCCTGTTGCTTGCCTTGGGGTGTCAGTCTTTCCCCTTGCAGGCACTCAGGTTTTGCTGTTCCCTATGGGAAGGAGCACAGCATCTCAGCCTGCAAAAACTTGTTTCCTTGCTGCTACTAGCCTGGAGGAGGGGATTTTAAAGGCCTCAGGCAGCCCTTAATTGGATTCAGGTGTCCCTAATTGACCTGAGGTAACCCCTTCTCACCTTGTGGGGAAAAGGGCCTTTAACATTCTAGGACTAACATATTGACCTTCCAAGACCCTCTTGCAGTTGTCCAGCCTGACTTTGTCACAGAACATAAAAATGGCCATACTGGGTCAGACCAAAAGTCCATCTAGCCCAGTATCCTGTCTTCTGACAGTGGCCAATGCCAGGTGCCCCAGAGGGAATTAACAGAACAGGTAATCATCAAGTGATTCATCCCCTGTCGCCCATTCCCAGCTTCTGGCAAACGGAGGCTAGGGACACCATCCTGTCCCATCCTGTCTACTAGCCATTGATGGACCTATCCTCCATGAACTTATCTAGTTCTTTTTTGAACCTGGCTACAGTTTTGGCCTTCACAACATCCTCTGGCAAGGAGTTCCACCGGTTAACTGTGCGTAGTATGAAAAAATATTTTATTTTGTTTGTTTTAAACCTGATGCCTATTAATTTAATTGGGTGACCCCTAATTCTTGTGTTATGAGAAGGAGTAAATAACACTTCCTTATTTACTTGCTCCACACCAGTCATGATCTTATAGACCTCTATCATATCCCCCCTTTGTCATCTCTTTTCCAAGTTGAAAAGTCCCAGCCTTATTAATCTCTCCTCATATGGCAGCCGTTCCATATCCCTAAGCATTTTTGTTGCTCTTTTCTGAACCTTTCCAATTCCAATATATCTGTTTTGAGATGGGGTGACCACATCTGCACGCAGTATTCAATATGTGGGCGTACCATGTATTTATAGAGAGGCAATATGATAATTTCTGTCTTATTATCTATCCCTTTCTTAATGATTCCCAATATTGTTTGATTTTTTGACTGCTGCTGCACATTGAGTGGATGAGTATAACTATACAAACCTCGAGTATAAGCTTCGCCCCATAAAGAGCTTTTCCTCAAACCCAGCTGTCAACACTTGTTATTGTTTTGATGTTTAACACAAGACTTTGCCAAAGAAGATCTGCATTTTAACTTGTTTGCTGTAGCGTTACTACTCCTAAGAAAGCAAACAGACAGGTCAGGCATATAATCAACATTTCCTTGAGCTGTGCCTGTAGGTGCCACACAAATTGCACTTCAATTGCTAGGAAGTGTGGCGAGGATGACACCACTTTTTGTGTAGATTGCAGTGCTAGTGGTAGACTTTAAGCCGGAGTAAGTCTAGCAGGACTTCCTTTTCTGATCAGTAAGTAAGATAAGAGTGAAACTCTACCTAGAGAGTCTCTTCATCTTGGCAGAAAGATTTAATGGATTCTAAATGATCATATGTCTATCCATTGAATTTAGCCTTTTGGGGGAAGGTCGGGGGGGGAGTGGTGGGACAACTTTAAGAAATACAGCACAGCTTCTAAAACAGGTATAAAGCAAACTAGAGGATATGAATTAATTCATCAGAAGGTCTCTCTTCCTTTCAAAGAATGTGCACAGAAAGTAAAAGGAATAGAAAGCAACTGCTATTTTCTGTCTGCTCAGCAAGTATATATGATAAATAACTTGGAAAAGCCCAGCTAATTTAAGGAGAACAATTGGAAACGAGTGCAAGTTGGGATTTGTTGATTCTTTCCAACCTTTTTCAGGACAGTAATACCTTCGATGAAGACTTCTAAAAGCCTTACAGTGTTTGGAAGCTCATTTCTTGTCAGAATGTAGAGGGTAGGGCTCTATAATTAGAGTTAGGCCAATGCAGACTAGAGTACTGTGGATACTCTCGCATATTGTGGGGTGAGGAGGGGGGAGAGGAAGTGTGCCACCAGCAGGAGGTTAAGATAAATGTACACCTTACTATTTACAAAACTAATATTGAAATAAGTTCCTCATTCTCAGGAGAGAGAAAAAGACAGAGGAAGGTGGGAAGCAAAAAAGAGAGAGGATGAGATTCTTCTTGACTTACAAAAGACCAGTTTCCAAGCACTTCACACACTCTTTAAATGCTCATCACTTTTACTTATGGTGGGTGAGGACCTCAGCACCATTACATACACTGCAGTAGTAGCAGGCTTTTGCTGGGCCACTTCCTAGTGCCCTCTTAGTCTATAGCATTTATTTTTATCATTTGTTAAATGTCTTTTACATTCTTGCACCCTAATCCTACAAGCAGGTAGCCATGTGCTTAACTTTGCTTATGTGAGTAGTGTCATTGACTTCAATGCATCCTTACTAGTGCAAGTCTAGTGTTGTTGTTCTGCAGGCCCAGGTTCAGGAAACAAAGTAAGTTCATCCTTAACTTCAAGCATGTGATTAAGTTCCATTGATCTCAATAGGACTTAATCATGTGCTTAAAGGTGAGCGGGTGCTTAAGTCCTAAATAGGGATGGACATAAACACCTGCTTAAGTACTTTCCTGAATCAGGGCCTAAGAAAAGAGAAGCAAAGGAAAAGAGAGAGAGATTGGTAACTAAAATGAACTATCTCTGTTCTTCTACTGGAGAGATCTGCTTAGTCAGTAGAGTACAGCACTTCCACTGGAATGTAATTTACAGGGCTGACATTCCAGATAGTTCAAACTAAACAGAGTGCAACAACTGATACAACTTAAAACAATGTTATAGGCTCCTGGGCTTGCGCAACAAATCATAGCTCACATTCTAACAAAAGTCAAGTGCTGAGCAAATACTTATTGGAGGTGTTGATCTCTCTCGTTTTCTCTCACTCTTTCCTTTCTCATCCCCTCCCACTCTCTCTTTCTATGATTTAAGAAGCTTGAAATAATGATGGCTGTGGTTTCGTCAGTAATTTTTTCTGTTAGGATCTTTCATGTCTTATTAACATGGTCTCTAATATTTCTGTCCTTTACTGAGCACTGCAAGCACTGCCATTGCTGTTATGTATACATTTAATCTATCTAGTTATATAGATGTGTGGCTGAGAACCTCCAAATGTTTGTGTTCTGCTGAGATGTTATCGGTAAGACATCATGGCCTTGACCTGTCACATAACTTGGTTGGGCATGAATGGTGGCAATCCCAGACCCTTAGCCACATAAATTTCATGCCTGTTACTTCAGCTGCTACAGTGTAGAGGAGTATTTTATCCCCTTTACTTTCGACATCTTAATCCGGTTATAAGGCTTTCCTACAAGGCGCACTATGCATATTCTCACTCCCTACATTTGACCATCTAGAAATATTAGACACCAGAGAGAGTGCAGCCTGATCGCTTTCATCTCTAGAAATGTGACCAAACTAGCCTTTTCCATGTAATACATTTACCGAATTGCACCTATCCTCCTTAACCATCTACCAGTAATTGGGGATACAAAGTATCAATTTCCCATATTTACTTGTCATTGCATTAGATTGGCTAGTGTATGAGTTGGAACAACTCCTATATATACCCATTTATGAAAGCTGTTATGCCTGCCTTTTTTTGACATGATCTCATTTATTTATATAAAATTTTTATAAATCATGGTGAGTATCTACATTTTATTCATCTTTTGCTTGCATGTAGCGCCTGTTCCATTCTGGTACTGCAGAGCATTGGCAATGAAATCCTAAGGGATGACACATTTTATGATGAAGGGTTACCTTCTATTTCTTAATCCCTTGTTATGCAGTGTTACATGTATTAGATGGTTTACATATTAGATGTTAATTAAAGGGGAGCGGATGGAATCTGTCAACATCAGAAAGGCTCTGCATTACAGTTTCTGAGCCAGCAGAATGATCTATTAGTTTGTCTGGAAGACACTGTGCAAAATAAAGTTGTATTAGCACACAATCAGAACTGCAATTTTACATGATGCATGGCTGACTAATACCACAGAAATTGTACTGTTAAGAGTAACATGGTTCATTATAGTGTTGCTGCTAGTATCAGAATGTAACTGATTGTTTGTAATGTTTTTGATACCGGATGTTAAAGGTGTTGTGCAAAAACCAAACTTTATTTTTTGGTTAGATTTATTGTTAATATTTATATTTATTGAGCTCTGATTGCCAGTAAATTAAAGTTAAATTACTATTTAACAAACAGATATTTCTCTGTCTATTATCCCATGAATACATGGTAATTTCTGTGTATTTGTTACATTCCTATACACATCCAATGCTAGTTTTCCAACAGAATAAGGCAATTTGTGGTGTAGAGGGGGCTAAAACGTTTGCTAATGCAGAGGTAGCCTCTGTTGGTAGGAAATGCCAAGTTAGGAAATTTAGACCCTAAATGAGCAAAAGACTTACACATGTGCTCAATCTTGAGCATATTGAGTAATCCCATCCCAAAAGTACTTATGCATGTGATTATGTCCCATTGAAGCCAATGGAACTGCATCCATTTTCACTAGCAGAAATTTTGGCTCATAAAATGTGATTCACTTCACTGACATAGTAATCAGAAGGGTTATTTCTTTTCTTTTTTGTCAATGCTTTTAAAAGGATTTGTGTGTATATCTATACTACAAGCACTACGGTAGCACAGCTGCAGCGCTGTAGCTATGCTGCTGTAGTATAAACACTTGCTACAGTGATGGGTGGAGGTGAGAGGTTCTCCCATCGCTGTCATAAATCGACCCCTTGAGATTCCCCTGTACTGGGACCAGTGCTATTCAACATATTCATAAAATGATTTGGAAAAAATGAGGTAAACAGTGATGTGACAAAATTTGCAGATGATACAAAGTTACTCAATATTGGTAAGTCCAAAGCAGACTGAGAAGAGTTACAAAGGAATCTCACAAAACTGGGTAACTGGGCAACAAAATGGCAGATGAAATTTAATGTTGATAAATTCAAAGTAATGCACATTGAAAAACATAATTCCAAATACACATACAAAATGATGGGTGTCTAAATTAGCTGTTACCCACTTGTAATGGTCCCTTGCTCTCCTGCTTGGAGGGAGGCCACTCAGGCTGGTCCTGTCTGGCCTGGACCAGAGTCTGCAAGACAGCCAAGAGCCCACAATAGGGCTGGGTGATTAATAGTCCCTGTCAGGCTTTAGCCTGGATTTGGGTAGCTTGAGTAGTCAACCCTTAAACAGAGTTTATCCAGGCTGGCTGGGGCCTGGGCAGAGCTCAGGCAGCCAGCAACCAAAACAGTCTATTGGGGCTGCGGCCTGGGCTTGAAGAGGCTCAGGTAGCCAGCAACAACCCCGTCTATCCGGACTGGCTTTGGGCTGAGCGGAGTTCAGGCACCCAGTGAGCAAACAATCTACAGATGAGCTGGGGCCTTGGCTTGAGTAGGCTCAGGTTGCCAGCAAGAAGGCAGTCTTAAGTCTGGCTTTAGCCTGGGCGGGGCTCAGGCCACCAGCAAATAAAACAGTCTTTCAGGGCTGTCTTTAGCCTGGGCAGAGCTCAGGCAGCCAGCAAACAGTCTCTAAGGGTGGCTGGTAAGTGGTGTGGTGTGTAGTTGTTGGTGCGTATTTGCTTCAGGTTGGGGGGCTGTCTGTAAGCAAAGACTGACCTGCCTCCCAAGGCCTGTGAGAGTGAGGGATCATTTTCCAGGATAGGTTGTAGATCGTTCATGATGTGCTGGAGAGGTTTTAGCTGTGGGCTGTATGTGATGGCCAGTGGTGTTCTGTTATTTTCCTTGTTGGGCCTATCCTGTAGTAGGTGACTTCTGGGTACCCGTCTTGCTCTGTCAATCTGTTTCCTCACTTCCCTGGGTGGGTATTGTAGTTTTAAGAATGCTTGATAAAGATCTTGTAGATGTTTGTCTCTGTCTGAGGGATTGGAGCAAATGCAGTTGTATCTTAGGGCTTGGCTGTAGACAACGGATTGTGTGATGTGTCCTGGATGGAAGCTGGAGGCATGTAGGTAAGTAGGTTTCCAGTATAAGGTGGTGTTTATGTGACCATCACGTTTTTGCACTGTAGTGTCCAGGAAATTGATCTCTTGTGTGGACTGGTCCAGGCTGAGGTTGATGGTGGATGGAAATTGTTGAAATCCAGGTGGAGTTCTTCAAGGGCCTCCTTCCCGTGGGTCCATATGATGAAGATGTCATCAGTGTAGTGCAAGTAGAGGAGGAGTGCTAGGGGACAAGAGCCGAGGAAGCGTTGTTCTAAATCAGCCATAAAAATGATGGCATACTATGGGGCCATGCAGGTACCCATAACATGATTAAGGGTCTGGAACAGCTTTCATATGAGGAGAGATTAATAAGACTGGGACTCTTCATCTTGAAAAGAGACGACTAAGCGGGGATATGATAGAGATGTATACAATAATGAATGGTGTGGAGAAAGTGAATAAGGAAGTGTTATTTACCCCCTGCACATAGCACAAGAACCAGGGGTCACCCAATGAAATTAATAGGCAGCAGGTTTAAAACAAACAAAAGACAGTACTTCTTCCCATAATATACAGTCAACCTGTAGAACTTGTTGCCAGGAGATGTTGTGAAGCCAAAAACTATAATGAGGTTCAAAAAAGAATTAGCTAAGTTGGTCGGACCTGGGGCCAGTTTTATTGCCAAGAAGGCCAGCGGCATATTGGTCTGTATTAGTAGAAGCATTGCCAACAGATTGAGGGAAGTGATTATTTCCCTCTATTTGGCACTGGTGAGGCCACACCTGGAGTACTGTGTCCAGTTTTGATCCTCCCACTACAGAAAGGATGTGGACAAATTGGAGAGAGTCCAGCGGAGGGCAACAAAAATGATTAGGGGGCTGGGGCACATGACTTACGAGGAGAAGCTGAGGGAACTGGGGTTATTTAGTCTACAGAAGAGAAGAGTGAGGAGAGATTTGATAGTAGCCTTTAGATACCTGAAGCGGGGCTCCAAAGAGGATGGAGCTTGGCTGTTCTCAGTGGTGGCAGATGACAGAACAAGAGGCAATGGTCTCAAGTTGCAGTGGCGGAGGTCTAGGCTGGATATCAGGAAACACTATTTCACTAGGAGGGGGTGAAGAACTGGAAAGGGTTACCTAGGGAGGTAGTGGAGTATCCATCCTTAGAGGTTTTTAAGGCCCAGCTTGACAAAGCCCTGGCTGGGATGATTTAGTGGGTGTTGGTCCTGCTTTGAGCAGGGGATTGGACTAGATGACCTCCTGAGATCTCTTCCAACCCTAATATTCTATGATTCTAAGTTCATGGAAGATAGGTCCACAAAGGCTGTTATTCAAGATGGTCAGGGATGCAGCCCCACACTCTGGGTGTCCCTAGCATCTGACTGCCAGAAGCTGGGAGTGGATGACAGGGGAGGGATTACTCGATGACTGTGTATTCCCCCTGAAGCACCTGGCATTGGCTGCTGTTGAAAGACAGGATACTGGGCTAGATGGACCTTTGGTCTGACCCACTATGGCCATTCTCATGTAGGTAGTATCTAGATCAATGGAAGAATTCTTTCATTGACCTAGTGGTGTCTATACCTGGGCGTAGGTTGGCTTAACTATGCCTTTCAGGGATGTCTACATCTCTAGATTGACCTGCATTTTAGGTGTAGACCAGCCCTTAGTGTTGGTGAAAGTTGTGTCTTGACAGACCTATAGACTTATTAGAGAGACAAGGTGGGTGAGGTAATATCTTTTATTGGACCAACCTCTATTGGTGAGAGATACAAGCTTTCAAGACACACAGAGCTCTTCTTCGGGTCACTTATGTCTCTTTATCTGAAGAACAGGTACAGCGTGGGCAGTGACAGCACAGGCTTTCTCCTTCACTGTGCCCCCACCCACCCTGAGGGACCATTTGGAGGAGTGAAAGGATAGTCACTTTTTTAAGGATCATTCAGTCTCTGGTGCATGTGCTGAGATGGCTAACAAAAGGGTGTCACTTAATGCCAGCTGGGATTCTGTATATCGGGACACGAACACTTAACCACTAAAAATTAGGCTGAAAATCAACTCCTTTCATGTAGGCCACCAATCAGCCTTCAAATAATTTAGTTTGGAGATGAGATAAGCATCCTTAAGCACTTGACAATCAAATTAAATAATAAATACAAAAAAACAATCTACCACCAATCCCACTGTAAGGGATGATTTAATGTATTTCTGTAAATATGATGCTCCTGATTTTGACTTTCAAACTCTTGTTATTGCTCCTAGCTCTGTTCCTGCTCTCCAATGAACCTAAACTCAAGAGCAGCTCTTTATAACATCTCCCTACCTAAAAAACTAACGTAAGTGTTATAATGAGATGAAGTAAATCCATCTGCTGCATTAGAGAATGAAAAGAAGACTTAGAACATAGTGTGTTGAATGGGGAACATGGCGTGTTTGTTTCTTTAACATTTAAATCAGTGGCTTTCAGCTTTTTACAGCTTTTCACATTCTTGCCAAGCAGCCAGTTCCCAAAACTGAAACACCATTACTCTCTGGCCCCATGTGAAATGTGGTGTTTGGTAAACAAATGGAAAGAATGGGACAAGCGCTCAGCTTCCTGGGCTGTCTTGAATGCATGACTGGACATCACCTGTCAAAAACAGAAGTAGAAACAACAGCATAGTACCTAACAACAGCTTAGGAACTGACAGCTATGTCTTAGTGCATGTGTTTGTATTCAGGAGGATAATGCCCGGAAAGAGAGTGTATTGTTCCAAGTGGAGATAATTAACTATGAAAACAAAACAATTGATCTTTTATATTTGGATCCAATCTTATTCTCATGCCTTTCTGGACTTTTCCCTTAATTCTTCTTAACTATTTGAGATTGGTTTGCTATGCTAAGCACAAAGATTCTGCTTCTGTTGAGAATGCCTTATAAATGAAACTCTATTTTCTCATGGACAACTGGGCTATGTTGTCATTTCAGTGGCTTTCAAGGTCATATGCTGTTATTAATATTATATCACATTTAGTGGATAGAGGCCACAAACATAGAGAGAGACATTCCCTGTCCCAAGCAGTTTGCAGTTTAAGTAGACAGGACAGACTAATGGTTGGAGAAGAAACAGAGGCACAAGGAAGTGGAGTGATTTACTCAAAGTCAGACAGCAGATTAGTGTCAGGACTAGGGAATAGAACCCAGTGCTCTTGCCTCCCAGTCCAGGGCCCTTTTATCTAGCAAGAAGAACACAATATTGTAGTATATTAAGCTTCTGGAATGGGGTGCTGGAAGATCAAGGCAAGAAAAGGGAAAAAGCATTAGTTAATAGATGGTGGATTAATTGAGGAGGATCCATTTATCTGTTTGCGTGACCAAGGGTCTAATCCAAAACACAGTGAAGTCAACAGGAGTCTTTTCGTTGACTTCAGTGAGCTTTTGGATCAGTCCCTAAGAGAAAAGCCCCACTAGTTACTGAAGACATTACGCTAGCTAGATGTTTCTCATTGTTTGAACTACATTGCCTTAATTTCTTAACAAGAGTTTCACATTAATTTTCATTTGCTGCACAGAATGATTAGAAAAATGATTTTTTCTAAGATTAATATATAATGAGAACTATACAAGCAATGCTTAAGTCTTCACACTTCAAAGAAACTGACCTTTAAGTCACACTTAGTAAAAATAAGCTAAAATCGGTGCTGCATTCTAGTTGCCAAGGACACTTATAATCATCTTCTTAATTTTCCTTGAAAATCTTATCATTAACGATGTCAGCATTAATTAGTGATGTAACACCCCCTCCCTGATAAAATAAGCCTTGGATGCACAATAGACATCATATTCTCCAAGCATTCTTTGCATGGACTGTATCTATAGCAAGGGCCATTCATATAACAAATGTTGCCTGGCTGACACACAAATATTTGAAGCACTCAATTCTTTGAGAATTGAGCTGAATGATGTCAGTGTCGATGATGCTGTAAAATATGTTCCAACTCAGTGTTTCTTAAGGGAGCTTTTATGCCTAGATTAGTATCAGTGTTTAATTGACAGCCTCTTCACTTGGTTAATTACTTGGGCTATTGTGTCAAAGAAAGATAGAAAAGGATAAAGGCATTTCTGTTATGAATCGCTACCACTATAGAAACAAATACGTGAGTGATGTCAAGTCCAACTGAACATATCAAGTCTTATATTTAATCTTTCCTCTGTTTGTAGTATATGATTTGCTTTTATTATTCTCAAAGAGAACCATGAATCACCACAACAACACTGGTCGTTCAAAGATTTAACGTTCTTATATTTTTCATGCCACTATTCAGAAAAACTCCAAGTTGAAGGCTGAAAGTTCAAGCTAGGTATATAAAAACAGATGCAGAGAGAAATTGTATGTAATTGTTTATTTGTGCATGCACATGTACACCAAAATTACACGTAGTTTAAAATATAGCCACACTCTCAGAGATGGAAACGATAATCTTTCTATAACGGGCAGACCTATACATTTTTTTTATAGCATGGCACTCACAGCAGAATTATACAATGCTATTTGACATCAAAAGGGCCTTTCATAAGATCTGATGACAGAACTGCTATGTAATGAGAGTTTTTTATTTAATGAGAGCTTAATTTTAAAAAGCTCACGGGGTTACAGTTTTCCCCAACAGCTTGATATACAGAAAGAGGATGGATGTTTGAATCCCTGATCTGTGCATGCAAGAACCATCAGCATTTTCAAAACTATGGTGTGTGTGTGTGTGTGTGTGTGTGTGTGTGTGTGTGTGTGTGTGTGTGTGTGTAATTTAGAGCTCACGTTGAGGCTGCTTTAAAAAAAATATAGCCAAGGAGTACTGGGAAAGTCACCTGGGCTCAGTAACTTCTCTCCTCCCCACCGCACACACACTCAGCTAGAACTGAATAGGCTTGCTGTAGACCTAGGGCTCTCAGCTTCCAAGCAACATTTTGCTTCCTTCCTGGTGTAAGGCAGAGGGAGGCATCACAAAGCTGGTAGGGCTGCCTAGGGGAGAAGGCTGGCAGTAAGCTGTCATGAAGAACTGGCTCCTCCAAACCATGGAAAGTGTAAAGTTTTCCTCCTGCCCTTCTTATCTACTAGCCCTCACAATTACTCAGCTTGGGGAACCACCAGGTTACATGGCCTTCTCCAGTGTCTGTGTTTCATTCAGCTCCAGGAAGTCTGTTAGAGCTGGCCCTACAAACATGAAGGGATTGATAGCAGTGATTTTAGGGCCAAATCCTGTTATGGCAGGTGAAGCAATGAGGAGCCAGTGCAATGAGGAGCTTCAGCTATCCTGCCGGTCAGGGCAGAACTCCTCATGATGGGCAGGGGGAAAACACTTTAGTGTACACGTTGCTAATCCTCTGGCTAGTTTTTTGATTAAATGTGGAAAGAGAGTTTGCTTTTGCTAACTCATTCCTGTTCTTCATAAGTGAAAGCTGAATGTGTTGGGGAAAGACTAGAGTTGAGTGAGATGGAATACTGAAGTAATGTCTACCATAACAGAATGCAGTGGAGTCTAGAGATGGTCCATGCCCCAACATTCATATTTTGATCCAGACTTTACATGCTCCTAAAGTCTGATAGTGTTTGAATCTAGAGTTTTAATCGGAGCTCATCTCTGTTATAATCTAAAGCGGTGGCTCCACACTCATGATTTGACAGGGCTAAATTCCATGTCTAATTATGGTCCCTGGGCTGGAGTATAATTTTTAGACTACATATTGCCCTCAGTCCACAGTAGGCTTCCCACTGGGGTTAATCAGAAGTTTCCACCCCACGAATGGAGCCGGGGCTCCAGCCCAAGCCCAAACGTCGACGCTGCAGTTTTATTACCCTGCAACCCAAGCTCTGCGAGCCCAAGTCAGCTGATGCAGGCCAGCTGTGGGAGTTTTATTGCAGAGTAGACATACCCTTAGAGTCATGGAGTAACTGGATCAAATCAATAAAAGGAAGAGTTAGGAATAAACAGGGAAAACTTCCTAACAAAGAGATCAATCTGTTAGACTGTGGAGTACTCTCCCAAGGAAGGGGATTGAACCCGCATCAAATGGGACATTTAAAATTGGACTGGAGCAAGCACTGGTAGGGAACAATCCCACAGGAGGAAGGATAAGTGACCTAGGTCTTTTCCAGCTCTAACTGCTGTGATTACGGCATGTTTACACTGCAATTAGACACCTGCGGCTTCAGCTGCAGCCTCAGATCTTGGACCCTCCCACCTCACAGGGTCCTAACTCTACTTCTTTGGGCCTGAGCCCAGAACTATATACTGCAATTCGACAGCCCTGCAGCCCAAGCCTCGGGAGCCTGAGTCAGCTAGCGTGGGCCAGCCCCAGGTTTTTAAATCCTGCGTAGACATCAGCTTCCAGAGTTAACTGCCCATGAACAACTCTCAGATCTTTTGTTTCCCCTGGGGATCTCTATCTGCAACCTCAAAGAGCAGAGTATACATTTATATTTGGGAAGTTTTCTTTGCAAACATAAAGACTGGGCACTTTTCTAAGCTGATGGGAGAGAGCTCGCCCATTGGATTAACTACTTCAGGCCCCGTGAGCGGCAGAAACTATGTCAGCAGGAGAAGCCCTTTAGCTGACATAGCGCTATGCACACTGGCGCTTTTGTCAGTGTAACTTATGTCACACAGGGGGTGATTTATTCACACATAAATTATGCCGACATAAGTGGTAGGGTAGACATAGCCTCAGTCGGAAGACCTAAATTCGAATCCTACTTAAATCAATGGAAATGTGTTTGATGGCCTCATCTTAGCCCTGGTCTACACAATGAGGTTAGGTCGAATTTAGCCACGTTAGGTCGATTTTATAAGCAATGCGTCTACACAACAAACCTGTTCCGTCAACCTAAAGGGCTCTTAAAATCGACTGCTGTACTCCTCCCCAGCGAGGGGAGTAGCACTAAAATTGACCTTGCTGGGTTGAATTTGGGGTAGTGCAGAGGCAATTTGCTGGTATTGGCCTCCGGGAGCTATCCCAGAGTGCTCCAATGTGACCGCTCTGGACAGCACTTTCAACTCCGTTGCACTAGCCAGGTACACAGGAAAAGCCCCGGGAAATTTTGAATTTAATTTCCTGTTTGGTCAGTGTGGTGAGCTCACAGCACAGGTGATCATCCAGTCCAGAATTGCAAACAAACTCCAGCATGGAATGAACGGGAGACACTAGATCTGATTGCTATATGGGGAGAAGAATCTGTGCAGGCCGAACTCCGATCAAAAAGAAGAAATGCTAATATAAATGCCAAAATCGTACAGGGCATGGTGGACAGAGGCTACAACAGGGACACACAGCAGTGCCACGTGAAAGTTAAGGAGCTCAGGCAAGCCTACCAAAAGACAAAGGAGACAAACGGTTGCTCTGGGTCAGAGCCCCATACATGCCGCTTCTATGATCAGCTGCATGACATTCTAGGGGGGACCCTACCACTACCCCACCACTGTCCATGCACACCTGCAAGGAGGGAGTCTCACATGACAGGGAGGAGGATTTTGTGGATGAGGAAGAGGAGGAGGAGGAGGAGGAGAAGGAGGAGGAGGAGGAGGAAAATGCACAGTGGAGAAACCATTCTCCCTGACAGCCAGTACCTTTTCATCACCCTGAAGCCAATACCCTCCTAAGGTGGGTCCCCGGACCCTGAAGCCAGAGAAGGCATCTCTGGTGAGTGCACATTTGTAACTACACTACAGAATTTAAAAGCAATTGTGTTTAATGTTTGATTTGCCCTGAAGAATCGGGATGCATTCGTGGCCAGTACAGCTACTGGAAAAGTCTGTTAACGTGTCTGGGGATGGAGCGGGAATTCTCCAGGGACAGCTCCATGAAGCTCTCCTGGAGGTACTCTGAAAGCCTTTGCAGAAGGTTTCTGGGGAGGGCTGCCTTATTTCGTCCTCCACGGTAGGACACTTTACCATGCCAAGCCAGTAGCAAGTAGTCTGGAATCATTGCAGCACAAAGCATGGCAGCGAATGGTCCTGGGTTTTGGTCACATTCAAGCAACATTCGGTCTTTATCTTTCTGCATTCGCCTCAGGAGAGTGATATCATTCATGGTCACCTGGTTGAAATAGGGGAATGTTTGTAAGGGAACAGTCAAAGGACCCTGTTCATGCTGGGCTGTTTGCGCTTGGCTAAGAGGGATCATCCCTGAGAATAGCCACGCGGTGGGGTGGGGGGAGAGGTGTGCTGCACATCCACCCGAAAACCACAGCCTCTCCTTTTAAATGGCAAACCCAGACAGCATTTCTTGCTATGGGAAAGGAGGACACCGCAGTTTGAAACTATTCCCATATGTTATGAAGGCGGAGGAAGCCAACCCCGCGTACCCTTTGGCTTACCATGGCTGCCTGGAAACCGAATTCTGTTGCCCAGCCGTGTGTGATGTGTCACCATACCGGCAGGTGCTCAATAGACAAGGCAAAATGCGACCTTGTACCTAAAGCACATGTGCTGTCTGCTGTGAATTGCTTGGTTCGCTGTGAAAGAGTCTCCCTTTTGTTCTCAAAAATGTATCTTCTTAAATTCTACTCTCCCTTTTTATCCCCCCGCAGGTGCAAATGTTTCTATGCTCCCTGTATCAACTCCGTCCCAGAAGTTATCGCAGATTAGAAGGCAAAAAAACCACACTCATGTTTACATGTTTTCTGAGCTCATGCAGTCCTCCTGCACTGACAGGGCACAGCTGAATGCATGGAGGCATACAGTGACAGAGGCCAGGAAAGCATTAAGTGAGTGCAATGAGAAGAGGCAGGAGATGATGCTGAGGCTAATGGAGGAGCAAATGGACATGCTCAGGCATCTGGTGGAGCTGCAGGAAAGGCAACAAGAGCACAGACTGCCACTGTATCCACTGTATAACCGCCTGCCCTCCTCCCCAAGTTCCATATCCTCCTCATCCAGACACCCAAGAATGCGTGGTGGGGGGGAAGAGGAGGCTCTGGGCACCGGGCACGAAGGCACTCCACTCCAGAGTACGGCCCAAGCAAGAGATGGCTGTCATTCAAACAGTTTTGATTTGTAGTGTGGCTACAAATCAAAAATGTGTCCTTGTCCTTCCTTCCTCCTCTCCTCCTCCACCTAACCCAGGCTACCTTGTCAGTTATCTCACATTTTTTCCAATTAATAAAGAAAGAACGCATGGTTTCAGAACAATAGTGGCTTTATTTCCTTTGTCAGCTGTGATCAAAGGGGGGACGGTGGTTGGCTTACAGGGAATTAAAATCAACAAAGGGGGCAGGTTTGCATCAAGGAGAAGCACACACAACTGTCACACCATAGCCTGGCCTGTCATGAAACTGGTTTTCAAAGCCTCTCTGATGTGCAGCGCGCCTAGCTGTGCTCTTCTAATCGCCCTGGTGTCTGGCTGCTCAAAATCAGCCGCCAGGTGATTTGCCTCAACCTCCCACCCCACCATAAATGTCTCCCCTTACTCTCACAGATATTATGGAGCACACAGCAAGCAGAAATAACAATGGGAATATTGGTTGCGCTGAGGTCTAACCTAGTCAGCAAACAGTGCCAGTGAGCTTTTAAACGTCCAAAGGCACATTCTACCACCATTCTGCACTTGCTCAGCCTATAGTTGAACTGCTTCTTACTACTGTCCAGGGTGCATGTGTACGGCTTCATGGGCCATGGGAGCAAGGGATAGGCTGGGTCCCCAAGGATAACTATTGGCATTTCAACATCCCCAATGGTAATTTTCTGGTCTGGGAAGTAAGTCCCTTCTTGCAGCTGCTCAAACAGCCTGATGCGAGCGTCATGCACCTTTCCCGGCCATCCCACATTTACGTCAGTGAAACATCCCTTGTTATCCACCAGTGCTTGCAGCACCATTGAGAAGTACCCCTTGCGGTTTATGTACTGGTTGGCAAGGTGGTCCAGTGCCAAGATAGGGATATGTGTTCCGTCTATTGCCCCACCACAGTTAGGGAGCCCCATTGCAGCAAAGCCATCCACTATGACCTGCACATTTCGCAGAGTCACTACCCTTGTTAGCAGAAGGTCAGTGATTGCATTGGCTACGTGGATCACAGCAGCCCCCACAGTAGATTTGCCCACTCCAAATTGAGTCGCGACTGACCGGTAGCAGTCAGGCGCTGCAAGTTTCCACAGGGCTATCGCTACTCGCTTCTCAACTGTCAAGGCAGCTCTCATCTTGGTATTCCTGCGCTTCAGGGAGGGGGAAAGCAACTCACAAAGTTTCAGGAAAGTGGCCTTATGCATGCGAAAGTTTCACAGCCACTGGGAATCATCCCATACCTGCAACAGTATGCAGTCCCACCAGTCTGTTTGTTTGCCGGGCCCAGAATTGGCATTCCACTGTAGCAACCTGCCCCATGATGTCCCAATTGCTACATCCTGTTCTTTAAGGAAATTCTGTGTCCATGTCCTCCTCCCAATCATCCTCATACTGGCGGCTCCTAGCCAGGTTCTGCACATACTGCAGGATAATGCACAAGGTGTCTACAATGCTCACAACAGCAGCGGTGAGCTGAGCGGGCTCCATGCTTGCCGTGCTATGGTGTCTGCACAGGTAACTCAGGAAAAAAGACGCGGAACGATTATCTGACGTTGCTTTCATGGAGGGAGGGAGGGGAGACTGACAACATGTACCCAAAACCACCTGCGACAATGTTTTTGCCCCATCAGGCACTGGGAACTTAACCTAGAATTCCAATGGGCAGCGGAGACTGTGGGGACTGTGGGATAGCTACCCACAGTGCACCGCTCCGTGAGTTGATGCTAGCCATGGTATTGAGAATGCACTCCGCCGACATAATGCACTTAGTGGGGACATACACAATCGACTGTATAAAATCGCTTTCTAAAGATCGACGTCTATAAAATTGACCTAATTTTGTAGTGTAGACATACCCTTACCCTCAGTTTACACACAGCATAAAACCATTGCTCAGTGTTACACAAGTCAGCACGTTTGGCAGTCTCTGATCAAGGGGTGCCCCGGCTAAAACAAGAAAGATGTTGCAAAATTGATAAGGCATTGAAATTAATTGAACATTAAAATGATAAATTATTTGAATTGTGGTAGCCCCAATCAGCACTTGAGTCCCACCGTGCTAGGTACTGTACAAACACAGAAGACACGGTCCCTTCCCTGAGGAGCAGACAAACTAATTTAAGATAAGATGCAACAGTGTGACAGACAATAGAAGGAACAGTGTGGGAGAATAAGGGCAAGAGCAAGACATTCCCAAAGGGCATATTTGATAGCTAGTCGTTATTACTTTTATGATTTTATTTGTATTACTGTAGTGCCTAGGAGCCACTTTTCTAGACGCTGTCCAACAGAGAACAAAAAGGGGTGGGAGGGATAGCTCAGTGGTTTAAGCATTGGCCTGCTAAACCCAGCATTGTGAGTTCAATCCTTGAGGGGGCCATTTAGGGATCTGGGGCAAAAATTGGGGATTGGTCCTGCTTTGAGCAGGGGGTTGGACTAGATGATTTCCTGAGGTCCCTTCCAACCTTGATATTCTGTGAAGACAGTCCTGGCCCCAAAGAGCTTATAGTCTAAGCAAATGATATACTCTGTGCACAGCTTGACAGTTTCAAATCATTTAAATGGCCAGTGGGGAAGTGAGGGTGTTAATAAATAAGAGGAAGATTTTCCAAAGCACAGCAAGGTACCCAAGTCTCATTTGTGCCTGTGAAAAATCTCCCTCTTAATAAATATCAGCTAACAAAGCATATCTAGGAGGAAAATGTATCTGCCGCAAGCCCGTGTTATTAATCCTTCTCTAAAGCAGTACATTGACTTACATATCCAGAAAAAATAAAGAAATCAGGCATCAAGTGCTACATTTTCAGTTCCATACAAAATATCTTTGCACTGATGAATGCATTACTTTTGAATTCCCTGAAGAATCTGAGACCTTAGCAGCTGCCATGTAAAGGTTCCTACAAGTACACAAGATCATCGGTGTCAAATCCTGCAGCGTAGATTGGGATTTATAGTTAACATAAACCACCAGAGGGGTCCATAGGTCCTCTCTCAAAGGCCACTTTATGAGATAGAGATGTAAGTGGATGTCATCTACACCCAGGCAAGCCAGAAAGCTTGAAGATGAGCCAAGCAAGAACCACGCCAAGAGACATGAGTTGGCTCTACTATCCAAAATCTTGACTCTCGCTGCTGGAGCTCACTATAG
Source organism: Chelydra serpentina (assembly GCA_037349315.1). Classification (NCBI taxonomy): domain Eukaryota; kingdom Metazoa; phylum Chordata; order Testudines; family Chelydridae; genus Chelydra; species Chelydra serpentina. The sequence continues at coordinate 47,737,641 of JBAIAC010000010.1, forward strand.
ACATATGGCAAAGGAAATAAATTAAAAGGTTTTTAAAGTAACCCTGACCACCAGGCAGTAATGCCAGAATATTGTCACTGGCTTGGCTCTTCTCTAGTCTTTCCACATTCACAAATGCCAGTAGATGGCTCTCAGCTAGTGTGTTTGCTCAGACCTAATTCCTTCCTTGCGTACTGCACTACATAATTCAGTTATGGTATGGAGAAGGGTACGATCAAAAACGCTTTTCAAAATAGTCATGCTTTTTGACGAAAATACTCAATTTTTTTTTTGCAAACTGATTAATTGTTTCTGACAACTAAACATGGAAGAAAACACAATATTGGTTGTGCCCTTTTAATTAATTAATTTACTTTATTTATTTATATTTTTAAGATCATTTGTCAGTGCAGTTGACTATATGTGAAGACAAGAAAAGCTAGGTCTCAATATTTGCCTTTCGTGAACAACTAGTGATCAACAGCACAGTTTAACAATTCACACTACAAATCTGTTTTAATCACTGAGACAAGCCTAAATCCCATGGACGAGGAGGCATGATCTCCCCTGGATTAGTGAGTGCACGCTGTTAATATGTCGCCTATCCTTTGGAATTCATAGCTGTCGTAATATTTATACAAAACAATCAAAATGATGCCGCTAATTTGAAACTAATAGCAGTTGAATGTGCCATAATTTATCTCTACACTATAGCTGAACATGAAATTTACTGTGCCAAAAATGCAGTGAGATTTCCCAGATATTTACCACCAATGAGAGAAATGCCTGCAATGCCTGTTGCAGAACTCCACACACAGAATTACAGTGACCTGCTGCTCATTTCAGGTTAAGAGGCATGCACTTGTGGAATTCTATGCCTCAGCGATAGTCAGGGCCCATAAACTGATGGATATGCCCCTCTTTCTGCCAGTGAAGTTTTACTGGTGGGGCTGATCTCATGTGTTTCCAAATGTGTGAGATTTAGGAAGAAAAGATAAGAGCAAATGAGACGGGGGGGCTGGAGGAGCTGGATTAAAGTGTCAGTGACAATCACAAAAGAGAAAAAAAAATTCACCAGGCCTTGCGTCTTTTAAACAATGCATGAAATACCAGCAAACTGATTCACTGAAAACCAACTTTGGTAGTGATCAAAATAGACCTCCACTTATGTATCATGGACTGTTTTCCTACAGTTTCTAATGCGTACATGGATCAAAACAAACAAAAAGTGAGCTATCCCAGTGCAGATAATCCCTTGCTTTTTAATGTAAAATGGAAATGTGGTATAAATGGATATGAACATGAAAATTTAATGTTCATGGTTGGACTATGAACATTGCTATTATTTATGTATACTACAGAAGCTGTAACCAAGATCAGAGCCCCATTGTGTCACACACTATACAGACACGTCATAAGAGGGAGTCCTTGCCCCAAGGAACTGGAAGGTTAATGAGACAAGGCAGACAAAGGGTGGGGAGAAAGCAAGCATTCTAATTCTCACTTTACCATGGAGAGCTGAGGCACAGGAAAGAGTGAACAAGTTACCTAAGGTCATATGGAAAGACTGGGACAGAGGTGAGAATGGCCCCAGATTTCCTGAATCACATTCCAGTGCTTTAACTTCGTGATATTTTTTTCTCTTTGGCAGATTGATGGTTAATAAAGAAGTTTAAAAATGTATCACATAAGCACCATATTGCTGCAGTTAACTTGATAGACAAGTAACCTTCAGAACCTCCAGTTATATGTCATTAGTCAAGCTAAAAGATTTGATGCAACACAACAAAAAAACCTCTACCTATATAAAAGAGATGGGCATGAAGTACAGAATTTGGAACCCTCTCAATCCAGGGTTCTGGGTTTTGATTTAATTCATTTTAGGGGTAGGGATGCAGGCACAAAATGTAGATCCAGATTTGAGTTTGGATTCCAAACCAGCCCCCTTTATCAAGGGTTTTCATTTGGGTCAGTTTCTGACATAAATATTAGAGATGGACCAAGGAGGTGCTGTTCAATTCCACAATAGATTTAAGTTGGAGCTTGGGATTCGGATTTTAGGCCAAATCAGGGCAAAGGCTAGGGCTCATAGATTCATAGAGTTTAAGGCCAGAAGGGACGATTGGATCACCTGACCTCCTGTATATTTCAGGCTATTAAATTTCACCCAGTTACTCCTGAATTGAGCCCAATAACTTGTTAGATGACACCAAAATTGCATGAGACTTCAGCCCAAAATGGTAGAAATCTTGCAAGAAAATTTGATCTGACTTTGATTTCCACCAGATTCATGTTGAATTTAGAAAACAAGACTCCTGCTTCAGTCATCTTGGGAATTGCAGAGTTTGAAATATACTCCAAGAGGACACACTCTGAACAATTTGGGTAACATTAAATATTAAAAGAGCTGTCTCATTCACAGATCATAGTCAAATCTATACTTAATGAAGGAGGAGTCCTGTGGGAAAAATAGGATATGATCATGTAATAAAAGACTGCATCATAAACAAACACACACACAAGTGGGCAGGAGTTAAGATTGCTCCATAAACCTTAATTTTTGAGTGCTTCACACTGTAACTTTTACATGGAGCCATTGGGGTTATTCCGGATTTACACCAGTATAACTCAGAGAGAATCTGGACCATAAGTTTAAGTTATAAGGAAAAAAAAGGGTTTGTGAACTGTACCTACTTTTGTGAATCCAGAAATAGTTTGAAAGGCACATGAACCATTGATCCCCATGAGACTCCCCAGTTCCATCATTTCTTATATTTTGTCCATGAAAGGACTGTCTTAAAAGAGATCAGGGTGCCTTAAGGAAACATTTCTTGAAACAGTTCAGTTACACTATCCCTTTTCAAATCTTTTATGCTAGCCTTATACATCTAATAGAAGCAACCTTTTTCTCCAGTTCTGAGAAGAGAGAAAACTTTTCCTAGCTTGTTATTGAAGAATGCCCCTTGATGCTCTGTTTCCTGCGCCTGTAACAGAGTTCTCTGGTAAGTGACAACTAGGTGCAGCTGTCAAAACATTCTGAGGACAGATTGTACTAAGGAACTGGTAGTGTGATGTGATGATACTCTGATCAGCAGTCCAAATATAGTGTTTCTGTTCTTTCCAGTCTTTTGAGAACTACTTCAATTACAAACATGGGTTGAATCCTGGTGAAGGACTGAGTGCTTTTATTTCCCACAGCCTTCGCTTTGCTGGAACAGGAACACTGGAAGATGGAGATCCACTTGTGGATGTACATTGAGGCACCCAAAACTAGAGGCCATTTTTGAAAATCTGGCCCCGAGTAACCTGCTGTGGTCACAGAGCAAGTCAGAGGCAAAGTGGGGCACAGAAACCCAGGTTCTCTGATTCCCAGGCCATTACTCCAAAGGATTCCACATGTCTCTTGTGTATTATAGTCAGCAATATCCCTTATTTTGATGGCCAACACTCAGCAATCCATTTTATAGGGAACTGGAGAATAGGAAAACCATCACCCTAAGCAGAATAGTTAGGGATATTTGCAACTGCCATATATACATGGCTGCGCCTCTGCAAGGTTTTCAGACGTCTACGTCAGTCATATATGAAATAAAAGGAATGTTAGTTCCCAAATCTTCCTACATTCAACTATACTGACTATTACTAGAAAAGAAAGAATCATGGAAAATTAGATATAAATTTAGATCAAAAGCTCTGTGAGGAGAACCATTTCTTCCAGTGTATTTGTACAGCACCCCAGTCCTGGAGGAGACTGGTAGGTGCTACCTCAGTGCAAATAAATTTAATGCAAAGACAAATAAGGTTCTAACTGTAGTTCAGAACATGATCCACATGCCTGTAAGTCAATGGAAGATTACTTATCCACTGGAACCTTGATCCTGCAAGGTGTTGGGTGCTCTTAACTTCCCACTGATGATTCAGAATTGAGTTGTTAGCTACATATAATAATCTTTGACTAAAAGTCCTAGGAATGTATTGGTATTCAATTAGATACAGGAGCATTTTACTATTGCTCCATAAATGCCTTATGAACACTCACTCACTTGCTCACGATCTATCTATCTATCTATCTATCTATCTATCTATCTATCTATCTATCTATCCTTTAGAATAATTATAATTAATTATAAATTACAAATACTGAAATGCAAAAGCTTCCATATTTAGATTGCCATAATACCCTTAATTCTCCCCATTATGCCAAGGAAACTTTAATTGAAGATTGATTTACTATTGTGATGAATGCATGTCTGATCTTTAATTTTGATTTAGTACATTTAGTACAGGTATATCCAATGGCTTTACTTTGCACTGTGTTTCAGTGGGATATGTTAAGTAGCTGAGCGCATTAGGGATATTTTGTGAAGAGGGATGTACAGATTCATGGATAGCATGTCCTTTGCTCTTGCCATTACCACCTGCTTGATAATGAGTGTGTGTGTGTGTGTGTGTGTGTGTGTGTGTGTGTGTGTGTGTGTGTGTGTCTGCTGCAGGGGAGGTGTGATAGCAGAGATCAAGAAAGGGATGTATTAATTCATTTTGGTTCCTGTGATAAGTTAATTTTTTTGCACTGTTAATTAAGGTATTGCTATGCAAAAAGATGTTTTTAATATATCATCAGAGATAATAAAATGTTTCATGTACTCTTGGGATATAAATAAGATGTGGTTATACTGTGGAAAATCTGAAAGCACTGGTGTTTAAATCACTGCAAAGTTCTAAAATTATTTACTATCAAATGATATAAGATATTGTCTGGATCTTCCATTTTTTTCTTCTCTGCACACTGCCGTTTACAAGAAAACTAGCATTATTACTTAAAGAGGTGATTTTCATTATCCTTTCATTCCTGGGTGGCTGTGTATGAAACTCTACCTGTTTTCTTTCTGCCAGAATCAAGATGTAATCCATTAGTGTGAGTAGAATTTTTTTTTTTAATGTTGACTTTCCCCCCCAGAAACTTGAATGAAAAAAACAGGAATAATAAAATTTTGTGCAAATATTCACGAAAAATATTCCCCATTTTTTCACCAGCTTCTGTTATTTTTCTGCTGCCCATCAATGTAGTTTCTGAACACTTCAAGAGGTGGTAAGGATAGAGAAACATAAATAGATAATGACGGAGTAAAGAAACTGAACTCTGCTCACTGCAGTTAACAAAATGGGACACAAGATTGGGAGTGGTACTGGATGATACTTTAGAGATCTGATTTAAGAGACTGGAGTTACTTGAGCTATATAATTTGGTGTGATACAAAATAAAATTGGAATATGATATTTGAACACTTTTCAGGGGGTTCATTTTAGGGCAAGATATCAATATCGGCCAAAGCACTAGACTTTATGGTGGCATTTAATAGTATTTTTAAAAGAAAAACTTAAAGAATATAACTAAGTGATATCAGGACAAATGGGCATGTTGCTTGCAACTTAAGCTTTAGCATAAACGGAAGAAGCTTCAAGGTAAGCTTTAGAAACACATTCCTGTTTTACATTTGGCCTGGAGGCGATCCAGACAGGGACCACAAAGAAAAGGATCAAAAAGCTAAATCCAAGCTTTCTGAATTTTCTTTAAGCTTGATGGTGCATCCCATGATAGTAAATCATCTGTTCTTTGAATTATATCTCTGTCACCACACAGCCCCTGTGAGATAGTTATGTCCGCCATTTCATTAACCCTTTCCCATTACTTTTGTGGGCATTATAGCTCACCATAAAAATTAACTCGAGGCTGAAACCTGTCATAAAGGGATCAATTGTCAAAGACACATGCCTGTGCTCAATGCAATCAAACACCTCGCTGAATGCAGCTTTGCATGTCTTTTAGAATTTCTGACAGGTAGTAGTTAACCTTTAGTATGCTGGCTAATCCGGAAGGGTCTGATACTTGGGAACTAATTCCTAGGTTTTCCTGTAGAAATATTATGAGAAATATTAGGGAGGGATTCCAGCAGAGATGATGCAGGGCAGATGGAGACACCTAACTGGAGTATGTCCTGACACCTTGCCTACCCATTGCCTCAAATTCCCATTGAGGCACAGCATAGGACTCCTGAAGTGATCTGCTACCATGATGGTGGTTCCCAATCTGATCCATGGGATAGGAGTCAGCAGGAGAAGGTCAGTTGACTGACAGCAACTATCCGGGAGAGTTGGGCAGGATGTAGACCAATCAATGCTGGAGAGGCAATCTGGCAGCAGAATGGAGGCAGGCTGGAGATAATCAATGTGGGAGCGGGTTGGGTTGTGATTAGAGCTGGATGGGAAATTTTCAACAAAATGTTTTTGCTGGCAAATGCCAACTCATTTTAACCAAAACCTTTGGAGGAAATGTATTGGTTTCAACAAATATTTCATCGGGAAGCTTTCTCAGGTCCTCAATGGAATTTATGATCAAAGTAAGAGAGAAAAGTCTGCCTGAATCAGAGTAGGGACTTGAACCTGGGTTTCCTACGTTTGAGATAACTGCCCAAGACACTGGGATAGTAAGGGGTGGGGCTTTCTCTCCCTAATCCCCTTATTTTTTCATGAAAAATGTCATATGTGGAAACCTCAGTGGAATTCTTGCTTTCTGGACAGCTACAGCTGTGATGCTCTGCAGAGGTTCAGGAAGTCTTAGGTCTGTCTATACTTCAATCAGAGGTGTGATTGCAGCTCTTGTAAACATACCTGTCCCTTTAATTTAGCTAGTGTGGCTACGAATAACAATGAAGATGCAATGTCACAAACCCCGGCATAGGTTGTGCAAGGCTGCCTGGAACCTGGGCTATGTACTTACATTGCTAACCTGGGCCAGGGTCCATGGCACCACAACTTCAGTGCTATTCTTAGCCGCACTGGCTAGATTAAATCTAGTGTGGGTATGCCTAAGTAAACTGCAATCAGACCTCCTACTGAAGTGTAGATTTACCCACAGGAGAGACCTTGGAAGGTGAGGAGTGTCTTTCTGCTGAGAGAGTTGGAGAGGGAATAGCAACTGAGAGGGCTATGGGGTTCTTAGTAGGTGGAGAGGAAAGGAGGAGAAACTGAAAACAAATATGTACTCCTCCAGTTCTCTAAAGGCTAAAGCTGTTAAACTTTAAATCCACACTACATGCAGGAAATAGTTGAAGCACACATTCCATCTTGCAGCCCACAGTTAGCGGCACATTTACTCTTATGTTTATTTTGGATTCTACAGCTGGTGCATGTGCCCATCTACCACCAGTCAGCCAGGTCTCCTGGCCCAGTCAGATTTGCTCAGAAGATTATTTTGAGGTAACATGTGAAAAGCTTCTTTTTCCTACCTGAAAATTACCCCTGCAGAGCATCACAGTTGGAACTGTCCAGAAAGCAAGAATTCCACTGAGGTTTCCACATAAGAAATTTTCACTCCATGCATCTGAAGAAGTGGGTTTTTTACCCACGAAAGCTTATGCCCCCAAATAAATCTGTTAGTCTTTAAGGTGCCACCGGACTCCTTGTTGTTTTTTTAGAGGCTAGGGACACCATTCCTGCCCATCCTGGCTAATATCCATTGATGGACCTATCCTCCATGAATTTGTCTAGTTCTTTTTTGAACCCTGTTATAATCTTGGCCTTCACAACATCCTCTGGCAAGGAGTTCCACAGGTTGACTGTGCGTTGTGTGAAGAAATACTCCCTTTTATTTGTTTTAAACCTGCTGCCTATTCAACAACTATTCCAGCATGGTGGAATTTCACCACAGACAACACATGCATTTGTTTCAAAAAAGCAGTTTCATCCACAAAGGAAAACTTCCCACACAGTACTGCTCACAAGTCCATTTATTGTACATTATACCTAATGCAGCCTCTGAGAGTTATGCTGTAAAATATGATTATATTATCTTTAAAATATATATTTATATTATAATATATTTTCTAAAATGGATTGTGTGTCCTTGGGAAATGCTCTGTGTAACTACACAAATAAAAAGCTGCAGCATGTTGAGACTGAGATTTTGAACTCACAAAAGACAGGGATTTTAGATTTAAAGTTCCCATGGCAACCTTTACTCTGCCCTCTGGTATATACCAGAAAGAAACAAAAAATGTTTAAAAAATCAGCTAAGGTTACTCAGTGACTATTATGTATTTTCCTGGCATGCCTTTCACAAAATCAAATGCTTAAAAGCAGTTTTATGGGGAAATTGCATATGTATGTGTACCTGCATTTGAGGTTGATAAATATTTGCCACTAATATGCAAACATATAATTTTTCTCTTTATTTTTCACAGGGTTTACTTTTTTTAGCATTACTGGTTAAAGAATACATGAGTGGCAGCAACTTGTGACCAAAAAACCCCCAAAACACCCTGTTTGAATTTGCATAAACCTACATATGTTAATATAATTTGCATAAAATGTTGCCTGTTGATAGCAGGACTTCCAGCTCCTCCCCAAAACAGAAACATCAATGAATTCATTTTGCATCCCCAGCCCTGCCTCTGCACATCCTCACATTGATTAATTCTGCATTTCCTTCACCCCAACCTCACACCTGCTTCTGTACCCCAGGCCTACATCCGTTCTGCACTCTTCCAAGCTCCACATTTCCTCCTACCACCCAGCACCTCCTGCAGCTTTGGAGGTAGTTCACTTTCCCCTCCCCCTAATCCAGGGAAGGGTCAGCTTCTGGGATTCAGGAGAAACCAGAGAGGGCTGGGATCTGCAGAGTCTGCAGGGAACATCTGCTCCCCATCTGGCCCTGAGCATGCTAGGGATGAATGCTTCAGTAGAACTCCAATCCTCGGTGTACGTGTGGGGATGGTAGAAGCATGCTGTGGTTTTGAGGGAGGAAGCAGCCTCTCAGCATGTGCAGCTGCACTGATTGGCCCTTCCCCAGAAGGAGGGGTAATGGGGAAGGAATAACCAATGTAGGGTTTCACATCTGCTACAAGTCTGGGGCAGGCTGGCCGGGGTGTGTGTGTGGAATCAACCAAAGGGGAAATCTCCTGCTGATGGTTTTTCCACACAGGCACAAAGCACCGAATCTAAAAACCCATAGTCCATTGGGACAATACTTAGTGTGGTAGGGGTGAGAATAATATTTATTTTGGGTGAGGGCAGAACCAGAAACACAACAGCCTCCTGCCCAGAATTCACACCATTCACACAAGAGGTAGTCATGAATGCATGGACGGTAATCAGGGCCACCATGATGGTAGCTTTGCCATTGACTTAAATGGGAGCTTACAGGTAGCTGAGTGGCAAGATGTCTATATAATTGTCTTCTGAAAGCCAGCCGATTATTTTATAGATATTGCACAAAACCTTCACACATCATACACATATGATTCTTGTACTAAGGTTATTATACTTCATAGATCATAGACTTTATAAATGGTCTTAAATATATATATTTAAGACATATATATTTATGTCTATGATCTATGATTTATATATATATACATTTACTTAATAGATCATAGACTTTATAAATAAGTCTCAATTTTTAACATGGAGAAAATTATATTCTATGTGGGTGGGGTTTTCTAAAGCAATTTTCAGTGGGACTGGTGCTTCTTACTCCCTTAAGCACTTCTGAAAATCGAATCCTATATGTATGGTAAACTCTGAAATGCATTCAAATAGTGTTAGGACCACCATTCCCAAACCTATGTGGTGTTTATAGAAAACTAATAGAGATGAGTCCCATAGGATTTCTTTCGTTAGATACATAGTGAAAAAACAAAGATACACTGGCGGTGTTCCAATATTAAAATATGGATTAGTGTTAGTATGCACTTTGAATTTAGAATAATAGAAGTAAAACCAGATAAGTTTTGTTTGGCATCTATTGTATGTCCTAGTGAAAGTGGCATACCACCATCTGAGCAGGCACAATGCCATCCTAACAGATGGCCATGAGTGGAGGCAGCCAAGAGACCATGTATGAACATCAAATGTGTTTGCTAAGGGCAGGAATCCAGGCTGTGAATGTTGAAATTGTTTTCCAGCCCAAGCTTCCGCGCCTATGGCTAAGAGGGCTGTGCAATCACTACTCTAGTTCCGAGACAGATGAACAGAAAAAATGACAAAATCACTTCCGCAGCCATATAAAGTAGGACTCTGTGTCTGGTGGGTCATGATTAACATCCTGGGGAGGGAATATGGCAAAAGGTAGTAACAGCCTCTCCCTGCCCCACTCCCTTTTTGGCTCTTTGGCAAAGGTCTTCACAACATTGTCTTAAAAAGGAGCTCAGATGGATGGCTCAGTTTTAGATGAAAAGGGCAAGGAACCCTCTTCCATGACTTTCTCAAGGCCTGTGGGTGAGTAAGAGAAACATAAATTGCCTACAGAATGCAATCATATCCTTCTGACAGACCCCTGGTGTACAACCTGGACTGTGCGACCATCGTGTCCCCTTTTACTCTCTGGCTCAGGGTACCTCTCACACCGCTCTCATGAACTGTATTCAGGGAGACACCAGCAAATCCCCCCAGCTCCAGCCTTGCACCCCAGAAATGTACCATCTTACACTGCTCAGGACCTTCCTTTGAACAATGCAAGCTCATTAATTAGTTCACCACTTCATCAAAGGATAGTGGACATGCACCAGCCTTTGTAATCTGAGAAGATTCTCCAAACACTTAGTTTAGACAAACTCACTGGTAAAGATAAAACATTAAAATAAGTTTTTAACTGATGAAGTGTTATTGGCATAGAATACATTGGCTATGTAAGAAATAAAAAGTAAAATGGCAGTCTAAATCCTAAATTTTATCAGACTAAGCAAGATCTTGGGGTGCACAGCAGAGTAGGAGCTGCACCTTTGTCAGCCTGAGAGATTTCAGGCAGACATTTGTGCAGGAACCATGACACTGCCTACAGCATTAACTCCCACTCAGTTGCACGCCATGTATGCAGAGACAGAAAAGGTAGCCAAAGACGGCATATCTACACCACAATGTAAGCCCAGGGTTAATAGAAACTCAAGTTAGTAGACCCTAGGTTTGTAAACCTAGGGCTTGCATGTCTAGACTCATTTGTAACTCCAGGTTAGGAATTGTTGAACCCTGGGGCTCCAATATCTACACTGCATTATGCAGGCCTGAGTCCAACTACCCATATGTCAGACTTCCTAGCAGTGTGGGAAAACTTGGTTGTCCAGTAAACTTGGCTGTCCAGAGGACAAAGAAAGTCAGCCTGTGGGATTGTGGGACACTTTTGGTGGATTCCCAGAGCACAAGTCCAGTAGGGCTGCATCTTCACTGCAGAGAAATAGGGCTTGAACCCTGGGTCTTGGCTTGCCTCAGGCTTGGACACTCCACCCCATGGGGTCCTGAGATTTTGGGTCTGATCCATGGATTAGCGCAATTTGTGTATTGTTGGAAGGGGGGTAGGCTTGGGCCTGAGTTCAAACACTGGTCTTAGACTGTAGTATAGACATACCCCCCATGAGCAGTGGTGCTGGTGGGGTGGGGAGGCCAGAGATTAACATGGAGGATGGAGTGCTCAGAGTCTTGGGACCTGATTTCTCAGTGGATCCTCAGGATCCACAGTATTAAATGGCTGCACCTTCTACTTTCTCTGTGTAGCTACAAACACTTATCCTTAAGGACAAAGCCCCCTGAGGAAGGGTCTTGATCACTTCTTCATCCTCTGCAGGTCTTTCTGCCACAGGGGAGCATTTGAACTTGAAAAATATTTTTAAAGATTCTTTGGCGTTCACTCTTCTGAGTCTCAGCCTTTACTGATCCATGAAGCAAGTAATGCTAATGAGTTCATGGGCTACATTTATACAGCAACTTTCATCAAGAAGGATTCTAAAGGTTTAGCAGCTGTACATGTATGTGTGTGGAATAACTCTCATCACTGAAATGCAGTCATTTCCCCCTAAGTCATGGCAAGTCTTCAACAATGCACAGCTGCATTACACAACAGTTTCAGGCTGGAAGTGAAGAATAGCACATGTAATTGAAATCTCAAGAGGAAGGTCTGAGCACCACACAAGGCAGAGCAGGTTAAGTGAGGTCAGTTAATCAGATAAATTGCACCTGGGGAAGAGACAGGGATCAAAAGGCTGACCAAAGATGGAGCCCAGCTGAGAAGGAATAGGCAGGGCTGGTATAAAGCCAGGAACTTGGCAGCAAAGAGGGGCTTCAAAGTAAGTAGTTTGCAGTCACTCCATGGGAGAAGGAAGGTGTGTTTGGGGCTACAGAGTTAGGTAGTCTGTAGTCACTCCCTGGGATGGCTTCCAAGGGGAATAGCGGGGGGGAACTAACTAGCTTCAAGACTGAGCTTAATAAGTGAATGGCAGGGATGGTATGATGAGACTGCCTACATGGCATGTAGCCTATCTATGACTGCTAGCAGCAAATATCTCCAACAGTCAGTGATAGGACACTAGATGGGGAAGGCTCTGAGTTACTATAGAGAATTCATTTCCAGGTGTCTGATTGCTGGGTCTTGCCCATATGCGCAGGATCTGATTGCCTTAGTTGGGGTCAGGAGGGAATTTTCCCCTGATCAGATTGGCAGAGACCCTGTTTTGGGGGTTTTGGTTTTGCCTTCTTCTGCAGCATGGGGCACAGGTCACTTGCAGGTTTAAACTAGTGTAAATGGTGGATTCTCTGTAACTTGCCGTCTTTAAATCATGATTTGAGGACTTCAGTAACTCAGCCAGAGATTAGGGGTTTATTACAGGAGTGTGTGGGTGAGGTTTTGTGGCCTGCAATGTGCAGGAGGTCAGAGAAGGGCCCATCATGATCATCTAAAGTCTATGAGGAGGGAGTTTGTGCTGATAAATCCACTGTGGGGAGGCCAGAAGATAGAGCAGAGAAGTAGGAAAGAGTATCACGATCTGGGTGCAAGCAGACCACAGTTGCTGGACATAGGGTTTCTGGACTGGAACCCGTAGAGGGTGGACCTGGGTTGCACTGCTAGCCACTGTGGAAGTGGCATAGAGTGGGCAGTAGAGCTGAAGACTGCTTGGGACAGATGTGCAATGGGACTTTGATATTCCAGATGGGGAAGACCATAGTGACCTTGGCTGGAGGGCTGAGTCACAAAGAAGGATTACCCTGAGTCTGAGAGAGAGGGGCCATGGTGTGAGGAAAGGGGCACTGGAGCTGGCAGGCGCTAATCCCCTAAACAGCCAGGAGTAGGCGCCATAGCAGTGAGTGAGTGAACTCCAATGAAGTAGGCTAAATATCATCATTCCAAATGGAATCATCTCCTGAGCAGGTTAAATAGTGTGTGTGGGGTTGTGGTAGGGGAGGGGGGATAGCAAATATTTCTTGAATACTGAGACTTTGGTTTGACTATATTTGAGCCCTTTAGTGTTCATGAAGCTTTGAAAATGGCCTGCAGGATTCAACATCAAATACATATGTTAGATCACAGCTACAGCTATTCTGCCTACTAATACTTGGATGACCAATTTCACAGCTCCAATACCACCAATGGATATTAATCAACAAAACCTTAGACTTCCATTTAGTTTGTTATGTAGGGATATTAAAGAAGGTACTGAAAGTGAGTCCCCAAGTGAAAGTAACTCCCCATAATTTGTCCCCCACAATTTAAACCTCATAGCATTACCAAGTAACAGATCTCTTGGATCCCTTGTTAAACTTGCAAGCTACTGTCTATGTAAAACCTCTAAGCCATTGTCAGAAAGATACTGAATTGCTATGAGAAACTTGCAAACAAGTTATTTGACTTTGTTCCTTATGCATGCTTTGTACCTAGAAACAGCATAGAAAGACTCCCACCCTCTGTGATTAAAGGGCAGGGAGTCTCAAATAAATTAGTACACACCCCAAAAGTGGTGGAGACAGTAAAGTGTGATTAAGATACAGGATGTATGTGTATGGATTCTTGGTGTAGATAATGAATGAATGATCAGGGAGGTGCCAGCCTAGGAACTTAGTGACCATCGGCTGAAGAAGGCATCAAGTGGAAACCACCAGACAACTCCCGGAGCGTAAACTGGGATCCACCCCACCACCTGGAAGGAAGAGAAAAACAAACATAGGAATGTGCCATCTGCTGATTGAGTCAGCAACAGCAGGATAAAACAATTCCCATAGACTAACAGGAATTAATTCCTATAAGAATGGACTCTAAAGACTGAGGACTTTGAGTCTGGTTCCACTACCACCCTCCAGGAGCAACAGATGCATCTGACAAGGACTCGGCTCCACCCTCATGCCCAAGTTACCTGGCCAGTAACTTGGCATGAGCAACTTCTAGGCTGGTAAGTATGACATCTATGCAGAACCTGTGTGTGTATGAATGAATGTGAAACTGAATGAAGTGTTATAGCTATAACTGACTGCTTACTATGATTCTTTTTGTATTCACAATAAATGTGACATTTTGTCTTATCCCCTTTAATAAGATCCTGCTGGTTTTTATTTTATTGGTATAACAGTTATAGTCTTCAAGTATTTTTGAATACCCAGTAAATCAGCAAACAATGGGATTGATCCATTGATGGTTTGTGAAGCCTCCCACTTCTTCCACCCCTACCCCAAAAGCCAAGATTTACTGAATGTTGTGTTACATTAATATTATTCAGACAGCTCTGGTATCTGGCCAGTGCACTGCGGATAAGCACCACATACTCTTCTGATAGCATCTCCCTGCTGACGGTCTCAGTTTGCGTGCAGTATAGAAAATCTCACCTCCAACACCCTCAGCGACACGCTCCAATAGGTGAGCCACATCTAGTGAATTTCAAACACCTCCTCCTGCAGCACGTGCCATTTCCTTGGAATTTCTCAGTCCAGCATTGAGCAGGCCCAACGTTTATGACAGCTGACAAGATCACAGTCCAAGATGGTGTGGCTTAAAGGCCAGTATTCCTTATTGCCATCCTCAATCGGACAAGTAACACCTCAGAAGCATCGCCTCCACAGTGCTGACTTTGGATGTGTACATGTTTGGGATTTGGGCTACAACTTCTTGCTTCCTTCAGGGATAATTTTATTATGTTTTCTACTTAAAAAAAGAAAGCAGCATCTTTCTTAGTTTTTAGCAGTTAACTGGCCACTACAGAGAACAACATACAATAGAGTCTATGAAAGTCTTATTTAAAACTCCACTTACTGCATGTGGCTGATTGCTAATGAGAGCCAAAGCACATAACTCCTTTAGCTGTTTAAATTAAAAGCCCTGCAAACTAGAGAAGGGCATTTTTACATTTGTATCTATCCACCTTAGGCTTTTATACAGCTGACCATCGCTGTCGTAGCTGATCGCCTGCCACATAAAATCAATAGCAAAGTCCTTCCTGGCATCTCTGCACTTCTCTTTTGGGGGTTAAAAACTCTGTGTGGGGAGGGGTTTGGGCTTTGATTATTTTAGATTTTATTTATTTCATTTTTAATTGGTTGGGATGTTTTGGGTAGAAGGGGATGTCCAGGTTGTGAGTGTCATTTTGTATAGATTCTTATTATATAAAGCAATAGCTAACTCCACTCTCTAAACGTGGTATGCTTATAATCAAATCCAAATATTTATTGGACATGTGCATGCATTTTACATGCCATATTATTTGTCCAGTGAATGAAATGGTTAGTTTGTTTCTGCCGAGACTGTGTGATTAAAAAAAGATGAGGGAGCATGCATAGCAGTTTTCTGTGTTCCAAGGGTAGTGCTGCCATCTACTGGTTATCTGACAGTGGTTTATATGAACTCGTGAGATAATAATAATAATATGGGGCAAAAAGTATTCATACTTCCTCGTGTGTCCACTTTTACAGGAGTTCTTCAGACAAGAGCTAGATTCCTCCTAATGGGCCAGGAATTACACAGCTGAACACTTTGTTGTCCCACGGAACAGGATCAAACTGCACCCTTACTTGCTGCTGCTAATTGCATTTGCACTGGTCAGCTAAGGGACTAGACACATTCCACACACTATAGACTCGAATTCCACTTGGAGATATGGTGCACGGGTTGGCATATTAGGATGCATTTTTTGCTAGCACTGTCTTGAGTGTCGTCAGGAGATGCTCCCAATGCTCCTATGAGCTCTAGTGTACACAGACACACCTTGAGTACCAGTGCAAGAGAGAGCAGAATTTAGCTCTTAGCAATTGTAAACTGAACGAGATGCTCATCAGCTTGGGAGGAGAACCAAACAGCTTGCTCAGAGTCCGACAGCATTGTCACTCCAGAGAGCAGTGGTGGGAGGTGCTCACAGTTGACCCTTGGCTAACTTTTACGTGGATTCTTTTTTTTATGCTGCAAGTCTTACAAATTCTGTGCAGCTCATACGTTATGGATATGTAGCACTCTGTAAAAGGAGAATGGTTATAAGGAATAAAACAGGGTTTCAGTTATTGTCTATATGCATCTGCTCTTTTGCTTCCTCACAATTTTGATAGGTGCTATGCCACTTCAGGTACATTCATTGTCCAGGCTCATATCTTTTACAAAGTGCTTCAGGAAACCTATTTCTTTCACACGGGCACTGCGTTGCACTCATGGAGGAAAATATAGTTCTCTAGATATTTTTACGAGTCTAGAGCTAAGACACACTCTGTTTCCCTTCTACACACATGCACCTCCATGTACACACCCCTCTCTCATCTTTTCTTTTCCTGTCTCCCTACCTACTGACTAGAAAGTATTAGCTGTGATCCTGCCAGACAGAAGCTACAACTCTCTCAAATGAAGAGACTTTGTGCTACACAGCTAAGTTTTACCTTTACCTCTAAAGCACTTTACCACTTTAGCCCTGCCTAAGGATAATAAAGGCCAGGTTATGATAAAAGATTTTAAAAGAGAACAAATAATTACAACTCAGTTTAACAGCATATTAAACATATTTCTAAGAGACTAATATAACTTTAACTCCAAATCATATTCTCACCAGTGCTGAGAATATAAGATCAGTTTTCTTTGGGTGCTTCACAGGCATAAATATTGCATTTGCCAATATGCAGACACTGTAAAACATAATTATTTAATTACGTGTAGACTAGCATCACAAAATTCATTGTACAGGTGTGTTTAAAGTCATTTTATAGAACGCAATTTTATAATGTTATTTTACTGCATGACAGATGCATTTTTGACAAACAAGATCTACTGCTGCACATTAACAGAGTAACAAGACAGTTCATTTCTAAGCAATGCAAGTATACTTCAGACAGTACTATTAAGTAGTGAGGCTGAAGTTCAGGTGACCATCTAAAGGGCTTGATTCTTCACTGCTTTGCACCTGATGTAGTAATTTACACCAGGAGCATGCATAGTGAGTGTCAGATGCTATCATTGTGCTGTGAAAGAGTTTTGCATCCCACTTTGCATTCACTTTGCACCGGTGTAAATGGCTGTGAATAATTGGGTCAGAGAAATCTAACCATCTCCTCAAGAAGCTCTGGTTACTTAGTTAAGTACTGAAGCAGAGAGCCAGCAGAGGGAGCACAAAGTATTGTTTTGTGGACCCCATGAGGAGCGATTGCTTTTTTGTTTTCCTGGTTTCTTACTGACAGATCTGTAGATCTGCAATACCATCAGGGCAGACAGGCTGAAATCCAATTTTCCTTCTACTTTCAAAAATTAGTTTCCTTTCTCTTACATTCTCTTCCCTCTGCCTTGTTGGAGATGGATTTAAGAGCCTAATCGGATCTTCCTTTTTCTAGACCAACAATAATTGAAACAGGACTACATTAGTTTGGTACTAAACCAAATGTCTGTGTCACCTCGCAATGAAGATGCTGCTTATATTTATCATGCACTCTCCTTCTCAATTGTCTCAAAACTGCAATGCAGAACTCCCACTTTCTCAAGCAAACATCTCTCCAGTTCACAAAATCTCCTATGATAACAGGTCTTGGTATTTAAAAAAAAAAGCACAACAACATAAACACCATGGAATCCAGAACTCCTGTGACAGCTGTGACCTAGGTCCAACTTTGTGTATCCCAAGACCTGGAATGGAAAAAAGACAAATCCCTATAAGAAATTCAAGTTAAATTCTTCTGGTTCCAGAATTTTGTTTTTATCAGCTGTGCATTTTACAACATTCTTTCACTCATTTTCAAAAATACCACTAATCAGGGACACTCATTATTTCCTCTAAGCAGGAGAAGGTTGATTGACATTTGAAATATGTGCCCAGGCCTAGTGCTGAAGTCCCGGTATGTCCCTCCACAAGGCTATAGTAGTGTTTGCTATCAGCCTCATTCAAGGAAGGGAAGTGAGCTGTGGTACTATGAGACTTCAGTGTGTTTAGAGTGCTAAAGGGCAAAATGATTTTGCTGAATTTTGAGCCCATTTGATTTGGGGGTTTAAAAGTTTGACTCTAACATTATTGGGTTTAGAGAATTCAGGGGGCAAAGGAGCAGAGAAAAGGAGGAAACATCTAAGGAAAAAATAAATATGTAGAGTATTCACTAATGGCAGTCTGTCTTATATAGTGTTTTCCTATCCCTAATACATAACACAGGCTGCCCTCTGGTTAAAAAACGCATGGGCCAACTTCATCTCTGCTTTGAAATTTATCTTTATTTTTAAAAAAGAGATGGAGACACTGGGGGGGGGGGGAATAACCCAATGTGTTTAAACTGGGGGGGCGGGGAGAAGAGGGAGGGAAATCCCCTCTGATGATGGAAATTCTTACAGAATATGTTGGTTCCTACTCTTTTAATTGGCCAATTAAGTTTTGGAACAGAACAATGGATCTATTAGTGGTCTACAATTTTCTGAGGCTATTGGTCCTGCAAAAGAGATCACTAAAACCAGACGGAGATTGGGACAAATTTTGAGAGGTCCTGAACTAATGTTAGCTCCTGTTCTTACTATGCTCTTGATCATTCCCCACGGTCCAGGTCTCATTTTAAGTTTATTGACTTGGGATGTCTTGACCTGGGCTTTCCCCTCCTGAAACAATCCAGCCCCCTCTTGTGACAATTAGAGGAATTCATTCAAACCATCTCCATCATCTTTGATAACCCCAACTATGAGTGGACCGCCAAGGCAACCCTTCTGGCCTCACAGCATGAATGTTGACCCATGGGCAAGTACTCTACTGAATTTCATCATTTGGCTTCTGACATCGGGTGGAATGAGGTGACACAGTGCCACCATTTCTGCCTGAGGTTAAACGAGGATATAAAGGATGAGCTTGCTCTGGTGGCGCCTCCACCCATTTTGAACAATCTGATTGACCTATGTATCAGAATCAGTAATTGCCTCCTGGAGCGGCTTGCGAGCATACCTTGATTCTCCAGAGGCCGCCAGCCACCCCACCCATGACATCCCAACCACACAGACATCGCAACCACACAGACCTTCCCTGACATCGGAGCTCTTGCAAGCCAACAGCTTGGTCCACACATCACTGACATGGAGAAGTGCCAATGCCAGGCTTTGGCTTGTGCTTATATTGTGGGGAACCTGGCCATCTTGCCTTGATGTGTCTGGCAAAGACTCAGGTGGAACTGGGCCCAGGAAACATTAGGTCCCCAGTCCTAAAGGAGTTGGTTTGGGCAGAGCTGGTCTTCTTCTTACTCCAGCCATTCCCAGCAGCCATACACCACAGTTGCACAGCAAGACCCCTGAGTCAGTTTTTGATGCAACTCTGAATACCTCTATTGATTGGCCTACCAGTAAGAGGCCTTAGTTAACACAGGGGGCCTCACATAACTTTATGGACTTGAACTTTGCTAAGTCCCATGCTGTTCCCACCATACGCAAGGACTCTCCAGATCAGGTCAAGACTATTGATGGGTCTCTTCTCTCCTTGGGACCAGTAACCCACCATATCTTGCCAGTAATGGTTATCACCCTCCTGGGGCATCAGGAAACCCTACAACTTGGATTAATCCGGGCTCTCCATGCTCCTGCCATTCTAGGCATGCCCTGGCTTAACACCCATGACCACCACACTGATTGGCAGAAGAGGGACTCTACACATTAACTCTTGGAATTGCCAGTTATCTTGCCTCCCAGGATCTGAGAACCAGACTGGTACGCTCTGCAATTCACATCACCTGCTGGAGGACCCCAACCCTCAGGCAGCAAGACCACCAGGACCCTCAGCTCCACCTGTCATGGCCAAGATATCTCAAAAATACCATGACTTTGCCAGTGTTTTTGACAAGGGGAAGGCAGACATCTTGTCCCTGCATTGGACTTATGATTGCCCAATTGATCCCTAGCCCCAAGATGAGATCCCATTTGGTTAGATACATGCCCTCTCTGAACATGAATTTTGGGATCTCCAAATGTATTTTCAGGAGATCCTTCAGAAGAGTTTCATCTTCTCATCCACATTCCTGGTAGACACTCCAATTTCATTTTCTCAAAAAGAAGACAGCTGTGTATTCACTATTGGGCCCTGAACAAGGTGACTGTACAAAACCACTACCCACTCACCTTATTAATGAGCTCTTAAACCAGTTATTCATGGCCTGTATTTTCACTAAGTTAGATCTACATGGGCCCGATAATCTGGTATGCGTACATGAGGGAAATGAATGAAAGACCACCTTTCGTACTTGATAGGATCACTGTGAATGTCTAGTCATGCCATTCAGCCTATGCAATGCTCCAGCAACCTTTCAACAATTCATGAGTCATATATTACAAGATATGGTGGACCACTTTGTCAATAACTGCCTTGATGACATTCTGATGTTTGCAAAGACCTAGTTCTTCATGACCAGCATATGTATAGCATTCTTGAAAGACCATACCAGAATCATCTATATACTAAGATGGAGAAATGCAAGTCTTACCAGGACACCCTGGAATTTGTTGGATATATCATATCACTGAAGGGACTGGCAATGGAACCCCCTGCAAGGTGATGGCCATCATGGATTGAGTGGCACTGAAGGATGTCCACAGAATCCAGAGTTTCTTAGGTTTTACTAATTTTTATAGCATTACCCTAGGATTCTCTGCTTTGGCCTCTCCTCTCATAGCTTTCCTGTGAAAGAGAGTCAATTTTTTATGGTCCCCAGAAGCACAGCTTCCATCTTGATCTACCCCAACCCCGCCAGACCATTTACGGAGGAGGAGGATGCTTCAAACTTCATGCTAGGGGCATTTCTTTCCCAACCTGCTGGTCTTGATAATTGGCTTCACCAGTGTGCTTTTTACTAGTGAAAACTCACTCCTGCTGAAATGAATGATGACATCCTGGACAAGGAACCCTAATCCTTGATTCCAGGCCAATGGGGGCTGCAGGAAGCGGCAGCCAGCACCTCCCTCGGCCCACACCGCTTCCCACAGCCCCCATTGGCCTGGAACGGTGAACCGTGGCCAGTGGGAGCTGCGATCGGCTGAACCTGCGGATGCTGCAGGTAAACAAACTGTCCTGGCTCATCAGTGGATTTCCCTGATGGGCTGCATGCCAAAGGTTGCTGATCCCTGCACTAGTGTTTTGTAAAGCTGTAAATGCATTTGAAAGTATTTCTAGAGGAACCAGAGGAGGTTCCTGGAACTCACTTATCAGTATGAGAGGAACAAGCAAAGGGTTAATTGCCACAACTTACTTTTACAATGGCAAGATCTTCCTCTTAAACAATCAATGACACTAAGTGGCATTTAGTCCTTGGCCACTTTCTTAGTGAGGGTTTTTTTTCACAATAAGCAAGCTCTTCATGGAAAGTCCTTTTAGCAATAAGACAGGTATGTGCTCATAAGTTCTTTCTAATACTGTAGTAAAGATTTAATGGGGTTTGACACCTCTCTTGCAGTATGTTTTCAGCTATTAAAGTAATAGCAAGTGGTATAAGGGACAGGTGGCAATATCTACAAACTGTGCTAATGGCCCATCAACATATGTTTAATGTATTCCAAGCTATACTTCACATCCTCCTGTTGCTAGTACATTTCCTCTGGCCCCTCTTCTCAACAAAGACATTTGGAGAGGAAAGGAAACATTAATAAACCCAAAGTGTTTAATTTAACAACAGATATAAATTTTAATACTGCTCATAAGAAGGCTTATTTGACACGAGAACAGCTCATTGCAGACTTCAATAATTTTGTTGCCAACATCAGTGAAAGGCTTTGATAAAACAAAGACTCTTTTTAAAATAGAATTATGGCTTTTCCACAGCATTTGTTATTTGATCATGTTGTGCTACAGCATCACTTTTTAATGGGTTACAAAAGCAGAAATGTCACGGGGCAATTTTGTGTAAATGTTTGTCAGAAAAAGGCAGTGGCTGGAACCATTGGCTTTTCCACTGAAATTATCAGTATTCCTGAATGTGTCCCTCGGGCAAAATTTCCTTTTTACATTTTGAGAGGCAGTATGTTCTAATGGACAGGGCAGCAGAATGAGATTCAGGACCCTGGAGTTCTTTTCCTGGCTCTGCTGTTTGACCTTGAGCAAAGCTCTGTGCCTTAGTTTCCTCTCCCAAACCTTGTCTGTTTCCACTGTGGGGCAGGACAAGCTCTGTGGGGCAGGAACTCTCCCTTACTATATGTTTACACAGCCTCTAGCACAATGGGGTCCCATTCACAGGCAGCACCGCTAGATACTTTCATAATACAACTAATGAGAGTGATCCTGGTGATACACTCATATACAGTAAGTATAGTCCTGCAGGTTCAAAAACAAATTAGATCAGTTCATGGAGCTATTAGCTAAGATGGTCATCAACCCTATGCTCTGGGTGTCCCTAAACCTCTGCCTGCCAGAAGCTGGGACTGGACAACAGGGGCCAGATCACTCAGTAAATTGCCCTGTTCATTGCCTCTGAAGCATCTGGTGCTGGCCACTATCAGAAAACAGGATACTGGGCTAAATGGACCATTGGTCTGACCCAGTATGGCCGTTCTTATGTTCTTAGGTGAATTTGCGGGTCTTCAATTGTCTAACAGGTGCAATGTTCTCTTGAAGAATTGTTAATGCATTGATACGCCAGGGCATAAATGTGTAAACATAAAGGATGAGGGTCCAATTCTGCCTGATATACTCCTCATGAAATCCCCACTGAAGTCAAAGTATTGTACAGTAAACAAAGGTAGAATCTTGATGGTTCATTTTATAGATGGATCAAAGAAGGTGTTTCGATTGTGCTTGGTGTCTGGCATTATCTTGAAATGCTCACTGGCAATCTGACTTAGAAGCTGTTTTATACATGATTCTCAGAAGTACTGTACTTCTGAGACTAACATCACTGCCACACCCAACAGTGTATTAACACGACTGGAACTTTTGGGGTACACATCCAGTAATGATGATGACATTCCAAATTAAAGTACCCATTGGGTTGGAGGCAGATCAGAAAGACAAAGTAGCCAAGCTAGCTGCGGAATCTGAAACATGCCTCTGTTTAGAAACAGCAGTTCTGAGCTGAAATCACTAGACCCAGCTTTTCCAAAATATTTCACGGTGCTTTTAACTTGTTGGAGAGAAAACACTCTTACCAGATGGGAGGCACCCTTAATCATAGTGGGACAGGGTGAAGCAGAGCCTCTCTTGCTGTCAAATAGGCTGTAAGTTACTAAACAAGTGTTTAGGGTCGAGAAAGGAGACAGGACTGGGAATTGAAGAAGGAAACCTAGGAAACATTCTAAAAAGCTATTTGGTATTCAGATGGCAGAAAGGCTGTCATATTTGCTAGACGATGAAGGTGTATCCTCAGGTGATGGGTTTTTGTTGTTGTTGTTCATTTAATTCAGTAAGTATCAACCTTTGGTTAAAACAAAAACAACGAGGAGTACTCGTGGCACCTTAGAGACTAACAAATTTATTTGGGCATAAGCTTTCGTGGGCTAAAACCCACTTCATCAGATGCATGGAGTGGAAAATACAGTAGGAAGATATATATAACAGTACATGAGAAGATGGGAGTTTCTTTACCAAGTGGGGGCTCAAGACAATTCAGTTAAAGTGGGATATTATCAACAGAATGAAAAATCACTTTTATAGTGGTAATCAGGTCAACTTTCAAACAGTTGACAAGAAGGTGTGAGTAACAGTAGGGGGAAATTTTTTAGTTCTTGTAGTGACTCATCCACTCCCAGTCTTTATTCAGGCCTAATATGATGGTGTCTAGTTTGCAAATTAATTCCAGTTCTGCAGTTCCTCGTTGGAGTCTGTTTTTGAAGTTTTTTTGTTGAAGAATTGCCACTTTTAAGTCTGTTATTGAGTGTCCAGGGAGGTTGAAGTGTTCTCTGACTGGTTTTTGAATGTTATAATTCTTGACGTCTGATTTATGTCCATTTATTCTTTTGCGTAGAGACTGTCCAGTTTGGCCAATGTTCATGGCAGAGGGGCATTGCTGGCACATGATGGCATATATCACATTGGTAGATGTGCAGATGAATGAGCCCCTAATGGTGTGGCTGATGTGGTTAAGTCCTATGGTGGTGTCCCTTGAATAGATATGTGGACAGAGTTGGCCACAGGGTTTGTTGCAGGGATAGGTTCCTGGGGTAGTGTTTTTGTTGTGTGGTGTGTAGTTGCTGGTGAGACAGGGGGCGGTCTGTAAGCAAGGACTGGCCTGTCTCCCAAGGTCTGTGAGAGTGAGGGATCGTCCTTTAGGATAGGTTGTAGATCCTTGATGATGCGCTGGAGAGGTTTTAGTTGGAGGCTGAAGGTGATGGCTAGTGTCATTCTGTTACTTTCTTTGTTGGGCCTGTCCTGTAGTAGGTGACTTCTGGGTATCCTTCTGGCTCTGTCAATCTGTTTCTTCACTTCAGCAGGTGGGTATTGTAGTTTTAAGAATGCTTGATAGAGATCCTGTAGGTGTTTGTCTTTGTCTGAGGAATTGGAGCAAATGCGGTTGTATCTTAGAGCTTGGCTGTAGACAATGGATTGTGTGATGTGTCCTGGATGAAAGCTGGAGGCATGTAAGTAAGTATAGTGGTCAGTAGGTTTCCAGTATAGGATGGTGTTTATGTGACCATCGCTTATTAGCACTGTAGTGTCCAGGAAATGGATCTCTTGTGTGGACGGGTCCAGGCTGAGGTGGAAATTGTTGAAATCCTGGTGGAATTCCTCAAGGGCCTCTTTCCCATTGGCCCAGATGTAACTTTGATTCACCTAGGCTCCAGGATAAGAATTTGGATTAAAATCTCACTTGGAGATCCTTTTTGTTTGAAATTGGTGGAGTGGGTCAGCTTGTCCAGCAGCTTGTACATATGCAAGCTGCAGGAGTAAACCTGCAAATATTTTATTTAGAGTTAGAGCTTGTAAGAATAAGCCCAAGTAAATAATAAACAGCCCTCTTGTATTCATCGCCTATGGAAAGTTATAAATTTCTGTTTCTGTTAAAAATATTTATCCAATATACCTTTGTGTTGCCAGTGCTTTGCCATTGACTCTGTTGCCAGTAGATCACCAGTATAAATTTTGTCTGTGTTAGAATTAGAACCAATTCTCTGTGCTCTGCAGTCCCTCAAAGCACTTAAGCAGCTGTTTAACTTCAATTTGAAGTCAGTGGGATTACTCAGATAAGTAATGTTAAGCATGTATAGAAGTATTTGGCTGGAATGGGTCAGCATGTGCAGCATCTTGCAGGATCGAGCCCTAAGGATGTTTCCCCCTACCACCCAAAGGACTAATGAACATTTTCCCTTGGAGTCATGAGGAAGACTCCTCCCACAAAGTCTTAGCCAATCAGCACCAAGAAAGGCTCCTGAGTCCAATAACTAGAAGAGTTTTCACAAGTTATCCTTGGTGACGTTTATTAAGATCGTAAAGGTAACAGATAAATTGTCAAATATTTATTCTGCTTAGCAAATATGTCCTCAGTCACCTGAATCCACTGTCTTCTACTCACTATACAAATGTAACAGGAAGGGGCAAAAGGCAAAGAGGAAAGGAAAAGTCACACATCAAGGGCCTGATTCCCATTTCATCTTCATCAATGTAAATCAGGAGTAACTCTATTAAGTCAATGGAGTAACCCCAGTATAAAATCTGTATTAGCAAGAAGAGTATCAGGCCCTATTTTCCCTTCTCATTTTGGGGCCCATTTCTGTGTTACTGGTGTTGACAAGCACCATACTCCATGAAAAGTCCCACTGAAGTCAATGGGGAGAAATAGCATCAGAACTGGGCCCACAATTGACAGCACTTTCTTTGAATGGCATGAATGTGATTCCCTTTTCACCAAACTGTTGGGCATTATCTATATTTGTCACAGTCACATGGTATTAGAGCAGTAGTACCTCATGGAGTGTGTATAATGTGAATGTAAATATCCTATGATACGATGTGGCAGGTGCAGATACAACATGATTGTGACATGAAGCAATTCTTTGCTGTAGTGGCAACTTCTGCCTATTCTGGCTTCATATACAAGGCTACAGTAATAATAAAAAAGCTGGGTGCCTCTATGTGTATAATGTCCTCTGCAGTTGTTAAGGAAGATGTATGGTATGTATTTTTGATAGTAAAGAACAAGACTATAGGTTCTCAGCTGTTGAATTTAGCACTATCTTATCTGGACTAAACTCCTCTAGAATGCGGTGTTCAGGGTCCCGCTATACTGCTTTTTCTGAGGGAATAAAATAAAATCTCTGCCATTTAAAATAATTACAATTTTTTCCCCTCTCTTTCTTCCTATATCTCTAATTTTTTCATCAGAATCCCTTGTATGAAATAAATCAGAACTTTCTTAAGTCATTTTAATTGATAATACCATGTTACGTTTTCTTTAATATAGCTAGAGCTTTATCATTCTATGAATCTTAAAATAGTTGCTAATTTCTCCTTCTTTAATAATTCCCAATTCCATTTGGGCCCTGATTATTATCTGGATGTCAAACCATGCTCAAATTATATGCCCACAGTACTGGAAGATGGAGCCCATTTTTTGGAAACTGGGCCTTAGCTCTTCTTTAAATTACAATCTGGCTATTGCACCTCATGTTTCAGTAAAGTCTTTCCATTTGTCTCAGATTTGTTTGTTATCCTTTAGCTGCCATGCCTTGATACTAAAGCAGAGATGGTTAACAAATATAAACTGGGGAAAATCAGTTGATTGTCAGTTTACTAAAGGCCTGATGGAGAGCTATAGCCGCAGTAGCTAATGCAAAGTTCTGGTTAAACATTGTCCTACCGTTTGCACTCTGCCTTCTGTTGTTTTTACACAAGAGCCTTAGCAGAGGTTGGAGGCAGTATTGACTTTGTAATTAAACTATTTTAACTTCAGGATTTTGTAATCGCCACATTTAAACCATCTGTTGTAGTACAAGGGTGATTTCCCCCACCCCCATCCCTTTTAAAGTACAAAAACTCCATAATGTTTTTAATTGCAAAGAAGTAGATTTCACAACCTCTTGTTTCATGGGGCTAGTATGCCACCATCGATAGGGAAAATGAGGATAATTTCCTCTCTCTAGGACAACAAGCAAAAGCTCACACAGCGTATCAGGAGACTTACAGCGGTGTTGAGGAAAATGCTTTTGGCTGGATTATGATTATAACCGTAAATCTTGATCCCTGCTGCCCTCTAGTTTAAGGACAGAAATAAACGGTGTTGGCGTGGGTTACTTCCCCCACCACATTGGTTCAGTTGTGCTGGCCAGCACACTGAGGGTGGGGGTGGAACCTTAGCTCCACTCACTCCTATGCTTCCCCCTTGGCACTGGCATCGTGTCTGGCAATGGGGGTGCCCAGACAGAGGACTCCTT
Organism: Chelydra serpentina; assembly: GCA_037349315.1. NCBI lineage: Eukaryota > Metazoa > Chordata > Testudines > Chelydridae > Chelydra > Chelydra serpentina. Next base: position 47,765,194 of record JBAIAC010000010.1, read on the forward strand.
ATGCTTGGTAAAAGAATAGAGAAATTTAACCTGGGTAAGAATGACAATAACAATAATAGTGTGTATGTCTATCTGTCTGGCCAGCCAGCCAGCCCCATCACCTTAGTGTCTGAGTGGTCTGTACACTACCTTTCATCTGAGGCTCTCAACCCTTCACAAACATTAACACCCCTGTGATTTCCTTGGACAAATCATTTAGGGCTGGTCTACACATCAAAGTTGTGCTACACCAGTATAGTTAAAGCAATACAACCCCCTATTGTAGACACATTTATTCAGTATAAAAGAGCTTGGCTAGTATCACTTATTCCCATACGGGAAAGGGAATAAACTACACCAGTATAAGCACTTTTATACCAATATAACAATTCACACTAGGGTTTTTTACCCATGTAACTATTTCAGTAAAAAATCACACCCCTAACCAACATAGTTATACTGGTATAACTTTTAATTGTAGACCAGAGATTAAGATCTCTCTGAGCCTCTGTAAAATGGGTGTAGTAGTCTTTTCTTTCTCCCATCCTTTGACTTGTTTGTTTAGATTGTACCCTCTTCAGGTCATGGGCGGCCTCTTACTGAGTGTATGTTCTGAAATAAAGCTATAAGTAATAATAGTAACTAAATGCAGGTAATGTAAATATCCCCTCCCCCCATTTTACAGATGAGAAGATATCAGTAGAAGGCTGGAGTCCTGATTCCTAGTGCTCTGACCACTAATCACTACTGCTAGACCACACCGTTAAATGTAAAATAAATATTTTATATTCTTGCTTACAAATATTTGTCTTTATTATTTATTCATTCCAACAACTTTTTGGAGCCCTCCATTAGAAATTCTCTTTAGCCCGATTTTACTGTCCCTCATTTCAAACCCCAGGTCTTGAGTTTTACTAACCATCTTTCCACTGCCAGGAAGTTGGAGGGAGCTCCTTCAGCCCAGATCCTCGCTACTCTGTCACTCCTCAATCGTTAATAAAGCAAAAATGTTTTTTATAACGCAGTGCAAAGTTCAAAAGGAGTTATCTTGGGAGTCCATGCCCTGTGCTATACAGGAGACCAGACTAGATGATCACAGTGGTTCCCTCTGGCCTTGGAATCTATCAGATGCAAATGGCCTGTGGTTTATTAAAATGGCAGAGTATCTTTAAAGTTGTACTTTAACAGTGCTCACTTTGTGCTGTCGTTCTACATTGTCTGGTACAGAAGCAGTTGCTATCAGCACAGATAAAAGGGGTGACATCAGATATGTCACATGGTGTATGTACCTGAATATCAGGTATCCAATTGTTCTTCTATATGACGTGCTGATCACACATCATGCACAGGCCTATGCTTTGATCTCAGCCCAGGTTTGTTTGGCATTTTTGTCTCAGGAGCTTTTCTTGAGGACAGCAGATAAAGTGGTGCTTAACAGAGACAGGTTTTTTACTGTTAAACAATGCAACCATGCTAGAAGTTGTAAGTTTGTATTTGTGCGTGTGGAGACACAGAGCAGGTAAATCTCCCCTCTATCTTAAGTTGCCTGGTCATAGATTCACTTCACAAGATTCATAGATTGCTCACCAAAAGTGGAAATGTCTCTACAATTCTTGGAGGCTGATGAAAAGTTGACCAGTGTGACTTGAATGCAAATATGTGAGAAATTCCATCTAAGTTAATTTTTAAAAAGTTAATTTCAAACCACACATAATTAGTTCCTTATGAGCCAGTTTTCTTCAGCTCACATTTAATATACGTGTGTGACCTATTTAATAATACTGGGATTAAAATGCTGATACTGGGCTTTAATAATCCTTACTGCTTTTTAAATCAATGGCAGTTTTCTGACTGATTGACTTTCATTGGGAGAAGGACTGAACCCAATGTGGTGGTGGTGGTGGGATTATTGTTGTCATGATGAAAATCAGACTAAAGTGTTTTAACAACGATTATTATGAGAAAATGGTAAGTAATATGCGTGCAAATGAACATGTCATGACAATTATAAAGAAAATAACTGCTGTTTGTTTTGTTTATGGTCCATGTAGCCCTTCAGCATTTACTACTTGAGAGAGTCATTTGAGTAATGGCAGTCAGTGAAAAATGCCGTGTGCTCAGCACTTTAGAAAATCAGGTCAATTATCTAGGAAGTTAAATAGAGAATTGTCAATTAACTGAATCAAGGGAACCCTTTTCAAGTGTTGAGCCCAGATTTTTAAAGATATTTAGATGTTGTTCTGCTCAGAGTTATAAGTCCTCAATTACTTAGCTGGCTAAGTCCTATTTTCAAAAGATACAGAGGCACTTAGGAACCGAGTCCATGAGTCTTAGGCTGCTAAGTGCCTGAGTCACTGTTGAAAATCGAACTTAGCTGTCTAAATCACTCTGAGCAGAGCAGTGTCTAAATACCTTTAAAAATCTAGGCCTAGGTACCTAGAGTTAGGCACCTAAATTCCTATTTGCCCATAGAAATACATGATTTTCAGTGATGCTGAATGCCTGCATCTCCATTGACTTCATGGAAGTTGAGGGTGCTCAGCACCTCTGAAAGTCAAACCACTTATCTAATAGACTCACAGATTACAAAGCCAGAAGGGTCCATTAGATCATCTAGTCTGACCTCCTGCGGAACACAGGCCTGAGAATGTCACCCAGTAACTCCTGCATTCTGCCCAGTAACTTGTGTTTCATTAAAGCCTATCTTCCGGAAAGGCATCCAGTCTTGACCTGAAGACTTCAAGAGATAGAGAATCCTCCACTTCCTTGATAGTTTGTTCCAATGATTAATCACCCTGTTAAAAAAAAATTGTGCCTCATTTCCTAACTGAATGTGTCTGCCTTCACTTTGCAGCCACTGGTTCTTATTACACCTTTTGCTGCTAGCTTGAAGAACTCTTTAGTACGCTGTGTTTTCTCCGTGTAAAGGTACTTAAGTGCCTAAATACAGCTTTACAGTAGATGAGTAAGTTAAGTCACCAAAGTTTGAACATTTGGCCAAATCCTCTAAATTCCTTTTGATATTAATAGTTATTATTAGTTGTTTAGCAATCACCTACAATATATTATGCATTTAGGGTGGAAATTCACCTTTCAGATTAGGACTTTAGAGGGAGTTGAACACTGATGTTCTGCATAGAGGTGAATGTTCTGGAAAAATCATGGAAACGTGATTTAGCATTGTTCCCTATGTCAAACACTAATAGTTGTCTCTAATAATGTTAAAAAAACACAGAGTCTTCTAATGGAAACTGAAAACAATGACCTTGGGCTTTAATAGGACTCCCAATATAAAAACATAAACATATTGGCAACTTCAAAAATAGATGTGAAATAGAGCTATAATGTCAATGGCACCCAAAGGAACACCATGTGAACAACTTTTCAGGAGCATGAGGTCTGTACCCGTGGTGACCATGGTCGGGGATGGACCAGCTCACTTCTAAAGCTAAAAGCATGAATATGAACTCAAGATTTAGATCCAGTATCTGAGGGCTAGAAACTCATATCCTATGTAGGTTGGGCACAGTGGACTACATACCTCCTCTATATAAAAAAGAGCAGATTCAATATGAAGATGCCACTAAAGCAGGGATCGGCAATTTTTGGCATGCGATCCATCAGGGAAAGCCGCTGGCGGGCTGGGACAGTTTGTTTACTTGCAGCGTCCACAGATTCAGCTGATTGCAGCTCCCACTGGCCACGGTTCGCCACTCCAGGCCAATAGGGGCTGCGGGAAGTGACACGAGCCGACGGATGTGCTGGCCGCTGCTTCTCACAGCCCCCTGCACTAAAGAATGCTAAAAGTCTCAGCTAGTCTCTGAGGCCTGCTCCTTCTCTATTAAAGATAAGAGGAGGTAGAGACCATATTAGAGAGAACTACATTCCAGATTAAAGAACTACAAGCACTGCATTTGTGTGGCAAGTGCTGTGATTTCTCCACCTCTCTCTTATATTTACAGCAGATTTTAACTGGAGTGTAGATTGTCTAAAAGATGAAACTTTATACATTAGATGTAATTGTTTTTCTCTGCCAGTTGATTCAAGGAGGTGACTGTCTTGTAGAATAAACCTTTCACACAAAGGTGAATGATAGGATGGGAGAAATACGCTATTAATTTACCATTACGAATGTGCAGTACAGGAAAGAAACAAAAAAACATAGAATATCAATCTCTTTTTAAATGCAGAATTTCACTGTATGTCTCATTTTACTGTAGCAACCAGGGCATAAGGGCAATGTGAACATGTGGCCCTTTATTTGATCAAGGATAATAATCAACTAAGCCAAGAGAAAGGGAAGTAGATTGTCCTATTTCAATCGCTTAATATAATCTTTTATGCATTTCCAAATGGGTGTCTATCTGTGCTCCCATTGTAAGCGGTTAAAACCTGCACGTAGCAAGAATCTGAATTGGATAGACATGGAGGATTTTAAACATATGAAATATTACTGAGCTCATTCAATAGCATCGCTTATTCTGCCTTGGAAAATGCACAATATAGGCCTGATTTTTCTGCCTCCTATCACCCTCATTCCCAGACCTGCTCCTCACCCAGAAGCAAAAGGTGGGCTAAAGGCCCCACCTTTGATGATTCAATCCCTTTGGAGAAGCTGAACCTTGCAGCTGCCCTGTTACCATGGAGAGTGGCAGTGGGATTTGTGGGCAGGATCTTCCACCTGGATATGCAGCTTCCCTGCCTCTGGGAAGCTGCATTCACCAGTTCCATTTCCATTACCACCATTATTTCAATAATGTTGAGCTTCGAGTGGTTTCTCCTGTTGTGTGCCAAGCTGTTAGAAGTGATCCACCCGGGCTTGCAGATGCTTCCCCACCTGGGACATCATGCTGATCCCAAGTGCAGACAATGCCTCTATTTCCCACTGAGATCTAGCCTGTCCAGGTGTATGTGGTACTAATGACCATTCGGACAGCGACCAGTTGCCCCCTTCACCAATTCAAAGTCAATAATCAGCATAAGGGTATCTTATGTACAGGTGCTTTGTGCACTGAACCGTCTCGTCATTCTCCAATTGCATCTGCCGATTGTGCGTTGTGCTATTGTGAAAGCATGCAAAAGACATTTTATTTATTTGGGATTCCAAAGGTACTGATCTTTGCAACAGGACAGAGACATCTTACGCAACTCACAAGAGCAGGGAGGCTTTTTATATAATGCATCAGAGGTGCCGGAGTCCCAGTAGTCCCCTCAGAACTACATTCATTTGAATTTTGATTTTCTTTATGTCCATGGCTGATGTCCATCTTGGAAATTATGCCATTTTTTGAGCAGCAGTCTTCTCTCTGATAAGTTTTCCTAGAAAGTGTCTGTCATCCACGAGTAGGTCAGAAATGTTAGGCTCAAGACCTGTTTGGAATTTTTTTTCCCCACAGAAAATTTCCACTTTTCACTGGAAAACCAAAACCCCCAAACTCCAACATTTTGGGGGTTTCAACCCCCAAAAAATAAGTTATTGAAAGTTTGTAGTCAAAATTGTTTGTCTGAAAACTGCCAAAAATAGAAAATTGTATGTCTGGGGGCTTTACAAAGAAAAGGGAGGTGGGGGAGGAAAAGAGGGTAATGCCCCATTTTCTGGCCAACTCTAGAATTTATATTTTAGGCTTACTCCAGGATGGCAATAATAATATTTGAAGCCTTATCCAATTTTAGATGCCACATTCTTCTGTTCCCATAGTTTGGGGGTATTTGAACCCAGGTTTTGGGCACATCGCTAAAACTTTCCTTTTTGTGATGGTGATGTTATGGGGGGCAATGACTCAATGGGCCTCTGTTTGTCCAAGGATAATTCAGCATAAGCAAAAAAGCCTGCTTGGAAATCCAGAAGGACTGTGTCTGCCTGTGCTGCCTTGATGTATAATCAGGATGGTGCACAACCAGAAAGGATCTGACTCTTCTGTGGGGCAGGGTAGTTTGACGGAAAAGGGACCAACCAGGGAGTGACTAATAGGTGTGTTTTTTCTAGTACTAATGTTCTTCTGTTAGTATGCAGAGTATTTCTTCATGTGAATGGTGAAGCATTAGGAAATATTGCTCATCATTTCCATGTGTGTTAACACCATAGAGGTAACAGCAAATCTAGTGTCTGTGCGTTCTGTTTTTGGTCTGCCCAATCCTGTCAGCTCCCAGTTCCTGGTAGTCCTCTCCCCCTAGTCTGTTACTTTATTAACTTTATCCCATGCATTCCTTTCTTTCCCACCTATTCATCAATTTTTTTTGTATGTTTACAGTCCTTATCATCCCTGTTTTGTTACAATGGATGATCATGAGGCTTGATATCTGTGAGTTGAATATTTATGCTTTCTGTCTGTGTCCTCTGTACTATCTCCCTCTCCATGCTAGTTGCTGCTGTTTGCATACATTTGTGGAGTGAAGGGGCTGTCTGGCTTGGCTTTCTTTGGCCTGACCCCCAGCCATAACTGGTTTCTGTCTCTCTGTATTCTTGTTTGAACTGGGACCATTTGTGTTGGCAATTGGTTGGCAGTGGCACTTGTCACACCCCTTGTGAGGTTCCCCCTCTGATGATAACATCTATCATTCTATGTCTCGGGGCTATGCCAATGGTGACCTGAGTTGATTACTTTCTTTTTTCTGCCAGGTTCTTGCATTTCTCTGCCCCATCTTTAATTCTTTTCCTAACAGATGGTTATTAGTGGTGCCAAATAGCTGTGACACGGAGAGGTGTTGGCTCTGGTGTACCTCCACCTTTCCATGAGGGACTCTGACAGTGGTCTTGACTTGTGCATTTGCAATTATTCCTGCTCTAGAGATGGATCAGTTTCTCCACAAGCCCATGGCCCACAAAGCCATGGACACAGGCCCATTTCCTTGCAGTTCCACCTTCTTTTGTAGTTTCCCTTTACTTTCCACCGTGCATTTGTAGTGAGGGGCAGACTCTGTTCAGTGGTATTGAGAGTGGAGCAAAATCCCACAGTCAACTTATTTTCAGACTACAAGTAGTACACCTCTCCATCAGTTCTGGAGATACATTCTTTCCAGGCCGCCCACAATTAAGGACAGCATCAGGGCCCATATCTATGAACTCTCAGCTACTTCTCTGGTGGTATATTAATATTGCTGCTTGGGTCTCTATCACTTGTATTTTTATCTGTTTTATTGTTGAACAGAGAGCAGAGTTGAGGAATTCATTCATCTGCCCACTCATATACTGCACAGTCCAAGTTCACTGTCATTTCTCATCTCTCTTTTTTGAAGAGTGGCTCTCAGATTTTGATTTTTGGAATATTCTCATTTGCCAATGAATAATTGTGTCACATGCAATCTATACCTGCAAGTTTTTATCACTTTGAATTGACTTTCTGGAATATACATACTAGAAATGACACATCAATTCATATACAACATATGCTCAAACTAAATTATACAGTAGTTCCAAATGATCACTCTCCATTGAGTCTATTATTTACTTCTTTAATGATGCTACAATACCAAAAATAAGAATCTGAAAAAGTTCTGAATGGTCTAAATTCACATAAGCAAACTTTAGATTGATATTAGAAGGAAATTCACATTAATTGTAGCAGTAAATATACCAAACCACACTTTTGACTAGACTATAAGGCCATAAAGTCACCAATTGCTCATTTGAATTGCTAGGATATCAAATCCCATGCAATTTGCCCTGTTTTTAATTAAATAACAAACTCTGAGTCTTCTGACCATATAAAGGTCTTCTTAATTGGTTGAGCCATTTAGATGATTATTTAAATATTAGAGGCTTGTTTTTTTACTGCTCCTGTTGTTGGTAATGAATTACACCTTACAGTAGTTTAATATTTTAGCTGGCCTGCATCCAGTGTCCATTATAATGTTAATCTGCTAATATTTGCTGATGGGTATTGGAATATTGGGTCTTGTCTTCTCCAAAGATGAATGGTTTAGATGAAGCACTTTATAACAAAACCTTTAATTAGCATCTGGATATGAGGGAAGCTGGTATGAGAAAATGAATGTGATTAGAAGTTATGCATGTAAATCACAACACGCTCAAATGAGACACTGGGTACCACTGCCTGCCTACTAAGAGCCAATTCCTACCATTACAGGCATGCACATGCAGCATATGTAAGCCCCAGTCGCCAAGAGCACATTCATCAAAGAGACATCTTGCCTTTTGAAGAGAGGATGTCCCAAGCTGTGCTGTCATATCATAGGGTAAGACATTGTTTACCACTTCCCTGACATATACTATTTATCACTGCTGGCTAGTTGCACCAACCAGCTGCTGATAGCAACACATGTGTTCATTAGATTGTGGACTACACATATCCTTTTTCTGGATAACAATTCCCCCTTTGGTTATATCTAGTCCCTAGATATAGCAACAAGTGGGTAGAGCCACTCTCTCTCCTATTTGGCCAATCCCCATTGTGGTGCAGCCGCATGAGACTTTTACCTTTGTGGCACCATATATTGAGTTCGAAATCTGTATTTAAGTACTTCCCCTTAACTGCTCACTGCCTCCTGTATGAAAGGAAAGAAACCTAATATAAAATACCAGTTTATAAACTATAGTAAATCAGCACAATGATGGGGAAATAATGTAGATGAGATTGCAGCTCTATTTTCTTTGTTACATGTTCATAATCTCATAGATTTTATGGCCGGAAAGGGCAATTATAGCCATCTAATCTGATCTGCTGTCTAACAATGGTCAGAGAATTTCACCCAGTAATTCCATAGCTTCTGGTTGAGCTACAGCATACATTTTAGAAAGATATCCAAACTTGGGTTACGTTTTTCGGCATGGTGTGACATCATTTCCAGTCTCTCATTTGTCTTACAACATTTGTGTAGTGCAGTGGGTCTCAACCTATTTATCATTGTGGGGTGTTACCTGAGCCATCGGTTGAGAGCCACAGCAGCCCCCTCAATTGCCCCCCACAGACGCCTATGCCCAGCACCCCAGCCCCCAGAGACCCCTCCACAGAGTGAGGCCAGGAGTGGATCCCACTGTGGGGCTGGGTGGCAGGACAGTCCTGGACCCTGCGGCACGGCAAGGCAGGGCAGCCCCGGACCTTGCCACGCGGGGCAGGACAGCCCTGGCGGCCCCGACCCTGCTGTGCTGGTGGGGTAGCCTGGCATCCCACACCCTGCCACACAGGCCCTGCAGCCTTTAGCTGTGTGCTAATTGGGCCGCATGCAGCCCACGGGCTACAGGTTGAGACCCACTGGTATAGTGAGACTAGCATTGCTACCATTAGCAGAGATGACTTAAAGCCATATCAAAATATTTTTCTTGTTTACCCTATTGCAGCCAATACATGTATAATCCTGTCTCAGCTTGTCTAGACCAGTTGCCATTACGGACTACGGTATTGGGGGGGTGGTGGTGCACTAAGTAGTACTACTTAGTACTGTATATAAGCCTTGTTCCAGAGGCTTATATATTTTATTCACTTCTTTACTGCAGTGTTTAAAATGAGAGGTGATTGTTACTTTGCTCCATGATAGTTAAATGGATGTTTTTCACAAGGGTTATTTTCTATGCTGTGAAACCATAACAGATAAATGTGCACTTACACTGCCTGTATTATTGCCTTTCTGCTGCAATCAGGCTTCCATGACAGAAGATATGGTTAAAAAAAAAAGGAAATAAAGTTATGCAGGAGATGGAACTAAACTGAATACTGCATCATAAACCCTCCCCGCCCCCAAACCCAGTGGCTTCAGCACACGGGGAAATTCTAATTCTCATTTGAGTTGTGTATAATGGGCTGAAATGGACCAATAAAACTAAACAGCCCCTTCAATCTGGGAAATTTGCATTTACATCCAAACCTGAATGCTGTGGCTTGAGTCCATTTCTGTAGGATACTGTCTAGGGTTGCCAACCTTCCAGGATTGTCCTGAAGTCTCTGGGAATTAAAGGTTAATCTTTAATTAAAGATTATGTCATGTGATGAGCCCTCGTGGAATACAGCCTACCAAAATTGGTGACCGTAATACTTTCTCCTCTTAAATGTATATGATGACAGGTAGCCATGTGTTTATTCCTCTCTCCCTTTTTTATCTCAGTGATTATTCACTTTCCACTAGGGCCAGCCTTAGACCTAATGGTGCTCCAGGAGAGGAGGGTCTTTGGCACCTCCCCTTCATTTGTTAAACATTTGAATACCTTATTTTTCATTGCATTTGTAGCCCATTTCAGGACTGATGCATGATTTGCATGCTTCTGCGTCTGTTCTTTGCTCTGTTCATGTGTAGGAACACATGTTCCAATAAATCCCTTCCTCCACTCACGGTTGCATCCCCTTTCTATTGAATTTTTGAAAATGCTGTATGTAGAGGCTCATGGGCAGGACCAGCCCTAGACTAAATGGTGCCCCCACCTCCTCCAAGCCCGGCATCCCAGGTCGCCTGCCCCAAATCTGGCTCTGCCCTCCACAAACACTCCTACAGAATCGTGACCCTTTTAAAGGGAGTGTTATTAAAGCATAACTGGAGTTTTGCCATATGTTTTGATCATCTCCACTACATTCGTGTTGGGTACACAGAGCCCTAGCCAAAGGCCCACTGAAGACAATGACAGTCATTCCATTGACTTCAATCAGCACTGGATTGGACCCGTACAGCACATATTTTCAGAATTCCAGGAGATTTTGTGGCACAGTTTCCATTTAATTTCAGTTATCCGGCAACAATATCAGGCAGTGGTATGAAATATTTAGAGGATAATGGTTGCAGTCTCTAAAGGTGGGATTTAAATAAGAAAGGTGTTTAAAGTTTTATTAGTATTATTATTATTTTAAAAGAAAAAAACTGCCCTATAACATGGTTAATTCTTGTGGACTCTAACTTTAACATAATTAGGAGCATAAGGCACTAAGCATTTGAAACTGACATTTTAATGCACAACAGTAGAAAACTTAAGAATTTTGATTTAGATTGATTTGAAGCAGTAAAAAATTGACCTTGTAAACATTTCCATAGGAGGTAGAACACATACATTTGACTATTTGTCAAACAAGAGAAAGTAAACAGTGACTCTGCAATCCTAATAAATAACAAGCATCACAGGCATTAAATAAACAATTTTTATACAAAAAAGGTTTACATGAAAGACTGAAACAGTGTATTTAATAAATTAAAAATGGGAATAATCATTTCTTCACAGCTGAGACGTGTCTTCAAGAATCATTGGTTCTTTCTGCTCACCCTGAAGTTACGACTTCAGAACCGCATTGATGATGACAATTTCTGAACAATTCACGTGCAGGGCACAATCTGAACACAGCTTGTTTTCTGTTTGGGTGTTAATATCTTCAGGATGGGTTCCTTAAGACCAATTTTTAATACTTTTTCATCCCAGTCATTGATGGGGTTTGACAACTAACAAAACCATCAGACGCTAGAACTGGAAAATAAGTGTAAAAAAAAATAAAATGCCACTCCTAATTCAGGTGCCTCCAGCAGCAGCTCCCATGAAGACCGTGTTGATTGGTGGTAAAGATGACACCATCTCTCTATTGGGCTGTCCATGGGAGTCCAGCGTTTCCTGAGAAGGATACTGGTTAGATGTTCCGTACATGCACTGGGAGGAGGATGCAGATATTGCAGTTTGCATATTTGAAGCTATGGAAAGAAAGAAAATTGTCACTGAAAGTTTTCTATTTGATTCTCTCTATCTTACTATACAGTTTACTTTACTTAGACACAGGCCTGTATTGAGACATGCCATCTCCCTATACACAGGTAATGCGGGGGAGGGGGCTGAAATCTGAACCACTCTGGATTCAGATATGAATTTCCCAAATGGCTCCTCTCTTTCTAAAGGGACAACCTAAAATCCCAGATCTGAAGAAACATTCCTGAATTTTTAGGATGTTACAAATCCAGCTGAACTTCACAGCAGGAGCCCATCTCTAACACAAGGCATTCAAAATGCAGCATGTTTGCTATTCCTCCTCCTCCCACATCTAGCATCGGTCATTCCAGTATTGACTCTTAAGGCTTGTCTACACTTACAGCGCTACACCAGTGCAGCTATGCCGCTGTAATGCTTAGTGAAGACACTACCTGCACCAATGGGAAAGGTTCTCCCATCAGGGAAGGTATTCCACCTCCCCAAGAGGCAGTAGCTAAGTTGACCGGAGAAGTCTTTCTGTCGACATAGTTTGTCTACACCAGGAGTCTGGTCGGTACAACTGCATCATGGAAAAGCCACACCCCTGAGTAACGTAGTTATACCAACATAAGTTGATAGCGTTGACCAAACCTCAGACTGCATCACTGCCTCTAGATGTAAAAAATCAAACCTTCCACCTGGCAAATATTACAGGACACAAAAGGCTCTTGATGAGGACAATCCCTGGAGTGGTTTTTCCCTGCTGAAGTTTCTCTTAAAGAAGTCAGCCAGCCAGCAGTAGCTACTTGGAAGTCTCCAGAAGAACCATAGTTAAACTCGGTTTTGGGATTTCCTTGTGACTGGCACAGGTGAATACAGCTCTTTAAGAAATTATTGCAAGGAAAAGAACGACGGCACAGTTATGTGCAGGATGAATGGGCAGCTGCCCATTCCTAGATTTGGGGAATCATTTTTAGTCTGACTGTCTTGGCCAAATTGTTGCTCACACTTATTACCATGATTGTTCTCACAATCAGGAGACTGTATGTGCCAATAGCAAATTAAGTGTTTTCAGATTTGACGACAGGGATGCCTGACTGGCATGTGCATCCACAGAATTAGTGCATAGTTCCACAAAATGTTTTGCATATTTCAAAATCAGAGAAAATGGGCAAGGAGGAGCCAGAAAGAGATGGGGGCAGTCATAGGCATATTCAATCACGTGTGGAGGACAGCCCTGAGCATTTCAATATTGCTAAGTCTTGAATATTGCTCACCATTAAAAAAGGGAACATCACCAATAAAAAGTTATCAAGGTGCAGGCTGCAGTGGTTTGGAAACTCCAAGAAAAGGCATGATCTAGTATAGAGTGCAAGTGACATGTGATTAGGGCTGAGCAGAAAACAAATTTCCTGTCCTATGAGCATTTTTGAGATTTTGAAAAAAATTCCCATCCTGAATCGTGACAAAAAAATCAAAATCTCAGAAATTTCCGAGAACTGTCAGAAATATTTTTAAGTTTGGGTCAATGAAAACATTTCATCGTCATAACGTCAAAATATTTTGTCTGAATGTCAGTCTTCCCCCCACCCACCTTTTAAACGTTTTTAAAGTCTAAATAACTAACATTTCTAAGTGAAAAGTTATTTCGATTTAGAAACCTGAAACTTTTTGTTTCATATGTCATAACTGGATATTTTGGCAATTTAAGAAATGTTCCCCCCAAAATGTTTGTGTTGTTGACATGTGAATTCATAAATTCACAGATTCCAAGGCCAGAAGGGACTACTATGATCATTTAGTCTGATCTCCTGTACAACGTAGGCCATAGATCTTCCCCAAAATAATTCTTAATGTACATTTTTTTAGAAAAACATCCAATCTTGATTTAAACATTGTCCGTGAGAATCCATCACAACCCTGGGTAAATTGTTCCAGTGGTTAATGACTATGATCATTAAAAATTTACACTTTATTTCCAGTCTGAATTTGTCTAGATTCAAATTCTAGCCATTGGATCGTGTTATACCTTTCTCTGCAAGATTGAAGAGTCCATTATTAAATATTTGTTCCCCTTGTAGATACTTATAGACTGTAATCAAGTCACTCCTTAACCTTCTCTTTTTGAGTTAGGAGATTCATTGAAGCTTGAACAGTTTCAGTTTCACCCAATTGGCATTTTTGGACCCAAAAAAGTTGTTGAAAAATTCCTGACCAGCTCTACACATGATTTGTCTAAAATAGAAGACATTATTCTTGCTTCTGTTGCAGTTTATTGCAAAAGATATGCAGAAAAGTGGAGAAAGGAAATCAAATAGCTGGGGTCTAGAAGCAAATACATATTATGCATATAGAGCCTAATTATACTGTGATTTACATCCTCCTTGCAGTTTTTCTGACCCCATTAATAATATTGAATCAAAATAAGGCCTAGTATAATGCAGCTGACTTCCATGAAGTTAAAGGGGGATGAACTAGTCCTTTATTCTTAATATTTACCTTTCCAAACACCTTGGGATCATATAGTTCTCACTCTGGCAAAACTCACTGATGTCAGTGGATGTTTTGCCTTAAGTGAGGAGTCGGACTACAGGATTTGGCAAAGGTGTTTAGACTACACTGTATGAAGGTGTTACCAGGTTCATAGTGCTTGCTTGATCATCAGAGGTACTTACTTATGGGGGTCCGACAGACTATTGAAGATGAGGAATCTGGATAGTATGAGCCTGCCTGTTTTCTTCCATTGTCATCTAAGATGTTGAGTGGGTCATGAATGTCATTGTATGGCGGCAGTGGTCGAATGCTGCTTACACTACTGATTACAGAAACATGCTGATCCACCATTGATCCAAGTCTGTGGGATTCTGGGTAGTTTATGTTGTTTCCATAGTATCCTATTGACAAGGGGGGGGGGGAAAGTAAAATAAAATAACTGCATAAAAAAGAAAGGTTCCTCTAGTGGCTTAACTGCATGATTGGGAGTCAGAAGATCTGGGTTCTACAGCCATCTTTATTAGTGCCTAGCAGCGCGACCATGGGCAATCCATTACCCCTCTGTGCCTCTGTTTCCCCATCTGTCAAATAGAAGTAATAGTACTTCCCAGGGGCGCCGTGAGATTTCAATTAATTAATGCTAGTAAAATGCTTTACTCTCTAGTAATGCTAGTAAAATGCTGAGAACTGCTGACAGATCATGCTCTTGAAGCGCAAAAATGATTATCATCAGAGATGGGTCAAAACCAAATGCTTGCAACTGAACCCATTGAATTTTAGGTGGTCTAGGATTAACATCTCCAAGTTGAAATGCATTGTTCCAGGTCAGCTCCAAAACCAGAAGGGCCCAATGTTCTGGTTCCAGTCAGGCTGTAGAGAAAAGCTAACTAGAATAGCCACTCTTCCAAGAATTTGGTACCGTGGAATGCAAACCAAAACACTAACTTTTATATGGCCTTGAATTCAAACTTCAAACCCTAGCTCAAATATCTGGATCTAGTTCCAAACACCACTTCTTCATTTTCTATTTATCCTTGTTTTGTTCTCTTGAATATGTATATGAAAAACTAAACAAGGATTATTTATAGAACTAATATAAATTAGCTATAAGTGACTGGTTGTAGTCATTATGCTACAATAAATCCATTATGTAAAATCCACTTCTTTTAAGTTTTCCCTAACTAGCTACAATATGTAGTTCTTAGTGAATTCCTTGGCACAAAGCTTATTCAACATTAAGGCATTATCTATGTGCAACAAAGAGAGAAGGGAATCTAAAACCTTGCCCAAGGTTTTGGCATAGAGTGAAACTTTCACTGTAAAGTCAGAGTCAAACCTATCTCATCCACAATCAAGTAGTCAGAGGAGCAACTACTCAGCCTTCTGCACCTTTGAAAACTTGACCCATAATAGTAGATAGATTTTGAAATGGATGGTCAATAAAAAATACAAGGAAAGAAAATTCTAATGATAATGGTATTGCATATGTGCTGTGCCTTTCATCCTGAAGGACCCAAAAGCACTTCATACACTGATCTACAAGTCACAGTCCCAATTGGAATCATTTCACCAACCACATCTCTGGGGTGGGACATGGCCACTGTTTTAAGTTCACAGTAATCCACACTAGGACCAAAATCCTGACTTGCAACCAAAGTGTGCTTTAAGCCACTTTTGTTTTGGTACCCTCGCCTGGGGCCTGAGTGGCCACTGGACTTGACCTGGTATAAAGAAGAGCAACTTGAGGGTTCCTCCATTTGATACCAGCTGCCTAAGGGGCTCTTCCAGCAGTGGAGATTGCTGAAGCGCAGAGACATGGACCATGCTCCCTTTACGCTCGACAGGCCAACTCTGCTAGAGGGAGGTTAGCACTTGAGATGCGAAGACGCTCTGTGCCACCCGGGGATCCCCCTGGGCAGTAGGAATAGGGAAATCAGTCCTCAAGCAGCTAGTTACACTGGCTTTACCTCTGCTTTATGTCATCAAAGCAGTGGCAACCAGCCAGGGTGCACAGGAGGATAGAAGTTGTGAACACCTTATGTGCAAGAGAGGAGACAAAGAGCAAGTCTTGCCTCTGGATATGAATAGATAGTTCGAGGGAAAGGAAGATGCTTATAAAGATTAATACCATTGGAAGCATTAGGGGGATATGTTGCTCCTGGACAGGCAGCAGACACTGAATTGCTCAGGAAATTGAAGCTCCCAGTGTTCAAAAACTGCATATTGTGTGTGTCCTGTGTAGTCGAGGAGGGACCGTAGTTGGAGGGTGACCTGGGATTGTATGGAGACACAGCACAACTGCTACTGAAGTAGTCTCTGGAGAACTGCTGCTCACTCAAGGCTGCGAATCGACTATGATCTGCCCTGTGGTGATAAACTCCTGAAGGGGTAGGGGTCTGGGGCCTGAACATGGCCTGGTAATTGGAATTGCTTCCATAATAGCTCTGATTGGTTTGTGACAAAGTCTGGTAAAGGGGCTCTGAATAGGAAGAGCAGTGTGAATGTGAGGATAACACTGGGCCTACACTTGGTGGTCTCCCAGCCATTGGGCCCTGGTTGATAACACTTCCTCGATTAGCCATGGCTGGGGAAATGGGTGGAGTCATCAGATGACCAGTGCTTTGGGAGAGCTCCAGCTGACCTGAAAGAAACAAACATTAGTGTTAGGTAGTGTTCATGCTGTGATATTCTCAGCTGCTGACTAGAGTGGGTTTTTCTAAAACTGTAAATATAACACAGTGGTGAGGGTGTGTTATGGGTTCCCCTCTATGCTGATCTGCAGAGGATCTGGGGGCCCTCAATTCAGTCCCTGGTATGCTGGCCAACATGGCAGCCATCACATTCGATGGTGAGGGGGGCACCTCTCAAACTGCTGTGGACCTCAAAAGGTTGAGACAATGATGCTTCTATCCACTGCTCAAAGGAAGCTCCTCCTGAGCATCTGAGGTCCACAGTGGTTCGAATCTCAGACTTAATGTGACAGCCACCCCCTACTGGCTAACATATCAGGACTGAACTGGGGAACTCTAGAGCTAAAAGCATGAACTGCTCCAGCCCCAGCGCCAGAGCAAATGCTCTGCAGCTAGGGACTGTAACAACTCATATCCTCTGTGAATTGGCTTAGAGGGGGACCCATAACACAATCACCAGTTGATTACATAAAGTTTACACCATATTCGTCCTCCTTTAGTAACTGGAGACTAAAAGAGCAATGATATCAGTAAAGAGAAGAGCCTGATGCAGAGAATCACAGAATCGTAGGGCTGGAAGGGACCTTGAGAGGTCATCTAACCCAGCACCCAGAGCTGAGGCAGGACCAAGTGTACAAGACAATCCCTTACAGGCGTTTGTCTAACCTGTTTTTAAAAACCTCCAATAAAAATCTCCACAACCTCCCTTGGAAGCCTATTCCAATATTTACCTATCCTTATAGTTAGAAAGTTTTCCCTAATATCTAACCTAAATCTCCCGTGCTGCAGATCAAGCCCATTATTTTTTCTCCTACCTTCAGTGGACATGGAGAACAATTGATCACTGTCCTCTTTACAACAGCCCTTCACAGTTTTGAAGACTGTTCTCAGGTCACTCCTCAGTCTACTTTTTTTTCAAGACTAAAACATGCCCTTTTTTTAACCTTTCCTCAAAATTCAGGTTTTCTAAACCTTTTATCATTTTGTAGCTTTCCTCTGGAGTCTCACCAATTTGTCCACATCTTTCTTGAAGTGCTCAGAACTGGACACAGTACTCCAGCTGCGGCCTCACCAGTACTGAATAGAGCGGAACAATTACCTCCTGTGTCTTATTTATGACACTCCTGTCAATACACCCCAGATTGATATTAGACTTTTTTGCAAAGGCATCACATTGTTGACTCCTATTCAATTTGTGATCCATTATAACCCTAGATAATTTTGAGCTAGTTGAGTTATTCCCCATTTTGTACTTGTGTGATTAATTTTTTTCTTCCTATGTTAAGTACTTTACACTTGTCTTTATTGAATTTCACATTGTTGAAGTCAGACCAATTCTCCAATTTGTCAAGGTCATTTTGAATTGCAGTCCTGTCTTCCAAAATGCTAGCAACCCCTCCCGGCTAGGTGTAATTCACTAATTTTATAAGCGTACTATCCACTTCATTGGCCAAGTCATTAATGAAAATATTGAATAGTACTGGATCCAGGAAAGACCCTTGCAGGACCCCTCTAAATAAGTTTGACAGTAAACCATTGATAACTACTCTTTGAGCAAGGGTGCCAACTCTGTGGGTGCTCTGGGGCTCAAGCACATGCGGAAAAAAATAGGGAGTGCTCAGCACCCACCAGCCATAGTGGTTCTGCTGCCCCAGGGGTGGCTGTCGATCAGCTGTTCGTCGGGCGCCAGGGCTGGCCGCCAATCAGCTGTTTGGTGGGCCCCAGGGCTGGCTGTCAATCGGGGAGCGGCTGGTGGTAGGCACTTGGGGGAGAGGGTGGAGATGAGCGAATGGTGGGCAGAGGGATGTTGGGGCAAGGGGCAGAGCGGGGGAGGGAAGAGGCAGATCAAGGGTGGGGCCTCAGGGGAGGAGGCCCTTCGGGAAGGAGCAGGGCCTTGGGGCAGAGTGGGGGTGGAGCACCCAGTGGGAAAAACAAAAGTCAGCACCTATGTCTTTGAGTATGGTCTTTCAACCACCTCATAGTAATTTCATATAGACCACATGTGCTTATGAGAATGTATCAAAAGCCTTACTAAAATGAAGATACATAATGGCTACAGATGTCCTCTTATCTAATAACCCTGTCAAAGCCAATAACCTATCAAAGAAGGAAATTAGGTTGGTTTCCCATGATTTGTTCTTGACAAATCCATGTTGGCTATTCCTTATTATCCTATTATTTTCTATATGCTTAAAAATTGATTAATACCTGTTAGCTGCATATTTTCACTGTCCCCAGTGGAGAAGGGGTTCAAACCAGAATATAAACTGCTGTGCTGGTTGGCTGACAATGACACATAAGTTTGCTCTGCAAGGCACTCATTTTTGACTGAAGTGTCACTAGGAAGGGTTGCAGCTTTGTTGCGGTTTGCTAGGAAGCAAGAGCTTGGTGATGCGGTAAAGGCAGCTTTACTTGCATCTGGAAAAGTATAAGAAAATTCTTGATTGTGGTTGTATGCATATATAGCATATAAACTCACTGTCCGTGTACATCAGCATGTGAACCGGCTCATGAGAATACAAGGGGCCTGTTAGTGATTCATTAACATTGTTTGGTCACTTATTTTAAAACAAAAATTGTACAAAGCCTCCAAATTTGACATATATGCAACTTTATTAGTGTCACTCTAGTCTTCCCCTTCCCTGCTCAAACGCCTTCCATTGTGTTCTATGTCCATAGACCTACATCATAACAGAAGAACTGCTCTTAAATGAAGCAATACCGGTAATTATTTGGGTCAAATTCATCCCTCTGGGATGTCATTGAAGTAAGGGGAAACACTCCAGCCATGAAGTCAATTGAGTTACACCAGGAATGAATTAAGCTCATAACATTTAATCCTTAATCATATGAAGGGTAGAGAAGGGGACTTCAAAAGCCCATAAAGCTCATACATTTTATAGTGTTGCCTGGCAAAAAGTACTTGTTCTTTTCAGTACTTCTCAAGTTCATTGCTCACCGTGAGTGAAAGCCTGGAGCCAGTGAAGCCAATGGGAGTTTTGCCATTGTCTTCAATGAAGCCAGGATTTCACTTCAGGTCCTCAAGTCCCACCCAAGTCCCCAAGTTGAATGCAAATTTTGCATAGCACAAAACTCTGTAAAGCTGAATAATAATAATAAAAAGGCCAATTTCCCCCCTCAGATTAAATCAATGGGAACCGCTTGTATCAAAGAGCAGAATTTGACCATTAAGAAACAAAAAGCTGAAGACTGATTTCATTTAGACTGGTGTAAATCCAAAGCAACTCCATTGAGCCCGGGATTGGATATAT
The DNA here is from genome assembly GCA_037349315.1 of Chelydra serpentina. Lineage (NCBI taxonomy): Eukaryota > Metazoa > Chordata > Testudines > Chelydridae > Chelydra > Chelydra serpentina. The sequence continues at coordinate 47,785,236 of JBAIAC010000010.1, forward strand.
ATGGTGTAAATGAGACCTGAATTTGGTCCAAATGCAATTTCTTGAGCTTTACTCAGCTTTATTCACCTCACAGCAAAGTGCCTGGAATATGATAAAAGTGTCAGTGTTGAAGTAGAAAGATAGCTGGGAATGTTTAAAATGCTCTTTTAAAATTCCTTTTGTGCCTTTGCTCATGTTAATACTTCAGCAAGGGTACATTTACACTGGAATAAAAGACCTGCAACATGGCCGCAGCTGGCCTGGGTCAGCTGACTTGGGCTTGCGGGGCTTGGGCTGTGGAGCTAAAAATTGCTGAGTAGGCATTTTAGGCTTGGGTTGGAGCCTGGGTTCTGGGACCCTCCCCCCTTGCGGGGTCCTAGAGCTTGGGGTCCAGTCTGAGCCCAAACATCCATACAGCAATTTTCCAGCCCCACAGCCGGAGCCCTGCAAGCCCAAGTCAGCTGACCCAGGCCAGCTGTGGGTGATTAATAGCTGTGTACATGTACCCAAAAGGTGTAATAAGGCTCCAGTCCTGTAAAGACCTTAACTTGAAGCATATGGGTTGTCCAACTGGAGTCAGCGAGACTACTCATGTTCTTAAAAGTTAAGTATGTGCATAAGTCTTTTCACGGTCAGGGCTTAAATAAATAAATAAATAAATAAAAACAAAAGGAATCAAACGTAACAATCAAGTTACCCAAATTCTTCATATACTTGTCCAATAGATTCTGGAGTTCTTGTTCTTTGTCATTGTTGAACTGGGTCTCCATGGCTAGCAGGATGTACTCATCTAGTAGCATGCGGATCAAATGAAAAGAACCTGGGGGAGAGAGAAGTGGGGAGAGAGAAGAGAGAGTGTAGCAAAATTATCTTTGTGACCATCTCTCAACACTTTACAAGAAGCAAGTGAAACAAACAAATAATTGTTGGACTTTAAATGACCTGCCAAGACCAACAAGGAATAGTGCCTAACTTCTCGGTCTAATCTCTGTTTGCACTGGCCCACCTAGCTCAATTGATGTTTACTGTCCTGTAGGCTATTTGGCCACTAATTACATCAAAGAAAAATACTGATGAAAGTGAGACATGCTTTATACATGAAGAGGGCACACACTGGAGGTAGATAAGGTTGCACTCCGCTAGAATGAGCCTGACTCTGCTCTATTTCTGTTTGTCTTGTACTAAATAACCAGACAATGGTCGACAGAGTCTTGGAGCTGATTTCAAGGAAACACCACACTCAGACCAGATTTCCCACGACAGCCTTTTCAAATATCCTTTGAATGAAAGATAAAAATGTAACATCCAATACTGAGATCAGCTGAGCAATGATGTGCTAACTGTAATTTAATTTTTCACTTAATGCTGAAAAAAAATTCTAATTTAGAAATATCCATTTTGAAGGACACTAAAATGTTAAAAGCTTCAAAGTATGTGAAGTGTGAACTTGAAATCTTAAAACAATTAGGAGCAGGATGTTGTGTTTGATGTCTGTTATCCCAGAGGTAAGCCATAAAGATATTTGGCTAATTTCCTTGTAAAATGGCTTGATGTGAAAAACAATTATTTTTGCCAAATTGATTCAGGTGTATTATTCTTATTTAAAATCACTTATCTGGACCTCCTATCTTGGGAAATATGATTTTGGATTTTATTGCCAAGTTAAATAATCATAATATTACCTTGTTCTTACATAGCACATGTAATCATTATTATTTAGATCTCAGTGTTTTACAAAGGAGTAAAATCGATTACATGTGCTATGTAAGAACAAGGTAATATTATGATTATTTAACTTGGCAATAAAATCCAAAATCACGAAGAAATATCAAACCTTTACAAATTGACATTAATCCTAGGGTACCAACTAATTACTGCTAAGAATGTTCTTTAAAAATGTATAGCAATGTATAGAGTATAATCATTTGGGCTCTGGTCAGAGAAACATTAGCCAGAAGACAATTCCACATGCTTGGGAAGTCTGGATAGCGTGCCGAGCAAGTAGTTCATAAAGGAGGGGTTTTATAAAGCCCAGGGTACCAAAACTTGATGCGTTGTTTAGGGTGAGATTATGCATCACTCGGGCACCAAAAAAGCTCCATTTGAGAAGGAAATCTTGAGCTCTCTTCTTCAGTGACCTCCCATTTTGTTTGCTTGCCTAAAAGAGAAAGGAAGAAAGAGGAATCTATAAGTAAACTATGTTGACTCGTACTTGTAGGGAATCTTATTCAGCCTGCGCACGTGGCCACACAACACAGCAGGGAAGACAGGAGAGTGGTGTGTGCTTGGCAGTTCACAGGATATCTGGACCTGTCTGGCAGGACAGTTTGGCTGCATGAGACACGCTCTGCAGTGCTTTCCCTTGGGGCTGTGATATGCTGCATGGTGTTTCTGCTGGGCTCCTGTCCTAGCACTCAAGATAGTAATGCTGCTCTACACATATATAGGTAGAGAGAAAAAAAACTCTTTGCACTGTATTATGCCACATACAAACAAAGAGCTGGACTTGATCTCTGTACTTTAACTTCATAGGCCTAATATTCAGTGGGCCATCTCTCTTGCCAAACAACAAAATGGCAATATAGGATATATTTAGTATCCTAACTCTGGGGCTTTTAATACTAGCAGCTCATTGTTGTCACTTCACCCCTGACAGGGCTTTGCTCCATGTGCTAACATTATAACCTGTCACTTTTGCAAACAGAAAGAAGCGGTGTTGTGAATTTGACAGTGACTGCACTTTAATATGAACAGAAGGCAGAGGGCAATGGGAGGATTACATGTTCTGTAAATGATTAGCTCTGACTCAACTAATCTCGACTCCTACAGGGGGACTGTTGGTTGGGTTTGTTTTTTCCTAACCCTGGGAAAACAACCCTGGAAGCCATACCTGTTTGCCTTTGTATCATATTACATAATAGATGCTTAAGGGGGGATGATCTCCTATCTTTCCTGCCTGCTTTGTTTATCACTGATTGTCTGCAAGAATATCCTGCATTACATTTTAGATTGTAAGAGTCAAATTCTGCCTTCAGATAAGAGGGCTCAAACCTCACTTAAATCAGTGGGAGTTGTGTATGTAAGACAGTAAATATCATAATGCTGCTCTATAAATCCACGGTACACCCGCACCTTGATTACTGTGTGTAGTTCTGGTCACCCTGTCTCAAAAAAGACATATTAGAATGGGAAAAGGTACAGAGAAGGGCAACAAAAACGATGAAGAGTATGGAACAGCTTCCATACGAGGAGAGATTAAAAAGACTGGGACTTGGAAAAGAGATGACTCGAGGGCATATGATAGAGGTCTCTAAAATCATGACTGGTGTGGAGAATGTACATAAGGAAGTGTTATTTACCCCTTCCCATAACACAAGAATCTGTGGTCACTCAATGAAATGAATAGGCAGCAGGTTTAAAACAAACAAAAGGAAGTACTTTTTCACACAACACACAACCTATGGAGATCGTTGCCAGGGGATGTTGTGAAGGTAAAAACTATAACTGAGTTCAAAAAAGAATTAGCTAAGTTCATGGAGATAGATCCATCAATGGCTATTAGCCAAGATGGTCAAGGATGCAGCCCCACACTCTGGGTGTCCCTAAGCCTCTGACTGCCAGAAGCTGGGAGTGGACGACAGGAGATGGATCACTCAATAATTGCCCTGTTCTGTTCATTCCCTCTGAAGCGTCTGGCACTGGCGAATGTCAGAAAACAGGACAGTGGGCTAGAGGGACTATTGGTCAGACCCAGTATGGCTGTTATATTATCTGAGGGCTGAATTAATCTCTAAGGGCTCTATTCAGCATTGTACTTAATAATAACAATGCCTAGTTCTTATATAATACTTTTTATCAGTAGATCCCAAAGTGCTTTACAAAGGAGGTCAGTATCATTATCCCCATTTTACAGATGGGGAAACTGAGGCATGGAGAAGGGAAACGACTTGCCAAAGGTCAGCCCACAGGTCAGTGGCAGAGTCAGGAATAGACCCCAGGTCTCCTGAGTCCAAGTCCAGTGCTCTAGCTACTAGATTACACTGCCTTCCCTTAATGTACCCGCTTACATTAGGGGGCTCAGTAAGATGATAGAAGGCATTAGCATTACAAACCATTATATTTTTAAACAAAACTAATTGAAAAAAGTTCCTCTCTCATTGGAAAGGCTTGATTCAGGATTTGGTATTTGACTTGAGATCACTGATCTCACTATCACCTGAAGCACTGAATTTTCCTCATCTCTCTGTTCTTCTAGATGCTTACGAATCACAAGCTTGGGATGTCATTTATTATTCCAGATATAACCTGGACCTCTGAATGCAGGTATTCACAGGCAAGGAAGACCCAAATTTAAACTATTTTGTTTTGAAAATATACGTGTGTTTGGTAACAGACAAGCATAACAATCTTAATTTAACTGTACACAAACCTTCACTCTTATGATTTTAAATTTGCTTTACAAAAGATTTTCAATTCAGTATAAAAATAATTCCCATCAAAATCCTGAGTAATACTCATTCTTTTCGTACAAGAAATCCTTCTGCAGATTAGCCACTGCTGATTCCATCTACCACTTTTTCTGATGCCACACTTAATGTCACATAAATATCATTTAGAAAGAAACAAAGATCTGCATCTCTGAGGACCAAATTTTGCTCACAATCATTTGAGCAGTCCCACTGATGTCATATATACAAAGGTAAGGTGTGAGTCTTTTATTTATTTTTACATCATTATGGAAGTGCTGATTTCAATGTCATAGTCATATATAATTGAGGTTTCCATATATAAAACACTTGAGGTGGGATTTTCAGAAGCAGTGAGCATTGGCTTAACTCTGACCTTATTGGAGCAGATCCTCAGCTGGAGAGAATTATCATAGCTCCATTGACTTCCATGGACCGATGACAATTTACACCAGCTAAGGATCTGCCTCACTGAAAAGTCATTGTCTTCAGGGAGAGCAGAGTTAGGTCAAAGCTGAGTACTTTTGAAAATCCCATCCTTGAAGTCAGTGGGAGTTTGCTTACATGATTAAGGGGAGCATGATTTGGCCCTGAATCAGACAGAGCAGTTGAAAGGTACCTTAATAACCCTTTGCTCAACCACAGTATCCAACCATTCAATAAATGATTCCACAGTGGCATTCTTCTTTAGCAGGTCCTTCAGTTCTTGGAACACTGTAATAGAGTCATCTACCATGTAAAAAGGAAAACACATCGTTGCTCGCTCCTCTGAGTATGAGAGAAAGCCACTCACCAGTCATTGACAATTTTGTAGCATGGAAAGGAAAGGAAAGAATTAGAGCATTGAAAGAATGGAAAATTCACCAAGGAAGCAAGCATTCTTGTTTGTTAGCTTTTTGTTTTTGTTTGTTTTGTTTTAAAAAACTCTTCCACATTGCAAATTATGGGAGACTTTAAGAAAATGGGAGTGTTTCCCCATAAAATAAAATTACAACTAAGATACTGACATTTTTCATTAGCTTCAGAATCTGTTCTTGGAACCATGTTTAACTCTAAATTTAATAGGACAAAGAACAGCTTTACCATACTGTAATATGAATGATCAAAACAATGGATGACTCTCACAGTGTCTTAGGTTTCTCTGACTTCTGAGGTTCTCACTACATACAGCAAAACTAAGCTACTAACCCTTCCAAGATTCTCCTTTTCTATAAAGTGTCTCATTACCTGTCCAGTGAAGTCTCAGCTAATCTCTCTTTTCTCTCGTGCTAGTAGAGCAAGAACAGAAAGGAAAACAGTAAAAAAAAAAGAAAGAAAACGAGAACAAAAGAGCAACTAAAATGAAAATGTAACTAGATTGTGAGACATTTTTAAAGAAAAGAAAGAACAACATATACTTTGTTCAACCTTCCATGATCAAAGTAACAAAATGTAGAAGAACACAGATTCTGCCAGTTTTTGACAAACATGTTCCTTAAGTGATTAAAAAGTATCTTTTGTCACCACATAGTATATTCAGGCATTGAGGAGAAGGTGGCTAAATCCCTTTGTTCTGAGACAGTAGCTATAAGAACTGGTAAAAAAAAAAAATGAATTGTGTGAAAAAATTCAAAATTTTGTAGCGGTTTCCATTATCTAGTTTTTGTGACATTGTCTAGGATATATTTACTAAGATTTTTCATTTTAGAAAAAAGGCCATTTTCAACAACAACAACAAAGTTTTTTTATACAAGCAATGTAATCCAGCTCTAGTAGCTATTAAATAAAACTACAATTGAGTGTTAAATATGCTTTTAGATGTGTTTCTTTAGAACCCATAAACCCCATCTTCACTATCAAATGACTGTTAAAGAAACAGTTTCCAAAAACTAATCAGCTGCGTTGACCTGTGCGGATGGTGGCTAACTTTTAAAAAGATTTCTCGTGACAATTATCAGATAACATAGATATCATTTTCTCAACAACCATTTTTAAAATGCCCAGCTGGGATGCCAATAGCTGACACAACTGTGTTAAACTATTTTCAAGACTGATATTTGCATGCAGAATTTGGTAAAAGCTTCTCCTTTTGTTGGGCACATTGGGACCATTTAATGGCTTTTTAAAAATTCTGAAGGTGAATCTTGAATTAGCATAGGACACTCAAAACCTGTAAGCGCAAAGGCATTTTCTTCAGTCCATCTTTACACAAACTAATTAAGCATAAAATGCAAGATATTTTTGTATTTTACAAAATATCTTACCACAGACTTACATTCTGTGTAGACTTCCCCATCGGATTCCATGCTACCTGAGACTGTGAGAAGAGCTTGAGACCCAATGCTATTCAAATCTACCTTCTCAATATCAGCCACCATGGAATTCACCACATGCTGATCAAAGAGGGCTGGTCGGGCAATCTGCAAAAGACCACAGTGTTAAATGCTAAAATCTGCAGCCATGTAAAGAACTGAATAATTTGTGGAAGAGGTAGGACCGTGCGCTCTTTCCTTCCTTTTTTCAAGGCTGAGGAATGATGTGGCTTTTTCACTGATTAGATACCACCACAAGAATACTATTATTTCAACATTGACCAAATTGAACTGCCATGATTGAGTGAGAATTGATTCAAGCTCCATATTAACGAATTCTTAGCCTTCCCCTTACTTAGTTACATAAAAAGAATGAGGAGTACTTGTGACACCTTAGAGACTAACAAATTTATTTGGGCACAAGCTTTCGTGGGCTAGAACCCACTTCATCAGATGCATAGAGTGGAACATACAGTAGGAAGATATATATATACACAGAGAACATGAAAAGATGGGGGTTTTCTTAGTTACATATACATTATAATACTTCGTTCTACTAAAGTGCCTTCCATCAGAGGCTCTCAGAGTATCTTTACAACCCCACTGTGATGTTTCTATTGTCTTCATTTTACATATGGGAAAACTGGGGCACAGAGAAATTATATGACATGTCCAAGATTACACAGGAAGTCTGTGGCAGAGGCAGGAATAGAATCCTGTGTCTTAAGCACAAGACAATGTTTCCTCTGATATAGTACACCAGATAATAAGATGGTGGTATTTCATAATTGTGAATGACTGCATGTTACTGGTGTAGAGCTAGCACCACTTACATGGGTAAATCACCAATTAATCCAAAAGGTGATGAACTCATTAATCATTGCACCGAGGAAGTCATCACTGGGAGAAAAATCATTTGATAATTTCCACTTTGGGAATAAACAAATACCCTTTTATCCCACTTCATAATTTGCTTGCCAAAGCATGGAAGGATTTTCAAAGAAAAATCCTGCGGGGATTATAGTGTTGTCACCTGAAATGGTAGCCGACTCATGGGTCCAATGACTATAGCTGGTCAAAATATGGGAAGGTTTTTCATGAATCTTTCACTCTACAGTGTTTTGTAGTGATTCAAATTCTCATTCTGGTCTCCAAAGCTTACCTGAGCTAGGTGTAAGAATGATGTCTGTCGTTTCAGAGAGGAAACAAATCTTCGTGCAATAGGCAGTTTCTTATCTGCCAGATCTTCTGGTAGATTTTCTAGCGATGAAACAACCCACTGTTCCCAGTTTTTAGCAAAAGTTCTTATATCTGCCAATAAACTACAATAAAAACAATATATTAAAAAAAGGCCAACACTATTATAAAATATTGCATTGCATCAGTTTAAGGGGAACAGCTTGAAAAGCCAAGGCCATCAGAGATAGCAGCAGCACAAAGACCTAGACAGACAAATAATCTCCAACAATTTTTCCCCCTGGGGAAAAGAACGGAGAGGATCTACATATAACAGACACTAGTCACATTCTTAAGGCATTGTTGGCAGGTACTTAGATATCATGGTGATGGGTGTGATGCAAGAACCATAATAGTATTCTGTTAATAGTGGAAATTAAGCTTTTGTTTCACATAACAAGCATATTCCAGTCCCCTTTGTCTTCAAAGAACCTTCACTCAATTTATCTGCCTCTCCAGTTGCTGTCCCATCTACTTTTATCCCCTTCCCTTCACCTTCAGATTCTCTTCCCCAAACTGGCTACTTTGTGCCACTCAAGTAATACGAAGGAGCTGGAATCTGGCCTTAGCTGACCAGCTGAGAGCTCCCCTTTCAGCTAGATGGTTTAGCTAACTCTTGGGATATAGGCCATGGTAGGAGAATGGCAGAGATGTACAAACTGCTGCTACCTTTAATGCATTAACTCAAGCAGAGCTAGCAGGAGTCTGTCTACTCATGCTGGGAATCACACCTCCCAGATGCAGTGTAGACATGCCCAGAGGGACCATACCCATCTGGTATACATTAGAGCAGGCCGGAGGCTGTCATAACTAAGGCTGGCACTGGAGGTGGTAGAAATTGGCACCTAGAATAAGGGTCGTAACTGGCTCCTTGACAGCTCTCTCCTCACCACTCTCCTAGGAGGTTGGTGCAAGAGAAGATGTGTCAATGGTGATTATGGGCCTAATCCTGAAACCCTCAGTCATGTGAGTAGTCCCAGTGATTTCATAGGGCCACTCACACACATAAGGGTTTGCAGGGCTGGGCCCCATAATTGGAAATTTTAAAATGGCATCATCATTCAGTCTACTTTGATTACAGCTGTAATGTGAAAAACAGCAGCAGGAACAGAGAGCAACATACCAGTAGAGTCAGATTTTAAAATATTTTGGATAAAATACACACAGGTCTACATCTATACATTCCATCAGTTCAGACTGTATTTTTCCCTGTACTGCGCCATTTTAGAAAGGTACTTAAAATGTATGTTGTGACTGAATAAATATCGTCTAAGCTTAGAATTCTATCATAACATCGGCTGTTTACTCCATCTCCCTTTGGAGCATTTGATTGCCTAGCAATTACCCAGAATATAGCATTATTAGTAACTGTCAAGTACTCACCTTTCTGGCATTTCTTGCATTGTTGCAGGGATGAGTACATCCGTGAGGACCTTGAACAAGGTAATAGAAAATTGTTTTACACCTCCATTATCAACACATTCTTACAAAGAAATTTAACTTCTGGGAAATTTAATTCCCATCGTAAGTTCCTGGGGGACTCTTCAATTTACACCTCTTTGAATCTTTCCTCGTGCCTCTTAAGAAAAAAAAAATCCAGGTAACGAGAAAAGAACTGAAGATTAAAATAGGGGTCTCTTTGCTTTGTTAGTTTTGGATATTTTCATGTAACAGTTGAAGCTCACAGCATTGTCAGGTTTTCTTATCCGCTGCCTTTATTCTGATCAAGGGAGTCACAACAAGTTCGTTATAATAATGCATTTCATAGAGGTCTGCTCCAGAAATGTCTCCAAAATTCCCCTATTTTTGTCAATCACCCGAGATTATTGTTATGGAACCAGCTGGTAGTGTTAAATTCAGCAATGATAACACAATGGGCAGGAAGGGTGGTTTGGGGGTTACAGCGTTAGACTGTGACTCAGGAGAGCTGGGTTCAATTTCTGGCTGTCACAGACTGTCCATGGCCTGGGGAAAGTCAGTGTACCTCTGTGAAATGGGGCCACTGATACTTCCTTTCCCCACCTTTTGCCTCTCTTGGCTATTTAGATTCATTGGCCAGGGATTCTCTCTCACAGTTTGTCTGTAGAGCACGGAGCCATGCTCCTATTTTAGAAATACATTAGGTATTTAGTTGCATCCGAAGAAGTGGGTATTGACCCACGAAAGCTTATGCTTCAATACCTCTGTTAGTCTATAAGGTGCCACAGGACCCTTTGTCGCTTCTGCAGATCCAGACTAACACGGCTACCCCTCTGATACTTTAGGTATGTATATGGCCCCCATCACCGCAGTATCTGCGATAGCTCTGTAGACACTGCGACTCAAGCTGGACCTCAGTTCTGAAGCTGAGGGAGGGGTGTTGGCTCAGAGACTTGCTGCGTGGAAGTACTCTGAATGACTTGCCTACAGTCACACAGGAAGTCTGTGCTGGGGAAAAGACTTGAACTCAGGTCTCCCACATCCTAGGCTAGTGCCCCTAAGCATTGGACCATCCTTCCTCTTGTATGGGTGGAGCCCAGAGGATTTTCAGGGTCTGGTGCAGGTCCCGGGACTCAACCTCAAGTAGGGGCTTGGTGCGGGGTGGGATTCTAGTCCCTTGGTGGAAGAATTAGGGTGAAACAGCACTGATACTATCCTCTCTGATGGGTTTTATTTATCTGGCTCAACACAGGATTTCTTATATGTCATATAATAAAACAAAATTTGTTTCTACTAATAATTTTAATGGTATAATAATACAATAAAATGCTAGTTTATGTTTGACAATTGTAATGCCAAGAACATCTTTAATGCTTGAAAGTGAGAACTAGGGAAAATGACATAGAAGGAATAGCAAATTCTTTAATGTGATGAAATTCTGGGGAATTCCACTATTCCAGATTTTGAATTCTGTGCTTTCTAGTATTTTTCCCTTTTAGCTCAATCTTAGTTTAATCTGTAACAAATACTTATGGAGATACTGTGTTTTTAAGCAGAAAGCCCATGATAAACTCAAGGCACAGCATGTCCTATATCTTATCTGGAACTGATGTTAAGTGGCACAGTCCAAGAGCAGTAATTCATATCTTTATACTAATCTCCCACATTTGTATTGATTTTCATCATCAATTGACATGAATCTAAAATTTGCTGCTCTTTCTGCAGCTTGATATGCTTCTATGAAATGCTTTCCCCGCATTTTGTAGGGTTTTTTTTTCATATTTTTATCCAGTCAAGAAATGAAAATAAATTACAATAAAAGACTCAGTGCTAACTAGGCCAAACCTCTCCATTTGCCACAAACACTAATTTTGATGTTTTCTGATTTGCAGTAGCCACTTCATTTAATCCACATGCAACTGTGAAACCTACCAGGAAGATAATGATAATCCTTTGTACTTATGTGATGTCTCTTATCTGAGGATTTCAAAGAGCTTTACAGCTATTAATTAAATAAGGACCAGATTTTCAAAAGAGCTCAGCACCCAACAGGTGTCTGAAAGAGGCTATTTCCATTTTACGGGTGCTAAAAAATTGAATCAGAGAGAGAGATCAAATGCCAAAAGCTAATGGCCTCCCTCAGGCCTGGTCTACACAAAGTTTTTAGACTGATTTAACTATTTCGATCAGGGGAGTGGGTTTTTTGGGGTTTTTTTGGCCAAAACATTGAAATCAATACAATTCCTAATATGGATATTAAAATACCGGGATAACGGTTTTTATCCATGTCCTGCTCAGCCAATGAAGTTACTCTGTATTTCCTTGAGTAAAACCTCAGTAAGAACCTCAGGATCTGGTGCTAAGTGACCTACTCAAGATCACACAGGAAGTAGGTGGCAGAGGAGGGAATAAAGTCAGTACAAATTCTGCTCTGACACCAGTTTTATGCTAATGATTATAGTGAAATTGCTGCTGATGTACAAAGGTGTGAGGGAGCAGGGTCAGGCCTCAGGGATCTTGTTGTTCTAACTTCTGCACTGTATTTTTACTCAAACACCTCCTGTTAAATAGCTGTGTAGATTGACCCGGATTATTCACAAAACTGAATGCTTAACTCACCTTGTAGAGTATTGAGTCGCAAACACAGAAGATGTCAATGATAACAGGATTTTCGAGCAGGGGAAGAAGGTGGTCAGGCATTCCTTGCCAAAAATGTAATAAGAAATGCTGGATCTGAGGAGGGGAAACAAAACACAGAGACAAATAATGTCTTTTCTGCTACCTGTGCATATATAACCAAGAATGTGTATTCAAACAGCCTCACCTCTTCAAAGTTCCCATTAATTGCATTGTCAAGGACACACTGACAGTGTGTTTTGTACATCATGATAAGGGTATCTACCTGTTTTGGAAAAGAGAAAGATTAAATAGGATCTCTTACCACTCTCCTTTAGTGCTGTGATGAAGTAAGTTTCTGCTGTCTTTTGCTAGCATTGAAGTACAGTACATCAACCTTCTAGCATAAAAGGAATGAAAGTGCATGACCTTCAGAAAACAGTGGGTACAGCTTTAGAATTGGTAACAATGAAAGAGGCACCCATCTCTAATTCTGCATCAACACTTTTAAGGCCCAATCCTGTTTCAGATGTGCAGAATATATTTTGAAAGTTTACATAGGCAGCGGCCAGTTTACCCAAGTTAGGTGGTGAAGTATACCCACATATTTGAAAGTAGGATTAATTCCCAAGAGTAGTACAAGTTAATCATTAGGCTACTATAGGCGTCTATGAGTGTTTTGAAACATCATTGGGTGGACAAATGGGGAAAAAAGCTGTCAGTCACTGGGTCAAAGTTTAATCAACACCTTTCAAGAGCAAAGCTTTAAAGAGCAGAATTTTTCTTTCATCTCATGCAGCTGATTTATCTCTAGTGTATTGCTCCTTGATTTTAATGGGATTGCAGAGGTGTGACTGACAAAGGAATTTGTCCCAGTGTCTGAAAAATGGGTAATATTTGTAACTAGAGTTGTGCAAAACATTTCCAAAGAAGCCTGACATTAGATAAAACTTGCCTGATCATCCAGATTCAGAGAAAGTTTGCTACAGTTTGTGAAACTTTCCAACATACCAAGGCCCAGACTAAAGTCAGGTTTGCATGGTTTCTACTAGGGCTCTTGATTAATCGCAGTTAACTCATGTGATTAACTCAAAAAAATTAATTGTGATTAATCATACTGTTAAACAATAGAATACCAATTGAAATATATTAAATATTTTGGATGTTTTTCTACATTTTCAAATATATCGATTTCATTTACAACACAGAATACAAAGTGTTCAGTGCTCACTTTATATTATTTTTATTATAAATATTTGCACTGTAAAAATTGTAAAAGAAATAGTATTTTTCAATTCACCTCATACAAGTACTGTAGTGCAATCTCTACACTGAGAGTGCAACTTACAAATGTAGGTTTTTTGTTACATAACTGCACTCAAAAACAAAACAATGTAAAGTCCACTCAATCCTACTTCTTGTTCAGCCAATCACTAAGAGAAACAAGTTTGTTTACCTGTAAGGGAGATAATGCTGCTCACTTCTTAATAACAATGTCACCTGAAAGTGAGAACAGGTATTTGCATGGCACTGTTGTAGCTGGTGTCACAAGATATTTATGTGCCAGATGCGCTAAAGATTCATATGCCTCTTCATGCTTTGGCCATTGTTCCAGAGGACATGCTTCCATGCTGATGATGCTCGTTACAAAAATAATGCGCTAATTAAATTTGAGACTAAACTCTTTGGGGGAGAATTCTATGTCTCCTGCTCTGTTTTACTCACATTCTGCCATATATTTCATGTTATAGCAGTCTCGGATCATGACCCAGCACATGTTGTTTGATTTAAGAACCCTTTCACAGCACATTTGACAAAACGCAAAGAAGATACCAATGTGAGATTTCTAAAGATAGCTACAGCACTCCACCCAAGGTTTAAGAATCTGAAGTGCCGTCCAAAATCTGAGAGGGACGAGGCATGGAGCATGCTTTCAGAAGTCTTAAAAGAGCAACACTCTGATGCAGAAACTACAGAACCCGAACCACCAAAAAAGAAAATCAACCTTCTGCTGGTGGCATCTGACTCAGATGATGAAAATGAATATGCGTCGGTCCTCACCACTATGGATCGTTATCAAGCAGAATTCGTCATCAGCATGGACACGTCCTCTGGAACGATGGCCGAAGCATGAAAGAGCGTATGAATCTTTAGCACATTTGGCATGTAAATATCTTGCGATGTCGGCTACAACAGTGCCAGGTGAACACCTGTTCTCACTTCCAGGTGACATTGTAAACAAGAAGCAGGCAGCATTATCTTGTGAAAATGTAAACAGACTTGTTTGTCTGAGCGATTGGCTGAACAGGAAGTAGGACTGATTGGACTTGTAGGCGCTAAAGATTTACATTGTTTATTTTTGAATGCAGTTTTTTTGTACATAATTCTACATTTTTAAGTTCAACTTTCACGATAAAGAGATTACACTACAATACTTATATTGGGTGAATTGAAAAATACTATTTATTTTGTTTTTTATAATGCAAATATTTGTAATAAAAATAAATATAAAGTGAGCACTGTACACTTTGTATTCTGTGTTGTAATTGAAATCAATATATTTGAAAATGTAGAAAACATCCAAAATATTTAAATAAATGGTACTCTATTATTGTTTAATAGCACAATTAATCATGATTAATTTTTAATCGCTTGATAGCCCTAGTTTCTGCACATTTTTGGTGTAGAGAAAAGAGGGTACTGTACCAAGAGAAACAAAAATAAAAGATGTGTACAGATCACTGTGTGAAATGAACCTGCTGACTTTCACACGGCTACAATTGTGACTTCAACTGTCTGGAAAATGGAGGATGAAAGGGAAAGTCAACAATGTATTCATGGAACTTTTTGTAGACATTTATAATTTTGACAATTTTTCATCAAAAAAATCAAACTTTGGAAAATTTCAATCCACTTTAGTTGTAACCCCTAATGCCAGCTTCTACACCTTCAGAACCTCCACTCACGTAAGTTTCTTAGCATTTTAACTATCTATTCGTGTAGGTTTTTATAGCAGCTCACATCACCACGGTATCTGAGGAGCTTCCAGGCATTTCCTTCACTTTAAAAACCTAGAAAGGGTGATCCTATTCTATCCTTTTCAGATACTATTTGAGCTCTGTTCTGGACCTGTAAACATTTTCATAGATCTCCAGCTGTCTTGAATGCAATATTTGTTCATTCCCTGTCTCCAAGAGTCAGACTATGGTGCAGTAGTCAGTAAGATTCTGTCAATACAGCCAAAACAGTGCCCAGGGCTTCAGCACAGGTTTTGATGTGGTTATTACCTGGCTATCTCCATCTGCAGAGGCTGAACTATGCTGCTTTACAGTTCATTTTAACCATAACTGAGAGCCTGGCTACATAAGAAGTTTTCATTGGTTTAACTTAAATTAAAATAATTTAATTTAAGGTAAACTCTCAATACCATGGGTGGTGGGTATCATAGGCTACAGCTATGCATAGCCCCACCCATGCTCCGCCCCCCAGTCCCTCTCCTGCTTCTCGCTCTGCGAGTCGGCTCTTCTCATGTGCTGTGGGGCTGGCACTGGGGCCATGCCACCTGCCCTTCTGAGACTTCTGGGGCTGGGGACATTCTGGGGCTGGGTGTGGGGGCCAGCGGCTGTGGTGGGGGCTCTGGGCTCCGGCGGGGGAAGGGGTGTGGAAGGGGCAGGGCTGAGGGCTAGCCTCCCCAGGCCAGCAGTTCACATGCTGCCCACGCTCAATACCACTTCCCAACTGTAGCAAATATATTTTTCTTTAGCCAAAAAAGCAGCATGGGAGGTTCTGCTTTGTTGTTGCCTTGAAAGGAGTCAAAGTGGGGCAGCAAGAGCAGGTCAGAAGGAGCAGGCCAGCTGAGTATGCCAGGCACCCCCTGTTGCCCTCAGACACTGCTGTTACAGGAGTGGTCTATAAATGAGAGACATCTACCCATATGTAGATAGTTAGCTAATGGATTATATGCTAGTAGGTGGCGCTCAACAATATATAGCATAGGTCTTGGATTTTGTAGAGGACCAGTGAAACTTGTCGTGCACTGCAAATGGCTTCTTCTTACATGTAGCTCTTCATAACAGAGGGCTTCCAAGGCCCCCACTCCTTTCACTCTTCCAGAACAAGTAGGCAAGAGCCTACCAGCTCCTCCCGTGAGGGCATGGCTCAGAAGGGGGATGGGCAGCACCGGAACAGCCGGTCAGTGGCCATTAGGGACTCAGAAAGCCTTCAGAGACCCCCTAATCTTAGTACAGCAGCCACCAACTGGGCCAACAGTGGGGGACTGAATCAGCAACTTTCAGAGTATACAGCTTGTGCTAAAGATCTAAGCTCTGCAGCTTAGGGCCCTTTTAATGGATTCATATCCTACATGGATCAGACACATAACACATGTACAGTCAAAAATATACAATTCAAATAATATTGTGACCAAGAATTATTTGCTACAAAATTCATGAATAATTTCAAATAATCAGCACAAATGGCATTCTGAGATTTCTTCATAGACAGTTGATGAAGAGGGGAGGTGGGGAAAGGTAAATTTCACCTAATTATTTGTTGTGAATTTGCTCCAATCTAATCAGTAAAAATTGACTTTAAAATCCAAAGGCATTTGGAATGAATACAGCTCTCAACTACTTGTTTGTTTTGCCCTCCCCTTGTTACATACCATCAGTTTGTAAAATACTAGGTCAGTTAATAGGTAAATAATTCAACCACCTTTCCAATGGTGAGCCAGTTAATCGACATTAGTAAAGGTTTGCCCCTTCTATAAATCAGTCAACTCTGTTTGATTGTGGACATTTCTGGCTCTTTCATGTCAATATTGTGATCCTCAAAGGCTGAGTGAGATATGGAGAAAAGTTCTCTGACAGTTTTTGGTCAGCAAGTCAAGAAAGAAGCATCTCCCATTTTACCTTTTCTTTAGAAATGCACCCTTGAAGAACAAGGTGTTGAGCACTGGGGAACTCTGGAAGGAGCGTTCCAGTTTTGGAACTAAGAGAATATTTCCTAGTGAAGCCACCCTGAAATGTGTAAAAATACAGTAAAATTAGAAATATGTAATACTGCCAACACCACCAATTAGTATTTAACGGATGTTATAGCTCATGAGAATCCCAAAGGTTCCAAAACTTTGGTTGAATTCAGATAATTCTTCCAAAATCTGCAGGTTTCAAAACGTGGGTCACTATTCAGTAAGATACTTAAGCATGTGCCTAACTTTAAGCACCATCGAATTTTGCTTTCACAGTTGTACAAACCTGGAATCACTCCACTGACTTCATGGAATTCTACTGGTTTCAAAGAATTGACTCCCGATTTACAAGTGAAAGCAGAGCAGACTATAATCTCTTGTGTTTAAATGGACATACATAAAACATACACAAAGCTTTGTGAGACCAGGTGATCACATTGGGTCAAATTCATCTTTGGTGCAACTCCATTGACTTTAACTGAGTTATATCAGAGATTAATTAGAAATTTTTTTTTCTGGAAGGGACCTTTTAGAAAGTATGGGCCCAATCCAGTGCTTAATTTGTGCCATGGCTTGCCAGGGGGAGCCCCGGCACCTCTAGGTTTGGCAGTTCATAGCCGCAGCACTGGGCTTCCTGCATCAGTTATGAATGCAAAATAATTGCTTGATCCCCGGCACCACTTTCATTACAAATTAAGCACGGGCCCAATCCTATTCCATTTAAATGAGTGGGAGTTTTCACAGTGAGACTCGAATTGGCTCCTGAAACACTTAAGAGACTGTAAATACCAAGACTTTTTCTTCTGTTCACACTGGCTGGATAAGTGAAAGAGCAGCTCTACTGGTTGCTCATTTCGGAGGTAAGCTCCCATTCACTTATAAAGGTTCCCAGAACAGTCTAACCTGCATACATGTGATTCCCATTCATTCACTCTCAGGAGCTGAACTAAGCTCTGTGCCTTGCTGCTTTCTCACATCTAAAGGAGTTCTCCCTCGTTCAAATGGCAGTAGCCTGCGGTTTTGGTTCAATCCCTGCCTAAGATAGTGGTGTCTGGAGGGGTGTGTAACCACAGTTCATTACAAATGTACAGCAATACTATGCAACAATTCAAGAGCCCAGCACTGAAGTCCCTAGTTTTGCCTGACTGTGGTCTCCCGGACTGCACGTAAGGGCAGGAAGTGAAGAATAAATTCATGCCGGGGATAGTACAGAGAGGCAAAACACACTTAACCAAGCTGCAATTTGGACAAGACACTATGGTCCACCCTCTTACCAAAAAAAAAAAAAAGAAAGCCCCCCACAAAGGGGCGTGACATCAGGCTTACATCTCCTTGGAGGATAGTATTCTGAGAAGCACAATGCCGCCAATTACCCTGCGGGAGCATTGGTTCAGAAGAAAAATGCCTCCCTTCTGGGCCACCAGTACCACTTTCTGCAGTTCCTAGATGTTCCCTACAGGGCTCCCATTCAAGCAGTGACCTAACTTAATCTTGTAAGCCCCTGGCAGGATCACAGCCAAAGGTAGCACAGGTGCTGGCTATACCTCGAGAGGAAAGCTTTAAGGGCTAGAACTGTGACCCCGAACGCTGATGCTAGCCTTTCCCTTTCAGAGCAACGGCAGGTGCAGATGATGAAACAATGACAAACCTGCATGTTCAGATACTGACTGTACGACAAAACATGACAAATCTACACTTCACTAGTTTGCTGACTTTATAATTCCCACACAAACCCGGCTGCCTCAGACCACTGCTCAGCAAAGACTGAAGAGTAGCACCCTGTATAATATGAGGTATGACGTTACTAAGCTTTACAACATATACCACAGTACACTTGGTGCTGCTTTATGTAATACCCTGAGGAAAATGAAATGATAGTGGTCAAGATAAATGGGAACAGTACATTCTGCGATGCTTTCCTGACTTATGGAATTGTGTTTGCTCACATAGGATTACATTTACTCCTGGGCAGGCTGCCTGCACAAGTCCCTGTCTTCCATCTCTGTCTCTCTTAGTCCTCAGTGCACAGAGCCTTGCACAGGCCTTCTGTAATAAGAGGAATTTCACCTTTCCGAATCCACTCATTCTGAATGGGTTCTCTCAGTCACTACTGGGCGGGATTCAGCCCGGGTACTGGGCCAGCACATTTAAACCCTGATTTGAGAATGTAAGTGGTACTTAAATTGGCCTTGTTCTAGCCCTCGGCATATGGGTGAGTTTCACCCTCGTGTGAATTAGCAAGTTTAATGGGTGTACCTCAACATAGTGCAAAGTGTGTAATTCTGTGTCCACTGAAGCAGATCTAAAGATTTCAACAATCTGAGTCAGTCTCAAATTAAATGAATTCAGAATACCAAGAATTGAAGATAGGTGTTGTCCACCATTTATTTGCCCTGTTTTTTAATCTTTCGACTTACATTCTTACACTGATTTGTTTCGTTTGAGGGCATGCATTTGCATTTGGGATACCTTACATTCAGATTTGAATGAACACTTCAGACTTCCAAACTGTCTTTACTTTATCATTAAAAAAAAACAAAACAGAATGCAAGGAATGACAGACATATGTTATTTGAACAGCATCTTGCCTGTCCCATCAACCTATTCAAACACAGATAAAGAGCTAAATGAACGAAATGATAGAAGTTTAAATTCTGTATTGACTTAAACATTAGACAGTTAAAACACTGTTTTGAGTCAATATCTCTGCAGTTCTACAATTGCCTATCAGCATCAAGAGGGTTTTTTTTTTCAATTGATAACAGGAGCGATCTGGGTGCCTTTATTATGCAATTACCCATTAAATGTATTAAAAGCTTTGATTAAAAGGAATTAGTGCATAAAAGTTTTTTTTAAAGAAAAAACATTTGCACCATTTCATTGTGCTAATGGACTTATATGACTGTATCCCACTTCTTGATATTTTAACCCATTGCCACCTGCCCTTTCATTCTAATTCCATCTGTTTCTAATGGCTATTTAACATTAAGATAATGATAGCAATATTATCAGCCTAATTAACCATGCAGACTCTAATGGCATACTAACTGGTTTAGATAAAAGAGTTTTCTGATATCTGCTCATACAGAAAAAATACTAAAAAATGTGATAAAACATACCAGAGGTAAACAATGTGCCTGGCACTCAATGTTCATCCAAGTTTCATTTAGTCTGTACCTATAAGATTTTAAAATCTTTTCAATGTTTCTGTGTTGCTGGTGAGAGTGACATCTCATGCAATCATTGTAAATCCTTTCTGCAAAAACTAATTGGACAAATTGCCTAGGGAGGTTGTAGAAACTTCATCATTGGAGACAGGGGCGGCTCTAACGTTTCTGCCGCCCCAAGCAAAAAAACCAAGAAAACCCCAAATGCCGCCCCCCCAAAAACAACCCCTCCCCAAAAAACACCCCCGTCTCTCGAAGCGCGGGCGGCATGCCCGCGGCCCCCGCTCTCCCCGGCCAGAGCGCCGGCGGGGAGCGAGCGAGGCATGCCGGCTGCCACGCTCTCCCCGGCCAGAGCGCCGGAGCGAGTGCAGAATGCCTGGGAGGGAGGGGGAGACGCGCGCCGTGGCTGCTCAGGTTCTCTTCTCCCCCTCCCTCCCAGGCTTAAGAGCCTGGGAGGGAGGGATAGAAGCGGTGCGTGAAACAGCTGTTTCACGCGCTGCCGCTGAGTCGGCGGCGGCGCGTGAAAGTGGCGCAGAGCAGAGGTGAGCTGGGACGGCCGGCCGGGGCACATTTCTAGGGGCGGCATGGCCGGTACCAGAATGCCACCCCTAGAAATGTGCCGCCCCAAGCACCAGCTTGTTTTGCTGGTGCCTGGAGCCGGCCCTGATTGGAGATTTTTAAGAACAGGTTAAACAAACACCTGCCAGGGATGGTCTAGTACTTAGTCCTGCCTCGGTACAGAGGACTGGACTAGATGACCTCTCGAGGTCCCTTGCAGTTCTACATTTTTATGATTCTTTGATATTTTCAAGGGAGTGAGCAGGAATATAGTTTAATGGAAGGAGGGTTGCAAAATTTTCACTAAATCCTGTCTGGTCACATTCACTTTAGTTTTGTTTTGAAACTTGACTGCATGGTCTCAGACACACAGGGCTAGCCTATACATTGAGAACCTTTACTCACAAGTGTAATCCCATTGATTTCATTGGGATTATTCTTGGGAGCACATGCTTAGCAGCATGACTAAAGGTTGCACAATCTACCCTATAATGCACTGTTGCAATTTTCCAGCAAACTGGGGGTGGGGGAAACCACTCCCTATTCAATACTACAGGTACAAGAAAACAGGGCACAGTGTTTACCTCATTCTTCAACTTGCTTCCAGAAAACCTTTGAAAACAAATAGATTATATTAGTACATCAAAATTGAGCATTGTGGTTATTAGAATTAAACAACAACAACTCCTCCCCCGCATACTGCATTGGATGGAAAAATGATCATGGTGAGCCTGAAAAATAAACATACCTGGACAAATACCTCTATTCTTTAACTTCTACTGGTTTCCAAGCTCCTGAGAACATAATTAAAGCCATGGGAGACAGTCTTTTAAAAGTGAAGAATTTAGGGCAGTGACCAAACAGAAAAGTCTAAGACCCAGGTTCCATTCAGACTTCAAACCTGTGTTAGAACCTCACAAAAGTCTGTAAGTCAGGGAAGCATTTGGTCCCAAATTGAGAATATTTTAGAACTTCCCTAGCAGAGAATAAGACTAATAAAAAATAAATGAAAGAAAAAAGAGTTTAGACTTTCCCCTTTGAGAAGAACGATAACAGCATAAAATAGTGTTTGCCAGAAACTAGCTACCTTCCTAGAATGGTTTCAATCCAAGAGGGATGTATCTCTGATGGAAAAAAATCATTAATAACTGTCAGGAATATGTAACAGTATAGACATCATTCTGTGTACTATGGGCCTGGTCCAATGGCCACAGAAGTCAATGGAAAAACTCCCATTGGCTTCATTGGGTGCTGAAGCAAGCCCTAGGTGCAGTCACCAGAAAACTCAAGCTGAATTAGATCTACATTAGGTAATCCTGGGTGGCAAGGTTTTACAAGGATCTGCACAATGATGAAAACAAGTCAGCTGTGGTTTGTTTAATTATTAGAATTCCCGCTTATTTTAGCTGCAAGGTGATAAGATTACAATGACAACATGAAGTTTTATAGTGACATGGGGCCGTATTGTGGTTTCAAGCCATTGAGATGTGCCGGGAACAGGGAGTAGAGCTGAAATGGCCAGAGGTGACCCAAGTAGGGTGACCAGACAATAAGTGTGAAAAATCGGGATGGGGTAGGGGGGTAATAGGAGCCTATATAAGAAAAAGACCCCAAAATCGGGACTGTCCCTATAAAATCGGGACATCTGGTCACCCTAGACCCAAGGCATTTTGCCTGCACAGGACAGACACAAGGAAAATGACTCAAGGGAATGGCAGTGAGCGTCTTGGAAAGGGGAAATGTGTGTTCCTTCCAAACTTCCTGTCTGATGCCAGATACCAGAAGGCAAGCAGAGAGGGTGGGTGGGCAGAAGAACTCCATTGCCTACTGAGATGGAGCTAAGTGGCCTCACAGCTAGGTGTGTATTGTGGACAGAGCAGTAAGGGGACACCACCAATTCAGCACATAACTTGGGCAGCTTTTGCTGGATGTGTTCCTCCAAAGCCCCAGTCACAAGCTAAAGCTGCTCTTCCCACAGTACTATGGGTAGGTGTGTGCTATGCTTCCTCCTTTGAAGGACGGGGCTGGGGAAGGCAGATTTTTAAAGGTATTTAAGCACCTAAAGATGCAGAAAAGTGCTTAGTGGGGTTTTCAAAAGTGCCAAGGCACTTTAGTCTCATACTGAAATCAATAGCTGCTAGACATCTGGGAGTGCTGGAAAATCTCACTCGGCACCTATCTGCACTGTGAGGCACGTAAACTCCTTTGAAAATCTGGCCCACGGTACTTTTGTATTAACTCCGCTTTCTTTCACTCAGCAGCACTGGAGCTTGCAAGGCCACAGGCTTGAACCTAATGGTGCATGGCTCTGGCTGAGATACTGCCCAGGGCCATTAGTGATATGGTCCCCTTTGTGCCTCTCACTCAATTAAACGAGCAATTTGTTTGAGATAATTCTGCATTACAAAATAACCTCATCTACAAATGTGCCAAAAACACCCCCGCACCCATTGATAAATACTGGATAAGGAAATGGCAAGTCCAGATTTATTATACCCAGCAACTGCAGGATCCCCCTTTCTGTAGATGACCAATGCCAACATTAGCCTCATGTTTTCTGTTGTGCCCTATTTCTTATGCCAGGGACCCTGGGCGATAACCTGAAGCTGCCAGAGGCTGAATTTTCTATATGTGCCCATGAACTCATTTATTCTTTTCCTTTAACACAATCCCACTCATGTCTGTATTTTCATTGACAATGAAAGCCTTCATTCAAGCCATATGTGAACAGAGACATTTGTTTTATGAACTATTAATCTTTATTTGGTAAACCAACATGCAGCTATCATAATTTATTGATCTTGCTAGCTGTCCCTTAAATAAATATAATTAGAGCTTCTGGTTTAGGTTTCAGCTTGATATTTGCCAGTAAAAGAACCAGTAAATATTAATCTACACTGAAACCTGTCCTCCTGCCCACAGATGCCAACTTCACACCATTCCCTGTCAGTTTCACAAGGGTGAGCTGCATTGGGTGGCAAATGGAGAAGACTGCCACACAAAGGTGTGTAAGCAAAATGCTCTGAAAATTGAGCTTCACTACTTTAAATTTAGTGGGCTAGTGTAAATGGTGTAAATGGTGTAAAGCTCCCTTGACTTCAGTGGAGGTATGCTGAATTACACCAGCTGGAATCTGGCCCACTGTGTACAAAAATTTAACCCTGGATTTTTGGGAGTAAATTACTGCCCCAAACCAGGAGCATTAAAAACATGAGAGAAAAATATTACTGGTGCCTCTATACTACAGTGATAGGTGTCCTGTGACTACCTTACATAGATAGATGAGATTAAAATTAGATCATCGCTGAACATCATTCCAAAATACAGTGGCAGAGACTTAGTCTCAGAAGTCATGTTACTGTACCTTGTCAACCCTTTTCCAGAATACACAGAGTGGTAATACGCGCTGCTTTCTTTAATGCCGATTCCATAGTAATGATACCTGTGAAAAAGAAAAGGGCTACTTATGTTTGTGGAGGACACATATAAAGGTCTACAGGGAACTAAACTGATGCTTAATTCAACTTTTCCTTAGGCCTGGTCCACACTAGGGGAGGGGATCGATCTAAGATATGCAACTTCAGCTACGTAAATACCGTAGCTGAAGTCGAAGTCTCTTAGATTGAATTACAAAGTACTTACTGCGGGTCCACGCGGAGCAGGCAGGCTCCCCCGTTGACTCCGCTTACTCCTCGTGCCGAGCTGGAGTTCCGGAGTCAATGGGGAGCGCTTCTGGGATCGATTTATCGCGTCTACATGAGAAGCGATAAATCGATCCCAGAACATCGATCGCTACCCTCCGAATCGGGCAGGTAGTGTGGACATACCCTTAGACTCTATTTTAATTAAAGTTATTTTCATGTCACTGGGATAGATCCTGGTCCCATTGAAGGCAATGGGAATATTACCATTGTATTCAAGATTTGGCCCAAAGACTACACCTAAACTACTTCCTTCAATTACCAGGGTACACTCAAAACCCACTTAGACTTTCAACTGGTGCACAATGCAACTGCCCACTTATTAAATGTTATGTCCTGCCAGGTTATATATCATCTCTGCTCCATAGTCAGCAGTGGCTTTCAGTTTGCTTCCTGGGGAAGGTTAAAGTGTCAGGTTTGATCCATTTTTCTAGATTTTTATATCTTGCTCGTCATTGTAGTATCCAAGTCCCTGGAAAGTTCTAAGTGGTTTATAATCAGCTTGCCTTTCAGACTACTTCTTTCCTGATGTGATGCTGCAGCATCTTCAATCAGATGAGGTGCTTGAAACAACTATCGTGCTTCTTGTCTACTCTGTGAGTCAGTTTTCAGCCTCCTGCCCATATCTAGAAGTAATATCCCTGAATCCTCACATTGGCTGGATTCTCCTCTTAGGCCTTGCCCACCCACAGTGCATTCACTGATTCACTAGTTAAATCAGTGCAACTCCCCTCACGTGGACACTCTTGACATAACACACAGTTGCACTGGTTTAAGTAAATTGGTTTAGAATCACAACTTTTAGTTAAACTCAGGGGTGGCTCTAGGCACCAGCGCAGGAAGCGCGTGCCTGGGATGGCAAGCCATGGGGGGGCAACCTGCCGGTCTCTGTGAGGGAGGCAGTCAGGCTGCCTTCGGCAGTACACCTGCGGGAGGTCCACCGGTGCCGCAAATTCAGCGGCAATTGGTAGCAGACACGCTGAAGGCGGGGACAGGTGGATCACCCACAGAAACGCCGCCGAATCTGCGTGACCAGGGGACCGCCCGCAGGCATACCACCGAAGGCCGCCTGACTGCCGTGCATGGGGCGGCAAAAACATAGAGCTGCCCCTGGTTAAACTGGTCAACTTTGTGTGTGGACCAGGCCTAAATTGCATTAGTGTAACCTCTCCAAACTCAGTGGAGTTGCGTCAGCTTAACTGAGGGGAAAATTTAGATTGACTCGCCTTTGTATATTTCAAGTATAAACAATAAAAGTAGTAATGTATTTAAAAATGACTCATTAGTGTCACATTAGTATCACTTACATCAACATCATTTCCTCATCTATAAAAGCTAATAGCTTACATTTATATAGCACCGTTCATCCAGAAGGATCCCAAAGTTATAACCTGGTTTACAAACTCTCTATATTAACCCCTTCATCCCTGATGTTTTAAAAAGTGTTCAGTAAGGAAGAAGATACCTAGAGGGAGGGACAATTAGGTGGAGAAATTCTTAAGGGCTAGAGTTGGTGGGCAATTGCAAGATCCCTGATGGGCAGAAGACGTGAGGTGAAAGGAGGAAGAATAACCACCTCAGGGTGATTAGTCCCATCACATGGCACATTGATAACTAGACTGGACAAAACTCTAATAAATGTATGAGATGAAACAATCCTGCACTCGCGGGAAGGCTAGATGCTGTCACAGATGTCTAGATTTAAGGGCCCTGATTCTGGGTGGGGGCATAAAATGGGGTTGTGTCTTCTGATTCTCCAATGTCCCTATGCTCTGGTAGAATCTGGAGAGTCACTGGGTAAGCGGTGGTGAGACAGGGTTGGGGCAGGAGGCCAAACCCCACTTTTCCCTATGCATTATCTTGCCGGTCTTCCTGTAGCTTAGCTCAATCTGAAGGGCTTCGCTCAGTCTGAGACCACGTAGGCTCCTGGAAACTTCTACTTTACATGTGCTCAGAAGTTTAAGAGAGGTAATAGCACATTGTTTCCATACCAGCATTATAGAATTTCATTACCGGATATTCCCACCTTAGTAACAGTATATCTATACATACACTTTTCAAAGTCACTTTTAAAGTACGAAGTAAAAGCACCATAAAGTATCATATGGAGGAGAAGAGGAAGATGCCCATGTGCTTTGGAAGTGATCCAGCATTTCATTATTAGTCCTGGAAGGTGAAAGAGACCCTAATTTTATGGCACCACAGAGGTTTTAAATAAAACCTTTTCAAGAAAAGGGTTGACCTTTTAGTCTGTGCATCAGAGCTAGACCATCATTTCCCAGTGTAACGAAAGAACTCAGTGTAAACAATATCGTGGTGAAAACCATTGTTGAACCTGTTGCTACCAATATAGGCCTCAACGTGATAGATACAATTACTAATAAAATACTTGCTCCCTATGATGCTACAGATGATCTTAATCTACCAATGGACAGTATATCTATACCAAACTGCTGTGCTCTGCAACATAATTTGGGTCCTGATCTAGTATGATACTTAAGCATATGCTTATTTTAAGCACGAGTCGTCCTGCTGACTTCAATGAGACTAAGCACGTGCTTCAGTGTTTTGTAGAGCAGCTATCTCCACAAAGTGATACTTCGTTGATGATGTCTCTGAACAAGTTGATAAGCATTCCCAACTCAGCACTGTTGCTCCTTTTAGCATAAAATTGTATCCTCACTGTTTGCTCTCCTGAGGACAAGGAAGGCTAGGAGCAGTAAAAGATGAAGGTTTTAGATTTTCAAAGCTGACATGGGGATTTAGATACAACTCCCACGAAAGGCAATTTTGATTAGAGTTATGTGTCTAAATTATCTAGCTGGCTTTGCAGATCCCTACTGAAGTACTTCTTCTGCTAATGGCCAGCTTTGCTGTCAGCAGTCGAGGTTTTATAGCTAAGGAAATGTGATGCTAAGTGGTCATTCCTAAATACATCACTGCTTTCATTGTTTACCTGAAATTTATGAGTAAAGGTAACTCCACCAAAACACCGTGGTACTCATTGACCCTTGAGAAGGGCAAAATTTCGTCACCTACCTTATCACCGTGTCCCTTGGTTCTTTGCCATGAGTATATTAGTTTGAGGATCGGTGATATGACTAAGTACACGTGAGCAGGCCAGTTTTAAAGATGCATTA
Organism: Chelydra serpentina; assembly: GCA_037349315.1. Lineage (NCBI taxonomy): Eukaryota > Metazoa > Chordata > Testudines > Chelydridae > Chelydra > Chelydra serpentina. Next base: position 47,812,778 of record JBAIAC010000010.1, read on the forward strand.
ACATAGCTCAGAACTATGTCCACCTGCTTGTATCAATCCATTATTTTTGACCAATAGTTGCTATGTAAAATCATATCAACAGGTGGTTTAGGCCCTAAATAACACCAGTCAATGACATAATGCCAAGGATCTTACCTCCATAGCACAGACTTCTGTATTTGATCTCTGTTATGGATAGAAGTAATGACATTTCTTTCAGCCATTGTATTCCATATATTCTATATTAAAGAGATGGGCCTGAACCAAACTTCTGGATCTGAACATTCCTGACATTCGGCAAAGTTCAGATGCAAACTTTTCACTCTGGGCTCATGGACATTTTTCTCCCATTGAATTAAAACTATTTTAGATGAGATTTAAGAGTTGGGAGTGTTTGATATGAAATGTGTGAGAATATGTTCTAAAGAAATCAAACTTTTATCATTTAGCAATTAAATAACAAGAGTTGTACATTGGATTAGAGAAAATATTATGCAGAGATATCACCCGTATTTAAAAAATGTTAAGTGCATTATAATATATGCACCATTGACTTGCTTATTTGCACTGTCACTAAAGCAACTTCTCAGATCTTATGCTAATATATGAAATCTCTCAGCAACTTCAAACACTTGCCAATTTTTATTTTCAAACTAACTTCCTACAAAAAATAGTCCTTCTTTCCCAACAAATGTGGAATTCTCATTCAAATATAAAATATACAACTGCACAGTTATATATTTACTATATTGTATATGATGTATTAGGAATAAAATAAGATCCATGATGGTGAAGGATTTATTTCTTGATTTTCTCAACAGAACTATAAAAAGAAACAGACTAAACTGCTTTCCTTTTTTATTTCATGGGTCTGCTGTAACATATGTTCCTGTGCAACTAGTAGCCCTGATTTTAGCTTACACTGACACAAATGATGGCTGATAAGGAAATGATAGGATTAAGCTGTTCAGGGACTTGCAATAACTTGTTATCACGAGGCCAGCTGCCATATCAGTTTTATTAACCCACTAAATCACTCCTAATAAATAAGATAATAGTTTTCAGACATGATGGATAAAAGCTAAGATTTAACATCGATCAAAGTCTACAAAGAAATTAAAATGTAACTTGAGCTCAAACACAATCTCCTGTGTGCCTACTCTACACAGTATGTACATTTTCCTGAGTAGCTGTCACAGGTAATTCACAGATCATGGTGATTATTGTTTATTATTTCTATTCTGGGAGCAGCCACATTGTGCTTGACCTTGTCCAAACACATAAGAGGACACAGTCCCTGCCCCAAAGATCTTACAGACTATTATATACTAATCTGAGACAGTGTTTACTTTTCTATAGTGGGTCTCCTCCAATGTAGCTGGGATCTAGCCAGGATCCCCACCCCTTCAGCAATATGGGAAATACAGGGTAGTCATAATGAGAGCTGATTGGAAGCTTGCTCTACAGTGAAACATTCTCTTTCATCTAAGCCAAAAAGTTTTTGTTTCAACAAAGATTTCATCAAAATGGGGTTTGGGATCCAGGAAGAGAACGAAAGATTCTTACACTCTATAGGGCAGTTAGGGCACTGTCCAGGGATGTGAGTGAGACAGGTTAAAGGCTCTATGCTGCCTAAATCAGAGGGATCTGGGGAAAACTTTTCTTTCAATCAGTCAGAGCAGGGACTTGGACCTGGGTGCCCTATCTACCATGACACACGTACACATCTCTGCCTCTCTGCTGACACAATTCTATTGTCACAAAAACCTTCCAGTGCAAAATGAAAACAAACATTGGGACTTTGAAAGCTGCTGAGAAATGGAATTGTCATTCTCTGGTCAGCTCTGGCTATGGCTGTGCTCTGTCACTATCCTGACATATCCGAGGTGAGAAGTACATTGTGAGATAATTTATTCATGGAAAGTTGGGGGGTGGGAGTCTCTTTGAAATATTAGATTGTAAACTCTCTGGGGCAGGGACTATCTTTTGGTTCTATATTTGTATAGCACCCAGCACGATGGCATCCTGGTCCATGACTGGAGTTTCTAGATGCTACAGTAATACAATTAAAAATAATAAACAAGAATCTAAACCTTAGAACTGAAATAACTCCATTATGTTACATTCTTTAAAAGAAAGAGTCTGAGTGCTAGGAAATGACTGTGTCCAATCAAAAGAACCCAGCTTTGCTCCCCATCGACATGTCTGTATTATAATGTGGTGCCCAGTAGTACCTAACCTCACTCAAGCCCAGGTTGTGACCTGCTTACTTTCATTAGTGAGCAGTTAGGCTAGGTCTACACTACGAGCGCTACAGCATTAATGGAAAGATTCCTACATTAATGGAAGGGTTTTTTCCATCACTGTAGGTAATCCACCTCTCTGAAAGGTGCTAGTTAAGTTGATGGAAGAATTCATCCACTGACCTAGCTGTGTCTGCAGTGGGGGTTAGGTCAACCTAACTATGGCACTCAGGGCGTGACATTTTTCATATCAATTTACTGTAGTTAATCCACCTCTCTGAGAGGTGTAGCTAGGTTAATAGAGAAATTCTTCCAATAATCTAGCCACGTCTAGAACGGGACTGAACTATGGTGCTCGGGGAGTGAAATTTTTCACAGCCCTGAGCAACATAAGTAGGTCGATCTCATTTTTAAGTGTAGACCAATGTAAATGAAAATCAGGCCCATGATGTTTTCAGAAAAAAAACAGATAAAAAAAGAAGATCCTAATGCCAGATGTTTGAGCGAAACCTCTTGGTGCCTTACCCATTCAAAGAAATTGTTCAAGAGCAGATAATCCATATGAAAACATCACTCATTAATACTGTCAAGGTTAGTGAGCCTGTGCAATCTGCTGAGTAAATGCTGGACAAGCTGTATTTCTGTACTAATATTGTACCATGTCTTAGAAAAGAGGTGTGGGCAGTGACTCTAGTCTCTACACCGTTAATGCTGGAGCTACAGCCCCATTTATAAATACATATTTTTAAATACCCCCCTCAACGTCACAGAAATCAAACCACCTGACATTTCACAGATGTGCGATATCTACTTCAGGTAGAATTGTGTTTTCGAAGGTTTGGGGCAAAATTTGGTAACCATTTATTAGATATAACAGGTCCAAAAAATGCGGTGCATTTTGGGGACTTTTTTCTAGTATTTTCTGGTTTATAATAGCAATAGAATGGCTGAACCTAAGCTCCAGCTTCATTGGACTCTGTGGGCCTTTAGAAGAACTTGAGGAGTCTGGGGAATGTGTGAGCTAGTTAGTTATTTAGGCGTACAATGCCAACACCATTAAGATTAGAAGTCTGTATGAGATCAGTCACAAACCAAAGTTCTGGGACAATACATCAGTCCACACTTACATTAGGATGCCTGTAGCAATGACTGAGCTACTACAATAAGAGATTTCACTAAAGCAGACAATGCATGATCACACCCCCCACACCCCTATGCCATTTAACCAACTCGAGCTTCTTTCCCATAACAACTTTACTCCAAAAACCTCCTTTCAGCATTTAAAGGTGACCTGCAAAGGGGAAAAAATGAATTTGTGTTCCATTTGTTATTTTTCTTTGTGATATGTAAATAAAGCCTGAAAAATTGTTGGGCTTCCTCCCACAAGTATATCTCCCCTTCCCCCCATCTTGTCACTTTGCAATAGAAATTTAGGTCTTATCTACCCTATTTTTCCTGGAAAACTCTATGGACCTATTGGAAAACTGGTAGGATTATGACATGAGGGAAAAGAGGCAAGTGTAGTAGAGTTGGTAGCTATGGGAAGTGATTTTTATTCAGACTATTTAAAACACTTTGGTTCATTTTGTTTTTGTTAACACTTATTTAACTTCAATGCCTGAGAAACACTCAAGAGAGAAAAAATACGTTATTAACTATTTGAAATTGAAATTCATCCCCACTTTTGATTAAACCCTAAAGCTAAATTCCATATATGACATCTCCAGTGAGTGCTCCAAAAAGCCAGGGAACCAACTTGCCATTCCTGATATTTCTAAGATAAAGTCTAAAGTAAAAAAAATAAGCAACAGGGAGCAAAAACCTTAAAAAAACAACCAACCAAACATCCTTCAGGCCATATAGTATAAATAATTCAAGAAGAACACACCCTTATGTTTTCCTTTTGCAAATCACCTTTATTTCCTGTGCTTTGTTTCGCAGGTTACTAAATAGGAAGGTAAGAATTTTTCACACAGAGTCTTTTCCCAAGAGTTTTCTTATTACTATTATTGTTATGGTTTTCCATCTTTGTTTGTTAATTTTTTTCTTGTTACTTGTCTCTGTTTTTCTCTATTGTGATCTCTTCTTTCAGTCAAGTCTATTTTCCTATACCTTGATTCAGGAAGGCACTTAAACACATGCCTAACTTTAAGCATCAGAGTAATCCTGGGACTACGCCTGTATTTGAAGGCACATGCATACTTAAGCACTTGCTTGAATAAGGGCCTGAATAACTATGGACTAGTGCAGATAGATATATTCACAGAAACATGGATACCATTTATATCCCATAACGTTCCTCATAGCAACATGGGCATTCTTAGGAAAAACTTCTTCTGAAGCCAATAGAAATTCACAGAGAAGAACTTGACTAAATTGGATTCAAGGCTGAGGACTGCTAACTTTTTTGAACAATGCCTTCTAAGAACAATAAAGTTTAACTAAACCCTCTCTCCCCAGAAAAGTGTCCCCTTCACTTTTGAAATCCGCAAAATTCTAATGTAAGTGTAAACTTTACAAAACCCAAATATTGGTAAGTATTGAAATTAACTTTTAAGGTCATTCTAACAATTTTAAGTCTTCCCTGGTTGCACAGCCTCATAGACAGTCAGCTTCAAACAACACAGAATATTGCATCACTAACTTCCCACTGTTATACACCCTGTACTCTATGTGGATGCATGGATAATTGTGCCTTACTTTGAATGGAAGAGAGTTTATTGAAATACCTGATTCCTGGTTATTCACTGATTGTGCATAATAGATTCATAGATTCATAGATTCTAGGGCTGGAAGGGACCTTGAGAGGTCATCGAGTCCAGCCCCCTGCCCTCATGGCAGGACCAATTACTGTCTAGACCATCCCAGACAGACATTTATCTAACCTACTCTTAAATATCTCCAGAGATGGAGATTCCACAACCTCCCTGGGCAGTTTATTCCAGTGTTTAACCACCCTGACAGTTAGGAACGTTTTCCTAATGTCCAACCTAAACCTCCCTTGCTGCAGTTTAAGCCCATTGCTTCTTGTTCTATCCTCAGAGGCTAAGATGAACAAGTTTTCTCCCTCCTCCTTAAGACACCCTTTTAGATACCTGAAGACTGCTATCATGTCCCCTCTCAGTCTTCACTTTTCCAAACTAAACAAACCCAATTCCTTCAGCCTTCCTTCATAGGTCATGTTCTCTAGACCCTTAATCTCTTCTCTGGACCCTCTCCAATTTCTCCACATCTTTCTTGAAATGCGGTGCCCAGAACTGGACACAATACTCCAGTTGAGGCCTAACCAGCGCAGAGTAGAGCAGAAGAATGACTTTGCGTGTCTTGCTCACCACACACCTGTTAATGCAGCCTAGAATCATGTTTGCTTTTTTTGCAACAGTATCACACTGTTGACTCATATTTAGCTTGTGGTCCACTATAACCCCTAGATCCCTTTCTGCCGTACTCCTTCCTAGACAGTCTCCTCCCATTCTGTATGTGTGAAACTGATTGTTCCTACCTAAGTGGAGCACTTTGCATTTGTCCTTATTAAACTTCATCCTGTTTACCTCTGACCATTTCTCCAATTTGTCCAGATCATTTTGAATTATGACCCTATCCTCCAAAGCAGTTGCAATCCCTCCCAGTTTGGTATCATCTGCAAACTTAATAAGCGTACTTTCTATGCCAATATCCAAGTCGTTGATGAAGATATTGAACAGAGCCAGTCCCAAAACAGCCCCTTGCAGAACCCCACTCGTTATACCTTTCCAACAGGATTGGGAACCATTAATAACTACTTGCTGCGTACGGTTATCCAGCCAGTTGTGCACCCACCTTATAGTAGCCCCATCTAAGTTGTATTTCCCTAGTTTATTGATTAGAATATCATGCGAGACCGTATCAAATGCCTTACTAAAGTCTAGGTATACCACATCCACCGCTTCTCCCTTATCCACAAGACTCGTTATCCTATCAAAGAAAGCTATCAGATTGGTTTGACATGATTTGTTCTTTACAAATCCATGCTGGTTATTCCCTATCACCGTACCACCTTCCAAGTGTTTGCAGATGATTTCCTTAATTACTTGCTCCATTATTTTCCCTGGCACAGAAGTTAAACTAACTGGTCTGTAGTTTCCTGGGTTGTTTTTATTTCCCTTTTTATAGATGGGCACTATATTTGCCCTTTTCCAGTCTTCTGGAATCTCTCCTATCTCCCATGATTTACCAAAGATAATAGTTAGAGGCTCAGATACCTCCTCTATTAGCTCCTTGAGTATTCTAGGATGCATTTAATCAGGTCCTGGTGACTTGCAGGCATCTAACTTATCTAAGTGATTTTTAACTTGTTCTTTTATTATTTTATCTTCTAAACCTTCCCCCTTCCCATTTGCATTCACTATGTTAGGCATTCCCTCAGACTTCTCGGTGAAGACCAAAACAAAGAAATCATTAAGCATCTCTGCCATTTCCAAGTTTCCTGTTACTGTTTCTCCCTCCTCACTGAGTAGTGGGCCTACCCTGTCCTTGGTCTTCCTCTTGCTTCTAATGTATTGATACAAAGTTTTCTTGTTTCCCTTGGAAACAATCATTTAGACCACCCTGCATCTGTCCAATTTGCTTTTTCATCATGTATTGGTGCATCAGTTCACTACATGTCCGTAAGAACATACACAATCCATGGAAAGACACACTTTTTACATTCTTGAACCAAAATCAAAATCACACTGGAGAAACTCAATCACACTTCCTCAAAGCTCTTGGGGTATTCAACAGGAAAAGCTGTTGTCATACCATGAGATTCACCATAACATTACACCTGCTCTGCTAAAAATGTAAGTCCAGGACCAACACTGACATCATTTACACAGTAGGCATCGTACATATGAAAAACCAACACGCTGTGCTCCTGAAGCACAACACTCCACAGACCAGCTATACAAATCAACTGGTTGATTAGACTGAAGAAGTCTGCAGCTACAATTGTGAACTTCTCAAAGTCCTTCTAGCACTAAATGTCTGTCTCTAGTAGTTTCAGCTGAAGCTTTCCTGTAATTTGGAAATGGGAGTGAAAAGTTGCCAGGTTTGCAAACAGGAATAATAACAATCATAATTCAATCATGCAATTTTCCCAGCAAAAATGAGCAAGTATAACAAATATCTGATAAAAGTTGGGAAACACCACAAAAGATCCATGACATTATAAAGATAATGGAAAAGATAATGGAAAATCTGGGGAAAAGCAATTACATTCAAAAATCATGCATGCAATAATGTTTCTAAAATTCAGACTGTTTTTCAGTTCCATTTCTCTCTCACACACATACACACACAAAATGTCATCTGTAGCTCTAATTGTTTGAATGCAGATTTTGTGGCTTAATGCATAAAATACAGACACAGAAGTATTGCATGTTATACAGCCTATACTCTATGTGGATGCATGAATAATTGTGTCTTACTTTGAATGGCCTCTTGTCCCAAGCCGCCGTGTGGTAAGCAGGGGGAATTTCTGGCGAATGGTCTAATGAGAAAGTCAGGCATATTAGTTTCTAGCAAGGGCATGTTTCCTTTGTCAGCAGCTCTGAAAAGTTTGTCTTGGAAAAAGCAAATGTTGAATAGAGGATAAATATTTACTCCTGAACATATTAAAATTAAAAGGTAGACTTGTAGTATAAGAAGAGACTGCAGAGACCAAAAATTGTTACATTTGTGACTCATGAATAAGAAGTGTTATTTCAATGCTATCAAGATCCACAAGCAATCAGACAAACGGTTTATGCTTTCTAGAGCCCAGAGTAGAGGTGACTTGAAAGATTAGGGCATTTAACACCCTAGGTCATCCCACTTTGTAACTCCAGATCTCCCCATAACCGTGTACATGTACGTTCATGTGCATGCGCATGCACACACACACACACACACACACACTATCTCCTTCCCAGTCTCGCTCTTACTTGTCACGACAAACACTAGTTGTCTTCAGGAGAAACCCATTCAATGGGTTGCACTTAAGCTGCACTGGATCCTTTGCCCCAAGCCTCTAGGGAGGTCATCAGGTAGAACGAAAGGACTGGTAGCAGGGATTCTACTCCAGCAGGTACTGTGTGGTGTGTCTGGGCTCTAGGGGAGAAAGGAAGGCACCAGGACTATGCGGGCTGCAAGGTGTTTAGGCCCTGAGGAAGAAAGGTAGGTACCAGGTGTCTGCACTGGAAATGGAAAGAGGAGAGGCCGGGCCACGGAGTGCACCAGGGGACTGAAAGTACTTGAGGGTGCTTCTGGACTGGGGAGGAGAGAGGGAAGCAGCAGTACTGGGGAGTGGGTCAAGGCTGTGTAGAGGGGATGACAGAACTGGGGACCATGGGGAATAGGGAAGGGGCATATGGCTCCTTGTGATGGCTTCTCTCACTCTCCCCTCCCCCCAGGGCCGGCACTTCCACTAGGCGACCCTAGGCAGTCGCTTAGGGCGGCAGAATTTGGGGGGCGGCATTTCGGCGGCAACTCATTTCCTGGCAGCGATTCGGTGGCAAGAAAAGCGTCAGCCGAAACGCCGCCGAGAACGCAACTTCAGAGGAGCTGCCGCCGAAGCACCGCCGATTACGGCGGAGGAGCGTTGCTGCCTAGGGCAGCAAAAACCCTGGCGCCGCTACTTAGGGTGACCAGACAGCAAGTGTACAAAATCGGGATGGGGGTGGGGGGTAATAGGTGCCTATATAAGAAAAAGCCCCCAAAATCGGGACTGTCCCTATAAAATCGGGACATCTGGTCACCCTACCGCTACTGCCTCCCCCCCCTCCGCTGCCCGCCCACCCGCAAGCTGCAATACTGCAAAAGCTGGAGAAAGCCAGCTCAGGGAGAGCTCCCCCACCTTACTGCAGCAGCAGGTCAGGACTCTAAATCATGTCTGTCTCACTTGAGCAATTCAGGGTGGGAGGAAACTGCTGGGATGATCTAATAACACCCAGTGAGAAATGACATCACACTGTGCTAAAATGTTTCAGCAGGCGGGGGTAGCTTTTAACACTCACTCCTAGCCCTACTGCACCTGCTGGGGCCTCGGTGTCAGATCTAGAGACTGACTCTTCCCGCCTCCTCCCCGCCATTGCTACAGTATCAGAGTGCCTCACAATTTTTATGTATTTAGCCTCACAACTCCCCTGTGAAGGAGGGAAGTACTATCATCCCCATTTTATAGATCAGGACTTGAGGCACAGAGGGACTAAGTGGCTTGCCCAAGGTCACACAGGAAGTCTGTGGCAGAGCAGGGACTTACACCCATGTCTCCCAAATCCTAGGCTAATGCTCCAATCATCTTTCTTCACCAATAATTGTTTCAATGAGGCTAAAGGCAGTAGATGTACAAAATGAAAAGTCCTTTATCCCATAAGCAGAGGAAATAAAATTCACAACAAAAATACTGTTTAAGTGGAAATTTGTTGTTTCCCCCAATAATACTGAAGTCATTTGATCAACGTGAGATGGGAACTCCCCAAATACATCCAATGCAGGTAACAAAATGTGAAGAATGAACATTTTATGATCTGGAGTTGATTTCCATTACCATTATTTCATTAGGCTAATGCATTTCTGTAAGCAAACTGAAGGGATCAGTGGTGTTTTACAAAATTGATCTGTGATGTCGTCTTGGTTTTCTGTTTCACTAACTGTATGGGATTTAATTTGGAAAGTCCACATCGCTCACTCTGATTAAATGATTTTAGGACTAATTGGGTGGGAGAGGTTGAAGGGTGGGGGTTCAACAGTTTCCCCACTTAGAAACTCATTCTGCTCTTAACTCTTCTTCTTCTTCTTCTTCTACTGAACCTCACAGCATTTCTCTCTTTAATTGTACTAAAGGCTGTGAAGTATAAAGCTGTGTGTTCTGTACCAGATCCCTCAGGCTGCACCTTTCATATGAAGAATCACATCCATCACATTGCAAAGCAAAGGCCCTGAGAGAGAATGTCTCTTCCGGATTTCACAGTGCAAATCAAAAGGAATCTTAATTTCCGTCCTTTGAGGTTGTTGTCTAAGACCCTGTTCAGATGGAGCAATGTAGATTTAGTTGGACCCAATTTAATTCAAAGACGCGAGGGCTCGAGAAAGCATAAGGATTTGTTCATTTCTGAGAGTCATGATAACATGGGAGGCGTTAAACATGATTTTGTAGAAGAATTAGTCTAACAAGCAATGGACAGTCAGACATTTGCTCTTTACCTTCCCAAATGTTGCAGCACAGGCAGGTTCTAGCTTCTCCTTCCTGCAGAAGTCTAAATAATGCGCATAAAGGATGCACCTCGGTAAACAAACCCCTTCACACACGATGTAGTTTTCTTCCAGCCTGCAGAGGAAAAACAATAACCAGCATGAAAAGCCACCCCTTATGTTTCCCCATTTGGTTTTCCCTCCATTCTTTTCCACTGCCCTTTCTGCAAAATTTACTGAGAGCTCTCACTACAGCTTACTAGTCAGTAACTTACTGTACAGCACCTCCGGCAAGATGGAGGAGTGGAAAGGTTTATTCTGATCTGCTGTGCTTTATGTATGACAACGAGCACTGCAGCTTTCTTCTCCAGCAAGAAAGAAAACAAAATCACCACTGCAAAATAATGGGAAGAATTCTTCCTTGATGTTACTCAGTGAAATGCAGTAGATTTACCCCCAAGAATCATTTTAACCCAATCACTTTTGACTGAGCCAGAGCCTAAATCTAGATCCTGATTCGGTGCCTGGACTAATTCAATATGCAACTTCTGTCTAAAAATCCAGCGTTAAGAGAAACTGGAAATGCTTATTTAGAGAGGGGTTGAACTGGAATTCTGGCGCAACCTCATCTAGAGGTTGTTTTTGTTTCCCAGACTCCTGTTTGAACGGGTGTGAGCCTGCATCTCTTAATATCTTGCCACTTCATTTAAAAGTGACACCGAGGCTAGCAGTGATGGACACCAAGGTGGTACTTCAAGGAATGAAACGAAGTCTGGTCCTTTCATCTCGTACTAGGTGAATATGGCGATCCCTGTGAGCTCTCAGTCTGGGAGCTATTTCACCCTGCCCTGGCCCATTTCTACCCCTCACCATTATCAATACCATTCCCGCATAACAGCTTCCTCTTCGCTCAAATTACATACCTGCATAAAAGGACTTTGTGTAGAAACCTCTATTGAATCGGTTTACACCCCACTCCCCAGGTTAAAGTAGCCTGAGAAATCTGCGGTAGCAATGCAGCCGTGTTTACTTTATATGATTTTCACTGTTAGAGGTAGTAATCTAGGGCTAAATCTGTAGTCTGTAACAAAGATCTCCCTGACTTTAGTGGGAGATTTCCCTGACTTGAACAATGCTCCAAAGGGAATATTTCCCAAATAAGGGCTGTCCTCGGGTGTTCTCTTTGCCCAAATAAAATACAGTAACATCAGGGAACAATGACCAGTTGCATTACAATTCAGTAAAACTACCAAAGGCATGACAATTAACCCCTCCTTTCACAAATGCATGTCTTAATCACTCATCTTCATGTTTTTTCAAGGTTATCGGCTGTTTATTTTTAGAAAGAGGGATAACAGTACCGTATTGAAATAAACTGGTGTTCGGCAGTTATAAATCAGATGCTGGTTAATATTGTATTATTGGGTAACCAGAAGAGAATATTTCTGTTTGGGATCTTTATGCTTTCAATTGATTTCTATTTCAGAGGTTTAGATCGGACTGTATGTTCAGCTGCGATAAATCAGTCGCAGTGAAAGTATTCGCGAACAGGTTTACACTTCCAGAGACAGGGTCCTAAAATGAGTCCTACCACGTTTTACTACAGTCTGCATTAAAGCTGATAAAAGCCACCTATGTACTCCCTAGCAAATCTACTTCAGCTATCTTGAGGGCCATGTTTTCAGATCATCCCCCCCCCCGCCCCCCAAACAGCACCAGATTAAATGGCAAATATTGTGAAAATGGGCCACAAAGACCAATTTCATTATTGGATAAACAAATACTTAAATTCCCTTTGTGGCCCGAAATCTTAATTGTTGATTCATTTTACCAATATACAGCAATAGAAGCATTTTCTGCAAATAGTAAAGTAACTTCTTTTGGGATAGCTTTCCTTACACAGATTTTACCATTCTAATGCACTCAGACTTTGTAAATAATTATTAGCTTTCCTCCCACGAAAGAAAGAAAGAAAGAAAGAAGCCCCTTGCAGTCCAGGTGTGTTCTGTGTGTAGATGGGTAAGAGCCTTACCACTGAAGGGTGAGCTGGGTCTGTTTCTTTTTATCCTTCATAATCTGCGTGACGGTTTTCTTCGGAGACAGGTTTTTGTCGAAGGATTTTATGTTACTGTCATGAATATCTGTATCCTCCTCTTCCGAGGAAAGAGCTTCACTGTTAAAATGTATTTCTGAGTGTGAGGGGGAAAAGAAAATAAACCCAAGTGCATCATTACATGTGTTGATCACATTTTCATTGTATAGAGTATTTTCGATTTCCCTGATTCAATTCTAAATTCCCTTCCTTTGATTTTATATCTCTGTGTGTGTACGTTGATCTAGATATCCGCACGCGGGTGTATTACATAGATACACCCTTTACTCTTACATAGATACACCCTCGAGATGAATGAGGTTAGGTAGCTAAATCTATCTAGTTCATCGGATGTATCTATACAATCGCCAATAGGAACGGTATCTGTGTAATGTGACCGGCTGTGTATGCTAGGGATGGTCTGGCACAGACACTACACTCCTGGCTTTGAGACGACACAGACACTCTCAGGTCCAGGGCTACACCTATAAATCTAAACTCCTGGGGCGCAGGGAACACGCAGTTCGCACCGCGCCCGACGGACACACTGAAATAGACCCGCTGCCTGTGCAGCGACAGGTGGGCGCGGAGAGCGGGGAGATAGAGGCACGACCCGATGCTCCCCAGAGGACAGGTACACAGCAGTTCCCCTGCGGGGGCAGCGCTCTTACCTGACTTGATCCCAATGGGCAGCCCAGGCTCCGGCTCGCCCTGCTCTCGGCTGTCCAGCGAACTGGCTTGCTGCAGCGCCGGGGCGCATAGCCCCTGGTCGGGGTAGGAGAGCAAGGTCTTCCCCAGCAGGTCCGCATAGCAATCCTCCTGGAGCCCAGGGGACCCCTTCTGCGAGGGCTGCAGGAAGGCGCCGTCTTCTCCCTCCGGCGCCTTAGCCATGCTCCTCATTGGCGCATCTCCCCGGCCGCGTCCATGCGAGCAGCAGCCCCCGCCCGGGGGCAGGCGGGCGGGCGTCTCACGCCTTCAGCAGGGCTGGGGGCACCGATAAGGGCATCAGCCCCTGGGCCAGCCCTGCTTCCCCCCTCCCCCTCCAAGCAGCCTGGTGCCCTGGAGGAGTCTTACTCTGGCTGCCACTCACGCGGATCAGCCGCCCCCGCCGCGGAGCAGGGTGTGTGCCGCAGGAGAGGGACGTCGGGGGCAGGTCTGGCTTAAGCTATAGTCCCAGGGGGCTGCATGGCTCGATCGGCCCCGGGTCACAGCGCCTGGCGCGCGCCACACGCCCAGCTGCCTGTGCGCCCTTTATGCTGCCCGGCAGCCCCAGGAGCGCTGCTCTGCCCCCATCCCTCCCTGCAGAGGGGCAGGTCCCAGCCAGGAGCCCCCTTCCGCGGGAGCCGCCGTGTGAAGCACACGGGATCCGACGTCACTGGCGGGACTGAAAGCGGTTTAGTTCTAGCCCCGGGGCAGCGAGTGGGGGGACCCGGCGGAGAGCAGAGCTGGAGCGGGGTTAATGGTTAACCCCGCAGAACAATTATTTCTGATTGTGTTTCTAGCCCGCCTTTCATATCTCCGGGGAGGGGGGGGGGCGCTGGTCCCCGCAGCACCCAGGGGCTTGAGAAGAAGCAGCAGTGCCCGACGGGCCACTCAGGTGGAGGCAAAGAAACTGGCAGACAAGTGGCACTGGGGCGCAGCCAGGCCAGGGCAGCCCGCCCAGCTGTCCCGGGTCAGATCCTTCCTCCCAGAGGGAAGAGACGGGCCAGCTGACTGGCGGGGAGGGGGCTGCTGCATCTGACTGAACAGGGCCAGGGATCAGGGAAAGAACACAGTGACCTACATACATCCCATCCCCTAAAGGTCGGGCTCTGACCCCACCCTACTGTTACCGTCGCATTCATTGGGGGTCTTTAAAAGGACTTGCATTTGCATTGCTCTTTAAAGGAGAGCATAGCGCTGGGTGGGAATGTTGTGTCGGGACTGGGGAGAGTTTTCCATCGGAAAATGCCAACTGGCTGGAAGGGAAACGTTCCGGAGAAATGTGTTGATTTCACCAACATTACATTTGGGGAGAGAGGGGTGGAAGGGCATATGATTCAAACGTTCCATTTGCCTGGGTTTGGAACTCAACGTTTGGATTTTTCATTTCAAAAATACTTTTTGTTTTGAGGTTTCTTTTAGTTTAAATTATAATTTTTTAAAAATCGAATTGTCAAAATCGGAACTCAATATTTTGATTTTATTGAAATGAAACATTTCCATCAATCCAACATTATTTTATTAATTTATTTATGAGAATTTCGTTTCCCGGGAAATATCTGATTTTTTTGTGTACGGGTTCCATTTCAGAATCGGACAAATGTTGAAATCATGGAATTTCCTGTGCAATGGGAAATCCAGTTCCTGCCCACCTCTGGAGAGCAGCGCTCTTACGGGAATGCAAACTAACATAAGTTGAGCACCAGATAGTTTCCTAGCTCCGGGCTGATGTGCCAGGAAGGGAAGAGAGACAAAGAGTTTTGCTTTGCCTAGGCCTTGTTCCTGCACAAGGTAAACCTTTGCTCATCATACTTCTGGTGTACAAGGATTAAGGGACTCTAGCATTGACAGTGGTAAGGACAAGGAAGGGGGAGTGTGAGGGCAGAGCTAGGGACCCACCCCTTCACTGGCACCAGCTTGCAGTGTTGGACCATCACTGGGTATGTGATTCATGAAGCAGCTGCTCCAGTGCGCATTCTCCCAGTCTCCATTACTTTGCACCTCATTGCATCATTCACACCTGTGCCAAGTGGCAGAACACTACCATTCTAACTTCAGTGGTTCCTACCCACTCTGCACAGGTGTCAGATGACACAAGGTGTCCAGTGAAGTTGATGTTCAGCCTTTCCTCATGACCACAGCATCAGCCCAACACAGGTGGTATTGCCAAGCAAGCCCTGTCTGCGCTCATATATGCCAAAAGGATCAGAGCTACAGTGTGAATATGAGTGACAGAATTTAGAAATGGAAAAGACCTATGAGGTCATCCCAGTCATTCCTCTGCCAGGGCAGGATTGTTCCCACTAGTACATTTCTTAGTGATTTGTTCATTCTACTTCTAAGTGTCCCAAGTGAGGGTGTTTTCCCCGTTTCCCTTTGGATATTATTCCGTGGCCTAATAGTTCTCACCATCAGGAAATCATATTCAGCCAAAATCTTCCCCTATTTACTTTCATCTTGTTAACTCTTTCCATGACCCTCTAAAATTTCTCTCCCGCCCTAGTAATTACATGGTTCATACATCTGTAAACTGCTACCATGTCCCCTTCCCCTCAGTCTTTACTCAGCAGTTATCACTCAACATTCAAACTACACACACAAGACCAAATCCTGACATCCTGACTCAGTTTATACTTCAATTCTGACTCAGTCAAAGTGCTCATCAGGCCAAATTCAACTTCTAGTTTCACTGGTACAACTGCATTGCCTGGTGTAACTGAGAACTGAATGTGACTCTTTGATTTCACTGAGCGTTCACATCACTGAGACAATACTTTGAGATTTGGTCCACAGTAATTAGCTCTTTCAACATTTCCTCTAAGGTAAATCCTTGCAGTCCCTAATTATTTGTATCCATCTTCTCTGAGCACACTCTAGTGTGTTGTGTCTTTCTGGTAATGAGGTGCCCAAAATTGAATGTACTATTCCTTGTGCAGGAACCTGATTCTCCCCATATTACTTGGGAGTAATTCTACTGAAATCAACAAGATTATGGCAGTGTAAAAATGGATTGAGACAGGGGTGAATCAGGCCAGCTGGCTCCCATCCTTGGTGCAGTCAGACAATTATGACTACCTCCCGTGCAGAGTGCCCTCTTCCTTTAACACACCTGCTCTGGTTCAGTTGTGATTTGGCCTATTGAGAGAGAGAGCGCTGAAAAGAGCTGCTGCTTCAATTAACTTTCCCTAAAGTCTGCAATGAATTTTAAGAGCTATTTAAGCAAATCTAAATGTTCAATGGATTTAGTAACCTTCGTCTAGCTCATATAAACAGTCGTCTACTTGTCCTTTCAAAGCCAGTAAAAGATTGTCCTGTGGTGTTGCCAGCTTAATATAAAACTAAGCATATGTTTGCAATAGTAAAGAAAGAAAATAGGATAGGCTAGAGCACCTAAGCAAACACACACCGAGTGTATGAGAACTAGTATCTCATCCAGTGCCACATTCTGTGAGCAAACATGTCTATTCTATAATTAATAGAAATAAAATAAGTAAGAGTTTTTATAAATACAGGTAATAAACGATACAGACAGTTTGAAGCATCAGTTATTGGTCATTGGGGGTGACATACAGAGTATAGGGGGATGTTAGTATTTTGGGGTTGGGCAGCACACATAGTACATACGGACTGCAATGTTCCCAATGGGGGGTAGGCGGCGGGCGGGATCAAGATACAGTTGGTAAGCAGTGAGGGTCTATCACTCATACAGAGAATACAGACAGTCATGGGTATAAGTAAGTGGGCTGGGTAATGAGAATGGGGCGACCCTCACGTGGTGGGATTCAGTTAGGTTGGGTGGGTTCGGGGCTCAGGGGATGGGGTCCAGCGGGGTGGGGGGGTGAGGGTTAATAGGTCCCTTCCCCCTTGTGGGCGGATGAGGTCTCCCCGGCTCACTCCTGGTATTGGCGGTGGCCGGTTATGTGCTCCGTGTAAATGTCCCGGGACCAACGGATAGTGTCCGAGACCATTAGGCGTCTCATGAGCCGCGCGTAGTTAACTGTCAGTTATTCTTTGCTGATGCTGGGTAGACAGTGCACTTTCATAAGCCTAAAATAATTCCAACAGGTTTTATTTGAAAAATATATGTTGATGATATACTAATCTATGGAAGGAAAAATTATCCTGGGGTATTGAGTTACAGTGTATAGAAATAGCTTGCTTGAAAGCAGAAAAAGCAAAAATACATTTGGCATTTATAACTTCATCAAAATCCAATCCCCTCACCTTATTCCTGGGGCTAAAACCCTTGTTCTTGCCCTGGTCTCCATCTTTCTCTTTGACTACTCCAGCCTGAACTGCCTTGTCTCAGCCCAGTCTGCTTCTGTCCAGTCTAGCCAGGGTCCTGAAGCAAAAATTGTTACTTTCTTATTGCTTAAACTATGTTGCTCCCATGTTATTATTTCTCTCAGTATTACATTATGGAGATTTCTTTTTAAAAAATAGCCTTCAAAACTTACAAGATCTTTATGCATAAAAAGGGGAAACCTACTGTCTAAAATTTGTCCTCATGAGTCACCAATAGCACCAGACCTCGAATCAACCCCTTGGGTAGTCAGGAGTGTTATTAAACCCTGTGCAGAATTCCTGCATTTTAGGTGCTCAAATGCACTCAATCTCCTTTAACTTTCCTTAAAGTTCTCACAATGTCTAACAGGGCTGTCTTCTGGAGGGCACTGATTGTGATGTCTTGTACTCTTAACATGTCCTTGAGCTGCTCCTCATACCTTTTGGGATTGCTCTACGTGCTCCAACAATCACAGGGATTGTCTGTGTTCTAGTTTTCTGTAATGGTTCCACTTTGTTGCAGCGTTCTTCATACCTCACTGTCTCCTCTTGTTTCTTTTTTATGTTTCTGTCTGCTGGCACATCAATATCAATTAACATGGGCTTGTTTGTCTTCTTTTCTACAACCACTATGTCCAGCCTGCAACGCCTGCACTGTTTGGTCTGTGACAATTACCAGGTCCTACAAAATCTTAGCCTCTTCGTTCTCTAGAGAGCTTTCAATTTGGTGGTCATAGTACTGCATGGCTCATTTGAATCAGTACTTGCCACAGAAGCTCCAGTGAAGACACTCATTTAACCTCATTGTACCTGTCCATGTACTCTCTCCCAGCCAGGCTCCTGCAAGCACTCAGTATGTGCTCCGCCATCCCTTCCTTTTCGGAACACATTCTGCAGTTTGGGGAGCAGTTCTGTTGGTCAATTTTGTTGTGAATGTAATTAAGTCTTAAGGATTGCTCATGTGCACTCATAATAAGGCTCTCTGTCTCTCTTTTGAGGTGTGCAGTGTATTCTGTAGCTCTGTTGGTTCCAGGATAGAGAGACAAGGTGGGTGAGGTAATATCTTGTATTTGACTGGGCCTGAAGAAGACCTCTGTGTTGGCTCGGAAGTTTGTCTCTTTCACCAACAGTAGTTGGTCCAGTAAAGGTATTACCTCACCCACCTTGTGTCTCTTTTGAGGTATCCTTCTACAAGCCATGAGTTTGTTAATCTTGGATAATTGCTGAAGTGTTCGATTTCTCTCCACCACTTTCTGTGCATTGAAGTCTGTGTAGATCTTTTAAGTCTGTCTTTGACTATTTGTTTTCTACTTTTTTTTATGCTTTCTTGGGCTGTGATACACAGACAGCCATTGCTTGTTATTGTGATCAGATAATCTTCTACTCTGACAGACTCCTTATATATTCTGATGTTGCTTTCTTCATTGTCAATTGCTTCCTCCACAGACAGCAGACCTTTTCCTCCATCACAACATCAGATGTAAATCCTGTCCATATCTTTTCTTCTCCTCTTGATTTCACGTGATCACCCCAGCAGTGTATGCTACGACTGGTATCACTCACATATGAATGGCTCCAATCAAATTCTTCAAGTTGAGTTTTGTCCTGATAGTAGTTCTTATTCATCTGTAATAATCTTTTCTCACTTCTCCTTTGACCTCCTTATGTTGTAATTCCAACAGTTCCCTAATTTCAAGGCATTATTATTATTGCTAGTATTATTGTAGTGCCTAGTGGTTCTAGTCATGGACCAGGACCACAGTGTGCTAGCGCTGTACAAATACATAACTAAATGATGGCCCTTGCTCCACTCATAAGAACATAAGAACCGCCATACTGGGTCGGACCAAAGTATCCTGTCTAACCCAGTATCCTGTCTTCTGACAGTGGCCAATGTCAGGTGCCCCAGGGGGAATGAACAGAACAGGTAATCATCAAGTGATCCATCGCGTTGCCCATTCCCAGCTTCTGGCAAACAGAGGCTAGGGACACAATCCCTGCTCATCCTGGCTAATAGCCATTGGTGGGACCTATTCTCCATTAATTTATGTAGTTTTTTTTTTAACCTTTTATAGTCTTGGCCTTCACAACATCCTCTGGCAAAGAGTTCCACAGGTTGACTGTGCATTGTATGAAGAAATACTTCCTTTTGTTTGTTTTAAACCTAATGCCTATTAATTTCATTTGGTGACCCCTAGTTCTTGTCTTATGAGAAGGAGTAAATAACACTTCCTTATTTACTTTCTCCACACCAGTCATGATTTTATAGACCTCAATCATATCCCCCTTTAGTCATCTCTTTTCCAAGCTGAAAAGTCCCAGTTTTATTAATCTCTCCTCATACGGAAGCTGTTCCATATCCCTAATCATTTTTGTTGCTCTTTTCTGAACCTTTCCAATTCCAATATATCTTTTTTTGAGATGGGGTGACCACATCTGCACGCAGTATTCAAGATGTGGGTGGACCATGTATTTATAGAGAGGCAATATGATATTTTCTGTCTTATTACACTGGTCTACAATTTTTGAGAAGTCATCTGCTTCAGAGATAAAATGTGCTATTTAGTATGTATTTTGATGTGCTGAATTCAAATATGACAATTGAAACAACTGATTGGCTACTGTTTCTAAGATATTTAAGTTTTTACATTTTATGTCTATGTATATTGTGTAGATAGTAGAGTTTTAATCATACATTGTAAACCTAGGTCTTTTCATGTGTTTATGGTTGCTTTACATGATACTATTTCACCTGTCCTGTTTATGTAACACTTTAAAAATCAGGAAAGGGGTTATAGAAATAAAATTTATTATGAAACAAAAGGCAAAAAACTATTATGTACATAGTTTAGTCCTATTCAGTGTCTAC
Organism: Chelydra serpentina; assembly: GCA_037349315.1. Lineage (NCBI taxonomy): Eukaryota > Metazoa > Chordata > Testudines > Chelydridae > Chelydra > Chelydra serpentina. The sequence goes on from JBAIAC010000010.1 coordinate 47,833,137, forward strand.
TCGGCGCTTCTTGGCTTGTCTCTTGTATTCATTAAACATCTCTTGTCACTGTCCAGCAATAGTCTGCAAGCATTGATGGGCTCCATTTGCCCTGATAGCGTTTCTCCATTGTTGCAATGTCCTGGTGAAATCGCTCGCCGTGCTCATCGCTCACTGCTCCGCAGTTCGGTGGAAAAAAATCTAGATGAGAGTGCAAAAAATGGATCTTTAGTGACATGTTGCAACCAAGGCTTTTGTATGCCTTGAGGAGGTTTTCCACCAACAACCTGTAGTTGTCTGCCTTGTTTCCGAGAAAATGTATTGCCACTAACTGGAAGGCTTTCCATGCCTTTTTTTCCTTGCCACGCAGTGCATGGTCAAATGCATTATCTCGAAGAAGTTCACGAATCTGAGGACGATCAAAGACACCTTCCTTTATCTTAGCTTCACTTAACCTTGGAAATTTTCCACGGAGGTACTTGAAAGCTGCTTGTGTTTTGTCAATGGCCTTGACAAAGTTCTTCATCAGACCCAGCTTGATGTGTAAGGGTGGTAACAAAATCTTCCTTGATTCAACAAGTGGTGGATGCTGAACACTTTTCCTCCCAGGCTCCAACGACTGTCGGAGTGGCCAATCTTTCTTGATGTAGTGGGAATCTCTTGCACGACTATCCCATTCACAGAGAAAACAGCAGTACTTTGTGTATCCAGTCTGCAGACCAAGCAAGAGAGCAACAACCTTCAAATCGCCACAAAGCTACCACTGATGTTGGTCATAGTTTATGCACCTCAAAAGTTGTTTCATGTTGTCATATGTTTCCTTCATATGGACTGCATGACCAACTGGAATTGATGGCAAAATATTGCCATTATGCAGTAAAACAGCTTTAAGACTCCTCTTCGATGAATCAATGAACAGTCTCCACTCATCTGGATCGTGAACGATGTTGAGGGCTGCCATCACACCATCGATGTTGTTGCAGGCTACAAGATCACCTTCCATGAAGAAGAATGGGACTAGATCCTTTGGACGGTCACGGAACATGGAAACCCTACCATCACCTGCCAGGAGATTCCACTGCTGTAGTCTGGAGCCCAAAAGCTCTGCCTTACTCTTGGGTAGTTCCAAATCCCTGACAAGGTCATTCAGTTCACCTTGTATTATGAGGTGTGGTTCATAGGAGGAGGATGGGAGAAAATGTGGGTCCTGTGACATTGATGGTTCAGGACCAGACGTTTCATCCTCTTCCTCATCTGACTCAAGTGAGAATGATTCTGGTGCATCAGGAACCGGCAGTCCTTCTCCGTGAGGTACTGGGCGTATAGCTGATGGAATGTTTGGATAATGCACAGTCCACTTTTTCTTCTTTGACACACCTTTCCCAAGTGGAGGCACCATGCAGAAGTAACAATTGCTGGTATGATCTGTTGGCTCTCTCGAAATCATTGGCACTGCAAAAGGCATAGATTTCCTTTTCCTGTTCAACCACTGGCGAAGATTTGTTGCACAAGTGTTGCAGCATATGTGTGGGGCCCACCTCTTGTCCTGATCTCCAATTTTGCAGCCAAAAGAAAGGTGATAGGCTTTCTTAACCATAGTGGCTATACTGCGCTTTTGTGATGCAAAAGTCACTTCACTACAAACATAGCAGAAGTTATCAGCACTGTTCACACAAGTACGAGGCATCTCTGCTCACTTTGGTTAAACAGAAATGTGTCCCTTTGCAAAATCAAACACTGACAAATAAGAGAGCACGACACTGTATGATTTCTAGAGCTGATATAGGGCAATTTGTTCAGCAGAGTGATGTAAGCTTCGTTATGATTGCATCATCCATGACTTCTAGGAATAACATGATGCAATTCATATCATGTATGATGCAATACCAGCTTCAGATTGCATCATTCATTGTTTTGCCTAAAAAGCAAGTACTGTCCAAACCCAGTCATAGATTTATTCATAGATCCAGTCAAAGATGTATTTTAGTCATTTCTGGTTTAAATTGAGATCCCTTCCCTTTATAACTCACTTATCCTCCGCCATTCCCAAGTCAAGGGTCATATATACTGACCCAATAGCATGTCTTGAAAACTAGAGCCAATCAACAATTTTAAGCATCATTTTCATTCTCAGTGACCCAGAATTAGTAAAGTTTGACTACATTTATTTCAGAAGCATTTTGGCTGTAGAGCAGTGATCCCTTTCTTAATGATTTCCAACATTCTGTTCGCTTTTTTGACTGCCGCTGCACATTGAGTGGATGTTTTCAGAGAACTATCCACAATGACTCCAAGATATCTTTCTTGAGTGGTAACAGCTAATTTGGACCCCATAATTTTATATGTACAGTTGGGATTATGTTTTCCAATGTGAATTACTTTGCATTTACAATCTACATATAAGACAAGACACAACATATGGGGACAGACAGATTGGGGAGTTCAAGGAAACAGTGAGACAATATTGGTCAGTATGATAGACAGTGGTCTCATCATACCAACAGCCTAACCACTGGCAAGATCTTTATGGGCATCACAGCAAAGGAGAGTTCTGAGGGGGGATTTGAAGGTGGATAATTGAGTAGCTTTGTGGATATTCCCAGGGAGCACCTCCTAAGTGTGAGAGGCAGTATGGGAAAAGGTGCTTGTTTGAAAATTTACCAAGTTGGCTACAGAGGGCCCATGGCCTTACCCAGCATATCTGAGCTAGCAGCCCTTTACGTCAAGGCTCTAGACAACTCTGCCTCCACCTATATTTGTACTCACTTCCGCCTACTCACTTCGCTCCATTTGAGCCTCCAACCTAAACACTCCTCTTTGTAGTGTATATGTCAACATAGGCAAGATGTTATGATTCAATTTTCCACATGCTGCACCTTAAATGTAACAAGCCTCCTTGCCTGTCTGTTGAGAAATGGTCCTGTGAGGCAATTGAAAAGGGGTCTTACAAAGTGAGCAACACACTGTGTGCTCTCTCTGTGTGTGTCTCTTGTAAATTTATATTTGTTCTTTGTTGTTTGACACAATCTCAAAAGCAGTCAACCAGACAGAAAGGGCATGTTTTTGTCTTTGTTTATTTGTGTGTTTGTGTATGGAAAACATATTATCTTCACCATCTCTTACCACTCTTATCTTTGGGCCTTTTTCCAAAGTGTTTCCTTCAAGTCTGGAAAAGCCGCCTGTTTCTTTTGCACTAAATAGCTCTGTTTCTTAGAAAATCTCACTCTTTCCATGAAGCCTTTCAAGATGGATTTATGCTAGAAACAAATCCACAAAAGATATGAAAGATCTGTGTCATCATTAGTCTGTGGCCTTTATTTGGCTAAAATTGCAAACTCTATGCTTATCTAAGACCCTTGGAGCAAAGACTGTGTCTTCCTCTGCATACTATGCAGATTTGAGCACACTAGTATTCAGTTAAGTAATACAGTAGGCATGGATGGACTATCATGTTACATTATCGTGCATTCCCTTGTGCCAGATGTTGGAATGGTGTTTTAGAAGTTCATGAGATTAACCTAGTAGTATTTCTAGAACACAATATTTCATGTTTTACATAATAAGGTTTTGAAGCCAATAATGCAATAAGGTTGATTTCACTTCTTTCCCCAAATGCTGACTCAGATTGCCCTCACTACATTGCAAAGATCTTTTCTCCAGGGAGAGAAGAGTACATTTGTAGAGTAGGTGGGCATGCACAGCTCCCACTGGCTTCAGCTTGAGGCTTGAGTGTTCATCACATCTGAAAATTGGGTCCAATAGATCAAGCAGGATACCAGTTTCAGTCAACACTGCATTGGATGAAGTCTAGACGACAATGGAAGTCAAAAGCTATCTTCTTAGCAGCTTGTATGCACAGAACTCCTTTTATTTATTCGTTTCCCATTCAAAGTCACTGTCATGGTTTCTGTGCCTACACGTCTGATGGTGATTTCTGGTGAAACTCATGGAGGTGAAACCACCAAAATTCAAAAGATTTTGAATACAGTCCTGAAAAATTCCTCAGATATCTGTGTTTGGGCAGGGTGTAATAGTCCCCATGTGTTCAGTGCCACGCTAGAACTAGGGTGCACAATTTGTATGTGATATAGTTTTTATGCCAACTTTCAGAAGTTGGAACCTACCAAATGGGTGCAACTTTTCTTCCTAATGTTGCTAGCACAGCACATGATATTTAAATGTTTTGATCTTTATTTACATCAGTATGACTTAGCTAGATGGGAGAATCTGTGTGTTGAACTGAAAACTATGTGGAAGATAAATGTGTAATAGAAATAAAATTTGTCATTGATTTGTTCCTGTGTAACTTTTTTATGTTGACATAAGTGTATGGAAACTGTTTTATATCCTTCCTTGACAAATACACTACAATAGAAATGTGTATATGGTGTTGACTTCTGGATTATTAACATCTATTTTTTGGCATGATCAAACACTTATTTCTTTCCAAATATATTTATAGTTCTTTAAATGTACAGAGCATTCAACTTCACACTATTACCATGTTTAAAGTAAAAGGCCAGGTCCCCAGCTGATATAAATTTGTGTTGCTCATTGATTTCAGAGGAGCTATGCCAATTTACACTAGTTCTGGCCCACTGATTCATTGCAGATGATCAATGACCATCAGTGCCTGGAATAATGGTTGTGATTTCTATACATTTACGCCTAATTTTAGTTGCTTTTTTTGGCTTGAAAATCAGCAAGTTAAACCACTCATTGAAGTGAGTGGTAGAGAGGTCTTCAACATTGTGCTTTGAATCTTATTTCTGAGAAACGCTGAGGGTTTGGGTGAGATCAGATCAAGAAGGACATTTCTTGGGCATATAAACTGGCAATATTTCCACAGTATTTAGTGTATTGTAAAAATGAGCTCCAAATCTCTTGATGAATTAAGGGGAGGTTTTCTCTACCCCCAGCATGTGTGTCTACGTTTTCATAGTATTTTATACAAAAATGGCCAGATTCAGACGTGGAGTAACGGGGGCTTGGCTGCAGCATTTAGGTCCAGTGTGTCACAGAATACATTGATTCCTAGATTTGAAGGTCAGAAAGGACCGTTATGGTCACCCACAACAACAACACAGGCAGTAGTACCTTATCAAGCGATTTCTACCTCAGGCCCATAACTTCTGGTTGAGCTATGGCATATGTTTTAGAACGGCAGCCATCCTTGATTTGAAGACTTTAGGTGACAGATAATCCATCACACCACCAGGTAAGTCGTTCCAATGGTTATTTACCCTCACTGTTTAACATTTGATTCTTATTACTAGTCCGAATTTGCCTGGCTTCTACTTCCAGCCAATGGATTGTGTGATATCTTTGTCTGCTAAGTTAAAGAGCCATCTACTATCAGAAAACTTTTCCCCATGTAGGTACTTATAGACTGTGATCAAATCCTCTCTCAATCTTCTCTTAGATAAACTAAATGGAGTGATCTTTTTTTTTTAGTCTATCACTGTAAGGAAGATTTCCAGACCTCAAATCATTATTGTAGCTCTTTTCTGAACCCCTTCCAATTTGTCCACATCCTGTTATACCTGGTCATACTCATCGGGGAGTTTTTCCCAACACTACATCTCAAATCTGTTGAATTTTGGTGGTTTCATGTCCATGATTACACAGGCATAGAAAGCATGAAAGTGACTTTGAATAGAAGAGAAAGAGAGAAATGGATTCTGTGCAGGCAAGAGGCTAAGAAGATAATAGTCTGGAATCCAAGTGTCATCCAAGTTCACTTTAAAGTAGACCATGTGTGTGCACGCGCACACATGTGCACACACACACACGTGGGTGCAGAAAGGAAAACTTTAGACATTTCAATTTACCACTGTAGATTATAACACAGAATTAAAACAAATGAGTCTTTCTTATTCCTTGGCAAGCTATGGAATAACAGTTAACACATGCCCCCTGCAGGATTAATGGTATAATTCCAAGGTATCTGTATACACTGTGGGTTAAAGCAAATTTGTTAGCAAAAAATGCTATTGAGCCCCTCTTTTTAAAAAGCTGAAAAAATGGGCCATGTTGATAGCTGGCTAGTGCTCTCCATGGTGTCACAAGGAACTTGCTACATTCTCATGTTTGTCTTGGTAATACCTGACTGGGCAATCTTTCCCCTTCAATATTGAAAATAGTGTTTTCAGAAGAAGGTCCACAAACATAGTGCTTGAGCTGATACCCATTTCATGAAGACTATCATCCAGGGCTTAAATTCATCCGGTGCTGTCTGGGGTGGCGCTCCAGTACATATTTTCCACCTGTGGGAACCCCCATATCTCCCACAGGGCTGAAAGCCCGAGCCCTGGCACGCCCTGCGGCACAGAAGCCCCGAGTCCCAGCACCTCCCATGGGTCCTGAGTCCTGGTGCACCCTGCAGGGCTGAAGCCCCAAGCCTGGCACCTGCTGCGAGGCTGAAGCCCCGAGCCCCGGTGTGCCCCCTCGCCCCCGCAGGGCAAAAGCCCCCCAGCCCCAGCGCCACCCTCGCCCCCCACAGGATTAAAGCCCCAAGACTCCCACCCCACAGCTGAAGCCTGGAGTCCCAACTGGGGGGCGCATGGGGCTCTGGGAAATAATCTCTGAGAATATAATCCCTGCTATCATCAGTACAAAAACAGAGATAAATTAATTCACCACAAAACTGTAATGAGTGCTTCCTGAGGAACAAACACGGATCACCAGTAGATGGTGATGTTTCATCATTTATTTCCTTCTTGCTCTAGATCCATGTTTACACTCTGCCTAGGTGGAGGGTGTCCATGGGAAAGAAGGTAGGGAAGCCAGATGAGATTTTTCTGTGTGCAGCTATTCAAACAGCTTCACCTTTTCTATGAATTTTCCAAGAACATGGACTGAGGTTGGAGAATCCATTCAACCTTGACTGAGTGGCATGGAGAGTTTATGCAGATATTTCACACAGTTCTACTAGCAGCCCTCACTTGTGTACAGCTGGAGTAGCTGAAAATGCCTGCTAAGAAGGTGTTAAGGGAGGCAAGTCATCAAGGCCATGAAACTACTCTTCTTTTGTGTGACACGGGTAGCATGGATGCTTCCATCGCTCATTCTCATAACTAGTACTACAGGACTGGAAAAGGTACTTAATAGGTTTACATGCCTTTCTTTGAACAAGTGGCTTGAACTAGCTGTGCTATCATACAGGAACATACAATTTTATGTGTCAGATTTGACACTCGATGTCTTACAGGTTACCGCCACTGCTAGTCATAGCACACATGAAAGCGTTCAAGAGTGGCAATTTGCTAAGCAAGAAGAATGACATCACGCTGCCCAATACTTGGTTATTTTGTGTGTCCTGTCAATTACTTCATCTGAAAAAATCCCTTTTACATTTCATGTATATATGTGATTAGCTAGGCCCTGATTCTCAAAGGGAATCAGATGCCTAACTCCCATTGAAATCAGTGGGTGTTAGCGCCCTTTAAGGATCTGGGCCTTAGGACCTGATCCAGAACCAATTGAAATAAATGGCAGATTTTCATTGATTTCACTGAGCTCTGGATTAGGCCCTTAGTTAGCAGGGTAAAGGTGCCATTTTTCTTGTGTAACCTCTCTCACACACACTTTGCTAATTTACCCTTCTGCATTCTGGCTGAGGTGCACACATCCTTTGATATTTGTCATCCTTGACAGAAATAAGGACATTCATTTGCCAGCCAGTCTCAGAGCTTGACCAAAGTTTAATATAATTTGATTAAAATTTTGCTTTTGTTCATGTTATGCACCTACAGGGCTTGTCATTAACAGGTCAGCATTTGGCACTAGATGACCTGTAGGGCTAAATTCACAAAAGGACTGATGCACCTAACTGACACTTTTAGGCACCTAAATCCCAGAATCAGGTCCCAGTGGGATTCACAAAATTCCTGCTCAGGTGCCACTGAACCCTGTAGATACCTAAACCTGCTTGGTGTCTGTACCCTGGTGGTTAGATCACTCACCAGGAAGATGAGAGACCCAGGATTCACTCCATATTTTTTTAATAATTATGTATCTGCAGTGGAACAACTTCAAAAGGATGGACTGAGGGAGGCCCACATCAGAATAGAACATTGCTCACAGCTTAGGGCACCCACCTAATAGGCAGCAGATCCCTGTTGAGATACTGTGGGGTTTTTTTACCCCCTCACATGGAGGGGAGATTAAAACCCATGGCCTCCCATTTTCCAAGTGAGTATTCTAACCACTTGGCTAGAAGTTAGGAGATAGTGCCTCCTAGTTCCTCCTCCCCATGGTTCTTGCAAAAATGGTGTCATCACCTAATGCCAAGAGAGTGTTTGCAGCTGAGAATCCCAAGCAAAAGGAGGCACCTCCCTGTAGACTGGACCTAGATGTCTCTGTGTAAGAGAGAGGTGGGACTTAGCGCACACCCTTTGGCTTGGCATCTCAAGGAGCTTTTGTGAATACCATCCTGAGGTGCCTATTTCTCCCCATTCATTCTACAGGGAGCCTAGATGCTGTACTCAGGCTTTGGGAATCACAAAGGTACCTAAAAGTTAAATGCAGTGATACTGAGCGTCACCATGCCTAAGTTTCTTAGTGAATTTAGCCTGTAGTAGCCAAAGTTATTTTTCTATTCTAAGGCGTAGGAAGAAATTGTGGTGTGCTTCTATGAGGCAACTTTTGGCTAAAGCTGATTTTTAATGGTTACAACTGTGTATCATATATTCAGTGATGGTCAGAGAATGGCCAAACTGCTTATTAAGTGCCTGTCTTCAGTGGGTTTTGGATCAGGCCATAATTGGCTAGCTAAATAACAGTTACAGATGTAAGCAGAGTCAGGATGAGCTCTACCCTGACATCTGGTGGTGAGTTGTGGAAAGGGATGTCAGGGGCTAATCTTGTTTGCATGGACACACCCACCCTGCAAAGCATGATGGACCGCTTGCCCAAATGGTCACCTTGACTGCTGTGGGAGCCCCAGTTTCTCTGTTATTGGGGCAGGAAGAATAAAGTGTTGTTACCCTGATTATGTGAATCAAGGACAGTGGGCTTTTGTTATGATGAAGGGACTCACCCTTAGCTAAGCAGCACTTGCTAGGCGAGGGACATGGATTCCAAAACCCAGTGAATTGAGAGAGGTTGGGGACAGGTATTTGTATCTAGTGGCATGGGCCTCTTCTGAGGGTCCTAAATGTCAATTGCACCTTCTCTCTCTCCACTGTGGAATATCAGAGCTAATTTTGAGTTCCTTAGGAGTCTAATCACAGGCTGCTGAGTTGGAATTACTCTGGACTAAGTGTGCAAATGAGCACGAAGGCTCCCCTAACTACAAGCTGAAATCACTAAAAGGCTGAAATTGTTATGAGCTGAAATCACTGAGCACTGTGTTAAGTAGTGGGGGAGCCAGAAGATATATTGCTGAGCGGCTGGTGGAGCGGAGCTGCTGACGGAGCAGAGCACTTGGCAGGACAGCTGGAGCGGCTTCCAGGCCGGCTGATGGAGCGGAGCTGCTGGCGGAGCGGTTGGCGGGACAGCCGGAGCGGCTTGCGGGACGGCTGAGCGGAGTGACTCGTGGGATGGCTGGCAGAGCAGAGCAGAGCCGAGCGAAGCCCCACGACGGGACGGGGCAGTCAGCTTTGAGCCACGTAAGGTGCCCCTTACCTCTCCCCTCCCCATTTCTACCCAGACTGGAGGGGGTATAACACTCTGCAGATGAACTTTTGAACTCTGGGTCTGGACTTTTGGGTTGTTGGACTTTTGGGACTTTGGATGATTTTTGGGGTTGCTGGACTCAAGAACCAAAGGGAAAGGACATGGCCAATTTGCTGGGGTGGGTCGTTGCTCACAGTTTGGTTTACAAATCCTAGATGTGGTGTTTCCCCAGCAAAAGGCCGCATTGTTTCTCTCTGTCATTAAAAGGTTTTTCTACACTCAGACTCTGTGCTTGCGAGAGGGGAAGTACTGCCTCTTAGAGGCGCCCGGGGGGGGTGATATATGTTTGTCCCAGGTCACTGGGTGGGGGCTCGAGCCGGTTTTGCATTGTGTTATTGGAATGGAACCCCTCGATACGGAACCCGGCCCTTGTTGCTGCCGACTCTGACTGGCAGAAGGGTTACACATATATGTTTTCAGTAGTGGTGTTAGCTGTGTTAGTCCCATATGAGGGATATGAGAGAGACAAGGTAGGTGAGGTAATATCCTTTATTGGACCAACTTCTGTTGGTGAGAGAGACAAGCTTTTGAGTTTTCATGTGACCTGAAGAAGAGCTCTGTGGAGCTTGAAAGCTTGTCTCTTTCACCAACAGAAGTTGGTCCAATAAAAGATATTACCTCACCTGCCTTGTCTCTCAGTTAAATGTATGTTCCCTGTACGCTGTACAAACAGTCATGGAAGCACAGTGCCCTGAATGAAAACACAGATGTTTTCCCTCAAAACCATTGCGTCTGATGTCCCTATGACAACAGGACCATAGCTGTAAAAACAAATCCTGGTCAGAAATACCTTCTTTTATTCTTTTAAAGTGAATAAAAGTTGCTTAGCTTTCAAAGTTTCTGAGCACCGGGGTAGAGGAATCTTGGGATGCGGGCCCAGTGGTGAGATGAGGATAAGTGAAATAGAAACAGTTAATTCCTTGCTATGACTCTAATCCCACACTCTGACAAGGATTGTGGGATTTGAGATGATCAGAGCAAAAATAAGGGGGGCGGGGCAGAAAATTGAGAATGACGGCTATAGTCCTCAGAAATACACAGCAATGTCTAGGTTAACAGCTGCCTGTGAAGTAACGTAATAACGGACAATGGGGCAACAAGCGTGCCTCTTTCTTACTTTCTGTTTATGACACCAAACCACAGGGTACAATATCCCCTTAGTCACAGCCAGCCTCAACTAGTCTATTCCTTTTACTGGAACTCCTTAAGCACCACCTGTTCAGTCTGGAAGTGTTTTGAAAACATTAGAGAGGCCTTTACTGTGTCTCATCAACAGACTAAATGAACGGCAGATTTGTGCCGGATAACCAATTTAACAGTTCAGCCTGCTGCAGTCGGAGCCTGATTTACTCTGTAGTTATAGGCCATTTGAATCATGTTGTAATTAAAGGTATTTTTGTGCTTCAATCTTCTGAACTGCTGTTCAACACTGTGCCTCATAACAAAACAGTACATTTAGCGTGGATTTGTTGTGTCTCTGCTCACTGGTAATCACAAGAGCTCGGCAAAATGTTTGACTCAAATCTCAGAATCACAGGTGGCTTGAGTCTGGCCAGTAATTCATCGACATTTTTATCTGTCTGCAAACTGTGTGTCAAAGCTTGCTAGAGACATTTTTTAATGCATGGGGAAGAAGGATGAGCTTGCAGTTAAGGTGCTAAACTGGGAACTGAGTTCCATTCTTGCCCCCACCAGGCACATCCTGCTTTCTTTTCGACAAGTCACTTTATCTCTCTAGTCCCCATTTGTAAAGTGTCGATTTAGTCTCTCTTTTGTCTGTCTAGCTTGTAAGCCCTTTGGAGCAGGAATTGCCTCTCAGGGTATGTCTACACTTTGATAAAAGACCTACAGCACAGGCGTGACTGGCCCAGGTCAGCTGACTTGGACTCACAGGACTTCGGCTGAGGGCTATCAAATTGGAGTGTAGACATTCAGGCTCGGGCTGGAGCCCAGCTCTGGGACCCTCCCCTATTGCGGGGTCTCAGAACCCAGGCTTCAGCTTGTGCCTGAACATCTACAGTGCTGTTTTATGGTCCCACAGCCCAAGCCCTGCGAGCCTAAGTCAGCTGACCTGGGCCAACTGTAGGTCTTTTATTGCAGCATAGACATACCCTAGCTATCTGTATGAACAGTGCCTAGCTTAGCCTGGTGGAGGTCTCGAGGTGCTAATGTAATACAAATAATAACCAATTACAATGTAGCTTGATATCTGTGAAAAGGGACCATGACGTTTTTTTGCCCAAGAAAGAGAAAGACCTTGTTCTTTACAAACAAAGGTTAATTGATAAAATGGCTGGATGCATCAAGGCCAGGGGTGTCCTACATGCCAGTCATTGTAAAACTAATTGGCAGCAGTATGGGGAGAAAAGGGATGTTAGCAGCAACACCGATCATAACAAAACAAGGTACATGAAAAGTCACTGGAAGAGTCTGTCCTCATGCACGTGCCCCCAGAGCTCAAGGAATCTGCAGAAGACAGAGCATTCCGATGTTGGAAATTTATCCTATGACTCTTCTGTTGTGACAATGAGCACTCACCGATGTGAGTAAGGGCTGCACAATCTAACCCACAATAATTGTATATGAATGATTTAGGCAAGAGGTTCTCAAACTGGGGGTTGTGACCCCTCAGGGGGTTGTGAGTTTATTACGTGGGGGTCATAAACTGTCAGCCTCCTCCCCAAAAACCCTGTTTCACCTGCAGCATTTATAACAGTGTTAAATATATAAAAAATGTGTTTTAATATGTAAGGGGGGTTGGACTCAGAGGCTTACTGTGTGAAAGGGGTCACCAATATAAAAGCTTGTGAACCACTGATTTAGACTGACCTAACTGAAATCAGGAAGAGCCCCCCATAATCTCCTTTCTTGTTCACATAAGAACATTCTTCACTTTCCTTCGGGGGATAAGTCATAGTAACCGAGATCAGCCATCAGCAAAACCTAATTCATTGCTCTTTTTTTAAGAGGCAATTATTCAAAAGAAAGGGTTTGATAGTTTTTCCCTCTTACACTTTTTCAGCATTTTTTCCTTATATGTAAACTTGCTGAGAACAAACACTGATTTATCTCCTGATTTATCTAGTTCCAGTTCAATGTCACTTCATTAAAAAGGAGGCATTTCCAAAGTCATTGTTTACCAATTTAAAAGAATATAAATAAAACAGACTGGACAAGTACTAGGCCTGGTGAACATGAAAGCTGTCATGGGAATGAAGCTCATGGTGGGAAACTCAGAGGATGGGTTCAGCCTCATAGACTCTCTGAAAAACTCATAGCACAAGGACTCACGCTACCATCTTGACAGTCTGTGAATCTTGATTTTGAAATATGAGTAAAAAGAGGGTCCCAAGAAAACGGAGGATTTAAAACTTGGCAAAAGAGCACGGGGAAATCACCGTAGCAAAGTACAAAACTGATTGTTTTATGAATTGAATTATACATAATAATATTAGCACTTTACAGCTTCAAAGCAATGCAGATGCTCTAAAAGGTTAATCCTCACCATCTAGTACCATTATCCCATTTTTACAGATAAGGAAGATAACCCATGCGTGGGCTAAATTCCCTCTTAGGCTGTGTTGACACTACAAGCGAGGAGTGTGATTCCTTCTTCGTTTACTCGTACTCATGCTAGCTCTCATCAAGTTAGCGCAAGTATAAATAGCGGTGTAGTTGCAGTAACTCCGGTAGTAGCAGCAGAGCCAAAACTGAGCTGTGCCAAGTACAAATCTGCCTGAAACCAGTGGGTATGTGCTCAGCATGGTGGTACCTGTGTTATGGTGGCTACCCTGCTATTCCTACTGGCTCTAGGAGAGCTAGTGTGAGCATGTGCCAATGAGCAGGGAAATCACACCCCTAGCTTGTAGTGTAGACACAGCCTGGGTTACACCTTTGCAATATCATTGTGATTTTCCCAAGGTCACTCAGCAAGTCAGTGGTAACATTGAGGTTAGCACTGTGGAGTTGTTGGTTCCCAGTCCCATCCTTAGATCACACTGCCTCTCATTTACAAAGTATCTAATTGCACTTTGCAGCGATGGGAGTGGGGGAGCCTAGCACTCTTAGTGCCTTTATTTTTAGACGTTGAAATGAACCGAATGCTTAATAAAATGCTGGATGGATGAGATTAAACATAAGGGAGCCACATTCAGCCCCAAATGCATAGATGAAGCTCCCACTGAAGACAGGCATGTGCATTTTTGGAAGAAATTTTGCATGATGTTTTATTTACCACACAACAGGTAGTGATAGATGCTGAAATAATAGTCTCCCCACAATTCCCCACCAATCTCTCTTTAGCCCTGTTCTGGAGAGACACCTCTATGAGTGACAGAGCTGTCAGCTCTCCAGGGCCCATGTGAAGGCTCCCAACAATGGTGGCAGCTGTAAGAAGCTGTGCATGTGCAGTTACCAGAGAGACAGGGAAAAAGAGACCGTCAAGGTCAAAGCATCTGTGTTGAATCCTATCAATCCAGTTGTCCATTCAAGGGAGCCTCATCTGAGATGTTTTTGTTTTTCCATCCCACAGGATGACGTTAGAACATTGTTTTAAAACAGTGGATATTCATTTCAAACTATTTTTTTTATCCAGAGCCTCTTTGATTTTGTCTTGTTTCATCTCTGGCTTTCAGTGTCTGAGTTGCCCGTGGTTCCAGTGCCAGAGAATTTGGGAGGCAATGCCCAGCCTAAGAGTGCTTGGAGTTGGGAGTTCCCAGTGCTCCATGCTATTGCAAAATTAATTGGCTCTTAGTGTTGGTAGGTGTGTCCTTGGCACTGATCAGTGCCAAAGAGTCCCAAGTAAAAAGACACTGCAGTTCTGCACTCTAGCAGTGTTACTCATTGTTATGACAGCGTGGTGGGGGGCAGATAGACACACAGAGGTGGATTAAGATTTACTGGGTCTCTGAGCACAAATAATCCCTCCCACACACACACTTCCCTCGCCATGGGGCCTTGCCCACTACTCCTTCTCTCCCCTGAGACCCCGCTCCCTGGCTATGCCAGAAGACAAAGCAGGGCTGTGGTAAGAGCTGCAGCAGCTGCCCAGGGGGCCCGAGTCGCTGTGGGCACCCCTGGACTCTCCAACTGCCCTGGACAGCATGTCCCTGGGGGCTGGGACACAGACTGGAGGCTGCTCTCAGGCCCCCTGGCTCCCTGCCCAGGGAAGGTGGAGGTTCAGGGCTCCCCACAGCGACCTGAGCTCACTCGGCGGCTCTGGCTTCCGGTCTGGATTGGGAGCAGGGTGCAGGGGAAAGAGGAGGAGGAAGGGTGGGGCCACAGTTCCAACACTCCTGGGGCCCCCCAAATTGGCTGGGACTCCTGGGCACGGGCCCACAGAGTTCCTGGAACAATTTGTATAGTGGGGATGCTAAGAGCCATTGAACCAAACTGTAAACCCTGGATATGATGGGAACCACTTGAAGACAGGGGGTGCGGGAGCCCTAGTTCCAGCACCTATGCAGGCCCCGTGGACCTGAACATATGCCATTTTGCCAATTGTTATCCAGTTGTGTGTATCCTAAAATGATGTCAGTGATTCCGAGCATCCGGGAATGGAAGCTTAACTGAAGATTCAAGGCCATGTGTTCATTCGCCTTTCACAGAATTCTGGGGTGGCCCTTACATATACACTAGTATGGAATGAATTGGCATTTTCCTCTCCTCCAGATTGTCCAATTTAAAAGAATACTGTCAGATTAAATAGCATATATTTAAAATGCCCTCACTTATGTTATTAATAAAACCTAATGGCACAAGCTTCATGCTGGGGACCCTGGGTACATACTTGTATTGCTAGTCCACATTGAAGTCCCTGCTGCCAGGTCCAGGGCCGGCTCTAGGCACCAGCTAAGGAAGCAGGTGCCTGGGGTGGCAAATCTGAAGGGGCGGCACTCTGGGCGTTCTTGAGGCGGCACTCTGGCTTTTTTTTCTTCTTTGGTGGCACTGCTGCGGCAGCTTTTTTATTTTCTTTGCTTCGGCCTCACTGCTGCGGCAGGTTTTTTTTTTTTTTGCTTCGCCACTTGGGGCGGCAAAAAAGGTAGAGCCGGCCCTGGCAAGATCTTCACTGTTATTTTCAGCCTAGATAAAAGTTAACGTGAGTAGGTATACACGATCTGCAGTCACTCCTCCAGCTGCAGTTTAGCCATACCCTTAGGCTCCAAAGTAATGAGTGTATTTCAAGTAGCACAGACAGACAGACAGACAGACAAAGATACACTGGATAACAAGTTTCACTTTTGTTTCAACTCAGTTTCACTTTCTGCTCAAATACTACCACAACGGTGCCATGCTATTTGGTTTGCCAACACTGTACTGGAATGTGTCAATCCAAATAGAAAACTGCTTCCATGGAATTTAAACATAAAATGTCATGGTAATGTTTCTATTGCTGTTAAGTTTTGTAAAACCCGTTGCTTTTTACAAAAACTACATTTTAGTTTTAAATCAACCTGCCAATGACCCTTTGATAGTAGTTTGTGGTTAGTGTATGTGTGTGATTTGGGGGAGGAAGACAGAGTGTGGTAGAGAAACTGCTTGTTGTACATATACTGAGCCATGCTATAGGATTATAGAGTACATGCCACAATAAGCATGACAAAATAATTTTGTAATTGTTTTCATTGCTGCTGTTGAACTAGCCACTTGAAAATAATGTAATATAATATGTCAATGTTGCTCTCTTGCTTTTTATTCTTCCATTAGTATTTACATCTTGAAATATTATCAGTGTTATGTCGCCATATAATACAGAGCTATCTTCAAAGTCCATCTTATGCAATTAGATCATATTGTGTTTTGGGTTTCCAACTTTATCTGGATGAATTCCTGGAGGTTGCATCACATGACATTATTTTTAATTAAAGATGAATCTTTAATTCCTGGAGACTCTATGACAATCCTGGAGGGTTGACAACCCTAATTGTGTTTTGAAGCCTGGTGAGGGAATGTTTGGTCTGTTCTGCAATTCACTGAACTGTTTTACCTTCATGATGCCAGTGTAAATCTCTCAGATCCACTGGTGCAAGGTGGTAAGCACTCACAATCCCCCAGTGATATCAATGAGTATTGAGGATGTGCAATACCTTGCAGGATCAAACCCTCAGTCACTCTGCTATGACTAAGAGCAGAAGTTGGCTTGCTGTTTCCAACTTCTCACGAATTAATGAAACGATGGGCAGTAGCAGACTAGCTGAAGCATAAGTGTTTTCTTAAAGACCCAGTTCCTGGAGTCATGTCATTATGTGAGAATTTCAGCTTTCAATTTTAAAAAAAAGGAAGTTTCTAGTCCTCGTGCTTGCAGAGAAAAGCTTGAAAACATGAACTCTGAAGGTTCAAGCACCAAAAAGCAAATAAAAGAACCTCAATGTATTATTATTATGCATCTCAGGATTCATCTCACCAAAAATTGTGAATGTTTCACAGCTATTCCCTCCAGTGTGATTTCTTTACCACTCACGACTTGTGCTGGCAATACTAAAGTTAACACTTTTAAAAACAAAAACGTTATCTCAGTCAATCCATAAGTCTTTTCAATTTATAATGTGCCCACATGCAGGCAACTCAATTCTACCATCAATTTATATGAATTCAGGTAAAAGATAGTTGCACCCATGTAAATGAGAACCAACTTTGGCTGATAATATTTAGGAATCAAAATATTCTCATTACAATATATTTGAGGTAGATGAAACACTTAGAACCAGTAAAGCCATTCATGATTAGTGTAAAGGCCAGCCTGGCTGCCCTTGGTTGTGAAATCATAGTTGCAGTTTAATTTAAATCAAAGGGTTTAGTTTCAAGTTAGAATATATTTATAGAGTCTGCCATACTGCCATATGATGATACTTTCTCCCACCACTGGGAACAAAACAAAAAACATAAAGTTCCCAAGTAAGTGTTAGAAATAAATGTAAACAGCCATGAGTGTGAGAAGATGGAAACCATGATGAGCTTAGGAGAACAGATGGCCAAGCACCCGAGTCCAGCAAGCACCTCTGTTGTTGGGTCAAGTTACTTATGCCTAGGCCTCTAACTTCCAGATATTCTTTTTCTCAATGCGTCTCTGGTTTACGAAGCTGCCTGTGAACTCCATTTGCTGCAAGAGCATGCAAAATCTTTATATCAAATTGCAAAACAACTTGGGGATGAAAGCTTTTTGCACATAGCTGCAAATTGAAAAATGGGCCCATTTTGCAGAAGATATTGTTAAGTTAAGTGAATCTTCTGAGAAAAATCAGGGATTGAGAAAATGGGACTATTTTTCATAGAGAAATGACTTTTGTATTAAAAACATTCAACTTCTTGACATCAAAATAGTGACTATATCTAAATGTCAGGGGTGTGAAGATGCATTAACTGAAATGGTGAAAATTTTCAGCCAAATGTTTGTGGAACAAAAATTGTGAATGCTGCACAGCTATTCCCTCCAATGTGTTTTCTTTACCACTGTAACTCTGTCCATCATCAGCTTTAACCAGTTCTTATTATCTTTTGATTAACCTGTCAATACAAGGAATTGCATCTTCTTCCCTGGCCTTGAATTTCACCTTACAGGTTATGAATGTAACGCTGACGGCTCTTCCACCTATAATACACACACAGGAGCATGGCTCCAAACAGATGCAATACCAAACTCCACAGTAATCCGAAGGTTCCACAACTACAGGTCTGTGACTGAATCTCTAACTAGTGTGTGTTTTACCATAACCAGTATATCCTGAATAAAGGAGGATACAGGAATAAATAAAATCACTAATGAAAATGTAACTGTGGCTTTGAAGGGAATCTCTTATTAGTTGCTATTTAGTAGAAATTAACTAACACAACAACCTGTTACTTATATTATGGCTAGCCAGAGGTAATACTGAAATATTTCCTTTGTGTGAGCTATTAGAGCTCACCAGTACCTGCACTCCAAACAGATGTAGAGAGTTAATGTTTTAATTAATGGCTTACAATAATCTGTGTTAAGACAGCATTTGAACAGAAGACTATCTACTGATTTTTTGCCATACCTCCCTCTCTTTGTAGTCTCTTAGCAGAATGGTTTCCTGCAGATTCTTTGTTTGGTTTTTTCCAGGAAATTTCTACCTACCTTATCTCAAAGGAATTTTTACTGGGGTCACCTGTTCTGGCTGTATGCTGTTTGCAGAAGCGTGTTTATCCTTATAACACAAGCCTTATTACCTGACCTGTGTCTTTTCAGTTCTTTTTTTTAAAAATAGCATAAAGGTAATAATAATGAAGAACTTGGGTCAAATTTTGAGAAGTGCCAAAGTGATTTAGGGGTCTAAATCCCATTCTTCAAAGTGATTTACACAACCCCAGATTTTTAAAGATATTTAGGCTCCTAACTCACATTGATGTCAATGGGAGTTGACACCTAAATAACTTTGAGGATCTGGGCCGTAGGACCCTAAGTCTCATTGAAGATCAGTATGGATTAATTTGCAGGGTTGGGCCCTCTGTAGATGTTTCAAAGAACAAGCACACTTTGTATTAACTTGTTTTTGTTCTGAGAAGAGAGGAGATAAGGTAAAGTAAATAAAATTGGGTGATTGATTCTGAAAAGAAAACAGTCAAATATCTTGTGTTTGAGTCACATCTGCCATGCCTGGATTTTAAGGGCCATATTTGTAAAAACTGGCTTCCATTTCTCCACCCTTTACTGTCTGAAGGTGACTCGTGTCCTTTGAATGTGTCAGGACTCATCCTGCAGAAAAAAATAGAATGTGTACACATGATTAAAGGCTATATGACAACACATTTTTTTTTTCACAGCATGAAAGCAACCTTAGTTTTGGAGCATCCTAGTTTTTGAGTACTTGACTTTGCTGCTCAGATAACATTATATTAACTTGCTTTTTGTACGTAATACATAGAGAAGAAAAATTGCAAACGGCATGTGAGCTTATTTAAGACATTGTTTGACCTTCCATCATATCCTTGGTGTATCCTTTCCCTTTTAAAGGGCCAGAATCATTCCCATTAATGGACGTTCAAATTGTACCTCCCTTCATTAGCGAGGGACACTGCAATTGGTAGAGGTGGGGTTTATTTTTATCACTGTCTTTCCCCCAGTGGTTTTGTAAAGGGAAAGCTTTAATCTCTCACAGCTTCATAGGAGCCTAATCAGTAGAGGCTGTACTGATGATGCACTGTATCAGCACATGTCCTGACTGCATCCCTCCCCAGCCAGAGCAGACCACTTTTGGGGCTGCACAGGATGACTACAGGCCCGGCTTCACCCACAAAAAGAAGACTGACAGCTCATAGCATTATTAGAACCCTCCATTGGGCAGACTTTCCACCACACCAGCCTTCCACAGAGTCTACTGTAGCAAAAGCATCACAGATCATGGGTAATTCCAGCCCACAGACTGCATCGTGTTAGCGTAGATATTACAGTACTAAGTCTTCAAGGACAAAAAATATACATTTTCCCATTATGTAACTTATGTGACAGGGGCCTAGAGGACAAAACTAACTACCTTGAAAACTGAGTTTGTTTTTTTAGGAATTAATGTGTTTGGTTTTCAGCCGAGCTCCATCTGGCTGTAGATGATTTTTTACTTTCTATGACTGTGACGACCCTAAGCTTTTTCTGTTGGCACAGTCTAAAAATCAAAATAATAGGATGTCCTCTGCGCCATACTTTAATTTTTACTTTTTAAAACGAGCTTACACTGTTACCAGTATGTACAAGTGAGTGTTTGAATATAATTTAAATAATGTATTACTTTCTTCTTCTCTTCTTTCTATTTCTCTTCTTCTTCTTGCTTGTCTGTTTGAATGGATTGAGTCAAAAGGCACTGAGTTAAATTCCACAGTGATGTTAATCTAGAAAACAGCATTTTTTGCCGGCCACTGCCACTTCTGGGTTGAATTTTTGGCCATTTGTGAATGGAGATAAACAAGATGATTCTCTGTTAGGCTTACGGTTAGAGTTAAAGATAGGGTTAGAGTCAGATGTAAGAATAGCATTGGAGTCATATCTTGGTTTAGGATAAGATTAGGGTCAGGGCTGTGGCTAGGGTTTAGATTAGGGTTAGGACCATAGGAACTGCTATGCCGGACCAGATCCATAGTCCATTCATCCCAGTGTCCAGTCTCCAACAGTAGATGCTGCAGAGGAATGTTCACAAAGCCCTGCAATATGCAGTTATGGGATAACTTGGCCCCAAGGAAATTAGTTACTTAAACTCCTTTAGTTAGAGGTTGGGTTATGCCTTGAAGCATAAGGGTACATATCTCTCCCAAAAGTCTTTTTCCAAAAAAGTCCTATTATAAATCTCAATATTCTTATTCTCCATATTTATGGCCAGTCTTGTTTGAATCCTGCTAGGCTCTTGGCCAGAGTAATAACATGTGGCAATGAGTTCCACAGGATAATTGTGTGTTATGTGAAAAAAGTAGTTCCTTTTTTTCGCATTTAAACTTGGTTTAAATCACTGAAAAAAATGTGGACAACCAAAGATTCAGAAATAGTTCAGGCTGAATAGTATCTGTTCCTTATCCTTTCTAGGAGCCTCCACTCCTTGGCTACCCATGGTACTGTGGCTTTTTTAATACTGACATTGTTATTTTCCTCTAGATCCCATATAAATATAGTGCATTGTCTTGAGATACCCATTTTAGATCCTACACTGATCTAGTACATGTAGCCCCATATTTATATTGTCTTAACTAATAAAAAAGAAATATCTGGTGCCCAGCAAAATTCTTTGTTTTAGATGTTATGGCATCAGTAGTCGATGATGGTGTCACTCTCTGAAATGAATTTTCACTCTAGTTTTATGGACATTTTGGGAGGATTTTGCAGAGAGGTTTAACCCCCATTTGGGTTTTCTTGGCTTTAGCTGGTTTTTGGTTGTTGGATAATTCATCTCTTGCAGATGTGCCTTGTCAGACTCTCCTGTGAGGCTACAACTGCACTATGAGCTAGAGGTGAGATTCTCAGCTAACATACAGCGACGACCTGTGCCTGCCGATAGTGGGGGAGGGGGAACAGAGTGAGGGTAGCTGGCTTCAGCCATGTTAAGAATGCTCTGTCTGTGTGAGCATGTTCAGTCCAAACCAAGCAGCAAATCTGGGGGGCATGTGATCCCCATTTCCCCCCTCACACACCTCGCCTCTGCTCATGCTAGCTTGATGAGAGATCACGTGGGTGTAAATAGTAGTGTAGCTGTGGTAATATGGGCAGCGACTGCATGGGTCAACCATGCTGAGTACATACCCAGGTGGATTTGTACTCAGCATAGCTAAGCTGTGCCACCACTGCCCTTGCCTGTGTTACCATGGCTACACTACTATTTCCACTCATGCTAACTCTCATCAAGCTCACATGTGAGCTGGGAATCACACACCTAGCTCGTAGTGCAATAGACATAGCCTTAGACACATATGAACATTCACGTTTCACCCTGACCTTTTTTCTCTTCTCTTCACTAGACTCTATGACCTTTGGACCTGTTTCTGTGAGGTACTGAACACCTTCTGGGAGACCCAGAGTACCTTTAGCTCCTAGTGTTTCCAGAAAGACCTTGCAAGAGCAGGTCCTTTAACTTTCACTGCTTGGGAGCCTTTCAGGCGAGCTGTTCACTCCTCAGTGATTTCAGAAGGGCCCTGTAAGGAAGACATATACCCATTGGTAGTTTGCTGGCCAGAGCAATAATAGGGACATCAGCAGAGTGAGATGTAGACAACAGCACTCACAAGCTGGCATTTGTACTGAATGAACCTTTAAAGGATTAGGGATTATGAAACCACAATATTTACAGTACTCTCAAGATCAAGGGAGTGATGTAAGAAGCTAACACTTTTTTTAAACGGACCCTTTGAAAGGCAAAACATGTAGGGTGGTGGGAAAATAGCCTGTATTTAATCCTGCTCAAATGCAAACATTCATAAAAGAACCATTTAATCTCCCCCCTTTGCGGCATTGATTTGCACCAGGGCCTGGATCAATGTGTATAGTTTCTCTTACCACACTGTTGTTGTTATTATTATTGTTATTTATTATCTTATTATAATAGCAGCTAGAGGCCCCATTTGAGCTGGGGCTTCATTGTACTTTCACATAGTGAGGGACAGTCGCTGCCCTGAAAAGCTTACAATCAAAATGGATAAGATAGATGAAGGGAAGTATTATTATACCATTTTGCAGCTGAGAACTGAGGCACAGAGACACTAGGTATTTAGTCACCTAACTCCCATTGAGGTCTGGGTCTAAGTAACTTGCCTAAGGTCACAGAAGAAGTCTATGGCAGATCTAGGAACTGAACCCAGCTCTCCTGAGGCCCAGTCCAATGCCTTAATCACAAAACCCTCCTTCCTTTCTTGGGGTGGTAATTTTTGTACAGGAACAGACGCAGAAGAGATGTCAGTGGGGTTTGATACCTCTCAACTCAGAAGAACATTAGAGTACAAATACACGACAAGATTCTTTTTTTCAGTGGCTGCTGTGTTCCAAAATATGTTAAGGGCTCACCTGGGCCTGGGTGGCACAGCCCTGAATGAGAGATGTCTAACCAGCTCCTTTGGATGGTGAGAAATGAAAATGACCAACGGCCTGCCTCCTTTCCCACTCTCCCAACTGCACTGAGCACATGCTTGGCTTAGCTGAAGATCTGGAGCTTTATTACACATTGTTTTGTAAAGAATGAAATTAAACAGTGATTATGTTTGAAAGAAAATGACATTAAAACATGTCTTCCCACAAGTCCTACAGTATCTCATAGGGTGGACATTACTGAAAAGAAACTGGCCCTGGAATCCAACATGCTCTGTAGGACTCTCCACTGTTAAAAGCAATTGCAAGGGCAGACAGATATTGAAAACTTATTGTTGTTTGAGCCCCTGCGACGCAGTCTCTCTCTTTTTGTACCCCCAATGTTATTGTTAGATAAAATTACCTGCTGTATAAGAACCAGCTCAACCCTGCAGTTGTGGCCATGAACAAGATGGAAGGAGCAGACGATCAACGTGTGGGATCAACATTTTTCAGAGTAAGCTGAGACTGCATCTAACTGGCACCATATCCAGCTCCTTCTGACTGCACAGATACTCCTCAGTGTGAACTCTACATATTCACGACCACAGTTTTTGGGAGTAGAGTGCATCTGGACAAAGAGGGGTTATGGCATTTAATGGCACTGACAATGAAATGGATGCTATGTAAATCTACAAGAAAATATTTGCAGAAATTAATGCTGATCTTGTCTGCACTGTCTCTCATGGGGTACATCTGCCCTTCAAATCCCCTTGGAAAGGAACTTGGAGCTCAGACACAGATGGGAATACAAGTGAGGAGCCATATGCTATGGTGATGGAGAACCTTGAGGTATCAGAGAGAAGCTGGCCTTCCACAGATGTTCCAAACCAATAGAATTTTTTTGTGGCCTCACCATGTCTTCAGAATTGGTAAGTCATGTCCTCTGCTCCTCCCCAGGCTATTAAACCCAGCCTTCCATGGAGAGTTACATGGTGAAAACAATGACTTTGGCTCTCGCATAGCTTTTTAAGTACAATGGCATCATATGGCCATGTATTTTTTCTAAGACAAAACAATTACCGAGGGATCCATATTAAGCAAATAATGTAGCAAGCCCAATGATATTACTGGAATGTATCAGAGCAACAAATATTTTGCAATATACATTTTGTTTTTATTTAAAGAGCAAAGAATTACATACTCTTAGAACTGCCTTGACCAGCTGAGTCAGCTGCAACCAGTTACAACAGCAGAGCAGGGAAGAACTTGCTCACTCAGATTTTGGTTCTGTTGTTTTCCAGTCACTGCTACTTCAGGAGATCATGAACACAGGACAGATAAAATCTAGCAGAGCTCATGTACAAGGCCACAGTGAGACAAAGTTTACTTGTCATCTTGACCTCCCTGGTTTATTTATGATTGTATATCCAGACTGCACTCATCCAAAGTGGAAACATTTAACACTGACAGGTTTTTGGAGCTGGCATAAAAGAGCAGAGCTAATCTCAGCCACGTACAAGCATTGAACCTGTGCAGTGACAGGTGACAGTCTGTGCTTTGAGCTATCAGAGAAATGGGCTGGATCATTGTAGGAATATGCTGAGAGGGGATCAAATGTTCAGTTCAGCCGCAGTACCTGCATTTCCCATCCACACGAACACTGACTGGGTTCAGAATGAGCCAGTATGGCTAGAGGAGTTTATAAAACTTGCTAAGAGGTGGTGCAATTGGCCACACTTATGAAATGGTATAGGCCCACTTGTGTGTGTTTACATGGAGTGTCTCACCACTGCTCCAGGTGATTGCACCATTACTGGAAATGCTCAAATCCTCTAAGGCCTGGTCTACACTAGGACTTTATGTCGAATTTAGCAGCATTAACTTGATTTTACCCTGCACCCGTCCACATTAGGAAGCTATTTATTTCGACATAAATGGCTCTGTAATTCGATTTCTGTACTCCTCCCCGACGAGGGGAGTAGCGCTAAATTCGACATGGCCATGTCGAATTCGTGTTGCTGTGGACGGAATTCGACGCTAATAGCTCCGGGAGCTATCCCACAGTGCACCACTCAGTGGACGCTCTGGACAGCAATCCGTACTCGGATGCTCTGACCTGCCACTCAGGAAAAGCCCCAGGAAAATTTGAATTCCTTTTCCTGTCTGGCCAGTTTGAATCTCATTTCCTGTTTGGACATCGTGGCCAGCTCAGCAGCACTGGCAACGATGCAGAGCTCTCCAGCAGAGGTGACCATGCAATTGCAGAATAGAAAGAGGGCCCCTGCATGGACTGATCGGGAAGTCTTGGACCTGATCGCTGTGTGGGGCGATGAGTCCATGCTTTCAGAGCTGCGATCGAAAAGACGGAATGCGAAGATCTACGAGAAGATCTCAAAAGCCATGACGGAGAGAGGATACAGCCGGAATGCAACGCAGTGCCCGTGAAAATCAAGCAGCTGCGACAGGCGTACCAGAAGACCAAAGAGTCCAACGGACGCTCCGGATCGCAGCCACACACATGCCGTTTTTACAAGGCACTGCATGCTATGCTCGGTGGTGCTGCCACCACTACCCCACCAGTGTCCGTGGACTCCGACGACGGGGTCTTATCTACGGCCACGTCATCTGAAGTTTTTGCGGATGGTGAAGAAGAGGAAGGAGAGGAGGAGGACGAGACAGTCGACAGCGCTTTCACCGCTGATTTCCCTGACAGCCAGGATCTGTTCATCACCCTCACTGAGATCCCCTACGAACCCTCCCAAGGCAGCATCCCTGACCAGGAACCAGGCGAAGGATCAGCAGGTCAGTGTTTTAAACATTTATTTGGAATAGAATAGGCATGGTGTGTTAGCAATGTGTTTGTATTGCTTAATTGGCCATAGGCGCTTTAGTTTTGAGTCGTTTCCAGTGCAACTACTCGAAAAGTCTGTCAATATGTATGGGGATAGAGGAGAAATCCCCATTGGAGATCTCCGCGAAGCTCTCCTGGAGGTACAGTGAAAGCTTTTGCATCAGGTTCCCAGGGAGAGCGGCCTTATTGTCTCCTCCATGGTAGGATACTTTCCCGCGCCATGCAAGCTGCAGGTACTCTGGTATCATTGCCTTGCATAGCATGGCTGCATACGGCCCCGGGGTTTGCTGGCATTCACACAGTATGCGGTCTTTCTCTGTCTCCGTAATCCTCATCAGAGTGATATCAGTCATGGTGCCCTGGTTTGAATGAGTGGTTTTTTTAGTATAGTGACTTCTTCATTTTCCCTTTAAAGAACGACACCCGGCGGTTTCCATCCACGCGGGGGGGGCGGGAGCTGGGAGGCTAACCATTGAAACTTAGCGGTGCACAGGCAGGGAGAGTTCCCGGGACCGGCCACACGGAGGGGGGGAAAGGGTAGGCGAGCCGTTCAAACAGAGCGGTTCGCGGGCATGTACAGTTCCCGGGGCCGGCCACGCGGAGGGGGAGAAAGGGTAGGCAAGCAGTTCAAACAGAGCGGTTCGCGGGCACGTACAGTTCCCGGGGCCGGCCACGCGGAGGGGGGGAAAGGGTAGGTGAGCCGTTCAAACAGAGCGGTTCGCGGGCACGTACAGTTCCCGGGACCGGCCACGCGGAGGGGGGGAAAGGGTAGGCGAGCCGTTGTAGATGAGCGGCTTTGGCAGCAGCAGGAACTGGCCACCACCAGGAACTGTGCTTGAAACATGGGAGTAGAGCACTGCTGTGAAGTAAGCTCTCAGCAGTCCAAAGGCAATGGCTTACCATGGTCTCCAGAGAGCCGATTTCCAGTGTCCAGCACCACTTGTGGGATCTGCACACCGGGACCCCAGGCACTCAGGATAAAGATATAATATTCGACCTTGTAGTAAGTGCACATGTGATAGGTACTGTGCATGGTCTTATTCACAGGGAAGGAGTATAGGCATTGTTCGGGAAAAAGTATCTTTCTGAGGAATTCACTCCCTTTCTCCCATCCCACAGCTGCGAGTGTCTCCCGCCCTACCCGTGGATCACCCTCCCAGAGGCTTGCGCTGATCAGGCGGCGCAAAAAGAGAACCCGGGACGACATGTTCCCAGAATTGATGGTCTGTTCCCGAAAGGAGGTGGCACAGCGGAGAGAGGACGTGTCAAGGTCCGAGCGAGCAGTCAGCGAACAGGAGCAGAGGGTTGAAGCTCGCGAGGACAGGTGGCGGCAGGAAGACCAGCAGGCGACTCAAATGCTGCTGGGACTAATGAGGGAGCAAACTGACATGCTCCGGCGCCTGGTAGACGTTCTCCAGGACAGGAGACAGGAGGAAAGAGCACCTCTATATGTTATTTCCAACCACCCTCCCCCGCCACAAAGTCCAATCCCCCCTCACCCAAAGTCACTAGAACGAGGGGAGGCAGGGGCCGTGAAAATAATCACTCCACCACTGCGGACTGCTCCAGTAGCAGAAGGCTCTCATTCCCAAAACTTTAGATGGGTCCTTTCCTTCCCTTCAACCGCACCCCACAACAGTTACCTGCCCAGATTTCATCTCAAAACTATGCTCCCCTTAATAAAAATGTTTGTTCTGTACAGTGCTGTTTCCCTGACTTTCTTTCACAGGACGGTTTGGTTTTGGGGGAGGGGGTAAGGGGGTTTGTAATTTGAGACGACAGGTGCCTGAACCAGGGTACAGACAGAGGGAAAGGTTCAACAGAAAGTCACACTCACATTGCATTCACTAGGCACACTTGTCATTCTGGGAGGGGGTTTTCATGTTCTCTATGGGGGGGGTGTCTGTGACTTTCTGGTGGGGGAGGGTGGCTGCAGATCTTTTGCGGACGGCGATAGCCTGCATGACAGATCCATGCAGCAGGGGATCTGTGGCCGCAATCCACGGCCAAAAAGTCACACAGGCCCCACCACACACAGTTGCAAATAGGAGGGCTTGCAGGCTCCCTTGAAACAAGCAGTCCAGCACTGCGGACTGCTCTGGGAGCAGGAGCATGTCATTCCCCGAGTTTGGAAGCGTACTTTCCAACACTCCACCCGCTCCCCAACCGCAGTATGCGTCCCAGGTTAAACCCTTAACCGAGAAATTATTAATAAAGACGGTTTTAATAAACAATGTTTCCTTTATTATACTTTTAAAGCGTTGAATGAAGGGGGGCAAGGGGGTTGGTAATTGGAGAGGATAGGCAACAGAAACTGGGTAAAGAAACGGGGGCAGGTTCAGCTTCTGTTTAAACAAGCGTAACAGTCACTGGTTACCCCGCTCGCTCTGGAAGCTAGCTTTCAAAGCTTCCCGGATGCGCAGCGCGTCCCGCTGGGATCTTCTAATTGCCCGGGTGTCCGGCTGTGTGTAATCAGCAGCCAGGCGATTTGCCTCAACCTCCCACTCCGCCATAAACGTCTCCCCCTTGCTCTCACAGAGATTGTGGAGCACACAGCACGCTGCAATCACAATGGGGATATTTGTTTGGCTGAGATCGGAGCGAGTAAGTAAGCTTCTCCATCTCCCCTTCAGATGGCCAAAAGCACACTCCACCACCATTCTGCATTTGCTCAGCCGGTAGTTGAAGAGCTCCTTTTCAGTGTCCAGGGCTCCTGTGTATGGCTTCATGAGCCAGGGCATTAGCGGGTAGGCTGGGTCCCCAAGGATCACTATAGGCATCTCCACATCCCCAACAGTTATTTTGCAGTCCAGGAAGTAAACACCCTCCTGCAGCCGTCTAAACAGACCAGAGTTTTTGAAAACACGAGCATCATGAACCTTGCCCGGCCATCCGACATTGATGTTGGTAAAATGTCCTTTATGGTCCACTAGTGCTTGCAGCACCATAGAAAAATAGCCCTTTCGGTTAATGTACTGGCTGCCCTGGTGGTCTGGTCCCAGGATCAATAGCCCCGCCGCAGTTTGGGAATCCCATAGCAGAAAAGCCATCTATGATCACCTGCATGTCTCCAAGGGTCACTACCTTTGAGAGCAGCAGGTCAACGATTGCATGGGCTACCTGCATCACAGCAACCCCCACGGTAGACTTGCCCACTCCAAATTGATTCGCGACTGACCTGTAGCTGTCAGGAGTTGCAAGCTTCCACAGAGCTATGGCCACTCGCTTCTGGATACTCAGGGCAGCTCTCATTCCGGTGTCTTTGCGCTTCAGGGCAGGGGACAGCAACTCACAAAGTTCCAGGAAAGTGCCCTTATGCATCCAAAAGTTTTGCAGCCACTGGGATTCATCCCAGACCTGCAGCACTATGCGGTCTCACCAGTCAGTGCTTGTTTCCCTTGCCCAGAATCACCGTTCCACAGGATCAACGTGCCCCATTGCCACCATGATGTCTACGGGCCGGGGTCCCGTGCTTTGTGAGAGGTCTGTGCCCCTCTCAGAGTTCATGTCCTCCCGGAGCTTCCATTGCCTCCTCGCCCGATTTATCTGCATCTGCCTCTGGAAAAGGTGGACGATAAGGCGCGAGGTGTTGACAACGGACAGAACAGCAGCGATAATCGCGGAGGGCTCCATGCTCGCTGTCCTGTGGCGTCCGAGCTGTCAATCACCAGAAAAGGGCGCGAATTAATTGCCTGCCGGCGCTTTCACTGAGGGAGGGCGGGAGTGTGGGTCGAATGACATTTACCTATAACCACCCTCGACACATTTTTGGCCCCAGAAGGCACTGGGGGCTACACCCAGAATTCCAGTGGGCAGCGGGGACTGCGGGAACTGTGGGATAGCTACTCACAGTGCACTGCTTGCAATGTCAACGCTTGCCCCGTTACTGTGGACTCACAAATTCGATTTAATGTCCTTGGTGTGGATTTGCACGATCGACTTTGCAATATCGGTTTCACAAGTTCAGTTTAAGAAAAATCGAACTACTCTCGTAGTGTAGACATACCCTCATTCTACACAAGCAAGAATAAGAGCAGATAATCAAACTGAAGGAAAGCCACTCCTTCATAGACCAGAAAAGTATTTCAAAAGCGTTCCATTAATTACTGGCCTATATCTAATTTCTGTCAGAATTACCGACAGACTTTTGGATCACCTAGGAGACATCTGGGTGTCTCTTCACATAACATGGAGAATCCCCCGTGATCATCCCTTTCTTCTTTCAAGTAACTCCAAGGAGCAGATGTTTTATCTTACGTTTCCAACATTTTCTTAGGGTCTGTAAGGTCATTCCAGCTTTCCCTTAACTCTTCTTCTGCCCATCAGTGAGGCAGGGCCCGTCTTTTCCCCAAGCACCTTGTTTGAGTCCACGGGCCACAATTCAATTGGCTTCCAGAGTCAGCTCACAAAAAAGGTCCTTTGAATGAGCATCACTTTTGTCTAGGAGATACAATGAGAACATCTTTACAAATCCTCTAGCTTGTGGCTTGCACCTTTCTACACCAGAAACTGGCTTGATATTTCTTAAACAAACCTTTCCTGTTTCTCTGCAAACAAGGGCTCTAAATGTTATGATACAGAGGGGCTTCATGATCTGATTTTCACCTTGTAAATTTCCAGTTTTTAAAAATTACAATGCATCAATGAAAAAGGGATTTTTCAACTATCTGTTTCTACACTAGTAGATTAGGTATATTTATCTGGCTAAGGTATTTTTAAGCACCTAGCATCTTGGTATCCAAGCAGCAACAGATAACCAGCAGTAGGATACAATGCTAGAAATAAAAGCTTAACCCAACTATCCACAAAAAAGTTTTACACAGTATTGGTCCAAGGGAGGAACTCCAAGCAATTTAGGTTATTGCTCACATCAGTACAGGATGTTTTTATAAATACCATCAAATTATGCACAAATTATGTGTAAGGTTTATTCTGTCAACTTCCATTTTCCAAAATGAGGTGACAAGGATTTTGTTTTCTAAATCTAATCTTCCTATGTGAAAATGACTAGCTTGTTGCAGACAGCGCAGGACAGAAATTCCAGCTCTCACCTGCTTCTAAACCACAAGCCATAATCGCTAACAAGTCTTGAATGATCAAAACTGTAATCTCATTGTATCCTTGATGCAATAATCAATGTTAGGTCCTAGAAAGTTAAATGTGTAAAGTGTCCATGTGTTACACTAGAGACACTTGAATCTTTCTCACTAGCTTCTAAGGGAATGGCTAGCTTCAATTCCAAGCTGTTCATATTTCAGAGGATATCATTTTGGTAGGAGATTTACAAGAACACATATACAAAATGAGATTTTGGATGGCATTTGCTGGTGCAAAAGGTTCGCTATGTAACGAACAGTGATTGCACTGTGATTTTGCTTGGGGAAAAAACCATAGAAATCTCTATCAGTATGTGTTATGCCATCAATATTTAATAAGCATGCATGTAGGAAAACAGAATATTGAATGGGGTTGGTCAGTCCCAAAGTAGGTGTGGTCCACATGTAAACCAGCGTAAGTACATTACTGTCAAACTTGATTGACAAATCCTGCTGTGCACAGCATCTGAGTAAATTATTCCATTTTTGAGCTGGAATTACTAACAGTGCTAAGTGGATCCACACCTCCACTTATTTGCATGCTGATATTTGGCTTGATTCTAATCAGATTCTGGTCACAATGCAATATTGTGCTAAGTGGCTACGCTTATGTCACTCTTGGTGGGTGAATACCTAAGTTGTTACAATAGGTGGCCAGAATTTGGCAAATAATGAAAAAAATATTCAGCCAATTTATGTTATACACCCACATACAACCCAGACAAATATAAGATAAATCCATATGTAATTTGACCTACAAAATGGATTGAATAAATGCCTGTCCCAAATGAGAAAAAAATGAAGTTAAGATTCACCTTTAACAAAGAGATTTGAATTGGAGAATGCAGTATACAAAAACTGCTAGAAGGTAGAGGATAACCAGACACAATATTACCAAAGACACAAAGGTTTCAGCAACTGATGAATATGGAGACATCACTAAGTTATACCTTTTCTTTATGTCCATCTCCTGGCTTTCTCTATGCTTAGCTGAAATCAACAATGGGATGAAGAGCAGTAATCCATCCATCTGTGACCTCCAAGCTAGATTACTGCAACTCAGAACTAATAATGAATCTATACACCCTCATAAAGCTCCACCTGGTACAAAATGTAGAAGTCCATCTGTTTAGAAACATGGGTCACTTCTCTCTCTGCAGTAGCTCCATATTCAATACAGAATCTAGTTAAGGGTCTTGGTCCTGATATTCAAAGCCGTCCATGAAATTAGTCCTAAATTGTGTTGCCCCACAACCATGTCCTCCCATGATAGCTACATTGCACTGAAATCGTGACACAGGGGGATTCCTGGACCTTGGGGACACAACTTCATGGGCCTGGGAGACAGTGGGACCTAGGCTATAGAACTCACTAGCTGAAGAGGAAAGAATGACCACAGGCCAAAGTAAGATTCACCAGTTGTCAGCAAATATATAGGGAAACGTGCAACAGGAATTTGTGATCAAGTTGGGGTTTGTCAATACAGATTCAAGGTTGAGTGTTTCCATATGCCACAACCCTCCTCAGCGATATGGTAGCTGTATTGCAAGCTGGAAAGCACCAGCCACAGAGATCCTTTCACCCGTGATGTTTATATTACAATCCTTATAAACAGAGCAATGGTACTGCATTACACCAAGCAAATGGAGGTGGATCATAATATCATTATTTATGATTAAACACAATTAGAGGCTGCAACAGATATGTAAGAATACCTATGCAAAATACCATGCAGCTTCTAACTCAGTGCTAGATTCAGATCTCACTTAGAGTCATAGAATCATAGAATTCAAGACCAGAAGGTCCCACCAGATCACCCCATCTTACCTCCTGTATATCACAGGCCCCCAACACCACCCAGCACCCACAGGCTAACTCCAACACCTGAAATTAAACCGAAATATTACAGTTCTCAGGAGACTAGACTATTGTGTGCCACAGGCAGAGAATAGATGAGACCTAGGTGCACCAGAACTCAGACCCCAGCAATGGCAGGGAAATGATTGAGTGAGAGACACCCGGAAAGACACCCAGAAATCCTGGCAAATGACCTACCACATGCTTCAGAGGAAGGCAAAGAATAGTCAGGGTCACTGCCAATCTGACCTGGGGAAAAATTCCTTCCTGACCTTACAAAAGGCGATCAGTTAGACTCGAGCATGTGAACAAGAACCAGCCAGCCAAGCACCTGAGAGAAAGAATGCTCAGGGCCACCTCAGAGCTCTGGCCTTCCCCATCCAATGACCCATCTCCGAACATGGCCATCCCTGATGTTTCAGAGAAAGGAGATAAAAAACCAAAACAAACAAACACAAAACAGAATACATTGGGGGTAGGGGAGGAATCCCTTCCTGATCCCTGCAAGTGGGCAACTGAAACCTTAAAGTCTGAGCTTTTAGGAACATAAGATATAAACAGAGCGTGAGCCCCAAGGCTGTCCAGCCCTGGCCCCTACCATCACAAGCAATCCTGTCATAGAATTGCACTCATACATTTGTCCATCTCTCTTCAAACTAATTAAGTTGTTTGCCTCCACAAAGCCTATTGGGAGGCTGTTCCAGAACCTCACTCCTCGGATGGGTAGAAACCTTCTTCTCAATTACAGTCTGAATTTGTTCAGTTAAACTGTTCCAGTTGAAGTTAATGCTTCTTGAACATGGATGATCAGAATTTTACACAGTATTTTGAATGAGTCCTTACCAGTGCCTTGTACAATGGTATTATTGTACTCTCCCTCTCTCTGGAAATGCCTCGCTTGATACATCCTGGGATTGCATTTGCTTTTTTACAGTTACATCACATTGTTGGCTCATAGTCATCTTATGATTGACCCACACACCTAGGTCTCTCTCCTCCTCTGTTGCTTAAAATTGATGGGCCCCCACCTTGTAACAGAAATTCTTTCTTATTAGACCCTAAGTGCATAATAATTTCATCCCATTCCTGTCACTCTGGTCTTCAAGGTCATCCAGATCTCCCTGTGTAATATTCCGATCCTCCTCTGTGTTGATGATGCCTCCCAACTTTGTATCAGCAGCACATTTCATTACCACACACTCCTTCTTGTGCCAAGGTCATTAATAAAAATATTGACTAAGATTGGTTGCAAGACCGATCCTTGAGGAACTCCACTGGTAACCTCCCTCTAGCCTGATAATCCACCTTTCAACACAACCCATTGTCTCTTCCCCTTTATTCAGTTCCTAATCCACCTGGCATTTATTCCAGCCTCCAAGACAGGAGCTGTGCCCACCCTCTCTGAGAGGGGGTGCTAGAAAGTTATAGCCTACTACTGTATCTCATCACATTGAGGACTCCAAAAAGACACCAAGGCTGTGAACTGACTCGAGAATCGGAGATCAGATGCTTTCTTTAACTAATTCCCTTAATTTCCCAAAGTCTGCCCTTTTGAAATCAAAACTCATAGTTGATGAACTCGTTTTGATTATTATTCCATTTAATTTAAAGTGAATCGACTCATGGTATAAATCAAGAGTAATACCAGTGAAATAACGAGCTACAGCAATGTAAAACTGGTAAAAGTGGGAATCTACCCATCAGGGTTTGCCAGAAGCACTTTAGAAATTGCAGTCAGCTGTGGTTGTAAGCCATGAATAGGCAGTCTGAATATAAGAGGGAAGGCAGCTGATGAGAGAGAGAGGCAAACTGTGTGACATTATATAACAAAGAATGAGGTAGAATGCTGACTTTGGTGGAGATTAACATGCATATTTGCCACTGGAAGCTAAAACCAACGATCAGTATTGTGAATGGAGATTATTAAGAGTCTAGCAAGAAAGCTGAAACTAAGCCTATGAGTTCAAATTGAGTGTACAAAATGCATCCTGTTTAAGTCTTTATGTCAGCAAGGAAAAGGTGATTGCTTAGCTGAATATGTCTGCTATGTAAAAAAACAACATTCTTATATTACAATTGCATTTGATCAACACCTAGTTGAACCAATTCTCTTCACAGTGATTTGGCACTCTACCAAAATAGGCAGTATATTGAGAAGTTATTGTGAAGATAAAAATAAGTTTGCCAATGTCAAGCAAAATCAAGTCGGGTAAGTTTTATCTACTCTGTATTCTAAGGCTCTGGTGCTGTTTGTACAGTAGCATCACTTGGATACTGATCCACAGAAAGTAGGATAATGAGTAGTTGTGATACATAAACAGAGAGCAACCATTGCGGAACACACAGAGAGCAACCATATGCTAATCATTAATATTTCTTTATCAAAAATAGCCTTTTTAAAAGAAAATTTCATCAAAAATGATTTTCTAAATTGTATGAGGTTTATGAAAACTGACAAGCCAATTCCCCCCCCCCCCCCCCCCCGCACCTTAGCCCATTTTCCCCCTTTTCAGAATGGAAAAGGGGTGGTGAAAAAGGGTGGGGAAAGAGGGAAAACTGAAAAACAAAAATTTTAAATAAAAACATTTTGTGAATTAAATTGAAAAAAAAATCAGTTCTGTTTCCACAATGTTGACATTAGCATGTTTTCAAAAGTTATCATGATTTATTTATTTAATTTTTTTGCCCATCTCTACTAATCATATACAAATGGCCAAAAAGTCTAGAAGTGGAGGTTACATACTCCTCCTGATGCCCCTTCATCAGAGCACCCTACATTTGGGGCTCAGCAGGATTTTGAGGGGCCAGGGCCACATGAAGCTGGGTAGAGCCAAAAAACAACCTTTTTAGGTCTCATTAATTCATCCCCATGGTATATGACCTCCTTGGCAACCTGAGGATTTTCTGACAGAAAACCTCTCCAGAATTAATGCTAATGTTTACAGCATACATTTCTCCATGACTTTTACCACAGAGCAAGGATTAGGGTACAACAACAGACTGAAACCATTGGCAGTGTAACTACTCTGAGAATTATGGTGGGAAAAACAAAATCCGGGCTGCCACTCCAAATATTGGTCCAATAATGATCTCCTCACAAAAACGCCATGGAAGGCCCAGAAAATTCAGGACAGAGTTTCAAAATGAACCTTCTAATTTGTTTTATTCACAGTTATGGGCAATTATTTACACGAAGGCTCAGGGGCTCTATACTGTACAGTCGGCTAACCATTGGCATGCAGTGGGATTCCATGTGATATAGTCCTGTGGATTTGGCAGGAAGTGTTGTTGCTGAGAGTGGCTATTCCCTGCCACTCACAAATCACAGAGCCATCATGTTCATGGAGATTATTTCTGCGGCGTCAAACGGAGATGAGATGATACACCCATTCCTTCTAACAAAATCATACCGGCTTGTCTTTTCACTGATTTATTGCCTTTCAGGCTCAAAAAGCAGAGGGCATAATCTGGCTTTTTACTTACTCAGCACGTGATCCAAAGCCCATTGAAGTCAATGGGAGCCGGGCTTTGGATCAAGCCCATCCAAACGTGTATTTTATACCAAGATGTTAAAAATGGCTGTGAGGAAATGCAGTCTGGAGACAAGTTCTTCTTTCAGGGCCTGCTCCAAAGCCCACTGAAGTCAATGGGACTCTTTCCAATATCTTCAATGGGGTTTAAATCAGGCCTTTAAAGCTTTTTGTGGCAAAATTTTGGACATGGTATTTCTACCAGTATTTTACACAGTTTGAGATTCAAATGCCTTGGGTTAGAAGATATTCAGGAAATGCTTTTCACAGAGTATCCCAAATGTACATCACAATATTTGACATATGTTTCATATGCAGCCCAAAAATATATTACTGTAAGTACATAGAATTGTTGTGCCCAACATCCCATCCATTTTAATAAATCTATTTCAGGGCTCTCGCTCAGCTGTTTGTAAGAGTATTACATTAGTGGCATCAGGGAAATAACATGAGCCATTTGAACTAAACACAGGCATCTGGTGAGGTGTGACGAGCTTTCAGTGCAGCCCTTTTCTTTTGCTGCTGTTTACAGGTGAAATAGGAACAGTGTTGTTGGCACTGTAGCTAGCTTAATTGACTCAAGGCAGCTAGTAAGCAAGTGAAACAGAAACATGGCATTAGTTGGTTTGTTGATCCCCTGCTTTGTGATCAGCTTTGATGTCACCCACTCTTCCCAGAATGCTGACAATTTTGTGGGTGCCAGTTCTCCCGGGGACATTGTCATCGGAGGTTTATTTGCAGTTCATGGCAAAATGCTACATCCAGAAGAACACCCCATGAGACCAGTGATTCAGAATTGTGCTGGGTGAGTAACACTGCAAATAATACAAATGAAATACCAAGCAATAACTGAAACCAGTTATGAGCAGACACCAAAAATGCTTGATAAATTGCATTTCTGAATAATTACTTCTTAAAAACAGGTTAGTCTTGTGAATCCTCCCGGTAAGGGGGGGAGTGCATAGCACAGTGTAGTGTAATAATATGCTCCCCAGAAGATACTGTGACGAGCTGAACTTGGGGGCGACTCTTCCTCTGATCACCTGGATCTATTTACCCCTGGAAGCAAATGGCATTGGAGGTTGGGGATGAGCAATCTTTTTAATTTCAATTATCATTTTAGGTCTGATTTGTTTTTATTTGCCTATACAGTACCCTACTGTATTATTATTTATTATCAGTAGTACCTAAGAACCCTTGTCCTGGACCAGGGCCTCACTGTGATGGGGCCCTGTACAACACAGAACAAATAGACAGTCCTTGCTCTAAAGAGCTTACAATCTATTGTAGTACCTTACTGACAACCTATTGTAGTACCTTACATCTTAAGAATTGGCCATATAATAATATATCATTTTAACATGTTGTATTGGCTCGCACTATATATTGTATATGTTCTAAATTATAGTATATTCTTTTTATTGAAGGCGGAGAAATTGACTAGGGGAGAGGCTGTTCTAGATTTGATTCTAACAAATAGGGAGGAACTGGATGTGAATTTGAAGATGGAAGACAGCTTGGGTGAAAGTGATCATGAAAAGATAGTGTTCATAATTGTAAAGAATGATAGCGGGGAAATACAGAATAAAGAAAATGGACTTTAAGAAGGACAACTTTAGCAAACTCAAAGAATTGATAGGTAAGATACCATGGGAATCAAGTCTAAGGGGAAAAAAAGTTCAGAAGAGATGACAGTTTTTAAAAGAGACATTATTAAAGGCAGAAGAGCAAACTATCCCTGTGAGTAGGCAAGAAAGGAAGAGACCACGCTGGCTTGTCCAACTTATCCAGGAGATCTTCAATTACCTGAAACTCAAAAAAGAGTCACACAAAAAGTGGAAACGAAGTCAAATTACAAAGGATGAATATTAAAAAAACAACACAAACATGTAGGGACAAAATTAGAAAGGCCAAGGCACAAAATGAGATTAAACTAGCTAGAGACATAAAGGGTAATAAAAAACCCATTATGAATACATTAGAAGCAAGAAGAAGACCAAGGACCGGGTAGACCCATTACTCAATGACGAGGGAAAGACAATAACAGAAAACACGGCAATGGCCAAAATATGAAATGCCTTTTTTTGTTTCAGTTTTCACCAAACAGGTTAGCAGTGATTGGATGACTAAGTGACAAAGTGAGTATCAGTGTAAATAGGATAGGATCTGAGGCTAAAATAGGGAAAGAACAAGTAGACAAATTAGATACTTGGCAGAGCCTGACAAAATACATCCTAGACTGCTTAAGGAACTGGCTGAAGAGATCTCTGAGCCATTAGCAATTATCTTTGAGAGCTTGCAAAGGATGGGAGAGATCCCAGAGGACTGGAAAATTATCTATCTATAAAAGGGGGAATAAGGACAACAAAGGGAATTATAAATCAGTCATCTTAATTTCAGTATACAGAAAGATAATGGAACAAATAATCAACAGTCAAACAATCAATTTGTAAGCATCTAGAAGATAAGGTAATAAGTAACAGTAAACATGGATTGATCAAGAACAAATCATGTCAAACCAACCTAATAATCTTCTTTGACAGGGTAACAAATCTTGTGGATGGGAGTTGGGGAAAGCAGTAGATAATATGATATTTCTCAGCTTTGGTAAGGCTTTTGGTACTGTCTCACCTAACCTGTTCATAAGCAACTTAGGGAAATACAGCCTAGACAAACCTACTATAAGGTGGGTGCAGAACTATTTGGAAAACCGTACTCAGGAGTAGTTATCAATGTAGTTATCACAGTCAAGCTGGAAGGGCATATCAAGGGGTGTGTGCAGGGAGTGTCTTGGATCCAGTTCTATTCAATATCTTCATTTGGATAATGGCACAGAGAGTATACATATAAAGTTTGCAGATGATACTAAGCTGGGAGGGGTTGCAAGTGCTTTGGAGGACAGGATTAGAATTCAAAATGATCTTGACAAACTAGAGAAATAGTGAAATAAATAGGATGAAATGCAATAAAGACAAATGCAAACATAGGACATATAGGAAGGAATAATCAATTACCCAAATACAAAATGGGAAATGATTGCTTAGGAAGTAGTACTGCAGAAAAGGATCTGGGGTTATTGTGGGTCACAAATTGAATATGTTGCAACAATGTAATAGTGTTGCAATAAAAGCAAACATCATTCTGGGATGTATTAGCAGGAGTGTTGTAAGTAAGACACAAGAAGTAATTCTTCCACTCTACTCAGCACTGATAAGATCTCAGCTGGTGTGCTGTGTCCATTTCTGGGCACCTCACTTTGGGAAAGATGTGGACAAGTTGGAGAAGAGTCCAGAGGAGAGCAACAAAAATGATTAAAGGGTTAGAAAACATTACTTATGAGGAAAGATTTGTGGGGAGGGTTTGTTTAGATTGGAGAAGAAAAGACTGAGGGGGAGACATGATAACAGTTTTCAAGTACATAAAAGTTTGTTATAAAGTGGAGGGTGGTAAATTGTTCTCCTTATCCACTGAAGATAGGACAAGAAGTAATGGACTTAAATTGCAGCAAGGGAGATTTAGGTTAGACATTAGGAAAAACTTTGTAACTACAAGGGTAATCAAGCACTGGAACAAATTACCTTGAGAGGTTGTGGAATCACCATTGGAGGATTTTAAGAATATGTAGACAAATACATGTCAGGGATGGTCTAGGTAATACTTAGTCCTTCTTCAGTGTAGGGGACTGGACAAGATGACCTATTAAGGTCCCTTCCAGTTCTATGATTCTGTGATTTTCACTTTTGCAGCCCAAATCTTAATATCCTTGCTCAGTCCTTATTCAGCAAAAGTACTCACTGAGAACTTTGATTGATGAAGAGCTTCAGTATCTGGCTATAGATTTGGGGCAGAATTTTGAAAAACACCTGAGTGAGTTAGGAGCACTTGTCCCACTGAAAGCCATTCCTCCTAATTCATTAGGTACTTTTCAAAATCCCACCCTGGGTTTTTTATGAAATACAAAAAAATACTATTTCAAGGATCTCATTTTGAATATATAAATGATAAAGAAAAACCAGTACTTTATGTTTCAAACACACATTATTTGTGTTTCAAATACATACTTTTTCACGTGAAAATGGAATATAATTTTACACACTACCTAATTTATGTATTTATTTTGCTGTTATTAATGTCCTGTTCATAATACTCCTAGTGGATGTTTGTGACTACAATTTTGTCAGACCCGGTGGTTTTCCTGCATGCTTTTTTTTTAAATCCTGGTACAAACCCTCAATTTTCACTTTGAGTTCTAAGTTCAAAGGAACACAAAATCTGAAAGTGCAAATCAGTTGAAGTATTCAGGTGTCACCTGGTTTTGCTTCACAATTATACAAAATTGCAATTTTTGAGCAATTTTGATGCAAAATCATAAATTGTCCCAGGTCCACTTGAAATGGATTCCAGCTTCACTCAAAGGGTACGTCTATACTTACGCGTCCGGTCGGAGGCGCGGGATCGATGTTCTGGGTTCGATTTATCGCGTCTTGTCT
Source organism: Chelydra serpentina (assembly GCA_037349315.1). Classification (NCBI taxonomy): domain Eukaryota; kingdom Metazoa; phylum Chordata; order Testudines; family Chelydridae; genus Chelydra; species Chelydra serpentina. Next base: position 47,874,113 of record JBAIAC010000010.1, read on the forward strand.
AGACGCGATAAATCGAACCAGGAAGTGCTCCGCCATCGACGCTGGTAATCCAGCTCGATGAACGGAGTAGGCGGAGTCGATGGGGGAGCCTGCGTGCCGCATGTGGACCCCGGGTAAGTGCTTTTTCATTCGAACTAAGATAGTTCGACTTCAGCTACGTTATTCACGTAGCTGAAGTCGCGTATCTTAGTTCGAATTTCGGGGCTAGTGTAGACCAGCCCAAAGCCTTGTGAGCCTTACAGAGCCTTGGCCAAGTGTGGAGATGAGGTAGCCTTATTGTGAATAGTTTGTACATCGCTACTTATGATTAAGGGTCTGATCCAATGGGAATCTTTCCACTGACTTCAATGGGCTTTGGATCAGGCCCTAAGAGCATCCACCCAAATGCTATATGGGTTTCAGATTATAGTCTCAGAAATGTTTATTTTCCTAGAGCCTTTCCTCTTTTCTGTTTAAGACCATACAAACCTAACAGCTGCCACACTAGGTTAAACCAGTGGTCCACCTAGCCCAGTATCCTGTCTCAGACAGTGGCCTGTACCAGAGATTCAGGGGGCATGCACAGAACAGGGCAATTTTTGAGAGATCCATCCCTGTGTTCCCCTCCTGACTTCTAGCTGTCAGAGGTTTAGGGTCACCCAAAGCATGGGGTTACATCTCTGACCATCTTGGCTAATAGCCATTGATTAACCTATGCAGAGCCATAAGGAGCAATTTCTGCGCCTGAGGCAGTCGGGTGCAGAAGGCTTACCTGCGGGCGGTGGCAATTCGTACCGCCGTACCCTCCGCTGAATTGCCGCTGAAACCACAGGACCGGCGGACCTGCCACAGGCAGCCCAGCAGCGGCTTCGGCGGCAGGGGAGGAAGGACCTCCCGCAGTGACGGCTTCCAGCTTCGGCGGCAGGGAAGGAACGACCGTACCCTCCGCCGAATTGCCACCGAAGCCATGGGATTGGCGGACCTGCCACAGGCAGCTCAGCAGCGGCTTCGGCGGCAGGGGAGGAGTGGGCACCCCTGGCTGCCGCCTTCTGCGCCCCTAACTGCCGGGTGCCCGAGGCGAGTGCCTCAGTCACCTCGCCCTTGTTACAGCTCTGAACCTATTCTCCATTAACTTAACTACTCTTTTTTGAACAGTTATATTTTTGGCCATCACAACATCCCACAGCAATGAGTTCCACCAGTTAATTGTGCATTGTATGAAAAAGTACTTCCTCTTCAGATGTATGTGTAAGGATAATGCTTCAAATAGAAAATAATGGCCAAATCCTCAGCTGATGTACGTTAGCAGAGAGCTCTGAATTCAACAGAGCTCTGCTGATTTGTACCAGGTGAGGATCTGGCCCATTAATGTATATAGTTTGGCAATTGAATAGCAAGGTGTATTCTGCTTCTCCATGACATGCAAATTCTTATTTACTTTGTATTAAAGGTTTTGTGTTGGCTTCCTAAATCTCACTTTTGAATGTGAGATAAAACAATCTAAATTAAATATTTTCCCCCAAAACCAAGCAAATCACAGGTAATAACAATTTTGACATTTCATTTTAGTAAATGTCAGGGGCTAAAGGAGAGGGTTGGAAACTGCTTGTCAGGGGCTAAAGAAGAGGGTTGGAAACTGCCTTCGTTCCAGCCTTGATTCTACAAATCTTTATTTAAAGTAACAATTCTATTTCATGACAGTTTCGAAATTCAAGTATTTCTTCAGACTCTTGCGATGATACATGCCATTGAAATGATCAACAATTCAACACTGTTATCTGGAATTATACTGGGCTATGAAATCTACGACACTTGTGCAGAAGTTACAAAAGCCATGGGAGCAGCTTTGAGGTTCCTGGCTAAATTCAATGCTTCCAAGGACACAGTGGAATACAAGTGTAACTATTCAGACTACATACCAAGAATTAAGGCTGTCATAGGATCCAGCTACTCTGAAATAGCAATGGCAGTTTCAAGGCTATTGAATTTGCAACTAATCCCACTGGTAAGTTTGGGGCAATATTTTCATTTTGAATAGAGGACCAAATTTAGCACTGGTATAAGTAGGCGCTGCACCAGTTGAAATGAATGACAGTTGCACGTGCTTATGCCAGAGTTGGATTTGGCCCAAAGCCTGTCTGTTGTCTTCAGGAATCAAAGAGGGAAGGTGCCATGCCAACCTGGCAGTGCTGACACTGCAGTCACTCTCTTTCAGTTGTTCAATGGAAGGGCATAAAGCAAGAGCTCTGAAGGGAGTTGTTCATTTGCCCTCTAAACCACAGAGCAGTGGTACATGATGATTTGGCCCAATCTGTCTAACTAGAGGGGCTAGGGAAACTGAGGGCCTGATCCAAAGCCCACTGAAGTCAATGGGTGTCTTACTTGGTCTGGGGTGACTGTGTTAGTGTCTTGTCCTGTGCTGAAAAAAGACGAAGACCTAGTCTGAAAATTCTCCTCTCCTGCTCCGTAGAGCATCCAAGCATTGGTGGAGCACATGGCGCTTGCTGCAGCCAGATATCCTTCTCCGTCCCTGACATGGAATCCGTGAGACTGGAATGGAATCACTGAGACTGCTCACATGTTTAAATTTAGGCACATGCTTCAGTACCTGCCTTTGGGATGCTCCAGTGGTGCAAAAGGGGTGGAGTTGGGGACCAGGATCTCATCCTGAAAATACTGCTAACAGTACAGACACATCACTTTGTCTGATCACCCTGCTCAGGTGATCACCCTGCTCAGACCTGAAGGGCTTAAAAACAGCGCTGGGAGAGGGCTGAGGCTGCGAGAGGCCAGCTGCCAGGGAAAGAGCAAGCCTCGGCTGATTGGGGAAAAAGCCACAGCTGCAGCCACACCCCAATCAGGGCCCAGCTGGCCCTTATAAGAGGGCAGTGGGCCAGGAGCAAACAGTCTCTCTCTGGCTGTGGTCAGAGAAGAACCTGGCTGCCGGGGAGCTAAACAGGGACCTGGGGTGGGGCAGCGCAGCGCAGCGCCAAGGGAAGGCAAGAGGCGCTCCCGCCTGGAAACCCCGCAGGCTTCAAGGCCTTGTGTGGGGCCTGAATAAGTTCTGGGGCTGCGAAGGGGCAGCCTGGGGCTAGGTAAAGGCAGCAGGTCCAAACCTCCCTTGCCTATGATGACTGGCTATTACAGACTGCAGTCTGCCCCAGGGAATGGGGGCTTAATGATGATGACTGGCAGTAGCCCATAGACTGAGGTAAGGGGGGGATAGAGGGTGGATGGGTTCCCCTGGGAGGGAAGACCCAGACTGAGGGGGTACTGCCAGGGAGCAGCACCCTAGACAAAGAGGCACGGGGGCCAACGGTGAGCGGGACAGTGACCAGCAGAAGGCGCTCCAGGCTGGAAAAAGAGCTAATTCCCTTGACAACCAGCAGGAGACACTGCTGGGTGAGTCCTGCACCGCTACAGGTAGGACATAGTAATTAGAGAGATAGGAAAAAGACATATAAGATCACTAAATCCCTCCTTCTGCAATGATAGGAAGGGATCATGATCTCCAACTCCTCTATTGGGCATGTAACAGATATTAAACTGATCCTAAACTTGATCTTAATCAAAAGACAGGTTATAGAAACAAATCATACATTGGCCCAGGCCGATGGGAAAGCTGGCCTAATAGAAGCTTTTCCATCACTAATTTCTATAATCCGCTAACAGTAATGGCTGGTATCAACCAGCCTGGTCATCCTTCCCTTGTTGGCAAGTTTGGATTTATTGTGACAGTTAAAATGCCAAGGAGGACAGGGAATATGTGCAAAGGAAAATCCCGAAATACAAACAGGGATTAAAAACTACTTTGGTTTAAGTTAAACTTTTCCACTCATAGATATCCGAGTTATATTCCATGGAATCAGTGCATCAACTAGTTTTATAAAAGAGTTTGTCTCACTCATTCTGGAACTACACTTTCCAACTATTTGCTACTATTTTCTCAGCGATGTTCCTCCAGTAGATATTGAGATTGTGTGTATATATTTTTAAAGTTAATGAAAGTTCTGATAAATGAATATGTATCTGTGCAAACTGTTCTGCCAGGTTTGGTGACAGCGTTGCCCTACAAAGACTAAGGATACCAACAGTTTGAACAGTAACTATTTGAATACTTCCAAAAATTTTGATTAGTGTTTTTTAATAGCAGGTTGACGTCATCTGAACAAAGTTTATCTGTAAAATAAAATGACAGTACTAGCATAGTTGTCATTTCTTCTTTTTAAAACCAGATCCTCAGCCATCATTAAGATCCCTCTGTGCCACCAGAGTAGGACAAAGGACCAGAACTGTAAAGGTATTTAGATGCCTAAAGATGCAGATAGGTGCCTAGGCACTGTTGAAAATCCCACTAGGCACCTGTCTGCATCTTTAGTTCCCTAAATACCACTATAAATCTGGCCCAGAGACCTCACACCGGCCCTAAATAGTCAGCTGATCTTTCCCCTGACATGGAGGAATCCTCAGCTGGCTTTGTATCACCCACTCCAATTGTCTAGCATACTGGGAATGTTGGGTACAACAAAGGGGTAGGGCGGAGGGAGGTCCAGGACAGGGTGGAGGTGGAGTGTGATGAACTGGGTGATCCTGGGCTGCTGGGAATGTCTCTGAAGCCCCCAGCCAGCCCCAGAATTGGGGGAGGCAGAAAGATAGCTTAGAGCCTCCCGCCCACAGCTGCATCAGTCTCAAACTTGGCACATCTGAGGATTAAACCTTTAGTACAAAGCACATGTTCAAAGAGAAATTTTTATAGCCTTGGATCCCTTGGCATCTACTCAGAATTCACAGTTTCTGTAACTAAAATGTTCTGTCCCTTCCTAGGTTAGTCACGCATCAAGTGCTGAAATCCTCAGTGACAAAATCCGCTTTCCTTCCTTCTTACGCACTGTGCCTAGTGATTTTTATCAGACACGAGCAATGGCCCGCTTGATCCACCGGTCTGGATGGAACTGGATTGGATTAATAGCCACTGATGATGACTATGGGCGTTCTGCTCTGGAGAGCTTTGGGATACAGGCCATGGCAAACAATGTCTGCATCGCTTTTAAAGAAATGTTGCCAGCTTATCTCTCTGATGGCACCATTAACGCCAAAGTTAATCAAGCACTCGAGAAGATTGTCAAGGAAACCAGGGTAAATGTAATTGTTGTCTTCCTCAGACAATTCCATGTGACGAAACTATTTAAAAAAGCAATTGAGAGGAACGTACATAAAATCTGGATTGCAAGTGATAACTGGTCAGCTGCCGTCAAGATTACTAGCATTCCCAACATCAAGCACCTTGGAACAGTTGTGGGATTTGCATACAAAAGTGAAAACCTGTCTACGTTTCATGACTTCTTGAAAACCCTGCATTTGCAACCCAGTGAAAACAACATGTTCTTAAAAGAATATAATGTTCTTTTGTCAACCTGTGCACATGTGGAGGACCAGGATTTGAACAAGTGCATTTCAAATTATTCTCAGGAGAATTTGATCTACCAGGCTGGGATGTGCAGTCAGATCTGGAGAGATGATTTTCTGAGGGCCAACATTGAGCCAGGATTTATCCAGAGTACTATGCTTGCAGTCCACGCTATTGCATATGCTGTGCGGGAGCAGTGCAAAGACAGAGACTGCAAGAATCCTGTTGCTTTTGCCCCCTGGGAAGTACGTTTATGATACTTCTGCATTTCCTCCTCTATGAACACCATTCATTCCCTAGTTCTTCTTTGTTGCCCATATTCACTAGCTGTGCACTTCTGTCCTCTTGTTACTGTGTAACCTACTCTTTCCCACCAGAAACCCTGTTCCCTGCATTGAGGTACATGTTTAGTCCTTCCTTTAGCATTGCTGTGCCAATTTAAACCAAAGTTTGTATACTAGAGATTGGTCAGACATCTTAGATACAATCAGAATGATCTAATCAATCTAGTTTTTAAGAAGGTAAACAGTCAATACTTTAGTATCTGAACATCTCACAAGTACTAAAGACCCAGAGGCTGCATACCAATTTAACAATATGCAGTGGATGCTCTTGATAGACACGATTATTAGAGAAGAAGGAAGTTCTTCAAAGCATTTCCCACTTCCTCCCAACAGTACCTCCATCTTGCCTGGGTTCAGTTGTCTTTCATCTGACATGAACCTTCACCTGAAAGTCAAACTGAAGCAAACCATTCTTTTGTGTGTGTATGTGTTAATCCTGATTTTACACTGGAGTGGATGACAGGAAAAGGAGGCCCTGGTATCTCTGGGATGGGTGAAGTATTCTGCCTAATACCCATCTGTTTTTGGGTGTGGGTAGAGCGGGGAAAGAGCAGGAGAAATCAGACAAATAAACCTGACCTGACCTTTTACCCGAAGTACCTGGTCACGCCTATTCACTTCTACACACTTTTACTGAGATAGTTAAACAAAGCTCATTTAAAAGGCAAACAAACTTTGAAGCACCCTGACCTGTTGTGACCTGTTATCCCAGGTCAGGGCATGTCAAACCAAGATAGAGATTATGTAAAAAGTTGATGTTTTCTTCAAACTTGTAAACACAAAGGACCTGGTATAAGTGACTACAACTTTATTAACTTCAGTGGAATTACATTCATATCACAGCTGAATTTATAGTCCAAAACCTATAGGGCATAGGAATAAACCTGTTTAGAGTCCAAGACATAGAGAGAGTTGCAAGAGTTGACTAACTATGCACGGCTTTGAAAATGTATCCCTTAGGGCCCGCGCTTAAGCCCCACAAGCAGGCATATTCAAAATTTAGGCTGAAACGGAATCTTTAGCACATCTCCCTGTACTGAAAAACCACGAGGTCAGTGGAGATTCAGCCTTTGCAACTAACTGGTTCCAGTTGACATATGATCTTAGACAAATCAGAAAGACAATTATTCAAAAGTGGTCTCTAACTTGGGATTTCTCTGTTTCTGGGTACCCTGCATAAGACATCAAAGACCTGATTTTCAGAGGAATTGAGTTCTGATTTCATCTGGATTTCTAGGCACTTAACGCCTCTGAAAATCAGGCACGAGGTGTCTGAAGTTGGACATCAAAAAACCCGAGGCACCCAATGTTAAAGGCTTCTTTTGAAACTTTGGCCTCAGCCTCTTAATAAGTTAGGACCTGATGCTCCTCTCACACACACCAGTGAAAATTAGGCATAACTCCATTAAAGATAAATTTTGCACTTACACCAGTGTAGCATCAATGAAGTTACAGTTACACTAGTGTAACTGAGAGCAGAAACTGGCCTAAAACGTTTGCATTCAAAAGAATGGTTCTTTGATTTTATTCAAATAGAAGGTGTTTGTATAAGAAAATGTAATGACTTGAAAGGTTGTTAACTTCAAAATTCCCCCTCAGCCTCATACTTTAACCATGGCATTAGATGAATCATCTTAATCAGAGTCACAGTTGAAACACATTAGAATTGGATATGGATCTGAACAATCCCAGAGCTTTGGGAGAGTTTGGATCTGGATCCATATCTGAGTCTAAACTCTGTCCATCTCTACCTCAGATGCAGCTGAACAATAATGGCTGGCATGAGCCTGGACAAGTTCTGTACAAGCAAATCGTTCTTGAAGGCCTTCCCCATTGCTTGTCAGTAGGATCGTCTCCTTTCCTCATTGTACCAAATTGTCACAAGCTGGACACGCAATAACATGGGCATTTGTATGATTATATAAAGTAATAAGAAAACTGCTTTTTATTCTATGGCCTGTGTTATGTATGTCATATGAGACCATAATGGTTCCTTCTGATTTTAAGATTTTTATGTTCCTAAAAGCAGTATTTCTTATCTTTATGCAACCATATAAATGATAAACTATATCCATTTTACCAAACTGAAATGATATTGATGTGTTTGCTTATTTTTACTGCTTCAGCTGCTTGAAGAAATTAAAAAAGTAACATTCACTGACAATGAAAAAGAAGTTCATTTTGATGCTAAAGGAGACCTTAACATGGGATATGATGTGCTTCTCTGGAAGGAAATCAGTGGCCATATGGTGATCACTGAAATAGCAGAATATGATCTGCAGAAAGATGACTTCATCTTCAAAGATGAGGAGAAAGAAATGGAGTTTCTGAATTTTCAGGTATCTGGAGGACACACTGTGTTTGTATTGTAAAATGTGAAAGTGTTAGTGAACAAAATATGGTTTGGAAAGTTTGTTCCATGCCCTTGCTCTTCTCCTGCAGGATCTAGCACTTAGGGTATGTATTTAATATTCACTTCTCATGTACGTAGTATTATTAGTGAAGACTCCTCTCAGATGTCATGGTTCAAATGCTCCATTACTTTAGGGACAGATTCTGCCACCCTTGTTTACTCTGACTAATACCTTGATCTGCAAGTGGTCTCAATTATTTCAACTGAAACATTGCTGAGATGCAGCTCCTCCTATAGATGCATTCATATTTCACAGTTTACAAGTTATGTCTGTCCTAAAACTTCCATTGATAGTGTGGCTCTAATTTAAAAAGTAATTATGTAGAAATGTCAACGGCGTATGCAACGCATCTATTCCTTTTGTTTATGATCACTTTAGTGACAAAAATAAGCCTTTGTTGCTCTTTGCTTCTACTAGCCCTAGAATCAACACAGCTAAAAGAGAGTGTGCTAAAATTGTGTTCCATCTGGTGTCTTATCGATAGAACTGTTGTCCAACCCCATTACTGTTTTTGGGGATTGTGCGGGAAACAATCCCAATCAGTTACACCTGGGCAACACTATTATCTTCAGTGGAGTTGCACAGATGACACTAAGGGCAAAATTTAATTGCCCAGCTGTGATTGAACACCTAATCTGATATAAACCTGTATTACTGGTGATGATGAAAAAGAAAGTACCCAAAGGTCAGATTCCGGGTCAAATTTTCAAAAGCATCAAAATGACTTAGAAGCCCAAGTCCCATTAAAAAAATAACCTTGCAAATCCCATAAGTCATCAGTTACAAACTCCCCTATCTTTTTACTTGTAAAATGAGTACATATAGAAAATATTAAGACAATAAACATGGAGCCCTACAATGCAATTTTTAGAGTCATTGTAGGTTGCATTAAAATATTGTTTAATAGCAAAGAGTTTGATCAAACTGTAGAATCACCCGAGTCATGTTTATTTTAAATGGGAGATGTTCTAGATGTGCCTCATTTGTGTTTTGTTTATTTTCTCCACAACACTGAAGAAAGTTAAATCAACATGCTCCAGGAAATGTAGACCAGGGCAAATGAAGAAGGTTTCAGCAAGTCCGCACACATGCTGCTATGAGTGTGTGAACTGCCCAGAAGACCATTACACTAATCAGACAGGTAATTAATTCTGATCCAAATAAAGCATTTGTTTTATGCATGTACAGTATATGCTTTGGCAACCTGGAAAAAAATGTATAATGAGATCAATATATTTGTCTACATTCAGTGCCCTAAATACACAGGACAAGAGTATTCGGCACACAACTCAGTTTAAATTATCTTTTTTTAAAATCAGTCTTCCAAAGCTAAGGTGATTAGATGCCCCAATTCACTGGGTTTGTGAGACAGTCCTGCTGTCATAGATGGTTCTGTTTAAGGTAGAAATGGCTTGAACCCAAAATCTGGATCCAAACGTTAACTTTAAGAAAATTCAGATCCAGATCCGAACTGACCCTTTATCTAACCCTGACCTCTTTAATGAACTGAATCAAACCTCCAATCCAAATAGCCCCAAATTTAGGATCTGATTCTACAACTGGATCCATGTAAGTGGATGTCTATTGACTTCATTAAGGCACCATTTGGGCACAGGGGATTAATCACGTGGATCCAATGATAGGATCAGGGCCTAAGTTTGCATCTCTGGATCACTTCTCCTTAAAACTAGAACAGGGTCCTCCTGGTCGTTCTGCAGTACATCCATTTCAATATAAGTACTGTGGGTATTAGTTTTGGTTACCAAACACATGTTTTGTCTATAATGGGAGTACTGTCAGATTAGGGTATAAAATAATATCTCCTAGATGCATGTAGGATGAGGACTTCAGTACCTGTCTTCAGTACCAGTAACTAGTGTTAATAAAGCTTTTAAAAATGGGGAGTGAATAGTAGAAGGGGGGGGAAAAGGAAAGAAGTGGGCTTTAGAAATAGTTCAATTCCATATGTTTTGAACATTCTGATAGCAACCAGCAGTAAACTACATTCCACCCTCTTTTTATGCTGTTCATAGAAACCAAAGCATTTGCAAAATTTCTCTGCAAAGAATTTTACAGATGTTCAACAGAACTGTGCCAAAAGGTAGCCCAGTTACAATACAGTTAGACTTTTAAAGGGCAAACTACAGCAGCGTCTGTCCTCACTATTGTATTTTGAAAAGGTGTCTCTAAAATGAAAGTTACTATAGGGTATTCAGAAATTTCCTACACAATAGAAATAGAATTTCTAAAGGAATTATAGATCCAAGTATCCAGGAGGTAACAGGTTTAATTTAAAGGGTATTATTTTGGGTACCAGATAAAGCAACATTTGTCCTGTTCTAGAGCTCAGAACAAACCTTCTATCTCTGATAATCGGCCTACTTTGGTCTTGCTGGGTAATCTCCACTTCTCTCCTTTTAGATATGGATTACTGCTTTCTGTGCAACAACAAAACTCACTGGGCACCTGTGAACAGTATTACATGCTACAAAAAGACAGTCGAATACCTCAGCTGGAATGACTGGTTTGCTATTTTGCTAATAATCCTTTCTGGCCTTGGAGTTGTGTTGATTTTTGCAATTAGCACAATATTTACTAGAAACCTGGATACCCCGGTCGTAAAGGCATCAGGTGGTTTAACTCTTTGTTATGTTATTCTCCTCTGCCACTTCTTCATTTTTGCTAGCACTGGCTTTTTCATTGGGGAGCCAAGGGAATTCAAATGCAAAAGCCGGCAAGCTTTCTTTGGCATCAGCTTTGCACTCTGCATCTCGTGTATTTTAATGAAGTCACTGAAAATTTTACTGGCCTTCAGCTTTGATCCCAAATTACAGAATTTTCTGAAGTGTCTCTACAAACCTATTCCTATTGTGGTCACCTGCATGGGAATTCAAGTTGTCATTTGCACTTTTTGGGTAATATTTAGAAGCCCTTTTGTTGAGCAAAATTTCTTTATTCGAAGAGTTATTATACTGGAATGTAATGAAGGTTCTATTGTGGCTTTTGGGGTCATGTTAGGCTACATAGCTGCTCTGGCCTTTATTTGCTTCATATTTGCCTTTAAAGGCAGGAAATTACCTGAGAATTACAATGAAGCTAAATTCATAACCTTTGGCATGCTCATTTACTTCATAGCTTGGATTACATTCATCCCTGTCTATACAACTACGTTTGGGAAATACCGGCCAGCAGTTGAGATCACTGTTATTTTAATATCAAATTATGGAATTCTATGCTGCACCTTCCTTCCTAAGTGCTACATCATTCTTTATAAGCAAGAAACAAACACAAAATCTGCATTTCTCAAAATAATTTACAACTATTCTTCCAAAAGTGCAGGCATCCTTACTGTTAGCCAAATTTCTTTGGAGTCTAACTTTACAACCCCCCAGTATCCCATCACAAACTCTTGTTGTAAATCTGAAAAAACCTCTGTGAATGACAACTGCCACTTTGAAGTCTCCAAACATAGTCTGATAAGAGCGAACGTTCCTCCGAAAAATACCGCTGAGACAATATCAAGGAAGAGATTGTCTAGCATATGACTGTGTAGCATTGGAGCAGCTAGATAGGGAAAGAGTAATTTCAGTAAGCCAGCTCTTCTCCAAGTCTCCTCCCCCTTGGCACTCCCCAAGGCCCTGTCTAGCCCACATGGGATGTGGTCTTCTAGGATGCATAAACAGCTGCACATTGGTATGACAGTTCAGGAGAAGGCCAAAAAAAACCAATCCCCCCCAACACAAAACCAAAACATTACCAACCATCACATCCTATCCTCAGGCAGAAAGAGGAGAGTGAAAGTGCTCAGACGCCAGGGTGAAAAGTAACCAAAGTCAAAGAGACAGACCTGTATCAAAAATGAAAGCCTTCCCCACAGTTCTGTATCTGCATTTATTGTCAGTCCCCTTCTCTCCCGCAAATCCTCCCACACAAACTGTAGCTCCCATGCATGAGGAGGGAAGAATATTTCAGGAGAACCTGTCCCAAATTGCTTGTCCAGAGGTGTCGACTGTTTCCAAATAGGGAAACACTCTGTGTTAAAACATGATACTGGCATTTACTTCAACACTAAAGAATTCCCCCATCTCATTTAGATAAATCATTCAGTGGCTGGGATCAATGAAAAATGTTATGAAAATTTTAGCTTTTATAATACTAGTAAAGAAGTCAGATCTTGAAAGAAAAATGACAATGAACTCTTTCTGACACCAAGCAATAGCACAAAGTTTGACTGATATTAAATAAGATTGTAAAGAATACTTAGTTATGCCATTAACCTGCAAAACTGTAAAATACCACTTTATATTTTAACTTCTATGCAATGGCAGTCCAGAATTACACAGATTTCATAAATATAACTTTTTGATAGTGGGCCTGTCTCTCACTTATACCAGTATAAATCATAAGTAACTTGAAGACAAGGAAGATCAAAATCAAGCCCACTGATTCCAGTGTCATTTTACATCTCTATTAACAATCTACTAAACATGAAAATAAATACTTTTATATAATACGTTTGTAGTGTCTATTAAAACAAACCTTTGATGTTTGTGCTAAAATAGGTAATGCAGTATGTTATTTTTCTTCTTATAGATCACTTTCAACTATAAGCATATACAACACAGTGATTTTGACACAAAAAATGTAAACTCATTTATGATGAGTGTGAATTCTATGGGTGCAATTTATGTACAGGAATGAGCAATTGTGCATACAATTTCTGAGCCTGATTAAAAGTATATATGTATGCTGCTCATACATCACAATGTGTTAAGAGTTCTGTTCTGAATGTAAAACATTTTGTATTGTAAATCTGAAATTGCTGGAGTTTAGCTGCTTCTGCAACAGCAAAACTCATGAAAAAGAGAAACAAAGCTCATACTATGCTGGTCATTTTTTAGCATCTGGCCAGTCGAAGGAAGCAATTGGATAGACCTCTGTAGGCATATATGTATGTTGATTTCAGAAATTTTAAGATTAGGATGTCTTGAACAAATAAGGAAATGATATGATTAATGTAATAAAATGTATTATTTAAAATGGTGTTTCTTTGCTTTATTTCCTTATCTCTCTCTCTTAATTTTGATCAGGTGATTTATTAATTTTTAATTATTATTATTATTACTTCTGTTCCCATGGGGCCCTAGTCATGGACCAGGACCCTATTGTGCGAAGCACTGTACAAACACAGAACAAACACTGTATAAACATAGAAAGCCCCAGTGCTTTCCACCCATACATATCAGTGTATTTTATGAAGATAGGCAAAATATCATATTGTTTAAAAGCTGAATGTGGTTGAGGACAGGGGCAAAATGTGGGGGTGAAGCAGGGGGTAGGCCATGAGGGAAAAACATGTTGAACCATAGAAAACATAGAAATGTAGGGTTAGAAGAGATCTTGAGAGGTCATCTAGTCCAGTGTTTTTAAATCCATGGGTCGCGACCCAGTACTGGGTCACGGCATGTCTGGCGCTGGGTTGCCTTACTCTGGTCAGCACCGCCGACTGGGACTTTAAAAGTCCTGTTGGCGGTGCTGCCCAGCTAAGGCAGGCTAGTGCCTACCTTTTTCGACATCGTGCTGTGCCCAGAAGTGGGCAGCAGCAGTCCGGCTTCTAGGCCGGGAGGCCAAGCCCCCACCCCAATCACTAGCTCTGCACACCCATTGGTCGGCAACTGGCCAATAGGAACTGGAGGGGGGGGGTCTGCATGCAAGAATCGCATGGAGCTGCTTGCGCACCTCCGCCTAGGAGCCAGACCTGCTGCTGGCTGCTTCTGTGGCACAGCACGGTCTGTGGTGCACCCTGGCTGCGCTGCTGACCGGGAGCCACCAGAGGTAAGTCCGTGCCCACGTGCCAATCCCCAGCCCTGAGCCCGCCCAAACCTGGAACCCCTTCCTGCACCCCAAACCCCTCATCCCTGGCCCCACCCCAGAGCCTTCACCCCCAGCCCAGAGCCCTGACGCCCTCCCGCACCCCAACCCCCTGTCCCAGCTAAGAGCCCCCTCCCACACCCTGAACCCCTCATTCCCAGCCCCACCCCGCAGCCCTCACCCCCGGATCCCAACCCTCTGCCCTAGCCCTGAACCCCTCCCAGACCCCAAACCCCTCATCCCCAGCTCTGTTGGGTTGTGGGCATCAACAATTTTCTTCAACTGGATCCCCAGAAAAAAAGTTTGAAAACAACTGATCTAGTCCACTGCACTGAAGCAGGACCAAGTAAAACTAGACCATCCTTGAGGGGCATTTTTCCAACCTATTCTTAAAAACCTCCAACTGGGATTCTTCAACCTCTCTTGGAAATCTATTTCAGAGTTTGACAACCTTAGAGTTTGACAGTTTTTCCTATTACCTAACAAATCTCCCTTGCTGAAGATTAAACTCATTACTTCTTTTCTGACCTTCAGAGGTCATAGAGAACAATTAATCACAGTCCTCTTTATAACAATCCTTAACTTATTTGAAGACTGTTATCAGCCTCCCCCCCCCCCCCCCGTCAGTCTTCTTTTCTCAAGACTAAACATACCCAGTTTTTATACTCTTGTCTTATAGGTCAAGTTTTCTAAGCCTTTTCTCATTTCTGTTGATTTCCGCTTGACTCCAATGTATCCATATCTTCCCTAAAGTCTGACACCCAGAACTGGACACAGTACTACCGCTGAGGCCTCACCACTGCTGAGTAGAGTGGGACAATTACCTCCCAGGTCTTACATATAGCACTACTGCTAATACATCTCAGAATGATATCGTGCTTTTTTTGCAACTGCATCAAATTGTTGACTCATATTCAATTTGTGATCCACTATAACCCCCAGATCCTTTTCAGCAGCATCACCTGGCCGGTTATTTCCCATTTTGTAGCTGTGCATTTAATTTTTCTTCCTACGTTAAGTACTTTGCACTTACCTTTATTGAATTTCATCTTGTTGAATTCAGACCACTTTCTCCAATATGTCAAGGTCATTTTGAATTCTAATCTTGTCTTCCAAAGTGCATGCAAACCCCCCCCTGCCCATCTTGGTGTCATCTGCAAATTTTATAAGCATATTGTCCACTCCATTATCCAAGTCATTAATGAAAATATTCAATAGTACCAGACCCAGGACTGACTCCTGTGGGATCCCACTAAATATGCCCTCCCAGTTAGACAGCAAACCATTGCTAACTACTCTTTAATTACTATCTTCCAACCAATTTTGCACTTTATAGTAATTCTATTTAGACCACGTTTCCCTAATTTGCTTATAAGAAGGTCATGTGGGACTGTGTCAAAAGCCTTACTATATCACATCTACTGCTGCCTCCCACCCACTAGGACTGTCAAAGAAAGAAATTTGGTTGTTTTTGACATGATTTGGTCTTGACAAATCCATGTTGGCTGTTCTTTATAACCCTATTATCCTCTAGGTGCTTACAAATTGCTTGTTTAATAATTTGTTCCGGTATCTTTCCACGTATCAAAATGACTGGTCTATACTTCCCCAGGTTCCCTTTGTTCACCTTTTTAAAGAGAGGTGCTATGTTTCCCTTCTACCGTCTTCTGGGACCTCACCTGTCCTCCAGGAGTTCTCAAAGATAATTGTTAATGGTTCCACGACTGCTTCACCTAGTTCCGTAAGTACCCTCGGGTGAATCTGATCAGGCCCTGCTGATTTGAACACATCTAATTTATCTCGGTATTCTTTAATCTGTTCTCTCCCTGTTTTGGCTTGTGTTCCTTCCCCTGAGGGCTGTGGGAGCAATATGTTTTGTGGGGGGTCATAGTGGTAATATGTTTGGAGCACTGGGCTGTAGGATTAGCCTAGCGGGGCGAGCATCCATTCTGGGAGGCATGGGGGTGGGTAGGGATGTGGCAGATTTTTATGGGGAGAGAATGAGGGAGATGTGGGGCATGGGTGGCCAAAGAGGAATGGAGAGGAGTTGTACCCTGATGAACCTCTAGGCCTCAAGCCCATCCACTTCTCCTTCCAGGACCATTCTCCCTTCACACATACCTCTGTTCCACCCAGACACTGAATCCCTCCTCATGGCCTTCTGCTCCTCCACCCCATGGCTACCTCCCTGGCTCCCCAGTTCTGTGCAAGGCACCACTTGTAAGTCCAACAATGTAGCTGATAAGGTTTGACAATTCTGCTGGCTATCCTTAGCAGAACTAGTAGAGTATATGCCAAATTATGTTAAGTGATATGTAGAAATGTCCTGAAGCAGCCTGTCTGGGAGAAGTCATCAGACCATACGTGTGTGTGCTGTGCAGAGTTTATGGAGACTGTGGTTCCTTAGCTAGGGGGAGCTGAAAAAGGGGGAGATGCTGAGGGTCCAATTTCAAAAATGCAGTATTTTTAAATGTTTCCTCTACCAAGGGCAGTGTATAATAATCATTAATAATATTTGTATTCCCATAGCACCTAGGAGCCCCAGTCATGGACTTAGAGCCCCATTGTGTTAGGAGCTGAACAAACAGTCTCTGCCCCAAGGAGCTTACAATCTAAGAATAAGACAAAAGACAACCGATGGGTACAGACGGATGGGTGAGTACAAAGAAACAATGAGACAATATTGGGGGAGGGGGGAGGCAGGAGCGGCACCAGCTTTTTTGCCGCCCTAGGCAGCGGTGGCGGGAGAGGCTGCCGTCGAAATGCCGCCGAGGTCTCCGGCGGCCGAAGAAACTGCCGCCAAATCGGCAGCAGCCTCTCCTGCTGGTGGCCGCCGAGGGACCTGAAATGCCGCCCCCCAAATCCTGGCACCCTAGGCAACCGCCTAGGGTCACCTAATGGTAGCGCCAGCCCTGTCGAGGGGGTAGGATTAGTTAGGAGGGGATCAGCTAAATGGAAAGAGAAGAGAAGGGAAGGGAAGGGGGTGAGGTGGACAGGCCAGGGGAGAAGACAGTAAGAAGGGCATGTGTGGAGTGAAGCTGAGATGAAGAGACTGGAGGGGGAGAGGGGAAGGTTGGAGAAAATAGCCAGTCAGCATAAGGCAGAGAAAGAGAACACTCCACAGTTTTGACTGGAATGTCTGAAGGTGAAAAAGGTCCCTGCTTCTGTAGCTACTGGCTAGAGTCTCTGGCCGGCACCTCTTCACAGTTCTCCCCCAAGGCCATGTGGTTTGGGGGGGGGGGGGGAAGGGAGGCACCACCTGAATCCCAGAAACAAACAAACAAACAAAAAACCTATACAACATTCAGTTGTCCTAGGAAGAGTTAACGTGTCAGTTTTGGAGACGCATTTCCACCACGAAAGTGTGAAAAACAGGGATTTTATTCCTGAGTCAAGTCCAAGTCTCAGCACAACCTTAACTATGGAGTTGTTGCCTGTGTCTCAGGCAGAGTAGTACTGAACAGATCATGCTGTTTACTTTAAAACAACCTCCACTCTCTTAGTACGGAAGCACCCTGCCATTCATTGTCACAATGATAGCTGATGTTTTGGGATGCTTTTAAAGAGATGCACTTATAACAGCAGCAGGAGTTACACACACATATACACCTGCCCCCATCCCTTAAACATTATAATGACTACTGAAAGCTCCAGCATGGAATTTTCATTGCCTGAAGTTAGCGGGATGTTGTTCTGTTAGGGGAATGAAATAACAGCTAATTAAATGCTAGTAATTAAATGACAAAAACTCTCTTAGCTTATTATAATAAGCACAGATCACTAAATAATTGCCAGTTGGAACCATATATAATCACAAAACAGAAGATCTTGGGGGGGGAATAAAAAACAAACAAAACCTCCTTCAAATATACATAATGTATATTGTACAAGTTACATGCTACCTGACTAAACTCTGATATGGGAAATAAAATTGACTCAGATACTATACTATACTATATAGGCATTTAATGTCTCTTTCCCTTAACTATAGATTGATGCAAAAATAGCTGTCCATGTTGACATGTAGCACAGGGGAGGGCAAGTACTCAAGAACTAGAACATGATCATTCAAAACACTGCACTGTTATGTCAACAGGACAATACAAGAAAAATTGTACCTTGGCAGCTGTCCATTTTTCTGCAGATCCTAATACCTATTCCAGTCAGCATTTCAGACACAAGGTTCAAATAACTGGAAAACTCAGAGGAAAGCTCCATTCAGAGTGGATTTTTGTTGTTTCCATGGCCTCCATTACTGCAGGATATGAGGACTTCCTAACCTCTGATGTTTTTATCCTGACAATACCCCAGGGAGATAGGAAAGTACTATTATCCCCATTTGACAGATAAGAAACTGAGAGACAAAGGCCTAGATCCTGAATACGTAGGCTCTGAATATCTTTGAGGCTCTTGACTTAAGTGACTTGTCAGAAATCACCCAGGAAGTCTGTGGCAAAACAGGGAACAGAATTGGGTTTCCTTAATCCTAGGCTAGTGTCCTAGCCACTGCAACATCCTTCCAACACGTGAGTGTCTCAACATGAGGAATTCAATTTTGTCCAGCCTGGGCCCAATTGAACCATCTGGGAGCTAACCTCCCTCTTCTTAGTCTGAAACAGCCCAAGCCTGTTGACCTTCAGCGCATGCTACAAAGTACATGCTTTGGGGGGAGAGAGATACTCTGGGAAGTGGGGTGACATACTGCAATCTGCATCATAGAATCTATTTAATTATGGTTATACTTTATGGGGTTGCTGTTAGTTCTTTACTTCACTTTTCTTTAGTGCCCGTGTTTCCCGCAATTGTCAGGGCCACAGTGTATGGCTCTTAAAACATTTGGTTTCAGAAACAGTTAAATTATGCCTATATTTAGATTTATAAGACTCAGAGAGAGTTGCCTACCTCACCCTCCACCAGTGGAGAAAATTACGGTGAACTGTTTGGTAGCACTTCAATATTTGTTTTAAAGGCAATAAGCCATATTAGCATTCCAGATGCATTTCGCCAATATTGATGATGCTGCCATCTAGTGGTGCATTAATATTGCATTTTTTGTGCATGTGCTGGCTAAGGAAGTTCTAGTGCTGCCTAATAACTGTTAAAGTGATCTGCCTCTTTGCTGATGTATTAGAAATATTTTTAATGCAAAATTAAGTTGCATTATTATTGGTGTTGTGCTGCTGTTTGCAGTGATTTCTTTCCCATTTCTTCTAAAATCCACGTATATTTGTTTCAATTGATGTAGGGATATTAATTAGTACTACAAATGTATATTGTAACTTTTAAAAATACAACAGATCTTCCTTCCATAGTTTCACAGAGTTTAAGGACTGAAGGGCCCATTAGACCATGTAGTCTGACTTCCTCTATATCACAGGCCAGTAAATTTCACCCAGATACCCCTCAAATGAGCCTAATAGCTTGAGCTAGACCAAACTGGTGCGTGCCACAGGCAGAGAATATAAGAAAGCGAGGTGCTACCACTTAGGGTTGCCAGGTGTCTGGTTTTCAACCGGAATGCCCAGTCGAAAAGGGATCCTGGAGGCTCTGGTCAGCACCGCTGACCAGGCCGTTAAAAGTCTGGCCAGCGGGCAGCGACGCAGCGGGAATAAAGCAGGCTTCCAGCCTGCTGTGGCTCCCAGCGGCTTGCAGAAGCAGTGGCACGTCCCCCCTCCGGCTCCTATGCGTTGGGGCAGCCAGGGGGCGCCGCAGGTTGCCCCCACCCCGAGTGCTGGCTCCACAGTTCCCATTGGCCAGGAGCCTGCCCCTCTGCCCCCTCTCCCCTGCCCCATCCCCCTGTTCCAGCCCTGATCCCCCCTCTCACCCTCCGAACCCCTTGGTCCCAGCCCGGACTACCCTCCTGCACCCCAAACCCCTCATCCCCACACCCCTACCCCTGCCCCATCCCAGAGCCCCCTCCCTCACTCCAGACCCTTCAGCCCCAAGCCCCCTCCTGTATCCCAAATCCCTCACCCCGGCCCCACACCAGAGCCCGCACCCCAAGCTGGAGCCCTCACCCCCCTGACACCCCAACCCCCTGAGCAAGCCTGTTGAAAATGAGCAAGTGAGGGTGGGGAGAGTGAGTGATGGGGGGTGGGAAATGGAGTGAGCAGGGGCGGGGCATGACAGGGACTTGGATGAGGGGCAGGACACGGGGTGAGGCAAGGGTGTTTGGTTTTGTGTGAATAGAAGGTTGGCAACCCTACTACCACTGCCTGAGGTCCCTGCAATTATACCGCACCTCTTTGCTCTCTCAAGCATTGTAAAAGTGGAATAAGTAAAAAGTATTTATCTGGAATAAGTTGAGAAGTATTTAATTTGAATTTGCATTTTTGAGCCTTGAGAGAAGTGGTGGTATCCTAGAAATAGTGATATATGTGATAGTAGCATATGGGACACAGGGGCGGCTCTAACCATTTTGCCGCTCCAAGCAGTTGCCGCGGCCCCCCCCCCCCCCCGACACAGGCAGACGTAGCAAGGCCCCACCCCTGACGCCTGCTTGCGTCGGGGGCTGGGCCCCGCTACGTCTGCTTGCATCAGGGGCGGGACCCCGCTACGCTTGGTTGCGTTGGGGGCGGGGCCCCGCTACGTCCCAGTCCGCAGCGGCAAGGGAAGAGCGATGGACCTGCTGCTCCATTGCCGCTGCCGCAGGTGAGAATGGGGCAGCAGTCTGAGTCCCGCCACGGCAATTCGGCGGTGGGAAGAGTGGACCTGCCGCCGAATTGCCGCCGCGAGACTCGGACTGCCGCCCCATTCTCGATGCCGCCCCAAGCACCAGCTTGGAAAGCTGGTGCCTGGAGCCGGCCCTGATGGGACATATTGATTCAGCTTTGTATTGAAAAATGAAAATGGTTTGTTCCACGTCTCTTTCTGCTACCAGCACTGGATTCTAATGTAAAAGGTGAGGAATGCGATGTAGCATGCAAGTTTGCTAGAGCCAGGGTGCAGATGGAATCAGGAGGGTGGTTTCATTCAGGCGCTACTTTCCAACTGTGCTCTGGCTGCCGGAGGACTTCTCAAATGGAGCCAAATGAATAAAAAATATGCAACACACTTCTGTCACACGGAAGTGGAACATATGATTAATCTGATTCAATCGACAGAAATTCCTAGTACAAAAGATCCATGGGCATCTTCCACTGGCATCTTTAAAAAAAACAAACTTTTGCTGTCAAAATTCCTAATGGAAGAGATACACCATCATGGCCCACCAGGTCATTGCATCTTGCAATGCTGTTCCATTTGCAGCACATTTGAAGAAAAAGTTAGTTTGTGTGCCATAGAATGGAGCGAAAGGGTTTACTTCTGCATCAAATCATGAGGAAAACTACATGAGGAAATTCTGCAAGGAACTAAATAATGCAAAATCCATGTCACTTCCTCAGCTGCATTTTCAACCCATCTCCAATTTTGCAAAAGGCACTTGGGCATACTGGGCTGCTCTTTTAGGATGTATGTGAATTTGGACACTAATAATGTAGTGTGTGCATGCACAGGGAATAAAACAAAAAACTACTCCTCCCATCCATGATATAAGACAGATGGTTTCCTGTGCAGGAAGTACTAAACATACTGCTTTCTATGTGGAAACTATTCTGTCTTTTTATTAGGTGAAGATACCACAGGAAAGACATGTGAAGTTCTACATTCCCCTCTAAACAGCAAAGTGAAGAAGGGCTGCTCTAAGCTGTGCCAAGCTGCCTGTTGCCCCAAAGGGACTGTCCTGGCAATACGATTACCAGGACATAGAGAGCTCCTCCCTTTCTCCCAGGAATGCCCCTACACAAGGAAGTGCATCAGCTCAAGATCATGGAGGAGAAATCATCAGCTGACCAGTTAAGCTGGCTTCACAAGTTTTTGAAAAGCCAGAGGAGCACAAAAGAGCCATCATGGGGCTGAGAATTCAGCCTCAGGCTTTTAACGCTGTTGGAGGAACGCTGTTCTGGGAGAAAGAAAACAAGAAAAATACCTGTGGCACCTTAGAGATTAACAAATTTATTTTTAAATTTGACAGAGACAAACACCTACAAGATCTCTATCAAGCATTCTTAAAACTACAATACCCACCTGCTGAAGTGAAAAAACAGATTGACAGAGCCAGAAGAGTACCCAGAAGTCACCTACTACAAGATAGGCCCAACAAAAAAAACAACTGAACGCCACTAGCCATCACCTTCAGCCCCCAACTAAAACCTCTCCAGCGCATCATCAAAGATCTACAACCTATCCTGAAACATGATCCCTCACTCTCACAGATCTTGGGAAACAGACCAGACCTCGCTTACAGACAGCCCCCCAATCTGAAGCAAATACTCACCAGCAACCACACACCATACAACAAAAACACTATCCCAGGAACCTATCCTTGCAACAAAGCCCGATGCCAACTCTGTCCACACATCTATTCAAGTGACACCATCATAGGACCTAATCACATCAGCCACACCATCAGGGGCTCATTCACCTGCACATCTACCAATGCGATATATGCCATCATGTGCCAGCAATGCCCCTCTGCCATGTACATTGGCCAAACTGGACAGTCTCTACGCAAAAGAATAAACGGACACAAATCTGACATCAGGAATTATCACATTCAAAAGCCAGTAGGTGAACACTTCAATCTCCCTAATCACTCAATGACAGATATAAAAGTAGCAATTTTGCAACAAAATAACTTCAAAAACAGGCTCCAACGAGAAACTGCGGAATTGGAATTAATATGCAAACTAGATACCATTACCTTAGGCTTGAATATTGACCGTGGATGGCTCGGTCATTACGTTAATTGAATTTATTTCCCCCCTTAACACCTGCGTGTCAACTGTGTGTAATAGCCCCTGTTGATTATCACTTCAAAAGTTTCTACTGATACCAGTTCCTTTCAATTAATTAGCCTCTTAACATTGGTATAGACACTTCCACCTTCTCATGTTTCTTTGAATGTATAAATATCTGTTCACTGTATGTTCCATTCCATGCATCTGATGAAGTGGGTTCTTAACCCACGAAAGCTTATGCTGAAATAAATTTGTTAGTCTCTAAGGTGCCACAGGTATTTTTCTTGTTTTCTTTTTGCCGACACAGACTAACACGGCTACTACACTGAAACCTGTTCTGGGAGAGTAAACTTGTGAACAATTTTTTCTAGGTTGATCCCATAGCCTGTGCTCTAAAGAACTGTTTGCCATTTGACAAACAGTAATTCCTTTTGCCAGTTCTGATATTTTTCCACAGCAGGCAAGCAATCAAAGCAAGCATGGAAACTCACCATCATCTCCCAAGACCTTTGACAGCAATGAAGATGCACTGTGATAGCCTGCTGAGATATTTGACCCCCCTCGGAAGGGAAAATTCTGCTGGGAGGCTGCATAAAGCAGTATTGTTGCTATTAGTTACAGCATGCATGGCACTGCCTCCTTCAGCCACAAACTGGTGGGGTTCCTTCCAATGACTGAGGGACCTGTGACCATCGGATTCATAGAGCGACAAAGGCCAGACATGGGTGGCAGAAGGGGTACAATGAATAATCCAGGATCTTTAGGAAAAATCAATGATGAGTTTTCAGTCCCTGCAGTCTGTTAACTTTTTTATATGGCAAAGGACTAGAAACATAATTTAGCAACATTGAGATTAGCCCTGATATTTGGATGCTTCTGAAAATTAGCTGTTGGCTTTGCACTCTAATGGGTAACTACACTGCACTAGCACTAGGTGCTGGAGGCAAGAGTGTGATTTATGAGTCCCTTTTAAACAGAACATTTACATTTTCTTGTTGCTCATTTCATGTGTATTGGAACATGAGTTCTCATGTTGGCAAACCCTTTATTTGTGCTGGTGTTGGCCAGTGGCGTAGCCAGGTTCTAACACCAGGGGGAGCGAACACATAAAAAAAGGCGCCACCCGACTCGACCTGGGTGAAAGAACCCAGGCCAGCAGCGGGACCCCTGCTGGCAGGAGCCCGTGGGGGGAATCCTAGAGTGGTGGCTGGCTGAGCCGCTCAGCCCGCCCCGCTCTGGAATCCCCCCCGTGGGTTCCTGCCAGCCAGGGTCTCTCAGCCCGCTGCTGGCCTGGGTTCTTTCACCCAGGCCAGAAGCGGGCTCTTGGTGGGGCCAGCGGCGGGACCCCTGCTGGCAGGAGCCTGGGGGGAATCCCAGAGCGGGGCGGGCTGAGTGGCTCAGCCAGCCAGCACTCTAGCATTCCCCCTGCGGGCTCCTGCCAGCAGGGGTCTCTCAGCCCACTGCCAGTCTGGGTTCTTTCACCCAGGCCAGCAGCGGGCCACCTCCGTCCACTCCGTCTCCATCCTTTCAAAAAATTAAAAAGGTGCCACTTTTGGAAAATGTGCTCAGGGGGAGCCTGCTGCCCCTCCCCCCAGCTATGCTACTAGTGTTGGCATTTTCCTGGAATAGCAGCAGTGATATTCTATGCAGGGACAGGCTCTACTGTTATTATTTGAATTGTGGTTGTATCTAACGGTGCCATTCAAGAATCAGGCCTCCTCCATTTTTCTAGGCACTGTGCACACTGGGGCAGCTACATGATACTTTATGACTGGCAAGAGGGAAGTCTGATGTGCAGGCACTGACTTTACAGCCCCCTTTCTCCCTCCCCCCCCCCCATTTGCTAATTTACAATGGGTCTATCCCATACTGCTGTGAAGTATTTTCTGACCACACACCTTTACCGGTATGTAGCAAATGCTGATGGATGTTTCTCTCTCCTTCACACTTTGTCAGCCTGGGTCAGTTCTCTCAAGCCTGGCCCAGCCAGAAGCGAAATCTTCCCTAGTTTCTCTCACCCATCAGATCGAGCTCATCAGAGCAGAAATGAGAGAATTGCTGGGGCAGCAGTTTGAAGGGGTAACAGGTAAGAAATCACGCTTCCCGGCCCAGAGGGAAGGCACAGGCAGATAGAGATGGGTCATCATAATGAGTGAAGGGAAGCAGCTCCCTCCCTCCCTCCTTCCTGCATAGGAGATGAGAGAAGCGGCAGCAGCATTTCCCAAGGGGTGAGAGGGAAGCACCAGCCACTTGCTTGCTGGACCAGAGCTGCAGCAGCTGGGACTAGCAATTTCCCATGGGGGGAATTATGGGACGGGGGGTGGAGGGGGAGGCAAGTGCCTG
Organism: Chelydra serpentina; assembly: GCA_037349315.1. NCBI lineage: Eukaryota > Metazoa > Chordata > Testudines > Chelydridae > Chelydra > Chelydra serpentina. The sequence continues at coordinate 47,899,251 of JBAIAC010000010.1, forward strand.
GGGGCCTGGTGAAGTTCGCTGGACTGGAGGGAGGAGGAGGCAGATCCCGAGGGGGCTGCAGCCCGGAGCGGTGTGAGGGCAGAGGCTGGGAAGAGCTGCTGGCGCCGGGAGGCTGCGAGGGGCTGGACGGCACGGCAGGGGTGCGGGGTCCCCTCTCCGCTGTGCAGCCGAGCAACGCGGTCCTCGCCATGCTGGCGGCAGCCAGGAGCCGGGTCTGCCTGGGCCGGCTCCTGGCCCAAGGGCAGCTGCGCGCCCCCCTGCTCCGGCCGGCAGCCGGCGGGATCGCGGCTACTGCAGCTTCCTCCGGCAGCGCCCACAACCGAAGCCCGGCGGGGACCATCAGCTCGGGTGAGTAAACGGGGAGCCCGGGGCTCCCCTGTGCTGTGACTCACAGAGACCCTCCCGCCGGCAGGCTGCTTGCACCCGCTACGCTACACCCCACCCCAGGGCCCTGGCAAGCCCCAGGGGCTCCCCCCTGGGACGTGTCCTATCTCGGCGTTTGCAGCTCTGCCCAGCGCTCCGGATCCCCCTTCTGCTTCAGGCCAGTAAGGGGGGCGGGGACACAGAGAGAGAATAAACGCTGGAGGTGCTTCGATCAAGCCCCCAACTTGTACCATTAACACAGAGAACAAGGCTACTTCTCCCCTCTCCCCTATAAAACCACCCTCCGACTTGCCCCAGGAGGAGATTGCCCAGGGGCAGGGGCTACCTTTCTAAGGGGGAGTAGTAGAAGCATTTCTTCTCGATTTTGGGGGTAACATTTATGGAGTTGTGGCCAAAACGCGGCAAGATGCAGCAGCTTGATCTGAGCTTTTAAGGCACGGGTAGTGGGACCCCAATGGTTCAGGAGCCAAATTAGCCATCACCATTACCAAAAGAGCCAGGGTAGTGTGAATTCATTGTTTCCTTCCCTCCCACCCCCATACACACTTTATTCTCACAGCAAAATGACTAAGCAAGTATTCTACCATTGGTTAATAACATATTAAAAGCATTCTGATTGGTTACAAATTAAATCAGACGGTTTTATTAACGTCATGTCCTGCAACAAGCCACAAGAAACACATTAAAGAGCCACTTGTGGCTCCCCAGCCTGAGTCTGAATATCTCATTTAAGTGGGATGCCACTGGGGCTGGATTTTTAAGATGCAGCAGAAACAGCTGAACATGTTCTCAAGTTAAACTGTGGAATTTGGGTGACTGGGGCCAAAGTCTTGCAGGATCCAGCTACCGGATCCAGGTTTGAGCAGCTATCATACAACCAGGCTGAATTAACATCTGGATGGTTTTGTTGGAATGGGAGCACCTAAACTTGTTCTCTGATGAGGCTTTAGCATTGGGGGTGGGGTTAAAAAGTGGCTGGCGCCAGGTGTAGAAATTAGGTTGTACAATACGCATGTGCTATGGTGCAGCAGGGTTTAGATTTTTGAGGTGCAATAGGAGCAGGCAGACATGTTCTTTAGGTTGATGGTACAATTCAGGCATATGGGTACAAAAATCAGCAGATTCCAGGTTGATCCAGTTTGTACCCAGATCCACAAGTGTGACCAGGGCCGGCTCCAGGCACCAGCAAAACAAGCTGGTGCTTGGGGCGGCACATTTCTAGGGGTGGCATTCTGGCACCGGCCATGCCGCCCCTAGAAATGTGTTCCGGCCGGCCGCCCGCCCCAGCTCACCTCCGCTCTGTGCTGGTGCGGCTGCCGCCGGCTTCTCCCCGAGCAGCTGTTTCGCGCGCCGCTTCTCCCCCTCCCTCCTAGGCTTAAGAACCAGGGAGGGAGGAGGAGAAGAGAACTCGAGCGGCCGCGGCGCGCGTCTCCCCCTCCCTCCCACCCAGGCATGCCCCGGCGCTCTGGCCGGGGAGAGCGGGGACAGCCGGCATGCCGTGCTTGCTCCCCGCCGGCCGGGGAGAGCGGGGGCTGTGGGCATGCCGCGCTCGCTCCCAGTGGGAGTGCGGGGTTGTTTCAGAAGGCGCTGGGGTTTTGGTTTTTTTTGTTTGGGGGGGGGGCGGCCTTTAGGTTTTGTTTTTGTTTTTTTTGCTTGGGGGCGGCAAAAACATTAGAGCCGCCCCCGAGTGTGACCCAAAATATGAGAGACAAGCTTTTGAGCGACACTGAACTCTTCTAATCTCTTTCAGCAACATACATTGGTATGGCAAAAGACATTACCTCGCCCATTTTGTCTCTCTAGTATCCTGGGACGTTGGCCACACCACCACTGCAAACAGAGAGAACATAGGTGATTTGAGGCACAGGAAAGAAAGTTACTCAAGAGTAAAAGGTTAAGGTCTTTACCAGAACAAAAAAAAGCCCTGAACCCAGTAACAGAGATGGACCATGGCTAGGGACACTCTCCCCCAATCCCATTAGCTCTCCAGTGCACAAAGTGATGAGGTGCTTTTCTCTGGTTGATCTTTCAGCTGAGAAGATGTACAAAGTACCTGGTAGTTACAAACCTTCCAACTTTGACAAAAAAATCCTCATGTGGACAGGACGCTTCAAGACTGAAGAAGAGATTCCCTCAAGGATCCCGTAAGTGCATCATTGGTTCCTACTGAGGCTTATTGGGCTGAAAAGAGGGTTCCTCCTTTTCAAACTGCCCCAAAAGTTTGAAACTGTCAATGTTTTACAACATTTGAAAGGTCAATGAAAAATTAGGAGACAGACATAAGGGACAGAAAGATGCTGTGCCCCCTCATCCTCTGCTTCCATATCGCCTCCTCTCTCCCACCCAGAGGCTTTTAGTCTCACTCTTACGTCCCAGCTCCATTTGCACCCCAGGTTGTCATTGTATTCTCACTTGCGGAGAGTCAGGTGGCTGCTGAGGGATCGAGTCTTGTATCCTATTGTGGTGGATTCCTGAGACAGAACTGTCTCCTTCACTGAGCAGCCCCTTATTTGTGGCCAGATGCTTATTAGCAGCTCATGCCAGCATTTCCAAGAGAAGCCAAGCACATACTATCAAACAGTTAATACATCCAAACAAGGCTAGGTGCAGTCAATCAGAGCATGAGAGAAGGGCATTAAACCTTCAACAATATATGATCTCTGGAATTTGGAAAATTCAAAACGTTAAAATATAAGCCAGTGGCTAAAAGTTTTCCAGATCTCTCCTCCCCTTGCCTCGCCCCCCCCTCCCCCCCCCCCCAAGTTTCCCTTGAGGATTTCAGGCATTTTTAGATGATTTTACATTTTACAGTTTAAGAGTCAAGACCCGGTGCTTATCATCATCAGAAATAAATAGAACTACACCCCTGAGCGTGGTAGACAGGATTTGGCCCTAAGTGCAGAAGTAGTTTGAGCTTTGATTGTATTTACAGATCAGTTTGTTTATTTGCTTGGTTTATCTAACGTGTAATCAGAGGAAGACTATCAGTAAACGGTATTTTCTGTTTATGGACTACATAAACAAAATATATTTTTTAACTTGTTTGATATCGTCATTTAATTCTATACACTTTATTACAAGGCAAGGAAGTATTTGAGAAAGAGGGTGGGAGGAGGGATAGTAGCATGTACTTACTGCCTGTTTAAAAAAAATATTTTGAAAGAGGTACTTCTAGCACAATACTGAATACCCTGAGAAATCCTGACCTCTTGAAGTCAATGGCAAAACTTCCATGACTTCAACAGGGCCAAGAATTCACACTCAGTCTTCAGTACAAGAGAGCTATCGTTTAGAGAGAAATAGGAGAGCAATGTAATGTGTTTTTGGAAGATTCAGATGTAAAGCAATTAAAAATGAAAATGATTAGCTATCAAAATGGCCCTTGGCAATGGCAAAGCAAATGTTACATGTGAGTAAAATCTGCTCCTGTAAGATATTTGGCATTAAGAACCAAATCCTGCAGTCCTTATTCAAGATTTGCTTAAACAAATTTCCACTGATTTCAGGAGAAGTTTGGCTTGAGTAAGGATTGAGGGATACAGTCCTTAATGAAGGACTACTGTACAGAAAACCATAATTAGGTCTGTTTCCTTGAAACAGTGGCAGAAAGCAGGTAGGAATTGGGATTCTGCTTCAGAGCAGCTTCAATTAGTGCATTGTGAAATATGATTACGGCATTAAGGCAGACAAGTAATGCATTTATATTTTGGCTTCTGCTGCTCCAAATGGATCCTAGATTAATAGTTGTATGTTCTGGTCTGGTTTTGATCTCTCATACCTAATGTGTTTAGCAACATGAAATACAGCTACAGTATACTCACACTGATGATTAAACCTGCAAGCCCTGACAGCCCCCTTGGAGGTGCACTACACCCTCTACTCATTACTGTAACTGAGGGTTAGGTCAGTTGCTTGTAAGATTTGCCATTGTGTGTGGTGTTAAGATTTTATGGGATGAAGGGAAACACTACAGGCCCCACAATTTCACTATACCCTTTTTCTTTTAAAAATGTTCTATATTAAGGTAGATTTTGGCAGAGCTCGTTACCAAATGCTTTGTCTGCTAGTAAAATGTTGTCAGGTTCTCGTGTTTTTGCACTTCACAGGATTGTTTTTTGGAGGGAAGGTGTAAAATAGTAGTCTAAGCTCATTAGATGTAGTTTAGAAAGTGTTTCTTTTCATAGGGGATGCGTTTTAGAATTTATTTTAAAAAAAATAAAGAGCCAATTAAAACCAAACTGAATTTTAAGACTGTTTAATGCAAAAAGTGAAGATGAAATTGGATGGTTTAGACACACCAAATCTTGCATTGTGGCAAGGGGTTAGACTAAATCACAGGTTCTCAAACTGGGGGGCAGGAATGTATTCTGAGGGATTGCGGGGGGCGTGAGAAGCTTTGAGAAAGTGGCAGCTGCTGGACTGGCACCCAGTTCTGAAGGTAGCGCCGTGGCCAGCAGCAGCAAAGTAGTAAGTGTGGCATGGTATTGCCACCCTGAATTCGGTGCTGCTGGCAATGGCGTTGCCTTGAGAAATGGGTGCTCCGCTCTACCTTCAAAGCTGGGTGGCAGTGTATACACTTGTGTGGCAGGAGGTGGGAAGGCAGTGGCATAAACTACTACAAAGAAGGGGCACCCTCAAATAAGTTTGAGAACCCCTGGGCTAGATGACACTTGCAGTCCCTTCTAACCCTGTGATTTCCGACCCGGCAGATGCAAGGGTAATCTTTAGAATATTGTTTCCAGACCTCGTAGGCAAAATCAAGCTTGGGAGACTATTTGTGTGTGGGTGAGAGAGATTCTGTTTTTCTGCTTCCCAGCATGTGTTTAGTGCATGGTCCACTAGTGGTTCCCAATTATTTCAGGAACTAGAAAGCAGAGAAAGCTAAAATTAGGAATGCACACATTGAGAACAGGGAGAGAACCAGCAAGTGATGGGGGAGATCTGAAGCAAGGGGTGGGATTGTTGAAAGCAAGGAGGAGGAAAGAGGGTGTTGGGTTTTTTGCTAGGTAAAGAGCTGTATTTGAATGTAAGTGTGGCAAACAGCTTTCAAGGAAAGAGATGTCTATCCGCTATGGAGTCAACAAATCACACTACCTCTGTCATGGCCAGCATGGTCTGCTCTTTTTTAGGCATGCAAAACTGTGAAAGAATGCAAATATTGCCTGTGCTAATTTAATACCAGAATTATCCTTTAAAAAATAAACAGGTGATGCATAAGACTAAAACCCATGATGGTGTGAAACTGATCAGTTTTATTAACATAACCAAATACGTGAAATGCCAGATGCATAGTAGATTGGATACAGTCAAAACTTTAAGCAGTTTTTGAAGTGCTGTTTAGGTATTACAACTAATACATTTCTTTTGGAATAGTCAAGAGAACTCCTCACATCAAGCAATGCCAGTTCCCTCCTAACAGAGTCCTTTCATATACATGAAGTGTTTGAAACTCACCACATCGCTCCTGACCAATAACGTTAACTGTGGTTTACGCCCTGCTTATCTCATGCATTGCAAATAGTTATAGGAAAGATCAAGAGTCTCAAATCCATCTTGCATTGTTTACAACTAGAGATGGATTAGGTCCTACAGTGCAAAACGGTCAATAGACAGACAATGCCAAGTAATACATGCCAAGCCCACAATGGTCACACATTAGCAGCTGGAAGTTTATTCCTACAGGATATTTCATTTCTGTTAAAAAAAAATCAACTAAAGTTATATCTCTGGTGTGCTGAACTAACTTCTTGATGTCTCATGCTAATTTTTTTCAATGCAATTTTAATTGTAGGCCAGAAATGCTGGACATTGCAAGAAACAAAGCTCGAGTAAAAGCCTGTTATCTAATGATTGGACTCACAATTATCGCCTGCTTTGCTGTGATTGCATCCTCTAGAAGGGTGGGTATATTGCCATGTATTTTTAAAAAACCAAGAGAAGTATAAATCAAATTTACGTATTTTAGGTCACACTTCTCCCTCCACAAACCTGTATTCATAAAGCATGAGATAAACATTAGCTACTACCATGACGCAAGGTTTTTCTTAAGTGTAATTTAGTGATTCAGAGGACACTGCTCTTAAGTTGATGTTTTATTTTTGCAGGCTGAACATCACGAGTCCCTAACAAGCTGGAACCTAGCAAAGAAAGCCAAGTTGCGTGAAGAGGCTGCAATATCAGCAGAGTCTAAGACTAAATAATATTTCTATTAAACTATGGATTTGCTAGTAGGAGTAAACACCATAAAAAACAAAAACATTTGGCATAATTAGTGCCTGTCTAACTAGTTAGAAGACCGCTATGTTAAAACCAACACATTGGAGCCCAACAATGTTGCACTCAAAAAAATGTTGGGAGGGAAGGGAATAGGGTGTCTTTTTCTAAGTTACACAGAGATATTTTTGGTTCTTGCAGCAAATGACCAAGGTCAGTTCAAATCTTTAGAAAGTTCTAATAATTCCAGTTTCAAGAGGCTTTATTTTTTCCACCCCTCAACTTGATAAAAATATGTAACTGTCCACAAAGACAACACATACATCACCTACCCTATCCTGAAATCTCTTCCTGCTAGATTTGATTCTGGACATTTTTCGATAGACACAAAATTATATTACTGACAAGAACCACCATTTGAAAAATGTTACATAGTAAAGAAATTAAAGCATACTAAAAAAAATTGTGCAAGCCACAAATCATTTAAATACTAGGGAAGCCAGGGACTATGTAGTTGGGAAAATTATAGCATCACTAAATTATCTGTTGAATCTCGTTTACTAGACCAGGCTGAACTGACAGTTTACTTATCCAGTGTCGTAGCTGTGTCAGTACCAGGTATTAGAGACAGGGTGGGAGAGGTACTCTCTTTTACTGGACCAACCTCAAAAGCTTGTCTCTCTCACCAACAGAAGTTGGTCCAATAAAAGATATTACTTAACCCACCTTGTCTCACTAAAGTTTATATCTCACCCACCTTGTCTTGCTAAAGTTTACTTAGTTCTTTTGCTAACTAAAACACAACAGGCAGCATTTTAGTCTCTATAGACTTCTCCGAAAACTCTTGGGAACTCCCATTAAATTAATTTTGCAAATGAAGAAAAGATGAAGGATGGTGATGGTCAGAGGCATGTGATGCTTAGGGAGGAGATTTTTTCAAGGCTAGTTTTAAAAGTCATTTCATGCAATGTTTTGTTTAACCCCTCTCCATGAAGCTGATTTTTCTAGCATGGCACACTATTCTATAGTATGGAAGTCGGCCACAGTTTTTACTGAATTCAGCTCTTACATTAGTATAGAGATTGTATTTATATTTGCTATTTTCTAAGAATCAGGACTAATTTTAGAATACTAATGAATACACTCACCACTGTAAAATAGCTTTTATTAGTTTTTGTATAGTATTCTGAATTGAAACATTCCATAACATTGCATACTTTTCATGTGTTGGTTTGTATAGATACACAATAATGGGTCTCCAGTCTGGATTAAAAGATGCACTATCACTCTACTTAAAGTCAATATAGGCATTTTAGATTCATACATTACATAAAACCATACTGCTTTGAATGAGAATGAAAAATTTCTCATTTAAGATTTCAATTAATTTTTGCTAATTTTACTCTGCATATCAATTTGCACTTTTTTTTAAAGTCTCACTTCAATCTTATGATTTAATTTTTGTAAGACAAAAACCCAACTGAGGTAATTGACCATGGAGGGAAAAGGATAGTGCATCTTTTACACATAGACCCAATAGAGATCATTTTCCAAACTTGTTCTACAGTAAAGTTATTTCTGCACCAACATTATTACTATTTTTGTTTTCTTCTTCTGATTGCTGCTAGCAGTAGTGTTTAAAGAAAATACTACAAAATTAAACAGCAGTATGAACAAAGTTCTCAAAGACAAAAAGTGCTACAATAAAATTCAGTAGAAAATTAGTTATGATTTAGTGTCAAACAGCTTATGAAACTAAAACTGACATGGCATATTTGCATAGATTAACTCGTCTGAATTCAAAAATGGTACACTATTTTGAAAAACACTTGTTTTTTGGAACAAGCTGCAAAACTAAAGGGACACTTTAGTACTTTGTCTATTATTTAAACAAACCCCCCAAAACTTGTAATAGCCTTTTGGATAAAACCAGTATGGAAAAAATCTATTTAGCAAACACAGCCCGTGCACAATCCCCCACTCCTAAATGCTTTCCACAGAGCAGAGCTGATTTTTTTCTGTCATCGTCATTGTTTTTCTAAGCATCACTGATGCAATCAGTCAGTTCTGACAACAGGTTTTGTTATCTTGTGAAAACATTCTTATTCCATGATCATTCATTAACAATAGCTATTAAAAAAAATAGTGTTTCCAGTGAGACTGGTCGATTTTAGATATATATACACACATAGCAACACGATAGGATAATGCCAGATTTAACAATTTTAGGATTAACCAAATGTTGAGATTACAGAACTAGTGTCCCTTTCAGTAACCAAAGTCCACCAATTTTAGTTCCTATTTAAACTAAAAGCACTACTTTGAATATACCAGACGCATGAATTTGTATTTACATACATAAAGTGCAGTCACTTTAACCACTCAGACATATACAATAATATATCCACAAAAATGAAGTAATCCTCTCAAATAAGAATACCTGAAATATCCGCTCCCCCGTTTCCTCCATTTACAAGTCTTAATTAGGTTGTTGTTGTTTTTTTTTAAAGTTTAGATTTGGCTTAACTGGAGAGGCTTATAAACGCAATGTCTACGGGGTCCTCAAAATAAAAGCAGGCACAGCTGGCGTATGTAATATCAAAACAATGTTTGCAAGAAACAGTGGAATACCCTGTTACCTGAATACTTATATGATTATTCTTGCACTAAAAGAACACTGAAAATCATCATCATATAACTGGTAATCCTGTACATTTCCAATATCATTACCCTGAACTTTGAAGAGATGATGCACAAAAATGTCAATATACTAAAGTCTCGAACTATCATAAAAAAGGGCACAAATACAATTCTCAAACATAAGAAAAATTTGGCTCAGCATTGTGCACAGTATTCAAACCTGCTGTATTCTATACAAATCTAGGTTTAAAGTGTTTGCTAAATATTTTATTATACAGAATTTGCAAAGTAACTGCACTCCTATATTTTGCTCCTTTCCTCATAACATACCTTTTATTTCCAGGAGAAAAATTTCAAATGAGGATGCATTTTTTTGAATTGCATCTTGCTAATTATACATACTATAGTCACAACTGACTATTAATCTTGTAAAATCTGCTTCAATTCTCACCCTGAAACTACTACACAATATATAGTGCTTTAACAGTCTCAAAGCAAAACACATTATGAATTTTAACTGAAAAACAGTATTTGCACATTTTATAAACAAGTTTAAATCCAGAACACGGTATATAAATGATACCATGTTCTAATTTGGATTTCTCAGCATATCAACATTTTGTTTAAGGACAAGCACACTACCATGGGAAGAGTGATTTTAACTGTTGAAATTTCAACTATTGTACATGGTTTAAATAGTTTCATAGCTCAAAGAAACTTTCACTTATTTCAACATAATATTTAATATATTTAACCACATTTTCATTAATCCAAATTCAGACTGGCAACTGGTAAGTGAGATCAAACAGTGTGGTACAGATATTTTTAATATACAAAAAAAAAATATCTAATGTAGATTTTTCAAAGCATACAAAAGATTTGTTTCAAATTCTTAGATATATTTCTTTTAGTGGGTAGTAGCAAACAGACATTAAGTGTTTTAGAAATTAAATATTTAGCAGACATCTTCAGATTCATTTTGGTGTTCATATACTTAATATTTACAACAAAGCAAACCTTTTTCCTTTAATCAAATGGAGAAGAGATTGTTTTTCCCCCAATTGCAGCAACACTATGGATTATAACAGGGTACATTTCTACAGCCTTGTCTAAAATAAAGAAAATGGAGACATTTGACTTAATTAAAAAAACAGTAGCATATTTGGTTAAAATTACAATACGTACATATAGTCTAAACTTGGTTTAAATAAAGTAAATGTTTCAAGAAAGGCAAGATTTGTCAAACTTTTATATTGTTACCACATTTTAATAGGGAGATGGTTTATGTGACTATCTCCCCTATCATTTACAACTGCGCAAATTACCTCCTCTTACATTTACAATCACAACATCCCTGTGGCAACTTCAGCAATTGCTTATACAGCAAAGCATTTTATTTGTAGCTTATCTTTAATGCTGTTTAGCAGCTTGAAATAAGGAGCCAGCATCATGTAATCAGCCAGCTCTCTGCTGATTACAACTTGAAAACCACATAATGCAGAACAGCTTTTTTGTCACATATTCAAAGCTACATCTGGTATGCTTTTAAATGTTCTATAAATATATTTCACTGGTTTATGCTTTATGCAAAGTATAATGCATAAAACTACATTTCACAATTTAAATAAATATTTTTCACATTCTAAATTTAGCTTTTGACAAGCGCATCTTTATTTCATGCTTTAGTTCTGAAGCAACTTTTTTGCTTCAATATAGAGGTAGATTTGATATAGATTGGGCATGTCAAGTTTACTGCCAAAATGCAATTGCCAACAGCTCTACTGCAGTTGCAGAAATTGCATGAAAAATTCAGAACCACTACCTAAAATCCTACTGAAGTTATTATTCAAGCTTAACCATTCTTGTTAAATCACATAATCCTTTATATTAGACTCAATTACTCACAGAGTTAGTTTCTGAACATATGAAGTACACACAAATACAAAAAAAACCCAAACCAAAAACAACAAATGAAAAGTCGTATCTAACAGAAAAGTATAAAAGTGCACGGGCTGTTTCTTTACCTGTGTTCTGCAAGACACATTCAAACCTCTCCTCTAACTTTGGCCATGAAGAGGAGACCCCTGAAAAGTTACAAATGTTTATATTTTTGCCTTGTCTTCACTTTAATAGTTATAGCTGAAATCCTTCCATTGGCGCTTCCTGCTGCTGAAACACAAATTGCTGCTGACTCTCATCCACCTGAGGTGCAATACTGGTATCCTCTTCTTCCACACCAAAGTAATGTTCTATAAGTTCAAAAGCCTTCTGGTAGATCTCTTGGTTTTCATGTCTTTGAAGAAATTCAATTTTATCCAGTCCTAAATTTAAAAGGAAAAAAAAACAAACAAAAAAAAGACATGCTCTCAATCCAACTGCTCCAAAAGATTTAAAGGTGAAGTACAATGCCAGGATGAAAACAGAGTTAAACACATAAATGTGTTTTGAATACTACCACTAAGTTGTGTGATAAATGAATCAAAGAATTAGGTTTTAATATGAAATATATTGGAACTTTCTAGATTAGGAGAAACACAATGCAGAATGCATCAATCTGTAAAATCACTGATACACATTAGCCCCGAGTACTCCAGGATTATTATTTTAAAAACAAGGTGCATTTCTTCTATGCCAAATGCTCCCAACAGCCTGATAAGAGAATGTATCAATCATTTACTTACAGACTTAGTTTTTCTTTTGCCTTTTCTGTTCAATTTTACAGTTTATAAACAATATGAAATGAATGTGACCAAAGCAAAATAGGAGGCAGCTCAAATATCTACTTACACAGAATTAAAAAAAATTTGTATGCAATATTGATTCTGAAAGCAGGGTGATTTATGAAAAAAATCTGCCAGCGAAGCCCCCTTACCCCCACCCATATCCCTATTTCCATGTTGCAGTTCCAAAGAATTTAGCTTTCCTCCTCCAATACTCAACAACTCTGGCTTCTGTCTAACTTTATATTTCCCTACCAGTGGCTTATTCTTGCCCTTTTTTAAAGGGGTGAATAAAGAAAGGCTGAAGTCATGGACATGGGACAGGTAGAAAACTTGTAATGTTTTTAGACAAGTTTCAATCTTTGTGTGGTGTGAGGGTGTAGTTATTACATCTTATGAGCTGTGAATAGCCTATTTATTGCTCTCCCATGGTTGACAGGTATGTTCTGGAAGTCAGCCAGAAAGTGCCATTTAATCCAGTTATTTGCCTCTCAATAGCAAGGGCTGAAGATTTTAGGCACAAACCTGACAGCCAGGGCAGAACAAATTCATCTTAGGTCCCTTTAATTCTCCCCATCTGATTAACATTATGAGACCCAGAAATTATTCTGCTTCCACATTAGGTTATCTGGAGGATTCCATCAACCAGAGAATTACTTGCTTTATCTTAAAAGCCCAATTTCCAATCCACCAGCCAGGTTCATTGAAATCAGAGAGACTTTGTTCTACAGAAAAATGCATAACGGAATATCTAATCAGGTATTCCCAAGTCACTGAAGACAGGAGATTCCCCCTAAGAATTATTAGCCTCCTCTGAATCACAGAGAAGCCTGCAATGATTTTGTAGTAGAGCAGCTGCAAAGAACAATTTTGGCTACCCAGGCCCTTATGGAAGAGATTAGTTTTCATAACAACGTTAAATCTATTTTTACCACTAACTCTGTGAAACTAAAAGTAATCTGCCTAAATTTTATAAGTATGATCTAATTTTACTTTTGAGTTTCTGGCTTACTAACGTTCGGTACTTTAAGAACTCTTCTTTGTTCTGTTCTGCCTTAAATTAGATATTTGCTGAATTTTAACTCTAGCATATTGATTTAGTTTTGTCTGAAATATGGCTAGAAATTGGTATGGCAAATAGTAGGTCCTAATAACTTGTAACTATGTTAGCGAAGTGTTTTATATTATTTTCCCTGTTCAGTTACGAATAAGGCAACTTTAAGTGCACAGCTTCACAAGAAATAATTGCTTACCATATGCTTCCTCTATAAGGGCACAGTAAGGATTAATGCCCATTCCATTTTGTTTGGATTCTTGCTCTCCAAGACGAAGAATATTTTCAAGTCCATTCAAAGCCACCTGCACTATTTTGGAATCCATCACGGTCAGGAGGTCACAAAGAGGCTTGGTACAACCTAATGCTACTAAATACCTTTGTAATGATGGAGGAAATAAGAGGGGAAAAAAGAAGGACTGATAATCAAGTATAACTTTGATACACCATTCTTCTATAGTAGTGAATTCTGCTAAAAACAGCAAGTAACCTGCTAAAATAAGAGCATTTCTATAACCTATGAAGGCAACCTTACTCTGAAATACAGTCAAACCTGTATCCTAATGAGACAGGAATACAGCAGTTAATCTTATAACTGATGTTTCTTTTATGTAAACATTTTCAATCCCTTTTATACATGATTGTACCTTGTTCTAAAAACATGTATTCAGATACTTCTGATTATATAAGAATGTTTCCTCCTGTATAGCAATCTGATGCAACATCCTCTTTTCTCAAATCAAGAGTAATATGTAATGGCCAAAGCTCTAAGCAAGTCTCTTCTAGGGAACAAGAATGTTTTTTTCAATTCAATATCAATTAAAATATTAACAGAATGCACGTAAATAATTCTGAATATTAGAGGAGAGAGAGAGAGAGAGAGAGAGAGAGAGAGCGAGCGCGAGCGCACCCAGGGAGACATTTCCAATGGACAAGGTAAGCCTGGAATGTAAGATGAGGTAAGGAATGTGTCATACCTGGACAGCGTGGACAGAGCACGATGCATAGAGATTGGTTATTTTGTAAGAACCAAACCAATCCCAAAAGGTATGCAATATATAGTAAATGCAACGTCATGTGTAACTGTATGGAAAGGAAGAGATTTTCTATGCAACTTTGGATGCATGGTACGCTTCTTACCCATCCCCTATGTTTAAGTCTCATCAACTCAGCATAGCTGAGCATTTCCTGTATGCCAAGTAAAGATACCCAAGTGACAAAAATCTGGAGTCGAACTGAGTTCTTGGAAAGAAGTCAGAGAGAATCCCAACAGTAATGAAAAGGAAAATTAAAGTAGTCGGAACAGATTCAAAATGATTAAGCTACATTTTGCAGCTATAGTCAGATGTTTATTTAAAAATAATATTCTTGTTAAGTTTTATTTAACATGACTGCCTGAACTTGGGAGTCAAGAATATATATTTTTTAAATTTCTCCCAATAAATAGGCATGACCCAGTTGCATGTGGCTATAATTCACCCTAGACCAAGGGTGGCCAACCTGAGCCTGAGGAGGTGCCAGAATTTACCAATATACATTGGTAAAAAGCCACAGCAATACATCAGCAGCCTCTCCATCAGCTCCCCCACCCCGCTCCCAGCGCCTCCCACCCACCGGCAGCCCCTCAGCTGTTTCATGGCATGCAGGAGGCTCGGGGGAGAAGGAGGAGGAGCGAGGGCATGGCAGGCTCAGGGGAGGGGCTGGGAAGGGGTGGAGTGGGGCAAGGCCCGTGGCAGAGCCAGGGGTTGAGCAGTGAGCACACCCCCCCCCACCCCACCACACTGGAAAGTTGGTGCCTGTAGCTCCAGCTCGAGTTGGTGCCTATACAAGGAGCCGCATATTAACTTCTGAAGAGCCGCACGTGGCTCCGGAGCCACAGGCTGGCCACCCCTGCTGTAGACACTCTTGCTATTCATAAACTGCTCAAATTTTGCTTTACCAATATGACATCAGCAGAACTGTTTGTGGGGGGAAATTGACTTCAGTGTTCAGAGCTTTCACAAGGGTGAATTTCACTGAGTGAAATTACAGTATTTCAGTTGTGCTGCTAATTTGGTTGCATACTGTGACAATCAGGGTCGAGACATCAACTGATTATATACAATGTTATTGTGTTATAAAAGTATATTGAGTGAGGTATTTTATGAGAGCTTGTAATGTTCTGAACTTTATAGTCATTACGAATTATGTATACAGACTGTTTTTTTGTATTTGTGCATAAATAAAATAACGTTAATAATTTATGCTGCAACATTCGGCTTCACTTCACAGTGGGGCAGTGGGCAGTCAAGCAGGGAGAAGCTACCTCCACAACCAGAGGAGACGAAGTCCAAGCACCTCGCATTATACAACCCAAGAAAAAACAAATGATGGCCATTGGATTTAATGGGAAGACAATGAGACATCCCAGCTAGAATCTCCCCAATCTGCATAATCCCCAAACTCATAACAAAAAACAAAACAAAACAAAAACACCCCACTTTTTAAAAAAGAAGGGGTTTGAAGAGTATCCAGAAACTGAGGGACAGTCATTTGGCAGGTGCTGTCCGTGAAATGCTGGATTAAGACTAGATGGTACACTGGGAAATTGTTCAGAGACAACAGGTAATTTGTATTAGAAAAGGGAATCAATCTAATTTGTAAGTCTAAAGCCTGAGGTTGCATCTTTATGTTTATTTTCTGTGTAACTTGTATATGTTTGCTATTCCTTACTATTTTATCCTTGAAACTGATTTTTTCTCTCTATTAGGTAAACATTTCTTTTACTTTTACCACAAACAGGTGTCTGGTGTGTAAACTATGTTGAGTGTATGAACTTAAGAAAGATGTGTGGGGGGAATTGGCGTCACTGACGAAACAGTGAGGAAAGGTCCAAATGCCTGGTAGCAAAGAACTCTGAGGACAGATTTGGGGAGATTTGAGACTGGAAGGGATGTTAGTGTCACCCTGCAAGGAATAACTAGGTGGTGGAAGTCAGGGTGAGATCTTGTGCTTGTGGGCAGGCTATTGGTATCAGGGGGTCTGAACCAAAGCTGCTCAGCATAAAGGCACCCCAGGCAGGAGGTGACAGAGCCCTGTACTGGTCTGGGTTATCCCCAAAACTTCACACATACTTTATACAACCCATTTTCTAAGTTGCAATTAAAAAAAAAATCACTATATAAAGACAACTAGTTCCAAGAAAACAGCTTTGTTTTTAGGAATTTGTTGTGAATTTTGCTAGAATCCAATTATGGGACTAAGAATTTTCTCTTTAAGAAAACAATATTTGAGGTCAAAGAGAAAGGTAAGTGGCAAAATACTTAACTGTGTCTCAATTCACTGGGTTATTTTCAGATGAACACTAAGTGAATTTCACATATTAATACTCCTCTGAATCAACTTCCAATTCATTACCTTATCTGTTCAGGAGTACCTCCTGATGTTGCATTAGTGATGGCCCATGCTGCTTCTTTTCTGGTGCGAAATTCAGCTTTCTGAAGAATGTCAATCAATATTGGAAAAATATTTGCATCTATAACAGCCTAAAACAAGGAACAGTGACATTATACAATAGGCTTTAAATGGTAACAAAAACAACCACGTTAATATAAATGTGAGAAAGAACATTAAAGCTGTTTCCAGAATAGAGAATACCACCATTTGGTAGAAGCTGTCAGCCAATTCTTGTTTATTTTGAAATTATTTGTTACAGCTATTCATTCTTTAAGAGTGCACCAATCAGTAATTGTCTATTAACATGTGAAGATTCCAGTGCACACTAGTTTATATTCAGGAAGGTCCTGGAGTATCTTTTCTAAAGAATATTTTACTTACAGATTTGTCTCATGATGAGAATCTCAAAAGGTACCTTTTGAATAAGATTATTTAGATTGGGTCAATATATTTAAGGTCCTGATACAGTCCTAACAAAGTTGCTGAAAATCTAGGATTTTGATTTGAAGTTAAAACTCTGAATAAAATTATTTAGCCTCAGCCAGATCAGCCAGCTGGGAGAGCTTTTGTGACAAAAAGAGCTTGTGTTCTTTACAAAAGCCACATTTCTACAAATGGAATTTAAAAAAAACCAAAAAAACCTTAGAATATGCACAACTACACTCAGTCTCCACATTAGGGCCACTCAACTAATTACAGAATGTCAGCTGTAAGTTGTAAGTGAAAATTTGACAATTTAAAATGGTGTATTGTCATAATATCTGAACACTTAGGCTAGATGTCTGTGGGATTAAAAACGTGCAAACAGACCAGACTGATTCTCATAGTGCAAAACAAGAAAAACAAATTTTTCACAGTTTTGCTAGTTAGTAAAGATGTATTTTTACATTGCATACTGTTCACCAATTTGTTTTTTGAAGTTGCACTAAAATCGCAATATCTTAATCTGGAATTACAAGGCTTTTTCATGGTGAGAACTAGAGCTGCTTGGGAAATGGAACTTTTTTCCTGTGGGGAATTTTGAGGTTTTGAAATGAAATTTCCATATCAAAACAGGAAGTACAAATATTGAAAAACTTCACAAAACAACAAAACTCCAGAAATTTCAAATCAATAAATTTTAAATTAAAAATGTTGTTTTGAATCTACAAGTCTATTTGAAATAACAAAACTGTTTTTGATTGTGCCAAAAAGAAAAAGAAAATATCAAAATAGACATCTTCCCACAGAAAATTTTGATTTAAATGAAGTTAAATTTAAGTCTCTCACTGAAGTGAATTATCTATATGCTACAATGCACTGTCTGCCACATCAAGCTATTTTAATTCAGTTGACAGAATTCATGTATTATGTTAATGGAGATTAACACAGTAAATTGGGAAAAACGGCAACTATCATATTAATACTGTTGAAAAAATATTTTACAAGCATCCTTTGTATCTTTCATGTTTGTTAAATTTAATCATGTCCTTTTAATATAGAAATAGCATTTCAACTCAATTTGCTTTTCAATAACTGGGAACAACAGACCCAGTACATAATTCTGAATGTTGCATATAAGGATCCTATACATCCCCAGAAGATTTCCTTACTCCGAATCCATTCTGTAATATACACTTTGTGTATTTTTTACAAAGCTTCATAAACATTTTTAAGCACTGGTCATTTAAAACTTTGTAAGCAAGCACTTGTACATAAATATACTTTGCAAACAATAATACTTAGAACGTTACATCTTTTAAATCTTCAATTCACTTTATAATCATTAACGAATTATCAGTCCCTTTAAAAAGTCAAAATAGGAATTGGTCTCTTTAGCACAAAAACAATGCAGATATGGTTTTATTTTTATGTAATTAGTTGTAAACTTAGAATTACTAATAAGCACCACAAAGGCTGGGAAAAACAAATATAAAACTCCAACCAGAACTAAAATCAAAATGGAAGGGTAAAATATGTTAACTACATTTTTCCTTCCAAGAGAAAAGCACTAAGTGCTAGTTCGGAAGAAGATGGTTATATTACCAACATTTCATTACCTGAATCTGAGCTCTGTTTCCTGCAGTAATATTAGAAACAGTCCAACATGCTTCTTTTCGAATGGATTCCTTAGGACTACTCAGCAAATGAAGGAGACAGGGTAATGCAGAGCAATTTAGAATTACCTAAAATAATTTGAAAGTTGAAAATTTCTGCCTATACAGCATAAAAAAGTACAGTTCACAGCTGAATTCAAGCAAGACAGGCTTTATAAGAATAGTTTAATACTTTATGGCACCTATCAGATACTGTATTCCAAAATGAAGGTGTTTAATGGCAGCATAGTGACACAGAAAGAGAGAAAGACAATTTGGTGATTTGGGGAGAGGTGCAGATGATTAGGCCAAAATAGGAAAGCTGTTATGGAGAGGGGAAAAAAGGAGCAGCTGGAATTCATCTAGTATTCACATTGTTCAATAACTTAGGTGGGCAACTGCATGCCTACTTTACACTAAAGTTACTGAAGCTAGATCCAAAAAACAAATAAATGCACATGCCAATGACAAAATTTTAAAAAAGGGCAGAAATAATGGAGGTATCATTTTCCCTCCTCCCCCCATAATAATGCTCAACGCACAAATAATTAACTATTAAGGGCCATATTCTGCACTCAGTTATGCAAATGAAACTCCTACAGAACCACTCTCCTCAACTTTTGTGGCCTTATCCTGTCCTGATTCTCCTTCTGCCGCCAACTACTGCTTCAGTGTCTTTTAGCAGTTTATCTTTCCCTCCACCCTTGTGTGCGCATTTCCCTCTGCTTGGTCTTCTCTTTTACTTATCCTTTGGTGAAGGAAGTTACTCCACAGATTCAATATCTATATGATGGCGACTCAAAAATCACTCTTCACACACCTGATCTATGCAGTACCATCAATTCAATTTAGACACAGAGTTTCTTGTTTTTCCTCCTAAGCCCCCCCTTTCTTCCTCCTTCCACTACTTTTGACAATATCTCCATCTCTCAGGCCTTTACCTTAAGTCATTTGACTCCTCCCCTTTCTTTTGACACATGCATGCTGTGGATTTTAGAAAGCATCAGCCTTCCTTTCTATTCCAAATACTTAAAGTTTTGTCCAGGGCATACACGTCTCCAGTCTTGATTACAGTAATCTCCTACACTCTAGCCCTTTTGTGAGTCCAAAACTGCAGTGATCAACATTTTATTTCTAGCCAGCCTGTTTACTGACAGATAACCCTCCAGTGTCAAATTCCTTCACCAGCTCTTTCTTGTCCTCAGTATCAAATTTAAGCACTTTGTACCACCACCGAACGCCTGCACAATTCTGCTGCAGTCTACATCCCAAACTTCATTTTATATTACTTTTTCATGCCTTCTTCTTCGCTACCTTTATACATGCAATGCTCTCTTAATCCATAGTGCATTAGAGGACCTTGCCATTCCATTTAAATCCCTCTTAAAAATTTACTTTTGTGAGGCCCAATAAAATCACATAACTATTTAAATCAACCCCCTCTTCTCTAAGTCTTTTAGATAGTAAGCTATTTACTAGCTATTTAAAGCAGGGATTGTCTTTATCTGCACAGCCTCAAATTCAATGTCATCACTTGACTAATCTTTAGAAAACCTTGTACAAGTGGGACCACAGGTTCATGGACAAGTAATTAGTATACCACCTAATTGCAACAGACAAATACAAGAATGGAATACAGTTCCCATACAGGAAACTAAAGCCATTCTATAAGTGTTTAATATAAAACATTCGTCTATTGCTTGTGATTGATAAGGTTCATACTGAAGTAGAACCCATAATTACAGTCCACTTTGATACTTCTGTATGGCTGAATTTTTTAATGGAGAAAGAAAGGAAGTTTTGAATCAGTTCACATCTGTCTAAGAAAGCAACTAGAATGGCTACTAAAGACACTTTGTCCAAGTGGGGTTATTATAAAGATGACTCCCGTTAATAATTACTGAAAATGTATTATGTTAATACTTGGGAAGAACAAATGAGCAAAATTCAAAAATGGAATACAGTATTTTACCCATAGAACTGGAATTACTAAATTAACCTTATCCTCACAGCAATTACACATAAAAGTCCTTGGCCAAAATTATTAATATCTTGTCAGACTGGTAATACAGAATGTGTCTAAATTCTTATATGGCCCCTTTCACTACAGTATCTGAACACCTGTTGCTAGACAAATATGTGATTATAACTAACAGCCTTAATCTGTTTCCTAAATAGCACAATTCATTCCTACACCAAAAATATTCTATATTCTTTTCCAAATTAGCTATATTTCTCAAGTTAAAAGTTGGTCTTACCTGTGTTTGAATATCATCACCAGTCACAATATTTCCAACTGCTCTTAATGCAGGAGACACCACCTTGTAATCATTGTGCCTAAAGACAATACAAATGTTAAACTGCTTGAGGCTGCCAAACTTTATACAATACCTACAGTTGGAGGGGTTTAGGCTTCTGATAGGATTTAAACTTATGGCCATGGCAACAGAAAGCCATCTCTTGCAATCTTCCACTGTTTGGCCAAATTCTCCTCCATAGCTCTTAAGTCCAATTGATTATTTTAAAGGAAGCATTTCCCTTTGGAAGTTGCAACAGTGATGGTTTGTCACAGAGAAAGCTATGTCTACAAATCAAGGACGTGATTGACTTCACCCTGCCTGAATTTCACAGAATAACTGGGCCTTTGGGAATGACGTAATCCAGGGAGCAAAATTCCTGAAGTAGCCATCCAGCCTCAAAAGAGAGGCAGTGAAATTGAAGATACCTCACTTCCTCCAACTAGTTTTTTGGGAGGCAGACTCCCTTCCTTTCCTCACAAACCAGTAACATGGAGACACCCCCGCTCCCACCGCAATTATCAATTAGGACAAGAGTCTACTGAACTGTCCTTCACCAACTATGAAAGAAAAAAAAAACATGTTTAACACTCTCCCTAAAAGTATCCTAGCCATCTATTCATAGGGAGTAGTGCTGACAGAGCAGCTCATCTCCATACTCTGCACTGAAACTGCAGAATAGCAGAGTGTTTTTTTCCCTCTTGGGAGTCAATGAAACGTCCACCTAGTAAAATGTGAAAATGTGAAAAATAGCACAAGTCTGTTTCTGGGATTTATGCACCCATTAACTGTCTATGTTTCTGCTAGTGGACCCCTTAAGTTTAATATTATCAGCAAGAAAACAAATACAACAAAACTCAAAAACTGAAGTTTTCAGGCCAGTTCATGTCTCAAGCACAATCCCTTGCTTTCCAGGTTAGAAGTGCTGTGGAGGAAGCATCTTTCACTAGCTGACCAAGCCAGAAGCAGCACTGAAAGGCTTCAGATTGAAGCTATTTCCAGTTCTCCTCAGCCAAAGAGACAGGCACTTTACATGGGCCATAAGAGAGGACAGAAAAGATGGAGTAACCCTAGAATAGCAGCTCTCAATCTTTCTAGACTAGTGTACCCCTTTCAAGAGAGTCTGATTTGTGTTGCATACCCCAAGTTTCACCTCCCTTAAAAACTACTTGGACAAAAAAGTGTCTCAGCACACTATTACTGAAAAAAATAGCGTACTGTCTCCGGTTTATCATATAATTATAAAAATAAATCAATTGGAATATAAATATTGTACTTATATTCCAATGTATAGTATATAGAGCAGTATAAACAAGACATTGTCTGTATTAAATTTTAGTTTGTACTGACTTCATCGGTGCTTTTTATGTAGCCTGTTGTAAAACTAGGCAAATACAATATTTAGATGAGTTGATGTACCCCCTGGAAGATCTCTGCATTCTCCTGATTGAGAACCACTGCCCTGGAGGACAGCCCATCAATACTGTAGGCCCATGTTCATGTTGGCAACATCCTAAAATAGAGATCTGACTAAAGGCACTTACATAAGAAGTTCCACCAATCTTCGACAGACTCCAGAATCAATAACTGCTTGGATTTTATCATTGGGTCCATCTGAAAGGTAAGAGAGGGCCCAACAAGCATCTGCTAATACATCTGGGTCACTGTTAAATAACAGTCTTGATAAAACATTTAAGCAAGGCGCAACCTAGGTTAAAAAAAAATATACATGATTAGATGTTTCCTCTATTTTTTGTTTTAAAATTTGTTTTTCCTGTGCTAACAGAAAAATGTGAATTAAATTACATGCACTGTATGGTGAGTAGTGTAGGCTTACAGTCTCCGAATGGATTGTTCCATGATCAGAGGCTAAGGATAATTGATAGCCCAAATCAGAACCCTGCAGGAACACCTTTACTTTATCACAGTCTGCTACAAAGACATTGCAACCATGCAGTAATGCTAGTCTTTGCATGAAAAGGAAATGATTTATTGTGTGTTTCAGAATTTATTTATCAAATAAGGCTTGCTTTTCAGCCTACCCAACTGAATGAATTACATTATTATAATCACTTTACAAAAAGGCATCATACATTTTTCAGCTGCCCATATACTATTGAGTTTTTCAGAGCCAAGCCAGGCAAATTTCTTCTTCCCAGTCTCTCTGGGCAGAGCTTGGAACTCAACCTCCTCCTATCACCTCTACATGGATAGCAGTTTGTGTGATGAAACACCCAGTTTTAGTCCCACCTCACCCCTCAGTTTTCCCCTCAATGGTCAATGTTGGGAATACTGGGTTCTTTGCAGGGATTAAGAGTCCTTTTCTCTTCAGCTGACGGTTGCTACACAATTCTGCTTCCTCTACGTCCTTTTAGTGCTGCTATTGTGAAAGGCAAAGGAACTATTCTGAGTAGCAGTTGCCAGAGACGGGAATAAGTAAGTAGCAAAGAGCATCCTTGTTCCACACTACCAGAAAGAGCTATTATTGAAGGCAGTAGCTTATAAACTGGAGTAGCAAGATGGGGAAACTACTCACCATTTTGTTAATATTCCCCCACAAGAGCAAAATTAAAGTAGCAAATTAATAATGACTCTCACACTCTACGAGAAAAGTTTTGCAGAAGGGAAAACTGAGAGAGGTGGAGCAATTCACTTACCCAAGGTCACAAAAGCCAATGGCAGAACTGAGACTAAAATCCTGACCTCACTCCCCTTCTCTCTTCCAGAATACCCACTGATTTACTTCAATTAAATAAATTATTTTAAAGCTTTAGGATAATGATACAAAAATGTCCTGATTTACAAACAATATTTACATTACAAAGATGGATTGCTTTTTCAAAGTTAAAACATCACCACATGAAAACTATTCTGCTGAAGAGCTATAGCAAAATACAAGAACCTTGTTTTCTAGCAAATACTGCAGACCAAGCTGATGAAAAGTTAAGTGACACTTTTCAACTACTTTTAATAGTTTATTCTCTTGTTTATAGACAGCATCGTAAAAGATTAACATAGTTTATTTAGACATACTGGATTCAGTTTGGTTTTCAGATAGCGAATGAATCAATGTTCTTCGCACTAGCATTAAGGTCAACAGAAATGCACAAAGCTCTGCATATAATATGGTAACATCTACATTTTCTGTTGTGTCACACAAAATGGTGACTATTTATTGGTGAAGACTTAATTTAAATCAAGCTCAGAATGAGGAGAATAGATTATATGGATCTACTGCAACATGTCTTCTCATAACAAAAAATTCTTTATCCCAGAGACTGACTGGGTTGACTATAAGAAGATTCTTCTCTGTATGAGAACATCACATTACAAGTATAGTAATTTTGCAAGTTCCTTACAAGTGAAATATTTTGATTCCTTACATACCTTACTAAAGTCTGGAGGTGGATTCTTGCCTCTACAGAGGTTTGAGAGAGCCCAGACTGCATTTCTAGTTGTTGTAAGTCTATTTGAATTTGTTAACAATCTGCCAAGCAAGAGAACAAATATCACATTACATTCATTACCAAGGAGTGTATTCCCTTGTTTTCCTAGGGTTCTTAATACTGTCAGAAGTCTAGAAATAATTCCTATCTCCCAGCACTAGTTTAATTCATTTCCTCTTGCAAACACTGATTTTTTTTGCCTGCTCTGAAATATTCTCATGGCACAGACCAGTTTAATAGATTATGTGATTCACAAGAGACACTTTCCCTTACGCTATTGTATAGCTACCTCTCCCCTCATTCACAATCACATAACATTGCGGTGGCAAGTACAGCAACCGCTTACATGAAAAATATTAGAAGGGTAATTAATTGAGTTTCTTGTAATGCAATATAGCAGCTGGTAAAAGGAGGAGCTAGGAACAGCAAGTGGGAACCTTCTTTATTAATGTAGGTATTTTCAGTTAAAGGAACATATTCAGGCTAAGCTATTTTTAAAAAGATTGCTACCTATGTTACTAGAAGGATTTTTTTAAATCTAAAATTTACTTTGTAAGCATTTAAATTTGAAAATGGTAAACAATGCTGCAATATTTGTGCTGCAAAAACTGGGAAGGAATGGACAGACACATTGTTCCGTGTTTGACATTTTCAAGTTGTTTGTAAAGCGCTGAGGTTATTTATTTTAAAAAAATCCTTAGAACTTCTCTACACTTGAAAGTTTATTTGGACCAAAGTAGCATACAAATTTAAAGCACAACAGCTATTCCTGAACAACTCTGTAACCCAGGAACCTCTTGGTGCCAACTGGCAGGGGGCATAGTTTTACAGGGATCCCCTATGTCGCATATATTCAGAGTAAGAACTTATGGGTGGCATATGAGGTCTCTACTGAGAGGCAGTAGCTCACCGATCATCATAATCGTGAGATTTATGTATGGATAATATGTAAGGAGTTATATGTAGGGCCCTACCAAATTCACGACCATGAAAAACGCGTCATGGACTATGAAATCTGGTCTCCCCCCGCGAAATCTGGTCTTGTGTGCTTTTACCCTATACTATACAGATTTCACAGAGGAGACCAGTGTTTCTCAAATTAGAGGTCCTGACCCAAAAGGGAGTTGCACAGGGGTCGTAAGATTATTTTTGGGGGCGGGGGGAGGGGTCGTAGTATTGCCACCCTTATTTCCGCAGCACCTTCAGAGACGGGCAGCCAAAGAGCAGCAGCTGTTGGCCAGACGCCCAGTTCTGAAAGCAGGGCCCCGACAGCAGCAGTGCAGAAGTAAGAGTGGTAATACCATACTACGCCACCTGTAAATCAATTACAAAATCCAAACAAATTAAGTTTGGATTTTGTAAGTAAGTGTTAGACCAGATACAGGTTTTTTTATTTTTGGTGTTATTGGTCTAAGAGCTAGCAAAGCAAAAATGACAATTTACATTCAAATATTTCCTATAAATAGTATAATGCATAAAAACCTATGTATAGTTTTTTTTAAATGCATACACATAATAACTTGTAGTGTATGGTTCTCATTCTCTAGAACTGTTTTACTTACAATATTAGCTTAAATACTTACTCCAAGAGTGGTGGGAGTATTCCACAGTTTAAGACAAAGTCTCTGCATTCTGCGTTGTCACCAGCAATATTACCAAGAGCCCACACTGCCTTTAGAAAGCAAAGTGCTAAAGTAAGCTAATATAAACACAATAAAAGTTTATCTAAAATACTTGTATAGTGTAGACTATACATTATATATTCCCCCCATGACAAATTCCTATGAAGTCAAAACAGCTCATGATTATAATTATTACCTGAACATTCCAGAAGAGAAAATCCTCTTATTGTGGAACTTTCACAAATCAAACTTGTATACTTGATAAGTAACATCCAACCCAAAAAAGGGCTTGCTAGTCTTTTAGCCAAAATGTATAAAGGCCATATACTTGTACAAAAATCTCAAACACTTCAATAATTATATCTATAATGAATGGTATTTTATAACGTGAATATGCTTCCACCAAAAGAAGATACCTCCACATTCTGTGCAACCATGATAATTTTGTATCCGCATCTGATCCGCGATCTACAAAAATAGTCTGTGGATAGCCACATCCATGGCTATAAAATGGATATCAGCGAATCTGCAGGGCTCTATCTACATGCAATTAAAGATAAAGTTCCCTTTGGCTAAGCACCTCAATTGCAAAAGGCTAAAATAGAGTCATTATAAAGGATTTGTTCGATCAGGAACTATTATTGCTTATCATTTTTCAGTCACTCCAAAATGAGCTAGGCATCTTACAAACAAGCTCTGAAATGCCACACCCTAAGTTCAGCAAGATACACTGGGGCGGAGAGAAGAAGTTAAGAGGAAAGATAAGGGGAACAACAAGATCATGTAGTAACTCAAGAAAGTATATGGATATCTTGGTGGTGAAGTTATTTTATTTTCTGTATTACTATGCCTTAGATCCCCTCATTTCTTGCAAACATCACAACAGAGAATGAGTTTTTAGGAGGAAACAGAATGAGATAAAAAAAGAGGTAGGCTGGCGAAGAGGAAGCATAAGGGGCAGAACAGAAAAAAGGCAGATATTTGTGAGATGGAAAAAAGGAGCACACTGTGTGGAGCCTTATTTTTGTAATCATAATAAACTAGTACACAAATTCTACCGCTCAAAACTTTTTAAACCATACACAGGGGAAACAGAAAAAGGACAGTTATTTAGAAGTTACAAAAACACAAATATGTACCTGCTCTTGTACATCTTCATGTTCTGAATTAAGCAACTTAATAAAAACTGGAACAGCTCCAGTCTCAATTACTACTTTGGTGTGTAGAAAAGTTCCAGATGCTATATTTGTCAAAGCCCAAGCTGCTTCAAACTGTTGAAGGAGAAAGACAAACAGAAGTCATTAATGGGAAAGCAAACACATATTAAACAGAGTAGATTTTATGTATTTGGAATTTTTATCAGATTATCAATTAGATTTTTCTTCTTTGATACTAAAATAAAGCTCTCCATTACTATGCATTTACAAAGAAGAAAGTCATTGGCATAAACTAAATAATCTAGTACCTATTAAGCATCTTAGTAAAGGAAGTTGTTGGCTTGATTACATTATTAGGGCTTTTCTACACACTACGTTATTCCTGATTCACTGTTCCTAATTTAATTCCATGTGTGGACAGTCTTATTCTGGAATAAGACTGTCCATACATGAAGTTAAATTAGTAACAACTCCATGTGTAGACAAGCTCTTAGGTTTTGACTACACAAGAAAGTTGCACTGATCTAACTGAAGGTGTTATTTTAAACCAATTTAGTTCAACTGATGCAAACCCCTGAATGGACACTAATTTTAATTTAAACCAGGTTTAACTTAAAATTAATTCTGGTGCCAATTTATTGGCTAGACAAAGCCTTAGGCCTGGTCTATGCTACAGAGTTAGGTTGACATAAGGCAGCTTATGTTGACCTGTGTACGTGTCTATGCTACAACATTCCTCCCACTGATTTAACTTGACTGCTACGCCGACCAAATAACTCCACCTCCGTGAGAGGCATAGTGCTTAGGTCAACAGTTAGGTTGATGCAGCATCCTCATACACACTGCACTGCTTACAATCATTGCCTGTTGCTGTCTTTGACAACCCAAGCCCCCCACAATACCCCACTTAAATCAGTGTAAGCGCTCCAGGTGAGGATATGCACCGTCGATGAAGAGCACAGTGCAGACACGAAGAGCCGATTTAATTACTGTGGTGGCTGTAGGTCAACTTAAATCGACTTAATTTTGTACTGTAGACATGCCCTTAGTCTGGCTTTCCATGTGGCAAGAAGTGTTGGGCAGAACTAGGTGTATTCTTATTGTTTGTTGAAAACTTCGTAAAGATTTTCTGGAAGTGGCCAAATAGATATTTTTTGATTTACCATTTTTTTCCTGATTTTCTTTTACAAGATTTGTGAATGAAGTTAATGTTCAAAAAAGCATTTTCAAACCAGACAGTGTGGACAGATGCTGTGTCAGCTTGCTTATACATCTATGTCAATGCCTCTGATATTCCAGTTTGAGGGCTCTCTTGAACTGAATGCCATTCACACAGAAGCAGGATTTGATAAAATGAATATAGAGAGACTAGCATGGAAGTCTCTTGAGGGCCAAGTCAGGCCAAGTGGCAATAAGCTAGCATCTCAGGCAACTGAAATACAAATCCCTGATGGCCACATATTACTAAATCCAATTCTAAAACCATACTCTCCCCAGTTTTGTTTCCTGTGTTTTTTTTTCCCCATTCCCAAACCTAAGTCAATATCAGTAATATTCACTTACTTGGAGAGTGCAATTCTCATTCCTCTCTAGAAATTTCACAATCCTCTGCACAACTCCTTGTTTCTGTATCACTTCGTCTATAGGTGGATTAGGCTCTAGGGGAAAAAAGGTTATTTGCACTAATGAAAATGAAAGCCAACAGCTGAAACAACATCATAAATATAAGATATATTACTGAGCACAGTTCTCAGGAAATTCCTGCCATAATTGTAACCTCAAATAAAATTAGTTTTCTCATTCAGGGAATAAATCAGCATTCATTAGAGACAGAGGCCACTATGGTATCAGCCACAATCCCAACTACAATAAACTGGAAGTGTATTTTAACATTAGCAGCTGAATCAAAATTGTTCAAGGAATTCAAGCATTGCAATGAGCACTGGTAAGTGTGCAATCACTGCCCTAGCTCCCTTTAATCACAAAGTCCTTGCTTTTGTTGCTTTATCTGAAAGACTTAACATTACTGTAATGAATCTTTTTGTGTTTAGCCATTATATCCAAATGAATGTGACTACTCATCTGATTTAAACATAGCTAGAAGCTCCAGCAAGATCTGTTATTTTTAAAGTTGCACATTTAAGATATAAATTCAATGTATGACTAATACTTGTTATATGAACATAAAGAAAGTGGCATATAAAAAAAGTAAAATGCTAATTTACCTTTAGAAAGCAGTTTTCTAAATTTTTGTGTTGCTGTGAGCTGTTGATCAGGATCATCTGAGAAAATCATCTGCACCATATCTGCTGTAATAACTTCTTCCTAAAAATGTAAAAATGGTATCTTGTTTGCAGTTTTAAGCACATTTGCAAAAAAATACTTTAATTGTATTTATGTATTACTTACTTCTGAAATAGGTACAGTAGAGCTGACATCAGGATCCTGGATAGGGCTTTCTACCATAGACTCTTCATTTCCCAGGAGAGAAACATTTCTGCGCTTAAATAACTAAAAGAAAAATGTGTCAAATTTTACATTGTTTTGTATTTTTTTTTTTAATTTATGGGATAGATATGCAAAGCATATAGAGGGATGGACTGCTATAGATTTTTTTGTAAGTTTCCAAAAGCAGTCATCAGAACCTCTCAACAATTCTCAGAAACTTCACAGAAAGTAGTGGATCATATGAAACAGTAAGGCATATAAATTAGGATGAGTGATAGTAATGTCTCAATTAAAAAAAAAAAATTTGTTAACAATGACTATATACTGTCTCCCTTCTTCTCCCCAATCACCCATGAAACTGGGAATCTTAAAATAAAGTTTTAGGAATTTAAAGGAAAAACCCAAATACCCCTGCAGTATTTGTAATCCAGAAAGAGCTAATGTGCCTTAGAGGCTTCACCGTGGAAGTTTGTTGCTTATTAAATTAGAAAAAAAACTTTTAAAAAAAATGTATGAGGGGGTAAGAAAACAAAGAAACCCAATTCCCTTCCGTTATAGTTTCCTATTTTATTCTGTAAAATTCAAAAGAGATTTTGAAATGGAGCGTTTATAATGTGAACCAATTTCTCAATGGTTTTGTGTATTGAAAGATATTTTAAAGTAACCAAATCTGGTCTAATGGGGCTTATTGCACTAGTTTATTACAGGCTTTTCCTTGACCATCTGAACTAAAAAAGTTTCATAAGGAATTTTGTGCTCTCTTTACATATGGTAATTACATATTACCTTAGACGTTAGTCTATCCTGTGCTTTGCTGCACATTGGGCTACCCACATTTGCCATCCTTGCTGGTCAACTGCCCTTCTCTCCAAATCTTCCCATTTCATGTTGAGAGGCTAGATGTCATTCAGAACTGTGCATTTGCATGTTATTCGTGGTCTTCCTCTCTTTCTTTTTGCGTTTTCTGGCTTCCATTTAAGGGCAGCATTTGGTAAGCGTTCTTTTTCCATTCTCAGCACACGTCCCACCACTGATGTCTTCTTTTGTAGATTTGTGAGAGAGTACCTTGTCCAATAATTTTTCTGACTTCTTCGTTTGTCTTCCTATCTCTATATGTTATTCCCAATATTCTTCTCAGACATTTGTGATTAAATGCATCCAGCTTTTGCATATCTTTCTTGGTAAGTTGCCATGTCTCACTGCTATATGTTGTGATGGCGATAACAATTGCTTTGTACACGTTCAGTTTTGCCTTGAGGGAGATGTTTTTGAGTTGCCAGATGTTTTTGAGTCTTGCAAATGCAGCATTTGCCTTCCCAATTCTTATTTCCTCGGACTAGTACCATCTTGGCTAACGGTACTTCCAAGATACTTAAAATTGTTCACCTTCTCCAGATTCTCCCCTTCAATTTTGATTTCTGTTCTCCCTATAGTCCCCATTAACATGACTTTACATTTCTTTGCATTGTATCTCAAACTTATCTTCTTCATTACTTCTTTTACTTGGTTTGTGCATTTTTGTAGTCTGTTGGCATCTTCATTGATAAGAGCCATGTCGTCAGCAAAGTCTAGACCAGATAGCCTCGAATTGTTCCATTGTAGGCCATATGTATCACTGTCACATTGGTTTAATCCATAGTCGACGACTAGCATAAACAAAAAAGGCAACAGGACGCACCCCGGCCTTACACGTCTTGATGCTAATGGCTTACTCAATCCAATTTTCATTTTAATGCAGCATTTTGAGTTGGCGTAGAATGCCCTCATAATGTTAATTAATTTTGTTGGAATTCCATACTGTCCCACAATTTTCCAGAGTTTCTCTGTTTACATTATCAAATGCCTTTTGAAAGTCCACAAAGTTGATGGCAAGACTGCCTTGGAATTCAATTGTGTTCTCAATAATCCATCTCAGGGTGAAAATAGCATCTGTGCACGATCTCCCTTGTCTAAATCCAGATTGTTGATCATGTAGGATGGTATTCATCTTTCCTTTCATTCTGTTCAGGAGGACTGCTGATAATACTTTTCCTGTTACAGATAGAAGTGTTACTCCCCTCCAATTTTAACAATTGTTTAGATCACCTTTCTTTGGTAACTTGATTATGATGCCGATGGTCCATTCTTCTGGCACTTTCTCCCCCGTCCATATTTTGTTGCACAGAGAACAGATGACTGATTCCACGTCTTCACCTCCATATTTAAGCATCTCAGGATAAATGCCATAAAATCAGGTGCCTTGTTGTTTTTCAGCTTCTGCGATGCTTTTTTACTTCTTCGATTTTTACCTCAGATACATCTATATCTAGGTCTAATGGTTTATAATTGTTAAATTCCAGTCTTGTAATTGGTTCTGGTTGGTTTAGCACTTCTTTGAAGTGTTCCACCCATCAATTTTCTTGTTCCTCCTGTGTTTTGAAAATGTCTCCTTGTTTCCCTTTCACTGGGACAGATATAGTCAATCTCATTTCGTGTACGGGCATCTGGTGAAATCCATGTCTTTTTGTGCATGTTTTTATGTTGGAAGAAAGAATTGAGATGCTAAGATTGTTTTCAGCACAAAATTCAAGAAGTGTTGTGCCACTGTCTGTCGTTGTTCCAGTTATATGTGAGCTGATGACTGTTTGGCAACCTCTTCTTTCATTTCAGATCTGGGCATTAAAATCTCCCATAGCCTGGACAAGATCGTGGTTTAGTATTTCTTTCATTACATCGTTCAATTCTGTATAGCATCTCTCTTTGTCCTCTTCATCTGCATCGTTTGTTGAAACATATGCCTGGACTATGGTGTACTTAATGTGTCGAGAGTGGAATGTAGCCGACAGTAGCTTATCTGATATTGGCTGCCAATTCATAAGTGATTTCTTTGCAGCGCTATTCATGATTATTTTCTACACCTCTCTCATGTTTGGTTCCACCTGAATATAACATTGTTTTTTCTCCAGAGGTTATCATATCTCAATCTTTCCATCTAACTTGACAAAATCCTAGGATGTCAATTTTATATCTACCCATTTCTTTGATTACCGTGCTAATTTTTCTGAACCATTTAGAGTTCATACATTCCAGGTAGCTATGGATATAATATACTCTTTTTGGCTGTTACATATTAGAGAAATTAAATTACTTTTTAATTACAAAGTAACGGTCCAAAATTCATATACATTATTTTAATACAGTTTACTGAGAAACTTTAAAGAAAAAAGAAATTCATTTCCAAACTGACATCACAACAGGTCACTACCATAATATATATATTTACCATCATCACCTGACTATACATAACCACCTACTTTACTATTAGCTTCCTGTGTCTGTTTATATATTGGAGATACACCAACCTCAACTGTAATATTTATGCTTTAGCAGACTGCTACTAATTTTTTTTACATGTAAACGAAACATATGCTACCGTCTTGATTTTCTTCAGGAAACCAAACTCTAGTATGTATCCATAAACAACTACAATTACCAAAAAATCAGTCTGTTTATATGAATATTATGTAGAAATAAATCTTTATGAATGGAAAGCTCTCAATTCACAACCATACTTATTACATTTAATGGTTAGAAACCTACTTGTTCTTCTCTTTTTTGTTTCCGAAGCTGGATTCCATCCTCTTCTCTCCGTCTGCGCATTTCTTGAGGATTGAGTGCATTGTTCTTGTAACTTTTTATTCTATAATTGTCTTTTCCTGGGCTCGCCATCGTGTCTATAACAAAGAATGGGATTTTTACCTGCCAAAAATCTATATTTTGAGAGGCATAAGTGCCTTCTCTTGGATTATGAACCCTTGGGACACAGGCTGTGTCTTCCTGTGTTTGTGGGCAGGGCCTAGCCCATTTTGAACACTGCTAAAATACCAAAAAGAGAGAATATAGTGACTTGACTTAGCTGTATTTTGTAAACTCTAGTTTAGACTACTGCAATGCATTCTACCCAAGACTAACCACGAATGGCACTTAAAAGCTTCAGCTACTGCAAAATGAAGCTCCCAGCCTTATGAGGAAGGTGGGCTGGAAAAAGCATATTACACTGTGAACCAACTGCAAGTCGCCTTCAAAGTAAAATCTGAAGTGCTGATTACTGCCTATCATTTCCTAAACAAGCATGGAAATTGCCTTTCCCTCTCTAAGGCAACAAGCTAACTGTACATCAAAAATGAGGGCATTTTTAAGATGAAAAGTGACTGAAAATGACAGATTGATGTTTACTGTCTGTTAATGTCTAAAAATACTAAAATGTACTCTGTTTACAAGTTTGTTTTTCTTAAATGCCCAGCGCACAAACAACCTTGGATCCAAGTATCAACCTGGGGGTCCTTTCCTTCTGATGCATCACCAATAACAGTTCTGCAAAGACCAAATTAAGAGGTCAGTGATATCCGTTCTAACCCATTGCCTTCAATAGTTTTAAAGTAGTGACGTAGTTAAAATTTCTATTGATGTGCAAAAAAATTAAAATTCCACCTTCATCTCTTAGCTGCACCCACTCTGCCAAGTTGAAAGGGATTGATATTTGTTACTGAAATAATCAAACAACACTGAACACACATAAGGAGGTCTGCTGAGTAAGGTGGTACCTTTTTCACTCAATTAAAAAATTCACCTGAAAAGGGACTAACCACCCAAAAGTGATGCTCAAGGCACCATGATAAGCACTCATATGTGGAATTCTCTCCCACCAACAATAAAGCCCAAGTTTTTCAAGAAGAAGTGTAAAAACCTCTTTGCCCAGGCTTTTGCTAATTAATGTATTCAGGCCACTAGCAAGTTTCCATTTTTCTGCTGAACTCTGTTCATTTTGTAACTCATACCTCCTCTGATCTGGCTGTTTTGTCTATCTGTTGCATCCTGACACCAAGAGAATAAACTCTTTGAGACAGACACACAAAGTGGGTGAGGCAACATGTTTTATTAGACAAACTTTTGTTGATGAAAGAGACAGGCTTTCTAGCTACACAAAGCTCTTCAGCTCAGTACAGCTTGAAAGCTTCTCTCTTTCAACAACAGAAGAGTTGAATCCAATAAAAGATATTACCTCACCCACCTTGACACTCCAATATCCTGGAGCCAACACAGCTATAACAACACTGCATATATCTTTGAGACAGACACTATCATCTTTGCTATTTGGCTTTGTACAGCTCCTGGCAGAATGACACCCAGTTGCTAGGCATACTGTTACACAATGATTTCCCTATCTCAGTCCTGTAAATGTGTGGTGTTATATGGGTTTGACTGGAGAGGTTTCTGAAATACAGCTTCTAATCCAAACCCTATGAAGTCCACCCATGGTTCACCAGAAGTCCCCTCTGGTGAGGGCAAATGCCTCTAGAAAGCAGACAGCAAATAGGCCACGTAACTGAAATAAAAAGGAGGCGGTGATGTTACATTTTAGGCTTGCAAAGCCCCTTGATTGAGGAACAGACAATTCTGCAAATTGGCCTAGGAAGGGTTTATCATTTCGGACCTGAAGCCCCACATCTGACCTGGGATGAGGCCAGGGACCATCCAAACGCAGGCGGGGGGGGGGGGGGGGGGGGAGAAGGACCACGCTCCGGGTCAGGGCCGGTTCTCAGGTGCCAGGCCAAGCACGGCCCCCCAGGAAACAAGCAGCTACGACCAATGCGGGGCTGCACCCGCTGCCCAGCCCCCTCCCCGGTCCACCAGCTCCGCGCGGAGTCTCCCGGGTCGCCCTCCTGTCACCTGCCCGGAGACCAGCTGCTAGGGCCTCCGGCTCTTGCTCCGCTGAGCGCCCTCGGCGGGCGAGAGTCCGAGCGGGCGTGACACTGCCCGTCCCAGCGCCGGGGCGCTACCCGGGAGACGATGGGAAGGGCCCGGATCCGCCGCCCCCGGGGGAAGGCGACAGGCGCCACCGAGGTCCGCTGCTGGCACCCAGAGCCCCGGCTGGGGCGGGCGGAAGCACCCCGCTCCCCCATCGCCCTCTCACCCATCGAGACGGCGGCGGCTCCCGCTGCCTCAGAAAGTCCCGCTCCGCTTTGCCGGAGCGCAGAGCGGCGCCCGGAGAGGTTCGCCATTCAAAATGGCGGCCTCAGCCCCGCCGCCGAGTCCCTCCTCCCCAGCAGGCCTTGCGCGCCGAGATCGAGCGAGGTTGAGCCAATGACGAGCCGGCGGCGCCCCCAAAACACTACAAATCCCATCATGCATCACGAGAGGAGGGGCCGGCACGCGCCCGGAGGGAGGGGCGGGTCTTGGTAGCAGGCGGGAGGGAAAAAATAAATTGATCCTTCCAAACCGGAAGTTCTGGGGTCCGGGGATAGGGCGATGGTTCTAGTGATGTCATGACGACAGGCGGCCGAGCGACTCCTACCGCGCATGCGCTGCGCATAACTTGAAGTTGAAGCAGAAACGAAACCCGGCGGTGAAGAGGTGACCAACGGCAGCTGCTCCAGTACACCGGCCCGGCGGGAGTTGCTGATCCGGTCCCTGGCCTGCCCGCCTTATGCCGCTGTGCGAGCTATGCGGCCAGGCGCTGCGCACGGAGCCGGAGATGCGGCGTCACCTGCGCGCGCACCTGGAGCGCGAGCCCCGCTGCCCGCTCTGCCCGTTTTCCGCGCCCGGCTACGACGAGCTGCGCGGTCACGTGGACAGCGCGCACCCCGAGCCGGGCCCCGCCCCCGCGGGCGGCCCGCCCCAGTGCCCCTTCTGCGGGGAGACCGGCGCCTCGGGCGGCCAGGTAGAGGCGCACGTGACGTCCCGGCACGGCCACCTGCTGGACCCGCCTGCCCCGGGTGAGTGCGGCTCCTGTCAGGCAGCCTCTGGGGAGCTCTGCAGCTAGCCCGGCTCCCCACGCCTGTCTTTAGAGCAGGGCCCCCTGCCAGAGCCTTTCCCTGCGGCTCGGGGCAAGTGGGGCTGTAGCCTGCCTGTCCGCGCCGGGTGTAGCTACACGTAGCCTGCACTCCGCCCCAAGTGCCGACAAGCGCGTAGCGACTAGTCAGCTCAGGCAAGACAGGGCCCCCCTGCCCGGTGCTCCTGCATCTGCTTAACTAGGGCTGAAGGTGCCATGCTGCCTAAAGCTGAGCATGGGCATGCCTGTTTGAGGGGCCTGGGTGGTGTGTATGTCTCCGGATACTAAGTACAACCCTTATTGGGGTTATGGTACTGTTTAGCCATACACAAATGTGGTACACATAATGGTGGCAACAAAGGATAAGGATTTTTTCTGTGTGTGGCAGATTAAATTGCCTTTCTATTTGATGTTTAAACTAGTGACATTAAAAAGATCCAGAAGTTGACAGAGTCAAGTGACATATTTGACCAGAAACTATCAAGCTATTCGTGCACACTTAATGCTGGAGAAGAAAAAAAGCATTCAGCTTGAGGAAGAGAGCTGGGAAAGCCATAGGAGCTGACGTGGATGCAGTGTCCTGCCTGAGTCTGGGAGAGAGGAGGGACAAAGGTGGAGAAGACCTGAACATTCAGGAACCCTAGTCTTAATTTCAGTATAGTCAAAGTGTTATGCTGTAGTTAAACGTTGAGATGGAGTTCTAGTGTGAACACCAATATTCAGTTTCTTGTAGCTTGAAATATGTTTAGTCCTGGCATCTCAGTCAGGAAATGATTCTTTTAAGAGTGTTGGGAGTGACTACAATACATTATTGTCTTCAGTGTTAGAACCCTGTCTTAAGGAACAGTTATATGTTATAAAGTCACATTTTACATATATTCCAATGTCCAGTCAATAGCTCCAACTGTGTATATCTCAAACTGATGTTTGAGAGTATGGTGAGCAGTGGGAGCTGTAAGCATTTCAAGGTCTTATGTAGCCAGTTCTTTCATGCCTGCAGGATTTGTCATATAATCCATCCCTTGATGTAGATATGAGCTTTAGAATCCAGCTTTCATTTTTGTCTTTTTTTTTCTAAGTTATTTTTAGCCCTTATAGAAGCAAAGATTGCCTTGAAAAATGAACGCAGTGTAAATCAATGCTCTCTTGACAGCCTGAATATTCAGGTAGCCAAAATGATACTTCTGAGAGACATGAACTTCCCATCTATCTTAGTTCTTTCTCACACCTGAAGATGACTATTTAAATTTCAACATTAACTATTACATTGCAGATCATTCCAGCAGAAACATTCCTCTAATGTGCGTATCTCACAGTTCAGAACTTTAGTCCATGTTTCCACAAGTGTTAACAGTCCCTTCTAAACTGTCAAAACCTGCAGCTTCACTCCTGTCAAATTCTACAGTACAGTTGTGTACCACTACTACAAAAATTTGTGGAATTGGGGAAAAAAATGAAAACATAATGACAGCATTAAATGCTAGAATTTAATAAAAATAAGATTGGGAGGGGCTACTATGCTGATTGTGACTGTATAAGATAATTACATATTCAATTAATTTTACACACGCACACACACTTAAAAAAAGCCGTGCAGAAAGTGCTGCATACTTTTGTTGCTGAATGTAGGTCCATGGAGCATAAGAGGCCTTGTCTCAAATAGTTATGAATTTTTACTCATGATGAGCATCACTCAGTGCCATTTTCCTGCAACAACAATGCTCCACTTACTAATTCTCATATACATTGAGTATGTCCCAAGAAAGGGAATTGAGTAATTGATACAGGAACGTGAATTTTTGTAATTCCGTAAAACTATTTTTGGTTTTAACGACACATTAAAATTAAAAAAGTGATTAAAAGTTATAAGAAAAGGTCTTTGTTAAAAGATTCATCACAGTATCCTGTCTATGTATGGAATAAGCAATTCCCCATTCCAGTCTCCTGGTCCTCCAAGGAAACCTTTAGCAAAAACAGTAGGCAAACTTAATATTTGTTATATTTCTAAGCTTAAAAAAATAAGCAAGAAAAATCTCTTGGGTGGCGGTAGGGAAAACTTCCCAACTCTTTTATACATAATAAAATAGAAAAATTACCAACTGATTTGTTTTTCCTTTGCATGTTGATTTCACAACTGTAAGGGCTGGACACTTGTTCTTTCAGAAACATGGGTTCCTCCCTGGACATTAGACATTTCTTTCTTGTTGCTTTTGAGTGGATGTTTCAAGCTAAACATCTGCTCTCTGAAGTGAAGAACTTGGTAACAAATTCTGATCATTAAGTTAAATGGGGCAGGATATAATGCTTGATGAACAGTTATTTGATAGAAAAAAGAGAATCCCTCCGCCCACAGACTTGTCATAGCTTAAGTGGGAAGAGTTTAATTTTCTTAACATACAAACAACATATAAATCCATTTTAAGAGTATAACTACCCCTGTACAGTTCATTGGGTTATCCAGTAGGAAATTCTTTTGTTGTCAATTCAAAATTAATCATTGTTGTCAGCTTGAACATCCCTCTCAGAATATATACTGTCAACTGCTTTTTTCTCATATGAAATACCAAATAATAGCATTGTTCATCACATTTAAATCAGTTCTTCTTTAAATACAGGAAATGGTCAACAGCTATATGAATGTCCAATGTGTGATCTTGTCTGTGCAAACTGTCAGATTCTCCAGGAACATGTTGATTTGCACTTAGAAGAGCACCGCTTTTCAGAAGGTACATGAAAAAATCAAAACTTGGTATTGATCAAAAGTATTTTAAATTAGTTGTGTTTCTTTTATATTTATTTATGGGTACCAAAACAAATCAAGAAGCATTTGTCTAGGTTTGTGAAAGAAAAATTATTACTTAACTTTATTAGGCAGATGTCACTATCAACTTTGCACTTAAGGTTACATTAAACTTTAGTCAATAAGTGAGAGGTAAAACCCTGTAATTCCCTTTTACAGGTCACTTTCACAAACTACACTTAGTGCAAACCATCACAATTTATTTTTTTATGGAACCACTAAGCAGATGTAGTGTACATATTAGGCAAAATTAAAACATTTATAATGAGACACTTTAAAAAACTAGCCCTGCTTACCTCATGTTTTTTCCAACTCCCTAGAACATATCAGTTCAAATACACACACACATACACTCTAAATTTCACATATGTAGGTTTCCTATGGTAAAGTCACAGTTCTTTTCTGCCAAGCGCTGCTTGTCAGGTAACAGTGCCCATGATCCTCCATAGCATCAGATCAGACCTACACCAATTCTGTTTAAATTTTTTTGTTAACAATTTAGTAAAATAGGGGAATTCCTTCTCAAAAAGAGTTATCCTACAGTTAAGTTCACTCAAATGTATTTCCTGTCAATGCAATCACTAAAAAACAAGGAAACACTAGTTAACTTCCAGACAAATTCGGTTCATATGCTTTATCATCCAGACATAACCCAAATCCACGGATGCCTTAGCTTCACAAGAGTCCCTTACAGTTCAATATACAGCTGTCCAGAGCACACCCATCCAGTTTCTCAAAATTGAACTCTACACACAGCCTAATATCTGCTTTAATTCTTTTGTGTCAGTATATGGAAAGCAAACATTTTAACCTTAGCATTCACCATTTCATCCTCTACCCAGCTATGTGTATTCATACACATCGCTATAGGTAAATATATATATTTTATTTCAACCTATTGAAACGTGTATGCATCTTCTTTTCTTTTAAAATGATACTAGTAGATATAAATGTAGGTGGAAGTTTAAGTGATCTGGAACTGGCTCAGCAGCTCCAAAATGAAGACGATGGACAGCAAGGATTAGAAGAAGCAAGACAAGAAAGAGGAGAATTCCAAAAACTGCAGGTACTGTACATTTTTCCATGGCATCCAAACAGTACCACTGAAAAATTTTGCAATCACAAACTGAGTATCTTGAAGTTGTGTTTGTGCATTCTCAGTTTAGTTCCTCACAAAACTCTTTATTTGTATCTTGCTGTTGTATCTTGCTATTTTTCACATTTTTTGCCTGGTAATTTCCTATGACACAGTTTGCTAGCAATTTAGTAATAACAAACTGAACAACTATAATAGAAACTTATATTATTTTGATAACTTCATATTATAATTCAGATTAATTTGAGTAAGGTGAGACTTGGAGCCCTTCTCCATGAGTGATAAAATTGTCTTCCTTTTCATAGTTATGTATCTCTGTGATAAATATTGTGCAGGAGGAGCTGAACCTGAAATGATTAAATTTGGTAGTATCCCTGATGTGATGTACTATAAGTGCAGTGCATTTTGTACCATATGAAGAGAAAGTCATGCTTTTCTAATCTATAGTGTAAGAATAAATTATAATATGTGGCTAGTGATATAATAAAAAGCAGTCAAGCTCTGGCTTGGAGTGGGCTGAACATAGCTACCATGTATCTAACTCAAGAAACTCTAGTCAAGCAGCTCTATCAGCAGGTCATACTTCATTGCTTCAGTCATTACCACATCACCATTAACAAATTTTTGACCAATGAAATTTGAGTATATAAAAAGAAAGAAAACTCAACTGTTTTGATTGGCTGAATGACCTTTGTCAGAATCTCACTACAAAACAATAAGCTGGGGCAAATGCTTCTGTTAGGAAGTCTCTAATGTGGTCTTGGAGAAATGGGCACATTTTGGGAGTCAGGAGGTATTGGGTTCTAAATTTGTCTTTGCCACTGGCTTGGTGTGTGGCCTTTGGGCAGGTCATTTCACTTTTGTCTCATTTTCCCCAACTGTGAAATGTGAATCATCTCCCAAGGATGTTTTGAAAATTAATTAGTTAAATGTCTATACAGTGCTTTGATTATGCAAAGCACTAGATACAGGTTATTATATAATTGTATTTATTTGCATTAAATAGCGATGTCATGTCTGGGTAAAGTAGCTGTCACATAATAAAGTATGAATGTAAAATGAATTCCTTTGAGAATGGGAGTTTGAGAGGTCCAACTTCAGTGAAAACTCATAAAAATGGTAGGCTTTATTAATTTAAATCAGCATAAAAATGTCAATAATATTCATGTGTTGCAATTTATTTTTGTATGCTAGAGACCAATAATCACCAAACACTTTCCTCAGAAATGCGCTTTCTGGCAGACTAATGTTGGCAATTCTGGCTTGTCATAGCTGCAGTAGAGCACAAAATGCCACATGGCAGAATCAGTTCCACGCTTAGAGCATTTCCAAATCATTGTTAATTTGTTCACAACAATACCTGTTAATTGCATTCTTTTTCATTCACAGTGATAATCAGCAGGAAGAAACATTAAAATTATTCTTATTTTGTGCTCAACAGAGACAATATGGCTTGGATAGTTCTGGAGGCTACAAGCAGCAGTCACTAAAGAACATGGAAAGGGAAGTAGCTAGGGGAAGGATGCAGCCTTCTGAATATCATAAGAGAAGAGCT
The DNA here is from genome assembly GCA_037349315.1 of Chelydra serpentina. Taxonomy (NCBI): domain Eukaryota; kingdom Metazoa; phylum Chordata; order Testudines; family Chelydridae; genus Chelydra; species Chelydra serpentina. The sequence goes on from JBAIAC010000010.1 coordinate 47,941,004, forward strand.
GACATGATGGAATCTTTGGCTTTTGGTGTAGATGATGGGAAAACAAAGACCTCAGGTCAGTATTTAACCTGTGTTGCTGGAGGAGCATGGATGCTTTCATCTTTTCACCTCAAATTGATAGAGACCAAAAGTCATCATGATATTGCTATGAATGCAGTTGTGCCTAATATGTTGTTATTACTCATGTAGTTGGTCTTCTCATTCTGTCTATTTATTACTATGTAGCTCACCTTAGTTTCTGTACCATGTATTTAGTTAGATCAGTGGTTCTCAACCTATTTACCATTATGCATCTAATACTACCTGTATGGCCCTGAGGATGTCGCATGGGTCGCAGCTCTGTGCTGGTTGAGCCGCAGGTTGAGAACCTTAACTAGATAGTTTAGAGAGGGGTTTAGTCTTAATTCTGGGCTGTTGGATATCCCTAGATACTTGTACTATCTATTAATTTAATAGAGCCCAGCATATGCTTGACTTCTTGTTTATTCCCATCTTTCTGCTATCGATGGCCCTAAAAATTTGGAATCTAAGTGTCTGATCTGTCCATTTGGCCCTCTGCCTGCTTGTCTGTATTACACATAATCTAACAGAGTTTCCCCTACTTTTTCAGAGCTTTTTTTGCAGTTGAGTTTACATTTCTGTTTGTGTTCAGCTAATTCCATAAGGTTCTTTATTTAATCTTCCATCACCAGTAACATTCACTTTCTCCTGAAGACAGTATACTGCTTACTCAGTAGCACTGATACAGTATGTACCAATGATAGCAATAAGACAGCAGTATGGTACCAGGATGGCTTATTTTATACTCAGCTGTATTTTTTCTTTAACACTTCCCTGCATTTTATGCCACTGAAAGTTTATCCTACTGTCAGCTTTTGTTTTCTAGCAGTGATTCTTTTAGTGACAACTTCAACACAAACTGTTCCTAGTTAAATACAGCCTTCTTCCTACTTGGAGAGCCCAGGAAAAGATTCTTCAGTGGTAGACATTTACTTAGTGCATAATTCAGATAGCATTTAATATGCTAAAGTTTAGATCCCAAGCTACTTCCAATGTGTTAAGTGTACTAAAAATTACCAATGCCTTTTAAAAAAAGAAATTGAAAATCCATTCATTTTATTTGCCTGCCAAAAACAGAGTTCAAAGTTTTGTTACCTTAGCTATACTTGGCAACTAGTGCTTACAGAAACTTCAATTCAGGCCTTGATAGTTAAAATTTAGCTTTTAATTCCAGCTGTATTAATTGGAATTAACAAATTGGTACTTAAAGATTTGAGATCTTATAGGTGAACTGCAATGATTTTTAAACTTTTAAGGGTAATGTTTATGGCAGAACAACGAATGAGGCAGTATATGGCCTCTGGGCACTTAAATGCACCGGTGAATGCAAAGCTACTTCCAAGAATATTATTGTTATGCAGCAAGAAAAGACTTGGCACACCACAATGAGTGGCTTTTCTAATTTTTGAAAGTTTGAGTTCACATTCTTTTCTTGGACATTATTTTGGGGGATGTTGCTTAGTGAGTAATTGTTCAAGGACTGCCTTAAAAAGTGAGGTTTGAAAGAAGTGTGAGGATTACCGATAGTATCCATAAGGATGTTCATGATTGAAAAGGGATAACATAATGGGGATAGAGTGGTAGCATTGTCTGTTGGAATTACTTGTCACACACATAGTGGTAGTTAGTCACATCCCATGTATCACTTCTGTAGTTCACAATTGATCAATTAACAGCATATGTATATATTTTCATGCAGTGATGCTATATTGATCTTAGAAAAGGCATTTGATGTGGCCGCAACAGAAAAGCTCAGCTGGATTTTTAGAATGTATCAGAAATATATTGATTCATCAAGTTCTGGTGTATGTGGGAGAGAAATGAAATGGCCAGATTGTCTAATGTCTGTACATGACCTAAGTTCATGATTTAACTAACTGCTATATGCTCATTCATCAGTTCTGACCTGTGTTGTCTTTTTTATTTCTCAACCTGCTCCTAGATCGAGAGAACCTGCCTCTACAGAATATTCACTTGTGCATTGTGTAGGATTAAAATTTATATTTTATCTTTTAGGAGTCATTGAAGCACTGTGCAGGTACTATCAAAATGAAATCAAAGATGTAAGGCGTGTATGGCTTTCTACAGGAGTGGATCACTTCCACTCATCTTTGGGAGACAGAGGTTGGGGTTGTGGCTACAGGAACTTTCAAATGCTGCTTTCTTCGTTATTGAGGAATGACATGTATAATGACTGTTTGAGAGGTATGTACAGTGAGTTACCATTTTGAATGTTAACTTCTGCGGAAATCGGAGTGTGAACTTTGTGATACTTAATAGGTTAGTGATATCTATGAAATACTTTCTTTATCATTAGCAAGTATTCTTGTCTCAAATTTGTTCCAGAAAATTTGTAGAAGACTGGATACTGAAGGAGACACAACTGACATTAATATTTTAGAATTAAGAGCTAGAAATACAAAAATACATTTCTAACACATTAAGGCTTTTTGATTATCTGTCAGCCCTGTTTTTATAAATGAAACACTGATTAAGACTTAGTTACGCTTTTAGCAATAAGAGACTACTTCAGTTGTTGTTTTTTATTTCAGATATTACTTTAATTCCTTGTATTCCAAAAATTCAGTCCATGATTGAAGATGCTTGGAAAGAAGGTTTTGATCCTCAAGGAGCATCTCAGTTCAGCAATAGATTACATGGTACCAAGGCATGGATAGGAGCATGTGAAATTTATTCTCTGTTAACCAGTCTCAGATTAAAGTACGTGAAGATTTTCAATAATCTCTTAAGAATAAGGGATGTTTTCAGTTCCAAACTAAACATATTGAGCAGTAACACATAATAGAACACTATATTGCTTGTCTAATTTTATAATTATAAAGCTAATAATTGACCACAGTTAGGTCTCTTCTCTTCACTTCAACTCTAAAGGTGGTTGAGGTGCCAAAATTCTTATACAAAACATAGCATATGTATAAGCTATCTGCACACTCAAACCAATTTAGGCCATTGGTTTCTTCTTTTAAATTTCTTTCCAGGAGAGTGAGAACCAGGCACTCTGCTTTTGGAGCTGTATAACTTATGCAACCTCATTGGCTTTAAACTTGACTGGTCTTTAAACACACATAAGACTGAAGCTTGGTCTACACTACAGAGTTAGGGTGACATAAGGCAGCTTACATTGATCTAATTATGTCAGTACACCCTACAGCCTTGCTCCTGCCGATGTAAGTGCCCTACTACACCAACATCATAATCCCACCACTACGAAAGGCGTAGGTAGCCCTTATGTTGGTGTAGTTAGGGCTACACAGTGTCCCTGTAGACACTGTGTTACTTACAGCTCTGAGCCCCAACAGCCACTGTAGCTGTGAAATTGCCAAGAATGTCAAATTTCATGGCTGGAAGGCTCCATGCTGTGAAATTGAGCCCAGTGAAGGGCTTACAGTTTGTTGTGAGCCCGGCTGCCCTGCACTGAGAGCTCAAGCTGGAAACCAGGCTGTCCAGGCTGAAAGCCCTGTGGAGCAGAGACAATAACAGTGTGAAATTGGTGAGAATGTCAATCTTACAGTTGTGAAATAGAGCCCAGTACTAAGCTCAGAGCTGGGGCTGTCACCCTGAGGTGCATGGGGGCTCCAGGTGTGAGCCTCTTGAGGCTGTCAGTGCCCCTCATGTGGCTATCAGTGCCTCCAATTCAGTTGGTGCAAGTGCTCCTGGTGAGGATGTGCTTCACCAGCAGAAGGAGGGTAGTATGGACATCAACGGACGATTGAATTACTGTGGTGGCTGTAGGGCGACCTAAGTTAAGTTGACCTAATTTTGTTGTGTAGACAAGCCCTTAGTTAAAGCACCACACAATTTGAGAATCTGCATAGAAATGCAGGCAGTTATTCAGCGTAAAACTTAGGGCATGTCTTCACTATGGCACTAAATCGGCACCCTGCTGTCAATGCAGCGGCGTCGATTTAGCGGTCTGGTGAAGACACAGTAAGTCGATGGGAGAGCACTCTCCCATCAAGGCAATTAATCCACCTCAATGAGAGACGGAAGGTATGTCGATGCGAGAGCTTCTCCTGCTGACATAGATACCGCATTAAGTCTATGTGAGTTACGTCACTCGGGTGTGTGGTTTTTTATACCCCTGAGCAACATAACTTACGTTGACTTAAGTGGCAGGGTAGACAAGGCCTTAATAAAATTCCATACTGCCTATGCATAAAAATCACTTTAATTAAGCTTTACATTCAATAAAAACTTCACAGCCACTCTTCCTAATTGAGGTCTAGTCTTACGAAAAAAGTTTTAAGTGCAGCTATTGATTTGTGTGTCTCTCAATTTACTGCTCAAACTTAAAATGTGATGTCCTGTCACTTTGTATAACTCAAGGTGAAGGTGAAAGGATTTTCATAAACTCCCCCAAATTATCTTTGAGCTGAGACCAAGAATGGAACATTTCTAATCAAAGGGATATCTTTTTTCCAGTTTTGGGCAATAGAAATCACATTGCTTCTTAAGTATAGCTTTTGCTCTAGTTTTACATTTTTTTAACCATAATATGAAGGTATGTGGCTGAACTGTCATCAGGCCATTCCAGACGAGCAGGGTCTCTTTCTGGTTCCACACAATTATGAAACTACTGCTAGTGCTATTTTTGTAAAGGAAGTGATAAGTGTATCTGACGTTACAGAATAAAGACTAGGCACCACAAACCATTATTTTCAAACAGACAAAAAACCTGGACTTACTATAATACTCTGATTTTTTTCATCTTAAATCTCCTGTAGGTGTCAAATCATTGACTTTCACAAGCCAACTGGCCCCTTTGGTACACACCCTCATTTATTTGAATGGGTTTTGAGCTATTATTCTTCAAACAGAGAAGGTGGTACAAAGGTTGTGTGTACCCCCAAACCACCTATCTACATGCAGCACCAAGGTCAGCATAATCTGTACTAGTTTCTTGATCTCTTGTATTGAATTTTATTACATTTGTATAATATGGTATTATTTGAAATGACATTTCATATTCTCTGCCTTCTTCATCCCCTATATACAGGAAGTTTCTCAATTTATTTCCTGTTAATCTTATTTTGTTACAAGTAAAGAGAAATATATAAAATAAGAGTCCCATCAGATTAAAATTGTTACAGTCAACTGAAGGCCAGATTTGGGGTTTGAACTGGTTGATATCTACTTTTCATTGGCAAATAGCTTGTTAAATAAATATTCTCATTCTTTACCTGGCTAAAGGGATAAAATAAGTCCTACTCCCTGATGCGAGTTTTTACTGTCATTATTTTGTTTTGAAATTAGGGCATAGCCGTACTATTGTTGGAATAGAAGAGAGGAAGAATAGAACATTATGTTTACTAATATTTGACCCAGGATGTCCATCTCACGAAATGCAGAAACTATTAAAACAAAGCAGTGATGATACCAGTCTCAAACTACTTCGGAAATTTGTGGGTAGCTTAAAAAATAAGCAGTACCAAATAGTGGCTGTAGATGGCGAGCTCTCACCAGAGGAGAAAGTTGTAAGTATTCCAGAAATGTTTCTGTACACAAAAACATAATAGAATTAACCTTTTGTCTTTATCAATTGTACATAACCACTCTAGATATCTGGGTGTATTGTGATCTTTTTTTCATCTTTCCCCACCCCACACTTCAGCAAAACACCACAAAACAAAACGCCCATCTGTTTATTCTTCACTAATAAAAGTAAGATCTTTAAAACTCTTTAGTACACATTCTTGTACTCGTGTGGTTCAAGTTCTTGTAATTCTAATTAAAGGAATATTCAAGACCAAAATATATATATACTAATTCTACCATTCTTAAAAACAGTTTCCTAAATCAGTTTTGTGAAGCTTGCAGCTTTGTGTATGTACATAGTACTTTACATGTATACAGCATTTTCTCCAAAAGAATACTGAGCTCTTCTCAGAAACAAAGAATACCATACCCAATTGAAACTGTAAAGAGAATTTAATTAGATCTTGTCTGCACTAAGATTAAGGCTGTAGCAATAGGTTATTGTTTTATGTGTAAACCAGTGGGGGATGAGACACACACATCACCAGCTTGTTTCACACTAGTATCGCCTGACAGCAGCGAAATATAGTCTCATTGCTCCTAGGTTCACTTCCTGGTTGTGGAGGGGAGTGTACTCATTGGTTAGAGTAGAACAGGGATTGGCAACTTTTGGCACGCAGCCCATAAGGGAAATCGCCTGGCCCGTTCCAGGCCAATGGGTGCCGCGGGAAGCGGCGTGGGCTGAGGGATGTGGCGAACCACAGCCAGTGGGAGCTGCGATTGGCCAAATCTATGGACACTGCAGGTAAACAAACAGGCCCGGCCCACCAGTGGATTTCCCTGATGGGCTGTGTGCGAAAGGTTGCCGATCCCTTGAGTAGACAGTTTTCCCTTGTATCTCCTGTCTGTCCCTTTTCCCCGCCACCCCCCTGCTGCTTTTCACTCGTCAGGTCCTATGATTCCCCTGCCCCTTTGCATTCCAGTCAGGTTGCTTTCTCCTCCATCCTGCCCAACAGTGGCAATATTGATAGCTTAGGAGAGATAGTGTCTCTGCTCAGTTCTGTTGCCAGCCACAGCAGTTCTCAGAAGTGTTGGAGGAGCAATTACAGGGAAAGTTCTGTTCGATCCATGCAGATGTGGGCTGAAGCATGATCAGTACAGATCATAGAAGATTAGGGTTGGAAGAGACCTCAGGAGGTCATCTAGTCCAATTCCCTGCTCAAAGCAGGAGCAACACGAACTAAATCATCCCAGCCAGGACTTTGTCAAGCCAGGCCTTAAAAATCTTTAAGGATGAAGATTCCCCCACCTCCCTAGGTAACCTATTCCAGTGCTTCACTACCCTCCTAGTGAAATAGTGTTTCATAATATCCAACCTTGACCTCCCCCACTGCAATTTGAGACCATTACTCCTTCTTCTGTCATCTACCACCACTGAGAACAGCGTAGCTCCATCCTCTTTGGAACCCCCCTTCAGGTAGTTGAAGGTTGCTATCAAATTCCCCCTCACGCTTCTCTTCTGCAGACTAAATAAGCCCAGTTCCTTCAGCCTCGCCTCATAAATCATGTGCCCCAGCCCCCTAATCATTTTTGTTGCCCTCTGCTGGACTCTCTCCAATTTGTCCACATCCTTTCTCGGGGGGGGGGGGGGGGCAAAACTGGATGCACTACTCCATATGTGGCCTCACTAGTGCTGAATACTTCAATCTGCTGGCAATGCTCTACTAACGTAGCCCAATATGCCATTATCCTTCTTGGCAACGAGGGCTAGGGTGACCACACAGCAAATGTGATAAATCTGGACAGGGGGTGGGGGGGCAATAGGAGTCTATATAAGAAAAAGACCTCAAAATCGGGACTGTCCCTATAAAATCGAGACATCTGGTCACCCTAACAAGGGCACACTGTTGACTCATATCCAGCTTCTCGTCCACTGTAATCCCCAAGTCCTTTTCTGCAGAACTGCTGCTTAGCCAGTTGGCCCCCAGCCTGTAGCAGTGCCTGGGATTCGTCCATCCTAAGTGCAGGACTCTGCACTTGTCCTTGTTGAATCTCATCAGATTTCTTTTGGCCCAATCCTCCAGTTTGTGTAGGTCACTCTGCACCCCATTCCTATCCTCCAGCATATCTACCTCGCCTCCCATCTTAGTGTCATCCGCAAATTTGCTGAGGGTGCAATCCATCCCATCATTCAGACCGTTAATGATGCAGTGCTCCATGGATTTAGAACTCTAATAGGCCTTTGCTGAGCACATGCAAACAAATTTTTCAGAGGTTTATAATTTGGCCAAATTTGGGTTGAACTTTTTGGGCAATCATCCCTAACAAAAGACACATCCTTGACACCTGGTGCCCCCATCCACATGGAGGTGCTAGAGCGTTTCAACAAAATGGTTATATGATTTTTTTTTTTTAGTATGAGCAAAATAACTACTTCCCTAATCTCATTTTTTCAGCTGAAATTTAAACCCTCAGCCTAAGGTAGACACCCAGCATGGAAAAACTTCAGTATGAATGTCTAAAGTTTAGTAAAGTTATAAGCAACTGCAAACAAGGTTTATAATGGAAAGAAATAGGTTAACTCTAGGTTAAAGTTATGTAATACTTTTTTAAAGAATAACTAATTTATAATACTGTTTTGAAATTACTTAATGCTCACAATTACATAAGGTATATTCTAAGTGATATTTTTGTTCTTTGAATGCATCTAATTTTCTTTTTAAGGCTCGCCGCCAGGCTTCTCAAGTCTTCACAGCAGAGAGGATTCCTTAACAGATGGTCTATTTGTTACTTTTTTCTGGAACTCAGCGGATGTGAAACTTTAAATGCATTTAGACAGCTTTTCAATCACTGTATTTATAATGTGTTAATATTTTCAGAATTTTGAATTATACCTTGCCAAAAAATAAGTTTATCCTGCTAATTTTTTAATAAATATTTATGGGCTTCATGGTTGTGTACTCTATACTCTGCAGGAATATAAGGTTAGGCCTTACGTTAGCCATGTAGCATCATAAAGGGGAGAATCAGTCAATTTACTCATAGACTCATAGACTTTAAGGTCAGAAGGGACCATTATGATTAGCTAGTCTGACCTCCCTGCACAATGCAGGCCACAGAATCTCACCCACCCACTCCTGGAATAATCCTCTCTCCTATGTCTCAGCTATTGAAGTCCTCAAATCATGGTTTAAAGACTTCAAGATGCAGAGAATCCTCCGGTAAGTGACCCATGCCACTTAAGTCAACATAAGCGTCCCCAGCTTATAACTAAAATTCTTGTTATTAATCCCTAAATGCATAACCTTACACTTCTCACTATTAAATTTCATCCTGTTACTATTACTCCAGTTTACAAGGTCATCCAGATCTTCCTGTAGGATATAGATCGGGATCGGCAACCTTTGGCACGTGGCCCGCCAGGGTAAGCCCCCTGGCAGGCTAGGCTGGGCCGGTTTGCTTACATGCCATGTCCGCAGGTTCGACCGATCATGGTTCCCATTGGCCACGGTTTGCCACTTGTTGAAGGAAGGAGTAGAGCTCCATATGAACACAGGGGGAGGGATAGCTCAGTGGTTTGAGCATTGGCCTGCTAAACCCAGGGTTGTGAGTTCAATCCTTGAGGGGGCCACTTAGGGATCTGGGGCAAAAAAATTGGGGATTGGTCCTGCTTTGAGCAGGGGGTTGGACTAGATGACCTCCTAAGGTCCCTTCCAACCCTGATATTCTATGATAAATGTATCTAGCTTAATCTTGAAGCCAGATAGGTCTTTTGCCCCCACTGCTTCCCTTGGAAGGCTGTTCCAGAACTTCACTCCTCTGATGGTTAGAAACCTTCGTCTAGTTTCAAGTCTAAACTTCCTGATGGCCAGTTTATATCCATTTGTTCTTGTGTCCACATTGGTACTGAGCTGAAATAATTCTTCTCCCTCCCTGGTATTTATCCCTCTGATATATTTAAAGAGAGCAATCATATCTCCCCTCAGCCTTCTTTTGGTTAAGGTAAACAAACCAAGCTCCTTGAGTCTCCTTTCATACGACAGGTTTTCCATTCCTCGGATCATCCTAGTGGCCCTTCTTTGTACCTGTTCCAGTTTGAATTCATCCTTCTTAAACATGGGAGACCAGAACTGCACACAGTATTCCAAATGAGGTCTCACCAATGCCTTGTATAACGGTACTAACACCTCCTTATCTCTACTAGAAATACCTCGCCTAATGCATCCCAAGACCGCATTAGCGTTTTTCACGGCCACATCACATTGGCGACTCATAGTCATCCTGTGATCAACCAGGACTCCGAGGTCCTTCTCCTCTTCCGTTACTTCCAACTGATGCGTCCCCAGCTTATAACTAAAATTCTTGTTATTAATCCCTAAATGCATAACCTTACACTTCTCACTATTAAATTTCATCCTATTACTATTACTCCAGTTTACAAGGTCATCCAGATCTTCCTGTAGGATATCCCGATCCTTTTCTGAATTGGCAATACCTCCCAACTTTGTGTCATCTGCCAACTTTATTAGCACACTCCCACTTTTGGTGCCAAGGTCAGTAATAACAAGATTAAATAAAATTGGTCCCAAAACTGAACCTTGAGGAAGTCCACTAGTAACCTCCCTCCAACCTGACAGTTCACCTTTCAGTATGACCCGCTGTAGTCTCCCCTTTAACCAGTTCCTTATCCACCTCTCAATTTTCATATTGATCCCCATCTTTTCCAATTTAACCAATAGTTCCTCATGTGGTACTGTATCAAATGCCTTACTGAAATCGAGGTAGATTAGATCCACTGCGTTTCCTTTATCTAAAAAATCTGTTACTTTCTCAAAGAAGGAGATCAAGTTGGTTTGGCACGATCTACCTTTTGTAAAACCATGTTGTAATTTGTCCCAATTGCTATTGACCTCAAGGTCCTTAACTACTTTCGCCTTCAAAAAATTTTCCAAGACCTTAAATACTAGAGATGTCAAACTAACAGGCCTGTAGTTACCTGGGTCACTTTTTTTCCCTTTCTTAAAAATAGGAACTACATGAGCTATTCTCCAGTCAAACGGTACAACCCCTGAGTTTAGAGATTCATTAAAAAATTTTGCTAATGGGCTTGTAATTTCATGTGCCAGTTCCTTTAATATTCTTGGATGAAGATTATCTGGGCCGCCTGATTTACTCTCATTAAGCTGTTCAAGTTTGGCTTCTACCTCAGATATGGTAATATCTACCCCCACATCCTTACTCCCATTTGTCATGCTGTCACTATTCCTAAACTCCTCATTAAAGACTGAGGCAAAGTATTTGTTTAGATATTGGGCCATGGAGTAGGGAAGATTATATTTACTTGCTCCTGAGAGGCAACAGTACCACAAAGTTGTAACTGTAGTGTGTCACTGCTGTATGGCTCACCAAGGCTCTTATTTACTCTTCTGCCAGTTTTTATAAGTATCTATTCTAATATACCACCCCTTCTGGTATAGGAGCAGCCCTATGGGGCTAGTGTATCTGTGTTATTGATAACTGCCTTTTGCAAAGTTCTTGTTCTCCTATATCCATAGTGTTGTCTGAGAGGTGAGGAGTTATGCATTATATGTATAGGTGGAGCTGCTGCTGCTTCTATTTCCTCTACACCTTGATCACATCAATCAATGTTGCAGAAATTTTTTCAAAGAAGGTGGAGGTCAGAAGCTCTAATAAAATTGCAGCAAAGGCATAACTCAAATCTGTTACTCCCTTCAGAACACGTGTTGGATGGGTTCCAGTCCTATCTATCGAGCTTTTCCTAGTGCGATGTAGTCAATCTTGGTATGACGCCGCAGCTACTAGCGTGGCGACGGGAGGGGCAGTGCTCCTGCAAAGAGCACTGGGGGGCTGGACTTTGACTCGGGTCCATATTGTCACATCCCGGCGCGGTAGACACAGAAGGGGAGGTACCAGAGGGCTGACGGTGCTGGGGCAGAGGCGTTATCCCGGCAACTCCCAGCCCTGCTCCGGCGCCTGGGGGAACAGGCGTCTCCAGCGCAGGGGCCGCTCCCCTTGTGTAAGCGGGGCAGGGCGGAGTCTAGCTGCGGGAGGCGTGGGAGGCTCCTCCGGGCGGGAAGCTTCCGGCGTGTCCCCGGCTGCATCGCGGGCGAGGAGGAGGCAGGGCCGGGATTCAGCCGGGCTGCAGCCGCCGCAGCTCTCCCCAGCTTGTGGTGCAGCCGCATCGCCCTCCCGCGGCGGCGGCATGTCCGGCGGCGGGCGGCTCGCGGGCCGGGTGTGCCTGGTGACGGGCGCCTCGCGGGGCATCGGGAAGGGCATCGCGCTGCAGCTGTCGGAGGCGGGCGCCACCGTGTACATCACGGGCCGGCAGCGGGAGCCGCTGGCCCGGGCGGCGGAGGAGGTGTCGGCCCGGGGCGGGCGCTGCGTGCCGGTGGTGTGCGACTCGTCGCGGGAGGAGGAGGTGGCGGCGCTGTTCGAGCGGCTGCAGCAGGCGGAGGGCGGGCGGCTGGACGTGCTGGTGAACAACGCCTTCTCCGGGGTGGGCGCCATCGCCGCCCAGCAGGGGCTGCCCTTCTGGGAGAGCCCGCCCGCCCTCTGGGACCAGATCAACAACGCGGGCCTGCGGGGCCACTACCTCTGTGCCCACTACGCCGCCCGCCTCATGGTGCCAGCCGGGCGTGGCCTCATCGTCATCATCTCCTCCCCCGGGGGCCTGCGCTACATGTTCGACGTGCCCTACGGCGTGGGCAAGGCCGCCTGCGACCGCCTGGCTGCCGACTGCGCCATCGAGCTGCGCCCCTACGGCGTGGCCTGTGTGACGCTGTGGCCCGGCCTCGTCCGCACTGAGGCGGTGCTGAAGGAGGCCGAGTGCTCAGGCCCGTGGGCCGAGCCGCTGCAGAAGATGATTGGTAATTCGGAGAGTCCCGAAGTGAGCGGCAAGTGCGTGGTGGGCCTGGCATCCGATCCCGCCATCATGAGCCACAGCGGCAAGGTGCTGCTCACCCCAGACCTCGCCCGCCGCTACCGCTTCCGTGACGTGGACGGGAGACCCGTCTACAACTACGTATCGGTGCGCAATGTGCTCGTGATGCTGATGCCAGGGCTGACCTGCCTCTTCCGCCTCATCCCAGAGTGTGTCAGCATACCCAAATGGGCTCTCGCACTCTACTCCAGCAAATTCAGTGTCTACCCACCCCTGCAACCAGCCCCCAAACCTGAAAAAAAAGTTTGATAAATTAATAATAAAAAATGTGCCCATGCTGGTTTTAAATGTTCTGTTTCTTCATTGCTTTCTGAAAATGTGGCTTGGGGGTTGAAACTTTCCCCTTTAATGCCCTGCGAGTCTTCAAAAATCCTCAAAGCTGTCTTTCCCCAGAGCTTATTCCTTTTTGGCGAGGGACGCTCCCTGATTTGGATATTCATTTTAAGGTGGTGTTTATAATCTCTCCCTCTGGGGAAGAAGGGTTTGGCTGAGTGTTTCAGTGAGCCTTTGAAATTGTCTTCGAAGTTTTGCAATAATTCCTGCCTTCGTTTGCTCCCCACAGCCAAAGAGCAGCTATTCATGCTAATTCTCATAATGTGAAGACTGTAGAACTTTTTAGTGTACAACTGCTTATCCATTTCCTAGAAGATTTTTAAATTCAGATTTAATCTTTTGCTGTATAAGAACGCTTTGGATACCCATAGATTTTGGAACAAATTTAGAACCCATGTGGTTCCAGAACATCTTGGTTAAGCAGAGGAATTTTTACTGTACATAATAAAACTGGGATTATGTCCTGGTTTCAGTATAATTGGCTGATTGATCTTCTTACTGCCCCACAGTACCTACTTTAGGCCCTGATGCATCTTCCAGGTGTAGGCTGTTATGATGAAAGGAAATGTCATTTACAAAAATTGTAAAATTAGTCAAGAGAATGTCTGGGAAAAGTGCTTTACTGTAAAATTTATTCTGGTGATGCTACGACCTGATGTCTGAGTTTGAGATTGCAGTTTTACTTAGAAAAGTGACTTTAAAAATAGTATTGTGGGAGTTTTATTTGTGTCTCAATTATTTTTTAATCATATACTCAGTTTACTAATAAAGTTCTACTTTATGTTTTAATAACTGCTACCATTGTAAACTCAGCCTGAGAATTAAGCGCTAAACTGTATTTATTAGCTTTCAACTGGAATGAACTTTCTTCAAATCAAATTATGATCTCCCACACCCCTGTGTAATCTTCTGTTATCAGCGGGATTGCACAAATGTGACTGACTGAAACTTTGGTAACAATTCTGCTGATGATGCACATGTAATCCTTCTGTCAGGTGGAGTTGGCAACAAGAAGGGCTGGGTTCATTATCTAGGAGTTCCTCTTAACAATACAAAACAGAAAGGACTTCAGCTCCCACCTAGTAATCTGGGAAAATTTAACACCACCCGTGGGCATGTCTAGGCATGTTACTTCCCTACTCCCAAGCACTGAGGATTTATCTACACTATAAAATTAGGTCAACTTCAGTTAGGTTGACCTACAGCCACCAGAGCAATTAAATCAGCTGTCAGTGTCCACACTAGCCTCCATGGGCAGCACGTGACTCCTCCATTTGGGGAGGCTGTGCATACCCAGACCGTGTCCCTGCCTCAAGGCCCACCCCAGCTCGCCCGAAACCCTGCCCATGCGGCACAGGGTGAGGGATGTGCTGGCCGTCGTTTCCCGCAGCCCCCATTGGCCTGGAGTGGCAAACCATGGCCAGTGGGAACCGTGATCGGCCGAACCTGCGGACATGGCATGTAAGCAAACCGGCCCAGCCCGGCCTGCCAGGGGGCTTACCCTGGCGGGCCACGTGCCAAAGGTTGCCGATCCCTGATCTAGAGGAGTCCTTGTGGCACCTTAGAGACTAACAAATTTATTTGGGCATAAGCTTTTGTGGGATATAACCCACTTCATCAGATGCATGGAGTGGAAAATACAGGAAAAGGTATAAATATACAGCCCATGAAAAGATGGGAGTTGCCTTACCAAGTGGGGGGTCAGTGCTAATGAGGCCAATTCAATTAGGATGGATGTAACCCATTCCCAACAGTTGACAAGAAGGGCTGAATATCAACAGAGGGGAAATTATTTTTTGTAGTGCTAACGAGGCCAATTCAATAAAAGTGGATGTGGCCCATTCCCAACAGTTGACAAGAAGGTATGAGTATCAACAGAGGGGAAATTATTTTTTGTAGTGACCCAGCCACTCCCAGTCTTTATTCAGGCCTAATTTGATGGTGTCAAGTTTGCAAATTAACTCCAGTTCTGCAGTTTCTCGTTGAAGTCTGTTCTTTAAGTTTTTTTGATGAATTGCAACTTTTAAGTCTGTTGTTGAGTGTCCAGGGAGATTGAAGTGTTCTACTGATTTTTGAACGTTTAATTCTTGATGTCTGATTTATGTCCATTTATTCTTTTGCATAGAGACTGTCCGTTTTGGCCACTGTACATGGCAGAGGGGCCTTGCTCGCATATGATGGCATATATCACATTGGTAGATGTGCAGGTGAACCAGCCCTTGATGGTGTGGCTGATGTGGTTGGGTCCTATGATGGTGTCCCTTGAATAGATATGCAGACAGAGTTGGCAACGGGATTTGTTGCACGGGTTGGTTCCTGGGTTAGTGTTTCTGTTGTGTGGTATGTAGTTGCTGAGGAGTATTTGCTTCAGGTTAGGGGGCTGTCTTTAAGCGACAATTGGCCTGTCTAATGGGCTACCTCCAACCTAATTTAATTGGCCTGGTTAGCACTGACCCTCCACCCCCACTTGGTAAGGCAACTCCCATCTTTTCATGTGCTGTGTATTTATACCTGCTACTGTATTTTCCACTCCATGCGATGAAGTGGGTTATATCCCACGAAAGCATGTGCCCAAATAAATTTGTTAGTCTCTAAGGTGCCACAAGGAGGGGGGGGAGGGATAGCTCAGTGGTTTGAGCATTGGCCTGCTAAACCCAGGGTTGTGAGTTCAATCCTTGAGGGGGCCATTTAGGGATCTGGGGCAAAAATTGGGGATTGGACCTGCTTTGAACAGGGGGTTGGACTAGATGACCTCCTAAGGTCCCTTCCAACCCTGATATTCTATGATTCTATGAAGGACTCCTCATTGTTTTTACTGATACAGACAATACGGCTACCCCTCTGAAACCTGAGCATATGTAGATTATTTTCCCCTTGTGGCTTATTTACATCTATGGAAACCCCAGAGATGTTTTGGTCTCCTTTTTCATAGAATCATAGAACTGGAAGGGACCTCGAAAGGTCATCTAGTTCAGTCCCCTGCACTCAAGGCAGGACGAAGTAGACCATCCCTAACGGGTGTTTGTCCAACCTGCTCTTAAAAATCCCCAATGATGGAGATTCCACCACCTCCCTAAGCAATTTATTCCAGTGCTTAACCACTCTGAAAGTTAGGAAGTTTTTCCGAATGTCCAACCTAAACCGCCCTTGCTGCAATTTAAGCCCATTGCTTCTTGTCCTATCCTCAGAGGTTATGAAGAGCAATTTTTCTCCCTCCTCCTTGTAACCTTTTATGTACTTGGAAACTGTTATCATGTCCCCCCTCAGTCTTCTCTTCTCCAGACTAAACAAACCCAATTTTTTCAATCTTCCCTCATAGGTCACGTTTTCTAGACCTTTAATCATTTTTGTCACTCTTCTCTGGACTTTCTCCAATTTGTCCACATCTTTCCTGAAATGTGGCGCCCAGAACTGGACACAATATTCCAGTTGAGACCTAATCAGTGCAGAGTAGAGCGGAAGAATTACTTCTCATGTCTTGCTTACAATACTCTTGCTAATACATTCCAGAATGATGTTTGCTTTTTTTGCAACAGCATTACACGGTTGATTCATATTTAGCTTGTGATCCGCTATGACCCCCAGATCCTTTTCCACAGTACTCCTTCCTAGGCAGTCATTTCCCATTTTGTATGTGTGCAACTGATTGTTCCTTCCTACTTTGCATTTATCCTTATTGAATTTCGTCCTATTTACTTCAGACCATTTCTCCAGTTTGTCAAGACCATTTTGAATTTTAATCTTATTCTCCAAAGAACTCTCAACCCCTCCCAGCTTGGTATCATCTGCAAACTTTATAAATGTACTCTCTATGTCATTATGTAAATCATTGATGAAGATATTGAACAGAACCGATCCCTGCAGGACCTCACTCATTATGCCCTTCCTGCATGACTGCATGACCCGCATTCAGAGCCCCTAAGCTTATTTTTACCAGCTGAGGTTAAATCCCCCAAGGTACAAAATTCCCTGCACCTTGAGAAATGCTTCTTTCGCTGCCACCATCAAGTATCTAACAGGAATCCAGGAAAGGAATCACTTGAACTTCCCTCCCCAACAAAATACCCCCTCAAGCCGTACACCCCCTTTCCTGGGGAAGCTTGAGAACAATCTCCCAACCAATTGGTTACACAGTGATCTAAAAACCCACCCCCTGGGTTTTAACACCATAGAAAACAGTCAGCTTCTTAAAAGAAGGATTTTATTAAAAATAAAGAAGGTAAAATCATCTCTGTAAAATCAGGATGGTAACTATTTTACAGGGCACTATATTTCCAAACTCAGAGAGATTTCCCCCTCTGGACAAAACCTTAAAGTTACAGAAAACCATGAATAACCCCCCCGCCCCTTCTAACACAGGGAATACACCAAGCCAAAATTAAACAGAAATCTATTCGCTATGCTATCTAAACTTACTTCAGAAAAGGGAGGTTTGATTTTCTGCAGGTTCCTTCTGTCTTCCAAGATCACTCTGACTCAGACAAAAACACTCTCACAGCCTTCCCCCCTCCTAAGATTTGAAAGTATCTTGTCCCCTTATGCCAGCCAGGTCAGGTGTCAGTCTGGCTACCTGTATTTCTTAACCCTTTACTGGTAAGAGGATTTTATAGCACTGCATCAGACCCTCTCCCCCTTCCCTTCATTTATGACAAGAGGGTTACCAGTTTGTCCACAATGCTCGAGTTTAGAAACTTGCCTTACAGTTTTGATCATCTCTCCATTTGAACTATTCAGGTTTCCATTTAAACTGCAGTATGCAAGGACACATTTATTCCTGTCCAAGGATGACTGTAATTAGTATGAAAAGGACTAACTGCTCCAAGATATGCTGACCCAGGGAAAGGAGAAACAGGAATGTGTGTCTGGGGTGGCTAATGGCAGCTATTGCTCTTGTCATGATTCTATTAGTTTTATCCTGAGTCAGTTGGTGTGGCGTGTCTTTGGGATCTTGCATAGGGGATTGTGTAACTTGCTTTGATAAAGGGAATGTGTTCTCTCTTGTCACAACTAACTTAAAATGGCAGGAATTCACCTTTTTAATTGCAAAGATATTGCCTATATGACTGAAGTATCAAATAAGACCTTGTCTTAATCATTGTAATTGTCTGATTTATGTTGTAACAACAGGGAATTCTGGGGCTTCCTCCCTTTGTGTTCAGGAAGGGCCGTCCCTACCCATACGCAAACTACACAGCTGTGTAGGGCAGCCAGCCTGATCCCCTGGATGGCTGAGCCGGCCCCTCGTGGGCTGCGCACAGCGGGGCCCAGGAAATCTGCCTCCACCCCTGCTCAACCCCTTCCCCTCAGCCCCTGCCCCACCCCCACTCCGCCCCTTCCCCCCAACCCCGTCCCCTGAGCTATGCGTTCTGGGGGACTGCAGCAGGAGTCGGAGTCTGGGTCGGCCCCGCTCTGCACTCACCGAGCGGCAGGAAGTGGAGTGACCCAGCCCCAGCCCGCTCTGCTACGGGAGCCGTGCCGCCAGTGAGTGCTGGGGGGGCAGTTCCCCCCCTTCTCCCAAGCCTGGGGGGCTGCGTAGGTCACCACAATCTCTAGGAAAAACAACAAGGAGTCCTTGTGGCACCTTAGAGACTAACACATTTATTTGGGCATAAACTTTCATAGGCTAGAACCCACTTCATCAGATGCATGGGGTGGAAGGGCCACAAGGACTCCTTGTTGTTTTTGCTGATACAGACTAACACGGGTACCCCTCTGAAACACAATCTCTAGGGATGGCCCTGTGTTCAGGTATCTCAGTTTAACCTACAGTTCTGAGGTGTTCCTGCTGCCCTACAGTGAATGAAGGGTGGAGTAGCATCTTTTATCTCTGAAATTCCCTTCTTCTGTGGATTTGTCAGTCCCTTAACACTATGTTGTGACCATGTGTGTTTAGTTCTATTTTGCAACCCCAAACTGGGTCTGGCTGGGAAGGCTGCACAATAGCTTCCCCCAGTCCCGCTCAAAGTTGCAACTTGCACAATTGAGAACACACAGACAAGGGCCTCTCTTCATTGGACCTTTGTCCCTTAAATCAGTATTTCAGTTTTCCATAATGGGAGCCCGCTACTTACACTATTGTTCTTGGAAGACCCAGACATATTGTTGCATATGTAGAGATGTCTTCGTATCTCTTCCGAAACATACACGCATTAAGGTAATCTGGCACAGTTCTATGTTGTATTTGTAAAAGCTGCTTTCCCAGCAGGAAAAAATAATATAATAATAAAATGAAATCACTTCTGTTTTACATAGGTTGTCCCTTAAAGCATGCCAAGGCTTGGGGTGAGGACTCTCACTCCCTGGGGAATGATTCACAGGGGCAGGAGCTGTCTGCGTGGGTGGCTCCTGGCTCTGTTGGCCCACTTTTCCCTGGCCGCTTCTGCAGTGAGCTGAATTGTTTCACTTCTAGATTTTCATGCATAAATGAAGCTGGTCATCTGGAGCAAGTGCCTCTGGTGGCATTCTCCCCTTTCTAAGTAGATGGAGGGATGCCTGCAAGTGGGCAGGGAGATGCCCATACTGGGATTGTTTTGACTGTCTAAAGTTCTGCTCAGTATCAGCCTCCTCCTCCTCAGGTGGTGCTCTTGTATCCCTGATTCTGTGCTCATTGCACAACTGTAGGTATGCATGCGGTGACCTGTCTACATTCATCACCATAAGAAGTTCAGCATTAGCCAATTTCCTCCATGCTGCCTTCCTGGCAGCACTTCTTTTGAAAATGCTGCTGGTTTGCAAACATAAGAAGGATGAGGGAATGAAAACAAAAGGCATCTTGAGAATTATAGCGTTTGATCCTAAATCTCACAATTCACAGCACAAAAAAATCCCAGAATGCATACAGAACAGTGGCTGAGCAGAATGCTGAGCGCTCACAGTAAAACAGCACCATGGTGTGTGGCCACAAAGATGGGAGTTAACATTGACTTGAATGCGGGATAACAATGTGGTGTTTATGAACTGATCATGGATCCCTTCTTGCAGATTGCTGAAGGCAGATAAAAAACCCACCATGTACCAAGTTACAAACATAGCCATGACCTAGAAGGGTTGCTGCAGTGGTAAAGGTCTATGTGTTCAGATCCTAGGTTTAAACCATGAAAGTGGTGATTACACACATTCTGCTTGGTAATATTTAAACTGTAATTAGTAACTAAATTTCATAATAATCACTCACTAAATATTTTACAAAAAGAGAGGTGTGTGTGTGTGTGTGAATATGTAATATCAAAGGATTTTCTCCTTTTATGAATAAACTACCTGAAAGTAAGTGGACATACTTTCAAATCTATAAGATTGTGGATAGATCATTTTCACATAGTTCATCAGGGACAAAAGCACAAATAGTTTTTCCTCCTTCCATTTCACCTGTCTTCCTTAATGATGCTGCTGGTATGAAAAAGTTGGAGTGAAAGTGAAAACTATTATACTATCATTTGAATAGTTTACTGTTGAGTTATTTAATTCAGACATACTCAGGGATTTGGAGTCATATTACCATGTTTTTATTCAGACATTTTGAACTCTTTTCACATTTCTAAGAACTACCCTGTTTTGTAATCTTTCACTAGTGGTCAGCCTTCAGGTCAAAGACTGGAAGAGATTAAAAGAAAAAAGCCACAGTCGCATAAAATTCCAATCAGGTTGCACACCAGCTGTAAAGAAAGAATTTTCCTGTTTCTAGGAGTGAATATCAGTCTTGTTTATTCAAGTGGAAGGCAGGAGTGTGGGCTTGTGTCTTGGAGCAGCAGAAATAGAGCAGAGAAGGTAAATATTATTTTATTACATAATAATTTACTAAAACATCTCCATCAGCAAATCTGTGAATGAATTAAATATTGTATAAGCTTCAGCAGTGAACTGTATGCAGTGGAAATATTTTCCATCACTGTTCTTTGGCAATAAGCTGAGTGGCATGGGAATCTGATCCTGAAATGCTTTTTTGTGTGTGCATCCGATGAAGTGGGTTCTAACCCACGAAAGCTTATGCTGAAATAAATTTGTTAGAAAAACTTGTAGCACCTTAGAGACTTTCTTATTTTCATTTTGCTGACACAGACTAACACGGCTACTACACTGAAACCTTTTTGTGTGTGGTTATCCAGCAAAGAAGTCACAACAACAGTGTGTGTTAAAGAGTTGACTGGTGAAAGTAAATGCAATTTAAGCCATCATTGGTTTTACAGTATCAGCATGATGATGGAGCTTTAACTGTAATTGATAGTTCCCGCTGTGTCAGCAGAGGTGGCTGGAAAAGTTAAGGGAGAAACAGGTTTGTGTAGGGGTACAACTGTTTCACCTGGCTGGCCTGATGCCATTCTACACATCAGTGCTGGAATTTGAGATTTGTAGAAAGGTTATAACTCCTGTACTCCTGCATATGAGTGACCACCCTAGACCAGCCCTTTTGCAGTGTCCATTAAGCTGAAAACTTCTGTAGAGCTTGTAGTGCAGCCTGAAGGGTAAAAGGAAGTTGAATTTTTTTAATTAAAAAAATAATGCAAGTAATAATATAAAATTAGCAAGGGGGCTTATTGCATTCTGAAAGCAGGAAGGGGGAGAATCGTCAAGGTGACTGCAGCCCTGCTGGGTGAGAGCATATCATTATGTGTTATTTTCTAATGTATGTAGTAGAATGAGGTTTGTTTTATCTTATGACCCAACTATTTTATCACATGGTGCTCTTCCATAGACACATCTAACTGTAATATATATATTCCTCAATATAATTTTAAAGCGCCATTACTAAACAGGGAGATTAGCAGATTCATTGGGCAAAACCAAAAATGTAGTATCAGACTGAACATTTTATGAGGTCCCCAAGAGAAAGGATTCTCTGGGTACTACATAAGAACAGGGTGCTTTGCCATGGGAGTTTGGGTTCATCTTGCCACTACTCCAGGAGCATCGAATTGTGACTGACAGAGCCTGGCTCCCCTCTGCGACCAATCTGGCTGGCTACTAAATTGATTCGGACTCTGGACTGGTAACTATAAACATCGACTGGCAAGACTGTGTGCATGGTGTGTGTGTGTGACTGAAAAGCATATGCTAACTGCTGTATTCTCAAAAAATGCGGCGTATTGCCTTTTTCCCCTGAAAAGATCCTGTGTGCTTTGTATGAGCATAACACCTTGCCACAACAGTCTTTGAGGGCTAGGAGCTCCTTGCACTGAATACACAAATACGCCACCTGCCAATAGGGAAGGTAATCATACATGCTGCATTGGGTGCCATAAACTGGGTAGCCCCCACTCTATTGCTGGGCGTCTGCCTGCATTCTCTTTTTACTCCTGCAGCTCGTTCCTTTGTTGTTTTGTTTTTATCGGGGGGTGTTTTTTGGATTAAGTTTAAAGAAGTTTAAGGAATGTTACATGTATGTAGCCCCCCCAACACTCCTCTTCACAACTCCCTTGCAAAACTCCTCTGGTCGCTTAGGAGCGGGCTTTTTAAAGCCCTGGTCTTCCTGAATAGCACCGCCCCCAGTGGTGTCCCAGCCCCTCCCCCAGTTGGGCTTTACTCTTAGCCCTGGTCTACACTACAAGGGTAGGTTGAATTTAGCAGCGTTAGGTTGATTTAATGCTCCATCCGTCCACGCGACCAACCCTGTTTTGTCGACTTACAGGGCTCTTAAAATCAACTTCTGTACTCCCCCCCCGGCAAGGGGATTAGTGCTAAAATTGACCTTGCTGGGTCAAATTTGGGGTAGAGTACATAGGCACCGACTTTACCTGGTGCCGGTGGGAGCTTGCCCCCCTCCCCCGGCCCTGTCCCAACTCCGCCCCTTCCCCACCCCCATTCCAACCCCTTTCTCAAATCCCCGGCCCCGCCTCCTCCCCCGGGCGTGCCATATTTCCCCTCCTCCTCCCTTCCTCCAAGGCTGGCGCGAAGCAAGCCAGGGAGGGAGTGGGGAGAAGCAGAGCGGTGGCGTGCTCAGGGGAGGAGGCGGAGCAGAGTGATCTGGTGTGGGGGGGCCGCAGGAAGTAATCCTCGGGGGGGGGCAGAGGAACCACTCCCTGCCCCAGCTCACCTCCGCTCCATCTCCTCCCCTGAGCGTGCCACCACTGCTCCGCTTCTCCCCCTCCCTCCCAGGCTTGCCGCAAGAAACAGCTGTTTGGCAGCAAGCCTGGGAGGGAGGGGAGAGAAGCAGGAGGCGGCGGCGTGCTCAGGGGAGGAGGCGGAGTCGTAGCGCAGGTGAGCTGGGGCGGGGCAGGGAGCTGCCGGTGGGTGCTGTGCACCCACCAATTTTTCCCCATCGATGCTCCAGACCTGGATCACCCAGGGAGTCGGCGCCTATGGTAGTGTAGATGCAATTCAACGGTATTGGCCTCCGGGAGCTATCCCAGAATGCTCCATTGTGACCACTCTGGACAGCACTTTCAACTCAGATGCATTAGCCAGGTACACAGGAAAAGCCCCGTGAACTTTTGAATTTCATTTCCTGTTTGGTCAGCATGGCAAGCTCAGCAGCACAGGTGACCATGCAGTGCCAGAATCGCAAAAGAGCTCCAGCATGGACCAAACGGGAGACACTGGATCTGATTGCTGTATGAGGAGAAGAATCTGTGCAGGCAGAACTCCGTTCAAAAAGATGAAATGCTAATATATATGCCAAAATCATGCAGGGCATGGTGGACAGAGGCTACACCAGGGACACACAGCAGTGTCATGTGAAAATTAAGGAGCTCAGGCAAGCCTACCAAAAAACAAAGACAAACGGTTGCTCTGGGTCAGAGCTCTATACGCTACTATGATCAGCTACATGAAATTCTAGCAGGGGCGGCCTACCACTATCCCACCAGTGTCCTTGGAAACCTGCAAGGGGGGAGTCTCACGCAACAGAGAGGAGGATTTTGTGGATGATGATGAGGAGAATGCACAGAAGGCAAGCAGAGAATTCGTTTTCCCCAGCAGCCACGACCTTTTCATCACCCTGGAGCCAATACCCTCAGAAGGTGGGTTCCCGGACCCTGAAGGCACCTCTGGTGAGGGCACCTTTATAAATACACTACAGGGTTTAAAAGCAATTGTGTTTAATGTTTGATTTTCCCTGAAGACTTGGGATGCATTTGCGGCCAGTACAGCTACTGGAAAAGTCTGTTAACGTGTCTGGGGATGGAGCGGGAATCCTCCAGGGACATCTCCATGAAGCTCTCCTGGAAGTACTCTGAAAGCCTTTGCAGAAGGTTTCTGGGGAGGGCTGCCTTATTCCGTCCTCCACGGTAGGACACTTTACCATGCCAAGCCAGTAGCAAGTAGTCTGGAATCATTGCAGCACAAAGCATAGCAGCGAATGGTCCTGAGCTTTGGTCATATTCAAGCAACATTCGGTCTTTATCTCTCTGTGTTAACCTCAGGAGAGTGATATCATTCATGGTCACCTGTTTGAAATAGGGGAATTTGTTTAAGGGGACATTCAGAGCAACCCATTCATGCTGAGCTGTTTGCATTTGGCTGAAAGGGATCATCCCTGATAATAGCCACACGGTTGGGGGAGAGGGGGAGTGAAGGGATCATCCCAGAGAATTGTGGGCGAGGGGAGGCTTTGCGCTGCACATCCACCCGAAAACCGCATGGAAAGGAGGGCGTCGCAGTTCCAAAACATTCCCACATGTTATGAAGGCGGAAGAAGCCAACCCCTCGGACCCTCCAGCTTACCATGGCTGCTTGCAAAATGAACTCTGTTGCCCAGCCGTGTCTGAAGTCTCACACCATACCAGTAGGCATTCAATATAAAAGGCAAAATGCAACCTTGTACCTAAAGCACATGTCTTATCCGCTGTAAATTGCTTGATTCACCGTGAAAGAGTCTCCCTTTTGTTCTCTGAAATGTATCTTCTTAAATTCTACTCTCCCTTTTTATCCCCCCGCAGGTGCAAATGTTTCTATGCTCCCTGTATCAACTCTGTCCCAGAGTTTATCGCAGATTAGAAGGCGAAAAAAACACACTCGCGATGACATGTTTTCTGAGCTCATGCAGTCCTCCTGCACAGATAGGGCACAGCTGAATGCGTGGAGGCAAACAATGGCAGAGTCCAGGAAAGTGTTAAGTGAGCACGATGAGAGGAGGCAGGATGCGATGCTCAGGCTAATGGGGGAGCAAACGGACATGCTCAGGCGTCTGGTGGAGCTGCAGGAAAGGCAACAAGAGCACAGACTGCCACTGCATCCTATTTTTTTAATCAATTAATAAAGAATGCACAGTTTTAAAATAATAGTGACTTTATTTCCTTTGCAAGCTGTGATCAAAGGGGTGAGGGTGGTTGGCTTACAGGGAATTAAAAGTCAACAAAGGGGGAGGGGTTTGCATCAAGGAGAGACACACACAAGTGTCATACCGTAGCCTGACCACTCATGAAACTGGTTTTAAAAGCTTCTCTGATGCGCAGCGCACCTAGCTGTGCTCTTCTAATTGCCCTGGTTTCTGGCTGCTCAAAATCGGTCCATCAGGTGATTTGCCTCAATCTCCCTCTCCAACATAAACGTCTCCCCCTTACTCTCACAGATATTGTGGAGCACACAGCAAGCTGCAATAACAATGGGAATATTGGTTTCGCTGAGGTCTAACCTAGTCAGCAAACAGTGCCAGTGAGCTTTTAAATGTCCAAAGGCACATTCAACCACCATTCTGCACTTGCTCAGCCTATAGTCGAACTGCTCCTTACTACTGTCCAGGCTGCCTGTGTATGGTTTCATGAGCCATGGGAGCAAGGGGTAGCCTGGGTCTCCGAGGATAACAATTGGCATTTCAACATCCCCAACACTAATTTTCTGATCTGGGAAGTAAGTCCCTCCCTGCAGTCCTGAGTTCCTGAAGATGCGAGTGTCATGCACCTTTCCCGGCCATCCCACGTTGATGTCGGTGAAACATCCCTTGTGATCCACCAGTGCTTGCAGCACCATTGAAAAGTACCCCTTGCAGTTTATGTACTGGCTGTCAAGGCAGTCGGTGCCAACATAGGGATATGCGTTCCGTCTATCGCCCCACCACAGTTAGGGAACCCCATTGCAGCAAAGCCATCCATTATGACCTGCACATTTTCCAGAGTCACTACCCTTGATAGCAGAAGGTCAGTGATTGCATTGGCTATTTGGATCACAGCAGCCCCCACAGTAGATTTGCCCACTCCAAATTGATTCCCGACTGACCAGTAGCTGTCAGGCATTGCAAGCTTCCACAGGGCTATCGCCACTCGCTTCTCAACTGTCAGGGCTGCTCTCGGTATTCTTCCGCTTCAGGGCAGGGGAAAGCAAGTCACAAAGTTCCATGAAAGTGCCCCTACGAATGCGAAAATTTTGCAGCCACTGGGAATCATCCCATATCTGCAACACTATGTGGTCCCACCAGTCTGTGCTTGTTTGCTGTGTCCATGTCCTCATCACTATTGTCATCGCGACGGCGTCGCCTCCTCGCCAAGTTTTGCACATACTGCAGAATAATGCGTGAGGTGTTTACAATGCTCACAACTGCTGCAGTGATCTCAACTGGTTCCATGCTTGCAGTGCTATGGTGTCTGCGCGGGTTATCCATGAAAAAAGGAGTGAAACGATTGTTTGCCATTGCTTTCACGGAGGGAGGGAGGGAGGGAGGGGAGACTGACGACATGTACCCCAAACCACCCGCAACAATGCTTTTGCCCCATCAGGCATTGGGAGCTTAACCCAGAATTCCAATGGGCAGTGGAGACTGCGGGGACTGTGGGATAGCTACCCACAGTGCACCGCTCCGTGAGTCGATGCTAGCCCCGGTACTGTGGAGGCACTCCGCCAACTTAATGTGCTTAGTGGGGACACACACAATCGACTGTATAAAATCGCTTCTGAAAAATTGACTTCTATAAAATAGACCTAATTTCGTAGTGTAGACATACCCTTAATTAACCTTGGCCCTCCCTCTCACAGATGACACCAGGTAACCCAATTGACTTCCCAGCCCTTTGTCAACTCTATCATGGCTGATGTGGGGTGCACACCCCATCATAAAGTCATACAGGAGATGCTTTGTTTTCTCATCGGATAATGAGAAGGGACATGACGCATCTCCTAGTTGGACATTGCAACTCTTTGCCAGAAGTACAGGTCACTTTCTGATTGGGCTGCATCAGCTTTGCCAAGAAGAACCAGGTCACTCCATCCAACAGCAAATGTATAAAACACCCTGTGTTGTTCAACTTGTTGCTTCTTGAAGCTGGAACATCTGGATGAGAGAGACTGTGAGCAGGACTGTCAGCTCCTGGCCAGTGACTGTACCTCCTGCTTGCTAATAACTAAGGGCATGTCTACACTACAAATTTATGTCGATATACAGCCACTGCAGCCTTTCTTGTCAATTTTACAGCCCCAGCACCACCAAGCTGTGAACTTGACAAGAACGACAGCCAACAGCCTATGTAAGTAACACAGTGCTACACAGACTCTGCATCACCCTAACTACACCAACATGAGCCCTGTGCCTCTCATGGAGGTGGAGTTATGATGTCGGTGTAGCAGGGCACTTACAGTGGTGGAAGCAAGGCTGTAGTCTGTACACTGACATCATTAGTTTGACATAAGCTCATAGGCGCCAACTCCATGGGTGCTCCAGCCCTGGCGCACCCATGGGGGAAAAATAGTGGATACTCAGCACTCACCCGCAGCCCCTGATTAGCTCTTCCCCTTCCCCCGCCCCCAGCCCTCTCGCCTGCTATGGATCAGCTGTTCAGTGGTGTGCAGGAGGCACTGGAGGGAGGGGGAGGAGCAGGGCCAGAGGAAGAGGCAGGGCGAGAGCTTGGGGAAGGGGTGGAGTGGGGGGTCGAGCACCCACCCTCGGGAACTCAGGATGTCAGCGCCTCTGCATAAGCTGCCTTACATGGACCTAACTCTGTAGTGTAGACCAGACCCAGGGGTGAAAGTAAGGTGATACGGGCCGGTACGGTGTACCGTACCCAGTTGACTTAAAGCACTGCTGCAGCAAAGGACCCTGTGTAAAGGGATGCCACAGCAGCACCCCTGGCCACGGACCGGGGGGAGGAGTGTCAAAAGGAGCAGCTGCCCTGAGCTGGGGATTTAAAAGGGCCCGGGGCTCCGGCTGCCACTACTGCAGCAGTGTCCGGAGCCCCGGGACCTTTAAATCGCCGCTGGATGCTTACCCCTCACAGCCCCGCCCCTTCTACCCAAGGCCCCGCCCCTTCCAGGGGCCAGAGCCGGCCCCCTTACCGGTAAGTCTTCACCGTTACTTTCACCTCCAGCCAGGCCTAAGTCTGTCACTGAACTCACATGTGCAATTACTCTTATTGAGCCTTGTATGTTGTCTAATGACACTAACAAGGGCTTTTCCCCCCACATACTTACTCTTCTTCGTTAGCGTATACCACAAAAAAGACATCTATTATTAGAAAGCAATAAAGAGAGAGACTTAATTCACTTAATCTGACAAACTCCATGGAGATTTCTTAAAACCTGTTTCAAATTCAAATACTCTAACAGACATATGAGGTGAAATCCTCTAGAAGGTTATTTTACTCCCATTTCATTGACTCTCTACTCTCTGTTGGAAGGAATGTAGCCGATGTGCTCCACTGGCACATATGTGGCAGGATGTCACTGATTTACAGGTTAAGAATCTTATAAAATATAGTGGCCAAAAATAAAATTATCAAAGAAAACTCTTGAGAGGAAATAAACTTCTTCTCCCTCCCTCCTATTTTGCTGAACTTATGTTACGAGACAAGAGGGACTAGGAGAAACATATTAAACAGGGAAATATGAGAGAGAGAATCAGAAGTAATAAGATGGTGTGAACAAAATTCCAGCCACAAAATGAATTGGAATGCAGCCTCATTACTCTGGTTGTCCACAAAGACTAAGTCATAGCTCATAGAAAGCACTGGACTTTGTGGTGAGCTCCTTGAGTAGCTCTGACTTTAAGTGTCCATTTACACTTATTCTGTGAAGTTAGATAATTTGTTAAAGCATATTGGTGCCTAACAATACCAGACACTTTGTACAAGTGAATAACTCTAAGACAACATATTACACAGCACTTTTACCGGCAAAATATATTCTGTTCTCATGCCAGTCCTTAAAAGTGCCATTTCTATACTGTCATTCAGTTTGCTGCTTTTGTTAATATTCATTTTCCTATCAAAAAGGGACCTATTTTGTTTATGTTGTACAGTACTGAACTTTTTGTCCTGAAGGATAGATAACACCCAAAGAAAATGATATAAAATTGTTTTCTAACCTGCAGATACTTGACATATGAATGAAACTGAGTTAACAATGGAGCCATCAAAAGAATTTTTGTTGAAACATAAAGGATTTTATTTCCATGCAGACCTGGTTACACCCGAATACATAGATTCACTGGAGGATTTTGAAATCAGAGACAATGATGTATTTGTTGTTACTTATCCAAAATCAGGTAAGACTGGTTGCTTGATTCCCTCTAGGAAAATCATATCTGACTTTTGTATGAAACCTTTATTGACCCCTCCCCCTCGGTTATTGACCACCATTATGACCTATTTTTGGTGGTAGCAGTTTCAAAACTTTTAACTGCCAACATTTTATTGGAGACATTATCTCAGTTTCATCCTTATGTTTAAGCAATGGCAGAAAGTTACCTCTAAAGCGTTAATCTGCAAAGTATATTTGAACTGGGCAAATATTGCCAACAGCTATTCACAAATATGTATTATAATAAACCACATATATTTGTTTCTGTAGTAGACAACTATTTTTATTCAAATTTTTGTAAACATTTATTTCAGCAATATTTTAGAAGCAATACGTTACTGGAAAGGGAAGGTGGTGTGAATCCTCATACTAATGAATTTCGACACAAATACAAAACCTCAGACTCCACCGAGACAGCCATCTCAACTGGAAAATAATAAAGGGCAATCTTCTAAACACCCTCCCTCCCCAGATTCATCCCAGGCCTGTTACAGAGTATTTAAGCTGAACTACCAACCACAGATGTTCTCAGGCAATCAACATTTTTGTTCTCAGACTTCGCAGTGATATATTTTCTTAAAACAAGAATAGCACCACTTCCAACCTATGAGGTTTGAGAATTACTTGTGGCTGAAGAGTTATAATATAGCAGAACCAACTCCTCTGTGAGAAGCTCAGAGAGAAGGACTCTTAACCCATTGTATACTAATCATTGTAACTCAGCTTTTGGCACTGGCCAATTCTAGTCACTAAAGTACCCTTGGCACTTTTTAATAGAGAATTCCTTGTATCACTGAGATGTCATGTAACGTGCACTGTAAGGACAGACCAATGTGAGCCTTCTCCATGAGCCCTGAAGTAGCACTGGTGCTCTTCCACTGGATGGGTGGAATAGAGGTACTTAAACTCTCAAAACAACAGTATACAGGGTGTTTTGGATAGGGCCACTGTACTGGACAGTCATGCTGCAGCACTGAGGCTGCATAAGAGGGAGAAAACTGTCTGTAGTAATCACCGTTTCCATGGGGGAACCTGAATACCCTAGGTAAAAATATTTGAAGATTTAGTTATTGACCAGAACATAGATAAATACAGGTTTTTTATATTAAAATGTACAACAATATAATGCTGTTTGGATTCCCATCCCTGCTGCATTAATGGACTCCTTTTAACACAAATTTTTGTATTTCATTTATAGTGAAAAATGAGACACAGCTTTGAAGAGATTGTGATTATAGCAGATTATTACATGACATTAAAAATAAAATTTGCATCAAAGCTGTTTCAAACAAGGTTATTTTCTTTCCCAGGGACTGTGTGGACTCAGAATATTTTGAGCTTGCTTTATCATGAAGGCCATCGCGATGGAACAGAAAATATGGAAATAATAGACAGAGTCCCATGGCTGGAGTATAACATACATAATATGGATTATGTCCATCGTCCATCACCTCGTCTCTTTACTACTCACCTGCCTTACTATTTAGCTCCAAGAGATCTGAGGAACAGGAGAGCAAAAGTAGGTGATACTATTTTTACAATTTAATTAACATTCCCCAGGAAAACTTGCAGCTTTCACCAATAAATGAGTCTAAATCCTCTGGTCCAGACTGTCTGTCCCCCCCCACCAACAACCCTTCCAAAAGCAAATCTCCCCTGCATGGGGATGGGGCTCACTTCCTCCAAAGCCCCATTCCATGTCCCTCGACCCAGCCAAAGGGGGGGAAAACAAGTTCAGTCAAGACCTCAGAACTTCAGTGTTCAGTTTCTGTGGAGATCCTTTTCACGGAACTGCTGTGCTTGTCCTCTGGGCCAAGAAACGGAGCTGCTTCTTCCTCATCATGACAGCTCTCCCTAAAAGGAGCGCTATTGATGAGTTATGATCATTACAGTCTGCATGTTATATTGTAAATTACAGTGTTTTTCTGGTTGTGGTGCATGTAGCTATGTAACTGTAAGCTCTTATGTTATACATGTTTTATGTCTCCTGCATCTTTAAACGTCAGGAAATTTCTTGCTAACGATAGGGGAGGGGGTGGACCGTGCTAGATGCAGCTCAAGAGGAAGGCTCTCCCAGAGTCAGGGATTCGCACTGAGCTCTTTCTCCTGGAGATGGCTGCCCTGCCCTGCACTATTGCTTTCCTTGATCTAAAAGGAGAGTCATTCACACTGAAGCTGTGCGGTGCTGTCCTGCCCTCATTTTGGAGAAAGTGTGAGAATTGCCTTGTGGGAGTGATGCCAATCTCTGACATTGCTACCTGGATCTCCCATGAAAGGGGGCATGTGCTGTGCACCCACTTCCCCATGAGACTCCCTGCACAGTCACCCTTGCAGCTTCCTTATCTCTGTTGCAGTAACACCTATAAGATGAGCAGATGCATGGTGCAGAGCTTGCACCACATGAGCTCCATCAGTGCAACCTCTCAATCCATAGGAACCTTCCTCTTGATTTGCTTTATAGCTCTGCCCCATTTCCCAGGCAGAAAGACTGCTTAAAGTTACAGGGACAGTAAAAGTAAATGGAACAACAACATCTCCTAAGCTGCACATAGCACAATTTTAACTACAGACAGTGGAAAATCCTGTATTGCTTATGTATATTTTACAGGGCTCACGTAGATTTTCACAATTTTAAGAACATGTTGATGGTTTAGGGAGTTTTTCTCTTCATGGCTTCTGGCTGGCTGTTCTTACTGTGCCCCACCAGGTTGCTTAGCTGACTGTGTGGTTTTCCAGAAATTCTCAGCTCCACATTGTTGGAGAAATTGGTTGAGGTGTGCAGCTATGCAATTTAGCATTACTTTTTAAACATTGTATCCATTCCAATTCTCTAAAAATATCTCTAGCTGTAATTGTTTTTGAAATAGCAAGAAATTCATGCTTACTAGGATTCAAGTCTAAGGATATGTTTTTCACTGAAATACTTTACCAATATACCAAGCACAATGCACACAAATAAATATCTGTTGTTGACTTAACAGTGTTTGTATTTAAAAGGAACTCAAAATGAAATCAATTTATGAAAGTTTAAATTCTTTTCAGATACTACACCTGCAACTGCACTCCCTGTTAATATTTGTGCTGTTTATTATCACATTTCCCATGATTTTTAAATGTTTTTGCTCCTCCCTTGCTGTGTGAAAGACCCATATAAATAATTGGAGAAAATTTGAAGACCTGATTCTAAGTA
Organism: Chelydra serpentina; assembly: GCA_037349315.1. Taxonomy (NCBI): domain Eukaryota; kingdom Metazoa; phylum Chordata; order Testudines; family Chelydridae; genus Chelydra; species Chelydra serpentina. Next base: position 47,973,478 of record JBAIAC010000010.1, read on the forward strand.
CACTTACTCATATTCTTAACCTCACAACAGTGAGTAATCCCATTGAGGTCAATGGTACTATCACCTGTATACAATACACATGTGCATGAGGTTCTTTAGAATTAGTGCAATAATACCACTGAATGTACAGAAAATGCTGGCAAAGACCCACAAAAAATCCCATTCATTTAAATCAAGATAAACTATTTAGTAAAGTATTTATTCTAACCCTTTTCAGATACAATGATTTTAGCATCAGAGAGGTAGCCGTGTTTGTCTGGCTCTGTAAAAGCGGCAAAGAGTCCTGTGGCACCTTATAGACTAACAGATGTATTGGAGCATAAGCTTTTGTGGGTGAATACCCACTTCTTCAGATGCATGTAGTGGAAATTTCCAGAGGCAGGAATAAATATGCAAGCAAGAATCAGGCTACGGATAATGAGGTTAGTTCAATTAGGGAGGATGAGGCCCTCTTCTAGCAGTTGACGTGTGAACACCGAGGGAGGAGAAACTGCTTTTGTAGTTGTCTAGCCATTCACAGTCTTTGTTTGATCCTGAGCTGATGGTGTCAAATTTGCAAATGAACTGAAGCTCAGCAGTTTCTCTTTGAAATCTGGTCCTGAAGTTTTTTTGCTGCAGGATGGCTACCTTTAAATCTGCTATTGTGTGTCCAGGGAGATTGAAGTGTTCTCCTACAGGTTTTTGTATATTGCCATTCCTAATACCTGATTTGGGGATTGGTCCTGCTTTGAGCAGGGGGTTGGACTAGATGACCTCCTAAGGTCCCTTCCAACCCTGATATTCTATGATTTTAATATTTTTCTGGAGAGGTTTTTAGCTGGGAAAGGTAAGGTTTCATTTACTGCTACAAATGCTCACTGCTCACTGACCACAGCCTAAGTAAACTATCTGTGTGGGTAAATTACGTAGAAGATGGAGCTGGTCAAAATCCTGGCCCTGACCTCACAACCTGGGGTCTAAAGTTGCAGTCAATGCAGTAGCATCTACAGCTCGCAACAGAGATTTTGTGCAAAGGTAGTCCAGGGGAGCTGCATAGGCGCGTGCATTGCACCAGTAAAGGGCAAGTTGCCTCGTGTATCTCAATTGGGTGTTCCCTCTGAAACCTAACAATGAAGATTTCAATGCAATACAACTCCACTTAGGTGCTCAGATAACGCAGGTGAGGAGATGAGGATGAGCGCAATACAGAGAACACACAGAAGTAGTTTTTTACAATTAATTTTCTAGTTTAGTAATTTTCCACAACTATTATGTTTATCCCCCAATGCCAAACCACTACTTCTACCTTCCAAAAAGCCAAAAGACTCAGCTGTAACCTATCTAGCTCCTGAATTCTCTCTTGATATCTCTGACAATGCAACATTCTCACTAATGCAGCTTATGGCAGTACATAGTAAAATAGTATTTGACAGGAGCAACCAAAATCTTTGCATTGCCAAACTGAAATTAAAACTGAGAAGGACCAACTTTAAACAGAATGCAGCAAAGAAATCAATAACATAAAACTGAAAACAAAAGTGTGCTCTGAGAAATTCCAACGTGAACTATGGAACAGATTTGGGGTGCTGGCAGAGGCAGAGGAAGGTGAGATAGAGATTGGACCAGAAGAAAAATGCACAGTGCGCTGAGACAATGTGATTCAAGCTGCAGCAGTCACAGCCTGGTATCAGCACACACACAGAGCGAGGATTGGAAATGCCAAGAGACGCTGTGTCTCAGCGAGGAAAGAAAAGCTCTGAAAGGAAAACTCCTGAATGCTAAGACAAACAAAATAGTGGAAAAAGCAAAGGAAAAGCACAAGAAAGCAGACAAAGCAGTGAAACGTGTGGACATTTCAAAACAGGAAATGGGCCAATAAAAAACCAAGGTGAAAAAAGGCTTACAACTGGTGTAACAGAAAGACAGATGGGCAGAGCATTTCAGACAAGTCCTCAACAGACTTAGCCCAGTAGCGTAGCCAGGGGGGGAGCAGGGGGAGCGGCTTGTGAGAGTATTAGGATGAAAAAATGTCAATAATTGAACAGTTTTTCTGTTTGAGATCATTAACATTTATTTCTATAATCTTTCTCCTAAATCAGTAGTGTGTGGTTCCTGGTTGGATCACGTCAGAGGCTGGTCCACCCACAGGGATGAGTTCAATATTCTCTTCCTCACCTTTGAGGAGATGAACAAGGTGAGACCAGTCAATCTCTTTATATCTGAAAGAAACAGTAAATAAAATGCCTCCATTCTTCAGTCTAATTTTGCCACTTTTACTCTCATTGAGCTGTACTTTACTCTGTGAAGAGTCTCATTGATTTCATACAGTAAGGTACATTGGTCTCATTGATTTCAATGCAAGTACTTGAAAAAGTATTTCTCAGTGTGAGTAAGGGTGGAAGAATCAGAATCAGAAGAAGAATCAGTAAGTTAGCCGCTTAGCTCCCATTGACATTCAATAGCACATCAGATCCTAAGTCACTTAGTCACAAGAAGTATCATTTGCTTCCTGGTGAAGAATATCTGCTGGATGTGAGTACAGTTAGAAAAGATAATATTCTTGCTTTACTTCATTTCTTTCCTGCATAGCAGGATAGAAGCTACACAACCCATCCCACGAGGCATCCTAAAGGGAAAGGAGAGGTTTTGTTACATTTTAGAACTTCTCAAACTGCTTTTAGAACTAAAGATGTTTTGTCAAAATGGCATTTTTTTGAAAACTGAAGATCTTGTAATTTTTTGTGAAAAATTATATTTTATTGCAATGTCTATTCACAACTAGGTTTTTAGTAAATAAAATATTTTAATAACTATTTTGACATTTTCAATAAAGATATCTATGTGAAATCTTTGAAAAGTACTGAACTCTTCAAAATTTCAATTTTTTTTAGGAACTAGTTTTTCATTTTTCTACCAGCTCAGCTAGCTTTTGACTCCTTAACAACTTCACCTACCTTAGAAGAAGTCAGGTTTAAACTACTTTGAGTGTCCATACATGGGTTTGTTCTGGCTGAACTAAATCCATTTTAAACTGATTTTAGTCACACTTTATAAACAAGGTCTGGAGTATCTGAGTGCATCTCTTAGCTAAATAGGTAGAGATGCAGCAGAATCCTCTCTGCTGACTTCAGCAGGAAGCATGTTGATAATAGCAGCAAGACTGATTAACAAAACAAGGAAAGACGCTTCCCTTTAATAGGTCCAACTCCTGATATATATATTCATAGATGCCAAGGCCAGAAGGGACCATTGTGATCATCTTGTCTCACCTCCTGTATAACACAGAATGCAGAATTTACCCAAAATAATTTCTAGAGCAGATCTTTTGAAAAATATCCAATCTTGATTTAAAATAGTCAGTGATGGAGAATCCACCATGACCCCCTGATATATTGTTCCAATGGTTAATTACCCTTGCTGTTAAAAATGTAAACCTTATTTCCAGTCTGAATTTGTTTAGCTTCAACTTCCAGCCCTTGGATTGTGTTATATTTTTCTTTGCTAGTCTGAAGATCCCATTAATAAATATTTATTCCCCTTGTAGGTAATTATAGACTGTAATCAAGTCACATCTTAATCTTCTCTTTGTTAAATTAAATAAGTATATAAGAACGACCATAGGTCAGACCAAAGGTCCATCTAGCCCAGTGTCCTGTTGTCTGACAGTGCCCAATGCCAGGTGCCCCAGAGGGAATGAACAGAACAGGTAATCATCAAGTGATCCATTCCTAGCTTCTGGCAAACAGAAGCTAGAGATACCATCCCTGCCCATCCTGAATAATAGCCGTTGATAAACTGAGCTTTTTGTATCTGTCACTGTAAGGCATGTTTTCTAATGCTTTAATCATTCTTGTGACTATTCACTGGACTCTCTCCAGTCTACCAACATCCTTCTTGAATTGTGGACTCCAGAACTGGACACAACAGAGGTCCTTCCGCTTCCAAAATAGATTGCCACAGACAGACCAAAGAACAGATAACCAGAACATTATGATACCCTGTGTCTTACATGATGTTAGCAGTTGTAATCACAGTCTCAGAAATGAGTCTTTTCTCTCTTGATTAGGCCATGAGGATGGGTTGGCTAATGATGAAGGAATATGTAATGGATTAGCTTGCTACTCACCTGCCAGTTTTTAATGCTGTTGTAGCCTCTTACAGTGAATTAAAATCTTGCTTATGAAGTAGTGTAGTAAGACTGAAGGTCCCAAAGAAGAAGTGACCTTTGTTCTTTAGTGCTATATCCCTATGCTCAATTTCCTTTATTTAAGTATCCCCTTATCCTTTACTCTCTCATTTTATTTAGCTAGTTCTTTTATTTTCCTAATTTGGGAAACTCTTACTTTGAAATAATGTTCATTTCAGGATCTCAGAGGCGCTGTGCTGAAAATCTGCAAATTCTTAGGAAAGCAGCTAAATGAAAAAGAGCTGGACACTGTTGTGGAAAAGGCTACATTTGATAAAATGAAAACTGATCCCAGGGCAAATTATGAGTCCACAGTAGGTAATGTCATGGAACGAGGCAAAGGACATTTTCTTCGCAAAGGTAAGGCAGAAGCAGCCAAATCTAATAAATATTTAATCCTGCAGATCCTGGACATGTTGAAGCTCGCTGTCTAGGACTTCCATCACAACTTTCTGTTCCCAGGAAACAATTGGTTTTGGGCACGAAGACTGTTGGGTGAGAGTGTAACAATGCATCAGGCACCATTTCTCACAGATTAAAAGAGAGATGCACTACTTTGCTCAATGCAATATCTTAAATGTTTGCTCAGCAAAGTAGTGCAGCTTTCTTTTGATCTCTGTGAAAAAAGTGTCAATATATTTTAAAAATGAAAATGTTCAATAAGCTCTCTTGGAGGGTAACATTCATTTTGTGCCCCTTTCAAAAGGGAAGGGTTGTCTTCAAGAAATTAAAACATGTGAACAGTAGAGAGAAATGCTTTCAGTTTTCTCTAGTGCTTCTGAGAAACATCACACATGGTGGGCATCGGAACTGTTTTTGTTTTACAACTTCCAGGAGTTATGTAGAGTATGAAATTAGCCAAAGAAATAAAAACTAAGGGACAATTCTTGTGGCTGAGAGGAGACGGTATTTTTCATGTTGTAGCCCTTATATAGGAGAGTCATGAATAGATGTCAGGGGTTTGTGGTCTTCTTATACTGCTGAATAGGAGGGGGATCCAGCTAGATGGTAGTGGGCACTGTGGTATGGAAAAGGTAGAGAACCAATGCCTACTCTTATGTACAGCATTGCCTGAAAAGGATGTTCAGAGAAGCTCATATTTCTCTTAATAGTAACTACTTCCTTTTCTTCTAAAATTTGCAGTGAAATAAATCAGTACAGGAAGAGGATAACTGAGATGTATAAAACCACTGGTTCTTAAAATAGAATTAGTGACATTGTCTAGAAATACTGGGTCAAGTTAGTTACACTGCAGTCAAAAGAAAATAAGAAAGGAATACTTGTGGCACCTTAGGGTAGGTCTATACTTACGCGTCGCGTCGAACGCGTCGGATCGATGTTCTGGGTTCGATTTATCGCGTCTTGTCAAGACGCGATAAATCGAACCAGGAAGTGCTCCGTCGTCGACGCTGGTACTCCAGCTCGACGAACGGAGTAGGCGGAGTCGACGGGGGAGCCTGCGCGCCGCGTGTGGATCCCGGGTAAGTGCTTTTTCATTCGAACTAAGGTACTTCGACTTCAGCTACGTTATTCACGTAGCTGAAGTTGCGTACCTTAGTTCGATAGGGGGGGGTAGTGTAGACCTAGCCTTAGAGACTAACAAATTTATTTCAGCATAAGCTTTCGTGGACTACAGTCCGCTTCGTCGGATGCATAGAATGGAACATACAGTGGGAGGATATTTATACATTCAGAGAAACATGAAAAGGTGGAAGTAACCATGCCAACTGTAAAAGGTTAATTAATTGAAAGGAACTGTTATCAGTAGGAGAAAGAAACTTTTGACGTGATAATCAACAAGGCCCATTACGGACAGTTGAGACAAAGGTGTTAAGGGTATTTAACTAGGATATTAAACTGGGGGAAATAGATTCAATTAACATAATGATTGAGCCATTCCCAGTCTATATTCAAACCTAAGGTAATGGTATCTAGTTTGCATATTAATTCAAGTCCGGCAGCTTCTCGTTGGAGTCTGGTTTTGAAGTTTTTCTGTTGCAAAATTTCCACCTTTAAGTCTGTCAATGAGTTATTAGAGAGGTTGAAGTGTTCACCTACTGGATTTTTAATGTGATGATTCCTACATGCCTCCAGCTTCCATCCAGAACACACCACACGATCCATTGTCTACAGCCAAGCTCTAAGATACCACCACATTTGCTCCAATCCCTCAGACAAACACCTACAAGATCTCTATCAAGCATTCTTAAAACTACAATACCCACCTGCTGAAGTGAAAAAACAGATTGACAGAGCCAGAAGAGTACCCAGAAGTCACCTACTACAGGACAGGCCCAACAAAGAAAATAATAGAACGCCACTAGCCATCACCTTCAGCCCCCAACTAAAACCTCACCAGCGCATCATCAAAGATCTACAACCTATCCTGAAAGATGATCTCTCACTCTCACAGATCTTGGGAGACAGACCAGTTCTCGCTTACAGACAGCCCCGCAACCTGAAGCAAATACTCACCAGCAACCATACACCGTACAACAAAAACACTATCCCAGGAACCTATCCTTGCAACAAAGCCCGATGCCAACTCTGTCCACCTATCTATTCAAGTGACACCATCATAGGACCTACTCACATCAGCCACACCATCAGGATTCACCTGCACATCTACCAATGTGATATATGCCATCATGTGCCAGCAATGCCCTTCTGCCATGTACATTGGCCAAACTGGACAATCTCTACGCAAAAGAATAAATGGACACAAATCTGACATCAGGAATGATCACATTCAAAAACCAGAAGGTGAACACTTCAACCTCTCTAATCACTCAGTGACAGACTTAAAGGTGGCAATTTTACAACAGAAAAACTTCAAAAACAGACTCCAACGAGAAGCTGCCGAACTTGAATTAATATGCAAACTAGATACCATTACCTTAGGTTTGAATATAGACTGGGAATGGCTCGGTCATTATGTTAATTGAATCTATTTCCCCCAGTTTAATATCCTAGTTAAATACCCGTAACACCTTTGTGTCAACTGTCCATAATGGGCCATGTTGATTATCACTTCAAATGTTTCTTTCCCCTACTGATAACAGTTCCTTTCAATTAATTAGCCTTTTACAGTTAGTATGGTTACTTCCACCTTTTCATGTTTCTCTGAATGTATAAATATCCTCCCACTGTGTGTTCCATTCTATGCATCCGACGAAGTGGACTGTAGTCCACGAAAGCTTATGCTGAAATAAATTTGTTAGTCTCTAAGGTGCCACAAGTATTCCTTTCTTTTTTTCTTTTTGCTGACACAGACTAACATGGCTACTACACTGAAAACTGCAGTCAAAGTTATTTTACCCACACCTTCAGGACTGGAAATGTACCGCCAAAGACCTAGAGAGCTACGTTCTGGGGAGATGAGGGAGGAAGGAACTGAGGAGAAAAGGCACTGCACCCAACTAGCAGCATTCACAGCCTCTTACCTGCACAAGCGATATTCAAATTATAATAACATATCCAAGTGGCAGCAGAGCATCTAACCACCAATTCCTCTTCTGTGTCTCCTGCCCCAGGGACCATTGGAGACTGGAAGAACACAATGACTGTGGCACAGAGCGAAAGGTTTGACAATGTTTTAAAGGAGAAAATGAAAGACCTGTCTCTCACGTTCATCTGGGATATTAATGACAACATATAGGCTGGTTTCCAGTTGGAAAGAGGTGAAAGTGTGCTAAAGAGAACGAAAATATGTTTTTGTCTCCAGTGTTCATAAAAATCCATCATTCTGTGCACATTAAAGATTTTAAACCTGCAAAAATGTTTACTTCTTACACGTATTTGCACATCACTAGAGTACCCCAGTTCTAAGCTATGAAAAGGTGTTACATACTGTCATATTCTGGGGTGCAATCCAGGCCAGTCAGGAGTTGTGTCCCCACATGTCCTATAAACCTAGGTACCTTAACTGCCCTGAGGCTGTGGCTGACAGCCTGGACACCATCAGCCAGCAGACAAACATGAAGTATCCTGAATGTCTGCTATGCAGCCCTGGTTCAGCGCTCTGACCCCAGCTGCCTGCCTATAACACAACAGCCCCACTGTAGTGTCGGTCACCCAATTACCTTATGCAGCAGTAACTCAAACTCACTCCCAGTCCTGAATTTTCCCCAAACTGCATGCTTTCCAATATCTAGCCCTTTCCTGGGCCATTCAGAGAGATATTAAGGTTCATTTGTTCCTTTAAAGATACACTACCCAGAAGCTTACCACATTAAGTGGAGTTAATATTCACTTTAAATCAAACACAGTCATGGGTTGGTTTTGATTAATAGTAAAGCAAGTTTATTAACCAAAGTAGTTTGGATTTTAAGTGAGTTCAAGTACAAAGGATAGATTTAGAAATGGTTATAAGCAAATAAAAATGAAAAATGCTTTCTAGAGACTAAGACTTAACAAAACAAGCTACAGCCTCTCTTCAGGATAAGAATCTTACAACACTACCTTCCAGCAAGATGCCTGACCACCCTTAAGGTCAGGATCTCCCACAAAGTCCAATGTACTTGGTTCCTTTGCCTTCTTACATGAAACATAACTTGGGGTTCTTCGCTCCTTTCTTTTATAGTCTAGTGTACCTTTAAAATGAATTATTTTGAAGGTTACCCCTCAATGTTAAATATGAGGAAGGTAACATGGAGTCACCTGGCGAAGGAAATTCCATGCTGATTTCTTCGCCTGCTAGTGTTTGCAAAATGCAAATTGATCTATTTCCTGCAATCTCCTGCTGCTGTAATGCTGTGTGGTTATCTTCTCCCCTTGTTGGCTTAATGGTCCTGTTTACCTTCTATGTAAATTGCATTCCCATTGTTTCTTAATGGGCTACCTTCTGCTCGCGCCCCCAGCCCCGCCCCCATTCCACCCCTTCCCCAAATCCCTGCCACCGCCTCCTCCCCCGGGCGTGCTGCATTCCCCCCCGTCCCCAGGCTTGCAAGCCTGGGAGGGAGGGGGGGAGAAGGAGCCGAGCACCCACCAGCAGCTCCCTGCCAGCTCCCGCCCCCACGCCCAGCTAACCTCCGCCTCCCGAGGTGCTGTGGCAGCCAAGCCGCTTTTCCTGAGCTCACAGGCTTGCGGCACTCCAGCTGATCGGTGGCGGCAAGCCTGGGAGGGAGGGAGGAAGGTGGAGAAAGCGCAGCGGCGGCACCTCGGGGGAGGGGTATGGGGACGAGGCGGAGGGCCCGGCTCCGCCTCCTCCCCATACCCTTCCCCCGAGGCACCACCGCTGTGCTTTCCCCCTCCCCCCCAGGCTTGCCGCTGCCGATCAGCTGGAGCACCTCAAGCCTGTGAGCTCAGGAAAAGTGGCTTTGCTGCTGCGGTGCCGCGGGAAGCGGAGGTTAGCTGGGCACGGGGTGGGGGAGGGCTGGCAGGGAGCTGCCGGTGAGTCCTCCAGCCCCGGCGCACCCACAGAGTCAGCGCCTATGGGCAGAACCACATTCCTTTGTCGTGGGTGGAGTCAGTGGCGTAGCCAGGTTCTAACACCTGGGGGAGCGAACACATAAAAAAAGGCGCCACCCGACCCGACATATCAAATTACTAATTACCTCTGGACCCACCAAGAGCCCGCTGCTGGCATGGGTGAAAGAAGAACCCAGACTGGCAGCGGGCTGAGAGACCCCAGCTGACAGGAGCCTGTGGGGGAATCCCAAAGCAGGCTCCTGCCAGCAGGGGTCTCGCTGCTGGCCTGGGTTCTTTCACCTAGTTTGGCAGTGGGCTGAAAGACCCCAGCTGGCAGGAGCCCGCGGCGGGAATCCCAGAGCGGGGCTGTGAAAGAACCCAGGCCAGCAGCGGGTCCTTGGTGGGGCCAGGGGCGGGACCCCTGCTGGCAGGAGCCTGCGGCGGTGGGGGCAATCCCAGAGCGGGGCGGGCTGAGCGGATCAGCCAGCTGCCGCTCTGGGATTCCCTCACGGGTTCCTGCAAGCCGGGGTCTCTCAGCCTGCTGCCAGTCTGGGTTTTTTTCACCCAGGCCAGCAGCGGGCTCTTGGTGGGGCCAGCGGCGGGACCCCTGAGTTATTTTGTCACTCCACCTCCATCCACTCCGTCTCCACTCTTTCAAAAATTAAAAAGGTGGCACTTTTGGAAAATGTGCTCAGGGGGAGCAGCCGCTCCCCCTGCTCCCCCCCTAGCTACGCTACTGGGTGGAGTCGCTTCAGCCCTGCGCTGCCTGGCTGGCACATTTTGATAACATAATTTTCAATATGTTTGTTATTTTGAATTTGTCCCCTGTATCCACATCACAGAATAATATCATTGATCAGTATATGTGATGGGGTGTACCAACCCAGCAGAGGCCCACCAAGGGTTAACCACTCAATTTGGGCCCAGGAGGCCATGGTCTTTTGTCCTTGCTGGGCATGCTCCAGGTGGAAGCAATATATAAAAGGGAGCAGCTCATCTGAGTCAGGGCTGGCTGACAGAGGAGAGTGGATGCATGTTACAGGCTCCTGTCAGAAATCCAATCGAGCCCCAGACTATGAAGGCTGGGGACCTGCAGAGGATGAGGGAGATGGAAAGCCACTTGCTCTGGAGGAGCTGCAGGATCCAGAATCAGTGGTAAATAGGAAGTGGCCCAGAGAAAATGTCTATTGAGAGAGGAGTCTAAAGCCAAAACCAGGACTTCTGTTTCCCTCGGGCCCTGGATCAGGGTGGAGTAGGGCAGGCCGAGGTCCCCCTACCCCTCCCTGTGCATAACATTAGGCCTCTCTGTCCTGAATACAAGGGCAGCTCCATAGACTCTGGCTGCTAGGCCTTGCGTCCCCCGAAGGCGAGGAGCCACATTGACTGAAAGGGGGTGTTTTCCCCCTTCTTTCTCCCCTGATGACCTGATACGCTGAAACAGTATGTTATTAGCTTTTCATTGCTATCTTACATGACACCTTCTAGCCACAGGTTATGACATTAGTGAGTTGGGATACATTCAGCTGGTGAGGTCAGTTGAAACTCACTACCAGATACCAATGTGCCCTTTGCCATCTTGCATTGGGATGCTGTTAGGGTCACACATGCAAAACACTTAACCACACACAATACCCTCCCCTGCACTCCTGCCATCTCTACCCCTGATATGTAGAATATATGTTGACAAAACCCTGTTGGAATTGTAGTATCTCAGTGAAGTAGTATGTGTTTTGGTAGGATTTATTTTAAGAGCTAAACAAAGTTATGAGACTTCTATAGACACTTGCCTCTTTTTTTTTGAAATTGGAGTTGCATGGAACTAGAAACTTACCCATTATTGTCCATCTGAGTCACTGGTGAAAGCCTTTGTTGGTTTGACTTGCATATTACAGATTTCAGCAGCCTTATCGGAGAATGCTGTACTTGTTTTTAAACACATGCCATTGGTCTTAACTGGATTCTAGCAGTACCATTGTGGAAAATCATAATGGCCCAAATTCATCCTTGATCTAACTTTGACTGCAATGAGTATTTCTAAATAATTTCACCAATTCTGCTTTAGGTGCCAGTAGTACTAGCTCAGTTCCTATCATTGTGTAGTGATTTTTCCCCATCACACATGTTAGAGGGAAAACTGGGAGTAGGAAGTAGTTACTGGTAAAAATAGTATGCACTTGTCTGATAATCTTTTTCAGGCAATGCTCTATTTGATACAAGATGGTGGTTCTCCACCTTTCCCATTTCCATTCCAGGGCCCCACTCCCATCTATTGGGAACCCCTCCTCTTGTTTACCAATATTGGAAAAGCAGAGTGACATCTACTCATGACCCTCAATCTGAGAACCTAAGATATAAGGGATATGACATGCTAAACACCCATCTCCTGCTCTCTGACACAAGAATAATTTTTTAGATTTTATTTATTTGGCTGGATTCATGCTCTAAATAATCCCTGGAAGCTATAGGGCACCTGAGCTGATCCACCTCACCATTTGTGAAATTGCACAGAAGCACTTGACGGGAGGAAGCACAAGTAGGTGAGTGCAAGAGGGGAGGGCTCCTGCCCCATACTGGGACAGCAGGACGATCGGTGAGTTATCTTAAATGCCTATACACAAATGCAAGAAGCCTGGGGAACAAGCAGGGAGAACTGGAAGTCCTGGCACAGTCAAGGAATTATGACGTAATTGGAATAACAGAGACTTGGTGGGATAACTCACACGATTGGAGTACTGTCATGGATGGATATAAACTGTTCAGGAAGGATAGGCAGGGCAGAAAAGGTGGGGGAGTTGCGTTGTATGTAAGAGAGCAGTATGACTGCTCAGAGCTCCAGTATGAAACTGCAGAAAAACCTGAGAGTCTCTGGATTAAATTGAGAAGTGTGAGCAACAAGGGTAATGTCGTGGTGGGAGTCTGCTACAGACCACCAGACCAGGCGGATGAGGTGGACGAGGCTTTCTTCCAGCAACTAACAGAAGTTACTAGATCACAGGCCCTGGTTCTCATGGGTGACTTTAATCACCCCGACATCTGCTGGGAGAGCAATACAGCGGTCCACAGACAATCCAGGAAGTTTTTGGAAAGCGTAGGGGACAATTTCCTGGTGCAAGTGCTGGAGGAACCAACTAGGGGAAAAGCTCTTCTTGACCTGCTGCTCACAAACAGGGAAGAAATAGTAGAGGAAGCAATAGTGGATGGGAACCTGGGAGGCAGTGACCATGAGATGGTCGAGTTCAGGATCCTGACACAAGGAAGAAAGGAGAGCAGTAGAATACAGAGCCTGGACTTCAGAAAAGCAGACTTTGACTCCCTCAGGGAACTGATGGGCAAGGTCCCCTGGGAGAATAACATGAGGGGGAAAGGAGTCGAGGAAAGTTGGCTGTATTTTAAAGAAACCTTATTGAGGTTGCAGGAACAAACCATCCCGATGTGTAGAAAGAAAAGTAAATATGGCAGGCGACCAGCTTGGCTTAACAGTGAAATCCTTGCTCGTCTTAAACACAAAAAAGCAACTTACAAGAAGTGGAAGATTGGACAAATGACCAGGGAGGAGTATAAAAATATTGTTCAGGCATGCAGGAGTGAAATTAGGAAGGCCAAATCACACTTGGAGTTGCAGCTAGCTGGAGATGTTAGGAGTAACAAGAAGGGTTTCTTCAGGTATGTTAGCAACAAGAAGAAAGTCAAGGAACGTGTGGGCCCCTTGCTGAATGAGGGAGGGAACCTTGTGACAGAGGATGTGGAGAAAGCTAGTGTACTCAATGCTTTTTTTGCCTCTGTCTTCACAGACAAGGGCAGCTCCCAGATGGCTGCACTCCGCAGCACAGTATGGGGAGGAGGTGACCAGCCCTCTGTGGAGAAAGAAGTAGTTCGGGACTATTTAGAAAAGCTGGACGAACACAAGTCCATGGGGCCGGATGCACTGCATCCGAGGGTACTAAAGGAGTTGGCCGATGTGATTACAGAGCCATTGGCCATTATCTTTGACAAATCATGGCAATCGGGGGAGGTCCCGGATGACTGGAAAAAAGCGAATGTAGTGCCCATCTTTAAAAAAGGGAAGAAGGAAGATCCGGGGAACTACAGGCCAGTCAGTCTCACCTCAATCCCTGGAAAAATCATGGAACAGGTCCTCAAGGAATCAATTTTGAACCACTTAAAGGAGGGGAAAGTGATCAGGAACAGTCAGCATGGATTCACCAAGGGCAAGTCATGCCTGACTAACCTAATTGCCTTCTATGATGAGATAACTGGCTCTGTGGATGAGGGGAAAGCAGTGGATGTGCTATTTCTTGACTTTAGCAAAGCTTTTGATACAGTCTCGCACAGCGTTCTTGCCAGCAAGTTAAAGAAGTATGGGCTGGATGAATGGACGGTAAGGTGGATAGAAAACTGGCTGGATGGTCGTGCTCAACGGGTAGTGATCAATGGCTCCATGTCTAGTTGGCAGCCGGTATCAAGTGGAGTGCCCCAAGGGTCGGTGCTGGGGCCGGTTTTGTTCAATATCTTCATCAACGACCTGGAGGATGGTGTGGACTGCACCCTTAGCAAGTTTGCAGATGACACTAAACTGGGAGGAGTGGTTGATACGCTGGAGGGTAGGGATAGGATACAGAGGGACCTAGACAAATTAGAGGATTGGGCCAAAAGAAATCTGATGAGGTTCAACAAGGACAAGTGCAGAGTCCTGCACTTAGGACGGAAGAATCCCATGCACTGCTACAGACTAGGGACCGAATGGCTGGGCAGCAGTTCTGCAGAAAAGGACCTAGGGGTTACAGTGGACGAAAAGCTGAATATGAGTCAACAGTGTGCCCTTGTTGCCAAGAAGGCTAACGGCATTTTGGGCTGTATAAGTAGGGGCATTTCCAGCAGATCGAGGGACGTGATTATTCCCCTCTATTCGGCACTGGTGAGGCCTCATTTGGAGTACTGTGTCCAGTTTTGGGCCCCACACTACAAGAAGGATGTGGATAAATTGGAAAGAGTCCAGCGGAGGGCAACAAAAATGATTAGGGGACTGGAGCACATGACTTATGAGGAGAGGCTGAAGGAACTGAGATTGTTTAGCCTGCAGAAGAGAAGAGTGAGGGGGGATTTGATAGCTGCTTTCAACTACCTAAAAGGGGGTTCCAAAGAGGATGGATCTAGACTGTTCTCAGTGGTAGAAGATGACAGAACAAGGAGTAATGGTCTCAAGTTGCAGAGGGGGAGGTTTAGGTTGGATATTAGGAAAACCTTTTTCACTAGTAGGGTGGTGAAGCACTGGAATGGGTTACCTAGGGAGGTGGTGGAATCTCCTTCCTTAGAGGTTTTTAAGGTCAGGCTTGACAAAGCCCTGGCTGGGATGATCTAGTTGGGGTTGGTCCTGCTTTGAGCAGGGGGTTGGACTAGATGACCTCCTGAGGTCCCTTCCAACCCTGAGATTCTATGATTGCTTTCAGTTTTCTCCTACTGATCACAGATTAACTTTTATAAAAGGAACAAAGTTATTGTTACCCTCCAAGAGAACTCATACAAAGATATTTTGTCAAAGTATGTCACTGTGTATTTTCCAGCTCTGTTCTATGGACAATTACTGTGTTGCACTGAGCAAAAGAAATGGTGCCTGGCACTTTGATACCCAATGATAAAAGTCCAATCACAAATCATACTGCCACAAAGCCAATTCTTACCTAAAGACAGAATGTTCTGCTTGTGACTGGAAGTCCTTGGCAGTTAGCTTCAACACATCATGTGCCAGGATCCTCAGGATTAAATATTTATTACACTTGGCTGCTTCTGCCTTACCTTTGCGAAGAAAATGTCCTTTGCCTTTCCCTAAGAGATCATCTACCAAGGACTAATTTTGCCCTGGTATCAGTTTTCATGTTATCAAATGTAGCCTTTTCCACAACAGTGTCCAGCTCCTTTTAATTCAGCTGTTTTCCTAAGACGTTTCAGATTTGCAGCACAGTGTTTCTGAGATTCTGAAATAAGCATTATTGCGAAGTAACAGTTTCCCAAATTAGTGTCCGAGAAAAACAGAGTTCTCACTCTTTCTTTGGGTGCAGCAAGGCAGATACATTTTATTAACTCAAGCAATTGCACAGAGGGAGAGAGTGCACTAGGACATAGGGTTTCCCCCTCCTAGGCAGGTCTCTCAAAAGATAAACAATTATGGCAAGCATTTATACTTTTTGTTACATACAGTAATGATCAGCAGTTTGTTTATATTATGTCTTGCCCATTCCTGTATTTTCTCACTTCTGTTCTCAAAACATAGCTATCTCAAGGTTGGGTCACGCTGACTCTACTCTGCTGCCTTTTCACCTGCTTCTAACGTGAGCCCTGCTTCTACAAATCTTGCGTTATTACAGCTAGAGTTAGCCTGACTCTTGCTCATATAGAGGCCTGCATCCAAATTCCCTCTACCGACTTCCACAATCCCCCATTTTGTGATTCTAGCACAACTATCAATGTTAGACTTCCATTCTCATTAGATCTTGTATTTCAGACTCTACATCAAACACTTCACCCTTAGGGGTTTTAATTGGATGCAGTGACAATTCATGGTTAGCATGGACATGGAAAGTATTATTATTGCGTCCATTACAATAACATAATCCTAAACTAAACAACAATACAAGCAATAGCATTCCCACAGTAATAATATGATGGGGTTGTTATACAGTTTTAGTCACAAAGCACAATATATCATATTTAGTAAATAAAGTAAACACTCTATAAGCTATATGAAACTTACTTTTCAACTTTATATATATATATTGAAGCATATGGATTTGCCCTTGTAAATCAGAAATTTTCTGGATCTCTGGTAGGAGTGAAAGTAAATTTAGGAATCGATCAGGTACTAGGGTGGTCCAATTAAAGGGTATCTGAAAACTAAGGGCTGATAGAATTTTACAATCTGCAGGCTAATAAATAATATGATTGCCTCCGGCAATGGTGAAATAAAAATGTATATCTTGTAAAGTGGTGGCCTCAACATGTACACAGCTGTCATCAGCTTGAAAAAGTAGGTGTCCTGTCAGGGTAGTTCCTTATCTCATACCCTTTCAACAAAGTGTCCATTGACTCCCTATTCCTATCTAAATGTTGGGTGTTATTCTAGGGGCATTGACTAAAAATCGATTAGGCATACCAGGTAGTCTAAGTTCCCAAACGTCTCAGTGAATTACCCGGTCCCACATGCATCCTCCCCATGGATCCAGCAGTATTCGGGATGTGGGAGCCCACACCCCTCCAACTGGTCCGTATGCTTGGAAGGAACACTGAGAACGTTCGCACTTCCACCCAGAAAATCTCGACGTGTGTCTCCATGGCCACAGATCAGATGATACTCCTGAAGTGTCTGTAAGGGCAGTAGGCCAGGCCTGATGCTCTAGATTACTCCGAATGGCCATCAGCTGGTCAGTCAGGAAATCCTGAATTTCTGAGCAAGCCAGATCCCACTGCAATGCCTTCCAGCCTCAGTGATATTCAGTACCATCTCTGTCAACAGCTTCTGGGTCAGAATTTCTCATCATGTTCTTTGTTTTTTAAAAAATATTCCAAATGATTGCTGCACTATTGGCCCCATCCCATAGGGATCCAGCTAAGTCCCTCTTCTTTCTAGAGGAAACCCAGGCCCTTTGTAGTGCTAACCTAATGGCAGCCCCTCTTGAGCAATTTGGATATGTAGAGGTGATCTGGAAACTGGATAAGGGCAGTGTGAATTTTACAATTCCTAATGTAGCATTAACATTAATGGCATAAGAAGGGGTATATTGTAATATGGTACAGGTTAAATTATTAGTTATTGGAATAATTTCAGTACAGGTAAACTTTTCAGTGGCAGAGCAAACTCTTTGGGTATGTTTAATTATTCACTAACTGGGTGATCAAATAACAATTCGGGCCACAAGACAAACACCACAAGACAGGACATAAAACACAGAACATAATTCCTATTGTGCCAGTAAATGCATGGTATGTTGATTGCTTTTCAGCTGGCATCAGTTTTCTCTGATTTTCTGAAAGACAAAAAGAACATAGGTCTACCCCTACTGGGCAGTCAGTCATTATTTAAACATTTATTTCTTATACAAATACCCTTGCTAATTTCAGGCAAAACAGAAGAATTACCCCCATATCTTTTCTGTGTTTTTTCATAGGCAGATCAAATTTCAATGGCTTCTGTCTTTTAGGTGATTTGCGTTAACACAGATGTTCTCGGCTTGCTTTTGAATTCAAAGTTATTAGCTGCTTAGAGACTATCTCAAAAGGACACAATCAAATTTTAACCTTTTAACTCCTGTTATTGCCCAGTCTTGCTACGACCAGGGGCAGACCCACCTGCAACCTTTTTCTTTCATACTCACAAACACGTTGCCCCGGGCTGGCCAGACCCAGGGGTAGGAAAGACAGAGAGAGAGAGAGGTGGACGGAGGTTATCCTGTGCACAGGTTGTCCAGAGGTACGCAGCAAAAATCTCCAACTTGCTTCTGCTCTTGGGTGTTTTCCGTTGGGATCTCTAGGGGCATCCCTTTCAGAGACCTTTGCTCAGTATTCCAGTCCAGGCCGGCTGCCTGTGTCTTCTTCAGCGTCACCAAACCACACTGGCTCCAGGGTCACAAAGGCAGACTGTTGGGTCCCACAGGGCAGCCAAGCTTTGCAAATGTAATCTCAGTCCTGTAACTTGTATTGCCTTTGGTTTACCTCTGTCTATATTTTTTCACAGCCAGCTGGGGCTGAAAGGAGTTTTTCTTTGTACTTGGCATGGTCTGTGTCTATTCTTGACCTTGAACGCAAAGCAGCTTTCTCTTTATCTCTGGGCCAAGCTGAATTGTCAAATTAACCCGTTCCTTTCCTGCCTTAACTAATTGGGAATATAAAGGAACAGAGGGGGTTAACAAAGTGGTCTGGGCAGGGAGGCATCCGGATGCTATAGACAAATTGCTCCCATTGTGTATCAGAGACTTTTTGGTAATGTAAGGGTTCCTCTAAAGTATGTAAATTTATCTAAATCGAAGGTACCTTCTAGTGGGAATTGTTTAGATGGATTATCACGTGTGTAAAATTCCAATTTTTTAAATACCTGCAGGTTCTAGGACCACAATACACATACAAGTGGTACGAAGGGGTACCCTTCGGGGGTGAGGGGGAATGCTTAGACTGTCCCCCACCCATTTTCCAAACACACACACCAGGGAAGGTGCCCTGTCTGCTCAGCAGCTCATGAGCTAAGGAAATTCTCACTTTCTCTCCTCAGACACTCACACAGGAAAGATCTATAAGATGTCCACGACCCTCCTACACCCTCTTCGGCAAAGAGCGTCAGCTAGCGTCAGAAAGACGAAGCTGCATACTCTAATTGCCTCCAGTGAGGTGATTAGACCAGTCAGTGGTTCAGACGGGGAGAAGAAAGGGAGGAGAGATGGGATCACACAATCCTAAACCCAGGCAGACCCCTCGTCGGGCATGCCATGCAGAGACATCAGCCTTGGGTCGGATCTTTTACCGATCCACTACGATGCAGCCACCGAGCTTGCGTTAGAGAAATCCCTGGTCACGAGCTGACAGCTTCTCAGGGTTCTCTGGGTGTCTTTCGGTGGCCCTCACTCATACTGACACTACAGGGGACGGGACAGAAGGATCTCAATTCGACCTCAGCACTTCATCGCACGCTATGGCTTCCACTCTGAGGAATTATGAATGAGAGGCTCAGTCCCGCCCACACACACACCTACACACCAAGGCCTCTAATCTTCACACTACGATGCATCTGTCATATACAGTAACCTTAATACTGTATGTCCGGACTTAATAGAACCCTTGAGGCGGTAACAACCCCTCAGCACCGGTGCAGTAACCTAATGCATTAACCTTATTGGGGGTGGCAAAACTAAGTCCCCAGCACCACATCAAACTAACCTTATTGGGGGCAGCAAAACAGTTCCCCAGCACCGCTCTGCATCTGATCTTGCTGCACAATCAATAAGTTCAGATGGCGTAAGCCCAACAGGAACAGACGGCTCCACGGACAGTCCTCCTCCGACACCCCAATAGAGATTTCAAAAGGTCTCTTACCTCTATTCTGGCGCCATGGGGTTCGAAGGGGAACGATCCGCAGCAGCTGCCGCTGTCCCAGCAGGTGTTGCCATCCCGGACGAGCCCCCAAATTGTCGGAGAAAAACAGAGTTCTCACTCTTTCTTTGGGTGCAGCAAGGCAGATACATTTTATTAACTCAAGCAATTGCACAGAGGGAGAGAGTGCACTAGGACATAGGGTTTCCCCCTCCTAGGCAGGTCTCTCAAAAGATAAACAATTATGGCAAGCATTTATACTTTTTGTTACATACAGTAATGATCAGCAGTTTGTTTATATTATGTCTTGCCCATTCCTGTATTTTCTCACTTCTGTTCTCAAAACATAGCTATCTCAAGGTTGGGTCACGCTGACTCTACTCTGCTGCCTTTTCACCCGCTTCTGACGTGAGCCCTGCTTCTACAAATCTCGCGTTATTACAGCTAGAGTTAGCCTGACTCTTGCTCATATAGAGGCCTGCATCCAAATTCCCTCTACCGACTTCCACATTAGAAAAGTAAAAGAGCCAAATAAATAAAATGATAGAATAATGAAGTATTAAATAAGGAACTATTAAATAAGGGAGGGAAACTGAACCCAGAGCTGTAGCACTAAAGAATGAAGGTTAATCTCCTCACTGGGACCAGTAAAGTGCTTCATATTCAAGATTTCAATTCACTGTCAGAGTCTTCATGAGTATTAAAAGCTGGCAGGTGACTAGCAAGATATAAGCCATTAGAAACTTCTTTAGCTAACCCTTCCTCTTGGCCTACCAAAAGAGCATACGTTCATTTCTGTAAGTGAGAATAACATTTCCATCAGCATATTAAATAAAGGCTGTTATAGTTTTCTAGCTTTCTGCATACTGTAGCCACTTTGATTAAGGGATCTGTATGTCTTAGAGCTACATGAAACAGCAAACATCTCAGGAACTGGACCTCTTAATGGGAAGGGACTTTCCTTGCTTTATTTACCAGCCTTGATGGTATTCTTCTCAACTTGCTCCCTGCTGGTATCACCAGACATACTGTTTCTGCTTTTTTCCCCGTTTAGTTAAGAGGTGCTCCCAGATACTCTATTTGTTCATGTGTTAAGTGTAATTAAAAACCATTTGAAATTGATTTAGTTAAACAGCACAAACTCCTGTGTTGACATTCTTACATAAGTTGGTAAGGAGTCAAAAGGTAGAAGAGCTGGCCTCACCTTCATCTCCTCAGAGGTAAGGAAGAGAATATTGAAGTCATCCCTGTGGGTGTACCAGCCTCTGACATGATCCAGCCATGAGCTAGCAAATACTTCTGAGGGGGAAAATTAGGGTGACCAGACAGAAAGTGTGAAAAATCAGGACAGAGGCGGAGGGGTAATAGGCGCTTATATAAGAAAAAGCCCCAAATATCGGGACTGTTCCTATAAAATCGGGACATCTGATCACCCTAGGGAAAATTAATGAAAATGAATGTTAATACTCTCAAACAGAAAAATAATTCAACTCTTGACATTTTTGCACCCTACTACTCTCTTGATCACAGCTGCAGAATCAATGGAGCACACTTCCTGTTTTCATACTTTTTTCCATTTGCTGTTGCAGGGATATTTGGGCTCTCAGAGATTTAACTCCAGTTCCTGTTTTTATTCACAGCCTTATTCTGGTTTATCTTTCACCTTAAGCATGAGATAAAGGCCAAGCCAAGTCCATTTATATTTGAGGATAAGCTTTGTTTTTTCACAAACAGATAATCATTTACAAACTAATACAAGTTGTACTTTTACCTCTAAAATGCACTGTTATCAGAATGATACTTTAACCTAGTAAAACATGTTTACACTTGTTTGTCCTGGATCATTTACTTGTAGCTAATATTTTTCATTGCTTCTGATGGGTTTAGTGATCACAAGACAAGAACTAAATTCCTCCATATTAACATCCAAAGTCCAATGTACTTTGTGGCAACCTGCACTAAATACCACAGCAAGTATCTTCATGGTTTCTTCAGACCTCCAGTGTGGAAAACAAGGTTCTTGAGCAGCTTCAGCAAGATGGAAGAATTTTTTTGAATTAAGTATGAAAATGAACACAATAGCACAATATTCCTGGTCTTATAGGTTTAATTAATAAATTCAATTTATATTTTATTTTATTTCATATATTATTTCCATCCTTCCCAGGCCAATGCTGGTGCACAGGGTGGAAACTCTTCTATTCCTCTCTATCACTTGCTGCTGCTTTCATCTGCTCTATGGTGTTAAAATCAACTATTTAGTTCTCCCCGCCAAGAGTCCTTTTTAAGGTGTCTCTTGGGCATCCATCTTCCCTCAACCAGTTGGTGTCTACTTGAGAGCTTCATATGGGAGTGTGCGTGTTGTCATCTGAAGTATATGCCCCAAATACGCCCAATACTTCTTTCTAATTCTAGTGAAAACAAGCTGCTGGCTGGTGATTTCTCAGATATATTCATTGCTGATGAGGCCTCTCCATCCAGTCCCCAGAAACTTTGTAGGCACTTATTTTCAAAGGCACCAGTTTTCTGAGTAATGTTTTATTAGATTTCCAGCTCTTGTGGCCATATTTAGCTCTAATACTATGTTTGGGTTGAAAATTCTCAGTTTTGCTTTGGTGCTTTATTAGTTTGATTTCCATGTGTTGTTGAGTTTTGTGAATGCTGTGGATTCCTATTTTCCTATCCTTGATGTCACTCTTCTTGAGGTCTCTGTTGGCTAGTATGGTGCTGCCCAGGTAGATAAACTGTTCTACTTTCTTGTTGTTTTTGCTTTCTACTCTGATGTTACTGCTTGATGTCTGAGTTTCCAGGATGTTTGTTTTAGCATAACTGATTTTGAACCCAGCTTGGCCTGCTGTTTTTGCCAGGTTATCTTTGTTTATAACTTTTCAGAGGTGTCACTCAGTAGTGCAATATCATCAGCAAAGACTAGGTCTTCTAGCCATTTGCCATCAGCAATTAACACAGTGTTTGCATTCCCAAACTGAAATTAAAACTGAAGTCTACACTACACACCTCCATGAGAGGCGGTAAGGTGTCTCAACCTTTTTCTAAACCCGGGACTGGCTCTCTGCCTTCCTAAACTGCCATGGATCGCTTTGGTAGGGGGGAGGGGAGGAAAGAACAGTGTTTCTCTTGTATTTCTTGCTGTTTTTTCAGTATTACCCGGTATTTCTTTTTCGTACTATCTGCATGTAAGGAATTTCTTACTTGCTTACCAAAACAGGGCCACTACTCCAGTTCTGTTCATTTGTTACAATAAAGTCCAGTTCAACTAGTTATGCGATACAAAAATGGTAATCTGATTTTTAAACATTGTTTCAAATGAAAGGTACCAATAATTTTGTCTACAATCGTATACCTTATTTTTTACATTAGAGATCATTCATTTTATTTAGTTTTAAAATAATAATAATAATAATGAAAATCAGATGTATTCACTCACCACACTGTTAATGAGATGTTTGTGCCTGTATTGTAGACACAATTCTTTCAATCCAGTGATCAACGTTTGAGAAGAACACTTGGTGCATCTTTCCCATGCTCAGCGGTATTTTGTTTTCATTTCAGTCATCGCTGATAATCCAATTTCACTGAGGTATGTGGAATGGAACGGGAGCAAAGTTTTGACAGTGAGTTCACTGAGTTGTGGGTATTCACTTCTGATGTTGATCCAGACAAGAGGTAGAGTCATTTCATAAAACTGTAATTTTGAACCCTCATCACTTGACAGTTCCAGATACTCGTTCTCCAATGATGCTGTAAGAGAGGTCTCCGTTTCTAGCGAGGAGAATGGATCATTGCTTTCCTTTCCATGGATCAGAGTCTGATAGGAAATAGTCATTGAACTTTTGGAGAGTTGATTTTAGAGGGGATGCGATTATCTCGTGTAGGAGAGGCAGATCCATGTCTTTCCTGTCATCAATAGCCAGAAATGCAAAAGATGGGAACATGTCACAACAGTCAGGCCTCACTGTCCCTTTCCAGACTTGGAGCTTTTTTTTTTAAAGGCATGATCTTGTCAGCCAAATACAAAGACATTCAGCATACTTCTCTGCATAGAGACATTAAGCTGATTGAAGTTATCAAATATATCTGCCTGTCATCGTGACCACTCTGTCAGTGCAAACTCCAATGCAGCTGTCCCACTGAAGTCCATGGCCTGTCACCTACTTGTTTAAGACCCAGAAGATTTCAACACATGTTGCATTTTGTGGCAGTTCTTCACAGCAGAATAGATCTTTGTGAAATGTGGCTTCATAAGCATAGCACACATGAACAATAAGAACCACATCATTCAGCAGAAATGTCCGTTGACTCATTTAAGTGAATTGCAAACCAGCTTGATGCTCTCACCCTTTTTATCAACTGACTTTCAATAACTTCTGCAGTACCAGTGATTCAACATGAGACAGTATCATTTGACAGTGGAATGAAATTCAATTTTTTGGCGGCTGCATCACCCAAGACTTTGAAACAGGCATCTATTACCGAAGACATGATTAGTTTGGCAGCTATACAATATATATTGTGGTATGATGACATTGCTCTGGGGTGTGAAAAATCCGCAGCCATGAGCGAAGTACTGTAGTCATAAAGATCAATCCCCCCTGTGTAGACAGCACCATGTTGACAGGAGGGCTTCTCCTGTTGACATAGTTACCGCCTCTCATGGAGGTGGAGTTCCTAAACCGATGGGAGAGGTCTCTCATGTTGGTTTAGAGTGTCTTCACCAGACGTGCTACAGCAGTTTTGCAAGTTTGTAGTGCAGACCTGCCCTGAGAAAGACCAACCTTAAACAGAAAGCGGCAAAGGAAAATCAATAATATAAAACTGAAAACAAAAGCGTGCTGTGAGAAATTCCAACGTGAACTATGGAACAGATTTGGGGTGCTGGCAGAGGAAGGTGAGGTAGAGATTGGAACTGAAGAAAAATGCACAGTGCTCTGAGACAACGTGATTCAAGCTGCAGCAGTCACAGCCTGGTATCAGCACACACACAGAGTGAGAACTGGATAAGCCAAGAGATGCTGTGTCTCAGCGAGGAAAGAAAAGCTCTGAAAGGAAAACTCCTGAATGCTAAGACAAATGAAATATTAGAAAAAGCAAAGGAAAAGTTGAAGAAAACAGACAAAGCAGTGAAAAGTGTGGACACTTCAAAACAGGAAATGGGCCAATAAGAAGCCAAGATGAAAAAAGGCTTACAACTGAGGTCTAACAGAAAGACAGATGGGCAGAGCATTTCAGACAAGTCCTCAACAGACTCAGCCCCAGATATTGATGAAACGTGAACATAATCTACTTGTCATTAATATTGATGCAACAGAGATGTCAGCAATACAGGCGGCAATTAAGAAGCTGAAAAAGAACAAATGGCAGGAGATGATCAAATCACAGCAGAAAAGCTAAAATAACTTGAACGTGCGACCCTAATAAAACTGACAGTTCTTCTTCGAGTGGTTGCTCATATCTATTCCAGTTAGGTGTGCGCGCGTGCGCGCACGGACGTCGGAAAACTTTTTCCCTAGCAGCTACCCGTCGGGCCGGCTGGGGAGCCCCCTGGAGTGGCGCCGAAATGGCGCTCTATATAGTACCCTGCCGGCCCGAACCCCATCCAGTTCCTTCTTACCGCCCGTGACGGTGGTTGGAACAGTGGTCTCTTGCTAGCAAGTGCTCCACTACTCCCTAGCTACCCATGTTAATAGTTCATTGTACTTAGTGTAAATAGTTTTCATTGTTATAGTGATTAGTAGTTGTTATAGTAATTAGTGTAGTTACAATAGTTAAGGGGCTACTCTCGAGCCCTCTGGGCTTAGGGCATGCCTTCACAAGGATTCAAGCCGTGCAGATCCTGCAACAAGCCCATGCCCACAGGCGACCCCCACGACTCCTGTCTTCGGTGTCTGGGTGAGTCCCACACAGCGGACAAGTGCAAGCTGTGCAAGTCCTTCAAGCCTCGCACCAGGAAGGAGAGAGAAATCTGCCTCAGACAATTGTTAATGGAGGTGGCACTGTGTCCCTCTCAGGGTGCGGGCTCCAGTGTCTCGGTGCGCAGCACGTCTCCATCAGCGCCGACTGTGGCACCGCGGAAGGACTCCCACCCACCTCGGGGCCGGGGATCTTCGGGAACCCAGGGTGGCTCAGGGCACCGCTCCCTGTCTCCATCGGGCCGCAAGGGGCAGACCAAGACCCAGGACATTGTTGCGGCACCGTCCCGCCCCAGCCTGCCTGAGCCTGCGAAGACCCAGACGGGCAATGTGAGCCCACGCCCGCAGGCACCGCCGTGTCTTGATGATGTGGCCGCACCCTCGATGCCTGACACCTTTGAGGCCGCGAGGGGGCTTATTAAGATGACGGCACCACTGTCCCCCGTGCCGGTGCCAATCCCGGTACGACCCCCGGTGATCTCAAGAGGCAAAGCTGACGTTCTTCGGATCGTCAGCACAAGTACAGCCTCCTGCATGCCGCTCTGAGTCCCGGCGCCATTCGGAGTCCCGTCAGCGCACGGTGCATTGGTCTGACTCACGACGCCGGTCTGACTCGCGGCTCCGCGGTCTCCACGGCGCCAAGACTCGCAGCGCCGAACCGTATCTCCACGGCACCGAGACTTGTCGCATCGAGATGCGTCTCCACGCAGAGATGTGTCTCTCTGGCACTGAGACTTGCCGCACCGTGGCGTGTCTCCGAGACACAGGGACTCGCCGCGCCGAGATGTATCTCCTCGGCACCGCGATTCGTCTTGCCGAGATGTATCTCCCCGGCGCCGAGACCCACCGAGCCAAGAGGTGTCCCCCCGGCACCGAGTCTCACTGCGCCGAGAGACGTCCCCCCGGCACCGAGGATCCCCGCGCCGGGAAGTGTCTCCATGGCACCGAGACTTGCCACGCCGCGAGTTGTCTACCCGGCACCGAGATCCATCACGGCACCGGGACTCCCCACAATATCGGGACGATAGGGTGCAGTACCGATCACGGTCCCACTCTCGCTCACGTGACTCACGTTCCACCCAGTACAGACCATCGATCGACCACCCTATCTCGCGTACTGCTCCACCCTGGCCATCGCGAGATCAATCATCTGCTAGCTCAGGTAGGCCGTCCAAGATGCCTGAGGCAACCCAAGCGACACCGGCTCAAGACCCCGTGCCTGTGAGTTGGCAACCCCAGTGGCTGTTCTGGACACCTTGGGCATACCACCAGGCCCAAGGTGCTCCATTGCCCGCCTACCCAGTGGTGCGTACTCATCCTCCGGTGGCAACCATCAGCCGTCCACCTACGGAGGAGTCTGCATCTGCAGGTCCAGCCCCTGTGGAAAGGGAAGCACCCTCCGGTGCCCAACAGGACCTCTCCACTGCGGAACAGGAGGACCTGCCCGATCCTCCCCTCCCTCTGACGACGTCTTCATCTTCACCTGATGAAGCAGTGGCCGGTACATCGACTTCCGCACCCCCTCCAATGGATTTTAAGGTCCTGCAGGAGCTACTCCGGAGGGTGGCTCTTAGCATGAACCTGCCAATAGAGGAGGTGGTTGAAGACGAGGAGGATCCCATGGTGGATGAAATCCTAAAGCCAGAGGGACCTTCCAGAGTGGCCCTGCCAATGAACAAGACAATTCGTGGCAATGCCACGGCACTTTGGCAAACCCCATCCTCCATTCCACCAACAGCTAAAGGGGTTGAGAGAAAGTACTTTGTGCCTAACAAAGGGTTTGAGTACCTGTTTACCCACCCCATGCCTTGCTCCCTGGTGGTGGATGCTGTCAATGCAAAAGAGAGGCATGGTCAGCAGGGTCCTGCGCCGAAATCCAAAGACTCAAAGCGTCTGGACCTCTTTGGAAGGAAAGTCTATTCCACCGCTGTACTTTCACTAAGAATCGCTAACCAGCTCGCAATTCTTAGCAGATACGCCCACAACTCCTGGTCATCAGTCCTCAAGTTCCAGGACCAACTTACACCAGAGTCCAGGACTGAACTCACAGCCATGGCAGATGAGGGCAAGCTGGTAGCCCGCACTTCCCTCCAAGGCGCTCTGGATTCAGCAGATGCAGCAGCCCGTACGCTGGCGACGGGTATCTCCATGCGTAGGAGCGCTTGGCTTCAGTCGTCTGGCCTGCCAGCTGAGGTCCAAAACACCATACAAGACCTGCCTTTCGATGGCAGGGGCCTATTTGCTGACCAGACTGACTCCCGGTTGCATAGTCTCAAGGACACAAGAAACACCATCAAGTCCTTGGGTATGCACACCGTAGCATCACTGCGAAAGCCATTCAAGCCTCAGCCTTCGCAACAGCGCTCGTTTCCACCTCGAGCAAGGCAGGACTTCTCCCACCGGAGAACCAGCTTTACACGCTGCAAACCTTCCCGCCCTTCCCAGGGTCAAAACAGGAACCAGCAGAAACTGCCGCCGGGCGCTAAGTGTCCATTTTGATGGGACAATCGAGGACGGCCTACCAATACCACAAAGTCCAACCTCTCTACCCTTTTTGAATTGTCTATCCCGATTCTACCATGCCTGGTCCCGTATTACATCAGACCGGTGGGTCCTATGGACAGTAGAGGCGGGATATTCTATACACTTCCACTCTATCCCTCCCTCCCACCCACCCTCCCCACCCCTCTTCAGGGACCCTTCTCACGAGCAGCTCCTCTTCCAAGAGGTGCAAGCCCTCCTCAGTCTGGGGGCAGTGGAGGAGGTGCCTCAGGAATTCAGGGGCAAGGGGTTCTATTCACGATACTTCCTAGTCCCGAAGGCCAAGGGAGGTCTACGACCCATTCTGGACCTAAGGAACCTCAACAAGTACATTGTCAACTTGAAGTTCCGTATGGTCTCCTTAGCCACCATCATTCCTTCTCTGGACCCAGGGGACTGGTATGCCGCCCTCGATATGAAAGATGCATATTTCCACATCTCCATCATACTGGCTCACAGACGCTTCCTTCGTTTCGTCGTTCGCAAGACACATTACCAATTCACAGCACTCCCTTTTGGACTGTGCAAGGCTCCCCGTGTCTTCACGAAATGCATGGCAGTAGTGGCTGCGTTCCTCCGCCGCCACCACGTTCACGTGTTCCCGTACCTTGACGACTGGCTGGTTCGGGGTCGGTCTCGTCAACAGTTCCAGGCACACGTAGAGATGATTACGGACACCTTCTCTCGACTCGGTATCATCATAAATGCCAGCAAATCGGTGTTGACGCCAGCTCAGTCCATCGAGTTCATCGGAGCAATCCTCGATGCAACCAGAGCACGAGCGTTCCTACCAGAGGCTCGTCGTCTGGCCCTCGTGGATTTAATCACCACTCTCCATCTGTTTCCCACCACGATGGCAAGACAATGTCTCAAGTTACTGGGCCACATGGTGTCCTGCACTTATGTGGTCCAGCACGCCCAGTTGCGACTTCGACCATTCCAGGCGTGGTTGGCTTCAGTCTACCGACCAGGCCGCAACAATCTGGACATGGTCATCACAGTTCCAGCTCACGCACTGGATTCTCTGCACTGGTGGTTAGACCCGCTGACGGTAGGCGAAGGAGTTCCGTTCCAACCACTCCTCCCCTCCCTAACTCTAGTGACGGACGCATCAGCGCTGGGTTGGGGCGCGCACCTCGGGCAGTTAACAACACAGGGCATGTGGCAACATCACGAGCTCGATCTCCACATCAACATCAAGGAGCTCAGGGCAATTCGTCTGGTGTGCCAAGCATTCATGCCTCACCTACGGGACCGCTGTGTGGAAGTCCTCACGGACAATACCACAGCCATGTTCTACCTGAACAAGCAGGGCGGAGCCCGGTCATCACCACTGTGCCGCGTAGCCCTTCTCCTTTGGGACCTCTGTGTAGCCCATTCTGTCTCTCTCCAGGCGTCTTACCTCCCTGGAGTCCAGAATGTTCTGGCAGACAAGCTGAGCAGACGCTTCCTGGTCCACGAATGGTCCATACGCCCAGACGTGATCCATTCGATCTTCCGCACCTGGGGGTTTCCCCAACTCGACCTGTTTGCCTCACGAACCAACAGGAAGTGCCCGACCTTCTGTTCCTTCAGAGGGCACGGCTCGGGCTCTCTTGCGGACGCCTTCACGATCTCGTGGTCACGCCACCTGCTCTACGCGTTCCCGCCTTTTCCGCTGATCCACAAGGTCATCCTCAAGATTCGCAGAGACAAGGCGGACGTCATCCTGGTGGCCCCTGCCTGGGCACGGCAGTGTTGGTACCCGACCCTGCTGGACCTGTCAATACAGCCCCCTATTCCTCTCCCAATCAGTCACGACCTCATCTCACAGGATCACGGTCGTCTTCTCCATCCGGACCTCCACTCGTTACATCTCACAGCGTGGAGAATTCGTGGCTGAACCAGTCAGAGATGGCTTGTTCGGATCCAGTTAGACAAATACTCCTTGAGAGCCGCAAGCCCTCTACAAGGCTCACGTATGAGGCTAAGTGGAAGAGGTTCTCTGTCTGGTGCGCCCAACAGCAGATATCTCCACACCTTGCCCCCGTGCCGTCTATTCTGGACTACGTATTACACCTCAAGGACAATCACCTTGCCCTCGGATCATTGAAGGTCCACCTCGCGGCTATCTCGGCCTTCCACTCAGGAGCAGATGGCCGCTCAATATTCACGCACCCCATGGTGCGCCGCTTCGTCAAGGGATTGGAGAAGGTCCACCCTCCAACGAAGTCACCCGTTCTGGCATGGGACCTTAATCTCGTCCTTTCTCACCTCACAGGTCCTCCTTTTGAACCGATGGCCTCTTGCTCCCTTCTCTATCTATCGTGGAAGGTCGCGTTTCTCGTGGCTATCACCTCAGCCAGACGGGTATCTGAGTTAAAGGCTCTTCTGTGTGACCCTCTGTATACCATCTTTCATAAGGACAAGATTCAGCTTCGACCTCACCCGTCCTTCCTTCCAAAGGTAGTCTCACGCTTCCACATGTCACAGAACATTTTCCTGCCTGTTTTTTTCCCCAAGCCGCATGCCAACTCCAGAGAGCAACGGCTACATTCTTTAGATGTAAGGAGAGCGCTCGTCTTCTACATAGAGCGCACGAAGCCATTCCGTAAGACGTCCCAGCTGTTCGTTGCTGTTGCAGAGCGTATGAAGGGCTCACCGGTCTCTTCACAGCGCATTTCATCTTGGATTATAGCCTGCATCCGTGCCTGCTACGACCTGGTGAAGCTGCCTCCGCCACCAATCACGGCCCACTCCACAAGAGCGCAGGCCTCCTCGGCGGCTTTCCTGGCTAACGTCCCTCTTCAGGAGACCTGCAGGGCCGCAACCTGGGCATCGGTGCATACCTTTACATTGCACTATGCCATCACCCATCACTCCCGTGATGACGCGGTCTTCGGTAGGGCTATCCTACAAGCTGCTTTTCCGTAGCTCCGACCCCGCCTCCAAGGTAAGGCTTGGGAGTCACCTAACTGGAATAGATATGAGCAACCACTCGAAGAAGAAGAAAAGGTTACTCACCTTTGTAACCGTTGTTCTTCGAGATGTGTTGCTCATATCTATTCCATTCCCCCCCACCTTCCCCACTGTCGGAGTAGCCGGCAAGAATGAACTGGAGGGGCGTCGGGCCGGCAGGGTACTATATAGAGCGCCATTTCGGTGCCACTCCAGGGGGCTCCCCAGCCGGCCCGACGGGTAGCTGCTAGGGAAAAGGTTTTCCGACGTCCGTGCACGCGCACGTGCGCACACCTAACTGGAATAGATATGAGCAACACATCTCGAAGAACAACGGTTACAAAGGTGAGTAACCTTTTCAACTGTTCCAAGTTCTGGGGAGAAGAGACCCCTCCTGACAAGTGAAAACATGGAATCATTGGCAGAGTACCTGAAAAGGGAGATCTCACTGACTGCAATAACTGGAAAGGAGCCACACTACTCTCTATTGTAGGGAAAATCATCTGTAATGTAGACAAAAGAGGCAGTGGATTCAAAGCTTAGAGAAGAACAGGCTGGATTCAGGCTCAAAAGATCCTGTGCAGATCAGATAATCTCACTTAGGACTATCATAGAAGAATGTGTAGAATTGACTTTACTATGTACTTAATTTTTCAGCGTGCCATAAGCATCCTTAGTGAGAATGTTGCATTGTCAGAGATATTAAGAGAGAACTCAGGAGCTAGATAGGTGAAAACTGAGTCTTTTGGCTTTTTGGAAGGTAGAGGTAGTGGTTTGGGATTGCGGGATAGGATTAATAGTTGTGGGAAATTACTAAATTAGAAAATAGTAGAAAACTACTTCTGTGTGTTCTCTGTATTGCGCTCCTCCTCATCTCCTCACTTGTGTTATCTGAGCACCTAAGTGGAGTTGAAATGCATTGAAATCTTCATTGTTAGGTTTCAGAACGTGCACCCAATTGAGATATATGAGGCAGATTGCACTTGATTGATGCAATGCATATACCTATGCAGCTCCTTGGACTACCTTTGACATAGAGCCTCTCTTGTGAGCTGTGAATGATACTGCATTCACTGCATCCTTAGACCCCAGGTTATGAGGTGGAGGCCAGGAGTTTTATCAGCCCCATCTTCTACATAATTTACCCACACAGATAGTTTACTCTGGCTGTGCTCAAAGAGCAGGGTTTGGCCTTTTAGCAGGAAATGAAAGCTTACCTTTCCCAGATAACTCCCCCATTCTTCCACAAAAATTAAAATCTGGTACTGTCTCAAGTTTGACTGCAAGTTTAGAAAAATGAAAAAATAAAATAAAAAAGAAAAGCATAAATCAATAGCAGAGACAGGATTAAACCACTGCAGTTCTTGGATCTGAGAAACCTTAGGTTTCTGGCTATATAAATAATCTGCAAGGTGAAAATGTGGCAGCCTCAGATAAATTTAAGGGACACAATTAACCTAAAAATCTGTGGTTTTATAAAATTGCTATTGCTGCAAGTAACACTAAAATTCACTATATCTGAAAAAGTTTAGAATAAGTACTTTATAAAATATTTTATTTTATCCTGAATAAGGTATACGATTGTAGACAAAATTATTGGTACCTTTCATTTGAAACAATGTTTAAAAATCAGATTACCATTTTTGTATTGCATAACTAGTTGAACTGGACTTTATTGTAACAAATGAACAGAACTGGAGTAGTGGCCCTGTTTTGGTAAGCAAGTAAGAAATTCCTTACATGCAGATAGTACGAAAAAGAAATACCGGGTAATACTGAAAAAACAGCAAGAAATACAAGAGAAACACTGTTCTTTCCTCCCCTCCCCCCTACCAAAGCGATCCATGGCAGTTTAGGAAGGCAGCAAGCCAGTCCCGGGTTTAGAAAAAGGTTGAGAAACACTGTCCTACACCATCAACATTTTCTTAAACTTTTCAGAAAACTTTGGAGAGGAAGCAAAATGCAGACACCGGCCTAGTTAGGCATTCTGCCTTGCTGGGGAACTCACAGAGTAGAGAGATACACTGCAGCTTGGAAAAACCCCAGTCAGGAAGGAGAGAGGCAGATCTCTATCCAAGAGCGGTGACAGGAACCTAGCTCATTTGCCCAATTGCTCTTAAGGGACCATGGAGGGGGAACGCCCTCAACTATGATACATACCTTTGAATTGTTTTACAATTTGTCTCTTCAGTTTTAGGATTGTGCTGATGGTGTTTGTGTCTGGCTTTTTATCTTCTGTCATGCTATTTTTAGTTGCACTAATATATAACTTGGCTCTCTTCTTATTTTTCCCAGAACTTCTCTGCTCACAACAGTTGAAGGAGAAATTCATTGGGTTTTACAGCAGTGCATTTTAGCATTACTTATTAAACACTTTGGTCCAGATAGATCCTCAAAGATATTTAGGCCCTGTGATGGGTTATATTCCCTATACTGGGTTGAATTAAGCCCCAAGTGGGCCCAATCAACCAATTAAGCAGTGAGCAGCAGAGAGATTTAGGTTGCAAAGGGGCCACTAATTGGAAGCAGGCTCAGCTGGATAGGAACAGGAGGGACCTGTATAAAGCCCAGGAGCTGAGGGCAGAAAAAGGGCAGCAGGGAAGTGGGTTGCTGTCATTGCCTGGGAGAAAGGAGGTGTGTTTAGGACTATAAAGGGTAGTCCATAGCAGGGGTGGAGCATATGGGCCTGTGGTGCACCAGCAATATTCAGGGCCTGGGGGCCCAGTTCCACCAATGTTTGGGGCCGGGTCTCTGCCCCGGCCCTGCCTGCCACCCCCACGCGCCTCCCCCAGACCGTCCTGCTTGCACCCTAGGCAGCTCCACACTGCGCTCCCTCGCCAGCCGCTGCTGGCTACAACAAAGGAAGCGGTGCCAGCGGCAGGCTGAGGCAGCTGCTGCGCCTGTGGAGGGAGGAGGTGCACACGTGATGGCAACGCCACCCCCCCCCCCCCAGCACCCACTGGGAGACCACTCCGACTGCGACGGGGCTTCCTGGAGCAGACCTGAGCAGCTGGGGCTTGGGTGAGTGTCGGGGTCTATTACACCCTGCCCTTCCTGCCTGCAGTCACCACTCCTGCTCCACGCTTGGCAAGGGGCAGCCCCACCCCGCCAATCCCCGTGAGGCTATGGTGAGGGGCAGCAGCAGGGGAGGAGGTAGCCCCCGACACCCCCACCACAGGGGAGGTGAGAGGGCTTCCTGGACCTGAGCAGCTGGGGCTTGGGTGAGTGTCATGACAACCTGCTCCCCCACTGCCCACAGTCACTGCTGGGCAAGAGGTAGCCCCATCCCGCACCGAACAATGATGAAAAGTGTTTGCTGCCTCCTGTAGAACATCACCAAAGAAAGGGCTACATTTTGTTTTAATTTTAGAAAGTATTTGCTTTCGAGGGTTATTGATCCAAGAGTGCTGGATTCTTTCCGTATTAATAAGAGTATGAATAAAATTGATATTCTTAGTTAAATAAATGTTTCTTACGATAGTGATATTGTGAATATAGGGAAACTGTTAAACGCTTGCTGTTTCCAGTCCATTTTTACCTTATTTTAAAAAATATATATTGGCTTACAAGGCTAGGGGGGGGCAGGACTTGGACCCATTCTGGGCACCACCAAAAATTATGCAAACCTGCTGCCCCTGGTCCAGAGTAATTCTCCGGGAGGATGAAGTTGGGAGGCTGGCAAACCTGGAGAGTGGGAAGCCAGGAAGGTAGGAGAAGGCTCATGGGAAAAGTAGCAAGGAATAGGAGTGCAGACCTTGGCTGCTGATTAAAGGGCCCCTGAGCTGGAACCCAGAGTAGAGCGTGGGCCTGGGTTCCCCTACCAGCCATTGAGGATGTAGCACAGATGAGGCAAAGGACAGTGGACTGCCTGGGATGAATTGTTCCAGAAAGACTTGGTTACCCACTTAGAAGGTAGTGACCTTGCTGGAGGACTGACAGGGCCGAGTCACAAAGAGGCAGTTGTGGTTCCTGGAGCAAGAGGGGCCAGCAGGGTGGGAGAAAGGATGACCCTGCCAGATGACTGGTGCCTCCCCATACTGGGAGGGCACCCACTAAAGGGGTGAACACATGATCTCCCCACATGTCTCCTCCCTGTCCTGCCCACAGATTGAGACCCCCATGCTCTTCCATCCTCCCCATGTGACCCATGGGGGGGAGTGGGGGGAGAAGGGCTCTGTCCTCCTACTGTACTGCCTCCCCTGGCACATTTAGCTGCACTCCTTGGTGGCAGCGGCATCTTTTATTGGACCAACTTCTGTTGGTGAGAGAGACAAGCTTTTGAGCTTACACAGAGCTCTTAGACTGCGATAGCTGATATCAAAGCCAACCATTTGGTTTGCCCCAGGACTTCCTGGAGAAAGGCAAAGAACATTTTATTCACAAAGATAATGCAGAGGCAATCAAATATGTTAAACAAACTCACAACCACAGAAAGCAGAGACAGGATTACACCACTGGAGTTCTTGGCTCCCAGCCCCAGAATGCTTAAATTAGCTGACCAGATTGCCTGCCCATCTGATAGCATTCTGATATGAGGACAGTTGTACCTTACTGATGAATTATAAATGAAGTAGAAAGACTAGGCCAAATATATTCTGTTTCTGACTCTGAAACAAGTACTGATGTAGGACGGGGGGGGGGGGTTACTCCATTAATTTACTCCAATCTTCCAGCCCAGTGGGTTCTGCATAGGTGCAGAGTTCTATCCATGTAGAGCAATACACAAAAAGAAAATCTTCCAAAAAATTTTATGCGAAATCTGTCCACAGAAGGATACACCAGTCTTCTGGTAAGCAATGTTTAGGATGGGCAGAACTTTATTTTTTGATCATTTTGATGGAAAATATCAATGATTATTTTTCTTTTCTTTTTTTTTATCAATTTAAATTTTCAGTTGTGGGAAATTATAGGACAAGGCCAGACAATTGTATAATGACAGTAGACATTGAGATTAAAAAGTTAAAGCTTTATAACTGTTAAAATACAATTTGTCAGCCTAACATCAAAATATACAAAGCAAACATCCTTAAATCAAATTCTAATACATTCTTAAGCAGCATTTTTCTCTGCCCATCTGTAAATTTCAATTGTCGATGAAAATATTTTCATCAGTTTGTGTGTGCACAGTGAAATTGATGCTTACTGACATTTACCAATACAAATCTAATCATTCCAAACTTAATATTGGATTATATAGGACATACAGCTGAAATGAGTCAATTTACGGCAATATTTGGGGTATTGCCTTGGTAATAAAAAGCACTGCAGTTTTGTTCTCTGTTTTTATGTAGGTCTGCAATATTTGCATACAAAAATCATGTCTGTAGCAAAATGACCAAATGGCAGACAATTCTTGTCTTACTCATTTTGTTATTGTTGTGGAAGCAATGAAAGAACAAATCAAGTCTGGAGAATCATTTGAAGACTGCATGAGTTACATGAGAAGTTGGAGAGATGTGCTATGTGCATATTTCACGTATGTGCTGTGTGTGCATGTCACTGTCTGTTACAGCTGTCCCCCTGCTGGATTCTTTTTCAATAGTGGCCGCCCCCCCCCGGGCCATGGAACTGACCAAAGTCACAGCCTGGCCCTGCTCATGAAAATGGCTTGTACAGACTAACTGGAGCCATTGCTCTGCCTAGGGAGGAGGCTTCTTGCTCCTTTGTCTAGCTTCTTTGTTCAGACCCGGGCTTGGTGTAGGGGTGCTCTGCCCAGGTATGCAAGACCTAAAGTGGCCACATAGCTGAGCATATGAGTCATACCTGTGGCTCAGAACTTGCCCAGGCATGTCTATGCTTACCTGTAGTTTTCCCTGCTCTCTCTCTCCTCCCCTGTATCCAAAGAAGCCAATCAAAAGTACTGGTGGGAAACTGCCTAAGTTTGCCTTTAAAACCAGACATTTTCTGATCAGACCCCTGGAGAAGTTCTTCGCCTTGCCACCTGGTCTGATCAGCTAGGGGTCTTGGGAGGCCCTCTCCCCGCTCTCGTTTGTTTTTTGAGCGTACCCCCGTTTTAAACTCCCCTCCCACGAACAACGAATTTGTGCCTGAAGATCTCCTGATTATTGTAAGCGAATCGAGTTTTCTCTGCTTGTTGCTGTCCTGGAAAGTGGTAAGGAAAAACCTCTTGCACACTTCCCCTTGTTTTAATGCTGGCTTTCTTTCCCCAGCAGGCAGACTCCTTGGTCTGTATTAGGTTTAGCATTTAGTCTAGATAAATTGTAATTTCATTTTGCATAGCTGTGGTTAAGTAGGTTTAAAGAATTGTTTGTATTGTGTTCTGTTACTTGCTAACTTGTGTAGTCTTGGTTAAGTTAAATCATAGATAAGATTTTACTGTGTTCTGTATAATTGTGGTTAAGTCTGTCTTCCCACTGTCCAAACCCCCCAAGCTCGCCCGTGTCTCCCCCCGAGCTCCCCAGTCTCGTTGCAGTCTCTCTGCTGTTTAAACTTGCAGCCTGTCTGCTCTCTGTCTCTCCCTCAGTTCAAATCTCCCTCCACCGCGCCTGTGCCTTTGGTCTCTGCTCCACCACGTGTCTTCCCCACACCCCAACCTCATTTCTCTACCACTGCCTTTCCAAGCCTCAATTGCATTACTAAAGTCTAGCATAAAAACCCCATTGGTTACTTTCCTTTTTCTCTCTAACACACCTCACATTTTACATTTACACCACTGTGACCCATTTTTACCTAAAGTTGTTGGTTATTTAACACATTTTACCCATAACTGTTAGTTGGTTATATGCTGCTGTGACACACCCTTTACATAGAAATTGTTAGCTACCTGTTACATTTATACTTCAGTGTTAATTGGTTACCAACGGTATTGTACCCCGCTGTATTGTACCCCACTATTGAAACCCCCTATCCTGTTTACTAAAAGAAACCCCTCCCCAATTGTCTACCTTAACAAACCCCATACCCCTCACTATTGAATTTTCCCTGTTTTTATATTCTCTTAATAAAGTTTATTTTGCATCCCACCCGTGCAGTAATTGTCCCCCAAGATCCCCTACCTGCTGGCAGGGACAGTCACATCATGTAATAAACTGGCAAAATATGTATTGCAGCCCACGGAAGTGGTCAGTCCATTAATGGCTAAGGGCTTATTACTACTAGCAAGCTGAGTTGCTCCATTAGCACCAGTGGACAAGGCTTTTGCTTTTAGTGTTGCAGGTCTTAGGTTCAAATTCTGGTGATAAACCAGGCAGGTGGGTTATTACACCCAGAGTCTGCGTGGCTCTATATAAATTTTGCAATTAATAATTAAATTTAATAAAAATTAACTTCACTCAATCTTTTACCAAAAACTTTATATGTTAATACAAACTCAATATGGTATATCTGCTGATTTTTTTCTCTTTATTAAACTACCTGAAAGCAGGTGAACAAATTTTACAAAACTGTGGTTAGATAATGTTTAACCAAGGTTCGTCAAGGATCAAAACAGTTTTTTCTTACTCCTGTCCATTTCTGCTGTTGCCCTTCTGAGGTGTTGCTGGTAAGAAAAGTTGGAATGAAAGTGAAAACTACTACGCTGTCATTTAAATAATGTTTGCTATTGAGATGTTTAATTCAGACATATACATAGAATTTGAGGCACATTCATTACTGTTTTTTCACACAGACAATTTGAAGTCATCACATTTGTAACCATTACTGTATTTTGTAATCTTTTACTAGGAGTCACCCCTCAGTTAAAAGGTCAGAATTGGTTAAAAGAAGAAAGGCTAATGAGCTTGTGAAACTCCAATCAGGTTGTGCACCAGCTGATCTGCAAGTAGTATAAATATTTGCCAGTTTTTAGGACTGAATAGCAACCTTGTTGATTCAGGTGGCAGTAAGGAGTGTGGATGTGTGTCAGGAGAAACAGCGAAGAGACGGTCAATATACTGTAAGATAATGCTACTGAAGTCTTTGGTGGTAAATTTGTGACTGATTGGAATATTTTATATGATTGAGTGAAAGGTGGATTTGATGCAGTGGAACTGTTTTTCCATCACTGCCCTCTGGTAATTAGCTAAGGAGCATGGAATCTGTACCTGAATTTACTGTATTTTATTTTTGTGACCATTCAGCAAAGTGTTGTTAAAGAGTTGACTGGTGAAAGCAAATGTAATTTAAGCCATCATGGCTTTTACAGTATCAGCAGCATGACAGAGCTTTTAATTTGCAATTGAGTCAGCACTCAGCTTTGGTCAGTCTGAGCCACACTGGCATTTCTCACCTCTACTGTCTGCTTGTCTGAATCAGCACTTTTTATAGTTCCTGCTGTGGCAGCAGAATTTATGGAGAAATAGACGTTTCTACAAGTGCAGCTCCTGTACTTAGTTGGCCTGCATGCCTATCTATACAACAGTGCTGGAATTTGAGATTTCCAGAAAGGTCTTATAACTTTTCTCCTCCTACATATGGGTGACCATTTTCCAGCAGCCCTTCTCAAGTGTTCATCAAACTGAAATCTTCTATAGATCTTGCTATGCAACCTGAAGGGTAAACGGAAGTTGTGTACATCTTTTAAAAGTTGAAAAAATAATAAATTTGGCAAGGCGGCTGCTTGCTATAACAAAGTAGGAAGGAGAGAATCTTCAAGGTGAGTGCAGCCCTGCTGGGTGAGAGCATATCATTGTTTTGTTTTTCAGTGTAAGTGCAGGGGTTGGTTTTGTCATGTGACTCAAGTATTCTATCATATGGTGCTATCCTATGGACACATCTCTTTCTAAAAACAAACCACAAAAAGAAAACAATCTTTTCTCAGTGTGATTTTAAAAGCTCCATTACTTGGCAGGGAGATCAGCAGATTCATCTGACAAAAACCAAAAATGTAAGCTCAAGGGGAACATTTTCTGAGGCCCCAAGGAGGAAGGGTTCGCTGGAGATTGCATATTGGTATGTTTCTGTCCCTAAAGTACACTGGGCCACAATGGGAAGCAAAATGATAAACTCCCCAAGTCTGGCTCTTGTACCAATAGATGGGAGTTCTCAGATATTTTTTTTCTCCATATACACCTCTAGTCTATTAGAAGTATGTAGATCATGGATTGCTACAGACCTTGTCAGATGTGGTATTACTTATGCTATTCAAAGGGGCAGGGGGAATGTGAGTACAGAAGAATCACAACAATTCCTGATCAGAAAGTCCTTTTGCAATATATTCTAATCTGATACTTTTCCTGAAATATTCAATAGTGAAACTGAATTTTGTCATGCTGGTACAAAAAATATGGAACTTATTAATAACAATGATCTGCATATTTTATTTACATTATTATTATTATTTTTTACAAAAATAAGGGGAAAACAAACCAACAACAAAAAAAGTAAAGGAAGGGGGCAGGGAAGAGACTATTCTGCAGACAGCTAAAAGTGCTGATGGAAAGAGCTTGGAGTCCTACAAAGTTGGTCAAAGGCCCAAACTGCAATGGGGCCCATAGGAAGTAATTTGCAGCTGTCATTTGCTGAGCAGAGCTAAACCAGTAGGTGGTCAATGTCGGGCTAAAACACATTGTACACAAACTGGGAGGGCACAAGCTATTTTTCACAAAAATACTGGAATTTTTTCTCATTGGATGATAAGGCACATGACTCGTAACCTGGTTGAACATTTCAGCTCTTTGCCAGAAGCATGAGTCACTTTCTGATTGGCACATATCAGCATTGCCAATAAAAGGAACCAGGTCACACTGCCAAGCAGAAAAGGTGCAAACTTGTTGCTCCCTGAAGCTGAAACATCTGGATGAGAGAGTGTGAGCAGCCAGTAACAGCACCACCTGCCTGGTAACAAGTGAAATCTTGTCAAGAGTCCTAATAAACTTGTCTTTTTTAAAGTTCTTTCTAAGGAAACAGCAACAAAATTTCTAACAAGAATAGGACCACAGCTGTTACAATATCTTGAGTGAATCACCTGAATTAACTCTGTATCTCAGGAAAACAATCACGGCAACTGTGAATCTGAACTGGAGAAATCACCTCTATGCCAGTTCCAATTGACAAGTACCTGAATTTTATACATCTATTGCTTACTCCAGTGATGGCTTGATTATGTTAAGCTAAATGCTTCTCAGAAAGAATTTACCTGAGATAAAACCCTCTGAAGAACCCCAATGTATGATGTGAACCTTTATTTTACTAACAAGTTTACTCTCAGTTGTCTAGAAATTACACTAAATCAATAAGAATTGAGAGCAAGCGTTGCGGCTAGGAAAACTAAGCCTAATAATCTTTGTAAGAGGAAACTGTACTTCCTGCCACCAGAAGTTACTGTGAGATCCTTACTCCTAAGTATTTCAAAGGGTTCAGCCTAAAAAAATCACAGATGATTGTTGTCAAGAGAATCGATCGCTTCTCAGACAAAAAGAGGAAGAAGTGTTATATTGGCTTCTAATCTAAAAGATTTTACCACTGTGTAAATCTTTGGTTAAAGTGGCATGAGAGTCTATAGTAGAGCTTAAATTTAAGAAAAATTAGAATGGCTTCAGAATTATTACATTGTTTTGGATTTAATGTGTGCTAGTCTTGTGTGTAAGTGACACAAAACTTGGCAATGAGTATTACCTGAGCCAGGCACTTCTGAACAAAACTGATATTCTTTGAGAATGAGGTTGTTTTGTTTAAAGCTCCAAATTCTACCATAGAATTGTTTGGTTGAACTCATGTGAGCAATCCCATAATTTCATTGGCATATGAACCTGATTGGATTCAATAAGGGACTATGTTTAAGGATATATAGCTCCATGCCAGTGGCAAAACCACTGAATCATACTATTATAGAACTAGGATAAAAGTTGCCTTTGTAATAAGATTTTGATAAGACCTTGAATAAATTGTAACTGATTCGTTATCGCTTGAAAATTGTAACAATCCCATGCTGAGTTCAGTTTCTGAAATTGTGAACATCTTTATTTTGCCTGTTTGCTTTAAAAGCAATTTTAGCTGATAAAAACTCATAAGTTTATTATAATTCTCCAGTCTTTGTTTTAGCAAGGATCACAGATTCAAAGAACAGTAAAACTTAGGAGCAGTAACTAGTTAATTATGTTATTTAACCAATGTATGTCTTGCCTTTCTCTCACGTTGGACATGCAATTACCCCTATTGAGGCTATTGTGTTGTCTATTGGCTCAGTTTCACATACCTGCTGTTCTTTGTTAGCTGTGAACCACATCTATTATTGGGAAGCCTGGGGGAAAGAGACCTGGGTATTAGGTACGCTTCATTTGATAAAATAACTACTTGGAGATTTCTTAAAACTTGTTCCATCTCAGACACACATGCTGAAATCCTCTACAGGGTTTTTTTTACTCCTTCCCATCTCCATCCATGTCCTGAATTCCTCTTTCTCCCTCTTCCACCTCTGTCTACAGCCCTTCCAACAATGTGCTTCACTGGTACATATGTGGTAACACTGTAATATATGTCACAAATCTTATCAAATATAGCAGAGGAGGAAAAAGTTATCAAAGAAAATTTGAGGAAAAAACAAAATTCTTCTCCTTCCATTCCATTTTGTTGAATTTGTTACTGTACAAGAGGAAGAAACATATTAAACAGGAGAGAGAGAGAGAATCAGTGACAGAAATAATAAGATATGAATAAAATTCCAGACACAAAATTAATTTGAATGCAGCCTGGTTACTCTGGATGTTCACAAATACCAAGCAATAGCCCTTAGAAAGCATTGGATTCTGAGTTCCTTGAATAGCTCTGATGTTTAGTGCCCATTTACATGGATTCTGTACAGTTACACAAACTTTGTTTAAAGAATTATCTATAACCTTACCAGATACCTTGCACAAGTAAATAACCTAGAGAAAATATATCACACGCCACTTTTTCCTGGGAAGAATATTCTGGTCTCATACCAGTCCCTAAACATGCCATTTTTATGCTATCATTCAGTTAGCTGTGTTTGTTCTTCATTTTGCTATCGGATAGGGAATTGTTTTGTGTTGTAGTGATCTTTTTTTTTTTTTTTTTTTTTTCCACAAAAGATGACAGCAAAACAAAAAGGATATAAAATTATGTTCTCTTTGCAGATTCTTGACATATAAGAGAAACCAAGTTACCAATGGAGCCGTCAGAAGAATTTATGTTCAAACATAAAGGATTTTATTTCCTACCAGACTTGGCTAACCCTGAATATATAGATTCATTGGAGCATTTTGTAATCAGAGACAGTGATGTGTTTGTAGTTACTTTTCCAAAATCAGGTAAGACTGTTATGATTTTCCTAAAGAGTAATAAGCAATCTGACTTTTGTCTGAAGCCTTTATTAGCCCCCTCCTTACTGACCACCATTGGGACTTATGTTTGGTGGCAGCATTTGTCAAAACTTTTTTTTAACTAACTCAGTGTTTCATCCAACAAAGAGGAGTTTTATATAAAGAAAAATTGATCACAGAACTAAAAACTAGTGGTAACATCAGTACAAGTGATCATGACTTGATCACATTTGTTAGGTGCAAACAGAATAGAGTCCAAACCAATAATCTATATACTTGGTGCTTCAGAAAAGCCAGTTTCACAAAGCTGACAATAATTATGAGCCAAATCAGCTGGGAGAAATAATGTAATTAGAAAAAAACTGATTATTGGGAATTGTTTAATATTTTACTATATTTCAAAAAAGTCACAATAGAGAAGATTAAAAGACATGGTTAAAAACCAATCTGGCTCTCAGGGGAAATAAAGGCAGCTATAAAATATATATAAAATAAATGGAAGAAAGGGGAAGTTGATAGTAATGAATATACATCAGAAGTTAGGAACTGTCAAAAATTGATTAGGGAAGCAAAAGGACACCAGGAACAGTCTGTGGCCAGCAGAGTAAAGGACAATAAAGTAGATTATGAACTTAAAGAATGCTAGCATTGGTATTGGTCTAGCAATGGTAGAATTGTCAATAACAATTCAGCAAAGGCAGAAGTGTTCAATACATAAGAACAGAAATACTGGGTCAGACCAATCATTCATCTAGTCCAGTATCCTGTCTGACAGTGGCCAGTGCCAGATGCTTCAGAGGAATGAACAGAATAGGACAATTTTGAGTGAGCCATCCATCCCCTGTCACCCAGTTCCAGCTTCTGGCAGTTAGAGATTTAGGGACACAAAGAATATGGGATTGTGTCCACAATAGCCATTAATGGACCTATCCTCCATGATTTGTCTAATTCTTTTCTGAACTCAGTTATACTCTTGGCCTTCACAACAATCCCTGGCATTGAATTGCACAGGTTGACTGTGCATTGTGTGAAGTACTTCCTTTTGTTTGTTTTAAACCTGCTGACAATTAATTTCATCAGGTGACTCCTAGTTCTTCTGTTATGTGATGGGGT
This sequence comes from Chelydra serpentina, assembly GCA_037349315.1. Taxonomy (NCBI): domain Eukaryota; kingdom Metazoa; phylum Chordata; order Testudines; family Chelydridae; genus Chelydra; species Chelydra serpentina. The sequence continues at coordinate 48,017,862 of JBAIAC010000010.1, forward strand.
AAATAACACTTACCTATTCACTTTCTCCATACCATCCATGACTTTATATATCTATATCATACCCTCCCTCTGTCATCTCTTTTCTAAGCTGAACACCTGTGCTATTTACCTCTCCATTGTGAAAACTGACTATTTAGTCCTACCCTTTGTTTCCTATCTTTAACCAGTTACTGATCCATGAGAAGACCTTCCCTCTTGACTGCTTACTTTGCTTCAGAGTCTTTACTGTGGGACCTTGTCAAAAGCTTTCAGAAAGCCAAGTATACTATATAGACGAAATCACCTTTGCCCACATTTGTTGACCCCCCCCGCCCCAAAGAATTCTGCTAGATTGGTGATGCATGATTTCCCCTTTACAACAGCCATGTTGACTCTTTCCCAATATATTTTGTTTATCTATATGTCAATTTTTGTTCTTGACTATAATTCCAACCAGTTTGCCTGGTACTGAAGTCAGGCTTACCAACCTGTAATTGCCAGGATCACCCCTGGAGCCTTTTTTTGAAAATGAATGTTACATTAGGTATCCTTCAGTCATCTGGTACAGAGGCTGATTTAAGCTTATAGTGTATGTATACCATACATATATATAGTAGTTCTGCAATTTCATATTTGAGTTCCTTATGTGCTCTTGAGTGAATATCTTCTAGTCCTGATGACTAATTACTGTTTAATTTATCAATTTGTTCCAAAACCACCTCCTGACACCTGAAACTGAGACAGTTTCTCAAATTGGTCACCTAAAAAGAATGGCTCAGGTGTGGGGATCTCCCCCACATCTTCTGCAGTGAAGACTGATGCAAAGAATTCATTTCACTTCTCTGCAACGGCCTTGTCTTTTTTTGAGGGCTCGTTTTAAACCTCAATCATCCAATGACCCCTTTGACTGTTTGGCAGGCTTCCTGCTTCTTATGTACTTAAAAAAAAAAAAAAGGCTGTTAGTTTTTGTGCCCTTAGTTGCTCTTCAGATTCTTTCTTGGCCCACCTTACTATCATTTTACACTTGACTTGCCAGAATTTATGCTTGTTTCTATTTTCCTCACTAGGATTTCACTTCCAATTTTTAAAGGATGACTTTTTGGCTCTAACCACCTCTTTTATGTCTATCCATGGTGTCATTTTTGTTTTGGTCATCTTATTGGATTTTTTTTTAAAATTTGGGGTATAGTATTAGTTTGAGCCGCTATTATGGTGTTTTAAAATCTCCATACAGTTTGTAGGCACTGCATTCCTGTGACTGTTCCTTTTAATTTCCATTTAACTAGCTTCCTCCATTTTTGTGTAGTTCTCCTTTTTGAAGTTAAATGCTACTGTGATGGGTTTCTTTGGCCTTTTCCTCCTACAAGAATGTTAAATTTAATTACACTTTAATTACACTTCTTTTCTGTAAGTGGGGCGGAAAAGCCAGATGATAAAGTCCTATCATATAAAGATGGTGAAATAGTTTCTATTCCAATAGTAACTCAGAAGAATGTTACACAGCAGCTACTAAACTTAAAAATGTTTAAGTCATCAGGTCTAGATAACATGCATCCATGAGTTTTAATAGAGCTGGCTGAATAGCTTGCTAGACCATTAATATTGCTTTTCAATAATTTCTAGAGGACTGGAAGAAAGCAAATGTTGTGCCAATATTTTAAGAGTAAAAGGGACAACCCAAATAATTATAGGCCTGTCAGTCTGACATGGATACCAGGCAAAATAATGGAACATCTGATACAGGTCTTGATTAATAAAGAATTAAAGGAAGGTGATATAATTAATGCCAGTCAATATAGGTTTACAGAAAATAGATCCTGTCAACCTAACCTAATTTTTTTTTTTTTTTTTGGATGAGATTACAAGTTTGGTTCACAAAGGTAATCGTATTGATGTAACAGATTTCTGTAAGGCATTTGACTTGGTACCGCAGGATATTTTTATTTTAAAAAACTACAGTGTTACAAAATTAACATAGCACATATTAAATGGACTAAAAACTAGCTATTTGACAAGTCTTAGAATGTAACTGTAAATGAGGAATAATAATTGAATGGATGTTTCTAATGAGGTCCCACAGAAATTGGGTTTTGGCCTTATGCTATTTAACATTTTGATCAATGTCCTGGAAGAAATCATAAAAGCATCACAGATAAAGGTTGCAAATGACACAGAGACTGATGAAAAAAATTAAGAGGACAGATCACTGATACAGAACGATTTGGTAAGCTGGACTCAAACATACGTCTTTTAATATGGCCAACGGTAAAATTATGCATCTAGGAACAAAGAATGTAGGCCATACTTACAGCCTGGGATACTCTATCCCAGTGGTTCTCAAACTTTTTGTACTGGTGACCCCTTTCACATAGCAAGCCTCTGAGTGTGACCCCCCACCCCCCCCTTATAAATTAAACACTTTTAAATATATTTAACACCATTATAAATTAGCCTTTTACAGTTGATATGGTTACTTCCACCTTTTCATGTTTCTCTGAATGTATAAATATCATCTCACTGTGTGTTCCATTCTATGCATCTGATGAAGCAGATGGTAGTCCATGAAAGCTTATGCTGAAATAAATTTGTTAGTCTCTAAGGTGCCACAAGTATTTCTTTCTTATTTTCTTTTTGTAGTATCTGAGTGTCTTCTAGTACTGCATAAGTGATGTGATCAACATCTGTCATATGTTTGTTCTCTTATCTTCTCCTCAACTATAGGATTTGTTACTAGCTTTGCTCTGCAGCCTAGGATTAGGTTCTTTCCCTGTTCCCCCAGGAACCTTATACATCTCTCTAGTGCCCCACACATCTACCTCAGCTGGCGTGCTATGGACCAGATTTGGCTCCCAATGTGTACTTGTATAAATTGCTCCATTATAGTCCACAACACTTTGTAGGAGCCATAGAAACAAAAGAGCCATTTCTAACACTCTTTTAATAGGAGGTATCTTCTGTTTCCATGTCCCATTTCATGATCAACACAGAAACACCCCCATGAATTTACACTGAGTGGATATCTGAATATAGTAGATAAAGATATTTGAAAATGTAGTTACTAACCATCACGTGTATATACAGTATTAAAATGTACAAAAATTAACAATTGCCTGCTGCACTTATAAACTCTCTAGAGTAAGACAGAGTATTATCTTTACCCTTCAATTGTTGCAAGTATTTGTACTTTCTTTAATAATGTAAAACCAGGTGTGGCTTTGAAGATATTTTGTTTGTCAGATTATTGCTCTAATTTAAAAAAAAAGTTTTTTCCTTTCCCAGGAACTGTGTGGATGCAGAATATTTTGAGCTTGATTTATTATGAAGGCCATCGGGATGGAACAGCAAAAACTGAAACAATTGACAGAGTTCCATGGCTAGAGTACAATTTCAATAAAATGGATTATGGCAGTCGTCCATCACCACGTCTCTTTTCCACTCACCTGCCTTACTATTTAGCTCCAAGAGATCTGAGAAACAAAGGAGCAAAAGTAGGTGATGCTATTTTTACAAAGTAATTAAAATTAACCAAGAAAATTCATTGCTTTGTCCAATAAATCAATCCAAATCCCCAGGGCTGGGTTGTCTGCTTTTGGAAGGGTTCTTGGAGAGAGGCAACCTTCCTCGAGGGATAGGGGCTCACGTTCCTCCAAGGCCCCATTCCATCTCCTAGACCCCAGCAAAGTGGGGGGGAGGGGCAGGAGAAACAAGTTCCAGTGCGACCTTAGAACTTCAGTGTCCAGATTCAGTGGAGATCCCATTTTTCATGGAACTGCTGTGCTTGGCCTCTGGGCCAAGCGGCTTCCTCCACCCCATGACTGTTCACCCAAAAGTGGGGGTTATGATCATTGCAGTCTGCATGTTTTCAATGTATATTAGACCAGCTGAGTGAAGTAATATCTTTTATTGGACCAACTTGTGTTGGTGTGTGAGAGAGACAAGCTTCTAAGCTTTTATTACTTCACCCTGCTGTCTCTCTAATATGCTGGGCCCAACACAGCTCCAACAATACTGCATATTCTATGCATATTGTAAGTGAATGGCTTTGTGGTACATTCTCCATGCAGGGGATGTTTCATGTCTCCTGCACGTTTATACATAAGGAAACTTCTTGCCAAAGATGGGGCAGTGGAATGTGCCATGATGTAGCTCAAGAGATTCGGGCGGGGTGCGTGTGTGTCAGGAACTCCCACTGAGCTAACGCTCACGGAGAGATCTGACCTCTCCTGCTTTTCCTTAGTCTCGGTGAAGGTTAATGGTATCCCTTTAATGTAGCTGAGATTGTCAGTCTTTTTTTATCTTGCAGGTTATTTATGTAGCCAGAAACCCTAAGGATGTTGCGGTTTCCTATTTTCATTTTAGCAAGCATGCATTCATATTTGAGAAAGTACCAGATTTTAATATTTTAATGGAGAGGTTTTTATCTGGGAAAGGTAAGGTTTCATTTACTGCTCAAAGGCCAAACACTGTTCATTGAGCACAGCCTGAATAAACTATCCCTGCCAGTAAATTACACAGAATGTGGTGCTGGTCAGAAGCCTCCCCCTTAGATGGCCGTGAGGCTACGGTGGAAGGGTGGTTCTAAGGCTGCAGTGACTGCAGTAGGATCCACAGCTCACTATAAAAATTCGGTGTGCAAAATTAGTCCAGAGGACCTGTGTAGTCACACACAATGCACCAATAAAGTGCACGTTGCCTGATTTAATTTATCTCAATTAGGTATTCACTCTGAAACCTAATAATGAATATTTAAATACATTTTGACAATTAAGTGCTGAAATAACTGAGATGAGCAGATGCTAATAAGCACTGTCCATAGAAAACAGAAGTAGTAAGATGTTGATCACTTTAGTAGAAACATCCAACTACTGTGCTTAGTCCACAATCCCAAACTATGACCCATGCCCTTCCAAAATCCAAAAAGACTCAGCTATCACCTCTCCAGCTCCTGAATTCTCCCTTAATTATTTCTTACAATGCAGTGTTCTCTTTAATGCAGCCTGTGGCGCAATGAAAATTTAAGTTCATAATAAAATAACCTGTTTGTTAATAAAACCAGGAATAGTGCACAGTTGTTCATATTTAATTCCATAAAAAAAATCTTTTTTTTTTTTTTTTTTGCTGGAGTTGCTGCAGACTCTCCAGTTTGCCACACTGGAGAGCTGAAGAAACCATGAAGATCCTCGCTTTTGACTTTAAGCCAGGTTGCCACAAAGGACACAGGATTTAGGATAATACAGTGGCATTTAGTTCTAGGCAGCTCATAAAAATATAATAGAAATTATCCAAAAGTAAACTATCCAGAGCAGGGATCAGCAACCTTTTAGCACGTGGCCCACCAGGGTAAGCCCCCTGGTGGGCCGGGCCGGTTTGTTTACCTGCTGCGTCCACAGCATCAGCCGATCGCAGCTCCCACTGGCTGCGGTTTGCCACTCCAGGCCAATGGGGGCTGTGGGAAGCGGCAGTGAGAGCTGTGATCGGCTGAACCGGCAGACACAGCAGGTAAACAAACCGGCCTGGCCCGCCAGGGGGCTTACCCTGGTGGGCCGCGTGCCAGAGGTTGCCGATCCCTGATTCAAAGCATAAATATGTTGTACTAGGTAAAGTACCATTGTATGAGGCCAGTGAAATCTAAAGGTAAAAGCACAACTTGTTGTTAGCTATGTAACTGACTGTCTGTAAAACCCGTGTCAGGTGTAAGCCACAAGGGGGTCTTGCGTGTCTAACTGCCACTTTAGGGGCCTAAACACAACATTTAGATTCTCACAAGCCCCGTTCAGCTTCCATCTAACTCTGGAGGTGCCTAAATTACCTAGATGCCTAAGTTTCCCCTCGCAAAGTCCCCTAGGAGCCTCCATTTCTACCACTGGGCATGTGCACAGGTATCTCAGCCCTGACCTATCCGAGCAGCTTGGTTCTCTGCTCACGTGGTAGGCTTCATAGGCGCCAACTTCCGGTGGCGCCGGTGGGGGCTGATGCCGGGCCCTGCCCCTGATGCCAGGCGACATGGCGGGGCCCTGCCCCCAACGCCGGGCCCCGCCCCTGACGCCAGGCGACGTGGCGGGGCCCGGCCCCCGACACCGACGCAATGTTGCCCAGCGTCGGGGGCGGGGCCCCGCAACGTCTCCCAGTGCTGAGGTGAGTTTGCCGTGGGTCCCAGGGCTGGCGGGGAGCTGGGCACGGGCCCCGGGGATGGCAGGGAGCTGCCGGTGGGTGCTCTGCACCCACCAATTTTTCCCCGTGGGTGCTCCAGCTCCGGAGCACCCACGGAGTCAGCGCCTATGGTAGGCTTCACAAAGTAGGTGGTCCCCTGTCTATCTTGCCCGTGGAACCCTATCCAGTAGGTACGCTCAGAGGCCATCTTAAAGACCATCTACCATGTCAGGACCCACATGACAGCACAACCAGGAGAGGTGGTGGTGCCCCTTTTTACTCTATCACGCAGGGGTTACAGCTCTTGGAGGATGTGGGATACCCTGGTTGAAATTCTTGCTTTCACACATATCCTAACCACTGGGTTACGGGGTCTTCTGGGATGAGACAATTTCCTCAATCTTTCCTGTTGAAGTTTTCCACTAGTCTTTAATGGAGGGACTTGAACAGTCATTCTCAGCCCTGCAACTTGTAACAGTATTAGGGTGCTAAAGTGGTGATAATTGAACTATTTTGCTCTTTGAGATCATTAACATTTGATTATTTTTTTCCCTCTTGTAAGTACTTGCTAGCTCATGGTTTGATCACATCAGAGGCTGGTATGCCCACAGAGCTGATTACAATATTCTCTTCCTTACTTATGAGGAGATGAAGAAGGTGAGGCCTGTTGATATCATTATATCTAAACACTAAAGTGGCACAAACTTTGTATCTGTGGACCAGGGCTGCCTTGCATCCCTTCCTTCCTTCTCCCCTACTCCCAGTGTCCCATTCTCCTATCCCCTTTGTCAGGGACTCCCTGCTTCCCCCCCCCCCCCCCCCGCCCACTCCCTCAGTTATGCCAGAGGCTCCGTGTGCCTCACCTCCATTCCCACCCACCCATGTGAGAGCACTATGTGCCCCCCACTCCCACCTCTGCCACACATCAGGGGAATCTGTATATCCCTCTCTGTCCCCATACTATGGTTCCCTGAGCATCTTAGTGATGATGTTGACCTACCTTCTAAGTGTAGGCCAGGCCTAACGCCTCACTTCACTCATCCAGTAAACCAATCCGATTCTGCCACCTTGCTCACAATGTGTCTCCTCAGAAAATACATTGGTCTCACGGATTTCACTGATACTCCTTGAAAAAAATAGTTCTCAATGTCAGGGCAGCAGAATCAGGACCATAGGGTGAGATTTTTCCAAAGCACGCAGCTGAAAAATGGGAGGTTTCTGAGTTGGCGTCAGAACTCCCATTGACTGTCAATAGGAGTTAGGTATCTAACTCACATAGTCACTTTTGAAAATTCCACCCATAGTCTCTTGGGCTGCACATTGTCTGCACTTAACATATAATGAAATATATGCTATATTATACACTAGTATATAAAATAAGTGAATAAAAATCTTACCTACGAACAGTGTGATAAGAGGAGCACCTTTCATTCCACGTTCAGTTTCTCATTCTTATTGAAATATCCCATTATCCTCTATTCTCTCATTTATTTATTTGTCTCTTTGCTTTTCTAATTTTGGGAATTGTTAAATTGAAATAATGCTCATTTCAGGATCTCAGAAGTGTTGTGCTGAAAATTTGTGACTTCTTAGGAAAACAGCTGACTGGAAAGGAGTTGGATGTTGTTGTGGAGAAGGCTGTATTCAATAACATGAAATCTGATCCCAGGTCAAACTACGAGGACAAGACATGTATCTTGGAGAAAGGCAGAGACAATTTTCTTCGCAGAGGTAAGGCGGAAGCAGCCACTTGTTATAAACATTTAATCCTGCAGATTCCAGCACAAGATGTGTTGAAGCTAACTGTCTAAGACTTCCAATGACAAACAAAACTTTCTGTCCGTAGGTAACAATTGGCTTTGTGGCATTAAAGTTTGTGAGTGGGCATTGTTTCCCAAAGGTGGGGGGGAAAATGCATTATTTTGCTCAGTGCAACACCATAAGTGTTTGCAGAGCAGATTTGGGCCAACAAATAGTAAAAAGTTTTAATGAGGAAAAAATTTCACTGTGACGGGTTGGGGCCACAGAGACCTGCTTGGTGCTGCCACCTGGGGAGCCAAGGCTACTTCTGCCCCTGCTTCCAGGCCTTTTCCAGCTTGGGACTCCCGAATCCTGTCTGTTTTGAGCCAGATTCCACTGATCTGCTGCAAACACAGACCCAGGTCCGAACCAAGTCCACTCACCACTGTAAGGCCCCTGGAAGCGCTCTTGCCTTTGACACCCAGCTGCTCAACTCCAAGGAGGTCCAAACCCTTAATAAATCCGTTTTACCCTGTATAAAGCTTATACAGGGTAAACTCATAAATAGTTCGCCTTCTATTTCAAAGATAGAAAGATATGCACAGCTATTTGCCTTCCCAGGTAACAACTCATACTCCAGGAAACTTAATGAGTAAAAAGTGATTTTAATAAGTACAGCAAGTAGGATTTAAGTGATGTCAAGTAATGACAGACAGAGCAAAGCGAATTACTAAGTAAAATAAAATAAAACACGCACGTCTGTCTATTCAAAGTTAACACAGATAAAAGCCTCACCAGATTCGGATATTTTCCTTTTTACAGGCTGTAGAACTAGCCTGGGTCCAGCAGTCGCTCACACCCCCTAGTGTCTTTATCCTTTGTTCAGTTCCCCTCAGGAATGTCCTTGGGGGGGTGGAGAGCCTCTCCCTTTAGCCAGCTGAAGACAAAATGGAAGGGTCTTGCAAGGGCTTTTATAGCCTTTCTTCCTCTCCCTGCGTAGGATCCAGTTGCCCTGGAGTTTTGGGATCACATGGGCAAGTCACCTGTCCATGTGCCCTAACCAGTCTAACCAGTTGCATCCTTGACTGGGGCCCCGATGTGGATTGGGGTCTGCACCTTCTTTTGTCTGTTAAGTACTTGTACTTAACTTGCACATTCCTTCCTCTGGACCTGGTCCCATGTTCTTACAAAAGCTATGCATAAAACCAGCAAATATAAAACCAATGTTCATAACTTCAACCACAACAATGATACATGCCTACAAACAGGAGGAATAAATTCAGTAGGTCATAACTTTCACAGAGATATGTTACATGGCACATGTAGCATAAAACATATCCCAGTTACACATATATAGTTATAAGCATCTCCCCATAAAGTTTTATGGGGACACTGTCACAGTCACCGTTTCAAAAAATTGAAAAATTTACTGCATACCATCTATAAAAGTTGAGATCCTCCCCTCCCCTGCCCCCCACCTCCCCAGAAAAACCTTAAAATCTGTGAACACTAGGAGAAAATATCTAGTGCTTCTGTGCAGCTTCACAAATGGTGAGACAAATCAGTTCAGATGCACTACAGCTTTCAGGGATAATTCAGAGCATGAAATAATCCAACTAATAAAATCTAAGAAACTATTCTCGTGCCCGAAAGGAGGAGTTGGGTTTTTATCACGTTGTATCCTTTATCTTGGAGGTTCTCAACTTGGGATTGTGAATAGATGTTACAGGCTTGTGACGACTCTGTTCTTCTGATATTGCTAAATAGGGGGTGATCTTACCTAGAAGGGAGTAGAGCCCTGGAATGGAAACGGGTGTCACAGTATGGAAAAGTAGAAAACCACTTCCTAGTGTTAAGTACAGCATTATCTGAAAAGGCTGTTCAGAGAAATTCATCTTTCTTTAAAATTTGTCTTCCTGTTCCCAGTTTCCCCTCTACCATTTGTGTCAGAAGAAATTGGTACAAGATAATAATAGACTTGTATAAAGCTACTGGTGCCAAAAACAGAATTGGTGACACTGTCTAGAAATATTGGGTCAAATTACTGTCATCGCTGTCAAGTCAGTGGCCCATTAAAATTTTCAACAGGGACCACACGCGATTCTGCAAAAAACAAAATCAATTTTCACAGATAGCATGGCTTATCAGAGCAACAGCGTTTTCAGATAAGGCTGCTGACATCTGTAGCATGCAAGTCACATGATCAAAAGCTTCCACCAGCTAATCAGAGGGACAATAATGGTATGGAGGACAGCACACAACTCTAAGTTTAAAAACTGGTGTCGGTGCTGTATTTCAGCCACACCCCAGATCTGGAAATGTACCTTCAAATCCCCAAAGACCTAGAGAGCTACACTTTGGGGAGATGAGGTAAGAATGAAGTGGAAAAGGAACTGTTCCCAACTAGTAGCATTCACAGCTTCTTACCTGCTGCACAGGCTTTATTCAGTTTATAATAAAATGTCCAGGTGGCAGCAGAGCATATAACCACTACTGCTCCTTCTTCTCCTCCCACCTCAGGGACAGTTGGAGACTGGAAGAACATAATGACTGTGGCACAAAGTGAAAAGTTCAACAAGGTTTTTAATGAGAAAATGAAAGACCTGCCCTTCAAGTTCATCTGGGATCTTAATGAAGAGATATAGGCTGATTTCCAGTTTGAAGGACGTGAAAGTGGACAAAGTCTTTTACAAAATGCTCAAATTAAAATCCAAGTTCAAGACTTGAAACCAGCATTTTTTTTTCTAATTTCATAGATCTACACTCATCATCACCATGGTACCAGATTTGCAAGATGCGAAAAGACTCGCACTCAGGCGTGTGTGTGTGTGTGTGTGTGTGTGTTTGTGTATTGGCAGGACTCATTTTAAGAGCTTATTTTAAGGCACGGTGGCAGATGAGAGATTTGGAGGCAAGGGTAGTAGCCCTATGGAGCAATCCAGTGAAGGGTAATTTGAGTATAAGGGGCAACATGGAAGAAGGCACAGATCACTGTGTGAGAAACTGACTGACATACGGACAGATAAGACCTAGTATCACAGCAGCAGTGAAGGAGGAGAAAGAGGAAGGATACAGGAAAGAGAGCAGCTAAGTAGAGAGAGGCATAGTTCTAAAGGGGAGGACAAGCAGAATGACTATGATGCCATGAAATGAAAGGAGCTACTGGAATGATTTAAACAAAGGATTTATGGGATAAGAATCATCTGCAAAGAAGATATCAAAGTAACAGTTTTGTATGGGGCTGAGTGGAACAGCTTGCAATTGGGCAGGGCTGAGGGGGAGGCATTTACAGTAATCAAGACAGGAGATGAGAGGGGCCCGAGTGAGAAGTCTCCAACCTGAAAAGTTTTAGAGACACTGTCACAGAGGAAGAAGCAGAAAGAGTTAAATATTGTCTGGGTGTGAGGAGCAACAGAAAAGGACGCCAAGACAACCCCCGAGTTTTAGGCCTAAATCACACGGAAGACGGGGAGTTTATGTTGACTATCAGACAGCCAGGAGGAGATGCTGCAGATACTGAAAAATATGCAGGATAGGATGGAGGGAAACAAATCACAGTGACATTTTGACAAAAAAAAAAAGTGTACAAGCTCTCTTGAATGGTAACAATCACTTTGTACCATTTATAAAAGTTAAGATTTCCCCTCTCAAAATTAAAATCTGTGATCAGTAGGAGAAAGCAATCCTGGCTAGTGCTTACTGTGCAATTTCACAAATGGTGAGACAGATCAGCTCAGGTGCCCTATTGCTTCCAGGGATTATTTAGAGCATGAATCCAGCCAAATAAATAAAATCTAAAAAATTATTCTTGTGTCAGAGAGCAGGAGATGGGTGTTTAGCATGTCATATCCCTTATATCTTAGGTTCTCAGTCATGAGTAGATATCAGGGGTTAGCATCCACCCTGCTCTTCCAATATCGCTGAACAAGAGAGGGGGTTCCCAATAGATGGAAGTGGGGCCCTGAAATGGAAATGGGAAAGGTGGAAAGCCACTGTCTTGTATCAAATACAGCATTGCCTGAAAAGGATGTCCAGAGAGGTTCATACTACTTTTAACAGCAACTACTTCCAACTCCCAGTTTTCCTTCTAACATGTGTGATGGGAAAAAATCATTACACGATTATAGGAACTGAGCTGGTACTATGGGTGCCTAAAACAGAATTGGTGAAATTATTTAGAAATACTTGTAGTCAAATTTAGATCAAGGATAAATTCGGGCCATTATGATTTTCCATGATGGTACTGCTAGAATCCTGTTAAGACCAATGGCATGTGTTTAAAAAGAAGTGCAGCATTCTCCAATACGGCTGCTGAAATCTGTGGTATGCAAGTCATACCAACAAAGGCTTTCACCAGTGACTCAGATGGACAATAATGGGTAAGTTTCTAGTTCCATGCATGGTGGATTAAACATACAACTCCGATTTAAAAAAAAAAAAAAAAGAGGCATGTGTCTATAGAAGTCTCATAACTTTGTTTAGCTCTTAAAATAAATCCTACCAAAACACATACTACTTCACTGAGATACTACAATTCTAGAAGGGTTTTGTCAATACTTATTCTACATATCAGGGTAGAGGTGGTGGGGGTGCAGGTGAGGGCATTGTGTGTAGTTATGTCTTTTGGATGTGTGACCCCAACAACATCCCAGTGCAAGACGGCAAAGGGCACATTGATAACCGGTAGTGAGTTTCAACTGGCCTGACCAGCTGAATGTATCCCAACACACTAATGTCATAACCTGTGGCTAGAAGGTGTCACGTAAGATAGCAACGAAAAGCTAATAACATACTGTTGCGGCATCTCAGGTCATCAGGGGAGAAAGAAAGGGGAAAAACACCCCTTTTCAGTCAATGTGACTCCTCCTCTTCGGGGTAGCGAGGCCTAGCAGCCAGAATCTATGGAGCTGCTCTTGTATTCAGGGCAGTGAGGCCTAGTGGCCAGAGTCTATGCGGCTGCCCTTATATTCAGGGCAGAGAGCCCTAGGCACAGGGAGAGGTAGGGGGACATCAGCCTGCCCTACTCCACCAGATCCTGATCCAGGGCCCCAGGGAAACAGTAGCCCTGGTTTTGGTTTCAGGCTCCGCTCTCAATAGACATGCTCTCTGAGCTGCTTCCTATTTACCATTGATTCCTCCAGAGCAAGTGTCTTTCCATCTCCCTCATCCTCTGCAAGTCCTCAGCCTCCATAGTCTGGGCTTGATTGGATTTCTGACAGGAGCCTGTAACATGCATCCACTCTCTCCGTCAGCCAGCTGTGACTGTACTGAACTGCTCCCTTTTATATATTGCTTCCACCTGGAGCACGCCCAGCAAGGATGAGAGGGTGTGGCCTCTCGGGCCCAAAGTGAGTGGTTAATCCTTGGCGGGCCAATGTGGGGTTGGTACACCCCATCACATATACTGATCAATGATATTATTGTGTGATGTGGAAACAGGACAAATTCAAAGTAACAAACATTGGAAATTATGTTATCAAAATGTGTCTGCCAGGCAGGGCAGGGCTGAAGCGACTCCACCCTAGACAAAGGAAAGGGGTTCTGCCACCCAGAAGGTACATTAAGAGACAATGGGAATGCAATTTACATAGAAGGTAAACAGGACCATCAAGCCAACAAGGGGAGAAGATAACCACACAGCATTACAGCAGCAGGAGATTGCAGGAAATAGATCAATTTGCATTTTACAAACACCAGCAGGGGAAGAAATCAGCATGGAATTTCCTTCGCCAAGAGACTCCATGTTACCTTCCTCATAGTTTATGTTGAGGGGTAACCTTCAAAATAATTCATATTAAAGGAGACTAGACTATAAAAGAAAGGAGCGAAGAACCCCAAGTTATGTTTCATGTAAGGAGACAAAGGAACCAAGTACATTGGACTTTGTGGGAGATCCTGACCTGAAGGGTGGTCAGCCATTTTGCTGGAAGGTAGTGTTGTAAGAATATCTCTCTGAATGGTCCAGGAAAGGGCTAGATATTGGAAAGCACGTAGTTTTGGGAAAATTCAGGACTGGGAGTGAGTTTGAGTTACTGCTGCATGAGGTAATTGGGTGACCGACACTACAGTGGGGCTGTTGTGTTATAGGCAGGCTGCTGGGGTCAGGGCGCTGAACCAGGGCTGCATAGCAAACATTCAGGATACTGCATGTTTGTCTGCTGGCTGTTGGCATCCAGGCTGTCAGCCACAGCCTCAGGGCAGTTAAGGCACCCAGGTTTATAGGACATGTGGGGACACAACCCCTGACTGGCCTGGATTGCACCCCAGAACATGACAGTATGTAACATCTTTTCAGAGCTTAGAACTGGGGTACTTTGGTGATGCGCAAATACGTGTAAAAAGTAAAAACAATTGAGGGTTTAAAATCTTTAATGTGCACAGAATGATGGATTCTTATGAACACTGGAAAACATATTTTCATTCTCTTTAGCGCACTTTCACCTCTTTCCAACTGGAAACCAGCCTATATGTCGTCATTAATATCCCAGATGAACGTGAGAGACAGGTCTTTCATTTTCTCCTTAAAAACATTGTCAAACCTTTCGCTCTGTGCCACAGTCATTGTGTTCTTCCAGTCTCCAACGGTCCCTGGGGCAGAAGACACAGAAGAGGAATGGTGGTTAGATGCTCTGCTGCCACTTGGACACGTTATTATAATTTGAGTATTGCTTGTGCAGGTAAGAGGCTGTGAATGCTGCTAATTGGGTGCAGTGCCTTTTCTCCTCAGTTCCTTCCTCCCTCATCTCCCCAGAACATAGCTCTCTAGGGCTTTGAAGGTACATTTCCAGTCCTGAAGGTGTGGGTAAAATAACTTTGACTGCAGTGTAACTAACTTGACCCAGTATTTGTAGACAAAGTCACTAATTCTGTTTTAGAAACCAGTGGTTTTATACATCTCAGTTATTCTCTTCCTGTACTGATTTATTTCACTGCAAATTTTAGAAGAAAAGGAAGTAGTTTCTATTAAGAGAAATATGAGATTCTCTGAACATCCTTTTTAGGCAATGCTGTACTTAAGAGTAGGCAGTGGTTCTCTACCTTTTCCATACCACAGTGCCCACTACCATCTAGCTGGATCCCCCTGCTATTCAGCAGTATAACACCACCACAAACCCCTGACATCTATTCACGACTCTCCTATGTAAGGGCTACAACATGAAAAATACCATCTCCTCTCAGCCACAAGAATTGTCCCTTAGATTTGATTTCTTTGACTAATTTCATACTCTAAATAACCCCTGGAAGCTGTAGAGATAAAATCAGTTCCGATGCCCACCATGTGTGAAGTTTCTCGGAAGCACTAGACAGAAATGCTTTCAGTTTTCTCTAATGTTCACATGTTTTATTTTCTTGAAGACAACCCTTCCCTTTTATAAGTGGCACAAAAAGAATGTTATCCTCCAAGAGAGCTTATTGAACATTTTCATTTTAAAAATATATTGACACTTTTTTCTCACAGATCAAAAGAAAGCTGCACTACTTTGCTGAGCAAACATTTAAGATATTGCATTGAGCAAAGTAGTGCAGCTCTCTTTTAATCTGTGAGACATGGTGCCTTATGCATTGTTACACAGTGATACACCCTCTCTCAACAGTCTTAGTGCCCCAAAGCCTATTGTTTCCTAGGGACAGAAAGTTGTGATTGGAAATCCTAGGCAGCGAGCTTCAACATGTCCTATGCCAGGTTCTGCAGGATTAAATATTTATTAGATTTGGCTGCTTCTGCCTTACCTTTGCGAAGAAAATGTCCTTTGCCTTTTTCCAGGAGATTGCCTTCCATGAACTCATAGTTTGCCCTGGGATCAGATTTCATTTTATCAAATGCAGCCATTTCCACAACAGTATCCAGCTCTTTTTCATTTAGCTGCTTTCCTAAGAATTTGCAGATTTTCAGCACAGCGCCTCTGAGATCCTGAAATGAACATTATTTCAAAGTAAGAGTTTCCCAAATTAGGAAAATAAAAAAACTATCTAAATAAAATGATAGAATAAAGGATAAAGGGATACTTAAATAAAGGAAACTGAGCATAGGGATATAGCACTAAAGAATAAAGGTGACTTCTTATTTGTGACCTTCAGTCTTACTACACTACTTCATAAGCAAGACTTTAATTCACTATAAGAGGCTACAGCAGCATTAAAAACTGGCAGGTGAGTAGCAAGTTAACCCATTACAAATTCCTTCGTCATTAGCCAGCCCATCCTCATGGCCTAATCAAAAGAGAAAAGACTCATTTCTGTGACTGTGATTACAACTGCTAGCACCATGTAAGACAAAGGTTGTCATAATTTTCTGGTTATCTGTATTTTGGTCTATCTTTTGGTCTGTCTGTCTGTATTTTGGTCTGTCTATTTTGGAAGCAGAAGGAACCCTGTTGTGTCCAGTTCTGGAGTCCACAATTCAAGAAGGATGTTGATAAACTGGAGAGGGTTCCGTGAGTGGTCACAAGAATAATTAAAGCATTAGAAAACATGCCTTACAGTGACAGACATAAGAGCTCACTGTATCAATGGCTATTCTCCAGGATGGGCAGGGATGGTGTCCCAAGCCTCTATTTGCTAGAAGCTGGGAATGAACAACAGGGAATAGATCACTCGATGATTACCTGTTCTATTCATTCCCTCTGGGGCACCTAGTATTGGTAACTGTCAGAAGACAGGACACTGGGTTGGATGGACCTTTGCTCTGACCCAGTATGGTCATTCTTATGTACTTATTTAATTTAACAAAGAGAAGGTTAAGAGGTGACTTGATTACCTACATGGGGAACACATATTTATTAATAGAATCTTTAGTCTAGCAAAGAAAAATATAACACAATCCAAGGGCTAGAAGTTGAAGCTAAACAAATTCAGACTGGAAATAAGGTTTACATTTTTAACAGTGAGCGTAATTAACCATTGGAAAAATATACCAGGGGGTCATGGTGGATTCTCCATCACTGACAATTTTTAAATCAAGATTGGATATTTTTCTAAAAGATCTGCTCTAGAAATTATTTCGGGGATGTTCTGCGGTCTGTATTATACAGGAGGGCAGACAAGATGATCACAATAGTCCCTTCTGGCCTTGGAATCTATGAATATATATATCAGGAGTTGGACCTATTAAAGGGAAGGGTCTTTCCTCGCTTTGTTAATCAGCCTTGCTGCTACTATCAATATGCTCCCTGCTGAAGTCAGCAGAGAGGATGCAGCTGTATATCTACCTATTTAGCTAAGAGAAGCACTCAGATACTCCAGACCTTGTTTATAAAGTGTGACTAAAATCAGTTTAAAATGGATTTAGTTCAACCAGAACAAACCCATGTATGCACACTCAACGTAGTGTAAACTTAACTTCTGCTAAGATATGTGAAGTTGTTAAAGAGTCAAAAGCTAGCTTAGCTGCTAGAAAAGTGAAAAACTAGTTTCTAAAAAATTGAAATTTTGAAGAGTTCTATACTTTTCAAAGATTTTACACAGATATTTTTACTGAAAACATCAAAATAGTTATTAAAATATTTTATTTACTAAAAACCTAGTTTTGAATAGATATTGCAATAAAATATTATTTTTCACAAAAAATTCCAAGAAGATCTTCAGTTTTGCAAAAAATGCCATTTTGACAAAACATCTTTAGTTCTAAAAGCAGTTTGAGTAAAATGTAACAAAACCTCTCTTTCCCTTTAGGATGCTTTGTGGGATGGGTTGTGTAGCTGCCATCCTGCTATGCAGGAAAGGAAATGAAGTAAAGCAAGATTATTATCTTTTCTAACTGTACTCACATCCAGCAGATATTCTTCACCAGGAATCAAATGATACTTCTTGTGACTAAGTGAATTAGGATCCGATGTGCTATTGAATGTCAATGGGAGCTAAGTGGCAAATTTACTTTGGTGCTTCCGAACATCTCACCTTATGATTCTGATTCTTCCACCCTTACTCACACTGAGAAGTACTTTTTCAAGTACTCGCATTGAAATAAATGAGAACAATGTGCCTTACGCTGTGAAATCAACAAGACTCTTCACAGAGTAAAGTACAGCTCAATCAGAGTAAAGGTGGCAAAATCAGACTGGAAAACAGAGGCATTTTATTTACTGTTTCTTTCAGATATTATAAAGAGATTGACTGGGCTCACCTTCTTTATCTCCTCAAAGGTGAGGAAGAGAATATTGAACTCATCCCTGTGGGTGGACCAGCCTCTGACGTGATCCAACCAGGAGCCAGCCAGTACTGATGAAGGAGAAAGATTATGGAAATAAATATTAATGATCTCGAACAGAAAAACCGTTCAATTATTGACATTTTTCCATCTTAATACTGTCACAAGCACGGCTGCAGAATCAATGGAGCAGACTTCTTTTTTTCAGCTTTTCTTCCCCCTGCTGTTGGGGGGATATTTGGGCTCACAGAGTTTTTATTTCAGTTCCTGTTTTTATTCAGAGCTGAAGGGTCAGAAATCTATATGCTGAGTCAATTCAATAATCAGACAGGTCCAGAGTCCGGTCAAAGGCTGAGGCCCAGACGTGTGAACAGAACAAGTATGAAGAAACCTTGTTTTTTCTGTTATAATGAGCTGGTCAGCAAAACCCCAGGTGCTAGCGAATAAATGGGGCCTTTATCTCCAGCTGCAAACAGACCAAAAGGCTGTAGTGAGGCCCAGTCTTTGAAAACTTACGGGCAATTCTCTTCAAGAGGAGATAACAATGTCTTTCTTGCATGCCAGCCCAGGTTCATGGGAAGACCAAGTCTGTCAGTATGAGATAGGGTGTTCCTCCTACTTTCTTCCCTCTCTCCTCAGATTCCAGTGTCTGATTTTCAAGCACAGCTGAGCAACTAAAAAGCAACTTTTATTGCCATATACTTTTCAATGCTCTTTTTGTTCTATTTCCAGATATATACCTGATGGACAATCAAAGAAGCTGCTTCACTCCTGTGGATCCTAAATCAGAATTCAATATATATATATTTATAATAACTAACACACTTTATAGATTGTTTGAAGAAAAACACCTGTGTACTAATCACATAGGTTAACCTGAAACTATGGGGGTGACATGATGTAACCTCTTGACCATTGGCTTCTGTGTTATCTTGTCTTGCTGCTAAGCCTATCCAGGGCTCAGAACTGCCCCTGATTTCTTCCCTCCGCCCAGGGTAAAATTCAATATAACCTATTGTAATTAAATGATTGACAGTCTCTCTGAGCCTAACAAGTGAAGTGACACTCCGCCAGCGCTGAGCATAATAAACCCACGTGCTTGATTCTACACGGTGTCCATTTTCATTCCTTCAACAGCCTTATCCTGGATTATCTTTCACCTTAAACAGGAGGTAAAAGCCAAGCCAAGTCCATCTTCTAATCTAGGGGTCTGAGGACAAGTTTTGTTTTTTCCACAAACAGACAGACTGTTATATGATAACCAATACACATTGTACTGTTACCTCTAGAATCCACTGGCACCATAGAATGCCAGCACAACATATTTTGACTTTTATGTCCTGGATTATTTATAGATAATATTTTCCATTGCTTTTGATGGATTAGTGATCACAAACCTAGAATTAAAGTGATAGATTGATAGATTAATAGATTCTCTGGCCAGAAGGGACTATTGTGGTCATCTCGTGTGACTTCCTGTATAACACAGGCCATACAACTTCCCCCAAATAACTCCTAAACATATCTTTTAGAATAACATCCAATCTTGATTTTAAAATTGTCATTGATCGAGAACCTACCATGGCCCTTCGTAAATTGTTACAGTGGTTAATTACTCTCACAGTTAAAAATGTATGCCTTATTTCCAGTCTAAATTTGTCTAGCTTGAACTGCCAGCCATTGAATTGTATTATACCTTTCTCTGCTGGATTGTTCCCCGTGTAGGTACTTACAGACTGTAATCAAGTCATCCCTTAAACTTCTCTTTGTTAAAATAAACAGATTGAACTCTTTGCGTCTATTGCTATACAGCACATTTTCTAATCCTTTAATCATTCTCACAGCTCTTGTCTGAGCCCTCTCCAATTTATCTGCATCCTTCTTCAATTGTGGGCACCAGAACTGGACACAGTATTCTAGCAGTGGTCACACCAGTGACAAATAAAGGGACAAAATAATCATGCTAATGTTGATGCCCAGGTTGAAACTAATCTCTCTGTCATTTGATACTACTTCCATCTACTCAATGGTGTTACGATCAACTATTCTGACCTCCCTGTGAAGGGTTCTTTTTAAGGTCTCTTGGGCACCCTTATTTCCTAACCCAGTCGGTTTCTGCTTAACAGCTTCATGTGGGACTCTGTGTGTTGGCATCTGAAGTGAATGCCCCATATATGTCCAATACTTCCTTCTAATGCTAGTGGAAATAAACTGTTGGCTGGGATTTCTTGGATATATTTATTGGTGATGACGTCTCTCCATCCAATGTCCAGAATCTTTTTAGGCACTTATTTTTGAAGGCATCTAATTTTTTGTTTAATGTTTTAGTAGATCTTTAGCTATCAAAGCCATACTGAGACGTCTGAGTTGAAAATTCACAGTTTTGCTTTGGTGCTGTGTATCTTTGATGTCCATGTGTTGTTGAGTTTAGTGAATGAGGTGGATGCTTTTCTTAACCTTGAGGTCACATTATTCTTGATGTTCCTGTTGGCTCGAATAGTATTGTCCAGGTAGCTGGATTATTCCACTTTCTTGATGTTTTTGCCTTCTAATGTGAAGTTACGGCTTGACATCTGAGTTTCAAGATTGTCTGTAACTGATTCCGAGCCCTGTTTGACCTGCAGATTTTGCCAGGTTATCTTTCTTTGTTTGTGGCTTTTCCGGGATATTGCTCAATAGAGTCTCAGCAAAGTCTAGGTCTTCTTGGCTTTTGCCATTTGGGTACCAGTTTTTGTGTTACTAATACACTTCTTCATTATCCTGTCTATGGCAATGCCAAACAGCAAAAAACAAAATAAAAAATGCAGCCGTGTTTCACACAAGTGTCCACAATGAATCACTCTGTTGTCAGGTTGTTCACTCTTATAGAGCAACCTTGCATCTCTGTACATAGCCGGGATGGTGTTGATGGGTTTAGCTGGAATTTCGCAGGACTGAAGAATATTCCACAATGTATGCCCATGCAGGCTGTCAAATACCTTTTGAAAGTCAATTATATCAATGATGAAGGAAACCTGGAATTCACTGAATTGTGCTTGGTGTCTGACTTAGTTCTTGCAAGCACCCTGTTCCCTTCTAGAAACATACACAAAGAACCATGGAATTTGACCGATGACAAAACAAAGAAAGAAATCAATTGCATCTGCATCAGTTCGAGATTCAGGTCATCTCTCCAAGATGCAAGGGCACATCAAGCCACAGATGACAGGAGCAACCAAAATCTTTGCATTGCCAAACTGAAATTAAAACTGAGAAGGACCAACTTTAAACAGAATGCAGCAAAGAAATCAATAACATAAAACTGAAAACAAAAGTGTGCTCTGAGAAATTCCAACGTGAACTATGGAACAGATTTGGGGTGCTGGCAGAGGCAGAGGAAGGTGAGATAGAGATTGGACAAGAAGAAAGATGCACAGTGCGCTGAGACAACGTGATTCAAGCTGCAGCAGTCACAGCCTGGTATCAGCACACACACAGAGCGAGGATTGGAAAAGCCAAGAGACGCTGTGTCTCAGCGAGGAAAGAAAAGCTCTGAAAGGAAAACCCCTGAATGCTAAGACAAACAAAATAGCGGAAAAAGCAAAGGAAAAGTACAAGAAAGCAGACAAAGCAGTGAAACGTGTGGACATTTCAAAACAGGAAATGGGCCAATAAAAAGCCAAGATGAAAAAAGTCTTACAACTGGTGTAACAGAAAGACAGATGGGCAGAGCATATCAGACAAGTCCTTAACAGAGTCAGACCCAGCTCAACACCAGATATTGAAGAAATATGTGAATCTAATCTATTTGGCATTAACATTGATGCAACAGAGATATCAGCAATACAGGTGGCAATTAAGAAGCTGAAAAACAACAAAATGGCAGGAGATGATCAAATCACAGCAGAAAAACTAAAAAGAACTTGACCCCACTACCTTAATAAAACTGACAGAACTGGTCTAAGTTCTGGGGTGAAAAGATCCCTCCTGACAAGTGAAAACATGGAATCGTTAAGTACCTAAAAAGGGTGATCTCACTGACTGCAATAACTGGTGAGGAGTCACACTACTGTCTGTTGTGGGGATAATCATCTGTAGTCATAGGCGCCGACACCGTGGGTGCTCCAGGGCTGGAGCGCCCGCGGGGAAAAATTGGTGGGTGCAGAGCACCCGCCGGCCCCCCTGCGCCCAACTCACCTCCGCTTCTGCCTCCGTGGCCGCCCCTCCGCTTTTCCTCCCTCCCAGGCTTGTCGCGCGCCAGCTGTTCAGCACATGGCAAGCACGGGAGGGAGGGAGTGGGAAAGCAGAGCGGCGGCGCCTCGGGGGAGGTGCAGGGGTTAGGAGGCGGAGGTGACCTACAGCCCGGCTCCACCTCCGCCCCATGTCTGTAGTGTGGTTCTACATGGGACAAAAGAGACAGTGGATTCAAAGGTGAGGGAAGAACAGGCTGGATTCAGGCCCAAAAGATCCTATGCAGATCAGATAGTCACACTAATTACCATAATGGTAGAATGTGTAGAATATATTTTACTATGTACTGAAATTTTCAGTGTGCCATAAGCTGCATTAGTGAGAATGTTGCATTGTCAGAGATATTAAGAGAGAACTCAGGAGCTAGATAGGTTACAGCTGAGTCTTTTGGCTCTTCGGAAGGTTTGGGATTGCGGGATAGGCATAATGGTTGTGGAAAACTACTAAACCAGAAAATTAATTGTAGAAAACTACTTTTGTGCGTTCTCTGTATCGTGCTCATAATCATCTCCTCACCTGTGTTATCTGAGCACCTAAGTGGAGTTGTAATGTGTTGAAATCTTCATTGTTAGGTTTCAGAGTGAACACCCAATTGAGATACACGAGGCTACTTGCACTTTATTGATGCAATGCATGTGCCTATGCAGCTCCCCTGGACTACCTTTGCACAAAATTTATCTTGTGAGCTGTGAATGATACTGCATTGACTGCAACCTTTCACCCCAGGTTGTGAGGTGGGGGCCAGGATTTTGACCAGCTCTACCGTCTAAGTAATCTACTGACTCAGATAGTTTACTCAGGCTGTGGTCAGTGAGCAGGGCTTAACCGTTTAGCAGTAAATGAAACCTTACCTTTTCCAGCTAAAAACCTCTCCAGAAAACTATTAAAATCTGGTACTGTCTCAAGTTTGACTGAAAGGCTGGAAAAATGAAAATAGGAAACCACAACATCCTTTGGGTTTCTGGCTACATAAATAATCTGCAAGGTAAAAAAAAGAGTGACAGTCTCAGATATATTAAACTTAATTAAAGGGACACAATCTAAAAATCTGTGGTTTTATAAAATTGCTATTTCTGCAAGTAACGCTAAAATCATTATATCTGAAAAGGGTGGAATAAGTACTTTAGTAAATAGTTTATCCTGATTTAAACGAATGGGATTTTTTGTGTGTCTTTGCCAGCATTTTCTGTACATTCAGCGGCATTATTGCGCTTCCTTAATTCTAAAGATCCTCATGCACATGCATAACTGTCTACATGTGATAGTACTCAATGGGATTACTCATGAGCAAGTGTACTTAGAATCAGGTCTTCAAATTTTTTCCAAATGTTTATATGGGTCTTTCACACAGCAAGAGAGGAGCAAAAACATTTTAAAATCATGGGAAATGTGATAATAAACAGCACAAAAATTAACAGGGAGCGCAATTGCAGGTGTAATCTCTGAAAAGAATTTAAACTTTAATAAATTGATTTGATTTTGAGTTCCTTTTAAATACAAACACTGTTAAGTCAGCAACAGATATCTGTTTGTGCGCATTGTGTATTGGAAAAGTGTATATTGGTAAAGTATTTCAGTGAAAAACATATCCTTAGACTTGACTCCTAGTAAGCATGAATTTCTTGCTATTTCAAAAAAAATTGCAGCTAGAGATATTTTTAGAGAATTGGAATGGATACAATGTTTAAAAAGTAATGCTAAATTGCATAGCTGCACACCTCAACCAATTTCTCCAACAATGTGGAGCTGAGAATTTCTGGAAAACCACACAGTCAGCTAAGCAACCTGGTGGGGCACAGTAAGAACAGCCAGCCAGAAGCCATGAAGAGAAAAACTCCCTACACCATCAACATGTTCTTAAAATTGTGAAAATCTACGTGAGCCCTGTAAAATATACATAAGCAATACAGGATTTTCCACTGTCTGTAGTTAAAATTGTTCTATGTGCAGCTTAGGAGATGTTGTTGTTCCATTTACTTTTGCTGTCCCTGTAACTTTAAGCAGTCTTTCTGCCTGGGAAATGGGGCAGAGCTATAAAGCAAATCAAGAGGAAGGTTCCTATGGATTGAGAGGTTGCACTGATGGAGCTCATGTGGTGCAAGCTCTGCACCATGCATCTGCTCATCTTATAAGTGTTACTGCAACAGAGATAAGGAAGCTGCAAGGGTGACTGTGCAGGGAGTCTCATGGGGAAGTGGGTGCACAGCACATGCCCCCTTTCATGGGAGATCCAGGTAGCAATGTCAGAGATTGGCATCACTCCCACAAGGCAATTCTCACACTTTCTCCAAAATGAGGGCAGGCCAGCACCGCACAGCTTCAGTGTGAATGACTCTCCTTTTAGATCAAGGAAAGCAATAGTGCAGGGCAGGGCAGCCATCTCCAGGAGAAAGAGCTCAGTGCGAATCCCTGACTCTGGGAGAGCCTTCCTCTTGAGCTGCATCTAGCACGGTCCACCCCCTCCCCTATCGTTAGCAAGAAATTTCCTGACGTTTAAAGATGCAGGAGACATAAAGCATGTATAACATAAGAGCTTACAGTTACATAGCTACATGCACCACAACCAGAAAAACACTGTAGTTTACAATATAACATGCAGACTGTAATGATCATAACCTATCAATAACACCCCTTTTAGGGTGAGCTGTCATGAAGAGGAAGAAGCAAGTCCGTTTCTTGGCCCTTCAGAAGCCAAGCACAGCAGTTCCGTGAAAAATGGGATCTCCACTGAAACTGGACACTGAAGCCCTGAGATCTTGATTGAACTTGTTTTCCCCCCTTTGGCTGGGTCAAGGGACATGGAATGGGGCTTTGGAGGAAGTGAGCCCCATCCCCATGCAGGGGAGATTTGCTTTTGGAAGGGTTGGTGGTGGGGAGGACAGAGAGTCTGGACCAGAGGATTTAGACTCATTTATTGGTGAAAGTTGCAAGTTTTCCTGGGTAATGTTAATTAAATTGTAAAAATAGTATCACCTACTTTTGCTCTCCTGTTCCTCAGATCTCTTGGAGCTAAATAGTAAGGCAGGTGAGTAGTAAAGAGACGAGGTGATGGACGATGGACATAATCCATATTATGTATGTTATACTCCAGCCATGGGACTCTGTCTATTATTTCCATATTTTCTGTTCCATCGCGATGGCCTTCATGATAAATCAAGCTCAAAATATTCTGAGTCCACACAGTCCCTGGGAAAGAAAATAGCCGTATTTGAAACAGCTTTGATGCTAATTTTATTTTTAATGTCATGTAATAATCTGCTATAATCACAATCTCTTCAAAGCTGTGTCTCATTTTTCACTATAAATGAAATACAAAAATTTGTGTTAAAGGGAATCCCTTAATGCAGCAGGGATGGGAATCCAAACAGCATTATATTGTTGTACATTTTAGTATTTAAAAATCTGTATTTATCTATGTTCTGGTCAATAACTAAATCTTCAAATATTTTTACCTAGGGTATTCAGGTTCCCCATGGAAACGGTGATTACTACAGACAGATTTTTTC
Organism: Chelydra serpentina; assembly: GCA_037349315.1. NCBI lineage: Eukaryota > Metazoa > Chordata > Testudines > Chelydridae > Chelydra > Chelydra serpentina. The sequence continues at coordinate 48,043,614 of JBAIAC010000010.1, forward strand.
CCTCTTATGTAGCCTCAGTGCTACAGCATGACTGTCCGTTACAGTAATAACCAGTGGATTCACTGGTCCTATCCAAAGCACCCTATATACTGTTGTTCTGAGTGTTTTTAAATACCCTCTATTCCACCCCCACAATGGAAGAGCACCAGTGCTACTTCGGGGCTCATGGAGAAGGCTCACACTGGTCTGTCCTTTCTGTGCAGTCACATGACATCTCAGCGATACAAGGAATTCTCTATTAAGAAGTGCCAATTGTTCTTTAGTGACCAGAATTTGCCAGTGCCAAAAGCTGAGATACAATGTTTAGTATACAATGGGGTAACGAGTCCATCTCTCTGAGCTTCTCACAGAGGAGTTGGTTCTGCTATATTATAACTCTTCAGCCACAAGTAATTCTCAAACCTCATATGCTGGAAGTGGTGCTATTCTTGTTTTAAGAAAATATATCACTGCAAAGTCTGAGAACAAAAATGTTGATCGCCTGAGAACATGTAGTGGTAGTTCAGCTTGAATACTCTGTGACAGACCTGGGATCAACTGGGGGGAGGGTTTTTAAAAAAATATTGTCCTTTATTATTTTCCAGTTGAGATGGCTGTCTCCATGGAGTCTGAGGTTTTGTATTTGTGTGAAAATTCATTAGCCTGAGCATTCACACCACCTTCCCTTTCCAATAACTTATTGTTTCCAAAATATTGCTGACATAAATGTTTACACAAAGGTGAATAAAAATAGTTGTCTAATACAGAAACAAATAGATGTGGTTTATTATAATAAATATTTGTGAATAGCTTTTGCCAATATATGCCCAGTTCAAATATACTTTGCAGATTAACGCTTTAGAGGTAACTTTCTGCCATTGCTTAAACATAGGGATGAAACTGAGATAATGTCTCCAATAAAATGTTGGCAGTTAATAGATTTTAAACTGCTACCACCAAAAATAGGTCACAATGGTGGTCAATAAGCGAGGGGGAGGGGTCAATAAAGGTTTCAGACAAAAGTCAGATATGATTTTCCAAAAGGGAATCAAGCAATCAGTCTTACCTGATTTTGGATAAGTAACAACAAATACATCACAGTCCCTGATTTCAAAATCCTCCAGTGAATCTATGTATTCGGGTGTAACAAGGTCTGGTAGAAAATAAAATCCTTTATGTTTGAGCAAAAATTCTTCTGATGGCTCCATTGTTAGCTCAGTTTCACCCATATGTCAAGAATCTGCAGGTTAGAAAACATAATTTTAGATCATTTTTATGCTGGTGTTGTCTATCCTTCAGGACAAAAATTTCAGTACAACAAACAAAACAGACCCCTTTTTGATAGGAAAATGAATATTAAACAAAAACAGCAAACTGAATGACAGTATAGAAATGGCACTTTTAGGGACTGACATGAGAACAGAATATCTTTTGCAGGTAAAAGTGATGTGTAATATGTTGTCTTAGAGTTATTTACTTGTACAAAGTGTCTGGTATTGTTAGGCACCAATACGCTTTAACGAATTATCTAACTTCACAGAATCCATGTAAATGGATACTTAAAGTCAGAGCTACTCAAGGAACTCACTACAAAGTCCAGTGCTTTCTATGAGCTATGACTTAGTCTTTGTGGACAACCAGAGTAACGAGGCTACATTCCAATTAATTTTATGGCTGGAATTTTGTTCACACCATCTTATTACTTCTGATTCTCTCTCTCATATTTCCCTGTTTAATATGATTCTTGTAGGGATATTAAAGAAGGTACTGAAAGTGATTCCCCAAGTGAAAGTAACTCCCCATAATTTGTCCCCCCCAATTTAAACCTCATAGTATTACCAAGTAAAAGATCTCTTGGATCCCTTGTTAAACTTACAAGCTACTATCTGTGTAAACCATTGATTGTATCTGTTCTCAGAAAGATACTGTATTGCTATGAGAAACTTGCAAACAAGTTATTTGACTTTGTTCTTTATGCATGCTTTGTACCTAGAAACAGCATAGAAAGACCCCCACCCTCAAAGGGCAGGGAGTCTCAAATAAATTAGTACACACCCCGAAAGTGGTGGAGACAGTATGTCTGCTGATGAATGCTTGGTGTACATGAATGAATGAGCAGGGAGGTGCCAGCCTAGGAATTCAGTGACCATCGGCTGAAGGAGGCATCAAGTGGGAACGACCAGACAACACCCCCCGGAGGATAAACTGGGATCCACCCGACCATCTCAAAGGATGGGAAAAACAAGATAACATCTGACAGCACAAACATCAGCAATGTGCCATCTGCTGATTGAGTTAGCAACAGCATGATGAAACAGTTCCCATAGACTAACATAGGAAATAATTCCTATAAGAATGGCTTCTACACACTGAGGACTTTGAGTCTGATTCTGCAACCACCCTCCAGGAGCATCAGATGAATCTGACAAGGACTCGGCTCCACCCTCATGCCCAGGTTACCTGGCCAGTAACTTGGCATGAGCAACTTCTAGGCTGGTAACTATGACATCTATACAGAACCTGTGTGTGTGTGTGAATGAATGTGAAACTGAATGAAATGGTATAGCTAAAGCTGACTGCTTACTATGATTCTTTTTGTATTCACAATAAATGTGACATTCTGTCTTATCCCCTTTTAAAAAGATCTTGCTGGTTTTTATTTTATTGGTATAACATTCTCCCAGTCCCTGTTGTCTCGTAACATAAGTTCAGCAAAATAGGAGGGAGGGAGAGGAAGTTTATTTCCTCTCAAGAGTTTTCTTTGATAATTTTATTTTTGGCCACTATATTTTATAAGGTTCTTAACCTGTAAATCAGTGACATCCTGCCACATATGTGCCAGTGGAGAACATCAGTTACATCCCTTCCAACAGAGAGTAGAGAGACAATGAAATGGAGTAAAATAACCTTCTAGAGTATTTCACCTCATATGTCTGTTAGAGTATTTTATCTGGAACAGGTTTTAAGAAATCTCCATGTAGATTATCAGATTAAGTGAATTGATAGCCAGGTCTCTCTCTTTAAGGCTTTCCAATAATAGATGTCTTTTCTTGTGGTATACACTAACAAAGAAGAGTAAGTATGTGAGGGAAAAAAGCCCTTGTTAGTGTCATTAGACAACATACAAGGCTCAATAAGAGTAATTGCACATGTGAGATCAGTGACAGACTTAGGCTTGGCCTACACTACAGAGTTAGGTCCATGTAAGGCATCTTAAGCAGAGGCACTGACATTCTGAGTTCCTGGGGGATGCTCGACCCCCACTCCACCCCTTCTCCCAAACCCTCGCCCTGGCTCTTCCTACTCCTGATCCGCCTCCGTCCCGCCTCTTCCCACCCCGCTCCTCTCCCTCCCCCCAGTGCCTCCTGCACCCCACTGAACAGCTGATTAACAGCGGGTGGGAGGGCTGGTGGGGCAGGGGGAGAAGCTGATCTTGGGCTGCCGGTAGGTGCTGAGCACCCGCTACTTTTTTCCATGGGCGCTCCAGCCCTGGAGCACCCACGGAGTTGGCGCCCATGAGCTTATGTCAAACTAATGATGTCAGTGTACAGACTACAACCACTGTAAGTGCCCTACTACATCATAACCCCACCTCCACGAGAGGCGTAGGGCTCATGTTGGTGTAGTCAGAGCGATGCAGAGTCTGTGTAGCACTGTGTTACTTATATAGGCTGTTGGCTGTCGTTCTTGTCAAGTTCACAGCTTGGTTCTGGAGCTGTGAAATTGACAAGAAAGGCTGGTAGGCTCCTTGCTGTAAATCCAATGCCCAGTTTACAGCTTAAGCTGTGACCCCACAGAAGGTGTGGGGCTCCCTTCTCTGAGCTGGGCTGCTTCCCAGGTTCCCCGCTCCTCACACTAAGCCAGGGTGCCTGGGCTCCTGGCTCCCAGCCAGGCTGCCACCTGGGCTCCCAGCTCCCAGCTAGGAGACCAGCTGCCCCCCAGCTCTCAGCTTCCAACCAGGCTGCCACCCGGTTTCCTGACTGCACACTGGGAGACCAGCTGCTGTCTGGGTCCTCGGTTCCCTGCTCCCTGGGCTCCTGGCTCCCTGTTTCCCAGATGGCAGCCAGCGAGGAGCAAGGAGTCTAGGTAGCAGCCGGGCTCGCTGAGGCTCGGGGCAAGGAGCCCGGGAAGCAGCTGACCTTGGAGTGGGGATCTGAGAACCAGGGCAGCAGAAGCGTTCCCAGCAGGGAGCTAGCTCCCTCTGGAGCTGAGAGCCTGGTACCACACTGCCCTTCTTAAGTTAGTGCGAGCACTCCTGGTAAGGACGTGCCCCACAGACAAAAGGAGGGAGGTGTGGACATAAAAAAGAAAAAATTGAGAAGCAAGAAGATCCGGGGTGTTATCAGTTTCATCTACTCATGCAAGAACCAGACTTGGGGAGTTTATCATTTTGCTTCCCAAGTGCAAACTATGGGCAGAACCATACCACTGTGCAGTGCCCAGAGAATCCTCTGCCTTGGGGACCCCATAAAATGTTCAATTTAATATTATGTTTTTGGTTTTGCCCAGTGAATCTGCTAGTCTCCCTGTTTAGTAATGGAGCTTTTAAATCATACTGAGGAATATTTTTTATTTTTTTTACAGTTAGATGTGTCTGGGGAGTAGCACCATGTGATAACATAGTTGGGTCATAATATAAAACAAACCTCATTCTACTTGTGATACAGCATGGCCAGAAGGCAGCAGGAGAGTGATCTAGGGTAAGGAGAAGCCTTATTCCCTGTAGATTAATTAAAAGCACCTGAAACCAATTAGAGCACCTGAAACCAGTCACCTGATAAAATCCCCCTGCTTCAATCAGCCAGAGGAGGAGCTGGAGCAGAGTGGTTTGGTGGTGGAGCAGAGAGCAGTTTGGAGGAGTAAAGCAGAGTGGTTTGGTGGTGGAGCAGAGAGCAGTTTGGAGGAGTGAAGCAGAGTGAATTGGTGGTGGAACAAAGAGCAGTTCGAAGGAACGTGGAGGAGAGTTTTGAGAAGTGCTGCAGCGGGCTAAGAAGACCAAGATCCTAGGTAAAGGGACACCTGGCTTGTGCAGAGGGAAGGCAGGAAGCCCCACAAGCTGAAGGTCAGGAGAGGGAAGTAGCCCAGGGGAAAGAATCACTGGTACAAGTGGTTCACCTACTATCATAGGGCCCCTGAGCTAGGACCCGGAGTAGAGGGCGGGCCTGGGTCCCTCCCTCTCCACTCCCCTTCCCTGGGATACTAGTAGGATAGCTGTTACCCCAGTTCAGTGGCAAGAAATGGCACCCTGAAAACCCCCCACAAGAAGAGAAAGTGCGGGACCCATCATAGTAGTGCCGGTAATTTGCTACAACTACATAAATTAGAAAATAACACATAATGATATGCTCTCGCCCAGCAGGGCTGCAGTCACCTTGAAGATTCGCCCTCTTCCTGCTTTCGGAATACAATCAGTCTTCTTGCTAATTATATTTTATTACTTGCATTATTTTTCAATTTTTAAAAAAAAATCAACTTCCCTTTACCCGTCAGGCTGCACTACAAGCTCTACAGAAGTTTTCAGCTTGATGGACACTGCAAAAGGACTGGTCTAGGGCGGTCACTCATATGCAGGAGTACTGTTATGCTTATAAGAAGCACACGGGATCTTTTTCAGGGAAAAAGGCAGTACACTACGTTTATTGAAAATACAACAGTTAGCATAGGCATTCAATTACACCACACACACACACACACACACAAGACCTGCAGACGGTCTTCATAGTTACCAGTCTGTTGTAGCTCAAGTCAATCTAATGGCCAGTTAGACTGAGCACGAGTGAGGAGCTGGGCTCTGTTGGTCGGTACCTGATGCTCTGATGCTTTGCAGGACTGAACTCAAAGTTCCATGGCCAAGCACCCTGTTCTTCCTTTTCACCGTTGAAATCTATGGATTTTGCTGTGTCATTTATGACCGGTTACTCCTTGATTGTTGTTGTTTTTTTATGTTAACACTTCAAAGCACCTCCAGGGTCATCCTGTCCTGGTTTCGATTTAATCAATTATCTTGTATTTAGGGGTGCCAGCCTCACCACAGGGTCGTCAATCTGCCCTTCCTCAATTATGAATGCGTGTTGATGGTTCTCTGGTGTCCTTAAGTCTCTTCACTCCTCCTGCCTTGACCATCTGACTTTAACAATGGCCTTTACACATTATCTTTTCCTGATGCATACATTCCTCATTCACAGAGTCTTTTACAGAGATCTTCAAAGGTATACAAATGGCAGTGTTTTATGTTGAGCAAAAAAGACATTGTAAACTAAACCATACTAAATCTTGTGACCAAAACAGTTCACATTGGGGCCCGGACCTTCAACATGCCTCTAATCTCATTAACATAGACACAATACAAGATCCTGTCTCTTACTTACTAAACCTCAAAACAAAGAAATGTATATTTAACTAAAGGGCCTAATTTGTAATGCATATAGGAAACAAGACCCCATAGTAAACATTATAAGTTATCCTAAAACTGAGGGTGACCATAATCAGTCATAAGGACTGTTCTGGATTATAAAATGAAAATAAAATAAATTGAGATATGCCAATCTCCTAGAACTGGAACGACCTTGAAAGGTCATCGAGTCTAGTCCCCTGCCTTCACTAGCAGGACCAAGTACTGTCCCCTGACAGATTTTTTTTTCTTTTCTATTCCTGCTTCAACATCAGTACAGACACTGGCAGCAGGGCCGGCTCCAGGCACCAGCGTACCAAGCATGTGCTTGGGGCGGCACCTTAGGGGGGGCGGCGCTCAGGGTTGTGCTTTTTTTTTTTTTTTTTTTTTTTAAATGTTGCGGCCGGCTGGGAGAGCGGGCCGCCCTGCCACAGCGCTCTGGCTGCGAGAGCGGGGGCAGGGCCGGGCCGGCCGCCCTCCCCGCGGAGCTCCCGCCGGGAGAGCGGGGCCCGGGCCGGGCTGGCCGCCCTCCCTGCGGAGCTTCGGCAAGCAGAGGCGCTGGTGGCGGGGGGAGGGAATTGTTACTGCGCAAAACTGGGGGGCCGGGAGGGGGGTTCGGTGGGGCGGTGCTTGGGGTGTTTTGTTTTTTTTCCTTGGGGCGGCCAAATACCTAGAACTGGCCCTGACTGGCAGTCTGTCATATGCATTTCTACCAATGTCCCAGAGGGTCACTCCTTTCTGCTATTCAAAAAGGGTGGCTGGCAGGATGATCAAATCATACATTAATACATACTACATTATTATAACCGTCCTTTATAACCTCTAATACAAATATAAAATCCTACTCCTACAGTACAGGAGTTACAACCTTTCTACAAAATCTCAAATTCCAGCACTAATGTGAAGAATGGCATCAGGCCAGCCAGGTGCAACAGTTGTACTCTTACACAAATGCGTTTCTCCCTTAACATTTTCAGCCACCTCTGCTGACACAGCAGGAACATCAAATACCAGTTAAAGCCTCATCATCATGCTGATACTGTAAAACCACTGATGGCTTAAATTACATTTACTTTCACCAGTCAACTCTTTAGCACACACTGTTGTTGTGACTTCTTCGTTGGATAACCACACACAAAAAAGCATTTCAGGATCAGATTCCCATGTCACTCAGCTTATTGCCAAAGAACAGTGATGGGAAATATTTCCACTGCATACAGTTCACTGCTGAAGCTTATAAGGTATTTAATTCATTCACAGATTTACTGATGAAGATGTTTTAGTAATATATTACATAATAAAATAATATTTACCTTCTCTGCTCTATTTCTGTTGCTCCAAGACACAAGCCCACACTCCTGCCTTCCACTTGAATAAACAAGACTGATATTCACTCCTAGAGACAGGAAAATTCTTTCTTTACAGCTGGTGTGCAACCTCATTGGAGTTTTATGCGAGTGTGGTTTTTTTCTTTTAATCTCTTCCAACCTTTGACCTGAAGGCTGACCACTAGTGAAAGATTACAAAACAGGGTAGTTCTTAGAAATGTGAAAAGAGTTCAAAATGTCTGAATAAAAACATGGTAATATGACTCAACTTCCCTGAGTATGTCTGAATTAAATAACTCAACAGTAAAACTATTCAGATGATAGTTTTCCCTAGTTTTCACTTTCATGCCAACTTTTTCATACCAGCAGCATGATTAAGGAAGACAGGAGAAATGGAAAGAGGGAAAAAAAGAAGTGGCGAAGTAGATCTGAGAGTCATCAGCATAAAGATGGCAGTTAAAACCCTATGGCTGGAGCATGGGATTAAGCCATACAAAGGAACACTTCTGCTAAATTTTAGTGAAAAATGTCCTCAGTGTGGCCAAGGGATTGGGAAGATCCCCAAAGGGAAAGCATTGCCTACCCCTGGTTTTGAGTAAAATGCCAGTGTCATCTGCTGATGTGTACAAACTGGCACTAAGCACACCTCTGAGGCTCAACCCTTTGCCCATTGAAAACTATTGGAGTTTTGCAGTTGACTTCAAAGAGAGACATTTCAGGCAGACATGGTAAACCCGCGGGAAAAAATGCAGAAATTGGGCTTGTTTTTGGCTTAATTGGCTTGTGAGTTGCTTGTTGGCTAGTAGATTATTTGTCTTGAAGCTTGTTGCTTCTTTTTTTTTTGATCGGCTCTCAGCAAGCAGGGGGAAAGGGGGGGGAAGAAAGTCAGGGGTGCACAGTGGGCCCACCACAGTCCCAGACTGCACGCCGGAGGGATCTAGTCACGGAGAGTATTGGGGTTATTAGGAATTGACTTGTTTTGAAATGGGATTAGCTTGATTTTTGGCTTATTGTGAAAGTTGGGGTGCTTATTTACTACGTGAAAGTTGGCAACTATGATTTCAGACCCCAAGTGGCAATTTTAACTCCATGGTCTCAGAACCCACAACTCCCACTTTCTTTTAGTCTGGAATGACACTGAAAAGAAGCCATTTACTTAAGTCATCTGTAAGACTGGAGAAGGCATTTCACATGATCATACAGAATTGACATGGGAGTGTGTGGTCATAATTAGGGTTTCCGGTTTATTCTAGTTTTTCTGAGCTTTTTCTTTAATTTTCTTGAAATATGGAATTTCCTTGAAGTTGCCAAAAAATAAGATGGGGTTGGTTTGTTTTTTGCTTTATTCATTTTATTCATAACTGCACTCAAAAACAAAACAATGTAAAACTTTAGAGCCTACAAGTCCACTCAGTCCTACTTCTTGTTCAGCCAATCGCTAAGAGAAACAAGTTTGTTTACATTTACGGGAGATAATGCTACCCACTTTTTAATTACATCACCCAAAAGTGAGAACAGATGTTCACATGGCACTGTTGTAGCTAGCGTTTCAAGATATTTACGTGCCAGATGCACTGAAGATTCATATGTCCCTTCATGCTTTGGCCATCGTTCCAGAGGACATGCTTCCATGCTGATTATGCCCTTCAAAAAAAAAGAATGTGTTAATTAAATTTGTGACTGAACTCCTTGGGGAGAATTGTATGTCTCCTGCTCTGTTTTACCCATATTCTGTCATATATTTCATGTTATAGCAGTCTCGGATGATGACCCTGCACATGTTGTTCGTTTTAAGAACACTTTCACTGCAGATTTGACAAAATGCAAAGAAGATAGCAATGGGAGATTTCTAAAGATAGCTACCGCACTCAGCCCAAGGTTTAAGAATCTGAAGTGCCGTCCAAAATCTGAGAGGGATGAGGTGTGGAGCATGCTTTAAGAACTCTTAAAAGAGCAACACTCCCCTGCAGAAAATACAGAAGCTGAACCACCAAAAAAGAAAATCAACCTTCTGCTGGTAGCATCTGACTCATGATGATGAAAATGAACATGCGTCAGTCCTCACTGCTTTGGATCGTTATCGAGCAGAACCCGTCATCAGCATGGATACACGTCCTCTGGAATGGTGGTTGAAGCATCTGGCATGTAAATGTCTTGTGACGCTAGCTACAACAGTGTCATGCAAACACCTATTCTCACTTTCAGGTGACATTGTAAACAAAATCAGTAAGCATTATCTTCTGCAAATGTAAACAAACTTGCTTGACCGATTGGCTGAACAAGAAGTAGGACTGAGTGGACTTGTAGGCTCTAAAGTTTTACATTGTTTTATTTTTGAATGCAGGGTATTTTTGCACAGAATTCTACATTTGTAAATTCAACTTTCATGATAAAGAGTTTGCACTACATTACTTGTATTAGGTGAATTGAAAAATACTATGTTTTTTACAGTGAAAATATTTGTAATACAAATATAGTGAGCACTGTACACTTTGTATTGTGTTGTAATTGAAATCAATATATTTGAAAATGTAGAAAACATCCAAAAATATTTAAATAAATGTTATTCTAATTTTAACAGCACAATTAATTGCAATTAATTTTTTTTATCGCAATTAATTTTTTTAATCACTTGACAGCCCTAATGACTACCAAAACTTTCTAAACAAGTAGTTGAGTCATATCTTGTTTCTGTAATCTTGTTCTGTAACCAAAAGCACCCCTGTATTCACACCTTACACATTATTGTAATATATTTTTGTACAAAACATCCTTTGTGAGTTATCATCTGGAAACTAATAACTTTCTGGCCAAAAATACCATGGTGAAATGTATGTAGTGCCGTCAGATGTTTGGCTGCGTGTGTGTGTTCTCTCTGAGTGCTGCACTGGCTCTGGGAAGATACCCAGTTCAGCAGGCTCCAATCAAACTGCCCAATAAGACCACAAGACTTGGTTTAGTAACAAAGGCGCCCGGCCAGATATATTGTCGATGAAGCACAGCAATAGCACCTGGCAGACTCTACAAGGATACTAGGACATGTATGCTCGTGACAATGGATGCAGCTCAGTCAGCGGCAGGACTTTCCACTGCTTCCTTGGCTGGCCAAGACACTCCCTCTGAGATACATCTTATACACCAATGCAAAAAAAAATTACGTAGTGACACTGGTGTATCTAGGTGCCACCCGTTGCCTTGTACGTGTTGGTTTGATCGACACATCTCTATCCATCACCAAGGTGTTCTGGTACCACCTTTCTGAAATGTGTTTGCGTACATATTCTTATGCCCAGCACTACTTAGGAATATGTGTTTCTGCAGTATCATCCCTGTTCTTGCCAGATTCTGTGAGCAGGGCCTACCTCTTGCTCACAACTTAACTTTGCTTTATATTAGCAAGTTATGACCTTTACTTTATCCCAGGCCTCATATCAGGCCTCTGATACAAGGCCTTATGTTTCAGGCCATCTTCTTACTACATGTAGCAGCATTATATGTAGTTATAGCCCTCCCCACTCCCGATATTGTCAACACATGTTCAAACCCACCCACCCCTGCCTTGGAAAAAGTTGTTCAACAGATTTATCCTACACAAGGAAATGTGTTTACACCTCAATGTACATATAAGTAGTAAACAGGGTCCTTGAGACAACAAGAGGGGGAAACAGCAGGAGATGAGGCAAATCTGCATTTCAGCAAACACAGGGGAGAACAAGGAGCCACATTCACCACCCAACTCCATGTCACCTTCTTTAGTGTATGAATAAACTTTGATTTATGGGGTAATCCTTGCAGAGCCGGTGACTGGACTATAAAAGTGAGGGACAAAAACACCCCCAATGGATTCCCTCCCTACCTCAGTCTCTCTTTCACCTGAGAGAGACACAGTAACCACCTCTTTGACTCTGAGGGGAAACCCTGAACAGAGAATAGGGGCATCTGTGTTGCTGAGACCCTGTGGTAAAGATTTTACCTTGAACCAACTCTAGCTTAAGTTCTAGCTACTAGAAAGGATTTTGTCTTTATTTCTCTTGTAACCATTTCTGACTTTAATACCTTATACTTGTACTCACTTAAAACCTATTTTGTTAAGATTAAAAAATGAAATAAACTTATTTAATTACTAACTAATCCAGTGCTATGTTTAAACTGAACTATTTGGTAACTCCAGGAAAGTAGCAAACAGCTGAATTTTGACCCCTTACAGGTACAAAGGACTTCTAATAACTGAATGGTCCAAAAGAGGACAGCACAGAACACATTTTGGGGGAAATTTGGGAGTGTGTTGGGGTCACCCTAAAAGTAGTAACCAACATTGCTGGAAGTCAGAGTGTGGCTAGTCTGCTGGGGTCAGAGTTGTTGGACCAAGTGTGTGTCTATATGTGGACACTCAAAAGTGTGACCAGTAAAGCACTGTAATGCACCCAAGGTTGCAGGGCAAGCAGTGACAAGCCCTCACAGGTCTGAAATGCACCCCAGAATGTGACAGTACCATGCTACATAGGATCATCTGGGCTGAACATTCTCATTTCTAAATATGTAATTAAAAGTTAAATATTTCTAGTTCTCAAAACAAATGTGGCAATAGCAGTAAACACACTGCATATTAAAAAAAATTAACTTGTTTGAAGCCCTGATAGCTAAAATAGTCATACTAAAAATACATTAAAATGTAGAGTGCGCACATCATCTAGAGGCTTGGCAGCTCCCTGATCCCAATGTATTTGGAGACCTCTCTCTTGAAATTAGCTTTCTGCCTCGTTATTGTCTGAACAATCACTCATACACTAACAAGGCACACCTGTACTTAGTTCCTTTCGTACAAAGTATCCGAAACCACTTTATACAAGAGCCTCAAGTCATCTTTGAAAAATGTTGTTACATTATTAATATTTTTCCATCAGAGGGAGCGAGACCATATCTTCATAAACAAGAAGTAAACCTGCTAAAATATTTGGCAATACTGACATCCTTGGATTTTCATTTATAACTGATGACCAATAGCAAACATCTATTGCAGCTCGAAGGGTTAAAATCTAGAGGAGTATCTAGAGGAGGGTCTACAGGCGAAGAACGAGGAGTTGGTGGCTGAGGCCCAGAGGCATATTGGTGAAGGCCGTCTGAGGTACACGCAGATAGGGAACACCGTGGACCAGGCCGATGTGAAGTACTCGGAGGCGCGGAACCAGGCAGTGGAGATTAAAGTGATGATTATGGGCAATGCCATCTCAGGTAATACAGTCCCCTGGGGATGGATCTGGGAGCTATTTTGTCAAGTTATGTGGGGAGTGTCTATCCTGACATTCCTGATGGTATTGGTGCTTTACCAGAGATTCAAGAGTAAACTGTGCACATTAAAATTGCAGTATTTGACAAAGAGGCCAGAGGCCTAGTGAACAGTGATTAGCTAAGAGAAAACAGAATAAACAAAAGATAACCTCACTTTGTTTGTTAAGCCTAGTAAGCAATATGCCAGATGTTGAAGCAATAACTAAATAATTGTATCTTCTCTAAAAGTTGCAAATATGGGACAAAGGCATCCTGTCCCTGTTGTGTTAGTTTCTTCCGTAGGGAGATCTTCCCACAGACCAACCTTAAGTTTATGAAAGGTTGGCATGTCAGTATACAATAAGGCCGCCTCCCACCTCTCTTTCCCAGGCACCAAGCCTGCCTTAACACACAAAGGAGACAATTCTTATCATCATCATACTTTTCACTGTTTCTGCTTTTATCTCTAGAAATGCACCTGTTAGATGATCAGAGGAGCTACTTCATTCCTATGGACCCCAAATTGAATTCAATATATACGTATATGTTACTAATACATTTCATTAAAGTACTAAGTAAATGTTAACTTGTGAACTTGAGACCATGGGCAGAGACATTATGTAACCTTTTGACCATTGGCTACTGTGCTAGCTTGTCTTGCTGGGCCAGGCCTACCCCGGGGTTTGGGACTGCGTACCCTGTCACTTTCCCCCGCCCATGGAAAATCCATATATTCCATTGTAATCAATTGATTGATAGTGTCTCTGCGCCTGATAAGCAAGGTGACACTCGTTAGCCCTGTGCGCAATAAACTCCTATGCTTGACTTCTACATGGTGTAGATTTATGTCCTTCATAGCTTGATCTATAACCAGAGGAGTTACAATAGAATGTCTCACTAGCCTCCCCTCCCCCTTAGTCACTTTTGCTTCATATCTCTTGCTTTGGTTTATTCGCTCTTTCCTCGATTTCTCCATTTAAAGTGTTTTCCTGTTCCTTTTTCTAAGTCAAATACAGCATCCGCCATACTCTTATACCCACACTGACATGCTACATCTTCCTCCCATTAGTAATAGTCTTCCATTTCTCACTTCTCTCTATAGCCCGTGATCTTCCAGCCATCCTACTGCTCTTCTCCTAGATGTACTATTGTGGAACACAAATAGTGCAGCAAAGCACAGAGCATGCTGATGCCAGTGTAACCCCAAGAAAACAGCTGGGTTAACATCTGCGTGTTGGTTCCTGCAGCTTGGCTGGATCTTTTTGCTCTATCTTGTACTAACAGACTTTTCACCACAGTTGACTTCAACACAGGAGCAGCTCTCACAATTTTGCCACCTCAAGCAGGGGCGGCGGCCCCGCCCCCGACGCAGGCAGTCCGAATCTGCGGCGGCAAGAGGAGAGCGGCAGACCTGCTGCCGAATTGCTGCCGCGGCGGGTGAGAATGGGGTGGCAGTCCGAGTCCCGCGGCGGCAATTCGGTGGCGGGAAGAGCAGACCCGCTGCCGAACTGCTGTCGCGGGACTTGGACTGCCACCCCATTCTCGATGCCGCAGCTGGTGCCTGGAGCCGGCCCTGCTTCAACATAATGCCAACTAGATTCACACCTAGATACCTTGGCACCTTGTAATTACTAAGAGACAGTATTCTGACCTGTTATTCAAGTTTAACTACAGTGGCATGGTCTTGTACTCTGCTGATTGTAGAGAATAAGTCCCATTAATTAAATTATTATTTTCACAACGTTTTCAATAAGGTTAACTACTGCACAAATTTAAAAGAAAAGTTGCCTTTCAAAGAGATCCATCAAACTTTTGAAAATGATTTTAAGGCCTCCATATCCTTGAGAACTTTTTTCCAAATTCTTTGTCTGGATTATGGCCAAAAAGTTAAAATGTGAAAACAAGAGGAATTAAAGGGTTTTCACTGCTCTGGTTTTACTTTTTAAAAAAATCATACCCAAGATATCAATTTTAACCCTATGTAATCTGAAATGGCCAAGTTATCGAATCACCTTTATAATGCAGAAACTATTTTATCTTTAACATTAGCAGTGTTATTGGTGCTGCTGCAGTATGGGGAAGAGGAAGGCTATCATCTAACATGGAACGTCGAGGAGGTGGTGTGACGTTGGAAGGTCACCACCAGTCAGTCTCTCTAGAGCCGTTAATGAATGAGAATGGTTAGAAGCACCATTAATAAATTGTATTTGAAGAACTGTAGAATCCCACACAAAGAGCAGTTTTATAGTAAGCACTCCCCATTTCTTCACCACACGTATCTCAGGCTGAAGATAAGAGAATAGGTGCTCAGCACACCTTTGTATTGTGGCACATGCAGCATCTGCTCTAGCACCTTTTCCTCTTGCATGTCTGATCTCTTCAAGAGCAGTTATTGAGGTGGGAAGGGAGAGAGAACAGATGTATGGGTTTCTAGACTTCATACAGATTAACAATATGCCTAACATTTCACATTTGAAATGTTAAAGTCAATTTATTAATTATGATGAAAGTCATCAGAAGAATATTCTCCTGAAATTAAAATAGTTTGGTTTTTTTCCTTCAAAAATGAAAACCAATACATGCTTGGTAGAACCACAGATGCTGTGGCTTTCCTGACTGCCTGTTTCTCCCTATGTGTGTTCACGCATACTAATGACACAGCCAGTTCAGCAAATTCAGTCTAGTCACTATCTAAATCAACAGGGTTGTAATCAGGGTCATCCTCTTCATCGTCCAACTCCAAGTCATCCATTTCCTGGAACAAGGATTCATCCACTTCCACACTGTTTCCAGCTGTAAGGGGGGGGAAAAAAACAGTGTTTTATTATGGATTTTTATAGAAACAGGAAAAAGAAAATTAGGGGGTTTTCCTTCATTCTTCAGACAGAAAAGAAAGACACGTTGCTCTGCTACTTCTCCATCAGCTAGCTCAGTGGTTTTTAACCTGTGGTCCATGGACCCCTGGGGGTCCACAGATTGTGTTTAAGACTTCCAAAGGGGTCCGCACCTCCATTTGAAATTTGTTAGGGGTCCGCAAATGAAAAAAAAAAGGCTGAAAACCTCTGAGCTAGCTGAAAAGATCAGATTGTCCAAGAACCTTTGAGTCCTCTGCTTTACCAGAGAGAACAATTCCCCAGTATCAGCTATTTAAAGTTATTCCATGTTATTGGTCCAAATTTCATGAACTTTATTGTTTGGCTCATATATGTTGACTTGAACAGAATGAAGAGAGGTGAAGGAACAACCACCCCCTAATTTTTTATTAACTAAAATAAAGAAGTTTTCCCCACTCCAGTGCTTAACAGAGCTGATTGTGACATAAGTAAAATATCCACAGCCCATTGATGTTACCACTGCTAGTTCCAAGAGATGGCAATAGTTCTAAACTATCCAATTCATTCCAAGATAAGTGCATCAGTTCCTGGAAGCTGCAAGGTCTCTATGGCCCCAATCTTGCAAACACAAATATCCACAGCCCATTGATGTTACCACTGCTAGTTCCAAGAGATGGCAATAGTTCTAAACTATCCAATTCATTCCAAGATAAGTGCATCAGTTCCTGGAAGCTGCAAGGTCTCTATGGCCCCAATCTTGCAAACACAAGTGTAAATAAGAAAAAAAATAAAAAAAATAAAAAAATCAATGGGACAACATGTGTATGAAGTTACTCTACGCTTAAATGCAAAATATGGGCCTATGGGAATATTAGAAACACGACACCTCAAACACTACATCTAACATGATAATGCCACATGTCACTTTCAGGACAGCAACTACTGGAATGTTATTTGAGAACATCTGACCTACAGCAGTTTAGAAGAATGCCGGTTAGACCAACGTAAGATCTTTCCATATGCCTCAAACCTCCTTCTTCTCAGCATATCAAGCAACAGTCTATTTTTTTCCAAACGAATTTAGCTCATGAAGCAGTATCAGTTACTTTACACAGAGGGAAAAATTGCAAAGCTATATGAGATTTACAAGGAAGCAACAAAACCTGACAAACTTTTCTCTTTAAAGCCAAGCACCCTTTTTCATACGCTGATCCTTGTTATTGTTATGCACATGAAAAATAAAATTATATTTTAAGTAACTGCTAAGGCCAGACTTATGGAAAAAAACGTGCAAAATATATTCAAGAGTTCTACATTTAAATCAGTTATGATGTCTAAGGGGAAAAAGCAGAGCAGATAAAATTCAAACACTCGTACTTCCACAAAAAACAAAAACAAAAAAACCCACCATCATCCTGTTTCAAGGATTCAATGATGGTCATAGCAAGTCTTAGGGCATGTCTACACTACAGGTTATGTTGGTATAACATATGTTGCTCAGGGTTTGAACACTTAGGTCAGTGTAAACGTTAACAAAAAAAACAACAAGAAAAATACCTGTGGCACCTTAGAGACTAACAAATTTATTTCAGCATAAGCTTTCGTGGGTTAAGAACCCACTTCATCGGACGCATCCGATGAAGTGGGTTTTTAACCCACGAAACCTTATGCTGAAATAAATTTGTTAGTCTCTAAGGTGCCACAGGTATTTTTCTTGTTTTCTTTTTGCTGACACAGACTAACACGGCTACTACACTGTAAACGTTAAGTTACACTGACCTAAGTGCTAGTGTGAACACAGCTACCACCTCTCAGAGGTGATTTTATTATGCCGACAGGAGAGCTCTCCCCCGTCGGCATAGAATGTCTTCACCAGACCCGCTACAGCGACACAGCTGCACCACTTTAGCGCTTCTAGAGTAGACTAGTCCAGAGATACACTGGAAGTGCATCTTTGTACATTTTCATATTTCCTTCTGAGACAGCTAAATAAATGATGGCTAAAACCTGCAGTATGTCACAGCTGGGTCTGCGTGGAACAATGGTGACATCTACTGGCCACTTAAACAATCCCAGGCTTATATTTCTCACCTGTGCGTATTTCACAGGAGGGCTCTGTTTTCAATTAAAAAGTAATAATATAGAAAAGGTTTGAGATTTATCCACCCCCTTCCCATTGTGCATTAATGTCAGAATTACAATATGGCACTCTATTAAAGTGGAACGAAAATAAGAAAGAAAAACTTGTAGCACCTTAGAGACTAACAAATTTATTTCAGCATAAGCTTTTGTGGGTTAATACCCACTTCATCGGATGCATGGAATGAAAAATGATTCATTCCATGCATCCGATGAAGTGGGTATTAACCCACGAAAGCTTATGCTGAAATAAATTTGTTAGTCTCTAAGGTGCTACAAGTTTTTCTTTCTTATTTTCGTTTTGCTGACACAGACTAACACGGCTACTACACTTAAACCTATTAAAGTGGAGTTATTTAAAAGTAAACCACAGTTTCTTACTCATTCTCATGTTGTCATGCACAACACAGTTGTGCCCATGGTAGAGGACACCAGAGCAACAGCCTCATTTAGGGCCAGATCCTGTTCTTACTGAAGTGAGTTGACATTTTGTCACTGACAGGAGCAGGACCAGATGCATACTGAATTACGGCCCCCACGTAAAGTTAATGCTTTAAAGTAAAGGTCATTTACATGAAAAACAAAACTTGGTGAAGACCCGAACGCCTTTAAGCAAAATGTGCATAGGGGTCCATTCTTCTGCTATAAAAGTTGCTGATGACATCATCAACATGGAAGGACCTGCATAAAAATATAAACTCCCCAATTCAACAGCCTCTGCTACTTGTGGGCATTCAGAGTTTTATCTGCCAATATCAGTGACAAAATATGTTTTTACTGTTTTTTACTTCTGAAAGACCGAAAGAGTCAAGAAAGCCGGGAGACAGCTAGTATCAGAGGGGTAGCCATGTCAGTCTGTATCCACAAAAACAATGAGGAGTCTGATGGCACCTTAAAGACTAACAGATTTATTTGGGCATAAGCTTTCATGGGTAAAAACCATGGGAGCCCATCCATCTGAAGAAGTGGGTTTTCTACCCACAAAAGCGTATGCCCAAATAAATCTATTAGACTTTAAGGTGCCAGGAGACATCTGAATTCTATTGCTTCTTGTGCATCAACTGACTGAGTTAATAAGGCCTTGGCTTCATGAGAAAATGACACTGGTTTAACTTAAAAACTGTTTTAAAGCTGGTTTAGAAGAATACATATTTTGCTAATACTCTAAGTGTTTGGGGTTTGTTTTTGTTTTTTTTAAAACACTTCACAATATTTCTGCTAAAGAAGTTCTCCCCACATTAAACAAACATTTAAGACAGTTTTTAACCATAACTAAGGCTACAATTTAGTCATGGAGGTCCGGTAAAGTCACTGAATCTGTGACTTTACCAGACCTCCATGACTTCTACACTGGCGGAGGCGGGACTGTGCGCCCCTGCCCTTCAACTGGGGCTGGCTGGAATCAGGACCATACAGCCCCAGTCCCGCGGCTTCTGCCAGGGCCACGCACTCCAGCCCCGGGGTGTCCTGGGCTTGGCAGGGGCTGCAGCCGGTGCCGTGTGCCCTATCCTGCAGCTGTGGCCAGATCCAGAGCAGGGGCTGCCCCCCCATGGCTGTGACCCTGCTGCGGCCACTGGGACTCCATTCCTCCCTCCTTCCTAGATCCGCCCTCCCGGTTATCTTTAGTAAAAGTCACCGACAGGTCATGGGCTCCATGAATTTTTGTTTATCGCCCGTGATTTTTACTAAAAACAACAGTGGCAAAATCTTAGCGTTAACCATAACTAAACTACACAATTTGAAGTTGTCAGATTTCTAACCAAGTCTTTCAATAGTGCATATAATAGGGGAAAAAAACCAGAAGGTTACCTTCTTCTAAGAACTGAATGTCAGACGTGTCAAGATTATGATCTGTTTCAAATAGTTGTTTTCCTAAAAGGAATATTAAAATTAGTAATAGCTTGGAATGTAGTTACTAAAACCATGCAACATAAAATTTTGTAAGAGTGTTTTAGAATTTTGATATTTAAATAACATCAAAGTAATATTTGATAAATTATGTGCCCTTGGCATTCTCCTCAGACTATACTTGAGCCAGTTACTACTTTGCCTATCTTGTCTATTAAATTTTAAGCTTTCTGGGCAGGTGTTGTCCATCTCTCTAGGATTCCTTCCCTTACAGGTGAGACAGGCCCATGCAAGAATTAATGCAGTCTCAGGTGAAATCAACGCTGAGAGAAGACCCAGTCTCCTCCGGTCTTGCCTGCAGTCTGAAGGTCACACACAATGCTCCTGAAGTGTCAAGAAGGAAGAATATGGTGCTGTGGATCCATCACATCTATGCACAACAGGTCAGATCGTCGTCTCCATGCACTGACTTGGGCCAATCAGGCCCACGTTTGTTGCATTCAACATGTATTTGATTTTCCTTCCTACCATGTGTCCACGTAAAGTAAAATGGAACCTTTTATAAAAATGGACACGAATATTTCCATGCCCACATTACCTATCTTCCGAGAATTTAATGGAATTCATTTTATACTGATTCTACAATCTACTCAAAAACCATTTAACATGCCTAATGTTCATATTAAATTGCTTAAGACGTTTATATTTGTATTGCTAGTATACACAGCTTCTGAAAATGTCAGATTTAGCAAAATCCTTTCAAACATACATTTTCATGAACTTAGCCCAAGTTAAAAAAAACCATATATCCTCACAAGTTACACAGAGGAGCTCTGTGCTGCTCGAAAGCTTGTCTCTCACCAACTGATGTTGGTTGAGTAAAAGATATTACCTCACCCACCCTGTCTCTCGAATATCCTGGGACTGACATGGCTACAACTACTCTGCAAAAAACTCTGACGCTGCAGGGGCCAAATCCAGTCAAACTCCCATCCAAGTCAATACCTCAGGATCTGAAGCCACATCTCTGATATCAATCTATTCCACACAAGCTACGCCGTTAGTATTTGCTTTGTGGGCACAACTCTGGTTCTCTTCATTCACAAGCAAATTAGCTTCAACACAATTAAAATGATGCATTTCGACTGTGTGGGAGGCCAGCCAGCAGAAAGCCTACGTATGGTCTTCACCCTTTCTGTGCCATGGAGCCAAGCTCTGCAGAATTGCCCTGATATTAAACCTGGAGAGGATACTTTCAGTGGGACAGCATGGTCCTAAAAAAAAGAAGATATGGATCACCCAGGCTGTAATCTCATTGGAGGAAAGGGGTCAATGATAGGTCATTCCTCTCCAGAGGTAATTGCTGCAGCCACAACCAAGTTGTGCAGTTGTCTGGGGGTGAAGATTTCATCCTCCATAGACCGTTCCTACTGGTAACGCAGGCTTTGCCCATTTGATAGCCACTTTGTTCCCTCTTATGGCATATAGGCAGACCAAACTGAATTATATGGACAATAAGAATATCGCAACATCACCAAACCCTGCTTCTAAACCTCTCAGAGGATGAGACACGGTGTCCTCTTTATACTGGTTACCTGTCTCACACATTAACAAATATATCACCTATTTTGCAGTAACAAACCAGAAACAATACAAACGTCTACATTCAGCTGAATAATTTAATGTGGAGCTGCCAATCTATATGTTTCAGTGCAATACAGACCATCATATCACGCTCCATTTTCCTCCCCTTTCCAATTTTCCTCACCATTCCTTGATGCTGTGAATGGGTTTCATGTGAGAAACGGAAACATTTAGGACTCGCACTTGCGCCAACACAAATGCTCAAGCCTCCTTTTTAAGGCACAACAATAAGAAGCTAACGCTCAGGTTACAAGATAAATCTTCCCGGTTAACAATCGGACCTTGATTTGCCTCTGTCAAATCTTTTAGTAGAAAAAATAAAATTCTTGAACATGGTTTCATTATTTGACATACGGCTCTGATAAGTTAGCAAACTTGGAGAAAAACTGCAAAGTCATACCACTTAATTTATTTTTGCCCGATTGCTCTTCTTCTTTCATCTTTTTTCTTTTAATTTCTAGGAGCTCTGCATCAAACTTTGCTTTCCAGCCTAGGAAATTCTCGATTGTAACAGGAGTGCCATGGAAACATAGCTGTAAAAGAAAAAAAGTTAAGACTCCAGTGGCAAAGTAAAGAGTTAAGATTAATATTCTCTCTATGGTTGATATTATTGTATGCCAAGAAGCAGTAACTACTAGGCACCAATTTTAACTAGGTTTCTTATAGTAAATTAACCCCCACTACAATAAGACACAGTGAAAAGTGTGACATTCGTAGTCTTTTTTACGTGTGGCTTACAAATTTATTCACAGAAGACTACTGTAGATAATCCCTGTTTTGATTTGGATCTATAATGTAATACCAATAAGATAAAGCAGCATATGCACAGGCGGGTAGTGCACCTTATTAGTGGTTTAGGTCAAGTCACAATGAACAAGGGGCTTGTACATGAGTGCTAAGGATGGATTGGACAGATATGCTTTGTATATGAATATTTGCTATTAAATTCCTAAAACCACAGAACAAGTTTATATTAAATATCTGTACCACAGATGGGATGAAATAAACAATCAGCAAGGCTCCTCCTCTATCATGGAGGGAAGAGGAGAATAACTGTTCCTTCCACCACCGTCCTCTTCTGGCAACTACATAGTGACTCTGCTGTGCAATCACATTCCTCCATACTATGGGGTTTCCAGAGTGTTTTGTGCTTGTAAAAGCCCACAGCCAAACCTCATAATGAGGGATTCCAGAAATGCAGGGCACTCTGAGGTGTAAATACCAGGGAAACACCAAAGAGCATGAGTGTGTGAACAGACTATAGTGATGGGATCCAAACGGAAAGGATATTGAGTCCTATAGCCCTCTAGCTGTTACCAAAAGAAGGAAGTGAAACTCAGTGGTGGAATTTCTTCTAACACATCTTGAGAATGGGAAGAGCTACTTAGTGGTGGCAAACAAATGCCAGGCTAGCAGTGAAGAGCAAATACCAGGCTACTGGGTCTGGATGACTCTAGAGTTTGAGCCATCCAACTTCCTTTCCATCAAGTCAATTGACCGAGACAGAGGAGTGAAGTTGCCCATCTTCTTGGTGGTATTCGTGTTATAAAGGAGGGAGAGGAGGCATCAGAAAACTGTATAGGCTGTTCAAACCTTCAACAGCCAGCTACAGTCCCGCAGGGACTGTTCAACATCTGAGAACAGTATGAGGGTAATGCAATATACTCTAGTCCCTCCCACTCTTCATCCCTTCCTTCCACCTAAAATGAAAGCCACACGGAAGATGGCATAGAGCTGGTTAATGCCAGCTCTGCACTAAGTGGGCACTCCCTCATTTCAGGGAAGACTATTTGGTTAGAGGGATGATGTCAGTGTCCAGAGTCTGTGCTGTTTGGGGGTTCAAAGGGAGTGGAGTAGTCAGAGGACATCCCCCAACCTTTCAAAGCGGTCCCAGAAAAGTTCAACCTGGAAAGTGCAATATTTATGATTTATTAAATCAGTGAAGTTGTGCTCAATGTGTGGCTACTTCTGAAGTTTTAAATATTGCTTCTGGTTCTGCTAGTTATGAGAGTCTGGGACAATACTACTGCTAGTCAATCCTACAGCAACCATAGCACCTTTAGGAAGGTGGTTTGAGCATTGGCCTGCTAAACCCAGGGTTGTGAGTTCAATCCTTGAGGGGGCCATTTAGGGATCTGGGGCAAAAATCTGTCAGGGGACAGTACTTGGTCCTGCTAGTGAAGGCAGGGGACTGGACTTGATGACCTTTCAAGGTCCTTCCAGTTCTAGGAGATTGGCATATCTCCATTTATATTATATTATGAATTGTTAGCAGAAAATGGAATACTTCACCCACCTTTTCTGCCTCCTCTGCTTCTCTTTCCTTCTCTTTCTTTTCTTCCTCTCGTCTTGTTTTTATTTGATCCACTATTTCATTTAATTTCTCTTGTACAGCTGACACTAGAGTGAAGATCATTACCATCCCCAAGTTCTCTTCTGCCTGCAACATAAAAGGTGGCAGCCTCAGACAGGCAATTCACTAGGCAAACTCATTGGGGACAGAGAGGTGACACCTTATGCCTGTTTGGAAAGCGCTTATGCTTAATCCTGTCGGAATGCAAGTTTCACTGCTGAATTGCCTTGCACCAGTTTTGGAAATTTAGTCAAAATGTATTTCACTGGGTTTAAGCCACTTAAAATGATCCCAGGTGAGAGAGGAGGGAAGAGCAGCAAAACATCAGCACCGTTCTCTCAGGTCACTATTAGGGATGTAAATAGGGTTTAAAAATAGTAACCATTAAACCTATTAAAATTCTTTTGGTTAAACGATTCACCATTAGGGAGTTCACATAGGCGGTGAACTAAGAGTGCGGGGGGTACACCCCCACATTTTATGTGGGACCCCGCTACTGGCTGCGTGGGGCCAGCAGTGGAGTTTAACCGTTAACCGAAACTGATGCTTATCTGTTAACTGGTTAAACTTTTACATCCATAGTCACTATCTTCACAACAGGTTACCCACACCGTCTGATTATAGCCCGCACTCTTGGCAGGAAGGGACTACAGGGTGCTGCTAATTAACCAAAAAACCCCAAACACATTTGTTAAATTAAATAATTTTAAAGCAGGTGAGGACAGAACTCCCTAGTCATGAATTTCTGGAGCCACGCTGGGTATGTCTACACTGCAGTTCACAGCAAGTCTTCCAGCCCAGTAGACTGACTCGTGCTAACGGAACTTGAGCCAGCACGCTAAAGATAGCAAAGTGGACAATGTGGCTCTGGAGGAGACTCAGGTTAGTAGCTCGAGCTCAGACCCAGGGGGCTGCGTGGGCTTGAGAGCCCAAGCTGTAACATCCGTACATTTTTTTTTAGCAGGCTCGCTCCCAGCTGCACAGTAGACATACCCACAGGTGCTTACTAATTACTCGCACAAGCCAATATGGTAGTGAAGGCCACATTTCAGCACTGTGTTCCCAGTCCTCACTGCTGTTACCCATCCTATGAGAAACATGCATGCTAGGGTCGTTCAGCTAGCTCAGTTAGTAGCAAGGTCTTGTCTTGATTTTAGTTTCTTTCTTAAGTGCCTTAATACTTCCTTATACTCTAGTTGTCAAAAGACCTAGCGAGTTTTCCTTTGTTTTGGAAGTCTTAATACCTGGCAACTTATTTACACAAAACTGTTAAATACAAGTGAAGGCATCTGTGCAAAGCAAAAGTTGTGGAGCAGGAGAGGTGTTAAACAATTTATTTAGAGCCTTCCCATTTCAGAGTTTTGTTGTTGTGTTTGTGAAACCTAACACAGGAGCCAAGTTAACCTTACTTTGTCATACTCAGAGTTTAAGGCCAGAAGGGACCACCAGATCATCTTGTTTGATCTCCTGTATATCACAGGCCACCAACACCACCCAATACCCACACACTAAACCCAACAACCAAAGTTAGACCAAAGTATTAAAGCCCACAGTAGACTAAATATTATGTGCAACTGGCAGAGAATAGGAGGGACCAGGGCTCGAGACCTCGGCAATAGCAGGGTATTCATTAAGTGAAATATACGCAGATGATCCTGGCAAGCTACTTGCACCTACGATGCAGAGGAAGGCGAAAAAACCCCAATGTCAATGCCAATCTGAATTGGGGGAAAATTCTTTCCCAACCCCACATTTGGTGATCAGTTAGACCCGGAGTATGTGAGCAAGAACCAGCCAGCCAAACATCTGGGAGAAAGAATGCTTGATACCACCTTCGAGCACCAGCCCACCCCATCCAATGTCCCATCTCCAGTCATAGCTCTCTCTTATGCTTCAGAGAAAAAGAAAAGAAAAAAAACGGGGTGGTGTGGGGAGGTAGGGGAATCCCTTCCTGATCTCAACAAGTGACTGGCTGAAGCCCTTAAGCATGAGATTTTCAGAATATCAGACAAGAACCAGAAAGTATCTGCACGACTGCAGCTGCCAAACCTTGCCTCCCCACCATCACAAACAACTCTCTCATACAATCCCACTTGTAAATTTGTCCATCTCTCTCTTAAAACTAAGTTGTTTGCCCCACATCTCCTATTGGCAAGCTGTTCCAGAACCTCACTTCTGACAGTTAGAAACCTTGTAATTACCATCCTGAATTTGTTGATGGCCAGTTAATACTCATTTGTTCTTGTGCTAACATACGCTAAAGGACTAAATAGCTCTTCATCCTCCCTGGTGTTTACTCCCCTAATGTATTTATAGAGAGCAATCAGATCCCATTGCAGACTTCATTTTCTTAGGGTACGTTTATACTAGAAACATAAGTCGACCTATATTAGGTCAACTTTACCACAGTAATTACTGTGGTGGTGCATGTCCACACTACCCTCCTTGGGTTGGTGGTGCATGTCCTCACCAGGAGCGCTTCCACCAATCTAAGATGGGCAGTGTGGGGCGCTGAGAACCCGGTCTCTTAGCTCTGCTGGCAGCTCCCTGCTGGGAGCCCAGCTACCTTCAGGCTCCCAGCAGACTGCCCCCTGCCTCCCCCTCCAGGAGCAGGGAGGTGAAACCACCTGGAGCTTCTCGCCCCTAGGGAGCGGGCTCCAGCTGTCCCGACTTCTTGCCCGCCCCTGCGGCCTGGAGCCAGACAGCCTTGTCAATATCAGAAAAGCCGTGAAATTGAGAAGGCTGCCCAGTTCCCGGCCCAGCGCAGAATCCCACGGCCCAGGCTTCTCACTTCAGCTCCCAGCCGGGAGCAGGCTCCTGCCGTCCAGGCTTCTCGCCCCAGCTCCCCAGGGAAAGGGGGGGGGGGGGGACGGGTAGCTGGGCTCTAGCTGCCCTGCTTTCTTGTCAATTTCAAGATTCCTGCCCTGAAACTGACAAGACAGCGAACAGCCCATGTAAGTAATGCAGCGTCACCCTAACAACACCGACATAAGCCCTATGTCTCTGATGGAGGTGTAGTTATTACGTTGGGGTAGTAGGGCACGTACATCGTCGAGAGCAAGGCTGTAGTGTAGACACTGACATAATTAGGTCAACGTAAGCTACCTTACATCAACCTGTGTAGTACAGACCAAGCCACAGGCTAAACAAGCCAAGCTCTTTTAGTATGCTCTCATAAGATAGGCCATCCAATCTCCTGATCATCATTCTAGCTGTTCTTTGTACCTTGTTTAACACAGCCATTTCTAAAGCTAGATCATGCATCTTTATGTGGCTGAACTGTTATTCTTACATGGCATTTAAAAAAAAAATCTGCATAATGTTTTGTTTTAAATATTTAGTACACATCTTTTTATAACGGTCAAAAAGCAAAGTATTTGGGTTTGGAAAATTAAACTCAAGTTAATGTCAGAGTCACTCCCTACAGCAGAATGCACAAACCAATTCATAAGACATATGCTCTTCTAAGTTTTGGTTAGCATCAAAATGTATTGTCCCTACTTCACCTCTCAAACCAATGATTTATGAAATGACATCAATAAGAGAGTCAATATATTCTTAATTTGCCTTACCTGTTGTGCTAGAAGGATTAATATGTCTGTGACATCATTATCTTCAAGGTTCTCCTGGGAGAATATTTCATAAAGTGGAGTTTCATCTGGATATTTTTCTCCATAGGTAAATTTAAGGGTTGCCTGGACAGCTACGGTACAAAAGGCAATCTTAGTGTGACAGCCTCAAACTTCATAAATATTAACTCTTAATGCTTAGGTTTATGTTAAAGAAACGATCTTGTTTTGTTTAACAATCCACAACAGGTTTTTAAATAAAAACAATATTTTAAAAATGTAACTAACACCTTACATACATGCTGTAATTATAACAGTAGGTTTGAATATAATATACGAATCTCAACTCATCATTAACCCTCAGATATGCTATAAAAGTTACCCATTACACAGGAGATAATTCTTAGCACTTACTAGCTGTTTACGTCTTTAATTCACATTAGAAACAGTAATTAGTCTACATAATACTCCTCTGAGGTACTGCAGATCAGCAAGCAACATCCCCTTTTAAAGAATAAAGTAAGGCAGAGAGATTAAGTGACTTGTCCAGGGCTATAAAGTGGGTCAGCAGCAAATCCAGGATTAGAATCCAGGAGTCCCAGTACTGTGCCAATCTAGTACACCATGCCACCAAGAGTATTTCGTGCTCCAAACCATTATATAGCCTATTTGTACCACAATATTTGGTATGTAAATACCCTAGTCTGCATGTGATATGAAGACATACTGTACCACTATTGTGACTAACTGACAGCTTCCTGCCGTTCTGAACTGCTATACACTTCAAATCTACACTTTCCATAGACTGTCATGTTTTACTGATGAAGTCAGTAAGAGCAGGTCCTTTAAGAGAAGCAGGATCAGACCCAGCAAACAAACAAAACTACATTTCTAGTGGTAACAGTAAGCTAGACTTTAAACATCACAAGGAATTATGATTGGGCAAGTCACAATCTACTGATCAGAACATATGAACAGTAGATTAAGAATTCTTAAGTAACAGATCTAGGAAAAAAATCACTGTAAACTATTCTGAAACACCAACTACAGCTTTAGCCTTACCTGATATTCAGAGCCCATTCACAAGAGGACAACCAGATTTCCCACAGCAGGTTATTTTACATTCTATCTACTAGAAATAACCCCAAGGACACAGATACTTGGGATAATATTTTAAAACAATCAGGCTTTATAATTTGAAAAGTTATAAAGAAAAGTTTTCCCCAAGACCAACTTACTTTCATCATTTTCTCCTGCTTCAGATGTCACTGTGATGGTGAAACATGTTGGGTTTTCTGATAATACTGTAAAAAAGTAAAGAAATAGTAAATAAATGAGAGATTCTTAAAGCCAGACACCTTTTCTTCACTAGCATATGGGTGCTACCTTGCTTCTATTATTTCATTAAACTGGAACACCTTTAGGTCTCTAAGAAGAAGCCTCCAATACATACATTTTTTTCTCCAGATTAACAATTTTCTCTTCTTGATGATATAATCTGTATTGTTCTTCTGAGTGTACATATAGCACCAATCTCACACGAAATGTTTGTCCACCAAAAGGATATAGATACAGTGCAAATCTAATCTTGATTAAGTTTTTCTATGTGAGGATATAGGAGAACAAATCATTTGAGTAAAAAGTTATTATGTCTGTTTATGAATTAATTATATGCATACTGAATACCGGGTGCTTTCTTGGTCTCAATGCAGCTGCTCATTCACTACCTATCATTACCAGTCTCACTGGTAAGCAGAAGAACAGCAAAGGGTGCATTTCTATCTTTATTATAGGCAGAATATGTAGCAACTCTACAAAATAGAAATCAGCTCCTATTGATATTTTTTAAAGGGCATGGAAAAAGTGGGAAGTACTTTTCTGAGCAAACAGAAGTGCTTGGATCCTGCCTCAAAGAATCACAATCTAACTTTGGAAGTGATATGACAGGTGAACGCAATTAACTGCTGACATGAACAATTTAGAGATAAAAGTTAAATTCCCCTAAGACCTCAAAACAAGGTCCTAACCACAGTTACTTTATGAGGACTATGTAGGGAGCCCCTAGAAGAGCGACACCACAAGCGGGTCTCTAACAACTGTGCATAACCTGGGAAGAAGGATGGGCTCACATGAGACCCACAATTTTGCAGATTAGTGGCTCCAGGTCATTGTATAATTTTTTCAGAGAAGCTGTAGCACATTACCCGGAGTAATGGCCACAGGAAGACTCTATTACAGCCCACATTCTGGATCTGCAGTGGGAAGGGAGAGTGAATTTCACCTGATTATTCAGGAGTGTAAGCTAAAGACTTTTCACTAAAAAGTCTTGAAATCTGACCTAAACCACCGCGGTTGTTGTTGCAAACTACAATACACTTCTTTCTGGGCTTGAGGAAATCCTAGCAGTGAGAGCTGGCTCAGCTCAAATGGCATTTTATAGCTTTAATCTAGGACTTCATTATGTTCTATGATTCTGCATCTTGAGTCACGGATAATAAATTCATATACCTTTGGCTTAACAAGCTAAAATAACTTCAGAGATTTTAAAAGGCTGAAGTAAGCAGCAAGACAATTAAATATGAATCCGAAAAAGAAAGAACCCCAGCACTTGCAAATTTAATTAAGTATAGAATAAGAGTTTGGATTTACTGCCACTTCCTTTACCTAACAAGTCTGTACAAAGCAATAAGAAAAAATTAATTATTTTGGGAAAGCTCTGTCTTGTGTTTTACAGGGGAAGAGGGGGAGCAAACTAGATGATCACAATGCTCCATTCTGGCCTTGGAAACTATGAAAAAAAGCCAGGTATTGGAAATGCAACAAGAAGTATGGAGGCAAACTAAGCATCTGTTACCTACTCAGCAATGCCACATGCCTGACGAGGATCAGAAATGAGAAAAAGAAAGCTGAGCAGGGCACC
This sequence comes from Chelydra serpentina, assembly GCA_037349315.1. NCBI lineage: Eukaryota > Metazoa > Chordata > Testudines > Chelydridae > Chelydra > Chelydra serpentina. The sequence continues at coordinate 48,073,887 of JBAIAC010000010.1, forward strand.
AAGCTAACGCTTTTTTGTCTTTAATTTCCATGTCCACAAGAGCCCTGCTTGTAAAGGCTTGCCCAAGGGTGCTCGCCTGAGCAGTAACTCACTGCAACGCTAGATCGTCTCCCGCGTCCTGCTGGAGCAGAGTGAACTAGGAGGGCTGGGGCCTACCAGCAACGAGGGGTGTCAGAGAAACCAGACTGACACACGCCACAAAAAGCAACTCAAAGTCAGGACCCAACGGAGGGGCTGGGCGCAGCCTGGGGGTTGCGAGACCTAACTAACCCAGCCCAAGCCAGTTGCTCTGCTCAGCCCGCCCGGCTGGGCTGCCCCCTGGGTCGTGCGACCAGACAGCAAGTGTGAAAAATCAGAACAGGGGGTGGGGGGTAGTAGGAGCCTATATAAGAAAAAGGCCCAAATATCAGGACTGTCCCTATAAAATCGGGACATCTGGTCACCCTACCCGGGGCACGCCCAGAGTAACGCCGCGGACTCTGTTGCCGTGTTTAAAGAGGAGCGGGCCCCCGCTCGGGTTGGACCCTGTTTGCACCGGCCCAGGTGGGGGGCGCCCGCTGCTAGGTGCGTGGCTGCTGCCCCAGCCCGGGCACGCAGCAGCAGCAGGGACGCGGAGCCGGGAGACGCTCGGGGAGCCGCGCGCGGTGCAGGGGCCCCGGATCCACCCCCGCCTCGCTGCAGGGAAGCTTGCGCCAGCCGCCGCCTCCCCGGGCCGGGCTCCCCGCGCCGGGCTCCCCGCGCGGCTGACCCGTGAACGAGTCCGGGTAGATGGACTCCAGCGCCTCCCGCTCGTTGCGCTGCTCCTCGCTGTAATCGGCCATGGTCCCGCGCCGCCGGCCATGGAACGCTCCGCCACGGCCCAGCCACCAGGGCGGCCCGCGCACGCGCACTCTGCTCCGCGGCGGCGCCGGCTGCTGCTGCTGGGGCGGCTCCCTAGGCAAGGGGGAGGCGCCGAAGCCGTGACACATCCACAGCTCTGCTCTCGACCGGGCAGGTCTGACCGGCCCTGGGCAGCCAGCTGCCCCACTCCACCCTTTGCGGTTTGTCTACACGTGGAGTGACTCCGGATTAGCTGTAACAGGCGTGGACGCTCGTTCTGGAATAAAAACGCCTCGCTCCGGTTCATCTTAATCCACTTTTTAACGGGCAGTTACTCGGGAAGAGCTATTGCTGATTCACTCCATCCGTGCACATAGTCAAGAATAAGAGTGGCTTTAGTTTGCAGGACCTTAAACCAGTGTAAACTAGCGAGGCGAGTCATCCGTGTTGGAGCCAGGCGTCAGCCCCCCTTCGAGGCGCTTTGTCCCCCCGACCTGGACACAGTCTGACAGGCGTTGTTCGATGCCAGACAGACCCTGACACAGGTGTGTCTGGCGTCGGACAAAGCGCTGCGCTCTCAGCGTCACTCCCAAAGCACCCTGCCGACACAAGCACAGCGGGGAGGGGCAGGGGCGGTGTGCGCTTAAAGGGGGCCGCACGCCCGGGGTGTACGTGTGCCAGCGCCCTCCGGCCAGCAGGGGCGGCCCCAGGCCTTTCCCGGGAGGACCAGCTCGTGCGTTACGCCGGGAATGTCGGAGTGGCCGCCGCCGCCCTGCCATAAACTAGCTCAGACTCTAAGGCATGTTTGCCCAGCCAGCCTCTGTTCCTGCCCCTGCCCCGCCCGCGGGACGCAGCAGCTTTGCCTCGGGGAGGCATCACTCGCCAGGGGATGGGTTAGGGCCGAGGCTTGGCTGGCACGTGTCGGGGGGGTGGGGGGGCTGCAGGCTACACCGTGGGTCACGTGATGCAGGAGCTGGGCCGTGTCCTTGGCTTCCTCATTTCCGCCTCTGCCGTCAGGGTTGCCAGGCCCAGGCGGGCGGGGGCACGCGAGTGACACAGTGTGGCGGGGCGGGGGCGAGCCTTGGCCTTGGCCTCTAGCCAGCGCTTGCCGAGATGTGCAGCCGGGAAAAGGATCAGGGCGGGTTCAGTGCTGCAAAATTCAGATATTCTGGCGCATAATCTCTGCTATTGCAGAGACCAGCCTGGGGAGTGGGCACGGCCAGCGATGACTCCAGCACTGCAGAGTCACTGGCCTGCTCATCAGGAGAGCAGTTGCTCTGTAAGCAACAGGAGAGGTGTAAGGAGGGGAGCTGGCAGAGGCAAGGCGTCTGTCTTGCAAAATTCCAAGCTGGATTGCTGAATTTTCAATAAAAACCTTTGTTTCCTCCATACTCCAATGAAGTCTCACGCGGTCTGTTTTTTTCAACCTCCTTCACCGTGTACATGCTGTATAAAATTGTGCATAGACAGAAAATCAGGCTACATCATAAAAAGCAGCAGCACCGACCCACTTAGATCACCTTTATGCACTTTGCCTCAGGTTAGCCACCTATTCAATTGACATAATACTTGCTTCTCTCATGGGGGAGTGAGGTTTAAAAGGGACACCATTATTTTAAGTAAAAGCAGTCACAGGTACTTGAACTTTCAAACTCATTCTGCTAATGGTTTTGGTTTTGCAATTACATTTTCCAGTTTTCATTAAATAATCTCTCCTATTACTGTATAACCCCCCCCCCCACACACACACACACACAAAAGCAGACACTTAATTGCAGAGAGAAAACAATGAAAATGACTAGATACAAATTACTGTCAAGTGCATGAAGTAAACACACCGAAAAAGATTTTCCCACTAATCTTCGGTTTTAGGAGATCTGGTGTAAATATAGTAGCTATTTTTTTTCCAGAAAGAAGTGAGATTTCCTTAAATTTAGTGCCCTTTCAATGTTTATAAGGAGCTTAGTGAAATTTAGCTAGGAGGAAATAACATTGCAAAGTCTTATTAGTGGACCATTTCATGCCTTCTGTTTTTGATCAGAGCTGCAATTTTTTAGTGGAGATGTATGTATACAATATACAACTTTAAGCCCACATTCTGAACACAGTTACTCTACACATTCGTAACTTTAAGCATGTGGGTAGCCCAATTGAATGAATGTGCTTAAAGTTTAGCATGTTTATATTTTTGAGACCTTAGTACAGACTGAAGAATTTGGAACCATTTTGAAAGCACAAACCACCAAATGTAGTCATACAACATAGCACCCTGTTTGGCAGAATGCTGAGCAGCTGAGAGATTTGATACTTTGGATGGGGGTTGAAACTGTTGTTATATTGCCATAATAACCACAAGATGGGGATGGAAAACATTAGTAATTCACAAAATGTCAAGAAAATGTGTTGGTCATGAAAATGGCTAATGTTATGAGTTTAAGAATTTGGTGACTCTTCAGCAAAGTCAGGGGAAATACTATTAAACTGGTTTAAATGCTTTCTGCATTACTTAATTGGCAAAACCAATGACAATTTATAATCTTTGGCTGTAGGGTTGCCCGGCATCTGGTTTTCGACTGGAACAGCTGGTTGAAAAGGGATCCTGGTGGCTCCGGTCAGCACTGCTGACCAGGCTGCTAAAAGTCCGGTTGACGGTGCAGCGGGGCAAAGGCGGCTGGCATGTCCCTGCGGCCCCTAGGTGAAGGGGTAATCAGGAAAGCTCCGCGTGCTGCCCGAGTGCCAGTTCCGCAGCTCCTATTGGCCGGGTACCACGGACAATGGGAACTGTGGGGGGAGGCGGTGCCTGCGGGCGCGAACAGTGTGCACCATGCAGAGCTGCCTGGCCGCCCCTGTGCTTAGGGGCCGGACATGCCGGCCGCTTCCTGGAGCAGCATGGAGCTAGGGCGGGCAGGAAGTCTGGCTTAGCCCCACTGTGCTGCAGACTGGGAGCTGCCTGAGGTAAGTGTCGCCCAGCTGGAGTCCACACCTTGAATCCCCTCCTGCACCCCAGCCCTGAGCCCCCTCCCACACCCAAACTCCCTCCTGGAGCCCACACCCCTGCCCTCATCCCAGCTCTGATCCCACTGCCACAGTCTGAATCCTTCAGCTCCAGCCAGGAGCTCCCTCCTGCACCCTAAACCCCTCATCTCTGGCCCCACCCCAGAGCCTGCACCCCCAGTCGGAGCCCTCATCCCCACCTGCACCCCCAACCCGCTGCCCCAGCCCAGTGAAAGTGAGTGAGGGTGGGGGAGAGAGCGATGGAGTGAGTGGGGGTGGGGCCTCGGAGAATGGGCGGGGCAGGTCAAGGGTGTTTGTTTTTGTGCGATTAGCAAGTTTGCAACCCTATTTGGCTGCAATAATTTTGCTGCGAACTGGGTCAAATTTACAAAAAAAAACAACCCCATATCCTTGATCCTTCCAGTTTTGAGATGTCTGTCGTCGCTAGAGTGTCATGCAGTGCAAGAAGAATGGCAGCCCTAGTTATTGACACAATTCCAAGCTAATCAGAACTTTATCATATGTTATAAAATTAATGAAATGGTTATTGGATGCCGTTTTCCATCTCTGTTGAAATCCATTAGTATCCCTACCTGTTCATGCTCTCCAATTATAACTGGTTTCTATGAGGAGGACTATGAAGTGGAAAGAATTTTCACTTGGACTATTGTTAGGGGGAAGAGTCCTGTTATTAGACATTTAAGGAAATGGGTCTTTTTCATTTAGAGGCAGCTGAAAGAACACAGTTTTCATTCAGCTATGAAACAGGATTATTTGCCTCACTAAAACAAAGATTGTTCCTAGAGGGAGAGGAATGAAGAAGGACAAATGCTAGACAATATGGCCCACACCCACAAAGAGATTTATACCTTTGTAGATCTGTACCCATTGCATAGTACATTATTTCAAGGAGTTCTGCTAGCACAATAATGAGCATGACACAGGAACTGAATAGTAGAGACACACCGAGCTACACTCAAATGCTTTTTTTACATCATGTGAAGTAGAGAGCCATTTTACGTCTGTCCAAACTCAGGTAGTGTTCAAAAGGAGTCTACCCGCCCCGCAAAAGAGTGGATTATGATCTAATAGAGAATCTAATTTCTAATAGAGATCTAATTCCACCAAACTGAGCTCTGTAGGTTGGGGTTCACTTATAGAATAATCAAGTTGAATAAGACAAGCTTTTTCTCAATAAGAAATGATACTAGATAATATGTTCTGATGATGTCCAAACCAATGTTCTGGTTGGGCAGGGTTTGTTTGTTTGCTGGGAGGGGGGTGGATTTAATAGCATGGCAGCAGCTTCTGTGGACTGTACAACTACAACTGTTCAATGGGGTAGGAGACAGGGGTGGCTCTAACAACTTTGCCGCCCCAAGTAGGGGCGGTGGCCCCGCCCCCAAAGCAGGCAGTCCCCATCCGCGGCAGCAAGGGGAGAGCGGCAGACCTGCCGCCCCATTGCCACGGCAGGTGAGAATGGGGCGGCAGTCCGAGACTCGCGGCAGCAATTCGGCGGCGGGAAGAGCGGACCTGCCTCCGAATTGCCGCTGTGGGACTCGGACTGCCGCCCCATTCTCGATGCTGCCCCAAGCACCAGCTTGGAAAGCTGGTGCCTGGAGCCGGTCCTGGTAGGAGAAGTGCCTTGTGTCTTTAAACCACCTTGTAGCACCCTGAAAGCAGAGCTAATTAAATAATTGACTGTTCACTTGCTACTGTTCTTTGCCTCTCCATTTCTCCTTGCTGGGTTGATGGCATAGTCACACAGACCAACCTCTTACTGGATGCCATGGGGATAAGGGGTGTCCTTCTTGGCCCTGTCCTCATCCCCTTGCTCCAGCTGCCTTCCTCTGTGTGGAGCCTTGAGCACATAGAGGGTGCTCTTTGCAATCCTGGTCAAGGGAAGGATGAAGGGTTGGGGTGGGGAGGGGGGCAGGAAAGAAATGGTGCCATGAAGTCAGTTGATTACCATTCTGTACAGGAGGGCTGAGATCCAAGAGGGAGAGGATTCTTCACATACAGATCATGGAGGGATGACATCCCATTTAGAGATGGTCAAAGTTTTAGAAAACCTAGCCTAGGAGGAAAGATTAAAAAACCCCACAGGCATATTTAGTCTTGAGGGGGAAAAAACGCTGAAGGGGGAGCTGATAACAGTCTTCAGGCAGGGTAAGGGTTGTTAAAAAGAGAACAGGGATCAATTGTTCTCTGTGTTCACTGAAAATAGGACAAGAAGTAATTGGTCTAATCTGTGGCAAGGGAGGTTTAAATTAGATATTAGGAAAAACTTTCTAACTATAAGAATAGTTAAGCACTGGAATAGGCTTCCAAGGGAGGTTGTTGAATCCCCATCATTGGAGGTTTTTAAGAACAGGATAACCTGTCAGGGATGGTCTAAATTTACTTGGTCCTGGACTAGCGCAGCGGGCTGGACTTGATAACCTCTTGAGGTTCCTTCCAGTCCATCATTTCTATAATGCTAAAAACTGAGGTCCATATCATAAGACTACGCAGCAAGATGGCAGGCAGGCTGGCTCCAGGGTGAAATAGCAGTTGTGCTAAAGGTCAGGATTAAGATGCATTGGCAAATACGCAAGGAAACTTTCACAGCAACCTGTCAAGTACCTTTGAATTACTTGGTCATATGTACCATATAAGTTACAAATGTAGGATGGGCCAAGACAAGGTCAGAGTTTACACAGAGAGTTAGTACGGAATTACCTGGCTTAGACTGTGAATAGCATTTTAGCAATTGTATGTGGGTAAATGACCTCTGTCCATAACTGCAATACTATATAGAATGGTTTTAAGATAAATCAGTTTGCTGTGATTATGGCCAGCACACTCTTCTCCGTCTGTTTCACAAGCTCTATTTTTTCCAACAGCTGCTTTTAGGAGAAATAAAATATGGACAGTTTGAGCTCTAAAGTGAAACAGGTAAAGTATGAATTGATTTTGGATGAGGTGACTCAGCCTTCAGCAGACATAGTTATTCTGCTCCATGCCATCTTATTGATTTCTGATAGTCACAAGTTGTTTTGAAAGCTGTGCCTTACTCTGCACCAGTCTAAATATACTTAAGAGAAAAAACATGCCAACTCAAACCAGCTAATTGCTTTTTTGTTAGCAACAGTACCATTCTCTCAGTAATACAGTCCTCTGTAAACTTTGGCAGATGGATTTCAGAGTCTACGTAGTATTTTTAATGACTACTATATAAACAAATATATAATATTTGATATTATAAACACATTTTAAATCCCAAAATATCAACCGTCTTTAAAAAACAATCACTAATTTCAAATATTTGGACTTTTATTTTGGGAGAGCATGCTTGTGGGAGACACTATCATGTTAATTTAGGGTTTTTAAACACAAGAGTTTATAAAACATAAAATCAATTAGAGATATCTCCATGAATTAAAAAAAAATCTAATGAAAAAGCTTTCACACTCAAATACAGCTTATTTTTAACCCTAAACATTGCATTGTTTTGCTACTATGGTGCATGAGAGCCCTGAAAGTAAAACTGACTAGCTTGGTTTTTATTGTCCAAACACAGAAAATGGAAAAATATATAGAGTATTGGTGGGATTTTTAAAAGAAACATAAGAAAGTTAGGTACACAACTCCCATTGAAAATCCTAGCCTACACATTTAAAGTGTTCAATTTTAATACTTTATGGTGTTATCTGTATAACTGCAGTAAGGACACTTGTTTAAAAAAAATGTTTTTAATGACAGCCTCTCCCCTAAAGTGAAGTCAATCAACTTTCCCTAGAACAGTTAAATACTAGACTAATAATGTGGTGCAGTTATGTTTATTTTTAAATTTGCCAAATTAGTCATCTAAGTCACAGATACATTTATACTACAGCTAATTAATTCTTGGCAAAGGCAGAAGAAGTTTCTCACACAGAATTATCAAGTGGTAACATACTACATCTCCCCCATTGATTACGTCTTATATGCAGATCTTTGAGTCTGCAAAATGCCTGCTTTTGTTTGTTTACAAGTTTTTAAAAAAACAACACAAAGTCATGCTCACCCAGATCAGTATTTTAGCACAATCCCTACTCCTGGCTCCTTTATATGGAGCAGAATATGGCTAAACAATGATCTTCTATACATAATGACTGTTTATCAACACGCAGTCCAAGTGGTTTGGCTAGAACCACAGTGACTCAGTAGTGCAGATGCAAATAGAATTCAGCTCTCCTGACTCCCAACCCAGTGTCTTATCCACTATTCCACATTGCCTCTTTACATTACAGGCCCTAGGCAGGAAGAATAGCCCCTGATCCTGCAAATACTTACACACGTTTAACTTTAAGTATATGGCCTCAGTTGGGACATTCATATACTTAAATGTGTTTACGTCTTTACAGTACTGGGGCCATAGATTGTATACTTAGAGAAACAGTGTAGGAAACAACCTATGACCTGCAGGAAACTGCTCTTATTATAATTGTAGTGTTCAGAGGCCACAAACAGGATAAGAGCGCCTTTGTAGTAGCAACTATACAAATGTATGAAGATATGAGTTCTGCCCTGAAGAGTTTACTACACAAGCCCCTGTTCTTGCAATGCATTGTGCATGGGCAGATCTCTGCATAACTCGTGGTAAGGTCAGGGCCTAAAAATAATGCCCCTTCTAGCACTGTGATCCAGTGAAATGAAAAATAATTAGCTAAAATTACTAGTGGTACAGAAATATACACTGAAATGTTTGGGAGCATTCTGCTAGCACTATTCTCTGTTGTAAGTACACAGCTTGTGGTATATGCAGCTCAGCGCTAGTTAACACACAAACGTAGACAATATGTCTTTAGTTCCATCTGCAGAACTTGTTGCCAGTACCCTATGAAGCTTTATTTTCTCCCAATATCACATGATTTTCCACCTATTTATAGATGAAAGACAATTCATGCACCAGTACATTACATTTCTACAAGGTCCCGTCCCCCCCACCACCCTTTTTGATTAGGAAGATCAAACCTCTCTGGCTTCTGCATTGTTATTTTATGACCATTTTCCATTAAGCTTCAGTTCACTTTAAAATCTTCCATTGATTTCATCTGAGCACCCTTTGGACACACAATTTTCTGTTGTTTTTTTTAGGTGAGGCAGGCTTTCCCAATACATTTGATATAAAATTGACAAGAAGTCCATCACTAGGAAACGCAAGACTGTTGAGTTAGGCAATCTGTACATGCAATAACACAACTTTGTACTGCACCATTGTTGCTGTGTGGATATTTTGTTTTTTCATTCCTTTCATGCTATTTTTTAAATAATATTGCTGGATCATCTTATTCAGGAATGACTTGCAAAGCACAACTCAGCTCTGAAGCAAACCATTTCAATTATGGCTGTTTTAACAGGTATTCATATTTCCCTATAAAAGTAAGAAAGTTTTGCTTTCTTCAAAGTTTGCTTACTTCTTACTTTTGGTCCCTAGTTAGGGTGGAAGGATTTTCCTTTTACACATCAGTTATGGCATTATGAGGATATTGGGTCATGACATCACTAACAAACTCATCTGATGTCCCTACTCTCTGGTATGTAGTGGAGGTGCTGAGTATCATTGCTTCTGTGAGCTGCTGGAGTGGCAAGGGAGAGGAAGGATAGTCCAGAGTGCTAGCCTAGGATTTGGGAGATCCATGTTAAAGTCTGTGCTCTACCACAGCTTACTGTGTGATCTTGGCCAAGTTACATAGGCCCAGATCCCCCAAAGTCTTTTAGACATTGCTCTTCTCGGCTCTGTAATGAGCAGCATTCCCTAACTGGACAATCTATTACAGTATCGTTGGTGTGGGTGGATGGTCTGATGCGTGACTCATCCATTTTTTGAGCTCCGGCAGACTTTTTTTTGTGCGGGGGAGGGCTAAGTGGGAGGTTTGGACATAGCTTTAGTGCTCATGAAGTGTGTTGGACTGGCAGCCCTGGTGGCTGATGACTGAAATCCTCTGTTTATCCACAGACCACTATAGTATAGACCAGGGATTGGCAATCTTTGGCCCGCGGCCCACCAGGGTAAAGCCCCTGGCGGGCCGGGCCAGTTTGTTTATCTGCTGCAACCGCTGGTTCAGCTGATTGCGGCTCCCATTGGCCGCAGTTCGCTGTTCCAGGCCAATGGGGGCTGCGGGAAGCAGCACGGGCCGAAGGATGTGCTGGCCGTGGCTTCCTGCAGCCCCCATTGGCCTGGAATGGTGAACCACGGCCAGTGGGAGCCATGATCGGCTGAACCTGCGGTTGCGGCAGGTCAACAAACCGGCCCGGCACACGAGAGAGCTTACCCTGGTGGGCCGTGGGCCAAAGGTTGCCGATCCCTGGTATAGACACTGGACAGTGCCAGCTTCCTCACACTGGCTTGCCAAATTGCTTCAACCCTGTTCTGGAGAGACCACTCCTAAGAACTTGTATGTTCTCCATGCCAACCTTCACCTCTCTACTGGGACTGAACTCAAGGTGCCAGTTAAGGGTCATTAATAGAGATGCTTTCATAATGCAAACACCTGGTCCCTAAGAACTGGCTTGAATCTACCTCACAAATCAGACAGACCTCTAACAACAGAGGGTGAATACAAATCAGCAACCTAGAAGTGAAAGGTGTCATTATCCTATTACCAATCACTTGAGTCATTTAGTTCCCAACCTGTTTGCAGAACATCTTAGCTATTGTATTTCATCTAACAGTTGGAGAGCTTCCATAGACACAATGGACTACTGCATAATGTATTTTTCAACTTCATACAATGTATTTTTCCAACAAAACAGAGATTTCTTCCATGCGTTATGCACTCTGGTGTACATTTTTCTCCCGCACAATTGCAAAATAAACAATGTAGATTGAAGTCATTCATCCTTTTATGTATAACTCGTTATATGCAATAGTATCCGTTCACATGATGCTCCTGAGTATCTTGTGCTGATTCAGTTGCAGGATCTATTGTATTTTGGATAATTTTTAGGACTAGCTTTTAAAATGAAATACTGTTCATTTTCTTTCTGACGTTTGTGGTGGGAGAGAAGTTTTGATCTTGCACCCAAAGATAAGGAGGCACAACTGGGAAACAGTTCCTTTCAGTAGGTGGGGTGGGATTCTACTACTGAAAAACAAGCAGTTTTATGAACAGTTTTAATGCCTGCCTTTATAACTTACTGAATGGATGGTTATCTAGTGCATTATCTGAGTCATTACATTCGCCTTTAACACTTTCATTTACATAATTCTAGGGCCATTGTGACAAAGCTCCACAAAACCATGGGAGGGCACAGTTAAAGATGGCAGAGACTTACTATAGCCTATGCTTTCCAACACCGGGCCATGATTTTGTGCAATATGCAAGCTGTTAAGGTGACTCCCATTTTGCATAGCAGAATTTAAAAGTCTGCTTTTACGCTTCACCTTATCTCTGCACATTCCAATTTGTTGGCTTGTGACATATTCTTAAGAGCTTTTTGTAAGTACATTATTTCCATCCCCTCCCTCCAATAATTCACAGGATTTTTTTTTTTAAACTGTGTGCACTAGAACAAAGTGTCCGCTGTCAGAAATCTTTAGCTGTAATGTTACTTTAGGTCCAGATCCAATAATGAATACAAATTGAATAGCACATCTGATGTTGAGGTAGCTCTCTGAAACCAATGCCAAAGTGTTTGCAGAAGTGGGAACTTTTCCTCTTCACACACCCTGGCTTAGCAGCCCAAGTATCCCCCGCATCAGTCAAGCCAACCCAGAACCACTGTGCAGAGGAGTAAAAGGTCTGTATCTCCTTTATTCCCAACAGCAGAGGACTGTGTATAGACACACACATATATATTCATACATATTACTGTCATTACAATTTGACAATATAGTTCAACATTTCAGATGTATTGTGTTATAACAGAGACTTAATAGATCATAAAATGATGAGTTTTGTAACTTAAATACATTTGATAGATTAAATGCATATTTTCATATCAGGTGTGCAGCAGATTTTATTAAGTGTGACAGTCATATAAGAAAGGGTATTTTTCCCCAATGGGAATTCTCCTTCCACCCTCTCCTAAAAATAGTTTTGAACAATAGAATGGAAATGTCTCTCCCAATTTATGAAATAACCTGATGTTCACATTCTGCTTTGTAGCTAAACATTGTAGATATTGGTTTTCCTTAATGCTGTCTACCCAGTGTATTCAACTAAACCTTTGCATAAAAGATGAGGGGGAACGGGACAACTAGGAATGAATGGGTAATGATAAAATTAATTTTGATCTTTTAACTCATTGCTAATTTTGCTGATTTCTAATCAAATGGAACATTTTTACTTATTTAGACTCCAATCCAGTCAAGCACCTAAGCATGTGCTTAACTTTAGATACATGCACAGTCGCGCTGTCTTCAACAGGATTATTTACCTGCTCAAAGTTAAACATGTACTTAAACACTCTGCTGTATCAAGGCTTTTGTGCACTGAAGCCTGCCAGATGAACCAAGTACATTCAGATCATTTATCCCTGTATAGTCTGAGCTGGGGAAAAGCTAATGTTGAGAGACACAAATAGTGCAGGTTTAAAGTAGACATTCTGTTAGTTCTTTGATTTGTCACTGCTTACAAGCTTACTTTATTACAGCAGTTAACAGGAATTAAAGATAACGATGTGTACATCAAATAAAAGGACACCGTTAAAATAATAATATATTTGTAATGTATTTTTAAGTGTATCTCTGTGTGTTTCTCTGAAATGGGAGGCAGGCAACTAGGCACCCATTAGGTGCCTATCTGCATATTTAGGTGTCCAAATTCTTTTAAAAATTCTGCCCTAGATCTCTTTTGAAGATGGAACTTAGGCATTTTGGAAATTTTACCCCTAATTAACTTTTAATTATTTGGTTTTTTAAAATGAACTTTCCCTCACATTTCCAACCCTGCAGCAGAATATTTACTTGCCTCTTAACACTGGATTGAATATTTTAGGAAATGAATTTGTGAAAACATTTTGATTCATAGTAGTTTAGATACCACCACCCTTTACCTCACTGGAGTTAATGGGATTATTCATTGAGCTAGAAACTACTCACCATAAATCCAGGTAGCAGAATCTGGCTCATTACGGATTATAACCACCCTGCATATTTCTAAACTTATGTTTGACCATGACCTAAATTTGACCCTAAACTAAATTCACAAAATGGACTAAATTCATCTCTTCTGGTGCAGGAGGATGCAAATTGCATGCCCCTCTATGCCAAGAGGGGCACTTGCTGCCCAGGTGAAAGGAAAATGCCCTGCTGCGAGGGGGGGATATTGTTTACAGAAGTGCTTTCCCCAGGGTTCCCCTGGAATGGTGGTTGAAGCATGAAGAGGCATATGAATGTTTAGCATATCTGGCACATAAATACTTTGCTACAACAGTGCCATGTGAATGCCTATTCTCACTTTCTTCAGGTGACATTGTACATTGTTTTTCTTAGTGACTGGCTGAACAAGAAGTAGGACTGAGTGGACTTGTAGGCTCTGAAATTTTACATTGTTTATTTTCTGAGTGCAGTTACATAAAAAAATATAATTCTACGTTTGTAAGTTGCACTTTCACCATAAAGAGATTGCACTACAGTACTTGTAGGAGGTGAATTGAAAAATACTGTTTCTTTTGTTTATCCTTTTTACCATGCAAATATTTGTAATAACAAATAATAATATAAAGAGAGCCCTGTACACTTTGTATTCTGTATTGTCATTGAAATCAATATATTTGAACATGTAGAAAAACATCCACAAATATTTATAATAAATTTCAATTGGGATTCTATTATTGTCTAACAGTGCAATTAAAAATGCGATGAATCGCAACTAATTTTTTTAATCTAGTTAATTTGCGTTAATCGCATGAGTTAACTGTGATTAATTGACAGCCCTACTTTAAATATTATTAAAATATGTAAAATTTGTTTGGCCCACACAAGGTTGTGCTTCGGTTTATGTGGCCCTCCTGTGTAATAAGATTGGGCACTACTGCTGAAAGCTATAGGAGAGGTGCCTTGGGAGCACCTCCTCTAGGCAGTCTCTCTCCTACCAGGCCCCGTCAATGGTAGCCCAGCAGAATCTGATAGATCCTGCAGCTGAATATAGCTCCTTGATTTTATCCTTGAAAAGAATCTAAAGATCAATTACTTTATTCAACGGTGTCTTAAATTTGGGTTTTTATTTTCCACTGTGGCTTTATTTTGTTTGGCTTGAAGCAACTGCTGGCGTGAACAATAGACCACCTTTGTTATCCCTCAGAGCATAAGAATTTAGAATCACTTGGTGTTATCTGGCCTGATTGCACACAGTGAGATCTGGCTGTTGTGTATTTGGATTGAAATCCATTCTTAGGGATGGAGTAGCTATTTAGCTCGTTGTGCTCGGAAGCAGATCTGTTGCCAATCAAATTTCTCCTAAAAGGTTTAATGCTTGTAGTGAATAGGAGGAGCATCAACAACAGCACAGAGTGCAGCAAACGGATCTAGAGCAAAGACAGAACAGAAGAGAGGAGAAAACTTTAGGAAGGGTGAAGAAAAAAATATAGTTACTGGAGGGAAAATGCTTCTTAAAGGAAAAAAAGATATAAACCAATGATCATATAGTTCATCATTATTCAAGCAACATGTCACGGCCAACGAACAGAAGACAAGATAATCACAAAATAGTAAGGCTTATTTAAATATATAAATATTACTGCACATGGACTTATAGCTAGCTATTGTTTTATTGAAGTGTATTGTTTTGTACAGTCATGATGGTTGACTAGCTAAACAATAGAGATGTGAACCAAATTTTAGTAATTCTATGTACCAAGGGATGAATCTGTCAATTTTAGAATGGCTGCACTGAAGACATTTACGGCTTCAATGAAAATATTAACCCTCTTGTGAGCAGCCAATTCTGTGACTTAAAAGAGAGTGTTTTTTTGTTTTAGTTTCTTACAAAATCAGATCTTAGTATTAAAAGTACTTGTGAAACAATTGACATTAATGTTTGCTATCGAAACATTCTAATTTCTCCTGACTGTGACTGTGATATGAAATGTTTTTCAGCCAGCTCTGGTCCGGAACATGATGAATCCAGATGGAAGAACTCTGCCCTCCTTCTGGGGAGAGCAGAGCAGTATTAGTCATGCACTTAGCATGAGCCATTCTGCAGTTGCAGGGACAGATGGTTTAGGCAGGGCTGCAGCATATGAGCTGCCCAGCTGAAGAACTAAACATGCCTCCTTGCTAGTGGACCACACCCTCTTGTTGCTGTGTGGTGCTTGGCCAGCACTGAGGCCAGTACTCTTTCCTAGTGCTTGGGAGAGATCCTACACTCCTGCTTGCATGAGAGGGACAGGAAGTACACCTGCACTTCACAGGGTAGAAGCTGGTCCTTAGGGTCAAAATCAGCTCCCATTGAAAACAATGTTAAAACTCATACTGATATCTATGGGACCTGGATTTGTCCCATAATGAGGAGCTATTGATTGCACAATACAGTATTACATCTAGTAGGAGATACACAGAAAAAATGATGCCTTTTGCTGTTCCAACTATTATGCTTGCTCAGTATTTTGATCAAATGCAGTATCTGTTAATATTCCAAAGTCCACTTTTGAGACTTGGCATGGGAAACTATCACTGAAGCGTTCCTTACACTGCATGAGCATTAAAAAAAAAAGAAGAAGAAGAATATTCTGTCCCATTAAAGGGCTGGAAAACCAAGGTTGTCAATTATTCTCTAGTTCTCTGACTGTGGTTTTAAGGGGTGAAATAGCCAACTGTTGTGGAAAATTAACCACACCTTGTGTTTAGAGCAGAATCACCTGAAGCTCCTTTATTTTGGATACAAACGCGTAGGGGGAGGCAGATGACAGAACTGCCCCGCCCCCATGCAAGGAACACACAGCTTTTTAAAGCTTAAAACCGCAGACAAATTACACATACTTCCTTATCAATTATCTTATTTGGAATACATTGCAAAATAAATAAAGGTCAAAAGCAAAGCCAGCAAAACCAGCATTTTCCATATTAGGCTTTTCCTGATATTCACTGTCTACCCTTTTGCCTAACTGCGGTTATCTATTTCTTAAGCTTCTGCTATTGCAAATTGTTCTGTTTGGGGACTTTTTCCACTTCTGCCTCCCCCTCCTTCCTCCTATACACAGAGACAAGCTGAACCAAAGTTCAACACAGCCTAGCAACAAGCTTATCCAAAGTTTTAAGGCCTACACAGCTTGGCCAAAGTCTTAAGCCCCCCAGATTTTCCTCAACACAACTATTGGAAACCTAAAAACACTTGGCTCTAACGTTTTGTTCAGGAGTCTGCCAGCCAAATGTACGTGCACAAGGATGTTCATTTTTGGATTTCCCCATTAATTAACTTTGCCCAAAAATACAGATTGGAAGTTTCCTTATTTCTGTTAGGAACTTAAGGTGAATTGTCTTCAATTCTATCAACCCATTTTATATATGATGTAGTTTTTAACTGCTATTTAAAATGACCCTCAATGGGTGCTAGTTGGCACAATGGCATAGGGCACTAGCCTTCTATTTTGAAAAATAAGGCTTTGGTCATCAATGAAAATGAACTTGTGAACACTAGTCTAGTCTCCTGTGAAAAGGTCTGGATAACAAGTCCACCACAGGATGTGCCCAACTAGTAGCCTCTGCTCAGGATCAAAAGAAATGGGGTTTTCAGATCAGAAAGGAGGTGCACTGGCAGAGTTCCATGTTGTTCCAAGCACAGCTCTTGAGCGCACCAGTCAGTATATGATCTCTCTCTTTCATGCAGGCAAGTAAAACAAATTAATGAATAAATGGAAGCTTCTGACTAAAGGGAGCATAGATGAGCAATGAGCTCCCCATAGGCTGCAGGCATCCACTCACACTGAACTCTTTGCAGGATCAGGACTTTAGACTCCAAGTAGAAGTGATTAAATTAACACTGCTGTTTTCTAATACTGCAATTTACTTCTTCCCTTACACATAAGCCCATTGACAGGCAGTGTGAGCCAGTGACTAGGGCACTGACCTAGCAGTCTGAAGAGTTGGGTTCTGCAACTGATCTGCTGGGTAACCTTGCCCAAGTTGCTTCTGTTTCCCCTTTTGGCCGTTGTCTTATTTACAAGCTCTTTGAAGGAGTGACTGTCTCTTAATATGTGTTCATACAGAGCCTACTACAATGGGGCCGGAGCTCAGGTGGGGCTGTTAGACACTGCCAGATATAAATAAAATGATTCTAATTCCCATGGAAGCCAATAGAAATAATCAGGTTATATGGCAGGAAGGGCTTGATCCTGTTTGATTGACTTACATGGGACCAAAATTGAGCTCTGGGTCAAATACTGTCCCCCTTGTCCAGTCCAAGGATACTAAAAGGGGTATAGGTTGGGGCGAGCCATAGATGTTCCAGGAGTAGGAAAGCAGAAACCTTTCCTTCAGAATGGAGTGCAACCCAAGGAGGCCAGTCTAGTGCTTGTGACAGGAGGATCCATGTAGATCCATTAGCCTTTTCCACTGGCCTATTCCAAACACAGGCAAATGCTGGAGTACACTCTTGGAGTCTGCTCCCTGCCCAGGCTGCTAGAATCCATCTTATGCACCAAGTTTATTGTTGTCAGGCACCACAAATATTTGTCTCCAAACCATTGACAAAGTCTGTCTTAAAAGAGCTCTAGCCAGGGTCAACTTTTTTCTTTAAAAGAATGAACTAACCAACAATAAAAAAAGATATGAGGAACCTAAATAGCAGAGTAGGACAAAAAGAGACTATTTCACCTTGGCTCCAAGTATTAGCTGAGGTTTTTTAATTACTATTATTCAGATAATTTGTATTGTGGTAGCGACTATGAACCCTAATCCAGGACTCCATTGTGCAAAGTGCTGAGGCTTATTCCTGCCAATGTGATTTAAATTTCTGTTTAATGTTTAAACTTCATTTACATTTCAATCCATCACATTTTGCTTTTTTCTCTTACCTTTCCATCAGCAGCCACATAAGGAATTGTGGGAATCCTTGTCATTTTTTCTTTACTTCTTTTTATCTTGCAGGACTGGCATTTACCAAGCATCTCATCCTCTGCATCAGCACATCACATGGTATGCAGCAAATCTAGATTACTGTATTTCTTACCAATCCTTTGGATTTTTCAGCAATTCACGTGCAGTGTAAGGTGTTTCAAATATAAACAAATATCATTTTAATTAAAAAAAGTCATCAGAACTTTTCCTCCAGGACAGAATTGGTCTGCTTTTTCTAAAAGTCCCCACAAAACATTACATTTGACATATTTCACAATGTCCTATACTAATGAAGGAACAATCCAGAATGTGGAATTTCATTCTTGTCATAAAGGGCTCAGTTGTGCTCCCGTTTTACTCATCTGAGCAGGGTTGAGTGAGACCGTCAATTGCATAAGACCTACCCCAATTCAGGGTCCGGATCAGATGTGATGCACTCATCCCTGCTCTCTGGATACTCCCCTCTATGAGCAAGTGTCTGGGAAGAGCTCAGCTCCACACTGCCCCGATTCACTGATTAGAGCAGAGAGCCAGTCAGAAGGGGGAAAATAAATTTCACCTTTCAAGGAGGGCAGTAAATTGCACACACACCCCCAACCCAGAGCAAAGGAGGAATTGTGTCCCAAAGGGGCATCTCTGATACACTAAGTCTTCTGGGGCTACTCACAGGTCGGTGCCATTTACTCACCAACCTGTACTCAGGACTGTGCCTAAGAGCACAATCTAAGCCCTTGCCTACACAAAAAAGGTGTACCACTTTAACTGCACTAGTATAGTTAAAAGGGGGGCAGCCCCTTACTGTGGACACAGTTATATCAGTATAAACGTACTTATATCAGTATAGTTATTCCCATACTGGTAAGGGAATAAGTTGTACCGGTAAAGGCAGCTTTATACTGATATAATTGTGTCCACACTAGGAGTATAACTATTTTGGTAAAAAAAAAAAAAAAGCACACCCCTAACCAAATTTGTTATCCTGGTACAACTTTCAAATGTAGACTGGGCCTAACCCTTAATTTTCTCTTGTAGTATGTACACTTAGATGTACAAGGTGGCAGGAGCCCTTATACTTGACTTTACATGGCCGTATTGTTTGGGCATGTGTCTGAGCAATCCTGCTCTCTTCCTAAGAGCCCGGGTATGGTATTAATAGGGAAGTGTCACAGTCATGGAAGGCCCCTGGTGCCTTGGGGCAAACCAGCAAGCACAGAACCCAGTGCTTTGTAGGATTCTGAATATTCTATAGTGAACTGCAGGGCTCCATGGAAACTGGGTTTGGCTACACTGGAAAAGTGGTCAAAGTTAGCTCACATGTTGTGACTAACCTCAGCCTTTTCCCTAGGGCAGATGCAGGTTAACTCCTTCTACCTCAGTTTAGTAGGTCAAGGTCCACTTTTCCTAATATACGTAAATCCTCTGGGAATAACCAGATCCCCTTGAACATACCGTCTCTTCCTGGTCAGTTCATACATTTGTCTTCTTATCTTGTTGATTTGACATAAGGATTTTAGAAGCAGGCAGCATTAGCAGCAGGACAGATTTCTGGCTTAAAAGTGGAAAGTATTAGATATATTTATTTGTGTGACAGAAACAATGTAAGGACAAAACTCTTCAGTTCAGGAATGTGGAGGTCCAATAGCACTAAGAATGGAATAAGAGCTACTGATGAAAAGAATTAAAAATATTGGTCTCTTATTAAATATCTGAAAGAGAAGGAGAGGACTCTGGGACTGATTCTCATCTGCTTCTCCTTCATTTACACCTGTGCAGAACAAGTGCAAAGTAGGTGTAAAGTGCTACTGTTCTGAACCGACGGCTTTATGCATCCATTTTGCATTCACTGTGCGCAGATGTAAATGACAAGACTCAGAATCATTGTGCCTTTTTTATTGCAATTGAATTTCACCATCCAAGTTGCTGCTACTCTTGTAAAAGACCTAATACTGCATTGTTTCAATAATCCTGAATGCCATTAGTCTTGGATTTCCTTTTTTGCATTATAACTCTTCTGCCTTCCAAAATTCAAACATGATGCTATAGTCATAAAAAAGAATGAGATTAGAAACATCACGGTCTTGAAAATGGTACTCCATGCATGCATAAGGGATGTCTGCACAGATCGCCTTGCAATACTAGGGCCTAAGTGAGGGGTGATAATAAAGTAAGGTATACTGAACCCACACCCTGGATATCACTGGCTGTGTGTCCATAGACAGAAGGTTCCTATAAAGATAAATGTTGGGCTTTTTATTCCAAGACACCGTATGAAGTTAGGAGGAGCAATAAGAGTTTGATCCTAGTTTGGTTCATTCTCAAACCATATCTATGCTAATTTTCCCCTTTGTTTGACAGAGCAGAGAACTCTTTGTGCTCACCTATGGGGCTTTGGTAGCCCAGATGTGTAAGGACTATGAAAAGGATGAAGATGTGAACAAGTATCTAGACAGAATGTAAGTAACAAGTTTATTCTGCATTACACATCCAGCTTAGCATTAGTGATGTTCACCTACCTGTATATTTTCCTCCACCCTTGTCTATTTGCTGAATAACAGAACTGTGTTTGGGACCATGCAAAGTACAAACGAAGACAGAGTCCTTAACGCAAAGGCACTTACAATAAACTTTATCACAAGGTGGTTCAGGAGAAGAGCCCCGTGTCCTGTGCAGGCTCCTAGAACTCATCACCCTGGTACCAACCCCTTTTGATGATTGTTTTCTATGGACATTCTAGCAAATAAGTTGAATGACAGGAATGTTCACCATGGCAATGCGTTTTAAACAAATACGTTCTTTGGGGGCAGGGATGGTCTTTTTGTTTTGTGTTTGTACAACACCTAGTACAATGGGGTTTTGGTCCATGACTGGGGCTCCTAGGGATTTCCATAATAGAAAACGATACATGATAATATTGTAGAAAATTTGCCAGGAGCAATTTTTGAATTAGTTATCAACAAAACCTGATTCTAAGAGTTAAGCTCATCCATTCGGAAAACAGAAACATACCATGTGACCTACACATTCAATCAAAACAACTAGAATTTTGAATATCAGACACACAATAAACTGCTTGCAAACAAGTTACAGGCCAATAGTTATTCACAATAATTATTCAACACAGCACCCATTAGAGAAAATCGTGATCTACTCACAAACAGAAAAAAGAAATAAAACTCATTGAATCAATCACTTGGTATTAATTCTTCACCCAGCCCCAATCAGTATCACGTATTTCAGCACATTCTGTGTAGGTTCTTTGCAGGTTCTGTGTAGGTTCTGTGGTAGAACTAGGAAAAGGTTCACGTTGGGAGATGTGGAGTCCTACTTTACTTCTCTCCTACTACATGAGCTTTTTCCTCCCAAATTGTATTCTTTTCCATTTGATGAACAAATGCCAGTTAAACACCATTAACACATGTATATAAATTTAGCCCCTAGTATTTTTACAGAAGTTTTTGCCAACAGGGCTATTTTGGTTTACTTCTTTGCTTAGGCAGCACCATCAGTGAAGATGAAAGCAGCACAGCTTTTGAAGCAAAGTTTATAACCCAGCAGGTCCTATATGCATAGATATAATAATAAGGTTGTTGCGTTTCTGCTATATACAGGTTGTCAGACAGCAACTTGTCACTTTAGTTGACAGTTTTTTTTATGGAACTAAAGGTTAAATTTAAAAATAACCTGAGCACTCTCTTGTATTGGTGATGTACATATTTTAATAACAGCTAATGAAATATTTACTAGTGCACCAGTAATGGTGATACTTAGCTAAATGTGCCAGCAATAAATAAATATTTCATGACTTGCTGGTACATCACAGTGTTATTTTGAACCTTGGTCTTCCAGAAAGCTTTTTGTTATAACATGGCATTGGGTACGGTATAACTTTTAGGCTTCTTGTTATAGGGCCTGATCTGAAATCAATGAAAAACTTTCCATTGACTTCAGTGGGCTTTGAATAAGGCCCATAATGAACAGTGAAAGAAATTCAGAAACAATTAAGTTTAAATAGATATGGAAAAAAATCAATAAAAGCATTTATGAGCTTGGCCCAGGTACTTGCATTTACATTCATTAACTTTTCTTTCTACAAAGCCTCCTGTACAGTAGCGTAGGCAGGCCCGGAGCACAGGGGGAGCGGCGCTATAAAAAGGCGCCTCCCCAGGCTCCCCCTGTACTCACCCGGCGGCGCCTCTGGCGGTGCTCCAGGTCTTCGGCAGCACTTCGGCGGTGGGACCGGGTCTTCGGTGGTACCCACTGCCGAAATGCTGCCGAAGACCTTGAGCACCGCCGGAGGCGCCACCGGGTGAATACAGGGGGTGCCTGGGGAGGCGCCTTTTTATAGCGCCGCTTCCCCTGTGCTTCGGCCCTGCTAAAAAAAGGCGCCCCTTCCTTTTTAAGGTGCCGCTTCTGCTCACAGGGGGAGCAGCAGCTCCCACTGCTCCCCCCCTGGCTACGTTACTGCTCCTGTACAATATTTGCCATAATTTAGGAATAGTCACAGAGCCTCTCTGTATTTAATAGTCAGTGTTATCTTCAGAAGGCTTGCAGTAAATTTAAAGGTCCTATTTTATTTGGAGAACGATTTTACAAGCTTTCATCCTTTTTACATTGTTCATCTCATTTCTCTGGAATTTCAGTTCTGTGTGAACAGTTTAATTGGATTTAAATTTGGTTAAATGGAAAATGCATTTTGCCTAACTGCAACTAATTTTGTGCAGAAGTTGCATAACAGACACTGTAGCTATTCTTTTATGATGAAGGAAGATCAAGAGGAAGGAGCATGTTACTAGGAGAAAAGAGAGAAGAGAAAGTAGAGAAGGAATTTCAGAGGAGGAATGAGAGGAGGAGGAGAAGAGAAGGGAGGATAAAGAGAAGGGGAGCAGCACATACTTGTATTGTTGTTACTTCTCGATACTTCTTTCAAAGTGTTATTTTAGTTTTTTGACTGGTCTATGCATTTAATAATTTTTATTTCTCTTACACTTAAATTTAATTCTTTGAGTAGTGAAGCCTAAAATGCCTAACCTGTCCTGGCTGGAGTAATTATCCCTATGGTAACTTTTTAAAAATATATATTATATCTAGGTTTTTTTGTTTCTACTGGTGGTGCACATCCACACATTACCTTGATATGGTGCACATAATAAAATTCATTCTGCACATGGATGGAAAATATTAGAGATAACATTGGTCTACTAGTGTCATCACATTCCCAACTGGCCTATCTGTATGCTCAGTGTGTAATAGACTTCTCAGAGGAACCCCTTTAGAGATCCTACTTCAGAGAATAACATGGGGAAAGATGGCAAAGAGTCCTCTAGCACCTTATAGACTAACAGACGTATTGGAGCATAAGCTTTCGTGGGTGAATACCCACTTCTTCAGATGCATGGTGAAAGATGGCACTAACCGTGGTTAGGTTTTAGTAACAACAAGATAGTAGGACCTGATTCTCATTTACATTATGGCCACTTTATACCACTCTGGTCATACAAAGAGGCCCTGAAGTGGGCAAAAATTATATCTATGCAAACTTTAAGACCCCTTTTCATGACACATGAGGTACAGGCCTACTTTACACTGACAGCACGATGTAAAGTGGTCGTAGTGTATATATGAATCGGGTCCAGTAAAATCTCCACGTCTCAGAAAACTATTTCATTCAGAGGCTACCACATTTTTCAGACCCAGTTCATGCAGCTGCTTTGCACAGAGAAAGAGTGAGACTAGAGCGGGGAATGAAGGGAGGAGACAAAAAATGTTCAGCTTTGCATATAACTTTCTTTTCTTTGCCTCAGGGGGTATGATATTGGTATAAGGCTGGTTGAAGACTTTTTGGCTCGCTCTGCCGTGAGGAAGTGCCGTAGCTATTCTGAAACTGTAGACGTGATTGCACAGGTAAATAAGATTAAAGTAGCTAGACTTTGGTATCCTTTGATGTCCTCAGCCTCTGGGAAGAAAATACTGGCCTCATCTCCTACCAGTTCATTCCAAAGCAGAGTATAGCCCATCTACCAGTATGCTTAACTCTCCAGTCTGAAATGAAGGTGCTACAAAGCAGAAGAACAGGACAGTGTGTTGTTCTTCATATAAACACAAGCTCTCCTGGTGTTAACCAAATCAGTTCCCTTATTTAGAATTTTTTACATCCAGCTAACAGCACACAAACTGAAGTCTGCTCAGAGTGGCAGCAACAGCAGTTCTGGGTCCTGACCTGATGACCTCTCAGTGTGCTGGGATACTGTGTGAACTGTCAGCCTTTGAGCTCTCCCATAATATTCAAAATACTAGCAGTAGGTCCATGCAGATAGGACAATGAAGTTCTAACCAAGAGCTTGATACAGCTAAACACTTAAGCATGAGCTTAACTTTCAGGGGCAACCATTATGCATCACTATCTTTTACATATATTTCGATGACTCAGTGGGGCTATGTCTCTTGAGGAGACATTGGCTTCTGCTTACGTAGCATCACTGATGTTTTATTTCAGCCCAGAAATGCTTGAAAACAGGAAATTCAATATAGCAGGTCCATATTAAATCACTAACCTTTTAGCTGGATTCTAAAATTAAAAACACATGGCATTAAGTTTCCACAAAGGAGTCATCATAACCAAGTACTGGTTCAAATAGGTACGAATTCAAATATCTACACAGAGGGATGTTAGCCATATGAGATTATGGGAGTAAGGCAAGCAGGACTTGACACCATGAATACATGGTCTTTTATACCCCCACATTGAATGCAGTTGTTTTATTATAATATAAAGTTATAGTTAATAGCTTTTAAAAATACATTTAACAACAACAACCCCAGAGACATCTGTCAAAGATCATACTCTAACACTCAGATTTGCACAGTTTGCTGAGTATGTAAAACAATTATTTATGCAGGAGACACTCAAAGTACATTAGTAATTACAAATATACAGTACTTATTTTTACTAATGCACTGGACTGCAGTCAACATGCATATAGAGAACTTCCCTGTCCCCTTCCAAATATTTTAGCTAAAGAGCACACCTCTTCGTTGTATTTGAATGAACAGTGTGCACAAGATGGCCTCTGTATATTGCCTTGTGCTAAGTGCATTTCAAAAGAATCAGGTGATAAAGATATTTTATGATTCCTGTTCCTTTTTGAGGGATGTGTTTGAATTATTCAGCTGTATTTCTACTCTTGGAAACAGCAGAAAGACACAAATTGAGACATCTTATTTTCCATGCATCTAATCACTGCACTGTCTGAGCACCTGGCAATCTTTAATATATTTAATAACTCTTCTATGAGGCAGGGAAATGCTATTATCCCCATTTTACAGATGGGGAACTGAGACTTGGAGAGGCTTACCCAAGTTCACACAGAAAATCTTTGACATAGTAGTGAATGGAGCCCCAGTCTCCTGCACCCTAGCTGGTGCCCCGAACTCTTGGACCACCTTTATCCCCATTGATTGTTGACCTAAAAACATCCAGCATATTATGCAAATTGTTGTCAGGCATATTTGAACTTGTGAGAAGTAGAATCACATTTTCTAGCTGTTGACTGGAGTTTAATGCAGCTAATGACCAGTATCAGTTTGAAAATTTACTGTAAGAAATACATTGGATCCTTGTTAAATATATACTGAATCACTGCTCTGCAGCAAAAATGCTTCTGAAATAAATGTACTCAAACTTTACTAATTCTGGGTCACTGAGAACGAAAATGATGCTTAAAATTGTTGATTGGCTCTAGTTTTCAAGACATGCTATTGGGTCAGTATATACGACCCTTGACTTGAGAATGGCGGAGGATAAGTGAGTTATAAAGGGAAGGGATCTCAATTTAAACCAGAAATGACTAAAATACATCTTTGACTGGATCTATGAATAAATCTATGACTGGGTTTGGACAGTACTTGCTTTTTAGGCAAAACAATGAATGATGCAATCTGAAGCTGGTATTGCGTCATACATGATATGAATTGCATCATGTTATTCCTAGAAGTCATGGATGATGCAATCATAACGAAGCTTACATCACTCTGCTGAACAAATTGCCCTATATCAGCTCTAGAAATCATACAGTGTCGTGCTCTCTTATTTGTCAGTGTTTGATTTTGCAAAGGGACACATTTCTGTTTAACCAAAGTGAGCAGAGATGCCTCGTACTTGTGTGAACAGTGCAGATAACTTCTGCTATGTTTGTGGTGAAGTGACTTTTGCATCACAAAAGCGCAGTATAACCACTATGGTTAAGAAAGCCTATCACCTTTATTTTGGCTGCAAAATTGGAGATCAGGACAAGAGGTGGGCCCCACACATATGCTGCAACACTTGTGCAACAAATCTTCACCAGTGGTTGAACAGGAAAAGGAAATCTATGCCTTTTGCAGTGCCAATGATTTGGAGAGAGCCAACAGATCATACCAGCAATTGTTACTTCTGCATGGTGCCTCCACTTGGGAAAGGTGTGTCAAAGAAGAAAAGGTGGACTGTGTATTATCCAAACATTCCATCAGCTATACGCCCAGTACCCCACGGAGAAGGACTGCCGGTTCCTGATGCACCAGAATCATTCTCACTTGAGTCAGACGAGGAAGAGGATGAAACTTCTGGTCCTGAACCATCAATGTCACAGGACCCACATTTTCTCCCATCCTCCTCCTCTGAACCACACCTCATAACACAAGGTGAACTGAATGACCTTGTCAGGGATTTGGAACTACCCAAGAGTAAGGCAGAGCTTTTGGGCTCCAGACTACAACAGTGGAATCTCCTGGCAGGTGATGTTAGGGTTTCCATGTTCCGTGACCATCAAAAGGATCTTGTCCCATTCTTCTTCATGGAAGGTGATCTTGTAGCCTGCAACAACATCGATGGTGTGATGGCAGCCCTCAACATCGTTCACGATCCAGATGAGTGGAGACTGTTCATTGATTCATCGAAGACAAGTCTTAAAGCTGTTTTACTGCATAATGGCAATGTTTTGCCATCAATTCCACTTGGTCATGCAGTCCATATGAAGGAAACATATGACAACATGAAACAACTTTTGAGGTGCATAAACTATGATCAACATCAGTGGCAGCTTTGTGGCGATTTGAAGGTTTTTGCTCTCTTGCTTGGTCTGCAGACTGGATACACAAAGTACTGCTGTTTTCTCTGCGAATGGGATAGTCGTGCAAGAGATTCCCACTACATCAAGAAAGATTGGCCACTCTGACAGTCATTGGAGCCTGGGAGGAAAAGTGTTCAGCATCCACCACTTGTTGAAACAAGGAAGATTTTGTTACCACCCTTACACATCAAGCTGGGTCTGATGAAGAACTTTGTCAAGGCCATTGACAAAACACAAACAGCTTTCAAGTACCTCCGTGGAAAATTTCCAAGGTTAAGTGAAGCTAAGATAAAGGAAGGTGTCTTTGATGGTCCTCTGAGTAAACATACGTATCAGATTGTTGTCTGTGAAAAGAAGCTATAAGTACTGACAAGGAGAGATCCTTTAATCACTGGACTGTTTGGAGTCTAACAAGGCAGAATAACTGAATGAGAAGATGGAGATCCCCTGAATCATTCTGAGTAGCCCTGAAGGACTTTTGGGGAAATGGCAGTAATTGCATCACTGCCACCATTTGGAATTACAAACTGTGACTTGCTCATTATATTTTACCTGCTTTAACCTCTCAATAACTCTCATTCCTTTTTCTCAGCTAATAAACCTTTACTTAGTTTACTATAGAACTGACTGCCAGTGTTGTCTTTGGTGTAAGATCTGGAGTACCAATTGATCTGGGGTAAGAGACTAGTCTCTTGGGACAGGAAGCAACCTGATGTGATTGATTTTTGGTTTTAATAACCTTTTACCACAACATTCTGTTTGTGGCAAGATAGACTGAAGGGGCTAAGGGGACTGTTACAGTGATGCAGGAGTTCACATTTGTTACTGGCTTGGTGAAATCTAATGACAGACCATGCCACCAGTTTGAGGTGTCTGCCCTTGTTTTCTGACAGTCTACCCTGAGATAGGCACTCACAGTTGTGAGCCCTAGGGCTGCCAACCCTCCAGGATTGTCCTGGAGTCTCCAGGAATTAAAGATTAATCTTTAATTAAAGACGATGTCATGTGATGAGACCTCCAGGAATATGTCCAACCAAAATTGGCTACCTTAGCCACTACAGATGTGCCTTCCGTGGAGTCTTCCATTTGCAGAAAACCCCAGTTTCTTCTGAAAGTTACATTATAGCAAATTTCATCAAGTCTAAAAATACACAAAAATGGTAACTGATATGCACAAGCATAGCTCTCCATCACAAGAGTTCTGGCACTCAGAGCATTTGCCCTTGCACTCTGCTAAAACTGTTGTAATATCTTGTAATTGGATAATGGACACAATGTAGTATTGGGGTTATGTGGGGGTGGGGGGCGGGCGGAAGCTGCTGTGCAATCAAATGAACTAAGGGGCTGGTATTTCTTCGAGATGATGCATTTGACCATGCACTGTATGGCAAGGAAAAAAAGGCACAGAAAGCCTTCCAGTTAGTGGCAATAAATTTTCTCGGAAACAACAAGGCAGACAACTACAGGTTGTTGGTGGAAAACCTCCTCAAGGCATACAAAAGCCTTGGTTGCAACATGTCACTAAAGATCCATTTTTTGCACTCTCATCTAGATTTTTTCCCACCGAACTGCAGAACAGTGAGCGACGAGCACGGCGAGCGATTTCACCAGGACATTGCAACAATGGAGAAACGCTATCAGGGCAAATGGAGCCCATCAATGCTTGCAGACTATTGCTGGACAGTGACAAGAGATGCTCCATTTAATGAATACAAGAGACAAGCCAAGAAGCACCGAGTAGACACTGAATAGGACTAAACTATGGACATAATAGTTTTTTGCCTTTTGTTTCATAATAAATTTTATTTCTATAACCCCTTTGCTGATTTGTAAAGTGTTACATAAACAGGACAGGTGAAATAGTATAATGTAAAGCAACCATAAACACATGACAAGACCTAGGTTTACAATTTATGATTAAAACTCTACTATCTAAACAATATACATAGACATAAAATGTAAAAACTTAAATATCTTAGAAACAGTAGCCAATCAGTTGTTTCAATTGTCATATTTGAATTCAGCACATCAAAATACAGACTAAATAGCACATTTTATCTCGGAAGCAGACGACTTCTCAAAAATTGTAGACCAGTGATACATAGTGATTATTAAAAATGCTTGGCTCATGCAGTAATGGTGAACAGTTTGGTACTAAGGCCTTGATTCTGCCCTCAGAGCCAAGACAGTACATCCTTGTGCCTGTGTGGAATCTCACTGCTTTCAATGGGGTTCTGCGCTAGCACAATGGCCTGCTCACATACACCCAGTTGTAGGAGTTGAGGCCCAGGTACTTATCCAAATGGTTGTCAAGACTGAAGCTCTTTTACTGGCCATTCTAAACGGAAGCAATCACAAGGGAGAGGGAGGACATTTCCTGCTAATGTCAGGCTGGAGGAATAGAGGGTCTGAAGTAAAGCCCAAGAATATTAAAATGAAAAGTAAAAAATAAAGTAGTTACCTTTTTATTTGTTGACAGATTAGTTCTCCCGTATTTGGGGGTAATGCTGCAGGGAACAGGACCTGTAAGATTTCTGCCACCAAATGGTGCAAAGCAACCCAGGCAGACCTGCGACTCAGTCTCATTCGGTGAAATGGTCTCTATTAAGTGGTCTCTATTTTAGTGAGAACACTATAAAGAACAATATAAAGGGATAGCTTGGCTTTTGGAACTTTAATGGGATGATACATTCTAATGGCAAAATACATTCAAATAAAAATGTCATCCTTCACTCCTGTACTACACTTGGGAGGCATTTGCTTGGTGAAAGCTGAAGAATTTCTTTGGAATCTGGCTAAGACCCCTGGTCAGCAAGATACCTAAGCCCATGCCTAACTTCAAGTATGTGAGTAGTCTCGTCGACTTCAGTGGGACTGTCCAAATGCTTAGAGTTAGGCATATGCTTAAGTACTTTCCTAATCAGGGCTTGACAGCACTTGTGCTAGGCTGACCAGATGTTCCAATTTTATAGGGACAGTCCCGATTTTGGGGTCTTTTTCTTATATAGGCTCCTATTACCCCCCACCCCCGTCCTGATTTTTCACATTTGCTGTCTGGTCACCCTAACTTGTGCTGACAGGAAATGTGGAATAGTTTTGTCATGCAGTTTAAAAAATGTAACAGTTAAGCTATTTTAGATTGTTTTATTTGTTGAAATGCTCTTGTAGAAAAATACATATTGGAAGAAATACCAGCCCCTTAGTTCATTTGATTGCACAGCAGCTTCCGCCCGCCCCCCACCCCCACATAACCCCAATACTACATTGTGTCCATTATCCAATTACAAGATATTACAACAGTTTTAGCAGAGTGCAAGGGCAAATGCTCTGAGTGCCAGAACTCTTGTGATGGAGAGCTATGCTTGTGCATATCAGTTACCATTTTTGTGTATTTTTAGACTTGATGAAATTTGCTATAATGTAACTTTCAGAAGAAACTGGGGTTTTCTGCAAATGGAAGACTCCACGGAAGGCACATCTGTAGTGGCTAAGGTAGCCAATTTTGGTTGGACATATTCCTGGAGGTCTCATCACATGACATCGTCTTTAATTAAAGATTAATCTTTAATTCCTGGAGACTCCAGGACAATCCTGGAGGGTTGGCAGCCCTAGGGCTCACAACTGTGAGTGCCTATCTCAGGGTAGACTGTCAGAAAACAAGGGCAGACACCTCAGACTGGTGGCATGGTCTGTCATTAGATTTCACCAAGCCAGTAACATGGCCGCAACAACGGCAAGAAGCTCATGACTGTGCGCATTGTCAAGCACGCCTTCGAGATCATCCACCTGCTCACCGGGGAGAACCCCCTGCAGGTCCTGGTCAATGCCATCATCAACAGCGGGCCCAGGGAGGACTCGACCCGCATCGGCCGTGCCGGCACTGTCCGGAGACAGGCAGTGGATGTGTCCCCGCTGCGCCGCGTCAACCAGGCCATCTGGTTGCTGTGCACCGGGGCCCGTGAGGCTGCCTTCCGCAACATCAAGACCATCGCTGAGTGCCTGGCCGACGAACTCATCAATGCTGCCAAGGGCTCCTCCAACTCCTACGCTATCAAGAAGAAGGACGAGCTGGAGCGTGTGGCCAAGTCAAACCGTTAAAGCTGCGGGAACTACCCCAATAAACTCTGATTCCACTCAAAAAAACAAAAAAAAAAAAACAAAAAACAAATGTGAACTCCTGCATCACTGTAACAGTCCCCTTAGCCCCTTCAGTCTATCTTGCCACAAACAGAATGTTGTGGTAAAAGGTTATTAAAACCAAAAATCAATCACATCAGGTTGCTTTCTGTCCCAAGAGACTAGTCTCTTACCCCAGATCAGTTGGTACTCCAGATCTTACACCAAAGACAACACTGGCAGTCAGTTCTATAGTAAACTAAGTAAAGGTTTATTAGCTGAGAAAAAGGAATGAGAGTTATTGAGAGGTTAAAGCAGGTAAAATATAATGAACAAGTCACAGTTTGTAATTCCAAATGGTGGCAGTGATGCAATTACTGCCATTTCCCCAAAAGTCCTTCAGGGCTACTCAGAATGATTCAGGGGATCTCCATCTTCTCATTCAGTTATTCTGCCTTGTTAGACTCCAAACAGTCCAGTGATTAAAGGATCTCTCCTTGTCAGTACTTATAGCTTCTTTTCACAGACAACAATCTGATACGTATGTTTACTCACACAATGGCCAATTGCTTTGAAATTTAGCACTCTTCTTCATTTGCATTCAATGAGTTATTTAGTTACAGGGATATACATAATGTAAATGCCTGCCATTACATGATAATAGGAATAGATAACTGAAAACAATACAAGTAACATTCCATTAGTTTTCATAAAGTTCTAACACCTGAATATACTCTCCCATTAACACACTGTCATGGGGATTGGAGAAGACTAGGGAAAAGCTGGGAGGCAGTCCAGAGGCACAGGCCCTTTGCACACATGGTTTATGTCTCCAAGGGCAAACCTCGCCTCCCAAAGGAAACTATCCATTGGAAACTCCAGCAGAGGAAAAATGTAGGGCTCCCTGTCCCTTGTATAGGTTTCCCTAGCCTAGAAGATGACCTAGCCCTTAATTGTTAATATGCCTATGACTTATACTTTTCAGTAGCAAATCCGATTCTTATTTTGTGAATGGTCTTCTTGAAGTTCCTTTCATAGCCTTAAAGGAGATTTTCAGCTGTTGCATATTGTGATGTCTGCATGATCTTTGTTTAGAGAATAAAACTTAAGCAGCGTTTTAGAAGAAAAGATAATTTACTAGGTGGTCATTGACTGGAATCTCTGAGCTGGGAACCACTTATTGCTAACATAAGTTAAATCGGGGTTTTATTTCCATTTTATCATTTGATGAGGTAAATT
The DNA here is from genome assembly GCA_037349315.1 of Chelydra serpentina. Lineage (NCBI taxonomy): Eukaryota > Metazoa > Chordata > Testudines > Chelydridae > Chelydra > Chelydra serpentina. The sequence goes on from JBAIAC010000010.1 coordinate 48,106,185, forward strand.
TATATGAGGCACAGCACTATTATTATTCTTGTAATGATCCATAATATACAGACTGTGATCAGCATAGACCCATTCATCTGTAAAACACGAGCATCTTTCTACTCAGTGACCTAGCGTTGTTCCACCTGCTATCTACTCATCCAACAGACATTGTCCTTTTCAATCCAGTAGATGGCAATATACACAAATCATACAACCTAGTTCTAGTACATTAAATATGTGTAGTTGTCCAAGCACTTGCAAAAGGAAACCCAAATATGCATTAAGAAAAGGTGAATCTAAATCAGATTTAAAAAAACAACAAAACTCCGATGGACCTAATATAAGCAATTTATTACAATATTTCAAACATATACATTCCCCAGACTTTCCTACGTCTGTGGCATGTAAGTGTTAAATCACTTTAACATTTTAACAGTCCTGAGGACTATTTGGTAGCTTTTGAGCCTCAGTTTAATTGAACCAAATGGCCAGCACATAAAAATCACCTCTATAACTGACACTAACTGGATCAATTTGGAAAACAAAATTATTCTCATATATAAAAATAAAACAGTTAGGGAGACCCAGTGACAAATGGGAAGGGTGCAGCAGATGCTATTTCTGTATTTGCCTAAAGCTGGTATGCCTCTTAACCGTAACAAAGTGTCCACACCAAAGTAGCACTACCCATATTGCCATTTTACTTCTAGCCCAATCATGCTGTGGTTTCCCCATGAGGTTTTTAATTTGACAGGCTATAAAATCTATAAACATTCTGTTCAGAAAAAATACACAAACTCTGAGATTCTTTCATAGTCAAAGTTATGAGACTCCATAACATTTATAAGAAACAAGAAAAAAAAGTAGTACGTTTTCCATGACTGGGGGAAAGCAGTTGATCTGCAAGTTGTACAGAGTTCCAGGAGAATACACCTGGATTCTCATATTACTCTGTGTGTGTGTGTGCGTGTGTGTGTGTGTGATGTCAAATGTTAAAAGGGCAAAAGAAAACAACCAAACAAAAACAATTGGTAAACAAATCACTCAAGTATTACTCAAGTTGAGTAAAGGTGGCAAAATCTCAGCCCAAATGTTTAGCTGAAGCTACTGATTGTGCAACATCGGGTACGTCTATACTTACCTGCCGCGTCGGAGGAGTCCAATCGATCTTCTGGGTTCGATTTATCGCGTCTTGTCTAGACGCGATAAATCGAACCAGGAAGTGCTCCCCGTCAACGCTGGTAATCCTGCTCCATGAACGGAGCAGGCGGAGTCGACTGGGGAGCCTGCGCGCCGCCGTGTGGACCAGCGGTGAGTACTTTGAAGTTCGAAATAAGATACTTCGACTTCAGCTACGTTATTCACGTAGCTGAAGTCGCGTATCTTAGTTCGAACTTGGGGGTAGTGTGGACCAGCCGTAACGTGTGATCCTCTCTGATACATCGAGGACAGTTGCTGAACAATATCATAAATAATGTAACTGATATGGAAGGTCAAGAATCACTATATCTTTCATGTTGCCCATGGAGGGACTAAGGCTCAGATCCTTAAAGGTAGTTAGGTATGTAAACCCCATTGAGTTCAATGGGAGTTAAGTGCCTAAATACCTTTGAGGATTTTGGCAACTGCTCATATGGAAACACAGAGAAGATCTCTTTTGCATTCACTACAGCTGATGTTGCCAAATACCCTGTAACAAGTCATAGAGCCAAAGACACTCACTGCACACACTTACTGTGATCCATTGGTGTGACTGCGAGCCATGTTAATGAAGCAACAGCCAGACATCTCCCCTGTGATATAGAAGACAAAACAGACACCTTTATATTGCATAAAGCAACTTCAGGTGGTCAGCACATGAAAACAAGAGTGTTGTGAAGTCCTTCAAATAAGCCTCTGGGCCTGGTCACATTTTTCTTTGCTTGTTTTTCTTCTCTTCTTTTCTGTGTGATGCATTTTCCTTTGTTTTCTCTGTGTTTTCAAATATTAGTACCAGATGTGAGATGATTTTTCTGGTTTTGCTGGGTATTTGAAGTTACCCAAAGTTCTGCCTATTTAAAAGGGCCTGATTTCTTCTTTCCCTGTTTTATTGTATAGTACAATTGAACAAACACCACAAATATAAGTAGAGAAAGGCTAACTTTAGGAACAAAGGAAAGGACTTTATTTGCCTCCTGTTACAGGATCTACTATCAACTGCTATCAAAACTATTTTGCATTCTAACAGAAGGAGTCTCTAGTAGCCTAGTCTCAAGTAAAAAAATAAGATTAAGTAACTGACAGACATTTCTGAATCTTTGTTTACAAAATAGCAGTTTAATATTCTGAAATGTCACTTTCAAACTTAATGTTCTGTAAATTCTGGCAAAAAGATACAATTATAACCAGCACAACAGTCTGAGCACTGGCTTTCTACAGTGTTCTTGATGTATATATATATATAATCAGGAATTTCTCCAAAATAACCAGTATGTAAAATGGAAATAAAAGGAATAATCTCAGGTAAATGCAATCAATCTGCTAGTTTAAATGTACACAGCTTTTTGCATTAACTGTTTATATAATATGTTAATTCCTCAGGCCATTAACGAGGCTAAAAATAACAGGCAAGGTACTTACATTTTTAGCTGGTATATTTAAATGGACTGATTGACCCTGTAGATTAAATAAACTATGTCAGGATCAATTATTATCATTGTTAGAGCCAGCAATCATTTGGGGGACAACTTTATGTAGCATTATGGCTCTGATCCTGCAGTCTTTAAGAAAGTAAAATTGGAGCTTGCAGGATCAGGCCATAACTGTTAAATGCAAGTATAAATTGGGAAGAAATTAAATAAAAGAAGCAGCTTCAAATGATGAGCACCAGAACAATTTGCTGTGCCAACCCTATCATAACTGCTGGGAGAAGGACAGAATTTAACACCGCCACTTAGTGTGAATGGGGATTTAAAAACATTAGTCTAGCAATTCAGACACCAGTAGCTAGATATTACTGCTAATTGAAACTCAGTTGGTATGGGGCTAAAAAAGAGTGATGATTAGCCAAAGTAAACCCTTCTTCCAGCAATTTTCCATGCTGTGAAGTGAATCCCCATGTCATGGGGTCCTGTGACAGAACATATTTGCTACATGGCTACCACCGGAATGGAAAAAAAATGCAATGACCCTCATAAAAGTAAAAGAATAACTCGCTTTCTTAAAAATCCAATGGATATTCCAGCCACTGACTGGCCAGACAAGAAAGGGGGAAAAAGCTGAAGAAATATATTGAAACTAGAGTTGAGCCAAGGAGACAATGTGCAAGTCTGGATCCAGATCCAAATTAGGTTCAGACTAAGGTTCAGAATTTGGGTTTGAGGATGAACAAGGCCAAGTTGTGAAATCTGGTGAGCTCTTCTTGAGAGATTTTGCTCCATAAAATCAGAAATCCTATACCTGATCCTGTAAGATTTCAAACACCCCGGGTCACATCCAAACCAGATCTAGAAAATAGGTGCCTGATTTTAGATCCACTCCAGATAAAAATTATAGGGCAATTTGGATGCTGAAATGTGACTCCAACCACATTCCATAAAATTTCAGAGGGTTAGTACTTGAAGTTCTGGTTTGGATTCATCCAATTCAAAGTAGAAGAGATTTTTTTTTTCAAATGATCTTGGCCATGAACAGAATGAGAAATAAGGAAGATTGCACTTCAAAACATTGCTAAAATTGTATTCTTTCTTTCTTTGATGAATAAAACAAAGATGATGATTGTATTTCTGTTGCAGTCAAGTGTGGGAAATCTGGAAGTCCAGCCAAGCTATGCTTGCCACAGGATATGAGGCTGCGGCAAATGTCACTTAAGTCCACTTTAACACTTCTCAGATCTTGGGAACACGTAGGGGCCCAGTTAACCCCTGGTCAGAGTCAGAGCAGCCTTAGAGAGACTCTAATCTTCCCTGACTGCAATAGCCTCCTATTGTCAGTTTTGCTAACTCAGGCACTCTGGCAACACTCCTTCCTGCTCTTGACATTCCCCTTGAACTAGGGGTTGGAGACAGTGGTATGGGGTCTCCTATACCATAGTTGGCAAGTCTTCCATACAAAGCCTCAGATTGGAAGATAGTTTGAAAATTACTTTTGATGGAACATTTCTTGCAGTAGCCTTCTGTAAGGTAGGGGTTGTTTCCTTGTATTCCCCTATCTACCTGTATCCATCTGTTGACTCTTGTCTTATACTTAGATTGTAAATTCTGTGGGCAGGAACTATCTTTTAGTTCTGTGTTTGTACAGTGGGATTGTGATCCATGACAGGTGTAATGGAATGCTAAACTATATTATACTGTTCTGCCACTATGTGGCACTGTGTATACAATACCTTATTTAAAGCTAGCCTTAGCCATACCTGGAAGAGCATTAAAAGATCTTATGATGAACACATTGGGTACAAATAAGTAAGTTCTATGACCAGTCCATATCTGGTACCGGAACATAACATGGTGTCAGAAGTAAACTAAGAACAGAAATGGAAGGAACAAAGCAACAAAGGTTGCAGGATCTCATCAACATGCCACTCTTCAATGCCTCAGAGAACTTCAGTTTTGGTAAACCTTCAGAATGGACAATCTGGAAACAATATTTTGCCAGATTTTGCATTGCTACCAAGCTGGGCAAAGAAACTGGAGATAATCAGGTATCTTCTTTAATTTATGCTAGAGGGAAGCAGGCAGAGCATATCTTTAAATCCTTTGACTTTACTGAAGACTGTCACAAAGATGATTTGAAAGGGCTCTGGCTATGTTTGAGGCATACCTTATACCTCAGAGAAATGTGACTTATGAAAGAACATGTTTCCATCAGAGAATGTTGAATGTTTTATAAGAGATCTGCATACAAGGGCTGAAAACTGTGATTCTGGGAATGCAAAACATGAAAATATTAGAGAGGGGCTTGCTATTGGGTTAACAGATCAAAACTTTTCACAGCAGCTACAATGGAAGAGAGATTTAACCCTAGCCACAGTTACACAGAGAGCAAAGCAATTCGAGCTGGTGAGACAGCGAAACCTAAAGCAACAGGACAAACCTGAAAAACCTAAAACTAGCTTAGAAACTGTAAACAGACACTTGAATGTTCAAAGTCATTACCATAAAACTGCTGAGTCAAGGAGAGAGAATTCCCAAGCTCAAAAGGACAAATTCCAGCCTACATGTACAAGGTATGGAAAAAGCCATATCCCAAGAGGTGATACATGTCCAGCCAAGGCACACGGTGTAATAAATGCATGAAATATGGACACTTTGCAGCAGTTTGCCACACCAAAGCAGTCAGGGTGTTGACTCATATTACAGACAATCAAGAACCAATTTTTATGGGATCTATAACTTGTGATGACACAGAGGCTGCCTGAACAGTGAAACTGGATAGTCATGGCAAGACTATTGACTTTAAAATTGACTCAAGAGATGACGTTACAGTCATCTCAGAAGGGACTTACAATTACCTTCAACCTCTCCCAGAGCTGAAGTTACCAGACACAGCTCTGACTAATCCTGGAGGTACTCTTCAACTGCATGGGCCAGTTCACCACAAAAACAGCTTATGAAGATAAATGTCCCAACAACAAAGTGGGTGAAACCAGACAATCACTACTTTCTCAAATGAACTCACACGGGAAAATGATAAAAGATGAAAATGCTATGACCTGTGGGTGAACACTTTTCACAAAGTGATCACTCTATATCTGACTGAACAGTCCTCTTCCTCAAAGGGAACCTGCATAACACTTTCAAAAGATGAGCCTGTGAGCTTAAATTCATAACTTTGCTAGACACTAAAAATCATGTTCTGAATCGAGACACTGGATTTATGGCTTATTACAACAATGACATAAATGCGTACGTGGATGCTGTGGCCACATAGAGACCAGTGTCAGAAAAGAGATAACAGCTACCAAAAGTAATCTTGACAGACACACAACTTCAGGAAGTTCTAAGTTACATTAGGTGTGCCTAGCCCATATATCTGAAGGACTCTAAGAAAGTGACAAGAGACTACTTTGCGGTGCATGGACAATTAAGCAAGTCAAATAGATTTATGATTAAAGGCAATTGCACTGTAATTCCAAGCAAAATGAGAGGGCAAATCCTAAAATGAAGGACATCAAGGACTAACTAAATGATGTGAATGGGCCAACTAGTCAGTGTGGTGGTTGGGCAGCAGAAAGGACATAGAGAAAATGTATCTGTGTGTGAACATTGCAGAACTAACAGACCAACACAACACAAAGAACCTTTAATAGCAACATATCTACCAGGCAGACCTTGGAAGAGATTAGCTGCAGATTTATGCACATTCAGAGGACATCATTACCTGGTCGTCATGGACTATTTTTCAAGGTATATAGAAATAATGTACTTGAAAGACATAACATGTCACAGTGTTATCGAGAAACTGAGGTGCACTTTTGCTCATTTTGATATTCCAGAACAACTAGGGACAGACAACAGACCACAATTCATTGCAGCGGAATTTGTCATTCTGAACAAAATATAATTTTGATGGTATTATTAGCAGCCCACATTACCCACAAGTGAATGGAGGGGTTGAGAGAGCTGACCAGAGAGATAAGAAAATCCTATAGCAGGAAGATCCATTCCTCACTCTTCTGAGTTACAGATCAGTACTCACACTAGCTACTGGATATAGTCCAGCACAACTACTGATGGGAAGACAACTTGGAAGAGAACCTATCTCCAAAGTGGATGGACATGAAGAGATAAAATCAGATAAAAAAGGCGAGAAGTGCTTATGAACACTTTTACATCAGACATCACTCAGTTAGAGAACTGCCGAGTCTAGAACTTGGCGATCGGTTGTATGTCAAATTGGGTGGAGAAAAAAGGATGGACAACTCCAGCTGTCATAAAGAAAAAGAATTCAGTGCCCAGATCACATGTGATTGAAACCAACAGTGGAGAAACCATTGACATCGGCAGTTTATTCCTCAGAAAGAACAATCAGAGCAAGCTCCACAGATGGCAGATGCAGAATAAGACATTGATTCAAGGATTTCAAACTAATCACAGCCAGTCATTGCAAAGGACCAACTTGTTACATGTTTGGGTTGTGTAATTAGAAAACCAGTACAATTCAGAGCTACTTAGCAGACTGATATGAAGTTCAAAGATAGTGTGATGGTTAGGGTGACCATATTTCCCAAAGGGAAAATGGGACACCATGCGGGGCTCGCCTGTGCCTCCCTGCTCCCCTTGCATGGGGCTTGCCAGATCCTCCTGCCTCCTGCCCCCCACGTGGGACTAGTCAGTTGGCAAGAGCAAATGGGACAAATGCCCAGTTTTGCCAAAAAAGTTGGGATATCTGGGACTGGTCTTAAAAAGGGGACTGTCCTGGCCAAAACGGGACGTATGGTCACCCTAGTGATAGTGTAAATATTGTAAATGATAGGAAAGTAGAACTTAAAAAGGAAGATATACTGTATTGGAATGCTGAAGTGTATTATACTGTTCTGCCAATAAGTGGCACTCTGTAAAATATCTTATTTAAAACTAACCTTTAAACCTGAACTGGGGCTCTGAAATGCTTCATAATAAATAAACAAATTAAAAAATTATTGCTTTTCAGCTTCTGAGAAAGGGAAAAACGCACACGAAAGGTTGTTTGCTAAGTAGTAAATTGCAAAGTGAAGTACTGTATTGCAAGCAGTAATGAGAATTATATTAATCTAGGGAATCAGGAGTGACATGCCAAAGCCTTTCTAATATCATATTACATCCAAACAGTGCTTAAGGAAAAGTACTTGGGAAGAATCAAAAGTATACTAGCAAAATATGTTATTTTGGCCAGCAGCCTTTTCCCTTCTCACCAGGGTTGGTTCTTTTTCCGGACACTTATAGTCCTGCTTTCTGATCTGAATTCTAATGTCATTGTTCAAGCTTATTTATCGCAACCATTCTTCACTTTGGGCCCATTTTTCATATATATGGTCCAGTAAGCAGTTAGTGAAAAGTCCCTAGTAACATATATTGCAGGGATCAGCAACCTTTGGCATGTGGCCCATCAGGGAAAGCCACTGGTGGGCTGAGATGGTTTGTTTACCTGAAGCGTCTGCAGATTCAGCCAATCACAGCTCCCACTGGCTGCAGTTCGCCATTCTAGAGTGAAAATATCAGGCTCATTTCTTAGCTATTAATTAGATTTCTTCAAATATTCTTATTTTAGCTTTCACATTCCAGCCACTTATTGTGAAGTCCTAAGCCTTTCTCAGTAACTTATTTATAGTTTTAATGTTTTATTTTCTTATTTTAATCCCTTTTACTAGTTAATAGCCACTGTCCTACATAGTTTCCATGTGACTTCTGCTTTGCACAGGAAATTTTAACAAAAGAATTTGGAAAGCCCCATATTATTCTAATGTGAAATACAGCTCAGACTAAACGAAAAGCATATGAGGCACTTAGCACATTTAACTGGTTACTTTCCTCAATAACAGAAGCTTGGAGATTGACAGAGCAGAGCTAGATATAAAGCAGCAGAAGCGTTTAGCAGAACTCTAATAATTAAATGAGAAAAATTGTTAGGGAGAAGGGTCTAGTAAACTGAGAGACAGGGCAAACAGTAGCATTGCTTGGGAATTTTCTGTTGTTTTATTTGTTTGGGGTTTTTGATGGAAAATATGGTTAATACAAAACTGACATTTTCCATTTTCCATGGGAAAATATTGTTTTTTTCGCTGAAATTAATTTTTTCTTTTGTTTCGGGTAGGGTTAACATTCATCTCTGCATCCATTTGAGCCACCACAGTACCCAATAGGAATGGTAGTTCAGATGCCTCAGCCCTCTGTTTCCTCTATGGGCCAGACTCACCAGCCAGACTTCATCTCCCAGGATAAACCGCAGTCTCTCTTCCTCTGGCTGAGCCACTGTAGTGCATCACAGGAGTCCCGTGGCCACAACAGTTTGACTGGGGAGCCTAGCCCATAGGAGAGAATGGGGGCATGAAGCTGAGGCACCTGAATGATAACTCCCATGAGGCAGCACAGGCAGACGTAGATTAACCTTGACCCAACCACCAGAAACAAAAGATTTTGTTTCCAGTCAACAAACTGAACCAAACTATTTTGACATATGTGCAAATCAAATTTTTTCAGAACTTTTGGTTCCATGAAAGTTTTGGTATTGACTTATTATCCAGATTTGGGATGAAAACAAATATTAATATATTATAATTTCCTGTGGGGCAGAAATTTTTGATCAGCTTTAGCAAGTAGGCAGGGGTATTGGAGCTGTAAAAGTTCCATTCCTCTGTTCTTAGGTCTTGTTTATTTTTTACCATCTTGATTTCAGAAAATGGAATCTTCATTCTAATCCACTTTAGAGAGAGTGGCTTAATAACCTAAGAGCCAGGAACGCCATAGTTCTATTTGACTTTGAGTATGTCTCTTTGAGTATGTCTACACTGCAAGTGCAGGTATGATTGTAGCACAGATAGGCAGATGTGGTGGCATGGGCTTCAGCCAGGCTAGCCTCCCAAGTGCAAGTCTTCTGGGGACCTTGGTATACACTTGTGTTGTTAGGCCTCAGCACCATTTGTTTGCTACTTCTACTGTTACCATGCCTATACATGCTATAATCACACCTTCACTTGCAATGTAGACATACCCTTTACAAATCACTCATGGCTAGATTTTCACAGGCTTTACTCCCATGCTCAGCTTGGCTCAGATTGCCACTCTAGATGGTGAGGAGAGAGCAAGAGCTACTTACCCAGTGCTCTCCATTTCACACTGGAAGGAGAGAGGACTGAAAGAGACTAGAAGTGACCTGGTGGCCTGGACCTATTCTTTTTCTTCACCAGCCAGCCGCACAGTGTGGGATACGTAAGATACTTGATGAAAAAGGACGAAGTAACTTACTCCTTACCCAGAGCAAAGCAGGGGGAGGAATTCTGACTCTCTGAGTCTGTTTCGTCTCTGGACTGCTGCTGGGGTGGCTCAGCCAGGGTTGCCAGGTGTCCGGTTTTTGACGGGAACGTCCAGTCAAAAAGGAACCCTGGCAGCTCCAGTCAGCACCATTGACTAGGCCATTAAAAGTCTGGTTGGTGCAGGGCTAGCAGGCTCCCTACCTGGCTCCGTGTGGCTCCCGGAAGTGGTGACATGTCCCTCTGGCTCCAAGGTGCAGGGGCAGCCAGGGAGACTCCACGTGCTGCTCCCGCCCCATGCGCCAGCTTTGAAGCTCCAACTGGCTGGGAAACACAGCCAATGGGAGCTGCGGGGATGGCACACATTGCACAGAGCTGCCTGGCCACCCCTATGCCTAGGAGTCGAGGGACATGTTGTCACTTCCAGTGAGCCCCCTGAGGTAAGCACCACTTGGAGCCCGCACCCCAACCACCTGCCCCAGCCTGGCGACCCCTCCCACACCCAAACTCCCTCCAAGAACCCACACCCCCTCCCACATCCCAACCCTCTGCCCCAGCCCTGAGCCCCCTCCCACACCCTGACACCCTCATTTATGGCTTCACCCCAGAACCCGCACCCCCAGCCCAGAGCCCGTACCCCTCCCATGCCCCAACCCCATGCCTCAGCCTGGAGCCCCCACCCACACTACAAACCCTTCAGCTCCAACCCCCAGCCCAGAGCCCCCTCCTGCACCCCAAACCCTTCATCCCCAGCCCCACCCCAAAGCCTGCACCCCCAGCTGGAGCTCAAACCCCCACTATACCCAACCCCCTGCTCCAGCCCAGAGCCGCCTCCCACACTCTGAACCCCTCATTTCTGGCCCCACCCCAGAGCCCAAACCCCCAGCCGGAGCCCGAATCCCATCTTTTACCCAACCCCCTGCCCCAGCCCGGTAAAAATGAGTAAGTGAGGGTGGGGGAGAGTGAGTGACAGAGGGGGTGAAGTTAGTGGGGTGTGGGGCCTCAGAGAAGGTGGGCAGGGGCAGGGCCTTGGATAAGGCGTGGGGCAAGGATGTTCAGTTTTGTGCAATTAGAAAATTGGCAACCTAGACTCAGCTAAGCCTGGGTATATTGTAAAGTTACATTCTAGCCCTTAACATCTCTGGTTCAGTTCTCGAATAGTTAAAAGGAAATAATGGCATACACCTGTCTCTCCGGTGTATTAATGAGGTTTTACTAATTTTTCTAATACATTTTGATCTCAAAATTATCTGTAAAAGTGGTAAGTCCTACTAACTTTCTGTGGATGAATGTTCAGTCTTCAGTCATCCTCTCTGCCCCTAAGGTCCAGCAAAGTGCATGCAGGGAGATGTTGCAACTGAAAGTTTACTTTAGAGACAATTTTAATTAAAACAGAATTTGAGGCATCTGCTTGCAGGACTCCATGGGCTGTGTGCCATAGTCAACTTTAATTGAAAAAATATGCTTCAAATTGAGGGACATTCAACTGATTTTCTGCAGAAGATTCTCAGTAGCCAAATGGCAATTTGTAATAAACTAAGGATGTTTTGAGGAAAAAAATGAAGTACAGAGAGAGAAGCAAAGGCTTGAGTAAAATTTTCAAAAATGCCTAAGTGATTTAGGAGACTAAGTCCCAGTTTCAAAAGTGACTCAAGGACTAAGGCATCAAGGAGATTTTGGCTCCTGAGTGTCTACATCACTTAGAAAAATGGGATCAGAAAATCATAGACGTGTAGGACTGGAAGGGACCTCAAGATGTCATCTAGTCCAGTCCCCTGCACTCAAGGCAGGAGTATGTAATAACGAGACCTTTCCTGCCAGGTCTTTGTTTAACCCAGGGGTCAGCAACCTTTCAGAAGTGGTGTGCTGAGTCTTCATTTATTCTCTCTAATTTAAGGCTTCGCGTGCCAGAAGGTAGTTGAAGGCTGCTATCAAATCCCCCCTCACTCTTTTCTGCAGACTAAATAACCCCAGTTCCCTCAGCCTCTCCTCGTATGTCATGTGCTCCAGCCCCCTAATCATTTTCATTGCCCTCCGCTGGACTCTCTCCAATTTGTCCACATCCCTTCTGTAGTGGGGGGATCAAAATTCCACGTGTGGCCTCAGTAGTGCCGAATAGTGGGGAATAATCACATCCCTCGATCTGCTGGCAATGCTCCTACTAATACAGCCCAATATGCCATTGACCTTCTTGGAACCGAGGGCACACTGCTGATTTATATCCAGTTTCTAGTCCACTGTAATCCCCAGGTCCTTTTCTGCAGAACTGCTGCTTAGCCTATAGTGATGCATGGGATTCTTCCTTCCTAAGTGCCAGGACTCTGCACTTGTCCTTGTTGAACCTCGTCTGATTTCTTTTGGCCCAATCCTCCAATTTGTCTAGGTCACTCTGGACCCTATCCCTACCCTCCAGTTTATCTACCTCTCCCCCCAGTTTAGTGTCATTTGCGAACTTGCTGAAGGTGCAATCCATGCCATCATCCAGATCATTGATAAAGATGTTGAACAAAAACGGCCCCAGGACTACCCTGGGGCATTCCGCTTGATACCAGCTGTCAACTAGACTTCGAGCCATTGATCACTACCCGTTGAGCCTGACAATCTAGCCATCTTTCTATCCACTTTATAGTCCATTAATCCAATCCATATTTTTTTAACTTGCTGGCAAGAATACTGTGGGAAACCATATCAAAAGCTTTGCTAAAGTCAAGATATATCACATCCACTGCTTTCCCCACAGAGCCAGTTATCTCATCATAGAAGGCAATCAAGTTGGTCAGGCATGACTTGCCCCTGTTAAATGCTAAAAGAGAATCTGTTTGATGTAAAAAAAACAACAACCTTGAAGACAAAATTAATACATTTTTTCTAATTAAGTGTTCATTCGCGATGTCCTTAATCAGTCTTTAGGCAACCTCTCCCCCATCTCCTGGAGTTCAGAGTAAACACTGAGGGACTGGATCTATAGTTGTAAAGGTTTGTTTACTGTGTGTTTTCTACAAGTCACTGTGCTCAATACAGGGAGAGCTGGATGAAATTTAATGTCCTGTGATATATGGGAGGTCAGACTAGATGATTTAATGGTCCATTCTAGTCTTAAACCTTGTGGATTTTATGACTTTGAAGGAATGGCCACTTTTTCAAAGATTAACACATTCTATATCAACCATTCCGGGTTAAATAATTGTAATCTAAAATTAGTGTAGTAAGTAAGACAAAATTCATTAATATGTACCTGAATTTCTGGAAGTCTCTGTACTTCATCTACTTGTTAGAAAGTGAAGGAGCTCATCAAAATTTCCTGTCAAAACACAGATATGGTGTTTGGATGACAAGTCAGTGCTTAGGCCTATTTGAAAAAGCACCTAAGTATATGTATGTGCTTAAATCCCATTTACTTCAATGGGACTTAAGAACATGTTTAAAGTTAAATGCTTTCTTGAGCAGAGATGCTTTCCTGAATCAGGGCAATAGCCCCAAATTTGATTTCTTTATAAAGTACACATGCATTCCTTGCTTCCTCCACAAGCCTTCTAGGTGGTCTGAAGACCGTGTGAACCATCCATTATTTTGCTCACAGAACATCCAAAGCACAAAAGCCCACACTTGCTGGGGGTTTGACTGAGGGATCTGTTTCAATATGGATTTCTTGCATAAACACAAGCTTTAGGGCTGTACCCTATCGTGCTTACTTATGCAGAACTCTTGTTGGTAACAGTTGAATTTTGCTTGAGTGATGACTGAATAGAACTGGGTGAACTATTTTCAGCAAATAATTTATTCAGTGAATTTAAGCCCCTTTTCAACTCATGAATTATCCACTAAGAGACTTCAGTTTGCATTAATTTGTTAACTGAAATTATTCAATTAATAGTTTATACAAATATATTTCAACCTGTGAATTTCTCACAAACTGTTAACCTTGACTGTTCCTTCACTTATTCACTGTTTACCATTTGCTGTTCACAAGGTGAGATTTGTCACCTAAGAAACATGCTATTGATTCTGCTTCCTGATTGGAAGATTCTTAAATCCCAAATGAGCCTTGTAAAGAGATGCTGAGATACTACAGTGATGGAAGCCGTATCTGTACCTAGAAAGCTACAGGCAGACATTTTCAGTACTAATATAAAGTATCCCAATATTTTCTCTTACCTGAAACAGTCTGGTAAATACAAAATTAATTGTATGAATGTTTGTAGAAAGCAAATAAAAGGCAAGTGTCAAAATAAACTTGCAGTTGTATGAATATTTGTTCATGAATAATTTTCTGCAGTACTGAGCTGACTCTATGACCGAATAAGGACTGAAGGATTTGGCTTATGATGTGCAGCAATTATTTTGTACACTATTGTGCTTTATAGGACCAAATTCTTTGGTGGTGTACATAATTTGTTAAAACTTTACGCAAGCCATGCCTATTTACTACCACAGAGAAGTTGGTTCATGGGCTCCCTAGCAATGAGTTGATAAGGAGAATGGTCTGATGTGTGATAACATGTATCACAGAATTGCTTTAGTGATCGATCTATCAGGGATCGATTTATTGCATCTCATCTAGACATGATAAATTGATTCCTGAACGTGCTCCCCGTCGACTCCGGGACTCCACCTCGGCGAGAGGCAGAAGCAGAGTCAACGAGGGAGTGGCAGCGGTCGACTCGCCGCCATCCTCACGGCCAGGTAAGTCGACCTATGATACGCCGACTTCAGCTACGCTATTCACATAGCTGAAGTTGCGTATCTAGGTTGACACCCCCCACAGTGTAGACATGGCCTTCCTGAAAGTTGCTGCCTCCATAGTCTCTGCTGCTAATTGTTACTAATGGCCCATATCAGGATCTTCACACAACAAGATGAGGATAATCAGTCTCACTAACACCAACAACTAACACTAATCCTACAATTGCTTGAAGTCACTAACTGCTCCACAAAAAACCCCAAATAGATATTAGTACTAGATTTTACATGTGTATTATACTCTTGGATATTGTAGGGAAAAAGGAACTAAAATGTAAATGCAGAATAGAAATTTCCTTGCCTTGATCACAATGAATATATTTACTGAAAACAGAACAGATGAGTGGAGGAAATTTACCTGTTGTTAAGAGTCTGATTTAAAAACAGTTCATCTGTGCAGAAATATGATCTCTTTCATGATCAAGGAGATTGATGGTAACATGCAACATAAAAGCCTGCAGGTCACCCAAGGGAAAGAGCTTGATGGCTGCTTTGCATTCAGTTTTTACAATATTTCTAAAAACTCTGGAGAAGGGAAAATGTGGTTGTGACCCATGTTCTGAATTCAAAATCCTTATGAGAAATCACAGGGCTATGTGATTAATGCACTTATTATGAATCTTGGTACCGCAGTCACCTCACCTGTACTCTGACTGCTAATTTATCTCACCCCAGATTTATTCTAACTTTCCAACGTTTTAGCAGCTGCAGACACTCAATAAAATCAACCTGCCACAAAAATATTTCTTCTCTCTATATGTGGAATTTCCTCTCACCCCTTCAGTTTTCCACTGGCCCAAGGCCAACGACAGACAAGATTCTACATTCCTGCACCAGTGACATGTTTAAGTCCCAGCATCGCAGACCCCTCCAGAAGCAGAACTGTGAGCTTTCTACCATTACAAAGGAAGGATTCCCAGACTGCCAATGGGAGAAAAATAATGATGATCCATTATTTAAATTAAATAGCCACCTTTGATATTTTCTTTATTTAAATGATATGGGATGCTATATGTTGTACACAAAGAACTATTGCATTTATTGACATTGAACAAATCATCTAATCAAAATCTATGCTCATTCTTTATACTGTTGGAGCCTGATCCAAAGCCCACTGAAGTCAAGATTCCCATTGACTCCAGTGAGGTTTGGATTAGGAGTCTGAAGCACAGAAGAACTTTCTTTCCACCTTTCTGGAACAGGCATATAGTTGGGAACGATGGTGTGCCGTGACAGTTTTAGTATGGCATGATGCAACAACTCATTTGCATGCCATAGGCAGTCAAAAATGGCATCCTCCATGCAGCATGACCTCACATATCTGGTGTGTGAAAGGTCACGCTGTGCAGAGAATGCCATTTTGGGGCCAGACTGAAATTGTCCCACAGGTTGGATTTGGGTTGCCATTTGGATGGCGCGCAGCCAGTTGGGCATGCAATGTGTGCGTTGCACTCATAGATGGCATGCCACTCGTTGGGAGAGAAAGAAAGTATGGAGAAAGAGAGGCCACTATCAGCAAAATATAAAGATTAAAACTGTTAAAATTCAATCAAATTAGCAAAATATTAAAAAAAGGCTGAACATGGCTATTAGCTATACTATTTCCCGTCCATCTACAAAGTCCAGCATTGTCTCTCTTTCCTCACTGATGTCTTTCTTGCCGTCTTCGACCAGTCTATGAAGGGTGCTGTAGTGCTGCTCACTGCTGTTGAAAGAGTAGAGTTGAGAAGCGTCTTCCCAGGCACGGAAGGTTGGCATGGGAAAGGCGTCCGGTTCTTTGTTCTCAAAAAAGCTCGTCAGGTTTCGTTCACTGAGTTTGGTAGCATATAGCTGGAAAAGTTGTTCCAATTGTTCTCTCTCCTTCTCTATGTAGATCCTCCAGAACTTCATTTGGAGGTGGCTGATTTTAGATTGGCACCTGGCACAACAGGTGGTTAACAGAGACAAAAGAGCTGTAGTGACTATGATGCACCACCCTAGAACCTGGAAAAGAAAATAAACAAGCCATGAACTTAAAAAAACCTGAATCTAAATTTCATTTAGATCAGAAATAACTGACACAGTCACAGCTCTTCGTGTTGAGGATATAGTATTCTTTTCCCAGTCTCAGTGTGGATCTCTTAGCCACAGTGTAGATCAATATTGCATATTTCTTTTTATTCATTTTGTACCCAAAACTCCCACTGATGTCAACAGGAGTTCTGTATTTGTAGCAAAAAAATAAATAAAATATGCCATAAGTGAGGATCAAGAATACAGAATACCCTACATTTTGTATTTTTGCCACAGATTTGTGGTTTTTAAATTATTATTTGTTATTTGTATTACTGTCATGTCTAGAGGTCCCTACTGAGATAAGGGTTTCATTGAGCAAAGTGCTGTACATGCCCATAGTAAGAGACAGTCCTTGCCTCAAACAGCTTACAGTCTAAATAGAGAAGACAGATAAAGAGTGGGAGAAAGGAACTATATTAACCCTATTTTACCAATGGGGAACTGATGCATAGAATGATTAAGTGACTTGTTAACAGTTACAGGAAGTGAATCCAGATCATCCAAGTCTACTGCCTTAACCACAAGACCATCCTGTGTCTTTTATAGTTTTCTTAACTGACTGGTAGAAAACCCAAGAAAAGTCAAAATGATCAGCCAAAGCATTTTAAAAATGCACAGCATTATTTTAAAAATGAAGCTTCCCTCCAGCAGGAATAGTGTCTTATTTATATAAATCCATCTCACCAAATAGGTTAGAGAAGATGATATCAAGGTCACAGCTGCGCAGATTTCATCACAGAAATATATGGGTGTATAATATGTTTGAAATTGTTCAGTATGTTTCATCACACCAAGGAAAATGTAGGTAAGTAGAAGAGGGTAAATTGGCAATAAAGCTGGGTGGATAACCATTTTCCTGTCCCACAAGAATTTTTGAGATCTCAAAAAGTGTTCCCATCCTGAACTGGGATGGAAAGTCAAAAGCTTAAAAATTTTCACACATCAATAATACAAGAAAAAAAGTGGGTATCAGGTTAATCAAAAAGTTTTATTTCAATATTTAATGATCTTTTTTAGTATAAGTTAACTAACATTTCAAAACAAAAGCCATTTCAAACAAAAAACCTGAAACTTCCTTCTAAAAATGTCAAAACAGCCTGTTTTGACAATTTAAAAACTTTTGTTGTCAACATTTTTTGTATTGGGAGATTTGGAGAAACCAATCCTTTCCTGCGGGATTTCAACTAGCAGCTCACAGACCAGTGCTCTAACCATCAGCCCCACATAAACATACCTCAGCTTTTCCAAATTGAAATGCTCAGCTGACAGAATTCCATTGTGCAAAAATGTGTGTTTTCATAAATTTTCTGACTCTGCGGGATATTTCTTCTGCTTGGGATGCAGTACCCTGACATGCATCTTTCCCTTATTTCCTTTCTCTTTTCTATTTCTTTAGTTCTTTTTCGCCGAGTTTCCGTATATCACAAAACAATGAATAAATATAAAATAGAATTGTGGGATACGAGTGAGTAATATGGCTTTACCTTTGTATGTTTTTTGTTATTTCATTGTAACTGTTATAGTTCTATTTCCCTTCACATAATAAAAATATTTCATATAGAAGTGAAGCTAACTAGTCCATTTTCATTATCCGAAATGAAAGAAATGCAAAATGAAATAAGCCTTATAAACTGTTCACCGGAAATCAGCTGTTTAAAAATAGATTTGGTTTTAATAATCTAAGATGCTATTTGTAACAGAGTTAAAAACCTGTAATTGATTTTTAAAAAAATCTGATAGTTTCCCTTTAACTAAATGATATCCTAGAGATCTGGCTTTTTAATTATTTCAGCCTTCTCTAGTAATGCAATACATTCTTCTCCCAAGAGTCAATCTCTTCCACTAAAGAAACAAACTTTCTGATTCCAATTTTCTTACTCGTGTTGATTTCAGTGATCTACTTGCAGAGTAAGACATTACTCAACTTGAGCAAGTGTATAGAATCTGCCCCTCACTGATTCTATATTGTTTTGTTGCATTGTACAGGCATTCTGATTTTAAATTACTATGTTAGCACCTGAAGTTAGGATCTCGTGCTGATAAATCAAAGGAATAATACAAAACTTTATTCTAAATAACAAAGCAGTTATTCTGTATTTCTTACCTGAGACTGTGCTTGAAGTGTCAGTTTTAATTCCTCACTCTCTGAAGAGGACATGGTGGTTTTGCCACAAGCTACTTTGTTCAGCTCTTCCCAGCACCTGACAGATTTGTTATTGCAGAGCGTGTTTAAGAACCCTGGATATTTCAAGCCACTCATGGCACATTCATAAAAAGTTCCATTGAGCAAAGCCACAGAAAGCCACATCACAGGAGCTATCAGAACATTTAAGGTGATTTGTCCAAAGACATAAAAGAAATGGCAGCTGTTCCTTTTGGGGAATATTTTCCTGGGATTCAGACAGCAGCCTGTGAAAAGTTTCCACATCCTGCTATTCATGAAATACCCAATAACTAGCAACACACAGGCTGGGGCAAAGAGAAATACCAAACCATAGATGAAATTTTCATTGCTGCAGGGACATTTGAAAGCAACGAGAGAAAATAAACGTTCACTTCCCACTGTCAGTAGAGCCATAAAACTGTAACCAATGGCAGTTTTCCGGTTAATAAGGAATTTCAGAATGGTTTGGATACCGTCCATGTTTGATGTCCACAAAAGAGACAAAAAATGAGGCTTTGTTTATTGTGCAGCAGTTTATAGCAATGTATTAGGGAGGAGCTCTTGAGAAGAAAAATACCCAGCTAGTGTCTGGTTTAGTGCAGCCTAGATAAAGTGATGATGTCATTGTATACCCTTTCTCACAAATACACCCTTATGGGACTAGCTACTGGCAAAGCAGATTTTGCATATCTACAGTATTATTAATCTGTATTGTAACCCGCAATATAGACAATGCTCTGTTGTCAAATAAAATCACAATCTCAGTTATCATTCCTGTTATTTGACTGTAGCTTCACATAAGAATGAAACAGAAATACATACTAGATGATCACGGGAATTCTTGAGCGATGATCATCAGTGTTTACAGAAATATACTTTAAAATCCTGGACCCGATTTGGATCTCACACATATTAGTGTAAATGAAGTGTGACTCTGCTGAAGCCAATGGAGTGACCCCAGAGCATGTGGAGGGAATCAGTGCCCCTCTACTACACTATTTGGAATCCAATATAGGCCCAAGTTTCAGAGTGGCAGCCGTGTTAGTCTGTATCAGCAAAAACAACGAGGAGTCCTTGTGGCACCTTAGAGACTAACAAATTTATTTGGGCATAAGCTTTCGTGGGCCAAAACCCACTTCATCAGATGCATCTGTTGTTTTTGCTAATATAGGCCCAGATTCTCTGCTGTGTCTAGCTTCTGTGGGAGCCAGTCAGTGATTCTCAGTCTGGCCTCAGCCCTTACTTCTATTCTCATTGGTAAACTGAACAATAGAATGTAGCATCTAAAAGCTTCTAGCCTGTTTTACACACAATAGTTTCAAGTGGCACATTTTTTGTCCCTTTACAGGTTGCTTTCAAGATGTACCTTGGGATTACCCCTAGTGTGAGCTGCAGTAACACAACAGAAAATGAATTCTTCTTAATGCTGGACAAGAACCCTTTAGTGGACTTTGTGGAGGAGCTCCCAGCAGGACGATGTTCACTTTGCTACTGTAACCTCCTGTGTGGTGTTATTAGAGGAGCCCTGGAAATGGTAAAGAACTGGACACTGAATTTTCTTATCTCTGTTATTACCTGTAGATATAGGAAAGTGGAACCATGGGATAAGTAAATGTAATATCACTTATAAATATATAATCTCAGTATCAGACTTAGCAATAGCAACTCTTGCACCCCACCAAATATACCAAGTGAAATTCTGCTCTCAGTTTACACCACAGTAAATTCAGAACTACTCTATCCAAATAAATGGAGTTGCTCCATTGTTACACTGGTGTAACAGAAAAGAATTTGGCTCAGTATAATAATAGAATTAAGTTATGGTATATCAAAGAACATTACATATTTTATTTTCAAATCTCAGCTTTTACAAAAGAATAAACAGAAAGAAGTCATAACACATTATTTTGAACTTGCAGGGCCAAATTCAATTCTGGTATCACTTTATTGAAGACAGTAGAACTGCACCAAGGATAAATTTTGTCCACAATCTTCTTTCCTACAAACAATACCTAACTTGCCACATAATATATATTTCCTAGGTACTATAAGAATTAAAAGTTTTGTGTGCAGGTTTGTAATCAATCTCAAGAGGCTGATATTTTATAAGGGTATTAATGGAAGTGTTATCATCTCACTATGGGGGGAAATTTGAGATCACAATATGAAGCTCACCTGTTTTATGTTTCATGTCCTCAGAAAAAAGCAAAAACACCATTCTGACATTAAACGCTACTAACCAAAATATTGGTATTGTTAGCAGAATGAAATTTGTATACACACTTCAATGCATAAGGAGGATATATTTTTAACTCAAATGTGATGTGCAATTCTTAAGGATCTCTGTAGAATTTCTTTATAGTGAAACTTTAGAAAGAGGCCCCTCTTGTGGTGGGAATAAACAGCTGGATGAACTAAATGAAGAAAAGGAAGAAAAATTACTTTAAATGAAGTGACCAGCCCTGTTTCTCTCCAGATTCACTTAGCGGCAGAAGTTACCTTTGTTCAAGACAGACTGAAGGGTGACGATGTGACGGAAATAGGAATTACATTTCTAAAGAAGCTCGAAGACAAAAAGCACAAAAGACAGAAGTGAAGCTGATAGAAGGAATCCTCTCTAATTTACGGTTTGCCCATTTTTACCTATTTAGGAAGAAAATCCATATGGTGACAATGGCTTCATTGATTCAGGTATAGTCACATCTTAGAGTAGTAAAGACAGCCAGAGCATGTACTCAAAATGTACTATCACCACCTTGCAGAGTTCAACTTACAATCTTAAAAAGGTCCAGTCCTTTACTCCTTTCACAGGAAAATCCCATTGATTTCATCAGAAGTTTTGCCTGAGTAACAAGTGTGTGACTGGGCCCCAAATCTCCATCCTAATTCCTGTTCTTTTTCATTAGAAATGTGACTCAGTTTGCTCATTAGTGATGCTTCAAAGACATAAAGAACTGTGTTTGTACCGATATGCTTTTCATTCTAGCCCTTACGATTGTGAACAAGAAACTGTTTTGCTATAAATTGTGCAGTTTCTCATTCCAATGCATCTTCCTTTGTTTCACTTGTGATTACGGTTTTTCCTTCATTTTGCCCAATCTGCTCTCACTGAAATCAAACAGATGTGATTCCACTGGGAGCAGGTTTTTCTGTAGGCAAACATGACAACATGCAGTTTTGTTCAGGTGCATATAGCAGACCTACAGAATTTTTCTAAATAATGAAATACGGATGCTGTTTGAAACTAAGCGCCTTGTGCAGCTCTAATTTGAGTGTTCTTCTTGAGACTACATAGATTGTTAGCAAACTGAAAAGGCATGATGTATTATAATGCATAGTCATCTTAAATATGAGCCTCACTCAAGCAAACTGTAATAAAAAATGCAAACACTATGGTGTCACCAGTCTTCTCTCTCGAGGTGCTTACATGGCCCACATCACCTCAGTTTCTGAGCACCTCACAATCATTAATTGATTTTATCCTCACAAATCCTAGTGAGGCGTGGAGGTACGGACCCCATTTTACAGATGGGAAATTGAGGCACAGGGTAGATTAAGTGTTTTACCAAAATAACACAGGAAATCTGTGGCAGAGCTTGGCATTTAGCCCAGGTCTGGAGTCCTGGTCCATTGGCCTATCCACTAGACCATCCTTTTTTATCCTCTCTCCGGGAGCCAGAATTCCCTATTTTTATTATAATGCAAAATAATCAATCAATATAAATGCTGCCCATAATAAACATATGACCCTGTTACTTAAACCCTTGTCCTTCATCTCCCTTTCCCGCCTTCTTTTGTCTGTTAGGTTCCTATCCTGCAAAGTGATGTGAATGGGTCGATCTCTTTGTCTGTGCAGGGCCCTGGATTTAAATGGCAGGGACCACTGGTGAAATCCTGACCACATTGAAGTCAATGGGAGTTTTGCCATTAACTTAAATGGGGCCAAGATTTCATGCCATGTTGCCACGTGTTCTAGAATTGTTAGAAATCACCGAGCTTCATGTTTGCTGCAGGTCTCAATGTAGGAAACTGAGGAGCTACCACTTTATGCCTTGATTCAGCAAAACACTCAATTACGAGTGTATCCCCACTGAAGATCTTCCCCGTCAACTTTATTTACAGTACATTTCAAAGAGCCACACATACCCTTTGGTTTTAGTTTTAATTTTTCTCCTCATTACACAGAGTATGTCCATTATGTGCTAAGGCAGGACAAAGCAAAGCATAAAAAATATTTATGCATAATTTTAAAAAAGAGAAAAGTATCCATTAGAGTGCACATTTCATAAAGGATGACATTCTTCTTTGTGCTGAGGGTCAGCACAAAGCCTGTACATTGCTTAATTTAGTGGAATTTAAGCAGGGCCGGCGCGCCCACTAGGTGACCCTTGGCGGTCGCCTAGGGCGCCAGGATTTGGGGGGTGGCGGGCGGCTGCCTCCCGCCTCCCGACTCCGTGGCTGAGCCGAGAGCTGGGGGGGCGGCTGACCACGGCTGCCTCCTGGCTCTGCAGCTGAGCCGGGAGCTGGGGGGGTGCCGCGGGCTGGGGGGAGGCTGCCGCAGCCTGCAGCCAGGGGGCCGAGCTGCCACGGCCCGAGGTGGGTGGGTAGCCGTGGGCGGGGGAGGGAAACCTGGCTGCCGCGGGCGGGGGAATGGCGTTAGCTGGGGGGGACGGGTGCAGGGCCGGTGCAAGGAAGTTTCGCTTAGGGCATGAAACTTCCTTGCACCGGCCCTGGACTTAAGTGGTGCAGAGCCTAGGTCTCATCTAGAGTGTGAAAAAAATATTTGCAGATTCAAAAGAGGGAAAAGACCATTTCCTTTAAAAATCCCAGAGTATAAAAATTCAGCTAACCACAATCTGCCAGTTCCTCAGCCCAGTCAACTCAATGGAATATTTGCCATTGACATCAGTGGTGCAGGATCAAGCCCAATGTACACTGACTGCTCCACACTTACAGCTCTTTAACTCCTTTCAAGATGTATGCGGAGGTAGAAAACATATAAGGTAGTTAACAAAGTACAGCACATTCAAATTAGTAAACTCTGGCCTTAGTACCAAGCATAACAAAGCTGAACAGTATCAAATTCTACTGTTTCACTGGTTTTCTTTCTGTTGCATACCCAATTCTAGGAAAGAAGAACAATGACAGAATTGCATTTATGCAAAACAGTAACATTATGGGTGTATTCGTTTTGTTTAAATAACGTAAGCACAGTAAACGCATCTGAGAGAAGAGGGAACATCCCCTGGGCTGGAAAGCTATTTGGTTAGTCTGTGTGGAGCAATATATTCCATGGAACTACATTGATTCCTGGGTTGTGCTATTAGAGCTCAGAAGACATTTGCCATCTTGTCTGAGGAGGTTCTACAGAAGTTTGGTGAGAGGGAGAAATTATGGCAGAAAACAGGTCACTACCAGAAAAACAGAAATGAAGAACAAAAAGTGAAAAATATAGTGAGTTAACAAATGATAATGCTAATGAAAGCTGACATTAGCTAAACTGTTTCTCCTTCACCTAGGTTTACCATTGTATCTTGTGCCACATTGGAATCATTTTCTTTCATGCTGTCTTCCACTAGTTTATGGAGTGTGCTGAAGATCTGCTGGTTAATGTTGAAAGAGTCCAAAGCAGAAGCTTCTTCCCAGGCCCAGAAACTTGGCATGGGAAAGGGTTCCAATTTCTTGTTCTCAAAAAAGCTTTTCAGGTTTCGTTCGCTCAATTTGGTAGCATAGGCCTCAAAATATTTTTCAAATTGTTCCTTCTCCTTCTTAGTGTAGATCTTCCAAAACCTCTTTTGGAGATGGCTGGTATTAGATTGGCAGTGACCATAACAAGTGATCAACAAAGACAGAAAAGCAGCAGTAACTATCACACACCATCCTACGACCTGTTAAAGAAAGGATAATTTGGTATCGAAGCACAAAAGAAAGGCTACAATAAAAAAGCTGATTGCAAACTCAAATTAGATCGAGAATAACTAGTATTATTCTGGTTCTTACTGGTGCATTGAGACTGTGTTCTTTAAATGCTCAGTAGAAAAACCTTGAAAAGTGGTAATAAAATACAAGATTTTGAAAATAAAGTGATCCACCAAGTGTCAATTCTATTCACAAGCAGAGGCCCTGAATTCCTAAGGACCATCACTAGAGGCAGAGATTAAATTGGATATCATTTTCAAGATCACATGATCTACACAGCTACGTAAATATTATTTTTCTGTATACTGCACTTTTACATTTTGAACAGCTCTAACCAAAAATTAAGTCTCAGCACTTTAAAAATAGGGATTATGGACTTGATCCACAGCCCACTGAAGACAATAAAAAGACTCCCATTGACTTTAATGGGCTTTGGATAAATCTACTAGTATAAATCCAGAATACATGTAATAAATGTTATAGTCTGCAGTATTACTGAATGTTTCTGACACACTATTATATATTTTAGAATGATTATTGTATGTATACATGAACTAACTGAATGTTTGTCTACGTTACTAAATGGTTGAAAGTGAGGTACGCAATTTAAAATAATTCCTGGGGTACTTCATATCTTGCTATAAAAATGAGAAAGTCTAAATGAGGTCTATTCAAAGGAATGAGCCCTCTAACAAGGTACAAATATGCTTTTCTTCCTAATTTTAAACTCAATAAAGCTTTATTCCAAAAGAATTGTCTCCTGGTGTCTAACATTGTTGTTCTACTGTTGCCTTTAGGGTCAGCCCAAGGCTTGCACAATTCCTGGGGGCCGTACGCTTTGGACAGTAGCGGCGCCAGCTTCTTTGCTGCCCTAGGTGGCGCCTCTGAGAGAAGCTGCCGCTGAAATGCCACCGAGGTCCCCAGTGGCATTTCGGCAGCAGCTTCTCCCAGGGGAAGAAAAACCGTCGCTGCCGAAGGACAGCAAAAGCCGTCCCCCGAATCCTGGCATCCTAGGCGACCGCCTAGGGTCGCCTTGTGGTAGCGCTGGCCTTGGCTTTGGAGGAACCTTGTTGTGTTATGAACTCCCCTACAAAATGACCAACCACTGTCCCCAAACCCTTCAAGATGAACAGAAGGAGCTTTTAGCATTCCTTTACTTGATTGAACCGTTTGCTCAGCCCTCTGCCCAGAAACTTCAAACAACCTGAATGCTCTCGCCACATTGCTAAAATTCTCCCACCTCCCTCTATTAACAAACATCCTATCAAGCGCTTCTGAGCTGCCAAACCCTTCCACACCTTGGTGTGCTATGCCGCTTACAGAAATCTGCCTGCGGCACTGGATATTTCGCTTCTCACACACTCCCACAAAACGCAGTCTGAATTCTGCTTGCATTGCCATGAAATATGTATTTGAAATTTTTCAAAATTATCGTTAAACTCTCTGGATGCTTGATTTTAGGGCCTCATGATAAACAAAAAGAATAACACCGAGCATGAGGTAATTAAAATGATATCTTACCTGCGATTCTGCTTGAAGCATTAGTATGATCTCCTCCGTCTCCCAAGAGGACAGAGAAGTTTGGCCACATGCTATTTTGGGAAGCTCTTCCAAGCACTTCTTGGATTTATTGTGGCAAAGCATCTCCAGGTACTTCAGATTTTTTGAGCCACTCATGGCACATTCATAAAAAGTCCCATTGAGCAACACCACAGAAAGCCACATCACGGGAGCTATGAAAGCCTTTAAGGTGATCTGGCCAAAGGCATAAAAGAAATGGCAGCTCTTCCCTTTGGGAAACAGTTTCCTGGGGTTCACACAACAGCCTGTGAAGAGCTGCCAGGTTCTGCCATTCAATGCAAACCCAACCAACAGTAGTACCAAGGCTGGGGCAAAGAGATACACCAGCCCATAGATGTAGTTTTTGCTGCTGCAAGGACACTTAAAAGAGGAAAGAGAAAATAAATGCTCACGTCCCACTGTTAGCAGTCCCATCAAACTGTAACCAATTGCTTTCTTTTGGCTACTGAGGAATTTGAAAACTGTTTGGGAGATACCCATGTTTGAACTGATGAACCCCACAAAACAGGAGAAAAGTGAGGCATCATCGGTGGGACAAGTGCTATTTCTAGCACTTGTTTGGGTGGAGCTTTATATTAAGGAAAAAAACAAGTCTCTCTGGTTTGGAGCCGCTCAGATGAAGTGAACAGTCATTCATCATCATTAATACATCTTTTCTTCAAAGAGCACACATACAGCAGGCCCTTCGTTTGTCAGTGGGCAAATAGACCAATCTTGCCCCCAGCTCTGTTTTGTCCTGTGCAATTTATAGTTGTCCACTAGTTCTGGCTATTGCCTTTGGATCACACTGAGCAATGTGTGCCTTAGTGTCTACTGAGAAGTTATATTAGTCATAGAATTTTTTTCTCATTTAAAATAGCTATGAAATAATAAACAATAATTAATAGAAAACCTGGTAGTTGAAATTACCCCCTCTGCAATGGAGTCTGCTACTCACCACTCGGCTGCCCCTCCTCATAACTCATCTGGGGAGTTAGCTCACCATTGTCCACACCCCAATCAGCCCGTTGCCTCAGTCACTTGCTCTGCAGCGTCTCTCTCACCAGTCAGGAGCTGCAGTGTCTCTCCTTCCTGCCTTAGCCCCCTGGCCACGCCACAATCATTCTCCACTTCCAGGGTCTCATCAGAATCTCTTTCCACAAAGTCTCAAGCAGACTCCATATCCATGCACTGACTGTGCCACTCCTGAAGTGGCTGGTAGGGGAACCTAGACCCAACTTCTACTCTGGGTTCCAGTCCAGGGACCCTCAAACCAGCAGTTCAGGTCTATGCTTTCTTAGACTTTGCTGCTCCTTCCATGGACTGCTTCTTACACTGCCCTTTCTTCAGACTTCTAGTCCCCACCTTGTACCAGAGAGTGTGACTGTGGGCTCACATCACTGCCACCCACTCTACTCTCAGTTACTAGGCTTTATAGAAGCCCCCCTGCCTGTTCCCGCCCAGGTGAGCTTCATTCACAATTACTATCATTGCCCCTTAGCTCCCCAGCAGATGCAGCCTATGGCTAATTGGCCTCTCTTTACCCCTTCAGCACTGGTGTGGGATGAACACCCCATCACACCCTCCCTGCCACTCTCACATTGATCCTAAATGTATGACCCTTACAACATTTTGGCTTGTTCATCTAACCAGCATGCTGTGAACGTGCGCTGTGTATCACACAAACACAAGTGGTACTGACGTTTTATCACACGTAAGACACATCCTGATGATATGGTAGAAGGATGCTATGACAGAATGGAGAATTTGGGGGTGACGTGACTTTGACATCCCCAACAGACGTGTGACAGGATTATTACTACTGTTATTATCGACTGTTTACTTTAATCCCTGGAGTTTTAGCTTGTAGGTCTGGATACTTCAGTGCTCAGCCTGACACCTCCACTTTGCTCAGTCATTCAAGTGATTTTTTTTCAGGCATGAAAGTCCTGTCCATACATGGGCTTGAAGCTGAGTTTGAAATCATAGTTGTAAAACAACTTGTGCTCGCACTCGGTGCGTTAGAGCAGTGCTCAGAATCCACGCTATAGGCTATCTATCCTAAAGGCTATCCCAGGAACCCATTTTCTCCTCATCTCTTCTATGTATCCTCCCAGCTCCACCTACTGGATATCAGCCATTGGACTATTTCAGTGGTGACTGAGGCAGGTTTGGGGATAACTTATTTATTTAACGAACAATAAGAAATAACTTTCAAGTGAAGCATAGTGCTGATGCTGCTGTATGCTCTGCCTCTGTCTCTGCAAGGTCCCTGTCTGAGGGTCAGTCTAAGAAAGTCAACGGAATGGGCTTGTCTTCGGTACAACTGTCACGCTGTTGGGAGTAGCTCACAACTGAGAGAGCCAATCTCAGGTCAGACTGTCAGACAACAGGGCAAACACCCAAACTGGTGGTATATTCTATAGTTAGATTTCACCTAGCCAGTAACCACTGTTCCCTCCTGGCTCACTATAGCAGTCTTACCATGGAGTCACAAACAGTCCTACTTAGGCTCTCCAGCGCATATTACCATCTAGCCAAACTGGACCAAGTGATGAAAGGTTAGTAAAACCAAGAATCGCCACTCATTAAGTTGCTCCCAACCCCAAAGGGCCAGTCACTTACTCCAAGTCAACGGATACTCTTGACCTCTCACCAAAGACAATGTTGAAGCCAATTTCTCTAGTAAACTAACTAAAGATTTCAAAGCACTTTATAAGCAATCATTAATAATCTTTACCAACTGCATGGGATCGAAATAGTTATGTGAGATAGATACAGTTAACTCCTCCAGTTATAATGATGGGGGAACTGTCCTACTTTAACAATGGGGACAAAGGAGCTAAATGACCTACCCAGGTCACTGACAAGACCCAGTAAGGGAACCTAAGAGTTTTGATTCTTATTTATTATTTGTATTGCAATATAGTTTGGAAGCCCCAGTCTGTGATTGTGTGAGGCCCTATACACACATGTAACCAAAAGGCACTTCTTGCCCCAACAATCTTACAACTTGAGTATTAAAATGAGAATCTAGGTAAGACAAGACAACTTACTGTAATTTTCTGTTCTAAACACTCCATTCCTCAGAAACACAGAGGAAAATCTCTGCACATAATCACTGAAATATCTGTACCCTATTAAATGCTTAAAAGGGAAGATTAGTCTGTGAAACTACATACCAGTGTCAAACACAATTGGTGACAGAACATGCCTTAATGATAAACCAGTTTCCTGCAACATTTATGGGCATGTGGTATGCATATCCTTACAGCGTTGGAACACAGCCAGAGGTTTGTTCATTGTGTGATGCACAGGAATACATTCCTTCATTTATGAGAAAAAGCATGATATGACTTACCCTGCCGATGTATGAAAGTACTTATCTTCAGCCCATGCTCTTTGCCTGCTCACAGTTCTAAAGGGTCTGCTGCTTCAGACCTATCAGCTCCCCCGACTTCCTATTCCCACTGTGCTCTGCTTCACCTCCACAGCTGGAAAGATATTGAAGGAGCTGGAAGGCTTTTCTCAGCCAGGCCTTGCCCCATGAGCTGCCAGTACTTCCTCTTCCTTGCAATATTCCTCTGGAGGTTGGAGCCTCAAATTCCACAAATGTTTCTCAGCCAGCAACTGATATTCCCTGTATCCACAATGAACATCAGATCCCTTTTATATACATGCTACTGTCCTCTGCAAGTCAGTTTGATGGCAACATCATATGTTCTTTGGTGCCATTTGGCTGGTTCTCAGTCAAGTCAGGAAAAATAACCACTGGGTTACTCAATATTATCGATTTCCATCTGTTTTAATAATGAATTGCTTCCCTTTCTCTTTGTGCATCCAGAGCAGTTATAAGAAACGTATGTGTCTTTGAAAGTGGTTGTACTACCCAGGGCACCTTCTACATTCAAAATTATAGAGTTAGGATTGTCCAGATCATCAAGAGAGCTAGCTGGCTGAACATATCCTAGTGATTTGTAGTGATTCAGTGCTATTGTTGTACCAAGCCACTCCAAATTTCCTCTTGTCTTTAAGATCATTAGAACCTCCCAACTGAATTATAGCCTTATAGTAACCTGTTGTGCACATAATTTTATATGCGAATGCTTTAATAAATAAATAAATAAATAAAAATAAATACAGATTAAGAGACTATTACTGCTTCATTAAAAGCGCTGCACAAGATAAATAATGGAGAAGGTAAAGCAGTCAGAGTATTAAATATTTTCTGTATATATATGTAATGTTAATGTATATTTTCAAACCTAACACATTAGGATTTAAATGGTAGCTCAAATAATTTAATGGCATTTTAAAGCAGAATACTCTATAGCAAATTAACATCAGATAAATATTTTTCACAGAGACTTTTCTGGATATGATCTGATTAAAAAAAATCATCTCTGTCAGCTTTTGTTTTGGTTTTTGTTTTAATATGAACATTTCAATTTATTCTGATAATATATATATATATTTTTAAACTAGACAAGTATGGTTCTTGAGGAGGTTTACAGGGTTCCTCTCTAAAGAAACCTTCCTCACCCAGATGGAGGAGAAAAAGCAGCTGAATGATGTGTGGTTAAACATTCATGAGAAAAATAAGGGACATAATATGCAAATATCATTGATAACTAAAGGCCAGAGCCTCCATTGAAGTCACCTGAGGATCTGGCCTTAAGTATTTTGTCGAGGATTAAAATGGTATCATTCCATTATGAAGCATGAAAAATATCCATGCATTTTGACAAATGAGTCTCATTATCATCATGGTTAATCAAACAAACAAAATAAGACATGAAAATTCCTAGGGTAACACCGTTCCTTCTTCACTCTAAACTTGAAAAAAAACCCATATGGTTGGTACCGTAGTATAAACTGTAGCATAAACTGAGTGGGGTAGTACTGTATTACAAATACAAACAATTCTATAATAAAATAACTTGTGAAGCTAACTAAATGGATGCTAAGTATCAGAGGGGTAGCCGTGTTAGTCTGGATCTGTAGAAGCGACAGAGTCCTGTGGCACCTTATGGACTAACAGACGTATTGGAGCATAAGCTTTCGTGGGTGAATACCCACGTCTTCAGATGCATTCTATTTATTCTAATCATCTGTGACTCTGAATAAAATAAATTATTTTGTTTTAAAATAATACTAAGGAGAAATTATCCTGTCTTGAAAGAACACAATGGAAGTAATACTAGGGATAAATTGGTTTGTCATTAAGTACTTTATGTAGTTTTTCATTCTGAGCTAACAGATAACAGTTGTTTTCTTTACTCTGTAATTCCATAGCCCCCTCCTGCATTTTATAAACCAAATGCCAACAGTAGGGGTGGAGATATATCTTTTACTGGTTTGAGGATAGACTGAATAACTTAGAAGACTTTTCCAGCCTGTAATTACTATGACCTTAAAATACAGCTGTGTGGGGTTTTTTTAGCTGATGCGTCTGTCAGAGTCACAGTTCTGTGTGAGAAACAGGCTTTTCTCTGGTAAGTTCCAAGTTATTTGTAGTACAGTGCTTTACAAAACCACAGCTCATGTATATTGCAATTAGAAACGACAGCCCCCACGTCCCCACTGAGGTGTTCGTAGTGGGAAACAGGAGGTTCATTCTGTCATGTGCTGAGTACTAAGATTCTAAGCTCTCAGTGTGTCCCGGATGCAATGATAAAAGCACCAAATACACAGTTGAGTGTTTTCAAGGTAAAATGAATTTATGTTTTTACTGCAGTTAGTTACTGGGATGTGAAATATAGCACAACTTGTTCTTTGATATGTTCAGTTTCTACAGGTGCCAGCAAACAAAGCTGTAAACGGGAGTATGAGTGGGAGTTCTGCTGGCGGAGAAGAGAGGAGACAAGGCCCTCTAGTCCTTAAAGGCGGTGAGTGAGTTTTTGTGGGTGTTGTGTGTTTAGTGGGACCACTAAGCACTGTGGATGGGGTGGAGATTAAAGAAAATCTATACATGGTTCAACACCTTAACAAAACTTTGCCTCCACTTTTAATGAGGCTAATGAAGTGCTATTGGGGTGTGGCACGGTGCCTAATGGCAGTGAGGATATGGAGGTAGAAATGACCACATCCCAGATAGAAGTCAAACTCAAACAGTTTAATGGGAATAAATCGGGAGCCCCCAGATAATCTTCATCCAAGAATATTAAAGGAAATTTGCATGAAATTGCAAGCCCAATAGCTAGGGTGACCAGAGGCCCCGATTTTATAGGGACAGTCCCGATTTTGGGGTCTTTTTCTTATATAGGCTCCTATTACCCCTCACCCCCTGTCCCGATTTTTCACATTTGCTGTCTGGTCACCCTACCAATAGCAAGGATTTTTCATGAATCTGTAAACTCGGGGCTCATACCTTATGACTGGAGAATTGCTAATATAGTTCCCATTTTTAAGAAAGAGAAAAAAGGTGATCCAGGAAACCACAGGCCTGTTAGTTTGACCTCAGTTGTATGCAAGGTCTTGGAACAAATTTTGAAAGACAAAGTAAAGGACATAGAGGTTAATGGTAATTGGGCTAAAATACAACATGGTTTTACAAAAGGCAGATCGTGTTAGACCAGGGGTGGGCAAACCTTTTGGCCAGAGAGCCGCATTGGGTTTCCAAAATTGTATGGAGGGCCGGTTAGGGGAGGCGGTGCCTCCCCAAACAGCCAGGCGTGGCACGGCCGCCACCCCCTATCTGACCCCCACTGCCGTTTCTCACCCCAGGACAGTCCCCCCAGGACTCCTGCCCCATCCAAACCCTCTCTCCTTCCTGACGGCCCCCCCCCCCCGGGACCTCTGCCCCATCCATCCCCTTGCTCTCTGTCCCCTGACCACCCCTGGACCCCCCGCCTCTAACTACCCCCTGCCGCCCCATCCAACTCCTCTCCTTCCTGACAGCGCCTCCCAAGATCCCTGCCCCATCCAACCACCCCTTCTCCCTGTCCCCTGATTGCCCCTGGAACCCCTGCCCCTGACTGCCTGCTGCTGCCCCATCCAAGCTCCCCTCTCATTCTTGACTGCCCCCCCGCCCCCAGGGATCCCTGCCCTCATTCAACCCTCCTGTTCCCCGCCCTCTGACCACCCCGACCCCTATCCACCCCCCCACCCCCTGATTACCCCACAAACTCCCCTGTCCTCTATCCAACCCTCCCTTCCCCACTTCCTGTCCCCTGACTGTGCTGCCTGGAGCACCGGTGGCTGGCAGCACGGCTGCACCAAGACAGGCAGCTGCACACTGCGCAGAGCACTAGGTCAGGCCGCGGCTCCCCCGGGAGCTTGCAGCCCCGCTACCCAGAGCAGCGCGGTGCTCTGAGGCTGCGGGAGAGGGGACACAGCAGGAGAGGGGCCAGGGATAGCCTACCCAGCTGGGAGCTCAGGGGCCGAGCAGTAAGGTCCCACAGGCCAGATTTGGCCCGCGGGCCGTAGTTTGCCCACCCCTGTGCTAGACCAACCTGCTCTCCTTCTTTGAGAAGACAACTGATTTTGGAGACAAAGTAGGTCTAATGTAGCTGGATTTCAGTAAGGCATTTTATACATTTCCACATGCGAAATTATTAGTTAAATTGAAGAGGATGAAGATTTAATATGAGAATTGAAAGGTGGATAAGGAACTGGTTAAAGGAGCGATTACAATGGGTCATCCTGAAAGGTGAACTGTCAAGCTGGAGAGAAGTTACTAGTGGCTTTCCTCAGGTATTGGTCTTGGGACCAATCTTATTTAACATTTTTATTACTGACCTTGGCACAAAAAATGGGAGTATGCTAAGAAAATTTGTGTATGACACAAAGTTGGATGGTATTGCCAATAAGGAGGAGGACTGGAATATCATACAAAATCTGGATGACCTTGTGAATTGGAGTAATAGAAATGGGATTAAATTTAATAGTACAAAGTGCAAGGGACAAGCAACAAGAATTTTTACTATAAGCTGGGGATGTCTCGGAAGTGATGGAGGAGGAGAAAGACTTGGGTGTATTGGCTGATCACAGGATGACTATGAGCTGCCAATGTGATGCGGCTATAAAAAAAGCTAATGCAGTCCTAGGATGCGTCAGGCATGGTATTTCCAGTAAAGAGAAGGAAGTGTTAGTACCATTATACAAGGCACTGGTGAGACCTCATCTGAAATACTGTGTGCAATTCTGGTCTGCCATGTTTAAGAAAGATGAACTCAAACTGGATCAGGTACCGAGAAGGGCTACTAGTATGATCCAAGGAATGGAAACGCTACCTTATGACAGGAAACTCCACGAGCTTGGCTTGTTTAGCCTAACTAAAAGAAGGCTGAGGGGAGATATGTGATTACTTTCTATAAATACATCAGAGGGATAAATACCAGGGAGGGAGAGGAGTTGTTTAAGTTAAGCACCAATATGGACACAAGAACAAATGGATATAAACTGGCCATCAACATGTTTAGGCTTGAAATTAGATGAAGGTTTCTAACCATCAGAGGAGTTAAGTTCTGGAACAGCTTTCCAAGAGGAGCTGTGGGGGCAAACAACTTAACTGGCTTCAAGACTGAGCTTGATAAGTTTATGGAGGGGATGGTATGATGAGACAATGGCATGTCATTGATTAATGAGTGCTAGCAGCAAATATCTCAAACAGATAATGACTGGACACTAGACGAGGAGGGCACTGAGTTACTACAGCAAATTTTCTCCCATGTGTCTGGCTGGTGGGTCTTGCCCACATGCTCTGGGTCTAACTGATTACCATATTTGGAGTTGGAAAGGAATTTTCCTTCAGGTCAGATCGGAAGAGATCCTGGGGATTTTCTGCCTTCCTCTGCAGCATGGGGCACAGGTTACTTGCAGGTTTAAACTAGATTCTCTGCAATTTGAAGTCTTTAACCCATGATTTGAGGACTTAAGTTACTCAGCCAGAGGTTAGGGGTCTAGTACAGAAGTGGGTGGGTGAGGTTCTGTGGCCTGCAATATGCAGGAGGTCAGACTAGATGACCATGCTGGTCTCTTTTGACCTTAAAGTCGATGAGTCTATGTGTGATTCTAGTATATACTCCTTAGGTAAAATCTGGCCCCATTTAAGTTGAGGTGAGTTTTTCCACTGAGCTCAGTGGGGCCAGGATTTCACCCTCTTCCAGGGTGCAACCATCTATAATAGAATTACTCTTGTTAGTAGTCAATGAGCAAATGAACTCTTATATGTGAAAGATAAAGGTAGGACATTTTTAACTGAATGACATTTACTGGGTATCACAAACTAAAGGAACAATGAGAATGCACTGTCTTGTTACTGTGCTGGTCTTTACCTGCTGGGAAGACCAAAAACACTAAGCAGACTACTGAATCCATGGGAACATGCATTTTTGACTTCTCAACACACAAAATCACTATTTTGAGTTTTCTTTATTTACATTTTTATAGTTTCACTGTTTACAATAAGAATATAGTCTTCCAGGCCAGGCATCTCCAGTCAGTTATACTAGGCTCTTCTTTTCTGGTATGTTTTTAAAGTGACTGAAAAAGAAATTCTAGGAAGTTCAATATTTATTGTGTCTTAATGGTTTCCATGTTAAATTTGCCCAGTTTACAAGAAAAAAAATGAAGTAGGGGGTAGAGGATGGAGAGGCAACCTAGTAAACTCAACCTGGGATCTCAAAGTCAAACTGGGCTTTTCTGGCTCATGCAGTCACTAGAAATGCAGTTCTGGAGGAACTCGGGTACCAATTCTGTTGATTAGGCAGAACCGGATTCCCAAAGCTAACAGGAGCAAAGAGCAGCAAAGTCTTTTCTGTCACACAAGTAAGCAGACCTGACCCTCAAAACGCACTTGGGTTTTTTTCTCAAATGATCTAAGGACCATTTTTACAATGTCACTTTTCAGAGTAGAACTGAACTTTAAGTGCCCTGAACATCACCTTCTACCCTTCAATTCCAACGCTGCTTATTAATTGCTAGAAAATGCCCTTCTAGTCAGCCATTATTATTTACTTATAGTGACTGCATATTTTTAATCCCTTTATTATTACTGTTTGCCTAAGCTAGGAATATTCATATATTCTTATAATTAAAAAACTTTACCCAGACTGTATAATAAGCAAAATTAATCAAGCATTGGATTGTCACCACTGAAAGTATATTTTCCTGAGTGTTGATTTCAGGTGTGTTGCTGGCTTAGGCCTGAATACACAAAAGGAGTTAAAAGTTTAAAAAATCACTATGAAGCCTAAGTTAGGTGCCTGAGCTCCTAGACAGTGAATGGGGAGAGAGAGGCACTTAGACTGCCATCCACAAAAGGGGAGCTGCACAAGCTAGTCAATGGGAGATGCCAATGAGAGAAGGGTGCACTAAGCCTGGCCCCATCTCAAAGAGTCAGGCCTGCAGGGGTAGAAGGGATTTGAACAGGGGTCTGTTACCTCACAGTGAGTGCTCTCGCTGCTGGGCTATGGGATAGTCCGAGGTGGAGCTCCCTCAGTCTCTCCCATTGAAGTTGTTGCATTCTAATTAAAGAGTCACTGGAGCGGGGCACTGGATCCTGCGTCTGCCACCTGAGCACCCTACCCATCAGGCGACAGAGTCATTTCCATATGTGTGCTCTCTCGCTCTCTCTCTCTCTCTCTCTGGTCAAAATGACACGTTAACTCTTCCCCGCTGCTGTTGTGTGCGCGGGACCTGATCCAGTTGGCTTGCATCCCACCAAGGATGACATCGGTGGACTAATGCCTATCCTCCCCAGTTTGTGAATTGGTCTGGGGATTAGCGGGTTTAGGTGGGAGATAGACATCCAGGTGCCTAGAGGCAGGCAGCAGTGTGCATACCCAGAGGCAGAAACATAGGTGTCCAGGAACTTTTATTGCAAAAACTTAGACATCAAGTGAGTTTAGGCTTCTACAGGGTTTAGTGGGAGTTTTGTGCATCGCAGTGGTCCCAAAACTGGGGCTTAGGTGCCTAAAATGGACTCAGGCACCTAACTTATTTTGTGCATTCAGACCTTAGTGACAGATCTTTGGGCAGCATGATACTTGCAGTGGAGCAATTTAGTAGACTATGTTGCAATCTCTGACCAACTCAGACTACGGTAAAAGCGAACTGAAGTTACCACAAAGGAAGTTTTTAGTTTCATTATTATGGTACAGTTCTGCTCATACACGAATAGTAATGCACACATATTTCAGTCCAACCAACCAAACTCTGGGCCATCATTTATTGTTATTACTTACTGAACGTTTACAACATACTTGGCACTACATATTATTTGAAGGGATGACCCTTTCCTAGATATCTCGCAAACTAAAGACAGACACAAATACAGGTTAGTCCACAGCTTACTTGAAGTCACCCTTCAAGAGGCATTTTCATGTCACTTCATTAGTAAACTAGGCTATATATTCAGATTCATGCTCAGTATTTTCCTGCCTTTCTTTGGTCTCCTATAAGAACATAAGAATGGCCATATTGGGTCAGACTAATAGTCCATCTAGCCCAGTATCCAGTCTTCTGACAGTGGCCAATGCCAGGGCTTTCAGAGGGAATGAACAGAACAGGCAATCATCAAGTGATCCATCCCAGGTCGCCCATTCCCAGCTTCTGGCAAACAGCCACTGATGGCCCTATCCTCCACAAACTTATCTAATTCTTTTTTGAACCCCATTATAGTTTTGACCTTCACAACATTCCATGGCAATAAGTTTCACAGGTTGATTGTGTGAAGAAATACTTCCTTATATTTGTTTAAAACCCAATGCCATTAATTTCATTGGGTGACCCATGGTTTTTGTGTTATGTGAAGGGTAAATAACACTTCCGTATTCACTCTCTCCATGCCAGACATGATTTTATAGACCTCTGTCACATCCATCCTCAATAGTCTCTTTTCTAAGCTGAAAAGTCCCAGTCTTTTTAATCCTCATAAGGAAGTTGTTCCATACCCTTAATCAGTTTTGTTGCCCTTCTCTGTACCTTTTCCAATTCTAATATATCTTTTCTGAGATGAGGCGATGTGAACTGCATGCAGTATTCAAGGTGTGGGCGTACCACAGATTTATACAGTAGCATTATGATATTTTCTGTCTTATTATCTATTGTTTTCCTAATGGCTCCTAACATTCCGTTAGCTTTTTTGACCGTTGCTTCACATTAACGGCTTGTATGATCCTCTGTTTCAGTGCTAACAGCAAGCTTCTCAACAGTGATTCATCAGAATGCACCAGCTCAATGATACAAAGACACACTCAACATTCCCTCTTTCTCTGCATGCTTGTGGGGAACTTGCTTATGGCTCAAAGCCTAGAAATCTACTTCCTAATTAAAAAAATATACAGTATTATTGTTTTTGATGGGCAAGCAATGCCAAGGGTAAAACTTTGGTTTTGCAACTCTAATTGCCAAATGTTCTGAGCTGACGGACTAGCTAATGTATATTTCTAGCAGGTGCTTTGTAGTATTTCAAAACAGCACACACACTTATCTTTGGTGTTGGGATTTAAGCTATTTAACATCATAACTTGAACGAGTCAAGGGGATAAAAATATTGTAAAACCACCATCCAGAAATATGTATTTTACTAAAGGCACTTAAGTAAAAATAACAAAATTAATTAAAAATAATGTTGCAGACTTTATGGGCCACCTTCTCCTGAAGACTTTGCACATAACTCCCATTGATGTCAACAAGAGATCAGTGCATAGAACGAGACCCTTTTTATATGGCCATAATTACGTAACTGTCCATGCTACAAAAATATAATTTCTTTATTTCATTATATTGTCCCCATTTCATTAAAATCAGTGCCATCCACAAATAGTAGAGCAGGAGAAAACACATCCTCTTCAGTAGATCTGATGCTGGTACCTCTCTTTGCACTAATATATTTGTGTATCATGCTGTAATACTGTCCTTTAGTACTGAAGGCATACAAGGATGAGATCTGCTGCCAGTCTTTGTTGCTGGGAGTCAGAAATGGTTCTGGCTCAGTGGACTCAAAGAAGCACTTCAGGTTCCTTTCTGCCAGCTTGGTTGCATGTTCCTTGGCCTTCCTCTCAAAAACCTCCCGTTCTTTTTCCAAGTAGATTTTCCAGAATCTCAGCTGAAGAAAACTGACTGGAGAACGACAGCGGTTCAGGCATGTGTCAGCCAGTACTAAAACCATGATGCTTGCTATCAGAATCCATCCTAGCACCTTGGGGAACATACAGATGGATTAATGAAGTTTGCAGATGATTAGGAGCATCAAAAGTTCCTGGCTAAGAATATGTAATTTAACATTGTTTTAGACAGTAGCTCAATAAGTGGCCATTGCTTGAAAAGCCCATCACACTGGTGCCTGTGGAGAGTGGGTACCCCATGTATGTGAACAATACCAGCAAAGTCTGCTAAGCTTCAAGGGCCTGGGTTGAGATTTTGGGGTTGGAAGAGAATAATCCATCCTTACTGTGGGTAGGTTCAGGTTTCTATCCAACATTCTGTTGGAAATGGCTGGAAACGCTGATTGGGGAAAAGTTAATAGTGTCCACTTTCATATAAGACCTCCCACAGATTGAGTCTTACAAGAAAAAAAGCCAATGTATTTTTATAATATTTATAGTTGACCGTCAAGGAAAAAATGGGTTTGTATCCTTTTTTGCTTTTTAGCTTTAAAGACCCAATTTAAAATAATAATAAATAATAAGAATCTAACCTTTTTCCTGTTGTTGTTTTTACCTTAGAAATACCAGGAATAGCCGATGTTATCTCCCCTGGTTTTGCCAGGTCTTTTGCATGACTCACAAATATGGATTGGAACCTTTCCCATCCCAGTTTCTTACTTGAAGGAACAGTGTGCTAACTCTTTGACCAATTTTAAACTCTTTTCTCTGACATGTTTGAGTTAAACAGGTGCTGATAAAAAACAAAGAATGTTAAACTAACTGAATAAAAATCTCTTCCCATCTCAACTAATCAAACTTCAGTTACATGGTTTACTTGATTTCACAAATCTTCTAGTTCTCTAGTCAACCACAGGTCATATCTTCACTAGGGAAAAACGGTGTGTCCTTAACTTGAGTTAGTTCATTCAAGGTTAAATCCTAATGAAGACAAGGCAGTCTGTAGTTTTCACAGAAGTTGCCTCGGGGAGCTGAGTAATTAACTTCAGCTGCTTACTCACGTAAAAACTACAAAATGCCATGTCTTCACTAGGATTTTACCTCTAGTTAGCAAACTCCAGTTAAGGATACATCCTTTTTTCTTAGTGAAGTCAAAGTCTTATAGTCTTATAGTGAAAAGAGGAGATGATCAAACCTGTATTTCTAATGGAAGAAAACAGGAGAAATTAAAACAAGAAACAAAAAAGTCCCAAAACTTTTTAGGCCTCTTTTTTACATCATAAAGAAGGGCGAGAGGGGAAACAAACTCATTCTTACTTTTCAGCTCTCCACAGTCTGTAGCTACCTTGCTTTCAGGGAAACAAAAATTAAACTCTATTCCTGGAATATGAGTGTGAAATTAACAGTGATTTTAAACTTGGGGATCCATAGTCAAGACACTCAATACTTTCTTTTTCACATGCTAAATTCTCTGCTGTTATTAAATATTTTAAATATTTAACTTTAAAGTGTTCATAATGTAGAGAGAGGCGAGGAAGTGGAAAAATAGAAGAGAAATTCACAGTACCTCTTTAGAAATGGGTAGAAAATCTACAGATGGGAAAGCCCAATGATGTGACATCCAGTCAAGTTCCCTGCCCATGCAGGCTTATTCTTAACTTGCCTCAAAGGAAAAGGCATGAACATCGTTATGAAGCAATCTCCTCAGATATACAGCAGGCCAAAATGTTAGAAAGCAATACAGACTGCAGTGGGAGATGCAACTAATAATACATTACCTTTCTTTTAGCCGGTTTAGAATATTTTGCTAACTACATAAGTGCAAGAATTTCTTTTTCATATTATAGTCTTGAGGCTGCATCCCTAGGCCATCACATCAGCACAAGTAAGCTCAGGTGGCACCTGTAGGGACAGCACTTAGTTTAACTGAACTACTTATGCAGCCCCTCCATCTCTCCGGAAATCACTCCGCGTCCACCGCACCTCCATGGGGCTAAAGCCAATAGGATAAATCAAAGAATGGAAGAGACCATACCTGGGACTGAGCCCGAAGGCTCACAAATGTCTGTGCCTCTTGGGGGAGAGTCCCACCACAGGGCATTCTGGCCACCTGCTCATGGCACTGCGTCCCTCTGCCTTGGCACAGGTGCCTCTGCAACAGGCTGCTCCCACTTGCTGCGCACTCATAGAAATTGGCTCCAAGCAGGGCTACGGCGATCCAGGTGAGCGGGGCCACAGCAGCGCTCACCGTCACCAGCCACAGCACCCTAAAGTAGCGCCAGCAGCGCCTCCTCTGGATGCAGCAGCAACACCTGCCTGGGGCGCAGCAGCCAGTGAACAGCCGCCAGGTCCTGACGTTCAGCAGGTAGCCAAGAAGGAAGAGGATCAGGGCAGGCACCAGCAGGAAGACAGAGCC
This sequence comes from Chelydra serpentina, assembly GCA_037349315.1. NCBI lineage: Eukaryota > Metazoa > Chordata > Testudines > Chelydridae > Chelydra > Chelydra serpentina. Next base: position 48,147,998 of record JBAIAC010000010.1, read on the forward strand.
GTAGAGCATGTTCCAGGAGTTGCAGGGGCATTGGAACACCACGACTGAGAAGAGCCTCTCGCTGCCCGCGGTCAGCAGGGACACGGCGCTGTAACCGAGCACCTTCTGGTGACTGAGGCAGAAATCCAACACGGTGCGAAACTTCTCCATCTCCTGCCCCTGCTGCTGCACTCTGCCCAGCGCCCTGGCCTTTGACAGGGATGAAACCTCACTTGGTTATGTGTACAAAAGGAAGAGGATGTGAGGTCTCTAGTTCCCACAACCCTCACAAACAAACAGAAAGGTTTCACTTTCTCCTAGTGTAGCTAAGGTGGTGCAATGTGGGACAAAACATCTGAAAATACCCACTGAACATTTTCTCTGTATTTTTTAAATTACAGGAAACAGCAGGCAGATAACACACGAAACCCACACTGCTATTGTTATTTTTCCCACGCAGCCATCATTGCTTCTTTAAAGCTTACATAAACTTTCCCCAAAATGCCTGAGTCTCACAATGGCTGATCAGTTTGGTTGTGACTGATAATTAGAGGAGGCTGCAATTTCCCCTTCCAAAATTGGATGGTTTTAGGAAGGTTTTTGTCAAAAATTCAGATTTCAAGGAAAAAGGGAATAAAATAGAAACAAAATCATGAAAAAAAAATCATGAAATATTTTTTGTATTTTTTGACCAACTCTCGTTATAGAATACTTTGATCTGGCCTCTAGTTAGATGGAGCCAAACTGTATCATAACCAGCCTCATACTATGCTTTAGATGATGCAAAGATCTAAATTGAGGTTTTGCCCCTTTTGGCCCCGAGTGTCTGGTCAGCCAGTCAAAGTTCAGGGCCCTGGTAATATTCCAGCTGAGAGGAGAAATTGATGATAGCCAAGTATTTCTTTGATGCAGTTTTGTGTATTTGCAAAGGATGTACACAGTCCTGTGTCTCTGAATGCAAAAGGAATCAATAACAAGAGGAGCAATTTTTTAGCTTACAGCTCCAAGCCTCTTTAGCAACCACCAGACCCAAAAGGTCTCTCTCCAGCTTTTCCAGGGTTATACCTTATGCTCACAGGACACTGCTTGGCTTTCTTGCTTTGTTGCTTCTGCATCACTCTTTGTTCTGTGTGTGTGTGTTCTGCTTTTTTACCCACCCACACCCACTCATCTCACACACAATACTCAGTAAAACCCCTCCACCCACTCAACCCAAACTCCTGGGCGCATCCACAACCCTCTTTTGTCTTAGGTCCTGGTTAACTCATCTGACAGTTATGATAAATGAAGGATGTGTTTACATTCAGACTCAAAGCAGTTTGTGATCGATGCAGTCACCAGTACCTCTCAGCATAACAGAGGCCTATACTAAATATATAACGGGGTTGGGGGACCCAGTTGCAAATGGTTATCTTCTGATATGATTGAAGTTCAGTTGGCTTGCAGAGGAGGCTGGATCTCTACTATGTCTCAGAAGTGTGTCAAAGCTTTACCAAGCTTGGTTTGGAAATATGAGTCCACAGATCCTTATATGTATTGTAGATGGCCCTAAAATACATTTTGTATTAAAAAAACAAAAACCAACAAAAAATGGTTAAAATTTAGATCCTGATTTAGCAATCACTTATTAATAGGGCTGCCAACTTTCTACTCGCACAAAACTGAACACCTTTGCCCCGCCCTTTATCTGAGGTCCTGCCCTCTGCTCACTCCATCCCCCCATTCTCTGTCGCTTGCTCTCCCCGCCCTCACTCACCCGCTCATTTTCACCAGGCTTGCTCAGAGGGCTGGGGTGCGGGGGAGGGGGGTGAGGGCTCCATCTGGGGGTGCGGGTTCTGGGGTGGGGCCAGAAATGAGGGGCTCAGGGTGCAGGAGGGAGCTCCAGGCTGGGGCAGGGGTTTGGGGTGTATTTGGGGGGGTAAAGGCTCTGGCTGGGGGTGTGGGCTCTGGGGTGGGGCTGGGGATGAGGGGTTTGGAATGTAGGAGGATGCTCTGGGCTGTGATCGAGGGATTCGGAGGGCAGGAGGGAGATCAGGGCTGGGGCAGGGGTTTGGGGCCTGGTAGGGGGTCAAGGGTGCAGGCTCTGGGCAGCGCTTACCTCAAGCAGCTCCTGGAAGCAGCCGGCATGTGCCCCCTCAGGCTGCTATGCGGAGATGTGGCCAGGAGGCTCTGCACGCTGCCCCTTCCACAGGCCCCACTCTTGTAGCTCCCATTGGCCATGGTTCCTGGCCAATGGGTGCTGCAGGGGTGGTGCTTGGGGCGGGAGCAGCGTGTGGAGCCCCCTGGCTGCCCCTACCCAGAGGAGCCGAAGGGGGGACATTCCGGCTGCTTCCTGGGAACCGTGCAGTGTGGAGGCTAGCAGGAAGCCTGCCTTAGCCCCTCTGTGCGGTGCTGCTGACCAGAGCCACCAGGCTCCCTTTTCGACCAGGTGTTCCTGGTCACCCTACTTATTAACAAGTTTGATATCTTCTACTAGGACTAGTTTTGATTGCATTATTACTACTCACAGTAGTGAGCTGTGTGCACAGCAGTAATATTTTTACAGAATTGGACCTGTAGTATGGCCCGGGGCTGTTCTTAGCATGTTATAATCTGGTTTCATAACAACCAAGTTTAACAACTGCTTAACAGTGTGGTTACTGTACCACAAGTGCTCTGAATTCTGCATAGCCTGCTGGGTTTGTCGCAAATTTCTGCTTCTCTGCTTAGACTGAGTCAGAGAGTTTCTGTATTTTGTTCTCTGCGCTCTGTTCTTGTCTCCTCATCCCCTCCTATTAAAAGGGCAGACAGGGGCCTCTGATGGAGGAAGCTGAGCAACCCTTGTTTTGGGGAGGGTGAAGAGGGGAGGTATTGGCTGGAGCAATAAATGGAATAAGTCCTCAACTACTTTTACTGCTCAGTTACCATTGTAGCCGCCAGGTGGCTCTGGCAGCTGAGCAGAGCAGACACAACAGTTGTACTGGAGCTGCAATCTGCCAACTCAGCAAGAAGTCCGACATTAGGATTGCTCAAGCCAGTGCTTTCCTCTGAAGCTTCAGCTACTGTGGTGCTATGTAGTGGGAAACCCATCTCCCAACTCCCCTGCACCACAAAAGGACTGGGGAGATGCAGGTCAAGTGGGGTGGGATGAAGGAAGAAGAGATTTGCAGAGTGGAGGAATAAGGGAGAAATCTGGGGGTGATTCTTAGATTTTGAGGTGAGAATGGTTCCTATGAAGACATGTTCCTAGGCTCTCACCCCCACAGAAGCAGTGTTTTCATTTCCCTAGATCATGCCTCAGTCTCTTGACCTCCTAAGCATCAAAGGAACTTTAGAGAAGGAACCCTAATAGCTCCCTGGCTGTATAGTCCTTGTTTTGGATCTTTGTTGCACATTTTGGAGGTCCTGGTTACACATTTGGTGTTTAGGAAGGAGAAACATTATGTGGGTTGTTTGTGTAGTGGGACGCAACTCTGACTTCCCAGGAAGATACACTTTTGAAACTTAGCGTAACATCTTACTATCAAAATTCCTGGCTATGCCACTCAGCCTCCAAGATCCTCCTTATACAACATACGGTAGAACCAAGACTTAGCGGTCGCTATGATCCTGCCTATCACAACCATTTGGCCAAAATTTTAAGATCAAATTTAGCACCATCTCACATGAATTTGAAGCTCTTTACATCAGCAATATGACTCCATGCCATTCAGATCCTAAATGCTGGTATTTATGCTGAAGTAATTATTCTCACAGGCCATTTAAAACTTCCCGCCCTGTTATTTTTCTTGGATTGCTGGGTGAGGTGGTTTCACACCTTACGAATGGGGCTGAGGTATTGGTGAGATGGTGTACAGCAATTTGGATCATCACTGCTCGTGCTGCACTTTTCCTATGACTAATAAATGTAGGGTTTCAGTCTGCAAGTCTGTTTCAAAAGAAAAAAAGAGCACAAAATAAAAAAAATATAAAATAGTAATGCTAGGACAATAGAAGACATCTCTTTTCATTTACTTCTCTGAAGGTTAGTCCTTCTTTTCACTGTGGAGAGAGTGGGGGTGCCACCTACAGCCTAAATTCATGCTTTGCAGATTAATTACCTCATTTAAAGTTTATTCCTTTGTTTTAACGAAGGTGCCAGAACATTGATTTCCGGTTCAGTGATTTTTGGTTCAGTTTGGTTCTTCGGAAATTCTTTAAAACAGGAGTCAGACCATCTGTGTGCGTCTGCTCTGGGTCATGTGACTATTAATGTTCTTAGAGAATTGCGCTGTATGAAAGACTGCAAAGACACCCTAATAGCTTATGTGGAGCAAGGCCTGCTGATATCATGTTGTTTTGCAATTGTCTCCTTAGACATTTAGTATGTCAAAGTACCAACCAATGCTAAATAAACAGCATGCTGAACCAAATAGCTGGATTAATAGTACAGTGCTAGACAGAGTGACAAAATGTATCTACTTTAGAAGTGCCCTTTTTATTGACACTTTAACATTCTCATCAGTAAAATAATGTATCCAAAAACTAGCTCTGTATTTGCATGAATGGAACATGGGGGGCAACAGGACATCAACCTCTGTACAAGGATCAAAATGTATTATGCAATCTTGAGTCCAGCGTATTATATGGTGCTGAAACATAAACTCACTACCAACATCATGTCATAGTGCTAGGTAACTTCCATGAGCCTGTTCCAAGTTTCAGGCTTATCAAATCCATGTTCCATGCAACAAGCCAAAATAACCAACAAAGCTCTTGGCACCACCGGAATACATGAATAATCTTCTGCCCTTGAGCAGCAAACAGACCTCTCTGGTGATGGTACTGAGATCATACAGACTCCTTACCACATGCAGTTTCAGAAGGCTCAATTTTTTCCCCCATCACCTTTAACATGTTGTCTGTGAGGGTGAAACCATGACAGTGAGATGGCACAGATTCAGGTGTCATCAATACGTATGAATGGTAGCCAACTATATATCTCTTTCTTCACTGACAACCTCTGCCATCATGATATCCAAGACATCTCAGTGCCTGGAACAAATTAGATTAATGAAAAACAAAGGGATGCTGGTAGAAGTTGCTGATAACGCTAATGTTATCAATAATCTAGGACAGTAATCCACAAATCATTAATGTGGTGCAAAGCCTGTGGGTCTAGTCTTGCTTATTGACTTCAGTAGGATGAGAGACACTAAAACAAAGACAAGCCATAAAAAGGTGAAGCGAAATAAAATGGTGAACAGAAAGCTTGGGAGAATTAAGAATTGGCTTAAGATTTGGTGTTGCTCACTGCTAAAAGAGAAATATGAAAGAGAGTGGTGAGGAAAATGTATGCTACACATGCACACACATCTTAACTTGGGACCCTCTAACAGAGATGCTACCCCTCACTTTTAAAACACATCCTGACACCACTGAATGGTATAGTAAGCTTAGTAAAATATTAACATTTTAAAAAAGTTAGCTAGAATGTGATTGTGATCCATTCATATTACTCACATGTACATCCTTCATTCAGTGCAAAATATATATATATACATAGACTGTATATGAGCCTAATGCTAAAACACATAAAGTACCTTCCAGTTATTTTTATTTTTGGATAAGTGCTGTATGCTTAGAAAACAAGCTAGATGGTGCTAGTGCATCACTTTGCAATCACTGCCACACTCCGGTCTTGAAACAGAACAAAACAAAATGACAGGGAGCTTTTTAAAAAGCACCGAAAATATTAAATATACCATTAATTAAACGATTTTTTAATTCTGAATTTGTTTCTTATGAGTTTGAAAGTTATTTTAAAGGATTATTTGCAATGAGCCAATAATATAACTGGATAATTCATTGATGATTTATTGACCTTGACAAGTGTTTCCCCCTATTATTTAGTACCTTTCCAAGATAAACCTCTCCAAATATCAAAACCGAGACTATCCCAGGGATTGTAGTCATTCCTGCACAACAGTATTAAATAATTTAAATACCTTCCAAAAAATGAATACAAGGATAGATCAATCAATCTCTATTAGCCAGGATGGGCAGGGATGGTGTCCTTAGCCTCTGTTTGCCAAAAACTGGGACTGGGTGACAGGGGATGGATCTTTTGATGGTTACCTGTTCTGTTCATTCCCTCTGGGGCACCTGGCATTGGCCACTATCGGAAGATACTGGGCTAGATGGATCCTTGGTCTGACCCAGTATGACTCTTCTTATGTTAACAAAAGGCAAAGCTAAGTGTTAATATAGCAAAAATAGTTACTTACATGTCGTTTTTACTTGTTCATTCCTCTTGACTGTAATGGCCATCCTTTTATGTAGCTCTAGCCTTAGTTTTACCAGTGGTGGTGTACTCATTTTCATTTCACTTTAGAATTATACACTTTTTATAGAGCTAGTTGAATTTTTTCGGCAAAAATGGGCTTTGAGCAATGAAACTTAAACTCTGTCTCACGGTTTTTTGTTTGTTTATTTGTTTTTCAATAGTTTTCTCAGGTTTGAAATGTTACAACCCCCTTCCGCTCCCCCATGACATCGTGAAAAATGTTGAATGAAACAAAACCTGGTTTTTATATTTATTTTATCATGAAGCAAAAATAAAAACAAATGTTGACCTTGTCTAATTTTTAAATGATGTAGATAAAATTCTGGCTCCATTGAAGTCAATGGCAAAACTCCCACTGACTTTAGTGGGACTAGGACTTCCCCTTATGTTTGTAGAAACTGTTTAAATAAAACAGGAGCTATTCTCACCTTTAAACAAAAAAGGCACAGCTAGGGACAACATTCTTGTAGGATTTGAGCTCAGTAACAGGACTTAGTGTTTTATCTGGGAATAAGAAATAAAGAATTTTAAAGCCTGGCACAGATAGATATTTTTAATGGTTAAAATGTAAGTTCATTAGAACTTCTGAATATTTTTCTGCACTCTGGGATATGTGTTCATTTTGTAACTCTGCAGTCAGACACTAGGCTCAGTCTTGGGCCTTGCTCTGCTCCCCTTACGAAGTGACAGCACCAGAAAGTGGCTTGATCTCTGCTGAGGCCCTGGCACAGAGGGTATGCTGGGCTTGTTCCTCAGAAGAAAGGAGTATGACTCACGTGCTGCTGCACTCTGGCAATTCCCAGCTAGCACGCAGTTCCTGTGGGTCATTCTTGGCTGACCATAGTTCAGAGTAGCCCTCAAAACTGGGGAGGTGCAAACAATGCATCTCCCATCCCCACCCCGGGGATAATAGAGCTGAGGATTGAGGCCCATGATGCAATAGCTCTTTATTATTTACTGCAGAATCTTTACCTGCTGCTGTAAGTTGGCTCTGGACCATGCACTATATTTACATGATAGAGTGTCGCCCCCTTTGAGGTATCATTAGCCTTCACACCTTCCCTGGACCACATCTACTTTTGGGCCTATCATAGGCCTTTCTCAACATCTTGCTGGCTATGGCTCTGCTAGTGGGATTTAGATTTGTGATCAGTGGTTTAGGAGGCCAGTGTGCTAACCTCTGTGTTATGGAGCCCGGGGTGACTGGTGTGTAAAGTAATCCCCTAATAAGAGATACTGTTTCTTCCTTCCTACTCAGGGTTGGCCAATTCTTTCTTATTTACGTGGGCTATTATGCCATAGTCGATGTTAAATTATAGGTAACTGTCAGTGCAGGGTGGAACCAGAACTCTGAATATCTGGAAAAGTGTTTGAGGGGCCAGGAATTCTGGGAATAACAGTAGCAAAGGACTTGCTTCTACTCCCATTGAAGACAATTAGAGTTTTGCAGTTGACTTTATGGGACGCAGGATCTCTTCATAGCGAGTTCCATTTTAACACCCTAGGCTTCTGGGGAGTGTGATGGGGGGGAATCAACTGCCCTCCCCCCTTAATTCAAGAATAGAGCTAGTTTAAAACAGCTCTCAACACTTTTCATATCATGAGCCACTTCTTAAAACAGATGATCCACAAGAGAATCTACTAGCAAACCAATCCAGATTCTACACTTTCTCTGCAGCAGCTAGATAACAGTGTAAAATTGACAAGGTGAAATTAACTGCCCTTCAAAGTGATGGGTGAAGCTGCATATGTTATGTTAACCTATTTTATACCTTTGCTCTTCCTGGTCACAGGGCTTTGCATGCATTGTTATTGGCTCTCTCCTTATTGCCTGCAGCCTCTCCTGGTCTAATCTCCCCAGGTCACACTGCAGTTTGGTTTTGTCCTCCTCGGCGTTTGCTATTCCTTCAGTCCAATTTTCATGCTGTCAGCACATTTGATCATGATTAAATTTATATTAAAGACAGACATGAAGCAGCAGTGAAGGGTGTTGATTAGTGCTATTCTTTTTGTTTGTTTGTTCATTTTAGTCGGCCAGACAACTTCTGGAAACTCTGAGAGACTTGTTCAGACTTGTACAGCAGGCCACAACAATCAGGAAGCATCACGGTTTGAAGACTGAAAGATACTTCAGCACTGTGACAGATACAGTTGCACTGATTTAACACTTTTGGTATCTAAAAAAGGGGAATTTCTGCAGCAAGTAATGTTCATGCGAGGGGAATATTTATGGTCATGGGATTAACATCACCATTTCAGGGCCTGACCTCAGCAGTTTGTTTAAAGTTACAAAGAAACATGATCTCAGGACCAAGCTTTCTGGGAAAGGGGAAGGGAGCTCTCTAGTGAAAAAGATTAAAAAAACAAACCATATTTTCACTAAATACAGTAATGGTAGGAGTGGAGAGACCACCCTCGTTGGAGAGAGGGGGAATTGCCATGCTCTGAGTCAAGCCAGGCTGCGCAGCAAGAACTAAAGCTAGACCCTGCATTAGCAGTTGTAAAAGCTGTCCTCACGTTAACAGTATAAACATATTGTTTTTATTCACAGCTTCCACCAAGACAATAGGGACTAGAGCTGTGCAAATAATGGTTTTTTTGGTTCTCTGGAAGTTCCAGAAAACAAAAATTGTTTCAAGGTCGACTATTGTGAGCAAATTGAAGAGTCAAAAAATAATTTCATTTAATTTTTTTCCTTTATAAATTAAAAAAAAATTACAGGTAATTTCAAACCAAAAAGTTGTTTAGGAGCTGACTCCAGGAAGTTAAATCGGAGCACCTAACAGGATCAAATCTTAAGTGGGATCACAACATTTTTCAAATTTGTGCAAATTCTGGCAATTTGTTTTGTTAAAAAAAAAAAGGCTCTCTAATGTCCTGGGACCTACACAGCTACAACACCACTGCAAACCTTTAAAAAATGGTATTTTCATTCATATCAGAGGAAACACTGATATATTTGACTGTAATTAAATCTATCATTCTTGCTGACTGCTCTGGTCAAGTCACACTCCATCCCAAATTCCTATTTCAGCCCACTTCAAGTTCAAACCATCCTCCTGTTCATTCTAGGTAGTACTTATATGACCATTATCAACATAGAATCTCAGAGCCGCACAGTCATTGATGGATTTTATGTTCACCACCTGTGCAAGGTGAGGATGCATTCCCCTCATTTTACAGATAAGGAATAGAGTCATAGGCACAGACTAAAGAACCAGACTGGCTTCCTCAGGTAGGAAGTTTGCAATCTATACTACCTGGTGCCCTGGTGGAGAAATGATTCCTTCCAGGGGAAAGTAGCTTTCAAATCTGTTTGTGGCCCATAACAGCCCTGTTGGTGGAAACTGCTTAGAAGAGCAGGGGAAGCATAGCTCAGTGGTTTGAGCATTGGCCTGCTAAACCCAGGGTTGTGAGTTCAGTCCTTGGGGGGACCATTTAGGGATCTGGGGCAAAAATTGGGGATTGGTCCTGCTTTGAGCAGGGGGTTGGACTAGATGACCTCCTAAGGTCCCTTCCAACCTTGATATTCTATGATTCTAAGACCTGAATCTTTGTATCTCCTGGCTGGGATCTGGCTAGATCCTGCCTCCATTCACAGCAATGCAAAACTCCCATTGTCTTCAATGGGCCTGAGTCAGCCAGGTTCTTGTCCCTCAGCAGAACAAGAGTTGAAGGTGGCTTGTACCACTGCACCTTCCATGCAGGTGGATTTACTTCTCCTAGGGAGCCACAATCCCAGCTAGTGCAATCTAGGGAGTTATTCTCACTTTATGATTGAACCACTCATCTTACATGTTTGCAAAGTAACATGCAGATCAATTATCAGAGGGGTAGCCATGTCAGTCTGGATCTGCAAGAGCGACAAAGAGTCCTGTAGCACCTTATAGACTAACAGATATATTGGAGCATAAGCTTTCGTGGGCGAAGACTCACTTCGTCAAGTGGGTCTTTGCCCACGAAAGCTTATGCTCCAATATATCTGTTAGTCTATAAGGTGCTACAGGACTCTTTGTCACTCATGCAGATCAATGGCACTGTATCAATCGTAAATAACACTAATACTCAACAGAGCAACAGCCTGAGAAATAGCACTATAACCGTGCAGGTCTATCTTACATTTGTTGGTATTTTACCGCAAAGTGTATTAGCAATTTTTAGTTTCAAAAGTGGCTAGGAATTGTGTTTACAAAATCAAATGTAGGCCTGGAGGAAGGTTTCAGCGCTGAGCAAGAGCTCAGCTCTGCAAAAATCGAGCTTGTCTTTTCACAGGAAAATAAAGGGTGCTAAACTAGTTATCTGACTGTGCAAGCGATTCTACCAGATTCCTCCCTTCCTTTCCTTTTTCCTGTTGCTCTTCTAGCATCACAAGTCAGCTCCAATAACAGCAGAGTAGCGGGGGTGGAGGGTGGGGACTCTGTAACTGAGTCTAGTAGTCCCACAGGGACCAACAATATAAGGTATTTACTGTATGATCTACACAGAATCCACATGTGACATACGTAAGTCTGTGAGATTCTGAATGTGTTCTACATGACTGGGCTCTTTGTGAAAAATATTCACTAAGTATTTGAGAAAATCTGAGTTATTTCTATGTGATTAGAATTGGGGAGGGGACACTAAGGTTTTATGAATGAGCCATATAACATCACTTTCTTCTCTTTGTTATGTCAAATCTTGATTGTCTCATGATGTCCTTGTAACATCAAGCTCAATAGATTCATATTACATTTCTTTCTTGATTGTTTTATGTCATTATGTCATGACTTCAGTACAATTGGAAATCTCCTACAGTTTCCAGTCCTGTGCTCTCCGCTTGTTCAGAAATTCACTACTTAAAGTAAGCACCATTGAAAAGTCTTTAACTCTGAACCTTCAAAAAATTACCCACATGCATACTTTAAGTCACGTGAGTAGCTGTGTTGACTTCAATGGGACAGCTTGTCTGAATAAAGTTATGCACGTATGAAATGAAATGAAGAATCGGGGCCCAAGAGAAGATACAGCAACCAGAAGAAGAAGAACAAAAAAGTAAAAGTAAAATTGCTCACATGGTGGAAAAGGAGTAAAATTCACCCTTGTGTAGTGGGTCACTTAAATCTCACTTTTAAGCTCAGTTTTGAAAATGTACATGGGACTTAAGTGCTGCATATGCCTTGTAATGGCTCTCTGCACGGGGTGAACTTCAGCCCAAATAATAAGGGCTTTGAAAATACTAAACCTTCTGCTCTAATAGACAAAAATGACTGTCAGTTCACACTTTGCCCTTCCTTAGTGAATTAATGTGGACAGTCTGGGTGTTGATAAATCTGCAACCAACATGCAGCTGCTGTTTGATTTATGAAGGTCTTTGTCCCCTGGCAAAAGTAGTTGGTTTTCTCACTGAAAAGACACGAAGAAAATCCAAATTGAGGAAGTTTATCAGATTGCAAACATTTAAACTTTCTTTACACAAGAACGGCCATACTGGGTCAGACCGATAGTCCATCTAACCCAGTATGAGGTCGTCCAAGAGTGGCCAGGGCCAGGTGCTTCAGAGGGAATGGACAGAACTGGGCAATTATTGAGTGATCCATCCCCTGTTGTTCAGTTCCAGCTTCTGACAGTCAAACCTTCTGTGCCTTGGAAAAAGCTTTCAGTCCCTGACAAATTTTTTACATGGACATGTTGGCAGTAAGATCTTTCACCCAACCATTAATGTTAATTAGCACTAACAATCCAGCCTGGTTTATAGCCCCCATTATAATCCCAACGTCCAGACCAAGGCGCAGGAGAGTATGGAGCGTCTGCTTCATAAAGCCTCATCTTCCTCATCCCAGCACTAAGGGAGCCCCTATGGACGGTCTAGAGAGCTGCCCACCAGTGCTGGGGAAACCTGGAAGAAACCCAGTCTCATGAATGACATTCAGTAATGGCTGTGGGTTAATTATGAGTGAATTCTTGTTCCTTTGATGTAAAAGAGCTACTCCTTTGGCTAAAGGGTAAGGCTCTGACTCATTTGAAATACATGTTGTAACATTTCTCTCTGGTTCCCTCTGTTTCATTAAACTAATATATATCTACTGTAAAGCACAAAGACAACATCTCAAAGCCTCTCAGTTGGTCTTTAAAACACAAAGGGGAAAACCACTACTCTTGGACCTACCCTAGTGACCATCAATGAAGCATTTAGAGTTGCCCTTGAAGGGGTGAGTGTATAGCTGTCAGTCATTTCTACTTGACAAGTTTAGAAGACTTGTAAATCTGACTGTGACAGGGTCCCCATAAAACTTTATGGGGAGATGCTTCTAACTATATATGTGTAACTGGCATATGTTTTATGCTACATGTGCCATGTAACATATCTCTGTGAAAGTTATGACCTACTGAATCTATTCCTCCTGTTTGTATGCATGTATCATTGTTGTAGTTGAAGTTATGAATATTGGTTTTATATCTGCTGGTTTTATGCGCAGCCTTTGTAAGAGCATGGGACCAGGCCTGGGGAAAAGAATGTGCAAGTTAAATGTAAACACTTAACAGACAAAAGAAGGTGCAGACCCCAATCCACATCGGGGCCTGGCCAGGAATGCAACTGGCTGAACGGGTTAGGCTGCATGGACAGGTGACTTGCCCAGGTCATCCCACTACTCCACGGCGACATACTGTACACAGGGAGTGGGGGGGGGGAGGGTATAAAAGCCCTGGGAAGACCCCACCATTTTGTCTTTAGCTGGCTAAAGAGAGAGGCTCTCCACCCCCCAAGGACATACCTGAGGGGAACTGAACAAAGGACAAAGACACTAGCGGGTGTGAGCGACTGCTGGACCCAGGCTAGTTCTACAGCCTGTAAAAAGGAAAATATCCAAATCTGGTGAGGCTTTTATCTGTGTTAACTTTGAATAGACATAGATGTGCGTGTTTTATTTTATTTTACTTGGTAATTCACTTTGTTCTGTCTGTAACTACTTGGAATCACTTAAATCCTACTTTCTGTACTTATTAAAATCACTTTTTACTTATTACGTTTCCTGGAGTACGAGTTGTTACCTAGGGAGGCAAACAGCTGTGCATATCTTTCTATCTTTGAAATAGAAGGCGAACTATTTATGAGTTTGCCCTGTGTAAGCTTTATACAGGGTAAAACGGATTTATTAAGGGTGTGAACCTCTTTGGGAGTTGGACACCTGGGTGTCAAAGGCAAGAGCGCTTCCAGGAGCCTTACAGTTGTGGGTGGACGTGGTTCGGACCTGGGTCTGTGTTTGCAGCAGATCAGTGGAATCTGGCTCAAAACAGACAGGATTTGGGAGTCCCAAGCTGGAAAAGGCCTGGAAGCAGGGGCAGAAGTAGCTTTGGCACACCAGGTGGCAGCACCAAACAGGTTTCTGTGACCCTAAATCGTCACACTGACATTTAACCGCACGGAAGAAACTCCTAACTGAAGTTCTCCTGGAAAAAATTACATACACCTTTGCCAGTAAAAGGAAATTAGCAGCAGCAGCAGCAGCTGCTGCTTTCCAGAGTAAACCCCGGGAAAAGATAACTTAACCTGGAAGCTCTAGTTTGTCAAAGGAAATGTGGGTGACTGGACATTACCACAAATCTTTCAGCCCTCTTCCCACTGGATTAGCTTACTTACATAAGCACAATTTAATTCCATTTTAATATGTATTTCTACTTGCATAGTGTGCATTCACCTTTTTTTATTTAATAATGGTGAGCACTAAGGATGTTTATGGCTGTTTTTAGACTCATGTAAGTGAATTTAATACTCATGGCAGAGAAATGCCCCTAACTTAAGGCAGGCTCAGTACAGGAGGCTCTGTCCATGCTTTCTCACATCACTTTACCAATGTGTCTCATTCCTTGCCTGCAATACACTTGTTATTCCAGGCATACGCCATTCATGGTGAATTGTGTTAAATTTGTGATGGTTTTGTCTGGCTTGTGTTAAGGTAAACAGAGACCAGCATGAGAGCAACAAACGAAGGTTCAGTTCTAATCTAAAACAGGATTTGAACACTGGGATTCAGAAATCAATAGGTAATGGGCTAACCCACTGGGTCACCATGCCGCTAAAATGCTTGCACTCCTTCTAAAAACACTTTTTATTTTGTCAAATGAAACTATCGAAAAACATAAAGGATTTTTTTTCATATGGACAGAAAAGAAAAATAATTCCATTTGAGCTCTGAAGCTGTTTGTATTTTAAAATGAACTCAAGGTGATAGCTTAATGTTTACACTCATTTTTAAAATCTGATGTATAGGTGTGGGGAATCTCGTAAGGAGGGTTTACCTTGGAGACACATTTTTAGGAGAAACCTAAGATTACTAGAACTGAAAGAGATTAAAAAAAAAACCCAGAGAATGTTGTTTACTTTGTGTATTTGACAGCACTTTGTGTACAATTCCATTATTTCCCCCATATAGGTAGGCAGTCAGTCTGTTTCTCCTGGCATTAGACACAGTGACTGGGGTAGAGAAAATCATTTTTTTAAAAGATGAAAATATATTAATCAAAAATAGTTAGCAGAGCTTCCGGAACAGGTATAGCACTGGAAAGTATTCTTAATAAATTTTTAAAATTGCCTAGACTAAGTTGGGTGGTGTCTTTCTAATGTTCCAAGTCTTTTTCTACCTCAGTTCTGTAATGTCCAGATACTATTGCATAAAGAATATATACATAAATGAAAACATGGAGCATTTGCAATTCCATCTGATGATCTCAAGAAGTGTCAAGCATTAATTCGTTTTCACAATATTCTGGGTTGGGTATTATCCCTGTTTTACATATGGGAAAAAAGAGGCACAACTCTTTAAGTGACATACCAGATCATGCAAGTCAGGGCCAGGGCAAGGAAGAAAACCCAGATTCTGTTTGTGTTCTCAGCACCAGATTTCTCTGCCCCCTAAAACAATGCTGAACCCAGATGCCCCTGTAAAATCACAGCAAAGTGGAGTGAGTGGAAAATGTCAGTAACTGGATTAAAAAACAACATGCTTACATGCTAAAAACTTGTGTTAAGGTTCAATTTGGAGAAAATAGTAAATGCATACATATTTACCCATGGGGTTAATGAGGGTTGGCATCATATAGAGTGCAAGTGAAAGGATTACAAGATTAAACCCATAATAATCTTATTACAGAAGCACAAAGTATACAATATAAATTCATTATCTCTGCTAATCCAGATATTGTTTGCAATGACAGATGAAGAATGTCACCAAAATCAATGGCAAGCAATAATGAATTAGGCACGAGGGAACCAAATCTTTATACTTTGGTCCCAATTCTTCTCCTCCTGATGTCAGTATTGCTCCTACCGATGTCAGCCCCTATTGACTTCAGTGGAAATAGGATGGGGTGTCTCTTTACAGCACTGAAGACAAACAACTAGCTTGCAAATGAGTGCTCATATTTTCATGGTTCTTCAGACAGACATTCTGTGGATTAGGAACAAGCAAACACCTGTACAATTTCTATCCATTCCTTGCGGATTTTTAATATCAAAAGTTCTGTTTAAACATCTTAAGAAAGTAGTATTCTTTCAGAGAAGCTGTGATCATCCAGTTGAGTGGGTTGTAAAATGAAGGGTATTTATTGCTAAGGCACTGGCAGACAGTAAAATCAGTGCATCTATTCATAGATGGCTGGTATGGGCACAAACACTTTACAGAATCTCATGGGTTCTTTCTGAGCTAATGCACTTCCGGAAAAGGAAACCTGTTGCTTCCCTCATCTCAAACTGCCCAGAGTGGTTTTGTGTATTTTTTGACCATCAAATTACTCTCTTTAGGGCCTTAGCTCTGGTTTTCACTAGGCTCCCAAGGAACAGCCAAAACTCTACCCAGTGAACTCACAACACCTCTTTTGTGGTTAGCAGCTCTTGGCTTGAATGGAGACACACATGGATTAATCCAGTTAGAAGGCTGAAGGATGCAAGGCTTCATGACAAATGAATATAATACTCAGTCTCAAAGAAACACTGAAGAAGGACACTAAAACTACCCTATTGACCCACTAGATTCCTCTTGCTTGGGATTCCTCTTGCATCCCAGCTACCAGCCATTTCTGTATTAAAAGGCAGGAAATTTCAATTTCACATCTATTTAATCCATGGCTAAGTGCTACTTAAATTGTTGGCCCTCTTTCAACAGAATTGATGCTAATATCATACAAAGTAAGCAGTAAGCACTGCCATTCAGTATGGTTAAGCCAAATCAGTTCCCTGACTAGTGTCCCAATAAAGAGGCCATCCAAATAAAAAGTAGATTGTACATTGTTAACAGTTTCGTTCTAGCAAACTATTTCACCTGTTGATCCATTTTACACTGAATTTTCTATCATGTATGAAAGAAAGGAATAAAAGGACTAGCCTGAGGACAAATGTGGACATGAGAAATCTGTTCTGAAATAATATTCCAATACCTTAGGAACAAATTCTGAGTCTGCTAGTAAAGCCCAAGTAATATTATTTAACATTTGTATATAGTGTATTTGTATACAGTGATGTTCACCTTACATAGCAAGTACAGAGACAGGGGTGAAATCCTGGCCCCATTAAAATCAATGTCTAAACTCCCATCGACTTCAATGGGACAAGGATTTCAGGATTTACCAATCCCTGCCTGCAAGAGCATACAACATAAAATGATCACACAAGACAGGATCCTGAGGGAAATAAGAATCATAGCGGGGATGGTGGAAAGAGGACATAGAATAATGTTCTGGAGTTAGCTGGATGGTGAGATACGCTAATTCCAAGACTGACTGGTTTTTTCTAGTGATTTTTAAATAATAGATTGAAAGGAAGTTGAAAATTGCTATTTGGGGAACTGTGATGAAAGGTATGCTTTGCGGAAGAGTTTGAAGGAGGAGAGTAAGATGCATGTTATATTGGATCAGGGAGGGCATTCCGGGCATAGGAACAAAAGTGCGGTGCCCACATGAACTACTTGGAAGTACGGCTTGCAATATCTGCACAGCTGGACTGCATCCAGCCACTGCTGGGTATGGGCATATGCATACTGCCGGACCTATCCTATTTTCCAACACACACTCCTCACTCACCCCCTTGTGCTTCTCTGTAGTAGAGCCCCACCACAGAGACCTCAGTGTTGCCTACTGGGGACGACACTGATTTTGTCTCCTCACACAGTGGCTCTGCAGCTTTTAAGCTAGTTTTAGTCTTTCCCTGGGTACTCAAGGCTCTATAGGACTTATCCCCCACAGTGACAGCAAAAATGGAGAAAAAAGGATAATTACAGTGTACAAACCATGAATGACTGTCAATCTACCATTAAGCACTCAACAGTGGGGCAGACAGCTACAGGGGGGAGGCTGACTTTCAGGAAGGCTCCAGTTATGTCTATTTTACTATGCTAAAAAATGGTTGTTGTATGTTCCCTGGAAACTCTCGGCTCAGTCCTGCTCTGCAGCATTAAAGGAACTCTCTCTCTTTCTCTTTGTTTTTTAACATAGTATTTCTCTGTGAGCAGCTGAAACAAACTACCAGTATTCACGGAGGCTTTCTTGGAGGGTGAGGAGGATCAACTATGGTTCGATACACTTTAAATCTGTCACATAAAACAGGCCTCAGTCCTTTATTCTCTTAAACAGAGTGTGTAATGACATCCTCTCAAGGGGCCCTCTACATGAAAGGAGGGAAAATTAGTTCCTCACAAGTCACTTTCTGGATTCCACATGTGACTCAGGATACAATATTGAGAGACAGCTGCAACAGCCCTGTGCTCTCAGGGCCTGATTTCCCCCACTTACTTATTCCTGGGTAAGACAGGAATAATGCCATTGAAATCACTGGAGTTCCACTGGCATAAGGACAGGAAAATCAGGTCATCAGAGTCACATTTATAATTTAACACTGTAAAGCTTTGATTTCAAACGCTGGACAATTTACCAGTGGTTTTCAACAGAAACTTTCAGAAAACTGCATTAAGCAAAATGAGTGCTGCTTCCCTGTGTCAGCATGAGGTTCTGGGCAGGCTGCCATACACCTAGGTGCAGAAATGAAGTACACACGAGAATGGTCATACTGGGTCAGACCAAAAGTCCATCTAGCCCAGTATCCTATCTTCTGACAGTGGCCAATGCCACTGGTAATCATCAAGTGATCCATCCCGTCGCCCATTCCCAGCTTCTGGCAAACAGAGGCTAGGGACACCATCCTGCCTCATAGCCATTGATGGACCTATCCTCCAGGAATGTATCTAGTTCTACTACACGCTGTGGTAATGCAGCAATAGAACAACACCGGGGGCATCTGTTACATCACACATACACCTTGCACTCAACTAACAGTTCGTCGCTTGAAGTAATCTGCCATTACTCTCTTCACAGCATAAAAGTGGGTCAGGGTATGTATGCGCACCGAGAGGTTGGCCAGGTAGAAGAAAAGACTTATTATCTCACTGCTTTTGTCCACTTAGCTTTTCAACTGTGGCGATCTGGGCTCAAATTCTACGGTCACAAGTTAAAAGCTTACATCAGAATTGAAAAGGAGGTTACCGATTTCTTAGAGTCTAAGGCCAGAAGGTGCCACTAGGATCATCTTCTAGTCTGACCTTCCTAGATAACACAGGCCATAGAATTTCACCCAATCCTTCCAGTAGATCTTGGGGCATTCTCAAGTAAGGCACATATACTTGGAGTCATGCTAGCCATGCCTCCTTGCCTTTGCTTCTTTCTCTTAAGGAACTGCAACTGGGCACAGAAGAAACCTATGGAAAGTATTGGTAATGTGAGCTCACTGGGAAAAGGAAAAAAATATTTTTCCTTCTGACCAGCTATAACCCCAAAACCTATGAAACTCCAAACATGCAATTTGTTGGGGTCAGAAGGAGAGAAGAACAATACCACAGTCATTTCCTTCAATCCTCTCACAGAGTTTGGGCCATGTTAGTTATTTTCCTTCTACTTGCATCCCTTTCATATGTAAAATCAGAGAGAATATGGATTCATGTATACATGGATTCATGTGTGCCTTAATATATCCTGGTGGTTAAAATAGTTCTGAGTGTCAATGAGAATAGGTACTAGAGCTGTCAAGCAATTACAAAAATCAATTGCAATTAATCATGTGATTAATCACACTATTAAACAATAATAGAATACCATTTATTTAAATATTTTTGGATGTTTTCTACATTTTCAAATATATTGATTTCAATTAGAACAGAATACAAAGTGTACATTGCTCACTTAATATTTATTTTTGATTACAAGTATTTGCACTGTAAAAAACAAAAGAAATAGTATTTTTCAATTTACCTAATACAAGTACTGTAGTGCAATCTCTTTATCATGAAAGTTGAACTTACAAATATAGAATTATGTACAAAATAAACTGCATTTGAAAATAAAGCAATGTAAAATTTTAGAGCCTGCAAGTGCACTCAGTCCTACTTCTTGTTCAGCCAATTGCTCGGACAAACAAGTTTGTTTACATTTGCAGGAGATAATGCTGCCCGCTTTTTGTTTGCAATGTCACCTGAAAGTGAGAACAGGCGTTCTCATGGCACTGTCGTAGCCAGCGTCGCAAGATATTTACATGCCAGGTGTGCTAAAGATTCATATGTCCCTTCATGCTTCAACCACCATTTCAGCACACATGCTGATGATGGGTTCTACTCGATAACAATCCAAAGCAGTGTGGACCGACGCATGTTCATTTTCATTATCTGAGTCAGATGCCACTAGCAGAAGGTTGATTTTCTTTTTTGGTGGTTCAGGTTCTGTAGTTTCCACATCGGAGTGTTGCTCTTTTAAGACTTCTGAAATCATGCTTCACACCCCGTCCCAATCAGATTTTGGAAGGCACTTGAGATTCTTAAGCCTTGGGTGGAGTGCTGTAGCTATCTTTATAAATCTCACATTGGTACCTTCTTTGCGTTTTGTCAAATCTGCAGTGAAAGTGTTCTTAAAATGAACCACATGTACTGGGTCATCATCCGAGACTGCTATAACATGAAATATATGGCAGAAAGCGGTTAAAACAGAGCAGAGGACAATTCTCCCCAATGAGTTCCGTCACAAATTTAATTAACACATTTTTTTTTAACGAGCGTCATCAGCATGGAAACATGTCCTCTGGAATTGGGGGCCGAAGCACAAAGGGGCAAACAAGTGTTTAGCATATCTGGCTTGTAAATACCTTGCAATGCTGGCTACAAAAGTAGCATTGCCAGCAGATCGAGAGAAGTAATTATTCCCCTCTATTCGGCACTGGTGAGGCCACATCTGGAGTATTGCGTCCAGTTTTGGGCCCTCCACTACAGAAAGGATGTGGCCAAATTGGAGAGTCCAGCGGAGGGCACCGAAAAATGATTGGGGGGTGGAGGCACATGACTTATGAGGAGAGGCTGAGGGAACTGGGGTTATTTAGTCTGCAGAAGAGAAGGGTGAGGGGGGGATTTGATAACAGCCTTCAATTACCTGAAGGGGGAGGATGGAGCTGGGCTATTTTCAGTGGTAGCAGATGACAAAACAAGGAGCAATGGTCTCAAGTTGCAGGGGGGAGGTGTAAGGTGGATATTAGGAAAAACTATTTCACTAGGAGAGTGGTGAAGCACTGGAATGGCTTACGTAGGGAGGTGATGGAATCTCCATCCTTAGAGGTTTTTAAGGCCCTGCTTGACAAAGCCCTGGCTTGGTTAATTTAGTTGGTGTTGGTCCTGCTTTGAGCAGGGGATTGGACTAGATGATCTCCTGAGGTCTCTTCCAACCGTAATCTTCTATGATTCTAAAAAGAGGGCAGCATTATCTCTTGTAAATGTAAACAAATTTGTTTGTCTTAGCTATTGGCTGAACAAGGAGGACCGAATGGACTTGTAGGCTCTGAAGTTTTACATTGTTTTGTTTCTGTACACTTTTTTATTTCAATTACAACACAGAATACAATATATATGAAAACATCCAAAATATTTAATAAATTTCAATTGGTATTCAATTGTTTAACAATGCGATTAAAACTGCGATTAATCGTGATTAATTTTTTTGAGTTAATCGCATGAGTTAACTACGATTAATTGACAGCCCTAATAGGTACATGGGAGCTATGCTACTGAGTTTAAAAGGGTCAGGAATTACACCCTCTGACTTACAACTCAAACACCTCTATTGACCTCTAAGCGTGGAACCAACCAGGACAGTGGAGGGAGACCAGACCCGTGTGTGTGATCCCAGCTAAGGGTATGTCTATACAGCAGCTGGGAGGTGTGATTCCCAGCTTGGGTAGACATACATAGGCTAGCTCTGCTCGAGCTAGCACACTAAAAATAGCAGTGTAGCCACAGTGACATGGGCAGCTACTCGGGCTAGCCTCCAAGTACAATCCCACCCGGCCCTCTGGGCATGTACTCTGGTGGCTATACTATGTCTAGCTAACTCAGACAATAGCAGGGAAGCTGCAGCAGCATGGGCTTATACGCCAACTGGAATCCTGGGAATGTACTTGAGTGGCTATCCTGTGCAGCCACCTGTTCTGCTGCAACTTCACTGCTATAGTTATTAGGGCTAGCTATATCAAACCTAGCTCAGGTACGGTGTCTACACACGGTGCAGTCACATCTCCGATTGCAGTGTACACATAACCTAAGACTCTTGCGGCCCCAATAAACATAATAGTCAATGGTCTCTATTTCTTTTTTCCCCAAACAGCATAATTTTTCAAATTCTGCCCTAAGGGATGCATACAACTTTTCCTCCATCTCAACTCATTTGAGTCCATATATTCATTTTGGTCCTGATGCTGCACCTTTGTCTGCATGGGTGGACCTCAGCATCTAGAAGGACCCTAATGAGGTCCATGTCAACACAAGCATCTGTGTATCACTGCAGGATTGGGGCCTTAGAGAACAGAGAAAAATATAAAGTTTACATTTACAGAAACCAACAAGAAGCAATTAAACAGAATGGGATGTGCAGACATATTTCAGCTTGGTTTTCACTGTTGTGGGAAACGAGACTAATCTTTGCTTACTTAATACCAAATAATAACTAAAAGAAATGAAAAAAATTAACACTAAACATTTCCATCATAAAAAGTCTAGGTGGAACCAGGAAGAAGGTAACTGATGCTGCTGTGGACTTACAGGACCTGCTGAGGGCTCTCTGTGGTATTTCATGCTAATGCCACAGATCTAATCTAATGCTAAAGATTAGAAAGAGCCCCACTCCCTAATTCAGTGACTAACACTGACCCAAGCTGTGTGTTAAAAAAAGAAAATTGCCCTTATACTGCCTTCTTTTCCAACTATCTCCAACACTTGAGATGACTCCAACAGGTCCCCCTGGGAAATGTCAGGATAGTTACAGCACAGTTGTGTGAAGGGGTTGGGAAGTTGAGGGGCTAAAAGAATGTCTGAAAAATGTCCAGAACAAACATTTTGTATATGTCGAAGAGATACCTGAAGCCATATAGAAAGTCAGCTTGGTTTGGGAAACTGGCTTCTGTGTGAACAATTCACATCAGTTTTAAGTAGAGTCCAGTCTATCAGAAAACAACAGCTATGTTGAGACTTGAAGACAGATCTGAAACCTCAAAGGATACATGGGCTGTTTTACAGAGTTTTCTGAGGGTATCAGATCCAATCCAGGCAGTGAATGGAATGACTTAATTCATTTCCCTTTCATGCTGACTCTCTCATTTGGGGTAAGGTCCCGGCTGAATTGCCTCTCCCTTTTAACCTTGGCCTCCTTGATTGTGGGGCTGAAGCCACTTTTGTACCTGTCACTTTAAAGGGCACATGTTGCACTTATACCCACTTTACACCATTCTGGCAATGTAAAGTGGCCTCAAAGCAGCCTTAGGACTTGTCTACATGGCACAGTAAAGCACACTAACGTGCTGCACTCTAACTGCCCCCTATAGACACTCCTGGTGTGATCTAAAAAGTACCTAATTCACATTAACATTGTCCTGTATGATGCGGGACTACATCAACGCGAACTAGGCACCTTTTAGAATATGTCTGCCCAGTCGGCACAGGGCAGTTAGTGTGCAACACATTATAGCGCTCTACAAATCACATCCCTCTAGTGCATTTTGCTGGCACCATGTAGACAAGCCCTAAGAGATGAGAATCAACATCCCAAATCTACATCTCATTTTTTAATCTCCTTTGTTCATGCTCTCTTTTAATCAGTAGTCCCATTTTGATAATACAATTGTCTGCTCACCTGCTAAATTAATTGATTCTCTTACCAACTGAGGTACAGTAGAACCTCAGAGTTATAAACACCAGAGTTACGAACTGACCAGTCAACCACACACCTCATTTGGAACCGGAAGTACAGAATCAGGCAGCAGCAGAGACAAAAACAAAAAACAAAATACTGTACAGTACTGTGTTAAACATAAACTACTAAAAATATAAAGGGAAAGTTTAAAAAAAAGACTTGACAAGGTAAGGAAACTGTTTCTGTGCTTGTTTCATTTAAATTAAGATGGTTAAAAGCAGCATTTTTTCCCCTGCATATAAGGTTTCAAAGCTGTATTAAGTCAATGTTCAGTTGTAAATTTTTGAAAGAACAATCATAACGTTTTGCTCAGAGTTACAAACATTTCAGAGTTACGAACAACCTCCATTCCTGAGATGTTTGTAACTCTGAGGTTCTACTGTATGCTTACATATGAACACATACATGCTGTCACCAGCTTTTACTGACCTCTTGATAGGGGTCACGTAGCACATTCTGTAACAGCTCAGGAAATACAAACTCTGCCCATTGGATTTCTGTACTACTCTCTAAATCCAATCTCATTTCAATAAAACAATGGCCAGATTGTGTCTAGTACTTACATGGGTGTGCAGGGGGCACAGTGCCTAAAGGCCAAGCAGAACTGGAACCCTTCCCTTGCTTCCACCAAGTAATGTATCTAGAGAGCAAAACTGAATCCCAAGTAAATAAGGCCTGGTCCACACTAGGGGGGTGGGGGTCGATCTAAGATACACAACTTCAGCTACGTGAATAACGTAGCTGAAGTCGAATATCTTAGATCGATTTTAAAAGGTACTTACCACTGATCCACACAGCAGCAGGCAGGCTCCCCCGTCGACTCTGCTTACTCCTCGCGCGGAGCTGGAGTTCCGGAGTCGACGGGGAGCAGTTCTGGGATCGATTTATCGTGTCTAGACGAGACGCGATAAATCGATCCCAGAACATCGATCGCTACCCGCCGAATCGGGCAGGTAGTGTGGATGTAGCCTAAGAAACAGAAAACACACATTTGCCTGAAGATTCAACAGTTAATGACCATTAATATTACACGAGAGTTAAGAATTAATCAACAGTCTCTAGGAAAATAAAAATAAAAATCACATGCCATTTTTAAGCACTTTTAGTGATCTATCATATGTTACCAGCTGCTTCGACACCCTATTATTGGACCAATTTATAATCCAACCTCAGAAGAAAGCAATATGCATAGATATGAAGAATAATGTTGGGTGACAATTTATTTTGCTGCTCTCCAAGAGACTTCAATAGGGTTTCTGTACATGAGCAGAACTTGCCTCAGTATGGGAAACTAAAATTAAATGATAAGTGTTGTTATACATTTTCTAGATCTTATAAAGTGTTAGTTTGCACCTGAGGCTATTAATTTAAGATATTCACCTGTGTATTTTTATTTCATGAAAAGGTCCCCACCCTTGGCCAGATACATTTAAAGAAAAAACATCAATATCAAGGGCCCAAGTGGTGAAATTCAGAGAGAGCCATCCCTCAATATTATATGTTGTGAATTAGGAGCTAATGAACACTACTCAATTGTTTAAGTTATTGGGGGAAATATTCTA
The DNA here is from genome assembly GCA_037349315.1 of Chelydra serpentina. Lineage (NCBI taxonomy): Eukaryota > Metazoa > Chordata > Testudines > Chelydridae > Chelydra > Chelydra serpentina. The sequence continues at coordinate 48,173,081 of JBAIAC010000010.1, forward strand.
GTCAACAAAGCAAAAAAACTATGCATCAGAGACAATTATGATTTGTTTATTTAACAAAATGTATGAGAAGAAATACTTTTCTGTTTCTTAAAGACATACAGTAATATACACCAGTTCTATAGCCTCTCCATACTGGAAACCTCACAGACATCTACGATTTTTTAAATTCAGTTTAATGAATGCAGTGTAAGTAAGGGTGTCAAACTCATTGTCAGAAGCCACAGTATTCCCCATATCAATGATTGCCAAATTAATGATCCATGTGCCTCCAATGATCTTCAGAGCACTAGCTGGTGGTCTGTGAAGAACTGTCTGATCACATGGTGCTGGCTCTTCTTTGTTTCCAGCTATATAATCACTCTGAGAGCTAAAATAAAATAAATACATCAAATACTTTCTTAAAACAGCTTTTCCACATAAGCAATTGCTGGGGTTGCCACAGGGTGGTGGTGGTGGTGATGGTGGTGGTTTTTTGCAATTGCAAACAGAAGGAGAGGAGATCTAGGAGTCAATTTCCCTATTGAAATGTGCTCTACATATGAAAATGTTTGAGAAACGTTACCCTGTAAAATCAAAAGCAGATCATATCAGAGTTCATCCTCCAGTTTTCATCTGGTCTGGCGAATGGGAAGGGGATTTCTCATAATGAGAAATAATCCCTTATGCTTAAAGTTTGCTTCTTATTTGCCTCCTATTGTAACTTGTTAATCTTTCCTATGCCCTTTAAATTTGAATAACTCTGTTGTAAGGTTATGTCTATGGGCATTACAGCTGGTTGAGAATTTTTAATACTGTTTTTTCACTGAAAAATGCTGATTCGTCAAAACCTAAATTGTTTGTGAAACAGGGTTGGTTTCTACAAATCTCCCTTGAAAGTTCAACAAATCTCAACTTGAAATTTTTTTTGGGAAAAAAGTTATGAAATGGTCAAAATGTCCCATTTCCACATTTTCAAACCCCAAATTTATGGGGGGGGGGGGGGGATGGATTTTTGATACATGGATATTTTCAAAGTTTTGTCATTTTATGTCCCAATTTGGGACAGGAACTTTTTTTGATATCTCAAACATTTTCATGGAGCAGGAAAACCATTTCCTGCCCAGCTCTCATAGGCATCTTTAGCAGCCTGAAAGTAATACTATGCAAAACCAAGGATTTTAGGAAACAAATAACCCCTTAAAGAAGGCTCTTTTTTTTTTTGGTCGAAATTAATTACAGTTTCACATACTGTGCTTTCATGAACAAAGCATAATATCTTTCAGATGTCAAACGCAACCAAAGCACAGATGAGGAACACTTAGGTCTCTCAAAAATGCATTATTTTCCCCTCTTCCCTCACAGGGTGAAATCAATCTTTCCTCAGCTGTTTCCTGGAATGTTTCAGAAAAGGAAAAAACAAACTATGGCCCTATTAGGGTTAATTCTTTTGCATAGACACATATAACCATAAACTGGTCGAGTAGTACGTGATCTTTTGCTAACATTGTGACTGGGAACAAGAAGAATACAGCCACAATAATATACAGCTGTCAGCTAAAAGTATTGCATAAAGACATCTTTGGCCATGTAGGCTCTTGGCCTTTTGGAAATAGGTCAGCTGCATTGCCAGCATGACAAAGAAAATAGCAATGTTTAGAATTAGGAAGAGGCGGGTATAAGAAGCCGATATTGATGGAGCACTGCTTCGAGCAGTGCTCACCATTTGTTCGAGTCCAGACTGGCCTTTGATTGATGCACCATTTTTGTGCTTCACATAAGTAATATCTTCAAAATCTAAAAGGTCTTTCATTTCCTCATCTTCATCTACAGGTAACTCATTTTGTGCCAGAGTCTGTGCCTTTTGTCGCACTTTTCTTTCATTTACTTCAATTTGTGCAAAGATGTCAGGAACGGCATCGACAAACTTATAGCCTTTGGCTACCTTTTTGCCTTTCTTTGCCCTGCCTTGCTGCTGCTGCTGCTGGGAGATAGCAAATAACCTATCAATGGCTTCTTCCGTCTGTCTCTTATCTGAAAATCTCAGCAGGCGTTCAGCAGTCTTTCTAAAGCTATCTGTGTTTCGCACACGGGACAGAATCTGCTTCTCAAGCTGCTGGAAGACAGGTTTGAAATGCTGAAGATTCTGCTCCACAATCTGAACATAATCTTTCACCTCTAATACAGCAGAGTTCCTTATGGTAGCGGTTCGGTCAAACACAATTTTTTGGCGATCTGCAATAATCTGTGCAAAGACAGAATGGCCTCCATCCCCACCAGTCCACAGGTAAACGGCATAGGCATGCTCGCTGGCAGCTATGAAGACATCCAGTTGCTGAGAATCTCCATGGACACTGAAGCTCTGAACATCTATGGAAGGTCCTATAAAGAGGTAAATTGCTCTGGTGATTGGGTTCCTCAGGTGGGTTGTAACATTCACATAGTTGGTTCCATTGTATGGGTAACCCCGGGGATACATTTTTGAGGCAAAAGTAGCCTTCTCACTGTAGCCGGTGTCATCCATCCAGTACATTTTATACATCCCATCGTGATGCCTAATAAAAGCCCCGTGGACATCATCAATAACAGTCTCTTCAAAAGGCACATCCACATTGTGGAAGAAGCTGCTGGCTGCCTCAAGGGGGCTGTCATCTTCAAGATGAATTAGGTCCACAAGCAACAAAAGCTGGGGATGCAGAAGTAAAAGGTTTCTTTGGAAGTTTTTCAACTTCAGTTTTGGGTTGTAAGCACCCACTCCTTCTCCCCTGATAAAAACCACTCCACTTCTCTCCATAGCGGCGACTACTCTCCCCTGGCAGTCTGCAGCCAGGTCATGTTTGTATTTCAACCACTTTGATGAACAGTCCTCTGTAACCTGCCCTTCCCATGGGGAGAAGCAGCTCTTTGACACAGCTGGGGAAAACATCAACACATTGTTGAAGAAGGTATACTTCGGCCCATACAGGGCTTCTGTTATGAAAGGTACACCATTGGGAGCAAAGGTAAAGGAGTTCTGATCAGGGTGCTCATGGCCAGCATTGAAGTTCCTCCACCCTTTGATCCATTCTTTGTACTTATTCTTATGAACAATATCATATATTGCACGACCTCCCAGTTTTCCAGATTTGAAGGAGAGGAAGGACCTGTTGATTTCAGCTGGCAATGCACTTCCATATGTTACAACTCCCCAGTCCTCAAAATAATGCAGCTTTGGAATACCATAGTCCGGTGGAGGTATGGAGTGCAAGCTTGCATCATACCTGCCAAAAGACAAAGAACATGGCTTTACACTTAAACATTAAAATTAGAATTATTTTATTTATTTTGATTTTTCAGCACCTATCCAAAACTCAAGGTATTTTGCAATATTTAAAAGAAAGAATTGTCTATAGAGTAACATTTTTACAAGGATAGGTTGTTGGCCCCAGCCTGGAGAAAAAGTAGACTGCGTATCTTTTCATTTGGTCCCTATCCTTTGATCTGTCTGGCTTTGGTAGCCCTACTAGCAGTTAAATTCCCACTGATCTAGCTCTCGGGGTCACTGGAACATACTCGTCTTCCCCACCATATCAAACTGCAGTCCTCTTAATTTTAATAACTAACTTTATGCTAGTCTGCAGATAAGAGTTTACACTTGCATCAGAGCACAACAGTCTTAGGGCTGGTCTACACTAACCCCCCAATTCGAACTAAGATACGCAACTTCAGCTATGTGAATAACGTAGCTGAAGTCGAAGTATCTTAGTTTGAATGAAAAGGTACTTACCGGGGGTCCACACGCGGCGCGCAGGCTCCCCCGTCGACTCCGCCTACTCCGTTCGCGGAGTAGGATTACAAGCGTCGACAGGGGAGCACTTCCTGGTTCGATTTATCGCGTCTAGACAAGACGTGATAAATCGAACCCAGAAGATCGATTGGACTCCTCCGACGCGACGGGTGAGTATAGACGTACCCTTAGTTAAAAGGAGCCACTGGGCCTGAGCAGTTCAGTTGCTGTCTGGGTGAGGAAGGACTGGAGGGCTGTGAAACTCGCCAGGTGAGGCGGCCTGGGAGAGACCCTTCTCAGGCAGGGAACAGACAGAACGCAAGGACCATAACCCGCTGGTAACAAAGGTGGTGGGAAGCAGACCAGGGAATGCAGCAGCAACTATTAAAGGAAGCAGAATGTGGCTGCTATTTGTAGGTTCCCTGGGTTGGGACCTGGCATAGTGGGTGGGCCCAGGTCCCCCCACTGGCCAAAGGCAAATTGGCAAAGCCCCGAGAAGGGGCAAGTTTCGTTTTGGAACCCAAGCAAAGGTCTGGAATTTAAACAGGCCCGCAGATGGGGCTGAAGATACTGAAGAGGATCAACCATTTTGTTGAACTTTGTTACCCTGGGAAGGGATTGGACTTGAAGGAGTGGCCTGGCTGGAGAGGTGGGGCAATAAAAGCCATCAAAGGCAAAGAGTCTCCAGGGAGAAAGTCCTGGGGTTACTGCTGTATCCCAGAGTAGACACAGACTTAAAGCTAGCCCAGAAGGGCTGCAAAAACTGACAAGGTCATAGTGATAGGCCCTGCTGAACCTTTTTCACCCTGGAAAGGGTTCATCTATTTTAGACTGTGTGTGACTTAGCCAGAGGGCTGAGCCAGTGAAGACCTGCCTGATGAGGGCAACAGCTGACAGAAAAAAAGAGAGAGCGCAGGTTTGCAACAAGGAGGTGCTCAGCAGAGGACACTGTGCCCCGTCATATACTGTCTACTCAATTAAAAGAAACTCAATTGCTATCATGCACAAGATGTAATTTCCAGACTCCCCAGGTACTGGAGGATATGGAGAGTTTGAACTCTTCAAAAGGCTTTGAAATAAACTAAAAATCAATGATAATCCCACAGTTTTTTTAAAATGATAATTTTATCCTCTGCCTAGGCTAAAGACAAACTTTTAAGACAGTAGGTATATAAACTAAAGTAATACACTTCAGTTTAAAAAGAAATCATACCTAAATAAGGTTAATTCTTTTTTATTTCCTTATATTTAATATGAGCAGCTATATACTATTTCAGATATTATTTAAAGGAACAAAACAAATAAAAGCAGCATCAAGCCCCCAGCAAGAACTTCACCCTTAACATAAACAGATGAAAAGGTCTTTCCCCATCAGAATACATCTCTCTAATTAAAGGCTACCTCTTTCAGGCCCTGACACAAAGACAGGCCTTGGAATATATCTGGTAGGACAACAACTCTGGGTGATTTTGACCAAAGGTGGAATCTTGTTCCACAGCCAGTAGCCCCTCGTGGAGAATGCTCTGCAACCACCCCCTTTCTTTACTAAATCCAGGAGACTTCAATGCAAGTGCCTAGTCTAGTCTTACAAATGAGGGGTGAGTTGTAAGTTATGTGGAAAATGTGGCTCAAGTCCTGTTCCAGAATTTCTTTTCCATTTTAACATTGCTTACATCCTAATGTATATACCATTTTTTAAAGAATCTATGTTTCTCTCTTTCTTTAAGCATTGAAATTTACATTTAAATTGCATTTAAAAGAAGGAACTGGACTTTAAATGAGCTTGTAACTAACTACCAAAGCACACAAGAAGCCGTAACAGGAGTGGAAGAATTTTTTGTTTTTTTGTTAAAGAACTCATGTGGGAACTTTGATATAAGAATTTCACTCCCTTTGAAAATGGTTGTCTACAACAATGCAACTAAATGCATTGCCAACAAACAGATGGAAAACATGTGAAAAGTTCTGTATAAGACTGTGATGTATATGTCTATATATGGCTTGAAGAAGTTCTGAGTCACTTTTAGACTAGACACAGTTTAGGTTGCACATGACCAGCATAACATCCATTTGTACAGTTCACTACAAATCGGAAGTTAATGGCTTATCATTAATGCCAAGCAGCTGCCATGTTTCTTTGAAGTCCACTCATTCTGTTTCATACCAGAGAAATTCAGTGTGAAGAGTGCACCACCGCTGCCCTTTGGATGGAGTCCCGGGGCCTTCCACCACTCGATTCCTTCTGATCTGATCTGCCAACCAATTCCCACTGCCATTGCGCATGACAAATTTGTCTAGAAACACCAGCTGGCTCTCTGGCCCATAGAACCAGTTATAGTTGGAGTCTGCAATTGCCACAGTTCTCTGAAATCCTTGGGAAAAAGTTAAAAGGAACACAAGAACAAGCAAATAAATGAATAAAGAGCTGTACTGTAAAGTAATGATGATGAAGCCAAGCATTACAAATGGGCTTATCCTTTTAAAGTATTTATAGACATACCCTTGAATGACCCATAGTCAGGTTACACAGTAGCTATTTGCTATTGCTGTAGCACATTTTAATACTCACCTTTCTTGTCAAACTAAAGAATGCACAGGTGCTATAGAAATGTCAAGGAGAAAGGCCCCATCCACCTCCCTTTCTTCACTTTAATCTCTCACAAAGGATAGTATTCAGTTTAAAGATTTTGTTTTTCTTATGTCAATCCATGCCCTTTAAAGTAACTACAGCTCACAGAGGCGCCTCAAGGTAAAATGAAATCTATGCCCTGGAAAAACTAAAACAAGTGTGCTTTGTTGTTGAAGTATCTTTATGAAGTAGATGCCTCAGGTATCATGTGGCGTCCGTGTGACCCATTCTTCTAATATGGGTGTGTACTGCCATGTCAAAGGTATTCTCGCCTTCTGGGTGGTGTTCAGAATACAGGGCCAAATCTTCAGCTGATGTAAATCAGCTTAGCTCCATTGACTGTATCAGAACTATGCCCTTTTATGACTGCAGAGAACTGGCCCCTAAAATCCATCCAAGTTAGGATTTTGTGTTTTCACCCATAGTTTGAGGTTAAACTTGTATTCTACAGCAGGCTGAACTGATCTGGACAAAGAAAGAACCAACGTAAATCTTCATTAGAAACCTGATCCCAACTGGAACAAAATCTTTTCTGAAGGTTGATAAAGTTTGGTTACATTTTTTACAATTAATTTTCATATTTACATCTCTGCACTTGGATTCCAGTTGGGACTTCAAAACAAAAGTATGATTTGCAGCCTGATCAGAGGAGAAAGTACCAGAAAGTTTGCAACTGTGGTGCCTCTGATAAGATTTCCAGCCTAATTTTGCTAACTCAAGAAGTTACAATAACTCAGAAAAAGTTCAGAGCAGGAACAGAATTTTGGACTACTTATCCAGTCTGAGGTAAACCTCAAACTTTTCATGTTCTCCCCACATTATTATATTTCCCATTTTCCCCTTTTAAATCTTTGCTCAGTTCACACTCCTATAGCTGCTTTGCAAAATACTTCACAAGTACTTCATCTTATGTCTTCACACATCCAAGTTGTTTAAATATCATGACTCTTCTGTTCCCACAACATCTAAAATAAGTTACCCTAAAATAGATGACCCATGTAGCTAAAATGCATGTCCATTCCTTGGTTCTGTCCCAATTTCTTTCATTCTCATTTAATTCTTCTGTTGGCTTCCATGCGCCTTCCATGTTAAACTTGAGCATCTCATTCTTTGTGCAACTCTATGCCTACCTAACTCTGTGCTCTTCATCCTCTCTCATTTTGCTCTGCCCAAGATACTCATTTCATCACTATTTTTGTATCCTTCTCCCATTCTTGCCTTCATGCTTTCCGTCCCCACCATGCTGCACCTTATTACTGGAACATCTTCTTTTTGCAGTCCACAGGGCTCCAACTCTCCCCATTTAAATCCCTTAAAACTCTCTTCATGAAACCTCCCAATGTTATTGCACCTATGTGAATGATGCTGTCACGTACCTATCAAAATACAACAACTCACTGCTATGGTCTAAGATAGAGCCTTCCTCTGGGTCATTAAGAGTATGTCTTTTAGATTAGAAACTCCTTAGGGTAGGGACCCTGTCTCCTCCATTTCATACAGCAGTAAACACAGAACTTAACAGTAACTAAAAGAGGAGGCAACATGGCCTAGTGCACAGAGCACAAAGAGGATTGGGACTCAGGAGACCTGGATTCCATTCCCTGCTGTGCCACTAATTTGTGGGGTGACCTTGGGCATGTCACTTTGCATCTCTGTTCCTCACTAAAATGGGGATAATGATGACCTTCCTTTGCAAAGTTCTTTGATATCTACTAAATTAAAAGCTAACAACTATTACTTATTATTTACTGAACATAGTCATTGCCCACTGTGCTGTATGAAACAGAAGAAGACATGACCTACCCAAAGGATATTATAAGTCCCGTATTTTGGATGTTAAATAGCAATACATTTTACCACTAGAATACATGGAATACCTCAAAGACAGAAACGCATGGTCATACTATGTATACCAGATAATATACACACTGAACAGAAAACAAAGAACTTGATAGAACATAGGAAGCAAATGATGTATGACTTAATAGAGATACAGAAGATAGTTACTCTTTTGCCGATCGGTGCTAATAATTTTCTTCTTCTGGTACTTTTCTACAGAAAAATAAACTTCTCTTTCATGTATCTGAGGGACATCTCTCCCCATTTAACCGTCCCAAAATTTCAGCCAGCAGGGGTAGCTTTCCTTTCCATTACCTAACTCCGATAGTAGTTCCATGCCACAATGACACAAGCTGAAATGAGGCCTCATCACTGGTGCCTAAATAGTTATATTTCTGTTTAATCTTAGGCACTCACATTGGAACAATTTGGCCCAAGTCTCCTTGGACTGCACTGAGAACCCTACCAATAGAGCTTGTTAATATTTTTCACATGAAAAATATTTTAGTCAAAATTGGTTTTTCTTTAAATGAAACTTCTTGGGGAAAACCTGATGTTATGAAAACTTTTTCAATTTTTGTGAAAATGCCTACAACATTTTTATCAATATTTTTATTCAAATTATCAAGTTTTTCCATTCCAAAAACCCCTCCATTTTCAATGCAATGATTTTTTCAGTAACAATTTTGAAAATGATTTTGATAACATTTCAAGAAAAAATGTCAAGACAAAATTCACACACACAAAAAAGCCAAAACAGAAAATGGATCCATTTCAAAGATAGAAGCAACTTTGAAATGTTAAACTTTTTCATTAAATCATTTTCTTATTTTTTGACCAATTCTAAGGTCCAGCACTTAATAGACAACAATAGTGTCATTTTCATGCAGGTATATAAAAACATACAGAATGCTGCACTATTTGACCTATATAAAATTGTATTTCAACTGTGAAACTTGTAATTGATTTAGAAATTAGCAGATGTCCCTTCATCAATCCAAGCTACCTACCTGGCAGGACAGTTCGATACATAAATGCAAAATGCTCTTTAAGCCACGGGTGATTGAAGTGGTTGATGTCAAAGTGCCTTTGGACAAGAAACATGTACTGAAAGAGAGATCTGGTGGTGTAGCTGCCATAAGCCACTCCTTCATAGAGGGATCCATCTGTAACTTCTCGCAGCAGGACTATAGACTTTTCCATGATTGACAGCACTTGCTTAGTCCACAAGTACGCTTCCTGAAGATAGGCTGAAAGAGGAAGATGTGGATAAAGCTGACACAACTTTATAACATACTGTGCCTCCAGCATACGATTTTTTTTAAAACAGGGGTGCTCCAAAGTTTGACCTCTGCCATCCTAAAATATGACCTAAGTCTGCTATCTCCTTGTAGTTGCAGGGTGAGAATAAACTGATTGAATGCAGATTTTAATTTTTGATGAACAAAGGTGTTAAAGCTTAATTTAGTGAAGAAAATCTGCCAACGCCTCATTGTTATTAACCAGGGACCACAAATAAAGGAAGCACACATTGTACTTTCAAAGAAAGATGTCCCTATTATGCTCAATACACTCACACAGTGAGAATCATCTCTTCCCACATGGGATCATGCATTTGAAATTAAAACAGAATGCAAACAAATCTATGATCTCCACCAAAGGGCTCCAATAATGGAATTATCAGAGTCATTTATTTTTTAGCAACATGGTTGCCACAAGTGAAACATTCACAAAACGCACACACTGATGGGTCAGTGCTTAATAGATGCGAATGACAATTAACAATAAGAATATTGAATTGAGAAGTTTAAACTTAAAGTGCAATTAAATATTACATAGTAAAAGATGTTTCATACTATGTACATTTTTAGAATACTGTACTATCTAAACATGTACAGATTTCGTCTCAAGAAAAGATTATCAGAGGTCTTACCATTCTGGTCCCTTTTGGCTTTTTCAACAAGTAGGGAGAAGGTGAAGGAAGACCGCACACAGTGACATCTGCCTATGAGCCAGCCAAAATGTGCACCCAGGCACAAATATTGAGAGACTAGTAGTGGCAGCAGTAGAGTCTCCAAAGAGAGCAAGGTACGTGGACGTGGCGCACCACTCATTTCTGCATCATCTAGCAAAGTTCAGCTGATGCAGGCAGCTGGCACATATTATACCATGCTAAAAGGTGCATTAGTGACTGCTCTGTGAGAACTCCCTTCGATGATCTTAGAGACATTGTGCCATCCTCACACACATAATGTCTCCATTATAGTGATGCACATCACCCTTACTATGGGCTGTGACATAAAAGCCACAATAAATATTTTGGTTGTTAATACTTCTTTAGCATTTCTAACGTGTACCCTTACTGTTGTTCTAAAATATCACACTAGGGAGAATTATCGTCTCATGGTTCAACAGTGGCAGTGCATTTATCATTCTGAAACATACAGTAGGTAGCTCTACACTTGGTTTACAGCTATTCCACCCCATCAATCTATTACACATCAATGTATAAGAAGGAACAAGTAGGCTATTTAATACCATCTCTAGCCGAATGCGAAAAGGGTATTAATTAGTGTTTTCCTTTAGAAAACATTATGTACCAGCCTATCGGTTATCCAAATATTCCTCAAAACAACTTGAGTTCTTATTTTAACTCAGAAGATCATAATTTATTGAATAGTTAGACTGCATCTGGAACTGGGCTCAATTATCACCTCTGCCACAATCATCACGTGTGACCTTGGGCAAGCCACTTAATCTCTCTGTGCAGCAATCCCTCCCATCTATACAATGGAGATAATAATGCTTCCTTTGTCTATTTTGTATATTAGGACTGTAAGCTGTTTGGAGCAGGGCTCAACACAGGGTGTTTGCACAATGCCTATCACAATGGGACCTTGATCTTAATTGGGGCCTCTAGACGCAATTGTAATACTCCTTATATATGGGATATTATTCATATTGTGTAAAGTCATAATATTAAAATAAATTAATTATATATAATTATATGTTTTATCTCACCTATTTGTTTGCTCTATCATTTGCTAAAAGAGAAATACATTTTTAAACAGTATCGTATTGCTAGAAAGACCATCTAAAACTATACTGCAATATTACAAAACAATTTTTTTTTTTACTTTTTGGAAACTTACAGATAGCTATAAACTATAGAAATCAAAATTATCCCTGAATGCTGATTTTACTCACTATCAAGGACAGATTAATTCTGCTAATTTTAACTCAAAAGTAATAGTTGTTTCATGTTACCAATTCCTAAAAGAATTGGAAGTTGCTAAAAGTAGATGAGCGTAGCCACATGCTCACATCAAGTGTTCAACCCAAACTGCAAATTCTGATGGATTCGTGATGCAACCTTGTTGGATGCAAACCATAGTTTCTGCTCTTTACTCTCAGAGAAAGTGGGGACCACCCTCAGCTACCCGAAAGGGGAAAGATTAGATTATGAGGAATGGGTGAACATTTAGGGATCCTACTTACATAAAGCCAACTTCCAGTCTTCATATGTCAGGGGAAAAAAACACACCTTAGGTATATTACTATTGCTATTTACTATTGTAGGGAGAGTAAGGTACCCTAATCAGTGATCAGTTGCAGGCACAGTACAAATGCTTAACAAAAAGATGGCCCCCACCCCAAAGAGTTTCTAATCTATGCGCTTGGCCTGAATTAGAAAGACTTGAAGAGCCTATACTTAGATGCTTGAGGTGGTCACATTATGTACAATTTGTTTAATACCTACAAGTGGTGATTTGACAATTATTGATCTTCACCTTTACAACAATATGTACAATTTACACCTTGTGTAACTGAGATATATATATAATATGACAACCAGTAGAGTTACAGTGTAATCAACAATAAAAAAGATGCTGAATATAGCTGTGCTTTAGCTGATACATACACTTGCACATCTTTACACATGGCTGAATTAAAGGTTGAGTGCTAACATGTACACCATAGAATACATGTATCAGTTCCTGAGACTTTATTCATAACTTACAAACATGACTGACCCAGTTTAAAAGAATGTCCCTATTGATTAGTGCATACCTTGATTCATCAGAACCAGGCTTCCTGCCAGCAGGGCCATGCAGTTGGTAGGCTGATGGTTATGGAGGTACTGGAAACCCCATCCACGCCTGTACGATGTTTCATACATATATCCTGAGGCATTGGCAATCACCTCAAGAAATCTTTCCTGTTCAGTCTTGCTAAGGTAGTTGTACAAGAAGTCATAAGCAGTGGCAAAAGCAACCAAAGAGTGAGCAAGAGGGACCTCATCCCATGGAGCATCCTTCACTAACCTGTCAAAGAAGAAAGAGGTCAATTAATAAATTGAGTTCCAAAGATTTTTCACCAGGCTTTGATGTGTAAGTGACTCAATATCTTTGAAATTAGGTACCTAATGCAAAGAGTTCAACAGCCTTCCAACAGGAAACAACCTAATGAGCTTTAAAATGAAGCTTGATAAATTTATGAATGGGGTTTTATAGGACAGGGTTGCCTGAAATACCAGGGGACTGGACTTAATAACACAGATGGTCACTTCCAGTCCCATGATATATGTTTCTAACACAGAGAACATGCTATCTATTAACTCTCTCTGGAACATTTCACTTGTTTCTAAATAGATACAGTAGTCATCCTTAAAAGCTCATCAGTTGCGTTAGATAAATGAATTCCTTTTCCATAGATAAATGGATATCTTTACCTCAGTAGCTGCAATATTCTAGGTTTTGCTACAGGCATAGATATGTGGAAAATTAGGTAATATTACACATATTGAGGTAATATCAATTTATCTGAGGTAAAACTGGCAAATTTCAAGGATGACCTCTAAACTGAAAGTAATAACATAAACTTTATATTCTTCTCGGTGTTTGTTACAATCTTTTATTTTTAAGTGAATTTAATGCTGCCGAAAAATATCTGCGTGGTGGCCTTGGAGTCTGGAGTCTTCTATGGTAGCACAGTATATCTTTCCAGAGCAAGTATTATATGGGCAGCAACAGTGCAAACTCCTCTACACTGACCTGCTGTGATGGGGAATACAAACCCCACACTGGAGAGGAAGGGATTAAGAGCTTCTCTGGGCCAAGGCGGCCCCATCTTGCTGCACCTGCAAAGCCCGCAGAGGCTGGAGGATGGGGTTTTCAACCGGAACACCTTGTCAAAAAGGGACCCTGGCAGCTCCGGTCAGCAGCACTGACTGGGCTGTTAAAAGTCCGGTCAGTGGCGCAGTAGGGCTAAGGCAGGCAGGCTCCCTGCCTGCCCTGGCTATGCGTGGCTCCCGCAAGCGACCAGCATGTCTCTGTGGACCCTAGGTGCAGGGGAAACCAGGAAGGCTCTGTGTGCTGCTCTCACCCTGAGCACTGGCTCTGCAGCTCCCATTGGCCGGGAACCGTGGCCAATGGGAGTGCAGGGGCAGGGCCTGTGGGCATAGACAGTGTGCAGAGCTGCCTGGCCACACCTCCACCTAGGGGCTGCAGAGACATACCGGCTGCTTCCGGGAGCTGCCTGAGGTAAGTGCCACCTGAAGCTTGCACGCCAACCCCCTGCCCCAGCCCTGAGCCCCCTCCCACACTCTAACTCCCTCCAGGAGCCAGCACCCCGCATCCCCTTCTGCATTCCAAACCCCTCAGCCCCACCCCCCAGCCTGGAGCCCCCTCCTGCATCCCACGCCCCTCATCCCCGGTCCCACCCCAGAGCCCACACCCCCAGCCAGAGCCCTTACCCCTTTCAGCACTCCAACTCCTCACCCCAGCCCAGTGAAAATGAGTGAGTTAACGAGGGTGGGAGATAGTGAGGGAGGGGGGATGGGGGAGATAGTGAGGGAGGGGGGATGGAGGGAGTGGGGCTGAGGCCTTGGAGAAGGGGTTTGGCCTTGGGGAAAGTACAGGGCAGCAGGCAGGGCAAGGGTGTTGGGTTTTCTGCCATCAGAAAGTTGGCAACCCTACTGGAGGAGGAAATTAAAAAGGGAAGCAAAGTAGCTCACTAGCAGGCAGACAGTGCAAGTGAGCTGACTTGCACTCTTAGCTCCTGGGAAGGAACTCCACAGGAGCTCTTGCTGCCTGAGGCCTGGCTATGGTGGGCAAAGAGACCAATGAGTCTCTGAGGGTCAGGAACTTTATCTTTATGTTCAATCCTTTACTTTACCCTATGGGAAGAGAGGGGACTAGTAGGAAGTGATCCAGAGAAAGAGCTGCACATCACCCCATGGTGCAGGACTTAACTGCCTACCATTGGGCTCTAATTTGGAGCTTGGTGGAGGGGGTGGGCCTGGGCTTCCTGACCATCCCTTAAAGAGGGATAATTACAGGAATCTACCCCTCGGTGGGGAACTTAGTTGGGGAAGACCCTGAAGATAGAAAGTTCCGGACCACAAGACCCTGAGCCAAGGCCGGGGAAAACCCTGAATCCTTCATTTGGTTCTGAAGACCTACCCGCTATTGGACTCTTTTTTTATATACTTCAAAAGGGGTGGACTTGAAAATGTGACCTGGCCGAAGGGCTGAGTCACTGAAAGGAGAGTTCACTGCAGGGTGGAGCAGCAGTGGAAAAGGGGAATGCCTGGGAGGAAGTCAACCTGCCACACACCTGCCCGACCATTAAGCAGCACTGGCAGTGAGTGTTCCCCTTGACACCTGCCAATATTCCTCATCCCTGACCTAGAGGGGCACCTTCCAGAAGTCTCCATGCTCAATCAGTTCTTGGACTCTCTGTTAAGACTGCCAACTGTGAATGAGGTTTTTGCAATATGGACACCATGTCCACCAGGAAGTAGATTCAGACCACTATTGTATTTCACGTAGGCCATCAAACAGCCATGAAATTGAGCTATGCCAGAGTAAGGAAGGAAGACTTTGGCCTATAGATATGAAAGCAAATTTACACATTTAGCATAATCAAAAATACAAAATTCAAACACATACACGAAATAGCTGGAAGAAAAATGTTATTCAAAAATCTGATAAACAATATTTGCTTGTGTGAACAATAATAATTGTGCTAAGCCTAACAATGGAGTAAATCTAAACAGGGAAAAATTCGCAGCGCAAAGGATTCTTATAATCAATAGGATCATGTACATTTCAGACTTGCTTTGCAGAGCAGAGTTTAAAGGAATATATCCTGAATATAAATACTGTACTTGGTATGAGAAATAAGCAACTGCTTGCACAGCTTTCCGTTCTCTTTAACCTCTACTCATTCACCTTACAACATGTTTTTTATTTATAAAAATACATTTTGAACAATGATGGGGGAAGAGTCGGGGTGGGGGGGGGGGGAACCTGGCCCCCTGCAGCTAATGGGAGTTTTTATCATTGACTTCAGTGGGGCCAGGATTTCAACATAAACTTTTATAAACAGCAGACTAAGCAGGTATGCTAGAGTTCTGATGGAATATGATTGAAGAAGACCATACACTCATTCATTTATTAATACTGTGAAGTCACTAAAAACATAAAAGCTACCATACTGGGTCAGACCATGGTACAATTTACCCAGTATCCTGTCTCCAATGCGCCCTATACCAGAGCTTTAGAGGGATTGTACAAAACAGGGCACTTATGGAGTGATCCAGTCTTCCACTCCTGGCTTCTGGCAGTCAGAGGTTTAGGGTTGACTCAGAGCATAGGGTTGCATCCCTGATCATCTTGGCTAACAGCCATTGCTGGACCTGTCCTCCATGAACTTATCCAGTCCTTTTTTGAAAGAAATTATGCCTTTGGCCATCAAAACATCTCATGACAATGAGTTCCACAGGATAATTGTGTATTGTGTGGAAAAAGTACTTCCTCTTTTTATTAAATCTACTGCCTATTAATGTCATTGGGTGGTAACCCTGATTTTTTCTATTATGTGAAAGTGTAAAGAACACTTAATTTTTTCCACACACATGATTTTTATAGACCTCTGGGGTAGATCACAGGGGTAGGCAACCTATGGCACGGGTGCCAAAGGTGGCACACGAGCTGATTTTCAGTGGCACTCACACTATCTGGGTCCTGGCCACCGGTTTAAGCTTCACTTAAAATTAATTTAATTTTAAGTGAAGCTTCTTAAACATTTTAAAAACCTTATTTACTTTACATACAACAATAGTTTAGTTATATATTAAAGACTTATAGAAAGAGACCTTTTAAAAACGTTAAAATGTATTACTGGCACACGAAACCTTAAATTAGAGTGAATAAATGAAGACTTGGCACACCACTTCTGAAAGATTGCCGACCCCTGGTCTATCATATCCCCCCTCAGTCATTTATTTTCTATGATGAACAGCTCTAATCTTTTAAGTCTCTCTTTGTATGGAAGCAACTCCACACCCTTGATCATCTCTGTTGCCCTTCTCTGAACCTTTTCCAGTTCCACTATATCTGTTTTGAGATGGGGTGACTAGAACTGGACACAGTATTAAAGGTGTGAGAACATCATGGATTTCTATAATGGAATTATATTCTGTCTTATTTTCTATCCCTTTCCTAAAATATAAAGATAGACAACTAAAGGTGTGGTGGAGCTGACTTATCTTTAAGACGCTGCCTTTACTATCATCCTTTCCCAAATCCCTACATGTACATTCTGTTCCTTAACAACTTCTGTCATTTTCTGCCAAATCAAACTCTAAATCTAGTAATCAGGGCTTGTTGCCAGGTGCAACAAAGTTTCTCATTGGAGTTTGCAGTTGTTCAGTGTAGAAGAGCTGTAGCCCTTACAGCCAAAGGTTTTACACATTTTCCCTAGAAACTCATTATTTCCATTTGACAACAGCAAACATTTCCAGATAAATTAACTGAGATGCTAACTGACTTAGGTGAACAAGCCTGCACACATCCAGGGTGGGGGTTTTTTCCTACTGTCTCCTTGGAGTCACAAAACTTGGAAAGTCTGGTTAATCCATTATATGTCAAGTCCAGCTCAGTGCCCACATTCCTTACTATTTTTGCTTTTTCATCTTTCTTTTGCACTAAAATGACTTTGAACTATGTTCTCTTATTAATGAAGAGGTTGATTTCTTTGTAGTTAAAATGTTCCATTCTGCCTGATTTACAACCCCACGAAATACCATTGACTTTGATGGAATTGCATGATGTAGAATTCAGGACAGAATTTAGATCCATTAATTCATTTTGGGTTAAGAATGCTTTTAAGAAAAATTAAACTTACACCAACAAAGCGTGAGAGCTCAAAAGGGAGAATTCACCCCTGGATTCTTCTCTATCAAACACAGAAGGTGCCTCATGTGGCAGTGGCGTAGCCAGGTTTAGAGCACAGGGGGAGCGGCGACGCTATAAAAAGGCGCCTCCCCGCTCCCCCTGTACTCCCCCGGCGGCACTTTAAAGGGCCCGGGGCTCCAGCCGCTGCGGAGCCCCCAGGCCTTTTAAAGCGCCCCCCCCAGCCCAGCTCTGGCAGCGGGGCTGGGGGGGGGCGCTTTAAAGGGGCAGCAGCTCCCCGCAGCGGCAGGAGCCACCGGCCTTTTAAAGCGCCCCCCCCCCAGCCCCGCTGCCGGAGCTAGGCTGGGGGGGGGCGCTTTAAAAGGCCGGCAGCTCCTGCCGCTGCGGGGAGTCGCTGGTCCTTTAAAGCACCCCCCGAGCCCAGCTGCGGGCGCCTTAGCGCCGCTTTTCCTCACAGGGGGAGCGGCCGCTCCCCCTGCTCCCCCCCTAGCTAAGCTACTGTCATGTGGCTATTAGACACTGTTTGCACTAGAAAATGCTATACAGGTCTGTCGCGTCTTACGCGGGGGTTACGTTTTGCGGTGAGCGTGTAAAGCGAAAACTGCGTATAACCATGAAAATCCCTTAAATCGCCCATAAAGTAGTTTTGTGTATACAACCCTGGACAGTACTATATATACTATACAGAAATGTACATTACAGTATATAATAAAGAGTATACATACAAAATATAATTTTACAGTACTTTATTTTTAATAACATAACAGAGACAGATGGAAGAATGAAAGAATAAAAAATCAAAACAGTACAGTACAGTACTGTACTGTAAACTTGAACAGTTACCAGTCACCCTGGATATTCTTGCTATTCTTGTACTGTACTGTACACACTCCAATGATTAGTCTTCCTCTTCCTCTGACACTATTAGGAAGTCATCATGGCTTGATGTCGATCTAGGACATGATGGGCCAGGCTCGGGTGACAGAGAGCAAGTCACAGATTAAGTGGTTGGCTCTGGTTCAGCTCAAGAAGTTGCTGCTGGTTGTTTTTTCTTGAAAAACATGGTGATTGGCAACTGTCGCTGTTCTCTCTTGAGCTCCTCAAACATTTCTTGGTACGGTCTCAAATCACCCGTAATACTACGTGTGATTTTGAGGCTTCGTTCCATAGAGGGATCATAGTCAGAAATTAAATCATTCAAGTGTTGGATTCTAAAGTTTTACCACTATTATAGTAAACTCTTTGTAAACTTTGGATAAGGCAAGATATGTATCCAAAATATACTAGAGTCCATGCAAGTAGGAAGGAAAGTTACTTGAATTTGTTGAACAGACTCAGGATCAGCTTTCGTTCATAGGCCTTATACGTATCCTTATAGGGGCAAATGGAAAAAAAAATATTTATGGTTTACATATAGTAAATGATACTGTAGTACAAAAATAAATATAATTTAGAAGAGACACCTATTGGGAGCTTGCCAAACTTTATAGGAAAAAAGAATTTATAATTTTGTTCAATTATCTAACATACAGCTCTTTATTTTCAGTTTCTAACAAATCTTTGTTGCATTATTTTAAACAAAGAGAGGTTGATACAATCAACTTTTTGATTTGGCTCCTACCTGAAGGGAAATACTGGCAATCTTATATAAGTAGTGTTGCTTGAAGCAACTTGCTTCTTAGATGCTTTTCAAGATTCTGGACTGGTGCAAGATGGCATCTATTTTGGATTTGACACCTTCTAGGAATCAATAAGACGTCAGGTAAAAAGTTAGAGCCCATTCCTGTAATCCCCTTGTGAGTACTGACATAAATGGGACCATCGGTTAATTCCATGCAACACAATTTAATTAACTGGGTTCCATAGGAGTAAACTGAAGTTGGCTCTTTAAGGGAAGTAGTGAAGATGGATTCCATATCCACTTAAAACATTAGAGCAGTGGTTCCCAAACTGGGGTTCGTGAACCCCTGGAGGTTCACGAAATGTTACAGGGGGTTCTCGGGAAAAAATTCCTTAATGGCGGACAGAGCTGTCCATAGGGACTCCGAGCAGCATGGGACCAGCAGCCCGGAGCCTTGGGGACTTCCAAGAGCTAAGCAGATCAAAGCAAGCATATTTATCCAGTAGAGCAGCCGGGTCTGGAGCGCAGGGGGAGCAGCGCTATAAAAAGGCGCCTCCCCCTGTACTCACCCGGTGGCGCTCCGGGTCTTCGGCGGCACTTCAGCGGCGGGTCCTCACTCACTCCGGGTCTTCGGTGGTACCTGCTGCCGAAATGCTGCTGAAGACCCGGAGCGTCGCCGGGTGAGTGCAAGAAGCGGCGCTTAAAAAGAAGCGGCGCCTTTTTTTAGCGCTGCGCGCCGCTTCCTTTTTAAGGCGCCGCTTCTGCTCACAGGGGGAATGGCCGCTCCCCCTGCTCTCCCCCTGGCTACGTTACTGTATTTATCACACTGAAGAGATTTAAACTTCAAGACTCCTTATATGAAATAGAAAGGGAGGTGGATATTTTTTTCTGTTTTTAAAATTAAATAGACTCCTTGTGTTGTTTTTAAATTATTATGAAGAACAAGTTTAAGCTTTGTTGTAACATTCGTTGTTTGCCTGCACTGCTCAGGACCTGAAGGCTTGTGTAGGAGGAACTCGTTGAGTTGGTTTCTTAAATACCTTCAGGCTGTTTCACATCTGATACTCCTTGATGAAACATAAGAGCCAGAGGCGCCAGTACGGGGGAATGATGAGGGTCACATGCTGCCCCTTTGTCGGCGCCCCCCCCCGGGTCCCTCCCCTTTGTTTCCGGTGGCCCCCATGGGCCCCCCCACTTTTCCGGCCCTGGGGTGCATGGGGGCTTCGTCCCTGCACCCTTTTTTTCTACTGGCGCCTCTGATAGGAGCCTTGTCTTATAACAGGCTTAATCAAAAGTGATACAAGCTACAAAAGTGAGATCTTGGAAGAGTGTTGCCATTTTCATAATGTAATAAAAATACTGTAATGATCAATAATAATAAATAGTGTGTAATAAGCATGTCATAAAAACAAATTTTATATTTCCAAGATCACTGCTTTTATCATTTATGCTGAGGTAGTTAAGAAGATCTCTGCTTCATTTCTTCACAGCATTTCCAATGCCCAGTAAACACCATTATGGGGCCTTAAATTCACTCAAGGACAAAGTGTGCTAACTAACGTATTACCAAACACTACTTCCTCTTTATTAGGCTACCAACTTTTTTTTTCATATTTAATTGGCTTCTGTTCCATTAAGCCACCATTTCTCTTTTCAGAAACTGTTTTCTTTAGTCTCTCTATCATTTTCTCTAATCTGTGGTGAGCCCAAAATTTAGCAGCACTAAGAAATATTAGCAGAGAAAAAGTAGATTAAAAACAACTCCTAGCCTGAATTGCTATGGAATTATTTTATACCTTCAAACATTTTGATGCATTTGCTCTAATTTAGAAAAACTCATTCTTTCACAGTCACATACAGCTCTCTCATTGAAGTAACTAGTTAAGGCACTATCAAGAGGAAACTTTTAGAAAAGATTTACTGAATAATCATGCAGAGCACTTCTGCTTTTGAAACTAGGGCTTCACAAGATAGTCTTGTAGTATCTTATTGTCAACATCATTCTTCTGAAAACGAAGACAAAACATAATGGGCATTATCTAGACATTGTGGTGTCTCCTGAAGTTCCCAAGGACTTGCGTGCCTCAGGAGGTCTCTGAGGAATGCTCTGACAGTACAAGAAGGGAAACGGGGACAGGGATTAGAAAGAAGGGTTGGACCTGGGTTATCTAAGAGAAGACCCAAACTAAAATAAACCTACCAGCGTTTGCATTAATCCCTGAATTATTAATTTTCACAGGCATTCCAAAATCCATTGAAGTATATGAAAAGATACCTATTTATTTTGATAGGCATCAGATCAGGCCTCTAAGAAATTACCCCTTGTCATGTCAATACGCCCAATGTAAAACCGAATAGGGACATATCAATAAATCCCCCAAATTTGGCTGATCTTAAATATTTCTATATCTTGGTAGCAAGTGTCCTTTGGTGTTTAATTTAAAGAAATCACATTCCATAACTAAAGGAGTAAATCCTGCAAAGTGATGAATATTTTTAACTCTCCACATAGACAATGGGGTGTGAGAATTTGCAGCACCTCTCAAAGGGTGCTCAGTAGTTTGCTGGAGTGGCTTCTGAGAAAATAAAAAAGATCTACAAAAATTGCAAATCACTATTTCTGTGGGTCCTGGAAAAAAAGATGTGCCCATGCTCCTTTTCCTAGTTCTGCTGCAGCAGTCACAAGCCATTCCCAGAGGAGTTATTGATGGTGCTAGTACACAAAAGAGGAAGGAAGTACTAACAGCCATGTTCAGTTCAGCTCACTTCTAAATGTGGAGGGTGGGAAATCAGCATTGGCCATATGTAAAGGGCAAAATTAGTAAGGAAAGTTGCATTTAAGTTTTCTAGAGCATGTTTCAAAACAATAGAGAATTTGGTTATAATGTAGCTCTTGGAGTGTTTGTGTGTGTGTGGGGGGGCACTCTGACCATTTTTTTTTTAGAACTGTGAGCCTCCTCCATTCCCCTCTCTTTCGTCTTCCTCCATTGCCATTAGATTCCAGATTTTTGTCTTTCATTAGAAGAACGATTGTTTGGAAAATTGTGGTTCTAATTAGTATTAATCATAATCCTTCTGTGTTCATGTTATAAAGCTTGTTTTACTAGTGTTGAATGCCATAACAAGGTATGGTGCCTTGCAGAAACAGATGATATATATATTTTATTATTTCAACAGACTTTCTGGTACTTTACAGCAAATGTTTATGCCAGAAATGCCACAAAATGAGCTGTACTGTAAACTCTCAATATCAATTTAACCATTCTTTCTTAGTGAGCCAAGATGAGCTTCCTGTTGCAAAGATATGAAGAAATACTTTGGCCTTATGATAAAATTTACTTTTAAAAAAACTCCAGATTCTCTTTTTTATGATTTAAAAAAAAAAATTAAGACATGGACTGGCCAAATGATTACTGTATCCTCCATGCCTCTCTTTCAGAAGTTTCCATGACAATCTTATGAACAAAAACCCAGTTGACCATTATTTGAATATATCTGATGACAGTTACTTATGAGTCCAGGAGATAGTCCTGCTGTGAGACCTCCATAAACTTTATGGTCATGGTGCAATCTCCTTTCAGCATATGTGAATTCTGTACTGAACAGTACCTGGACATTGATGGAAAGAGTGTGGTGGCCTCCATAACTTTGAACAAGGTATCCCAAAAGGCTAATGGGTTAACAAGGGATGAGATTTGCAATACCATAATTTCTTGTTAGTCATTGCTTCATTCACTACTGTTTCGTTGGAAAGCTTGCATTTGCTTGACAACAGCTCTTTCACATATAAGGCCCATCAAGTAAGACTTATCTTCAGAGTGTACTCCCTGCTAAGCAATGTAATGGACCGTGAAAAAAATATTTTGATCTCTGCCACATAGATTTTGCCTGTAATAAGGACAGAGAATCTGTGAAAGTACAGGGCATTGGATTGCACAGTTTTAAGGTTGGCTGGGTTAAAAAGAAATACTTTAAAAGTTCTTTATAGAAAAGAGAGCCTCTTATGTCTACATGATGTGGGTGTCTAGTTACATCACTCATTTCTGGAACAGGCTTAGCAAGCATATGGAAATAATCGCTATTACATATCCCATCAGCCAAAAATGCACTCTTGCTAGGGAAAATTCTAGAAGCTAATGACAGATAAAATGTCAGGGAGCTAATCTATAACCTCCACAATTATCCTCTTTTCTTTAAGAAGCTGCCCAAACAACATACTAAGGCTTAAATAAAAAGACAAACTTTTCCTGAGATTTCAGACAAATCCCAGGAAAACCAAACAAATTCTTTGGATAAATGGGATCTCTTTATCTTCTTAATATCCCAGTGCAAGTATTTTTAAAATGTATCCTTTGATTAACTGTTGGAAGACTGCCTGTCTGTCATGCTGTCTCTTTCTTCCTTACTAGATTCCAAAGGATCCTCTGCTTGCATATTATTTCTTTAATGATTGATTATGCTTCTCCATTAATAGTTGTTTGTTTACTTTAAAAATAACCTTCATCAGGGGAGCAGTCAGTAATATGCTACCAACATTTCCTGTTGTAACAAACAGTTCAACTTTCTGCTTAGACCTTATGAATGGGAACTGAATTAAGGTTTTTCTTTATTACATATTATAAATTCATTACTGTAATAAAAAGATAAAATCACTTAGACACTTAGGTTTTCTGTAATTTATATAACAGTATCATACTTTATCATAACTATACTATGGAAAAATTAAACTATATTCAAACAATGGAAAGAGCCTCATTCACACAATAATGAAATTTTAAAATGACAAGTTTTAGTCTCAGTGCACTCCATCATGCTCTGGAGTAAAGCCTGTGGCATTTAGAATCACACTTATTTTATTTAAATATGGCAAAAGTAACCAAAACTCCTGTTTTGGTTTTATGGTAGATCTTAAACACTTAAGTGAAGTGATCTGACTTACAATTTTAAAAATTAAGGGTGTTAACTTTTAGATTCAGTATCATCTTTGCGGAAATCAAAGCGAAACCCAGATAAGAGAGCAGAAGGAATCAAGCTGCTAACAACAAAACTTTGAGAAAGCCAGATTTGAAACATTCCAATCTATTGAGATGAATCCTGTCAATGACAGAATGGCATTTTAAATGAATGAATGCATCTACCCTCACACTTATTAAATCAGTGAGGTTGTATAATATCAACAAGAAAGATATTTTTCTTCCATAATTCCAGGCAAATTAGGTATATTCAAATAAACTCTATAGCAAGATAGGTCCAAGTTTTCTGAAGCTCCATTCCTGTGATACTGCATGCACTGTTCTATTCTGTATAGGTTCATCTACCATGCTCCTCAGCATAGTATCTGAGCTCCACCTAGTAGTCCAATAGTATGTTAAGCAATATAACTAATATCTGTCATGTGTTTGTTCTCTCATCCTCTCTCAAGGGGGGAAAAGTGTGTGCAGTGGAGCATGTGTTGCTATGTATTTATGTTTGGGAAAGCAAAGTCAAAGAAATGCGCCTTGCCCTTGGAGTGAAAGGTGGCAAGAACGATCCCAAGAAAATCTGTCTTCCATACCGATGAGCTTTACCCTTATTGTATAAAGTTCCTTTGTGCCAGAGGAGTGAAGCTGCCAACTGTCATCTTCACTGTGGAGCTGTAGTTGATCTTGTGATACACTGGAGTCTGAAGGGTTGTCTGCACAGCATCGCTGTGGCAATACGTGGCTATCCAACAGCTCCCAAGTTCACTTTGGAGAGGGAAGTCACAACAAGAAGGCATTTGCTTTCCATGATTTGCTGGGTAGCAGAGAGAGTGAAAACTGGGACATCTTGAATAGCTCAAGAGCCAAATTCTCTCCCTCTGAGTGCAAGGCCTGAGAAAAAGGGTTTTGTGCAGCAAATTGCTACAGAAGTCAGGGAACGGAATCCTTTCCCAAGATTAAAAGTCAAAATGTGTGATTTTTAATTGTTGATCCATGTATTTGGGGACCTAATTGCCATGTCATTATCTTTCTCCCCAAATCCCCTTTGTGTTGTGTGGCTAAAGCCTCTGTTCTGTGGCATTCTCCCACAACGCCTAGCCAGTGCAGAATCTCTGCATCCTACTCCCCCCATCACACTCTGTTCTGTTCTAGTTCCTAGACCACCATGATTGGGTTTGTTGGGTTTTTTTAACCCCCTCACTTCATGATGCAGCAGTACCACAGCAGTTCTGCTGCCTTTCAAGTCCTGGGATACCCATGTGGGAGGATATCTCCAGGGTGACAGACTCTTAATAAGACTTCTTATAAATAACAAACATTAAAAATAACTTGCTTAGTACTGCTTTTTATTAAAAAGCAATCTATGAAGAATTTTTCCTGCGAATGCAAATTCTAACAAAATGAATTTGCATCTAATTCACCTCTTTCTCTATCTCACCTCTCCCCAGGGTTTTATCTGGGCTTGGAAGGATTATATTTTTAATCAGTAAATGTCAACAAACGTCGATTCCACCATACACGCACAAACCAACGAAAAAATAATAATCAATATGTACAAAATATAGGCAAAGTAAGAAAAACACTCCTTGAAAACTTATTAATTTGATCTGAAGATATTTTCGTTGTGTACTTTGACCTGTGATGTGATGCTGACAATCTGTAAAAGTTAAGCTTTCACTTTTTGAATTTCAGTATCTACTGTCATTAAATTAGTCTGACCCTTCCCCTCGCATAATTTTCCACAAAAGTGAAAATATAAATAGATAAAAATAGAAAAAAATGCTTAAAAATAAACATTAGAATTTTGATGGATATTACTGAATTCTGCGAAGCCTAGTTTTACAGAGCTATAGCCCCAATCCTGCATGCTGTTCCATGTGGGCTCAGAGGCATTAGCGGATAGTTCGTACGTTAATCTTGAATAATCTTATTTGTCATTTTCTTTTATTCTGTGTCTGTCACTTGTAACTATAAGGAACGGTGATTAAAGAAAAGGGGAAGCACCGACCTCAAAATACACTGCTATTGAAGGCACAGGGAGACAAATGTTAACTCTGTGCAGTGTATGAAAACAAAACATGGTTTAAGAGGCAATATAAATCCATTACGTTTTCCCTCTAAAAGTTAAACCATGATCTAAAGCAGGGATCGGCAACCTTTGGCACGCGGCCCATCAGGGAAATCTGCTGGCGGGCCGGGATGGTTTGTTTACCTGCAGCGTCCACAGGCATGGAGTCCCACATTGGCCTGGAATGGCGAACCGCGGCCAGTGGGAGCTGCGATCAGCCGAACCTGAGGACGCTGCAGGAAAACAAACCGTCCTGTCAGCGGATTTCCCTGATGGGCCGTGTGCCAAAATTGCCTATCTCTGATCTTAAGCGACACGTACTATTAAAATACAGGAAAATCAACAACTGCTCTACACTGCAGAGGTTGCATATTAAGTGTAGGATGCCTGTAAGAGACCAAGCAGCAGGGCTGGCTTATAAAGAAATTTTTTTTTCCAGTCTAGACATCTTAAAGAAAATAGAATGATTTAGTCCTCTCCCCCCACCTTGGAGAAAGAGACCAAACAAAAAGGTGTGCACAAAAACTACTATAAACTACAGCATAAGCAATGCAGCTTACAATAACATGGGGTTCATTAGCCAACTCAGACCAAGATCTTCCCTGGCTAGTCCTCTTTCTCCTGCTGTTTCTGGAGGTTTGTTTCTTTCAATCCTGTTTCCATTGCCCCAGGTTCTCATTTGCTAACCTGCTGCATCTTTTCCCTCAGCAGGGTTTGGCTAATCTGGCTGTCCCAACTATTAGTAGTCTAGCAACCACCATCACTAGCTGTTACAAAGAGGTGTGCATTTGCCTGTTTGTCCTTTACCTAGGTCTGGGATGAATGAATGCTGCAGATTTTAATGAAAAGAAAACAAACAACAGAAGAACGCACTACCTTTCACACTACATTCATAGCACAGTTCCTCAGACATAAATACCGCTCAAAACACAAAACCCAGAATAGGAAAGATAAATGGATTTCAAAGGGAAAACAAGACCAGACAAACAAACAAAAAACCAAAGTTTCTTCAAGAGACACATTATCTTTTCACGATGCCTAATTAATTGAAAATCTGATGTGTACAAGATGGGTTCAAGAACAGTATGTCAAATGGGTGCTGCAAATCAGGACAGAAAAGCTTTGACAAATTAGACATTTCATACAGTATTTAATCAAGAAAGCAAATGCCACGTGTCATTCTGAATGGACAGTTTGATTTAAGTCATCTGAAGAAGTGGGGTTTTTACCCACAAAAGCTTATGCCCAAATAAATCTGTTAGTCTTTAAGGTGCCACCGGACTCCTCGTTGGTTTTATTTAAGTCAATGTTTTGATATTTGAAATTAAACACTGGAAAAGACATCTATATACAGTATTAAATCTTACAGATGAAGAATATCATCTCACACTTCCTCTACCAGGGAGAACCCTACTAGGAAGGTAAGACGTTTTACCACCTTATAAGAGAGACATACTTTTTTTGTGAGACTCTTTTTTTAAATCAAGTAAGTGGCAGCACATACATTAATATTTCCTAAAGGCCAGAATCTGACACCCTTACTTACAGAATCTGACACCCACTGAGTGTAATCTTTTTTCTATCTTAGGGTATGTCTATATTAGAAACATGAGTCGACCTAAATTAGGTCAATTTACAGCCACTGCAGTAATTACTGCAGTGGCTGATGTCCATAATTCCCTCCTTGGGTCAGTGGAGCATGTCCTCACCAGGAGCGCTTCCACCGACCTAAGAGGGGCAGTGTGGGGAGCTGAGAGCCCGGTCACTCAGTTCCGCTTGCAGCTCCCTGCTGGGAGCCCAGCTGCCCCACAGGCTCCCAGACTCCTGGCAGGCTGCCGCCACCCCCCCCCCCCCCCACCCCTTGCCGAGAACTGGGGGAAGCCGTCTGGGGCTTCTTGCCTCTTCGTTTCCCACCAGGAGTGGAGGGAAAGCTGCCCAGTTCTTCTCACCTCCCCATTCCCTGCCGGGAGCAGGAGGGAAGCCACCCAGGGCTTCTTGCTTCCCCATTTCTTGCCAGGAGTGGGGGTGGGGAAGCCGCCCAGGGTTTCTCACTTCCCCAGTCCCTGCCAGGAGCTGGGAGGAAACAGCCCAGGGCTTATCACCCCTGGGGAGCAGGGTTCAGCTGCCCCTGCTTCTTGCCCCCCTCCCCTGCCTGCTCCCCACCAGGAGCCAGACAGCCATGTCAATTTCAGCTGGGAGTGGGGTTGAGTCAGATCCCTGCTGGGAGCGGGGTCTTCTTGTCCTGGCTCCCAGCCGGGAGCAGGGTCCAGCCCTACAGCTCTTCAGGGGAGTGGGCTGGGGGGCAGCTGGGCTCTAGCTGCCTGGCTTTCTTGTCAATTTCACAGCTCCTTCCATGAAATTGACAAGACAGCCAACAACAGTAACTGCAGGGTCTACACAGCTACTGTTTTGCCCTAACTACACTGACATAAGCCCTAGGCCTCTCGTGGAGGTGGAGTTATGATGTCAGTGCAGTAGGGCACTTACATCAGTGGGAGGAACGCTGTAGTGTGGACACTGACATAAGTAGGTTGATGTAAGCTGCCTTACCTAGACCTAACAGTGTAGTTAGACCAACCCTTCATGCCTGGCAAAGATAAAAAGCCACCCAAACATCTCTTACACAAACCTGGGCTGAAACCCTGGCCCCACTGCAGTAAGTGGGAATTCCGCCATTGACTTCAACGGAGCCAGGCGGTGACTCCAGGATTGTAAACTGATGATTCTGTCACAATTAGAATTATTTATAACCGATAATGCTCAATGAAGATTAAAGAGTGGCTGGTGCACCGTTTCTAATAGAGGGCAAATTAATTCTCAATATTATTTGTTATCAAACCAAGTATACAGACAACTGAATTATGATTTGGCATATTCAGAACAGGGAAGCATATCAAGTTAAATATAAAAGTTAGTACCTTATACTAACAAACTCTCACACATTCATTCACTCATTCAATTACAAGAAGAGTTTATGCAGTAAGAACAAAAAGACAAAAATCTACCAACTAGGCTGAGCCGCCATCCTTTCCATGTAATCCTTGGCCATGTTTATGGCTTCGATATTCTTGGGGTAGAGCACACAGAACATTGCCAGGGCACCCAGATTGTTGCCATAAATTTCATTCCACCGAGCACTGAACTCCTTGGGATCCCAGGGAGGAAGGTACTCCAGGGGACTGGACAGCATGGTCTGAACTGCCTCAGTCAGACGAGCTGCAATGTGCTGATGCGTAGTGGCAGCCTTAAACCGCAAATCCTCCACCTCTCCTTTAGAAAAGTACAGCATGGGGTAGCTGTCGTAGTTGGCATTGACAAAAGGAATCACAGCGGTTGGGTTCTCATCAGTGCTGGAGGCCAAAGCAAAGCAAACCACATGTATGAAAAACACACTGGGGGCCCCCCGTGTGTGAGTCCTCATTGTGGCATCAGATCTCCAAGTCTCAATGGCAGCCAAACCATCTTTAAAATATCCTAGGGATGACAAACAAGAGTGAAAAGGGGCTATTAGACACAATTCATTGGACAACAGTTGCCATCACAGCATATTTCACAAGAAATCTGATTCAGTCTGGAATTATAAGAAAACACGTGTGCTGTACAGGTGGCTTTTAAATCATTTTTACATTGATACGTCAGATAAAACCCATTCTGAGCAACCAACTTTAAAATTAGGGAAGCTACATTTTTGGGAAGAAAGGCTCTTTCCCACAAACTTTACTTTACAAACCTTTCCCCCTTTACTCAGATTCCGGAGTGATGAGGATAGTATAATACACAGATAGAAACAACTCAATATAGAGTTTAATCTCTTGACTTCCTAAGAATCAGAATAATTATAACTGTGCCTAATGTAAAATATCACTGACTGTGCAAGCTAAGGTGGGGGAGGGAAAGAGAAGCAGAGATTATGTTAACAGCAGCCAAGACTGAGTGCTGGATTGGCTGATGTTACCAGCTGCGGAGTAAAGATTTTGGAATGCAAGAGGTTTGTGCTGGGGTCATTTCATACTGTGTACAAGGCCTCTGGTTCTGACACGTCTTCGTTTAAAAAAGAAAAAAGCAAGCAAGCAGCAGAGTCCTGGCAAAACACATGAAATAAATGGCTCATAGGGTGTGTGTGTTTTTTTTTCCTTATTATTATTTTAAAGAGCCTTCCATTTTGCATGTGGAGATTTATTATCAGTCACTAAAGAAGCAAAGCTGAACAAAAGCACATTTTCCTAAATAAATGACTTAAAATGTGTTTAAATGACAAATGTATACAGAGCTTAAATGTGTTTAAACATAGGTAGTTACTTTTTGAGAATTACTAGCTCTCTAGCTCCGGGTCTCAGACAAACCAAGGCTAGGATCCCCCGGAGGAAAGTCAGGGAATTCCTGAAATTCTTCAGCGGGGAAAGGTTATAGAAAGCAGACCCAAGAAAGACAGTTTTATGTAAATAATGAAGAGTAGTTTTCAATTATTAAAAAGAGAAGTAGGCTGATGGAAACCAGCAGCCAAAATCAAAGATAAAATGATTTTTCTAAGGAAAACGTGGTTCACTGATTCAGAAAGAAAAATCTTAAGAAGCTAAAGTACAGAGTTACCCCCTGCTTCCCTGCCAACCCCACATACACAGAGAGGCCAAGATTTTCAAAACTGAAGTTAGGATGTTATGTCCATATTTAGGCACCCAGGCCCTGATTCAAAAAGGTATTTAAGCACAGACAAAGTCAATGGGACTACTTATGTGCTTAAAATTAAACATGTGCTTAAGAGCTTTGTTGGACGGAGCCCTAAAGAAGAGGGGGGAGCTGTTGGGTACTGGGCACTTCGGAAAAATCAGATCATGATTCAGGTGTCTAAATATGAACTTAGGAACCTAACTTCAGGCACCCAGTTTTTAAGTTTTGGCCATACTGTGCATCTTCTTTCATGTGTGCCACCAGGGTAAAAATAATATAAGCATTCTAGTTTAGACACCAGTTTCCAGCACAATAATTCTTCTAACACTGAGTAGGAGGAAAAAATGAATAGAGCATTTATAAGTGTTTTGTTACATTCCATGAATAAGTTCTGTGTCTTTTAGACAAAAGAATTATTATAGACCAATTGTGTAGATTGCTGGGGACTATTTCTATTATATCTACTATCTCTCTCACACACATAGGTTTATTCGGCTACACTTAAAACTAATCCTATCAACCAGCTGTAAACAATGAATTCCTGCAATAGAATATTCTGACAGGAAGGAGTTAAGTACCAACCAAACCAGTACATCATATTTCAAACATGATGCGGGTTTCCTAATAGTTCTGAAGGACTGTTTCCATAATAAAAGCCATAGTTTTCCAAAAGTCCTTTTAAACCTTTAGATCTGGAAAAAAAAGATTAAACAAAAGATAAACCAGAAAGGATTTCTGAAGAACAACCAACAAATCCTGATTCTAGAATAGGAGGAAGAATGAAATGTTTTCTTCATGGTCATACGTTACAAGAAATCACCCTGCTGTGCACAGAAGAAGCAAGACACAGACATTCAATTGGCAAATTCTTCATTCCTCTCTCTGGTTCCAGTTCAGGAAAGAACATTACAACAACAACGCATCCGATGAAGTGGGTATTCACCCACGAAAGCTTATGCTCCAATATGTCTGTTATAAGGTGCCACAGGACTCTTTGTCGCTTCTACAGATCCAGACTAACACGGCTACCCCTCTGATACTGTACAACAACAATGGGACTTAAGCATTTGCTTACATATAAGGATGCATGCTTAAGTGCCTTCCTAAATGAGAGCCTCTCCGAACAAACAACACAGAAAATACAGGAGCATTTCCTATGGTCTTTGTAAGGTAGATCACATCTTCCTAGTACACCATCATTCCATTAACATCAATCAATACAAGCAATGCATCATTTCCCCCCTTCATAAATTTCTCAGTATGGAACTGAAATATAAATACCAAATGAACCTTTTCCCCCTCATACATTTACAGTAATCATAAAGACTGATTGACCTGAAGATAGGCTGTTGTAGGAATAAACCTCATCTTCTTTCATTATATTCAAAAATCAAGATCTTGAAGAAAGTCAGCAGATACTGGTAAAAAGAGTACTTTAAAATCATTCCTGTTTATATTGCATGTATCCAGGAGTAAAATGTCAAATGATCATAAGGATATTCTTAAGCTTCAGAGAAGACAATATACTGTCTCTAAAGTTCAAAAAGGCCCAAATCATGTCGCCTTTTTCATTAGTATCCAGGAGCCCCAAATCAGCAGCAGCTATGTATGGGAGGAGGCAGGTCACGGGGTGTTCATATTCCTTCCTCTAGACTCTATTCTCTATGGAGACACCGTCCACAGCAATATGGAGCGGGTCAATGCGGTAGGACCCTGGCAAGCCCACAGGATCAGTGTATCTGTGGATCCACTGTTCAAACTATTCTGCATACAACAGGGAGGGACACAATTACTTCCCTTGGACTGTACAACCTGGATAGGGGGCTGGACTATTCCTCACCAACCACCACAGAGGATCCGTGCTCAAAACCCACTTATTTGGGTTTTGTGAAGACAGGGAAGATGTTGGTGTGATTAAACAATCAAAAGGCAAGACAAAAACTTTGGATCATAGCAGGGTTCATTTGTGAATCCCCAGAAATCTTCACCTTTATAAAGAAGCAGCACCATTGATAACTAGTAATAATGGAAACAATCACACAGATTTAAGGATCATGGAACATGAAAAGCTGCAATAATAAAATCATTAAAAAAAACTATAAATAATGATGATAATAAATAATGATGAGAAATTACAGGTTATGCAGCCCTATACACACTGGGGCTGCCATGACAGACTGTGTCTCACCCCTAGGGAGGTCAGATAGCAGTACAACCACTGCTCTCTCTTGGAGGTTCTGTCAGGGAGAGCAGCTTTCATTTAAGGCTCCAACAGAGGCTCTCCAGGAGATGTTCTACCTATTTGATAAGATTAGCACACTGAATGTGGCTCACCATTTAAGACATGCACACTGTCAATTTCTTATCTCCAGTTCGGGGCTGAGATTCCCCAAGGAGGAACAAAAGAGTCAGGCTCGCTCCTCTTCTCCTTTCACTTTGGAAGGAGGTGTGTAGCTGCAGTTTTCCATATAACCCCACATTATCTGAGGTATGTTCTCATATCATGTAGTATGAATTCTCCTCATCCAGACACAATATAGGCTCTCATCTGAGAAGAAGCTATGATAATGAAAGATGGTATTGTGAACAAGGAACAGGACAGGAAGTCAGGAGATCTGAGTTTTATTCCTGTGTCTTCCACAGACCTTCTTTCATCATCAGACAAATCATTTAACCACTCTGTCTATGATTCAGCAAAGCACTTAAGCCCATGATGAACCAAATCCATCCTTGTTCAGCAAAGCACTAAAATGCATGGTTAAGTCTCAGTGAAATCAAGGCTACTTAAGTACAAGGTCAATTCATGCTTTGCTGATAGGGTGGCCAGGTGTCCGGTTTTCGACTAGATCTACTGACAGTCCAGTTACTGCGGGCAGGGGAGGCACCGAGTCATCACCTGCATCAGCCCCTACTCAACCCTGGACACCTCCTACCTGCATTGGGTGGTTGCAGCTCCCAGCCCCGACTCTGCAGGTGAGTCCCTCCCGACCCACACGGGGGGGGGGGAAGGGGAGGGGAGAGGGGAAAAGCAGTGGGAGATGGAGGGAGGGGGAAAGAGGAGCGAATAATGGGTTGGGCCTCAGGTGGAAGGGGCAGGGCAAGAGCGGGGCCTTGTGGGAAGAGGCGGGGCGGGGTGAAGCCTGGTGGAAGGGAAGGGGAGGTTCCGGCACTCCTCCTGGAGTGTCCAGTTTTTAAATATTACAAAGTTGGCAACCCTATTTTCTGAATAGGGATGGACTCAACCACTTGCCTAAGTGCTTTGCTAAATTGGGGCTTCTGTGCTTAGGAACACAATTAAAATGCACTTTGGGTCCATCCTAGCTGAAAGAGTCAACACATTTTAGAATGTTCTCCTTCTGTCTAATGTGGATAATTTCCCCCACCTTACATGGCTGTTTAAAGGATACATTCATTTATTTTTATATCTATATATCTTCAGATGCAAGATGCTATGTAAGGGCAAAGGCTAAAATTTGGCCCCAAATAGTAACAATTATACTACTAAATGCACACATATTTTAGATTCACTACACTTTGATTAATTTATATAGTAAAATTCAATTACTGTAGTAGACATCATTTAGTTTGAAAATTAACTTCTGTAATGCTGAATAACCCTTAACAGGACAGTCAACTGATTTCTATTGTTTGTGTATTGTTCTCTAATGTGTTTTTTTCCTAAGATACTGAACATTACAGAAATAAATCAAATTATTTTGTAAACAAATAAAAAACCTGATTATTTGAACAGCTGGGGCAATTCCACATTTGTTCAGATAATTTGCAGCTCATACAATCAGATATAAGTGGTAAGAGAATCAATACACAGACATGCCGCCAGTTTGTTAGACAGAAAGGGGTTAGGATACCAGGCAGTCAGAAAACTGGGATCCTATCATACACTATTATTTAAATTAAGAGATTTCCCTTAACCATGTCTCAAAATGTAAAACCACACAGTCACCATACACAACCTGGAAGCTAAGCCTTAGGAAGCCACTCAACATTTTTGGGAAAGAATTTTCTTTGTCTAATTCGTAGGAAACCACTCACTGATACAGTCAAGTATAAAAGGAGGGCAAACGTGCTACAAGCCTAACTGGGCAAGAAAAAGTTTAATATACCAATTTCTCAATAGTTTGAAAGGGCAGTTTCCTGTGAATCACAATCAGTGGATGGATGTTCAACTGTAGCCAAAATGTGTCATAAAATTGATGGCCCTTATGGAACTGAATATTGCTGTGTGCAAATTGTGAGTCCTCCAAATAAAGTCAGCTTGATACAGCGTTTAAGGTAAAACAAGAGGTAGGCTTTACTCTAGTTAGAAGTGCATGCAAAGAAAATTCCAGCACTGAGCTCCACAAGATGGGGAGGGATGGAGCCCTACAAGGTTCCCTGCCTATACAATGTCACCTCATTTATGGTA
Organism: Chelydra serpentina; assembly: GCA_037349315.1. Lineage (NCBI taxonomy): Eukaryota > Metazoa > Chordata > Testudines > Chelydridae > Chelydra > Chelydra serpentina. Next base: position 48,208,235 of record JBAIAC010000010.1, read on the forward strand.
AACTCCTTTAAATAATCTGACCTTTTAGATCCTTCATGGTGTCTTTACAAAATAGAAATTATTTGGAGTGTCCTGGAACTTACTTTGGGGACTGATTATACAGTCATTGTGCTCAAAAACCTTTACTAAACTTTAGTGAAAGTTTGGCTGGCATGACAACTGCAGAATAAAGCTCTACAAGTCCAAAAGCAGAAGCTACATAAGACCTTGCGAGCACCCTCAACTCCATTGAGGCTCATCTCTTATATGAACAGATGTTCGTGACAGATACTAAACACTCAGAAGAGTGATACAATTGAAACAGTACCATAGTCCTTAAATGAAGCTCTCTTCCATCATAATGAAAAATGTCAAGTTCTGCAAGATACAGTGAAACCCTGCTATAACGCGATAATTGGGGTCCAAAAAATTCCATCGCGATAAATGCGGGGTCGCATTATAGGGGGGTTACAAACAATTACCGTTTCAAGCCGGTTTCTTCTCTTCTCGCCAAAGCGGAGGTTTCAAGCTGGTCAGTTTCAAGAAGGTCTCTTCTCTGCTGGCCAAAGGGGAGAAGTTTGACCAGCTTGAAACTGACCAGCTTGAAACTTCTGCTTTGGGGAGAAGAGAGAAGAGACCAGCTTGAAACTGACCAGCTTGAAACTTCTCTGCTTTGGGGAGAAGAGACTGGCTTGAAACTCAAGCTAGTAAGTTTCAAGCTGGTCAGTTTCAAGCTGATCAAACTTCTGGCTTTGGGGAGAAGAGATGAGAGGCTTGAAACTGACCAGCTTGAAACTGACTAGCGTGAGTTTCAAGCCGTCTCTTCCCTTCTAGCCAAAAGGGGAAGCGGAGGCAGGGGGGAAGGGGCAGGGGGGGAAGGAACAGGGGAGATGGGGAGGAGATAGATCCAGGGTCGGCTGCAGGTGAGGAAGCATGCTCTGGACGCTTTTTTTTTTTTTTTTTTGCTTGGGGCCGCGGGAGCCACCTTATGATCGCGTTACAGCCGAATTCGCGTTATGGCGGGGCACGCTATAGGGGGTTTTCACTGTAACTTGTCTTCTAAAAAGTGGTTCTTGAGTTTCAGGGATATTGTTTTTGTCATTCTGTTCTTTGATTATAATAAAAACATAATTTCTTGATACATTATTCATAGTGATAGCTTCTACTACTTAAGTTAATATATTGCATTAGTCCATCCCCAGCCCTGTTTTGAATTACACAGTGACGACACTTCCCATGTAATAACTTAAACTGCATGATAATATCAGTCCACTAAATCAACAATATCAAAATACAAATCTTGAAAACACACACTCACAGCCAATCAGATAAAAGAGTTGTGCAAATCTGAGTGGGCAATTATCTAATACCAATAACAGCTGCTTTCTTATGTTGGGCTGAACTGCAGAGTGTATCTTGTTCCCCTAAACAGGCCTGCTTAGACATGCCTTTTGCACAAGTGCGGATAACTGCCAATAATATAGTTACTTTTCTCAAGTGGTGGTAGGCTAGGTCATAGACAGAGTAAAGGAGATTTCCTGTAGGAAATTTCTTTTTTGGCACTTGGCCCACAGTCTTCAAAAAAGTAAGCAAATCTTTCTGTACATACATGTTGTAATTTAGTCTCATTGATGATAATGGAGATAACACTGGTAAATCCTCCAATTGTTTAGCCTGCATAGCAACCCCCCTCACTACTGTCCCATTAAAAACTGATTTAATACTGGTTAAAATATTTCAGCAAAACAGATTTAAATGTGAAAAAGCAACCCACCCATTTGGTCTGAGATTAACAGAGTTTAAATACTGTAATACAAGTAAAGAGAACTCTGGGGGCCTAATTCCTGGATATCAGTGTGCAGTTCCCACACGTGTGCACGTACCCCATGGCAAATTAAGCAGGACACAGAGAGGGCCCAGGAAAAGTAACACCTGATTCTATACAAATTATAACCTAACTATCCAGACTTCCCATAGTTATACAGTTCAAACAGCACTAGAATCAAGGTATTTTCTGTTCCTTTCAGAACTTTAAGATGGGACAATGGGGCAGGAAATTCAGATGTTCCAGTACAGTCAGCAGAATGCCTCTCTTTCATTCCCTCCCCTCCCGCATTTCAACCATGCAAAACCAGGGACCAAACTTCAGTCCAGTGCAAAATAGGAGGATAAAATACTGGGAAGAGTTCAAAAGCACCACTTCCTAATTCACAACGTATCTAACATGGCCTACTATGGGCCATTACTTCACTTATTTTACAGTAGAGTCCATTGGGTAGAAAAAATGTTAAACAGCAGTTTAGATAGATAGATAGATAGATAGATTTTGTATGTTAAAAAAATGTAAAACCATTAAAAGAAACACTGAGGGTTAGATATTTTGTGGGAAAGGTCCAGTTTGGGTATACATTGCTGGTATTGCACTATGTTTGTGAAAATGCTGGGCAAAAGAAAAAAAACCTCTCAAACAAACCGTGATTGTAAATCTTTACTGTGTGAGGTAAATGAATGCAGCAAGTTCACTACAAATGTTATTTATTTATTTATTTATTGTTCTGTAAGCAAATAAATTATAGCTTGAGAAAATAATTTGTACTGAAACACAGTACACACAATATGCAAACCCACAGTATTAAAGCCGGGAAGCCAAATACAGGAACAGCATGTTTCCTGGCCACTAATATTCCAAAATTAGCAATCTATCGTCATGTCATCCTAGAGTTTTCAGATATGGACAAGCATTTTGAACTTTGCTTTTAATTCATCTCCATAAATCTCAACTACAGCTAATATGTTTGCAATGGAAAAAGTTGGTTTTTCACTATTTATATCCCACTAAGAGTTATACAAAGAAATAGAAGACAACCAGAGACAATATCTTTCAATACTAAGGAAATAATACTTGATATATGTAATACTGAATAATGTCACTGGCTAATTAAAATTAACTTTATGCATAGCTTGAAGTTATGCACTGAGCTCTCCATGTATTTAGAGTAGTATACAGCCCTGCAAGAAATATCACCCTGTAAGAACCTAAGTTCCCTGTAAGCTGTGCAGCCACACAGCAGGCTATAAAGCCCCGCACAGGCTCTCAGGGAACCTGCCCGGCTGGGACCTGCCGGAGGGAGGGACGCCCCTCCCCCAGCCCCAACCCAGCCCTGGTCTTGCCGCGGCCGGGGAGAGGAGCCTCTCCCCCGCAGCCCAGGTGCTGTGAGGGAAGAAAGAGCTGGGAGGAGTCCTCTCTCTCTGCTGTAGCCCCGCGGCAGCTTGCACCCCTCATCCCTGGCCCCACCCCAGAGCCCGCACCCCCAATCGTAGCCCTCACACCCCTGCACCTCAACCCTCTGCCCCAGCCCTGAGCCCCCTCCCACACTGTGAATCCCTCGACCCCACCCTCATCACATGAATTTTGTTATGTGCATCAATATGGAAGTGATGTGTCACACAACACCTCCATATTGGTGCACATAATAAAATTCATTCCACACGTGTGGGAAAAATTAGAGGGAACACTGGTAAGAACTAAGGGTTGCAAAAAGTTTGTATCGTGCTACTGGTAAAATAGCTACCGCAAAGTACTTTAGTCCGTTTATTTTAGGCATTTTTAATCTGCCCATTTTCTCTTTACGTAGACTTCTTGCAGTTATTTTTTCACATTTTATAATCTGTCACTTTTACAATCGTTTATATAAAGCAATAAAAGCAAAGTGCACTATATTAAAAAATTAACTGCAAAGTTTTGTCAATTTCAAAACAAGATGTAAATAGTTGGCACACCAAACAGAATCTCCATTGATTTTTTTTTCTAATTTAATATTTACTTAGCATTGAAATGCTCCTTCAGTAATCTCCTACGTGTGCTAACATTATTATCCTTAACTCCGTTTAGGCCCTTTTATCCCATGCTCCATGGAGTGAATAAGAAAGTCATTTTGGGATACTCCTAAAGGCACTCATTCCCAACTAGTGCAGACTCGTTTGTTTAAATATTTGCATTCGTTGAATGAAACATCAATCAGTGTCACCATCAAAAATGTAAAACTACACAGACACAGAGAAAGATGTCCTGAAGCACACAGCCTTAGTACTTTTTACTTCAGACTCACCTGAAGTCACTTATTAAGGGACAGGTATGTAGTTCAGGATATAAAATATAGTTATTTTTATTTGTAAACTCTTTTCAGAGAAATTAAGATTAATAGAAGGAGAAAACTCTAGAACTTGTTCAGTCTTTCAGTTAAGATGGATCCAAAGTATGTTTTAATTGTGTTCTCAAGCCCTGATAACGTTCAAGGCTATAATCCTGGAAACACATTCACACATTATTTATTAACTACGAGCCATAGTTACGGATTAGGACCCGTCATGGTAGGCACTGTACAAATACATAACAAAAATATATTCCTAGCACCAAAGAGCCTACAGTCTAAAGCAGTAGTTCTCAAACTGATTTGATTGGGCCCCCCTTCTTTGTGTCTGTAGTCATTTATGCTCCCCCCCCTCACCCCCCACAAGTACATATACCACCACCCAGCTCTGAAGGCCGAGTGGAGAGCAGCAGATTCTGGCCAGTAGTGCAGTTCTGAAGGCAGTGCGGCACCAGCAGCAGTGCACAAGTAAGGGTGGCAATGTGAACAGTGATATTCATCAGTATCACTGTTCACAGCTGATTTAGCGCCCCATTGCCACCCTTACTTCTGTGTTGCTGCTGCCAAACCAGGCCTGATAGCCGGAGCCCCACCTCCTCCAGGTGAGGATTGGGGGTGAGGGGGAAAGAGAGCTTGAGCCCGGGATGCCTCCAGGTGAGGGAATGGGGCGGGATGGGAGTCGGGACCTGAGCCACCTGCTGATGAGGGACTGGGCGGGGGGAAGGAGAGCTCGAGCCTGAAAAAGTCCTTTGTGCATTTTCACTGAAAGAAACCTAATTTTTAGACACAAGGTGAAAGGGTCATTTTCCAATAATTAATTCCCCACAGATAGGTATTTAGCATAGCCACTTTTTACTTATTATCCCTCAACACATGCAACTGAATTACCATTTATTATAAAATTGCTGTATTTTAGACCCTGATCCTGGCTTGCGGTTGCATGGTTCTCAAAGCAGGATTGTGGCCCTACATTTCAGTATCTCCCAAATCACCTGTTATTTTAGCTAAAATATAATTCCCCATAATAATAAAGGTCAGATTCATTAAAATGACTATAATGTCTAAGCTGAAGTTATAAGCAGATCCAGAAATATTCTACTTTAGCAGCTGTAACTAGATATTTGATTAGAAATCTTTTAACTGGTATAACATTTTTAATCAAATATACAAAATATTTATTGGTCTCAGATCCATATTAGATGTGGAGAGGATTCTTGAGAGGAAATAACTCAGGATGTGAACCCAGATGTTCTTACTGCTTGTAGCAACCACCATGGCGCCTCCTGGTGGTTTCTCCAGGGAATTAGCTCACCAGCCTCTGGAGCGCCCTCTGCAAGCCGGTGAGCCGCCTGACCACTCGGGCCCACAAGTCCCTCCCAGGACCCGGTGCCCCTTTAACTGGGGTGCTGCCCCCCAGCAATACCTCCCCAGATCTGGGTTTCCCCTCCCACAGGGGACTCCCTACCCCCTATCCCCACCTCGCCTCAGTCGTAGGCTACTGCCAGTCTCCAGATAGCCCCCACGCCCTGGGGCAGACTGCAGTATAAGCCACTCATCACAGGCAAAGGGGGTTTGGACCTGCTGCCTCAGCCTACCTGTGGGTTGCCCCCACAACCCCAGTACCTAGATGGGCCTAACCCTAGGCCACAGCCTGGGGCTCTCTCAGGCCAGAGCTCCCCAGCTCCTCTGGCCTTCCCCAGCCCTGCTCCACCCTAGGTACCTGCAGCCAAGCCCTTCTCCCTCTATAAGCAAAGGGAGCTTAGCTTAACAAGCTAAGACTGTTTAATTCAAATATTTTAATGACTTTTCCATATCTGGCACTGCAATAACAATTGTACCAAGTGGAGTAAAAAACCAAAGATTTTTATACTCCTTGCCTGGCGTATATAAAGCTAATACTGATTTCTATTACACATTTCTTTGAGTCCTGGCAGGAAAGAAAGGTCAGCTAAAGGTAATTCCATTCCACTGGTAACATATACAATGGTCTACATGTCCCAGGAAGTTAATACTTGACTATGTCACCAACACAATAACAGATGGACACCAACATCAGCACCTGGACGCAAAGACCAGGTTCTGGGTGCTTAGAAATTTATGCAATTCTAATTGCTATATTGGAGGTCAGACTGCATGTTCTTAGGCCAGGCAAACATTAGGAGTACTTTGCCAGTATAGCTATATTAGTGTGCTATAGAGGCAGAACGCTCCTAACATAGACTCTGCTTGTACCAGAAAAACAGAGCTTTTGCCAGCATATCTCACACCTCATCACACCCCTACCAACACAGCTATGACTATGCCAGCAAAAGTTTGTAGTGTAGACCTGCCCTTAGAAAGTTTGAATTGACCAGAGGGAATGAGCTGTAGTTGTTAGACTACATAAATAAGACTCAGGAATCTTGGGCAGAAATCCTGGATCCATTAACGTCAACGAGAGAGAGGAGGAGGAGGAGTTATTTAAGTTCAGCGCCAATGTGGACACAAGAACAAATGGATATAAACTGGCCATCAACAAGTTTAGGCTTGAAATTAGATGAAGGTTTCTTCAGAGGAGTGAAGTTCTGGAATAGCCGTCCAAGGAGAGGAGTGGGGGCAAAATCCTAACTGGCTTCAAGACTGAGCTTGGTAAGTTTATGGAAGGGATGATATGATGACTGCCTACAGTGCTGTGGCCCATCGGCGACTGCCTGTAGCCGATATCCCCAGCCGCTGGAGATGGGACTGAAGATGGGGAGGGCTCTGAATTACTACAGAGAATTCTTTCCCGGTGTCTGGCTGGTGGATCTTGCCCATATGCTCAGGGTCTAACTGACTGCCATATTTGGGATCAGGAAGGAATTTTCATCTGGGTCAGATTGTCAGAGACCCTGGGTGTTTTTCGCCTTCCTCTGCAGCATGGGTCACTTGCAGGTATAAACTAGAGTAAATAGTGGATTCTCTGTAACTTGAAGTCTTTAAATCATGATTTGAGGACTTCAGTAACTCAACCAGAGGTTTGGGGTCTATTACAGGAGTGGATGGGTGAGGTTCTGTGACCTGCAATGTGCAGGTCAGACTAGGGGATCACGATGGTTAGAGCCCTGCGCCGATACAAAATTTGCATCTGCATCTGATCTGCGATCCACAAACATGATCTACAGATATCCACATCTGCGAATGCAGATATCCGCAGATTTTCAGGGCTCTAACCATAGGCGCCGACTTTAGTCAGCGCTGGTGGGTGCTCACATCCCCCAGGCGCGCCGCATTTCCCCTCCACCCCCCCGCCCATCTCCCAGGCTTGCTGTGCGCCAAACAGCTGAATCATGGCAAGCCTGGGAGGGAAGGGGGGAGAAGCGGAGTGGCGGCGGGCTCAGAGGAGGAAGTGGAGGTGAGCTGGGGCGGGGTGGGGGCCATAGGAAGCGGAGGTGATCTGGAGGGGAGTGTAGAGGAACCGCTCCCTGCCCCACCTCACCTCCGCTCTGCCTCCCAACGCGCCGCTGCTCCACTTCTCCCCTCTCCCTCCCAGGCTTGCTGCACGCCAAACAGCTGATTCGCAGCAAGCCTGGGAGGGAGGGGGGAGAAGCGGAGCGGCCGCGCTCGGCGGAGGTGGAGTGGAGGTGAGCTGGCAGGTAGGGCTGGCGGGGACCAATTTTTCCCCATGGGTGCTCCAGCCCCAGAGCACCCACGGAGTCGGCGCCTATGGCTCTAACAATGATCCCTCCTGGCCTTAAAGTCTATGAGTTTATGAGATTTCAGTGGAGTTACGATTTCACCCCTGGATTATATTCCCAGCTCTACTATTGACTAGTGCTCAGAAAAACATCTGCAACAAAACTTAAACACCCCATATTAGTCTGGGTCGCTTTTTAAGGAGTAGTTAGAAATAACTTAGACTCAGCCTGGTTACAAAATGCAGTTAAGTTCCAGAATACAGATTGGTACCAAGTTTGTAACACAACGCTTCTGTAACCTGGTTCTTGATATGGCTCTGCTTATAATGTAGACTGGGCAATTTTTTTAAACAGGCTGGGACAAACTTTTTGCTAGAATGGTACTTAAAGGGATAAGAAAAGGTCTCCAGCATAGGTCAGTCTTTTCTCAGTCAACTTTTTTGTATTATCTAGGTTAAACCAAGTGGTTTGGGGAAAAGTGTTTGTTCTTTTTAGATCTTTTAAAAATAGTTTTATTGCTAGTTAAAGGTGCCAGACTGACAGCAGTGGGAACAAAAAGCTTTCTACTCAGTGCATGGATATATCATGGATACGAACTGTGCAAGTTTCTATATTCAATCCTGGAAATGTGTCTCAATCTTGACCTAGAGGGATCACTTCTGTAGGGGGAGGAGATAGTTCTGGTTATAATCCCATTCAATACTAGTTCTCTCTGCTGAGACTACTAATTAGGCCTTGTCTTCACTAGAATGGATTTGCATGTATAGCTAAGTAGGTATACCTAATCCAGCTAGTGGAGATGCAGTTTATACCAGCAAAAGAGTGATTTCGCCAATATAGATTATACCAATTTCCTGAACAATACAAGATATACTAGTAAAAGAACTTTTTTGGGCAGAATAACTGCATCTATATTTGATTTTTGGTGGCACAGGTATGTCGGTTAGGCTGTAATTCCCCCCACACATACACACATTCCTGGCTGGCGTAGGAATGCCAGCAAAACTTTTAAGTGTAGACCAGGCCTTAGTAATAAATAAGAACATTTGTCCACTAGGAACTGAAACCATCATACTCAAGTCACCCAACAGCCATTCCACAGTGGGATGGTCTAAAATGGATTTATATCTTACATTCTGATGAAACAACGAGTAGTCCAGTGGCATCTTAAAGACTAACAGATTTATTTGGGCATAAGCTTTTACCCAGAAAAGCTTATGCCCAAATAAATCTGTTAGTCTTTAAGGTGCCACCGGACTCCCTGTTCTTTTTGTGGATACAGACTAACACGGCTACCCCCTGATTCTGATGAAAGGCTTTCTATCCTATTATCGTTGAGCAAGTGAAATGGAATGCACAGAAGACTTCAATAGGTTTAGAGATCTGGATAAAATGTTATAAAGCACCAGGACTTTAGGATTAATATCTAAAACGCTAATTGTCTATTTTTATTCATATAGCATCTAAATTATGCTTTGTGCACCCAACCAATGTGGGTTTGCCCACAAGTAATTAATACTTGTGCTATTTCCTATAGCACTTAAACATTTTTGATAACAAGCAAAAATGGCAAGCCGGTCAACCTCAGGCAAATCATGCTCTTGCTCTGTGCCTCAGTTTCCCTAGCTTCAAAACAAGGATGCTCACCTTTCACACAGGTTTCAGAGTGGTAGCCACGTTAGTCTGTATCAGCAAAAACAACAAGGAGTCCTTGTGGCACCTTAGAGACTAACAAATTTATTTGGGCATAAGCTTTCGTGGGCTAGAACCCACTTCATCTGATGCATGGAGTAGAAAATACAGGAGCAGGTCTGTATCTGCACGAGTTTTTTAATGAAGTTGATGGATTTCCACTTCATACGGCTAAATTCAGTGCCTTGCATAGTGACAGGTCTCAGAGTGGCAGCCGTGTTAGTCTGTATCAGCAAAAAGAACGAGTCCTTGTGGCACCTTAGAGACTAACAAATGTATTTGGGCATAAGCTTCACACGGGCATTTTATGAGGCTTAACTCATTAGTGTCTGTAAAGAGCTTGGGGGCTCTTGGTGCTTCAGAAGAGCACAAAGCTCCAAAGTTTAAAGTTTTTGTACTACTTTTAGTCATTTTGTCCCCACCTAACCACCCAACATTTCTCTAATACAGCTCAATTCTGTAAGGTGCTAAATGCCTTGAGCGGTAATGAGCAGCCATTAACTAGACCAATGCTTTTCAACCCTGGGGGTCCACAGATTATGTATAAGATTTCCAAAGGGCCCCGCACCTCCAGTCGAAAATTTTTAGCGGGCCGCAAATGAAAAAAGGTTGAAAACCACTGGAGTAGACCACTGAGAGGACACCAACCCTCAGGCTCACTTCCCAAGTGGTTTGTTGCAAACTGATTTAGACAGGCAAGGAAAAATGATATTTCTACTCAAATTCGACTGGCTTGATTCCCAAAGGCGATGAGCCCCATGAGAGTCAGTGGGCACTTTGGTGGCCGCAGCACCTCTGCAAATAAAAAACAAACCAAACCACCCCTCTCGCTGGATGCGTCAATCCCCTTTACATTTCCGGGTACAGCCAGATCACTGACTGGGAGCTCTTTGTCAAAAAGAAAACATGCCACAGGACTCCTAGGTACAGAACCACTCGGAAATGCAATTTGCTGCCTACATGGGGGGTCAGCTCCAGGCTCGAGGAAAACCAGAAGGATTCGGTCAGGCTCGGCCCCACACGTGTCTCGGCAACACTGTACACACAGAACACGTCCCAAGCACTCCGGGGAACTCTTCTCCCGATCCCCACAAGCCCCTCGCCCGGACTCACTGCCCGACGCTCCGGAGCAGCCGTGGGGTTAGCGCGGCTCGGGACTGGGAGTTAGTCCCTGCACTTCTCCCGGGACAATGGAGCCGATCTTCTTCAGCCCCAGCCCCGGCGGCGCCCCCCCGCCCACGCCCCGCATTAGCCCTGGGCGCAGTCGGGACGGTCCTGCTGCCCCCGCCTCATGCCGAAGCTGCGAGGGGCACAGGGGGGCAGGGGCCGGGAGACCAGCGGAGCCCCCCGCCCTAAGCGGAGCCGGACGCCTGGTTCCCAGAAACTTTCTACTTCCAGTGGGGGGAAAGCGACCCCCCCCCTTTGCCCCTTACCTCGCCCCCGAGTCTCCTCCTCAGCCCGGCCCCGGCGCGGCGGCAGCGCCCGGCAGCCCGACGGGGAGCCGCTCCGGACGCCCCCAGCTCATTGACTCGGCCGGTCCATGCCCGCGGCGGGGCGGACGGAGGCGCCTGGGGCCGGGCGCGGCGCGCGGAGCGGGGATGTGCAGGCGCCGCCGGGACACCCGAGCGCCGCCAGAGCAGAGGGAGGAAACCGCAACGTCACCGAATGCAGCTGGGGGAGGGGAGGGGAGGGGAAGCGCCTGGGGAGCCCCCCGACCCCCCCCCCCTTCCTCCCCCTGCCTGGGCACGGACATCCTCCCTCCCGGCTGGAGAGCAGAGCGCGACCCCACCCCTGCTGAGCACCCAGGGCCAGCATGGGCTACTACAACTCCAGCTCCTTTGGGTCTACGGGGATCCTGCTGCTGCTTCTTGTACCCAATCCCTACACTACGCTGTCCACACAGAGGACAGGTCTAGCTGCCCCTACTGCCCCCACCACCACCACCACCACACCCAGATCCCCAGGAATCCCCGAGCCTAAGCCTTGCGAAAGCCCATATGCAGCTCCCAAGTCCTCCTTGATTCAGTCCGATTTTGGGCCTAAGTTTCCAAGTTCTAACTTCTAACACAAGTCTACACTCCTACTGCACCTAAACATGCTGGACCCTGTTGCATTCTGGTACATGAATGCCACAAAATCCCAGATCCAACACATGGCACCTACTAGATCAAAGGGACTTTTAACCCTCACTCCCCAATTCTGTGGCACCAGCAGAAAACAAGTGTGGCCACCACTCCTACTTATACCATAACATTCCAGACCCTGATGGGTCCTGGAGCAGGAGCACCACAAAAACCTAGGTTCAGCTCCTGGATCATAGCAGTTTGGGTTATTGCAGCCAAAATGTGAGATGTCAACACTGTGTTGCTCATATTGAATTTCTGATCACTTCAATTAGCACATGTTCAAAACCACACAGCCTTGCCTAGGCAAGAGTATCCTGAATGAAGAAACGTGTGTTTACCTCAGTTTACATATATGTAGTAAACAGGGTCTTCGAGACAGCAGGGAGAGGAGATGGCAGGAGATAAAGCAAATTTACATTTCCGCAAACACAGGTGAGAAGAAAGACCATGAAGAATCCTTCATCACCAGACTCCATATCACTTTCTTTGCTGTTTGAATAAACTTTGCTTTGAGGGGTAATCCTCAGAATTCACTTCAAAGGGTGACTGGACTATAAAAGAAAGGGGCAGAAAACCCTGCGATCTCTCTCACACACACCTAACAAGACAAAGGAACCTGGCCTTTGGTCTTGGGGGCAGGGGGATCCTGACCTGAGAATTTGGTCTGCCTTGCTGCTGGGAAACTAGTATAAGGATTTTACCTTGAACCAATTCTAGCTTGTTAAGTTTAGCTACTATAAAGCATTGTATTTTTATTTCTCTTGTAACCATTTCTGACTTTAATGCCTTATATTTGAATTCAACGTAAAGTCCTATCTTCTTTTGTTAATTAACTTGTTTTATTTTTAATCTAAGCCAATCCAGTGCAGTGTTTAAACTGAACTCTTTGGGTAACTCCAGTTAAAGTAGCAAATTTTGAATATTGACCCTTTACAGGGCAAAGGACCTTTAATTTCTGAACTGCCCAGGAGAAGGCTGGGCAGTGCAGAACACACATTTTGGGGGAAACTCAGGACAGGGAGTGCTTTGGGGTCACCCTGCAAGTAGTAACCAAGGCTGGTGGAAGTCAGACTAGTGAATTACTGACAGGCTGCTGGGGTCAGAGTTGTTGGACCAGGACTGCAGCTATACACAGAAATTCCAAGTGTGGCCTTCATGCTGGCAGGCTGCTTGTGTGCAGCCCAGGTTGGAAGCTACACTAAAGCACTTCGAGGCACTCAAGACTGCAGGGCAGGCAGTGACACAACTGCTCACTGGTTTGGATTGCACCCTGGAATGTGACAAAAGGGCAGTTTGGTGAATGAGTAGCCAGAGAGCCATTGCACTATTCTGGGCTGCTGGATGGCTAGTGAGCTGCTGAAGTAAGAAAAAATTAGAGAAGCCTCTAGGGCTACTCTTCACTGGGAGCCAGTCTAGTCTCCAGCTATCTCCAGACTTGAAGAGATAAAAAGACAGCTCACAGCCACTTTCCTACTTCCCACAGCCAGGGGCTGCACCGCAGAGAACAGCTCAGAATCTGAGCCATGTCTCCTTTGACTCCCCTTTGCCAGCACCGGCCTCTTCTCTGAGATTTGACACAATCTCCCCATGCTCAGTGCAGGTGGCCTCCTCGGTGTGGCTCCTGTCATCTCTGACAGACTTTCTGTATCTCTCTGCATCACCTATCTCCCCCACACTTTCAAATTTCATCGGAAAATGTCATTATTTCTCTCCCCCTCTGGTTATGTTGTTCTATTTGACATTTGGAAAGGTCCTATTTAATTTAATACATTCTGAGATACTGTTTCCATAAACAATATTGTGGAAAACAAACCTCTATTGAACACTGGGTTCCAGCCCAGGGTCCTGTACTGCCCAGCTAGATCAGGTGCTTTACCCATAATTAAGTTTTCCTTGCGCCATTTCCTACCTTGTCTCTGGGTCTCCAAGTCTCTTCTCTGGTTACCCAAGGTCCCTCCAATGCCTCCCTGCCTGGTGAGCTTCCCTCCATGCTGTCAGCTGCTTTTCCTGCTCTGACTCTCCCCTGCTCAGCCAGGGCCCTGAGGGAACCTTGTTGATCCTTACAGTCTCTTCCCTCCAACTCTTCCCCCCACCTGGACCCTGTCAGCACTTAGACCTGATTCTTTGTTTACAGGAATGCCCTGATTCCTGAGAGGTGGGGCTAGTTCTCTGATCAGTGTTGGCTTAGATCATAGAATAGCAGGGTTGGAAGGGTCCTTAGGAGGTCATCTAGTCCAACCCGCTGCTCAAAGCAGGACCAATCCCCAATTTTTTCCCCCAGATCTCTAAATGACCCCCTCAAAGACTGAACTCACAACCCTGGGTTTAGCAGGCCAATGCTCAAACCACTGAGCTATTCCTCCCCCTCCAGCCCAAGGGCAAGTCACCCTGTTACACCTGTCATTCCTGCTGCCCACACCACACAACTACCCAGGCCTTTTGCTTTTTTCTCCTATTTGTGTCTTTGTGTCTTCTTCCAAGTACCTCTCTGTGCCTGGAGCCCCCTTCCTGATGTGAGTTGCCTGGGCTCCACTTTCAGCTTAAAGCACAGGTCTACCATGAGGCCTATGAACAATACTGAAAAATAAAATAGAAAGGTACAAAACCCTCCAGCTACTCACATTAAGTAACCAAAGCAACTGTATATCTTTGTGCTGTAACCCTTGTACTCCCTCCTCCTTCCCTTTCATAGGTCTGGTCATTCCTTATAATATCTTAACCCATATTGCTAAATCCTGTCAGGAGGGACACTGGGCCAGAGCTTTTTTTTGGCAGACAAATTGCAGAGTGTAAATCAGAGGGAGGGAGGTAAAGCCGGCTTAGAGATCACCTTTGCACCCCCCTTATTCCGGCTCCTGCTCTGCATAGGCTATTCCCTCTGCATTGTGTTAGCACAACCTGAAGGCTGCTGTAATTTACAGCAAGCTATTCTCATCCTCAGCCTTATTAGGGGCATCTTGGCCAGCCCCCCTTTCCCATGCTACGTCAGTAGAAGGAGGGCGAGTAATGTTTGAGTCTCTGCAGGAACTGTGCGCCTCTTGAGGTGATCTTGCCAGGACTTGTCAAGGCCAGACCTCACTAGCAGTGTGACACAAAGCAGCCACCCCACACAGGAAGATCGAGCCCCTGGATTTTTATTACGCTGTAGATTGTCAGGTACACCGCGGGAGCTGTAAAAACACATACATGAAAATAAATAAGTAATTGCTTAGCTTTCTCTATCTTCTCTGTCTCATACTCTTCAAACTCTTCTCCTAGCTTAGTCTCTTGTTGCCCTGTTCCATGGTGGGCAAGGCAGCAGTACTGTTAGCTGGAAGGGGAAACACTAGAACCTTTCCTGATGGTTCTTCTTTTGGGTAAATTGAGCCACTTCTTGGCTTTATGTTTCCCTCTTTTTCTTCCTGCTTGTTCTCCCCGATGGTTTAAGCTAAGGCCCGCAGATAGGTAGTAAGTCAGATGTAGAGATAAACTGCAGCAGATTTCGGCGTGAAGGAGGAAACTGCAACACAAGCAAGCTCAGTCACTGGAAGGTGAAAAAGCTGCTGAGCGAGAGCAGGGTGCCATGGAGGCCCTATTGTCCATACGTGGACATTCTCCAAACTGTGGGCAGGAGGAGAGCAATGGTAAAGCGGGCATGGTAGTGCATCATGACCTCGGCACAGCCGTTTGACATAAACCCCTGAAGATGCTTCGAGCTACAGGAAGAGTGTGGGTGAATCAGCTAGTCTGCGTCCTGTCACAGTTTCTCTAAGTTCTGTCAAGGCATGGTCAACTCAGGTTTCAGTGTAGTAGCTGTGTTAGTCTGTGTCAGGAAAAAGAAAATAAGAAAAGGAATACTTGTGGCACCTTAGAGACTAACAAATTTTGAAGCGGACTGTAGTCCACGAAAGCTTATGCTGAAATAAATTTGTTAGTCTCTAAGGTGCCACAAGTATTCCTTTTCTTATTTTCTTTTTGTAGGAGGTCAGGTGCTGGTGCTGCTTTGAGCCGCGTATGTCCTTCTCAAGACAATATTGGTCATCAAAGTAATTTCTGTTACTTTTATATTACTGTGGATCAGGCCTACATTTAGCCTTAATCTGCCCTTTGTTTCCCTGTATGACAACAGTTGCAGCATTTAACTCTCTTGTGCCTGCTCTCCTATTTCTTGCTCCCTCCTTCTCTTGAGATTAGCCTCTACTTGAAACCCTAAAGTGCACCTTTTCTGCTTCCAAGCATCACTCTAGGGTTGCACCCTAGCTCCACAGGGAGAACATTTCCTCCTACAGCACAGAATTGCTCAGTGTATTGCTTCTCACAGTAGCACAACTTGATCATATTTTATTTTTTAAACTACGCCCTCAACTTTCTCCCCCCCCCCCCCCCAAACTGTGATGTCTTTAACTAGCTACACTATCTTCCACTGGGAAGTGCAAACCGCACTCACACTCAGGCAAACTTTACAAGCTAACATTAATCGGTGCTCCCATTTAGCCATCATTTTCTCTTGCCCTGAATTTCCAAGATGTTTACAAAATGAAAGCCTCACTGCAACATCTTGAAAATTCAGATGTCCACATACCCCCGTTTTCACAGAACATGACAGTGGAATCCACCTACCTTCTCGATGTATTTGACATGATGGAAGTTAATTAACTGTTCAGCTACAGAACTGCTGATGCTTCATGGAAATATTTGAAAGATGCCCACTTAGGAAATAATGGTGCCTACATGCTCTATACTTTCTGTATTTCTCTCTATTTATTTATTTACTTATTTATTTTTATTATGGGGAATATGTGAATGAAAAGAGGCTGTGTTCTGGCAAATGTGTTTGGTCTTGCTGTTTACTCTCCATCTGAAGTGATAATCTTCTCACAGTTATATCATCGCTATTTATTATTGATAAGGTGGTAGGTGTGATGCTGTATGATGGAATATGACCATTTATATAATTGATATTACCACTATTATGCAATTGCAACAAATCTTTTACAAAGTGCATCATGTAAGGAGTCAATGGAAAAATTACAATCTATCAAATATGATTATCCTGGTTAAATCTATGGATAGTCTCTGTATCACAAGTAATGGATATTGGCCTTGGACTTATATTTTAGACGTGTTATGTGTTCCCTGTAAGTGGTGCAGTTGGGCCACCCAGGAGAGATTCAAGTGCTGCCCAGTTGATTAGCAGAGTGCGCACATCTGGCAGCATGTATTCAGGTGCCTCTCCCCTCACTGCTTTGCAGCCACGTTGCTTCATTCTGCAGCTGCTACCGGGACCCTCCTGCTGGCTGTGCAGAGCGAGGGGGGGAGGGGAAAGGAGGGTGCTGATGTCAGGGTCCCCCCTCCCCTGTACCCCATCTCTGCAGCAGTAGCGTAGCCAGGGGGGAAGCAGGGGGAGCGGCCGCTCCCCCTGTGAGGAGAAGCGGTGCCTTAAGGCGCCGCCCGAGCCCCGCTGCCAGAGCTGGGCTGGGGAGGCGCTTTAAAAGGCCCACGGCTCCTGCCGCTGCGGGTAACCGCGGGCCCTTTAAAGCACCCCCCTCAGCCCCGCTGCCGGAGCCGGGCTGGGGGGGCGCTTTAAAAGGCCCGCGGCTCCTGCCACTGCGGGGAGCCGCGGGCCCTTTAAAGCGCCCCCCCGCCCCGCTGCCGGAGCCGTGCTCGGGCGGGGATTTAAAAGGCCCGTGGCTCCCTGCGGCTGCAAGAGCCGCAGGCCTTTTAAATCCCCACCCGAGCCCCACTGCCAGAGCCGGGCTGGGGAGGGGGCGGGGCTTTAAAAGGCTCCTGCAGCTCCTGCAGCTGCGGGGAGCCACGGGCTTTTTAAAGCGCCGCCAGAGCCCCGCTGCCGGAGCTCCAGCGGCACTTTAAAGGGCCCGGGGGCTCCGCAGCAGCTGGAGCCCCAGGCCCTTTAAAGCGCCGCCGGGTGAGTACAGGGGGAGCGGGGAGGCGCCTTTTTATAGCGCCGCTCCCCTGTGCTCTAAACCTGGCTACGCCACTGCTCTGCAGAGCAGGGGAGAGGGGACAGCCTGGCTCAGGAGGACTCGGAGCTGCTGCCATTTCAGGTCTGAACGGTGGGTGAGACAGCACATGATTTCTGAGACTTCCCCAGCAGCCAGCTCACACAGTCTCTGTCTGTCTGTCTCCCCGTCGACCCTGCCCATGTACCCCATCTCTGCAGAGTGGGGGAGAGGAGACATCAGGGCTCAGGACACAGCAGGAGAGCTTTCAGTGAGTGCCTTTAAGAGACAGTGCACAGCATCTCTCAGAAACTTCCCCTGCAACCAGCACACACACAGTGTCACACGCGTGCATGCACACACACAGTCTCTCTCTCTCTCTCTCTCTCTCTCTCACACACACACACATATACACACACAGTCTAGTCTCTGTGTCACACTCATCTTCCAACACATATTTGTACTATTTGTTTTGTTACTTCTTGGTACTTCCTGCAATTCACATATATTCTCTGTAATTTTATTCTTTCAAAGTGTGTTATTTTAGTATTTTGACTGTTCTATGCATTTCATAATTTTTAGGGCTGTCAAGCAATTAAAAATATTAATTGCGATTAATTGCACGATTAAAAAATAATTGTGATTAATTGTGATGGTAAACAACAATAGAATACCATTTATTTTAAATATTTTTGGATGTTTACTACACTTTCAAATATATTAATTTCAATTACAACACAAAATACAAAGTGTACAGTGCTCACTTTATATTTATTTTTTATTACAAATATTTATACCGTAAAAACAAAAAAACTGTATTTTTCAATTCACCTCCTACAAGTACTTTAGTGCAATCTCTTTATCATGAAAGTTGAACTTACAAATGTAGAATTATGTATTAAAAAATAAAACAATGTAAAACTTTAGAGCAGGCCTGCACAACTCGTAAAGCGGCGAGGGCCATATTACTCCAAAGAAAACAGCTGAGGGCTGAAACCCGCCGGCCCCGTGGAAACACCCCCCCCCACCAACGCCGCCCGCCCCGCGGAAACAACTCCTCCTTCCCCAGCGCTGGGGTGTGGAAGCCTGTAGAGGGGATAAGAAACAGCACGCATAGGGTGACCAGTTCACAGCAGTAAAATAGGACCCGCCCCCTCCCCGCTCGGCCCCACCATCACACCCCTCCAGGGGTCACTATGTTACTGCACACAACAGTCAATCAATGCAGTTGTAGATAAATCTCTGCATTATGCATTTTTGTATAACTTTTATATGACTTTGTATTGAACCTTGGTAATATGTTATAGCGGGCCCCTAAGGTAGTATAATTAAGGTAAAAGAAAAATGTCTTTTTGCTAGAAGTAGAATAAGATCTTCCTCTCACTTTGTATTCAATTGCCCTGTTGAGTGAATGAGGAAGGCGTGGAAGGGAGGCACCTCCAGACAGCTGCAACCCTTGAAGAGGGGATGGGAACTCACCCCCCGGCGGGCCGCACAGTGAGCCCACGCGGACCGCATGTGGCCCCCAGGCCGCATGTTGTGCAGGCCTGCTTTAGAGCCTACAAGTCCACTAAGTCCTACTTCTTGGTCAGCCAATCACTCAGACAAACGAGGCAGGTTACAATTTGCAGGAGATAATGCTGCCTATTTCTTGTTTACAATGTCACCTGAAAGTGAGAACGGTGTTTGCATGGCACTGTTGTAGCTGCCAGTAGTGCAGGCAGGTCCGGAGCACAGGGGAAGCGGCGCTATAAAAAGGCACCTCCCCAGGCTCCCCCTGTACTCACCCAGTGGCGCCTCCGGCGGCGCTCCGGGTCTTCGGCGGCGGGTCCTCACTCACTCCGGGTCTTCGGCGGCGGGTCCTCACTCGCTCCGGGTCTTCGGTGGTACACGTCGCCGAAATGCCGCCGAAGACCGGGAGCACCGTCAGGTGAGTGCAAGAAGTGGCGCTTAAAAAAAAAGGCGCCACTTCTTTTTAAGGTGCCGTTTCTGCTCACAGGGGGAGCGGCTGCTCCCCCTGCTCCCCCCTTGGCTTTGCTACTGGTAGCTGCCATTGCAAGATGTTTACGTGCCAGATGTGCTAAAGATTCATATGTCCCTTGATGCTTCAACCACCTTTCCAGAGGATGTGTCCATGCTGATGACAGCGTCTGCTTGATAACGATCCAAAGCAGTGCAGACTGACGCATGCTCATTTTCATCCTCTGAGTCAGATGCCACCAGCAGAAGGTTGATTTTCTTTTTTGGTGGTTTGGGTCCTGTAGTGTCCACATCAAAGTGTTGCTCTTTTAAGACTTCTAAAAACATGCTCCACACCTCATCCCTCTCAGATTTTGGACGGCACTTCAGAGTCTTAAACCTTAGGTCGAGTGCTGTAGCTATTTCTAGAAATCTTACATCGGTAGCTTCTTTGTGTTTTGTCAAATCTGTGATGAAAGTGTTCTTAAAACAAACATGTGCTGTGTCATCATCCGAGACTGCTATAACATGAAATATATGCAGAATGTGGGTAAAACAGAGCAGGAGACATACAATTCTCCCTCCAAGGAGTACAGTCACAAATTTAATTGACACATTATTTTTTTAATGAGCATCATCAGCATGGAAGCATGTCTTCTAGAATGGGGTGGCCGAAGCATGAAGGGGCATATGGATGTTTAGCATATCGGCATGAAAATACCTTGCAACACTGGCTACAAAAGTCCCATGCGAACGCATGTTCTCACTTTCAGGTGACATTGTAAATGAGAAGCAGGCAGCACTATCTTCCGTCAATGTAAACAAACTTATTTGTCTTAGCGATTGGCAGAATAAGAAGTAGAACTGAGTGGACTTGTAGGCTCTAAAGTTTTACACTGGTTTGTTTTTAAGTGCAGTTATGTAACCAAAAAAAATCTGCATTTGTAAGTTACCCTTTCACGATAAAGAGATTGCACTTCAGTGCTTGTATCAGGTGAATTGAAAAATACAATTTCTTTTGTTTATCATTTTTACAGTGGATATATTTGTAATAAAAAATAATAATGTAAAGTGAACACTGTGCACTTTGTATTCTGTATTGTAATTGAAATCAATATTGAAAATGTAGAAAAATATCCAAAATTTTTTAATACATTTCAATTGGTATTCTATTGCTATAAGTGCGATTAATCACGATTAATTTTTTTAATCACAATTAATTTTTTTGAGTTAATCACGTGAGTTTACTGCAATTAATCAACAGCCCGAATAATTTTATTTCTCTTACACTTAAATTTAATTCTTTGTGTAGTGAGTTCTAAAATGCCTAACCTGTCCTGGCTGGAGTAATTATCCCTATGGTAACTTTTTAAAAATATATATTATATCTAGGTTTTCGGTTTCTATTGGTGGTGCACATCCGCACATACCTCGGTGCACATAACAACATTTATTTCACACACAGATGAAAAAAATTAGAGGGAACATTGCATGGGTGACATCCAACAGATAGATTTACATCAAGGCCAGACAACTATATGTTGATGGCCAATTAAGGATACCACTCTAACTATGGGCCATAGAAGAAACTCATCCCGTCTAGTAAGCCTTCTGGTGGACGCCTCAGCAAGAATATGGGCAATGGTTGCCCCTGTGACTCATCAAACCATGTAAGGACATGTGATATGTTCATGTGACCCTGGAGTCCATCTTGGGCCAGTAACTTTCCACAAACAGAGGTTGTGAACTTTGTTTAAGACAGTAAAATTCCATGCGCATGGCAAATGATATAAAAGAACCTGAGTTAGTTCCATTTTGTCTTTATTTCTCTGGACTGGATTTCTCTGGACTGGACAAGGAAGCTTTGAACAAGGACTGATGATCCCCAATATGCTTGGGTAAGTTACACAGAGACTTTTGCAAGCCTGCAGTTTATTCCATCACTTCTATGATTCTGATCTACGAACACTGCAAAATCACTTGTATGTATATGATCTATTAACCATTTATAATGGTGCTTCTTTTCTTTTATCATTAAACCTTTAATTGTTAGTTACTAAAGGACTAGCATCAGCGTGATTATTGGGTAAGCTCTGAGTTATATACTGACCTGGCTAAGTGGCTGGTCTCTTTGGATTGGAAGGACACTATAGCTGATGAAATTGGTTTTCAGCAACCATTTATCATATAGTCCAGTTTCTGGGTGGTGAGCCAAGGGCTGGAATGCCTAAAGAGGCTGCAGTTTTGATTTCTTTTTAACCAGTGTGGTGAGACAGAAGTTCACTTGTGTTCCTGGCTTAGTATATTCTAATGATAGAATTACCTATTTCTCAGCAGTTTGGCTGGAATTTGGCATTCTCACTGTGCCTCACTGAGGCATGGTGACAGTAGGGTCCACAGTGTGCGAGGTACTTTCCATACATAGAGGAAAACCCCTCCCCAAAAGCATGTGGTCTGTTAAAGGCAGAACAAAAGCTTGGGGAAAAGAGGCAAAACACACCCTCAAAGTGAGCAGGATTATGCTAGGCATACATTGTCTTAATTATTTAAACCGAAACATATACAAGCCATCCCCCTGCCCATCAATGTTATCTGTTGTTGACTCTCAATCCTCAGCCATTTTTAAATGGTTGCCCACTCGCCATGCTTCCATTCCATATTCACATCACCTACCCACTGGCATTCCACAAGTACCTCCCTGACAGCAATCAGGCCACCCAGTGAACAGCAGTGAGCAGGGCACACACATGATGACACAGGAGGTTGCTCTGTAGGTGGTGAAGGTGTGATCTTGCCCAATGCTGCTGCAGTCTCTGGGTTCTCAGGTGATGGGGGCCCCTGCCCTATGTGGCTGCCCATGGTATGAGTGAGCTGGGCCACATCAGGGAGTGGCAGGAAATGGAAGTTCAGCCTGGTTAGCTCCCTCCATCACTGCTGCAGCTGCCCTGGCTGCTGCCCTGGAATCTGGTTGCCGTATTCTCAGTGTGATCTGCCCAATATCATATAAACAGGGTTTATCATCTCCATATTCAGTGATAAAATGCCTCTGCCCACATAGTTCAAAACTGCATTGGCATTTTTGCTATCACATTTTTGCTAGCGTTAATCTGATTTGCTGTCTGCTATCACCTATGATGGCTCATTTTGAATGCTGTGCATGGTTCTGCATACCGGCTCAGGTTATACTATAGTAAAGCATTTGTGGGTGGAAACTACAGCTCTCAATTACAATTTTGAGGCCCAGGAAGAGAAGAGTTAGAATATACCATCAGGGCCAGTGCAGAGATTGGTGCATGAACTGCTCATTGAATTCATAAAAACACCTCTGAAAATTTTACTGTAATTTTGTTAGGCATGGAGGGTGGATTTTTCTGAATTGCACTAGTGATTTAGGAGAATATGTCCTATTGAAAGTCCATTCCTAAATCACATAGATGCTTTTGAAAAATCTCATCCACAGAAGCTTTGGGCATAGGCACCTAATTTTTTTCCTCTCTGGCGAGGTTAAACTATTTCATGATTGGTTACTTTGTACTTTAACTTATTAGGAGGAAAAGTCAATGTCACTGTTCTGTATAGAGATGAATATTAGTGCTAACTCCCAAAATAAGTAACTTTCTGACTGCCTGATAGAATCTGGTCTGGTCAGATCAGCTGAGAATTCTATATAACGTTTATAATTTGTATCTCCATTTGTGCCATTGCCATTTTGTGTGTTCCACCCTCTAATTTGGACAAGTGGACCAAAACCATAGCATGGTTTTGAAGTGGCTTTTATCCCCACAACAAGTATTTTAAACTGTGTCACAACAGCACTAGAGAAAACCATGTATGAACTCTGCGAGGGTGAGCAGGAAGCAGGTGGGATCTCCAGGGTAGTTCTGATTAAAATAGCTTTGTTATAGTGCTGATACTGGCTTCAGATGTTAGCCTTTATGTGAACATAACATCTGGTCAACTCTGAAATCTTTGTGGTCTTGCGGTACTTGTCAAAGAGATGCCATGGGTACCCACTACATCCTGAACAGATTTTCCCTCAGACCTTTGCCATAAACTCAAGCAAATGATCAGGCATGCTGGCAGTATTGCTTGCTTTAATACCTGGAGCTATGCATGGAGGATTCCTCAGCCTGTGCTATAAAGAAGCAATTAAACTGCACAATGGCAAGCTTTTTTATAATGGCAATACCAGAGTCTGTCTAACTTCCTGGATTTCAACTTATTTTTCATTATCCTGTTTTTAATCACTATTTGTATTGATTTAGACTGTTTATATTAAATGAAAATAAAAGCAATATTTGCTTCCTGCATAAGAGGGACATGAACTACAAACCTCTGTGTTTACGTGGATTTTTTCTGTGGTTCACTGAAGTCTCAGATTGTAGGGATATTAAAGAAGTTACTGGCAGTGATTGCCCAAGTGAAAGTAACTCCCCATAATTTGTCCCCCACAATTTAAACCTCATAGCATTACCAAGTAAAAAGATCTCTTGGGTCTCCTGTTAAAACTTATAAGCTACTGTCTGTGTAAACCATTGATTGTATCTGTTCTCAGAAAGATACTGTATTGCTATGAGAAACTTGCAAACAAGTTATTTGACTTTGTTCTTTATGCATGCTTTGTACCTAGAAACAGCATAGAAAGACCCCCACCCTCAAAGGGCAGGGAGTCTCAAATAAATTAGTACACACCCCGAAAGTGGTGGAGACAGTATGTCTGCTGATGAATGCTTGGTGTACATGAATGAATGAGCAGGGAGGTGCCAGCCTAGGAATTCAGTGACCATCGGCTGAAGGCGGCATCAAAGTGGGAACGACCAGACAACCCCCGGAGGGTAAACTGGGACCCACCCGATCATCTCAAAGGATGGGAAAAACAAGATAACATCTGACAGCATGGAGCCACCAGGAATGCCATCTGCTGATTGATTCAGCAACAGCATGATGAAGCAATTTCCATAGACTAACATAGGAAATAATTCCTATAAGAATGGCTTCTACACACTGAGGACTTTGAGTCTGGTTCTGCAACCACCCTCCAGGAGCATCAGATGAATCTGACAAGGACTCGGCTCCACCCTCATGCCCAGGTTACCTGGCCAGTAACTTGGCATGAGCAACGTCTAGGCTGGTAACTATAACATCTATATAGAACATGAATTAACGATTGCATGATTGAATATATATATATATATATATATATATATATATATATATATATATATATATATATATATGTGTGTGTGTGTGTGTGTGTATAAGGAATAAATAGTGATAGTAATAAGTAGTCAAACAACGTTGTTTACTTTTATCTTTGCTTTAATATTATGTTCACAATAAATGTGGCTTTGTTGCCTTATTCCTCTTAAAAAGATCCTGCTGGTTTTTATTTTATTGGTATAACAAGATCTGCCTTCAGATGTTCTACTTACTCAGAAAAGCAGTTTATTACAGGCATCTGGATGGCTCCAGGGATTGGTAACAGAATGTAAAGCCTCTGACCCTTACGTGTGCAGGTCAAATCCAGCTCAGGTTGGCAGAGAGTGGTCCTCACACAGTTCTGATGGGCAGGTATGCAAACGCACCAAAATAATTGGCAATCTACACGGAGGGTAAGGACTGGATGGGCATTAACAACACATAGTGTACTTCCCTTCCTGGAAGTTATCCCTCTAGGTTAGACGTGAGGCACATGTGCACGGTGCACAGAGAAGCCTGCACAGCTGCAGTTTGTCTGTAGCTGTTCTGTAGGAAAGAGAGGGCCTCAATGTTCCTATCAATCTCACATCCTTCCGGCACCACTAAAAATGTTTCACAATTTTGCCTGGGTTGCTTACACGTGGGTGATGGTTCAAGATAACAATTTTGTAGATTCATTCCAACTTCCACCTCAATTTTTATTTCCAATCTCTTTTCTAAGCACTGAAAAGGGGGTGGAGAAAGGTGGGGGCCAGCTAGCTGTAGACATCCTGATCTAGTCTCCTTTCAGTTCTTAATGCCAATTGAGTTAAAATGAAATTACAATCTTCCCCCAAATATGTGCATAACAAGTAGATTATCCTGGTTGAAAAAATAAGGCATTTAATCTGCCAAGCGAGGAAAGCTATTTTAATATTAACACCATACTGTTCCTTCTGTTGGACTGAGAAGTAGTTGGCTGCCTTGAGGCACTGCTTTTACGCAAACTTTGCCAACATATGCAGTTTCCAAAGCACTGCACTTAGGAGTACTTCTGCAAATAAAGATTCCCTGCCTAGGGAAACAGCATCTTCATATCAAATCAATAGCTACTACGTTGTATTTTGTAGGCTATTTTCTTTTTTGTACCAGAAGTTAACTCCTTCTTTCTAAAAAGTGGTATGAATGAAACTCATTAGATACAACATACCGTAGAACATACAAACTATGCACAGAAGAAGTATATTTACACGTGCTGCATTCTTCTCCTATGTGGTGACAGTTCAATATTGATGTTCAGGGTGGGAAATAGTTCGGCTCTGATTTCTGGCATCTCTTTACTAACTTTGTTGTTTTAATCTCATGTGTTTTGACATGTTATTTAATCTGAAACCTATGAAATTTAAAGGTGCAGCAACACTACTTAATCTACACATCATTGTTTGCAAAGATACTGCACATTATAGTTAAGTGCTTTTTGAATAAGGGTGTGGTGATGAAGGTAAAGTCCTCTCTCCCTATTGGCAGTACAAGGGGTACAAATTGGCTAACAGTTTTATGAAACCCAGGACATGTAACTGAATTCCCCGGGTGGAAAGAAACTTCAAGAAAAGGCCAGACATGGAAGCTTCTTTTCTTCTTTTTTTATAAGTCAGTGGGAAGTTATCATACCCTGTGCTAGTTTCAGGGTCCCTGAGATCAGAGCTCCTAGAAAGAAGACCTGGGGGTTCTTTATGACATTGCTTATAGAAGAAGTGCTGTTTCCCTATGGAAAAGGCAGGCTAATCTCTTTGAATTACTGCCATCTCATTATCTGGTGACCTAGTCTTAGCCAATGATTACATGGTGTGTAAAGTGGCTGTAGGCTGGGCTGATCCAGCCTGTGCCAGGACCAGAGACTAGGAGTCAGAACAGAGTTCCTTTACATTTTATTACAAGTAAGGAGCAACATTATATGGTCAAGGTGAAAAGGTTAACGTTTCTCTCTTCCATTTCTCCCTCAATGCAATGGAGAGGTAGTAACCATCAGCCTGATTAAGACTCAGCTCAAAAACTGGGGAGCCAGGAGGTATCAGCCAGGAATACATCTTTGGACTATGCAACATGTTCATCAATGGATAGAAACCCAGCACCACTGGGACATGGACAGACCCTGATCATATGTTGTAGTCCCATCACATCATAGCCAAATTCCCAAGTATGAGAGATGGGCTGGGCAGAGGTCGTGGGTCAATTTCAGCTTTGACTTGCATTGCTAAATCCTAGATTTATACACTTGCAATTGAGCATTTGGGCCACAGGCTCTGCCCATGGAAATTCCCCTAGGAGTTGGTCTGGATGCTGCTTCCTTAGGGCATGCTTCCCCACTTAAGTTGCAGGGCAAACTCTATAGCCGGGGAACTCAGGAGCTCTCAACAACCAAAGAATCTGTTGTGCCCAGGAATGGACGTGGGGGATGTAGTAAGGTGAGGCCCTGAAACATAAACCCTTGTATCAGAGGCCCAGTATGAGGCCTGAGCTAAAGTAATGGTCAAGACTTTGCTAACATAAAGCAAAGTTAAGCTGTACGCCAAAGGCAGGCCTTGCTTACAGAAGTTGGCAAGGAAAGGGCTGATGTTGCAAAAGTACACAAACCTAAAAGGTACCAGAACACTTGTACATTTCACACAGATAACTAGGAACATGCTGGCCCATATGAAAGACAGGGGCAAAAGGGTAATATGATGGATAGAGTTGTTTTGTTTGAACCAACATGTACAAGGTGGGAGGCGGCACCTTACCACGTAGAGGGATTGTACCTTGTTACGTAGAAGGGTTGCACTGCAATACATCAGGAGTGATGTGTAACTTGTTTGTACCTGTGTATAAGAATTTATCCCCGAGGAGTTGTCTTTGGGCTGGTCTACACTAGCCCCGAAATTCGAACTAAGATATGCGACTTCAGCTACGTGAATAACTATCTTAGTTCGAATGAAAAAGCACTTACCCAGGGTCCACACACGGCGCGCAGGCTCCCCCGTCGACTCCGCCTACTCCGTTCGTCGAGCTGGATTACCAGCGTCGACGGCGGAGCACTTCCTGGTTCGATTTATCGCGTCTAGACAAGACGCGATAAATCGAACCCAGAACATCGATCCCGCGCCTCTGACCGGACGCGTAAGTATAGACGTACCCTTTGTGTGGCCTGGGGGCATGTCAGTTACCCCCTGATAACAAACGAGAAGCAAGCCAGTTAAAATGTTTATCTGAATACATTTTAGTGACTAGGGATTTGAAAGGTTTTCTCCAGTAAAACTTTTGTTTCCAGAAACAAGTCAAACTGACATCTCTTAGGTATTATTTTGCATTGGTGGCCACTGGGCTTTGTTCACTGCTCATCCAGATATTCATTTTGAGCATGACAATTTGTGCCATGTTATGGTTGTAGCATTTAAATCTAATTGCACTTTTTAACGATTTCATCTTTCTTGTGTTGTTGCTAGGTTATCAAGTACCGTGAATTCAGAGAAAATGGTTCAGAAATAAATTATCTTTATTTTAAAATGCAAACGGACATGGTTTATACCAAAACAAAGGTTTACAGAGGTTTTATTCAGCAAAGCTGTGACTTTCAAGTTTATACAACCAGATACGTTTATTAATTTTAATTAGCTATTAAAACATATCACCTGGGGTCCACCCGCAGATACTGAGGAGAGTAATGTGGACACTGCATTTATGAATATTCTGCAGTATTCTTTCATACTGGATTCCACAGAAATTTGACAAGTTACGGGTTAAAAAACAAAACCTGAAATGGAAGAGAAATTCTCCAAAGTGTGTCGCTGGGTCCCATGATTCTCTTCTCCCCATCTCACATATCACTCCCTCAAGAGTTCTCTATTCTCCAGAGCTTCCATTGTCCTTCCCAAGGTTCATCTGCTCAAACTTTTTTCTTCCCACCCCCAGACAATTAGCCTTGAAGGCAGTATGGTCCTCTCTCTTTCCTCCATGTAACCATAATTGAAGCCATGCTCAGCAGCAACTCTCTGTTGTTTCACCACTGGTTCTGCTATTGTGTACATCTGCTCATCTCCAGCAGGAGGCCAGGGTGAATGGGTGTTGACAGTCTCCATCATTAGCCACCACTGCCTCTCCTTCTAAGCAAGTCCACATTTGCACAGAAGTTTGTGTTTCTTAGGGTGAAGTCCACATTTAGGTTGTTTGGAATCTGGCACATACTATTTTCTAGATGAGGAAATACTACTTATCCGTTGAGACATTGAGACCCAATGATTGTTTTAAGGATTATAACTCTATACGCTTAAAACCCAAGAGAGGGAACCATGCAACAAAATTCAAATCAGAACATGGAAAGCTTGAAGGTGCTAGGATACTGGTTTGGACCATAAAATTAGAAATCATTTGCAAAATCAGTGTCTGGATCCAGATTTGGATTTCAAACAATCACATAGTTCTGGGTCTGAGATTTTAGTTTGAGTCCATCTCTACTTAATACAGAAAATTTGTAGACTTGGGGCCAGATTCTCAACCCAAAGGAACTATGTCAGTATACAGCATCTGAAAATCCGACCCCTTCGAGGGGAAGAGAAAGGCAAGTGGGGAAAGAAGACTGAACATCATTGTTCTTCCCTTTACTGGGATTATTAGGTGCTAAAGAGAAACGAGTAAAATCCCACCCTTGCTAGCTTTTTAGCCTGTAGGTTACAGGGAGCAGCAGGGCACTTTTAGTGACCAGAAGTCTCTTATCGCACTTTTAGTTATAACCCATATTTCTTGTAAGGGATACATTTCTTGTTTTCTTTATTTTTTAAACTCTTTGTTTTGTTTTTTATATGTATGACTTGACGTAACCCACCAGTGCTAAACACACAACCAACTGAAAAGGCACAGGTGTCTTGTGGGTACACTGGAGTAGATACATTTAAAACAAATGTCTCTATGTTATAGAAACAAGATAGTTCAGGCTGATTTCTGTGTAACAAGGATTTAACGCTTCTTTTTGTGTTCTGACTTCTGCATATGAACTGTCCTACACTGTGGGAATGCAAACATGCAGTGAACTGGAGTCAGGCTACTAATTTATTTAATGTAGACCATCAGGCAGACGTAAGATAACAGTTGTTTGTTTCAAACCGGAAGTCTAGAAGTGAAAGATTATGGCTAATTGAAATAGCCATCCAGTCCTCTAAGGAAGTTTATCCGATATTCCGCTACTGCCTTGTGCCTGGGAGTTATAAATAGTCAGGCATGTTGCTTTTGAAATAAACGGCCAAATTCTGGTCTATTAAACCAATTTGGAGCAACTTCACTCATATCATCTAGTTACTCTGGACTGAGAAGGATGGTCCAGTGGCTAGCCTAGCACTCAGTCTGCATTTAAAAGTTTTGCCAGCATGGTTATGTCCATTAGGAGTGTGAAAAAAACTACACCCATGACCAACACAGTTATACTGGCAAAACCTCTAGTGTAAATGCAGTTATAAAAGCAAAAACAATCCTAGTGCTGGGGTGGCTTATTTCATTAGGGGAACTGGTATAATCTATACTGGTTGCTTTTGAGATAAATGGGAGTTAGGTACCAATGTGCATTTGAAAATCCCACTAGGCACCTATCTGCATCTTTAGATGCCTAAATATCTTTAAAAATCTGGTCAAAAGGGTATGTCTACACTGCAATTAAACACCCATGGGTGGCCCATGCCAGCTGACTCGGGCTCACACTAAGGGGCTGTTTAATTGCAGTGTACATGTTCTGGCTTGGGCCGGAGACTGGGATCTGGGACCCTGTGAGGTGGGAGGGTCCCAGAGTTTGGACTGCAGCCTGAGCCTGAATATCTACACTACAATTAAACAGGCTTTTAGCCTGAGCCCCGAGAGCCCGAATCAGCTGGCACAGGGCAGCTGCAGGTGTCTAATTGCAGTGTAGAGATGTCCTAAGTGACTTCAGAGACTAATTCTCATTGAAAGTCAATGGAATTTAGGCTAAGTGCCTAAGTCACTTTTGAAAATAAAACGTAGGCTCTTAAGTAATGTAGGCTTGCAACACTGAGCAGAGCAATACCTAAATACCTTTAAAAATTTGGACCTTAGTCTCACTATGCCTCAGTTCCCTGTCTGTAAAATGGGAATAATAGTGCTGCCCTCCCTTCCAGAGGTGTTGAAACAATAAATGTATTATAGACGGCATGTATTATATCATTCAGGTACTGCGCTAATGGGGGCACTTAGGTAAAGATAAATTTATCTTATGTATAAGTTAAAATGTACCTGTAAACATAATCATACACAGCATCTGATACTGTGTGCTCTTGTGCTATTTTTATGCCCTCCTCAATCAGCTCTCTCATGAATTGCTGTAGCAGTGGAGGTTGCTGTGGCCTTAAATAGGGAATGTAGACAGCGTCCTTCAAAATGGTGTGAAGTTAGCATGTAATTTGGGATGAATTAGTTTCAATGCACTTCTGACAGGCAGCTTGCTAGGAAGATGTATAGATATGTACTCCGTGCTCCTCTGTTCCAGTTGTACTATAGTAAAACACAAGTTTGCATGTGGGTCCATTTTTTAATTCATCACTTGATTTTATGGAGCATTCCATGGTATTTTCACCAATTAGCATCTGACAGCAGTTAGTTAAGGACTACAAGGGTATGCGAGAAAAAGAGGAATATGATCTATTTTGTAGTCACTAGCTCATCATTTGATAGTAATACCCTTGGAGGTTTCGGATAGTAACCAGCAGTTTCCAAGCCATTTGAGGAAAATCGGGTAAATCTATAATCCAGTGGTAAATCTGAAAGAAAGACACATATCATGTTCTGATTAGTTACACCGCCCCTATCACATCCCAAAAAAGCCTGCGATGAATAGCAGTACATATTTTTTTCTTAAATCTTTGAGCTTGTGTACTCATTGGTATTAGAACTGAAGCAGACAACATGACTTCATACTTGTTTGACATCTTCAGCCACCTTACACATTGGCATTAAGGAGTTTACTTATTTTCAGTTTGATACTGGTAGCTTTGTTCCTTGATCACTGTGGTAATATACAGTCACAAGAATGCTGAAAATTATTTTAAAACAAAACCAAACCTTTGCAGCATCTACCATTTAGGAACAATTATAAATTCATGCTCGAAATCACCACTCCTCTGTCTTATTTCAACAGTCTAATCCTCAGAAAGTTACCATTCCAAAAACAAGCAAGAAGAAATTGTGAAGTCCATCAGTTTTTGTTTCACAGCTATTGTTGTGAGACTCTCAAGGTGCACCCAAACTTAGACAGGGTTGCACAGAGGTTTTGGGGGTCCTGGGCAAAATCTTAATATGAGGCCCTCACCCGTCCAAAAAAATTTACCATTGAGACAAAGAGTTTAAAAAGAGGGGAGGGACCAGGCCTGTGGGGTTGCTACCTTCCCTGTGGGGATGGGTGAATGCTGTCCTGCAGACAGCTGGGAGGCCACGCCTGGTCCTGCCTCTCCTGGAGCTCTGGCCCCACTGTTAGTGGGAGTGGTATCCCTGATCTAGCTCCTTTCATCTACCTTTCCTCATTTTGGGGGCCCTCTCAAGAGGGGGACTCAGGGCAAACTGCCCCTTTTGCCCTGCCCCCCATCATTCTCCTCTTCCTCCCCCACAGCAGCCTTGACCTTAGATATTCTTTCAGTCTGATTTAACAAAACTTTCATTTTTTATCAGGGCTTCCTAAGAATCTGAATTGCTGATTGGGCAGGGGTTAATCATCATTCTTATTGTATGAAGAATGTTGAATAAATTAAAATATCTCTCTAATGTGTAAAAGCATTCTTTTGTGTATCCTTGCTATTTAACCCTACTGCTAGCTAAGCCCTTCTCAGCGGTGTTTATATTTAATTAGAAACAGAAAAATAAATAGGAAAGGGTACAACACCCACTTCTATTAACAAGAAAATGGTGCTTTCCTACCATTCAAAATTACAGAAACCCGAGCTAAATTTTAGCTCTTCAGTGTACTTGCTGGCAAGGAAAAGAGTTACAAGTTAAGCTTATCTCTGAACAGTTGAGTTACAAGACTGACAAGTCTTATTTTGGAATGTGGTAGGAGCGAAGTGGAAGTTTTTTGTTTTGTTATCTAAGTTTTAGCTGATCTGCTTCTGTCAAACACAAACAAATTCACAGCCAAATACAGAGGCAGCATTCAGATCTACAGCTTTAAGGTTATACTCAAACATGGGTAAAATTAACATATTAGTATTTTGATCCATTCTAGCAACTATTAATAAAATCATATGTATTAGGTTACATAGTAGAAACATACTAGTACCCTGCATTTTGACAGTATAAGATCAAATTCTGCCTTCACTGACAACCCATGTACTCTTAATAAGTATCTACTAGAGCAGGGATCTCAAACTCAAATCACCACGAGGGCCACATGAGAACTAGTAAATTGGCCCGAGGGCCGCATCACTGAAACCTTTTAATACAATGATACAAAAGTATAGTCAAAAATGAAGAGTAATATAGTATTAAATTAAAAGTCAATGTATTAACTTTTTAAAAACTATAATGCAAAGAAGGGTTTTAATAAAATATAAACACTCAGTAATGTTTGGAGCTTGGCTGCCAGTGGAGTCGGCGCCTATGGCGGGCCGCAGGAAATAACTCAGCGGGCCGTATGTGTTTGAGACCCCTGTACTAGAGAATACAAAAGAGTCAGTGAAGGCAGATATTGATCTAGTATGTGTAACAGAGCTGTTGTAACAACTGATGTCTAGAAAAGTAAACTTTTTATAAATATTTTACTGAAGAATAATTAACTTTCAAAGATATCTTTATTGCACACATACCACAAAATTCAGGTTCAGAATTATATACTGGAGTTACAGTTAAACCATATAAATAAGAGAAAACTATTATAGAAAATAATAGAGAATTATAAAAGCAGTAGCAGAGGGAGAAAAAAAGGAGCATAGGTAAAGCAGAAAAGAAATATAGGTTTTAAGATGAGATTGAATTGTAATTAAACTATCTTACTAAGAACAGCTTTGTTGTTTTGATTGAACAGTCATGATGGCAAGATTCCTCAGTCAAGATTTCCTCCAGAAAGGGGAAAGTATTTACAATAACAGTAAGTATTAAATGCATTTTGTGCCTTTAATTATAAAGGACTGCTTTGTCAAGGATTAAATAATTAGGCCCAACTGTTGCCTTAATTTGCAATACATGCCATACCATCCCTCCACACTTCCTGACTGGGGCTGCGGACACTGACAACAATCCTGCTTTTGGAAAGCAGAAATTCTTTCACATTTCAACATCCTGTTGCTCCTAGGACTAGAGCAGTCAGAGTGGAGGATGTGTGTCATCCAAATATGCAGACGCAAACAAACCTGGTGCCCTCTTGTTTGGGTGGGGGAGGGAGTTCCAAAGGGTGGATGGGATTTTCTTCATGTTCCAGTCTTTATTTTAGACAGGATGATAGAGTTGCTTTTATTTTTTCAGGCTCTGGTGTCCTGGCCCAATTCTAACTCAGGTATTTAATTCTGTCTTTCTGTGTTCACCCTACAGATGGATATAATGGTACTCACTTCCTGTCCCTAAACTGTTTGCTGTGCCATATATTTACTTTTTGTATTTATAATGAATTGCATCAAAAATTGTTTGTTCTGTCACCCCGGATGTCTAACATATACAATCAATCATCCAACCAACCAACCAATCATTGAGATACACATTCACTCTTCTGTCCTCTTTTCCTCTGCATTCCTTGTTTACTATAGTGTATTTTTTTTTTTAGTTTGCCTTCATTTTCATTCACCTGTTTTCCTTCCGGTTGTGAAAATACCTTTGTAACATGGCTTGATAACCCAAGATGTGGCTCTCATGCTGGCTCTCAAGCCACATCACAAGGGCAGTGCCACAGCTGCTATCTAGTTTTGCCAGTTTCATAGAATCACAGAAATGTAGGCCTAGAAGGGTCCTCAATAGGTCATCTAGTCCAGTCCCCTGCATGGAGGCAGGGCTAAGTATTATCTAGATAGTCACTGACAGGTGTTTGCTTAACCTGCTCTTAAAAACCTCCAATGACTGAGATTCCACAACCTCCCTCAGTAATTTGTTCTAGTGTTTAATTACCCTGACAGTAAGCAAAGGTTTTCCTAATGTCTAATGTAAATCTCCCCATGCAATTTAAGTTCATTGCTTCTTGCCCTGTCCTCAGTGAATAAGGAGAACAATTTATCACCCTCCTCTTTATAACAACCATTTATGTACTTAAAGACTGTTATCAAGTCCCCCCCTCAGTCTTCCCTTCTCCTGACTAAATAAGATTTATTTTATTTGTGTGCCTATCTTAAATTCTAGACATTTACAAATACATGTGGTCAAAAATTTCAAATCGGGGTGCTTAAAGTTACGCTCCTCAATCCATATTTAAGTTTCTAAATATAAATGAAGAGAAGGGAAACTACTATGAATGAATTCCATAGTGACTGTTTTATTGTATGAGTAACTGTGGACAGTCAGGGATATACATTTCCCCACTTTGTTTGAGGCAACAAATCTCTAGAGTCAGCTCTGAGAACAGCTGAAGGACAGATGGGTTGAATTTCTAGTCTGCTGATGGCCCAGATTAAATTACTGGCTCTTGGCTCTACTTTTGACAGCTTCCAAAATAACAAAAAGTAAAAAAACAAAACGCAGGAATTTCTCAGCATCTTTATAATCTACCAGAAATGAAGGATTATAGAGAATTTTTTGACACGTTTACCCTTTGCTCCTTATCTCCTTCACTTTGGCTGTCAACTTTGAGTCTCTCCCAAGAGTAAAATTGACAAGGAGCAACATGAATGTGACCTGTGTGTGTGTGTCATGGGGAGGAGGGGGATTGTTTATGGCAGGATTTTTTTTTTATCAGCAGGCTCAACCTTATAACTTTGCTGATAATTGTTGATAAATTAGTTTTTAGAAACAAACACTGAACACAAAAACTTCTTCAAAAGGTAACAAGATGTATAATGGTTTGCAACAATGTGACAGCATGCATAGGGTGACCAGACGTCCTGATAAAACCGGGACCGTCCCGATTTTTCATCGTTTGTCCCGCGTCCTGACCGATGCTTGGTTGGGACGCCTTTTGTCCCGATTTCCGGTGGTCTTCTGTTTTTTTTTTTCTCAACAACTTCGGGCGGGAAGTCTCGATTTTCGGGTCTTCTCATCTGGTCACCCTAAGCATGCATGCCAAACACAAAACAATGTATTTTGTGAAAAGGCTAGGAGTTAAGGGTAGGGTTATCTATCTACTGCTCACACAAACACTGGACCAACTTCTCAAATGATGTCACCAATAATTGTTCATGCATCCGTTGCATGTGTAAAACTTATTTTTGTGTATGAAAATGAACATTTGCTTGCATGAAGCACCAACAAGTACTAACCCACAGGATAATCTATACTGCACATTCAAAAACTCATTTGTTCATGCAAATATAGGTTTTGACTGAGCAACAGATGGAAAGTAAATTCTTGGAGGTGAAAAAAAGGTACCCACATCTGAAAATGTAGTAGCCCTTTGTAATAATGAAAGTTATACTATGCATAAATGGGATATTCTCACCCGTTGCCACTAGTATAAAAACATCACTGTATGTATTGCAAAAACAGGAAGCAATTTGCAGTTCTATTCCTGCAACCTCTTCCTCTCTCCCCCCCCCCAATTATGCAATATTTTAGCATTTCCTTGTTTGGATAAATTATGCATTTGTGAAAAAGGCCTGGATTGAGCGTTTTACAAAGTGAAATCTACTTTTTCTCTACGGAACAGATTTCTCCATAGATTGGGCAGTGAGAGTAAATCTTTCTACATATTGCCATGCCAACATTCTCAGCGCTGTCCTGATTCACAGGTATTGGGCATAGAAAAAGACCTATTCACTATCCAGTTAATCTCCCTGCCACTGCAATCTACAATTTGTTGTCTAACATTTTGTAGTTTTTGAAGTTCCCAAGTAATAGATTTTCCACTTCTTTCCTTGGGAAACTATGCTACAGCTTTATAGTGTATCTATCATCATCAGAAGTTTTTCCAGCTATTCAATTATTTTTCATAAAACTAGGTCAGTATACATTTGTGCACCACACTAAATAATTTCTCATCCTTAGTGATGTCTACACCTTTGGGGGAAAATACACAAATACACAGACTCTCTTAGCCAAATTACACATATTTAGCTTTTTAAATCTTTTTTTCATAAATCAGTCTTCTCCATTTCCCGTTACCATCTGCTCTCCTTTGAACTCTCTCCCCAACTTAATAAATATCTTTCTTGTAATGTATCCAAAACCAAATGCAGCATTCCATGTGTTTAACACCAGGATCATACCAAGAGTGGTTATTATATCACCCTGTACTGTGACATCATGTGTTCATGTGCAAAGCCCAACATTTCAATGGGCTTTTACCATCAAACTGGTCATTACCATCCATGTGTCTCTCAACATTGTGTATATATGTTTCAGATTATTTTCCCCAAATTTGAATTAGTTGCCATTTTTTCAATTAAAACTCATTTTGTAATTTTTTTTTGCTAATGTTTCCAATTTTTTTATGTCCCTTTGCATCAGGTCTGTTTCCTGACTGGTGTATGCAACTCTTCCAGATTAGCATTAATTGAGAATTTCATTAGTGTGCTGTTTATTCACTTTATTAATGAAGCTATAAAATATAACCAAACTTAGCACCAATCCCTCCAGTATCCCAACTGACAGCTACCACAATGAAATGTATCATTAGCCTTTGTTTGTGGTCTTTTAGGTCCCAGGCAATTTTACAAAAATCAGTGGAAGTGCTGCCGTTTACTTCAACAGAAGCTGGATTCAGGCCTTTAGTTTCC
The DNA here is from genome assembly GCA_037349315.1 of Chelydra serpentina. Lineage (NCBI taxonomy): Eukaryota > Metazoa > Chordata > Testudines > Chelydridae > Chelydra > Chelydra serpentina. The sequence goes on from JBAIAC010000010.1 coordinate 48,245,787, forward strand.
AATCCACATGCTGCTATTGCTATCCAGAGCAACTGCAATTTATTTTTAAACAAGATTTCACAGGACACAGTATAAAATAATTTACTACAATCTAAATCTATTACATCGACTGGATTTCTTTGGTCGATGAATTTTGCATTTCTATTTTATAAAAAGCCATCTCCCTCTCTCTCTACCTATTTTGCACACTTATAGATGCCAAGTATATTTTCATAGGTTACCAGGTTTGCCTGATGAGATGCTCATTGTTCATGTTTGCATTACCTACTAGATAACTACTTATTTTTCTCATATTATTTGTTCCATTATTTTACAAGGGGTAAAAGTAAGATTTAAGGGATGGTAACAGCCAGGGTGACTTAATTCCTATATTTATTTATTGTTTAAAAACAGCACTGCTTTTGCATTATGGAAGAGAGAGACAGGAAATCTGGCTTCAGTTTCTGACTGCCACCCATGCACTTGCTGGATGGCACTGGGAAAATCACAACATCTCCGTCCCTCATCTTCCTCCTGAGGTTAATGGTCAGTAAGAAGTAGATCCTGCAGAGACTAATTTTTGTCCTTTCAGCTCAGATTGTCCAAAGGATGCCAGTTAGTGCCAATGGTGATGATGGTTTGTACAATGTGAACTAAGACCTGGACTGCAATTTACTTTCATTTTATAATTTATCCAGACGAGGGTTGAGGTAATGAAATCCTCTTTCATTTCACTGTGTTTGCTTAATTGAGAAAAGGGGATACATTTCTGGGCAAATCAACAGAAGATATTTTATCATGACTCTATATGTCTCTCTTCTTTACTCCCAAATCAGCTGTGGTAAGTGCAAAGTGCAAGTGAACTGTGAAGAACACTTCTTACTCTGTAAGTAACCGTAGCAACTTGATCATTACCATGAACCAACTAACTAACTAATGGCAGCATTCACACATTTTAAGGTCAAATTGTGATAACCTAGTCTGACCTCCTGAATAACATAGGCCACAGAACCTCACCCAGTCATTTTTGCATTCCCATACTTAGTTTACTTAGAGAACATGGAGTATCATACTAATAGTGTTGCAAATGCCATGGTAATGATGACGTTTTGAAAAGTGATCACAACAAGTGAAATTACACTTATTAAGATGGAAAGGTTCATTACAGTGCCTGGGCTCCGCTGCTAACATATTTTAGATCAGTGTTTTTCAGACCGTGGGTTGCGACCCAGTACTGGATCGTGGCATGTAAAGCACTGGGTCACCTTGCTCTGGTCAGCACCATCGACTGGAATGTTAAAAGTCCTGTTGGCAGTGCTGCCCAGCTAAGGCAGGCTAGTGCCTACCTTTTCCGACACCACGCTGTGCCCTGGAAGCGGCCAGCAGCGGGTCTGGCTTCTAGGCAGCGGGGGCCACAGGGCTCCGCGTGCTGCCCCCACCCCGAGCACCGGCTCTGCACTCCAAATTGGGGTATGGGGGTGGTGCCTGTGGGCATGAGCACCCCCAAAACCCAGAGCTACCTCCTGCACACCAAACCCCTCATCTCTGGCCCAACCCCTGAGCCTGCACCCCCAGCCCAGAGCCCTGACCACCTCCTGCACCCCAATCCCCTGCCCCAGCCCTGAGCCCCTCCTGCACCTCTAACCCCTCATCCCCAGCCCAGAGCCCTGATCCTCTCCCACACTGCAACCTCTCATCCCCAGCTCTTGCAGGCATCAACAATTTTCTTCAACTGGGTCCCCAGAAAAAAAGTTTGAAAACCACTGTTTTAGATGATGCCAATGGATACCACATTTATTAAGAGGTTGATAGTGATCTCTGAATCCTTATCAGTCACTGTGTGCTGATACATCTTACAAACCAGTCAGATCAGAGTCACAGGCTGTTTATTTATTTATTAAAGTTGTTGGAGTTGCAGCTCCATACCCACAGAGAAAGAAAGAGTATTATTCTGAGTTATTAGTAAAAGATTCAAGTAAATGCATAGAAAACAATTATAACCTAATCTAGACACAAGGCCTGCTTGGGTAAACTTAATACTTAAGTCTCAATCCTTTCTGAGATTTCCTCGGAACAACCTGGTATATTAAACCAAAATAATCTTAAATAAGCTCTGCAGATGGGAAGGCATTTTTCCAATAAAAAACACAGTCAGGGACAAAAACAGACTTCTTCTGAAGTGTACGGCATTATGAATCATTTTGCATTATTGACCCATGCAGGCAAAGCACAGATTTTTTAACCCTGATACTACAGCAGCGTTCCTCATGGGGAATAGGAAGCAATGCAGAAAACAGAACTTTCTTCTCCTTTCCTTTTCTGAGGCCAATGCATTCCAGTTAATAGGGCAAACAAGACTGTTACAACATTAAATAGTCAACAGCAGTGAGAATTTGTAACTCCATCCAAAAATATCCTCCAGATTATTATACAGAAATCCCCATCAACTATATAGATACTCTAATGTACCCTGTAACTGTGGACTTTATTTTGAAAAATTAAAAATCTTGTCACTCTAACATACACTGGAAATTATTACATGAGGAAACCACTCAGGAAGACCTTAGAAAGGTTAATCAAAAGACGGAATAGTGGCAAGTCCAGAAACCATTTACCCAGACCGTAGGGTTTTATCTCCAGGTGATATTATTATACAGATAGGGACAAATCCTCAGATGATGTAAATGGTCATAGTTCTAATGGAGCTATGATGAAGGTTTACACCAGCTGACAATCTACCCCATATAGTGCCACCTTTGCTTAGATTTAAAAGTTGTTAAAGAAAAAGGTGGAAAACATTCCATTTTTAAATAAAAATGAGTTTGAAGACAAAAGTAGTAAACTGTGTTACTGGAATAAGAACTCTCATGCTTAGCTGAACTGTCACTGCAGAATGAGGGAACTTCCAAATGATCTACTGGGAGCTGTACACAGTGTTGTTGTAGCTGTGTTGATTCCAGGATATTAGAGACAATGTGGGTGAAGTAATATCTTTTATTGGACCAACAAAAATTGGTCCAATAAAAAATATTACTTCCCCCTCCTTTTCTCTCTACTGGGAGTAGTCTTTCTACATGTAAAATATAGCATGGAGGGGGTCTTTTCAAACACCAAACTTCTTCACTTCCACAAATTAGAGGAGCTATTTCTGTTTCATAACACTCAAAGAGCTGTAGCAGTCAAGCAAAATCGGGAAATGGATTTATCTGATGTCAATTATTTTTCATCAGCGGGTTCCAGTGTTGATTTTCCTAAAGAGGAGATCAGGTGTCTGCCCTGTTAAAACAAAGCTTCTGAAACACTGAAGTCAGCAAGAGTGAAATATTCTATCAGCTATGACAGTTACCAGTGCTGCCTGCACACCCTTATACTGAAAAGTAAAAAAGGAGGGGGCGAGAGGACAAAGGGGGAGCAAATCAGGTTTCCTAGCAGTTAAGGAAATCCGATGCAAACAAAATACTTCCTCATTTTTTAATTAATCAAAACACAAAGAAATTCAAGAAAAAAATGTTTTGGCACCCTCCCTGAAGCGATATACAGGCTAGAAAATATCACTGTGGATTTTCATAATCAATGTGTAAGTATCCTTTGAAAGACCTCTCTCTGTGCTACTTATATGGCTCTCATCACCTCAGTATCTGAATGTTTCACGATAGGTAATGGATTTTATCCTCAACATCCCTGTTACGCACAGAAGTGCTGTTATCCACATTTTACAGATGGGGAAATGAGGCCCAGAGTAGGTTAAGGCCCAGATCCTAAGTGACTAAATCCCTAGTTTTAGGATCCTAAATCAGTTAGGCATTCCAACATGGAGAGCAGCAACGCCTAAATACATTTAAAAAACGGAGTCCAAAGGCAGGTTCACACTACTGCTTAAGTCGCTCTAACTTACATTGCTCAGGGGTGTGAAAAAGACACTCCCACCCGAGCGACGCAAGTTACAGCGACCTCAGCACTGTCCACACCGTTGCTATGTCGGCAGAAGATGCTCTCCCGCCAACACAGCTTCTGCCTCTCGCGGAGGTGGGAGAGTGCTCTTCCGTTGGCATACAGTGTCTCCACCAGACGCGCGATAGCAGCGCAGCTGCATCTATGTAGCTGTGCCGATGTAGCGCTTCTAGTGTAGACCCAGTGGCGTAGCCAGGTTTAGAGCACAGGGGGAGTGGAGTTAAAAAAAGGCACCGGGAGCAAAAAGCGTCGGGAGCAATAAAAGGCACCGGGAGCAAAAAAAAAAAAGCTCCGCTCTAGCTGCAGTGTAGGAGCAAAAGGCGTCGGGAGCCAAAAAAGGCGCCGGGAGCAAAAAAACCCGCTCCATTCTGGCTGCAGCGTAGGAGCAAAAGGTGTCGGGAGCAAAAAAAAATGCGCCGCTTCTGCTCAGTGGGGGAGCGGCCGCTCCCCCTACTCCCCCCCTGGCTACGCTACTGTGTAGACCTGCCCAAAGTGACTTGCCTGAGGTCACACTAGAAAATCTATGGCTGAGGTGGAAATCAAACTGATAGAGGCTGTGGATGTGTGAACACAGCATGTTAAGGGAAAAAATTAGTAGCTGAGCATGAGTTAAGTCTGGAGTGAATACTTAATTGTAGAAAGTACTTGTAACAGAGTGGAGGACCCTGTCAGCCGGAGTGGGGACCCTGCAGGTGAATGCTGATTGATTCTTATTCACTGATTGGGGCAGGTGTGGTTCATTAATGCTACCCTGGATATAAGGGAAGTAGGAATAGACTGCTAGGTTGGGACTGAGAAGCTGTAAAGGGAGAGAAATCCTAGACAAGAGCCATGACTGGGAGAAGCTTTGTCCTGGAGTTGTTTTGAGTTATCTTATTAATCAAGGAGAGGGTGGGCTGCACACCAACCCACAGTATGTACGTTCAATGATAGCACAGGATAAAGGCTGTAACCGTTCCCAGTAATATTTTAGGATACTGAGAAAAACAATTCTTCAAGTCTGGTTAAAGGATATGCACCATCCTACAGCTCTGGGATCCAGTCAGGACCCAATTACACCCTGAAAATGAAATTATACTGACTGAGTTGAAGGATAACATTAAAGTGGAAATGACTGAGTGGTTCTCCCTCTTTAATGAGTTCCCCATATGTTTACCCCTTTAATCTTTTAGAGGTGGCTATGCTTTGACATGTCACAGTGTAGGAGAAAGATTACAGGAACATTTCTGTCAGTCATTGGCGAGGAAGTAATCTTTAGGGTTATGCATGATTTGACAAGACTTCCAGGGGCACAAGTCAATACATCTATATGGGGCCAAAAGGATTTAATAAATCATAATACAAACAAAAGGAAACCTACCGTTTATGTTCAAAGTAATTCTCAAAGAATCATACTAAATAGCTCAACAATTTTCTTTAATAAGGTGACCCAAAGACTCTTTACAAGCCAGTTTTAATTTACATTTGCTTTTATGAAAAAACAGTTTATACTGGTTTTCAGCACTAGTTTTCATTTGAGGAAACAAATTTATTTTCTTTTAAATAGTAATCTGCAGTGTTGGCACTCTTTATATCTCTCAAATCAAGACTACAAATAGATTCCTGCCAATTCAAAACCGCTCTACATCACAGCTGATGTTTTTCAGTTCAGATGCATGCAAACAACGCTTCAGAGCAAGATACTGGCAATATGTTTAAAACACACATCCTCTCTGCAGCAATTTCTCTTTGATGCCAATTTATCCACTTGTAGGAAAACCCCCACAGAAACATCAGAAATTTGAAATGATCCTGTTCACTAAGAATATCATGTAACTTATTTTAAAAAGCCTTTCTTCCCCCAGTGTTTCCAGTATAAAAAATAATCTTTCAGGATTTTCCATGGAAACTACCACTGTAGCATTCAAGCATAAGAAAGGTCTAAATTTGCGCAACCTTTTTTTAAAGTTAGGTACAAGTCAATACTGTAGAGAAGCATTCAATTTTTGTACTTGGAGACTAAAAAAATATACAGCTGAACCTCACTATAATCTGCACTAATGACTGGGATATACTTCAGATGAATGGATTCTACCAATGAATGAGCAATTTATTTATCAAAGGGTACGTCTATACTTACCTCTCGCGTCGGAGGCGCGGGATCGATGTTCTGGGTTCGATTTATCGCGTCTTGTCAAGACGCGATAAATCGAACCAGGAAGTGCTCCGCCGTCGACGCTGGTAATCCAGCTCGACGAGCGGAGTAGGCGGAGTCGACGGGGGAGCCTGCGCGCCGCGTCTGGACCACAGGTAAGTTCGAACTAAGGTACTTCGACTTCAGCTACGTTATTAACGTAGCTGAAGTTGCGTATCTTAGTTCGACAGGGGGGGTTAGTGTAGACCTAGCCTAAGTATTTACAGGGCCTTCACATTGTAGTATCTGAGCAAGTACAGGCTTGTAACCCCACTGCAGGCACTGGAAAGACTCCCATTAATTTCCATGGACATTAAGTGAAGAAATTTAATTGAAAAACATAGAACGAATGCCTCATAATATGTACTTTGTTTATTTGTTTGACAACTGTCTTAATTATTTATGATAAATTTCTGAGTATACCAGTAAATAAATGGCAAAATTAATGACTTCTTAGCAATATGAGATCTCTCTAGAGTACTCAGCTATTAAATATTTGCTGAAGGAGGGATGTGGGATGGTTATTTTTTGGTGCAAAATATAGAATTGTGCAGATGTATGAGGTGCAATTTAGAATAGTTCTTCCATACCAGGCACATCTGTCTTCCGTTTCCTATCACACCCACAATTTGCAGCTCTAAGCAGAAACATGAACTTCTTTGACACGGTTCAGTGGCAATTTTAACATCACATTTATACAACAAGCAGAGTGACCCCCCTAGACCCCTTGCATATTTTGGGAGACAGAATATACACCCTTCGGCATCTTTAAAGAGATGGCTTTGACAAATTATACCACCAACTGGGATCTTGCTCTTCCATCAGTTAATTGCAATAATGATAAGGCATGAAGGAATACTTATGCACTTACATGGGCACAGCATGACTGGATTTTAGATGGTTTGTTAGATTTCCAAACATATGCATTATCCTCCTAAACCCAAATGAGAATAGATTTGAAATGTGTGTCTGAATATAAAATAATGTTTGCATTTTAAAAGAACAGCTATAAAAGGTAAAATAAAGGTTATTCCCAGAAAATATCTAGATTTTCCACTAATTCTTTAAACCACACCTATTTTAAAGCTTCCAGGTGGCTCATTCTCTTGTTCCTTGTCTGTAGCAGTACACCCAACCTCAAGCATTCAAAAGTTATGAGACAGGACCCAAAATCTTGAGATTGGCCTAAATTCTGAGATTTTGTAAAACTAATAAATGTTGAGTTCTTTTTATTTGGCTTCTGGACTTGAGACCTTTAGGTTTCACATTTTCAAGCTTTTCTTGGCAATTATGAGAGCTAGAAATTTTAAAAAAAAGACTGAGTGAGAGAACTCAGTCTCAGAGTCTTATATAATCACAGGATTCCAGGAGCTGGGGCAATAAGAAAAACACCAAATATAGGGAGATTCAAAATAAAATCATGACAGTTTATAACACTGCTGTAGACCTTGGGACCAAGAAAAATATTAGTCTCCTGGTCAAATAAAAAACAGTTGCATTGGCACGACTAATGGTTTGGCATTTAGTGGCTTTTTGAAATAAGAAAATACTCCGCTTGAAAGTAATATATTCTTTAGCCCTGATATCCTCCATATATCATACTGGCTATTGTTGATGGAATAGCTACACTGAACAGGACATGTATATATTTAAATGGATAATGGGTAACATGATCAAAAGTCAACAGCAAAAAGTGAGAATGAAAGACCCCTCACACCACACAAGATGTCAGAGCCATATTTTCTACGTGACTGAAACACAGCCTCTGAAAAAGGAGGTGATATTTTAAACACCCAGGTTTATGTAAAACCTCAGACATGCAAACCCTCTAATCTGTATGTACAAACTGGCATGCAAAATTGTACATATAATTTTGGAGGCTCCTTTCGAAAATATGGCCTGCACCGTTCTTCTATTTGGAGCATGTGAACGGAAACTTAGGGAGATTGAAACTGAGGAAAGACACAAAGACAGAGCACTGACTGGAGGGTTGGCCTCCTGGTTAAGGGACTTGACTGCAAGTCAAGGCATCCAGCTCCTATTCTTTTCCCAGCCTCTCATTTTCTGTGAGACCACAGGCAAGTCACTTAACCCTCTGCGTGATTCAGTTTCCACACCCTCAAAATACTTCCCTACCTACTAGGGGAAGCAAGCGAGAATTAGCTCATAGAAGTGATTTCAGCCCCTTTGATCTGAGCTGCTACATAAATATATATTTATTTTTGATCTCAGTTCCCCTTTACTTTATCAAAGGTACAATTCAGAATGCTACTCTCCTATTTATTTAAGACTTCCTTAAAAATGCTTAAAAGTCAAGATCATAATATCTTAAAATAACACTTATTTGGCCGTTCACAGTTTTATTTCAGTTTCATTGCAAGTTGAAGCAGATACATGGGGCTCACCACATAATACAATTTTTTTTTTGTCCGCTGGGCAATTCTAACAATAAACAAAGTGTTCTTTGTTTTATGATTAAGGAATAATAAGACAGGTGTCCTATTTTAAGAGGTAATGATCGTATCAGCTAAAATCCAAAGGCAGAGAATATTTTCTTTTTTAACCAATGAGCAACCCAGATTATTGTTGAAAAGAATGGGATGTTCATACTATTATCTGCTGTCATTTTCAGCCAGATGATTGGAGGAGCAACTAAAGATGCTCCACATTGAAGCTGGTACAAATGGTGGGAGACAGAATGGAAAAAACAAAAGTTAAATGTTAACATCTTAAAAAGCTAGTCTGAAAAAAAGGGGAGAGTTGAAGGGAGAGGAAACAAGGATGGGAGGTATCTGAATCTGGAAGGAAATGTTTTAAGTAACATTTTATTTATATATAATAAAAATACCTAGCAATTCCAACTTTACAGATGGGGAAACTGAGGGCAAGTGCTACTGAGTCAGTGGCTGTGTCTACACCACGATAAAAACCACACGGCACCAAGTCTCAGAGCCCAGGTCAGCTGACTTGGGCTTGTGGGGCTCTGGCAGTGGGGCTATAAAATTGCAGCACAGATGTTCAGGCTCAGGTTGGAACCTGGACTCTGAGGCCTTCTCCCCTTGCGGGGTCTTAGGTATATCTATTGCAATTAAACATCTGCAGCTGGCCTGTGCTGGCTGACTCGAGCTTGGGCTAAGGGGCTGTTTAACTGAGATGTAGATGTTTGGGCCTGGGCTGGAGCCTGGGCTCTGGGACCCTGTGAGGGGAGCAGATCCCAGAGCTTGGGTCCAGCCCAAACCCGAATGTCTACACCACAATTAAACACCCTCTTAGTCCGAGTCCTGGAATGCCAAGTCAGCTGGTATGGGCCAACTGCTGGTTTTTAATTGCAGTGCAGTCATGCATTTAGACGCTAGGCTAGCCTGAGCCCGAAAGTCTACCCTGCAATTTTGTAGCCCCGCAGCCCAAACCCTGCGAGCCCATCAGCTGACCTGGGCCAGCCATGGCTATGCCACGGGTCTTTCACTGCAGTGTGGACATACTCAGTATCACAGCCAAGCTTAGCATTGAGAATTTCTGTCCCCATTGTTGAACTCACACCATGTCTGTCATTTAAAACCTCGGTATCTCTGAAAGTGAGGATAGTGAAGTAAAAAGAACAACGATTTTTATTTAAATAGAAAGACAGCTATACAAGAGTATTATTATAATAAAATGGGAATAGAGATGAAGCAAAACTCTTTTTGAAGGAGATATAATAACACCATCACTGAAAGATGCCACCAGACTTTTTTCTTCAGCAAAGTACTCATTTTACCCATTAAAACATACAACGGGCTTTATATTTTGATTGTATGGGATAAAACAAAAGCTCTCACAGCAGCACCTACTTTAAAAGACCTTTCCTATAAACACTCTTTGATAAATGGCTTTTATAATGTAGCTATTTTGCTAACTGAGTACTGAACCGTTTACTTTTACACGTGTAAAATCTTTAGGTGTAACTCCTAGAAGGCATAGTAGAGCTGGTCAAAAATTGAAAACCTATTTTGATGAGAAAAATTGAAATGTCAAAGTTGCTGTTGTTTCAAAGTTTTCAAAACACCCCCATATTTTTTCCCCAATTTTTTCATGTTTTCCCAAATTGTTTTAAAAATTAAAAATGATAAAAAAACATCATGGAAATGTTTTAGTTAAAAACCCGGTTATCGATAACGTATTCAGTAGAGTTTTTGACGAAAATTTACAACCCCAAAAGCTTTTGTGATAAAATGTAAAATTTTAACAATGCTGACAATTTTTGATGGAAAATTTTGTTTTGGTAAAAAAGGTCATTTTTTTTTAAGGAAAAAAAATTGTTTAAAGAAGTATCAACCAATTCTACTAAAATATTGTCCCTGTTCTGGATATAATACTCAATACTATTTTTAAAACAGTACACAAGTTTCTGGCAGAGTTGCCACTCCAGTTTGCTCTCTACTGGCCAGATGTGGTATTGCAGAATCCTTGCCTCAGTTTCCCCTAGTCTTTTGGCCTACTTCAGCTGCAAGTGTCCTGTCCCTTCAGCCAGACCACTCTGCAAAGTCCTGCTCCTCCCAGGGAGGCAAAATTCTTTATCGAAATCCAACCAAAAATGTGAGAACTGAATCTTTAGCCCCACCAGGCTCAGCAGGCCTTGTCTTCCTCAGTTCTGGTTAAGCCTTCATAATCTTTCCCCATGACTCAGCATTTGCTCTTGTGCCTCAAACAACCCCAATGTCCAGGGGCTGCCCCACTCCTCCCCTCCCACAGGAGTTCAGGCAGGCTGCAGCTCATCAGGGTACCTGCCTCCAGTCAGGCTTCCAGCTCACCCTGTCTGCTCTTCTCTCCTTTCTGCTTCTCAGCCTTCCCTCAGGCTGCTTCTCAGAGAGAAGAAACTCCCCATCTCCTCTCTTCTGGGTGTCCTGACTCCAGCTAAGCTCACCTTGCTCTTTATGGAAATCTCCAGCTCTCCCCCAGCAGCTGGGTCTGATATCTAAGTTGAGCCACTGATCTCCAGCTGATTAGGATCAGCTGGCGGGTGAGGGAGGGTAGCTGATTTGTCACAGGCTGAACCCTTAAAGGTCAGCCAGCCTGTGACAAAGTCATTCTTTGGATTTCCCTGAACATTTCTGTTAGATCTTTACTTTTAAATGATAATGTCCTTCAGGCATGGCCGATGTGTTTGTGACATGACAGGACCAAGCATACTGTTAGCACTTAGAATACCTGAGGGGAAAAAGAAAGCACTCCAGAGCACATCAACCTCATATAGCTGGTTGTGAATGTTGTCTAGCTAGTTATTCCAAAACAAATGCAGCAAAGCCAGAATTTACAATCTCTGCCAAAAAATCAAGGTTAGGCCAGCCAAGACAAACAAGACTTACACAGCTTGTCCTAAAGTCAGTCAGACAAGGCACTGCAGTGGGGTCAGGAACTCCCCAACATCAAATAATGAATGGACCTTTTAAAAACTCTCTCTTTGAAGAAGTGTATAAAGTTCTTATACAGTTCTACTTATCCTCTACAATAATGTGCACAGTTACAAGTTTGAACATGTTGGTTCTGATCTTTCCCTTAGCTCATGGATTACATCAGGGATCGGCAACCTTTGGCAAATGGCCCATCAGGGAAATCTGCTGGCGGGCCGGGATGATTTGTTTACCGGCAGAATCCACAGGTTCGGCCGATTGCAGCTCCCACTGGCCGCAGTTCGCCGTTCCAGGCCAATGAGGGCTGTGGGAAGTGGCGCAGGCTGAAGGATGTGCTGGCCACCGCTTCCCGCAGCCCCTCTTGGCCTGGAATGGCGAACCACAGACATTGGGAGCTGCGATTGGCCGAACCTGTGGACGCTGCAGGTCAACAAACTGTCCCGGCCCGCCAGCGGATTTCCCTGATGGGCTGCATGCCAAAGGTTGCCGATCCCTGGGTTACATCTTAGCCTCTAGAGCCGTCATTCCCCTAACATTTATCACACAGAGGAAATGCTCCATGACACACAATCCTTCCTCCCCATGTGGCCAGGATCCAGACACCACGGAGAGCCCTCTGCAGTGTTGAGGATCCACAGGTGGAGAAGGACTAGGAGAGGGAGAGTCAGTGTGCAATGCACTGCTCTCTTAAGGCCTGCAAAGCAGTGTTAACTTTTGTGCTGTGCCCCACCATCTGAATTGGGAAAGCCCCCTTCAAGACTTTGCCAGCCCAGGAAAAAGAGCTGTGTTTTCAGGGAACTGGAGTGGGGGAAGTAGCCCCAAAACAGGACCGACCCTGCAGATTTCCCCTGGACCCATGGCATCCAAAGGCAAAAATTCTGTCAAAGGGTATGCAAACCCTACTCACCAGAATGAATCAGGGAAAACGCTGTGAGGGGAACTTCACGGAGGTTTCCTTTCCCCTAGTTCTTTTCAAGGCTAGAGGTAATTGGGCCATTTACTTTTGGAATGATAGAAACTTTGCCATGCAGCAAAGGATAGAACATAATTAAGTTACGTTGTATTAGGCTAATTGTTTTGTGATATCCTTATAATGTAGCTGCATTCTCAGAATATAGTGGCACAGAACAGAACTATTCAGTGGTATCTTTAGCTGCTTCTTAAACATTATCGCCCTCTGTAAGTGTGAGTAGTAATTCAGCCTATGTGCTGGCAATGGCTGTAGAATTAACTTTGTTTGGCAACTCTGGAATTCTCTCTCGGACTATCAGAGGGGTAGCCGTGTTAGTCTGGATCTGTAGAAGCGACAAAGGGTCCTGTGGACTAACAGAGGTATTGAAGCATAAGCTTTCGTGGGTGAATACCCACTTCTTCGGATGCAAGCAGTGGAAATGTCCAGAGGCAGATATCTGCCTCTGGACATTTCCACTGCTTGCATCCGAAGAAGTGGGTATTCACCCACGAAAGCTTCCAGATATCTGCCTCTGGACATTTCCACTGCTTGCATCCGAAGAAGTGGGTATTCACCCACGAAAGCTTCCAGATATCTGCCTCTGGACATTTCCACTGCTTGCATCCGAAGAAGTGGGTATTCACCCACGAAAGCTTATGCTTCAATACCTCTGTTAGTCTATAAGGTGCCACAGGACCCTTTGTCGCTTCTCTCAGACTAGTTATTCTTTATGTATGAAAAGTTTTATACACTGAACCAAGAGGCTGGTAAATAGTACACTTTTGGAATTAATCATAGCACTTATTCAATGACACCTATGTACTCCTTTAAGATACAAAGAGTTAAGAGTATTCAGCATGGAAATTGAATGGGTTAGACTAGGATTGGTAATGGAAACAGAACTCTTCACCACTACTCGTAGGTCATCAACCTTTTGAATCCAGCTCAATTTTACTGTGAATGAAAAGTTATTCATACAAGATGCTGTTTGGTTGACAAAATGAAATGAGTTAGTGGTCTCAGTCCAGGTTCTGTTAGGCATATGATAATATCAAAAACCCATCACAACTGGCACCCTTGTTGGCAGTCTCAATAGACAGACAGATGGGTGCATAAACCTAGACTCTGAACTAGCCTCTCATCTCTAGAGAGGAAGCCCTTTTAGGTCAGGGTTAAAGCATACTGTCACTGCTGGTGTTAGGCCTGCTTTGCAGATAAAGAGAAGGTGAACTGATCCAGAAAAGATAAATCAACTCAAACAAATAGTTTTGGCTTTTTTAAAAAAAGGCTAAATTAGCTTGTGTGTATATCTCCTAGTTTTGCTCTGCACTACAGAAGTAGCAAAATTCTGTGAGAAAGACCAGGCAAAAACCAAGAAGAAATTCTTTAGTAAATTTCCAGCCTCATTGTCAAACCAAAGAGAATCAGATAAAAGTCTGAATATTTAAAGGCACCCATTAAAACCAAACTAGTCCAGTCTACAACTATTATGAGAATAACCATCAAAATAATTAATAGTGACTGGCAGTTTACTGTTGAGTGTTATCAGGAAAATTAGTTTTTATAAGTTTTGAAAATAGATTTTCTCTCAAGGTAGCATCTACAATGTGAAAGCATTACTTCTGGACACTTTAGATATTTACTAATAAGAACAGTCTTCCTTACCTGCTATTGCTTCAATACTTGGAATTGCAATAGTGCTATAAGCACTGATACATTTGCAAGACCATGTGTTAGTTAAGGTTTCCTCTGCACTTTCCAATCCTGAGATGCTGTCCACAAAGAAAGAGCCCCACTGTTTAGATACTGAATAAGAAGCTTTTGGGTGATGTCCCTGAAATAAAATAAATAAATAAATAAATAAATAACATTAGAAACCCCAACGTAAACTCAATCATTATAATGAGTCAATACTGTATCTTCCTTCTCTATAGCCCACAAACATTATTTTAAGAAGTTCTGAAGCTATCCACTGTTTTCTTAATAAAACTATTTCTTACAAGCAACATGACTGAAAAAGCAAACTGGGGAAAACCACCAAAACTACCCAACACCTTTCAGTTTTGCTCTTAACTGGTTCTCTATGACATATAAAGTCTGCTTTAAACATTGTTTTCTTCAATTTGTTTTTCCATCCAAGGTAATACGAATACTTCACTTTCCTCTCTTTGCTGGAGGACCTGAGACATGATGCATGAGGCTGTAACCTCCGCTACTGTTGTGCCTTCTCTCACTTTAGGAGAGAGTATATGCTGAATGTCAGAGTAACCATAGGGAAAATATTACTTGGACTGTCTAAGGGCTGGTCTACACTAGCCCCGAAATTCGAACTAAGATACGCGACTTCAGCTACGTGAATAACGTAGCTGAAGTCGAACTATCTTAGTTCGAATGAAAAAGCACTTACCCGGGGTCCACACGCGGCGCGCAGGCTCCCCCGTCGACTCCGCCTACTCCGTTCGTCGAGCTGGATTACCAGCGTCGACGGCGGAGCACTTCCTGGTTCGATTTATCGCGTCTAGACAAGACGCGATAAATCGAACCCAGAACATCGATCCCGCGCCTCCGACCGGACGCGTAAGTATAGACGTACCCTAAGATTCAGCATCCTTCCCTCTCTTAGCTCGGGGAAGAGGAAGAGCTGTGGTTCATATCACTACCTCTTGGGAATTACTATTACTATTCAGGTCCCCTCACAAAAAGTGAAGATCTGATATATATTCATTCTGTGTGTGTGTGTGTGTGTGTATGTGTATGTGTATATATATATATATATGTATGTATGTGTGTGTGTGTATACTTAACATGTATTAAAGAAACAGTAATGGGCAAAGCATTTTTTCTGACTTTATTGTTATTGTTGCCCTGTAATTCATCTTCAGAGCTGCTACTATCTACAGCAGTCAGAAAAAGCTCCAGCGGGCCTCTGCAAAAAGATAAGCAAAATTGCAAACGACATCACCGAAAATCTGCAAAAGCCATTTGTGCGCAAAGTATAATTTCAGACCATAATAGAAGAGAACAGCAGACAACCCTTCATATGCCTCCAGATTTGGGAAGTTTTGCACCTCGTTTTCCACTCAACTGCTTTCTTATAATCTTTAGAACATGTAATAACTCACAATAGGGATCATGACAGATACATTTATGTCACGACCCCTGTTAATCTCCCATTGCAACTAACCATGAGAGAGAAGAAATTTGACAATACACACTGAGACCACAACAAAAGACAGACTCAAGATATGTCTACACTGTCGCTCAGACACCCACAGCTGGCCTGCGCCAGCTGACACAGGTTTTCAGGGCTCAAGCTGAGGGGCTGTTTAACTGCAGTGTAGACATTTGGGCTCAGGCTGAAGCTTGAGCTCTGGGACCTCCCACTTCGCAGGGTCCTAGAGCCTGGGCTCTAGCCTGAGTCTGAACATCTACACCACAATTAAACAGCTCCGCAGCCTGAGCCCTGCGAGCCTGAGTCAGCTGGCGCAGGCCACCTGCGGTTGTCTAACTGCAGTGTAGACATACCGATAGACGTCTACAATCTTTGACCAAGATAAATCTATTGATTCAACAGCTTGAACTGACTCGGCAAACCAGGATAATTTTTTAGCACTTCTTGGTGCTACTTTCTCTAAGTGCGTCTATTTTGCAGGGGGAAAAATGAGTTTGATTGGCATATTTCAATCTAGATATTTGTTTCTCTGCACTGCTGAGAACAGGCTGAGATAGCTAACAATTTTAGTTTTCAAGTACAGCATGTCACCCAGGAGCTGAGCTCTTCTTTTGTTCACTCATTAAGACAGCTTTTTTGGTTTGCTTTGTACACAAATAATACCTTTCCAAGAAAATCTTTAAGGGCAATTTAGAGTTCAATTTAGATTATCTTTCAAATGAAAATTCACTTTCCAGCTGGAGAAGAGCTGCAAAAAGCATGAGGGCCATATCAGTTATCTAGCTAATTATTCAAAAAAGCACACACAAGCCTTTGTATACAGGTCAGAGCCCTGCTTATTGGCAGGGGGAAAAGTTCATACTCCTGTCTCTGTGGATCTTTATGCCAGATTCACTAAGCAATTTAAATTGTAATCTGAGGAAATGCACTGACAATCTTCAAGTGAGGGAACTGTTCCATCTTGAAGCTGGAATTTCTCCCTTGTACTGCTCTACAGGGAGAGAACAAGGCTTAGGGGTTAGACCCCAAACTTAACAGAACTAAAAACAAACAAACACACAAACCAAAAATTGTTAAATATAATGGCTGCCTTCATGCCACATATTAGAGGATTTTCTGTCCTTATATTTTATTATTTTCCCATTCCAAATCTCCAAATGAAAAGCCTTGATTGTAAAACCAAACCTTGATCTCAAATTTGAGAACTCCCAAGCTTTGTCCTTCAGTTGTACCCCTATAAAAAGATACCAGGGTTACTCTGTGAGTATGCTTAAGAAGCTCCCAATCTCATTCTCAAATGCCTGATTACCAGAGTTCCATATCTGACTAGGAAGAGACTCAGCCTGCAGTTAAGGAAAGGTCAATGCTATTGATCTTACATGTTACTGAAACCACATAAAGATTCCCTGGCTCTGGATTCAAATTGTACCCGCCTAAAGTTTCTATTAACCAATAACCATGAAGCCTTTAAAAATAATTTGTGCTTGTGAAGATGCCAGATTGGCAATCCTGGAAAGAGAAATCCTCCAGCTATAGAACAGGAAAGCAGAAAGCCACAGTGAGACAGGATTCCACTTCACCACATCACCAGTGTGCCTTAGCAAGTCTGACCTACAGTGACCACCAATAGGGGGTGAGAGTAGTCTCCATGCTTCAGTCTTTTAGTTGGGACTGCCAACAAACATTTTCATTAATACCAGACCTGGAAGTAATTTTTGTGACAGACACACCTGCACATCCTTTACGAAAGTGATGACAGCAATGCATTTCAAATAAACCAGACCACAGAACAGCAATGGGATAAGAGAAGACACAGGTGTCTGAAATGCCTAATTACAATCCTCTTCAGCAACAGGTTGTGGGTTAAATATTGGAGTCATTCTTCACATTTAATTTCTCTCTGGTCCAGTATGACTAGAATAAAAATGTCAGCTTTTTCTCCAAAGACAATCCCAGACTTTTTTTTTTTTTGCAAAGTTACCGATATTCCCTGTAAACCCTATAGTAAGAACAACAAGAACATCTGAAAGCTACATCTTGAATGAACAAAAAATCCTGAGGTAAAAATGAAATTAATTAAAACTTATAAAAAGGGATTTTTGTTCCAAAAGAATTAAAAAAATAAAAGTAAACAGCCAACCAGCCTGACAGAACAAGGAGTAATGGTCTCAAGTTGCAGAGGGGGAGGTTTAGGTTGGATATTAGGAAAAACTTTTTCACTAGTAGGGTGGTGAAGCACTGGAATGGGTTACCTAGGGAGGTGGTGGAGTCTCCTTCCTTGGAGGTTTTTAAGGTCAGGCTTGACAAAGCCCTGGCTGGGATGATCTAGTTGGGGTTGGTCCTGCTTTGAGCAGGGGGTTGGACTAGATGACCTCCTGAGGTCCCTTCCAACCCTGAGATTCTATGATTCTATGATTCTATGAACCAGCTCTAGTAGATTTTGTCAGGCTTCCACATGAATGCAAAAGGGAGGAAGGCCCAAGAGCCTCCAACATGGCTGTGTCTGCTGCACACAGGTGGGACACAATCACAATCCCTGTACTCTCCTGAACACAAGGACTGCTTCTTGCTAGCACACACTAGCACCAGCACCTGGCAATGGAGCTAGCTAGCCATGCGAAGTGTACGCTGCACCCTTACAAAATGTAAGCACTGGGTTTTCTCCCCTTATATGGCAGCAAACTCTGGAAGGCCTTCCAGTGCATGAGACAGGGCTGTGATTAAGTCACATTTGAACTTTTAATTGCTAAGCGAATCTCGGACACCCTTTAGTAATTACTACCCCCACTTATGGTTCAAAAAATTGGAGGCAAAAACCAGCATTAGAATGCACCCATACTCTGGCCCGCTGCAGCCCCACACACAGCCTCATTGTACATACAGTCTTAGCATGATCATGAGTAATGTGTGTGGTTACTGTGGACTGGATCATCGCCCAGCCAGTGGATTATGCGTAAAAATATTTGGCTTGCATACCTTGTTCTTAGGCCCCCTTCCCAGGAATAGTTCTTCTCAGCAGTCTTTTTTGGGGGGGGGGGGGTTGAGGGGGAACTAGGAATGGGGTAGACATTTTTTTGCTCCACACACTCCCCCCTGCAGAGTGAAAGATTTCTGGTTGATATCCATGGGCTGTACTCTTTAGAATCTGGCTAACAGTTTGCAGTCCTGTCACTCATTACCATCATATATTTTTCATGCAGTAAAACAGAGGATTCTTCGGGAAAACACTCACCCATTTATCCCCCCCTCCTCAAAAAAAAGTGTTTAGGAAAGATTGACAGTGAAGAGGTGCCACGTTAGCAATTTATACACACCCCTCATTTATCCCACATAAATCAACATTATAAGATTTTTTTCTGCAGTAGAAAGATTCGCTCATTCACTTTTGCTGTTAAATATATTAGTAAACCACTGACAGGAACTTAGATGTTGTTTATGTCAATTCGGGCAGCAAAAATCCCACAGCCTCTAAGAACCAGTGTCTGACCTCCAAAGCCATGTGGATGGTAACAGTTTGCCTTAAATCCTAGCAGCAGCAGATTCACTTGGCTATGGTGTAGCCATGGTGGCACATAGAAAGGATTTCCATCTTGAACCATCCCTTGCAAGTCGTCTTCCTTCGGCAAGAGTCAATATGGGCGGTTTTAGGTGTCTTAAAACTCTCAAAATTGCATTTCAAACTGCATTCATGGTCAGCCTTGTGCTCTACTTCCTTTCACCTCCCCTCTATAAACATACTATAAAAGCGTACCTTCTTCTGCGCATTGGCCATGACCCTACTATTGCTGTGTACTTGTTCTCAACTGGTGCAAGACTGCAACTTTCTGGGATCGTCTAAGTATCTCCTCATTTGTAACAAAATCAAACCAATGGATGTTAAGAATACACCATAACTTTTGAACTGGAAACTGTTTAGTTTCCTCTCCTTGGCTATTTTTTTTATGGCCATGTTTCTGCTCTATATAAGAGGGTTGTCATCAGTACTGCATTGAACACTCGTATCTTAGTTGTCACGCAGACATCCTGCCAGCCACACAGATGCCTTTGAAGATGCTGAATTGTCATTCATGCAAGACTGATCTGACATGTGACTTCTTCAGTTATAGAGCCTCCTAATGTAAACTGATTACCCAGATAGATAAAATTATTCATCCATTCAATGTTATTGCCACCTACGTGCCCGTCAGCAGATCATTCGTTTCTGTTTTATAAGAGGCACCCACAGCTTTTATTTTATCACCACTGATCTTAAGTCCTACAGAGTCTGTTAAGGAATCAGGTCGCAGGTGATCAGGCCTACTGGTTGGAATGGGAGTTTGGCCTAGTGCTCAGAGTCCAAAGGCCAGAGCCCAAACTCAAAGCAGAATCAGAGCTGGGGATCAGAGCTGAAGATCAGAACATAAGTCAGACTCCAAATGCCAGAGCCAAGAGTCGAGACAGAGTCTGAGCCAGGAAACAGAGCCGAGGGACACAGCTGGATTACCTGGACTCAGGGAAGGCAGGAGCAGGGCTGAGAGAGAATGGGAACAAGGCTGGGTGCAGGGTAGGATCTGGGCTGGAGCACTGAAGGAGCAAAGCAGGAGCAGGCTTGGAGTGAGGAGAACACAAGGAGGCAGAGAGTCCATGGACATGTGCGTTGAGCAGCCAACGACCTACTGCTGCTGCTGGGCTTAAGAACCACTCTGCTGGCTTCCTCAGCTAATCAGGCAGGGCATCCGTCAGGGAGCATAGCTGACTCGTTAGGTTATCAGGAGACTCAGCAGGCACAGCTGCAGGGACCTAATTTTTTCTCAGCTCTTCCAGCATTAGCTGTAGCTGGTCAGTAATCTCTCCAAGGGCTTGTCTTCACTACCCGCCGGATCAGCGGGTAGCAATCGATCTTTCGGGGATCGATTTTTCGCGTCTCGTTTAGACGCGATTAATCGATCCCCGAAAGCGCTCCCCGTCGGCTCCGGAAATCCACCTCATCGAAAGGTGGAAGCGGAGTCGACGGGGGAGCGGCAGCGATCGACTCGCCGCCGTCCTCATGGCCAGGTAAGTCGATTACGATACGCCGACTTCAGCTACGTTATTCACGTAGCTGAAGCTGCGTATCGTAGATCGACCCCCTCCCCTAGTGTAGCCCTGGGCTAAGTAAGGCAATATCATCTGCAATACTTGAGATCCTCTAAAGAATCTTTAACTTTCCACCTCCTACTTTGGTTTCAATCAACTTTGTGGTCAGATAATCTCTTAGAATAGGAAATAAGGTTGGTGAGTGAATGCATCCCTGACGTACCACTGATTCTACTGAAAACAAGTCTGTAATGTAACCGTGGTACAGTTCCTCCACTAAGTACACTCAGTCCTGAGGCACCCCAGACTGGCGCAGCAATATCCACAGTACTGGTTGATGCACTGAGTCTATAAATGCCATGTTAACTTCCTTTTGTCAGTCTGGCTTGCCAATAACATTCCACAGAGCGTATATAGCGTGGTTTGTATGGAAACCACAGTGGCCGTCTCTCATTCTTGGGTTGGGACAGTATTTCAGTCAGTTCAGTAGAATGATTGTAAACCCCTTCCCTGGGACTGACAGTAGCGTTATTCCTCCATTGTTTGAGCAAGCTGATCACTCTTTTTTGAAAAAATGATGATGCAGCCTCTTTTCAAACCTTCTGGAAAGTGACCAGTTTCCCAAGCTGTTAAGGCAACTCGATAAAACTAATGAACTAAATCTGGGTCTCCACTCTGCAGCTGTTCTGATGAAATGTTGTCACGATCAGGAGCTTTATCATTCTGTAACTGTTTGACCACAAATATCACATCCTCTAATGTTACCAGTCTGTTTTTGTTTGGCTTCATTTTTAAACTAACTTGTAGTTTACATCTTGGTGGGGATTTATTTATTAATTCACAAGAATGCTCATGCCAATGCTCAAGTTGTGCATCAATATCCTATTAGTATTTTCCATTTTTGTCCTTAACTGGCAGAAGCCATGAGAATGAATATCCAACTAGGACCTTCAAAGTCTCAAATACAAATTTCTGGTCAAGCCTTTCAGAGGCTTCCTCAAAATACTGCACCATACTATTCCACCACTGATTACAATAATTCTGACAGGCTCTGCTGACCGCTTATTCAAGATATTTCTTTTTCCCTAATGTCTGAAAAGCTTCCTGAATGCCTACTATCACTTTTCCCTTTTTTAACTGCAGTTACAAAGTAGAGCTCTTTCTACAATCTAGCTATTAAAATGAAAAGAATAAATGGAGAGGCCTTTGGACTAGATTCTCACCCGTGCCAAGATCTGCTTGGAATCTGAAAATTGTTTACAGATCCCTGATTCTGAAGCCACAGCTACTTCAGCCCCAGACTTGAGCTGAAGCAGCCCAGGGTCTGCTCAAACTTATATCAGCTCTGTATGGTCCCTAAGGAATCATATGTCAGCCAAAAACTGGTGGAATGCTGCTTTTCTCTGCCCTGCCCTCCTCCTCTCCAAACATGCCCTCTATACTGGGGGCTGAGAGCAGTTGGTGCAGGAGCAAACTCTACCTGCTGTACTCCAGCTGAGAGCACTTCACTGCTGGGGGGATTCTCATGTGACTAGTCACGGCTCCTTTGCATCAACTGAGTAGTCAAAAGGAAAAGATGCCAGAAGATATTCTGGCCCTACATTTAGTAATATGTCTTTAGCCCATGATAAATATGGCCAGAAGTCTGAGTGACGTGAAAGACTTGAATGGGAACCAGTCCTAAAACCTGGATGAAACATTAACTTCTCAATCTGTAAATGGTAGATTAGCAAATAAAAAAGTAAGGGAGCAGAGTTGTAGGGTTTTTTTGTCAGTATAGTGAAGAGTTAAAGAAAACAGATACAAAAACTCAAAAAGGAGAATGGGAATGATGGAAAAAATCAAACTGAAAATCATACATGTAGAAAAGCAAAATCTATAGGTGTCTCATTTACACACCGTGATTACATCTTTTAGTAGCATTATTTCCCAGCTGTGACAATTTTTTGGTTAACAAATATAGAATACATGTTTATGCCACACCATTGACTTTTACCCATCATAGGGCCTGGTCCCACGAACACTTGATACTGAGCATAGTGGTTACTACTGTGAATAGTCCCATTGCCCTCAAAGTACAGTGCAAAGAGCCAGATTCTCAGCTGGTGTAACGTGTCAGAGCTCCACTGACTTCAATGGAGTTCTGACAATTTACACCAGCTGAGGGGGCTAAGTGTCTGCAGGATCAGGTCCATACTGTCTAAAGACATCAGTAGAACATTACAATCCTTGATTAAGCCTTACCGTACCTTTAAAAGGCTTGATTCTCCAGACACTTAGTACCAAGTTTAGGGCTCACTAAAGGCATGTGGATGTGACCTTACTGAGGGTAGGGATGAGAGAACAGGAGGCAGGCCCAAGGCCTTGCCTGAAGCAGGTAGGCCTGCTCTTGGTCTCTCTCAGGCTGATCCTGCAGGCCAGACCATTGAGATCAGCAGTGGGATGTGGGCCTAGAAAACACCAAAGATGACAGGAAAAAGCCCATAATATTATGTAAATGTCAGGTGTTTGACTATGACCACTATAACTAGATATTTCTAAAACAAAATTCCCATTCAGTCCAATAAATCATTAACTATACACTAATATAATAATTCCTTTCACCCAAGGACATCATATTGCTGCACAGACATAAATTCATTAAGACTCACAACATCCCACCCAGGTGGTTACTGTAAATATTATTATACTCATTTTAAAGATGGGTAAACAGACACAGAGAGGTTAAGTGATTTTTCCAAGGTCACTCAGAGGGAGTGTTGGGAATAAAACTCATGGGACCTGACTTGCAACCCCAACTAACCATTAGACAACTTCTCTGTAAAATGAGTGTTTCCAGGTCCTGCTCACTGCTGGTGTCCACAATATCTGTCCGTAATTTCCTGAATTTCACTATATGTGTTCCTATAGACAGAGTTTTTACACACAGAGGAACTGCTGTGAGTTCATTTCTTTTAAAATTCTGGGGCAGATTCCAATTGTCTTTAGAGTTTTCACTGACGGGAGTCTGCCTCACTTTTAAACTGGAGAAGGAGAAAAAAGTCTCAAACCAACCAGCCAACCAACCAAACTTAGGGACATCCTAATTTCACACACTAGTTATTTGCCATATGCTGCAACTGACTGAGGAGCTGCATGAAGAATGCCTATAGTTTGCTTCTGAACTGATCATTTTGTTATGACACATACTTGAAAAAAACTACAACTATTACCACAACTTTACAGCTGATTTGCATGACGAATTTAGTTATGAGCATAAAGACAAAAATAACTATTACAAATTGAAGTTATTAGCTGATGAGGTTGCGAGTGATGGGTATTTTTTGTTTAATTTTCTCACTCTTTTAATGATGAAACATTATATATAACTGGAAACAAAAGAGCACTCATTAAATTTGTATTTTCTTTGTGAAGGACATACTTGCAGCTGGTGTTTTCCCTAGGATTTCAGTAGGAGCCAGCCTTTTCCACCAGGGTATGATGGGTCAGAAAAGGAGAAGACAGAAAGAGGAAAGAATGGGAAATAAATAAAACATCATTTACAAAGTCTCTATAAAGAATATAAGGGGAGTGGATCAAGATGAAAAGAAGATGTAACATTAAAATAATAATTTCCTTAATCACATGAATCCTGATCCTTCAAGGCACTGAGCACCTGCAAAAAAGACACTGGAGACAACAGGCATTTTCTGTAAACTACTTTGGTCCAAAAACACATTAGTCATTTGAGAGCAGAAAAAAAGAGGCCAGGGAATAAATTTTTGTTCTCATTCCCTACAGAAGTGGCTTTGTAAATTTCTTGCATTAACTTCCTCATCCCTTAAAGAAGCCATGAAAGTCTTAGATCAAAACCTCGGATTTAGAAAATGGTTGTCCCTCAACTATACACACTACATGTAAACACCTAAAAATTGGGGAAAGTCACCAAGTTTATTTAAATTGGAGGTAAGAACATTTTTATTTTGTAAAGATTATTGGCTCTTAGCCACAGGGTATGCACCTTCTGTTATGTGTTTATACAGCATGTAGCACACTGTGGGTACTACTCCAAAACTACTACTACTATTAATTATTATTATTATTAATATTATTATTATTATTAATTATAAGCCACAATTTATTTGAACACAATTTTCACACAGACTGAATTTGTGTGAAAGCTTTGAATCAGCTTTTCTCCCCATTTCACCTGAAGGTTAATAGAAGAGGTTGATTAGGACCATTAAAAAAACCCAACCCTTTGTAGGAGTCTGAGGGGAATCGTTTTGAACTAGTCCTGTTAAGTTAGTGTTGTGCAGTCAATTGCAGAGCTATGGAAGTGATCTGTTGTTCAGACCCCTGTGAACAGTATGGCAATACAATAATACCACCGACCTTCCATGGGCCCCCTCAGTTCAGATTCCTTTAATCAACACAATTCATTTTGCCTTTGCTTACTTGCTGTCACGAGCAGTGGATATAAGTTGAACATAGATTCGGTGTGGGAGAGATGGCATGTGACTGACACACTGCATTCTATTATCACAGGTACTACACCTTTAGCAAAACATCAAATTCTTATATAAAGTCTCAATTTCCTACTTGATAATTGCAACGACACAGAAAGTGCTTCTTCTGAAGAACAAACCAAAAGTTAGGTCAGATGCCTTTTATCCAGTGCAACTAAATAAAAGCCAATAATCATACAATGCTAGGAAATTAATTTGCATACTAAGAGTTTTTGCTATGCTATGGTTCCTAGAAACTTACAGGAAGAGAAACTGTGAATAAGTGTTGGCTTTTTGTTTTAATGAAGTAAATGTACAATCTCTGATTCATCACAACTACATATTTACATACTTGAGAAGACTTGGTTGAATTATTAGTAATTTTCATTTACCAAGCAGTTACTGTCTGAGTTGTGGTGAATTTTTTTAAAAAAAGAAAAAAGCTGGAAATATTAGTTTAAAAAACTAGTGCAATCAGAGTTTCCACTTAGGAGACGGATGGAATGTGTGCAGTACAGCTTGAAGATTTAAAAAAAACTTTATTAACATAAATGTAATCCATATATTTCTAACAACCTATAGAAAGAGCTATTACTTTTTTCTTTTTCCTCTTTTTACTAAGTAATGCATTCCTCTTGCTAGAAGACTTACGGTTGTGTTTGCCTTTTATCCTGCCTCTCTGTGACACAGGAAAGAACCTGAACTTTAATGACTTGTTTTACTTATTCACTGACTTTGATGCCCTTCTTTGGACTCAGTTTAGAAAGCAGTGTAGTTCAGAGTAATAATATTTGATATTTATAATAAATGGGGGGCAGGTGGAGAAACAATCCTTATTTTTTTCTTCATTTCACTCAAATTCATACTTCAGTATCTAATTTTTACATTACCCCCACTCCCCCATTCTCCCTCCAAAATGTAACAAAAATGGGGGGTGGGGGTGGAGATAGGGGTTTGAATATGCAATATGGCCAGATTAAAAACAAAAAGATATCTGAACTAGTATAAGTACCCATCTCAAATTATATTTTTAATACCAAGAAATACTTCCCTCTACAAAATAAACAGTTTCAAAAAGTAACAAAACATTATTTATCCTCAGTCAGAAGGGTATCACTGATGTATTTAGGAACACATCAAAAGAAAAAACATTCAAAATTGAACAGGTTGAAATTTTTTGCACAGAAAATTTTTTCATTAAAGATGGCCTTTTTCAAAAAAGGAAACCGATTATGAAAAACCAATGACATCAATATTTTTTTTCAAAATTTTATGTGGAATTTATTAAAAAATTGGAATGGTTATTGAAATGTTTTGTTTTGTGAAAACTGGGTTTCAGGCAGGTAAACAAATCATATGAAAACTATTTAGATGAAAATATCCCCCTACAAATGAGAGCATGTTTCATTTTTGAACTCTGAGATGGAAACAATTTTAAAATGTCACCATTTTTGGTGAAATTATTTCCCCCTTTTCTGACGGCTCTAATTACAAATATCTGAGCTCAAGATGGAGAAGCACTGTCTTCCCATTCACTAGAGATTATAACATGAGAGGCGAAACCGTTCTAACCCCACCAATTTCTAAGGAATGAGAACAGTACAACATGTCTATACTGCAGCTGGGAGGGTGCCTCCCATTCTGGACATAGATACAAGCTAGCTCTGTTGGAGCTAGAGCACTAAAAATAGCATGTGGACATTGTGGTACAGACAGTGGTACAATAAATAAATAAAGACCCAAGGGGTTGGAAGGGCTTGTATTCAAGTGGCTAATCTGTGCTGCCATCTGTGTTGCTGCAACATCCACTCTGCTATTTTTAGTGTGCTAGCTCGAGCAGAGCTAGGGTATGTCTGTCTACCCAGGCTGGGCGGCACACTCCCAGTTACAGCGTAGGGCTAGGTTGTGCCTGTGTTCAGGAAGGGTAGGTACAGAGAGGAGACTTGCTGCAGCAGACAGACCTCCTGCAGTTCCATGGGGATGTATGCTGCAGGTGCGGCTCTGCCACCCTTTACATATGCTCAGCACGCTCTTTTCTTTCTTCCCTGGAAGTTCTGCTGATCAGTGGAAAGAAGAAAGGGGCCACAGCCCAATCCTCCCTGCATCTCTTTGGATGAGTTTCGGGCTGTCAGTGGTGCTGGCATGGATCAATGGCCCTTCTTCCCAACTACCTTTAATTTAAAGTGTTTTTTTATTATTATTTATTTAAGGCGCTCGTCAAAGGGGCTGTAGTTGACCAACCTCTGAGAACCTTCCTTTGTGAATAGGAGACATCAGCAGTCTGTGAGCATACACAAGGGAATACACCTGAATTCATTTGGCTCATGGGAGCAGGGAAGGTTCATGTGAATGAAAATCTAAAGCCCACGTTTTTTGAACCAAGGGTTAGCTAGCTTAGCCCAGGTCTACACTAACCCCCGTCGAACTAAGATACGCAACTTCAGCTACGTTAATAACGTAGCTGAAGTCGAAGTACCTTAGTTCGAACTTACCTGTGGTCCAGACGCGGCGCGCAGGCTCCCCCGTCGACTCCGCCTACTCCACTCGTCGAGCTGGATTACCAGCGTCGACGAGGGAGCACTTCCTGGTTCGATTTATCGCGTCTTGACAAGACGCGATAAATCGAACCCAGAACATCGATCCCGTGCCTCCGACGCGACGGGTAAGTATAGACATACCCTTAGTATCAGGAAATGGCTGCCCATAGGGCACTAGTGCTGCCTTGCTGTAAATAGAGCCCTTATGATGTCTAGTTGTCACATGATGGCATAATTTTGATACAGCCATGAATGGGCATGAAAAATGTAGGCCCTGCCAAAAGAGTTGAATGACTAGTAGGTTTCTTCTGATTCTACTTAGTGTAAATGGCCCTACAATTATTTCTAACCTTTTTTTTCCTTTTTTAGTTCAAGGAAACAGTTGCAAGGAACCCTTACCTCATATTTTCCTTTCTTTTCCAAGGGCTCAGACTCAGTCTCCACAAGCATCATAACTTCGTCCCCTCTAAGCTCCTCTAAGATGAAGACCGTCTCCCAGTTGCTATAGTGATGGGCTGGGAAAATATCTGAGTGCATGCTGTCACCAAAATAAACAACCTAAAAGTGAAGCAGCAAATTAAAAGTGCTGTGTGTGTGAGGAAAACACAAGCAACTGTGTTTCAGAGATAGAGAAAGAGAGCTTCCAAAACAACCAAATAAAAATCCCTCTAGGTTTATCTGGACACAATAAATGGATGTTTTATTAAAATCATGGTTTCTTTTTATTTAAAAGACTCCTGACTGCAGGCTTTTCACTCCATCTTGGTTTGCCTCTGAATACCTTCCATGCCCTGGCCTTCCACTGACATTACAATAGAACACCGCAATATGAGTGCACATAGGACAACACTGCTAGGGCATTTTGGTTGACAAAACTAGCATATTAGACAGCAGTGAAGTAAAATTGACATGCAGATAAAACAGAATTTTTAAAAAATGTAACAAATTTGGGAAATATTTGAAACAAAGGAAAACTCTGATCATCTCTCTTTATTTCTAAACAGAACCTTCTGTCATGTTGTACTTAGGTGTATAGCCTACATATTGGGTAAAATTGGCCCTATTGAAGTCAATGGCAAAACTTCCACTGACTTCAAAGGGTCAGGATTTCACCCACTGAATGGGGTGACACAATGGTCCAAGTTTTTATTTACGCTACCTTCTTCATCTGTTTTCTCTACCGAAAAAGATTACACAGGTTTTATAACACACACATGCACACAGAGTAGATAGACACACAAACATGCATAATCAGATATATATTCTGTACCACATTTATTTTTCCTTTTTGAGAAAGGGCAGTAAATATCTATAATTCCTAGAAACTGAATGTAACTAGTCAACTTTTCCCTTCCTGTTCTGTAATAAATACAAGAACCACTATTTTATCCCCAATACTGGATTCCCCAGTGCAATCTATCTTTTACACTGCCTGCTCTCCAGGAAGGAACTGTATTCTTGTATATTGTACACAAGACCATTGTCACTGCTAAACAAATAATCATGCAGACTACAACAGCATTAGGAGAGTTATGGTGTAAATTAACTAATAAGATCCATCTTTAATATCTATTGGGCATTTTCTTCAAACATTTACTACTAGGCAGGACACAAAGTACTGCAAGTAATCTCCATGGAAATTCGATGGTACTACTCAGCACTACATTCAATAATAAGGTTCTAATTCATGTTCATTTGGTGATAAATAGATCAATGGTGGTAAGTGGAACTATTAAGATAACTCTTGCTGAATACCTTGGGTTCTGGCTTGCTCGTCATCTTCTTCAGCAGTTCATAAAGATGGGTAGCATTACCTTGGGAATACCAGCCAGGCTTGTCCAAGGATGGCAGAGCCTCCTGTTCCTCATCATTCTCTGAAATCATAAAACAAGATTTCCCACTGTTAGTGAGAGCAATAAGAAAACTCACTACTCTTCTGGTGCTGTTTGAGAGACGCATGACAAGATGCACCTATTTACCAGTGATAGTTCTAATTTGATACTAAAGACTTGTCTACACTTACCGGGAGATCGATGAGCGGCGATTGACACATCGGTGGTCGATTTAGCGGGTCTAGTGAAGACCCGCTAAATCGACCGCAGATCGCTCTCCTGTCAACTTCTGTACTCCACTGGATCAAGAAGAGTAGAGGGAGTCGATGGGAGAGCGTCTCCCGTCGACATCACGTAGTGTGGACCCCACAGTAAGTAGATCTAAGCTACGTCGATTTGAGGTACACTATTTACGTAACTCAAATTGTGTAGCTTAGATCGAATTTCCCTTTAGTGTAGAGAAGGCCTAAGAAGAAGGACATGTCCAGGAGAGAGGAAGGCAGCGGGAGGTTCAAGTTAAGGTACTAATCAAAAGTTTCAGGTTAGGTCAGGTTGTAGTATAGGACCTGATGAAAGTTCGGGGAGCATGGCTCACTGTCACTGCTGTGCATGGTGGTTCTAATAAACACACACAAGAGATATTTGAGATTTAAAGGCCTCAGGCTGCAACCGTATTGATTTTCACTCAGACTTAATGTTATCCATAATCTGTAATGCCTGATGTTATGCTCAATTATCCACGAATGCCCTGAAGCCTACAGAACAGTCCCCAACCTCTTTTCCCATCAAAGGAGGGGTTGCAAATATGTAGCCAAATTCTCTCTCAGGGAGCTCAAACCGTATCTGACAGAGGTCTGTTCCCATGACAATTATTCTCCTCCTTCCTCTGTCATGCCTTAGCTCTAGCAGCTCCCAAAATGGTACCCAAATTTTGGGATAGAGATTAGGCCCATCCAAACATACCACAAGATGCTTCAACCAAAAGTTGCAGTGAAGGAGGCAGAAAACCACACAAACAATATTGAGGAAGTCATCAGCTACCCTATGACAGTTGCTACAGCATTCCAGGGAAAGATAACAGCAACACCTTCTTATGGACACAGAACTAACTGCCAGCCCTAAACACTGACTCTATACACCCAGGTCAATATGCTGTGTAGGAAAAAAACTCCTTCCTGAGCTCAAATAAAGTAATAAACTATTGCTCATACAGGTGAGCATCAATCTCATATCTAAAATCTGCACTAATGCCTGATGTTCCAGTGTCATCCTGCTCAAGGGAGAGAGTGTGTAGAAACAAACTGATGCTAATGCTATAGGTGATATATGCTTCCTATTCAGGCAGCCATCTATGCACCCTGCATTCACAGTAAGATGCCAACCAGGAGTCTTAGTAGAGTATGAAAGTCACCATCCCCTAGCTGATCTGACTGTAAGCCCAGCCTCCAGCCACTCTGGACACCTGCCCCAGTGTCTGTACAGCTAAACTTGTGTAAATCTCTGTTAGGTAGCGTGTCATTACCAACTGTATCTTTTTGCTTCTTGTTGGACCCAACTTGCTGACCTTTGCAAAAATGTAAATGGGAATCTCATCAGAAGGTGAACTTGTCTAATACAATGCATGTGCATTGGGTACTGAAGTGATTAAGCAAAGGGGTTATTTTGTTTCTCAGCCCCAATACAATATTTTTATACAATAAAGAGAGAGAAGAAACGAGGCCAATACAGTGTTTTGATCTGGTTTATCTAGAACATCAGTAATTCTATACAGTCTGTTGCTACAGTATTGTTTGAGAATTACAAAATACTTTAGAGAGGGAGAGAGAGAGAGAAGGCTAAAACAGAGAGCGCAAACATTATGGAGTTACAGGGTGCAGCAATTCCCGCAAAGACCGAGTAAAGTGAAACTTTGGGGACAGAGTAGAGCAAGGGGAAAGAAAGCTGTTTAAAAAAACAGTAAAGGTGCATACTACAGGATAATATGTACACTGAGGGGAGGACAAAAAGAGGTAGTAATGGGGAAAAGAGAAACATGAGGAGAGACTGAAAAAGTTGTGGGTCCAGAAATCTGACTAAAAACAGGATTATTCCCCCAGACAAAACAATTTTATAGTAGGGATGTTCTAGAAACTGGGATGAGCAAGGAAATCCAAAATTAAGAACATCATTCTGCCTCTAACTCATGCGGAAACAGTTTCCCTCACATCCTCCTTACAAAGCCAAAGAAATATAATGATATGTATTAAAGGTGGAATGTTATCCTTCACTTTGCATTTCCTGGCTTTTGCTTGTTGGTTTGTGGCTCAACCTTAATGTTGTTGAAACAATTTGTCTGAATTTCCTCATTTGCTTTTGCTGTTTTAAAACTATTTATTTATCCTCCTTTCACCCTGACCTGTCCTCACAATTTCCTGGAAGATCTGAAACACTTTTTAAATTAGTCACTATCTTGTTGTCATGCTTATGGAAATTTGTTTTTTCCCCCTGCATATTTTTCGACATAATTGCAGGGATGGCTGAATTGGTAGCCACACATTTCAGACACATAATTGTCTAAAGATAGCAGGGTTTTTTAGATCCCCCACCACAAGAGTTTCTCAGATTAAGAAGAACAAAATGCATATCTATGAAAACTGCTCACAAGACAGTCTGCAAATAGAGACCCATCAAAAAGATATATACTTTGTTAAATGGACATTTTTCAAAATGGCAAAATAATGAACAATCTCATTTTTAACAACATAATATGGTCCCCCTTCTTCTATATACTCTAAATATCCAAACTGAAATTGATTATGTTCTCTCTAAGACAGTGGTGGGAAACCTGTGGACTGCGAGACAGTTTGTTTACATCGACCATCCGCAGGCACGGCTGCCCGCAGCTCCCAGTGGCTGCGGTTCGCTGTTCTGGGCCACTGGAAGCTGCGGGTGGCCATGCAGCTCGCCAGCGGATTACCCTGACAGACATATTTGCTTTCTATGAATTGCTTTAAGTCATGGACACATTTCTGCAAATATTTTTCTCTTTATCCAGAAAGCTTTCAAAATAATCCATGCTGCATGTTAACGTTCTGGCAAGTTCAATCAAGTACCTACAGCAGTAGATGAAGTAGGCTCTTCCACACCTTCCAATGTAAAAATAAAGTGAACTACATAATTGTATCTCAGTGATAGGAAGCAAACAGGAAATATGTAGCCATTTTTCAAAATGGAAAGCTTAACAGAAAGGTGGCTAAGTGATTGGTATTAAGATTGGTGTGGCTCAGTGTATAATGACCTGGAAAATGAGGTGGACAGCAGAGTGGTTAACAGCAATGATGCCAATGTTTTTAGTTATTATTACCATTGTGGAGAATTCTTAGAAACTCCAGAAGGACTGAAGTAACATGTTCCAATACAGAAAAAATAAGAGGCGGATCAGTCTAGTGTCTCTCTGTCAGCTGAATCATTAAAACACTGGATGAAAAAAACCAGAGACGTGAATATGCTTATCAAATACAGCAGTGTTGGCATCACAGCAATAATCGATAATATATTACTGTTTGGAACAAGTATTATCATTTTTAATTATATGTATTACAGAGCACCTAGAGGCTCTTACCAAGATCAGGGCTCCACTGTGTTAAGCACTGTACAAGCACAGTGAGAGACAGTCCTTGCCCTGAAGAGTTTATGTTGGTTAAAAGACAAGCCTGGAAGATAAGAGACCAGGTTTTTTTTTCTCGCTCTGCCACTGGCCCATTTTGAGACCTCTGGCAAGTATCTTAAATTCCAAGTCTCAGTTTCCCCATCTGTAAAATGGGGATAACAACACTTATCTACTTTAAAGGAGTGTTGTGATGCTTAATTCATTCATTGTTACGTATCACTGAGAAATCCTTGAATTTGGAAGGGACTTCAGAAATCCGAAGTATTATGAAAATTTCTCTCTGATGCTGTTTCAGGAATAAGAGATCTGAACTTGAAATGCTTAAACAGATTAATTACACAAATGCCTCTTACGGTGGGACTGTGCTCCTTTAGACAGTAGCTTCAACTTGATGGAGCTCGAGAATGTTGCTCATTTTCTGGAGGCTTAAAAAATGAAGTATTCTAGATTTTTGTTATTGTAACTGTCTCCTTTGTATCTTGTTGTGAAAACACAGCAGCTAACTCATCCCAAGACGAGAAGAGAGGAAAACTCCTCATTAGCTGCTACTAACACCTGGGAGTTCACCCAAAGGTCAGAAATGCTATAAATATTACCTCAGAAGGAAGCAAGGCATATAAAGATGGGGATGCTAATGCTGCTAAAGCATTCTCACAACCTGGAGGGGTGAAGCTCTGACAGTTTCAAACAGTACAGATAACTCAGAAAGAATTTCTCAGGTGATTTATATAGAACAACTCACTTCTGTTTGAAGTCTCTAATATATCACTGCTACTTACATTCCTAGCTCCATATTACAATACATGCCATGACGAGTAGAGTAAAGGTATCCAGTCTAGCAAAATAACTAGAAAAGAGGAAACAATTTTTATAAATTTTAACTACTACATCCCCACAAAGATCATTAGAGGAATATCATTTCAGAGAAAATTTCCTATAGGAAAGTCGCTTTTTTTCTAAAGAAAAACTTGACTAACTGGAATAGCAATGCAGATTGTAGTGCATTGTAACAACTGGGGAAGTTCATTCTGATTCACTTGAAATAGAATTTTACTAAATTCACTGTAAGCAAGTACTTGTGTATTTCACATAAACAAATTCACTCACAAAATCAGTATTCTTAGTTTATTTTTTAACATCTTTCTCACAAGAGACTTCTATGCTGTCTCTAGTTTGCCTTGAAATTTGAGTTGCACATTTATGACGACATTGCACAAGGAACATGTGGCATTATTTCTCCAGTTGAGAATGGACAGAGAGGAATCAGCAACACTTTTTCTTTGTCTGATTTAAGTGACTGCTATTGTTGATTTACTTTGGTAAAATACTATCTTATCTTCTCTAGGAAAGTATTCCACCTTCCTTTTTAGGTGTAGGTAGCATGCTGGTCATCTGTTTATTGGTCATGAGTAAAGACTCAGGGGGTATGTCTACACTGCAAATAAAAGGTGTGTTCTTAACTCAGATTAGCTAACCCATGTCAGCTAATTTGGGTTAAAATAGTGGTGAAGATAGGACAACTCGGCTTTTAACTCAGGTTAGCAGCTCAAGTTTAAGCCTACAGGGGATCTTGAAGTTGGATCTGAGCAGCCAACCTGAGTTAAAAGCCAAGTGGCCCTGTCTTCACTGCTATTCAAATCCGACTTAGCTAATGTGGGTTTACCTAACTCACCCAAATGCCTTCAGTCAAAATTTTCAAAAAATTTTACATATTTAGGCTCATAAGTCAATGGCTTGATTTTTCAGGGTGCAGAGTACACACAGGTCCCATTTTGGTTCTCAATGCTTCAGGCCTGCAGGACAAGTGCAGAGGCAAACTCTTGGGCTGGCACAGAGCTACACTGGAGTCTCCAATTAGACTGTAAAGCAACTCTTTCCTCCTTCAAATCTCTCCTGAAAATGCTCTGCTGCTGTGCATCTTACAGGAAAAGTCACATAATAATGGCTAGCTAGATGACCACTAGGGATTACTGATATTTATTTTGTTTGTTTGTATATTACAGTTAAAATCAGCAGATGACTCTAAGTGATCTAACTGTGCCTGTAGTTAGTCCATGTAACAAAATGTTCCTATCACTGCTACAGCTATCCTTCCTCCCTCCCCCTCAATGGCTCTGAGCTATTCAGCGTAGCTTTACAAACTACATGTTTGTAAAGTGCTTAGCACAATGAGGCCCCAACTGAGGACTGTGGGTGCTCTTGTAAAACAAATAATAAATACTATGGTTCAAAATAATAAGGGGAAAGGAACACAGGCCAGAATTGGAAAAGAACAGGTTAAAGAATATTTAGATGTAATTAAGTGGGCAGGCCTAATGAATTTCACCCTAGGGTACTTAAGGAACTAGCTGAAGCAATCTCAGAACAATTAGCAATAACCTTTGAGAATTCAGGGAGGATGGGTGAGGTCCCAGAGGACTGGAAAAAGCAAATTTAGTACCTATATTTAAAGAGGGGAACAAAGAGCCCCTGAGGAATTATAGACCAGTCAGCCTAACTTCAGTACCTGGAAAGATACTGGAACAAATTATTAAAGAATCAATTTGCAAGCACCTAGGGTGCTTATATAATAGCGTAATGAGTAACGGCCAACACGGATTTGTCAAACCAACCTAATTTCCAACCTTGACAGGGTTACTGGCCTAGTGGGCAGGGGGAAGATGTAGATATGCTATATCTTGATTTTAGTAAGGTTTTTTGACACAGTCCCACATGACATTCTCATAAATAAAGAAGGGAAACATGGTCTACATGGAATTTCTATAAGGGGGGAGGAGCACAACTAGTTAAAAATGCACGTACAGAGTAGTTATAAAAAGTTCTCTATCAAACTAGGGAGACATATTTAGTGGTCCTAGAGGGATCTGTCTTGGATCTGGTACTATTCAATAATTTAATTAATGACTTGGATAATGAAGGTCATAGTATGCTTATAAAATTTGCGGATGACACCAAGCTAAGAGGGGTTGCAAGCACTTTGGAGGAGAGGATTACAATTCAAAAGGACCTTGACAAATTGGAAAACTGTTCTGAAATCAACAAGATGAAATTCAATAAAGACAAGTGCAAAGTACTAAACTTAGGAAGGAAAAATCAAATGCACAACTACAAAATGGGGAATAACTGGCTAGCTGGTAGTATTACTGAAAAGGATCTGTGGGTTATAAGGGATCACAAATTGAATATGAGCCAACAATGTGATGCAGTTGTGAAAAAGGCTATGATTCTGGGGTGTATCAACAGAAATGTCCTATGTAAGTCATGGGAGGTAAATGTCCGCTCTACTTGGAACTGGTGAGGCCTCAGCTATAGTACTGTGTCCAGTTCTGGATGCTACATTTTAAGAAGAGGCCAGAGGAGAACTACAAAAATGATGAAAGATTTTGAAAACGTGACCTATGAGGAAAGGTTAAAAAAAAAGGGGCATGTTTTAGTCTTGTAAAAAGAAGACTGAAGGGGGACCAGATAACAGTCTTCAAATATGTTAACTGCTGTTATGAAAAGGACAGCGATAGGTTGTTCTCCACGTCCACTGAAGGGAGGATAAGAAATAATGAGCTTAATCTGCAACAAGAGGGATTTAGATTAGATATTAGGAAAATCTTTCTAACTAGAAGGGCAGTTAAACTGTGGAATAGGTTTCCAAGAGAGACTGTGGAATCTCTATCATGGAGGTTTTTAACAACAGGTTAGACAAACACCAGTCAGGGACGGTCTAGGTTTACTTGTTCCTGCCTCAGTGCTGGGAGCTGGACGAGATGACCTCCCAAGGTCCCCTCCAGCCCTACATTTCTATTATTCTATAACAGTAGTAACAATAACATTTGCTATGCTGCAGACTGAATTTTCCAGTGTTCCTTCTCTCCAGGCAGAATCTAAATCTAATTTTCAGTTCCCTTAAAAATAGCATGCACACTCATTGTGGGGAGGAGGGCAAGTGAGGAAGAAATCACAGGAATATAACATACATTTCTAAAGTGGTGAATGGAAGGTATAGCATAAGCAAAAACGTTGGGGTCAATTACTCCTTCCCATTGATAAAGCCACGGGAGGGAACCTGAAAGGCAGGCAATTTTTGTGAGGTTTCTTTGGTGGAATTTCGTAAAAAAAAATCTCCTCATGGGGGAGGGGTGTGGACCTCTTATAAATCTGAAGAGTGTGAGACTTCGCAGCCCAGAGGATCAACTAGGCAGACATTATCCATACAAATAGAAACCACTTTTTCTGGCTTCTCCTGAACCAGCAGCATTATTTCTCCAGAGCTCTGTTGTCATTGGCTGGGTCCAGCAGCAGCGGAGGACACAGATTAAATGACTACAGCTCAGAAAGCTGAGAGCTAGTGCATAATAGAGTCTCAGAATGTCCTGCACCAAAATGCCACGGAACCTCTTTCACACGGCTACAATGAAGGGGCTTCTGAGGGGTCTGAGGTGAAGAAGTCCCCCCTTTTTGAATGAGCAGGTGAACATCCTCCTGTGGAGGGGTTGTCTGGGTCCCTGACCCCATCATGTGCTTTAAAATGTACCTGCTATACTTTAGCTTTCAGCTAAGTCACAGATCTCCCACCTGATAAACATTTGAAGCCTCTTACCCAAAGGAATTCTTAGTGAGGTCATGAGTATTAATATAGCTGTAGTTAGTATGGCTGCTTTAATTCAGAGCTGTATCCCAAAAACATTTTACAGAGTTAATAATAGCACATAATGTTAACATTCAAAGTGAGAGGAGTTAAAAGGCATCACACAATGGAGAAACAGTGTTTTCAGACGAGACATTTCTTCACACTAGCTGGTCTCTCATTCGGATTTATGATCTTTGCTCTCTAATTTTCAGCTAAACTGCCAACTGAGCAAATTGTGACTTTATTTTTAGTTGATTGGGAATTGGTTCCTGATAAACTGATCTTCGGATTGAGGTTCTACACAATCCCCCGATAAAGAAGCATTTATTTATATTTGACAAAGATATTTTGCAATTACTGGTGGATAATATAAACATGATGTCACATCTAGTCTCTACAGAGCCTAAAACAGCTCCACAACAAAGCTCGGCTCTGAAGCTATGAGCACTTCCAAGAATCCCTCAGGGCATCCCTAGCCCAAGACATGGCTATGTAGACAACCCCCTCCCCAAGCTTGGGTTGAGACCATATAACTCCATCTATATAGTTTCTACAGACAGGAGCCAGAACACTGGGAGGTATCAAGGAAAATGATGCCACCCAGTAGGGTATGAATGTTTTTCCTTTCCAGCTGAGTGAAGCCATTGAGATTGAGGACCGTGAGCCATTCAGTGTATACCTGGCTGACAGGGACAAAACATCTCAACCCCAGGAATGAAGGTGGGGCTAAAAATCCCATTTGGAGGAAGAAAGACCCACAGGTTTTATCATTCGGACAACCCCATGCATTGGAAAAGTGCATGAATAATAGTCATAACACTAAGAGGACCCCACTCTGGTCCCTCTCCATGCCCCTTACTGAAACGGTAGGACTTCACTAACTCAAAAACTGATGTCATGCTGAGTCCCCCGGCTGAGTCCCACTCGGGACTACGAGAACTTCAAGAACTACTACTAAGGGTAACTGTTACAACAACTATCTACAACTATACTACAAGTTCTACAGAGTTCATATGAACAGAGAACAAGAACGAGACGAAGCAGCAGACGTACCAGCACCGTCACTGGTGGCAAGAAGGAACTGAGGACGGGGGGAACTTGTGGTGCCCCTTATACTGTGGCATGTGCGTGCCGCTCCAGGGGGCGCCAGAGCCGGTCCCCTATGGACACTGCTGAGGGAAAAACTTCCAGCACCGGTGCATGTGGCGAGCACACACACCTAATATGGAATGGACATGAGCAAGCACTCGAAGAAGAAACTCAAGTTTCCTATGCAAATCTGCCTTGTTACCAAAGATCAGATGCACAAGACACTAGAAAATATAAATACAAGACTGGGTTTTGTTTGTTCATAAGAAAATAAGCATTTCCTCTATCAAAGTCAGCAAGTCATTTCCCTAGAATCTTCCCCAACTCCTGTATTACAGGAATGCAAATATATATTTTATCCCTTTTCTTATCAAATCCTTTTTCTTATCAAATGTTACTTCAATATATTAATTTGCTAACATCTCAGGAATAGCTTGGTTAGTGAAAAATATGTTTCCAAAATGCTTTTAGATATCGGAAAAAGTGATGTCCTGAAATACAAGGAAGACCTATTGTGCAATTTTTACTGTGAAATGAATCATTTAAGAAGTTCCCTCTTCAGCCTGTTGGACACATAGGTTTGGTGTGGTCCCCCTCCACTCTCTCCTCCCCTCTTCATTTTCCTTTTGCTACTCTAACTTTTCAAAACTCCCTCAACGTTGGCAAAGTTACAGAATGGCAAAATGAGAGACTTTTCTTATTCTTCTTTTGCCACTCTGTAACTTTTTGAAAGTTGAAAGAAGTTACAGAATGGCAAAAGGAGAAAAATATCACCCTGGATATCATGCATTCTATTGTATTCAGTGACAAAAAGGAGAAAGAGGGGGAA
The DNA here is from genome assembly GCA_037349315.1 of Chelydra serpentina. Lineage (NCBI taxonomy): Eukaryota > Metazoa > Chordata > Testudines > Chelydridae > Chelydra > Chelydra serpentina. Next base: position 48,285,503 of record JBAIAC010000010.1, read on the forward strand.
ATGGGGGCTGGGAAGCTTTACATTTCAAAATAAAAAAGCTTTGTTCCAATAAAATCTAATTTTTAAAAAAGTTTTTCAATAAAATGTTCAGTTATTAAAAAAGATGCCTTTTTTGTCAAAAAGGTTTTGAATAATTTGTTTTTACTAAGCCCTGGGCTACACTGGGGGTGGGGGGGGTCGATCTACGATACGCAACTTCAGCTACGTGAATAATGTAGCTGAAGTCGGCGTATCGTAATCGACTTACCCGGCCGTGAGAGCGGTGGCGAGTCGATCGCTGCCGCTCCCCCATCGACTCCACTTCCGCCTTTCACCGAGGTGGATTTCCGGAGTCGATGAGGAGCGCGTTCGGGGATTGATTAAGCACATCTAAACGAGATGCGATAAATCAATCCCCGATAGATCGATTGCTACCTGCTGATCCGGCGGGTAGTGAAGACACGCCCTAAGTCTACTTCTGAACCACCAGAACTAGAAACAAAATGTTTCACTGAATTACAAATCTAGGATTGCCAGCTTTGAAATGGCCAGGCACAATTTCTAGCCCTGTCACATTGGACATCATAAGTTACTGGACATTTAAAAAAAATCACAAGGCAATCTTACTCTGCCTGCCCTTCACTGGTTTCAGCATTAGTTAGTAACACCTCACACAGAAGAGTACTGAATGATGGAAGTGAATATACAACATTCAATTTTTCTGGAAACTTATTTAAGTGAAATAAGCCACTGAACATAATTTTCAAATGATTCTGTTGTAATAACTTACAATTTATGCTGTGATGATTAGTTACACAAGTCCTCCACTCAGGGAACAGAAACAATGCCACACTGCACAGCAGAGTCATAGTTCATCATTCCCTGCTCTAACCACTACACAAGCCTTTTCAAGAACACACAGATGGGCATTTGCCATGCTTTATCCAACAAAACTCTTCCTGGGAATTTGGTTTGTCATTTTTATTTTATACTTTGGTGAAGGCCACCATTATTTGAGAAAAACAAAACAAGACACGATAAAACTCAAAAGCTGAAAATTAAATATGTTAAGACATTTCTGTGGAAAACAGTTTCTAATTTGCTGGGTACAATTACTTGCCATCAATTATTTATGTTAATCCTCTTTTGATCTGTAACTTTTTAGTGTCATATTCCCACTCTATTATGAGCTCTATTACAGAGAGGTAACTAACAGAAGTATCAGGAATATATATATTCTGACAAGGCGGATTAGTGAGACATGGATTTAAAGGAATTTAAGTATGTGCTTAAAGTTAAACATAGGCATAAGTGATTTCCCAAAGCATTCCATAGGGATTCTTTTCTGAAGACAGACCTTAGTCCTGAATAGGGTCAGTCTGACAGATCTTTATGGATTTAACATCACTGAATGTTTTGTGTCACAGAGGAGACAAGAGTCGGCAATGACATTTCTATGGGGGGTTACTTTTCTGCCATTCTCTTCCCACATGACTGTCTTTTATATTTTTTATACTAAACAATTTCTGTAACAAAATTTCCTAAGAGATTCTGAAAAATAGAGGTCCTAATATTTGAGACATGGCGTATATTGGCTTTCTGTTTGTTCCTCAAAGTGCTTCTAAAATGCTTTCTACAGGCAGTTATGTCACAATCAAACTTTTCTGATGTTCACTGTTATAGTTCCCCCACTATGGGATTACTGAAGATGAAAGTCCTTATGAGGAGGCCAAATTTAGATGATTTACTCGGATCCCAGCTATTACATTACTTTCAATCCTCTGAGAGAGGCTACAGGACTGCTGTGCGGTTTAGCTATACTTTGATATAAACAGCAACTTTATTACTATGTATATTATGTACAATTGTGCAATTTGAGTTTCATACTTCTATTACTATGGAAACCATTACAGAATAATTTAAAATCCCCATCACTCCTCATTTATACGGTAAATAGGAAAAAGCATTTTTTCAAACTAAATGTAATATGTTCAATACTATGTAGTGTAGAACACTAGGATAGGTGCAGTAGTGTGAAAATCATGACCATTATTTTAAATATATTTGTTAAACGGGCTCAAATGACTTGCTGCAAACTTTTTCATTGACCCATGCTCCATTGCTGCACAAATAGAGGATGTCTGTGAAATACAACTTCCATTGTTGGAAAAAGGGATAAGTGTGTTAAAATCAGTGTTAACTGAAAAAGGGAAATCTAGATGATGATTATTATTGATTTGCATTGCAGCAGCTAAGTGGGATTATGGTCCCATGGTGATACATACTGTACGTACCCTCAGGAAGAGCTAGTGACATGAAGACTTTACAAACTGATGTACAGAGAATGGATTTATTTTTACTTACAGCTAGGCACAGCAATTAATATATTACTGTTACAAGCCAAGACAGGGAGGCTTATCAAACATGCATACACGGTAAAAAGACTTATCTGAAAACCCAAAATACTTGTAAGAAATCCAAAAGATTCTTTAGTGTGTTAAACCACTGGGATGATGCTTCTTTACATTCTTTAAAAAAAATATTCTAGTTACCTAATCACCCTCTTCAAAACATTCCTGGCTGAAGAATTTTCATGATTCTAAGGCATAAAATGAGGATAACAAAACAACTTCCCTACATTACTGCATACTTTGCTCTCCATTTACTTTAACATTCAAAAATTTCAGGGCTGCTGTCAGTGTAACGCAGGTATGTTGGAATTTATTCTTGAACTACACTCATCCTGTACTGAAACTCTATCATGAAGTGCAATGGAGAAAACTTATTGCCATTCATTTACTTTGGACTTAGATTTACAAAAAGAAAACAACAATAGTTCTTGGAGGCTAAGTTAATAAAAGGCCAAGAAGTCTTTTATTTATATTTGCCAGCATTGAAGGCATAAAATATATTACCAAGCAAGCATGGCCTCGACACTGGGACATGAGAATTATGCTAAGTGAGCACGGACAGTGTGCTCGACACTGTGCAAAGATACTGCATATGACAACACAGTCTGTGTGGCAAGAAGCTGACAATTCTCACCTTAGTTCAGTACCTTAAAATGCTGCTCTCTAGAAAAAAAAAAAAAGTAAAATGCAGAGTTTAAGTGAGGATGACTATGAGAACTTCAGAAACTACTACTAAGGGTAACTAAGGATTCAGCTCGGCGGGTAGTGATTGATCTATCGGGGATCAATTTATTGCGTCTAGTGTAGACACAATAAATCGATACCCGAGCGCTCTCCCCGTTGACTCCGGAACTCCACCTCCATGAGAGGCGGAAGTGGAGTCAATGGGGGAGCGGCAGTGGTTGACTCGCCGCCGTGAGGACAGCCAGGTAAGTCGACCTAAGATACGTCGATTTCAGCTATGCTATTCACTTAGCTGAAGTTGCGTATCTTAGGTTGACTCCCGCCCTAGTGTAGACCAGGCCTAACTGTTACAACAATTATCTACCACTATACTACAAGTTCTACAGAGTTCATACGAACAGAGAACAAGAACGATAGCTGAAGCAGCAGACGTACCAGCACCGTCACTGGCGGCAAGAGGGAACGGAGGATAGGGGGAGCCGGTGGTGTCCCTTATACCGCGGCATGTGCGCACTGCTCAAGGGGGCACCAGTATCTGGTCCCCTGCAGATACTGCTGAGGGAAAAACTTCCGGCATCGGTGCATGTGGCGAGCACACACACCTAATACGGAATGGACATGAGCAAGCACTCGAAGAAGAAACTCAGATTTCCTATGCAAATCTGCCTTGTTACCAAAGATCAGATTCACACGACACTAGGAAATATAAATACAAGACTGGGTTTTGTCTGTTCATAAGAAATTAAGCATTTCCTCTATCAAAGTCAGCACATCATTTCCCTAGAATGTTCCCCAACTCCTGTATTACAGGAATGCACATGTATATTTTATCCCTTTTCTTGAAAGTTCCTTAATTCAAATGTTACTTCAATGTATTCATTTGCTAATTTCTCAGGAATAGCTTGGTTAGTGAAAAATACATTTCCAAAATGCTTTTAGTTATCGGAAAAAGAGATGTCCTGAAATATGAGGAAGGCCTATTGTGCAATTTTTACTGCAAAATGAATCCTTTAAGAAGTTCCTTCTTCAGCCTGGTGGACACACAGGTTTGGTGTGCTCCCCCCTCTCTCACCTCCCCACATTCATTTTCCTTTTGCTACTCTAACTTTTCAAAACTCCCCTAACTTTGGCAAAGTTATAGAATGGCAAAATGAGAGGCTTTTCTTATTCTTTTTTTGCCACTCTGTAACTTTTTGAAAGTTGAAAGAGGAAAGGGAGGAGGGTGGGAACTACAAACAACACATCTGTGGGTCTCTCTACACTTGGAGCTAGGGGTGTGATTCCCAGGTTCAGCAGACATACTCACACTGGCTCTCATTGACCCCACATGTTAAAAGTAGTAGTGTAGCCATGGTAGCACAGGCAGTGGCGAGCGGAGGCAAGGACTAGCCATCCTGAGTACATACGTGCCTGGACCCCATGGATACGTGCCTGGGGTGATGCTATGATGCCTCCAAGATCTCTTTCTTGAGTAGTAACAGCTAATTTAGACCCCACCATTTTGGGTGTATAGTTGGGATGTTTATGTTTTCTTTTGCTTCATGCTAACTTCAGCTCATGCTGTTCTCTGACTCATTTATTAAAAAGGAAGTATCCACACGCGAATACATAACAGTGCACAAAGTACTACCCCTGCTGATTCTAGCAAATTAGGCAAAGAGACTGCTAGAGTATCACTGAAGAATGCTTAGAGTCTAGAAACAAGGCTACTGAGGGAATGTGGGAAATGCTTCTTTTCTTCTATCTGGAAAATTTGTGGGGTCAAAGCAGCTGAGGCAACAAAGTTAGATAACTTTGCTGTTTTAACTGTTAGTAAATGCAGACTTGGAACTGATTTTTAAAGAACTCTGCCTCGTTCCCTTAAAAAAAAAAAAGGGACGAAAGAAAGTTCTAAAAGAGTAACAACGGGAAAGTTTGGCTAATTCCCTAAATCTTTGGTTTGATATTTATAGGTTGTGCAGTATGCTTGTTCCCAGTTCTTTCAAACAAACTAGGAAACCTGATAATTGTTGATACTTGCACAACTGAAAACTAACATCTGGGACTACTGAGAGAGGTTACTTCCCTCCTCCTGAGGAAGACATTAATGCTTGCCAGTTAATCACTTATTGGTGCTTTTTTTTGCCACAGTGCACACAGGAAACCTCAATAAATTATACATTTAAAATGTGTCACTAATGTTAAAGATTTTTAAATCTAAATTGTCTTTAGTAAAGAAACCATAAAAAAGGTATATATATATATATAAAGGTATAACAATTACAATGCTTCCAGAAGAGAAGGGAAATATTAATGCCATTGTATAAGGAAGGCACTAGTTAGACTTTACCTGGAACAATTCTGGTTACCCATGTTCAAGAAAGATTATTTCAAAGTGGCGCTGGTGCAGAGAAGGGGTACTAGCTTGATCAGGGAACAGAGAGCCTAAAATACAAGTGGAGACTAAAAGAGTTTGGCTTGATTAGCCGAACGAAAAGAAGGCTGCGGGGAGATATGATTGCTTTCTATAAATACATCAATGGCTAAAACACCAGGGAGAGCGAAGAGTTATTTATGCTAAAGGATAATGTTGGCACAAGAACAGATGGGTATAAACTGGCCATGAATGGATTTAGGCCGGAAATCTGAAGAAAATTTCTATTAGTGGAGTGAGGTTCTTGAATAGCCTAGATTTTCAAAGGCACAGATGGCAGTTAGGAACCTGTCTCCCTTTTGTTCCCCTGAAAATCTTCTCCAGAAGCTCTCCGGAGCAGAGAACGTGTCTTTCTATGGGCTTGTAGCTATCACAATGGGCCCTCATTCTTCTTAAGCATTTTACAAACATTAGCTAATTCTCAATTTTAGAGATGGGGAAACTGAGGCAGAGATTCCGTGACTTGACCAAGGCAGGTACATGTCATAGCCAGGAGTAGACCCCAGGCTTTCCTCATGATTTCTATTCGTGTACTCAGATCACTACTACAATACAACTCTCTTCCTCATAGGTTACTTTCACTCTCAGAAAAATGACGAGACTATAATTATAGCTTGCATTAAGTAACAGACTTGTTGCCTACAGGGTGTGCTTTTGGTGAAAAATAATTTATTTTAATGAATAAAAGCTTGACATTTTTGGAACAACACACAAAAGAACTCTGAAGCTTTTTAATGAAAACCAACACATGCAGATTCATGGAAATTCTGTCTAAAGGAAGCTTTTTGCAGTTGTTGCCAATCCTGACTCTTCCAGGAATGTATCATATATAACCCTTTACTCTTGCCTTATTATAAATGCCTATGGCCCCAGTTTTGAAATGAAATAAATATAATTAATTTGACTGTTTATCAGTATCTTTGCCAAATAACCAAGTTGTTTTTGGTCCCTGTAGCAATACAGTACTTACAAAATAAAGTAAAATCATAACCTCAAACTTTTTCCATTAATTGTTATCTGAAATTTTGTCCACGTCAAAGCAGTATTTTCCTGTCACAAATCATGGTATTTTTCTCCATTATGAAGTAAATAATTTGTTTTTCTTCCAAGGAATCTTTTCATGTGGAATTTGGCAGTTGTTCAAGGATTATTATAGGAGGTGTTAAAAAAGAAAAGAGCCATCAAGGCCAATCTGTACAGATTTTCACTGTATTATGAGTCTTGGTATGGTGGCTAAATCTGTAAACTTATCCTTCACATTTTTGGTACCATGCTATACAATAGTGATGTGATAGTGCACTTTTTTTTTTCCAGGAAGCATCCAGTCCTCCATCTTCGAAATATGACCTACATTATTTTCTCTGAAATGTGTCTAAAATGAGCCTGGGAGCTTAAATTCATTACTCTGTAAGACACAAAAATCACGGACTGAAGGGAGACACTGGATTTATGGCTTATTACAACAATCTGTTACCCACTAATCTCCTCTTTTTGTCCTATTACTGCAGAAGCGCTAACAAGCCACACTACCTTGAATGGTCCCTTACAATATGTAATTTTAGACACCCTTACAATATGTGCAAACGATTTATGCTAAACTATCTGTTCCTCCTTGCATTTTGCTATGGTGCTGGGAAGACCTTTCCCAGAGCTAAAGAAGAGCTCTGTGTAGCTTGAAAGTTTGTCTCTCTCACCAACAAAAGTTGGTCCAACAAAAGATATTACCTCACCCATCTTGTCTCTCTAATACCCTGGGACTGACACGGCTACAACTACACTGCTGATCACATTGCGGACTCATTCAGTTTGAGCCACTATAACCCCCAGTTCCCTTTCAGCAGTACTACTGCCTAGCCTTTCCCAATTTTGTAGTTGTGCATTTGATTTTTTTCTTCCTACATGCAGTACTTTGCACTTGTCTTTATTGAATTTCATGTTGTTGACTGCAGACCAAATCTCCAATTTGCCAAGGTTGTTTTGAATTTTAATCATGCCCTTCAAAGTTATTGCAACCCCTGTCAACTTGGGGTTATCTGCAAATTGACAGCGAACCTTTGATAACTACTCTTTGAGTATGATCTTTCAACTAATATTGTACCCACCTTATAGTAATTCTATGTAGGCTGTATTTCCCTAGGTTTCTTATGAGAATGCCTTGTGGGACTGTCAAGAGTGTAACTAAATTTAAAATACATCATGTCTACTGCTTCCCCACTTCCATTAGTCTAGTAAGCCTGCCAATGAAGGCTATTATCTTCAAATAAATTCAGGTTAAATTATTCTAGTACAGAACAGGTAATCTTTTGTAGTTACATTTTTGAAATGGTACAGAAGTGAAAAGAAGATAATGGTGCATAACTTCATTATAGAAAGGAGATCTTAGGGATGTAATTGCTATTATATTTTCTTTATTTACCCCAGCATCAAATTTATGCTTTTTTTGCTATTTCAAATATAAATCTGGAGGGAGGAAAGGAGAGAAAACACATTTCACTTCAATAGAGCGGTGCTTCCATGTCAAAGGATAGTCTTGTGGTTAAGGCTCTGGACTGGAACACAGGAGAATTGAGTTAAATTTCCAGATCTGCCACAGGATTTCCTGCGTGACTTTGGGTATGCCACTTAATTTCTGTGTCTCAGTTTCCCATCTGCAAGAGGGGTAATAATTAGAGTTGCCCAGAAAACAATTTTTATTTTTTTTTGCAAAATGAAATTAGAGTGTCAGAATTTGGTTTGGTTCCAGTGCAGAAAATACAGAGGCCCTCCCCCCAAATAGCGAATAGCTCTAAGTGCTGGGCTATAGAATAACCCCTCCCCCATCACCTCTTTCTCTCAATCTCTCCCACTGGAGTGGTTCCACTTCGTATAAATAATTAAATATTTATTGGGCCAGAGAGACTGACTCTATATCCTGGTGGTTAGGGCACTCATCTGGGATATGAGACAGACCAGCCTGAGTTGGAGCAGGGACTTAAACCTGGGTATTGACTTAAATCAATCTATTGAGTATTGTGATGATCTGTTAGTCTCTCTTCTTTCTTCTCCCCATGCCTCCCAGAAATTCCATCCTGGACCTGAGAAACTTTCCCAATTAAAGTTTCCACAAAAGTTTCAGTGAATCGGCATTCTTCACCTTTTCTCTGTCTTGTCTATTTGAATTTGTGAATTCTTTGGGGACAGAGACTGCCTCTTGTCATGTATTTGTACAGCACCTAGCACAATGGGGCTCTGATTTTGACAGGGGCCTCTAGGAGCTAGTGTAATACAAATAATGCATAATAATAAACAGGATTTTGCTATAGTGATGATTTGACCCTGCAGATTCTTTCAGTATAGAAATACATTTTTCAGGGGGAACTAATGTTATTTTTAGAGAACTTGGCAATTTATGCTAAAAATGTTTTCCAGCCTTAACAAAAGGAATATTGTGTATATCCAGTCTTTGAAAGCAGCGCTTTTAGTTTTCTTTGAAATCAGCCTTGTATAATTTTCTTATCAGTTTAGTGCCAAACACGGTATTTAATATCAAAGGTAATCAGCTGGAGCAACCCCTGCTGTCTTTATGCAAAAATACTGTATTATTTTTTCAGTGCTTGGATTTTTGGATGAAGATTCTTCTATCTTCACGGACATTTTGAACACTATACAAAAATATAAAACACTTGGCTTGGGACATTTACTTGAATTTTCCTTTCTACAGAAGAATAAGCATTGGAGATTGCCATCTATGGGTCAGTTTATAATATCAATTTTGATACTGACAACTAAACCCTAAAACATGACATTTGTTTTTTTTAAAGACTGTGTACATTCTCTAATAAAAACACTGGAAGTTTTTTAATTTAAAAAAAAATGGTGACTTTAAAAAAATTGAATTTAGTATGTATAAGATGTCAGAGTAACAGCACTGGAAACTAAACTGATCCAGAGAATAGGTAGATTAGAGGCAGTGAGACTCCAACCTTTCAATACTGCTGAATCAACGTTCCTCTATCCCAGTGTTTCCCAAACTTGGGACGCCGCTTGGCCAGGGAAAGTCCCTGGTGCGCCCGGCCTGTTTATTTACCTGCCACGTCCACAGGTTCGGCCGATCGCAGCTCCCACTGGCCACAGTTCGCTGTGCCTGGCCAATGGGGGCTGTGGGAAGCGGCGGTCAGTAAGTCCCTCAGCCCCCATTGGCCAGGCATAGCGAACCGTGGCCAGTGGGAGCCCCGATTGGCCAAACCTGCGGACACGGCAGGTAAATAAACCGGCCGGATGCGCCAGGGGCTTTCCCTGGACAAGCGGTGTCCCAAGTTTGGGAAACACTGCTCTATCCCATTCTAGAAGAAATATACCAGGGGTGTTCTCAAAGTGCATTGGTATTTCTTCTGAGATGGCCAAAAGAGTGCCAGTTAGTACATATTGTGATAGAAGGTTTCCCTACCATACAATATAACTATTAGGTCTTGTCTACATACAAGACTTGCACCAATTTAACTAAAACTAGTTTTAAAATTGAGTTACTTAAACTGATGCAAAAGCCCTGTATGGAAACTCTTATTTTACAACTGGCTTATATTGATTTAGCTGAATTTAGTAATCTACAGTGATTCTTTATATTCATAGTAGTATCTCATTTCTTTCACCCTCTCCTCCACTTCCACAAACATCTACAGTAGAACCTCAGAGTTACGAACACCAGAGTTACAAACTGACCAGTCAACCGCACATCTTATTTGGAACCGGAAGTTCTCAATCAGGCATCCACTGAGCCAACAAACAAACAAACAAAAGCAAATACAATACAGTACTGTATTAAACGTAAACTACAACAAAATAAAGGGAAAGCTTAAAAAAAGATTTGACAAGGTAAGGAAACTGTTTCTGAGCTTGTTTCAATCAAAGTAAGATGGTTAAAAGCAGCATTTTTCTTGAATAGTAAAATTTCAAAGCTGAATTAAGTCAATGTTCAGTTGTAAATTTTTGAAAGAACAACCATAATGTTTTATTCAAAGTTACAAACATTTCAGAGTTATGAAGATCTTCTATTCCTGAGGTGTTGATAACTCTGAGGTTCTACTGTAACTAGTTTATCTCCATAATGTAAACAAAGTATTCAATATGTACTTTTTTTTATTTTTATAAACCATGGCCACCAACCATGTTCCATGATCATGTATGACACACAAGTTTTGGATCATTTGTTCAAACAACTTAAGCTTCAGGGTGCACAGGAAAAACTCTCTCCTAAAACCTTCTCTTAAAAACTAGGTTTTTCTGTATAGTATTTTAGTAAAAATTCTATACAAGAATGCAAGGCCATGACAATCCAGCTCTATTTCACCCAGTTGAAAATGTTTTAAATGCCTACTCTGTATATGTATAAACAGACTTCAAAGTAAAGTAATATTGTAACTAAGGCAATTTTTATTTGACAAGCAATAGAACATAAGGATTTAACTTTCATTGACAATGCACCCTCCTCTCTCACCTACCCCATGATTATTTGCAAGGATGCACTGACCATCATCACTGACCAAACATACAGTGGAAAGATGTTTATCACTTCCCAGTTCTAATTTTCCAAACATCTACTGATTTCCACAATTTTACTATATCAACATCAAACAAGTTTAAACACATATTTGTTGGGCAAACGTCCTCAATCATTAGGCAATACAGACCTTGTCTTTTACTGTTTGTCTACAGCATGTATAACTTGTCTTTTTTCAGGAACCAGAAGGCCTTGGGTAAATAGTTTACACTGCCGTGTAAAGCTAGGTAGGCTGTTGTGGATAACACTGTGGTCTCTATGCAGCTGCCCTACGGTAAATGGAAGTTTATTGCTCATCTTAGACAAACTAAGGGAGGGAAAAAAACACACTGCCAGAGAGCCTGACATGCTAGATTTTGGCAGCTTCTTCTGAAATTTTAATGTGTATGACGAGTTTGTGCACACAAAAAATAATAATTGTAATGAGTTCAATATAGATTTCATACAAGACCCATATTCAGCACTTCCTGTCCTGGTGTATATCAGAAAATAAAAAACGGAAATGGTTTTTAGAACATGTGCTCATACATAAGAACGGCCATACTGGGTCAGACCAAAGGTCCACCAAGCCCAGTATCCTGTCCTCTGACAGTGGCCAATGGCAGGTGCCCAAAGGGAATGAACAGACAGGTTATCATCAAGTGATCCATGCCCTGTCACCCAATCCCAGCTTCTGGCCAACAGAGGCCAAGGACACCATTCCTGCCCATCCTGGCTAATAGCCATTGATGGACCTATCTTCCATGAATCTATCTAGCTCCCTTCTGAACCCCGTTATAGTATTGGCCTTCATAACACCTTCTGGCAAGGAGTTCCAGAGGTTGACAGTGCGTTGCGTGAAAAAATACTTTCTTGTGTTTGTTTTAAACCTGCTACCTATTAATTTCATTTGGTGGCCTCTTGTTCTTGTATTATGAGAAAGAGTAAATAACACTTCCTTATTTACTTTCTCTATATCACTCATGATTTTATAGACCTCTATCATATCCCCTCTTAATTGCCTCTTTTCCAAGATGAAAAGTCCCAGTTTATTAATCTCTCCTCATAAGGAAGCCGTTCCATACCCCTAATCCTTTTTGTTGCCCTTTTCTGAACCTTTTCCAATTTCAATGCATCTTTTTTGAGATGGGGCGACCACATCTGCACGGAGTATTCAAGGTGTAGGCGTACCATGGATTTACATAGAGGCAATATGATATTTTCTGTCTTACTATCTATCCCTTTCTTAATGATTCCCAACATTCAGTTTGCTTTTTTGACTGCCGCTGCACATTGTGGATGATTTCAGAGGATTATCCACAATGACTCCTAGATCTCTTTCTTGAGTGGTAACAGCTAATTTAGACCCCATCATTGTATATGTATAGTTAGGATTATGTTTTCCAATGTGCATTACTTTGCATTTATCAACATTACATTTCATCTGCCATTTTGTTGCCCAGTTTTGTGAGATCCTTTTGTAGCTCTTTGCAGTCTGCATGGGACTTAACTATCTTGAGTAGTTTTGTATCATCTGCAAATGTTGCCACCTCACTGTTTACTCCTTTTTCCAGATCATTTATGAATATGTTAAATAGGACTGGGCCCAGTACAGATCCCTGGGGGACACCACTATTTACCTCTCTCCATTCTGAAAACTGACCATTTATTCCTACCCTTTGTTTCCTATCTTTTAACCAGTTACCAATCCATGAGAGAACCTTCCGTCTTATCCCATGACTGCTTATTTTGCTTAAGAGCCTTTGGTGAGGGAACTTGTCAAAGGCTTTCTGAACATCTAAATACACTATATCCACTGGATCTCCTTTGTCCGCATGCTTGTTGAGCCCCTCAAAGAATTCTAGTAGATTGGTGAGACATGATTTCCCTTTACAAAAACCATGTTGACTATTTCCCAACAAATTATGTTCATCTATGTGTCTGACAATTTTGTTCTTTACTATAGTTTCAATCAATTTGCCTGGTACTGAAGTGAGGCTTACTGGCCTGTAGTTGCCAGGGTCACCTCTGGAGCCCTTTTTAAAAATTGGCGTCACATTAGCTATCCTCCAGTCTTTTGGTACAGAAGCTGATTTAAATGATAGGTTACAGATGACAGTTAGTAGTCTTGCAATTTCACATTTGACTTCCTTCAGAACTCTTGGGTGAATACCATCAGGTCCTGGAGATTTATTACTGTTTAGTTTATCAATTTGTTCCAAAACCTCCTCTAATGACACCTCAATTTGGGACAGTTCCTCAGATCTGTCACCCAACAAGAATAGCTCAGGTTTGGGAATCTCCCTCATATCCTCAACAGTGAAGACTGATGCAAAGAATTCATTTAGTTTCTCCGCAATGGCCTTATTGTCTTTGAGTGCTCCTTTAGCATGTCGATTGTCCAGTGGCCCCACTGGTTGTTTAGCAGGCTTTCTGCTTCTGATGTATTTAAAAAAAATTTTGCTATTACTTTTGGGGTCTTTGGCTGGCTTTTCTTCAAATTCTTTTTTGGTCTTTCTAATTATATTTTTACACTTCATTTGCCAGAGTTTATGCTCTTTTCTATTTTCCTCATTAGGATTTATCTTCCACTTTTTAAAGGATGCCTTTTTGCCTCTCACTGCTTCTTTTACTTTGTTGTTTAACCACGATGGCTCTTTTTTGGTTCTCTTACTATGTTTTTTTAAATTGGTATATACATTTAAGTTGAGCCTCTATTATGGTGTTTTTAAAAAGTTTCCATGCAGCTTGCAGGGATTTTACTTTTGGTACTGTACCTTTTAATTTCTGTTTCACTAACCTCCTCATTTTTGTGTAGTTCCCCTTTCTGAAATTAAATGCTACAGTGTTGGGATGCTGTGGAGTTTTCCCCGCCACAGGGATGTTAAATTTAATTACATTATGGTCACTATTACCAAGCAGTCCAGCTATATTCACCTCTTGGACCTGATCCTGTGCTCCACTTAGGACTAAATCAAGAACTGCCTCTCCTCTTGTGGGTTCCAGGACCAGTTGCTCCAAGAAGCAGTCATTTAAGGTATCAAGAAACTTTATCTCAGCATCCCTTCCTGAGGTGATATGTACCCAGTCAATATGGGGATAGTTGAAATCCCCCATTATTATTATTGAGTTTTTTATTTTAATAGCCTCTCTAATCTCCCTGAGCATTTCAGAATCTCTAACACCATCCTGGTCAGGTGGTCTGTAATATAGCCTACTGCTATATTCTTATTTTTCAAGCATAGAATTACTATCCATAGAGATTCTATAGTACACTTTAGTTCATTTAAGATTTTTACTTCATTTGATTCTACGCTTTCTTTCATATATAGTGCCACTCCCCCACCAGCATGACCTGTTCTGTCCTTCCGATATATTTTGTACCCTGGTATTACTGTGTCCCATTGATTATCCTCATTCCACCAGGTTTCTGTGATGCCTATTATATCAATATCCTCATTTAATACTAGGCTCTCTAGTTCACCCATCTTATTATTTAGACTTCTAGCATTTGTATATAAGCCTTTTTAAAACCTGTCATTTTTTGGCTGTCCCCTCTTGCATGATATAATTGAATGGGACTTTTTCTCATCTGACTGTTTCTCATCAGAGCCTCCCTGCTTTTTATCATTTTCCATCCTCTCCTCCTTATTAGGACATAGGGGAGGATCTATAAATGGAGATTCCCTAAGAGATGTCCGAACCACATGCTCCTCCGCACCTGTCAGCTTTCCCCCAGCCCTTAGTTTAAAAACTGTTCTTTGACCTTTTTAATTTTAAGCGCCAGAAATCTGGTTCTGTTTTGGTTTAGGTGGAGCCCATCCTTCCTGTATAGGCTCACCCTCTCCCAAAAGCTTCCCCAGTTCCTAATAAATCTAAACCCCTCTTCCTCCATACATTATACATACTGTCAAAAACAGCTTGTGAGCTTCAAAAGTTTGTCTTTATGAAGCATTTCCATAAAGCTCCTTTTGGGTTTCAGTAACAAATACTGCATAGATCAGACAGACAGACAATACATATCTGTATGTCACCTCACCGGCACTCTCATCCCCCATGTTCTTTGGAGACACTTCCAACATTCAAAGCCTCTGTGCAGTGCAACATCAAACACCCACCATTGAAAGTCTGCTCCCCACCAAGAACCCAACAAACTATTTGCTACAAAAAGGTAAGATGGGCAAAATGTCATACTGTATTAGAGGCATGTGTCAAAAACAAATCCCCATGAACCAGTAGGCATGGAAACAAGCACATTATCCCTTTACAGCATTGGATACAGTGTTTTGCAACTGGAATCAGAATTTGATTCTAGGACTGGTACATTATGGAATAGTAGAGCTTAAAATCAAGACATTGTTGAGTACAGAAAGGGCTAATTTAAACACCTTTGAAAGGTTTCTATTATTTGTTATGTTTTTCCTCTCTCGCGATTAGCCAAGATGAAGGGATATGACAAACAACAGTAACACACCCTAAATAATTTCTAAAACAGATTTTCTGTTAAAAAATACATCACAGACTATATTATGTTGTGGTGTGATTTAAAGGCTCTATGGGCACCTGTTTAGGATGACATATATAAAATACCAATGTATTCTCTCTAAATATGTACTGTTTATTACATGACCACACAGTGTGTTAATAGGTGGGCCAACACAAACCACCTGAATCCCCAGAGAAGTGACAGTGAAAACAATTCCATTAAACAAAAGAACCCACTGGAAAACTGAGTCAACCTTTTCCATTGATAGAAAGCTTCCATGTCTAGTCCAGAAAGGCTACATGAACACAAAAACCTAAGAATCGCCATACTGGATCATACTGGATCAGAACCAGGGTCCATCTAGTCCAGTATCCTGTCTCTGACAGTGTCCAGCACCAGATGTCAGTGTCATAGGCGCCGACTTCGTGGGTGCTCCGGGGCTGGAGCACCCACGGGGGAAAATTGGTGGGTGCTCCGCACCCACCGGCAGCTCCCCGCCCGCACCGGGACCCGCGGCCAGCTCCCCGCCAACCCCGGGGCCCGCCGCCATCTTACCGTAGCACCGGGAGACGTTGCGTCGGGGGGGGCGGGGGCGGGGCCCTGCAACGTCACCCGGCGTTGGGGGCGGGGCCCGGCATTGGGGGAGGGGCCCTGCCCCCGACGCTGGGCATGAGCTCCCACCGGCGCCACAGGAAGTCGGCGCCTGTGGTCAGTGTAGTAGCTGTGTTAGTCTGTGTCAGCAAAAAGAAAATAAGAAAAGGAATACTTGTGGCACCTTAGAGACTAGCAAATTTATTTCAGCATAAGCTTTCATGGACTACAGTCCGCTTCGTCGGATGCATAGAATGGAACATACAGTGGGAGGATATTTATACTTTCAGAGAAACATGAAAAGGTGGAAGTAACCATACCAACTGTAAAAGGCTAATTAATTGAAAGGAACTGTTATTAGCGGGGGAAAGAAACTTTTGAAGTGATAATCAACATGGCCCATTACGGACAGTTGACACAAAGGTGTTAAGAGTATTTAACTAGGATATTAAACTGAGGGAAATAGATTCAATTAACAGGGGATTGATCTAGGAAACGCAACTTCAGCTATGAGAATAGCATAGCTGAAGTCGACGTTTCCTAGATTGAACTAAGTTTACTTACTGCGGGTCCACGCGGGGCAGGCACGCTCCCCTGTCGACAGCACTTCCTCCTCTCGGCGAGCAGGAGTTCCGGAGTCGACGGGGGAGCGCTTCTGGGATCGATTTATCGCGTCCAGATGAGACGCGATAAATTGATCCCAGAAGATCGATCTCTACCCGCCGAATCGGGCGGGTAGTGTGGACCTACCCTGAGTGATTAGAGAGGTTGAAGTGTTCACCTACTGGCATTTGAATGTGATGATTCCTGACGTCAGATTTGTGTCCATTTATTCATTTGCCTAGAGACTGTCCAGTTTGGCCAATGTACATGGCAGAGGGGCACTGCTGGCACAGACTCCAACGAGAAGCTGCCGAACTTGAATTAATATGCAAACTAGATATCATTACCTTAGGTTTGAATATAGACTGGGAATGGCTCAGTCATTACGTTAATTGAAGCTATTTCCCCCAGTTTAATATCTGTTGGTATGGTTACTTCCACCTTTTCATGTTTCTCTGAATGTATAAATATCCTCCCACTATATGTTCCATTCTATGCATCCGACGAAGTGGACTGTAGTCCACGAAAGCTTATGCTGAAATAAATTTGTTAGTCTCTAAGGTGCCACAAGTATTCCTTTTCTTATTTTCTTTCAGCACCAGATGGTCACCTTACAGAAGAAAGCAAGGTGTATGTGGGGTAATCTGCTCCCCATGAAAGTCTGATCCTAATTCCTAATAGTTAAGAGATTGATTTAAATAATGAAACATGGTTTTATATCCCTTCTCAATTTTTTGTTATTGGCCTTTGAATTTGTGACATTTTTATGTATAGAAAAACTGTGACTTTCCCAAGAAAGTGTCTTTTCAGTCGTGGCCTTTGAGACCTTTAAATTTTTTGAAAGTTGGTGATAATGCTCGGATGAAAGAGAGCAATTCCACATTTGGAGGAGAAAAAAAGTTTCTTTTGTGATGGTCTGTTAGAAAATGGCAGCTGTCTGAAGATGCTCAGAGGTTTGGAAAACTAGAAAACGTCATGGTTTACATAGATTGGTTGGAGGAGAGCAGGATAGTCAAAGATGCATGATTAATAAGTCTCTCCCAGGATGATTCCATAATAATTCACATAAATATTATCTCATTTTGCATAGTAAGATTTTAAAAATGAAACATTTTTTCAATGTCAATATATATCATATATAATTATTTACACACACGAACAAGCTGCCACTAACTAGCACAAACTTATAGAAGTTACTCAGGGAGGTCAGCGTTATCTGTGACATTTTTTATTTAGGAGAAAAATAATAAAAAAAGAATTTGTTCGACTCATGCACACTTGGTTCAAGGATAAGTGCTAGACACATATTAATTGGCAACATTCTATTTTAATAAATTTGTAGTTCAATGTTATAGAAGTTGTATGATATAAATTACCATAAATTATCATAAATTGCTCCATGGTTTTTCTTCAATTCATAGAACTAAGAAATCTTTAAAAAAAATTTAAAAACGGACCTTAGTTGTTCAAAAAGATGGAAAGCTCTCATATCCCATTTTCAAAAGACGGGCGCGCTGACATAGATTCATAGATTCTAGGGCTGGAAGGGACCTCGAGAGGTCATCAAGTCCAGCCCCCTGCCCTCATGGCAGGACCAAATACTGTCTAGACCATCCCTGATAGACATTTATCTAACCTACTCTTAAATATCTCCAGAGATGGAGATTCCACAACCTCCCTGGGCAGTTTATTCCAGTGTTTAACCACCCTGACAGTTAGGAACTTTTTCCTAATGTCCAACCTAAACCTCCCTTGCTGCAGTTTAAGCCCATTGCTTCTTGTTCTATCCTTAGAGGCTAAGATGAACAAGTTTTCTCCCTCCTCCTTATGACACCCTTTTAGATACCTGAAGACTGCTATCATGTCCCCTCTCAGTCTTCTCTTTTCCAAACTAAACAAACCCAATTCCTTTAGCCTTCCTTCATACGTCATGTTCTCTAGACCCTTAATCATTCTTGTTGCTCTTCTCTGGACCCTCTCCAATTTCTCCACATCTTTCTTGAAATGCGGCGCCCAGAACTGGACACAATACTCCAGTTGAGGCCTAGCCAGCGCAGAGTAGAGCGGAAGAATGACTTCTCGTGTCTTGCTCACAACACACCTGTTAATGCAGCCCAGAATCAAGTTTTCTTTTTTTGCAACAGCATCACACTGTTGACTCATATTTAGCTTGTGCTCCACTATAGCCCCTAGATCCCTTTCTGCCGTACTCCTTCCTAGACAGTCTCCTCCCATTCTGTATGTGTGAAACTGACTGTTCCTACCTAAGTGGAGCACTTTGCATTTGTCCTTATTAATCTTCATCCTGTTTACCTCTGACCATTTCTCCAATTTGTCCAGATCATTTTGAATTATGACCCTATCCTCCAAAGCAGCTGCAATCCCTCCCAGTTTGGTATCATCTGCAAACTTAATAAGTGTACTTTCTATGCAAATATCCAAGTCGTTGATAAAGATATTGAACAGAGCCGGTCTCAAAACAGACCCTTGCGGAACCCCACTCGTTATACCTTTCCAGCAGGATTGGGAACCATTAATAACTACTCTCTGAGTACGGTTATCCAGCCAGTTGTGCACCCACCTTATAGTAGCCCCATCTAAGTTGTATTTCCCTAGTTTATTGATAAGAATATCATGCGAGACCGTATCGAATGCCTTAAAGACGTGAACATGAACATATTGGGACAAATTCTTAGATGTTGTAAATCAAGATACTTATAATGATTTAAATGAAGCTATGTCAATTTTTACCAACTGAGGATCTGACCTCATTTATAAGATTAATGTCAAAATTTATGAATTTCAAGTACTATGCAAGCAATTTTTTTCCTATCTAAAGAAAAACAGATGTGAGAGTCAGACTTACGTGAGATCCTGGAAGAGGTATTCTGGAGCTGAAGCTGCATGGTAATATAAGCCTGTTTATTTAAACTATTTGATTGTTGTTGTTTGTCCATATTTTGTTAGGTATAATTTAGTATAGATGCTTTAAAATCAATACAGAAGAGAAGTTTTTTAAAGATTTTAACTTTAATAAGAAAATTCCATTAATATGATTTTTTTAAAAATTATTACTGTATTTATAGCACAGTTCTTTGAAGAAGTACTATATAAACAAAAATATATTGTTATAACAACAATTAGTACCTTGGTTCTAACAAAAAAAAAAAAGTAATACTTGCAATGATGCATACAATTGTTTTGATTGATGCATGTTCTGAAACTCACACAAATGAGGTAATGATGCGTGTTTAGCACAATCAAAATTAACTTTCATGGTTCCAAATGGATTAGTTCCAAAATTACTTTCTACTGAAAAATCAATCCTGCAGCTCATACAGAATCATATTACTGCCAACAATAACTTTTGTCATGTTCTCTTCCTTCAAATATTTATAGACCACAGTGGTTCTTCCGAAATGAAAGACTGACAGATTTAAAACTTTTCTTTAAAGATTTCCCTCCAGAGTTTCAAGCAAAAACTACTGCTACCAGCACCACATATAAATGAGATAGGGGCTCAATCTAGAACCCGATTCAAAACCCCTGACTTTTTGTGGGGGGTGGAGGGGCAGAGTTTGAATTCGAGAAAAGGACCCTCATTTTGTAACTTGAGCCCACCTTGAATGGAAACCCACTGAAACAGGACAAACCTATTGACTCAGCAATATTAGGAAACTGGGCCAAATTTAAACTTTCTTATGGATGGGGAAATGTAGCTGAAATTCAGTCCCACTGAACCAGCAGCTTTGGGCATAGGGTAGACAGGCTCGGTTACCAAATTTTAGGAGGGGCACTGAGAAGCTCACATTTTATTGCAGGAACAAGCTGTTGGGCAGAAGCCACCTGAGCTCAAGCAGCCCATCGAAGGAGCACAGGCAGAAGGAAAGGGGTTGGTAAGGCCCAACAGACTTCCACTAGAGCTTTTCAGAAAGGTTTCTTTTTCCTGCAGAACATTTTGACTTTTTAATTAGAACACCAAAAACATGATATTTTTGGCCAGAACCTAAATGTTTCCAGGTTTGTTTGGGGGTTTTTTAAACAAAAAGTCAACATTTTCCACAAAAAGAAATGTATAAATAAGATGCCCACATCATTTTTTTCTACTCATTATTTAGGTGATTAACACTACAGAGTATCTTAAATTGTTAACAATTTACTACATCAGAATATGCTTTCTTAAAATTTCCAAAGTTGTTTTTTGAAATATTTGTCTCTGTTACAGTATCGTCAATACTCTGATTGGTCTTTCAGAAGATGAGGCCATTTTGCTCTTATTTGAGATCAAGTCAAATGAAAAAAAAATAGCGAAGCAAAGCAAATAAAAGGTGGAGAAGAGCGTACCCAGTAACGTCTGTAGTTTGGGCACATTACTCATTTGTTGATTGTCTATTTTCTTTTGTCTCTTCTGTCTTTATTAGACTGAAAGCACTTCAGAACATGAGCCATCTTTTACTTCGTGTTTATATAATGCCTACTGTCATGAGGCCCAGATCCTGACAAGAGCCCGTTGGCACTATTATAACATAAACAAACAACATCACCACCAGAGACTCAGGGAATGAACCCCATATTTGAAGGCATGAGAAGACTGATGATTTTAAAAGCATCTGAAGTGAATTATACTTTATTTTCAATTTCCATCCAAATAAATTAGCAAAAATGCTTTAAAACTTGACAGCTTACCACTTATAAAGTCTTTGCTTATTCATTCATATTTTATTTGATTTCCTTGCTGTGCTAGTCTACATCAAACTGTCAAATTGACAACTTCCTATTTGACCTCATTCTTTTAAAAAATATATATTTAAGATACTTTTTATTACTCTTCTGCATAAATAGATACGGAATTAGAAAGTATTTCCTATGTATTGCCACTCCATCATTGCAGTTTTTAATTTAAGAGTTCAAAAGGTAAAATTACTTTGAGTATAGTTACCAAAAATACAGTTCTATATGCTTTTTTTTTCTGATTTGCACTGCATTAGAAGCTGGGCCAATCTGCTATTTTGTACGTAAGCTTAATTTTCAGAATGTTACATAATCATGAGGATGTTTATGAAAAGCAGTCAAAACTGTTTGACTTGTACATGTCTATTCACATTTGTTCCTTTTTTGTACACCCCATTCCTTAATGCCTTCGTCTAATAACCTAATTCACTACATTGCGATTGTTTTTATTTTTTTAAGTGAACGGTATGCCCATTGTGAGTCAACATTGAGCCAAATTATATATATTAGACACTTTCAAACTTTCCCCATAAATCATTTCCTCCAGCCTTGTAAGTGTATTTGTTTCTGTTTTCTCATTTCCTCTAAATTGTTTAAATATTTTTGTAATGGATTTCCCCAGAACTGTATGCAGTATTCTATGTATGATCTTGCCTATGCAACGCAGAGAAATGACTCACCGTTGTGCTCAGTCATGCAATTTCTCAATACATATGGCCCAAAATTATACTGACTTTTTTTCCTCTGTTTTAAACCGAAAGCTTACTTAATTTTTCATTATATTTGCAGGTTGCTTCCAGCATTACAACTTTTACTGTCTCAGTATCCTTTCCAAGTAGCCAGCCTTGGGAATTGAACTAATCTACCAATCTAGCATCTCTTATCACTTCCACTTGTTATCTGAATGCTTGATTTTGTCAGAGAGTTTTAACCTGCAGGTCTACTAGACTGGATCCCCCATTTCTTAGATCTAAGTGTGTAAGAAACAGATGTATATGTTACTGAGTCTTACCAAGGGTTCGGAAAGGTCTTTGGTTTGGCGTATGAGAGAAGAAACCAGGTTTCAATGCATTTGTGATCACAATGTCAAAAAGCTCTGCAAAATCATTCCTGAAATAATAAAACAAAACAAGTCAAACAACCTTGAAACACTTTAAAAAAAAGAAAAAGGAAATAAAGCCATGTAGATAAGACCGACCGTCAAAACAGTTTTCTATAAAACATTTTTTCATGCCACTTTACTTAGAGATTGTTATGCTATTTCCCCACACCCATTTTCTTCCATTTTTAAGTTAATATATCACAGGTGAAAGCATGTTGTAAAGACAGTCTATCAGACTGAAGCCTTCTATTAATTATATTAATTATTATGATTATTATTAGTTTGTATTACCATAGCACCTAGGAGTTCTGGTTCATGACTAGGCTCCACAGAACTAGGCACACACTGGGGTTTTCAAAGCACCCAGGTGCCTATTGCATTGAAAATCTGGCCCTTAGTAGGCACATTTTCCCCCCTCGAATGTGTTTTTCCCCCCAATTAGGACAGGTATAATATTAAATGAAACATTTGCTATTTCTAGCTACTGACCTGTACTTCTACCACCTCCATGCACAACTCACTATTTGTTATTAGTGCTATTGGTCCCATACTTCTGGCGTTTATTATGGATGGATATTTATTTCAAGGTGAAAGTGCTGAAAGGAGAATGTAGTCTAATGGTCTTAGTGTAAGACTGGGAGCCAGATATTTCTGAGTAATATTCCCAGCTGCAAGCATGGCTCCCTCCACAACCTTGAGCAAGACATTTCACCTCACTCCCTAAATTATCTCCAGCTGTAAAATGGAGTTAAAAATTCTTCTCTACAATTCTCTGAAGGAAGTTATAAAAATATAAATTAGTCTGAAGTGGTACATAAGTGGAAAAATGTTGCCAAACCTAGTTGTATCTTAATGCTGGAATATCGTAGCAAATTAAAAAAGTTCATATACATGCTACATATTTTTATTAGAAGTGCTTCTTTGAGGTGCTTATGTATTATATTGCATGAACTCGGACCATCTAGTAAAATTCTTCGATAGCCTTATTCTGGAAGGAGGAAGTAGCAAATACAGCAAGGGTATAATGAGCTGAAATGTTAACAAATATAAAAGCAGAATCAGATTGTATACCAGATGTACAGATCTGAATAAAAATATGCATTACTGACCTTTGACATGTATTATAAGAGGCTTTCCAAAAGTAAATTTGCATTTCAATAGTTATGAGACATATGCTTTAGATTATTAACTATCAGTGGAGTTTATCAGATAAGTGATTGGATTTAATAAATGACTATAGAGAGATGTAATAGAAACATGTAAAGGTTTCTTTTGAAGTTGAAATCTGACAGTCCTTTCCGCTCTCTGACTTTCGTGTATGGTAATCTTATTAACAAACATGACAGTGTAACGTGTCAGATACATGTGATGAAGTGTAGAAGGCGAAGGAAGGCATCTGGAACAGATTTAGGGAGAACCACTGTTTTGAATATAACTCAAAGGTTTTTTAAAAAAAGAAGAGAGAACTGAAACTGAAGTTCCGACTAGGTCAGTTTGCTGTAGAAATGACCAAGAGAAAAGTAACAGTGATGATTTCTTCCCCCTTTTTTTTTTTTAAACACATTTAAACAGAACTAAGTTCAATCAGAAGACTTGAACTACAGTGAACACTACAGATAAAATAATAATGTATTTGCAATAATAAAACCAGTTTTCAAATAATCTTTAGTTTCCTATAAAACTGATCTATCCTAATTCAAATATAGAGATTAAACATCTCAGTTCAATCAGAAGTGTCTTTTATGCTTTTGTTTGCTTCTCCATTTCCAACCTTAAAAAAAAAATCAGCCAATATCTTGATTATTGCATGTCCAAGATGTAAAACCTCCTGCAGGAAATACTGCCACTGCTGAAAATCTTTCATCTGTAGCTTGTGACTGTCTCTATAAAGCATTTTAGTCTCTCTTTTTGTGAGTTCAATTCAACATCATATAACACAATGGACACATTTAATTTTTTTCTTCTATTTTCAAAGATTTTAGTGGCTGGAGATATGTTTCCTGTACTTAAAATGGGGAATGTTGGTAGAACTACTTATCTCTTAAAATGAAAGAAACTTTGAGGGAAGTCACTGTACTTGATTTGCACATGCAGTCAAGTACAGTGCTTACTGATAGATGTCTGAATGACACTTGTACACACAACTTGTCTCACTCTTTAGTGGCACCTGCCGAGGGCTTGTCTACACTACCTGCTGGATCGGCGGACAGTGATTGATCCAGTGGGGCTCGATTTATCACGTCTAGTATAGACATGATAAATCGACCGCTGAGCGCTCTTCCGTTGACTCTGGTACTCCACCAGAACAAGGAGCACAAGTGGAGTCGATGGGAGAGCATCAGCTGTCAACTTACCGCAGTGAAGACACTGCGGTAAGTAGATCTAAGAACGTCGATTTCAGCTATGCTATTCACGTAGCTGAAGTTGCGTATCTTAGATCGACCCCGCGCGGTAGTGTAGACAAGCCCTAAACTGAGGTTGCTCTCAAGATCACGCTCATTGTGTACTAAGGCTCTCATATGATGCATACTACACACATTTCTGGATACCTGAATACTAGAAAAGTATTGATAAACCAAAGGGAAGTCAGAGAAAAGCAAGAGAAATAAGGGTTGGGGAGGATCAATTTATGAGAACAGAAGCCAAGAACAAATATGCTTCATATCATAACTAAGGGGGTGACATGGTAACCATTTATAAATACTTTGTTTCTACAGTGCAAGCAACAGTGAGGAAACTGAAAAGCCAAAGACTATAACCAGGAGTTATGCGATGAACTAGTGCGAGGGAACATTTCAGATGAACACGAGGAAAAAATTCTTAACAGTAGCACTGAACAGATTGTGGAACAGGCAGACTCTCAAGGGAAGTGGTGGAAGCCAGATTCCCTGACTCATTTAAAATAGGATTGCGCTAAACACTGAAGGCCACAATACTACATAGGCATGGAAATGGAGAAGATGACCTAGTAGGGTTCTTCCATTTCTAATCTCTACCTTTTCAAGAGAGCTGTGCTTAACAAGGGAAATCACCCCTATTGACAATGTAAGATATGTGTATACTGCATGCGTCTTTCAGTGGGGTGTGTACAGTACATACACGCATAGCCTCTGCTAGCATGAGTATAAATAGAATTGTAGCTGGTGAGGCATGGTTCAGGCGAATAAAGACATGCCTGAAGGGTGAGGGTATGCACCCAAGTACATACATTTCACAGCTCTCTACTCGGATAAGCCAGGACTCTCCATCTCCACTGCTACTTTTAGCTGCACAGCATCCTGCTGCTGCAGCCTTTCCCATCCCCAGGAAAAGACTCCAGCAGCAGAGAAAGGTTCTGGCAGCTCTCAACTGTTGTAGCCTTCCCCTGCTGCAGGGAAAGATTCCAGCAATAGGGAGCTACCGAAGCTTTTCCTTGCTGTCTCCCCCCGGCCAGAGCCCTTCACTGACACATATAGCTCTATACGGCAGTGTGGATGTTGCAGGCTTTTCACTGTGCCATGTAGCCATACAGTCTTTAAGGGTACGTCTATAATTACCCGCTGCTTTGGCGGTGAGCAATCGATCTTCTGGGATCGATTTATCGCGTCTTGTCTAGACACGATAAATCGAACCCGGAAGTGCTCGCCGTCGACGCCGGTAATCCTGCTCCGCGAACGGAGCAGGCGGAGTCGACGGGGGAGCCTGCGCGCTGCCGTGTGGACCAGCGGTAAGTACCTTTTCGTTCGAATTAAGATACTTTGACTTCAGCTACGTTATTCATGTAGCTGAAGTTGCGTATCTTAGCTCGAACTTGGGGGGTAGTGTAGACCAGCCCTAAAATCTCTTGCACCCCAGTATAGAACTATTAGAGCATTAAATACCTGTGCCTCCCTTTAATTGAGTATCAATGCATGAATGGGAGTGCTTGCACTGATATGAATGACTACAGAAAGTGCATGGCAGTAGAGAATCAGTCCCTGGGTATACTACTCAGGTGAGTATTACTTTTTTTTTGTTTTTGAGGGGTGGCAGAAGGAAACAGATTCCACCTTAGTGGCAGAAGGTACAAGTCTCATTAAAGACAGTAGAGTTGTAGCTGCTGCTGCCAGGATTCTGTTTAGTCCTGGGAGCATTCGGAATGGTATGGCATGAGTTGTGCTGTTGTTGGGACGCAGCTGTGTCTTACACTTTTATATCAGTTGTGCTTTTCCTGCTGCATCATCCCTTTTCTACCCAATTTCTATATGTAATACACTCACTAGGCGTACACCCACTGATAGCCAGAATAGTTACAATATGCCGCCACCTAAAACTGTTTTATGAATGAAGTTACACTCAGTGTGTAAGCCACACCATTATTAACTTCATGGATTTGACCCAGAGGTTTCAGTGGGAGTTAAGCCCACCAATTTTGGGTTGTATTTGGCTCATGCAGCCAAAATCTCAATATTATGAGCTTGAAAAATCTGTGGATACAAATAGGTGTCATCATTGGCAGCCGTATATCTCAAATGAATTGCAGTGAACCATCTGTGTGTGAAATTATCTATTCTGCCCAAGTACTGTAAATATATGTTTTCTGTGCACAATTATCTTTTTGGCAACCATGCATTAAGAGCAATGATAAGTTATTTATAGGCTCTTCTCTGAGGGTTATTGTATAGTATCTGAGTAGCTCACATACATTCATCAGCACAACAATCCTGTAAGGTAAGACGTATTATTACAACTTTACACATGGGGAATGGAGGCGCAGAGATTGACTGAATTATTAAGGTACCTCGGGAAGTCTGTGGTAGAGCTGTGAACTGGATCGGACAGTGGATTGAGAGTTGGGAGACCTGGGGCAAGAGTAAAGCAATCTGGTCCTCTAGATATATCATGATATGGGGTCCCCTGTGGCCTCATCCCCATGGCCCTGCCCATGATTCCATGACCCCAGACCTCATCCCCGTGCTATGGCCCTGTGCTCCACATGGAATGATGATGACAAAGGGTCCTACGTACTCCCAGAGAGGCAGGGGAGTGGCAAGAGGTCCCCTTCTTAGCTTCCAAAGTGGCAACAAGGGAACTTCTCCCCTCAGGAGCAACAGGGGCCCCTCCCAGAGAGACAGAGATGGCAGCAGATGATGGCCTTACTAGATACCTGAACAACTGGGAAATATTTGCTTGGGAGGGTGGGCTGGCCAGTGCCGGCCACTGCAATCTATTTCTCCTGCCATATACAGAATCCTCTGCTGGGGTGGTGTTGGTAGGGCCTACAAGAGCAGTGGGCCTTAGAATTAACACCCTATTGAGATGCATGGGGTCATTCACACTTCTCAGAACTATATTTCTAGGTTGTCTGCAGACTCAAGCAGACATCACTGCACCTGTTAATCCCTGGTCACATTTTCAAGCTTTTCTTCACGTCTGCAAAGGCTAGAAACTTACTTTTTATTTTAAAATGGAAGTCTAGATTCTGATTCAATCACAAGATATCAGCAGATAGGGGGACCTTGGCATAGCCCTACAGGTCTATGCACTCATCTGGCCCCAAGTGTATGTGCCAATGACTTGCTGTGTGATCTTGGGCAAGTCGCTTCACGTCTCTCTGCATCTCAGTTTCTCCTCCCTTCTCTTTGTCTATCTTGTCTCTTTAGATTGTAAGAGTTTCAGGGCAGGAATTGCCTCTCACCACATGTTTGTACAATGCCTACGATAACAGAGCCCCCATCTAGATTTGGGCATCTAGGGCCATTCATAATACAATTAATAAAGAAATAAAGGGCTTAGCCACAAGGCCATCTTTCTGCTCCTTACAAGGCCTATCTTTTGAAAAACTGGTTATTCAATGTGAAATACTACTTATAAAAATGTATAGTTTTAAGGACAGCCCATAACTACAGGTCTCCCAGTTCTGGAATAATGTGAAACACTAACGAGAAACAGACCCAAACCTCTATCCTTACTGCTCAGGGCCATTTCTAATTCTAACCATAGTTACTGCTTTCTGGGAGGTCTAATCGGAAATGAACTGAGATCAACAGTACACTTACCCAAGGATGTGTTCACACAAGAGTCTGCAATAGTCACTGTGAGAGCTGGTAATTAACAGCAGGACCTTTCCAGCATTTTTCAGTTGCCTCAGCCACTTTTTTACAGACTCAGGGCAACTTTGTAAATATTTGGCTGGATCATTTTTCACTTCTGGGAAATATGTCCCACAGTTTTCTGAAAAAATAAAAACATAATTATCTTCTATCAGCCAATCATATTTGCAAACTATGCTATAAACGCAGCAATTTTTCCTTCACGCCATAGGCAAAAGTAAATACATAAAAATATAGAAGATGATAAAATAAAATGTAAAAGACTGATATAAAAAGCAGATAAATCTTAAAAGTTGCACAGGGCTAAAATTCTTGATTTACATAAAAAAGGAAAAGAAAACAATGTGCCGTGTCACAGCAGAAAAATGTATGCAATTATCTCTCTCCTGTATTACATATATTTCACAGCTATTGCCTTTCTTATTTTTTCCCCCACACTATTTTAAATCATGAATTATTGTCCTGAAAACACTGTAGGGTTTTGTGTCTGATATATCACTTTATTGATTCTCAGTTTTGGGATATTCAGTTTGAGGTTACTTAAATAGGCCTGGTTTCCAGAAAGTGCTGAGCACCTGCCTCCTGACAATTATAGATCTTTAAGATATCTCAGTTTGGAGACCAAAAAATGGAGGCACCCAAAATCAACAGTTACTTTTGAAACTTTCCATCAGCACCAACTGATCTGTAACAGCATTCCTATATCAATGACATTATTTCTCAGATCTGTTTTTTTAATGCATGTCATCATTTTATCTGATAAAGGATGATGTAATAATAGTTAGGGCTGTCAAATGATTAAAGCAATTAATTGTGATTAATCACAATTTTAATCACACTGTTAAACAATAATAGAATGCCATTTATTTAAATATTTTTGGGTGTTTTTTCTACATTTTCAAATATATTAATTTCAATTACAACATGGAATACAAAGCATACAGTGCTCATTTATATTACTATTTTTGATTACAAATATTTGCAATGTAAAAAAGAAACAACCCCGCCCCCAGATTTTTCAATTCACCTCATACATGTACTGTAGTGCAATCTCTTTATCGTGAAAGTGCAACTTACAAATGTAGAATTTTTTTTTACATAACTGCACTCAAAAACAAAACAATGTAAAACTTTAGAGCCTACAAGTCCACTCAGTCCTACTTCTTGTTCAGCGAACCACTAAGACGAACAAGTTTGTTTACATTTACAGGAGATACTGCTGCCCAATTCTCATTTACGTCACCTGAAAGTGAGAACAGGCATTCGCATGGCACTTTTGTAGCCAGCGTTGCAGGGTATTTACGTGCCAGATATGCTAAAAATCTGTATGCCCTTTCATGCTTCGACCATCATTCCAGAGGACATGCTTCCATGCTGATGATGCTTGTTAAAAAAATAATGCATTAATTAAATTTGTGACTGAACTCCTTTGGGGAGAATTGTATACTATTT
Organism: Chelydra serpentina; assembly: GCA_037349315.1. Lineage (NCBI taxonomy): Eukaryota > Metazoa > Chordata > Testudines > Chelydridae > Chelydra > Chelydra serpentina. The sequence continues at coordinate 48,315,541 of JBAIAC010000010.1, forward strand.
CTTTTATCTTTTCTACATTGCAAAATATTTGTAATAAAAAATAACAAAGTGAGCACTGTGCACTTTATATTCTGTATTGTAACTGAAATCAATATATTTGAAAATGTAGATAAACATCCACAAATATTTATAATACATTTCAATTGGTATTCTATTATTACCAGTGCGATTAAAACAGTGATTAATTTTTTTAATAGTGTCAATTTGTTTTGAGTTAATCTTTTGAGTTAACTGTGATTGACAGCCCTAATAATATGCAATAATAATAATAATAATTCCACTGTGCTCTCATGTAGCACTTTTTCAGATCAGAAAATCTCAAAGATTTTTACAAAGAGACGCCAGTATCATTATCCTCAGTTTACAAATGGGGAAACTGAGGCACTGGGAGATGACATGACATGCCCAAGGTCACCCAGCAGGCCAATGGCAAAATTAGGAACAGAACCCAGGTCCTTTGAGTCCAGTCAAGTGAGAGCTACTCAGCTGATATACTGCACACTGATTGGAGGCGTAAAACAAACAAATCCAACCTCTGCTCTCAGTAGAGCCATTAATGTCCATTTTATGGGTGTAACGGAAACAGAATTTGTCCTTTACGGGCAAACATATTCTTCTGAACATATGCCTCTAAAAGCATATTGGACTCTGAAGAATAACACTATCAGTTATTAAGAATTAGCCCATTCATTAATGTGACTGACTGACAAAAATTTCTCTCGGTTTATGTCAATTTACCATTATCATTAACCTGTTTTATTCTTTACTACAGTTTCCTAAAACAATATATTGTCTATATGTTCATGCACTGCAGACACAAGTTATTACCAAAAAAAACCCCAAACTAGTTTTCTAAGAGAGAAATGTTTACTAAAAGAGGCATGAATGAGACAAAGTTTAACACACAGTTTGCATGTCTTACGGAATCGTCATCAATACAAGAATATTTTCTGTCCATCATTTTGTTCTATATGGAACTATCTGTAGTCAACATCACTGAATGATGCAATAAATCCCAGACACTATTTAGACTTGTGGTATGTGAGTAATGCTATTTTTTTCATTTAAAAAAAATAAGAAAAAACTAGATTGAAACCACTTGAACGTGAGCTTTTAACGAGAGAGGAAAAATGTATACTTAAAACAGTAGTCTCAAACAAAGATAAAATATTAAATATAACACTTTCATAACTGCTACATACTCAAACCGTCTACAGACTTTTTTTTTCTTTTTAGAGCAACAGATTTGGATTAGGTTTAGCTAGCACAGCAACTAGAGAAGAGACAGAATGACTTAATTCAGTAGCATGATATGGATAGCTTTTCATTCCAAAAGAGGATTATTACTACAGAGGAAAACCTCTTAGAGAAAAGTGTCAAGTCATAACTATGTTACCACTCCGATGCTCCATGGATTCTGGGCCAGAAAGCGCAGTGGGCTTTGCTATGGGCATACAAGTAAGTTCCAGTAGTCTGTATTATGTATTGTTTTAAGAACTAGCCAAGACCACGATTTTTTGATGAAACAAAGATTTACGAAGGAATGTGTTTCTCTTTAGTGTGGATGTTGTTGGGGGCAAGAAACTTGAGGTTTCTGTTGCAGAAGATGAAGTCATTTTTGGGGACTTTCATTAGTAATATGTACTGTATGCTGTGCTATGACAGCTCAGCCGCCCCTTTCATTTTTATTTAGAAAGCATCATTATGCAAGAGTTGATGGGGACCCAAGAGAAATCCTTGTAGGACTTGGTGGTGATGGGGGACTTCAACTACTCAGACATCTGTTGGGAAAATAACATAGCAAAGCACAGATTATCCAACAAGTTCCTGGAATGTATTGGAGACAATTTTTTATTTCAGAAGGTGGAGAAAGCTACTAGGGGAGAGGCTGTTCTAGATTTGATTTTGATAAATAGGGAGGAACTAGTTGAGAATTTGAATTTGAAAGTGGAAGGCAGCTTGGATGAAAGTGATCATGAAATGGTAGAGTTCATGATTCTAAGGAATGGTAGGAGGGAGAACAGCAAAATAAAGACAATGGATTTCAAGAAGGCAGACTTTAGCAAACCCAGCGAGTTAGTAGGTAAGATCCCACAGGAAGCAAGTGAAAGGAGAAAAACAAGTGAAGACGGTTGACAGTTTTTCAAAGAGACATTATTAAGGGCACAAGGGCAAACTATCCCATTGTGTAGGAAAGACAAGTAGTATGGCAGGAGACCACCCTGGCTTAACCAGGAGATCTTCAATGATCTAAAAATCAAAAAAGAGTTCTACAAAAAGTGGAAATTAGGTCAAATTACAAAGGATGAATATAAACAAATAACACAAGTAGTAGGGACAAAATTAGAAAGGCCAAGGCAAGATCAAACTAGCTAGAGACATAAAGGGTAACATTCTACAAATACATTAGAAGCAAGAGGGAGACTAAGGACAGGGTAGGCCATTAGTCAATGAGGGAGGAAAAATAATAACAGAAAATGTGGAAATGGAAAGGTGCTTAATGATTCTTTGTTTTGGTTTTCACCAAGAAGGTTGGTGGTGATTGGACATCTAACATAGTGAATGTCAGTGAAAATGAGGTAGGAACAGAGGCTAAAATAGGAAAGAACAAGTTAAAAATTACTTAGACAAGATGTCTTCAAGTCACCAGGGCCTGATGAAATGCATCCTAGAATACTCAAGGAGCTGACTGAGGAGATATCTGAGCCATTAGTGATTATCTTTGAAAAGTCATGGAAGACAGGAGAAGACTGGAAAAGGGCAAATATAGTGCCAATCTATAAAAAGGGAAATAAGTACAACCCAGGGAATAACAGACCAGTCAGCTTAACTTCAGTACTATGGCATCACATATGGCAGTAACTTCAGGAAAGATAATAGAGCAAATAATTAAGCAATCAATTTGCAAAAATCGAGAAGATAATAAGGTGATAAGTAACAGCCAGCATGGATTTGTCAAAAACAAATTGTGTCAAACCAACCTGATAGCTTTCTTTGACAGGTAACAGCCTTGTGGATAGGGGGGAAGTGGTAGACGTGGTATATCTTGACTTTAGTAAAGCTTTTAATAGTGTCTCACATGACCGGCTCATAAACAAATTAGGGAAATGCAACCTAGATGGAGCTACTATAGGGTGGGTGCAAAACTGGTTGGAAAACCATTCCCAGAGAGTAGTTATCAGTGGTTCACAGTCATGCTGGAAGGGCATAACGAGTGGAGTCCCGCAGGGATCAGTTCTGGGTCCAGTTCTGTTCAATATCTTCATCAATGATTTAGATAATGACATAGAGAATACACTTATAAAGTTTGCGGATGATACAAAACTGAGAGGGATTGCAAGTGCTGTGGAGGATAGGATTAAAATTCAAAATGATCTGGACAAACTGGAGAAATGGTTTGGAGTAAATAGGATAAAATTCAATAAGGACAAATGCAAAGTATTCCATTTAGAAAGGAACAATCAGTTGCACACATACTAATGGGAAACGACTGCCTAGGAAGGAGTACTGCAGAAAGGGATCTGGGAGTCATAGTGGACCATAAGCTAAATATGAGTCAACAGTGTAACACTGTTGCACAAAAAGCGAACATCATTCTGGAATGTATTAGCAGGAGTGTTGTAAGCAAGACATGAGAAATAATTCTTCCGCTCTAATTAGGCCTCAACTGGAGAATTGTGTCCAGTTCTGGGTGCCACATTTCAGGAAAGTTGTGGACAAATTGGAGAGAGTCCAGAGAAAAGCAACAAAAATGATTAAAGGTCTAGAAAACATGACCTATGAGGGAAAATTGAAAAAATTGGGTTTGTTTAGTCTGGAAAAGAGAAGACTGAGAGGGGACATGATAACAGTTTTCAAGTATGTAAAAGGTTGTTACAAGGAGGAGGGAGAAGAGTTGTTTTTCTTAACCTCTGAGGATTGGACAAGAAGCAATGGGCTTAAATTGCAGTAAGGGATGTTTAGGTTAGACATTAGGAAAAACTTCCTAACAGTCAGGGTGGTTAAGCACTGGAATAAATTGCCTAAGGAGGTTGTGGAATCTCTCCATCATTGGAGATTTTTAAGAGCAGGTTAGACAAACACTTGTCAGGATTGGTTTAGATAATACTTAGTCCTGCCATGAGTGCAGGGGTCTGGACTAGATGACCTCTCGAGGTCCCTTCCAGTTCTATGATTCCACTAGGTACATTCTGGTTCACCAAATAATGTTATGTGTGGTCTGAAATGAAAGCCAGTCTCACAATAGTTATTAACATCACTGTGAATGCATGTACAGGTACTATGTGAGGAGTTATGTATATATATATACACTGAAAATATGTTCTTAGAGTCTGTATCAAGTTACCAGCAGAGGTGAAACCCAAGTTTTCTGTTAGACAAGAAATGTTTTTTCACCTCTCTCTCTGTTGGGATATAAATTAAGCACTGTAAGCAAACACAATGAATGCCCACTTATATACAAAGTCAGATGTTAATAAAGAGACGTGAAATCAGCAGGAAGGGAGCACACTGGAAAAAACAAGCCTTGGGAGGTTATCCTGTCTATAAGCAAAGACAATGAACTTTGGGGCTATTTTTAGAAGGCAAAGACAACAGCCTGCACCTAGGAAGTAAATGGACAGTGCTCTTGCATTCATGAAAACAGGATCTGAGCCAATTAACTATTAATTGTGGAAATTATATAAGGATGTCCAGAGCATAAGATGGCCGTTGGTTTGCAGACAAATCTAAATAAACCACTAAAAATTTCATCTTTCCCCCACCATGAAGCAATATGTCTCTTTACTGTATATTATTGTAGGGATATTAAAGAAGGTACTGAAAGTGATTCCCCAAGTGAAAGTAACTCCCCATAATTTGTCCCCCACAATTTAAACCTCATAGCATTACCAAGTAAAAGATCTCTTGGATCCCTTGTTAAACTTACAAGCTACTGTCTGTGTAAACCATTGATTGTATCTGTTCTCAGAAAGATACTGTATTGCTATGAGAAACTTGCAAACAAGTTATTTGACTTTGTTCTTTATGCATGCTTTGTACTTAGAAACAGCATAGAAAGACCCCCACCCTCTTTGATTAAAGGGCAGGGAGTCTCAAATAAATTAGTACACACCCCGAAAGTGTTGAAGACAGTATGTCTGCTGATGAATGATTGGTGTACATGAATGAATGAGCTGGGAGGTCCCAGCCTAGGAATTCGGTGACCATCAGCTGAAGGCGGCGTCAAAGTGGGAACGACCAGACAACCCCCAGAGGGTAAACTGGGACCCACCCGATCATCTCAAAGGATGGGAAAAACAAGATAACATCTGACAGTGTAGAAGCGACAAAGGGTCCTCTGGCACCTTATAGACTAACAGAGGTATTGAAGCATAAGCTTTCGTGGGTGAATACCCACTTCTTCGGATGTTGCATCCGAAGAAGTGGGTATTCACCCACGAAAGCTTATGCTTCAATACCTCTGTTAGTCTATAAGGTGCCAGAGGACCCTTTGTCGCTTCTACAGATCCAGACTAACACGGCTACCCCTCTGATACTATCTGACAGTGTGGAGCCACCAGGAATGCCATCAGAAATGTGCCATCTGCTGATTGATTCAGCAACAGCATGATGAAGCAATTCCCATAGACTGACAGAGGAAATAATTCCTATAAGAATGGCCTCTAAATACTGAGGACTTTGAGTCTGGTTCTGCAACCAACCTCCAGGAGCATCAGATGAATCTGACAAGGACTCGGCTCCACCCTCATGCCCAGGTTACCTGGCCAGTAACTTGGCATGAGCAACTTCTAGGCTGGTCACTATGACATCTATACAGAACCTGTGTGTGTGTGTGTGAATGAATGTGAAACTGAATGAAATGTTATAGCTATAACTGACTGCTTACTATGATTCTTTTTGTATTCACAATAAATGTGACATTTTGTCTTATCCCCTTTAAAAAGATCCTGCTGGTTTTTATTTTATTGGTATAACATTATTCCCTTTCTAAACAGAGGTGGGTACAAACCAAAACCCTGATCTGAAATCCTCTGTTTCTGCAGCTCTAACTCCAGCCGGTGCTTCAAAGCACTCACTATGATAAGAAAGTCGTTATACTTTTTCTAAATATTTTTATTAGAAGAAAAAAGTGACGTATTCCTCAGATTATATAATGAAAACATAATTTTCCTAATGAGGTGGAACATTTTTGTTTTATTCCAAAAGAACCTTCATTTTAACAATGGCAATGTTTGTTCAGCACGGCCCGTGGGTATTTCAATTACAGACTTTCTTAAGATACATGCATGATGTTCTCTATGAAACTTCAAGTTTTGCAGCTGTTACCTAAATTTGTTGAATATATGCCATGTCCACACTTGGATAATGAAAGGAGTAGGAGAAGGAAACTACAATCCATGAGAGCCATAATGTTTTGAAAAATATTTATCACAAAGGGAAAATATAAAAGAAAGAGGCATTTGTAAATTCTTCATAAAAATGAAACTAAAAAGGAACACTACTAACCATATGAAACATCCAGAAGAGTTCAACAATAAAGGGGAATTTGCAATAGATTGCTCACCTCCTGACTGTTTTACAATGAGTCTGAATGTTCAGAATATTTAGAATATCAGCTTCACTCATTTTTCCGGATACAAAAACCTTTAATAATTTGCCAATTGCTTGGTTTAATCACACTTTAAGATGGGATGGTACTTGCTGGCAGTTGCCCTGGGCCTTGCCCTTCCCCATTAGAGAAAAATTCTACCAATACAGCTGCTACACTAGCTTTGATATTACTCAGCCTGGGTAAAACATGCCACACATTTTAATTAGATTTAGCTCTTTGGCTCTATGGACAGCAGTAATTCAGGGAAGACAAAACTGTTAAAACACAACTTTAAAATACACTAAAATTCATCACTGTTAGTGTCAAAATAAGTTCTGCAGGATGCTTTGTACCTGCCACATGGAAGGGGAAGAAAGTGGGTGAGTTGAGGAGACAGAGGGTGGAGGGAAAGTGATATGAATTTCAATTGTTGCAAAAAGAAAACTATTTGCCTTTTCAAATGCTAGCACAGCAGCTTAAGAAAAATCATGGAGGAGGTCCTCAAGAAATCCATTTTGAAGCACTTGGAGGAGAGAAAGATGATCAGGAACAGTCAACATGGATTCACCAAGGGCAAATCATGCCTGACCAACCTGATTGCCTTCTATGATGAGATAACTGGCTTTGTGGATATAGGGAAAGTGGTGGACATGATATATCTTGACTTTAGCAAAGCTTTTGATACAGTCTCCCACAGTGTTCTTGCCAGCAAGTTAAAAAAGTATGGATTGGATGAATGGACTATAAGGTGGATAGAAAACTGGCTGGATGGTCGCGCTCAACAGGTAGTGATTAATGGCTCCATGTCTAGTTGGCAGCCGGTATCAAGTGGAGTGCTCCAAGGGTCGGTGCTGGGGCCGGTTTTGTTCAATATCTTCATCAACGATCTGGAGGATGGTGTGGACTGCACCCTTAGCAAGTTTGCAGATGACACTAAACTGGGAGGAGTGGTTGATACGCTGGAGGGTAGGGATAGGGTCCAGAGAGACCTAGACAAATTAGAGGATTGGGCCAAAAGAAATCTGATGAGGTTCAACAAGGACAAGTGCAGAGTCCTGCACTTAGGATGGAAGAATCTCATGCACTGCTACAGGCTGGGGACTGACTGGCTAAGTGGCAGTTCTGCAGAAAAGGACCTGGGGATTACAGTGGACGAGAAGCTGGATATGAGTCAACAGTGTGCCCTTATTGCCAAGAAGGCTAATGGCATATTGGGCTGCATTAATAGGAGCATTGCCAGCAGACTGAGGGAAGTGATTATTCCCCTCTATATGGCACTGGTGAGGCCACATCTGGAGTATTGTGTCCAGTTTTGGGGCCCCCCCCACTACAGAAAGGATGTGGACAAATTGGAGAGAGTTCAGCAGAGGGCAATGAAAATGATTAGGGGGCTGGGGCACATGACTTACGAGGAGACGCTGAGGGAACTGGGCTTATTTAGTCTCCAGAAGAGAAGAGTGAGGGGGGATTTGATAGAAGCCTTCAACTACCCGAAGGGGGGTTCCAAAGAGGATGGAGCTCGGCTGTTCAAAGTGCTGGCAGATGACAGACCAAGAAGCAATGGTGCAAGTTGCAGTGGGGGAGGTTGGATATTAGGAAAATCTATTTCACTGGGAGGATGGTGAAGCACTGGAATGGGTTACCTAGGGAGGTAGTGGAATTTCCATCCTTAGAGGATTTTAAGGCCCGGCTTGGCTGGGATGATTTAGTTGGGGTTGGTCCTGCTTTGAGCAGGGTGTTGGACTAGATGACCTCCTGAGGTCTCTTCCAACTCTAATCTTCTATGATTTTCTGATTCTAAGAGTGAAATTTCTTAATGAGACCTTTATATCGCCCTATGTCTAGTGTATTTATCTTCAGTTGCTAGCGATCAGCTAAGAGGTCCATCAGATACAAAACTGGCGCAACCAAAAATATATAGGCATAAGTGTTTATATCAAAGTTGAACATTCTTGGTCTCTGTCCATTTGAGCTATAGTCATATCCTCTTCAACCTCTTCTACTATTTCTTCCGCGTGTATTCTTACACCATTGCACAGCATGTGTATGTGTGATTCTAAAACATGTAACATGCAATATTGTACCTATGCAACGTTTTGTCTGCTGCTCACCCTGTCCTGTGATGTATTATAGGAAATAGGAATGCCAATTTCCCAAGCACAAGCCATTTCAAAGGGAATTTGAGAATCTCATCTTTTATCTGCAATGTGGTGTTACCGCCACCTAGTGAGCAGTATATAAATTTCACCAGTAAAAACTGAAAAAGTGTAATCTAAGGAGAGCAAAAGTCTCCCAGGAATGAGGAGCCCTGGCTATCCCAAAGACTGCCACTTTCACTGTGGCCTTCCACAACAGCTGAATTCATCCGGGTCTATGGGGCTGAGAGTGTTCAAGTGAAGCTCACGGGGATTCTTATGAAAAAGTCCTAAAGAATGTAATAATGTTGAAACTAACAGAGTTATATAGACATTACTCTAAAAAGAACTATGTAACATAGCAGTGAATGTTACCCTTTAAAAATTATATAGGCTGTTTATTATTCAGTATTAAGTTCTACTGGATATTTCCCTAACAGGAGTCTGGGTGGTCTAACAGGCAGCCCCACCGCAGAGGAATTCCTTTCCACGAGAAATCAGGCAGTCATGCCCATGTTCACTGTGAAATGTAGAACCCTTCTCTTCACAATAGCCATCCCACAAAATTAGTAACATCCTAGCAACACACTCAGTGTGACATCAGGGAGGAGGCAAAGAATATAAATATGTTGATTCATGGCCTTCCGCAACAGCTGATTTCGAGCTAGACTGGCCCAAGCCCTACTGTGGACATACAGGGTGGTAGGGAGAGGAAGGGCTCCCCCCTCATGGCCATATTACAGCTGCCTGGATTGCTGCTCTGAATATAGGAGGGAAATGGGGGCTATATACCTGGTAATCTCAACTGAGAGCACGTGAATAAAGAGTGGGCAGAGCCGAGCTTCACACTTAAAAGGTACAAAGTAACTTGGTGCAGGGTGAAGCAAAGCTAGCAGTATATAGGCTTTAACGTGAACAGTTCAGTATGTTTTAAATTACAATTGTTTTGTCTCATCATTAGAAGTAAGCTCCCCACAGATCAGGACACACCAACTCAAAGGGGAACCATACTTGCCAGAAGAACAGATGCAAAACCTGCACACATTTCTCCACTGCTACAATGATCAATACCCCACACAATACACCTTTCAACATCCATGAATCATAGAATCTCAGGGTTGGAAGGGACCTCAGGAGGTCATCTAGTCCAACCCCCTGCTCAAAGCAGGACCAACCCCAACTAAATCATCCCAGCCAGGGCTTTGTCAAGCCTGACCTTAAAAACCTCTAAGGAAGGAGATTCCACCACCTCCCTAGGTAACCCATTCCAGTGCTTCACCACCCTACTAGTGAAAAAGATTTTCCTAATATCCAACCTAAACCTCCCCCTCTGCAACTTGAGACCATTACTCCTTGTTCTGTCATCTTCTACCACTGAGAACAGTCTAGATCCATCCTCTTTCGAACCCCCTTTCAGGTAGTTGAAAGCAGCTATCAAATCCCCCCTCATTCTTCTCTTCTGCAGGCTAAACAATCCCAGTTCCCTCAGCCTCTCCTCATAAGTCATGTGCTCCAGCCCCCTAATTATTTTTGTTGCCCTCCGCTGGACTCTTTCCAATTTAGCACAAATTACTGCTACTACAAATCTAATGACCCCAAGATAAACACACAACCCTCTAGGGTTTATAAAACTGAGGAATAAACTGAGGAAATCAAATGCAAACAAAATGCAATGTAGCTCTGTGGTTGATATTTTACATACAGAATAGTTAGGAAATTCAAATGGATAATCCCTAATTATATATTCTTATAGTTATAAAAGTATTCAAGTAAAAAAAAAAACATATTCCGTAATACAAAGTACAGCATATGCAAGTGGGGGCCAATTTATGGCTAACCTGGGACCCATATTTTCAAATTCCATTACACTTCGGTACGTAAAATCTCAGCCATAACATTAAATTAACTTAAACCCTGATATGGGAAAGAGCTAAAGCACATGCTCAACCTAAAGCATGTGTTCAAGTCCCATTAACTTCAGTGGGTTTTAAAATGTGCTTAAAATTTAAGTGCACTTTTTGAATAGTCTTGATTTCCTGAATGGGGGCCACGGGTAGTTTTGATTTTGTTTTGTTGGAGTTTTTGTTTGTTTGACTTCACTGACCTCCTTCTTTTTCTGGTTATAAAACTTTGCTATATGTTCTATTACCATAGTATATTTAATGACAACAAGTAGTGAGGGTCCTCTTGTCAGGAATACTGATTTAAAACTTTTGATTACAAGGTCATTTTCATGGCTGCTGGGCCACTTCATACAAAGTAATAGGACATCTAGATACTAGAGTGAATCTGGAAACTGTAGGTGCCCATTCAATGTAGCTTAATGGCAGTTGGAAAGATTCCCTCTTAAAGATTCAAAGTAGGCTGAAGGCAAGCGAGACCCAGAAAGTGTCACTAGAAGGGGAAATATAATTGAAACTACTATTTTGGAAGGGAAAGCGGCGGGTACATCCCTTGTAGTCCTTCACTACCACAACAGTATACAATTTGCTTAATGCAATTCAGAAAGGGTTGTGTGCAAATAGGAATCCCCATAAGGAATGCAATTTTTTAAAGCCTAGCTGAATAATACTGATAGCAAGGGGGTCCAAATACAGAGTTATTGGGTATACAGTCATTATTGCGCAGTGCCAGGCTCAATGCCAGGGAATAACAAGATAACCATTTATTATCCCCTGAGATACATTTGTAGTTGTGATCCACTTTAAGTTCTTAGAAAAACGCACCCAAATTAAAAGTGGCATTTTCATTTTAAACTGATGTTTAAATTCCTAGCATAAATCTCTACAGGCCCATTTAAAATGTTAGTAATGAAATTATATGAAAAAAGGGGTTTAGTATTTTGCCTAGTCTACTTTTGTTCATCTTAAATTGACAGTGCACCCTAGAAAGGGTATTAATGTGTCAAAGTAATTGCTTAGCTTGAGCAGAGGTTATAAGGGAAAAGGAAGATTATATCAAAACAGACCCCTTTAACTGAAGAACAAGCAAGTCAATCACTGTCTGTTATGCTCTTAACTTCAGGTGACCATTACTTTCTAGTTACTTTAAATTGCTTTATTGGCAAATCAAATGTCACACATCAGATTCACTGGAATGTTTAAGTAATGATTCACATGCAGTTTCAATCTCTACTTTCATATGGGCAGGGCTCACTGGAGGCTAACAGGTGTCAGAGGCTAGGACTCTACATAGAGATACTATGAGAAGGCTATTTTGCTGATTCAACTGGTAGCCAAATCAGAAGTCTCACTTAGTCTGATTAAGGAGAATAAAAGGTGGCGATTTCTTAAAACAGGAGAGGAAATGCAACATGTAAGTCCAAAGTAGAATTTTTGGGATGATTCCATAAGAGAGATAGTTGGGAATTTTCCAGCTAAATATTTGTTGTTGATGTTGGAAAATGCAGATTTGTCAAAACAGAAAATTGTTACCCAGAAAGAGTCATTTGTTATTAATATCCTAATTTGAATTTTTTTTAAAGTTTCAAAATTGTTGAAATGCTCAATGTTGACATTTTCAAATGGAAAAAAATAATTTTTGGATTCAAAACAACCTTTCATTCCAAAATTTTATTTAATGGATAACAAAAAAAAAAAAGGTTTTAAATAAATGAAAAGGTTGAAATCAAATCACAATGTTTTGAAATTATCAAAAATAAAACATTTCAATTGACCCAATCAAAAATTTTTCTCAGATTATGTATTTCTGAAAAATTGAGATTTCAACTTTTTGTCCCAGTTTGAAATAGGAAAAAAATAAATATCTCAGGACAGTAAAACTATTTCCTACCTAACACTACTATATATACTTTACAATTTAAATATATAAATATTTAGTATTAGGTTTCAAGATATATAATGATCATAGAATCATAGAATCTCAGGGTTGGAAGGGACCTCAGGAGGTCATCTAGTCCAACCCCCTGCTCAAAGCAGGACCAACCCCAACTAGATCATCCCAGCCAGGGCTTTGTCAAGCCTGACCTTAAAAACCTCTAAGGAAGGAGATTCCACCACCTCCCTAGGTAACCCATTCCAGTGCTTCACCACCCTACTAGTGAAAAAGGTTTTCCTAATATCCAACCGAAACCTCCCCCTCTGCAACTTGAGACCATTACTCCTTGTTCTGTCATCTTCTACCACTGAGAACAGTCTAGATCCATCCTCTTTGGAACCCCCTTTTAGGTAGTTGAAAGCAGCTATCAAATCCCCCCTCACTCTTCTCTTCTGCAGGCTAAACAATCCCAGTTCCCTCAGCCTCTCCTCATAAGTCATGTGCTCCAGCCCCCTAATAATTTTTGTTGCCCTCCGTTGGACTCTTTCCAATTTATCCACATCCTTTTTGTAGTGTGGGGCCCAAAACTGGACACAGTACTCCAAATGAGGCCTCACCAGTGCCGAATAGAGGGGAATAATCACGTCCCTCGATCTGCTGGAAATGCCCCTACTTATACAGCCCAAAATGCCGTTAGCCTTCTTGGCAACAAGGGCACACTGTTGACTCATATTCAGCTTTTCGTCCACTGTAACCCCTAGGACCTTTTCTGCAGAACTGCTGCCCAGCCATTCGGTCCCTAGTCTGTAGCAGTGCATGGGATTCTTCCGTCCTAAGTGCAGGACTCTGCACTTGTCCTTGTTGAACCTCATCAGATTTCTTTTGGCCCAATCCTCTAATTTGTCTAGGTCTCTCTGTATCCTATCCCTACCCTCCAGCGTATCAACCACTCCTTCCAGTTTAGTGTCATCTGCAAACTTGCTAAGGGTGCAGTCCACACCATCCTCCAGATCGTTGATGAAGATATTGAACAAAACCGGCCCCAGCACCGACCCTTGGAGCACTCCACTTGATACCGGCTGCCAACTAGACATGGAGCCATTAATCACTACCCGTTGAGCGCGACCATCCAGCCAGTTTTCTATCCACCTTACCGTCCATTCATCCAGCCCATACTTCTTTAACTTGCTGGCAAGAACACTGTGGGAGACTGTATCAAAAGCTTTGCTAAAGTCAAGAAATAGCACATCCACTGCTTTCCCCTCATCCACAGAGCCAGTTATCTCATCATAGAAGGCAATTAGGTTAGTCAGGCATGACTTGCCCTTGGTGAATCCATGCTGACTGTTCCTGATCACTTTCCCCTCCTTTAAGTGGTTCAGAATTGATTCCTTGAGGACCTGTTCCATGATTTTTCCAGGGACTGAGGTGAGACTGACTGGCCTGTAGTTCCCCGGATCTTCCTTCTTCCCTTTTTTAAAAATGGGCACTACATTAACTTTTTTCCAGTCATCCGGGACCTCCCTCGATTGCCATGATTTGTCAAAGATAATGGCCAATGGCTCTGCAATCACATCGGCCAACTCCTTTAGCACCCTCGGATGCAGTGCATCCGGCCCCATGGACTTGTGTTCGTCCAGCTTTTCTAAATAGTCCCGAACTACTTCTTTCTCCACAGAGGGCTGGTCACCTCCTCCCCATACCGTGCTGCGGAGTGCAGCCGCCTGGGAGCTGACCTTGTCTGTGAAGACAGAGGCAAAAAAAGCATTGAGTACACTAGCTTTCTCCACATCCTCTGTCACTAGGTTCCCTCCCTCATTCAGCAAGGGGCCCACACTTTCCTTGACTTTCTTCTTGTTGCTCACATACCTGAAGAAACCCTTCTTGTTACTCCTAACATCTCCGGCTAGCTGCAACTCCAAGTGTGATTTGGCCTTCCTAATTTCATTCCTGCATGCCTGAACAATATTTTTATACTCCTCCCTGGTCATTTGTCCAATCTTCCACTTCTTGTAAGCTGCTTTTTTGTGTTTAAGACGAGCAAGGATTTCACTGTTAAGCCAAGCTGGTCACCTGCCATATTTACTTTTCTTTCTACACATCGGGATGGTTTGTTCCTGCAACCTCAGTAAGGATTCTTTAAAATACAGCCAGCTTTCCTCGACTCCTTTCCCCCTCATGTTATTCTCCCAGGGGACCTTGCCCATCAGTTCCCTGAGGGAGTCGAAGTCTGCTTTTCTGAAGTCCAGGGTCTCTGTTCTACTGCTCTCCTTTCTTCCTTGTGTCAGGATCCTGAACTCTACCATCTCATGGTCACTGCCTCCCAGGTTCCTATCCACTATTGCTTCCTCTACTATTTCTTCCCTGTTTGTGAGCAGCAGGTCAAGAAGAGCTTTTCCCCTAGTTGGTTCCTCCAGCACTTGCACCAGGAAATTGTCCCCTACACTTTCCAAAAACTTCCTGGATTGTCTGTGCACCGCTGTATTGGTCTCCCAGCAGATATCAGGGTGATTAAAGTCACCCATGAGAACCAGGGCCTGTGATCTAGCAACTTCTGTTAGTTGCTGGAAGAAAGCCTCTTTCTTTCTACAGCACATGGGTCCTACACATGTGCTGTACCTCATCCAGTGCACTAAATGCCCCCACAACAACAAAGTGATCACTCTATAGCGGACCTCTCAGGTCCATCCTCAAAGGAAACCTGCACAACACCTTCAAAAGAGGAGCCTGAGAGCTAAAATTCATAACTTTACTAGACACTAAAAATCATGCTCTTAACAAAGACACTGGCTTTATGGCTTATTACAACAAGCTGTAACCCAGTAATCCCCCTTTTTGTCATATGACTACAGGGGCCACTTCACTTTGAATGATCGCTTAGAATATATCCTAACTATTTATGCTAAACTCTCTGCTCAATCTTTTATTTAGCTGTGACACTCTTAGAATCTTCCCTAGACCTGAAGAAGAGCTCTGTGTAGCTCAAAAGCTTGTCTCTCTCACCAAGTGAGTGGTCCAATAAAAGATATTACCTCACCCACCTTGTCTCTCAAGTGGTAATTAGGTAACATAGTGTCTTATGCTGAAAAGTTTGAGCAGGAGTACCTGTTTACATAAATACCTTTTGTGATTTGACAATCATGCTATTATTCATTTTCAATAACAATACAAGTTAAGTAGAAATTTCAACTTGGTTGCTCATCAATAACTATTAATAGGGCCAGCTTGCCTTACCTGGATGACAGACAATCTGAAGTCTAGAATACAGCTTCAGCGCTTTCTGTTGAAATGGTAGTTATACCCATATTTCTGATAATTTTGCATCAAGTTGTGAAGGAAAGATTTATTTAATTTAAAGATTTTTGTATCACTAGCTTCCATCCATCTTTCTAAGGAATCTGTAATTGGGGATGTGCATCTTACCCAAAGGGTAATACAAACAGGGACCTTGTTCATCTGAACCATCTGTCTTTTCATCTTACATCACCTATATTACAGCCTGTAGTATTGGTTCAGTGAGGGCCCAGTTCTAACCCTGTAAGTGTGAATGAGATCTCTGTCCTTCATTTCAATGGGAGCAGGATCATCC
This sequence comes from Chelydra serpentina, assembly GCA_037349315.1. Taxonomy (NCBI): domain Eukaryota; kingdom Metazoa; phylum Chordata; order Testudines; family Chelydridae; genus Chelydra; species Chelydra serpentina. The sequence goes on from JBAIAC010000010.1 coordinate 48,331,634, forward strand.
CCTAAGCTGGAATGCATTTAAAGGTAGATAGATTTACTGTGCCATGCCAGATTTAAGTGGAAAACGGCTACATCTGCAAGACCACCCACTGCCTTGGATGTTCAAGTATAATTTCCATTGATATTGAAAGCATCATAGGACCCTAGGTTATATATTCTGGAGTTAGTCTGAATAATTTACTGTTTAAACATGTATAAATATAAAGGACAGAAAGGTAGGTTGATCTTCAGTTCTGCTAATTCCTCTGGTTAACCTGAGGAATTGTTATGAAAGGAGATCGATAGGTGCTAAGTATTCCAAAATAAGATTCTGTCAATGGTCATCATTCTCTGGGGAATAAGAGTGGCAATCCTGGTTTGATTCTATAAACAGAAGACTTGGAAAACTCTGGGGATAACAAGAGTGGGGATTAGTCACAGGGAATGTGTGGAAATGCTTTCAGGAATCTGGATTAATTCTGAGTGATCTGGGGAACTAAGACCGTTTAATATATTTACTTTACTTTTCCCATCACAACAGCATCTCAGTGTCCCAATTAAAATACTGCTGTTTGCATGGGGTGTTCAAAACACACAATTTTGCATGCAAATAATACATCACTCACAAACAAGGGGCTGTCTCACTGCCATATAAAGATTCAGTTAAAACTTTGGATTAAAGTTTTACCACAAGGGTACTTTGCCTTGAGCCCTGATGTCTGCCAAACTCTGGCCTGATTAACCACCAGAGGGAGCAAGTTCCACAGCAGAGAGCAGCTTCGACTGAAAAAACACCCTACTTACTATCAGACTGTTATCTTCTTTAATCCAAGATAAGAGTTCAGACCCAAATTGTGTGAGTCAAATCTGAAATCACTTGGGAAGATGCAATGACATGAATCCCTACACTTTGAAAGGAATAAGGAAATGCTTAAATGAGAAGACCTGCTGCTCTAGAATAAGTTAAGATGTGCTCCAATGTGAATCATATAGGTGACTAGATGGCTTATTGCTCATGCTAATATCCAGACTAAATGTAAAACCACAATTCACTCAGGTCCTATGTGGGCCTATATTTCTACACACTCCATTGCCCCTTTCTTCTCTCCAATGGGGAAAAAAATGAAAATAATATGTGAGAGAATAGGATTTTTTCCACCAAAATTAAATCTGGAAAAAATAAAATATGTTTCAAGTGTTTCATTGAAAAATTAGAAATTTCAGGTGAAATGAAAAAAAATAATTTCTTTTAAATATTTTTCATGAAACGGTCTTTTTTAAAAAAAATCAAATTACCTAGATAAGGAAGTCATATGAAATTCTGTGTTCACAGAGTACAACATAGTGAAAAATGTAAAGTCTTTGGTGGCCTCAAATTTGTTACAGTCCTCAAACCTGAGCTCCAGAACTGTAGGTTTAACTGCCAGCCTATGATTATAAATTCTAAGAGTTGGCCAGAAGAGGGTTTGATACATCTAATAAATAGTTACACAGATGTCTCGTGCTTGACAGCTAAAAATCTCATGTTAGCAATATATTAAGTCACTGAAAAGTGTCAAAACATATACTCTTGTAGAGTCTGTGATATACTACACACTTTATAACTTCACAGAAAAATAAAATAGTTTAAAAATAAAACTTTGTCAACTGTTGATCTCTGTTCTTTCTCCCAAAATCTTAAAAGCAAGATTTACCCATCTGTGTCTTGTTAAACTGGAGTTATACTTTTCTTTATCTAATTTTCCAGAAAGTCAAACACCAGCAAAACCAGCAAATATCTGGAGGAAATTCATTCAGATGCCCTTACACTGTTTATAGCAATGAATAATTATGACAGGATAGAAGAATTACACTGCATACCATCTGTACTACTTTGTGCTCTAGCCTGTGCATAATGTCCGCTCAAATGTGAATGCAGGCCACCCACATCCACGAAAAGTACTGTACAATATATAATATACAGTACTGGAAATGAAGAGGATTTAATGGTGTTCCAAACAGAAGCAATTAACTAGTAGTGTTATTTATATTATAGTAGCACACAGAGGCCTCTATCAGGATCATAGCATGGCTTTGATAGCCACTGTATGAACTCATAGAAAAACAACAGTCCCTGCCCCAAAGAGTTTATTATCAAATGTGAGATGAGAAGCAAAACATGAGTGTCAGAAACAAATAGAAATAATGAGGGAAGAGAACAAGGTTAACAGTGAAAGACAACATATGGTACAGTATATAACCAGGTGCACAGCCAGATGGATTGAGTCAATTAAAATGTTATAACATTTAATACAATAATCAGAATTCCCTATTGGCCATTACCTAGCTTCAGGTATTATGCCTGAATTCTTACTGCCTAAAGACCAAATCACTTTCTCTCTCAAAGTAATGCAGAAGAAAATAATGCTGGCATAGAAATACACCACCCAATGTTGTAGTAGGTTAAGTGGTTCAAGCACAGGCTAATGTCTAGGAGAGTGCACAAGATGGGCAATACATAAATAAAAAAATAAATTTGAACAGAGGCAAACACGGCATGGCCTTCTGGGAAACATTGCACTCTATATTATTATTATTTATTAGGAATCTGCTGCTGGCGGCAGAGGCCCAAATCCCAGTATGTATCTCACTATTTCTAGCCCCTTCTCCAAAATCATCCATACACATAATGGTTACAAACAGCACCCGTTTTCCTTTCAGGATGCAGGACGATTGGATAGGCTGTATTGCTAAACTGCCCAGACTTCTGTGCACAAGTTAGGGCAGCCCTTAAACTGGCAATGAGATTGCTGTTGGCTACTACAAAGCCTTACAAGGGGAACACAGAGCATAAATCAGGAGTTCTGACTCTTCCCATAGACCACATATCTATTCCTCCTATTTGTGGTTCCATGATTTAAGTGCTCTGTAGGACCACTGTTGGGGGTCATGCTATGTTATGGCAGACTGACATTTTTCACTTTCATTTGGCCTGATCAGCCACACCCGTATTAGCTTGAGAAGCTGTTCTTCACTACATGCAGGTCACGGGAACACAACTCTAATTTCCAGGTTCTTGTTATGCACTCAGTAATGACAATGTGTCAACTGCCCTAATGGAACTATTCATCTCCTTCTATCTCTCTCTATGCTCTACCTTCTCTTCAGCCTCCTGACTTATTCAGCAGTACCTACATATTAGTTTTCTATTTACTCCTCTTTTTCTCAGCCATCAACTGGACATATTCACAAGCATGCACTCATTGGACAGATTATCTGAACAAGTAAGTCTGGAGGGAATTGCCTAGAAGGGGAACCAACTAATACAATTTCCTTTTTCTTTGAATCTTTAATACTTACATTGTCTTACAATAGCTCTTAAGTCTGTGGACCCCTCTTCCAAAGATTTACTAAACTAGTGGTTCACTCTCTTCGGAGTGCTTTGATTCAGCACTGTGTCAGCTCAACCCTCTCCCCAAATGCCTTCCACAGGGAGGAAATGCAGAACATGGAAACTACCACCTGTTCATTTATCTACAATAAATGTAATTGAAAAACATTTTAGATGTGCTCTCCTGCCTTACAGCTCAAGACATGATGGCAGGGTCTGCAGTCCAGGGCTAGTTTAAATTCCACTCAAACCAGGTATTGTGGGTCTTTTCAAGAAAAGCAGATTTTAAGGATCTGGCAGTATACGCCTAAATGGAAGAAATGCCACCCTGATTTCAAAATGCAGTGACATTTTTTCTAGTGTTAGTCCCTCAGACGTCATTGTAATTAAGAAGCTCATACTTTGACCTGACCTGACTGGATCAACTTATTAGATGTCAGATCACTGCACGTGCTCCTTTTAAGCTTTCAGAAACAGACTCTCTGGAATCTGCACACACTGTTCAGATCCAGCAGTGCCGTCATTGGCTCCTTAGTGGAACAATTCTTTCCAGCAGTTTCACATACCAGATAGGTCTGGTAGTTCAACTGTCAAACTCCCAGAGACCACTGAATTTTTGGCAGCCTCACAGGTCTAAGATCTTTCCTGTTTGGTTTTATTCAAAGCCCAATAAAGCAAATAGTTTGTGCAAAGACACAGGCGACTTAAAAGGATTTCAATTTTGGTGTTCTCCCCCCTCCTCCTTGTTTTTGTTTTCCTCCTCTCCCTCCATCTGATGGTTGTTATCTTTAGCTGTTTGGAAGTAACCATTTCCCTCTGGAATAGGCATTAATGCCATTTATTGGCTTTCATGATGGAAACAAGAGGCATCCCATATCCAAAAGGACTTATTTCATGCTGTTTCAAAATTTACCAGCAGAGCGGTTCAAATCATTTTCTACAGCCTGATCTGAGATATCAACTTGATATTCTTTTATAACATTACTGACCTGGCTTCACTACAGTTTTTGACAATTATTACTATCCATAAAGCAAATGATTACATTCCTATAGTAATGATAAGCTGGGAGATCGTCAGGAAAGTAATCATTTTTATCACAAATGTTCCACATTTTAAAAACATCAGAAAAGAATGTATTACTAACACATGTTGAGAATCTACATATAGCACTGAGGTCCTTTTCGTCTTCCATGTCCTCTTAATTTTTCTGAGAGCTAATAATATGAAACCAGAGTTGATCTCTTTACTTTGAAATACAACTAAAGTAATACAGCAGCTGACACATTGAAAAAAAGGGATAAAGACAGTTTCCCCAGATCCTGTTTTATTTCAACCACTAATATAGTTAAGAGTAGTGTGGTGTTCCCATTATGCCCCACATTTTCAGATGTTTGTAATTTTGGCCAGAATTTATTCCCAGTTTAAATTTAGCAAATAAGATATTTACTTAAGAAGCATTTTTTTCTAACCAAAATAAAGCAGGTTAGCTGTTTTCAAGATACATTAATGCAAGAAAAAGCAATGGCTTCATTTGTGATTCAGAAAATTTTAAACTAAAAATGTGGTTTACGTCCAACTCTTTCATAAAAATATTTCATGGGGATTCTTAGTAATTTTGCCCTGTCAGGTTAAGGATATATAGCGGATATCAAAGGAACGCTAATTACTCTTTAATGATAAATACCAATATTTTATTAGCAACTGCTGTTTCTATGAAGATTAGGCAAATAACCTGCAGACTGAAGAGAGATTCAATCAAAGAAATAGAAGAAAAAGGCAGACCTCTGAGATCATGTACTCCATCCCCAGAAGTCCTGAAGCATTCACTAACAGGATTCACTCAAGAGCAGCAGAAAACTTTTCATGGGGTCAAAAATTAGATGTTGGAGTGTAAACCTTAAATTTTCCTTTTCTAGACCTGGTAAGAATTGTCCTCCCTTAGTTGGCAATGACTAGGATGTAGTGACTGTGCGGAGACACTCAGACCCCTAAAAAAAGGCAAGAAGAGTGCCTGATGTTTCCACAGAAATCCTGGTCACTGGACAACTTACAAGTGGCACTAAAGTAAGCTCTGTTCAGGTCAGCCTTAACATGACAGATGATGGTAGCCAAGAACTCTAGTTACTCTCAGGACTCTATTTGGGGCCTGGAAAATATCCTGGAAACACAAATATGAAATACTATTGACAGATTTCTTGGTTTTAGCCATGAAAAGAAAATCCCAAGCATCCCTGGTAATGTAGAAAAAGCTCCAGTTACTGAAAATAAACCTGTTTTATAGTAATGAAATCTCCACCAAACAAAACCCATTTGAGTGCTGCTTCAGACAGGAACAAAGGCCTCAGTTCTTTCTTTCTTCCTTCCTCCCACATTTTTTGATATCAGGAAATCCAGAATTCAAAATCACTTAATCAAGTATTCTTAGTCATTCCTTTCTAAAATGTGTGTGCAAATATTTTTGCACTTTTGAAAAGCATGTTATTGTATGTAACCCATTTGTAATTAAGAAATTCGAGTCAATTATTTGCACTGACGTAACTTTTCTGAAAACTCTTTTCGTTTCCATTGAAGTTTTTCTTTGGTTTGAACTTGTATTCAATTTCTGTACCTGCTGGTTGGCTACACTGTAACTTAACACAGAAATTCCACAGTAGGGAGCAGAAAGCCTAGGACACTCCACCAGGTCTTCACGTGCTCCCTTCAAGGGAAAGGGCTTCAGGGGCCACAGACAAGACAAAAGTAAAGTCTATGAGTCCAATGGGACTAGGGTGACCAGATGTCCCAATTTTATAGGGACAGTCCCAATTTTGGGGGCTTTTTCTTATATAGATGCCTATTACCCCCCACCCTGTCCTGATTTTTTACACTTGCTATCTGGTCACCCTAAATGGGCCACAGGGGGGAGTTCTGCCATCAGCCATACAGGCCTTGGAATCTCTCCCCACCGAACATACACACACCTTGAAGGGAAGCAGAGACTCCTCACGAATTAACATTGTATGAACCCTTGGTCAGAGTACCACTGAGAGTGGTGTGTGGAAGCATGGTTCCTCTCGCAAATTTCCCTGTAACATTAGGAGGAGTTCTGTGTGATACGGAAGCAGGAAGGAGTTCACTCCCTTCCATAACCCTACTTCTCACCCCATCTGTCTCTCCCAAATTTTCATCCCCTCCATTCATGTTTGCAAAGGGGAGAATAAGCTTCTATATTTTATTAGCAAACTTCCAAAACCCCTCTGGCTAAACATTTGAATGAACCAATTAAATAACTCCCTCTCCTCACCATTTAGCATAAGAGAGACAACAAATTGCAGCAGTGTGCCACCGATGGAAACTTTTCCCAGACATGAAAGGTGTTTTGATTTCACAGGAAAATAAAAAGGTGTTATATTCTTAGTAACTAGATCTGCTTATTTACACAGGTACTTTGTCTGCTAGGACTGTGATCCAATTAGTTTGGAGAAACAAAAGAAGGAGCAAGTAGAACAATTTTGATTTTTGTTAGTCAAAATGACTATAATCTATTTAATATCTTTTCTCCCTTCTTACACAGTAAATGGGTCAACAAGTTGGCCTGCTAAGGCCCTTTCAAGAAGGATGAAAAAAGCCATCACACTTCCAAGTGAAATCATCATCTGCTACATGTGGGACACCAAACAGCCAAAGAAAATAAAAATGAATGAAGTCCTCCTAGACAAATGAAATCTCGGTGGCTCTGTAATTTTTACTGAACTGTGTCATACTATTACATTACAATATTTTCTTACACTGACTTTGCTGACAGCCTGTTGTCTCTTTATGACTCAGAACAGTATACGTGTATTTAAAATAACAATCTTACTAGTTGGGTCATAAATTCCACACCACAACCCAAACCTTCTTCTTTAAGAGGTGAAAGGTTGATGGAAACTAGGCTTTGAGTATGCAGAACACCTAGAATGTTTCACAAGTATTGCAAGCTTTTTAATTTGTACTGCAGAGCACCATCTATTCTTTAACAGACACAGCTATCCACTTTGAGGCTATATCTATACTAGAGAGCTTACTGCGGCGCAGCTGCACTGATGCTTACCCACTTTATGCCGATGGGCGAAAGCTCTCCGGTCAACATAATTAATCCACCCCAATGAACAGCAGTAGCTATGTCAGTGGGAGAAGTTTTCCCACCAACCTAGCGCTGTCCACACTGGAATATTCACACCCCTGAGCAACGTCAGTTTTGCCGACGTAAGTAGTGTAGACATAGCCTTAGCTAGTTAATTAGATTTCCGTTTAAAATAAGGGCACCCATTCAAATCTCTAGACCACCCTTTATATATATTTTAAAATATTGGTACTCTAGGAAATATAAAACATTGGTAAAGAAATCAGTGTATTATTTTGGACAACAATTATATTTGCAGTATATTAAGCTTACACCACAGATAAAATTTCCCAAAGCACCTAAGTTACTTAGGAGCCTAAATCCCATGTCCAGATTTTTAAAGATATTTAGGCACCTAGTGGGATTTTCAAAAGCACTAGGTCACTAAAACTCATTGATTTCAGTGGGAGTTAGGTGCATAGGTGCTTTTGACAATCTCATTAGGTGCCAAAATACCTTTAAAAATTTGACTCTAAATGTCTTTTGGAAAGTCTTAATCGCTTTGGAAATTTTACCTTTTTTTTTTTTTTTTTTTTTAAATCCTCTCTCTAACACATATTTCAAACATACGTCCCCAAAATATTTAATGTTATTAGTACAGGTTATCTGACAGAAATAGGAGATTTATCAATTCTGATTAACCGAGCTGTCCCTTGGGTAGGGCGAATAGGGGCGACCACTCGGGTCCCTGCGCGATTGGCCGGCACAGTTGGTCCCGGAAGAGATGAATCTGTCACTTCCACCTCGGGCTCCCCCACTGCAGGCCCCGTGCTTTGTGGGGCCCCCGCAGGCTGTTGCGATTGACCGGTGCGGTCGGTCCCAGAAGAGATGAATCTGTCACTTCCACCTCGGGCCCTGCACCTCTCCTAGGGACAGCCTTGCTGATGAAAATAACAGAATCAGGAATATGAGGCCCCAGGTATTGTTTTTCTTTATGGGGGGATGTTAATCTAAGCAAATCCAATATTTTATTCTCTCTTCTTATTTTACTTTTATTTTTACAAAAATGTGATTTTAATAAATAGTATTTTAAAAATATACTATTGTTTCTTTGAACTATGATCAGATGTCTTATTTCTTTACTAACTTTTCATTTCTGAGAGATCAAATCCATGGTATTTTCCTCCTTTATTAATAGTTTCTTATTTATTTTTCTCAAGCTTTACTGGCACATTCATATTGCTGTACATTTTTAATTCACTGTTGCAACACTGAGCCCTGAATTTCATGATTAAAATAAATACTGGAACCTATACTTTCATTTATGTTTCAGAAAATAGCCATTTTTTTTTACAATTAAATATGAAATAAAAGTTTTTAAACCAATCATGAGACAAATACTTCTGATGTCCTTATTTCAACTTGAGGTACAGTTTAGCGAGTTTCAGACAAGGATTAAATTTATAAACTCCCAATAACCCACTGTGGAAGTCAGTAAAGGGAATTTGGATGCAGGCCTCTATATGAGCAAGAGTCAGGCTAACTCTAGCTGTGATAACGCGAGATTTGTAGAAGCGGGGACTCTGTGAGGCAAGGGTAAAATAACTATGAGAGAGGTTACTGTAACCTTGTATTAGATAAGAATAGAATGTAGACCATAACAAAATTAATGAGGAAAACAAGATAACAAGAAAGAATATGTATAAACAAATTTCAGTTGTTGATCATTACTATATGTAACAAAAAGTATAAATGCTTGCCTTAATTGTTTATCTTTGAGAGACCTGCCTAGGAGGGGGAAACCCTGTGTCCTAGTGCACTCTCTCCTCTTTGCAATTGCTTAGGTTAATAAAGTGTATCTTGCCTTGCTGCACCCAAAATAAGAGTGAGAACTCTGTTTTTCTCCGACACCACCAAATAATTATATAGCATTTCCAATGTATGTCAATTCAATATAAGTTAAGAATTGACGATTATAAATAATTAAATTTTATTTTTCCCTTTTGAACATTAAATCCCACTAATGACATTTTACCATATGCCATTCAGAATTACAGTGGCACCTGCTGGGTATGGAAGTTAGCATGTCGTTGTGTCTATGTTCCCATTATAAACATATCTTTCCACAGGGTTATATATTGGCTGTGACATGCAGATCGAGGCAGAACATTGGCAAACAAAGTCTCAAAATAAGAGAATACGTTTACGTACTGAAACATATTTCCTTTTAGTATTCATTTGGTCATTTGAAAGTCACATGGATAAAAATAAAATGGAAGATTTGTGGTTGGACATACTGGTTCATGCTCCTATAAAAAAAAATACGGATATTGGTCCATAATAAGGATTGCTACCTCACTGGGCAAAGGAGGGTAGTTAATGTAAAAATTATAGACAACTTATTGCACTTACACAGAATATTTTCCTTATTTTATTCCTGCAAAGACCAGTCAAGGCAGCCAAGTGTTACCACCATTTTACAGGTAAGTACACTGAGGAACAGAGAAGTTAAGTGATTTATCTAAGGTCACTTGGGAAACTGGTTGGAAAGCCAAAAATAGAACCTGGGTGTCTTTTGCTAGCCGTGTGCTTTAGCCACAACATTTAAGAACATAAGAATGGCCATACTGGGTCAGACCAAAGGTCCATCTAGCTGAGTATCTTATCTTCCAATAGTGGACGGTGCCAGATGCTTCAGAAGGAATGAACAGAACAAGGTCATTACTGAGTGATCCACCCTGTCATCCAATTTTAGTTTCGGACAGTCAGAGGTTTAGGGACATGCAGAGCATGGTCCCTGACCATCTTAGCTAATAGCCATTGATGGACTTATTCTCCATGAATTTAACTAGCTCTTTTTTGAGTCCAGTTATACTTTTGGCCTTCACATCATCTCATGGCAATAAGTTCTATAGGTTGACTGCGCATTCTGTGAAGAACTTCTTTATGTTTGTTTTAAATCTACTGCCTATTAATTTCATTGTGTGACCCCTGGTTCTTGTGTTATGTGAAGGGGTAAATAAAACTTCCTTCTTCACCTTCTTCACACAATTCATGATTTTATAGACTTCTGTCATATCCCTCTTTAGTCATCTCTTTTCTAAGATGAACTATCCCAGTCTTTTTACTCTTTCCTCGTATGGAAGCAGTTCAATACTGCAAATCTTTTTTGTTGTCCTTCTCTGTACCTGTTCCACTTCTAATATGGGGCAGTTTGAATTGCACACAGTATTCAAGGTGTGGGCATACTACGGATTTATATAATGGCATTATGATATTTTCTGACTTATGATCTATCCCTTTCCTAATGGTTTCTAACATTCTGCTAGCTTCCATTAATAGCAGCTACTTTTTTTTTTTCCAATAAGTTTCATCACTCAACTGATGAACCCATTTAAGGTCAGGTCAGTAACCCATTTAAGCACCCATTTAAGGTCAGGTCAGTAACTTAAAAAAATTATTAAAAACATTAACATTTTTGTATTGACTGAAGATGGGATTTAAAAATAAATGCAAATTGGGCATCCAATCCCCTCAGCACCTTTAAGAATCTCAGACTGAGTATTTATTAGTTTTAAGTTGGGTATTAAAACCTGTTTGGATTTCAATCAAATGCTTGAAATGTACACTTAGATTCTGAATGATAAACATGAGCAAGTTGTAAACAATAATTTTGAGACTGGCTTACATGTGCACCTTGAAATTCATGATTTTAGCAAACTCTTCTACAGCATATTGTCATTTGGCAATATACAAAAATTCAATAAACTTAAGCTTGTTCCTACCAACAAGATTGGAAGAAAGAAATTTGTTTACTTTGAGTAAAAGACACTGAGATATCATGATACTAGTAGCCTTATAAAACCTAGAGAGAGAGACCTGTCTAGACTTCACCACAAATTGGGATTCCACAACCATAATAATTATGGTGTAAATAATTAACTTGTATAACTGGAGAATCTTAAAATACAGCACATGTAATACAGATAGAGCTTATACTATTAGCTTGAAAAATGCATACTCCAGTTTCAATTTGTTTATAAATGATCCATAAAATAATTTTCAATTAAACAAGTGATAAATTAAGGAAAAGATACTTGGCTTTCAGAATTAATATGATCTCGATAGAAGAATAATAGAATGACTGATAAACCATTAGACCACAAGAGGATATTTATAATACATTCAGAATGACAGATATTATTTACAGATTTATTTATTTTTAATAGAAACATACAGAAGGGTAAACAGACAGCTGTATAAACACTGTAGGAGGATATAAAATAATGAATAGTATGGAGAAATGGAATAGGAAAGTTTTCTTTGCCGCTTCACATAACACAACACCTAGGGGACTTTCTTTCCAGACCACTAAATTAACATTGACGACCTTGAGATGCCTATCATGATCCTGGGGGGGACCCAGCCTGCCCCTTGCTCCCATGGCTCATGAAGCCATACACTGGTCATCTGGACAGCAATAAGGGATGGTTCAACTAGAGGCTCAGCAAGTCCAGAATGGTGGTTGAATGTGCCTTTGGCAGTTTAAAAGGGTGCTGGAGAAGTTTACTAACAAGGTTGGACCTTAGTGAAGACAACATCCCCATGGTTATAGCTGCCTGCTGTACGCTCCATTATGTCTGTGAGGCAAAGGGAGAAAAGTTTCCGCTGGGGTGGAGCATGAAGGCAGATAGGTTGGTAGCTCTCTCTGAGAAGTCAGATACTAGGGCAATAAGAAGAGCACAGCAAGGGGCTCTGTGTATCTGTGAGGCTTTGAAAAAAACGTTTCAGTAATGAGTCACAGTGATGTGAGCTGCTTGTCTTCATTTCCAACCTTCACCTGATTTGCATTAGTGTCCCTGGAAAGTCAACCCTCCCCCCGCCCCAACTCCCTGCTTCTACTCAATAAAGAACATTTATTTCTTGAATCCATTTATTTTATTTAACTAACACAAGTAAACAGAGAACAGAAAAAAAGGTTAACCTTGGGGAAAAGGGGTTATAAACTTGGGAGGGGAGAAACAACATCAGCTGTGTAACATAACACCACATTCTTGACCATTAAAAGTCTGTGAATGGGCACCTTCTGTTCCTTGTACCCTCCCCGTGAGTTGATTGCAAGGGATAATGGACTTTTCCCTCATGCCACATGGAAATTTCGGAAGGGAGGTTGTGAGCTGGGTGATGCTGGCTGGCTTTTTTAGCAGGGATTGCAGAGGGACTCTACCCTCCTGCTTCTGTTCCTGCAGCTCAACCAGACGCCTCAACATGTCTGACTGGTCCCTCATAATCTGAAGCATCTCATCCTGTGTCACAGGCTCATGCTCCTGGGATACTTTCCTGCTCTTCATGTCCATGTCTAACTTCTCAGACAGTGAAATCCTCCAGGCTCTGAGCTCTGTGTCAGCTGTCCCTGAGGCATTCATTATCTCGGTGAACATCTCCTCCCGCATTCTCTCTCCTCCTTCTAATCAGCGAAAGTTTCCGCACAGGTGTTGATGACATGCCGAAGGAAACATTTCCAGCTTTGGAAATGGAAAAGAACAAAGCAACCATTGTAAATACATACAATGTTTCTAGAGCAAGGTTGTTTTTATAAAAAAATTAAAATCCAAACCCCTTATTAAACTAGGTGCAAGCCATAACAGAATCAGAATCCCTACCCATTCAATGAGCTGTTTTGCTGTTCCAGTCATGGTGAGTAGGCCCCCTGAGTCAGAGGTGATTGCACTTTTCCTGAAGTTTATGCCAGACTCGTGTCAGTAGCATAGGTAGCTAGTTGAACAATCTCCCTTCCCCCTAGCAACATGGGATGTTGTTTAAGAATGGGTCACATGGGGGCCCTCCGGAAGAGTGGTAGAAAAAGAGAGGAAGCCCACCCCCAGTCCCTTATCAGCCACTTGAACTACATGCTGATCCATGCTGAACACATTAAAGGTACGTTAGTGGCAGCGTGGTTTGGTGATCCGGAGTTGGGGTGTGTGTGTGTCTACATGCTCTATTGTTTGTTGTATGAGCACTTTTAATAAAAACTTCCCCCGTTTTTCCTAGGTGACCCTATGTCATCTCAGTCTCCTGAGGGTAACAGAGGCGGAAAGGAAGGAGATGCTGCAAGCATCTGGGTATAGACCTGATCTTTTTGCTGCTATGCTGTGTACCACAATGATGCCAGCAAAATTAATTCAGGAGTTGCGTGGGAAAGTGTCCTACCGTGGTGGAATAAATAAGACTGCCCTCCCAGAAACCAAAGGATTGCAGAGTACCTCCATGAAAGTTTCCTAGAGATCTCCATGAAGGATTCCCAGGCTATCCCAGTCCACATAAACAGTCTTTTCTGGGGGCCAGCCTCTGCGTAGCTGGAGCAGCCTTGGGGAAGCAGAGCCCCACAGTACCTCACTTTTTCTTCACAGTAAACATGCAACACCACCAAATGTGTGTGCCCAATGAAGTTTAACTGGAATTTGATTGGAACTGTATACTCACCAGAAGTGCCTTCACCCGCATCACGATCAGCCATCATGATGTCCTGAGACCCAGAGGGCTCCAGGATTAAAAAAATATTTCCTGGCTCATGGGGGGAATGGATCCACCACTTGCCCATCTCCCGTTCTCCTCCTCCTCCTTTTCTTCATCCTCCTTGTTGTCCCTAGACTCACACAGCTGAGATGTGTCCACGTTGCTTTTGGGGGTGCTCAGGGGTCACCCCTGAGAATCGCATGCAGCTCTTTGCAGAACCAGCATTTTGTGGGGGGTCAGAACCAGAACGACTGTTCACCTCTCTTGCCTTATGGTATGCTTGGCAAAGTTCTTTTATTTTCACACGGCACTGCGGTGCGCCCCTCGTGTAGCCCTTCTCCCCCATTCCACATGATGTTTCTTCTGCTGGATCGGAGCTCTGCCTGCACAGACTCTTCTCCCCACACAGTGATGAGATCCACCACCTTCTTGCAGACCAGGCTGGAGCTGGCGTGCTCCTACTGCTGATCAAACAGGAAATGGGAATTCAAAAGTTCCTGGGGCTTTAGAAGGGGAGGCGCTGTTTCCTGTGTACCTGACTACAGTGCAGCGGAGTTGAGAATGATCTCCAGAGCAGTCACAGATGAGCATTGTGGGACACCACCTGGAGGCTACTTAAGTCAAATTACACAATGCTGCGTCTGCACTACCTCGCTGTTGAACCATGAAAATCGAATTAAGTGCTCCGCCTCTCACAGAGCTGGAATACAGAAGTCAACATTAGAGTCAACTTAGGTTGGTGTAAAGGACGCGGTAGTGTAGACGCATACATTAACAGGTTGACTTAAGGCAGCTTCCGTCGACCTAATTCTGTAGTGTAGACCAGGCCTCAGAAGCAAGCTACTGGGTTAGATGGACTATTGGTTTGACCCAGTATGGCTGTTCTTATGTAACATGAACAAGAATTCATGCTCCCATGTACTTTCTGTTTTGTAATATATTGGTACTGGGCAATAGCTTGATTAATGAAATCAAAAGAATTAGATTTGAATCACTTCTCTTTTCCTCATTAAAAATTTTTGATGATATTTAAATACTTTTTGTTAAAAAAATAGAAAGGAAGAAACTGCAGTCATGAAACATAAGCAATCTGACAAGTGAACAAACCACAGACCAAAGCTAATTCACATGGCATATTTTGGCAGGAATTTGTTTAGAATGGAAAATTCTTACTAGCCTTAAAACACTGAAGAAAAATTTGCTAAAGTGTATAAGCTTTCCTACTTGTATGAATACAAGAAAAAGTGTCCCATGTTACTATTGTACTGTTTCAATAAAGGATTTTAAACAGAGCAGATATCTGGAAACATTTTGCATTTTCATACTTCCGGAATAAACTTTCCCACTTTTTTTTATTCTGTCATTTCCAAACTGAAAGTGAAGAGATATTCCCATGAAACTAAGAATTAATTAATTTTACCTTGCTCAACTCAGCTTAAGCATCTACACATTGCTGCTTCAATCTACATCCTTCTATAACCTCCTGATATCTTACCCATCCCCTGCTCAACTCATACTTTTTAGAATTTGTTAGCAGTTTTATATGGTGTAAAGCCTAAAAGCAGATTGAACCAACCTAAAGTCTTGGATCAGCCTAACCCATTTTAGGAAGGTCTAAAATTGTTTACAGACTCAGATATGCTTACATTGCATAAAACAGTTTCACAAGATAGAATCTCACCTGAATTTCCTTCTTGGTGCTCTTTGGAATCAAACAGGGGGTGGTGGTGGTACTGGCCACTGCCGGCAGAGAGGATACTGGGCTAGACGGACCATTGGTCTGACCCGGTATGGCCATTTTTATGATGCATGGAGCAGAATGAGGAAATAGGGACTTCTAGGAGGGAAATGAGTAGGGAGATAAGGGGTTGTAGCAACAGCCTTGAATGGGGCAGAGGGGAAGGTAAAGGGTTCTGGGGTGGCTCACAGGAGCTGAGGAGGGCTGAGTGAAGCTTAGGGCTGGAGGTGCAGTCTGCGTGTTACAAGAGAGGGTGTTGGGTCCTACCCCAGTTGGGTAGACAGGAGAAGCACCGCTGGAAGCAGGAAGAGTGAGCATGTGTGTGTACGTGCACAACTACATACACTGTGGGGGGGAGGGGTCAGATTAAGCAGAGTTCACGGGAGTTTCACAGCTTGGCTAGTTGGACAAGGGAAGGAGCAGAAGAGTGGTGGGTCAGAGGGAGCTGAGGCAGATCTCAGTTGGAAAAAGAATGGAGGCTGGCTGGTTTCGATGTGGTGTCAGGAAGGAGGAGCAAGGAGAGTCAGTTATGGTGGGCCCAGAGGTGGGTTGAGCCAGAGAGCGAATGAGGGAAGTGCATTGGACTCAGACTGCACTTACAGTTGGTATGGCTACTTCCACCTTTTCATGTTCTCTGTATGTGTGTGTGTGTGTGTGTATGTATATATATATATATATATATATTCTTACTATATGTTCCATTCTATGCATTCGATAAAGTAGGCTGTAGCCCACAAAAACTTATGCTCAAATACATTTGTTAGTCTCTAAAGTGCTACAAGTACTCCTGTTCTTTTTGTGTTCCAGAGTTGGTGACAGAAGTGACTATTATCAAAGAGCTGCAATGGTGACTGGAGTTGATGTCTGCTTTGCAAGCCTTTGATCTAAGGAGAGTCTCTATGCAAATCAGAGTACATGGATGAGGTGAGATCCCAGTAGCACTCTAACACACTTTGAGTTAAATGATTTAGCAGACAAAGTTATGAAGTCCTGGCCCTGATTCTGAGCTGAGCCCAGCGCAGCTGTGGAGGTGTCAAGCAAAAGTGCTATAACTTATACTATGTTGCAATGACTCCCTACGGAGCTGTTCAGCAGCACAAAACAGCCAGATATGTGTTTTTCTGTTAAAACACATCTCTTAAAAAAGTGGATTTGTTCAACTGAGAAGTTAATGCTGACAGTAGCCAAGGCTTGTTTTTGGCTACATTTACCAATTTGTTTAGTTGCTGGCTGCAATTCCTACAGTATAGTATATCAAACAATCTCCAGGTATAAGATGGTATTCTTTAAGTTTGCTTTAAGGAAAGTGTTCTCTACTTTCATGTTGAAACAGAAAGACCACACAGAAGAAAAAAATGTCTTTTGAGTCAAAGATTTTGCAAGATGATTACAGTATTAGGCCTGTTCCATGGTGTTCCAAAGTAAGCCAGCATTTTAAAAAAATTAGCTATGGTCTAAGCATATTACTGGTGAAATGGTATATTTAAATATGAAAAATTTGACATGTTTTAGAAGAACTATTTTTCCCTTGCTGCTGCTTCTGGAATCAAGGAAAATACAGACGTTTTGGAGTGAAAGAATGAGAGAGAGAGAGAGAGAGAGACTGAGACATTGCCTAGGTATACCGCAAGGAGGACAGGAGACTTGTTATGGGTTTTAAGCAGGCTGCACCTTTTTTAGATAGATGTCTGGGACTACCCGGTAGATAAAGTATACAGTGCAGGCAAATCCATGCTTATTCAAATCAATTCTCTGGGGCTTCCACCAGCCCCCCTTTGTTTCCACCCAGGTCCCCCAGCCGACCCATGACTTGGACCTTACCATCCACCACGCTCGTAAGAGAGTTAAGAATGGCTATGAGAATGGAGGGGGGGAGGGTGGCTCCCCGCCGTACCAATTATAGGAGTCCTCAACCCCCTCCCCCGTTCTGTTCTATTATCCAGTACCTCCTTTTAAATCCTTTACCAGGCCATTTATCTGATCACTGGCTGACCTCCCTATGGAGTACCTGCACTGAACATCTGCCCAACAGTACAAAATAAGTTGCGACATATGTCCTACCACCTTTTCTTCTCACCAGAAAAGGTCTTCCTTCACACCCGCTGTGGGGAAGGCAAAAAACCCACACTCCACCGAAGCCAATTGTGGTGGTGTGGGAAAAATTCCTTCCCAGTCCCCCTTTAAAAGGGGTGACTAGCATAAAGCACACAGCAGGTCCAGCCCAGCCTGCCATTCGCATCCACTAGGGGAGGGAGGGTGGGTGGATGGGTCCTGGCTTCCTCACCGTGTGGAGCAAAGAGACTTGCCCCACCCAGGTTTTGTACCTTTATGCACATTCCGGGGGGGGGGGGGAAGTGGGGGAGTCACTGCTGCAAAGCTGACCACCAAGCACCTTTTTTACAGCAGTTTCTGACCACCTTCCTCCTCCCACACAAAGCAGAGCTGCCCTCCTTTGGGTAAGCCCCAGACAAAATCTGCCCCACTTTAGTTGTGGTGCAGTCAGTATTCAGTTTTCTATATATCATGGTGATACAAAGGTTCTTAAGATATTACCTGCTTAAGATTATTTTGTGACTAAAAGATTAGACTTGCACTAGAGAACAAAGCCATCATGATTATTCTGAGGATTTTAACCTACAACTAAACAAGAATTTAATAAATCTCTAATATCCTGATCCAGAGCCAGATGCTCCAGTTTCTCTGTAAAGGGACTGGTTATTCTAGCAATTATAAGTATATGGAAAAATATCTGTATGTGGAATGATTATCTAAAACTGATGTAAGAGCTCCGATAGTTAGACTGAGTTAGACTATTAGACTTAATTTTTACAATATGTTTTACAACTGAAAATGAGAAGGTCTTTATCCAAATATAAATGGAATATTTTGACTCAATATTTAATGTCCAAGACTATCTTAATTTAAATCAAATGTGTAAAAGAATAAGAGTGCATGGCCCCACTGGCCAGAGGAATTAATATCTTATACTAGAAAAAAAGGGCCTACTATGTACACCAGGATAGATCTTCAGCTGCATCAAATTTATGCTTGGCACATCTGGGGTGACTGTGGGAGAAGGTGGTTCTAATTCATCTTTCCATTCCTCCTTTTCTGGGGCCACTGTGAATTAAATCAGTGTCCAGCCCATAGCCTTTTCTAAGTTATGCTGTCTGGAAAAGTCCCACAGCCAAGGATCAGCCAGAGTGCTGTGCACTGGCTCTAGCCCTGCTTCTTCTATCCTTGGCTGGCCTCCTCTCCGCTCCTGATGGGGTGGAGAGGCGGAAAGCACGAGAATAAAGCCAACTGGGAATCCTTAGCTGCCTATTTGAGATAGCTTTAAGTCCCCTTAGGGAAGCTGGAGCAGTACAAAAAGGATGGGAAATTATTCGATGGGTCCCAGCCTAGTGTATCCAGAGAAAGATAACT
This sequence comes from Chelydra serpentina, assembly GCA_037349315.1. Classification (NCBI taxonomy): domain Eukaryota; kingdom Metazoa; phylum Chordata; order Testudines; family Chelydridae; genus Chelydra; species Chelydra serpentina. Next base: position 48,350,747 of record JBAIAC010000010.1, read on the forward strand.
TTACAAGTACTGCATAGTGCAAACATTGTCATCTAACCACTATGACTCAGAATATAAATAACTGCTTTAAGAAGTGTGGGATATGAAAATGTACATGTAAGTACCCTCAGAGTAGACCTGTATCACTACCATGGACTTTCAATTATAATTTTATTATTTGTATTACAGTAGTGAGGTCCCCAAGAAAACGGGCCACTCACAGCTCCCAGTGGTCGCAGTTCCCGGCCAATGGGAGCTGTGGGAAGTGGTGGCCCGGCCTGCACCACTTCCCACAGCTCCCATTGGCCGGGAACGGCAAATCGCGGCCACTGGGAGCTGCGAGCGGCTGTACCTGCGTCCGCTCAGGTAAACAAAGCGTCTCGCGGGCCGCCAGGGGCTTACCCTGAACAAGACATGAACCAAGTTTGGGAACCCCTGTGCTAGGATAATCCCCACCACCCCAAAGCCACTTCTTTACAATGGAATAGAGAAGATACCCAAAATCACTGATCTGAAGTAATGGATGTCATGGCACGTATGGCCAGGATGTGTGGCACTCTAGTCCCTCCTCTCTTGAAGGTGAAAAAAAAAATTGAAGTGAAAGAAAGGGCTAGCAACCAAGTTTACCTACTGGCAAGAGGTACTGAGCCTTCAATACTATTGAAACTAAAGAAGATGGACCTTAATGTGGTTCTAGAGGGCAGAAAGATTCTGTTCCCACAAAGACAGCCAAACTACTCTGTAATAATACAGATGACAGAACACATAGCAGTCAGGGTCAAAACAGTATCAGTCAAGAGTGCTCAGTTTTGGGAACAAGTTTCCAGGGGTCAGATTAATCCAGTTTGCATGCTGCAAAAATGTTCCTTTTGACAAACATTTATTGCAGTAGCCAAATTAATAAGGGAGGTGTGACAGAAAGGGGGCGGGGGCGGGAAAGAAGAACAACTGAATTGATAGGAGGAAAGCTCCTGAGTCCAGCACAGGAATGGCACTCTGCTACTTACAATATTTAACAAAGTTGTAAATTTCAGTCACAGACATCTTAATAATCTAATGAAGTTCGGTTCTTACAAATGGTGCCTGTTCATGGTAGACCTTTTACCAGGAATAGCCTTTTTCTAGATATAAGATGAGTCATTAGCAAGACTAATGTTTTCTAATGTTAATGTACATCAATACTTATTAAAGCTCACTGAAAATTCATGAATATAACATCTTAGAAATCCACAAAGGATTATCTAATTTGTTTTTAAAGAAAATTAAACGTCTAAAATTGCTATGTCAAATTAACATTAAGGGCCCAATATAAAACAACAAAAGGAAGTGCCAAGACTGAAGGCTGAAACCCAATTCTTAACTCAGCATGATGTGAAAGACATATGCAGGGCCACCGAGAACGGGTTCGGACCCCGGTGAAATTTTTTTTTCGGGCCCTCCAGCAAAAAAACGGCTAAAAATCTTTAGACGGGATTTGTATCGATGTACAAAAAAAAACAAATATGCCTTGCCCGGTATACAAATGAAACATGGAATAGGAAAAGAAAACATTTATTCTTAAAGAACATAAAAAAAAAAACTTTGTTGTATTCACACGGTGTTCACTTACGAAAACATACAAATACGACTGCGCATAATAAGATGAGACTGCACTGTCATACTGTCAAAGCCCGAAGCGCATGTTCGTATAGAGTCGGAAATGCTTGGAAATGCTCGGTTCACGGCACAAGTTCGCAAGCCGTTATTTAGAATTGTGCATGCATTAAACATGAAATATATATTTTGTTAAGAATTACATGAAAATATAATTATATTCTGTTCTTAATATGTAATTAGTAGTTCTTTGGTTGATTAGAGTCTATATTGGCCGATAACTGACAGAATTTTGTATATCATTATTATTTTCTTTGAAATTCACCGATTTTACAATGGATGTCAAAAACGATCGACAAATAATGATACTACCGAGAAAGACAAAAACATATGCAACATAGTCAGGCCCCGGGCTCCCTTCCGGACTGCCGGGCCCCGGTAATTTGTACCGGCTTCTGCCCCCCTCTTGTCAGTCCTGGACATATGGTAAGATCTTCAATAATAGTACCTTAAGCATAGCAAAACGAGCAAAGGACAGCGTTTCAGCCTTAATTTTGAACTGCTTTGCCTGTACAAGTTAAAGTTATATCCTTATAGTGCAATGCTGAACTGTTATATGAACAAAACCCCCACGGACAATGAATGGGAGTTTTGTTTGTTCAATGACTCCAGGGTTAAGCCCTGCAATAGTTTTCAGTGCAGTGGAACCAGACAGGCAACACCCTGAAAATGTGCCTTTTAATGTTACTTTCATGTAGATGTTTGCGGTTTGCTATCCACTAGGAAATGAAGACTCTTTTTTGTAAAACAATGGGGTAGCACATGCTTGTGCAAGTGATCCAATGAAACAAAGTGATTTTATTGGCACATCTTCTACAACTACTTCTCACCCCTCACTGTGTTGTTCTCTGTTTGGCTCATCTTACAAATTTCCTGTGTAAATATTATTTTTAAGATATATTACTTTACAATAAAAATCTGTCTAGTATTGAGCCTATTGTTGTTTCCAATAATACTACGCAAATAAACTATTCACAATGGAAAAAACAACAGTGTTATAAGGAGACGTTGGAAGACTTTTGCCTCACTAATTTTATAATCCTATTCATATTTAGGCCAAGATTTTCAAAATTAGCTAGTGACATCGGGTGGCCAACTTACTTTTGAAGGGGGATGGTTCAGCACTTTCTGAAAATTAGGTCCTTTTAAAGTTTCTCAAGCTGGGTATCCAAAACTTGAGGTCCAAAAGTCAACAGTCACTTTTGAAAATTTTGAGAAAGATACTTTGTGAAAGCAAGAAAAGTGTTGATTACTCTGACTGAACAGCCATTCGAGTATTTCCTCTCAAAAATCAGGCAGATAGGAGAAATAGGCCCTTGGTAACAGATCCTGTCTTGTGAGGCAGAAACATAGCAGGCACTGGCTGCTTGCTAAATTAGAGAATCATGTGTCCCAAGAAGGAGTCACTATGAGTACTGTTGCACTTTCTTGCTGGAGTTTCCAAATGGTGCAGGACAATAACGGGAAGTTGGGATAAGTGCACTGCTCCTCCAGAAGAAGTATATATATGTTTTGCTGTTTTGGTAGGCTCATGAAGTCCTCATGACTTCTACTATGGTCATTCTTCTGTCTACTCAAACAATCCACCTTGGACTCTTGGATGTTAAAACATCTTACAACTGTTTCACTGGGAAGCTCTAGCACTGCTATGCTTTGGAGAGGGACTTGAAATCTGGCGGAGGCATTGCCCTGGTGTTTAGAATTGCCCTGACATTCCAGTGAAAATCTGTCCTTATTAGCAGCTGGCACATGTGCAGTAGAGGCTTCTTGGGGTTCAGCAGCTACATTCTCCAAAGATTCCATCTTTAATGAGCATAGTCCATCCTCACAAAACTCCTATGTACTAAAGAGACTAGACATTTGAAATCACCACAGAGCAACTCAGCAAACTCCATCCCAAGGCTCCACGGCTGAGCAGAACTTTCATAAGTGATCCATCCCATCCCCTATCACCCATTCCCAGCTAATAGCCATTGATGGACGTAACCCCCATGAATTTATCTAGTTCTTTTTTGTTATAGTCTTGGCCTTCACAACATCCTCTGGCAAAGAGTTACACAAGTTGACTGTGCGTTGTGTGAAGAAATACTTCCTTTTGTTTATTTTATACCTGCTGCCTATTAATTTCATTTTGTGACGGCTAGTTCTTGTGCTTACTTTCTCCACACCAGTCATGATTTTATAGACCTCTATCATATCCCCCCTTAGTCATCTCTTTTCTAAGATGAAAAGTCCTCCTCTCAGCAGCTTAAATGGCATGAGGCACCAGAATTGAAAGACAGATTATCTTTCATATGCTCTCAATGCTCTAATTGCTGGCACCCAATCAACCGGGAGGAGAAGAAAATACCCTGGAATGCACTGGAGTGAGAAGACACATGGAAGTCAGGGAGCATGGGAGCAGACAGGAGCTAGGGGAGGGTGGCGGAGGAGGAGGAGGACAAGAGCCCGGTGATGGGAAGGAGTGGCCAGAGGCATGCTGGAGGGAGCAGACTAGGAGCCAGGCTTGGGAATGGGAGCAGAGGGGCCTGTAACCACCGGACCTGGGAATTGAAATCAGGATTCCTGAATCTCAACATTCCTTTGCTGTGAGCAAATAGCTATGGATCCCACTGGCAAAAAGCATGTTCATCTCCATTTATGGCTGTCCACGTATAAAATGACAATCAATTGCTCCATTAGTTCCAGTGGCAGAGATCTGTGCTATGGATGTAAAAGTTCCAGTCCTGCTGATGACACAATGTGGGAGTCAATGTGTTCCTACGTGATGGAAATTTTATTTTTTCAGTTTGCTTTTTAAAAAGTTTAGTAAATGACTTAAATAAGAAAAAAAGAAAGCACTGAAAAGGTAGGAAATGTCAGTATTAAGGTTTCCTGTGCAACCTTAATTAGCCCTCTTGTGCATCTGCATTATGATACAGACTTTAATTACCAGATCACACACTATTTTTTCCAAAAGACCCCAGCCTCATTCAGTGCGTACAACAGACGGTGCCCACCAAAGAGGCAGCTATTCAATGTTTCATTTTATCCTCATTCAGTATGTTGACCGGTGTCTTATTTCTGCATACCCTTCACACATTGCTCTGAATACAGAATTATCAATGTACTCATTAGCTTTCTGTGACACTAATTACTGTAATATGTGTGTGCCTGGCAAACATTAAATGAATTTATCTGCACCCTACTCCTGCAAGATGAGGTGATATTATCATCCCATTTTATAAGGTCAAGAACTGAGGCACAGAGACATTAGGGTCAGAAGTGTCCACTCGTTTTGGGTGACCATTTGAAGATACCTAAGATGCCTTATTTTTCAGAATACTTAGCATTTTACAGCACTTTATATGCTCAGGGCTGTCGGAGAAAAACAGAGTTCTCACTTTTTCTTTGGGTGCAGCAAGGCAGATACATTTTATTAACTCAAGCAATTGCACAGAGGGAGAGGGTGCACTAGGACACAGTGTTTCCCCATCCTAGGCAGGTCTCTCAAAAGATAAACAATTATGGCAAGCATTTATACTTTTTGTTACATACAGTAATGATCAACAGTTTGTTTATATTATGTCTTGCCCATTCCTGTATTTTCTCACTTCTGTTCTCAAAACATAGCTATCTCAAGGTTGGGTCACGCTGACTCTACTCTGCTGCCTTTTCACCCGCTTCTGACGTGAGCCCTGCTTCTACAAATCTCGAGTTATTACAGCTAGAGTTAGCCTGACTCTTGCTCATATAGAGGCCTGCATCCAAATTCCCTCTACCGACTTCCACAGGGCAGAGTTCTCACTTACTTCAATTGCAGCTGTGAGTGCTCAGTACTTCTGCAACTCAGGCCCTAACGTGTGTCAATATGAAGCACATAGAAAATGAGGAGCATACAATTAGCTGCCACCTGCAATACGTTTGATTTAAAAGATTTGGAGCCTGATCTTGCATCGTTGACGTTACTGGGAGTTTTGCCACTGAACTCAAGTGGATCAGGAGCAAAGTCTTGTTCTGCATAGGAATTCTGTGACAGAAGCAGGGACAGAATCCTTCATCTGCCTTATCCAGGAGACCATCCCTTCTCTTCCTCCAACCCCCCGCACTGTTTACTACAAACCTTCCAACTTCTTCAACAAATGAGGCAAAGGTCCTGTAGATATCAGCCTCATTCACTAATCAGCCCTGATTCATTCCCTGAGCACCATGTGGATAAAAATAGTAGGTGATCATGTGATTAAAGATTTTTATGCATAAGGGGACCGAAGGTTGTATAGCAAAACTTCCATAGACTTCAGTGGGGCCAGGATTGCACTCATTATCTTCAAAATAGTCTTGTTAAAAAATTGACAATCCCACTTAGACTCATCTGTAGTATTGAATTGAAATAATTTTGCAAGGAAACTCAAATGAAGGTGGGTAGAAAGGCAGGGTTCCAAGCCATGTCTAGATTGCATTAAGGACAGAGCTCAAGTTCTGGGCAGAATTAGGGCTAGAGTTTGGGTTCGAAGTAAATGGCATCATGGTGATGGGGCAATCAGGCAGATCAACAGCTCTTAAAGAATTTCTTCCATCTGAGGACAAAAAAATTTCTACAGAATTATTCTGACAAAATTCTGGCTAAACGTGAACCAGAAATGGAAAGCGAACCCCTTCCCATTTTGGATCCAACATAAAACTAAAACCATACGGGCACGTTTGAATTTGGGGATCTGAATCCAAACCTATCTGAAATTCCCAAGTGTTCTGATTTGAAGTTCTTCAAGTTTTGGCCCATCTCTAAGAATGTACTGTAGGGAATATTCTGCACTGGCAAAAGAATGGTATCTTTCATCTGCAATTTCTATGATTCATTTGTAGTATTACATAAAAGCAAACACGATGATGTTTGGTTCATTTTTAAGATACAGTATTTCATGAGGCCCAGTTCATCACTGTATAAAAATGTGAAAATTAAATAGTAACTTGAAGGAAAGACTTCTAAACCAGCTCAGTGATCCACAGTTAATGCACACCACTGCACTGCCATTCACAAGATTTACGTTTGATTTTCTGGTCCTATTCTTTCTCCCAGGGTCAGAACCTGAAAATACTCCAGAAGCAAAGCTCTCTTTCTCTGACGATAAAAAAGTGCCCTGTGTTATATGACTATGCATTCTCCAGCTAATTAAGGAGCAAATGTGATGGACTTACAATGGAACCCAGTGTAATCTTCTTGATCATAAAACTAACAGCTGTGACCTGGGCTTCGGAGGAGTGTATGACAAATGGAGATACTCAGGGTTCCAAAATGGACAGCACAAATGGGGAAGAGTGAGAAAAGAGGGGCTGGAGAGGATTATTATTCCATGGGTCCCAGCCTAAAACCTATAGTCAATTCTCTTAAACCCCTATTCATCACTCTTTACTCAGGCAAAGCTCCTGTATGTCCTAAATCTGGATGATATTGTCCATATAACACTCATAGTAGCACAAAGATGGAAGACAGATGTAGAATCAACATTAAGACCTCCCAGGAATTATCCAAACAATTCTGAAATCTGAACTTTGATACTGTAACGCGAACAGAGCAATAAACATGGGAAGACACCATAATGACAGAGTGGTTTTTTTTCTTAAAGTATACAAATAATTTTGATTAATTAGAAACACTAGAGATTTTGCTTTTCAAGTCATACTAATCCCATCCCAGTATAGAGATGTATGCCAAAATAAATGCCATATCCTTCTTTAAATTAACACATGGGATCAGATGAATCAGAATCCTCAGTCCCCTTCCACCTCTCATACAGAGCCATTTAACTGCTGGGAAACAGAAAATTATTCTCTCCTGGAACTGACTCAGAAGGCAGATCCATCATTCAGTAGCCAGCATATGATTCAGTTTAGCTTTGCATAAAAAGTTAAAAAGTCCAAAAGCTACCAAAAAAGGGCTCTTGAATTAGCGAGCTGCCTCACTTTAACCCTCCTGAAATGCCTGCTGAAAGATTCTGTGAATCATGACTGCTGCAAGAGGAGCACCCCTGCATCGAGAAAGTGGCAACTTTCAGTGACATCCAGCAACCAGGCATTCCCCTCTATCTAAAGACGTCTTTCACTCAGCGAAAAGGTAGGATGAGAATGTAGTAATGTAGTCAGACATCCAGAAAGATGGGGGGGGGGGGGATTGGTTACTAAAATACATGGCAGTTACCACAAAAAAAAAAAAAGCAATTGTGTTGTTTTCAGATTAAATGAATGTAAAACAATGTAATACATTTCAAAAGAAAAATATTTGATCTAAGTTTATTATATAAAACAAGGTGTCTCTTAAAATAGGCTGATTTATGCTCACATTTTATTATCTTTACTAGCAAGCGCTGAATAAGAAGCAATAAACATTACTGCAAGTTAGAAAAAGACATTCCATTCTTTTCAAGTCTCGGAATATGATACAAAATGTAAAAATACCAGCAAATATTCCACTTATCTGAAATTCAGTGTCTGAATAGCAAAATGATTTACTGAGCCTTCATATGCCTTTAATATTTCTTCATGTGATGTACACACACAGAATGAGAAACCCTATTTCTGCTGTGTAAACCCCTCCTGTTTCCAATGGGATACATTTCAAATTGATAAGGGGTTATGATCTAGTTATTAGATCATTTGAAAACAGTGCTACTTTCCTTTCAGATTAATCACATGCTAGATTTTTAATAGCCTAATTATTTGCTGAGTTATTAACATGGGGTAATTCCTGTGAATTCAAAAGACTTAGGTTCAAAATATTCCAGAGCCCCTCAGTGATGCTTGTTACATAAAATGTCTTTGTACAATGCTGGTAACAAAAAGAGGGATGAACCTGCTACATTGAAAGATTTAATTGAAAACATATTATTCAATTTGCTTTATGTTTCAATGTGTTTGCAAGTCATTTCATTTAAATGCTTCAACAATGCTAATACTCCAAAAGGGGTAAAACTGATTAGATAAAAGTCTTTATAAAAAAACTGCACCAGGTATGGCACAAAGTTAAGGATGCTCCATCCATGAATTACAAATTCCCTTTATAAGGGGTTTATTATTTTACCTTAAAAAATGGTTTGAACTGACAATTGGTATTTAAGCTTCTTCCCCCTCTCTCACCCCCCCTCCCTTTTCAGTTTTTCTTCTACATAAGTTTGGCTGGTTTTTTTGTTACAAAAGGACAAAAGGGGGAGGGAGGAACTGTCTGTGGCTTCAGATGCTTTTTTCATCATGCTCTACTGAAAAACAGCAACTTTTTTTAAAAAAAACTTAATTTTACATACCACTTAATCCTTAGTTTGGAGTGGAAACTTTTCAGCAAATGATTTAGGGTCACTCCATTTAAAAATCCGTTGAGTTTTAAGATTTGAAAATTGGCTCATGAACAGAAAAAATACATTTTCAATGCAAATTCCAGAGCACCTTCACAATAACACTTTTACAGCTTTACAACAGGGACTGAAATTATAAAGCGTAACATTTCTGATTCCATAATATGTACTACCACAGGAGGGCTTAAATTTTGCACTACAAGAGATGCTGGCAATTTGCACATTTGCAGACTGTGAAGGCCAGATTTAATTTACACTATATCAAGCAAACTGTAGCTGTCCTTATTCTTAATAGAGTGATGCAACTAACAAAATCCTACAGGTCAGAACACGCAATTCCCTTCTCTCTGATCAGGTGGAGCACTGCACTCTGGGAACTGTTGTCCAAGGGCCTCATCTTTATATTAAAAAGTGAGAGAGTGGTCATTAGCTGTATTGAGGGCCACGTATTGGTGAACAGTCTGTACCTTCTCTAGCCCAGAACAAAACATTTTATTGTGACAGCTTTGAAAAACTTATTAGAATGTTTGATATCAACAATCACACTTCATCATCCTACAGACTGAATGGCTCATATACATGGCTTCTTTATACCATTATGTCTATATGTTGCATTTAAAAAAATATATTGTTTTGAGGCACCTCTTTTTTCAATCCTTGTTATAGGGCTTTCAAGATGGGTCAGAATTTAATACACTGACTCTGAAGTGCTGGGACATGGACTGAAATGGAGATGCCTGGAAAAACCCCAGAAAGCAGAGTAATTAAATAGAATTTGGAGAGCAATTACACACACTGAAAAATAAAATGAAACAGCTATGACAGTTACAGCTCTCAATTGTACTCCATTGCATTTCAGTATAATACAGCAGTGATCTCTGAATGTGAACATGATGCCATATTAATGGGGGGAAAGTCAGATAGAGGAAGGAACAAGAGCCATAACTTAGGGTTTCTTTTAGCTGTACATGTTAAGGTCCTGATTCATTTAACATTTGTTTTTAAATTTACTTGATTCAGATCACTTATCAGACTCACTAACTCAGTAAAAGTGACCAATATGATGACGTAGAATGTAAATAAATTGAAACACTCAAAAATTAAGCTGGCCTAGGGACTCAGAGACAACGAGTTGTGCTACCACAAGGGAGATCCAAGGACCCAAATTCAGCCACATACTTAAGCACACACTAACAAAAAATCTCAGTAGTCTCCATGATTTCAATAGGACACCTTACATGCATAAAGTTAGGCACAGCTTAAATATCTTGTTGAACTGGAGCTCCAGTTTGGCTCCTGGATTTTGTCTCTTACTTAAAACAAGTAATCTGTAATGATCCAAAATAATACATTTCACTCTTAATGTTATTACACTGATTGGACCATTACAATAGTATTTCTTTTTATAAGGTCTGACCCTTGTCCTAGGAGAGGGACCACATCAGATGACCCATCCTAGCTAATCCATTAAGATTAATAGGATCCAGAGGAAGCGTCATCTGTTCTTCCTTTGTCACAAAGAGGCATCAAAGACTCATAGAGAAGAGAATCTATGAGGCAGAGAATTCCAGAAATACTCAGCCCACCATAGTAATATGCATAATATAAGTCTCTAAATAGATAGATGGAGATCTTCACCAAGAATAGTGACCTTAAAAACAGACACCAAAAATTCACTCCCACAACGCATGACTCCATAATCAAGTAAAAAGGAGAACCTATAAGAAAACGTAAAGACAGCAACTCTTTAGTAAGAGTGGAGACACTACAGTCTCAATTCAGCAAAGCACTTAAATATGTCAAGTTCATCCCATCCAGCTCATGCTTAAGTCCCCCGACTTCCAAGACCATTAAATAAAATAATTTTTTTTATTCTAGCATACAATTTTTTTCATTCTAGCCAACCTGTATTTTAAAAAACCCCAACTCTTTGTAATAAAGAAACTAGCACGCTGTAATCTTTAGCAGACAGTTTTTACTTGTGCAGGAATATTGAAAATATACATGGAGTCCCATCCAGATTGTCATGAAGGCCAGAATTGCCTCTTTTCATTTTAAACAGGATGTGCCAGCAATTTCTCTTTGCTATGGCACGCAGCCTTGCTAAATTCAAAGCCTCAAGACTTTGTGGTTGGTGAAGTTGTTTAGCATGGCTTGTCATGCAAAGTTGATGGTTCTGCTTCTGCTGTCAGCTTTGTCATATTTTAAAAACAGTGCACAAAAATAAAATAGCATCAGATGGGGAGATGGGAGGGGAGAAGACACACCACCATGGAAACTATGTATATTTGAGTGGCAACTATGTTGTAAGACACATACATATAGCTTAATTTTCTGCAAAACCACGTCATTGAACACAGAAGCCCTGAAATTCAGTTTATCCTGTATCTGTAACCTAATACACTTCCCAGAGGTATTGGGCCCTCATACCAAAATAAAGATAAATATGCAATTTCTTGTCCAGGCCACTACGTCTTCTTTGATGTACACTGTCACCTGCACATATTTAAAGTTATATGACAATTTTTATTCAAGGTCACACGAAACACACATTATACCTTGGGTATTTATAAAAATATATTAAGAGATATTACAGTTCCATCTTGTATAGATGTCTGAAAATCATTTGTAAATTGTGAACATAATTTATCAAATCATTGTTCAACTTTGAGGAACTTTTCACATAACAGAATTTTTCATCAACAAATATTTTATTTGCTAACAACGTATTTTCTGAAGGATATGGACAATTTAAATGTCTTTTCTATACTTCCCATCCCGCATCTAAGGTCACTCCATCAGCGAAGTTTTTAGAGGTTGCAAGTAATTTTCCATGTACTATATCCCTCAGTGAAGTTAACAATATTAAATTGGTGGAATTATTAGAATATACAAGTTATTTTATCAGCCAATTGGCTGCTTTTTTGGAATCAATTATCCTGCTTAATAGTCTTAGCTAGAGTCTTCAGTCTGTAAAGTACACCTTACACTATTCAAGAAGTGCTAAGTAAGCTTAACCTGATAAGAAACAGCAAGGGGGTATATTCTTGCACAAGGTCACTCTCCAGTGGCAAAAAGCTGTTAAAGGTAGCAGAGACAGTTCCTGCACCAGCCTATCCCACAACACCTCAGTAGAAGTGAAGGGAAAGGGATTGTATTGTTGGAAAACATAAGAAGGTCAGAGAAGGGGGCACATCTAAGAGGAACTCTGCTACATCTGACCCACCACTGGCATAAGATCACCGAGGACCTTTTGTTGGCGACATAAGTTAGAAAGGTACTAAGGAATATGTATAACAGCTCCAGAGAGTTTGGGATAAGGAAGCTGCAACCCCTTTCTACTGGGAACTCAGACATGGTGGAGATTCAGTTCATTGATCTTTTAGTACCCTAACTAGCTCTCAATCTCTTTTACAGCTCTTAGAATTTTTGTAGAGCTATGGGTCATTTCAAAACCTCCAGTCATTTGATTTCCTAGTTTTGACCCTTTTCCATTGGCCTCTGACAGTGGTCCCATACTGATTTTCTGGTTGTGTACTCTTTTGGTGATGACCTGTTTGATTCTTCATGATTATTTCATTTTCTATCATATTTAGCATCCCAAATGTTGAACTTCCATTGTGGAAAGAATCTAGATTTACAGTAAAGTCATTACTTTACACAAATATCCTTCAAACTTTTCCTCTAAATCTATTAACATTTAATTATTTGTCTTATTTCAATTGCTCGGTTCAAATCTGATTAAGCATGTAATATTTTGTTAATTATCGCTTTTCTGTTCTTTGGTACACAGATTTAGACTGACGTGTTGAGCTTTCCCTTTTGTAATTTTGGGTATTGTTCTACCAAGAGTCACGGTTATTATTTTGTAAGAGCTTGTAGACACTGACGGTATGTCTACACTGCAATGAGTGCTCAAACTCAGATTCAGGCTCAAGTACAAATCCCCCTTCCACCTACACGCAATTCTGTCTAACTTGGGTCCAAGCCTGGGCCGCAAGACCCAGCAGGGATAGAGCATTCAACTCCAACTCCCAAGGGGGCTCAGACCAAACCATCATTTTGTAATGCGGACACAGCTCAGTCCCAGGCTGAGTCCCACAGACTCAGGTCCTGAGAGTCCGACGACCGTATCCCACAATCCCATGGGACAATGTCCTTTGACCTTTCTATCCCAAGATTGGTCAATCAACTTCCAGGAAACGGAAGTAACCTCCTGGTTCAAATACATTCTGGTTCCCTACTCAGAGGAGCTTTTTGATGCCATCCCAAGAGAGCTGTGTGCCATGGAACCAGCATTTAACCCTTCCATTTTGTTCTAACCGCTGAGCTGCAGGCAGAGTAAATGTTCTCCTGCATTTGCAAGACCACAGACACAAATAAATCCTTTTACCAAGCATGCTGCAAGCTGGTCACAGGAGCAGGCAGATTTTGGTTAATGTCTGGTGCAAGGAAAGCAAACAATTTTACTTTAGTAGGAGTTCCAGGAATGGCCATGTGTACCAGGACAGCATTAGGAATTCATTGAACTGGAGTGCACAGTGCAAGGAGAGGATTAAGTGGCTCAAGACCAACTGCTGGAAAGCCAGAGATCAGAACTGGACCTCTGGGAACTTACCATCCTCTTGTCCCTTTTATGAGGAGTTTGACCAGGTGCTGGGTACTGTACTGAACCATCAGCACATCATAATAGCCTGGTCAGCTGGGATGGTGACCTTCTCACCCATGAATCCAGTATTGGATTGGAGAGGAGCCAGCAAGAGCTGGATGAGGCTGCCAAAGTGACTCTTGTACTCAAACTGGTCCCCAAGGAGACTACAGCACATTCTGAGTTCCTAATCAAAGGAGCTTTCTGATGCCATCCCGAGGGAACTGCCTGCCACGGAACCAGCCTCAGAAACACAAAAGACAGAAATAGTCCCTGAGCCTGGTAAGTTTCTGACTCCATGTTTGATGTTATTAATATAGGCATGGGAGTGATTTTTGGTTTACTACCCAATGAAAAATGTATTGCAAGCCTTAGGCAACAATGATATCCAATAATAATGGATTGCATGCCAGGATCCAGGCATCAACCCTCCTTTATTCCCCCACCAGCATCAATCTGTGAAATTCAAAATGGAGACCGGGAAGCACAAACAACAGTGAAACAAGCATTTAAAATTAGTTTTTTACTAGACACTTGCACATTCTTACGGTTGCATCATCTTTTCTGCATTTCTATATATCTATATTTGTAAAATTTCACTAAAATTCTTTGCTATTAAAACCTAGGAATCCAAACATAACTTCAGCTTCTTTCATAATTCACATATATAACAATGGTAGAACTAAATTTGTATCACTTTTAGTGTACATCTCTATTTATTGTTTTTTAAACCAGAAGTTATGTTACGGACACCACTTTCATTTTCCAAAGGAATAAAGAGATTTTTTGAAAATAGAGTTTATCTTATGAATTTTAATGAAAAGAAAACATTTTAGTTCTATGGTGATACCTTCCACATTTTTACTATTCAACATACAGTTCAATGACATCTGAAAGGCAAATAAAGGAACTATAGTCTCCAAAACTAAATGTGCTTGTTAATCTTATGTCAAATAAAGGTTTAAGTTTCTAACTACAATATTAAGTATTGACTCTACAGAAGCTGGAATTCAATAACCAATTAGTAAAATTAATAAATAAGCAGAAAAACTTCCAAGTTCCTAGGACAAAAACCCAACCACATAATTGCCTTAAGTACATATGAATTATCATTGTCAGTCATTGTACGTTAGTCAAATGAAAAAAGTTGTATTAGCTCCAAAATGCCAAAAATATTCAGTGAGTGAGGTAATATCTTTTACTGGACCAACTTCTGTTGGTTAGAGCAGTGGCTCTCAACCTTCCAGACTACTATACCCCTTTCAGGAGTCTGACTTGTCTTGTGTACCCCCACGTTTCACCCCACTTAAAAACTACTTGCTTACAAAATCAGACATAAAAATACAAAAGTGTCACACCACACTATTACTGAAAAAATGTTTTCTTTCTCATTTTTACCATATAATTATAAAATAAATCAACTGGAATATAAATATTGTACTTACATTTCAGTGTATAGTATATAGAGCAGTACAAACAAGTCATTCATTGTCTGTATGAAATTTTAGTTTGTACTTAGCTAGTGCTTTTTATGTAACCTGTTGTAAAACTAGGCAAATATCTAGATGAGTTGATGTACCCCCTGGAAAACCTATGCCTATCCCCAGGGTTAGGTATACTCCTGGTTGAGAACCGCTGTGTTAGAGAGACAAGCTTTCAAGCTACAGGGAGCTCTTCCTCAGGTCTGGGAAAGGTACTCAAAATGTCACAGCTAAATAAAAGGCCCATTCAAGGGGAAGGGGCCCATTAACACACTTGTAGTCCTAGGACAAAAATGGGGGTTAGTGGGTTACAGATTGTTGTAAGAATGATAAATGATGAAAACACCCTGTCACCTGTGGATGAACACTTTTCACAAAGTGATCACTCTACATCTGACCTATCCTCAAAGGAAACCTGCACAACACTTTCAAAAGAGGAGCCTTGGAGCTAAAATACATAACTTTGCTAGACTCTCAAAATCATGCTCTTAATAAAAACACTGGATTTATGGCTTATTACAACAATCTGTAACCCAATAACCACCTCTTTTAGTCCTATGACTATAGGGGTCTAACGGGCCCCTTCACCTTGAATGGTCCCTTAGAATATGTGCTAACTACTTATGCTAAACTATCTGTTTGACCTTGTATTTAGCTGTGATATTCTGAGTACCTTTCCCAGACCTGAGGAAGAGCTCCATGTAGCTAGAACACTTCTCTCTCTCACCAACACAAGTTGGTCCAATAAAAGATATTACCTTTCCCACCTTGGCTTTCTCATATCCTGGGACTGACATAGCTACAACAACACTGCACACAAAAATATACAGTGACAATTCTTATATGTTTTGCATCATAGATGGAGATGATGTTCAGGCGTTTCCAGAGAGGACAAAAGATTCAACAGTTTCCAACAATCACTTCAATATCAGTACCGCTATGACATCCTATGCTTCACAAGTTAAGATCACTGACATTTGGAAGTCCATTTATTTATATTTTTTCATCTTCCCAGATGCAGATTAGAAAATATCTCAGAAGAACTAGATATTTATGATGAGTACAACAAAATTATAATCACCAAAATAATAAATGAGAAATATAGACATGTAGCATGGATAGATTTCAGTCTTACCAATCTGGTAGAATAGCCATTGGCAGAAGATGGAGGAATGGGCTAGTTTATTGGCTCTCTCTCCCTTACCCCCTTATACTTTTGTCTATTTAAGCTTGCTTGGGCTTTTCAAAAAGCCTCTTGCTCTGGACAGCTACCTCTCCTCCCCCCCTTAATATACAATCCATGCTGTGTTAATCATGACAATGTGGATGTGACTGATTACCCACTCAGGATGGAATTTTTCCCATTGAACCAAAAGTCTGGCCATTTATTTTCCCAGCTTCCTCACAGCATCATGGAGGCAGTTAGACAGGGCCGTCCTTAGGATTTATGGGGCCCTACACAGTATTATTAAACTGGTGCCCCTATGCCTGATGGCAGCCTAGGCTTGCAGCCCAGGGTGGGAGGGAAGGGAAGGACGAGACAGCAAAGGATACCAAGAAGGCCAGCCCGCCTCATGGTGGCGGAGAATCAGAGTTCTCCAAAGAGACCCTTGTACCCTCTCCCTCATGCAGAATGCGTGGCGCCGGTGCATTTGGCTCTGTGAGTACAGTCCCTGCCTAAGGAGACTGCAGCGTGCGCTGGGTGTGTGGCAGCTGACTTACTCTTACCAGCTGTCATGGGAGGTGGGTGAAGCTGCCACTTGGGGAGGCTAGCTCCCCAGCCCACCTCTTCTGCCTGTGGCCCCGCCCCACTCTGCCCAGGCCCCGCCCTCTCCCCACTGTCTCCCTCGTCTCTTCCCTCCCCCACCCTGCTCACACCCTTCCAGCCAAATCCCTGAACTCAAATGAAGCAAATGACATTTGGGAAAAAACAAAAAAACCCACCCTTCTGCAATTTCTTTCTAAAGAAAATGGAGCATGTTCTCCACTGCATGCTAGATGGTGAAGACTAGACATGAAAAAGGTACCTAATTAAAAGCACAAACTTGGCAATAAAAAATGTCAGTGTCAGGGTGCCCCCCCCACCACGAACAATGGGGTACAGATGTGGGGACTTGCATGAAAGACCCCCTAAATTTATATTCTACCAGTTTAGGTTAAATACTTCCCCACGGCACAAATTCCTTTCCTTGTCCTTGGACGGTATTGCTCCCACCACCAAGTGATTTACACAAAAATTAAGGGAAGGGACACTTGGAATCCCTATCCCCCCAAAATATCCCCCCAAACCCCTTCACCCCCTTTCCTGGGGAGGCTTGAGAATAATAAACCAACCAATTGGTTAGCAATGTGAGCACAGACCAGACCCTTTGTCTTCAGGATACTGAAAATCAATCAGGTTCTTAAAAGAAGAACTTTATTTATAGAGAAAAAGTAAAAAGAATCACACCTGCAAAATCAGGATAGAAGGTAACTTTACAGGGTAATAAAAAGCTTTAAAACACAGAGGATTCTCCTCTGGCTCAGCTTCACAGTTACAAAAACAGGAATAAAACTACCTCTGTAGCATAAGAAAATTCAAAAGCTAAAACAAAAGATAACCTAACACATATTTCCTTGCCTACTTACAATTTCTGTGGTTTTAGATCTATTATTCCAGGTATATTTTCAGGAGATGTTGTACCTGATCTCTCCCTCCATCCGGAGAGGGAACAACAAAGAGAGAGCCCAAACAAAACCTTCCCCCCAGATTAGAAAGTATCTTCTTTCCTCATTGGTTTCTGGTCAGGTGCCAACTAGGTTATTTGACTACTTAACCCCTTACAGGTAAGGTGATTCAGTACAGCTGACAAGGAGGGATTTTATGCTACCCGTCTCTATATTTATGACAGTCAGTCACAGTTTTTTGATATGCCCTGAAGTTTGTCCGAGATTTATTTGCAAAAACTTTGAAGTAAGGGCAAGTCAGCTGTCTTGCTGAATACAACATTAAATATTATGGAATACATGATGCAGCTCTTCTCTGTTTTACGTTTTCTTAATCAGTATTTCTAAACTGATTTTATATTTTAAATGTACTCTTAAGCCTTCATAAAGTAATCATTCCAGATTACTGCATATTTAACTCATGGAAACAAAATACATTATTTTAAATTAATCAGTCACAGAGGTTTAGTGTGTTCATAACAATGTTCATTGCTTTTAGAAAAAGGGAACACTAATTTACGTTGTGTGAGCTCCATAACAATAGACATGTTTATGAAAGTTCACCAACTTTAAAAAAATGTTTCCAAAGATTTTAGGCATAACAAAGGATTTCATATCTTACTCGGTACTGATTTTGCTGGAGGGTTCTCTTAAAACTAGTTCACCAGATAGTCAGAAGTAAAGAAAGGGAAACTATTTGTCCAGCTATCTGGAATTAAAGGGGTGTTGTCCCTTTCAGGGCTCTCTTCAATGGGGATGGAGGGGGGTGAAGGGAGAATGGGATGGACAGAAAGGACAGGAAGCCTTTGGAAGCAAGTTTTTTGCACTACAGTAATTAAAATGTGTATTTTAGATGAGTGGTCTTTTGAAGGATTTATTTAAAAACTATATGTCTGAAGATCCAAGCATTTAAGGCTAAAGATGATTGTGCATCTAAAAATCTATGCAAGGATTTTTTAGAGATGTGATTTTATAATCTTCACCAACTCACTAATGAAATATTTTTAAAGCAAATTTTAAACTAAGGTCCTGTAGACTAACACGTTCTGACTAAATATTACCGTAGTGAACAACTGCTTTTGTCAGTAAATTCAGAAACTGATGGTATATACCTGGGGGTTGGCAAATGCCTGTTAAATGGCTTCATTACCACTTGAATGGCTCTTTAACTGTTTCAATGTTGTGCTAATAGGTCTGGAAGGCTGGAAGGCTTTTTCACTTTTAAGTTACTAGATCCCCTCCAGAGGAAGACTCACCAGGCTGCAGCAGCTAGCTGTGGTGGGAGGCTGCAGGAAGGGTCAGAACAGGGATTGGAAGAGCCGGGAGGGTGGATACTAAGATCCAGTGGTGACCCAAATTTTCAGGTGTCCTAAGCAGCTGCGTATGCCTAAGGACAGCCCTGCCATTAGATTATAGCATTAATACTTAAAGCATAATATTAAGAAAAGCAAAACCATTTTAGCTTGTTGCAACTTGCAGCCACTATCCATTGCAGATAAATGGGAACAGAACCCAGAAGTATATATGAGACCCAGGTTTGTAGTAGTGGCCCTTCTGCTTATGGGAAAAGGGGAAACCTAAAGTATTTGTGGGCTGAGATCCTCCCTTGAGAACCTCTTCTCCCCTCCCTGAGTGTGGGAAGTGGATAGGATTCTGTAATGAGTGGAGTCCTATATGTTAGCCTAAGGGTACGTCTATACTTACCTCTCGCATCGGAGGCGCGGGATCGATGTTCTGGGTTCGATTTATCGCGTCTTGTCAAGACGCGATAAATCGAACCAGGAAGTGCTCCGCCGTCGACGCTGGTAATCCAGCTCGACGAGCGGAGTAGGCGGAGTCGACGGGGGAGCCTGCGCGCCGTGTCTGGACCGCAGGTAAGTTCGAACTAAGGTACTTCGACTTCAGCTACGTTATTAACGTAGCTGAAGTTGCGTATCTTAGTTCGACAGGGGGGGTTAGTGTAGACCTAGCCTAAGTTATTGGTTGTACAGTGGGAGTCCTGAACACTGCACAGGTCACAGTTAGAGGCCTGGTAAGAGAGAGTGGGAGGCATTAAATAAAGTTGAGACTTATGTCTGTCATTCCTTCACTTGCATGTCCTGTTCAATGAAGAAAGAATCTGCTGAGGCCTCACACTAGAAGTCTTAGTGCTTGGGCTCGTCAGTGCTAGGTGATTTTGCAAGCACTGTTTCAGAGAACTACCTTCTTTGGCCGTCTATAAGAATGGACACACTGATCCCTTGAATATTGGTGCATTGTGTTTCCCAGTAAAGTAGTTGTGATTAAAAAAGAAAAAAGTGCAGAAAAAGCTTGTGAATCTTGGGTCTTGGAAACATCTGCCTCAGGGGAAACAGGAAAAAAAAAAAGTAATTTGGCATACTACAGTATGTGCTGGCTAAGTGCTAACTCCAAAGTAGACTGTACCAGTCAAGCCAAAAGGAACTCGAAGTATTTCTATTTTAGCCTGTCCTAACAGATAGTTTATTGTTTTTATACAGTATGGTATTCACTAGTTATAATCTTAATAACTGCATGTTACATGTAAAACAAGCTTGGTACTTTGCTGCCCTGAACACACCAATTTCATTCTTATTAATCTGCAATGCTCTACTCAATTTAAAACAGAAAAACAAAACAAGAACAGCTCAGTAGGAAAGCCAGAGTAGTAATTTGCAAGACATTTAATTTTCCTGAGAGTTCATACAGCAAGAGAACCTGTACTGAGTTCCCTTTGGAAAATCATTCTGTTCCTATTTTTTTCCCGAAGAAACACATTTCAGTTGAAACAAATTCCATATGGTGACTCGGTGTTTTAGCTTGTTGCAATACTTAGCAAAACTGATAATTAATAGTAGGGCTTCAGGCCCAGTATTTTTTTTATGTTTGTTTTTTAAATAAATTCTTCCTCCATTATTGATGATTGTCAGAAGCAGGCAGTGGGTGACAGGGGATGGATCACTTGATGATTACCTGTTCCGTTAATTCCCTCTAAAGCACCTGGCATTGGCCACTCTCGGAAGACAGGATACTGGGCTAGATGAACCATTGGTCTGACCCAGTATGGCCGTTCTTATGTATTCTTTATTTCATCTATCAGATCAAAGAATTCTCCATGAGAACTCCAGTAAGCAAGAATTGCTAAAAAAGAACCTTACCCGCACATCACTCAGTCTGCCTGCAACCACTGGTTAAACACCCTTCTCTATGGGCTTGTCTTCATGGGGTAGCTATTGAGAATAAACTAGGGTGTGGATTAAAGTGCAACAGCTATTCAGCGCTAGCTCTGCATGTGGACACTTTTATTCTGAATTAACACTGCCTTGTGTAGTTTAGTTTAATCCACTTCCAGTAGCTATTCTGCTTCTCCTATTGACATAGGTCAGGGGTCGGCAACCTTCGGCATGTGACCCATCAGGGTAATCCGCTGGCGGGCCGCGAGACATTTTGTTTACATTGACCGTCCACAGACACGGTGTCCCGCAGCTCCCAGTGACCGTGGTTTGCTGTTCCCGGCCAATGGGAGCTGCGGGAAGCGGCAGCCAGCATGTCCCTGTGGCCCATGCCGCTTCCCGCGGCTCCCACTGGCCAGGAGTGGCGAACTGCGCCACTGGGAGCTGGGGGGGGAGGGGAGAGAGACAACATAAACAAAATGTCTTGCGGCCCGCCAGTGGATTACCCTGATGGGCCGCGTGCTGAAGGTTGCCGACCCCTGATGTAGGTACTCCACCTCCCTGAGACACAGTAGCTATGTCAACGGGAGAAGCCCTCCCATTAACATAATGTTTACACTGGGGGCTAGTTTGGTATAACTATGTCACTCAGGGGGGTGGATTTTCCACCCCCCTGAGCGACAAAATTATACTGACATAAGTCTGTAATACAGATCAAGGTGCAGATTCTCCCCGTCTACTCCTCAGTCTGTGGTGCCTCATTTGCACTCTGTATTCACTTGCCTTTCTCACATATTTCCCCCTCCTTTTCCTCCCACAGTCATCCCATCATATTCTCCCCACACTCCCCTGCACCCCTCTCAGTTTATCTCCTGCATCCCACATTCCTTTCCCCTTTCTGCTTCTACAGTCCTATTCCCAGCACCTCCACATTCCCGTCTCCTGCCGGACCCTCCTATAGTGACTAAAGGTATGTCTAAACTGGAGCTGGAGATGTAACATCCTGTTTAGGCAGATATAACCATGCTAGTTTTGATCAAGCTAGCTCGCTAAATATAGTGGTGTAGCCGCTGCTACATGGGCTAGCTGCTCCCAAGTACAGCCCTATCCGAAACCCTAGGTACATACTCAGGGCAAGTAGCCCATCCCACCACTTATGCAGCCACCGCTACTTTTAGCACACTAGCTTGATGAAAGCTAGTGCAGTTATGTCAACCCAAGCTGGAAATTTCATCTCTAGCTCCAGTGTAGACTTTTCTCCCTAGGAGGCAAATAACTTCTCTGTAGGTAGCCCAATCTCAGTCCTCTGGGAAAAAGTAAAAAAATTGTGCATGTTCATAATTGAAGGTGACATGCTCTGGAAGGTCAAAGACACTACAACTGCTTAATAATGAAATGTGTCTTAATTTTTACAAACTGAATGGTTTACATTTCCAAAAGAGCTCAGTGATTTTGAGTGCCTCAGTTTCCGTGAAGATGCCTTGAAGAGGTCTGATTTTTCAGAAAGTGCTTAGCCCCAGCCCTCTGAAAAATGTGAGTGTTGTAAGTGAAATTTTGGTTTAATATAAAGGGACAACCACTGGAAATGGTTTTCATCCAGGCTTCAACTTGAAGCGCCTGACCATCATTTTGAAAGTGGTTGATGGTATGTGAAGTGGAATGTTCACTATTGGATCACCATGAGTATGGGTGGAAGAATCAGGCCCTAAGCAAGCGGGGGCAAATTTTCAAAATATGTCCTCTACTTTTGCACACAAATGACATAATTTTCACACTACTTTGTATATTCAAACACATGCACAAATAAGTGTTTTGCCTGTAAAATTACAGGCCTGGTTATTATACATCACAAGGTAATCAATGTTTTTACATCAGTGAGCATTACAGACAGTCAAAGAAGAACACACCTTTCACTTTACTCTTGGTAGAAATAGTTGAGTATTTTTACTAACGTGATTAAATAAACCTTCAAATGAGAGCAGTATTTCAGCTCTGGAATAAAAAGGCTATCCTGCTGGCAAACATTTCCCTTACTATTTCATTTCCCTTGCTATAGTGAAACAATATAGATGCATTAAAATGCTATAAAGAAATATTTCTTCTATTTATTATTTAAAGGGAGGATACTTGGCAGAACACATGGCTCTTCGATGGAAAAGGGTTTCTTTTGGACTATACGAAGACAGTTACCACTTCATTACCCAGCCTACAGCATTAGATTATTAATAACAAATTTGTTCTAATTAATAACAAATTAATAACACAAATTCTAACGTGGTTCACCATTCCCGGCCAATGGGGGCTGCGGGAAGCGATGGTCAGCACATCCCTGCAGCCCGCGTCGCTTCCCGCAGCTCCCATTAGCCAGGAACTGAGAACTGCGGCCACTGGGAGCTGTGGGGGGCTGTGGCTGCGGACGGTCACCATAAACAAAATGTCTTGCAGCTGCCAACGGATTATCCTGATGGACCATGTGCCGAAGGTTGCCGACCCCTGGTCTATAGTGTGAAAAGCAACATCATCTATTGAACCAATACTGATCTGAGAGAAAGGGACTCTGACCTCCTCTGTGGCCTTTGCCAAATCACTTAATTTCTCTGCCTCCATTTCTCCCATCTATAAAATGGGATAATACTTCTTTGCCTCACAGTGGTGTCATGACTATCTGGTCATGTTAGTAGAGTACTGTAAGTGCTACGTGTTCACATTAAAGAGAAAGATATTTGAATATAGGTGGGAACAAGAGAGACAGATGTAAACTGTGGGAAGCATAAAGGAATAAAGAACTGCGATGGGAAGCAAAGGAGAAAATAATGTAACATGAGAGAAGGAGGAATGGGTGGACAACAGTGAATGGGGCTGGTCTCCAAACTGAGGTTGTCCCAGTTTCATTAAAGGCATGATGTTAAAACCAATTTAATTAAATCGGTGTATCTTTGTGTGTTGACCAGACCTAGGCATAAATACAGGAATGAAAGAGAAAAAATAAATGGAAAGACTGCTTTGAATCATAAGAAGAACAAATAACAAATAATGATACACAGACATGAATAAAAAGAAACGAACTGGTGTGGAGACAGAATATCTAAGAATTAAAGAGGAAAAGGGATAAGGAGCGGGTATTTTCTTTCACAGTACAGAAATGAGGCAAGAGAGAAAACATTTAGATCTGAATTTCATTTACTTTATTAATACTCCTTTATTTCATTGTATTTTCTCAAGGAAATCCTACAGCTCTGTGACCCAAGGCACCTCTGTATTCATGCTTTATATATTACTGCAATGATATTTGTACAACATATGCCTTGTGAGGTATCCTATGAAAGCTAACAACATGCTGGTTATTAATATCATTGTAAAAGGCATGTATTGACCCCTATATGTGAAATTAAGAATTCACTCTGTATGATATTTAAGACAAGATAGATAGGTAAACAGTAATAAATGGGTCTGTTCTAGACAAAGGAATGTGGGTTTACCTCAGTTTACATATTAACAATAAACAAAGCTATCAAGCTTAAACCAGCAGGAGTTAATTTTCTGTCTCTCAGAAGCAAGTTAACAAAAACAACGAGGAGTACTTGTGACACCTTAGAGACTAACAAATGTATTTGGGTATAAGCTTTCATGGGCTATAACCCACTTCATCAGATCTGATGAAGTGGGTTATAGCCCACGAAAGCTTATGCATCTGATGAAAGCAGATGCATCTGACGAAGTGGGTATAGTCTACGAACGCTCATGCCCAAATTTGTTAGTCTCTAAGGTGTCACAAGGACTCCCCGTTGTTTTCGCTGATACAGACTAACACAGCTACCCCTCAGAAAATTAACATAGCTTCTGTACCCTAGTAAGACACAGAAGAGTGAATTCCCAGGAGGCTTTTCTGATTTGTAGGAATCTAAGGAACAGACAGTGACTCCATCTTTATCCTTCTCTTCAGGAGACAAAGAAACCAAACAATGCAATTTCTGTGATGGGTTCTGGCCAACCTGGCCAGTAAAAACCTGGGTAAAAGAAGCCATCTTTGCCAAAGACTGTATCTGGATAGATTCAATTTTAGACTTCCAGATGCTTGTTTTCCCTTTATTTCCTAGTAAATACCTCTACCTTTATCTCTTTTATTTGGTATTACTGAATCCATGCTCTTTTATTAATAAACTTATTTTACTTTTGCTATAAACCAGTTCCATGTTGTGTTTGAAGTGAGGAATATATTTACCCAGTGAAATCAATAAGCTGTGATGTACTGACTCTTTAAAGAGCAGTCAATTTAATATCTTCTGTGAATAAACAGCGGCAGGGTCTGTGCATTGCAGAGAAACTTCTCTGAGCTCGGGGACTGGAGTTCACTGAGTGGGCTGGGAGAGCCTTGAGGAGTTTGCTGGTGAGGAAAACAGACTGGAGTGGCAGGGAGCTGGCACAGAGCTCACTTTTGCTGAGGCAGAGAGGTAACACAATGACTCTCAGCTCTGGGTATCCTCAGAAGCATATTGCAAGCTCATGAAGTTGTGTCACAGAGAGAGAGGTTATTAACAGTTCTGTTAAATTAGTTGAGCTGGCTACTCAGCATCCACCAGTTAAATAAATGGAGAAGAATAATAACTTAACATTCATCAGAATGCACTCTCACATCCTTTAGTGGCCCCCAAGCTTACACGGAGATTAGCCCATGAAACTATTTCAAGGGACATTTCATAACTGTCAACTCTGTACAGTTCTCCTGTGGCAGAGAAGGCTTGTGATGGTATGTATATTTGGAGGGGGAAAGAGAAAGGAAGGAGAAGAGGAGAAGCAAAGAATCATCTCAATAAACATTCCCAAAATTTAAGCCTGCTCGTGGGCGTATTGGGGCACATGGGGTGGGGGGTGAATTGTTTAACAGGCACAACTCGAAATGCTGAGGCTTGCTCTGAATGTCCACAGTATGTTGGAGTAGATACATAGTATTAGTAGAAAGAGACAACACAAATGGCCCTGTAGCAGTGCTTTCCATTGCCATGGGTTCTTCCATTTCTAATCCAACTCTCTGGATCGCTAGACCAGTAGAGGCTAGTGCAACTGTGTACGTAGTACATGCAAATTTGGAGAGTAGTGAGGGTGGATACAAGAAACGCTATTCATCAGCAACCTTGCAGACAACTAAGGAGCAACAACTTGGATTCGATGAAGTGGTCCAGCCAATCCTGACTTGCAAGGACTGTGCTCCTAATACAGAGCTTCAACATGTATTGAATAAATACACGTTGAAATATAAATACAATGAAATTGAAGTGGGTGGAACTGGGGAGATCCTCAGTGCTTTGGACTGAACTCCACTCCTCTGAACCGCTTCCCCTCCACTTATACATTCCAGCTGTCAGTGACTTCACAAACACCTTTGTGTGATCCCCATTTCTACCCCTCAGAATTTATTTCGTGCATTCCACTTGACTGCACAATATCCACAACAGCAATCTGCCAATGTCTACATCATCACAGCATTACCACTCTGTATCATCATTAGCCACTGCCTGTCCTATTATTTTGAAGGACAGCACTTCACTGGACATCTTTAACATGCTAAAGAGTAGTGATCTATTAAAACACTTAGACTAGATTTATCTGGTGGAAGGTTGAGAGTAGGATTACAATTTGTAGGCAGCTAATGTCACAACTAGACCATTCTCCATACATAAATTTTGGAATGAGGAGTGGTCAGAGCCACAACTAGACCATCTAGCAGTGAAGTGCCTTAGAGCTTAATGTGGCCATCATATAAACTCCAGCTATGAATTGCTAGAACCTATATATAAAGGATATATGAAGGATTATTAAAGAGAGAGAGAGAGAGAGAGAGATACAGACACACACCCCATTTAATAGTCTTTAGCCTCATGTTTGGGTTTATGATAGCCTTCAGTCCACTTCAGAAGATTGGAAAGAAAAAAATTATGTTCAACAGAAAGGTGCCGTTCTCGAACAGATTTTAAAGGCAATAGTTGCATTTGGATATAAATCCCAAGCCAAAAATCCCCAACCAAATATAAATATTAGCCAACATGCAAATAACAGGCCTGATGTTTAGTGACCATATTTAGTGTGCAAACAGTTCTATTCTGGGTACCAAAAATAGATTTTCCTCACCTTCCCATGTGAAGATCCTATGAGCACCCAAAGGCATGTTGTGGCACTGACAGCTGATCAGAGGTTTCAGCATTAAGTAGCACAGGAGCAAAATGTTGATATACATAATGTAATTATTATATATAATGTTAACATATATAATACATCTCTATGATACACATGTTAATACAGGTAGGACTGTAAGTATTATTACATGCACACACAAAAAATAAATGTGGAAATTATCTGTCAGAAAACAAGGGCTATACGGACTGTGAACTGGACTGCTGAAAGTTCCAATCTGAACACACTCTTTTAATCTCAAAAGAACTGAGAGGTTTATGAAAAAGAACAGTAAAGAAAACCTAAATTAATTTCTTTCAAAGCTCAGAAATAAAAATATCAGCTCAGGTTAGGTTTGAGCCAGTTGTTTTGGGGGAGTTTGTTTGTTTTAACCAGTCTGTCTATTTGTAATATTCATACCACTGTTACTACTTCTGCTTTACCAACTGAGAAATGAACTAAAAGTCACGAGAAATGAATTTAAGAAGATGATAAATTAAAATTATTCTATTTGATGTTGAATAGTTTATATTTGTTAAATAAAGCAGGAATTCTAGGCACTGATCCTGAAAACACTTATGCACATGCTTAACTTTACACATCTGAATAGTCTCACTGAAGTCAGGCTACTGAAGTGCATAAAAAGTTAAGCACCTGCATAAATGTTCACAGGATTGAGGACTGAATGAATACATGATACAAACTGTCAATATCCTCCAGTGGTGAGGTCTTAATATCATCAAATAAGTATAAGATTCATGTATCTTCTTTGTATTATCATAGAAAACTATCAAAATGTAGTACTTCTAATTTAAAAAGCATAAGCAGCACTCTTCTTTTTCGTTTCCTACTGTAAAGACACACAACAGTTTAATACGTATATTCAGCTAGCTTGGCACGGTCTATCTACCCTGTCTGTCTATTCACAATCTATCATATCCTTTTAAAGCTCCTGCAACCAAAATAAACATGTTATAGTTCATAAGCAAAGGCCAGGTGGAAAGAAACATTTACTAGTTTTTCTAAATAAAACGAAATAAAAAAGTGACTATATTAGTGGTGGGAAAATATTTATAATTCTTCCTAGGTTGAAGGGCAGGTTTTGTTTGTTTTGTTTTCTAAACTGGCATCTGATTTGAGTAGGGAAAAAAAGCAGGTAACATTCAATATAGGAATGACAGCAATTGCACAACGCCAAAGGCTTCTTGAGGTTTCACGATGATTTTTGGAGGTCAAAGGGCTTCACTAACAATAGACACGATTGACATTTTTCCATCAAAGGAAAACCATAAAAAAAATAAAACATAGAGAAAAGGCCTTTTTTCCCCAAAAAAGAAACGTTTCACAAGTCTCATTTCATTGGAAGCTGTTCAAAACTTTCTTTTTTTTTCTTTTTTCTTTTCAGAACAATATTACCGTTCTCCTACCTGCTCTAATTAACAGAGACATATCTTTTTAGACCACTTGACATTTAATAAATCTATTTTTAAAGATTTCAAAAGGAATTGCAATTGTTATGTTATGGAGGCATATAGTACACACTAGCTTTACTATTATTATTAGAAATGATATTTTCTGCATCTCCACCACACTATTCTAGAATCCTCAGCCCTTTGCTGATACCACAAGGGTTACAGACACTGTTCCCTCTAAGCTGTGCGCATGCGCACACAGATCCTAAACCCCATGCACACGGCGAAACACCGCGCACACAAAGATTTGCACAGAAGCACAACAATTTGCACAGAAGAAATTTTTTGCGCACACGGCCTGTCAAAAATTAGAGGGAACATTGGTTACAGACCAATGTACAGAAAATCAAGGAACATTTATCATAAAAATCAAGCATCAGAAATACTGAATCCAAGAAGTACTGAATCCAAGAGCTTTCTTCAGGCCTAACGGCTGCAATTCCCTCAACCTGGTTGCATCAGACACAGCATCATCTTCTTTAGATTCAGTATCTCTCTTCGGAGTACTGCAAAGGATATACACCCTGTTTTCAACATCAACTATCAGGTGGAAGATCCTCATGGACAATGTTACAAATCTGACCATGAAGCCGCTAAGTGACACTCACTGGAAGAGCCACATTGACAGCGTAAGACCAGTGAGGTACCAAGTGACTAAGGTTTAAGATGCCAGGATGGAACTGGCGTAGTCGAGTAAAGCCGAGGCCTGAATCCATAACGAGGTACAAAGTCAAGCAAACCAGATCACTGACTTAAAATTTCTGGTCTCAATTGTGGTTTGGCACAATATCTTGTTCCACGTAAACACTGTAAGCAAGGCATTACAAACTCAGTCGATGGACATTGTGACTGCACTACTTTTGATGAGAGGCTGCCTTGATTTCATTGTGGCCTACAGAGACAACGGATTTGAAGATGCCATCACTGCTGCCAAAGAAATGACAGAAAACTTAGGAGTTCTGCTTGTCTTCAAGAAAACTCATTCATCGGAAGAGGAGACAATTTGGTTACGAGGGCACAGATGAGATGATGGGCCACTCGGAAGAAAAAAATCAAGAGGGAGTTTTTTTGCTCACTTGCTGACACTGCTCGAGTGTCCATCGAAGAAAGGTTTGGACAATGAAGCACCATGAAAAGACATGGATTTTTTGTATAATCTTAGTAAGCTGCCAGCAGATAGGAAAACACTCTTGAACAATTGTACAGACCTTCACTGGAGGCTGACACATGGGAAACATTTGGACGTCAATAATAAAGACCTCTATGTCAAATTGGACAACATCCATCACATCTTGCAACACGGGAAGTACTCTCAAACCCAAGTTCTACAATTCATTCATGATGCAGAGCTGAAGGACACTTTTCCTAATGTGTGGATAGCTTTGAGGAGTCTGCTCACACTGCTGGTCACAGTCACGATTAGTGAGCGCAGAATTTTGAAGCTCGGGCTCATTAAAACGTATCTAGCAGATGAGAGACTGACACCGCTTGCAATTTTATTGCTTGAAAATGCCATTGGCCAGTCTTTGGTTCTCTCTGATGTTGTGCTTCAGTGAGCGAGGGCAAAGGGGAGAAAAGCGACCTTTTGAACTAAAGGACTAGGGTTAACATTCTAAGGCTGTCACCTACTATAGTACTATTAATACTGGTGCACAGTTCAATCTCTTGATATTAATACATTTCAATTATTCTTAAAGTTAAAAAGATTCTATAAGCTTAGAGGAAAAACATTTTTATTTGCTTATAGATAGCATGAATAAATACAGATTTATAGCTCCTAGTGTGGAAATGTACTGCCTTATCATAACAGGGATAAATCATGCATGCAAATCGTGCATCAAAGTTGTGAAATTGGCTACAAATGCAATAAAGAATAAAGCATTCAAATATTTAATAAATGGATGGGAGGGTGCCGAAGACGCTCCTTGCCTAAGGCGCCATTTGGTCTACGGCCGATCCTGGTTGCAAGCAATGGAATGAAAAGTTTATGAAAAGGTGCACATGAGTGTGGGTGGGGGAAGTGTTACCCCAATCACAAACAGAACTTGCCTTTGGATTTATTTGCGTACATGTTGGCAACCCACATAAGAGGTTTTATTTCCACTTTTGAAAAACTGTTTTGGTTGCTTTCAGAAAAATTTCCCAGTGCCGTGTCAGTCAACACTGTGAATAGAAATACTGTGCAACACCTAATGCAGGTCAAGTTTTAGGCTTAGTAATCTTGACAGTGGCTCATTTTTGTTACCACAATTTTATTTCTGCCATAGACTATACTATATAAATTCACTTTCCAGTTTGAAAACAAGAAACCTTTGATTATGGAAAGGCTTTTGTCAATAAGGGCAGAGTAATGATTAAGTAGACCATACTCTCAAACATAAATGTCAGTCTAGACATTCTGTGGTGGAAAGCACAGGATGTCTGCCATTTTATTTCCTGTCAATTGTAGGGGGAGATGATTTGTCTCTGTAAATAGCCTGGAATAATTCTGAAACTTTTCCTCCTTGTGGCAGAGCTCCGACCTTGTCCCTGTGGGCCCCATGCTTCTAGGCGGTTTATGCTAGCCTCAGAGGCTCACTGCAACCCTCCACATACCCCTTCTCTCTCTAGGGCCAGGGTTACAGTCTACTGAGCCCTTTTCATCATAAGCCAGCCAGGAGGTTGGTGAGAGAACTCCCACAGTCTCTGTTGTCCCTAAGGGCGTATTGCAGAACAGTTTAGTCTCCTGTTCTGCCAGAGGCCTGTCTTCTCCTTGTAGTGGCGGGTTGGGGGGAACCCGGGCCTGCCCTCAACTCCAGGTTCCGGCCCAGGGACCCTAGTGTTAGCAGCTGTTGGCAGCCGACCTTTCACTGCCAGAGTTGCTATGTTTCCCTGGGCCACTTCCCCACAGCTCTCCCGCTTCTCTCTTCTTCCCCCTTACCTTAGGACTCCCTTACTGATAGCTTGAGGGTGTCCTCGTTACTCAACCCTTCAGCAGCACCTCACTTCTTTTTCTTTTCTTTTCTTTTCTTCTCCTCTCCTCTCCTCTCCTCTCCTCTCCCTCAGCCTGACTGGAGTGAGCCCTTTTATATGCTCAGAAGAGCCTTAATTAGAGTCAAGTGTTCACATCACCTTAATGGCCTCACCTGACTCTTTGCAGGTTAATTAGAGTCAGGTGTTCTCATTAGCCTGGAGCAGTCCCTGCTCTGGTCAGTCAGGGAACAGAAAACTACTATCCCAATGGCCAGTATATCTGCCTCTACTATTCTGTTGTACCCAACTGGCCTGGGTCTATCACACTCCTCTTTCTGAAAAATCTTGTTTAGGGGAAAAACTAATGAGTTAACTGACACTGTGTATTCAAAAGAATATATAAATTAATATTTAAAAAAAAATATTTAGAACTTTTAATATTAGCTAAAAATGTTTTCCTCTGTTTTCAAACTCTGAACCAAATATGTAATTAAAACAAGATGTCCTGCCAGGGAAGATATATTTTGAGAACAGTTTTGGCTTGTTGTGCAGCTGTGGTTATCCATCAAAGATTACTTGCTAGCCTTCTAAAGGAAAAAAAAAGCAAGAAAATATTTGAAAATGCAAAAATTTGAAGGAGTCTAAAAGTAAAGTCTCATGAACAGCACAAAATAGAATATTCCTCTTCCCAAGCAAAGATGTACAGGTTGTTTTTCAGTGAGTGATGCAGATAAATCATTGATCTGTAAAAAGCAAAATAAACTTAAGCAAATCATTCAACTATATGTTTCTTTTCAATGTTTTAAAGTGCAAATTACTCCAAGAGATACGTTTTTAAGTCTTGTGCAGGAACTAACTGAATTCACCAAATGAAGATGAATGCATATATACTTTCTAGTTTGCTATTCTCTCAGAATTTCACCTGAATTCTAACACTTCATGTTATATCACTCTTCTAAAAGTGTTGGACATTTCATAATAAGAACCCAGAATTTATAACCTTAAATACATGGTCTGAAACTATTGTTGGAACTAAATACTGCAAATGAGGTGTACTGGATAATTTCCCTTCTTTTACGTACAACATATATTGGCTATGAGAACATCCTATTATTTCAGCTAGACAGAGATTTTCTAATAGTTGTACATATGTTGTACCTAAAAGGAGGAATAAATATATTTTATAAATACAGTATACAAGTGTAAATAACAGGATAGAACACCTGGAAAATAGAAGCTTTTTAAAAAAGCCATGTTCACCTGACCTTAAAAACAAGTCTTGAGAGATACACTGGTGACATGAGGATTTTTTAAAAAAAAATACCAAACTAAAAAATAAAGTTACTCTCCTGCTACATGCTTCAGAGGGCCTTTTTTTCTAGTCAATGTGTCTGAAGATATAGAGTAGATATCTTATAGCACAATGGACAAGTCATAGTGTGGAATTTTTTAAAGTGCTGAGGTTTGGGTTAACTCTGCTCCCATTAACGTCAATGGTGAATCTCAGATTAACCTCTGAGAACTTTTGAACGTCCCACACACATTGTCTATAATTAGTATCAAGGCTGTATCATACATCTCTCTCTCTCTCTCTCTCTCAACCCCACCTGGGAAAGTGCTGATACCATGCATGTTCACTCAGAAGCATCACCAATGAAAACTCCTGTAAGATTACAAAATATTTATATAACACTATTCATTTACCCATCTCATTAAAAGCATAAATAAAGACATATTCCATGCCCAGACAGCTTGCACTATGCTAAGACAAAATAATTTGTTTTAAATGATGCCATCACAGCATGAGAGGAAGAGTGAGGGTTTTTATTAATGATATAAAGAAAAAGAGTAATTGTTTGAAGAGAGTGGTTATAAGAAAGGACTTTAGGAATAAGAAAGAGAAGGAGATTGCTTGGTGGATGTACACAGGGAAATTGTACCAGACATAGTTGACAGCAAGAAGCTAAGAATAAATGAATGGAGAACTAAGGAGAAAGGACTAGGAAACAGCAGACTAGGGGGAAATGAAAGTAGATAGACGGGCAAGCTTATGGAAGATATTGTAGGCGAGGCTGTACTAGAAAAGGATCGTTCAATACGTAGCGACAGATGTGGACCATTTGACACTCCATCTGAAAAATAATATAACAGGAAGAAACCATATTTTGTCTTCTAATATTCGACTTCAGAAATAATGATAGTGACTTCACATTTCTAGGGCAGCTTTCATCCCAGAGGATCAATAAAACTGAATACATAGGCCAAAACCTGCAAAGAAATGGCCTGACTTTCAGAGACGGCAAGCAGCCACAACTCCTAATGCCTTACTAGAAACAGCTGTTCATACTCACCACTTCTGAAAATCAGGCCATTATTTACATGGAAGTGTGTAAGGAAAGATTTAGGTATCTAACTTATAAAGCTCAATTTTGATGATACGGGTCATAAATTTTACCAGGGTTCGCTTCAATCCATCAGTGAAGTACCAACACCTCTGAGGCTGAAACTGTGGAACACAGCTACTACTTAAATTTCACACAGCAGCATAACAGAAGACACAAAATGAAGAATAGCTATTCCAGTGGAAAGTGGAGGAAGAATTTTACCTTAATGACTTATGTTAACATATGTAGCTTTTTTCTGTTGTTTTAGATATTTGTAGCATTTTGTATTACTGCATTTTTGCATAGTTACATAATGAAAAATGTTATGATAATTCATACACAAGAGGTCAGAGTTGATATATATTTAGTGTTGCCAACTTTCTAATCACACAAAACAGAACACACTTGCCCCTCCACCTCCCTGAGACCCTGCCCCTTCTCTGAGGCCCTGTCCCCACTCACTCCACCACCACCACCACCACCACCCCCCGCTGCTCACTCTCCACCACTCTCACTCGCTTTCACTGGGCTGGGAAAGGGGTTGGGGTGAGGGAAGGGGCTCCAGGCGGGGCAGCAGGTTAGAGGGGGAGGAGGGGGAGGGCTTCAGCTGGGGGTGCGGGCTCTGGGGTGGAGCTAGGGATGAAGAGTTTGGAGTGCAGGAGGGGGCTCAAGGCTGGGGCCAATGGGTTCAGAGTGCAGGAAGGGCTCAGGGTTAGGGCAGGGGGTTGGGGTGCGGGAGAGGATGCTGTCTCTGGCTGGGGGTGTGGGCTCTGGGGTGGGGCTGGGGATGAGGGGTTTGGGGTGCAGGAGTGGACACAGGGCAGGGGTCTGGGTATGGGAGGGGATGTGGGCTCCAGAAGGGAGTTTGGGTGCTGAAGCGGGCTCAGGGCTGGGGCGGGGGGTTGGGGTGCGGGAGGGAGTGAAGGGTGCAGGTTCTGGCCGGGCGGCACTTACCTCAGGTGGCTCCCAGAAGTGGCCAGCATGCCTGGCTCCAAGTCAGGGGAGTGGCCGGGGGGCTCTGCATGCTGTCTGCAACCACAGGCGCTGCCCCCGCAGCTACCATTGGCTGTGGTTCCCAGCCAATGGGAACTGCAGAGCTGGTGCTCGGGGCGGGGGCAGCACACGGAGCCCCCATGGCTGCCCCTCCGCTTAGGAGCCGGACATGCTGGCCACTTCCGGGAGCCACAGGGAGCCTGCCTTAGCCCTGCTGTGCTACCGACCAAACTTTTAGTGGCCCAGTCAGCGATACTGACTGGAGCCACCAAGGTCCCTTTTCAACCAGGCATTGCAATCAAAAACTGGACGCCTGGCAACTCTAAATATATTTATGTACCTATTTTAAAAATGATTTTTCTGATAAAGTGCCCTTTGATTGGATTAATTTTTAACATTAATTCCCCCTTTCCCACTTCCTCCCCGGTGACATTTAGAAGGGCTATTGGCAGACTCAAGAGTAACAACAGAAATATGTTCAGGACCATCCCTATTTTTCCCATGCCCTTTCTCTCCATACAATCCTTCCAGCTGCCTCTTAAGTTTCACTTTCATGATCACAGCTTCGTTTATTGATAAATACCCTCATTCAGACCTTGGAGCAGGACATATATGATCCGCAAATCAGTGAAACTTATAATACACAGTCCCAAGTCAAATTTGCAACATAAAATTGAAAAAATGAGAAAAGTATAATTTCTCTAATCTTTCTGTATAATCATCTTTATGATTACATGCAATACACACATGTATAAAATTGTCACATAGAAATGTAATTTTGACATTGATGGTGGTCCTTTAACTTCCTCATAGTTTGTGCAATTTAAATTTGAGCCTAAACACTGAATAAAAAGATGGCTAGCATCTTGTAAATTTTGGTGCATATGAATTATATAATGTGGTTTGCTTGTACAAAAATTATTTAGAAAGGAAAAGCATGTTCAATCATTATCTACATATTGTGCATTTTGATTACGACTACTTAAATATGCAAGAACAAGAAATACTCAGCTACAAAGAAGAGTTGTTATTCAAAGAGACAAGTAACTGATGAAATAAGTTTCTATTTTAAATGCTCCATTTAAGACCACTCCAACCTGAAATGGGCTGCTTACAAAATGACTGTCTAGCTGAACACTGTCAGGAAATACGGGCAGCATTGCGAGGGAGAGAAAAATTAATTAATTCACCAGCCTGAAATACCAATGATTAAATATAAACTCTGGAGGATTATTAGTGGGTAGAAGAAGAAGAGAGGAAAGTGGGTGCATTTTAAAAATAATTCAACACTTTTCATTCTAAAAATTCAGTCCTTTTGCATATTTAGAGTATTCATCCATTACTAGCCATGTAATGCAAGACAAGCAGCTGTGACTT
Source organism: Chelydra serpentina (assembly GCA_037349315.1). Classification (NCBI taxonomy): domain Eukaryota; kingdom Metazoa; phylum Chordata; order Testudines; family Chelydridae; genus Chelydra; species Chelydra serpentina. The sequence continues at coordinate 48,387,052 of JBAIAC010000010.1, forward strand.
GCTTAATAGTATAAATACATAGAACAAACGAACCGGTCTTTGTACTTTATTCACCCCAAACACCACCATATAAGTTAAACATGTCTGACCATTGGCATGGCATGCAGTGTATAAAAATATGAAAAAATTTGATTGTCTGAATATGTTATGGTTAATGAAGAATCACGCTGGTTTTCCCCCCCAAACCTAAATGTGTGATAAGTGCAGCAACCTGCAGTCCCTTCATCTGAATTTCAAACATACAGTCCTTTTGTATCTCTGATAGAATGGAATGGCCTAGGATGCTACCTGCTTAAGGGGAAACATTTTAAATAAGAACAACAAATGATATGTACTTCCTTCCTCGGTATTTCAAAAGACAGGTTTTCAGGGAATGGAAAAGAGGAAAGGTGCTGCCCAATTACATATTGGTAAAACTAGGAAGTATTTTGATGTTCTTATTTAAGTTTTTTCCTCTCAGATAGGCAACATCTGAATGCTGTGTAATGCAAGAGACACCCGGTTGTTCAACGCAAACGGAATGAAATACTGACCCCCTTGAAGTCAATAGCAAAACACACACTAACATCTTAAGAATCAGGATTTCATCCTCCATGTATTCCAAGGCAGAAGGCACCATTGTGATCATCTTGGCTGACCTCCTGTACAATACAGGCCAGAGAACTTCCCCAAAATAATTCCTAGATCACATCTTTTAGAAAAACGTCCAAACTTGATTTAAAAATGGTCAGTGACGGAGAATCCACAACAACCCATATTAAATTGTTCCAATGGTTAATTATCCTTATTATAAGGCAAATTTTATGCCTTATTTCTGATCTGAATTTGTCTAGCTTTGACTTCCAGCCATTGGATTGTGTTATACATTCACTCTGCTAGATTGAAGAGCCCATTATCAAATATTTGTTCCCCATGTAGATACTTATAGATTGTAATCAGATCACACCGCAACCTTTTCTTTGTTAAACTAAATAGATTGAGCTCTTTCAGTCTATCGCTATAAAGCATGCTTTCTAATCCTTTAATCATTCTCATGGCTCTTCTCTGACCCCTCTCCAATTTATCAACCCCCTTCTTAAATTGTGAACACAAGAACTGGACACAGTATTCCAGCTATTGTCACACTAGTACCAGGTAAAATACCCTCTCAAGTCCTATTCAAGATTCTCCTATTTATGCATCCCAGGCCCTCATCTGTTCTTTTGGCCACAGCATCCCATTCGGAGCTCATGTTCACCCATCCACCCAGACCCCCAAATCATTTTCAGAGTCACTTCTTCCCAAGATATAGTATCTCATGCTGTAAATAGGGCCTAATTCTTTCTTCCTGGATATATGCATTTATATTTAGCTATATTACAATGCATATTATTTGATTGCGTTATGACCAATCCTCATTATTACTGACCACTGCCCCAATTTTTGTGTCATGTGAAAACTTTATCATTGATGATTATATGTTTTTTTCCAGGTCATTGATAAAAATATTAAATAGAGTAGGGCCAAGAACCAATCTCTGTGGGACCCCACTGGAAACACACTCGATGGCAATTCACAATTTCCAATTTGTAGCCAATTTTTAATCTAATTAATGTGCCATGTTAATGTTATATCTTTCCAATTTTTTAATCAAAATATCAGAAGCTTAAGAATTTTACATCAACACTTTTACCTTTATCAACCAAACTTGTGATCACATAAAAAATATATCAAGTTATTTTGGATCTACTGTGTGTAAACCCTTGTTGATTTCCTTTAATTCTTTATTAATCTACTCCTGTATTAGCTGCATCATTATCTTGCCTGGGATTGATGTCAGACTGACAAACCTATTATTATCTGGGCCATCCAGCTTATCATTTTTAAAAACTGACACAACATTAACTTTCTACCAGTCTTCTGGAACTTCCCTAGTGTTCAAAGACTTATTGAAAATCAATATCAGCAGTCCAGTGAGCTCCTCAGACAGCTTTCTTAAAACTCTTGGATGCGAATTATCTGGACTTACTGATTAAAAATGTTCAATTTAAATAGTTTCTGTTTAACATCCTCCAGAGATCCAGAAAGGAATGGAAAGAGTGTTATCACCATATGAGAGCATGTAATCTGTTTTTTCCCCCAAATGCAGAACAGATGTATTTATTGAACACTTCTGTCTTTTCTGCATTATTATTGATAATTCTACCATTTACATCTTGTAATGAATCAATACCAGTCAGGATTCTTTTTGTTCCTAATAAATCTAAAAAATGTATTGCCTTATGCCCCTTGGCTTCCCTTATCAATTTTCTATAATTCCTAACTTCTAATTTATATTCATTACTATCAATTCCCACTTTGTTCTCTCTCTCTCTCTCTCTCTCTCTCTCTATATATATATATATACATATAAAATTTACAGTAACCTTCACTTCTCCTCTAAACCAGGTGGTTTTTTGGATCAGCGTGGCCTTCTTCCTCTATTGCGGGATTGTTCAGTTTGGGGCATCTAGTAAGGTGTTCTTAAAAGATTGCCAGTTATTCAAATTTTTCTGATTAAACTCTTCCTCCCAGTTTATCTGGCTCACGATTGTTTTCAGCTTTGTGAAACTGGTCCTATTAAAACACTAAGTAAATATATTACTAGTCTGGACTTAATTCTGCTAGCACATTATAAATGTGATGAAGTCATGATCACTCGTACCCAAGATACCAGTAATTTTTAGTTCTGTGATCAGTTCCTCTTTATATGTTAGGACAAGGTCTAATAAAGAATTCCCCCATGTTGGCTGCAACACTTTTTGAGTTAGGAAAGTTCAAGGATGGCAGCATGAGACCTCCAGCATATGTCACTCAAACTGAAGCCCACCATGATCATGCTGCATTTTGTCCTAGACATTATAGATAGGTATGTAAGGTCATCACTCTACTCCCTAATGTGATTTGCTGGTCTCTAGCAGATGCCAACTAGTACCCCATCTTGTGCTTTATATGTTAGGAGGTTAATCCCTAAGCATTCAAGATCATTTTCTTCTGAGTTATCAGTGACTCAGAAACAGGTAATGCCATTTTTGAAAGGGTCTCTCTACATCCGCCCTTTTGCCCACTCTGTCCTTCCTAAGTAAATTATTCAGAAGATGTAATTAAACTTTTAACTGTATACATGTACATTTATATTCAGAAAAAATCCAAAACACAGGAGCAAGTTAACAAAAATGGTGGATAAACTCAACTCGAAAGAAAAGCTGTTCACTGCAAAATATATTGCAACTTATATATATATATCTCATAATGAAAAAGGAAAAACCAAAAATCTGTTCTAAATCAGCTGAGTTAGGATTTTTAATATCCTGTCACTGCTTTCTGTTATATACATTTTCTGATGCCTAATAAGTTTGCCAGTTGTCACTACCACCGGTATGCCATTTCTTGAAATATAAATTTGTCAGGCTGTGTAAATCAAACATTTTAGTCTAAGCACTTAAATACTCACAAAAAAGTTATTAGAATCAGAATCGTAAACTCTAGTGGTGCTTAAGGTCAGAATCATGAAATTTTGTGCTTCATGGAAGTAACGGAGATCACTAAGGCTTTGCATTGCTTTCTACTTGCTCTTCCACACTGGAAAATCTGCTGTGCCACCTTGCTCAAGCTACTAAAAATTGAAAGAACATGGGTTCAAATTCTGCCTGAGAAATCCAAGGAACTCAGGGCAGAATTTGGATTTGTGGGATTTAAAATTATTGTAATAGACTTGTATTACCAGGCAAACAATTCCTACCAATATAGACCCCAATCCTGCAAGGACCTGCCTGCCCTCGACTCCCATTAATTTCAGAAGAATGTGTTAACATTTCATTTTACAGTTCCTATTTTTATTTTAGTGGGAATGGAAGATCTAGGACTTTAATGTGCCTGTTACACAACTAACAGAGATATGTTGGATCACATTCAGCCTTGCAGGAAGATCCATTTAATGAAATGGAGTTTTTGCCCATTTACAAAAAGAATGGATTTGTCCCAATTTCTCCACATTTTACTTAAGGTAGTTACCTTTTTTATTCATCAAATCCAGTTTCTAAGACACACTTTAGGAACTAAGGAAGAAATAGATTATGAGAAATTAGACAATTTAGAATGTAGAATGTTTCATGGGTTGTCCATAAAATAAATCATCACTGACACGTGCTATAAGCTTTGCTCCTTTCTTCTAAAATTAGAGCTTCCTAAACTGCTCTAGGATGATCCATTCGTTTATAAATTTAGACAACTAACAGTGTGCTCCCTTGTTCACAAGTCACTGTTTTCTCAATATAGCTATTTTAATACTTAAAGTCTAATTCTGACAGAGTTTAAACTTGTTGCAACACTTTGCATGTGTGAAAACAAAACTGGTAAGTTAGGAAGGAATAAAGGGCACCAGCCACCACAGTCTTTGCTGGATTCGAGGGTGGAGGACAATATTCCTGGAGGGTGATCACAGTATCCACAAGCCAATTGGCAGCCCTCCCTTGTAATCATGTTGCCCATAAAAGGTGGTGCCAGGAAGATGTGCATTCCTTTCTGCCCGAACATCACTCCCTGCCCCCCACAAGGTGAATATTTCGCCCTTCCTTCTATTGCTTTCAAGCTATTATGTCTCAGAGGGGGTTGGAAAGGTGTTAACTCTCTTATTGCTCTGTTTGTATGTAGCTGTGTTGTCTCAAAAAACTCTAAATCATCTTTTTTCCTCCTAAGCCCTCTCCCTTTCACAATGGTGCACATTGGTGTTTGGAGAGGGTGATGATTGGGTGACCTTTTGAATTAAGCTCTACATTTCAGATTTATGGCATTTTGACAGACTGCAGATGTTTAAATCAAACCAAGCAGCACATGTTGGTTCAATTATGCCCTTTTCAATTATGCCTTGGATGAGGTGCATCCATTTCATTTTTGCACCTCATCCAAACAAATAACTGTAATGGTATTGCATGATGTGTAAGTGCAGAATCTGGCTAAGAAAAGAAACTGCTGCCAAACAAGAGAAAGATGTCACCCGTGACAGCAAATGATGTTATGGGATCTCCTCCTCTGTGTGGAATTAATTACAGACTCTCCTGCCAAGAATAATTCTGGAACTTATAACCACAGTGAAGAGCAGTCAGAGCCGCACTTGACTAAATACAGGTAAACAAACTTAACGTAACTTACCTAAGTATGTGATGGATTCTCCATCACTTGCAGTCTTTAAGTCAAGACTCATTATCTGTCTAAAATATATACTATAGCTCAAAATTGAAGTTACGGATTTGATGCAGAAATTACTGGGGGAGGTCCTTCGGTCTGCATTATGCAGGTCAGACTAGCTAATCAGAATGGTCCCCTCAGGCTTTAAAAATTATGACTCCTGAATCTATGAACTGTGCAGAGGTGCACAACTTGGAGGCCCATATAAAGTGTTTTGGGAGCCAATTGGAAATCTGGTAGTTTATCAAACAGTAAAAAGAATCTTCAGTCCCACTGAAGTCAAGCCTAGTTGAAGAAATCAAGTGACTGCCCAACTGCAGACAAGTTTGAAATTGGTAGCAGATCATATAACGTCTGTATTAGGGGCCTGAGGGAAGAAACTGCCTGTGAAGTTCAAGGGCGTTAATTAATTAAAAATTCCCTGATTCCTGATGCTGTAAGTCAGAATTCCAATGATGACCTTATCAGAGCAGAGAACATTCTTGGGCTGTCATCCCTGCAGGGTCATTTCATCACAATCCTGAGTCACACATCAACAAGAAAATGACAAAGTTAAGATCCAAGGAATAGATTTTATTTTGTATGAAAAGTGAAGAGAGTGTCAAATGTAAAGAAGATTGAAAACGCTATTTTTATCGAAGATGTCAGGAGTAAAATGCAAGCTCAAAGATGAGCTGCAATGCCTCTGAGTTGGCAAAGTGTTATTACTCCGTTAGACTGAGAATGCTGTTCCCAAGGAGTAGGGGTGGAAACGTACAGAAATAAGATAAAATTAGAAAATACAAAACTTGCACTCAAATTAGATATTGGCTCTGCCTGAAGGTTGAGGATTGTTTGCCTTTTTTCTCAAAAAGCCTTTTTATAGGAACTCATTCTAACTTAAGTCAATAGAGAGTCCAATAGGTTCTGTGGTCTAACACTAAAATGTTGATTTATTTTGCTGGCTGTAGCATTTTAGAAAGGTCTTCTTCTATGCTATTTAAATATTCTAAATTAATTCTATTTATATTATTCTCTTTAAAGGTTAGTTCTCAAATTGGTTTGGAATATTAACTATTGTCAGGCATTTTACAGTGAGAATGAAGTATGAAAAACAACTATTTACACCTGTTCTCAACACCACTTCACATGAGGATATCCAAATTTGGAAATACTAGAAAGGCACATCTTTATTTTCATCCTCTCGCTGAGCCTGATTTTCAGAAGATGGCCTCTTTTCATTCATTTTTGTTTTGGGGAACTCCTGCAGACACATTCATCAGTTATTACCATCTGCACATGCAGCTGACAAATTCTAACAGTTGCAAGACATGAGCTGTGTTTTTCACATGTACATTCTCTTGCCTGCACTGTGTGGCATTGAGTTCTGCTACATGGTCTTGGAATAAAAGATTGTGAAGGAGGAAGGAGTACATGGAGGGATATAGCGTGTGGCAGGTCACAGATGGGGAAGGAGACATAGGGGGTGCAGAGGTTATGGGACAGTGCACTGAATGGACCAGTGAAAGAAAGACATTTATCTACGTTCAGAGTTTAATGCTTAAAATTCTTTATAGATTAAACTAAATGCTTAAACTTCCTCAGTATGAAGGCCTTCCCTTTTCCACCCTCCTCCCCAGCCACTTCACTCTTTCACCATGCCATAAAATATGCAAGAAGGGAGCCTTGCTTTAACAAGCTACTGATGATGGGATAACCCTGAATAGAAAATGGGTTTTTATGATTGCTTCACAATTTGTTATTTTCACCTTTGTAAATTCTAGACAGCAACATTAAGGATGGGTAGGCAGGATAAATCAGAAGAGTTCAGAGTGAGATTATGTGGTAATGGGTGTTTAAAGGTGCACAATTTCTGTGAAGAGTTTAATGTTTTTGGGGTGGTTAGCTGGATTCCACTGAAACATACTTTCAACCTTGAAAAATAAGTAAACAGTTTTCTGCAAAATGTATACACTACATATATGCATCTCCAAAGAATTGCAAGAAAAATATGCAAGTATTATTTTAAAGTTTCCACAGATGGATGAACCGGGAGGAAGAGATTCCCTGATTCCTCCTACCCTTTTATAGAATCCCTTAGCTACAAGAACCTACAGCTATAAGAGGTATTAAAGGGTCATCATCCCTGTGTCAGACCTGCATTAAAACTATTTCTAAAAGTAGTGGGGTTTGGCCACATAAAGCTATGGACTCTGAATTAAATGTATATTCATTTCAGTCTGAAGCATTTAAGCCCTGATTCAGCAAGGTACTTAAGCACATGCTTAACTTTAAGAAGACACAAATAGTAGAGAATAACATTTTTTCTGTGGAAAAATGTACCAGTAAAAACATCTGAGCTACAAATGCAGAATGAGTTTCGGAGTACTCACAAGAGACAGTATGCAGCTCCCCTTAAAAATCGAGATTACAGAGAGCAGTTTAAAGGCTGCAACGTTAATGTTCTAAATTTACCTGAAAATTCTGAAACTGATTCTTTCAGTAAAAGTATGTTATTTTTTGGAGCTTATGCTACAGCAAAAGTTCAACTCTCTTCAAATCCTTCATTATTTTCCAGAATACCATTTTTATAATTGGTTCATTATTGTTATTTTTAATACCATAGCACCCAAAAGCCTCATTCAGGTTCTAGGCCCCACAGTAGAAACATCTAGTAAGTGACTGCCCCAGCCCTGAGGAGTTTATAATCTAAGATGCAACAAGTGGACATAAAAAAGAGGGAGCGCAGGAGGGAGGATCAGAGTAACAATGACAAGAACATATGGTTACAAAATTAGAAGGCTGAGTTTATGTTATAAACTAGCAAACAACATTAATGATACTAGTAATTCTTACTGGTCATATACCTAGCCGTTGGCAGTTTACCATAGGCAACATAATAGAACTGGGTCTCAATGACAGATCTGAAGGAAAACAGAGGAGTGTCTTTATAGATTAATATGGGGAGCGCATTGTATATACAAGGGTCAGTAGAAAAAGTGCAGGTGCTTGGTCAAGCAAGCAGTGGGGATTGCTCAAACAGTGGACAGACAATTAGAATTGGTACTGTTGGCTGAGCAAAAGACAATGTAAGAGTTTATAAGCCTGGTTCAATTCTTTAATATTTCAGCTTATTTACTTGTGTGTCCGTTTTTGAGTTATGTAAACAATATAAAAGCATGAACATACTTGAAGCTCACAGAGCAAGTATTGGGGAAAATTCATCTATGGTATTCTCTGGCATTTGCTAAAACAGTGCAATTGCAGCATAAATAAAGAACTAATGAATTTCAGAGCTGAGTTTATCTCTCTTGAAATTACGTCTGTAGTATCATTTCTCACAAAGCTATGCCTTGTGACTAATCAGAAAAAAAGCGTTCTAATACAATGGGACCATATGTTTCTAATAGATTAATTAAGTAGTAAAAAAGGGGGACTTGACAGATGATGATTTGAACAGTTATGTGGAATAATTATTAAAAATTCTTCAGTTTCAGAGGACTGTTTTCAAGCTTGGCTGCTCTTAACATATCTCAATGGTGGACACTGCACGCCAACGTAACTCTCTAAAAGTTAGAATGCATTGTCTGTTTACTGAATTCTCCAGCTGTTGAATACATCTACTCAAATAATTCAGGGTGCTTTTTTTTAAAAAAAATCAGTTTTATATTCCAAAAGTTTATTTAATTAAAATCATATTAATAGTCATATTAATTATTTGTGATGTAACTGAGAAAATATATCAGAGGGGTAGCCATGTTAGTCTGGATCTGTAGAAGCGACAAAGAGTCCTGTGGCACCTTATAGACTAACAGATGTATTGGAGCATAAGCTTTCGTGGGTGAATACCCACTTCTTCAGATATTGAGAATATATAAATACAGCTATATATTTTTTTTCTTTTTCACACTAAATAGAAAAATGGCAAAAGAAGGAAAATGATTTGCTTATTATGTGTTTATAGTCTTACTATTGGGGTAGGTGGGGCTCGTCAGCCTTGGAAGGCAGCCCACCTAGGAGAAGGAAAACTCTGATTTAAAACCTCCGCTGCCTTGTGGCAATACCTACTCATGGGAAAGGCTAAGGGAGTCAACCCTGGAACCAAATCTGGTGTCGGAGTCCCGATGGCGGTCTGACATTGTCCTCAACGTCATTCCGGCAACTCCTGCGACGCCACTGGTGCCAAGTTGTATCGACATTGTCTTTCCCTTGGATCCATCAGTTGTGTGGAGAGGGGGGTTCTGCTGCATGGGCAACAGCTGTTCCTCCATATCACCCTGCCCTGGCTTGCGCCCTGGAGAGGACACTCCAGCTTCGCTAAACATTCCCCATGGGCGCATATCCATCGTCTCTCGAGACTAACGGACGCCAACAACAACAGTCTTACTATATGCTATGCTGCACAATTTTCATTATATATATATATATATATATATACACACACACACAATCACTATATAATGAAAATCATGAAGCACAGTATAGTAAGACTATAAACACATAATAGGAAAATCATATCAAATAGATTTAAAATTGTGGTCGATTTTTTTTTTAAAGATCATCATAAACTGCCCTTACTAACTTACTCTTACATAAATATTTCACTATTTTATTTGTCCAACAAGATTTCCAATTCCTAAGTTATCATGTTCATGAATCAGTGTATCTGTGCCACAGCATTTTAAAGTCTTCGGCGTTTTTTTCTACAGGAAAACAGAAAATATCTGAATAATACATGTTTAAATCACATTACAAAAGTCTCACAGAAGTTAGGAATCTTAAAAGGAATTTAGGGAAAAAATAGAATTCAACAAAAAGAAGAACAAATGTCTCATTGGAAGAACACTTCCAATCATATACAGCATGCTCAATAGTCAATAATTAAAAACAAGTTATTTCAACATTAATACTAATTGTTTAGCATTTTATACAAAACATATTACTTCTCTTAACAAAAATCTACAGAATACTGGATGAGATATATATTAGATGGGGCCCCAAGTTCTGTCTTGTTATACATATGCCCAGATAACTGGCTTTATCACCATTTTGTTGCTCTCTTTACTCATATTACATCAAATCCTAATCAAATGCTTGTATTACAGAATAAGCTATCACAAAGGTGCCATCAACATGGGATTTTAAGCAAAATGCTTCCACTTAAAGTAATTGGGAATCAGGTATTAAAACCCCATAAAATATTTTGAAAATGTAGAGGAACTGTGTGTGTGTGTACACAGAAAGCTTTTCTTATTTTATTATTTTTATAAAATAATTTCATATTACGGCAAGTATTAGGGACTAGTCAACTCTGCTAAAGTGGAGTCTGGCTGTTTTAAACATGGCAAAGCATTAGCAATTTAAGAGCCAGGCCAAATTTTAGAAGAGGCTTTAGACTAAGAGACACTCTCTCACCACAAACTCACTGAATAAAAGAAAAAACAACAAGATTTTGTACTAAACTCTGCTTTATATATGTATTATATATAGTTTCTGAATCTTTAGAGGCAGCTTCCTTAACTCTTACTACATATCACTCAAGATGATACGGGAGGTACTAGAAAAGGTGCAAGACTTAGTACATTTTAAAAAAATTAATTCCAGTGCTTCCTGCATGCTTATTCTCAAATCCATGTTGTTCTTGGGATCCAAATATGTAATTTAGAACAAACCACAGGCTACAAAGTGAATGTATTCTAACAACTGCAATTGGATACCAACTAAAACAGCCTTAAGCATTTCAGTGCTTATCAATGAGAAGAGCAATATTTTCAGGATCTTGTGGTGCCTATATGTGTATATCATACGTATCCATTTGACGAGAAGCCTCAGATACAAGGCTCGAAATTCATTGTGTGACCTGCCTCAAATGCTTCTGGCAGGGTAGCTATGGAAGATCTGGGGTTATTTCAGTTCTCAAGATGGGCAGACAAGACATTGGTTAGAGAACTGCTGCATACACATTTGTGGAAGCAGTTAGAAGGAAAGGCTGCCACAGAGCAGGAGACATGCTGATTTTTCTGGAGTATCAAGTGATCACCACAGCGCTCACAGCCAGCTTGAAGCTGCACATAAATCAGCAACATACAGCACTGGAGTGTACATTAACTATTACACTATCACTGATGGAGCCTCTTTGACTTGGCAGAGAGGGTGACTGCCTGTGAGTGTGTCTGAGAAATCCGGTGGCTATGGGTTTATAGGGCTCTCTAAACTGGCCCTGAATGGAGTCCAAAAAGAGAGAAGGTTCTCATCAATCTTGTACACAAGTGTTTCCCTAAGGAATCAGTCACATATTGCAGCATCTCAGCAACAGTTTATTCCAAGTTTTCTTGCTGAACACAAAATGAAAAGCAAAATATTTCCATCAGTAAGGAGAAATTTACAGTGTGTCTTTCCCCCCAAGGAATCAATCTGATGATGTGCTGTAAGTGAGCCATGAATCACCATTAGAAGTATGTGGATTTATTTTCTGCATTTGTTTTTCAAACTCTAAGTTGAAGTTATTAGTAACGCTGTACTAAGAATGAAATTCAAAACCTTAGAAGTATGAGAAATTCTACAATAAAAAAATTGCTATATAAAACTAAGTGCAACTGTAGGCCATTTTTTACCTATGCATTTGGATGTTTTTGTGCATCCAGCCAAGTGGTGAATACATTTTATTTAATAATTCCTGTTTTGATGTGCAGTACAAAGATGAAAAATTCCTGCTGCTTATCCTGGAGCCAGTGATATACCTTTTGCCGGTCCCATGAAAAAAACCAACACCAATTTCACTAAGTTCTAAGCCTTTGAAAAATCTCAGTTTGCACAAGATGAGTAGAGACTTGCTAGAGTTTTTCAGAGAATTTAGGTTATGAGTCCATCTGTACTGAGTATGCTCCAATCACTCACATCTCCTACCTGTGACAAATATGCATGCACCACCCACACAGAGTGACTGAGCATGCGCCATCCATGGGATGCAGAGGCTGAGTATGATTCCCCGCTATTTCTGCTTCTGGCAGCTGAAGACTGCTTGGCAGCGGAATTGAGAGCAGGGAGCCCGTTTTGCCAGGGCTCTGAATGCACCCTCTGGGGTCCAGACAGTGTAGAGGAGGATGCCACCTGACTCAAATACAGAGGGGACAAGAGCTGGACCAGAAAGATGGGTGGAAGGTGTCTGTGAGGCAGGGACTGGTTGACCAAGGAGACTGGGACAAGGAACTAGAGTTGGGAGGGCAAGGAGAGACACACTGGATGGGCAAAGAGCCTGAGGGGAGAGAATGGGAGCTAAGGGTGATGGACTCAAACAGGGAGGGTCAAGGGGGAGAGGAGGACTGGCCTGACCAGGAACCTGGGGCTGGGTTAAGAAGCTAAAGGTGGGTCAGGAGAGAAAATAACAGGTCAAGCTGAATGGGACAACAACAATAAAAAACAGGTCAGATTTGTAGGGGAAATAGGAGAAAGAAGGGTGTTTGACCCTCCAAAACCCAGAAAGGAACTCAAAGTTCCTGAATCTCACAGTGCCTTTGCTTAGAGCAGGGGTTGGCAAGCTTTCAGAAGTGTGTGCCGAGTCTTCATTTATTCACTCTAATTTAGGGTTTTGCATGCCAGTAATACATTTTAACGTTTTTAGAAGGTCTCTTTCTATAAGTCTTTAATATAGAACTAAACTATTGTTGTATATAAAGTAAATAAGGTTTTTAAAATGTTTAAGAAGCTTCATTTAAAATTAAATTAAAATGCAGAGCCCCCCAAACCAGTGGCCAGGACCCAGGCAGTGTGAGTGCCACTGAAAATCAGCTCGTATGCTGCCTTTGGCACGCATGCCATAGGTTGCCTACCCCTTAGAGCATATAGCTGTGAACTCTCTAGAAAAATGGGTGTCTCAATCACCTCTAATGTTGCTCCATAGAAAGCATAAATAACCTACTACTGCTGTCAGTTAGCTCAAATGGCAGAGTTCTGTGCTGTGGATCCGAAAGGTTCCAACCCTGCTGTTGAGCCACAGGATATCAACATGATTCCAAATGATGAAATTTCTTTTTAGTCTGTTGTTTTTTAAAACCTAGGAAATTACACACACAAAGTTGCATTAAAATAAAATTATTAACGTTGCAAAGTCAAGCACTCAAAAGTTAGGAAATGCCAGAATTAAAGTTGCTTGTGCAACCTTAATTAACTCACCCCTCTCCTTGTGAGTGCCCATTGTGATACAGCCTTAAATTACATGCTCACATACTATTTTTTCCATGGGACAACTGCCTCACTCAGTGCATTAGATGGACCTGTCCCGGTGCTCACTGAAGGCGCAGTTATTCAGTATTTTGTTTTCTCCTCACTATTCGAAGTTATTCAAATAATTCAGAATTATTAATTCCCTCATGAATTTTTTATGGTGACCATCACTACGGAATCTGAGTATTTTACAAATGTTAGTAGGGTTGCCAGGTGTCCAGCTTTCGACCGGAATGCCCGGTTGAAAAGGGACCCTGGCAGCTGTGGTCAGCACCGCCCACCAGGCCATTAAAAGTCTAGTAAGCAGTGCTGCGCGTCTAAGGCAGGCTCGTCCATACCTGTCCTAGCACCACGCCGCGCCCCAGAAGTGGGGAGCAGGTCCAGCTCCTAGGTGGTGGGGACCATGGGGCTCCACACGCTGCCCCGCCCCGAGCACCGGCTCCACACTCCCATTGGCCAGGAACCACGGCCAATAGAAGCTGCGGGGGTGGTGCCTGTGGGAGAGAGCAGCACGTGGAGCCTCCTGCCCCCCCCCACCTAGGAACTGGACCTGCTGGCTTCTTCTGGGGTCCAGTGCCATGCCAGGAAAGGCAGGGAGCCTGCCTTAGACCCGCTGTGCCACTGACCGAGAGCTGCCCAAGGTAAGCCCATGCCCCAGTCCTGAGCACCCTCCTGCACCCCAAATCCCTCATCCCCGAACCCACACCAGAGCCTGGAGCTCTCACCCCAAACCCCTGCCCCAGCCCAAAGTCCCCTTCCACACCCAGAACCCCACACTCGCAGCCCAGAGCCTTGGAGTAGGGGCAGGGCAGGGGGTGGGGCAAGGGTGTTTGGTTTGGGCAGAATAAAAAGTTGGCAACCCTAAATATTAGTTGATTTATTTTCGCAACACTTCAGTGAGGAGAGGTGGTATTATTATACCCATAGGAAAATTAGGCACAGCGAGATTAAAGTAAAACGTGTCCACTAATTTTGAGTTTGCAGTTTGAGATGCCTAAGGCCTGATTACATAACACTATACAGCACTTTATATGTACAGAGAAGAGCTCACACCGACAAGCTGCAGTTAGTGCTCAAAATTTCTGCAAATCAGACCCCAGGAGTCTCAAGTCAGACACCCAGAAACTAAGGAACACACAATTAGTGGACATCCATGAGAAGCATGGGTGAAGCAACTTGCCCAGCATCACACAGGAATTCTGTGGCACAGGTAGGGACAGAATCCAGTTCTCCATGGCAGCATTTAACTGCTTTAACCATAAGACCATCTTTTCTCTTCCCGCAGTCCCCTGCTTCATTCACTGCACACCTGCCAACTTTGGCAACAAATAAGGTAGGGATTCTACAGAAAACAGCTTAATTCAATACACAACCCTGACTCGCAGAATAACTTAAGTACTTGCCTTTGCAAGATTAATGTTCTTTTAACAAACCTGTTTCTCTAAATTCTGACCATTCTGGGTCAGATTCTTTGCTAGTGTAAATCAGTGCAGGTCCACTGACTTCAGTAGAACTATTTTACATTTAAGCTGATTGTACAGTACACAAATTAATTGCATCCCATTCATCATATATAGAAAAAGTTGTTTAGCCAGTGACTCAGATCCTGCAGTCCTTACCTACATCTAACTTTCACTGCAGTCAGGTGACTGCTTCAATAAATTCTTTTGGACATAGGTAATAAAACTGCAAGTACACTACACAAGTGTTTTTGTTGCCAGCAGCCTTCCTAGTTTTATGCATTAAGAGTTGCAACAAAAAAATAAACTACAGGCAAATAATACAGATTCATCTGATGACTAATATGGCAAAATGGCATCAAAAATAGCACTGTCACCTTTGAATCAGAAGGTCTTGAGCTTGAAAATCCATACTGGGGGCTTGATTCACCTGTGCTGCCATAAGTTTTCAACATGCACTCAAAGGTGGTGATTAACCCAAGCAGAAAGCAGTAGTGTTTGCACTACTATCATCCCATAGAGGGGATTCAGCTATAGAAGGACAAGGGCAGCTTTAAAATATGCAGCCTGAGTTTCACAAGTGCACTTGTTGGAAGATGTTACCCACAAGATGCACTGAATCAACTGATCTTCCAGACACCTTGGCCTTGACCGCTGCCTGGATAGTACCACTCAAGTTTTGCAACTACCCTAGAAAACCCAAGACCCCTGGCAAAGCTGGGGTTCCAAGAACCATGCATCACTGTGACCGTCTTCAGGTGGACTTTCCACCACCAGGAACCAGCATCCTGGGTTTTCATTGGCAGAAATCAACAGATTCAGAAGTCCACAGAGCCCTTTAGACAGTATGGACTGCATTGTTATAGAAGAATAAAGCTTTACAGCGAAGTCCACTCTGTCCATCTCTGCAAGTTTAAGATCAAATGCCAGTTTCAGAAAGAGGAAAAAAATGTATAAAGATAATTGCCCATCATTCCTTTTCTTCCGCAAGTTTGTACAGCCAAAGCTGTGTGCATGCTATTGCAAAGGGCAGAACAGCTGATCCATTTGTTTACACACAACTATTTCATTAGCAAGGTTTATCTTATCTCTTGGTAATGCATTTTGAGACAGGAAAAAGCTGTAGAAAAAAAACAAAAGCTCTATTCTTTCAGCAGGAGTTCATTTCGGATACCTGAAGTACTCTCCAGATGGTGTACAGCAGTGGCTCTCAACCAGTGATACACATACCCCTGGGGGTACACAGAGATCTTCTGGGGGTACATCAGCTCATCTAGGTATTTGCCTAGTTCTACAACAGACTACATAAAAAGGACAGGCTGATGATGCTCATTAAAAAAATAATGTGTTAATTAAATTTGTGACTGAACTCCTTGGGGGAGAATTGTATGTCTCCTGCTCTATTTTACCTGCATTCTGCCATATATTTCATGTTATAGCAGTCTCGGATGATGATTCAGCAAATGTTCATTTTAAGAACACTTTCACTGCAAATATTTGTAATAAAAATAATAATATAAAGTGAGCACTATACACTTTGTATTCTGTGTTGTAATTGAAATCAATATATTTGAAAATGTAGAAAACATCCAAAATAAATGGTATTCTGTTATTGTTTAACAGCGTGATTAATCACAATTTATTTTTTTAATCGCTTGACAGCCCTAATGAACATACGTTCCAGATGCTTTGAAAGGATAAGTTACTCACTGAAAAACAGTGTAATGTTTGTGTTTAAATAACTTGATGGTGTTTAATAACATTCAGTTTGGTATAAAAATATTTCAGACAGGGTAAATAAATATGTTCTCAACACTAAAACCTAACAGCAATGGAGGCCAAATCCTAATGCAGTAGTAATAGCACAAACTACGCTTAAAATTAATAGTAATTACAATATCAATTTTTATTCTGCAGTATTCTAATCCTATAGTTCATTTTAATTATATATAATTAAATCCATAATTTCTAAATGTAACATGGACAAATTACAATACTGATACTACAACCAGCATAAATAAAATCCATAAGCCAAGCGCTCAACACAGATTGCTCATTTCAAGGACTGTTATTCATTTTAGTCCCAAAGTTACCTAAATTCCGCACTTATTTCCTATAGTCTTCACTTTTATCATTGACAATTATTTATATCAGACATAAAGAATCATTAAATTTAAGAGTTATTTACACTAAAAGAATTAATCCCACAGTGTATCATGTTTCCCAAATAAATTCCATGTCCCTCATTTTGGGTCGCTGTTATGCATTGCTTATCATATTTGAGAGGTACGTCCCCAACAATAAATCATATCCCCCAAAAGGCAAACTAAACAGGAAATTAAGTCCTTAGCCTTGCTCAGGAGAGATCATCAATGTACTTTGTCACTGCAGATTAAGGGAGAGGAGCACTCTCAATTCCTGGTCCCTTCATGAATAAAACTAATAGCCCTCCATCCTTAAAATTACTCAGAGGCTGGCTATCTCAAGAGCTGCAAGTGAAAGGGTAAGGAACTTCATTTAGTGACATAAGAGACCATGGAGTGTAGTGAGAGGTATAATAGGCACACAGCAAAACAAGTATTAGCTAAAACACCTATTCCTCTTGAATGCGTAAAAGAGTAGCCACTGGCGTTGATGAATATCCATCACCAATAAGGGCCTAACCTTTTGTATGCCTACTGCGTATCATGTGACTGGAACCAGGAAATATAGATCAGTCTCTTACAAGCTCTCTTGTGTTTTACACTCTCATTACATGGTATCAGAAGTAAATTGTTGAACAAATGAAACCACCTGAATCCCTCAGGCTGGAATGGGACCTGTCTAGGCATTGCCTGGGCTTTGGAAAATCATCATAACATTACAAAAATATCTGTCAAATACCTGTAAGCAGATTCTCATAACATACATACCTCTACTGTATAAATAAGCAAAAGCAAGAATCTATAGGCAGAAGAGTCTGAAATAAATATGGCTCAAATGCTAACTACTTCTCAAACAACAACTGAAAAGATCAAGCAAGAAACACAAATGACTCATCCTTACAATGCACTGACAGAGTAATTCTAGATGGTGGTCTCACAGAAAAACTCTAGGCATAAACCCAAACCAAACTTAATCTCATTGGTACTGTAGAGAGGAAAGTACTTCATAATGATGGGATTTTGTGTCATATTCTGTTCTGCTTTTCTATAGTTTCGTATACTGCCCTCATCACAGTTCCAGTAGTACATTAAGTGACCTTGCTTACATCTGTCACCTGTGGTTCGTTCTCTCTCTCTCTCATCCTCTCCCCAGGGGAGATTTGTTTGTGCACTGTAAAGTGTCTTCAACTCTTATGATTTTATTGGGAGTCTAATGCTATTTGTTGTTTTCCTTAAAGCTCTAGACCCTGGAATCATGTCAATGAAACAAACTCAGCTTTCTTTAAAAAACAAACAAACGAACAAAAAAACATGTTTCTCACCTTCCTGGTCTTGGACAAATGCTTGAAAACATAACCCCCACAGGTGCAAAATTTGAAGGGCAAATGAAAAGATCTCCAAATATATTTTTGAAATCTCATGATTTTTAATCCAGTCTCATGAGATTTTGGGCTCAACTCATGATTTTTGACTACTTGGAGTTTACAATGCTGAGAGAGGAAGGGTGTTTTTGTTTGTTTGTCACACTTCTATTACAAAATGTAATACACACAGGACTAGCACTGGCGATGTAAAGTTACAACACGCCCATTACACTTACTGGTGAATTTTGCATGAGTAAATTCCACATGTTTGAACTCATAATGCATTAGGAACAGAAAGCTGCACAAAAAAATAAAATCGAAAATGACGTTCTTAAAAATATTTTAATGTACATAAGAAAATAAACCAGTATTAAAAAGTCTGACTTTTCTGTTTTAAAAACTCTATTTTTAAAATAAACTCAGACAACATTTATTTGTTCTGGCCCTAAAAGAAAGTCTTGAACCCAAGGTGTTTTTACTTCAGCACCTGTTTTTAAACATGAAGCTCTCCTCAGACTTGTGCCAGTTGACAAAACCACAGCAGGTAACAAGTCCAATGAATGTAACTATTCAGCAGGCTTGCTACCTGCTATGATAGGTACACTTTGCAAAATAGTTCATTTTTAGCTACCAGGTTTACAGACAACTGATGTGAAAGTGTCCCCCAGTTATGTGGTGCATAAGGAAGTAGCTTGAACTTTTTTCACCTAGAGGGGTGTAGGTTTAGATATTGTCTTTCCTGCAGTATTTCTTCCACTTTCAGACCTCACTGGAGCATGGGGAATGAATGTAAGAACTCAGCCTAACAGCCAGAGAAGAATGACAAACTAAATCTCTGATTCTCTTGGGGGAAATTGGAGAGTAAATAAACCTAAAATGCAGGAACATGTTTTCCTGATATCTTTTCACATCTTGTTTCTGACAATACTGATCAAATTAGTGGTGCTGGACTGGTAAACTGACAGCAAGTCTCTAAATCTAAGGGGGCAGGCCTGTCTAAAATTTTAAAATGCACCCAAGGCTATGTCTACACTATGGCCCTACAGTTGCACAGCTGTACCGCTACAGCTGTGCCGCTCTAAGGTCTCTCATGTAGCTGGTCTTTGCCGGCAGGAGAGAGCTTCCCCGCTGGCATAATGACACCACCTCCAATGAGCGGCATTAGCTATGTCAGCAGGAGAGCCTCTCCTGCAGACATAGTACTGTCCACACCAGCACTTTTGCCACTGGAACTTATGCCAGTCAGAGGGGGGTGTTTTTTCACACCTCTGACTGACAAAAGTGTTAGCGTAGACAAAGCCTAAGTGACTCAGGAGCGCAAGTCCCATTTTCAAAAGTGACCTAGGCTCTTAGGATCCCAGGTGCTTTTGAAAAATCTTACTATTTATGCGCAAGTTTTAGACCTCGATCCAGTCAACACTTTTGCATGTGAGTAACTCTGCATATGTAAGGAGTTCTGTTGAAGTTAAGTATGTCTATAAGTGTTTATGGCATCAATTCAAGGCCTTATTGTGGGAGTGAGGGCCAGAGTAACAGTGACAAAAACCCGGGGGTTATGTAGCCTAGCTACCTGAACAATGTACATGTTTTTAAGTCTTATTTTAAAAAAAAAAAAAACCCTCAAAAATGGAAAATGTTCACTGAGATCAAGAAATTTGATATTAACTCTCACCCCAGTCACCCGTTTGATCAGCAATGCCAGAAAAGAAAAAAAAAACAGCTTGTAAGCGGTAGTGTTCAAAGATACTGAAAAGCATGTTCTTGAATGTAGTTTCCTCCACCCGCTTGTTCCATTGTACCTAATTTATGATTATAAACTTTTGGAATAGTAACTGTCTCATATCATGTGTCTGTACAATCCCCAGCACAATGGGGCTGCAAACCTCACAGGGGGCTCTGGGCACTGTTACAATAACTAAATAATAATGCAATCCTCCTCAGAGTCAGAGATCAGTAAACTCGGGTCACTGAGTTACATTTATAGGACTAACAAAAGTATTTCCTAAAGCCGCATCCTGGTTATTTGGCACAACTGAAGGTAAACAGACTTAGTAGAAATACTGTTATAAATATATAATTGGGTGGTGCCTAGTTAAAAATAATCTTATGCTAAAAAGGAATGTTATGGTCAAAAGTTACCTTATATGACCAAATAACTGACCACTAGCCAAGTACCTGGTGCCAAAATAAACACCTACCATCCTTCCATATGAGTTTGAATGGAGGACATTTATACCACCACCATTACAACTGTAAAAGTAGGGCTGTCAAGCGATTAAAAAAATTACGATTAATTGCACGATTTAAAAAATGAATCGCGATAAATTGCGCTGTTAAACAATAATAGAATGCCATTTATTTAAATATTTTGGATGTTTTCTACATTTTCAAATATATTGATTTTAATTACATTTTATATTCTGTGTTGTACAGTGCTCACTTTATATTTATTTTTATTACAAATATTTGCACTGTAAAAAAAAGCAAAAAAAATCGTATTTTTCCATTCCCCCATTACAAGTACTGTAGTGCAATCTCTTTATCATAAAAGTTGAACTTACAAATGTAGAATTGTGTACAAAAAAAACTGCATTCATAAATAAAACAATGTAAAACTTTAAGACATAGGACTGAGTGGACTTGTAGGCTCTATTCAGCCGGTCACTCAGACAAACAAGTTTGTTTACATTTGCAGGAAATAATGGTGCCCGTTTCTTGTTTACAATGTCACCTGAATGTGAGAACAGGTGTTCACATGGCACTGTCGTAGCCAGCGTCATACAATATTTACATGCCGGATATGCTAAACATTCGTATGCCCCTTCATGTTTCAACCACCATTCCAGAGGACATGCACCCATGCTGATGATTGGTTCTGCTCGATAAGGATTCAAAAACAGTGTGGACCAATGCATGTTCATTTCACCATCTGAGGCCTGGTCTACACTAGGACTTTATGTCGAATTTAGCAGCGTTAACTCGATTGTACCCTGCACCTGTCCACATTACGAAGCTATTTATTTCGACATAAACAGCTCTTTAATTCGATTTCTGTACTCCTCCCCGACGAGGGGAGTAGCGCTAAATTCAACAGGGCCATGTCGAATTCGTGTTACTGTGGACGGAATTCGACGCTAATAGCTCCGGGAGCTATCCCACAGTGCACCACTCCGTGGACGCTCTGGACAGCAGTCCGAGCTCGGATGCTCTGACCAGCCACACAGGAAAAGCCCAGGGAAAATTTGAATTCCTTTTCCTGTCTGGCCAGTTTGAATCTCATTTCCTGTTTGGACTTCGTGGCGAGCTCAGCAGCACTGGCAACAATGCAGAGCTCTCCAGCGGAGGTGACCATGCAATCGCAGAATAGAAAGAGGGCCCCAGCATGGACTGATCGGGAAGTCTTGGATCTGATCGCTGTGTGGGGCGATGAGTCCGTCCTTTCTGAGCTGCGATCGAAAAAACGGAATGCGAAGATCTACGAGAAGATCTCAAAAGCCATGACGGAGAGAGGATACAGCCGGGATGCAACGCAGTGCCGCATGAAAATCAAGGAGCTGCGACAAGCGTACCAGAAGACCAAAGAGTCAAATGGACGCTCCGGATCCCAGCCCCACACATGCCGTTTCTACAAGGCACTGCATGCAATATTCGGTGGTGCTGCCACCACTACCCCACCAGTGTCGGTGGACTCCGACGATGGGATCTTATCTACGGCCACGTCGTTGGAGGTTTTCGCGGACGGTGAAGATGAGGAAGGAGAGGAGGAGGAGGAGGCAGTCGACAGCGCTTTCAACGCTGATTTCCCCGACAGCCAAGATCTCTTCATCACCCTGACAGAGATCCCCTATCAACCCTCCCAAGGCAGTAACCCGGACCAGGAATCAGGCGAAGGATCAGCAGGTCAGTGTTTTAAACATTTATTTTCAATAGAATAGGCATGGTATGTTAGCAATGGGTTTTTATTGCTTAGTTTGCCCTAGGTGCTTTAGTTTTGAGTCGTTTCCAGTGCAACTACTCGAAAAGTCTGTCAATATGTATGGGTATAGAGGAGAAATCCCCCTCGGAGATCTCCACGAAGCTCTCCTGGAGGTACTGTGAAAGCCTTTGCATCAGGTTCCCGGGGAGAGCGGCTTTATTGTCTCCTCCATGGTAGGAAACTTTTCCACGCCAGGCTAGCAGCAGGTACTCCGGTATCATTGCCTTGCAGAGCATGGCGGCATACGGCCCCAGTGTTTGCTGGCATTCACGCAGCATACGGTCTCTCTCTGTCTCCGTAATCCTCATCAGAGTGATATCAGTCATGGTGCCCTGGTTTGAATTAAGGGTATTTTAGTATGGGGACCGATTGCCTTTTCCTTTACATAACTCTAACCGGCAGTTTCCAGCCACGCGGTGGGGGCGGGGAGGTGAATCGTTCAAACTTAGCGGTTAACAGGAAGCAGGCAGGGACATTTCCCGGGACCAGCCACGCGTGGGGTGGGGGTGGGGAGGTGAATCGTTCAAAGTTAGTGGTTAACAGAACCGTTGAAACTAAACTCGGTTCACAGGCAGCAGGCTGGGAACTTTCCTTGGACTAGCCGCGTGGGGTGGTGGTGGTGGGGGGGGGCGGGGAGGCGAACCGTTGTAGCTGACCGGTTTTGCCGGCAGCAGGAACTGGCCACCGCTAGGAGCTGTGCTTGAAACATGAGAGTACACCACTGCTGTGAAGTAAGCTCTCAGCAGTCCAAAGTGTACGGCTTACCATGGTCTCCTGAGAGTCAAATTCCAGTGTCCAGCCCGCTTGTGTGATCTGTACACCAAGACCTCAGGCACTCAATATAAAGACAGAATATTCGACCTTGTACTGAGTGCACATGTGATAGTTAGTGTGCATGGTCTTGTTTACAGGGAAAGAGTATAGGCATTGTTCGGGGAAATGTATCTTTCTGAGGAATTCACTCCCTTTCTCCCATCCCACAGCTGCGAGCGTCTCCCTCAGTACCCGTGGTTCCCCCTCCCAGAGGCTGGCGCAGATCAGGCGGCGAAAGAAAAGGACACGGGACGACATGTTCTCAGAACTTATGGTCTGTTCCGGAACCGAGGCGGCACAGCAGACCCAGTGGAGGGAGAACATGTCGCAATACCAGCGATCATACAGCGAACGGGAGGACAGGTGGCGGCAGGAAGACCAGCAGGTGACTCAAACGCTGCTTGGACTAATGAGGGAGCAAACGGACATGCTCCGATGCCTTGTAGATGTTCTGCAGGACCGGAGGCAGGACGAAAGAGCCCCGTTCTATTTGATTTCTAACCGCCCTCCCCCGCCAAAGTCCAATCCCCCCCTCACCCAAAGTCCCGAGAACGAGGGGCGGCAGGGGCCGTGGAAATAATCACTCCACCCCTGTGGACTGCTCAAGTAGCAGAAGGCTATCATTCCCCAAGATTTGATGGATCCTTTCCTTCCCTCCAACCGCTTCCCACCCTAGCACCCATCCAAGTTTCAGCCCATAACTGTACTGTCCTTAATAAAAATTGCTCTTCTGTAAAGTACTGTTTAGTTGATTTCCTTTTAAAGGACAGTGTGATTGAAGGGGGGGTGGGGGGAAGGAGGTTTGTAATTGGAGACGATAGGCGCCTGTGCCAGGGTAGAGACAGGGGGAGAGGTTCACCTGAACCTCACACTCACATTGCATTCACTAGGCACCATGGTCATTCTGGGAGGTGGTTTTCATGTTCTGTGTGTGGGGGCTCTGTGAGTTTCTGGTGGGGGAGGGCGGTTGCAGATCTTTTGCAGTGGTCAGTAGCCTGCATGACAGAGCCACGCAGCAGGGGATCTGTAACCGCCATCCCCAGCCACAAAGTCACACAGGCCCCCCATCACAGACTTGCAAAAGAGACGGGTGTCAGGCTCCGTTGAAACAAGCAGTCCACCACTGTGGACTGCTCAAGGAGCAGGAGCCTGTCATTCCCCGAGTTTGGAAGGGTCCTTTCCATCACTCCACCCGCTCCCCAACCGCAGTATGCGTCCCAGTTTCAACCCTTAACAGAGAAATCCTTAATAAAAAAGACGGTTTTAATGAAAAATGTTTCCTTTATTTTATTTTTAAAGCAGTGAATGAAGGGAAGAAAGGGTTTTGGAAATTGGAGAGGATAGGCAACAGTAACTGGGTAAAGAAACATAGGCAGGTTCAGGTTCTGCTTACACAAAGGTAATAGTCACAGGTTACCCTGCTCGCTCTGGAAGCTAGCTTTCAAAGCTTCCTGGATGCGCAGCGTGTCCCGCTGGGCTCATCTAATCGCCCAGGTGTCTGGCTGCGCGTAATCAGCAGCCAGGCGATTTGCCTCAACATCCCACCCCGCCATAAATGTCTCCCCCTTGGTCTCACAGAGATTGTGGACCACACAGCAAGCTGCAATCACAATGGGGATATTGTTTTGGCTGAGATCAGAGCGAGTCAATAAGCTTCTCCATCTCCCTTTGAGACGTCCAAAAGCACACTCCACCAACCATTCTGCACTTGCTCAGACGGTAGTTGAAGAGCTCCTTTTCAGTGTCCAGGGCGCCTGTGTACGGCTTCATGAGCCAGGGCATTAGCGGGTAGGCTGGGTCTCCGAGGATCACTATAAGCATCTCCACATCCCCAACAGATATTTTGTGGTCCGGGAAGTAAATACCTTCCTGCAGCTGTCTAAACAGACCAGAGTTCCTGAAAACGCGAGCGTCATGAACCTTGCCCAGCCATCCCACGTTGATGTTGGTAAAACGTCCTTTATGGTCCACCAGTGCTTGCAGCACCATAGAAAAGTAGCCCTTTCTGTTAATGTACTGGCTGCCCTGGTGGTCCGGTCCCAGGATAGGGATGTGAGTTCCATCAATAGCCCGCCGCAGTTTGGGAATCCCATCGCAGCGAAGCCATCTATGATCACCTGCACATTTCCCAGGGTCACTACCTTTGAGAGCAGCAGGTCAACGATAGCATTGGCTACTTGCATCACAGCAACCCCCATGGTAGATTTGCCCACTCCAAATTGATTCGCGACTCACCAGTAGCTGTCAGGTGTAGCAAGCTTCCAGAGGGCTATGGCCACTCGCTTCTGGATAGTCAGGGCTGCTCGCATCCGGGTGTCCTTGCACTTCAGGGCAGTGGACAGCAACTCACAAAGTTCCAGGAAAGTGCCCTTACGCATCCGAAAGTTTCGCAGCCACTGGGATTCATCCCAGACCTGCAGCACTATGCGGTCCCACCAGTCAGTGCTTGTTTCCCGGGCCCAGAATTGCCGTTCCAGAGCATCAACATGACCCATTGCCACCATGATGTCCAGGGACCGGGGTCCCATGCTTTGTGAGAGGTCTGTGCCCCTCTCAGAGTTAATGTCCTCACGGCGCTTCCGTTGCCTCCTCGCCCGATTTATCAGCATCTGCCTCTGGAAAAGGTGGACGATAAGGCGCGAGGTGTTGACAACGGACAGAACAGCAGCGATGATAGCAGAGGGCTCCATGCTCGCGGTCCTGTGGCATCTGCGCTGTCAGTCACCAGAAAAGCGCGCAAACCGATTGCCCGCCGGCGCTTTCACGGAGGGAGGGCAGGAGTGAGGGGGAATGGCGGGAGTGAGGGTTGAATGACGACATTTACCCAAAACCACCCTCGACACATTTTTTGCCCCAGCAGGCATTGGGGGCTCAACCCAGAATTCCAATGGGCAGCGGGGACTGCGGGAACTGTGGGATAGCTACCCACAGTGCACCGTTTGCAGTGTCAACGCTTGCCCCATTAGTGTGGACTCACAAACTCAATGTCCTTGGTGTGGATTCGCACGCTCAACTTTGTAATATCGGTTTCTCAAGTTCAGGTTTAAGAAAAATCGAACTACTCTCATAGTGTAGACATACCCTAAGTCAGATGCCACCTGCAGAAGATTGATTTTCTTTTTTGGTGGTTCGGGTTCTTTAGTTTCCGCATTGGAGTGTTGCTGTTTTAAGTCACCTGAAAGCATTCTCCACACCTCGTCCCTCTCAGATTTTGGAAGGCACTTCAGATTGTTAAACCTTGGGTGGAGTGCTGTATCTATCCTTAGAAATCTCACGTTGGTACCTTTTTTTGCGTTTTGTCAAATCTGCAGTGAAAGTGTTCTTAAAATAAACAACATGTGCTGGGTCATCATCCAAGACTGTTATAACATGAAATATGTGGGAGAATGTGGGTAAAACAGAGCAGGAGGCATACAATTCTCCCCCAAGAAGTTTAGTCACAAATTTAATTAATGTATTATTTTTTTAACAAGTGTCATCAGCATGGAAGCATGTCCTCTGGAATGGTGGCCGAAGCATGAAGGGGCATACGAATGTTTAGCATATCTGGCACGTAAATACCTTGTAATGCCAGCTACAAAAGTGCCATGCGAACGCCTGTTCTCACTTTCAGGTGACATTGTAAATAAAAAGCGGGCAGCATTATCTCCTGCAAATGTGAACAAACTTGTTTGTCTTAGCGGTTGGCTGAACAAGAAGTAGGACTGAGTGGACTTATATGGTCTAAAGTTTTACGCTGTTTTGTTTTTGAGTGGTTATATAACACAAATAATCGACATTTGTAAATTGCACTTTCACAATAAAGAGATCGCAGAACAGTACTTGTATGTGGTGAACTCAAAAATATTGTTTCTTTTATCATTTTACAAATATTATTTTGCAAATATTTGTAATAAAAATAATAATACAAAGTGAGCACTGTACACTTTGTATTCTGTATTGTAATTGAAGTCAATACATTTGAAAATGTAGAAGAACATACAAAAATATTTAATATATTTCAATTGGGATTCTATTGTTTAACAGTGTGATTAAAACTGCAATTAATCATGATTTTTTTTTGAGTTAATGGCATGAGTTAACTGCAATTAATCAACAGTCCTAGTTCAAAGTATAAGTGACATGAATCTAAAAAATGACAAATACCAAGCTACATGGTAATACAGTCTCATAATTTTTTAACAGACTCTCTCTGGTTTTCCAGGGTGAGTATTGCTTTTAAAATGGATGAGACAATATTGGTCTGCAAGATTAACTTAACCAAGCATCCATTAATTACAAGTCTGCAAAAGATGACAGCTAAAAAAAAAACTTATTTATTTTACAATTAGTTAGGTAAATAAATTCTCCCCGTGGATATTTTTTATACACACACACTTTCCAAGTGGCTAGTCTGCATTTTAAATTAGAAGATATGACATGCTCAAAGTAAGAGAAGCAGTACTAAAAAGTACTTCAGGTTCTTAATTTATCCACAGCTATTTCATGCCATCTGCATGGCCTCAACATTCAAGCTTTGGCCAGCAATGTGCTGCCAATATTTTAACAAGACTCCTCCACATTTTCTTCCCTTTTCCTTATGGTAAACTCTATACCAGTGTATAGATAGGAAGAGTGAGTGACTGAGGAATCTAGAAGTTTGTTTTCCTGTTTTAAAAAGACTTTCTAATATCTTTAACCAAGGAAAGGGCTTCAACACTTTGTGACAAAAAGAGCCCTTAGCTGAAAATATTTATATTTTGTTAGTTAAAAAATATTGAATATATTGACAATCTAGCATAGGAGTAGTCAATACGCCCCCCGCTTGCTCTGGCCCAGGGCCCCACAAAACGGTAATCTGTTTCTGGTCATGCTAATCCTGCAAATGATGATGCAGTAGGTCAAACACATGCATACACTATGCCCTTGTGGAACTCTGTTCAAGTTAACGAGCACAGGGGTCCACCCATACAGAGTAACTTGCAGGATCAGGGGCAAAACCACACCATTTTTCTAGCTGTCACTCTGAGCCTGCAAAGACTTACAGACAGGCTTAGGTTTATTGATTTGAGGGGATTCCACAAAAAGGTCATTTCTTTAAATAAACGTGTGTTTAATTATGAATAATGTCATTCACTCAGGAAACAAACATCATGTAACTATAACAAAGTGTATATGCTCAGTTAAAAAGAAACTGCAATTCTCTCATAATTACGTCTTCTTATCCAGGGAAATTCAAATTTTATCCTTACTTAGAACAGGGAATATTATATTGCAGTAAAAGTATTTACTTTTCAAATTTTTCAATTGCTATTTTAAAGACTTCTTTGTTAATGAAAAAAATACCTGTATTTGAATGCAAATTTTCAAATACACATTAAGTGTATTTAAGTGGCCAGACCCCATCAGGTGTTCAAATAAACACAGGTGTGTTTATTTAATGTGCTATTACTGTATATAGACATACACAAGTGTGTGCATATATATGGAACCCCACACTTCACATGTATGCTTACAGCAAAATCCTGGCATGATAGTGCACCCAGAGAAAGCCCACAGCAGTAGGGGGAACATGAAAAAGAAGAAAACCACAAGCCCACCTCAGCTTACCACCACCACAAAAAACAAAACAAAACCCTAAACCAAACAACCCCATGAAGCAGCATTCCAGGGTGGAGTCTGGCATAAATCTAAAGTCAACAGATATGTGTGTGTGTGTGTGTGTGTGTGTGTATGTATGTCTCCTGACCTAACAATTGTCCTTATTCACACATGTGTTCACACAGAGATTATTCATCCTCCTGCCAGTAAAGTGGGATGAGAAGAAACAAGACTGTCAGCTAAATATGGGTGTACATTACTTTTGTAGCAGGAGTGTACATATTGGGGGAAGAGGGGGCATTATGCATTGGTCTAGAAATTAGCATGGAATGTAAGAAGTTTTATGTGCACAGGACTATAGTCACATGTTCCTAACTTTATTTCTTAACCCAATATTGTCAGATTGGCAACATTTTCCATGGAGGGCTTCCTACTTATTACAGCTGAAATTTTAAAACAAAACTATTTTGGTAATTACCTGGGGCTGCAGCTTGTTCACAGCCACTTCATCCAATCTTTGGGATGGTGGCTGCAACCCATCTGTGCCTACCAGACAGGAGATCCCTCCTCACTGAATCTGTTTGTTATTGGTATTAATAGTACATCATAGGCATAGATCTAGTAGTTACTGCCCAGGCTTGCACAGAATACTCCTCTATGCCAGCATGGCGAAGGTGCTAATGGGGAAGATGGCACAACGGGGATGCCGGGCTGTGCAGCCCCAATGAGAGGCTTCCACTCTCTCCACAAAAGGGATGAAGTTAATCAAATGAGGAATGTTTGGCTCCAGTTAACAATAGTGCAGTTACTTTTATTTGCATTTGATTTTCAATAACCTCCACATTTTTAAGAGGGCTACATTCCATAGAAACATAAGCAGTACCTGGCATACTGATGAATCAGACCGTGAATCCATGACTCTACTGCCTACTTACATTTGCATTAACATAAGGATCAGTCAACATTGTAATATAATGCAAAAACCTGATCATTTAAAAATGTATAGATCTTTTAGAAATGTTCATATTTAACTTTTATCGAGAATGCTTTTAAAAAGTAATGTGCATGCTATGGTTAGCCTTGGAGGTTCACACTAAATTCAGAAGGTCATTTTCTTTGTGTCTGTATTATTTCTGCTTTTAGGTCATGTTTTAGAACCAGGGACATGAATGATTCAGGAACTGAAATTTACTACATGATATCTGGAATTGATTAATGATGACAATGGGGTTGAAATATTGTGAGACCATCTGTCACTGTTTCCCAAGTAGACAAGTCATAACAGGCAGAAATAGTCAATATAGCGAAAATTATTTCAATGGGCTTAGTATGGCCAGTGCTAATCTATACTTTGAATAAACAGAGAGATTTGCTAAGTGTGGACTAAACTGTAATGAAGTTTGACCCAATACAATCAATTAATGGTGGTTTAAACATAATTAGACAAAGCCATTAAATACGAACTTTGCGGACCTCTCTATAATGCACCATAAACAACATTGCATTGAACCCAAACATGACACAAAAGTCATTTACAGCATACAGAAAAATTCTGAAAAAATTAATGCAAACTTCTATTACATTTACCTGATTTTTCAATATGCATTAATATCAATTATTTCGATAAATTAATAAGACTGAATGTAACAGAAATAGAAACAGTGGTAATACATTGTATAACTCAAGTTTCTTTATGAATGAATACTTCATTGCATATAAACAGTCCCTATATATGGACTATTTATTTGATGTGTTGTATATCTAAGACAACATAACAGAAACACACATGTAGATACTTTCTCACTAATTTACTTCTTCAATTTCATTTTTATGCACAAGCACAATAAGTGGTTCAGATGGCTCAGATGTACAAATCCCTAATTAACACAAAAGAGACACATTGTAAACCCCTTACATCACACACTGGTGAGCAGTTACTCACTCAAGTAGTCTCCATTGACTTCAATGGAGCTAACTCCTGAAAGTAGCTGCTCAAAGATAGTAAGAAGTTCACAATCTATGAAACTACATTTCCTTACAAATGTATGCAGAAAATTGATTTTAAAAAAGTAACACATATCTACCCCACTTACAAGTTTAAGCTTTTTCCAATGCTACCTCTCTCAATCCTGAAAACAAAAGGGATATAAAATAATTTAAGAAAATGTTCATCAGGATGAGTATAGTTTCACCAAAGACACATGAAATATAGTAAGAAAAACTCTAACCTGTTCTAGCATGCCTGCCCAAGATCCCTCCCCCTAATTAGTGCTTATTAATTTTAGGGAGGAGCTTAAACACAGTGTAACGTGACTTAACAAGGGAACAAATAGTATAAATACCTCAGAAGGATACTTGAAATAACAGCTTCTGTTCTGCGCACATGTGGCGGAAGAGCACCTCAGTAGGCTACTGAAAGGCTACTCCATATCTGGAACTCTACAATATTCTGGTATGCTATGGTTTCATTCCTTTTCATTCGCCTTCCAATTTAACTTAACCATAGGTCTGACAGAATTCAATGTTAATTATTTTTCCTAAATTTTGATTGATAGATACTATCTATTTTCATTTTTTCTGTTTTTATTTATTTAAATTTTCACAGTTGGGCAAAATTAGGGGTTTTAAGCAATTTTTTTTCAATTGTTATTGATTTAAATGTTCAGAGTTGCAGGAAATTATGGGTGGGGAGGTAAGGCAATAGTAGAGTCAGACAACAATTTAATGATAGATGTTAAGATTCAAAAAATTAAAGCTTTATAACCATTAAAATAAAAATTGTCAATATCACATGTCAAAATATACAAAGTTAATATCCTTAAATAAAACTTTGATAAGTTTTCAAGCAGGATTTTTCTTATCTTGCCTTTCTGCAAATTTTGATTGTTATCAATGGAAATATGTTTTCATCAGTTTGTGTATGTATGGAAAATCAACATTTATCAATAAAAATCTAATCCTTCCTTATACAGGACAGAAGTTTCCTGGGGCTCTTTAAGAACAAGTGCCAGTATCCCTGCTGCCACAAGGGAAATTACTTCCAAAGGCTAATGGTGAAATCTTGGCCCCAATGAAGTCAATGGGGGGTTTCACTATTGATGTCAATGGGATCAGGATTTTACCCTTTATAGATACAGCGTTAATTAGAAGGAGGCGGTGCTGCCGTGTTGCAATGCATATGAGAGAGACTTTTCTCCGATTCTAGAGGATTCAAGCTATGCTGCTCCCAAACCTAATTTTGGAAGCCTCAAGAGGCTGACATGCCCATAACATTATAGAACCTAATAGCAAACTGACACTTTTTTTCTGAAAATAATTTAAATTGGTACATATTTTAATATGCTGATTATATTTGAAAAAAATTACAAAAACATTGATTGGAAAATTATGGGACAGAATCTGATCTGGTAAGATTACAGATTTTATATATCTATACTTTTAAAACGTATTTAAAACATTTAACCACTTTCTCTGACTAAAATAGGTATACTTTAAGAAATCCACTCGAAATGCATAGATTTGGGATCAGTTTTGTATAAAACAGTACGGAACCTGTAATGTTAACTATTTTAAATACAACTTATTTGTTCATTGCTGCGAAACCTGCACTGATCAACTTATTTTTAAAAAAAGAACAATCATTTGCATAAGTATTTTTTCTCTTTAATGCAGAACAGATTGGGGAATATGCAGGTACAAATATCCTTGCTGCTGCTGCTTTCTCTAAACATTGTCCATGGCGGTGATGGGTTTTTTTCCGAACGATATCAAAAACAAGCCAGCATGAAGGGGCCACATTTCTTACCATTTAACGTAAAAAGTCAAGGTAAGTTAAATATCTTTTTTTAAATATTATAAGCAATTATACCCTACATGTATCCATTACAGTACAGATAATCTCTCTTGCTGTTTTATTGTTGTTCACTGTCTGTAATAAATGTTGTTTTATGAATGGCTATACGGTATTGACCAAGATTATCACTGCAGACAGAAATGGGACATGTTCTGATAGTAATGTCTAAAGAGAGAGAAGATGCTACTCTCTTGGCTGAGAGGAAGAGGGAAAATCCCATTTTATAGTACAACTAAATAAGAAGAGGAACAGAGCATGCAAGCAGCAGCGATTTTGAATTTTGCTATTACCATTTAGAATACTCTTGAAGCATATATATTTTTATATAAAGATTTGTTCAGTACTCATCAGTGCTCTTGACCTGGAAAATAACTTTCAAAAAAAGCAATCAAACTGGACATATCAATAAAAAATAACTGGGGATTACATTAATAAATCAGCTGGCTGTAATATTCAGACAAAAATGTAGGTGTCCAATCATATTCTACTGTTACATTCGTTTCCTTACATAAAATTCAACAATGGTAAAACCTAGTAATGCTGAATATTAATCCAGTATATATGGACCAAATTTAGATTTCTGTTCCACATTTGTAAACCCAGAGTATCAGCATTGAACTAATCTGAGTTACAGTGATGGAAGTGAGATAAGAAAATAACCCTATTACATAACTGCTAGAGAATAATATACATCTTTATTAAAACAGACTAATTTAAACACCTGAAATATAAATTGGTTTTACAAAGATGCTTCTGAAACATGCTTAATTATAGTTGCTCTATAAAAATATTTCTTTTTGAACAAGTCATATTTCTGAACTCATTTCACACTCTTTGAGGGGATTATTATAAGTATGTATTTTCCTCTCTTCCTCTCTCCTGTGTGTGTGGTTATAGATAATATATATTAAAACCACTATAGAAAAGGTATATGAAAGCCCTCTTTTTAAAGTGTCTGTTAGTACTGAATGCTTGTTTCAACTTAATCAAAACAACTTTCTTGAGTCATCTCTAGCATGCAGAAACTAATCTATTACTGCTCTCCAAATCGTTGACAAATTTCACATCAGATAACTAGGTATAGAGTATAACTGGTTTCTATAAATCATGATTTCTGAAAAAATTAAATTTCGAGTGCACTGCACTGAACACAATTAATACATCTGGGTGTACGCTACTGTCACTACAGATGTGTGTTTTATATAAAACGGAAAGTTCAGTCAATGCAGCTGTCAATAGTTTTGAAGGCTAAGACTAAAATGAGCATGATATTTAAAAACCACAATGGATCATCAGAATCCAATAAATCAAGTTTTATAATTGGTTCTACATATCACCCACTGGTATTTTCTCCTCAGTAGAGATTTTTGCTAAAAATTAACTGATAAAATAAAAGAGTAGCTTTCTTTTATCAACATGACCATTTAGGATCCAGTCCTGATCAGTACCCTCAACTCAAATCCTATTATCCTCAATGTGCATTGAAAGTATTGAACACCTCCTGTCAAAGCATTTAGTACCTGACTGGATCTTCAATTCTGCAGCCAGAAAATGCCCCAAAAGACAGAAGTGACCATTCTTTTCTTTCCTACAGTACCAAAGGGTGCATTCAGAGTAGTTTTTAATCTTTGTTATAGCTCACCTACATGTAGCTGTATACTTGTGCAGGAACGTGGCAGTTGCAAATAAGAGTCGTTTTGAGATGAGGAAAGCAATCTTGATCATAAATCATTCCTCCTATCAGGAAAAAAAAGTTGTCTTATAGTCTGCGTCTTCGGCATGACTGGTGTCCTGTCTGCTACTGTCTGCTACCTCAGTCTGAGCATTGACTTGTTTTTGTTTTGTTTTTTTCCAAGTGGCTTACACATTTTATTTTTAAAAATTCATTTTTAAAATAATTTAAATGCAAAACACACCAAGTTGTTTGTCCTGTGACCAAATAAAATGTTGCTCATGACTTTTAAATTTTTGTAATGAATAGACTTACAGCTGGTGATTTAACTTTCACTAACAGACACACCCACTGTGCTATGTTTACAGTCCAGATTTTCACTGACTTGTCATTGGGTTCTCTCTAGAATTTACTTACCAAATAATAATGCCCCTCAAAAAAATGAAATAAACAGTCTACCATTCAATTTGCTGTTTGTTTCTTGAACAGAGTCTTGCTAGTTACCCCTGTTGAGAAGGACCTACTTCACAGAACCTGAGATACACTTCTGTTTTAACTTATTCCAGTAGCTGTCCAGTAGCAGAAACTCTTAATTCTGTGATCTTTAGTCTCTCCCTGTAAAAGCAAGGCAGATAAGACAACAAGACCACCTTCTTCACTTCCTCAAGTGGAGGGCACTCATTCTAACAGATCTGTCATGACGGACAAAGAGAGCTGCCTCTGTAACCCATGGGGTGAGGGCTCCATGGGATTTGGTTAGGAAATGGAGTGGTAGGGTAGGGAGATTCCCAGGGCAGAAAGGGGGTGGAACAAGGGATCGGCTACTGTCCATGGCATCTTCCCTTACTCACTTTTTTGTATGAAAATACTACAAATTTTTGTATGAAAATACTGCTTGAAATAGGATTTTAGGCAGCCCTTTGGAAAGTATT
Source organism: Chelydra serpentina (assembly GCA_037349315.1). NCBI lineage: Eukaryota > Metazoa > Chordata > Testudines > Chelydridae > Chelydra > Chelydra serpentina. The sequence goes on from JBAIAC010000010.1 coordinate 48,422,253, forward strand.
TGCCCATCTTCCCTATCTGCAAACTTGAATTATTCCTGTCCACTTTTCTCATCACTATACAGACAGTCAACCCCAGGATTTTGAGCAGAGTAAGAGGCGTGGTTCTTTCTGAAACACCCCAAATGTTACCTATTCATTTACGTAAGAAAAGATGAGAGAAGGTAGGGAGTGGAAAAGGAGGAGGCAAATGTTTAGGTCCCTCCAAACTTCTAGGAGACAGAAGTAGAACCTAGATAATTCTTCCTTCCCAACCTATCACTCTGTTAATCTTAATTTATATTTCCCAGTCTTTTTTTTTTTTTTTTTTTAAATCCACAGCTCTAGCTCTCCTTCACTGGATCCAAAACTCAGTGAAATCTGTTAACAAGGGGCATGTGTAAACCCCGATCTGCTCATTGGTGACAAATAACTATTTTTCTCCATAATTTTATTTTAGTACTTGATTCTAATAATGATGGGTGGGATTCTGAAAAAGAACTCAGTGTTGGCATAACTTTGGTCCCACTGAAGTCAATGGAAATGTTACCATCCAGTTCAATAGGCGCAGAGTTGGGCAATGTAAGAAATTCTTTTCCAAATCCCATTCATAACAACTTCCCAGTCAGAGAACATAATTTTCTCCTCTTTTGCGTGTGTTTAGCATTATCATTTGCTAAATATATTATGATACTATTTGCAGCACTTTGGTTCACAGCTTTGAAGTCTGCAAAATTCCTAGTTGAGGGCAACCACACAACTAATTCTAAAAATACCCCTCAATCTTGCTGGTTGTGCTTTCTCTTCGCACTGAACTTGGTATGTAAACAAGGTCTAGCTAGAGTCAGAGTACATAGACCACTTTGTGTGTCAGAACATACATGCCAAGATTATTTTTTTTTAAGTGGCCAACCAACACTTCAGTTATCCCGGTTAAAGCTATAGCTTCCCGTAATCTTTTCACCTGCACTGTTCTACCATGGTTTAGTATACCATCCCTATACAAAACAGAAGGACTGGGATTTTGAATAGACATTAACTTGGAAATTAGATTTAAGAAGAGGTCCTGGCCTGGCAATGTTACATGTTCCAAACTCCAAATGTAAAGAGATAGGTAACACATAACATCCTAACAAGCGTAAATGAGTGAATTGCACACACTGCTCCCTTTTAGGTTTTTAATGGGATAGGATTTTCTCTACCCTTCTAAACCTCTGGTGTAAAAAGAATATCAACCTTCTCAGGTCCACAAATATGCCTCCTTTAACTATTGCATTGCCATTTGCAGCTACATTCTGTGAGGGGTTAACAGGGCTTAAATACTGCAGGATGCGCCAGAGCTTCCACGGGTTTGAAAATATTCACCAGAGCTATGCTCCAGATGGCGCTGGTTAAATTTAAACCCTGGGTGTTAGCATTCCATTGGCAAGTCTATACAAGAGCCAAATGTTGCCATGCAGCCAGTGCGTTGAGCATCACTGGAAATGTATTTTGGTCACCATTCAAAAAGTCAGCAATTGCCAACAGATGTCATACAGTTACCCCAGTTTTCCCCCTATACTATACTTGGAGTAGGAGAAGCGAGATACTTGAATTATATCTGCTGACAAAATGCTGATTTTTTAAACACTTTGTGCTTAAGGCAACAAATCTCTTGCCTTTCCCTAGAGAATGCACTTAACCAATTTTTAGATACATGTGTCTATCGTTAGATAGATGTGTCTATCGTTCCTAAGGATTTGTACAGAACTTACTGACCTGAATTTGTTACTGGGAATGGCAATGCTCCCAAGTAAACTATCACCTAACATGTCCCTCTAGAGGACTGGGTGGTGGAAAAATCACATGTTCTGATTCACATCAGCAAACCAAGTAACATTCCACTAAGGGGTGTGGCGAGCAAGCTGAGTGTTAAATGAATAGACAAGGGTCTATTTCATCTAACTTATACAAATAAAGGAGAATTAGAACAGAACCAAAGTGATTTCACGGTATGAAAGTGTAGCACAGTGAACTGAGTATTGACCCTTTACGGGAATTAAATTCACTTGACTCAGCTCTTAAGAGAGAGTATACATTTCACCTTGTGGGTCTGCACTGAGCTTCCGTGAATTACAGAGTCATTTGGAGAGCAGACATGGCCAGAGTCACATAGTCCACACTGCCAAACTGCCCTCTTTATATACCTTATTTACTCTTTTGAGATTCCACTGCATTTAAAAGTAGAATTCATGTAGTTAGAGGTGAGGTTTACTTCTAATTTTTTCCCTTGTGGTTGCACAACAATAATTTGAACACAATATATATCACTTTAAGAAAGTTTCAATTATTTGTATTAAGGCTTTGTTTGAAATTATTTGAACTGCAACAGCAATATTTTAAACTGTGTATGTTGCTGTGCCTCGGGTATTCTGCTTTGGCACTCTAGGTAACTGCATAAAACTCCCATACTAACAACAGTTCATATTTTATTCTTTGGCCTCAGTTTTTCACTCATCTGGTTACGAATAATTTGCATAATTCTAAAGGGTCCCGATCAGTAGCGGACTAGCCACTGGGCCAATGGGTCCAGTACCCAGGGGCCCCAGCCAATTAGGCCCCCCAGCACCCCGACAGGAGTGCCAGGCAGGCAAGGGAAGCGCCCATGCCCCAACCCTGCTCCCCGACAGGAGTGCCAGGTGGGCAGGGGAAGCCCCTGCGCCCTCACCAAGTTCCCCAGCTGCAGTGCTGGGCAGGGGATTGGCGGGGGGCAAGCCCCTGCACCCCGACCCCATTTCCCCAGCAGGAGCATGAGGGAGAGTGGGGGAGACTGCAGGCAGAAGGGGTGGGGAGAGGCCCCCCACTTGCTCTGGCCCAGGGCGCCACAAACCCCTAATCCGCCTCTGGTCCTGATACAACCTCTGTGCAAATTGTGTGCCAAATTCTGTGCAACAAATTCTGTGCACCAGAAGGCCACTGTTTAGAAGCTGCAGTCACAGCAAGGTTTGTACACTGAACACATGAAAGGAAGACAGCAGGACATACACGTTTGAAAGTATGGGTAGAAAGGAGAAAAGAACTGCAGCCTGGGTGTCCCTTGCAGTTACATTCCCTACAGAGAGGTGAGACACAGAAGTAAAACTGAAAGAATCTGAAGTTCCAAATTAAGCTTCTGATGCTCAATCTCACTCTGCTTACTCTGTTTTAAGAGTAAGAATTTAAGATGAACTCTAGCTGACAGTTTGTTTTACTTTAGGACAAAGAAATCTGAAATGGCTACAATTATAGAATCTCTAAACCAAAAGTAATATTGCTACTCAAAGTTAATATTTATGAGTATTAGATCCCCAAATTTCTATGGTTACTTAAATAAAAATACCCTCTCGTAGGTTTTAATTAATTTACTACTCATGAAGGATGACAGATTGACAGCCTTATTCACAGAACACACAGAGCCTGGGCAGCAGCAGGGTGTGCTTCCCCCTTTCTGTCCCGCCAATGTGCCCTAAACGTTAATCTTGAAGGATCATCTTTATAGATGAAAAGATTATTCACTCTCCATATCCCCTCAGCTGAGGCTATTGCTTAACAAGGTAAGTGTGTTTTCAATGTGGATACGTCCACTAGAAGCTAGGCCGTAACCACAAATAGATCATAGAGGCCATTAGTGAGAAATCTGGCCTGAGTTGGTACAGATGACCTATAACTGAAAGACACTGTATCTCTCTTCTAATCTCTCAAGCCACTCTTATATTTTAAGATTAAAAAAAAAAAAAAAAAAAGCGCGCGCGAGAGAGAAAAGAAGATAGAACTAATCAATTAAGACTGTGATGTGAGCAGGCTTGGAAAATATCTTATTGCTCAATAGCATAAGAAATACTTTTGGGATAATTACATTTTTTTTGCCAGGTGGACTACCGCAATTTTCCAGAGCAGTCTAAAAGACTAAACTTTACATTACATTTGTCTTGCATGCTCTTTCCTAACACAGGATTTAATTACTGTAACGGAACTCATGGGTGGCATACTTGAGATGTATCGAATTCACATTAACTAAGTCAGTATGCTGCATCCACTGGTCCCATCTGTGTTTAACCCGTGATTAAAAGAAACTGTAAACGTTTAAAAAATAACCACATACATAACTTACATTGAAGGTTATTTCTTATTCTTGTGGGGCTTAAGTCTTCCTGATTTTTCCATGTTATGTAGTTCTTCTTAGAACGGCTTCTTCGGTTATCACTTGATTATGTTCCAAATCACAAAGCTACCACTGTACCCTACTGGATATCATAGTTCAGTAGTAAGCAATCCCGAGAGCACCAGCAGCATGCTAGAACTGCATTGGGCAGTTAAAATGTACACTCCACTTTGCTGTCACAGTGACAGCTTCCAAGTACCTCATCCCAGTGGAGACCAACACTTGTGTCCGTTTATAATATTTTTGCTGCATGCAGTAATGAGATTGCTTTCTATTTGTAGGATTTAAAACATTAGCCTTATTTTAATTAAGTTAATGGATGATGAGGTGGTAACATGGGCAAACTAACATGATATTTTCAGGGCTACACTGTAATTATGTAGAAGCAGAAATTGTACTTTTACATTTGACAGCTAAAAACTATTTTCCTGGCAGCACATGAAGGCAAGGCCCAGTGAATACCAAAAACACTGTACACAGACCAGATTTTTCTTCTCCCTACATGACTCTTACAAATAAGTGTAGCCATATATTTTTAGAGAAGAAAAACGGAACTATTTATCTGTACTTTCTGGTTAAGAGAATGTTATGCAGAGGTCTAAAGGTTCAAAATAATTAATAAGTGGATGGGAAGGAAGCCTTGCTCAAACTCAAATTGGGAAATGAAAAAAAATAATCTACCACTAGGATTCACATTTAATACATCAAGCACCCATCAAAACAGTTACACTAGAGGTATGCAACATCCAGTGATGCAAGCGATCCATATTACAACATGACCTCAAAGGACTAGTTATTCTAGCCTGATTGGAGAAGGATAGAATAGAAGGGCAACAGTTTGTCAAGATATGAAACAATCTGTGTAAAGAGCCAACAAAAATTAAATTTCTGGCTTTAGCCACAAGAGAAGGGGTGAAAGAAAATAGGCAAAAGCCTGTTGTGTACTCTTGAAATAACCATCATTAGGAATAGTAAAGAGAGTCTGAGAACAATTCTTGAAAGCTGCTAAGCAGGCTCCAGAAAGTTGCTGATAACCTTTTCTTACCCTTTTCTCAGTCCACAATTACAGCTATGCAGATGCATGTTATATGAATGAGAACTGGTCATAAAGTTGCTGATGTCACTCATGATTACATTATAGATGTACAGATGGGTAACATCAACAAAGAAGCCCCAACAGCCAATCAGAATTCAGCTGTAAAGTTATATGTAAATGTTACAAGAGCTCTGCAGGCTATAGCTATGTGACTTTCATTTATGTCAATGGAAGTTGCTGGCAAAACTCTTGGAAAAAAGTGTACCCCTTAACTGTAATATAACTAGGGTAACCATCTGGCTATTCATTCACTAGCAATATCCAGTTATATATTGTTCTGCCAATAGGAGTCATACTTTACCATCTATATTTTTCGACGCCCCCAGTTGTGCACTGGAATGAAGGATTTTATTTTAAAACTAAGCGGTGCTTAACACCTTCACTTCGCATTACTAAATAAGAGAACACATTTATACACAAATTAGCACAAAATATCTTCTAAACAGTATAGCGCTTTCCCCTCCTATTTCCTATTCTTGGCACATACAATTCCAAACCACATATTAACTTCTCTAGTCTTTCTAGTCCGACACCGGATACTCTTTATCCCGGACAAACGTATAATGTATGCCATTTGTGCAGCAGTTTATTCTAGAAGGCTGCAATACTACAGCATCACACACATTCCAGGTAAAACGAAAATAAGAAAGAAAAACTTGTAGCACCTTAGAGACTAACAAGTCTTGCTACAAGTTTTTCTTTCTTATTTTCGTTTTGCTGACACAGACTAACACGGCTACTACACTGATTCCAGGTAAAGTTTACACACAGACACACCTAAGAGGCTGAAATTTAAGCTGCATTTGATTTATAACTATTGTGCAACCACTGTTGTCGAAGAGAAAATATAACATTCTTACCAGGTAACAGCTCCTTCCTGCTCCGCTCAGCTGACTTTATTATTCTACTTGCACACCTTCTTTAACTATTCATAATAACTTTTGCCATAAAGCAGTATTCTGTATCTACAGATCCATCAGCTGAAGAGTATGGCATATTCATGCAAACTGTGGGGTTTCACATCAAATATCCTCTTGGCATTTATATTATTTCTAGTGCTATAGGTATTCCATAAAAATCAGCATCCAAAGTCCCATAGGATTCTGCAATTTTCCAAACAGTCAACACTTAAGCACACAACTCTCTATTTCTATATTTATATCTGACATATGGTGGAGTGGCTCCATCTGCTGCTTTATTCTTACACACCAAACCATTTTCTGTAGAAAGGCATAATACTAAGGAACTAAAATAAAGAAAAGCGATGCTACATTATGCATGATAGTGCAGTGAAATTAACGTTTGCAGTGTTGTTGTAGCTGTGTTGGTCTAGGATAGTAGTAGAAAGACAAGGTGTTTGAAGGCCAGAAGAGGTGATTCAGGAAAGATTTCTTTCAGGATGTGGTCCCCATCAAATATGTGTTGTAACGGTTTAATGATACCCCATATGGGTTCCAGTGTGAGGTGGCAGGTGGCAACTAGGGGTGTGCGGCCTGAGGGTTTTCCCCCCTTCAAAACAACTCCCCAGTCTTGCCGTGCTCATCATCAGAAGCAAGCTCCTCACAGACCAGGGCACACCAACTCAAGCCAGCACTAGACCCTGCCAGAACAACAGATAAAAAACCTGGACACATCTCCACCGCTACGATGATCAACACCGCGCCCCACATACCTTTCAAGATCCATGGGTCGTATGCATGCCTATCACAATATGTGGTGTACTCCACCCCGTGCACTACATTCCCCCATAAAAACTATATCAGAAACGAGATAAATGATATAAGGGGAAAAAAAAAACATATCACATCACTATGGGCAAAAACACTTCTCACAAAACAATCACTCCATATCTGACCTCTCAGTCCTCCTCCTCAAAGGAAACCGGCACAACACCTTCAAAAGACGAGCCTCTGAGCTTAAATTCATAACTTTGCTAGACACTAAAAAATCCTGGTCTTAATAAAGACACTGGATTTACGGCTTATTACAACAATTTGTAACCCACTCACCTCCCTTTTTTGTCCTATGACTGGAGAGGTGTTAATGGGTCACTTCCCTTGAATAGTCTGTTGGAATATGTAACTACTTATGCTAATATGACACTTTGGGTATGTCCACACTGCAACTAACACCCATGGCTGGCCCAGGTCAAGGAGCTATAAAACTGCCAGCCACTAGTGTTGAATTACAGTGTATATATACTCTTAGAGTCCCTTTCTCAGATCTGAAGAAAAGCTCTGTGTAGCTTGAAACAGTGGCCTCCCCAGGAATTTAAATTAGGGGGGGGGGTTTCGAATTTACTGGGGGGGGGTGTCACTAAATTGGCATGTAACTAGTTCACAAAACTGGGGGGGTGTTCAGGGAAATCACTGGCTTGAAAGCTTGCCTCACTCACCAACAGAAGTGGGTCCAGTAAAAGATATTACCTCACCCACATTGTCTCTCTAGTGAAATTAATGGCCATCATTTGCCCAACTCTGTATAAAGTGAAAGTGACCACTACAAATAAATGATAGAGACATGCTATGTGATTTAGTTACTAAGAAACAAAACCATGACTCAGCCTTGCAGACGGGGAGGGAAGGAGGAGAGAAAGGCTGAAATCTTAATAGTTATCGTTTTAGTAAAATAATTGATATGACAGCTGTTCAGGCATTAGGAAGCTTCTTTATTTTGCACATTTTCAAATATGCAGATTGAGTAGGCACCACTAACTTATTGAATTCATTGATCCTGGCATCATGACCTAGTACTACAAATTTCAAAAGTTCAAATCAATGTCCTTGACATTAAAGTACTGTAGACCGTTTTGGGAAAAGATTGTCTATTGTTTGAATGAAATCAAGAACTGTGTAGAACTAAAATCATTACTTATTCCGTATCTGAGTTTGACTTATGTAAGAGAACTTAAATTAGATTTTAAATAAGAATTTCCCACAGGCAACACAGTGGTTTTATTAAAATATATATTTGCAATATTGTAAAAATCAAAATATTCTCCCCTACTATGCCTACCTGATTTTATTAATTGGGAACTATCAAAATCTTTAAAGAAAGGGAATATTTTTTCATAGGATATGAAGATCCTTGTAAAGAGCAAACTCAGCTTTCATGTGTGATTTATAACTTATTAACACCGTTAGTTCCATTCATTCCACCACAAAATTGTTTTCTGTATAGCACACAGTGACTCAACCAATGACAGGTTTCAGAGTGGTAGCCGTGTTAGTCTGTATCAGCAAAAACAACGAGGAGTCCTTGTGGCACCTGAGAGACTAACAAATGTATTTGGGCATAAGCTTTTGTGGGCTAAAACCCACTTCATCAGATGCATGGAGTGAAAAATACCGTAGGCAGGTATATATATTACAGCACATGAAAAGATGGGAGTTGCCTTACCAAGTGAGGGGGTCAGTGCTAATCTAAGCTTTCATTTTCAAAAATGAATGAATGAATGAATGAATGAATATATTCTTAGCCCATACAGCTGGAGAGATAAACTTCCAAATGTAAACCACTGTGGAAGTCTTCCTGAATCTGCAAATAGATAGGCTGAAACAAAAAGTCAGTAGGGAACTCCCATGTGCCTTCCTCCCATTCATCTCATAGCAGCATTAACTGTCATGCCTAATGAGCGAGCACTCCAGTGACGGAAGGAATGATATATTAACTATTGCAGTGCTGATCACTATAGTAGACAATTGGTGGAAGAGGGAAATGGGAATGTTAGGTAAATATTTATCTAGACTCTACACTACCGTGCCTTAGATATTTTGTGCTTTTATAAATGGGTCAACTGAAGCACAGAGACTTCAAGTGACTTGCCCAAGTTCACACCAAATGATCGGTTCTGCAGATGATAGAACCCAGCAGTCTTATCCCCAGTTCTCTGTTCTAACCACTAGAACGTGCAGTAATTTAAAGACATTGATCTTTGTAGATGTTATACTAATTAGTACTTTCATTTTTATTTTGTTTAATCTCTTTAAGCGCCAGCCAAAATGCTGACAAGCTATGAACCCTTTACCACTGCACTAATTATTGTATTGTGTGTCTTAGGTTTACAGGGAAGGGGAGAACAAGGATCTCCTGGTCTACCAGGTCCTGCTGGCCCAAGAGGGCAACCAGGCCCAGCAGGGCCACCAGGCTATGGAAGTCCAGGTCCTCAAGGTTCACCAGGCCCCCCAGGTCCACCCGGATTTTCTGCTGTTGGAAAGCCAGGCTTACCAGGTTTACCAGGAAAACCAGGGGAGAGAGGATTAAATGGTGAAAAAGGAGATATTGGGCCTGCTGGTCTCCCAGGATCAAGAGGACCACAGGGGCCTCCTGGAATTCCTGGTCCTGCTGGAATCTCCGTTGCTGGCAAGACAGGAGAACAAGGGCCACCAGGAGCACAAGGGCCACGGGGTGTCCCTGGAGAAAAGGGTGAGACAGGTATTCCTGGTATAAATGGACTAAAGGGAGAAAACGGATATGGAGTTCCAGGTCGCCCAGGTGATAGAGGGCTCCCAGGCCCCCAGGGTCCCCCAGGACCCCCTGGACTTTCTGGGATAGGGAAGCCTGGTGAAAACGGGTTTCCAGGTCAGCCAGGTGTGAAAGGTGATCGGGGTTTACCAGGTGCACCAGGACCAGCAGGCATCCCAGGTTCCCAAGGTCTTCCTGGGGAACCTGGAGCATCAGGAATCGGAAAGCCTGGAGCAAATGGACCACCAGGATTGCCAGGGATTCTTGGAGCAAAAGGACTGCCTGGACTCCCAGGCATGCCTGGATCCCCAGGTCTTCCAGGGTTTGGAAAGCCAGGTTTGCCAGGAATGAAAGGACATAGAGGACCTGAAGGCCTTCCTGGAGTTCCAGGAATAAAAGGAGATGAAGGCCCAGCTGGAGTTCCAGGAGAACCAGGGCCATCTGGACCACCTGGAAATATGGGTTCTCAAGGACTTAGAGGAATACCAGGTGAAAACGGTCTACCTGGGCCTAAAGGTGAAGCAGGACCTGCAGGCCTTTCAGGATACCCAGGAGCTAAAGGTGACAGAGGCCTACCAGGATTAGAGGGAAAACCAGGATATCCAGGGGAGCAGGGTCTTGCTGGTCCTAAAGGACCTCCAGGTTTAACAGGCCCAAAAGGGGACAATGGTCACACAGGGCCACCTGGTCTACCTGGTCCAATGGGTGCACCAGGACTTAAAGGAGCACCAGGATTTAATGGTGAACCAGGCCCAAGAGGACCTTCTGGAATACCTGGTATAAGAGGTCCAATTGGGCCACCAGGCATTCCAGGTTTTCCAGGTACTAAAGGGGAGCCAGGGGCACCAGGATTACCAGGTCCAGCTGGCATTGCTACAAAAGGTCTAAATGGACCCATGGGGCCACCTGGGCTCCCAGGCCCAAGAGGCAACAATGGAGAGCCTGGGTTACCAGGCCCTCCGGGTCCACCTGGTCCTCCTGGACAAGCAATACTCCCACAGATGCCAGACAGTTATATAAAAGCAGGAGAGAATCAAGGCCTCACAGGAATGCCTCTTATGAAAGCAGGAGTAAACCAAGGTCTAACTGGAATGCCAGTGTCGGCTTTCTCTGCCATTCTCTCCAAAGCCTACCCTGGGGCCACTGTGCCCATCAAATTTGATAAAATCTTGTACAACAGACAGCAACATTATGACCCCAGAACAGGAATCTTTACATGTAGGATCCCAGGACTTTACTATTTTTCTTACCATGTACATGTAAAAGGAACAAATGTTTGGGTCGCACTGTACAAAAATGGCACACCAATCATGTACACCTATGATGAGTACAAAAAAGGATACCTTGACCAAGCCTCTGGAAGTGCTGTCATTGATCTCATGGAAAACGATCAAGTCTGGTTGCAGCTGCCCAATGCAGAGTCTAATGGCTTGTATTCCTCTGATTACGTTCACTCCTCTTTCTCGGGATTCTTGTTTGCTCTTATGTGATAGTATCCCACCTTAGCCGTCCTAATATTGTCTTTCAGACCATTTTAATTGGACTATGATATGACACCTATGACTGGTCATACAAATGATCTGTAACAATGGGGAAGTGAGGATCATAGGGTAGGGGAGTTTGTTTCAAAATTAAGCTTCAGAGTAACTTTGTGTGTTTTTGGAAGTCTGTCAGAGATTTATTTGCAAAAACTTTGTAGTAAGGGCAAGTCAGCTGTTCTGCTGAATACAACATTAAACATTATGGTACTACATGATGCAGCTCTTCTCCGTTTTACATTTTCTTAATCAGTATTTCTAAGTTGATTTTATATTTTAAATGTACTCTTAAGCCTTCATAAAGTAATCATTCCAGATTACTACATATTTAACTCACTGAAACAAAGACATGATTTTAAATTAATCAGTCACAGAAGTTTAGTGTGTTCATAACAATGTTCTTGAGATTGCTTTTAGAAAAAGGGAACACTAATTTACTTTGTTATAAAACAATGGACATGTTTATGAAGTTTCATCAACTTAAAAAAATATGTTTCCAAAGATTTTAGGCATAACAAAGGATTTTATATCTTACTAAGGTACTGATTTCGCTGGAGGGATCTCTTAAAACTAGTTCATCAAATAGTCAGAAGTAAAGAAAGAGAAACTCATTTGTCCAGTTACCTGCAAGAAAAGGGGTGTTGTCCCTTTAAGGACACTCTCCAACAGAGGAGTGAAGGGGAAAGGTTACAGGGATGGACAGAAAGGACAGGAAAATTTTGGAAACAAGCTTTTTGTACTATAGTAATTAAATTAAAATGTCTATTTTAGATAAGGGTCATCTTTGAAAGATTTATTTTAAAAAACTATATGTCTAAAGAGCCAAGCATTTAAGGTTAAAAATGAATACAGTATTCAGATTGTGCATCTAAAAACCTATGCAATGATTTTTTAGAAATGTGATTTTATAATCTGCAGCAACATACTAATGCAATATTTTTGAAGCAAATTTTAAACTAAGGTGCTGTAGACTAACTAATATTCTTAGTAAATGTTACAACTGTTTGTACAACTGTTACACATTCATGCATATACTGATATACTACACATTTAAAATAGCTTTATCACCTACATTCATTAGAGGCAGTCTCTTACCACACTGTTTTTCATGCACAGTAAGTTTATTTCTTTAAAAAGCATATATCTTTATTAGTTCCCAATTAATGAAAATTGGGAATGTGCATTATTCAATAATATATCTGATACATTCCTGGGAGAACTAATTAAATCAGCCAACAGATCACAGTGTCGTATTTACTGTTCACACATATATTTAATGTTTCATTAATTTGTTGGATACAGCATTCATCTAATATATAGTACTCAGCACTGAAGTTAGTGGTACATAGATAGGCAAATCAACTAAGTTAAGATTTTAAATTTTTTTTTTTGTCAAATGTACATAATAGCAATGTAACAGTGTAATCAGGCTTTTGTTCATATAAGATTCTTCTGTCCATGCATGGCTCTCAAAGAAGAGTATGCATCAGAGAGGCTTGTCAAATAAACCTGAAAATCTGATTTTATTGTTTATTTTAAGATGAAAGTTCCTTTTACACAGATGCTTTGTCAGTTACCCTTACTAAAAGCTAAAAATTCATGTTTTATCATTTTTTGATTATGCTATTTCTTTATAAAACCAAAGTCATGACTGTATTGTTTGAAATCAGCATTATTATTTTTCTTTTCTAAACACTTCTATTTTGTTTTCCAAATTTGATAAAAAACAACTTTGGTATTAATAAAAAACTGAAGCTCATCTTTAAATTGGTCTGCTATTAAGTCAACATGTATTATTTTAGAAATTGTAATAAATTATTATGCAACAGCTTTGTTCTAGTCATTCCTTTGCCTACAATGAACAATGCTTTCTGGGAGAGTCAAATAAGATTTATACTACAGCGGTCAAGTAGATTTACTGAGTGGGTTGGTAAATTGTCATGATAGTTTTGCAAGGCTGAATGGCACATAATAGGCAGTAAACACAATATCCAAACACCACATACATTCTTCTTCCTCTTGAGCCAAACTGAAAATTCTAGGCACACTGGCCTTTTTGATTGTCAGCCTGGTCTTTTCTCCTCATATGCCAATATAATTCATGAACAGATTCCAGTTAGGATCACCAATTTTCTGTACAACAAATGACTGTTTGACTGCCCAAAGCATCTTTCCAGCATTTCAAGATGATATTCTTTGCTGCCAACACATTCAATTTATTTGGCACGTCCATTTGGAAAGTGCTAACAGCCACCGAGTAGTGGATATGGGAAACCTTCCATTGGCAAGTACAACTGATCTTCTGATGTTTTCACAATTACTGTATATTGAAAAGAATCCAAAAACATGTGCTGAAATTTGCCAACATGTAGGGAGTATTAGATAGATTGTTGCCCACAAATCTTTATTAGTTACTTTTTTTTTTTTAAGAGGCGGGGGAGAAGGGTATTAAGTAGTACTATTGAGAGTACATTTTATGGAATCTTAATCTGCCTCAATGTTAGAACAGACATCCCTAAGAGACGAACAACTTGTTGCCCACTTACCTCTTCATTCATCTAATGAACATAAACACTTAGGCTTGCTTTTACAGTAGTTTAGACAAACAGTACAATTTAAATACCTGAGTCTTAGACACTGACTTATTAATGAACTTTTCATATTATTGTATCAAAGACTAGCTAGCCATGAGTATAATAAGATTTTAAATAACCTCAAAAAACTTTGGATGGCTAGAGATGGATTTTGGTGGTAAAATTGGATTTCAATCATCCAGTTTTAATTATGCAAGTCCAGCCTGCAAACCACCCTGCTTTTAGTTTTGGATTCACAATCTACATTTACAGAAAGCAGTGACAGATCCCAATTCTTCTTAAGCAGGTACTACAAAGGTTATCGGACTGCCAAGAAACACCAGACATAGGAATGCAATTAATGGAAAAAATGTCAAATCAGAAGTAGATTAAATGCAGCCAGAGGAAAAAAATAAGAAAAAATCAGAACAAAAAATCATGGATGCTGAGCTCAGAATGAAGATTCATTTTCTTTCACAAATTTTTAAAAACAATCAACCATAGTTTAAAAATACTCTATAAACAAAACAAATAATTTACTCCTACTCACAAAGGAAGAAAAATATATACAATTAAAACAACAGTGTAAAGTACCATGGGGTGAAAGTAATATAAACGACTTATCGGTACACCGGAGTCCTGAGCAGAGGGCGGGGCCTCAACCGGATGGGGCGGGACCTCAACCCAAAGAGGCGGGCCTTTAAATCCACAGACCCTTTAAATCGACATTTAAAGGGCCCGGGGCTCCGGCTGCAGCAGCTAGGAGCCCTGGGCCCTTTAAATCACCGCCGGAGCCCCATGGTAGCAGTAGCTGCGGCGGCAGCTGGGAGCCCTGGGGCTTGGGCAGCGATTTAAAGGGCCAGGGGCTCCACCGCGGTAGCAGTATCTACCAATGTGATATATGCCATCATGTGCCAGCAATGCCCCTCTGCCATGAACATTGGCCAAACCGGACAGTCTCTACTCAAAAGAATTTAAACGGACACAAATCTGACATCAGGAATCATAACATTCAAAAACCAGTAGGAGAACACTTCAAGCTCTCTAATCACTCAGTGACAGACTTAAAGGTGGCAATTTTGCAGCAGGAAACCTTCAAAAACAGACTCCAACGAGAAGCTGTTGAATTTGAATTAATATGCAAACTAGATACCCTTAACTTAGGTTTGAACAGAGACTGAGAGTGGCTCAGTCATTACGTTAATTGAATCTATTTCCTCTAGTTAAGTATCCTCACACCTTTGTGTCAACTGTCCGTAATGGGCCATCTTGATTATCACTTCAAAAGTTTTTTCCCCCTGCTGATAATAGTTCCTCTTAATTAATTAGCCTTTTACAGTTGGTATAGGTACTTCCACCTTTTCATGTTTCTCTGAATGTATAAATATCTGCTTACTGTATGTTCCATTCTATGCATCCGATGAAGTGGACTGTAGTCCATGAAAGCTTATGCTGAAATTAATTTGTTAGTCTCTAAGGTGCCACAAGTACTCTTGTTCTTAGAGTTGGAAGAGACCTCAGAAGGTCATCTAATCCAACCCCCCGCTCAAAGCAGGACCAACCCCAACTAAATCATCCCAGCCAGGGCTTTGTCAAGCTTGACCTTAAAAACCTCTAAGGATGGAAATTCCACCATCCTAGGTAACCCATTCCAGTGCTTCACCACCCTCCTAGTGAAATAGTTTTTCCCAATATCCAACCTAGACCTCCCCCACTGCAACTTGAGACCATTGCTCTTTGTTCTGTCATCTGGACTGTGACCACTTAGAACAGCCAAGCTCCATCCTCTTTGGAACCCCCCTTTGGGTAGTTAAAGGCTGCTATCAAATCCCCCTCACTCTTCTTTTCTGCAGACAAAATAACCCCAGTTCCCTCAGCCTCTCCTCATAAGTCATGTGCCCCTCACCCCTAATCATTTTCATTGCCCTCCGCTAGACACTTTCCAATTTGTCCACATCCTTTCTGTAGGGGGGGGCCCCAAAACTGGACACAATATTCCAGATGTGGCCTCAGCAGTGCTGAATAGTGGGGAATAATCACTTCCCTCAATCTGCTGGCAATGCTCCTACTAATGCAGCCCAATATGCCGTTAGCCTTCTTGACAACAAGGGCACACTGTTGACTCATATCCAGCTTCTCATTGACTGTAATCTCCAGGTCCTTTTCTGCAGAACTGCCGCTTAGCCAGTCGGTCCCCAGCCTGTAGCAGTGCATGGGATTCTTCCGCCTTAAGTGCAGGACTCTGTACTTGTCCTTGTTGAACCTCATCAGATTTCTTTTAGCCCAATCCTCCAATTTGTCTAGGTCACTCTGGACCCTATCCCTACCCTCCAGCATATCTACCTCTCCCCTCAGCTTTGCTAAAGTCAAGATATATCATGTCCACCACTTTCCTCATATCCACAGAGACAGTTATCTCACCACAGAAGGCATCAGGTTGGTCAGGCATGACTTGCCCTTGGTGAATCCATGTTGACTGCTCCTGATCACCTTCCTCTCCTCTAAGTGCTTCAAAATGAATTCCTTGAGGACCTTAAATTTATTTCATTTAAATTAATACACCAGTCCTCCTTGGACTGTTGTAAAAGAGAAGTATGTGTGTACTAAAATAAACACTGCCACTGATAGTATTATGAAGGATCAAGCTTTCAGACACAAATTATGTGCATTCATTTGTTTGTACACAGACCCTCCTACTTTCATATACAAATAGCTATTTGCACATGCAAACATGTAACTTGCAGGCACAATTTTGGAGATCAAATTGGAAATTTGGCGTTATCTGTGCAGCTCAATGCTATCTAGAGAAGTTCTACTGCACAGAAATGTACATAATCAACACCATTTAGAAGCAAAGCCTTCTGCAATTCAAGAATCTTAATGCAAATTCTGCAGAAATACAACAGCTAATGAAAAGCATATTTTTCTTCCTATGTGTTAGAAAGATCATTCATTGCAGAAAATAATGTATTTGAATGAAGAATTCCTTGATTCCTTAAAGGTTCTCAAAAATTTCCAATATCACACCATGCACCCAGTGGAAAATATAAGATAGAAGATATAGAGAGGTATTTTTATGAACATCTGGTCATTATTTGTGAAATGCATTCTGGTATCATCCACTTGCAACACTAAACAGTTGTTTTGCTTAAAATCTCTTTACCACAGACAATTTTGCTGATTTCTTTAAAAAAAAAAAAAAAGTTTAAAACTAGTTGAGAATATTTTAAAATAAAGTACATCTCTAAGGGTATGTCTACACTACAAGACTAGTTCGATTTTTGTGAAACCGAACTTGGTAACCCGATATTGCCAGGTCGATTGTTCGAATCCACATCAGGGATCTTAATTCGAATTTCCGAGTCCACAGTAAGGGGGCAAGCGTCGACATTGCAAGCGGTGCACTGTGGGTAGCTATCCCACAGTTCCCGCAGTCCCCGCTGCCCACTGGAATTATGGGTGTAGCCCCCAGTGCCTTGTGGGACCGAAATTGTGTCAAGGGTCGTTATACGTAAATTTCGTCACTCGACCCACACTTCCGCCTTCCCTACGTGAAAGCGCCGGTGGGCAATGAATTCGCGCCCTTTTCCTGTGGCTGATAGCTCGGACGCCACAGGACAGTGAGCATGGAGCCCTCCGCAATTATCGCTGATGTTCTGTCCGTAGCCAACACCTCGCGCCTTATAGCGCACCTTTTCCAGACTCAGATGCAGAGAAATCGGGAGAGGAGACAACGGAAGCTCCGGGAGTACTTGAACTCTGAGAGGGGCACAGACCTCTCACAAAGCACTGGACCCCGGCCCCTAGACATCATGGTGGCAATGGGTCACGTTGATCCTGTGGAACGGCGATTCTGGGCAAGGGAAACAAGCACTGACTGGTGGGACCGCATAGTGCTGCAGGTCTGGGATGAATCCCAGTGGCTGCGAAACTTTCGGATGCGTAAGGGCACTTTCATTGAACTTTGTGAGTTGCTGTCCCCTGCCCTGAAGCGCCAGGACACCCGGATGCGAGCAGCCCTGACTATCCAGAAGCGAGTGGCCATAGCCCTCTGGAAGCTTGCAACCCCTGACAGCTACCGGTCAGTAGCGAACCAATTTGGAGTGGGCAAGTCTACCGTGGGGGTTGCTGTGATGCAGGTAGCCCATGCTATCGTTGACCTGCTGCTCCCCAAAGTAGTGACCCTTGGAGACGTGCAGGTGATCATAGATGGCTTCGCTGCGATGGGATTCCCAAACTGCGGTGGGGCCATAGATGGGACACACATCCCTATCCTGGGACCGGAGCACCAGGGCAGCCAGTACATTAACCGAAAGGGCTATTTTTCTATCGTACTGCAAGCATTAGTGGACCACAAAGGACGTTTTACGAACATCAATGTGGGGTGGCCAGGCAAGGTTCATGATGCTCGAGTCTTCAAAAACTCTGGTCTGTTTAGACGGCTGCAACAGGGGGTTTATTTCCCGGACCGCAAAATCACTGTTGGGGATGTGGAGATGCCAACAGTGATCCTAGGGGACCCTGCCTACCCGCTAATGCCATGGCTCATGAAGCCATACACGGGAGCCCTGGACACTGAAAAGGAGCTCTTCAATTACCGCCTGAGCAAGTGTAGAATGGTGGTGGAGTGTGCCTTTGGCCGTCTCAAAGGCAGATGGCGAAGCTTACTGACTCGCTCCGACCTCAGCCCTACAAATATCCCCATTGTGATTGCAGCGTGCTGTGTGCTCCACAATCTCTCTGAGATCAAGGGGGAGACGTTTATGCTGGGCTGGGAGGTTGAGGCAAATCGCCTGGCAGCAGATTACGCTCAGCCGGACACCAGGGCGATTAGAAGATCACAGCGGGACGCGCTGCACATCCGGGAAGCTTTGAAAGCTCGCTTCCAGACAGAGCAGGGTAACCAGTGACTGTTACACTTCCTTAAACAGATACTGAACCTTCCCCTGTTTCTTTACAAAGTTTCCGTTGCCCATCCTCTCCCCTTACCAACCCCCTTCCCCCTCCTTCGCTCAACACTTTAAAGGAACAATAAAGGAAACATTTTTCTACTTGGGCCGTCTCCGGTACTGGTTTCTCGGTTACGGTTTTAACCGTGGACGCATACCGCGGTTGGGGAGTGGATGGAGTGTGGGAAAGTACGCTTCAAAGCTTGGGGAATGACATGCTCCTGCTCCCAGAGCAGTCCTAAGTGCTGGACTGCTTGTTTAAAGGGAGCCATTAACCTCTCCTAATCGCAGGTGTGTGTGCATTGCTCCATCATGCAGGCTATTGCCAGCCGCTAAAGATCAGCGGCCACCCTCCTCCACCAGACAGCGAATCACCCAACCACCAAACCCACGTAGAGAACCTGAAAACCCACACACAGAATGACAAGTGTGCTTACTGCATGCAAGTGTTACTGTGCGTTTCAGTTGATCTGTTACCCTGTCTGTACCCTGGGTTGTGCTCCTGTCCTCTGCACTAACGAACCCCGTTAACAAATAACCCGAAACACAAACGGTCCCGTTAAAGACAGTCAGGGAAACATCAATGAACCAAAAAAACAGTTTTATTAAACAGAGCTGTTCTTTAACATGGAACCTGGGAAGGGGGGTGTTGAGGGGTGCGGCTGGAGGGATGGGAAGGAACAATCTACGGTTTGGGGAATGAGAGCCTTCTGCTACTGGAGCAGTCTGCAGGGGTGGAGTGAATATTTCCACGGACCCTGCCTCCCCTCGTCCTAGTGACTTTGGGTGAGTAAACCACTGGACTTGGTGGCGGGGGTGGGCGGTTGGACAGAACATATAGAGGGGCTCTTTCCTCCTGTCTCCTGTCCTGGAGAACATCCACCAGGCGCCGGAGCGTGTCTGTTTGCTCCCTCATTAGTCCCAGCATTGTTTGGGTCGCCTGCTGATCTTCCTGCCGCCACCTGTCCTCGCGCGCTTCAGCCCTCTGCTCCCGTTCCCTGGCTGCTCACTCGGACCGTGAGACGTCCTCTCTCCGCTGTGCCGCCTCCCTTCGGGACAACATCATCAATTCTGAGAACATGTCGTCCCGGGTTCTCTTTTTGCGCCGCCTTATCTGTAGTAGCCCATGGGAGGGAGAAACACGGGTAGGGCGGGAGACACTCGCAGCTGCGGGATGAGGGAAAGGGAGTGAATTCCTCAGAAAGATACTTTTTCCAGAACAATGCCCATACTCTTTCACCGTGAATAGGACCAAACACAGTGGCTATCACATGTAAACGTACTACAAGGTCAAATATTATGCCTTAATGCTGAGTGTCTGGGGTCCCGGTATACGGATCCCAGAAGCCTTGCCGAACAGTGAAAATCACCTCTCTGAAGACCATGGTAAGGTGATGAGTTAGGACTGCTGAGAGATTGCTTCAGAGCAGTGCTCTACTCCCATGTCTCACTCACTGTTCCTTGCGGCGGGCAGGAACTGCTGCTGGCCAAACCGCTAATATACAGCGGCTTTCCTAACCCCCCCCACTCTGCGTGGTCGCTCCCGGGACCCGAAAGTGGCCGCGAACTGATCATCAGGAACGGCTCGCCTACCCTTCCCCCCCCTCCGCGTGGTCGCTCCATGGAAACCAAAATGCCCGCGAACCGCTCATCAGGAACGGCTCGCCTACCCTTCCCCCCCCCTCCACGTGGTCGCTCCATGGAAACCAAAATGCCCGCGAACCGCTCATCAGGAACGGCTCGCCTACCCTTCCCCCCCCTCAGCGTGGTCGCTCCATGGAACCCAAAATGCCCACGAACCGCTCAGCATGAACGGCTCGCCTACCCTTCCCCCCCCTCCGCGTGGTCGCTCAATGGAACCCAAAATGCCCGCGAACCGCTCGGTATCAACGGCTCGCCTAACCTTCCCCCCCTCCCTTCGCGTGGCAGCTCCCGGGAACCAAGGTCGCCCGCGAACCGCTGTGTTTGAACAGCTGGCCTACCCCTCCCCCCCCCCGTTCCCGTGTGCGCTCCCGGGAACCAAGATTGCCCGCAATCCGCTGTGTCGGAACGGCTCGCGTACCCTTTCCCCGGCCTCGCGTGGCCGGTCCCCAGAACTGTCCCTGCCCGCGCACCGCTAAGTACTAATGGTTTGGCTCCCGACTCCCTACCACCACGCGTTAACGGAAACAGCCGGGTGTCTTTCTTTAAAGGGAAAAGGAAGCATTCACTATACTAATTATACCACTCATTCAAACCAGGACCCCATGACTGATATCACTCTGATGAGGATTACCGAGACAGAGAAATACTGCATGCTGCGTCAATGCCAGCAATCCCCTGGGACGTATGCTGCCATGCTATGCAAGGCAATGATACCAGAGTACCTGCAGCTTGCATGGCGCGGGAAAGTATCCTACCATGGAGGAGACAATAAGGCCGCTCTACCAGTGAACGTGCTAAACAAGATCTCACTGTAACTCAAGGAGAGCTTCGCGGAGCTCTCAGATGGGGATTACACCTCTATCCCCATACATATTGACAGACTTTTCGAATAGTTGCACGGGAAAGCGACTCCAAGCTGAAGCGCATACGGCCAATTAAGGCACAGTTACACAGCGCTAACACATCATACCTATTGTATTGCAAATAAATGTCTAACACACTGACCTGATGATCCTTCGCCTGATTCCTGGTAAGGAATGCTGCCTTGGGAGTGTTCGTAGGGCACTCTCAGTCAGGGTGAGGAAAAGTTCCTGGCTGTCTGGGAAATCAGAAGTGAGACCGCTGTCTAGTGCCTCGTCCTCCTCCCCTCCTTCCTCTTCTTCGCCGTCCGCGAAAACCTCCTCCGACGTGGCCGTAGATAAGACCCCGTCGTCGGAGTCCACGGACACTGGTGGGGTAGTTGTTGCAGCACCACCGAGCATGGCATGCAGTGCCTCGTAAAATCGGCAAGTGTGTGGCTGCGATCCGGAGCGTCCGTTTGACTCCTTGGTCTTTTGGTACGCCTGCCGCAGCTCCTTGATTTTCACGCGGCACTGCGTAGCATCCCGGCTGTATCCTCTCTCCGTCATAGCCTGGGATATTTTTTCGTAAATCTTTGCATTCCGTCTTTTGGAACGGAGCTCGGCTAGGATTGCTTCATCTCCCCACACAGCGATCAGATCCAAAACTTCACGATCACTCCATGTTGGAGCCCTCTTTCTATTCTGCGATGGCATGGAAACCACTGCTGTAGAGCTCTGCATCGTTGCCAGTGCTGCTGAGCTCGCCACGATGTCCAAAGAGGAAATGGGATTCAAAATGGCCACACAGGAAAAGGGATTCAAATTTTCCCGGGGATTTCTCTGAGTGACAGGTCAGAGCATCCGAGTACAGATTACTGCCCTGAGCGTCCACTCAGTGGTGCACTGTGGGATAGCTCCCGGAGCTATTACCGTCGAATTCCGTCCACAGTATCTAGCTTTCGACATGGCCATTTCGAATTTGGCGCTACTCCCCTTGTCAGGGTGGAGTACAGAAATCGATTCAAAGAGCCCTTTATGTCGAAATAAACTGCTTCATAATGTGGACGGGTGAGGAATTAAATCGAGTTAACGCTGCTAAATTCGACATAAAGTCCTAGTGTAGACCTGGCCTAATAAACCCCTCTATGTTCTGACAAACACTACGCCACATCTCTACCCAGCAAATAAATACTGAAGTAACGTAAGTATCAACAAGGAAGCAAAACTATTATATTTTCAATGTATAATTTAATTTTCCACAATCCTTTAAAAATTATATTTAACTGAAAATATTTTAGTTTAATGTATGTACCCATTCAATAGACTCAAGAAATCTATTCTTGGCAGATATAGTCATAAACATTAATAGAAAGTCAGTAGAAAAACTTTATCTACCTCATTTCACAAATCAAACTGTCTATACTATGGAACCACATACCTTCCAATTCCAATAAATATGAACCACAGTGTTATTTATAGCATTTGTAATTAATAATAAAAACAATCATCTCCACCTGTTACTAAAAAAAAGTTGAATAAAATCTTTCAGAGAAACAGCATCACCGTACAAGTAATTCTAGGCAAAATTAGAGGGGTAGGAATGTTCAGTGTTCAATCAATGACATAACTTGATTTGCTGAATACTCCCTTAATATTTAGTCTTTATTTATTTTTTTGGTCTTGCTAAAAATAATAGTTAATGCAGGAACATATTTGTACACAATGTGCATGCATAAATTACAGAAGGCAGGTAGGGTCTCCAGAGTTACACTGAAATGGTTAACATGCATAGAATACATTTTTATTTCTAATAACGATCAATTTGAGCAACAAAGCAAATGTAGAAGTTTCTGCTTTAGTAAATATATAAATAGGCTTGGACAGATTAGATTTTTATTGGTACATTCAATTTCCCCATACAGACACAAATTTATGAAAAAATATTTCCATCAGTGAAAATGTATAGACAGGCAAAGTAAGTAAAATGCTGCTTGAGAATGTAGAGACTGATTATGAATATTTACTTTGTATATTTTTCCTTGTGATGTTGACAATTTGTGATGTAATGGTTATAGAGTTTTAACTTTTGAATCTCAACATCTACTGCCATTAAATAATTATTGTCTGATTCCCCATAATTTCCTGCAACTATGAAAATGTAAACAGATATGAATAAAAATGCTTAAAACCCACAATTTTGCACAACTGTGAAAATTTAGATCAATCAATTTTTTTAAAAAAAATCTTTACAATAAACTGATATTATCTGGTGAAATTATTAAAAAATAAAAATTGAATTCTGCCAAGCCTATATGTATTTTCAGCCTACTGTAGTAAGCGTGTCTTGAATTAACTCACCTACCTTTAAAAGCTGAGGTTTTATAGTTATGCTGTATAGCAGCAATCACATCCTTCCAAAAGTTGTATTTTGTCTGTCTGTCATGCTGTGAGAGTAATGAATAAATAAATAAATAAATAAATAAATAAACAAACACACACAAACACACCCCGTGCACGTCAGGTATCAGTTTTCACATGAGCAAATAAAGTGAAGGCTATTAATAAACAACCATGATTATTTGAAAGCAAAGTGTTACGGCTTGGGACTCACGAGATCAGGGTTCAGCTGCTGGCTCTGCCACAGACTGTGTGCCATCTTAGACAAGTCACTCAGGTCCAGGTTTTTAAAAGTATTTAGGTGTTGCTCAGCTCAGCATTGCCACCCCTTTCTGACTTAGGTCTGGTCTACACTACAGACCTATATCGGTATAACTACATCGCTCAGGGGTCTGAAAAATCCACACCCCCTGACCAACACAGTTACACTGACCAAGCCTCCCGATGTAGACAGCGCTGTGTCAGTGGGACAGCTTCCCTAGCCGATACAGCTACCACCTCTCAGGGAGGTGGATTAACTAAGCCAACAGGAAAGTTCTCTCCCATCAGCTTACAGCATCTTCATTAAAGTGCTACATCGGTGCAGCTGCACCAATACAGCATTTTAAGTGTACACTTACCTTTAGGAGCCTGAGTCTTATTTTCAGACGTGACTTAGGGAGTCAGTGAATGTGAATGAAACTCAGGGCGTGGCTACACTTGCACATGTAGAGTGCCGGGAGTTAAACCAGCCCTCGGAGACAGCAGCAGGGAAAGCGCTGCTGTGTGTTCACAGTGTGCTCCTTGTGACTGTGGAGCATGTCCACATTAGCAGCTCTTGCAATGCCACAGAGAGCAGTACATTGTGGTAGTTATCCCAGTGTGCAAGAGGCTGCAGTGTGCTTTAGAAAGGGTTTGCAATGCCTAATGGGGCAGGCATAGCATCACAGGATGCAGGTTTCCCAATCCCATTGTTCCATGGGCATCCTACTAGATTGCCAGCTGCCTTTCAAATGAGGGGGTGGGGAGTGTGACAGAGAGTGTGTTGTGTGTATGTGGGGGGAGAGACAGTATGTTTTGGGGGGCAGTGTGTCAGCATGCTATCTTGTAAGTTCAGACAGCCGCACGGGAAAGGGGGAAACCCGACATCAGCCCCCACCCCTCACACCCCATCTCTCTCTCTCTCTCTCTCTCTCACACACACACACACCTGCCTCTGCAGCAGGAGCATTCCACAGTAATGGTTTGCTTTGTGTCCCAGAGCAAATAAGCATGCCGGCTGTCAGAAACAGAGCTTTGAAACGGGATAGCCGCATGCCTACAGCTGACTTCAAAACAATGACCAAAGTGGCCACTTGACTTCAGGTGATTATGGGACGTTTCTGGAGGCCAAGCACAGCACAGTGATGCAACATGTCATCCACACTGACACCCTGGCACTCCAGCCCAGGCATAGCAAGCTCTATGCTTCGTTGCAGAGTCCAGGCGCTCTAAGTGCCTTGCCAGTGTGGACACCTCAGGAGTTATGGTGCCCAGGGCTGATTTAATGTGCTCCAACTTGCAAGTTGTAGACAAAGCCTTAGAGTCCCTTTTCCAAATCTGAAGAAAAGCTCTGTGTAGCTTGAAAGCTTGTCTCGCTCACCAACAGAAGTGGGTCCAGTACAAGATATTACCTCACCCACATTGTCTCTCTAGTGAAATTAATGGCCATCATTTTCCCAACTCTTTATAAAAGTGAAAGTGACCACTACAAATAAATGATAGAGACATGCTATTTGATTTAGTTACTAAGAAACAAAACCATGACTCAGCCTTGCAGACGGGGAGGGAAGGAGGAGAGAAAGGCTGAAATCTTAATAGTTATCGTTTTAGTAAAATAATTGATATGACAGCTGTTCAAGCATTAAGAAGCGTCTTTAATTTTGTACCTTTTCAAATATGTAGATTGAGTATACACCACTAATTTATTCTATAAGGTGCCACAGGACCCTTTGTCGCTTCTGCAGATCCAGACTAACATGGCTACCCCTCTGATACTTGACACTAATTTATTGAATTCATTGATCATGGTATCATGACCTACTACTACAAATTTCAAAAGTTCAAATCAATGTCCTTGACATTAAAATACTGTAGACTGTTTTGGGAAAAGATTGTCTATTGTTTGAATGAAATTAAGAACTGTGTAGAAATAAGATCATTGCTTATGCCTTATCTGAGTTTGACTTATGTAAGAGAACTTAAATTCGATTTTAAATAAGAATTGCCACAGGCAACACAGTGGTTTTATTAAAATATATATTTGCAATATTGTAAAAATCAAAATATTCTCCCTTACTATGCCTACCTGATTTTGTTAACTGGGAACTATCAAAATCTTTAAAGAAAGGGAATATTTTTTTCATAGGATATGAAGATCCTTGGAAAGAGCAAACTCAGCTTTCATATGAGATTTATAACTTCTCCTTAACATGGTTAGTTCCATTCATTCCACCACCAAATTGTTTTCTGTCTAGCACATAATGACTAAACCAACAATGTATCTTCCTACTCTCCTAAAGACATTACAATCTACTTGCATAGTTCCATTCAAATCCTAGTGAACCCACCCCCCGCCCCCAGATACTTCTTTTTAAAAATATTTCCAAAAATATTGTCGCAGCAGCTATCACTGATAATAATACTTTCTACAGATAGGAACTCTCCATAAAAAAAAGAAAGAAAATACACTCTCACCATTCCTAGAAGGATCTATCTAGGAACTGAGAGCAGAAGTGTCTCTGCTGATCTCAATTGCCATGTTAGGATATAGGAAGAGAAGCAGTTTCCTAAATACCTGAATCCCAGAGCATTAGAGATTGTAATTAGTCCCTTGAAATACACCCAGAATCAAACAAGCAGTCAGTATACACCATAGAGTAAAGGTGTTCCCATGCTCATAATGACCAGTCACAGAAGGTAAACGGCAGCAGCATGCAGGCAATATAGTCTGAAATAGTTTTATTTTTTTAAGCTAGCCAATAAAGCTTAATGTTTGAGATGTAATGTTGCTGTATTATAAAAATGAATGTTTGTAGCAGTGTTGGAACCTCTCAATACCTTTGTTAGCATGACTTTTGACGCAATGGTTAACATGATTTCATGGGACTGCCTTTGAGATCTTTACCTGCTACCCCAAATTTGTATTCAGATGGGAATAAAGACCCATTCATTAATGCTACAGGGCTGTATAGAGCTAGAAAAATCAATACTTCAGCAGTTAATACCAACTTAATGTCTACTACTCCAAACATGGATTTGCATGAAGGCCCTATATATGGTCTGCTGCTGGGTCTTGGGGGATGAAGGGTTTTTTAAATTTATTATTATTATTATTATTATTATTTTTGCTTGATAGCTAGCAAGTTGCAACCTATCAGGGTATCCTTCATGAATCACTTCCAGGTCGTATACCAGCAGCTGAGCAGCGCTGCTTTAGGGAGTTCATTATCCTACACTGGCTTTGTATTCCAGGAATTGGAAAGTTTCAGCGCTGTGGTTTTTAACTTGAATTTTATTGACTTTTTCAGCAAGTTGACCCAATAATGATATCCAATATGAAAACACGATCCAGTAGCCAAGTAACAATTTCAAATTCTGAATAACCACCACCAACTCAATTATACATAGCATGTTCCCAGGAATACAGTGAATACATACAGTGAGAGAAAGAATGATTCAGTAGTTAGGCACTAGCCTGGGACTTGCAAGTTCAATTACCTGTTCTGCCACAGCTCGCCTGTGTGACCTAGGGCTAGTCATTTATTCTCTGTGCTTCAGTACTTCCCTACTTAACAGGGATGCTGTGAGGGTAAATACATCAAAGATTGTGAGGCACTCAGATACTGTGATAGTCTGATAATGGTACTCTTCTTTTAAACAGAGATAAAGCTCAGAAGAGATTAAGTATTGCAGTGTCATTAACCAGCAGAGACTTAAACTATAGCAATAGAGGAATATCACAGTACTCTACTGTTGAAAGGATGTGTTCTTTATTAAAAAACAATCTACAAGTTTCAACCTCCATGCACTTTTCAATGTAAATGAAATCTGAAAGCATTACCTTCAGGAAGAATTTAAGATATACTGTTTTATACTCTTGTCTAAGTAAAAAGCTCTAGGTATTCATGTGACTGCAGTAGAGATATTGTCATCTAGAATTTAACCAGTCGTTATGTTTAGCACCTGAAAACTTTAAAATGATTCCACCTCTAGAGATGTATTCCTAGTTATACACATATCTGTAACATGTAGAGTTAATAAAAAGAACAGGAGTACTTATGGCACCTTAGAGACTAACAAATTTATTTCAGCATAAGCTTTCATGGACTACAGCCCACTTCATCAGATGCACAGAATGGAACATACAGTAAGCAGATATTTATACATTCAGAGAAACATGAAAAGGTGGAAGTACCTATACCAACTGTAGCCCACGAAAACTTATGCTGAAATAAATGTGTTAGTCTCTAAGGTGCCATAAGTACTCCTGTTCTTTTTGCTGACACAGACTAACACGGCTGCTACTCTGAAATATGTAGAGTTAATGTGTATTGAAAGTTTTCAATTTGAAAATTTAATCTTCTGAACTCACTTAACTATCTGCCTTCATTAACAAGTCACTTGTAAGAGTTACACTATATCATATTTCAATTTCCAATTAGTTTTTAAAAATACCATTCTTAGTGTAAGAAAGACTAAGGCAGACAAGCACTTTACTATTCTTATGCTAGCTCTTTGTGCCCTCTGGTGGAGACAGAGTATATTGTGACTACATTTATCCTGATTGTTTTAGTAGAGACCTACATACACTTTAGAACTGGAATGCAAATCTCCAGCCCAATTTATATTTCACTTCTTAGCATAAGTGTCAAGACAATTCATTACTCAACATGGTATTTTGTGTGTTTAGGGATGGGTGGGGAGAGCGATAAGCAGAGAAAGGAAAAGAATAAAACAAGTAGCAATATTTTTCTTTTCTATTAATTGAGCTTGAAATTATGTAGCTCTTACCTTATCTAAACAATCCACAATCCTTGCACAAAGAAGGGCTCCTGGCAGGTCAAAATAATTATCATAGCAATAATATTTAGCTGCAAAAGAAAAAGAAAAATTGTTTTAAACTATGGTGTATATTTTAATTGGGGGGAAGTCTGTGTTTAAATGGTTAATTTTAAAGTTCCCATTGTGTTTTTACTGCGATTGGATATTGGCCATTGGCAAATCTACAATCATGTTACTTTTTTCGTGAGACTCTTTTTCTGGCCATCATTCCATTGGTAATAGAAAATTGCTACTCTATAGCAAATTAATGACATTTTAAAAATAAATATTAAGCCTCTGGATGAGATCCTCACCAGCTCAGGCAAAAAGGGCCAGAGTCATGTAACGGGGCTCTAAAAATATTGATGAGTCCTGCTGGGGGAAGTTTCCCGCAGTGCAGAACTGAGGAAGACAGTCACAAGGCTGCCTTTTGTGAACATCCTCACAAGTCCTGGTGTAGGGGCATGTTAGGGGCAAGACTGCAGGCTACAGTGCTTTGGAGATTCCAGGCAGCATTGTGACCCATACGTCAGCCTACTATAACTCAGACAGGCATCTGGGATTAAGTATACTGGGAGCCTCTCCAGCCCTCAAAGCAGCCCAGAATATGCAAGGTGTAAAAGTGGCTTGAAGACACCAAAATCCCATTTTGGGGACTGAGTTCCATGCTGTGACTTGGAGAGGAGCTGGTCTCTACTCCAGCAGACATAAATACCCAACGTCGGTAGTTATCTGTATATTTCAATGGAAGTACCCAAGAGTCAAGCTATGGATAAAATAATGACATTCATCCTGCAAACCCTTATATTTTATTGACTTAAGCATTTTTAAATCCTTATATATGTTGTGTGAAATCAGTGCTCCCGAAGGAGGCCAAGTTTATTTTATTTTTTAGGTAATAAAAAATGTATCCAAGCATCAAACCTCTGTGTACATTATAGAGGACTGTAAAGACCAAAGTCCCTTATTTAGCCACAGAATAGGTAAAGGGCAGGAATGCAAGTTTCCCTCCTGAAATGGAAAAAAAGCAGCCTCCACAGAGGAGAGAGTATTTCAGTCTTCCAGGGCCGTTAGGTCCTTTACATGTTACATTTATACTTAGAGGCTGTCAATGACAGAGAGTCCAGAGTAGTGAGTCAGCAATGAGCAAAACTTGTAATGATCTGCAGACTGTTTGCCCTAAATACTGCAAGCTGGTGGTGTGACGTTGCACTCCATGTGTTTTATGGAAATATGCTTATGTGTGAGAATACGATGTAACTAGAATAGGCCTCTTGTAAGGTATCATAACAAAGGTTATAAACTACTGAATATATTCCTCCTATTTTTATGCATGTATCATTTGTGTATCTGAGGCTAGAAATATGAAGTATAACTCTGAGGTCCTATTGTAATTATGCAAAGTGTGGGCCATTAATGGTGGTTTAGAATCTTGATGGCTCCCATTGACTAGGACAATTGGTTATAAATGGTTTATTTACCTGCAAGCCTTCCTGTGTAGGTATGGGCCAACCCAGGAAGAATGGAGACTAGGAGTCTTACAGTGACATGTGACCATGTCACATGATACTGGAATCCATCTTAAATCTGATACTTTTCCATTTAGGAGGGGTGGGGACCGAGAGAGACAAAAGATTCCCGCCTTGTGCCAAAGCTATAAAAGGGGGTGAAGCAGGACAAAGTGGGCTACCAGTCATGAGAAAACCCCTGCTTACCACCTGAGTCTGCTGAAACTAACAAGGACTGTACTAGGGGAAAGAATTGGGCCCAGACTAGGAAGGAGTCTAGTCTGTGAAAAGCTTATTGGAACATCTCTGAGGGTGAGCTATTACCTGTAATCAGTTTCTTAATGCATTAGGCTTAGACGTGCGTGTTTTTGCTTTATTTTGCTTGGCAACTTGTCTGTTAATACTTGAAACCACTTAAATCCTACTTTTTATACTTAATAAAAATCACTTTTGTTTATTAATAAACCTAGAGTAAGTGACTAATACCTGGAGGGGGGGGGGAGGGGGAACAGCTGTTCATCTCTCTCTATAAGTGTTATAGAGGGTGGACAGTTTATGAATTTACCCTGTATAAGCTTTATACAGAGTAAAATGGATTTATTTGGGGTTTGGATCCCATTGGGAACTGGGTGTCTGGGTGCTGGAAATAGGTAACCCGCTGAACTGTTTTCAGTTAAGTTTGCAGCTTTGGGGGAGTGGACCAGACTCTGGGTCTGTGTTGCAGCAGGCTAGTGTGTCTGGCTCAACAAGACATCTGGAGTCTCCAGCTGGCAGGGAAAACGGGCTCAGAGGTAATTTCAGCACATCAGGTGACAGTCTCAAGAGGGTCTCTGTGACCAAAACCATCACAGGTGGTCTCAGTGTATTTCTCCAAGGAATACCTACCCATCCCAAAGGAAAGCTTTACAACCAAAATTAGATCACCAACTTCTTTCACGTAGGGCAAACAGCAGTCAATCTTAACAACTTCTGTTCATTGCTGACATGGACTCAGTATGAACCTGAGACTTAAAGGTGAAAAACTACATATCTCTTTAGCAATTTCCAAAACAGCCAGTCCCCTACGTTTCCTAATTTAACAATATTTTAAGTGTTTAAAGGAAAAACTGCATAACAACAGCAAGTATTGCAGTAACCAAAACAATTTCCAAGTTCATGACGTCTCAGGTAAAGAAATTGTTTATATTTACCTGCACGGGAAACCATTCCACTGAATGTTTTAAAGTGTTTCCATTCCCTCCTGCCATAAATTTCCAAGATCTCTTCAGTAGTCATACTCTTCGTACCATGGCTTGCCCTAATTGATGCATTGCATGACGAAGGTTAAAAATATTTAAATCATTCAAATTTATGACAGTGCACATAAGTGTGTAATAAATAATCAAATACTGAGTTAGGCCGTGTGATTGATCCCTCTCCCATTTCCTCTCCATTCAGTAATTTGTTCTTGGGGAAAAGGAAGAGGTCTCTCTCAAATGCCAGGCTTGATTCTCTCACGACCCAGAAGATACAGAATTTCTCTGATAAATCAATAGTGCCTTGCTGAAAATAAGGTAATCAAATCTACCTTCTCATCTAAGGACATTTTCTTTAATGATACAAATGATTTTCCTCTGGTCTGACTAAAAGGAATAAGATCTGGGAAAAATTATATTTTTCTGCCATTAACATCAATATCTTTTGCAGCAAACAGTATGCCGCTCCAAACTGAGATCATAACCACTAGTCTTTTCCTTGTAAGGGTTCTTAACTGCACTGAGCACTCCTATAGGCCCTTGGTCAAAAGGACCATCTTTTATATACATTTCAAACATATATGGATATCTTCTATAATAGATACAGTCACATTATTTTCAGGAGTGACAAGAATCCATGTTTTGCTCCCAATTAACACATCTGGGGGAAAATATGTAATTTCTTCCTTCTGCAGCATGTCAGCATGTTTTTCCGGACAGTACTGTGTGATTAGCCATTGTGGACTCTAATCCAGTGATGAACTAAGCGCAGGAAGGTCTCTATCACCACGTGGAGTTCATTACAGGAGTACTGCTTCTTTTACAGTCAGCTTCTGATCCTCATCAGTTGTATGTAAAAGATTTGTCCTGATTAGTTAGCTTATGAAAAACCTCAATTTTTCCCCATAGAGAGGCTAAGGTGCACTCAGAAAAATCACTTTTCTTTGTTGTGATCTCAAACACTCCAATGTCTTTCCTAGCATCTCTTCCCAGAGTGCCAGAAGAGTCATTCTCCCATATAACTACGGCCCTAACAAATTTACAGTCCATGTTGGTCAATTTCATGGTCATAGGATTTTAAAAATCATAAATTCCATAATTTCATATATTTAAATCTGAAATTTCAAGGTGTAACTGTAGCGATCCTGACCCAAAAGGGGGGTGGGGTATCGCAAGGTTATTGAAGGAGGGTCGTGGTATTGCCACCCTTACCTCTGCTCTGCAGCTGGCGGAGAACTGGGTGGCCAGAGAGCGGCGACTGCTAGGCAAGTGTCCAGCTCTGAAGACAGCATCACCTTCAGCAGCAGCGCAGAAGTAAGGACGGCATGGTATGATATTGCTACCCTTACTTCTGCACTGCTGCCTGCAGAGCTGGGCCCTTGGCCAGCAGCCACCACTCTCCAGCTAGCCAGCTCTGAAGGAAGCAGCGCAGAAGTAAGGGTGGCATGGTATGGTATTGCTACCCTTGCTTCTGCACTGTTGCTGGCGGGACTCTCCAGCCACCCAGCTCTGAAGGTAGTGCAGAAGTAAGGATAGCAGTTCCATGACCCCCTACAATAACCTTGCAAACTCCCCCCTCGGCCCCCGCAATCCCCTTTTGGGTTGGGACCACTAGTTTGAGAAATGCTGGTCTTCCCTTGTGAAATCTGTATAGTATAGGGTAAAAGTACACAAAAGACCAGATTTCATGGTCCGTGATGCATTTATCACAGCCGTGAATTTGCTAGGGCCCTACATATGACAGTCTTTTACAAATTTTCTTTGTCTTGACTTTTATATATTGTGCTAAAATCACTGCTTAAATTCCTGCCTTCACTTGTTTAGTGTACAACACACACCTCAGGCCCTGAACTATTTAGGCACAGTGGAGCAAGAAATATATCAATCATGAATGGTATGGAGAAAGAGAATAGAGAAGTGTTATTTATCCCTTCACATAATACAGAACTAGGGGGTCACCCAATGAAATTCATAGGTTTAAAACAAACAAAAAGAAATACTTCCCACAACACACAATCAACCTGTGGAATTCATTGCCAGGGAATGTTGTAAAGGCCAAAAATATAACTGGGTTCAAAAAAGAATTAGATAAGTTTATGGAGGATAGGTCCATTAATGGTATTAGCCAAGGTGATCGGGGATACAACTCCATGCTTTGGGTGCCCCTAAACCTTCAACTGCCTGAAGCTGGGACTGGAGGACAGTGGATGGATCACTCGAAATTGATCATTCTATTGATTCCTTCTGAAGCATCTGGCCACTGTCAGAAGACAAGATGCTGGGCTAAATGGACCATTGGTCTGACCCAGTATGGCCATTTTTATGTTCTTGTAGTATCTTTGAATTATCTGAAGTGTGCGTGCGTGTGCGTGCGTATGTGTATTTTTTGGTATTCTCAGTGTTTACATAAATTATAAGTAGAGGCGGCAGAAATTTTGCAAATTTCAGAATTTTGAATTTGGAAAACAGCAGAGTTTTGCAACATTTTATTTTTTACCACCTCACTTACAAACTTTCCTATGTCTTGTATAGCTAATAATGACAAATGGCTTTGTCCACCAGCTAGCTAAAATGCTACTGTTTTTTAGACCCGAGTCCTGCAAACACATAAGCATGCACTTAACTTTGCACACTGTGATTAGTCTTATTGAAGTCAATGACAATATTTCAAGTGCATAAAGATAAGTAAAGGATCAGGGCCTATTAATACAGTAGCTTGACATATCAGGTGAACAAAGCAAAATTAGTTTCACTAACTGTACCCACTCTAAGGGTCCTGTCTGGAAAAACTAGTAGTACATCAATTTCCACTGACAGCATCAACTAACATAGCATGACAGTCATGAAGGAGTGCAGTAGCAAAAGCATTAAGCAGTTATTAAAAAAGAGAGAGATGTTCCAAACTAGCAACTAAAAGCAACTTTTATTGTGCCATTATTTATAAAATGGATGGGTCACCAAAAAGTTACATATGTACATTTAAAACAGATTGCGCACATGTTGCATTTAGCTTCTAATGTAAAAAATAAACACATATGGTGATTAGTGTTCTAAATATTTAATAGTTGTCCCAATTATCAGATGCTGGCATTTAAAAAAAGTATGCAATCTTTTTTATTTGTCTAGACATAAAAATTAATCAGTATTACCTCAAAATTGTTCCATCTTCAGAAAGCTTTAAAAAGTTCCCATCTTCCAGATCCAATGCCAACCCTTTACAGCTAAAATTCATTTTATTTAAAAGACGAAACAAGGAAAGTAGTAATTAGATGAGAAATTACATCTGAGAGATAATGAAACACCTATCAGACTGTCCAAATAATACACAAATAGAGGCGTTGATCCTCCAAACACTTCCACATCTGAGTACCTTTATATATACACAAGTAAACAATGAGGTGAAATCCTAGCCACACTGAAGTCAATAGCAAAACTCCCACTGACCTCACTGGGGCCAGGATTACTCTGAGTTCAATGAGATTACTCAAATGAACAAACTTATTATAAGTGTTTGGAGGATGGGGGCCTACATTTCTACAGCCAGGGTATGTGCATTTTAGCCAGTTTTTAATATTAAGGAAAAACAACATCTAATTGGTTAATATTGGGTAGTAACTTGAGCTCACTACTAGCAAAACTGGACAAATGAAGTCCTATCAACCCAAACATTAACTGTTGTTTTACTGTAGTTCAACATAAAGGTAAAACTACAGTGCAACCTCATTTATCTGAAACGTTTCAGACACATTTGGATAGAGGTTTGCATAATTAGGACAAGAAACTGAGTAATGATTTACATTGTTTTGAGAAACAAGGAATGGAAAACACCACCCATGATTCCCGTGAGAAGGGACAGATAACTGCAGTCATACAGAATGAACTCTGGAATTTTTAGAGTTTAGCAGATAGAATGGTCTTATAGACTTTAAAAAAAAACAAAAACCAAACAGTCACATTTTCAATTTTATTATCAGATACCCAGAGTGATGATGGAACGGTTCAGGTGAGGGCAGCAATGAGTTCAGAGCCTTGAATATGTAATGTATGTTAGAACTATGCACAGGTAACATACACACACACACACGACCCAGTCCTGATGGCTATGCATGAGGTTGACCCCTGTGTCTACAAAAAGCCCCATTGACCTCAGTGGGGTTTCATGGAGGTTCGGGGTCAGCCAGCACAGATCAGATTACATAACAGAGGCCTAGACATATGGTTCTACATGATATCTTTATGCCTCAGATGACTTGTAAGGCATGAGAAGTACCAGTCTGGTATAAATACAATTTCAACATATACTCTTCAAGCAGTTTATTGGGGGCCCAACAAACCCAGCCCTCTCTTATCCACAATATTGGTATATTTATATTGTGATGTTTCAGTATATGAAAGTAACTTGGGACTTGTTTTTATCATCTAAAAAGTGTCAAATTGAGACCTCTCCTCAACTTCTGGGAAGAAAAGCCTACTCCAAATACAGATGTCTCACTCCAAATGCTAACATTGTAGATGAATAAACCATACAGAATTTTAGCTGAAATAGGATCACATTGAAAACACTATCAAGGCTTTTAGGCCTAAAATGAAAACTACTGTATTAGCTATTGCTTTGATTCACCAACACGTGCATCCGTATTATACTGCATCTATCTTTGGAACTAGAATGGGTTTTAAATGGCAAATCTAGTGCCCAGAGACCAAGGTTTTTATAGAAGTCACTATCTTGCCTGTTCACTAATGAAAAATATTAAGAGTGGAAGGAATTTATGACATGCACATGTGATGACATTGACAAAACAACACATGCGCATGGTTCCAGGACCCCAATTTGCTTGCTGCAAGACTCTGAGAAAGTCACTTAACCTCTATGCAATTCAGTTTCCATAAAATGAGGATAACGATATTTACCAACCTTTGTAAAATACTTTGGAATCTATGAATGCAAATCTATATGTAAGGACTAGGTATTTATTGAGTTGGTTGAAGAATCTCAACATTTTCAAGAGTAGAGATTTCTAATTTTAAAAAAAATTGACAATTTTTTTTTGAAAGCCTGAAATTAAGCAAATTTCAACCAGCTCTACTATTTATTAATGTTGGAAGGCGGTTGTTTCAATATAGTTTGACTTTTTAAAATTATGATTTAGGAATTTAAGATAGGTTATTTTGGTGAGACTCACAATCATGTCTCTTCAATAAGACAAGTTATTTTCTCAGCCCCATAAAAACTGTGGCATCAAGGAAGTAAGACATTTTTTTAAAAACTTACCAAAAGTCCCAGCTTTGTGGAGTTACAGTCAGCAATTCTTTATCATAACCCTTCTCGGTTACCAGGTAGCAGGCAAAACTATCATATATAAGCTACAAATGAGAAAAATAATGAGAGGGGAAAAAACACTATTCTATCAAGTAAGAGAAACTGTCCTTACCCACACAAGTATCTCAATAAGTAAAATGGGCAGTTAATATAAGAAGAGCACAACTTATCCCTGCATGTATAAATTGAATGTTAATTTAAATTAATTTCTAAATCATTGTGATTTTGAGTCATGGCAACATTTAAAATACTGTTTGTTATTATTTCTGCAGTACGGTGAAATTTCAAGAACTAAGTAAATAAGCTTTATATCAAGCTCTATTAAGTACAACAGATTAAATTCTAACAATAGATCTTCTACAGCAAATATTTACAGTTTTAGTCTGGCAAAAGTATATTAAAGTCAAAACATTGCAGAGTTGAATCTCTGTAGAGAACAGTTAGTGAAAGCTGTATGCTATGTCTGTGTTACATGTATAGCAGTACATGGGGGGGAAAAATGTCAACTAGTCATTCCCTAGAGCCAGAAAAGGTTTAGTTCAGACTAATCTTGTTGAGAGTGGAAGTAGGGCTGTTGAAAAGTTGCCATCAAAACTGTTCTTCGAAAGACAATTGGGTTTTCAACTAAATTATTTTTTTCACAAAAAGCGTCTTCTCTCCATGGAAAACATTGATATTTCATTAAAAATGTAAGGTCCAAAATCCAAAAATGGCTCATCATGGGAGCATAATGACCTGTACCTATCATAGCTGGTTTACCGGCAACAAATATTAATTACTGAAAATCATCCTGCAACATTTTGTGGATGAAATAGGAACCAATGTAGACATTATAGATGGAAGGAAGAGAGAAAAGAAAAGGAGACAGGGCGTATACAAGCCTTGAGTGTAAACATCTAGAGTGTAAACTTGCAACCAGCTGGTATTTAGTGAAGAAGCAAGAGTTGGTGAAATAACATGGGGAAAGTATCCAGGATACCTGGGTGGGTGTATAATAGAAGCCAAGAGATGGCCATCCTACACAAAGGGAATGTTTATACTGCAAACTTAAGTTGAACTATGTTAGGTCGACTTACAGCCACCGCAGTAATTATTGCAGTGGCTCATGTCCACACTATCCTTCCGTCAGTGGTACGCATCCTCACAAGGAGCACCTCCACTGATTTAAGAGGGACAGTGTGGGGTCTGAGAGCCTGAGCTTTCAGCTCCGTGCACAGCTCCCTGCCAGGAGCCCAGCTGCCCCCTTGGCTCTCAGCTCCCTGCCGGAGCATGGCAGATGCCTGGGCTCCTGGCGGAGAGTGAACCCAGGTGTAGGGAGCAAGTCTGGGCAGCAGTCCGGCTGAGAGTGGGGAGCCAGGACCATGGTGGCAGCCTGGCTCTGAGCTAGAAGCCTGGCTGGGAGCGGAGAGCATGGGGGGCAGCCGGGCTCTAGCTGAAGCTCCCACCCGCCCTGAGATGACAGCCTGATCTGTAAGCGGCTTTCTTGTCAATTTCCTGGCTCTAGCATGCAGCCAGGAAATTGACAAGAATGACAGCCAACAGCTGATGTAAGTAACCTGCAGTGTCTACTTCCACACTGCATCGTCCTAACTACATCCACACAAACCCTATGTCTCTAGTGGAGGTGGAATTATTATGTCAGTGTTATGTAAATATTATGTAAGTAGGGAACTTACATCAATGGGAACAAGGCAGTAGTGTGTACACTGACAGAATTAGGTTGACATAAGATGCCTTACGTCGACCTAACTCTAGTGTAGACTAGGCCTAAGTTTTACAATGAGTGTTTTCAGCACATATAATTCACCTTTAAAAAAATGTTGTGAATTGAGGCAAAATGAAACAGAGATGAGAATAAATAATTCCTCCCACCTACACCTCCCAGTAAGCAATAACAATGGATTCTGAAGCTAAAATCAGAAAGATGCAGCATGCTCATATGCTAAATATTTTATTTTAAGCCCCTAAGAATTCACCATTATATAAGCAGATAAGTCATCGAAAAATATTAAAGGCCTGAATTTCAAAGATGCTAAGCTCTTAAACTCTCACTTCCTTCAGTGGGAGCTGCTGCTGCATTCAACATCTATAAAAATCAGGCCCTCGGAGTGTCATAGTTATAAGGGCAAAAAACATTCAACATTTGTCTGAGGGCTTGCCTACACTTGCTGCAGCTCTAGCACTTCACTGTAGACACTACTTACACTGATGGAAGGGGTTCTCCTGTTGCTGTAGTTAATCCACCTCCCCGAGAGGCGGTAAGAATTCTTCTGTCACCCTAGCACTGTATACCCCAGGGGTTAGGTTGAAATAACTACATCACTGGATTTTTCACACCCCTGAGCAACATAGCCAGGTCGACCTAACTTTTGAGTGTAGACGAGGTTTCCATTCGCTTTGCTTGGGCAAAAATTTCCACTGAATTCGAACAGACAGGGCCCAAACCTGGTAGTTTTGTTTTAAGCTTCCAAGATGGTGTAAATAATAGCATACAGACATAGAGAAAATTTAACCTAAACAAGATCCCAAAGTACATCCCACCTATG
This sequence comes from Chelydra serpentina, assembly GCA_037349315.1. Taxonomy (NCBI): domain Eukaryota; kingdom Metazoa; phylum Chordata; order Testudines; family Chelydridae; genus Chelydra; species Chelydra serpentina. Next base: position 48,461,582 of record JBAIAC010000010.1, read on the forward strand.
GATGGGTCACTACTATGCTTTCAGAGAACCTATCAGGGATAAAACGCCCCCTGCTTCCTCCAAGTACTAAATCGTGGTCTAATTTTGCCTAGCTGGTCACAATTGAAAATGCAGGGCTATTTAACAGCCGATGTCTGCAGCCTCCTGAACCCCCTGCACAAAAGTAACTCCGGATTGCGGCCATCTCTGGGCTGAGGGCGGCAGCTCGAAGTCCTGCGCAAGAATGAATGGGCGGGACCTCGCTTCTCTCCCCCGGGCGTTGTTGAGAGGCGGGAGGAGGAGTGGGGGAAATAGTAGCAACCGGCGCCTCTTTGAATGCGCCGCTGCAGTGAGCCCCACGCGGGGCTGGGCTCCCTGGGGAAGCCAAACCCACCAGCTCCCGCTTGCACGAGGAGCAGGCGGCCGCGGCTGTTGGTAAAAAACAGCTCAGGGAGTCAGAGCCCCGCCGCGCCCCTGAGAGCCGGGCCACGGCTCTGCCTAGCGCTGCCGTGCCCGGGCTGGCCTGGAAGAGTCCCCAGGGGTTCCCCCGGCGCGGGGCCTGCCCCTGGCGGGGAAGCCGCTCGGCTGCGGCAGGGCTCGCGGCGGCTGGAGCCCGGCCCCCGCCACTCACCCGGGCGCTCTCGGGGAGGTTGTAGCGACACAGCGTGTGGTCCAGGTCGAAGCCGAACACGTCACACTCGGCCAGGGAGAAGGGCCGGGTCATTGCTGCCCGGGCGGCGGCTCCGGGGGCTGGCGAGGGGAAGGGAAAGCGGCGCTGCGGCGGCTGCTTCCTGCGGCAGCTGCTCTCACTCGCTGCTGCCACCCGGCCGGCTGCGCCTTTCCCCGCCCTCCCGTCTTCTCTGGGGCGCTCACCTGCGCCCGGCCATGCAGGTGGAGCCCTATTCGCCCGCTCAGACGCAGCTTGAGAGGGGCGATGGCCGATGGGGGCTGTAGGAAGGGGTGTAAGGGCCCAGGCCCTAATGAGACACTAGAGACCTCTTGCCATAAGGTGAGGAACGCTGTTGGGCTGGCCCTTCCTCCCCCTGCACTGTGCTGGAGACTTTACTCCTCCCCTCCATCGCTGGTGATGGTCCCAGTGCGCCCCCCCCCCCCCCCCCCCGGGGAATTCAGAGACACTCATCATCCCAAACTGTACAGCTCCAGAACAAAGATTGACGATGACTGTTGTTGCTACTGCCTGTTAATTTATTGTGAGTTTTACAATATTCTGTGTGTTTTTCTTAAAGCCCCAGCTGGTGGAATCATGGGATTAGATCACACTCTGAGCTTTCTTTTTTTTAAAAGCAAGCTTCTAGCTCGGACCGTTGCAAACGCTTGAAAAGCGTCATTTAAATGCAACCTCAAACACTCAGAAACCAGAAGGCAAATAAAATGAGTCCCAGCTTTATTACTTTTTAAAAAACCTTGTGATTTTTAAATCAGGATTAAACTATTTCCTCAGGACAAATCATGTAATTTGAATTACGCTACATGTATTGAACAGGGACATCTCAGTGGTTTGAGCATTGGCCTGCTAAACCCAGGGTTGAGAGTTCAATCCTTGAGGGGGCCATTTGGGGATCTGGGGCAAAAATTGGGGATTGGTCCTGCTTTGAGCAGGGGGTTGGACTAGATGACCTACTAAGGTCCCTTCCAACCCTGTGATTCTATGATTCTATACTCATTCACTGTTAAGTTCTATTTCACCAAAACTGCAAATGTACTTTCCCTTATGAAAACAAGACAAAACCACAGAGGTGGAGGATGGTGAAATACTCACACCATTGAGACTCAATCAGCAGGACATTAAATGTATATAGTAGGAGTGGCCAAACTGCATCTCACGAGCCACATGCAGCTCTTTTACAGTTAAAATGTGGCTCGTAGAGCCCCCCCACACACACACTTTTGTCCCCCCCATTCTTCACCTATCAGACTTGAGGGGGGGAGCTCAGGGCTTTAGCCCCAACCCTGCTGAAGAAGCCCCCCCGGGGACAGAAGCCCCAAGCCCCAACAGGTCCCTCCCACGGAGCTGAAGCCCTGAGCCGTGGCAGGCATGCCTCGCTCTTGAACTTCTGAAGATTATCATATGTGGCTCTGAGGGTGAATATGTTTGGCCACCCCTGAGGGCTGACAAGCAACTGATATCAGAACAGACCCTCAAAACACCACACCATCCAAGCAGCCAAATGCCAGTCATCACGAGAAAGACTCTCATCATAAGAAAGACTCACATGCTCCAACATTATACTTCCTGCAGGGTACATATAAGACTTTGTACAATAACAAAGCATGAAAGATCAATCTTCCTAAAACCAGAGGAAAGTACCGTAGTTGCCAAGCAAGATAAAAGTTACCTTTAAAAAAAAAATTGGTGTTAAATTATATATACGTTGGTATAGCCTTTCGAGGGCGCCATTTGAGGGGGCAGGGGGAGGCGGGAGCCCTCCTCCTCGCCCCGCCAAAGTTTCATACAGGAGGTGTGCAAGTTCCCAAGTGGAGCTCTTAGCTACAGCACAGCATTAGAGCTTGTCTACACTGGCACTTTACAGCGCTGCAACTTTCTCGCTCAGGGATGTGAAAAAATACCCCCCTGAGTGCTGCAAGTTTCAGTGCTGTAAAGTGCCAGTGTAGACAGTGCACCAGCACTGGGAGCTGTTCCCCTTGCAGAGGTGGGTTTTTTAGAGAGCTCTCCCAGTGCTATGCTGCCGCAAACTACACAAGCCACATTAAAGCGCTGCCGTGGCAGTGCTTTAACGTTCCCAGTGAAGAGGTGGCCTAGTGTGAAATGTAAGTTCTGCAGATGAGAGGTGCCCCTGGGGCAGGGAGTCAGTATTTTGTTTACAAACAGAGGCAGGGTGATTAAGATAAGAAAGGGCTGGTGATTAAATTAAGGATCTGGAAGTCTAGCCTGTAAAACAGGAATCCCTGGGGGGGAGGGGTTGTTTTAGAGCAGTGGTTTTCAAACTTTTTTTCTGGTGACTCAGTTGAAGAAAATTGTTGATGCCTGCGACCCAGTGGAGCTCGGGATGAGGAGTTTGGGGTGTGGGAGGGGCTCAGGGCTGGGGCGGAGGATTACGGTGCGGGGGTGAGGGCTGCGGGGTGTGGCTGGGAATGAGGGGTTCACGGTGTGGGAGGGGGCTCTGGGCTGGGGTAAGAGGATGGGGTGCGGGAGAGGGGCAGGACTCTGGGCTGGGGGTGCAAACTCTGGGGTGGGGCCGGGGATGAGGAGTTTGGGATGCAGGAAGGGGCTCCAGTTTTGGGTAGGGCTCAGGGCTGGAGATTGGGGTGCGGGCTTACCTCGGGCAGCTCCCAGTCAGCGGTGCAGCATTATCTCCTGAAAATTGAAACCAAACTTGTTTGTCTGAGCAATTGGCTGAAATAGGACTGAGTGGACTTGTAGGTTCTAAAGTTTTACATTCTTTTATTTTTGAATGCAGTTATTTTTGTACATAATTCTACATTTGTAAGTTCAACTTTCGTTATAATTATAAAGAGATTGCACTACAGTACTTGTATTAGGTGAATTGAAATATACTATTTTATTTTTTACATTGTAAATATTTGTAATAAAAAATAAATACAAAGTGAGCACTGTATACTTTGTATTCTGTGTTGTAATTGAAATCAATATATTTGAAAATGTAGAAAACATCAAAAAATATTTAAATAAGTAGTATTCTATTACTATTTGACAGTGCTATTAATCACAATTAATTATTTTAATCATGCGATTAATGGCGATTACTTTTTTTAATCACTTGACAGCCCTACGTAAAACCCTTTGTGAAATGGAATTTCTATCCTCCTCATAGCTCTAAATGTTATGCATGTGGGGGAATGTTTGCAGGAACAAGGCCCAAATGAAGAGGTCTGAATGGCCAGAAAACGTTTTGTTGTTTTTAATTGAAGATTATTGCAATGCCATGCACAGGAAAAAGAATAATTTTGATTCCTTTGCATTCTAAAATTGAGCAACATTTTTTTTAAATATGTGCAAAAGGATATATTGTAAAGGTATATTAAAAGGTACTGCTGAAAATTTGCCAGCCCAGACACAACCTTAGCTTCTCCATCACCACAATCATTGAGAATAATGAAAAAGACTAATTGTATTTTATTTGCCAGTAAACAAATGTTACCTGGTCTAAGCAAGAGAGTGAGAAGAATTGTGTACATTAGCGCTAAATCATAGTTTTGGTTTGTTTTTTGTAAGCCCTTACTAACATGCTGACTTTAAAAACTGAATTGCAACAATATAATAAGCTTGTAAGTCCTAGTTATTTTGGACTGTGTGGACTACAAAGTTTGTGGAAACTATATATAGCGTTCAGGGAAAGGACTCAGGCCTTAGATATTGGAATGGGAGAGGAAGAGATAGTCTTTTCATGGGAGTACATAATAATGTTACCTTAGAATACAAAGTAGGTATGTATTATTATCCCCAGTTGACAGATGTGGAAACTGAGTAAAGAGAAGTAAAGTAGTTTGCTCAAGGTCACACAGGAAATGTGACAAGTGTCAAGAGAGAGTTCAACTGTTTCAGTCTTGTGGCTTAACCACAATACCATCCTTCCTCTCAAAGTTGCTTACCAAAGACACAATCTGAAATCCTGTCTTCATTGCAGTCAATGGCAAAACACAATTGACCTTGGGGGTCCAGGGTTTTACGCACAATGCCTGTTTCACCACAAACTTCATCGTACAATTGCTGCTCCTGTCTGGGCTTGTCTACGCTGGAAGCTCTACCAGTGTAATTTCACTAGTACAGTTAAGCCACTATAGTTAAACCAGTATAAATCCCTATGCGGACACACTTGTTCCAGAATAAGAGTGGCATTTTTCAGGTTAGATTGAACTGTTTCCAGTGCTGTACACCATAAACCAATTTAAATTAATATCTTACTTTATATCAATATAACTTTCCTGTGTACACAAATCCATAGTGAAACCTTATCAAGAACAGATTCATCACACTGGAACAACTGGATATCAAAAATATATATTCCTTGACATCCATAGGTTGCATGAGGTATTGTATGACTTGGTAGTCCATCGCTGATGATGATGATAATATTGTCCCAATTCTCATCTATGGCTACGCATATGACTCTGAAGTCCAAACCCTGATGCATGCAGTCAGCAGCACTGAGGGTATGAGAAGTCCAGATCTATGATGTTTGACAATGCAGCTCTGTGGCGCCTTTCATGTGCAGCCTGGAGAGGATTTCATCAATCTCATTTGAATTTGTTGCATGCTGATCTTGTCAGAGACTGCTAGTGAGTCCTGTTCTGAGCCATTTGCTTGAGTATTTTTGAGATTGATGCCAGCTCATTGGAGACTGCTCTTCAAGTTATCTTTGAATTGCTTGTACGAATGACCTTTCTTTTGCCCTGCCTCAGCTCCCCATACAAGTTCTGTTTTGGGAGGCAGTGGTCTTCCATTTTGATGTCATGTCCAGCCCACCTAAATTGCACTCTCAATAGCATTTCCTCGATGCTGGTTGTGCTTACTCTCAAGGACCTTAATATTGGTCACTCTGTCCTGCCAGTGAATGCTCAATATTGAGCAGAGGGAACGCATGTGAAATTACTCAAGCTGTTCAATGTGCCGTCTATAAAGAGTCCATGTCTAAGATCCATACAAGAGAGATGTTAGGACCACTGTACTGTAGATTGGCTGACTACATAAAGGGTAAATACATGTACTTGCAGAATATAAAACACATCTTATTTCATTAGATCTTAAAAACAGTTGGTTCTTGTGATATTTAAGAACAAAAGGAAAAAAGGAATTCAATGAGTTAAAACTTTGGGCATATGGAACTGTGAATTAATTAGAAACAAGGAAAATGTATCTCTAGGGTTTGGTCTGATTGAAGAGAATGTGGGAGTTCATTTTCAGTTCTGTGAGAAGTAAAAAAAAGTCAGCTGCAGAGAATTCACCTGGGTCATCAGAATTCACATCATTAACCTGGTAATAGGCAACCCTCGAGGCAGTTCTTTAGTCTTAGCTGACAACTCAGAACTTCGCTTTCCCCAAGGTTTATTTCTCCTTCTTAGATTAATCTTGAAATTTCACCTCACTGCATGGTCTTCTCTTCTCAGATGGGTCCTGAGTTCATATAGGGCTCAAATGGGAAAATGTTGCCAAAAGGCTTCCCTTTTATTTGTGACCTCTCTATATGAAATTCAACTAATTTGTTTATATAAAAATGTTAGCTATGGGAACAATGTTCCCTCAGCGTAACATCTGGCTTTGGGCCTCGATCACACAATGAGTTCCACACAGATGCAAAGGTCCACCCACATGAAGCTCCTTGTGGGATGAGGGCCCTAGTTTTTCAGACTGCAGTTTTCTCAGTCCATGATCAGTTTCTGTTCGATTATAGATACTAATTACTCTTCTGAGTGTGTGACATTTAATCAATTGGTTAATGTGATTAAACTCATATAGCACTTAACCTGCCAGATAAAAGTCTCAGTCCATAAGGTACATAGTGCTTTTTATGGCACAGCATAGCTCTCACAGAAAGATTTGCTTGTCTTTTCCTCTACAGAGTAAATTCCAATAATTTATACTAAACCTGTAATTCCAGACGAACAAATATGCTTTCAGCTCCTTAGACTTTGCAAGTTGTGCCATATGTAACTGGAAAAGTAATTTTCCCTATATTTGCAATAAGATCTTGCATTGGAACTATGATCTCAATGTCATTATAATTTGGCCATTTAAAGTTTATTCATTCAATGAGCATAGAATAAATAAATATCCCAAGCTCTTTAGGAGTCCTTTATCTAAAACTCCATCTTTGACCAGGGAATTTAGTCTAGGATTTTTAAAGGAGCCTAAGGTAGTTTGGCACCCATTTCAATTGAATTAAAGTCAATAGAATGTGAAGTCACACAGGACTACACATGTGAGGACAGCATGTGTGTAAGTGTTTGCAGGGGTTGAGCATGTGTTCACTAATATTTATAAAGAAATTTGAAATCCTTGGATGGAAGGCTTTTAAAAATTATTTCTATTTTATTTCTCATTGTACTAACACTTCTCTCTCCCCCACTGGCTGCTTCCAGCACATCTCATGGGCTCCTGTTATAAATTATTCATTTCAAAGCACATAAAATTGTACTAGGAACCTAACACAGAAAATAAAAGGAGTGTTAGTGAGAGTATCAACAATATTTGAGAAACTGGGGCTGTATAAAAATGGCTACAATTTAATTTCAGCAAGCACACATTAATGTTAGGCCTTTGTATAGCTATACAAAGTTTGAAAAGCAAATGATTTTCTTTAACCTTAAGGTGGCAGCATCACGATATAAAGAAACATCTTTGTGCCAAACTTCTTTAATGCCTTTAAGTTTCCCTGACAGTTTTACTTTATCCCTCCCTCTCTCAATTTTTAGTTTAATCTTTTTTGTAAAAATACCAGAAGTGTGTGTTCGCTAGGGGAAAAGTTAACATATAACAGATATAGAAAGATTAAGGCCCTGATCTTGCAATTGGATCCAGATAGGCAAAACTCACATCAGTGTGGAGAGGCATTAAAGTCAGTGAGAGGCCACACAGGGGCAAGGGTCTGCCTGCATGTATTTGATTGTAGGATTGGGGCTTGAGGTCAGTGGGATTACTCATGTGATTAAAATTAAGCAAGACTGCAGGACCGGTTTCTACATCTCTACGGTATAATTGTATATATATATTTATATATGTGTAACTAGGCTTATGGGGTTTTTCTCCAAGATGCATTGTGATCATTTGGAAGAATAGCTCTTACATCACAAACTCCTTTCAAGGGTTTCATGCTGTGATTGCTTACATGGGAACTGTGAATAATAAGTTTGCTGTGTAAAATAGTAATTTGCATTCATAGCGCCTTTCAGACAATTTTGGCATGTTTAAAAAAATATCATAATACCCTTTTGAGATAGGTGGGTATAATTATTCTTTACATTTTACCAGCTAGGTAAGGAGAGGTCCAGAGATCATACTGAGTTCAAAATTGGGGCCCAACATTTTGTTATCTTGCATTGTTTTCAAAGTTTTTATGATGTTACTTGAGAGCAGTTGCAGCACTCTGTTCTGTCCACAGTGTGACCCGGGGTGCCTGGTGCAGCCCTCCCTGAAAATGCCAAGGTCAGGGCAGACTGCAAAAGGGAGAGCAGATACTCCCAAGACTGGTGGGTAACACTGAAATTATTCTCCTCAACCAGTCACAAACTGTGCTTCTGATCTCCTACACCGGTTATCAAGAAGCAAAAAAGAAATCACACAGCCCCCTTCATTGCATTCCAGTTCTCTGGCTCCCACTCAGCACATAGGTCCAGTACAGTGGGAAGTTATTTTAAACCCTGCTCACATATACAAAATGTTCTTCTGACCCCAAAGGGTCAGCCACATCACCAGGTTTGGATTTTACCCAAAATACCATGCTGCCAGCCAATCCTTTAGTGTCTAAAACTAAAGGTTTATTATAAAGAAAAAGGAAAGAACAAGAGAGTTGTTAAATGGTAAAGCAGTCACATACATACAAAGATTTCAAAGTCCATGTATCAGGTTCCTAGCAGTATTGGTGAGTTTGCTGGCTTGAAAGTGCCTCTGGAACACATCCACAACTTGGATGGGTCATTCAGTCCTTTGTTCAGAGCTTCAGTTTGTAGCAGTTCCTCCAAATGTAAGAAGCAGGATTGAAGACAAAATGGAGAAAATGCAGCTGCCTTTTATAGCCTTTTGCCATGTGGTCTGTGCTTCCTTTTTTCCAAACACAAGCTGCCCAGCACATGGCTTGAAAGCCTTAGAGCTCTGTCCATAGGTGCCTTGCTGAGTCATAAGGTGTATCTGCCATCTCTCAGTGAGTCAGTTATATAGCTGATGGCTCTCAATGGGCCATGAAGCAGGCTAGGCAATGCTGATGCCAAACTGTCTGGGGGTGTCACCCAAAAGTATAGCACAAGTTTTCAAACACAGACATACATATATATCTATAACCCATAATGTAAAGGTGATACAAACATATCAACAAGATTATCATATTTGGCAAATTATAACATTTTCACAGATATCTTACACGGCATATCTGGCATAACTCATTGCAATTTTACAACATTGGTATTTATAATATCCCAAAGTGTCCCCCAGATTCCATAGAGCGTCACAGGTGGGTATAATTATTCTTTATATTTTACCAAGTAGGTAAGGAGAGTTCCAGAGATCATACTGAGTGCAAAATTGAGGCCCAACATTTTGTTATATTGCATTGTTTTCAAAGTTTTTATGATGTTACTTAGGTGCAGTTGCAGCACTCTGTTCTGTCCACTATATTTTCTTTACTATGAATCAAAATATAAATATATTTATAGTGACCTATGGCTTATGTAGGGCTGTACATTGTAAGAGCTGTGAAATCTCACTACATCAGTCACATTGGCAAGAGAATGATCATGTTTAACTTCTTTTTTCTTCTCCTGAGTCATGTGAAATGGTTCAGGACCACAATATGTAAGAAACATAATTCTGAAAAATTGACTCTACAAGCTTTTTTTAAAAAGCTAAAAGCCAATACCAGAATACAAATGCAAGGATTGTTGGTATTCCATCTGACTTTAGGACTGGAGGTTCTTGAGGTGTAGGAAGCTTTGGGATACCATAGTTTGTTATCTTTGTTACCTCTTTAGGATACCATAACTTAACTCAAGGAGAGTTAGTCGTGAAGAGCTCTATGTAGCTGGAAACTTGTCTCTTTCACCAATGGAAGTTGGTCCAATAAAAGATATAGGAACCCCTTTGTCTGTCTAATAACCTAACTCAGACTGCTTTCCTTCAGAATAAAAGGATAATTAATTATTTTGCAGTTTAATTAATAGCAAAACTCCTGATGGCTGACCCTTTTCCAGTATGTTTTTTTTTAAATATAGTTTAAAACTTTTTCTAAAGATACAGGTAAAGATTTCTTTTTCTTTAAGAACATAAGAAAGGCCATACTGGGTCAGACCATAGGCGCCAACTTTTGTCGGCGCCACTGGGTGCTCCCCCCACCCCCCAACTCCACCCCTGGCCCCGCCCCTTCCCCAAATCCCCTCCCCTCTCAGCTAAGAGGCGGCCAGCTGCTGCGGCTAAAAAAAGCGCCTTCGGCGGGAGGCGCCTCCGGCCGCACAGGAAACCTGGAACCCGGAAGGTGAGTGAGTTGGATGGGCGGGCGAGTGCACGTGGGGCTTCCGGGGAGCTGCTGGTGGGTGCTCAGCACCCACCAATTTTTCCCTGTGGCCTATGGGTCAGACCAAAGGTCCATCCAGCCCAGCATCCTGTCCACCGACAGCGGCCAATGCCAGGTGCCCCAGAGGGCGTGAACCTAACAGGTAATGATCAAATGATCTCTCTCCTGCCATCCATCACCACCCTCTGACAAACAGAGGCTAGGGACACCATTCCTTACCCATCCTGGCTAATAGCCATTAATGGACTTAACCTCCACGAATTTATCCAGTTCTCTTTTAAACCCTGTTATAGTCCTAGCCTTCATATCTTCCTCAGGCAAGGAGTTCCACAGATTGACTGAGTGCTGTGTGAAGAAGAACTTCCTTTTATTTGTTTTAAACCTGCTGCCCATTAATTTCATTTGGTGGCCCCTAGTTCTTATATTATGGGAACAAGTAAATAACTTTTCCGTATTCAACTTTTCTTTATTCCTTTGAAAGCTGTTTGCTGTATTTTGGTAGAGAGAGTGCACACTGGATGCATGGACTAACTATACATATGTAATGTATGTGGAGAGTACCAAATAACTGCTTGTTATAACAAAAAAAATTCTTTACAGGATGTGTCATTTTCTGGTATTTATTCTTTTTGTTATATGGCTATATGAATATTAATAAAGCGAGCTGTGCGGCCAGAGCACAGGACTGGGAGACAGGAACACCTGAATTCTAATCGCAGTTTGCATGCTGACTCCCTGTGTGACCTCACACCAGTCACTTAATATCTATGCCTCAATTTCTCCATTGGTAAAACTGGGATAATAATTATTCCATATCTTACAGAGGTATTGTGAGGCTTACTGTGAGGACATTTGGAGACATAAGTGCTAAGTATTAGTATTTTATTATTAGTTATTTATTATTAATTCACTATTTATTAATAAAATAAGGCAATTTTTGTGTATTTCAGTTCACTGTGTGGAACAGAACTACAGCGAGGACAACGGGATGATCCATTGGACACACATATGCTTGCATGACATGCACACATTTGCAATTCCAAACCAATGGCCTGATTCCACAAACTTTACACAAGCATGTTTACTCATTAATGACATGTGTAAAGTTACTGACATAGGTCAGCGTTTGCAGGATCAAACCCTAGCTTTGTACCTTCGCATTGGCAATGGCGGCTAGAGAAACTGGCTTTTGGGAAATAGCTTCATTTTGGAAGGGCTGATTGATTTTCTGTTTAAGAAACTTTTGTTCTGGGTTTGTTCAGCACTTAGCACAATGGGGTCCCAGTTCATGATTGAGGCTCCTAGGCACTACTACAATATAAGCAAGATATAATCACAACAACAACAACAACATACAAATGTAAATGTTTATTTTAAATGTATGTTCAAATTTGTTTTCAGCCAATATCTCTTTTAAGGATTTAAAATATAAAATATATATTTAGTTCTGAAAATTCTTTGATTACGGAGGAAGAAAATAAAACCTCTAGTGAAAACTCTGGAAAATAATACTTTAAAAGTTGAGGCCTCAAGTGGGAAATTCTGGTGATGAAACCCTTAAAAAACTTCTATTTTTTGTATGTTCCACAAAAGAAAGTTCATTTAATTCTTGTTTCTTCAGGGAAATACCTAAGGTTTGCTTTCTTCTGAAGGAATTTTAATTTTGATTTTTTTTCATTATTCCCGAGGATTAATTCTTGTTTGTATTATTTTGTTGATTCTTTCTTTTAGTTTATCCTTCAAGAGGGAGCTTTTAGATATTTAATTAATCAACCCGGAGAATATCTTTAAAATTATGCCTGTGAGCAATTTCTATTATAGCAACCTATAGTTCAGTTCTGAGAGATTCCATTTTTTTTCATTTTTCTACTAGCCCTACATGCATTTGTGCCTGGAGTGAAGTTAAGCACGTTTATGTGTAAATTCTCTCAGGGCAAAAGCCATAGACTATAAGTTATTTGCAGCAGAGTCTGCTTTCTGTTATATATTTGCACAGTACCTATTACAATGGGGCCTCTATCTTAAGTTGCCCTTCTGTGTGCTACTGTTATATGAATACTGAATAATAATAATCTGTTTGAGTAAGTGCCTTTATTTTCACCATTGACCCTTTGGGGCTTCTTTTAATTATGTTTTCTTCAGTCCTGAAAAAGACTTCTTATGGCTTTCAATCCTGGAAAGGACTTTTAGTAATATCTCTTAATTCTTCTTCACCCATGCCCCAAAGAGTAGTAATGAAATATTAGCATATTTATAAACATATGTCCATGTTTGTTTGCTGTTGTGTTTAGGGTTATGTGAGCATCAGGGGAAATTTCTCCAGGCTCTGACAGGCACCTAGAGAGGAAGAGCAGAACAACATTTTTAATCATCATCTATTCACTCATAATTAAAAGACAAAGCACAGTGCCTACTGCTGTGAAGTCCAACCCCAACCCCCCTTGGACAGAAACCAGTTTGGACCAGGATTAGGGACCCAGGGCAGAGAAAAGAACTTGATAATGGATAGTAATGGGGCCTGAGCAGTAGGCAGCAGTTGCAGGGGGCAGGCAGTCTGTTTTAAGCAGCCCCAATACTGTGTGTGTAGAGGTCCTGGGTTAAGCACTTAAACAGAGAAGAAAATGCTATTTTGAGATACATTTAGGCTTTTATTACATTGACCCTTCTGTCTCTGCTTGTGATGGCCCTAGGGATAATCATTTAATAATTGTTGAACAAGCTGGCTGTTTTCTGTCACTGCATTTACCAGCTGGTCACAGCTCCCGGAGAGGATTCCATAGTAGGGGCCAAACCCGTTGGACCTGCAGGAGGTAAATATAGTTGTCAAACAGAGGATGCAATAGGCTGGTGATCCTTTCTAGAAGTGGGATGAACCACAGGATTTTACTCTGAGACAAGTGCAAGTGAAGGCCTGTCATTTGAAAGACGCTCCAATGGAGAGACTGGAAGAGTTAGGCGAAGTATATCAATGTCATAGTGGTAATACCACTCATATCACTAATCAACCACATTGAAATATCAACCACATTGGTGTAACTCCTTACAAACTCCTTTATGAAACATTCTCCATAAACATTCTCCATAAACTCTTTAGAACAGAGGGGAAATTGAGGTCAGATGAATACCAGTAACAATTTGAGGAGGATAATGAGTTTACACAGTCTCAATAAAGATTGTTCTGAACATGAGTCAAAAGATATCTGATAAAGATATCACACTGTCTGGAGTGACTCGCTAGTGTGAGTGCCTTCCTCAGCGCAGACTGTCATAAACAGGGAAGACACCCCAAACTGGTGGTATGCTCTATAAGCGGGTTTCACCGGCTGGGATCACTATAGCAATATTACCATGGAGTCACAGACAGTCACCTTGCACTCTCCAGTCTAGCGCACGCACGCACACACACACACACACACACACACGCACATATACATCTAAAGGTGTATTAACTAGGACAAAGAAATAAGACAGGTTTCAGAGTAGCAGCCGTGTTAGTCTGTGTCAGCAAAAATAACAGGATTACTTGTGGCCCCTTAGAGACTAACAAATTTATTTCAGCATAAGCTTTCATGGGTTAGAACCCACTTCATCAGACGCATGGAATGGAACATACAGTGAGCAGATATTTATACAATCAGAGAAACATGAAAAGATGGAATTTACAGGTTAAATCAGGCAAACATATAGGCACAAATGAGTTCCAATCTAAATCCTATGCGTGACAGAGTTGTAGTGATCTGTCAATTTGCTACATCTTTCAGGGCAAACCCAGGGATAACCCTGGCGGATCTCTTGCTTCGGTTTAGAAACTCTGGCCCTGTGAGGGTTCAAACAGCAAAGAGGTGATAAATCTTCATGTCAACTATTTTTATTTCCCTCTTCTAGCATGCAAACCAATGGGACAAGACCTTTTGCACGTATTTCTTCATGAGTGGATGGGGGCTATTAACAAAGCTTTTGTCTGTTGAAGACTCACTTAATTTTTGAAAGTTGCTCCTTCAAAGCAAACATTTTCAAAGTTCTAGAGAAAAACGTATTTCCTTATAGCACAGAATACAATGGCATGATCTCTGCTCCTTCCCCACATGTGAGATTAATGCATGCAGCAATTTACAAGCGTTTCATAGAGTCAAAACACTAAATATATTCTTATAAGACTAATATCTATTTTATGCTGAAATAAATTTGTTAGTCTCTAAGGTGCCACAGGTATTTTTCTTGTTTTCTTTTTGCTGACACAGACTAACACGGCTACTACACTGAAATCTATTTTAAACAAAACTAACATACAGGTGAGCTGGTTTGGCTTCCAACTGTGAATGTGTCAGTTCTTAGCTAATTCCTAATTGCCAATGACCTTGTCCAGAGTTGGCACTTGGTTTACCAGCATCAAAAAAGAAAATTGGATGGGACTTTTGCCACTGATTACAATGGAGGTCAGGTTTGGCCCTATGAATAAAAAAAGTAACTCTAATATATTTTAATTTTGTGTAAGATGTGGAAGCTAGCAATATTTATATGGCCACATATTAAGCTGCAGGTCCTATTTATGCTCCAGAAGGTGGGTAATTCTGGGCTGGTCCACACTAAGCTCCCAGTTCGAACTAAGATACGCAACTTCAGCTACGTGAATAACGTAGCTGAAGTTGAAGTATCTTAGTTCGAACTAAAAGGTACTTACCGTGGGTCCACACGCGGCAGGCAGGCTCCCCCGTCGACTCCGCCTACTCCTCTTGCGGAGCAGGATTACTGGCGTCGACGGCGAGCACTTCCGGGATCAATTTATCGCGTCTAGACAAGATGCGATAAATCGATCCCAGAAGATCGATTGCTTGCCGCCGAACCAGCACGTAAGTATAGACATACCCTCTGTTACTGTTCCTAAAACAGAGGTGGTTTTGTCTACAATGAGGTTTTGGCCAGTTATGTGAAACCCTAGTGTACACATGATTTACATTGGTGCAGAGTGATTTCCAACTGTGCAGTTTACCCCAGAGGAAGAATAAGAAAATAATGAATATTTGGTTACTTCCTAGTTGGTAACTAAGGAAGGGGATTTTTTCCTCACCTATATTGGAGTTAATTTTAATAATTTGCAGGAAATCTTTCTAAATACAATATCTCAATACTTTCAAATTGTCATATAACTTATTTATTAGCTCCTTGTAAGATTCTACCTTCCCCGTGCCCAAAAGTCATGGGTAGATCCTGATTTTCCAGTCAGTGGAAAAATGCTGTATTCATGCACAGATAAAACGACGATTATTTTTCTTGGATGCTATATTTCTTCCCCTACTTCCACCCCCATTGTCAGTTTTATCTGTTACCCTTTGGCTATGCCTTTCTTAGATCTAATTCCAAATGGTGGAGATAAAGATACTGGACCAAATTAGTTTCTTGTGTAACTCCATCAAAGTGAAAGGAGTTACAGCAGGGTTGAATTTAACTCATCATGCTTTCTCCAATCCCAACCATCACAGATATGCATTTTTATAATAAAAACACCACAGCAGAATCAGGCCCAGAGTATGTTTATAAATAAAAATGGCAGAGTGATGTTCACCCAGGACTGTCTCACAACCTACTCATCAGATCTACACCACCCGGAGATGGGTTTGATTAAAAGTATTTTTCATATCTTAGAGAACACCACCACTGATGATACTGCTCTATTCAGTATGGCAGCTTTGCAGAGAACAAATTCATTTACATTTTCTATTACTGAGAAAGCAGAGTTTAATATTGTATAGAGCAGGGGTGGGCAAGCTTTTTGGCCCAAGGGCCACATTGGGGTTGTGAAACTGTATGGAGGGCTGGGTAGGGAACGCTGTGCTTCCCCAAACAGCCCGGCCCCCACCCCCTTCCTCTCCCACTTCCCGACACCTGACAGCCCCCTCAGAACTCCTGATCCATCCAACCTCCCTCTCCTTGTCCCCCGACTACCTCTTCCCAGGACTCCCTGCCCCTAACTTCCCCCCAAGGATCCCACCCCCTATTCAACCCCCTGTTCCCCGTCCCCTGACCGCCCCCCCAAGAACCTCTGCCCCATCTAACCACCCCCTGCTCCCTGTCCCCTGACTACCCTTATCCAACCCCCTCACTCCCCACCCCCTTACCATGCTGTTCAGAGCGGCAGGAGCTCGCAGCCACGCCACCCAGCCAGAGCCAGCCATGCTACCCGCGTGGCGAGGTGAGGCTGTGGGGGAGGGGAGACAGTAGGGAAGGGGCTGGGAGCTCAAGGGCCGGGCAGGACAGCCCCCGCGGGCCATAGTTTACCCATCTCTGGTATAGAGTATATCATTTAGAATAGCATACAGTGAAATGAATAGTGGCCCAATCCTGATAGCAGCAGAACTCACATTAAATGTAATCAGAACAGGGTTTGTTCCAACCTGAAAAAATAGGTGGAGAAAGAATCACATATATTTGCTCATTTCTTGAAAGAGCCTAATTTCTCTGTTTTAATATGCTGTTGGACATTTTTAGACCCCAATTCAGCAAAACCTTTAAGCATGTGCTTAAATCCAATCCTAGTCAGCACAGCACTTAACGACTGAATTAGGGTTTATGGAAAGAAGTGGTCGGATTTTTCTTGTTGAAAATTTAACAGTTTTGAGATTAGAAAATACTAAATCAGATAGGACATTACATTTTGATGGAATTATGATTTCAGACTATCGGGCAAAAACAGATTTGCCATTACAACAATTTACCAGTAAAGACAAAACTACTTTGTTTGTCTGGGGTAAAATTACATGTGTAATTTAGTGTGGCTATAAAGAATGCAATTTGCAAATTACAGGAACAAAGTGCAAGTGCTGGTTAAAAGGATTTTAAAATGGCAGAAATACAAGGGGCTGATAATGTATTCCATTCTGAAGTGCAGACAAAAGTAAATATTATTGGAGAGACAATAATAAAACATGAGACTGCATTTACTTTATATTTATTATTTTCAAGAAAGGTCAACATAGTTTAATAGATTAAATGGTCTAAAGCTATAATTCAGACACAAGACTGAGATGGTATACATTTTCTGATCTTTCCCTTCCTTTAGAGCAGGGGTCTCCAAACTATCTCCCACGGGCTGGATCTGGCCTGCGGCTTCAATTTGTCCGGCCCCCCAACCAATTGCTGCTGCCGCATCGGCGGCAGCTCAAACGCTACTGCCGCCTCGACGGCATTTCGGTGGCAGGGCCCTTGTCTCCTAAAGAAAAATCTAGTGTGGCCCTCGTCTCCTAAAGTTTGGAGACCCCTGCTTTAGAGCAAGCTCCCTGAATATTTTATTTACCTGGAGCCCTTTCCACAAATTTTAAAATTATCTTTGACTTACACTATCATAATGTATCACTGGCTTTTCAGAGAGAGGCATATTATATCAGGATATTTAAATGACCTATTATGTTTAATACAATGGTAAAAGTGATGGCTCTGATTGCTTTAGAGAAAATTGTACAATGAAAATGAAGAAAAGTGGTATTATTGGTAATTTTGTAGTAATTTCACACACTATTCAATTATAATTCATAAGCCTTTTTAATATCACAGTTTCCATCCCACATGGAGGTTTTTCCCTATGTGAAACAGAAAACAATTCTTATCCTTGATTCCAGAAGAAGATGTTTAATTCCTTTGCGACCTCATCTTCATTAATAAGATAAAACAAGTTCCTTTTCAAGTTCCAGTTTTGGCTGATTCCTATTCCTAAAGATGCAGAAATATTAGCTGATATTCTTTTGGAATATTGATTTCCCCCAGTGAAGAGTTACAATGCAGACTGTGTTGTTCTTCTCAGGGCATGGAAAACTTGTATTTAAACTTCAGATAAAAGAAGCAATCAGAGTCTGCTGTTCACCCCCTTATCCCTGTAGTCTAGAGTCCATTTTCTAAAATGGAGGATGACCTCAGGAACCACTCCCCATATCTTTGCATAATAGTAATAGGTGCTCAATGTACACACTGCATTAAGTTGAATAAATGTGTCAAAGTAGTAATAAGAATTCCTTAGATAAACTTCAGTGATAATCAGTTCAAAGGACATAAGAGGTTCAGAGTAACTTAATAGCCTGAATCAATCATGGAAGGAGGTAAAGCAAATATACAATCAGCCAGACCCAGACTCTATTATAAACTAGAGTTCTATCTGTGCACCAAAATATAATATGAGCTAGATTCCAATATCTGTACTCATGCAGAATAGTACCTTATTCCATGAGCAGACTCACTGAAATCAATATTTTAGTCTTTGTATGTACCAGAGTTAAAATATTAAAGCCTAATATGGTTCCAATATGATTTTTCCCTGTCCACTCAGGAAAAAAAAAAAAAGTGCGTTTTTCACAACCATATTTAAGCATGGTTGTTTTGTAATAGGCCTAGGGAGTGCTGATATTAGCTTAATTAGAATTTGGTTTTATGGAATTAGGGGAAATTTTCATCAGAGAAAAGATTTGTTACAACAGAGAGCCTTCTTTGTAAGGTGAATATTATAGCACAAAACAGGAAAAGAAACGAAGTTTTGCTATCTTCTGAACTGATGGCATTGATAAAGTGATTTTTTAACATAGCAAATGGAAATCAGCTTTAACATTCATTAAGAATAACAAGCCTTGAAAGGGCAATGGACTAATTGGTCTGTAGGAAACAGTGAACCGTGGCCAATGGGAGCTTCAGGGGAGGTACCCACAGGCACGTGGAGCCCTCTGCTACCCCTCCCCCAGGGGCTGCAGGGACGCTTCCCGGAGCCTGTCCTGGCCCCACTGCGCACCGCTGCCACCCCGGAGTCGCTCAAGATAAGCGATGCCAGGCCAGAGCCCACACCCCAAACCCTTCCTGCACCCCAAACCCCTGCCCTGAGCCCCTTGCTGCACCCTGCACCCAACCCCCTGCTGCACTCCTCCTGCACCCAAATCTCCTGCCCTGAGCCCCCGCCACACTCTGCACCCCAACCCCCTGTCCTGAGCCCCCTGCTGCACCCTGCACCCCAACCCCCTGCCCTGAGCCCCCTGCCACACCCTGCACCCCAACCCCCTGTCCTGAGCCCCCTGCTTCACCCTGCACCCCTCCTGCACCCCAACCCCCTGCTGCACTCTGCACACCTCCTATACCCCAACCCCCATCCCGAGCACCCTGCTGCACCCTGCACCCCTCCTGTACCCCAACCCCCTGCCCTGAGCCCCCACCAGCACTCTGCACCCCTCCCTGCACCACTGCCCTGAGCCCCCTCCTGCATTTGCACCCCCTCCTGCACCCCAACCCCCTTCCCTGAGCCCCCTTGTACACCCCACACGCCTCCTCTGCCCCAATCCCTTGCCCTGAGCCCCTTCCTGCACACTGCAGCCCCTCCCACACCTCCTCTCGCACCCCAACCTCCTGCCCCAGCCCTACATTCATGGCCCTGCAAGCAATTTCTCTACCCCGATGTGGCCCTCAAAAAGCTTGCCCACCCCTGACCTAGGGTAACTTTCTGAGGCCCTACAGGTCTTTTCCCTTTTTGACATAATTCAAAAGACCTTTAATAATTCTTCATGTCATTCTGTATCTTTGGCCAATATATTTTTTAAACATCTTGTAGGTTCTCTATGCCCCACACCCTCCCCGACTAGCGAAAGGACAACTATGTGCTAGCAACATTAATTTCCCATGGTGCTGGGCAGACACAACCAGCTGCTGTAGGGTTTTCCAGGGCTTATTTTTTTCTATAGGAGTCTCCCTTCCCTTCCTCTTCAATAAATCTTTCCCTGTTTTCCCTCACTGGAGCTCCCTCTTATGTACTCTAGATTGGGGTCTGTCCTTTGTTCATCAGCAAAAATGCTGGCAGTTGACAACTGGAACAGTAAGGGGTTAATTCCTCACCCACAGTCCTGAGGGCATGCTACTTTCCTTTGCTATATGAGATCTGGCCTCAGCCCCTCCCACACCTGGAAACACTGATTCTTTTTGCAGCAGTGGAGCTGGAGGGACTTTTCCCGGCCTTGTTAGCAGTTTCTGGGTCTTTACCATTTTCCAGCACAATATTCTGTTTTACAATGGGTTACAACATTAACAATCTTACATGCAAAATATCATTCCCACGAGCATTTCCACAGGGATACTTTTCAGCACCCCACCTTTCAGTCATTATCTAAATCTTCCCATTCCAAATGAATCTTAGCAAAAGGCACAGGAATTTTATGTTTCCCCATTGCCAGAAGCTCTGTCTCCTGGCCAGGTAACATGTCTATCTTTTGGACCATGCTTTCCATGACCAGAGAGATCTGGGCACTGGTATCTCTCCACCCTTTGCATTCTTTGCCATTCTCCTCCGTGACTTTAATAGGTTTCAGGTCTATCCTCACAGGGGCAGACCTCACAAAATTCAACAGAGGACATGCAGGTATCTCTTGGGATTTTGTGTTATGGATAACTGCATTAATATGGGCTGGATGGGGTGTTGTCTTAATTTCTTTTAGGTTAGGGCATTGATTTCTCACCTTCCTGGGCCATTTTCCTGCACAAAGGGCCTGTGATAGAGATTTCCAGAAGGAGAATGGTTCTGAAGAGGTGAATGCCTGGGCTCCCAGCCTCCCTCCCTTTTCCCAGGTGTAAAACTGGGTCCCCCTCTTACACCATGTTTTGCCCCACCTTCTGTGTCCTGCATTCATTAGACATTTGGGCTTGCAAAAAGAAATCAGCCTGGATACAACTATTTCCTGTATAGAATGTAAAGATTTATCCCATAATACATCTCTGATCTTCTCAGCACGCATGCTTAGGTAAAGTTCTTGAGCACAGATCAGACAACTGATCATAGTTCTCAGCTCCCTTCTCCTTTGCCCATTTTCTCATTAGCTCACACATTTTATAGGCATACTGACTATGATTCCTGTGGCACTTTCCCTGAGATTTCTAAATTCCAACCTATACACTTCAGGCAATAGGCACTCACTTTTAGTTTTCCCTGGTGGTGCTCCAGCCCCACACTGCCCCTTCCCTGGAAGTCTCGCCCTCGCTCCGCCCCTGCTTCATCCCCTCCCGAGGCCCCACCCTCGCTCCACCAATTTCCGCCTCCAATCTGCCCCATCCACTGCTCTCTGCCCTCCCACAAGCACCTCCCCCAGGTGACCAACAGCTGATTGGCAGCACCACCGAACAGCTGAAGATGGTGCATGCTGACCACCCAATATTTTTTTTCTGTTTATGCTTGAGCATCATGGAGTCAGCAGCTATACTTCAGGTTTCAAATTACCCCTTCGAAAGACAGCTTTTTAAAATTCAGAATATTTCAAAGCCTCACCAATGAGCATTTCATTAAATACATTTAAAGAAGAGAGTTGTGCAATCAGGGTGGGGACTTTCTTGCCTCTGGAACCTTCTGAACCCCACATAGCCTTTCAAAAGTGGTAAGTTATTCTTCAACACAGTCTATTTCATTTATGCAGGGCACAATTTATCCCAGCTCATTCCTTGGATGAAAGGTGTGTCCGTGCCTTGCCATCATGTCCAGATTATGCAGTCACTTCTATTCTAAGGCTTCTTTGGTTTTCAGCTCCATGGCTCATTGATGGGCAGCTGCTTCCTTCTCCTCCCTCTGCCTCTCAGTTTCCAGGGCCTGCTGGTGTGTGTCTTCTTGATGCTGCCTTTCTGCCTCCCTTTTCTTGGCTCTCATATCTGCTTGTCACTTTTGGTGATCACCCTCTTTGTCACTCTGTTCTCTCCAGCTTGGCCAGTTCTAGCTTCATACCTGCTTCACTGGTGCTCATATATTTATGCTTTGCTATTTCTATTTCCCATACCTGAAATAAGCAAACAAAACAACAAATGTAATAGCCTTTCCATGATTGTTCCCCGCCACCACAATTGAGACTCACTTAAAATTGTTACACCAGTGCTTAAAGTGTAAATCTCATATAAAATAACAAGCTGTGTATAAATCCTGTTTAGACTATGATAGTCAGGCATGCAATCCAGACCACTAAGGGGCTGTGTCACTTGCCCTGCAACCTTGAGTGCGTCACAGTGCCTTGTTGCTATAGCTCTCACCTGGATTGCTCACAAACAGCCAAATAGCATGCAGGTCACACCCTTAGTGTTTGTGTATAGCTGCACTTTGCCAGCCACATATCAGCACACTCTGGCTTCCACCAGACTTGGTTACCACTTGCAGAGTGACCGCAGCAAACTACCAGTCCTGGATTTCCCCCCCAAAATCTGAGTTCTCCACTGTCCAGCCCTCCCCTGGACAGCCCAGATATATTAGGTCCATTGATCCTTTTAGAGATCAATATACAACAGTCTGCTGCCTTAAATGACATTACCCAAAGAATTCTCAACACTGGATTAGTTTTAATTAAAGACTAAAACAATTGTATTTAACTACAAAGAGATAGGTTTTAAGTGAGTACAAGTATAAGACATTACAGTTAGAAATGTTTGCAAGAGAAATAAAATGCTTTCTAAACTTAAACTAGACTGGGTTCAAGGTGAAATTCTTACCACAGGTTCCCAACAAAAATTCTGACTAAGTTTTGGGTCAGGATCTGCTTCTAAAGTCCATAGACTGTTTCTTTTGTCATCTTAGCTGAAGGAGAGAGAGATGGATAGGGAGAGAATGTGGGGTGTTTTTGCCCGTCACTTTTACAGTTCATTCACCCTTTGAAATGTATTTTTCTGAGAGTTTCCCCTAGATGCAATTTTCCTGATGTGAGACTGGAGTGAAGGAGTCTGGTGGTGAAAGAGGTTCCATGCTGTTTGCTAAGATGTAGATCTGTTTGTTCCTGCCCTCATTCCTTGCCAAAGAATGGCCCCTTGATAAGTGATTGCCAATCAGCTTTGATGACACCTAGCTACTAGGCATCAGCTTGTCCTTAGTCTTTGAGAAACAGCTTTACTCACTTCCCAGACTTGTCTGGTAAACACATATAATGTTACTACACACATTTTATCATGATATTATTGGCCAGTGATTTATTAGTTTTCAAATGATACCTTTCAGAGAACTATCCACAATGACTCCAAGATCTCTTGCTTGAGTGGTAACAGCTAATTTTGATATAATTTTATATGTATAACTGGGATTATGTTTTCCAATATGCATTACTTTGCATTTATCGACATTGAATTTCATCTGCCATTTTGCTGTCCAGTCACTCAGTTTTGTTAAGTCTTTGTAACATTTCATGGCCTGCTAGGGACTTAACAATTTTGAGTAGTTTTGTATCATCTGCAAATTTTGCCACCTCATTGTTTACCCCTTTTTCCAGATCATTTATAAATGTTACACAGTACTGCTCCCAGTACAAACTCCTGGGAGACATCACTCTTTACTACTCTCCATTCTGAAAATTGACCATTGATTCCTACCCTTTGTTTCCTATCTTTTAACCAGTTATTGATCCATGAGAGGAACTTCCTTCTTATCCCATGACAGTTTACTTTGCTTAAGAGCCTTATCAAAAGCTTTCTGAAAATCAAAGTACACTATATCCACTGGATTCTCCCTTGTCCACATTTCAGATTTTGGTGGTGAGGGTGGCAACTTTAACTGTGATTCTAGGGGCTATTTAGGCACCTGAAAACTCTAGATTTTTTGCAAATAATAATTTAAAAATTAACTGACAGGAGCACTGTATCTAATTCCTATATAAAAAAAGAGAATTAAATAAATAGTACACCCACTCAGCTCTAATACTAACATGTTCTCACATCTTGTGTCAAGTCACTTAAGGGACACTGGCTAGGTTTAAAATTTTAATGTATAATCTTACTTTGTTACTAACTCTTGAATACAGCAATTGAAACAATTGTAGGCAAGTCTAGATTACTTTCTATCACTTTTTTGCAGTTCACCAGTTGGAATAGATCATTTAACTCTGGAAACATCCTACTAGGGCAAGGCACCGTGAGTTTATACTGCACCTCTCTGGGGCTCTGTGTTACCTCCCTACAAATAATAGACTAGAAATCAACCTTTAACAGAAGTGAAATTGACACTCTCAAGTCACTCTCACAGTATTGCCAACCCCAAATGTTCAAAACTTATGAATCAGGCTCACCAAAAATCATGAGATTGGGTTTAAAATCATGAGATTATGTAAAAATAATAGATTGGTATTCTTTTATTGGCCTTCTGCTTTTTGAGCCTTTAGGGTGGACTGGGGTCACATTTTGAAACTTTCTCCACAGCCACGAGAGCTAGAAACTTCATTTTTCTTTAAGAATAAAGTCTGAAATAATCACATATCCTCCTGACTCAAGGAGCTGGGGCTTTAAGGAAAACAATAATTATGAGACTCATAACAAAATCATGAGATTTTGTCAACGCTGCTTTCACTTCTATTTAAAGGCTAGTTACTTTCCAGAAGGCTCTTAAACACAACACTACAGTGATTGAGTTACAGTTCTCACAGGAGAATATTTAAAATCAAACACTAAGAAAATTCCACATTTTAAAGTTGAGAAAAAAATTGAGACTTTGGGGTATATCAAGGCCACTGCAAGCAGGAAAGGAAAATAAATAGGCACAGGAGCTCTGGGCAGTTCTTCCTCTTGAAAGAAAGTTGGAGGGGCTTCTAGTCCTTAATTCAGGAGAACTTTTATTGCCACCAATGCCTTCATTTCTAGATATCAGCATGTACTTAATAACTATACATTTCATAATTAAATATCTGAGCCATCTTATCCAGGGCTACACATTTTATACACATTGGCTCAGGGGCTACATTTTCTGACATATTCTGAATGGTGCTGAGCACACAGATGGTGCCCCGTAAATAATACAAATCATGGCAATAATCATTGACTTTATGGACTCTGTGGATGCAATTTCTGTTCTTTGTTCTGGAATTGGCCAAGATACAGATGAAACCCTAAGAATATGACGCATAAGCACATCTGAGACACATAAGACACTGTCTTTTCTCAAACTCAGAACAAAAAATGTCAAAAGAAAATGGTTTTCAGTTAAAATGTAAAATTGGACAGTAGCCATTGCTCTACAACCCCGCATGGGGTAGAACCTGCCATCCCTTGGGGGTTAAGTGATCTCCTCTCATCTGACTCTCTTTCTCCATCCTTCCTGACCTCTGTGCTGCTTTCCATGCTGTCAATCATGACATCCTCCCCAATTGCCTTGGACTGATTGCTGGTGTCTCAGAGAACTGGCCGCCTTGTGTTTGCTCCCATCTATCAGAGTCTTCTTCTTTTTTTTTTGCAGCATGCAGAAGAGAGAGGCTGGTCTGCTGGATTGGGAGCTAGCCATGAAAGACCTGGGTTCTAGTTCCCCCCATGGACTTCCTGTATGACCTTGGGCCAGTGCCTTTAGGACAGAGTTTCAAAACCTTTTAGGCACCCAAAGATGCAGCTGGGCATCTAATGGGGTTTACAAAGCACCTAACCTTCTAGGCACGTTTGGAAATCCCACAAGGTGCCTAACTACCTTTGAAAATCTGTTCTTTAGTCTCTCTGTGCCTCAGTGCCCCATCAGTACACAACGGGGATAACAGCCCTGCTCTATCACACTGAGGGGCTGTGAGGAGAAATAGGTTAGACATTGTGAGGTGTTCAGATGCTGTGGTGATGGGGCCACATAAGTACCACAGGTAGGGTGGTAACCTCTCTATACCACTGCTCTTCCCTGGCTTTTGGCCCCTTCTTTTCACCTATGCCCCCAAATATCCCTCTTTTCTCAAGGTAACCTTGGCTCAGACGGCTTAGCTGCATTTTTTCTGAGTCCCCTGTGTTATCTCTAAAACAACCCCTCCTCCCCCTCCACAGAGGGATTCCTGTTTTACTGGCTAGATTTCCAGATCTTTAACCAGCCCTTTCTTATCTTAATCACCCTGCCTCTGTTTGTAAACAAAATACTGACTCCCTGCCCAAGGGGCACATCTCCCCTGCAGAACTTACATTTCACACTATGGGCATGTCTACACTGTCAGAGTTACAGCGCCACTCAGGGAGTGCTGAAGGGAAACCACTGTTGTGTGTTCACACTGACAGCTGCCTGCACAATAGCGTGTTCATATTTGTGGCACTTGCAGCGGTATTTGGAGCGTTGCACTCTGGGGAGCTATCCCACAGAGCATCTCTTCCTCTTCTGCCACTAAGAGTTGTGGGAAGGTGGAGGGGGTTGCGGGGCATCCTGGGTCTTGTCCCAATGCCCCGTGATGCATTGCTTTGCATCCCAGCAATCCCTGTGCTTCTGTCCGCATTTGGTGCCATCTTTCAATGGTTTGTGTACTGTGTGCTCTGCCTCTTCAGGCTGCAGGAATGGACCCTGAACTGTTGATCAGTACTCTGCTCGCTCTGACTAACACATCACGAGTGGCAGTGGAGTTATTCCTTACAAAGGCAAGAGGAGTGCGACATTGATCTCGTCACACGTACTAACTATGACACGAGATTGCTTGTTGCTTTCATGGAGGTGCTGACCAGCAGAGAGAATGCAAGGCCTCTGTAGGCTACAGTAGAGTGTGTAGGTTGCCCCTAGCTGGTGGAGTTGGGTATCTGACCCCTGGCAGGCACAGACAAGGCTTCCTCATGCTAAAGGCAGTTGGTAACTAGATACCTCATAGCCTTGGTTTTTGAAATATAGTTTCCCATAGGGAAACTGACAAAACAATAACCCACTTGGATATCTGTATATATCTTACTTTTGGGAAGGGGGGAGGGTGTTTGGTAACAAGTCGATAAGGGAAAACATCTCCCTGGTGGCAGTTGATAATTTAAAGTTAAAGAAAATCAATCTGCAAAATGCGATCACACATCATCAAGCGTATGATTTCTGGAGCAGGGCCATCATAAGCACAAGGCTCACCAGGAATCACATGAGCAGGTCAGAAGAGGACCTCCATGCACAACCCACCACCTGGTCCAATAAAGGTATTACCTCACCCACCAGGTCTCTCATTTTCTAGTCACCATTTGTAATGGGAATAAAATTACAGCATCAGACAGTCAGTCATTCTGTGTGGAACAGAGGTGAATGTGAGAAGTATGTATGAGCCTAGTTACTGTTGGCACAGGGCCTGACAGGAGCCATCTTGCACCTTTGCCATTCAGGGGCTTTTGGGCCTGGGATGGCTGCAGCACAGACTAGGGCTGCTGCAAACAGTGCCCCTACTCTAATGGTCACTGTGGAGTGCAGGTTACCTCAGCTCTGCCATCTCATGCCCAATCTGCATTCCTGCGAATTCCTGTGTTCCCTGCAGAAACAAACCAGAGATTCACTGCAACAGGGTGATTGATGTTCTAAGGCGTTGCTAGCACAAAGTGTTATTCGGCACAATGCTGAATCTGGTCCGAGGTGCTGCTTTGACCCAAATGTGTCCAAATGCCATATAGTGCCTAGATATTGTGGTGTGGCTGTTTTATAAATGCAGATAAACTGGGAGAACAGCTTTTCTGTTTCCATTGGGGTTGCTATTTGACTAGTATGATAGTGGTGTGGTAGCTATGTTGGTATCAGGATAGGAGAGATACAAGGTGGGTGAGGTGTATGTATATGTCTTTTATTGGATATTGTTATGAAATTGATCCAATAAAAGATTACCTACCTGCCTTGTCTCTCTAGTATAATAGTTATTTATGCTGAAAGGCTGGTACAATTCAACAATGTAACATGATTCTTTGGCTAGTGCTTTTAGTTTTTAAGTCAAAGAATGAGGAAGGAATTAAAACCTATGACTTTTACTGTAACAAATATTTATTTTCCCTTTTGTAAAGTGCCAAACCTAGTTCAAGAACTTCAGGCACAGTAAGGGGATTTCTTAAGCCCTGACATATAGCAATGTAAGCTTGCATGTTGAAAGCAGCAGCAGGTGTGCTCCCAGGTGGGGGCACTGGAGGGACACTGGGAATCCTACTCTAAGAAGAGAAACCAAAGCAAATGAGGAAGCAAATAAAAATATTCAGGCAGGCCACGTCTCAGGCTGTGAAAACAACAGGCTGGCCAGGTTAGTTACTCATTACCAAGACCTAGAATGTGCAGAGAGGTTCACTGCTGATCACAGAGCAGGCACCCATATGGGACAAGAAAAAGAATTATCAGAAGCAGTACAACTTGGGAAGAGTCAACACTAAGATTTTTTAATGATTCCTAATTATTTTTACATTTTTTTTCTTTTGGCAGGACAAAAAGATCAACGATTTTCTCTTGCTCCCAGATTTTGGCCCAAACACTTTCCTTTTTTGTTTTCTTGATCAGAAGAGGAAGCAAACAATTCCCCCCCCCCATGCACTGTTGCACTTTAATGCTCAGGTATCACTCCTGAGTCTGAAGTTGCCTGCAAGGAGCTCTTGTTGGGGCTCTGGAGAGAAAAGTTCCCAGCTACAGCAAAATTTATTTAATCTTGTACCAAAGGAGGAAAAATATCCTGCAAAGAACTAAAAGGATGATAATGCAAAAGAATGTATAAAGGTGTTGCCACTTGGAAAAGAAAAGAGAAATAAGGAGGAGAGAAGAAGCCACAAAGAAACAGAGGAGCAGCATGGGGAACTTTTGCCGGAAACATTGCCCTTGGATGCAGCGGTGTGCCCCTTGGCTCTTCCAAGAGAGTGATGGTGGACAGGAAAAGAAATATAAGACAGGGACGGGCCAAGATAACCCGGGCTGGGTGGAAGATGACTGCCACACAGACAATACTTCTGAGAAAACAGCAAAGAAAGCTGTGAGAGCAGACACTGGAATTCCTTTGCCTCCACCACGTGAGCAGAAGCCCAAGAACCACCACAAGTTTGTGGCACTGTTTGATTATCAGGGCCGCACTAAGGAGGACCTGAGCTTCCGAGCCGGGGATAAACTCGAGGTGCTGGATACATCTCAAGAGGGCTGGTGGTATGCTAGCCTCCTCCTGGACAGTGGATCAACACGGCCTGGACAGAAGCTCCGTGGCTACATCCCTGCCAACTATGTAGCTGCTGATGAGAGCATCGAGGCTGAAGCGTAAGTAATGCACATCTAATGCTCAGTCATTGTTCCCCTTGTTTTAACACAAGGACCAGCTTGCCATATCCTTTGCCACACTGAATAGTACCTTGCTCCGCATGTAGTCTCAGTGGTGCAAGGCACTATTTAACATGAGTAAGGAGATCACAGTCTGGCCCCAAATAAATAAAATAAGGCAAAGTATCCAGATGTTTGTTTCAGTCTAAATCACTTTCCTTCCCCACATGCTCTAATCACCTCCTTACAAAGTATGTGGGAGTATTGGTAGGTCACAGCTGGTATAGGTAATTATTATGTATATAGCAGTAAAAGTATGCTAGGTGCTTTCCAAAGAGTAAGATGACAAGGTCTGCCCCCAAAGAGCTTGCAGTTTAAATAATTACAAGCTCACTACATTATTTAAAAGGCCAGGAAGCTGTGAACATACCCTAATGTTTTGTTACTAATGGTGGGTGAATTTCGAAGGTATCTGTGATTGTTTCTACCTCATCATAGACACAATGCATGGTGCTTTGTAAACAAATCCCTGCCCTGTAGAGCTCAAAATCTGATTTAAACTATGGTCCGTAAAAGGAAGAATGAGTGGCTGTAGTAGCAAAGTAACATACCTTTGCAGTCTGACATGGTTTAACTGTCTAGAGTTGCTGTACCAGCTTTATACCAGCTGCAGGGCCTGCTCTAGGCATCAGCAAAACAAGTTGGTGCTTGGGGCGGCACATTTCATAGAATCATAGAATCATAGAATCTCAGGGTTGGAAGGGACCTCAGGAGGTCATCTAGTCCAACCCCCCGCTCAAAGCAGGACCAACCCCAACTAGATCATCCCAGCCAGGGCTTTGTCAAGCCTGACCTTAAAAACCTCTAAGGAATTTCTAGGGGCAGCATTCTGGCGCCGGCCATGCCGCCCCTAAAAGTGTGCTCCGGCCGCCCTAGCTCACCTCCGCTGCCACTGCTCGCGCGCCGAGCTGATTCACGCGCTGCTCGGGATCTCCCCCTCCCTCCCAGGTTTGAGAGCCTGGGAGGGAGGGGGAGATCCTGAGCGGCTGTGG
Organism: Chelydra serpentina; assembly: GCA_037349315.1. Taxonomy (NCBI): domain Eukaryota; kingdom Metazoa; phylum Chordata; order Testudines; family Chelydridae; genus Chelydra; species Chelydra serpentina. The sequence continues at coordinate 48,491,755 of JBAIAC010000010.1, forward strand.
CACGTGCGCCACTTCTCCCCCTCCCTCCTAGGCTTGAGAGCCTGGGGGGAGGAGGCACCCTGGGGGGTGGGGTAAGAAAAAAACAGGGGAGGGGGCAAAATTGTTTTTGCTTGGGGCGGCAAAAATCCTAGAGCCGGCCCTGACCAACTGAAGATTCATTCATGTTGGGAGAATCCTCAAGTGACCAGTTAAGACAGGTGTAGGGCCCCTTTCTACCGTGGAGACCTTAGTGTCTAGGATTTGGCCCACTGTTACTATCCATAGTCAATCAGACGGCACTTCCTCCATTTAGATTCAAAAGCCTCACTTCACGACCATCTGCGGAAACAGCATTTGTCTGGGGCTACCAGAGAAGTGCTTGTATGCTCTCATTCAGCTCAGTCTGACCTTTGCTCTCTTTCAAGAACTGGTTTTCTGGCAAGATTTCCAGGACTTCTGTTTCTTGTCACAGCTGGAAATACTGTGAAAACAACGTCAATTGTTATTCAACTGAATCTCCTTTATCCAAGTCCTTCTTATCTTTGTAATCTCCCCCTGCACGCACAATTTGCATTGAATAGCTCTTATTTGGAGTATCAAGATTTTTTTCTTTTACTGATTTTAAATTTTATCTCTCCATTTTTTCAAAAGAGAAAGAACATCCAATTTCATTATCCCTGTTTTTGCTCGAGGACCCATGGAATAGTGGAGAACTGCAGAGGGAGGTTTTTCAGCTCTCAACTGAAGTCTTTCCTCCAAAATATTTGCCAAGAATTTGAGTTAAGTAGGTGTTAAAAACAAAGAAACACAAGCACCAAAAAACAGTCTGACTAAAAATTTCTGCAGTTGTCCTTACAGACACAAATTGGTAGACAAGGGTCTGATACTTCTGATGTGAGAACAAGCAGAAAATCCCCCAAAACCACTTTATACATGAAGTAAAGAGAATGCAAACTTTGTTTCTGCTCCTCACTTAAAAATAAAAGGGGTAGAGGTGGGGCTTAAAAGGTTAATGAAATGCCTATTAAATTAAAACATTAACATATTCTGTTCCCAGGACTTAAAATAGAAATGTTGTCGGTCAGTCACTAACTTCCTTCTTAGCTTTTTTAATTTGTATTTTAATCTGGTTTACCTATCACTTGCTTATGGAGTTGTGCGCGGGTGGGTATTTTTAAACTTTTTCTATTATTTCTTCAGAGATTAGTATTTTCAAATCTCAGATTTGTAAATTAGTTTATATAATTTGATTCAGGCAAGATGTGCATCTAAAGAGGATAACAAAAGCATTTTCTAAGGTGATCTCTGTTTGTGTAAGTGCTAACTACAGACATCTTTTGGGGCTTAAGCAGTGATCATTCTATAAAAACAATGAGAAGTACAAGTTTGCCTTGCCAGTATTAAGTTATCAGATTGGCCCATATGAGTTTGCATGGCATGTCAGCAGTAGGGAAAAGGTGAACAACTTTACCCATCTTTACTGAATACCCACAGCTACCATTCTTGACAAAGGGGATGATAACCTTCCATTGCAATAGGTAGGGGTATTTTCTGTTACACAAATTCAGGTGTCAAAATGTTTCAGATTGGCAAGATGCTACCAGGGAGAAAACTGTCTGACCCATGGAGTGTGGGAGAAGTCTGAGTGTAGGAGAAAGAGCATATAGCATCTCTCTTGAGCACACTCCTTAGCGACCAACTGCAACTGAGTGGCAGTGTGGATCTGGAAAAGGCTGCTCTGTCTTTCAGCTGCCACGGACATTGCAGCGCACATGTATGTATTCATGCCCCATGCAGTGATCTTAACAATTGGGACAGGAAGGGTGGGACATTTTTCTGGTGTCATAGGAGTGTGTACACATGTGGCCACCATATCAGTTTATAAAATATATATCTATGTGCTGATACCTTGAGGTTTGTCAGCAGCATTCGTATTACTGACCACAAAGTATTGTTGTTTTAGCCTTTGTCAATACTTCAAAATTTTCTGACCGGCCATATTATAGACCCAGTCAGAGATTGACCAAGTCAGTCTAAATGGTGCTGTTCTTTCCTTTCTTACAGAAGGCAGAGTTGGGTAATTACACATCTGTCATGAGAGATCTCTTGTACAGGTAACACAGGACTCCATTCTCTCCTCCTTCCTGTATGTATGCGAAATTATCCAGAGAGATAGGCTAGCTGAACTTTGGGGCCTTCATTTGGCTATAGCTCCCCTTTTTATTGGGTCCAGACAATACAGTTGGCTGGTTCTTCCCATGTCTAATCAAGATAGCACTTGGATGAAAGCTAGCTGGCTTTGAATCAGTCCCATTAAGTCTGAGGTAATGATGCTACGATGGAGTAAATAACCAGGGGAAGTAGCAGAGATTATATACGCTTCCTCCAGTTGGAAGAATTGGCCCACATTTTGTGACTCATTTTCACAAAGGGGAGCCTTGGCTATTTTAAGTGCTTAAATTGCAGGAGTGGCCAGACTCCTGCTTAGAGTTTTAGGATATTGTGTGCAGGGGAAGAGTCTTAGATAAATTATACAGCTCAAGAATGTAATTAGATTAAGAACATAAGAATGTCTATACCCAGTCAGAATAATGGTCTATTTAGCCCAGTATCCTGTCTTCCTACAGTGGCACGTGCCAGATGCTTCAGAAGGAATGAACAGGACAAGGCACTTATTGAGTAATCCATCAGATGTTGTCAAGCCCCAGCTTTTGACTGTTAGAAATGTAGGGACTAGCAGAGCATGGGGTTTCACCCTTGACCATCTTAGTTAATAGCCATTGATGGACCTATTCTCCATTAATTTATCTAATTCGTTTTTTAACCCATTTATGGTTTTGGCCTTCACAACAGCCCCTGGCACTGAGCTCCACAGGTTGACTGTGTGTTGTGTGAAGTAGTACTGTTATGTTTGTTTTAAACTGGCTGCCTATTAATTTCACTGGGTGATCCCTGGTTCTTGTGTTATGTGAAAGGGTGAATAACACTTCCCTGTTCACTTTCTCCACATCATTTGTGATTTTTATGGACCTCTATCCAGTAGTGCAGCCAGGTCCGGAGCGCAGGGGGAGCGGCACTATAAAAAGGCGCCTTCCCCTGTACTCACCCGGCGGCGCTCCGGGTCTTCGGCGGCACTTCGGCAGCGGGTCCTCACTCACTCCGGGTCTTCGGTGGTACCTGCCACCGAAATGCCACCGAAGACCCGGAACGCTGTGTGAGTGCAAGAAGCGGCGCTTAAAAAGAAGCTCTGCTAAAAAAAGGCGCCGCTTCCTTTTTAAGGTGCCGCTTCTGCTCACAGCGGGAGCGGCCGCTTCCCCTGCTCCCCCCCGGTTACGCTACTGCCTCTATCGTATTCCACCTTCATCGTCTCCTTTCTAAGATAAACAATCACAGACTTTTTAAGCTGTCCTCATAGGGAAGCTGTTCCATACCCCTCATCATTTATGTTGCCCTTCTCGGTACTTTTCCAAACAATAATGTATCTTTTTTGAGATGGGGTGACTCGAACTACACGCAGTATTCAAGGCATGAGTGTACCATGGATTTATACAGTAGAATTGTGTTATTTTCTGTCTTATTTTCTATCCCTTTCCTAAAGGACCCTAACATTCCGTTAGCTTTTTAGACTGTGCTGCACATTTCAGAGAACTGTCCATGATTACTCCAAGATCTCTTTCTTGAGTGGTAACATCTAATTTAGACTTCATCATTTTGTATGTATATTTAGAATTATATTTTCCAATATGCATTATTTTGCACTTATCAACGTTGAAGTTCATTTGCCATTTTGTTGCCCAGTCATCCATTTTTGTGAGATCCTTTTGCAATTCTTCACAGTCAGCTTTGGACTTAACCATCTCGAGAAATTTTTTATCATCTGCAAACTTTGCCACCTTACTGTTTACCTCCCTTTTTCCAGTTCATTTATGAGTGTTGAACAGCACAGGTCCCAGTACATATCTTTGGGGAAACCCCTCTATTTATCTTTCTCCACTGTGAAAATTGGCCCTTTATTTCATATCCTTTAACCAATTACTGATCCATGAAAGGACCTTCCCTCTTATCCGATGACTGTTTATTTTGTTTAAGAGCCTTTGGTGTGAGACCTTGTCAAAGGCTTTCTGAAAATTCAAGTACACTAGATCCACTGGCTCACCCTTGTCCACATGCTCGTTGACACTATCAAAAGAATTCTAACAGATTGGTGAGGCGTGATTTCCCTCTACAAAAGCCATGTTGACTTTTCCTCAACATATCGTATTCATCTGGTCTTTAAAGTTTCAGTCAATTTGCCCTGTACTGAAGTTAGGCATACTAGCCTGTAACTGCTGGGATCACTTCTGGAGCCTTTAAAAAAAAAAAGTGTTACATTAGCTATCCTTCAGTCATCTGGTACAGAGGCTGATTTAAGCGATAGGTTACATACCACAGTTAATTCTGCAGTTTCATATTTCAGTTCCTTCAGAACTCTTTGGTGAATGTTATCTAGTCCTGGTGATTTATTACTGTTTGATTTATCAATTTGTACCATAACCTCCTCTACTGACGCCTCAATCTGAGACAGTTCCTCATATTTGTCACCTGAAAAGAATGGCTCAGGTGTGCTAATCTCACGCCCATTCTCTGCAGTGAAGACTGATACAAAGAATTTATTTAGCTTCTCTGCAATGGTTTTGTGTTCCTTGAGTCCTCCCTTTGCACCGCGATTGTCCAGTGGCTCCAGTGATTGTTTGGCAGGCTTCCTGCTTCTGATGTACTTACAAAACATAACAGCATTTTTTTCCTGTCTTTTAGTAGTTGCTCTTCAAATTCTTTCTTGGGCTGTCTAATTATACTTTAATACTTGCCTTGCCAAGGTTATGCTACTTTCTGCTTTCCTCAGTGGAATTTGACTTCCAATTTTTAAAGAATGCCTTTTTGTGTCAAAATACTTCTTTTATTCTGCTGTTTAGCCATGGTGGCATTTTTTGTTTTTGTTTGTTTGTTTTTTGCTCCTCTGATTTTTTTTATTTGGGGTATACATTTAGTTTGAGCCACTATTATGGTCTTTTTAAATAATTTCCATGCAGCCTGCAGGCATTTCACTCTTGTGACTGTTTCTTTTAATTTCCATTTAACTAGCTTCCTCATTTTTGTGTAGATCCCCTTTATGAAGTTAAATGCTACTGTGGTGGTTTTCTTTGGTATTTCCCCCACATGAGGATGCTAAATTTAATTACATTATGGTCACTATTACTGAGCAGTTCTGCTATATTCACTTCTTGGAACTGATTCTATGCTCCACTTAGGACTAAAACAAGGATTGCCTCTCTCCTTGTGGGTTCCAGGACAAGATGTTCCAAGAAGCAGTCATTAATGGTGTCTAGAAATGTTACCTCTACATCCCATCTTGAGGTGACATGTACCCAGTTAATATAGTTGAAATCCCCCTTTGTTTGTAGCCTCTCTACTCTGAGCATTTCACAATCACCATCACCAACCTACATGTCAAATGCTCCATGGATGACTGTAATGTTTCACTGAAATCTATTTTTTTTAAAAAGTCATTTAGAGATTGACTTTGCCACCCTTATGCATGCTGAGTGGTACCTTACCACATAGGTAATCCCCATGAAATCTCATCCTTGACAGACAGGAAGGATGGTCCAGTGGTTAGTGCACTAGCCTTGGACTTGGGAGACCCGTGTTTAAGTCCTACTACACAGTCTTCCTGTGTGACTATGTATTTTGTGGGGTGAAATCATAGAATCATAGAATATCAGGGTTGGAAGGGACCTTAGGAGGTCATCTAGTCCAACCCCCTGCTCAAAGCAGGACCAATCCCCAATTTTTGCCCTAGATCCCTAAATGGCCCCCTCAAGGATTGAACTCTCAACCCTGGGTTTAGCAGGCCAATGCTCAAACCACTGAGCTACCCCTCTCCCAAATACATTGAAGATTGTGCTTAAATTCTATAGTGATGGGCTCCATATAAATACCAAAGATAGAGAGAAAGAGTGGGGCCCTTAAAATTTTATATGGATCCTTCTTAACCCCTTCATTACTGATCTTCTACTTCATGTGCTGTGCTCCTTATACTAACAACATTCTATTGCTGTCAATGGAATATTAGGGTGTACCTGGTATGTTTGGAGACAGGTGTATTCTACTAGGGTGTACCTGGAATGCTTGGTACTAATCAAGTAGTTAAAGATAAACAAATGCCTATTAAGACACAGTTGCACATGATCCATATGCTGCTGGTAGCACAATAAGTTACGTTATCTCGCTTCACGAGGAGTTAAATACGTAGCAGTGTAAACATTGCACCAAAGCTTTTTATATAGTAGGCCAAGTGCAGGAACACTGCCTGAATAACAGGAGAAGCGATGGGGAAAAGAGCTAAAGTACCCTTTTGAAGCTCCAATACACTCTTCCACTTTGGGAGAATCCAAACTTTGGCTGATCCTCTGTCCTCAACTCTAAGGAGCTGAGCTTTGTACTGTGTAGTGTGTATGCATCCCTACCTCCCCCCCAAAAAAGTCGCTCTACCTCCTTCTGCAGGAAGAATGCACTAGCTCCTTTAGCTGGGGGAACCTCCATGGCTACGGGGCTGTGCTGGATTTGCCATCTCATAATTAACAAAGCATAGGGATTTATTATGTTAATATGGGTTAGTGTCACCGGGTGCCATAGGCGCCGACTTCGTGGGTGCTCCGGGGCTGGAGCACCCAGGGGGAAAAATTGGTGGGTGCTCCGCACCCACCAGCAGCTCCCCGCCATCCCCGGGACCCGCGGCCAGCTCTCCGCCAACCCCGGGGCCCGCCGCCATCTTACCTTAGCACAGGGAGACGTTGCGGGGCCCCGCCCCCGACGCTGGGCGACGTTGCGTCGGCGTCAGGGGCGGGGCCCCGCAACGTCACCCGGCGTTGGGGGCGGGGCCCGGCGTTGGGGGCGGGGCCCCGCAACATCACCCGGCGTCGGGGGTGGGGCCCGGCGTCGGGAGCGGGGCCCCGCCCCCGACGCTGGGCGTGGGCTCCCACCGGCGCCAGAGAAAGTCGGCGCCTGTGCCGGGTGCTCCACTCACCGCTTGGGTGGAGCCTCCTCCTGGTCACTCTGGGGATTGGCTCTCAAGGTGGATGCCCCCTTCTGCCATCTGTCTGTCTCTCAGATCTGTGGCCCCTCTCTCACTCCAGACACTGTGGTGTCCTCTTCATGACTTAGCCCTCTGTCCAGGTCACTTAGTGTCCCCCAGCTTCCAGGGTACAGCCCTCAATTCTCTGTCACCCACACAGTGACCCAGGCAGTCTTCCTGTTTATGGCCTGTGCCTAGTCTATGCAACACCCTTTGTGGCTGATAGGGGAATCCAGTTCGACCCTCTACTCCAGGTTCCAGTCCAGGGACCCTCAAACTAGCAGAGATGGGTATCTTTTTCCCAGTCCTCACTGATCCTTCCTTGGACAGCTTCCTAAATCTCCTTCTCCTCCTTTCTCTGGCCGTACCAACTCCCAAGCCCTCCTCCCTTTTCCTAGGGAGTGACTGTCCTTTCCTAGCAGCAGGACATTTCTGCTATTATGTTTCTGTTCTTAGCTCCACCTGTTCCCATATAGATGGAGCTTCCCCTCATTAGGGTTTTCCTATCAGCTTCAGCCCAATAGGTTAATTGACCCACCTGGTCTTCATTAAACCCTTCAAGGTGAGTGCGAGGTGGACACCCATTCACAGTTTGAGAGATATTTGTGTTAACATTTCTACTAGGTTCTGTGCCTCTAGCATACAGGGGTGTGTGCCCAGTGCTAAGTTTGTTTTCTTTGGGTTGTCACTTGATTTTTATTAAAAACACCTGTTCTTGTAAAAAGATGGGCATTCCTCCAACATTTTCTTTGGCTGGAGAGTCACAAAACAATCCGTGCAGCAGGCAGCTTTTAAAGGGAGGAAACTGACTACTTATGTGGCCTGCGCCTTTGAAAATGCACAAGGACGGAGAGAGTATGGACCCATTAATTTGTTTGTGTTTGGAGCACAGCAGAGTGGAATTTCCCCTCCATGTCAAAATGGTCCAGTATTCTAGCCATCTGATACCCATTAATGGGAGATGAGCAAAAGTCTTCAAAAATTTAAGGGTCATGATTATTGTATTACATTTCAACAATTACTGTAAGCAGTGCCCAATGAAGAGTGGATCAGCTAACCTGGGACTTTGACCAGAAGGGATCCACAAGGTTTAAAGCATGCAATCGCTTCCCTTTTTTTCCTGTCTCCTCCCACTCGGGCCCTTACAGTTGTTTGGTTGGTTGTTTATTTGATCATTAGTCCATTTTTTATTAGGAGGCTAGAGGGCTTTCCAAAGTAGGGTTTTTTGAGACCTTGATTTCACTCTGTCTGAGTGTACTTTTTATTATGAGGTAGAGCATGCTCAGCTGGTGACTTGTCATTAGAGAAGTGCTGGGATAAGCCTTTCAGTATTTTTCTTCTTTGGGCATCTCCGTCTATGCTCAAAATAACGATCTAGCCAGGGTTTCATATTTGCAGTGTGAATGTTGCTTCTGCTCTCTCTGATCAAAGTCTTCACCCTGAACGTTACTCTTTTTGGTTTCAAGAAATGAGACATTAAATAAATAAATTTTAAAAACCCAGAGATCTATTCTATCTTTTTAAAAGAAGGTCCTACTTGAAGCTGGATGTCAATTGGGCAGAAGAAAACAGCAATTTTAATAGATTGCTAGATGGGAGAATAGAAAGCTGAACTAAAGTATAGAAATGTCCCTGACAAAGAGTATATTCTCTCTCTCTTTTGTGCTGTGTTGACTGTTTTTCTGCACTGTAAACAGGAGCCATAGTAACACAAATTCACCTGCTCTTGTTTCACTAGCACCAGTTGTTTTAACTAAACAAGAAAACGACATAGTGAAAATTGTTATGGACAACAAATACTGCCCAGCTGTAGAGTTAATTTTAATGACCCAAAAAATCAAGCCGTGCAAGTGACAGTGCTACAGAGAAACCTTTGTTTCTTAGAAAAAGGCTAGAGTCTCATTATGGGTCTTCCCTACTCTTTCTCATAAAGGGTCCATTCACTGTTTATCTAACATAAATTGTATTATATCCCTTCATCCCAACACCACTGACACAATGGAGTGCTACGTTAGGGGAAATAAATCCAAGTGCATGCAAAGGAACAGATCTAACAAGTTCATTCCAATTTGAAAGCTATTACCAGTTCCACAGATATTGCCTATACTATAAATTGGCTTTTCCCAAACTTTTGAAAGGTGAACCCCTGTCCCCCCCACCTCCATCTGGATAATGAATCCAGTTGTGCAGCCTCACACAAAATCCCACCCTGTATTGTTAAAGGTCTACCCAAAATGAGCAACCTCTCAGAAATTATTTTGCAGATTTTCATAATATGGTACTTTTCTTTCTTAGATGATGTGAGCAGTAAAATAGTTAATGCTGATATTTAAAGTATCATCAACTGAGTTAGCATACGTTGAAGTGAGTGGGGTAGATCAAGTGTAGAGTTATTGTTTCAGGCTCTTTGGAAACTCAGGCAGATATTGGTGCCTTGGTTAAGTTTTCTGCACAACAAAACCAGCTATAGACTCTCTTTGAAATGGAAGTTGAGACGCTGCAGAAAAATTGAAAAGCTTGTCTATTCTCCCCAAAAATCTGGCTTGTCCTTTGCCCACCACACTTTATAAAACACTGCCTTGTACTTAAAAAGGGGATGCCACTAAGACCAGCAACATTGCTAGAGCTGAAATGATTTTTTTTCAGTGTTCATAGTATACCTATGCCACATCTAGTCTCCCATAGTGTTTATCACTTCAGTAAATATTTATAATTGTAAAGACTGCATAACAGTTCTAAAATCTTAGTCCCTTGCTCCAATGATGGCATACTTTCAATACATTTGGTACTATAAAGGCTATGTAAATTTGAAGCTGAGATGATGAAGCTTGACAGATCCATGAAAAAATTAGATTAACTTGAGCAATAAAGCGTGGCAGGGGGTGAACTGCAGCACTATAATCAGATGCTTTGGGAGTGACTTGCCATCGTGCCCTCAATCAACTGAAATGCTTGACATTTGGACAACCATGCATGGCTTTGAGTGCCAGACTGTGATAAAAATGGGACTGTGGTAGAAAAAGGCCCCTAAAATAGATATTTTGTAAATGACTTTAAAGCCTGTTGTCTGGCAGTCAAGTTATAGTGTACTTAACTGTACTTTTCATAACATAGTTTGATTCAGTGAGGACAGAATGCTGTCATACAGTGAATACGTGTGTAACAGTAAAGGAGTGAAGGGGTTAATGCAGCAACCAAAGAACTGTCCCAGGATAGCTGTTTTCATAGAGGTAGGTTTGGAACAAATTGATAAATTAAACAGTAATAAGTCACCAGGACCAGATGGTATTCGCCAAAGAGTTCTGAAGGAACTCAAATATGAAATTGCAGAACTACTAATTGTGGTATGTAACCTATCACTTAAATTAGCCTCTGTATCAGATGACTGAAGGATAGTTAATGTGATGCCTATTTAAAAAAAAAAGAACCCAGAGGCAGGGGCGCGGGAACAGGAGGGGCCAGTGGGCCATGGGTGTAAGAGTGAGCAATGGGGAGGAGGGAGCGGAGAGGAATGAGCTGGGGGGCCAGGGTCTTGGGGGGAAGAGGTGACATGGGAGCAGGGCCTCAGGGAAAGAGGCGATGCAAGGGCACGGGGTTGGGGAGAAGGGATGGCGTGGGGACAGGGACAGGATTTAGGGACTGGTGGCCCCCCCCACTTCTTGAGAGCTTCCGTTGCTCCGGTCCAGGTGTGACCTAGCACTTTACAGGCCAGTAAACCTAACTTCAGTACAGGGCAAATTGGTGAGGCATAATATCCCTCTAATTCTGTTCTTTACGATAGTTTCAACCAATCTATTAGAATTATTTGAGGGTGTCAGCAAACGTGGGTAAGGGGGATCCAGAAAGCCTTTGACAAGATACCTCACCAAAGGCTCTTAAGTAGGGTTGCCAGGTGTCTGGTTTTCGACCGGAATGCCTGGTCAAAAAGGGAACCTGGCGTCTCTGGTCAGCTCTGCTGACCGGGCCGCTAAAAGTCCAATTGGTGGCACAGCGGGCCTAAGGAAGGCTCTCTGCCTGCCCTGGCTCTGCACGGCTCCTGAAAGTGGCAGCATGTCCCGCCTCCAGCTCCTAAGTGCAGGGGCTCCACGTGGGCACCGTACTCTGCCCACGCCCCGAGCACCAGCTCCATAGTTTCCATTGGCCAGGAACCACTGCCAATGGGAGCTGCAGAGGCGGTGCTTGCGGATGCGGGCAGCGTGCAGAGTCCCCTGGCTGCCCCTGCGCCTAAGATCCGGAGGGGGGACATGCCGCCACTTCTGGGAGCCACGAAGAGCCAGGGCCAGCAGGGAGCCTGCCTGAGCCCCACTGCACTGTGGACCAGGAGCCACCTGAGGTAAGCGTTGCCCGGCTGGAGCCCACACCCCAACCCCCTCCCACACTTCAGCCCCCTTCCCCAGGTCAGAACCCCCATACAGACCCTAACTCCCTCCCAGAGCCTGCACCCCAATCCCCTGCCCCAGCCCTGAGTCCCCTCCTGTACCCCACACCCCTCAATGGAGTGAGCAGGGGCTGGACCTCAGAGGAAGGGCGGGGCAAGGGTATTAGGTTTTGTATGATTAGAAGGTTGGCAACCCTACTCTGAAGCAAAGTAAGCAGTCATGGGATAAGACGGAAGGTCCTCTCCTGGATCAGTAACTAGTTAAAAGATACGAAACAAAGATTAGGAATAAATGCTCAGTTTTTACAGTAGAGAGGTAAATAGAGGGGTCCCCCAAGGAACAAGCAAACTACAAAACCCCTTTATAGTTGGGGGAAGGATGGTTTGGTAGGCCTAGTTTTTTTTCAGCTTCCATAGAAACGGGGTGTTGTATTACATTAGCTTCAGTGATTATACGTTTTGGGTGATATCAGTGATAAATCCTTATGCCAGATATTGAATAATAGCAGCTACTATGCCTCAATATTTGCCTCAGATGCTATGTTTTTTGTTTCTGGAAGTGTGTGTGTGTGTGTGTGTGTGTGTGTGTGTGTGTGTGTGTGTGTGTGTGTGTAACACAAGGAATAAATACATACTGAAAAGATTAACTAAATTAAGACTGTAGAAACTGAAGAGTCATTCTTTTGTTTATTATTTCAAGCCACCTACTCATTCACAGACCAGAAGGAGGGAAAGACCAAAGACAGGCTGGAACATTGCAACATTATTTATTCCTGCTTATGGGTACAGGCCAAGATTTTCAGAAAATGTGTGTATAAATCCTAAATCCATCTTTTAGGCAGCTAAATAAGTACCATGATTTTTCAGAAGTGATGAGCAGCCAGCAGATCCCAAAGGCTTAAAAATCTTGGCCCAAATAAATTAGATGCAGGCAATGAACAGGAGTTTCACTGGGATTGCAGCACTTCATGTGTAGATGTCACATGTGGGATTAGCATGCCTGCTGTTTTACAGGCCACACTTACTTTCCTCAACCCACTATAATAAAATGTCTGTCATCCTGGCTATGGGCCTTCTTAATTGCCACATGTGGTTATTCTCAGGACCTGACAGGAGAGTCCTTTTGTGGAGAGAGATCTCATTTATTTCACTGGAAGGTACTGCACAATTTGGCTTAGTCATTGCACCTATTTAATTATCTGCATTCCTCTGACAGAGGAATTTCCTACAGTAATTCCAGTTAATATGCCCTCACAAAAGCAGTTGTACTGTATTAGTGTTCCCCAAGACACTGCCTCTCCTTATACTAGCACTGTAACTGCTGAAAAACAGATTCCTAAACTCATGTTCAAGGCCTTTAAATAGAAGTGGCATGATTTTCACAAATGCTTAGACCTCACAAATCAGAGAGAGCCGCAGGTGTTCAGCACCCTTAGCCCTGGTCTACACTAGTGGGAGGGGGAGGGGAGGGAGGGTCAATCTATGATACGCAACTTCAGCTACGCGAAGTCAACTCCGCTTGAGCATCTCACAAGCTGGAGTACCAGAGTTGATGGGGAGTGCTTTCAGGGATCGATTTATTGCGTCTAGACGAGATGTGATAAATCGATCCCTGAAAGATTGATCTCTACCCTCTGATCCAGCGGGCAGTGAAGACCTGGCCTTAGAAGCCTCACTTTGGACCTCTAGGTTTAAAAAATATTGGCCTGTCTGGTGATCATAAAATCTAGCTCTTCTATAATGTTTTTCCTCAGTGCATCTCCAAGCGCTTTACAAAGGAAGTCAATATCATTACCCCCATTTTACAGATGGGGAAATTAAGGCACAGGGAGGGAAATCACTTGGTTAATGTGGGTGTGGGTAGGGGGTTCCCTTTACACTTCTTCCAAATAAGAGAGCGAAAGGATTTTCTATTGTTTTACCTTTTCCCAAGTACCTACAGGAATATGAATGTTAACAGCTGAAAATATGAAAAAGTTATAAACACAGATGAACAGGTACTTTATTTATCCAGAGAGGATTACCCATTGTTTCCCCACATTACTACCTGAATGACAATTTGAGTATCCATGAAAGATAATTACTACTTTTGTGACTATTCACCCAGGGAGACAATTATATCTTGATCATAGCTTAACATTGTAATAATCTGACAAATCAGACATTTTTTAATACCAAGATACCACAGACAATTTTCTCTGACTTAGTTTTATGATATATCTGTTAGGGAACCTGGAGTGTTAGTTGTCTGCTGGAGAACCTGGAGGCGTCTTCAAAATCAGTTAGGGTGGCCAACTTTCTCATTTGTGAAAACTGGACACAGAGCACCAGAACTTCCCTTGCTCCATCTCTTTCCCTTGAGACTCCACCCCCCACTTCTCTCCTCCCCCTCCCCCCATGGATCACTGCTTTCTCCACCACTCTCCCCTGCCAGCTGAGCAGGGCTCTAGGGGTGGAGGGGTGACTGGGGCAGGACGGGGGAGGGAGAGCTGTGCTCTGGGGGTGGGGGTACCGCCGGTACCTCAAATGCTCCACTGCTCCTCCTCCAGCAGCAGCTGCTGCTGCTTCACCCCCTCCCTGCACCCCCACCCCCAACCCAAGACAGAGGCTGGTTACTGCAGGTAACCAGACTTTTAGTGTGTCAGCACTGCTAATCGGACACTGCCAAGTTCCCCTTTCGACCAGACTTTCGGGTCAAAAACTGGACACCTGGCAACCCTATAATCAGTCTGGAAACCACCCTTGTAGAAACACTGCTTTCTAACAGATAACTTATAAGGCTCAGTTTGGAGTTTGTCACTGAGTTGAGGAAATATGCTGTAATTTACTGGACTGGTGGAAGAACTGGAACTGCCTTGAATTCTCTGATTGCACAGCTCTTTCTTGATAACAGAGATGAGAAAAGGGGTGTTCTGATTGCCAGGGTGCATAATTCCTCCATATTGTATTCTAGATGATTATTCTAGTGTGATCTGAAAGGGGATCTGAGTCTTTCCATGCTACTGGAACTAAGACTAGAAAGGGTGTGTGTACAGTGGGGAGTTCTGCATAATGACAGATGGCAAAATCTGACCCAACAAATATTTAATACAGTTTCTGTGTGTATAATGTCACTGTCATACATGTACATAATTCTTAGCTCCTACTGCTGCGTTTGGCAACATGTATTGCTTTTTTAAAAAAAAGCAACTAGATATTGACTTGTGTTTTTTTTAATCCCCCACCCTTGTGAATGCTATTTATGGTTTTAAAGGAATCTTTATCAGCAAGGGATTTACCTTCATACTATTCTGATATCTCTATTATAGAGACATCAGGGAGAAACCTTTCGCCCTCCCCACCCCGAGTAATTATGAAGCAGAACTTTGATAGTAGCACAAACAAATTTTCAGTTACCTTCTAAATGGACCACCATGTGTTCATTATAATCAGCTGAAGCTAGAAAGATCTTCCCATTACCCTACTTCACTCAAGATTTTCTACTTCATGTGGCGTTTTAATACAATAATTCACTGTCCACTTACAATGAGTGAGGTATAGTCTTATAGACTTTCAGAAGTGCTGAGCATTGTAGTCATTGGAAGCTACAAGTACTTTGCACCTTCAAAAATGGAGGTGAATATTGCATTCAGCCATGTTTGACAGACATTAGAGTGACAACATGAATGACTTGCATGATAAACAGAAGATAATGCTCCTGGTACCATGTTAAAGTTATTGCATAATTGCCATTGTTGTGGTCATGTAGCACAGGTCTCCAATTCCACTCACCACACTTGTGACACTCAACCATAAATTTAACCTTAAGTGCCAAATTTCAACCAGTTGCCCTTTTTTCTAGTACTGGCACATGTAACATGCAATGGTATGCATTTCACTGTCCTGGGAAAAGGCACTATGCTTCAGTGATTTTAGGCTAGATATTTAGGCACCTTAGCCCCAGATTTAGGCAGCTAAACCCGAGGTTTAGGCTCCACTACAATTCAAACTCCCGCTGAACTTGATAGGTGCCTAAACTCGCTTGCTGGCTAATTTTTCACAGGCAAAAGTTCCCTTGACACCTTCGTTTCTGCCTCTGGGCAAGTGCACTGCTATCTCCCACTGACATCCCAGAGCAATTCGTTAACTGGGGAAGATGATGTTCATCTGCCAAAGTTGCATGAGGGGCTCAATCCAGTAGATGTGCTTAGAGGCGGCCTATAGGATTGAGCCCCTCAGGTCAGAAAAAAAAAAGCCAGGGAGCCAGGGTCCTCCCCCGTAACTTTTAGCCCAGAGGTTATGTACATTCAGTCTCATGCTTGCTTACTCTCGCCCTCCCACAGCCTCCAACAGTGGAACAGATTAAACAGTCATGGATAGGTGGGGGGTGAGAGAGATTTAGGGCTTGTCTACATTGGCACTTCACAGCATTGCAACTTTTATGTGAAAAAATGGGGGGGGGGGTCAGGGCTGGGGCAGCGGGTTGGGGTGCAGGAGGGGCTACAGGGTGCAGGAGAGGGTTTGGGGTGCTGGCTCCAGGAGGGAGCTCAGGGCTGGGGGTTGGGGTGCAGGAAAGGATTCAGGGTGCAGGAGAGGGTTCGGGGTACTGGCTCCAGGAGGGGGCTCAGGGCTGGGGGTTGGGGTACAGGAGCGGATTTGGGATGCAGGAGGGGATTCAGGGCTGGGGGTGGGGGTGCTACCTCTCTCTGGGCAGCACTTACCTCCGGCGGCTCCCAGTCGGTGGCGCAGCGAGGCTAAGGCAGGCTTCCTGCCTACTCCAGACCCACACTGCTCCCGGAAGAGGCCAATGCACCTCTGTGGCCTCTGGGCGGGAAGGGGGGAGCACACATGGCTCCACATGCTGCCCCTCTCTAGAAGCACTGCCCCCGCAGCTCCCATTGGCCACAGCTCCCCGATCCCAGCCAATGGGAGCTATGGGAGCAGTGGTTGCAGGCAGGACCAGCGCGCAGAGGGAGATGCCTACCCTCCCGTCCCTGGGGCCACCCTGGCTGCTTCCGGGAGCAGTGTGGGGCCTGGGCAGGCAGGGAGCCTGTCTTAGTAGCAGCCCCGCTGTGCTGCCAGAGATTGCGATCAACTGGGAGATCCTCTAGGATCGAGAAGTCGATCGCGATCGACCAGTTGTTGACCACTGGCCTAAGGCATCCATCTCTTTCCATTTACTGTATAGGAGCCTAGATGCTAACTCAGGCTTTGTGAATCTCAGTATGTTCCTTTAATTTTCTAGGTGCCTAAGAGTTAGGCACTGCAATGCTCAGCATCAGAACACCTAATTCCTTTTGTGCATCCAGGCATTTATTCTCCACCCCTCTTCCGAGGAAGACGCACCTACAACAATGAACTTTATAGGAACCTGAATACTACAGAACATTTGAATGTGTAAATATTCTCCAGTGCTTAGAATATTGTGTACATAAATGCACATCTATTTATCATTACAATTTAATTCAAACTGCACTTTTCAAGACAAACTGAAAAATCCAGCTATTTCAATATCAGTGACGCTAATCATTTAAAACTAGTCTGGACAATGCATTGAAGATCATACCATAGGAAACAATCTTACATTGGGAACTATCAGCCACTCAAACTTGCTGAAAGTTTCCTTTAAGATGCAAGATTCCAATTTCAGATGTTTCTTTTTTCTGTGCAGTAATAGATTTCTTCTATTATCTTAAATTGGTAAGGATACAAGTGACTTACTCAACCCTACTTTGTGCTACATTGTAAAAGGATGCAGTGTTATTTTGTACAGTTCTTCTTCGTCTTCAAAAAGTAAGGACTTTAAAGCAAACAAAATTACATGAAATGACAGATGAATTATATGAAAAATGAATGGAACTGTTAATTAGTCAGATGATTGCTAACATAGTTTAAAGAACGAGATTGATTTATGGAAGAGGATAACATTCCAATTCAAATTAATCGCAAGAGACACTTTGACTTGGCTGCTGCTTCTATGAATCACTTGTGAATTTCTATGAATTATGATGAGAATGGGGTAAACTAAACGATACTGATTTACATCAGCTAAGGGTCTGGCTTTACAACACTATTCCTCACCACAGCAGAGCAGAAACAACTCTGTTATGACTCTTGTATGAACACCAATGTCATGGGCCAGATTCTGTCCCGATTTCTTATCCATGCAATCCCAGTGAAGAAGATTAGGGCAGAATTTAGTTTTAAATAGCTAATTGCAACATATACGTTTAATGTGAGCTAATTAAAAATATGGCACAGCCGTGTTTCACCATGCATAATCCTTTATAAGCAAGGTCATACCTTGTGTTGCATGGCTAAGCTTGTTATAAAACTCATCAAAATATTTTTAATTGGAGAGCTTGCTGTCTTAGCTTTGAGGTGTCACACGTATGAATGGAATAGCATCCATGCTGCCAATTAGTTTTTTTATTCTTCAATGACAGTAGATTTATTGAGTGATGTAGCAAAAATATCTATCTGCATCTCTTCAAGTCTGGATTCCATCACCTTTACTCATTTACACTGAGCATTGCTTTACTCAAATGCAGATTCTGATACCCTATGTAGTCTCGGGGGGGGGTCTCTCCAGCAGCTTAGGGACAAAACCATCAGACACACCCAGCTCTGCTTTAGCCTTCATAGCGTTCAAGCAGGTTTTTTGTTCTTTTCTTTTATATCAATGCAAACAATATGGAAAACACTGATAGACCTGGCCTGAAACCACAGGGTCCTCTACCTCCCAGTAGCTCCAGAGCCACAGCTCTTCCTCAGCCTCAGGGTGTACTTACCCAGATGTAACCTTCCAGCAGTTACTCTAAGTATTTGGCTTTCTGCCCCCCTTCCTCTTTTACAGAGCTGGGTACTTACCTATATCTTCCAGCTGGGAGTCCAAGCCAATCAGCTTCTGCTTAGCTGGATCAGCTAGTTACCAACACCTATCTGCTGGGCTTCTTCTTAGCCAGGGCTTGCTGCTCCTTGGCTCTGCAGATCCTTAAAGGGACAGACTGCCTTGCTACAGCCCTATAGGAATGCATATTGAATAGTTCCTTACATTACAAGTGGTCAGGTGGAAATCAACAGGCTCACTTGTGGAATAAGATGCTACTCAATAAAAGGGGTATTTGAATCAGGCTCTAAGGCCCAGACCCTCAAAGGTATTTAGGCTCCTAACTTCCCTTCAAATCTGTGGAAGTTAGGAGCCTAAATACCTTTGCAGATCTAGGCCTAACTGAGTAGTGGCATTAATAGGACTACTTGTTCAGAAAGGAACAACACAGTGTAAGGATGACAAAATCTGGACCTCTGTCTCTGGGATCTTTTTCCAGCAATGAGCAATACTTTTCCATGCCAAAATGAAACAGTATCAAAGGTCCGCATAGAAATTAGTCAGTGGTATATCTGGGTGGAGGGTTTATTAAATGTTCAGTTCCTGAGGAGTATCTGTCTGAATTCTCTGTGATGGGTTCATTTGGTCTACAAACCAGTGGTGTGTAAACGTGTATATGACACACCTCTTCTGACAAAGCAGTGACTAGGCTGTGGTGCAGCTATAGGCTGAAACTGACTCCTCTTAGCAGAGAGCCCACACAAGGTCTGTGACTGTTCACATCTCACTTAAACCCTACTTTGAGGGTCTAAGTGGGACATAAGTGGTTCATAAACCTTGCGTGGGCACTCTGTTCACATGTCTAGGGTCATGTGTATACTAGGCTGATCTTCACTAGTGTTCTCCTCATATTTGAAAGTGAATATTTATATATGTAGGGCATAGCGTGGTATTAGAGTATACAATATCTGTAATAAAAACCTTAGATTTCTAATGGAATACCTCTTCCTCAGAGCCTTATATTTGTGAGGCCTAGCCCCTCAAAGGGATGTAGCCACTTAACTCCCATTGAAATCCATGGGAGTTAGGCACCTTATTACCTTTTGGGCCTTAATGCTTAGAATGTAAGGGATAAGTTGCACTGTATTCTGCTACTGGGCCCTTATTTACATCTCTGCAATTCCATTGGCTTCAGTGAGGTTACATGGTTGTAACTGAGGACAGAATTTAAGCCACTATGTGCAAATAATGTGCAAGCTTTCCTGCACTCATCTGCTAATACATCTCACTCCTGTCCTACAACATCCCTGTTACTTCAGTCCTTTTTCTTTCCTGAGCAGAGATGCCATTACTGTCAGATAGGGTGGCTTTGATTTTGTGATGTGTCCAGTTGTGGAATAGGATGAGACCATCACCATCTATTTTCATATGTGACCTAAGTCAGCATTTCAATTCAGATCATTAAAGCAGGAAAAGCTGCTGCATTATCCAACCCCTGCTGGAAAAGAAACTGACAAAATAAGGACCCATGCTGTAACTGACCCTTGCACAAGTGCATGGGGCTAGATGCACAATGCTTGGTGGGAATATAGGGATGTTCCCTCTGTGTGTATGTCCTGGAAAGTGCACATGACTCACTCCAATAGGAGTGGTGAATGCTGGAGGAAGAGGCAAGATTTGTAGAGCTTCCCCTAAGGTGGTGCTGTTTGGTATTCTTCGCTAATCATGGTTGTGACTACCTGGTACAAACTAGCCCTAATACAAATCTGGGTCTTGGAGAAGTTGCTGATATAAGATTTCAAGGTAAAATTAATTTTGCATCTCTTGTTTCTTTTCTATGCTTTCTCATATATGAACCTTTTTAGTCTTTGTTTTCTGATGCTAGGTATAATGTTTCCAGTGCCTCCTATTGTATTATAATGCAAAAAGGTAACGATAATGTTTTAGGTAAAATAGTTTGCATCCATTTCTTTATCATTGCTCCCAATATTTTTCTCTTGAATAACACAATCTCGAAAACAGACCAGACAATTGGTTATACCTACTAGTCTTTGCATAGTGTTATATGCTACCATGGAGTGTTTGCTTAAAATATATGTGTTTTATGCCTTGGCGATGTGATTAATCCCTGACTCATAATCTATTTGTACAAGAATTTGGGAAACTGCCAGATTCAACTTTGTACAAATGCTGATACAAAATTTAAACCATATCCAGATAGCTAAAATGGTCACCGCCTATCCCCCTGGGGCTTTTCAATTCTTGCCCTCTAACTAGGGAGAAAAAGGGGTCTCTGGAACCACAATCTGTACATACCATTCTGTGAAGACATCTTCTAGTTCCCCTTCTGACTCCTTCCTACACGCCTTTCCACCATGAGTAGAAGGTCATAATAGGGAGTTTCTGGGAGGTGCATAGGGCAGTGAGAGAGAAGTCATAGTGGGTAGGGGAAAGGTAAAAGGGTGTCCTAAGCTGTATCTGGTAGCCAATGGATAATAACAATGGATATCCAAGTGTCCAGTAAAAAATGGATTTGCCATATTCCTAACAATTATCCCCCAAATAACTGTGTAAAGCTAAACCTCAGTGTTAAGGGAGAAAGATAGCGAAGCCTCTTCCCACATTCTCACGGTGTCTGTTTCCTCACCCTGACACTAAAATAACCTTCCTTTGGCAATGAGATCCAGTGGGTGTCAATGATTAAGAGGCTCTAGGTTTCACACGGCAAGCATAGCAATACCTCTAATTCATCATAATAATTAAGTTCTGCATCAGCATGAATCTGAAAGCAACAAGCATGACTCAGAACTTTCCATTCTGAGTGTAGTCATTGTGTTTAGCTAAGGTTAAATGATGTTGACCTGAACAGCTATCTTCAAAACTTGTATTTCTAGTTCCATTCAGGGCAAAATAGTTTCTGATTATGGGAATTAAGCAATCAGTAGAGATCTGTATAGCTTGTTTGTGTATTTTAAATTAACCCTTTTCTTAAGTTTTGTCTACATTAGACATTTTCTTCAATGTTTTGAGCAGGTTTTAATTACCATTTCTGAAATGGCTGTTCTTGTCTATACTTTTCCTTAAACCATACTCAGAACCAGTTTCTCTCTACCTTCTGCTGAGAACTGGTAGCTAGTTTTGCTGGAGTAAGCAGAGTTCTGGATTGTGGAGCTAGTAGGGAGCTTAAGTCTACAGATATGTGAAGAGTGTAAACAACAAGAATAGACGAGTTATTTAGGGAAGTACAAGGGAGAATAGTTATGTGCTTCCTGCAAATGAAATCAGTGCTATGAAATCCCTGCTGAAAGCAGTACTTACTAGGCATAGGGCAAAGATTCCCTTGGCAGACACAGTGGTAACATTAACTTAGAGCCCTAAGACACTGGTGATGTCAGAGTATGCCTCTTCAGTTTTTACTTCCAACAGTCTTTTTCTTTCCCTTCCTCCTATTGGCTATTACAGGCGTGCGCAAACTTTTTGGCCTGAGGGCCACATCTGGGTATGGACATTTTATGGCGGGCCATGAATGCTCACAAAATTGAGGGTTGGGGTGCAGGAGGGGGTGAGGGCTCCAGCTGGGGGGTGTGGGCTCTGGGGTGTGGCCAGAAATTAGGAGTTCAGGGTGCGGAGGGGTCTCCGGGCTGAGGCACGGGATTGTGGTGTGTGTGGGGGTGAGGGCTCTAGCTAGTGCAGACTCTGGGGTGCAGAAGGGTGGGACCGAGGGGTTCGGAGGGTGGGAGGGGGCTCAGGGCTGGGGCAGTGGGTTGGGGTGATGGAAGAGGTCGGGGTGCAGGCTCTGTGCGGCGCTTACTGTTGTATCCTTGGGGGCAGCAGGTTTAGGAAGAAATCACTTGAGACACAGAGAGCTGTGAGCCATGAACGCAGCCATTTATTTTCACACACTGAACTAACCAAACCAGCCAAAACTGGCTGGGCTATCCCCTAATAATCTAACTCAGTTGCCATAGAAACAACAAGGTGCTATTACTACAACAACCAAATACACAACACTTACCTCAAGCAGCTCCCGGAAGCAGTGGCATGTCCCCCCTCCAGCTCCTAAGCGGAGGTGCGGCCAGGTGGTTCTGTGCACTGCCTCATCTGCAGGCGCTGCCCCTGCAGCTCCCATTGGCCATGGTTGCTGCTGGGGTGGTGCTTGGGGCAGGGGCAGCATGCGGAGCCCCTTGGCTGCCCCACATGTAGGAGCTGAAGTGGGGAATGCTGCTGCTTCCGGCAGCTGCGGCACACATGGAGTGGGGCAAGCCCTGGACTCCCTCCCCGGCAGGAGCTTGAGGGCCAGATTAAAATGTCTGAAGGACCGGATTCGGCCCCCGGGCTGTAGTTTGCCTGCCCCTGGGCTATTAACTCTGACCTTCTCCCGCCCCCCTCCCTCACATGCCATTCATTCCCCTCCTATATGCTTCTCTGCAATCTTCCCTCCCTTCTCAGCCCCTTCTTTCCTGTCTGCTCCCCTACTTCTTACCTCTCCCTCAGTGTCACTGTCCATTCCTTTGTCACTTTTATTAACTCATTCCTCTCGCCCTTCCTCCTTGCCCCTCTCCTGTATCTTCATACTACATTTAAAATAGAGATGTTTGTATATACACATAAAAACCAACCCCCTACATCCCTGTGGAGATGGCCTCCATGTCCACAGGAGTGCAGCTCCATACATTCAACTCTTCTCTCACCGCACACCATGGAAGTACACAGGTTCTTCTGCCACAGGGACATCTGCAGCCCAGAGATGGCCCTTACAGAGCTCTTGGTCTTTCCAATATGTTGGTGTGTACACCATTGTTGTTAAGCTTATTGTCAGAAGGTAGCTGGCCCTCTGAAGGGTCAGGGACTCAGCCTACTTCTGACAGGCTCCACAAGGGGGAAAGAAGCAATTCAGGTTCCCCTCAGACTAATTAATCACTGAATAACTGGAAACCAGTTAATTAGGTAGGGAAGAACCTAGGCATGATGAAAGGGATCCTGTTTCCAGTGCAGAAGGGAGTTAGGAGAAGAGTGGATTCTTGGGAGAGGAACAGTACCAGGCTGCAGGAAATGAAAGTTCTCATAAAAAAGACTTTTTTTTCAGTGGGGGCAGGAGGAACTTGAGGGGGGGGGGGGTCACCTGCAAAGGAAAGGCAGGGAGAATGCTCCTGGGTGGGAGAGTTTCCAGAAGGCAGGGACTATGAATACTAAGGGCTTGTCTTCACTACCCGCCGGATCGGCGGGTAGCAATCGATCTATCGGGGATCGATTTTTCGCGTCTCATTAAGACGCGCCTAATCGATCCCCGATCGCGCTCCCCGTCGGCGCCGTAAAACCACGTCATCGACCGGCGCAAGCGGAGTCGACGGGGGAGCTGCAGTGATCGACGCGCCGCCGTCTTCATGGTCAGGTAAGCCGATTACGATACGCCGATTTCAGCTACGTTATTCACGTAGCTGAATCTGCGTATCGTAGATCGACCCCCCTCCCCTAGTGTAGCCCTGGGCTAAGTCTCAAAGAAACCTGACTCCTATGAAATATTTCACTAGGCAACAGCAGAAGCCCCAGATTAGAGGAATTATATGATGTCCTGAGGAAGGGTCCTTCTGTGTTTTGTCTCCATGGGGGGATGTTAACCCAACAGGAGGGATTCTTTCCCCAGCCAGTGCCAAGAGCTGCTGGCCCTAGAAGAGAGTTCTGGGTCATGAATACTTTGCTGGTAAGGGATCTTGGACATAAATGGGGTTAATGGACTCAACCCAATTTTATAGGGACAGTCCAGATATTTGGGGCGTTTTCTTACAAAGTTGCCTATTACCCCCCATCCTCTGTCCCAATTTTTCACATGTGCTGTCTGGTCACCCTACTTGTCAGTAATGAAGGCATGGGGCCACACATTGAACGAAGAGGATAAAACAATATTTGAATAGCTGCTTGTTCATTCAATTAGCACCATCCATCATGTGCACTAAGGATGGGGAACATGTGTCCTAGTTATTAAAGAGGACATCATAACAAATGTGCACAAAGGGGCCTAATTCTGGCATTTTCTAATTTTTGAGTTCTTGATTTTGCAACCTTAACATTCTTTTAACATAGGGTTTCTGAATATCATGGTATAAAAGTTATGTATTTGTAATAGTATTAAAGCTTTTTTCAGTCAAATCAGACATTGCAAGAGCTTTTATATTATATAATATTAGATCATTATATATCTTGAAACCTAATACTAAATATTTATATATTTAAATTGTAAAGTATATATAGTAGTGTTAGGTAGGAAATAGTTTTACAGTCCTGAGATATTTATTTTTTTCCTATTTCAAACTGGGACAAAAAGTTGAAATCTCAATTTTTCAGAAATACATAATCTGAGAAAATTTTTTGATTGGGTCAATTGAAATGTTTTATTTTTGATAATTTCAAAACGTGATTTGATTTCAACCTTTTAATTTATTTAAAACCTTTTTTTTTTGTTATCCATTAAATAAAATTTTGGAATGAAAGGTTGTTTTGAATCCAAAAATTATTTTTTTCCATTTGAAAATGTCAACATTGAGCATTTCAACAATTTTGAAACTTTAAAAAAAATTCAAATTAGGATATTAATAACAAATGACTCTTTCTGGGTAACAATTTTCTGTTTTGACAAATCTGCATTTTCCAACATCAACAACAAATATTTAGCTGGAAAATTCCCAACTATCTCTCTTATGGAATCATCCCAAAAATTCTACTTTGGACTTACATGTTGCATTTCCTCTCCTGTTTTAAGAAATCGCCACCTTTTATTCTCCTTAATCAGACTAAGTGAGACTTCTGATTTGGCTACCAATTGAATCAGCAAAATAGCCTTCTCATAGTATCTCTATGTAGAGTCCTAGCCTCTGACACCTGTTAGCCTCCAGTGAGCCCTGCCCATATGAAAGTAGAGATTGAAACTGCATGTGAATCATTACTTAAACATTCCAGTGAATCTGATGTGTGACATTTGATTTGCCAATAAAGCAATTTAAAGTAACTAGAAAGTAATGGTCACCTGAAGTTAAGAGCATAACAGACAGTGATTGACTTGCTTGTTCTTCAGTTAAAGGGGTCTGTTTTGATATAATCTTCCTTTTCCCTTATAACCTCTGCTCAAGCTAAGCAATTACTTTGACACATTAATACCCTTTCTAGGGTGCACTGTCAATTTAAGATGAACAAAAGTAGACTAGGAAAAATACTAAACCCCTTTTTTCATATAATTTCATTACTAACATTTTAAATGGGCCTGTAGAGATTTATGCTAGGAATTTAAACATCAGTTTAAAATGAAAATGCCACTTTTAATTTGGGTGTGTTTTTCTAAGAACTTAAAGTGGATCACAACTAAAAATGTATCTCAGGGGATAATAAATGGTTATCTTGTTATTCCCTGGCATTGAGCCTGGCACTGCGCAATAATGACTGTATACCCAATAACTCTGTATTTGGACCCCCTTGCTATCAGTATTATTCAGCTAGGCTTTAAAAAATTGCATTCCTTATGGGGATTCCTATTTGCACACAACCCTTTCTGAATTGCATTAAGCAAATTGTATACTGTTGTGGTAGTGAAGGACTACAAGGGATGTACCCGCCGCTTTCCCTTCCAAAATAGTAGTTTCAATTATATTTCCCCTTCTAGTGACACTTTCTGGGTCTCCCTTGCCTTCAGCCTACTTTGAATCTTTAAGAGGGAATCTTTCCAACTGCCATTAAGCTACATTGAATGGGCAACTACAGTTTCCAGATTCACTCTAGTATCTAGATGTCCTATTACTTTGTATGAAGTGGCCCAGCAGCCATGAAAATGACCTTGTAATCAAAAGTTTTAAATCAGTATTCCTGACAAGAGGACCCTCACTACTTGTTGTCATTAAATATACTATGGTAATAGAACATATAGCAAAGTTTTATAACCAGAAAAAGAAGGAGGTCAATGAAGTCAAACAAACAAAAACTCCAACAAAACAAAATCAAAACTACCCGTGGCCCCCATTCAGGAAATCAAGACTATTCAAAAAGTGCACTTAAATTTTAAGCACATTTTAAAACCCACTGAAGTTAATGGGACTTGAACACATGCTTTAGGTTGAGCATGTGCTTTAGCTCTTTCCCATATCAGGGTTTAAGTTAATTTAATGTTATGGCTGAGATTTTACGTACCGAAGTGTAATGGAATTTGAAAATATGGGTCCCAGGTTAGCCATAAATTGGCCCCCACTTGCATATGCTGTACTTTGTATTACAGAATATGTTTTTTTTTTACTTTAATACTTTTATAACTATAAGAATATATAATTAGGGATTATCCATTTGAATTTCCTAACTATTCTGTATGTAAAATATCAACCACAGAGCTACATTGCATTTTGTTTGCATTTGATTTCCTCAGTTTATTCCTCAGTTTTATAAACCCTAGAGGGTTGTGTGTTTATCTTGGGGTCATTAGATTTGTAGTAGCAGTAATTTGTGCTGCCAGCCAAAATGCAACACCTTTTTAAGATAGGAAAAAGTAATATGAAATTAAACTCCTGTTTTTATGCCTTTTCTGCCTAAAAATACTAATCACTCTGTTTACCTTTACTGGAGTGAAATCCCACTGTCTATAGATTTGAAAGGGAAATTTGGGCTTACTTATTTAAAAAAAATGTAGTTTACACGGTTTGGATGTGTGATGCTCTATAGGGAACCAATATTTAGAATTTTGAGTGGTCCTAATCTCTTTTGCAGGATTGCCCTATGTTTAATGTGGGATTTCAGTACTGAACTGAACTGGTGCCTTGTCTCCTCCTTATTGGTTTGATCAGTGTTTCTGTCAATCAGGGGATTTGCAAATGTATGGGTTAATTTGTTTTTCCAGTGTCCATCAAACCAAACAATGATTGTATCTCCAACAGACTGAAGTATTTTACTAATGCATTCTAGATATTGGCTTAACATTCAGATTCCCTCCTTTTCCAAATGCATATCAAGGCCTTCAGGTGGTTCGAATGATCAGAGAGTTGTACATAACACTCGTTAATGTATATATAATTATATATAGTTAACCAAAGCAAATATACAGTTTAGCATGAGATCAAGACTGGCCCATCTGCATTTGTCTTTTTTTAGTTCCAATTCCTTCATGCTAGAAACATTACTCACACTGTAATGTTTGGTCAATCAAGCAGGATGCTATTATTTTGAAGGCTTCACTATATGTTTTTATTTATTTCCTTAATTCCTGTGGATTACTTTAAGCATTCCAGGTATTAACATAATTTGTTGATGACTCTTTCTGATCTTTTCACTGGTAATCAGCAGATAAGGTATTTTGTTGAATTGGCTAATTATGTATAATATAATAAATTGATTCCTCTGGAGAGTCATATAGCATGGTTATCAATACTTTATTTAAGAGGAATTCTTGTGTACATTGACACAAGGGTACACAATCCACATTTCGATAACTCTCTATCGCCTTTTAAATCAAAGGCAGGGGAGAGCGGTAATCTTAGAGAGAGGTTTTTTTGTTTGCTAGCAGCTCAATAATCCCAGTTGAAACTGATGAGCAGTCATCTCATTTTTTCATCAGGTACATTCTTGTTAAATAACTCAATACAATTAGCTAAACTTCATTTTCAGCATTCCATCTGAATTGTTATTTGAATAGCTTTTGAAAATCAGAGGTGTTATGCGTGGGTGGGTGGAGAGCTATACAACTGCTTTTAAATGAGCTGATTTTCATAGCCCATAGTCAGCCATTCAAGCATTTTCTGTGACATGAGGTGGGCATTGTTTTTGCTCATCTATCTCATTGCAGCAGGCCTGAAATGACTGCCAATTAGTCACTTCATAAATCAGCCAGGAACTGGAATTGTGAAGAATCTGTTCAGCATAATGTAGTTAATTAAAAATTAATTTATTTCATTCAGTACAGATAGCATTAATAAATAACAAATCAAGGTTAATCATAAAAACATATATCCCTCTGTAATTCAAAGGGGACTTGGCATCAATTATTTTAAAAGGGCTATTTAATGATGGTCCTGGTGAGTCTATTTTTTAGTAAGGACTCTCTATCAAGCATAAAATTCTAGCACCATTGAAATCAATAGGAGTTTTGACATTGACTGCCATGTGGTCAGGATTTTACTTCAGATGTTTAAATAGTATCTTCTAATAATGTGTGTTGTCCTGTTTGTTTGTTTCTTTCAATAATCTAATACAAATTGTATCAAAATTCCCCTTATTTTTGCAACCAAGTAAATGTATGCTATGTTGTATGCTTAGTAGACACAGTGTTACAGTCTTTTTTGCTAATTATTACTGACTGGTAAAATTAATGCTAGAATTTTCTCTTTGTTTAGATGGTTTTTTGGATCAGTCACACGAGCAGATGCAGAGAAACAGCTGTTATGCCCTGAAAATCAGGCAGGAGCCTTCCTAATCCGAGAAAGCGAAAGTCAAAAAGGCGAATTCTCTCTTTCAGGTATCACAGTTTTTTATCTTGAGAAATATTGTAAGAGTTTCTTATTTGGCCTGTTTTTCTTTTCTAATTTTCTAGAGTGATAAACTGCATGCATGAGAATGAAATTAAAATTCATAATAATCTCTTGTTCCCAAGAGATACATAAAAGTTGGCAAGAGCCGTAGGCCTTTACTAACTTTTACTTTATAGCTCTTTATTAATATGCTCAAAATTCAAATTAACTTTCTGTGCTTATTGCTTTTCATTGTTCCAGCTGCATTGAAATGGGAAATGTTTTCATAATTAAAGAGCCACAAACACATTAGAGTTGTACATCAATGTACCTACTGGTTCAGAGTGGAAATTAAACACATGTTGGCACTTGGCAGATCTATAAAGGGTATGAAAAACAGTAGAATCTCTAGAATATATCCTTCGTTTTAAACTCATCTTTTTGTGGGATCGGTTTGCAAAACTAGACTTCAGAAACACATGATCAATCCTCAGTGAAAAGTTAGTTGTATCTATGGTGGGAGGTTTAATTTTTTTATTTGTTCAAGATCCCTCATTCTGGCTTCAAGAGATGTGATGGGCTTCCTGGTAAAATTTGTACCTGAAATAGACCAATTACCTACCAAATAGGGGAAAGTATGATTTTACTTACAGCAGCCAACCGTACTTCTTTTTAACGCTAGTCCTAATATGTAATGGCTAGGCAGCAGTTCTGGTAATGGCAGCAGTTCTGCAGAAAAGGACCTAGGGGTTACGGTGGACGAAAAGCTGAATGAGAGTCAACAGTGTGCCCTTGTTGCCAAGAAGGCTAACGGCATTTTGGGTTGTATAAGTAGGGGCATTGCCAGCAGATCGAGGGACGTGATCATTCCCCTCTATTCGGCACTGGTGAGGCCTCATTTGGAGTTCTGTGTCCAGTTTTGGGCCCCACACTACAAAAAGGATGTGGATACATTGGAAAGAGTCCAACGGAGGGCAACAAAAATGATTAGGGGGCTGGAGCACATGACGTATGAGGAGAGGCTGAGGGAACTGGGATTGTTTAGCCTGCAGAAGAGAAGAACGAGGGGGGATTTGATAGCTGCTTTCAGCTATCTGAAAGGGGGTTCCAAAGAAGATGGATCTAGACTGTTCTCAGTGGTAACAGATTACAGAACAAGTAGTAATGGTCTCAATGGGGTTGTTTTAATGGGGGAGGTTTAGGATATTAGGAAAAACTTTTTCATTAGGAGGGTGGTGAAGCACTGGAATGGGTTACCTAGGGAGGTGGTGGAATCTCCTTCCTTAGAGGTATTTAAGGTCAGGCTTGACAAAGCCCTGGCTGGGATGACTTAGTTCAGAATTGGTGCTGCTTTGATCAGAGGGTTGGACTAGTTGACCCCCTGAGGTTCCTTCCAACCCTGATATTCTATGATTCTATGATTATCCCATGATGGGTTTTCTTGGACACCATTCACTAGATCTGTGATACAAATATAAACCAAGAGAATTATAAGAGAAGACTGTCAGTGGGGGTATAATCTTGTATTCTTGGAGATGTACTGGAAGTGGCTTTCAAAGTCTTTGCTCACAGAGTAGTCTAGTGACTCTTCAGTACTTGCATTGAATTAGGATGGTTCTGCACACTTGATTACATTAGCCCAGTAAAGCATTTTGCTGTTAATAGAATGCAGTAGAAGTTGCAGTATTTTGAGGCATGTGTCAGCATGCTAGGAAAGTGAACAGCTTGTCAACCACATACATTCTGGCTGTGGTAAGTCACCTGGAGAAGAGCTTAAGCTTTAAAGCACAATCAAAAAGTATCTCACATCCCTGTCAAGGCTGACAAAGGCAACAAAATACTGCAACTCCAGCTAGTATTTCCTAGCAATATTTTCCATTTCATTGAGGTTGCTCAGACACCAAGATCAGTGTAAAACAAGAGAAAACTGCACCCTTATGCCAGGATCATCCCAGACTTATGCTCTGGAACATTTATAAAGTTGTATAATTACACACATACATAATTATATCCATACAATATGTAACCAGTGAATTATAAGAGAGGAACCTGAACCAAAGCCTAGAACAGGTGTCTCAAACACGCGGCCCGCGGGCCACATGCGGCCCATGGAGTTATTTCCTGTGGTTCGCCATAGGCGCCGACTCCACTGTCAGCCAAGCTCCAAACATTACTGAGTGTTTATATTTTATTAAAAACCCCTCTTTGCATTATAGTTTTTAAAAAGTTAATACATTGACTTTTAATAGAATAATATATTACTCTTCATTTTTTTCATTTTTACTATACTTTTGTATCATTGTATGAAAAGGTTTCAGTGATGCGGCCCTCGGGCCAATTTACTAGTTCTCATGTGGCCCTCGTGGTGATTTGAGTTTGATATCCCTGGCCTAGAATGTGAAAACCCCCACACTTTGAAAAAAGTATGGGTCTGGTTCGGAAGTTTGTGGTTCTGACTCATTTCTATTAACGGGGTGATAGTTCAGTATTGTACAACAATACTTCCTTACTGAAGACCTTTACAAAGTGGGATTGACTATTGCAGAGGAGGAGACGTGTCAGTGTTAAACATAATTTTGAGTCACCTGGAACAAATGTGTTTATATTGGGTGGAAACCATGTGAAACTCCTAGTGTTTTTAGCTGTTTGACTTTGGTTTGGAGTTTAATTTGTACCGACAGCTCAAAGCAAAACCCCAGAGGATTTGCCTCTGCGAAGATCAAAACAGATAAATATTTTTTTCCCTGTAATCTGAAATCTATGAGGTTCACAATAATATATAATGGAGCCAAAGATAGAAGGAGAGATTAATAAGCAAATCTATTGAGGTGGCAGGGGGCGAAGAGGGAAAAAAAACCCTGTCTTTCATTAAAATGAACACATTTCATTTCTAATGTGTCATTGTGCAAAAAACTCACATTTCATAAATGATTTAGAAGGCAAACAAGACTTAGGATTCAACTTCAATTTTTAATTTTAACGAGAGGTTTTTGTGGGCCACAAAAGGTTAAACTGAGACCACATCAAACTTTAGATAGGCCATAGAGATCTGTCGCTATCATCCTAACTGCTTGATGTTTGTCAAATCTCTTTTTTATTTTAAAAATGCATATGTTGCAGAAGGAATTTTATGTTGATGATTCTAGCATCTGGTGCAAAAGGCATTAATTTTTAAACATGCCTGTGCCATTGTAGGCATTGCCTCTCTTTAATTAAAAGCCATAATTTAGATGTGCTCAGCTTAATTGAGTGTCACTGCCAATAAAAGCAAGAGGCTTGTCTCTTATTCTTGAATAATGACATCTGTAAGATTTACTGCATTAAATGACAATACATTAAAGCACCTGCTATACTTCTATACATACATTTTAAACTCAGATACGCCTGTTGCTACAACCTTCTTTTTAAACTATAGACCACAGAAAGCAAATATACCTATCCTCACTAAATTGCATGGAGGTGCTGAATCTCAGTTTGTTGCTTGCCTTCAGTCTTGGGCCATGTGGGCTGCCTACCCCCTCTTCCTAGGGATGAACATGGGACCAATGCTGGGAGTGGAAGCAGTCAAGATACATTTGGCAATTATGTGTCTTTTTTGTGCTCCCAGAACAAGGCTGGGTGGTTTCCTGTGGGGCTGAGGGAGAGGAGAGGGATGACATTTGGGCGGAGCAAAGAGTGGGAATGTAGCTGCAGACAGCGCAGGCTGGTGGGGAAGAGAATGGTTAGACAAAGGGAGAGGGAAGAAGTTGCACTGTAGTTTTTGAGGTCTATTCTCTTGCCAAGTTTATTTTAGTTGTTGTTGGTCTGTATTTGTGAGGCTGTATTGGTTTAAATTAGAAAGATAAGGTATGTGAGGGGTAATATATTTTATTGGACCAACTTCTGGTGAGAGAGAGACGGGCTTTTAAGCAAACACGGAGCTCTTCTTCAGGTCCTTTGGGCAGGCACTGTCTTTCTCTTCCATGTCTGTACAGACCCTAACACACTAATACTCAACTCTGGGGCCTTTAAGGTTCTACGAGAATACAAATAAATAATTCCTCAAACATGCAGGTCCTCCACACGAAAGCAAATTTCATTAGAGAGAATGGGAAGTCAATGAAAGTAACAGGATGGGCAAAAATACTGTCTTGCTTCCCAGTGCAAAAAAGCATTCTCTGGGCCCCCTGAAACAGAGAAAATAGAACCATAAAAGTAGGAATGATGATACTTTTCTGAAATGTTACATATAAATCTGGTCCAGTGAAATTGGTATTTCACATTTGTTTCCTCACTACAATCTCATTATAGGGTTGTGAATGACGATAGTTACTACAGTGTTCTGAAAAGTGGGCACCTCCCAGATCCTAGTTTATAGTGTATTCAGAAGGTGCCAATGCACCTTCTTTCCCCTCTTTCTCTGTTTTGTTTTCTGTTTTGTTACTGAATTATTCTATTTAAGTTCTTTCCTTCAATCTGATCCCAAATTACGCATCACCAAAATGCATTCAGTACTTTAAATACTATATTAGAAAGAAGCAACTTTTGAGGATCATTCAATCTAATTATTTTTATGATCTGGAAACATACCTACCTCTGACCCTTATATAGAAAATCCCTTGTTTAAATGTCACCTATGCGCCCTCTGGTGGCAGTTATTGGCAATCGCATGCAACAGTACAAATATGTATTCCTGCATAAGGAAGTGTGTGGGTGGTAGGGGATATTCTATTCAATTAAAATTGGATTAATGATCAGAAAAACTCCATTGTACACTAACCTTTTAATTGACAACATTTTAAATTATTCTAACATTTCAGGAACTTATATCAAACATACACACATGCCTGTATGTGAATGTATATATAATATAATGAGGGTATGATGGTGTGGCATGATGCAAAGGCTTTATCAGCATGACAAAAGGGGAAATAAGAGACTTGCCAATATTTAGATCTTCAAATTAGAGATACTGTATACTGTACTACAAGCACACATTAGGAGGGGAGGGGAAAGGGACTAAAATATATATATATATATATATATATATATATATATATATATATATATATATATATATAAATTTGTTTTCCCAGTTAAACAAAAATAAAAAAAAAAGAGGCTCCACATGTCAACATGACTACATTAAATAGACATACTGGAACTGTAGTTCCTGAAAAGTGTACTGAGCATACAAACGGTTTTAAACATGGGGGAAGAGGGATCAAAGAACAACTAGAGCTCTTAAACACATTCCTTTCTATCAGATAGGAACACCCACCCATCCTCTCCTTCCTTTGGATTTGGCTTACTTCCCCATGCTTAACAAGTGAGATTCAGGTTATGGTGACTTCTCAGCTGGCGTATATTAAGTACAGTTCTGTTTCCCTTTAGTAATACAATAAGGATAACAACATTTCACTACCCCTCCATTGAAGACTTAAGACTTTAGTGATCAATGGCTCCATGTCTAGTTGGCAGCCGGTATCAAGCGGAGTGCCCCAAGGGTTGGTTCTGGGGCTGGTTTTGTTCAATATCTTCATTAATGAACAGGAGGATGGCATCAATTGCACCCTGAGCAAGTTTGAAGATGACACTAAACTGGGAAGAGTGGTAGATATGCTGGAGGGTAGGGATAGGATACAGAGGGACCTAGACAAATTAGAGGATTAGGCCAAAAGAAATCTGATGAGGTTCAACAAGGACAAGTGCAGAGTCCTGCACATAGGATGGAAGAATCCCATGCACTGCTACAGACTAGGGACCGAGTTGCTAGGCAGCAGTTCTGCAGAAAAGGACCTAGGGGTTACAGTGGATGAGAAGTTGGATATGAATCAACAGTGTGCCCTTGTTGCCAAGAAGGCTAATGGCATTTTGGGTTGTATAAATAGGAGTATTTCCAGCAGATCGAGGGACGTGATCATTCCCCTCTATTCGGCATTGGTGAGGCTTCATCTGGAGTACTGTGTCCAGTTTTGGGCCCCACACTACAAGAAGGATGTGGATAAATTGGAAAGAGTCCAGCGGAGGGCAACAAAAATGATTAGGGGGCTGGAGCACATGACTTATGAGGATAGGCTGAGGGAACTGGGATTATTTAGTCTTCAGAAGAGAAGAATGAGGGAGGATTTGATAGCTGCTTTCAACTACCTGAAAGGGAGCTCCAAAGAGGATGGATGTATTCTAGACTGTTCTCAGTGGCAGCAGATGACAGAACAAGGAGTAATGGTCTCAAGTTGCAGTGGGGGTTGGATATTAGGAAAAACTTTTTCACTAGGAGGGTGGTGAAGCACTGGAATGGGTTACCTAGGGAGGTAGTGGAATCTCCTTCCTTAGAGGTTTTTAAGGCCCGGCTTGACAAAGCCCTGGCTGGGATGATTTAGTTGGGGTTGGTCCTGCTTTGAGCAGGGGGTTGGACTAGATGACCTCCTGAGGTCCCTTCCAACCCTGATATTCTATGATTCTATGAAATGTTAACCCAAAACAGCTAAAATTGATCACATAGGCAGAGTAGGTGTGTCTATGCAAATAAGGTCTGCCTGTGAGGTCTTTTCCACCAGTTTATCAATAGATGGCAGGAGAGAAATCATTCAGACCCCTGGCTTACATGCAGTGTTTGTTTGCTTTTAAATGTCTGCCATTTGGAAGTGGCTCTTTGGAATGCCAACACTGATTAACTAAATATTAGAAACAGATGAAATTGCTTTGTTGAATTAGACAATCTTTGGTGTCTTTCATGTCTGAAAGGGTGGGAAATATAAGCCCAGGGGAAAATGTCTTGCTATGTCTATGTGTCAGATCCTATGGGTCAGAAATTTTCCAATCCAGTTGGCTAAAGTTAGGCTCCTAAATCCACATTTAGGCTCGTAAATGTAAGGTGCATTATTTTGAGGAGGAGTTATGGGTGGTAGGCACCTTTGTGTCAGGTGAGGGTTTCCCAGTGTTGGGGAAGGGGTCCCAGGTCCCTGCTCTCCCTCTGAGGGGGTTAGACGTCACACCTGGATCAAGCACCACACTTAGCAATAGAATAACACTTTTTTTATCTAACCCAGCCAAAGCCAGGAGTAGATCCAGATCAGGACCTCTAGCAGGGGCTACACAAACTCCCTTGAAGCGACAAAGGGTCCTGTGGCACCTTATAGACTAAGAGAGGTATTGAAGCATAAGCTTTCGTGGGTGAATACCCACTTCTTCGGATGCAAGCAGTGGTCCACTGCTTGCATCCAAAGAAGTGGGTATTCACCCACAAAAGCTTATGCTTCAATACCTCTGTTAGTCTATAAGGTGCCACAGGACCCTTTGTCGGTTCTACAGATCCAGACTAACACGGCTACCCCTCTGATACCACAAACTCCCTTGCTTCTACCCCCACATGCATGGTTAGATACATACAGACTCTGTGCTGCACACCACTGCAGTCCACTCCTTGGGTCACTCCAACCTGTCCATGCAGTCTGATGCTGGTGTGAAATGTGAGCTCAGAGTGGTGGTTCTTGTTGTATGGTAGGGTTGCCAGGCATCCAGTTTTCAACCGAACACTCAGTCGAAAAGGGACCCTCCCCAGCCCAGTGAAAATGAGCGAGTGAGTGAGGGTGGGAGAGAGCAAGCCACAGAGGGGGGGGGGGGGAAGATATAGTGAGCGGGGCAGGGCCTCGGAGAAGGGGTGGGGGAAGGGTGTTCGGTTTTGTTCGGTCAGAAAGTTGACAACCTTATTGTATGGCCTCAGCTGTCCTGTCCAGGCTCCAGGCTGTTTATCTGTACAAGCACCAGTACAGCAGCTGGCTCTCCTCCAATCAGCTTCTAGTTCAGACTCTGCCATAGCTCAGCTGTGCTGCTAGCTACTTCTTCTCCTGCTCCTCTTTCTTTGTTCTCTCTCTAAATCTTTCCAGGGCTGGTTTTCCATCCTGCCCTCATCTGCTCATTGGCTCAAGCCCTCACAGGTGGTCCATAATTCAGTCTGTGTTCTTGTTTTGGAGTGGCACTCCGCACAGCCAATCGGGTTTGCACAGAGTGTGGGGGAACAGGGGATAGGGCAGAGAAAGGAAAGGGCTCTGCCCAGTCCTACGCCTGCCACGATGTAAACACACCTGTCCCTAGGTGGAAGGCATGACCCATGGCTTGGCCGCCCTCAGCATTGCTGTATCAGTTGGGAAGGGGGGACCCTCGATCTTTGAGGTCTTCAGGGTGCTTTTGCCTCATTGTACTCTTCCCCTAGCTCCCACTGTAGAGTCATGTTCAGATGACTCCTCCCTGCTCTGCTCTTCTCTTGTTTCAGGGCTAGATTTTGGTCCCTCCTGCCTGCCCCACCCCCATCCTCCTCACTCTGCTCTTCCCCTGCCTCAGAACCAGGACGAGGGACAGGGTGCTTCCAGTGGGGATTCCCCCCATGTGAGCCATCCCAGCATGACTCCTTTCAGCTCTGCCTCCTGGCTACTAGGACTCGGATCTCCTCCCCACACTCTGCTTTGTGGCTCGGGCTCAAAGTGGCAAGGCCTGAACATGTTGCAGTGGACCAGCTTCTCCACTCTGTCTGCTGACTCTGTTCTAATCTTGTATTTGGGCTGTTTGGGGTATGGGATCCCACAGATGATGGGACCCAGGCTGTGTTCAGTTTGGAGCACCTCTGCTGGCTGAACAGGACCAGATTGCCCAGCACCCATGGCCTGGCACCAGCATGTCTGTCAGAGCTCTGTTTCTGTCTGTCTTGGGCTTGCAACATACTGGCAGCTATGATATGGTTCACCTCACAGAGGTGTTGGTGATGCTCATGGACCAAATCTGAGTCCTCCCCCACTCCCCCGAGTGTGGTTCCCTAGGATCCCATGGCCATGTCTTTGGGCAGCCAGCCATGCCTGCCAAACATCAGGAAGTAGGGGGTGTACAACGTGGAGGTGCGCACCATGTTGTTATACACATAGGTCAGCTGCAGCAAATAGGAAGGCCAGTCTCTGCCACATCTCTGCCAAGGTCCTGAGCCCTGCTAGCAGCGTCTGGTTGGCTTGCTTGCAGGGGGCTTTGTATTTTGGGTGGTAGGCTGTCATCCTTAGCTTGTGGCTGCCATACAGAGAGCAAATTCCTTAAACGTCTGTTACTTGAAGGGCATGCCTTGGTCTGTGATCACCACAGAAGGGTGAAAGGGAAAAGTAATGACAGAAGGCTTCTGTGGTTGCTCTGGCCATGATTGTTGTGTATTTGGTTGTCGTGGTAATAGCACCTTGTTGTTGCTATGGCAACTGAGTTAGATTATTAGGGGATAGCCCAGCCAATTTTGGCTGGGTTAGTTAGTTCAGTGTGTGAAAATAAATGGCTGCTTTCATGGCTCACAGCTCTGTGTCTCAAATGATTTCCTCTTAAACCTGCTGCCCCAAGGATATAACAATGATCTCCCTTAGGGGGTCTGGTGACCAGGAATATGGCATAATGATCCACTGATCAGGAAGTCAGATGCACTGCTCTGGCTTGGCTCCACCTTCATGTGGTCCAGTGCTAACAATTCCAAGGGCACATGGGTCTCCATCGGCTAGAGGGGGGCCCTGTCCCCCACCTCTGGGTTAGGCACCAGGCGGTCTAATGGGTGGTAGGCACTTTTAAAAATTAGGTCCTTAAATATACATTTAGGAACCTGACTTTGGTTATTCTGTTTTAAAAATGTTGGCCATAAGCTATATTGCACTACTGTATATATTTACTAGCTGGGAGCTCATATCTCAATTTATTTTTTAGTCTTTGATGGAGCAGTTGTGAAACACTACAGGATCCGACAGGAGGCTGAAGAGGGCTTTTTTCTTAGCAAAAAGAATATTTTTAAAACATTGAATCCTTTTGTTGACCACTACACCAATAATAGCGATGGCCTCTGTGTAAAGCTCACAAAGCCCTGTATAAAGGTAAAGTTATAATTGTATATTGTGCAAAATATATATTTTAAAAATAACCTGCTGGTTATCAGTCATAAGGTGCTAGGTTGCAAAATGATGACCTGATTCTTTGATGAAGTCACGTAGACAGCAGAACTATTTCATTCTTGGAGCTGACACATTCACAATAAAATACCCTGACATTTTGAACAAATAATTGTGTGGCTGGAGGAAAAGAATGTGCCAACTTGTGATTTATGAATAGCTCTGTATATTGAGATAAAATCGCCAAGTTCATAACTCTAGATGTCTATAAGTATTACTGAGACAAAACCATCAGCTTCATGCAGGCAATATTTCATTATTTGAAAAAGCTTGCAAGGGGGGGTGGGTTTTTTTTTTTTTAAAGTAAGGCTCTTTGACTAGTTGTAGCATATTCAAGACTTATACAATATCAAGTAACTGCTGCTCTTTTATTTAAAAGTTTTATTTGAAACTCAACTAACTTTTTTGTAATAAGAGGTACCCAAGATGTGGATTTGTAGATGCTTTTTACATTCTCTTTTGTGTTTTATCTTTATCATCTGTGTGTTCTGTAAGGAAACTTTATTCCTGTTAGCCGCAACTTTAACTGACATTTTTTAACAAAGATTTATTATACACACTGCTGAACAAATAGCAAAATATCTAATGTTTGTGTTTGGTTCTTTACACCAGAAAAAAGTTCCTGCTCCTTTCGATTTGTCATACAAAACTGCAGACCAGTGGGAGATAGACCGAAATTCTCTGAAACTGTTGAAAAAATTAGGTTCTGGTCAATTTGGTGAGGTGTGGGAAGGTCTCTGGAATAATACTACGCCAGTGGCAATCAAAACATTAAAACCAGGTATGTCACACATCACTCTGAATTGCTAATATTGTCAGGCTGAGGCAAAAGCCCACTTTCATGTGTTGTAAATACCCTGATTTTCTGATACAGAGTATCTAATCATCGTCAAAGACAGGCATCTTCTAGATAATAGGTAAAATTGAGTTGGTTGTTTTGAGATCCTTAAAGTTTCTATGGCAGTTCATACTAAGGTTTTTTTTTCTGCTTACCTAAACTCCCACTGCTCTTTCATTTGTTCTTTGTTCTTCAGTTTCACACACACAACACAAGCTCCCCGCCCCATCATATAATGTTGCTGGCACAGAATGGCTGACATTCTAGAGGTAGCTGAATTTCATCAGTAGGTGAAGTGATCATTTTATCTATAATCTGTAGGCTGTAAAAATCCTTCTGGTGGATAGGTGCTCTATTGTTATAAAGTTTTATTGTTATAGAATCTGTATTTGTATAAATCTCTCTGTTGTTATTCAGAGCAGTAATACAGAGTAAAACACTTTAAATAGTGATTGGAAATGTGATAACACTTTGCATATTTATGACATACTCTCCTAATTGCTGATGTTTATCTACTGTATATCCCTGTGTGAATAATGTGGCATCTGTTTGACTTTTTCTTTACTTTTAAAATTAATTTTAAGTATCCTTTGCATTGTAAAACAACATCTACCAGCAGATGGCACAAATCACATAGATGATAAAACCCAAGCATAGGTGATAAAAACATTTTTTTAAAAATAAGAGATATCATAATATGTTTCCTTTCGTTCAAAAAGCATTTGTGAGGTTCTAATGGCTCTGATTCAGGAAAGTCCCATTGAGGGACTTAAGTTTTCAGCCTGTGTGGGATGCCTGTCCTCTTTTATTTTCACTTTTTTTTTGTTTTTTGGAATGGCCACATACAATTTCTTCCCTATCCTTCAAGTACACATAATCAGTAGGCTCCTGACAATGAACCCTGGCCTCTCTAATTATTTTACGAGTATGTTCCGTTATCAGGACCTTATAAAACAAAACTGAAAAAAAAGCTTAGAGCCCCAAATGTGTGTTATTCACCTGAAGGAACTTCACTGGAGTTTGAGGAGAGGATGGTGTCATGTTACCTTCTCTCCCCTTTAACAAATTTTGGGCCATTTTAACAGATATTCCACTTCTCTCACTACCCTGCATTTAACAGCAGAATGCATAATGTGGCCCCTATAGTTGATTTTTTTACTATTTTAACTCAATATTTCATCTCTTTGTTGTCTTTGGCAATGCTGGAAGCCATCCATTTTACACAGACAACAATTAAGGTACAGCGAGAGTAAAACTAATCTCTCTCTCTCTTTTTCTCTTTTCTTAAAGTGACCAATGATCTTGAATGCCAAAGCTCAAAGGTGCTCAGCATCCCCAGTCCCACAATCGGAATGTCAGTGCTCAGCACTTTTGAAAATCAGGCAGAAGGTATTTTAAGTTGAACACCCAAAATCAATGGCCACTTTGGGCATTCAAAATTAGCACCTTTTAAAAATGCCTTCCTCTCTCTTTGCTTCAGTCTCTCCCTCTGTAAAATGGGAATACTATTTTCCAACCTATGTAAAGTGTGCTGAGATCTTCATATTAATGATGCATTATATATTATTCACTTCTCCATGAAACAAGCTTCCCTTTTAATACTGAATCAGAACTGATAGAGCAACATAGAAACACATCGCCCCCCTAGTTCTAACTGAACCCTCCCTACTAATTTTTTAAAAAGCTATCAGGAATGATAGGTCATTCAGTTATTTGGTTGGCTGATACCAATTCCATTTGGTGCCACTTAAATTGTACAACAAGGAAGGTGAGAGCCCAGATAATCAGCCCTTATTCATTCATGAAAGAGATTGATTTTCACATGTGTTCAGCCACACTACTCCTTTCCACTGAGATTACTCCCTTGACTATTGCTGAGTTCATCAACCCTAACTGCATCCCCACAGGTGTCACTGGAAAGCTTGAGAAACACAGCACAGTACTACCCCATTATCACAAGGGAAGAAAAGAAGGCATTTCTGCTTTAGTTTTTATGTTTATGGTTGGTTCCTAATCATAGGAAAGGGCTGTGGAGATTGGTTAAACACTTGCAGCTTCACATTGGTGATTCATCAATCCCAGAAGCCATTTATTGCTACATAGGTAATAAGGCAATAAAAGATGATCACATAAATAAACTGCAGTGGATTTGTTAGATAAAATTGAAAATTTTACACTGTAGTTAGCAAAGAACTGTAGTTTATGTTGCAACTCTGGCAATAATAGAAGCATAGCAGTGTGAAGTTCTGGAAGACTTTACCTCTGATATTTAAAATTAGATTGGACAAAGCCGTAGATAATATATTATCGATATTGTTCTGCTCTGCCTCAGGAAATGGATGAGATGGTTTAATTCATCTTCTCCATCTCTATTTTCTATGGTGTGATCCAGCTCTTGTTTAAGTCAATGGAAGGAGTGGGTTGGGCCCTGTGATTCTATGATATACCTATTATTGATATACCTTGATATACCTTATAAAATTCCACAATATTCTACAGTAAAGACAAAGTATTGTGATAACAAGATGCTGTGTTCAGAACACTGCAGCATATTTTTCTAAAGGATTAACTTTTTTTGTAAAATGTCCTACCCCCAACTCTGAAACCTCCACATTTTAATCTCCTAGCACATTGGGTTTCCAAAGCTTACTTTCATAATTTCAGCAATCTCCATCAGACATATTGATTCAAATAATTTAAAATAACCTAACCAGAGTGATAAAAGCTTAGTTTGGTATTAATAAAAATGCAACAGAAGCCAGATGTGGTAATTTACTTCATCTTAATATAAAGGCAACCGGAGAATGGCCTCTGTAGTTCATGAGTTTTGACATTAAGGTTGTTATATTCTGGGGGCACATACTGATTCTTCACACTTTTTGAATACAGAGATATAATGGTCTTCATAGACACATAGCATAAAAAGCCAGAATTGACCATTATATCATCTGGTATTTCCTCTTATATATCACAGGCCATTAAACTTCACCTAGTTAGCCCTGTATTGAGCCCAATGACTTGTCCTTGACTAAAGCATAACTTTCAGAAAGGCATCCAGTCATGACCTGGAGACATCAAATGATGGTGAATCCATCACTTCCCTTGGTAGTTTGTTCCAATGTTTATTCACCTTCACTGTTAAAAATTTTGTGTCTAATTTCTTATTTGAATGTGTCTGCTTTCTATTTCTAGCCATTGGTATACTTTTCTCCACTCCACTTTTATACCCAATACCTACTCCGTGGGAAGGTGCTTATACACTAATCACCTCACCTCTCCATCTTTTTTTGATAAACTAAACAGACTGAGTTCTTTAAGTGTCTCACTGTAAGGCATTTTCTCCATCTCTCAAATCACTCTTGGGACTCTTTTCTATGCCTACTCCAATTTTTCAACAATTGTTTTAAAAAATCCTTTAAAAATGTTTCCATTGCTGGAAGACCTCCCAGCCCCCGGAAAATCTAATTCCCCGAATGCTGCAGGAAGTGGTATTGGTGAACCTTTCCCTAAGCCAATTTCCCAACATGGTGTTAACAAGCATTGAGATACTGGAGGTCCTGTTTTTTTGGGAGGGGATGGGGGAAATATAAAGCTGATGTCTTGTACAAAATCAGTGGTTAGTTAGATTATCGCAACCTAAATTCTCCCTGAAATTTCAGTTGGATGCCTTATTCTTCCTCACTTCCTATCAAACCGTTGTCTACTATTGTACATTATTAAAATATTGCTGCATGCCACACAGATGGGCTAGGTTTCAGTGTTGAAGGAAGTGGTTTCAGAATACTTAGTGTACAATAATGCAGGATGAAAGGTGATATATAAATGTAAGATATTATTATCTTTGTGTTATAATGATTATTATTCCTGGTACTTGTAAACTACCAGTTGATGACTACAAGTGAGCACCAAACTGAACTTATGCCAAGCTTCATTATGCTTCAATCCTTACAGGTCAGATATATGAAATAAAGGGAGAAACAGTTAATTATTGTGCAACTCCTTAGTTCGGAGTTAAAATGAAATAGGCCTGGGATTAAACAGACAGGTGTATATACTAAAAATAGACAAGCCTCAAAATTATTGTTAATATATATGTAACATTTAAAAATGAGAAAAAAAGGCAATTGTAAAAATAGAGAAAGTAGAGGCCATTCAGTATGGTATTCACAAATAATAAAAGGAATTAGTAATGGAGTCAAATATATACATTTTAAATCATCCCTTTTATAAATTGTCTTTTTGCATAATAAATTATTCAGAAGGATCTATATTTTTACATGTCTATAAAGCACTTACACATTTTATATAAATCATAAAGAAGAACTTGATGTTTGCATATGCAAGTGTGCACATATACAAATCTGATACCATAGAAAATTTGGGGTAAGAGTTCCAAAAGCATCCATTGACTTACAGTTAGACGTAGGCTCCTAAGTCACTTTTGAACATTTTACCCTAGGCCCTCTAGTATGAATGGGACTGTGTTGGGTATAGGAGTGCAGTAACATGTCACAGATCTAGTCATGCTCCTCCTGCTGGATACTCAGACAACGATGAAGGGATCCAAACACTGAATCCCATGTGCCGTAGCTTGCTGGAGCTATGCAGAGTTTAGGTGCTGTGCCTGGCTTTGGGCCTCTAGGAACTCAATCCAGTACAGACCCTGTGTCTGAAGCCTATCTTGGCAGTGGGGCCCCATGTGCCATTTTCCTCAAGCCTCCCTGGTGATT
Source organism: Chelydra serpentina (assembly GCA_037349315.1). Taxonomy (NCBI): domain Eukaryota; kingdom Metazoa; phylum Chordata; order Testudines; family Chelydridae; genus Chelydra; species Chelydra serpentina. The sequence goes on from JBAIAC010000010.1 coordinate 48,536,015, forward strand.
CCTGCATATTCCACAGCATGCCACCAAAGGTGTGAGCCTTCTGGACTGCAGCTTACCTCTTCAGGGGTACACAACAGTGCAAGCAAACAGACACACAAACTATGCACAGGATTCTAAAACACAATTACTCTTTACTTAACAGCATGAGCTATACACAGATCTAAACAAAATAATAAACACACCTGTATGCACTTTCTCTGCCTCAGTTTCCTCACCACTCTAGTTTTTTGGGCTTGGGCAGAATCCTCTGGGGTATCTGGGATCTTTCCCTTGCAGCTCAGAGTTTCTCATCAGAATCATGGAGCGTTCTCTAAAAAGAACAGGAGTACTTGTACTGATGTTACACCAGAGCTCCCTTCTATGAAAGCATCCCTGTTCTCTTCCTCTCTCCTGGCCAAAGCTTCCTCTGTCTCTGAAAAGCCTTTCCCTTTATTCCTCCTTGCTTTGCCATCTCTATCCCTTTGTCTTGTTTCAGAATGTTTCACTCTTTCCACTCCCCCCCTCATGCAGACAAATTGGAGCAATTAGCTTCAGCTCATTAGCATACCCATTGTTTGGTCAGAGTACAGTAGTTAAAGTTTCAAAATCACCCATTGTCCCTGGTTTGTTAGGCATATGCTGTACCCAGCAAGTGGTCAAATTTCCACTTCCATATAGAGGAACTCCTGGATACAGTAATTTCATAATTATAACTTTGTAACACCAACCAGTATTTATAAATTATACAGATGAATTCTCCAAATTGTCACGTCCATCGTGTAGTAATGAAGGGGGGGAGGGAAAGCTATCAATAGAATAAAAGATAAAGAAGTGACAGTGTCTCCAAAGGGAAGGAGGGAGGAGTTAAAGGTGATAATAGAACATGCAATGTTGAACTGTTAGGAGGATCAGAACATGAATCCATATGGATTCTGAATCAGTTTTTCTGACCGTTTGGAAACTGATTTCTGATCCTGCCAATGGTGGATTATGGAGTCTTTCAAAATGTCAAGATAATTTGTCTATAGTCTTTACATTTACACAGGGTTTCCTTTAATCTCACTGAAAGAGTCAGAAGATTCCTATTTAAACTGGAGGCTTTTGATTAAAATAATACAGAGGCTTGTGAAACATCTTTAATATCTTTTATTAATTCATCACTATTTGAAATTCTTTTATTTGGTGCTAACCTCATTTGTGAAGATAGCACAAGCTGTCATGTTATTTTTCACAACTGTTTATAGGCTGCTTTGACACCAACTCTGCTGTGTTGGCCAGCCACTCCCTGCTATTGTCCAGACCGTTTTTATTTTCTTTCCTATGAGATGGCAAATCTATGTTCTGGCCAAAATTAGCCTCGTTCACTGAAAATAGCCTCATTTACTGCCCAAGACAAAACCCCAGGAGAACATTTGTCAATGCTTTCCACTTCAATCCTGGTTCTTAATGCAATCTCTCTGATCTCAGAAGGCAATGTATATTGGACAGACAGGAAGACAAAGAAGGTTTATTGGGGCGTGACTGAAAGCACAGTCACTTAAGACCTCACATGAAAGTTTTAGCAACACATTCTTGTAACTATTTACATTGTACAGAGAAAGACAAAGTGTCCACTGGGGGCATGCAGGTGCACAAGCATAAACCATCTTGCGTTGAAAAGTTACACTAGGGACTACAAAACGCAGACCAAGAACAGCAATGTTCAGGCTTCTGGCAATGAGAGTTTCGTCAGCCCATGAATGACTACAGCTGGGAAATAAGGGTTCCCTTGTCACGTTATCGTTTCCAGGCCACAATGACTATGCTGACTCACGTTTAGGTCGGTTGGTCTAGACTTGAGCTATAGAATTTTGTTGAAACAAGCAGTAATCACAACAACTCTAAAAGAAACATAGGCCTTGGCTACACTTACGAGTCACAGCGCAATAAAACTGCCTGCAGTGCTGTAACTCACTAACTGGCTACACTTGCAAGGCACGTGCAACGCTGTATCTCCTCAGATACAGCGCTGCTTGTACTCCACCTCCCCGAGAGGAATAACATTTGTTGTGTAGTGGGTGGAAAGCTGGTGCTTCAATGTAGCCAGGGAATTCGTAGTAACTTACCTCCAGAAGCTCCCTTTGTTTTGAAACGGCACTTCCGGGTGGGAGTTCAGAGCTCCGTTCGCTTTACAAAAAAAAAAGCAAACAGCTACTGTTTGCAGGCACGGGGGGGGGGGCCTCCGTTAGGAATGCTGCAGCAAAGTTGGCTTGGAGAGAGGTGGGGGGGGGGTCGGAAAGAATGGCGGGGGGGGGGGGAGGGGAGGGGGCGGGCTCCGTTTCCCCGAGTTCTCTTTTATCTGCTCTTTAAAAACAAACAAACAGCCCCTGCTGCTTGCTTTCAGCGATTGAGAGAGAGGCGGGGGATGTGGAGGTGTGTAAACTTAGGAGATAATGAGCTGACACTCTGTGGATACCCCAAAAATCCACTCTCTCTCCCCACACGCTTCCTGTCACACTCCCCCTCACCCCCCATTTGAAAAGCACGTTGCAGCCACTTGAACGCCCATAATGCCTCATTACTCCCAATACAGCTGTAAATGCCTCAAATGTAGCCACGTTAGTGCGCTGGCAGCTGCCAGTGTGGACAGGCTGCAGCGCTTTCCCTACTCAGCTGTACGAAGACGGGTTTAACTCACAGCGCTGTACATCTGCAAGTGTAGCCAAGGCCTTAGTAGCAGCAGTTTCTTTCTTCAGAGATTTCCTTATTTATGCCTTTATATGTTTCTTTATTTTTGATTCTGCCTAACAGAGTCTGTGACTTTAGGCACTTACAGGGAAAGAGTTGCAACAGATAATCAGCAGGCTTTCTTGTGAGAGATCCAGCAGAACACAGTAGTGCCTTCTTGGACAGTGAATGCAGTAAGTCTTAAAGTGATCATTCACTCCACAGTCTGGTCTTATTGATTTCAACTGTCCATCGGGTATCTGAGACACGGTATACTCCAGTGGGTAGGGCACTAGCCAGGAGCTATTGTTTCTATTCCTGGCTCTGCCTTTGTCTGCTTCCCTTTCCAACCTTTGTCTTTTTAGATTGTAAAGTCTTTGGGAATGGGATTCTCTCTTACTATCTCTCTATATCAGAGGTCGGCAACCTTTCAGAAGTGGTGTGCCGAGACTTCATTTATTCACTCTAAATTTAAGTGAGTAGTGCCAGTAATACATTTTAATGTTTTTAGAAGGTCTCTTTCTATAAGTCTATAATATATAACTAAAGTATTGTTGTATGTAAAGTAAATAAGGTTTTCAAAACGTTTAAGAAGGTTCATTTACAATTAAATTAAAATGCAGAGACCCCCCAGACTGGTGGCCAGGACCCGGGCAGTGTGAGTGCCACTGAAAATCAGCTTGCGTGCTGCCTTTGGCACCCGTGCCATAGGTTGCCTACCCCTGCTCTATACCATACTGAGCTCAATGGGCCCTCTAGGTCAGGCCTGCACAACATGCGGCCCGCATGGGCTCACTGTGCAGGTGAGTATGCAAGCGGTGGGGTAGGGCAAGCCAACAGCCGGCTGGCCATCTGTCAGGTGGGCGGGCTGGTGAAGAGGCCAGTGGCAGGCTGGGGAGTGAGGGTGAGCCAGCGGCAGGGGGCGGGGGCAGCAGCAGAAGGTAAGAGGCCAGCAGCGGGCAGGCAGGTGAGCTGGCGGTGGGGGGAGCCAGCGAGCTGGCATTGGGGGGAGCTGGCGGCGGCGGGGGCACTGAGGAGGCGAGCCGGGCGGGGTGGGAGATGATGAGCTGAGTGGGCGGGAGTGGCAGGGTGGCAGGTGAAGCCAGCGGCAGGGGGTGCTGAGGAGGTGAGCCAGGGGTGGGGGGTGGGTGGGGTGGGAGGCCCGCTATAACCTATTACCAAGGTTCAATACAAAGTCATATAAAAGTTATACAAAAATGCATAATACAGAGATTTATCTACAACTGCACTGATTGACTGTTGTGTGCAGTAATATAGTGACCCCTGGGGGGGTGAAGAGGGGTGTGATGGGGCCGAGCGGGGAAGGGGCGGGTCCTATTTTACTGCTGTGATCTGGTCACCCTATGCGCACTGTTTCTTTTCCCCTCTACAGGCTTCCACACCCCAGCGCTGGGGAAGGAGGGGTTGTTTCCGCGGGGCAGGCAGCGCTGGGGGGGGCGGGGGGGGGGGGGTTCTGTGGGGCCGGAGGGTTTCGGCCCTCAGCTGTTTTCTTTGGAGTAATATGGCCCTCGCCGCTTTACGAATTGTGCAGGCCTGCTCTAGGCACTACTGTAACAATAATAATAATCCCTCTCAGACGAGCTACCTGCATCTTCCCTGAAACCATTCCTATGACATCACTACCTCATGGACAATTGTCTGTTTCTGAAATTCCTTTTACCAATTTCCTCGGCACACTCTCTTGTTTAATCTTCTTCAGTTCATCCCAACTGCTTGACATATAGTATGTCAATAATATTTAGTCTCTGTGATCTTCCTCAAAGAGGAATCCTTCTAACCAAAATTGAGTGCAACAAGCATTTCTGTTTATTTTTATAGGGCAACATTTACTTTGTTTCTGTGACTTTGTAAATAGCATGGAGGTCACTCCGGTGGTCGGCAGGTGAGCTCCTGTCTCAGCTTCCCCACATCCTGGGCATAAATAAGTCAAAGAAGGCTTTCCAGTATTAAAGAGCACCCTCTTTGGAGGGTTTCATTTATTTAACGGGAAATGACAACATGAAATAAAATGAAAGCTTCAATCAGCTACTCCCTCACTTTTAAGTTTTAGTCCCTCTAGCCCTGAAGCACTCCCAGGGTGGATTTCCTGCCAGCTGTTTGGGTCTCTGCTGGGTTTTCATCCAGATGCCAGTGTGTGTCCACCCCCCGCCCTCCCCGCCCCATGTGTTGTCCTTTGCTGAGCCAGTTCCTAGTGACTCCCCAGGAGGTCCCATGCCTAGTTTATTCCCTTGGGATGCTTTGGTCCCTTGCCTGGGAACACTTTCTCTCTGGGCCTCTTCCTTATTCCGTGAGCCTCTGTTCTCTAGGAAGACACCACTGGGTGTAGCTTCCTGCCCAGCACCCTGAGGAGCATCTCTCCTCAGGAGATTCTTCTTTTCTGGGTTTCCTGACTGAGCCCTTGTCAGGGTTCCCTCCCCACTCTAAACTCTAGGATAAAGACGTGGGGATCCGCATGAAGAACCCCTAAGCTTAGTTTTACCATCTTAGTTTAAAACCCCCAAGGTACAAAATTCCCTGCACCATGAGAAATGCTTTTTTCGCTGCCACCATCAAGTGGGTCTGAGCAGGAATCCAGGAAAGGAATCACTTGAACTTCCTTTCCCCCCAAATACCCCCTCAAGCTCGGAGCCCCCTTTCCTGGGAAGCTTGAGAATAATCCCTTAACCAATTGGTTACACAGTGATCTAAAAAAAACCCACCCCCGGGGTTTTAACACCATAGAAAACAGTCAGCTTCTTAAAAGAAGGACTTTATTAAAAATAAAGAAGGTAAAATCATCTCTGTAAAATCAGGATGGTAACTATTTTACAGGGCACTCAATTTCCAAACTCAGAGAGATTCCCCCCTCTGGACAAAACCTTAAAGTTACAGAAAAACAGGAATAACCCTTCCCTCTCCCACAGGGAATGTATCACCAAGCAAAATAAACAGAAATCTACTCGCAGTGCTGACTACACTTACTTTAGAAAAGTGAGGTTTGGTGAGGAGACTGATTTTCTGTAGGTTCTTTCTGTCTTCCAAGATCACTCTGACTCAGACAAAGACACACACACACACAGCCTTCCCCCCTCCCAAGATTTGAAAGTATCTTGTCCCCTTATTGGTCAGATGCCAGCCAGGTCAGGTGTCAGTCTGGCTACCTGTACTTCTTAACCCTTTACTGGTAAGAGGATTTTATAGCACTGCATCAGACCCTCTCCCCCTTCCCTTCATTTATGACAGCCCTCATAAGCTTTTATTAGGCCCACATTTGCCTTATTTAATTAACTGTCACCCTGTTACTTAGTGTTCTATGTGGGTGAAACCAGACAATCACTATGTTCTAGAATGAGCTCACGCAGGAAAATGATAAAAGACAAAGCCACCCTATCACCTATGGGTGAACACTTTGCACAAAATGGTCACTCTAAATCTGACCTCTCAGCCCTCCTCCTGAAAGGAACCCTGCACAACACTTTCTAAAGATGAGCCTGCAAGCTTTAATTCATAACTTTGCTAGACGCTAAAAATCATGCTCTTAATAAAGAGACTGGATTTATGGCTTATTACAGCAATCTGTAACCCACTAACCCCTCTTTCTGTCCTATCACTACAGGGGTGCTAACAGGCCACTTCACCTTGAATGGTCCCTTAGAATATGTCCTAACTACTTATTCTAAACTATCTGTTCCACCTTGTATTTAGCTGTAACACTCTGAGTAACTTTCCCAGACCTGAAGAAGAGCTCTGCGTAGTTCTAAAGCTTGTCTCTTTCTCCAACAGAAGCCAGTCCGATAAAAGATATTATCTCACCCACCTTGTCACCCAATTACTTAGGCCCATAGGTGAATCTGAGTTGGCTCATTCGCCTTAGTGGAGCCTGTTACAGGTATGCTGGGTGCCTGACCCCCTCAGGGACTAGTCCCTGTGACAGACCGCTCAACCTCTACCTCAGGCAATCTCTCTGATCCAGCTATAGTAGATATCTCAGATTAGTATCTTAATGAGGACAGAGTGTTTTCGGCTAAATCCCTACCTACTTATTATGATTAACTATAATGCAACAGTTACAACGTTATGGGGATCGAACAGCAAGGTTTGTTGTTATTTCTAAATAAAAAGTAAGTCTTAAAAGAAAACAAAAGGAGTATAAATAGACAAACCAACAATAGACACTATTTATGCTTATTCCAGAGAGAAATATATATATGTACATGGTTATCCCTCTAGCAGGAAGAACTCCATTTCTATCTCTGTTCCAGTTGCTATTTTAAACAGGTTAGATCCCAGCGGCTGGCTTGAAAGAGTTGGGGTGATTTTATGACATTAGTTAAATTAAAAGATTCCTTTGTAAAACATCACATCTTGCCCTATGGGAAGACTCAGTTCAGCCTTCTCTGTAGTAGTGAAGCGACTCTCTGAAGTGCAGTTCTTAATTTTAGTGGTCCCTGAGTTATCTTGTCCTTAATCCATTTTAGGATTTAAAATGGAGACCAGGACCTTGGATTGGGTCTGGAATTGAACTTACAGCTGATGAGAATGTGAAACACAAGAGTCATATGCTCTTAATTTACTTTAAGAGCAGAACACCTCCTGCCACACACATTGCAGCTTTTGAATAGATAGCTTTCAGGGTCAGCTCCCGGGGTAGTGAGTTGTAATAGTGTAGCCTGAAGGTGATAAACAAATGAATCACCATGGTGCTGGTCTGTATCAAAGTGGGCTAGTAGGAACACTTATGTAACTGACAAGGATACAAGTATTTCTAGTTATTGCTAATATTTGGGGATCCAGCAGCACCGGCAAGTTGAGTAAACTGCAAGACTGAACTGATTTTGCCATTTAAGGAATTTCAGAGGCCATTTAAGACAATTCTGCCTGTTTCCAAAATTCATGGCGTGGCATTTTAGTCCTGAGTCAGTGTACAGGATCCAAGAAAGGGGAGGTCAAATACCAAACTAACAAAAAATAAATAAAAAAAATATTAAAGCGTCTGCTCTTTAAGAAGGCCTCCAAACCAACCCCAGCCTACTTCTGGGAGGCAGGCAGGCTTTCTCCCTTTCACCAAGGCATCAGGTTAGGGAAAGTGATGCATGACCCAGTTCATAAGGCCCTTACTTCGGAGCCTTGAGTAAGAGCAACCAACCATGTCATCAGAAAATACAATTTCTAGAGTCCAGGTTAAGCTAGTGCCCCAGAACCTACAGCCTGTAGTTACCTCTCCCTTGCTCAGCTTCCTTTTCCTGTTTATAGAGAACAGCCCCAAGGGCAGGATGCTCCTTGATTATGTGCAGGCTGCCTTGGCTGTAAACTCTAGAGTGTCCCTTAAAGGGATAACACACCCCACCATAGTCAGTTTTTGGTCTTGGGGTGCTTTCTATGTGAAAGAAGCTTTATATTCAGTATTTAAATATTCAGTTCTCTGGCTTTTTGTACATTAACATGAACGTTTCTTCGAGACGGTGTGTACTGTGGTGTCTTATTTTATAAATTAAATGTCTCTCTTTCTCCCCCCCACCTTCATAGGGACTAACCTTATCGTTTATACACCTAGGGGTCATAGGACATGAGTTCTGTGCCCCCAGGCAACTGACATGTTTCACTTACTAGGTTTTTTTTTTTTTCAGCTGCACTGATTCATTCCTCTGGTAACTTTTGAAGGTTTGGGCTGCTGATGTGCTTTACAAAGAGACAGAAGATAATCTTAGTGATTCCCACCTGGTTGCTGGGCCTTTAACATCAGCTGAATCTTTTTTTTTTCTCCCTCTGTTTTTGCTTCAGGTTCAATGGATCCAAAGGACTTCCTGAGGGAGGCACAAATAATGAAGAACCTTAGACATCCAAAGCTTATTCAGCTCTATGCAGTTTGCACTTTAGAGGATCCAATTTATATTATTACTGAGCTGATGAGACATGGAAGTCTGCTAGAATACCTCCAAAGTAAGCAAAAGACTAAAAACTAATTTCAGATAGTACTGTAGCTTGCAGTTTAGTAAATGTGCTAAATAAAGGGAAAGAGTGCAATGCTCTGATTTAATATGAAGGCTGTAATATTTATTAGGATTGGGGGGCAGAAAGGGTTTAGAAACCATTGACTTGCCAAATGACCTAAAAGTAATTTTGGAGAGTGGAGACAGAATTTACATTTAGGGTCTCACTCACTTTATAGTGGCCTTGGGGCTTTGTGTTGTTGCCCTATGACTAAGGCTAAGATGTAGTCATGGGCATTTTTAGTAAAAGTCATGGACAGATCACGGGCAATAAACAAAAATTCATGGCCCCGTGACCTGTCCATGACTTGTACTATATCCCGGTGACTACATTTTTGGTGTTCTGAGGGGATCCGGGGACACAGCTGCTGCTCTGGATGGGAGCTCCAGGCACCTGCTGGTGCTGGGGGTAGTCTTCGGGGCACCCGCTGGTGTGCCCACTGGTGCTAGAGAAGTTCGGCATAGGACCATTGCTGCTGGGAAGGGCCGGCCCCATAGGCCCAGGACTGCCATCGCTGCTGCTGATGAGGGACAGCCCCGCTGGCCTGGGACTGTCACCGACGCTGCTGGCAAGGGGCCCGGAACCGCAGCAGCTGCTGCTGATGGCAGGGGGCAGCCTTGCCAGCCTGGGCCCAACGCTGTTGCTGGTGGGGAGCAGCCCAGGACCGCTGTTGTTGGGCTGGGGAGCTGATGCAGCTGGCCCCAGGGCTTCTCAGGCAGGCCTGGGGTCAGTTGCACCTGGGGTCAGTTGCACCTGTTGGCTGCAGAAGTTACAGAGGTCTTTGAAAGTCACAGAATCCTTGACCTCCGTGACAGACTCACCACCTTACCTATGCCTCCAGTTCATTGACCTGAGATAAGCTAGTGTAATAAGTGAAATCCCAACCCTAGTCTCCTATGCAGGTATTTGTAGGTGAAACCTCACCATCCTTGATGGGAAAGTAGTAAGGAAACTGGGTTGAAACTCATGCAATTTACATGCCTCTATCTGGGAATAATCTGTGCGGGAGAGAGTTCTGCTCACTATTCCTGAACATTTAAGAAGTGGTGATGACCACAACGGTAGAGGTTCATTGATAGCCAGGAAAAATAGTAATTTCCAGTGTGTTACTAAGTCTGGCCACATACTGTTGTAAATATGACAGGTTGCAGCGCAGTGCAAATCAGATGATCACATTGTCCCTGGCTAAATTCCCACTCCTTGAAATGTATTCTTCATTTTCTTTGTTTTAAACCCCACCCCACCCCTCAAACATTTTGTGCAGTGTTTCCTGTGCAGTGGTCTGTCAGGTTCTACCACAAGGAGGCTGTATTATAGCGATGGGCAACTGATCCTAATGTACAGTTTATTAAAGTGATTCGGGGTCTTTCCTGATGAACACCGCTGGATACATTTAAAGTATTATTTATGAATATTATTATTAATTGAGCTGTCACCAGGCAGATTAATGGAACTCAACAGAGCAATATTTTCCTATTACAGATATAAATTAAATTGTCTTAAATGTATGAATATTTGTATCAGTTGTGATGTGCAGTGGCCCTGTTGCAATCTTGATATTTGGTGAGGATTTACCAAATCCTGCAGTCTCAAATGGGGGAAATATTTTATATTGAATTTCATACTGGTAATATGTCTGTCAGTGAGAACCTCTCCTATCTTTTGTCTATTGAATAAGACATTGTGACTGATTGGTGAGATCACGATGCATCCCTGAGCTTTCTTTAATATTTCATTTCCTGTAGTAAATTCTTTATAAAAGAGATGGTTTTGTCTAAAAGTGTTAGTAACAAGGGACAGGAGGAGCTGTCAAATTTTCCTTACAGGGTAGAGAATAAGTCATGGGTAGGTTTTGTGAATTTATTTGCCAGTGCCTGTAGTTTGAGTGCATTGTCTTGCATTAATATCACTCTTTTTTTTTCAAAAGTACTTGATAAACCTAAATCAACAAAGGCTAGGTTATACATTTACAATCAACGATGAGTATGCGGCACTGTGTAGCTGGAAGTGATGAGGAAGGGAATTGTGACTCGCAGAAGAACATAGAATAATTCCGAAACACATGCACTCTCCTAGTCACTCCACATTAGGTAGCATGTGCTCCTGAACTGCAACACACTCCATTCGTGGATCTATTTTCTTGTCCAACAGACTGAACAATAAGAGTTAGTGTCTGTTGGTATCCGCAAATGCAGAACTGCACTGCGTTATATGGTTCTACAACCTGATGACAGATTTTCATGATCTGTCATGAAATTAAGTTATAAATTGTCATGTAGCTTGATTTTTCTCTCTGTTTTAAAGGTCATGGCTGCTGTTAAACATGGGTGTGGGGGACGGGGAAGGAGAAGAGTTTCTGATTGAATAATAGAAGGAAATAATCTCAGTGTTGGATTATCATGACAATCAATTTAACCTCAAAGAGGAAGTAGGCAGAGCTAATTTAATCGTTAAAATTCAGCTGAAAAGATACCGATGAGCAGGGAATTCAAGGTTTAGAGATTGTAGAGTACAGTGGCAAACAATGGTGTGGAACACTTTTCCTAAAGCACGACTGCAAGGTGCTCTATATTCGGGCAGATGACCTGCCAGGAATGAAGAAAGTTATTCAAGGCAGTGCTATGCACTGTCACTCTGAACCAGTGGGACATCATTAGCTGCAGCAGACTGCCAACTGCAGTTGATATTTTTTTGTCTTTAATGCCAAGGCAGCTAGGAAGGATAATCCACATTCCTAATATAAAGAGAGTCAAAAATGACTGGATAGCAGTATCTCATTGGACTATTCAAATTTGGAAAGTTTTTGGAGAAGTGAAATGCTTTGCAGATATTTTTCCTATTACAGTAAAGCGCTTGTGCATATGCTTCTGATGCTGTGGGTCTTCGGTTCAAATCTCACTCAGAAGAGTGATGACTGTATATAGCAATGAGCTGGTCACTCCTTCAGGGTTAATCACCCTGAGTGCAGAAGTGTCTAAATTCGTCTCTCCATCAGCAGCAGTTAATCTGGCCTAATACGCCACAAAAGGCCTGAATCTGAGTTGTAATTTGTAACTCATCAGTGACATCTCTTGGTACCTACCTTGCCTTGAATGGTCTCCGTTATTCAAGCCACTAAGGCTCTTTCCCTAATGTACTGAGCCAGCCTGTTCTGGTCAGAGGTCTTTAACACTTTGAGCACCATCTCTTACTGAGCTAAATTAGCTAAATTTTAGGAAGCTGTTGATCTTACAATTGGCACAGATATTGTTTCAGGAGATTCTATGAAAGAAGACATAGCTTAAGGACAACTCAAGGAATCATGGAGGCAACATAGCTAACAGTAAGAACCATTCAGGTGGATTCTAAAGATAAAATGAAGCTTTTACACTTGACAGTAGCTCGTCAATTTCTATGTCAGACTTGTCTGGGGACACTAGGTCTCATGTGTGGCCCTGCCTCACCGTCCATTAATCTTTGGTTGCCAAAAGTGAATACAAATATTAACAGTTAACCACATTTTACAATGGGTGATTTGCCTGTTGGAAAGACAGACAAATACCCACACTGCCACAAATAGGTAGGTGCCACTTTGTTGGGAGGTGCCTCAACTATCCGAGATATACCCTCAAATCCAGTGCTGCATTAGTTATTTAAAAGAGCTCCGTCTGGATGCTGAATGGGGGTTGTTTTTCAAGGGGCATGAAACTAACTTCATACCTTTACAGACAATTGCTTAACCTTTACCATTCTTTAGGACTCCTACTTTATTTCATATCTTGATGTTCTTGGTTTACAGTGGAGACACGGGCCATTCTTTCCCATCAGCTGACACATTTAAATAACTTCAGAACTCACAGAGACACTGTAAATAATAATAATTGACAATACATTGACAATAATCCCACCTTCTTTTTCCTTTTATACAGATGATGCAGGTTCACAGGTCCATCTGCCTGAACAAATAGACATGGCAGCTCAGGTTGCCTCAGGAATGGCTTACCTGGAATCCCAGAACTATATCCACCGGGATTTGGCGGCCAGGAACGTCCTTGTGGGTGAACACAATGTTTACAAAGTGGCAGATTTTGGACTTGCAAGAGTTTTTAAGGTGGGTTTGGATGAGTTTGGATTTTTTTTTGTCATTTATGTATGAGAATTAGCATGAACTCCAGCTGTGTAAGAAATGGTTCAGAAAATTAAGGGTGTGTCTACATTGCAAACAAAAGGTGTGTTCTTAACTCAAATTAGCTAATTTATGTTAAAATAGCAGTGAAGACAAGGCACTTTGTCTTTTAACTCTGGTTAGCCGATTGAGTTCAACCAAGGTCCCCTATAAGCTTTAACTCAAATTGCTAAAGCCGAATTGCCATGTCTTCACTGCTGATTTAACCTGAGTTAGTTAACATGGCTGGGATAGCTAACCTGAGTTAAGAACACACTTTTTATTGCAATGTAGACATACCCTATGAAATGATGTGCTAATTTAGGACTGGATTGTAACTATACACTGCTGGATCCTGAAAGTCACAATCCATTCCTTGCTTCCCTCTTGCTGAGGAGAAATGAGGTATTCTAGCATAGGTGCCAGCTTCCAATTGTCCCAGGGAGTGCTCAACCCCCTGCTCAGCCCCAGGCCCTGCCCTCGCTCCACCCCCACCCCCACTCAACCCCTTCCCCAAAACCCCCACCCCTGATCCACCCATGGCCCACCCCTTCCCCCCCCAAGCCTCCGCCCCTGCTCCACCCATGGCCCCGCCCCATTCCACCTCTTCCCCACCTCTTCTTGCCCCCACCTCACCTCCTCCCCACCTCTTTCCACCGTCTCCCCCGAGCGTGTCCTGTCCCCGAACCTCCCCTTCCCTCCCAGCGCCTCCTGTATGCTGCGGAACGGTTGATCGCAGCAGCCGGGAGGTGCTGGGAGGGAGGGGAAGGAGTTGATTGGTGGGGCCACCGGCAGGTGGGCAGCACTGTGGGGAGGAGGGGGAGCTTGGCAGCTGGTGGGTGCTAAGCACCCGCTATTTTTTTTCTGTGGTGCTCCAGGGCTGGAGCTCCAGGGCTTGAGCACCCGCAGAGTCGGCACCTATATGCTAGCCCTTTGGCAGCTCTTTCCCTCCTCCTTCCCCCAACATCTGATGCAGGGCCTGGCAGTGCCCGTAGCCATCACTAAAGAGCAAGGCCTCTCTAGACGCCCCCCTCCCTCTCATTCCCATGTGATGGCTCAGCAATACAAACATGCTACTCTCTGAGTTCTTAGTTTCTCATTGAGATCAGCTTTTTCTCTACTGTTTAAGAAAATAGCATATTATGGCATATTGAACGTGATGTCACTGGGGGTTAAATTAATGAACTAATGGCTTTTCAGTTTAAAGGGGGATTTTATGAATTTCAGTAAGTAGCTGAAAATTTCCAAAGCTCTTTTAAAAAAAAAATTTTTTTTAATTGATTTATATTTTTGCTCTGGGAAGGCTAAAAACTTTTGTTGCCAGTTGGCTTTCCACACCAAGTGCAATGGTTGTAGAAGTTGTGATTCATGAAAGATCTGGTGTTATGCCCTTATTGTGGTATAAAATCCTGAGCTGAAAGTACTCCTCCTCATTTTTGACTCTATCGTGACTATTTTTAGCCTGAGATATATTGCTTTATAGATGGAACATGTGCATTTTGAGTATTAATAAAGGATTTTTTTCCTGTATGTGTTTAGGTGGAGGGAGCAATTGTCAGTTACTGAAATTTCCTGTTAAATTGAACATTTTTGAACTAGTCACAATATAAAATAGTCCCAATAGTGTTCATTTGGAAATACTCTTACTCATATGCCAAGGGATTGTGGACTCAAGTTCCATACTAATACTTGTGTAGGAGGGCCCACATAAAGTCTTATGTACTCTAGGAGGAAGTGAAGCATAGTAAACATATACATTAACATAATAAAACCATAGTTCGTTTATATAGATGTGAATGAAGGCCCAGATCCTCAAGGTATCTAAGTGTTTGTTTAAATATCTTTGAGGGTCTGGGCCTAAGTCTGTGATGATAACGGCTAGACATAACCTTATGAAGAAGTATAGGGCATAATAGCAAGGAAAGAACATATCCAATTGTTGTGGATACTCACAATATTATTTAAGATCTGCATAATCTGTATATAAGTTTGCATGTTAAAAAACCTGACAGGGGCTAAGATGTTTGATATGCCCTAGATTCCATTTAAACATTGGAAACATCCTAAAATATTCCCAAAGGTTGGATGTCCATGCAATAAAACTCTATAGATGTGGGTCTGTGGAAAATAAAGGATTAACCCCAGATAACTTCCATTACTAAAAAATATTTCTCCATGTATTTTTTATATATCCACTATGAGCTAATATTAATTTAAAATCAGTTTGGGTCTGTCTTTCGATGCTTGAAAACTGGTAAAGTGGTAATTAGCAAAGTCAATAGCCCTTCAATGCCATCAGTAAATCACAAAACAGAGGTTTCTAAATATATTAGTGCTTGCTATCACCTCCTCTATTTATAGAAGATCAGACCTGAAGCCAGTGTGACCATGCAGTCTGTAGTGCCAACATGACGCTTGTGCTGCTATTTCGAGCAGACTTATGGAATCGTTTCATGCCAGATTCAGAATTCACACTAGCAGGCCATAATTAAGCACAGGACATTCCAATACTGGATACTCACTTGAAGTTACAAATGGCTTAGAAAAGCTTCTGTTAAAGAAAGATGTTTCTCATCTATAAGATCCCAGTTCAACAAAGACGTAAGCACATACTTTAGTCCCACTGAGTTCAAGTGCTTGACTGAACAGGGCTGAGTTAAGCATCTGTTTAAGTGCTTTTGCTGAATCAGATCCTAATTTGGGTCTGTTTTGTTTTGCATGTAATAGTTAGAAAATGAAAATGTATATGAAGCTAAACATGAAACAAAACTCCCTGTGAAATGGACAGCCCCTGAAGCGATCCGCTCCAATAAATTCAGCATTAAGTCTGATGTGTGGTCATTTGGAATACTTCTCTTTGAAATAATCACCTATGGGAAGATGCCTTATTCTGGTAAGTATTTTATTTTAAAGTAATATTTAGATGCACTTCTTGATTATTTTTAATTTTTTTCTTTATTGAATTGGAGGCTTATTCAAGGGTTGAAAATCTGAATATGGAATAAAACATCTTGGGTGACCTTTATTCGAGCTGTTGGATGTCCCAGACCTCCTGAAAGTTCTCCAAAACCTGTAATTTCCAGCTATTCAAGACTTGGTTAGTTGGTACCAATCTGTGGTTCATAGGCTTATCTTGTTGGCCATTCCTCTGGGACATCAGACCAATCAAGTCCACAGCTGGAAGGTACAATGGGAGAGGCGTTTGTGGACCTGTGTTTCACCGTTTTTATGAAGGCATCACACGGAAGGAGAGATACCAGTGTGAGATGCTGCATAGGCTCAGCAAGGAGAAAATGCATGAAGAGAGGAAGAGGGTTTTTGTTATTTTCCCAATTCTGGGCTACTGCAGCGGGGAACCCACATAAAGAGAAGCACAGACTGGATCTAGGCAAAAAGAGCACTAGCCAAGAATGGATTTAACAATATCAGAGTAGAATATATCTCCAGTAGTGTGGGTAGCTATCAGGGAAAAGTGACTATTATTAGCACAAGGTAGGGTGACCATATTTCCCTATGCTGAATACGGGACACTTGGTAAAATTATTCATATTCAAGCGAGTTTGCAAGTTTAATTTGCAAAAGGAGTCATATGCAGCCACCCTTACTATAATTCAGAGGTGAAGTCCATATTGACAATAGGTTTTGATTTGTAGTGTGTTTTAATCCAATCAGTTTAGCAAGTTGGGAGTTGTAGTTTCCATGGGCTGTACCTGTATATTAAAGGAAAGGATGGCAATAGGCCGTATGCTAGTCACTCAGCCACACTTTGGCCATTTTGGGAATAAACATGTACATTTTAATGAGCAAAACTGATACACAGGTAAACATCTGCAAAAAAATTATCAGATCCATAGAACTTTTGAAAATTGGTCTTAAAAGAGATTCACATGTGACCCTCCATTTGTGCATGTACATTTTTATGCTCACAAATCACTTGCATGAGCTAGTCTTGTTCTCTGTCCTTGTACATGCACCTTCACACCCATTTTTACACCCAGTTTGGGTTTTGTGTATGTAAACATTATCATTTTGCATGCACAGGAGATTTGTGCATGCAAAATCGTGCATGCAAAAATTGAGCCACTTTCTGATATTTTCCTCTTTCTTCTTCTTTTTTAAATGTATTTCAGGTATGATGGGCTACCAAGTAATCCAGAAGCTGGATAAAGGATACAGAATCCCTCAACCAGCTAACTGCCCAAATAAGCTCTATAACATTATGCTGGAGTGCTGGAGTGCAGAGCCCAAAGTACGGCCCACTTTTGAAACATTGCACTGGGAACTGGAAGATTATGATATGGACTCTACATGCT
Source organism: Chelydra serpentina (assembly GCA_037349315.1). Classification (NCBI taxonomy): domain Eukaryota; kingdom Metazoa; phylum Chordata; order Testudines; family Chelydridae; genus Chelydra; species Chelydra serpentina. Next base: position 48,553,148 of record JBAIAC010000010.1, read on the forward strand.
ATACTGATGCAAATGCTTTTGTAAAATGAACTCTGTGGCAGAGACTGAAGGAAATCAAATGATCAGCTAAATGAGTATGGTATAAAGGGTAAATTTAACCTCAAAATATGAGGGAGGAGAGGTTTAAATTATTAGATGAAACTAAGGAATTTTATAAATTGCCAAGGCTATGGTGATGCTCCAAGACACTAGAGATTTTAATGTCAGCCATTGTCTTGAAAAATTAAGAAAACTGAAATGAGAGGGCTTTTTTGTTTGGTTGGGTTTGTTTGTTTGTTTTTTTGGTGTGTAAAATAAGCTTTCTTCTATTTATTATTTAAATAATAGATCAAAAGAATGAACAGATGAGATTGCTGCTCAATAAGCACTGTTGCATTTCACTGTTTATCTTCTAGAATGGTTATTTGTTATTCATTAGATTGCTGAAGCCCATCAGCTTGTTGCTGTGAAGGAATCTGATTACTTTGTTGCACAGCAGGACCTGTGCTTTGAGACTTTTTTTCTTTTTAAAAATATCCTGTGACTATAATGCTGGCAAAGCCATATTAGATGTCTTGATTGTATGTGGAGTGCACACGCCTTTGCTAAAGAGGAAAATGAAATAGATACTGGGAAAAGAATTAAAATAGCAGCAAAACACGAACTTTTTGCTTTGTATACGTGTAGTGTCTCTCTTATGAAATAATCACAATTGGCATTAGTTGACTAAGGTTAAGAATCAGATAGTGTTACAACATTGATGATTTTTTAAATTATCCACTGAGAGGCATAAGGAATTTTAAGAATCATGAAGCTGAAAAGATCTGTTATAATGAAATAGACATGGCCTTAATATTTTCGAGTGATTCTGCAAAATTCCCAACCTCAGCTGACGCATTTGACAGCACTGTGCCTGGGACCATACATAGACTTTTGAGAAGGGTTCAGCAAAATGCTTCTTTCCCCCCTTTTCTCTTTTCCAAACATATCTGATTTATTTTATATAGCATAGGATGACATTAGGGCCTGTTTCCTCTGCTGCAGGAGAAGTAGAGCGCTGCTGATTATATGCGGGTCTGAGCATTGTTAGCAACATTTAAAACAATTTTTCCAATTCTAGGTAAATTAGCCAGGCGAATAGCTTCTGCTAAATCACGAGACCTTGAAGGCTTTTGTGTGCAGCATAATTGTGAACTATATTTTCCCCTTAATTTTCAATTATTGAACTATAGAATCCATTGTAGTCTGTAATATTAATAGAACACATACTATGGGCTCAAATAGGTATCTAACTACTATCTCCCTATATCAGAGATATAAGATGTCTGCCAGGAAAATCCTAAAATAGATATAAATAAATGAAAAGATTCACTAACCGAAAGTTTGTGTGTTTCATTGCTTATTCTCTCTGCCATTTCCTTGTTATATTCTTTTCCTTCCACATCAAGCCTATTTACTCCATTTCAGTACCTCCCACTTTCCCCCCTCATTTGTAATCTATTTTTAATCTCCCTTTTCTCTTCTCTTTGTCTCATCTCTTCTTTTCTTGGAAAGCAGCATCTTCTTCTTTTCCACATGCACCCCATTCTCTGTTGTCCACCCAAAACTCCCTCCTTTATCATATAGTTTCTTCCCCACTTCCTCTTTTCTTTGTCCCTCTGTATTCTTATCTCACTATGCTCCTTGCTTTCCTTGTTTTTCACCCCACTCTCCCCTACATTACCTAATACTAATTACATTTGTAAAGCACTTTACACCATGAACTAATTAACTGCCATAACATTCATGATGTTGGAAAGCATTACTATCTCCACAGAAGGAGGGGGGAGGGATAGCTCAGTGGTTTGAGCATTGGCCTGCTAAACCCAGGGTTGTGAGTTCAATCCTTGAGGGGGCCATTTGGGGATATGGGGCAAAAATTGGGGATTGGTCCTGCTTTGAGCAGGAGGTTGGACTAGATGACCTCCTAAGGTCCCTTCCAACCCTGAGATTCTATGATTCTAAGGAAGAAAAGGTTAAATGACTTGGCCAAAGGCACAGTGGAAGTCAGTGTTAGGCACTGGGATGGAATGCAGCATAGTCTCATGATGATGAGCCACCCCACTCTTTGTAACAGGAACTCACACTGACTACTCAGCAGTGAAGCAAGCTCAGCTACTGATTAGTGGCCAGCAAAGCACCATCAGCCAAGGAGGCAGTCCCCTAGTCAGAAATTCAAGTCCAGGATCCTTACAACCAGGGGTTTAACAGGTCCCATGCACAACCTGACTTTGGATAGTCTATTCTTTTTCAGAAAAAAAATCACTGCAAACTTTCAATCCTGCTGAGGATGTTGTATTTCTGGGATGATTGTCACACTGAAATAGGTTAGAAACATTTTAATTAAAATCTGATTTCACCCTTGGCATTTATAGAGTTGTAAAATTCAGAGGGGTCCTTGGCTTTGGGTTTCATTGGCCCCATAGTTTGAGGGTCTGAACTCTTAAGGACATTCATGTCATCAAGAACAGATCAAAGGGGACATTTAAGACTTATTGGAATCTCAGGCCTGGCCTGCACTGGGTGGTGGTGGGGGGGGGGGTCAACCTAAGATATGCAACTTCAGCTACGCAAATAGCTGACGTATTGTAGGTCGGCTTACCTGGCCGTCCTCACGGCGGCGAGTCAACCGCTGCCGCTCCCCTGTTGACTCCGCTTCTGCCTCTCATGGAGGTGGAGTTTTGGAGTTGACAGGGAGCACGCTCGGGGATCGATTTATCACATCTACATTAGATAGATCGATCACTACCTGCCGATCCGGGTAGTGTAGATGTAACCTTAGTTATAGAAACCACCTATATTAGATAAATTTTAGAACAGATGATATAAAGGTTACAAGAGTCCTATATCAAGGGAGCAATTGCATCAAACTCTCTTACAGAGAAGAAAACCTAACACAAAGAATTAATTGTCATAAATCAAAGTTGTATCAAATGGCCCCAAATCCTTTGTGCTACACAGTATAGCTGGGTTGAAATGGACAGATTCCCATACTATCCTTAAACACCTCAATGAATGACCCAGTATATCTGAAAAAAAGCATGTATATGTAGGAAACATGTTCCTAGATCAACACAGGACCATGAGATCCTAAACTTGTAATTTCCATCCTCTTCCCCCAGATATGCACTATATATGCATATATATTGCATTGGCACCATACACAAGTCTTTTCTTCACTGCTGTATAATTACACCCCACATAGATTTTTTTACTTGTGAAATTTCTATCAAAACCAGTAAAATCAATATTTTTCTATGATTTTGTTTAACTTAGTTTAAGTACATTGTAGGCCTGAGGTTTGCGTAGGTGTCTAACGCTTACAGTTAGTACAGGGATTTGTGTGCTTCATCCCCAACTGTACTGACTGGCACAGAGGATTTTGAAGGTGCTGGGATATAGTGTAATAACCTAGAAAAAGCAAAACTGTGGACACTTCAATACATAGCAACTCTTCCTCCTGAGGTGGGAGGGGTAGCAGTATGGAGAAAGCACTGCATTTCTGAAGAGATGGTGCTCCTGCCACACCAGGAACAGTGATGATTTTGTGTCATCTTGCCAGCTCTGCATTTAAGTTTCCCTGAGCCAGAGCACTGAATTGAGGATAGCTTGTTTGGCCCAGGGACACTTTCTCAGACACTCTGTGTCCTGTGACTGTAAGAGTCTGGGAATTGGAGCACTTCTTATCTTTTCCTTTTGCTTTTTGTTGTAGAGTTAGATCCAAGCCACAAAATAAAATCTGGCTTTGGATCAGACTGGAAAGTTTGGGGCTGCTCGTACTCTTGTTTCTTCAAGATGTAATAATCTGCAACTTCCTAAATCTTTAAGGGCTAGATTGCCACTCTTACTCGCGTGGAATAGTATGCTAGTCTATCAAAAAAATTCCATGGAAATCAATGGAGTTACTGGGGGAATAAAGTGGGATTCAACATAAGAGTGGCAGAATCTGCTCCTAAACGTGCATTTATTCCACTAAAACTGACTGAATATAAAGGACTTGATTCTCCACAGCCTGGCACCTTTTGTTGTCATTTATTCCTGTGTTAAGTGGCTGTGACACATTACCATTCTATTTTAGCTCCGTTTTTCACTACTAGTTAGAAAGTGTGAGGCAGTGGAGAATTAGGCCCCCCAAAAGGAGTAAAATATAAAGCAGTTTAAAATATTGCTACCTACTCTTTTTTTCTCCATTTTTCTATAGGCTGGGTAGATGTAGCTAATCAACTTGTGTGGTGATCAGACCTTGACAGAGATCAAACCTGCTTAGTGGTGGAGTAGTGTAGACCTCGGCTGAAATCTTCCTATCAGATTGCTTCCTTAACCCAACTCATTGGAAGTTAATGATCCAACCAGTGGACCAAATTCGGTGATGAATCCTGGTCACGCGCTACCGGAGGCATGTTGCATATACACTAAGAAGATCCAATCCATTTCTTAACAATTTGTATTTATATGACAGATACCAATTATAGTCAGAGCTCTTCTCTATGACTTGATTTAAATGGAACATCAAGGTTAGCATTTCCAGTTATACTGCACACTAAAATGGGTTTAACTTATTGCACTTGATTCTTGAGGCCTTTTATGTTCAAGGTTCTGCCAAAGCAATCTATTGCACTTGTTTTTATTTGGCTCATAGAGGGAAAATAATGGATTCAGTTATGAGAAACAGTAATAGATTTTTTTTAAAAAACTGACAAATTTCTATGTTTAGATAGAATAAAAGGATCAGGAAGATATAAGTGGAATTTTTCTACAATAGACTAGCTCTTGTAAAATGCACGTCACATAAATTGTACTGAGACACCTTTCTATGTAATGTTTTATTTATGTAATTCAGGGTTTTTTTTATAGAATTAAATCATTTCATGCAGTCCTTCAAAAGCTCATTTTGACATAAGCTTAAAAATGTCAAGTCAGATAAGATGACTCCCCAGTTGTGTTCTGCTCCATATTTTTCAAGAACCTCTGAAGGAATGAAATTACATTTTCCACCCTAAATATCAGAGAATCTGTGAACTTTTATTTTTGATTCTTATAAAAAAGTCTTTGGACAGATGGCCTGCAGTCTAGAGCAGGGGTGGGCAAACTTTTTGGCCCGAGGGCCACATGTGGGTATGGAAATTGTGTGGCGGGCCATGGATACTCACGAAATTGGAGGTTGGTGTGCAGGAGAGGGTGAGGGCTCCAGCTGGGGGGTGTGAGCTCTGGGATGGGGCCAGAAATGAGTAATTCAGGCTGTGGGAAGGTCTCTGGGCTGGGGCAGAGTGTTGTGGTGTGGGTGAGGGGGTTGAAGGCTCCGGCTAGGGATGGAGGCTCTGGCATTCAGGAGGGTGGGACCGAGGGGTACAGAGGGCAGGAGGGGGCTCAGGGCTGGGACAGGGGGTTGGGGCACTGGAGGGGGTCAGGGGTGCAGGCTCTGGGTGACGCTTACATCAAGCAGCTCCTGGAAGCAGCGGCTTGTCCCCCCTCCGGCTCCTACGCAGAGGCGTGGCCAGGTGGCTCTGTACACTGCCTCGTTTGCAAGTGCCACCCCTACAGCTCCCATTAGCCATGGTTGCTGGCAAATGGGATCTGCGGGGTCAGCGCTTGGGGCGGGGGCAGTGTGCGGAGCCCTCTGACTGCCCCATACCTAGAAGCCAGAGGGGGGACATGCTGCTGCTTCCGGGAGCCACGCAGAGCCAATGACACACATGGAGTGGGGCAAGCCCCGGACCCTGCTCCCCGGCAGGAGCTTGTGAAGAGCCGGATTCGGCCCTCGGGCCGTAGTTTGCCCACCCCGGTCTAGAGCATATGTAGGAATTTTCAAAAGGTCCGATTGTGGCTTGATTGCATCATTATTTCCCAACACAGCAAATACAGCTGAAAATAGGCATACATGTCGGAAGAAAAGGAACACCACCAGTATTACAGCTGGAATCTCTATCGTTGTCTATGATTGTTACAACTGAATAGAGCTCCAGCAGACTGAGAAACACCTTTAGTTTTGCAGTAAGAAGTGGAAAGTTTAGTTAAAAAAAGAAAAAAAGGTGGGGCCTTAGATGCTGATCCTAATATTATCCCTTCCAGAAACAAAAGGAGTGGGTGGCCTGCAATGTGAAGGACGTCAGACAAGATGATCACTATGGTCCCTTCTAACCTTAAAGTGTATGAGGCTCTGCATCGGGGGTACAGTAATCAACCAGGGTGTAGACACCCTGGTTGATTACAGTGCTGCGATTGGCCACAATGGCTGTTCTCACCTCTCTGGCCATCGGTTTGAACTCTACTGCCCTGCCCTCAGGTGACCAATCGTCATCCCAACCGCATACATTCATTTGCAAATTTGAAAGTCCCCTTCCTGTTTGCTCGGTGATGCATGCAGTGGTTTCAGCGTATCTTTCCAGGTGGCCATGCCTGCTCCATGCACCAGGTGACCCCCTGCTTGGAGCAATGCCGAGCTGCTGGACCTCATCAGCAATCCCAGCTGTGCTCCAATGCACAGATGTCATTATGCATGACAGAAAGGGGCCATGACTGGGGGACACTGCTGTGCAGGGTCAAAGTGAAGGAGCTGCGGAACACCTACCACAAGGCGTGGGAAGCAAACCGCTGCTCCGGTGCTGCGCCCATGACCGGCCAGTTCTATAAAGAGCTGGACGTGATACTCGGTGGTGACTCCACCTTCACTACGAAGGCCATTATGGATACTTCGGTGGCTCACGTGCCAGTCGAGAGTGGACTGAGCCAGGAGGAGGAAATCTTGGATGAGGATGTGGAGGGGGACCCAAAGGAAGAGGATGACTCAAAGGTCAGAGATGCATGCAGCCAGGAGCTCTTTTCTATCCCAGAGGAGGCTAGCCAGTTGCAGCTGTCAGATGTTGGCGAAGTGCAAACAGGAGAGGAGGCCCCTGGTAAGTGGATTTGATTTTGGTAATCGCTGAAGCGAGTTGTCGGGGGCAGGAAGGTTGCAGAAAGCAAGCCTGTGTCTGTATGATGTGCGTACCACCACATGCCTAGTCTGAGCAGCGGAACAGGGTGTTGATTGACTCCCTCACTTCATGGGAATCTGCCTCAGAGATCTCCAGGAAACTCTTGTGGAGATACTGGGCAGGTTCTTTGGCAGAGCTGTTTCTTTCCCCATTAATGGTAACTTTCTCACACCACTCTGCCGTTACAGAGGAGTGGGGGGGCCATTGTTGCACACAGTCGAGCCACATAAGTGCCTAGGCGGAAGCCACAGTCTTGGAGAAGACCCTCCCTTGATTCTCTGCTTGCCCTCAGCAATAAGATATCTTCCATAATGACCACAGTTTGTGGAAAATGTGGGGACAGGCATGATTATCAGGTCCCGCCTACAGTGTTGACTCTCCCCAAGAGCCACATGCCCAGTGTACAGTAGGGCCCTCTTTGTTATTGGTGGCAGAATGGCTGCGCAGAATTAGAAAGCAGCCACGAAGAACTAAGGAGGACTTACTGCGTGATGTTATGATGCACTCCATGTCCAAGAAATAGGAATTGAAGGAGTGGCAGGACAGTGAGAAGAGGGACCGAAAGGATAATGCGGCGCGCCACATTTTCACTCAAACTTTTATTTATTTCTTTTCTTTCAATTTAGTGGAAATAAAAAACACTCCCTGTACAGGTTTTAAGTACCCTGCCAATTGTTCAAAATTACATGCCCTCAAAAGAAGCATGTTATCAAATTTTCAGCCAGTTTTAGTGCATAATGAATGATTTTCTATCAGAAAATACAGTTTTGTCAAAATCAGAACATTTAATGGGTACGTGCTGATTTTTACAAAATTTTTATTGCAAAAAATGTCTGAATGAATCATTTTGAATTCAGCATTTCATTTTGGTAGTGTTGAAGCATTTTGTTTTGACTTTTCAGTTAATTTTGGTTTTACTTTTATGTTATATTCAATATATATTATATTGAATATTTTATATGATCTATTTTGACATTATTGAAATAAAACATTTTATCTTATTGAAAAGAAATTATTTGACATTGAAATGAAACATTTTGATGTTTCTGAGTCAAGTATTTTTTTGGAATTCCACAGAAATTTTCAAAAAATCAACTCCCCCCCCCCCCCAATTTGGAACAAAAACAAACTTTTGAAATGTTGGAATTTCCCATGGTACAGAAAATCCATTTCTTGATCAGCTCTATTATGCACTCATCTGCATTTCAGTCCCACTATCGCTTTTCAAATTCCAGGTGAAACAAATACACCTTGCACCTGAAAGTTGTCAATTCCAAGCTATTTTGGACCAGGGTCAGGACAGGAGAACATTCCAGAATCCTAGTGCCTGTATGGAGAATGCCCTGCTAGACCCCCTCCTGTCTGTTATATAAAGGGGGAATCTAGCACCAGCACCTTCCGTGATTGCAATTGTGGCAATGTATGATGGGGGGAGCGAGGCAATCTATCTGGTTTTGTTCAAACTAACTTCTCAACATCTATCTCATAGGTAAGCAGTTGTCACGTGCGTTATAGAGGATGTACAGCTTACAAGCGGGCAGCCACCTTGTGCTCCAGTTCCAGCTTCTGAATTGATGTAAGCTGTAGCTCCATGTAGAGTACCTGGCAATAGTATAACCCTGAAGTGACAAAGGCATGGATCTTCAGACAAGGTCTTCATACAAAAGAAAAGGCCAGTCCCATCTGGCCAGGTGTAGATGATAAAATGCATTCTTGATCCTCCCTGCCACCTGATCTTCTAAACACAGCTGTTAGTTTTGCCAGACCCATAAGTTATAAATGCAGGTTAGCAATGGTGCTTGAATGCCCATAATCTTAGGGGCAGTTATAATCTCAAATATCTCTTCAAGTTTTTCTAGCATTAATATTGTCTAGTTCAGGCTCAGTCTCAGCCAGTTTGCTTTCATACATGTTCCTCTCCCACCAGACACTGGATCAGTGCAGAGACATAAAGTAAATTAGTGTTGCCAGCATCCTGAAAACCCCACAGCCCCACTCTACTCACTAATTTCCCTATGGTCACATGTACATACTGAATAAGAAGGTAATGAGGTGGAACCCTGTAGTACCCTAAATAAGTGCCCTGGGAGTTGATGAGGACTGCCCAATACAACTCTTTGGGAGCTCTCAGCCAGGAATGAACAAAGTCACTCCAAGGTAACCCAGTGCGCTCCTGCCTGAAAGTACAGATCGGTCAGCTGCACCTCATGATCAACAGTGTTGAAGGCAGATAAGAAATCTAATAATATCAACATGGAACCTAATCATTGTCCATTACACCCAGGTGTGTAGGCAGATTGACGAGTGTCAAGGAACCCTGAGACAGCTAGAAAGTGTGAGAGTTGTCACACCACAACATTCTCTATAATCTTACCCAACAGGTGAAGCATGATACTGAACAATAACTGGCTAGAATGATAATGTCAAGAGATGATTTATTGAGTAATGTAAGCACACAGGCCTCCTTCAAGGCCCACAGCATCTTGCCATCCCTAACAGGCACTGACCAGCTCCAGTAACAACAGACCTAGTACTGCCCTGCTGGCTTTCACCAGCCAGGAAGGACATGGTTTAACACACAGGCTGTAGATCAAAATTTTCCTAATGCTTCCAGCACCTGTGAGTGACACTGGTTGCAACTCTGTGAGAGAGACCTTGCATTTGTCCCCTCAGGATGTTGCTTTGTTTCCAAGGATGTGGATACTGTGGTCCAAAGCTGAACATTTCCGCCCACAAAATACCTAGAAATTTTGTCACAGTGGGACAGACTCTATTCAGCTAAAATATGGAGGCAGCTTGGATTAGTCAAACTGTCCACCTTTCTGAACATGTCCACTGACTGAAATTTTGCAGATGCTATAGTGAAAGCAAGGAATCTCTTCTTTGTCTCCTGTATATCCACAGCATAAGATTTCACAAACTCTTTAACATGCAATCTATCTTCTTCAACCCTACATATCTGTCACTGGCTCTCTAGCCATTTTAGCTCTTATTGCATTTGTCAAAGGTCATCTGAAAACCACAGGTAATCTGAAAACCAAGATGACCTGTGAGAAAGAAGCCATGGAAGGGATGCCTAGGGATAGTAGAAGACAAAAGATTGCTACCGTTGACCATTCTTCCAATGCCGGCATTGCGCCTCTCCCAAGCAGTGGCAGATGTTTGGCATCTTGAAGATCAACTTCCCAGTGAAGCAGAAATCAGTGATGCAGAACCTGGGAATATGCTAACTCTAAACTGATTTATTTACACACATACAAAAGACCTGGAACAAGGGTGGTCAAAAAGCATAAAAAGCAAACTTTTCTTTCAGCAATCTCAGCCCCACATCAGGCCTGGTTCCCAGCAAGCAACTCTGCTTTAATCATTCACTCAGATCAGAGGCCAAGGTAGAAAATAAATTCTCCCATTTCTCATACAGCTTCCTCTCCAAGAGTAACTGCCTCTTAAAAAAACCTTGCATAAAAAAGACTACAGGTAACCAAGACTGAACATTTGTTCACATGCTAAGAAAAAGAACTTAGAAGACCATGTGTTACAGTAACACATGGTGGGTGACACCTGTCATAATATTATGCATTCCAACTAAATCATCAATCAAGTCATCTGTTAAGGGAACTACATTCTCCTTCAGAGGCTTTTGAAAACCTTCTGGCTCTATCAAACTTCAAGGGCAGACCAGCAAAACATGTTTCTTGCCCCAACAGGAGATCTGACTCCAAAAGTCAAACCACAAGTGCTAATGACTGAGCCATGATAAGGTCAGTTCCCATCCTCCCAACCGTTGATCCTAGCCCAAACACGGGATCCAAAGTATGACCAACTATATGACCTGAGCCTACCACAACCTAGAATAGGCCATTGCCTTCATGGTAGTAGGAAATGATAAGCTTATTCAGAAGAAAGATAATTATGAAATCGTTGAGACAATCAGCCTGCACACCTTCAAAGAAATTCCAACAGCTCAGTCAGGGAGTGGGTAGTGCACTAGAACCAGTTCTATTTTAACTCCCTCCCAGGTCTCACATACAAGATAGACACATTATACCAGATTTAGGTTTGGAGTGGTAGATCTGCTTTTTAGATCACACGCAAACAGCCTAGCTACTTCACCCCCCTCAATGATCTTTCTTTGTCTCATGTTGCACAGGGTTCCTGGTTGTCACCAAATGGGCCAAAGTTGGTCCAGCCATAACATCATCACATTTTTTAAGAAAGTTTTTTTAAATTTCATATAAAACTTTTTTCGTCCCTCAGATGTTCTTGAAATGCCAGCTTACTTTTTTTGTGTGGAAAGCGCATTACCTAAGAAATTGTATATCACATTTCAGCAAGAAGGGCATTTTTAGTAGCAATGTATTGATTCCTAAAAACCAGGGAAGTCTAATGGTAACTTAAACACAGCCCTGGAACAACAAAGGTCAGTACTTGAAGGCATCATTTCACATCAGCTGAGCTCTGGTACTTTCATCACAGCAGGTGTTGAGTTTCAGCAATTCTCCTGAGTTGAAACCAAGAACAAATACACAATTTCTTACTGTCGCACTGGAGCAAATTTAAAAAAATGAAACAAGGAAATAAAATTTGTGACAGTGAGGAAAGGGGAAAGCTAGTGAAAGTAAGTCAACCACCATGCTACAAGCAACACTGAGCAAAATATGGCCTGATCCAGCAAAGACTTATACATATACTTAATTTTATGAACTTTGAGTAGTTCCATTTAAGTCAAGTAAGACAAGTCTTTGCAAGATCAGGGCTCAAGTCTGCACTCAGAATGAAACTGCACATTTTTGCCCAAAATGTTTGGAGAAACAAAAAAAGATCTTTCATGACTGAAAACTGCTTTTATCACTCACAAGTCCCTGTTCAAAGGCAGATCTGTGTAACTCCCAACTCAAACAGAATGAAACATAAATAACTTCATAGGAGGACAGGGACAGTCTTTGCACTAGTGGTGAGTAAAGAAGTTTTAGCCACAAATGAAGCAAATCTGAGTTATGAAGTTTACATTGCAATGTCTGCCTACAAGAGTTGGTAGAGCTTTGGGAATATGGACAGGAAGCAAGCCAGGGCTAGCCACTTGAGAAAACAGCCCATGTGTTCCTTCCTACGCATAGAAATGAGCAGGGGGTTTCTTAACATCTTTTTCCTGCTATTCACATTCAGGCTAAGGCTTGAAGGGAATTTTACAAACAATGTAGTCTGTAAATGGAATCGAGAGCTTCTCCCAGGCATTGGAAGGAACTTGAGCTCCCCAATATTTGCCTGTCAGTTTCTGTAGAAAAAAAGAAAAGCAGCTGTGGGCCCTGGTTACAACCCATAGAGAGAATCTGTCTAGGTCAAAAGTTCACAGGTGCAAAATATAAGCATTCTGTAAAATTTAGTTAATTGGAAAAAATGATCTGTATGAAAAAGCATTTTGCCCAGCTCTAACCAAAAATACTTTATGATATTTACCTCTTCTACGTGATTCAATGTAGAACTAGTTGAAAGTTTTCGAACATCAGCAACAATTTTTATCAAAATTTCAAATTCTGAGGAAAAACTGGAAGGATGAAATGTTTTCAATTTTAATCCTCCTGTTTTTCTGACCAGGTGTACTTGAGGCCCATGCTGCATTATTAGATGAGCTCACATTTTATTTTTATTGGCCTGTTGCTAAAATGAACAAGCAACAAAAATGTAGGATACACCAAGTTACAAATGACATGATATGAACAGCGAAAGAAGTGGTTTCATTCTTTAGCTATTCAGTTTGGGTGAAATTCACTCCAGTGAAGAACATCCAGGTTGGGCTATCTGCTCCATTTATCCTCCTCCTTAGTTTAGGGTGACCAGATAGCAAGTGTGAAAAATCGGGACTGGGGTGGGAGGTAATAGGATCCTATACAAGAAAAAGGCCCAAATATTGGGACTGTCCCTGTAAAATCGGGACATCTGGTCACCCTACTTTAGCAACACACTAAAGCCCCAGTCCTACAATTGTATCCATGTAGGTGGACCCCCGCACCTGTGGGGAGACTAGGTGACTACAATAGGGCTCCATACATGCAAAGGGATTGGTTTACAAGGATTAGAACTTAAGTGGTGTAGGGGCTTTGCACTCATCTTCTGCAATGGTGTAAACTTCACCCTTTAGGACTATATCCAAGAAGTGGGCAAGGCCCAAGAATATGGAAGTTATTTTAGAAGGAAAATATTTTATTCTGTCTGGAACACAAAAATTAGGCTTTTACAGACTGAAAATCTTCTGAAAAGGACTGTTCCTAAGTAAGATTTTTATGAGTGTGTTGAGCTTTATATTTTGTAGAGGCTTATTTATTTCTGATTTATACAGAGCCATAAATGTACATGGATTCCTATAGACAAACCAGATAATGTGCCTGTCCGGAGAAACTTACTGTCTGAGGGTATGCCTACACCACAAGCAGAATCCCACAGCAGTGGGTCCCAGAGCCCAGGTCTACAGATTCGACTTTGTGGGGCTTACGCTATGTCATGAAAAACCGCAGTGTAGATGTTCAGGCTTGGGCTTGAGCGCCGAAACATAGGGAGGGGGGTGGGCCTCAGAGCCGAGTTCCAGCCTGAGCCTGAATACCTATATAGCTATTTTTAGTGCCGCAGTGCAACCTCAAGTCTGTAGACTCAAGTTCTTAGCCCCGCGGACATGGAATCCTACTTGATGTGTGGACGTATCTTAAGGGTTTGACTCTGCAGACGTTTATTCCATGCTTGTAGCTACTCCTGCATGGCATTCTATTAATTTCTACGAGACTCCATGCAGGCATGATTTAGGGCCCACTCCAGCTCCCATTGACTTCAATTAGGAATTGGTTAAGGGCTTATATTTACAAAACTATTTTCAGGATTGGGCCCTAAATTAAGGCATGACCTCTCGAGAGAAATTGACCAATAGGGATGGGGTAGAAATTAAGGGAGAACAAAAGTTACAACAATAAGATTAATTGCTTTGGTCTGGAAGGCTGTGAGAACATTTTTAAGATACTTTTTCTTTGAGAGACTATTAAAGAGCCTATTAAAGTTTTTAGGCCTCAGCAGACAGGGAAATCTTAACCAGAGTCTTAGTTGAAAGGTTGCTTTCTAGAATGTTGCTGCTAATTTTACCATTGATTGACCATTTTTTTGGGTAATTTAGAGAATGAGCAAACAGTGGAAGTGTTCACACAGCGTGCTCAGTTCCTCGTATGTTAACAGTTCTCAAACTTCCCACTAGGTGGGGGCACAGATTGCTACCTAAACTCAACACTAGACTGAAGCAGCTGAAGTGCCATAAAGTCCTGGGGAGAATCTGAGAGCAATCATTTCGACCTATCCAGACACCACACTGATTTCTGGCAATATTAACCCCAAATCTGACTATTGAGAACAGTTTATCCACTACACTTCAGGAACACATAGCATACAGTTTTACGTGTCTCCCCAACAGATTATAACAATTATGAAGAAAAAGTGTATTTACTAATTCCTACCCTGTACAACTATGAGTGATTTCACTGCGTCTGGAGGTAAATCAGTGGATATTGCGTATAAAGTTAATCTACCCATGCATCCAATTATAGACCCTGAAGCACTAAAAATCATTTTATGCAGTTTTTCTTATTCATCCTATCTCTGTTGAGACAAGTGATGTGGCTTCAGAAATCAATTTTGATAGAAAATGTTTCTAAAGAGCAAAGCTGAAATGCCGAAAGAACTGGTGAATAACCATTATTTAGTTCTTTAATCCCCTGTACAGTTAGATTAGGAGCTATAAGGAGATACTGTACAAGATTTATTTATAATGGCTTTTGAAAGTTTCCAGCAGGAAATATACATTAAAGTTATAAATTGTTTATTGCACTGGCCCTTCCTTAGTTGGTCTATGGAATAATTGTTTTCTTCATTGCTTTCTTAATGTACTTTACAGCAATATAATTTAAATATAGTGCAAGCATCAAATATTGATTTTGAGTTAACTTATGATTGATATCGAAATGATATCATAATGATAGTATTTTTCAAGGCTAAACACAGCTGACCTCTCTACTTTATCATCTTTTATATTTTATGAGTAAAATTAAACTGCTGTCCTTCTAGAATTAAAATTTACAGTTGCACACTATCATTATAAGTACTTTCTTTGGATATGAAATCACCACAGGAAACTTTCAACTTTCAGATGGGTATTGCTAGTCTGCTGTTTTTTAGAAAACAGGTTGATTAGTTCTGGGTTAAATGACTTAATAAGTCATTTAACCCAGCCATGTTCAGCATTTTGATTTCAATATTGAAGAAAAAATCCCAGTTGACTAGTCTTCTGGGAGACATTTTTAGAGTAACTTTTAAAACATTATAATTTAACCTTTTATTTTTATTCTTCAAGACTTTACAGTTCATCTTTTAAGTGATTGTGTAATTTTTTTTTGCTTAGGTATAGACAGAACAATTGATTTTTGATACCCTCAATTTTATAGGCCGGTAGGGCTCTAGAGTCAGACAACAATAGGGTCAGCAACAATACAGCACAAAGGTGACAGAAAGGAATCTTAACAAAGCAACTGAGGATTTCCCTTGCATAAGGAATCCACACATGGGGTAGGTTCAGCCTACCCAGCAGTAGGATGGTGCAAATCAAGGTCACAGAACAGACAGAAAAACAACCCATGATCCTGGCTTCAAATCCGCTGCATTAGTCACTAGACTCCCTCTTAGAACTCATTCTAGTTTTTACTGAACTGATTTTTCAACAATATATTAAGCACCAAAGTGTTGAAAAGCAGTTTTTTCCTCAAGCTAGTTTTACTCACTTGGATTCTTCCAGACATTGTTTGGAAAGCACTGCTAGTCTTTGAGATTTCAGAGATAAGAATTTGTTTTTCCATCTTTCTGGATAAGGGGGAAATGGAGAAGGTGCACTGTGCTGAGGCAGATAACTTGCCAGTCTATTCTGTCTGATTTTTGTTCCCTCTGTTGAAGCTTAACAGAGTCCAGAAAAAAGTAGAGCAGAAACATACTGGTGTAAATTATTCAAGTGATGCTGCCATTTCTAGAAGCAGCCCTGACGGGTTTACCCATAAAACATTAACATGACATTTCTGAGTTGTGACAGGTGGTTTGGGAGAAGAAGGCTTAAGAATAAGCACAACACTGTTTTGTGGGAACAGAGAAATGATTCAGCTATAAACAAACACACACCATTGCTGATTTGCACGCAGACTGAATTAAAAAAAACACATTAAAATTTAAGAGATCCTTGTAAGTAGATTAAACCAGATTTGTTCAATGGTGCTACGCACAATCAAAAATAGGGACAAAGTCTGTATTCTCTTCCTCCCCTTTTTTTAGAAATGGGAGTGCTCCAGTTGTCTCAGTTAAATTCTGAAACATCGTAATGGATTGGGTTTTTTATGCTTCTGACTGACAATTTGGAGTTTCAGTTCAGTTGTGTCTGCTCAGTTTCCCTTGCATCTCACAAAAAAAAGATGCAAAGGTCTTACTGGTTTTTAACTTCAGCAGACAGTACAGGGGTGCCAAAATCCCTTGCCTAATAATCACATTTTTTCAAGGGTACAGCCTTAACGCCTCATCAGATGCCCTTCCATTTAATGTTTGCTGTAGATATCCCTGTTTATTAGTAGTAAAATACTATGCTGGCCAGACTGGAGCCAGACTTCCAGGTGAGTAAAACATCTCACAGGACTAGTGCTAGTGAACAAAGTTCAATGTTAAGAGTGGGATGAAACTTGTGGAATTAAAGGTTTTATGACTCACTCAAAATACTTTTTGGTTTTATAAATTTAGTTCAAGTTCTCAAATATTTAGTTCGTGTAATTTAGCCCTGTGGCACTTTTTTTAATGCGAGGTTTTCTCACAAAAGCAAGGCTTGCTAGTTACGTAGGTGCTAGGGACAAAAGTAATTCCAAGGAAACTATTCTGGCACAAATGTATTCATTCTATATGCTATTGGTAAATATCAGCATTTAGTTTTCCTCTCAAATTTCTTTCTTTCTTCTGTTCGCCCACTCCCCTATAGTCTCTTTGTCCACTTTGCCCTGTTTTTCACTGAATCTTTTTCTCTTTGGCCCTCTCGCTGTTCCTTTTTCAAATCTCTCTTAAGGGGAATACAAACCCAATAACATTTGAGTCAAACTTTTAAAGGCACAAATGTCAGAGTAGGCTTGAAATAAGATAAAGTGAGTTTGCCCACATCTGTTATAGAGTCTTAAGAATACATTTTTGAATCAGTCACAGTGGAAATATTGGGGGGGACAGATTGGCATTTTGGGGAGGAGCAGGAGCATATGTGCCAGTTGCCAGAGTGGGGAACAGGACAGGGCCACCAGCACTTGGACAGGGGGCATTGGCACCTAGGGCGCTAACTGCTGAGGAGCATGGGAAAGCACAGGGCATTGGGCACCAGCCACACAGGAAATGCAGTAGGAATGGCAGTAGGAACTAGTGGGATTCCCCTTCCCAGGCAGGAGCTGCCCCCTCCCAGCCTCAGTAGATCCCTTTGCTCCCCCTCCTATCCCTCAGCCCTTCCATTCACAGGGAGCTTTCACCCTCCATGACTCTCCCTGTGATAAAAAGTTACTGTCCCTCAGGTAAACACAATACTATTGCATGCTAAGGAATATGCTGATGGAGGAGATCAGAACTTAATAGCTAATGGGATATGAATGAAAGATAGACCCTTAAAATGTACATGGTTTGCATAGTGCCTGATTTTTCAGCTGTGTTGCATCTGCATTTGTCCAGTGATTTTAGTTGCCTGTATCTCATAAATGTCTGATTTCACTCTTAAGAAAGCCAAGAAAGAATTGAATTGCCCCCTAAACTGATGTCACAGGTCCATTCATAGTAGAAAGTCAATATTATGACACTGACTGTCACTCTTATGGAGCAAGGAAAGGATAAAGAAATCCCATTTGAATCTTGTTCTGCAGGAATGTAACCCCATGCCAAAGTTGCAATGCTAATGCCCATTGTGGCAGGCCACAGTTAACTAGGTTCTCCTTATTGTGTTAAACCTTAAGGTTACATTAAAAGGCATTATTAATTCAAAGGAAATGAATGACTATCTGCTTACAGTAACAGTGAAGAACTGCGATTTAAAAAGTCCTCTGGTGTTTATTGCTTATGTTTGGAACAGATTACAAGATACTATCCGGGGTCCTTATTTGTTTTCCACATGATTTTGTTACTCTCATACCCTCTCAGGCATTGACGTCTGCAGCCATACACATTCGCAGGTGATGGCAGATAGTAAAGCCCAGCAGGCCTATTCTGGCAGTGTTCAGCACTGGTTGTTGAGCAGTGTTCCAGCACTATGTTGCCAAAGTGCTCCAACTGTTCACGCTCAATTTTTATCTTGGCTCAAGGAATAGCCACCTCCTGCCATGTCTGCTACTTACAGAAGCGGAAACTAGATTCTTGCCATTATCACAATTCGCAAGCCAGCTCCTTCTACTACCAACTGCATAATGAGTATGAGCAATCAAATGCATTCAGTACGCTCGCTTACCATGTTATCCCAGCCTTGCCTTTGGCTTGCCAATATTGCACTATTATTCCCATACAAATAAATTTAACACACCATTTTCCTTGGGACGGATGGTGAATTGACTAGATTTTACATGCTAGCCACATGCTTGGATGGATACACCATTTTCTGAATTAAAAATGCCAAGTTATAGCGATAAAATAAAAATATCCCCTACTCTGAGGTTGGTTTGCTGCTTGGATATCATAAGCTGGATAGACATGTGGGAACACCAGGATGGGGTTTCAGCCCTTTCCTTCCCAGTAGATGCTGGGCATAGTGCAGATATAATGTACTGAGTCTTTGGCATGAGCCGTCCAAATCACTGAATGAATCGTCACTCCCAAATCACTGCTGGTTGATTGATGGAACTGAATTGGTGATAACTCTGGAGGGAGAGGTTTGCCCTGTCTTCCATCTGGAGCTGCTGTGTTGTGACTCATAAAGATGGCTACTGAACAGGCTGAGTTGGCAGAACTTCCCCAGCAAGCAAGACTGGCAACTGGGGAATAGACAAGTTATCAAGGGATGTCTGGAATGAGTGGATTCGATGTATCTAATGCTGGTAGCTTTAATAAAAACAATAAATACTTGGAAATAAACCTGGGACTTTAAAGGGAAAAGAGATTGTCTTTAAAACCATACAACAACTGCAGATTGCATTTTCTGTTATGTACAATCATTGCTTCCTTGGGGCCAAATTCCACCCTCAGATACCCACCAGACATTACAGTAATGTACTTTAATTAAGCATGTGAGGGGATGACAGCTGCCTCTGTGTTTAAATTACAACCAGACATTGTTCTGTCATACAGTAGAATGTTCACATCTTCAAATCTAAAAGTCCTCTTTGTGATTTACTAATTGCTCCCAGTCTGAACCAAAATGGATGCCTTTAGCAAAAAGTTTAAGATAGATGGACATCTGCTATCAGCTGAAACAACAAGATATTTAATCAATTTTGTAAATATAAGTTACAACTGACCTTAGAAGCATTATTGTGGTCTATTGAGTCTTTTCATAGTTATAGCTAATAAGAAGCTGTCTGGCTACATGGCTTTTACACATCTTTTAGATAAATCAGATATCCAAAATCAAATTCTAGCACTCAGAGGCGCTATATGGATTTGTGATACTCTCTCAAGGCTTGGGGTCCATAAACCAATGAATGGATTACAATGAAATATAAAGTAGTGTTTCTTCACCTGTGGCAGATATAATATTAATAACATTTCTCATTTGTTATATCTCCTGCTGAACACTAGGGCTGAAAGAGAATTCAAAAACATAGAAATTGTATGCACAAAATGTGGTAGCAGTGAAAAAGCAAGTCACACATTGAGAGTCACAATTAGGCTGTGATATTTGTGGCAAATATTATGTAAATTGAATTTATGATCAGAATATTTTGGATAAGCAGTTTGGTTCTATAGTTTCTTGACTTCCAGGGGACTAGGATTTGGTTCATTATAAGCATCATATGATGGTGGTTTATGTTATATCCAATAAAGCTATAACTAGGAGGCCCTGTTGGAATAGGTCAGTCAGAAGATGGCATATATGAGAGCTATAAAAATGCTGATGTATAGTGCACATATCTTTGCAGAGAATTCCCACTGAAGCCAACAGAGTTCCATGCAAAGACTGAAGGGAGCATATGACCCAGTGTGAATGGTATGTGGGCATAAGAATAGTAAATAGACACTAAGATTTTAGAGATGTGCAGATCTGATAACACCTTCCATAGCAGATTCCCCCATGACGCCCATGATAAAGTACAGCGTTTAGTATAAATTCAAATGCTACAATCATGATCAGAATATCTAAGTATCTGGATCTTCAAAAAGTAAAGGAATTTAACTCTTATTTCTCATTGTTTTGGCCAACTTCATTTTTTATCTATCTGCAAACACAAGGATCAAAAGCATAATCACAATTTTTACAAGTGCTACATTTTCCATTTATTTGTAGAAACCTCCCTATATTTATAATGAGAGCTATTGCTAATTCATATATCTCCTAATATTTATTATCCAGGTATCCTTTTTATTTCACGATTTATTTAGTGTGTGGAAAGTTATCTCACTGTCTACAGACATTTAATTGTTTCTTCTTTTTAATCTCTTTTCTTATGCCCACTTAACTATTTAATTTTCCTTCCTATTATTTTCTCCCCCCCCCCCAGTCTGCATAATTGGGTGTAACTACTCAGTCCTGACCACTACATATAAGTTGGTTCCTTTTGCATCTCATCTTCAGAACCTTTCAATTATTTTTGTGAAAAACTCACATTTTTTTACTACATTTTTGTTTCATTGAACAGTATTTAAAAAAAAGTATGGAAGGGCATACACTGGACCTAGTCTAGTGTTTAATTAAAGCTGTTCTATTTTTTGCATCATGATCTCTGATATCCACTCAAAAGTCCCACCTTAAAGCTCTTCTACATTCAAAAACAGCTACATAACATAGGGAGCAGAAACATGCTGAGGGACGTGATTGCTGCTCATTGCTTGTCTCTTTAATATTGCCAGAATTCCTCTACTTTCTGTGCAGTATTCTGTCCTTCATAATGCCCTTGGAAAACGTAAATGACATTTCCTCATCTACTGTAGGTATTAGTTTGCAGAGCAGGTTATAGAATTATCCAGCTGAGTTTAGTTTGGCTTTTCAAGGTAAGAGTACTCTCCCAGGTGAATACGCATATTTTTGGTGACTTCTTCTTGCTTCCTGTTCCAAAATTAACTGCTGGCAGATCTGTACTGCTGATAATATTAGGAATTAAAAGAGTTATTGATTCATTCATGCATCCGACGAAGTGGGTATTCACCCACGAAAGCTTATGCTCCAATATGTCTGTTAGTCTATAAGGTGCCACAGGACTCTTTGTCGCTTCTACAGATCCAGACTAACACGGCTACCCCTATTCATTGTTAGTCTAGGAAGTATTCTCCAGAGTGGAATGTGCAAGTCTGGTCAGTGCGAACCATAGGTGCTGGCATAAGGGGTGCTGGGGATGCTACTGCATCCCCTGGCTTGAAGTGGTTTCCTTTATATAAAGCGTTTACAGTTTGGTTCAATGATTTTAAGCACCCCTACCATACAAATTGTTCCAGTACCCCTGGTGCTGACCCATGACAAATATATTAGTGTGGAAAGATGGGAACATGTTAAACATCATTTTTCCTTATGGTCCATTTGTTCTTGATTAGCTAATATAGAAAAATGTGTAGCTATTGTAGGGTCCATCTATACAGACTGTGTTCTTGTTTTCATTGAGATGGAAATATGTCTGAGATTCAGTAATCATAACTGGTCAGTAGTAGCCGACAGTGGTCTGTAGTAGATATGGTCAATATTTATTGCCAGAAAAAATGTCCTATGGGAAAATATGGGGTTTTTCAATGAAATTTTTAGGTTTCTCAGATGGAGGGATCAAAACAAAACTTTGATTTCACAGTGAAATTTTGAAACTAAACATTTTTTATTTAAAAATAATGTCAATCCAAAACAAAAAAAATCATTTCAAAAGTTTGTATTTGACATGTAATTTTAATCCATTTTACTTTTCAAGGGTGATTCAATAAAAACAAAAACATCTAACTAACTGGAATTCTGTATTAGGGATAGAAACCGAACCCTCAACAGGGCTGGCACACGCACATGAACTGGAGATTTACTTTGTTTTCTTAGCCAGTTATGAAGACCCAGAGAGCAGACATGATTGGCACAACCTTTGCAAACCAGCTGGCTAGATCAAACGTTCTTGGCTTGCAATTTTCCTTCTCCTAGGCAGATTGCCCTCCACAGCTGATGAGTCCCACTTGCTTATTTGAGAGGAATAAGTGACTTGCCCAAGGTCACACATCAGCTTTGCAGCAGAGTCAGGAATAGAACGCAGCTCTCCTGACTCTTAGTCCTGCATCCTCTGCATTCTACTATGCTGCCACTCTGAGTGGCTAGCCTGGAGATCTAGATACACATTTTTGGGTGTATGTGTGCTGCTATTCACACACACACACATACACACATTATGTCTATACTACGAGTTAGGGGTGTGATTCCCCTGCTCATCTACATATACTCACGTAGTTTGATGCTATCTGTTGTGAGTGTAACTAGTGGGTTAGCCGAGGTAGCACTGGTAGCAGCAGCAAAGGCACGGCTGACCAGTGACGAGTAGATACCCACCAATTCCAGGCAGGTTTGTACTTGGCACAGCTGAGCTGTGCCTCTCCTGCCGTTACCAGTGCTACAGCATCAACTCTGCTATTTATACTGGCGCTAGCGCTCGTCGAGTTAGCACAAGTACGTGTACATGAGCAGGGACTCATACCCCTAGCTCACAGTGTAGATGTAGCCTTAGTTTCATGGCATTCTGCAGAATGCAACCATTTACCCAGGCTTTTGGACAGGGAGGGCCCGTATTTGTGCATGAGTATTGTTTGTACTAGATTTTCTCTCTGGCTGGTCATTTTCAAGGAATAGGAAGAAGAAAAGTTGCTGTTTTTTATCTTATGTGTAATTGTATTTGTAACATAACACCTTTTTATAGACAGTGTGCAACCTCTCATTGAATTCTAGTTACTAGGAGGTGAAATAATTTGCCCAGGGTTTTGCACTTAATATCCACAAAACCCATAAGGCACAGGTAGAGGGAGTCATAAAATCCCAGTGCATATATTCTTACATGTTTGCCATTTCATTTTGTTGTAAGCAAACCATGACATTTGTGTTGTTATTATTAATGATTATTATTTATTTATTAATAACAATAATAAAATAATTCAGTGATCTTTTAGATATGGATGTTCACATGCTTGAACATTTCTAAAACAACTAACCTAAGATACAGTATTTAAGCATCTAACTGAAGAAGATCCGTCAGATGAATATATTGTGAAAACAGAGCAGTGATTACAATTCTCTCAATGGCATTTTTTCACTTTCACTTGGTCCCATTAACACAGGCAAGAAATGAGTCATAGTGAGGGATGTTCACACACAATGAGCACTATCTGGTTGAAGCAAAGGTGTTTCTCTAATTGTGATGCACCCAGAAAATGCAGTTATTTAGTAGCTATCAATCTGACTTTTAGCCACAGGGTAGGATGACAGTGGTGGTGGCAGTGTTCATATAAAGGACTGTATCATGAAACGTAGAAAGGTTTACAGTGGGCAAAGCATAGAAACTGGAGCACTGGCAATAGCAATGCATGTAACAGGAGCTAAGGGATTCCAGTGCAGGTAATTGGAACCTCATTGCCTAAATATGTAAAATGTATATAGAATAAAATAATTTTATTGCTATTTATATAGTCCCTTATATTTATGTTAAGCAATGACATGTCAATTACTGGCATTCAAATTACTTAGTTCTCCAATTACCATACACTCCAAAGTGTATGCTTTGATTTCCATGCTTGGATTACAGCATACCTGTAGGGATAGTGTCTGGCTCAAGGCCAGCTAAAAGATCTCCCCCTCCCCTCTCTCTCTGTGCTGCATTGTGTTTCTTGGTGTGTATATAATTAGATGGTTTTGATAGAAAAGAGTACCAATAATGCCATGCTGACATTAGGATTTATAGATTGCTTTCTCATCTAGCCTTGTATTTGTTAGGAATGTAGCGTGCTGAAAGGAGTCCCCCTAAGCAATACTCACCCCGAGTGAATACTGCACAAAGAATTTATATTTGTGTGAATGATCTTATCATAGAATCATAGAATCATAGAATCTCAGGGTTGGAAGGGACCTCAGGAGGTCATCTAGTCCAACCCCCTGCTCAAAGCAGGACCAACCCCAACTAGATCATCCCAGCCAGGGCTTTGTCAAGCCTGACCTTAAAAACCTCTAAGGAAGGAGATTCCACCACCTCCCTAGGTAACCCATTCCAGTGCTTCACCACCCTACTAGTGAAAAAGTTTTTCCTAATATCCAACCGAAACCTCCCCCTCTGCAACTTGAGACCATTACTCCTTGTTCTGTCATCTTCTACCACTGAGAACAGTCTAGATCCATCCTCTTTGGAACCCCCTTTTAGGTAGTTGAAAGCAGCTATCAAATCCCCCCTCACTCTTCTCTTCTGCAGGCTAAACAATCCCAGTTCCCTCAGCCTCTCCTCATAAGTCATGTGCTCCAGCCCCCTAATCATTTTTGTTGCCCTCCGTTGGACTCTTTCCAATTTATCCACATCCTTCTTGTAGTGTGGGGCCCAAAACTGGACACAGTACTCCAAATGAGGCCTCACCAGTGCCGAATAGAGGGGAATAATCACGTCCCTCGATCTGCTGGAAATGCCCCTATTTATACAGCCCAAAATGCCATTAGCCTTCTTGGCAACAAGGGCACACTGTTGACTCATATTCAGCTTTTCGTCCACTGTAACCCCTAGGTCCTTTTCTGCAGAACTGCTGCCCAGCCATTCGGTCCCTAGTCTGTAGCAGTGCATGGGATTCTTCCGTCCTAAGTGCAGGACTCTGCACTTGTCCTTGTTGAACCTCATCAGATTTCTTGTGGCCCAATCCTCTAATTTGTCTAGGTCCCTCTGTATCCTGTCCCTACCCTCCAGCATATCAACCACTCCTCCCAGTTTAGTGTCATCTGCAAACTTGCTAAGGGTGCAGTCCACACCATCCTCCAGATCGTTGATGAAGATATTGAACAAAACCAGCCCCAGCACCGACCCTTAGGGCACTCCACTTGATACCGGCTGCCAACTAGACATGGAGCCATTGATCACTACCCGTTGAGCGCGACCATCCAGCCAATTTTCTATCCACCTTACCGTCCATTCAACCAGCCCATACTTCTTTAACTTGCTGGCAAGAACACTGTGGGAGACTGTGTCAAAAGCTTTGCTAAAGTCAAGAAATAGCACATCCACTGCTTTCCCCTCATCCACAGAGCCAGTTATCTCATCATAGAAGGCAATTAGGTTAGTCAGGCACGACTTGCCCTTGGTGAATCCATGCTGACTGTTCCTGATCACTTTCCCCTCCTTTAAGTGGTTCAGAATTGATTCCTTGAGGACCTGTTCCATGATTTTTCCAAGGACTGAGGTGAGACTGACTGGCCTGTAGTTCCCCGGATCTTCCTTCTTCCCTTTTTTAAAGATGGGCACTACATTAGCATTTTTCCAGTCATCCTGGACCTCCCCCGATTGCCATGATTTGTCAAAGATAATGGCCAATGGCTCTGCAATCACATCGGCCAACTCCTTTAGCACCCTCGGATGCAGTGCATCCGGCCCCATGGACTTGTGTTCATCCAGCTTTTCTAAATAGTCCCGAACTACTTCTTTCTCCACAGAGGGCTGGTCACCTCCTCCCCATACCGTGCTGCGGAGTGCAGCTGTCTGGGAGCTGCCCTTGTCTGTGAAGACAGAGGCAAAAAAAGCATTGAGTACACGAGCTTTCTCCACATCCTCTGTCACTAGGTTCCCTCCCTCATTCAGCAAGGGGCCCACACTTTCCTTGACTTTCTTCTTGTTGCTCACATACCTGAAGAAACCCTTCTTGTTACTCCTAACATCTCCGGCTAGCTGCAACTCCAAGTGTGATTTGGCCTTCCTAATTTCACTCCTGCATGCCTGAACAATATTTTTATACTCCTCCCTGGTCATTTGTCCAATCTTCCACTTCTTGTAAGCGGCTTTTTTGTGTTTAAGACGAGCAAGGATTTCACTGTTAAGCCAAGCTGGTCGCCTGCCATATTTACTTTTCTTTCTACACATCGGGATGGTTTGTTCCTGCAACCTCAATAAGGATTCTTTAAAATACAGCCAGCTTTCCTCGACTCCTTTCCCCCTCATGTTATTCTCCCAGGGGACCTTGCCCATCAGTTCCCTGAGGGAGTCAAAGTCTGCTTTTCTGAAGTCCAGGCTCTGTATTCTACTGCTCTCCTTTCTTCCTTGTGTCAGGATCCTGAACTCGACCATCTCATGGTCACTGCCTCCCAGGTTCCCATTCACTATTGCTTCCTCTACTATTTCTTCCCTGTTTGTGAGCAGCAGGTCAAGAAGAGCTTTTCCCCTAGTTGGTTCCTCCAGCACTTGCACCAGGAAATTGTCCCCTACACTTTCCAAAAACTTCCTGGATTGTCTGTGGACCGCTGTATTGCTCTCCCAGCAGATATCGGGGTGATTAAAGTCACCCATGAGAACCAGGGCCTGTGATCTAGTAACTTCTGTTAGTTGCTGGAAGAAAGCCACGTCCACCTCATCCCCCTGGTCTGGTGGTCTGTAGCTGACTCCCACCACGACATTACCCTTGTTGCTCACACTTCTAAATTTAATCCAGAGACTCTCAGGTTTTTCTGCAGTTTCATACTGGAGCTCTGAGCAGTCATACTGCTCTCCTACATACAATGCAACTCCCCCACCTTTTCTGCCCTGCCTATCCTTCCTGAACAGTTTGTATCCATCCATGACAGTACTCCAATCGTGTGAGTTATCCCACCAAGTCTCTGTTATTCCAATTACATCATAATTCCTTGACTGTGCCAGGACTTCCAGTTCTCCCTGCTTGTTCCCCAGGCTTCTTGCATTTGTGTATAGGCATTTAAGATAACTCACCGATTGTCCTGCTGTCCCAGTATGGGGCAGGAGCCCTCCCCTCTTGCACTCACCTACTTGTGCTTCCTCCCGGTATCCCACTTCCCCACTTACCTCGGGGCTTTGGTCTCCTTCCCCCGGTGAACCTAGTTTAAAGCCCTCCTCACTAGGTTGGCCAGCCTGCTTCCAAAGATGCTCTTCCCTCTCTTCGTCAGGTGGAGCCCATCTCTGCCTAGCACTCCTTCTTCTTGGAACACCATCCCATGGTCAAAGAATCCAAACCCTTCTCTCCGACACCATCTGCGTAGCCATTCGTTGACTTCCACGATTCGACGGTCTCTACCCCGGCCTTTTCCTGCCACAGGGAGAATGGACGAGAACACCACTTGCGCCTCAAACGCCTTTATCCTTCTTCCCAGAGCCACGTAGTCTGCAGTAATACTCTCAAGGTCATTCTTGGCAGTATCATTGGTGCCCACGTGGAGAAGCAGGAAGGGGTAGCGATCTGAGGGCTTGAGTCTCGGCAGTCTCTCCGTCACATCATGAATCCTAGCCCCTGGCAAGCAGCACACCTCTCGGTTTTCCCGGTCAGGGCGGCAGATAGATGACTCAGTCCCCCTGAGGAGAGAGTCCCCGACCACCACCACCCTCCTCCTCCTCTTGGGAGTGGTGGTCGTGGAACCCCCATCCCTAGGACTGTGCATCTCATGCCTTCCAGTCAGTGGAGTCTCCTTCTGCTCTGTGCCCTCAGATGTATCATTCACTCCACTCTCTGCACTAGTACCTGTGGAGAGAACATGAAAACGGTTGCTCATCTGAATATGCGTTTCTGGTACATGGACTTGTCTCATACTCTTTCCTCTTCTGGAGGTCACATGCTGCCAATTATCCTCACTGGCCTTCTGTCCCCGCTGCATAGCCTGCTCTGAATCCTCAGAACACTGTGCCCGCTGAAGCCTATCCTGACGTCTATCCAGGAACTCCTCATTTTCTTTTATGGAACGCAGGGTTGATACTCGTTTCTCCAGACCTTGAATCTTCTCCTCCAATATGGAGATCAGCTTGCACTTTGTACAGACAAAGTCACTTCTTTCTTGTGGAAGAAAGACAAACATGGCACATCCTGTGCAGGTCACGACAGCGGATCGCTCAGCATCCATAGTTCCTTCCTTCGAAGAGTTTCCTCACTTGTGGCAGAATCTACACAGGGAAACCTGCAAGGAGGATGCCGCAGTAGGCTCTCTCCAGGCGAACTCCCAGGCTAACTCCACCTGTTTGCTTCTCTGCTATGCGCTGCTCAGCTGGTTCGCAGCTGACTGACTGTCTTTTTAGAAGAGCCTGGAACGAAGCACTCCCAATTCACACTATTCAAACAGGAAATCAAACAATCAAGCACACGGTAAAACTGCCAAACTGTCTCCTCAACAGATACTCACTCCCCCATCTGCAGCCACCTGGTTGCTCTGCGTCTGCCTTTAGTTTGGGTTAAAAGAGTTAGGAATGGCAATGATAGCTTGCCCCCTTCGCACTCCCCTTCCAAACTCCCTCTCAAATGCCCCTGTTTGCAGCTCCTGTTCACAAAGCTCCCTGGTCGCTTGCTCACTGCTTTATAAAGCCCTGGACTCCCTGATTATCCCCGCCCCCTGATTAAGGCTTCTAGGTTTCAAGCCTGGTGTAGAAGCTCAGCTTCCAACTGCCAGCCACAGCACACGGTCCTTCACACAAACAAACAAATGATCACACAGCAAGTACCCCCAAACACACACTACAGACAGCCACTTACCCCAAGGGTCCTGTATTTGCTCCTGCTTTACCTGGAGCAATTCCTCTCAAACGCCCCTGTTTGCAGCTCCTGTTCACAAAGCTCCCTGGTCGCTTGCTCACTGCTTTATCACATCTTATTGGTTCAGCCATTTTAAATGGCAGCTTATTTGTGACTGTAAAATAGGCGACTGGATGCTTGTCCTCACAGACAATGTTTTGGAAATCAATAGGGCTAATTAACTCGACTTTGGTCTCTCTCTCCATAAAACCAAATCTGCCGTCTCCATGGTACAAGGGAAAGTGTGTGTGTTTCTTGTAATATGTAATAGTAATAATAATAATCAATGATAATACTTTGAGAGCCCCAGATGAAAGAAACTATTTAAGTGCAAAGCACTTTACCAAAGTGAATAAGTATAATTATCCTCATTTTCCAAATGAAGAAACAGAGGAGCAGATAAACGAAGTGACTTGGTGGTCTAAGGCCACATAGGGTAAGTCTACATTGCAATTCAAAACCTGTGGCTGGCCTATGCCAGCTGACTTGGGCTTGCAGGGCTTGGGGTGTGTGGGTCTGTTTAATTGCAGTGTAGACATCCGGGTTCAGGCTGGATCCTGGACTCTAGCACAGTGCTAGATGGAGCCTGAGTGTCCAAGTCAGCTAGCACAGGACAACCGCGGGTATCTAATTGCATTGTAGACATACACACAGTATTTCTCTGGTAGAGTTGCGAACAGAAGTCAGATAACCTGACTCCCAGTGTCTTGTTTTAGTTACTAGACACACTGCTTGTAGTATGATAAGCATGTTTTGTCATCTAGCAACTGCACTCAAATAAAACTTATGGGTAACATTTCCCAAGTACCATATTTTCATAGTTCCATCATGTGTTCTCCCTCTCATCTGAGTAGGTATCACTGAAAGAATTTTAAAGCATCCAATACTAGTGATTCTGTTTCTGTGGCATAAAAGCCAACAGCAAATATGAATTAATTAATATTAATTAATGAGTACACAATATTATTAGCACTAATATAATGTGTACTCATCAATTATGATTATTATAAATATGCATTAGGTGGTACTGTGGTATCAGGCATGCTTGCATAGTGACTTACTCATAGACATAGACTTTAAGGCCAGAAGGCACCATAGTGATCATCTAGTCTGACCTCCTGCACATTGCAGGACACAGAACCTCACCCATCCACTCCTGTAATAGACTCCTAACCTCTGGGTGAATTACTGGAGTCATAAGACTTCCATCATAAGATCTCAAATTTCTTTAATAATATTAATGAATGAAGCCTCAAAACAGTGCTCATGGTAGGAATTATCCTTATATTACAGAGAGAGATTCTGAGGCAGAGAGGTTATGTGACTTGCCTAATGGAAAAGCAGAAATAGAACAAAGATTTCCTTACTCCAAATGTCATGTTTTAACTGCTAGAACACACTGAATCTTTTAATAGTAACCATCACAATTCTGTAATACCATTCACATGTTTCACAATTTCAGCTTTAGTTTTGAAAGGATAAAACTGAGAAGAGATGCTTGCTGCTTGCTCAGTTTGGTTTTCTTAATCATAAAGTGCACGTGTTCTTTCCATATACTGTCGAAGCAAGTGCAGTTATGCTCAACAAAAGAACTGCATGGTCTCTTGTAGCTCAAACTGTGTTTGTTAAAGAGCAGGCATCTTTTGAATTTTAAACGTAGAGACCTAGGAAGTGAATTCCTGAAATTATTTTCCCTATGCAGTGCTGTATGATGGACACTTGATGGAGCCAATCAGTTCACAAATGCTTGTTTCCTTCTGTATGGCAAACGCCAGTGTTTGCATTGAAAGCAAGACAAAAACAATCTGGTACCTCAAAAATGTGATTGGTCTTGTGTCGTAAGAGATGAGCCAGAATTATCATAAGGTGGCTTATCACCAGGAGCCTGCACTCTAGGAGTCCAGACCCAAGTACAGATCGCAAACGCAAGCAACTCACATATGGAGAGTGCCAGGCAAAGTTCTCATGCTTTAGGAGCCCCTCCCTAGGCACAAATGAGTGGGTATGGGTGGCTGATTCCTTATGTGACTGGGCCAGAAGATGGTCCATAATCATGTGGTCCAGGAGCCCAGCTACAGAACATGCTCCTGCATGCAACTCACCTGTGTCCCAGGTACCAATTCTTCCTGTCTTAATTTAACTACTGACAATGAAAGTTAGGTGATGAAACTGGTTGCTATGCTAGCCTCGCCCCTGTGGAGACCTAGGTTCAAATGCATTACAACACAGCAGGGGAAGTAACTGAGCTTGTGTTCTCAGTTTCTGTCTCCTCAAATCCACTACACATTCTGCTACTGTGCACCCCCACAGGATTAAAATGGTAGGAGGGTAGAGTGATGCTAAGTATGTATGTAGTATACTGGCTGAGCTATACTGCTGAGTTTATTCTGTGCCTGGCTCAGTTCTGCATGATCAATCTCTCACCTTCTGAAGCACTTAGATTTAGCTAATGTATTTAGTTGTTTTAAATTTACACATTTAAGAGTATATAATTAGAAATAAAGGTGCTATCACTAGAATTAATTGGATTGACAAAAGAACATTTAAAATGTAAGCACAGGAAAGTATTCCAAAGAATGCAGTCTATTAGAGTACATAAGAATGGCCATACTGGATCAGACCAAAGGTCCATCTAGCCCAGTATCCTGTCTTCTGACAGTGGCCAATGCCAGGTGCCCTAGAGGAAATGAACAGAACAGATAATCATCAAGTGATCCATCCCCCGTGACCCATTCCCAGCTTCTGGCAAACAGAAGCTAAGGACGCCATCCCTGTTCATCCTGGCTAATATCC
This sequence comes from Chelydra serpentina, assembly GCA_037349315.1. NCBI lineage: Eukaryota > Metazoa > Chordata > Testudines > Chelydridae > Chelydra > Chelydra serpentina. The sequence goes on from JBAIAC010000010.1 coordinate 48,584,848, forward strand.
TCCATGAACTTATCTAGCTTTTTAAAAAATCTGCTACAATCTTGGCCTTCACAACATCCTCTGGCAAGGAGTACCACTGGTTGACTGTGCGTTGTGTTAAAAATACTTCCTTTTGTTTGTTTTAAATCTGCTGCCTATTAAATTCATTTGGTGCTCCCTAGTTCTTGTGTTATGAGAAGGAGTAAATAACACTTCCTTAGGGTACGTCTATACTTACCTCTGAGTTCGGTGGTAAGCAATCGATCTTCTGGGATCGGTTTATCGCGTCTTGTCTAGACACGATAAATCGATCCCGGAAGTGCTCGCCGTCGACACCGGTACTCCTGCTCCGCGAGAGGAGTATGCGGAGTCGACGGGGGAGCCTGCCTGCGGCGTGTGGACCTTGTAGTTTGAACTAAGATACTTCGACTTCAGCTACGTTATTCAAGTAGCTGAAGTTGCGTATCTTAGTTCGAACTGGCGGGTTATTTACTTTCTCCACACCAGTCATGATTTTGTAGTCCTCAATCATATCCGCCCCCCTTAGATGTCTCTTTTCCAAGCTGAAAAGTCCCAGTCATATTAATCTCTCCTCATATGGCAGCCGTTCCATACCCCTAATTATTCTTGTTGCCCTTTTCTGAACCTTTTCCAATTCCAACATATCTTTTTTGAGATTGGGCGACCACATCTGCCCGCAGTATTCAAGATGTGGGCGTACCATGGATTTATATAGAGGCAATATGATATTTTCTGTCTTATTATCTATCCCTTTCTTAATGATTCCCAATATTCTGTTCGCTTTTTTGACTGCCGCTGCACATTGAGTGGATGTTTTCAGAGAACTATCCACAATGACTCCAAGATGTCTTTCTTGAGTGATAACAGCTAATTTAAACCCCATAATTTTATATGTATAGTTGGGATTATGTTTTCCAATGTGCATTACTTTTCATTTATCAAGAGTGAATTTTATCTGCCATTTTGTTGCCCAGTCACCCAGTCCTGAGAGACCCTTTTGTAGCTCTTCGCAGTCTGCTGGGACATAACTATCTTGAGTAGTTCTGTATCATCTTCAGATTTTGCCACCTCACTGCTTACCTCTTTTTCCAGATCATTTATGATTATGTTGAATAGGACTGGGCCCAGTAAAGACCTCTGGGGGATACCACTATTTACCTCTCTCCACTTTTTAAAGGATGCCTCTCACTGCTTCTTTTATACTTGATTAGCCACATTGGCATTTTTTGGTTCTCTTACTCTGATTTTTTTAATTTGGGGCATACATTTAAGTTGAGCCTCTATTATGGTGTCTTTAAAAAGTTTCCATGCAGCTTGCAGGGATTTCACTTTTTGCACTGTACCTTTTAATTTCTGTTTAACTAACTTCCTCATTTTTGTGTAGTCCCCCTTTCTGAAATTAAACGCTACAGTGTTGGGTTGCTGTGGTGTTTTCCCCACCACAGGGATGTTAAATTTAATTATATTATGGTCACTATTACCAAGTTGTCCAGCTATATTCACCTCTTGGATCAGATCCTGTGCTCCACTTAGGACTAAATCAAGAATTGCCTCTCCTCTTGTGGGTTCCAGGACTAGCTGCTCCAAGAAGCAGTCATTTAAGGTGTCAAGAAGCTTTATCTCTGCATCCCGTCCTGAGGTGACATTAGGGTGACCAGACTGCAAATGTAAAAAATTGGGACGGGGTGAGAGGTAATAGGAGCCTATATAAGAAAAAAAAACCAAAATCGGGACTGTCCCTATAAAATCGGGACATCTGGTCATCCTAGGTGACATGTACCCAGTCAATATGGGTATAGTTGAAATCCCCCATTATTATTGAGTTATTTATTTTAATAGCCTCTCTAATCTCCTGAGCATTTCATAGTCACTATCATCATCCTTGTTAGGTGCTTGGTAATCCTCTCCATGATCACCACCCAGAGTGAACCTTTCAAAGTTCAAACAGGAGTAAAACAGGTCTGTATCATTGCTCCAACCATGTTTGTGGTTTTTATCGCCATCATTCTTTACCTAATTGCTGGGAAGTTTACAGTTGGCGCTGAAAGCATTTACAGAATGGATGGAAAGCTGTTCAGGCTTAGCAGGCTGAAAGCCAAGAGTAAGATCTCCACAACATCTATTGTGGAACTTCAGTATGCTGATGACAACACAATCTTTGCCCACTCTGAGAAAGATCTTTAAATTATCTTGAATGTGTTTGAGGATGCTTTTGCATGGCTTGGTCTCACTCTTAATATCAAGAAGACTAAAGTGCTCTATCAGCCCTCTTCAAATGAGGTATTACATGCCCCATCTATCAAAATCAATGGAGTGGCACTGGAGAATGTTGATCATTTCCTCTACCTCAGAAGTCATCTTTCATCCAAGGCAGATATTGATGCAGAAATTTAACATCGCCTGAGCTGTGCCAGTGTAGCTTTTTCTCATTTACAGCACAGGGTTTTTGAAGATCACGATGTTCGAACAGACACCAAGATTCTTGTTTATCAAGCCATTATTCTCCCAACACTGTTGTGTGGGTCTAAAACTTGGACAACCTATAGACACCACTTGAAAATCCTTGAGAGACACCATCAATGCTGCCTTCGTAAGATTGTGAGGATCAAATGGGAAGACAGGCGCACCAATATTAGTGTCCTGGAAGAGGCAAACACCATCAGTATCAAGGCAATGATCATCCATCAGCAATTCCACTGGACTGGTCACATTGTCCGGATGCGAGACCATCGCCTCCGAAAAAAGGTCCTGTTCTCTCAGCTAAAAGAAGGGTACCATAACGTGGGTGGACAACGGAAGCGTTATAAGGACTTAATGAAGGATAAACTAAAAAAGTGTAATATTGACATTGACACTTGGGAGATACTTGCCCAGGATCGCTTAAAATGGAGTGAAGTCCTACGTGATGGTCCCCTGAATTTTGAACTTGCTCGTCGACAAGCTGAAGAGGACAAGAGGCGCAGAAGGAAGGAGAGACTGGCTTCTAGTCATGGTCAACAGCCTCCTGCTGAGCCTGAAAACATCTGCCCTCATTGCAATAGAACCTGTGGTTTAAGGATTGGCCTTATTAGCCACCCAAGGACCCATAACTCCCATGGAAGATGATCATACTCGGTAACGAGTGTTCACCCATCACACTATTGTTTCATCCATGTATTGAGATTCTGAAGTTCTGCCTGTCTAACTGGCCCTGTGCATGGAACTGGAAGCATTTCAGAGAATGTTACCATAGATGTCCTGGACTTCAATCTTTTACCTAGCAGCCTAGATTTGGCCTCCAGGACCTCTCTCCTATCCTTCCCTATATGAACCATGTACCTATATGTATCATAACCACCAGCTTCTCCCCAGCACTACACATAAGTCTATCTAGATGTCTTGAGAGATCTGCAACCTTTGCATCAGGCAGGCAAGTCACCATGCGGTTCTTCCGCTATACAATAATTTCCCCCCAAAAGTATCCCCCAATGAGTTGGGTCAATTCAAACTAAACTGGACACCTTATTTAGGAACTGAATTGATAGGAGGATTAACTAGTTGACTTGATATATCTTTTCCATTTATAACTTCTGGGATCCATGATCCTACCAAGGACATTTCTGTTTTAACTTTAATTCATATATGACACATTACATGTCATTCTGCTCTGGAAAATCATTGTAGAAATGTCATCTTCTTATTCATGAGATCAGTTCTGTTCTGTGTGTAGTCTGAGTGAACTGATCCTTTAGAGTTAAAAAAAAGTTTCCCCCGCTTTTTACTTACGTTAGCCCTACAGAACCAACACAGTTAAGAAAGAATAAACTGGATCCTATTATTTCTTTTACATAATTTTTAACTAAGTTTCAGCTGTAGGGACAAATTCCATTCTTGTTACTAAGTGATCTAAAGCTCAATTCTGTAGCCTTCACTCACGTGCATGGTCCCTCTGAACTCATTGGCAGAATGTTAGAAACCGTTGGAACAACGTATTTAGGGATGTGGATTCTCTATTGCTTTCAATATTTCAATAAAGATTGGATGTATTTCTAAAAATTATGCAATGGATCAAACAGAAGTTTGGGACTTGATGCAGAAATTATTGGGTAAGATTCTACAACTTGTGTTGCTGTGAAGAAGGCCAGTTTAGTTGATCATAATGGTGCCTTCTGGCCTTAAAATCTATACATCTATGAAAAAAGAGAAAAGAAAGCAGAAAAAAAGAGAAATCCAGAGGCAGGTTTATTTATTTAGATTTTATTAAAATGCTAAAATGAAAAGGAAAATGAGACAAGACATTTTTCCAGGTGATGTTAGAAAAGCTTTGACGTATAGAAGAAATGATGAAATACTGGAAGGTTATTCCAGATGGCAGAAGCTGCAGATGATAATGTTCTCCATACCAACAATCATGAGAAGGAGTAGAGGGGGCAGAGAGTAGGCCAGTGCTAGATGTGCACAAAGAGTGAAGAGAAAGACAATCCACCACATACAGGGGAACACATCTATAGGAGGTTTAAAAACAAGGAAGGCAATTTTTAACTGAATCCTATGACGCTCATAGAGTTGTTTGATACTGCAGTCCACTTTCTCTGTATGTGGGAAAAGTGGGCAGCATAATTTCACATATGCTGGAGCCTAGAGTGCTTGGAGTTAAGTAGAGATGGGTTCTGCAATAGTCCCAACAAGTAGAAATGAAGACATGAATGAGTATTTCAGCATAGGTGACATCAAGGCAGTGTTGATGTAGACAGACAAAGTTGTGGAGTTGACTAGAGGAAATTTGCAGTCAAGAAATGTCTTGGTCAAGAGTCATACCAAAGTTACAGTCAGATAACAGGTTTCAAACAGGAAGACAGAGGATTCATAGATTCATAGATTCTAGGGCTGGAAGGGACCTCGAGAGGTCATCGAGTCCAGCCCCCTGCCCTCATGGCAGGACCAAATACTATCTAGACCATCCCTGATAGACATTTATCTAACCTACTCTTAAATATCTCCAGAGATGGAGATTCCACAACCTCCCTGGGCACTTTATTCCAGTGTTTAACCATCCTGACAGTTAGGAACTTTTTCCTAATGTCCAACCTAAACCTCCCTTGCTGCAGTTTAAGCCCATTGCTTCTTGTTCTATCCTTAGAGGCTAAGATGAACAAGTTTTCTCCCTCCTCCTTATGACACCCTTTTAGATACCTGAAGACTGCTATCATGTCCCCTCTCAGTCTTCTCTTTTCCAAACTAAACAAACCCAATTCCTTCAGCCTTCCTTCATAGGTCATGTTCTCTAGACCCTTAATCATTCTTGTTGCTCTTCTCTGGACCCTCTCCAATTTCTCCACATCTTTCTTGAAATGCGGTGCCCAGAACTGGACACAATACTCCAGTTGAGGCCTAACCAGCGCAGAGTAGAGCGGAAGAATGACTTCTCGTGTCTTGCTCACAACACACCTGTTAATGCAGCTCAGTATCAAGTTTGCTACTCATATTTAGCTTGTGGTCCACTATAACCCCTAGATCCCTTTCTGCAGTACTCATTCCTAGACAGTCTCCTCCCATTCTGTATGTGTGAAACTGATTGTTCCTACCTAAGTGGAGCACTTTGCATTTGTCCTTATTAAACGTCATCCTGTTTACCTCTGACCATTTCTCCAATTTGTCCAGATCATTTTGAATTATGACCCTATCCTCCAAAGCAGTTGCAATCCCTCCCAGTTTGGTATCATCTGCAAACTTAATAAGCGTACTTTCTATGCCAATATCCAAGTCGTTGAAGATATTGAACAGAGCCGGTCCCAAAACAGCCCCTTGCGGAACCCCACTCGTTATACCTTTCCAGCAGGATTGGGAACCATTAATAACTACTCTCTGAGTACGGTTATCCAGCCAGTTGTGCACCCCCCTTAGAGTAGCCCCATCTAAGTTGTATTTCCCTAGTTTATTGATAAGAATATCATGCGAGACCGTATTAAATGCCTTACTAAAGTCTAGGTATACCACATCCACTGCTTCTCCCTTATCCACAAGACTCGTTATCCTATCAAAGAAAGCTATCAGATTGGTTTGACATGATTTGTTCTTTACAAATCCATGCTGGTTATTCCCTATCACCTTACCACCTTCCAAGTGTTTGCAGATGATTTCCTTAATTACTTGCTCCATTATTTTCCCTGGCACAGAAGTTAAACTAACTGGTCTGTAGTTTCCTGGGTTGTTTTTATTTCCCTTTTTATAGATGGGCACTATATTTGCCCTTTTCCAGTCTTCTGGAATCTCTCCTGTCTCCCATGATTTACCAAAGATAATAGCTAGAGGCTCAGATACCTCCTCTATTAGCTCCTTGAGTATTCTAGGATGCATTTCATCAGGTCCTGGTGACTTGCAGGCATCTAACTTATCTAAGTGATTTTTAACTTGTTCTTTTTTTATTTTAGCTTCTAAACCTTCCCCCTTCCCATTTGCATTCACTATGTTAGGCATTCTTTCAGACTTCTTGGTGAAGACCGAAACAAAGAAGTCATTAAGCATCTCTGCCATTTCCAAGTTTCCTGTTACTGTTTCTCCCTCCTCACCGAGTAGTGGGCCTACCCTGTCCTTGGTCTTCCTCTTGCTTCTAATGTATTGATAAAAAGTTTTCTTGTTTCCCTTTATTCCTGTAGCTAGTTTGAGCTCATTTTGTGCCTTTGCCTTTCTAATCTTGCCCCTGCATTCCCGTGTTGTTTGCCTATATTCATCCTTTGTAATTTGTCCTAGTTTCCATTTTTATATGACTCCTTTTTATTTTTTAGATCTTGCAAGATCTCGTGGTTAAGCCAAGGTGGTCTTTTGCCACATTTTCTATCTTTCCTACCCAGCGGAATAGTTTGCTTTTGGTCCCTTAATAGTGTCCCTTTGAAATACTGTCAGCTCTCCTCAGTTGTTTTTCCCCTCAGTCTTGATTCCCATGGGACCTTACCTATCAGCTCTCTGAGCTTACCAAAATCCGCGTTCCTGAAATCCATTGTCTCTATTTTTCTGTACTCCCTTCTACCCTTCCTTAGAATTGTGAACTCTATGATTTCATGATCACTTTCACCCAAGCTGCCTTCTACTTTCAAGTTCTCAACGAGTTCCTCCCTATTTGTTAAAATCAAATCTAGAACAGCTTCCCCCCTAGTAGCTTTCTCAACCTTCTGAAATAAAAAGTTGTCTGCAATGCAGTCCAAGAACTTATTGGATAGTCTGTGCCCCGCTGTGTTATTTTTCCAACATATATCCGGATAGTTGACGTCCCCCATCACCACCAAATCTTGGGCTTTGGATGATTTTGTTAGTTGTTTAAAAAAAGCCTCATCCACCTCTTCCACCTGGTTAGGTGGCCTGTAGTAGACTCCTAGCATGACATCACCCTTGTTTTTTACCCCTTTTAGCCTAACCCAGAGACTCTCAACACTTCTGTCCCCTATGTCCATCTCCACCTCAGTCCAAGTGTGTACATTTTTAATATATAAGGCAACACCTCCTCCCTTTTTCCCCTGTCTGTCTTTCCTGAGCAAGCTGTACCCATCCATACCAACATTCCAATCATGTGTATTATCCCACCAAGTTTTGGTGATGCCAACAATGTCATAGTTGAATTTATTTATTAGCACTTCTAGTTCTTCCTGCTTATTACCCATACTTCTTGCATTTGTATACAGGCATCTAAGATACTGATTTGATCTTGCCTCCCAGTTTTGCCCTGACCCTCCTATCTCTTTGTCATTAGAGCCCACGCTCCCTCCTATTTCCGACCCATCTCCCAGGTCCTCATGTTCTCACTTACCTGTGGGCTTTGCTCTCCTGTCCCCGTCGAACCTAGTTTAAAGCCCTCCTCACTAGGTTAGCCAGTCTGTATCCAAATATGGTCTTTCCCCTCCTCGAAAGGTGAACGCCATCTCTGCCTAGCAGTTCTTCCTGGATTAGCATCCCGTGGTCGAGGAAGCCAAAGCCCTCCTGGCGACACCATCTTCGCAGCCAAGCATTCACCTCCACGATGCACCTGTCTCTGCCCGTGCCCCTACCTTTGACAGGAAGGATCGAAGAGAATACCACCTGCGGTCCAAACTCCTTCACTCTTACACCCAGAGCCCTGTAGTCACTCTTGATCTGCTCAGTGTCACACCTCGCAGTATCATTTGTGCCCACATGGATGAGTAGCATGGGGTAGTAGTCAGAGGGCCGGATAATCCTTGACAATGCCTCCGTAATGTCCATAAAGAATGGAACGGGCCCCCGGCAGGCAGCATACCTCCTGAGATGAAATGTCAGGGCGACAGATGGGCGCCTCCGTCCCCCTCAGCAGAAAGTCTCCGACCACCACTACCCTACGTTTCCTATTCGCAGTGGTGGCAGCAGATGGAGCTGGGGTTGAAGATTTCCTCTTGTCAAAGAGAAACACTTTGGAGATAATTAGTTGCAAGATGAAGTTGTAAATTACCTTGATCAAGAAAGAGATATGGGGGCGGGAGAATTACTACATGTGTTCAAAGATATTTACAGCTGAGTGGTAGCTAAAGTTAAAAGGTAAAGATAAAATGAGAAGGAGTGAAATATTAGAGCAGAGGGCTCAGAAATTAACATATGGGGCTGCTTATAGAAGTAGTCCTGGTGCAAAGGAGGATTCACCACAGCACATGGGAGAGTGGTCTAATTAACAGAAGGAGAAAAATAGCAAATTAGTGTTATATAAGGGACATTAACCCCAGTGGCGGAATTCTCAGACATATAATACATACATACATATTTACATATATGTATCTATGTATGTATTGTATGTCTGAGAATTCCGCCACTGGGGTTAATTCAAAGATGGGGAAAAGGAGTAAGAGATAGGCATACATACACAAGTGTAATACCAAAAGCAGTGGTTTGGCACAGTGAGCATAATATGTATGTGACATAGGAGTGCTGGTAAGAGATTTCTCTTTATTTCCTGACCACAGTGACACGACATGGTCCCGATTATGAAAGTTTATTCCTTTGTCACATAACAGGAGGCAGTACTCCACTGGCTACTGTGTCAGGGTGAAATTTATCCCTATGCAGAGGGACAGCAGAAGAATTATATACTACTGAGAACAGTATTTAAATGTGCAATGAGGGAATTAATTACCTTCAACGAGGAGCAGAGTACATAGGTAGGTGAGAGGAGGGCAACAAGTGTGATTACAATATAACTTCTATCTCATAACAGGTAGGAGTAGAATCACATCCTCCCATATACCCAATCCTGTGAAATGCTGAGTGCTTTAAACTCCCATTAACTTACATGAGCTTGATTCAGCCCCTACTCATTGTAAGGGAGTTCTTCCATTCCTTGAGTGGCAGCAATATCAATTCCAGTGGTAACTTCTGATGGTCAGCAACTGTCTGGAGACAATGAGTTTTTGAAAAACCAGGCCACATTTCTGGACATGTCATCATAGGAACTTTTGTGATTCTGTCAACCAAACCATGCATGAGGCACCTAATGTGCCAAATCTTCAACTTGTGTATATTGTCACAGCTCTGTGCAAGTCAATGGAGCAATGACAGACACCTTACATGAGCTGAGGATCTGGTCCTGTGTACCTTAGTTCTTTACTGACACAATGATTTCATACTTAATTATTCTAATGTTTCAGTATGATAGATTATTTTGCTTTATAGCACCGCCCATCTCTGTTTAACATATCCATACTGAGCAGTGCTTGGAATTCTGTTGCTATTATTTATTTACATTATTCTGCAACATGGTCTAGTACAGGCATCGACAACCTTCAGCATGTGGCTTGCCAGGGTAAGCCCCTTGGCTGGCTGGGCCAGGCCAGTTTGTTTACTTGCCGCATCTGCTGGTTCAGCCGATTGCGGCTCCCACTGACCACAGTTTGACGTCCCAGGCCAATGGGGGCGCCGCTTCCCGCATTGGCCGGGGACGGCGAACCGCAGCCAGCGGGAGCCACGATTGGCCGAACTGGCAGACGGGGCAAGTAAACAAACAGGCGTGGCCCATCAGGGGGCTTACCCTGGTGAGCCGCGTGCCAAAGGTTGCCGATGCCTGGTCTAGATGTTTTCAGGATGGAGTCAACTTTGATCTTTGTGTGTGTGTGTGTGTGTGTGTGTGTGGTGTGTGTGTATCTTCTAAATTGAATTTGATTTACATAAATTTAACTGGTTTTCTGTTATAATATGTAAAGAAAGAAAGAGTATAATCTGTGCTTTGGAATGCTGTTTTGCATTTCTTTACCTTAATTAACTTCTCTAACAAAAGATTACATGATAAAGAATGGAACGTTGTAGCCTCTTTATACCATAGACTAACCCCTTTTTGTATTATGACAAAAATATTGTCGAAATGGCAGTTTCTAAAGTCTGAAATGTGTCTACTTGACACACACAATAGTTCTATAGTATTTCACAATGCTTTGAATATGGATTTCATTCCATATTATACATTGCATGAGTAACATTCTAATGGTACTTTTGTATAGAGATTTGCATTAGAATTGGTCCTTTTGGTGCTGTTACCATGTCACCTTTATGGAAGGATTTTAGTAAGCTTACTGCACAATGTGTATTATTCTTAATGCATATCTCAGCAGATACAATAATGTGTCAATGGGTGATTAAATGCTCTGCTAAATCCCCACAGAGGATCTTTAAATGGAAGAACTGGGACAATTCAGGTCAGGATCCAAAAAGAAAGAAACTTAATAGTTCAGTTCAAATGGAAGTGGGTTTGAAGGATCTGTAGTCCTTTTATTTACTTGCAGATATTCTAGTTTTGATACGTCCATTCAGTATCCTCGAATAAATCGAAATCACATGAAATTAACAAAATTCTGTACAGAAACATTATTGTTAATGAGTTCCTTCCCCACATGCCCCTCCTGAAATTTTGAACAGCACATTTACTCTACTGATGCTATATAATTAATAAATAATAGTAACAGTTAAAATATTTAACCTACAGAATTTAATTTAATTCATTCTATTACCATTATAAATAACATTAATTTAAGAAGTTAAATACAACCTATTATGTTTTAGTAATGTTATGAGGCCAAATATGGCTGCAGGTAATGCATGTGCATATAACAGAAAAGACATAGCCAGAGGAGAGATTGTTGTAGGGCGGAAGTATTTTATGCTTCTACCTCCACCGAAGCCCCTGAAGATGCCACTTCACAGGCTCTTCCACGGGTGTCCTATGATTCGGACAGTCCAGGGCAGGGCCCGGAGGGTGTGGTCTAAGTAATTTAGTACATAAACACTCTAACCAGATGCCACACGCTCCAGTCTGATGAAGATTTCTCCTATCTCTGGCAGGGATAATCTGCACATGACACTGTATGGGGCTGGGTCAACCGGAACATAGACTCATTTTAAAAGTGCTGCCTGGAATTTGATCTGTGAAAGGTTATTAAGCAATCATACAGAAGATCTGTCACTGAGGCCAAAAGATGTCACTTTTGCAGCTACATCCTGCTTGTAGTTCAACTGATCAAATAACATGTTTAAACCCAAATTCAGTAAAGCTCTTAAAGACAGGCTTAATTTTAAATACAACCTCATGTTTACTTCTCTTCAGAAAAATACTTACATCCATGCTTAACTCCCTTTGACTTCAATGGAATTAAACATCTACTTAAGTGCTTTGTAGAATCAGGGCCATAATGTCTCCCCACTTTAAACATATCTGAACATGTTAATTCAAAGGTGTTTTCAGATGATTACTGTTGGCCCCATGTTTTATTATCCTTCCCATATTCCTCATTCTTTTGCATTGCTCCACTGGATTTGTTTCTCTGGGTATTAGTGAGGGTGTTTTAAGTATGGGTTTTTATTGTATTTAATCATGTTTTATTAGGTTATTCAGCTCTCTGAGCTCTTGCTAAAATACTATATAAACCAAACATTATTATATTCCATTTTAGTTTTGACTTACTTTGGAGTGTATTCCACATATTTACATTACAAAGTTTAGAAACAAAATAAAATGCAGGTCAGTATAATGTATTGGAACCCTGGTTATATGTTCAGTTGGAAAACTTCATAAATTATGGCTCAGAGTATAAAACCCAATTGCCATTTACAGAATTCTTATTTTTGCCTTCCATATATATAGGGTCACAGTGGTTAGGGATGGAACAGACTAACTAAATCATCAAATACATAGTGTAGAGGAGATCTCATACCTTAATTTAATACTAACTTGATGTGAGCTAAAGGGAGGATGCATCAGTTCAGCTGCCTCAGTGGCTGGTCACCAATGGCTGGAATTGGGGGAAATCCTCAGAGTAGACAAGACCTTCAGCTCAGGTCCTTTGAGAATGGTAGTGGAAAATTAAAATGGAAGAATCCTGTGAGACCCACTCCCCAAAAATAAAGATAATTAAATGGCTGAAACATTGAACTACATTCTCTCTATAACTTGCTTCTGCCTAAGCTCTTGCCTCTATGGTATACATTTTTTATTTTAATATGATGTAAGCGGGGTCTGAATGAGCTCTTGTCTAACAAACTGGGGGAAAAAGACTTCAGGAGCTGACCACATTTGCACAGACACACCTACTCTGCCTCGGTGCTCAGCAGGTGGAGCGGCTTTGCGAAAGTGATCAATTTTGGTGCGTTTTGAGGTACAATTCACTTTTGTATTGAAAGCGGGGTTAATGTAGTTATCCTGGTTGTATGAGTAAAGGGCAGCAGAACTGTACCTAGCCTGTCCTGACTCCTGGATGACTGGTGCCATCTAGTATGCGGGGGCACCTGCTAAATGGGAGGATACATGACCTCCCCATATGTCTCCTCTCCATGCCGCCTCCAGCTTGGGGCCCCCATGCTATTATGTTACCTGTGGGGGAGAGGGGCTCTGTCCTCCTGCTACACCAGCTTCCCCCCCCCCAGCACATTCAGCTGCTTTCCCTGACAGCCAGGCTCGGGTGGGGAGTGTGATGCTGCCCAGTGCAGCACAGCAGCTGCCTGGAAGAGCAACTGGTGGAAGTGGTGGCAGACATGCCCCCCGCCCAAGCTCAGCTTCTGGGACAGGGGCCAAGTTTAGCTTCAGCCGCTCTGGCAGTTTTTTTTTGCTTTGTCAACTTCCCTCCTGCCGTTTTTTCCCCCCATGTGTCCCGATATTTTGTTGGTTTCATCTGGTCACCCTATAGCAAAGCAAACAAAAATGTTTTGCTGCTTTATCAGCATTAGAAGCGACTATCAATTTCATAACATGGTAACATTCAAACATATAAAGCACGCCATAAAATATCACCCTGAGGTGTTTGGCTTTTTAAGCCAGTCGTTAAGAGTTTAGCATTTCATTTTAATGCCCCCATTGCTTGCTGTAAGCATGGGCAAGGATGTTGAATTTCCTGGGAGATTTCTTTTAATGCTGTGATTCATCATTCACCAGTGTTATTTTTTTAAATTATTACGCAACTATCTCTGATGGTAAAGGCCACTTTACTTCTGACTCTGAACTCAACTTCCTTTAACATTTTTTTCTTATGTAGGCAGAAATTACAGGTACAAAAGTGTATTACAATTTTTTTTCCACTCCAGATTCACTTAACCATTATAAAAATGTTTCAGTTCAACCGCAGCCTCTCAACGCTAGCAACTGATTTATAGTTTTTATATTGCTGTGTCTCAACGTGCTAGTCTTAATGCCCAATTCAATAAATAGCAGAGTTCAGCAAAGCACAAAAGCTGAAAGTTCAGGGAGAAAAATGTCCATTATTAGGAAGAAGGACAGAATATTCAGTGCTAATAGGTGACTCTCAGCGTAACAGCAGGGCAGCACAGCAGCTCTGAAACGAACTCATTTAAAGGCTGCTGCCACAGAGATGTATGATGTAGCTGTATCACCTTGGCTGTGATCGCATCAGATAGCAGTAATAGCAGAGTTGGATTTGGTGGAAACAGAGTCACTAGAAACATACAAGATGCTGCAGGAAGAGTCATAGATGATTCTTTAAGTTCTCTGAGGGAGTGATCCAACTCCCATTGAAGACAACGGAAATCTTTTGGGAGCTGGATCAGACTCTGAGGGTATGTCTATACCAAGGACGGAGATGTAATTACCAGGTCAGGTAGACATATCTGTGCTAGCTGTGATCAAGTTAGCGTGCAGTGTGACAGGCTAGCTGCCTGAGTATATACCGAGGGTTTGTACTCAGATGGCTAGTCTGTCCTCTAGCTCATGTCAGCGCAGCTACACATCTATTTTTAGTACACGAGCTAGCTCAATCAGAGCTAGCATGGCTATATCTCCCCAAGTTGGAAATTACACCTCCACCGCCAGTGCAGACAAACCTTGAGTTAGGACTGAAGCAATGCCTCAGCCTGGTGTTAGCAGGCACTGTGTTGTTGGAGAAATTGTTTTCCATATGCAATGTAGAACTGACAGTTGCTTAATTTGTATTCTTTAAAGAGCTGAAACATTGCTGCAAAACAGGGGTACTGCAGCTGATGATCTGACCAAATTCAAGAGCTGGAAATTACACTCCTCCCACAAGTCCAGCAAGCCAGTGAAACACTTAGCCGTCAGTGGGAGACAGACTGACTTGTGAATCATTGATCCCTGGCCAGTAAAATGTTCCCCCAGGGGACAGTTATTGCCAGGATAGTGGTTGCTGAAAGTTACCTTGGGACCGAACCAACCCGCACCCAGCCCTAGGCCTGGGGAAGCAGAGAAGTGTCTTAAAAGCCATCTTTTCCTCCCTGGCCCTTGTATCCTGCAGCAAATGCAGCTGGGCCAGACTGGAGGATCTGGCCCATGGATTTGTGCCCACAAACAGGCAGTCATCAAAGTACCTAGTTAGCACTCAACAAATTCAGTTTGTAAGTGCATGTCTGAGTCTGTGCCAGAACAAGAGCTTAGCTATGGACAACAATGGATGTAATTTTAGAAGCAGGTTGATGCTCATTTGAAAATTTTGAAGTCACTTATGGGAAAGAATGGATTCATAGATGTATAGAATATACTGCCACAAGGGACCATTGTGATCATCTAATATAACACAGGGCATGGGATTTCCCCCAAATAATTCCTGTTTGAACTAGGTCAGATCTTAGAAAAGCATGCTATCTGGATTTAAATACTTCCAGTGTGGAGAATCCACCACATTCCTTGATAAGTTGTTCCAACAGCTAGGTACTCTCATGGTTAAAAATTTGCATCTTATTTCTAGTCTGAATTTGACTAGCTTGAACTTCCAGTCATTGGATCTTGTTATACCAATAGTTGTAAGCTGAAGTCAGACAAATTCATGTTAGCTGAAGCTAGATGAGACATAAGGTGAAATAGAATTGAACATGTGCAGGAAATGCCAGGATATTTGCTACATGAAACCAAGAAATTAAAGACTTTCTTCTTTCAGTTTCTTTCCTGTACTGGCATTATGAATTTCTGCACTTACCTAACCCTCTATAGAACTAGAAGCAGTTATATTATTATTACGATCATGTTAATAAAGTAACTAAGTAAGCAATAAATGTGCAAAAAAATGATTTGCTTGCTACAGTAATCTATTCTTCCCTTCAGAGCAATATTCCCTTCTCATCATTTACATTTGTCTCTTCCTCCTTTTCTGTCCCCATACTACTTGTCATTTGTGTTATGGTATTGGCCTAATTGAGACTGCAGATTCCTTGTGGCAGGGATCTTGTCTCTTTATTTCCTTAGAAAGTGCCACACAAACTAATGGCACTACAATCATGATACATAACAGGGTGATAATAAGAATAGAATGAAGCGGCTCGCGCTATAACAGTGCTGAGATTACTTGATCCTTCAAGGCATGAGCTGCCTCATTTCTCCTGGAATTCAACAGGTTTCAGGATACTCAGCACATCCCAGGACTGGGCTTCAATAAAGCAAAGTCCCTTCCCCCTCCATGAACGTGCAGGATTTAAAAATAGGCCGTATGGAGTGCGGTAGCTCTAGTACTTTGACTTAGAGTCTTCTTGGGAGAAGAGCTGGTGAAACAAAATAATGTATTAGTCCATACGGCCATCAGGCAAGATTTTAAAAGATGCAAATTGGCCCCTACTGAGATTTTCAAAAGCACCAGGGATGCTTTACTCCTATTGATTTCAATAGGAGTTAGGTGCCCAACGTGCTCGGAGGCTTTGGAAAATCCCACTGGTCACTTTATCTGCATTTTTATATTCCTAATTATCTTTGAAAATCTGACCATTTCCCTACAGAGCTTGATTCTTGGTATATCCTGAAAGCTAGCAAAAGTGCATAATATTTAGCTGAACTTTAAAAGGCAGAAATCACTCCTTTTCTATTTTGGACATTTTTACAGTATTCAAAATACTGCAGCTTAGTCTTTGATTTTAAAGAAAGGAAGATCTTTGGAAATAGACTCCTCCAAGTTAAGTCACCAGTTTGATTGCATTCTTCATTATTATTTATTTTTTATCTTACATTAATACCCAAAGATCCCAAATGAATCCTTCCATTAAAATACAATAGATGGATGTAATAAACTGTGACCTATCATCAGCCTAACTTCTGCTTGTATGCTGGATTTAATTCCTCCTTCCTATGTTTGTCTTTTCTATTTGGACTGCAAACTCTTCAGGGAGGGAAATGCCTTGTTTAGTTGTTTATACAGTGCCTAACACAACAGGCCCTCAGTATGGTCTTTGGTCACTACTGTCAACTAATTAAACATAATAGTACAGCTAACAGGCATTTATCTCACTGTGAGAAAAATAAGCAATGTTTATTTACCCTGATGTATAGGAATCACTCTTTATTTGTTGTCCCATAGCATTTAGATTGTATCTGCAAGTAGCATTCTGTAAACTTGAACAGTATATTATCAACATTCAGCATAAAGCTGGTAGGAGAATGAGTCTTGGCTGCAAAAAAAGGGTCCCTTTTTTGACCTGCTCTATTTCAACAGGCCAGATGCATCCTGGGCCTATGCCAGTTTCCAGATGCAGTGTGTCCCAACAGTGGGAAGTCCACCATCACAAAGCTGCAGTGATAGATGTGACATTGCACTCCATATGCTTTATAAAAATATGCTTATGAGCGTAAATATGATGTAACTGGAATATGTTTTATACAAAAGGTCTCTTATACAAAGCTTATGATTTACTGAGTGTGTTCATCCCATTTGTTTGCATGTATTATTTCTATGTCTGGAATTAGGAGAATAAGATATAAACTTGTATTATTGATGCAAAGATATTAAGTGGAAGCCATTAAGGGTGCTCAGAATCAATGAACTGTGAATGGGTTTGTTTACTTACAAGCCTGCCTGGTTACCTGCGGGCCAGCCCTGGAAGAATGAAGAATGAGGTCTTACAGTGACATGTGACCATGATACTGGAATCCATCTTAAATCTGGTGCTTTTCCATTTAGAAGGAGCGGTGGGAACCCAGAGAGACAAAAGATTCCTTCCCTGTGCCAAAGATATAAAACGGGGTGGAGCAGAACAAAGGGGGTTCCAGTCATGAGAAAGCCCCTGCTTTTCATCTAAGATGCCTGCTGGAACTAACAAGGGCTGTACCAGGGGAAAGGATTGGGCCCAGACTAGGAAGTAGTCTAGTCAGTGAAATAAGCTTATTGGAACATCTCTGAGGGTGAGATATTATCTGTAATCAGTTTCTTAATGTATTAGGCGTAGACTTGCATGTTTTGTTTTATTTTGCTTGGTAACTTACTTTGTTCTGTCTGTTATTACTTGAAACCACTTAAATCCTACTTTTTATATTTAATAAAATCACTTTTCTTTATTAATTAACCCAGAGTAAGTGATTAATACCTGGGAGAGTAAACACCTGTGCATATCTTTCTATCAGTATTATAGAGGGTGGACAATGTATGTGTTTACCCTGTATAAGCTTTATACAGAGTAAAATGGGCTTGGATCCCATTGGGAACTGGGTGTCTGGGTGCTGGAAATAGGTGACCTGCTGAGCGGTTTCCAGTTAAAGTCTGCAGCTTTGGGGAGGGGGTGGTCCAGACCTGGGTCTGTGTTGCAGCAGGCTAGCATGTCTGGCTCAACAAGGCAGGGTACTGGAGTCCCAAGATGGCAGAGAACACGGGCTCAGAGGTAAATTCAGCACATCAGCTGACAGTCCCAAGGGGGTCTCTGTGACCGAATACGTCACAATAGAAAGCAGCTACTATCTCCCCTCTGTCAGGGTGCCCCCAGGCAGCCAGCACAATCTCACAAGTAGCAGTGCTGGCATCTGGGGGAGGTGGCTGACTCAGCATATCCCTAACTTCAGTCTCTATTTAATGAAGTCCTTGAGAAAGTATGGCAGTGGAACCCCCACCCCCATCCCTTCCTCTTGGGATGAACTTGTCCCTGAAGAGTGACCTCTGCCCTATCCCCAGAATACTGGACATTCCAGTACTTCCAGGAATGGCATTACCTCTCCTTCCCCTGGCACATACTCTTCAAAATGGTGTCCCTCATCCGTGATACTGAACAAAACCATGTCTGGTTTTGTCTCAGTACTGGACAGGGAACAAACCTTAGAAAAAGAGGACTGTCCAGTCCAAAACCAGATGAATGGCCAGTTTATGCTCCGCCTACCCTTCCAGCCTTATTGGAGAAAGAGGTAAAGGAAAAAAGTATTGGGGGAAAGCCTTGGACATGGGAGACCTGGGTTCAAGTCACTGCTGCACCACAGACATCTTGTGGTAACTTGGATTTGTTAATTAGTCTTTCAATGGCTCAGCTCCCCATCTGTAATACAGACATACTGGTACTTCTCTACCTCACGGGGTGTTGTGATGATAAACACATAAGGTGCTCAGATACCATGATAATTGGGGAAATATAAATACCTGAATAGATAGATCCTGCAGCCCTCACTGGGGCAAGAATGTGCAAATTTTACCTCCCCTGTGCCAACAATGATGGGTCTCTATTATTATAATGATTACAGTATAAACTTAGCTACATGCTGCATAAATACATACTGTTCACGCATTGTTTCTATGTAAAATATTCAGGGTATTTAAAAGGTTGCCTGTAAATTTAAATGCTTAAACTGCTTTAAATCTTTATTTTTTGTAAACTCAGATTTCTCATTGTGAAATCTGGTTCAGGGATCTCTGTCACTCAAAAGTGATTCCCAAGAGCTGGTCATCCAAGCGGGGAAAAAAAGTAGAAATAGAAGAACAGGCAAGAGTAATGTTTCTTACAGGTACTTTTCTTCAATAATTAATTATTTACTGTAACTTCTCTAGATGTGTTGGTTATTCTGCTGCTACAGTATGTCTATTGCCATAATAAACTAATTGAGCATTTAGATTGCTAAGGCCAACGGCCGTCTATGGTATGGTGAATCTCTCTGCCTTTGATTCTGGATGCATCCTGCAATTTTGAAATAACTCATGTGGGAATTTTGAGACTGTTCAAACTTCTTTCATCTGTGACCCTCTTTATAGATTTTAGGCATGTATGATACTTGCCCCAGGGGAGATAGCTCACTTCAGAACCTTGTCCTGTGGGTGAAGGCAATAGGCCATCCATTACCCTCTTCCTCCTGTTCTCAGGTTAATGACTATATTAAATATTAAACAGGGTTCTATCTCCAGAGTGCCTGTATAAGTGATTTTACATTATCTCATCCACTTTTGGCATAAGCCCTTCTCTGATTTCTTATAAAGTGTGTTGCTTCTGTCTAGCATAACTCAGAGAAGATCATGATTGATTTGACAGCCATTAATGCAATGTTTAATATTAACCTTCATCTTCAGTAAGTGAGGATGATGGTGGAAAGGAAGGGAGGGGAGGTAGATCTTTCCCACATTTTATTTCATATGCACTCTATGCAGGTTAACATCTAGAGGTGTGTGGCAGGCTGGATGGAGCTGTGTCTGGTACATAAAAAGAATCCTTTGCATAGATGGGGTTTTAAATCAGGCACAAGGGATAAAGCCGGGTTTAAGGTTAATCAGAGTTATGCACCCCATTGTCCCCCATGATGTTCTGTTTAATTGCTAGAGCATCTTTAATTTACAGAATTGTACATGCTGCACTGCTGAAATGCTGTGGTGCCACACTGGAGTGGAGAAAATTCTGGGCTGTGGAATTCCCAGAATGCTCTCTGCTGTGATGCTCCAGAAGCAGGGCAGAATGGCACTGCAGTCTTGAGGAGCATGTCAGCAAAACTAGAAAGAGACTTTGAAAGTGCATCATACCATTTAATAACTCACCCTCCTGCACAAGATACTAAATCAATATGCGTCATTTTCAGCATGTGAGTAGAAGCCAGTCACATACTCCCAAGAAGTGTGACTCCATGTGACACAGAAATGAGACAGAGAGGTAAAGTTGGAGACTGTGGTGGGGTAAATAGACAGTGCAAAGCAGAAGAAAGAATGTTTTGGAGCATTTTGGTTTTAGCCCTGGTGTCCTGAAGAGGAGAGCACAGGTGAAAAGACAGAGAAGGAGATAGGTAGGATCTGGTAGAAAGGAGAGTGGCCATAAGAAGTGTAGCTCACAGCATTCAAAGCTCCACAAATAAGATCTCGAGGAAAGGGCTCAGTGCTGGGTTAAGGAATGACTAAAAGTGCCCTTTTTTTGTTTAATGAAGGGAACAGGAAAGAGAATAAGGAGTGGCAGTGATGGGGGAAGGAAGAGAAGGAAGTATGGAGTCTGATTCTAGGATTTGGCTGAGCTATGCTCATGATAGGATATGGAGAGAGTGGTGTGGGGGAAGATGGCTCTATTCTGTGCAACCCCCTTTTCCCTCCCAGAGTACTTAGGAGCAGGCAACCCACCTGTTAATAATGGAGATCCCGAGGATCTCAGCTGCGATGGGGAATGAGGTGGGAATTCTCTAGTCACCCCTCTGCAGTAGTCCCCTTACTCATATGACTATCTATAGTTGGCAGTGCCTCCATCAGGCCAGACACTGTATACAACTCAGTTGCCTCCAGGAACAACAGCATAAATAACAGGTCTTACAGTGGCAATAAACCAACACAAATAAAACCAAAACAATTTTACTTAAAAGTTTTCCTAGCAACATACAATGGAAAATGCAACAGATTAATCTCGGTTAACTGTTATAACTGTACTGTCCAGGTCAGTAGGTGGTACTGAAATTGTTCAGCTAATGGCTGCAGCTTTCAACAGCAACACAAACCTAACCAGTGCTATTAGCATTATACACAGATGCACCCCATCCCTGAGTGTGCACTCTCCCTTCAGTGTGTAGTCCTGGGCCCTCTCTTGTGTTGGCACGCTGGGTGAGCAGTAGTTCAGGCCAGCACCCTGTAGGTCTGACAGAGGCAGTCCAGGTGAAACAAGAAGGAGTGAGGCAAGTTTGTATTGTGACCAGCTTAAGTTGCCCAGTACTAGCTAGCAGGAACAGCTGTTATACTAGAGAGCAGTAGCCTCTGTTTCTGACAAAACCATAAGTTTTCCCTTTTCTTCTTAGACTTAGTGTAAACACACCAAGTCTTAACACTGTATCTTCAACCCTAAACCCAGGGCTAACTTACTTTTTCCTCAATTGTCTGTAAGCCAAAGTCAGAGCTGTTGCACAACCGATAGCCTCTGGCTTTTGGTCTCAATGCATAGCTGCAGAGAAGGAGCCCATGAGCTAGGGCTCAGCACTAACAAGTTTTCAACTGTAGTTGTGTGTCTTCAACCCTGGCAACTCAACAAAAGGGCTCTGTGACAGTTTTATTTGGCCCAGACCCCAAAGGGAGCAGCAGCTCTCTTTTCTAGCTCCCTGCCCACCATATGGAGCCACCTCTGCAGCAGCCTCTGACCCAAGAAGCTTAGTCTAGTCTCAGAGGGCACCCATGACAGCATCCTGGGATTTGCAGTTCTTCCAGCCAGCATACATTATAGAGATCTGTCTAACCACAATACCTCTGATAGTTTTCAGAGGCTCCTCACATAGGGGTCCTATATCTAATTTTGTGGCTCCCCAAATCAAGGGCTGCTGCAGGCTGATTTGGTCCTGAGTGTAAATTAGAGCAACCCCACGGCTGCTGGAACTTATACTGTGCTGCACAAGAATTTCTTCCAGTGTCTGCAAATAGCTGGATCATAGAGAAATTCCAGTCATTACCCTTTTTCTGAACCACTCCCCCTACATTCAAGGCTACTGTGGACCATTTGGGGACTCCCTTAATACTGGGAAATGTTTGGAGTAGCTGGTTAAGCTGACTTTTCTGTCCCTTTCTGCTAACAGAGTGACACAAATGGAGCCTTAATTGAACAGAGAATTTGATTCAAACTGTAAATGAGGAGAAAATGGGTCCTTTCTGACTCCCAACTTCCAGATCAATATAGTACCTGCTGTATTCACCATGACCAAAACGTATGTCCTAGTTTGGGACTTATGAGATAACTAAAGATTATTGCTGAACAAAATGTATTATTGTATATGGGAATCCCAGTGTGAATTACACCAGATTTTCACTGCTGTTTCTGGATGACTTCCCAGGAGTTATTCTTGATTTACACTTGTGTTAGAGAGAGGAGAATCAGGCCAGCTGCAGTTTCATGTGCATTAGTAGTATTCTGGGCTAAATCACACATATGACTTACTAGGAAACAAACATTATGCGTTGGACAGTTAGTTAAGGTTTTGGACTTCTGCATCTTAGCCCCTGACAGAAGTAGGTTCTCCAGGATTCTGTATAGTTCTTTTTCTCTCCCACTGTATATTTACAGAAGGATCTCATGGCAACAAGCGTTCCATTGCATTGTCCAGCTCCGCCTTCCAGTCTTTTGCCGTTGTTTAGATAAATGCAGTGAGTGGAATCTTTTGCTCAGAGCTTGCACAGCTGCAACCTTGACGTGTGACCTGCGTTTGAAATAGATCTTGACCTGAGCCAACAAAAAAATGCCTTCAGTCAGATAGCTGCAAGAAACCCAGTGTGAAATGAGCCTCTTGATTTCATCTCTCCACTTTATTGCTGTCCACCTATTCCCAATACTGCTCTCTTCAGAGGCAATAGGTTATCTTAGAGCTGAATGAGCCTGCAGTCTGTAAATGTCTCTTGGCACGCTCCACTGTAGGTTGAAACCTCCGGGTCAGTACTGAGATACACTGATGGAGCAGCTGACTATAGCATACTATATGTTTAAGCCTCACTGATTCAACCTAATAAAACAATAATAGTAACAAAGAACTAACTTCATTTTCAACTTTTACAGCCTTTTCCATTGAATCTTAGTTAAATCAAAATGTCTCCTATACACTTTTTATTCATAAACCAGGAGCTAGTTTCCTAAAACCTTAATATAATCATGCCTTTTCACTTCATCTCTGGTCCAACATGTGCAATATATGATATGCAGTCAATCATCTTTACGGAACAGGATAATTTAGCTAGTCGGAAAATATCAAAAGAAAATTTGAAAAAAATGATTTAAAGGAGGGATGCTGACTTGGGTCAGGTAAAATACATACAATGTAGCATGGCGTTTTCATGCTTTCTTTAGTGCCAGTTGAAACACATTCTTTTTTGTCACCTCTTTTGTCATTACTGTCATGCTGAACACACAAATCACCAGCAATTAGCTTCAGTGTAAATTGTTGAGATAACATTTACCATTTACTGGTCGTTATTCTTTGGTTGATACATTGGAAGTTAGAAGCAAATGGCCAAATGGGCTAGAAAATTAGAATTTAATGACAATAAATCAATAAATTAAATAAAAACTAATAAAATGTAAGGTGTTGGAAACACTGTGTAAATAGGGCTGCTTCTGAGTACAAGAATATAAGACAGACTTTGTTCCGTATTTATCTTCATTTGTTGTTAACTAGAGCAGGATGTGAAAATCACAAAGGACACACACTGTCAACATAAATTTAAAAAGCCATTTTCCCCTTAAAACCTAACTGCCAGTTAAGAAGAGTAAACCAGACCCAATTGCATTAGTATTTGCACACGCTGATATTAACAATTATTAAAGCATCAGTAGGGGGAGAAGAGTGATTACTGCAGCCAATGTAATTGGCCTTTTCCAATGGATTAAAAGAAGAAGTTGACTCTAACGGGCTTTGTGCAGAAGAAATTTCCATTTACTTGTGCGAGCATGTTTATCTGAATGAAATTAATTCCCACTGGCAATGGGGCAGGATTTGGGGTTGTTCACTTCCCATTATTGCCTGTATATTGCCAGGGCATATCAGGCATTGTCGCCATTAACAACTTGTCTGCTTAGTTTAATGATCATCAAAGTATGATAAAGGATGACAGATTAATACTATTTTTACTCTAATAGAACAGCAGTTGTGGCTTGGTTTCCTCAGCATGTATTTTCATCTATTTATTCAGGACAGGAGGTCCATGAAAATGAGCTGCTTCATCCCCTCCCTCCATTCCCCTTTAGACTATGTTATTAAAAAGAGCAACTAGAATCTGAATAGCAAGTGGAATATGCCCTTCCTTGCTTTTACCGAAATACACTCAGGTGCAATATCCGTAGATGACAGGGCACACATGCAGAAACATACATCATGCACAAAAGATAAAAGCATGAAACTTTTAACATTTGGATTCTAATTGCACCCTACATCTCAACTGCCTTTGCCAAAGTGCATGTGCTGCATTTGTCCTTCAAAGCCTGAGACTGATGAGAGATGCTGGACATATTTTGTGAGAATCTGACAAGCTGGATGCCCATTTCTGAGTGTACAGCACTATGTGCTGCAGCTATCATGATGTACAGTAGACCTACAATTCTGCCTTGCAGCATGATTTGAGCTTTCATTCAGAGAAGTCTTTTAAGGAAACAGCTGACAGGATTTATTAGCGGCAGAGTTTATTAACAGAAAGTTCATCACTGCCTATTTTTTTTTCTTGGGTTCTGTGTTTGATTTTAATTGGAACATTTATTTCAATTTTTCTATCATTTTTGTGTGTGACAGCTTTAAATGGTGATAGCCTGAATGGGAATGGAATGAGGAAAATGCCTGGGGGTACAAAATTATATTGTGTAACGGTAGAAAAGAATTATATGTTGGAGTGATTGACATATGGGTTGCCGACCTGGACCATCTCTGAGATGAATCTTTTGGCTGGTGGAGCTGTGGGAGGGAATGTAAAAGAAGACAGTAAAAGCATAAGAGAGTAATTATATACACATTAATTTCACTTAGTTTTCTCTTTTTCAGATGGCTTCTGTGAAAAACAGAGTAAATAACAAGCAGTTGAAAAATAAAATAAGTGGTTTGTAACCCAACACCAGCCAAAACTGATCATTTTGGCAATACAGCTCTGTCTGCTGGATACCTAGGCGGAGTAAGTGTGTTCATGTAAATGAAATCTGTTAATGCAGAAAAGCCTTTTCTCCCCAGCTCCTCACTAGCTGTCAGGGGAGAACTCATTCAGACCTTGCTTATAAAGTAATTGAGACAGATGTGTTAGAAGAACCTAAGTAAAGATTGAGATATGCTTTGAGTTACATGCAACAAACTCTTACCATGGGCCGACTTCTGCCCTTGGGATGTGTGCAAAATTGCACACGAATCCCATGGACAGCAGTGAGAACTTTGTGCCATCTCAGGGCAGGATTGGGTCTACAGAGTAGAATTCTGGTGCCCTACATGCACCTGTAATAATCACACAACTCTGCTTTATTCTGGCTTCTAGTAGAATGTGTTTTAGCAAATGCCAAAGCTTTCAGTTTGATATCTCTCTCTCTCTCTCTCTCTCTCTCTCTCTCTCTCTCTTTGTTCTCAAATGCTTTTCTTCGTCTTTTACCCTGTTCCATCAGCACTTCAAGCAGCTATGCTTCTGGTCTGAGTGGTGATTTGGTTCAGCTGCTGTAGGTATCGATTCATTGTGGTAGGAAAGGGAGGGGATGGTTTCATGATGTATTCAGGAGAAGTGCAAATAGAAATTATTGACTTCTAATTAATTGGGCAGTGTAAACAAATTATTAACACATGGTCAACCCTGAGTTGTTTGCAGGACTGAACAGACCACCATGCAAACTGTAAAAAAATGAGAAACTAAGGGTATGTCTCTATGTACAGTGCTGCAGCGGAGCGGTTGTACCGATAGAGCTCTGCTGCTGCAGCACATCTGGTGAAGATGCTCTATGCCAATGGGAGAGAGCTCTCCTGCCAACATAGCACTGTGCTCACAAACACTTATGTCAGTGTAATGTATGTCGCTCGAGGGGAGTGAAATATTCACACCCCTGAGCAACACAAATTTTCCTGGCATATTCTGTAGTGTACACATAACCTAAGCAACTCAATCATTCAGCACCTCATGTACACTTCCCAGAAAAGTTCCTCTTCTCAGTCTGAACAACTTCCCTTCCACCAATGCAGCCCATATATCTTCTACCCGAACAACCAATGTGCAGACTTACTTTGGATGGAGTTTAAAAATAAAGATTTGTAGGGAGTTTAGGGATATCTCATAGCATCTAGCCCCAAATCACAAATAAGGGGTGCTTCCTGATATGATATCTGCCCCCATCCCATCCACCAGGCTCTCTCATGTCAGCAGCAGGGGTAAACCCAGCAATGGTCAGTGTGGGTGGAGTGGCAATTCCAGCTGGCAAGGACTGAGAGGAATGGGAAACAGGGAGAGCTGTAGCCACAGTGAATAGCTTCCATATTTCGTGCAGCTCTACATGTGACATTTAATGTAAAAATGTTAATGAGTATATTTGCATGCGTGCAACTAATTTGCATACAACTGTATACTCCAGCTTTAAAATAAAAATTATGTGGAATGAATTCAGTGCTCACAAAGCCCTGGTGAATGAAGCCCTCCTCTTTACCTATAGAGCATTAACAGGGCACGACGCTCATGCACACTGCCCTGCCAGCACCTGGGGGAAAACTTCCTCTTTCGGTAATAGGGGTAGAGCAGTCTCCATGGCCCATGAACTTCTTGTCCTCTTTGCTGAGCCTGTTTTAAGTGAAAAGTAAGTTGGTGAGTATTTGGTGATATGGGAGCTGGGACTCACCAAACCTGTTTCATATAGGAGCCAGCAAACATTTGTTAGATTGAAATGACTTTATTACCTATTAAACTGGACTGTACTCCTAATGAAGACCTACAAGCAAAAGGTTCTAAAGCTTATTGGCAGTGTCCTGAGGCATTCATTTCCTAATAAGTGCTAATAGCAGGGAATGAAGCTGCTTTCTGGAGAGATATGTTTATTAAATCAAGCCCTGCTTTTTGGCGTTTGCACAGGCAGGTTTTCCACTCTCTGTACACAGACAAAAATCTCCTATACACTGTTCTCCCTCTTCTTCAAACAAAACTATAGTATGGGTTATAAACTGTCACACAAATATAAACACAACATCCAAGTTCACCTCTACATATGTTTTGCTAGATAAAATCATTTAAAAAATGATCTCATGTTCCTACACTAACTTACAGATGTTTCTCACCGTCATGGGTCAACAGTTGGTTTCAATCCTCAAATGCATAGAGTTGTCCTATATCACTTCTCTTATCAGAACAACTGGTGTGGGAAGGAATGCTGTTATCCTCTATGAGGGAAACAACACATACATTAGCAGTGGGTTATACATCTCTTTGAGAATTAATATTAGAATTATTAGTATGTCAGGACGCAGGAGTCTTGCCTCCAGGAGGAGAATAGGTCTAACGCATAATGATACGCCTGTTTGTGTCCTCTGCAGTGACTGAATCTGGGGACTCTAGAGCTAAAGCATGAGCTTCTACCACTTGACCTAAAAGGAGAATGCATCTTAGCAGGAGCAGGCTCATAAATTTCTACATGGGGTTGGTCTGTAGTCTGGTCACTAGAGGAGGACTCTGTTAGTATCAGACTATTAGTGTGAGTTAAACAAGCACATAATTTATGACCCTGTAACTGAAAGGCAGTGTGGTAAAGTGGCTAAGCATTAGGCCTGTTCTGGTAAGGACCTGTGTTCCTTTCCTAGCTTTGCTTACAGTAACATTCTTCAACCTCCAGGCCATTTTATCTGTATAATGGGTGAATGGTACAGCTGGGAGAATGAAGCCTTGGTCAGTGACGGTTGTGAAGTACACAGAAATATTAAGGACACAGTCAGCAGAAGACCTGGGTTTAGAATTCATTGGCTCTTGGCTTGTAGCTCAGCGCACTTCTCTTGGCTAGGGATGTGATCTTTTTCAAGCAGGTTGACTCTGGCGTTTCTTTACTGTAGTGGGTTGGCAGTTTGAACTACTGCAGGTGAGTGGGGATTGAAGTGGATCTATGGGCTCTGTGTGCTAATTCTGTTCCCTTTTTTGGAGCGGGAGAATAAACACCCTGCTGTCTTAACAGCACCCTTCCCATCGCCATTGAACCTGTCCCTTGGTCTCTAACTACTAAACCACATTCCCTTAATTCTGTAAACATTTTCTGAGTAGGCCCCCAATAGAACATCAAGACCTGCCTGGCAAAACTGCAAAGTGCTCGCTGTCAGACATCCCTGATGTATCCATCATCATATTAATATGTCAAAATAGAGGGAAATAAAATCTTTGCAATCAAAACTTTAAAGCCAGAGCATATTGTACATTGCTATTTGTGAAATAATTCACAACAATTCATGATGAGTCCAGGTATGAAAAATAATCTTTTTGAGTAAGAAGGCCACTAAATTAAAGCACAGCCACAGAGATAGGAGGGAGTGGGTGAGTGAAATGCCTTTGTATTTCATAGTGGCATGAGAACCACTGGAGCCTCAATGACATATAAAGAAACTAGGATACAGAAACTAGGATCCTTGCTATTTTATTGTCTTTAAGAAGGAGCTGGGGTTTTCATGTATCCTACTTTGTGTACCACTTGTGAATTAACATTAAAACTGAACAATCAGCTGAAAGAGTTGATGTATTAAGGGAACAATGTAAAGCTCACTCTTCCTTCCAATTGCTATATTTACTGTGAAGAAGCTGTACTACCTCCCTTAAATCTTACCTGAACTGAGTCACAGAGAGAATTTGATTGATAAAGTGTAGGAGAATTGAACTTTATGACTGAGCACCAGACCTCTATCAGCGGTGGGAGGGGATGTGTATCACAAACAGAGCTGTAACTGGCACAGCCCAACTATTAAATCTTTACAACCAGCAAATTAACAGCCCCATGGATGGGGCACAGGCTGATTCATATATACAGACTGAATATGGAACGAAAACCATTTGAAACTGCAGTGAGTTGTTGGCTGGATTTAAGCTCTGGTGAACAACTTCCTCGGGAAATTCTGGTGATCTTGTTGCCCTTCATTGGTTGAATGGCAGGCTGAAAGTCAAGCTAAAACTTCCAGCATGGATGTATTAAACTCAGCCTTTTCTTAATTCAGAGCATGAGACCATGAGAACAAATAGAGCAGACTTGAGCATCCTCCTTTGTGCCAAAAACCACACAAAGGAGAAAAACACACACGCACACAAAAGGTATAGGAAAGAAAAGTCCTCGATATGCATTCTGCAGGCTATATTCAGAAGCCAGAGTAGAAACTGCTGCCCAGTCAAAGTGGTAGGGAACCAGGGGGAGTAGTTGGTGGAGGGTAATGCTGCAAAAATTCAGGGTTGATTCTGCATAATGTAAGACTAGCGTGAAAATTTCTGTATAGACTTCAGTTAGGCTCATTGACCCCCGTCCCAAGCCTAGAGTGCATGGGGGCAGGGAGAGAGAGCGAGCAAGCGAGAGATTTGCTTATCAGTTTTTTTAAAAGTACATGTCAGGTAAAAATCTAAAACCAAATTAAGTTGTAACATAGTGTGGCAATAGCAACATGGCCTGTTGTAGCTTCCAGAAATGTCCTTCTTTATATGTAGATTTTTAAAAGGAACAATGGAACAAAGACTGTAATTAACGTAGCAGTATAATAACATAAACATAAACACAGCACTATGTAGAAAACCAGGCAAACCAAGCAGAAGATTTAGGCTCTTTGCTAAGCTGCTGCCTGCTCAGAGTCTGCTGGTAGGCTTATTTGTCTAGCTATTGTTTGCCATGTATCGCTGTGTGCAGAAGAGCATGGATTACAGGCATCACTGCGGGTCTGGATCCAGTGCCACAGGAGAAATATCACAAAGTGTTCTCCAATCTGAGTGTACCATAAAGTGGAGTATTGCTGATTAAAAGCACTCTGAAACATTTTACAATGATATTTTAGATCATTGCTTCAGGCTAACCTATTCGAATATAGGTGCCTAAAATAAGATACCTGATTCCATATTTAGGCATTTATATAAATTGCCTGATTTTCAGACAGACAGGCTGAAGTCAGCAGTTATGGCTGCTCAGTACTTCAGAAATCAAGTCTAAGTGCCTAAGTATGAACCATATTTTAGATACCTCAATTTGAAAATATTTATTAAATTGCCCATTTTGCAATGTCATATGTAGGTCACAACTTCTATATCTGACCATAAATATTTTTACTTCAAATTTTCACGTTATATATGACTCCATCTACAAGAAGTTCTTTTAATTTGAGTGCTTCAACAGCAAAACACACAAATCCAGACTCACAGATGATATGTAAGGTGACCTTATACTTAGATTCTCTTAGCTACAATTAGGATCCTATTGTGTTGTTTGCTCTTTACACTCTTGTGAAAGTCATAATTCCCTCTGTTTTTCTGTTTAATTCTCTGTTTCAGTGTCAGAAGAAAGATGGGTGGATCTCAGAGTAAACCCTCTAAGGATAGTCCTTTGAATTATATGTTAAGTAAATGGCCACTGCCAGGTGTTCAAAGAGGTATATCAAGGAAACGCTTTTTACAACTTTGCACTCAGGGTCTAGCATGCACCAATCAAATGTTAACACACCAGGGCTTTGTCTAAGTGTGTATAAAAGACCTGTAATTTCTATGTTAATTGAAGTCCTGTCACTTGGCACAGACTTCCCTTATTTTGCAGAATAAAGTATTTCTCTTTCCTTATCCCTGTCTGGCTGTTATTGGCTCTCAGCTAGGCGGACCCGATATTTCGGTAACACTCTTCTTATGTGGCATCTCCATTACTGGAATTTTGCTTCTGCACAATTGTTTGCTGAATAATCTTTTTGATCCACTAAGGATACATCATCCATCCAAAGTCTTCTTTTTCTGCCTTGTGTTCTTTTGCCATCAACTTGCCCTTCCAGTGCCCGTAAACATGCATTACCTGCTGAATCTCTTCAAATGCACCCTAAAAATCAAATCTTTTTTTAATAAGATCACCTACCTAGCGTTTCCTAAGTTCCAATAAATCTCCAGCATCTTTTCATTGGTTATTTCGTCTATCCGTAAGGTTTTGCTCTTTACATAACAAATGCAATATCAAGGACTCACACTGGCACAGTGATGTCAAAATAACTATGTTTACTAATTATACACAACATTCATGGCCTAGCTACATATACACACTGCTGCTGTGGTAAAGGACAGAAAAAGCACCACTAGAGTTTCCACAAGCTATTTAATGGGATACTATTTAATTTCTATAAACTACAGGTCAATTTAACTATCTGTGAGTAATGGGGGTGGGGGTGGTCTTAGCAAATGTTACTTGCATACTAGGAAGTTGGATAAGGCGTAAATTTTCTTTAATTTACACATTCATATATTAATGATTTTTCTTGCCATACTCCCCTCTTCTGTCTCTCTTGGTTATGAATTATGCTGCTGTAGACTCCCTAATGGCTTGGCTACACTGGGAGATATTCTGAAAGAGCTATTCCTAATTAACTATTCATGATTAATTCCATATGTGGATGGTTTTATTCCAGAATAAGAGTGTTTTATTCTGAATTAGTTTAATCCAAAACAGTTTAACATGCAGTTAACCAGGAATAGTTAATTCCCTTTAAATGTGCACCCTACCTTACTTTGATTTTACTTTCACAAGCCTTTAAACAGTTTCAAGATCAGATAAGGGCCAATTTGAGAGGTTATATTTATCCCCAAAGGGGGCCTATAAATGATATGTTGGTAAACAATTGTAAGTGAGAGTCTAAATTAGTCAATGAAAGGGAAATTATGGGTGTCTAAACAGGTGTTTCTTAGCTATGAGAAGAGAGACTGGAAGTAAATGTAAGATGTAAATACCATTATTTGTAAAAAAGTGTAAGCTACAAATTACATTGCTTTACACTGAGTCACTGTGACCCACCCTATGCTCATTGATGCTGGTGTTAATCCTGAGTTAATGGGTGGTACTTTTATATGTGTATGAGGGAAGAAAACGGCTGAATTAGATTCCCTTAGACTCATTTGGATGCACTTCTGAATTTGAATTTGTCTGAGTGAAAAACTGAATCAGAATCAGATTCTGGCAGTGGCGTGCACAGAAATAAAAATTTAGCCGCTTTTGAAGCGGCACTTTTTTGCCCCCGATGGCCCAAGGAGCTCAGTCTCTTCCCCCCCACCCTCCTTGTGCAGCCCCAGGACCAGAGGAGTTGGCTCTCTTCTCGCCGCAGCCTAGTGGAGCTTGCTCTCCCCTGGTAGCCATAGGAGCTGGATCTCCCGCTCCAGACCAGGGGGCCAGAGGAGCTTGCTCTCCCCACTCCGGAGGAGTTCTGGGCCCTGGCCCTGCTGATTGGGAGGGCCCGTGCCCCTGCTTGCCTTCCCATTGTGCATACCATCATCAGATCAGGGATTTGATGTCCTTATTCATCCAATGTATAGGTTGATAAGATAGGAAATTGAGTCTCAGTGGCTTAAATTACCAAAAACTTCAGTAGGGAAAGTGATTAAAAGTGTCAAGAACAAAAACAAGAGATTCCTTCCTAAATATGCATAATCTTGAATAAAGAGGAAGAAGAGCAGAAACATAACGCTGAATTTATGTTCCCATCTTTGGATCTGTGCATTCCCAACCCATGGAACAAGTAGAGTTTCACTTCATCTCCCAGGTGCAGAGGAAGTACTGGGGCTCTAGGGCTTTTTCCAGAAACAATGACATTGGTAAAAAATTGGTTGTACATGGGTTTTGTTTTCGTGGCAGCCTGAATAGCTGATACCTAGGAAATATATTCTTACCATATTACAGGAGTTATTAATTTATGGTGCTAATCCAGCTTCTTTGTTGGCTCATTATTTAAAGTAACATATAGGCTCCTTTTCTTTTGGTAGATATTTATTGTGATGTTACATTTAACTAATGTTGCATTACAAAGGGCTTCTTATTGGAGGCAGCAAATGAGAGTTACATGAATACTAAATTAATTCATCCTCTGTGCTAATAAAATACTAGCAAATGAATTCATAATGGGACCACTTATTGTGCAACCTTTTTTTTCGTAATCATCTTTAACAGGTAAGGGGAAGAACAATGATTGAAATCAAAGTAAAACAGGAAATTTCCAGGCAGTAGCACACAAAACCAGACACTTGATATTACATAGCACCGCTATATACAAATATAGCTTAGGAGCCAGATCCTTACCTGATGTAAATTGACAGAACCTCATTAACTTCCAAGGAGCTGCATTAATTTAAACCTGCTGAGGATCTTCAGCTGATGAGAAGTGGTAGTCAGAGATGTGTGGTGGATGCATTAAAGGGATGCAGACCTTAGACAGAGGGCAGCACCTTGGTGGGCAATGATCGGTGAAGTTTCCTGACTAATCATTGTCTTTGTACCCTTCTGTCACTCTCAGCTTCTTTGAATATTAACGAGATTCCCTTTGCATCTTAGTGTGCCAAATGATTAGCCTCTCTTCATACACATAAAACATACATCCTCCATGAAATCTATCAATATACATAAGACAGGTGAGCTACTTATTGTGACTTTTAAAAAATTATTCCAACCCCACTGAGGTTTGACCATCACCTGGCCATCTGGTGACCTTTATCTCAAGTGTATTGTCTGTCTAATTTTGACTGCAAGCCCCTTGGAGTAAGTGCTGTATTTTCCTTTTTATTTGTTATAGTTAGCACAAAATAATGACTATGGATAATGTTGAAGACAATAATGGTGATGTCTTGGACACCACAGCTTTATTAATGGAAATACTCAAATAAATGAGGAAATTGTGTAGCTATAGGTTAAAATGAAGAAAAACAAAACCAAGAGTTTAAAAGGAACTATGTGTCTCTTGCTTTATAGCCCTGTATTTACTGGATGGATGTGGTTGATGCTGAAGCACAAATCTTCATTCCGATTCTCATTTTAAACCCAGAGCAATATGATCCATGTTGAAGCGACAAAGGGTCCTGTGGCACCTTATAGACTAACAGAGGTATTGAAGCATAAGCTTTCGTGGGTCAATACCCACTTCTTCGGATGCAAGCAGTGGAAATGTGCTTGCATCCGAAGAAGTGGGTATTGACCCACGAAAGCTTATGCTTCAATACCTCTGTTAGTCTATAAGGTGCCACAGGACCCTTTGTCGCTTCTACAGATCCAGACTAACACGGCTACCCCTCTGATACATGATCCATGTTGATGTCCAAGCTCTTGCCCCTGCCTCTCCTGTGGCCATTTATGAATCTGCTCCAGCTTCTTCTCCTCCTGTGATTTCTGAATTTGCTTCTGTGAGTGTCCCATGAAAAACGATAGGTGGCCTATCCTACTAAAAGCAGCATGTTTCTTAGGTCTTCTAGTATGACAGTGGAGCACTTGTCAAGTAGATTTATTTTAAAATCAGGTGATTACATAAATCTATGGGGCATGATTCATATCTCATGATGGTGTAAGTCAGGAGTAAATTCATTCAAGTCAGTGGATATGAATATGATCAGAATCAGATCCTATTGCTCAGTTGCTAGTCATATCAGTCTACTAGGTTATGACCGATAGGTGCTGCTAGCCCTACTAGGACAATACAAATTAGAGATGGAGAAGACCACAGTGATCTAATACACCATCCCCCTGAAACTGCAGCATACAGTAATAAAAGAGATTAAACTGATAAGGCCAGAAGGATAAGGAACCATGATGACCACCTGGTCTGACCTCCTGGGTAACGCAGATCATAGAATTTCACCCTTGATTTTAGCCAAAAGACCAAGTGGAGTGACTAATACGGCTAATGATATTTGCATTGTCAAATATAATAGTTACAGTATTTGCTTTACAAGGGACTGAGCCTCACTTGTTCAGAACCAGATCAGGTGACCTCCCCATACACATTTCCTCTCAAGCAAAACAGTTTTAATTGTACCCTCTTCAGACAGATGCTTACATTGTCCCAATCTATTCTACATTTCACCCTTCAGTTTCACTATCAGAAATGTTTCCACAACTTCCTGGCAGCAGCCACATTTTGTTTCCTGCTCATTTCAATACCTGTAATATTAACTTAATTATATAATGGGTGTCATCAGATGTTAGCTGTGTGTGTGTGTTTTCTCTCTATGTGCTGTCCCAGCTCTGCACAGATAGTTGGCACAGCAGACCTCGATCAAACTGCCCAATAAGACCACAAGACCTGTTTCAGTAGTGAAGGCGCTTGGTTAGATTTATTGTCAATGAAGAACAGTTGTAATGCCTTGGCTTAATAGTTACAGGACCACTAACACATGTATGCCCCTTGCAATGGACTCAGTTCAGTGAATAGTGGGACTTTCCATTCCCTCCCCGCCCCTTGTCTGGACAAAGATACTCCCTCTTAATTTTATACATTGAAACAAACAAATTACGTATTGCTCCTCGTACATGGTTAGCTGCCATCTTCTGAAGTGGTTAGCTACCATTATCCTAGAATCATAGAATCACTGAAGATTAGGGTTGGAAGAGACCTCAGGAGGTAGATACACTGGAAGGTAGGGATAGGCTACAGAGGGACCTAGACAAACTAGAGGATTGGGCCAAAAGAAATCTGATGAGGTTCAACAAGGACAAGTGCAGAGTTCTGCACTTAGGAAGGCAGAATCCCATGCTCTGCTACAGACGAGGGACCGAGTGACTAGGCAGCAGTTCTGCAGAAAAGGACCTAGGGGTTACAGTGGATGAGAAGCTGGATATGAGTCACCAGTGTGCCCTTATTGCCAAGACGGCTAACAGCATTTGGGGCTGTATAAGTAGGAGCATTGCAAGCAGAACGAGGGATGTGATCATTCCCCTCTATTTGGCATTGGTGAGGCCTCATCTGGGGTACTGTGTCCAGTTTTGGGCCCCACACTACAAGAAGGATGTGGAAAAATTGGAAAGAGTCCAGCAGAGGGCAACAAAAATGATTAGTGGGCTGGAGCACATCACTTATGAGGAGACGGTGAGGGAACTGGGATTATTTAGTCTACAGAAGAGAAGAATGAGGGAGGATTTGATAGCTGCTTTCAACTACCTGAAAGGGGGTTCCAAAGAGGATGGAGCTTGGCTGTTCTCAGTGGTACCAGATGACAGAACAAGGAGTAATGGTCTCAAGTTGCAGTGGGGGCGGTTTAGGTTGGATATTAGGAAAAACTTTTTCACTAGGAGGGTGGTGAAGCACTGGAATGGGTTACCTAGGGAGGTGGTGGAATCTCCTTCCTTAGAGGTTTTTAAGGTCAGGCTTGACAAAGCCCTGGCTGGGATGATTTAGTTGGGGATTAGTCCTCGTTTGAGCAGGGGGTTGGACTAGATGACCTCCTGAGGTCCCTTCCAACCCTGATATTCTATGATTCTATGATCTAGTCCAACCCACTGCTCAAAGCATCATCATCATGTTCCTATTATGCCTCTGACGTTTAGGGCAGTGATGAAGCTCCTCCACTCCTGTCTGTTTTTGGAAAGTCTTTCAATGGTTCCCCAGCTGTGCCTCAGGTTTTTCAGCTTGGCTTCCACAGCTCTTCGCCATGTTGTTTTCAGGTGGCCTCGTTTTTGCTTGCCTTCAGGTGTCCATCTTATTGCTACTCTAGTGATGGAATCAGTTTCCATCCGAAGCACATGACCGATCTATCTCCAATGTCTCCTGGCAATGATGGTGCTCAGATCCTCATGGGTGCACTGTGTCAATAGATCTTGGTTTGAGTTTGCTCTGGGCCAAAAGATATGGAGGATTTTTCTGAGACAGGTTGTATGGAATGAAGGCAGTTTGGACATGTCATACTTTCTCATTCCCCAGCATTCTGAACTATAAAGTAATGTTGAAAGTATGCAGCACTGATAAATCTTGAGTTTGGCTTTGGTGTTGTATTTTGATGATTTTCAGACTGTATTTAAGCTCCTGAAGGTGTTCCTGGCTTTATTGATTTTGTTCCGGATGTCCTGGCTTGTTCCACTGTCCTGTCTGATGGCGCTGCTCAAGAATGTGAATGTTTCCACATTGGTGAGAACATAATCTTCTATCAGTACTGGTGATGGTGAGGCAATATTAAAGGTCATGATATCTGTCTTATTGTGGTTGAATTTCCATCCAATTTGCTGGCTGAATGTGTTGAGTCGAGTTGTTTTTTCTTGTATATGGTGTTGGGTCTTTGTTAGGAGAGTGACATCATCTGCAAAGTCCAGGTCTTCAAGAGATGAGAAGAGTGTCCATTTAATGCCTCTTGGCATGTCTTCTGTTGTACGCCGCATTACCCAGTCGATGGCAATGTTGAAGAGGATTGCAGACATGACACACCCTTGACATACTCCTGTTTTGACTTAAAAACTGAACTCACTGTGATCAACACTGCATGTAAAGTTGAAATAGAAGCTTTTGATGATGTTGATTATACGGAAAGGAATCCCATATGTCTGCAGAATGCGCCATAGGCTGGTCCTGTGAATGCTATCAAAAGCCTTCTCAAAGCAGGACTAATCCCCAACTAAATCATCCCAGCCAGGGCTTTGTCAAGCTGGGCCTTAAAAACCTCTAAGGATAGAGATTCAACCACCTCCCTAGGTAACCCATTCCAGTGCTTCAACACCCTCCTAGTGAAATAGTTTTTCCTAATATCCAATCTAGACCTCCCTTACTGCAACTTGAGACCATTGCTTCTTGTTCTATCATTTGCCACCACTGAGAACAGCCGAGCTCCATCCTCTTTGGAACTCATCTTCAGGTAGTTGAAGGCTGCTATCAAATCTCCCCTCACGCGTCTCTTCTGCAGACTAAATAAGCCCAGTTCCCTCAGCCTCTCCTCGTAAGTCATGTGCCCCATCCCCTAATCGTTTTCATTGCCCTCCGCTGGACTCTTTCCAATTTGTCCACATCCTTTCTTGTACATGTTGGTTCGATCAAAACATCTCGATCTATCACACTGTCATCCTGACCTTATCTTAAAGATAAGGTCAGCGTGTTTCTGTTATCTTTGGGATATGTGTTGGTATTGGAGTATTCTGGTACCACCCTTCTGGAATGGGTTTGTGCGAGTGTCCTGTGCCTAGCACTTTTCAGGAATGTGTGTGTTTTTGCAATACCAGCCCTGTTCTTGCCAAGTGAGCGTGCATGCAGGCAGAACCTGACTCCTGCTCACAACCTGCCTCTTGCTGACTTTGCTTTATATTAGCAAGGTTTGCCCCAGGCCTCACACTGGGCCTCTGATACAAGGGTTGA
This sequence comes from Chelydra serpentina, assembly GCA_037349315.1. Classification (NCBI taxonomy): domain Eukaryota; kingdom Metazoa; phylum Chordata; order Testudines; family Chelydridae; genus Chelydra; species Chelydra serpentina. The sequence goes on from JBAIAC010000010.1 coordinate 48,623,207, forward strand.
TGTTTCAGGCTCCTTTTCTGTACAATAGGTGGCACAGGCATGCCTCAAACTAGCTTTTTAACAAACATTAATGTTTTGCTGTGACACAGTATGAGATTTTACAATGCACATAGTATCTCTAGAATTATATAGTAGATATATACAGATGGGCTTTATTTGCATCTCAGTGCCTAATACAGTCTCTGTTTATTCTTTTGAGCCTCCAATGTAAATATTGTTTTTTCAGCTTTATTTCTTGATTTTTGAAAAATCTCTCCATTCCAGCATCATCAACCTAAATGCACTTTTTTCCATGAAATATCATCAAATAACTATAGTCATAATCTTTTATAACCAAGAAAGGACATAGAGTCTCTGGCAGTAAAACCACTCAGCTCCAGAAGCCACCTCTAATGACAGGACTCAGCAGTGGCTCATTTAATTATTATCTGTCTCATTCTCTCTGGGCTAGATTGTGGCAAATATGCCACTGCCCTATAGTGGGGTCAGGGTGAATCACAATGTCTCCCAGTGCAGATTGCTTTTATTCCTGGTGTGAACAGGAGGCATGGTCAAGGTGTTACTATGCCTCTGTAATATAATATCACTTCACCTCACATACCTTGCGTCACAAAATACAGCCATCTCTAGAGGGTGGAACATGGTAACACTTTTTTTAGCAGTGAAAATCAACACTACACAAATGTTCAGGGCAGGACGTGACGAATACTGCATTTGAGAGAAACTTCAGGAAGACTTTTGGATAGGTACTAAGTAATCTGGTTGAAAATGTTTTTTTTTTTTCTCCACAGAAAATTTCAATTTTTTAGCTGGCCAAAAGCTTTCAGTTTTTAGCTGAATAGATTTTGATGAAAACTCAAAATTTTCCATAGAAAGTAGATGCTTTTTGAAAGAAAAAACCCTTTAATCAATCCCCCAATTTTCCATCAAAATCAGTTTTAAATGGTTTTTTTTTGACAGCTCTAATGTTTTGACAGCCTATATTGGACATTTGCCATGATCATTTGTTTAACACCTCTACTTCTGCAAAAATCGTGATGAGTTTTTTGTTGACCATAAGTCACCAAGAGCTTAGTCGTACATCTCATTTAAAAAAAATGGGCAAAAGATTGGAAAAAAAGGCCTGAGTGACTTAGGAGCATAAGTGCCATTGGGACTTAAGTCCCTCAGTGCCTTAGTCCCTTTTGGAAATTGAAATAATGCTCCTAAATCACTTTGACACTTTTGAAACATTTATTCCATAACTTGAGCTGCCAAGTGCACCAGAGCAGGGAACTGGCTCAGTGTACTGACTCAAAGGTAGGAATGACACAACTGAATCATTCATAGCCCTTCCAATGGCACACATGGATTTCCATGAACCCTCTTCACTCAAGTATTGACCAGAACCAAGTCTTTTTTGATTGTGTAACCTGACAATCAAAACCTGAGGAGGTCAGACTGCAGAGAATCTCTTTTTTGGTTACCCTTTGATTTTTATTTGGTGGTGAATTCATGTTGGAAACTGAGTATAAATCAGGTCAAATGCTTGTTTTCTGAGTTTTTTTTAGAGAAAACTCTAGTTAAGTTTGTGGGGACCAGAGCACATAGCCTATCCTGATAGATAATTATAATAAATTTTGAGGCCTACATTAATACAAACAAACCAATACTCATCCCTCTTTCTTGTCCCTGATAACCATTTCTTCTTTTCTAATGGTAATCTGTAGTATATTACCCAGGAGCCTTTTGACACACATCAAAGTTCTGCTGATGAGTTGTTTTCATGCTGATTGTTGTCAGATAAAAACTATTATCTGGTATATGGTCGATTATTTGCTTGCTGGTCAGTTCTGAGGAGGAGCAGATACATTATCCAGAATGATTTCCAGTACTGTGTATTGCATTTAGTAATAATTCTAGCATATTTCTTTTCTTCTTAGGGGAAGTAATGCTCTTTCTACATTGCTCTTTCAACCTTCTGCCTTAGTTTTTTAGAGGAAAAATAAATAATTCTTTAATAATAAATAAAGATTGATCTGAACAGTTTGCCCATTTTATTGTTTATACGCTCATTAGAGGACAGTTGTGCATTTCTATATGGATGGAGTAGAGAGTGGGGCAAATTCTGAGCACTTTAGGACCAATGAAACTCTATTCCAGGGCTTCTCAAACCGGGGGTTGTGACTTCTCAGGGGTTTGGAAGATTATTAAGGTGGGAGGACATGGGATATCAGATTCCACCCAAACCCCACCTCGGCTCCAGCATTTATAATAGTGTTAAATATTTAAAAATGTGTTTTTAATTTATAAGTGGGGGGGGGGGGTCTCACTCAGGAGTTTACTGTGTGAAAGGGGTCACCAGTACAAAAGTTTGAGCACCACTGCTCTATTCTAAGAACTAAGATTAAGAAATGATAGTCAAAGATGAAGGATAGTCTTGTGGTCGAGGCACTGACCTAGGAATCAGAAAATCAGGCTACAATTTCTAGCTCTTCCACAGACTCTATGTGCAACGCTGGGCAAGTCACTTAATCTCTCTTTGCTCCAATAATACTTACTCTGTCCCACTTTGTTTAATCTGTTTGTAAATTGTAAATTCTGTGGGGTGGGGACTGTCTCTTTGTCTGTATGTGTACTGTGCCTGGCACAACTGGGTCCTGATCTTATATAGTCATATAATTTAAGGCCAGAAGGGACCACCAAATCGTCCAATCTGACCACCTGTAGATCCCAGACCACCAACACCCCTAGAACCCAATAACCAAAATTAGACCAAAGTGTTTCAGCCCACAGAAGACTAGACTATTGTGTGCCACAGGCAGAGACTAGGAGGGACTGACATGCCCACATGCCCCCTGCAATGGCAGGGATATGATTAAGTGAGAGACACCCAGATAATCCTGGCAAGTGAACCTGCACCCATATGCTGCAAAGGAAGGCAAAAAATCCCAAAGTCACTGTCAATTTGACTTTGGGGGAAATTCCTTCCCAACCCAACATCATGGCCATCAGTTAGACACTGAGCATGTGAGCAAGAACCAGCCAGCCAAGCACCAGAAAGAGACAATGTTCAGTGCCACCATAGAGCACTGGTCCACCCTGCCCAATGTCCCATCTCCAGCTCTGGCCATCCCTGAAGCTTCAGAAGAGGGACATATACAACCCACTCCCAAAATACATTTGAAGGGGAAAATCCCTCCTAACTTCTGCTGGTGGCTGACTGAAACCCTAACACATGAGCTTTTAGGAACATAAGACCTAAACCGGAGGTGAGCCCTAGGGCTGTTGATCCTTGCTCCATACCATCTTGTTTGAGGTCTCTATGTACCATTATAATGGAAATAATAATATTAAGCTTTGCTGGCTACTGAGTAGTATGGTAGTAAATTAAGTTCAAGATAAATATTTTCCTGTCTGGAAACTGTTGCTTAGGGAATAGTAACCATCCAAACATAACTTAAAAATATTATATTACTTTTTCATTTATGCTAGAAAAGCAAATGAAGATTATAAAATGATGGTGAGATTTTTCCAAACTTTTCATGATGGCTAACTCTGCTCCCATTAAACCAAATAACAAAACTCCCATTGATTTCAATGGTAGCAGAGTTAGGTCAACGCTGGATTTGGAAAATCCCTCCCTAAATGTTTAGAGAAGGTCCAGGCTGCTGAACCTTATTTCAACGAATAAAGATATTACTTCATTTTTAAGGTCAGAATTCACACAAAGAAACAAATGTACAACTTTTTCTTGGTAGGTAGCTCAAACTTTAGGAAAAGTTTCACATAGGATTTCCAAATGAAGAGAAATTCTTCATTGGAAGAGTAAAAGAGCCCCCCTCGGCCTGGTATTAGCTGTGAAATATCAGATTTCCTTTTCAGAAAGCAATGTTTGTAGGAGTTTTCAAATGCCAGGTAAGTGGGATACATCTTTTCATTAGGTTTTTGTAAAGCTAGGTTAAAATTTGTGAGGATATTTATCTGTTGACAAGTCTGTCCTGCCGTGCTTTAGTCATGCCAGAACTCTCTGTAATGCCCTGGATGGCTCCACTACCCAGCACTGGCCAACCAGCTCCTTTCCCTCCCCGGCTGCAGAACATCCTGTGAGTCAGCAGGTGTCAGTGCTAGGTCAGCATGGAGGGAGCTGGGAACGTTGCAGCCAGGACTGGGCAGGGAAGAACTGGAGCTGGGTGACATTGGGAGCTAGGTAGTGGAGCCATCCAGATAGTGGATCCTCCCATGGAAAGCAGGAGCCAGGTATAGATAGGGAGATGGGGACAGGACAGGCTCTGCAGGGAGTCACCCCCAGCTTCCCTGGGCTTCCCTCAGCTTCTCACTATCCTATCTTCCTCCCAGCTACCTCTAGTATCCCTAGCACAACTTGTTCCCTCCTGGGGCCTCTCACTGCCCTGCATTCTAGCACTTGCTTTTTTCAGGACTCCAGCGCTGCTGTACTGTATGCATAGGTTCTGATTTTCAGATGCTCTGGATACCTACTACTTACAGGGAAGTCAGTGTGAACTTTGGGTTATCACTACCTCTGAAAATCAAGCCCATGGAAAAATGCAAAATGCAGCTATTTGGGAATTTGGAAAATTATTTCCTCCTTTGTATTGCTTATATGGTCATTTATAGCAAGCCGAAAACACGTGGAGCAATGAACCAATATCCTGCTTCAAAGCCCATTGAAATCAATGGAAGGACTCCCACTGATGCCGGTGAGTTTGGGATCAGGGCCTGGTTTAGGATTTGTATATCAGATAGGGAGGGGAGATCAGGTACAGTATTCCCAAATATGATAGATTTTCAAAAGCACACAGTGCTGGCCCAATTCTGTTCCCACTAAAATCCAATGGAAACAGAGCTGGGCCAATTCTGAGCATTTTTAAATCACACTCTTAGAGTCATATGTTTACCTCTAGATTTTCTAGTTACTCTGCATAGGGCTTGATTTTTAGAGATGCTGAACACTGATAATCCAGCTGAAGTCAACAGAAGCTGGAAGTGCTCAGCACTTACAAAAAAACAGGCCCATTGTGCCTTAGCCCCTGCAGTAGGAAGCAGTTTTGTGCCATTAGTTTGAATTGTCAGACACAAATTGGTACTACAAAAACAGAACATTCTGACTGGCATCGATTAGTAGCCTTTTATCCCTATAGTGGTATTTTTAGATTTTTAAATCACATACTAACACCAAATGATCATTAGTTCTAAGCAAGCATAATCACCATTTAAATGGATACAAGTAGAGTGAATAAACGAAGGATATAAAGTTCATTATTTCACTTTGCAAATCAGTAACTCTGGGGAAATTTCCATTTTAATATGCTGTTTATTTTAACTTAATGACTAAAGGTTAAGATCACATATATCCTGTGGATAATGTAAACACACATTTCTTTCAGCCTCTTTTATGATCTAAACAGGAGCTCATACACAGCAGGTTATATTTATTTATTTACTTTGCACATAACTCCATTATTCATCGCTCTACTCCCCATATTTTTACCGTCCATATGGTTAACCATTAGTGAAATACTCTGTAATAATGGTAGAGTGCTTTAACAGGATGGCTTCTAAATCACAGAACAGAGATGGTAGAATCTGACCCTATTCTACAGCCCAGTATTTTATAGAAGCCTATATTTTCTGTGTTATTTATTAGGTTATTATGTTTACATCAAAAGTTCAGAGATCATGACCAGGTATTATGAAGTCAATAACCCACTGAGTTTCAGAAGTGCTTTGTATAAAGTGCAAGATTCTATTTTAGCTTAATAGTATAATATGTTATCTTGCCAATGGCTATCCCAGTGCTATTGAAGTGTGCTCTCTCTCTATAGTTTTACAATTATAAGCCATTAGCTGTACTGTTGTTTTTTGGGTTTTTTTTGTGTGTGTGTGCACTGCATGGTAAAGTTAGAGTTACTTACAGTTACAGGTACTGGGTGGGGGAAAGGTGTTTGTACCGGTTTGAAAGATTGTTCACTGTAGCGAGAAAAAGCTCCCTAGCAATGGCAAATTGATTTAGCAAGGAAATAGGGACCAAAGATTTCTATTCCTCCTAATGGCCTTCATTAAGGAATTAGAACATTCTGCTGAGAAAGACTGACATGCTCTGGCTCAGTTGGAGTGTCGGTCTGCAATACAAACATGTTAGAGTCTGGATTGTGAATGGCTTGCCACATAGATAAATGTTCGTCACAGTCGCTGGCAGACAGTTGTCACAGCCTAGTGAAAACCTGCTTATCATTCATGTGGTCACTTCCATTACCTCTGCTCAGACTGTGCTGACCTGCTATTAGTGACTCTAATTTAATTTCCCCCTCCAGTGTCATGGGTTATTTCTTCCATTACTTGAGAGATTTAATTTACAGGATAAACTCCATCACTTGAGAGAAGGAATTTTTCATGACGCATGGAACAAGTGCCTTTTGAAGATTAACATGATGCTGGTTATTTATCTTGGTCATCTCTAAGACTTGCAGTTTCAACATCACTGAATGGTAATATATTCACATATTGGTGAGATTTCTGACAACCATTCAGTATTATGTGTTTTCCTGTTTCAGCTAAAACACAATTTATAAAGAGGATTCCATACTGTGTTATTAGGAGACCAGTTTTATTGATGTTACAAGTATTTTATTGATATATTCAGGTTGAAGCCTGTACTTTGAAAATACTGACACCTAGATACTGCAATGATTGTAATATACATAGTCAGAAAAACACCCCTATCCCCAAGCAAATTAACTTCCCATGTTTTATGCAATTAGAATATCTCAAAAGCAGAAGTGAAGCAACCCTTAAATATCAGAGTCAACTAAATATTAAAATAATTCTACTAATGTAAGAACATGTGTTTTATAGAAAAAATATCTGGTATGATATACCTATATTTGATTATTCTATCTGTCCAAATGCAGCTGCACATGCATTTACAACCTGCTTGAATGTAGTTATCCATGATTGAATACTGAAAAACGTGTTTTGATTTTTTATATAACAAAGGTGCAAACATGAGTGTTTTTTGTAAATTTATGCTGTAATGCAATAGTTCCAACAATTTGCCAGTAGAACAGGTATTTCATTTTGCTTGCCCTCTCTCCTATATGTATGCATGGTGCATTCTCCAAAAATTTGCCAGCCCTTAGTTTTTGTAGTGACCCATCCACTCCCAGTCTTTATTCGGGCCTAATTTGATGGTGCCCAATTTGCAAATTAATTCCAGTTCTGCAGTTTCTCATTGGAGTCTGTTTCTGAAGTCTTTTTGTTGAAGAATTGCCACTTTTAAGTCTGTTATTGAGTGTCCAGGGAAATTGAAGTGTTCTCTGACTGGTTTTTGAATGTTATAATTCTTGGGGCATTGCTGGCACATGATGGCATATATCACATTGCAATGCTGCTCTGCCATGTACATTGGCCAAACCAGACAGTCTCTATGCAAAAGAATAAATGGACACAAATCAGACGTCTCCAATGAGAAACTGCAGAACTGGAATTAATTTGCAAACTGGACACCATCAAATTAGGCCTGAATAAAGACTGGGAGTGGATGGGTCACTAATTTTCCCCATGCTAATTTCCCCCTACTCTTACTCACACCTTCTCGTCAACTATTTGAAATGGGCCACCCTGATTACCACTACAAAGGTGATTTTTCCTCCTGTTGTCCTAATAGCTCACTTCCACTTTAATTGAATTGTCTTGTTAGAACTGACCCCCCCTCTTGGTAAGGCAACTCCCATCTTTTCATGTACTGTGAATATATATTCTGCCTACTGTATTTTCCACTCCATGCATCTGATTAAGTGGGTTTTAGCCCATGAAAGCTTATGCCAACATAATTTTTTTAGTCTCTAAGGTGCCACAAGTACTCTTCATTGTTTTTTCTGATACAGACTAACACGGCTACCACTCTGAAATCTGGAATTATCTGTATATTTAAAGAACGACTAATACGTGTACATGACTAATCCAACATAGTGGTTATTCTTATTTATGCAACCGATTTTTCCCATCATCCACTCTCTAATGCATTAGTTCTCAAACTTTTGAACTGGTGACCCCTTTCACTTAGCAAGCCTCTGAGTGCGACCTCCCCTTTTAAATTAAAAACACTTTTAAATATATTTAACACCATTATAAATGCTGGAGGCAAAGCAGAGTTTGAGGTGGGGGCTGACAGCTCATGACCCCCCATGAAATAACCTTGCGATCCCCTGAGGGGTCCCGACCCCCAATCTGAGAACCCCTGCTCTTATGTTTGCAATTTACCCTCGATTGCGACTTAACCTAGACTGTAAGCTCTTTGGAGCAGCACCTGTCTTTTACTTGTTTTCTAAGCAGGCTTTTTACACTTTAAAAATATAATAATAAATAATGAACTTGAGAAGGAATAGTAATGGAGAATAGAACACATCAGTGTGTTGGAAGAGTCTCACCATCGACGACCCTTATGTTCAGTTCTTCCCACCACTTTGGTTCTTTTGGAAAGGAGCTCTGTGAAGCTATAAAGAAGGGCTCTGGGTTTGTCCCTTATTGCCACTTGCATGAGAATGAAAACCTGGGAAATCACTGATAATACATGCATCTTTAAAAAATTGCCTCTTTTTCGTTTTGCAAATTTTTAGGAAGCAGATTTCAATTTTCTCTGATTCATTTATTTGAAATTATGTGCCACATCATTTATGCAAATAATTCTTGTTCTGTCTGTCATTAGTGAGGAATTCATTGAAATATTTGTTATTCAGACTGCTATGACTGGCCATGTAGGTCACATTGAATATTTCTGTTCACTGACTGTGTGTGAAAAGCTTACAATCCGGTTTCCTGTGTCAATACTTCTGATTATTAATTTAAAATTGACTTTTTTCAACTATTCTGCAATATTTGCTTAGAATTAGCCTTTTCAGGAAATATTTCTACCCATAAACCTGTTTGCTTGAACATTTTAGTAGGGGGAGTTTCATAATGACAAGGGGCCCTACTCATTTATGCTCTGCTCCTTATATAATCAGTTACAGCCAAAATTAAGGCTGTCATATGCAGGGCATAGAACTGCCACACTTGGGCCATCGAGGAGTTCCCCTATATCCCGGGAATTTTCTGCTGGTGATTTGAAGCCAATTTCTGGGAACTGAATGACACAGAGTCTCCACATCGGATTAGAGAATCTGGCCCATGAAATACAATATAAACAAAACTATCACTTAGCTGGACATTTTTCAAACGTTTCCAGCACCAGTTCTGTCAGGGATTTACGCATTCCCTCTGGGCTGAAAAGGAAGGGCCCAGCCAGAATATAATGTCAAACTCTTCACTATAGAGGATGCACTTGGTTTGATTTGCAGGTAATTTAACACCGTGAAACTGATGCTACACTTGTTCCTTCCTTCAACAACTCAGGAAGTGAGACATTACTTCTTGATAATTTTCTCCTTAAAGTGCTTCTGAACAACACAAAGCAAATGCCCCCTGTGAAAAAGAGTCACAGAAAAGTGATATATGGGAGGTGATACCAAGCCTAGCAAAACTAACACTTCCTTTGTGAATGTGTAGCATGTGAGCATCAAGTTAGTGATTTTGTCAGTGTCACAGATTTAAAAGGTACCTGAGAGCAGCTTTTCTTCCAGAAAGTGCTGACAGAGCAGTTCAAAAGAATGCTGAATGTATCAAGCCTCTGATCCTCAGGCATGTAGAAGCTCACTTGATTAGATTAATATACTAAGCCTGACGTTCACAATGAGTCCTGGTCACAGTAGAGTACAACGGTAGTGCAGAGGGGCAGAAACAGGAAAGGCAATGGAGACACTTTATTTCCACATTATCAATCTATTGGTGAGATAATCATTAAAAACACACAAACCAATTAAAAAAAAATGGAGATATGCCAATCTCCTAGAACTGGAAGGACCTTGAAAGGTCATCGAGTCCAGTCCCCTGCCTTCACTAGCAGGAGCAAGTATTGGCCACTGTGCCAATAGAGCTGTGCCAATTTATACCAGCTCAGGATCTGGCACAAATAGGTTGTTTTTCTTTTTCACTAAGTCTCCTGATTTATTAGTCCTAGTTTAAACGTCATTGAATGGTAATATGAAATGTTGGAGAGAGGGAGGATTAAATGGAAAAAAAGTTCCCAAACTAAATGTGCTACTGGTTCTAAGATTGCCTCAGAGGGATTTAACCACAATATCTAAACATCTAGTATTGTATCTAGTGCAGTGAGGTGCACAGTGCAGCCAACAACAACACTGGACTAGTTTTAGGTTTAAAATGAAATAAAAACTCAGACCACCTTCAAGGAAAGATGTGTTCAAGTTCCTGAAGCTGATCCGAGTTTCCAATAAGTCTGGGACAATTCATGGTTGTGCATTGAATTCCAAGCTTGCATGACCAGATGATGAAAAGGTGAAATTGCAATTTTGACAGTGTTTAGGATACAAACTTAAAAAAGCCAAGAAAAACACAATGGGAGCTAATCCCCCATGTTCTGAAAGTAAATCCAGTCTTCTTATGAATCCCCCCCAAAAGGAAATTTACATATTAACACAAATAATAGTCACACAAAAAGTGGAGAAATTACCAGATCAGTATACAGAGAAAAGGTGTAATCCATGATCCCAGTCTGTGATATTTACTTGCAGTTTTTGCAGTTTGGGTCACTAGGTATTTCTTGGGAGTTTCAGAAAGGTTGTGGTCTCTGGAAACAAAGATGGAAGCCAGGCTGTTCTGTTTGTAGTTTGTTGCTATCTTCTTTAATACTGTAAATGTTTGTTTAAAAAGAACTGTGGCTCCAAATAATTATGACAATTTGAAACTAAAGAAGGAAAGGGTTAGATTAAGGAAGGACATTGGCACTTGGAGCATTCTATCAAAAACAAAACAAAACAAACAAAAATAGTGAGTATTTGTGACACCACTTGAGTCCTTTCAAAGATATTCATACAGCAATTCTATTCCTTGGTTGATCATTTCAACCTAATACAGCTCAGAATTTCCTTGAAGCAGGAAAAGAAAGCATTGGAAGTACTTATTACACACTATCGTTTCCATTTTTCAGTTCTGCATCAGATAAATAAATTTGAATTCTAGGAGGAATTGTGCATGAGGGAGTCAAAATATTTCTTGGAGCTCTTAGGCTGGCAGTAGGAAGAGACCCAGTGCTGCACCTCTTAGGAGTCTACAGCATGTAATACACTCTGTACACAGAATGTGGTATGGCAGATCCTAGCTCCTCCTGGTCCCTCCTTACCATCTGTAGAGTGCCTAATGCTCTAGTACAGGGGTTCTCAAACCTTTTTTGCTAGGACCACTTTGAAAATATTTCAGGCTGTGAAGACCTCCCCCAAAAAGTCACCCCCCCATTCCATGCCACCCTTACTTCAATGCTGCCTTCAGAGCTAGGGCCAGAGAGCAGCGGCTGCTGGCCAGTCACCCAGCTCTGAAGGCAGCACTGAAGTAAGAGTGGTAATATCATGACCTACCCTGCAAGATGGTTGCAACTCCTTTTGAGTCAGGACCCCCAGTTTAAAAAATGCTGCTCTAATAAGGTGCTAGAAGGAAGGATTACTATTGAACTTGGCCAAGTAAAATCTGACCTTTTGTGTACGCTATAGCAAATCATGGTCCCAGAACAGTTATGGTGCAATTTGCATCATACAGTAGAACCCCTCAGTGTTACGAACACCTCGGGAATGGAGGTTGTTCATAACTCTGAAATGTCCGTAACTCTGAACAAAATGTTATGGTTGTTCTTTCAAAAGTTTACAATTGAACGTTGACTTAATGTAGCTTTGAAACTTTACTGTGCAGAAGAAAAATGCGGCTTTTAATTTAAACGAAACAAGCACAGAAACGGTTTCCATACCTTGTTAAATCTTTTAAAAAAAAATTCCCTTTTTTTAGTAGTTTATGTTTCACACAGACCAAAAAAGTTTTGGTCTCTGCTGCTGCTTGATTGTGTACTTCTGGTTCCAAATGAGTTCATAACTCTGGGGTTCGTAACTCTGAGGTTCTGTTGTATGAGCTTGGATGTCAACTTTTAACATGGAACAAAACCAAAACCATGAAACTCAGTTTCTAAACTGTTATGCCTATCTAGACTTAATAATAAATGCCTCTTTTTGGTTTTGGCAGAAGATTTTCAGGCTCAGAAAGAACTTTCATGAAATATGTCTACATTTAATTCCTTTTTCAGCAGAGTCTCACAAGGCTTCAACTTTGGAAAGAAAGCTTTGGACCCCTTATGATGAGGCCAAATGTATCTGCATTTATGGTTCAGTTTTCTTTTGTAGACATGATGGTGCTTCCCCTGAAAATATGTGCGCGCGCACACACACACACACTATTCCAGTTATATGCCAATTTCCCCCCTCCTTTTGGGGGCCATAGAAAGGAACTGTGGGTGGATCACTGCTGCCAGGATAACACCTTGTGCCGGGGGCCACTGCAGGAAGACACTAGCAAATGCAGCACTGAGACTGCGTTAAAATGCAATGAGAGCTGAACTGGCCCTCAGCCAGCCTCAGGGAGACTGCTTAGGCAGGATACTTTTGCTTTAAGTGCAAAGGTGTTTACAGAATTGTATGATCACCTCAGGTTTTTCAGTCATGAAAATGTTCTGTCCACATGCTACCAATTTATATTTTGAGGGGACATGGGAAGATTTTTTTCCCATTCCTGTGCTAGTACTGACAGTATGTACAACGTTTATTTTTCCAGTAGTGGAGAGTAAATCAGATGGATAATTTGAACACAGAAAATTTAAATATAGAAATTTTAATTTTTAGAAAAGACAATTCAAATATAGAAAAACAATTTAATTTCTTTTAATTGGAATGTAAGCTTCAGGGGCAGTTCTTCTTTGGGTTTATTCACGTTTAATCACAACTTTGATACTGCAAGTTGGGATTCAACAATGCACCCTATCAGGTGTATAATGATTTTCAATTCAATGTAAACTAGTTCATATCTCTAATATGTTATGCTGTAGTTTCTTATTTTAAAAAATTGCATTTATTTGTATAATAGTGAAATTCTAGCATATTTGAACTGGATTTTCAAAGAGCTGCTATATGATTACTTTGTCCTTCTGCTGACCCTTTTCCTTCATGATTGCAATTTTGACAGGTGCTTTTGCTTCAGGGCACTCAGGCTTTATGTTATTAACAATGGTGACATTTTTCTCTTTTGAATTGCTGCAGTAAAAAAGCTGACCAAAAACTCTGAGTTTTCCCTTGTCCCTTATGTATCTCAAGGGGCTATTGTTAGTACAGTAGTCATCGCTGACAGTTTTCACACAGGTGAATTTGAAATACCACCATTATTTCCCATTTTCACAATACATAAGAACGGCCATACTGAGTCAGCCTAAAGGTCCATCTAGCCCAGTATCCTGTCTTCCAACAGTAGCCAATGCCAGGTGCTCCAGAGGGAATGAACAGAACAGGTAATCCTCAAGTGATCCATCCCATGTCGCCCATTCCCAGCTTTTGGAAAACAGAGACTCAGGACATCATCCCTGCCAATCGTGGTTAATAGCCATTGATAGACCTATCCTCCAGGAACTTTTCTAGTTCTTTTTTGAACCCTGTTATAGTTTTGTCCTTCACAACATCATCTGGCAAAGAGTTCCTCACGTTGACTATGCATTGTGTGAAGAAATACTTCCTTATGTTTATTTTAAACCTGCTGCCTATTAATTTCACTTGTTGAACCCTAGTTCTTGTATTGTGAGAAGTAGTAAATAATATTTCCTGATTTAGTTTCTCCAGACCAGTCATGATTTGATAGACCTCTATCATATCCCTCCTTATTCGTCTATTTTTCAAGCTGAAAAGTCCCAGTATTATTAATCTCTCCTCATATGGAAGACGTTCCATACCCCTAATCATTTTTGTTGCCATTTTCTCAACCTTTTCCAATTCCAATGTATCTTATTTGAGATGGGGTGACCAGGTCTGCATGCAGTATTCAAGATGTGGGTATCTTGATTGCTGTATGAAGACTGCTGTATCTCAGATAACCCTGCATGGTAAAAGTGGAGAAATGGTGACATTTTAGTGGAAACCATTGTACCCAAAATCATTGTTATTGTTTGGTATACAGGCCTTTTATTATATTAACACCAAATGCAGGAGTTAACTTGCCTTCCTTGGTTAGACGATTAGTCCAACAAGTCTCATTTCCTTTCTCTGGCAGTCTGTTCTTGATACTGGACTGGCCAGTGCAAACCCTGCATGACAGACGTAGCTAATTCTGTAACTGTGTACATGGGGAAAAAAGAGGACAGGTTCTGCTGTGATACCTGTGGTAAACGGATTAATCATAGATCAGGATCTGGTCAAGGTCAAATCCAAAACCCATGGAAGTCAATGGGGGTTTTGCATTGGCTTCCATGGGCTATAGATGAGGGCCATGTACTGGGATTTTTTAAGGTGCCTAAAGGAGTTAGGTGTCTGTCTGCCACTGAGTTCCCTAGCCTGAAAATACTAGCCTAAATTAATTGTGTTTATTTTGGCCTTTTATTAAATCACCATGTCATTTGTCTCAGTGATTTCCTGAGACAATGAATTGCACAGGTTAATTCTATATTACATAAAGAATCATTTCCTTTTTTTAAAAAAAAATGTACTGACCATCATTTTTATTGAGCATCTCCTTTTATTAGCTGAAACTCTTTACAGTACATGGAGTTTCTATCAATTGGAACAACAGTCTGGGACACATTTGATCTAATCTGCATAGCTTTACTGTTTGTTTGTTTAGCTACTATCCCACAAAACTCCTTATTGGGATGGTAAGGTGAGGCGAGGCCTGGGGTTTACCTACTGGAATGAAGGCTTACACCAGGACTCAGAATCTATTTCCAAATTATAAGAATTTCATTTGGATCCTAAACTGAGAGAGGTGTTGGTTTTACAAGGTGCAATTATTTTGCTTACATGGGAAGCTAGTGCAGGATAGCTAATGAACATTAAGTTTACCCCTTGCCTTATTTCATAATTGCCTCCTGATGTAGTTAAACCTATACACTTTCCTTTCTTACTCATCCATCTGAGTTAGACATAGTCCATTCTTATATTTATGTTTGACAGGTTTCATGTGACAAGTAGTTTGTCTATTTTTTTTATTTTGCTCTATGCTATTTTATTTTTAAAATATTTTTTCTCTTTGCAATATTATTAGGGATGCCAATTGGGCTGTTGTTGAATGATCTTGGATGTTATGCTTTAATGATTTTGACACAGTAAATTAGTTAATTATGATTTCCCTGTGGAAATGAGCCATATGTGGAGAGGAAGTATGGTTCAGCACTTAGTGAATGAATAAGTTACTAAAGAGACCTGGATTTGATTCCCTCTCTGCTACAGGTTTTTTGGACAAGTCACTAAGGCCTGGTCTACACTAGGACTTTATGTCGAATTTAGCAGCATTAACTCGATTTAACCCTGCACCCGTCCACATTACGAAGCTATTTATTTCGACATAAATGGCTCTTTAATTCAATTTCTGTACTCCTCCCCGACGAGGGGAATAGCGCTAAATTCGACATGGCCATGTCGAATTCGTGTTACTGTGGACGGAATTCGACGCTAATAGCTCCGGGAGCTATCCCACAGTGCACCACTCAGTGGACGCTCTGGACAGCAATCCGAGCTCGGATGCTCTGACCAGCCACTCAGGAAAAGCCCCGGGAAAATTTGAATTCCTTTTCCTGTCTGGCCAGTTTGAATCTCATTTCCTGTTTGGACATCGTGGCGAGCTCAGCAGCACTGGCAACGATGCAGAGCTCTGCAGCCGTAGTGACCATGACATCGCAGAATAGGAAGAGAGCACCAGCTTGGACTGATCGGGAAGTCTTGGACCTGATCGCTGTGTGGGGCGATGAGTCCGTGCTTTTGGAGCTGCGTTCCAAAAGGCGGAATGTGAAAATTTATGAGAAGATTTCCAAGGCAATGGCGGAGAGAGGATACGTCCGGGATGCAACGCAGTGCCGCGTGAAAATCAAGGAGCTGCGACAGGCATACCAAAAAACCAAAGAGTCCAACGGACGCTCCGGATTGCAGCCACACACATGCCGTTTTTACGAGGCACTGCATGCTATGCTCGGTGGTGCTGCCACCAGTACACCACCAGTGTCCGTGGACTCCGACGACGGGGTCTTATCTATGGCCACGTCGTCTGAAATTTTCGCGGACGGTGAAGAAGAGGAAGGAGAGGAGGAGGACGAGGCAGTCGACAGCGCTTTCACCGCTGATTTCCCCGACAGCCAGGATCTGTTCATCACCCTCACCGAGATCCCCTACGAACCCTCCCAAAGCAGCAGCCCGGACCAGGACCCAGGTGAAGGATCATCAGGTCGGTGTTTTAAACATTTATTTTGAATAGAATAGGCATTGGTTTGTTATCAATGTGTTTTTATTGCTTACTTTGCAATAGGCGCTTCAGTTTTCAATCTTTTCCAAGGCAACTACTCGAAAAATCTGTCAATATGTATGGAGATAGAGGAGAAATCCCCATCGGAGATCTCCGCGAAACTCTCCTGTAGGTACAGTGAAACCTTTTGCATCAGGTTCCCAGATAGAGCGGCCTTACTATCTCCTCCATGGTAGGATACTTTTCCGCGCCATGCAAGCTGCAGGTACTCTGGTATCATTGCCTTGCATAGCATGGCGGCATACGGCCCCGGGGTTTGCTGGCATTCACGCAGCATGCGGTCTTTGTCTGTCTCCGAAATCCTCATCAGAGTGATATCAGTCATGGTGCCCTGGTTTGAATGGGTGGTTTTGTTAGTATAGTGACTTCTTGATTTTTCCTTTAAAGAACGACAACCGGTGGTTTGCAGACATGCGGGGGGGTGGTAGCTGTGAGGCTAACCGCTGAAACTTTGTGGTGCGCAGGCAGGGAGAGTTCCCTGGACCGGCCACGCGGAGGGGGTGGGGAGGGTAGGCGAGCCGTTAAAACACAGCGGTGCGCAGGCAGGGAGAGTTCCCTGGACTGGCCACGCGGAAGGGGCGGGGAGGGTAGGCGAGCCGTTAAAACACAGCGGTGCGCAGGCAGGGAGAGTTCCCTGGACTGGCCACGCGGAGGGGGTGGGGAGGGTAGGCGAGCCATTAAAACACAGTGGGTCGCGGGCAGGGAGAGTTCCCGGTACCGGCCCCGCGGAGGGGGTGGGGGTGGAGGGGTAAACAGGTAGGCGAGCCGTTGTAGCCGAGTGGTTTTGCCGGCATCAGGAACTGGCCACCGCTAGGAACTGTGCTTGAAACATGGGAGTACCGCACTGCTGTGAAGTTAGCTCACAGCAGTCCAAAGTCAACGGCTTACCATGGTCTCCTGAGAGCAGTTTTCCAGTGTCCAGCTCTGCGTGTGTGATCTGAACACCAGGACCCCTGGCACTTAATACAAAGACATAATATTCGACCTTGTACTGAGTGCACATGTGATAGATAGTGTGCATGGTCTTGTTCACAGGGAAAGAGTATAGGCATTGTTCGGGAAAATGTATCTTTCTGAGGAATTCACTCCCTTTCTCCGATCCCACAGTTGCGAGTGTCTCCCTCCCTACCCGTGGATCGCCCTCCCAGAGGCTTGCGCAGATCAGGCGGCGCAAAAAAAAAACCCGGGACGACATGTTTTCGGAACTGATGGTCTGTTCCCGAAATGAGGCGGCACAGTGGAGAGAGGACGTCTCAAGGTCCGAGCGAGCAGTCAGCGAACGGGAGCAGAGGGCTGAAGCTCGCGAGGACAGGTGGCGGGTGGAAGACCAGCAGACGACTCAAACGCTGCTTGGACTAATGAGGGAGCAAACAGATACGCTCCGCCGCCTTGTTGACGTTTTGCAGGAACGGAGGCAGGAGGAAAGGGCACCTCTGTATGTTATTTCCAACCGCCCTCCCCCGCCACAAAGTCCAATTCCCCCCTCACCCAAAGTCAGTAGAATGAGGGGAGGCAGGGGCCGCGGAAAAAATCACTCCACCCCTGCGGACTGGTCCAGTAGCAGAAGGCTCTCCTTTCCAAAAATTTAGATGGGACCTTTACTTCCCTCCAAACGCACCCCACCCCAGCCCCCGTCCAAGTTTCATCTTAAAATTTTGCTCTCCTTAATACAAAATTGTGTTCTGAAAATTGCTGTTTCCTTGACTATCTTTCAAAGGGCTGTTCGATTTTGGGGGAGGGGAGGGGTGGTTTGTGATTTGAGATGATAGGTGCCGATAACAGGGTGGAGACAGGGGACAAGGTTCAAGAGAAAGTCACACTCACATTGCATTCACTAGGCACACTTGCCATTCTGGGAGGGGGTTTTCCTGTTCTCTGGGGGGGGGGGGGGCTGTCACTTTCTGGTGGTGGAGGGTGGCTGCAGATCGTTGGCGGCAGGCAATAGCCTGCATGACAGATCCATGCAGCAGGGGATCAGTGGCCGCAATCCCCGGCCAAGAAGTCACACAGGTCCCCCCTCACAGAGTTGCGAACAGGAGGGGTTGCAGGCTCCGTTGAAACAAGCAGTCCACCACTGCGGACTGCTCAGGGAGCAGGAGCCTGTCATTACCCGAGTTGGGAAGCGTCCTTTCCATCACTCCACCCGCTCCCCAACCGCGTATTCGTCCCAGTTTCAACCCTTTACCGAGAAATCATTAATAAAGAAGACAGTTTTAATAAACAATGTTTCCTTTATTATACTTTTAAAGTGGTGAATGAAGGGGGGGAAAAGGGTGCTGGTAATTGGAGAGGATAGACAACGGAAACTGGGTAAAGAAACGGGGGCTGGTTCAGCTTCAGTTTTAACAAGCGAAACAGTCACTGGTTACCCTGCTCGCTCTGGAAGCGAGCTTTCAAAGCTTCCCGGATGCGCAGCGCGTCCCGCTGGGATCTTCTAATCGCCCTGGTGTCCGGCTGTGCGTAATCAGCAGCCAGACGATTGGCCTCAACCTCCCACCCCGCCATAAACGTCTCCCCCTTGCTCTCACAGAGACTGTGGAGCACACAGCAAGCTGCAATCACAATGGGGATATTTGTTTGGCTGAGATCGGAGCGAGTAAGTAAGCTTCACCATCTCCCTTTGAGACGGCCAAAGGCACACTCCACCACCATCCTGCACTTGCTCAGCCGGTAGTTGAAGAGCTCCTTTTCAGTGTCCAGAGCGCCCGTGTATGGCTTCATGAGCCAGGGCATTAGCGGGTAGGCTGGGTCTCCGAGGATCACTACAGGCATCTCCACATCCCCAACACTTATTTTGCGGTCTGGGAAGTAAATACCTTCCTGCAGCCGTCTGAACAGACCAGAGTTCCTGAAAATGCGAGCGTCATGAACCTTGCCCAGCCATCCGACGCTGATGTTTGTAAAATGTCCTTTATGGTCCACTAGTGCTTGCAGCACCATAGAAAAATAGCCCTTCCGGTTAATGTACTGGCTGCCCTGGTGGGTGGGGATGTGTGTCCCATCAATAGCCCCGCCGCTGTTTGGAAATCCCATAGCAGAAAAGCCATCTATGATCACCTGCACGTCTCCAAGGGTCACTACCTTTGAGAGCAGCAGGTCAACGATTGCATGGGCTACCTGCATCACAGCAACCCCCACGGTAGACTTGCCCACTCCAAAGTGATTCGCGACTGACCGGTAGCTGTCTGGCGTTGCAAGCTTCCAGAGGGCTATGGCCACTCGCTTCTGGATAGTCAGGGCAGCTCGCATCCGGGTGTCCTGGCGCTTCAAGGCAGGGGACAGCAACTCACAAAGTTCCAGGAAAGTGCCCTTACGCATCCGAAAGTTTCTCAGCCACTGGGATTCATCCCAGACCTGCAGCACTATGCGGTCCCACCAGTCAGTGCTTGTTTCCCTGGCCCAGAATCGCCGTTCCACAGGATCAACGTGACCCATTGCCACCATGATGTCTAGGGGCCGGGGTCCCGTGCTTTGCGAGAGGTCTGTGCCCCTCTCAGAGTTCATGTCCTCACGGAACTTCCATTGCCTCCTCACCCTGTTTCTCAGCATCTGCCTCTGGAAAAGGTGGACGATAAGGTGCGAGGTGTTGACAACGGACAGAACAGCAGCGATAATCGTGGAGGGCTCCATGCTCGCTGTCCTGTGGCATCCGTGCTGTCAATCGCCAGAAAAGGGCGCGATGTAATTGCCCACCAGTGCTTTCACTTAGGGAAGGCGGGAGTGTGTGTCGAATGACGACATGTTCCCAAAACCACCCTCGACACATTTTTGGCCCCAGAAGGCACTGGGGGCTAGACCCAGAATTCCAATGGGCAGCGGGGACTGCGGGAACTGTGGGATAGCTACCCACAGTGCACCGCTTGCAATGTCGACGCTTGCCCCGTTAGTGTGGACTCACAAA
Organism: Chelydra serpentina; assembly: GCA_037349315.1. Lineage (NCBI taxonomy): Eukaryota > Metazoa > Chordata > Testudines > Chelydridae > Chelydra > Chelydra serpentina. The sequence goes on from JBAIAC010000010.1 coordinate 48,643,533, forward strand.
CTCGAATTAATGTCCTTGGTGTGGATTCGCACGATCGACTTTGTAAAATCGGTTTCACAAGTTTGGTTTAAGATAAATCGAACTATTCTCGTAGTGTAGACATACCCTAAGTCTCTCTCTATCTCAGGTCTCTAACTGTAAAATAACTGAGGATAATAACACTTCCCTACCCCATGGGAGTATTGTGAGGTAAATACATTAAAGATTGTGTTATACTATAATAATGGGAGGTATATAAGCACCTACTAAAATGGACTTTTTCATCTCCATCTATAATTATGCCTCTCTGTCAAGTTAATATTTCTAGGGGCAGACGCTCTGTTGCCCTGCACCTTGTGCAGTGCCTATTTAAACTGGTGTACAACATCACCATTCTGATTTGTACATAAGGTCCAGAGTAACAGCTAATCAACCCTTTAGTATCCATGGGTTGGAGAATTAAAAAGCAATTATTTCTCCTTAGCTTCCTTAATGTACCATGATTTGCATTACTTTGGGGTCAGCCTCATGGAGCATCTTGGTTTTCTCCATCATCTGTCTATGATACATTGGGTTTCCTTCATAATATTTGATTAGAGTGGTCTATTCTATGGTACTATGAATCATTCATCTATTTTTGTGTTAAACCAGCCTGTCTGGATATATTAAAGTCACCTCCTTGTGGAAATTGCAGGGATTTGATGGCCTTGTGAAGCAGCCCTGAGGACAGAAGAAGTATGCTATGCTGTACATAGGGTTTTGACAGCAGATTCATCATCAAATTAAAGTTATTTTCTATACCTTTTATATAGATGGAGTTCGGAGAAAATCATCATCTGTCATAACCTAGTAAGAAAAGAAAGGAGGGGGTAACTGTATTTCGTCTGAATCTTCTTGTGACAATAAAGGAAGTTATCTCTGCCTCTTGGGAAAGTAATATGATACTTCATATTATGGTATATTGTCTAGCTCATATATGTATGTCCCATGAGATTTTTCTAAATATGTTCCAGTTAATGTTTGCTTCTCTGCTGATGAAGATTTCAATTGTATTGTGAACATTTCAATGGACAGTTTCCACAACCTCTCCGAGAACATTGCAAATTATAGCAGCACTGTATGTCACGTAAACCAAAGTGTTTAAAGTTGGATGCCTAAATCCACATGTAGGCACCTAAACACACATGGTCTTATTCTCAAAGATACTGAGAAACTGTAGCTGCCACTGATTTCAGTGGGGACTGTGGCTGCTCAGCATCTCTAAAAATGACACCAATTTTATTTAGGTGCTTAAATATGGATTTAGAAGCCAGACTATAGGCCCTCAACTTTGTCATTGTTCTCTTTAGTGCATCCCTGAAATGACTTCTCCAGCTGAACAAATGAGAAATGATCAATATTTTTCTATGCCTGTACTTAGTTTTTACCAGAATGAGTATTTTTCTTCCAGAACTTATGATAAATGTTGTTTATCTCCCTCAATGTGTAGCATTGTCCTGTTTAAGAGAAAAAGCTGGCATTGGGATGCAAAAAATCCCCTCTTTTTATAAATTAATGACTGTCTTCTGAAACTTTCATGTCCTGAACAGAGCCTACATCAGCGTCTCAATTACAGGGAATGCCACTGACAGCAAGAAAGAGAATATGTTTGAACCTAAGTAGACCTCAAACTAAATATCAGTCTTAAAAAGGAAATGATCTAATTCATCTGGGTCGCCCTCACTTTCATACTAGAAGAACTGGCTTTATTTCAATGCAGTCATAAAACTAGGAGGTTAATATAAAAAACCCAGGCAAATTCCTCTACTGTATCAAAAGTTTAAGAATAATTAGATTATCAAGTTCCTGGATGCTAATGAGATAAGAAGTTTTATGAATGCTTATATATGAATGATACCAGGAATCTGAAAGATAACATAGATTCCCTTAATGCAAAGAGAAATTATCTGTATTCTCAAATGACTGTACATTTAAAAATAAAAGGGAAGCTCCTTTGAAGCAATTGTATTTGTCACCTCTACTGAAATTGCCAAGTTCATAGAAAGCCTGATTATGGTTCTGACCAAAGCAGATCTGCAAATGATATTCGAAAATGTCTCATCAATCTTTGAGAGATCATATGATGATTAAACAAGGTTATTTTAAAACAAATATTCTATTCTCTGCTTTTGCACATGACACTGGTACTACTGGAATTGCTAATTAAAGGGAAAGACATAGTGAGGTGGGCATCTTATTTGCAATCACAGGATAAGAACACAGAATAATGCTAACATTATAGCATTTAGATAGTCACAAAATATCTGACTATTTGTAACAGAGTCCTTGGCGATTCCTCCCCCAGGGGATGGGGCAACTTGACTAGACCCAGTTATCTACACGGGTTGATCACAACACCAGCCCTATTTCCCTAATACTCTCAGGGAGGGGCTCTGTCCTTTGTGGGCCTCCTTAAGTCTCTCTGGCCAAGAGATCAAAATGAAAGTCACAAACCCCCAAGCCTTCAGGGCTACTCCCTCCTTGAGGTCCACGCAAAAGGGGGGAAGGATGGCAAGTTTACAATACTGCCAACAGTCCAGCACCAGTGTCATAGGTCTGGGGAAAATGCTCTGGCTGGGTCTCAGAGACAGGCTCAACCTGTCTGTCTTACCCTGGAATTCCGCTGTACTCTCCTCAGGTTTGGGGTGAAGGTCTCCTGCCTAAGAGTTCCCTCGACAGTGTTAGGAGTCACTCCTGCAGTCAGCTTCGAGCAATCTTGTTCCTTCCCCACCAGTAACTGCAGTTTCCTCCCTTTTAAAGGCCTCTTCCCAATCATGCACAATTGACATGGCCAGAGGGATGGGGTTAGCCCTACCACCATGGTCTCTCTGGCCCCTTCTTCATCCATATGGGACCTATATACCACCAGCACTGGAACCAGGGGGAAGGGGGCAGTGCAGAATTCATGTCCCCTGTAGATCTTTTTTCTCCTGCAGAATAATAGATTCTGCCAAGGAGGTATGGCAATTACACCTTTCGCCCACCAGGGGCTGCTGTGAGAGGGGAGGGCAGCTGCCTCACTGCTGGAGCAGCCAGCTGTAGAGAGAGGGCACTTTGGCTTTGCCCTGCCCCCCACTTCTACAAAGGTTCCAATGCCCTTGCTATACACATCATCACACTATTGCTGAACCTTCTTCAGTTTGTAGTTAAAGCTTACTTTGTCAGGGTATGGAACCTACTTCATTGATCTACCCAAGGAGACTGTTGGACCCACTGTATTTTCAAGGATCTCTTCAAGGGGAAGCTCACCTGTGTGCCTTAAAAAACAGGGAGCTGATAGCAGGAAAGGGGCTGTTGAGAGGGAGTCTGCAATCACTCCCTGGGAGAAGGGAGGTGTGTTTGGGGGCTATAGAGAGAGGTAGCCCATGGTTGCTCCCAGGGGAGGCTCTATGATTTTTGCCGCCCCAAGCACGGCAGTCAGGTGGCCTTCGGCGGCTGTGCTGGTCACGCGGATTCAGCAGCGTTTCTGCGGGTGGTCTGCCGGTCCCGCGGTGTCGGCATCCCCGCCGCCGAATTGCCGCCAAAGCTGCAGGACTGGCGGACCTCCTGCAGAAACGCTGCCGAAGGCTGCCTGACTGTCACCCTCAGAGCAACCGTCATGCTGCCCCTCACGGCTTGCTGCCCCAGGCATGCGCTTACTGCACTAGTGCCTGGAGCCGCCCCTGGTTGCTCCCTCAGAGGGAGTTGAGAGGCGAGCAAACCCCAGAAAGTGTGGGAGTGCTGGGGTAGCATAGAAAACAGCACAGGGAGTAAGCAGCAAGGCTGGGGACTGAGCAGACCTTGGCTGCATGTTGTAGGGTCCCTGGACCGGAACCCCAAGGAGAGGTTGGGCCTGGGTTCCCCTACCTGCCTTCTACTATTCAAGTCAGACATCTCCAGCACTGCACCTGGAGTAGACTAAACAAACATTTAAGTAAAAAAATAAAAATACCCCTAATAAATGAGGGGCAGTCCTTCAGAACACCACTCCAGGCCATAATATTGAGCCACTTGCCTTCTGTCTCTTCTCCACTTAGTATCCAAAGATTGAAGGAAGAAATATTAATAGAATTTGAGCACAGTCTACACATGGGTTGAGCTAATGGGCCTTTAAAAAGTACACGAGAATGGTCATACTGGGTCAGACCAATATCCTGACAGTGGCCAGTGCCAGATGCTTCAGAGAGAATGAATAGAACAGGGCAAGTTTGAGTGATCCATCTCCTGTCATCCAGTCCCAGATTCTGACAGCTGGAGGTTTAAGGACATCCAGAGCATGGGGTTGCATCCCTGATGATCTTGGGTAATAGCCACTGAAGGACCTATCGATGAACTATCCATGAACTTAGCTAATTCTGTTTTGAACCCAGTTATATTTTTGGTCTTCACAACACCCCATGGTAACGAGTTCCACAGGCTGACTGTGTGTTATGAGAAGTATTTCCTTTTGTGCCTATTAATTTCATTGGGAGACACTGAGTTCTTGTGTGATGTGAATGGGCAAATGACACTTCCCTGTTCACTTTTCTGTACCATTCATGATTTTATAGCTCTCTTTCATATCCCCCTTAATAGTGTCTTTCTAAGCTGACAGCCCCGGTCTTTTAAATCTATCCTCGTATGGAAGCTGTTCCATACCCCTATGTTGCCTTCTCTGTAGTTTTTACAATTCTAATATATCTTTTTTGAGCTAGGGCAACCAGAACTGAATGCAGTATTCAAGCTCTGGGTGTACCATGGATTTATATAGTGGCACTATGTTATTTTCTGTTTTAATATTTATCCCTTTCCTGATGGTTCTTAACATTCTGTGAGTTTGTTTGACTGCCACTGCACATTGAGCAGATGTTTTCAGGGAACTATCCATGATGACTCCATGATCGCTTTCTTGAGTAGTAACATCTAATTTAGACCCCATCATTTTGTATGTATATTGTATATTGATATCAGACCCAGACTCATGTAAAGGTCATGTAAACTGGATAGCTTTTATGGATCCCCTTATTAAATCTTAATATTAGGACCTGAGCCTAGCATACAAAAATAATCAGCATAATTAGGTGAGAACATAATTTATACACCTGCAGTGTTTAAATTGTATACATTTAAATTGTATAAATTGCAGTGTTTTAAAGTCCTTTTCCAGAAATCAGCCTCTGGCATTGTGAGTGTAATGTAAGGATTTTTGTACTAAGCATGATTTGGAAATCAGCTACTATATGTAGGAATTTTAAATCCGTAGTGGCATTTATAAATGTGTTTCCTTACTGATAAAACAGATGTATGTTAAGCTGATCCAAACCCAAGGTTTAAAATGATTTAATTTTGTTAAAGATAAAGTAAAAATAATGGACTAAATTAAAACAGCAAAACAAATCAAATCATAGTTCATGCTCAGACTCCATCCTTAGCAGCTTGCCCCATTTAGTGGGCTAAAATATTTGAAATGCAGAGCACACAGCCATCCTCCATCATTCCTATATGGCTATAGACTCCTTTAACATTCCTTTGCAAGTTAAGCTAGCATGCAGCTAATTAGAATATCATGCCAGTTAAAGTATAATTCACACATTAGCATAGAATTTCCCTGAATTTGATGAATCTGAGTGATGTCTTTAGCAAACTAGATTGTAATAGCTCCCTTGATGCCTTTAACATCTAACTCTTCCAAGATTATGGTATTTCAAACATATTTAGTTCATGGATTATAGGCCTAGTAGACTGAAACAGTTCCTATTGATTTATTATGGCCATGAGGTACATTGCATTTTCCAAGATTCCATTTACTAAAATATATTGCCAGGATTATACTGAATCCCAAAGTCTTACTTTAACAGGGAGTAAATTAGAAATGTTTCATTACAAAATCAGAGCAATTTGTTGTCATTAAGATTAGAGTAATGTTGTAAACATTTTCAGATTATTGGGAGCTAGATTCTGACTCAGACTACATACCCACACAAGGGAGAGGAGGGAGTGAGAAAATAACAATCCGTCTCATGCCTCTACATTGGCTACGTGACCTCCAGTCCAGGCCCAAGGAATAGAGCTGGACTGAAAATGTGAATTCCATTTCACCACAGTGTTCAAGGTTTCAAACTTTGTTTTCATTCCAGACTGGAACCAGTACAAAACCCTTTGAATGTTTTTATGCAACCAACCAAAACAAGCAAATCCAACCACCACACATTTATCTGAAAATGTCTCAATCATCTCTATTGAACAGAAAGTGAGGCCCTTTACTCACCCCTTTACTCCTCCTGCCCCTCAAAGCAGGTGAATGGAGAGTGAGTGGAACAGGACAGAAAATGGATGAAACCGTAGCTCCTCCACACTTACTACTTTGATGTCCTGAGAAGCTGAGTTGGAGATGAGCAGCAGTACATGACTGCTGGTACAGGCCAGCAGGAAATTAGCACACCCTTGGAGCTAAGAGGAAGTAGGGAAGGCATTGTAACTTGCATCTCAGAGTCACAGTGCTCCAGGGGCTACTCCAGCTTGAGCACACCCCTTGCTCATGGTTATGCCTAATGCCATAATCTATCCCTTATATTTACAACCTGTACATTACTTGTTCCCCTTCCCTTACATGGTTTTCCTTCCATGCTCTGGTAGTTCAATAGTGGCATCATATGACATTACAACTCCTCTCAGTAACCTAGGAGATCCCCTTCGTAGTTTGTTTAGCATCTTATTCACACATTCCTCTGTGTCACAGGGTGACTTGCCCTTGGGCTGGAGAGCCAGGGACTACGCCAACCCTAATTACAGGATGAGCCCCAGGTGCGAGGAATCAGGCAATTTCCTGTAAAGAGCAGAAGGTGGCTGCAGTAAGGGGGAAGCCAAGTAAACTAAGCATCCGACGATGCGGACTGTAGTCCACGAAAGCTTATGCTGAAATAAATTTGTTAGTCTCTAAGGTGCCACAAGTATTCCTTTTCTTTTTGCTGACACAGACTAACATGGCTACTACTCTGAAACCTGTATTGAGACTGTAGAGGATGAGAGAGGTCCCTGCAGGGAAGATCTTGACACCAAGGAAACTGCTCCAGCTAGGAAGGGCTAGGAGTAACCTGTTAAGGTAGGATGGCCTCTAACTGGACATGGGCAGTTTGGGTTGTACTCGACTGGAGGGAACACTTTAGAGATTAGTTTTGAAGTTTAAGTTAATAAATCAGAACTTAAGGAGGGCTGGAAAAAAACCCGTGAGGAGTTTATTTGGGGATTCAAGAAGGGAAACTGAGGTGAGGAGCTGTGTGCAAGGCTACACAGGGCCACTGTAAGATGGCCGCCAGGGGCACTGTAAGATGGCTCACCAGGGGCACTGTAGGATGGCCGCTCATCTACAGTCTGCCTAATCTTTCACTCACACACCCAGGCACAAAAAATGCATTGTCCCTGTGACAAATGTACAACTGAATTATGTATTTCAGATTCTGAAAACTACTGATTTATAAATCTAACTAATTCATTACAAGGAAACCTACCCACATGATTTTCAACATATAATATTTGTACAACTGAAGCCTCATAATATCAAAAAAGCACTGCCTAATATGTTTCTCTCACCATGGAAATGAAATTCAATTGTCCCTAATGATTTTCACCAAATCAGAAATTGGGATCATCCTTTTAAAGACAAAATGAAGGAAATCTAGTTCATTCAGACAACTCTGTCTTAACATAGGAAATCATAAGAATGCTGCTATGTATCACGAAACAGTCTTTAAGATTAAAATAAAACAAAACAAACAATTAAGCTTTGACCTTAAGTTCTTGTGAGTTAGTAAGGTAGCACCAAGACACTTAGGCTGGTGTGTGTGTGTGTGTGTGTGTGCATGCTGTTGATATTGCACTGGATTCCTTAGTGAAACCATAAAACATCCTGATGAGAGTTTAGAAGAATGTTTAAAGCATAATCACTACAGTGACTGCCTAGAAATGTGTAAACAGGAAGAAAAATGAGACATTGAAAAGAGATACAACCTCTTAGTCTTGTGGATTTGATGGCAGTTGTAGAGCTTTATTATTGTTATTCATGATGCAGGTGGAAATCACAATTATCCTGTGAAGAGTGACACGTTTTATGGTTCCAGGACACCATAGTACAGGGGTTCTCAAACTGGGGGTCAGGACCCCTCAGGGGGTCATGAGGTTATTACATTGGGGGTCGCAAGCTGTCAGCCTCCACCCCAAGCCCCACTTTGCTTCCAGCATTTATAATGGTGTTAAATATGTAAAAAGGTGTTTTTAATTGATAAGGGGGGGGGGGTCACACACAGAGGCTTGCTATGTGAAAGAGGTCACCAGTACAAAAGTCTGAGAACCTCTGCCATAGTAACTACGTAATCTTTGTAACAGAGTCCCCTAAGCTCAAGGCATTTTTCATGCTTTACTATCTTAATGCAGTTGTACCTAATTAGTGAGGCAAGCAGTTACCAAGACATTACGTTGCACATTTCATATTTTTAAACTTGTTGACTTAATAACACAGCTGGCTTGAATTAAGCTTGACAACTGAGCTGGACCTACAGTGCTAGCAATGCAGCATCTTGGTAGTCCCTGGTGGCAGCACCTGTAACTATGTTCCACTGGAGACCGAGCAAATGTTGTAATTCACCAAAAAAAAAAAAAAAAAAAAAAGGCAGGAAAGAAAGATGCTGGCTAAGTCAGATTTTTAAAAAAGTGCTTAAAGTCAATATTGAAATATGATAAATGGAGAAATAGAACTAAGTAAAGATTTGGAAATGACATATTTCTATTGCAGTGTGTCATATAATATTAATAGAACCATCTGGGAAGGGTGGGGAAATGAAGATTGTTATTTTAAAGAAAAACAGAGCTGCAAAAATTAAACTGCTGCTGAATAACCTGAACCTGGGAATTAGTTTTTTTTTTAAAAAACCTGAAAAATAACAGTTGTGTGCAAACTTAAGAATATATGGTGTCATGCAAAGATGTAATTAAAAAAGTTTCACTGAGTTTGCCCCATGCAAGATTTATGATTGTGATGGAGTTGAGCCCATTGAAGCTGACGTGATAGCTAAAGTAATAAAGGCATGTACACGGAAGGATCAGGTAATCTGTCATACCTATAACTCCTCAGAAGAATTCATTTTGTAAGTGAAATACCAGGGGAAAAAGTAGTCAAAATGTAGCTGAGAGTGGTCAGCTTTATTAGTTATTGCATTTAACATAGGAGTTTATACCAAATGCTTATAGCAAAACCAATCACAATTTGGAGGACTTGAGATTTACGCCAAGACTTTGTAGCTAGCTTCTAGATCTAGACCAAGCTGAAACATAATCCCAGATTTGAATACATCGGTTAGCTCAGAACCAGATCTAAATCTGAACTGTGCACATTGGAAAAGAACTGTCTTTAGTACCCAACAAAGTATTAATCTAGATTTTTTTTATTCCCAATGTATTTTTAAAATACCATGGAATCACAAACTGTGTTTTACATTCTTATGTACATGTACAAATATTGGCCTGTATCGTGCTCTTCCATGAAAAAAATCTCCATGAAGACCCTCTCATGGAGTTCCTCTCCTAACATTTCATTTTTTGGGGTTGGGGGGAAGGGTGCTGCTCCTTTTGGAATAGCTCAGAAGAACCACCCCTCTCACCCTGGTGGATTCCTATGCACATGGAGGCCTTATGTTTCTTCAGATGATCTTACTCCTCAGCCTTGGCAACACGGATGCATGCAGCCTTGGCAACAAGTCATGCTTCTAAGGACTCTTCTTGGCCACCTGAAATGTGCAGGATGTGTGGTTAAGAGAAAAAATAATGTACCCTTCAGCTGTATTGTTTTTTAGGAATTCTCCATGGGGACAGAGGGCTGATGCATGTTCCCCTGGCACTATCCCCGCTCCCCATCTATCCACTACTCTCCTAACCCATCTCTGACCATACCCCCATGTGGATTCTGGACCTATGGAACATTCTTCACAGAGTCCAAATGAGATAAGGAACAGTGCTGTGCAGTGAGAGAAATGATGAGATGGTCCAGGATGATACTAATAATACCTTACATATATGTATGACCTAAATGGTTTATCAGCTTTCAAAGTTGCATAAAGAGAATCCTCTTCTTCCATCACCAGAATGCAGACACCTCTGAGTCAGAAAGTACAAGCAGCTATTGACACAGCAGCACTACCCAACAGTTTAAAGCTGGAAGCGAAGAGAGCCATCTATAGATAATGTTCATAGCTACTGATCTACTGCTCGTCATGCTGAAATACCAGGTGTGACACTTTGTACCTCGAGGGGACACCCTATACCTCCATGTTCATTATAAAATGATTGTGTGGTATCCAACGCAAAGTTTGTCATGTTGGGTGTCTTCGGAAGGCTTATGATGCACTGAGCATGGCTGTTATAGTGACGTTATAGTAATTGTTACAGTAATGTTATAGTGAGGTTATAGGTTATAATTTCAGGTATATAGTTATGAGGCTTAAAGCCTCATGGCTTAAAGCAAGCCCATGCAAAAACTTTCCAAGAACAGAGAGGCAGTTCACACCTTGTCAGGGTATGGATGGGACAAACCCAGCCCAGCCTCAGAGGAACAATGGACACTGGCTTAGGCAGCAACAAAAAAATCTGTTAGACCCTCAAGGGAGTCACCCCCTTCCTTTGGGCAGTTTGAGATTGCAATGAGGTAATGCTCACCTGACTCTGAAGGGGGAGGAGGGGGCAAAGCCAGGAGGAAAGAAAGAGCATGATAAAAGGGAGAGAAATTTTGCCATAGTGTCTCTTTTCCACCTACATCTACAGACACCACCACCACCAGGCGACTGAAGCGCTGGTCAAAGGAGAGAACCAGCCGCATAGCCAGGTCCAGAGTACAGGGGGAGCGGAGCTAAAAAAAGGTGCCTCCCCCTGTACTCACCCAGCGGTGCTCGGGCGGTGCTCCAACTGTTTGGCGGCACTTCGGCGGTGGGTCCTTCACTCGCTCCGGGTCTTCGGTGGTACCCACCACCGATATGCCGCCGAAGACCCCGAGCAAGTGAAGGACCCTCCGCCGAAATGCCGCCAAACAGCTGGAGCGCCGCCAGGTGAGTGCAAGAAGCAGCTCCTTAAAAAGAAGCGGCGCCTTTTTTTAGCTCCGCTTCCTCTTTAAAAAAAGGCGCCGCTTCCTTTTTAAGGTGCCGCTTCTGCTCACAGGGGGAGCAGCCACTACCTCCGCTCCCCCCCGGCTACGCTACTGGAGAGAACCTGACTGAAAAGTAACCAGCCAGCCTGTGGTGAGAAGCATCTATGTTTGTAAGGACACTGAAAGTGTTACGATCAGTTTAGAATGCGTTTTGCTTTTATTTCATTTGACCAAATCTAACGTGTTATGCTTTGACTTATAATCACTTAAAATCTATTTTTGTAGATAATAAATCTGTTTGTTTATTCTACCTGAAGCAGTGCGTTTGGTTTGAAGTGTGTCAGAGGCTCCCCTTGGGATAACAAGCCTGGTACATATCAATTTCTTTGTTAAATTGACAAATTTATATAATCTTGCAGCATCCAGTGGGCATAACTGGACACTGCAAGACGGAGGTCCCTAGGGTTGTGCCTGGGACCGGAGATATTGGCTAGTGTCATTCGCTTGCAAGTAGCTGGGAGCAGCTTACATGCCAGAGGCTGTGTGTGAACAGCCCAGGAGTGGGGGTTCTCAAAGCAGAGCAGGGTAAGGCTGGCTCCCAGAGTTGAGGATTGGAGAGGCTTACCAGATCACTGGTCCAGATAATGCCAGAGGGGAACATCACACTTGGATCCCATGTATAAAGCAGCTCCGTTGTTCACAGAATCTTGTGTCTTACCCTGTGCAGTAATACCATTATATTTCCACTGAAGTCAGGTCCCTTTACAGCAACAAGCAGTGCAGGTGGTGATGCCTGTATGTACAAGAGAGCCCAGTAAAGTACATTATCTTGCTTTTTTTCCTGGATACAGAGCAATGGCTCCCAACCTTTCCATAGAACTGTATCAGTTTAACTAAGAACTGTCTTATAACAACCAGTTTTTGAATCTCTAATATCAAGGATTCAGGGGGATAAGAAACTAGACCAGAAACATATTATAGTATCTTCTTTTATTTACAACAATAATTTCCATCCTAACAAATGATCCCCTTTCCTGCGCACAGTGACAACTTCTCCTCTTTCAATGATGAATTCAAGATCTAGCCTCTGAGCTTGGCCCGAGTGTGAAAGCTACTTGCTGGATTCCCAGTTGGGCTATGTCTACACTATACTCCATTGCTGGCAGTGTGGTGTATGCATAGCTAGGCACTGAAGTGAAAAGCAGATTGTGTACACACAAGAGTGTGAATGCAGCTATATGCGTCAGTGAAAGGCTCTGGAAGAGGCGAGGCAGCAAGGAAAGGCTTGAGCAGTTCCCCACTGCTGGAGCCTTTCACTACAGTGAGGAAAAGTTCTGGCAGGGGAAGGCAGTAGGGAAAATGCTGCCAGAGCCTTTCCCCACTACTGGAGTCTTTCCCCGAGTGGGGAAGAGATCCAGCAGCAGCGAGTTGCAAGAGCATCCCCACCTCCCGAGTCTTTTCCTGAGATGGGGAAAACCTCCAGCAAAGGGAGGCAGCAGGAAACTGCATGGCTAAAAATAGCAGCGTAGACAGGGAGGGATAGCTTTGGTGAGTAGAGAACCATGTAGGGGTTATGTACTTGGGTACATACTCAAACCCTTCATGTGTGTCTGTATTCTACACATCTAAAGCCATGTCTCACCAGCTACATTGCTGTTTATACCTGTTCGACAAGAGTATGTATGCTACATGCTGCCAAAAAGAGCATGCAGTGTGGACATGCCCAGTGGTGTATGACAGAACTGGCAACTTGGTTCAAAGAACCCTAAGTTCACACTGTGTGCAGAACACAGACTTCAGAGTGGGAGTGGTCTCTGGCAATGGGTCCACCATAATAAATGGGCCATAGGTTCATCATTAAGATGGAATTGAGGAGTTTAGAGCCTGAAAAAACTAGTGCATTTAAATATTTAGAGCCTAATATTTCTTGGCAGCGCATTTCCTATTTCACATCTGTAGTATGGTGATTTACCACAAGAAGTGAGTCAAATAGATATCTTTATTTAATGTCTATATAGTTATTTTTTTTTAAATAAACATGCTGTGCATATCCTTTTGCTGCGTAATTGCATCATCTTGTTGCTGTATCCATTCTCTCCTACTCATGCTCCTAGCCCCCGTGATTTTATTTTGTCTTTAGTTTTGTCATGTTTCTTTTAGATTATAAAATCTTCAGGGCAGGGACTGTATCTTCTCAGTATGTCTATATGGTACCTACATGGCAGACTTTTAAGTGTTCATTAAAAATAATAATCATGTAGTGTGTATTGGGCCTAATTCCTGGGTCTATTCCAGCAGCTTTTAGTCAGTGGCCCAAGACACAACTGCTCTAAAGCTAGCAGATTTACCTAATATAGGATTTCCCCCTGCATATAGGAATCCATCAGTGGTAAAGAGCTCGTTGGGAGCCCTCCTCAGGAAAACAGTGTCGCTGAGGTGTGTTTATTCCCTGGCAATCCTCAGCTGCTGGAATGGGCCCTGGGTTGGCAGCCAGCACATCTTAGCTAGCCCAAAGGCTGGAACCGGGCCAGTGTAAAACTGATCCCAGGATATTTGGGTGCTGATGGCAGAAGGTTCCCCCTTTATGTCCCTCCGTTTGCTTCCAGCTGCACCCAGTGCTACTTCAGTGCAATTGAGAACATGCCCCATTTTTCTTTATGCACAAGTCTTCTTTCAACATTAACATAAAAATATGTTTATTAGCGGCAAAATTCTTGAAGAAAGAAAGTGAAGAAAGAGTCCATAGCTTCAAAAATACAGCTCTATTATAATATTCATGATGTTGACTGCTCCCTTTACCAGGCCAGTAGGAAACCGTATTCAAAGCCATGTTTAAAGTTCTCTGTGGGACAGTCCTTTCCTACCACCCTATTTTAGGATTAAGATTTCCAATTATAAGGATTTTCACACATGAAAGGAGTTTCACTTGATTAAATAGTTATTTGTTACAGAAGGTTTAGTCGCACTTTTCAGATGATAAGGGACCACCAGCCAACTCTCTGCACCACCCGCATTCTCAAATTTCCATGCCTGTGTCTGTACTCAAATGCAAATGAACAACATAGATATGGAAAAGGGTACTGAGGTTTAAAAAGAAAGCATGCTGCATTAACGGGGTTTATTTCTGGACTATATCTTCCATGAGAGGGTTTTACCACTTAGCATGATAGCTAGATAGATCCTCTTTTAAATGAACTATTTTTGATAATAGCTAGACCTCTGTTTTTTCTTTGGGACATCTCTCTTCAGATCTGGTTTGGAGATTCCTCAACTTCCCTTTTTCACTCAGACACTAGAATGGAAGTCCATGATTTTAGGCAGTGAGTACTGTGTATTAAATGTAAGGCTCTAAGTCTGTCAAAACTACATAAGTGGCTCTCCCATTGATTTCTGTGCATGGAATGACTACAAACATGGAATCTGAGGATGGAGTGCTACTTCATTTACTCTAGCCCTTGTTTTGTTCTGCCACTTCTCTGCTTCCTTTCCCTATATTTAAGGTCCTCTCTTGGCTCACCAAACCATAATGTGGAAATCTCTCTCTCTCTCTCTCTCTCTCTTTCTCTCTCTCATATTCTCTCAGTCAGGGCTAGTGTTCTAGGAATGAGATATTCAGGATGATCTTTGCTCAGGTAGTGCCTTCTGCCTAGAAATTTAACACTTGATATTGTCTATCCTTCATCTTCTACACAGCAGAGGAGTCTGCAGGCCTCACAAAAAAAGAGGCCTATCCTATATTGAATTTGTTTATATTTGTGGAAAGATTCTATAGTATTAATAGGATGGAACTAATAAAGTTTTATCAAAAATACTCTAAAAACCTATAAGGCCAGACCCTTGGCTGAGATTCAATCTCCTCTGTACCACTCCAGCAGGATAAAGGAGAGATGAAGTGACTTAAAGGGACAGTTCAGCATTCACTTGTAGAGGAATCTACTGGTGCTGTAAAAGGAAGAGGGCCAAATTATGCCCTTAGTTACATACATGAAACCTCACTGCCTACAATAAACCTAGGAGGTGCTTGTGGAGTTGGATGCGCTGCGATCCAAATCAATTATGTAACAGACTAAAGGTATGTAATTGGAATCCCATCAAGGAATCAATATTGTAAAGAATTGTAATTAGCCAGGAGTCAGCAAGACAAACAGAATAAGTCTGTTCTTGACCTTTATATAACAGGAAAATGATCAGGTTGCAGCAGTATCTTAGTGCAGTAGCTGCTTCCAATATGTTGTTGATATCAGGAACAATACAAGCACAAGTAAATATATTCCAAAAAGAGAAAAACATGAAGAGGAACAAAATGAGAAGGTACCATAGGAGAGATGGGTGTGGGGTTGGAGTATTAGGCAGACTAGTGAACTGTCTGAGAAGGCTTTGAAAAGGTAGGAGGTCACAAAACCACTGTCCCTCAAGAGACTGTTTCGGCTAAGGGAGCTGCTTACAGGGGTTGACCGGGGGACCAGACTGTTGAAGGGAACAGGTTCTATGGAAAGGCATGGTGGGGTTGAAGTCTTTCTTGGGGAGAAGTCCTGTGGAGAAGGGCAAGTGTCTAGGACTGTTCTGTGTGGGGGGTCCCTCTGTGCAATAATAAGAAGTCAGGACAGAACTGAGCAGATGAACATTTTCACCACTCATCCCCTTCAGGTGGTAGGTTGACCAAGATTATGTGTTCATCTCTTTATCTCCTTTAGGCCAGAGAGAAGGGGAATTAGATATAGAGGGTGAAGGGAAGTTATTATTGATTATTATTAGTAGTAGAATTAACACAGCATATAGGAGTTCCAGTCCTGGACCAGGATCTTATTGTGCCAGGTGCTGTACAAACAAAATAAAATGATGGTCCCTGCCCAAAAGTTAATTCCCTCTTTCACTATGGAGAGCACTTCTTTCCCCTCACTCCATGGATGAAGCTACTGAGTAGTTTCATACCCTCCCTTCCTTCCACTAGTGGGAACAGTTTGGGGGGAGATTAAGAGCCAAGAGAGAGGGAAGCTGGAGCCAGATAAGATGATGACCCTTCCCTAGCTGATTTCACCCAACAAGGAGTCTGATGCTGTTTCCTTATAGCATCAGACCCCAATTCAGTGTTGGAGAGACAAATATCCATGAGTTAAATATTGCCCAAGCAAGCTCACACAATTGCACCATTTGTGCTATTCTACAAATGTATTAATTTGATTCATTCATCCCTGCCAGTTTACAATTTATCATTTTCCCAAGGGACTGGTTAGGTAAATATCTACAGTAGAGAGGTTGCCAATGTCTTTGACTTTGTGAGCTGCTACCTGGTATACAAAAGCATTTTCATGTGAGCTGGTTTTCAAGCTCATTTCACTGGAAACATAAAATGGACCCTCGTTTAAAAAATACACATATATTGTTATTGCTTTAAATAATTAGTTACTCATAAGCAGTTCTGTCAGCCTGTTGACTGATACTCTGCTTTGACTTCTTCTATTTGTGTCAGGCACCATGGGACATTCTGGTTATTTGCTTTGTTATTTTAAATTAATTGAAGTGTCTAGATCACAGCAATTTTGTAATTTGCCCAGGGAAGGGAAGGGGAATTATTTATAATATGTCCATTCCTCTGAAATGGCAGATAGGTCTAGGGGTTGCCTAAGCAGCCTCATAGTTGAAATGAGCTAGTGGGTAGCGCCTGCATGTTTCCATGGTTAAGGATTTTGGAAATATGGTAGGTATTTGATCAGGTGGGAAGACAAGCAGTACTCTAAAGGCTAAGCTTTACCAGTCAATGTAGCATCAGCAGGTGGAGTGTAAAGTAGCATGGCAACAGCTGCTGCGGCCGAAGGAATTATTCCTGTGGACAGAGGGAGGCAGAATGTTTCTAGGGAGTGTGGGCCTTGCACACAGGAGGAACAACTGTTATATCCTTGAATCCATAGCTCCAGGGCATCACCCAGTGAAGAAAGCCACCCTTTTGCTCCAACTTAATCATACCCCTTTTGGGTATTTACCATTACTGGTGTCACTATGAGTCCTTTTGGACTTGCATTCTGGTCAAAGGAGGTTGGTGAAAATGGAGACCAAAAGTGCCACACCCTCACCAGCTCACAATAACTGAGTTCCAAGCAAGCCCATCATTCTGAGAAAGCATTGTTGAAGAAGCCAGGGGCAGGGCTTGGCTGCCAATGAAAGGATGATAACTACAAGAAAGGATTATTTATCACAGATGCACAACTAATACAATACTCTCCTGTCTCCTGCAACTCATGAAAACCTTAACAGTTTATCCTATGACACTAAATGAAATGTTAAAGCATTGACATGTTAAACTGTAGAAATTGGTTGATTCCACCCGCCCCCAAAATTGTTTTGGAGACATATAAAAGAACAGGCAGTGTGGGTTAATGTCTTTATTTCTCAGGATAGATAATCAAACCACACTGGAAAAACTGGGGAGAGGAGAGGGAACCCCAAGCATAACTACAAGGTTTTCCTGTTGCAAACATGGAAGTAGCCTTGTTACTCCTCATCAACCCTGTCCTTGTTGAAACTTAGAGATTCCCTTTCCTTGCCCCTTTACTGCACATTCCCTGCCTTGAAGATATCACTGTCATGATTGGATATCACTATCATTCATAGCCCACGTAAGAGACAGACACCAAGGGCAGAAATTGATCTCAGCTCTGAGCAACTGGCACAACAGTGCATGGCACTAGGCCACTATGCAAGACAAGAATGATAGCTTGTACATGAGTTATATTCCGAAGGGAAAAAATATACTGAAAACCTTGTCACCATTTGATACTTCAGTATCACAGGGGTAGGTAGAAGGCAAATCCTTCCACGTTGGTCCCTTTTCCAAGAAAAATCCTAAAATCTAGATGATCACACAATGAACTCTAATTGAGTAATTAGGGAGCTAGGTGCACAACATGGGGTGTACAAAATTATTAAGAATTATTTTCAAAAACTGCAATTTAAGTTCCTAGAGCAAGTAAATCAATTCTGGGATTTTGAACTATTGCATTTATAAATCATTCAAGTCCATCTATTGGAAATATTGGCTATCAGTGCTATGTTTGTATTCCCCCCCTGTTTTTCCATTTGATTCCTGCTGTTTCTCCTATTTCCTGTGCATTATTTTTAAAAATTTCATGCTCCTTGATTATTTTTAGACATTATTTAAAGAGCTGTGAAATAATGTTATATTATCATGAGGGAAGATGGTATTTCACATTCCTGCATGCAAGTGGTAGATTCTAAATAAACACACTAATGCCGAATCGTGAAAATGCAAGAAAATGGAATTCAGAAATGGAAAATGTGTCTGCAGTAAAGACAATTTGTTTTAAAAACAATACCACATTGCTACTATCTGAGGCAATTTGTGCAAACTGCTCAGCAATAAATATACTATAATACAATATAAATATAAGGTGATGAGTACTATAGAAAATAAACAAATAGAAGCTGATGAGTACTGCAGAAATAGAAATAAATAAATAAATAAAATCCAGATAATGTTTAATACTGTATTTGTAGTTACATATCAAAGTCAACATACTGTATGCTATTACTGCCCTCCACGTATCCAATTTATCTCCTTTGTCTGGTGAAGAGATTAGAGCAGGCTGTACAATCATTTTTAGGAGGTGTATTACAATAGTGCCCAAATGCTCCAATCAGCTTTAGGACCCCTTTATGCTCTCTAAAAATCAGTTTGGGAGATTAGCTTCCTACTTCTAATTGTTGATTACAGGCGGAATAGCTAGTGAAACCTATGGTTAAGATTGCCCAGTGCTTTCCATTATAAGACCCTGTGTTCAGTTCTTATAACTTTGCCAAACTTAAACCATTTGGGCTGAAATTTTCTATGCCAGTTGTTTGTCTGAGGTTGAATATTTCTGGAAAATGTAATTTAAAATGAATCAGCCTTTTCCTAGAATAAGGTTAGAGAAAATTGCACTCCTTTGCCCATGTTAAAATTTTTTTGCAACCATTTCATTGAGTACCTCTATTCAGTAGTGTAGGCAGGTCCAGAGCACAGGGGGAACGGCGCTATAAAAAGGCGCCTCACCGCTCCCCCCTGTACTCACCCGGGGGCGCCTCCGGTGGTCCGGTCCGGCGTACCGGCAAGCGCCAGTGCCGTGCCGGAACATACCGGCTTCCATGGCAGTGATTTAAAGGGCCCAGGGCTTCAGCCGCTGCGGGGAGCCCCGGGCCCTTTAAAGCGCCGCCGGAGCTCCGGCAGCAGGGCTCGGGTGGCGCTTTAAAAGGCCCGCAGCTCTCCGCGGCTGCAGGAGCTGCGGGCCTTTTAAATCCCCACCCGAGCCTGGCTCCAGCAGCGGGGCTTGGGCGGCACCGCTTCTTCTCACAGGGGGAGCAGCTGCTCCCCCCCCTGGCTATGCTACTGCCTCTACTGCCTTTGTGGTTTGTAGCAGGGGCATTACATTTGGTGTGGGAGATGCTCTGGTGCTGGGGTGTACGTTTTGCTGTCCCTGTGAAAATATGCCCAAATTTGACTAAGTTATAGACCTTTGGAAAATTTCCATTCACAGATGCCCCGTAGAAACATACTAGAATTTGGCAGCTTAATTCACTTATGATTGCATCTGCACTGAGCATGTTCCATCCCCTCCCAACTCCTATGTTGCAACTGGATTGTGCATGTGCCATCCCCACAGAGCAACTGAGCATGCACTATCCCAGGACTGCAGGTGCTGAATAGGACTTTTCCTGTAATTGTTCCTCCTAGCAGCTGCTGTCCTAGACACTAGAATTGAGAAGAGAGGATCTGTCTCTCTTGTGCTTTCAGTGCACTAAATGAGGCAACTGCTTACACCAACTGAGGAACTGACCCATATGTCTACTTGATTCCAATGGATGACTTACAACAGCTGTATTGACATATACTGCAGGACATCAATTATTTTGGCATTAACAAATTATTATATTGGAATGCACATAACATGGATAAGAATCACATGTAGAAATTCAGTGTAAAGAGAACTGACATTACTAAAGCTATGATTTTGGCATGGACATTTTTATTAAAAGTCATGGACAGGACATGGGCAATAACCAATAAATCATGGATTTATTGAGGCCAGAGCCCAAGTCCCGCTGCCTGAGGCTGAATTACTGGAATTTTCAAGAAGTCATGGAGGTCTCATAAAATCACAGAATCTGTGACTTCCATGACAGATTCGTAGCCTTAGACATTACACCTGCAGATGTGATGGGAAAATATTCTGAGACGCCTTTAAAATTTCTCTATGTCACCTTTAGAGCAGTATAGAAATGAAACGACCTTTAAAAATACCAAGTAACATTTTTCACCACAGCAGCTAAAAACAATACATCTAATAAAGCCTGACATAAAGTATATTTTGGGTCAATTGTACAGGTTTTAAAAAATTAAATGTTTTTTGCCATTTGTCATGTTTCTATCTTTGATTTACCATTATTCTGTCTGCAGCTCTCTGTCAGACCCTAAGATGGGGTAAATCAAGCTATGCTGAGGATCTGGCCTGTCTCCTTTTATTTTTGTCTTTCCCTAAAATTTTCTCTCCCCATATATATGTCTTTCTACAAGCTTCCCTCAGGCCTCTCTAAATCTCTCTAAGCTTCCTCTCTCTCCTCTCTCTGAGCTTTGTTTGAACTGTTATTCCAATTTGTGCACCAATTCCTGCAGTCCTTAATCATTCCTTGTACTCAGGAGATGCTCTGGCTGACTTCAGTAAGAGCTGTATGATTTAGCCCGGTGTTTTGTGCACTTTTTCTTTAGTTTCTTTCCTATTTCATTTCTCTGTCTGCAAATCTGATTCATTTTCTGTGCTTTGGTCTTCCTGCTTCTTTCTTTCTTTTGTTGTTGCCCTCTCTCAGTGAAGTTTCAATTTTTCCTCTCCCTTCCCTCCTAAAGTGGCTCTGGGTTGAGGAGGAACGATTCAAGAAGCATTCTCCCTCATTTGTGTGGGATAAAGAACCACGGGTAATTACAGTCCATGTGTTTGGAGGGACTGAAGAGCCATAGTGTTCAAGTGAAGGTTTCAATGCATTTCACCATGTCCTCTTTGTAACATGGCCATTTGGTTAGCCTTATATAGCTGATTTTTTTATAGTTAGCTATTTCTAACAATTTTGTATTACAAGATATTTATCTGGAAATGCCCACCTTTTCCTTGCTAGCTCAAAGATGTGACAATGTATAACTGTATGACACAGAAGTGGTTTATTCATTGGATAAACAGTAGGCCAGATTCTGCTCCAGTTTCACCTGTGAAGCTCCACTGAAATCAATGAGATGGCATGAGTGTTAAGTGAGGACAGAGTTTGCTCCACTGAGCTGGTGTATTGGAATGTGATCACATGACAGAACTGTACTGTGATCTACATACATTTGTGCCCTTTACATGCATACTACCTTAAGGAGAACGTGACATAGATAACAGCAGGGACAGGTCAGGAAGTGATGCTTCTTGCCCCTAAAAGCAGCCACCAGCATCCCTTGAATTGCTCTCTCAGCTACAGAGGCTCTACTATATGGACCATGAGGATGTGCTATGAAGAGTCCTGCTCCTGTGGGCTGCAAGTAGGTTTTAATTTCCTAATTTCTATGCAAACTAGTTTCTAAATGGCAATACTGTAGCAAACAGAAAGTACACTTGGTAGTTCAGAAATTTTTATGAGCGATTGTAAGTGAAAATCTCATTCTACAGAATCGTTATGAGCCCATATATATGCTATACTTATATCTAATGTAATGATTGACTAGGTAATGGAAAAATCATTAGAAGAGCTAATTTCATAACATGTTCCTATTATGGGGTAGGTCAGGTGAATGGGAGAGAGCGCAGGAAGCCCTCCTCTTTACACAGCTGCAGAGAGGCAGTCATGACCCCAGTCTTTGCACTCCCTTTAAATGTCAAGTGACTTCCAAGTCTCCTAGCATCTGTTTGGTACCAGTGTACAAATTAGTAACAAAGAGTTAGGAACACTTCTGCCACCCTGATCGTAAAATCCAAATGTCATTAGAGACAGAAAGAACCTTAATAAATGATTCTGAATTACATCCTTAGCAAAGCCATGTAAAATAATAATAACCTTGCCAGAAATTAACTCTTTACATCATTATAATAATGAGGCATAAAGGTCAAAGAAAGAAATACTGGGTTTTAAATTAGTATTTTCTATGTAGTGATCAAACCACTCTGAATCCTCTAATCTGCTCATGCTGTCAGACCCATTATCTGCAATTATTCCTTATTCAAGTGTAAACCCACCATTATGCACGAAGATGCTGCTACTGCAATAAATTTTTTTAAAAGCCATATACTGTAAGTAACAGCACATTTTACCCAGCTATACAAATATACTGTATAAATGCATCGTTCCATTTGCAATCACAACTTATGTTTTATTGTCTCCTTTCCAAGCAAGGGAAATAAGTCATTTGAAGTCTCTGCTTGAACCACAAAAGTGTACCATGGACTTTTTTTTTTAATTAGAGTAGTCTGAAGTCAGAGTCAAATTAAAAGTATAATCATAGAATATCAGGGTTGGAAGGGACCTTAGGAGGTCATCTAGTCCAACCCCCTGCTCAAAGCATGACCAATCCCCAATTTTTGCCCCAGATCCCTAAATGGCCCCCTCAAGGATTGAACTCACAACCCTGGGTTTAAGCAGGCGAATGCTCAAACCACTGAGCTATCCCTCCCCACTAAAATAAATAAATAAATGTAAATTGCTCCTACAATCCTATTAATGAAAAACATTAGAAGGTCAAGACTCATTTTGTGCATTCATTTTGCGTTTCTGTGGTAGAAGGCTGTTGAGAAGAGCTCCTAGCTCTAGGGAGGAGAGCACCACCTCCGTTTTAGTTTTGTCTGCGTCCCTCTTTGAGGGGGGATGCTCAGTGTTAAACTGTTAACTGTCAGCTGTAGAGAGGAGATATGATCCAGTGGGTAGGGTATGACCTAGGATTTGGGAACCCAGGTTCAATTCCTGCTCTGCTCTGCGTGACGTTGGACAAAACACTTAGCCTCTCTGGGCCTCAGTTCCCTCTCTGTAAAATGGGGATAATAGTACTTCCTTGTTGGTGTGTTGTGAAGATAAATACATTAAAGACTGTGAAGTGCTCAGACACTACAGTGGTAGGGACCATATAAATACCACTGTTAGAATGACGTAGCAGTGTTTCTTGAACTCTCCCACCTGATCTGAAGTCAGTGGACCATTCCACTGTTGAATAAAAATTCAGTCATTGCATCGGAAGTACAGAGGAATTCCTGCACATGGAAGTTTATTGGGACTTTGATATCCTACTTTCTTTCCTGGGGAACTGTAGAGTTGATAAGTGTAGGTGGAGGAAATCTGCTTTGCAAGAGTTCAATGGATTGGCTGCCATTTTAATGAATCAATGGCTCACACTTCTAGTGCTGCTGTCAGACATTAGGAAATGAGGAGAAGGGTTGATATTCCTGGAAGAAAAGGGAATGCAAATCATGACAAAAGGAGTGTCCTTGCTAAGATAGAGAGGGGGAATCAATTATAGGCCAAATGTTGCTTTTGGTTACACTGGTATAGAGCTATAATAATATGGGTAAAAAGGTCTTAAGTCACTTAAGTACTTTTGAAACTAAGTCCCATTGAAAGCCACTTAAGTGTTTTTGAAAATATTACCTTATGAATGTATACAGGTGTAACAGAGCAGAATTTGGTTCCAAGGGTCTATTTCCTCTACCTGTCATCAAATGTTAATATGGGGGCAGCTTAATTAAAGCAAATTCCTATAGCTGGTTTGAATTTCAGACAAGTTCTCTCCCCAGTCTGGCCCCCACCTTCATTCTCCCGAATAAAGAAACAAGCACAGGCAAGACAAAAATGGGGAGAGATAACAAAATAAAAATTAGAAACAGGTATAAAATCCACCCAAAACCAGAAAAGATATTAGACAGAAATAGGTATAGGTATCAAAACTATACATAGACAAATGCATAAAAATAAAACTGTACATAGATGCATAAAAATAAAAACAGAAAGAAGCAGCGGTATTAAAAAATACACAAAACATCCAAACCAACACAGTACCCAGACATTTAGTTTATGTAACCTGTGAACTTCTGCTCTCATCAGCCCTCCTACTTTCACATTTTTTCCACACATTTGTCACACTGTCTTTGTTGCATTTTCTCTTAAATCACGCTCTGATTCTGCATCAGAGTCTGCTGATTTCAGTGGGATTCCATCTGGGCAGAGGTGTATGTGCTAATGGAAACCAATGCAGGATCAAGGCTTTACATTGTATTATATATATATATATATATATAAAAACAACAGGTCGAAAGAATGTTAAGGTTGCAAAATCAAAAATTAAAAAGTTAGTAAATGCTAGAACTGAGGCTACAAAGTTAAATTGCCCCTCTCATCCACATGTATTATCATAACTACTGTCTTTAATTATATGATTACAAACAGAATATCTGCATTGAAGTCAATAGAGCTACAAGAGTTTATACCAGCTGAGGATCTGACCTAAGAAAGATATGCATTGGTCAATGGAGGGTTTTGATTAGTTTTCTATTTCCATGTTTCTATAATTATCTCCCTATAATAACAAAATTAAGTGAGAAAGAGGAAGGCAAATTATGTTAAAGAAATAGATTTCAATTGCAAGTGGATAGTTAGAAACAATATTTAAGTTATTTTTTAAAAATACAAACAGGTTAAAATGGGGATCTAAACATCTTAGCCAGGCTATTTGTTTTTAAGTGACAGAATTCCCAACTCAAATTTCCTGTCTCAAAAGTTATTGCGTCCAACAGGCAGAAAATTCACTATTAGACCCTGTCCTGACAGATGAAGAGGAACTGATCACAGAGCTAAAAATTAAGCATCACTTAGATACAAGAGATCATGATTTAATCACATTTATAATGTACAAAATCCAGACCATTGATAAATATAGACTTGGTGCTTTAAAAGGGCCTGTTTCACAAAGCTCAAAACAATTATTAGCTAAATAATAAAGGAAGAATGTAGTCAGTAAAATGTGACTGATAATTGGAAATTTTTAAAGAACACTTTACTAGTTGCCCAAAAAGCACAATCAAAAAATTGAGGAAGGCCATATTGGTTAAAAATCTGACCTGCTTTAGAGAGCAAATAAAGGCAGATATGAAAAATAATATATAACAAATGGAAGAAAAGGGAATTGCATAGTAATGAGTATAAATCAGAAAGTAGGAATGGTAGAACATTGATAAAGGAAGCAAGGGGACACCATGAAAAATCTATGGCCAGCAGAGTTATGGAAAATAAGGAGGTTTAAGTATATTAGGAACTAAAAGAATCCTAACATTGGTATTGGTCCATTACTACATAGAAATGCATAAAAGTCAGAATGGTTCAATAAGTATTTCCATCCTGTATTTGGAGGGAAAACCACTTCATGTAGTGTGATGGGGCAAGGCCAGAGGGCTATAGGAAAGTGGTAAGGAACCAGTATGTTCTTATTGGGATCCGGGAAGTGGGCGGGCAAAGCCCGCCCACTGCTAAAGGATCCCCCCCTTCAGCCTAAGGGGAGGGATCCACAGGACCTGGATACCAAGTAATTCCGGGGGACAAAAAATGAAAAAACAGGAACGGGAGTGCGGTCAAAGGGTCAAACGAAGTGAACCAGATGGGGACACCGAGCAGAGAACCCCGGACAGCGCCCACTGCTCCTCAAAGGTGTCAAGGGAGCCAGTGGACGCTGCCCAGAGGAACTCTGCCCGGATGCGTGAATGAACAGAGGATCGAAAATAGGCCCCACAGTCACAGGAGCCTCCATCGGCCAACCTCCTCACCCTGGTTTTGTAGATGGCCAGTTTAGCTAGGGCCAGGAGGAGGTTGACCAAGAGGTCCCGTGACTTCGTGGGGCCGCGGATTGGAAGTGCATAAATAAAAAGGTGAGGGGAAAAGTGCAACCAAATCCTCAACAAAATGTCTAAGAGGAGCCGGAACAGGGGCTGAAGCCTGGCGCACTCCAGATAAATGTGCGTCAGGGTCTCCCTCACACCGCAAAAGGGACATGTGTTGGGGATAGGGGTGAACCGCGCCAAGTACACACCCGTGCTCACGGCTCCGTGAAGGAGCCGCCAACTGACATCCCCGGCGGGCCTTGGGACTAAGGAGGAGTAAAGGCTGGCCCACCGGGGCTTCTCACCCTCTAGAGGTGGCAGGAGGTCCCGCCATTTCGTATCGGGGCAGGACGTGAGGGTGAGGAGATGAAGGGTGTGGAGCACGAGCGTGTATAGATGTTTTCTTGGCGCGGTCTGGAAGCGGACGGGCTGCAGTTCGTGCAGCCGGCTCACCGTGAAGGGACAGGGGACCCGGTTGGGTCCACGGGGCAGGGGCCCAATAAAAAGGTCCGGAGGGCTTGGGGTGAAGGGAGGGCGGGGCGTACCCTCTCGCAGGACCCGGTCGAGGTAAACCCGAGCAGCGGGCGGCAAAGCAGCCTTCACCTCCTGAAGTACGCGCCGGGGAGTACGAGGTCTGGAGAGCCCCATGCGCTGAGCAAGCGTCAGGGGATCCAGCCAGTCTCCCTGGTCGTAGTCCAGGAGGTCTCCGACCCTAGTGACTTCTGCCAGGACCAACCTCTGGCGCACCGAGGGGGACTCCGCCACCTGCACACGGAGCTGGGGGTTGTGTAGCAGGGGCTCCGCGAGGAGATCTGCCCCCTCGGTGGCCGCCACGGACCTGGTCGCTGAGAATAGCTTCCAGGTCCGGAGGAGGTCCTGGTAGAAGACCGGCAGCCCGGAGAGGTCTCGCGGAAGACCTCTCGGATGGAGATAAAGGAGCTGCCGGTCATATCGGAGCCCTCGGAAGCGGCGTAGGAAGGCGTGCGCCAATACGTTCCACGCCGGACTACCTGCACCATAAAGGAGCCTCTGCAGGGCCTGGAGACGGAAGACATGGACCTGAGTGTGTGGACACTTCAGGCCCTGCCCACCCTCCTCCAGAGGAAGATGGAGAACCCCTGCAGAGACCCAGTGCAGTCCTGACCAAAAGAACTCCAAAATCGACGTCCGGAGGTTGGCCAGGAAACCCGGGGTCGGGACCAGGGTGTTGAGCCGGTACCAGAGCATGGACAGGACTAATTGATTGATTACCAGTGCTCTCCCTCGAAAGGAGAGGCACCGGAGTAGTCCTGTCCATTTCCGGATCCGCTCTATCACCCTGCCCTCTAAACCTTGCCAGTTCTCCGGCGGGGATGGATGCGTGGCAGAAAGGTAAACGCCGAGATAGAGCAGCGGACCCGTGCTCCACCTGATGGCCTGAAGCGCGGGTGGGAGGGAGCTCGCCTGCCACCCGTCCCCTACCACCAGGCCAGAGCTCTTGACCCAGTTGACCCGGGCAGAGGAGGCCGCCGAGTAGATTGCCTGGCAAGCCTCCACCCGCACCAAGTCACCCGGGTCCTGGACCACGAGGAGCACATCGTCGGCGTATGCCGACAGGACCAGCCGCAGCTCCGGCTCTCGGAGCACCAACCCCGTCAACCTCCTGCGGAGGAGACAGAGGAAGGGCTCGATCGCCAGAGCGTACAGCTGGCCCGAGAGGGGGCACCCCTGCCGTACTCCTCGCCCGAAGCTGACCGGCTCGGTCGGGTCCAGTTGAGCCTGACCAGACACTCTGCGGAGGCGTACAGCACCTGGAGAAAACCCACAAACTGGGGCCCAAAGCCAAATGCTTGCAGAGTGCTCAGGAGGTACCCGTGATCCACCCTGTCGAACGCCTTCTCCTGATCCAGAGACAGGAGGGCGAACGACAGACCATCCCTACACCCAAGCTCCAAGAGATCCCGGACCAGATACAGGTTGTCGAGAATGGTGCGGCCTGGGACGGTGTAGATCTGGTCTGGGTGGACCACGTCCGCCAGCACGGACCCAAGCTGCAGCGAGATGGCCTTTGCTACGACTTTATAGTCCGTGCTGAGGAGCAAGACGGGACGCCAATTCCGTAAATCGCAGAGGTCCCCCTTCTTCGGCAATAAGGCGAGCACGGCTCGCCTGCACGAAAGAGGGAGGACCCCGCCCTGCAAGGACTCGGTCCAGACGGTGACAAGGTCTGGGCCGAGGACGTCCCAGAACACGCGGTAGAACTCCACGATCAGCCCGTCCAGTCCCGGAGATTTATTAGTTGGCATGCGACGGAGGGCTTCCGAGAACTCGGCCAGAGTGAGAGGCAGCTCTACCCGGTCTCGGTCGCCCGTGCTGACCATAGGGAGTTCGTCCCAGAGCACTCTGCAAGCGTTAGGATCGGTCGGATCCGGGGAGAAAAGGCTCGCGTAGAAGGCCCTGGCCCTCCCGCACATCTCCGCTGGATCCGTGAGGGGAGTGCCATCTTCTGCGAGGAGGCAGGTGACGTGTTTCTTAGCCCCCCTCTTTTTCTCCAGGGCGTAGAAGAAGCGGGAGCCGCGATCCATCTCCCGAAGGAGACGGATGCGGGATCGAACGAAGGCGCCCCAGGCCCGATGATCTTCGAGTTTCCGGAGCTCCTCCCGCTTCTCCCGGCACGCCCCACAGAGGGATGGATCTTCAGGGTTGGCGGCCAGACGTCTCTCCAGCTCTAAGACCTCCCGTTCCAACTGCTCTATCGTCGCATCCCTCCGTCGGCTGGCGCCCCGGGTGTAGTCACGGCAGAAGAGCCGGGCGCGTACCTTCCCTAGATCCCACCATCGCCGCGCCGAGGGAAAGGCGTGCCGCTGCCCTCGCCAGGCCAGCCAGAACTCCCAGAAGAACGCCACGAAACCCACATCCTCCAACAAACTGTTATTAAAATGCCAATAGGCTGGCCCCGGCCTCTCCGCGCAGAGAGAGGCCGTCACGGTAGCGAGATGATGATCAGAGAACGGGGCCAGCCGGACGCTGGAGGAGTGGGCCCGCGAAAGGTGAAAACGTGATAAATAGATGCGGTCCAGCCGGGAGTGGTGCGACCGATGGGCCTCCACCCGGACAAAGGTGAAGGTTGAGCTGTCGTCCGGGTGGTGGTCGCGCCAGACGTCCACCAGGGAGTGATGTTCGACAATCTCCCTGAGGACGTCCGCGGCAGCCGGGCACTGCTCGATCCCCGAGCGGTCCCGTTTTTCAAGGGTTTTGTTAAAGTCCCCGCCCAGGACCAGGCACTCGCGAGGATCCAAGGTGCCGAGGAAGGTGGACGCCTGCTGATAGAAACAAAGTTGTTCCGGGCCCAGTGTCGGGGCATAGATGTTGACGAGATTGACCACGAGCCCCTCCATACGGACCCGTAGGTGCAGCAGGCGGCCCGGGCACAGCCTCAGCAACCCCCAGCACCTCAGGCCGTAGGTAGGGGGAGAACAAGGTCGCCACTCCAGCCTGGCGAACAGAGAGATGGGTGAAGTAGACTCTGTCCCCACATTCCAGCCGCCAGCTGTCTTCAGCGGCTGGATCCGTATGGGTCTCCTGCAGGAATACTACAGAGTTCCTCCCCGAAGGAAGGAGAGCACCTGGCTCCTGCGGAGACCCATCCTACAGCCCCGGGTGTTCAATGTTGCGAAGAGGAGAGATGCCATGAGGAGGGCTGGGGGGGATCCTTGCTGGCAGAGTCACTCACGGCCCCCATCGGGCGGTGTAACAATCCGTGACCCACCCCGTAGGTGAGTAGTGAGTCACGGAAAAGGCGGACCCGTTGGTAGGCCGTGGCGGCCTGCTTCCCAGTCCCTTTACCCTCCCCCATGAGGGCCCTCGCGGCCTGGAGGATTTGGTGGAAATCCCCCCATCGCTGGAGAGCGAGCTGTACTTTGTTGCGGGAGCCCCAGACGTCCTCCAGGAACTCCCACAGCTCCTCTCGCAGCGTATGGGGGGCCGGGGTTACTGGCTCCCGGCTATCGAAAGAAGGGGCCCCTGACACAGCCCTATGGCCCACCGAAACAGACAGGCAAGGGGCGGACCCTCGACGCAGCTCCTGCTGGGCCGGCACCTTAGGGTCCAACCCGAAATTTGGCTTAGTTGGGGGAGGCGGTGGAGGGAGAAGAGCAGCCTCTGGTGGGTCGGGACGAGGAAATACTGGAGCCGCTCCCTGGGGGTCATCCTCCGAGAAGGGGAGGGAGACAGCCCCAGGGGTGGCAGTGTCATCATGGGAGGTGTAGGAGATTGGGACGGCATCAGGGGCAGGGCAGGGACCAGAAGTAGGGGCAGGGAAGGGGACATGAGCAGGGCCGGGCTGAGGAACGGGTAGAGGATCCTGAGCCGCAGGAGCTGGGCCACTGGGAGGTGGCCTCTCTTGGTGTGGCTGAGGGATCTGGGAATTGGGAAGGGGACCCCCTACGATGCCGGGCTCCAGTATGATGGCTCGTGTTACAGCCATGGCATCGGGAGGTGGACAGATATTTGCGGGGTCCCCGCCTGGGAAGGAGAACCGTTGTCCCACCCCAATGAGGGGTACCCCCTGGGATTTGGGTCCCGGCCGCAGGGCACTGGCCATTGCTTCAGGAGGCTTGGCGGCCGTCAGCGAGGTGTCACTTGCGACCGGGCAGGTGGAAAAGCCCAGGGGATCTTCGGAGGTGGGAGCGGAACCGGCGGTCAAGGGGAGGGAGCATGGGGAGACGGGGGAAAGGGGCACCGGGGTGAGGTCATTGAGATCGAGGCCTGCTGGTAAAGGGTCGTCCTCCCCCTGGGTGATTGGGGTCAGACCCAGGGCCTCGATCTCCTCGTAGATGGAGGGCAGGTCACCTTCTGCCACCCTGGGGTTCTCTCCGCCGGCACCTGAAGCGATGCTCAGGTCAGGGCGCGCAGGGTCGACAAAGGAGGCAGAAGGGGCTCTATCGGGGGCTTCCGAGGGAGGGGCGGTAATACCTTCCGGTGCTGCCACGTCTTTCCCAGCCGGTTCTGGCAGACAAAAGCCGCTCAGGGGCAAAGCGGAAGGCTCGGCAACAGTGCCCCCCTTCCTGGTCTTCCGGGGGGCTTCCGCATCGGTGGAAAGGAGCGGGGCTCGAGCCTTCCGCTTGCCCCGCTTCCCCTGTACTAAGGCCCAGTCCTCCATGGCTTCAGCTGGGGCTGGCTAGTAAGGGTCGGGTCAAGGGGGAGGGGCGATTTCTTAGGGACTCGGGGAGTTAGTGGTGGGGCAGCATAAGGGAGAGAAAATTCTCTCTGGGGTGGGCCCTCTCCCACGCCCGGCGGTATCCCTGCCTCACCCTCCTCCACAGGCCTCAGCACACTGTTCGCAGCGGGCCTCTCCCACTCGTCTGGGCACACTGGGGGAGGTACTCCCAGGGCCCGAGTGGGAGCAGCAGTGGACTGGGAAGGAGGAGGGGCGGCTCTGGGCACCGGGCATTCAGGGGCGCCGGCGATGACGGGGCCGACGCCCTGCCGGGGCTCGGGGGTCTCGGATGCTCCTCCTTGCCGGGCCAAAGGACAGTCCCTCCGGACGTGTCCCATCACCCGGCAGAGGTAGCACCAAGCCTCCCCCGTGGAATAGTATACCCGGTAACGGGCCCCGTGATAGGGGACCATAAAGGACCCCTCGAGCGCCTCCCCGTCACGTGCAGCCGGCGGCATTTGGAGCTGCACCTGCCGGCGGAATGAGAGGATGTGACGGAGGGCGGGGTCTTTGCAGCCCAGTGGGAGAGGGCTGACTACAGAGATGGGTCTCCCCAGGGCGGAGAGGGCAGGTAACAGGGCGGCATTGGGGAGGAAGGGAGGGACGGAAGTGAGGACTAGGCGGACGCCCAAGTCCTCCAGCGGCTCTAATGGGACGAACACGCCCCCCACCACCAGGCCCTTCTCCACCGCCTCTTGGGCCGCGGCCTCCGATGCGAGGAAGAAGACTACCTTTCCATACATTTTGGAGGCCGCTACGATGGCCGTGGGCCCCACCACCCTCGCCAACGCCCGCACATAGGTTTCTACGTGGGGCGAGGCGGGTACCAGGAGGCAACGGATGCCATGCCTCCTGGTCAAGGTGGGAAAGGGGCCCCGGCCACTATAGATGGTAGCTGAGGCGGTGGGCGGGTTAGGTGATGTTGCGGCAGGTGGGGGGGGGTTGCCGCCACCTGGGCGTACGCTCTGGGGGCCGGGACACCCGCAGAGCTGGTAGAGGGAACAGCAGGGAAGGATGCCGTGGCAGTAGTGGCTGCCTCTGCCATGGAGGGCCTGGCCTTTGTCGCGGGGCCCTTACCCTTCTTTTTACCCTGGCCCTTCCTGCCGGCTGGGGGGGCTCCCCCAGAATCATGGGGGGCGAGGGACGTGGCAGCAGCGGAGGTCTCTTCAGTGTCCGCCACTGCCAGTGCCTCAGCGGGGGTGAGAGCAGGTGATTCGGCAGCGGCGGTCGAGGTGGAGGCTAGGGAGGGTGACGGGGGAACAGGCGGAGGAGGGGAGGCCGTGCCGTCTGGAGGGGCTCCTCCCTCCATATCGCCTGCCATGATGAGCAGGGGAGGAAGGGAAAACTCTTGAGAGGGGGGGTGGGGAGAGGAATTGGGGTGACCACTCCTCCCTGCTAGGCTGCAGGCAGGTGAGGAGGGCGCAAAAAGTGGGGACAGGGTTCAGGGTTGTCTCGGACTAGTGCGGGGATAGGGTTCAGTCACCAACTCAAGATGGGAAATCCGGCTCCTCTTGTTGCACTAGGGGAGGGGATGATATAACAGCATGGGGGTGCAGTGAGATAGGGTCAAAATTAAACAGGGGAGGGGCACAAGCGCATGGGAGGGGACGTGGGTTCACAAAAGCGGGGGGCTAATCAGGGCAAATGGAGCTTCAGGGGGAGGGAGACAACCAACTGGGAATGGGGCAGAAAACCAAGGGACTAGTTTCAGGGCTAGGGCAGGGCAAACAAACAAGGCTGCAGAGGGAGAGGGGCGGGGCGGGCAAAACTGAAACTAGCAAGGGGCTGGGACCAAAAAAGGAGAGGGGCCCAGATAGCTGCAAGGGGAAATGGGGCAGGTGGCAAGGGACAAAGCAAGGGGCGTGCTGATGGAGCGGGAGGGTCAGTCCAAGGGGAATGGGGAGGGGAACGTGCACCCACGTGTGCTTGTGCAAAGTCAATTGTTGGGCTGGCTGCTGCTTCAGGCCCAAAAGGTGGAAACGGGCTCGGCTAGCCAGGCAAGCGGCTGAGTCCAGAGGCAGGAACCGGGGCAAACGGTGAGCAAGCAGCAGAGGTGGTGGTGGTGGAGGAGGGGGCAGCGGTGGTGGTGGGGGTTGGAGGGGGCACAGATGAACCAGGGGGCAGGCTCTACGCCACACCCCCTGTGCCCCTACAAACACAGTCAATACCCCCACCACTAGAGCACAGTTCGAAAAATTACTCAGTTCTTGGAGGCCCCCTCCACGGTGGTCTGCAGAGTCTCCGCCGACGGTCTTCCGGGTTTTCCTCCTCTGGGTACCAGCAGCTTCCTGGCAGCAAACAGGGCAGCAGCAGCAGCTCCAGCAACTCCAGGCAGTGGTCCGGTGGTCAGGCAGGACCCCTCACAGATGGTGGTGGTCACAGCAGTGGCTGGAGCAGGGGCCCCTCACACCCCTCCTCTGGGGAGAGGGCCAGCAGGCCCCCTCCCCCCCATGGGGTTGCTGCAGCAGCAGGAGTAGCAGCAACCAAGGTGTTAGGGGGGGAGGGGTTCAGCTGCCAGGCAGCCAGCAACCGGAGAGTAGAGTAGTGGGAGGGGTGTCTGGCCCAGCCAGGGGAGAAGCTGGAGTAGCAGCAAACAGCAGCTGGGAGGGCCCAGGGCCTAGCAGCAGCCCCAGAAAGATGAGCAGGAGCAGCAGTCCTCTACCTCCTTCCCGGCCAGAGGGCTATAGGGAAGTGGTAAGGAACCAGTATGTTAGCCCCAGGCTAAACAAATCCCTGATACCTTATGGCAGTTGCTCCAGGTTAATTAAGACACCTGGGGCCAATTAAGAACTTTCCAGAAGGCAGGGAGGTTGATTGGGGCACCTGAAGCCAATCAAGGACTGGCTGGAACTAGTTAAAAGCCTCCCAGTTAGTCAGTGAGGGGGGAGGAGCTGTGGAAGAAGGTTGCGTGTGAGGAGCTGGGAGCAAGAGGCACTAGGAGCTGAGAGTAAGAGGACGTACTGCTGGAAGATCCTGTGGTGAGGATAAAGAAGGTGTTGGGAGGAGTCCATGGGGAAGTAGCCCAGGAAGTTGTAGCTGTCGTGCAGTTGTTCCAGGAGGCACTCTAAACAGCTGCAATCCACAGGGCCCTGGGCTGGAACCCGGAGTAGAGGGCGGGCCCGGGTTCCCCCCCAAAACTCCCAACTCCTTATCAGACACAGGAGGAGTTGATCTGGACTGTGGGTTTTACCAGAGGGGAAGATCTCTGAGGCAAACAAAAATCCACTAATAAGCGCAGGACCTACCGAGGTACAGGAGGAACTTTGTCACAGGAGTCATATCGTATGATAATACTCTTTCCATTTTGTTACTATCTCAGGAGGATGTTAAACAGAATTTATTCAAGGTTTTTAAATCAGCAGGTCCAGATAACTTGCAGAGAACAGTTTTAAAATAACTGGCTAAGGAGCTAGCTGGATTGTTAATGTTGATTTTCAATAAATCTTGGAGCACTGAGAAAGTTCCAGGGGGCTGCAAGAGAACTAATATTGTGCTGTCAATATTTTTTTTTTAAAAGGGTAAATAGGATGGCCCAGGTAATTATAGGTCTGTCAGTCTTATATCGATCCTGAGAAAGATAATGGAATAGCTGATATGGGGTTTGATTAATAAAAAATTAATGAATGGTAATACAATTAATGCCAATCAACATTGGGTCTACTACAGAAACTAGATCCTGTCAAACTAACAATATCTTTTTTGATGCTATTACAAGTTTGGTTGATAAAGATAATAATGTTGATGTAATATACTTATACTTCTCCATTTAACTTGGTACCACATGATATTTTATTCAAAAACTAGAAAGATATAAAATTAACATGGCATCCATTAAATGGATTAGAAGATAGCTAAGTGATAAGTCTCAAAACATAACTCTAAATGTGTTTCTAGTGGGGTCTCACAGGGATCAGTTCTTTTCCCTATGCTATTTAACATGTTTATTAATAACCTGGAAGAAAAAAATAAAAGTATTATTGATAAAGTTTGCAGATGATACAAAAATTGGGGAGAGATCAATAGTGAAGAGGAGAGATCACTGATTCAGAGTGATCTGGATCTCTTGGTAAGCTCGGTGCAATCAAAAATATATTGTTTAATATGGCTTAATGTAAATGTATAACTCTAGGAACAAAGAATGTAGGCTGTACTACAGGATGGGGGACTCTATTGTGGGAAGTAGTGACTCTGAAAAAAGATTTGGGGCTCATGGTGGATGTTCAGCTGAACATGAACTCCCAGTGTGATGCTGTGGCCAAAAAGTCCAATGCAATCCTAGGATGCATAAACTTGAGTAGGAGTAGCGTACCTGTGTGTTTGGCACTGATGGATCTTGATAAATTGAAGAGGGTTCAGAGAAGAGCCACAAGAATGATGAGAGGATTAGAAAACACATCGTATAGTGACAGACTCTAGAAGCCCAATCTATTTAGCTTCACAAAGAGAAGGTTAAGAGGTGACATAATTAAAGTTTAAAAGTACCTACATGGGGAACAAATATTAATAATCATAGAATCATAGAATCTCAGGGTTGGAAGGGACCTCAGGAGGTCATCTAGTCCAACCCCCTGCTCAAAGCAGGACCAACCCCAACTAGATCATCCCAGCCAGGGCTTTGTCAAGCCTGACCTTAAAAACCTCTAAGGAAGGAGATTCCACCACCTCCCTAGGTAACCCATTCCAGTGCTTCACCACCCTACTAGTGAAAAAGTTTTTCCTAATATCCAACCTAAACCTCCCCCTCTGCAACTTGAGACCATTAGTCCTTGTTCTGTCATCTTCTACCACTGAGAACAGTCTAGATCCATCCTCTTTGGAACCCCCTTTTAGGTAGTTGAAAGCAGCTATCAAATCCCCCCTCACTCTTCTCTTCTGCAGGCTAAACAATCCCAGTTCCCTCAGCCTCTCCTCATAAGTCATGTGCTCCAGCCCCCTAATCATTTTGTTGCCCTCCGTTGGACTATTTCCAATTTATCCACATCCTTTTTGTAGTGTGGGGCCCAAAATAATGGGCTCTTCAATCTTGCAGAGAAAGATATAACATGTTCCAATGGCTAGAAGTTGAAGCGAGACAAATTCAGACTGGAAATAATGTGTAAATTTTTAACAGTGAGAATAATTAAACCCTGGAACGACTTACCAAAGGCATGGTGGATTCTCCTACAATGATTCCAAAAGATATGGTTTATGAATTAGTTTGGGGAAGTTCTATAGACTGTGTTATACAGGAGGTCAGACTAGATGATCACAATGGTCCCTACTGGCCTTGGAATCTATGAAAAAGACTTCAGCATTCAGGACATGATTTCCAAACTTGGGGCCTGATCAATGAAAAAACTGTCACTCCATTCCCATTCTTTGGATACCTAACATAAGCACCTTTATCTAAGTACTAATCACTTGCAAATCTCACAAGCAAATGCTCAGTGCTTCTGTAAATTAGGTCACTCATATAGGGGACTAAATATAGATTAAGGTGTCTAATTTTAGGCACTCAAGTTTGACAATAATGGCATCAGCTGCTGTCTCAAAGGTCCACCATGACTCATCTCATGACTCATCTCTGTACTTACCAATAAATATACTTACTCTTACCATGAGTCTTCAGCTGAGTCCAGGGAACTTGATACACCAGCAGCTACCTAAACTATTTTTGTTTTTCAGGCCAAGATTGATCAGTTATTATGGACTAATTCATAGCTACAAGCCTCTAAGTCACGTTCACTAAGAAATATTCCATGTCTTCAATGTGTGCATGTGAAATCTTATGTGTAGTCTTTATTCACAGAGAGGCTGCTACATGATAAATGCTATCTTACAGTACTAGTTTGGTTGTTAGGTTGACATGCATGTGACAGTACTGAGGTTTCAATTATCTGCTTGCATCAATCAATCTTTTAGTTCCCAACACTGTTGCCTGCAGTAATGTCACAGCTTTTCTGTCAGACAGGAGAACTTTGAGGGAAATGTTATTCATTACAGCTGCAAATCTGTCACTGCGCCTGGCATGGCTTGTTAATGACAACATTTATTTCAAAGAGCCATGTTTCGCTTTGTTACTGGAGAGTTGACTTTGTGATTGTAAAATATAATGAAATGCCAAGAAGATGAAGTGAATGAAATTTGCCAAAAATTCAACTAAACTGATTCAGATCTACTTAAAACATACACACACACAAATACACACAGACTCTGTGTTTCTTTGAGAACATTTAGTCACTGACTGAGGGCATGAATGTGGAAAGAGCAAACAAGTCAAAGGTTAGAAACTGAACACGTTGCATCACACGAATACTTGCAGATAACGAGAGCTTATTTTGCGTTCCTTAATGAATGGTACTTATCAAAACAACCACTTAACCACCATCCCTCTCCCAACAACCAAATATCCACTTCTAGAATTAATATTTAGGTGTCATGGTTCAATTCCCAGACAAAGCCCTTTCATGGCTGATGCTGCTTTGTTGGACCCCCTCAGAGCAGGGGCAGGGGACAGAGAAGCAAAATTTCAGTTAAAGATCCTCACTATACAAAGTGCGAAGAGTACTCTTCATGTATAGCATAAGGAACAGGCTCTGTTGGGGTCGATGGAACCTTCAGTTTATGTCTTAGATTGCAGACACCACAGGCCCGGGACCTGTACTTTTATTTGCCCCATAAAATGCTATTGCGCCAATGCTTCTGTGTAAATTAAATAGCAGTGATTGTAATAGTATGATCTCTGTGAGGAGAAGTGGCTGAGACAAGGCCAAACAGATGAAGGGTGGAAGCAGTGAGAGCCAACTGGCATAACTGCCAGTACTTGTGTAGGAACAGATCAATGGGTAGGGACAACGTCATCCCCTTAGCAGTTCCTGGCCAGGTGAGATACCTACACCTCTCTCTAATGACAACTGCACTCTCCACATGCTTGTTTGCTCCCCTAGTGAATATTCTGTACATGTGGAGGATGGGGGTGGGGAGATCCTTTGTGACTTATATGGAAAGGACCCTAAACTGGGACTCTGATTCTGTTGAGTTTCTGAGAATGCCTCAGAACAGAAGCTGGGGCAGAGTTTAGAAATAATTCTCTTAAAAATCCTGATTTCAATTTGCAATCCACTAAATGTTACATTTTGAAAAGTGGTTCATGTGGGCATAATGAGTGAGAGCACCCATTTAATGTCATAGGACCCTGAGGTGCATAGGGTCATCAGCTTCTGAGGCACAAATTAGGGACTCGTTTACTCCACTCTCTCCAGGTTTATATCTACAGTGAAACCAGTGCAACTTCATTGCCCTCAGTGTGTTTGCACAGAATGTAGTAGGTAATTCTTGTTGGTGATGTACAAGAAAGAATGTAATCCAACCCTTCACTCTTAGCAGTGTCCGTGCTGCAGAGCTTCTGTACCAGGAGTAAAGCAATAAAAATGTATTTTTGTTACGTGAGTGTGCAGATATGACTCTGAAGAAACACATGATGGGAAGTGTTTTCTTCAGCTGGAAGGTGCCATCCTTATATAGCTTCTTTTTTGAGAGAGAGAGAGAGAGAGAGAGAGAGAGAGAGAGAGAGAGAGAGAGAGAGAGAGAGAGAGAGAACAGCCACACCTTAAATTTAGGGTTGTCCCAAGGTCCGCATATCAAAATAAATAAATTAATGTGCAAACATTTGTGCACATTCTTACTCTAAGGGTACATACAAATTGGATGAGTGCACATGCAAATGTCTGGATAGGTGTCCAGATGCCATTTGCAGTAACTGCAGCTGCAAACAAATGCATAAAGTTGCATGCGAAAGTCAAGTATCCATTTTTGAAAATGTATTCCCCTTTGTGGATCTATACATTGATATTCAGTGGTGGAAATTCACTGATCATCAAGGTAAAGGCAAACCACGCCCCCCCCCCCACCCCCCCGCCCCAACAAAGAAGAATGCTGGGGTTCTATTGTGCAGGGAGGAGAGGATGTGTGTTTTTAACACATATTATATCATATATTTTATATGTTGGCATATATGTGTATATGTCCTGTAATATATGTACCATTTTAATTCACATGAATGAATAT
Organism: Chelydra serpentina; assembly: GCA_037349315.1. NCBI lineage: Eukaryota > Metazoa > Chordata > Testudines > Chelydridae > Chelydra > Chelydra serpentina. The sequence continues at coordinate 48,682,750 of JBAIAC010000010.1, forward strand.
GCAATCTCATAAAAAGTGCAATGTGCTATTTAATAACTTTCACATAAAAGCAGTGTAGCTCCATAATAGCTTTGCATAAGCTAACACAGAGATGGAGAGGCTTAAGAGTGAGTTGGTGGAGGGCCAGGTGAGGTTATTATCAATGGATCTGTGATTACACAGCTCTGGTGTCTCCAGACTTTTCCTGAAACGGGTGTGCAAGGGTCACACCTTTAACTCTGGTTCCTATTCTTCATGTTTCCCCCACACAATGCTTCTATATTCATGTTTGTATGGGAGAAGGGTGTGAATATCATGGTTTCAGCATACCGGGCAAGATTTTCAAGGTAATCTCAACTTGCCCTATGCATATGTGCATTCAACCATTTGCTGTTGTTCATCTGAGTTTATTTCCCTGCAGTGTTGTTTGATCAAGATTTTACATATCCCAAAATTAGGAGTTGCAAACCTGAGTGTGCAAAAGCTTGGGTGCCTCTAACTGTATTAAAAAAAACCCTAATGGGCAGACATTTAGTCATGTACATTTAGCTTTTTAAAAAAAATTCTCCGCATGTACTGTATCTTCTGAAGTTCAACAGCACATAGAGTATTCAAGCTTATAAAGCAAGATGTTGGGTATTTGAAAAATCAAGGAATATGTCTCAAAAGATGAGGAAATACATGTATTTTGTTTTTCACTCATGCATGGAAATTCCTACCACTTGACTTTTTAACTAACCTATTGTGATTGCTATGCCATCTCCAAATAAATACACGAATGTGAGAGAGAATGGAAGTGGCTGGGATAATCACCAGTACTTGGAATGAAGCGACAAAGGGTCCTGTGGCACCTTATAGACTAACAGAGGTATTGAAGCATAAGCTTTCGTGGGTCAATACCCACTTCTTCGGATGCAAGCAGTGGAAATGTCCAGAGGCAGATATAAATGTGCAGGGAAGATTCAGGCTAGAGATAACGAGGTCTTCCCTGCACATTTATATCTGCCTCTGGACATTTCCACTGCTTGCATCCGAAGAAGTAGGTATTGACCCACGAAAGCTTATGCTTCAATACCTCTGTTAGTCTATAAGGTGCCACAGGACCCTTTGTCGCTTCTGCAGATTCAGACTAACACGGCTACCCCTCTGATACTTGAGTACTTGGAATGGAATTCTTGATCCCCAAATTCTTGAATGTTCCATACATATTCAAAAGGAATCAAATGCAAACAAAACAAGGAAAGTCCATAGTAATTACCTCATTGGCTAAAAGGTTTGTCCCCACCCCAAGATACCTTGAAGCTATTTAAAGCATGGAGTTATTGGTCTATTTGTCTTCTTCCAAGACCTCCAGTTCTTGAGAGCCTTCAAGCTTTTGAAGCTTCCCTTGCAAAATAAAATAAAACAAAACAAAATAAAAATTAAAAAATGGACAAGCAGCATAATTGTTGCTCACTAATTTTTCTAGGAGAAAAACATGAACTTGCTTTACTAGACATGCTGATTGTAATCCATCAAGTAATGATTAAAGAGTAATACTCTTCTTCATTATACAGAGAGCATGTTGAACAGATCCTTGAATTGCAATTAGAATTCTTGAAACACAAATCATGAGGGACTGTAATCCTTCAACATCTTTTCAACTAAACAAAGGCTTTGTAGACAGATTTAGGGGAGAGAGAGGTGAGCAGGATCTGCACAGCAGGCTTCACAGTAACATTCCCTCCCCCCCATAAATCAGCAAATAAATATCTTAAAATGAACCAATATCTGGTGAGTACCAGGTGACGTGCTTTAAAATATAAATGTTGCCCCTTCCCATTGTTTAGCATCCCCTTCATTTAAAAGAAAAAATATAAGAGCATATGAATAAAAACATAATGCTGCATTTCTTTGAAGGAGGAGGAAGAAATAAGCCTCTCCTCTGTAGGTGCAATATTAACTTTGGGAGTTTTTACATTTACATTTGGGCATGAGGTTGTTTTTGTAACGTCTATTTTGGAACCCTTCCTGCTCCTGATTCCTAATTATTTAAGGGTCAAATATATGTCAGACTATACAGTTCCTAATCTCAGATTAGGAACTGCACAATCAAGATGACTGAATTGTTAAGCAGGCTGGCTGGAGATACAGGATCTGATTTTCAACCCAGTTATAATCATGATTCCCTTGAAAAGTCTCGTTTAAAATGCAGTTACTCACAGGACTTTAAGTAGATGTAACACAGTTCTTACATTTTAATAACATGCACTGCTCCATGCTCCCTCTGTAAAACTTTTTATCATATGGCTTCCCTGTTTTATGGCTTTTGAATGCTGATTCCAGGTCAGCTACATCCCAAGCCTATTACAAAGTCCCTTTCATTATGTCCATCTTGTGCTCATTTGATGAGGGCATGTCATACATAGCAACCAACCAAGTTTTTGGATGAATTACCTAGTTTCCGTCTCTATAACAAGAACAAATGCCTCTTTACTTGATAATACCAGCTGATGGTTGTCTGACAAAAGGATTATCTGCAAATGTGGTAAAGGAAGCCATGGCATTCACAAGTTTTCTTGGCTGCTAACAAAGTATATTATATGCAGCAGGCATCTAGGAAGTCTATTAGGTTATCAGAATGCAGGTAGTATTACACAGTAGGCTGTGGGCACTCTCTTTCAATGCAACTCCATGGTATTAAGGGACAAACTCAGCCACTAAAATGGGAAGTCAATTGGTAGCAAATTTCTCAGAGAAACGAGCAACTTATTAAAGGGGCACAGAACACAAGCTTGTTAAGAACTGTGTGTGACATGCCCTTTCACACAGAGTAAAACCTAAAGGGAGCACCACTCATATTTGTTTCTATGAGAAATGCCACAGATTACGTGTGGAATAGGAGCGAACGTAGAGAAGCAGGAAGCCCATAGGCCAAAGTAAAATCATCACACTTGAGTATGAACATAAAAAAGTTAGAGGCAATCAGAGAATGATCAAGAACATTTATATTTCTTCTTAAAGTTGCTGAGTTTTGGGGTGCAGAGCAATCTTTCTCTTTGTTATATGCTAATTGGCCTATGGCTAATCAAGTAAAATTAGGAGGACTGCAGAGTACTGTGGAGAGGCACATGCTAAGTAATTTCAATGCCCTCAGACATCCATCTGCCACATTCTCTTATGTATCAGCTTAAGTAAGAGGGAATAGTTTTTTCTTGTAGGAAAATAATATTGGTGGTCCATGGAACCCTAAATGACACTATGGTCCTTGTGGTGCCTTAGATAAGTGCATGTCTAGTACTTGGTTGCGTTTCTTGTGTAGTTTTGGTACAAGATGGATAAGAGGCTTAATCGTAGTGACACTTGGTTGGATGCAGTGTCATAACGGATCAGTGAATTTTGGGTCAGGAATAAATTGCCCCCATGGTCATATTGGCAGGGACCATGGTTCTTTCACCTTGTTCTAGCATTGAACTGGGATCATCAAATCAGTCCACTATAATTAGTCTTGTACTAAAGCAGATGGTGATTAATTGTTAACCTATTTCCCCTCTTTTTCTTCAGAAGGGGAGAGATCCATATTCAGAAGGTCCCTCCTGTATATAGATCTAGGGGCACAATATAGCCCACTTCATGCACATTCAAAGAGAAGATAGCCAAACTACCTGAACTCTGCCCTATAGGGAAGCCAGCCTAGCCTCTTTCATTTCTTTACATATAGAGTATTAAAGTATGCACCATAGAACATAGGTTTTGTTTTAAAAATACTTATCTCTGATGCTAAATATGATGGTTTATCACAACACACATTATGAGATAAGGGAGGATTATAGGGTAACAGGGTAACAGTAACAGATATATGAGATTTAATAGGCAAGCTATGTGCACACTTAGCAAGTTGATTCAGAACTTTTTTCTTTTCATTAAAAATAATTACAAATAATAATCCCTACTTCCAGTTTTTCTTAATTCCAGCTAACCTTTGTGCTGTTTTATAAAAAGCCAAAGAACTATCACAGCTAAAATGTTGTTGCTAATCTTTTCTGTTGATAAGGTGTGCAATTTTCTTTTTGACAGTTGAGACCCACTAGTGTGATTTATATGGTGATATAATTATTATGAGCTGCCATTTTGTGAAGCATAATTGATACAGTATGAAACAATAGAGAAACATATTATGCTCTCTTATAGAAACAACAAAAGAAGAGACTAAAAACTAGAGTTGTTCTGGTTGAAAGTGTAGTTGCTCCTTGTTTATAGAAAATATATACAGAATTCTGGTGACAAGGGTGAGATCTGAATCAGCCACAGAATTAGCCATTGAAACTAAAAGAGATGTGGTGTGTATTATAATAATGCAACGTGCTGTTTCCAGATGCTTGAATCACATTTCAGCTAAGAGATATCACTTCAATTTCTCTAGAAAAGTGGACTCATCAGTAGAAAATTATTGTTCACTATGAGCTGCATGGGCAGTAATACCCAAAATCTTGCTTGCATGTGAAAATTCTAGTTGAAACATTTGTGAATTAACAAGACATGGTGAAAATGAGAGCCCCGTAAGACTAGAGCCTTGCTCTTGTGTGTTTTCACAGATTCATAGATAAGGCTAGAAAGGACCACCGTGATCATCTAATCTGACCAGTATAACACAGACCATAGGACTTCCCAGAAATAATTGCTGTTTGAACTACAGCATAGCTTTTAGAAAAATATTCAGTCCTGATTAAAAAATTTCCAGTCATGGAGAATTCACCACAGCCCTTGGTAGGTAGGTCCAATGATTAATTTCCTTCACTATGAAAAAATGCACCTTATTTTTAATCTAAAATTTGTCTAGCTTCAACTTCCAGCCATTAGATCTTGTTATACCTTTGTTTGCTAGATTGAAGAGCTCTCAATTATCAAATTTCTATTCTTTGAATCAGAACACCTGAAGAAGAGCTCTGTGTAAGCTTGAAAGCTTGTCTCTCACACCAGCAGAAGGTGGTCCAATAAAATATCTTATCTCATTCATCTTATTATCTTGCCTATCTTCCCCATTTAAGTATTTATAGACTGTGACCAAGTCACCCCTTAACCTTCTTTTTAATAAGATGAATAAACTGAGCTCTTTCAATCTTTTGCTATAAGGTATGTTTTCTAATTTTGTAAACATTCTTATGGATCTTCTCTGAACCCTCTCCAATTTGTCCACATCCTTCTTGGATTATGGACACCAGAACAGGACACAGTATGCCAGTAGCAGTCACACCAATGCCAAATACAAAGGCAAGGTAATCTCTCTATTACTACCTGATATTCCCGTTTATGCATCGAAGGATCACATTAGCTTTTTTTGCTACAGAGTTGCACTCGGAGCTCATATTCAGCTGATTATCCACCATGACCCCAAAGTCTTTTTGAGTAACTGCATCCCAGGAAGCAGCCCCCCCCCCCACCCGTATTGTAAGTGTGGCCTAAATTCTTTTTTCTTGATGTATACATTTACATTTGTCAGTATTAAAATACATATATCTTGCTTCCACCCAGCTTTTCAAGCAATCCAGATTGCTCTGTATCAGTGACTTGTGTTCTTCATTATTTACCACTCCCCTGATCTTTGTATCATCTGCAAACTTGATCAGTAAAGATTTTATGTTTTCTTTCAAGTGACTGATAAAAATAGCTTGGAGTCAAGAACCAGTCCTTGCAGGACCCTATTAGAAATCCATCTGCTCAGGGATGATTCCTCATTTACGATTACATTTTGAGACTGTCAGTTAGCCAGATGTTATCCATTTAATGTGTGTCATGTTCATTTTGTATTATTCTAGTTACTTATAAAAATGTCGTGCAGTACCAAGTCAAATGCCTTACAGAAGTCTAAATATGTCACATCAACACTATTATCTGTACCAACCAAACCTGTAATCTCATCAGAAAAGATACCAAGTTTGTTTGACAGGATCTGTTTTCAATCAGCCCATGTTAATTGCCATTAATTACACTACCTCCTTTAACTCTCTATTACTGGAATTCCCTATTAGCCTTTCCACTATTTTGACTAGGATCGATGTCATGCTGATAGGCTTGTAACTTCCTGGCTCGTACCATTTACCCTTTTCAAATATTAGCACAACATTATCTTTCTTCCAGTCCTCTGGAACTTTTCCAGTGGTCCAAGACTTATTGAATAGCAAATGTAATGATACAGAGATCTCCTTGGCCAGCTCTTTTAAAACTGTTAGATGTCTGTTATCTGGACCTGCTGATTTAGATGTCTAACATTAGTAGCTGCTTTTATTGGTGCCCGGGGGAAGCAGCTCCCACTGGGAGTACCTAAACTCTGTAGGAGTGGCTTTTTTATGATGCAAAAATAATGTGCACTGGTTATGCATTTTCATTTGGGGCAGTATTTTTAGAAATATTTCTGTACTAATGAAGGTTAGCAAATGACTTCATTGTAAATTAACATTGCCTTATAATTTCCAGTTTTTGTACTTAATTTTTAATTTCTACTTAATTTAGCATAGCACTTAGACATAAACCAGGGTTTTGGTGAATCATTTAGCTCTAATGTATCACATTGTACACAGGGCCTTGATGGCTAAAAGGAGTGCACCTACTGAGTGAAAACGTATGAACTAAGGCTTATGAGCACTGAGAGGTCTGTTTGTCAGAGTTTATCAGATGTTGCAAACAGTTTGCTGGATCTCTATTTTTTTAAAACAAATAAAAGAAAAAAATCACTTGTATTTTTAAATAGAAAGAATGTAGCACATTCCCCATGCTGAATTATTTGGGTTGTTTTGAAGTCATTGCCAAGTCATACACTCTCACACAACAAACCCACATTTCTGCTGATATTTTTCTATTTCTATTTTCTATTCTCTTTTTATAATAGGCAAGTATAAGAAGGAATATTCCTAAAACCAATGTTACGAAATTTCAAAGCAAATACTCGAGGGAACACACAGGATACTTGATATTTCTCAAATTTTATGACCAGTTGGAAGTCAGACTAGTTAATCAAGGTACTCCTTTGTGGCCTTAAAATATTAGGGTGAAATTCTGGTCCCATTGACTTCAATGAGAGTTTGGGTATTAACTAAGACTCTATAAAGTTATCTAAACAAAACATACATATAAAGCAGTTCATTAGCAATGGAGGCATAGAAATTCAAAATTTACTACTAAACTTCTGTCCTAACAAAGACCACTCTGGCAATTGGTTTGTTTCACTACTATTGCTATTGATTTTTTATTTCAGTATCATTTCACAAAACATATTCCTTATTGTGTTCTCATATTTATATCCATTTTAGTCCATAGCAAAACTCTCATTAAAGTCAATGGGACTAGAATTTCACCCTAAGATTTTAAGGCCACAAGGGACTACCTTGATCAATTAGTCTGACTTTCAACTGGCCACAAAATATAAGAAATATCTAGTATCCAGTGTGGGTAGGTGTGTGTATAAAACTAAAAAGGAATTAGATGTATTCCTCTTTAATTTAGAAAAAAAATAGAACCTTTCCAAAATAAATGTGTTACTTATAATACATTCTGTTGTAACATGGAATGTTTGCTTCATTTAATCCAATGTGATTTTGATTAATAAGATTAATTACTGTGTGGGTGGCCATCATAGAATAATACTATGGCCTTAATGATCAGTTTCTAAATTCTTCCTCAGCTGTCAGTTAAAGAAACCTTACATTTACACAGCTGCTGTTTTCATAGCCACTATAAATGTAAAAAAACCACTGTATAGCTAATTCTTCATTTTCCTGTCTCCTTAGTTTACTTGCAGAAATCCTGAAATTTGTACTGTGCATGGCATGTGCCAGTATTGATGGTATTAGTAATAATGTCTTTTTATCTATTAAAATAATTGATAACAGTTGGGTCATCGATCCAACAGAGAAATTCTGTAAAAATGTGTGTTTGTCAGCTATGGTTCAGATGATACTTTCTCTGAGGCACAACCAATTGCTGGAGTATTTTATGACCTTTTGGACTCTACTTACAGAATACCTGATGCTGTTACTACAGGGCATATTTTCCTACTTGTGCATCATGTCAAGAGTGTTAGTCTTCAGTTTGAAAACATATTCCTGACTTCTGTGTTACTGTCTTCTTTCACCTTTTGGAGTGTGAGTGGGAAAGCTCCAAAGCTTAAATTGTCCTCCCTACAATGGATAAACGGGATGTCCATGCATATTGATCATTGGTGTTGGTCTTGCAAAAACTACTCAAGTCAAATTCTTCAGATACCTTTATAGATGGTTGTGTAGTTCCTCAGACATATTAGAATGCTAGTGACATTTTCTAGCAAGGTATGTTGTGCCAACTGTAAGTCCAAGTGTGTGGTGGAGCTAAATTTAAGCCCAGGGCGAGAAGGTTAAGTCACCTTTGTGCTCTTCTGATTCTGGGGTGCTCTGGGGCTGGAGACACCCCTGGCATAACTTTGATGGTACTGAGGGACCATTTAAGTTATAGCAGCCTTCTCTGCAATGCCATGTGCCCATGACCCAACTCAACCCTCCTGCCTCCAGCCCCGCCCCCAGCAGACCTGTATTCCCAAAGCTTGTGAAGAGATCCTTGGAAGGCAGTTTTATGGCTGTCCTCCACAGTGTCTGTACCAAAGGAATCCTTTCCCAGCCAGATCTGAAGTTTCTAGCTCCACGGCAGCCCTTTTACTCATCTTAAAGGGGTCGGAATAAGGGTGAAGATTTCACCGCAGCTATTCTAAGGGATCTGAACATGATTCTAACTTAAAAGGAAACATCCATTCCGAAGTGAACAAAAACAATAGTTAGAGCTGGGTGAGTCATTCATAATGAATAATTTATTCAACCAGTATAGCTTCTTTTTCTCTTAGTGAATAAGTAGATTGCAATGTTCTCAAATTTACTTGTTATTCAAAAATATTCCCTGAAATAATTTCTGCAAATAGTTCTTGGTTTGTGTCACAGTTCTTGAGCAGGGGTGAAAGTAAAATGAAGCTCTTACCGGTACGGGGCCGCTCTGGCCAGTCCACCCCGGAAGGGGCAGGGCCTCGGGCGGAAGGGGCCGGGCTGGGGGTCAGCGTCCCCCAGCCAGTCCATCTGAGCTCCCTGGCCCACACTGCACGGGGCTCCAGTGGAGATTTAAAGGGCCCAGGGCTCCGGTAGCAGCAGCAGCGGCCGGAGCCCCAGGCCCTTTTAAATTGTGGCCCCAGGGCAGCTACTTCTTTTGCCCTCCCGGCCTCCAACAGTGCTTTAAAGTCAGCGGTATGGGCCGGTACTAGCGGCTACCTTTACCAGTACGCTGTACCGGCCCGTACCGCCTTACTTCCCCCCCCGTTCCTGAGCTAACTGCACTTCTGACCACTTTGTGGCCTCTTTGAGAGCACCCCACTTAGAGTCTCAGGCCTCTAGCCATTGCTCTATGACTCTCTCCCTCTAGGCTGTGGGTTTCAGCTATATTTTCTCCTCCAGTTCACTGGAATCATCTAAAGTCTTACTTTACTTCAACACCTGCAGTACTGTTGTCTTAGCGGCAATGACAGGGTCAACCAGTGACCAGCTTTCTTGAAGCAAAGTAATATTTATTCAGAACAAAAGCATTACAGAGAAAATATCTTAAAAACTATAAACAGCTCATACAGAGCTTAGCTTACCGGGCAGCCATTCATCTTCCACATAGAGATCCTGGCAGATTGTAAAGTCCTTCTGGACCTTTCAGTGGGGTCTACCCCTCTTAGTCACAGTGTCACATCAGTTCTTGACTTGCATTAATTACTCCCAGTGATTTTAGCTCCTGCAGGAAACACCTGCAACTCCTGCTCGGAGCCAGAATACAATCCCTAACCCCATACAGGTACCTAATATTATAAAGGCAACACACTAGTGTTTGAATATTATATGTGTCCATAATAGCTCTCACAGCCTGTATCCTTGTTCATGAGAAGTTCAAGGTGCATATTTTATGTCTGATATTCAAGCTGTTTTCATTGAACACATTGTGATAGACACCCTACACACTATTGTAATAACTGTACAATTGTAATAATTTTCATACAAAGTATGCTTTGTGAGGAATCATTTTAAAACTCATAATTTTCTGGTCAGTATTGTATTGTATTGTATTGTATTATATCTGCAGTTATAAGCTTTCCTTGTATGATATTATTAACACATGTTCCAAACCCCACAGCCCTGCCCAAACTGAGGTTGGCAAACAGGTCTGTCCTAAATAAAGGAATGTGTGCTCTGCTTAATTTTCATTTAAGCAGTAAACAGACTCATCAAGCAGGGAGTGAAACAAAGAAAGCTCATACAGATGAGGAAAAAGCAGCAGGGAACATCCTTCCACATACAGTCTTTGTCTCCTGGTGCCCAACTGGAAATGTTTTTCAAGAGAGGGACTGAAACTGTAAAAAGGAGGGACAAACACCCCCAAGGCTCTCCTATCTCCCTCCTGATTGCATTCACAGCAGCTCCGTTGTACTCTGGGAGAAGGGGTCCTGACCTACAGGGTTTGGTCAGTAAGACAGCTGAAAGCATATGGTGAGAAACTTTGCTTGAATCTGATATCGTTTGTTAAGTTAGGTATTAGTAAATGTCTTATCTTTATTTTATTTGTAACCATTTCTGACCTTTATGCTTTATTACTTGTACTCACTTAAAATGTTTCTTTGTAGTTAATAAACTTGTTTTATTGTTTTATCTAATCCAGTGTGTTTAAATTGAAGTGTCCAGGAAACTCCATTCGGGGTGACTAGTTGTGCGCGTATTATTCTTTTTAAGGAAATAACGTATTTAATATAACTTGCATTGATGAGGAGAGGGCTGAGCAGTACAGAACATGCATTTCTGGTCGGGGGGGAGTCTAAGACCGGGGGTGTGTTAGTGTCACCCGGCAGTATAATAAAGACTGGTTAGATCCAGAGTGTAGCCCAAATGTGCCTGGCAGGCTGCAGTTACACACAGACACTCAGGCTAGGTCTACACTAACCCCCCCTGTCGAACTAAGATACGCAACTTCAGCTACGTTAATAACGTAGCTGAAGTCGAAGTCTCTTAGTTCGAACTTACCTGTGGTCCACACGCGGCGCGCAGGCTCCCCCGTCGACTCCGCCTGCTCCGTTTGCAGAGCAGGATTACCGGCGTTGACAGGGGAGCACTTCCTGGTTCGATTTATCGCGTCTTGACAAGACGCGATAAATCGAACCCAGAGGATCGATTGGACTCCTCCGATGCGACGGGTAAGTATAGACGTACCCTCAGGGTGTGGCTCGCATGCTGCAAGGCTGTTTGTGAGCAGCTCAGGTGGGAGCTACTTCAGCAAACCATTGTAAGGCACCTAAGGTTGCAGGGCAGGGGCAACACAGCTGCTCATTAGCCTGGATTGTTCCCTGATATTTCATACACATCTGTCACAGGGCATGTTTCTGTCCCATGAAATGATGAGCATAACTATTAAAATAACATTTTCTTTCCTATTGAAAAGTGTCTTTGTTTTGGATTAAAGAGTGTTTCTAAAGTGCCACAAGTATTCCTTTCTTATTTTCGTTTTGCTGACACAGACTAACACGGCTACTACACCGAAACCTTTCATATTGTTGCAGTTTTCATACTAGCCACTTTTCACAACCTCTATGCACCTCACATACCTGCAACTCGATTATGCCACTCACCCACAGTCAATTCTATCATTTACTAAATGTATAAAAACACAGGGTATTATTTGTATGCCAACAGTATGTCTGGCATTTTAAAACTAGCCCCCTGCCCTGTGGCCATTAGCGCTCAACATTATAACAAGGCTATGTAGTTGGCCTGCATGAAATTAGATGATGATCTCATTCCATTTCCTAGAACATAAATGTCCCTGTGGAGAATGTGGGAAGTTTCTGTATTGTTTTTATGGACAAGTTTGTATGAATCAGTTTGCCCAGAGAAACAAGGTGGAGAGGTAATATCTTTTATTGGACCATCTTCTGTTGGTGAGAGAGACAAGCTCTCAGGCTTACACAGAGCTCTTCTTCAGCTCTGGGACATGTATTCACAGTGTCACAGCTAAATACAAGGTGGAACAGATATTTTAGCGTAAGTATTTCATACTTATTTTAAGGGATCATTCAAGTGAAGTGGCCTATTAACACCTCTCCAGACATGGCAGTGGGGGAAGCTGGGGGGTTTAGTGGTTTACAGATTGTTGTAATGAGCCATACATCCAGTGTCTCTTTTCAGTCCTTGTTATGAAATGTAAGCTGCCAAGCTCATCTTTTGAAGGTGTTGTGCAGGGTTGCTTTGAGGACAAGGACGGAGAGGTGAGATACCGAGTGAGCGCTTTGTGAAAAGTGTTCACCCGCAGGTGACAGGGTGGTTTTGTCTTTTATCATTTTTATGTGTGAGTTCATTTGAGAGTGTAGTGATTGTCTTATTTTACCCACTTAGTTGTTGTTGGGGCAGTTAGTGCTCTGGGTGAGGTACATAATGTGTTGTGATAAGCATGTATAGGACCCATGGATCTTTAAAGGTGTGTTGTGGGTGTGGGGGGGTGTTGATCATGGTAGCAGTGAAGAAATGTCTGCAGGTTTTGTATCTGTTGTTCTGTCAGACTCTGGTGCTGCTTTGAGTTGGTGTGTCTTGGTCTGCGGAGAGCTTGTGTCTGATTATGAGCTTGGAGAGGTTGGGGGGCTGCTTGAAGGCCAGAAGAGGGGGTTCAAGACATATTTATTTCAGTATGTGGTCCCTATAGAGTATGGGTTGTAATTTGTGTGGTTACCCACTGGGTGTGAAGGGGTTAATTTTTGCCCTGGGATAGAGGATAGTTTTGAAGTGACTAGATGGAAGCACCTAGACAGGTCTGCATGGGTATGAATAATCTGTCAAGAACTGTCAACATGTGAATAGAAATACAATGGAAGACCAATGAATGGACATTAACTTTAATGATGCTGGCCAAAGGGGACAGGACATGTGAGAACCACATGACTGGAGCGTGAAACAAAGAACTAAGGTATAAGCAGGCTGTAATAAAAAGGCTGCTGCTGTATTGTCTTTGGTTAGACTACTCATAGGAATGGAGATGCACACAGGATAGGGTAAACAAAACAGCCTTTTGTTAACAAATATTTTTTTTACGTACTCACTGCTCTCAGCAGCACAGGTTAGCACATGCATGTGCACCTGCAAACCAGTCCTTCAAAGTCCCTTACTATGCCTCTCTTTAAGGGACAGTGCACCAGTTACCTTACTGCATGGATACAATGCACATACCAGTGCAGAGAGGGTTGAATCTTGGACACTTGGGCAAGAGATGCAGGATGTGCTGGAAGTATGCATGGGTGGGTAGACTTTGCTTTACGGTTCTAGCCTAAAGATCCCAAATACTCTATTTCAGTTGACTAATAAATGTGGTCTGTCCCTGCAAACATCTGCTAGTTGTATAGCTCCACACTGGGTAAATCTCCAACAGGGATTCAAGTTCTGTTGAATCTGCTGAAGGAGCCACAATGAGAAACAGATACACTGAAGCCAGGGACGCAATTTTGGAGTATCAGAGTCTTCGCCTTGTAAAAACTGGATGTCCAGGGCCCAACACTATGAAGGGGATACTCCCAGAGAGACTATATAAAGGTCAGAGGCATAGCATGCCTTATGGATCTGAGATAGTCCCCATTAAGGATTTGAGGAGTGAATTCAGATTTCATGCCCTAGAGATGACATCTGTAGAACTAAGCTGTGATACACTGATGGGGCAGGCTAGTGCAAGGAAATTTGTACTTCCCCTGCCAATGCTGAAAGCAGAAGACTTAAGGCCCGCTCCAAAGCACATGGAAGTCAATGGAAAGACTCCCAACCAGCTTTAGATAAAGCCCACCATCTTCAATAATGACTATACATTAAGATATTGCATTCTGTTAGTGTCTTGACCGTGAGAGTCATAATGGGGCCAAATCCAGATTCCATTTGGCTTGAATTGGAAATGTATGATTAAAGCAAGCAGGATTTTGCTCAATGTAATTAATTATGTTACAGGACAAAGGTTTTTGTGTGATTTTTACTGGTCTTTTCAGGACTGATTTTTAAAATAATAAAAAAAGGACTTTGCTGGCATCTCAATTTGATCAATTAATTTATTAGAAGAAAAGACAGGAATTTGATTGGTCTATTTTATTACTATGTGTGGAACTCAAGAGACATAACTAGGGATGAAACAGCTGGAATCCTGCTATTTCTTTGAATGTGTGACTCTCAATTTTCTCTGTAGCCTTTAATTTAAATATTGTAATTTTTTAAATTGTTGGAAGAGAAAAAGAACAGGATATTGTTCATTGTGAAGTTGTCAATGCTCTTGTTTTCACAATTCTTTCTTTTCTTATTACAGCTATTACATTCCAAATATGTAATATTCCCTCTCTTTATGTGCGCTGAAGGAATTATTTTGACAGCATAACAAATTTTGAGAAGGACTAAATATTTCACAGATTTTTTTCCCAGTTATGAACTTTTAAATGTTCACTGCATTTGTTTAACATAACAACAAAGCTCCTTGTATATTATTTTCCCACAGAGAGCTGATTTCCAAAAGGTAGTTTGTTGCCTTCACATTTATTCTATTTATTTGGTAATTGAAAGGTTGCACTTTTTGTCGTACTTTTCATGTACGAATGTTTAATCCATTTTTCCATGAAAACGGTCTTATGGTGATTGTGGCAAAATGTAAAAAAAAATGAATGGATAAGTTTAATGAAATGTTCTTTACAGGATGGGAAGCAATTTCTCAGTAAATAATTAAAAACATTGCAGTACAGCTGCAGACAATTGTAACTAAAGGACAGATTGGCTCAATTAATAGCCAATTAATAACAATTAAGATAATCAACAGACATTGAGCCATATGCTCCCATGCTGCCATGACAGTGGAGTAATAAAAAGTGGTGCAATGTACAGGGCAAAACTGATGTCATCCAAACACAAGGCAAAGTTGCCCAGTCATGAGACATTCTAATCCAGAACCGATCCTATGTACATTGTTAGTGGAAAAAATCAGCAGAGAGCACAAAAGTGATACATGGCAAAGTAGAGGGAATCAGAAACAAAACAGAGTAGAACTTCCACAGGAAACAGCAAGTATCAGTACTTTGCAAGAACTAATGATGATCAAGCTATGAACTTTTATTTTGAGGCCTATATATAATGCTGATGTAAATACATGGACTGCTTTGCGGGACAGTTTTGTTGTTAAGACACTGAACTGGGACTCAGAAGGTGTGGGTTCAATTCCTAGCTCTACCAAAGACTTCCTGTGTTACCTTGGGTAAGTTCTCTGATCTCTCTATGCCTCAACCCTCCCTCTGTAAAAGGGGATAATAATATTTTCTGCCACCATTTGTCTGTCTTGTCAGTTTAGACTGTAAAATATTTGAACAAGGATTGTCTCTTATTATGTGCTTGTGCCAATGATTAGCACAATGGGGTCACATCCCCAGTTGGGCTGGGCATTACTAGACCTATACATCCAAGGAGCGTAGGCAGAGGATATCATGCTTTGGCCATGCCACTTCCACACTCTTCCCTGCCTCCTATACAACGGCTAGATGGTACAGGAGACAGGGATGGTTGGTAGGGGTGGCACAAGAGATTATGGGGTTATGCTGGCACCATCTGAGAGCTTCCCTGTATTCGGGGGAATTCTCATCTGGCCAGATTGACCTCAGTAGAAACTGTTGGGTGCTCAGATCTTTTGAAAATCAGGTAAGGGCTAGAATATGGACATATGAGCCTCATTTTAGGCTCCTGTTTTTGAATATCCTGGCTAATAATAACTGCAGGGGCTTTACTTAGCAGTGTTTCACAAATGAAGTACAAGATAAGATGAACATGGAACACAGTTGTCTGTTTGTCTGTCTCTAGGTGTAGTTTCTAGGTACAGTTCAAAGTATTTTTTTTGGTTTATAAAGCCCTTTATGGTTTAGTTCCAGAATACCTAAGAGACTTCCATTTTCTCCATGCTGTACCTTGAAAACAGTGAGCAGCAGGGACAGTGAAGTTAACTGGTTTATACATCATATGCCTGGAAGCGGCTATTTTCAGAGAAATTCACTTCCACCCCATGGTCAGACATAACCTGAGTTTAATAAATGTCATGGCATGCTCCAAGATTTGTGTTTACTAAGGCTTTTTCTAGGCGAGTTGAAAATTATTTATTTGAATCTAATTTCTTGCTTGCCTGCTTCCTTGCTTGGTTTGGTGGTGTTTATTTGGAGGAATTTCCTATTGACACTTTTGTTGACAAGAGCCCTCATCTTGTAAGCCTTATTTCATGTGTTCCCATGACATCCATGGGACAAAT
The DNA here is from genome assembly GCA_037349315.1 of Chelydra serpentina. Classification (NCBI taxonomy): domain Eukaryota; kingdom Metazoa; phylum Chordata; order Testudines; family Chelydridae; genus Chelydra; species Chelydra serpentina. The sequence goes on from JBAIAC010000010.1 coordinate 48,699,040, forward strand.
GGTATGAGTAAAGATGGTTCACATGATATAATATAATACCAGTTCTGAGCTTTAGGTGATATTGCCTCTAGTGGCTAGCCCACAGAAAGGGTAAGGAACTATGGCTGCTAGCTGTGGAGATCTTTGTGAGCTCAAATGGCTGAAGCCTGTATTGTTGAAGATGAAAGCCCAGGATTCTCATCCTGGTTGCTGAACGGTGTGTAAGATTTATTTGCAATGTGAAGCACAGGGGATACTCTGAAAAGATAAGTGTCTATAATATTATTTTTATCAGCTCAAACGATATTTATTTGTATTTCAGTGTATTCTAACATGAAGGCATAGTCATTCCTTTAATACACGTAAAAGAAAATGCAACAGAATTATAGAATTTTAATGTAGCATTTTGTATGGCTACACAGCATCTTTCAAAAAAAAAATCACCTGAAAAATCATTGGTACGTCTAATTTTCAAAAAAATGCATAATCACTTAATAATGTTCTTTTCCTCAGTTTTCATTTATGTGTTGCAACTATGCTCATTTTAGAACACGAGTGACTCATTTTTCCACATGAGTGAGCTCTTGGAGTTACTTATAAATAACCTGGAATCTTGCCCAACTCCTAAAATGAATGCAGTCCTGACAGTCCACTGTAACAGCTTTTAGCATTCTGTTTATAGGAAGGAAAACTATAAACTTGTACAAAGGAAGAGGATGCTGACAGGGTGCCCTCTGTTATAGTTTTGAAAAAATGATGACTTCAAGAAACCCATTTTGGAAAATGATTTCAAAGGAACAGAGTAGGCATTGAAAATGGCAACTCACTCTTTGCTTTTTAGTAAAGCTGCATAATTTTTCATTCTGTTCAGTACCATTTATTTTGGTTGTTAGACTGAGCCAGTCTTTCCCAATAGGTAGTGACAACTAGGGAACAATGACAAAGAAATTATTTAAAAAAAAGGTTCAAGTGAGTGCGCTGCTCCAAAAGAGACTTTTCTTTAGAGGGGTCTTGACAGTGAAGTTCACATTACTTTCAAATAGAAGATGCACATCAGCTCTTTCAAAATTACAGTTTCCTAAATGTTCCCCATCTTTTCATGAACTTCCTTAGAAGATACATATTTATTGTTTTTCCAAAAGGCAGAATAATTAAATAATGTATGCATAGTATACCTTTCATCCAGAAGAATTCTAAAACACTTTGAAGCGATACAGGGGCAAATTCTACTCGCTCAATTATTTGTATTGTGATAGCATACAGGAACTGAATCATGTACCCAGACCTTATTGTGTTAGGAATTGTATGAGAAGAACAAAAAGAGAGTCTCTGCCCAAAACAGTTTGCAATCTAAATAGATTACAATCTGGCCATGTAAATTCAAAACACCATGTTTTGCAGCACACAGTTTAAATCCATGGCAGATAAAAGCACAGAGCGTGGGTAAACTGAGGAAGTGTGTCAGGGGAGCAAAATATTGGACAGCAGATTCGTGCACAATGTAGATATATGAGAACAAAACTGAATAGGAAAGAAACCTACTACTACTGTTCTGCACATCTGCTACTCCCTTCTACAGTCTGTAGTACCATCCCTGGCCCTGCTGTCTACCAGCTATTCCAGGATTGGCTGAGAATTCCAAAATGTATTAAAGAACATTTTCCTCAGTGCGCTGCTCATTTACTTGAGCTCTATGCTTTTTCCGATGATTGGGTGCTAACTATTAAAAACAATAGTTATATAACAATTCTCAGTGACTTCAATGGGTGTGCATGGAAGGCAAGAATTAATACTAAATGGGTTAATGACAGTATTCAAGAGTTTAATATTAAGTAAGATAAAACTGATAGAACTGTAAGATAGAAAATTGGTGACATATGATAATTTAACTAAGATTGAAAGAAGCATCATCAGATGGAGGAAGACAAGCTATTCATTGATAGTACTGGTGAGAAAATATATTTTGCCTAATAAACTCATTTACACTATATGAATATATGTCTACTTTGGGCCTGGGTGAACTATGGTTTTAAATTGAATTTGAATATTAGCATAAGCTATAGGCCCAAAGCATGTGAGCATACAGAATAAGATCATGACAAAGAGGAACTTTCTTTCCAGGAAACAAAAACCAAAAAGGTCCCTGATTTCCTGGAATAAAACTAGCATACCCCTTACATTTAGGGAAAAAAACCTAAAACGAGTCCTTTACTTCAGGGAGTAAACATAGACTCCATTTTCCACTAGGGAAAGATAAGTAAAGTTGGCCCACAGGATTAGCTAGGTCCAAAATAACACAGAGAATAATAAAAAACACAGTTCTTTTCTAGCCTAAGGTTTTATAAACTAAGTCCTCTACCAGCAAGGGCAAAAAAAGATTCCCCTAGAAGGGAAGCAGCCTGCTACAGCTTCCTTTTTTATCCCTGATTCTTAAGGACTCTCAGATGGAAGACACTCCTTCCCTGATTCGTAACTCAGGCAATTTCTCCACAGTGGAGCTTTTCCTGCTGCGAGTTTTTAACCCCTTCTTTGTCTGTCCACACACTCTATCACATTCAGAATGGGGTATTTGCCATTGACACTACTAGCTTCTTGCTATTGGAGAAAGCAACCAAATCTTGAAAAGATCATATGTAAATAGTGGAAGTCCAGTCCATAAAAACTGTTGTTTTTTTCTCAGGATACTTCCAATCTAAACTTCAGCAATCAAAATGAAGTGAAAAATTCTCTTTAAGTTTTCAAGTAATTTAAAATTGAATTTCTTTAAATCATTTTCTGCTCATCATGCATAGATCATTATTGGTAATTAGATAATAGACCATAACAGTCCCTTTAGAAATACCAGGAACAAGAAACAGATAAATAGCTACTGTAGATTTTCATACATAAAATAAGGGGATTTAGATACATTTTGCTTTCTTAGGGTTAACCTTCATAAATGTCTATAAATATTTTTCTTTTCTTAAAAAAAATTGAAGTATGAAATACACAGTAGTGGAGGCCTTCATGCCGTATCAAAAAAGGTACAATATACATCTCTAGAGCAGTGTGCACTCATTTGCCAGTAATTGCTCCACATCCAGATGCAGGTAATTCACGACAGAGATGTGAATAATCTGGGAACTGATATGCATAAGTCTCATTGCTGGATCAGGAAATGTACATGTGCAAAGGCCTTAGTGACTATCTAGTCACTAAGGCCTGCCCTCTGCAACTCCTCTTGTGGAAAGCATGCCAAGCGGGCTTTCTGCCAATGGTAGGAGGAGCCAGAATCACCTACCTGCATTCCTTCCTGCTGCAGTTTCACCAGAGTGGGCCTCTGTGCGCATGGCACCCACTGTTTGGCTTCATGTCTGGGAAACAAATATAGAGCCATATTGTGAACCCCTTATTCACCATGACGGGCAGTTACTGAAGTCAATGAGACTATTGATATGAATAACTGCTCACTAATGTGAATAAAGGGTTTAGCACCTTGCCCTTTGTAATAAAGAGATTTTATCAAGTTCTGTCAGCCACCACAAGGACTGCCATTCTGGCCTCCCTCTCCTGACTTTCTGATAAATGTCAAGCTGCCTGCTCCATCTTATCTTCCCTGTCTCAGGTTCTGTCTTCAGTCTGTAAGCGTTTGCCACTTGCCAAGTGGAAGCTAAATATTTTCTGTGTGCATGCTCCAGAACTGAGTGGGAAGCAGGGACATACCATCCAGTGAGAAATGGGAAGGCCCCCCCACCCCACCAAAAAAAAAATCAGGTGGTGATCTGCCTATCAGAGTAGATCATCTTAGATTTGTCCATTCTTTCAGACCACTAGCTTCCCCTAACAGGATCCACTTGTGGATTTTTTTCTTAATGTACTGTCTTGGTGGGGCTTACATCACAAAGAGGAAAGGTTTGGGGAGAACTGGAGCTGGGGGAAGCAAAGAGCAGGGAGGCATCCAAAAAATGGGGAGGAGTATGGAAGACTGGAGTAGTGGCAGGTTGGGGCCTAGGGTTTCTGTCATAAAACGGGTGTAGGAACTTGTACATGTTATAGGTGCTATGGAAATATCTAAGAGCTAGATTGTATCACCCTTACTTTCACTGAATAGCATTTTACTACATTTATTCAATAGGACTGTGCACAAACTAAGTCATTATTTAACATGAGTACGGCTGGCAGACTTTAGCCTATTCATAGATGTACAGTAGGAAGTGTGAGTGTGAGAGAGGTGGGGCAGCAATGGTACTGGAGCAGTGGGAGGCAGAATGCAAGGAGTGGTGTGTTGAGGATTGAAGGCCAGATTCTACCATCCTTGGGATTGCCCATGGAGTAAGGTATTATTCAACCAGGGTATGGATGGCAGAATCCAGGCCTAAATTTGTAGAACATTAGCTTAAAGGCATGGTATGATAAAGCAGGCCTCTTATGGAGAACCTTTCTACAATTAAAACAGTATATGATATTTAAAATGGAAACAATGCACTGTTTTAAGATTTGACCTTCTGCTGGTCATCCTGTGTATATGTCTAATCCAAGATTTAAGCCCTTCAGTCTTCAACCCCTGTATGCTGCAGCCTGAGGGGTAATATAGAGCTCTGTTTGTGCCAGTTTTGATGTGAGCATGATAAAAATAGCAAGCCTCCTGAATACAATTCCATTCAAGACCCTAGGCATGTACTCAGGCAGCTGGCCAATGCCAACTGGTGTGGCTACACTGCTATTGTTAGCAAAGAAGCTCAAGCACAGCTAGTGCATATATGTCACCCAAGTTAGTCAGTAGACCTCCAGCTGCAATGTAGACTTAACCTTAGAGGCAGGGAGCATATCTTCCTCAATATTGTGACAGTCACAAGCAACCTGACAAAACTTAATAATAATATTAAAAAGTAGTGAAGTTTTAATGTAGACCCTTGCTCCTGCAAGCACCGAGATGTGGGCTTATCTTTACATGCACAAATATTGCCATTACGTTCAAGGCACTACTCATGTGCATAAAGTTAAACATGTGCACAAGTGCTTGCAGGATCAGGGCCATCATCAATAAAGGTTCATTTTTAGAGTTATATCAGTAAAATGTAATATTCGGAGACAATTTCTCACTGTATCAAAATGGTCACAGAATTCTCACAGCGTTCAGTAGTGCTCTACCACAGACAGTAGGGAGCTTTGCCACAGAATTTAGACCTGACGTGTTGCAGGGTCTTTGAGGTTCTAGTTATATTGTCACTATAGGCTAAAATTGCAGGGACCCAAAGCTTTAGGCTTTGTTTTGCTTCCTAGAAGATCCTTAATAAAAAGTCAGTCTTTTAAGTCTGTTCCTCTTATTTTCTATTTTCTGCACATTCATCAAAGAGGATCCATATAGCCAGGTAATTTCCTTCCACTTGTTTCATATAAATATATTTTCCTTAACCAATGTAGCCCAAATTCTTATAAACCAGTAGGTAAATCTTCCTGGGTTATTCAACTACCCTACCCAATAACCCAATTGTCAGGCTTTTTAGATTAACAGAATGCATATTCTGGAGTCAATTGACTTCAAATAGGACCTTGCGAATTGAGCTAGACGCATAATGATATATTCAGAAAGTATATAAATAGTAGGTTAATCACTCCTCAGTGAATACCCTGAATAATTTAGCTTGTGCCCTTACTATTCACTATAGTCGGTTTGACCCAGATATCATCTCTCTAAATTAAAGGCAGGTACCAATCAGAAAAAAAGGGTTCCTTAATTTAAGCCTCATTATTGGCACTGTATTACGCTTCTTACTCCATATTAGAGGAGAAATTCAATGCCTCATAATAACAGTATTTTAAAAGCCACCATTGATTTGTCAACACTACATTTTCACTGGCTGATCGGTTGCAAACAGCATGGTTGGGGGAAAACCACGGCATGCTGAAAAATCCCAAGTGACATTGTGGATGCAGAAATTAAGGTTGTCACATTTCCCCTTCTTAATATGTGACATTTTTAACCCACAAGGAAAGTGATATCTGTGTACTGAATGCTTTTCCTTGATGACCATTTCTCTTGTCTCCGTTGACATCCAAACTGAAAAGATAGTTCTTATGCTGAAATAAATGTGTTAGTCTCTAAAGTGCCACAAATACTTCTGTTCTTTTTGCTGACACAGACTAACATGGCTGCTACTCTGAATCCTGTTTCTTGGTATCTTTTTATTTAAGACATTAGGAAATAGACCTTTAGGAGTTTCTGCAGAGTGGAGAGCAATGCATACTGGTGCTGCAGGGAACCAATAATGGGGAAAGGGACATTGAAACTAAAAAGCAATGCATGGTGTATAAAGTTGCCTCTACCAGCTATAATAAGCTACATGAAGAAGTACGTCATGAGGGGAATGGAAGTAAATGAGGAGTGCGACACTCTGTGCCCCCAAGCAACACCCTGGCACCCCTCCTATCACCATTGTCATTTAATTATGATATGTTTTATACAAAGCATGCCTTGAGAGGTATCATTCTAAAAGTCTTGATCTGTTGAATATTAATATCCTGTTGGACTGTATGTGCTGTCATTGTAGGTGAAGTTATGAAGTTTTGCTATATGTGTGTTACTGAAAGATGTTGTGAAGTTGGAAACACCCATAACTAGACTTTCAGGTACAATGAAGAAACTAGACATTGCTAATGGCGCATCAACAAAGACAATGGACCATAGAAAAGGCTTGTCCTCACCTGGGGATGCTTCAGACAGCCTATGAAGAATGGCTGCCATGACTCATCAAGCATGCAGGAGTATGTGATTAGATCACATGATGTTGAACACCATTTTGGTACCTGTATTTTCCCACAAACTGGTTCAAAACTTGGCTTTAAACAAAGGAGTTCCCGCCATATGGAAGAAACTATAAAACAGGAAGTGACATCACCAAAGGCCCCCTTCCCACACAAGAAAACACTTGGAAACACGTGAGGAACAAAGGCTGAACTGGGGGAAGTGCTGGACCCAGGCAGGAAAGAAAGAAGCCTGCCTGTGTATAAAGCCTTGGTGCACTGTTTATATTATCTAATAGGGTGAGACGCTGCTTAATTCAAATCCTATCTAGTATATTAGGCTTAGATTGCTATTTTGTTTATTTGCTAGGCAATCTACTTTGATCTGTTTGCTATCACTTATAATCACTTAAAATCTATCTTTCTGTAATTAGTAAATTTGTTTTATATTTTACCTAAAACAGTGTGATTTGCTTGAAGTGTGTGGAAAACCTCAGCTCAGTTAACAAAGGCTTGTGCATGGTCCTCTTTACATCGAGAGAGGGGCAGACTGGGTAGTAAATTCATACTGGTCAGGCTTTAGACCAGGGCAGGATGGTACAGCTCCCAGGTCTTAGGCTGGGGAGCTGGGGGTATTTTGGCTGGAGCTTCTCTATTGTTGGTTCATACAGTGGCTGGCAGAGCATTCATGAACACACTTGGGTGTGGCCCCTGCCTGTGGATGTTGGTATGAGTGCAAGCTTGGAGGGCTTTGCAGCTTGTGACAACATCACAGTGTGAGAGGGAACACAGATCAGTGAATCAGAGGGCTCAGCTGTACCCCAGTTCCAGGTGGCACCCCGACGGGAGGGGGGACCCATCACAAGAAGAATTGATTTTTTTTTTAGGCTTGGCATGGAATGCATAGCAAACACATATGCAGGCCATCAGTTGCATTTGTATGTAGTACTACAACCTTCAGATGCATATTCTGGTGAGAAGTAAAGGTGGGAAACTGAAAAGATTATTACTTATCCTGAAGACTCTGGCTTTCTTCGGCTCTGTCTTACATAAATGTAAATCTACACTAAAGTCAACGAGCTATTGAAGAATATCTACGCCCATTTAAATAAAAAAATATTGAGCCCTTAGACTGAGCCTAGAATTCAAATTAATTCTGGTGTGACGTTACCCAGGGTACAATCTAGACTGATGAATCGCGGTGTCCCCTCAATTCTCCAACCTGGGGTGCCTTTCACACTGCTTCACTGTGAGAGCAACCACTCCTGGTTTGCTCACATACAGCCTCCAGCAGGTAAATTATTCCTCGTTATACTGTATGAGTGCTATGGCCAGCCACTCATGAATTACACTACAGAGTAACACCAGAAAATTCCCAGTCCTAAACTTTTCCCCAGCAATGTGTGTCTTGTACTGCCCAGATCTCTTCTGAATGATACAAGGTCATCTAAAGTCCATCATTTTATTAATAGAAAACCATATGCACCAATCCTATTATTTCAAATGGCGTTTCCCAAACACTTCAGTCCAAACACAGCGGTTTATTAAAACAATAAAAAAAATTAAGTACAGAAAGATAGATTTTTAAATTATTACAAGTAATGAGGCATAAAAGTCAAAATTGGTTATGAGAAAATAAAGATAAAACACAACTAATACCTAACTTAACAAGCTAATTGGATTCAAAGCAAAAGTATCTCTTATGACATGTGCTAGCAGTCTTACTGGCTAAACTTCTTTAAGACAGGATCCCTCCCCAGTTTAGTGCTGTTTCCTTTGTCCTTCAAGTGTTGTTCATGCTATGAGTAGAGATGAATGGGGAGCAATAATCTGGGACATTTGCTCTCCTTTCTTATAGCATATATCTTCTTTGAGAATCATCTCCAGCTGAGGTACAGGAGATATGTGGATGGGAACCTCAAGCTATTCCATTGTGAAAATGTAGATGTTTCGCTCACACCCTCTTTCCTACCAAAGAATGGCCGCTTAAACAGGTGATAGTCCATTTGATTTTGTTGACCTAGGCTGAGGCATCAGTTTGCCTTTTGTCTCTGAAGAACTGGTTTGTGACTGCCCTTATTAATATCATACAGTATATTCTTATAACTTTACATATAAAGTTGTCATACATACTTTACCAGGAGAATAATGAACAGCAAATTATGAGTTTTCGAACGATACCTCACAAGGCATATTTTGTACAAGATTTATCATAGTCCTATAAAAGGGTGAACATAGGGATACAGACTGTCACATCTGGGAAAAAAAATCTTTCCAAGAACATCATGATATAACAGCATTTTATATATTATGTCATTTTAAATATTTTGGGAGAATAAATACATTGTGATAATTTTGCAGATGGATAGATCAGTGTATCACATATTAGTATTGTGAAGCTTGGTCTCTTTCCACAAATGAGTTGTATGTCATGGGGAGGGGAGGAATTCTGCTTCAAATCATAACCATTTGTCTACTCTTAGTCAGAACAACAAAATAATAGCACTTTTCAAGAGCAGAGCATAATAAACTTATTGGAAAAAAACCCAAATAGATAAATCTCCCAGCGAATGTTAAAGGGACATTCATTGTCTAGGGTCAAGCTGGAGGGCCTAAAAATATTAGAATTTCTTATTATATTTTGGCCTGCAAGTGTATGTTTTGCTATCCTTTTGTTCTCCTTTCATGTTGCATGCGTGTGAGCTATATCTTATTTTGTTAAAGTGTGGTCAAAACCTAGAGATATTCCCACAATATGACAAAAGTAGAAATTATTGCCAATTGCATTGGCATGCTTTTAAAATTTCCAACTCTGGATTAAAAAAACCTGGGTTATTACACTTGTGTCTGGGATTAAAGTAAAGATATCAAAAGAAAGACTAAAAGCAGGGAAAAAAACATACTGTGGGGGATGTGGCCTAATCAAAAAGCAGTTGTGACATTTTTACATTCATTTTCTTGGAAAGAGAGCTGTCATCCATATTGAAATATGAATATCCTATAGAAATGAAGTCTCTTTGGTTTGCTGGGATCCCAGTATTAACATGGTGACCTTTTGGTAATGGGATATGAAGCCTTTAACTTCTAAGCCATAAGTTCAAATCCAGCCCAAATCAGTAGTGATTGAAATTGCTGTCCTCTGACAGTTGTTCCATTGACAGTATAAAATGATTCAGTAATCTTCATGCAGTTCTCATATAGTGGCAAGTTATCACAAAAACCACAGTCACATTTCTCACCCATTTTTGCAGTCTCAATATGATGTAAAATAGTCAATAATCATAGAAATTAAAATCCTCTTTCAGCCCTAGTGATAGTTCCTACTGCACAGGGATGAGAAACATTGTCAGCAAAGTGTGCAGAAGCCTGCTCTGCTCAGTCCTTTGCTTCCGTGTTGTGTGGATAAACAGAAGGTTTCAATCCCCAGGGCTGACAATCAGACACCTTCAGGATTCCTAAATTCAAAAGAAAAGAGAGAAAAAAGTGTGACCATGCACTGATTTGAAAGAGAGATTGGAAACCCTACATCTATTAAGAGGAAATTCACATAGGAAAATGATGAGAACAGCTCTTTTCCTCTAGTATAATGACTGTTAGCATAGCACATTGCATAATAGTATATAAAGGGTGTGATGGTCCGCGCCCCTAGGGTCAGGGCAGCGCGGCCTACCAGTCAGTCTCTGAGGCTACCCTTTGGTGCCGGGCAGCGTGGCCTAGCGGCCGGAGTCTGTAACACCACTCTTTGTTGTAGGGTAGCGTGGCCTAGTGGCCAGAGTCTCTAGCACCACCCTTTGGTGCAGGGCAGTGTGGCCTAGCAGCCGGAACAGTAGCATGGCAACTCACCACTGACTCAGCGGGGAGGGTCCGGCTGAAACACGCTGAGTTTCTCCAGGGTGGGAGGTACCATTCTGCCGCCCTCCCTGGGTCACTCCCTACCAGAGTCGGTGTTGGGGTATCCCATGAGGTGTCGGGTCCTCCGTGGTCAGCAGGGCCGGTCGTCGTGGCGGGCTTCTCCACTTGTGGGGATCCAGACAGGCCGTGAAAGGCTTTGATTCCTGGTGTAGTCCGCGGCCATGAGTGGCCCTCTGCAGGAGCTCCCCAGGCAGGTCCTTCCCCTGCGGTCTCCTCCCCTGAATGAGCTGGGCTCCCTCCCTTTATACACCTAGTACACTTGGAGCATGGCCAGTCTTGTCAGGGGGGCGGGACTTCTGCTGTCAATCCCATGGGTTCAGCCCTGTCTGGGCTAGTGTGGGGTAAGCGGACCCTGTCACAAAGGGGAAATGCTAGCTGAGGACACTTACAAATTCTTATTCTTACAGAAAGTGTCATGGAGATCTACTGAGTCCACTTTAGAGCAGACAGAATCTCACTGTGATTATTTTTTAATGAAAAGTTGCTAACTAATTATAGACACCACACATTATTTTCATTCCTTAGTAGTAGACAAGAGGATGATAGTTATAAGAATTAACAGATTCAGAAGAGTTGAGCAGTGTAGGTTGAGTTACAATAAATATCCCTATTGATATTATAAAAGTTATATCAATTATATTTTCTTTATCGGTTTGTCCTATTTGACCCATGTTTCTTCAAATTCTTCAGATGTTCATCTAATACAGTTAGTGACTCCACTTATCTTAAATCTTTCATTCTGCTCAAAGACACTGCAATAGATGGCAGCTTGGTTTTGCAACCATAGTGATAAATACATTTAATGGGTTAAGTCACAATAATTCTAAACAAATATCTTTGTTTAATTTCAGAAAATGAGGACATTTTCCTAAAATCATAGTAATAGGTGTTTGGGCGATAAATCCCTATGATGTTTTGAGTCAAATTTCTGATATCAGACCAGATGCTTTTCAAATGGGAAAATGCCAATGCCTGGAAGATGCCATGCTATTCCCTCCAATGTTTTTTTTTCCATTGCACACCTGATGGGAATCTCTATGCACTCCCTTCCTAGAACCCCTTTGATCCACTACCGGGAAAGATGATACTGGCTGTGTAAAAGGTCAGCCTTAATCTCTCATACATATTGTATTTTAATTTTAATTTCAGACATTTAGGAGCTTTCAACCAATGCTCCTTTTTTACCATTTCTCAGGGAACAGCACTTTTGCCTGCAGACCTGGGTCAGCAGCAGATTTAAGGCAACCTGAGATGAGAAGAGACGAGCATTTTTTCTCCCCTACCCCTACACCCAGAGCAACTGGGGAAGTATGAAAGAGGGATGGAGAAAAAAAACCCACACTCCTCAAAAATGGGTCTACATAGCAGAGGGCAAGCCAGGTGCATCCTTGCCCAAACCTCCAAGGAATCTGTAACAACCTGCTGGGCAGGAAGCCGTACACACTTCTCCAAGGGCTGGTCTACACTAGGGGGGGGGGGATTGATCTAAGATACGCAACTTCAGCTACATCAATAGCGTAGCTGAAGTTGAATATCTTAGATCAATTTTTAAAAGTACTTACCCCGGTCTACATGGCAGCAGGCAGGCTCCCCCGTCAACAGCGCTTCCCCCGCGCGCGGAGCTGGAGTTCCGGTGTCGATGGGGAGCGGCTCTGGGATTGATTTATCGCGTCTAGACAAGACACGATAAATCGATCCCAGAACATCGATAGCTACCTGCCGAATCGGGCGGGTAGTGTAGACGTAGCCCAAGTAGTAGATACCATGCTAGGAGGAAGGAGTATAACAATCCCCACCAGGAGATTTCCATAGTGATTAAACCTTAAATCTTCAGTAACAAACCACAGGTCTCTACTACTTGTGCTAAAGGAGGAACTCAATTAGCTGGCAGCTATAGTAAACTCTTGCCTTCTCTGTAGTCCAGGGGACATGGAGCATTTAGCCAGTGTATTGCAGAAGCATTTGAAACAGCACTCTTTCCCATCTACTGCCTAAAATAGGAACCTAGTGGCACAGGAGAAATCTCCTTCCAAAAAAGATGGCAGACAGGTGAGGTGGAAGAGTTTCCATGGCATGTAATTGGCTGCTAACTGTGACCCTGATCCTGAGTATTGAGCAATCCACTTTTCATTGTAGAACTGACAGGAGCCTCTATGCACTCCCTTCCCAGAGACCCTTTGATCTGCCACTGGAAAAGAGGAGACAGAATAGAGGGCCTTTGAGAGCCCTGCTCACGGCTTATCTCAGAGTGGAGGATTCACCCATTGCAACCTGGGAAGAAAAGCCCTGCATTTTTGATGGAGGCAGGGAAGACTCATAGGACCTGTCTCCTCTTCCCATTCTCACTATCGCAGATCAAAAGGCTTCCCGTCTGTCAGCTCTGCAACAAACAGTAGAAGTACTGGTAAACTTACAGCTGGGGTAACCGTAACCAGCCTGCTGGCTCTGGTGTAGCAATCTCACCTCTTCTCACAGCCCATTGTTATAACTGGAGACACAAACAGAAATGGGGCCAGAGACAAAAGCAAAAGATATTTTAGAATCCAGTCATAAAGATAAAACAGAATTCATGCCTCAATGAAAGATAAGTCAGTTACTTTATACTATGTATTAAGAGATTTCAGTTCATGTGAAGAGAAGCAACAACATGAACACAGCATCCTTTTGGGTCCACAGATGAGTGCCTTGACCGAGGCGGGTCAGGGTTGGGGTCAGACCAGAGAACAGATATTTGGATGCAGTCATTTGAGAGATTCAAATATTCCTTCAACTTCACTAGACTCCAGAATTTCACTACATTGCTTTTATGACAATTATGGTGTTATCAACCATATGAAAGAAAGATTAACTCATCATATATATAAGTCAGAAGACTTTACTTTATTTTAAAGCTCATATGGTGGGCAGTAACAGGATGATATGAAGATTCAAAAAGCTGTGATCTAAAATTAAAGTTAATGCTTTTTATTAAGTTGATCACAGCAGGAGCAGGAATTTCAGTGATAAGGCTGAATTGTAATGGCAGTTTGGTTTCTTGAAATGATCCAGCATTTCAAGATATTTTCAAAGGGCAGCTAAGAGTGGGTGATTTAATTTACAGATGTAGGTCTGAATGCTCACAAGAAGTTAAGCTCCTATCTTCTATTTAGTCTTATATTCCATAGATTTCAATGGAAATTAGGAATGTAAATAGAAGTTAGGAGCCTAATTTCTCTTGAGCATTCATCCAGTAGAGACTATGGAATGGATCAAAAACTCAACTATGAATTGCCTTCCTTTTTCCATGGTAAGACATACCTTTAATAATCACATAAAGGGACATTAACAAGACAAGGAGGCCAGAAGCTCACCTTAGAGTACCTTAGAAGCTTGATTAAAGTGTTTTTATATGTTTCATAAATCTGTTCACAATATTCTACAGATCCATTAAACATCTTTAGAAAGCACTGAAGGGGCACCGTGTGTCTCAGGAGATTGCTAATGGTATATATGGCCTTTCACCTCTAGCTTTCGCTTTCAAATCCAGCCCAGGTTGAACGTTGTCCCTCTCTGATGGTTGTTGTCATGGTTACCAGTCTAACTGCATCTCTGACTCCTCCTGGTTTCACTGAGTGCACCTGCCTCTCAGGTCTCAAGCCCCAAGCCATCACGTCTCTCATGAAATCATGTAATTTTCCCACTCTCTTACCAGGACTTGGGCTGCAGTCCCCTGTGTACTAACTGATTACTTCAGCAGACCCAAGTTATATTCAGATTTTGCAGTTCTGCTTTTCAGGACCAATGTGTAGTGGTATCCAGTGACCAGACGGCATTCTTAAAGCAAAGTATTGTTTTATTTAGAACCAAAGTATTTCAGAAAAACATTATTAGGTATCTAGCCACTGCCTATTGGGGATCCATATAGATTCTCCAAGACCTGTAGGGTTTGATCACCCCCATTCCCAGGTACCAAGTCACTATAATACTGTTTATAACCCTTTAATCTATTAGCTCCCAGCATTGTCTTGTAATTGCCTCCCAAGTGTTGGCTGGGAGGCTTCTTATCTATAACCATCATGTTGTTTCCCTGCTTGTTTTTCCAACAGGTCCCTATTAACCTAAGTCAATACATTCATACAGGAAAGTCTAATAAGCCAATATAGCTTTGGTCACATAAAGCGTTTATAAAATTATCACAGATGATTACATAGCAGATCCAAAGCTGTGATGTGATGTGCTGGTTTTAGTAAAATACCTAGAGGGCAGATGTCCACAGGACAAAATCCAATACCACAATGGGCATCCTTGTTGACAATCTTGCTCCAAAGAGTAAAAAATCATGGACTGGACTATTCAGGGCCAGTCTTACCTGTGGGTGATGTGGTTGACTGCCTAGGGCACTGTGGTTGTGGGCGGGCACCTTGGTCAAGAAGCTGCAGAAGGGCCATACTCACCCACTCCACCTGCTGCAGCTCTGCCTGCTGCGGGCTGCCTAGGGAGCACTACTTAAAGGGCACCAAAGAACGTTCTCCCAGGGCATCATTTTCCCTAAAGCCAGCCGTGAGACTATTCATTCACCTCCTGTTGTGATTCCCACACATCATGCTTGAGGTAAATTGGAAAGTAATATAACTCCAATACAGGCAGTGATAGTTATACATCTTCTGAGGATAAACGGAGGACTTCACGTTCTAGGAGTATGAATCCTAAATGTTTTATGAATGCTATTACATTTAAAATAACTGCATTGAAAGAATGTTATTAAGATTGTAAAGTCAAGCACTTAAAAGTTAGGAAACACCACCAGAATTAAGGTTGCCTGTGCAATTTTAATTTGGCCCCCTTGTGGGTATGCATTATGAAACAGTCTTTAATTACATGATCACACACTATTTTTTTCCAGAGGGCTTTCATTATTAAGCAGAGCTCTGTGAGACTGAGGAAACTTGCTTCACAAGTGAACTTTTTCTTTTAAAAACAATCCAAATACAAACAAACAAATCTTAAAAAACTCCCAAGCCTAGAGGTAGCTTAATTAAAGTCCATGGAAGTTTAAAGCTTGAGGGAAAAATGGGGAAGTGATAAATCAATAAAATCAATCCAGAAGAAAAAGTAGCCTGATGCTAATCATCATTAAATAGAAGTAATGGGTTACATCAAAGACAGAGAATGTCATATGAGAACTACAGTAATAAGGTAACATTGTGTGTGTTTGGGGGTGAATGTGAATTAAGTAGTATCCACCCATTCACAGGAGAGCATGGAAAATATAGGGTATCTTGAGTTATATGCAGCTTGATTTTACTGACATGAAGCCATTTCTCCTTTGTTGTAATTATTTATAGTACCCTACTGAATTCCCTCTAATCCTTAGTTCATCCCCAATTAAAATTATATTTCTCTCTATACAACATGCTTTAAATTATGACTGGCATTTCTAATCCTATTTATGGTGATGGATGGCCATTTTGTGGCAAACTGATATTATTTGTGACACCAGCCATGTGAAAGCTCAAAGAGGAGACTGTAAATCATTTTACAATGTGTTTTAATAATGTCTAAAGAAAACTATTGCGCTAAATCTTTCTCCTGTGCTGTGTTAGTGAACAAGGTTGGGGACAGGACAAGAAGAGGGTAAAGGGGGATCTTTTCCTCCCATGCTCACAGCAGGGCAAGATAACATTAAAGGACTAGCTAGGCGATGTGGCCAGCTAATTTTCAGTCTTTTACCCTGCATTCCCAAAGGGGTGTAGTTAGTGTCTTTGGGAGCTTGTTTAGCTACCATCTTTCTACCATGCATGCTGCACTTAGCAGTTATTTGGCAGTGCATTGTACTCCTGTTGAGAGGAGCAGTAAAGTGCTGTCTATTACCAGCTGATGTTAAGAGTTGCCAGATGAAGCCATTTGATGAGCACAACAAGAAGTTTTACTGGCCCTACAAAACCTAGGAACTATACTACACATTCTTGATCACTACCTACTGACGGCTTATCTATTAACTATTTACTGATATACAGATACAGAGCATGTCCCATAGTGCATTTAGCTGGATCTCACAAGGAATCTGGCCTATGAGGATTTTTTTTCCATAGGGATGCACCAGTCAGTGTCTTTGTTACTCTTATAGCTTTTTGTATGCGTTCTAATCCATTAATAAAGCAGGTTGGAAACAAACAGCACCACTTTTTTCAGCAAGATGGCCACCTCCAGCCCTATGTTCAGAAACATTAATGGTCACGAAAATCTTTAAAAAAACCAAAAATCATACATTTCACAGTTTATTCATAGCATCAAGTGCATCTCACCTTGTGAGCTTATAGACTGCTACTTGGAAGAAAATAAGTGAGATAGTCCTTTATTTTAATGGGTAAGGAAATAGTACACAAATATTTTTTACTGGCTTGGCAACAAATAAGCTATGTTCCCAGTTCAGGTCTGATCCATCTGAATTCTAGGCACAGCTGGTCAAGATATTTTGCATGAAATAACTTCCCTATGAGGGCAATTGAAAAGAAAAATGTCAATTCGAGTATATGTTTTGAAACAAAATTATATTTTTCATATCCAAATATTGATTCAACATGAAAGTCATTTTAACAGATTGAATAATTTAATTTCAATTGAAAAAGCTGACATTTTCTGTTTCCATAAATCAGTTCCAAACTTTTTAGAATTTTTCACTTTGCAAAAACATTTGATATTTCAACTTTTCTAGATTTAGGGGTGTCTAGATTGGAGTTTTTTATTTGGGGGCTACAAATAAGTGCTTTGCATTCAGTCATCTCCCAGTGCATAGTCAGGGTTCTAAGTTAATTCTGTAATGTGAATGAATTTATGTTGAGAATGCCTTTTCAATGTGCTATTGTTTCTCATCTTCATCACTCATCACTGTCAGAATCAGAAGCTAGATCAGCATCTGTAGCACCAGAAACAGCATCCTCTAAATAAAAAGTCTCAATGTTTATTTTTAAAGCATGTCAGTTATTCTAAATGTTTCCACATGTTCATTCTTCTGGCTTCTTTATTGGTTAGAGGCAATATTTTTCCACTGACTTGAGAGAACTGAATGAATGCCGGAAAAAGGAAATACCTCTAAATATTTGGCTGAAGTTATTTTTCATTTTCAGAAAGATCTTTCTTATTGGTTATACATTTTTTGTTACTGATGTCTGGGCTCCTTCCACCATAGAATAAGCTGGCAGAAATACATGAAGCATTTATTTTCTGACATCAGTTAAAGAATTCTCAGTTTTGAGCTATAGTTTAGGAACAAAAGCTGCTTCAAGTAACAGAAGTGACATCTATCATCCAGTTTTAGTGACATCACCTGCCAGAACCTCAAATAGAATAAAACTGCTTGTAATTTCCTGGTGTTTCATTTATTATGCTCTATATAATTCTGACAGATAACTAACAAACACACATTTGAAAAGTGCGTATATACTCTGACTAGCACCTGAGTAAAAAAAATTGCACAATTTTACTTCACAGATCTGTTCCTTTTGTTTACTCAGTTAACTCTGATGACTTGACTGAAAAAAAAGTATGTTTTTATGACTTTTGACCACTGTCATCCCTACACAGACAACATAGTAATGAGGGAGTGACTAATTTCACATTGAAAGGTCATTTGTGCTACCGTAATATTTTCAAAATCATTTTAGCAATCTCATGAAAGTAAAAAAAGGGGTTTGCAAGTGTAACTAAGATCAAAGTTGAGGACAATGAGGTTACACAAGTGCAATTGTTTATAGAATTTGCAGCCTACAGAATCTTCATTACTGATGATGATGTGCAAACCACAAATGTCTGAGCTTGACTTACGGATCCCAAGGTGTCTGTGGTGGTGGCAGTTGTGACCATAAGCACCGTTGTATTCACATCCTACACACTATTGTAATCTTTATACAAAATATGCCTTGTGAGGTATCATTTGAAAATGAATAACTCACTGATCAATAACATCATGGTAAAATGTGTGTAGCTACATTATATGTAAAGTTATTATTTTCCCCAGTATGATGTTACTAGTAGATGTTCAAGACCATGCCTAGATAAAGGTGTTAAAACAGGTGTATCCTTGTGACGCATGGCTAAAAAGGGTTAAACAGCTTGCAGGTTGAATGACCCAAAGCCCACCTTTAAAGTCATGTTAGAAAGGTATGTGAATGATAATTAGGGCCATTCATGCTAAATGGGCTAGAACGTTGAAATGCAAACCTATATTGTTATAAGTAATACTAACTGTGTGTATTTTAGCTGCTACTCATAAACAGACAGTTCCTGACTGTCACTGGAACTATTGATTCCAAAATCAAAAGGGAATATTAACATTTGGATGAATCTTGGGTAAAATAATGTCATTGTCTATATGTCTCTTTGAAGTTTGTAATAGGGCAATGTATCCATTAGGCAGTCTATGTTAATTTGTGTAATGAATTTCTGGTGGTGTTTAGAAAGCAAAAGCATGAGGAGTCCTTGTGGCACCTGAGAGACTAACAAATGTATTTGGGCATAAGCTTTCGTGGGCTAAAACCCACTTCATCAGATGCATGGAGTGGAACATACAGTAGGGAGGTATAAATACACAGAATATGAAAAGATGGGAGTTGCCTTACCAAGTGGTGGGGTCAGTGCACTTGGTAAGGCAACTCCAATCTTTTTATATGCTATGTATATAAAATGCTATATATATAAAGGTGAAGTGGCCCATTAACTGTAGCAAACTTTATCTGACTTGAGATATAGCTAAAGTGAACCATCTGCTCTGTTTAGTTAGTATGGATATTTAACTCATTCTGGAATTGTTCCTTTAACTTGGTAAAACATCTATCAATTGGATCTCCAGCTCCTCATCCCACTTCATACCCAAGTGGTGGACGTATTCCAAGTAGTTTACAGTTTAATGTAGATATGACAAAATAATTCCAGATGTGTTGTAGCACTTCAGCAGAAAGCTTTGGACTGGGTTTATCTACAGTATTCGCTGTTTTATGTTTTAGGGCAGGAATGGTGTCCCTCTGTTTGCCAGAAGCTGGGAATGAGCTACAGGGGATGGATCACTTGATGATTACCTGTTCTGTTCATTCCCTCTGGGGTACCTGGCACTGGCCACTGCTGGAAGACAGGATACTGGGCTAGATGGACCTTTGGTCTGACCCAGTATGGTCATTCTTATGTTCTTACATTTTTTACTTTTTTCCTTAGTCTTTCTTTATCTAGTCTTCTTCACAGAGTTCACTCTTACTTTTTCTTCTCCTATTTTTGGGAGGCCCCTTTCTTTTCTTTCTCTCTCACTAGCAAGCACTTACAGCTTCTATTTACTGCAATAGGAGTTGAGTGGAACTGTTCGGAAAATGGATTTTCCATCCTGTGAAAAATGTTGAGATTAAAAAAAAGTCCTAATTTGGGACAAAAAGACAAACTTTCAAAAATGTTCATAAAACAAAATAAAGAAAATCATTTTGGGTCAATCAAAAGGTTCAGTTTCCACCATATAAAATAATACAACCTTCTAAATTAAAAAGTCATTTCAAAGTGAGAAACAAGGTGAGTGAAGGTAATATCTTTTATTGGACCAACTTCTGCTGGTGAGAGAGACAAGCTTTGGAGCCACACAGAGCTCTTCTTCAGGGCTAGGAAAGAGTGTCACAGCTAAATGCAAGATCGAACAGATAGTTTAGAATAAGTATAAGAAGTTAGCACATATTGGTTCAATAAAAGATATTACCTCACCCACCTTCTCTCTCTAATATCCTTGGACTGACACAACTACGACAACACTGCTTACAACATATTTCAAAATAAGACATTTTCAAAACATTTTTTCAATTTTTTTCCAAAATGAAATTTTGTCAAAATAGATATGATTTTAGAAAACAATTAAACTTAATTAGAAGAGCATACATTGATGGTATGATATTATAATATATTTGAAATATTCAGTTTTATAATACTTGGAAGATGAAGGGAAGATTACTAGCAGTCAGCATGGATTTACTAAGAACAAATCATGCCAAACCAGCTTGGTTTCCTTGTTTAACAAGGTTAAAAGAAGGTTTGGTGGATGAGGGAATGCAGTGGGTCTAATATACCTGGGCTTTAGCAAGTCATTTGACACAGTCCCACATGACATTCTGATAAGTGAGGTGGAGAAATGTAGCTTGGTGGAACTACCATTTAAGTGGATACATAACTGGCTAAACAACTGCAAACAAAGAGTAACTATTAATGGAATGATGTCAGATTGGAAGGAGGTCTAAAGTAGGGTTCAACAGGGGTCTGTTCTGGGTCTAGTGTTATTTGACATCTTTATTAATGACCTGGATGTGGGAATAGAGAGTGTACTGATAAAATTTGCAGATGACACAAAACTAGGGGGGTTGCAAACACTTTGGATGATAGAGCTACAATTCAAAGGGATCTTGATAAATTGGAGAATTGGGCTATAAACAACATTTGTCAAAATGAAATTCAACAAAGAGAAATATGAGGTGCTACACTCAGGGGAGTGAAACCAAATGCACAAATACATGCTCATTGCACAAAGAATGGGGGATAATTGGTTAGTCAGCAGCACTATTGAGAAGGATCTAGGAGATGTAGTGGATCACAACCTCAATATGAGTCAGCAATGCGATGCTGTTTCAAAAAAAACAAATGCAATTTAGTTTGTATTAACAGAGACATAGCATGAACATCATGAGAGGTGATGGCACCGCTCTACTTGGTGCTGGTTAGGCCTCAACTGGAGTACTGTGTCCAATTTTGGTCACCGACGTATAGAAAGGATGTAGAGAAACTGGAAAGGATTCAAAGGTGATGAACAAAGATGATCAAAGGGATGGAATGCAAGCGATCTGAGCAAAGGCTGAAGGAACGGAGTATGTTTAATTTGAAAAAAGAGGAGATTGAGGGGGGACATGCTAGCAGTCTTCAAATACTTGAAAGGCTACCATAAAAAGATTTAAAGTTGTTCTTTCTTGCCACAGAGGGCAGGAGAAGAAGCAATGAGTTCAAACTACAGCATAGCGGATTAGATTAAATCTCAGGAAAAACTTCCTAACTGTAAGAACAGTAGGATATTACAACATACTGCCTAGGTAAGTGGTGGAAACTCCTTCACTGGAGGTTTTCAAAATAGCCATCTGTCTTGGATGGTTTAGACACAACAAATTCTGCATCCTGGCAGGGGGTTAGACTAGGTGACTCTTGCGGTCCCGTCTGACCCTATGGTTCTATGATTCTGTGAAGTATATTAAAATAAAATTATTAAGGTTGCAAAGTGAAGTACTCAAAAGTTAGGATATGCCAAATTTAAGCATGCACAGGTAATCGTAATTCACCCCTCCTCTTGTGCATATGTACTATAATACATACTTTAATTACATTATCACATATCTCCACAAGACACTTGTTTTAGTTAGTTAGTGAGTAGTTATTCAATATTTTTTCTTCCTCATTCAGACTGTGTCCCTAGGCCTTATTTATACCACCCAAATCCTGTAATGGACACATAATTAACTTCCGCCATAATTTTTCAGTGGTGCTCATCACTATAGTATCTTCACAAACATTAATCAATTTATCTTCCCAATATCCCTATGAGAGTAGATGCTCTTATTATCCCATTTTACAGCTAAGGAACTGAGGCACAATGATAGGCAAAATTGGCAAATATCCATTAATTTAGGGTGTCCAACTTGTAACACCTACGCCCTGATTTTCTGTTGTACTTAACATTTTAAAAACACATTATATGTTCAAAGCACAGCTCCAACTGATTTGGGATGCAGCCATGAGTGCTCAGCACTTCTGAAAATCTGGCCCCAAGCATGTCTCATTGGGTACCCAGACAATAAGGAACACACAATTCCTACTAAACATGTGCAAACTGAGGTTTTTCTGAGGCTTATAACTTGGGCCAAGCTTTTATGGGGACAGTAATAGGTACATCAGTGTGACCATCCTACCAAACTGTAAATCCCTGCTCCAAAGCCTGCGGGCTCAAAAGCTTGGTTAAAAAAGAAAAAAAAAAGTCTGAGGCAGATATGAAACATGGAAAATTTCAGTCAAAATGATTAGTTTGGCAGATTGAAAATAGGGTCTTATAATGGGAAATGCTGGGCAACCTTAAATATAGGAGTTGCTACTTGCACTGCCAATAATAAATAATAATGAACTTTAATACATATAGTAATCATTATAAGCAAATCACTCCAGGTGAATCCACACTTGTGTCAAACCACTTAAGTCCAATTTAAATCCTATTGTGCCCTTATTTGATGTCTACTAGAGTCTCTCCTCATTCTACTTCCATGTTTTTGGAAGAGTGAACTAATTAGTTGCTTTCTCTTCTTTTAGGCAGCACAAATTTCAAAGGCATTGCTGATTTCTCACTCAATTTTGTTTTATTTTCCTTCCTTTTTAAAAAACAATTCTGCAGACTTCTCTGTACCCAATGGGCCAACCGCCATTTCTAGCTTCACTCATTATTGACAACTGAATAGCTGAAAGGCAGCAAGCTGCTCAACCTGTAGAGAGATGTGTGTCAGTTTGAATCTCAGACCAACATCATGCTTTAGCTCTAGTTTCAGTAGAATTTTTCCATCTCCATTTGTTATTTCTTCACAGGAAGTTCTTCTGAGCAAGGCTTTTGTTGATGTTATTCTTTAGGAAAGAATGTTTCTACTTGCAATGTCAATGAATGAGATTTAATGAGGACACTAGTGGCAATAATGATTGAGTACAAGCACCACAGCAACTGTATGCTAGTTATTTTTCATTCTCTTTTAATTTATACATAGAAGGCCCTGAAAAGATGAGGCAACCTATTTCAGAGTAAAGAACATCATTGCTCAACTAAGGCTAATACAATCATTTGAAAGCTGGAGAGTCCTTACGGCACAATGTTTTTTTATAGCAAGGTGGTATATGTTGCTGTTTCAAGATTTGTGTTCCTTAGGGGTTTATATAAAGAGCAGCCCATCCAGATTTTATTCTGATCACATTTTATGAGCTTGTGAAGATGAGTTAAACAGTCTGGTTGGGGAGGGGAGGATAGATATCAAAGTGATTCCATAAGAGGTGGCTAAGGCTAGGTTATATAATTTCTAAACAATGTTACATGTTCATTTTTGTATTTGGCATCACTGCAGACTTTGTGAATGTATTATTTTGTACTGTGTGCTTAGCTTGTACTATGTCTGCTTGGCAAAGGGTGATGTGAACAAGCTAGCATAGAATTAACATGGCAGTAAACATACACATATTCTTAATCCAGATAGGCACATGAAAATGTTATCAATTATTTCTCGGTCATTGTTGATTTCTTACCCAGGTTGTTTTTTGTTAAACTTTGGTTTTCATACTGCAGCCAAATAAACATTTTTATTTTGCTCAATGTATTTTAAAAAAATAAAATCATCCATAAATCATAAGGGCAAAACTGTCCCTCGGCCTGCACTTTTCTATACATCCCTGACTCAGGATTATGGGTCATCATATGCAGGGGTATGTGGGTATTGTGTACCCACTACCCTGTGTCTCACTCCTGGAGCTTACACCTGCTACTCTGCCAGCTTGAGCATATAAGCAAGGAGTCTGCTCCATAATACTCTAACCAGTGGAGCAGAGCCAGCAGTGGCGGAGACAATAGAGATATGCCATGGGTATGGTTTGGTAAATTTGAAAAAACATTTAATTTTGTCCACGTTTGTACCCTTTTTTACTCACTTTTTGCTACTTTCATGCAAGCAGGGATTTTTACAAGTAAGTCTACTAAGGCTCAAATGTGGGGAAAACCACCCAAAAATTATTAAGCTGGGAAACTGAAACTGTTTCGGGCTTCATTTCTTTAATGTGAACAACTCATTCTGTAAACTCAACTTCCAAAGTACTTATTTCTAATGTAAATAATGATCAACAATAAAAATGAGGGGACATCAAATTTGTGTGGAACACTGGTGACTTTGGGCTAAACACAGCGATGTCCTTCAGAATGAGGTGCACTTCAGAGGTTTGACTGGCTGATTGTAGATGACAAATTTGGGGCTCATCATACAAGCTAGATGGTAATTTTACCACAAGCACTGGATAGGAAAGCCGTGGGTGTGCCTTTCCAAGAGCAGCACAGGGAAGGAACCTCAAGGAGCTGTGATTCCTTCCTTGCTCCTCACCTTACTTGCAGAGTAGTACTCTGCTACTGGTTCATACCAGTTTCTAAGGAGAGGCCCATGTGTTGCCAAGAGCCAGAGGGCAGTAGGATGATTCATGGAGCATATTTTCACTGGCACCAATGACTGTAATGCAAAGTCACCCTGCAGCTCTCTAATAACACTCACATATACGTGTGCTATAGATAGTTACAGCTATCATGAAGCTTCTGCTGAGACCGGCACCTAGCAGCATTGTTAATCTGACTTCCATCTTCTCTGATTAAACTACATAGAGAGATTTCTTCTAGGATTTGAGAATATTGTTTTTAATATTTATTTTAATATGAAAGAAGGATATGCTCATTCATCACAAAGGATGTTGTTAAACAGCACTTCTTATCAGCCATCCCAATGATAAATGGGGATATGCTTTCTTAGCAGTGTAATAAATATTACAGAAATCATCTTGAATCTCAGAGCAAATTTTTCTTCACATAAACCAGCTTCTAAAGTAGGAGCTTTTCAACTGAGTTGACAAGAACAATTCAACTCACTGGGGGGTCCCGTAGATAATCTCACTGAGTGCATTCATGCCCATGCACACACAGAATCATTCATATATATATAATTTTAAATGAATTTTAGTCATTTTTCAGGGATCAGTCTTCTCTTCACAGTACAAGGTATTAATCTACACAGTCTCTATGAAGGATACATCTTTTTATAAAATATCATCTGACTTCTGGGAAGCTGTAGACCATTCAACATTTCTACCCTTCCTTTTTATGCATTTATACTTGAAGAAAAAAACATTCATGCCTCTTGCCTATATTAAATGTAAAGAGATAAAATATAAAAGATGAGCAGGGTGTGCCACTAGGTGATGTGGTCAGAATAAGATGGAGCCTGCTGAGCTTCCAGGCCCACAGTCCAGTTAAATACAAGTCGAAGAATTGAAAATTTATCAGTTAATAGAAAGTTTTATTGAAAAGAACATGATCCACTGGACTAAAGTGGATTAGAATTTTTCTGACAGAATGTTTTTCCATCAGAAAACACTGATTCGTTGAAATTGAAACATTTTGGGGAACTGTTGATTTTGTTGACTCTTCTGACAGCAGGGCCGGCTCTGGATTTTTTGCCACCCCAGCCAGAAAAGCTGCCTGCCGCCCTGCTTCCCGGCCGGGTCACCAGCGGGGAGCGCGGCATGTCTGCGGCCCCGCTGCCCCAGCCGGGGCAATGGTGGGGAGCGTGGCATGCCAGCGGCCCCACTCTCTTCCCGGCCGGAGCGCCACGGGGAGAGTGACTTGCCACAGCCCCACTCTCCCCCACGGCCAGAGTGCCCCGGCCGGAGGGAGGGCAGGTTGCCCGCGGTCCCGCTCTCCCCCCAGCCGGAGCTCTGGAGAGAGGGCGGCTTGCCTGCAGCCCCGCTCTCCCCCCAGGCTGGAGCGCCCCAGCCGGAGGGAGGGCGGCTTGTCAGCGGCCCCGCTCTCCCCCCCGCCGGAGCGCCCTGGATGGGGGAAGGGTGGCATGCCCACGGTCCCGCTCTCCTCCCCGCCGAGTGGCGGCGGGTAGGGCGGCTTGAGGGGGCCCCGTGGCGGCAAGAGAAGAGTGGCGGACCTGCCGCCCCATTGCCGCGGCGGCGGGTGAGAATGGGGTGGCAGTCCGAGTCCCACGGCAGCAATTTGGCGGCAGGAAGAGTGGACCTGCCACCGAATTGCCGCCTGGGGACTTGAACTGCCGCCCCCATTCTTGATGCCGCCCCAAGCACCAGCTTGGAAAGCTGGTGCTCGGAGCCGTCCCTGTCTGACAGAAACCCAGTGGGTTTTCAAGAGAAATCTCCCTAATATTCTGCTAGCTCACCTGCCTCGCGGGTGCTGAAGAACCAGGAGACTGGTGCTTTCAATGTTTCTAGACTGCCTGCTCTGTGGCTAGAAGCCTGGAAGCCCTTGAAGCTCCAGCTTGAGCTGGGACTGTCAGAGTTTCTAGGCTTCTGGCTTCTAGATAGACCATCAGGTGTACAATTAGAGCTCCGGGCAGCTTGAAGAATCTCATACATTTTATTTAAAACATCAAAACAGTATCATTTTGATTTTTTCAAAACACATTTCTGGCTCCTCCCATTCTGTGGGAAATGTCAAAATGGTGAGTTCTTATTGCAACATGGAACATTTTTTTTAAATGCCAGAATTTCCTGTGAAATGGGAATGCCAGGTGCCACAAACACTCTACCATACCTCTGTCTTGGCTGGGACAAATCTAACAATCTGTTTTGTGTAACTTGCTCATCACCATATTATCTGAGCATGGGCAGATGCCACCAAACCAGACAGGAAGAACACAATGTGCCTTTCTGTGAATATTTCTCAGGAAATTTCTGCTCACATTAATACCTGCTCATAATGGAGATTTATGGTCTCCCTGGAAGCTCCAAAATGCTGATGGCAGATGACATAACAGAAATTAAGGGGTGCCTAGACACTGCTGCAGTATGGTTGAGAGACTAGAGAATGAACTTGAAGACTTAGTGAGTTGTGCACGGTGTAATAATATTTGATTGATTGGCTCCCCAAAGGGGATAGCGGGAAGAAATGCCATAGATTCCTCCAACACCTGTCTGGCTCAGGTTACTTGTCTTGAAATTAAACTTGGTATAATTCAAGTGCAGCTCTGCTCTGAAAAATGGCACTATGGGGATCTGTGTTTACTCTCAAGTTATTTTATATGAGATCTTTTCAGGGTTTCCTAAGTGCTAGTTCCACTGAAAATTCTATTGGGATTTGAAAATCAAACTGGGTTCTTACTTGTTTATTCACCATTCCCAGAAATAAAAAGTCTGCAACTGGAACTTAGTTAAATGTTCTATAATCATGCAAAAGGAAGGATAAAATCCAGTTCAGTCTCTCTCAGCTGTATTTAATCTGCAAGGCTAACTGTACAAACTGATTTTTGCCACTAAAGTCATCAGACATGACTATGTTTAGAAATTGGTGAGGATCTGTTTGGTAAGAAAGTGCAATTTTGCTTAGTCAACTACAGTTTGACACAAATACAGAACCCAACAGACTCCCCCTAGTATTCAGAGAGGCTAAGAATCTATTTTGAAGAGGCTACCTCAGGGACTTATCTATGAAGCTTTATGCAAACCTCTGGTAGGGATGTGTAGAGTATGATGCCATTTTAGGAGCCTTGGATCCTCCATTCTTGTCCCTACATTGTCCACTGCACAAGGGATTAATATGGAACAGTGGTGTATAAAGAGTTAGCATGACCTGGTCAGACTCCCAGTATCAAATCACCACTTGCAGAGAACTGCACAGGTTCTGCTGCTAAGGGGCCTTCTGTACCTGTCGAGGCGGGAAATGGAACTGGTACCTTCAGGACTGAGGCTACTTTTAACCCTAGGCTGGCAGTCAAGAACTGCTCATGGCCTATGACAACATATTCTCACCAACATGATGATAAAACACAAAGGTACTCTAAGCTTACCAGAAAAAGCAAGAAATACCTTTTAATAGTAAGTAGATCCTGAATAGGAAGACTTCTGTGCTGCCATACCTTAGAAGTGCCCTGATTTTAATTTCATTTGCAGGAAGTTGGTTGAGGTAGGCATGAGGTTTATAGTTGGCTACTCTGCTAAACTGGTGATTTTGTTGCTAGATGACAGAAAAAAATGTGTCTAACCTTTCGATGACGATTCTTATCTGAAGGGTCTGGAGTGAAGCACTAGTCTTAAATATGTTTAATTGTCTTTCTACTTGTCCCTGATCCAGTTGTGAGCACTGAAAAGACTGTCCTGCTGCTAGCTGGCTTTCTGTAAGCTGTGACTTGCACTGACATGTCGGTTGATCTCTGGGAGGTTTCATTTTTTCTCAATTTATCATTCCTTTCCTGTGATCTTTGTTTTGCTCATAATTTCCATTATGCCACATTCTCTTTCTGTTTTCCAATTGTGGGTTCATAATTTCTTATACACTGGAATTTTATGGAACTAAAATGAATAGGGGACTTGGGGCTTATCCATAATTCTATGTTCAGAAGCCAGTTCCTTTCTGCTTAATAGTACACAGAGGGTTAACTTTCCTTTTTATATTTTGTTTCCTTGTGTACTTGTATGATCGACTATATTTTGTAGGTCAACAACCTAGTGTTTGTTTTCTCTAGGGAGGGGAATCGCAGAGTGGATATTTGTGAGTGTGGCCTTTTGCTTTATTCTAATATCATCTGTCGTCCTCTAATTTTATTCCTTTGGATCTGCACTTAATTATATCTACAATTAATTGTCAGTTTCTGTTATGTTTCACTGATCTCTGCACCCACTGAAGTCAATGGCAAAATTCTCATTGGCTTCAGTGGTGCAAGATGAGGAATGTATTGCTGGTGTTTGTTATTAGAAAGTTCAATACCTGTTGAGATTCAGCACTGATTCATCCAGCCCTTATGGTTTTGAACTTTTCATTTGCAGTTCTATGGCCACATTTCCAAAAGAGCTCAGCTCTCATTTAGACACCAAAATGAAGTGGGCAGATTTATGAATAGTGCTCAGCTTACATTGATTTTCATTAATGGGATCTGCTGGGTGCTGAGGACGTTTAAAAACTCTGCCCACTTCATTTAGGTGCTAAATGGGACCTGAGCTCTTTTGAAAATCTGGCTGTAATTTGAAAATATATCTTTTGCTGCATAACTGCTTTGCCAGTGTAATTCTCTATGATCCTTTGTCATTTCTCTATTTCCCTGGGAGGACAGCATTCCTTTTCTACCTGGGTTTTCTGGTGTCAAGTTTTTATTTGGCTATTTTTATTCTCTCCCTCTCTTGTGCTTTATAATATGAAAAAAAGGGCCTACCTGGAGTTCATAAGTTTACTCTAACAACTATCATGCTAATAATCAGTGAGAGGTGTGTTAGAGAGAAAAGAAGGCCCACGTGAGTAAATTAATACATATACTGTTGCACATTTTAGAGAGTTCTATTACTAATGCTGCCACATTGAGCTTAAACTGTGGCTAGCCATTCTGACTCTGCATCATTTTTCTTCATTATCCGCACAATTACTTGGCATCTCTCTCCTATTATTGCAAATTCCTACTGTTATTATCTTCTATTATCCCTATGTATCTAATACTTGATTTCTGGATCCTAACCTGCATTGGCTTCTTTACTTCCCTAACATCCCACCTGTCTCTTGGGACACTAGGAGCACACTATGAGTGACTGGGAAATTAAAGCCTTAGATGGAGTTTACCATCAGCTTTGGGCTGCATTCCCAAGCAACCCGACTCCAAGAAGACCCCGTCCCGGCGCGCCGGGGGCCGCTACCGGCCTCACACCGTCCATGGGCCTTGATTGCCAGCTCATTGTGAGCTGGACTGGTCCCAATATGGAATTTTCAAATAGTCATATCTTTGATCCAGTAAAGGTCATTTTCTTTCAAAATAAAGCAATGATACAGATCCTTGATAAAGACAATACCTAAGATAAATTTCAAGTTTCAGACCTGAGCTATTTTTGATGTAACCTGATTTAAATGGAATGAGAGGTTGGTGTTTTTATTATTTTTTTAAATTAGTTTTACCTGTGTGGAAAACAAAAATAGTTGCAAGGATTTTTCTTCAAACTTTTTGAAATAATTCACCTTTGCATATAGCCCAAGCATGGAAAATTCCAGCCCAAAATGACAATGTTACTGAAAGTTATGGGTGTGGGAAAACAGGGTGTTTATTATATGACCATCTT
This sequence comes from Chelydra serpentina, assembly GCA_037349315.1. Lineage (NCBI taxonomy): Eukaryota > Metazoa > Chordata > Testudines > Chelydridae > Chelydra > Chelydra serpentina. The sequence continues at coordinate 48,729,526 of JBAIAC010000010.1, forward strand.
AAGCATATGTAACTCCAAGAAGTGGCAAGTTGTTGGAGAATTTATCTAATTAAACATTTATTTTGTTATAATGAAATGAAAACTGATTAAAAGTATTAATGGGTTTTTTTCATTCCATTGCAGGGGGTTGACAGGAATGACTCCCGATAGCGTTAGTAGGAATTATGTGCATAAATCTTCTTAATGCTGAATGAGCTATTTCATGACAGCAAAGCAGTGGAGTTTCAGTTAGTTTAGGAATACGTGCATGATACCAGTATAAGAACGCTGCTAATTGAATGACATAATGTTAGAACTAATGTTAAATATATGCAGTATTGCTAAGCATAGCTGTCAACTTCTCATGGTCCAAATATAATGCTAGCTTTGACAATGTGTCAATTTCTCACAGGAGTAACATATATTTAAAATTAAAAGAAAGAAACATAGACATGGAAGTGAAATAGGGCTAGTTGCTTTACCCCGAATAAAGCCTTCTCTATGGGTTCTATTTTAAGAATCATCATCTCTGTTACCAGTTATTTAAAGTTAAAAAAACCTGTTTTGCTAACATCAGTTTCTGTAGAAAAGAAGTTAATTTTGTTCTAAATGAGAGATATGCCTCATAAAATATGAAAAGAAAGTGGACAAGTCACTTAACATTTTAATAATAGATAATAACAACATGAATTGTTGGGGTACTATAAAAGATTGTGTGATATAATAATTACTCTTAAAAAGTTAGAATGTGCTAATCAGTTACCAAACACTGAGACAACACAGTTATTAGAATGGGAGGTCAATGGTGATATTTCAGACACCAATTGTTGGCAAATGTTGAATTTTAATGGCTACCATTGTAAATCACCAAGAAGAAGACAATTGGTCAACACTAGGCAGTGGTCTCAGTACACCAGCAGCTTAATTGTTGTCTAGTTACAGTTGACACTGAATCTATACTTGTTGATTATATACATCAGATTATACAGGCCTACTGCATTTAAGATGCAGTAGGAGGTAAACTCTGTATAGAGAAAACTGATTGGAGAATTCTGCAATGCGCCACTCAGGTATTTTTGTGTTAAAGAGCATTCAAGACAAAGAAAGCATCAGAATACAGGTCTGTATACTAAATTCCCCCTTGTCTTGAACCTCATGCACAAAAGGAGTGCACAGCTGTAAATAACTATACAAAGGGCAATACAGAGGAGATTCAGATCCTATGTATTCTCTCAAGTGGACCATGTAATTCCCATTAGTACTAACAGGAATCACACCTGTGTGTCAAGAGAAGAATTCAGCATTATATTCAGCATATATTTTTTCTTCCATTCAACTCCATTGTCTTTCAACTTGTACTATTTTCCAGCATGGGGAGCGTCCATGAGTTTAGATACCAAAGTCCAGGGTAAAATTGAGTTATACAGTGAAATCTCCTAATGTTTTAGATTATAAGCTCTCTGAGGCAGAAATAGTCATGTTTATATGGTCCCCAATACAATGGGGCCTGTGACACAGAGGCCCATTGGTGGTTCACTACTCTGTGTCAGCAACTCTTGTCAGGCTCATGTACTCACTACACCTAACACACTATTGTAATGATATATACTAATGATATATACCCAACAGGTGGCATGTAGTATATCACTGGAAAACTAATACCTCACTGATCATTAATATTTTTGAGTGATATATGTATGCATGTGTACAAAGAGTTATGGATATGTGCTAGAATAGTGTTCTTAAAATAGGTTTTGCAATCAATGCACAAGTCCAGTCTGCTCTAGACAAAGGAATGTGTGTTTGTCTGACCAGCCTGGTTGTCAGGCAGAGACAATGAAGGTATATTTACATAAAAGGTGAAGAAAGCCCTCAACCTAGTGAGAGGAGGGAGATAGCTTCTTGTAGGGGTCTGAACCTCCAATGATAAGTAATTGAATCAACAGATGTATACAATATTACTGTAGTCTAAAATGTATTAAGTCTTTTATGAAAGCTAATAACACACTGTAGTATATATACAATTAATATAATTGTAAAATGTGTACATTAACACTCTCTGAAGAATTATGAATACTCACTAATATTATGTTTTAAAGTCTGCAATTAAATAAAGGGAGAAACAGGTTTTCTCCCAGATAGGAGATCTGGCAGCTATGTACCTGTCTATAATGAAATTAAGCAAGGTGTGACCCAAAACAGTGGAAGCCCTATTTACATACAAATCAGTAGTAGGATGGGAAATCCACAAGAAGGGAAGAAGAGCATAAGCTCATCCTAAATCTGGGTACAAAACAGTGTGTTGGAAAGATATAAAAAGAGAGAAGACACCGTCTTGGCTTCCATCATGAGACAGACAAAAGGGGCTAGAGCTCTTGCAAACTGAGAAAGATGGGTCCTTCAACCAGATTAAAGGAAATTAAAGTCTCTGGGAATGGAAGACTGGTAAAGAAACTACCGTGAACAAAGACTACAGGTTGTTATGTTAGGTCTTAGCCATTAGAAAGTGTATTTTACTTTTGTTTGTAACTCTTTCTAACTTTATTCCTTCTACCTGGTATCACTTAACCTATGTCCTTTTGTTAATAAACTTGTTTTATTTTTACAATAAACCAATTTGGTGCTGTACTTGAAGGGAAGAGAGTTTTACCCCAGTTAAGTTAATAAGCTGTAATGTGCTTTTGTCTCTTCAAAGAAGCAAAATTACTTTCTTTGTTTTCTGAGTGTTCCAGGAGAGGGCTGGATTCTTCAAGGCAGATTAATTTGGAAAAAAATTGGGACTCGGAGTGTGTTGACTTCATTTGGCTAGTGGTAACCAAGGCAGGTGGAGACCAGAGACTGGCTGTGCTGTAGCAAGCAGGCTGCTACAATCAGAGTTGCTGAACCAGGGCTGCTTAACACATGGGTAATTTTTTAAGATAAAGTTTCAGGCAGTTGGGAGATATGCTGCAATTTGCCATATATGAAGTATAGTATTTCTGAGTCTTAATCCTGGTCTCCACTAGGGGTGGAGGGTGGGAATCGACCTAATATAATCAACTTCAGCTACGAGAACAGCGTAGCTGAAGTTGACGTATCTTAGGTCCACTTACCTCACATCCTCACGGCGCGGGGGTCAACGGCTGGTGCTCCCCTGTAGACTCCGCTTCCGCCTCTCACCGCGCTGGAGTACAGGAGTCGACAGCAGAGCGATCGGGGATCGATTTATTTTGTCTACACTAGAAGCGATAAATCGATCCCCAATAGCTCGATCACTACCCGCCAATCCGGCGGGTAGTGTAGACATACTCTTAGTCACATCCCTGCTCTATTAAATTAAACGAGGCAAATTTTCTATGGGTATGTATTAGTGATTCTCCATTGACTTACACAGAGTTGCACTGCTGTACACTAGTAAAGCATTTGCCCCTAAAAGTTTTGTATTTTTTTACAGGACCTTGTGTTTGAATGCTGGGCCAAAGTCTATAGAGGTCAATGAGAAAACTCCTGTTGGCTTCAAGAAACTTTGAAGCAGGTTCTTAAGGCCTATTAAATTCTGTAGAACTTTTCCAGCCAGAGTCTGAGGAGTACTCTCTCATCCCACATTGATTATTGTTGGGATGTCACTTCTTGTGGGGGAAAGATCTTAGGCTTCTTGGGGATTGACTTAAATGAGAACAGTGTTAGGATAACACTGAAGTCTTCCTCCAAAAGCCCAACATGGTCATTTGAAAGACTCCTATTGACTTCAGTGGGCTTTGGATCTGGGCCTGAGTGTTCTTATAAATGTCACACCTCATCCTTAAAGCTGTGCTCAAAATCAGATTTGAGGGGGAAAACATTTTCTGCTTTCTGTCTGACTCATACAAATAATATATTTGAAATGAACCAAATATTCTTTCCATTATTTTTTTTAAAATTTGCAAATTTGACTAGTCTTATTCAGAGCCCAACCCGGAACAGCACTCTCTGATGTGCTTACTGGCAGCTAAAATATGTCCTCAGAAAAAGGCTAGGTTATCTTGATTATGTGATTTCACCTTGGGCCTTATTTTATCTTGGTTTGAGTTTGTAAGAACGAGTTTAAAATGAAGACATCTGGCTCTTCTCTTTTATCCCTTAAGCATGAGTGAAAATGGCAGCTTTGATGAAAACTTTCCAGCATTGCTGCATAAGGGAACTTAACTCTGTCCAGGAAGGTTCATTCTCCACTTTTCTCTTTTGCAGATCAGAAAATTCATTTTCTAGACTAGCTCTGAGCTGATATCTTCTCAGAGATTGACAAATTCAGTAATGGTGAATTATTTCTGTAATCTGAACTCTTATCCATGTAAAGTAGAAAATGGAACTCTGAAAGGTATCTAATATGACTGAGTGATGTTAAATATACCAGGTGTACAAACAAGAATGTACTTGCAGCCCCACCCCAGTTACCATATCTAATATTGTCCCTTTGATTTGGCATCATTCAAGCAGAATCCCAGCATTTAAAAAAAATTCCCCTGTTATATATAGAACCTGCACTTGCATACAGCAGACAAGAGATGAAGACTGTATACGAGATTGAGATTACTTTCTCAGAATATAGAAATGATTTAGAATACACTTCTATTAACCACAAAACTTCAATTTTTAATTTACCGGTGACAACTGACCATATGGGAAAAGAGTTGGCTAGCAGTAACTATGCCTGTGTCACCGTCAGACTGAGGATTGTCTCAGCTTTCACTTAGAATAAGGAAGAGGAAAGATTAATATTATTTCTATTAATGCCTCAGAAAAGCTCTTTCAAAGGGAATGTCAGTAAAATACCCACTGTATAGCTTTCAGTAAATACCATTATCCAAAAATTGTCAACGCAGGTTCAGAACTTTAGGAAAGCAATTTCAGCACAGTAACAAAGAACAAGAAAACAATCTCAAGATATGACAGGTAATATTTTTACTTGACTCACTAAAAGGTATAACCTAAAACTTCAATTGGTTTTTTTTAGTCTATGTATTCTAGACTAATACACTTACTATTTGTAAATTCTGATGCATATAATGATACACTACATTTCTGACTATACTTAAGAATATATCAATTATGTACGAGCCTTGATTATGGAAAGAAAAATGACTGATGACTTTGTAAGAGATACCTTAGTAGTGCACAGACATATTTGAATGCCTTATACTGATGAGTCTACAAACTCCAAATATTTCCCAATATAGCTACTAACAATGGGCCCCTAGTTGGCAGGGGTCTGTTAACAGGGTGGTGATTCTGCCAGCTAGTTCCCAGATTACCTTAAAAAGAGCTCTCTTTTTAGGACACCCATTGACAGCTCTATGAACTAGTCCTGCTGATATTCTAAGGTAGTGCTGCACTGAATGTGAATGTGAACACATAGTGGATACCTGTTCAATTTCAGTGCAAGTCACCTAGAAAATAAGACAATATATGTTTGAGAAATCACACCATTTGGTTGGGAGCCTAATGTCATTCCAAATATAACGCAGCCTAATGGATGGATAGGTGAGAGAGGGATGTCCCCTGTGCATGGCAGAATGCACAGTATGGAATCATGGCATGTGTATGCAGCTCCAGATTGGTGACAGACCACTTGTTTGACATTCAGAGGGATGAAATAGCATCAGAAAGAGATTTCTGCCTTATGACATCTTGCAATGTCATAATGTATTTCTGGCAACTAGAGTTTGCCTCAGTTCAATTGACAGGCCCTCATGAATGTGAATATCTCAGCTTCATATTTATGTTTGTGTTGATGTATGCCCTTTCTTCCCTTCTCCTTCCCCTTCCCTTCCCTCCCCTGTCTCCCCCTAGGAACTCTGGAATTGCTCAAAAATGATTTTTGTGTATGTGTGAGAGTCTGTGCATATGTGTTCATATAGTGTTACTGTTATATATTATTAGTGTATTTTATCATAAAATTAAAATAAGTTTATGAAGCTCATTCCCAACATTGCAAAACTTGTAATTTATAATCCCCCAGACAAAAGGAGAATAGTACATAATTCACATTTTTAACTGTCATTCTGCCCCAGGAGTCTTAGTATGGAATTTGTTTAAGTTGAGAGTTCTTCAGAAATTGTGTTAGGCTCTTATTCCTTTTAGATACTTTTGGAGTGTGTCTGCGTAATCACTGTTACACATAGCTGACCATTAGAACATTGAGAAGCTCTCAGTACAGAGATGACACTATAGCCTTCTGAAATTTTTAATATCAGCAGATTATATATATATATATATATATATATATATATATATATAAATAAAAAGGCCATTATTTTTCTATTTAATTTGTAAGTGACTGGATTTATAGTCTAAAGTAATATTCATATAATGACAAGTGTCAGAATGTGGTTCTCCCAATTAACTTATGGAACATTTATGTTTGGCCACCTGGAAGTCGGGATATCCATCCGGATCCAAATCTTTGACCAGATTGTCAGCTGATGTAAAATGTTAGAGTTCCATCTGGAGCTAGGATGACTTACACCAGCTGAGGATCTGGCCCCTGATCTATACCAGGGGCATAGGGATTACAAAAGGGAAAGATTCATATTGAGAGAGAAGATAAACTCAGAAATACAAAACTACTGTTCAGCCATTGTTCTGTGTAGAGTACCCATAGGGAAAGAAAGTTGTGTGCCCAGAAGTACAAAACAAAGACTTCTTATTCTTTCCATATATTGTGTTTAGAGATGTAGACATATGTTAATATAAGGGAAGTCAATAGGCGTACCGCGGGGCCAAATCTGGACCTCCAGAAACTTTTCAACAGACTGTGAAATCTTTTTTCATTATTGATATTGTTTTTGTATTATTTTCTCTTGAGTTTGGCTCTTGACTATACCTTGATCAAGAAATGTGGACCTTTACAAAAAGTAATTGATTACTCCTGTGTTTATATGAGAGGAGTTGCAGTTGTACTCATTTGTTCATGTAGTTTGAACACAGGAGTGCCACTGAGCCTGCCTACGATTAGGCCATTGATGAAAGGTCTCCTAAAAAATTTGTGAAAGGAAATGGCCAGCCTTGTGAACTAAAGCCCTCTGTGCACAGAACAAGCACAATATAAGAAGCGGTTGTGAAGTCAGAGGGGATTTGCAGGAGTAGGGCTGAGTAATAGCAACTGACAGAACTTAAATTAAAAAAAAATTCTTCATCTAAACAATTACTCCAGAGGAGAGACTGTATATAAGAATAAGATATAAAAGACAAGAATACATACAGATATAACTATTGGTTCAGAAGATATTAACAAAATAGATGGAAAATAATGGAGAGAAGCCTATTGTAAATTAGTTAGGCTGGGGGACAAATGAGTGCCATCAACAGGCCCAGTGTGAGCAACATGTTCTCTGTGGGATAATGAGGGAATGGGACCCCTTTGAAGGCCTGAATCAGAGCTACTGATATTCCAGGTGCTGCTCCTAGTTCCTCTTTCCTGTCTATTTCTCCCTAATCTGCTGGGGTAGCAGTCCTGATTCGCATTGCTTCCACCTAGGTGTTCTCAGGCTGCCACAGGAATAAAGAGGAATCCTACGTTATTCAAACAGAAGTATGGGGCAATTTATAAAAAGAGCCATGATGTTTAGCTCTTCTGTGTCAGCTCTGAAGGGAGCTGTCTCCATTTTTCTGTACACCTGACATCTTGGCTAAATACAAGTAAGGGGAGAGATTAAAGACAGCCACCATCTTTGCCTTATGCTAGAGGAAAATAACGTGGAACCCACTGCTTACTCTTTCTGTTCCTCATTGGAAGGAAAAGGGGAGTGTTTCAATGAGACCATTAATGGAGTACGGTAATACTCAGTGTAAGGCAGGGCAGTGGAACTGAGCCTGAAATAATTAACATCTGACATAATGCAAGTTTGCGTTTTGAAAGAGACAAAGGTATTTACATATTTAACAATTTATTTCATGGTAAAAATATTTTTAAAACCATAGGCATACTTGGTAGTCTGGGGCTGCTGATGAGAGTGGTTAATAGGAAGGCATAATTCGGTAGCTGTTTCCTCAGTTATGGAATCAAAGGAAACAGATATTGCTCTGTTAAATTTATGCACGTAATAAGGGTAACTTTTTGAAACTGGGGTGCCTAGGTTTAGGCAGCTACAGAGATATTTAGGTGTTCAAATAGGAGGCTTCATTTTCAGAGGTGATGAGCACTGATTGATTTGAGGGTGTTCATGAGCTTGGAAAATTCAGGATACTTTTATTTAGATATCTAAATATGCATTTGAATGCCTAAGTTTAGGAACCCAAGTTTAGAAACTGTGGCTTGAATAAAAGAAGAATGTAAAAATACAACTTTGAAAAGCACAAAGAGTTTCTAAAGATTACACTTACCTTGTGAGTTCTAATATAGTATATATATTGATCCACGTATTCTGAGATTTAAAAGTGAAATCTCTGCTCTATTTTGCTTTGTAGTTTATCAGGTGTGCCTCTTGTCTGAGGCTTCATGAAGTGGATGGAGCATGCCTAGCTATTCAAAAAATAAAATCCCCCATCCCCGAACACTGTATTTTTATGGAATATACAAAGTAAAAATCTTAGTGATAGAATAGTGTCTCTTACTTTCTATTACTCTGTTTACAGAAGACTGCTTTTCTATAATCAAAAGCTTAAAAAGAGATGGCATCTGTGATGAGAGATATCAGAAATGTTACACTTACGGCTCATTCAAAGGCTGTTAAAGGAAATGAGATTTTCTGTTTTGCTGTCTAAACTCTGTGTTTTATTCCAAACCAATAATTCAAAATTCTCAGTTTCCCCAAAACAGTGTTATTCAGAAAGAAAGGATGTTTCTGTCATATGAATATTATGTAGTTGTAGACTTACATATTTTGCCAGAGCTAAATTATTAAAGAGCACAATTAGGCACATTTTACTTTAATTTGGCTCTCATGCTGTCAAGTTCTCAGTAGTGGGAACGAAATGGAAACAGACATTTTTAAAATCCATCTGAACCAAAAGCCAAGATCAGAATACCCTCAGATTTTGGATAAGTTTGACACTGCATATAAACTTTGTGGCTCAGACCTAGTATACAGGGTATGTTTTTATAATTCCATAGGTACACATAATGGGTGAATTCTAGGCTGTATGCAGATACAACCAATAAGAAGTATGAGTGGCAGTAACTGTGCTCACTGTTAATTTACCTCAAATTCTTGATTAACAGCTTGTGAAGAGGCTGAAGTGTCACAAAGCCTGTACAAAAAATGGAATGCTCTCTAAAAAGTGAACATCTCTCGTTCATTTTCATAGCCTTTGCACAATTCATTATGCAGTTCTCACAACCCTCAGAGCAAGGGATGCATAGAAAGCAGCTTTGGATCTGTTGCAACTCCATTGACGTAATGGCCTTCTCAACAGGTACTAAGGTGGGAATACAGGAGAGAACCAAGAATGAGGGATAGAAGGTAGACTCCACAGTGTAGAGCAGGGGTTTCAAACACGCGGCACGCGGGCCACACGCGGCCCGCGGAGTTATTTCCTGCGACCCGCCATAGGCGCCGACTCCACTGCCAGCCAAGCTCCAAACATTACTGAGTGTTTATATTTTATTAAAATCCCTCTTTGCATTATAGTTTTTAAAAAGTTAATACATTAACTTTTAATAGAATACTATATTACTCTTCATTTTTTTCATTTTTGACTATACTTTTATATCATTGTATGAAAAGGTTTCAGTGATGCAGCCCTCGGGCCAATTTACTAGTTCTCATGTGGCCCTCGTAGTAATTTGAGTTTTAGGTCCCTGGTGTAGAGCTACCACCCATTCATTGTTATAATCTTGATTGGCACACATCAGAGGTGCAGATCAGACAATGGGAGTGACTTAACACATCATTATGTGGAGTCAATATTTTAACAAATGGCTTCCATATAAACTTCACCTCTTAGCCCAGAATTAGCTTACAGTCCCAGGGGCCTGGGCTAGTGAAAGGAAGGATGGTCTAGTGGTTAGACGACTAGCTGGGAGTTCTCTGCTCTGCTACAGAGCTGCCTGCGGGCAGGTCACTTACCTCTGTGTCTCAGTTCTCCCTCTGTCAAATAGGGATAACAGCATTTCTCTACCTCGCAGGGCTATTAAGAGAATAAATACGTTAAAGACGGTGAGCTGCTCAGATACTGCAGTTATGGGGACCTTTGATAAATAGGAGAGTGATGGACTAGGCAATCCATTAATTTGTTTCCCCATTTACGCATAAACATTCTCTCAGAACAAGAGCTAAGTCAGAGAGAACAGCACCTGGGAAACAAATGGAGCTGCACTTTGCTGGAAATATTTATTTTTCGTTCCTGAAGATTATTCCAAATTATGTTGATAGTACAGCACACTGTTTAGTTTGAAGTGCCTGTGTTTGAAGTCCTTGATTTTCTAGGTGTTTCCTCCTCCAGAATAATTTTAGATGCCTACTGTTAGGAGACATCTGACTCTGAGAACCCCTGCTAGCATACCAGTGCTAAAATGCAATTTCCCACTATCTAGTTAAAATAGTGTGATGTACCAAGATAAAAGCACCTGAAGGACACTGGCTGCAGAAGTAAAACCAATTTTATTCAGTGACAGGGTCCCCATAAGAAAGAGAGGCATTCCTAAACATAAGAAAGGGCACATTAATAGCTTTCTTAACAGCATGTACAGTATCTGAGCTGCCTTACGAGTACAACATGTGGCCTCAAGGCCAATGCATGGCCAACAAGCTGTCCATGAGGTCTTTGTGCCATCTTCTTTGTGCTTAGTGCTATGCCTGCCATATGGCAACTAAGCTGTTGCTGGCCCAAGAACAGTATTGTGCACCTTTGTCATGAAGTGGTAGGGAAGTAACCATTCCTGCTTCTGCTGCTTCAGTATGGGGTGGACTGTGCGATTCCTCCTCTACCCAACAGACTCCTATTGGATTTGAGCATAGTGACTACAAAATGAAGGGGGGGAGGGGAAGGGGAGGCAATGCCACCAGAAAGGGAGAGCAGCTTGAGGGGAGGGAAAGGGCAAACTATCCTTGAAAGGTGGCACAAAGGTGCACAGCAAACCTTCCTTTATATACATTTACATTACATTGCATTTACTATACTGCATCAGCGACAAAGGGTCCCGTGGCACCTTATAGACTAACAGAGGTATTGAAGCATAAGCTTTCGTGGGTCAATACCCACTTCTTCGGATGCAAGCAGTGGACTATACTGCATCACTGGCTTTGGGATTGGCTTGATTGCTTTGTAGGAACCAATCCCTGTACAGCATACTCTGTCCACGCACTTTGCAGGCACTACTTACTTTTTACCTCATCTTTATGTTCCTGCCTTATCTTATTCATTGTTATTCATGGTTCCCTGAGTGTTCCCCTTATCTTAGCTAGTACAAATATTCTGTTTCCAGCCTACTGTTCCACTGACCTCCCTAATCCTGTCTCCCAAAAATGAGGCCTCACTCATGGCCAATTACTCATGTCAAGCCAGGCCTACAGTAGGGAGCCCAGTGAACATGGTTAGGGGATGGAAACTCAAATGCTCATGAGCTTTTTTGAGTGCTGTTCAGCTAAATGTAGTGCCTATAAATAAGCAGACATTCAGGAAATATTTCCTTTGAGTAGTCCATCCCTGGTAGGGTACCTGGTATCAAGCAGAAAGGTCTATAAATCAGGTAGTTCATCTCATGGATGTGTTTTAAGACGTGGCACAATGGGACCTTTTAAATGTGGATATCTATAAACACAGAATATCTGGCTTAGTCCATCAAGCAAGTAAAGTTTATAGAGCAATTAATTTTCACATCTCAGCTGTCCAAAACACTGATGATGTTAAGTTTATACAGTAGGTCAGGTCCCTATGGTTACCAGATTCATGAAGGGAATAAAATGATGATATAGAGCCTTAGCTCTCCAATAAAAGTCTCCTGGGATGATAATAAGGCCTATACATTTTGCAGAGCCTGGAGAGATAAAGAGTTGTCCATGACAGTGTTGACTGCTAAAATGGTCATATTTTGTTTCATTTCTATTGTTGGAGTTTTAAATAATAGACCTATAGGTATTTTTTCAAAATAGTTTATTCCTTCTCTTTGTCTTGGGAAACCAAGATTATCTCTCATCATCTCTATATTTTTTAAAATCTAAGTATTAACCACGAACCAATAATTACTGTAATTACTGCCAGAGACATTATATTTGCTCCTCCTTCTCTGTGTACTCAAGAAGAACCATAGTTATTAATCCACTTTGTCACTCTGTTTGGTTTCCTTAAGAGCGGCATGTAGAGGATGGTTATGGTGAATGATAAAACTGATCATATTAGACCTACGTGTCCACAATTGGGAGCTCGATGTGAATAGGGATTTAGGCTGTTTTGATTGAAAATATCCTCAAGATACTGAACATTTTTTTACAATTATTAAAACCCTATTTTTGAATCTGTTTTTTAAAGATTTTATGAAAGCATTGCCATAGGTTTCAGTAACCGGAGTTCCTAGGAAATAGATGGATTTTATTAAATACTTGGAGGTAAAGGGTTCACAGCCTCTTTATAATTACCTATATTTGTTAGTTCTCTTTGGAAGACCTACTGCATGTCACTTGATTCCTCAGGAAGTTTTCAGAGGGCTTTAGTGATAATTCCAAACTGCAAATTTCTTTAAAAGATTCCAATCAAATTAATGTCTGAGAGTGATTTGTCAGTTTTTATGGAGAGTAAATTAGATTATCAAACCTACTGAGGAAGAATATGTTTGGCATGTACACAGTATAAATATGTTTTGGTTGTAGGTTGAGATAAGACTGCCTGAATGCTCAGTTAACATAGCAACCTCTTTGTTATGTGCGCTGAAATGCAACATGCTTTTTAAATTAACTAAAATGACAACAACTTCTCCAGAATAAAAACAAGAAAATATAAATGGATTTGGAACAGTAAGAAGGCAAGCTATATCCAGTCCCCTTCCATGCTTGGTTCAGTCTTCACCCTCAACTCCAGATCCAAAGACTTTTAACTAATAAGTCTCTTGCAACTCTGCTACATGAAATGTTCCATACCTTAAAGGCACAGTAACCAACTGGATTTCTTAAAGTTCCACATACCTCATACTTTCCTAAAAATAAAAAAACTACTGACCAGATTACCTGATTAAGGGCCTGATCCTGCAAAGGACTTAACATAGGATTTTCAAAGGAGCCTAATGGAATTAGGCCCGTAATTCCCAAGAACAACCTTAAGAACTAATTATCTTTCTATCTGCATTTCTTACCCTAGTATCCAGTCATTGATCCCATCGCCTCTCTCTCCACACATTTTGCATTGCCTTTCTACTTCAGCACAAACACTGGATAATATTGAATAACCTCTCAATTGTTTTACATTTTGTTTATTTCCTGTTTTCCCCCTACCTAGTTACTGTACTTGAGAGACAGACAGACAAAAAGAATAAGAGGTATCAAAAAGTCTTCAGCAAACAAAACAAAAACTCAGAAAGGACACTCAGCAATGAAATAAGAGTAAAGTTGCTCAGAAAATAGCATAAATTGGTTTACAAATGTTTTCACAAAAATGTGACCCTATTTTTTTTTATATTGAAAATTCAACAAGCTCTAAATAAATATATATATTTCTCTCTCTCTCTCTCTCTCTCCTTCCCTCCCTCCATATTATATATACACATGTTCTTTTTTGGGTGTTTCTTTACATTTTGTTTTTGTTTTGCTTTATGTTTTTTGCTTTGTTCTTTTTCTGACTGAGTTACATGTCTAGCAGTTGCCCTGTTCCTGGGCACAGACTGACTGAAATAGTGGCACTAATTAAACAGTTATTCTGAAAGCAATTTCCCAAACTGAAGAGTAGGGCAGAAAGACCTGCCAAATGTAGGAGAGGCCTGGCCTGAGTGATTAAAACATGGAGGGGAGCTTCATTTCTTGAAGACAGAATTACGGAGATAAACAGCTCATTAGGCTAAAAAGATAGGATGTCTGAACCAGCTAAGATAAGAGGGAGAATACCCCGGGAACCACTTACAAACAAGATAACAAGGAACCAGACAAGTTAGAAATGTAGCAATGATGTAAAGAGGAAGTGGAACATGGACAATGCATGGACAGAGCATGTTGCACAGGGATTGGTTCCTGCAAAGTAACCAAGGCAATCCAAAAACATGCAATGTAATGTATAGTAAATGTAATGAGATGTGTGATGTATATAAAAGAGAGGGTTTATTTGTAACTTTGGATGTGTGGTATACTCTGTACTCACCCCTCTACATTTGAGTCTGGTCAGCTCAGCGTAGCATTGCTGTAAGGCAGTGTAAGCCAAATAAAGATACTTGAGTGATGAAGTCTGGAGTCGAACTGAGTTCTTGGGAAGCTGAGTGGATGTGGAGGGAATCCCAGCACGATAATTGTTGCCTATCATAATGTCCATAGTCTTCTCTTCTCCCAGCACCTAAATTCAGTGACACCGGAATATCAGTATGTTTGCACAACACTATTCTTTTTTTACTAGTGACTTTCAAAAAATGTGAAAATTGTCCCTTTCAACAGTTCCATCTTCCTGGTTGCCCAGTTTGAGTTGCCAAATCTATTTATCATTATCTATGTAGTTTACCAGTTAATTTATATGCTGCAATTCTAAATGTCAATTGTCATTGAGGGAAGGTTTCTACTCACATCCTTATGAATAAACAGAATTGGGTACTTTATCATCCTTTAATGGGATAAGAGAAAAGCAGTACTAAGGAACGAAGCAGTTATGTGTTCTTGTAGCAAATAAGTGCTCTGCAATGATAAATTCTGTAATAATGCCCATCTACTGTAAACACATGTGTTACAGGCCTGAAGTTTATGAATAATGGCTTCATTTTGAAGTAATTAGAATTCAATGCCATTAACAGCAGGATGTCTGGATAATTATATTTTAGAATGAAATGTCTGAGAAAAGGCATTTCTGTTCTTATGACAATTATGTTTATGATTAATGGTATAAATGACAATATCCAATATAAATACAGAACCGCAAAAATTAACGGTATCCATCATGAGTGACAGTATGAAAATTAGGCAGAATCATAGGTAAAGAACAGCTTCCATAATAATGTTTTACTCTATATTGGGATAGTCTGGTCTCTTTTTCCAGCTGCCAAAATCTGTCCAAGATGTAAGCATTTTGGTTAGTATATGTTGATTCATATTGTGCTCTTGATCTGAAATTGTGAAGATGATTACATGAGAAATAAAGTTAGATTGCCTAAATCAGTTCTCAGTTGTTTTGTGGACTCCTGCCAGAGGACTACCTTGAAGAGGATAGTGTTGGCACCTTTGCATGCCAACAGAATGACACAGCTAAAGCTGTGACTGTTATTATTACTAAACTCTTGTACAATACCATAAATTCATGAAGAACTTTAGGTAGGTAAGATACATTCCCTGCCCCAAAGATCTTACTGGCACAAGAGAAACCACAGGATAGCACTTCAGAAAAGGAATGCAAAGGAACATAATCTATATCAGAAAAACCAAGAAAAAAGAGATGGTGAGATTTTCAAGGTCACTGATGAAGTCTGTGCCATAGCAGCGACCAGAACTCAGGAATTCCCATCTTGTCAGCCCATTATATCACAAGAACCAGATTCTCGTCCCCCTTCTTGTGTAACATCATATCCTACAACAAAAAATAGGCACCACCACATTTAATTCTCTTTAGGTGTCTTCAAGGACTGCGAGCTTTTACTTGGCCGCTGCTCTTCCAAAGACTTTGGAGGCGGCTAGGAAGGGGGCCTCTGCTCTTCCCTCGTGTGCGTGCCTACATTTACATAAACGTGGGTATTTGCATATGAGTGTGAGTTGGGCAAGTAGGTGCTAATTTAATCAATGTAATTAAAGCAAAACTGACAAAAGCACTTTGGGAATTGTAAAATGGAGGAAACTGACATCCCCATCAATCAGAACATCTTTGAAGTTTTAAAGTATCTGGAATTATTTTTCCAACCACACACTACTGCAGACCTTTTCAAAATAAAGGTTCCCGAAAGAATATCTTCACTCAATTGATTTTCAAAGTGACGTTTCCTAATAGTATTCATTGTCTTAATTCATAGCAATAGTTTTATTATCCCGCACTTAATTGGTTGATTTTCTCCATTCATGAGTTTATATGAACATTAGAATGTTGTGAGAAAGAGTAGCTGCCTCTATATCCAGTTTCATCAGATGATTGGAACTTTCACGAGCCTGGCACAGGATCAGCTCATTTTGGTAGTAATAGGCTGATATCAAAAACCCATTTCAGAAGTATTTTTCATTTTCTGAAGTCTGTTTTAGGAGGATATTGTAAACAATCTTGTCTGCCATAGTTCCGAGGTCTTTCTCAGTCTAAAGTACTTGTCAGGAGTACCTCACTGGCCAGCTATCAATGAGTAACTGCTAGTTAGTTTATCAATTTGACATTCAGCGGAGGAAGTAAAAATGTGAAACTGATGATATAAGCAATGGCTGTTTGGGGAGCTGAAAACTGGCAGAGGGGGCTTTTGCCCCCCAACCACCATGTATTTTTTAGAATGTATGTGAATCTATTACCTAGCATTATAATGGTTTAATATTGGACTATGAGAACCCATAAAAGTTTCAAGTAGTTCCCTCTTCCATTCTAGGATCCTGGGAGCTTCTTACCAACTTTTTCACAACATTTTTGGACTTCCACTGAACATTTTAAAAATGTTACGCACAATGGATTATGTTCTCTCTACTACTCACACCTGCTGGTGCGACAGTGAAGCTATTTTCATTCCCTATAATAACTGTCAATTTGAGGGTTTCTATAGCACTGAAGTATCTAAATGCTTCCCAGATAAATTATTCCATGAACATTTATTTCCAATTTTGGGTTTTGTTTACACAAATGTTGGGGAATGGCTGTACTTCACATGGATATCTGTATTACCATGCAGACAAGGGTTGTGAAAAACACAGGCATTTGCTATTTGTCCTGAAAGCGTTCTCCTCTTGCTTGTCCAGTTGGGAAGCAGAAACAATGACATCTACTTGGCAAGCAGCGTTACTCCACTGTGTTTCAATTATACTTATTAGCGATAAAAGAAAGGAAAGCGTCAGTGAAGTGTCCATAGTGGCAAAGGCTGAAGCCTATAAACAAATCATTTATCTAAAGGCTACAATATTAAAAAGAAAAACACTATTCCCTGTCTTTTAAAAGGAGAAGACAAAAAATACAGAACTTCAGTGAGACCCCCTTTCCCTTGTGAGGTTAATCAGTATAAAAAGGTGATGATGGTGAGGGCAAGCCTCATATAAGGAGATATAAGAAAATGTCAGAGGTCACTAAACAACACTGCCTGGTGGAAACCCTCCCAAGTTCTTAGATGCACTCTTGACAGGGTCAAAGGGACTTTCTGTAACTAACTTCTGGGTCCATTTCATAGACCCTTTCCACCTTACAGTGATCTTTCCACCTTACAGTATTCTCTCCAATACAAACAAGTTATTAATATGGTTTAAATTATGTAACATTTTAAACATTTGTAGTGATTCTTGAGTGGCTTTTGAATTAGCCACTTCCATAGGTAAAGATTTTGTGCCCACTAAAGTGAGTTTGACCCTGTTTCCTTAAGTAGTCTCTCCAAAAAGAGATGGGAAAGATGCTACAATATTCAACCCAGACACTGAATCCTTATTTAAATGAGCAATCCCATTCAACTGAAGTGAATAGGACTACGTGTGAGAAAGAGTTGCAGAGTTTATCACCCCCACAGGTAGGTAAATATACACCAATAGTATAACCTTTTATTCAGAGGTACCTGGATGTTCAGTCATCTCTGATTGTTCTTGCCAAACCATTTTAATAGATTCCTAGATTTTAAGGCCTTTAGAAACCTTTAGACTATCTAGTCTAACCTCATGTAAGTTAGCAAGTTAAAGAAGTTAAAGAAGCAAGTTAAAGAAGTATGGGCTGGATGAATGGACGGTAAGGTGGATAGAAAACTGGCTGGATGGTCGTGCTCAACGGGTAGTGATCAATGGCTCCATGTCTAGTTGGCAGCCGGTATCAAGTGGAGTGCCCCAAGGGTCGGTGCTGGGGCCGGTTTTGTTCAATATCTTCATCAACGACCTGGAGGATGGTGTGAACTGCACCCTTAGCAAGTTTGCAGATGACACTAAACTGGGAGGAGTGGTTGATACGCTGGAGGGTAGGGATAGGATACAGAGGGACCTAGACAAACTAGAGGATTGGGCCAAAAGAAATCTGATGAGGTTCAACAAGGACAAGTGCAGAGTCCTGCACTTAGGACGGAAGAATCCCATGCACTGCTACAGACTAGGGACCGAATGGCTGGGCAGCAGTTCTGCAGAAAAGGACCTAGGGGTTACAGTGGACGAAAAGCTGAATATGAGTCAACAGTGTGCCCTTGTTGCCAAGAAGGCTAACGGCATTTTGGGCTGTATAAGTAGGGGCATTTCCAGCAGATCGAGGGACGTGATTATTCCCCTCTATTCAGCACTGGTGAGGCCTCATTTGGAGTACTGTGTCCAGTTTTGGGCCCCACACTACAAGAAGGATGTGGATAAATTGGAAAGAGTCCAACGGAGGGCAACAAAAATGATTAGGGGGCTGGAGCACATGACTTATGAGGAGAGGCTGAGGGAACTGAGATTGTTTAGCCTGCAGAAGAGAAGAGTGAGGGGGGATTTGATAGCTGCTTTCAACTACCTAAAAGGGGGTTCCAAAGAGGCTGGATCTAGACTGTTCTCAGTGGTAGAAGATGACAGAACAAGGAGTAATGGTCTCAAGTTGCAGAGGGGGAGGTTTAGGTTGGATATTAGGAAAAACTTTTTCACTAGTAGGGTGGTGAAGCACTGGAATGGGTTACCTAGGGAGGTGGTGGAATCTCCTTCCTTAGAGGTTTTTAAGGTCAGGCTTGACAAAGCCCTGGCTGGGATGATCTAGTTGGGGTTGGTCCTGCTTTGAGCAGGGGGTTGGACTAGATGACCTCCTGAGGTCCCTTCCAACCCTGAGATTCTATGATTCTATGATTCTATGTACAACACAGGCATTTCTTTTTATGCTGTGATATGAAGGCCTTCCCTTTTCCATCCTACCTTTCCTATAGCTTCCTGGCAGTCCAGGTTTTCTGTTCACTTTGTTAAACTTGCATCATTATGTGTGAACTTTTGGTTTTATTTTTCCGGTGCTGAACTCATAGTGATTGACAGGTGTCCTGAAGAGGTATCTCCCAGTACAGAGAAAAGGAGGGGTAAAAAAACAGTGAAAAGACAAGACCAAGCCTGAGCTCTCACCAGATCAATATTGTTAGAGGGCCATTTCGTTAACACAGAAATCCCTTTCAAAGCTTTTTTTAAAAGTAAGAACATTAAAGTAGGGCTCTATCTTAATAAATTAATTGCCCCCAAACAAAGTTTGTGTTAACAGGGAGGAAAAGCTTTGAGTCCTGAATCAAGAGCATAAAGAGCAGAAAATAACCTTATAACACTCACAAGAATTTACTTTCCTGAAGCACAGTTTTGACCCTTTCCCTTTGAGGCAATCCTGAATCTCTTTTGAATGCAATTTTAGATCAGCAGTCTTGATGTCCCATGGAAATTGGGACTGAAATGCTTTGCTATAGTCCTATATGTATACTGAATATTTTAATAAGCACTTTAGCTTTGATGTACTCAGCGGCCCAAATATCTCTAATGTAATTAAATGCAAAATGAATATTTTTAAAAAGATAAAAGTAACAAAGAAAATGGCTGAAACTATGGGTTTAACAAAGAGGGTTATTTGTTTTAATAAAACTTGTCTTTATTTTCATTCCTACTGTCAGAGTTTAGGATTATGTCCTGCTAAGTAATTCTGCAAGATTCCTCTCTGACTAACTGAGGTAAATTGAGTTCCACCTATCACGTGCAAAGCCCTCTTTTCCCCCATGAACAAATAATGAGCAAGAATCAAACTATCAAGGCAAAAATCCCAAGGAGCCCACTTTGATGGAGCTAAAATTGTAATTTTGTAAGTACAGTTCTGTTTAGTATTCAGTGCAGGCATGAAAGTGCATATACTGAATTTAAAAAGCCCAATGATCCAGAAATGCAGTGAGAGAATATATAATTGGGAACTTGTGGCTACTGTACTGTGAAACACCTTCTCATATAAATGTAAACATTTCAGATGCTGTCCTTTGCAGAAGTTTTACTAGAGGGTTTAAAACATATTTCTAGTGGGTACTCTGATATTTTGAAGAAATGTATTTACTTCAAAATATGGATTTATGAGCTGCTAAGGGGGTGACATTTACAGCTAAATTCTGCCCTCAGACATAGGTGTGTGGTGTTCCTTAGCAGGCATGACAGCCATGCTCACACAACTTCAAAACTTCCATCCTTGCTTTTGATTGTTGTTTGTGTTCTGCGTGTGCTTGGATTTGTGTGTATACGTCAATATAAATATGTGTATGTGTTTTGTATGTACGTATACATTACATATATAACAGACAAGGGAGAGAGTGCCAGGGACAAGGGAGACAGATTTTGTTGGCATGAGTTTGCCTGGCATTCCTCCACTGAATTCCTCTCTTTGCATGCCTCCACTGGCTCCCCCTTCTCCATCAAATCAAACACAAGCTTACTTGTCTTCATCTTCATGGCTACTTATCACATCTCACATACTTTTAAGACGCTGACTCCCAGCTCCGATCAGCCAGTGATGCCAGTCTTTATTACACGCTTGTTAAATTATCAATCAAGCATCTTTGTGCTTTCTCCCATGCTGCCCCTCATGCATGGGACGAGCGCTCCATAAACATTAACAAAGCTACCTCATTGTCCTTCCTCTAAACATAGAAGTATAGGACTGGAAGGGACCTCAATAGGTCATCTAGTCCAGTCCCCTTCACCTGAGGCAGGACTAAATAATAACTAGACCATCCCTGACAGGTGTTTGTCTAACCTGTTCCTAAAAACCTCCAATGATGGAGATTCCACAGCCTCCCTGGGCCATTTGTTCCAGTGCTTAACAACCCTGACAGTTACGTAGATTTGCTTATAACTCCCCTTTGCCATGATGCCTACATAGAACCTGACAATGGTAAAGCAGCTGGTGTGCAAATACCAAAGCCTATCATGCTGATTGCTGTTTTCTCATTGTTTCCTTGTACTATCTCATCTGTCTGTATCTATGTGTTATCATAGAATCATAGAATATCAGGGTTGGAAGGGACCTTAGGAAGTCATCTAGTCCAACCCCCTGCTCAAAGCAGGACCAATCCCCAATTTTTGCCCCAGATCCCCAAATGGCTCCCTCACAACCCTGGGTTTAGCAGGCCAATGCTCAAACCACTGAGCTATCCCCCTTCCCCATCTTATACTGTATCCTCCCCCCATCTTATACTGTATACTCCCATTTGTCTCAAACCCTATTATCCGAACCCCTTCCTTGTCTCTCAGGATGTATCTTGTGCTGGGGGACACTGAAAGAATTCAGAGATTCACATAATAGAGCAGGCATCCCTGGCCAGCCAGCTGCAGAGAGCTCCCCGCGGTGGCAGACTTACCCCCTAGCTGGTATTTGACCGGCCTGGCATTTGTTTTCAGCAGTTACCAGAAAAAATAATTTAATCTGCTGGGTTTTTTTTTAAGTGGGTATAAAGATTTGCATTATTATCTCAATACACTGGGATATCTAATGTTAAAAGTTTCCATGTCCACCTAAAGATGCTGCAGAGCTCCCACTTCCACAGTTTAGGCAATAACCGATCAAAGCTGTTGAAAACACAGCAGCTGTCTGCCCAGCAACACGCAAGTGTGCCACCCGTGTGTGAGAGGGGTTTGAGTCACACAAGAGTGAGACGACATGCAAGGCATATTAAATAGTGGAAGATCAGAGCAATGGTGCGAGTGATTCTATTACACCTCCCGGAAAAAAAAAGCTCACATTTGAAACTACACATTCGATGACAACTGGTTAAACGAAACATACTATATAAACTGGCTGGCAAAAGGTGCTGATAAAACAAACACCCGTTTGTTATCAATGATGTTGTCAATCTTATCTACATGTGTCATCTCTCTAGATACTATAAGTGACTGTTGAAGGGGGTTGTGGAGTTGCCTTGTGGTTGGGGATGTGGTGGACTTGTCTTGTCAGGCGGTGGGGTGGGGGTTGCTGGGTTTTTTGCATTTCAAAAGGTGGTAACCCTGTGCAACGGGGAGCCTGCTGTCCTGGTTGGGATGGAGCACAGGCCCCTGGCTAGGACTCTGCTGTGCCCCCCGCCCCCTAGACTGCAGCCTTCCCTACACCTTGTGCCTGTAGGGATTGGGTATAACTGGTCCTGTGGCAGCACAGGGAGGCCTCTGTACCCCCGCAGCCACGAGAGTGAGTTGGGCATAGCAGAGCTCCCCCGGCTGGGGCAGTGAGGAGGATGAGGAGGAGCCCTCAGCTGAGGAGGAGGCCACCCCAATGCTGAATGACTCCTGCCCTCTCGATTATCCAAACTCCCAATTATCTGAATAAAATCCACGTCCCCCATGCTATCTGAATAATTGGGAAGATACTGTACATAGAATGTAAGCTTTTTTGAGGCACGGAACATTTTTTTGTTCTGTGTTTGTACAGCACCTGGGTCTGGTCCATGACTGGCCGGGGCTCCTAGGGTATGTCTACACCGCGAGTGGCAGCGAGTCTCAGAGCCCAGGCTGACAGATGCTATGGCATGGTATATTACCACAGCCTCAGCCCGAATGTTTACACCGCTATTTGTCACACTGTAGTTTGAGCATGAGTCTCTTGACCTTGTTGGTGCAGGCCACTGCTCGCTGTGTAGATGCACCCCTAAAGGCTGTGCCAATGAAATAAATAATAATCATGATGATTCACAACTAATAATTATGGAGTTATACAGGAATTCAGGCTACATGATCATAACGGTCCCATGTGTCCTTATAATCTATGATTCTCTGAAATGGCAAAGTCATGAATGAATTATGCAGTTCATCCCAAATGAGCATCAAAAACCGCCTTCATACCATGCTATAGCAGCATGTATTTGATATATGCTACAGATATTATCGCAAAACTATTTTAGGAATGTGATAGAGTTTTACATGTCTCTCAGCTACTATTTGTATATCCTTCTGACTGTATAGCCAAGCTTACTAGTACCATCTCTAATTGGCCAGGATTTTGAGGGAGAGGAAAACTAATACATATTTAAACCCCCAAGAAATTACCAAATACCCTAAATCAGATTTCAAATAGATAATATGGTATCATATAATATAATATTTATGCCTGAAATCTCAGTATATACCATGCTAGAAGCAAATTATATTTCCCATTAAGAATCTCCTCTTTTCAAAGCTGTAAGACGCCCCTTTGTGTCTCTGCTGAATAAGCAGTTTTCAGGTCTTAAACCTTTCAGAGGGTCAGGACTAAATCTTGCGCCTCAGACCAATGATATGTAGACATATTTCATCTCAGTTATACCATCATAATTCAGGATCAAGGCCAGGCTTACAGCTAGAAATTACTATTACTAAATAGTTTATATCTTCAAAGTATCATACAAACAACTGCTAGCGTGAAGGTCCCCTTACTCCATGAGTAGTCTCCTATGGAGTAAAGTTGTGCTCCACATTAGTAAGGGTGGAAGAATCTGAATCTAAGTATTTAATTTTCACAACATTCCTGCACAACTGCTTAACCCAAGAGTAAAACAAAACAAACAAAAATGCCCACACAAAAAACAACAACAAAGAAGCCAAAAAAAACCTGAAGTTACATCAAAAGAATCAATCATGAGATGGTCTTGAAAAATCATGAACTGTTTTTAAAAAAATCCCATTGTTTTTGAACTGTCTTCAGATACTGTAAGCTGGAAGGTGAATTTCTGAATCCCTAGTTTCTATTTATTTCCCCGGGGCTGCTAAAATAGGCTGACCATACGTACCGTTTTAAACGGGACAGTACCGTTTTTTTCATATTTCCCGACCGTCCCGTCATTTTAATATAAATGTCAATTTTGTCCCGTTTTTAATAAACTATATATAGTTTTTATTTTTTTGTAAAAAACTGAACGCTGGTTTGTTGCGGCTGCCCCTCGTCTCCCCGCCGAGCAGCTGAGTGGGGAGACAAGGGGCGGCTTGTTGCGGCTGCCCCTTGTCTCCCCGCCGAGCTGCTGAGCGGGGAGACGAGGGGCAGCTTGTTGCGGCTGCCCCTTGTCTCCCCGTCCCGTTTTTGCCATCCCAATGTCCCGTTTTTGTCTCAAAGAAATATGGTCAGCCTATGCTAAAAGGATCCTCTCCTAATAGCTGAGTTTGACGTAGCTAAATTTCTTTCCCTTCCTCACATCTCCTTTTGCTTCAGTCTTCTGATCTCATCTCCTTCACCCTCACTATCTTACACTTTACCTGGGCTTTCCTATTCTTCCACCCTTCCCCTCGGTCTCCTTCCTTCCACAGCCCTGCTTACCTCCTATACTCCCCTGCACGCCTGCTGGTCACCCCTTTACCAACTGATATCAAACCTACCTTGTTATGCCTCCCCAGCGCCCTACCCACCACACCCTTTTCTCCCCCAGAGACTCAGCCCATTTCCACTTGTTACCCTGCTCCTCCTCCACTCTCCCTACATTCGCATTTGTACAGTTTCCTTCCCTCTCCCTGAGTTCCCCTGGTCTCTCCAGTCTCACTACATTTTCCTGTTGCCTACAGTCCCATATTATAGGTGGGGAAAAAACCACTGAGGTTGTGAATTTCTCAAAGCCACGATATGAGTCACTGGCTGAGCTGAGGCTAGAACTAAGCCATTCTTGTTCCCAATCATTAGCTGTAGAGGGAAGGTAATTATTACAAGTCTCCACATATTGTAGCCAATGAGCTAATGGTCAGGGAAAACAGAGACATGCAGGGGTCTGATCCTGCAGGAGCTCAATGCCCGCAATGGGAGCTGAGGGTCCTCTCTCCATGGCAGCATTATGAAGGGGCATAATGCAGTGCCATATATTTGCTAGCTATTAACACCAACACACATTTCAAAATAAATTATTTCCCAGTTTTGTGAGGTGCTCATTACTATCAATTCCCATGGATGTCAGAAAGACCTGTATCTACTCAGTCTCTCTCAGGACCAATCCATAAGTCTGTGCATTTCCTGAAATTCAGGCAATTAAAATACAACACAGGCTTATCTGGATATTCATGACTGTTCATTTAAATCCAGCTTGATTATTACAAGACAGCTACTTGCTTTGCATTCATGTACAGTAGAAAGACATCAATTCCTGAAACCTCTCACATGCTCACAGGACATTTGTTGTAAACCAGTTCAGATGAATGGAAAGCAAACTGTTTAACTACCTGTTACTTGTCAAATCAGGGCATTTACACATCTGAAAAAAAGTTGCAATAAAAAGCATGTTTATCAGTGCTCCACTGAGAAACGTTATTAAAATGAGGCATACATGTATATTTATGAAGACAATGAGAAAAACATTATTTTATTTGGGAGGAAAAAAAATGTGTGAGACTATTCTGCCATTTCAAGAGATTCTTTTCCACAATACAATTGTGTATCTTAGCTGCTCACCTTTTTGTCTCTAATTAAGCACATCTTTCCATCCTTCTCCAGCTAATGAACGGATCCTTCCTTGACTTTTCATCTTTAATGACACTTTTAAGACACAGAAATTGTCACAGGCAATGCCTTAATACTGTATTGTTGAAATTACCAAATACTTAACTCCACCTAAAGGATAATTTGGGATAAATGCATTATGCACCAAAATGTCATTGTGGATATTCATGATCATATTTTTCCTTACCTTCCTGCTCTATGCTATTGTGTTATGCTGCTAAATAAAAGCTCCATTCTACCCTGTGGATGGCTGCATTTCAGTGATGATGGATGAAAATTCTTTGCTGTATTTACTCAGCCAGTCCTATTACCTGCATGTGAACAAGTGCTTTCCCAGTCTTCTTAACAAACATGCAGCAGCCTTGGATTAGTTTGGGGTGCGAATGCATTTGTCACTAAGAACAGGTTCTTTTACTCTGATGGCTACATCAGACATTTATTGAGTTTGAGACTGGTGAAACATACAGAGACTTTACAAGCTTTAGCTAATACAGACAAGTTTTAAAAAATAAGATAAAGTATCGTAAGTGTAGCAAAAACAATGAGGAGTCCAGTGGCACCTTAAAGACTAACAGATTTATTTAGGCATAAGATTTTGTGGGTAAAAACCCCACTTCTTCAGATGCATGGAGTGAAAATTACAGAAACAGGCATAAATATATATTGGCACATGAAGAGAAGGGAGTTATCTTACAAGTGGAGAACCAACGCTGAAGGTCAATTTAGTCAGGGTGGATGTTGTCCACTCCCAATAATTGATGAGGCGATGTCAATACCAAAAGAGGGAAAACTGCTTTTGTAGTGAGCCAGCCACTCCCAGTCCCTATTCAAGCCCAAACTGATGGTGTTAAGTTTGCAAATGAATGGTAGCTCAGCATTTCTCTTTGAAGTCTGTTTTTGAAGTTTTTTGGTTGAAGAATGGCTACTTTTAAATCTGTTATTGAGTGTCCAGGGAGATTGAAGTGTTCTCCTACTGGCTTTTGTATGTTACCATTCCTGATGTCTGATTTGTGTCTATACTTTTTCTCTACATGTGCCTATATATATTTATGCCTGTATCTGTAATATTCACTCCATGCATCTGAAGAAGTGGGTTTTTTACCCAAGAAAGCTTATGCCCAAATAAATTGGTTAGTCTTTAAGGTGCCATCAGATTCCTTGTTGTTTTTGTGGATACAGACTAACATGGCTACCCCTCTGATAAGTGTAGCAAAATGGCACCCTGGATTGTGCACACTTTCAGCCTTAGGTTGGTACAAGATAAAGCAATCCCCTATTGTTGACATATGTACATAGTTACTACCTTATGGAAGCCATTAGAAACAAAGATAGAAGAAACAGTCAGGGAAACACACCACAAGAGTTGAAGTTTTGGACCGCCTACTCAATTACATCAGGTGTTCCACTTGTAATTAATGTATCAGGTTTGTATCACCTTTTTTATACATATACTTATCTGTGACCATATTCACTTACGTCTTGGCCCCTTACCCATATATGGTTTCTAAGTATCCATAATTGGGGTTTCGATGGCTGACATAAGCTATTTGAGTCAGTGTTGTGTTAATACATTTCCCAATGTTTGCAATACATGAATGCAGTTAACTTTACACATAATAAAAATCTCTTAGAAATCTGTTATTTGAAGAATAAATTATGTTGTGGTTATTTTGCTATTAGCCAGGATGTACAGGGATGCAAAACCATGCTCTGAAGTGTCCCTAGCCTCTGTTTGCCAGAAGCTGGGAATGGGTGACGGGATGGATCACTTGATGATTACCTGTTCTGTTCATTCCCTCTGAAGCACCTGGCATTGGTCACTGTTGGAAGACAGGATAGTGGGCTAGATGGACCATGGGTCTGACCCAATATGGCTGTTCTTGTGTTAGCTTGTTTTTTTACAAAGCACTTATTGATAAATCTTATAACCTTAGGTCAAGTTGCTTATGCTAACTCTTATACCCCTTCTTCTAAAACATTCTAACTATTAAACTACTATAGGCTGCACTGGCCCTTATCTTGCTGCCAAGCTTTTTTTGCATTACAACTCCAGTAGCTTCCATTTTATTAGCTTATAGCATTTTAATAAGCCTTAGTATATGATATATAATTTGATCTTGCACTCTCAGATAAAGTCAGGGGTTACAGCACAACAACTCTACATATTCCAAATCTCCCCACCTCCGGGGGTCTGGTTTTATTAACACAGACATTAACAAGAGTATAGCATAAGTGCAGCTCAAACCTTTTCCCCAGGCTTGGTTAAACACAAGTTTCCCATTTCAGGACAGCTTAACCTACGTCATAAATCCTCTCTTTCTACCTTTATACCTAAGTGGTGCAAAAACTACCTGTGACATGATGAACACCTGTCAACAATGTGGGATATTCTAGCCAAACACTGCCAGCTTGCTACATGGGCATTTCCTTCTTTTGAGTGTGTGATTTCTTATCCTGGCATTCAATGCTAAGTATTTCATAGTTTGTTGCTGTTGCTCTTTTTGCATAAAATATATAACAATACAGACACAAAGAGAATACATACACATCATCATTACTTAAATTGAACCCATCATATAATTTTGGGAGACATATCTTATTTTACACGTATACATCATAAAGACAGAATGATTCCAGTTATCTACATGTAATTGGGAGGAGTCCTTCCAACTCTGAAGGATAAATGTAATTGCAGCCAGTACAAATATATTTATACATTTTCTCATGTTCTTATATTATTCCAACCAATGTTACATGTTTATTGATTTGTAAGTTTATACAGACATATTCAATGTTAATTTTGTCTTTGTGATTGTTAGGGAATGCAGAAGTCTAATACTTTGCTCCAAAATGTGTGCATGAAAGGATAGAGGATCAGCTGTCTGACATGACCAGCATAAATCTATCAACAACCCGACTTTACTCAATTTTACTGGTGGTTTCTATTCAAGCTCATGGAGCAAGAAAGAACTAGCTCCTCTAGGTTGCTCTAGCTTAGTATACATTTGGAGCTGAGGGTGTAATCCCAGGTCACATAGATATACCTGCTAACTCAAGAGCACAAGAGCTAGGGTGAGTATGTCTATGCGAGCTGGGAATCATATCCACAGCTCCAAATATAGACTTAGCTTAGATGTTTTCCCAAGCCTTGAATATTTTCTTTCTTCAACCTTCTTCCTTTCTAAAGGAAAAGCAATTGCTCCAGTATAATCTTTCCATGTATTCTGGAAGTAGACAAAAGGCTGAATCAGACTAGGTGTCACAATTCTGATCAATATGGATAACACAGGAATTGGTAGTTTAGCACTAGTCTTGTTCCCAGAATAATCACCATCTCTGTATGACTTCCATCATGCCTCATCTTCTCTTGCTCCCTATTTCTGCTGAACTCTAGTGCTGATTGGATTCTTTTCAAAACAATTATTTTAATTGAAATATGGGTTTTTATAACCTTTTCATTTTGAAAACAAATTTGAAATGAATTTTTTTAAAGAGAAGCCTGAAATCTTTGGTTTTGAAGTTGTGAATATGCCAGCTTCTCTTGGATTTTTGTCTCATTTTTCCACTAGAAGAGGGGGAAGAATCATAGAATCTCAGGGTTGGAAGGGACCTTAGTAGGTCATCTAGTCCAACCCCCTGCTCAAAGCAGGACCAATCCCCAATTTTTGCCCCAGATGGCCCCCTCAAGGATTGAACTTACAACCCTGGGTTTAGCAGGCCAATGCTCAAACCACTGAGCTATCAGAAAAGTTAAAAGGTGAAAGAGAGCAATGCTTTTACTTATAAGAGTTGCTGTTGAAAGGATGATACTTAGAAGTGAAAGTAACACCTTCACTTTCAAACTTTCTTTTTAAGTGAGAGAGAACCCCCCCACCACAGTTACTAACACTTCAGGAATATTGTACAGAACTTGCCATCCTGGGAAAGGGGTTGGCAAATGTAGTTTTAAGCCACCTTTGTGCTCTTTCCTTGACTATGCCAGAGGCTGGAATGGGACCTGACATAACGTAAGCAGTCCTAGTGGTCTGTTTAAGTTAGGATAGTTTCCGTGGGCTGCTGTACTTTCCAGAATCTCTTCAGTCATGCGTGCTGCAGACTCACTCTGGCCACACAGCCCTCTTATCCCCAGGCTCACCCCTCAATACGCTCCCATGCAAAGGATTGCAAGGAGGCGCTCAGGACACAACCTTCTCATGGCTATCGTCCCTGGCTGGATATGAGGCTTTTAGAGCCTCTTAATGTCACTCTGGCCTTTTTATCTGGCATGGAGGGGCAGAGCAGGGCTGAGATCTCACCCTTTCACATTTTTGTCAAGTGGAAAAAAATTAAAAAGTGAAATGAAGTTGAGCTTCTACTGCCTCCCCTATTCCCTACGCCCCCAAATATGGGGAAAGAAAGGGAGATTTTAAAAATAAATTGTAAGAGGGATTTTTTTCACAAAAAATGAAACAAACAAAAATCTAAACAAAAACTTCAAAATAAAAATTGTCGAGACATTTAATTTACACATTTTTCATTGAAAAACAAAAGATTTCATAATAATTTTGAACAAAACTAAAACTGCTTCCCACACACAGTTTTGGGGAGAACAAAAAAGATCAGTATTAACCAATCTAGTCAATACCTTTTATTCCTTCCCTCCATTCTCACAACCCAAGATGTCTGTTCTACTGCTGAGTTCCAAATAGAGCAGGCCAGGAAATGGAATTCCCATCCCATGAAAAATTGAAAGTTTTAGAAAGACTTTGTCCTGACTTGGGAAAAAAGTAAAAAAAAACCCAGATTTTCAAGGGACTGACAATTCTGACATATTTCATGGAAAAACCAGAAAAACGTGCCTGCTCCCAGGAATCCCATGGTTCCAGGGATGCTCAACTCCTTGGCTGCCATAGGAGCCAGCTAGTTGGGTAGCTTGAGGAGCTGGCTTTCAGGGGAACCAGCTGCCCAGGGAACCAGGGAACCCAGCTGCCAGCCAGGGAGCTCAAGGATCTGGGCAGCTGGAGAGCCAGGGACCCTGCCAGCTTGCCAGATTTTTCAGACAGGCAGCAGGGGAGCCAGGCAGCCCACCTGCCAGCTGGCTAGCAGGAGAACAGGCAGAGAGGCAGGCCAGCCACCTGGTTTCCATCAAAGATTGAGAAGGTGTCAGTACTGTTATGTTATAAATGTTTTGATCAAATCTATATCCAAGTCTTCAGCCTTTCCTCTTGACCCCACCTGTCCTAATTCCCAAGACATGATGATTCCATCATCTGAATATGTTAAGCCCCCATTGACTTTAATGGGAGTTGGCTGAGTGCACTTGAAGAGATCATTAAACCTTGTAATCCCTCACTATTCTCTTATCAGGTCACTCCCTCTCTCCTTTTCTCACCCTCTCCCTCCCCTCCAAAAACATCCTCTCCCAATATTCCCATGGTAGCTGGTCGGGACTCTCCCCCGGCATTCTTAAGGGAGAGGGTGAACAAACTCAGTTCACTTATTTTCAATCCACAGAAATCATTTTCTGGGGAACGGGCTGAATGCTTCTACCCAAAACCCCATTAATAATCAGCAGGACACTAAAGGAAGCTGCTCTTCCTATAATATTTTGGAGTCCTTCCTCATGTTTCTCACCATCACTGGTATTTTGATTTCAATGTGAGATTTTTCTCAGTAAAAACTGAAGATAAAATGAATACAGAACTTCAGAGTTTGATACAAAGTCATTGGCATCATGGAGAAATGAAATGGTCTTGTACCTTAACAGGAAACAATTGGCAGACAAGAAACCATTTAGGAATCATTTTGCCCTGGACACTTTTAAAGCTAACTCTTGGGTGCTGAATCTTTGTCTGAGTGTGAACCATGGCATTTGTGTTAAAGATAATACAAAAACTTGGAACATTAGTCTCCAGGCTGTAATTAGAAACTAGATGAAGTTTATCATCACGAGAAGCACAGAAACAAAAGACTTCACACAAAGCCAGAATATTAATTTTAACCTCAGGAGTACAGAACAAGTTTTGTGTCAATTGTTTTACTACTACATCAAGAGGCAGCAATATACTTTTAGATTATTATTGCTAATTCTTAAGAATTTCTATGGCTGAATAGTTCATAAATATTCTTAGTCTGACAACTGTGCACTTAAATCTGTGTGATATGTCAGAAATACTTACCAATTTCTCCATGTGCAAAAGAAATACATATTGGTGGAAGACAAAAATAATAACTATCTCAAGAAAAATACACATGTATTGTTTCATTGAAGGACTGGCATAAACCCTAATAGACTCTCTTTTTTCCTTACTTTCTGTCTTCATCTCTCTTTCTTCTTTCCTTTTTCCATCACGCCTCTGTTTGTTTTTTCACCCATTCCAGGTATGGTACTGATAATTCCACAAGAATTTTCCCCATGCTGCTCTACCATCTGCCAACAACATCAGTTCTGACAGGAATAGCCAATATCTCAAAGGTGTAAAACAATTTAGTCTTAGTTCTGGATGTCTTCCAGTGCATTTCCTCAGCAGAGATGAACAACTGTGTCAACTGAGCTGTGTTGCATATGTTTTTTATCTGCTCTTGGCTGAGGATTGAGGTAAAAAACACTAAATTCATTTCACTTACAATCTTACTTAGACAGCTGGTACCGAATCTTATCTAGTATTGTATGTATAAAATGCAGAGCATAGGAGAGAGACATCAACAGTATTAATGGGCAATTATGGAATACAGAGATCCAGGGGTGTAGAGTGAGAAATGATGAGGTATATATGTGAATGTGGGTGATGACAGAGGAAAAAATACAATGAAATTAAGAGGAAGTAAATTTAAAGTTAGAAAAGCAAGTTTTCCCCCACAGAACACAGCTCTTCTTGCTGTGAGGAATTATCAGTGTATTGCACAAAGCAGGTCACACACGTCCACTATGAGCTCTTATTTCATCAACAGCAACAAGCTAAAAGTAGGACCAGGCACACAGTACTTTGCTTTCAAGGATCTAGCCTAGTTCCACAAGGAGTCATGGAAGCTGTGATGCCAATCAGGTTCAGCACCTATGACGCCGACTCCTGACCTTCCTGGATGGTAAAAGAAAATAGAGAACATAGTCGAGCCCTCCTAATTGAAATTGTCAACTTCTCCTTTGATGAGAATACTCTCTGAATCAGACTAACACAAGCAATACCCTGATCAGTACTGAAGAACCACTCACTCATTGTGAGTGATCTTGTAAACTACCCCCCCAGTATCTAACCTCCATTTTCTAAGTAATCTGATTACTATCAGAACAACAACAACAAAAACAAAAAAATCTAGTTCCCCCTGTTAATTGCCAAAATCCTGGATCCCTCTCAGTCAGACTTCAAGCCAGAGCATGGTACAGAGACAACACTTGTTGCTCTGCCTGGTGACTACTTCCTGTTCATAGACAAGGGAAGTACATCCATACTCATCCTGCTGGCTATTTCTGCAGTATTCAATACCATTGATCACTACATGCTCCTGCCCTGTCTTGCAGAGGCTGTAGGGTGACTGGAAGCACCCTGAAATGGTACAGGTCTTTTTTTTTCCAGATTGAGTCAAGACGGTTGTTAGGAGCTAAACTTCCAAAAGCTTCACCTACAGAGTTCTACAAAACTCAGTTCTCTCCCTCATATTATTCAGCATCTATGTGAAACCATTGGGTGAGACAGTACAACACCGGATGAAGTAGTACATGGCCAACACCTCAAACTATCTCTCCTTTATGTAAAAGATGAACAGCAGCATCTCCTAGTTACTTAATGCCAAGCTGAAATCAGCACTGGGACAGCCAGCTAAAGCTTAACACAAGCAATGTTGGATGCCCAAA
Organism: Chelydra serpentina; assembly: GCA_037349315.1. NCBI lineage: Eukaryota > Metazoa > Chordata > Testudines > Chelydridae > Chelydra > Chelydra serpentina. Next base: position 48,762,959 of record JBAIAC010000010.1, read on the forward strand.
TATTCATGGCAGCAGTAACATCAGTTTCCATCTGCAACTGTGCAAAATTGTGACCCTTCTTATCAGATTCAGACCTGGCCATTTGTGATATCCAGGTTGATTATTGCAACTGATATCTAAGAATGATTAATTGAAAAACTCAAGATGGGACAAAATGCAGCAATCCACCTACCTAGCAACACAGGTCGCTATGATCGCATCACCCTGGTACTCAGCTCTTTGCATTAGCTCCCCATTGGGTCTAGTTCAAAGTCTCTGCAGTGATATTCAAGCCCTTCATGGGACTGGCTCTAGGTACATCTGCAGCCATGACTTCCAAGAACAGCTATGATTCGCCAGAACCGTGAAACTACCAACAAATTAACAGAGAACTTTCACAGGAGCTTGGCCTAGGCTCTGGAACTAATTCCTGTAAGAAATAAGAATGACCACTGCACAGGCCTCACCATACACAAACCTAGAGAAACAATGTGAGGGAGGTAATATCTTTTATTGAACCAACCTCTGTTGGTGAGATAGACAAGCGTTCAAGCTACACAGAGCTCTTTTTGGGAGCGACACGTCTACAAGAACAATGCATACACACAAACCTAGTCAAGTAGTTTCTCTTGCAATCTGGGATGGATAGAAGATTAATCTAAACTAAACTCTTAGATAGGATTTAAAGTTAAGACAACAAGGAGCTAAAGGAAAGGAATAGTGCAAAAGGATTTCTCTTAAAACATTAGCGTTTAATTAATAACAATTACTCTTGTGCTCTTATCAAATGTAATATCTAAAAGAATATTAAGTAGATCAACCACACTGTTTCCAAAATAAAAACGCTAATGTACAGCTTGATTTGTGAAATACTTCAGAGGATTTCCCCCCCTCAACAGAAAAGCAAAGCATGAGACAGGAGCTGATCAGGGACTGCAGCCTGCCTGCAACCAGGAGCAGAGGGAGACTGTGACAGCTCCCGGGTAGTGAAGAATGAATCCCAGCAACTGGGGCCAGTGCTGGGCCAGTTTGAAGCTGGATCTAGCCCTGCAAAGAAGGCTACCAGCTGAGCCCAGTCCTGGGATTAGCGAAAATTGTGCCAGAAGATGAGGCCTTTTATTACTTTTGAGTGGGTTGTGAGTGCAGAAGTTTGGGCAGAATCATCGTGGGCAGCTGGGGTGGCCCTGTGTCTGTCAAGGAAAGCCCAAGCATCATATAACTCCCTGTCTAATGAAGAAGTGAAATCATATCCCATAGTCAAAGAAGTATTTTAGATCGGTTGGGGCTGACACCTGAAGCCTATCGACACTGCTCTAGAATGGAACCATTCCCCTGAGGAGCATGGCCTAGAGTGGTGGCGCAGTGGCTCTGAGGCCTGCCAATACACTGGCTATGTCCAGAGATGAGATCTGTAGAGAGAGTTTGGATCAGATCATCCAAGAACAATTTCTCCAGGTTTTGTTGGCTGGGGCCCAAGGAGGGTCCAACATTTTCAGCTAGTATCCACCATCGCTGCAGGGGAAAGAAGAGAGGCCTTGTGATGGGTTCAGTTACAGAGACCCCCTTGGGACTGTCACCTGACGTGTTGGAATTACCTCTGAGCCCATTTTCCTGCCAGCTTGGGACTCCAGAACCCTCCTTTGTTGAGTCAGACACGCTAGCCTGCTGCAACACAGACTCAGGGTCTGAACCATGCCCCCAAAGCTGCAGACTTTAACCAAAAACTGGTCAGCAGGTCACCTATCTCCAACACCTAGACTCCCTGTTCCCAATGGGATCCAACCCCCAAATAAATCCGTTTTACTCTGTACAAAGCTTATACAAGGTAAACTCATAAATTGTCCGTCCTCTATAACACTGATAGAGAAATATGCACAGCTGTTTGCTCCCCCAGGTATTAATCACTTACTCTGGGATAATTAATAAACAAAAGTGATTTTATTAAGTATAAAAAGTAGTATTTAAGTGGTTTCAAGTAATAACAGACAGAACAAAGTAAGTCACCAAGCAAAATAAAACAAAACATGCAAGTCTAAGCCCAATACATTAAAAAACTGATTACAGATAATATCTCACCCTCAGAGATGTTCCAATAAGCTTCTTTCACAGACTAGACTCCTTCCTAGTATGGGCCCAATCCTTTCCCTGGTACAGTGCTTGTTAGTTTCAGCAGACATCTTAGGTGGAAACTAGGGGTTTTCTCATGACTGGCCTCCCCGTTTGTTCTGTTCCACCATCTTTTATAGCTTTGGCACAAGCTGGGAATCTTTTGTCTCTCTGGGTCCCCACCTCTCCTTCTAAATGGAAAAAGACCAGGTTTAAGATGGATTCCAGTATCAGGTGACCTGTGAGCCCCTAGCCTCCATTCTTCCTGGCCTGGCTCACAGGAACACAGGAAGGCTTGCAGGTAAATAAACCAGTCACAACCAATTGTCCTAGTCAATGGGAGCCATCAAAATTCTAAACCACCATTAATGGCCCACACTTTGCATAATTACAATAGGATCTCAGAGTTATACTTCATATTTCTAGCTTCAGATACAAGAATGATACATGCATACAAATAGGATGAACACACTCAGTAGATTATAAGATTTGTAATGATACCTTACAATGGACCTTTTGCATAAAGCATATTCCAGTTACATCATATTCACACTCATAAGCATATTTCCATAGAACATATGGAGTGCAATGTCACAGGTCTATTTGGAGGGAGATGACTGAGTGGTGGACCAGATCAGGAACCTGAAAAAGGTGGGAAGAACTAAAACCTTGATATCCAGAGGCTAGAGAAGACACATGAGGAGGAAGAATCCTGAGTAGTCCTAACTTTCGGGGCCAAGATGAGACGTGACCCCCCCCCCCCCCGCAAGTCATTTCACTAGCCCTGTGAGAGCACCCTACAGGAGGTAGCTGGGAAACCTAGTTGTGTGTTTCATGTGTAGCTGACCAGTGTGAAAAGAGACTGTCCCCTGATGGGTGTTGTTATAGCCAGATTTGTGGTTTGGGGGGCTCCTCAAACCGGTGTCGAATGGCACCATAGGTGGTGTCTGTAAAACTGAGGAAACAGGTAGTGAAGGGCCTGATGACTCAGATTGTGGCTAAATGCTTATTAGGGGAAGGCAACGGACTTCTATCTGATAAGATAGATTGGCATCGGCCAGTCCACAGATGTTGTGTGTGTGGAGGGACTTGAGTATACCCACAGGGCTGTGGTGGAGTTAGAGGTACAAGAAGGCCAGAGTAGCTGAGTGAGCATTAGAGTGCTGAGGAGCCTTTCATGGTCTGTGATCCTGGGCAGAAACTGGCAAGGTTTCTCAGCCACGATGCAGCAGGGAACATGAGCCAGTAGAGGAGAAATCTACCTAGTTTGTGGAGCTACGGTCAGGAATGCTCAGCACTTTTGGATGCACTGAAGAGGGTTGAGGGACTTGTTAGATCACATGGAGACTGCTGAGAGAACTAGAGAGGAAATCTGAGATATCTTCACAGCCTGGAGGAATAACTACAGGAAGCCATTGAGGACTTGTACTTGGCATATGCCTCTGTTGCCACTACCAGTGCAACTGTGACTACATTGCTATTTATACTTACGCTAGCTTGATGAGAGCTAGTGTGAATATTTGTACACAAGCAGAGGAATCACATCCCTAGCTCAGAGTGCAGATGTAGCCATAGAGAAGTTGTTTTGTGTGACAAAAAATTATTCCACTGGAAGACAAGATGGTTTCACTTTATTACAAATTCCTTTTAGAATAAACCTCAAATATTATCCAGTGCTTCAGAGTTAGATAAGCACACGTATACTTAATCCAGTCAATTATTCTTCCCACTCAACCACAGTTTTGACAGTATAACAATTCTTTGTCACAAATACTTGAGTATAGTATTTGCTATACTCAAAGTCCAGTAATGACTATACCACTCTGAGGCACAGTTCTTGTGATTGTAGGCAGTTTTGATGTTTCAGAAACTTTCAAAAAAAGTTCAAATTCAATCATTCTCTAGAATCTTGAACATAAAACTGAAACCTGCAAACAAACAAAAACAACTCCTCACCCCTTTGAAAGTGTTCCTCTTATCACTGCTGTCCAACTGCACAGTTGATAGGAACATGTAGAAGCTGCAGTAATGCAAGTGTAGTAATGTTATTGTTAGGTTTATAATCGGAATACATTTTTTAAATATGAAAATAAAAGAAAAAGTTGGAATGTTTCATAGCTCTATAACAAAACTCTCTAAAATTCACGGCACTATATATTGTCATGGACCATAAAGGTGCTTGCTGTCTGTGTACTGTACTATCTGACCTTGCTCATTCAAAGATGCACTTGTTACAGAATGTCAGTCTCTAATGAGGCCTAAAGTAATTGAGCCTGATTAAACTGGCAAGATGCTGCCTAATTAAAATGATAAATGGAATTGGTTGATCATCTATGGAGGGTGAATGGCATGGAGGACATTAAACAAGGTCATTCTGTCAAGGAGAACCACTAATGCTATGAGTTTCTGTTCTTCGGATGGTGTTCTCCAAATATGGGCTGTCCCTCCTGCTGTTTAATCATGAGCATGGTGTATCACTAGAAGGCATCCACTATAATATGGCAGAGGCTCACAGCTTTATGGCTGTTCTAGGCAAAGGTCACTGAGTGTTCATCCAGTCCATCCATGATCATCTTCTTCCCATATCCATACTTGAAGATGCAGGTAGAAAATCTATAAGCATTGTGGCTGAGAGGACTGAGGAACTTTTATAGGCTTTTATAATAGATAAGGCAGCACAATATACCTTCCATTGCCACAAGACGGGGAGCAAAATCTGTGTTGGCATGTGGAAGATGACTGCAAATTTACCTTTAAACAGGTCAACTGAGCCTTTGGCTTTGGTCCTTTTTAAATCTATGAGCAAAACCTTGATCAGCTTGTGAAATATAACAGCTGCGCTGTATCAGTTCAGTACAGACCCAATTAAAGAAGAGGTGTATATCCACACCACCTCAGGAAGAACTGGGGAAGGGAGGCACAACTTCTTTATGTTTCCCAGTGTGCAGGGATATTATTCAAGCTGCACCATCATTTTGCTAGTTCCCACAGTGCACCCAACCCATTCTGTGACTGATGTGGAGGGTGAATCATGGTCGTGCCATCTCCCCACTCTAGTTGGGGACATGTATGGCCCCAAGAAGTACATAGAAGGAGTAGTCCCTACAATTCTCTCAGCACAGGGACTGCATTTGTCCCTGTGCTTGTGTGGGGCATGCATAGGAGTGGCGAAGGTTTTGAATGCCTTCGTTCCGTGCATCTGCCTGCGAGCCATAGTATCCATTTAACTGCCTTTCTGTTATACCAGCGGCACAGCTGTATGCCTGGTCACCCATGCCCTTCTATTCTGCAGCTGTCTGAGAAAAAATGTCACATTTAAAAGTCAGCTCCCATTTTTACTCATGTTCTTTCCAGGGTAAGTCTACAGATCTGGCCCAAAGTCCATATGTATTTCTAGCAATTATTGAAGGAGATTAGTCAAGAGGGCCGGAAGAATTACCTCTCTGGTTACCATAACGCCAAACAGTTTCCATCAAAGAGTTTTGCTTGCTAAGTGAGTCTGAGGAACAGGGCAGGATTAGAAAAAATTATGCCAGTGGCTGTAGGAGGCAGCTTAAATGCAAATTATTGAATTTATAGTTCAAAAATTCCAAGGTTTAATGAATCTCAAAGGGTAGATTTATCTTATAATTGCAGATTGTAATTAGAAAAATTGGACTAATTAGAACTGATTTATTATACATATGCATTTAAGCTTAATTGAAAGTAAGAATTTTGTGCATAACTTCAGAATGACTGGGTGTTAATGGGCAAAATTGTTTTTTTTTTTTTAGTAGAAGGTGTTGCAAAATCTTCTTATATTTCTCTTCTATGCATTAGACTTTCAAGCTGTTTCTCTTTCATTAAATATTTAAAACTTTTCTAAACAAAACAGAGATTATTTATTGGCCCTGCAGTCTTTGACTCTAACTAATAACCCCAAAACATGAAATGTGGATATTAATTTTATTCAGAGGACTCCTCTTATAACCAATACTAATGCAAATATCTAAAACAACAAAAGCCCCACAAACCAAGCAGTCTTTTGAATGGTGAACTTTGTTAGTTGGATAATTGCTGTGTGAGCTTTAAACGTTTAAAATGGGTATAGATACAAATATGAGTAATATTAATATGTGAGTTATATTAAGATTTAAATTTCTATTAATATTCATAAGTCTTAAGGGTATTATTATTATTATTTTATTATGGACTTTTAGTATACATAGTAATGCTATTAGCGCTCATTACTGGATGGTACATAAAATGTTGTTCACTGTTAATGTAGTTAAGAATGGATTTCTCATCTCATAAGGGGTGGATGTCAGGGTGATGAAAAATGTGCCATTGTTAAAATCTCAGTGGCCTACATATGACCACGTGACATCTTCATGGTTGGAACTGAACTCTAGTTTCCATGTTTAGAGAAGAAGGGAGAGGGAAAGAAGTAGAGTTTAGACCTACTTGCTTTGCATCATTCCCTGTATATTGGGAAGCCATATTTCTTCCCGGTCAGCAGCACACAGGGTATCATTGCAGACAATAAAAAAATGGATGGAAATAAGAAAAAATGAGGCAATGTTCAGGGACTAGATTAGATTCACCCTCATCACCGCACAAAGGTCCAAATTTCATCACTATACCAACAAGGTCTGAAGGTCATCAATAGGGATTCATTCCTGTGGGAAGCCAGGAGATATGGTATTGTATCAGGGAGAAGCAGCTTTAATCTCCACTAGGGACCAAAACTCCTGCTGCAGGAGGATGCTCTAATCAGCACATCCCCAGCTGGCCTAGATATTAATATTGTGGGTTTGGTGGCCTCCTGTCCACTGGTAGGGGGTCCCTGTGGACACTTTATATTGCCACATCTTCCCCCAGTTGACTTTGCCTTCAGGAGTTGTGACCATATTTTATTCCAACTTCCCTAACTTAGACTGTAGAGTGAATTGGCCTCCTAACTATAGAAAGAGTCTTGAAATTAAAATCAGCTTTATATGATTCAAGCTTTTTAAAATATGGAGTCTTTCACCTGTTTGGCACAGCAATTAATATGGTTGTCCTGTAGCCTTTAGGGAATGGTTTGATTGTTTCAGTTTTAAGTTCTAGAGGACATGTGTCCACATCACTAAAAACAACCACCTTAACTGTCATTCTTGTTTCAGCCATTTCAGTGTAGCAGCCTAATGACCTACCTTCTTGACCTAGAAGTGGTTCCTCATGGAAATAGATGATGTCACTAGATGGGGAAGCTTGCAGTACTCATAATACTTTTGTTTTCCACAGCATATCTTATTCAAAGATCTCAAAGGACTTTACCACTATTATTCAATTAACCTATCTCATAATGTCCCTATAAAGTAGGTGTTAACCCCCTTTGGCAATGGAAAAACTAAGTCACAGAAAGGTAAGTGAGTTGCCCAAGGAAAGAAAGCAAGTCTGTGGGAGGAGAATCCAGAGCTCCTGACTGCCAGGCCTACGCATGTCACATGTCCCTGGTGTACTTAGCATAGGGTTAAACAGAGAACTTCAACATCCAAATCTATCAAACTGTCATATGTCCCAAATGCTAGCTTCACTGTAAAACCCGTTATTAAAGCCTTTGCTATTTTATTTAATTAGTTGTGGAAAATCTAGTGTTAATGATGTGTCAGAGTGTGAGAAATGTTGATAACATTGGCTGTGCCAATCAAAGGATGGATGTTGGTAATTCTGCATGCAAGGTACTGAAGTTTGATTGCAGGGAGGGCGGGGAGAGGAAGGTTTGGCATGAAGAACAAGAGCATGTTTAATGGCTATGGGACCAAAGTTCAAGTTCTCAGTAAGAAGAGTGTGACTAGGACAAAAGACATGGAATAAAGGGAACTTTTCACCCAGAGGGAGAATTCTGTCCTTCAAGTATTCAGCAGAAAGAAGATATGGAATAGCCACTAGCTCAGGGAGGCCTTGACCCTTCAACTGATAGTGTGTCAGTTGTTGTGCCTGTCCAGGGTCCCATTAAAGTTAACAGGACTCCATGCAGCCAAAATGAGATGCCCATGAATGATCAGTTTCAGGCCTAGGGCCAGAGTGAATATGCTGCTGGAAAGAGACAGAAGGATAGTGAGTTGAGGGGAAATGTAAAGTTGGGTGACATGACCAAATCTGGAAACAAACACAGCACAGGATAGCATAGAATGCAAAATAGATGTTAATCAACAACAGCCATTGAGATCATGAAGAATGGTGCAATTTGGAAGTTACAGCTGTTGCTTTTAGAAGTGACATACTTCATGTAGAAAAACGGGTGTAGAGGAAAAAATTATCATTTGTTTAGTAAAATAACTCTTAATTATTAGTGGTCAGAATGATTAATTGTAAATTTTATGAGTTTCTTTTTATGACTTCAGAAAATATGGTGACAAAATGTGACATTCTATCATCCGTTATTTATTTCAACTTCATTATAGTCTTCCCAACTTCCAAGAAAATTCTGCTTGTAATAAAGTTAATAATACAGATATTACATCAGGAAAGGTCACATCAGGCTGGCATTTTAATTTAGCCATCTCTTCTTAATGTGGTGGTAGGAATTATAATAAAAATCATTAGATCAGATAGAATAACTCATCCAATACAGCCTGGAGAAATGTCAATATTGACACTTGCAATGATCTTATATGCACATTTCATGTATAATGAATGCTATTATATATATGTGATCATGTCTTCCAAATAAGAAATTTCTATAAGGTTAAATACAATAATCCTTACAAGATGCAATAATTACAAGGTCCAAATATTTCTGATAACTTTTAGATTAATAGATGAGATAACATTTAAGAACAAGATGTGGGTAAAGTTTAAAAGTACATTACGTCTCCTCAATGTGTCATTATTTAAATAATAAAAACTATTGTAATGGTAGTCTCCTTCACCCCAGGTAGTCCTTTTCTGATAGACAAAAGAACCCAGTGTGAAGCAATGGGCCCAATTCTCCACTTCTTTCATTATAAAAATCATTTACAACAGTGCAAAGGTAGGTGTAAATGCTACCTGATCACAGTAGTAGCAATTTATGCTAACTCGCACTCCCTTTGCACAGCTATCAATGACAACATAAGGAACAAGGCAGTAACTGTCCCTATTAAGATAAAAAAATCACCTTTTATAAGCCTGAAAGGCTTTTCTTTTCTGTTTCTTTGAACAGTAAAGGCCCATTTCTAAAGTCCTGAATTTTGTTTTTGTAAGGAGTGTCAGGTCAGGACCTTAATTATCTACATTCTTATGAGATGTCTACAAGAAGGACTATGTGGAGGTGATAGCACCATGGTTCCTGAAACCGGTAGTAACACTTTTCTCCCTAGCTTCATCTCTGATTAACACAATCTAAAAGGAGCTTTCTTAATATTAGTAGTGTATTATTTGTGAAATCATAAATACTGATGGAAGGCAACCCATAGAGAAGCCACATTCTGAGTATGGGTGGGTGAAGAAGGCTGAAATAAAACAAAGAACAGCTTTCATATCAACCTGAACTCCATTCTATCTTGCTGTCCATCAATTCATCACATTTACAATGTGCCTGTCAATGTAATATCTAGACTGATAAGGAGAGCACTGTAAGGTACTGGGAGTCAGGACTCTTGGGTTCTATCCTTCACTCTGTCACTGACAGCCTTGGTAAAGCAATTTATCACTTCTGTGCTTCAGTGTACCTGTTTGTAAATAGAGATAATACAATGCTTACCCACTTGACAGTGGTGTTATGAGTCCTAATATTTGTAAACTGCTTCATGTTCATGAAAGATGTACAAAGTATTATTATATGACTTTTGCTTTAAAATCTCTCCCCTAGCTCCAATTTACCATCTGAAAGAAGACCATCTTCTCAGTAACTGTTGATTCCTACTGTTCCCTCTCTTCTCCCCAGCCAGCTATCCTGGCTATATTTATAGGCTGAACCCTTGGCTCAAAGATAGGTTATCCTTATCAATTTGATCCTTTTCTATCCTCCTAGCCTTGCTGACCGTCTCATTTTATCCTTATATCATCCAAGTCTACACCCACTTCTAATGAAAATTTCACTTACTGGGCTGTTGCCTTGAGTCAGTGTTATGACCTCAGATTTACTGAATCTTCTCTTGTGACATTAAACCCCCGAACAGTGTAAGATATATTACTATACACTACGGACTGGGCTAAGCTGATGAGTCATACATCACTCTAAGTTTCTTTAGCGCTATTTTATGTTTGCTACTTCACTTCATTCTATGGGCACAACAATGTTGTTGGTGCTTTGGCACACTATTATAAATGAAGTGAAAGCTGAAGTTGTTAAATAAAAGTTGGAACTTGTCTACTAAATGAAAGTCTCCCAGTGAATGTTGGCGTTTTTCCTCTGGTGTCTCTCTTATGCCTTCAATTAATAAAATGCACCTATATATAAACACAGTGAAAGTTACCACACCAGATCCATAGGCACAGCTGAGCTATGCTTTGTGGCGGGGTAGTGATATGCCACTTTTATGCCTCCTTGTTCCTGGGGCAGCTGGGAGCTGATTTGGTCCTCAGTGAAAACTAGAGCCTATGTTGGCTGCAATGGTCTCCTGGGGCTGTTTTGCTCTCTCAAAACCACTGGAGCATTGTGCATTAAGGCCATGCTCTCTTCCACACCTATCTTCCCAGAACACCCCTACACTGCGGGAGTAGGATAGAGTAGCAGGAGCAACTGGCGTATAACTAACTTTACTAGCTTTATGTCATTAGGGATTCTCCTATGCCAGGGGAATCTCCAATTGTCTGTTTAAACCAGATTTCTAAAACAACATCCTAAGGAAGACAGGTATGGGCTGCAGATCGGGCCTGCTGTGTTTCAAAAGTCAGATAAGCTCTTACGTCTCAGGCCTCCAAGAGATTAAGCTACTGCATATTGTCCCTATCCTGGTCAACTGCAGCAGGGTGGATAGCTGCTTTCCACATTGTTTGCTCCCAGAATGGAAGATCAGTCAGGCCCATGACCACGGGGGAGGCGGTGTTCTCAAAATGCAGGATCCAAAGCAATCCTTTGTGCTTATGGTTAAGATTAGATTTGCAGCAAATAGTTTCTGAATTTTAAAGACATAAGTCTTCAGAAGACAGTTTAGCACCTGAAAACGTGGCATTGCCTTTCACTTCTGAAGAAGGACTATTCTAACTCATTTGCTCCTACAGTTCTCATAATTTATGGCATTTTTTGATAGCTGTGAGAGGAATACAGGTTATTATCCCTTTACATGAGGGATATAAGATGCTTTACTCCCAAGTACTGCTGACTCCTCAGCAGAGACCACTTTGGATACACTGCTTGATAGGTTTAAAGAAGTATTCAACAGTATACTAGATAAAAGGGAGCTGGGAAAGGGAAAGGACGGAAAATTGATGTTCTCACCAAATGAACAGATGATTCTGGCAAGATTTCCAGGAGAAATATTACTGTAGCTAAAATGCAATCACACTGAAATGGATTTGTGGTGACTGACCTCACAGAAGACCAATCTACTATACACTAAATGAGAATTACTTTAAAAAAGAGGTGGACTCAACATAAAGCAAGTTGTCAGTCTGACCAAGTACAAGTGTTTTACCCACTCCCCTTCCAACAGTGTGTATTTGTGTTGACATTTTTCTCTTTTATCTGCTTGAAACAGTGCCTTGAAGTTAAGGAAGCACTTGCATTTCATTAGAAGCTCTCAGTTTCTTAGCAGTCTAACACAATTTCTTACAGTACTTAACTCTGAGATAGGAACTTATGTCAATGTCATCATTACTGAATCAAGAGGAAAATGGAGGGGCAAATAGTTTAACTACCTGATTTGCCGGGATGCTAGTGAGTGGTATAGAGGGGGAAAGGAAAGGTGAGGGTCTTTAAGCGAAAGAAAGCATTTCTTATCCATATAGGCCCAAATCCAGCAAAACATTTAAGCATGTGAGTAGTCCCATTTACATGCATGTGCTTAAGTGATTTGCTGGAATGGGGCTATATTATCTTCCAAACAAATGTAGGCCTAAATTCATCCCTGGCACCGCTCCAGTGAAGTCAATAGAATTACATCAGGGGTTAATCTGGCTTCTTGTACAAAATCCTGATTTGGCCTGTGATGGGGCACGCTCCCCATAGTGGCCTTGAGAGAGTTGAATTAGGCCAGGCAGGCCCAATCAACCAATTCAGCAGCAAACAGAGGAGAGATTTAGGCACGGAGCAGGTCACTGATTGCAAGCAAATTCACCTTGGAGGGAACAGGTGGGGCTTACATAAAGCTAAGAGACTAGCAGCGGAGAGATAGGAGGGTAGTGGTCAATCTCCATGAGGGAAGGAGAGATAGGAATCCTTGGGGCCTTGTAAACCCTAGGAGAGTCAGATTTGACTAGGAGGAGTGGAAGCAAGGTAGGATGTAGTCCAGAGGTGAGAGCAGTAATATTAGATAAGCTGCAGACCTTGACTTCTTGGTAAAGGACCCTGGACTGGAACCCAGAGTAGAGGGTAGGTCTGGGTTTCCCTACCAACCACTGCAGAGTGGTACTGCTTGGGGCAGTGAATTAGAACACTGCCTGGGTCACTGCAGGAGTGACAGGGTCAGGCTGTTGGGCATGAGGACTGCTGATGCTGCTTGAGCAGAAAGACTTTGAAGGACTCCACCCCGGAAGGGGAAACCACTTAGTGACCTGGCTGGAGGGCCAAGCTGTGAAGAGGAAGCTTCTGCTCCTGGAGCGAGAGAGGAGCCACAGAGTGAGCAAGATACAGAGAGTGATGGATGGGGTGTTAGCCTGGGAGAGCTAATCCCCTGAACAGCTAGGAGGAGGCGCTGTTGAGTGGTGAGTAGATTGCCCTGTCACAGGGGCCAATTCAGGAGTGATGGAAATGGTAATATAAATCACGTATGTGGTGTAAATGGGTCAGAAAACAATGTAATGGGGAAAGGACTAACATGCACCAATACAGCAATCAGGGAGTATGCAAAGTGGTATAATTGACATGCTGAGAGAGCATAATGGGGGTATTTAATCAAGAAAACTTACCAGGAGAGTGCAAGATAAACAGTTTAAGGTTTACTTTGTTTTACACAACCTTGTTAGTAGCTTTTCCTGTTAAACTCACTGCAAGTTACACTCACTGTGGCCTGAATCTCAGTTACACTAAGTTCCTGTTATGCTTTTCTGGCACACTAAAGAGACCTCATAGGGAATGCCTGAAAAAGGCCCTTTGCAAGGAGCTGTGGCTGGTGCAGAAATTATTTAAGGAGCCTACACCAGCCCAGCTCCTTGCTCGTGTCATAGGGGGTATGCTGACTAGAAAGAATGGCCCATAAGGGGTCCCTAGAAGTGTAGGTTGCTCTGACTTACATTGGGTGCCAGGCACGGCCCTAGAATACAAGGAGCACTGGGGTGACCAAAAGCCACCTTTTGTTCCTCTGTCCCTATGCCAGGTACAGGAATGGAAAACTGAAAATTGGCCCCCTGTGAGTCAAACTGGTGCAGGTAACATGGCTACACTCATTTTCTATCCCAGTGTTCAATCCTGCCATCATTTACATGAGTTCACTTTATCCACAAAGGACAATGGGAGTTGCATACCCCATAAGCATCGGCAGAAGTAGTAACTTATACCACCCTTTGGAATCTGATTCATAGACAAGAAAAGGAACTCAATCATTCAGGTGTGTGTGTCTCAGAGGGGAGGGTTAAATTTTCTACACAACAGGGTGCCAAGCAGGGCTCGCATAATTATTAACAGCAACAAACAAAGGTTTTCCTTTATGCAAAAAAAATAATTATATGTCACTCAAGTCATGTGCAAACACCGTAAATCATATCAAGGCTCCCCTCACACCTTTTGCTTTTGAAATTTCTTTAGTATATCTGAAGAGGCAGAGAGATGGGGGCCCCAAAAGCTTCAATAAAATATTATGTGTGACAGAACAGACAGCTGGTGAAAAGAGGAGACTCATCTTACCGCAAAGTGACATTGAGAGCTTTCAGAGATGCTTGCTGTGTTCACGCTAGAGAAAACCTTGATGTGTGCAATAATCTACAGCCACAGCCTTGAAGATTTCTCTCTCTCTCTTTCTCCTTTCCCGTCCCCAGTTCTCAATATACCTGTAAAGAATCACGATGAGCTGAAGAGCACTCAGACAATTTTTATGTGATTATGTGGGCGACTATAAGGGAGAAATGTTTGGCATTATTATGACCTTTTCATTTCTTTTATTTTTGTAAGTTGTTCTACACCTGTGCTGAGCTCCTAGCACCACTGAGCATCAGCAGTAGCCCAGCCTTCATGCATAATTCATGCAATCAAAACTTTGCAACTGTGCAAAATTGTGTACCCCACATCCTGTGCCTCCCAATTGGCTTTCCATAGACTGTCAGACGTTACAGCAGCATGGCTCGCTCAGTGGCCATAAACTGAAGCACTAATGAAGCTGCCTGAACTGCACAGTGGAGAGTTGGTTAATAAGTCTCTGTTTTTAATTTTGATCAGCTGACAGGAGATCCAAAGTGTTGGAATAGCTTTAAAACAAAAACCAACAGCAAAAACAAACAAAAAAAACCATTGTTGCAGAATTGAGTAGGAAATGGACACAGATTTTAATAAAGGTTTTTACTTCTGATGGACAAAATTAAATATCCCTTGGAATACACCTAAGTGTTTCAAAACCGACCATCTAATTTAGTAAGTAGGCAGTTAGATATGAATTGCTGAAATAAATGCCTTGGAGGCATTGTGACCTTGGAAGTGTGTTATCTTACATTTATATATGACTTAGAGTGTGTGTGTGTGTTAGCCAAAAAATAAAATAAAATGCATCAACCTCCCAGATTCCCCCCACTCTATGTTCTTTTCCCTTCCTCCCCCTCCTTTCTGATATGTATGGATAGGTACTGAGCGTCTTGCCTCTAGAGAGAACAGCAGAACAATAGTTTTGGGAAATCTTTTGTCATCTGCTAAACATAGGGAGTGAAATCCTGTCTTATTGAAGTCAAGGGGAGTTTTCTCATTGACTTCAATGGGGTCAGGATTTTACCCATGAGCCATATCCTCAGTTGAAAATGACACAGTTCCACTGATGTCAATGAAGGGAAAAATTTCTTCCTAGCTTCTGTCACTCAGTGGTTGATTTATGCCGAGAATAAGAGTGTTTCTATTCTAATGTTAACATACTGTATTATATATCTGTAGATATGTGTATATATGATCCATATCCATTTCTAATTCACTGTTTGAATCCCACTAAACTCCTGATGTCAATGATATCTAGAAGCAGTAAGTACCACAGGTTAATTATGCTTGTGTAAAAATTTATTTTTTTTCCAAAGTTTTTAATCTATTGGCTTTCAGTTTTATTGTATGCCCCTGGATCTAGTTTCCAAATTTGCCTTCCTGTACCATTCCATTTTTAATCCATCTATATTATGGCTCTTATTCATCTTCTCTGTAGACTAAATAGTCTCAAGCTTTTCAATCTCCCCACGTACCCAATTGTCTTCATAAATCTAATCACTTTGGTCAGACATTTCTGAAAGTCAATACTAGCACCTTGAACTTCACTGGTAAGTCATCAGGAGACCATGTTGCTCTTAGAGTATTGGGGTCATATGTACCCTGCAAGGTGCACCTCTCAATGGATAGGTAGGCACATTCTGCACTGGCTTAAACTTCTTACTGGTGCAACCATATGTGGAGCACATTAGAACACTCGTGTGGAGGGGACAGAGGCATGGATGATGGTAGAAAAGTGTGTATCAGAAAGGAAAAGTCACACACTTATAGACAGATGTAGATGATAAAAAACCTTTTTGTCTACAGCTACTGCTTGATAATGAAACTCCAACACTACAAACCTTTGTCACAAATGACAGCTGCATTTCTTCAACCAAGTCTCACATATCACTCATGCCAGTGCAACCCCTCCCCGTCAAACCATTTTGCCCTTGCATGAATTAAGCCACAGCCTGCTGGTCCTCATCCATTCCCTGATTTCACTAATATATTACGTTATTCATTCCTCTGCTTCAGTTGGGCCTGATGTGATGGGGTTATTCGGCTGAATACCATCTGCATAGTGAATACGCTGAAGACCACGTTACCTTTCCAACACTCCTAACAACCTCATATACACAACGATCTGTGACAAAATCAACCACTGCAGTATTCAGATGTGTGAACAATCACACTAGATGGGCATTACCCAAAACTACATTTTGGAACCTCTCAAATGGATATCAACAGGACCGGTCAAAACCAACTCTATCCACTCCTATTAACAACTGCAGACACCCCAACCAAACATGACCAGTGCTATAAAAGTTAGCTCATAAAGCAAATAGAATCAATTTGTCAATATTATCCTCCTCTGTTACCACTGACTAGCACAACCAATACACTTTCCATTTCGAATCCAGTTCTAAAACGTGACTAATCAGAATCTAGGAAGTCTGAACATTCTAAAAATTGCCAGAGTTGATTTGCCACAACCTTCTCAATAGACTTCCCCCAGTAACTGGAAAGCTAATCAGCATCAAGCAATGGTTTCTTAAACAGGGACCTCACAGTAGTTCCTTTATATGTTGACAACCTGCACCAATCTGACAATCTGAATTTATGTTATGTGTGTCTATGTATTTTTCTAATTGAGGTGTTACCCTCTCAGCAGTTTGGTTACTGGCTACATTGCCAAACAAAAGGTTGCTTGGTTGTTTTTTTTTAAATAGTAGAAACTGCTACTGCTGCTTTGACTCTTACTCTCATCCATGCTATGGAGACTTTGTCTCCAGCTTCAGTCTTCTTAATTAAGAGTGTACATTTAAAGTACCATGGCCACTAGTGCAGGGCTACTGACAGGCAGTGATGAGCTAATGATCTAGAACAGGAAGGGAAATACAAAGTAGCCTATTAAAAAAGTTGTTGAATGACCTGCACCTCTGGAGTTATTCTGAATTATAAAAAATGCCCATGCTGATAAAACAGTGCTATTACATACCATCACCAGTGTCAAAAGATACCTCTCCCTGCCGCCTCCTCCATAGAATTAACTGAAAAAAACAAAAGCCAGCTGCTGAAAAGCTTGTATCATTATATAATTTCTAGAAGATGTGGCCCCAGTTCTCCAGTAGGTCCAAGAGACAGCTGCTGGGAGTGAGCTACAACTCCTTGATCCTTGGCCACCTGGTCCAGATGGAAGTTAGAGTAGGCTCCTACTGTTCTAACTTCCACCACTGGTGTAAGCTTTCATAATGGAGCTTATGCCACTGGAGGGGGAGGGGGGGCGGAAGAAGCTGGGATAGGAAGCAGCTAATCTGCTTTTGCCATGTGTATGCTAGTGAAGGATCTTCTTAGGGCTGGTCTACACTGGGGGTGGGGGGATTGATCTAAGGCTTGGTCCACACTAAGCCCCCAGTTCGAACTAAGATACGCAACTTCAGCTACGTTAATAACGTAGCTGAAGTCGAAGTATCTTAGTTCGAACTAAAAGGTACTTACCACGGGTCCAGACATGGCAGGCAGGCTCCCCCGTCGACTCCGCCTACTCCTCTCACGGAGCAGGATTACCGGCGTCGACGGCGAGCACTTCCGGGATCGATTTATCGCGTCTAGACAAGACGCGATAAATCGATCCCAGAAGATCGATTGCTTGCCGCCGAACCAGCCGGTAAGTATGGACGTACCCTAAGATACGCAACTTCAGCTACGTGAATAACATAGCTGAAGTCGAATATCTTAGATCGATTTTTAAAAGTACTTACCCCGGTCCACACGGCAGCAGGCAGGCTCCCCCGTCGACAGCGCTTCCTCCGCTCGCGGAGCTGGAGTTCCAGTGTTGACGGGGAGCGGCTCTGGGATCGATTTATCGCGTCTAGACGAGACGCGATAAATCGATCCCAGAACATCGATAGCTACCCGCCGAATCAGGAGGGTAGTGTAGACGTAGCCTTACACAGGGTGATTTGGAGGGAGGGAGGAATCTCTGGTAGTTTTTAACAGGCCTTGCAAAGTGCCTTAGAGGACCAGAGAATCTGGCCCAATGTTCTTAGAATTAGTTTATACTGCCATATTATCCTTGAAATACATCCCACAGTGAATCTAGAAAATGTGATGGTGACTGGAAAAAGAAAACAATATGTTACTGATTCTTCCAAAGTGGTCCTCCAATATTACTAAAAAATTTTGTAAAGACCTGAATGGTAATAAGTTACCAAAGCTGGAAAGCACTGGCCTTTTGTTCTCTTTTCCAAGCTTTGAACTTGCTCCATTACACTTCATCAGTGCAAAGGAATCTTTAAAATATCAGGGGAAATAGGTTGTCAAGAAGACTGGTGTCTTAAGATAAGGGAGCAGAACTCCATTTTTGACTGCAAAATAGACCTGTACCTGAACTTTGTGTAATTTGCAAACCCGATTGCAGAACAGAAATGTGGCTAATTTAATTGATTTAATGATAGTGGTGAAATATTGTAAATGTTTCTGCCACATTCCAGTCTTGCTTTTATTATCTTCCTTTTACTGAACAGCAAAACATTATTATAGTATTGAAATAGTTTAAAACATTTTTACACTGTTGTGAAACTGAAATAATTTAACTTTAGATTTTACTATTTTTACATATAAATCATAGCAATCATAACCCTCTAAACGGAGAGAGCTAGGGAATTCCAGCTACCATACGGAGGGTAAATTCTTTCTGGATGGGTCCCTATGAAATTTACAAAGGAGAATCTTTCTTATCACACTTTCCGGTAGTCTCCTCCTGCTAGGGTGCCCAGACAGCAAGTGTGAAAAATCGGGACAGGGGGTGGGGGGTAATAGGAGCCAATATAAGAAAAAGACCCAAAAATCGGGACTGTCCCTATAAAATCGGTACATCTGGTCACCCTACCTCCTGCACAACAGCATAAATCAGATATTTTGCTTGCAAGGGTAAATACCCTTGCCCTTCTTGGGCGTGCACTATAGTGAATGGCTGATTCACATTCTCCATTACTTATGTACGTTTCCTGCGTAGCTCTGTACAAGGTTCATTTTGGAGCTCAGACAAAGAGGCACTTGTCATTCACATGACTTGTAAATTTTTGAGTCCAGGTCCAAACCTTGGACAATGGCTCACACCTATTGCTGACTGCTGTGCACAACTGCTGGGATGCTGCAGCAACAAAAGCACCATTGATTAGTTTCTATAACCGTCCCTGATCTGGTAGTAATTCAGTAATTCTATGGTATTTTTGAAAAGAGCAGGAAGTGTCTTGGCCATCTACTTCTCCCTATGACTGATATGATACACTAGGGCTGTGTGCAAGCTATTGCCGTATTCATCAGATTATGCCAGATGCCTACACTCACTGCACCACTAATATTTAATGTATTGCTTTGTAAATTGCTTTGGGATATTCTGAGTACAAGATGTCCCAAAATCTGCTCTGATGCTTGCATATGCATGTATGGGCACTGATTCTACAAGACATGCAGTGAAATGTGACTCTGTATCTGACAGCAGAAATGAGCCCTGAAGTGCTTAGAAATTAGGAAAGTGTTTGCTGTTTCCAAGACTGCAGCTTTTCTTGACTTTGAAGTGTGAAGTGGTGAGTATTTTCATCACACTGTAAGAATTAAGGTTGTAACAGTCAGTACAGATGCCTGAATCCCCAAGAGAATGTCTGTTTTATGCAGCCTCATGTTTTATGCAGATTAGGTTTTTTCCTGGATTTTTATTTTTTTTTGCATTGCTAGAGCATATTAAGATTTAGTGGACCTAGACAGGAATTGGATTACAAAAATTACAGCTAACGTCATAATCTTTATGAAGAAATGAGGGAGAACAATAGGAAAAAGTATGTGGAGTGGGAGATATCAGGGATAAGAGGAGGAGAGATATAGCAAGCCACTTTCTGGTAAATGATGTATAAACTGATTAAATATACAACACTGCCTCACAGTCTGTCTAGCAAGATGAAATTTACAGTATGAACACAGAATGAATTTTCTCAGAAGTGTTACTATTAAAAACTGAGGTAAGTTCTATAAAAATGTTAACTTCCTCCAGCTCAGACTATCATAACCTATATATAATTAATTGCTTGGTTTATATATATAAAGATATTGGAGATACTGAATACTTCCCAAACTACAATATATGCCTCACTGACACTCACAGTTAAGGAAAGTCTATGAAGTTTAAGGCCTTGGTGGTGCAAAAATGTATGCACCTGTTTACTTTGTGCACTGTGAGTAGTTTCCTTGAGGACCTGATCCTGAGCCATTAAAGTCAATGGGAGCTTTACTGTTAACTTCAGTGGGTACAGGCTCAGACACTGGGTGGGAAAAAATGCCTCACTAAAGTTGTACTGCACATTTTAAGCACGTGCATATTTCTTTGCAGGATCAAGGCTTTAATGTCACTTGATGAGAATCCCAACCTGAAAATAATCTTAAAATTTTGTTACAAGTATTAGTAATTATTATTTATTTGTATTACTGTAGTGCCTTGGAGCCCTGGCCCATGACCAAGGCTCCTTCATGTGAGGCACTACAGTTTAAAGAGATAGCGGGGGAAATACATATTTCTCTTCCTCCCCTCCCCCAGTTTGTTTACTTCGTGCATTCACAGCACCTTGTATTCCGTCGGTTTCGGATTGTGGGACGGGGAGAGGAGGAATTTGCTGACTGTGTATTCTTCTCTTGGCTCTGCAAAAGGAGTTTTGACAGTAATACCATGCTGAAAGTGAACATGCAAAACAGGCAGCAGGGAACTGACAGGAGTAGGCACAGAAAGAAAGGGAAGAGAGGTGAGCCTGAGTTCTTTTAGTGGTCTTCTCAGACCAGAACAAAAAAACTGCTAAACGTAAACAGGGGAGCCAGTATACTTATATCTTTTTTGAAAATGGATTTTAAATACAAATAATTCAGGACATGATAGTTAAAGGATGCTCTATCAGAAAACAGTATTTTAAAAAAAAATCACACTCAGTTTTAACATGTACATTAAAGGAACACTGTACATTTGTATCATATATACCATTTCAGATTATAATCATTGTCTCAGTATGGCACTGATTCAGTAAGGTATTAAACAAGGCAAGATAATGCATATAAGGAGCGCCCTAGGACTTAAATGGGACTACTTATATGCTTAAAGTTAGGCATATATTTAAGTAATTTGTTGAATCAGGGTGTGTACTTGAAAACATTATCTTGGGCCCTGATGTTATCATATACGTAGGCTCTGGTCTGGTAAAAACTTGGATGGAAGGCATCCAAGTTAAACCCAAGTGCTGCAAGAAGCGAAGGTGGTCACCAGGTATACTCTACTCTGATGATAGGGCACTGGGTTGTTGAAAATGGTTTCATTAAATGAGACAGAGGGAAAAAAGGTCCTGACCATCTGTGGCCATTAAGAATCCTATGGCAATTTCCCCATGCATAATTATTATATATCCCCAGTATCCTGCAATTTCAATCAGATAGGCTATTATTCTACACTTCCTGATCTAAATAATTCTGTGGTGTAGCTGTTTGCTGTTAAACATCTGTCACATTCCAACTCAGAGAGGGCTGCACTTCATTAGCTTGCAGGAGATGACTTACGTGCAAAATATATAGTTTGTAAAGTACTTTTGGATCCATCAGGATGAAAGGTGCAGTATAAATATAAAGTAATATTCCTTACAAGTCAATCAACATCTAGGATTCACAAATATCCTGAAGGATCCTGGTTCTGTAAAGAACTGACTTGTATCAATGTGAAATATTCAGTGATCAGTAAGATCATTTTTCTTTTCTTGGAACACTCAATAATTCAGAGGTGTTCTCTCCTTAAAAAGTAAGTGTGTGTGTGTGTGTGTGTGTGTGTGTGTGTGTAATTGCATAGAAACTGTGCACATAAGAAAACCCCATTGTCTAAGATTACCTTCTTGTTTGCACTATGAATGTTAGATTGGTCCTTTTATGAGGTAACATGTTTATGCTGCAACAGGTAACTTTTACTGAATATATTAACTTATCTGTGTCATATTATGCTACAGTAAACATCAATAATTTTGATTACTAATGGAAATCATACCATTATTGGTCATGCTCTATCATTTCTGAAAGTGCTGCCTTATGTCTTTAGAAATCAGTAATTCTGAAAATGACATTATAGGACAGAAGGAATACAGGTAATTTCACAATGACTTATTTACCTTAGGTAAAGGCACATAATAGGTACAAATTTATTCGTATGTCTGAAGTTGTTCCTAACAAACAAGAACTGGATATTTCCTGCTGCACATCAAAGAGAGAGGCATATGATAAGGAATTATCCACCAGTATCTGTATAAAGTAAATTGGATTAGCTTTTGCAATACAACATATTGTTATCTGCATCTCTTTAACATTACAAAGTTAGTCCCAGATCCTGCAAATGCTTACACAGATGCTTAAAATTCAGCAGCTACATAAGTGTTTGCAAAGTCAGGGCCATAGACAAGTGAAAAATGCTTGGGCTCTCTTTGAAAAACACACCAACACAGTACTATTCAGTATCTGTTCTTTTTAAAAATCAGTCCAAAGAGCACTCATGATCTTGGATGAATTATTCTAGAAACATAATTTATAGGAAAATAACCCATTTTTCTTTACTCTTTTTTAAAAAATGCATGTTCTCATCGTTTTGCTGTGGCATAGTGAAATTCTCTTGCTATGGAGATCCATATAAAGCTAGCAGTGTAAAGCATAAGGAGATAGAAATGTTATGAATGACACTGCTTGGATGTTTTACTTTTGTTGAATTTTTTTATTAGAAATAAAATGTGAAGCTTTAATCCCTAAGAAAATGACATGAAATGGGATTCTAGGGCACAACGTGAATTTAGTTAAATCATGCCAGATGAGTGGCCCTTGGCTTTGTATATTTGTAGGTATTATATATTAAAATATTGTCAATTAATGTAATTAATTATTAGTTTTACTGCACATTTATGTTCTGAGTGCTGTGAGGCACACTGATGTAAATAAAAGGACTCCTGTTGACTTTAAAGTGAGTTATAGCAAAACACATGTGTACATGGAGCTTAACAAAATTCACTAAAGCCAAGAACACTCTCCCCCAAATTTGCTATCTTACTGAATATAATGTAAAGGACAATAGATTAAAGACAATACTATGCAGACATTATCAGTGAGATAATAAAAGTAGGAGTATAGGATGTTGAATGGCAGTCTAATTGTACAAAAGATATCAATATGAATCCATTTAAAAGTGCTAATGAGACAAAACAAATTCTGGTAGTACCCCACGCGGGAATGAACTATGAACAATCTCCTTAACTTCATGCACTCTGTTCTGCATGTCCTCTGGGGAGTATTGGTACCATATTAAAACAAAAGCAACAAAAGTGCCTCTTTCTTGTCTTTATGGGCAGCTATCAAACTTATTGACCATTGTTCACCTGCTCTGTTGAGGGAGTTTGTTTGTTATAGTTAATGCCTCGACTAAGGGTTTCTTTGACAAAGGATATGATCTTGAAACTTTTCAGTAGGGAAAACGAGGAGTCCGTTTCTACAGCAGTCTAACAAATATGATCACAGTGTAACGTATCTTGATATAAAATCCATTCTGGCCTTCCACATGCACAGACATTTTACAAGAAGCAGTATTTATTGTATTTATTTAGATTAAAACATTACAAAAATACTCATACAAAAAGCTCTAGGTGCCCTAACAATTAATTAAACTTAAAATAGCATAGTAATGACCACCCAGCAGCATATGTACTCATATATAATTAATGCTTTAATTCAGCTTGAATTAAATAATTATATATAATCACTAAACTAATTCAGCCAGCCAATAAATCAAAGTAAACATTTTCATTTCTCATCCAGACCACACTCCCACACAATTATATTCTCTCACTCTTCCCCAAAACCCAATCAAATGCATGGATTTTTGCAGTATAGACACACTTTGTTTTGAAAGTGATCAGTGCTGTGCATGTTCTATTGATATGTCTTGGGAATCTGTCTCAAACCAGGAAAATATTTTTAAATCAGAACAGACATTTTAGGTGTCCCCCACTGTATGTTATCTCATATTAGATTGGTGACCAATATTTTAATTTTGAAAGAGTATGATTGTGATCAAGGTAGTTTAGGAGATTTAGAGACATGCCTTCCATTAATTTGATTAGAATCTCAATTTGTGATTTTTAG
This sequence comes from Chelydra serpentina, assembly GCA_037349315.1. Lineage (NCBI taxonomy): Eukaryota > Metazoa > Chordata > Testudines > Chelydridae > Chelydra > Chelydra serpentina. The sequence goes on from JBAIAC010000010.1 coordinate 48,787,224, forward strand.
ATTACAATGGTCCAGAAATTGAAACACCTTCCTACCGTCATTAAAATGTAATAGATTAATAGATTTTAAGGCCAATAAAGACCATTATGATAATCTAGTCTGCCCTCCTATATAACAGAGGCCATAGCATTCTACCCCATCATGCCATAATATATGGCCAAGCTGGAGAAGATCTATTAGAAGGACATCCAGTTTTCATTTAAAGACTTCAAGTGATTGAGAATCTTCCACATCCCTAGGTAAATTGCTCCAAAGATGAATTACTCTTATTGTTTAAAAAATTGCACTTTATTTCTAGTCTGAATTTATTTCACTTCGGCTTCCAGCCATAAGATTTTGTTAGGCCTTTGCTAGATTAAAGAGCTGTCTACTAGTATAAATCTTCTCTCCTTGTAGGTGTGTATAGACCAGGAATCATCAACCTTTGGCACACAGCCTGTCAGGTTTGTTTACCTGCAGCGTCAAGAGTTTCGGCCGATTGCAGCTCCCACTGGCCAAAGGTTGACGATCCCTGTTATAGACCATAACCAAGTTACTACTTAACCTTCTCTTGGATAAACTAAATATCTTTTAAAAAAAGAAAACAAGAAAAATACCTGTGGCACCTTAGAGACTAACAGATTTATTTCAGCATAAGCTTTCGTGGGTTAAGAACCCACTTCATCGGATGCATCATGGGTTCTTAACCCACGAAAGCTTATGCTGAAATAAATTTGTTAGTCTCTAAGGTGCCACAGGTATTTTTCTTGTTTTCTTTTTGCTGACACAGACTAACACGGCTACTACACTAAATATCTTTAGTTTCTCACTGGAAGGCAGGTCTTCCAGAACTCAAATTGTTCTAGTAGCAGTTAACAATTTGTCAACATCCTTTTGAAAGTGAGGCCTCCAGAACTAGACACTGCTTCAGCAATGGTCTCAGTAATGCCATAATTCCACCTCCCTACTCCTACTTGATAATCTGCTGCTTATACATCCAAAGATTGCATTAGCTCTCTCAGATGCCATATTGCTCTAGGAGTTCATGTTTTGCTGTTTACCCACTAGGACTCCTAAGTCCCTTTCAAAGTCACTGGTTTCAAAAGTATGGCACCTCATCCTGTGTGACCTAAAAAAATTAAAGCTTCTCACAATCTTACAAGATCTTTGGAATACTGCATTTGCTAAAATTTGGGCCAGATGCTTAGTGTCTTAATTGATAAGATGCCAAAGAGTAATGGAGTATGTAAACAGAAAACAAAAAAATGATATGTTTGTTAAAAAATTACAAAACATGAATGTCTTTGATATTTGACCTAATTATTCTTAATCACACTGCCATATGATCAAAGAAGCAGGGAAAAACTAAAAAATAACCCTTTTTGATTTAAATTTGTTTCCTTTTGTTGAAGTCATAGGAAGTCATAACTGCACATACCTCTGCTTCTTGTACAACTCCTTCATTAACAGTAAATAAAACAACCTGCCAGAAGTGATATGGAGTATTTTAGTGATAGGCAAATTGCAAAAGGACTGGAAGGAACAGAGAAATCCCAGACATCTTAGAGGAAGATTCTCCTTCCTGAATCAGACTTCAGATCTCCGTTGTACATTCCATCTATATTTTAGGCACATCGGTGACATTGAGAGTTCCATAAGCAGAAAATGTACAGAGATACATACTGTACAATACAGACAGCAGATAAGGGAAGAAATATTGTCTTTATATTCCAGATGAACTTTTCAGAACAAATGTAGACTTTTTCTCAGCCTAAATGTTTACCTCACCCAGCACATCTCTTCATACTTGTTTTTCTGGGTGTCCTTTTGTGGTCCTTGCCTTATGGTGTCTGCTTGAGTAGCAGTGGGCCTTCTTGACTGTGACTTTCAGTGGACCTCCTCAAAGAGTACAGCGTATTGATAAATGTACATTTAAGGATTTAAGAGGTTTTGCAGCATGTCCAGAATAGAGCAAGGTTATATGATGAGGGTCTTATTCCAGCCAAATAATATTCCTTCATTTCCATTTTGGCACCACTTTGCATTCTCTTTCACAAATACTCTCATTCTTCTTTTTAAAATTATACTTTTATTTTTATTTTGAGGACGTCTTTTTTTTTTTTTTTTTGCATCCCTACATGCAACTAAGCAAATGTGCTGGACTTTTAAGGTTGTCTCTTTTTTGAGCTCCTTTGCTATCATCTAATCACATGTTTCATTTTACTATCACAGGCTACTCTCACAACCTTGTCATTACAATTTACCCTATGCTTGTGGCATATTATATGTTTAATTGAAGTCCCATATCTCTAGCCTTCTGCCATAGGCTCTTACTTTGAGCAAAACTTAGTCTCAAATATAAAGGAAAAGGGAAAATCTCCAAAGAGAAATTTAGACAGTCTTTATTTTATCCCATTACCAATAGGCTCTCCAGGCTCAGCAACACCAACCAACAGGGAATTAGAAGGGCATGAAACTAGTGCTACTACCTCTGCTGCTAGGCCTAGAGTCACCGAGCAAAGATGAGCAATGATGATTACGACCAGAAGGGAAAAAGTGAAAACTCCACATTGCAAGGTCTCTCTTTCTCCCCAAAACACTGGTTAAAAAACCAAGACCAGCAGTGGCAATAACAGAAACAGGAAGGTTTGTTGCAGTTGTTTTACAGAAGGCTTTAATGATACTGGCATCTCTCTAATTTCTACTAAATAGATATATAAAATGAACTCCCCCTGGTTGTATATAATGGTAGAGAATCTTATTGTGAATGACAAGTGAACCAGATGGTAGGCAGCAGGTGAAATAGTACTGGTGGAAGGGTGTGAAAATCATTTCTCAAGAAGATCATTACTGGACTAGTTATTTTTTTCCCAAGTGAAGTAACAGGGCCCCCTTACAGTGTGCTAGCTTCTATGGGTTAGCTGTCAGATAATATTGAATACATATGACTAATATGCACATACTTTTCTAGGGCAAGCCACATGACATGTAGGTGGATATATCCCAAATCATTCAGTACCAGCCTGTTCAGACCCAGTATAAATGTACTGAAATTCCTTGTCTCTACATCTGTTCTAATTATTCACAAAGGGCAGGTAGAGGTAATTAAATTTCTCTCTGATCATTACTGCATAAGAATTACATTAGGTTTTCACAGTTGGCGTGTTTCAGTTCTTTTTAATTTTAACTGCAGTCATGGAATGCTATGCCTCACTCTTTTCTACTTATAAGCAACCCCATTACTAAGGGAATGATCAGTATTCAAAAGCATTTTAAAAAGTCCCATCCTGTGTCCTTTACAACTTCACAAGATGAAATTTTGCTCAGATAAAACAAAAATCTCACTGTTTGTTTACCTCTGAATAAAAAGTCTTTCAGAGCAATTAGCAAAATACAAAGAGAAAAATCTCAACGTCTACATTAGAAATTCACACTCAAGCTGGCTAAATTCTAAACTTTCTCTCTTAAAATAAAATATAAAAACCCAGTAGTTAAATAGGTAGAAAATGTTCCATTTTGCAAACAAGGCTTTGGCTTGACTCAGAATCTTTTCATTTTTTTTTTTTTTAATGGTGCATACATGTACTTGGAGGAGTGTCTGGGAAATTACACAGAAACCAGCCAGTATGATTCAAAGTGCATAGAACTTTGTAATAGTAATATATAATACATAGTATTATTCAAGTATCATACAGTAATAATTAATACTAATTAATGTCTTTGCATAACTCAATTCACTTCATGCAGACCCTGTGCAATCTATGTAAATACGTGTGTATGTAGTATTGCAGTATCTGAACACCTGTCATGAAGGTAAAACATGTATTAGGTTAGTGAGAGCATAGAAAAAAGTTCCTTCAAATTCAAAGAATAAAACTGCACTTTACTAAGGAAAGAATTCCCATAAATAGTGGAGAGTTTAAGCTTTTCAAGAACTTATTTACTAATTACATTTTTTTTGTTGCAACTGAACCCATTCATTTTAGAGGTTGCAGTTGGCTAGTAAATAGCCTGTCCTAGTCAAAAAGACAGATATTTTCTTAGCCTTTGTTGCCTCTGCTCCATATATCTATTCAAGTTACGGTAGTTTTTTAAAGAATTGTTGAGGGTCTGAATTCATCCTGCAGATCAATGATATTTAGAATAATTTATGTTTTGGAGTACTTGATAGCAGCTTCCCACACTAACACTGTACACTTTACCGATACGCTGACAACTTTTCAAAACTGTGTTGTGTGGAATTAGTTACTATTCTGGTTACTATACTATGGCCAGAAAAGACCTGACTAGACAGTCTGTTCTGGACTGATCATTCACAAAATTATAAATCGGTCTGTGTGTGCATTAAACATTGACTGTGTTTTACTAAAACTTTGTATATTACTACTACAAACAGATTGAAAAAACAGACTATGGTGTCAAGTTTACTGTCTAGTCATGGGTAGAAATTCACCAGAATTGTTCTCTTGACACATTTTGTCTTTAAAAGCACAGAATTGGGCCCTGTGAGGGGAACTGTTCAAACCAGAGAGCAGTGGTGAGGTGGTTCGTAAAGTCAGTCCAGTTCTCGGAGGACGGATGTCCACACCACAAATCCAATACGAGAACTGGTTATCAGTTGATGGCATCCTTGTTGCCATTACCAGCAAAGACATTAATGAGGGTGAAACAGGCATGGAGACGATCAAAATTTTCCTGCAGTAAATTTCAATGTTAAATTTGAGTGTTGCAGATACTGCATTTTCTGCAATGTTGCAGATACTGCGTTTTCCATATCTTACCTGAGACAAGCACAATGTGCAGAAATAAGATATTAAGGCTATGTCTACCCTACACAGCTTTTAGTGACATGGCTGTGTTGCTACAGCTGTGCTGCTAAAAGTCGTGCAGTGTGGCCGCTGTTTGTCGGCTCTCCTGCTGACAAAAAACATCCACCCCCTCAACGAGCGGCATTTGCATTGTCGGCGAGAGAGCACTTCTGCCAACAACTCGCTGTTCACACTGGTGCTTGTCACAGCAAAACTTTTGTCTTTCGGGGGGGAGGGGCGTTAACACTTCTGAAAGACAAAAGCTTTTTTATTCAATTGCCAGTGTAGACATAGCCTGTCTGTCATCAGACCACTTCAGAAACTCTCCCCTTGCTGGAGAAGTAGGCGTTGAAGATATTCTAATAATTTGATTTAGGACAGCATTATTGTAGCCTTTCAAAACAGGATGGTTTGTCTAAAAGATATGCTCTAGGAATTATTTTGGGAAAGTTCTATGACAGTACTATGCAGGAGGTCTGACTAGATGATCACAATGGTCCCTTCTGGCCTTAAAATCTATGAAATATAGTCCACAGAAGCCCACAGACTGTGGATTGTGGCAAGCCAATCAGTTTAGGAGAAGTCTCCTACAGAAGCTCAAGCCAAACTTTTGCCCTGCCCCGTGTGTCTAGCAACCAGCTGCACAGGCATGTGAGTGGAGGAAACTTTGTGCAAATGTGCTACAGCTCCGAGAAAAATAGAAATAAATGATGGCTTTATATTTCCAGTAAAACACAAACAGTGCTTTACGTTTTCTCAGGTTAGGAGATCAAAAATTGACACCCAAAGCCACTGGTTATTTATTAAAATCTTGGCCACATTTTTTTCTTCTGTTCAGTTATTAAAATTTAGTCAAACTAAGATGAATTTGGACCATTAATTGCAAAAGGACATCAGGATCTGAAGCCTGGGATGGACCATTAAGTCTATTTTGGTTTTGTTTTCAGTGCAGAGTGATAGGAAACTCAGGTTTTCTATTTCTCTTGGGTTCTGCCTGGGCAAAGCTTGTTAACAAGGAATGTTTAATGATTGTGTACATGGCTCTCTTAGGTTTCTATCCTCTTACACTTCCTACTTCATGACATTTATTACATGTATTTTCCCCAATTTGTATAGCTTATAAAGAAAACTTTTATAAATGACTGTATGGATAGCATTTGACTCCCATTAAGATACATCGTACTCCTGCTACTATGAAGGTGCTCTGTTGGAGAGGTTTCAGAGAAAGGAGAACATATGGTGGTTGTTTCCAGGAATTAGATGGGTTTGTGAGGAAATTATTAAAGAGATTCATTTTATAACAAAACACCAGCTTCCCAGAGATCTCCTAACCTGCTTATTTAATGCTCCACTAAAAGATCTACATTCCAGACAGAACAACACAATTTTTTTTTGTTAGCAGGAAGACACTGTATTGCACATTACTGGAAAAATGTGCCTTCTCCTCCCTAGGGAATTGTGGTATATTTTAATAAGGACTGTCTTTGTTATGGAAAATCTTTCACATCGAATATATATTCAAGAGAAGCACCAAAAAGAGGATAGATATTTAGAAATTTGGACACCCTTTTTTAGCGCGCTCCAGAGGAAGAGGTATACTCAGTCAACAAGCCAGAATATTTAGCCAGGTTCTTTGAATATTAACCTGATCCTGAATAAGTAACAAGTAATGTACAATGCAGTATGCAGGGTTTAAATTCAGTCAGAACCATCTGGAGTGGAGCGCCGGTAAATATTTTCAAACCTGCGGGAGCCATGGTGCGCCTCCCTCCCCAGTTGGGGCTGAAGCCCCGAGCCCTGAATGTGGCAGGGGGAGGGAGAGTGGGTAATAGGGAGCTCTGGGAAATAATCTCAGAGAATTTAAGCACTGGTAGTATGTTAATGTTTTATTGTAATTTTGGCTTGATAAAAAAGAAAACATAGCTCATTTATTTTGTTTCTAGTTCAATCAATGACTGCATTAAGTAACTGACAGATAACTAATACAGAATGGGCTGAGGGGGATACAAAACTGGAGAATTTCAATGGGAAGGTTTGCAATTAAAAGCTTATCTGCAGCCACTTTTGTTATCATTTAATGCTATCCTGAATCCTCCAGTGAAAACCTTTTAGCAATTCTGTACAATTCAAGGGATCAAAATGATTTTTTCTCTAAGTTATAACAGGGCAATTTTAATTAGTAATCACTAACAAAATGCAAGACAATGCCTCGTTTATACAAAGATTATTGTTCATGTCAGCTTCATGAAAATAATTACACACTTAACACTTGGGAGAATTTTTCATCAGTATGGAAACCTCAACAATGGACTCCTTGTATAAATTCCTGTTTTACAAACCAGCTACTGGGCACTTTAACCCCTCCCCACTTCCATAGTGTAATAATAATTGGAAGTCTGCATGGATACAGTGCTTGGTAAACTGGCTCCCTGTTTAAGGGATTGAAGAGACTCTGCCACTGCCGCAAAGTCCTCCAGGGGGGATTCAGCTTGTGTTAAATTGTACCTTTTCATGTAACAGCTCCATGCAGTGCAATCTCACTACTTGTCAATTAAAGAATGGTGTTGTTAGGATTTAGCCAACGGCACTGATGAAGCTGGAAAATATCTGTTTCCCTTGGGTGCTTCCAAATATGGTATCTTTCAGCCCAAGGGATAGAGCAAATTCAATATCATTTCCAGAAGAACTAGCTCTGGATGACTCTACGATTGGGATTGCATCAAAATGACAGACAAATGGGTTTTCTGTTCCACATGCAGAATAATTCTCTTAAGTACGAGAAGATGTACTCACAAGGCATGATGAAAAAAGGGCCAGTGTTATTTAACCTTCATTCCTGTGCTTTTAAGGTAATTATCATCAAGCTATTCCAAACTGAAACATGCATGGACAGAAACATATGTATTGTATTGTAGGTCTCCACACAGTACTAAACCCTTGACTGTCATTAATCATTTTAATCTGGTACTTGAACAACTAGCCATTGATTTGATCTGTTTGAATTTACAGATTTAATCTCCTATGGATAATGACTCCTGCAGGAACTCTAAACCTGAAAAACAATACCTATATTTTCTAACACATTGATCTTTGAAGTATTTGTATATAAATCGGACTCCTCTGTGCACTTCCACTATACCAGTATAAGGAGTCTTATGAGATCTTGAAAGGTCACTTATTTATTATTAAGTCCATTAGAAGGTTCTCGTGGGTTTTTATTATCTTACCTGCCTGATACAGTAATTCCTACAGTCTGTAGCTGGCTCTACTGGTTTTACTAGTGGAGACCATTGTCTGCCCTTTTCTTTATACCCAAATTTATTGGTGCAGCAGTCACCAATACAAACTAAGTCAGAAAAGAAAATAGAGTTAAGAGCATTGCCTTCTAAATACCCTAGATGCAAAAGATGGGACTAATTCCAACAGTTTCATAAGAAAATGTCAAATAGGTCAGGCTTGAACCAAGTCCAGCCAGTAGAAGGCTTAAAACATGTTCTTTTTCCATACAGCAAGATGCAATTTGAAGGAGAAGGATTTTTAAAGGAAATTCTCCTTGAAAAATGGGAACTTTCCACCGTGCATGTATTTTAGATGTTTTCAAGTACATTTGTGAAATAACTGTGTGTAAGAAAACATGTGGCACTCATATGATTTTTTTGTGGGTCTGACCAATAATGAGATGAAGTAACCATTTCCATAAGATAATTACCTTTTTTTCTCTCCTCCTCCTCTCATAAATATGCAGTTATTCATGTGCTGGTGCACAGAAGTCATTCAGTATAGTACATTATTTTTCCACCATCTATGAAGGAAATTGACTTTGCTGCAGATAACCTTGGTACAGCCATACGTGAAGTGGCCTTTCTGTTAATAACATTGACTCCATATTTACTTAATTTTTAAACTCTAGGCAGAGAGGGATAGCTTGGTAATAGTAAACTGTATCATTTAATGTACTGTATACTTTTAGAATGCCACAAAATTAATTGTATATAGTTTTATAAAACAAACAGAACAGATATTGCTGCTACTCTCAGTGCTAAAATGAAGGTGCTGAAATTCTCTTTTACAACATCAAGGCCCTAATTCAGCAAGGTGCTTAACTACATGGCTACCTTTAATGATGGGTATAGTCTCATTTTTGTACTGCATTAGCAAAGGTTCTCATTTCTCCAGGACACTATTCTATATCTTAAAAATGAGACCAAATTAATATAATCTGTAGGGGATGTCCTGCTTTTAAAGGCCTTATCAAACACCATTGAAATCAGTGGGAATCTTTCTATTGACTTGAGTGGGCTTTGAATTAGACTGTTAGGGCTGGTCCACACTAACCCCCCGGTTCGAACTAAGATACGCAACTTCAGCTACGTGAATAACGTAGCTGAAGTCGAAGTATCTTAATTCGAACTAAAAGGTACTTACCGCGGGTCCAGAAGCGGCAGGTAGGCTCCCCCGTCGACTCCGCGTACTCCTCTCATGGAGCAGGAGTACCGGTGTCGACGGCGAGCACTTCCGGGATCGATTTATCGCGTCTAGACAAGACGCGATAAATTGATCCCAGAAGATTGATTGCTTGCCACCGAACCAGGAGGTAAGTATAGACGTACCCTTAGGCCAGATCCTGTACCACTGAGGATAATGGGAGCTTATCTTGTCAGTGGGATTGGGCCACCAAAGAGAAGTTCATCACTCTGATACAAAGCTCATTGCAGTAATCCACTCAAACAGTAGTGGTGCTACAGTGCTTCCTACCAGAAAGTTCTTCTTGCAGCTCAGACTGAGTATTGCCAAATGAGTTGGACAGGTGGAATAAAATTTGCTGTGCTCTGTAATTTTAACATTTTGAATGACAGTAAATAGTAGGTGTTGACTTTCTGTTAAATAATCACTATACCTGCAATTCCTGCAAAGATCTCATCCTTACAATGTGTGTCTCTGATACTTTTAAAGTAATATTTAACTTAATTATGTGACATATATGTAAAAGTAAAGTTGTTTGGTGAAAATAAAACTCTTCCTATCCATATGTTGTCAGGAGACTTTTTTAAGGGTAGCTAAACCAATTCCCAAGCACAAAGACTGAAATCTGAGTAATATACGCCAACCTAACTTCCAGCAATTACAGATTCTGTACTACAACAAATCTTTGAATTCTATGACACCTTCCACCAACTAAAAGGACTTCAAAAATCATTTTAATTATACAGACATACTCCCTGACTCTGTACCACAGAAGTTAGAGGGAGATTTACCATTGACTTCAATGGTAAAAGAAGCAGGCCCAAGATTTACAAAAAGGATTCTGTCACTTATATGTTTTTGATGTAGGAGATGCTTGCTTGAATTCCTAATTCATCATAAATCTTCTAACCTGACAACTGAAAGCTTGAGGTGGGAAAGATGTGATAGATGTCAGGTATATCATCTTCGGGTGGCAGCACTCAGCTCAGTGGAGTACTTAAGGCACAGAGTGTAGTTTTTTAATTAATTCAACTAACAGACTGATTTTTATGGTATAACACACCGTTTCATTCCTGAAGATCTCCTATCTTACCCTAAATCAATGAATACAAGAAATACAGGGCCCGATGCTTCCCTTACTGACATCTATTTTACACAGAAGCAACTCCATTGCCTTCAATGGAATTACTCCTGCTTTATACCAGAGGGGAGAATCTGGTAAAGGCTTATTATTATTATTATTGTTATTATTATTAATAATAATAATAATAATACTTGTATTGCAATAGCATCTATAGGTTTCAAGCAAGATCAAAGCCCATTGTTGTAGGAACTGTATGATCACACTGTGAGACATTCCCTGTCCTGAAGAGCTCGCAGTATAAATAGACAAGACAGAGTGAGAAGGAAACAGAAGCACAAGGAGCTAAGTTGTGCTGCTCAAGGTCCTACAGGAGATCAATGGCAGTTCTAGGAATAGAACCCAGGGCTACTAAGTTCCAGGTCACTGGAAGACATCCTGGATCCCTTTTCAGACCCATAGAACAGTTGGGCAGAGTTAGATGCCACATGTCAGTTGGAAAGAAAAAGTTGGTAAGAAAGTAATAAAAGCCCCCGTTAATGTGGAGATGATTATGAGCAAAAATTTTAGCATCCCTTGCTCACTACAAATTGTAGTGAGTGTGTGATATGTGAGTTTAATTTGAATTAATAGGCATATCGTTAGGAGTCCCTCTAGATGTGTGACAAGTTTAATGTGGCTGAGTGACATTATAAAGTGCTAATGGAAGAAACACAACAAGAAAAATTATGAGTTTAATTAAGAATAGAAACTGAAGAAGCTCTCTAGAGTGGAAAAACACTCTTATCGGCTTTCCTCCACCCCCCCACCCCCCACTTGCAACCTTGAAAACACTCTGTTCAGATCAAAGTTAAGAGCTATGTATTGAAATATACTTTTCTGAGATTCTTGCATCTTTTTCTGTATCCTTTATAACAGAATGGAATTAAATCACTCCAAACACACATTCAAAGAGAGAATATTCCTTCCAAGCAGGTTGGAAAGGAGCCTGTTTGCCAGAGAAATAATTTAAAAAGGGGGTAGAGGGAGGCTTTTTTTAAAAAAAGGCATCTTGTGTTTAAATTACAAACAGAGATTTTTATCAAATGTCTCAAACATGGCTTGTCAGCTTTGAATACATGATGAAAGTAATACTACTCTCCTCTCCCCTCCCCAACTGCCATCAACAACTCCCCTTTTTACACAGTGCAGTTAATTAGTGTGTGTGTGTGTGTGTGTGTGTGTGTGTGTAAGAGAAGGGAGTTGTCCCTTCAGATCTGGCAGTTTTTAAAATATTTCACATTTCCAACAACTGAGCAGTAAATCAGATTATCTTTTAAACAACAATCTACAAGAAATAAAAACAGTAACAAAATAGGCACTGGACAAACTTTAAGGATGGTGTTAGGAAAAATAATGACATTCCCATTTAATCAGAGTAAGGTAATTGTGAAGGATTAACCAGCCTGGGAAAAACAAAAGGAAATGAACATATGCTTCACTGTTGCAGCACCTCTCGATAGGACAGTGAGCCAAATGTTTCAGTTTAGACATTTCAGGGGCTGTCATTCTAACATACTTAAATTAACAGTACATATCCTCTTGTAATGTACTTACACAGTAATTGCAACTATTTGATACATTTGCACAGCTAATGGAGGGATCTTTGATAAGAGTCTTGTTCTTTCTTTTGCACAGAATGCCACATACATATGCAGCACTACACTTTGTTTTGTTGTAAACCAGCACCCTAAACTCATGTAGAAATTGAAATTACCTCTGTTGCAAGCTGAAAAATAAATAATAAACGCATCCTATTTCCAAGCCTGATTACTCAAAAGTCTGAGCTTCAGTTCAGAGGGAGGCCTCTTATTAACTGTCCCTGCCAAAACGGGCTAATGGTATGTGGATGAGTTGCTGAAGATTGTTCCACTCTTATCTGAACCAGCATCATGGCTTTAACAAAATTTACCATACACTCTACTATATACATTTTAAAAGGTCAAGAAAACACAAGGTTTTTTTTGTCTTATTGCCTTTTATTTCAGCAGCTCTTTTATCTGTATATGGTGACATATCACAGAATTTCTAAACCATACTGTTTAAAACAAGCAACCTCAAGTATGGAATTTAGACCTAAGAAACCAATGGGGCTTGAAAACCCTTTTTCTTGTTGATGGAAGTAGGAATTCAATCTGTTTACCATTACTATTTCCCTCTTCCTTTTTTCTTTTTTTTAAAACAAAAACAAAACAAAACATAATTCAATCAAAAAGATGAAATAGAGTAACTGATACTGAAAATAGAAAATTGCTTGATTTCCTTAGAATTTAGGCCATGTATGAAGAAAGGACATTCTCTCTCTCTCTCTCTCTCCCTAATTTCTATAAATATATATTTCTATAAATGCAAATTTGACATCTAATTTTCTTGACTCATCTGCACACACATGCCATAAAATGAAATTATAAAAAAATCCATTCCTATCATCTGTGTGCCCTGAAAATCCCTTGTCATAGGCCTGATCTACACCTAAAAATTAGATTGATATAGCTGCTAAAAATGGGTGATTAAACAACCATTAGATTCTTGTGGTATTTGTGAAAATGTAGTTAGGTCAACCTAACCCGCACTGTAGATGAGGTTTGAGTGATGGAATGTCTTGGAGAGGTGGATTAACTCCAATGATGAGAAAAAAACCTTCTGCTGATGTAGGAAGTGTATACACTATGGTACTACAGCAGCACAATTGCAGCACTGTAGCTGTACTTCTGTAGCTGTTGTAGTGTAGACATATCCATAATGAATTCATGTTCCCCTAATGAGAAGGAACATTGTTCAAAGGCAGGTTTAAATGTCCCCAGAGCACAATATTTTTTGCTTCTCAGATCAGCTTTCTCTCTTTGTGTCTGGGTCCGAGACTATACCTCCCTCCCATGCAAGACTCTGGCAAGAAGACCATTAATGTGGTTTATCTCCACCTTGGTAGTTTCAGTTATTCCAGATTGTGAAATGTCACTCCTGGAAACTCTTGTAGCTGCACTCCTCAAATTTGTGGAATTTTAGAGGCCAATGAAGAATGGCATGATTTGGTCTAGATGCTACCTGCCTGTCATGCTTATCTTCTTCTTAAAGTTCTGCTGATACTTTGGTAAGAGAAGACTGTTAATCTTTTTATCTTGGTCATATGCCAACTTAGCTACCATAACTACATTCCGTCTATATAACTTCCCTTTCCAACTTTACTAGGAAAAGCTGGACTTTAATTTCTGTCCTAAATAATTGCTTACCATTATAGTTTGTCATTCAGCTATGAGAGGGCTGTGTTTTAACAATGGATGAAATGATCTCCATGTAGCTTGCAAAGAGCTCAGAGATCAAAATTACTATATTAACATAGGGTCAGTATCACACATTTCTATTTAAAAAAATCTGTTTTATTTTAAAAATTCTTGATTTCTCTTAGAGAAATCTTAGATTTCTCACAGTTTCAGGGTAACTGCAGCTGTATTCCCCCTCTGTTGTTCCTTGAGGGCATACGCTTGATGGCTGGGAGCCTGAAACATTATCCTGGATGGAGACCTGCATCTCTCCCTCCTGATTGGGGTTTTAAGGCTGCACCACTGTGCCTTACACTGTGATATCAATCAATGCCTTACACTGTGATATCTCCAGCAAGCCAGTCTGCCTAAAGACTTTGCTTTCTCTCTCCAAGTTCTTTGAAAAATGTATTGCCAGAAGTTACAAGTCACCACACAGCTCTTTCTAAGCAAGCACATTTATTCTTAAGGTAAAGCATTACAGAGAAAACACATGTTAAAAGCTTACCAGAAGTCACCTATCAATCTGATGAGGCTCTGGTAGGCCAAAATCTTTCCAACTCTTCCTGCAATTGTTGAGGCCTTGTCGATCAGAAATAAGGCTCTGAGTTGGTTTAAATGCAGCCTTTTATGTCAAAAGCCCTCTCTTTGTTTTCCTAGTCTCTAGAAACCCAGTTTGAACCAATATATGCACACCCAGGTGTGGTCTCTCTCTCTAGGTGTTTACAATGTGAGTGATTCATCTTTATCAGCCCTCACTGTTTTAGTAGCTAAAGGCCCTGTGGTAAACCTCTGCCATGGAATACAACACAATCATATATACAATCCCTGGCCCACAGTGATACATAAGCTTAATACAATGTGTTCCCTCAAAAATACTAGATGTCACAATGGCCTTAAATCTAAACCCTTTCCCTGGAACTTTAAGGAAAGTCGTGTCTGGATCCAAATGATTGAGACTTGACTCCATTTCTATCTTTCACAGACAGTTTTTATTCTCTGCTATAAGTTTGCCAATCTTTTTTTTTCTTCATGGAGAGTTTATAGAATGACCTCATACAAGCTGATCTTTAAAGTACATTAAAATAATGACAATAAATAGCCATATGTGACTAATGGCATATGCATAGAGATTAAATTTGGGGCAATACCTAGATTATATTTGTTGTTTCCTACATTTAATTTGCTGGTGAATGTTGGAGTTAATCTATGTCTCTATTGAATTCCAAAACACCACAAAATGAGTTTTCTATCTAGGGTATAGGTGGGCCTTTCTTTTTCATTTGGTTGTGGTGTGTTGGTGTAAGGTTTTTAATTACTATTTTTATTTTATTTCTGTAACTTCAATTATTTGATTTGTATTTCTCAGTATCAATACCACAAGAATCTCATGGTTGTTAATCACCATTTTTTACCAAAGCAATTCTGGAGATAGTGTGGAGCCATCACTACCCATACTTGTTCACTGGCATACCCTAGACCCTTCCAAGTTGACCTTCAGACTGGTGTGTGCCACAAAAACATTGATTATGAATAGTATTATATTATCTGGGATTCCGAGAACGTCACCCATCATCATTCTACTGGATCACTCCAGTAACTCTCACATTTAATTTTGTCAACCATGAAGTACTGTTCACGTCATGGTACCAGTTGGGGTAGATAAAAACACGATGAGATGGTTCCAATCCTTCCTCATGGACTGATCCCAGGGGTCATGAAGGAAAACTACACCTCAACCTCCAGAGCTTTCAGCTGTAGTTTTCCATAAGTTTCCATTCTGCCCTCTGCCCCCATTCTATGTGCATTTCCCATCAAGCTCTACTCCACTTTCCAGATATCCCTTCACACAGCTGGCTGAAGCTAACCCTGAAAAAAGATGGAGGCGAGGTAAATCTGAAGAAGAAGAAAACATTTTGAAGAACTATGCAACATCCACACATCACCCTCAACAGAGGCCATTTGTTTCACCCCTCCTTGTCACTCTGGACTCCTTGCTTATAGATACATGGATAACAAAGACGCAAGCAAATATCATCTTCCATCCATAGCTGGCCAACATACTGGACCCCCATTCTGACAGACATGGACTTGGCCACCGTAACCCTTGCATTTGTGACCTCCAGATTTGGATATTACAGTGTGCTGTAACTGAATTGGTTCAGCTGCACTGAAGTCAATAAGACTGTTCCATGATCTCCTGGGGCTTCTCCTCTTTCCTAACCTAATGCAAAAATCTCTAAAGTGGCTCAAGCTGCTTCAGCAGAGAGATGTTTTTGTTCTCATAACTTCTGATATGAATGCTCTAAGAAAACCCTTCTAGAGATACCGAATCTCTTAAACCAGTGCAAGATAATGTGGTCAGAGAATAGATATAACAAGAGATAATAACATAAAAAAATGTATAAAAACTCTTTCGTTCCCCAGAAACATGAAGATCTTTGAAAGAGGCATTCCCACTAAGAGCCAGCATGCAAGTACACAAATAATGGACCAAATTTTGCACTGACTTACATCTCTTTGAGAAGACTTGGACAGGGTACAAGTGAATGCAGAATTTTTGATCTCATAACAAACTCAGTGTACAATGCATCTGTTTATCAGATACACAGTATTCAGTTACATTTACTAGTGCCATTGTAGTGTCAGTGTTACATCAAACTAAAAAAAAAATCATCCCACAGTAATATGTAAAGGACAGGAAAAAATCTGTCTTATCCCTTCACTTGCTAACCCTATTTATTTGTATATATTTATTTGTTTGAACAGGGTGTGTTCTGTGTTCAAGATTAAATCAAATCAAGCAGAATATCACCAACCTATCAAAATCCTCATAGTGACTTGAGCCTCTGATTTTCTGTTTTCAAATGGTCTTTCTTTAATTGGTTAGTGCTGCTCATTGATGTTGATAGCTCTGACAATTAGTTTCATATTTCAAACAACCTTTGTGTGAAGAAACAGCACCTGAATTTCTTATAAGCATCCACTTTCCTAACATCGATCTATGACTTCATGTTTGGGGACAGCTGACAGGTCAGTGATAAAGCATACACTATGTCTGATTCTCTCTCTCACTTTATCTGTCCCTTTGAAATAAAATAATGCAATCTTCCCTGCGGAGTATCCATTAAATTTTGCATCAGCTTTTCACACAAACAGTGGCAAAAGATTTTCATAGAAAAAATTGAAGCCTCTCAAATGTTGCAGCTCAGCTGCCTATTTGGGGGTCAGGGGGTCTAACAAATGAGACTCTGATATCACATTTCACCTTCTTAATATAAACCTTTCTCACTTGTATAATCTTTATTCATGCAAGCAATTTAATTGATTACAGTGGGACTACTCTGAATGGATACTTGCAAGAGTAACAGTTTCCAGGATTAGCCCCAGAATTTGTACCTAATAAATTGTTCAGTCAAACATTTTTCTATTACCAGAAAAAACATAGTCAAATTTAATTTAATGTCACTGTTATGTCCATATCTGTTCTGGTTACAAACAAAACTAAGCATTTAAAAGTATAGAACAAAAAATTAAAGGAATGGCAATACACAATTAATTAGTTAATATTATCTCAACATTTAAATGTGCATGTGA
Source organism: Chelydra serpentina (assembly GCA_037349315.1). Classification (NCBI taxonomy): domain Eukaryota; kingdom Metazoa; phylum Chordata; order Testudines; family Chelydridae; genus Chelydra; species Chelydra serpentina. Next base: position 48,804,452 of record JBAIAC010000010.1, read on the forward strand.
AAAAAAATATGACGTTGCATGTTCCCCAAACCATTTTACCTCTGTCTCTGTGAAACCATTCCCACTCAGTTTAACAAGGATTTGGTTAGATCATAAAAAAACACAACTTATGACATTTTTAAAATCACTGAACCCTAATTAAAAAGTAATACATTTTCTATGGTAAATAAAAAGTATTGTACTGGCCTGGCTTGGTAAGCAGGCTATTTTTATGTCTGTGGCCAATCTGTGGACAGTGAATGGGATGCAAGTGAATATTTGGATAATGTGAGAGATATTGCAACCATATGCAGTATCTTTGGGTACCATGATGTATTTTACATTGAAAGCATGAAAACGCCAGATGGAATGAGCTATAGAATGTCCATAGCCCTTTGTACCAATATTAGTTACATGTATTTGTGTGTTCCTGGCTCACCAGAGACAGGGATGTTCCTGTGGAACCTGGAATCACTGGGTGATGATTAATGAAAAATCCCAAGGCTGGCTGTCTAGATATCCAGCCTTTGAAGCCTGACTTCTTGGAGAATGGAGTAGGCGATGACTGATTTTTACCTGTTTTCAGAAGGCTGGGAGACAAAAAGTATGACTTAGTATAAAAGGCTGAATTTCAACAAACTCAAGGCCTTCTTTTTTGATTCAGAAAATGGACAGAACCTTTGATCCTAGGCTTCCCAACCCTTGGTGAAGGGCTGGAATGACTTTGGTTTACCAGGCCTGATGGGCAATCTCTGGTACATTTAGTATGCATGTAGAACATTTCATTGAGGGTTTTTTATGTTTTCTTGGTATGTCTTGGTCTTTAAATAAATGTGCTCCACTGAGAAAAAGTGGTGTGGTAACTTGTAACTGCTGGTAATACACTGGCCATAGCCCTCTAAGAAAAAAAAAACTCCATAGTTGCTGACCATTAGGCAGACTGGGTTGATGAGGATATCTCAGTGAACCACAGTGGGTTGCAGCCTGAAACCCCCAGTCAGAAAGGAGTGTGATATGGGTCCCTGTCCAGACAGAGGTGAAGACCAGAGACTTGAAACCTGAAGAGCATTCCTGGAATGGACCATGAAAGAGGGGTTAAAGATACAGTTACCCTAAAACTGTGTCAGTCAGTATCTGGCCAATGGGGTTTCTTACCTTTAAAAGGAGGACAACTAGAGAAATGTAAATAATGAGAGTATCTGGGTCAGGCTGAGTTTTAGGCTTCATGCAGGAATAATTGTTTCTACACCATGCGTAGAAGAGAAGATCTAGTATTTGGTGAACTCTAGAACATAGGCCTAGTTTGGATAAGGAAGGGTCAAGGCTCTGGTCTTTATATGAAGTTAAGAGATGGCACACAGGTATTTCTGACTACTAAGTGGCAGATGAATTAGAGGATGGTCTGTGGGACAAAAAGGATGAGTGGCTGTTGGTTTGTGAAAATCTGTAGTCTATGTTGAAATTGATAGGATGAGAGATGGGTGGGTGTATGTAGTTCTGTAGTTCAAGTTCTAGAGAGTAGATTAAGGTAAGGTGCTAGGAAGAGTAGACAGTGCTACACTCATCAGAACAGGAGAAAATTATCCACTATCTTGACTGGGATCTGGAAAGGTTAGCGCCAGAGGATAAAATCTCAAAGAATTTACTATATTTCCCTCCCATTTTGGTCTATTAGGTTTAATTCCAAATGGTCTGGCCTGTGGTACAGATATTTTAGTACAAAGATAAAGTTACATGATCTCTAAGTTTATTTAGAGGAAAGATTGCTTGCCAGTCTAGAGAAAGCTTTGCTATTGTCTACTACCTTGTTCATCATTGGCAACATGAACAATATGCAAATATTTTGTGCGGAAGGCAGATAAGACATTGCAAACTGACAAAAGGACCCAAATTAACCCAGCTAATGGTGAGAACATCACTTTTCTCATATAAATTATTAATGGGCAAAACTTTAAAGAGTTTAGAGGTTTGTGTGAAATCCTGGCCTCTTTCAAATCAATAGAAGAACTTCCATTGACATCAGCTAATTCAGATAAACACTGAAGGCTAGATTCTCATTTAGGCTAAGGCCCATTTACACTGCTCTGGTAGTTGTAATCGGGCCCCTCAAGTTCAAATGTTTTCTATATAAAACATGCAGTGTAGAAACAATTTGGGCATGCACAGTCAGGCTTTAAATCTCCCAATTCCAGTCTCTTTCAAGGTATTTCATAACATTTGCTTTTGTTCCCATCTGGAACTGGAGATGCAGAAGCAGAAAACAGTAAAAAACCAGGGCAAATTGTAATGAGATTTTTGTGAACCTCATAAAATATTGATTGAAGCTCACTTAGAATTTTGCACAAAAGTTCAGGGTTTCTCATCTCAGCTGAACCTCTTTTCTAGTTCCTTCTTTCTTTTTCTTATATTTCAGTTCATTATATAAAATATGGGTTGTTGTGACTCGCTAGGAGCATATAAAACATATAGAGATTTACTTAGTGTGTCACCCTTTAACTTAGTCTAATTAAAGAAAAGCTTTGGAAATGTACACAGTAACCGCAAATGTCAAATCTGAATTATGATCTATCTGCAATTCATGTTAGACTGAAGCAGATCACCCATTCTTTTCTCCCTTCCTCCTTCCTACTCCCTTGCAGAACATTAATTGACTTCTCAAGGCTCAAATCCCTCAGGTTGCAGTTTTAAATTTAACCTAGACCTAGATTGTCTCCAGTTAGGAGGTTATTAAGTTTTCTCATTTGATACAATAGAACCTTGAACACAAATGATGAAGCTAACATAAACAAATTTTTAGCAGGGGGAAAGTAATCTTCTGATGTGGAAAGAAAACAATTCAAAATGCTTGTTTTCTATAAGAAATATTCTGTGTTAAGAGTTCAGCAATGGCCTAATTTAATATTTGTGCGTGTTCCCTAATTTGTTTGCTTCATTGTCCGGTTGAAAATCTTTGTTGAAAGCACTAACTTAGGTAGGCAACAAAATATATTTGAATAGTGATTCTTTGCTGTGAAATTGTAAGGGCCTAACAGTCACACCTGGGCGGGAGTCTACAAGTCAGGAATGGTAGTCAGTGAGGAGGGGTCAGAGGAATGGCTAGAGCCGGGTTCAATAAGCAAGAGTCGGGCTCAAACTCAGGTTGGAGTCAAAGACTGGGGATAATACTAGGCTAAAGTCAGGGTACGACTGGAAGCCAGAAATCAGGAGACTAGGTTAGATCTGGAGTGACAGCAGACCCAAAATCTGGGTTCTTGACCAGTAGCAAAGGCAGGTCCAGAGCACAGGGAGCGGCGCTATAAAAAGGTGCTTCCCCATGCTCCCCCTGTACTCACCCAGCGGCGCCTCCGGTGGCGCTCTGGGTCTTCGGCGGTATATCCTCACTCGCTCCGGGTCTTCGGTGGTACCTGCCGCCGAAATGCTGCCAAAGACCCGGAGCGCCGCCGGGTGAGTGCAAGAAGCGGCGCTTAAAAAGAAGCGGCGCCTTTTTTTAGCTCTGCTAAAAAAAAGCGCCACTTCTTTCTTAAGGCACTGCTTCTGCTCACAGGGGGAGCAGTCGCTCCCCCTGCTCCCCCCGGCTACGCTACTGTTCTTGACCAGACAACTTCATGGAGCACCCTCCAGGGTTAAATATAGTGGTTAGCCAATCAGAGGGCCACAGGGTACTGTCACTCTGTCTTCCTTGGGAGGTACTTCTGGCAGCCCCTGTTCTCTACAGAGCTCTCAGGGAATAGCTCTACATGGCCTCCTGCTGACACTATGGGAATTTCAGCCTCTCTAGGCTGTACAGACATGAGGTCTAATCTCTGCATTCTTATAGGAATTTTTGTAGTCACTATGGTAAATGTCTCTTGCAATGCATTGCAGATTTACTGTCTACAAACCACTTGCATATATATCTATCCTTTACTTATATTTGTAGAAAAACAAGTGACATACTCAAGTGGCATTTGCAATATTCATTGGCTATTCTTAATGTTTGCTGTATGTAAAAGTAACCATGTTGGTAGTTTGCTTCCTTGAATAAATACACGGTGTCAGATTCTGCCATCACTTACACTCATTCAACCCCAAGTAGGCAGTGATAGAAGTCAATAAGGATACATGAGGCAAAGTAAGGGAAGAATCTGGCCTATGGCATTTAAGATCCAAAATAAATTATGGAACGAAATATGATAAATTACCCCTATTCTGACATTTGGACCTTTAAAAATAAAAGGTTCTCCTTTGTCAGATGAGAAGATTTTCAGTTGTATTTACATGACCTATGCTGACAACAGATGATCAGCTGCATTACTCACTTCATCTTGTTTAATGTCATGTCATATCATGAGCAGATGTGACAGTCTAAACATAATGGAATGTGATGTTAGACCATTTAAAAGAGAACCCCTAACTTTACACACAAACAAGTTATAGTTAGTGTGAATACTGGATAGACTCTTAACTGGAGCTGGCCTAGAATATTTTCTCATTTTAAAATAATTTCACTTGACCCCTATTTTTGTTCACTTCTCATGAACATACAAGTAATGTTTCTGCAAACAAATGTTTGCAGAAAACAAATTATTGAATTGTGGGCACATATATTTCTGGAAATGAAGGTCTCAGTCATTAAAGAGTCCCACACAGGCTTGGACCTGCACAGAGGCCACAGACTTCAATGGGACTCAGTGAGTGCATGCTTCTGCCCACACACAGCTCATTGCAGAATCAGGGCATAAATTTACACATGCAAGTACTCATACCTGGAATGTTTGTGCAGCCATCCAATCAGGAAACTAGAGAAATATGAAGCAACTTTTCTAACCAGTCACAGCTTTTAATTTAAATCAGACAATTAAAAGCCCCAGAAGGCTTGCAGCTGATAATACTAACCACTGTTTAAAGGATTCAATTTTGGTTTCAGAACCAGAAAGGATTCTGTAATATGCAGGCAAATTGTTCATTACTGTTAGTAACTATTCCATTGTAATGCCAATTGAAGATCAAATGTGTACTCGTATAGTTAAATACCATCTTCCCAGGCAAACTAAAGTCAATTTGTATAAACTTAGTGTAATTAAAATTTGGTTTCAGTGTTAGCAATGTTTTGAATTTTAAAAGAAATATTGCAGTATCTCTAAAGTGAAGATTTTAATAATTGATAGTTTGGTGTATGGTATGAGGGAGAGTTATTTGCATAGCTAATTTCACGAAGGTGCCTAAAGCTTCATCCTGCTTTCCTGGTTTGTTTGGTAGTAGTTTGGCGGACTGTCAGAATAGCAACACAAACATAATTTGCTTTTCTTTCAACACTGTTTGTGTGAAGTAGCTTGGTTGGTGCTATTGGTTCTGACCCTACGTCCACATTCCAGCAGAGCTAGGGCAGCCTCCTGCCACTTTATTATTGCAATGCGGCCCTTACCATAGACTTAAATGGCTTCTCCATAGGAGGATGCTTGGGGGGAATAGACCCACGAAAGTGGCTCCATCACCACTTCCCCCACCAACTACAACTGGCAAATAGGTCGTGGCTGGAATAAAAGGGGAAAAGAGGAAGCATTTCCATCATTTCCAGCTCCTGAGATTTTATCACGTCTCATGACATTTGTCATCTTAATGCCCCAGCTCCCACAGGCAGGTGATTATGTGAGAATTGCTGCTTTCATTTAAAAATAAACTTTTAGTCATCGTGATTGCAGAAAAAAGCTTGAAAAGATGACTGAAATGTACCCCAAAGGCTCAGAAGGCATAGAAAAAGAATGCTTTTTTTAAAATTTGATGATTTGGGGCTGGGGTCTGACTCATTCATTTTGAATACTTGGGTTTGTCTATACTGTAACTTTATGACCAGTGATCTCTGGCTGCTGAAACAGTCCCTTAGGTCCATATACAGCCCCTGCAAGTTACAGCAGTCCTTCAGGTTGCTCTAAATGGTGCCAGGAGGGCTGGGCTAGCAAAAATCAGCCCAAGACTGGAGGGAAGAAAAGAAGCCTGAAGGCCACCTTTTCACTTCCCTCCTCGTGGCGCTGAATGATGCCAAGGGCTCCTGATAGGATCTTGCTCCAGATTTCCATCCTTGGTATTTGGTTTGAATGGTTGATATTAATCAAGATCTTTGTTCTGTTCTTTGCTTTAATGTGCACCAGAGCATATTCAGAACAGAGCAAATTTCCCCTTATGACCAAATTTAAAAATCCCTTTATGAACTGATCACTCAACAAAACAGTCTTTATTCTAGACACACATTTTACATTGTGTATTTGCAAGAAAATTTTAAAAAAATCATTTTTATTCCCACCTTTGAAAGAACTGGAAATTAAAATAACAAAGTACTTAGAAACAAAGATGACAGAAAAACAAACAACCCACACCAATATATGCTGGAAATGAAGGGCATATATTATTTCAGCAAACCAGCTAAATTTTGAGTTTAAATTAAGTCTAAAAAAAATCCTCAGAATGTCTGAGCTTTTATGAATTCACTATGAGTGTTTGTTTTCATGCTTCCATAGCCTTTCTGTGAAATCTGTGACAACCTCTTTATGTCTAAAGAAATTTAAAACCCCTTTGAAATTCCCTGAGCTGCTAAAAGATCTCATCAAAAGATACTGCTGTAGTATCAAGAAGAGTTTGAAGAATTATGCCTTAAAGTTTTGCCAGAGATCTCAGCTTCCCTCTTTCTCTTTCTTTCATTATCAAACAGAATTCTGGCTTGTCTGCCTTTGGGCTAGGCAATTCCTGAGATACTTCCAGTTCCACAGCTTGCTGCAAAGTTTTAGATAAAAAGGTGTTCTCTCTCTGCTCCTCTCTGTCTGTATAATCTCTGAACTTTCATGGTGTATTCAAAATAATTGAGAGTACTGTTGGGACATAAAAGGAAAAAAATTGTTGGATGATTCTGCCATTATTTGCTTCTCCAGTTGGCAACAGCAAAATATGTCAATAATCAATTAAACAAAACATGCATGAAACACCTCTAGTTTCTTTTCCAACTATCTGTCTAAGTGCATCACCATGTTCCCTAATCTAGTAATTTAATTCTGGGCAATTGGCTAAATACACTGCTATTTCACTTACCCTTCCTTTTGAAACTGGTCTCCTTCGAGTTATCAGAATACCCTGTAAGCAGGTACTATGGCCATGGCTGAGCAGTATATTTAGTATTTTGTTTGTGAAGTTTCTTTATTGGGGCAAAATATTTGTATTGGATTTTCCACAGCGTCATATTTTCAAAAATGTCTTCCCCCACATTAGCAAGAGCAGGAGATCATCATAATCCACAGTCTGAATGTCACTTCTGTGACAAACCAGGTTTGGCCCCTTACAGAGACCCATGTCACTGCTAGCAATGGGAGAACCAGTTTGGACAAAATAAGACCAAAATGGAATATTCTGGAAATTCAAAATGGTTCTTTCCTTCTCTCTTCTCCCCCAGTCTCACTCCCCTTGTTTTTGCTTATCTCTGCACTTGGTTTCATTTTGGGCCACAAAGTGGCTAAGTACGAGCAGAGAAGCTGTTCTTGTGGTATTTCTAAATTAAATGGAATAAGAAGCATCACAACACTCTTTAGAAAGCCTATCCCTGCAACATACATGTCTTTATTTCTCGACCGATGAATTCCAGATAAATTTGAATTTAGAGATATTTTTACTAAGATGGATCCAGTTTACTGTGTGCTGTTATAGCAAGAATTAACACAATAGCACTTAGAAACTAACCTCACCAAATGCTCATGGTGTGGCTGGTTTGCTACACATTCTTATCTCCATTTTGGCTAGGCCGTGGGCTGTTTCCCATAACATTTTTATTGTGTGCAAGCAATGTGTAGTCATAGGGTTTTGCGGCCTTCTAGTACAAATGAGCAAAACTAAGGAGCATGTAGTGCCAGTGGTCCATGATTGCTGTGGGTTTCTACAAGGAACTTACTATATTAGTTCCAACCTTTAAGTCTCTGAATGATTTGGGTCCAGGTAAAAAGAGACAACACCCCCTTTCCTTGCTATCCGTGGAGCCATGGGAGGCACACAAGCTGTCCAAATCTCCCCGAGCTATCAAGCTTTCTTAAGTTTGCCTTTTCACTGAGCCTAACATTACTTTCAAGGTTAGCAACTCAGAAGTCTCCCCAAACTGGATGGGAGCCCAGGAGGGAACCAACTTTGGAAGGCTTATGTCTAATCTGAGAGGTTAGGTCAGCCTACCTTTTCCTCTTCTAAGAGACAGATCCATCCTCATCTGACAGCAGCTTCAAATATCTTCCACTATGGAATTACAATATTCTGTTCCTCTTGAGTGAAGTTGGAGATGACAGCTTACTCAGCTGTCTAAAAGGCTGACTACACAGATACCTTCTGGGGTGCATCAGACCAGATGGAAAGTTCAGACTTTATTTAGAAAAAAATACTACTACTGAATTGAAGGAGATAGAAGTGGTGTAAATTAACTGAGCACAGTGTGGGCAGTGCAAGCTGATACTGCTTTATTGCCAACATTTTTCTGTAATTAAACCCCAAAGCCAGTTTTGTGGCCTTTAGAGAATTACTATGTGTATATTTTTTTACCCCAGTTGCACTTGTGTTTGTTCAGAACAGTCCTTACTGAGGATATGTCGACATTACTACTTATGTCGATGTAACTTATGTCTCTCAGGGATGTGAATAAGTGACATAAATTACACCACCCTAAGCGCCGATGTGGGTCAGTGGGAGAGCTTCTCTCACCGACATAGCTGCCGCCGCTCATTCACGGTGGATTAATTAAATTGACGGGAGGCCTCTCTCTTGTTAGCTTAGAGTGGCTACGCTAGCCGTTGTAAACTCCCTACTCTAGCCATAGCCTGAATAGCTACTTGTGAAAGAAGAAATAAAATGAAAGGCAAATTTTCATTTGTCATCACCTATATCCTGGACCCATTTTCAAGACTGACTACTTTGTATTATTATGCTCAAGTGAGATGCACATAGACATGCAAACAGGGCAAATGCTCATTTGTATTTGCAAATGTGAAATCTGAGCATGCACCTTAAGTGACTATTTGGAGATTGGGCTTCATGGGTGTAGAAACAAATACTCTGTAGGAGATCATGGAGTTACACTAACTGATCCCCAGCTGAATATTTAGCCTTTAATTTATAATCAATGTGTACATTTTATAATCAGTTTCTATAGTCAGATACAAAATTTTCACCCAGTTGATTATGCATTTCTTAAAAAGTTATCATTTGCAATTTAAGTGCGGTGGTAGTGATTTTTTTGTTATTGTGTTTTTGGTTTTTTTGTGGGATTTTTTTTTAATCTGCATACATAAAGCTGAGATAGCTAGATCTGAAATCTCCATTTATATCTACTGGTGAGACATTGTTGGTACATATGTAAAGATAACTTTCCTTATGTTACTTTTATATATTTTTAATTACATAATAGTTGTTTGCATAAATGTCAGCAACATCAGATTGCAAGGATACAAAACATTCCTAAAGCAAATGTTTGCAAATATTCCAGTTTCTAAGGTCAAAATAGTTTTCTGCTGATAACAGCAATATAAAAAAGTTCTTAAGCCTTTTTCACAGTGCAACAAATTAACAATTAGTTCTTAATTTCCAAATTCCACAAAGGCAAAATAATCTGGTAATGTTTTTGACAGTGATACAAAAGGGCTCTTCATATTGGCATCCAATTGAAATATGCATCAAAATACATCATTATGAATGTATCCATTGCACTGTTAATTAATGCAAATTAAACCATCCTAGATTATATGTTTTGCTTTTTGCCTCTAGACTAACATGAATGCTAAACACAGCATTACCAAAAGAAGCTCAAGTACTATGAACAGCTCTGGAGGGTTTATCAGATCTTAGCTTTTATATAGAGAATGCTAGCGTGCAATGTCTTCTTAACCCTCTTTTCAGGAAGGAATTTTTTTACATGGAGTACAGTCAAAGGCCCATTGAAATTAATACAGTACAATCCTGGTTCATGATTAGAGTTTCTAGGCACTACACTAATACAAATAATAAATAATAAGAATAATTAATCATATAATATAGGAGGTCAGGCTCATGGAGAAAATACAATTTCATGAAGAAGTGTGAGACAGGAATTACTCCTCCCGAAAGTATTTATCCACAGTGAATCAACTGGAGGATACTTTTTCCATGGATCCTTGTAAGTCTTGGTCCTGGTCTCAGCTGTGCGACAGGGGTTCAGTCTGACAAGATGATGAGCTCTTTAGCACACAAGTAGTCCCAGTGAAATCAATGGGACTCCTCATATTCTTACAGTTAAGCATGATGCTTTGTTGCTGAGAGCACTCAGCACCTTGCAGGATCCAGCCCATGAAGCTCCTTGCAGGATCCAGCCTATGCAAATCACCAAACACTAGCTCATGGTGTGAGTAATATTTACAGGGAAGGATATAGCTCTGAACCATTCTACTTCTTCAAAAGTCTGTATTTTCTCATTGAGATTCTCCCCAAAAGGGTGTGTTTCATGAAAAGTGGGTCATTTTATCCCTAAGCATCAGTTATTCATATCCTATCATCTCAAATGAGTGAATTAGGAACTCATTTTTAGAGTGTGTAAATTATTCTATACATATGGTGGAATAAACAATGCATATGAATCTCCCCAGATGCACAGTGATTCAATCGGGAGCTGTCTGCCTTCATACCATTCTACACAACTCAGATAAATCAGAGATTCAAATGCAAAATCCAGGATGATAGGGACATCATGTGGATTTGTAAGTACCCCGTGGGAGCCCTGGAGTCTATAATCTAATGAATGGATTACACTCATCCATCTCATATGCCCTATAAATATGGGAAGAGATTACGCTAAAAAAGAGAGCAGTGCAGGTAGCAGCATTTTGTGGCATGTTGCATGAATGTCAGTGAAGTGAAAGGCAAAACTGAACACTAAGAGTCATCCTGTAGATTTGTAAGCTTCCCTGTTGGTTGTATTATCCATAAAACAACGAGTGGATCATACACATCACTGTACAACATGCTTATTTTCATCACTGGTCATTAACATTTGAGATTATTTAACAAATTAAGAATTCTAAATATAATGCAATCAAGTTACTAATGTATTTAAGGTTTTCATCTTTTAATTCAGCTGTTTCAAACCATCACGTGAGAGAGAATCCAAAGAAATGGAAATTCTTTCTAAAAATGTGAAAGGGGTTGCAGCATTTCCTGACATGTGACATATGTTTTCTCAATAAACAGTCAGGCATCACTTAAAAAAACAAACAAACAAACACACACACACATACACTTTGGCATGTTTTTTTCTTCATCGACCTGTATGCTACATGCCAATAAAGTACCACAGAGCTTCCTGTTTCTTTTTGGAAACTAACCTTATAGCAGCAGTAGGCTGATGACATTAACTGAGAGATGTCAAGTCTAGCATAAGCTTTCATGATATTTGCTTTCCATTAATATTCTAGTAAATAAGTTTAGTGGCAAGAAAATTCCTAGAGAACCAGATCAGGAGGGCATCCCTATTCAGGACAGCACTTAAACACGGGCCTACCTTTAAGTACTTGCTTGAGTCCGATGGAAGACAATGGGATTTAAGAATGTTCCTAACTTTAAGCATATACGTGAGTGCTGTTTTCAATAAGCATGACCTTCCGTGCATATTTGTGCTTTCCTGAATCAGGGCCAGAAACAGCACATTTTAAGCAAATGTTGCAGAAATTGAATTTCAAATGTCTAATCCTTAAATTTGACCAGCAACCTGATTCTGTGAGTTACACTTATCTAATCAGGCCACAAACACATGCCACGTGTCACGTGTCCAATCTAAATAACCCAGACTTTGAATATCAAACGCTTTCAATGAAAGGCATCCAAACATGTTACAGGCCATGGAAAATTTCAGGGAATTTTTTTGGTAAATAATTCTGAATAATGAATAGATTCAAGAAAATCCCAATTTTGTGGCCAATTTAGGAACAAGATAAAGAAAAAAAAGGGAAATTTCTTGAATAATTTATTTCTTATGAATTATTCACACAGGGCTTTTTAGGATTATCCATCATGACAAATGTCAGATTATCTATTGAGACCTTGGTCCATCAATAGAGACATACTCTGCAGTAATTGTACTTCAGACAATGCAGTTTCTAGTTGCTGCAATGGACAAGGATGGAGGAGAGATGATGAGATAGTGATATAGATGATAAATATGAAGGAATGAGCATGATCTATTATACACAGAAAACATGTACAATCCCTACTGGAAAGTGTGGAAATTGGGTTTATAGGGCAATACACAGGGATAAAGCCCTTCAAAACACATAACTGCAGCAACTAAAACAAAAATAAGAGTCAAGATATTGTATAAACCCTGCTGCTCTAATAATATGCAGATACGCCCTGTACAATTTTCCCTAGTGCACTTCATTTTCAGCATTTGGCTCTTAATCTGACATTAAACAGGGAAAACATGTTTTCCATGCAGCTGTCATGCTGTTTGAGTCTGTTCTCAACTCCATAACTTTCAGGAATTCATGGCAAAATATGTAATACTTAAGTGGCTCACTATGTTGTTGTATGAGTCACATGCAATCCTTTTGTCACATAGGCAAAACTCCAGGGCTTGTCTCGCTTGTTTATTTTGCTGCAGTGATGGCACTGGCTATCACCCTTATCACTACAAACAAAACTGAGAAATTGTTTTCGTTGCTCTTTTATATTCTTTGTATGGTGTGATGAGGAGAGAAAGGGACGTGAACAATATAATTAAGTGTATAGGATAAACACGGCAGCACTCACTGTTAAACCTGGGCCCTAGCTGGTTTTAGATATATGTAGGATAACACTTCTGCACTATACTTTTTCAATATGTGTCATTAGATTCAGAATTTAAGCAGGACAGCATCAAAAATAACCTTTTGCTCTCTCCTTGATCTCACTGGTGAAATCCCTGGAAGCCACTGATCGGTCCCCATCTTTAATGCTATCCCATAGAACAAAGGGTCACCCGCTGGAATGAATAGCGGATAAATGAAAAATTAATTAAAGCAAATACTTCTCTCCTTGCACTCTGTGTGGATTCAGTTTATGGTGTTCCTGCTGGCAGAGTCAGAAGCTGTAACTGATTTTTTTAAAAGGACTGGATTATTGTAGTTACCCATGCTAAAATAAAGGTAATCAAATGTCATGCTTCAGGGAATCAGATGATCACTACAGGGGTAAGAGAGGAATTTGTCTCCCCCATGTATAGCATTGCATAACTGGTGAAGTGCATTATTTTGTTTTATCTTTCTCTGAAGCATCTGTATTGGCCAGTGTCAGAGACATTTTGCTGCACTTGATGGCTCAGTAATCTGTTTTTTTATAGGTTTCAGTGTAGTAGCCGTGTTAGTCTGTGTCAGCAAAACGACAGTTTTCGTTTTGTTTTTTTATAGTGATTTCTACATTCTGCTGCTTCCTAATTTGAAAAGTGTATTTCCAGGTGAGATTTGCTGCTTCCCCTTTCATTTTGAGAAATGTGTGAAGCAAAACAATAAAAACATATATAAAAACAGACCACTGCTACATAGAGGAAAACTAGATGGCTTTCTTAAAAAAGAAAAAGAAAGCTACTTCTTTTAATTTACTAGTCAGAGTTTTTCTTGTTGTCATCTCATTTATATGTTTATAGTGAGAAATGAAGAAATCCCATAAAGGATAAATCTTTAATCAAGCATAGAGCCAAACTTGTGATTCCTCTAACACTAGGCTGAAAATAGCTCTCAAGTGCACCAGCACTTTCTGCCCACACTCAGTAATGACCTGTAGGGATAAATGTGCCAAAAGGGAAATCCATGCACTGTTTTTGATTTACTACCTCATTTTTAATGACAGGGGACAAAAAAATAGCAACAGAATGCACTTGTAAATCCTTCTAGTTTTCAGAGTCAGCTTTCAAAAGGCTAACATGATCTGATAATTTAAAGCTGTTTGAGTCAAAATGAGCGTGGCTGTATGGACTGTGGTTTTACGAATGCACAGGGCCTTGTTTAATGCACCATTCTCCCCTTCCACAATAAAGAGAGTAAAAATCTGCTCTAAAAAATGAATTCTGAGCTGGTGGAGGTCAGGCAATTTATCTCATAGTGTGTGTATCTCCTTTGGTAAATGCAGGAACATCTGGTAAAAATGCCTTTCATGGACTTCAACCAAATTATTCTGTCACACATACCACTGCTCCATGGTCTCACTTTTCTGGTCCTGGTCAAGGTCAATAGGACTACTTATGTGCTTAAAGTTAGGCATGCACTGAAGTGCTTTGCGGATTGGAACTGATTTGTCCTTTAAAAAAAAACCAAATGAACTTTTGTGTACTTTGAGAAGAATCTAAGACACTTATAAGACACATGCCATTTGAACAGCATAGGTATTTACTTTATTAAATGTCATATATTCCATTATAAGGAAGACAGTCATGCCTATAAGTGTTATAGCTAAAGTTATAGCAGAGATGGAGAACAACTTAGTTGTCCCTAAGTGTTGGCAAAGGGAAAAGGTCAGATTCTGCTCTCAGTTATTCTGGTAGAAATGCACTGCTTCAGGGGATTTACTCTGTAGTGGCATGGGTGTAACTGAGGGCACAATATGGCCAAATGTATTTAAAAGCCTCTGAACAGATGAATCATTTTTTCTTTTATCTCTACCTTCAAACATAAGGCTGTCTTGTAGGTACTACCCAGGAAAAAGATACTTCTGAACAAGTACATTCCCACCCCATATGACAACACTGATTAGATTTTACTATTACACTATTCCCGGGAGAATTGACTTTTAGGTAGTACCCTGTGAAAGGGATAGAAAAACTTGGTGGTCACCATGGGCTCAGTATACCTGTGGCTAGGTGTTCAGATGCTCTTTTAGGTACTCTGTACTGGCATTTGAGGTTATTTTTTTTACAATTCCAGTTTTACAATTTCTACCCGCAAATGACCAGCCATATCCTACATCCGGAGTTTAACAAATCAAACTGGGCCTCATTAAGTCAGTGTCTGAACTATGAACAGCAAACTAGTTTTTCCTACAACTCACTCTCAGCCCATCAAACTTTGATACATTTCAAATCCATACATGTTCATGCTAAGCCCAGGAAAGCCTATTATGTTGTGTAATTTATTGAAAAGACAGTATATTTAATGAAATCTACTTAGAGAAAACCTTACATTATTTTGCTTAAATTAAAAAATGGAAAATCTTATCTCATCTTTCTGTTATTGAAAGATACAAATAACTTACACAATAGTTTCAAAGAGGAAAGCAATCACACAGCACAATGTGACCGGATAATCCAAAGGAAAAAATACTTTAATTAATATGTGAGAACAACTTTATAATATAATAAGCAATTATAAAAAGCTGTGCAAAAAGTAAATATTAAAGAAGTGTGACAAGCAGAAAAGTTACCTGCATGCTAAAACATGACACTTCTCTAGTAGCAGATTTAATATTAATCAACAGCGTCAAAATAGAATGATAATAAAATTATAACAAAAGGGATAGAAAATATGTAACATTTCTATAGTGAACATCTTGCAAAATATTTTTACCATATGTGGTACAATCTCAAACATGGTGGAGTATGGCACAGATTAATCAATAAATATTTTCCATGTTCACTAACACAAAAATGCTTTTAATGTTCCTGGTTACTTGGGTGAAGCTCACTCTGAACAAGGCCTGGTCACTACTTATCGCCCACGTAATATTAAGGACATTACAGTGATCATTTAGTACTGAAAGTCTAAGATCAGTGTTTTACAGGCAGAGAATGAGAAGATAAGATCCTTGTCCCACAGGAACTTGCAAGCTGAACCTAAATCAAAGAGAAAACAGACGGATGAGAGACATGGCGGGATGTGAGTACATCAATGTTAAATAAAAGTATTTTAGTTCATGGGTGGCAGAGTTATGGTGAGGAGACCAAGTTCACATTCTTTTGGCTACATAAATGACTCCTTGAGGTTAAAAGCTAATGTAGACAAAATATAAATACCTAGACATTCAGGGTCAGATTTAACCATCCTTACTACCTTGTGTAGTACCTTAGTCTCTGAGTAGTTCCACTGACAACAATGGAGTTACTTATAGTGGAAGACACTACTCAGCAGTAGTAAAGATAGGAGAATCTGACCCTCAAGTTTATACAGAACCTGAGTGTGCAAGTTTTCAGTGCTCTAGACCAGAAATAACTTTTTGGATCAGCTGTATAGGAACTCCATAAGACTCTGGAATTTAATAGTAAACACATTTTTCAAAATTCAGTGCAGAAACAAATCTTGAAGACAAAGAAGATGCTGTGGAAGAAGTTGGAATACAGTCAATCAATAGTCAAGTAAGAGAGCGTTCAAGTAGAGACGTTGTAAAACCTGATAAGGATTACTATCTAGAATAAATCTATTTCAGCAGCTACAGAGAACATCAAGACAAGAGAAAACAGTTGCAATCAAAACAAAGTTACCATTGTCAGTGATTGGCAATGGTAATTGAAATGTTGCTATTTTCCTGATATTTAGAGCTAAGCAAGCCTGAGTTCTATACTGTTTACTCCCATTTTAACAAGCAATAAGTCAGAACAGTTAACTTTGTCACCAGCTGTGCACAATTTTATAAGGCATACTGAAACTAATGATGAATGCTTGAATTCGTATTTGCTGTCACATGATTCACCATCTGAAAAGCTTTTTATTAGATCAATAAATACAGCAGCAGTCATGTAACCCTTCTGTTTCTTTCATGAAGGTATATAAGATATATTACTGGGGCCTAAACCCAGATTTTGAAAACTGATTAATGTACTGCACATAGAAAACAGATGTGAAAGAGCACCTCATTCTTCAGGATAACTGGAGAATATGCAAATAATTTCTAGCTCTTAGGCTTAGTAGTTGTAACACAAGCACATTTCCCCATCCATCCTTTAGAACAAATCTAAATCTTAGCAATTGGCATGCAAAATAGGGGAACCTATCTTGTTTAGAAGAAACAAAATTTAATCTCATGCCCCTTTCAGTTTGGAGATTTTATAATACAACTCTCAGAACTATGCACAAGGAACTTCACCATTATCAAATGAAGTAGGTAATTTCATTAGACTTAATAGGTATTTTCCTGTACACACTTTAACATTCATTTTCTTTGTTATCACATCAGGAAAGTCATATTTGTATTTTTAAAAAGTGTCCTATCCTATTAAGCCAAATGCAATGAGTCTTTCTGTCTTCCTTGCTTTCTAGCTTGCTTTCACCTAGTTCTGGCTCAAGTAAGTATAGGAAATAGTAGTTTGTGATCAAAAACAAAAAATATTTTTTCTGTGTCTTCTTCCTTAGGTACATATCAACAAGCGCTCCTATATAAATTCTTCTTAATCGGAATATTGGTGGACTGAAAAGTTATCGAAATAATGAATTAACAGTAATTGCGTTGATTTCTTTCTTAAACTGACTTTTTTGGTATTAAATGTTGTATATTTTCTTTGGTTTTGCATTGTGTTAATCAGGCTTTACCAGAAAAAGAAAAAAGAAGAGATAACCAAAGAAACCCCCCCTCCACCCAATCCCTCCTGCTAAATGCCCCCACTATTATGATGTGACCCAAAATGGAACAAATAGTACAGATTTCTTTCTTTTGTGAAAGAGTGCTCAATTTGTAAGGCTGCTCAAATTTGTCTATTGAAAATTTCTCTAAAAAGCTATTTCTCTGCTCTACAGTTGAACTATGGTAATGTGTGGTTACTAGCAACAGATAATGTAAATTTGTCAAGATTTCTGTAAGTTTTCATCTGAGTTCTGAGTTGGATAAAGTTAACTATTATTCAGGGACAGATTAAATAGCAGAAAGAATAAAATATTTTCCATCTGATGGCTGCTGTTTGGTGGTCTACCTGCAATTAGTTACTAGGATAATCCTAGTTGCCAATGGACAACCGATCCACATCACAATTGTTGTCCTTATTAGTGGTCTCTGCAGAGAAGCTGAAGGTTGTATGGTTCGTTGATCCTAGTAATGGTTCAGGTCTGGACTGAGGCATATGGTGATGGGGGGGAAGTGTGAGGAAGCTTCTTACACCATTGCTAAAGCTGTAATTCTCTTGTGAATTAAATTATCAGTCCAACACTAGACACAGTACTGGACCTCATACAGCTGATTTGCACCAGATGAGCATCTGACCCACTATATCTAAACTGTATGCAGTTTATGTCATATGCATGCCACCCACTTCTGCCAACCTAGAAAGAACCCATTTCTGTCCTTAATACATTCCACAGGCTCCTCTTTAGGTGGAAAGAAACTGTGTAATGGTGTAGGTATTTTTGTTATGCTTTTTAGCACCTGGTGGCCAATATGAAAATAGCTAATTACTGTTAGATGTCCTAATGCTGTGCTGAGCATGCTTCAGTGTGTTGGGGGTGTAAGGGGATGATGACGTTTTCCAAGATGGAGGCTGATTGGTTGTCTAAGTAAACTATACCAGAATAAAAGATCTCCTTTTTCAGTTCTAATCAGTCTTGGGTCTCCATACATTACAATGGCAAAAGGGAGAACAAATCAGGAAAACTAGTTTTTTCTTGGTCTTTCTGTAACTACTACTGGCTGTGGTTGGCTTTCCTAGGTGCATATCTCTGCATGGTAATACTGTGCAGAGGGGGCATTAATTTATTCACACACTCGTGTAATACTAACACAATGCCCCCTGTCAATGTCTTGGGTTTAGAACCCCAAATCATAAAGTTCTGATCCACTAAATTCCCCTATTATTCAGTGAATTTCACTTTTCAGTACAAAAGGCAAAGGGATAATAACTGCCTCAACCATCAGTTTTCTGCCTTGAATAGGGTGAAGACCTCTGTTCTGTAGCTATTTGTTCATCTTCTCCCTTTTCTACTTTCTTCAGACTGAAAACTCTTCCTTCAGCAAAGTCAGCTTCCAAGGTTTTATTAAAGTAGAATACAAATTATTTTCCCTCTAACAGACCTGCAAAAGCAGTGTCTGCTATTTCAAAATCTACTCACTAATACTTTGGATCCAGATACACTTGGAACCCCAGAGACTCTCTCATTGTTAGACTTCCTTAAGGGATTGAGTTCAACAGGGAGACCTGATTCACTACTGATTCATAGACTCTTTCAGTATATATTCTCCAGAAGTCAGCCTAGAGCCTTTAAAATGCTAAGGGGCAAAGACGTTCACTTACACTCTCAAATAAACTATGGTTTCCACCCATAACCTCCATCAAAGACTGGTACAACAGGAAACTCTTCCATCTCCATTGGCCTCCCACCATAGTATGTAGCACTAGGATAAAAGACACAGATACCTCCTGTGCTGTCTGACTTCAAGAGGGAAACTACTGCATCCACTGTGGGAATGCTCTGGGATTAAAGGATTTTTGGGTAGGGCTGTATTCCAAGATTTCCCTCACCCTCAAGTGATGATCCCACTCATGCCACAGCTATTCATAAAGTGATTAATTCAATGGTCATTCAGTCTCACAGACTGCCAAGTGCATTGTTTCTCTGCACCTCCTTAGTGGCTAACAGACTAGAGTTGTAGAGATGGAAATCCTCAGACATGGAGGACTGCATTTGCGCACTTTGTGATTTTTGTATGCCAGCCTTTCCAAGGCATCAAAACATGTTTGAACAGATTTTAAACACATGAACTTTATTCTTTGACATGCATGATCCATTTTTATATACTGAAAACCTCTGAATCACATGTCCTTTTTATGTGCTCTTCATTTACCAGACACCATCTATTGATCACCTCTCCTATGCTTCTTTCCTTATATTCTCCTCCCTCCTCCCCCGCTTTCTTTATTTCCTTGGATTTCTGACTCTGAATCTTTGGATTGATTTTATAACTAGTTTATTAATCAGAATCCAATAAAAACTTTTAATAGGGGTGGGGAGGAAGTAAAACGATGTAAGTGTTTTGTGAGATGGACTTGATTCAAAATACCGGATGGAACACTATTAACCTTTGAGGAAATTGGATCAAAATCTGGAGCTGTATTTGCTGTTGACCAAAAACAAAACAAAAGCCTAAATCTGAACAATCCCTGAACTCTGGGAGAATTCAAGTCTAACTTTGGAGCTGGACTTTTGACTTTCTGGTCCATGTATAGTTTACAAAACAGATTCTATACAAAATAAAGTTTATTTACTGTGCATTGGACAGGTGCATTTTTTCATTTCCCTCATCCTAAGCTACCAGTGCAGCTTTGTCACTCAAAGTTTTCTTATATTATTTCCTGTTTTCTGATCCCATTGAAGTCCCATCTCTTATTACACTGTGACATATACAGCTCAGCCTCAAACTAATGAAAAGAAGGAAAACCCAAATTGGACCTAGCCAGTGTTATTGATCCTCCAGTCTCTGTGACAGCAGCTAAAAGTGCAGAGGGGCATGAAGTCCCTGATTTCTCCTGTGATGTTCATATGTCAATGACAGGAAATCAGGGACAAGAAAAGAATCTAGCTGCAGTAAATATCCTAGATGCAGTACAATCTGGATGCAGGCCAAGACATGGGACGGAAACAACAGTAATGGCACTGATGAATGATGGCTGATATGTTGATGGATGGAGGCAAGACAATTATTTGCAAACCCCTGGAACTCTTTGCAACATCTAACACAGGTGGTCATGGGAAATTGCTGATCTGCCAGAGGAATGTGGCAGGGTTGCATAATGAATTTATTAAAATGTTTTGAGTCCTTCCCGGAGGTAGGTGCCCATAGGGTAATGATTGGAAACTGCACCTCGACCACCAGAACTCTTACCTGCAGAATCTCACAAGGATCTCTCTCTCTCTCTCTTCAGTCCTATTCTGCATCACTTTTGAAGCCATTAGGAGAAATGGATCATGGACTCAAGTGCCAATAATTTGCAGATGAGACACAGTTCTGCCTATCCCTGACAATGTATGACACCACTGCAACTAAGCAGGCCCAATGCTTAGCCGAGATCAGTTCATGGATGAAGAACAGCTAGCCGAAGATAAATCTGAGCAAGACAGAAGGTATGAGGATTGGAAGAGGAGAACACTTTGAGGAATTTGAAGGTACAGTGCAGACTCCATTGGCTGAAGATACACACCCCACTAAATGGTCAATTCAGTCCACAATGTAGGAGTTTAGGATCTCTAAGGGATCTAAAAAGGATGGTATCAATACCCAATCTGTGTCTGATTTCACCTGTAATGAAAGACTGTATCACAATGCATACACACAAGGGGGGTGTTCTAAGGTTGAAGAATCCACCTTGATTTTGTGTTCCAAAATTTCTGAGAGCTTGACTTTGGAACCTTACTAATGCTTTAACATAGTTTGTGTGTGTGGGTGTAATTTTTTAGATTTAAAAAAAGCAAACTCCATCATTTTAAAATCCTATAGTGTAGCATCAATTGACACCCAAACGGGTCATCAGCAGGGATGGAAGCTATAGAGGCATAAGACATACTTGTGCCCCTGAGCCAATGAAGTAACTGATAGCAATAGTAGGTTGTCATCCCTTAAGTAGACCAGCACTAGAGAGGATGAGACATTTTGCCAGTGGGTTTCACAGATATTTACTGACAGCACAGAAATGGTGAGACTCAGGAATCTTGGCTTCAATTCCAGAAGGGGAGTGTGCTCTAGTGATTATAGACTGTTCTGACCATTCCTTCCAAACCTGATCACTTCTTCCTCTGTTCTTGTCCCAACTGAGTCTCTCTTGCCCTACCACTGTCTCCTCTTCCCAGTCTGTCCCCTGTCCCATGCCTCCTCATTTAAGTCCCAATCTTCTCCTGAGTCTCTTTGCCTAGACAGCCCCAATCTCCCCTTCTGGGATCCCAATCCAAATCCTAGTCTTCCACTTACCCCAGCTCCTAATCCCAGTCTCCCTCTCTGGGCTTCTCATTTCAGTCCCCCCTCGATTCCCAACCTCCATGAGGCTCCTCATATGATTTAAGTCTCCCCCTCACCTTCATTTCCCCCAACACCTGAATCCCAATCCCAAATCTTCTTGCCCAGTCTCTTTTCCCCTGCTGTCAGTGTCAGGCTGTATCCCCAGGCTCCTTGTCCCAATCTACTCCTTCCACCACCTCCTACCCCCTGGCCCACCTCTTGTTCCCTCTGCATTCCAATCAGGATGCTTCCTCCTCTGCATGACATGGGTGCAGTATGGGAAATATTGAAAGCACAAGAGAAAGAATCTCCTTGCTTTTAATTCTGGTTCCTGTGCCCAAGAGAATTTAGCTGTCAAACTAACACATCTCTACTGAGTATGTTTGAACTGAGACTTTTCAAAGGTTTCTAACTTGGCCAAAATTATTTCTTCCCCCACTCTCCAGGAACAGCAGAAGGGACACATCCCTAGTACCAATACAACTCCCCCGCCAATTTTCATCCCTGATCCAAAGTATGGAGGTGCTAGAGCTTCTCAGTGAAACTGTGGCAATAATTATTTAAACACGGACAAAACAACTGATTTTCCCAAAGCTCGGTCTCAATAATGGCGGAACCATTTTTTTTCCGGAAGATTCTGCCTGAGGCAGACACTTGGCAGGAAGAAATTATAAATAACTGAAAACAAGGTCTTAAAAAGAGAAATGTCGAGCAACCTTAAGTATAGGTGGTGCTACCAGCTCCACCTGTAATAATATAGCTGAGAGACTGGACTGCAGTGAAAGCACTTACAAAAATCAATTAAAAAACCCTATTGTAATCTCAACTAGTAAAATAACTTTTCTTTATTTTGGATTTTATTTTATGTCAAAATACACTACTCCATAGGCTATTACAGGAGCACAGATCCTTATCACAAATGAATATATATACTAATCTAAGACATTGTCTCACATGGTAATAGAATGCCCTAAAAATACTATATAGAAATCTTTCACTTTTGTAATCATAATGCTTGGTCAGATCAAGCAAAACAAATAAGGGCATGGAGAAACAACCCTTTTACCCACATTATTTTCCCCCATAATTTCATTGCCTAGTAATGCAGTCAGTCAACATCATTGAAAGGGTTTGATTCAAAATAACACCAGCAGCTATGTTACACAGCAAAATGATGGGTGTGACTTTCATCACTAATGCTGTTGGCTGCACAACTTTTGCACAATTCCATCCTGTGACATTTTACTAGGGAAATGTTTTTGGATGGCATCCTGCTCCAATCATTATATTTAAAATCCTCTCTTGACTTTTAATCCAGGTCACCCACATACTTGTGGGAATGAAATGCCCCTGATGAAAAATGTCCTCAATGAAAAGTGGATGCTTACCAGCTGTGACTATGCTAAGACATCCCTGAAATTTTTTTACAAGATGGAAAATAATGGAATTACAAAGAAGATAGCACAGCACTGAAATCAGGTGACATAACTCACATATTACATACAAGAGAGCGCGCGTACACACACACACACACACACACTCAAGTTGTTCCTTACTCCCCAATGAATTCTAATTATCATAACCTTTAATCCTTTTGTTTCCCTTTCAACAAGAAACCAATAGAAACAAAGAGAAAAAATGAAACTAACATCAAAGATTTAATTCATTTCCAAAAACTTGTGATAACTGGGAAAAAAGAATGTTCAAGAAAGTTTGTTTTTCATTGTGTATTACAAAGAGGATATGGGTCAAATTGTGCTATTAAGAAAAATCCCAAGGACCCACCAAGGTAGAGTAGTGTTGAGTGGCAAATGGTTTACCTGTCCTTCAAGAATGTTCAAGATTTCAAATATTTTTTCCCATCCAAATTTGAATGAAAAGTTGAAATCTCAAAAAATTTCACAAAGCATCACTGGGAAAAAAACAAGATTCAGTTTGGGTCAATTGAAACACTTTGTTGAAACAATGTCGAGACATTTCATTTCCATTTTGATCTTTTTTCTTTTGTAAACATTTTTAGTAAGAATTAAGTTAAAGTTCAAAACCAAAAGTCACTTTGAACCAAAAGCAAATATGAAAAAACCCAAACCCTGAAACCTTCTGAAACACAATCCTGCCCAGGCAGCCCTGGCTAATTCCTCATTCTTGGTGCACCATCCCCTAGTAATGTGCATGCAATCACTTCTGAGATTATGATTCCACTTCTTTCTTGACTCTTTTGGCACAAGTAGTGTCAAAGGGAATGTTACCAGGGAACTGGTACTGAATTCAGGAGAGTATAGGTACTGAAGTGTACCAGCTACTGTGCAGGTCTTTTTGCACTCTCCCTGCTTGAATGCTATGCAAGCATTGGACACAATTTGCCCCAGAATGTTTACACTAGAGGAAAATTGTGGTCAAACCATTGAGGTATGCCCTTTAAGCACTGTTTTATCAAAGCTGTTGTTCCCAGATTATCATAGATCCCTGTTCTCTTTTTTAGGACCATTTAAAGCACTAACAATACCTACACTTTCCACAGTTGGGACAATTTAATACTAAGGGTATTTAATGAACTGCTTAACCCAGTAATATAATAGATACATTAATCATTATAAAGCCAATTAATTTAGGATTCAGTCCTGCACACACTTATGTTTGAAGTTAATGGGACTATTCACAGGGTGATGTTTTCACACATGCTGGATCAAAGGGCCAGAACAGTGTAAAGGAGCCCTAAAAGACCCAGATCTGATCAGGGAAGAATTTTCTGATGCAGGGGACTGAGAAAAACAGCAATAAACTGTCTTACAAAGACCCCCTCACTAGCTGCGGTGTAAGTGCCCAGTGACGGGGCTGGAAGTGGGAAGGGCATGTTAGGGTCAGGCCACAGCAGTAGCACTGCAGAGATTCTGGGAAGTGCTGCTGCCCCTAGGAAAGTGGGACACCCTCTAAGAGCTAAATTATACCAATTAGGCCAATCCGGCCAGTGGACAGCTGAGAATTGGAGGGTTTAAAGCCACCATAGCCCCCACTCCTCCTGGGCTGCAAGTGCTGTGCTCCACCTCTTAAAGACACAGTACAAAATCTCACCCACAACACATGAAATTAAGGATGAGAACAGATCTTTGCAAGATCATGGTGTCAGCATAGAATCATAGAATATCACGGTTGGAAGGGACCTTAGTAGTTCATCTAGTCCAACCCCCTGCTCAAAGCAGGACCAATCCCCAGCATGTACAGCAGTTATTGAGGTAGTGATGCCTGCACTGTTCTTTGGTAATGTGTTGGCTTCACTGAAACACATGAAGAAAAAAAAATTATAGGTATATTGCAAAACCTGTTCTGGCCCATCCACACTTTATCTGTGCATTGCATCCTCTCTTGAAGAGGATGATATATTGTCAGTGTGATAATGTTTTGTGGGGATTTCATGAAAATAATACATAAAATAGGTAAGGTTAAGTTAATATCCTTACCTGCATAAGAGAACAGTCCTCAGATAATCCTATATTCCCTCATATTTCCTAGAAATCTCTTATTTTCCTCTCTCTTCTCAGGCCCCCATATTCTGTTTACAAGATTCCAGGGAATTGGGAAAATAAATATGTAAATGTCAGACATCTTTTCTATTTATTTTTTCAATCATAATGTCAATATGTACGTAAACAAACATACATATTTCAGGATCCAATAATCATTTTTTAAGTTGTATTGTATACTTCCTCCTTTTCATTTTATGATTAATGCATACATATGAAAACCTTCTAGAATGTATTACTTTATAAATCTACTCCAGCTGTATTTACACAGCATGACAATGACAGTTTTGATTGTCTTCCCTTTTTAGAATTGGAATGAAGTGTTCCCAATGACAGGTCTGCTGTCTAATCTATTCTACCTAATTTCTTTTTTTACCTGTGCAAGCCAGAGAGCTATACCAGAAAATATTATGACATTTGCAATAATGCTTTCAAAAGAAACAAATTCCCATGGGACACATTAAATGTGTTGTGAATGTTGGGAAGATAGGCATTCAGTCTGAGTGTTACTCATTGGGTAATGTACATTACTACAGTACTTGGGTTAAATGATACAGATGGACTTATTTCATTTTGCTGTGGAACACTGTAACATTATTTGTTCTTAAGAGTCTGTAAATTGTCTAAGCAGAAAAAAAAGAAGTCTGATAAAATCATAAATGGCTTTTCCATTATTGCTGAAACTCTAATTTTCTTGCTTATTGCTTGAGTTGATAAAACAAATAAAAGAAGGAATCTCAGACAGATTTCTTTAATATGCAAAATGAATTTCAATGTACTCTCCTGCTGGTATTTTTATGGAAAACCTGACTAGATGGTACACATGGAACACAGAAATCTGCATTTAGATGGAAATATTATGAAATGCATGGTGTGGTACAAAGTAAGTCTTTTAATGGAGATAGCAAAGTGTTGCATTATATGCTTGAGTGGAAAGACAGCATACATATAGGCTTTCATGTCCTAGGATAACCAACTGCCCTGATTTGCACAGAAGGGTCCCACCTTATTTGAATCTGAACCTAATATTGATAAAAATAAATCAATAAAATAAACAACATCAAATAAAAATCAATGGGGAAATGGCTTGTCGTTTTGCTACATAAAATGTTGAGACTTGCATGAATCATAACTGTAAGCAGTAATATTTTTACAGTGGTATAGCACATTTTATCAAAGCATCTCAAAGAGCTTTATACTCATCAGGTGAGCCTAACAACAGCACTCATGTGACAAAGTAAACTGGTGTAACCAAAACTGGAATATACCCATTAGTTTTAACAATAAATTTGAAAAGAACTGCAAATAATTGATTCAGTCTGAGTGTGTGTCTACAGAACTATACTTCAGGTGTTTATTTTTTAATATAACCACAAAAAGGACTAGTATTCATTAAACAGACTGGGGAGTTATCACTGTAAGGAGTTAATTACACATTTATTTAAAAAAATAAAGACATCACAAATCATAACAAGCAAATCTGTAGTTGGTATAAGGTAAAATCGGCATGTATATGACAGGATTGGAATATACTCCCTCTCAGGCAGTTGCAACTTTTTATTAATCAAAGCTAATCAAAAGTGAATTAACAGGAGTTTATTTTCCCCTGCCCAAAATAATGTCACATTTAAGATTTTGATATTTCTAAGAACTTAATTTACATTTCCATGGTGATGATATTGAGAAGGTGCAACTCCACTGAAGTCAGTGGAAATCCACCCAGTAGGACTGGTTGTCAATATTACCCAAAGTGTATTTTGGTGAAGTACATTGTACTTTCTCAGGCAACGCTCCCCTTAAAACCAAATATTTGGTTGTTATTTTTCATGAAAAATTTAGAATTTTCCAGTTTAGGACACCCTTTCAAAATCTGTAAAATGAAAAATGTTAAGAACTTAACAGTTTTTTTTCTGGTTTCCTTCCCTTTTAAAAACTCCCCTGCCATTCCATTCATCCTTATTTCTCCTTTTCCTCTCCCCCCCCCTTTTTCTCATTTTGCCAATGAAAAAAGGGAGGGAGGGCAGAGAGGGAAGAGAAAGAAAAAGGTGGGAAGAAATACTGAGTGCCAAAACCCCCCAAATATTGTTGATTTTCCATTGAAAAAAATGGAAAAAATGAAAATGTTCTGTGCAATTTAGGTTTTTGTAAAGACATTTTTCATTAAAAAATTGTGAATAAATAATTCTGAGGTCATTGAACTGCTTACGTAAGTACAGGTGCATACGTACTTATCAAGTACTACTTACATAAGTACAAGTGCATTGGACTGCTTAAATACTCAGGTGCATATGTAACTCGCATGCTTGCACTGCAGCATTAGTGGTGTAAATAAGAGAACAAACAGTGCAGATGATACATAATTTCTTGACTTTGTTGTGGAATATTCTGTGTGCCTGCAGACTTGCTGGAAATGGGTGGGGTAATTCGGCTGGATGCAGTAGAATCATCCAGAAATTGAGTGGGGCAGGCTCTAGACCTGGTCATTAGATGCTTGATACTACCTGGTGACTTCCATGGTGGGTTGAGCAGACTGGCAGGACTCATCCATGATCATTCTGTGACACTGAAACTAACAACATTCAAGGGCAGGAGGAGAAGTTTATAAATAGGTGGAGCAGGAGCCAGACTGGAGTTACCAGTGTTGGAGCAGAGAAAGGACCAAAAGGGTCTGTAAGGATTGTGCTTTAGGGACTTTGCCAGTGTGGTTGTATTAGAGTGCAGGCTCCCTCATCCCACTGAAAAAGAAGGAGACTAGAACGGTGCAGGCTGCTAATTGTAGACTGTCATTGCCAAGACACTAGGGGTGTTTGAAGGAGACTGTGGGATGATCATTTGTTTCCCAAATTTAAGGGAAAAGTGTCCTGCAGAGGGTTTCAACACTATTCCACAGAGACTTAGAAACATAAATCTGTCTAGAAAAGAGCCCTAGGAGAGTGTATGGATGAGTGCATGCATTGATTTTTTTCATTTGAACTTGTGGAAAACCTGGGGAGCCCTCCTTCTGTCCCCCCAAAACAGTATTTTCTGAAAACATAGGTTGTTATTGACACTGTTCACAGTTGTTTCAAGGGCTATAGGTAAACTTTATGCATGTGAATATAGACAGACTGATTGATTTAGTAAATGTTCTCCTTTAGAGATTGTGTCACTCTCCTTCTATCAGACATTGAACGGACTAAACTGTAGTCTGTGCCACCACAGAGAGGTACAGGAAAGGGGAAAGAAACATTTTAACTAACATTAGCATAGTGCTTTCCCAAGACTGGTACAAATAAATGTTTGTAGGATCAGGCCCTTAGATGGTACTGCCAACCTCAAGAGATCAAAAATAATAAACCAGACTCCCAAAAATCATGACATTGACCGCCCCCAGAATCATGAGATTTAAAAAAACCCAGCAAATCATGTGTTTAGTGTCATGACTTTTTAACTCCCCTGTATTCCTCTGCCAATATGTATGTGTGATCGTTTTAGGTTGAAAAGTCAACCTATAATGCTCACAGAAATGCATACCACTCCCTGGCTGCTCAGATGGAGACTCAATTAAATTCTCATCACCCCTAATATAGGGGAATGGCTAGCCGGTTCCTATTACTTTCTTGACTGACTCTCTCTCCTCCTGTTTATTCCCTTTGATAAAAGAAGTGATGGACGGTAAATAGTTTGAGAACCACTGACCTACTTAATACATGATGATTCACAGTTATATACAGAACCTATATTTTTAGGGTTAATGCGTTACATATATGTTACTTATCAATAATTGATACTGTCAGGCAAGAGTTAAAATTTAGCTAACAGCTAAGACAAAAACTGCAGATCAAGCAGGAATGCTTCAGTAGCTCAAGGATACTGACAACTGTAAACACTTGATAAGCTTATATGGTCAAGTGTCCACCCAGTAACTCAGCTCTTAGGAGAGAACAAACCCTCCCTTCACAGCCCACTGGATAGATGTAAGCACTCATCCCTACCCCCCCTCCCTCTTTCCCCCCCATAAGGTAGTCATAAATATTGAATGTAATCAGGATGACCTCTATATATACATACTGTTCCTATTTTTATCTTTGTTCAGAGTTCTTTCTTGACTTGTAACAATGTCTGTCTCTGTATGCACAAATACATTCAAATGAATTGATAATAGAATGTATATAACTGGCCACGATGGCACCATATTTTTGAAGCTGTTTATCAGTCTTCCCGGTACCGTGAATAAACCCCCTTCAGTATTGTCTGTGCCTGCCTGATTCTTGGGGAAAAGAATCTTTTTGCATAACAAACCAAGTGATATGGTAACAGTAAAAACAATATGGGATTGGTGCCTAGCCCCCTGAACCAGAGTACAGTAGTAGCCATTTTGCCTGTGAGTCTTCTTTCAATTTCAGGTGGCAGCCAACTCTTTAAGAGCAGCCTTGCTTTCACATGAAGATAGACTATAGAAAATGGTGGCCATCTTGCTGGTCTCAGCCCCATTGACAATAATAGGAGATAGTGGCCATTTTGAATAAGTGAAAATTTGTGAGTAGGTGCCTTTCATAATGTTTTCATGAGACAGGTTAAAAAAAAAAACCCCAAAATTGCTCGAGTCACGATAAATGTGTGAGAGTTGGCAATACTGTGAAAGCTTTCCAAGATATGGATCGTGTCCCCCTATATAACTCTAAGGCACCTACTACTATGGAGCCCTGCTCCTGATTGTGGTCTCTGACCACAACTATATTTTCTGTCTGGTGTTTACAATCTGTAAAATCTAATAATTTGCTCTGTAGATCTGTGGTCGGATCACATCATCCCTACGTCTTTGGCTACACCAATAGTGCCACCCTCAGCCAATTGCTCATCAACTCATCTCACAAGCATCTTTATTCATTCTTCCATACCACCCCTTGTGTATAGAACACATTCCCTGAACTGATCCTTTCATCAAATCCCTTCTCAAAACCCAATTCTGCCACAACAAAAACGAGTCAATGCTTAATGACTAACCCGAAGGGTAGTTGTGGACACTAGTTACTTGGATAATTATGATTTTTTAAAAGTGCTAAGTGCTTCAAGGCAGGGAACATGTCTATATCTGTATTTGTTCAGCATCTAGCACTATGGCAGGTCCCAATCTTTTCTAGGGCATCTGAGCTGTATCATGATGTCAATATTAAGTAATGATAAGAGTAATAATAATAAAATTATAGAACTGGAACCATTGTATAGGCCTCTTAGATGCTAAGTTTATTTTAGTGTTGCAAAATACTAAAACATTTGGTCTGTTTTAGTGACAATCCAATTGCATCAGCTTTTCAATAGCCCTGTTTTCAGTTTTCTAATGTAATTGATGCATGGTTAACTCCTGAATGCCCTTGAATGTATAGTGTATGACAAATTCATCCTTTGTGCAACTACACTACTGACTTCAATGGTATTACAGCAGGGATGAATTTGGCCCTATGTCTTTTACTGAAATGGCAACAGCATGACCTTATAATGTTTCTGTATTTACTACTGCTTTTCCTATATCATTGAAAATAAGGGGGACACACTAAGTGACATGGCCTTAGGCATGTGAAGAGAAAGCTCTCTAGGGGTTAATGGATGACTGTGTTTTAGTTGAGTAATCAAATATAATACTCTACTTCTGAATCTTATATGAAGGCACATACATGTAGACTAATGGCTATTACTCTAATATGGTTTCAACCTTGAAAACACTTTAACGACATTGCTTGTCTTTTCAATGTTACGTTGTTACAGACTCTAAAAAACACACTACCCTTTTCCAATACATGGTTTGATGAAAGGGAGAACTTTTATTATTATTATATGAACAAAGAACTGTCCTAATCAGATCTGCAAAGGCACTGTTACATTTAAGAATACAAAACCTTAGTAACTGCTATTATAACCTCAAAGGTCACACAGACTAAAAACTATTGTGAGCAAAAATTATGTTCTAAAACATACATTTTTGTCATTTAAATTATTCCTTGCAACAGGCTGTGAAAGAAATTAATCCATGGGTTAACATTATATCATCTCTGTGGGAGACATTTTAGAGTTCTGGTGCCAGTTCTTGTGATAAGCAAGCTGTATTTTTGAGGGGGAAAGTAGGTCGTACACCACCCATTTGCTCCCCAGGGCTGTCAGACAAGCTTGGCCTCTAAGCATAAATTAGAGCAATCTCTGTGCTGTTCTAACTTACATCAGCTTGTAACAAGCCCTCAAGGTTCTCTTATACCAGCTGAGGATCAGCTGGACCTCAGTGGTGCTCAAATCACATGATCTCTTCTTGGGCTTACTGCCTTACAGGTGGGAACGGAAAGCAGGGGCACAGAGTAAGATGTGACAGCTAATAGGACTACTCACATGGTTAAAGTTGCATGTTTTCAGTTTCCTTGCTGGACTGGGGTCAGAACAAGCTCTTATACAACAATCAGATTTTTTTAAAGGCAAACTTTAAATATTTTCAACTTACTAGAGGAATCAGCTAATGCAATTAGACAGGAATCAACTGATCTTAGCAATTTAGTTCTAGAGATTTTTCTTGGGCATGCATCAAAGAATGAAGTACAACACAGTCCAAAAAAAGCCTCCCAAAGTGAGCAACAGAACAGATGGACCAGCTTTAATAATACAGACATTTTCAACTGAACAGTCTGGTTTCCTTGTTAAACCTTTCAATCTTCACTCTTAGATGATATGATCCAGACTCTTCAACTGAAACTTCCACTGTTGATAATGCCAAATTATCTTTTATCAACCAAGGCCTGATCCAAAGGTTACTGACGTCAAATGGAATCTTTCTATTGATGTCGATGGGGTTGGAAAAAGATCTCCCAAGATCAATAGTGTCTTTGATTCTGTTGTTTGGTCTGGATGTTTGACATTTTTCCATAAATTGATTCAGAATTAAAATACTGCAAAAAGCTTCCGTATTCTATTTGCCATAGGATGGAGCTATGCTGAAAGCCATTTTTGAAACTGGCACGAACTTATTTTGCAAATAAAGATGCTGACTAAATGATTGTTACAGAATTCACGGGTGCCCGATTTGAGGCCTCCTTGCATCTTTCATTACTTTTGTGAGCTAGTATGAAATATTTCTCTCTAATACCGGAGCTCATTGAT
Organism: Chelydra serpentina; assembly: GCA_037349315.1. Taxonomy (NCBI): domain Eukaryota; kingdom Metazoa; phylum Chordata; order Testudines; family Chelydridae; genus Chelydra; species Chelydra serpentina. The sequence continues at coordinate 48,836,965 of JBAIAC010000010.1, forward strand.
GGTGGAGAAAGCTTTTTGGTATAACAGCCCAATAAGATGCTCCATTAAACTCAAGCATTAAACCTATTTCATTAAACTTCCTATTCCCAAAGTTCAGTAATAATTAAGACCAGGAAAGTTAACATTCTTTGATGGATTAATGATTAATAATTTTTCATGTTAATATTGGCAAGCTAAGACTACAGACATCCATTATTATTATTCATTCCTACCATCTGTCATACTGAATAGAAGCAAACTTGCTTGCCTTCTCTCTGTTTAATGGGCTGTAAGGTATTGACCTGGACCTACAGTCTGCTCATTTCTGTGATTGATGTATTTCTGCAAAATAACATTCTTTTAACATTTGGTGGTGCAGTTTTGAATGCATTAAAAGAAAACATGACATTTAATAAATCCTTCATCTGAGTTCTTGGATTAGGTGAATGTGACAGAAAACACAAGAATGACAAGGAGAAATATGACTCGTTTACAACAGTAAAGCTATACTATTCAGGAGGTGCCAGTGAACCTTAACAGAAGTTTTTCTATAAACTTTCTTCAGTGACTGATGCACTATTACTGACAACCAAGGCTTTTAAGCCTACTAGTTTATTGTAAGAGAATGCAATATATATATATATATTAGGGCTGTCAATTAATTTCTGTTAACTCAAGTGATTAACTCAAAACAAATTAACTCGATTAAAAACATTAATTGCAATTAATCACAGTTTTTATTGCATTGTTAAACAATACAATAGCAAATTTATTATAAATAGTTTGGCTGTTTTTCTACATTTTAAAAACATATTGATTTCAATTACAGTACAGAATACAAAGTGTATAGTGCTCACATCATATTATATTTATTACAAATATTTGCACTCTAAAATGATAAAAGAAATAGTATTTTTCAGTTCACCTCATAAAAGTACTGTAGTGCCATCTCTTTATTGTGAAAGTTCAACTTACAAATGTAGAATTTTTTTGTTACATAGCTGCACTCAAAAACAAACCAATGTAGAACTTGAGAGTCTACAGGTCCACTCACCCAGTTGCTGAGGCCATGCTTCCATGCTGATGATGCTCATTACAAAAATAATGAATTAATTAAATTTGTGACTGAACTCCTTGGGGGGAGAATTGTATATCTCTTGCTCTGTGGTTTTACCTGTATTCTGCTATATATTTCGTGTGATGGCAGTATTGAATGACAATCCAGCACACGTTCGATTTAAGAACACTTTCACTGCAGAGGTGATAAAACGCAAAGAAGGTACCAATGCGAGATTTCTAAAGATAGCTACAGCACTCGACCCATGATTTAAGAATGTGAAGTGCCTTCCAAAATCTGCTAGGGACGGGGTGTGGAGCATGCTTTCAGAAGTCTTAGAAGAGAAACACTCCGATGCGGAAACTACAGAACCCGAACCACCAAAAAAGAAAATCAACTGTCTGCTGGTGGCATATAACTCAGATGATGAACATGCGTTGATCTGAACAGCTTTGGATCATTATCGAGCAGACCCATTATCAGCATGGATGCATATAGGGACATGACTGTTTAGCGCATCTGGCACATAAATAGCTTGCAATGCCAGCTACAACAGTGCCATGCAAATACCTGTTCTCCCTTTCAGGTGGCACTGTGAATAAGTGAGCAGCATTATCTCCTGTAAATGTAAAAAAACTTGTTTGTCTTAGCAATTGGCTGAACAAGAAGTAGGACTGAGTGGACTTGTAGGCTCTAAAGTTTTTGAGTGCAGTCATGTAAGTTGCACTTTCATGATAAAGAGATTACACTACAGTATTTTTATGAGGTGAATTGAAAAATACTATTTTTTACAGTGCAAATATTTGTAATCAAAAAGAATAATATAAAGTGAGCCCTGTACACTTTATGTTCTGTGTTGTAATTGAAATCAATATATTTGAAAATGTAGAAAACATCCAAAATATTTAAATAAATGGTATTCTATTATTGCTTAACAGTGTGATTAAAACTGTAATCACAATTATTTTTTAGCTCATGATTCTTTTTGATCATCTGACAGGTCTATGCATGTATATATATAAACTCAAAACAGGACTGTGTGGTTCCTGGCTAAAGCCTTGATTTCAGCAAGGTATTCTGGTACATGCCTGACTCTAATCACATGAGTAGACTTAAATGGCTTCAGTTTGACCACAGAGACTTAATCTTAATGGACCATCTTCTTAGGCTGTGATTCAGTAAGTTATTTAAGCACGTGCCTAAGATTAAGTACACATGATCACACTGAAGTCATTTAAGGCTACTCACATCATCTGAGACAGGCATGTGCTAAAAAAGTTCTAGTCCTTATTAAACAGCAAACAAACCAGTTTTGGGTCATCTTCACACACACACACGCACACATCAGTTGTTTTCCTGGAAGCAGCAAGCCATTATCTTGGAACCACTTCTTTCAAGGGACCAAAATGGCCTTTGCTGAGCTGTGCAGGCCAGAGCAGAAAGATAAGTTCCCAACTGTCTTGCCTCTCTCTGCCCCTGCTACACTCTTTACCTTGTCTTCTTCCCCCATCAGGGCCAATCAGTGCAACTTAATGGTTTCAATCTGACCAAGTGCAGGCCTCCAACAGCCTGCAAGAAGCCAACTCTCCTCAATGGCACCGCTAGGAAACTCATTGCAAACCGTGGCTCTACTGAGCACAGATTTGCATGACACAGTCAGTAACTTTTGTTAAGTTATTTCTTATCGAGAATCCCTGTAATATTTAACATTAATCACTCATTACATTAGAAAATGTGTTTTCTACGTGATTGTAGGGAGGAAACAGTGTTCAGAGTGGGGCACCAAGATGCTTTATTTCCTATGTTCTGTCCCAATTCTGCATCTGACTCACTGTGTGACTAGAGCTGGTTGATTTTTTAAAATTAAAAATTCCAATGATTTTTGTAGTTAGAATTTTTAAAAAGTGGGGAGAAATTATGATTTCCTATCCCCCAATTTTTCAAACAGGTCTGTGTGTGATGTTGAGCACCTCACTTAACCTCCGTTTACTCATTTATAATAAAATGAGTTAGTAGTTCCTACATGGGATATTACAAGTAGGGTGACCAGACAGTAAGTGTGAAAAATCGGGACTGGGGGGTGGGGAGTAATAGGGGCCTATATAAGAAAAAGATCCAAAAATCAGGACTGTCCCTATAAAATTGGGACATCTGGTCACCCTAGTTACAAGGCTGTCATAAATATGAAGGGAAGGGGGAGAGGGTCTGATGCAGTGCTATAAAATCCTCTTTCCAGTAAAGGGTTAAGAAATGCAGGTAGCCAGACTGACACCTGACCTGGCTGGCATCTGACCAATAAGGGGACAAGATACTTTCAAACTTTGGGAGGGGGAGAAGGTTTTTGTGTGTGCCTTTGTCTGAGTCAGAGTGATCTTGGAAGACAGAAAGAACCTGCAGAAAATCTGCCTCCTCACCAATACTCACTTTTCTAAAGTAAGTTTAGAAAATTTCTGTTTATTTTGCTTGGTACTTTCCCTGTGGGAGAGTGTTAATGGAGTCAGAAGGGTTATTCCTGTTTTTCTGTAACTTTAAGGTTTTGTCCAGAGAGGGGAATCTCTCCGAGTGCCCTGTAAAATAGTTACCATCCAGATTTTACAGAGATGATTTTACCTTCTGTGTTTGTAATAAAATCCTTCTTTTAAGAAGCTGACTGTTTTCTATGGTTTTTAGATCACTGTGTAACCAGTTGGTTAGGAGATTATCCCCAAGTTTCCCAGGACAGGGGGGTACGGGCGTGAGAGGATATTTTTTGGGGGGAAGGGACTTCAAGTGGTCCCCTTTCCTGGATTCCTGTTTAGAACACTTGATGGTGGCAGTGGAAGAAGCATTTCTCAGGGTGCAGGGAATTTTGTACCTTGGGGGTTTTAACCTAAGCTGGTAAAAATAAGCTTAGGGGCTCTTAATGCGGGTCCCCACGTCTTTACCCTAGAGTTTAGAGTGGGGAGGGAACCCTGACAAAGGCTTCATAATTAATTAGCCTAAAGCACTTTGAGATCCTTAGATGTAAGCCCCAAAATTAGTTGTTATATGATATGCCTTCCATTTTCTTCAGCAAGCAACAGCAATGAAGATGGCTTTAGTGGTTTCCCATTCAGTGTTTACTTTAGATTCGGAGGTATTTGTATGTTCTTTTCTTTTATGTTCTCACAGGATAGTGTTAGCGTTATTAGGATTTTGCAATCTGTTCATCAAGTAAACAAAAGACAGAGAATGTGCCCAAGCCCATATTTTACACTATTAAAGCATGAAATGGTAGAGATACAATATGAGAATTACAAGAACTGCAGAATTAAAAAGATCTCCTTTCAGTAAAGAATAGGTCAATATGTGAGGATATCATCAGGGTATATAGGAACATAATGTGTAATCAGGCATATAAAGATTCATCATGTACCATCAACCTACTGTATCAAGTTGAGGCTCTCTAATATTTTATTAAACATATGTGAAGTTTTACAAAGGCCTTTTGACCCAGAGATTCCTAGTTAGAGATTGAAACTTTTCTCCTGGTGTAACTGGGTGCCTTTTATTTTTTTTAAAAAGGAAAAGCAACAGACATTTGTTTTAACAGTGAAAGTTCAACAGTCATACATTACGTAGCCAATACAAAGAATCACTCACTTTGGTCCCATCCTTCATCTTCTTTCACATAAAAAAATACATTTATAGTAAAGGGGACAAACGTATACACATTTTAGATATATTTGATTAGTCATCCTAAAATATCCTCACATAGTGTAAAATGCATAATGTTTATCTCTGGCCATGTCAAAAGGAAAGAAAATAAACCATTCTTAATTTTAGATAAAGAAATAAATGAGATTTTTTGGAGTGTGCAGGCATATTAGCTTTTTTTCCTCCCTTAGCAAGATAAAGATGAAGCCAATGAAACCAGCCGTATAATTAAGAACCTTGTTGATTCAGGGCCATACTTGTTATAAAAAATGGCCTCAAACTGGCACTTGCTAACTGCATACATTATCAATTCCATGTGCAACATGGCATTTAGAGACACAAATATCATTAACAACCTACCTTGCATCCAAATAAAAATCAAATGGAAATTCAATTTCTCCCACCTTAACTGTCATGAATGTTCTCATCATCTACTCCACTTCATTAATTGAAGTCCTCTGCAATAAATGCTCCAAGCTGGAGGCGAGGGGGAGGCTCCTGCTGAGCGGGGAGGGCGGAGGGAGCCACTCGGCAGCGCCAGTGCAGGTGGGAGAGGAGCGGGCTCGCATCAGGGTGTGGGGCGGCTCGTTCTTCAGACTCTCCCCGGTGTGAGAGGCGGGGAGTGCCCGGGCGAGCAGGCGGGAGCCTGGACTGGGGGCGCTCAGGGGCTTCTCCTCTAGCAGCAGCAAGTAGGGGCATTTCCAGCAGATCGAGGGACGTGATTATTCCCCTCTATTCGGCACTGGTGAGGCCTCATTTGGAGTACTGTGTCCAGTTTTGGGCCCCACACTACCAGAAGGATGTGGATAAATTGGAAAGAGTCCAGCAAAGGGCAACAAAAATGATTAGGGGGCTGGAGCACATGACTTATGAGGAGAGGCTGAGGGAACTGGGATTGTTTAGCCTGCAGAAGAGAAGAATGAGGGGGGATTTGATAGCTGCTTTCAACTACCTGAAAGGGGGTTCCAAAGAGGATGGATCTAGACTGTTCTCAGTGGTAGAAGATGACAGAACCAGGAGTAATGGTCTCAAGTTGCAGAGGGGGAGGTTTAGGTTGGATATTAGGAAAAACTTTCTCATTGGTAGGGTGGTGAAGCACTGGAATGGGTTACCTAGTGAGGTGGTGGAATCTCCTTCCTTAGAGGTTTTTAATGTCAGGCTTGACAAAGCCCTGGCTGGGATGATTTAGTTGGGGTTGGTCCTGCTTTGAGCAGGGGGTTGGACTAGATGACCTCCTGAAGTCCCTTCCAACCCTATGATTCTATGATTTCAAACACTTGGGCTTAGATCTATCAATTATTATCAAAGGTGGAAGATAGACGAAAACAGTAATTTCCCCCCTTTATCCCTCTGTGACCTTTCATGGTCCTGACCTCTCCCCCTGCACAGACCGCACCAATTTATCTTCAACTCCATTCACCAAATGCCTCCATTTCTCCCTGCCTGCCCAACCCATCCCATCCCCTTCCCAGCTCAGAACTTCCCAACCCTTACCCTGGTTCACCCACCAATCATTTCCCACCTGTTCAGAAACAACCTCCACAATACACTTATGGAACCAGGGTGGGAGGCGAGTCCAAAGTTGAGGTTCTCAACAACAACCTGCTACTGTGAGAATCTCCAGCTGCATCTAACACCATCTAATTGCATATGGCGATGTAGTCAATTTTATAGCACAATTAAAACATCAGATCCTTTTGCTTATAAAAGCATACATAACTTTGCTTGATCCCACCCACACAATCTGGTACCAGAGTTTAGTTTCATTAATTGTGTAGCTCCTGTCAGTAGAATTAGCATAGCATTTCTGAAAGTGACATCTTTCAGAAGTAATCAAATCAAACCCAGAAAACCTGGAGTCATTAAAGATCCCATGGGATTTTCTGCAAAGAGAGGTGTTCACTTGGAATTCATCAAGGATGACAAAGTTGAGTTATCATTTCTTCCTACTTAAAATTTCTCCCCTTTAAATGTTATAGGAATTGTTCTTTCCTTATCTTCTTAGGAACAGTTGGGCAGTGTTGCTGGTCCAGTACAATTACAATGTTCTTCTACTCTACAATAAATGGACAAATAAAAAGACTGCTTATGTAGAGCTGGTTGGAAATTTTCCAGTGGAATATTTTTCTGTTGGAAAATAACAATTTGTCTAAAGCAAAATGTTTAGCAGAAACATGTCAGTTTCAACCAAATTTTGTTTAGAAAGAAAAACTGAAAGAAACCATTTTTCAAAAGGTTCAAATGCTACATTTCTAACTTTTTTAAAGAAAGGAATCTTCTTATTTTCCGTTTCAAAGTGACTGCCATGGGATCCTTTACTCACTGCTGGAGCACCTCCTTCTGGCTGCATCTGGGGATTAGCTCTGCCAGTCCAACACCCCTTCTGGGGTTGCTCACTCCATCATTCTCTCAGTCTCGCTCTCTCGGGACTCAACTACTCCTGCTTCATGGCTTGACGCTCTGGCCAGGTCACTGTAATCCTCCCTTTCTGGGGTACTGAAGTGTCTTAGAATCAACTGTCCCAGACAGTCTTTCCTCTGAGTGCCCCTTAATGATACCACTGCCCAGTGGCTGGTAGGGAAACCTAGGCCCAACTCTACACTGCGTTCCAGCCCATGAACAAGTAGTCAAAGACTGCACCTTACTGCTGTAACCCTGGGCTACTTCCTCCCTTATCTTCTCTCACCCCGAGAGTGACTGCCCTTTCTCTCTCTCTGCAGCCCCCTTCTGCTTTCAGCTACTGGGCTTTATACAGGCTCCTCATGTTCCTGTCCAGCTGAGCGCCATCTCTAGCTAGTCCTTGCTCCCTGGCTCCTCCTACAGGTGCAGCCTAGGTGGTTAACTAGCCTACCTAGCCACTGGAAGCCCTTCAGGCCTTGTGTGGGGTGGGCACCATCACAAATGACCTTTTGTTTAAATTTTTTTAATTTCATATTATATAATACTTTCAAAAGTCAAAATTGGAATCCAAACACAGAATGATTGTTTTCAGAATTTCATTTCATGGGAAATTTTGATTTTTTCCCCATTCTATTTCTGAATAGAAACAAATTTGAAATTGTAGATTTTCCCATGAACCAGAAATACAGTTTGCAGCCTGCTCTACTTTTATGTATAATTGGCAAAATACTTTGGGATGCATGTAGGTGAAAAAAACCTTTAGAAATACAAAGTACTACCATTCTTTCTAAAAAGAAAAGGAATACTTGTGGCACCTTAGAGACTAACAAATGTATTTCAGCATAAACTTTCGTGGACTACAATCCACTTCTTTGGATGCATAGAATGGAACATACAGTAAGAGGACATTTATACATTCAGAGAAACATGAAAACGTGGAAGTAACCATACCAACTGTAAGAGGCTAATTAATTGAGAGGAACTATTATCGGCAGGGGAAAAAACCTTTTGAAGTGATAATCAAGATGGCCCATTATGGACAGTTGACACAAAGGTGTGAGGGTACTTAACTAGGATACTAAACTAGGGGAAATAGATTCAATTAACAGAATGACCGAGCCACTCCCAGTCTCTGTTCAAACCTAAGTTAATGGTATCTAGTTTGCATATTAATTCAAGTTCAGCAGCTTCTCGCTGGAGTCTGTTTTTGAAGCTTTTCTGTGGCAATTTGCAAGTAGGAGTAGGGAATGTTACATTTTGGTTACTCTTTGGCAGAAGCAAGGAGATGTATATTCTAATTCCTACACATTATTCCCTGACCACTTCCCCTGGATGATTTGTGCCATATAGAATGCTCTCCTTTAACTTTGGATTCCTCAATTGTTTCTTTATAAAGGCAAATTATATTAGAGTTCAGAACTTGTCAATATCATCATCTTTTATCTCAGCCACTAAAAAAAAAAAAAAGCAAATTCAAAGGCAGATATTTACAGCTGGGGAAGGTTTGATAATATATTTGGAAGAAGGTAAGACACCAAACATTTAATATACAGAAAATGGCTCTTTAGTCAGTACAAATAGCTATGCTGCATGAAATATTTGCTTTGAATAAGCTCTTAATCGTGGACCAGATGAATAGACAAAAGCACGTTTCGCTCAAGTTCAGCTAGTTTCTGTTTCTTGATCAATAAAAATGTCTTGGCTTGCATTTGTAAGCTTGATATCATGTAAATGTTCTTCCACTACATTAGAAGCTGACTGAGTGTGTCTATTGATGTCACAGTGATGTGCCAAGTGTTCAACTCTCCAAACATTCAAGCAGTATTTTCTCTTCTTTATTAATAACCAGTAGTTTCACTAGGGACATTTCCATCATTGCTTCAGTCTCTCCGAAACTAGTTACTTTGCATAAAGTGTAATATTGGCCGTTCATCTTAAAGGAATAGGCAGGAAACAAGAAAGTGAATAATTTGCCATCTGTTAGCTTCCAAAGTCTCATTCCCAGTGAAAAACAAACATATGACTTTCCCTTTAAATAAGGATGACAGGATGTTTCCATGCTTATTCTCTTTTGTGTGGTTTATCTTTTTCTATTTCTTACCATCTTTCTCTCTCCATTCCTATTGCCTCCAATGAAAATAATGGAAGAGACTTTATCCCCATCAATTCTATTTGAAACATTGCAAGACTGAGCTAATTTAAGCAATAGCTTGTGAAAACAGTGGAAAAATGATTCACAGTTTTTTCACATAATATATCCCATTGGTCCAGTGAACAGGAAGCCTTGAAAAACAAAACATGTTATTTCAGGGAGTCACAGAAAGTGATGGCATAATACAAAATGGTAGCATCCACATTTTCTATATTTTTCACATCTCTGATGCATTTTGCAGGAGAGAGTTTTGTTTTAAAAATGGATAATTTTCCTACACCTATTTTTTTATTAAAAGCCAAATTTGTGATAGTGAAAGGGCACAGTCAAGATTGGTGGGCCTAAACTTGCTATTTGCCATATTGAGGGGAAGTTGTATTGTTATCACTGTCGCTTTCCCTTGATTTGAGAAATTGATTGTGTTTCCACATCTAAAGGATTCTAACAACATCAAAGCCCCATTTTACTAGACACTGCACAAACACATAAGAGGCAGTCCCTGTCCTGACGAGTTTATGTTCTACATACATCATGCTGGTAAATATTCTTGTATGTACTTACCCTTTGCAAATTATATTCATAATTAAAAGACTCAAGGAGAAGCTATGGTATTTGGGAATATAATTGTATTTGTGTAGCAGTCACATCATAAGAGCTTCCATTATTCCTGTGGGAAAGCCAGTAGTGGACATGAGTGCAAAGCAGCCTTTAAGAACTGAATTGATGGAATAAATGGGAGGAATTCCAGATAAAAACAGCATAACTACTATCAATAATTGTTTTCTTTGGTTTTACACAGGGTGAAACTTCTTTTCCATTTTGATTTAGATTGTTAGGGCTGGTAGACCAAAAACACACTACAAGAGATTCATTCATCAGCATTTCCTTCACCAGAGAAAATAATGTGCCATTACAACAGCATAATTGAGGTTAGCAATGCTTCTGTAGATCCTAAAGCTTATACAAAAATCTGAAAGCAATAAAAACAAACGTATTGGGCCTTTGGAGAATGTTCTAGCCTTCCTGATTTATTTGAAAGAAAAAGCATGCTTCAAATAGATGAACTATTTGGTGTGCATGAAAATCCTGAAATGCTTGTCATTTTGCTTGATTTAGAACAAATTGTATTGAAATCAAAATGGCCATTTTTATCCAGCATCAATTGACTTACATGTTTTATTATATGTAGTATAAATTTAGCCAAATAAGACTGTGGTCCCAATGGGGAGCCAGCCATGGTCACTCAATTAGGGTGAACTGCAAAGAATGGGGCAGACAATCCCCATAAAGCTGGTGGATATTCCAATACTTAGATTCACCAAGCCAGCATAAAATAGCTTCTTTATTACCTTACTGGTTACTCAGAAGTCCAAACAACACAGTTCCCTTAAAGTGATCCTGCCTCAGGCCTACATCCAGGTACACATGTCAAATATGATGAAAATTTCTGTAAATTGTTTTTCAGCACATAAAAAAAAGGTTCTACCAATCCCAAAGGATCGGACAATTACCTCCCAGGTTAATGAATGTTTCAGATCTTACCCAAATACACACTACAACCAGTTCTTATTAACTAAACTATAAAATGTATTAAAAAACAAAAGAGAGTATGCTTAAAAGATCAGTATACATACAGACAGACATGAGTTCAATCCACTGAGGTTCAGATTCATAGCACAGATGGTGAGCTTTGTAGTTGCAAAGAGTTCCTTTAGAATTCAATTAATAGGTGATAGTCGAATGTCCAAATATCATATTCAGGGTGCACGAGCACAACTGGGACCTCAGTCTTGTGACTCAAACTTCCCCTGATGAAGCTTAAGCAGATCTGAGATGACAGAATTAGGACCCAAGGATCTTTTATACAATTTCATGTCTTTTGACAAGTTGGAGTTCCTCAGGGAACAAAAGGTAATTAGGATGACTTTGAAGGAGGTCCATCACCGGTACTTAGCTATACAAATTAACATAAGGCCATTTGCTTGTTCCTCCACCATTCACAGTACATTTCAAAGAGAGATGAATACCGAGATATCCCGTGTTTACAATTCATTTAAAGGATAGAATGTTCTTTTGACCTCTGAATTATCAGAATACAGCAGAGACAGGGACTGTTGATTACATTGTCAGCCCTACTCATACATATGTAAATACACAAAAACACAAACATTATCTCCCCACATGGCTTTTGAGGGTTATTTATTTTGCAGGATGTTTAACCCTTTCTGGCCATGCGTCACAAAGACCAATGTCTTAAAAATCATATATTCTCTCAATATAAATTTGAGTTTTTAGTTTTGTCCATTTACTTGTACAAAACTGAATGCAAATCCTTTACCCTCCCACTCTTATACTGCTGTTTGTTTTGATTTCTGCCATGTAGGCAACAGGTAGAGGGTAGAATGTTCTGTTTAGAGCAGGGAGGTGGAAGGTAGTAGAGGGCCACAAAATCCACTGAAATCCTTTTGCAGGCCAGGGTGGTGTGTCCCAGGGTCTTGAGCAGCTACCCAGTATCTGGGTCCCCCAAGAAACCAACCCCTTACTTTATGATGATTGCATTTTAAGCAGTTTTGTTTTGATTTGTTACCTTTAGCATAAGAAAATCCTTTATACATACACTCAAAATAAAAATGAAACTGGATAGAAGGGAAACAGAAGCAGAGAGACATACCTCAGTTGTGCATTTTATTCTGAAGTGCTTTTCAGTTCCTCTATTGGGTTGATAGAATACTATATCTCCTAGATCATAGTGACAAAGCTCCAGATGTTTTACCTATATAAATGCACATCTGCTGGAAAACACATGGAGATGAGACTTTTTGGGGATCAGAATTCCATAACTGGAGAGAGCTTAGCACCTGATCCAACATGGTGCTGCTGGTTCCTCCTATGAGGTGTGCAGAGCTTTCCCCTTGATTGCAGCGCACAGGATAGGATCATACAACATAGCCACTGTATACTGGACAAAATCACTGATCCATCTACTTCAGTATCCTGTCTCCGACAATGGCCAATAGTACCAGCTCCTGGAAGATGCAAGAAGCCCTTAAGTAGGAAGTTATGGGATAACCTGCCCTAAGAAAATCTTCCTCCCAACACCAATAGTTAGCAGTTGGTTTATGCCCGGAAGAATGATGGTTTAAATGCCTCCCAAAATTCTTGTTTGTTTTCAATACAGTATTTACTACAATAACTCTGGATATTTGTAAATGTCTGATCCTTTTTCAAATTCAGTTAAGCTCTTGGTTTCAGTGATAGCCCATCCTAATGTCAAGAAGCCCAAAACGTTACTGCACTTTTGATTTTAAAGGAAGAAGCAATTTAACAATATATAATCTCTAAACTATTTAATCTTTGAAACTATATGAAGTTTCTTTAAATGGCTAGGGGAAATTTTTGCCTGTTAGTTTGTAACAGGGAAAAAGTTTAATTTCCCCCTATTTAGTCTTTTTCTCCATAGTTGGGGGGCGGAGGGAGGGGAAAGTACTGACATTCTAATGTATTTAATTACTGGAGTTTTTCTAATATGAAAAAGCACATTTCAATCTAATTCCTGATCTTCACTTTGAACAAAAATAAGTGGGGAGAGGATGAAATAATCTGTGCCTGTCAGCTCAATAAACCTTTCATGTTATACTTTGCTGTGGATGATAACGAAAAAACCACAGAGCACAGTAATAAGGGATTTGGGGGTTTCTTGTCATTGACAAATCTTAGCACCCACACCTGCCTTGGCGCAGGTGGATCCTAAACATATTTTCATACCTCCAATTGTTTGCAGATTATTGATTTATGTTTGTTATCACAGTACTTGAAACGCTTTATTAGATTTTTTTAAGTTCTCAGTAAACTCCACTGAAAATTCCCTCCGCCTCTTAACAGTGATTTAAGATTAAAAAAAATGTAGTACATTATATAGAAGAATGCCAGGAGTCAGCTAAATTACAGCTAGAGCTGCTTTTCCAAAACAAATTTCAATTTGGTGGTGGTGTTGAATCTAATTCCTTTTAATTACACAGCAGTCATGTCTTTAGGAGGCCCATCATTCTTGTGAGAAACTAATTTCCAGACTGTTTTAGAATAATCATGGAGCTGGAAGATGAAGAGGCAGAACAATGGCACCATCAGCTCTCACATTCTCATAAATCTCCTGTGAATGTCTCTGGTATTGGGCTGGAGGAGAAAAATTAGACAACTTACAGTACAGTTTCCAAAAGGAGGAGGGAACTCTGCTGGAGGCATTGCAAATCTTGCATGAAACCAGACGTGAAGAAGAAAATAAGCAAAAAACAAACAAACCTCCAACTCATTAATTAAAACATTGAAAGCCCTGATTTTGACCATTTTCTCTCTTATCTTCACATAGTAACTTATTTTTTTACACTTCAGAAATCAATAATTTCAGCTGAATGTATGCTATGCCAGCTCAGCACAAAACAGCTGAGTGCTACAAAATTCCACGTACTAGGCCAGATCTCTCAGCATATAATCTGGTCCTCTAGCCCTTTCAGCTGGGCCAGGGAGGTCCACTTGTAAGGCTGTTGCTCTGATGGTGTAGAGTCAGCATCAGGTTTCTTATGCCAGTCACCCTCCCTGCTATTGGCATAGCCTGGAAAAGGAGATGTGATTGGAGGAATCACTTGACTTCAGGAGCGGCGCCAGATTTTTTAGCTGCCCTAGGTGGCGGCAGCGGCGGGAGAGGCTGCCGCCGAAATGCCACCGAGGTCCCCAGCGGCCGAAGAAGCTGCTGCCAAAGTGTCGCCTAATGGTAGCGCCAGCCCTGCTTGATTCGGTCTCAGCCCCCTGTAGCTACTCCATCCTAAAGTAAATTAGAGAAGCCTTAAGGCTAGGCTCTTCCCCACAATGGAGGGACCAGACTGCATAGAACAGTGTAGAACAGGGATCGGCAACCTCTGGCATGTGGCCCACCAAGGTAAGCCCCCTGGTGGGCCGGGCCAGTTTGTTTACCTGCTGCATCCGCACGAATCCCTAGATATTGAACCTGGCCCTGGTTGCTGCTGGCTCCACCTGGCAGAAGGGTTACAGGAGTATGAGATAACCCTTTCCCAGTTTTTCCCCTATGTATGATTTTGTTACATTGCTGACAAGCAGTTGGAAAAGCTGTTTCCTTGCTTTTCCTGTGTAATTTTGACTTCTCCTCTAGGTCAAACACTGGAGATCTGCATTTTTATCTAAGCCACTTTTTAAAATGAATGTATCCTTTACGTTGGGTTTAATATAGAGCTAAATAACTCCCTCAGAATTAATAGTATGCATAGTGGTATATTTTATTCACTCATCTCCTATAATAGTTCCCGTATCCTGTGTCACATGGGACTGATCTGTTCCATTGAACCCTAATCTAAACTTTACTTCCTGAGGTTAGTCAAAATCTCAATTCACTGGGTAGCTTGTCTGGGCATGTATAAACCTTTGTGACTTATCAGCATTGCCAGCTACATGCCATTCCCATTAATGTCAGAATGGTCAGACAAAGTCCCATTGACTGAATGTAATTGGCACTACAGGTTGGAAAAATTAAGACACTAAGTTTGAAAACTACACTATAGTTATTCATGCATTTGTCATCTGTGGACCAAATAATCTTACACACAAATGTCAGCTGGCTGGCAAGGGCCATGTACATTTGAGGAAGGCAAAGAATGACAAGCCTTTCATTCTTCAAATGTACATGGCCCTTGTAGCTGGCAATGCTGATAAGTCACACAAGGTTTACACATGCCCAGACAACTGTATTTGAAAATGGCCTTACTGTATATCAAAACACAATACTATTTTTTCCTGTTCTGAATCACTCTGCTCATATTTGTGATTTTCAGGTATCGTCATATTTTGTGTGGCTTAGTCTAAATTTACTCTTTCATAAGCAGGGGTTGTCTTGATATTACAAACTTTTTGACAATACCTAGGTTATTTTTATAATTATAAGTACTCTTTTACTCTGCTAGTGTGCAATTTCTCTCTATCTGCATAGCTGAATGATCATTATTCTTTATGTAGAGCATTTTACGATACAATCCCTCATTGTTTTTTTGTCTACAAACAGCAGCTCTTGTTTTGCATTAATATATATATCCTACATCATCATGATCATCTTTCCCCACACTGTCATTCACAAATCAATATATTTAACATTCAACCATTTGTCCCACACTCAAGTTGGCATCTATCCAATCACCATATTTTTTATTCCCCATGACGGCTTCTTGATTATCTTGCATGTTGCACTCACCTTTTTCATCAAATCCCTTCCTTGCTCTTGTGGTTTTTGCTACAGTTTGAATTGTCAAGTAGCTTCTGTCATTCAGGTCTTGTTCTGTTTCTTATTCTTTGGTTAAAAACAAATTTCTTCCTTCATTTCACTGTATCTTATCTATTACCAACTCTTTCCATCCAGGCTCTTCCTCATTCATCCAATCCCCAGTTTCAATACTTAAAAAAAGAAAAGAAAAAGAAAAATCTCTATTCTTTACAAGGTGGGGCTTGATACTTCATTCCGACAGGGTAAAGTGTACTGCTGCATATCATAAAATCAGTTTCATTCCTGGCTCCATGCACACATGCACACTAAGTAACTGATTTTACAAGATAAACATCTGAGTATTAAAGGGCAAGAGCAAGCTTTTAAGAGCTATCACAGTACATGGCAGGAGACAGATGACTATTTTTATTTCTTTTATTTATAGGCATGTCTATGATGTTCAGGACTGAGTACTTCAAGTGCATTCATTTAGTCTCACAGAACCATATAAGGTAAGAGCAGTGTTATAATTGCCCATTTTACAAATGGGGATCTGAGTCACAGATGACGTAACTTAGGTCAATGTTTTCTGAAGGTGGCTACTAACTTTGGGTGTCTCCGTTTTTGGGTGCCTAACCTGAAATATGTTGGCCTTGAATTTCTGAAGTGCTGAGTGCCCACAACTCCATTTCAAGTCAATAGGAGCTGAGGGGATGGTGGGAGAACTCGGAGAGTCCCAAGATGTGCAGCGATCAGCTCTTCCTTCCCACAACACGGCACTGTGGGATACATACCCATGGTGCATTGCTCACCCAGTCGATGATGGTGTCCCCAGTGTGGACATAATCTGTCGACAGAGGGAGCAAGTGGAACACCCTTTGGTGATTTTTGTTTTGTTGACTTGAGTGTCTATATGAGTTTTGTCAACAAAACTTGGTAGTGTAGACAAGCCCCTAAGTCAAAAGAAGTGTATGCTGCATTGCAGAATGGCAACGCCCCCCATTCAGCAGAGTACTTAAGCACAGGAGTGATCTCACTGAAATTAAGAAGACTACTCAACTTACTACTTAACTTTACTTAAAGTTAGGCAAATGCTTAAGCACCTTGCTGAATCAAGGTCTATGTTAGCAAATGTGACCTTTAACACACCAGTCATTTCATTCTTTAGGACCAGTTCATAACTAACAGTTATTCAAGAGAACTAATTGTACAGTACACTATGTATGTGTTTGTGCTGTGTTTACACAAAAAGAAACACAAATCAAATACCTCAGTGCTGTAGAGACAGTGCCCACAAAAATCTAAAAGATGCAGTGAAAAATTTAAAACACTGTAGTGACAAACTCCAGTTGGTATGGTTACTTCCACCTTTTCATGTTTCTCTGAATGTATAAATATCCTCCCGCTGTATGTTCCATTCTATGCATCCGACGAAGTGGACTGTAGTCCACGAAAGCTTATGCTGAAATAAATGTGTTAGTCTCTAAGGTGCCACAAGTATTCCTTTTCTTATTTTCTTTTTTCCAACACTACACTGTTTTGAACTCCACCTGATTCCCTGTTTCATTCTCCACTCACCCAGAGAGTACCTCCTTGCTCAGAAAAGAACTTGAATACTGGACATCAGAGGTAAACAAAAAACTCCAGAATTCTGTTCCCAGTTTACTAGCCTGCTAAAACACAAAAATATATGGCCAGTAAGCCATTAGGGGTCAGAATTTTAAGGTGCCTAAAGATGAAGATAGGCATTCAACGGGAGTTAGGAATCTAGGTGCTTTCAAGAATCCTACCAGACATCTCTCTGCATCTTTAGGTGTTGTGAACATCTTTAGGTGTTCATCACCAGTAAATCCTTGTGACATGGCAGCTCTCTCTCTGCTGGGTGTGTCCTGTCAGTGGCTGCTCTGTCTCTGCAGTGTCTTCTTCCTGTGACTTGGGTCTCCAGGTCACTCCCAGGTAGTCTGAGCAAAAAGCAAGGGGAATTCATGCACATAAACTAACTTAATAAGAAATAGAGTGGAATGATTTCCTCACAGGATGCATCAGGATCTAGCCCTCCCTTACCTCAGGGAGGGGCCATCTGGGGGTGGTTGTCTGGGAAGCCCCTGCCTGAAGTCACCCCTTTCCTTGGGAGGTGAGGGTTGATGGTCTCTTCTCTTCCTTAGTCTGCCAACAAATGAGCTGTTTTGCTCCGCTCTTAAGCTCCTCCCCCAGCCTGTGCATGACTTGCAGGTGTATGGAGGGGAGGCGGGGTGAGGGGGAACAACTGGCTGAGCCCAGAGCAGCTCCTTAATCCCTTGTTGTCGAGTGTGGGGTTTGTATAACCCATCACAGAGCCTGAATATTGTTAAAAATCTAGATTAAAAATTCTAGGTTCTGAGTTGTCCCCGCCATCTCTCCTAATGCAATGGAAGGGTGGGGGAGGGTACAGCAGCCTGGAGACTTAAGTCAGTTTTGCTACTAATTTACACAGTATGAAGTATTATGCCCTTGGCTAGAGGGTTTTAGACACATAACTGAAGTAAACTACAATATCCAGTTGGGTTCATCCTAATGCTAATTAGCCAGGAACTGGCATTTTTGTACTCTTCAAATCCATTTTCCCTGTGTTGCATAGAAATGTCTTTCAAATGTCTGAATGTGTTCAGACCTCTTCCTTGTTATTTTTTAAATAGACAGACAGTTCCTATTTGGAAGAAATTTGTCACAGAAACAGCTTTTCAGCCTTAAATCTATTATATTTTTGTAATGAGCTCTTCTGTAACACTGTGTACTATGTGTTATATTATTTCTAGTATATTTTTAAAAAATGACATTTTTCATGACCTTACATCTTCATTGCAGCAGGCCTTGGGCAATTGTATAAAATATATTTGGGGAGAGGGAGAGGAGAATTTGGGGCGGAATAATGGCAGTCCCCAGTGCAGACCTTGCTGCCATTGCTGCAGCTATTATTAACTCCTCTGTGTTCTCTCTGCTTTTTTCCCCTTCCTATGGCATAGAGTATTTCTTTAAAATCTGGTTTATTTGCCATTATATTTCCTTATAGTATCGCCCTATTTATTCTCTATCTATGCATTATATTGAAAATATACCAGCAAATGAGGTTTTCTGGTAAAAAAAAGATAAATATTTTACAAATAACCTGGCCTATCCTAGTGCTGTGAAGTAATTCTAAGCCTTGGAGGTTTTTCTAAACCCATTTCTCTGCAGTTCTTTAGTCTCAGTGAGCACTAACAGCACTTCTTGACTAGGTCTTCCAGACACGTACAGAGGTCATATAACTCCCCAGAGCGCTCTCCTTCTTAAACCACTGAGAAGGCTAAAGAAACTGCAGAGAGTGATGTACTCTAGAGGAGTTCAAAAGGGAGTAAGGTCAGTCTCCTCTTGGGACTACCATGAATCCTTGCTCCAAAGCCATTGTGATATACAAATATTGTACACTCTGTGTTTTTGCAGAAATGAAACAATTGCAGAAAAATGCACATTACATGTACAGCACTGCTACCACAAGGACATGGTATGCATGCAAAAAATGGTTAAATATGTAGCAAAGAACTGCTTTTTTTTTTTTTTAAAGGGTGCTAACAATTGCTAAAAGTGCTAACTGATGGGCTGGTCAGCCAATCAGCTAGATTTGAGCTATCCCAAAGTGTTAAGGCTTTTAGACTTGGAATTTTAGTTTGGACACATTTCTATTTTTCTGTAAGTAATTTTCAATAAACTATTTTTTTCAAATGTAATTTTAATAAATGGACCTGCCCTATTTCCAGAGTCTCTATTTGCAATCCAAAGATAAACAAGCATTCCAAAAGGAAAAATAAGCAAGTTGACTTCTTAGAAAGAACTTTTTTGTTTCTGTCATCTGTCTGTTATTCTGTTCAGTAACACAAATTACGTTTGGCTGGGGTTGAGTCAGAAGTCAAATGACAATTTCACAACCTGAAAAATGTACCTCCTCTGAATCTGAACTTGACACATTCAGATAGAGCATTTAAAAAGAAACAGAATTAAAATATGGTGGATTAATAGTATTTTTACATGAGGAGCTGTGATTATAAACCAGGGGTAGACAACCTATATGGCATGCGTGCCAAAGACGGCACACAAACTGATTTTCAGTGGCACTCACACTGCCCGGATCCTGGCCACCGGTCGGGGGGGGCTCTGAATTTTAATTTAATTTTAAATTAAGCTTCTTAAACATTTTAAAAACCTTATTTACTTTACATACAATAATAGTTTAGTTATATATTAAAAACTTATAGAAAGAGACCTTCTAAAAACGTTAAAATGTAGTACTGGCACGCAAAACCTTAAATTAGAGTTAATAAATGAAGACTCAGCACACTTCTGAAAGGTTGCCGACCCCTGTTATAAACAATCACAGCTGAAACAAATCACAACCTCTTGACCTCTCTACAGAAGGGCAATTTTGTAAAAATATTATCCTTGCTGATGCTGGCTTAGCTCCACCAGTGTTACCTGTATTGGAGCCTAGTGTAGATGGGCTAGGGGCGGCTGTTGCTGTAAAGCACCATGTCACTTATCCTGCTGTGAGCTTAACGGGTGCAAAAAAGAAGCCACAGGGCAGGTGAAACTTTATACGAAAAATACCCCTGGCACAGGTTGTTTCTGTGCTTCTGCCATAGGAGCTTCCCCCAAGGACACTATGGGACTGGAGAAACTATGTTGGGGCAGAAAGAGGCACGGTCACGTGGCTTTTATACCCAGGCACCACTGCTATGGCCCAAAGGGGTCATTGCAACAGGACTTCTTGTTACGGCGGACTTCTTGGCTGCCCTAGCCTGAGCCCAGGGCTAGAACAGCACCCAACAAACCATGAATGGGGAATGTGCAAGCCACTTATCTATCTAATTTGTCTATTGGGCTTAGGGTTTTATACCGCTGCCCATCAGCACAGTATCGGAGTACCTTTCACCTAAAACCAATAGCAATAGTAAAGTTCCTACTGGACTTCATGGAGTCTGACACTTCTTATGGGAGTAAAATCTCTACTTGGAGCATGGCTTGGGGGTTGTTTTGGTTGGAAAGGGTTTGTGGTAGAAGTGGGTGTCTGTCATTCTTATGGTGGAAAGGCTTTTTCAAAGGGGAAGGTTTCACACCTTTTCCTAAAGATGGCCAAACTCTGGATTCTACCTCTTTGCCCCAGAGTGCTTGACACGTTGCCGAATGTAGGTAGCTTGGCTGCACTAAGCTGCCCGAGACTGTCAATGGTGGTAGGAAATATTTGTAAAATGGCTCTTAGCAACTGCTCTATATTGGGAACAGGCAGAGCCAGACCGCTCAGGAGCAGCTCCCTGATGCACACATAGAGCTATTCCTTTACAGGGCCATGGCATCTGGACAGCTCCGATTTCTGGTGCAGGAGGGGTGGGGCATTTATAATCTCTTATTATTAAACTTCAGTTAACAGATTTGGTTTAGCACTGGCTTGTTTTTCCAATTCTTTCTTTGTTACTCAGGTAACATTAGCCTGTGAGCTATTCAGTCCCACAAGCAGGTAATGTGGTGCAGCTCGTTCACACACACATAAGGCCAAGTGAGTCAGCAGAGGCAGACGTGTTTAAGCAAAATATTTTTAAAAACACAGCGGAGGAGCTAAGCAAAGAAGACAGTGGCAACTGACTTTCCCTTTCCCAACTAGGCTGAGGTCCAACTGTTGTTCCTGGCAGCAGTAACCCAGACTCAATCATGTCCAGGTGCAGACTCAGCCAGCTTGGAGAAGTCTGTTTACATCTGCCCTTTCCTCACTCCAGGACTCCGCTCAGAGGGAGGAACATGCTGTTGGGAGATAAATTTCCCCCCTTCTAATTATAGGCCTTGCCATCTTCTGCCCACTTCAAGTGTAAATCACCTAATCATAAACAATTTCCCTTCAAAGCTGAACACAGATTGGATGTAATTCCCTGACAACACCAATCTGTTTACAGCATTGCTTGTGAAGGCCAGAATTATATTAAAAATCCTTGCAGTCTTCAGAAAGAGGGAGGAACAAAGAAAGAAAATGAAGAATCAACAATAAAAAACAACTGCTGCTCTTCCAGTGCTTTAGAAATGGAATTTGATACCACTGGAATATTGCTATTTGTCATCTATTAGGGGAAAACAAGCAACTGCGTAATCCTTATCATCTATTTTAAAATATTGTATAGCCTGTAAATTCCCTTGTAGGAATTAGTAAAGCCAGGTAGAAGGCAAGGGGATTTCTGATACTTATTTACATTTAAAAATAAAAAGCTTAATCATTCAGATCCATCAAGTTATGCTCATTGTTAAACTATGCAATTGGGTGACCTTAGTACTTCTACTCTTATCCTTCCTTTCACTCTTCGCTCCATTGATTATCACTCCCATGTTGTCTCTTGTCATAAATTAGGTCCCTGATCCCTTAAAGAATTACATACATAAGTAACTTGCTTCATGTGAGCCATCCCATGGAAGTTCTGTCTTTGTTTGAAAGTTTAATTTGTGTTCCAAGCCTCTGCAGGATCAGAGTCTTGTGAGCTCTTTGGAGCAGAGGCAGGCCCGCTGATAAGGGAGTGGGGGAAAAAAGAGGCAATTGCCGAGGGGTCTAGGTAATTTAAAATGGCTCTGGGGCCCCTGGTCGCAGCTGCTGGCGCGGTAGTGGCAGCCAGGAGCCCCAGGCCCTTTTAAATTGCCTGAGCGGGCCGCAGGGCTTCTAAGTGCATGTGACTGCTCCAAGCCCCGTGCTTTGGGGGACACCACGGGCCAGGGCGATTGGCCAGAGCGGTTGGTCTGGAAGTGATGGGCGGTCCCAGAACTGACAGATTCGTCATTTCTGCCCCGCTCCCCACCCGCACCCTAGGGATGGTCCTGGGGCCCGGAATTGCTGTTGTCAGGCCTGAGAAGAGGTCATGTTTTCCTAAGAGTTTGTACAGTGGCATGCCAACCTTGTCTGAGGCTTTTAGAAGCTACATATGAATGGCCATACTGAATCAGATCAATGGTCCATCTTGCCCAGTAGCCACTTCAGAGGGAATGAACAGAATAGCGCAATTACTGAGTGATCAAATCCCTGTTGGTCAGTCCTGGTTTCTGGCAGTCAAAGGCTAGGGTCACCCAGAGCATAAGGTTGTGTTCCTGACCATCTTAGCTAATAGCAACTAATGGACCTATCCTCCATGAACTTTTCCAATTCTTTTTTGAACCCACTTATAGTTTTGACCTACTACCATAATATATTATTATTTGTTAAAAAAATGAAGTTAACAATGACATTTAAAAAGCCATGATTGATACTAAAACCAAAGTCCATAGAATCTCAGGGTTGGAAGGGACCTCAGGAGGTCATCTAGTCCAACCCCCTGCTCAAAGCAGGACCAACCCCAACTAGATCATCCCAGCCAGGGCTTTGTCAAGCCTGACCTTAAAAACCTCTATGATTCTATGATTCTAACAATGACATTTAAAAAGCCATGATTGATACTAAAACCAAAGTCCAGATTCTGATCTAATTTACACTGATTTTATAGTGGTGCAACTCCACTGACTTTAATGGAATTCTTCCTGATTTATGTCCGTGTGCAGTAAATTAGAAAAGAATCAGGCCTTAAGTTTCCTGTGTGTCTCACAATTCTGGAAAGAAGGTTGGAAATGATGACAGTTTAGTATTTTCAAATTGCTATGTCTAATAACAATAATACTCTGAAATGTAAAAAAATATCTATATCTTATGACTCGCCCTTGCAAAATATTCTGTTACTTGGCACTAAACCAGTGTGGTTTGAATCTGAGTCAAAATACTTTGGGATTCATCCATCACGAGGAAATTGGGACAGAATTTTCTTTATTCCATTTTGAGAATATTCAGCTTGCAGAGGAAATGGTAATTTTTAACCAATGTATCTGTTTTCAAAATGT
This sequence comes from Chelydra serpentina, assembly GCA_037349315.1. NCBI lineage: Eukaryota > Metazoa > Chordata > Testudines > Chelydridae > Chelydra > Chelydra serpentina. Next base: position 48,860,395 of record JBAIAC010000010.1, read on the forward strand.
ACTGAATTTTTTTTATGATAAATAATTAATGGGTTTCTATATTTATGGGAAACTGTCACAGACTGGTGAGAATAACTAAATCCAATATTTACTGTATTACTGTAGGTGTAATACACATGGGGAAAATCATTGGATTTCTCTCATTTTCACTGGTAGGTCAATTAAATACTGCATATAAAGAACTTGAACTGTTTCTCTCTTAGAAGAGAAACATTATGGCTGTTACTCTGCAGAAAGAGTGACAACGTCTTTCTAAGTTATCAAACTTACTTGTGCTCCATATGTGATCAAAATACTTGGTCTAAAATTGTATGTCTGGTGACCTTATAAAGAAAACATTTATCTCCTATAATATTCCTATATTTAGAATTTAATGTCATGCTGCTTTGACTTTACTGAGCAAATGTTTTCTTGCTAAGGATTATATGAGTCATCTTTATTTTTAAGAACACAATAAAGATGATTTTCCTCTTAAAAATTGTTTCTAGTCATTTAATCCCCTAGTCTCCATTTTCAATAGTATCTTTATAACACTATTAACAAATTGATGTAGAGAGGGGTGTTAAAACCAAAACTTTATGGTGCAGTGAAAATTTTAGAAGCAGCGTACCCTGTCATGTCAGGGTGCTTTTGGATTTGTTCTTGTCTCAGTTTGCTTTGCTACATGTCATGCAAAGGTCTAATGTGGGCAGATGGGGCTGTAATATAAAATAATGCTGCCATGGTAAAGACAGTTTTTTTCTCACAGTATCTGACTTTCTAGAGGTGTTGGTTTTTATTTCAGAGTTTGTATGCAGCCCAAGCATTTGGAAAGGGTCAGAAAAGTTATATTTACTGATGTAATCACCACAAGAGGACTCAGGAAAGATATGTAAAGTTTAACTATTTTTCTAATCATCAGACTTTTATTTTTCAGGGCCTTGTAATACAGTAGACGTACATGGCACTCTAGAAGTATATAGAAAGACGTGGTCCTTATCCATTATCTATCTTCATTTGATTAGAGTGCAAAATGACCTTGACAAATAGGAAAATTGGTCTGTAATCAAGAAGACTAAAGTCACTAAAGACAGATTCTATGATTTTACTTTGCATCTCAGGGTTGGAAGGGACCTCAGGAGGTCATCTAGTCCAACCCTCTGCTCAAAGCAGGACCAATCCCCAACTAAATCATCCCAGCCAGGGCTTTGTCAAGCCTGACCTTAAAAACCTCTAAGGAAGGAGATTCCACCACCTCCCTAGGTAACCTTTTCCAGTGCTTCACCACCCTTAGAGAAAAAGTTTTTCCTAATATCCATCCTAAACCTCCCCACTGCAACTTGAGACCATTACTCCTTGTTCTGTCACTACTACAAGGGAAAAAATTAAATTGCACAAATACAAAATGAGGCATAACTGTCTAGGCAGTAGTACTGCTGAAAAGGACATGGGGTTATAGTGGATCACATATTGAATATGAGTCAACTATGTGATGCAGTTGTGAAAAAGGCTAATATTCTGGCATGTATTAACAAGACTATTGTATGTAAGACATGGGAGGCAGTTGTCCTGCTCTATTCAGCCCTGGTAGGGCATCAGATGGAGTATTGTGTCCAGTTCTGAGCACCACTTTAAGAAAGATGTGGACAAATTGGAGAGAGTCCAGAGGAGAGCAACAAAAATGATAAAAGGTTTAGAAAACATGCTCTATGAGGAAAGGTTAACAGACTGGGCATGCAAAGTCTTGAGAAAAGAAGACTGAACGGGCACCTGATAGTCTTTAAATATGTTATAAAGAGGATGAAGCGACAAAGGGTCCTGTGGCACCTTATAGACTAACAGAGGTATTGAAGCATAAGCTTTCGTGGGTCAATACCCACTTCTTCTTCTTGAAGCTTATGCTTCAATACCTCTGTTAGTCTATAAGGTGCCACAGGACCCTTTGTCGCTTCTGCAGATCCAGACTAACACGGCTACCCCTCTGATACATAAAGAGGATGGTGATCAATTGTTCTCCATGTCTACTGCATGTTGGAGAAGTAATAATCATCTTAATCTGCAGCAAAGGTGATTTAGGTTAGATATTAGGAAAAACTTTCTGACTATAATGGTAATTACATTCTGGAATAGGCTTGCAAGGGAATTGTGGAATCTCTATCACTGAAAGTTTTTAAGAACAGGTTGAACAAATACCTATCAGGGTTGGTCTATGTATACTCGGTCCTATCTCAGTGCAAGCAACTGTAGTAGGTGACCATCTGATGTTCATTTCAACCCAACATTTCTATGATTCTATGATTCATTAGGAGCTGGCTGATCAGCACCTCTGGAAATTGGGTCACTAATTTGGGCATGTAAATCACCTTGCTTTGGAAGTCTTGCTCTGAGGGACTGACCCTGAGAGATGCCAAGCACTTGAGTTCGATAGGTGCTCAGAGTATGTGGCACTAGACTGGACTGCACATCTAATTAAACAGATAACTGCAAACAAATAAGGACTGGCTGTGGAAGTGGGAACAGACTGTGTCCAATAGGAGATCAGTGTTGGAAGACTACTAGAATGAATTGGACTTTAGAGGAAGAAATAATGTGATGATGCATAGAATGAAGTCGTCTATTTCAAGCGCAGGAGCATTGTGGTTCAGGGGTGAGTTGCACTGGATAGCCCTCCTTGTATTGCCATGAATAGGCCTATAACTGCGCTTCTCTCAAAATGGAATCCTGTGATTCACCCCACCTTTAGTCTACAGCACCCCCTGTTTACCAACTGAATTTGCCTCCAGTAGGTGACACTGGATTTAGCCCCTGCTTTAGAATCCTTTCCAAGAGCTGTGACCAGCTGGTAAAAGTAGTGACATAAAACAACTTGATCAAAACAGAGTATGATTTATTTATCCATACACCATCACAAGCAGAGAGAAGAGAGTTAAACATGACAAAAGCCTAATCACATATTGTCTTACCTAACATAGCCATTTCCTTGACAGCTTAAATTGTTTCCACTTAACTCAGACACTCACTGAGCATTGAGGCTCGGTGAGACAATTGCTGCCGTTAGGTCTGTCTGACCCCCAGTCAGTGTATGTCCGAGTTCACAGGCTGTCTTTTATCCAATTCAAAGTTCCTCTTTCTGACCAGGAGCTCTGAACCTGGCACAGACTGGTTTATGTGTTTCTCCAGAGAGGACTGGAGGTAGTTTTCATGTAATAGATTGTCCGTTGTCCATTTGAGCACAAGGCAATTTAATTCATTCTACAACTACTGTTTTGAGTTCCTGCAGGATTTAACTCTTAGCTACCTTTTGGCCATCAATACAATAAACACCAAACCCACATACACATTTGTGCATAGATATTTACAGAAATTAAAGCAAATAATTCCTACATTCTTCACAAGTGGCTAGCAGGGGGAAAAAGCATGAAACTGAGATGAGGCAAAGGAGAAAAAGAAGCAGTAACATGAAGCTTGGGCAGAGGGCAGGACTTGAGCGGGGTTGTGAGGAAACAATCGCTGATAAGCTGGAATGGTGGAAAGTCTCTCATGTTGCAATCAAGTGCTCTGCCAACATGTCATGTGGTTAGCTCCTAAAAAACTAGTCTTAAGCATGCAGTACCGATGACAAATGACTCCATATTATACCCAAGTTGTATTTGTTTTTGCATCTGCGTATCCCTATCATCTTTTACTGTTAATTCTAGAGGTAATTAGAGATAAGCATGATGAGCAAAATTGTCTGAATTCAGTACCTAACCTGCAAAATCTACACATGAACACATAATGTACATGAAACACACACATTTAGATGTACTATATGGATAAATACAACTTGGCAAGGACAAATTTGTGCCTGCAATTTCAGCATTCAGTACCCCTTTCAGAGATAGATCAATAGATCAACTCATCCTATAGAGTTTCTTTCATTAACAGGGAGCCATTGGAATAAGTTTAGGCCAATAAACCCCACAGATTAGCTTTGTGTTCCTTATGGCCCTCTCTCACATTCTGTCAGGACTACTCCTATAAATGCATGCTCCCAGGGACACATGTTAAAGGGACTGGACATCCTAGCAGTGTATTACATTTCTGAGGAATATCTTTGGAAGATGGGTGGAGAAATGATGTGAGTCTCCGTAGAGCCTTCCTTCAACCTCCCCAATAGCCCATGATTTATGGACTGCCAACTCCTTCCCCAAACACAGGTTTGTGAAGCCATGAAGCACCATCTGGAAATGGTCTCTGCAAGGGGACCTTTTCCCTTTGAGTGGGAAGAGCAGATACACTTACAGATAGTGCCTTCTATGCGCAGCTCAAGATGAACATTTGGGCCCACTGTTTTTAATTGTCTTCATATTAAAGAAATACGTGGAGGTGGCATAAGGATAGTGAGTTCTGTAACTCTGGATGATTACAAGAAATATTTCTAAGTATATCAATGGATTGGGGCTATTTAAAGGTTAAGAAGTCTCTTTCTCTCACTTTAACTGAAATCAATCTCCAAAGAGGATGTGCAAAGCATAAGTCATCTTAATAGGATTTCAAGTTTTATATCATAGTATTATCCCAATAGAAAGGATCTTTTTTTTTATAAGTGCTGTCCTGAAACTGATTTTTAAGAGAGACTGTTACTGTACCTTATATTTTATATACTGTAGTTATATTATATATTACAATCTGCAAGAAGTGGTGAGCACAGTTCAGTTGAAGGCCATGCTGATGATTTATGGAGCTGAAAGTCCATAGACCCTAAATTAGGTTTCAGAACTGCAGTGTAATTTTTATCATGTAACCAGGAAATTTCATTTACAAAAGACTATCTCACAGCTTTGAAAGTAACTGTAAAGATTAAGTTTGGTTTGACAGACGGTGGGCGATTTAATTTTGAATTTTGGCGGAGGTGGGAAAAATCAGATTACCAATCACCTTGAGAAATACTGAACTCGTTGTCAGAAATGCTGGTCTTCTTTTCAATTGGTTGCTTTGAGCATTAATGAGGGACCAGAGTCTATATCAAATTTCAACATTATTCCTATCCTCACCATCACGCTAAAGTTGCAATGGTTACTGTCTAGATATTCAGGGTTTTTAGAGTGAAAGCAGAAAGACAGCAAAGGTCTCCTGCTTAATAACCCAGTAACATCATTGAAATAATTAATTTATTTCAAATGTATAAACGGGACTTTTGTTAGTCTTCTGATACATTTCTAGTGGTGTCAACCTTCCAATCTCTCCTTTATGGGTGAGACCCCCCTGAATATCTTTTGATATTAAACAGTTGCCCTTAACACACCATCAGGTATCTTTGTTTTATAGTAGAATGAATCCATAGGATCTGGGTCTCATGTCAGGAGATGTCCTCCTAACTCACCAATGAGACAAAGTCATAGTAGCAGGAAGCACAAAGCTCTTGAGTGGACTGGGCTGCTTCACTGAGGAAGAAGACCAATTAAATAATCAAAACAAGAAAGTAACCTTGCGGTTTGACTGAATTCAAACACAGGCACTCAAAACTTAGATTCAAATTAGGCCTGGGTGAATAATGCAAACAAATTTTCATGCATAGTGCATTTTTCAGTGACTTTGTTTTGGCTGCGCTCACAGCACTTGCTGTTCATTTCCTGCAAACATTTGAGACATCAAGTTTCATTAGCTCAGATGTTTGCAGAAAGCAAATGTAAAAGTTGCATAAGTATAAGCAAGAAATAAATGATACATTTCAACATGGCAATTGCAAATTTTCCTCTTTTAAGGTCCTTATTTGCATAGTTTCATTGTACTCACCATCCCTTATTTAGCACTGAGTCATCAAGCCCCATATATACTCTGCCAGTAAATGCCAACCTTCATTACCCATCAGTCCAATTTGTCCTCAAACATTTGTGCTTTCTCCCATGCCACTTATGCATGGGAACAGCTGCTTGTAAAAAACAACAAATCTGCAAAGCACTGCAATTAATCTCCTTTAAATCTCTCCTTAAAACTCATCTGCCATGATGTCTACAAAACAACTGAAAATGCTTAAACAGCAGATGATAGGGCAACTGCTTGTTATAGTAATCATACCCATCTCACTATTACCTTACGCTTCCCTTATCTATTTGTCATACCAACTTGTTGTCTCTCATCATCTGCGCACATTGTAAGCTCTTGGAGACAGGGACCATATTTTACTTATGTCTGTGTACAACACCTAATGTAATGCAGCTCCGATTCTTGATCACAACCACTAGGCATTATCATAATAAAAATAATAAATAATAAAGTATTGGCACTGGCAGGTTTCATCCAATCAGGAAACAGAAACGATACTATATTAAAAAAATACTATGAGACTAAGGCCCTTCATTTTTGGTATTTATACATTTAAAAAAAATTAAATCCTAGATTTTGAAAAAGCCAGTATTCTGACTTTACCAATTTTCACTGAGATCTTGGCTTTTTCGGGACTTGGCTCCCACTTGCAGTCCCTGCCAGACTTCAGTGTGGCCACATCTGCTTCCTCTGCACAGTGAGGGAATGAAATGAGCAGGGTGCTCACCGCAGAGACCGCAGAGCGTTGCAGCTAGGGTTTCCAACTTTCTACTCACTCAAAACCCAACACCCTTGTCTCACCCCCTGCCCTGCCCCTCCTACGAGGCACCCCTGCCCCGCCCCTTCTCTGAGGCCCTGCCCCCACTCACCCCATCCCCCCTCCCTCTGTCACTTGCTCTCCCCCCCCTCACTCACTCATTTTCACCAGGCTGGGGTAAGGGAGTCGGTGACAGCTCTGGCTGGGGGGTACGAGCTCCAAGGTGGGGCCAGAAATGAGTTCAGAGAGCAGGAGGGGGCTCCGGGCTGAGGCAGTGGGTTGAGATGCGGGAGGGGGTGAGGGGTCCGGCTGGGGGTGCGGGTTCTGGGGTAGGGACAGGGATAAGGGGTTTGGGGTATAGGAGGGGGCTCCAGGATGGGGCTGAGGGGTTAGGAGTATGGGAGGGGCAGGGGTGTGAGAGAGCTCTGGCTGGGGGTGCAGGATCTGTGGTGGGGCTGGGAATGAGGGGTTTGGAGAGCGGGAGGGGGAATCAGCGCTGAGGCAGGGGGATGGGGCATGGGAGGGGGTCATAGCTGCAGGTTCTGGGTGGTGCTTACCTCAGGTGGCTCCTGGAAGCAGTGGCATGTCCCCCCTCTGGCTCCTATCTGGAAGTGTGGCCAGATGGCTCTGCGCGCTGCCCCATCTGCAGGTGCCGCCTCCGCAGCGCCTATTGGCTGTGGTTCCCGGCCAATGGGAGCCAGCGCTTTGGATGGGGACAGTGTGAGGAGCTTCCTGGCTGTCCCCATGTGTAGGAGCCGCAGGCGGGATATGCCGCTGTGTCCGGGAGCCACGCAGAACCACGGCAGGCAGGGAGCCTGCCTTAGCCTCGCTGCACCGCCAACCAGACTGTTAATGGCCTGGTCAGCGGTGCTGACCAGAGCTATCAGGGTCACTTTTTGACCGGTCCCGCAGGGGGAGCAGAAGGCCGTACCCTGTGAGTACTAGCCCTTGTGCCATACAGAGACATCTCCTGACCCTGGCCCTTCAGTATGTCTCCAGCCCCTAAGAAGGGGCTCTGTCCAGTAGGGGAGCTAATACTCACAAATGTAGCCTCCTGCTTCCTTCCTGACCCTAGGCCTTCAGCATGTCCCTGTACACTTCCTGTGTGCATGGGGGAGTGAGATGGGCAGAGAGCTATGTCCTGGTATCTGAGACCACCTAATCGTGTCAGCAACAGGCTTCAGGGAACGGAAGACTTCATCAGCTGCGACATCATGAGTACCACCCCAGGTCCCAGGGCAGCATGTCGGTACTGGGCACCCCCACCCCACCCACTGCCCTTCATTTTTGGTTTTTACTGATTTTCACCCATTTTTAAAATTTTTGAAATAAACATTGATAAATTCCTGGGAAATTTTAAGCAAAATAAAAACGGAAAATGAAGGGCCTTACATGACTCATCTAACTAACCATAGCTAAACAACAAATCTTAAATTTCAGATATTTGCAATCAATCCATAGTATAAAATATTAGCAAAGATATTTATTAAATGATAAAGACTGGAGAATTGTGATATGCTCATAAATATGACGTGAGCAAAGTAAGTTAATCTAATACAATAGTATTCATTCCGTTCTCTGCAATATGATGCTCTCACACACAGGGAAAATCTCTGTAGCGGATAGGAAACAGAGTTCCCTCTCAGAGAGCTTTTCTGTGGGCGAGGCGGGGTGTGTCTGAGCCCAAACTGCAGAACACGAAATGGGTCAGTCCTCTGAACCTCTGAGTGTCGCAGAATCCATGCAGATTTCAGGACACTTCCCAGAAGCTAATGCCATCTATTCAAGGTCACATGTCTCAACCCTCCTCAGACTCACAATGGTGGCATGACCTATCCACTAAAATCTGCCTTTGAATCCCAATCCCCATGTTTTTCCACAGGCTTTTAGAAGGAAAAATGCTAAGGAATGGCTGCCCCCCTGCTCCAGACATCTCCTTATTCACACATTGCCAACCGAGTAAAAGTTTTTTACCCTAGTTATCCTTCTAGCTCAGTCTAATAATACAATCCTCTATTCCATTAACTATTTGTTCATTTTCTCCCATGTTTTGGTTCACATTACTAGTCCAGATCAACTCACAGTCACTCCCCCTGCCTGCCTATCTACCCACTCTCTCAGATCCAACTCCTTCTGCCTTTCCACACTATGCAGGCAACTTCTAAGCCACCTTCTCTTAATAATAATAGCTCCTGCTGACAGTCACACAACTTTCTTTGTTTTGGAGGTACTTTTCTTCCTATCCCCACCTCACAAGCAGATGATCCTCCATAGGTAGTCCTTTCTGAGTGATTTCAGTGGGTCAGTCTGGGTTAGACTGAGGACCCATGGTATCATTCCTCCAAAACAGACCAAATCAGCACTATCCTACTTGCTCTTCCACTTCTTGTTCTGAAACCTCCCTCCAAAGAAAACAAGGAGAGCACATAGGGGGCTTTAGAAGCCTTGGTATAACAGATTGCTCTACTCACCACTGGATGGCACCACTTCTTGGCAGTTTTGCGGATTAGCTTGGTCAGGCTGATATCACTGCCAGCAGTTACACCCCATCAATTTAGCCTCTGCAGCCCCTTTCTCGCTCTCAGGAGCCGCACCATCCTCTTTGTGGCTCAGCCCTCTGGCCTGTTCACTATTGTGGTTTCCCCTTCCAGGAGGGAAGTGTATCAAAGGTCCAGCTCTCCAGCTGTCTCAGGCTATCTTCTGCTTCATTGCCTCACAGTACCACTCCCACATTGACTGGCCCACCCTCTGCTCTGGGCTCCAGCTCAGGGACCCTCTACACAGCAGCCAAGGTCCACTAAGAACATAAGAACGGCCAAAATGGGTCCATGTAGCCCAATATTTTGTCTCCCAACAGTGGCCAATACTAGGTGCTTCAGAGGGAATGAACAGAACAGTTAATCATCAAGTGATCCATCCCCTGTCGCCCATTCCCAGCTTCTGGCAAACAGTCTCGGGACACCATCCCTGCACATCCAGGCTAATAGCCACTGATGGACCTATCCTCCATGAACTTATCCAGTTTTTTTAACCCTGTTATTGTCTCAGACTTCACAACAGCCCCTGGCAAGGAGTTCCTCAGGTTGACTGTGTGTTGTGTGAAGAGATACTTCCTTTTGTTTGTTTTAAACCTGCTGCCTATTAATTTCATTTGAGACCCCTAGTTTTTGTGTTATGAGGAGTAAATAACACTTCCTTATTTACTTTCTCCACACCAGTCATGATTTTATAGACCTCCATCTTATCCCCTCTTAGTCATCTCTCTTCCAAGGTGAAAAGTCCCATTCTTATTAATTTCTCCTCATATGGAAGCTGTTACATACCTTTAATCATTTTTGTTGCCCTTTTCTGTACTTTTCCAATATATCTTTTTTGATATGGGGCAACCAGATGTGCACGCAGTATTGAAGATGTGGGTGTACCATGGATTTATATAGAGGCAATATGGTAATTTCTGTTTTATTAACTATCCCTTTTCTAATTATTCCCAACATTCTGTTAGCTTTTTTTTTTTTTTACTGCTGCTGCACATTGAGTGGCTGTTTTCAGAAAGCTATCCACAATGACTCCAAGAGCTCTTTCTTATACCTTGCTACCTTTCTAAGCCTCTTTCATACTTTATGGCCCTCCTCACTCCTCTGTGTTTGCCAGTCTCATCACACCTTTCTCCCTGGGAGTGACTGCAGACTCTTTCCCTACAGACATATCTACTGCCAGTTTCATGTCTTTTGTAGAAGCCCTATCTGTCCCTCACAGGTGAGCTTTTCTCTAATTAGCTGCGTCCAGCTGAAAGCTTCCCTATTTGCAGCCTAATTAGCTGATTGGACCCATCTGGACTAATTCAGCTCTTGCAGGGCCAGTGTGGGGAGCAAAATCCATTACACTTGGTGTAATAGAAGTGCATATGTTTGTCATTCATCTGTTTGTTTGCAGGACCGTGTGCTGTGGCTGGCAGTTGGAAGCTGTGAGCTTCTACACCAGGGGGCGGGGCTAATCAATCAAGCACGCCAGGGCTTTATAAAGCAGTGAGCAAGCGACCAGGGAGTTGCAAACAGGGGAGTTTGAGAGGGAGTTTAGAAGTGGGCAAGCTATCCTTGCCATTCCTAACTCTTTTAACCCAAACTAGAGGCAGAGCAACCAACGGGCTGCAGATGGGGGAGTGAGTAGCTGTTGTGGGGACAGTTTGACTGTGTGTTTGATTGCCTGTTTGAATACTGTGAATTGGGAGTGCTTTGTTCCAGGCTCTTCTAAAAAGACAGTCAGTCAGCTGTGAACCAGCTGAGGGGGGAGGGAGAGCTCAGTGGTTTGAGCATTGGCCTGCTAAACCCAGGGTTGTGAGTTCAATCCTTGAGGGGGCCATTTAGGGATTTGGGGCAAAAATTGGGGATTGGTCCTGCTTTGAGCAGGGGGTTAGACTAGATGACCTCCTAAGGTCCCTTCCAACCCTGATATTCTATGATTCTATGAGCAGAGAAGCAAACAGGTGGAGTTAGCCTGGGAGTTCGCCTGGAGAGAGCCTACTGCGGCATCCCCCTTGCAGGTTTCCCTGAGTAGCTTCTGCCACAAGTGAGGAAACTCTTCAAAGGAAGGGACTATGGATGCTGAGCGATCTGCTGTCATGACCTGCACAGGATGTGCCATGTTTGTCTTTCTTCCACAGGATAGAAGCGACTTTGTGTGTACAAAGTGCAAGCTGATCTCCATATTGGAGGAGAAGATTCAAGGTCTGGAGAAACGAGTATCAACCCTGCGTTTCATAAAAGAAAATGAGGAGTTCCTGGATAGATGGATAGGCTTCTGCGGGCACAATGTTCTGAGGATTCAGAGCAGGCTACGCAGAGGGGACAGAAGGCCAGTGAGGATAATTGGCAGTATGTGACCTCCAGAAGAGGAAAGAGTATGAGACCAGTCCATGTACCAGAAACGAATATTCAGATGAGCAACCGTTTTCATGTTCTCTCCACAGGTACTAGTGCAGAGAGTGGAGTGAATGACACATCTGAGGGAACAGAGCAGAAGGAGACTCCACTGACTGGAAGGCATGAGATGCAAAGTCATAGGGATGGGGGTTCCACGACCACCACTCCCAGGAGGAGGAGGAGGGTGGTGGTGGTCGGGGACTCTCTCCTCAGGGGGACTGAGTCATCTATCTGCCGTCCTGACCGGGAAAACCGAGAGGTGTGCTGCTTGCCAGGGGCTAGGATTCATGATGTGACGGAGAGACTGCCGAGACTCATCAAGCCCTCAGATCGCTACCCTTTCCTGCTTCTCCACGTGGGCACCAATGATACTGCCAAGAATGACCTTGAGCGTATTACTGCAGACTACGTGGCTCTGGGAAGAAGGATAAAGGAGTTTGAGGTGCAAGTGGTGTTCTCGTCCATTCTCCCTGTGGCAGGAAAAGGCCGGGGTAGAGACCGTCGAATCGTGGAAGTCAACAAATGGCTACGCAGATGGTGTCGGAGAGAAGGGTTTGGATTCTTTGACCATGGGATGGTGTTCCAAGAAGAAGGAGTGCTAGGCAGAGATGGGCTCCACCTGACAAAGAGAGGGAAGAGCATCTTTGGAAGCAGGCTGTCTAACCTAGTGAGGAGGGCTTTAAACTAGGTTCACCGGGGGAAGGAGACCAAAGCCCCGAGGTAAGTGGGGAAGTGGGATACCGGGAGGAAGCACAAGTAGGTGAGTGCAACACGGGAGGGCTCCGGCCCCATACTGGGACAGCAGGACGATCGGTGGGTTGTCTTAAATGCTTATATACAAATGCAAGAAGCCTGGGGAACAAGCAGGGAGAACTGGAAGTCCTGGCACAGTCAAGGAATTATGATGTAATTGGAATAACAGACTTGGTGGGATAACTCACATGATTGGAGTACTGTCATGGATGGATATAAACTGTTCAGAAGGATAGGCAGGGCAGAAAAGGTGGGGGAGTTGCGTTGTATGTAAGAGAGCAGTATGACTGCTCAGAGCTCCAGTATGAGACTGCAGAAAAACCTGAGTCTCTGGATTAAATTGAGAAGTGTGAGCAACAAGGGTAATGTCGTGGTGGGAGTCTGCTACAGACCACCAGACCAGGGGGATGAGGTGGACAAGGCTTTCTTCCAGCAACTAACAGAAGTTACTAGATCACAGGCCCTGGTTCTCATGGGTGACTTTAATCACCCCGATATCTGCTGGGAGAGCAATACAGCGGTCCACAGACAATCCAGGAAGTTTTTGGAAAGTGTAGGGGACAATTTCCTGGTGCAATTGCTGGAGGAACCAACTAGGGGAAAAGCTCTTCTTGACCTGCTGCTCACAAACAGGGAAGAAATAGTAGAGGAAGCAATAGTGGATGGGAACCTGGGAGGCAGTGACCATGAGATGGTCGAGTTCAGGATCCTGACACAAGGAAGAAAGAAGAGCAGTAGAATACAGAGCCTGGACTTCAGAAAAGCAGACTTTGACTCCCTCAGGGAACTGATGGGCAAGGTCCCCTGGGAGAATAACATGAGGGGGAAAGGAGTCGAGGAAAGCTGGCTGTATTTTAAAGAATCCTTACTGAGGTTGCAGGAACAAACCATCCCAATGTGTAGAAAGAAAAGTAAATATGGCAGGCGACCAGCTTGGCTTAACAGTGAAATCCTTGCTCGTCTTAAACACAAAAAAGCAGCTTACAAGAAGTGGAAGATTGGACAAATGACCAGGGAGGAGTATAAAAATATTGTTCAGGCATGCAGGAGTGAAATTAGGAAGGCCAAATCACACTTGGAGTTGCAGCTAGCCGGAGATGTTAGGAGTAACAAGAAGGGTTTCTTCAGGTATGTGAGCAACAAGAAGAAAGTCAAGGAACGTGTGGGCCCCTTGCTGAATGAGGGAGGGAACCTAGTGACAGAGGATGTGGAGAAAGCTAGTGTACTCAATGCTTTTTTTGCCTCTGTCTTCACAGACAAGGTCAGCTCCCAGGCGGCTGCACTCCGCAGCACGGTATGGGGAGGAGGTGACCAGCCCTCTGTGGAGAAAGAAGTAGTTCGGGACTATTGAGAAAAGCTGGATGAACACAAGTCCATGGGGCCGGATGCACTGCATCCGAGGGTGCTAAAGGAATTGGCCGATGTGATTGCAGAGCCATTGGCCATTATCTTTGACAAATCATGGCAATCGGGGGAGGTCCTGGATGACTGGAAAAAAGCTAATGTAGTGCCCATCTTTAAAAAAGGGAAGAAGGAAGATCCCGGGTGTGACGGTGTTCCCCATAAAACTTTATGGGGAGATGCTTATAAATGTATATATGTAACTAAAATATGTTTTATGCTACATGTGCCATGTAACATATCTCTGTGAAAGTTATGACCTACTGAATTTATTCCTCCTGTTTGTATGCATGTATCATTGTTGTAGTGGGAGTTATGAAGATTGGTTTTATATTTGCTGGTTTTGTACATAGCCTTTGTAAGTGCATGGGATCATCTTTGGAGCAAAGAATGCCTGTTAAATGAGAGCACTTGACAGACAAAAGACGTTGCAGACCCCAATCCACATTGGGGCCGGGTCTGGAATGCAACTGGTTAGGGCGCATGGGCAGGTGACTTGCCCATGTGATCCCAAAACTCCAGGGCAACTGGATCCTACGCAGGGAGAGGAAGAACCTTCCATTTTGTCTTCAGCTGGCTAAAGGGAGAGGCTCTCCACCCCCCCCAAGGACATTCCTGAGGGGAACTGAACAAAGGACAAAGGGGTGTGAAAGTCTGCTGGACTCAGCTGGGCCCAGGCTGATTCTACAGCCTGTAAAAAGGAAAATATCCGAATCTGGTGAGGCTTTTATCTGTGTTGTCTTTGAATAGACATAGATGTGCGTGTTTTATTTTATTTTACTAAGTAACTTGCTTTGTTCTGTCTGTCACTACTTGAGAATCACTTTAATCCTATTTTCTGTACTTATTAAAATCACTTTTTACTTATTAAGTTTCCTTGAGTACGAGTTAGTGCCTTGGGACAGCGATCAGGTGTGCATACCTTTCTATCTTTGCAATAGAAAGCGAACTATCTATGAGTTTACCCTGTATAAGCTTTATACAGGGTAAAACGGATTTATTAAGGGTTTGAGCCTCCTTGGAGTTGAGCAGCTGGGTGTCAAAGGCAAGAGCGCTTCCAGGGGCCTTACAGTGGTGAGTGGACTTGGTTCGGACCTGGGTCTGTGTTTGCAGCAGATCAGTGGAATCTGGCTCAAAACAGACGGGATTCGGGAGTCCCAAGCTGGAAAAGGCCTGGAAGCAGGGGCAGAAGCAGCCTTGGCACACCAGGTGGCAGCACCAAGCAGGTCTCTGTGGCCCCAACCTGTCACACCGGGAACTACAGGCCAGTCAGTCTCACCTCAGTCCTTGGAAAAATAATGGAACAGGTCCTCAAGGAATCAATTCTGAACCACTTAAAGGAGGGGAAAGTGATCAGGAACAGTCAGCATGGATTCACCAAGGGCAAGTCATGCCTGACTAACCTAATTGCCTTCTATGATGAGATAATTGGCTCTGTGGATGAGGGGAAAGCAGTGGATGTGCTATTTCTTGACTTTAGCAAAGCTTTTGACACAGTCTCCCACAGTGTTCTTGCCAGCAAGTTAAAGACATATGGGCTGGATGAATGGACGGTAAGGTGGATAGAAAACTGGCTAGATGGTCGGGCTCAACGGGTAGTGATCAATGGCTCCATGTCTAGTTGGCAGTCGGTATCAAGTGGAGTGCCCCAAGGGTCGGTGCTGGGGCCGGTTTTGTTCAATATCTTCATCAACGATCTGGAGGACGGTGTAGACTGCACCCTTAGCAAGTTTGCAGATGACACTAAACTGGGAGGAGCGGTTGATACGCTGGAGGGTAGACCAGGATACAGAGGGACCTAGACAAATTAGAGGATTGGGCCACAAGAAATCTGATGAGGTTCAACAAGGACAAGTGCAGAGTCCTGCACTTAGGACAGAAGAATCCCATGCACTGCTACAGACTAGGGACCGAATGGCTGGGCAGCAGTTCTGCAGAAAAGGACCTAGGGGTTACAGTGGACGAAAAGCTGAATATGAGTCAACAGTGTGCCCTTGTTGCCAAGAAGGCTAACGGCATTTTGGGTTGTATAAGTAGGGGGCATTTCCAGCAGATCGAGGGACGTGATTATTTCCCTCTATTCAGCACTGGTGAGGCCTCGTTTGGAGTACTGTGTCCAGTTTTGGGACCCACATTACAAGAAGGATGTGGATAAATTGGAAAGAGTCCAACGGAGGGCAACAAAAATGATTAGGGGGCTGGAGCACATGACTTATGAGGAGAGGCTGAGGGAAGTGGGATTGTTTAGCCTGCAGAAGAGAAGAGTGAGGGGGGATTTGATAGCTGCTTTCGACTACCTAAAAGGGGGTTCCAAAGAGGATGGATCTAGACTGTTCTCAGTGGTAGAAGATGACAGAACAAGGAGTAATGGTCTCAAGTTGCAGAGGGGGAGGTTTAGGTTGGATATTAGGAAAAACCGTTTTCACTAGTAGGGTGGTGAAGCACTGGAATGGGTTACCTAAGGAGGTGGTGGAATCTCCTTCCTTAGAGGCTTTTAAGGTCAGGCTTGACAAAGCCCTGGCTGGGATGATCTAGTTGGGGTTGGTCCTGCTTTGAGCAGGGGGTTGGACTAGATGACCTCCTGAGGTCCCTTCCAACCCTGAGATTCTATGCTTCTATATTCTCTCTGCAGGGGGTCATCCCTGCCAGTGGAAACCCATTTAATCTTCTCCTTTCAGGAACCAACCTTCCACCAGTTCCTTGGGTGGCAATCGCCCATCCACAATGCAATGGTCCTGGAGAAATCTGAGATTCTACACACTATCTGGCCCCTGGTAAGCATCTCCCAGAGTGGGTGGGCTTTTTTCCCTTGATAAAAAAATGGAACCTTGGGAGCTCCACAATCAACTGATAAATACATTAGAGAGATAAATACCAGGGAGGGAGAGGAGTTATTTAAGTTAAGTGCCAATGTGGATACAAGAACAAATGGATATAAACTGGCCATCAACAAGTTTAGGCTTGAAATTATGTGAAGGTTTGTAATCATCAGAGGAGTGAAGTTCTGGAACAGCCTTCCAGAGGGAGCAGTGAGAGCAAAAAACAAAACTGGCTTCAAGACAGAGCTTGATAAGTTTATGGGGGGAATAGTATGATAATACTACCTATCTTTTGCCAATTTGTGACTGCTAGTAGCAAACATCTCCAACAGTTGGTGACTGGACACAAGATATCGGGCTCTGAGTTACTACAGATAATTCTTTCCCAGGTGTCTGGCTGGTGGGTCTTGCCCACATGCTCAGGGTCTAATTGATTGCCATGTTTGGGGTTGGGAAGGAATTTTCCCCTGGGTCAGATTGGTAGAGACCCTGGGGGTTTTCCACCTTCCTCTACAGCATGGGTCACTTGCAGGTATAAACTAAAGTAAATGGTGGATTCTCTGTAACTTGAAGTCTCTAAATCATGATTTGAGGATTTTAGTAACTCAGCCAGAGGTTAGGGGTCTATTACAGGAGTGGGTGGATGAGGTTCTGTGTCCTGCAATGTACAGGAGGTAAGACAAGATTATTATGAGGGTCCCTTCTGACCTTAGTCTATGAGCCTAATAAATATAGGATTTTAGATCAAGACTGGTAATGTCTGTAACAACCCTCACTTTTATGTAAAGGGAGGCAGATGATTGCAGTCACCCTTTTAAACCCTTTAGAAACTATTAACATGTGAATGTCTCATGAATTCTGGAAAGGACAGTCATTCAAAGAGTTAAAGTTCTGTTTGCCTTTCTTGTATTATAGTACCTTGTAGTAAATATAGTTAGTGATATATAACAGTCTGTAAGGATTGGCAAGGACAGTTCAGCTAGTTGAAGGCTGTGCTGATGATTTATGGAGCTGGAAGGACACAGATCCTAAATTAGGGTTCAAAGCAGCAATGATTTATTTAAGAAAAAACCCACCACGGAACCAGAAAATGTATTTACTTTAGGACTATCTTGCTGCTTTGAAAGTCACTACAAAGATAATGTCCTGTTCCGCAGAAGGTCAGGAGGGGACTTAATTTGATTTTGGGAGAGAAAAAAATCAGATTACCAATCATCTGGAGAAAAATGAAAGAGTTTAACACATGGGGACAAAGCACAAGAGGGACTACAGAAAAGTTGGGTTCATCTTTATTTATCTGTGCCTATGTACATTATATCAAGTTTGTCCTAGTGCGCTTGACTGATTTATTTGGCCTATGTCTATACTGCACTCATGTTGGTAAAACGTTTGTTGTTCAGGAATGTGGTGGGGGGGGGGGGGGAGAAAGTTATTAATATAGAAACAAATGTTAGCTATTGAGATCAAATGGCAATGATTTTAGGGTAAATAATACTGGGGAAACAGTCATGGGCCATAATTCCAAATTAACTATGACAAGCTTTTCACTCTCATATCTTTTCTTCAAGACTTTCAGTTTTATAAAGATTGGTATATTGCTATTTTGGGACAAGTTAACCTTTCTTGTGCTTTCTCTGACTTTTATTCAACATGTCACACTGTGTCCCTGGGTGCCTGACACACCACCTCATATGCACGTATAAAGCTGCAAGAGATCACTGACTTCAGGTAATTTAAATGAGAAAGTATTTAAGCTTCATTTTTTGGTTCAAATTATTCAATGAAATGTACAACGTGCCAGGTGTAAGTAATGGCAAAATTAGGAGCCCTTTATCTCTAATTACATTATGTGAAGTTGTGCATGAATAAAACATAACAAAATGTTGACATAGTTTGTAGCAGACATTAATTGCTCTGTGTTGACTAGCTGTTCAGTGCTTCAATTTTTGAGGGGTTAGTTAATTAAAATAAGTTAGAGCTTATTGCTCAGACTCAACAGAATTCAGATTACTCACAACATGTGGTTTGATCTTATCCAGCAACATTACCGCAAGTCCATTGTTTGAACTGAGAAGTACTTCCCATTCAACGAAATTAATTTCTCACAACCTGTGAGGCATAAAACATTTAGAAAGTGAATATAACAACCAATGTTAAACTTTTACAAAGGGGACCCATGAATGGTGATCAGTCAGAAATGTGACTTTGCAAAACTTCCATCACATTTAATGTTAATTAAATTATTGTCCTGCAGGTTGAAGCAGGGGAATCATAGGAAAAAGAGTTATCAAAAATTGTAGCTGTAGAGAAAAATATTTTAAAAATTGGGAACTTAATGTTAGACTCCCAAATCCATATTTAGGTACCTAAATAAAAGTGGCCTGATTTTTCAGAGATGTTAAACAGCTACATATCCTATCTGAGTTAATGAGAGCCACAAGTCTTTTGCGCTTTTGAAAATCAGAGCACTATTATTTAGATGCATAAATACAGATTTAGAATTAGAAGCTTTTTTGTTTGTTTAATATTTTATGAAGGCAAAGTTAGAATAACATGGTAACGTATTGTATGTGACTTATTACTTGTTCAGGTTAATAGTCAAAGAACCTGGCTAAAGACACCGGCTTGCTGGCTTGAGAGCCCTCCTCCTCCGAGTGACCAAATTTCTAAATGTCTATCTTCTTTTTGGAGCTTCTCTTGTGTATGTACTTGATGTTAAAGCATTTCCATTACAGGGACAGTCCATAGTTTACTATAACACAACTCCATAGGAGGAGGAGTCATATTTTTCCAATAATGTGCAATACAGAGTCTAGCTGCTAACAAGAATAGTAGTAATAATAATAATAATAATAAATTAATCTGTTCTGTTTAAAATGCAGCTCCTTTACTGGAGCAGTAAGTAAGCAGGAATGGGAAACTCTAGGAAGTTGGCATATTGTTACATGATGAATCTCCATTAATTTTCTTCCCAAACTATCTAATTCTTTGACATACCCACCACATGTGCAAATATACTCCCCTTTCTCCACAACCTCTCCAGTAGAGAACCTCCTTAGTAGCCAAAAAAAGGAGGGGGGGGGGGTCTTAACTGTAGTCAAATGCTACTTATATAGTAATTTATTTTAAAAAATATATTTGAGCTACACAAATTGAGATGTATATCCCCTTTCTCATATAGAAACCCTCTTCTCCAGATCAATTTCTTTGTCCAAATCTCTCTTCTGTCTTTTTAGAAGCCTAGTTTTAGGCACACAGTTTTGAAAATTTTACTTTATCCATAAAAGCAGGCCTTTATATTCAACTGCTCACCATACCTTTTCAGTAAAGACTATATCAGACCATCAATATTTAAAATGGTGATCCTTCAACTATAGCTGTTAAATTCCGCTATCTAAAAATGTTAAAATAGATAAAAATTTGTCCCTTTTCCCTGTATTTCTCAAGGTGATGTGTTCATAAATAAGGATTAACATTAATCTAAATCAAGATTTTTTTGGGCAGTTTTTTAATTCAACAAAGAAGTGCTACTCAGAGTTTATTAATCTTTCAATAAATTCACTGCTGCTTGAAGTCTTTGAAGATAAATTGTTATAAGCCACATATGATTAATGATTCTTAGAACATTGTCAGGGGTATGATAAAGTTTCACCTTTAATAGCCCCAGGAACTGAAGTTGAATGCAAACATAAAAGTATATGGTTTGTCTAAAACTTAGTTCACGTTATCCTTAAAATGCCACCAATGACTTTACATATCTTCTGATTGTAAACAAAGTCATGCCCGCTTCAATCTTCTACCCTTGTGTTCTCATATAAATCCCAGTTTTAAAAAAGTCTCAAAGTTAACTGATGGTAAAAATTATAAATATGTGGTAGTTGCCCTGAAGTGAAGGTAATTTATTTAAATACCTGGAGAGTTTTTAATTAGGAAAGAGAAATAAAGTTTAAAAAATGATTCCAGAAACAGTACATGGGAAGGGCGTTATCATGTTGATTTCTGGGAAAGGAATTCATTTCTCTTTTGATCTAAACAAAAGAATTTAAGATACAGGTGTCCAAAACTTTACCTGAGGTCTTTATTGGCAACTTGCCCCATGCCAGAAGACTCCACCTAATTTGCATGAAATGTAACAGATTGCAGACATCCTTATGTTACTATGGAGCAGTGGGTCTCAAACTTCATTGCACCGTGACCCCCTTCTGACAATAAAAATTACTACACGACCCTAGGAGCAGGGACTGAAGATGGAGCCTCGCTGTCCAAGCTCCGCCACCCCAGGCGGGCACGGGGAGGAGGGCAAAGCTGAAGCCTAAGGGCTTCTGCCCTGAGCAGGGGGCATTTAACCTTAGCCCCGGGCAGTGGGGCTTGGGCTTTGGCCCTGGGCCCCAGCAAGTCTAACATCAGCTGTGGCGACCCCATTAAAGTGCAGCCATGACCCACTTGAGGGTCCCAACCCACAGTTTGAGAACCTCTGCTATAGAGACTACAAGTCCCAACATGGCATTCCCTTTCCTGATCTGAGTGTCCGCCTCTCAGAATGAGAAGAGGAATTATGTGTTGGTGCCTTTAATCTCCCAGTGCTGTGCTTCGGGGGGAGGGATAGCTCAGTGGTTTGAGCATTAGCCTGCTAAACCCAGGGTTGTGAGTTCAATCCTTGAGGGGGCCATTTGGGGATATGGGGCAAAAAATTGGGGATTGGTCCTGCTTTGAGCAGGGGGTTGGACTGGATGACCTCCTAAGGTCCCTTCCAACCCTGAGATTCTATGATTGATTCTGTATTAAAGAGGAGGGTGGCTGAATTGTAGAACTTCAAGGGCTGCATTTATCCTGCGGGCTGCACTTTGGCCATCACTGATTTAAGACAAATTGACAAATTAAGTATTCCTGATTTTAGACAGCTGGCTCCTCCTTTCTAAATCATAGCATGTCACCTTGAGTACAGACAACTTGTGAGTCAAATTCCTGAAAATCAACCCTTTTTGAGTGTGTGTGCAGACTGCAGAATGAAAAGCCATTTTAAGGCAAAAATATTCCCTTATCTACTTTCTAAAATCTTCAAAGAATGTTTCTAACCTCCCTGAGGAATTTTTTTCCTTATTCAGAACAATCTGAGAGGAAAAGAAAGAATGGTTATGAAAAAAGGGGCATGTCTTCCCAAACCAATGAAGTTGAAAAGTCTGTCATTCTCCTTGGAAGTTCAAACTCAGATGTGCTTTCAGTATCCTTGAAGTGACATTGATAAGTTCACAACACTGAAACCAAATAAAACTCTGAGGTTAAACTTTTCCATAAAATAAAAATCCTCTGTGCAGCCCATTTTAGTGCTGAATCTAAAATTAACTGTCTTTGAAATGTATACAGTTTATAATTTGAAGGCGAATAATTATCACTGAGCTAAAGTCCTGTATATAACTAACAAATGAAAGAAAAGAGAATTTTCTTTCTTTCTTGTGCTTATTTGTGTAATCCAACACTCATTTATAAAGAGACAGTGTTGTCTATTGTATAGAGCAGGAATTGGGAGATAGGCCTCCTAGTGTTCCACTCTCAGTGCTATTACTGACTTGCTGTGTGACCTTTGTAAAGTTACAGTAACATCTCCTCTCTTTACATAGGGGAGAAAAAGAAAAACACAAGACAGGAAAAGTTATTTATCAAAACCATGCTGTTTCTTAAGTAATTGTCCTCTCTAGTAAGTGAGAATGGCAACCTTCTGAAGGGAAAGAGGATTGGGCACCTTCAGAAAACCGAACCCTGTGGATCCCAAACCAGACTCCAGTTGTGCGCAAAGCTATTCTGGCCTATCTCATGCCCCTGTCTCTGATGAGCTAACATGCTCTGCTACCATTAGCTCCTCCATTGTGGCTATGCAATGACAGAGTCAGGGAGATTATGATAATTGTATTTACATCTATGGCAATTTTCTGTTGAATGGACTTTTGCTGCTCCCTGAGTCCATTGCTGGCTGTTTCCCTCCATTACTCATGGACTCTGCCATGAGTAGTTGTGTACACAGAGGAGCTTCAGACCTGCAGCTTTTGCCTACCCTTCCTATAGCCCTCCCTCCCCGCAGCCAAGAACTGTTACAGACCCTCCCTGATGCAGATAGGAGATTTATCTTAAATATTATGTCCCTCAGTTTACACAGCTGCAAAGTGGGTGTAGTAATATTTACCTCACAAGTGGAGAGAAGCTTAATTAATGTTTGAAGAGCCCATTGAGGAACTCAGATAAAAGGTGCTATAAATGTGAAAAATGTTAATACTTGTTTATTGTTATAGGAAGCTGAAGATTCCTAGTTCCTAAGTGTGGAATGATTAAAGAAACTATCAACATTCTAAGTTTGTGAGTTGCAACCAATAAAAAGTGATTTTTTTTGAAACTCTAAATTGAAAGAGCTTTGAGTTTGTAAATCTCAAGTACAACTGTTGCCGTTTGAGTGATGGAGTACCACTTAAAAAAATTGTTACTTAATAGATAACACCATTTTCTATTGTAATATTTTAGTGTTGTAAAATATTACAATTTACAAGTAAATAAACTGGGTTCCAAGTAGAAATATTTCAAAGTAGTCTATTCAAGTGAAAGAACTGGATTGTGGCTAAGGCAAATATATCACCATTCTTATCATGTCCCTTGTGTGTGTGTGGGCGTCCGTTAATCTCGAGAGACGATGGATATGCGCCCATGGGGAATGTTTAGTTGATGGTTGTGCAGCGTCTGTTGTGGCTGTAGAGCCACACATGAGTGGCGTCTCGATTGCATTTGCTGCATTTGAAGGCAGTGTCAGCTGTGGGTTGGAGCCACTGCTTCCTTTTTAATTGAACCCGCTTTTCCTCGGCAAGCTGCCGCAGCTTGTCTTCGCCAGTTTTCAATCCAGTAGTCAGAGCGTGTCTCCATCTGCATCTGTCCTGGGCGAGCTCTTCCCAGCTGATGTTGATTTGAACAGTCTTCAGGTCCCTCTTACAGACATCCTTGAAGCGAAGGTGGGGCCATCCTGTAGCTCTGTTTCCGGAGGCAAGTTCGGCATACAACAGGTCTTTGGGGATCCGTCCATCTTCTATGCAACTTAGATGACCAAGCCATCTGAGGCGGCATTGACGGAGGAGAGTGAACATGCTGGAGATCTTGGCACGTTCCAGCACCTCGTTGGTCGTTATTCGATCACTCCAAGTGATCCTGAGTATGCGACGGAGGTAGCTCATGTGGAAGGTGTTCAGTCTCTTTTCTTGTGAAGCGTAGGGGGTCCAAGTTTCGCAGGCGTAAAGAAGAGTGTTTAGCACACATGCGCGGTACACAGTGACCTTTGTGTTGATGGTCAGCATGTTGTTGTTCCACACTCTGTGACAAACTGGCCAAAATTGTGAAGGCCTTGCTGATTCTACGGTTGATCTCAGGGTCCAGTGAGATTGTCCATGATGGTAGATCCGAGGTAGGTGAACTGACTGACCACCTCTAGCACATAGTCATTGATGGCAATGCTTGGATGTTCTGCATCCTGGGCCATAACTTTGGTCTTCTGAAGACTGATTGTCAACCCAAACTCTTCGCAAGCTCTGGAAAAGCGGTCAATCAGATGCTAGAGATCGATTTCTGTGTGGGTGGCCAGGGCAGCGTCGTCTGCAAACAGCATGTCTCTGATTGTTGCCTCCTGTACCTTGCTTTTGGCCTTTAGTCGAGCCAGATTGAAAAGTCTCCCATCAGACCGGGTGTAGAGAGAGACTCCCTCTGTGGAATTTCCAAAGGCACGTTTCAGCAACGCTGCGAAGAAGATGCCAAAGAGTGGGAGCGAGAACGCAGCCTTGTTTTACTCCACTGTGGATATCGAAGGCATCGGAGGACGAGCCATCATACAGTACTGTGCCTTTCATGTTGTCGTGAAAAGACTGGATCACGCTCTATTGTCCCTTATACTTATAGCTAAATAACCTTTTTAAAAAATATAACATTTCCCTCTCTCCTCTCAGTTTATTGTTCTGCTCACACTCTCTTTGAAATCTTGCAATTCTGATTTGTAAATCACAAAATTAATGTTTCCCAATGCTCTGAATAAACCTTAAATCGTGTTATTGAGGAATAAATTGACATTAGCTTTTGTCTGATTTCCTTAGAAATAGTCAAATGATTTGAATGTTTAAGTCTGAGGGCCAAATTCTATTCTTGAATGCATATATATATGACCTTCTACTAATTTCAACACCACACGGGAAGTCTAAACTGTGATTTGTCTGCAAATTTTCAATTTTTTTGTTGATAAATCCCAGTTAAGGCAGTCAGTGCACATAACTTGATTAATGCAATAAGAGGTGAGAGGCTCCCTTACTCACAAAGGTGGTCCTATTCGCATTGATGGGATTACTCATGTAAGTAAGCACTACACAATCCAATCCAAAGCAATGTGTTGTCCAAGGATGTATATTGGATCATTATTTTGTAACAGGATGACATTTAATTTTCTCCAAACCAAAACAAATCCAAATGTATTTAAATTTTATTTAGAAGGATGATCTCATTAATAGAATTTTAAATCAAGTTATAGTGCCCTTTTATCAAAGATAACAGTGTTTCTGATTGTTTCATTTATAGTTTGGAGCAATTGTCTTTCTGAATGCCACCCACGCACATCAAGGGGTGAGGGAACTTGACGGGACAGGTGGTGAACATGGACAGTCCCAACCACATAGGAGGGAGACACTTGCCAAGGGACAATAGGTAGCTCCTCCATCTGAGAATCTCTGGCACCCATTGGCCAGCTGCGAGAGAAGGGTCTTGATTGGTCAGCATTCCCCAACTCCCAGGATTTAACCCAGTGCCAGGGCAACGTGGACTCTCTTTCAGCTCTGTTTCAGCAGCCCACCCTATGTACCCAAATTGGGAATGGGAACCTGACTGACAGATGCTGTGGGTCTAGCTGATCGCCTGTTTAGGAGGTCAGGAAGGAATTTTTTCTCCTCTGGATGAATTTGGCAGAGAACCAGGTAGCTTTTTAGCCTTTCTCTCAGCACCTTCAAGCCACAGTGGGTTAAGTGGGATTCGAGAATGCACTTAATACCTAACAGAGGAACTGGGCTGGAGTTTATTCATCTCAACTTGCAGCCATTTCCAAAGTGGTTAAGGGAATAAAATGAATGGTTCCCAGTGGTAAATGGGGTTTTTGGTGATGGGCTTTGGGCTCATGTGATAGGATGAGACCGTGTGGCCTTTTTGTGCCAAAGTCCCCATCCTGCTGCACCCTCTATCCACCTCATGTGGGGGAGAATGCTTGGACTCGGAGAGAGCTGAGCCTAGGGAGTAGGCTGAGGAGACCCTACCCCATGTTATGGGGCTTATGGGAAGGAACCCTGTAACCCTGGTGCTAGTTTCAGTTTATATGGCAAGGAACCCTGTAACCCTCACACTGGAACCAATTAAATGCCTGATACAGGAAAGTATGGGTGATGGGCAAGTAGAACCCCCTCCCCAGTGTTAAATTTAATAAAAATTGTGGTGTGCCGCTTAATTCCATACATGTATGTCCTCATTTTGGTGCTGTTTGAACAGCAATTTACTATTTCATTATTTCTTCCTATTGTTAAAAAAGACACTATCACTTGCAATTCTCTATTTGAAAAAATAAGAGATTATTTTAACATTGTCTAAAATTGTTCCAAAAAAACTTGGCCTACATTTTCAAACTTGGGTGACCAATGTTAAAGTTAGGCATCTAAATCCACATTTCAGCACAAAAGAAGTGTTCTGACTTTCACAGATACCAAGCACCTAGAAATCCTGTTGAAGCTAATAGTGTAGGAGCTCAGCACCAATGAAAATTAAGCCTATTTTTTTAATTTAATGAGTTTAAACATGGATTTAGGAGTTTAATTTTATACCCCAACATTTAACAATACTGGCCACTAAGTTTTGTTACCTGTACACAATGCTAGGAATTACTTGTTTACAAAAGAGAGGAAATCATGTCGGGTTTGCTAACTTACTAGTTCAATATTGCTGATTAAGCACACTGACTTTGATTCTGGTTCATGTCCAAGCAGCCTTTGGATGAAATAGAGAGTAGAAGAAGCATTGAGAAACTTTCAGATCCATGATCTGTGATTGCTTGGCCAAGAGGGAAGTTTGAACAGCAGGTCTGATAGATCTTACATCAGTGGAGAAACAGGAATACCAGAGTTCCACTCCACCATACTTCTGGAAAGCCCTGTGACAGCCTGTGCTCCATGTCCACTACTTTTATATGGTCATGATATATTTTGTACAAAGTATGCCCTGTGAGGTATCATTTTAAAACTCATAATCTGCTGAATATCACTGTCCCATTAAAATGTGTATAACACTGTATAAAACTGAGATTTTACTGTATGATTGTTACTGAAATCTGTTGTAGTGCTGGGTAATGCTCACAAACCAATTTTTCAGAGGGAAAGATATACTGGTACATCAGCAAAGTGCTAAAGGGCCATTACTTGTTTAATTAGCTATTCAGTAGTGGGGGGGTGGGAAAGGTATAAACAAATAATTTACCTTTCCTCCAGAGATGCCTCAAACCTCACATACACGGGAGACTGTTTGTCTACACCCTAGTGGGGGGTAATCCTCAAAGAGAGGCGGAAGGTATAAAAATAAGAGACAGTGACCTCCACATCACCTCTCCCCCTCCATCTCTACTCACGGCAGCAAGATCGCTGGAAAGAAGCATCATTGACTTGGGAAGTGGTCCTGGCCTGTCCAGCCAGTATTGACCGCGATAGGCTTTTGGTGAGAGAAACTCCTTTCTTGCTTTTAAACCTACTAGCTTTGGTAAAATTTAGGAATTACCTTGCATGTTTATCCTTTTATTTCTTTTGTAACCAAATCTGACTTGTATGCATCTATACCAGGGATCTCAAACTCAAATCACCACGAGGGCCACATGAGAACTAGTAAATTGGCCCGAGAGACGAATCACTGAAACCTTTTCATACAATGATACAAAAGTATAGTCGAAAATGAAAAAAATGAAGAGTAATATAGTATTCTATTAAAAGTCAATGTATTAACTTTTTAAAAACTGTAATTCAAAGAGGGGTTTTAATAAAATATAAACACTCAGTAATGTTTGGAGCTTGGCTGGCAGTGGAGTCGGTGCCTATGTTGGGCCGCATGTGGCCCGCGGGCCGTGTGTTTGAGACCCCTGATCTATACTTTGTAATCACTTAATCTTTCTCTAGTTAATAAACTTTGTTTTATTGTTTTGTCTAAACCAGTGTGTTTGTTTGGGAATCTCTACTTAGGTCAACAAGTAGACCTGGTGCATATTCATTACCCATTCTTGAAATGATGGACTATTTATGAGCTTATGCTGTCCAGAAATGTCCTGAACAGTGTAAGATGCAAGGAACATTTTCCAGGAAGCAAGGTTGGGGCTGAGGGAGATGTAGGTGTTTCCCTGTATGTGATTCATGGGTGGCTGAGCATAGCATTCATGTCTTCAGCTGGGGGTAACTTTATATGCTGGTGGCTGTGAGTGAGCAGGGCCTGGAGGGGTTTCCTGTTCACCAGCAAAGCAGTGTAAAAAGCATGCCAGGCTGGAGAGCTAAGGAGACACAGCAGTCCAGCAATTCAGAATGCACCCTGGGGAATATGAGTCAACAGTGTGATGCTGTTGCAAAAAAAGCAAACATGATTCTGGGCTGCATTAACAGGTGTGTGGTGAGAAAGACACGATAAGTCATTCTTTTGCTCTACTCTGCGCTGGTTAGGCTTCAACTGGAGTATTGTGTCCAGTTCTGGGCACCGCATTTCAAGAAAGATGTGGAGAAATTGGAGAGGGTCCAGAGAAGAGCAACAAGAATGATTAAGGATCTAGAGAACATGACCTATGAAGGAAGGCTGAAGGAATTGGGTTTGTTTAGTTTGGAAAAGAGAAGACTGAGAGGGGACATGATAGCGGTCTTCAGGTATCTAAAAGGGTATCATAAGGAGGAGGGAGAAAACTTGTTCATCTTAGCATCTGAGGATAGAACAAGAAGCAATGGGCTTAAACTGCAGCAGGGGAGGTTTAGGTTGGACATTAGGAAAAAGTTCCTAACTGTCAGGGTGGTTAAACACTGGAATAAACTGCCCAGGGCGGTTGTGGAATCTCCATCTCTGGAGATATTTAAGAGTAGGTTAGATAAATGTTTCAGGGATGGTCTAGACAGTAATTGGTCCTGCCATGAGGGCAGGGGGCTGGACTCGATGACCTCTCGAGGTCCCTTCCAGCCCTAGAATCTATGAATCTATGAATGTCTTTCCCTCTCTTTGCTAGGCACAGGAGAACAGTAGACACTGGAGGTTGTAGAAATGCCTCTGCCAGCTTTCTTCCAGTGGAGAGTTCTGGTATGCAAAGAGAAAAGTGATATTATGTGAGTTACCAAGAAAAGCATACTGCAGGATGAGAATAAGTTTGATCTCATACAGTATTTGTGGACTTCACTTGGAATAGGATGGGAATACCACATGCCCACAGACTCACAGAAGATGTGTACAGGTGTTCTATTGTAACACTGTGCCCACCAAAACATCTATACCAATGCACAAAGAATAATACAGGGCCCTTGATTGAACTGGTGGTCTGACAGTATAGCTAAATAAGGTTAAATTGAAACCTTCATATTTATTTAAGATTCCACATATTGTATTGATATTTGTAACAAACAGAGTTAATAATTTTATTATGTATCTGCAACCTTGAAGTACAGAAGGAAAGAAAAAGCTTATTGTCTGTGCAGTTGTAGAAGGAAACATAATGTACATGGTAACTCAGGAGGAGAGAGATTACAGGCAGATTGCAGAGAACATTTTACAAGAAACTAATGGATTTTCTGTTATGATAATGCAATAACACTGCAACAGATGAATAATT
Organism: Chelydra serpentina; assembly: GCA_037349315.1. Classification (NCBI taxonomy): domain Eukaryota; kingdom Metazoa; phylum Chordata; order Testudines; family Chelydridae; genus Chelydra; species Chelydra serpentina. Next base: position 48,889,714 of record JBAIAC010000010.1, read on the forward strand.
AGAGAAGGATAAGCACAGAGAAGCCTGCATGGCAAATACATTGATGTTTTAAACAAATATTACACCATTTTTGTTGGATTTTCATTGAAAAATCAATAGAGAGAAAATAATAAACACAAAATTAAAAATAAAATTAAAGATTTACATTTTGGGGCTCACTAAATAGTCATATGGTGTATCATAAAAAAATAAATATAGGGGTTTTTTTCAAGTAAGGAATTTTCTCAGTATGCTGTTTGCTTCAGCTATTCTATTACTTCTATCATGGAGGTTCTTTTGTGAATAAGTCTTCTTTTAAAAACACAACAGCTGAAGTCTTGAGTCTCAGTTTTCTAGCTTTTATTGGTTTATTTTGTAAAATAATATTCTGTATATTATACTATGCATTATCATTATGTTTATTGTTCACAGTGCACTCAAAATATTTTGTGCATAATGCATATGTAAGTGCTATATTTGTTGTGGGGGGGTTATTAAAAAAGTTCTTTACACAAAACTAAATTCATTTTATATTTTCAGTGCAATTAGGCTCAAAGCCAAAGTGAATTTTGTATCCAGAATTCCTGAGCAGAATGCCACCATAATAGGTGTTTAAACCTAACACACTTTTGTCCTGAAACACAGAGCCAGATGCCAATACTGTTACTTATATTGAGTACCTTATTAAATGAGTAACTATTAACCAATGGGTCTACATACAGAGTAAGGGTATCAGAATATGGCCCAAAGTTGGCAGTATTTACAATAGAAGTATAAAGAGGGGTACTATACTATATATACAACAACCAGTTATGGAAACACTCCATTGCACTGACCAGTGTAAATGATCTCACACCCTAACCTTGTATTAGGAGAAAGAATTAGGAGAAAATCCCTTGGGAATCTTTTATTTCTTATTCTGATTCTATTTTATGTTTGTGTTTAATATTTTAAAGGGATTGTTATTTAAAATGTTACTATGTGTAGCTAAGAGATAGAAGTGGGAGGATAAAGAGATTTTGGGTGTCGTATGACAGTTTAGATTTTACAGTTATTTATAATATAAAGGAAATTACTCAAAATACAAATGTTAAAATAAGGAGAGCCTCTCCCTCAATATTCATCAATTTTCAGGGAATGCGATTAGTTGCTAGCGAAGGCAGAAATATTACAGACAGAAGATTCCTTAAGATTCCTGCCTTTATTCATAAGTATACTTTAGATTCTTAGATTCACTATTAAAGAGTACCAATTCACTTAAAAATGTAAAATAGGACTTCAAAGATACATTTAAGCAAACCAAAACAACAGTGTATACAAGTGATCGGTCAGAATATTTAAATCACTGCTCCACTATTACTATCACTGAGGTTCACTGGTTAGAACACAGGACTTGGCATTGTCTTCCTTTTTTCTGTTGCCTGTACTGTCCCTGACTCACTGTTTGAACTTAGACAAGTAATTTAGGGCTCAGCTGCACGGGGAAGTTAGTGCACACTAAACTAAGATGTAAATTTAAAGCCCACTAACTACTCCGCACCAACTCCCTGTGTGGACACTCGTACCACACACTCAGAATGCTCTCCATCTGTTTAGTTTAGGGCTCATCTACAGGACCATATAATATGTGGCAAACTGGGTGTGAACCTACCCAGCACTAGCCTGGCTGCGTGCACCCTGCTGACAATTCATCGATGTGCTTTAATCTAGTCCTCTTTTAAATGGGAGTAGATCAAAGCACATTAGCACACTATGCACATCAGGATGCACACAGATGGTTAATCTGTTCACACCCTAGGTTGCCTCAAACTTAATGTTTATGTAAACAAGCCCTTAGTATGGCTTCCAAAGTAAATTAAGCTAATTCATTCCAAAGCAGTTTTAGTGCACAGTGTGTCCATACAGGGAGACAGTGAGGAGTAGCTAGTGTGCACCAGATACTGTGGACTTTTCCCCATGTGGATGTAAGCAAAGTCTGAATGAGCTCTCCCCTGACATCTAGTGGTAAGCTGTGGAAAAAGACTTCAGAAGCTGATCTTGTTTGCATGGACACACACACCCTGCCTAGGTGTTCAGCATGATGGGATTGCTTACCCAAATGATCACTTGTGGCTGGTGTTGGCTCCCTAGTCTCTTTGTTATTGGGGCAGGAGTAATAAAGCTTTGTTATCCTTGTTGTGTGAACCGAGGGTAGCAGAACTGTACCTGGCATACCCCCATGGAGAGACTCACCCTCAACTGAATGGCACTCGCTAGGCAGGGGACATGGGTTCCAAAGCCCAATGAGTTCAGAGAAGGTGGGCACAAGCACTTAGCTGTGGTGGTGTGGGCTCTGTTTAAGGGTGTTAGACACTATTTACTCCTTCCTCTCCATGATATAATAAAAGAGCTAATTTAGACTCAATTGGGAGTCTTTTTACAAGCTGCAGAGCTGAAATCACTGATACCTAGATCTAAGTATTAGACCTATGTTGGGACAGTGTCTGTATTGCAAGAGACTTCCCAGTGTGCACCAGCAGTGAGCTTCCCCCACTAACAGCTGACATCACTGAGAACTATGTTAAGTGTGTGTGGGGGGGCTTGAAGACATCTTGATGAGTGGCTAGCCAGGCAGCTGGTGGAGAGGCGTGGCAAGCGGCCAGCCGGGTGGCTGGTGGAGAGGCCTGGGCAGCTGGCAGAGCGACACAGCCAGCAGGGTGGCTGGTGGAGAGGCGTGGCAAGCATCCACCAGGGCAGCTGTCAGAGAGGAGTGGCAAGCAGCCAGCAGAGAAGCTAGTGGAGAGGGCCAGAGCAGACCCCCGTAGGGGCATGGCAATCGGTCGTTGGGGCGATGAGCAAATGCCTGAACAGTGCATCATGTAAGGTGCCCCTTTGTCTCGCTGCCTTCCACAGAGGGTGGGAGATGAACTCAGCGGATGAACCTCTGGGGCTGCACTGGCCAAGGACAGCAACTGTGAGTAGGGTACAGAGAAGGGATGGGCGCATTAAAGGGATTTTTGGGTTCTGGACTTAAAACCCTGAGGGGAAAAGGGCACTGCCCAACTTACTTGGGGATGGGTCTTTTGCTCGTGGTTTGTGTTTATGAACCCTAGTTGCGGTGTTTTCCCAAATTAATACTGCGTTAATTTCCTCCTTTTATTAAAAGTTTTTGCTACACTCAGACTCTGTGCTTGCAAGAGGGGAAGTATTGCCTCTCAGAGGCTCCCAGGGGGTGGTGTGTAATTGTCCCAAGTCACTGGGTGGGGGCATGAGCCAGTTTTGTGTTGTATTGTTGAAAAGGAACCCCTAAGTATTGAGCCTGACCATTGTTGCTGCTGGCTCCACCTGGCAGAAGGGTTACATAGATAAATCCTTGGTCACTGTGTGTTTTTTCTGAGCTATGAAGCTGGCATGATCTTTTCAGCTGCACCGCTGTGGTATGTCCTGGTGAAGATGCACAAGGCCAACACAAGAGCACTCTCCCGTCAGCATAATGACTCCACCTCAACAAGAGGCAGAAGCTATGTCAGCGGGAGAGCGTCTCCTGCCGACATAGCGTAACGTAGACACTGATTTAAGTCAATGTAATTTATGTCACTCGGGGGGGGGGCACTTTTTCACACCCCTGAGCAACGCAAGTTACATCAATTTAAGCAGTAATGTAGACAAGCCCTCAGATAAAGTCATTATAAAAAGGCAATGTGAGATTGTTAACATCAAATAGTTGTGTGTCAAATGAATTGGAAATTTGACCAGTAGGAGTATAGGATTTGACACTAGGGCATCATAGGAAATGCTAAAACATGGTTTGAATTAACAACCACAAAAGCAACAGACATAATAACTGTCAACTGTACCATGACCAGTCCACAATTAAAGACATCTAAGGGAACACTAGCAACTGTGCATGTTTACATGCATGTGATTGCGCCATAATCCCTGTGATGGGGTGTATTTGCCTCCCACTGGACAGGAAGGTGTTAACCCCACACTCTGGGGAGAGGAAGCCATGCCCTCTCCCCCTTGCTGGGCATGCTCCAGCTGGAGCAGTAGTATAAAAGGGAGCAGCTTAGCTCAGTCAGGGATGACCGCCGAGGAGGGAGAATGCACATTGCAGGCTCCTGCCTGGGGAACTGTTGAAGCCCCAGGCCGCAGAAGCCAGAGATCCTGAGTCCCAGACAGCGACCCAGGCTGCTGCAGATTCCCAAGAGAGATTGGAGTTGTCAGGAGTCACACATGCCAAGGAATTTGGAGATCTTGGAGACGACTGCATCAATAGGCAGGGAAGGAAGTAGCCCAGGAGAGACTAGCCACAGTCCCGAGTGACATCAGCATTTTGCAGATGGATCTCCGCTGACTCAGTGGTAAACACATGCACCACTGACACAGCCCTGGGCTGGGACTCGGTGGAGCAAGGAGGCCCTGGGTTCCCCTAACCCAGCCTCCACCCTCCCCTAAGTGGACCCGCTCACCTGACTGGACACAAGGTCACACAGCCCCACTGAGTGGAGCAGCCTTATTGACTCTTGCCTCCCGGCCATGCAGTCCCGTGGGAGGGGACCGTTGTATTGACTCTGGGTACTAAAACACACACCCCTATGGGGAGGGCAATTATATTGACTCTGACCATTAGGCCATACTGCCCTGAGGGAAAGAATGAAAATATTGACCACAGCCACCTGGCCTCATAGCCCTGTGAGAAATTGTGACTTTACAGAGTTGAGCCGCTAGGCCATACTGCTCCGAGGATAAGGGTAGTCAGGCAGACTTAACTGCGGGGCTACAACACGCTTTCCCACAACCCAAAGAGGGACGGAGTGTACTTGCCCTGTGACATCCCCCTATTGTCCACACCTAATCCCCAGAAGCACAAGTCTGAAGGCGAGTAGAGGATGAGTTAGCTAACACACCTGAGGGGTAAGGGTAAGTCCATGCCTTACGTTGTGGCACAGCCTCATACCCAAGCCAACTTGCAGTACAATGGGGGGAAGGGGTGTTTACCAGAACCCTAGTTTCAATAGTCTTCCCCTACCATTCCCACAATGAACTGAAACCTTTTCTTCCGGCGCATGAAGCAATTTAAAAAGGTCCCTGTCCCCACATTTTCACTGGTAATAGTGAGCTGCACTGACCACATCAGCACAGCTTTCCACTGCACACTTTTGATCAATACAGGTGAAAATGGATCCTACTCTGAGAGCAGTTGTTTGGCCCACTAACCACACTTGGGTGCTGATCAGTGTGTACAGCGTCCTCCATGACGTCATCCAGAGTGTTCAACCTAAAACTCCCTTGCTGCAGTTTAAGCCCATTGCTTCTTGTCCTGTCCTCAAAGGTTAAGAAAAACAATTTTTCTGCCCTCCTCCTTGTAACGACCTTTTATGTACTTGAAAATTGTTATCGTGTCCCGTCCCCCCCTCCCGAGTCTTCTCTTCTCCAGACCAAACAAACCCAATTTTTTAATCTTCCCTCATAGGTCATGTTTTCTAGACTTTTAATCATTTTAGTTGATCTTCTCTAGACTTTCTCCAATTTGTCCACATCTTTCCTGAAATGTGGCGCCCAGAACTGGACACAATACTCCAGATGAGGCCTAATCAGCATGGAGTAGAGCGGAAGAATTACTTCTCATGTCTTGCTTACAACACTCCTGCTAATACATCCCAGAATGATGGTGTGTAGGCAGTGCCAACAAGCATTAAGCCTACCAAACGCGAATGAGTGAATAGTAACCTTTTTGGTTCACACACTTGCCGTTTGTAGTGGTGAAAGTATTGGGATATGGTGCCATTAATGGCCCCTGCACCGTTTGGAAACCTCATCCTCTGAAATCCAGGTATTACTTCTGGAACATTTCTTATGGCAACAACCTGTGGCAAAGGTGTGAAGGCAGTGGACAGTACGAATAACACACAGCAAAAATGATGATGCACGGAACCTTGGGATACTGCTGCTAAAATGGTAGTGCTACCATTGCATAACAACAGTGGCAGTGTGGACATGGGTACATGCATGTACGCTGTATTATACCCGTGTCCACCACAGCATATGTGGACACTTGGTGTGGGCATAGGAAGCATGTGTGAGCATGTTTATGAGCCAGTACTCAAGTATGCACACCAGTATAGCCATAGCCTAAGACATCTAAATTGAAATACATTTTCCAGTGTGCATAGTAACCAATATAAAAGAGTTTAGCCATTTTAACTAGACTGATTTAATTCTAGTCCATGACCAATATCCATAAATACAGAAATCGAGTTATGATATGGGCTTACTTTTTACTACCAGAAATCTGGGTGCCTTGATGGGTATTTGGCTTGCAATGACTGCTGGCAAACCTACCACTTCCCCTCTCTGCACTGACTGCTGGCAACCCTACCACTTCCCCCCTTGCTGTCCCTTCAAACTCATTCATTTTATTTTGTGTAGGTTTAAATATATATATATATATATTGTGATACCTTTTTTAAAGAAAGGGCCATATTGTGGTGACATTTCTTGTACCAGTATTGCCCCACTTTTCCTTTTAAAATTAAAATTCTTGTTTAATTTAGCAGAATCATTCCAACTGTAAAGAACACCATTTTCCACATTTAAAATATTCCCCAGACTATCTCTCACCTATCCACTGCTTCTGTAATCCCACCCTCAGGCAGAACCTCATGAAATAAGAATATCACTACCTGATCTCTCTTTCCTGTCCCCCATAAAATAATTGCCTTTGCCCTTTCATCCACACTATGTCTCCTCTGGCTTGACCAGCCAGGCTCCAGTGCGTTTCTCTTCTTCAGACGTCTGCACCAAGAAATGACTGACTTATTCATTCACTGATCTAAAGATAAACTCTCCATCTTCTTTTTGTCTCCTTCTGACCATTGGCCCAGATGTACTACTGTGTGTCCCTAACACTTCTCTGATTATGGCCATTCCATTCACCAGGGCCGTAAGTGTAACAGGATCATTCAGAGAAGCAGCTACTCGCAATTCATCCATAGGAGTTGGGGAGTCAGAGTACTGATGAACGTGAAGGCAAGGTATGATGAGAAGCCTGTCAACTGGAGAGGAGGAACTTTCCCACCAGAAACTTTGTGTGTGTATGTACCTGAGTTATATTCATTTCTTGTGAAACAGTTTACAATGTTAGCACTACATACATTTTTGTGGCATTGTGTTGTGTGATGGAGCAGGGAAGGGAAGTGAGCGGAAGTGAGCGGTAAGGTGAAAACTCCACATACAGAAGCATTAATAAGTATTAATAAGAGGACGAGAGAAGAGAGCTAAGCATTTTTCTCTAATCTTTCAAGATTTTTGACTAACTGCAATACTTTATCATTCGTAAAGTAAATATGATGATTCTGTATTTACTTCTTTGGCAGATTTTCAACAAACTGCTATTGCTGTTTTTAGGAAATTAAAAGTGAAAGATTTTTAATGGATTTCCTAACAACAGAGACATCCATTATGAAGAGGATGTCAAATGGAAACATCTACCTTCAAGGCTGCTTACTTCCATGAAACACAACCCCGAATCATTTTTTATACACCTTGGCAGAAAAAATTATTAGCATTGGCAATTTTTACTACAATCCTGTGAAATACTGTATGGGTTTTTTTTACAACATTGCACGGTATGTATGTAGTTACTCTGATGGAAAGGATGGCACCTTTATGGAAACTTGCAGAAACACTGATAAATAAAACTTGTCAAAGTTCCTGAAAGTTAACACTTACTAATGGTGAAAGAACATTATGTCTATCGCTGTGTTTTCAATACCTACGTTTACTATGTATATATTAATTATTGCTCATTTTAATTGATTATATGTGTTTAATGAAATTACCATATCAGTGAGAGATCCATTCTAGTAAAGTCAATGTTGTTTAACAGATTGTACTGAAAGCCACAAATACATATAGTAATTGAAACATCATTTCAGCTACAGCTGATCATTGACATAATTATTTTATCCTTCTCAATCAAAGAGCACATCATACCACTTTTAAGTTTGGACGTTTTTGCCTCAGGACTAGATGCTAAGAAGCAGCCTGTCTCATGCTTCAGTAATCTCAATTCTGAAAGTTAACAAAATAAAATCCCCCTCAACTGGAAAGAAAACAGAGCTGGGAAGACAAAATCAATTGCTTTCAAGAATACTCTGGTTTTCTGAATATGAATAAAGTGATATATCTTTCCTTTTTCCATTCCCCAGCTAAATGATTTTCCATTTGTCACTTGAAGCCATCCTTCCTGATGCGAAAGAGGAGCAGCTGGAACATTCATTGACAACTCAGAAGCTGCTCAGTCTAATAAATGGTCTTAGTTAATAACAACCTGTGGGCTTGAGGGAACAAATTAGAGATGTCTGTGTCTGAATGATCCAAAACCATTCTTCTCTTTGTTTTTCATAGGGTTAATATATTACAGTCTTCATTCCCTATTGTAATGGGGGGCACTCACTTCTCGGGTGCCTCTTAGTGGCTGGGTATGGTATTGCAATCCTTTTTTGTCCCTTTGAGCTCCCTGTAGGCTGCAGGCTGACCTTCCTGGGTCTTCAGTGGCTTTGCCCTCTGACCAAGTGGCAAAGTCCAAACCAACCCCTTTTAGGGTAGTAAAGTGTCAAATAAATGCCCGTTGCCCAAGCTAGGGTCTTCACACCCATTTCTGGGCCCTTTAAATACAGCTCTTTGTCTTGTCTCTCAAATGAGACCTGTCCCCTTCTTGGGGCTTATGCCACTGTGGCTAGTAGGGGAACCTGGGCCCGTCAACAACTCCAGGTTTCAACCCAGGGACTCTATAAATAGCAGCTATTCCTTGCTTGATTTCAGTTCATTGTGCTTCTTCAGTAGACCTCTTCCTACCTTACCTCTTTTAGCTTCACCCCTAGCTCAGGGTTAAGGTACTTAGGTCCTCTCTCTCCCTGTAAACAGCTTAAGCAAATGCAGCCAGAAACAACCTCTGGTCAACTATTGAGCACCTTTGGCTACCTTCCTTGCTCCTCTGGTCCCAGCCAGGAAGTGACCTGCTAAGGGACTGCAGCTCCTTTACTCAGCTCCTTTCCTGTCACTCGTTGCTTATTGGGGCAGGGTGTAGTAGGATCACAGTGCCTCCTGTAGGGAGCTGCAAAGGCCAGGTACATGCCATCACACTTACCTAGACAATTAACCTACATACATTAGATGGAAGCACTACGGGATCACTATAGTAAAGAATATTCTATTTAAATCTATACAGTCAACCTGATTCAGAGAAGAAGTAAATCTTAACATTAATGAAGATTCATTAGCTTTTTTGTTATGTTTTAAGTTCCTTATTTTATGAAAACAGTAAAAAATTATACAACTTATGCATACATTTTACCTTACTTATTAAAAAATAAGGGGTGAAATCCTGGCCTCACTGATCTTCTTGCTGTTGCTCATACCAGAATAGAGCTTTAATTGACGCACAAATAGGAATTCAGATAACATAACCATATGCGGATTAGCAGCTAAGAATTTTGGATGACCTTGCAGATGTACACAAAGTGACAGATACTGGGCAAAGGTTCTGGACCAAACTAAATACATATCTCCAGTGGTCTATATTAAGTCTCCTCTTTCCCCAATGCCTCTCTTCTATGCCTTAGTCACTCAGAAGGAGGGATACGGAGAGACCATGTGTCCTCATACATGTTACCCACATTGAACTCCTGGTGAGAGAAAGGTATAAGGTCTCAATTCTCATGCATAGGGTCTCTTTTGAAATGAGGCCTGAGGAAACTAAGGGAAAGGAGTCAGCCCCATTCCCTGTCTTTTTTTTTTTTCTAAAGTTCATTTGTTCTTTCACTTGCAACCAGTCCTCCTCACTTAGCAGAATTGTCCCATACACCATTGTGTTGATATTGAACTAGCTCCTTCGAAGTGTCATTGGATTCTACTGCACATATAAGGAAGATTAAAAGCAAGAAGATACATATAGGATTCTCACAGGATGGTGGAGGTTGAGACAAGTCTCTGCTGGCGAGTCTGAAAATCAACTTTATCATTAAAAAATTCAAACATAGATCCCATGATTTATGTAAGATTTTGGAATTCTCCTCCCGTTTCTTGAAGGTTCAGAATGTATGCTGGAAAAGGTCGGAATAATTTGTGGGAATACTAGAGGGATAGAAAACTCCATGATCCCCACTCTATCTCCATAAGAGTTACAGAAGAACATGGCAAGTGATGCATATTCTTAATTAGTATATTCCACATTTGGAAAGGAAATGTGTTTTATACACATAGTATATGTTATTTATGTGTGTGCACACAGAGGGAGTATAATTTACAAGACAAACTATTTTCATATTAGTCAATATATGATTTTATATAAGCAAAACATATAATATATATGGTACTTATATATCATTCACATGTAAATCACATGAGTGCCATTTCACATGGGTCATTACTCCATGGAGAATATTAAAGACAGACATAATTTAGGGAGCCTCAGCTACTGGAAGGAACAAGAACAACAATATTTTTTTGAAGACTTTGTGAAGATTTGTTTAATAACTTCTTAGCAGCTCATTAGATCACAATGTGGTAATGCCTGAAACAACTGATTTCTCTGCTGCATTCCCATCTCGCGTCCCTCCTTATGGTACCTGACCTACTTTACAGCACTTTTCCCAGATAGGCCATATAAAACACTGGAAATCCCTCAAACCATCAGGTTCTCCAGATACAAATCCTCACTTAAGACTGCCATCACTGTGTACCAGCGTATCGGCTGCCACTGGATGTGGTGAGAGGAATGTCAGGAGATGGGTGTCCTGGTGCCACATGTGAAGAACACGGAGCACACCATCATCACTTTGAGATTCAGAACCAAGCTGAAAAAAACCCTGAAGGATGCCATCCACTGCCAGTACATGGAAAACCTGAAACAGAAACCGGACCAGGGCAAGACCTTCGAGGCGACGTGCAAGGGGGACGCCAGCAACCACTTCTTCCCCGGGGACAGCTTCACCCAATTTGCCGACTCGAGGTTCATCCACTGGGCCCGGCTCAACTGTGTCCCACTGAATGGAGCCATCCACCACTGGAATCAGGACAAGCGATGCAGGAAGTGCAGCTATGCCAACGAGACACTACCCCATGTTCTGTGTAGCTGCAAGCCCCATTCCAGAGCCTGGCAACTGCGACACAACGCCATCCAAGATCACCTGGTCAGAGCGATCCCACCACCTGTAGGGAAGGTAGCCATGAACTCCGCCATCCCTGGAACCAACAGTCAACTGCAACCAGACATCATCATCACCAATGAGGACCGGAAGAAGATCATCATAGTGGACGTCACAGTGCCCTTCGAAAACAGAATCACAGCTTTCCACGATGCCCGAGCTTGAAAGTTGAAGAAATATGTCCCTTTGGCCGAAACCCTGAGAGCTAGGGGCTATGAGGTCCAAACTCATGAGCTGATTGTCAGAGCCCTGGGCACATGGGACCCCAGTAACAAGCGAGTGCTGAGAGAATGTGGAGTTGGTCAACGCTACACTCAGCTGATGCGACAACTCATGGTGTCAGACGCCATCAGGTGGTCAAGGGACATCTACATAGAACACATCACCGGACATCGGCAATACCAGGAGGGATAAGCTGGAGTGCCAATGAAAAGTGAGTCAGGAAAGTAAATCAGATACTTTCCTCATGGACTGTTTTTTTCCCTATAAATGGACAACCTATCCTAAATTCTCAATTACTGAGGGACAAGCTTCACTCATTGATATATTTTGCTTTCCGCCACCAACTCTCTTTATAACTTTTTTCATGAGTAATGTACCCAAATGCATGGATGCTAGATAACTAAACTGTATTCTTAAATTCATTCACCTAAATTTGTGTTATTGCTGATTATGCACTCTATGTATCTTATGACTTTAAAAATAAACTTTGTATTTGTCGATAATCTAAGCACTATACCTAGATGAGACACACTTTTCTCAAGCTATGTATTATATACTTTTTTTAACATTAGCTTTATTAAAATTTTTAAATCTGTACATGCGAATGGCTCTTCACAGAGATAATTTCCATATTGTGTCAAGCAACAGTTTCAGTACCAACTACTCTATCTGTTGGGGAACTCCCTATAGTACCATGGTATTAGATGCAGATAATGGTTAGCTGCAAAGCATTTTAATAGCTGTCTCCTCCTCTCTAGTTAGAGCATATAATCTGTAATATTATTGTTACCTTGATAAAGATATATTAGTTAACACTACTATGCAATGATGTAAAAAATGTCCACTAATTCCAAGTGCCAAAGATGGACTACTTCTGAACAATAAATATAGAAATGAACAAAGATGTTCCTGAAAGGAGCAACTCATTTTTGACAGTTAATGTGGTTAAACACACACGCACATACCTGTTTTCTGTTACGATTACAAACCACCTCAAAATATGAAAACATAAAGGAAAGCAAGGTAGAAAATGTTTGGGGAATTATGACAACCTTTTTAAAATGGCAGAAATTATTGAGAAACCACATGAAAAAGTGAATATAAATTTATAATTTTACATAGAAATACTCACAAAAATTGTTGTGAAACTGTTAGGTTACTACGCAAATAGACCTGACACAAAACTACAAATACAAAGAAATGGCAAGTTAAGTTAGCTAACAATACATTCCCTCTACTCTTTTACCTATAGGCTCACCTTATTATTACTGTACTTTACATCACAAACCACGTATCACAACCTTAATTCTGCCACTTTAAGAATGCCAATATTTCATAATCTCATTACCAAACAAAATCCAAACACACTGGACTAATAGTGTGTAGGGTGTGAATATAGGAGTGTATTCTGTCACAATCAGCCACTGTAAGTGTTCATGGGACGCCAGAGAGGATTATGGCTTGAAGGGTCTAGAATTTGGAGCACCCTTCAGTGATTGCCCTCAAGCATGCAGTACACACAGCATACTACCAAACATCTACAAAACTGGTGTATCACAGCACTCACAGTGACTCCCTACTGTGGAGTTGGTTAAAATAAATTAGGAAAAATCTTGCACTGAATTTCCCAGGATTAACTGTTGTAGGTCTTTTATAATTTATTTCTATGGATTATTTTTGTGACATTCTGAATTCAAAATTTCCATTCTGCTGTTATACTACACAATATAACTGACGGAGAAGAAATTGGTGCACAGCAGGTTTTATACTTCCTGCACTATTATTTTATTGTGTCCTTCATTCTTGCTCTTTCCCCCTGTGCATCCTACATTTGGAACTTGGCAAGTGGAAAGCCCTGGTCACTCCAAATGCCAAATTAATTTCTTGTGTATATTAAAAATCAGCCATTGTCTTGTTTGAAATGAGCAGGTGCAACATGGAGATGCTTTTTTTGGACAATCTGTTGATACTATTTAGCAGTTTGGTAGAGGTACTAAATAAATATGGCAGCCAAATTTAACCAAGTCAGCTGTTCTATTAGCTATCTTTAAGAGGGGGGGAAATCTTTAAATAAGAGCTATGGTTTATTTGAACCAAAAAACATTTATTTTTGCAAACAGGGTACCTAAAAAAAATATGTACTGGCTTTCCTAGCTATGCAGCACTCAGATGTAATAAAATTGATGAGCCCATATACTAAAATTTATGAAACCACAGTGAATTCAATTTATTGGAATATGCTCAGTTATGTTTTTGTTTATTCCCATAGCAGATGTTTAATTTACAAACCAGGCAATTACCACAGCTCTTCCAAACAAATAAGAGCAGATTAGTCAAACGTTCACATCAGTTTTTATGTTTATCATTAGTTTTATGATGTGTCATGAATATTCATTGGTAAGAAAAACTATCATTATGGTACCTGGAAAATCTCAAAATGATGTTTTGTGTCTGTAAATGCTATTTCCCCCTCTTTGATAAAGCTGTTAGTGTGTGTCCTCATTACTACTAGTTGGGATTATGCGCTAATGGGGAATGCTCAGAGATTCTCCTGACGTCTCATATAGACTAGACATTGTATTTACTGTGCTTGAGTATGTATGTGTCCAACTTATTCCATTCTTGCTACATAAATAAGGGCTGCTTAGCATAGTCATCCAAGAGTATTCTTGAGATTGAAGTGTTTTTTAACACAAAAGGAATGAAAATCCAAACCCCGGTTTCCTCATTAAAGGAAATCTATTCTAACTCCATGTTCTAGGTATATCAGTGTTAGCCTTTGGCTTGTTTTATATTTTCTAGAGTATCTCCTGTTGTGTCAGGAAATAACTCTGGCAGTTTAGCTGACACATCACTGGCTTCATACTCTTGTTAATGCCTACCTGTTAATGGAGGGGAAGTCCTTACTAGCAATTTTGCTTTTGTCTCCTTCCTAAGTTGTCATGAGTTTCAGAGCTCATCTGTCAATGAAATTGCAGACCGACTGTGAGGATGTACATGAAAGAGAGAGAGAAGGTAAACCATGTTTTGTTTTCCTTCACATAGATTAGTGTTGCTCTGTTTTATTTTAAATGAACCGAAAACAGACTCAGTGTACATCACTTTCCTAGTCCATTGTAACGACAAGCCCTCTTTCATTAATTGGCAAGATAGCTAACAAAGGCTTCAGGAGATCAATTTATTAAATACATTCTTGTGGGAATATGTTCAGTGGAAATATGTTTTGCAATGCAAGACATATCAAATGGCACAACATAATCCAATGGAAAACAAATGTGTAATTGATAAAGGTGTTTTGTACATTTTGTCTTTTACTCACTAGCACTCTTTGTTAACAACAAAAAACATCTGCTTCCTCTTTATTAGTTACCGTACAAAGCCCATTGGAGTGCTTAGCTTTAAAAATAGCTTCAAAATAAACATGCATATAATAATTATACACATTTTGGTCCAATGCCATTTCAGGATTCTTTTGGATGCTAAATTGATCGTTAATTTGGACAGTTTTTACCTCCCTGATTATAAGTGGAATTTCATAAACCTTTGGCATTATAGAAATACAAGGAAAGAGTATCTCATGTTTCCTGCATGCCTTCCCATTACAAACACTGCCTTTATAGCAGCACAGAGGCTGCATTCTTATGTTCTTGTAGTGGCAAGCAGAGCCATCCCTTGGGTAGGGAAAATCAGGGCAACCGCTCTGGGCTCTGCACTTTAAGGGCCCCCGCAGGCTGGTGTGATTCACCGGTGCACTCGGTGGTATTTCACTCCTGGTAGTATTAGGGATTCAGCTGGAGCTGGTAGAGGTGGAGAGGTCATCTGGGTCCCTCTCTCTGGCCTGGTCTTGTTAGGACAACTCTCAGGATGACAAAAGCCTAGGGTCCCAGGAGATTGTGGGGGTGGTCTTTCTTTAAGGACCCACAAAGTAACTGGTGGGCGAAATCACCCATCCCCTCATTATTTTGTCCACCAATTAGGCTTGGCTTCCACACACAAATTTTGGTTCACTGATTTCTGGTTCTTCACTTTTCTTTTTTACCAGGCATAATTTTAAGACAGTCCTTGAGTTATATCAGTAGGAATTTTTATTTGGACCAGTTCAAGCTGTCTCCCTTTTGCACCTTCTCACATCAACATTTGTTATTATTGGCTATTGTTATTATAGGCTAATGTTCATATACTTTTTACAGTTGTTGTTGTTGTTGGCGTCCATTAGTCTCAAGAGACAATGGATATGCGCCCATGGGGAATGTTTAGTTGATGGTTGTGCAGCGTCTGTTGTGGCTGTAGAGCCCCACACGAGAGTGGCAGTCTCGATTGCATTTGCTGCATTTGAAGGCGGTGTCAGCTGTGGGTTGGAGCCGCTGCTTCCTTTTTCGTTGAACCTGCTTTTCCTCGGCAAGCTGCCGCAGCTTGTCTTCACCAGTTTTCAATCCAGTGGGCAGAGCGTGTCTCCATCTGCATCTGTCCTGGGCGAGCTCTTCCCAGCTGTTGATGTCGATTTGAACAGTCTTCAGGTCCCTCTTACAGACATCCTTGAAGCGAAGGTGCGGCCATCCTGTAGCTCTATTTCCAGAGGCAAGTTCGGCATACAACAGGTCTTTGGGGATCCGTCCATCTTCTATGCGACTTAGATGGCCAAGCCATCTGAGGCGGCGTTGACGGAGGAGAGTGAACATGCTGGAGATCTTGGCACGTTCCAGGACCTCGTTGTTCGTTATTCGATCACTCCAAGTGATCAAGAGTATGCGACGGAGGCAGCGCATGTGGAAGGCATTCAGTCTCTTTTCTTGCGAAGTGTAGGGGGTCCAAGTTTCGCTGGCGCAGAGAAGAGTGTTTAGCACACATGCGCGGTACACAGCGACATGCTTTGTGTTGATGGTCAGCATGTTGTTGTTCCACACTCTCTGTGACAAACTGGCCAAAATTGTGAAGGCCTTGCCGATTCTACGGTTGATTTCAGGTCCAGTGAGAGGTTGTCCGTGATGGTAGATCCGAGGTAGGTGAACTGACTGACCACCCCTAGCACATAGTCATTGATGGCAATGCTTGGATGTTCTGCATCCTGGGCCATAACTTTGGTCTTCTGAAGACTGATTGTCAACCCGAACTCTTCACAAGCTCTGGAAAAGCAGTCAATCAGACGCTGGAGATCGATTTCTGTGTGGGTGGCCAGGACAGCGTCATCTGCAAACAGCATGTCTCTGATTGTTGCCTCCCGTACCTTGCTTTTGGCCTTTAGTCGAGCCAGATTGAAAAGTCTCCCGTCAGACCGGGTGTGGAGATAGACTCCCTCTGTGGAATTTCCAAAGGCACGTTTTAGCAACGCTGCGAAGAAGATGCCGAAGAGTGTGGGAGCGAGAACGCAGCCTTGTTTTACTCCACTGATCGACGCTGTGAGGCGAAGCTGGAGTGTCCTCTCCAGGGCGCAAGCCAGGGCACGGTGATATGGAGGAACAGCTGTTGCCCATGCAGCAGAACCCCCCTCTCCACGCAACTGATGGATCCAAGGGAAAGACAATGTCGATACAACTTGGCACCAGTGGCGTCGCAGAAGTTGCTGGAATGACGTTGAGGACAATGTCAGACCGCCATCAGGACTCCGACACCGGATTTGGTTTCAGGGTTGACTCCCTTAGCCTTTCCCATGAGTGGGTATTGCCACAAAGCAGCGGAGGTTTTAAATCAGAGTTTTCCTTCTCCTAGGTGGGCTGCCTTCCAAGGCTAATGAGCCCCACCTGCCCTGTACTCTTTTTACAGTAGAGTTCATAATTTGATATTGTGTTCTATAATCTTAGACTTCAGGGACAGACACGTAGAGTAGAACAAATTAACTCAGATTCAGTTACTGAATAGCTAGGCTACTTTTTAAAACCAGTACTTTTTGATGATTTAAGGGAATACATTTTAGCACTTGAGAAGGAGTGTGGCATCACCCTTGTGCATTATTCTCTGGATCAGTGATTCCCAAACTTGGTCCGCAGCTTGCTCAGGATAAGCCCCTGGCGCGCTGGGCTGGTTTGTTTACCTGCCGCCTCCTCAGGTACGGCTGCTTGTGGCTCCCACTAGCCGCGGTTTGCTGTTCCCGGCCAATGGGAGCTGCAAGAAGCTGAGCAAGCTGCGGACCGAGTTTGGGAACCATTGCTCTGGACAAAGGAGTTAAATGCCAAAGTCTGTAGTGAGCTGGATGTGACGAGGCATACCAACCACGCACTGTCACAGCAGGAGTTAACCAATCACTTTAAGCCCAAGAGGCCACGCACTCTCACTCTTGCTTGGAATTCTCCAGGTGGAGACAAAGTATAAAAGGAAGCGGCTCATGTCAGACTGGGCTGACCGAGGAGGAGAGCTGATAAATGCTGCAAGCTCCTGCCAGGAAGTGGCTTGAGCTCCATACTGCTGAGGCTGAGCACATGGAGTGTGCGACAAGACCCCAGCTGCGAGAGACAGAATGCTGCTACTCAGGGAGGAACTGCCAGAGTTGGAATCAAGTGTAGGAAGTGGCCGGTGAATGCGTTTGCTGATATGGAGACCTGAACCTGAAACTCAGGCTACTGGTTTAACAGGGCCCTGGTACGTGACCTGGTGGAGTAGGGTGGGCCTGGGTACCCCTACCCCTTCCAGTGGTGACCACCCAAGATATCAGGTGCTACAGTCTGAGACTAAAGATATTGAACACTCCTGCATAGGTTTGTGAGTGTCAGGCACTACTGCCTGGGACTATGGACACTGGCAGCTAGGCCTCACTGCTGCTGCTACACGAGAGGGTGGCTCTATAGACTCTGGCCATTAGGCCTTACTGCCCTTGCACGAGAGGGCAGCTCAGTAGACTCTGGCCATTAGGCTTCACTTCCCTGAAGGGAAGGGCAGCTCAGTGGACACTGGCCTCTAGGTCTCACTGCCCTGAAGGACAGGGCAACACTATAGACATTAGCCACTGGGCCTTACTGCCCTGAGTGGTAGGGTGGCTGTGCGGAGACGTATTGTTGGGAGTCAATACCCCCGCGCCCTCTTCTTCCCTTTCTACGGACTGATGCCCCGGGACACTGACTAAGAATTACAGATTTTTTAAAAAAACGTTTAGAAGACAATCTCCTCCTGAATGTGGGATTTTTATAGTTTTTTTTATTTTAAAATTTCTTAGTAGGGAAACTGGCTTTTAAATGGCTAGTGAGTGAAAACAGTATGCCAAGAACTAAAGGCGGTAGGTTGGATTTGGTTTCTGTGCCACAGCCTTGTGCAGTGGGGTGGTGGAGAGCAGCACTGCTCCAGGAGCACCATGCCTCAGGAGGGACAATCTCTCCTAAGGCTACACATGGGAGGTTTCACCAGTCATTAGGGTGGCTCAGGCTGCTTTCCACGTGAACCAGCTGTACTCTGCAGGCTATGACCTTACTTCATCCTTCTTACACAAAAGTTACTCGCAGGGACAAGTGGGGAGCGATACCTAAAAGCCTCACGGAGTATCTGTACAAGGCAGGTTTCTTGGGCATGTGCTCTGGCTCTACAGATGCATAAGGTCTTTACGCTCTGGCCCAAGGTTTAACACATGACTCCTTTATGAAAGCCAGCCGTAAGAGCAGTACTCAAGAGGACATAGAGTATATGCTATATCGAGGCTAAATGTCCAGCTGGTGTAACTCAGTGTACCTACATTGAAGTCAGTGGAGCAATACCAATTTATATCAGCTGAGGATCTGACTCAAGCTTTATGGTTTTTCTCATGTACAACAGATCAACAATATCGTCAGATTGATGATATTGGTAATGATGCTAACAAAGCAAGACAAAGACTCCATTGTTGCTCGCTATGGCAGTGACACCAATATGTTTGTAACATTATTATTCGAGTGGGTAGGTTTTGCACTGTATAATGCATTAGCCTTGCTTGTCTGGAGATGTGGATCCAGGCAAAGGTTACTATAGTAAGAAACAGCTTTATTAATGTAACTCCAGTGCAAACAGAGAGGCTTCAATACAGCACTACTCAAGCTCTGATTGGATTAATTAAGCAAAAAGAATGAACACAGGTGGTGACAGGTTTCTTGCTGCTGTTCTCATGGGTTGCTCACCACCTCCAACTTTCTTTCCTAGTGCTTAAAAATTACTATAGGAAAATTCATTTTGGAAATCACGGAAAAGTTCCTAATAATGAGCCCTATTAGTTTGTGACATAGGGCTTCCCCACTATTCTAGGAAGCCTATTACTTGGGATATTTGCACCCAGATTATACAAAGTATTTGTTTATACTGTAGATAATCCTGCATCAATAAGAGGATGAGTATGAGAATCAAACATATCTTTTTTTAATAACTCCCCAGTATGGATTTTTTCCTTCTGGCTGACCACAAATTAATTGCCAGGTATTTTAACCTGGCTGCTGCCCTCTTCACCTGGTGACTGCATACTGGTGTGCTTCTTCTACCCTGCCCACCTGCGCTCTGCTGACTGGTTCACAAACAGACTACCAGGTGTCACCTGCTTGCTGCCCAGTCTGCATGTCTGTTGCCAGTTACTGTGCTCCTGCTGCCCTATTCACATGCTGACAATTTCATGCTACCTTCCTGCTGCCCTCTTCCCATGCTGAGTGGCAGGTGTTGCCCTATTGTCCCATTCAACTATTTTAAATTTAGTTCCTAAATGCCCTGTTTTACTTCTCTCCAACAACTTCTATTTTTAATACAGTCTCCCTCATGGGTCTCTGAATATTTTAATGTGGAGTAACAGGGCCTGTTTAATGGCACACTGCTATTACCATTGGTGTCTGATTTGTATGTATATCTACAGTAGTGATTACTGAGAGAGCAGTTTTTGCTGTACAATTTAGTGAGTCCCAAGACCCTTTTCTGCAGTTGTGGAGCTTGATTCCCTGCAGAATCTCAAGAATACCTCTAAAACAATGAGGAGTCCGGTGGCACCTTAAAGACTAACAGATTTATTTGGGCATAAGGTTTTGTGGGTAAAAAAACACTTCTTCAGTGGGGAGTGAAAATTACAGATACAAGCATAAATATATTGGTACATGAAGACAAGGGAGTTACCTTACAAGTGGAGAACGAGTGATGACAAGGCCAATTCAATCAGGGTGTATCTGGTCCACCCCCAATAAATGATGAGGAGGTGTCAATACCAAGAGAAGCAACAAAGAGTCCTGTGGCACCTATAGACTAACAGACATATTGGAGCATAAGCTTTTGTGGCTGAATACCCACTTCGTCGGATGCATGCAGTGCATCCACTGCATGCATCCGATGAAGTGGGTATTCACCCAAGAAAGTTTATGCTCCAATATGTCTGTTAGTCTATAGGTGCCACAGGACTCTTTGTCGCTTCTATAGATCCAGACTAACACGGCTACCCCTCGGATACTTAATACCAAGAGAGGGGGAAATGCATTTGTAGTGAGTCAGCCACTCTCAGTCCCTATTCAAGCCCAAATTAATGGTGTTAAGTTTGCAAATTAATTGTAGCTCTGATATTTCTCTTTGAAGTCTGTTTTTTAAGGTTTTTTTGTTGCAGGTTGGCTACTTTTAAATCTGTTATTGAATGTCCAGGGAGATTGAAGTATTCTCCTACTGGCTTTTGTCTGTTACCATTCCTGATGTCTGATTTGTGTCCATTTGTTCTTTTACGTAAAGACTGTGCAGTTTGGCCAATTTACATGGCAGAGGGGCATTGCTGGCACATGATGGCATATATCACATTGGTAGATGTGAGGGTGAATGAGCCCCTGATGGTGTAGCTGATGGTGTCACTAGAGTGGATATGGGGACAGAGTAGGCAACGGGGTTTGTTACAGGGATTGGTTCCTGGGTTAGTGTTTCTGTGGTGTGGTATGTAGTTGCTGGTGAGTATATTTGTGCCGGTATATTTATCCTTGTATCTGTAATTTTCACTCCATGAATCTGAAGAAGTGTTTTTTTACCCATGAAAGCTTATGCCCAAATAAATCTGTTAGTCTTTAAGGTGCCACCGGACTCCTCATTGTTGTTGTGGATACGGACTAACACGGCTACCCCTCTGATAAGAATACCTCTGGGATTTCTCCACGCTGCATGCCACAGAGTAGGGATTTCTCTTTTTGAAAGCATAAAAGGACACATTAATTTCTAGAGGAAGTTGCAGAGCACTGGTACAGAGTTACTTAATAAAATGAGTCATCATAGTTTTTTCAGAGCTGCCAAAAACGGAGTATTCCACACTCCAGGATGGTTTGACAATAAAAGGCCTTTATTCAAGAGCTGCCTTAAAGTAAGGAGTAGCTTTCACTTCTCCAGCCCTGAAGAGAGTTGCATGGGAAGCTGTGAAGTGAAAAAGTGCAAGACTCTATTAATGTACAGTACCTGTCCTGCCCATGAGTGCTGGGAATTCAATTACTAATTCTCCCTTTTCATGAATTCTAAATCAAAGTGCTGGAGAAATACTAACCACCAATTTGTTCCTTCTATACTGCTCATGTCTGGCTGTAATGACGGACCAATTCTGGGTAATACAATCTTTATTTCACTGTTTATATTTCGTCAAGAGGCGCTATAAGGCAGATTGTCCCAATCTTGTTCAAGTGTATCACTCTGCAAGTAGACCCACTGAAATCAATGCATCTACTTGGATTAAAGTACCACTTAATGTGACAGAATCAAGTCTAGGAACTTAAGGCTAGATATTACAGGGTATTTAATATTAGATTAGTGCATATATTCATTTTAGGCTACTTGCAAATATGATTGATTGCAAAATACAAGGTATAAGCTGCTTATTAGTACATTTGTGTTTTGATTAGCTGGCCATTTACTCTCATTTCTGAGAACAGAACCAAAGATCCACACACAAAAAAAGTCATTGGAAAATAGAGCAGATACTGCAAAAATCTGGGAAATTAGCCCACATTTAAATGCGAGTTTTCTTTAGTCATGCTTGTGCTCCTTTTGTATTCGTTTTGTGCTAAAGTTTGAGTGATCCAGCTTTACATGCATTAAATGTATTGTGCACTGTAATTTGCTACCAGTCATGGGAAAGCCGCACCTTACAGACTCTTGGTTGGATACTACTTTTCCAGGCCAGTAAAGTGGACATAACTAGCATAGTCCTGATTTAGTGGTTGGGGACACAGTGCCCAATTCATCATTGCCCTGGAGCCCATATCAGGTAGCCTGACACAAAGGAATGATAGAGCAGAAGGAAGTTCCCACTGTGGAATACCCCAGGCACAGAGGGCCTCTACACCAGGTGCAGAACAAAGGAAGC
The DNA here is from genome assembly GCA_037349315.1 of Chelydra serpentina. Lineage (NCBI taxonomy): Eukaryota > Metazoa > Chordata > Testudines > Chelydridae > Chelydra > Chelydra serpentina. The sequence continues at coordinate 48,912,352 of JBAIAC010000010.1, forward strand.
AGTAACATGAAGGTAGGATGGAGGACAGAAGGAGTGGATCAGCCTTGCATGGCCAAGGCTGATCTGCACCTTGGCAATTCTGCATACCTGTGATTGCTCGTGTGGCCTATTGAAACATGGGTGCAAGTTAAGGTCTCCCTCAGATCTGCCTTGGTAATTTCCGGGAGTCACACAGGCCCACAGCAGTCCTGAATAAGGGAAGCCCAAGTAACCTCCCCTCTGTCCCTGCACTAGCAGCTGTGTCAGCCCAGGGATAAATCTGCCCCACATATTGTTATACTGAGAGGTACTGATAACTGTATGCCTCATAAACCTCTTTGAGACTGGGTGTGAATGCACCCTTCAATTAACAGAACTGTCAGGATAAAGTAATCACAAACCCCTCACCTAAAACAAAAAGGGTCGTAAACCTGCCCAGCAGTTTTGGACTGAGTGGGCAGAGGGGGTTTGCTGAGTATTATTTGGGGAAGGCATGAGGGAAAGCAGAACACCCAGAAACTGAAAGACACTCAGGAGCAGGAAAGCCACACAGACATCCTTGAAGGAACAGCTGAAAGCACTGAGTATGACCAGGCAAGAAACTTGGAGACAATCAGGGGTGCAGGATGAAAAGAGTGTTCTTGGTGCTGTGACTGAAAGAAGTAGTTTCTTGCTGTCTGATCCTTCCAGTGTTTAGAAACACAGGACTTTGTACATTCTTTGTAAATAACAAAACTGCTTCAAAGAAAAACCCAGGGATGGTGGAACACTTTGTATCGTGAGGGTGCTGAGAGCATTGAACCAAACTGTAAACCCTGTGTATGATGGAAACCACTTAAAGCCAGGGAGTGCTGCCGCACCTAAGACTACCAGCAATTTCTCCTCCTAATTGGAACAACTTACTGGGTCCTGAATTTTTGGCTTTTTGTTTGGGTCTAAAGGGCTAACAATATTAGGAGAGTTGAAAGTCAAATCAGAACCACAACAGACTCTCCTTCTGACTGAGCCAGTAGAAGCTGTGCTATTCTTTTGTCAGTGGGAATACTTGCTTCTTAACAATTTTATCTCACATTCAAGATTCGTTCCTAAAAAGCACCTTAACAAGAGGTGGTGCTATATCACTCAAGAGCCTACTAAGATTTTATTGTATGCTTGTATATTCTGTTAAATATAATTTGTGAATACTTGCTGTTATGTTGCTAGCTTGCTAAGGATTCTTCAACTCTCCATTTAAACCTCCTAGAATAAATTTTAAATGTAATCTTAGCAAACAAGTATGCAATTTCCAATGAAGGCTGAATAATTTCCCACTTAAAGCTATGAGAGAAGACTCTTCCCTGAATAATGTACAGATCTTTAAATGGCTTCTCTCCCCCCCCCCCCCCCCGCACTAAATTGCAAGAATTTTGCTGCCTGCCAGGAAAAAATAAACAAAGACTAAACCTTTGTTTTTTTGCAGTAAGACCCATCTGATGAATTTACATTTACTTCTCACACACCAAATCTTTGGATAATCTGATTAGAGATGCAATCTGTGTTAGGAGACTAGTGCTTGTTTCTACAGCTGCCTGGTGAAGTAGAAGAGAGAGCAACAGCGGCTCAGATCCACAAAGGAACGTAGGTGCCTAAACTGCAGATTTATATGCCACTGCAATCCACAAACCCCCTGCTCAGTGGCCCCTATCTCTATAAGTGCCTAAACTCACTTGGCACTTACATTTTTGCTGTAAAAGTTCCCTTGGTGCTTAAGTTTCTGACTCTGGGCATGCTGCAGGGCTCCCCAGCCTGGGAGGGTGGGGGAGGCAAGGTGGATGTTTTGCTTAGGGCGCGAAATATCCTTGCACCTGCCCTGCTGGCACATCTTACTGCCCACTCTGTGGCAGTTCAGCTGCCCTGACTGGCATGTTGGGGGCAGAGCCCTAGCCACTCCCACCTGAGTGAGAAGGGAGTAACAGCCCCTTGGTATTCTGGCCCACAGTGTGGGAGGCCTGCAAAGGGAGTAACAGAGTACGTTGCTATGGGGCACGGTCACATAGGTTTGCCCACAACTGATTTCTAATGAGGGAAAATGGTGAATGTCAGAAAGAAGAGGGGGCATCATCCTTGGGATCATGCTTTGACAATCAGTTAGAAACATGGACGCATAGACAAGCCAATGGTAGAATTTCCAGTTGTGGTTCGTTTTCCTATTTTCATAATGACAAAGGGCCAGGCTGTGATTCCTGGTAAGATACCATTCAAGGTGAGTAAAAGTAAGCAGTATCACTGATATCAATAGGGTTGCTTCCAGAGTAAGCTGCTACTGGTCATGAGAATGAGTATCACAGCTAGGCCTAAAATGTCTATTTTGCTATTGTTGTTTCCCTGCAAGGGACCTTGGATCAGTAGATACCAAATTGTAGTAACACATCACTGGAGGTACATGAGCTGGTTTTTCAGAAAACAGAATCCAGTGATGCTACACTGATAAATGTTACAAAGGTGGTAATCCAACTGCTGATGGAGTTTTAGCTGTGGCATGTTAGGTCTTAAAATTTGAAATCCAGTGACCTAGATGATAAATGTAATATTGATAGGGTGTGTCAACTCAGACTACAGAAAGCAAAGTTGATATTTTGACTCTGAACATGAATGCCATATGGACCTAGATGTCCTTTGGCAGCTCTTTTCATCACTCTTTTTCAAGACTCAATTCAGCAAGTGTTCTGTTTACCCAATGACCTCTTTAGGAGTGCCAGACACTAGTCACTAGAAGCACCACATCCCTGCTTAAATAAGCCCCCCATTGAAATCAATAGTTTGAGTAAAGGGGGCTGAATAGGACCATTAAATAGTACACATTAAAGTAACAAAAACTGCTTTTTCCTACTTTGTATATTGTAGGAGCCTATTTCAGTTCCTCATAAACACCATCCTTAGAGGTTTTTAAGGCCTGTCTTGACAAAGCTCTGGCTGGGATGATTTAGTGGGTGTTGGTCCTGCTTTGAGAAGGAGAATGCACTAGATGACTTTCTGAGGTCTCTTCCAGCCCTAATCTTCTGTGATTGTGTGATTTTCACCAGCTCTTTCATAAAGAACATAAGAATGGCCATACTGGGTCAGATCAAAGGTCCATCTAGCCCAGTATCCAGTCTGCTACAGTGGCCAATGCCAGGTGCCCCAGAGGGAATGAACAGAACAGGTAATCATCAAGTGATCCATCCCCTGTTGCCCATTCCCGGCTTCTGGCAAACAGAGGCTTGGGACACCATCCCTGCCTATCCTGGCTAATAGCCATTGATGGACCTATCCTCCATGAATTTATCTATTTTTTTTTAACTCAGTTACACTTTTGGCCTTCACAACATCCTCTGGCAAAGAGTTCCACAGGTTGATTGTGCGTTGTGTGAAGAAATACTTCCTTTTGTTTGTTTGAAACCTGATGCCTATTAATTTCATTTGGTGACCCCTAGTTCTTGTGTTATGAGAAGGAGTAAATAACAATTCCTTATTTACTTTCTCCACACCAGTTATGATTTTATAGACCTCTATCATATCCCCCCATCAATTCACATTCAAAAAATGATATCACATACAAATAACATTAATTTTTGCCTATATTATTGGATTCTTCAACAGTTTTCTAATGATGAAAGGATCCTGGGGGGTTCAGAGATGCCTCACATGGCACTGGTGGAAACAAACTCTCACTGCACTTGATGGGACTTCAGCCACTCATCAAGGCTTTCAGCTTTATGTGACTAGTTCACTCCTTTCTATTCCAAGAGGCCAAGGGGTCTTGCAATACATGCTTACCAGAACCCCATTGCTGATCATTGTTGATTAAATTTCCCACCTCCACCCTCCACAAAACCTCGACCAACACAGAAGTAGTAAATCCCCAATAATCTTCACTCACTACCTTACTGGCAACAAGCAAGAGACTTAGCATTCCTGTAGCTTAATCTTTATCCTTATTTCTGGGATGTCAGCTGAGTATGTGCTTCATGTCAGGTGAGCCTGATCTCTGATTAGCTCATGGCAGGTGAATGGCTGCTGGAGTTGCTGAGTATGCTATTACCTGTGCTGCAAGACAGGAGAAACATTAATATTGGTATTTGCCACATATGTAGCTATTTGCTGAATACAATTTAAGGCTTGTCTTCACTACAGGGGTAAGCCTAAGTTATACTACTCCAGATACATGAATAACGTAGCTGGAATCGACGTATCTTAGGTCGACTTACCACGGTGTCTTCACTGCATTGCGTAAATGGGAGACACTCTCCGGTCGACTTCCTTTAGTCTTCTCTGAGAGCTGGAGTACTGCGGAGCACTCTGCCATCGATTTAGGGGGTCTTCACTAGATCCCTGCTGCATCGATTTCAGCACCATCATTCTCCTCATAGTGAAGACCAGCCTTAGATACAGACCCTTTCTTCATCCCCAATATGTGCACTTCATCTGCAGGATCCTCTATTACCTTTCTCTTCAACCTAGACAACAGTGTTTTACCTCTTCATCTCTGGATTTCAGTTTCAGTGATCAGTTTGTTATTGCTTCTTGAATTTCTTCCACCCCTCAAGAAGATCCCTCTTTTACCAATCTATTTTGGGCAACTGGACTTCAGCAGACACCCTATTCCTAGCGATTTTATCCTTTCCTTTTGTCTGTTTCTACACTAAAACAGCTTCCAGCACCAGGTAAAGTTTGCTGACTTGCTGGGGTACATCCTGTAGGCAGCAGCTAATCCTAAGAAAAAAGATGTAGGCAGAGAAAGTCAGAAACTAAGGCAAAGTAGAATACTTGGGATATATCCACCATCTAGAAAGAACTTAATCACAAATGATAAGAAGACCCTTTTTTTCAAGACATAATGGCTTATGCATTCAGTTAAAAATGTCTGATAATACTATCTGTAAAAGTGACGTGTACTCTGAGCACATCACAATGTAAGAAATGGTACACAAATATGAACAGGAAGATTTTTGAAGACATAAATGGAAATTGGCTGCAAAACTCTCATTGACTTTCAATGAGAAGTCTGGAAACTAACTGCCCTTTGTGCCTTTGAAAATCAACCCCATATTAATCTTTGTCTCTATTCCTTTCAGTTGGCAGGGATAGACTTTGGATACTTTAATTGTGTCACTTTTGTGTTCCTACTGTTGCTGTGGGGAAGCTAGGTTGAAGTAGGAGTTGTATTTTGCTCTGCAGGCACTAAGATTCATATTCTATCAATTTTTGAAAGTCAAGACTTTAGGAATATATTAATAGTGTCCTCTTGACCTGCTAGTGAGGGGAAGAAACAAGATGGCAGCCATGAATGGCCCCAGACTGCCAAAATGTTAGATTTAAGAGAACTTTTTGGCTATCATTTAGTTTCTGCCTTTATGATGTTTTTCTTCCACTGCAATGTAAACAGATCCCACACAGTCACCTCAGTTCTCAGATTTAATTTATACAAGGATTATGATATTTTCAGCAATAAACACTGTTTCTTTCATGGTTAGTTAACTTCACCTCTTGTTTTTTTGTTTTTTGTTTTTTTTTTCATTCTTCATAGAGGGTTTTGTATCACAATTCTGGACTATTGAAGAATGGATTTTAAACAAAAAGCTTAAAGAAAATCTATACTACTTATTCTCAAAACACTAAAAAATAAGTAAATCTTGAATCCTAAAAAAGACCTTGAGACTGGAATAAAAAGCTTACTGCTATTGAAAGGAGAGCTCTACGCTCTCCTTGTGGGGGTATCAAAACAAAAACAGGCTTTTTTGAGTCTGAAAAACCCAAGTCTCACAGGGATACTGGGAGAATTGAGAAACATGCAGAGTCAGTTATTTCTTATTGAAAATTTGCCTTGATCATGCTAATTAGTTATTCCCTGTTTCATTCTGAATTTTCTACATCAAACATTTAAATAAAGACATTATTTGGACTTGCAAGAGTTTTTTTCATCTTGCTTTGGTATATTTTTTGTCAATATGCAAAATTTAACTTGTGCAAAATTCCATTGAAACCATCTATAGCTGCTTTAATATATTGTACTGCATTTGCCAGCTTTTACTCCAGCCGTAAAAACACTATTATGGAATTTGGAGCAGAACATTTTCTTTCATGTTAAATAGAAACAAAGAAACATTAGTGTAACATTTAGGCTGAGTAATCAAGCATACAGAAGTCAGGAAATTCAAAAATTAAAGGTTTTCAATGGACACCGAACTCAGTTATTTGCATTAATATTTCATATTAATAGGGAAAACATTAGTGTAAAATACTATTGTACATATATGCAATACAGCTTGATTAATCTTGCTTTCCAAACAAGAAGTGAGCTAACAAAGGTGTGCAAATTCAGAGCTAGTTTAGTTTAGGGTTCAGAACCAGTGCTTGTATTTGGAGTCTATGACCTTGAAGCCTCATGAGTTGTTTTTGTGAGACCTTGGTCCAAGATATCAGGAATCTCATAGTCCTAAAACTCCTATCCTCCTCTGAAATTTAAATGGCTCATATTTGAAGTACTGGTTTTGTTCCATAGAAATTTTTTGAGATGCCTGATTTTATTGTATTTTTTAAATCTTTGATTTCTCAGTCTTCATGAACTTCTACTATCACTTTGGGGAAAGGATTTTTGTTTGCATGTTTTCTGTATTTGGATAATTCAAAAACAGCTGAAACAATTCAGCTGAAACCTGGAAAATATTTTTTTTGGCTAAGGCCAACTGTGGAAAATGTCAGCCAAAGGACAATTTGTTTGAGAAAGTTAATATCTGAAAAAGTCTTAGAATGGAAACTGGAACTCAAAACTTAATTTTAGAATTTGCTTTTTATAACATCACCGTAGTGTTTACTTGTATCCCAGGGGTGAAAGAGTTGGTTTCAATAAAGTAAGGTCATCTTTGTACCTTTCCCATAAGCCAGAGCCAAATCAAACAAAGGGTCTCTTTTGGAGGTTCTACAGTTTGCAGGTTAGGACTCTGAATCTACAGTACCCCCCACTCCAAGGGAGAAAAGGGAAGTGTGAACATTCCCATGCTACCCAACCAATCCCCTTGAGGTACAGGGAGAAAGGCTGCTAGATGCCTTCCTAAACACTTGTGGGTCTACTGGGGAAAGCCAGCATATACCTTTTCACCTGTAGCAACCTGCCCATGAGCTCAACATTGGTTTTTAAACAGTTAAACAATAAACAAACCCAGATTTTTGACTGCCGGCACTTTTAAACTAGCAAACAAATAAAAGGTAGCTGTTTGGTCACAGTATTCCAAGCAAAGACTGACTTAGTTCTAGGTTATTACTGACATTCTCCTTTCCTGTCCCAGAATTCCCCTGGAGAGGAAGCAGGCAATCCTTCTTAACTGGCCTGCTGGCTCCTGACTGGTCAGTGTTTCCTGCTGAGCCTTTAGAGAACAGTCTTCTTGGTTCTCCAGCCAGATCAGGTTTTCCTTATACAAGAGGATATCAAGGCACCAGTGGATAGAGGAGATCAAGGGATAGAGGAGGCCTGATAGACCCCATCAGATGACTCTTCAGAATTGTCTAGGAATAGGCAGGAAATTCCATAGGGGTGAGCAAAGTCTCTTGCATTCATTTCTGTTTTACATACTCATTAATACATCTTCTGGGATGAAGGAGATCCAGAAAGGATCTGCTGGAGCCCACTGCTTATTGCCCTTCAAAACATGAAGTCACTCCACTGATCTGAACTGAGTTACTCTGGAGTAACGCTAGTATGAATAAGAGCAGAAGTTAGCCCACTGCATATTTATTTATGTTCTACATACAGATACTACAACAAAGATAATGGCAAACTAGCCGTTCTGTATGGGAACACCACAAAATATTTTATATCATCTAATATTTCTTTACTTTTCCTGATCTGCAGAATATTCAGATAATAGCAAACAATTTTCTGAAATCAAAGAACTACTGACTGCTTTTATGGCTGTCATCTACTCTTCTCATTCAAGGAAGCATAATTTTCTCCTTTTAGGCAGCAGACTTTGTGCCTTAGGCTGGGCATGAATCAACAAGAAATGTTATAGTGCATACTATAATTTTATAAACTACCATGTTGGGGAAAATAGAGTTTAAGCTGTAATCTATGATGCAGTTACTTTTCCTCCTAGGAAGAACTGAGTAATGGGCACACAACTTCAGTGCACAGTTGCCAACTTTCATGCGGTAAATAAGCACCCCAACTTTCACAATAAACCAAAACTCAAGCTAATCCCATTTCAAAACAAGGCCCAAACAAGCCAATCCCTAAGAACCCCAACACTCTATGTGACTAGATCCCCCCGGCGTGCAGTCTGGGACTGTGGTGGCCCACTGTGCACCCCTGAATCTCTCCTCCCCTTCCTCCCTCTTGCCCCTGCTTGCCCCTTGCCCCTGCTGGCCTCCTCTTTCCCCTGCTTGCCATGAGCCGATCAAAAAAAAGAAGCAATAGGCTGCAACAAGCAGCAAGTTACAAGCCAAACAAGCAACAACCTACAAGCCAAAAACTAGCCAACCAGCAACTCACAAGCCAATTAAGCCAAAACCAAGCCCAATTTCTGCATTTTTTTCACGGGTTTGGCATGTCTGCTTCAGTGGGATTTTGGTGATTTGTTTTCTCAACCTCTGGAGGAGTATGGGAGTTTGATACGTTTATCATGGATAACTCAACCAGGGACATCCCTCTGCTCTCTGTTGTAAAGGTTAGAGAGATGGATTCTGGAAAGCGTGGAAGGATACTCCCTAGCACAATGCATCACAGTGAGGTTTAGAAATAGCTTTTAAATAAGTTAATATAATAGATTTTTCAAGTATGGCTTAGTATACTAAAGTAATTGATGAAATTGTGTATGCATACACGCACATTTATTTTCAACAGCAGTCAAATAATGTAGTCACCACTCTCTCACTAATGGTTTGATATGATATCAAGGAGAGCCATGCGACTGATTCAGAATAAAATTCAACCTAATCAAAGCCATTAATAAAAGTTATGATCCATACACACAGGAGTGCCGTTAAGACACTAACCTTTATTTCATAGCTCCAGTGGTTACAAAGGATTACAGCCATGCCACATGACCAGGGTTTGTAGCTACTGATTTAAGGCTACTGTTACATCTTTTCTTTTTTGAAAATCAATTGCAAATAATACATAATAACTATCAGTGGTTGGAACACCTATTTTTTCAAAATGAGCTGTTTTGTCAAAGCTGTAATGATTCACTGGGACATATTACTTTTGATGACATTTTAATTGGGAAGGTTTTTGTGATCCAGAACACTCTAGTCACAGAGAGACCCTCACACTTTCTCCCAGTGCTTAGAACACAGATCAGAGGGAGACTCAGGTTCAAATTCTTGTTCCGCTCGATTAAAAGTTGAGTTTTTCATCCCAGATCACTCTGAATCAGGGAGCACAGGAACTTTAACCTAGGTCTCTCTCACTCCATGCTAATACCACAACCACCAGGCTATGTACTTTGAGCATCTCACACTTAGTCACTTTCTCTGTCTTTGTGACCAGAGAGCTCTGGACCCCAAAAATCTTCCTGAACTGAAAAGGTCAGATTTCAGTCCAAAACTGGCCATTTTGACACAATCCATTTTTACAAAGATGTTCAAAAGGTTTTGTTTCCAGTACAATACAAAACAAACATAAATTTTGAATCCTAAAAAGTTGCTGTGAAATGGAATTATCCTCCAGACAGCCCTAATAATAACAACCACAGACTAATGCAAGCATTTGGGATCACATAATTTGAGATGTCTAGGGAGGAGGTCAGAGTAGGTGACCTGAGCCTCCTGACACATAATAAGATTATTCTGTCTTATTGGAAACTGTCAATAACTATTTTCTTTGACCCACAACATTTCAGGATCAAATAGCCGCTTATTCATCCCAAAGATTTTCCCCTGCAGTAACCTCTTTGGCTGTTGAGATGGATCTGCCACGTGAAACCTGTGTTTGCTGTTTCTAGTATTTGTCATTGTTAGTATCTGACTGGGCCAGTGTTAGTTCTGTCCATATGCAGCAGCACTGTCAGCAGTGCTCTGGATGTCCTCAGACAGAAAAGCAATCTTCCTCTTGATTATGTCTAGATTACTCCTGTTCATCCTGCAAGACTGACCCTCTGAGGTGTGGCTTATGGCTAATGCTGCATATGGCATAGCTGTTGCATTGACAATTTGCCAGCCCACTTCCTCTTTTAAATCTAACATTCTCTGCCACTGCTAGTCAGAGTAATTCTTTAACATTCAGGTCAAAGCATTCCTTCTGTTCTAGTTGCCTGGCATATAGATCTTTTCTAGCTACTTTCATTCACAGATTCCAAGGCCAGAGCATTGTGATCATGTTGTATAACACAGGCCATAGAACTTCCCCAAAATATATTCTAGGAATTATCTTTTAGAAAAAAAATCCAATCTGGATATAAAAATTGTCAGTGATGGAGAATCCACCACAAACCTTGGTATATTGTTCTGTTGGTTAATCTCTCACTGTTAAAATGTATGTCTTATTTCCTGTCTGAATTTCCCTAGCTTCAACTTCCGACCTTTGGATTGTGCTATAACTTTATATGATAGACTGGAGAGCCCATTATTAAAAGTTTGTTCCTCATGTAGATACTTATAAAGTGTAATCAAATCACCCCTAAACTTCTCTTTGTTGAGCTAAGTAGATAGACTCAAGGAGCTCAATCACTATAAGGCATGTTTTCTAATATTTTAATCATTCTCATGGCTCTTCTCTGAACCCTCTCCAATTTATCAACTCCCTTCTTGAATTGTGGGCACTGGGACTGGACACAATATCCCAGCAGCGGTCATACCAGTGCCAAATACACAAATAAAATAACCTTCCTACTCCAAGGATTTCATTAGCCCTTTTGGCCACTGTGAACTCATGTTCAGCTGATTATCCAATCCCACCCCCAAATCTTTTCCAGGTGACCACTTGCCAGGATAGATTCCCTCATCATGTAAGTATGGCCTATATTCTTTGTTCCTTGATATACACATTAGCATTTAGCTATGCTAAGACCCATATTGTTTGTTTGACCCCAGTTTACCAAGTGATCCAGATCACTCTGTGTCAGTGAACTGTCCTCTTCATTATTTACCACTCTGCCAATTTTTGTGTCATCTGCAAAGTTTATCAGCTATTTTTTTTCTTGCAGGTCATTAATAAAAATGCTAAATAGCACAGGGCCAAGAACCAGTCCCGGCAGGACCCCACTAGAAACACACCCCACTCTATGATGATTCTTCATTTACAGCTACATTTTGAGACATATCAGTTACCCATTTTATAATCCATTTAATGTGTGCCATGTTAATTTTATATTTTTCTATTTTTTTTAATCAAAACTTCATGTGGTTCTGTCAAATGCCTTACAGAAATCTATCAACACTATTACCTTTATCAACCAAACTAATCTAATCAGAAAAAGGATATGAAGTTAATTTGACAGCATCTATGTTCCATAAACTGTTGGCATTAATTATATTACCCTCCTTTAATTCTTTATTAATTGAGTTCCATATCAGGCACTACGTTATCTTGCCTGAAACTGATATCAGACTGAGAGGCCTATAATTACCCAGGGCATCCCTTTTACCCTTTTAAAATATTGGCACAACATTAGCTTTCTTCCAGTTTCTGGAACTTCCCCGGTATTCAAGGCTTATTGAAAATCAACATTGATGATCCAGCAAGCTCTCTAGCCACCTTTTCCAAAACTCTTAGATTCAAGTTATTCTGGCCTGCTCATTTTAAAATGTCTATCTTCAGTAGCTGTTGTTTAACATCCTCCTGAGATACTAATGGAGTGGAAAGAGTGTTATCATATGCTATGATTACATCATCTGTTTTTCCTCAAATACAGGACAGAATTATTTATTGACCCCTTCTACCTTTTCTGCATTATTTTTGATAATGCTCCCATTCCATCTAGTAATGGACCAATGCCATTTCTAGGATTCTTTTTGTTCCTAATATACTTTAAAAAAATCCTTCCTATTTTAGTTAACTCTGCTGCACATAGATTTTGCCTTGCTATCCCTTTTGCTTCCCTTATCAATTTTCTACAATTCCTAGCTTCTGGTTTATATTTATTACTACTAACTTACCCATTTTCCCATTTGTTTATAGCTGCTTTCACTTCTCTAAATTAGGTTGGTTTTTGAACCAATATCCCCTTCTCCCCCGATTATATCTAAAATATATCACTAATCTGGACTTTATTCTGTTTGCACATTATAAATGTGACCAAGTTATGATCACTTGTACATAAATTACCATTACTTTTTAAGTCTGTGATCAGTTCCTCTTTATCGGTCAACATGAGGCCTAATATAGAATTCCCCTATGTTGGATGCAACAATTTTTGATTTACTAAATTCTCTGTATATATACTTAAAGATTAAGATCCCAATCCAAAACACATTTAAGACAAAGAAAAGACTCTCATTGATTTTAATAGGCTTTTGATCATTGGTTAATTATCTTTGGCTCAAGAAGCCTATGAAATGTTGGCAGTAAGGTTTTAACATTGCAAAAGGAAACCAGATTTCTAATTTAGTAAACCATTCATGCACCTTTTTACTTTATCTAACCAGTTATAGTAGTGGCTAATGCTGGCTAATTGCTGGTCTTTGGTAATTGATGTCTTATCTATTCCCTTTGATTACAGCAGACTGCAGATGCTCACGTCTCTGGTTGACGCATGCAATGTAATGGAAAAAGTAGATCTTCTGCATCCAAGAAGAAGAGTAATTAAAACTTAAAATAGGAGGAATAGCTCCATAAAAGGAGAGCACTTTATTTTAAGTGTCGAATTTAATTAATTCATCTGGTGTTCATGGCAAAAGCATTGATCATAATGAATTAATTTGATATTAATGTGGATGTCATCTGTACTTCCACAGGAATGCCATTGTAATTCAGTATTAGCTAAATGTACCATTAAAAGAAAGTGTTACTCATAAAAAGGTTGGGTTGGTGCATTTGAAGTTGTTTTATATTCTTTTTGGCAATTATTGAATATTTATGGCTCAAACGAAAGTTAAAGGTTTTGAAGCTGCTAAGGAGGCATAAAATGTCTTCGCTTGCAAATTTAACATTATTTAAATTGGTTGGATTTTGCCCTTTTATGATCTAAATCTTGGAGAATTAGCTAAAATAGTGGTACTTAGAACAATCAAAAGCAGTAAAAAGAAGTGCACTAAGTTGCTGTAATATGTGATTACCTTTGGCTTTTGTGACACCGTTGTGCATTCTAGTCACACTCTCTTCTGCTATATCTCTGCCATTTAACAAACATATACTTTTTGTCTCTTTTCTCTAATAAAAGTCTGAGCAAAATTATGTTTGCTAATAGAATAGGTTCTAAATAAGGTACTTGGAGCGATCAATAATATATTTCTCGTTTCAGTTATGTTGCTGTACATATCTTGGTTACAAAAACAATAACCTACCTAAGCAATCAGAGAAAATCCTCACTTGGTGTAAAATCAGCACTACCCACATTCACTTTTAGTGAAACATCAGTGATTCCCATCAGTTGAGGATCTAGCCCATAGATTGTTCATATATAGAACACATTTGGGGGCAGATTAAGCCCTGCTGTAAATTGGTGCATCTCCACTGAAGTTACTATGGCGGAATTTGTCCCATGTTGATCTACTTTTTTTATTTATTATTTCAGTAGGATTGTGTCTGAGTAAGCACTATGTAAAAAAATAAAGCCCTGATCCTACATGCTGTTCCATGTGGACAGATCTTTGTGCCTATGAAGAATTCCACCAAATTTAGTGGGGCTCTATGCAGGCACAGAGGTCAGTGCCCATACAGCAGCTTGCAGGATCAGGCCTCAGTAAGAACCGTAGAATTTGGCCATATTTGTGTACAATGATTGATCTTTTGTTTCCCTTTGCTAATTTAGATATTCATCTTTTGTAGATTGTTTGAAACAGGGCTGTTTTGTACATGCTTTCCAGATTTCTAAGCAGTCAGTCAAGATGCAAATACGGGTGTCAGCTGTCACAGATATAGACCATACTCAGCACACTGATTGCACTCAATCAATTTCCTGTGGGTTTTCAGAGTCTCAAATCCTGCTCCCTCTGAACAAAAAGCTGTGTGAATCACGGCACCTAGCAAAATACTCCCCCAAATCATCAGTTACTAGAAAAATAAGCTGCCACATAAATGTCACAGCACTAAATATGAAGAACTTAACTGGCGGGAAGATGAAAGCCTATGTGGAAGTATATATTTGTTCAATTCTTTGTCTCCCAGAAACACCCGAGAAGTTATAACCAGAGCAAAAACAGTGTAAGGAAAATGTGGTGTAAATATTCATTTTGTGCGGACCTGGTGGGAAGCTTTGGGTACAACATATTTTATACATTAGTGTAAACTCAAACTTTCTGAAGTCAATGGCCATTTTCCTTTAGGAGTAGGAGTAATGGAGGGGTGAGGGAATCAGCTTTTCTGAAACAATGATCAATACAACTTTTTTGTAAAAAATGCATTTTACGGAGAAAATTCAGGCATTTTGTAGGTAGCACTGGGCTAACAGTAAACACAAAATTTTGAATATTCTAATATTTTAAAGTATTCGCTTCGCATTTATTTGTCTCCCTTTTGCATTCATTTTTCATGAATTTTCTAGTCAATGTCAAGAATGTTAACTGAAAAAGTTAATTGTAAGTGATGTTAATTTATTATAGTAGTGTTCAGAGGCCCTTACTGTGCCATTGTGATAGGCATGCTATATACACATAGCAAACAGCTCCAAAAAGCTTACTGCCTATAAACATTACAAAATATTCATAGAAAACAAATTCTGAATTGATAAGTGCAAGTATTCTCATCGTTATGCTCATACAAACAGGCCATGCAAATATACCACATGACCTGCATGCCCAAAAGGTAGAAAAATCTGAATTCTCAAAAGCTATTCATTAACAGACCAAGAATTATTCCGTGAAATTGTTAAGAAAATAACTTAGGATAAGTAGTCATAAAACCATAGGGTTAGAAGGGACCAAAAGGGTCATCTCGTCTAACCCTCTGGCAAGATGCAGAATTTGTTGTGTCTAACCCATCCAAGAAAGATGGCTATTCAGCCTCCTTTTGAAAACCTCCAGTGAAGGAGCTTCCACGACCTCCCTAGGCAGTCCGTTCCACTGTCCTTCTGTTCTTACAGTTAGGAAGTTTTTTCAGAGATTTAATCTACAGAAAGGAAAATATCCCCTCCCTCCCCGCCCCCTGCTGTGCCGTAGTTTGAACCCACTGCCTCTTGTCCTGCCCTCTGCGGCAAGAGAACAACTTTTCATCTTTTATGGCAGCCTTTCAAATATTTGAGGATCACTATCATGTCTCCCCCTTAATCTCCTCTTTTCCAAACTAAACATACCCCTTTCCTTCAGACTTTGCTCATATCGCTTGCATTCCATCCCTTTGATCAACTTGGTCGTTCACCTCTGGATCTTTTCCAGTTTCTCTAAATTCTTTCTATACATTTGTGACCAAAACTGGACATAGTACTCTAGCTGAAGTTTACCAGCACCAAATAGTGGCAAATCCCTTAATTTGCATGCTATGCCTCTGTTAATGAAACCAAAAAACTGCATATGCTTTTTTTTTTTTTGCTAACGCATATTGAGGTTGTGATCCACAACTCCTAGATCCTTTTCAGCAGCACTGCTGACAAGCCAGTTATCCCCTATTCTGTATTTGTACATTTGGTTGTTCTTCCCAAAGTGTAGTACCTTACATTTGTCTTGTTGAATTTCATATTGTTGTCTATAGACAAGTTCTCCAATTTATCAAGATCCCTTGGAATTTTAGCTCTATCCTCTAAAGTGTTTGCAATGCCCACCCCAGCTTTGTGTCATCTGCAAATATGATCAATAAGCTCTCTATTCCTACATCCAGGTCATTAATAAAGATGTTTAATAACACTGGACCCCGTGGAACCTCACTCGAGACCTCCTTCCAATCTGACATCATTCCATTAATAGTTACTCTTTGTTTGTGGTTGGTTAACCAATTATGTTTCCACTTAATGGTAGTTCCGCTGAGCCTGAATTTCTCCAGCTTACTTATCTGAATGTCATATGGGAATGTGTCAAAAACCTTGCTAAAGTCCAGGTATATAATGCATCCAAGGAAATCATGATTCATTTCCAGACATTTTGTGATCATAAAAAGGAGATGGCATTCAGATAAGTTTATTAATTACAATTTATTTCCTCAGTTCTATTTGGAGACTACTTTGAACTACAGTTTAATAATTTGTGTCAGAGGAAATATTTTCAGTAGTGTTCAAATTGTGTTAGGCAGAGAAACCTGTTTAAAAAAATATTCTTGCTAAAATGGCACTAATGCTGTTTCAGACATCAGAATAGACCTACCTGTGTTAAGATTCAAATATGATAATGCTGTAACTTCACAAGCTCTTTTTTTTTTTTAGTTTTTACCTGAAATAGCATAAATCTTGAAAGATTAGTTGATTTTGAAAGATGTTTGACATCTTAAGCTGAAATTTCTCTAGAAAGGAAACTCATGAAGTATTTTGTCTGCATCCAGACAGGGGAATTGGGCTTTTCTAATTTGGGATCCAACCTAAAATCCAAACCATGACAATGCTAGTATATTAATTTTAGAAGCCAAGAATTCAATTTCAAAGATGTTTGAACTGTAGGTTCCTGTTTTATCCATTTTTTATCAAATAAATATGTTTTCGCCATAGAGATCTCACTTGCCACTTGAAGGCAAGATCACAAGACAATGGCTGCTTCACTTATTTTAGCATTTCCAACACTGTTACAACTGAAAATATAAAATAGCAAAATACCTTTATTTAAATAAAGGAACAGATTAAATCAATTAAGACAGATAACAAAACAAAAAATTGAAATACATGCTTTCAGTTACAACAGCTGAACACTATACATGACTGAGTTTTTGCTGCAAAATTGTCTTAAAAGAGCATGTACATGTATTTAGCAAAACAGAACTCAGAGCTTCATTGGTCAATAGCCCTCCAGGGAAAGGAAGGTTTCCCTATATTTGATTTCACTTTGTTCATCTCTCTTAACCATTTGCTTGACATGTTAAATTTTAATCAGATGACAGAGTATTCAGATGCCTGCCTCGATGTCTTGGGCTTTCTATCAAATAAGTAGAGAAATGCTAAGTGAAAAGATTTTAAAATATAGTGAGGGATTCTGAAGATCTTAAAATCATACTAGCCTATTCTTCTGTCAAGATACTTATATGGGTGATTAATATTAAGTTTTATGAATTCATATTGATGAGATTATATACCCACTCAATGTCAGAACTGCTGGAATAATCACGTATTTCAGGTATTTTGACTACATTGAAGAAGGCAATTGTGTCTCCTCATTTTACAGGTCTATGTAGAACTGAGAAAATAATTTACAATGAATAATTTACTCAGCAAATTAAGTTTCTTTTTCAAATTGCATAATGTCTATGAGCAGATCATGGTTTTTTTGAATATTTATAATTCAAATTACTTAATTTTTTCATTTTTTAGGAATTTTTCAATGGATTGATCAATTAGTTATGAGTATCCATCTGAAATTTAACCACATTCATTGGTTATCATTGGTAACCTAAATCAGATGATATTGTTTCTATTCTCTAATTGGCTGACCATAACTGCTTTAAGCAGGAGGACGACTTGGGGCGGGTGGGGGAACCCACTCTGAGAGAGAGATACCAGTAGCAGTTAAGCAGGTTTAAGGAATTCTAGGGGTGGGGGTGGGGAATAATCTTTTCCTTTCTGTGACACACAGGACTTGCACAAGGTATCTTTCCTAGAAAAACTAGACCACTGAAAACGTATTGGTTCGGTGCAGATCTTAAATTTAATTTTCTCACATCAACTTCTCACAAAGTAATTGCATGCACATTTGTTGTAGTTGTGAAGGGAGGGTGGAATCAGTTTCCTCCCTGTCTTGTTTAATTGTTTTTTTCACAAGGTTGTAGTGAAGAGTTTTGGGAAAACTGCCTGAAGACTAAGGAAACAGTGCCCAATATTATATATTCAGGTGCAAGAAAAACTCAATTGCTTGAATGGTTATTGTGAGCAAACATATAAAAGATAGAAACCTGGATAAAGGGACTTCATTATTAAATATGAATGAGTACATGCAGATTTTTTTGGAAATATTTTCATTCATCTCTAGTTTTTAAATAATCAGGCATTTAATTTTTATCAGATACATTATATATGGGTGAGAGCCTCAGTTTGTAAACCTCCTTGATCTCAAAGGCGTTTAGCCAATTTACACCAGATAAGAATATCACCCATAACAGTTTGCAAGTATTATATACAATATCAAAAATAGCATAAAAGGGCACCTCCTATTTCAATGAGGGTTTTGTATACATTTCTGGAGAATATTTGGGCTAGTCTCTCAACTCGTGTAAATCAGTATATCTCCATTGACTTCAAGGGAGTTTTCCAGGTTAGCATCCTGAGGACTTGGCCCTTTATATTACATTTCAATTCCTGCATATTGTTAGCTAGAGAATGTTTTTTTTCCTATGTCTTGAAGCCACATAGTGTTAAAGTTGTGAATACTTAATAGTTAACAGATACATTAAAGTTACTTTGGGTGAATGTAGGTTTTCTGCTTTATATGCCTTGATTATCCTCTCAACTATTGCTCTAGGAATAAGAGTTTATTTGTGGCTGTATATACCATGCACTACCAACTCCAACTGTAATGTTAAATATGTATTTACCCTTAAGCTTATAGAACTGTCACCTTAAAACTCATATGAAATATAACAGTAGAATTTTACTTTTGCCAGGAGAGTGATTTCCCAAGCACCATCTGCTTACTAATATCACTAACAAAATTAGGATTGTCATTTACTTGTGCAATTATCAAATCATATTCCTCATGGAAAGACAACAGTTCCTTGCGTTTTGCTCTTTCTGTGCATAGAGGAGGGATGATTTTCTATAATGGAGAATCAGTCAAACAAATGGGCTGCTATTTTCATTTTCAAATAATATTGTTCCTTCCTAAAAGGGAGGAATCAATTTCATTTTGAATTACATTGCCAACTTTATTAGGGCATGGATGATTACTCACCTGTGCAAAGCTGAAGGTTTACAACAGATGAAACAAACTCAGATGCAGGATTTTGAAGATTTATAGAGGCATCACAGTGGCCTGGGAGTTGTTTTCCTTTGAGATTATTGAGAGGATTAACAGATGAAAAAATCAGATCATAAGATTGAAGTAATGAAATCCCAAATGCGAAATGTTCAAATTAAGTCTGAAAATCGTTGTTGATTCTCTTTTCTTTGTCTTCTGTGAAAACAAGAGAGATTCACCCTTACAAAGAAGATACAAAAATAAAACTATAGCAAAACTCTGCCTAGATGCTCAAGGGAGGAAGCAGCTAACTTCTGCCACTGACACGGTCCTGATTAGTCCCTGCACCAAGGTAGGCTTGATGTGATCAAGCAGAGTGCCACTGAGCCCACACCCTTCCACCTCTTACTGTGAAGAATGGTACAGCGGGTGCACGGCCCAGAGACAGCCCCTTTGCACCATCAAAGAGTTCTCTTCAGACAGGGGAATTCTCTATTTCCAGCCCCTTTGAGCCAAGTGGCACAGAGTCGCCAGATCTGAAGATAGAAACCATCCCCATATACTTTGACATCTGGTATCACATTACTTGTTACATGCAAGTCAAGCAGGAGGAATGAACAGCACTCAGTTGTCTACATAAATGTGACTGGTTAAATAAATTTTCTTCTATGAATACATATTCCCCAGTTATTTTCCTATTTCTATGTTGCAAACACCTATGCTATCTTTCATGTGCACTTTTCTTTATTCTGCATGAAGCACATTTGCAAGAGTTATTTTGCAATAAGATATATCCAGATGCTATCAGAATGAAGAACTGAAGCCACTTTGCTCTAGGCAATAGACTGGGTAAATAGTTAATCAAACTGTGTACTATGATTCCTGATTTAAAACAAAGAAAACTTATGGTAGATATGCGCAGCTCAAAGAATTAAAGTTAGAGCCATCAATTAATGGCAACGTGTATTCCTGAATATGTTCACAAATCTTATTCATGGTGTTATTCAGATTCATGCCTCTCTTTACTTTTTCTTGAACAATCAGATGATCAGTTTTTGTTTGTTGAAATGGTTGCATAATGGCTGCTATTTATATAAATACCCATATGTGTGCATGAACAAAGAGTATTCATTATGCATTATTCACAATTCACCATTCATTTTCTTCTGTTTAAAAACTTTGAAGTGTCCAGTCATGGAAGAGAAACAATGTCATTTGACCAAGATGACCAGTCAGACATAGTGAATACCTTGAAGACATACTAATGGCCTTTGAATAGGGAAAAAATAGCTATGGGGTGTGGTGTGAAATAACAGGTGCATTTTTAAAATATGGGACACATTGTCAATCTATATTTGAGAGGTAGACAGTACATATTATGTCTAGAAGAAATAGAAAGGAGCATAAAGTTTTTTAAGCGTGAGATTTTCAAAAGGGTCCAATGTTGGCCCATTTACTCTCACTGAAGTCAATGAGAATTTTGCCATTGACTTCTTTGGGAACAGATTTAGACCAACATGGAGCACTTTTTAAAATCTCAACCAAAATTGATAACTCTAAAGATTCCATTTACATGTAGAATGTTTTTGAGGTGATCACTAAAACATTTTGGTCAATTAATAATGGTTAAAGCAAGAACTTTAAATCTGTGATAGGAGCTATGATCATACCCACCCTATGAGCTGCCAGCAAATAGGAGAAAACTGCCACACAGAGTATTACATTTGGGACAATACTGTATTAGCAGAAAAAAATAAATGCTGCTGCTTGTAAAGTGGATATTACTCCCCTCCTGTTTAGGATATTTACATAATCTAGCAGCAGGTGGTTGCTTGTTAGTATTATACATATAATCTAGACTAATACTGCTTATTATCTTTGTGACTACAACTGGGAGAAGTATGTGTTGCAAACAATTTATTCATTGAAGTTAACTCTTTTTTACTGTTTGTGAGTTGTCTGCAACCCGAGTGTGAATGTGTTCATTGTTCAGAACAATTCAACAAATATTTTATGCAAATGTATTCCAGCCTATGTTTTCTTTGTGCATTCTATGTGTATTTGATATTTTCAATTCAAAATTTGAGCTATTTCATTTGGACACATAGTATGTTTCTGTTCTTTCAGCCTGAACATAACTGTTAAAAATCAATAGAAACTTACAATGACTAATCTGAAATTTGTTTTCCATTAATGTTGTAGCACATGCACATAAAATATGTTGTTCAGAAGACCAAAAAAAGTAAGGTAGCTCTTGGGGCTTTGTGAAGGAGGCATAAACTGGCTCATGGTTTTGATATAAACTGAGTTTCACTTAAAGAGCTAGTTTTTTATCTTAGTGACAGCAGTGTAAACCCAGAGCTACTCCGTCGATGATACTGACATTTGATTAATTATTGTCTAGTCTCTCATCTTCCTTTATACAGTAATTTTAGAGAAAATGTGGTTCAAGGCAACTCTCACAATAGCTTGAGCTCTCAGACTTACCTGGCCCTTGCCATTCCAATTTTAGGCTGAGCGCGGTATCAACTAGCATAGGTTATGCTTTTTTCAAACAATAATACTTTTCCTTTTTTTAGTTCAGGGGTTTTTTCCAGGAAGCCTCAATGATTTTTCCCTTTTCAATCTTTTTGTTTGTTTTTCCAATTTTCCACCCCTTTTCCCTCTTTTACTTTTGTCAATGCCTATATATATATTTATAGACGCTCTGTACCTCAGGGGAACACGCTGCACTCCCATGTTCATCCTTATAATATGATTGAGTAGTATCCAATGCAGAGTTTGTCAGTTTGTCATGTCAGATGTCCATCTACAGACATCACCACCAAGTGATTGTGCTGATCAAAAGGGAGAGCCTGGCTGAAGGGCAACCAGCCAGCCTGTGGTGAGAAGCATCTAAGTTTGTAAAGGGAAGTGTTAAAATCAGCTTAGAATGCATTTTGCTTT
Source organism: Chelydra serpentina (assembly GCA_037349315.1). NCBI lineage: Eukaryota > Metazoa > Chordata > Testudines > Chelydridae > Chelydra > Chelydra serpentina. The sequence goes on from JBAIAC010000010.1 coordinate 48,934,411, forward strand.
TATTTCATTTGACCAAATCTGACTTGTTGTGCTTTGATTTATAATCACTTAAAATCTATCTTTTGTAGTTAATATATTTGTTTATTTATTCTACATGAAGCACTGCATTTGGTTTGAAGCATGTCAGAGACTCCCCTTGGGATACAAGCCTGGTACATATCAATTTCTTTGTTAAATTGACGAACTCATATAAGCTTGCAGCATCCAGCAGGCATAACTGGACACTGCAAGATGGAGGTTCCTAGGGTTGTGTCTGGGACTGGAGATATTGGCTAGTGTCATTCAGTTGCACAATCCAAGCAGCTGCTGGCCAAGAGTGCTCACTTATGTAGCTGGGAGCAGCTTACATGCCAGAGGTTGTGCGTGAACAGCCCAGGAGTGGGGGTTCTCACAGCAGTGTAGGGTAAGGCTGGTTCCCAGTGTCAAGGATTGGAGTGACCTAGCAGATCACCAGTCCAGATAACACCAGGGGAGATAACACCATATATATAAAATGGAGAAACAAAGAAAAAAGGTGTGGGGGAGAGAAGGAAAAAAGGGATGGAAAGGCGGGAAAAGGGAGAAATTGAAAATGTGATTATTTTTGGAAATAAAAACTGTATAAATGAGAAATTATTCATTTTCCAAACTCATGGAATGAAAATGATGTAGACTTTTTCAGAAGTTTTCATGAAAAATCTTTACCATTTTTTGACAAGCTGTAGTATGGACTGTGTCTTATTTATGTTGGTTGGTGGATTGCTGCTGGTGATGACATAACCCAAGAACCAGTGCTGATTCTTTCAGTTATATCAGATATTTTTGACCCCAAAAGTGGTGTAAATATGACTGCAGGCCTTGGCCAGGTGGAGTTATTTTTAGTGGGGGGGTTTTCTTGGTTTGCGTCCATGGCTGTCAGCTTTGAGGCTCTCTCACTTGAGGTATTATAGGGTTCTATTCTGTCACCGTTTCAGTGCAATGTGTATGAGAGACTGTTGGAGGAGATGAGAAGACCATGTTGTATGGACTATAATATCTCCATTATTAGATCACCCTCAGTTCTTTATCTCTTATTTGTCACATCTGACTGGTGCAATTGTGTGGCTTGCCTAGAGTTTTGTTAGATTAGGGCTTGGATAAGGGCAAACTGGTTGCTTGGTGATATAGAGGTTCTGCTGATAGGATGAAGGAAATAAATGGAAAAATGTGGAGTTAATAGTATCAGTTCACCAGAGCCCACGTTTGTTGTCTTCAAGATATAATGCCAGGACTATTCCCATGCTTTCTCTGAGTAATGTCAGTTGAGGAAAGGAGAGAAGGAATAAGTAGATGGGTATGATATGGATGGTGGTCAAATTTTAGTTGTGGGACGATTAGGGATGTCTGGTTTTGGAAAACTGGGTCAAAATGATCTTGTACTTTTTAGTAAGAGTGTACATGAGGTACATCTTTGGAGAAAGAAACTAAGTGTAATGCTTATTCTCAGAAATCAATACTTAGAACTCAGTCAATACTTTGCGAACAGGGGCTGCAAACAGGGGAGTTTGAGAGGAATTGCTCCAGGTAAAGCAGGAGCAAATACAGGACCCTTGGGGTAAGTGGCTGTCTGTAGTGTGTGTTTGGGGGTACTTGCTGTGTGCTGAGCTTGTGTCTGTCTGTTTGTTCATTTGTTTGTTTGCAGGACCGTGTGCTGTGGCTGGCAGTTGGAAGCTGTGAGCTTCTACACCAGGGGGCGGGGCTAATCAATCAGGGAGGCCGGGGCTTTATAAAGCCGTGCACAAGCGACCAGGGCGCTTTGCGAACAGGGGCTGCAAACAGGGGAGTTTGAGAGGAATTGCTCCAGGTAAAGCAGGAGCAAATACAGGACCCTTGGGGTAAGTGGCTGTCTGTAGTGTGTGTTTGGGGGTACTTGCTGTGTGCTGAGCTTGTGTCTGTCTGTTTGTTCATTTGTTTGTTTGCAGGACCGTGTGCTGTGGCTGGCAGTTGGAAGCTGTGAGCTTCTACACCAGGGGGCGGGGCTAATCAATCAGGGAGGCCGGGGCTTTATAAAGCCGTGCACAAGCGACCAGGGCGCTTTGCGAACAGGGGCTGCAAACAGGGGAGTTTGAGAGGAATTGCTCCAGGTAAAGCAGGAGCAAATACAGGACCCTTGGGACTCTTCTAAAAAGACTGTCAGTCAGCTGCGCACCAGCGGAGCAGCGCATAGCAGAGAAGCAAACAGGTGGAGTTAGCCTGGGAGTTCGCCTGGAGAGAACCTACTGAGGCATCCCCCTTGCAGGTTTCCCTGAGTAGCTTCTGCCACAAGTGAGGAAACTCTTCGAAGGAAGGAACTATGGAGGCTGAGCGATCCGCTGTCGTGACCTGCACAGGATGTGCCACGTTTGTCTTTCTTCCACAGGATAGAAGCGACTTTGTCTGTACAAAGTGCAAGCTGATCTCCATATTGGAGGAGAAGATTCAAGGTCTGGAGAAACGAGTATCAACCCTGCATTCCATAAAAGAAAATGAGGAGTTCCTGGATAGACGTCAGGATAGGCTTCAGCGGGCGCAGTGTTGTGAGGATTCAGAGCAGGCTGCGCAGCGGGGACAGAAGACCAGAGAGGATAATTGGCGGCATGTGACCTCCAGAAGAGGAATGAGTATGAGACAAGTCCATGTACAAGAAACGCATATTCAGATGAGCAACCGTTTTCATGTTCTCTCCACAGGCACTAGTGCAGAGAGTGGAGTGAATGATGCATCTGAGGGAACACAGCAGAAGGAGACTCCACTGATTGGAAGGCATGAGATGCACAGTCCTAGTGATGGGGGTTCCACGACCACCACTCCCAAGAGGAGGAGGAGGGGGGTGGTGGTCGGGGACTCTCTCCTCAGGGGGACTGAGTCATCTATCTGCCGCCCTGACCGGGAAAACCGAGAGGTGTGCTGCTTGCCAGGGGCTAGGATTCGTGATGTGACGGAGAGACTGCCGAGACTCATCAAGCCCTCAGATCGCTACCCCTTCCTGCTTCTCCACGTGGGCACCAATGATACTGCCAAGAATGACCTTGAGCGTATTACTGCAGACTACGTGGCTCTGGGAAGAAGGATAAAGGCGTTTGAGGCGCAAGTGGTGTTCTCGTCCATTCTCCCTGTGGCAGGAAAAGGCCGGGGTAGAGACCGTCGAATCGAGGAAGTCAACGAATGGCTACGCAGATGGTGTCGGAGAGAAGGGTTTGGATTCTTTGACCATGGGATGGTATTCCAAGAAGAAGGAGTGCTAGGCAGAGACGGGCTCCACCTGACGAAGAGAGGGAAGAGCATCTTTGGAAGCAGGCTGGCCAACCTAGTGAGGAGGGCTTTAAACTAGGTTCACCGGGGGAAGGAGACCAAAGCCCCGAGGTAAGTGGGGAAGTGGGATACCGGGAGGAAGCACAAGTAGGTGAGTGCAAGTGGGGAGGGCTCCTGCCCCATACTGGGACAGCAGGACGATCGGTGAGTTATCTTAAATGCCTATACACAAATGCAAGAAGCCTGGGGAACAAGCAGGGAGAACTGGAAGTCCTGGCACAGTCAAGGAATTATGACGTAATTGGAATAACAGAGACTTGGTGGGATAACTCACACGATTGGAGTACTGTCATGGATGGATATAAACTGTTCAGGAAGGATAGGCAGGGCAGAAAAGGTGGGGGAGTTGCGTTGTATGTAAGAGAGCAGTATGACTGCTCAGAGCTCCAGTATGAAACTGCAGAAAAACCTGAGAGTCTCTGGATTAAATTGAGAAGTGTGAGCAACAAGGGTAATGTCGTGGTGGGAATCTGCTACAGACCACCAGACCAGGGGGATGAGGTGGACGAGGCTTTCTTCCAGCAACTAACAGAAGTTACTAGATCACAGGCCCTGGTTCTCATGAGTGACTTTAATCACCCCGACATCTGCTGGGAGAGCAATACAGCGGTCCACAGACAATCCAGGAAGTTTTTGGAAAGTGTAGGGGACAATTTCCTGGTGCAAGTGCTGGAGGAACCAACTAGGGGAAAAGCTCTTCTTGACCTGCTGCTCACAAACAGGGAAGAAATAGTAGAGGAAGCAATAGTGGATGGGAACCTGGGAGGCAGTGACCATGAGATGGTCGAGTTCAGGATCCTGACACAAGGAAGAAAGGAGAACAGTAGAATACAGAGCCTGGACTTCAGAAAAGCAGACTTTGACTCCCTCAGGGAACTGATGGGCAAGGTCCCCTGGGAGAATAACATGAGGGGGAAAGGAGTCGAGGAAAGCTGGCTGTATTTTAAAGAAACCTTATTGAGGTTGCAGGAACAAACCATCCCGATGTGTAGAAAGAAAAGTAAATATGGCAGGCGACCAGCTTGGCTTAACAGTGAAATCCTTGCTCGTCTTAAACACAAAAAAGCAGCTTACAAGAAGTGGAAGATTGGACAAATGACCAGGGAGGAGTATAAAAATATTGTTCAGGCATGCAGGAGTGAAATTAGGAAGGCCAAATCACACTTGGAGTTGCAGCTAGCTGGAGATGTTAGGAGTAACAAAAAGGGTTTCTTCAGGTATGTTAGCAACAAGAAGAAAGTCAAGGAACGTGTGGGCCCCTTGCTGAATGAGGGAGGGAACCTTGTGACAGAGGATGTGGAGAAAGCTAGTGTACTCAATGCTTTTTTTGCCTCTGTCTTCACAGACAAGGGCAGCTCCCAGATGGCTGCACTCCGCAGCACGGTATGGGGAGGAGGTGACCAGCCCTCTGTGGAGAAAGAAATAGTTCGGGACTATTTAGAAAAGCTGGACGAACACAAGTCCATGGGGCCGGATGCACTGCATCCGAGGGTGCTAAAGGAGTTGGCCGATGTGATTGCAGAGCCATTGGCCATTATCTTTGACAAATCATGGCAATCGGGGGAGGTCCCGGATGACTGGAAAAAAGCGAATGTAGTGCCCATCTTTAAAAAAGGGAAGAAGGAAGATCCGGGGAACTACAGGCCAGTCAGTCTCACCTCAATCCCTGGAAAAATCATGGAGCAGGTCCTCAAGGAATCAATTTTGAACCACTTAAAGGAGGGGAAAGTGATCAGAAACAGTCAGCATGGATTCACCAAGGGCAAGTCATGCCTGACTAACCTAATTGCCTTCTATGATGAGATAACTGGCTCTGTGGATGAGGGGAAAGCAGTGGATGTGCTATTTCTTGACTTTAGCAAAGCTTTTGATACAGTCTCGCACAGCGTTCTTGCCAGCAAGTTAAAGAAGTATGGGCTGGATGAATGGACGGTAAGGTGGATAGAAAACTGGCTGGATGGTCGTACTCAACGGGTAGTGATCAATGGCTCCATGTCTAGTTGGCAGCCGGTATCAAGGGGAGTGCCCCAAGGGTCGGTGCTGGGGCCGGTTTTGTTCAATATCTTCATCAACGACCTGGAGGATGGTGTGGACTGCACCCTTAGCAAGTTTGCAGATGACACTAAACTGGGAGGAGTGGTTGATACGCTGGAGGGTAGGGATAGGATACAGAGGGACCTAGACAAATTAGAGGATTGGGCCAAAAGAAATCTGATGAGGTTCAACAAGGACAAGTGCAGAGTCCTGCACTTAGGACGGAAGAATCCCATGCACTGCTACAGACTAGGGACCGAATGGCTGGGCAGCAGTTCTGCAGAAAAGGACCTAGGGGTTACAGTGGACGAAAAGCTGAATATGAGTCAACAGTGTGCCCTTGTTGCCAAGAAGGCTAACGGCATTTTGGGCTGTATAAGTAGGGGCATTTCCAGCAGATCGAGGGACGTGATTATTCCCCTCTATTCGGCACTGGTGAGGCCTCATTTGGAGTACTGTGTCCAGTTTTGGGCCCCACACTACAAGAAGGATGTGGATAAATTGGAAAGAGTCCAACGGAGGGCAACAAAAATGATTAGGGGGCTGGAGCACAAGACTTATGAGGAGAGGCTGAAGGAACTGAGATTGTTTAGCCTGCAGAAGAGAAGAGTGAGGGGGGATTTGATAGCTGCTTTCAACTACCTAAAAGGGGGTTCCAAAGAGGATGGATCTAGACTGTTCTCAGTGGTAGAAGATGACAGAACAAGGAGTAATGGTCTCAAGTTGCAGAGGGGGAGGTTTAGGTTGGATATTAGGAAAAACTTTTTCACTAGTAGGGTGGTGAAGCACTGGAATGGGTTACCTAGGGAGGTGGTGGAGTCTCCTTCCTTGGAGGTTTTTAAGGTCAGGCTTGACAAAGCCCTGGCTGGGATGATCTAGTTGGGGTTGGTCCTGCTTTGAGCAGGGGGTTGGACTAGATGACCTCCTGAGGTCCCTTCGAACCCTGAGATTCTATGATTCTATGATTCTATGATTCAGTCTGCCTGCCTATTTATTTTCCATGCAGAATTTAGGTGCTTTGTTTTTATATTCTTTAATAATTGTTTCACTGGGAAAAGAAACTGACAGCTAAAGTAACTACTGGCTGTTTCCCAAAATTCAAACATCCAAGTGTACACAGTTACCACTGTTTTTAAAGCAGTATACCCCACAACTAATAAAAAAGAACAATGGGTAAGACATTTTCTCTTCTGTGATCATATTCATTTATAAACTCCAAGTTCCAAGGATTTAATTATGCTTCTGTTCTAAAAAGAGGAAAAAAATATACTTGGAAGATAGAAATTATAGCCAAGATTTTCAAAAGTGTCTAGTGACTTTAGGTGCCTTTAAATTGAGTGCTAAACTTGAGACACTTTCAGAAAGCCTTAGCAACAGAGGGTGGATGCTCAACCTTCTGAAAATCAGGTGCCCTTATGGTGAAACAGTGAGGCACAGAAAACCATTAGTAACTTTTCTAATATCTTGGACATAGCATCGGTTATACTGTAACCGCACACTAAAACATGCCACCTTAACAATTACTTTAGCAGCTTACAAAAATACATTCTCTGGCTCTTAGGCTTTGGATGACATATGCAATGTATTTTTACAATACGTTGCGTTTCCTTGTTTTTGTAGATATATGTCAGAACCCTAATGTCATTTTACTGTAGTTTGTATGAATGTGCACAAATTAATCTAAATATAAGAGTATTGAAAGTGAAGGTTATCTCATGGGATTGGTTCATTGTCTAAAACTCAGGCCTCAGTCTGACAAACTTTCAGTTGCTATGGTGATAACCATTTGTGTTTTAAGCATTTATTTGAAGAAAATAGAAATACACTTTTCTTTCAACATCAGAAATAATTTTACATATTGTTTTTTCTTATTATTATACTTGTTATGATAGTTTCTAGAGTCCACAACCAAACTTGGGGGTGATTTTAAGAGGGAAAGGAGGCACCGAGAAGTTATGTGACTTTCCTAAAGTCATACCAGAAGTCTGAAGTAGAGCCAGGAACTGAATCTAGATCTCCTGATTCCTAATCCAGCACTTTAACCACCAGACCATCCTTTCCCTAATGCTTAAATGTAGGTGTACTTTTATGAAGTACAGTAACAATCTTTCAGAAGTTGGTAGTAGAAGTATGATAATCCCAAATAATAATGTTAGAAGCAATGATCAACTCAAGCTTTTTTCATTTTATTATTTTACAGATAATGCAAACAAGTGTTCACAATTTTGGGACCAAGTCAGCCCTGGTTTAAGGATGAGAAAAGCCCAGTTAGTTAGGTTAGAAGCTGAATTTAGTACTTGATTCCATGGTGTAAAATTAGGCTTTTTGACAGTTAAGTAGAATACGGAATTCATAACTTCACATTAAAAAATGAAGACTACTAAAAATGGACATTGAAAGGCAGTGTAAAACAACATCTGAGACACTGAAAACTCAAATGTTTGTCCCTTCTCAGAATTAATTGTCTGTTTTAATTGTCCTTTAATTCTGTCTACAATTAGCATTGCCACAGATCCCTGCCCCATTCACATACAGCTATTTGTCTTCATCTGGTACCCCTAAGAAGTCCTTTTGCCATTATGGGATGATTTTGCCTGAATCTAATCCGCCTCCTTTACTCCGCCAACCCCTATCCTAGCCCTGTCCTATCCAATCCATCTCTCTCCACTAACCTGATTTTCCCATGAGTCTTACTTTTGATGGTCCTAGTACCAGTTGGTTTAGATTGCCTTGAAGTCCTTCATTATTATCCAGTGGTCTGCAGCACTTCCTGTGTCCAGTCCTCTCAGAATGTACTACATAATTACAGGAAGACCTAAAGAGTGCGGGATAACAGAACAGGGGCTCCAAGCAGATATCATGGCAGAGGATTCAGTTTAATTATCATTTATCAAACATAGATTTAACAAGGAAAAGACAGATGTCAAGGGAGAAATTCCAGGATCCAGCTGGAGAAACAGAGATTGAAACTCGGCTGAGCAGAATATCTTTCAAAACAAAATTTTGACAAAAAATGGGAGTAAATGTCATGAAAAATGGTATGTTTTGAAGTAGCTTTAGTATGGAGGGTACCTTCAAAAGGATGTCAGTTGTATAACATCCTGCTGGAATACTTTGCATAGATATAGGGGGACAGCTGATGAGGAGAAAGGCATTCAGAATATTTAATTTCTTATCCTGGCCAGATTCTAATTTGGGTAATTGCAGTTCAGTATTTTATATTCTGGTACTTAGCCGGTTGGATCCAGTGATGTATGGTTAGCAAGGGGGTGGGGAACTCAGCCTGTACATGGCCTAGCACAGGGATTGGCAACCTTTGGCATTCGGCCCATCCGGGAAATCCGTTGGTGGGCTGGGACGGTTTGTTTACCTGCAGCGTCCGCAGGTTCGGCCGATCGCGGTTCCCACTGGCCGCAGTTCACCGCTCCAGGCCAATGGGGGCTGCAGGAAGCGGCCTGGGCCGAGGGATATGCTGGCCGTTGCTTCCCGCAGCCCCCATTGGCCCGGAGCGGCGAACCGTGGCCAGTGGGAGCTGCAAATGGCCGAACCTGCGGATGCGGCAGGTAAATAAACCAGCCTGGCCTGCCAGCGGATTTCCCTGACGGGCTGCGTGCCAAAGGTTGCCGATCCCTGGCCTACAGGATCCCCACAGCCACCACACAACTGATCTTTCATTTCCTAGCCATTCCCAGCACAGTGCGTTCTGGTGCTTTGGTGGGACATGGGCCTGGCTCGTGTTTAGTTATTATTTTGTCAGGCTGCTGGAATTTTCCTGAGGAATGCAAGTGAGAGAAGGGAAATGATGGTTTTTACGAGTTTCTAGAGTAGCTAAACCTGCGTGTAATTTTATTGCACAAAGAAAGGGCCGTTTTCTACCCTGCAAACTTTCCCCCTGCCACATATCAAAGGCTTGAAAATAAGGGAGGGCATTACAGCTTCTCAAAGGAAAAAAAATGTGATAAAGGAAAGTGTTAAGAAACCTAAATAAAAGGGTTGGGACCAGCTCCTGTGATCAGCCAGCCCATCTTTCGGATTATCAATTAACCTTGAGTGAACCTGTTGTTCACTACAGTATCTGATTTCCTTAACAGCCTCTTGAAAGACATTATCAAAAAGCCATTTGAAGCCTAAATAAATTAAACCTCTATTGGAGATCCGTAATTAAAGTGTGTCTAACTATGCCTACTCAGTGTTAATATATCTGATCCCCAAACATCATCTTCTTTGAACTTTAAACCATTTATTCTGCTTCTTTGTGAACTACATGTATATCTATCTGGGATTAAAGAGGAAGCATGATTTCACTTATCTTGGGTGCATGCAAAATAATATAAAGGATGATCCTTTGCTACTTCTTGTTACTGTTTTCTTCCATGTGTGCCCTCTAGGGGGTCTTATGTTTTTCCTTTTCTTTCTTCTGGCTGCTTCTAGTGACCACCTCTCATCTTCTAGAAGTCCATGAGACCAAAACTGATGTCCTCTCCTCCTAAAGCTTCACTGTAGCTATGTCATTTCTCTGAGCACCTTTTCCAGACAAGTCCAAATTCAATTTGACATTGAAGTAAAAGTAAATCCAGGCAATATGACAGATGCACACCAGTACATTTGTTTGGTTTTTCACTCTTTTAGTTTTCACTGTTGTATCTGATTCAGTTAACTTTGTTTGCTTGTTTTCCTTCCTCCCCCACTTCCAGTGTCAATATAGATTGTAGTTCTATATAGAAGTACATTGAATCTGGCTTGGTAAATGTCTGAAAGTCTGTACTGTACACATCCAGATCTTTTCATGAAAAGATTTTGACTTATTCCTCATTCTACAATATGAGGCTAATCACAAGATATATTGGATGTTGCCTTACAGCAAGATTTTTTAACAGCATGATTTTGAGTTTGAGATGCATGAAATGGTGGCACAATGAGGAAGAGGAAGTAAATTTTTAAGTTGCCAAATAGATGAGTGTACCCCTTTAAGAACTTTATGTATTTTTAAAAATCAATAATTCAGTAAAGAGAATGAGAGAAAAATATTCAGCAAAAGAACTGCAGAAATACCAAATTATCCACGACTCATTGACTCCCACTATTGCTGTCGCATATTGTCCACCGGCAGAATAGCAGAAATAAAGAACCCCTGAAAACCAAGCAGGCTGCAGCTCCTACTTTGATCTTGAGGACTGGAAGGAAGGCATTTTGTATAATCACACATAACAGCCCTCATTCTGCTGTTCTCCAAATGATCTAAGAAAAAAATTGTGTTGTTTTTATTTCTCCTACCAGTGCAGGATGCCTCTCTTCCCTTCGAAGGGCTTGATTCTGCAACCCACACTCCCACTGAGTAAAACTTACTCACATGAGATATCCCGCTGCAGAATCAGGACCTAAAATGGATATGTTCTCATAGCACCACATTGGAGAGGAGTTTTATGCAGACACTGCTTACTAACAATAATAAAGAGTTGCTCAAACAAGTTTATTAGAAGGTTTGCTAAGCGTCATGCATTTGTAAGTGAACAGTAGCAAACTGGTCAGCTTTTGCTTTTGCAATTAAGTCGTGTTAAAATTCACAAATTTTCATTGTTATGGTGATTTCAACTAAGTTTCCTTTGATCATTCCTCAGATCAAAAGCCTAAAGTGAAATTCAGGGGGTGGGGGGTAAACAACATAGATCAATATTATGGAAAATGTTTGCACCAACTAGTGAAAAGTGAAACTGCTGAGTTTGGACATTTCCAGACGAGCCTCCAAAATGTTGGCATTAATTTGGAGTAAAGAAGCTCCCTTATACAGGATTCAATACACATATCTTCAACTCTCATTTCTAACAGCCTCTCCATTCATTAATCTGGTTTTGTAAGTGGCTGCTTGAAACATTTGTTCTAGTCTGCAGCCACTTAACTGTTCCTATATCTGGTTTCACACACAACCACATACTGGCTTGGAAAACTATCCGCTTAGTTCAGAAGCCTTTACAAGAACACATTGACAGTGACACAGTGAACTTTAGACCCGATTCTGATATTAGATGTGCAGACATATACTGTATTTTGTGAAATCAGCTACAGGGTTTTTACTGTAAATTTTGTATTTAATTTAAAAAAAAAGAAAAACAGATTGATGTCATAATCCCCCTTTTACAGCTGCCCTGCCAATCAGAGAATCATAGAATTGTAGGACTGTAATGGAACTTGACAGGTCACTTAGTCTAGTCCTCTACACTCATGGCAGGACTATTATCTAGACCAGTGGTTCCCAAACTCGGTCCGTGTCTTCCTCAGGGTAAGCCCCTGGCACACCGGGCCGGTTTGTTTACCTGCTGCCTCCGCAGGTACGGCCACCCGTGGCTCCCATTGGCCAGGAATGGCACACCGTGGCCAGTGGGAGCCGCGAGCTGCCGTACCCACAGAGGCGGCAGGTAAACAAACCGGCCCGGCGCGCCAGGGGCTTAACATGAGCAAGCCGCGGACTGAGTTTGGGAACCACTGGTCTAGACTCTAGATCATCCCTGACAGGTGTTTGTCCAATCTGCTCTTAAAAATCTCCAATGATGCCACAACCTCTCTAGGCAATTTATTCCAGTACTTACCCACCCTGACAGTTATGAAGCTTTTCCTAATGTCCAACCTAAACCACAACTTGCTGCAATTTAAGGCCATTGTTTTTTTTGTTCTATCCTCAGAGGGTAAGGAGAACAATACCACCCCCCTCCTCTTTGTAACAACCTTTTATGTACTTGAAAACTGTTACTGTATCATGTCCCCTCTGTCTTCTCTTCTCCAGACTAAACAAACCCATTTTTTTCAATCTTCCCTCATAGGTCATGTTTTCTAGACCTTTCATCTTTTTTGTTGCTCTTCTCTGTATTTTCTTTAATTTGTCCACATCTTTCTTGAAATGTTGCACCCAGAACTGGACACGATACTCCAGGTGAGGCCGAATCAGCATGGAGCAGAGTGGAAAAACTACTTCTCGTGTCTTGTTTACAGCACTCCTCTAATACATCCCAGAATGCTGTTTGGTTTTTTTTGCAACAGTGTTGCACTGTTCACTCATACTTAGGACTGGTCCTCACTAGGGGGCGGGATCGATCTAAGATACGCAACTTCAGCTACGTGAATAACGTAGCTGAAGTTGAAGTATCTTAGATTGAATTACAAAGTACTTACCTCGGGTCCACGCGGCACAGGCAGGCTTCCCGTCGACTCCGCTTACTCCTCGCGCCGAGCTGGAGTTCCGGAGTCGACGGGGAGCACCTCTGGGATCGATTTATCACGTCTACATGAGACGCGATAAATCGATCCCAGAACATCGATCACTACCCGCCGAATCAGGCGGGTAGTGTGGATGTACCCTTAGTTTGTGATCCACTATGTCCCCGCAGATCCCTTTTCACAGTACTCCTTCCTAGGCAGTCATTGTTCCTTCCTAAGCAGAGTGCTTTGCATTTGTCCTTATTGAATTTCTCCCCATTTACTTCAGACCATTTCTCCAGATCATTTTGAATATTAATCCTGTCCTCCAAAGCACTTGCAACTCCTCCCAGCTTGGTATCATTCACAAACTTTATAAGTGTTCTCTTCCTGCCATTATCTAAATCATTGATGAAGATATTGAACAGAACCGGATCCAGAACTGATTCCTGTGGGACCCTGTAACGGTGCGAGGACTCACCCAGTGGCACCTCCTGCTGGTTGTCCAGGGAAATTAGCTTTTTCCAGCCTGGAGCACCCTCTGCTGGTCGCTGTCCTGCTTGCCGTTGGCCCCCATGTCCTTCCCAGACCCCGGTGCCCTTTTGTCTGGGGTGCTGCCCCCAGGCTCTCCCCACCCTCTATCCCCACCTTGCCTCAGCCTATGGGCTACTGCCAGTCATCATCAAGCCCCCGTTCCCTGGGGCAGACTGCAGTCTGTAATAGCCAGTCATAATAGGCAAGGGAGGTTTGGACCTGCTGCTTTTACCTAGCCCAGGGCTGCCCCTTCGCAGCTCCAGAACTTGTTCAGGCCTCGCACAAGGCCTTGCAGCCTGCGAGGTTTCCAGGCGGGAGCTCCCCAGCTCCTCTTGCCTTCCCTTGGCGCTGCCCTACCCCAGGTCCCTGTTTAGCTCCCAGACAGCCCGGTCCTTCCCTCTCTACATTCAGAGAGATACTGTGTCCTCCTGGCCCACTGCCCTCTTATAAAAGCTAGCTGGGCCCTGATTTGGGCATGGCCACATCTGTGGCTGTTTCCCCAATCAGCCGAGGCTTGCTGCTTTCCCTAGCAGCCGCCCTCTAGGTCTGAGTGGGGTGATCACCCCGCTATAGACCCCACTTAATATGCCCTTCCAGCTTAACTGTGAACTACTGATTACTCTCTGGGAATGGTTTTCCAATCAGTTATGCACTCACCTTATAGTAGCTCCATCTAGGTTGTATTTCCCTAGTTTGTTTATGAGAAGGTCATGTATGGAAGGAGAAACTCCACAATATAACTGTAAATAATAAGCTATAATTTATATTATGAGATAGGTCTTATAAGTTAAGTCTTAGCCCCCTTCAGCTGCAAGTGAAATATGTAGGTGGAGATTTTGCAAGGTAAGCTGTACCTACAAAACAGAGGCCATTTTTTAAAGAAAATTTGGCCCTAAGTATTAATAAATGTTTATAGTCAAACAATATTGTAACTATATATTACTGAAGTGATAATTTCATAAAGCTCTTGGACAACACTGATTTTAAAATGCCTTAAAACAGAAGGTTTTAGAGAGAAAGCTTGATCCAGTGGTTAAGGGTGTTGTCTGGGACTCACTGTTCTACCACAGACTTCCCATGTGACCTCGGGAAAGTCACTCTGTGCCTCAGTTTCCTAGCTGTCAAATGTAATCAGGGTGAAAGTAGATATACTGACTTACCGGTCTGGGGGCTGAGCTGGGGCCGACCCTGGTGGAAGGGGCAGGGCTGAGGGGTCAGAGCCTGCCCTCTACTGGTAAGTGACTCCCCTCCCCCTCTCCCTCTCTCCCTCTTCCGCCCCCTACCAGCATAGCAGCGGGGCTCCGGGGGCTATTTAAAGGGCTGGGGAGGTAGAGGCAGCGGTAGCCCCTGGCCCTTTAAATAGCCCCCAGAGTCCCACCACTGCTACCCCAGGGCTCCAGGGGCTATTTAAAGGGCCTGGGGCTCCCCTGCTTCTACCGCCCCATCCTTAAAATAGCCGCCTGAGCCTTGGGGTAGCGGCGGGGGGCTCCGGCAGCTATTTAAAGGGCTGGGGCAGTAGAGGCAGCGGGGAGCCCCCGGCCCTTTAAATAGCCCCCAGAGTCCCACTGCTGCTACCCCAGGGCTCCAGCAGCAGGACTCTGGCAGCAATTTAAAGGGCCTGGGGCTCCAGCCACTGCTGGGAGCCCAAGGCCCTTTAAATTGCCACCAGGGGAAGCCAGCCACCCTGATATGGCGCACCGGCTCTTTCTGGTACGCTGTACGGGGGCATACCAGCTTACTTTCACCTCTGAATGTAATAGTAAAATAATAGCATTTCCCTACCTTGCAGTACCATAGATAGATGTTTGTTTGGGGTTTTTTGCATGTTGGGCTAGAGACTAGTTATCAATGAACACTCGCTATCTGAAAAGGTTAAACTTGCAAACCTGAAAGATCTGTGTTATGATGAATGCACAATAAAATCTTATACCCGATCTTCATGGGTTCCTTTACTCCAGCTGCGGGACTGGCCTTCCAAGGGTACGTCTACACTACAGAACTAGGTCGAAATTATAGAAGTCGATATATTAAAACCCGAATTAATGGAATCGATTGTGTGTGTCCCCACTAAAGAGCATTAAGACCATGAGGTCGATTGACTGTGTCCACAGTAGCGAGACTAGCATCGACCTTCGAAGCATTGCATTGCGGGTAGCTATCCCACAGTTCCCGCAGTCTCCGCCGCCCATTGGAATTCTGGGTTGCGATCCCAAAGCCTGATGGGACAGAAAACAATGTCGCTGGTGGTTCTGGGTACATGTAATCAGGCCATCAAACGTCCCGCCCTCCCTCCGTGAAAGCACCTGATGGGGGAGCGAAAAATCCTTTCGCGCCTTTTTTCATGCGGGCGCCATATTGCTGACACCATTGTTATCCACCCGCCGCTTCTGCTCCCACTCTGCTGTCCTGCAAACAGCGTACCAGGGGAAGCATGGAGCACGATCAGATCACCGCAACTGTTATCGCCGTTATGAACACCACGCGCATTGTCCAGGAGTATATGGAGAACGAGAACCGGGAGCTGCTAGAGCAACAGGAGGCGAGGACGGGACAGCATCAGCCTGAGGACAGTGATGAGGACATGGAGACAGACCTCTCTCAAAAAAGGCCCCCCCGCAAGGTGGACATCATGGTGGTAATGGGGCTCGTTGATACAGTGGAACGCCAATTCTGGGCCCGGGAAACAAGCACAGACTGGTGGGACCACATAGTGCTGCAGGTCTGGGATGAATCCCAGTGGCTGCGAAACTTTCGCATGCGTAAGGGCACTTTCATGGAACTTTGTGAGTTGCTTTCCCCTGCCCTGAAGCGCCAGAACACCAAGATGAGAGCAGCCCTCACAGTAGAGAAGCGACTGGCAATAGCCCTGTGGAAGCTTGCAACGCCAGACAGCTACCGGTCAGTCGTGAATCAATTCGGAGTGGGAAAATCTACAGTGGGGGCTGTTGTCATGCAAGTAGCCAGGGCGATCACCAAGCTGCTTGTACCAAGGGTTGTGAGTCTGGGAAATGTGCAGCTCATACTGGATGGCTTTGCAGCAATGGGGTTCCCGAACTGTGGAGGGGCGATAGACGGAACCCATATCCCTATCTTTGCACCGGACCACCAAGCCAGCGAGTACATAAACCGAAAGGGTTACTTTTCAATAGTGCTGCAAGCACTGGTGGATCATAAGGGACGTTTCACCAACATCAACGTGGGATGGCCGGGAAAGGTACATGACGCTCGCATCTTCAGGAACTCTGGTCTGTTTCAGCTGCTGCAGCAAGGGACTTTCTTCCCAGACCAGAAAATAACCGTTGGGGATGTTGAGATGCCCATAGTTATCCTTGGGGACCCAGCCTACCCCTTAATGCCGTGGCTCATGAAGCCATACACAGGTAGCCTGGACAGTAGTCAGGACCTTTTCAACTATAGGCTGAGCAAGTGCAGAATGGTGGTGGAGTGTGCATTTGGCCGTTTAAAGGCTCGCTGGCGAAGTTTATTAACTAGGTTAGATCTCAGCGAAAACAATATTCCCATTATTATTACTGCTTGCTGTGCGCTCCACAATATCTGTGAGAGTAAGGGGAGACGTTTATGGCGGGGTGGGAGGTTGAGGCAAATCGCCTGGCCACTGGTTATGCGCAGCCAGACACCAGGGCTATTACAAGAGTACAGCAGGGTGCGTTGCGCATCAGGGAAGCTTTGAAAACCAGTTTCATGAATGGCCAGGATGCTGTGTGAAAGTTCTGTTTTTCCCCACTAATGAAAAGCCCCACCCCTTCATTCACTCTACTTCCCTTTACCCAAACCGCCCTGCCCTCCCCCCCTCGATCACCGCTTGCAGAGGAAATAAAGTAATTGTTGCTTTAAAATCATGCATTCTTTATTAATTCGTAAAACACAGAGGGGGGACTATGGGGGTAACTGACACAGTCTCCTGGGATAGGTGGTGGAGGAAGGGAAGCACCAGGATGGGTGGTGGAGGAGGGGATGAGGGAAGGACAAGGACACACAGCACTTTAAAACTTATTGAATGCCAGCCCTTTCTTGCTTGGACTGTTCTCTTGGCTTGAGTGGCTGGGAGCACGGAGGCCACCCAAACGCGTTCTTGGGCATCTCGGGGATGAGGTTATGGGACTCGGGAAGGAGGGCTGTTGGTTACACAGGGGCTGTAGCGGCGGTCTGGGCTCAGGCGGCCTTTCCTGAACCCTACGCCTGTCCTCAGCCATAAGCCGGAGGATTTCCGTTTGATCCTCCAGTAGCCTCAGAATTGCATCCTGCCTTCTCTCTGCACGCTGACGCCACCTACTCTCTTCATCCCGCCGCTGTCTCTCTTCAGCCCGCCAGTCATTGTCTTCAGCACGCCACTTGTCCGCGCGATCAAATTCTGCCTTCCTGGACTCAGACAGTGTCTGCCTCCATGCATTCTGCTGGGCAGCCTCAGAGTGGGAGGATTCCATGAGTTCTGAGAACATATCGTCTCGACTCCTTTTTTTTTTACTTCTAATCTTCGCTAGCCTCTGGGATGGTGATGAAAGGGGTGGCGTTGAAACATTTGCAGCTGCGGGAGGAAGCAAACGGGAGAGGAGTGCTTTAAAAGACACATATTAGAGAACAATGCTCCAAACATTACATATCACATGTGCATTTGGTCCAAGGTTGCACTGTGCCTCTTATATTGAGGGTCTGCCGGTTTGCTCTGAGAGATCACACAAGCAGGTCCGGCGGGCAACAGAATTCGGCTTGCAGACAGCCATGGTAAGACACTCTATAGGCTTCTTTAAGCTTCACAACATGTGGGAATGTTTTCAAACAGCAACCCCCTCATTTCCCATAACAAACATCCCGTGGGCTGGCAATTTAAAACAAACAGGTTAGCAATTGAAAAGTGAGGGGCGGCGGTTTTCGGGTTAACATGCAGCGCGAACCTAATCACCCCCCACCCCCCCCCCCACACACACATCCAAGATGTTCGCTGTACCCCCTCCCCCCACCGCATGGGTCACAGCGGGGAAGATTTCCGTTCAGCCACAGGCAAACAGCCCAGCAGGGACGGAGCCCCTCTGAATGCCCCCTTAATAAAATTCCCCTATTTCAACCAGGTGACCATGAATGATATCACTCTTCTGAGGATAACACAGACAGATAAAGAACGGATGTTGCTTGAATGCCAGCAAAAACCGGGACCATACGCCGCCATGCTTTGCAAAGCACTGATTCCAGACTACGTGCTGCTTGCCTGGCGTGGTAGAGTGTGTTACCACGGAGCACAGGATATGGCTGCCCTCCCCAGAAACCTCTTGCACAGGCTTTGGGAGCACATCCAGGAGATCTTTCTGGAGATGTCCCCGGAGGATTTCTGCTCCATCCCCGAACATGTTAACAGACTTTTCCAGTAGCTGTGGCTGTACTGGCCACGAATTAATCATTAAACACGCTTGCTTATAAAACATGTATTAATTTAACAGAGGTACACTCACCAGAGGTCCCTTCTCCTGCATCGAGCATGCCTTGGGAGGGTTCGAACTGTACTGGCTCCAGGGTGAAGAGTTCCTGGCTGTCGGGGAAAAGGGCTTCTCCGCTTCCTTGCTGTGTCTGTGTGCTATTTTCAGCATCATTATCATCATCATGCTCCTCTGTGGGTTCTGATGATCCACATACGGAGTCAAACCACATGGGAGGGTCTGTGCTGGCTGCACCTCCTAGAATGGCATGCAGCTCATCATAGAAGCGGCATGTCTGGGGCTGTGACCCAGAGCGGCTGTTTGCATCTCTGGTTTTTTGGTAGGCTTGCCTGAGCTCCTTAATTTTCACGCGGCACTGTTGCGCGTCCCTGTTGTAGCCTCTGTCCTGCATGCCCTTGGAGACTTTGGCATATGTCTTGGCGTTTCTTCTTTTGGACCCTAGCTCTGCTAGCACGGTTTCGTCTCCCCAAACAGCGATCAGATCGAGTACCTCACGCTCGGTCCATGCTGGAGCTCGTCTTCGGTTCTGGGACTCCATCATGGTCACCTCTGCTGATGAGATCTGCACTCACCTGCAGCTCACCACGCTGGCCAAACAGGAAATGAAATTCAAAAGTTCGCGGGGCTTTTCCTGTCTACCTGGGAGGAGCATTCGAGCTCAGACCGCTGTCCAGAGCGGTCAGCTGTTGCACCATGGGATAGATTTAGGAGGCCAATACTGTCGAATTGCGTCCTCACTAAGCCTACATCGATTCGGCAATATCGCTTTAAGCGCTAATTCTCTCATTGGGGGTGGAGTGGCGAGATCGATTTTAAGAGCCCTAGAAGTCGATGTTAAGGGCTTCGTCGTGTGGACGGGTGCACGGATCAATCGAAATAACGCTAATAAATTCGACCTAAACTCGTAGTGTAGACCAGGGCCAAGTGATTTTACAATAGAACAAGGTGTTTTTCTTCAGTTTTTTTCATCCTCTAAAATCAAATCTGGTGAGGGCGAACAAAAATTAGACATGTTTGTACATGTAGGTAATGATTTGTCTCTGCAATCAGCGTAGCTATGTGTAGAGTTTATGCACACAATTGTATTCCCATGTTATCTGAGAACTTACTCCTGAAAACCTTTTACCCCCTTCATTCCCAGTGGAACTCTGTCCTGCTCAGTGGACAGCATACCTTTTACACTGAAGTATTCCTATCAAAGCACTTCACAAATGTGATCTACAGCAGTCATTTCACCCTGCCACTGAAATGCAACCATCCCAAGTGTATTCATGGCAGCTGTTTTAACACTACACACACATTTAGGGCAAGAAGTGAAGAAGAGTACTGTATTCAACTGGAACTTCAGGAAGGTGAGTAGAATGAGATTACTTAAACTGGAAATCCAGCAGGGCATATACACACCACAGTTGTTTAGATGAGGACAATTTCCTAATCCTGCATGTTGTCCAGACTGACACTGTAAAAATGATCCAAAGGACCAGGTAGGAAAAAAACTATTTTATGTTCTGATTGAGGTGTGTGTGTAGTAGGGGTAGTTTTGTGTTTTCCATGACTGGTTGAAGTAACTACAAAACAGTCTTGTAGTTTTTTGGTTGTATTTCCTGGGATTTCACATATCATATGCTCTTGTGTATTGTGTTAATTCCTTCATACACTTTACTTTCTTCCTCCTCTCTATAAAAATAATAGAGCAGGGATAATGGTAAATGTTTTTACTTCCTGCTTTGCATTCCCATTTACCACATTAATATACTAATGCTCAAAGGCTTTAAAACCTTTCAATTCTCTCATTTGCTATTTTATAATTGTAATGAGGCAACTGAGGGTTTCAGAACTGTATAGTTTTTAAACAGACTTACTACCTACTGAGCATCTTTGTGACTGGGAAATTGTCACTTGTATGTTATAGACCTCCTTAGTGTGCAGTCAGCTACTTTTATTGTAACACTATCTTGTAATCAGAAAAGTAGCACAATGAAGGATTTTTTTATGACTTCTTTTGTGCATGTAGTCAGATTCCCTGTTAGATCTGATTAATTCTAGGCAGTGCATTTGTCCTGATGCCAAATGCTTGTCTTTGTTTCTGAAGCCAAAGAAAATGCTTCTTTATTCTTTTTCCAAACATATTGTTAAAACAAAATTTCAGCTGTTTTGAAGAAACATGGGAAACTGCTTCTAAAAGAACTTATATATAGCTGGTTTTCTTTTAAAAAAAGGTCTTTACAAATATTAGTTTTTGTATTGCAGTTAATTTCAGCATGGAACTTACAGGTTCTTTTTGTATTCAAAATTTTGAATCTTCAAGTCCCCAAGCACATAACTTTCTTCCTTCTGTTATTTGATCTTAACACCATATTTAAACATATTCCATAAGCAAAAAAAACTGTAGAACCATCCTGAATCTCAAACAAAATACAAACTCTTTAGGTTCAGATACTTTTGTGCCACACAAACACCTTCACTCTTTTTGATCTGTACAAGTCCCAAGGTAAAATATATATTGAGGTCTCCATTAATCTGCCAGTTTCTTCTGGGATGTGAGTTCTTGAGTTTGTATCGGAAAGGTAAGATAGGATGTTGCAATGCCTTCTTGAGCACTAGTATACTAGTGGAAAGCTCCAGAACATGATATTTGAACAGAGCACTGTTAAAGACCAGCAGTGTCAAACTAAGAAGAGAGGCCTAATGAAATGCTCCCAAGGACAGAATATCTGTTGGAGTTTGGGTGAGAGATTTAAGACCTTGCAGAGGAATAAGGATATTGTCGAGGGTAATAAGGAGGAAGGAAGATCCCATTTCAGCTTTTATCACTGGAGCTGTGTAAAGAGCGGGAGTGTGTGGATAATGGAGTGATGGTCAAGATAACCAGACAGGCAATCAATGGTCAGTTTCGATCTGGAGTTTACAGCAATAGAAAGCTAACAGTGATGGGCATGGCAGAACCTCTGGGTCAGTGTAAATTCAAGAGATGGAGCTGGGACTGGGATGCCTCTGTAATCAGGCAGTTGGCCAGGGATACAAAAGGAAGGAGTTGGGAAAAGGAGTATTGAATTAGGAGTTGTCAGTCTCATGAGAGATTCACTGTAATTCCTGCTCCCATTCAAGTAGCAGATACTGTGGGGCTTCCTTTCCTTTCCTTGCACTTTTGCTCTTAGTCTTGGTTTGAATCAGGCTGAACAGATGCAAATAAAAAAATGAAATGCAATTATAAAAGTTATCCGTACTTCCCTAAACTTAAAAAATGGTTTGACCATTGAATTGGAAGGTTCAGGTTACTTCTTATGCAAAGAAGTTCACTCATCATTAATATTTATATGTCTGCTACAGATAGGTCATAGTTCTGTTGCAAAGGCATTTACTATTAAAATAGGGCTCCACATTTTATTCCAAGTGGTGAATTTATGTTCAGTAAGCATTTTATAATCAAACGCACCATTCTTAAAACACAGTAAAGGCATTTTCAGTAGTGCTGGACCCATTTATAACTCATTCATAAACCATTTCCAGAAAATATGCAGATATCAAAGTTCCATAATTATTTAACAAGCCATTTATAATGGAATACACACCTTTAAAATAAAATAACAGCAATGGTTCATGTGTTTAAAACTATTCTGTGCTGCAACTATACCATAAATTATTTGTAAGGCATTTATGCAGTGCTGTACACTATCTGTTATGTGTTTATATATTATTAATTCTTTACAATTCTTTGGCAGGCAGCTCTTGAAAATAAGGCATTGTCAGTTCCTGATAAAGATGTAAAAAACAACTATGAAGCAACCTACAGTACCAGAGAGTCACTGGTTTCTAATTTAAATAGGCCAGCCTGGGGCTTATATGTGATTGTAATAGGTGGAAAATGTTAACCAGGAAATCCAGTTTCCTCTTTTGTGCAGCATTTGTTTGGTGGGTATGGGAGAAGGAAGAGGGAGAGTTGCCTGCAACTGCCATTGCATGCAAAATAAGGTTTTTATTGTGGTCCAGATTCTCAAAACTGGCCACCTATACTGTGCTTTCAAAATTTGTGTGTATGGGTTCCTGCAAATCCCATTTTTGCAAATGCAAATTGGCGTTGGCATGGACATGGCAGGTGGAGTTAAAATATGCCTCATAGGTGGTTTATGGTTTCAAATGGACGGCCACAACTTTATTAACCAAATACCCAAACTTTATTACTGAGCACTTTAACTATTAAACTCCCCACTGATCTTACCCGGAATGAATCTGTCCAGGTGGAGCTCCATAATTAATAATAGGCAATAAAGGCCCTTAACCACCAGAGAAAAGCCATCCAGGGCTTTCTTCCTCTATATCAAACCACCAGCATCCAGCGTCATACTGAAAATCCCTATTCAACCCTTTCAGTGTGTGAAGAATTAGAACACTGACAAGATGCCTCAATTTGTGTTTCTGTATTGTAGCTCAATACTCCAAACTGCAGTTCTGGCCTCACTTCTATTTCTTGTTCTTATACTGCCTTCATCACTATGGTATCTGAGTGCCCTCTAGTAATGAATTAAGTGACATGACTAGCATCTGTCATGGAGAGTTCATTCTCTTTCTTATCCTGTCCCTGGGGGAAAATTGTGTGTGCAGTGTAGTTTTGTTTTGTTAAGATTTTGAGGATTTTTTTTTAAATGTACATGCTGTTACATGTTTCTTTAAGCGAAGTCAGGTCGAAGAAGAACACCTTGCACTTGGAAAGGAAGGTAATAAGGTTTGGGATAGTCTTGTGCGGGGTTTGTTCCACAGTTTCAGACTCACCGCCTAGAAAGCTATGTCTCCTGCACAAACAAGCTTTATGTGACCTGTGGCAAATGGCCGGCACTACTATGATGGGTCCCGCACTTTCTCTTCTTGGGGGTGGTTCACGGTGCCATTTCTTGTCCCTGAACTGGGGTAACAGCTATCCTACTAGTATCCCAGGGAAGGGGAGTGGAGAGGGAGGGACCCGGGCCCGCCCTCTACTCCGGGTCCCAGCCCAGAGGCCCTATGATAGCAGGTGAACCACTTGTACCAGTGATTCTTTCCCCTGGGCTACTTCCCTCTCCTGACCTTCAGCTTGTGGGGCTTCCTGCCTTCCCTCTGCACAAGCCAGGTGTCCCTTTACCTAGGATCTTGGTCTTCTTAGCCCACCGCAGCACTTCTCAAAACTCTCCTCCGCTTTCCTCCAAACTGATCTTTGTTCCACCATCAATCCACTCTGCTTCACTCCTCCAAACTGCTCTCTGCTCCACCACCAAACCACTCTGATTCACTCCTCCAAACTGCTCTCTGCTCCACCACCAAATCACTCTCCTTTAGCTCCTCCAAACTGCTCCAACTCCTCCTCACTCTGCTCCAACTCCTCTGGCTGATTGAAGCAGGGGGATTTTATCAGGTGACTGGCTTCAGGTGCTCTAATTGGTTTCAGGTGCTTTTAATTAATCTACAGGGAATAAGGCTTCTCCTCATCCTAGATCACTCTCCTGCTGCCTTCTGGCCATGCTGTATCACAGACCCGAGGTGCCTGGGACAGCCCTCACTGAAAATGCCAAGGTCAGGGCAGGCTGCAAAAAGAAGAGCAGATTCTCCCAGAACTGGTAGTTAACACTGAAGTTAGACTCACCAACCAGTGACAAACTGTGCTCCTGATCTCCCCTCTCCCCCATGGGTTATCACGAAGCTGAAAAAAGAAATAACACAGCCTCCTTTATTGCATTCCAGCTCTCTGGCTCCCAGTCAGAACATAGGTCCAGTACAGTGAGAAGTTATTTAAAAACTCTGCTCACTATACAAAATGTTCTTGAGACCTTAAAGGGCCAGCCACATTATCAGGTCAATATTAATTTGATCTTACCCAAAATACCACACTGCCAGACAATCCTTTAGCATCTAAAACTAAAAGTTTACAATAAATTAAAGAAAGAACAATAAGAGAATTTTTAAATGGTCAAGCAATCAAATATATACATAAGATTTCAAAGTCCATATATCAGGTTCTTAGCAATGTTAGTGAGTTTGCTGGCTTGGAAGTCCCTCTGGAATACATCCACAGCTTGGATGGGTCATTGTCATTTTGTTCAGAGCTTCAGTTTATAGAGAAGTTGCTCCAGAGGTAGGAAGCAGGATTAAAGACAAAATGGAGATGAAGCAGCTGTCTTTTATAGCTTTTGCCATGTGGCTTATACTTCCTGTGTCCCAAACATAAGCTTCACAGCACATGGCATGGAAAAGTCTTAGAGTTCTGTCCATAGGCATGCCTCTACATCTCTTGCTGACTCATTGTACAGCTGATGTTCCTTGATGGGCCATCAAGCAGTTTAGTGCTGATGCCATTCTGTCTGGGGGTGTCACCCAGAAACACAGCACAAGTTTGAAATATAGATATACCTTACATATCTATAACTCACAATACAAAGGTGATACAAACATATAAACAAGATTATCTTACTTGGCAAATCATAACATTTTCATAGATACCTTACATAGCATATCTGGTCAGATTCCTTGCAATTTTATAATATTGGTATCAACAATATCATAAAGTGTCTCCCATATTCCATACAGCATCACACTTTACCCTTGAGGTAAAAAGTTCCATTGAGGCTGAGGAGCAGAGTTGTCTCCCACAGTCCTTATCTCAGAACTTTACTTGAACTTGTATAAATCCAGGGCCCTGGCCATTGAACACTTTGTAAATAAAGACTGAGACCTTGAGGTTGATTCAAATTCAATGGGAAATAAGTGCACTCAACATATGACAGGTTTGATGTCTGACAGGTCATATTCAAACTGAGTATTGTATTGTTCACAATGAACACCCATATACTTTTTGAGAAAAATGCTAATTGATATCTGATAAAAATGCTAATTGATAGATTATGGGGGCTGGAGGAAGATAGTCATGTATTAAGTGACTAGTCTTAATTGGAGATGCAGTCTTTTCATTTGCCCTTTCCTTGATGGGAATAGATCCATAACTTGCCTGGCCCCTTGTGTGCTTCCCCATCACAACTGTGAGTGCCACATTGATCAGGAGGAGAAAGGCGTGCACCCAGACCCCATTCCACAAGTCCCTGAGGCCAGAATGATCCTGTTGATGATGTAGTATGTGAAAGTAGCTGTGACAGGTTGGGTCACACAAACCCCCTTGAGACTGTCACCTGATATGCTGAGACTACCTCTGAGTCTGTTTTACCTGCCATCTGGGGACTTCAGTACCCTGTCTTGTTGAGCCAGACATGCTAGCCTGCTGCAAACACAGATCCAGGTCTGAACCACATCAGATTAAGAAGTGCTCCTGTCTCTATATACCCAGTTCCCAATGGGATCCAAACGCCAAATAAATCCATTTTACTCCGTATAAAGCTTATATAGGGTAAACTCATACATTGTCCACCCTCTATAACATTGCTAGAGAGATATGCACAGCTGTTTGCTCCGCCAGGAATTAATACTTGCTCTGGGTTAATTAATAAGCAAAAGTGATTTTATTAAATATAAAAAGTAGGATTTAAGTGGTTCCAAGTAATAACAGACAGAACAAAGTGAATTACCAAGCAAAATAACATAAAATACACAAGTCTAAGCCTAATACAATAGGAAACTGAATATGGATAAAATCTCACCTTCAGAGATCCTAAGCTTCCTTCACAGACTAGACTCCTTTCTAATTTGGGCTCAATCCTTTCCCTGGTACAGTCCTTGTTCCATCTCAGGTGGTAGCTAGGGGATTTCTCATGACTACAGCCCCCTTTGTTCTGTTCTACCCCCTTATATACCTTTTGCGCAAGGCATGAATCCTTTTTCCCTCTCTGGGTTACCACCCATCCTTCTAAATGGAAAAGCACCAGGTTAAAGATTGATTCCAGTTCAGGTGACGTGATCACATGTCACTGTAAGACTTCATTTCCCACTTGCCAGCACACACGTATACAGGAAGACTTACAAGTAAACAGAACCATTTACAACCAATTGTCCTGGTTAATGGGAGCCATCAATATCCCAGCCACCATTAATGGCCCACACTTTGCATAATTACAATAGGACCTCAGAGTTATATTTCATATTTCTAGTTTCAGATACAAGAATGATACATTTATACAAATTGGAAGACCACATTCAGTAGATTATAAGCTTTGTAATATTACTTTACAAGAGACCTTTTGCATGAAGCATATTCCAGTTACATTATAGTCACACTCATTAGCATATTTTCATAAAATCATATCGAGTGCAACGTCACAGTAGCACACAAGGGTGGGGCTGGCGCATCCCACTTCCTACCTCCTGGCAGGGGATGGAAGAGGTCAAGCTCCCCACAGCCCAGCCAATCTACCCAAGCATGTCCCCAGCAGGCAGTCCAAGTGGTAAAGCTATACCCAGTTTGCTTCTTGGTTCAGAAATTGCAGCTCCTTCCCTAAACCCATAGTAAGGGGACAGAAGGGCCCTTGGGATCACACATCTGCATTGAGTACAACATAAGGCAGGGCTCTGCACATCACTTGTTAGCTCCTTGTCCCCCTCCTTTCACTTTGCAAAGAGGATTGGGATATACCTGGGTGATATCCCCTTGACCACAGTGATGAATCACCAGGAAGCTGGGGATGATACACAACTGCCCGATTCATTCTGCTCCTTGCAGTTCTCTTCTTCCACATGGGCAATTCTGCTGCAGGCTGGAGGCTAGGGCTGCAAGAGAGCCACTATGGGTACTGATGATTGGCCATATGCCAGGTCAATCAGGCATACAGAACTCCCAAGCAGACCTCCACAGCCACAATTTGAAGCACCTGGAGAAGCCCTTTGTCTGGCTTTTGTGGAAGGACAGATGGTCAGTTTGACCTCCTGCCCTCACCTCTGGCTGGCTGGCCTTTATGTGTCATAGTCAAATGCCAGGTGCTTGCTGGAACCTTCTATCACATGCCTCTTCTCATGTTGACACTTTGTCCACTGGGATCCAGGAAGGTTCTTCTGGTCCCAACATACAATTATACCCTCTCCTAACAAATAAGAAGGGTGAGGAAACCAATGAGATGACCAGTGGAATTTGACTGGCCAGTCCCCATGACTGGGCAGCCAACTTTGTAGTGGATGGGAGTAAGAGTAGGGCACAGGATTCTAGGTCTTCTCCTCCCCAGCCAGTATTGCCAAAGTCCCACCTTAGTGCATCAGGATGAGCATTTGCAAACACACAGCACTGGTCACTGCCAGCAGCATCCTCTTTGTCTGCAAATTATACATTATAGAGTTTGTGGGCCATGTTATTGAACAATTTTTTGGGGGAGGAGCAAAATTTAGGTGACCAATTCTGAAAAGTTTGGTAATTCCATATGTATATGCTGTAAACAAAGAACTTAAAGTGATTTCCCTGGATGTCTGTCTTATATATTTGTTAACACCTATGTATAGTATATATGTCAACCAAGATTTTAAAATAAATATTTACAGTGTATGTAATATGCAAAACTTTCCTATTTAATTAAGGTCAGTGTGGGTAAAATTAACATTATCAGTAGGTTGTATAATTTTACTCCTTGGGATGGTTGTGATGTCGACTTCTGTGTAAATGATATGTGCACTTAATATCTGGTTTTGAAGTTTATCGGTAGCAAAGGTATATATGTACTGAGGATCTATATAACATTCCTACTAGTTTACTTACTCACAGCGTTTGTGCGTTGAAAACAGGATCTTATTTGACCAAGCAGTTTACTGTGTGCTTTGCCTGTCTCATTTGGGTTGAAAGCCCTTTGAAGCAGGGGCAATGTTGTCTTTATATTGTATAGTTCCAGGCATAATATCATCATTAGGCAATAATGGAAATCATATTTAATGCAGTTGTGGATCCTCAAACCTTCTTTGTCCATTTGAAATGGATTCCGGAATAAATGTTTAAATCCTAGGGAAAGAAAACATTTCTTCCCAGCTTCAGTTAACTTGAAGAAATAAGCCATTATTACTTTACCATCGAATGTAGGCACCACCGTTTTCAGTGGAATGTGAGAGAGAGGTCTGTTATCCCTTAGGGAGTACACAGCAGCTTGATCTACTTTTTCCATGATATATTACCTTTCAAAAGCTCTTCATTTTACGTGCATGAAGTAACCATTTACAATACTAAAACAATGGCTTGTACCTGGTAGCAGAAGGAAAATAAGAGGTGAAATCAGAGAAATGGAAAATGTTTAAGGAAACAAATACAATTTACTTTGTAACTATTGCGCTTTGGGGAAGAAATCTGAAATACAAAGAATTAAGAAAGGTGAACCTAAATAACCAGACATCATAGAAAAGTCAGGGGTGAATTTTGTGTTCTCTTCCCACAAATACAATGCAGTATTTCTTGGAGAACGGTTATAACAGAAGATATTGATTTTATTTTGAATCTCTTTTTTCTTCTTCGGCGGCTAGTTTATATCTCTGGAGTGAAGGCACTCAATGAGTTAAAACAATACATGCAGTGGCTCATAATTGTGTTTTTATCATGCTGCAGTTCTGTGAGAAGACCAATCCCACACCTGTACTGTCTTCAAGGACCAGCAATCCTGCTCTTTGTCTCTTGCAATCCCGATTACTTAACTATGGTCAAAGACATTTGGAGTCAGATTTTTAGATGGGCTTCAGCTTGGAGTCCATTTTTGGATGTCCTTTTACCTTTTATGTAATTTATGTTTTTATTTATTGCATGTGCAAAATCTCGCATTATTTTGAAGCATCAATAAATTGCAGGTGCAAATATTAGTAAACATCTAATTATCTAAGTTACAATTGAAAATAGATATTAGATGTCTAGCTACAGATATTTGTGCACACAAATGTGAGCACAACTTTTATCCAAAGGGATTTAATGGAAATCACTTAGGCCATGGGTGAAATTCTCAAAAGTGCTTACGTGACTTAGGCACCTAAGTCCCATTTCCAAAAGTGACTGATGGACAGATTTTAAAAGGTATTTAGGTGTGTAAAAATGCAGGGAGATATTGAGTGGGATATTCAGAAGCACTTGGGACATAACGATGCAAGATTTCAGGATGTAGTGACAGCAATTTATTTATCACTGGTGTGATAAATATCAAATAATGAAAGTAACATGATGCATCTCCACTTCCCCATTTGCGAAGTAGTGAAAGAAAAGTGACACAGATGCAAGTGGGAAAAATCCTTAGCAGCTGAAGTGAAATTCTGTGCCAAAGCAGCACTATTGTAGTCTAGTCTATTCTAATCAAGTTCATACACTGCCCTCATCACTGTAGTATCTGAACACTTTCCAGAAGTACATTTAAAATGATCATGTCAGCCCTCTGCTCTTTCAATATTCAACCTGAACATGGATTTTCTGTAATTCCTGATCTTTAAGTGCATGTTAAATTTAAAAAAAAAGAAGGAAAGAGCAAAAGGTTTCTTTATTTGAAACATTATGTGCATTTTTATTGCCTTTCATTTTGTCTAATGAAGGTCTGTAAAATATCATATTTCCCCTTATATTCTCTATTTCCTCTGTAGATTAGTAGACATGATGTCAATATAACATTAGTGGGGTTGGATTTTATTATAATTACTGGTATTTGTATTACACATTAATGCTGAAGCTTCTTTTACTCATTGTGGAAAATTGGGCTGTTCAGTAACACCTGTACCAACCCAGGAGTGTTCTCCAAAACACTGAGTCTTGTATCCACTACACACTTGCCTCTGTAGTTTGCATACCTTGGTTTGGGAGTCAGGAAGTATTATTGGGTTTCCAGGTTTGATGATAAATATAGTTTCCTCCTCCTTGCTTAGCCACGAAAAACAGATTTTATTTCCTCCTTGAGACAAAGCATTTATGTTCCTCCAGGTCATGACCTTGGAAAAGTCATTCTTTTATTGGCTCATCTCTTCTTGTCTTAGTTTACTCCACTGATTTATTTTTTATTTCATCACTATCCCCCAGGGCATCAAAGTTAGTCAGTGATGTTCTTTTTTTCAAAACAGGAAGTATATCGCCTGTTTCTACAGCCCATAGAAAAATATTGTCTTTTCTCTTCTCCCCTCTCCCTAACAACCTCCAGACAGTGTCAGCAGAGTATTCACTCTACAATACCTGGGATATTCATGGTTTTCAGTGGCACTGAGCAGCACATGTGTGTATTAAACATGCAGGGGCTGGTTCCTTTCTCACAGCAGAAACTGGATGCATTTTTTCCTTGCATGTTTTGTTGCCCTACAGTATAAAGAAGAGATTTATAGATTCAGAACTATGTGAAACCCCAGGAAAATGGTCAGAAAGGGTAGTGAACTGTGTCATCTGTTGATCCACAGATGCTTTTTTGGGCAGCCCAGCACATCCACCAGAGTAAATTTGGGTTGAACCTTCACTATATGAGTGATGAGGGAATAGTGAGCATCAGATCCTAACCATTCATCTTTAATATTTCACAGTGCTACCTGTCCTGCATGTACTAGTTAAAAAAATGGTAACATAAGTTAATGTGATGTACTATGCCAAAATATGAGACTACACAGACAGGCATGGGGTAATCTCCCTCAACCAGTTTTCACATTAGGTCAACAAAGTGTAACAGGAAATTTGTGCATCGTGAATCTTAAACGAACTAACAGTGATTTTCTGAGTTGAGAGTGC
Source organism: Chelydra serpentina (assembly GCA_037349315.1). Taxonomy (NCBI): domain Eukaryota; kingdom Metazoa; phylum Chordata; order Testudines; family Chelydridae; genus Chelydra; species Chelydra serpentina. The sequence goes on from JBAIAC010000010.1 coordinate 48,965,539, forward strand.
AGTAGGTGTGCATTACTTTCCATTTTCAGCAGGAAGGCAGAATTCATTATTTAGGCACGTTGCAATATGTTGCTTAAATAACATGGCAAAAGAGAGAGTTTTTTGCAAGACCAAGCAAATGGAATAGAGAGGGAAACTATTGTCTCCGGAGACCGATAACACTGGTCTACAATTTTTGAGAAGTCGTCTGCTTCAGAGATAAAATGTGCTATTTAGTATGTATTTTGATGAGCTGAATTCAAATATGACAATTCAAACAACTGATTGGCTACTGTTTCTAAGATATTTAAGGTTTTTTTTACATTTTATGTCCATGTATATTGTGTAGATAGTAGAGTTTTAATCATAAATTGTAAACCTAGGTCTTTTCATGTGTTTATGGTTGCGTTACATGATACTATTTCACCTGTCCTGTTTATGTAACACTTTAAAAATCAGCAAAGGGGCTATATAAATAAAATTTATTATGGAAACAAAAGGCAAAAAACTATTATGTACATAGTTTAGTCCTATTCAGTGTCTACTCGGCGCTTCTTGGCTTGTCTCTTGTATTCATTACATGGAGCATCTCTTGTCACTGTCCAGCAATAGTCTGCAAGCATTGATGGGCTCCATTTGCCCTGATAGCGTTTCTCCATTGTTGCAATGTGCTGGTGAAATCGCTCGCCGTGCTCGTCGCTCACTGCTCCGCAGTTTGGTGGAAAAAAATCTAGATGAGAGTGCAAAACATGTATCTTTAGTGACATGTTGCAACCAAGGCTTTTGTATGCCTTGAGGAGGTTTTCCACCAAAAACCTGTAGTTGTCTGCCTTGTTGTTTCTGAGAAAATTTATTGCCACTAACTGGAAGGCTTTCCATGCCTTTTTTCCCTTGCCACGCAGTGCATGGTCAAATGCATCATCTCGAAGAAGTTCACGAATCTCAGGACCAAGAAAGACACCTTCCTTTATCTTAGCTTCACTTAACCTTGGAAATTTTCCACGGAGGTACTTGAAAGCTGCTTGTGTTTTGTCAATGGCCTTGACAAAGTTCTTCAGCAGACCCAGCTTGATGTGTAAGGGTGGTAACAAAATCTTCCTTGATTCAACAAGTGGTGGATGCTGAACACTTTTCCTCCCAGGCTCCAATGACTGTCGGAGTTGCCAATCTTTCTTGATGTAGTGGGAATCTCTTGCACGACTATCCCATTTGCAGAGAAAACAGCAGTACTTTGTGTATCCAGTCTGCAGACCAAGCTAGAGAGCAACAACCTTCAAATCGCCACAAAGCTGCCACTGATGTTGGTCATAGTTTATGCACCTCAAAAGTAGTTTCGTGTTGTCATAGGTTTCCTTCATATGGACTGCATGACCAAGTGGAATTGATGGCAAAACATTGCCATTATGCAGTAAAACAGCTTTAAGACTCGTCTTCGATGAATCAATGAACAGTCTCCACTCATCTGGATCGTGAACGATGTTGAGGGCTGCCATCACACCATCGATGTTGTTGCAGGCTACAAGATCACCTTCCATGAAGAAGAATGGGACAAGATCCTTTTGACGGTCACGGAACATGGAAACCCTACCATCACCTGCCAGGACATTCCACTGCTGTAGTCTGGAGCCCAAAAGCTCTGCCTTACTCTTGGGTAGTTCCAAATCCCTGACAAGGTCATTCAGTTCACCTTGTGTTATGAGGTGTGGTTCAGAGGAGGAGGATGGGAGAAAATGTGGGTCCTGTGACATTGATGGTTCAGGACCAGAAGTTTCATCCTCTTCTTCGTCTGACTCAAGTGAGAATGATTCTGGTGCATCAGGAACCGGCAGTCCTTCTCCGTGGGGTACTGGGCGTATAGCTGATGGAATGTTTGGATAATGCACAGTCCACTTTTTCTTCTTTGACACACCTTTCCCAACTGGAGGCACCATGCAGAAGTAACAATTGCTGGTATGATCTGTTGGCTCTCTCCAAATCATTGGCACTGCAAAAGGCATCGATTTCCTTTTCCTGTTCAACCACTGGCGAAGATTTGTTGCACAAGTGTTGCAGCATATGTGTGGGGCCCACCTCTTGTCCTGATCTCCAATTTTGCAGCCAAAAGAAAGGTGATAGGCTTTCTTAACCATAGTGGTTATACTGCGCTTTTGTGATGCAAAAGTCACTTCACCACAAACATAGCAGAAGTTATCAGCACTGTTCACACAAGTACGAGGCATCTCTGCTCACTTTGGCTAAACAGAAATGTGTCCCTTTGCAAAATCAAACACTGACAAATAAGAGAACACGACACTGTATGATTTCTAGAGCTGATATAGGGCAATTTGTTCAGCAGAGTGATGTAAGCTTCGTTATGATTGCATCATCCATGACTTCTAGGAAGAACATGATGCAATTCATATCATGTATGACGCAATACCAGCTTCAGATTGCATCATTCATTGTTTTGCCTAAAAAGCAAGTACTGTCCAAACCCAGTCATAGATTTATTCATAGATCCAGGCAAAGATGTATTTTAGTCATTTCTGGTTTAAATTGAGATCCCTTCCCTTTATAACTCACTTATCCTCCGCCATTCCCAAGTCAAGGGTCGTATATACTGACCCAATAGCATGTCTTGAAAACTAGAGCCAATCAACAATTTTAAGCATCATTTTCGTTCTCAGTGACCCAGAATTAGTAAAGTTTGACTACATTTATTTCAGAAGCATTTTGGCTGTAGAGCAGTGTAATGGGCTATGGATTCTATAGGTCACTGATTCAGATCTACTGTAGGATAGTAGTGACCAAAAGTCCTCTGTCATCTGAAGGCCGTTTTGTGGCTCATGTGAAATGAGTTGGTGGTCTTAGCCCAGGACAGATGTACAGATTATCACTGACACTGGTTGACACATGGTGCTTGTTTACAATCTCAGCAGAGAGGCAAAGGCTGAATCAGCATGGAAACTCATACTCATCTCTTCCCTGGTTTCTCCAGCACATAGCTGAGGTACATTGTGGGCTTGGTGTGGGTAAATTGAACCTCAGAGCTTTAGCAAATAATACAGTCTCATAAAGGAGGAGGAGTTAATAAAATGCTAAGGGGAAACAATTTATTCTTTTAAGAGAAAATAGAATTTATAACAGCAATAAAGGATTTATAGCAGCAATAGGTACTTATATATAGCAGATTATTATTAGTTAAAAAAATTCACTGGGTCTTCACCTCCAGCCCTTAAACAAATCCTGTCCTATTCTCATCGAATTTATGGAAACCTACAATATTTTATTCTTACTTCCTATGTCATGATTTGCAGATCTGTTGTTTAACTGCAGATTAACAATTACTACAAAATTCCAGATGTATTAAACAATTTGCATACAGTATATGTGAAAATTAGCAGTCTATTTACATTGTGGTTGACTAGGTCAGGATCCTATGGAGGCAATCCATTTGCAACAGGGACAAAAGGAAAGATGGAGTTACAGCAGTAAGCTATTATTTTCCACTTTAAAATATAGTGTAGTTATTTGAGTCTCAATACTGTACTAGAAAACATTGTCTCCATCCAACTAGCACTTAATCTCTATTACCTGGAGGTTAAAAAGTCAAAAAACAATCATCCATGTCAGTGATTCCTGCAGTGGATTGTTACTGAACCATGTAAGGTCATTTAAATGGGGAGAATTAGCTCCCAGCAGCTTCATGAGTCAGAGATATTACAGTACTCTTCTGCCCCATCTCTCCTCCATTGAAAGCAATGATTGAGTCCTGTGGGCTTCTTATCAAAGGTGTCCTGCTGAAGCAAAAGGTGATGTTTTTTCTTTTGATAGGCATTTCTTGTTTTATGAACTGAAAATATGTAAAGATGGATGCTGAGACTGAACACAGCAACTGTGATGACTTTACCAAACTACTGTGGAGTTAAGCTATGCAGGGAAATGGCTAGAGACGTATTGGATCTGGTAAACAGTGCAGCCTGTTCAGTTAGACTTGCATGTCAAAATATTGGCAGGGTATAGTCTGTGTTTTTGTAGTCCATTAATACATCTTTTAAACATGTGTATATGCATGCTCATACACACAGAGAATGAAACCTGTCGTAAGTGACCCTCCCAAGGGACCAGTAAAATAATTTGCCTAGTAAATGTGGTCCTTGAATAACAGCTGGACGAAACAGGACTAGAAATCTTTGTGGTAGTTTAAAGGGGGTCACCAAGCATTACGTATGGTAACAAGGGTGTTTAGTATAGGTTTCCTTCTTCTCCAGAATTTAAATTTATAAAATGGCCATATGGGAGGCTAATGAAGATTCTGACTGGGTTGATATCTAATATAACTACTCAGGCTTGATTTTATTAGCTCATTTGCCTTTCCCAAAAGTCCTACTCAAATCAAAAGGAAAAAATGCTAGAGAAAATAGTTTCCCTACAATTTTTATGTTTAAGTGGGGGGTTTTTTTCTGCCTTTTTTGTAAAGTGCTGTAGAAATCAAACATCACTTTGACCCCTCAGCAGGCTACTAGCAACCGAAATGGACAAATGAAAACTCCAGCTGTTTACTTTTGTTTTTTTTTTTTAGTGGAAACAAGACTGGTAAAAAAAATCACAGTAAATTAAATTTTTAAGTAGTTGTTACTTTAAAACATTTACAACTTTTTTAGGGAGACATCCAGTGCCCATTTCCATGGAAACAGAAGCTGAAACAGTAGTAGAGAGTTACAACTTGCAGTTTACAATTTTGGCTTCCAGTTGTGAGTGCAAAAACTCTGTTTAGCAAACAGCAGCATGCTGAAGTCCATTGTACGTTATGGGCCAAATTCTGGTATGCTTACCCAGTAGTATTTTACTTTGCAGATAGTTCTGTTCATTTCCGCAGAACTACTCATGGAGTGAATGTTAGTAAAATCTGGCCATAGATGTAAGCCTGGGGAAGAAAAAATTAAATAATGAAAATTGAAAATTTGCTTTAAATAAAGGCAATGTATTTTTGTGTCCTAATCACCAATTAAAATACACATCATATGTCTTAAATTACATTTTTTAATTAAAACAATCCAAAATTATAAGCAATAACATATTCTGAATAGGATGCAGTGTAGTTGTAGCTGTGTGGGTCTCAGGATATTAGAGATACAAGGTAGGTGAGGTAATATCTTTTATTGGATCAACTTCTGTTGTCTCTCTCACCACAGAAGTTGGTCCAGTAAAAGATATTATCTCACCCACCTTGTCGCTCTACTATTCTGAATAGTGTCTTTTGCTAGATAGGCCACATATCTATCTCATTTGTATCAGTTTTATTCCATTCTTCGTGGTTAGCTGATGGCACTCAACCTTCTTCAGATCTAAGAAGATGTGTGGATTTTCCAGCCATGCAAAGTTCTACATGTCCAGAGCGGGATAGGGTTTTGTTTGCTTGTTTTTGACAGTTAAGTAGAATATAATTATTTTCTTCATCATCAGCATCTTGCTGCTGGTGCAGAAGCAGATTTTGCATGTGGACTGTTAAGCTCTTATGACATCTTTTCTAGTCTGGTATATCCAGCGTAATTACACCTTTTACAAATTAATAGAGAGTCATAGATTTTAAAGCCAAAAGAGACTACCAGATAATCTAGACTGACCTCCTGTAGGGCACAGGCCATAGAATTTCATCCATTTGAGCCCAATAACGTATTTGACTAAATCATATCTTCCAGAAAGGCATCTAAGTCTTGATTTGAAAACACTGAGATGGAAAATCCAGCACTTCCCTCGGTAGTTTATTCCAAAAGGTTAATCACTCTCCCTATTAAAAAAAAAAGTGCTTTATTTCTAATTTGAATTTGTCTGGCTTTGACTTCCATCCATTGTGCTTTACTGGAAATGATTACACTGTAAAAATTGACTTATAAAGAGTTTTCTTCCTTTGTGGTTTACTTATTTTTACCATTTTTTCCCAGGAATCCACATTTCTTCACTTGGAACATAATTTAGGGTAAATGTGCCTTGTGTAATGTGCAGGGGAATCTGATGTGCAGTCGCTGTTAACAATACCAGAAGGGGAGGAGATGTGTGCCTAATTCCCCTGCACACTGTGATGAATATTACCCCCCTATATTGTGACTTGTCCGGTCCACTGGGCTACGTGACATAATGTCATGTAACAGTAACTACGCAATCAATTAGAAATCTTGCAACAGGACTTGCCAGCAGGGAAAATTTGAAAAGGCCCATTTTTCTACACAGTCATAGGGTACAAAAAAAGTGCTTTTATATTAGTTTATAAAAAGTATAAAATGCAGAAAGCCAGGGTATATTTCACTTCTATTATAAAGTTTTATTTCTTATAGAGGGCATACAAGTATTTTGATCCAATATACTTTATTTTATTTATGACATGATCCATCCCTGGTCATTCCATTGGATCAAAATCACCAGGATAATTAATTTGTTCTTAGTATGCTCTTGAGCGGTTGGGTTCTACAGCATTTTGTAATTCTACCATCTCCAGCTTCAAGCAGTATTTGCCATGCTCAGTCTACATCATAATTCAAAGACGTTCAGACAACCCGTTAATATCTCTCGTGGGACCCATCATCTATAGCACCCATCGTGGTAATATCTAGTTGCTTTCCAGGTAAATTGTATTGCCACAGTAAGGTTCTTAGAGGATTTCATGGCGATTCCTTCTCTTCTCATTTCTCTGGTTAGAGACTGTATATGTCTGCATACACACACGTGTGTGCACACGCAGACTAGGTGCACTGTAGCGGGGCTGCTGGTTGCTGTTTACTGATCACCCCTTCATAGCCAGAGGTGCCGCTGCAGTGCCTTTGCTCCATTTTCCCCTTTTCAGGGCTTTTCCCCACAGTCTTTCTTGAGATTACCATGAGCCACTGCCTAGGGCTGGGTAAATAGCCAAAAGTAGTTCAAAATAGTCCTCAACGTCCCCAAAATAAAGGCCATTACAGCAATGCAAAAGTTTCTACTTATCTCCAGCTCTTCTGCTGCAAACTGAGCTCTTACTCTGCCCCAGACTCTTGTCCATGGAGCCGCTGATCCTGTCCTTCCTGATGGGAGCTCACCCTTCTGGCTCTGGCTTCCTTCTTCCTCTCAGCACACACCCTGTTCTGAGAAAGAAGGCAGCATCTACACTGCCCTCTTTTGGAGACCTTCTCTCTGATTGGTTGGGAGAGAGGGGAGCCTTGCTCCACCCTGTACTATAGGGCTCGTGGTACTTGGCCCTTAAAGCGACAGTATCCTGAGTTTTTTCACCCAATTACTAGTTCCCCAGGGCCTGCTTCCTCTCTTCCTGATACAAGGCCATTTCCAGGGCCTGTGTTTATTCCACTAGTCTTAAAGAGCCAGTATATCCCATTACATTCAGGTTAAAAGTTCACTCTGGCTTTAGAGAGATTACTGTTTTCTGTGTTATTCCCTATACTTAAAATGGGAAATGCCACTGGAACAGGTAATGTGTGTAGAACTTGAATACCAGAATGAACTTTGAAGTGGCACCATGGTATAGAACTTAAAAACCTTGTGCCTGTTACGTGGGAATGCTTTCTAAAGAATAGGATTTTTCAGCATATTCTGAAAGTGGTCAGTTTCTGTAAAAAAAAGCCTTTTTTATCTAGAAACTCATTTGGAACGGAAACCACTTGATAGAGAATTCATTACCTCTGTCTCTCAAATGCTTCATCCTGCAACTTTGTAATTTGCTTTGGCCGAGAGAAGCTCAGATGTAACGGCTGGAGATGCAGCTGGGCCTGATCTGTTGGTGGTGGTGGAGTCGAAGACCAAGTATTTAAAGTGACAATGGAAATGTACTGGGAGCCCATGGTGGGATTGAAGCACAGGTGTGGTATGCTCCTGCCATTTTGTCCCATGTAAGGAGAGGGTGACTGCATTGTACTCAAACAACAGCTTCTGCTTTGTGCCCACCTCCTTGCCTATAGACAGTGAGTTAAAATAATCCAGTCTGGAGGTAGTGCACACATGGAGGCAAAGTTTCCTAGCACGCTGCAGATGGAAGAGGCTTTTTCCCCAGCTGATACTACCTGATCATCTAAACTAAATAATGAATTAAGTGCAATGATATACAAAAGGCTGCCGAAGAGTTAAAGCTATATCAACCAGGCATTAAGGGCCTGATCCAAAGTGTATTAAAGTCAGTAGAAAGGTTTGTACTAACTTCAGTGGTCTTGAATCAGGCACTAAATTACTGGATTCTTAAAAATTTATCCTCGCAGGTGAGCTTGCTTTATTGTTTAAAAACTATCCAGGCTCTGATCCTGTGAACACATCTACTTTGGGACAACTTGTGGGTACAGTTACTCTTTTTTCATGTACATAAAATTACTCACATCCTGAACTGTTTTCAGGATTGGGCTCAAGTTTTTACCCCTCGAGAACATACATTTAATTCTTTCCCAGAGCAGTATCCCAGTTAATAGAAATAATAATTACAAACACCAGTTCAGTTGTCCTCTTTGTTGGAAAGATGTGAATCACTTTCCACAATCCCGACACTCTGTCTTCATGGTGCAGCTAGTACAAGGTGTTCTTGCTGTCAGAGGATCAAAGTAGCATTGCATCCTTATACGTCTTTAAGATGTACTGTAGCAAACAGCATAGAAAAGCACTTGTTTTTTTGCGGTGGGGGGAGGGAGTTCCCTGTCCAGGTAAAACATACTTTTATTTTAAGCATTCTCTCTTAGTCACTTTCTTGCAGAATGTGGGGATTCTGTTCCCTGCCCCTTGTTTGATAAACAATATAAGGCCCTTTTGCTACCTGGCTTCTCCGCTGTAATTCAAAGAGCAGGACAAAACAGACCTAACCTCAATTTCCTGTGTTGAATGTGCAGCTGCCTGATTGATGGCCTGATGAATTATTAATGAAAGGACCTTGTGTGCATATTCATGGAAACATCTCTTTATTAATTCATAAAGCAGCTGCTGCAAAAGCAGAGAGTGGAGGGCTCAGTCTCCTCCCATGTGAGGGCACATAAGAAGTGCCTCTTCCCTAACCTCTTAAAGATTCCTGCCCCTCCAGCAGCTCAGTTTATTTTGTGCAACAACAGCAGCTCTTCCCCATTTTTTTAAAAATTGTACTTCTTTGCACCAGCAAGGGGACTGTGGTTGCCAGCCAACCGGCAACCAGAGGGACTGAGAAGGTTCAGCTCTAATTCCCAAATAACGTTACTTACGAAAACTAACATGTAATGGGACTAACTAGAGTCCATGGCTCATTTCAATTATTTTCTAATTGTTTTCAGATGCTGCACTGCATGCTTCATTTAGTTCTGCAATAAACACTACATGCAGCATGGTGGTGTTTGTCACTGGAGACCAAGGAGAAATAAAAATATCCCATAGGAAATGATGCAAAATAAGAAGATACATTTTTCAGTGAGATGAAACAGAAAACACAAGGGGCTGGAAGGAAAAAGTCTATGTTTATAAAATACTGTTGATTGTTAGTGAAACTTTTTTTTCCTAACAAAAAAAAAAGTTAAAAGCCACGAGAAATTCCAAAAAAACATGATTATGGAGGAACTACAGCATATCTGCCTGTGCATATGTGTGTAGCTCTCTTTTTCACTCTGAAAAGAATCTGAACATTTCATAGGCCCGTCTGACCTTCACTACGCATAAACTGCTTAGCTACAAAAAAGAATGACACATGATAAGCATGTCTGGGCCTAGTCAGTTCTTGAATAAGAAACCTCCAAGGAAAACCCAGATGATGCAGAAAATGGGATTGGTGATCTAGCAGGTAGCACTCATCTCTCTTGAGCCCTGGTCCTGTAAACACTTACGTGCTCGCTTAGTGTTGTGAACAGGAGTAGTCCCATTTTAGTTATATTAATAGATTCATACTCATAGATGTGAAGGCCAGAAGGGACCACTATATCATCTAGTCTGATCTCCTGTAGAACACAGGTCATAGTGTTTCACTCAGTTACCTCTGTGGGGAGTCCAAAAACTAGAGTATAAGCCAGAGATATTTCACTTCCTCTAATCTTGCATACAGCAGTTACCCTGCCAAACATGTTAATTGTGCTTTAGGTAAACAAGAAACACTACCTCATTATTTGTAGTGTTCTCTGTATTTCCCTATACTTACTACAGGAAACAGCCGGGGAATACTGCAAATTCTGAGGTAATGTTATTCAGTTGTGTAGGGCAATGAGCACATTTTTAAATGCGATCTACCTACCTTACCTTCTACTGATTGTTATAAACATGTCTACGAATATCTTCAGGTACGTATCACTATATTAAATAGGCAGTGCCTGCTATACGGTGGGGATAATAGTACACTACCAACTATCAGTAGCGTAAAAATATACTCAAGTACAGGTAGAACCTGGAAAAGTTGGACAGACTTGTCACAGGTATTTCAGTGCTTGCCTAACTTTAGCTATCTGTTTATCAAACTCATCACCATGACATCTGAGCTTTAGTACTGGAAGGCACCCTGTTCAGCCTCTGGCTTTTTAGTCCATTTTTTCTATTTACTTTTTCTGTCACTTCATAGCAAAATGTATCTATCCTCAGTGTCAGAGGGGTAGCCGTGTTAGTCTGGATCTGTAGAAGCGACAAAGGGTCCTGTGGCACCTTATAGACTAACAGAGGTATTGAAGCATAAGCTTTCGTGGGTGAATACCCACTTCTTCGTATGCAAGCAGTGGAAATGTCCTCAGTGTGTGACCTCAATGCTTATTATTAAGCAAGAGCCAGCCATAGTAACATGGCTGAAACACAGCAAACTCAACATACATTGTTTGCTTAAACCATACACCTCTTTCCTGGTAGAGAACTTATTTTTACCCAGTCCCTGCAGAAACCTGCTACACCTAGCAGACTGCGGAATGAATTATTTTCTCATCCTTCCCCATGGGGTGTGCAAACATTTCTTCAGATTTGTTAAGAACTGCTCCAAGCAGGATATTTTTGAAGACTATATATGAATGTACATTTGTGTCATTACCATCTGAATCTTCTTGTGATATGGGAAGAGAAATATAGGTCAGTGACAATTCATTCCACGAAATAAAAGGACAGGGAAATTCTACTGCATGATGAGAATAAAAAAAATACATCTGAATTTCAATCTGGGCTGCAGGTGAATATCTTTGCTCTTCACTGAAGTAGCTGTGTAAGTGAATGCTTTTGATAAAATTTCCATTTCCATGACACACTTTCCAAAAGCTTTCATGCAGTGGTGTTGTTTACTGATACCCTACAGTATTTTACCACTCTCTGACAGTCCAGATTATCTGCTCCCCTGATGTTTTTGAAGAGGTAAAATTCTTTCTTGGGCGAACACCATGTTTTTCTGGTAGATAAAGGGCCCGAACTAGAGCATATTTTGGAGAAGGCTTGATCCTGACACTGCAACCTAAACCCATCTCTTATTTGTCATAGGTATTAGACTTCAAATATATAACACTGAATCTGATTATATTAGCCTTGCATTCATCTGAACATGGGATTTTGAAACAATACACATAATTGATGCAATTATAGTTTCCTTTCCACGTAATTAAAAATAAACGAGAAACCAAATATAGGCAAATAAACTCACACAAAATAGGAACCAACTCAGACCTTCACCTAAACTGTGAACCCTGACCCAAAACTATTGGTATGTTACTTCAATTTCCTGCAAGAGTGTCAAAATACCACCAAAAATATTTCCAGCTACACCAGAGGGAAGTATTTTGAAGAGCTTTCAACCATGGTGCAGTCTTCATTGGTTGAAGATATACATCCACAACTGATCAATTCAGTCTGTAGTCATGGATTACTCTTGGATTCCTTGCTGATGCTGGGAGATACTGTCCCATCCTAGCCGATGAAGACCTGGCGTTAGTTACTCACACCTTCGTCACCTCTCAGTTGAACTACAGCAGTCCAATATACTTGGACATGAAGACATCAGCACTCCAACTAGTTCAGAATGCTACAGCGTCTCCTCCGCACCATAGGCTCCTGCAAACACATCAAACCAGTCCTCTGCTCTCTATGCCAACTTCCCAAAGAACTTTGAATCAAGTTCAAGGACTTGGTCCTTATCTTCAATGCACTCCATGGCCTGGGCCTAAGATATCTAAACAACTACCTAAAGCTGTGGTTGACAACTTCTTCCCTCTGGCACAATGGAACTCTCAACAGTAAGAGTAAAGCTAGTCTGTGTGGAAGACAGAACTTTCTCTGAGTGTAGTCCAAGAACTCCTGCCAAGAGCTAAGGGCAATCACAAACGTCACCACTTTCTGGTTGGAGTGCAAAGCACATTTCTTGGACCTTGCCACCAATAATATAAACACATAGCAAAAGGTATATTTATATTTGGGAAAAAAAATCAAAAGGAAACCAACCCACACTACCAAAACAAGAAACCTCCCTGCACATGCTTTTCTCTCTGGAGAGATGATGAGACACCAAATAATGTGTGACAGATGTGTAGCCACGGTTGCTTAACACACAGCTGGAAGTCACACAGAGGTTGAGCAAGGTGTAAGAACCAGAACAGAATAGACTAGAAGTCAGAACAACTGGAAATACCACAAGAGAGCCTGTTTTTGCCAGCTCTTCAACCATATTTTGTGGACTAAAGAGTCTCAGACCATGAGGATGAACATCCGGATCCCACACAAATATGCATCTGAACCAAACCCCTCAACCTGCTATAACTAAAACATGAGCCAAAAACATCACTTTTATCTGACTGGCTGTTTAGATCCTTACAAAAGAGAAAATATGATTCTTTGTTGGAATCACATTCTCACTGTCTGACATGCCTGCTGTTACCTAGACTCAGGCTAGGTTTTTATTTTCATACTAATGAAGGAAAATCTATAGCATATGACAAATCCTCCACAAGTATTTTGCTTACTTCCTTGCATGTTAACCCTACTGTGCAAGCCTTGTATTCTATATCCCTAACAATAGCTCCTTTGTTGCTACTGTTTTTTAATAATTATGCCCTCTGGTACTGTAGCAGCAAGACTGCAACACCTGTTTCCATGCTGATAGACTTCCATGCTGGTGCCAAGCTACTGATCTGGCAACACACTCAGATCCAGAGTCTGAACACTTTTGGGTTCCCCCCCTTTCTTTGTGTATGCAAATTATTAATGTAATTTTATATAGATATATGCCTATTTGTATGAATGTGCTTTTCAGGTATTGGGAGGGTGTGACAGATACACTTGGCAGATGCTGTGTGATAAAGGTTAAATACTGTATTCACTACAAAACTGACTCAGATTGCAAAGAAAAGATATAGAAATGTAGGTGAGGGATGGAGCAGGACAACTACTGTTTGATCTAAGTTATTCCCTTCCTCCTTTCCTAATTGTAATTATATTGCTCGTGCAGATACTTGAATATGGTTTAAGGAGCAAGTTCTGCTCTCAGGTATATCTGCATAATTTCAATGAAGTCATCTTAGTTAGTCTTGATTTATGTTGATGTACACAAGAGCAGAATTTGCTCCAGACTTATATTTTGGAAACATTTTCCATGTTATAAAATAAGGCAGTTTGTGGCTGAAACACTGAGCTTCCTGTTTGTTTATAATACTAATAAAATGTAGATTGATTTGCTTATTATTTGACATATGCCCTGTTTATTGCTTAAACAAAGACAACTCAGAAAAAAACCCAGATATTTCAGCAGTACCCTCCAGCTTGGTTTTAAAATTGCTCTTACACCTTTTCTAATGGAAATGGGAATGCTGTGGATACATATGACCTTTACATATTTAAATAATCATAATATTTTTACTTAAAAAAAGACACAGACAGATTCTGTCATCTGTATGTTGAGTAGCATCTATGGGCAACTCACAGAATAAAGTGCTATTCAAAATGGGTGGAAAAATTGGGGCCTCAGCAAACATAAGTGGAGGATTCTGCTCCACGTGTCCTGAGAGCCTGTGCTTGAATTCACTCCTAAGGGCTTGATTTTGCCATCCTTCTTCATAATGGGTAGTTCAGTGGGGTTACGTGCAGAGTAATTAAATATTCAGCATGAATAATGGTGACACGATCTGGCCCTTATTAGTCACATGGTCATAAAATTGATGAGCCCTTGAGATTTAGAGAAATGCAGCAGCATTTACTTACTTACCCTTTCCTTCATTTTTTTCATTTCCTGTGGTCTTTGGGAGGAGCAGAAATATTTAGTCAGTAAAAGTTCTATTAAGCCTGTGACTCCATTGACAAAATAATCATAGAATTCTAGATTCATAGAAATGTAGGGCTGATAAGGACCTCAAATCGTTATCTAGTGCATCCCAATGTGCTGAAGCAGAATTAAGTTATTCACGTAGCTGAAGTTGCGTATCTTAGTTCGAGCTGGGGGCTTAGTGTGGACATGCCCTAAGATCCTCACCTTGACTGAAACAGTTACTATGGTGTTCATGTCATGTTTACTTGATATATTTACTTTCAAAAACCAAGCTTGTAGACAACAGAAGTAGAGTCTGGTGAATGGTGTTACACACATACATGATGCCATGTGCATTAGGAGAATAAGGAAAATTTGAACTAATGTACAAGGGTTGAGCATAATGGGATCTATCAAGTTGCTCATGGTGTGAAATCTGTCCATAGGGAGACAAGCCCTTGTCTCCTTATGGACAGATTTATACATTCTATAATCTGCATCAGTCAGGGTAGACCTTTTTCTGTGTTCATACTGATTTCCAGAGCAGTGATGAGGTTGATGTCAGGACTTATAGAAATGTTCTGCCTGTGAGAAGCCAGTTGTCTACATACAGAAAGATGGTGGAACTGCCCCATCTGAGTAGTGCTGCTACCACTGAAAACACTTTCATGAAGACCTTGGGTGCTATTGCTAGACTGGATGGAAGTACCCTGTATTGACAGTGGTTGGAACCTGTAACAAAACTGAGGAATCTTTTGTGAGAATGGTAAATGTCCATATGAAAATATACATCTTTCATATCAAGAGCTGTGAACATGTCTTTTTCCAGGGATAGTATTACTGAAGCCAATGTAACCTTGTGGAATTTTTGTTTGTGAATAAAAACATTGCCTTGTTGCAGATCAATAATAGGTCTACTACACCCTCCGTTCTTTTTTGGGCACTAGAAAATATTTTGAATAGAACCCTTTTCCCTGATGCTGAAGAGGCGCCTGTTGTATTGCTCCCTGTTGGAGAAGAGACCCTCCCTCCTGGTACCTCCTAATGAGAGTAGTCCCTGCAGAGGGATGTGATATGGGGCTCTGGAGGGGATGGGGAGAGAAACTCAGTGGTCGAGCCAGAATGGATGATATCTGGCACTTACTTGTCTGACATTATCACCCTCCAGTTGTGAGGGGGGAAAAAAAGCTAGGTGGTCACCAAAAGAGACCTGGGATCAGCTAGGGATGGCAACACTACCGATTTGCAACTCTCAAATGGCTTGTCCAAAATATCTTTTGGCCAGGTGAAATTAGCTCGATCCTGTGGAAATGGAAGGTGCAGGATATGGTGACCTTTGCACCTTCAGTAGCTTACGGGGTGGTTCACAAAAATTCTGATGGTAGAATGGCTGCAGTACAGGCCTTGGTTTATATGGTTGCTTAAGGAATTTCCTCTTCAGGGCTGGCATCTATATACCCAGGGAGTAGAGGGTTGCCCTAGAGTCTTTTAGTGTGTGCAAAGATTCATCCATCTTTTTGTTAAAAAGCGGTGCCGTAACTAGGGCAAGGTGAGTGAGGCACTTGCCTTGGGCAGGGAAGTTGAGGGGCGCAAAAAATTCCCCGAGCTGGTGGCATTTCAGTGGCAGCCCAAACGCTGCTGCCGAAATGCCACCGGTTCGGGGAGTTTTTTGCGCCTCTCAGCTTCTGCGGCATTTCTGCACCCCTCAGCTTCCAGTAGCAGCACCCCTCAGCTTCCAGTAGCATTTCCAGTGTTTGGGCTGCCGCCATCTTCGGCGGCATTTTGGTGGCAAGGGTCTTTCTATTGCGCCTTGGGCGCAAATATCTCTAGTTACGGCTCTGTTAAAAACATTGGCTTTATAGACGAGCAAATCCTGAATGATGTTGTGGACTTCCCTGGGTAACCCTGAAGAGTGAAGCCTTGATTCCCCGCACATCACAATGGTGGTAGCCATTGATCTCATGAAGATTTTGAGATCTGTCCTGCTGGTGTAATTTGTTTTTAAAGTCTAGGAACATAGAATAATTTAGAAAATCACATTTAGCCTACAGTGCTTAATATTCTAAACCAGAGGCTAATAGATTTAAACACCATCCTCCCCAGCAGATCAAGACACTTGGCCTCCTTATCTGTGTGGGTGGCTTTTGAATGTTGCTATCTTGATTTTTATGTGATGCTTAAACAACTGAAGGGTTAGGTGGAAGGTGAATACATAGAAACTCTGCTCCCTTTGCCAGGACAAAGTAATGCTTCTCTGCCCTCTTGGGAATAGAGGCGCATGTTGCTGGTGTATGCCATACAGTGCTTGATGGTTCGAGTGTGACTTTGTTCACTGGGAGTGCTATTTAGCAGGAACCCATGGGTCGCACAATGTCCAGGAGCTTATGTTATGTGTCCTCGACCTTCTCCAAGGAGATTTTGAGCTCTTCTGCCATCTTTAATAGCAGCTCCTGCAATTGCTTATGGTCATCGGAGAAGTTGGCAAGGCAGGAGTGATTGCCTCATCAGGAGGTGAGGAGGATACCCCTGTTGGTACTGGTGAAACCAATGTATCCAGATCATACTTTATCTTCTAGGAGCTCAGTAGCAAGTTCTGGTTGTTCTTTTGGAGGGAAAGAGTGGTGTAACTCCCTATTAGATCACACAGACCCTAGTGGTCATGTGTATGGGTCTCATGGGTTCCAGTAAGACCTGTATGAGGGGTCAAAACTGGGTTGTGGGGGTTTCCAAGGAATGAGGTACCACTGATTACGAGGAAGGTGTCCTAGGGTGGGTGGATGAGTCTGGTGCCAAGAAGGTCTCCATCTCCCATCTGAACTAATCTCCCTTGGTGGAGGTGATGGTTCCTCCTGTTTTTGATTCTACTGATGCTGAAAAGATTGACTCCAGCTCAATTGATGGTGCTGTCAGTACCATTCATGGAACGCTGCAGCTAGTAGGTGGGATAGTGGATGGACTTCTTCTCCCAGAACCCATGTCTCCGGGCAGAGTTAAAATCTCCCTACCAAAGATAGGTTCCATCAACAAGGGAGACTATGGATCTAGGAAAACTAAAGTGTCCTCCTCAGAAGGCCAATATATAAGGGGTCATGGCCAGCGAATTAAGTTCTTATCAGATGCTCTTTGCCAGTACAAGGAATCTCAGTCCTTTGACCTGGATGGTACCACAGATGGCACCATTCCTGGTGTGGAGTCTGGTATCAGAGGATCCTTCCTCCTGAGCACCTTCTTATCATGACCCTGAGGTTTAAGACAGTCTGCATCCTTGGAAGGTGGGTGTGAAGTCTCACCTGGACAGAGTGAAGAAAGGATCCAGTCTCTTTGGAGTGGACTTAGCGGGGGATCTGCTCTTATGCTTGGAACTCTGGTGAAGGGTCCCTGAGTTTTCTGCTTCCTGATTCTGCATCAGATCGCATGCTAAGAGGCAAGCCATTTGATGATTCTGACTAGGGATCTCCCTGGCCTCGGTCTGACTGTGGCCCAATTGCTTTCTCCATGAGGTGCTTCCTCAACTGGAGTTCTCATGCCTGCCAAGTCTGGTGGGAAAACAGCGGAGATATGAGCTTCTCTAAGACAGTGCTGGTGGTCATTGCTGACCAAGAGGAGCAGGGACAGGAGACACAGTTCTTTAAGGCTGACATTCTGGGAATAAAGTCAGTCCCATAAAGGGAGGCCAGGCAGTTCTATGTAACTGTATAAAATAATGGTATAAAACTTTGAAATATTAAGGGATTTGAAGACAAAGAAGGCAGAAGAAAGGCTCCATACACTGGAGATTCTGATTGAGGCCATGCAGTGGTAAGAAGGAACTGGAGAGGCATTGGTCCTCCCCACCCCATATACCTTCAGTACAGAGCAAGAGAAGAGCCAGGGTGTGGGTGTGGACCAATGGACACTACTTGTAATAATTCTATGTGTCTGAGACCAGACAGGGTGTGAGTTATTCACCTTGGAATATATGTATGGAAGAAGAACCCGTGAGTCTGTATGCTTTTGCCCTCTGCTGGCAAGAATCGGAACTGCTCAACTGCACATTCTTCCAGCACCTAAAAGAGACTCAAGCAGTAGTAGCTTGTGCATTGGGGCAGGAGGATCTGAGATCAGTTGCTGCTACCAGTGAAATACCAAACAGCCCGAAGGTGAAGCACAGTGACCACTGAAGACCTAGGTCAGGTGTTACAAGTAAAACATGCATATTTTGCTAAGCCTGATAAAAGTAGATCGTAATGAAAACAAACATTAGCTTAGCAAAGAACAAAATCTTATAGGTAAATATTTTTTGATGGACAAAATGGAGCATATACATTATTCACAGAACATTAAGGAGGCACCTAATAAACTTTTAGTTAATCTTGAATAGCTAAAGGTTTACTTGGGCAGTCTTCATTCTGAAAATCTGCACACAGTAATTTGCATTTAAAAGATGGAGCCTCTTTGTAAATAGGAAAGGTTGAGACATTGGCTACAGCACTTTAGTGGGGTTAAATTAGCTGCTGGTCCAAGTTTATTCTCCAGCACTCAGCTTCCTGCAGTGGGCCCCTCCCGATCTCTCTGCTGTGACAGCAGCTTTAAGGGTTTAACAACACAGTGCCTTTTGATCTCATTTCAGCAGCTGTGATTAAATAGACACACATCACTTGCTGTGCCACTGTGTGAGGAGCCCATGGTTCACCTTCACTGAATTAGTACCCGCTGAGCACTGCAAATATTTGAAATGTCAATTCATTTGATAATGTCAGAGAGGGCTGCAAATACCACAAACCGGCACCAAGGAACCATTTAACACATGCAGTGGCATGTATAGCATCTCTTTACTTCTAGACAAAAATTATGGTTAAATGGAAACTGCAAAACCCAGATGAAGAGGTTAAGTTCAGCAGATCTAATAACTGAAAGTGGGACATGCTCCTGCAACTTACCACCTTAATATTGTAACGAGTGTGTGTGTGTGTGTCTATGAGACAAAAAAAATTTAAACTCTGTTCTGGGGAATTAATTTCTATTGACAAAAGATTGGCGAATTCATAGCACAATATTCTAGCTGGTTCTATTAGCATTCCACACAGACTCACTACTGCAGCTCATCCCTAAATGGAGACTACAGCTTTATTGTGACATCTTTATTGCATTTTCCCAGTCAAGAGTCCCAAACCAGAGGAAGTACTTGGTCTGAGTAGTAGACAGTAAAGAAGCCATATTTTCAGACACTGGAGCCTCTATGAGCATAAAAGCAGGTGAAATTGGAAGCGAGAGATGACTACTACATTGCAATCTGCTGTGTTTATATAACAAGGGAAACAGGAACCAGCAAGTTAAACTTGTTGCTGGGGGCTGAATCGGAATGTCAGCCTTCTAAAACTGTGTAGCAAAGCTATGAGGTATTTCAGCTAATCAGATGAGGTACAGTAATCAGGTTAATTAATTAAATTTTAAATTTATACTTTATTTACTAAATAACAATTTTAAATAACTCCTAAAAACTACTATTGCACACAGGCTATGACTCCATTTAACTAAAGAGTTGCAGAATTGCCTAAGGCTTTCTCAGAAAAAGTAAAACCCAGGCAATAGCTGGTAGAGTATATATGTACCATGCTGTCTATTTTGTGGGAGAAAGGGATGTTTGTTTCCTTTGTATTCTGATGAAGCCTAATGCTTCATTGAGTACAAATGCATCTAGTTTGTAATTAGCAGAGTGAAACCTTAGCAGGAGGAGATTTCAGTGAGACTTAGACTGAGTTGGCTTTATTCCACTGTCCAATTATTTTCAAGAACATATACATAGTTGTCTGTTTACTCTAAAGCAGTGGTTCTCAAACTTTTTTGTTTTGGTGACCCCTTTCACACAGCAAGCCTCTGAGTGAGGAACCTCCACCCCTTAAAAATAGTTTTAAATATTTAAAACTATCATAAATGCTGGAGGCAAAGCGGGATTTGGGATGGAGGCTATCAGCTCGCGATCCTCATAACCCTGTGACCCCGCTGAGGGGTCATGACCCTCAATTTGAGAACCACTGCTCTAAAGAGTTATTTTTAATCCAAGTAACAATGAAAATTACCAGATGCTAGTATCTTGCAAACACTAGTGAGGGCAATGTTTACCACCAGCAGCAGTCCTGCTAAAGTTGGGTTTGCAGAGTCGGGCCCTGAGTTAGCTACAGGTTGCCATTAGCTTTACCAATCACTCTAACTATATTTCTTCCCTTCCCTGTACCACTTCAGAGAGAGAAGGAACCACTGGAGAAGAGGAAGAGGACAGGTTAGTTCCACTTAATTATTTTGGGGTTTTTTTTTTGCAGGCTGGGGGCATGTTATGTCTCCAAAGTTACCTACAGCTTTATCTTTATTGGCAGCTGTTCTGGATATGGAGGAAGAGATGCTAACAGGGTGAAATGATGATGATTATTAACTATTTGTATTATAGTAGCAGCTAGGAGCTTTACTCATGGACCAGGAGTCCATTGTGCTAGACACCATACTAGCATAGAACAAAGAGAGACCCTGCCTGAAGAGATTACAATTTAAGTAGCAAATTGAACAAACTCCTGTGTCTTCATGGGAAGCTCCTCCAGGAGAGGGTTACATTCTGGTGGAGACTAGGCCTCAATACTACTGTCACCCTGCCCTGCATGTTTGCTGAGGAAGAGCAGCTTTAAAATCCAGCTGGGGTCATTTGGAGCATATTGGTGGAAGCTGCCCTGGAGATGGCCTGACTCAGAGCAGACTTCCTCGCTCACCTGCTTTCTGGATTCCACAGAGTAAATCAGGCTTATAATGTTCCTGAAACATCCCTACAAATAGCTGTAACTGCAAAGGAATATATATGGAAGTACAACATTTAGCCAGCTTGTGTTATACTAAAGATGTACGGTGAAAACGTGCCCCTCCCTAAACCATTGCTAATACCCAATAGCACCTATCTCTACCCCTGACCAAACTGTACAGTTGCATCCATTAACACAACCATATGTATCTTCAGGGAGAGGGAAGGGTCTAATGGGTCAGTAGCCAATCTGGCTAACACAATTATAATGTAGGCAACCTGATTTTCCAATGACTGATACAATCAGACAACCTACATACCTAAGAATTGAGCTGAGTTTAGAGAGCCATATTCCAGCAAAGCTCCCAAAGCCTGACGGTAAAGAATCTTTAATAGAAGTTTTGACATTTAGAATATATTTGTTTTTTTTTTACTTATTCATATTTTGCACCTTTTATCTCTTATTAACAAACAGTAAATCACTGCATATTACAGAACAGTAAAAATTGCTACAATTATTGCTTATTATAACACCCTGTTCTAAGTTGGTTCATGTATTTATCCTTCCAGTCATTTACAATTAGTGAAAATGGTTTTATATTGATTCCTTCCATTAGTCCATTGGGCACTATGTTTGACCTATTATTTTTTCGTGCTTCTGTAACTTCATTGGCAGTATATGTATAAGTGCAGCAGATAACTTTCAGGTCTGTTTTGCTGATGTCTTTATATCTGTCTCTGTCTACTAAACATGTACTTAATTGATCCTGAGCTATGAATCTTTGCTAAGAAACTGATCTTCAAAAACAAGCTTATCGATTATTGGCTCCCATATGCCTTCATCTAGAAAGAGGAGGGTAAGATATTGCCGTCTAACGTGCAGGTTGTGAAAAGCCTTTGCATTTTGCTGATTCCTGCTAATTTATCCTTTGATCAGGTTATTAGACAATTATGTTAGATATTCTTTTTCATCTATCTAGTTTATCTGAAATCTGTGCTTTCCCCCTTAATCAGGATACTACTATGCGTCTGATTAATGCTTGTAACTTATTGATTGTTCTGGCAGAAAGCTGAGCTGAAAGCCAGAAATTTGAATGGTGTTTCAGTGATATGGGGACTTAAAATGTCCTGTTCTAAAGAACTTCAAGTAAAGGTTTATTTGTCCTTTCCATCACTTCCTATTTAAGATAGGGTAGGGGCAGCATTTTATTCCAAATTAGCCATCTTACTGTTTCCTTTCATGTCAGTTTTTTTCTAATACACATCTGCTGTTCACTACTCCCAGTGGCAAAGCTTATCTTTGAATTAAAAATGGAGGACAGGCTATTTATGAAATAAGCCTATACTTGATAATTAGGGGGTGGAACTAGTTCTAGTAGAGGGTCAGCAACCTTTGGCATGCAGCCTGTCAGGGAAATCCACTGGCGGGCTGGGACAATTTGTTTACCTGCAGCGTCCGCAGGTTCGGCCGATCGCAGCTCCCACTGGCCGCGGTTTGCCGTTCTAGGCCAATGGGGGCTGCAGGAAGTGGCGTGGGCCGAGAGATGTGCTGGCTGCTGCTTCCCGCAGCCCCCATTGGCCTGGAACAGCGAACAGTGGTCAGTGGGAGCTGTGATCGGCCAAACCTGCGGATGCTGCAGGTAAACAAACCGTCCCGGCCCGCCAGCAGATTTCCCTGATGGGCCACGTGCCAGAGGTTGCTGATCCCTGTTCTAGTATATTAGTTTGTGGCTCTGAAGGATTCCAGTTTAGATTTAGCTCTAAAGGCGCAGGAGAATGCAGGCTACTTATGGCTTTGAGTGGTGGAAGTCATCAATATTTTGGGGTGAATTTGTTGTTTTAGTCACCTTAATATTCATTCTGTAACTTGCTGATGTTTTATTGAAATGAGCTCCACATAATATCCACATTGATACCTAATCATCTGGAGAAATAGGCTATTACCTTATGCCATGTACTCCGTCAGGCAGGGTGTGTGTGTCATTTACTTTGAGTCGCAGGCCCAAGTGTGCAGAGTAAGCTTGAAGTGATATTTCTTTGAAACTCAGATACTGTGTTGATTCAGGCTCAATTAGGTCTATGTTGTGTGATACAGGAGGGCCAGGGAGCAGTAGTAGAGTGTGAGAAGGGAAATATATAAGCCTTAGGCTAATTAAGGCATGGCTCCCTGGAGACTAGGGCGGGTGGCTACAGGTTAATTGGAGCACCTGCAGTCAATTAAGGCCCTCTCAGGAACCTAATAAAAACCCCTGCTTCAGGCAGACAGGGGAGGAGTTGGAAGGAGTTAGAGCAGAGTGGTTTGGAGTTGAACAGAGAGCAGTTTGGAGGACTTGGAGCAGAGTGGATTGGTGGTGGAGCAGAGAGCAGTTTGGAGGAAAGCGGAGGAGAGTTTGGAGAAGTGCTGCGGTGGGCTAAGAAGACCAAGACCCTAGGTAAAGGGACACCTGGCTTGTGCAGAGGGAAGGCAGGAAGCCCCACAAGCAGGAGAGGGAAGGAGCCCAGGGGAAAGTATCACTAGTACAAGTGGTTTACCTGCTATCCTAGGGCCCCTGGGCTGGGACCTCGAGTAGAGGACGGGCCTGGGTCCCTCCCTCTCCATTCCCCTTCTCTGGGATACTAGTGGGACAGCTGATGCCCCTGAACTGGGGTAAGAAATGGCACCCTGAAACCCCCCCACAAGAAGAGAAAGCGCGGGATCCATCATAGTAGTGCCGGCAATTTGCCACAGTTGCTTTAATAAATAAAGAGACTGATCCCTTGCTTGCAGGAGAGAAGCAGTCAGTCCATGCGTGATTCAGTCAAACTCCAAGAGGTGTAAAAAGGTATGTGTATTAAGAATAATAGATAAGAAAATAATTGCCTATGCACAAATTCTGGGAGCATAAGAAGCAAGCAAGAGCAAGGAGTGATACCAAATGGAGGAATCTATGACCTAGCAGCTGTAAGTGAAATATGGTAGGGCTGCAAGGACTGGAAGAGAATGAGAACAAAAAATTACTAACACAACACTTAACAAAACTGCAGGGCATTGTACTAATGCGAGATTCTAACCAGATATATGTTGGGCAACAAAGTACAGGAAAACATGCATCATCATCAAATGGGTTCTTAATCTGTGCAGAAGAGAATTTTATGAAGAAACTGGAATCTCCAGTGAGACGCTATTTTGGTTCTACCATTAGTGAGGCTCTGATGGAGAAATTGAGCGTGAGTAGGGGTGTTCAGAATCAGTGAATAGCAGTTACTTGAAACCTGTGCAGAGCACAGAATTCAATAACATAGAAAGGTATTAGACATCAGAAAAAACAAATATTGGGGAGTTACTCACATAAGAAAGCATTAAAATCAACCCTTGAGGACAAAGGCTACATGGAACTCTAAAAGATATCACAACTAGGTTACAATCGACTCAGTTCCTTCAACCAAGAGGCTGTCCATAAATTATGTAACAGACTTTTGGGAGATTTGAGACCCACCCACCCCTTGCAACAATGAAATAAACACGCAAAGTTCAGGTCCTACCTATCCCCTACTCCATTACGTAACTGATGGACCGCCCCAAAGGTATGTAAGAGTATAAGGCCCAAATTCACAAAGGGACTTTGCTGCCTACACCTTAGAGTGCTACATGGCCTAAATTCCTTTGTGGATCTGGGCCCATGTAGTTTAATGATGGACTGTGCAAAACAGGAAGGTTCCCCCTCAACTTGAAAAAATGGGAACAAGATTACATAGAGCTAGATCCTGTGCTGCAGCTTCTGAGACATGCACAGCAGGTTAGGTAAGTATCACTTTTGTAGAGATGGGGAAACTGAGGCAAGGATTGTATCTTGCCTAAAGCTACATATGGAGTCAATGACAGGGCTGATATTAGAACCCAGAAGTTCCTGGTTACCAGTCCTGTGTTCAGACCAAACAGCCATGCCCTTCTCTTACCACCACCAATTACTTCAAAGTATAATACAGTAATGCAAACAAGCCAGTTAAATGATCATCTTTTCCCCAAATACAGCTCTAACTTCATTTGGCTATAACAACTTCACGTATAATATTGAGTGATAAGTAGGTTTCTCTCCTTATTCAGACTAAAAAATAATGCTGTGAGATCCTTAAATCCAAAATGCTGAATTTCAGAGTCCAGTTTACATGAAAAAGCTACCAATTCTGCCTTTTGACTGAATTCCAAACACTCTCATTGGGTTGTATCTCATATACTAGGGGGGGGGAAATGAGCAAGATGAGGAAAAAATGTGTACCCTCCCAATAGGATATGCACAGAGAAATCTCATCTGCTCTGCATTATACAGAATGCTCTGCATTTCAACTCTTTCTTTCAAGTTATTCTATGCCAGCCTCCTGAATGTTCTGCCTATGCTACATTCCCAGCAGGGGAGGGAAGTAAGAGGAAATGGTCCTGACTTTGTACTTGAACTTGATCTTATAAACAGTAGGAGCAATGCCCTCAAGCTAAATAACAAATTACAGCTAGATGGAGGAAGGAGTAGAGATGACTAAAGCTGGTTAAGCCATTGGGCCTGGCAGTTTGAGTGCTAAGCATAGTGCATCAGTTAAACCCTCTTAGCTGGAAAACTATTAAACAGCAACTACCATGGTTTCTTTTATTGATAAAACAACATACATACAGATGCTGTATTTCAAAACTTGTAATAACTTTCAGTGGGTATTGTCATGTCATTCTACATACAGCACACACACACAAAAAGTGAAATACAACAAAATAAAAATCACAACAACAACAAGAAGAAACACCCTCTATCATTGTAGCTCTGTTACATATTTTGGAGATGTTCACTACGCATTTGGGATGAAAGTCATTTCTGGGTGGGGGGTCTACCCATGTGGAGGTAACTGCATAATTGGGGTCTTTAGTCAAAATTCTGAGTCCAGATACATGGCTGGATTTGTCCCTTAGGGCTAAATTTTAAAGCATTTGCTCCTTTAACTGCCACACTTCCAGGCTAAGTTAAGATGAGCAGGAAACTCATGACAAATTAATGAGCATGACTAATCAGGTGGTCATTATGTAATGACATATGATCTATCTAATGGTTTTCTGTAGCACCCACCACTGTAGTATGTGAGCACTGGAATACCAATTTGAAAATGGAATTTTAAAAGATACAAATCAAGAATTATGAAATACAATAATCAGAAAACATGATACATTTACCCTTTAAATTCTTATCCTGCAAACACTTCCACACACACAGCTTTTTTCATGTAACTAGTCCCACTGAGCTAACTGCATTAACTGAATGAAACTACTTCTGTTCATAAGTGTTTGCAGGATTGGGCCATTAGATTACTGAGTTTAATTATAATACTAAAAAACCCACAAATACTATTTTTCCTAAGGAAAAAATATAGTCTGCTGAGTGCTGAATGCCCATATTTCCTCCCAGTTCATTTGCGTAGAAATATCATAAAAATGTGTGTCCTGCACTACAAAGGTTAAATAATTACTCTCCATCTATTTCTACAAATGAATAAAGTGGACATTTGCCAGTATCACATTTATGGGATGTGGAAGTAGGAAGTGTACATATTATACCAGAAATGAGCATTAAAAACGTTATAAGCTGTTAATTGATAAGGCAGGAGGACCTCACAACATACATGTAAGCAGGCTATAGTACTGTAAGAAATTAGACAAATTTACGTGGATCAAAAAAGGTCTGTGAAGACTGGGAAATGGCCAGAATAAAGCTATTATTTAAAAAGAAACTCAGATGGAAATTTCCCAATTGCATAGTTTACTGCAGTGTGTAGAGAGATTTTAAAAGGTGTGGGAGTGGGGATTACTGAAACATTTGTAACGGATTAGTGAATTTAAGGAAATTCACGGCTTCATTGACTTGCTAGGCTTCAGCGACTTGCTAGGCTTCAGCAAAGGTTATGAATTGAAAGGATCTGAAAAGTTTGCCAAACATGGGGGAGATTGAGGTATGGCATTGCCAGTCTTCTACCTGAGGATCAGGCATACGCCATCTACCTGACAACAATGAGCTGGACCTAGATCAGCTCAGAAGAATTGGCATAAAGGGGCGAATTTGTAGAGGCATCCTCCTTCCGTCCAAAAGAAAAGGCAGAAGTAACAAAAGACAGAACAAGATCCAATGGTTGGAAGCTGAAGCTAAACAGATTCAGACCAGAAATAAGATGAGCTTTTTTTTTTAAAAAAAAAAATGTTAATTTACTATTGGAAGATTGTATCAAGGAATATGATGAATTCTGTGATGGATTTCTGCAGTCTTTAAGACAAATTAAACTTCTGTTTGAGCTATAGTATATATTTTAGATGCAGAAATTACCAGCTTGTGGTCTATGGCCTGTGTTATGCAGGAGATCAAACTAGATGGTCATAAAGGTCTTTGGGCCTTTCGAATCTGAGTCTCTGAAAACATTTCATCTCATGATCACTATACAACTTCTTGGGCATGCCTTGACACCAGGGCTGGCGCTTCCACTAGGCGACCCTAGGCGGTTGCCTAGGGCACCAGGATTTGGGGGGCGGAATTTCGCCGTCCTTGGCGGCATTTCGTTAACGAAGACTCCCGGCGGCGATTCGGCGGCCGTAAAAGCGGTTGCCGAAATGCCACTGAAAACACAGCTTCAGAGGAGCTGGCTGCCAGATGGGGGGCAGGTGGCGTTAGCTGGGCGGGGGTCGTGGGGGGAGAGACAGGGCTGGTGCAAGGAAGTTTTGCCTAGGGCACGAAACTTCCTTGCACAGCTATTCCCTGACTACAAGACAGGCAACACTTTGATGTGATACCAGGTAGAAATGAACAATAAAATCCTCAGATGTACAAGAAAGAGCATATGTGTTATAAAGTTAATACTTCATGCTGCAATAAGCTTTATTTGAAAGCATTGTTCTCTTTTAAAAATATCAGCGATTTTTGGAGAAGAAAGGAGTAGTTCTGTGTGCTGGTATTCTCCATTGAAGAATGGGTTTGAGAAGAGATCTGCATAATTGTTAATGTGCATTAATTGTCCAAGTGAGATTGCTTCCTAGATCTAGAGCGATCCCACTGGCATGCATGGCATGCATACCCTCCATAATAAATGTAAGCATTTGGGGTTTCTGTTATGAGTATAAAATCTAATATTTTGATAATATTGGTATTCAGTTAAGTCCAAAAAACCAAAATCCTAAGTATTAAGTAGTTAAGAGGCAGCTACAATCTAACTATGCTGACCAGTGCACCATGCCATTCTTCAGTGCAATGCAATGTTTTTTGCTTGCTTAGCACCCTGCTGACTCCAAAGGCCTACGTCTACTCCTTTGAACACCTTCCCTCAGATAACCCAAACTGGCATTTCTTTGCCATGACTCTCTTGTCAACAGCACCTCTTGTTCTTTCCCTGTTCATAGTATTATTCACTATTTGCCAAATACCTGCAGCCATTTGGTGAATGCTGAAACAGTGGCCCCCTTCCTTTAAAATTTTCATCAGCAGAAACTTGCTCATTTTCCTTTTTGTCCAAAGCATTGCAAAACAAGCAATTAAGTCTTTAGTTTTATAGTCCAATTTATTTTACTTTGTCTTGGAGGATTTTTCTTACTTCATAGGCACTATCACTATATTCCTTCAAATACTTAGTTTTGAGACCTGGCCTGACAATAGCAGAATTTAATACTTGACACCAGGAGCGGTGGAAGTGACCTAAAAGTGGGGGGGGCCACAGGAACCTGAACCATGATCCCACCCTTGCACCACTCCTTCCCCCAAGTCTTCCCTCCCACACTGCCTCTTTTTCCCCCCCCAAGAGTCCACCCCTGCTCACTCCTCTTTGCCTCTCCCCACCGCCCCCCGTCGCTCGCCTTTAGGGCCAGTAAAAAATGGGAGGGCCATGTCCCCCTGGCCTCCCATGTTCCTGGGCCCCTAACTGACATTTTGTTCTTTCTGCTAAGGATAGTAACCTCACCTGTTTATAGCGGTCACAGTAAGGTTCTTTGTTGCTGTGGCCCCGAAGACCTGCTTGTCTGCTGATATCACCACATCTTTGTAGTGTAATATTGATGTATTTTTAAATAGCAAAATATGACTCAGCATCCCCCCAGCTTGAGGCTGATATGTAATTAACATGTTCTTTGTGTTTAGATATTAAAGAACTGTTGAATCATACTCCCAGGTGCTTCCACTCATCAGTGCTAACCAGAGGCTACCTCTGAAGGCCCGTGAAAAATATTGAAACTGACTAGTTTTCTTTCTTTCTGTTTTTGAATGTGTGCATCTTGAGACACCTGAGAAGTGAGAGTGTTTCTGGCTATATCCAGACTGAATATTTTATGTCTGTGTGTACTGCATATAGCACAGAACAAACCGCACAGTCTTGCGCAGAGGTAGCAATTGTTGCACAGGCACTGCATTTTCCACATCAAGCAGCAGTCATTGAAATCTTAATGAAGACTCTGCAAAGTCAGAAATGTAAATTATCCTTTACATACGGGAAAAAATGTCTATCGGCGTATATTATAGAATCATAGATATGTAGGGCTGGAAGACTTCAAGGGGTCAGCTAGTCCATCCCTCTGCACTAAGATAGGGATTGTCTAGGTATACTTAATCCTAACAGATGTTGGTCTAATCTCAATGACAAGGATTCCACAGCTTCCCTTTTCTGTGTGCGCGCGCATACACTTTATCTGCAAGTTTGGGACACTAAACAGATTTCATGTTTATCGTATAATATCACAGAAGCTGTACTGACAGCAAAACCAAAGAAAACATATGATAAAGTCGAATGGAATACACAGACAAAGCTAGGACAGATTTTGTTTGAAAATTTTTGAAAACTGACATCATTACACTGTAAGCAGTAATACATATGATCATTGGCCCACCATGTCCAATATTCTGCTTCTGACGGGTGCCAATACTGATCCTGATGCTTCCAAGAAAGATTGTGCTGTGTTGTGTATGGGGAAAAAATTCCATCCTAAACCCTGCAAGTTATCAAGCCCTGAAGCATGACATTTGTTTTCCCTAAGCTTAAATGTTTGTCCTTGTATAATTATATATGTTCCATTGATTTATGTATAGATCCAGTATTACAGTGTTGTCACCATGAGCCTTGCAATACATGTGTTGTTTTCCCCTTTATTCCCCAGCTCCTGGAGCCAGGTGATTATATTCTTTCATAAGATTTTAGCCCTTAGGGTTGTGGAGAAAAGCTTGAAAAAAATATGCAAAATAGCTCTGAACTCAGAAAGAAAATAAAAAGAACCCAACATATCTTTAAAATCTGATTTTTAAGCCAGTCTAATTTTTTTTGAGTTCCAACTCATGATTTTTGAATGCTTGGGGTTGGGAACACTTGCTTAATGACCTCCTACAGCAGTGAATTCTAGACATTAACTGTATTAAATAGTATTGCCTTTAACTTGTTCTAAGTTGTCCAGCTATTCTTTTCATTGAATTACTCTTGTTCATATAAAACGCAGCCATGTCAAGTCTCACTCACTGGGTGTGAATCTCACTCATTTTGAGTAAATATAAAAAGTTTTAAAATATTTTTACTTAGGCACTGGAAAAAACAAACTGTGTTTGTAGGTTTGGTCAAAAAACAGGTTGTACAGACGTTGGAAGAGCAAGAGGATATTAGTCCTCTTGCAAACTGGACGTTCTTTTGTGCAGCCAGAGCATTCTATACTAGTGTAGCTAAGTATGCATGCGAGACGCTACTTTTAATGATGAAATGTTAAAGATGGCAGCATTTGTGAACTTTGATATTAAAGAAAACTGCACCTTTGAACAGGTTGAGCACTTTGTTGACAGATACTAGCACATGTTTAGTCTCTCTCTGCCTGAGATAGAGAAGCTGCAAAGAGGAGTTTGTTGATTACCAGTTGATGCAGAAGTCAGATATCCTATGGGGAAGGGATAGCTCAGTGGTTTGAACATTGGCTTGCTAAACCCAGGGTTGTGAGTTTAATCCTTGAGGGGACCATTTAGGGATCTGAGGCAGGGATTGGTCCTGCTTTGAGCAGGGGGTTGGACTAGATGACCTCCTGAGGTCCCTTCCAACCCTGAGATTCTATGATTCAGTGGTTTGAGGCAGCACTAAAGACTGACACAGGTAACGCTACCGTGCAATACAGGATGGACGCTGTGTGGGCATATCTTAGCAATGTCAAAAGCCCTAGTGGTCTTCTCAAGTTTCAATTGCTGGCCAGTGTTGCCAGCCTTGTCTTAGTTTTACCCCACTCAAATGCAGAAGAGAGAGTAGTCAGTCTTTTTCAAAGGAGTGAGGCACCATTCAGACCAAATGTTGGACTAGATGGGACACTGTGCTCTATTATCTAAGTGAAGCTGGTAAATCTTGAGCCATGTTTCAAGACTGAGCCACAAAAAGAAATTATAAAAACAGCAAAGGGGCCCATATGTCAATATAACAAAGCACATGAATAAAACGTAAAACCAAATTAATTATTAAAAGCAATGTGGAATCTGAATCCTTTATCTATGGTTTGTTAGCTTCAAATTACATTTAATTACTTTATTTATACATTCATTTAATGTATTGTTTGGTTGTGTTTTAATTTAATACATTTATTTAATTTGCTTTGCATTTATTTATTTTGGAATCTAATTATTTTAGTTTGCTATAAATGTAATATGACCAATAATATACAAATCAAATAATTGTACTGCCAAGTGGTTTTTTTCCCCAAACTGATGATTACTATGACAAGGTGATAAGTTTGCTTTTTTGTTAGGTTTATATAAAAACAATTTTTTAAATTTTTCTCTTGTTCTGTCCACTGACTGTGTGCTTAAGCTAAGGTTTATTCACTCTGGTCCTTGGGGATCTCCAACCATCCAGGTTTTTGTTCCAACTAGCAAATAATTGTTTTTATTAAAATCCACTGGTTTGCACTGAATACTGAATTCTCATGTGCCCTAGACTTTAATATGCATTAGGACATTTAAGTGTTTCATATAGAATATTAGCAGTGTACATTTGAAAACAAACTATTAAGTGCTAGTTGGATTAAAAACCTGTGCAATTGGATGTTGCCAAAGACGAGTCCCTATCTTACACAATGACCTAACACATCCCCTGGAAATTCTCACTCTTTGGCCTTGAATCTCACTCTTTGGGGCTGTAAATCTCACTCTTAAGGACAGTCAACCCTTGGCATCTCTGATAACATGATAGGGTAAAAGGAAAGATGGATCACACTTCAATATATCTTTCATAATTTTGGATCCCTTTAATTGTTCTCAAACAGGACTGACCACTGAAAGTATCTAGTTCACTGAAAGTGAAGGGGGAAAAAAACCCACAAAGTTTTGTTGTTTCCAAGCTTTCTCTAAGTGCCCTGTACACATTTTTCATTTCTCTGTAAGAGCTTTTGCAAACTGCTATTCGTTTTTTTATAGGATCACTCGTGGAGGGCTTTGCCTATGTCATGAATAAAAATACACCACATGTGGCAGCTAGTCAATATCTGTCTCAATTTAAACTGCCACTTTTCAGCAGAAGTACTATACATGGGATGTTGTATATCCCCTGGGGAAGCCATAACGAATACTCACCTATGATTAACCCAGTCAGCTTCTTGATAGGTAAACTGAAATGGCTTTATTAAACATAAGATAGCACATAGCAGCTCTTAAACACTGATGCATGAACTCCAGGTTCAGTTCACAAGAATTTTGTGGTTTCCCCTGCCTCTGAGTCTTGCCCCTTACCCTTGCCTCTGCTGAGCTCTCATCAATTACTCTCCCATAAGGGGAGAGAGGGGCTATGACTGGATAGGGACTGGGAGAAAGAAATCCTGAGAGTTTACTGTAGAATGCTGACTAACTCCTTTGGGATTTTAAGAAATGCTAAGTACTTACAACTCCCATTGAAGTCAAAGGGAGCTGTGGGGTTCTGCACCTGTGAAAATCCAGTCCTTGGCTCTTAAGGCCACAAAATATTATGCAAGAACTTAAAACGTACAAGTAAATTGTAATCAGCGAGACAATAACTTCTTGGCTAGAAAACTGACTGGAGGGGATGGGGATGGAATTCAGTAGGTAGATAGCGAATGGGTTCAAGCAAATTGGCAAATGTAATTAGTAGAGCAGCCCAGACCTTGATCCTTGGGCCAATACTATTTAATATTGATATAAATAACCTTGGAGAAAGCAATACATTATATGATACTGTAATTTCCTCACATCACCAGGAGGAAGAATAGTGGATAACACTGAGGACAAAGTACAGCTATAGGAGGATAGGAACAGATGAGGGGTAGGGAGGGAATAGTCGAAGATAGTAATTTAATGTTAGAAAAGATAAGATCACACATTTGGCAAGAATAAAGAGACACAGTGGGTGGAAGACAGTAATAGAGATGAACTGGAATTAAATAGAATTGTCCTGGCATAAACTAAAAAGGAAACAAATCAAAGAGCCGAGGGTAATGTGAAGGTTAGAGCATAATATAAGGTAGCTGTTATACAAGGGGGTTAACTATTGAAAAAAACCACTAAGATGAACATATTGGGAACATGGGAAGATTACAGACAAAATTGACAGGTTTCAAGTGTGTAAATCCACACTAACAATGCGGCTCTTCCCCCCCCCCCCCCCCAGCCCTAGTAAGTAGACAATTAAGAGATTAGAGTCTGCTACTATCTCCAAGGCAATGATAAAAGTAAAGAGCAGAGGCTCCACTAGTCCTGGAAGATGGCTCATGCAGGGGACTGACATCTATGGTAGAGAGCACTTCTCTAAGCCCTAATGATATAAGCATGATATTTAAATTTCAATTTGTTTGGTTGGGCAGTGGATCATGGATTCTACAGTCCTGCTGCTGGACAAAGATAGGGGTTACTGCACTTGGTTGTATAACGAGATTATAGAAACAGGTTGCGTCATGGAGAGAACTTTGTGAGGCCTGATACGGAGCAGCTGGTGGCAAAAAAAGAAGTCATGCAGGAAAGTAGCCAACAACAGGACTTAAGGCTATAGGTATATTTTGTACTTTTTTAAAAAATGACTCTTTTTTTTGTATATGTATTTATCCAGAATAACCTGAAACACGAACCTTCTTGCAACAAACCATATATCCTGAATATTAAAACCAATGGCCCACACAAGTGCTGCAACATGTCAAGGTGCAATGATTTCTCTCACTGCAGGAGATGCTGTCTACAGCCAAACTGCTTCAGTGCAGCATGCTGAGGCTTGTCAATGGAACAGGACATGCAGAGGAAACAGATGACTGGTACAAGAGAAGATGAGAGACACAATGAGGCCTGCTGAAGATGTGAAAAGATCAAAATCAGAGATGGGGGGGATGGAAGAAAAGATTTAGTTTGGGGGATTGAGACAAAAAAAGACAATGGAGAGCAGATGAGAAATAATGGGAAAAGGAGCGCAAATAAAAACAATGCACAGAGAAAAGGAATGAAAAAGAACATGTAGATAAAAAGAGGAAAGGTAATGATAATATTTATCCCACCAGAAAAGTCTCATGTTGCATAGTCATTAGAAAAGCCATTTTAGCTTCTGGGAAGTGGCAACAATTGCAGTAATTGACACCCAGCATACCCAGATTAAGGCAGGAGAACTGAGGGAAACCCGAAAAAAGAAAAAGGGGGAAAAATAAGAAAAGGAGTTCCTGAACTACATCTACTTCTCAGAGTTTTCCAGGAAGGTACCTTAAACCCTCCTTATATCTGGAGTTTCACATCCTACAACAAATTGAACTGCCCTCTTTTATTTTCTTTCCTCTCTCCTCACAGTTCATTACATTCTGCAACAGTAGTGACAGTGTCTGCCTTGATTTCCCCATCACAGCTGTGTTGCTAGACCTTAAGGGCCTACGAAGCATCCACTTCATGCACATTCGGAAAAGAAAACAAGCTTTTGTTATGTAGCCTTGTCCATTTCCTGAGATATCAGCCTCTGTGCACCATGGAGTTAAATTCTTGCTAAACTAGGGTAATCTCACTCTAAGTGGTTTTAGGTTGCCCAAATACAATAGCAAGATATTCACAGAGGGGCGGTCTGATCCAAACCCCATGGACATCAATGGGAGTCTGAAGCAGGCCCGAAGTCATGCGAACATTACAAATTATTTTGATATATGTATAATAAATTTAATGGACTATTGATACAGAGTGTCTACACAGTAAGATTTTTTTTATTTGCAAAACCAACCGGCAACAGAGATAGTGTATAGGATTAAATCCACGCAGTGTCAAAGTTTAGAATAAAACTAGTAAATTTACAGATAAATAGTATAAATAATGACAGCGGTACGCCAATGTAAATAGACTGACGAGGAGCATTTAGCCTCTTTTATTACACGGTATTACCAACATAAATCTCAGCTTAAATTTCCTCTCTTGAATAATCAATACACAATACAGTGCAATAATACTAGCTAATACGGCAAAGAATCTTCATAAATGTTCCTCAAAAGCCTCTTGGACAAATTGTCTCATTTGCTGTATGCATCAGTTTGCTTCAATTTAATTTACTTACCTCAGTTGCTCCTTGTTTCGCAGAAGAATTAATGGTTACCGGAGTTCAGTAGTTTTGTGCCCTTGCTAGTTATCACTGTGCTGTAGACAGGGCTCATCCTTCTGGGTTTCTTCAGGGTCTTTGAATCCTCTCTTCTCTTTAAAACTCCAATTAAGAGCTGGTCTACACTACTGCTTAAGTCGATGTAACTTATGTCGCTCAGGGGTGTGGAGACATCAGCACATCAAGGGGTGAGAGGATTCTATATCCATTCAGTCATGAGCTCTGTACTCAAAATGCCAAGAACAATGTTCCCTTTGAAGATATGTTTTGCGGTGTGATATGTTCACTACTAGTAACTCAGACCAGTCATTTTCCAAAGGCCACTCAACTATGGTATGGTAAGAATTTCTGGTCACTATGAGCCTGAACTGGATTTGAGTCAGCTACTTCTCACCTATACCCAGAAACACAAAAGTAAAATGTGTTCTTCCCCCTAATACACTCTAATATTAAATATGTATACACATTGCATTAGCCTTATTAGCCTTCATCCTACAAACTCCTGTTAATTAAAGTATTTCCATTAACTTCAATGTGACTATTCATATGATTAAGTATTACATAAGGATTTGCAAAATTGAGCCCATACTTTGTACATTTGGTGAGTGACAATGGTTCCATGTAATAATTTCTCATACATTTAACAAAAAATGTTGGCTCTGAGCCACAAGACAAACTTATGAACATCTCCCACATATACATAGACTATCTTTGATTGTGAGAAATATATTATATCACATAGACTTTTAAAGTGTATGGGATGGATCCTGAGCTACTATAAACTAGCACAGGTCCAGTGATTTCAAAGGAACTACATAGATTGACACTAGCCAAGGATCTAGCCCCCTATGATTTTGGGTGCATCTACACTTCGAGCTGGGGGTTTGTGTGAACTCACGGAGACATATGTGCCCTAGTTCTCATTGAGCAAGCATGCTAAAAACTGAATGTAGCCAAGGCACAGATGGGCACTTACTTGGGAGGGCTAGCCCATCGCACTGCCATGGCTACATTAGCTCAATGATAGCTAGCATGAATATGACTCCTTGAGCTGGGGATCAGAGCTGGAGTACAAGGGCAGACATATCCTTTGAATCAAAGTTAAGGTAGTTTTAAAAATGGGTGAGGTGAATTTTTTCAATGTCAATTCTATGGTTAAATAAATGAACCACAAATATAATGGAATATATAAATGATCTTAAAACTAATCTGTTCCATAGTTTAATGCTAAAGGCTTTGTCACAGTGTAACTTTATTATGTAGCTTGTTGGGTTATATTAATTACTGGACAACATCTTTGATAAGTTGCCAGAGAGTTTTGCATGGGAATTTAATTAGGGCCAGATTCTGTCAACTTTACTCAGACTGAATAGTCCCACTAGTTTCAGTGAACTACTTGGGGTATTTAATCTGGATACAGAAAGCAGAATCAAGTTCCTAATGTTTATATATGCAATTTGAAAATAGCACATGATAATACAGTACTAGGTATTTCAGTAATAGTACTGGGTTTATGGCTTATTACCACCATCTGCAATCCACTAACCCCCTCTTTGTGCTCTGTGACTGCAGAGGTATTAATAGACCACTCTACCTTGAATGATCCCTGTAACTGTGCAGGTCTCACCAGGTGGCACCTCCTGCTGGTCATCCACGAATTAGCGCTTTTCACCAGCTTTGGAGCACCCTCTGCTGGTATCCCGCCGTCGCTGGCCCCCGTGTCCCTCCCAGACCCCAGTGCCCTTTTATCTGGGGTGCAGCCCTCTGGAAATACTCCA
Source organism: Chelydra serpentina (assembly GCA_037349315.1). Taxonomy (NCBI): domain Eukaryota; kingdom Metazoa; phylum Chordata; order Testudines; family Chelydridae; genus Chelydra; species Chelydra serpentina. The sequence continues at coordinate 49,002,761 of JBAIAC010000010.1, forward strand.
CAGATATGCATCTCTCCCCCCCACCCCCAGGGAACCCTCACCCTCTATCCCCACGTTGCCTCAGCCTATGGGCTACTTCCAGTCATCATCAAGCCCCCGCTCCCTGGGACAGACTGCAATGTAAATGCCTGTCATCATAGGCAAGGGAGGTTTTGGACTTGCAGCCTTTCCCCGCAACCCAGTACCTCCGTGGGTCTTGGACAGGCCCTGTAGCCTGGGGAGTTGCCAGCCCAGAGCTCCCCAGCTCCTCTAGCCTTTCCCCAGCCCTGCTTCCCTCCAGTCCCCTTAGGCTTCCCAGACTGCTAGGCCCTTCCCTCTCTACCACCAGAGAGAAACTACCCTAGCTCCACACTAGCAGCCCTTTTAAAAGGGCCTGCTGTGGCCTGATTGAGGCGTGGCCCATCTGGGGCTGCTTCCCCCAATCAGCCCAGGCTTGAGGTTCTCCCCAGCCACAGCCCTCTGCAGGGCGGTTTTAACCCCTTCCGGGCTGGAGCAGGTAACCACCCCGCCACAGTCCCTTAGAATATGTGCGAACTACTTACAGTAAACAATCTGTTCCGCATTGCATTTAGCTGTGATGCTCGGAGCACCTTTCCCAGACATGAAGAAAAGCTCTGTGTGGCTGAAAAACTTGTCTCTCTCACTAACAGAAGTTGGTCCAATAAAGGATATTACCTCACCCACCTTGTCTTAGTAATAGTACTTGGTATTTACATAGTACTTTTCATCTGTGGGTCTCAAAGCACTTGGTAAACATTAATTTTCATCACAACCTTGTCATAAATACTATTATCCTCAGATGGAAAAACTGAAGTATGGAGTGGTTATGATTACAAGGCAAGTTGGTGGTACATCCAGGAAGAGAAACCAGTGTTCGTGCTTATTGGTACTATTTAGTTGCTCTTTTTTTTTTTTTTCGTTGTTGCTCTAATTCATTCTCCCTCTGTTTTTTTCTCAACATACATTTCACTTCAGTTATTAAACTCCTTCTTGTCGCAGTTTCTTTCTTCTCAATTTAACTTTTCCTCCTACAGTAAAAACTACTGTTTTTCTATGTCTCTTAAAGTTTTCTTCTATTCATTTTCCTTTTGTTATTTTTATGAAAAGTAACAAATCCAGTCAGAACATTAACTAAGCCATAATCTACTCAAAAGTGGTGCTTACCAGCAGTTAATGACCAGTCAATTATTTAATGACCTTAAGCAAAAGGAAAAGGAGGTTAATGTGCTAACAAATTAGCCATTCACTAAAGTAATGCTGGATTTTGAAGTGATTATTGGTATTTCACAGCTGTAAATGATGGTTTATTTTTCTTTTAATGTAGCAGTGATGGTGGATGTATTATTTGAATGTTAATAATTTCCTGGTGACTAACAATTGATTTCACAACAATCAAATCTCAGAACATGCTCTCTTAAAGTAATAATTTAAAGTCTAATATTTCATCTGGGATCTTTAATTAAAGGTTTAAACCCAAGCATTAAAGTTTCCCAAAGAACCCAAACCAGAGTCTATATTTTTGGGTTTCTAAATCAAAAATACCATGCTTAATACTGGCAGAAATGAATTGTTATTCAGTAGGAATATTTTATGGTTAGCATTTGTAATAAAATTTTTACAAGAATAGGAGGGGACATTTCTACATGGTCTATAACCTCTCACAAAATCACATTAAGACTCATAACTCAGCCGTGCCAGTTATACTATAACTATGCCAAAACTCTCATCCATGCCTTTATCTCCTCATGTCGGATTACTGCAATAGACTGTGAAGAAGACTTCCTGAAAGAATTATAAATCATTCTAATGGGACAAACCAATATGCATCTATTCCAGCTCTGTGAGCGAGATGCACATTTTATGTTACAAATGCTTCTCTCACAAAGAACTCTTCAAAAATGTTGTGAATACTGTATGTTTTCCAGGCTCAGGCTGATATTCTTTCATCATGGTGTTACGATTTCCAGACTTTATATGAATAGGCAAAACAATATTCTTGATTAGTTAAGAGATGCCAGAGCATATCCATTGATATGTACAGGAGACTGCCTGGCTTTCAGGTTATTCCAATATAGCCACTTAGTGATATTTGACTGTAAATAAGTTTGAACCATATGCCATGCTGTTAGGAGAGCTAGTGAGGAAACAGGGGCTGCAGTGTATTAGTTATATTGATGATACCTAATTTTACATGTTCATCATATTGGACCTGACTGCTAAAGTGGAAGGAATAACCAAAATTCAGCATCGTTATGAAACTGATATACAGGAGTGAGGAAGTGCTGGCTGAAGCCGAGACAGACAAGACTGGAGTAATTTGGGAGAAAGCAACCAGACAATTGGCAAGCGTGATATCTGTACCCCTGCTTGTGGTATGTCCATCATTTGTGACTCAGATTCACAATCTTGACATTTTACTATATCTGGTGCTGTCCTTGAAAAATCATGTAGCAGCTGTAGCCAAAGAAACACATTTTCTCATTTCAATCTAGCTGAGAGACTCTGACCTATCATGTCAGATGAAGACATTGATTTCATCATCCACATGCCTGTCATTTCAAAAGTAAGCTGTTCTAGTGTGTTGCGGATGGGTCTACACAGTGCGAACCCTTAGAAACACAAACTAGTGTAGAATGCAGCCATCCATCTCATGAGAGGTGCAGAATGCACAGAACATAGAGCACGGGTAATCCAAGTACTGCAACAGTTTCCCCACATGTTTCTGGATAAAGTTGAATGTGTTGGTTTTAACATAAACAGCCCTACATAGTCTGAGATCTTATCTGAGATATTTCCTGTTGTCCCGTGCTGTATTGTCACGGTTACCATCAGCAGACATTCTCAAGTGGGATCCCCTCAATTTAAGGAGAGGGGGAAGTCTTTCTCCCCCATGGTGGGGTACTGACTCTGGAATTTGTTTTCCTTCTTGGTCCACCAGACTTTGTCTAATATATTAACCTTTCAGGCAGGTTACAAATCCCATCTTTTGTCATTGACATTCAGGGATGTTGTGATTTTTCTAGGTGGACTAGCTGGTGTCTGAATACTGGGTTTAGCTGCACTTTTTCTGATTGTATTCATATGACTGAGTTATCTCTCTCGTATAATTTTCTTTACCTACTGATCGTCGAGAGATTTCTTTTAAGAAACACTAGGTGGAATTCTGGCCCCATTAAAATCAATGGCAAAACTCACCCTGACTTCAATGGGTATGTCTAAATAGCAGCTGGGAGCACGCCTCATGCATCAGACAGACTCATGCTAGCTAAGCTCAGGTTAGTGCACTAAAAATAGCAGTGTGGACAGTGTGGAACAGGTGGTGGCTTGGGTCCTGGCTCAGGTGGCCAACCAGAGTTGCCTATGCTGCTATGAGTATCAGAGGGGTAGCCGTGTTTGTCGCTTCTGCAGATCCAGACTAAGGGTCCTGTGGCACCTTATAGACTAACAGAGGTATTGAAGCATAAGCTTTCGTGGGTCAATACCCACTTCTTCGGATGCAAACATCCGAAGAAGTGGGTATTGACCCACGAAAGCTTATGCTTCAATACCTCTGTTAGCAGCATAGACTATGTCCAGATTGCTGTCTTTTTAGCTTGCTAATTTGAGCAGAGCTAATGCAAGGCTACCAAGGCTGGCAGACATGATCCCAGCTCCAATGTAGACATATACAATGGGGCCAACATTTCTCCTACTGTACAGATGTGATTATACTGTAAACGTTTATATTTTACAAGTGTCGTTTTACACACATTCATGCAGTAATGCTGCCATGATCTTTGAGACCATTTCAATTAAAGTTAGGTCAGAGACTGCCAGTGCATGTGAATTCACAAAATGGTAATTTAAAGCACTGACTTATCAGGCTGTTCTTCAGAGAAAATGACACTCATGATCATGTAATAAAATACTTTATGGCCTGTTGTTCAGAACCATAATTCCACTTTGCCACAAGTAAGATGAAGCTATAAGTCATTCTACTCATCTACCATTCAGGTATATATTGCATTCCCAGCCCATGTACTGTGAATAGAAACCTAACAGACTCTCAGCGGCAGATGACAGAAGCCTTCTAAAACTGTTGACCTCAGTAAGCTGGTTTGTATCTGGCTGCTCAGATACAAGAGCTTGTTTGAATAGAAAGGGAAATATGCTGATCATATTTGGTTAGTATATGAATCTCTTCCCATGGGGCTTTGTGGCTTTATTTGTTCCTTCAGATATACTAGTTAATGCTTCGAAAACACAGTTTATTTGGGATTAAGAACATCCCTTTTGTAAATCAAGAACATATTTAATATCTTGATTACGAAATAGCTGATTTTTTTCCAATGGGCTCTTCATCTCTCAATACAATAACTTGCTAATATGTCTCTTTAAATAGGTACGGATTTTCTAATTTAGTGAAGAATAGGGAACAATCCTATTTATAGCTGCTCAGAGAATCCTGGCTTAGAACAGAGTAAATGTTTCAATAGATAAAGAACACTTTAATATCTTGTGTGCAGAGCAGCCATTAAGGGAGCTATGGGGAGGGTTAGCAGGATCAGGCTTATAGTTTTTTAAAAACTCTGAAATTCTTTTGGATAAGTATCCATATAGTGTATATTTTAAGCATTATTTGACTGAACGTCAAGTTCCAGTAAATGGAATATAAAGCAGTGTTAAATGCAGATAGTGTACCAAGCAGTTGTGTGAAAGTGAAGATGATCAAGTACAAACTCACAAGATGAATATCACACCTGGATCACCTGGATTGATCAGTCTTCAGCTGTCATTAAGAGTGCGCCTATCACAACACGTTCTTCTCGCACTCTTGCCTTTCTTCTCCACATTCGTCCGAAACATTTAACAATGTCGTCTTCCCATCTTCTTGGAGGCCGGCCAAGTGGTCTTTTCTGTTCTCGCGGGTACCACTCAGCAATAATTGCGGTCCACCTGTTGTCCGCGAACCGTGCTGTGTGGCCCACCCGTCGCATCTTGTTATGTCTGCGTTCCACAACAATAACTCTCACCCATATATAGAATATACAAACTATAAAAATGGGTGAAACTCATGCTTAACATATGCTTAGAAAAGTAGATTATACTCCTCAGAAATACAATAGCACATTGTTTTATGGGTTTGGTTAATTTTGTTGAAGCTGGTAGATGTAACAGCTGCCTTTTGTTCAGTATAGGTGTAAAAAGCAATTGAGCTTCCTATTGGAACCCGGAAAGTTGAAACAATAGGGGTGCCACCTAAAGCACAGGCAATTGGCAAAGCTTGCATAGAAGCTGAACAATGTGGCCCAAGGGGGTTCCCTAGGGAAGAATATAGAAACACAGAGGCTGGGCATTGATTGGTGGAAGAGAGTGTGTGTGAGAGCGTGTGAAACAGAGAGACTAAGCAAAAGGTCAAAGAGACACTCAGAACAAGCACTGGGAGTGTGGGCCTGAGAAAAAGCTAGAGAGTAGAGTGCTGGCTGGCCTGTGCTCCTTTTATTTCTGTCTAGTGACCTACGAAGCAGCACCAATGATGCCAAGAGGCATATCCAGTCCTTCTCAAGTGTAGGCTATGATTTTATTATTTTGTAAAGAGTTTGGCCTGACAATAAAGAGCCAGTCTACCTGTATGTGAGCTACAATTCCTGTGGACAAGAGACTTGCTATTTGTTTGTTGATGATGCTAACCACCTCGTGGCTCACTTGCTTCTTGTAGGCAAGTGAACAATTGTGGCTCGTGAGAAGGTATCATTTCTCAAATACAGTCCACACACTATGTAGAGTTCAAACTCCCACTCATCGTGGAGTTTGGTTTTTATTAACACTAATTAATACTGCAACATATATTTTAACTCACAATTTCTTTGGCTGCTGGTAGTGATTCTACATTGGGACTATTCAGCCCACACCCTAAATCCTCCCTCTCTTTCTGAAGCATGCTTCAAACCTGTTTTATATTCAGGTGGGTGTAATGAGCCACTTTCCTCAGTGAATCAGCAAAATCCATTTAGCACTTCCCCAGCAGGATCCTGTTGCAGCATTCCTGGCCTCTTTAAGAGGTGCCCTAATTCATTACCTGACTTGAGTTCTGTTGAATATAGATTGTTCTATCATGCTCATCATCATAGTACCTCAGTGCTTACCAGAAGTGCATTTAGCAATGGGATTAATGTGTGTCACATGCACATGAAGTATGTGCAGTTGAGTGTCTTGTTTTGAAAGGATTTAAACACACACGCATTAATATGTGCTCATGTTAGAGAGGCAAGGTTAAAGAAATGCACTGTGCACTCGGAACAGAGGTTGGTGAGGTTTGAGATGGTCCTTAGCTCTTGGAGGAGTTCATTCTACAGTTTTAGATTGAGCACCAAGAAAATTCTAGTTTTCTGCACAGATGGGCTTATCTTTTTGGCAGAGAGTTCCATTGTGCCAGAGGAGCATAGTTGTTGACCACTGACTTCATCCTGGAGCTTTAGGCGGTCTTTTAGATACCCTGATCTCAGGCCATAGAGTACCATGAAGATAAGGACTGAGGCCTTGAATTTGAATTGAAATTCTATGGGAACCACTATCATCAACGAAGTCACAATAGGCATCAATAATTCTCATCGCTGGTAGACCAAACCATTTGCACATTTGTCTCACTGCCTCCTCACCGTATCCAGGAATCATATGTAGTGGCCATTTCTCTTTGTCAACAATGAAGAACTACTTCAACAGATTAGCATATTGACTCTTCCGTAGTATCAATGCCATCATTTGTATAATTTGATGAGATAGGGCAGAATAATCGGGCATTCATTTTATTGCTCCAACTTGCAGAAACTGTTTTCCATTCATTTTTACAAGATTGTTTTCAGCGTGATGGTCTTGAACTTTCATTCTTTAGCTGCACATCTGGCCTCAAGCGTCTTTGTGCTGGGTTTTTCTTTCATAGTATCCAGAATGTGGATGGTATTGTATCTCAGTATCTCTCAATACACCACCAAAGCACCTCAGTGCCGAAGCAGTTCACAAAGACTGGACAGCTCAAACAATGCAATATACATTATGCCAAGATCAATCAAGAATGTAGGTGACTGAATTCTTTTCAACAATGCAAGAAACATAGACTGCTCTTTGTTGTCCCTTTGCATGTCAGGAGATGCAGTCTCAAAGTGAAGGCACCATGACTAAAAATGATCTCAGCCAGCAGAGATGGTGCAATATGAACTAATGGATTCCAAAAAGCATGCCCAATATTTCTTAGCTGCTCATCCACATCTTTGGCACATTGTTTTATTTCTTCCTTGATTTTAGGTGAATGGATGTAAAGGGTATACAGTTTATCAAAGAAGATTTCAAAGTGATTTACAGCTGTTACTTCATTTATCACAACAGCAACTGTTAATCCTAACCTGTGGTTCTAACAGTGCCACACTATAATGTTTGAGTACTTCTTCACAACATACCTAGCTACATCAAATTTATTGCCAAGCATAACATTAGCATCTTCACTTGCAAATGTCACAATATTTCTAGAGGTAATTGTCATCAAAATTGCACTTATTGAGGCATTTTTGAACACAGGCCACAATAGTTGAAGCAGTCTTTTGTGCAGATTCAATCAGGTCAAGAAACATGAAGTGAGGATCATCATCCTTTGAGGTCTCACAAATTAGATAGATTATAACTGTTGTTTCATTGCTCAGAGTAGTTCATTCATCAATAGTAATGGATATTTTTCCTTCACTCTCTTGATCTAAGCAAATGCCTTTCAGCACATTTTAGATGAGATATTGTCTATAATGTTTATAGCACTGAACTGTGAATGCAGACCTATTCTAATAAGTACACTATTTAGTATCTGTAGTTCAATCAAATCAGGACAGTTGGAGTAGGGTCTGTCATTTATAGCAATGTAATATGCCATTCTAATTACTTTCACAGTTGCTTCGACCTCTGCTTTTCTCATATTGTAATTTTTTTCTTTTTTAAAAAATGGAGGCCTCTTTAAAAATTTTTACTGCTAACTTATATGCACTTGAATCCTTGTGTTCCTTTATTTTCTTTAGAGAATTTAGAGAAGTTAATTTGAATTTTTGACTATAAGGAGAAACAGAAAACTGATACCATTATACTGTTATGGAAAGGCCTTCATGCTTTTATACTGATAGAGATGAATCTTTGCTACAGACAACACATCAAACTTACCATCATGGCAGGACAACCAAGAATATTCCTCTTCTTCGCACTCCACATATCTGCCGACCAGACTTCAAGCCAGTTGGTCTTTGGCTGTTGATCAGAAACAGACATCTTCTTCTGAAGAATTATCTTTGTGTTTCACTGTAACTATGGTAGGCACTTCACTGTATTCCATTCTGGTAGAGCTTCATTTGTGTTCACAGTTAGACTAGAAGTCAATGCACTACTGCTGCTGTCTTCATCAGCATTTTTAGTCTTATTAAAGAAGTAGATACAATTATAGAATTAAAGAAGTATGTACAATTCAGGAATTATAGATATAGATATGGGGAGGAGGGGTTGGGTAGTATCCTTTGCTTTGGCAAGTGGAGAGGACGCAGCTCCAGCATTTTTCAGTAAGGGATACAAAGCAGTGGAAGACATGGCTTCGTTCCCTCCTAGGAATGCCTGTAAATTTCTTCCACTAGAACTGGGCCTCTATGGAATTTTGGGGCAGGCCAAGGCGAACATGGAACAAGAGTGTCATGGGAACATCACTCACCGCTGGACTGAGGCCTCCTCCTGGTCACTCTGGGGATTAGCTCGAGGCCACCACCTCCTGTGCATGGCTTGCACTCTGTTATTGCATCTTCCTTCAACCCCTCTCACAGCCTCAGAAACCGTAGCACCCTCTTCACAACTCAGCCCTCTGCCAGTGTCACTATCTGTGTTCTCCACTTCTGGGGGTTAATATCTCAGTCTAATAATCATGCCACTTCTGCAGTGGCAAGTGGGGGAGGATGGGACCGGGGCCTCCCCACTACTTTGGATCCCAGCCCCGGGACCCTGTGGAAAGCAGCCTCCTGTTGCACCTCTAGTTCTTTTCACCACTGCTACAATCCCTTGGGCCACTTCCCCAGGGCCCCAGCACCTTCTTTGCCCCATCTCAGGGCTCTCAGCTGCTCAATCCCTGCTGCCAGCCAGGACCTCTCTCTTGCTCCCCCAGACCCTGCCAGCAACTGATCTATATGTGGTGCTAGCTTTCTTTCTGCCTGCTAGGAATACAGTCCTCACTCCTTGGGCTCCCTGCAGCAACTGACCTCTTGCACCCTCGCCCTGATTGACTGCACCCCACACAGCCTCTCTGGGACTAATTTCCACTGCTCCCTGCTGAGATTAACCCTTTCTATCGCAAGAAGACCAGCCACATTCTGCAGTATGAACCTTCTTACCCAACAGGTTTCCAAGTGGAAATACATTCAGAAGTTATTGCCACTTGAAGCAGCATTATCTCACGTTTGCTTCCCACAGCAGCTGAGAAGTAACAGGGGCTGGGGAAAAATCATTAGAACAGTGAGGATCGACAGTTTTTCTGTGGACTTTTGCTTCTTGGAAGGAGTTGGGCTTTCTTTTGCTCTTAACTTCAGGTTCCATGGGATCAAGAGACCATGAAGCCTCCTCTTTCCCCTTCCCTTTCCCCCCCCGCCCCCCAAGACCATTCCCAATTGGTGGGGTATAGAGCCAGGAGGTGACAGTGTGGAATCTCAGCAAGATCAACATTGTGAGTTCCTGGACTCTCTGCCCTTCCCTCCTGCAGACTTCTCCATAGATGGGGCCAACCTATCCCACATTTCTTCACATAAGGATCCTCAAGGGCTGCATAAAGCATTAATCAAACAAGATACAGCAATCAGCTAAAAGCCTGATCAAACAGGTAAGTCTTGAGCAAACATTTCAAATGGCCTTGGGATAGATTTCCAACTTTTTTTTTTTAGTGTAACATGTGAATGTCTTCCTTTCTACAGCACACAATCAATCCTTGGAGAAACAGAATCAGATCTCAAATGCAAAAAACAGAGACACCTCAACAGGACTGGGAAGCAAGGGACTGGAATGCAAAATTCCATTGTTCTACAGTGCAAAGAGTACAACTGTGCCATAGTCTCCTTAGCAGATAGATAGATAGATAAGCTAATTGAGACTATTAGAAAAATCTCGTTGGTTAAAGGAAAATGTGAATATATGCCCGATTTCACGAAGTGAATAGTAAATGTAAGTCCTGTTCAGTAATGTTTTAAATTTTGGTGTATTGCACATGGCACAACACTGTGTGTTTTTAGTTCTTTTCAGATTCATTTTGAAAAAAAGAAAATAGTGGGAAGAAAAATAATTGAACAGTGGGTTTTTTTCACTTCTATAATATCTGAGCTCCTGTATGTAGCCAATTCCAAGTGGATGCCAGGGTAATATTAGTCTGGGGCACAGAGTGTGAAATTTTGATTTAATAATATTCTCTTCATTAGTTCAGAAACAAAGACAAATCCCTAGACTTTTCCCCTTTAAGGATATGCCACTTTACTTATTTATATTTATACAAGCTCTTTTGAGGATGGAAAATGCAGACACTGAAATAAACTGAAAAAGAATGACACCTTTTAAAAAACATTGTATATGAAGAGAGGATATATTGAACAGAGCTGCATTATTACTGTTAGTTGGTGCTAGTAACCATTTTAACTACTGATGCGGCAGATTATCAATGGCAATTCCAATAGTATCAAAGGCTAGCTACATCTAGAAAGTTATTTGCAGTGTTGTAGCCCTGTTGGGCCCATAATATCAGAAAGACAAGGTGGGTGAGGTAATATCTCTTTTTGGACTAACTTCTGTAGGTGAAAGAGACAAGCTTATGAGCTACACGGAGATCATTGTCAGAGCTGGGAAAGGTGATCAGGCTATGTCTACACTACAGTTTATGTTGGCGTAATTTATATTGCTCAGGGAGAGGGGTGAATAAATTACCACCCTGAGTGACATAAATAACACCTGAAGAATGCATCTGAAGAAGTGGGTATTCACCCACGAAAGCTTATGCTCCAATACGTCTGAGAGTCTATAAGGTGCCACAGGACTCTTTGTCGCTTCTACAGATCCAGACTAACACGGCTACCCCTCTGATACATAAATAACACCGACATAAGCACCAGTGTAGACTGCGCTATGTCGGCAGGAGAGCTTCTCCCACCAATATAGCTTCTGCCACTCGCACGGGCTGGAGTAGTTAAGCCGACAGGAGAGCTATTAGAGAGCTTACAGCCAGGCCGCTGTAAACTCTTTAGTATCGCCATGCCCTCAGAATGTCACAGCTAAATTCCAGGTTGAACAGATTGTTTAGCATAAGCCGTTTACACACATTGTAAGGGACCTTTCAAGGTGAAGTGACCTATTAATACCTTTACAGACATAGGACAAAAAGGGGGGCTAGAGGGTTACAGTTGTTGTGATAAGCCATAAATCCAGTGTTTTTAGTAAGAGTGTGCGTTCTTTTAGTGCCTAACAAAGTTATGAATTTAAGCTCCCTGGCTTGCATTTTGAAGGTATTGTGGAGGCTATGGAGACTTCTCAGTCTTTAGACTCAAAGCAAATGTTGCAGCTGTGATGCTGCAGCATTTTAAGTGTAGACATACCCTAAGTACCTTTCCCAAGGCCTAAAGAAGAGCTTTGTGTAGTTTGAAAGCTTGTCTCCTTCACCAACAGAAATTGGTCCAACAAAAGATATTGCCTCATCCAGCAAGTTACACCGGTCTACTCATCCTTTGCAATGCATGCATTAAAATTAAATATGAAACAGGAAAGAAGTTAGACTAGGTCTCAATGAGTGATATCATTCACTATCCAGAAATGAAACATCAAGAACTCTCTCTCAAGAAAGCAAACTTGAAGTGATTTTTAACTTGAACAACAATTAGACACTAGATAGAGACGATTTCTCATACCTGTTTGCATAGTAGTTCTAGAGATTGTAGATATTTACATCTCACTGGAAAATACCTGTGTTGTAAGTTTTAAGAGAGTATGTGGAATGAGATATATTTCTGGGAGCTTCATTTCCCCTTTGTTTACATGCGATTACTCACAAATCAAATGAAAATTTAAAAAGGCAAATCAAGACAAAAAGAAAGGATATTATTAGGATTTAAAGTACTGGACTAGAGCTCAGGAAATTTAAAGCACTGGACTAGAGCTCAGTTCAATTCTTGGCTATTCCACTTCTTTGTGACTTTGGGCAAATCACTTAATCTCTCAATACTTCAGTTTTTCATAATAAAATGGGGCTCTTATTACAAATAATTGCATGCTTTTGCGAGGGTCCACAGGTCTCAAACACTGGTCCAGAAGGCTTTTAAGAGTTAGGCAGTCCCAACCTGCCACCCACTGCCCTAAAATAGCAGCTGAACTCTCACACAGGATTCCAGTCCTGGGATCTGATTGGTGGAGCCCTAGGGTCCTGATTGGTTTCCAGTCTTGAGCACAGGAATAGAATGTTGTCCATGTAGCTTCGTTCTCCCAGCTCAGAATACTTCCTCTGCAATACCCACTCCTGCTGTTCATTTCCTGGTAACCAGATTCTGCTTGCCTCCTGACACCTGACTCTCGGTTTGCTCCCTGGCATGTGACCTGGCCTGACTCGTAATTTTTGCTCTGAGCATTAGGTCAGACCACCCACATCCCAGTCGTGACAGGAATGGACTATCTCTTACTATGTGTTTGTACAGTGCTAGGACAACTGGGTTGTGAGGCCTCTAGGTGCTACCACAATGGAAATAATAAGAAAATTAAAGGAGAACTCAGTCTTTGGATGTGATATGGTAGCTCACTATTATGGTGCACGCTCACCACCAGAGCACTCCCCTTTCACCAGGGCATGACGTTACAGGAATCTGCATCTCTAGAACCACCGGCAGGTCAGCTGCCTGTCTGCGCAATTCAACCCTTCATCTTCAGTCTCCTTCTTCAGCTACTGAGGAGTCTTCACCCCCAACTCTAGTACTAAGTACTGGCCTCTCACATTCTGTTACACTAGTCCCTCTGCTCCCTGTGTTTCCTCTCTTCAACTTGAATTCGCTCCCTATTTTACAAGGCCCAGGTGTCCATTAAGTTATCATCTGATGCCTCCCAGTCCCACACCTGTGGCTGAGATTCAATTAATTATCTACATCTATCTATACATACCATATGACCCATCTCCAATCAAAACAACTTGATTGTGACTATTCAAAATATTCCCAGGTGATACACTGCAAATAACTTCAAACAACAAATACATGTAAGAAAACTGCTATCTGCTTACAGACAAAGCATTATAATTAATTGTCACATCTAATTAATTGGCTAATAATCCCTTTCCAGCCTGTGATACGGTTTCGCCCTATCCCCCTCACTTTCCCCAAACTTCAACTACTATCTCTACGAATGAAGATCCTTTTACTTCTCCTAATGTATCTGATGTTGCTATTTCTCTGTGTCTAACGCAACACACCCACCAAGAGAATTCTCAGACGCATATGCTGCTATTAATAGCACAGAGTGACTATTGCAGAAAAATGTCCATGAGGATCATTTGAATTTTTAAAGAAACCAATCTGCTTTGCTTGTGTTCATTTCCAGTGAATACTGTAGCAGAAAAAAGGATCTTGAAGCAAATACTAGGGAATATTCAGGGAAAGTCAACTATGAATCAATATTTTGAGATAAATGTTTTGTGGGGGTTTTTTCTAGGTACACTCGTCGAATCAGAGAACAAAAAATACCATATGTCTCATGTCCATTCAAAACAACTTGATTGTGAATATTCAAAATATTCTCAAATGATGTACTGCAAATAACTTCAAACAACAAATATATGTAAAACATCTATGCTTACAGACAAAGCACAAACAAAAATTAGATGAAATTATTCAAATTACTCCATTCTACCCATAGTACATCAGACTTATAAAAGAAATTAGAATTAAAAGTGTGAAGAAAATTGTGGGTTTTTTTCCCCATTACTCCATACTGAAGACTGAAATCTGCTGCAAAGAGACAGGACCAACTCTAGTGTCTGTGGATGATGTGTGAAATATTACAGCATTATCCAGCCTCTTGACATATGCAAACAAGTATTTAAGAATAATAACATCTAATTGTGTTCTTGAATTACTGCTGACAGCCCCTAAACTATAGAATTATGTGAAGTAGCATTACAATGACATATATGCCTTTCAAATATATGCATAGGTGTTATGAGAAAAAAGAGTTCATTATGAGCTTCAGCATTTTTGTAAACCATATATGCTTCCAAAAAAACCCTCTTGCATTTACTGCAGTGGAATTTTAAACTATCTGTAAATTGTTTACTAATCTCAAAATGGCAGAAGGCAGCTGACAATAAGGTTGAGAGGATTCAAAAGATGAAAACAAAGGGGGGAAATTGAGGTCAGAGGAACTGTAATAAGGGAAGCTAAAGCCCAGATCATTTTTTAAATCCCTGAATTGTTATCCATTTAAAGCTCATTGTTCTTTCAGTGTTTGTTGCCACTGATTGTTCCAGATAGAATCCAGTTTATTTTCCCATGAACATTAGATGTGATAGGTTTCATTAAAATGGCATAACTTGTAAAATTCCTTGGGAAATCTTTCAGATACCTGAATGACTATGAAATCTATTAAATTATAGATATATAGCCTTGATGATAAGTTCACTTTCACAAACTCTAACCATTTTCGTCCCATGACACGAAAACTCTGCTTAAGGCACTTGGAGTTAACACAATGGAAAAATAATGGAATTCATATAATGTAGCAATAGATTACTGTTGGCTGGGTGGGGGTGGAGGGAAGCAAGGAATGTTCCACAGGGATACATAAGCATGCTCCATTTCACAGACTAAAAAGAAATAGGGGAAGTATTTGGGGGAAGCAGAAAAAAAGGAACTGTGAAGTGTGTGTGGGGGGGAGGATAAGAGAAGATTATACAATGACAGTGTAAAAGAAAATCAGAATGTTATAAAAATTATTAGCATTAGCTGTTATGTTATTATGGAAGGTATATACTTATGGATGAAAAATCCCCTTCTATTTGTGAAGAAATGCTTCAGTATGTACTCATCTGGCAACTATAAATGAAGGTGTAATGAAAAACAGGATAACTTATAGAGTCCTTGATGTCTTGCAGACAGAGGTCAGGTTCAAACAACAGGCTAGCTAAATGGAAAGTGCAGAGCACTTACGTTTACTTCTCTTTGATCTTTTCTCTGTGACAATGTCAGAAAAAAAGTCAGTTCTTCTGGTTAGGGTTCTTCAAAGAAGCCTAAGGGAGTTTGGTACCCAAATCCCCCAATGACATTCAAAGAGAGTCTCTCTTAGGCTCCTTTGACAATCCAAACTTCCATCAATCATTGCTGCTCTGAAATCTAGAACTCCACCTACTGTTAGGATTTTGGAAGGTGAACCAACTTGCACATAGTAAACCAGTGATCTCAGGACAGTTTCTAAGGGCAGGAGTCCATATCACAAAATATATCACTGTCCTATCTGACCTGGCATCTTTGTTGGCAGTCTTAGCAAAGAGGTCAAAGACCAAATGGGCATGAAGCTCATGCTACCTTTTCACTTATCTAAGTGGTTTCTCCAGATCAGGGTTCAGGCTCCTTAGTGGGGTAATGTCCAGAAACTTGCACTATAGCTGTCTATATGGTACTTCTGCTCTGAATAAAGGCAATACATCATTCCCCAAGGCTGCCATTCTGGCATGGTTCCATTATTAAAGTCATTTTTTAAAACAAGAAGTATTTTGCTGGTTTCCTGAGCTATACAGCACTCCAGGTCATAGTCCTTTAAAACGGTACTCATTTAAAAGTTCTACATTTCAGAGTAGCAGCTGTGTTAGTCTATATCCACAAAAAGAACAGGAGTACTTGTGGCACCTTAGAGACTAATAAATTTGTTAGTCTTTAAGGTGCCACAAGTACTCCTGTTCTTTTTTAAAAGTTTAACTGTGTTTTAATGAGAGCTTCACTCTCCCTTTCTGTTTCCAAGGAAATACCTCTAACATCTGGTTTAAAACATGGAGGAAACATGCATATTGCATCAAACACACATTTGTGGTTTTCATTTAGATTTAAAATTTTGGAAAATATTGACCACATCTGACAACTATACGCTGGTTTCCATAAACAACAGAGATGAAGGCTTACTTATTTACAGGCTTTTCAGTTATACCCATCAACATAGTATCTGATCACTTGACTTAATTAATTTTTCCTCAAATTCCCCTTTCTGATAAGAAAGAATGAATATCCTCTTGTTCTGTGACATGTTGTAGTTAATGATATATTTATATAATTATTTAATGTATGGGTAATAGATTAGATTTGAGTTGTAGGTTTAAGTGGTAAAATATAAATAGGATTACACAGCAGAGGTATAGGACTAATAAGTATGTATCACTGATGAATGTGTATTGGATATATAACTAAGAGAAGACTGTAATGCAAGGCCTAGGTCTGTAAGATATGTAGCTGGCTATAGAAGGCCTCAGGCCAGAACAAGGTTAGCGTGACTAGTTGACCGAGAGATAATCATGTACCAGTAAAGTTTGAGATTACAGTAAAAGATGTGTTAAATTCTGATGGAAACTATGCAGCAATAGACTGGAAAATATGCCACAATGTACCAGTTCATACCACAAAATGCCCGATAGTAACATTTTTGGGGATTCTGTATAACCTCAAGTTGCTATGGTAACTCATTAACATTGACCAACCATTAATGAGCCATTAATGACCAACCAAGCATGAGCTTCATGCCCATTTGGTCTTTGACCTCTTTGCTAAGACTGCCAACAAAGATGCCAGGTCAGATAGGACAGTGATATATTTTGTGATATGGACTCCTGCCCCTTAGAAACTGTCCTGAGATCACTGGTTTACTATGTGCAAGTTGGTTAATGTTAATGAGTTACCATAGCATTATGGTCAATGTTGGTCATTAATGAGACAAAGGAGAACAAAGGGGGTAGCCTCTGAGAAATGGGACACCCTAAAATTCATGGGGTGTGGCAGTGCAAATAAGGAAAAAGGGGTATGTATATGTATGCGTCTTAGTAGGTGTAAACAATAAAAGGTGTTGGCTAGCCTGTGTGCTTGCGGGGAGATGCCAGGATGATAACCAGAGGTGGTGATGATGATGAGGAAAATGAGTGACACTTCAGGGTCTCCCAGAAGGAGATATGAAATGTGAGATGTAAGTGATGCCAGTCATAGGGCTAAACACTTTACACTCTTTATGTCTAGCTTATATTGTATTTTAGTGTGTGTGGGATTGTTTACCTGCCTAGTGAATTTAATAAAGGGACTTGTGATAAATGGCAGTTGTTTCTCATGTGCTTCTAGGGTCTCTCATTTTAATGACATTGATAATATTTCTGCAGCTGTCGACCGCAGAAGGCCAAACCTTTGTTGACCACTGTGGTCTAAAAGATTATCAAAATCAATACACCAATCCATCAATAAGGCTACAATGGCAAACTTAGATACAAAACTGTGACTTGCTCAACATCACAAAGTTCACAACTTAATTGCACTCCCCCATACACATCTTCTGAGTAGGACTGTGCAAATAACTGATTATTCAGTTTACTGGCAGTTCTGAAAAATGTTTAAGAATTTTTGATTCAAGTTGACCCAAATATGGAATTTTTGGCAAATCCAAATATTATAAAAAATAATTTTGGGTTGAACAACATGTTTTATTTTGGATATTTTTTAATACAAGCAAAGGAAATGAAGAGCTACATTCATAACTGCAGAATTATAAAAGTGAGCCCAGTGCTTAGGGCATTTGCCTAGCATGCAGGAGACCTGGGGGCAAACCAATACTGTGCCTGATGTGGAGCAGACCAGAACATGTGTCTCCCCACTCCCACTTGAGCATGCTAAGATATGGGATATTCTGTTGTGGGGCTCCCTCAGTCTCTCCTGTTGAAGCTGTTCCACTGTGTCATTGGAATTGAACTCTAGGTGACTCCCCTCCCAAGTGAATGCCTTACTCACCAGGTTATAGAGTTTTCTGGGATGGGTCTCTCTGAATGTCTCCCGCTGAAGCTGTTCCACTTTACATAACATACTTGAATAGTCAGTGGGCCAGAGGGAGAATGAGAATTGCTATAGCCTGGTAATTAGGGCACTCACTTGGGAGGCAGGACCCTGGATTTCAGTTCCTGCTCCAATGAATATTTCAGTAGTTATAAAAAGTGGAACAGCTTCAACAGAAGACATTCAGAAAGACCCACCCCAGAATAGCCTACTAGTTAGGGTACTCAGCTGAGAGGAGAAAACCAGAGTAAGTTCCTGCTCCAAACCTGGGTCACCTTCCCCTGCAGCATGGGGCACGGGTCACTTGTTGAAGGATTCTCTGCATCTTGAAGTCTTTAAAGCATGATTTAAGGACTTCAATAGCTGAGACATAGGTGAGAGGATTATTGCAGGACTGGGTGTGTGTGATTTGGTGGCCTGCATTGTGCAGGAGGTCAGACTAGATTACCATAATGGTCCCTTCTGACCTTAAAGTCTATGAGTCTCTCAAATCCCATAGGAGTGCTCTAACTGCTGGGATATTAAGTATAAGGGGGCAGTAAAAACTCCCTCTGGTTTTGTGAATTATGTTTAAATCCCCTTCTGAATCTATTCTGAAAAATTGAAATGTTCTGTATTGATAACGGAGAGACAAGGTGGGTGATGTAGTATATTTTATTGGACCAACTGCTGGCGGTGAAAGTGATATAGCTAACTAGCTTACTCAAAGATCTACTTCAGATATGGGAAAGGTACTTGGAGCATCACAGCTAAATGGAAGATGGAACAGATAAGGAGTTAACTGTTCACTTCACCTTAAATAGTCTCTTGCAATGAGTTAGCACCACTACAGTTGCAGATTTTGTAATGAACCATAAAACAAGTGACCCTATTGAGTCCATGATTTTTGATGTCTAGCAGAGTTCTGAACTTAAGTTCCCAGGCTCATGTTTTGCAGGTGTTGTGCAGGTATGTTTTGAAGCTAGGAACAGAGAGGTCAGATATGGAGTAATCGTTTTGTGAAAAATGTGTGCCCATGGGTGATACAGTGTTTCTGTGTTTTACCACTTTTCTGTATAAGTTCATTCAAGAGTGTAGTAATTGTCTCGTTTCACCCACATAGTTGTTACTGGGGCATTTAGTGCACTGGGTGAGGTACACCACATATTGTAATAGGCATGTGTAGGATCTTGAAAAATATGTTGTGGGGGTATTGATCATGGTAATGGTGAAGATATGGTTTTCAGATTTTGGATCTGTTGTTCTAGGAGGTACTGGTTTGCTTTGAGTTGGTGTGTCCTGGTCTATGGGGAGCTTACTTCTGATGATAAGCTTGATGAGGTTATGGGGGTTTGTTTAAATGCCAGAAGAGGGGGTTCAGGAAAGATTTCTTTCAGAATGTGGTATCAAATATGGGTTATAATTGTTTAATGATACTCTGTATGGGTTCCAATCTGGGTTTCTAGGTGACAAGTAAGGGTGTGTCGTCGGAGGTTTATTCTCCCTATATTGAAGCAGGCTATCTCAGGGTATTTGTATGATTCATTCCACGATGCAATCTCCTTCTTTGGTGGAGTGTCCTTTCTTGGTAAAGTTGGCTTTAAGTGTGTTAAGGTGTGTAGCCTGGACTTTCTCCTTGGAGTATATTCTGTTGTATTTGAGTGCCTGACTATAGATAACAGATTTTTTGATGTGTTTGGGGTGGTTACTGGATCTGTGAAGGTAATTGTGGTGCTCTGTAGGTTTCTTGTATATAGTTGTCTGTAGGGTACCAGGGTTGAAGCTGATTGTGGTGTCCAGGAAGTTGAGGCTGGTGTGGGAGTACTCTTTGATGGGTGGGTGATGGTTGTTGAAGTTGTGGTGGAAATCTGTGAGGAAGTTCAGGTCATTTGTCCAGAGAATTAAAATTTAATTGATGTATCTTAGGGATATAATTGGTTCCATGGTGCATTTTTCCAGAAACTCTTTCTTGAGGTGGCCTACAAAGAGGTTGGCATATTGGGGAGCCATCCTAGTAGCCATGGCTGTTCCCATGGTTTGAACAAAATGTTTGTTGTTAAATGTGAAGTTGTTGTAGGTAAGTATTAAGTGGCTGAGTTTCATGATGTGTTTTGGTGGATCTCTCAGTGTTGTCCATTGTCTTGTATATATTTGAGAAAGGCTCCTATTCTGACATTGTGAGGGATATTGGCGTATAGGGGAGTGACATCAATGGTGGCAAGGCTAGTGTTCTGAGGAAGGTTGTTGATATTGTGGAGTTTCGGGAGGAAATCTCTCACTCTTCATCCTCAAAGGAAACCTGTACAACACCTTCAAAAGATGAGTCTCAGAACTTAAATTTGTTCAGTAAATTATATTACCTCACCTCACTAGTCTTTCTAAATATCCTGAGAACAACATGGCTACAAAAAACACTGCAAACAATGGAATATATTGTTTTGTTAATGTCTAATGGTTTGTTTTGACATTTCCAAAAGTTTTTATTCTTTTCATTATGACTGAAACAAGTCATAGAAATGGACACAAATTTACAAAAAGTTTTGGTCTAACCAAATCTGAATTTTTCTCCCCCCAAAAATCTCATCCAAAGATTTTTGCCCAGTTCGCAAATCACAAGACCAGTATCTCAACCTTGAGACAATTTTTATAGTAAATACCTGAGGCCTAAGGCTGAAGAGTTTATGCACCAAGATTTTAATAATATTGAATTTTTAAAAGTACCCTAAAATTCCTGGGCCAGCTCCTCTTCTGGTGTAAATTGACACAGCTCCATTGAAATAAATGAAGCTATGTTGGTTTATACCAGCCAAGGAACTGCCTCCCCATTTTTTAGGCTGAATATTTTATCTATGTATTCAAATTTTATACAAATGAGAGAGGGGAAAGGAGAGAACTGTGCAAACCAAATTGGGTCATCAACTTGCTGAAATGCAAATTACTTATCAGAAAGTTTTAAAACTTGTTTGATCCTTTCTTCCCTCATCATCTTATGTCACTCCAAGACTTCCTTCTCCTGTCAACGTTATGTACTTTTCATGACTTGTCCCTTTCCTCCCCGCAACTCAGTAACACTCCCCCTAGAAGAACAGAGATATATTTAGTTTCTAACTGAATTACGGATGAGATAAGGTTTGCTCAACATAAATGATATGAACACAAATCTGACAGCTATTGTGGTACAGTTGCCTTACAGGCCTCTAGGGAAGGAGAAGGACAAGAGAAATAAACTAATCTGGATTGTAATGCAGCCCATGGCAAAATTTCCACTGACTTCAGTGGGATCAGAACTGGGCTGGAATGTGGGAAATAAGTTAATGCTTTTAAATATTGAAAGTGGGGGAAACACAACAATCTCTGTCAGCAATTTGACAGGCTTTTTCGGAGAGGGGAATATTATTTTTCCTTCACTTTCATGCAACATTATGAGTTGTTGTTTTTTGCTTTAGCCATAGGGTAGGAAAGGCTGAGACAGCATCTGTTGCTGACAAACAGGTTGAAAATTCTAAAAGAGCCAATTAGAGCATCGGGATTATATGGTCAAATCAGAGTAGAGAGAATTGCCTAGTCACATTATAGGTATTAATTAGGCAACACCTCACACCCTGGCTTATAATGTCTGCCACCCAATCATAATGTTGGAATACACTTATTGTATATTTAGAGAAATCGTCAGTGGTTATACATATGATACACCCAGAACTGATCAAAGTGCAAGAACTGCATAATTGAGAGAAACAACCAGGTTATGCTTCAGTAACTGTACAGGAGCTCTACACTGTGGCTCAGGGAGTTTCACATAAGTATAATTTGGTATAATATTGTTTGGTGAATAAGTCCCTTCTCGCTTTTATAACTGGCATTATTTTCAGTGATATCACACATAATAATGACTGGCTTCCATTAAAAAGGCAGCATTTACAACAGCTACCAGACACTGGTATGAGATACCACATTTCTTATTCAAAGTACATCAAAAACCTGTTACCTCCAATATTGGTGTGGTAATTGTTGGAAATTGCTGATTTGCTTTTTCATAATGATACTGTATATATTTTTAACTGCAGATATTATGTGGCCACACATTTTTGGTTTATAGGATCCTTGAATGAGTATAGTAGTAGGGTGACTAGATGTCCCAATTTTATAGGGTCAGTCCCGATTTTGGGGTCTTTTTCTTATATAGGCTCCTCTTACCCCCCACCCTTGTCCCGATTTTTCACATTTGCTGTCTGATAACCCTATATAGTAGTGAGTTGACGTGTTATTATAAATGGGTTTTAATAAAGAGAAATATTATAATCCAGACTTTTTACAAGTAAAGTCATCTGCAAAACTGCATAAATGGACAAAGCAGGTAGCTGCCAATCAACGTAATAAGGGAGCATTGTGCAACTTTAAATGAGCATGGTCCCTAATTGATCAGCAATGTAACAACGAAACAACGTTAACCGGGACGACTTTAAGTGAGGAATTACTGTATAAATAAATACATAGGTTCTAGGATAATTCTAATGTGAAGTGGACATGCTAGACTATATAAAAAGCATATTCATGACTTGTCAGTTGCTTCCCAAGTAAATATACTTTTTTTTAAAACAATTTTCAGAGGGAGTAAGAGTCTCGGACCATTGCTCAATTATATTTTTCAGCACTTGACGTGAAAGGAAGCTTTTATTGTTTGGTTAATCCTTTAGACATCAAAAGAGCATGATTCTGCATGATGATAATGTGTCCACCAGAGACTGTCAATGCAAGAAAGTAGTAAAAGCAGACCAAGCTTAGGTGATCACCTCTCTGACAAAAGAGCACACGGAGAGGAATGAGACATCTTACTGGTGTCCCTGTGGAATGAAAGAAGAGAAATGTTCTTGACAATGGAGGCCATGGGATTTTTCTTTGTCAATGAAAGTGATATCAACTGACAGTCAGCAGCCTAGAGTAAGTGGCATGAATGAAAATTGTATTGTAGGGTAAATAAGCATTGGGAAGGAATGCATTGCACAGATTGGTAGGGTAATTTTAAGAAGTTTAATTTCAAATTAATTGGATGGATGACTTGATGATTACCTATTCTGTTCATTCCCTCTGAAGCACCTGGCATTGGCCACTGCTGGAAGACAGGATACTGGGCTAGATGGACCATTGGTTCTGACCCAGTATGGCTGTTCTTATGTTATTATGGGACGTAATTACCCCAATCTAGTTAGTACTGGTGGGGCCTCAGCTGGAATACTGTGTCCAGTTCCGGGTAATACACTTAAAGAAAGATGTGGACAAACTGGAGAGAGAGTCCAGAGGAGAGCAACAAAAATGATAAAAGGTTTAGAAATCATGACCTATTAGGAAAAGTTAAAAATATGGGTATGTTTAGTCTTGAAAAGACTAAGGGTGGATCTGATAGTCTTCAACACATTAAAGGCTGTTTTAAAGAGTTTGGGGATGAACTGATCTCCATGTCCACTGAAGGTGGTGGAGCAAGGGAGATTTAGGTTGCATATTAGGAAAAACTTTCTAATTAAAGGATAGTTAAGCTCTGGAATCGGCTTCTAAAGGAGTTTGTGGAATCCCCATCATTGCAGGTTTTTAAAAACAGATTAGACAATCACCTGTCAGGGATGGTCTAGGCTTGATCCAGAGTCAGTGCAGGGGGCCGGACTAGATGACTTCTTGAGGATCCTTTCAGCCATACATTTCTATGATCATATACGATTTCTTTCCACAGGACCTCAGTTTAATTCAATGCAGTGGACTCACTTAATGAACAGCTATTCAATAATTTAATTTTCCTCATTGTTCATTGTGTGGGTTCATGCCTTTTTATTGCACATTATTCAAACACTGCACTGAATTATTAATCTCCTCATAGGCTTTTCTATGGCACCCATCACTAGGGTATCTGAGTGCTTCACAAACGTGAAAGAGTATATTTTCACAACAGCCCTGTGAGATGGGGAACTGATGCAACAAAAGATGAAGGCTAAAATATCTACTAATTTTGGTACTCAATTTGAGAAGCCCAGGACCTGATATTCCAGAGTACTGAGCATTTTATAACACTTTATATATTAAAAGAGCAACTTCCATTGACTTCATTTGCAGCTGAGAGTGCTCAGCACTTCTGCTAATCTGGCCCAGGGTCTCAAGTTGGGATCCATAAAATAAGGAACTCATAATTAGTGGCCACCTGTGAAAAGTTTGTTTTAAGCAACTTGCCCAGCCTCATGGAGGAACTCTGTGGCAGAGACAGAAATAGAATCCAGTTCTCCAGGGCAGTATTCGGCTGTTTTAAACATAAAACTGTCCTTTCTCTTCCTGTAATCCCCTGCCTCATTCATGACACACCATCCAGTTTCACGTCTATACACTTTACGAGCCTGTTGTGAAAAGTCTAAACTTGGGTCCCACATATCAAACTGTAGCCAACATACATGAGAGCTCTAAGCTGATCATTTCAACTTTGTCTAGATTTTACTTTGAGCACATGAATGGACTGTAAATCTTTAGTAAGTAGTGGACTTCAAAGCATCAGAGGACAGTCATATCTATCATAATAGATAATATATATAATGAGAACAATAAGTCACAATGTCTATATGACCTCATGAAATCACTTTTATTTATGTATAAATGTATGAGCAATAAATATGTAATTTTCCATATAACTCTTGATTGGTATTGAATTATTTGCCAGTAAATTAGAGCCATATACTAACACATACATATAGTGAGATGTGGTTTAAACACTGGATGGGTAATGAATGAGTCAAACTCTGCAATTCAGCTACAGTAGTGCTGCATCTATTTAAATTAGCAGTAATTCTGCCTGTGCTTATTTTTTCATTCCACTGTTAATATTTCTCATACCACTGCTGGAATCCACCCAGCTCACATTGCCTGCAAGAACAGTTACACAACTTTTTTAAATCTTCTCTCGGCATTTTTCTAAACCCCAAATGTATTTGTTTATTCACTGTTTCTTTCTTTAAGATAAACTTAAAACATCAGTTTCAAAGCAGAATTCTCCATTACTGATGGCATGCTTTGGCCCTCTGTTCCCATATTTGCCTGGAGGTGTTTGCCAGGCAGCATATTCATAAATAGAAGTCCTTAGAGCAGGGCATAAGCACCACAAATGGTCAATCTGGTTTCAGTTACGCAATATGAATTGGCTTGTAGAGTAATGTAACTGGGAAAATCTAATTTTCTGCCCATTCCCAGCTAAACTGAATTGTAAGCTTTTTTCCCCCCTGCTAAGTGAAAGAGTGCAAAACCCTGCAGTCTGGCCCCTCCTCTTCAGCCTTCTCTCATCAGATGAACTGAGTTACCTGAACAAAGGTGAACTGAAGCCTGAAATTTACCAGGATGCTTATGTTAGACCACAAAAAAATGCATTAGATGCAATGCTTCCTTGTGGAAGGCTGAAATATCAGGGTCCACTACATAGCACTGCACAATACATCACACACAATGTATGAATGCACTGTGTAAGAAATAAGGATACAAGAAAAAAAAGTGATCCAGCTTATATCAAGCCTTATTCACTCTTAAATTATCAAGTGCACATATCAACTCTGTCCTGCATTGCTGCAATACTATGATTCTACGATTCTATGAATACCATTTTAATGTTTTAGTGCTGGGAAATGTCCCTCTGGCAGTGGAAAACTTCCAAACCAGTGCACAGTGACAAAGTGTTTCAGACAAATAAAAAAAATAAGTGGTTCCAGAAAATATACTGTCAAATGAATACATTTCCCACCACTGACCATCATATCATAGTCTCCTGTCCCTCAAGTCAAAGAAATCCCAACTGAAATGCGACATTGCCTTTCTGTCTTCAAAAATCCACTGCCTCCTCAACAAAACATGCAATGCTTTGCAAAGCAGTTGCATCCTCCCTTGAGGACCCTAAAGAAGAGGATAGATCTGGAAAACTAAGTAGTAACGTATGTATAAGAAGACAATGTTAGGCAAGTAGCCTATTTTTATTCACCATTTGATCTATTTATTTCTATTAGGTGCCTTATGTTTGTAATATTCCTGGGACATAAAAATAAACACACTGATGAGGACAAGGCTTTTGACGTTTTGCGTTACTCAACCAAATGATCTGGTTGACTTTATATGCAGAAGGGTTCTCAGGAGGATGAGCCACTCTTTGCTCAACCTACATTAACATAGTAAGAAATAAATATTTGTTAGTTTTGTAAAGTACAAAAATCTGATTTTTAAGACAAAGAGGTGAGGAATTGCCATTAACCTCTTTTTCCTTTGCAGATTACTAATAAATGCCCATGGGTTAAGAACACACGGCACTTGTATAACACTGAACAGGGCACAGCAGATGTATTTTTGCCGAATGACTTAACATTCTGTTTAATGCATCAGTTACCCATGATTTCTTAATCTGAATTCCAAGAACCCTTCCTGCATAGCAGAGTGAATAATTCCAGCCTCCTCCACCCACCCCCCAACACACACATACTTCCCCATGTGCACTAAACCAGAGTTTGTGGGCAGGGGCCAGAGGAGAAGAAAGCCACTGCTGCTGTGACAGCAAGTATAGGTTTCAGTCAAATAGGATAAGTGGATTTAACAATTCTGAAGTAGTGTTTTGTAACTGCTCTTGGCTTTGGTACATCAGAAATGTGGACCTGTCCCTAACTTATGCACTCGGTAGCCTCGCTTTTAAGTATTGAAAATTTAGCTAGCATTTAAGCCAAGTAGTTATTTGAACACATTGGACCTGCTTCACTTCTCACTTACAGCAGTGTAAATTGCATAGTAAAAGAGAGCCTCTTCTGTCAAGATTTCAGAATTTAACTCGAGAGAGAGAGAGGAAAGAGGTATTATCCCCATTTTGCAGAGGGGAAACTAAGACACAGATCAATTATATATAAGGTTATATATAAAGTCATTGGCAAGGCTGGGAATTGAACCCCAATTGCTAAAGTCCCAGTCCAATACCTTAACCAGAACATACTTTCCCCAATGCAGAGCTAGAGCAAAACTTTCTCAGAATTCAACAGTGTTATTATCCGAGTTTGGGGTCTGGCCCACCTCTGAAATATCATATCTTTTCAAAGGTCACCTACCTGAGCTATTTCAATACAGCTTTGAAAATATTTTTGGAAGTTTTGCTTTTAGCATCCTCCTAACCAACCAAACTATCTGTGTCTTTTGAATCTGTTGGTAGGGAGCAGACATTGGGATTGGATGACAGGAGCTGGATCGCTCAATAATTGCCTGTTCTGTTCATTCCCTCTGGGGCACCTGGCACTGGCTACTGCTGGAATACAGGATACTGGGCTAGATGGACCATTGGTCTGACCCAGTATAGCCATTCTTATGTAGTTCTGCTAAAATTCCCCGATACAACTGTAAAATGCAATCCACAAAACCAGAATGTATTTTTAAACTGCACTGTCAAAGAAGAATAATTATGTTTTCATCTTCATAATTTTAAGAATTTTATTAAAATGTTTACATCCCATAGTAGATAGGGCAGATAAATATCAAAGTTCAATCAAACTAAGCTAGTTTAATTATTCTATTTTAATAACTGTCTTGCCCATATGATTTTTCCTTTAAGTTACTGGTAGATACTTACAACTTTAACTCTAGTTTAACCAAGTTTGTTGCCTGGAAATATATTAGATTATCATCGTATGTAAATGTTTGCCTATGTGTTTCATAGGCCCCAATTTTAAAAGCATCCCTATTCTGGAATGCACTTAAGCACATAAAGTCAACCGAGCTAATGGATGTGCTTAAAGATACTCATGTGCTTAAGTGCTTTCCTGAATAGAGTTGTATTTAAGCACATGCTAAAGTGCTCTCCTGAATCAGAGTCTTAAACGGTAAGTTTTCCAGGGTAGGAACCGAAGGAGGAAAGGGTAGTGGCCATACACATTAGTCCAGGGAAGGCATTCCATGATTAGGGGAAGTTTGGAGGAGAGAACAAACATATCTATGGGAGAACAGGAAGGTTGAACCTTGCATTGTTGATAGAGTTGATGGTTGGGACAATGTGAAAGGACAAGAGTGCAACTTGTGAACTTTACCTTTGATATTATTGTAAACACAGTTGGCAGTGAATCCAGCACCTTACCGGCTATCCCAGCAAGAAAAGCTTTCTTAGCTCCATGGCTGTAACATTTCCATTAGCAGTCATCTGCACTCAGGAGGGAACCAGAAGGATATCCTAATGCCTGTATGGAACCACTCAGACTTTATAATGCAAACATTAGACACCAAGTCTATTTTTCTCCTACCTCTCTGAAAAAACATTTTAATAGGATTTTGTTGTTTTGTTTTCACATCAAATAGATTTCTATGGTCTCCTGTGCCACTTGCAATCCCCCAGGGGGACTCTCATCTCCAGGTTTTGGTACAGGAGGAGGTGATCCCAAGCTATTATCTAGAAAACTCCATGCACAATGCTTAAAATCCTGTGAGGGGAGGGGAAATGATATGCTAATTCCAGCCATTCTGCATAAAAGGATGCTAAAATAAATGAATGTTAAAAGCCCAGCCAAAGCTGGATAATGAACATTCCTGTAAGTAGTGTGAGAACCAACATAAATCCATGTTTTCTGTCTAAAATAATCCATCTCTATTGATCTTTTAACTTAATTTTCTCTGACTAAGAATCAGTTTCCAAACCTAGTAAAGCACGACTTTGTTTGATGTTATTAGATCTTGTTCAGTTCTTCGCAGACCCATGGTATTTAATTTACCCCCAATATATATATATTTTTAAACTTCTTAGACTTTTCAACACTGGCTGCAAACTAGAGAGAAGACAAATTTAGTGTCTTCTCAGTATTGTACTGCTCAGTATTGTATAGAGATCAGACTTGAAGATGACAGAGAGAATTAAATACAAGTCCTCCCTACAATACAAAACCCTAGTGTCCTTTATAGACCTGTTTGGCATCAGTTAGTGTTGCTACAAGATTATTGCAGAGTATGATAGCTGCTGCCTCAGATTTAGATGGATAGCTTGTGGTTTAGAATTTAGTGCTCACTTTCTAATGCAGATAACCCACCTAGAGTGCCAAATCCTGCACACTTCCACTTCCTAGGTTGTTGTTTTTCTGAGCAAGGATTGGTTCATAGAGTCATTTCAAAGATTCCAGAAATTCAGGTGAGCAATTGTCTGCAAAAGTGGAATTGCTACTCAGGAATAAGGATTTTCTTCTGAGACACTTTTTGTCGTTAAGAAATTTAATTTAATCTTTTTTTCCATATTCTATTTTTTTTCAATATTGGAATCCTTTAAAAAAAAAATGACTCCCCTTCTTTCCCCCCACAAAAAAAGCAGCAGCAAGAAACCTAGCAAAATACACCTGAAGGACTGAGTGACTCTTGGGAATGTGTAAAGGAACAAAGAATGGTTCCTCTGGAGGTTGTTGGTTTGGATCCAGGTCAGTTGTGGCCAAAAGTCATCATTATGTGATGGATGTTTAACCTATGCAAAATGAGCCGTAATCTCAAAGCAGAGCCAAATAATACTGAAAAACCTATGACCGTAATTGACATCCTTGTAGACAGATTTGGAAGAGAAGCCAAAGATTGAATGAGCAAGGAAAGTGAACAACACTCATCAGTAGAAGTGTCCCTCCAGTGCAAGTCTGAGAGCAATATTGCAGAACTACTTGAGGAAGCTCACACTGCTGCTGTGCTTGTTCTGCGCATACAGTCAGGAGTGTGAGCACCAGTACTGTCAATCCAGCACTTTCTCAGACCCTACATTTGTGAGAAAATTGTAAAAACATTAAAATAATCAGAAGAAATGGAACCTGGCTCTTTCTGGCAAAAGCAACACCAGAGCTCATCTCTTGTTCACAATGATTGGCCCAACCCTAGAGCTGGATAAAATAATCCTACCCCTGGCATGATTTCAATAAATGTATACAACCCGATTAAAAGAAAATCTCTCTCTCTCTCTAGAAGCCCAGAAACATTGAGTGGGTGTTAACACAGTTAACCCTTTTTCTGTGCAAACATTTAAACATAATCACAATAAGCTTCAGGTAAGCACCATATTTAGGACTAAATTCAGCCTCGTGCAGAGTGCCAGCAGGGGTATGTCTACACAACAGCAAGGAGCCTGGCTAGAGCCACTCACACTAGGATCCTCGAGCTAGCATGGTAAAAATAGCAGTGTGGACATCACAGAGACTTGGGCTAGATCTCAGACTTTGGAGGTCAGGTTGGCTTAAGAGCCCAAGTTACCACCCATGCCACTATGCACACTGCTATGTTTAGCATGCTAGTTTCAGTGGCCAGAGCCACGGTCCCTTTACATTGCCGCCGGAGCCCTGGGGTAGCAGCGGCAGCCGGGAGCCCCGGGGCTCCAGCGGTGATTTAACGGGCCCGGGGCTCTGCTGCAGTAGGGAGAACATCCAGTAGATTTGTAGAGTTGTGGATCCATGGGCCCAACCTCCCCCCAACCCAGATACCCTATTAAGCACTGGGGAAGCAGCTCTTGTGAAGCAGAACTCTGAAACATGTAAGAGATGCTGACCACATGTAGGGACTGCTGTCATTCTACATTTCTTTCACACAAGGGAATTTCAGTGATTCCTCTATCTTTAGGGCTGTCTATACTAGCAAACAGGGGGAAGTATTTTCCACTCAATCTTATAGACATTACTGCTTGGATCAGTAACAGAAGCATGCATGGCAGGGGCGCTATTTGAACAGGCATAAAATTTGTCAAGGAAAAAACCGGCATGTTTTACTAAATAGATGCCTAAAGTTTGGGAATTCACATTCTTCACCCAGAGTCATAAATATGCCAGGCCTAGGGTTACCCAAAATATCAAAGGACAGTGAAATGGTTAAAAGGGGGGGAAGTAATAGCGCAGTATAGAGATGATAAAGAATGACCAATGGAGACAAGTTTGATTATCTGACTTTAACAATGTTGTTTGAAAGACTGAGATAGTAGCACAATGCAGGGAAAACGTTTTATATTTAAAAATATCCTTAGAGGTATGTATTATTAGAATAAAAATATATAGATTACACTTTCAAATTACTAAAATGTAAACAATCTACCATTATTTCAGTTATTTTACCATGCTTTTAGTTGCTGTGCATTTTGAGAATAGTCTTGAAAAACCTTTTTGTGATTAAAATAGCTCAGCAGATCATCTCTGTGTGATAACACGTATGTTGTACATCTTTGAAATACAAATCAATTATTTTCGACCTAACACTAGCCAGAAGCTGTACTACTAATTAACAAGTTGAACTAGAAGATCCCACTGCTGCTGCTCATTAAAGAGTTCATTGCAACTGTTAAAAATCTCAAGATAACAGAACACTGCAAAATACAGAAGAAGGCAGATGTCCATATGGCAGTGATTATTCAGACTGTTGTATGAACAATATGAGGTAGAAGTTTTACTGGCTCTAGACCACCTTACTGATTCATAGATGCCCATTATTGTTTTTATAGGAGGTTAGTGTCTCACTGTGTTAATGAAAAATGCAATGTTCATTCATGATTTCCCTTCTCACAGATCTTCTGATACTCAGTCATGGTACAAACAATTAATGGAAAAGGTTCAAGGTTGGGAGCAGGCAGTATATCAGTCAATCAATAATGGAAGGCAAGATAAAGGAAGCAAATATTAGGGACAGTTTTCAATGTGGAGATGGAGAAAGCATGATGGATGGCAACCAGTAAACTGTTCCAAACAGTGGTGGTCAGGAAATGTTTTCTTTTCCCTTAGGGGAATGTTTTGCTGAATATGAAAAAAAAATCAGCTTCATATCAAATAAATCAAAACCTGAAAACTTTTTGGGTTTACAATTTGTGATGAAAAAAAATCTAAAAAGCAGACTCTTTCCATAAAAATGTTGTTGAATGACTGAGGCTATGTTTTAGTCGTGGGTATTTTTAATAAAAATCATGGACAGGTCATGGGCAATAAACAAAAATTCATGGCCCATGACCTGTCCATGACTTACTATACACCCCTAACTAAAACTTGGCCAGGGACTGCGGGTGCTCGGGGGGCATGCTGGGGGCACCAAGGGTGCTGCGGGGGTGTGTGGCCCTGGACCCCTGCTGGTTCTGAGAGGGTGGCTGGGTGGAAGCGCGTGGCCTGGGACCCCTACTGGTGCCAGGAAGGGGGCCGAGCAGCAATGCACAGCAGTGGGGAGGCGGTGGTGCATGGCAGGGGGTGCAGTGGTGCATGGCGGGGGGTGGCAGTGCACGGCTGCCCCTCCCAAAGCACTTGTGGTCCCCCACCCCATCCCCGAGCACCCAAGATCCCCTGGCCCAAGTTTTAGTTAGGGGTATATAATAGAATTTAATACCTGTGACTAAAACATAGACTCATTTTTAGTGTACTAATTCAATGAGAGCTAGTGCAAGTATTTCTACCTGAGCTGGGAAGCACACCCAAGTGTAAATGTAGCCAAAGAGCTAGGTCTTCAGCTGGGGTAAACTTATTTATGCCAACTGGGAATCTGACCTTCCCATGCCAGGAAATAGAAAGACATGATGACTACACTGAAAGCCTGTAATTTTCTGCCTCCTTTATAAATTCCCACTCTTGAAGTAGAACTGCCAACAAAACCCAAAAATGAGATTGATGGAGGTAGATGGGACGCAGAGGATGATAATATTTATGAGTGGGAACCACTATGTCAGGGGTTCTCAGTGTGGGAGTTATAACCCCCCTTCCCTTCCCATATTTCTAACCAGAAGGTGGAAAGGGATTCCAGGGGATTCCTGGAATGGAAAGGGACCTGTGGGGTGGAAAAAGTTGAGAATCACTGCACTAAATAATGGAGAAATAAGTGAAGGCAGCAGTTCTAATTAATGCCAACCTTGCTGCCAGCCCTCCCTGCCCCCAGTCATCAGCATCATAAAGAACTTGTATTTTAGAATGTGATGGGACATGCCCCCATCCCACTCACAGCCAACCTAAGGAGCATCCCTGCACTCAGGTAGTGCCAATTAGGTGC
Organism: Chelydra serpentina; assembly: GCA_037349315.1. Classification (NCBI taxonomy): domain Eukaryota; kingdom Metazoa; phylum Chordata; order Testudines; family Chelydridae; genus Chelydra; species Chelydra serpentina. The sequence goes on from JBAIAC010000010.1 coordinate 49,035,796, forward strand.
ACCTACAGAACATGCGCTGCCTGGAGAGGAGGAGTTTAAAAAGGTGAAGCTGGCCACAGAGCAGGGGGAAAGTTTGCCCAAGAGAAGAGGCTGCTGGAGACTGCTAGGGAGCCAAGTAGCTAGGGGAGCCCAGCACAAGGCTGTGACTAGCCTTCCCCCAGGCCCTTTTCTTAGGGCAGACAGAAATTGCAGCTGTGAGAAGGGCTCTGGACATCCGCTCTCCATCAGTGACCTGAAGGACAGTATCTGAAGAGCAGCACCAGGGGTTGGAGATAATTAGACTCAGGCCTTGTCTACAGTGGCAAGTTTCTGTACAGTAAAGCAGCTTTCATTGTAACTCCCAAGGTGTACACACTGCCAAACCACTTAGTGCGCAGAAACTGCGCAGTTGCAGTGCTGTAAAAAAATCACCGCAACGAGAGGTGTACAGCTCTCTGCACCGGGGATCTGCCTCAGAGATCTCCACGAAACTCTCATGTAGATACTGGACAATCCACTGCCGCAGGTTCTTTGACAGAGCTGCTTTGGTTCTTGCCCCATTAAGGGTAACTTTCCCAAATGACTCTGCCATCACTGGAGGAGAAGGGGACCAGTGCTGCATACAGGTGAGCAGCATAAGGGCCAGGGCGGAAGCCGCAGTCTTGGAAAAGACCCTCCCTTGTTTCCCTGCTCACCCTCAGCAGCAAGATATCTTCCATAATGATCACATTCTGTGGAAAGTGTGGGGACAGGAATGATTATAAGGCTTCCCTTACAGTGCTGGCTCTTCCCAAGAGCCATGAGCCCAGTGTACAGTACTGTCCTGGAACACTGATTTCCCCTGCCCCTGCGGTTACTCACCATTTTGGGGGTCTTGTGGCTCATGTTTGCTTGCCTGGGGTCAGCCAGTTAGTGACAGATGTGTGAGTACTGGCTGTGTTTTAAATCACTGAATCAGTGTTCTCCATGTTGCAAACAATACCGCTTCGGTAAAATGTTGCATTTTGGCTTCACAGATCTGACCTAGGGAACCCAGCCTCCCTCTTTGTTATTGCTGGCTGAACGGCTGCACAGAATTAAAAAGCGACCACTAAGAACTAAAGAGGACTTTCGGTGTGAGGTCATGATGCACTCCGCGGACGAAAAACAAGAATTGAAATAGAGGCGGGACAGTGAGAAGAGAGACAAAGGAGAACGTAGCGCGCCACAGCGAAGCCACAGAGCAGCTCTGAAACGTTATGGAGCACCAAGCGGACATGCTCCAGGCAATACTAGCAGTGCAAACTGAGTAGCTCTGCACCCGCCCTCCTCTGTAGCTTCTGTCGCAAAACTATTTCCCATGCGCCCCCCAGACACCACCAACACACTCTTATCAACCTCCTGGTTTCAGTGTGTACCCACAGCATTCCACTTCTCCCCCCTCACAGTCTGGCACTGCGGACTCCCAGTACCCACTGCACTCAACACCCATCCCTCTGAAGTTTAGCCCTGCTGAAGTATAGTACCCACTGCATTGTACTCCAAAGGAGAAGGTTGCATATGATACCTGGACGTACACAAATCTTTAACAGTCCTGGGACCCCACCTTCTCCTGGAATCCTTCCTTCCCCCTCCTCCACAGTGCTGATGCAGTTTTTTTGGTCTCTCTCCCCCCTCTGGTTGTTGTTTTTGAATAAAAGGATTGTGTTGGTGTAACAATGCTGGTTCTGGTGGGACCCAACCAAGAGTACCAATTCAGGACAAATTGCTTAAAGCAAGGCAGTTACAGCCCAAGACTGGGGTTTTTCCATCTCTAAGGCAAACCGAACCAGACAGAGAGGACTTTAGTTTTGCCCCACTGGATAACCACAAGTTACACAAGCAATTCCCTTAGACACTCCAGTTTCCCAGTATCACAACCAGTACCACTTGTTATGGGACAAATGGTTATGAAAACCAATACTCCAGTAAAATAAAAAAGGTTCTCTCAATCCCAAAGTACCAAGCCCCAGACCCAGGTCAATATACAAATCAGATCTTAACCACAAATCACGCTGTTGTCAATCCTTTAAAATCTAAAATCCAAAGGTTTATTCATAAAGGAAAAAGATATAGATGAGAGCTAGAATTGGTTAAATGGAATCAATTACATATAGTAATGGCAAAGTTCTTAGTTCAAGCTTGTAGCAGGAATGGAATAAACTGCAGGTTCAAATCAAGTCTCTGGAGTACATCCACCATCGGGATGGGTCATTTGTTCAGAGCTTCCATTTGTAGCAAAAAGAAAAGGAATAGTTGGGGCACCTTAGAAACTAACAAATTTATTTCAGCATAAGCTTTCGTGGACTAAAGTCCCTCCAGAGATAAGAAGCAGGACTGAAGACAATATGGAGGAGCTGCACAGCTTTTTATATTCTCTTGCCATGTGGTCTCTGTTTTCTTTGTCCCAAAGACAAGCTGTCCATCACATGGCATGGAAAAACCTCAGAGTTCTGTCCATAGGCATGTCCCTGCATGCCTTGCTGAGTCACAAGGTGTATCTGCCTTCTCTCAATAGGTCAATTGTATAGCTGATGGTCCCTAATGGGCCATCAAGCAGGCTAGGCAGAGCTGACACCAACTTGTCTGGGGTGCCACCCAGAAGCATAGCACAATTTTGAAATACAGACAGTATAGAACCAATACTTATAACTTTAAATACAAAAATGATACATGCATCCAGATAGCATAATCATAACCAGCAAACCATAACTGTGTCTTAGACACCTTATTTGACCCCTTTTATACAAGATTTGGTGCCACTACAGGACCTTGGTTGCAACAATGTCACACAAGTTGCCCAGAGTCACAGTCTTTCAGAGCAGGATGCGATTAATGGCCCTGCAAACTTCCATCAACACAAGTCCAGCGGTCGACTTTCCAACTCCAAACTGGTTAACAACCGATCGGTAGCAGTCTGGAGTAGCCAGCTTCCACAGTGCAATTGCCACATGCTTCTCCAGTGACAGGGCAGCTCTAATTCTCGTGTCCTTTCACCACAGGGCTAGGGAGAGCTCATCACCCAGTCCAATGAATGTGGCTTTCCTCATCTGAAAGTTCTGCAGCCACTGCTCATCATCCCAGACATGCATGACGATGTGATCCCACCACTCAGTGCTTGTTTCCTGAGCCCAAAAGCGGCTTTCCATTGTGGTCAGCACCTCTGTGAATGCCACAAACAATGTCATGTTGTAGCTATTATGTGTGGCGAGATCAATGTCACACTCCTCTTGAATTTGTAGCTTAAGGATTAACTCCACTGCCACTCGTGACGTGTAGTCAGAGTGAGCAGCATATTGGTCAACAGTGCGAGATCCATTCCTGAAAACCGAAGAGGCAAAGCGCGCAGTACACAAACCTTTGAAAGATGGTATCAAATGTGGATGGAAGCGCAGGGACTGCTGGGATATGAAGCAATGCATCATGGGGCATTGGGACAGGACCCAGGATGCCCTGCAACCTCCTCTGCCTTCCCACAACTCTTAGAGGCAGAAGAGAAAGAGATGCTCTGTGGGATTAGAGTTCACCGATCTGAATACCGCTGCAAGTGGCACAAGTGTGAACACACTATTGTGCAGGCAGCTGACAGTGTGAACACACAACAGCAATTTACCTTCAGCGCTCTCTGAGCAGCGCTGTAACTGCCGGCGCTGTAACTCTGCCAGTGTAGACATACTCTCAGAAAGAACCCCAGGGGCGAGCCCAACTTCTGCAGGGAACAGTAAGCTCATCTAGCAGTGTGGATTCAAAAGGGGACCCAGGGGCAAGGGACAGAGACCGGACTTGGAGCCTGCTGACCAGGCACTACCTGGTCAAAAGTAAATGCCCTCTGCTTCCTCTAGTAGTTCAGACTCTACTATAGTCCCACTTGACTCCACACAAACAACAATCTTCTGCATCCTCAGAATCAACAAGCTCTACCTAAAGCTTGTTGGGGTCATTTTTTCCAGTGTCTTTATGATCCATGAAGTCCTATTTGTGTTTACTGAAATATGAGAGGTAATCTAGCCACCTCAACAATGACGAGACATCTCCCATGCAAGCATTCAAATTAAATAATGGTCTCTGCTCCTTTAGCTGATCTCTCTCTTACTCCCACTGCTGACTGGCAGCATTGTGGTAGTTATTACAATCATGTTAATTGATTTTCCAACAGAACAGCAGTGCAAATGCCATTGGTCATATGAAAGAGAAAATTACTTGGCAGCACAGTTTTTGGTGAAATACAGATACTAAATTCACACTCACTGTTGCAGTCCAGGAACTTCAACATTTACAAATAGGACTGAACTATGCCAGTTCCAATAAATCACTATTCCTGACAACTATGCTCCATTAATCAGTGAAACGTAAATTAATCTAATGGAGTTTATTTTGATTTCTTCTAGTTTAAAATAAGAGTATGTACCACAGTTAATTATATACTCAATGCTATTTCAAGTAGAGGGACCCAAGATCATATGACTCTTGTTTCCAATGATCATTGGGTGTGTGCTACTCCCTAACCCACATCAGCTCCACTCTTTGGCACAGGAGGGGTATTAAGCCATAGTCTGTGCTCATGTTGCCATTCTCCACCCCCTTTGGAGAGACTAGACCTGCTGGTTCAGGAGATGTCCTGACATTTCTGTCATCTTGTACTGAAATCTGGCAAGAAGGGTTCACCAAATTTAATCCCCATTTAACCTGACTCCTAGCCCTGGTTTTGCTAGGAATTTGAGCAGGGGATTTGAATCTCACACACTCAAATGCCCATACTGAAATTCAGTGGGGTGAGGTTTCAATTTGAACTTCTGGTTCTGAACCACCTCTAGTAATAATCAAATATATGTTCAGTAAATATTATACAGAAATAGAGATTACACCAACTTCCAGTAGCATGGCTAGTATCAGTGGCATTTTAAATGCTTATGCAAAAAGGAAAAAAAAAAAAAAAAAAAACCCGAAAAAGCAAGGCTGCTATTTCAGCTTAGAATGTAAGGGCTCATCACTACATTACTCCAGGTTTATATTGGTGTAACTCCACTGATCTCAGTGAGGTTACAATGGTGTAAAAGTACAATAATACAGTAGTGAATCGGGTCCCTCTTGTGTATATTTTATTGTACCAGATTTCAAGAAGAACATTAGTTTAAAAAAGTCAAACCTTTGCAGCCAAAGAAAGACAGAGCCTTTGTTACCCTCTGCAAATTAAGAGATAAAGTGCCACCTAGATAGAGTACAGAATGAACTACAACTTCAAAGCGGGTATTATTATGCTGAACGTTTAGGAGTTCACTAGAATGTGTCAGGCATCAGCACGAGTTCAATAAGCATCCAAACGAGAAAATATCTGAGTGACTGGTTATAAAATAAACAGAGATGTAATAAAAGCAGTCACTAGAGAAAACACTGAATGGAAAGTAAAAAGAATTTCACAAACACGTGTGGTAAGAAATCTATTGAACAAAAGAAATGAACCTATTCCTCCAAAATACTGCTTTGAAACTACAGAACCATTTCCCAGCAAAAACTGGTGTACAAAACAGTTGCAGTCTGATATAGAAGAACAGATACCTGAAATTATGTCTCTACACTTTCCAATAGCCTCAAACTCTAGAGAGAAAATTCTAAAGAAATAAGACAGAGGCTTTGCTGTATCGAGCCTCCACACACAAACAAAATCAGTTAAAACATCTAAATCTTTCTTGTTATACAATTTTGTCTTTGTATAAGAATTACATAAACACATTAGTATGTTGTATTTGTTTAAACAATGTCATTCCTCTAGATTTAGATTAGAAAGTCATTCAGGCTAAGTTACACTGGAGAACTCCAGTAAGTTTATCGGACCTACACTATTATGTGCCAGCAGAAGTTACCCTGCACTGATACAGTGGTTTTTCATTCATAGATCTCAAAGTAAATTTAAAAGGGCAAACATTCATATTACTCCCACTTCACAGATGGGGTATTTGAGGCATAGACTTCAAAGATATTTAAGATAAATGGAAGTTAGAAGCCTACATATATTTGAGAATCTGGTTAGATGACTTGTCCATAGTTACAGAGTAAGTCAATGGCGGCTTTACATGACTGGGACTCTGTTACTAATCAATTTGCAGGTGCCACCTTGTAAATGCTAATTTGCTTTACTGTTCAGTGAAAGTACTTCTGTCATTGCACTCCATGGGAAAAGGATCCATGACAAAAGTTATTAGATTTTACATGTCTTAATAAAAAAGAAACATGTCTTATGCTGGGAAGTAATTGGTCTTATTTCTTAAAAATGAATTCAACATTTATAATAAAGTCATTTTAATTATAGCAGCAATGACCCATTTTGATTAGAAGTTGGAGATCAGCTGTTTTTTATGATAAGTCTGAGCTCTGGAAGATGTATATTTTTCCAGAATATTTAAGTAATTCCTCAAATAAGTTTCAGGCTTCAATTAGGAAAGAGGCACTTACACAGGCTAGGGGAAAAGACACTTACTCAGTGGTTTCAATTTTACTTTGCTAGACAATGATATAAACCGCAACACATTACAGAAGATAATGAGCTTCAAGCTTTCACCAAAACCTCATGAGCTTAAATCAGATCTTAGTGTCTCTACCCACATCTTAACTTTCCACTGGAAGTAAAGAAAATTGCTTAAAGACAAAGACTGATGGGCAGAGAGCCTTTAAAAATGGTGACAATACAGACACATCATGCTGCAAGCTTTGATGGGCCTCTCAGAATATTACAGTCTTGTCTAGCCCACTGTAGGTAGCTATCTGAAAAAAATAGTTGCTATTATTAAGAACTAATGCATTTTGTCTGGGATGATATCATTATACTGTGTTTCTGTACCATTATCACAAATAAAGTAGTGTGAAATGTTTTATATGAAAAACAAACAAACAAAAAATCCTCAGATTTCATTTTCTCTCCAGAAAAGGAAAACAATTTTCTATGTTTTCAGTTTCACTTGTTTTTTTCCCCTTCAGTTTCCATCAGGTGTTCTGCACTTGTTTGTGCACCGAGCAAAAACAAAGGCCCCAGTCCTGCAGTTTGTTCCATATGAAGTCCAGTTAAAGTCAATGGAGCATCATACAGGCACAGGGGTCTTCTCTCACAGCTCCAAAATAAGACAGAGGTCAAAAGACGTGCATCACCACCATGTGTCCATATATCTGCATCCTCCTGAACAAATATTTTGAATTAGTATTGTAACAGTATGGACCCAATTTGGTGCTTTTTGGTCAAGCAAAACCCCAAAAGGAAGGTGAAGCTGCTAGCTCAGAATACAGACGATACAGGTTCCATTCCCTGCTCTACTACTAACTTTCTGTGTGACTTTCAGCAAGGCAAAATTGTGAAAGGGTAAAATTTTGAAAACTGGGTCATTCTAATTTTAAAAAGTGATTTAGACACTTAGGCTCCAAAGTCCCACTGACTTTGAATGAGTCACTTTTGAAAATGGGACTTTGGCACTTTTGAAAATGTTATCGTAAGTCTCACTGAAAGTAAATAAGAGTGTACTTGTGCCTATGTCATTCAGGGATACATCATCAAAGGTATTTTATGTGCCTTTTAGTATTTGGGCTTTAGGTGCTTTTGAAAATTTCACTTTTCATCTCTTTGAGCTTCTGATCCGGGACAAACAGAGACACATCAGAGGGCACTGAGAGAGGACTTGTTGGACTTGTACCCTGAAATGGTTTGCGTTGCTTTTATCTCACAGGCAGACTGTGTATGACTTGGCTGGAGGGCTGAGTCATCAACAGGGGCGGCTCTAACAATTTTGCCGCCCCAAGCAGGGGCGGCGGCCCTGCCCCAGACGCAGGCAGACGTAGCGGGGCCCCACCCCTGATGCCTGCCTGCGTCGGGGGCGGGGCCCCGCTACCTCTGCCTGCGTCGGGGGTGGGCCCCCGCTACATCTGCTTGCGTCGGAGGCGGGGCTCCGCCCCCGACACAGGCAGTCCCAGTCCACGGCGGCAAGGAGAGAGAGGCGGACCTGCTGCCCCATTGCCGCCGCAGCAGGTGAGAATGGGGCAGCAGTCCGAGTCCCGCGGCTGCAATTCGGCGGCGGGAAGAGCGGACCTGCCGCTGAATTGCCGCCCCGGGACTCGGACTGCTGCCCCATTCTCGCCTGCTGCCCCAAGCACCAGCTTGGAAAGCTGGTGCCTGGAGTCGGCCCTGGTCATCAAAGACCCACCACAAACAGAGAGAGAGCATGCAGGTACATGCACTTGACCAGGGGGCACTCGCCAGAGGTGAGTGTGACCCCGTTACACCACCCATTTCACTCTATTTGCACACAGGACTCACAATGCAGACAATGGCTTGTAATGGTCAAAATAAAGTAAACCCAAATCCCTAGCTTATGCAGAGAGCAACACTGGCATATCCAAATAACAGAAGAAGTAGATGTTGTTCTATTGCTTAAAGATCTTCCATAATTTATTTTAATGCCAATTTCTTTTCATTAAAGTAGTTTTATATATTATTGGCCATGCAAGACAAAATAAAGAAAACATGTGTGATTGGTAGCCCTGAGTTGAACTCACTGATTGATGGCTAAAAAAGACAAAAGACTCACAATAACATCTGTTGCAAAAAGGCCCAAGGGTGGCAACATAATGGGGATTTAATAGCTGCAAAGTCTCAGCCATGTGGTACTTTCCTCATGAGTTCACATGGATAGGTGTGGGCTGAATATTTTCACTGAAGAACTACAGTGTTTCAAGATAAATCAGATGAGGCGGCAAACCAAACACAAACCAACAAATTGTTGCTGTTTGGTGGAAATTATCAGGTTACATAGATGGTAATATAGTGGGATAATATTGGTATTAAGCAGATCAGCTAACATATGATGTTTTAAAAGAAAAAAAACCACAAGAACGTGCAGTTAAGACTTTACCATAACCTGGATGGTAATATTCTGTGACCCTTAGCTGAAACGGATAAGAATGGATGACAGGCATATGGTAGAGGTGAGCAAGACCTGGCCAAATTCTCAAATTCTGCTCCAATTCAGACTGGTGTTGATCCAGTGCAATTCTCTGAAGTACGGAGTTATTTGACAAATCAGCTCTCAACACAAGGGCTTTTGCCAATGTTATAAACAATAATTTCTTTTGCTGTGTTTTAATTTTAATCCCTAAAATTGCAAGCCTAGGACAATGTCATATGAGGGTAATTGCTTTCAAACACAAGTAACTCAGCATTATTGGCAAACCCAGAAAATACTGATCCATAGTAATGGAGGAATTGTGAATTCCTTGTCCAGATGTCGCAGAGAAGCATATTAATGAATTGTGTCAACTGAACAATATAAAAATATTGTACCTTATGTGCAGAATGTTATTGTTAAAGGATTGAGGCAGAAACAAGACCCCTTATAGAACAATGGAGAACAGAAAGAAGAGCTTGAAGAAAAGTTATTGTGATAGCCTGTATCCACAGCTGATGAGCCATTGGCAGGCTGACTCTGAAGAGACACAGAACCAGGGGACAGTGAATTGATTTCTCCAGGGTTAAAACCCAATTCCAACCACAAACAGCACATTTTGTATTTCTCCCTTGTCACCACCCACCAGGCAGAAATCATTAACTTTCTCAGCCTGTCTTTCACTGGGTTAGTTACAGTCACAGTGAGTGCACCACAGCACCGTGGAATAATGTGTTTTAAAAGAACAGAGCCTGAGAAGGCCACCTGGCAAGCAAGTAACCTTGTCAGAGTACAAGTGCAAAGGAAATTAAAGTCATGAGAGATTCTCTACCTTCTCCTTCATGCTTAATACAAAAAGCCTTCTTGGTGCTTCATGTAGGCCTAACATTTTCCCATCCTGTGTGGGCTGATTGGCTTCAACCACCATTGAAGTAAGCTTTCAGGAAGTGGCCAGCATTTTCCAAGATCAAGCTCTGTCTTTTTAAATGAAAAGGCAGCCTGAGCTCATTTTCCAAGGCATATGAAGATGCGCACCATCAGTTGCTCAGAGGTAGGTCAAACTATCAGTCTCTGAAACTCAAGCCTCAATTCTCACTCCCTCACATAATCTCCAAGACTGATGGACCAATGTTACTGTAAAATGGCTTCTTTTTGAATATCACTCCTCTTTCATCAACTGCTTTTTGTTCCTGACCCTAGGAAAGTTTGACATTTTTCAGCTGCACAAAGGCCAAATTTTCCAAATGCAGGAGCTTAAGCTGCATCTGCAAAATCTGTGTATACATGTACTGCATGCAAACAACCTGCATTTGTAGCAAATTGTGTAATTACAAATGCAAATAGTGCTTGCATATGCAATTACCAGATTTTCATGTGCATATGAAGACTCTGCAGGTGTAAATCATCTGTATTTTGAAGGTTTAGTATTATGGATTTGTTTTAAATGGACAAGAACAGTAAGACTGAAAAAAATCATGGCGGCAAGGAATTACATCTGATGTTTGGGCTTTATTCAGAGCTCTGGGCAAACCTACATATCATTCTAGAGGTACTAATAGCCCAACACCATGAGAGGAGGTAAAATGAAATAAAGGTATAGTACCTCAGTCCTTCCCAGATTTTGTGTGATTAAAGCAGTCCCTCATTATTTATAATAGCTTTTTGTATTGAGCTAGGAGATTGTTGCTTACCACATAAGGACATTTTTAATGAATAATTACATGACTAAAAGGTAACTTCAGTGCTGTATTTATTATTCATTAGCTAGCACTGTACTATATTTGTTCATTAGTAGTCAGAAAGAACTATGCAGTAAATGGGTCCTAATCAATGGATGAAATTATAGCTAAAGTAATAACTTGATCAAAAGGATAACAGGCTTAAACTCTAACAACCATGCATTAATGCAAGATATTGAATGCTCACCTGTGAGCTTTTATTTTCAGTAGAAGGTTCCTTGAACTATGTAATTAGCTCATTAATCACATACTCTTCCCTGAGAACCCCTCCTTGTACCTAGCCAACTTCCCTTCTGTCTAGGGAGTGACTGAAGAGCTCCTCCCTACAGTCTCTCCTCCTCACCACTCCCCATTTCCTCTCTTTATAAACTTATCCCCAGCTCCTCTCCCAGCTGGGCTTCATCCACCATTAGGCCTTATCAGTCCCTGCCCTCCTACAGGTACAGCCCATAAGGTTAATTGGCCTGTTTTACTTCTCCGCCCCATCACAGGCTCCTCAGGGATAGACCCAAAAAGGAATTTAAGCACCTAATTGCCGCTTTAGGTACCTAAGTCCAAAATTTAGCTCCTCAAAACCCCTGCTCAGCTGCCATCTAATCCTGCAGAGATCTAAATTGCGTAGGCACCTAAGTTTCTGCTGATAAAGTCTCCTAGGTTCCTAAAGATCTTCCAGCCACCTCAGTGCTGACACCTAACCTGCACCAAAAAGCCAATGTGGTCTTCAAACTAGGAGTCTCCTGCCTATCGCATCTGAGAATCCCGATCAAGTATGCATGCTCTGAGGCTGCCTAACTGATTAGGTTCAACTCAAAACAGTGTTGCGGCTATTATAATATTTATCCTAGCTCTTTGAGCACACAGGTAGGATGACTCGGGCTCAAACCCCTTACTGCCTGATGTGGATCAGGCATTTAAACCACCATTTCTCAGGAGAGTACCCTAACCACTGGACTATGGTCTATCCATAGTCCATAAATACCCATGTATGGACTGTTGAAACTGTTCAACTGTGTACAGGTAGTCACTGGAACAGAGAGCGTGAAAATGAGCCTTTAGCTCAGGGGTTTGGGATGGGGTAGTCCCAAATTCAAGTCCCTTTACCCATGACTAATTCAAAGAGCTTCAATAGGAGAAACAGAGAGAGATCTACCACAGAGTATTCCATAGGCCAGAGTTAGGCCCCTAGTGGGATTTTCAAAAGTACCTATCGTCATCTCTAGGTACCTTTAAAAATACCTTTAAAAATCTAACCCTGAGGTCTTGCAGTGCTGAGTGAAGCAATACCTAACTCCCTATAAAAATCTGGGCCATAGGCACTTTTGAAACTTTTCGCCTAAGGCTATGTCTACACAGCAATTAAACACCCAGGGCTGGCCTGTGTCAGCTCACTCAGGGTTGTGGGACTCGGGCTGCATTGCTGTTGAATTGCGATATAGACATTCAGGCTCAGGCTGGCACCTGGGCTCTGGGAGGCCACGAGGGGGGAAGATCCCAGAACTCAGACTCCAGTCTGAGCCCAAAAGTCTACACTGCAATTAAGCAACCCCATGGCCCAAGCCCAGCAAGCTCAAAACAGGCCAGCCCCGGATGATTAATTGCTATGTCGATGTCCAAGTCATTTTTCAAAATGGGACTCATGTGCTTTGAAAAATTTATTATTGAAAAATTTTCTATAAGTGATTTGCCCAAGATCAAAGGGATAAGTTACTGGCAGAGCTAGAAACAGAGCTCAGATCTGGAATCCCAGCCACCCCTCTTCTCAACTTTGTATTATCCATGACGCCTATGGATTTGGAGAGTTCCTCACATGCATGATCCTTCTCCTGCAAATACTTAAATATGTGTCACTTTACTCATAAGTAGAGCCAAATGATATATGTGTATAAGGTTCATCCATTTCAATTTTAAATGTATTTAGAGAATGGGCTTCTACCACTTTTCTAAAGAGAATGGCTACACCAAAGGGGCTAATGGTAACTTTTTTTCACCATAAGTTTTTCCAATCAGGATACCTGAAGAATGCTTATAATGAATCGTGGAAATAAAAATAAAGAGAAAAAGGGTCCCTTTCCCCCCTCCTCTGCTTCCCCATAACCATCTAGCTTCTCTCCTTTATCAGTAAATTCCTTCTGTCAGCATGAATGAATGCACTTGAGCATGGGAGAAACATATTACTTTGTTTCTATTGCATTCATTATGAATATGCAGCAAGACTTCTCTGACATGATATGACATTTGGGAAACATGCAATAAATAAAAATACAAATGAAGATGACTACTTAATCTGAAAAGACAAATACAGATACTGAATCCCTCTTGTGTTTCTGCTTGACACTTAAGTGTGTGAGTGGTGTGCAAATTTTTCACTATGCCAGAAAAGATCCCCATGAAACAATCAAACTGAAATAACCAAGGCACCAGTTCACAAGCACTGTGACATATAATCCAACAATACTGATACAAGACACTTTGGTCAGAGGCAGAAACTGGGTTTCAGGATGCATGATGAATTTGTTGACTCATAAAATGTGGGGAAATTAACAGACTTAACAAACACAATATTATTTTAAACATTTATTTTATACATATATATTTCCATATGTGTCTACTAAAATGCAGTAGGCTAATTCTCACTTACACTAAGGCCACTTTACACTGCTCTGACAGTGTAGAGAACTTAAAGTGGATACAAATGTGAAATTTGTCAATGAGAATTAGTTCCAATGTCTCCCATGTCATGGATTCCCACTAACCGGTCAAGCAATATATGTAATGAAGTAAAAAAACAACCCTCAAGTATATGCAATTATGGCAGATGAGACCAGGGACTTCAGCAGGGGAACATAATGTACTGAATATAAACAACTTGGCTTCTATTAAATGGTTTTATGCTTTGTCTGTGAAAAGTGATTAACTGTCCAGGCATCAGCATTTTAATTCACACACACTCTGGTAACGTCTTGACTCCCTTTGGGAAACCTTGCAGGTGTTTCCTTTAAGACACTGAGTTTTAAGACAGTGCATCTGTTATAAGCAGCAGTTCTGGAGAAAGGGTACAGAATATGTTTTTTTTTGCAGGGGGAGACATTTTTATTTTCACATGTATCTATCCTCATTTAATTCTTGTCTTGGCAGTAGACACCTCAAAACCTACAGCAGTGGCAACAGGATTTTTCTTATCTATAGTCACTAAAGGTTTTTTTGTCAACATGTGCGGGTAGTGCATTGTTCAGAAAAAAAATACAGAAAGAGAAACATCTTTTAAAGGAAGCAGTAGAACTTAAATGAATTGTTGCTGCATGATGTGTTTGCCAATGAAATGTTATTTACAGCTGGAATGTCAGCATAGATTACATACTAGCCTTTCTTCAGAAACAGTTGTTTCCTCATAGACAAGACAAGAGTGTTTACTGTGGCTAGGAATAATAGGATGAAAAGAGCAAAGAGAAATTTAAACTGAATATCAGAAAAAATATACTAATAAGATATGTTACACTGTGGTGTCATCTGTCCTTGAAGAAAAATGGTGGAAGTCCACTCTCTAAAGACATTTAAAATTGAAATGGATGAACCCAAGAAGCTTCAGAGTCTTTGAACCAGAGCCTCTATATCTCCTGCTCCCACCCATGAATGGTTAGGGGGGTGTCACTGGGAGGACTGGAGCCATGACAGCAAGGTCGCAGCAAGAGCACATAGGCAGAGCAAGTTCCTTGGGGATGCTCTAGTCAGTGTAACCTAGAGCAGGCTTGAGTAGTCCCGTTGATTTTAATGGGATTACTCATTTGTTTAAACTTAATCATGTGCTTAAATGTTCTGGGTCTAGGGTGACCAGATGAGAAGACCCGAAAATCAGGACTTCCCACCTGAAGTTGTTGAGCAAAAAAAAACAAAACAGAAGAAGACTGGAAATTGGGACAAAAGGCCAAGCATCGGTCGGGACGCGGGTGTAACAGGTTGTCTGCCCCCTCTCTCGGCAGGCCACTGCAGGGTGGCCCAATAAAGCGCAGGGAGGCTTCCTGTTGTGCTGCACCCGTGGTTTTATTTACACACCTTCTCCCACCACCAACATTGAGTTATAGATACAAGGCTTTACAGGGTTTGCTCCCTCTTTCCCAAGCAGCCAGCCCTCAGCCAGGAGGACTGATCTTTCCCCTCGCTGACTCCCTTTATGCTGGCTGGCCAGGCACACAGGTGGAGCCAATCCCCAGGCCAGGCATCAGGCCTGTCCCACCAGCCCCAATCTATTCCCCTTGATTGGAGCTGGCTGAGCAGGGACTAATTAGGTGCTTTGCAGCAGCACCCTGCTACAGCAGGACAAAAGATGAAAAATCGGGACAGTCCCGATTTTATCGGGACGTCTGGTCACCCTATCTGGGTCTAAATTATATCAGGTAAATCCCACTGATGAAAATACTACAACTACCTTTCTTGAAAAAATTCAATAACTTTCCATTCCAGTCCCTGTAAAACCCAGAAGTGCAAGAACTGAAAGATAATGGAAGACAAAAATTAACCGGGCATTCCAGGGCCTGCCAAAAGATTTTGTTCACTTCCTAGAAAAGGGCAAAAGTTTGAGGTTTTCCTGAACTATTTCTCCTATCCCTATTTAAATTAGACTAGAGAATACATTATAAGGAACAGTTTTTCATAGATAGGGAGATAAACCTGAAGACCTATACCTTGTGTTACAAGTAAATACCTTGACCTTTAATTTCCTGGCTTTTTCATACTTGTGTTTTGCAGGCTTTGCCGTCCCCCCGCTTAAGTAATTGTTATATAGATAGTCTAAATATGGCTTCTTATGTTCCCTAGAATCCTTGCAAAGCTTCAGAGATGCATTGCTGAAGCTGATTAGTCAATTCACAAAGCTCAGGCATTAGACCATTTGCAAAATTCTCCAGGGTGGGAGACATTAGAAGTCCACAGCACAAATGAAGTGTCTGACTCCTAAAGCAGCAGTGAATATCTTCAGAAAATATGTAGAACTGTCTCTGGGAGGCAATAGGTCAAGTTAATATATACAACATTTGAAAGTTCTTAAACAATTTCTGAGATGTTGTGCCACAAAAAAATAAGAATTTCTCTAATATGAAATACAACCATATCTCAGAAATGGTACAGCTAATTCACTGAAGGTGGTATGGAGCTGGTTCGGTCTGTAATATGCCACTCTGGGATTCTCCATTCTGTCCTTTTAGGGATGTTTTGCACTGTCCAAGCAGTGCAAAGTGGCCACAAGTGGGACAGCCTACACCTCTGCCTATATGCATTCTAACCAAGCTTCCATTAAAACACACTGTGTTCTGCTGCATTAGTCTTAGGTGACTGATTCAGCTGACTGTCTCCTATTTCAAAGTCCTGCTCTTTCATTTTCCCCCTTCTTTCGATGCTGGTCACCTTCACTTGTCCCAAGTTCTAAAGATTTAAGTGATCACAGTGTCTGCACACTCCGACTGTGCTCCAGAGTTCTCCTATCTCTTGAGCTCAGCAGGAATAAATCTCTGCTCCTGCTGAGCTGAATTATTACACAGTACAGGAATGAAGCACTTGTGAATTAGCATGGGGAGCACCAGAAGGAGATGGGGGATGATCATGATAAAAGATGGGGCTCCTCAGGAAAGAGAGAAACAGGACAGGAGATCTACTGAGGCAGCAAGGGATACAGAGAATACAACTTACTGTACAATATATATAGCTTTTTCCTAAAGAAAAATGACAACGTAGGTCAAGAGTCACTATACAGACATTCTTGTACCTCTTGATGACATACCGGTGCTACTGAAGCAACAACATCCATTGTGTAAAATGAAAGTTTGATGTTTGTCTCTTATTCTCAATCTAGAAATGTTGCTGTTAATTTCTTTCCCCTGTGTATTGGATTTCTATTAAACATTTCAAACTGTCAAGTAATATTTTACTCAAATACAAAACTTTGCATGTGAAGTAATGTTTACATCCCAGCATGAAAAACGTAGTGGGTCAGATCTTCAGCAAGTGTAAGTCAGTATTGCTGATTTACACTGAGGCCTTGGCTACACTTGCGAGTTACAGCGCAATAAAGCCTCCCAGAGCACAGTACCTCACTCACTGTCTACACTGGCTGCTGGTACTCCATGTCCCCAAGAGGAATAACAGCTGTTGCGTAGTGGCTGAGACGCAGTTGTTGCAATGTAGTCGTTGGAGTACGCACTGACTGGCCTCCGGAAGCTCCCTTTGTTTTGAAACGGCACTTCCGGGTTGGAGTTCAGAGTTCCGTTCTGGGGACTGCTTATGCAAAAAACAAACACAGCTCTAGTGTTTGCTTTGAATGAGTGAGAGGCAGGCAGGGGAGTGCTGGCAGCCAACATTAGCTTGAAGAGAGAGGCGGCGGTGGGGAGGGGGAGGGGGAGGGGGAGAGTTTGGGGTCCGTTTCGGCGAGCGGCTGCTTATCTGCTCTAAAAAAAACAACAAAGCCCCTGCTGTTTTCTTTCAATGAGTGAGAGAGAGGCGGGGGAGGTGGGAGGGTGTAAATTTAGGAGATAATGAGCTGACACTCTGTGGATACCCCAAAAACCCACTCTCTCTCCCCACATGCTCCCTGTCACACTCCACTTAACCCCCCCCCCCACCATTTGAAAAACACGTTGCAGTCACTTGAATGCTGGGATAGCTGCCCATAATGCACCGCTCCCAATACAGCTGCAAATGCCTCAAATGTGGCCACAACAGTGCGCTGGCAGCTGCCAGTGTGGACAGACTGCAGCGCTTTTCCTTACTCAGCTGTACAAAGGCGGGTTTAACTCACAGCGCTGTATAGCTGCAAGTGTAGCCTTAGCCTGAGGATCTGCACCTGTATTCCAGTGGTTAATACTGAAACTTAGAAATTGGTGGGAAAAATTTTAACATAAACTGATCACATTGAAAAATGTACGTTAGTGAGCAAATATTTACATAACAGACGGCTTTACGAATAACCCATCAAATAAATAAACAACAATATAATAGAAGAAAATATTAAAGTTGCCATGTACTAGTTTTCCAGAATATTTGTGTGTGCGTGCAAAGTTTAGAGGAACTGGAAAAAAAATCAGATGTTGCCAAAATTTCAGATTAAAATATTTACATTAAAAAGCATCTTTAACTTGTAGAGGTAAAACAACTACAGAAGAATTTATTGACCAAGTTGCAGGGTATCTGATAATTGGATTTATTTATTGGATATAGATTGTAACCCCTTCTATGGGGCTATTATTATTATCCTATTATTGAAACACACAGGGCCCATAGTTGGGATTAGGGCCACACTTTGTACAATGCCAGCAAACACAAGATGACAGGTTCCCACCCTGATAACCATACAATCTAAGTCAAGACCAACAAATGGATGTAAGAACTGATGGAAGGGGAAGGGAGTAGGAAGGCAACAGTCATAGGAAAACTACCAAACAGCTCTATAATATTTGGATTAATTATCTTTCAGTGGTGGGTTTGTCTTTAGTAGCATACGTTCTTGTGATTCTTTGATAATTGTCTATTAAAGCCAGAGTCTCATTCTACCATGTGAAAACTTTTATGATTATTTTACCTGTGGTGGCATTTGAGAAACTGCCACAAAAAAAGAAAAAACATAGCATATGATTGCCAATCTGCACTAGATTTAAATAATAGAAGGAATTTGACTGAGCAAACCATTTCATTTTTTATACTTAGCAGTACAGAAACCAGGAACTCAATTGGGCTGACACTGCAGAAATGGCAAAGATACTTGATGGATCTGTTGTGGTTGCTGAAAATATGCTGCAGGAGGCAGATGCTACAAAAACTTCTGCAGCTCTCAGAAAAGAAAGAAAAAAAGAAGGGAGGGGGAGACAATTACCCTGTTGGCTTCAAGATGAGACTCTTTTGGTAATGACAGCTGTAGGAAATTGTAGTATCAAGAGACACATTCCTTCCAATAACCCTGCCTACTGCTACATAAGTGTATTTCATAATTTTAGCCAACATGTTAGGGGAAATAGATCATTATTTTATAGTACTCACTGTGAATTGTCCAAGTCTATTCAACCATACAGATGGCAAAGCATGATCATCAGTGACAGCGCTGCAACAGTTTTTATTTTTCAAACCCATTTGAACAGCAGCAGACAATGGAAACAATAGACTGTTACACAGATGCTAAGTGAGGAACAAGACATAAGTGTCTTAGTATTGTTGGGTCCATAGTATTGCTGGGTCCATATTCTCTCCCCTAGACAGTCTTGGTGGACCCTTGGTTTTTCCGTGGATTTTGTATTTGCTTTTGAAGGGGAGCATATGGATTTATACTAGTAAAAACCACTACCATTTCCAGCCAGATATTAGTGGTTTGTACTATTATGACCACCAATATTTCATATTTAAATAAAGCTACATTCTGTATATAGTTTAACTACATTGGTTCTTGGCAATGTGAGCTCTAATGATATTGGGCCATTTCCGATCCTATTCTAAATCCAGAATAATTCTATTAAATCCTTTACTTCACTGGAGTTACTTTGGATTTTGACAGGTGTAACAAATATCAGAATTTGTCCCATTGGCTTAACCTTTTCAGTTAAGGAACTGTATCAGCAATAACAAAAGGGCAAAGGATCCAAATCCTCCAGATTATATTTCAGATCAGTTATTACATGTTAGCAAGCAGCGGATCTAGACCTGAAGGCTGAGTGCTCACTCAGTGCAGCAAGGAGCTGTCTGCCAATCTCCAGCTGGTATTCTCTAAATATAGCAAGCGAAAGACTGTAGCCTTAAGAAAGCCCTATTCAATGAAAATTCATTTCCATGACCACGGATGACACAAATACTTCATTTTGATTCCGTTGCTTGCATTAGATCATAAAAACATATGGACCTATACAGCTCTAAAGTCGCCGGAGAGGTCACTTGTGACAATCCTTTGAAATTAGCAAGTGTCTACATCTCCCTGCACCACAAAAGGACAGAGAATATATTTAAGGAAAATCCTACATTACATTTTAACCCTCTGGCTGTTGACAATGCCTATGACGTTCTTCCTTCCACATGTTTGTGACAAGCAAAGTCTGAAGGCTATAATAAGATACAGCTGTTTACTAGAAATATTATTTTATGAAAACTAATCTGTTGCCTATTTGAAATGCACTTCACTATAATCATAGCTCTGTTTCAATCTGTAACTACTGGCAATACCACTCCTATGTTATGAAGAAAACATAATTATCATCAAATAAATAGGTAGTAAGGAGATAAAACAAAAAATGCTACACATTAGCTTTGGCCAGTAATATGTTTTCTCAGTCACAATTTATTTTTTTAATGAGCTGAATCTAATTCTCTGAGCATAGCTCTTCCTCACAACCAGGAGGGTCTATAGTTTAAGTACAATGTATTCTTTGTGTACCTTCATTCCTTCCATTAATTCCCAGCACAAAAACCCATAGAGTGCACTCCAGAGACAGGTTATTATAACTCAGATAATTATCTTCTAAGCTTCATAACCATGCTATTTTGTTTATTTACAAGAATTCCTTAGGATAAGGAAAAACACCACTGATCATTGTGAAGGCCATTGAGACAGGGTAGCAAGCGATTAAAACATTGATATTACTCCTTATGGGTTCCTGTAAGAAAATAAAATACCCATCCTACTCCTTTGTAGCTGTAAGATTATTTGAATAATATTATTTTCTGATGAGTACTCTCTGTTTTACTGATGCTTCATGTAGTGGGCTAGCCCTGGTCCCTCCCACTCTGGCTCAGTGGGACACCACTCCACCTCACTGCATCAGTGGCTGTCACCCACAGGCACGGATTTAACAGAGCACTGAAGAGTCTATGGCTCTGACCTGCAGTGAGGGCTGAGCCGCAAAAAAATCTCTGAGCTCAGGCAGGGCAGGGCACCAAAGAGTCTGACTCTGGCCGGCAGTCAAGGCAGGGCAGAAATCAGTTAGGGGCTATGGCCTGCAGTCAGGGCAGAGCAGCAAAAGTGTCTATCATCCTAACTCTGGCAGATGGCCAACAAATGCAGGCCTCTTGGCCTAGAGAGCGGAGGCTGCCACCCCAGAGGTGGGGTGATAGGGGGTAGGGGCACTCAGGTCCCCCAAACTCCACCGTGTCTCAGCCCAGGGCCCTAACAGTGCTGGAGTGGGGAATCCAGCCACAACACACTGACCATCTTTTAGGCAGCAATGCAGCCAGACTGGGGTCTGTCTGAGCTGTCCTTTTAAATAGTTTTTTTTCCTTCAAAGTTTAAATACTTTAGCTGTTAATAGCTGAATAGGTGTGCAACTCTCATGTGGTGGCCCCTACGTAGAAGTAGTGTATTGCCAACAATCAAGGACTACACAGACTGTAATGGCAAATCAGAGTCACATAATCAATGGTACAAACGTTTGTCAGGTTTCCACCTCAATAAATCTCAGTATTTCAGCCAGATCAGATTTCAAACATACAAATGTGCACATATCAGTACATGTATTTTTCAGGTCTTTGAAGCAATTTTTCAATCCAACTCTATTGCTAAAATCTTGTTCAAGTCTAGTCCAGTCTAAAATAGTCTGTTCAATTTCTCATAGTGTGCCCACCACCATAGTATCCATATCAGAACCTCTTCCCTAATCTAACCTCTTTCTCCTCTAGCATAATCAAATTGCTACTGCAAATCCTTTCACTGGCTTCCTTTCTCCCTCTGCATCCAGTTCAAGCTTTAGCCTAATCTACAAGATCCTGCAATACTTTCCCTCCATTCTATCCCACACCCCCTCTCCTGCTTCTTACATTAGTTCATTTCTTGTCCTTTAGTTATTTCCTTTGTCTCCTCCTTCACTGTTTCACATTTGTTTGCAAGCCACTCCCTATACCCCTGATCCTGCAGATGCTTTCACGAGTAAAGTTACCGTGATCAGATCAGATCCTGAGAGGAGAATTTGGCCCACTGTATTGTATCCATATCAAGCCTTCAATATATCTTTTATCAATAGACCAATAGCATTTTACCCGCGTAGGAAAAGTTTCAGGGAAGTGTACTAATGGGTAAATGTTAATACAATGCTGGTATAAGGCTTGTACATACATCCCTATCTACTTCTATAGTATTAAGATTAATTGATAGGTACAACACACCTTACCGACCAGGCAGTTTCTGTTCTCTAAACAGGTATAACTTCCCTTTAAAGACTTATAGGAGTTTTATCCTTATACTGAGATTCAAATCTATCCCTTAATTTTTAAAATCGTAAAATGTAAGACAGTGACACTGAAAGTTGAGTAGAAAAACTGCAAGCATCATAGCTTATTATCTAATTTGCCATCCTCAGGTAACAATAGATTCTAAAGAGAAAACGCATTGCAAGACTAAACTCTGACTCAACACTGTATTGATAAGTGGGTGTCAGACTGGTTTTTCAGCCTGAGAAGCCTTCAGTGAAATGTTTTAACAGCAAAAAGAGAACAGCTGTCTTTGGCTAAATGTGTCTGTACTTCCCAGCTACACTCAAAATGTTTCATTCTGGACGTCCGAGAGGTGTCTAGCAGAAACAAATCTACAACATATTTTCCATTGCTGTATTCTGAAGATTTTGTATCTTGCAATCCCTCTATGTTTACCATACCTGAATTGAAAGGATGGCTATATTCCAACATGTATCAAAGCTATGACAAGTTTTTTCATTTTGGATGTCAAGAATAACAAATGGGAAAAAAAAAAACAGATGAAGAATGAAAAAAGAGTGAACTGATGGGATGGGTGGAAGAGAGATAAACACAACCAGGCTAAATGCTGAATTAGATGTATAAAGATTTGTTATTAATTTAATTTGTGTGTAATTAAATTATTTGTGTGTTTAAAGAACTAATAATTCCAGACCTGCAGCTCCTTAGTGACAAAAGATCTTCTCTCCCCCCGGGCAGCAAAGTAGTTCCTACGAAACTGCTTACTCTACCACCACCCAAGAGAGTGAAGCCCATGACCCTTCTGTTGTGATTGCCATATATGTCATCAGAGATGCTAGGGGATGACATGTGTGAGTGGGAGTAGGTGCTTTCTCAGAGAACGACAACTGGGGAGGTTGAATGGGTCAGCATGGCCCAAAGCCAACGGTCCCAAGCGAGAGCTCCTGAATGCCATCTGTCAGCCAGAAGGGAAAGGATAATTTATTGCTTGCCAATACATTATAAAAAATCTAGTCTCAGTTGCTTCTCTCTCTCCTTCTCCATCTGCTCCAGGGTTACTAATGGGACTTTGTCTGAGAAAAGACTGGGTTAAAAACTGAATGAGAACCTCCAGATTTTGTCCCGTATTTGTGGCATGCTTGTATTTGATAGCCAAGAATTCAGGAGCAAATGGGTTAATGCTGTTCTAATGTTATTACAGAGAGTCTATGAAGCCTTCCCTTTTTTTTTGTCAGTGAGTATCTTGATATTGATATATTTAGCTATAGGAGTCTACATGGGGAAAGTCCTTCACCTTTATTGTAGCCCTAATCTGAACTTTGAGCCAGCTGTTCGGTGCAAAGCCTTCAGCTACACTGAGTCCTCCTGAGCCAATTCAAACTTGACATTTTGCACCCTCTAATTAAAATGCAAATGAAAGGATAAATTATGTAAAAAACAGATTATTCAGGTTAATTAAGATGAAAACATACCTAGACCCTGAGTTTACTGTTAAGTGGAATTTAAATATAACCTGATGACATGGTTGAATATGGAGAACAAACTCAGTATGCTTCTGTAGTGGAAAGACCCTTTATCTGTGGCAAATGAAGTGAGCTTCCCAAAGACAATGAATGCATCATTATTCATCTGCTTTTAGAAAACAGAGAAATTAGCAAAGGTGTGGGTGTTTCTGTTCTGCATTAACAATCTTACCTTATCCTTCTGATTCTAGCATATACACTATGACAAACGTTCTGTCTGCAAATCTGGTGTGCCATGACAATGCCATAATGAATGCAGCCAAGAGCGTGGAGTCTTCAGAGAATCTTCTCTGTTAATAGTTCCCAGTTTTAATAATTAGAAGTGAGCTTCTGGGTGCACAGAAGACATTTGGGGTGCTCCTCAGAGCTTTTACCCTCCTCTGGAGGAAAAGAGGAACAAAGCCAAAAGGCAACAGAGTAGAATGACCTTGCCTGTTTGTATACACTGGCAGTAAGAAGGAGGGAATATGAAGAGTAGTGTTGAAAACTTAGAGAGGAATGAAAGGAAATTTAATGTATATGAAATGAAGAGCTCTGGCAGCCCTTTTCCAAGGTAGCATTTTACAGGCTTTGAACTAATTCCTCTGTGAGCACCACACACGTCACATTTAATTTTTAAATATACTTTTGTAATGATGATGCTCTGGTTTGGATAAGCAAATGCAATTAAGATATTTTAAATGATTTATAACATTCAATTCTCTAGAAAACATTCAAATAAATACATAAAATAGAAACAAAATACAAGAGTAAGAGAAGCTAAACAGGACTTAGAAATACAAAGGAAAGAGAGGAAAGATGATGTTGTTAAAGCACTGGACTGAGATTTAAGAAATTAATCCTTAACTCAAACAGAATTCCTGTATAAAACTTTGGGAAAGTCACCTTAGGCCTTATTTTTAATGTTATTTAGGCACCTAAAGCTGCAGATAGGTACTTTTGAAAAATCCACTATACACCTAGCTGTGTCTTTATCTGCCTAATTGTTTTTACAAATCTGGTCCTTTGTCTTTGTGCTCAGTCCCCACACCCCTACCGCACCCATCTGTAAAATGGGGAATAATCAGGCTTCTTTTCTTCTACCTTTTTTCATTATCTATTTAGATCATAAACTTTTTGGACTAGAGACTGTCTCTTATGATGTGTACATACTGCATCTAACACAGCAAAGCCCCAGTTTGGGCTGGGGTCTCTAGGCACTCCAGTGATATAAACCATTTTCTTCTCAGTGAAGATGAGCAACACTTTATTTGCAGCAGGACTTACTCATTGAGTAAGAATATGTATTTCCTTGCCACATACAAAAAAATATTGATGCATTGAACATTCTTGAATGCTTTTATCCCAAGGCTTCAAAGCATTTACTAGCTGAATCTCACACCATCCACTTGCAATAGGGTAAAAACTGATAAAAATAACAATTAATTTAAAAATCTCTAATTTTTGTTTGTGTTTTTTGACCATAACACATTGGGAGAACATGACTTGAGGTTACAGCAGAAAGTGGACATAACAATTTTATTACATTAACTAGATAATATCACCTACAACACAAACTATGCAGAAGATACTTGTTCAGTTCTAATTGAATAACCCTGCCTTACAAGGGCCAGGGGAAGATTCTTAAACAATTAGAGAGGGAAGCTATTTTTAGCCTTCCTTTTGCCAATCAAAAATTGCATTTGTCCTGCCCGAACAAAGATAATTCAATTTCTACAAGCACAAGTTAAAACCTGCTCCATGCTGTGCATATATTTACAACCCATCTCTCAATCCTCCTGACCACTTTCAGGCTAGAGGTCTGCAAACTGGGCCTCATAACCCCAATCGGCACTGAACTCCTGCCAGATTTTGACAAAGCAAAATTTGCAATTAACAAGCAAACCCTTCTGGGTGATGGGAGCAAGTCTAAAAATTCATATGGATTGTCTGTCAATTTTGCCTGGTGGAAAAATGCCTTCCTAACCCCAAATGGCAATTAATCAAAAGATCACAGCAATTCATGAGATCCTTCAACAAACAACACATGTAAACTGCACACAACAAGAATGGTGCGAATGGAGCAGAAGCAGCCACTGAGATGAAACAAGGGAAGAGCATTGTCTCCTAGCTCATTCAAGGGGAGACAGTAGTAAATGAAATCCACCACACCTCTTGACACTGGCCAGTCAGTGGCTAGTGAGGGTGGGAAAGTCACAGGTGCAGCTGCATTTCCCACATTGAACATATGGGGGCAGGAAGCCTCCACCACCTCCCTTCTTAAAGAAACAGGGATATCTCCTTCTCCTCTGGCCAGTTCAATTGCCAGGAGATCAGTCTGTTAAGCAAAGTGGGCATTTACAATGGAATTTAAAAGAAAATCTGAATTTTCAATTTTTTTTAAAAAAATTGACCAGCTTTACTTGGGCGCCCATTGTTTAAACTAAGGTGATCTGCCTAGAATCAGAGAGTAAAATCACTGACAAATTTAGAAGTAGAAACCACAAATCCAGACTTCTAGTTGCCTGTTCTACTCACTGTGCCACACTCCTATGCACCAAGTGTTGATTTTTGCTACATCAGTCTGAAAGCAGTAAGGGGAAAAGGTGGAGATTTGCAAATTCTTTCAAATAGTCTAGGAACATATAATCCTGAGCATACACTCTGACACTCATCTGCAGTATGCTCATGATGCCAATGAGACAAATAATGACATTAATTCTGTCAATATAAAACAACAGTGATGGTGAAAAGCATTTAAGAATATTGATTCCTCACAGGCTCATATAATCTAAAGCCGCTGTTGATTAGCCATTATCACACCTGGCAGGAAAAAACATTTCTCACTCTCAGGTTTCAGAGCATTGTCATCTGGCTACAGGGGTTGCTGCTACTGTTATTATGGTATCAAATACCTGAATTCTACTATGGGGATGAGAAGCTCTTCAGAAATGCCATTTAATTTTGTAAATGTAAGATGAAAATGGGGGAAGGGAGAGGAAGAATTTTCTGCAAGGAGGAAACAGCCCTACTGTGTTTCTCCAACAGGATCATTTTACTAGTCCTGAAATGCTTTAGTATGAACAACATCTCTCAAACGATTCCTAATTTGACTGTGATGGAGTGTCACCTCTCCAGTGTATCTGTATCTGCAAGGTAAACAAGCAGTCTCCTCCCTTTCCTACCATATCGCTAGCATTTCCTAAGGTGGAGGGAAGGGAGGGGAGGTGCTTCTTTTCCAGAAGTTCTATTCCCAGATTTCTGGGTGCCCGTGGCCTTTTAATTAATCCATGTTGCTCAATTCCTTGACAAGTAGCATCCCTGGCAAGCATCTGCTTCTAGTCAGTTACTGCACAAGCAGTGCTGTCGTACCCACACAAGAGCAGCGGCTTTAATCAAGGACTGAAATGAGCACTGACTGCCTTACATACTGCTGTAGCATACATGAGAATAAACTTGGAATGGCCATCTTAAATAGTACTGAAACCCCATTAGAATCATATTGTGTCTACTTCATCTCATCTGATGAACTTCTCATTTGACATCAGTGGGGGTTCTGTGCTAAAAAGAGACACAAATGAGGCTCAGAAGTGTTCAATAGCTGGAAAAGAGAGTTACTGCTGGAAGTTCTGTTACACTCAGGGGAAGACCACAAGAGAGAGATTTGGCTTACAATGTATTTATCAGAGACATTAAGTGAGAAAAGAATCACAGTTGCCTTTAAATGTGCAGTTCCTTCTTGCTTGCAGTACTCTGGTTTCCAGTAATAAAGTTCCTTCTCAGAACAACTAAACAGTTCACTTTTGTAGAGAAGAATGTTTGGCCTGCCCTGAGTGCTTATTGCTCTAACACATTAGTCATTATCATTACTAACGACAGGTTAGACATACTGGGAATCCAGCATTTTCATACAAAAAAGGAATGTGACTTTATTAATATCCTGGGTCACCCTGAATCACTGTGGCTTATGACTCAGAGAACCACAAGAAAATGACTGTGTGTAAGTGGATCCATTCTGTGCCTAACTGAGGCCTGAAGCCGTACTATAGTACCGTGCAGTAATTAGAGAATATAAATGAACTCAGTATTCTGCAGTTTCTCTTCTATCGCTCAAAGTCTTCTTTAAACATAACCAAATATCTCACTCGTTTCATCAAGGATATCAGAAAGATGATCTGACAGAGGAGAAGAAGAGGCTACATTATATTAACTGGGGTACAAGAGAAGGACAAACGCTTTGATCCTCATAGCAGGACTCTTTGCAATAGCAATCACATAGAAATTTAAGGAAGCCTTTGGTGAACAAAATAATCTTTTGGGCTGAGATTTTAAAAAATGCTTGGGGAAGTTAGGCTTTGAAATCCCAATGAAACACATGTGGAGCTGGGTGTCTAATGCCCATAGGCACTTTTGAAAATCTCAGTCATAATTTATTTCAAAAAATAGAAGCCAGTAAGATCGCAAGGTTCA
The DNA here is from genome assembly GCA_037349315.1 of Chelydra serpentina. Taxonomy (NCBI): domain Eukaryota; kingdom Metazoa; phylum Chordata; order Testudines; family Chelydridae; genus Chelydra; species Chelydra serpentina. Next base: position 49,063,591 of record JBAIAC010000010.1, read on the forward strand.
GAAGTCTACTTGTTTCACTTACCCACTAGCTATGTAATTCTTAACTTCCTGCACTCTCGCAGCAGCTATGGCAGAGTTTTACATAATTGAAAGTATGTCTGGATACATATAACACACAAAAACCACATTAAAAGAACATTATTAAGATGGCAAAGACAAGCACTCAAAAGTTAGGAAATGCCAGAATAAAGGATGCCTGTGCAACCTCATTTCAGCCCCCTTGTGCTTTGTAGGTCTGGTGGGCCTAGGTTACTTGACATAAGTAAGACCTCATTTTTTAGTGGGCATGACTGGGAAGATAAACAGAAGGTTAAGTTGTACCAAGCAGTATGCTGGAATCAGGATGTCTGTGCTAGCTAGGATAAGTAAGATCATCCTGATTCTAGGGACAATGGATAAGATAACCCTGGAATGTAAAGATCAGGTAAGATATGGACAGCACATGGACAGAGGATGTTGTACAGGAATTGGTTCCTGAAAAGTAACCAAGCCAGTCATGAAGCATATGATGCAAGGTATAGTTAAGAATGCATATGTTATTAGTGTTAGTAAAAATGTATATAAGGTAAAGTGTTGATGTGTAACTCTGGGTATGTGACATGCCCCATACCCACCCCTACATTTCAGTCTGAGCAACTCAATGTAGCTTTGCTGTCTGCCAAATAAAGGAACCTGAGTGATGAGACTGGAGTTGAACTGAGTTCTTGGGGAACCAAGTGGAAGAGGTATCAGCAGAGTCCCAATATGTGTATATGTGATGATACAGCAATTGATTACTTGATTGCATACTATTTTTTCTAAGGGGCCTCTGCTTCATTCTGTGCACAGAATGGACAGTGTTCACTTCATGAGTAGGGAGATGATAATTTTTTTCTTATAGTTCAATGTGTGGTTCCATGCCATCTTTACTTCACACTAGTCAAACCCTCTTTAGAAGACAGAATTGTTGATTTCTTCCTGGGTTTTTCTAAGGCACTTATCACTAAGGTATCTGAGTGCTCCACAAATATTAATGAATTTATTTTCAAAATGCCGTTGTGAGATGAGGGGGTGATACTATTCCCATTTAACAGATAAGGAACTGAGGCATACAGAGATTAAAGTCAAAAGTATCCATTAATTTTAGGTACCCAATTTAATAAACCTAGCACTTCATTTTTCAGAGTGCTTAGCAACATTATACTTTATATGCTCAATTGAAGCTGTGAGTGTTTCTGCAAATCAGACCCGCGCCTCAAGTCAGGAACTCAATTAGTGATCACCTTGAAAAAGTAAGATTTAAGTAACTTGACTAGTATCACATAGGAATTATGTGGCAGAGGCAAGGTTAGAATCCTTTTCTCCAGGGCAGCAGTCAACTGCCTCAGTCAGGAAATCATCTTCCCCTCTTGCAATCCCCTGGCTCATTCACTACACATTTTCCTATCTGTGGCGAGAGAGAGACCCTGGTTCACATCTACATAGGGTTTGTTAGATTGCTGCTCTTCTTCTGGCTCCTCTAAAACCTCTTACTGAGGTTCTGGCTGCATTTCTCCCCACTCCTGCTGATTCACGCACTTCCCATTTGTGGCACCACAAAGTCATGGCCACCTCCTCATCAACCTCCTCCTGGTGCTGGCCAAAATAGTCATCCACCATCCCAGAAAGCTGGAAGGGGGTGGGGTGCTCTGCAACTATGGGACTAATTCCCCTACTTACCTAATTCCGGTCTCCAGGCAGAGTTCCTCTCAGCAGTTTTAAGTGACTCCTTAGACACTTTGTGAAGAAGTAGGCACTATCTGGGGTTCTCTGCTGATTTTTAGCCTACGCCAGTACTAGAGGGTTCAGAGTAAAGTTGAAGAACCCAGTAGCAGGCAGCCATGGGATTATCTGTCCTCCCATATTAGGTCTCATTCTGGTTTCTGATATGTATAAGTTTGCCTGCCTTAAACGTGAAGCATGAGGTTTGATATCCTTTTCATTCTTTTTAGCATTAATTATAACAACTCTGAATAGTCTTTTTATCCATATAAATGTCCAACCCTTTTTTGAATCTTGCTAAATCCTTAGTGGCAACAATTTCCTTTGGCAATGCATTCCAAGCACTAACTACAGGTTGTACGTGAAAATATTTCCTTTTATGGGTTTTTAATTTGACAACATTTCATATAATTGAATGTCTTCTTGTTCTTGTGTCATGAGACAGGGAGAACAAAGTTCCCAGTCAACCTTCAGTAGACATTTCTTGTTGAAGTATAACAGCCCCTCATTCAAGATAAAAGTAAAAAGCAATTAAGCTGCCTTATGAAATAGCTGAAACAATAGGAGTCAACACCCCAAATGCTGGCCACCTGACAGGCTGGAAAAAGAGTTGAGCCACGCAGACTGAGTGGTTTTCATTGGAGTCAAAATGCAAACACAGGGGTCTCGGTATTGTTTGATGGAGCTGCGTGTGACACAGTGTGTGCTTGTGTGATTGAGAGAGAAGGGGCAGAAAACACTGCAGAAGTACACAGAGAAGGCAGCAAGGAAGTCCTAGGACAATCAGAGAAGCACTTTTAGCATAACTCTGAGATAAAGCTAAGAGATTGTTTTGGGGTAAAGTGCTGGTTGGAAAGAGAATAGAACTGAACAAAGAAATTATCTCCTGTTATTTGATTTCTACTGCATTCAGGGAATCAGGACTTTATCATAGAAATGTAAGGCTGAATGGGACCTTGAGAGGCCATCTAATTCAGCCTAGATCACCCCTGACAGGTGTTTGTCTAACCCTGTTCTTAAAAACTCCCAGTGATGGGGATTCCACAACATCCCTTGGAAGCCTATTCCAGAGCTTAGCTATCTTTATAGTTCAAAAGTTTTTCTTAATATCTAACCTAAATCTCCCATGCTGCAGATTAAGCCCATTTCTTCTTTTTCCTTTCTTCAGTGGACATGGATAACAATTGATCACCGTCCTTTTTATAATAACCTTTAACATGTTTCAAGGCATATCTGGTCCCCTCTCAGTAAACATGTCCATTTTTTAAAATCTTTCCTTATAGGGCAGGTTTTCTAAATCTTTTATGATTTTTGTTGTTTTCATCTGTTTCAATTTATCCACATCTTTCTTTAAGTGTGGAAGCCAGAATTGGACACAGTCCTCCAGCTGAGGCCTCACCAATGTCGAGTAGAGAGGGCTAATTATGTCCTGTGTCTTACGTACAACACTCCTGTTAATACACGCCAGAATGCTATTTGCCCTTTTTGCAACTGCATGAGACTGTTGACTCATATCAGCTTTGTGATCCATTATGACTCCCACATCCTTTTCAGCAGTACTACTGCCTAATCAGTTATTCCCCATTTGTACTTGTGCATTTGACTTTTCCTTCCTAAGTGCAGTACTTCTCACTTATCTTTACTGAACTCCATCTTGCTGATTTCAGATACATTCTCCAATTTGTCAAGGTTATTTTGAATTCTAATCCTATCCTCCAAACCTTTCCAGCCTGGTGTCATCTGCAAATTTTGTAAGCATTCTCTCCAATCCATGACCCAAGTCATTAAGGAAAGTTTTGAGTAGCCCAGGACAGACCCCTGAGGGCCACACTAAATACACTCCTGCAATTTGACAGCAAACCATTCATAACTATTCTTTTAGTATGGTCTTTCAAGCGTCTGTGCACCCATGTTATAATAGTATCGGAGGGGTAGCTATGTTAGTCTCGATCTGTAGAAGCAACAAAAAGTCCTGTGGCACCTTATAGACTAACAGACGTATGGGAGCATAAGTTTTCATGGGTGAATACCCACTTCTTCAGATGTTATAATAATTTCAGTTAGACCACATTTTCCAAGTTTGCTTATGAATATGTCATGGGGGACTGTTAAAAGTCTTACTAAAAATCACGATATATCACATCTACAGCTTCCAGCTTCCCTATTCAATACAGCAGTAACCCCGTCAAAGAAGAAAATTAGGTTGGTTTGATATTCTTCTTGACAAATGCATGCTGGATATTCATTATAACTCTGTTATCCTTCAGGTGCTTACAAATGGATTGTGCAATAATTTGTTCCAATATCTTTCCAGGTATCCAAGTTAGGCTGATTGGCCTATAATTTCCTATAACTTTTTGTTCTCCCTTTTAAAGATAGGTACCATGTTTGCCCTATTCCAGTGCTGTGATACCTCCCCATTGTCAAGAGTTCTCAAAAATAATTGTTAACAGTTCTGAGATTGCTTCTGCTTGTTTTTTAAGTACCCTAGGCTGAATTTCATCAGGCCCTATGACATGAATACATCTAAATTATCTAAATATTTTAAAACTTTTTCTTTTCCTATTTTGGCTTTCATTCCTTCCCCCTTCTTTTTAATATAAATTGTGTTGTGTATCTGGTCAACGTTCACCTTTTAGTGAAGACTGAAGCAAAATAAGCATTGAACACCTCAACCCTCTTGATGTCAGTCATTATTAGCTCTCGTTTTCCGTTAAGCACAAGACCTACAGTTTCCTTAATCTTTCTCTTGCTCCTACTGTATATAAAGAAGCTCTATTTATTGCCTTTATGTCCCTTGCTAGATATAATTCATTTTGTGCCTTAGCATTAATGGTTTTGTCCCTGCCTGCCTGCGCTGTTCCTTTGTTCTCTTCCTTAGTAATTTTTCCAAGTTTCCCCTTTTTATAGGATTCCTTTTTGATTTTCAAGTCATTAATGAGCTCCTGAATGAGCCCTATTGGCTTCTTCCTATTTTTCCTTCACATCAGAATAGTTGGCTGATGTGCCTTTAATATTGTCTCCTGGAGAAACTGCCAGGTCTCTGGAACTTCCAGTTCCCTTAGATTTTCTTCCTATGGAACATTATCTACCAGATCTCCGAGTTTGTTAAAGTCATTTCTCCTTGTTCTGCTGCTTTCACTCCTTCCTTTCCTTACAACCAGAAAATCATTTCATGAGCACTTTCACCCAAATTGCCTTCCTGTTAGTCAGAATCAAGTCTAAAATCAAGAACTTATTGAAAAACACAAAATGTGAAATATTACTTTTCTAATGGTGTCTGGTAGTTAAAATTCCCCATTACTACCAGCTCTACCATTACAGCCAGGTCTTGCGTTTTGGATATTTCTCTCATTTGTTCTAGAAATGCCTCATTCATCTCTTCCTCCTGATTTGGTGGTCTCTAGTAGACCCCTACTATGACATTGGTCCAGCTTTTTCCTCTTTTATCTTCAGAGATTTCACCTCCCTTTCATTTCCTTCTGAACTGCAGAACAAGTGTATATATTCTTGATGTACAAAGCAGCTCCTCCTCCCTTTTCCCCCAGCCTGTGCTTTCTGAACAAGCTCTGCCCCTCTATACCAATATTCCAGTCATTAGATTTATCCCACTAAGTATCTGTTATCCCAAGTCCTAATTATGACCATGGATTAATACTTCCAGTTCTTCCTTATTATTCTCCATGTTCCTTGCGCTATTGAGCAAGTTCTCCCACTGTTTTCCCTCTTGCAGCTCCTATGACCCTTCTGTAATTTTCCAGCATCCAGCTTCACCCTGCCCCCCAATGTTTAGTGCTGTTTTACAGACAGGGATGTGGACAGTCTTGCCTAGTGATTAGAGCAGGAGTCAGTAGCCAGGAATAGAAGCCCAGGGTCAGAACTGGAGTCAGAGGACAGATACCAGAGCCAAAGATCAGTGTCAAAGCCAGAAGTCAGGAATCAGAGCTGACGGTCAGTGGAGTGAGGCAAGGCAGGAGTGGGGCTGGGTCCAGGGCAGAAGCAGAACTAGGAACAAGCAAACACAGGAACTAGCACAGCCAGGGGCAGATTCTTTGAGCAGCCAGTGCCCTACTGCTGTTGCTGCTGGTGGTCTTAAGAGCAGGTCTGCTGATCTCCTCAGCCAATCAGGAGGTCTGGCCAATCAGGTGATTCAGCTGCGAGTCCTCTGCTGCTCCCTAAGGAGGTGGAGCTACCTGGTCCCAAACTCAGCTGCAAGCTCTAATTCCTGACACTGTTGTGGTCACCTGGTGAGTCCACCTGTAAAGATGCTCTTCCCCTTCTTAGTCAGGTTTTTCCATCTCTTTCCAGCAGTCCTTCTTCCTGGAACAGCATGTCCCCTCACTCCCAGAGACCTGTAGTCACTGCTAATCTATTCAGGGTCATACTTGGCAATGCCCATGTGGATAATCAACAAGTATTAGTGGCCAGGAGAGGGGCAAATGAGCCTCAGCAACCTTTCTGTAATGACTCATATGAGGGCTCCAGTATGCAGTGCACATCCTAGGACATCAGGTCAAGTTTCCAGATGGATGCATCTGTCCCCACACAAGGTAGTCCCCAAGCATCACCACTCTATACCCCTCCTCTTGGGCATAGTGGCATCCCATCCTTGGGGGAAGGTGGCTTCTCTTTCTCAGCCATTGAAGTCTGATCCTCTTTTCCAGTAGAGCATACTGGCTTATCTTCCATATACATTCTTTGTAAATAAACAGCGTTGCATCAAAGAAATACCTGACTCCATCATCGGTTTTTCATCCTAGTTAAAACAACTCACAAAACCCCAAATATTGGGGTCAAAAGGGGTAACAATATAAATGTATCATCTCCACTCTTATTTGTCTACTTTCAAAGGTAAACAAACCCAATCTTTTCTATCTCTCTTCATGTGATGGTTTTTCCTTGCCCTTCTCTGAACTCTCTCTAGTTCTGCTATAACCTTTGTGAGAGAGGGTGACCAGTACTGCAGAGTATTTCAGATTAACATAAACCTAACACATAACTGGAAGGGGTATATATTGATGGTTGAACCTCAACACGATCCTAATCTTGCAGCTCTTATTCATAAGACTAGACCCACTGAAGTGAGAGACCCCAATCTGGGCCCCAGATTCTGGATTTATAACATGTTTCAGTGACCAGATGTAATAAGGGAAAAGAAATTGCATGTAAGTGAGTGGAGAGAGGAAATATTTTAGGTATAATGGAGGGAGGCAAAGGAAAAGAACATTCTGGAAGATGAAATTTTAACTAATGACAAAAAATAACAAAAAACAAAACAGTCTTTGTTTTGGACTCTGTGCTGTTGAAGGATTCCTTTAGGCAGAATAAATAACCTGACATTCTACAGCTAACTTGTCTGAAGTCATCATTAACTCTGCTCAGTTTTTATCATTATTTTAAACAGAGATGTCATATGCTACAAGTTCAGTTCAGTTTAGATTAGACTCCTAAAGTTCAAATGATTTCCCAATGCTTCTCCAAACTCTCTACCCCTCCTAAGTCTGCAAAACTGATCCTGAAATCCCCATAAGAAAAAATCATGAAATTTCTGCTACTCCCTAGTTCTAGCAAAGCCAGAAATGACACAAAAAAGCTTCCCATAGCATTTCAGCACTTCATTCTATAAGATATTTTCAGCCAAAATGTGTCACTCTGAAACCTTCTCAATTTTGCCCTACTCCAGCTCTGATGAACTCAATAGCAAACCTCCCTTTGAGGTCAGTGGGAATAGGAATGAGTTCATAAAAGCAAATTCTGCCCAGACACGCTGCAAGTTTCCTGACAATGGAACCAGTCTGGTGAAGAATTTGGGTGGCTATACAGCTGATGCACACTACCAGCACTGCATGGGTCCCACACTACGAGGACCAGCAGCACAGGGAACAGGGATAGGCAGGACCCAACATTGCACAGATCCTCTAGTCATCCACCCCAGATATGAGTGTGTGTTTGGGAGGGTGTCCATAAGTTACCCCCATGCATCTGCTTTTCTCTTTATCTGAGAAACTTATATTGTCCCATTATTGAGGTATCTGAGTACGTCGTGATCTTTAATATTATCCTCATAACACTCCTGTTAAGCACGGCAGTGCTGTTAACTATCAGAGGGTAGCTGTGTTAGTCTGTATCCACAAAAACAACAAGGAGTCCAGTGGCACCTTAAAGACTAACAGATTTAATGGGGCATAAGCTTTCATGGGTAAAAAAACACTTTGTTGGGTTTTTACCCACAAAAACGTATGCCCAAATAAATCTGCTAGTCTTTCAGGTGTCACCGGACTCCCAGTGCTATTAACATTATCCCCATTTTACAGATGGTGAACTGAGGCAGGTAGGTGCCGGGTGGGATTTTGAAAAGCATCTCAATGGGAGTTAGGCATGTAGGTGCTTTTGAAAATCCCAACACATAAGCGTCTAGCTATCTAGTCTTGCCAAAGTTTACATAGGAAGTCAGTAGCAGCACAGTGAATGGAACTTGGTTTGACTCCTTTTTATTTTTTAGATCTTGCAAGATCTCGTGGTTAAGCCAAGGTGGTCTTTTGCCACATTTTCTATCTTTCCTACCCAGTGGAATAGTTTGCTTTTGGGCCCTTAATAGTGTCCCTTTGAAATACTGCCAGCTCTCCTCAGTTGTTTTTCCCCTCAGTCTTGATTCCCATGGGACCTTACCTATCAGCTCTCTGAGCTTACCAAAATCCGCTTTCCTGAAATCCATTGTCTCTATTTTGCTGTACTCCCTTCTACCCTTCCTTAGAATTGTGAACGCTAGGATTTCATGATCACTTTCACCCAAGCTGCCTTCTACTTTCAAGTTCTCAACGAGTTCCTCCCGATTTGTTAAAATCAAATCTAGAACAGCTTCCCCCCTAGTAGCTTTCTCAACCTTCTGAAATAAAAAGTTGTCTGCAATGCAGTCCAAGAACTTATTGGATAGTCTGTGCCCTGCTGTGTTATTTTCCCAGCATATATCTGGATAGTTGAAGTCCCCCATCACCACCAAATCTTGGGCTTTGGATGATTTTGTTAGTTGTTTAAAAAAAGCCTCATCCACCTCTTTCACCTGGTTAGGTGGACTGTAGTAGACTCCTAGCATGACATTTACCAGTTCTCTGGTATCTCTCACACACATTTTTCCCAGCACTCAGCCTAGCTTTTTCCAGAACTGAGCTTGTGCGCAGTTATACCATTATACAAATAGATTTTATACATATATAAAATAGACTTATCCAATGCCTCTACATGCATATGCATGAATACAGCATGTTAATTAAATTTAAAAAAAACAACAATTAACTTACAAAATGTCAGCAAAGGGACTCTCACCAAAACTGAATTAGAAAACTTAGCTCCCCATCCTGTGCAAACTGCCCCTGTTCCTCCACAGTGTGATTTATACAGAGAAAACCCAGCCTGGTCTAAGAGATACAGTTGAAGAACCAACTCTAGAAGCGCACATCTGTTCATTAAGTGCCTTGGGAAGAACATCAGCTATAATATTCCCAAGTGTGAAAAATATAACACACACTCTGAGGTCACGTTTTCTGAAATATTTCATTACACTGAACACATCTTCCTGATTTATTATGTCCTTTAATAAAATGTGAGTGTTTCCACATGTGTGTGTAGGCATGAACATAAACAAATGCTTGTAAACCCCCACCGACTCCTCAACATTTTTTTCCATTTACTATACACTCTTAAAGCCTGCCTTGCCTAATCGAAATGTAAGATTTCATAAACGCTGCAGCTGAACAGAACTAAATTACAGCACTCCCTAATATCGCAAACATAATTAACTTTGAATTATGTGAATTAACCGTGCCTGACAAATTATCATTCAGCTCTGAAATTAAATTCTTTCGTACCATTAGATTTGTTTGTTAAGCTCAAGTAGGCAAAAGTAGTATTTAATAAAGTAATAATGATGCTTTGCTGAGAGTGCCTTTGAGAGATATATGGATTTATCCAAAATAAATCATGGAAGTGCTATTATTAGCTCATTTGCAAATACTATATACCATTGGATCTGCATAATAAAATTATGAAAAAATGTTTGAGGCAGCTATGGGCTACTCTATGGCTATTAAAGTAAACTTTTTCTAATCACGTTTTCAACTTTATCTTTGTATGTGCCTATTTAGCAATGCACGCTACACATAATATAAATATATTTAACACTCGGTATAGCTATCCATGCCAATTATAGCTAATGTGTCAGCATTTCTTTAAAAAAGAAAAAAACACCCTAATTTCAGAGATGTAAAACTCAGCTGAATGTGTCTACCAAGCCTTTTCTCAAATAGAACACAAATATATAGAAACGTGAACAGAAAAAAATTAACGGACATTAGAGAGAAATAAGATCTGTTAGGCTACTTCATCCAACTCATTCAGAATTATTTCTTACAGTATATTCTCCAATGCTTTATGCAATTTAGTTTTAAATAACATAAGTCAGGGGGCTTCTACCACTTCACTAGGAGATATTCCACAGACTAACAGATCTTCCTTATTAAGAACTTTCTTCTAACATTTAGCCTAACTTTTTCTGTGCCAAGTTCTATTTCATTAAGACCCTGAACTGTTGAGGCTCTTAAGCACATGCCTAATTTTAAGCATATGAGTAACCCCATTTAAATCAGTGGGGCTATTCACATGCTCAAAGTTAGGCACAGGCTAAATTACTATGCTGAACTGAGATGGTTGGGCCACACTCAAACATTTGTATCCCTCCCTTTATCCTTCATATGCTATCGATGGGTACCATGTCTCTCCTAAATTGTTGCTTAGCTAAGATCTATATATTTAATCCTTCAGATTGTATCATAAATCAGTCTCTGCAGACCCTTAATCATTCACATTTTGGGTCAGAGAAAAGTTTGTCTCCTTTGTTTGTGACACGATCTGGGAACTACTGACATTTGATATGAAAAAGATTTATTTGGTCACCTAGTGTATCTCCTTGCCAATTGGACTCCAATTTTCCAAACAATGGTTATCTGATATTCTGGTTAGCCAGGGATGAATGGACTGAAGCTACATTGCAGCAGATTTTAGGGGTTCCGCAGGTCTTTCCAGGACTGATACTAAGCTTTCACAGAGCTCCTAAGATTGGCCACAGTAGAATTTCTTTGCAGCTCCTCAGAATCTTAGCTTCAGCCCTACACAACAGAAGACACTGAGAAACTAAAAGCTCCCAAATATCTGATGTCTTCGTTTTATGAATATTTGCAAACATCCAAATATCTGAACTTTACACACACACATCAACATGTATCAACTAACATTAGAAAACAAGAAAAATGTTTTATTAAAAACAGATGTTTATGAATTAATTGAATCCTAATCTATAAAGTTCTAAACATTGAAAAAACAGAATAGTGAGAGATGAGAAGAATAGGTTTAGTAGTGGAAATAATAAAAATTATGCACAAAGACTGTGTTTTTACCATGTCAGAGTCAGAACCCACAACCACGTGTACTCCAGGGCATGATCTGATTGTCTATGTCCAGCAGTAATCACTACACCAGATACCAAAATATTTGCAGAACTGGGCTGTAAAGCACAATGGTTGGGATTTTCAGAAATATTCAGTGTTGGCCTAACTCTGCTCTCTGTGAAGTCAGTGGTAAAATCCCATTAGGTCAACTCAATGAAACTACTAGTGTTAACACAAAGAAACCCTTTTCTTTCACCCTTGACCAGCAGTAGGGCACAACCCTCCCATACAAGCCAAGGTTGACACCTTCCATCCAATGCCACATGTTTGTTTTAACAGACAAGAAGAGAAAAAGGAGAATAGGTGGAAACAAAAGATGCATATAAATTCTATTAGCACAATCCTGAAAAGTCTATGGGACACATGTCAATGGGACTTCTCACAGTGCATAAACATGAGCACATGCAAAAGTCTTTGTAGGATTGGGGCCTATTAGAGCTGGTCAAAAATGATTATTGTTTTTCAAAAAAAAAATTCCCCCCAAAATTTTTCAAATTTTTGCTAAACAAGTTTAGGTGTTTGATTACAAAAATTGACCCCTCCTTTTTTTCTTGTTCCCTTTTTCTTTCTTACCTCTTCTCCATCCTCCCCCCCCCCCCCCCAAAAAAAACCCTCTTTTTTCAAGTGTCAAAAATGGACAGAAAAAAATAGAGGTAAAAGGAAAAAATGGGGGAGAGAAATGAATCAGTTTTCCATCAAAACAGTAAATTTCAAATGAAACATTTTCATGAAGAAAAAAGCCAATTTTTCTTGAAAAATGTTTGTGAATGATGATTTTTGACTAGCTCTAATTTCTATAGTTCTGGGACAACTGAGTTCTATGGGAGATCCTCTTTTACATCTAACATAGTTACCCCTTTCTCGTCATTTTTTACTTTAATTTCTTTGGGTTCAATTGTGCCTATAATGGAGAGTCCCATGAAGGAGACAATGTGGAGCCACATCACCCCAGGGGGAGCTCTCTGAGGAATTTTGACTCAGGGAGGGCTGAACTCCTTCTGGACTTCTAGCATGCAAGCGGCACACTCTCACTGTGATATTCCATCAGGAGATGTGGGATATTTACTCCTGAGCAATTGGTCAGTGCAGTTGGTACTTGGTGCAGTTGGGGATTGGTCCTGCTTTGAGCAGGGGGTTGGACTACATAACCTCCTGAGGTCCCTTCCAACCCTGAGATTCTATGATTCTATGATTAAGGGGAGGAGCAAAGGCCATCTCTACTCTTTTGTTAAGATGCCTTGTGAATCAGGAGTGTACGGAGTGACTGCAGTTGTGCCTCACTGTGGCTCAGGGCTACAAATGTCTGGGTGGGTGGACTCCTTACACCTTCATAACATTATTAATGCTGTTGCAAACAAAGCACTCAAAGTGTATGGCTGTCATGCAGAACAAGATACAGGGAGAGTGCTCTTCATTACAGTATATTGCACAGGACTGGAAATCTGCTGTAGTTTTGACACTATTTGATCTTTCCAGGTGTTATGAAGAAGGACCTTTTTGAAGAAGCAATAATAAAGGACTGGCTGTGCCTTTCATTTGAGAGTTTGGACCCTATCATTTTTTACTTGGTGCAGTAATGAGAAGGGAAAGCTACTGTGCAATTTAACAGTGAAATCACTGTAGTTTTCATTACTTATTTTTCTCTATCAGATAACCCCTGAATACTGTTCCGGATTTTCCTTTTGTTCTGAGCCTGTAGATAATGACTCAAATCATACTGAGGAAGCTGCCTTAATCACAAAAACAGACATAAAAACTGGTGAAAACCTTGCAGCAGATTATCAAAAAAATGTCAACAAAACAATTGCATTTTTTTAAGATTGCCATTGACACAGACCTTTAAGAGGATTATGTTTTTTTAAAAGCCATTATACAAACCACTCATGTTGTGCATGTATTTCATGAAGAGAACCTATTGGTACATAATACAATTTGCTCGGTTTCATGTTTCTTTGTAGTCACAAACTAGAAATAGTGTCAGTGCAGTCTATTAGAATTTTCATTGCATGAGAATAAGTATTCGCACCTTCTCGGATTTTCATTTTCAGAATGCAGTAGGTGGGTGGAGGCTATGGAATGCACAACGGCAACTAATATTTTTGTCCTGTAAGTATAGCAATTATATTAGAGTATAAGAGCAAGAGCGACTATAAGCCACATCAGTGAGATGGGTACAGATATGTAGCAGAATTTCAAACAAGCAAAAGTTTATACATACAGGATATGTTCTTGCCCATTTTAAAAAAATTAACATGGATTGCTTTTTTGCTGAATCTAGGGACAGTTTGTGGTCATGAGCAAAATTTAAGCAAACCGCTGCAGCTGAATGACCTCTATCCTTGCTGCATTTATAGCTAACGTAAAATCCACTCACACTAACACAGGTAATTTATTTTTTTTAGAAAAAACAAATAAGCAAATCTAAAACTTGTCTGTTGCCAGCAAGGCTGGAAGAAAGAGATATTACTGTTGTTATTTTGGAAGTTGTTCAGATACTACAGTGATGGATACCAATATAAAATGATTAGCTTGGATAAATAGGCCTATTGTTTAAACTTGAACCAAACCAGATTCTAAGTTCTTTTGTGATTTGATTTACATAGTCCTAATGAGATCTATCAGCCACCAGATATTATTCAGCACAAGCCTCAGACACACTCAAATGATGGCTATGCATCCTGAAACAGATTAAACAGATACGAATTTTAATCCTCTAATATCGTGCCTTAGGTGAGAAAAAGTAAAAAGGCTAGGAGCACTTGCAGGAACACCCCTCAGTACTAATGCTGAAACAAAACACAACCCACAGAGTGCTACAAAGCACATACCAGAGAGACACAGAACTTTAATATCCTAAATCTGATCTAAATACAACTAGAATAGCCTAACAATGATCCAAAGGATGACTTTTTGAAGATATGTACTAAAATTTCTCAAATTATAGTAATGATTTACCTAATGCATATTCCAAAGATGGCTCCCAGACACTGACTTACTGCAACACAGATAGTGCCAGGTATGTTCTTAGTACAAGCATTGCAGTAGCATGGGGATTTTTTATCATCAAATGGTACAGGACTATTGATTTATTTTTTGGTTCTCTAGTGTTTCATTTCCTTGTTTAATAAAAATCCACTGTAGCTGGCTAGAATCCAAAGCTGCCGGGAGTTCAATTTCTTCATAAAAGCATGGAAAATCTGAGCTTTCCTATATAGTAGCAGAGCTTTTTAAATCCTTGCTTAACTTGCTTCTCTAAATCAACTTGTTGATGAAATGAGTTAAAGTACAGTGTGTGTTCTTTAACTTTCATTGCTTTTATTGGTTTATGTCACAAATGTAATGTTATTAGAAGTGTGTGTGCGTGCAGGGGAGGAGTACAGTGTTATTTTGCTATTTCAGTTCAAAATTTGTGAATTTGTCAGGAAGGTAGCAGAACTAGTTTGTGTAGGTGTGCAGGCCAGAAATTAAAAGGGGTTTTGTTTTTCCCATGATTCAAAAACAAGTGGACAGATTATCTGACTTCCTGTGCCATTCAGCTGGTGCAAAGGCTGGGCTTAACTCCCCACCTTGTCATAATAACCTCAGCATGGTGGAGTTCCCAGGAGGTGTAGGGCCAGAGTAGCTAGATCCTACACCTCCTTCTGGCACAGCGGCTTGGCTTTGAGTGCCAAGCATTTTGGTTACCTCAGGTGCTGGATGCTTCCTTTGCAAGAGATAAATCAGCCTTCAGGCTATTCGAACATGGGTCCTGGCTGAGGCAGTGAATCAGGAAGCCATAACTAGCTCCCTGGCAGACTCCATTTGTGCAGGCCAACAGAAACCAACAGCAGCAGAGAATCTGGGTCAAGGTGTGGATTCAACAGATTCTTATATGTCTGGTTTGTGTAGGTTAATATGAGACTCACTGCTTTGCAAGAAACTGAAGCAGTCCTAGTGGTCACAACTGAAAACAGTAGAAATATTAGGAAAACATTCTAGTGGAAATTCTTGTATTTTGAAATCTGTTTCTATCACAAATTGGGACAAAATTCAAAATGTTGAATTTTTTAATGGACTAGAAATAAAAAAAATCATTTTGAAATAATAGTTACATTTCATTTAAATTATGTCAACACATCATATAAAAACTGTACTGCATGTAATACTTATTGGATATAACATTAAAATAATATGTTTTAACACAGAAGTCAAAATGAGAAAGAATGAAATGGGAAATTTGCAACAAAGTGCAATGATAATAAAACCAAATACTCCATTTTGACTGTGAATAATTTTTTAAAAATCCATTGATAATTTCATGGAAATGACACATTCCTATGAAAATTTCAGTGT
Organism: Chelydra serpentina; assembly: GCA_037349315.1. NCBI lineage: Eukaryota > Metazoa > Chordata > Testudines > Chelydridae > Chelydra > Chelydra serpentina. Next base: position 49,079,163 of record JBAIAC010000010.1, read on the forward strand.
TGCCAAAACAGCATTTCCTGACAGAAACCTGTTTCATCAGAAAGTTTTCAGCCAGCTGTTGAAGATACCATGTAATTTGCCCCTTGTGATTATTCCCAAGAGCACACAGTTAAACCCCCAAATTAAACTGGTGAACTGGGTCTTTGGAATACACACAGAGCAAACGCCTTCATTGACACAAATGAAGCTGCAATGAATTATAACTGGTGCGTGGACAGCAGCCAAACTCCAGCCAGGGTTAATTTTGAGTACTTTTTGGTTTGAATAGAGCATTTCACCCATTTCTAGTTTTTGTCCAATGGTATTTTATTTTTAAATAATCCCTCAAATGGTAGTAACTGGTGTATATGTCAGTCCACAAAATAGAACAAAACACCGTGTGCATATGGGTGTCTATGAACTATAATTACATAATTATGAGTATTTGGAAAAACAGAAAGGCAGATGTGTCCATCCCTCCTCTGCCCCTCCCAAAAGCAAGTGGTTGGAAAGGCAATGTAATCTAATCTGATATGACACACAGCCCAATACATTTCACACGCAGCTCAAAACAAGCCACAGCAACAGTTGCAGTATTTTTCCTCTTAAGGTAATGAAAAAGAATGGTTATAGGAGATTTGTCTAAACTTTTACCTCTAGAGGGCCAGACTCCAGAGAACAGAATGATTGGAAGACTATGATTCAGGCTGTACATTTGTCACAGACATAATTTTCATGATAAAAGAATATGATGTTTAAGGGACATTCATAAAACCCAAGGGATCATTTTGACCAGTATGATGCAAGTGTGTTCTGTCACTAACTAAGCCAATGAAATGTGGCTTTTCATTCCTGGAACAGCCATGGTAAAGACCAATCTAGCTCACTGTCATCTGTTCACTACTGAGCAAAATTCATCCATGATTAGAATAGGTTTGGCTCAGTGTGTGTCCAACATATGCTTTTTTATTTAATATTTTTAACTACTAGGGCCACATTCACTGGGACTACGTGAGGGGTAAGATACTATTCAACTGGAGTAAACATGACAGAATTTGGCTCTAAATATTATTAAATGTTTTAAAAAACGTATTGTAAAATAAAAGATATTTGAATTTGCTCAACGGTCCTCATGATAAACGTATTTAATTTTAAAAATTGTGTATCACTTCTTTTCCTTTTTAAAAAGTCTGCAGTTAATAATACACGTTTTTGCAATGATCTAATCATGATTTTCCCCATTTTGCCATGACTGTCTGCTTTAGCTGTAATTTCCTAATTTAATTTATATTCTGACAAAAGGGTCTACAATATTTCCATGCTCCCCTACCAAGAAGTTGAAAATGTACACAGAACACTTAAGCAATTTGAAAGTCCCCCTGACCCACTTGTGGGAGTGGAAGTTAGGTTGTGGGAGCCTAGGACTGGCAGGACAAGGAGATTGGGACTGAAAAACAGTGCAAGGTAAAGGGAGAGGAGACAGATTTGATGAGGAGCCTTAATGAAGGGGAGAACTGGGATTGGCTGGGCAAAGAGACTGTGACAAGGAATGGGGGCTGGGGACACTGAGACTAGATGCAGAGCCCTGTGAGGGAAATTAAGACTGGAAGCCAGTGAGGAAGGGGAACTTGGGTGGGAGAAGCAACTGGAGGCCAGAAAGAGGGGGTAGGGAAGAGAGAGATCACTTGAGTAGCTGACAGGGGATTGGGATTGGCTGGGGAAGGGGAAGGGGACCGAATATTGGCGGGAGACTGTGACAGGGAGTTTGGAGGAGCAACACTATGAATTCTTGTTAAGGAGACTGGGATTGGGGTAAGAAACCCGAGGAGTGGAGTCTGGGACTGGCTAGATGAAGAGAATGGGACTGGGACAAGGAGCCAGGTACAAGGAAGAGACAGGACCGTGACAATGGCATGTTGGAGGGGATGGAATAGGAGGCATCATACTGGGAGGGAATGGACAGAAGAATCTGTGCCCACTGAGGCACACTCTCCTCCTGATTCCAAACTGGAAAACACAAGATCCCTGAGTCTGACCATTCCTCTGCTGTCAGCAAATATCGGTGAAAACCCACTGACAAACTATGTTGCATCCTCTTACAGTGCTAATCCACATAAAAGGATGACAACCTACTATTGCTATCAATTATTTTGTTAGCTCAAGTAGCAGAGATCTGTGCAGTGGATCTAAAGATTTGATGCTAATAAACCATATGGGTATCAATATGATGCTGCATGATGGAATTTCTTTTTTTCAGATGGATATTTTAAAAAAACCAGAAAAATTACACAGACACATACAGAGTTATGTTAAAAAATTTCATATTGCAAAGTCAAGTAGGCAAAAATTAGGAAGAGATAGTATGAAGGTTGCCTGCGACTATCTGAGTTGAGGATTATGCTTTTAATTTCCTACTTGTTCTATAGATCTAAGCACTTAAATCTTAAATTTATACATTCTCAAACTGCTGTTTCATAACTCTATTTACTTCTGACACAGAAATTTCCTATTGGGTTTATTTGTAGAGTATTTTAACTGTAAATAAGTAGAGGTTTCCCAGAGGGTTTACTTCCACAGTATTTCAAATGTGAAATGTGTTAATTGACCTATCAATAATGTATTCTCGCTCTTCTAATGAAGAAGAAATCCCAGTGTTAAACAATTGGCTCATTTTGTAATAACCCACTCCCTTTAAAATGCCTAACAGATTATGCATATTCATTTTGCTTCAAAACTGCATTTTCAATGTGTTTGAGAGACCAACATATCTTTTATATATCTTTTCACAAAAGACAGAGGAAATACCAGCAAAAGGATGAATCTCCCTAAACTGAAATAACCCTGCTAAATATTACCAAAATACAAATTTCAAATATTTTAAAGATTTAATAAATGTTCTATTTAAATCCAGCTCATTAGAAGATAAACATTGAGGGCGGACTCATTGATTTCAACTGAGGTTTTGTCATTAACTTCAATGGGTCTAGAATTTCACCCCCAAATAGATAGTGATCTAAGAGCATTCGCCCAGTAGCAAAATTTCAGATTAGGACAAGAAAGGCTATTTTTTGCTTTTGGATTTAAAACACTAAACCCGGGGGTCTCTTTCCCTGCCAGTTAAAATCTTTGACCATTTCACTGATTTTATTTTATTTTTTTAAATTATGAATTCAAATCATTCAAAGCAGTGAAAAAGTAACAGCAGACTCAGGGGAGTACTGTAATATTTCACATTTATTCTCCCTAACCAATTTATTAAAAGGTGCTTCCAATTAAGGCCATCTGAGATTTGATTCAGTAACAGGATATAATTAGCTTCATATAAAGATTCAACAGTGCGAATCAATGTGATCCCTAAATACTTTATACTGTTATTTGAAACTAGAAAAAGACATTCTTTAATCAAGCATTCCTTTATTACATTATATTTTGTCAATATTGTGCAGAGGATTATTTCCATTAATCTTGAACCCAGAGATCAGTCCATACTCTTTATGAACACTTAAGATTAGAGGGACCGGATTTATTTAAACCAGGGGGGGGAGGGGGGAAGGAACATCCTCAGTCTTCTAGTGATCATTCTTTTCAGTTCTGACCAGTTTCATTTTTGCAATTATTGTTAATATACATGTGTATGGCTCAAGTGAGAAGTCAAATAGAAATGGAGAACATGGGCAATCCTGCTTTGTTTCTGCAATGAAAAAGAAAGTCTTAGACTTCTCTCTGTTAATTAGCATAATATTTTAATGTACATTTACCAATTAGGAAAGTTGAGATCTTAATTTATTTCTATGACTGGGATATAAAGCTCAGACTAGATTAACATAATGGCCTATTCTGGCTTTAAAATATAAAAATGATTTTTTAAACTTATTTTTTCCTTCAATGAGGAAGATAGATTTGTTTCTTATTAATACTTTAGATGTATTTCAAAGATGAAATAGATCAGTTGGTAAATCATTTGTTGCTAAAGAAAAAAATCAGGAGAAACTCCTAATTTATATACTGTTACAGTCTCTTTATTTCAACATAGTAATTTGTTGGCTTTTCATTTAAATTGCTTCTTACAAATGAGGCCCAGGTTTATTTTCAACCTAGAGCGTGATCTGACAATGTGAACTATTCCATATTGCAGTTTGAGATTTGTTCTGCATCCTTTCAATTTAAAAAAAATATATAAACTCTTAGAATGCATTATGAGGCACAGAGAAAAAAGCATAAATACCTTGGTTGAGAATTTTTATGCTTCCAGGAATCTATTAATCTCAAATCCTAAAAGTGTTTCAATGATGCCTTTGAACTCGGGAGTAAATATGCTAGAGGCCCAGATTTGCCTTCTGAACACAGCATACTTTTAAGACTACACACAGTTTTCATACTATTTGAATAGGAAGGAAAATATATATAAAAAAGGGTGTGTGTGTGTGTGTGTGAGAGAGAGAGAGAGAGAGAGAGAGAGAGTGAGAGCCCCCCCACCGTATCTCCACCCACACATCAGGAGAGAGATGGTTATCAGGGATCAATCTCTGTCTCACAGTAGTTAAAAATCTTTGACTTAAATATGATATAACATGTAATAAGATTAACAGAAACAAAAGCAAATATATAGGGGTGTGATGTTTAGGGGAAAATGAGGAATTTCATTTATATTTGTGCTTCCTAGTTATTTAGTAATATTGTATGATATGAAGTTGATCTTTCTTTTTCAATTTACTGTATTTTTAAAGTATTTGTTAGAGGCACTTCAAGTATTCGGGCTGAAAAAAATAAATACATGGTGGGTTTTAGTTGTAAGAATATTTGTGCCCAATATTCTTACAACTAAAACCCACCATATGTTTAATTTTGCTGCCTTTCAATTTCATTGACTGTCTCCTTGTTCTTGTATTATGGCAAAGGCTGTATATTCATTCCTTCTCTATTTTGTATACCTCTAACATGTTCGCCTTCACTCATCAGTCTGTAAGGGTACATCTACACTGCAGCTGTACCTCTGTAGAGTAGACACTTCCCACATTGAGGAAAGGGTTTTTTTCTGTCACTTTCAATCCAACTTTCCAAGAGGTGGTAGGTCGATGAAAGAATTTTTCTGTCAAGCTAACTGCATCTTCAGTGAGGCTAGGTTGACCTAACTACATTGCACAGGGCACAACATTTTTCACAGCCCCAGCTATATAATTATATTGATCTAATTGTAAAGGTGTAGACCAGGCCTGACCTGAATAAGCCGAGTCTTTTCAGTCTTTCTTCATACAGAAATTTTTCCATATCTCTAACTCCTTTTTCTCTCTAAACACCTATTTCTGCTACTTTTTTTTTGAGACACGCTGAACAAAACGTAACACATTATTCCAACGGAGAGGCATACTATTGATTTATACAACATAAAATTGTAATATTTTATTTATAAACACATTTTCTTTGCTTCCTTTTTAACTGCTGCTGCACAATGAAAAGTTTTTACTTGGCTGTTTACAGTGAAACCCAGGTTTTCCTGGGTGATTAGTTAGTTTAGAGCATTGTAAGGTTCAACATTAGTTCAAAGTGATTTCTTCCAATGCTCCCTGCAGCCTCAGAGGCAAGTGGGCTTTCAGCTGGACTGGCAGGAGAAAAAGAGTTGGGGCTCCTTTAAGGGATGTCTTCCCTCATCCCCCACTGACCATTTCTTCCTGTTTTCTATTTTAGCCAGTTTCTCAGCATCTCACTCCATAACTATTTAGTTTCTTTAGTAACTTCTGTAATGGCAAAATTCTGATCTCCTTATTCAGCTGAATATTATCTTAGTCCCACTGATTTAAATGTGATTACTACAGAAGAAAGTATTACTAAGAATGAGTAAGAATAGCAGAATCAGGCTCTAAACATTCACCAGTTTTCACATGAGAATTGCTCTCATGTATTTTAGTATTGGCACAACAGATTAATTGAACAACTATGAACTTGTGGCTCCACCTTCTCTCTTTCCCCTCTCTGCCCTCTTGTACATGATGAGGCCAGGGTTTTATTGGGCATCCATTCTCTGCTCCCTTATGTTATGACAGTACTCTAGAAAAGAGATGTCTGTATATATGCAAATAGTTACTAGAAAGAATGCCATCTGCTGGCATAAATTAGGAGGCTGAATAAAATAATTGTTGTTAAACACTTTAAATGGCTTCCTGTGTGCAGCTTTTAACATTCAGCTAACAAAGCTAAAATGGCTGCATAGTAACAAAGGAGGGGCCTTATTTCCCCCACAGGACCATGTAGCTGGAGTACACAACTGAGCCTAGAATTCTTTCCGTCATGAATTTGGGAAGTGAAAAAATTGCTTTGCAAACAAAGTGCCATAGCAATCTCTGACCACTGCTAACATTCAAGTCCTTGATTAGAATAAGGCAGCCTAAGCTTAGTTCAAAACTATGTCTTTTACTTCCTGCAGCTCACATATCTTCCAAATACTGATAAGAGGTGCCTTTTTATGTGTGAGGGGGGGCTCGCATGCTGAAATTGGAAAGGGAAAGTATAGAAGTGCAATGTCTGATCTCTATGCCAGTGCTAGAAATCAAACACAAAGCCATGCCCAGAGCTAAGCCACCATGCTGGCAGCTAATTGAAGAGGTGGGTGGCTGCTATAACACACAGAGTATGTGAACAAAGTTGACTAAATGCTACACATTTTAAATGTCATCTTACTGACAATATTAATGTTCTTCCTCTTGTCTTTTCTTCCTCTTGTCTTTCCTCTGATATGGGACACATTTTAATGGGGCTTAAGTAATGTGAGGATTTCACAAATAATATGCTGCTAACTGAATTGTTGTGATTTTTTTTTTGACAATTACTGCAGCAATTGTGATTTCCTTCTATCTTCAGTGTAAGTGGCCTGTGAATGTACGTGACCAATTCTGGTTGTATGCTGCTCTAAACAAATGCTGCTTTATATCTGGCTGCAAAGAGTTAACTGACTGAAGACATTAATTCATTACATAAACAGACCTCTGCTTATAGCATCATGGTAAAGGTGCATGCAAGATATGTAATGTAACGTAGATACCTAAGTGACTATATAGTGATCACTACTTGCAACTTCCCTATGATGAAATAGCAAAAACTAAATTAAATAGTAACAAAATATTATTTTTAAAAGACTGAATTTGCTGTATCACATAAGATAGCAAACCATGAAGATTAACCATTTCATTGTGTATGGCACCCAGGCACAACTTCAAGTTACCCTCCCTTACAGCAAACTGTTCTGTGACTCAGTGACCCATTGGTACCAACAGGGATTGCATATAGTTTTTACACAATCTGTGGGTCAGATCTCTGCATAACAGTTCACCAAAGGGTGGCATGTGAGGTCTCTACTGAGAGCCAGTAGCTCACTGGTTGTCATAATCATTGTGAAATGTATGTATGGGTATTAGTTGAGGAGTTTGATATCTATACTGAAAATTATGTTAAGGCCTTAGAGTTAAGACAAGTCACCAGGAGGAATGTTCCTGTTATAAAGGAGGTAGCAGACAAACATCTCCCTGTCTGGTCATTTGCGTATTTTATGCCTCACAATGTATTTCTTTTTGCATACTGAGCCAGGACCTGACGGAACAATTCACAAATCTATAAGAGAAAATCTACAGTAAGAAACAAACAGGGTGAGTGTGTGTGTGTGTGTGTGGGGGGGGGAATGTCCTATTTGTGACTAAATACAAAGGATTGATTGGTATATCTTGAAATGCAAAGAGACACACTGAATCCTTCACTGAGGAGGCAAACTGATAGCATGTTTGTCTCATGAACAGGCATCCTAGTTTTTGAGATAACAAAACCCAAAATTCTCTGTCACAGAAAAACATTAAAATCCCATTTCCCCCCAATCAAAACAATTTGCGGAAATCTACCTGAATTTGCAAAATGTTTCAGTCAACCTGAATCTGCATACACAAATCTGCTTTTTTGGCAAACAAGGTTGCTGGCTGGAAATTTTTACCCAGCTCTGTCTATATGGGAGTGAATCTGACTTTAAAAGCAAGATGTTGCTCCTAATTAGCATATGCTGAAAATGCACTGCACTCTTCAGTCCATAACCTCACCTTCCAAGCTTGCTCACTTACCTTTCTCCATTGCTTGGGTGTTAGACCATTAGGTGGGTCCTACCCTTAGTACTGCTGCCTGAAAATGTAATTACAAGTACAATGGCTATCTGTCTGCACAATTATCCATTTTACATGAACTAACTAGTAGGTTCATCATGTTATAAAATATGAACTTAGCACAAAAACCACAAAGACTTAAACTAGTTAATTGCCATACTGCTAGGTAAGGAATAAAATTGATGCATTTTTAATGAATATCTGTCTAGAAATTCAGCAGTTGGCATATAAATAACAAAGAACACGAAACTCTGATTTACCTTAGGGTAGTAGGTATTTTTAATACAGCAGTAAGGGCAGTCAATACAGATTCATAGGTTTTAAGGCCAGAAGGAATCATTGCGATCATCTAAGATGGCCTCCTACATAACAGAGACCAAAGAACCTCACCCAGTCATATCTGAATTAAGTCTACAATGTTTGTTTGAGCTATCCAAGTCTTGATTCAAACACATCAAGTGATGCAGAACCTACCGCAACCCACCACATCCCTAGGTAACATAATGGAGAATTGCCCTGCAAAATGAACAACAAAACAAAACAAAAACATGCATTTGGTTTTTTTTTTAATATATAGCTTGCCCTCCTGTTTGCTCCTGGTCTGATTTTCCCTGACACAAATGAATCAAAGTGCTTAATTCTGCTGCTATAAATCATGTATGTAGCTTTCTGCTCTTCATATAGTGCCATTGAAATGAATGGAATTACTCATGTCATAAGTAGCTTAACTGGTCCATTCATGTATATGTAAACCCAGGGCAGTGATTCTGAAAGATACCAATCTGCATCTACGAGAAATCACTGCCCTTTTATTGTTTTATCTTTAACAAAAACTCATATGAGACCTTAAGTTTTTTCTAACATGGTCCCTCCAAGAAGACTATTCATGCTTCCTCAGACATGCAGTAGACAAGCTCATATGAAAGCACCATCTTGATTTGTCAGAGTAGCAGTTTAACACTAGAAAAGTGAAAGGATCACTCTTCTACCTCTTGCCTTTAGCCTTAAAAGCTGAATGCATTTCCTCTGCAACATTCCCAGGCTTTGTCAGATCAAAAGGAACAGAATTTTCAGGTATCATTGCAGACTGTTAAACTGATCCATGTTCTTTTTCCTTTTGAAGAAGTGTTGTATTGCAATGACTGCAGTACTTTTCCTTGTCAACTATCACAATGACATTCCATGACTCCAGGTTTACTGGAAGTCTGAGCCAGACAGCATATTTTGATACTACAATACAGCTAGTCATTATGCAAAAAGTCTTGATTTTGTCATGGCAGCGGGTAGAGGGAGGTCATATTTTTAGTTTTCAATCATAGCACAATACTGTATTTAAATAATAAGTTGTTTGTAATGAAAATTATAAGAGAGTCAAATATCCTCCATTTTTCAATTAAAATGTTCTAAACCATTGAAGTTTATTTACCTAATAATTTAAAACCATCAAAAACCTCATACTCCACTACATTAGATGTATATATAGAGAGACAAATTGTGGGAATTCTTGGAGGATTTTTTTTAGGAGAAAGTGGCTATTTTTACAAAGTTATGAAAAATAATAAACCCTGAATATTACTGTTTTGGTGGTGGAAGTCAGAGCCATGACAAACTTACAGTCTTATTGATAAAGCTTATTGATAAAGTTTCGAATTTGATTCAAGTTTTATTCAAGAATATGACAGGTTTTGACAAATTCTTATCTAATCTGTTGGTTCATCATTTTTTCGTGAAACGGAAAACATTTTTAAAGATAGTTATAGAAGGCAGTTCTTCCTACAGCTAGAGAGAAAATGGCTTTGCCCATAGAAAATTAGCCACCATTGAGTCTCACACTATTTCTTGTTTATTCTTATAAATAAATAAAAAATTCAGGTAACTAATACACAGTAGCTATTTTTATCCATTATTACATCTACCTCACTTAACCGATCAGTAAACAGACTGCATACAATGGGCTTTTCATTTTAATTTCAATATTGTGTAATAATTTCTTAAAAGAACTTTGTTCCATTTTTAACTTGGCATCAGGACAGATTAATACTCGCATGGCTGAATTTGATTGACAAGTTTGATTAGATTTAGGGTTTTGTTTTTGTTTTTTATGAATTCAGAGCTATGCTAACTGTTAAATACTGAATCCAGAATTAACGACAACATTAAATGCATCTGGCTGTATTTTCACATCTAACATCTTTGTAATAAAACTGCTCTTTCAATAAATAAAAATGGGGAGATTCATTGCTGTGTTGTGTTTTTAAAACTGCGGCCTCTCCCTGAACTCTGAAGCACAAACCCTCTACAGGGGGAGGAATGCTGTCATTTTAGCTATAGCATTATTTTCATATTGTGCCTCCAAAATGTGTAAAAATAAAATTGACTGTCACTCTCATTTATATTTTACATCTTTTTTTAAACTTGTCACATTATGTCCTTATCCTCTGGCTGGCACATTATGCTCTAATTAAAATGAATATATCATCCTGAAATACAAGCAATTCTACACCTCATAAGAATAAAACTTGAATTTTAAATATAGTTAATATGAAAGCCAATGCAAGGAGGCAAAAACTGGGATCAACTGCAGTACTTTAATTTGGTGTGTTTGGTAACAAGGGGTGAACCTGAGCAGGTCCAGAGTAAATTTGCCTGTGATAGAAGATGAGGGACAAAAATTTCCTAAAATGGGTGTGTGGGGAAACAATGAAATATAGTACACACCACTGAATCAGAATGCACTTAACAGGGAAATCCGTTTAAGTGAAATTGGTTCCCTGGGAAACATCTAAGCCTAATGGTACATCATGGCCATACTGCTGTTTAATGGGGATGATAATTCTGTTTAATAGGGATACCATCAAGTGATTAAGTGGTACTTAAGTCTTTCTGTGTATCTCATTTTCATCCCGGTACTATCTGTTTCCTCCTCTCACAACACATTACACTACCTCCCTTAGCTAGATACATACAGAAAATATGCAAAGTAGGTCTGAGCTCAACCAATGAAGTTTAGATCCAGACCTAAAGTATTCCAAAATTTGAGGGCATACAAATTTAGTGTTCCAATTTAGGGCCAATTTGTAATATGAAGTGATTTATTTATGGTCCTAGACTCCAGTTTGCTTGCTCAGTCTGTGTATATATACATACTGAGATGCTAAGCCAGTGGTGGGCAACCTGTGGCCCGCATGTGGCCCATCAGGATAATCTGCTGGTGAGCTGCCAGACAGTTTGTTTATATTTGCACAGCCGCCCGCAGCTCCCAGTGGCCACAGTTCACTGTTCCCGACCAATGGGAGCTGTGGGTAGCAGCACAGGCTGCAGAGACATGCTGGCCACCGCTTCCTGCAGCTCCCATTGGCCAGGAATGGCGAACCAAGGCCACTGGGATCTGCAGGCGGTTGTGCAAATGTAAAAAATCTGTCTGGCGGCCCGCCAGCAGATAACCCTGATGGGTCACAGTGTCCCCACTACTGCTGAAGATCATTTGAAACTCCTAGAAATATTTCTCAGAACTACAATATCCACAGAAATGGGCATAATCTATGTCTGAAAGGGAGAGAAAAAGTGGAAGGTACAACTGTGAGTCCAAAGGAATTTAGAATGTTCACAAGCTATAATTCTTCAGGGAAGAATGTGGTGACATAATTCATTGATTCAGGCTACAAGAAATTATAAAAAGCAAAGGGGATCTGCTACACAGCATGAAACTTAAGAAGATCAAGAATGAAAAATTTCTGGGATAGCTTTTATAGCAGTCAGGACAGAAAATAAATTCACCAATATTTTAAACACCCAGATATCTATTGAGTAACCAATATAGCCAAACACAAAATAAGGTGGCTTCTAAATAGAGCTAGGTAAACAACTGACTGAAAACAATTTATTCGGTAAATTTAGCTCTTTTTTTTCTGCTTGCGCTATCCACAAAGAGACTTTCTGATTAATGCAAGTCATTTCAGGAACAGTTCAGAGGAACATATTCTATCCTATGGATTGCTTGCAAACTGTTCATTGCAAATATTTCACCTCTGATATTGATCACCTAAGTCATATTGTACAGTATTGTATCCGGTCCTTGACTGAATGATTCCCAGTAATTTGGCTCTCCTTCAGCAGGGCTAAAATATGGGCTCTGCTAGGCTCCTTGGGCTTTTTGCCTTCCTGACTGGTGTGGGGAAAAATTGGCAGTATTTCTCAAATACCACCTACTTGTTCCACCGAAATGAGAAGTTACAGTAAATTGGTAGATCTGTGACCATCCCTCTCCTTCCTTACGTCAGGAATGACAGGTAATGATACTGACATTATAATCATTGGGCAGCTGAGCTAACACAACATTGTGATGAATGGGAGAGTTCACACCTCTCAAAGCTATTGTTACTATGTTTTTTGCAGACTCAGATAGGTATTTTTGCATCAGTTACACTCGGTTCCCACTGTATAGGTTTTCTTTGCAACCATAACAGCTGGAAACTTACTTTTAAAATGAAAACTGGGAATCTGGAGATTAAGATGGCAGCTTGAGATAGGCATGGGTATGGCATACCACTGCATAGTGGCTGTGATGTGCCATCACAGTACATTTACTGCTTACCGGCATAAGAGAGAGAACACAACCCCTGTGGAAGCTGTTCTCCCTCCTGTATCCCAAATATTAGGATCTGCTAGATACATAACCCCCTCCCCCCTGCCTCCTGGTACCATCAGGGGACTTTATACCCCCTTATCCTTCTGAATGGGCTAAAAGGTCAAGGGAAAATCTTGTCCTAAATTACGACTAGCAAGAGGAATAAGCAGTTTTCAGAAGTATCAGGGTAAACAAGAAATTAGGTTCAATGATAAATGAGGAAGAAGATGTAATGTGACAATACATCAAATGGAGAATAATCAGAGGAAGGAAACAAAAATGAACAGCGGGCTGGAAGACATGACTTACCATGCTATACATATTTAGCTCTTTTAATCTTTACTTATAAGAGACAACTAAAAACAGGGCCACAGGTAGCTGAGCAAAAATGAGGAGGCTTTGGTGAACTATGGAAAGGCAACAGAAAAAGTTAAGTGGAGGGAATCAGAAAAGTTATACCTAAAATTCTGAATATCCATATGCAACTTTTTAATAGATTTTTGTTTTGATATGCCTTAAAATGCAGCACATACAAGTAACAATTCTACCAAGTATATATCTGGAATAGTGTATAAGAATAGTTTGCCAACAGCAATGTATGTTTTGTTAAACTACTGGCAAATGCTTCATCCCAAAACCAAACAACCCTAAATAACCTTGTGTATTTCCCAACAGATGTTCACATTACCAGATATAAGCACATTGCAAAAATATAAGCAGAGAATCTTAGAAATTTAGGGCTGGAAGGGACCTCGAGAGGTCATCAAGTCCAGCCCCCTTCACTCAGGGTGGACCAAGTAAACCTAGATCATCCCTGACTGGTGTTTGTCCAACCTGTTTTTAAAAACCTCCAATGTTGGGTATTCCAGAGCCTCCCTTGGAAGCCTATTCCAGAGCTTACCTACCCTTCTAGTTAGAAAGTTTTTCCTAATGTCTAACCTAAATCTCCCTTGCTGCAAATTGTCTATTACTTCTTGTCCTACCTTCAGTGGACATGGAGAACAATTGATCACCATCCTCTTTATAACAGCCCTTAACATGTTTGAGGACTGTTACAAGGTCCCTCCTCAGTCTTCATTTCTCAAGAATAAGCATGCTCAATGTTGGTGTTTTAAAAAAAAAACCTTTTCCTTATAGGTCAGGTTCTCTAAATGTTATTATTTTGTTGCTCTCCTCTGAAATTTCTTCAATTTGTCCATATCTTTCCTAAACTGTGGCACACGGAATTGAAGACAGTATTCCAGGTGATGCTCCACCAGTGCCAAGCAGAGGGACACAGTTACCTCCCATGACTTACACACAACGCTTCTGTTAATATATCCCTGAATAATATTAGCCTTTTTTTACAACTGTATCACTCTGTTCACTCTCATTCAATTTGTGATCCACTATAACTAACTCCTAGCAGTACTACCACCTAACCACTTATTCCCTATTTTGTAGTTTTGCGTTTGATTTTTCCTTTCTAAATGAAGTACTTCACATGTGTCTTTATTGAATTTCATCTTGTTGAATATAGACCAGTTCTCCAGTTTGTCAAGATTGTGTTGAATTTTAACCCTGTCCTCCAGCATGCTTGCAATCCCTGTTTGGTGTCATCTTCAAATTTTATAATAATAATCTTCATTCCATTCTCTAAATCACTAATGAAAATATTGAATAGTACTGGACCTAGGACTGACTTTTGTGGGAACCCCCTAGACACATCCTCCCACTCTGATAGCAAATCATTGATAACTACTCTGAGTGTGGTCTTTCAACCAGTTGTAAGCTTACCTTATAGAAATTTCATCTAGGCTGCATTTGCTTATGAGAATGTCATGGGGGAATGTGTCAAAAGCCTTACTAAAAATCAGGATATATCCTATCTTCTGCTTCTCCCCTATTCAGTAACCCTGTCTAAGGAGCAAATTAGGTTGATGTGCAATGATTTATTCTTGACAAATCCATGTTGGATATTCGTTATAACCCTGTTATCCTCCAGGTGCTTATAAATGGATTGTTAAATGATTTGTTCCAGTATCTTTCCAGGTATCCAAGTTAGGCTGACTGGTCTATCATTTCCTGGGTCTTTTCTGTTCTCCTTTGTAAATACAAGTACAATGTTGCCTTTCTCCAGTGCTCTGGAACCTCACCTGTCCTCCAGGAACTTTCAAACATAATTGCTAACAGTTCTGAGATTGCTTCTGCTAGTTCCTTAATTACTCTAGGGTGAATTTTGTCAGACCCTAATGACTTGAATACATCTAGCTTACTTAATATTTTTAAACCATTTCTTTCTCTATTTTGGCTTACGTGCCTTCCACCTTATTCTTAATATTAACGGTGTTGACTATCTGGTCACCATTAACTTTTTAGTGAAGACTGAAGCAAAATAGGCATCGAACACCTCAGCCCTTTTGATATCATCCATTATTAACTCTAGTTCCCCGCTAAGAAGAGGACCTACACTTTTCTTTGTCTTTCTCTTGCTCCTAATGTATATAAAGAATATCAGGTCTTATGTACCTTGCTTTATGTAACTTGATTTGTGTCTTAACATTTCTGATTTTGTGCATACATGCTTGTTCTATTTTTTTGTACTCCTCCCTAGTAATTTGTCCATGTTTCCACTTTTTGTAGGATTCCTTTTTTGATTTTCAGGTCATTAAAGAGCTGATGGAGCTATATTGGCCGCTTCCTATATTTCCTTCACATCAGGAGAGTTGGCAGTTGTGCTTTTAATATTGCCTCTTTGAGAAACTGCCAGCTCTCCTGAACTCCCATGTCCCTTAGATTTTCTACCCTAGCTACCTTTCCTCTGAATCTGTTAAAGTCTGTTTTCTTTTAATATCTGTTTTTAAACAGGTCTATTGTCCTTATTCTGCTGTTCTCACTTCTTCCTTTCCTTAGAATCATGGAAGTGATCATGAAAATATCGCTTTCATCCAAATTACCTTGTACCTGACCTTCAGTTTTGCTACCAAGTTCTCCCTGTTGATCATAATCAAGTCTAAAATGGCTGCCCCCCTGGTTACTTCCTCCATAGTTTCTAGAACAAAACCATTGTCCCCAATACATTTCAATAACTTACTGGACATTTTCTGTTTTGCTGTATTACTTTTTCAATACGTCTGGTTAATTAATCGCTAATTCTTAAACTGAACATATTACATTTCTAAGGGCCTCATTGACCATATAAGTACACTTAATGGTAACAAAGGTAACCATATCCTGCCCCAGCCCACCCTGCGCTGAAGGATCACTGCATGAAACTTTGCCTCACGAAGATAGAATGCTTCTGGCATTTCCCAGTGTGCATGTGCAATGTGCACACGGCTACAACTCATATTTAGCTGCAGGTTAGTCTCCCACCACATGGCTGGCAAATTCTGGTGAATGTATAGGGAGTCAGAGCCAAGGTCTTCCTCCTTCCTGTCCCTTTAGGCTATTATACACCTCAAGGAGAGTAAGCATGTCAGAATTTGTGCATTCTCCTGAGCTTAGAGCAGTGGTGGGCAACCTGCGGCCCATCAGGGTAATCTGCTGATGGGCTGCCAGACAGTTTGTTTACATTTGCACGGATGCCTGCAGTTCCCAGGGGCCGCAGTTCGCTGTTCCCTGCCAATGGGAGCTGTGGGCACAGGTGAAAATGTAAATAAACTGTCTGGCAGCCAGCCAGCGGATTACCCTGACTTGCTGCATGCAGCCTGTGGGCTGCATTTTGCCCACTACTGGCTTAGAGATTGCAGTTCTGCCTGACCCTTATATGGGCCTGTAGCAGGGTGGTCACCCACTCCTGCCCTCAAGGGCTTGAAAGCAGCCCTAGAGAGGGCTGTGGGTGGGGATGGCTGATTGCCTTCTATAATGAGATAACTGGCTCTGTGGATATGGGGAAAGCGGTGGACATGATATACTTTGACTTTAGCAAAGCTTTTGATACGGTCTTCCACAGTATTCTTGCAAGCAAGTTAAAAAAGTATGCATTGGATGAATGTACTATCAAGTAGATGGGAAGCTGGCTAGATCGTTGGGCTCAATGGGTAGTGATCAACAGCTCGATGTCTAGTTGGCAGCCGGTATTAAGTGGAGTTCCCCAGGGATCAGTCCTGGGGCCGGTTTTGTTCAATATCTTCATTAACGATCTGGATGATGGGATGTATTGCACCCTCAGCAAGTTCGCAGATGACACAAAGCTGTGGGGAGAGGTAGATACGCTGAAGGGTAGGGATAGGGTCCAGAGTGACCTAGACAAATTGGAGGATTGGGCCAAAAGAAATCTGATGAGGTTCAACAAGGACAAGTTCAGAGTCCTCCACTTAGGACGGAAGAATCCCATGCACCGCTACAGGCTGGGGACCAACTGACTAAGCAGCAGTTCTACAGAAAAGGACCTGGGGATTACAGTGGACGAGAAGCTGGATATGAGTCAACAGTGTGCCCTTGTTGCCAAGAAGGCTAACGGCATATTGAGCTGCATTAGTAGGAGCATTGCCAGCAGATCGAGGGAAGTGATTATTCCGCTCTATTCAGCACTGGTGAGCCCACATATGGAGTACTGCGTCCAGTTTTGCGCCCCACCCCGCACCCCACTACAGAAAGGATATGGCCAAATTGGAGAGTCCAGCGGAGGGCACCAAAAATGTTTGGGGGCTGGGACACATGACTGATGGGCAGATGCTGAGGGAATTGGTCTTAATAGTCTGCAGAAGAGAAGATTGAGGGGGGATTTAATAGCAGCCTTCAACTACTTGAAGGGGAGTTTCAAAGAGGATGGAGCTAGGCTGTTCTCAGTGGTGGCAGATGACAGAAGAAGGAGCAATGGTCTCAAGTTGCAGTGGGGGAGGTCTAGGGCAGTTATTAGGAAAAACTATTTCACTAGGGAGCTGGCGGAATCTCCATCCTTAGAGGTTTTTAAGGCCCAGCTTGACAAAGCCCTGGTTGAGATGATTAGTTGGTGTTGGTCCTGCTTTGAGCAGCGGGGTTGGACTAGATGACCTCCTGAGGTCTCTTCCAACCCTAATCTTCTATGATTCTATGAAGGTACCCGGAAGCTTGGCAGGCAATTGCAGAGGGAGGGCTTTCAGAGTGTGAGAAAAGCATTTCAGCAAATCACACAGCATCTTTAGTGCTCAGTAGGCACTAGCTCCTTGTATCAGGCTAAAAAACCTCTCCCTCCTTGTCATTTACACATCTCAAGTATTTTTAGACTGTTATCAGGGCCCTATTAGTCAGGCCCATCTGCCCAAGGAGAAGGTGGGAGAGACTGGGCAGATGGGCCTGACTAATAGGGCCCTGATAACAGTCTAAAAATACTTGAGATGTGTAAATGCCAAGGAGGGAGAGGTTTTTTAGCCTGATACAAGGAGCTAGAACCCGGAGTAATGAAACAAAATTAAGAAAGGCAAAATATAGGATGGATATTATAAAGTTTTGACTTCTTGAGAGTATGAGTGATTAAGTTGTTGAATAGCCTCCAAGGAGTAGAGGTGGGAACATGATTATTCAGGGTGGTTAAAATTACATTGAACAAAACACTATTGGTCAGATACTGTCATAGTGGGAAAGTGGACTTAACACAGAGACATAGCCAATGGTGAATTCCCCGTACACCTGAAACTGCTGGTGGAGACAGCTCTGGCACCTCTTGTACCAACCACCCCCTCACACTCAGCATGTGAGATTGGGTGGGCATTCCACCAGTGAGGTGGGGTGAGACAAAGCAGAACTTTGCTACACCTGATCCTCCCACTGATGTAAAGTCACTGATAGACCTTATATCTGTAATATAAATTAGAGCTGCTCCTTTCAGCTTTAACTTGTACGGGAGCCAGGCAGCCTGGGAAGAGAGAGGCATAACGGATTCCCTGATGGCTGTCCCTATAAAGTGTGATAAAGGGTGTATTCCTATTTTGGAAAAGGTTGGATTGGATGAACTCAGATGTCTTTTCCACCTCTATGGGATCTCTGTAATTGAATCTGAGACATTTGCAAACCAATCAGGCTGTCTTGTACCTACAAAACTAGCAGAACTCTAAAACTGTCATTACATTATTTGTAACTTTAAATTGCAACAAATTATTCATATATAACTTAAGAATAAGAAAAACTGGTGTGGCACTTGACATGGTTTTTAAATCCAGGAAAACTGAATAAAAGATTCTTAACTATTTTGCAGTGGTGGATTTAGCAACTGAACCATCAAAATAGAAAATGATTATTTGGAGGATAAAAAGAACCAATCAACATAAATTTTGTCTTATCAGAATTAAGTTTCAGGAAATCTAAGGACATTACTTTATACATCATATCACCTACAGGAAGATTACAGATGTAAGTATAATGTTGCTTCACTGCATACAAATATATTATTAAGTGTAATTTGCAAAATGCAGAAAATCCCAGCAGTCATCAATTCTCATCTGTGTGTAATTACCTGTAAAAAATCCAGATACGTTTGAATCATTCAAGCCACTGGTGTTCTCTATGACCAGCAGCTTCTAATAAACATACATGATCAGTATGAGTTCTGCTTTCTTAACACTGAGCTTTTAGAAATATCTGCAGAGACAAAAGCTGTAACAGAGAGAAAATAAAGTATACCCTGTGGAGTATTACAAGGCAGTACATTCATTAAGCAGTTCTTATGACACCATAAATGTTTTAGTCATAAGAACTCAACATACAATTACAGCCTAATACTCCAATAGGGACTACTTTGCTTTTTATAATATATGGTCTTTCCTTGCACACAAAAATAAGAAGTACCAGGAGTTTATTTCTTTACAATTTGAGAGTGACTTCCCCTTTTGAAAGATAGTCCCACTTCGAAACATTTTGAGTATGTAATATTTAAAGTATCATTCATCCCTGATGTCCTATTTAAAGATCTATCCTAGGAGGACATTAGTGAATGATATATAGAAACACATTAACTATAACCAGTGACCAATATTATAGTTGCTTATATGATGTTCGTATGAAAACACAATGTAGCAATAGTTTGCAGTTAGCAATGGTGCCGTTTGACAGGAACACGCAGTTGGTTAGCAAGTGTTGGTGCTAGCATGAAAGTGTTAAGTGGGTTCTGCCGACTCACTGAGGCAGGTGGCTTGTTACCCAACTTGAGGTGGGGAGTGGCTCTGGAGATAATGGCTCTAGTGTGTGAGCCAAGTAATGTATAAGGAGGAGCCAAACCTGGAAAAAAAGGGTTGAGCTGATATTTGTAATATTTTTTTGTTTTCTTTGTTAATTAAGCTATACCACAGGAAGGGGAATGCATTTGGCCTTTACCTTGTGGGTATATGTACACCAGACTTTTACATATCTAATTAATTCATTGTCAATTAACTCAAGGTAATGTAATGCTTTTATAGAGACCAGTGTGGACACTCACCACTTTGTTCTATGTAGGGAGGTAGGGGTAAGTAACTACTGCCAAGGAAAGTGCCTGCACTTGGGGTCCACTCACTGCTCTGTGGCCATGGAAGCCTGAGTTCCTTAGCTGAGCTCTATGCCTTCTCGGGTAGGTGGGGCTCGTCAGCCTTGGAAGGCAGCCCACCTAGGAGAAGGAAAACTCTAATTTAAAACCTCCGCTGCCTTGTGGCAATACCCACTCATGGGAAAGGCTAAGGGAGTCAACCCTGAAACCAAATCCGGTGCCGGAGTCCCGATGGTGGTCTGACATTGTCCTCAACGTCATTCCAGCAACTTCTGTGACGCCACTGGTGCCAAGTTGTATCGACATTGTCTTTCCCTTGGATCCATCAGTTGCGTGGAGAGGGGAGTTCTGCTGCATGGGCAACAGCTGTTCCTCCATATCACCCTGCCCTGGCTTGCGCCCTGGAGAGGACACTCCAGCTTCGCTTCACAGCGTCGACACAACATGGGAAGCAACAGTTTACCGGTTATAAGCCCCCTGCTCGATTGGCGTAGAGCTGGTGCCAGGGGTTGCTTCCGACGGTGGGAGGGATCACCATGTCTCACTGGACAACTATCGCCTGCCTCAAGCTGGGCAGCCCCCAGCCAATAAGGTGTTGTCCCACCACAGTTCACCTGCTTCACTGGGTGTGTGGGGCTTAGTGTACGTGAGTACCCGACAAGTGGACTGCGAACCATGCACCAGGCAACAACAAAAGAAAACCAACATTTAAGAAACCAGCCCTCACGTTAGGATACTGGAACGTACGGACCATGACAACTGGCCTATCACAAGACCTTCAGGCAATCAGCGATGTTCGGAAGACTGCAGTCATCAACGATGAGCTAGCACGACTCCAAATCGACATAGTCGCTTTGCAGGAGACACGGCTGCCAGACGCTGGGACTCTCAGGGAAAAGAACTATACGTTCTTCTGGCAAGAGAAGAGTGCCGAAAAAATCAGAGAGTGTGGTGTTGGATTTGCCGTGAGAAATTCTTTACTGGGGATGGTGGAACCTGGTCAACAAGGAATTGAAAGACTGTTATCACTCCGATTCCACACATCCACTGGACCCGTCAACCTGATCAGCGTGTATGCACCAACACTCGGCGCCAACAGGGATACCAAGGATGAGTTCTATGATCAGTTAGACACGATCATCAGGAGTATCCCTAAAGAAGAGCACTTGATACTACTGGGTGACTTCAACGCCAGAGTGGGCGCTGACCACGACTTTTGGCCAACCTGTCTTGGAAAGTTTGGCGTTGGAGAAATGAATGAGAATGGACAACGACTTCTGGAACTGTGCTCGTACCATGACCTCAGCATCACCAACTCATTCTTCCAGACAAAGCCTCAACACAAAGTGTCCTGGAGACACCCTCACTCCATGCACTGGCACCAACTCGACCTGATCATCATCAGGCGGTCTGCCTTGAAGTGTGTCCTGCTTACTCGCACCTTCCACAGTGCTGACTGCGACAGTGATCACTTGCTGGTGTGCAGCAAGATGAGGCTACAGCCAAAGAAGATCCACCGCTCTAGGCCAGAGGGCAAACCCTGCATCGATGTGAGCAAGACCGCACACCCAGACAAGGCAGAGAAATTCACCCACGAGCTCTCTGAGGTGCTGAACTGTATGCCTCCTGGTGGCTGCACCAAAGAGAGATGGGACCACATCGGAGATGCAATATACAGCACAGCCATGAACGTTTTTGGAAAGAAACGAAACATGAATAATTACTGGTTTGAGGCCAACTCCGCCACACTCACTCCAGCCATTGAAGAACGCTGCGCTGTTCACCTGGAGTACAAGCGTTCTCCCAGTCAGAGGACTCTACAAGAGTATCGATTTGCCAGGAGCAAAGTACAGAGACTAGCTCGACAGTGTGCAAATGATTACTGGCTCCAGCTCTGCCGGAGCATTCAACTATCTGCTGACACTGGAAACATCAGGGGAATGTATGATGGCATCAAGAAGGCCATGGGACCCACAAAGAAGTGGAGAGTGTCACTAAAGTCTGCAACAGGCGAAAACATCCAGGACAAGGGCAAGCAGATGGATAGATGTGTGGAGCACTACTCTGAAGTGTACTCCAGGCAAAATACCGTCACCGAAGCTGCCCTCAATACTGTGGATGGTTTTCCCGTTGAAACTGAGCTGGATGAGAAGCCCACCATGGAAGAACTGAAGAAAGTCATTGAGAGCTTGTCCACAGGAAAGGCTCCAGGAAAGGATGGCATCCCACCAGAAGTTATCAAGTGTGGCATCAACGTCCTCCTAGAACACCTCCACAACCTCCTCTGTCAGTTCTGGGACGAAGGTGCAGTACCTCAGGATATGAGAGACGCCAACATCGTGACCCTCTACAAGAACAAGGGTGATAGAAGCGACTGCAACAACTACAGAGGCATATTGCTCCTGAGTGTTGTGGGTAAAGTCTTCGCATGTGTGATCCTGAATAGACTGCAGAAGCTTGCTGACAGAGTTTACCCAGAGTCACAGTGCGGGTTCCGAGCAGGGAGATCCACAACCAACATGGTTTTCTCCTTAAGGCAGCTGCAAGAGAAATGCAGAGAACAGCACAAGCCGCTATTCCTTGCCTTCATAGACCTGACCAAGCTTTCGACCTTGTGAACAGAGATGGACTGTTCAAGATCCTGGTAAAGGTTGGCTGCCCACCGAAACTGCTGAGCGTGATCCAGTCTTTTCACGACAACATGAAAGGCACAGTACTATATGTTGGCTCATCCTCCGATGCCTTCGACATCCACAGTGGAGTAAAACAAGGCTGCGTTCTCGCTCCCACACTCTTCGGCATCTTCTTTGCAGCATTGCTGAAACATGCCTTTGGAAATTCCACAGAGGGAGTCTATCTCCACACCCGGTCTGACGGGAGACTTTTCAATCTGGCTCGACTAAAGGCCAAAAGCAAGGTACGGGAGGCAACAATCAGAGACATGCTGTTTGCAGACGACGCTGCCCTGGCCACCCACACAGAAACCGATCTTCAGCATCTGATTGACCGCTTTTCCAGAGCTTGCAAAGAGTTCGGGTTGACAATCAGTCTTCAGAAGACCAAAGTTATGGCCCAGGATGCAGAACATCCAAGCATTGCCATCAATGACTATGTGCTAGAGGTGGTCAGTCAGTTCACCTACCTCGGATCTACCATCACGGACAACCTCTCACTGGACCCTGAGATCAACCGTAGAATCGGCAAGGCCTTCACAATTTTGGCCAGATTGTCACAGAGACTATGGAACAACAACATGCTGACCATCAACACAAAGGTCGCTGTGTACCGTACATGTGTGTTAAACACTCTTCTCTACGCCAGCGAAACTTGGACCCTCTATGCTTCGCAAGAAAAGAGACTGAACACCTTCCACATGCGCTGCCTCCGTCGCATACTTGGGATCACTTGGAGTGATCGAATAACGAACAACAAGGTGCTGGAACGTGCCAAGATCTCCAGCATGTTCACTCTGCTCCATCAACGCTGCCTCAGATGGCTTGGCCATCTAAGTCACATGGAAGATGGACGGATCCCCAAAGACCTGTTGTATGCCGAACTTGCCTCTGGAAACAGAGCTACAGGACGGCCCCACCTTCGCTTCAAGGATGTTTGTAAGAGGGACCTGAAGACTGTTCAAATTGACATCAACAGCTGGGAAGAGCTCGCCCAGGACAGATGCAGATGGAGACACGCTCTGACTACTGGATTGAAAATTGGCGAAGACAAGCTGCGGCAGCTTGCCGAGGAAAAGCGGGTTCAACGAAAAAGGAAGCAGCGGCTCCAACCCACAGCTGACACCGCCTTCAAATGCAGCAAATGCAATCGAGACTGCCACTCTCGTGTGGGGCTCCACAGCCACAACAGACGCTGCACAACCATCAACTAAACATTCCCCATGGGCGCATATCCATCGTCTCTCAAGACTAACGGACGCCAACAACAACATGCCTTCAAAGTGGTAGGATTTGGGCCACTGATTTCACTGACCATTTTGCCTCAGTAGGGTCTGAGGGATCAGACCCAAAAGTTATTTCTTTACCTGCATTCAAGCTTCTGTGATGCAGCTGTGGACACACGTCTTCTGTTCAGGTACAGTTAGGGAGAGGTGAATGCTTTTTATTGTGATTTCTATTGTAAATACTTGGGAGGTGCTCAGTTCCTACAGATGAAAGCCCTATAAATATCTGGCTAGGTTAAACAGAAAAGCATCTGAACCTAGTAACTGTCTAGCAAAATGTGGGAAGGCTATAATGCCTTCGTTTAACCTTGAAGTTTAATCCAGTCAGGAATCCAAACTGAGATTGAAGTCCGAGAATAGCTAATTCTGTGAGAATGCTTTAGTTATCCTCAAAACAAAATTAAACAATGGAGTTTATTATGGGCAGAGCTATGTATACTTAAAGTTACCTGATATATTCCATTGTAAAACCCTGTTTTCAGTGCTTTTAGCTTTTCTAGATGTTAACTGTTCAGGCTGCAATTTCCTATGCTGTCAGGCTGATTTTTTTTTTTTTTTTTTTTTTTTTAGAAAAAGTTTCAGGGGGGAAATGGTTAGCTGTTTGAGAATGGGGTTTGATAAAACAGTTTTCTGTATGTTAAAAATCTCTTGCAACCATTTCACTAAGAACCTCTAATCCATTCGTGCTTTGGAACAGGAACTTGAAATTTGGCATAGGAAACTTGGCTTTTGTGTTAGGGATGTGCCTTTTGTTATTCTCATGAAAAAATGGCCAAATTTGGCCAAATTAAAAACTTATTTTTTTTATTTATGTGCCAAGCAGAGATTTCTCAGAATTTGTCAGCCAATTACACATATGTAACGAGGGGTTCTAAAGTAAGTGTTAACACCTGAGAGAGAAATCTTGCCATCATTGTGGATAGTTCTCTGAAAACTTCATTTCAATGCACAGCAGTGATAAAAAAAAGGCTAATAGACTGTTAGGAATTATTAAGAAAGGGATAATAATACCACTATATAAACCTATGGTGTGGCCACACCTTGAATCCTGTGCCCAGTTCTAGTCACTCTGGCAGGGTGCTGCTAGAGAGGCTTTAATCAGCTCCTGCCACTCCAGCCCCAATCAGTGGGATTGGGTTGGGTAGATAGACTGATACTTGCCTTCCTGTAACAGACCACACATGACAGCCTCATTAGCAGGAGCTAATAAGGCTGGGAGGAAGTGAGAGCAGGGGGAGGGGTAGAGACCAGGGACAGAAGGTCAGGCTCAGACTCACACGGAGGTGTTAGTTACTATTGCTGTTGCTGGCCTGTGATAGGCCAAGCTGTTGTAAAAAGCTGGTATTAAAGTTGGAAACTGGTGGTAGGGACTTAATCACAAATAAAGAGCACAGGTGTTGCACCGGCCTGAAGTGTCCCTGAGTCAGGGATCGGCAGCCTTTGGCTTGCTCTGCTGGTGACCAGGTGTCATGGAGAAGGAACAGCCTGATTTGAATGCAGAGGGGCCAAACACAAACTGGGGGAGGCGTATCTAAGAGAGTATATTTGGATCAGGAGGAGAGACTGGGACTGGGACTCTGAGCTGATGAGTGCTGGGCAAAGAGACCGGGGCTGAGAGGAAGACTAAAAGAGGATAAGGAGCCAGGGGCAGAGAGATTGTCAGTGAATGGCTGGGCAACGAGACTGAAAATGGGAGTCAGTGAGTGGAAGAAAGAAAAAGGGGTGGGGAGAAATGATTGCAGAGACCTGGGACTGGATTGGCAGGCAGGTGGGACAAGGAGCTGAGTGAGGAGTGACTAAGAGGACTTGGACACGGATAGGATGAAGGTAATGGGACAGAAAGGGTCAGGGTGGAAGGGAAGGGGCAGAAGTGTCTATGACCATTGAAGTACACTCCTCTCCAGAGCCTGGAATCCAGAGCCCAAGATTCCTGTGTCTTACCATTCCTCTGCTGTCAGCAAATATCTGTGAAATTCACTGGCAAAGAGTCTCATCCCCCCTCTAGTGTCAGTCCACATAGAGCAGTGGTGGGCAACCTGCAGCCCATTCAGGGTCATCCGCTGGCAGGCTGCCAGACAGTTTGTTTACATTTGCACAGCCACCCGCAGCTCCCAGTGGCCGTGGTTCGCTGTTCTTGGCCAATGGGAGCTGCAGGAAGCGGTGTGGGCCACACGTTGCCCACCACTGACATAGAGGAAGACAACCTACTACTGCTATCAGTTACTCCATTAGCTCAAGTGGTAGAAGTCTGTGTGATTAATCTAAATGTTCCTTCTGATGACCCATGTGGGTGTCAATACAATTCTAAACAATGGGCTTTCTGTTTTTTCAGTTTGCATTCTTAAAAAATGGGAAATTACATTAACAAAAAATCATAAAAGAATGCTAAGGTTGCAAATTGAAGTAGACACAAGTAAGGAAATGATGGAATTAAGGATTGCCTGTGTATTTAGTGTATAGTCTGGAACATGCTGTGGGGAGGAATCAGGGTTGTTAGTGAAAGAGTCTGTTATCTCTAGGATGCCTGTGTCATTTGTTGCAGAAGTTGAAAGGTGTGTAGGGAATGAGGCAAAAGACTGCAGAAAGAGAAAGGATGGTCTCTGTGCTTCAATTCGCCATCTGTAAAATAGGAATAAAAATACCACCTATTTTCACTGGGATGTTGGGAAAATAAATTAATGTTTGTGAAGTACTCATATACTATAGTGATGAGCACCACAGAAAAATTCCATGGTGAGGAAATTAGTAATTCTATCTTAATAGCAGGGTTTGAAAAGTGTGCAGTAAATAAAGCCTGGGGCCACACACTGAACAACATGGAGAAAACAAAGTATGGAACAGCTGCTCATTAAGTGAGCACTGCTCATTCTGTGCACTGAATGAGGCATGGGTCCTGGAAAAAATATTATGTGATCATGTAATTAAAGAATGTATCATAATACATATGCACAATGGGAGCAAATTAAAATTGCATGGGCATATTAATTCTGACATTTCCTAACTTTTAAATGCTTGACTTTGCCAACAATGTTCTTTTAATGTAGTTTTTATGCAGTTATTTATACATTATACCTAAGGTCATGCTTTTGTCACAGTTATTTTTAGTAAAAGCGAGGGACAGGTCATGGGCAATAAATAAAAATTCACAGAAGCCTATGACCTGTCTGTGACTTTTATTAAAAATAATGTGGCAGGGGAGGCTGATGGGGAGACTGAAGCCTGAGGGTGGGGAATGGAAGCCTGAGCCCTGCTGCAGGGTGTGGGGGAGTCCAGCACCTGCCGTGGTGGTGGCTGACAGCACCTTGGGATTCCAGGCCCTCCCACCGCCCGCGGTGGCTGGGAGCTGCAGGGTCAAGAATCAGCAGTGACCTTCTGACCATAATCTTATCCTTAATTAAACCATTAATGTAAACAGTACTTTACAGAAGTCAATGAAACGATGCAAAAATCAAGTCAGATAGATCATAGCCACAGAAAAAATAATTTCTAAATTCCAATCCTGCTGCCACCACCCTTTATTAATGGTTTAGTCATCTCTCACCTCCGGTATAGCAGCCTCTGGTCCCAACCTTTTGACAGAGTCTGCATTAATTCCACACATTTATTACGGGGATGATATGACAAATAGCAGCTCTCTGTTTCAGACATGCCTCCACCCACCCCAGACCACCATTGCCCAGCCCTCAACCTCTGGAACCTTGGCTGGTGCTGTGATTGGCACCGTGCACAAGCAATTCCAAGCAGACGTGAGAATGTAGTGCCTAAAACATTAGGGGATGAGTTTGGCATTTTAAGTTTCACTTTCTGTAGTGAATACACTGTGTTAGTACCTGCTAGTGATAATCTTTGATTAAATAATTCCAGTTGAGCCTGTTATTCAACCATCTTGAGTCATCCTTAACTCGGTCATGGAACAACTGACAATGGAACTCTGTGTGTGTTATCTTCAGCTGCTGGCATTGCAGCGTTCAGGGTCTTGTCCTCCACAATCATGGAACACCTGAGCCAGATAAGGAGGAGGAAAAAGAGGACTCAGGATGACATAGAATCATAGAAGATTAGGGTTGGAAGAGACCTCAGGAGGTCATCCAGTCCAACCCCCCCCCACTCAAAGCAGGACCAACACCAAATAAATCATCCCAGCCAGGGCTCTCTCAAGCCAGGCCTTAAAAACTTCTAAGGATGGAGATTCCACCACCTCCCCAGGTAACCCATTCCAGTGCTTTGCCACCCTCCTAGTGAAATTTTTTCCTAATATCTGCCCTAGACCTCCCTCACTGCAACTTGAGACCATTGCTCCTTGTTCTGTCATCTGCCACCACTGAGAACAGCCTAGCTCTATCCTCTTTGGAACTCCCCTTCAGTTAGTTGAAGGTGGCTATTAAATCCCTCCTCAATCTTCTTTTCTGCAGATTAAATAAAACCAGTTTCCTCAGCCTCTTCTCATCAGTCATGTGCCTCAGCTCCATAATCATTTTTGTTGCCCTCCGCTGGACTCTCCCCAATGTGTCCACATCCTTTCTGTAGTGGGTGGCCCAAAACTGGATGCAGTGCTCCAGATGTGGCCTCACCAGTGCCGAATAGAGCGGAATAATCACGTCCCTCAATCTCCTGGCCATGCTTCTACTAGTGCAGCTCAATATGCCGTTGGCCTTCTTGGTAACAAGGGCACACTGTTGGCTCATATCTAGCTTCTCATCCACTGTAATCCCCAGGTCCTTTTCTGCAGAGCTGCTCCTTAACCAGTCGGTCCCCAGCCTGTAGCAGTACATGGGATTCTTCCATCCTAAGTGCAGAACTCTGCACTTGTCCTTGTTGAACCTCATCAGATTTCTTTTGGCCCAATCCTCCAATTTGTCTAGGTCACTCTGGACCCTATCCCTATCCTCCAGCTTATCTACCACTCCCACCATCTTAGTGTCATCTGCAAACTTGCTGAGGGTGCAATGCATCCCATCATCCATGCTCAATGAGATCCTGCAAGCCCGTGCTGCATTGGACTATGAGCACTGGTCCTGGAGGATGAACACTGCAGACAGCTAGGAGAAGGAAAGAGTGGAGAGGAGAAAGGCCAGGATACCCAGCATGAAAAAGAGAAGGAGATGCACCAGGACATAATGGGGCTTCTCAGGTTGCAAACAGATGCTTCAGATTCTGGTGGGTCTACAGGTTCAACAATCTCAGAAATGCCTACCTCTGCAGACCATTGAGAACTCAGTATCAGGACCTCCCTATACCCCCCTCCACTATCTCTGTGGCATCAGGGGTCACTGCCCTACTCCATCAGGGGACATTAAAAACCACTACAGCTTCACAGGCATTTACCAGCAAAAACCACTGTTGGTGTATGTGTAGCTAGAATGGCAATGAATGGTCTTTCCCCTCTATAAACTGTTTGATTTATTAAGTTTTTTACATATTTATTTTAAAATTGCCTCCATTTATGCACTGATTTGTTACAGAGTAAAATTCTATTATAAATTCATCTTTATTAGTTCACAACATATGGTGCTGAGTACTCAGCAGTTCTGAAAACAAGCAATTACCTGTTACTGCACAATGTCACACATCTCATAGTATCATTCACAAACAAAATAAATAGGTCCATTGACAATGTTATATTCCTACACATACAGCAATCACCACACTTTTCCTACCTGGCCACAAAAGAGTGAGGCCAGGAAGAGCACACCATAATACCACACACACACACGGCTGGCTCACTGTTAAAATGGTTTTTCAAAGCCTCTCTGAGCCATACACTCCATGTCGAGGTCTTCTAATAGCCCTTGTATCTGGCTGTTCAAATTAGCAAACTGTTACGCCACCTTCCACACTGGTGGGAATTTTTCCTCCTTTGCCTCACGTATATTATGGAGGACACAGCAGGCAGCTGTAACATTTGGGAATTTTTCTCACTGACGTCCAGTCTTGTGAGTAAAGGTATCCAGTGACCCTTGAAATGACCAAAAGCACATTCAACTCTCATTCTGCACCTGCTGAGCCCGTAGCTGAATCACTCCTTGGTGCTGTCAAAGTGGCCAGTGTACAATATCATGAGCAAGGAGTAGACTGGGTCACCCAGGATCACTATTGGCATTTCAACATTCACAATGGTAATCCACCAATTGGAAAAGAAAGTCCCTGCTTGGACAGTCCTGTGTTCTTAAAGATGTGAGTATCATGCACCTTCCCTGACCAGCCCACATGGATGTCAACGAAGAAACCCCATTGATCCACCAATGCTTGCATAACCATAGAAAAGTAGCCCTTTCAGTTGATGTACTCTGTGACAAGGTGGTCTGGTGCCAAAAATAGAGAGATGCATGCTGTCTATCGCTCCACCATAGTTCAGAAGCCCCTTAGTTGCAAAGTCATCCACTATGTCCTGCACATTGCTGAGAGTCACAGCTCTGCATAGTGCTTGCGTGGCAATGGCTCCTATGGTCAGTTTCCTGACTCCAAATTGATTCCTGACTGACTAGTAGCAGTCTGCCATGTCAAGGGTCCACAGTGTGATCGCCACTCACTTCTCTACTGTCAGTACAGCTCTCATTCTGATGTTCCTGCACTGGAGGCCTGGGGTGAGCTCAGC
The DNA here is from genome assembly GCA_037349315.1 of Chelydra serpentina. NCBI lineage: Eukaryota > Metazoa > Chordata > Testudines > Chelydridae > Chelydra > Chelydra serpentina. Next base: position 49,109,877 of record JBAIAC010000010.1, read on the forward strand.
ACACAAATCCAAAAAAGTGGCTTTGTGCATCTGAAAGTTCTGCAGGCACTGCTCTTCATCTCAAACCTGCATTTTGATGTGATCCCACCAGTCAGTGCTTGTTTCTTGGGCCCAGAAGCAGCATTTCACCTTCTGCAGCTGCTCTGTGAATGCTACCAAGACCCTTGAATTGGTTCTTGCTATGTCCCACAGCAATCTGCTCCTCCAAGGAATCATCATGTTCCCAATTCATTCCATTCTTCTTGCAGCTCTGCAAAAACTGCAGGATCATGTGCCCTGTACTTGTAATTCTCATGATAAAAGTGCAGTTACAAACAGAATCCCTTTTCTCTACTGCCATAGGGGCATACAGTAGTAATACAGAAGCACTAGGAAATTCTTCTCTACCCACATAGTACAGATCCTATTATAGGTGCTGGAACTAGGGGTGCTGCCTCACCTCCTGGCTTAAAGTGATTTCCATCATATGCAGCTTTTACATTTTGGTTCAATGACTCTCAGCTCCCCCCACTATACAAATTGTTCCAGCACCCTTGGATACTATAGGTAAGTGGGAGAAGGGAAAAAGAAAGGAAGTCAACACGTGAGAAAATGGAGAGAGAGAGAGAGAGAACTAGGGAGAGAGAGAGAATGAAGAAAACATAGGGGTAAGGAACTGAAAGAGCAAGGAATCAGAGAAAGGAAGGGAACAGTGAAAGAAGAAATGGAAGAGAGAGAATGAGGCAGGTGTGAGAAATGAGGGAAGAGAGAAATGCTTATTCATATGTAACCCTTCTGCCAGTCAGAGTCGGCAGCAACAAGGGCCGGGTTCCGTATCTAGGGGTTCCATTCCAATAACACAATGCAAAAACCGGCTCGAGCCCCCACCCAGTGACCTGGGACAAATATATATCACCCCCCCTGGGCGCCTCTAAGAGGCAGTACTTCCCCTCTCGCAAGCACAGAGTCTGAGTGTAGAAAAACCTTTTAATGACAGAGAGAAACAATGCGGCCTTTTGCTGGGGAAACACCACATCTAGGATTTGTAAACCAAACTGTGAGCAATGACCCACCCCAGCAAATTGGCCATGTCCTTTCCCTTTGGTTCTTGAGTCCATCAACCCCAAAAATCACCCAAAGTCCCAAAAGTCCAACAACCCAAAAGTCCAGACCCAGAGTTCAAAAGTTCATCTGCAGAGTGTTACACCCCCTCCAGTCTGGGGTAGAAATGGGGAGGGGAGAGGTAAGGGGCACCTTACGTGGCTCGAAGCTGACTGCCCCATCCCTTCATGGTGCTTCGCTCGGCTCTGCTCTGCTCTGCTCCGCTCCGCCAGCCATCCCACGAGTCACTCCGTTCAGCCGTCCCGCAAGCCGCTCCGCCAGCAGCTCCGCTCCATCAGCCGTCCTGCAAGCCGCTCCGGCTGTCCCGCCAACTGCTCCGCTCCGTCAGCAGCTCCGCTCCGTCAGCCATCCTGCAAGCCGCTCCGGCTGTCCTGCCAACTGCTCCGCTCCGCCAGCAGCTCCGCTCCGTCAGCTGTCCTGCAAGCCGCTCCGGCTGTCCCGCTCCGCCAGCAGCTCCGCTCCACCAGTCGCTCAGCAATAGATCTTCTGGCTCCCCCACTACTTAACACAGTGCTCAGTGATTTCAGCTCATAACAACTTCAGCTTGTAGTTAGGGGAGCCTTCGTGCTCATTTGCACACTTAGTCCAGAGTAATTCCAACTCAGCAGCCTGTGAATAGACTCCTAAGGAACTCAAAATTAGCTCTGATATTCCACAGTGGAGAGAGAGAAGGAGGTGCAATTGACATTTAGGACCCTCAGAAGAGGCCCATGCCACCAGATACAAATACCTGTCCCCAACCTCTCTCGATTCACTGGGTTTTGGAATCCATGTCCCTCGCCTAGCAAGTGCTGCTTAGCTAAGGGCGAGTCCCTTCCTCATAACAAAAGCCCACTGTCCTTGATTCACATAATCAGGGTAACAACACTTTAGTCTTCCTGCCCCAATAACAGAGAAACTGGGGCTCCCACAGCAGTCAAGGTGACCATTTGGGCAAGCGGTCCATCATGCTTTGCAGGGTGGGTGTGTCCATGCAAACAAGATTAACCCCTGACATCCCTTTCCACAACTCACCACCAGATGTCAGGGTAGAGCTCATCCTGACTCTGCTTACATCCTCCCCCCAGGCGAGAATTTGTCGTCCCGACAAATCGCACTCCCTTTATACCAACTCATTGGTTTCCTCCAAAGGGCCTCAGAAAACCCACTTCAGCTGTCACAAATCTGTGCGCTAAATGTATTGGTTCCTCGCTAATCACCCCAGGTGCATCATAGGTTAACCGTTGTACTGGTCTTATTACCCTGTCCCTTCTATTGAGAGTCTCTGTTGCAGGGGTAGGAGGGACATCTTCTTGAGTGACGGATGAAGAGGTTTCCTTTGAGGATCCCTCGGCTACTGGCATAGGCCCCTGCATCTCTGGTTCCGACAGCGGAAGGTCCAACGGGTCTAGGGCCCCCTCCACCTGGATGTCCTCACTGTCCAATAACCTGGGTGCATCATCAAAGGGGGGTCCCATCGGCGGCACAGGGGCGCCAGTAACGGGCCTAAATACCTCCGCCATGGGGCTTAGGGCTGAAGAGGGGGAGCTCTCTATTGGCTCAGCTGATCGAGACTGAAATCTTGTCTTCATTCCAGGATACACCAGGGGTGTGTCTTCCTCCTCGGCCTCACTCTCTGACATGCTGAATAGGGGTAGGTTAGCTTCAGAGGGCCCGTTGTCCATGTTGGATGGTGGCTGTGGCCTGGCACTTCTGTTCTGCCCGGCTGCCCTGTCATGGCCCATCTCATAAGGGGTGCCAACCAACTCCCCCACAGGGAGCAAGAGATTTCTGTGCACCGTCTTTATTTGCCCTGGACCCTCTTCAGGTTTGATCTTGTAGACCGGCAGGTCTCCCAGCTTCTCCATCACCAGGTAAGGTATTGCTTTCCATCTGTCAGCTATCTTGTGTTTGCCAGCAATACCCAAATTTCGCAGCAGGACTCTGTCCCCTGGCTGGAGCTCCTGCAAACGTACCCTAGCATCATATCGATGTTTGTTGCGATCTGCGTTCTTCCGAGACGCAGATGTAGCCAAGTGATAAGCATCCCGCAGCTTTTCTCGTAGTCGGGCTACATATTGCTGATGAGTTTCGTAGCTATCTCCATCCTCTGATACACCAAAGCACAAGTCTATGGGTAATCTTGGTTCTCTCCCAAACATCAAGAGATATGGGGTGACTCCCGTAGCATCGTTCTTTGTGGCGTTGTAGGCATGCACCAGAAATGCGACATGCTGGCTCCAGGTTGCCTTCTGCTCTGGTCGCAAAGTCCCCAACATATCTAATAGTGTTCGGTTGAACCTCTCTGGCTGAGGATCACCTTGCGGGTGATAAGGCGTTGTCCTAGACTTTTTAATTCCCGCTATCCTCAGCACCTCCTTCAGAAGGTGACTCTCAAAGTCCCGCCCCTGATCCGAGTGTATCCGGGCTGGGAATCCATAAACTGAGAAATATTTCTCCCACAGTACTCGAGCGACAGTGATAGCCCTCTGATCACGTGTGGGATATGCCTGCGCGTACCGCGTAAAATGGTCAGTCACTACTAGAATGTTTCCGACATTCCTCTTGTCTACTTCTAGAGACAAGAAATCAATGCATACTAGCTCCAAAGGTTTGGTGCTGGTGATATTCTTGAGATATGCAGCCCTTGTGGGCAGAGTTTTCCTTTGGACACATCGAGCGCATGTCTCACATTTCCTGCGAACATCTTCAGCCATCCGGGGCCAATAGAACCTACTACGAATAAGTTCCAGGGTTCTCTCCATCCCTAGATGTCCGAAATCATCATGCAGGGCCCTCATGGCCAGGGCTCTGTACTCTTTTGGCAGCACTAGCTGTGTTCGCTGCTTTTGTAAAGGGTCCATGGTCACTCGGTGTAGCACTCCCTGAATCAGTTTTAGTTTGGTCCATTCTCTCAATAGTAGTTTACCCTCTGGGCTAGGTGGAACAACCGCAGCTGGGCCTCGCCCCTCCCTTTTGGCAAGTAGTGTATCACGAATGTCAACATCTTGCAGCTGGGCTTCTTGCCAGTCAGCCTCACTGAGCATGGGCAATGGAGATTGGTCCAATGCTATGTAGTTCACCGAAGCAGAAGGCACGCTTTCAGGGGGCAGGCCCAGAGCTTCTGCAACACATCCCTGAAGGCTCCAATGGGCCTCTGGCTCTCGACGACTCACACTGCAAATAGCTCTCACTCCATCCATGGGTATCATAGAGACTTCTGGTGCCTTTGGACGTCTGGACAATGCATCTGCATCCACGTTGCTTCTCCCTGATCGGTATTGAATGCTGAAGTCATAGCTAGCCAAAGCGGCCACCCATCTCTGTCCTGTAGCATCCAGCTTGGCACTTGTTAACACGTAAGTCAGTGGGTTGTTGTCTGTCCACACCTGGAACTGAGCACCATACAAGTAGTCTCGGAATTTCTCAGTGATGGCCCATTTCAAGGCCAAGAACTCCAGCTTGTGAATGGGATAGCGAGTTTCACTGTCCGACAGTCCTCGGCTGGCAAAGGCTACAGGTTTACGTTTGCCTTCCACTTCCTGGTACAGTACTGCTCCCAGACCCTCCAAACTGGCATCAGTATGCAGGATAAACGGTTTGCTGGGGTCAGCAAAGACTAGGACCGGAGCATGAGTTAGGCAAGCAATGATTTCTTGAAATGCCCTCTCACACCTCTCATCCCACCGCGGCCCAAACGGTTCGAAGGGGCCATAGTGTCTCTGCACAGGAGGCTTTCGGGATCCTCCCTTGTTCTTGGTCTTAGATTTGGGTTTTCCAGACTGGTATCCCCTGGTAAGATCATTCAGAGGCTTTACAATCGTAGCATAGTTCTTCACAAATCTGCGGTAATAGCCACTAAATCCAAGAAAGGTCTTGAGTTCTCTGTAGTTACTGGGACGTGGCCAGGTAGTGAGTGCTTCTATTTTGCTGGGATCGGTACTCACACCCTCTTGGGACACGATGTGACCTACATACTTCACTGAGGTTTGGCAGAACTGGCATTTATCTATTGAGAGCTTCAAACCATAGTCCTCCAACCTATTGAGCACTTTAAGTAGTCTTTCTTCATGCTCCTCCAAGGTTCTTCCAAACACAATCAGGTCATCCAAATAAACTAACACTTGCAGTAAATTCATGTCTCCCACTACTTTCTCCATAAGACGTTGAAATGTGGCGGGTGCTCCTGAAATCCCCTGGGGCATGCGTTCGAACTGATAAAACCCTAATGGGCAGATGAAGGCTGTCTTCTCCTTATCTTCTTCTCCCAGGGGGATTTGGTAGTATCCACTCCGGAGATCCAACACAGAGAACCACTGGCTTCCCAGCAAGCAGTCTAAGGCATCTTGGACTCGAGGCATAGTGTACTGGTCAACCACAGAACGGTTGTTTAGGGTGCGGTAGTCAATACACATCCGGATTTTCCCATTCTTTTTACGGACCACCACAATGGGTGAGGCATATGGGCTGCGGGACTCTGTAATGATGCCATTTGCAGCCAGCTCTTGTAGATGACGTCGCACATCTTCCATCTCAGAGAGGGCAATCCTCCTAGATCTCTCCCTAAAAGGTCGAGAGTCATGTAGTCTGATGTTGTGCTCCACTCCTTTTGCACATCCCACATCCCACTCATGCAATGAGAACACTTTGGATCTTTCACAAAGTTTTTTCCTCAGGCGATCTTTCCACTCCTCGGACAATGGTGAGTCTCCAAAGTCAAACTTTGCTGGGTCTATAGCCGGAACTTGAGTTTCACCCCGGGGTTTTACAATTGACTCAGGCTCAAAGAGGTCTGCTATCTTCTGTCCTTGCTTCACAACAACATCACGACTTGTTTCATTAGCAATCAGTATAGTCACCTTTTCCTGAGCTTTAGCAGGTAAGGTTATGATTCCACTGGGGACCAGCACTCCTTCAGGGAGCTCTCCTTTCACCGACTGCTCTACCATTGCTAAGGCCCCATTACTGCCTTTCAGCCAGGTGCTCATGACAAGCACTTCTTGCTCTGTCCTGGCAGGCACTACTAAGGGGGTTGTGCCCGCGTACTTCAGTGATCCAATCGGTAGCTCAGATGTCTCTTTAGCGCTCTCAATTTTCCTATAGGCTTCAGCACAAAGCGTATGGATCATCAGGGTGTTCAGGTATTGGTCCCCAGCCCGTCGTCTGCAGTAATCCGCGAGTACCTTGAAGAGGCTGGAGTTGGTCCCTATCAGTGCAGACACATCAGAGGTCCCTTTAGGGTCAGGGCATATTAATGCAGCTGTGTCTATCGCTTCTCTTACCCCCGCAACCTCCTCTGGGAATTCCAGGTGCACTATGACATATCCTTGGTAGGGGTATTCATCCATGCTGAGGCCACATAGGCCAAGGCCAGTCAGTGGCTGTATAGGAAGGTGCCTAAGCATGTGTTGGTAGAATGACTGAAATATAATAGTCACTTGAGATCCAGTGTCAAGCACTGCTTTACACTCCGCCCCTTCAATCCTCACCATGACCTCTGCTCGAGGCCCTATGAGTCCTGTGGGGATCCCAGATGGACAGTCTTTTCTGTGGGAATCTTCAAATCCTGCAGGCCTGGGTGGTCCACGTCCCTGGACCCTCTGGCAGCTACCGGATCTCTCCCAACTGATCCTCAGCTTTCCATACACTAAGGAGGGATTTTCTTCATTCCGGCACCTAGCAGCACTGTGCCCCTCCTGACCGCATCGGTAGCAGAAAATTTGCCCTTTCCCCCTTCGCCTGGATGGGACGGGGGCTTTAAATGCTGACCTCTCCATTGCCCCAGTGTGAGGCTCCTTACCCCTGGAAGCCTTAGCTCGGGCAATGGTGCTTTGCAGCTCAGCTATCCGTTCCGTCAGGACCTGCATTTGTTGAGCAAGTTCTTCTCTGGTGCTCACCATCAATACACTGGCAGTTTGCAGTGGTGTTGTGCTGGCCGGCTCCAATGTTTGGGCTTCCCAAAGCTCACTGGCAGCCTGCCTTTCTTCCTCCTCTCTGACCTCTTTTATTAGCTGGGAGTAACTTGGGGGATGTTCCCGTCGTTCTCTTAGCCGCAGATGAAGTAGAATCGGGTTCAGATACTGAGTTCCTCTTACAATTTGAGCCAGTCTGGTCTGATCCATCTGCTCAGCAGTCACTGCTCCCCTCATGACAGCTTTCTGAAGCAGTCTCTCCAGCCTCTGTATATAGGCTGAAGCCTTCTCGCCCTTTTGCTGTCGGGAATTAAGGAACTTGCAGTAGCTATCTTCAGGGCCCTCTACGCTCCCAAATGTGTGATCAAGAGCCTCTAGACAGTCCCTCACACTGACCCCAGGGTCAATGAGCTTCAGAGTGCGAATCACATCTAATGCTGGGCCGGCAAGGCTCTCTATTAGACATCTTCGCTTTTCTGCGTCGGGTACAGCCCACTCCTGCAGCATTTCAGTGGTATGCTCTAACCAGGGTTCAAACTCCTCCCCCCCAGCAAATGACCTTAACTTACGACAAGAGTTTGACATAGCATAGGACAGCACAACCTTTTCCAATGTTTGCCCCAGTGCTTTTGCCCAATCATCGGCCGAGGCTGCAGCCCCTGACCTAGAGGCTGCTGAGCCGGGGCCCAACAAACCTGACATAGTAGCCATTACGCAAACAGTAATTTCCTCAAAATATAAACACAATTATTTCCCAATGTAGCGGATCACTCAACAAGTGCTTGCGAGGGGTACTGACCCAGGGATCCCGGATGAGCCCCCAAAAATGTAACCCTTCTGCCAGTGAGAGTCGGCAGCAACAAGGGCCGGGTTCCGTATCTAGGGGTTCCATTCCAATAACACAATGCAAAAACCGGCTCGAGCCCCCACCCAGTGACCTGGGACAAATATATATCACCCCCCCTGGGCGCCTCTAAGAGGCAGTACTTCCCCTCTCGCAAGCACAGAGTCTGAGTGTAGAAAAACCTTTTAATGACAGAGAGAAACAATGCGGCCTTTTGCTGGGGAAACACCACATCTAGGATTTGTAAACCAAACTGTGAGCAATGACCCACCCCAGCAAATTGGCCATGTCCTTTCCCTTTGGTTCTTGAGTCCATCAACCCCAAAAATCACCCAAAGTCCCAAAAGTCCAACAACCCAAAAGTCCAGACCCAGAGTTCAAAAGTTCATCTGCAGAGTGTTACACCCCCTCCAGTCTGGGGTAGAAATGGGGAGGGGAGAGGTAAGGGGCACCTTACGTGGCTCGAAGCTGACTGCCCCATCCCTTCATGGTGCTTCGCTCGGCTCTGCTCTGCTCTGCTCCGCTCCGCCAGCCATCCCACGAGTCACTCCGTTCAGCCGTCCCGCAAGCCGCTCCGCCAGCAGCTCCGCTCCATCAGCCGTCCTGCAAGCCGCTCCGGCTGTCCCGCCAACTGCTCCGCTCCGTCAGCAGCTCCGCTCCATCAGCCATCCTGCAAGCCGCTCCGGCTGTCCTGCCAACTGCTCCGCTCCGCCAGCAGCTCCGCTCCGTCAGCTGTCCTGCAAGCCGCTCCGGCTGTCCCGCTCCGCCAGCAGCTCCGCTCCACCAGTCGCTCAGCAATAGATCTTCTGGCTCCCCCACTACTTAACACAGTGCTCAGTGATTTCAGCTCATAACAACTTCAGCTTGTAGTTAGGGGAGCCTTCGTGCTCATTTGCACACTTAGTCCAGAGTAATTCCAACTCAGCAGCCTGTGAATAGACTCCTAAGGAACTCAAAATTAGCTCTGATATTCCACAGTGGAGAGAGAGAAGGAGGTGCAATTGACATTTAGGACCCTCAGAAGAGGCCCATGCCACCAGATACAAATACCTGTCCCCAACCTCTCTCAATTCACTGGGTTTTGGAATCCATGTCCCTCGCCTAGCAAGTGCTGCTTAGCTAAGGGCGAGTCCCTTCCTCATAACAAAAGCCCACTGTCCTTGATTCACATAATCAGGGTAACAACACTTTAGTCTTCCTGCCCCAATAACAGAGAAACTGGGGCTCCCACAGCAGTCAAGGTGACCATTTGGGCAAGCGGTCCATCATGCTTTGCAGGGTGGGTGTGTCCATGCAAACAAGATTAGCCCCTGACATCCCTTTCCACAACTCACCACCAGATGTCAGGGTAGAGCTCATCCTGACTCTGCTTACACATAATTGACTTTTTTAGCATTATTTTCATATTAATGTGTGAGGGAGAAGAAACAATATGTGAGCAATACCTCATCAAGAATAGCAAATAGTAAAACTGAAGAGTTTTCCAACAACTCAGAGGCTGAAAATTTGCCCCAACTTCAGCAAATATGAATAATGGCTACATCCACAGAAATCAAGAAAGGTCTGTGAATGATTCCTAAGCCAAACAGAAGACTCAGGCTTAAGTTCATCTAATTTTTTTGTTTGATGAATCCTATTTAACCAGCTCTAAGGAGGAAAGAACCCAATTTGACTTTGAGTTCAGTCTGTTTGTAGAGTACAGGATTGGCAAATACTGGAGGGAATTTTTTTTTAGTATTACTTGCAGAGTGAGCAAATTTGAACTGGAAATGACTGAGACAATAAACATGAAACCCCACAATGCCATTTCTTACAAAATCACTTTTAATATTAGAACCACACTTCAAGGAAGCCTGCCATCCTCCCTGAAAACTCACAGTAATCATGCTTCAATAGTAACATAAAAACAAATGAATGAATTGCAACTTTGACTCGCAACATTGAAAGTTCACATGTACAGCTTAGTGCCAGAAGGAGCAGACAAGAAGGACATTTAGGTATGTCTGCTCAAAGGTAGTAAGCAACCAGAAATGCAGAGCAACAACTTTTTTTTTTTTTTTTTTTAAACACACAAAAAGGAGGTCTGGATTTCACAGAAGGAAAGCCTGATTCACCTACTGCGGCCAGCTTCTCCAACTTATGTTGCAACAGGCCAGATGCACTCTGACATTCCCTTCCCCCCCCACCATTCTTCTGTTGTTTATTGACAGTGATGCTCATGTTGAAAGGGCCCAATTTCCATTCATAGACAAGGCCATGCAAAATTAAATAGCTCAACCCTGGCCATGACCTGCCATCAGAGTTTTGATTTCCAAAGCGCACACCCCAATGCACCTGACTTATTTATTTATTTTAATATTATTAGAAGCTAATATTTCTTGAGGGACAAGTGGCAGCAGGCACTGAAGCTGAAAGTGATGTGACAAACATTGCAGCACACAATGGTGAAAACAACTCAACCTTGTAATTAATTTCTATCTTTAAATTCCCATCAATAAAGTTTAGCTGGATGAATCTAGCAGGGTGAGGCTTTCTAGCAGCACATTTCCTGTTGTAAAGGTTACAATACTGTTTGCATATTTACTGTGGAGGACATGAGAAAATGATGCAGAACAATGAGCAAGGAAAACTTTAATAGATCTGAGTTTTAAAGAATCTTGACAACATTAGTATGCATTATAAAAAGTATAGTATATTACTAAGGTGGAAATAACCTCTGCATTTCAATTCAAAGGAAAGCAGAAAATTCATCCTGTAGTAGCCTATTCATGGGAATAGCCAGACTCCATTAACAGGAGACATTAAAGTCCTTTCGGGAACTTCTGTTGAGATTCTTGTTTGTGAATAAATGAGATTAATGAAGTCTAACAACGCCCAACCTTCATGTAATTAATTAAGAATGTTCTTTGGCTAACATTTCTCACCTGTTTTAATCAGTGAAAGATACCAAACTGAAGTTAGTTTTGGCTCTATGCAATTCCCCCTTTCTCAAAAAAAGTTTTAGGTTACTTCCAAGTATGTAGTCACCTTGTTTTAAGAGACATTTCATTTGGCTAACCCATTGTAGTTCTTTCACGGGTGAACTGCATGTCCACTACTGGAGTTTCTAATTAGAACTGGACAAATGTATCTGAAGTCTTTCTATAAATATCCATTTAAAAAAAATTGAGGGTCAGATCCTCAGCTATGGCTGAGGAGTTCTTGGCAGAAATGGGAAAGAGGGATAGAAAGGCAATACTAAACAATCCTTGAGCTTCTGTGATCCTGGGGCCACTCTGCTCCGGACTGGTTCCTCCAAAACAAATTAGAGAACCAAGAGGGTTTCTCTAAATAGCACTGGCCACCTATGGACCAAAATAACTGTTACAGAAGGCAGAAATTGCGAAGGTGCAGGGATGGCACAGCCACACTGCTGTGCTGGTCACAGGGAGGAGGACTACCTCAGAGCCATTATTGTGGCGGTACACCACTAAAGGATCCTCTGTACTGAGGGCTTCCTAGTAAGAACTGATGAAAACAGTGGCACAAAGGAAGCCATCCGTAGCGCAACACATTTTATTGATCCAACAAAACTCAGAAGTTATACTTCATATTCCTGAACACCATCTATTGGCATTGTATCTGTAAAATGACGATAATGGTACTGACCTCCCCTGAGATCTACTGATGGAAATAACTAAATAATATAGCAGTGCCTATCTTTTTATATATACACAGCTGTAAAACATTATTGTGACATGTTCTACTGTGTCTGACTAATCTGACTCTAGGGTACCTTTATGCCAAGGGAGCTGTGGAAAGCTGTTCTAAGAGAGTTGAGAATCTGGCCGAAAATGTTAAGGGAATGGCTGTGCTAGAAAGGATGTGTATCATCATCTTTAATCCATAGCTATCAAGAGAGAAGCAGAAAATTAGTCTCTCTATACCCTGTTCTGCTAGCATGTAGTAGAATTCATCATTTAATACTACCTGTGAAGTATAACCAAGTAGTTCATTTTATCATTTAATTGTGTTATCCATTGTCATGGCTAACTCGTATATAATTTCATATGTAATCAATGTGGGATGAATAGACTTAAGCTGGAGGTATAGATATAAGTAGGATAGGACTACAGGAGTATAAGATTGACAAATATTTATGAGTGTAGTAAAGGAAAGCTTTAAAGCTAGGCCTACAGGTTAAGGGCTGTAAGATATCAGCTTAGCCACAGCAGGCCTCAGGCTTAAGGAGGGTTAACATAAGCAGGTGACCTAGGAATAACCCTGCACCAGTAAAGTTAGGTTAATGTAAAGAATGTGCCTGTAGGTGATGTTCAGGAAAATATGCCACAATGTGCCCATCTAGACTACAAGACACCTGGTTGTAATGTAGAAAGTTGTGCTCTCACTACAGGTTACCATGGGAACATGTTTACATAGATGTTAATGAGATGATAATGAGAATAAGGGGAACTAAGGGCTTGTCTCCACTTACTAGGGGATCGACGCATGGCAATTGATCCACCGAGGGTCAATTTAGTGAAGACCCGCTAAATCGACCACCGATCACTCTCCCATCGACTCTGGTACTCCTCTGCAACAAGAAGCATAAGGTAAGTCAATGGGAGAGCTTCTCCCGTTGACCCAGTGCGATGTAGACACCGTAGTAAGTCGACCTAAGCTACGTCAACTCCAGCTATGTGAATAACGTAATTGGAGCTGTGTAATTTAGGTCAACTTAGCCCTGTAGTGTAGACCTGCCCTAAGAGAACAACCTATGAGATGCAGGGCACTCCCAAAGTTTATGGGGTGTGGAAGTACAGATAAGGAAAAGGGGGTTGGAACCATATGCATAAGATGGCAGACATGGTCATTATAGGAAAAGAAGGGTTCCTGATATGGATAGGGAGGGAAGACCCCACCAGGGAAGACTCCAAGGGAAGACCCATCATAAAAGACCCATTAGGGGAGGAACCAAGTCAGGAAGACCCCATGGGAAGAACTCCTCTACTGATGACAACTGTTGAGAGATCCACCTATCTCTATGATATCTTTGAGTATGTGATATGAATACAGCATGGGTTCTCTCTCAGGTTGTGTATACCTGTTTGTGATTGTAACCTTAATTATTTGCTTAGTTAAATTTATAATACATACAAGATTCTTTATTTGAAACAGTGTTTGTGGGCACTGTATTTGCTCTTCGTGTACTCCTTAAGTGTCCCAACCAATCGCTACAGGTGACCTTCCACCTGTTGATCTTTAAAACTGTAGCAACACAGGAGCCAGACTCATTCACTAGGGACACTGTGGTTTAACATAGAACTATCAATCAATTCAATTTTAGACATGGCTACAGCAGCTTCAATTTAAAGGGCACATTATTAAGAACATCTTGCCCCTTTGAAAAGGTTTCTGTTCAAAGAGGTATCATTTATTTCAGAGAAACAAATATTAAACACTTTACCAACTGTGAATTAAATTATTATTCCAACTTTATACCAAGAAGAGCTACATGCATGCCAAAATTGCTAATTTCAAACTGTTGACAAGGCTAGTTAAAACTTGTTCTTAAATAGTAGTAGTAGTAGTAATAATAATTAATAATAGTTGGCACTGCTCTAAAAGAACCCTTTTGTAATCTATATATTACAGGGACATTCTGTCAAGAGAAGTATCCTAGATTTTGAAAACTCCCCATCAGAATTCCTAACACCACCTTTGATTTATTAAAATTGAAGTAAACATAAGTACTTAATTTGCTTTTCATTATTTTTTGCTGTTTCTTTCTCTCATTTCACGCTGCTGTGACAATGAATCTAGACTGGCCAATTTTTAGTCAGTTTTACATCTCGGTTCTTATGCACTAGACCGTGAACCTGCACAGTGTGAGCTGCAAAACCATTCTGATGATTTTTTTTTTAAATAATCATTACCTCTCTGTTAATATTTGGTTTTGTAAAACCGTCTCATTACTAGAGAGAGGCTCACAATAAGCCTTCAGGGCAGGGATTGTCTCTTGTCTGTATTTATATAGCACCCAGCACAATGGGGTCCCAATCCTGACTGGAAACTGAGTGTTATCATAGTATACATATTTACTACTACTACACATGTCAAATCCACAACACTTCCTGCAGCTCAGATACAAAGCCCCAAGCATATGTATCTGAGTTCCAAGGGTGAAGAAATACTTGTTCATCATTCCTCCATTTTTGTTCACCCACATTCACCATGAACTTTTATCTGTATTTTAGCGACACTGGAACTGATTCCCTGTGAACTCCTGACTGTATTTTAGCAACATTGTCATCCTCCTATGTGTATTTATTTATCTGGGTAATACTGCAAGTGGGGGTGTATATACATATTTTTATTTCTCTTATAGTTCTATTATATATAGCTATTATTTTAACTCTAGTCTTTCAAACTAAAGCAAAGAAAACTTGACCTGTGTGTTCTATGCTTTCTTTCCACAGGGTGCAAATCCAAAGCCAAAAAATCAAGCATAGTTTTGATTTGACATTTGTTTGTTAATTTGAGGTCATAGAAATTGAGTTAAAAGCCGGGAATGAATTTGGCCCAAGACTTTGCCTTTATGCAAGTTAATTTAAAACACATAGGTCAGAGGAACGAACTCCGTTATACATAGGAAGACTGTTTTAAATTGAGAAATCAAGATGTATATGTCCCTCCTTAGCTCCCTTCACTTCAAGTAATGCATTGTATAAATGTACGCTTAGCTACTCAGTAGTCCCAGCCATTGATTGCCACTTGATTTAAGCCTAATTTATCCTTAACCAAGCATCTTGCTGCTTCTGAGGCCATTGATGACTGAGAGTCACACACAGCGCAGAGAGATATGTAGATGGTTTGATTAATTTAGTGCTGCTGAGTATTTTTTTGAACTTGTAATTGTATTTTTTGTATGTTTAACTAATTTGTAATTCTGATTTATAGCCAGGCTGGCAGGAGCACCTAAACATGAAATGATGTATCGTAGTGGAATTTTAACCTATACATAAAACCAAAGGCAATTAATGAACTAGATTTGTGTTCTGTCCTGAGAGAATGACTAAGGTATATTACATTCCATGCAAATACCCTATTTGAATGCAAATGCAGCATAGATTAATTTATTTAACTCCAACATATTTTTTGCCTGTATTTTATTAATTTTTGAATACAGACACCATAAATAAAAAGGGAAGAGAAGAGGTATAAAGACGTACAATGGCTTAAGTGCACTGTCTAGGATTTGCCTATCCTGTAGCATCTCCTGCTGAGTTAACCTGGTGCTGCATGTACTCCCTGCCTCACTTTCCCTTCTTAGGAAGCCAATAATTCCACTTCTGGCACTCTTGACTCAATAATACCCTCCTGGGAGCTTGTTTATTACAAAATGTCATACAAAAGGTTCCATAACAAAAAGCCACAAATAAACAAAAGATGCTTCTGACTTTCAGGGCTCCTCTACCCTCTAGGTTCTGTTCCTGCTTCCCTCAGGATTACCTCTCAGTCTCTGCCGTGTCCTTGTGATAGGAGCCCTAGCTCTCCTCTTGGAACTGAGTAATTCAAACAATGATTACCCTTCTCCTTACCCAGCTCTCCTCTTAGAGCAGGGTTGCCATTCGGCTCTCTCAATTGGTCTCACTTAGTCATCAGGTTCAGAGAATTTGGTAGCTTTCTTCTACTGATATCTGCTCCTTACTAACTCAGGGCCCTGATGGAATCTTCTTACTACCTTCACTGTCTGCAGGCATCTGCCTTCCTATGAGTGAGTGAGTGCCTTCCTTATCTGTACATTTATGCTGGTCCCCTTCTCTCAGCCCATTCCCAATTGGTTGAAAGAGAGCAGAGACTTGTCCTGTCCTCTCTGTAAGGCTCTTGGCCCCAGACCCTTCAAGCAATATTACTGGGTTTTCTCTTCCAATCTTTGCCAGGTCCTTGTATCTGTAATCGGATCTTACAACTCTTAAAGAGCCATGCCAGGTGGCGGAGTGGTCTGACCAGTAGGCAGTATTGCCCTTGAGGGGCAGACCACCCCATCACATGCACCTATAAAAGATCTATCAATTACAGCCATGTGGGATATTTGTTGCAAATAGGTTTTCCTATGGTTTTCCTGGGAGTTGAGTTTGCAAAACTTTCCTAGAATTGGAGAAATTTTACAAGATGTCTCCAAAAGAAGGCATGTAAGAAATGTCAACTAGAAGGATTAAGTGTGGATTTTTGTCATTGTTATAATGAGTCCCTCAATGCCATACACCTAGAGAAATCAATCCCACATTTTGTTCCCACCTCTGCCACTAAGTGTTCTAATACTACTTTCCAGATGTGTACTCTTTACAAACATTAGTTTGTTAAGCCTCACAAGGTCCTTACGAAACTGACAGGTATAATTATTCCTATTTTACAGATGGTGTAGAGGCTGAGAAAACTTTCCCAGAGACTCAGCCCTGGTCTACACTGGGGAAGGGGTGGGAATTGACCTAAGAAACAGAAGTTCAACTATGAGACTTACCTCGCATCCTCACAGTGCAGGGTTGACTGCTGCCGCTCCCCTGTTGACTCCGCTTCTGCCTCTCACCACGGTGGAGTACAGGAGTCGACAGAAGAGCAATCGGGGATCGATTTATTGCATCTACACTAGATGCAATAAATCAATCCCCGATAGATCCATCACTACCTGCCGATCCAGCGGGTAGTGTAGACGTACCCTCAAATAGAGTCTTTCAGAATGTAAGTCTGATTCCCAGCCTGTGTCTCATCCATTAATATACAGCGGCTCCTGGGAAGTCACGTAACCTCTATGAGTATGTCTATGCTGCATTTTAACACCCAGGGCAACGAGTCTTAGAGACCGGCTTTACAGAGTCAGGCTCATGGAGCTCGCGCTACGGTGCTAAAAACAGCTGTGTAGATGTTTAAAATAATCATTACCTCTCTAATAATATTTGGCTTTGTAAAACCATCTCATTACTAGAGAGAGGCTCACAGTAAGCCTTCAGGGCAGGGATTGTCTCTTTTCTGTGTTTGTATAGCACCCAGCACAATGAGGCCCCAATCCTGATTGGAAACTGAGTGTTATCATAGTACACATATTTACTACTACTACGTAGTATGTCAAATCCAGGACACTTCCTGCTGCTCAGATGTAGATGTTTGGGCTCAGGCTGGAGCTTGGGCTCTGAAGCTCGCCTGCCTGCCAAAGCTTCAGGCCCAAGCCTCAGCTTGCGTTGCCATATCTACACTGCCTTATTAAGTGTTGTAGCAGAAGCTGGTATCTAGGGACCACAAGTTTTAAAATGCAGTGTAGATATACCTTAAGTGTATCTATTTCCCTACTGGTGATATGAAGAAAAAAATACTGAGCTACATTCAGCTGAGGGCACCTTAAATCCTGTGTATGATTTTTTTAATTTCATTTATGGTAAATTTTACCCAATGCAAGATTATTTGAGCCCTAATGTATTGCTATAATTCTAACAAGAGGTTGCCTCAGAAATGTTCAGCTGTTGATATATATAACTGTTCTTAGATAAAATAATTCTGTCCTCTTTTTCTTTCCCCCACACCACAATCCATCCGTTCCAAACTGTCCACAGCAAAATAAATACATAAATAAATGAATGAATGAATTCCTCAGTTCCATACTCTACCACAAAAATCCATCAGTCCTCTCCTGCTTCTTCTCCTTAGCACCTTACAGTATCTTACAGGTGGCTTCCCTACCTAGCAGCTATTTCTCACAGTAGTAGTGAGGGTGGCAGGCAGGTGGGCCATGGTCTTGGGTTCTTGTATGGTAGGTCATTTGCAAAGCTCCCCTTTTTCTCCTGAGATGGCAAGGTCTCCATTGATAACTGATTTTCATTATTTTCGTAATTAGCTGGTGTGAAGGGTCTGGTAGTAGAGCAGCACTCCCTGGGTTGAAGTATGGAGGGACAGGGATGGGGGGTGGTTGAGAGGGTTCATGGAAGGTTATGAGAAGATGCTCTATCCTAGTACGACTTTTCAAACTCTGTGTGGGGCAAGCAGACACAGTCAGAGAGAGAAGCGTGGTACAGAAGCTGCAAGACTCTTACTCAGGAAAACAACTTGACCACTCCTACTCTTCCTTATACAATGCTGCATCAGCCAATGGGGGTGCTGGAACGATCTAGTGCCTCTGACATACTCTTCTTGTAGCACTGGTGGGAGATCCAGGAGAGGAGTCCCCTTGTGACAATTGCTAAGCCAAAGCAGGTGCATCTGTGGGGAAGCACCTTCCTGAATAAATAGCACCTGGCTCAGTCCCAGCCTCAGAGAAGGCTGGAAATGTTAACAAGCAGAGCTGGACTCAGCATTCTGGGGCAAGCCTTGAAATAACTTGTGCCACAACTTCATCATGATGTAACCAATTCCTATTCATCATTATAACCACACTGCACACACAAACAACCTGAGGCCTAGTAAAATGATATGCTGGAGTACATCCCAAACTTAACTTACATTTCTTAATATAGAATGAGTATGTGGCAGAGGAGGGAATTAAGGCTGGTGGGGAATCTTTAAGTCCCCCTTAACTTCCTGCTGCAGAAATGGAGCCTGGCTTTTTGCTTCTTTCAATTTAAGCAATTGCTTCACAAAGGATAATAACTTTAAAAAAAAAAGGGTGATATCTTTGTTTCAAACACCTTCTCCATTAGGAAAGGGCTCACGTGAGCCTCTGCCTGTCCATCGGTGGTCTGGCGGGGATTCCCCTCTCTCCTAGGTTGTTCCAAACTATTATCACATTTGGGGAGGCAAGAATTCATGCTGGAATTGCTCTGAGATAGAGATTATATCCCACTGCCTTTATTAATATGGAAAGAACAATATAATTGAAGACAACAGTCAGTATGAGTAGGACATTATCCTAAGATGCCTAAAAGGCACTTTGTCTCCCTTAGTCACAGTCTCACCCTCAAGCCACAACTTCTTAGATCCAGATTAAAGCACCTCCTTCTGTCTGGGCAGGACTGATTTGTATGGATGCAGCAGGCTCATGGAGACTAAACACTCATGTGGCTCCTGACCTCTCAGTCTTGCACTCAGACCTCAGTTTACTGTGTCCCTGCAATGGCAGCACATGCCCCCCTCCTGCCACCTGTGCAGTTCCTTCCATAATAGAATCCCCATCCTCCAATCAGAGGAGAGCTAGCAGTGGGAAGTAGGAGAAATGTTTCCTTGGTGGTAATGAGGAGCAGTGGAGATGCCAGCTTCTTCTGTCTTCGCATTCCCCAACAATCAGGGACATGCAGGCAGGGCCAGTCTTCAAAGGGCTGCTGCTGAGCTGTGGAGTGGAGGGTCTACAGGTGATATTGCCCATTGAAGAAGAAAATGTTTGAAGGAATCACTTGTTAAAATCAGAGCTGCCACTGTACTTCCCTGTACATACCCCTACTGCTTTTTCTCTCTTGTTCAAGCTTAATTAAATAATTTATCAAAAGAAAGCTATGAAGAGGTTTCTGGGTAGGGAAGAGTAGGTTAGAAGGATGAATTACAAGTCCCCTGGCAGATGGGAGCTGAGCTTCCTTCCCCAGTAAGTGCTGAGGATATTGTAGTACAGCGTTCAGCAACAAAGGAAAAAGTCCTATTGTTTGTTTCTACTTTCCTTGTTTAAACAGGTAACAATTTATATCACCTGCAATCCAGAGAGAACTTGTAAGGGCAGACCCTGAGGTCTTGATGAGGAAAGAGGGCACAAAGGTGGCTTTATACCAATTTGATCTTCTAGAGGCTGTTATAGCAAATAGAAATCATCAGGAATAGAGAAGCCCCAATCATGCTCCTTTACCCCAGCCATGCCTCAAGAACCAGTCATAGAGAGGTGTAGAGCAGTCATGTCAGCTGTTCTAGAGTCCCCTCCCCCTCCCCGTGCCAAAAATAATGCCAATACACAGGGTGATCCTACTGTGGCCATTTAAGCTATAGTTAGGGCAGTTGTGTGCCAGTGATGCAGGACAACATACAAGGCAATACGATCCATGCTGTTGAATTGGTTCTGTAGGAAAGGGAACCAGACTGCCTAATTCTTCCCAGCGCAAAAGGTGAAAACATTTGGCTCCCAAACTGTGTAATGCACATTTTTGTAAGGGTCTCCAAAGCAGCAGCAAAAGACCACATTGAAAAGCCTGTAAGACACTATCCAATACTGAAGGGCACTTTGTAAAGTGACCTTAATGAGCTCATGTGACAATAAGGTAACAGGTCCCCATGTAAAATACTGACCTAGGGCTGACCATGGAAGTTGATCAACTATTAATATTGGTTTTCAGGACTATCATCCCTCTGTAATAGTCACTCTTAAATACTGGATAAAACGCAACATCGTATCATTTATTCTTCTCTCCACTACTTGGCTTCCAATGTGGTCAAATGCCATCTTCACATATTTAAAGTATACATATCAATACCATAATTAGGTGTCCAGTATGTTCCTACTTTTAATTCATTATTTATTGCTATTTTATTTTGATTGTGTATGCAACATGCCAGGAGCTTTGGCAGAGGGGTGCTTTGTATATAAAGCCATTGTTAAAGTTAACAGGGTTTGAAACTAACAGGACTTTTTTCATTTCTTCATTCATTCGTCCATCTGTATCACTGATGTCAGCACATATCTGAGAAGAGTGTTTCTGCTGCTCAGCAAATAGAGAAAGCACAAACCACTGCTTTTTAATCATCCCTCATGTTTTAATTACTGTTAAAAATTGTGGATTTTAAAATAATCTCTAAAGAATTCCTCAACAGTTTTTAAGATAATTTTAGTAATTTGTTCAATCCAAAATAAAATTTTCTCTTTATATATTTTTAAATTAATGATCACTTATTAATATAGCACCAAAAACCATGATAGGTGCTATAAATTTACCGAGTCTCTGTGAAATTACAGAACTTTGAGAACTGCTAGCTTTTTTTACTTTGGAATACCTCTATGGTAGATCATGCAGAGTAGTTGTCTGAAAAAATTATGGCTATTAGACTAAACTCTGTCTCAATGAGATCCTCAACTGACATATCATTGGGGGTCTCTGTTAGAAAAGAATTATTTCTTATTTCTTCTCCATCAGGCTATAAAAGAAACATGCAAGCTATTCAGTTTTAAAGATGTTGATTTTTCTGACATTAGTAATGTTAACATTATTTGTACTAATTTATATATGGAGAGACAAGTACGTTGAGCATATTTATTTGGAAATAAAATAAAGAGCTAGTCTGCCAATTGCAATCACTTTGCAGCACATGATAGAAGTAAGGGTCTCAAGAATTCAGGACCTGAACATCAGTCTTCTACTCCAGGTAAAAGGAAGCTTATTTTCATTTTGTTTTGTGTTTGGCCAAGGAAAATAAACTGAGTGTTCAGTTTTCAGAGTTGTCAAATTGACATTATCACAAGTCTTTCAAAATTTGTTATTTTTTCTTACAGCTCCAGCTACTAGAGTATTACATAAGAATCTTGTAATCTACTAGGGATTACATAAGAATTGTTTTTTTAATGAAAGGCAAGATTAAGTTTTTAGCCTACATGGTTACGGAGAAATCTTGAAACCTGACCCAAGTACCCCCAAAAGACTCAAAAGTCAGAAGGCAAATAAAAATAGCCAAATGTATTCTTCTTTTTTTAAAAAAAAAAAAAGAATACTCATGATTTTCAGGAGCCCGACTCGTAATTCTGGAACCATTGGGGTTGGCAATACTAGGTTTTGGAATGCTTAATTATATTGGTAAATTAAAGGAATTGGTGAGTCAATGCTCACCAACATGTGAAAGGACAGGGTTGCACTGACTAAGCACTAGGCTCCGCTCAGCTGTGATGGCCCTGGCCCTGTACTCTGGACCCTCCCCCACAGAGTTGCAGCTAGCTTCAAAGACCAGGTGAATAAAGTAGAGCTGATCAAAATGATTTCACTTAAAAGTATGTTTTATTGAAAAGCCATATTTTGACAAAAAAAACATACACTTTCAAAAGAAAAGTTAGATTTAGTTGGGTTTGGCCCTGCTTTGAGCAGGGGGTTGGACTAGATGACCTCCTGAGGTCCCTTCCAACCCTGAGATTCTACGAATATATGATTCTATGAAAATATCCATTTTAGTATACTTTTTGTTTGTTTTGGTGGAAAAAAATCCCACTAACTTTTTACAAAAAGCGGTTACTGGTCTCTTGGTGTTCACACCTCCAGATCAGCTGCTAGCAGTGGACTTCATCCTCCCTGATTGCATTAACCTTGTTATCTTAAACCTGATTCTGGCTTGCATATTTATACCTGCCTCTGGAAATTTCCACCACATGCGTCTGACGAAGTGGGTCTTCGCCCACGAAAGCATATGCTCCAATATATCTGTTAGTCTATAAGGTGCCACAGGACTCTTTGTCACTCTTGCAGATCCAGACAGACATGGCTATCCCTCTGATACTTAACTTTTTTTACTTCCACCTCTCCCATTTTTCTAGTGGGGAGAAAAGTGAGATTATGGCCTGGGGGGAAAGGGGAGGGGGAGGGATTCCCGCTGAAACCACATGACATTCTAAAAAAATTTCAAAACTATTCTGAAAACAGTTTGAAAAATGGAAAATGTAATGCAATATTTTAAACGAAAGAAAAATGCCATTTCTTTCCATTGTTTCAGGCTGTCTGCAGACTAAAGTATGATCTATACAGAAAGATACACCAGTTTAACTAAATGTATTTAAAATGGTTTAGTTAAATCAATGAAACCTGTGTGGAGATTTAAATTGGTCAGTGTCTGCATTCCGGTGAGGAAGAGGGAGGATTGCATTGATTTAACTAGCATGGTTTCTAAACCAATGTACTTAAATCAGTGCACAAATTGCGTAGACAAGCCCTCAGACAGGCATCAGAGACACTGGGTCACACATTCAAGCTTTACTACGTAACCATGAAGGCTAGAAACACTAAAATAACCTGAGATTCTGATCTCATACTGTAACCCCCAGGAGCTGGAGCTCTAGGCATGAGTCTATAGTCCAGCCCTCAGTAAGTGCTCAACAACCTGACCCAGAGAACTGGTGTTGAAAAATACTCTTTCCGTTCTACTTCTTTATAGTACATAAGATTTTGTTCAAATACCACCTTCTTTTAAAAAAAAGAAAAGAAAGTGGCATCTTACTCAGTACTCACTAGCCTTTAAAAATCAGAAATGCATTTCAACTTTAAGATTAATTTGTGTTTGAAAACCTCAAAGTGGCAGAAAATTATTTTAAGCCATGTGGATAGTATATAAACAGAATTCTTGAGATACTGCCACTGTGCAAGGTATTTTTTCTCTCTATTAGATTTAGTATCCAACGCTCTTCCTCACTTTATGCCATGTTGTGTTTGACAAAATATCTGCGCAGCCCATCCTGTCTTCTCTGGCTGAAATATGTGCTGATATTAGAGGGAAAAAATCAAGTTGATTAAAATTTTAATAAATGCAGAAGTGATTGTTTTCATATCTGCTTTCCCCCAAATGTATTATTTGTTCCCCTAAGAAAGCGCCTTGCAAGAACACGCTTGGGGAGTCGTATTTTTATGCCAGCTCTTTAAGCCACTCGGCAATTTCTACACTCTGGTGTTTGAATGACTCCATATTATCTCTTAGGCTATGTGATCTTGTTCTGCAATCAGAGCCTTTATGTAGCAAGCTAGTGAAATTAGAAATAGGATTAGAAAATGTGACTATATTATCTAAAATTTACACACTTTTGTATTGCTTCAGCTTTTCAAGTCTCAAGGGAGCTGACAATGATTAGGATCTATTTCTAGTGAAGTTACAATTGGGAATAAGGGTCTTTTGAATAAGTGAATCAACCTTATTATGACAGAGGCTCCAATAAAGATGTGCATTAGAGTATATCGGGTTCTGCTTTTGAAACCACATGAAATCTTTGCATAAGATTTCACACTGCAGCATACATTAACCAAAAGTAATATTAAAACACAAACTTCACCCCCCCCCAAAAAAAACCCCACCCTGCTACATAAAAGTAATGCCAAGCCCACAGAATAGGAGAATTAAAAACTGAGTTTGATACATAGCAGTACATTTGCAGAACGGGGATTTCCTGTTTGCACATATAAATCAGGCTGACACCATGTACACCATGACACTCTGTACCTCAGTGGCAGAATGTAACACCAGCCAGGATCAGGTGGCTTCCACCTTTTCAGGGTCTGTCTCTATGTCATCACTTGAGATCACATGTCCCAGGTAATTTACTTTGTCACGGAAAAAAATTGCATTTTGACGGTTTCACCTTTAAGTTGGCTTCACATAGCCTCTCTAGCATAACTCCCAGCTTCTGCAGGTGCTCCTCAAGTGACCTCCCAGTGACAATGATGTCATCAAGATATACCAGGCAGGATGTGCCCTGAAGGTCTTCCCTCATGACATCCATCCATCTTTGCAACATTCCAGAGTCTAAAAGGCATGACCTTAACTTTGAAGAGGCCCTGTTTACTGGTGAATACCATCTTCTGTCAATCATTGGGGTGCATTTCCACTGGCCAGTAGCCACAGGCCAGGTCAAGGGTGGAGAACCAAAAGGCCTTTGCCAGCAAATCTAAAGTGTCATCAGCCCTAGGGCGGGGATAGGCATTTCTCATAGTAATCATCAAAGATCTACAACCTATCCTAAAAGATGATCCCTCACTCTCACAGATCTTGGGCGACAGACCAATCCTTGCTTACAGACAGCCCCCCAACCTGAAGCAATTACTCACCAGCAACCACACACCATACAACAAAAACACCAACCCAGGAACCTATCCTTGCAACAAAGCCCGATGCCAACTCTGTCAACATATCGATTCAAGTGATACCATCACAGGGCCTAATCACATCCGCCACGCCATCAGGGGCTCATTCACCTGCACATCTACCAATGTGATATATGCCATCATGTGCCAGCAATGCCCCTCTGCCATGTACATTGGCCAAACCGGACAGTCTCTACGCAAAAGAATAAATGGACATAAATCTGACATCAGGAATCATAACATTCAAAAACCAGTAGGTGAACACTTCAACCTCCCTGATCACTCAATGACAGATTTGAGGATAGCAGTGTTGTGACAGATTAACTCCAAAAGCAGACTTCAAAGAGAAACTATTGAACTCGAATTGATATGCAAACTAGATTGCGTTGCCTCCGGATTAAATCGTGATTTGGAATGGCTCGGCCATTATGTTAATTGAATCTATTTCCCTTAAGTTAACGATCCTCATTCACACCTGTGTGACCATCTTGTTTATCACTTCAAAAGCTTTTTCTTCCCCTGCTGTCATGTTTCCTCTCAACTAATTAGCCTCTTAAGATTGGTCTATACACCTGGACCATCATGTTTCTCTGACTGTATATATATCTGTCTGAAGAATAATTTCATTCCACACATCCGATGAAGTGGGTACTAACCCACGAAAGCTTATGCTGAAATAAATTTGTTAGTCTCTAAGGTGCTACAAGTTTTTCTTTCTTATTTTCATTTTGCTGACACAGACTAACACCGCTACTACACTTAAACCTCTCATAGTAATGTAACTCAGTTGTCAATAGTCCACACATCTCTGTCTCTCCTCCCCCACCCCCATCTTATTTTATTACCAAGACTATAATGCAGCCCCTGGATTCACAGAGGGCAGGATGATCCCGCTCTATACCATCTGTTGAAGCTGTTCATTGAACTCTGCCTGGTGGTGGATTGGGTCCTTTGTGGTCCCAGTCTCACGGGTCTGGCATCGCTAATCTCAATCTGGTATTGTGTCAACCCTGTGCATCCCAGGTCATCATTCCCAGTGGAGAGCACATCAAAGAAATTTCCCCATCAGGTTCTGGGCTGCTCATTCAAAGTGGTTGATCCAGATGGCCCAGCCCTGACCGTCTCCAATATAAGCTCCAGGCATGAAGATGAGCCTCTGTCTCTCTCTACCTGCACTGCCCTGCCTATTTGCACTCTCAGAGCTCCAGGGAACACTTTGATCCTCAAATCTGTTCATTTACACCTACCATATAGACCTGGGGTACCTACACCTTACCTTAACCCTTGCCAGCCAAATTTGCCAGTTGGAATCCCACCTCTGTCACCAGTGTAATTATTGGAGTTACTCTGTACCCCAAACCCCTACGGTGCCAGTAGCATGTCCGGTGCACCGAGTCTTGGAGGCAAGCACTATAGGTGCTTTAGCAGCTATGCCTTGTAGGCACTTGCCCAAATGGGTCCCAATAACCATACAGATATATGGCGAAGGGAAATGTTTTTACAAGGGCTGGCGGGAAAGGTTGGCAGAAAATGATGGGATTCTGTTTCCCTCAGGCTATGTGATGTTGCTCTACAATCATTGAGACATTGACACTAATTGGCATGGCATGGTTCAGGCTGAAAGACCCTGTAGCACTTCCAGAAGAGGGATGAGGTAGCAAAGATTTTACTATCACTGCACTTTCCTGTGGAGAGACGATTCCATTCTTTAGTGCTGTCAGTTGACACCTTTCACATGTACTAAATTCAATTAAGAAATACACTAGTCCAATATAGCTACTATTTCAAAATTTTCTTTTCAATACAATTTTTTTTTTTTGCAGAAGAAGACTCAGATGATATTGGTAATGTTTTTGCACACACAGAGCCTGATTAATTATTTTTATGAAGTAATAAACTGAAAAAATAGACCTTTAAGTACTGTATTACTTTATTTCATACTTCTCATCCCTCTGGGAATATCTGAAGTACAGAATCCCTGAGAATCTGAGTAAGATATGACCCGTTTTAAACGTAGGCTACATGTTCAAATTTAGGCAACTAAATCTGAATTTATGCTTCTCAATAAAATGATCCAACATTCAGAAGTCCTGTGAATCCATAGCTTCCACTGATTTCATTAGGATCTCTGGATGCTCAGCAGCATTGGGTCATTTTAATTTAGGTGCCTAATATATTTTAAAAATTGGGTCATTAATAGTACTTTGGCTGGGTTATCTGTAGTATATAGTATGATAAACAATATTATAGCTTATTTATGTAGACACATTTTTCCTACACATTAAAGGGAGGAAAGGCTTGTATATTTCAATATTAATGTGCAGTTTATTTTCCACATTCTTTTAACATCTTTCCTTTTTTTAATGCTAAAACAGTCATAAATATGGAGTGTTCCCTTGAATATTCCAGGCAGTTTTTATTCATGATGTAGTTTCCTTATCATCTTTCCCAGCAACATCGTTGTCCCTGTTCCTCACATAAAATGTTTCTTGTCAGTTCCCCCCAAATGTTCTAAGGTTGTTCTAAAAGTTACAGAACTGCAGGAAGTAAAACTGATACATTTCTACCTGCATTATGCTGCTCAAAATCCATAATACATCAGATATTTTTCTGTTCACTCTGTCTATAAATCCCACTTTCCTGTGGCTTCCATTGTGACATGGAGCCTCTGCACAGATAAGGGAAAGAGTGTATGAAACTAGATGACAATGATCTCCAAATGCACAAGTTTCTCAGACTGTCTATGGTAATTGGATTACTTGAGAACTTTAATGTTATCTTCATTCCTTACAACCAGGCTACACTTTCCATCTCCTAGACTGTTTATTACCTTATTTTTATTTCAGCCTTCATTTTTATTTTATTTTCAGTCTTCCCCCTCATGCCTCTCCCATTTTAGAATACCTGCTGCTCCCCAGGATGGATGGTTTTCTTCTTACCATTCCTTACACCAACCTCAAAAGGTATATTACATTAAAACTGAAAGGAAATACTGTAATATCTCAAGAATATTTGAACATAATATAAAAATCAGGGGTTTTACAATGTCTTATAAATGCAACCCTATTAGCAAAAAGAAAAAAAAATCCAACAAAAGTATTTCAAACCTGGGGAGAAAGTGGACCAAATTAAAAAGGCAATTAGAAATGTTGAACTTCCACCTTGTCAAGTAGCTTCCTGGTAGATAATATGATAATAAGAACAGGTTCATTTGCACTGTTTTAGAACAGTGTATATGCCCTTCTTCTAATGCTGTTTGTCTTTAATGCATCTTGTACTATTCCTATTAATCTGCATAATCTCAGCAAATGCAGGTACCAGAGCAAGGCAGTTTTGGCAGAAGGACAAAGGCCACTTTGTCTCAAGTAGTAACAAATCTCTTTCATTAAATGCATTTTTCTGCTTTATAGTCTTCACAAGATGTCAAGCCCACATGGTAACCCAATTAGTTCTCCATGAACAATAAGGTAAAGTCTAGATCTAGGTAAGTATAGTTACTTGGAATGGATTGTTGGTGGCTCACTGGTAAAGTTAGCCTTTTTATGGAGAATCACACATTCTCCAGTCTATAAATAACCAGGTGGATAACACTACAGCCTTTACAGTCACTGCATTGGAGTTGAATAAAGGCAGACAATTATAAAAAGTAACAGAAGGAGAACTGTGATTTGCTAAAGTACAGTCATATTTAGCATAATCTGAATTCCTTTTCTTAAGGTGCTTTAAATAATGCCTTTTGAGATGTTTAAACATACTGTACAGCTTTGTCAGCATTCCCAGTAAAATCTAAAGTTTTCAGGAATTTAAAATATAGCTCAAAATTTTAAGACCCTCCCAAAGAGTCTAAAAATGGCACTCAGCTGATATGCAAACTCTATTTCTGGTATTTAAAATGGAGTAAATAGGTTGTCATTGTACAATTATTAAATGATTTTTTAGTAGTTTCTAACTCCCTTATCTCTGTTTTTAAGCTTTAGATAAAGCTGAGTAAGTTTAAAAATGAGAAGATACTGTCATATTTTAATATATGTGGCTTTGTTATATTTTGATTTAGAAATACTCAGATACAATATGCAATATTTGAAAAATAGCTCCTGATCATGTCCACTTGCTACTGTTTATAACATTATTTTATTACTTTTATTACCACCTTACATCTTCACTATGCATTTATAAATATCAATTTTGAGAGTTCAATATCTCAGCTGCATAAAATCGCTTCAGGTTTCTATCCTGGATGCAAATGGTGTCTGGCAAATAAGATGAAAATTGGTTAAGCTAGGACATTTTAAACTCTTATTACCTCTACACTTTACATCTATATACAAGTACTGTAGAAAGATGGTCTCATCAACAACACCGAGGGGGCTTTCGGGAGAACCCAGACTGGCAGATTCAGCAACATCGAAGGCTATAAATTCACATTTTGCCAACACTAGATCTCTAGAAAAAAATTAGAAAAGAGATAGTATGGCATACAGCAATGTACACTGTTCAGGCTTGTCTTAGCTGATTTACATCACATAACCTAGGATTAAGTCTGTGTATTTTAAGTGAGTTTCACTCTTATACTTATTGTTTCCCATATTTATGCATAAAACTATATTTCATATACTTTATTTCCATATACATTATTAATGAACTAGGCAAAAACAAAAATAATCGGTCATGTTGTCAGGACAGAGGGAAACAAAGTACTTTCTTGATGAGAGGAAAAGGAAAAATAAAGCAGTCACCAAGCTTTTGGTGTTAAATCTTGAGTCTGCAGATTAGAGGTAGGGTGGGTATTTTTTTCTACAAGTGACATTCAACCCTCTCTTGAAAAGGCAAAGGTTGAAAATGTCATGGAGGTTTACCAGAAAATACAGTGGTATAAAACCTATGATCAGAAACTCCAGAGGGGAAAGAGCTTTCTACTCATCTATTGAGAAAAAGGCAAAAGTGTTGCCATAGAATTTCATTTGCATAGGCTACCTACCCACAATTCCTGTAGTGACTCTTGGTGAATCATTATAACTATATATGAACTTGGAGTTTCAGGAATAGTGGATTCTTAGCGAAGCTTAAAGAGGGCAAAATGCTTGTGGCAAAGAGCTCATTTCCAAACAGCCAGGACTCTGCTTAATGATGCTAAGAGCTCTTGGGTCCCCTCTCTTGGGACCTTCACACCACGAGACAACATAGACTAAAGACTTCACAGAAAGAGATGACACAGAGATTTCCAATGAGAGACAATACATAGAGCAGCAGAAGAGCTGAATGGAATCTGGTCAGGCTGTGCCTACCCATCACCTTAAAAAAGAAGCTGAATCACTAAACTGGGGTTAGGAGGCGACACCTCCAGGGATGACAAGGCAAGCAGCTTCCTTGACAGTGGAGACAGACATTCAAAGAGACTCTTGGACTACTGCTACTTGCTGATCCAAACTATCAGTGAGGATGGGTGAGCTGATGAGGACAAGGGACTGTTATCTTTGGGAGATTGTCACCAGTAGAAAGAGAATCAGTGGACTACTTCCAGCATTACTGGAAGAGGGCTATTTTATTCTTTATTTGCATATATATTCTATTGCTGTGTTTTCTCAAGTTTATGACTGTGTTCCCTTTCCCCTAATAAAGATTCCCTTGTTTGCACACAGACCGGGGCTTGAGAGTAGGGGAAGTTCTGCCTGTTATGAGTACCCAGGGATGTAAGTGGAACTTAAAGACTGTATAGGTTTTCTGCCAGTCTTCTGACTCCAATAAAGGTAGGAAGAATTAAATCAAAAATATACTTGTAATTTTGTGGGTATTTTTGTTATGCTTATTGCCACCTGGTAGCCAATGTGGGGATAGCTATTTATTGTTAGAAGCCCCAAGGCTGTACTGGGCATGTTCCACGGGGTTGTGGGAGTGAGGACGTTTTTCAAGATGGACTTGTAAGCCTGGCTTGACATGAGTGATTAAATACATGTAAATAAAACAGGCTATTAAAATTCTATAAAGGTGCCAAAATGCCACAGTAAGTTGTGTTTTCTCTTTCAAATAGCTGCATGCTTTAAAAGCAAAGACCAATCCAGGACCAAAAAGAATTTAAAAATATGAAAAATAAAGCTTAACCATTAACAATTTAATCCAAAAGTGATGTTTAACTGTTGTATAAAGTAAATATTATTAAAAATAAAAGCCTATAAAATTGTGTTTTATAAATAAAAGGTTATATTAAAACTAAGCAGTTATATAAAAGATTAAAATGCCTTAAATTAAAAAGAAATCCAACCAATAACTTAAAATTAAATCTCTTGAAATATTGTTTAATATTTATATGCTAAATGTTATTAAATTTTACCAATCTGCAGTTATCTAAAAATTGTGCCCACTAAAATTTAATAAAATATAATTTAAAAAGTTTACTTTTAAATGCATAAGCCTGCCAAAGTAACGCAGCGACAAAACAAAAAAAAAAGTTTAATAAAACTGGCATAAAAGCTATGCTCTTTAAAACTAGTATGTCGCTATAAAACTAAGCTAACAGAAATGCTATAAGAACATAACCAAGCATTTCAATAAAAAATAGCAGCAAAAGTATTGCATCCTTTAAATAAACAAAACCAAAAAAATATTAATAAATCTTTAACTATATATATTACAATTATTTTGAGTATAAAATTAACTCAATATGTTCCTATAACGTTTAGTATATAAAAATACTTTTTATACAAACTAAAAGCAGCCTTAATTAATATAAAGCAAAAAGCTTACCCTCTTTTATCACCGCAAAATATTACATATTTAGTACAAAAAGTAATATCAGTTAATACAAAGTAAAAAAATATTAACAAGAGTCCAATACCATTATTTGTTAAAAAAAACTTAAACCTTTGCAAGATGTTACCAGTAAAAATACTAAAAAGCACTACAGTTCATACAACGTTAAAAAAAAAGTTTTTCCTTCTTAAATACCATTGTAAAACAATGCAAGGTCTAACAGGCCCCAGACTTGCACTGCTGTTTGCATCTGGGAAATACTTACATGGACATGTGTAAAGTGTTCCTAACAAAGTTGCCAGCATGTGCGTATGCTCTAAAAAAACAGTCTCCAAGTTGCACAATACAGTTAAAGCACTAAAATGTTAATACAGTAAAAACTGCCTATACAACAAGTATTGTGTGGTAGCTAAAAAAATACACTTGTAGCATAAACCCCCAAAATGTTTTATTGGTTAGCCTATATATCCTACTAAAAATATATATTGTACCAATTTTTATACAGTAATTAAAAACAAAGTTAAAATTACAAAAAAGCTTTAAAAACAAAACAAGTTTAGGATATAAAATTACACCCTAGTAAACTATACCAAAAAGTAAGCTTGCACCCCGAAGTTCATACTTTAAGCCTACTATTAATAATAACTGAAATAATTACAACTGCTGTAGTTTTAAAATATGTTGCTAAATAATAAATAAAAAAAAATCTAATGCAAATAAAACAAATGCTAATGTTAAGAAAAAATATAGCAGTGTAATGTAGGCATGGTTTGAGATGAGTAATGAGGCCTCATTTCTTGGGAGATAGGATTAGGAAGGTAAATGGATCAGCAGGCTAGAAATAGAATATATGTGCTAACTAGGGTAGGTAAATGGGTCAGTAAGCTTAAGAGACAAAATGTCTGTCCTAGCTAAAATAATGGGGAACACCCAAGGGAAGATTTACAATGGGCAAGATAAGCCTAGAATGTATGATGAGGTACAGAATAAATTGTAAATGGACCGAACATGCTGTAGATGATTTGGTTCCTACAAAATAACCAAGCCAATCCCAAACTTTTTATGCAATATATAGTAATGGCAATGTAATATGATGTATATAAAGGAATGCTGGGTGTGTACATGATGCCTACAACTCTTTGGCTTATTTTCTGTGTCACTTTACAGGTGTGATACACCCAACACCCACCCGCTGCACTTAAGTCTAATCAACTCAGCATAGCTTTGCTGTGTGCCTAATAAAGATACCCGAGTGACAAAATCTGGAGTCAAATTAAGTTCTTGGAAGTTAAGTGGAAAGAGATCTTGGAGGGAATCCCAACAGGAAGCTGCTCAGTTGTCTATGTGAATCTGTGCCAGGATAAAATATCTCCTTTTTCCAATTTTAATCTGTGTGGGTCTCCATATACTACACTGGTGAGGAAGGTAAGCTGAAAACAATCACCTGCAAGTTCTACACAGTGTGTGAGTAAGTGAACACCTTTTTCTTAATTGCAAAGAAAAATGACTGCACATGGAAAAATGAAAGAGTATGATGCAGAGCAGGAGGACTGGATTTAGTACTCAGACTTCTCAGTACTTTCATTGCAAATGACATAGCAGATGATAACAAGAAACATGTTATTTTACTGAGCGTGTGTGAGCAAATTAGAAGTTTGGTTGCACCAGAAAAGCCAATGCCAAGTCCTTTGATGAGCTTGTTAAAATTGTTACACACCTTTATACCCCCATCCCATCAGAGATTGTGCTGTGTTTTAAATTTAACAGTTTCTCCTGCCAACCTGGAATGTCCATAGCAGTTTTTGTATCAGAGCACTGTGGTTTTAAATGTCATGCTGCAGGACAGGCTTGTCTGTGGTATCAATGATGAAAGAATTCAGAGACGTCTCTTTACAGATCTAAAACCTTTTGATTTTAAAAGAAGCTCTGGAAATAGCACAAGACATGGAAGTAGCCACATGGCATGCTTTGGATTTATGGGGAAGCTTTAAGCAGCACGTAGATAGCCAGAGTTGCGGGCACCAGGTACAAGTCCAGCATTCCACACACACAAAATCTTTAATTAAATAGAGATATCTCCTTAAGAACACATAAAATTGCTTTTGATGTGGGGAGAAACCATGCCCATATCTCCTGCCCATACAAGGATAGGAAATGCTCGGTTTTCTGGAAGTTAAGTCATCTTGCAAAAATGTGCTATAAAAAACAGACACCTGTAAAGGAAAATTTGGGTCACAAGAAAGAGATTCATCATATTGCAGAAGAAGGAGAGGAGCCAGAAGCCAAGGACTTGGTATATACGGTATTTAATATTACCAGAAAAACTCAGAGGGAGAGACCTATGCCATGGATGTTACAATTAATGGACAAAGATTAACCATAGAGATTGATCCATGAGCTTCTCTGTCCACAGTCAGTGAGGTTAGTTATCACGAGTTGTGGCCAAGGAACAGGGAGCAGCAAAGGTGGTGTTATGTACAGATGCAGGATAACAAGTTCCAGTGAGAAGTAGTCAGTGTGGAGGTATGATAGCAGGACCGGAAGCTTTGCTTACCTTTAATAATAGTGAAGGGGGAAGGCCCCAGCCTTATGTGGCAAGATGAGTGTGGTGGGGTGGACAAAGCCCAGTTGAAGGCTGGGACCATGGGGAAGTTGTTCAGGGAACTAAAAGCAGTTTTGTTAAATTTAAGTGTAGTAGCCGTGTTAGTCTGTGTCAGCAAAACGAAAATAAGAAAGAAAAAAAAGAAAAACTTGTAGCACCTTAGAGACTAACAAATTTATTTCAGCATAAGCTTTCGTGGGTTAATACCCACTTCATCGGATGCATGGAATGAAACACACTGCAGACAGACATTTATACAGTCAGAGAAACATGATAAGGTCCAGGTGTATAGACCAATCTTAAGAGGCTAATTAGTTGAGAGGAAACATGACAGCAGGGGAAGAAAAAGCTTTTGAAGTGATAAACAAGATGCTCACACAGGTGTGAATGAGGATCGTTAACTTAAGGGAAATAGATTCAATTAACATAATGGCCGAGCCATTCCAAATCTCGATTTAATCCGGAGGCAACGCAATCTAGTTTGCATATCAATTCGAGTTCAATAGTTTCTCTTTGAAGTCTGCTTTTGGAGTTAATCTGTCGCAACACTGCTATCCTCAAATCTGTCACTGAGTGATCAGGGAGGTTGAAGTGTTCTCCTACTGGTTTTTGAATGTTATGATTCCTGATGTCAGATTTATGTCCATTTATTCTTTTGCGTAGAGACTGTCCGGTTTGGCCAATGTACATGGCAGAGGGGC
Source organism: Chelydra serpentina (assembly GCA_037349315.1). Lineage (NCBI taxonomy): Eukaryota > Metazoa > Chordata > Testudines > Chelydridae > Chelydra > Chelydra serpentina. Next base: position 49,144,526 of record JBAIAC010000010.1, read on the forward strand.
ATTGCTGGCACATGATGGCATATATCACATTGGTAGATGTGCAGGTGAATGAGCCCCTGATGGCGTGGCGGATGTGATCTAGTTTTGTTAAAGGGACTCAGTGGTGTGTGGCTGCAAAAAGAAAACAAGAAAAATACCCGTGGCACCTTAGAGACTAACAAATTTATTTAAGCATAAGCTTTCGTGGGTTAAGAACCCACTTCATCGGATGCATGGAATGGAACATACAGTAAGCAGATATTTATACATTCAGAGAAACATGAAAAGGTGGGAGTGTCTATATCAACGTTAAGAGGCTAATTAATTGAAAGGAACTGTTATCAGTACCCATTACAGACAGTTGACACAAAGGTGTTAAGGGTTTTTAAGGAGGGGAAATAAATTCAATTAACGTAATGACCGAGCCATCCACAGTCAATATTCAAGCCTAAGGTAATGGTATCTAGTTTGCATATTAATTCCAATTCTACTGGGCTGGAATTCAGAGTAGTAGGCAAGCCTGCGTCCTCCCCATAGGCCACTGTGGGGAAGTGGCCTACAATCAGATGGCGGTAAACCTCCCAGAAGGGGATCTGAACTGTTAAGAGGCCCAACTGGAGAGCTGGGACCAGAACAGACTAAGGGGGCGAAACCATTACCTCCAGGGAGGAAGCCCTGGGGGTATGGCCTGATACCAGGGCTGGGACTGTTTAAAGAATGCAAACACACCCAACCAGAAGGGGTGCTCATGAGAGGTAGGTGCCACACCATTACAAATGGTTAAACTATTAAAACTTAACTGGGCAGATCTCAATCATATTCATACTAAGCATAGAAGCACGTTTTGAAAAACAATCAGACCTGTTCAGTGAGGTTTTTGATGCTCTGAATGGGGTCACTAGCAGAATTTAGGTAGATCCAGATTCTAAACCACGTTTCTTTAAGCGAACACCAGTACCCCATGCAATGAACCATCAGGTAGACCAAGAACTAAACTGAGGGCAAGCTGCTGGTATTATTGAGCCTGTCCAGTTTTCAGAGTGGGCTGCTCCTATTGTTTTAATGTTGAAATCAGATGATGGATATGGATATGCAGGGGCTACAAGATGATGGTCTACTGTGTGGCCAAGTTAGATACGTATCTGCTCCTCAGGATTGGCGACCAGCTTGCTACCTTATCTGGGAGAAAATGTTTCACAAACATTGATTTAAGTAATGCGTACCTCCAAATCCCTCTGCACAATAGATCTAAACCCTAGGTAATGATCAATAATCCCAAAGCGTTGTTTCTTTACAAGTGCCACCCATTTGGAGTGTCAGGAGATCTGGGTATTTTTCAAAGGGCAATGGACAATTTATTGCAAGGCATGCCATGTGTCTGTGTATACCTTGATGATATCCTGATTACGAGGGAATCTGTCAGAACACTTACCAGGTATTGGGGGGGAAATGGCTGACACAGACCTTAAAAGGGAGAAGTGTATTTTTCAGGTTTCTGAAGTAATTTACTTAGGACACAAAATGGATGTAACAGTGGAAGAGAAGATACGGGCCATTACTGAGGCACCACTGCTACCCGGGGTTCTTTCAACCCAAAGCTCTTGGTAACTTTTACTCTGTGCGAGGTGGTGTCAGGAAATAAATCAGGGGAGACACGGCCGTCCGACCGATAGATGGCTAGCAGAAACAGGACAACACAAGAGTTCTTTCACTTAAAGCTACACTTTACTCAGTCTCAAGCACTCACACATGTCTGCAACAGGTTGGTAAAACACACCCAACCCTCGATAATTACCAAAGCTGAGTGTGGCTCTCAAGTGGCACAGCAGCAGCCAATCTGCCGCTGGGGACTGCAAGATGTATCCAGAGGGAAAGTCCAGAAGAGTCCAACTACCTCAAACTTTCCCCCCTTATTTATACATTAGTAATAGAAGTTAAACAAGCAGTTCCAATGGTCAAGCAAGAGGTTCCTTCTGATTATTGATTAACCAGGTGTGGGTGTTTCTAGAGTTTGCAGCCTTGAGGCCCCAATAGACATTCCTGGGGCACACCCTGCTCTTCTAAAATGCATGTATCAGCAACTTCAACACAATTCTTATCAGGAAGGACGGAGGGTCAAGCTGCCCTTTCTGTGGCACCCAAAACCCCCTGCCCTCCTGCCTTAGTCAAGCTGAGGCTGCAACATGGCCAATTTACAGCCTAGTGACTTGGCTGCTTTTCGCAATAAGCCATAGTGGTTTCAGTCACTTTACTGGTTTGCTGACATCTCCCCATACACCACCACCAAAGTCAGGGTGCGAATAGAAATCTTTTCTAGACCTGCTAGATTATTATGGTACATTTTTACCCAACCTAGCATTGGTATTGTCTCCATTACACAACACTGTTTCAAAAAGGGATAAAATTCCAATAGGGTCAAAACCAAAAAGACTGCTGTGCAACAGTGTGTCCTTTGCCAATCTAGTCCACCTAACGTTCCTTTGCAGCCATGGGCATGGCCTCAGCAACCCTGGGCGAGGCTTCATGTAGACTCTGCTGGTCCTTTTATAGGGGAAGTGTTTTTAATAATAATTGATAATCATTCTAAATGAATTGAAGCACACATAATACCTTCCTCTACAGCTAAGGCTACAATTGATAAACTTTGACATACCTTTTCCACTTTTGGATTGCCTAAGATGGGGGTGAGTGACAATGGTCTCCCATTCACTGGTGCTGTATTTCAGGAATTTGGTTTTTTTTAAAACTGCATCAAACCCATTAATACTCTGCCCTACCACCCTGCTTGAAGTGGCCTAGCAGAGTGGGCTGTGCAAACCATAAAACAGGGAATGAAGAAGATGCTAATGGTAACATAGAAGCCAAGCTGCCAGGCTTCTCCAGCATTGCATGATACCACAAGCAAGAACAGGAAAGTCACCTGCAGAAATCTTACTTGGAAGGAAACAAAGAACTTAATTGGGCTCTTTACACACAGTTGAAGCTGCTAAAGTTGGAGAAAAGCAATCAGCACAAAAATTATATTATGATGTGTGAGTATCACCAAGAACATTAGGTGTATGTAATTCAAGATATACTCATAATGTTTGCAATGGTCCTTGCCGGTTGTCAGGTCACATTGTAATACCAGCGTTTCTTGGGTGATTGAGTTACCAGATGGGAGGCACACTCATAGACATCACAGTCAGGTTTGTCTGCAGTACCAAGAGGAGCTATAGGTGAAGAATTCTCTTTCAGATGTTGTGGTACCAGGGGTTATGCAGTCATTGATCCAATTGCTACATGCAGAAACAGTGAGAATGCTAGGGGCCTCATATCAACCACCACAGTGGATTTGGAAGTTAATCCTGAAGAGATGATTATATTATCAGAAAGCTATTCTGCACCTGCTACTGGTCAGGGACCACAGGTTTTTCCACTGCACTGCTCCAGAAAATCTCCCAGAGCTACAGACAGACTGGACTTGTAATAGTATGGCAATTATGCTAGAGAGGGCAGAATAATCCCTTATAATTGCCTGAGGATTTAGGGTAGTCTACCCCAACCTTTTAGTTAGGATGTTTTGTTTTGTGGTTATAATGTTAAATGTTTTAAATGTATTATTACTTATAATGTAATGGCGGAGGAATGTAGTGTTGTAAGCATTTTATTACAATTATTACCACCTGGTGGCCAGTGTGAGCATAGCTATTTACTATCAGAAGTTTTAAGATTGTACGGAGGAAGCTCCAATGATTGGGAGGGATGGGGGGATGAGTTTTTCAAGATGGAGCTACTTAGTTGTCTGTGCAAATCTTTACCAGAATAAAAGATCTCTGTTTTCAGTTCTACTCTGTTTTGGATTTCCATGCACTACAATACTTTATTTCCCCAGCAAAATAGAAAATGCAGGGCATATACTCCCTCTCTTCAGTGAGAGGTCTGCCTGCCTGGAAATGATCAACTGGAAGACCCATTTACAAAGAGAATATCAACACACACTGAACAGAAAACACAGACCAGATATGTGTGTCTTTCTGCATGACACATGTGGCAGGGCTCACACACTAAGGTATTGCCAGGAGGAGGAAATTTCATGAGTGAAATCCTGCTACCTGTGTTAAATCTGTGTTAAACTCCTGTTGACTTCATTGGTGCCTGTATTCCTCCCCAGAGCTAGATCCTGCCACTGAAAACACCACCCACCAGGCCTTGCAAGTTCAAGCCTGAGGAAAGGAAAGTGTATCAGATCCACATGTCCCAATCACTGTGATGGGACATAGCGTGAGAGGTGATTTCTAAGATAAGTGGGTCCTAGTCCACTTAGTAATTTACAGGTAATCAGCACCTTGAATTGTGAATTAATAACTAGCATAAAGTCTGGAGCACAAGTATAATATTCTCTCATCTGTCTGGCCTCATTAGTTGAAGATGGGTGGCCTTCAAGGACAGTATTAGAGCAGTCCCTCCTGGAAATAATAAAAAGTATGAATAATTATAATATAAATATAATTATACTGCATGCTAACTTTGAGAGGAAAGGACACATTTTCTTGTGTGACAAAAAAAATAATCTTTCTACTACTTTTACGTGATCTCCAAGGGGGTCATGAAGCCAGTAAGAGCCGAAGATTGCATAACAATTGACATCAGTTGACATGTTTTTTTGCTGAGGGTGCAGTCACTTTCCTTGCCAATTCCTCAAACCGTTTTCCCCAGCCAAGAAGTGTAATCTCCATTTTATAAGAATTGAGTTTAATCCATCTATCTTTTACCGAAGCCCTTAATTATGTTATACACTGGAAAAGCAGGGACATGATGCAACTTTGCTGGGGTCCACAAGTGTGTTCACTCTCAGGGTGAATGCCCAATTATTAATCATAACCCTGCCCAAAAGGAAAAAGAACTGTCCCTGCCAGGTTTCTTCAGGTGAGATGATTATTTCATGATCTGCCATACTGAAGACTACTGATAGATGTGCTATCATTTCACTGCCTTCAGATGACCATATACCAGTGACTACAACTCTTTCTTCATGTCATGCCCAAGTCTGAAACCTGACTGACAGGAATTCAGGAGCTAAAGAGATTAGATGTTCCTGGAGCTAACCTGTTGACACTTTCTTGATAAACTCAAAACAGGAAGCATAGAGACAGAAGTAATTGAATAGATGTGTACTATCAAGGTTTTTTTGCTTTCAGCAACAGATGGACCTCTGTGTTTAAGGGTCACCAAATTATTGTCTATCTGAGGGACACATTTATACTAAGGATGTTTTTCCTCATTGTATTTATTTGCCTATCTGGAAAAGGTAATTAATACCAATGGGGTGTTATGAAGATAACTCTTTTATTTATCATTATTCCCTGGGCTCAACAATTCTAACCCCTTGACAGGGGTCATTTTGGGAATAAAAGTTATTGGTACTCTTCCACGCTCTGCCCATATGAGACATCGCTCGCAGCATCGTCTGCAAATGTTGAAAATAGGATCACATATGCTGCCTGGGCTTCTTGGGTTTGCCTCCCACCAGGTCCAAATACACCCATGTTGATGGGCCTGTCTTTTTTCACACTTTGGCAACACATAGCTTGGCATGCCAATGATGTCTCATTGAATTTGAACCACTTAGTGCTTGTACATCACTTTTCAGATAAAGGTTTTAGATTTCTTCTAGTGTCATTCATCCTTACACGAGAGATGAATATGGTCTACTGAGCACTAAGAAAGTGCCATGTATTATTATTATTTATTTAATGGCATTCTGTCAGACTTGGTCAGTGGTGAGAAGCCCAGTGTGAGCTTCTAATAACCCTCTTTTTTACATAAATCTTGCCATCCTGAATTTCAGGTTTTAACAAATGGCACTGTGACAAGGTATACCAAGCCGCACTGGGCTGGAAGGGATTAACCCCATGCTATGGGCTGAGAAAGCCAAGCTCCCCTCACCTCTGCTGGGCATGCTTCAACTGGAACCACAGTGTAAGAGGGAGCAACTCAATTAGGTCTGGGCTGCCGGAGGAAGATAGCAGACTTGTGCTGCAGGTTCCTGCCATGAAGCTGTTGGAGCCCCAGGTTGCAGAGGCTGAATGTACTGAGGCCCCTGTGGACACCCCGTTGACCACTGAGGGTGACAGTTTGCTGATGCCGGAAGACTACTAATGCTGGAAGTGAGGGTAGGAAGCAACCCAGAGAACAGAACGGTTGCAGAGAGACTGAGCCTAAATACAGGAGAATCGCTTCCTCGGGGCCCTGGGTCAGGACCTAGTGCAGTAGGGAGAGCCGGGGTCCTCCTACCCCACACTGCACCCACCACTGGGTGCAGTCGCCACCCAAAGGAGTGGGCCGTGCTGCCTTGGACCCAAGGGCAGCTGCATAGGCTCTGGCCATTCCACCCTGAGAAGAAGGGTGGCCACCTAGACTTTGGCCACTGGGCCTTATTGTCCTGTACCCCAGGACAACCTGACTGACCCTGGCCACAACAGGCACAAATTCCCTTTCAAGCAATCATTTTGTTCCTGTTTAGATAGAAACTACTGAATAATCATAATCTTAAATCAATTTGTTTCACCACCTTTCCCCAGCACTTGGCCCCATAATTGTAATGTGGTAGGAAATGAAGTAAATGAATATTTAGTAGATATTTATGGGCACAGTGGGCTCCATTTGAAAAAAAAATCAATATCTACTGTATTGTATTCTTATATATATATATATAAAACAAAAGTCTGCAAATACCACTCCAAATAATGTAACTTTCCTCTTCGTAGATATATTTTACTGGTGCTCACTGTACAGTACAAAAAGCAACTGTTTCCAAGATGTTTTACATGATAAAACTACAGGTCTAGGCAGCCACAGGAAAAGAGTTTGCCCTCATTACATGATATATAGTCTAACACAGCTGCATCAATGTGAGCTAGGAACTCCTCTTGATATCTCCATCTGTTTTAATCCCACAAAGGTCATCTTTCGATGTCCAGATCCATCTGTCTGGGTCTGGCCTCCTCACAGCATGCCCGTTTGTGTGTATGGCTCTGTGTTCTGCATGCAAGTTCCACTAAGCCTGCCTTTGTGACTTCCCTGCCAGCCAGAGTCATTCTAATCTCAAAACTGCTGGACTCTGATAGCAGAGTGCTCGTGCCTGTGTGGAAAGATTATGCAACATTAACCGGGGCTATATAAATGATTCCATGTACACCCAATGCTGCCTTGTCACAGCATAGGCAACACTAAGAAATAACTTGGCATGAGTGAGAAGTCCTGCTGCAGACAGATCTGTAAGGAGAATGGTTATCCGGAAGATGTGGTTAGTGCACAGTTATGATTAAGACTGATGAGAATGCCACCTATGTGCTGCATAAATATGACACTGTTTTTCTGTCCTCCCTGCTTGTAATGGAGACAGATTCCTTTTATAGTCAGTCTCTTCTGAAGAAAGGGATCATATGGATTCATACATTGCAAAAGGTAGATGGGATGTTAGGAAAGGCAATGCCTGTTACAAATAATTAAGCTTGTCTTTTACTGCTCCTGTAACAGGTAGGCAGACTTCAAAGTGGAGCCACAACTGAGTGATATCTACATCCAATTTATTTGATGGACATGGTTGGCATTGGACAACTTGCTTTCTAGTACACTAATGATTTCTTATGCTCAGCTACTGCATGAGTTTCCTTTTCTTTAAATGCTACTATCCTTCTATACACATCAACAGCATAGCACAAAAATAAAATAATAAAGGAAAACAAATAGTGAGTCTCATTGAACCAGAAACTTTAGCTTAGACCAGGGAACATGAGTCAGGTTAGGTTGTGCTGCCAATGGGGGACTTGGAGTTTGTCTGAACTCATTTCACTTCTCCCTGGCAAGGTACGCTATGCAATGTCTCTCAACGCTGAGCATGTGTATGCTCACGATATTCAAAGGACGTACACAAAGCACTCTGGGGGAGTCCTGTGAGAACCGCGAATCTGCTGACATTATTATTTATTCTGAGAAAGACAGCAGCAGCTCTCTGAGCCAATACGTTGTCAGGGAAAATGTTGCCATCTAAGCTACAGTATTATTAAAAATGTAAAACGAGGAAAACACGTGCATATTGATCATACATAATTTTTGCTCAAAAATGGATAAGCCAGTGCTATGTACCTTGGCTTGAAAGAAATAAGGAACTAGATTACGAGTTTTACCAGCCGGGTGGTTATCAGTTGCACCTGTCAGCAATCACAGGCTGTTAATGTGATCTTGAGTTAGAGTAACATTATCAAAATAAAACAAACAAAAAAATCAACAACCATGGGAATAGCGCTTCAGGCACCGCATGTATCAGGCAGAAACTGTTCAGAGCAGAAGAGATTTCTCAATATGATCTATCCATTCTTTTTGGTCTCTATGCTTCTGCAGAATATGTGGTAAGTTGAGGGTGGACAAGTTAATTAGTTGCAGAGCCAAGATGTGAAATTTTCACAGATGTATATGGCTGCGGAGGCTACACGTCACTCTGGATGAACAGAGAATCATTACATTAATATTAGGGGTGGACAAACTAGCTTGGAAAAAACCTAAGAAGTGGCCTAAAACTTAGTTCAGAACAAGAAGAAACTTTCTAATGATTTGAAAAAAAAATTAGTTTATTTTCTCACCTTTACCTTTAGTTTTCATTCACTTCTATTTCCTGGTTCCAGCTGGGACTGAGAAAAAAATGTGCTGAAACAGTGTCAGGGGGTTTGCTCAAGAGATTTTTAACACAGTTCGGAACACCCAAGAATTCAGATGAGGCTTGTGTAAGCATCCAAAATTTTGGTTTCCTGATTATTTGAACCAAGTTGCTGAACCATGTGAGGTTCCCTGGTCATTAGTTAATATTTCTTTTCATTACACTATTACAGTAATTGATAATGGAATATGAAATTAGCAGGACCTTTCTGTACAATACTGTTATCATCATTGATATTTTGCTCTCATATTCCTAGCAAGGCTCAGTCTTTCAAGACACTTATAACAGAAATCATTATGATGTAAAAGTTGTTCATGCTGCATTAGCATAAACAAATTTGAACACAAAACAATGCTAGTAAGATATGAGTAAACATTCTTAATATGCAAAGACTTTCATATAAATTCCGTTCCACCAGGCTCATAAAGAATTGAAACTGACTTAAGAAAACAGAATTGTTCCCTCTCCTCTATTCTTAGCTGCTGCTATTAGCACTATCAAGCTTGTTTGATGGCAGGCTCTCATACCTTTTATTCTTGGCATAAGTACCTTATTTACTGGTGGCTTTGCTAACAATTTGGCTCCCTATGTACAGGATTCTTGCATATCCTCAGTAAGGTTCTAGAACTGGCAATGCTCTCCAAGCCCCAGAAATAAAAGGTTCATTTGTTGTTTTCAATAAAAAAATTTGCATATAATATCTGTTTAGTAACAACTAGAGGCTTCTGCCCAGTATTCTATTTCTTGTTGTTATTTTTGCAGATCAGATATCTATAAACACTCTCCCATTCACACTGTAGCTTTTATAACACCATGTTAGTCTGAACACAATAAGCCAATTTTTTTCATAGTATAATTGAGTTTGGTGGAGTTAAACGTGGCATCAGTGTGACTTAAAAGCCTAGTTAATAATCTTTCATGACTGAGCATGCTGGAATTTTTATTTAAGGGTAAATATAATGTTGCTTCTGAAAGTTTGCATAAATATGCCAGTAAGGCTTCCACCATCCCTATTCTACTAGATAGTAGGCATGGGTTGGAGAATGCACTTTTCTAATTCAGTTAGTAGAAGAGTTCAAACTGAATTGGACTTGCTCCCAACATCCATTTACTATTAGAACCTTTTCTTCCCTATCACCCTATTCCTTCCTCTTTTCCCTTCCCATACCAGCACTCATATAGGTAAACAATCAAGACCTTTGAAACACTGCAGGAGATTGCCCACCATAATAGCAGACCTAAACAACATCAACCTGTGACATTTCTGCTTCTCAGGAGCTTGACTTGCCTGCAATATAAGATTAAATAAAGAGTTGAGATTAAAACCAAATACATGGACTGTTTAAAGGTCATTTTGGAAAGCCTCACATATTTTAATACTGAGGACAGGGTGAATATTAGCCACACTTTAAGGAAAAGGCTAATATTACAAAAATCTGGCCAAAAAAGCCCACTAGATATAAAGAATTCATGTCAAACTGAAAAGGTCCATGTAAAACTAAAATGAACTGATGACACCCGCATTTCACCCAATGGTATGTTGCTATAAACAAGAAAAATATCATTAGATATCACCCTCCTTTGGGCTCATAGGATTACATAGATATTGCATCACCTAGCAACAGAATCATCTATTTAAGATACAATGAAGATCATTTTTTTAAACATGTCGCAAATCCCCTAGGACAGACACATATGAACTTCCATAGAAAAACACCTCGTTTGCAGGGCAGTTTGTTTGTCCTTGATATATCAGTGATTTTCCTATTGAAAGGCTTTGGCCTTTTGCTGGCAGAACTGAAAAAAAATCTCTTACTTTTTGTTTTGTTTTTTCAAAATGAGACTCTGTACTAGAGTCTTCTCTTACTGTTCATGGCAGCACTGAAACAGAGCCCGGCAATCACATTATAGGTCACACAAAAAATGTAAGTGTCTCTTTTTTCCAAAAGAGAGATTGCCTTTGTCTGTATTTCACTACTCAATATATTTATAAGGGCTCTCCCTACCGGTTTCACTTTTAATTATAAAGTTTTCCATTCTCAGTTTGGGCAAGGAAATAATTCATCTGTGACTTGCAGGATTTGAGCAATGAGTAATCACCTTCCCCTTCCCCCCTTGCTTAAGGAGAGGAAGGCCTGGCTAAATCCTGCCTAGATAAGAGGAAGTATCTGGGGCAGAAGGGAAGAAGATATCCCAGTATGGAAAAGGGAATCCTAGTATGGAAAAGATTAAAAACTAGTTAATAGGCTAAACCAGATGCACTTGCTTGATTTAAAAAACAACAACAACAAACCATAGAAAAGCCAGAATAAAATAGTTGACTTGCAAATTCTATCATAATTATCCAAACCACCTACACAGAAGTGACTGTAAAGCAAACATACTTCTAAGGTCAACATTCAAAAGTTACCCTAAGGCTGATACACCATAGACTTCAAAGATAGATTATTAATACACCAAAACAATATAAATTCAGTGAAAAAACAGTGAAAAGGCATTCAGAAAAACAAAGACAGTTATTACTACTCTAGGCCCTTTCCACGTCTCATGGAACAAGACTATAACAGGATTCAAAAAGAACTAGATAAGTTCATAGAGGATAGGTTCATCAATGGCTATTAGCCAGGATGGGCAGGGATGATGTCCCTAACCTCTGTTTGCCAGAAGCTGGGAATGGGTGACAGGGGATGGATCACATGATGATTACCTGTTCTGTTCATTCCCTCTGAAGCACCTGGTATTGGCCACTGTCAGAAGACAGGATGCTGGGATAGATGGACATTTGATCTCACCCAGTATCTTATGTTCTTATGTTATCTTTTGTTTCTGCTGGACTACCCTTTCTGGGGAGAAAAATGATAGTAGAAATCAAGGTTTGTATACAGGACATTAACTGTATCTCAATGGGAGTCTCCCTTTGCTGTTTTAATCACTCATTTGAGATGATCCAAATGAATAGGGGACTAGTTGTATTACCTGTTTATAGGATGACCCAAAACGGTAAGGGTTGCAAGTGAAGCTACTCAAGTTTCCATTATTAATACACTGGTATACATATGATGACCAGGTTTCACCTACAAACTGGCTGTTACCCAAACAGCAGTTTCCAGCTGAACCAATTACTCTTAAGTATTAGCAATATCTTACTCATTAAGGGCTAGCATCTGCGTTACATTACACAGATATGCAGTGTGGGGAAGTAGAAAGGAACCTCCTTGTAATGGGGTACACAAACCCCACACTGGGACGGAAGGGGTTAAAAGACAGTACTGGGCCCAGCTTGCCCTTCCCCATCTACGTGCAGAGCATGCTCCAGCTGGAGACAGGGTTGAAAAAGAAGCAACCCAGCTCAAAAGGCTGGAGAGGAATATATATCTACCCTGCAGGTTCCTGCCAAAAGGGGCTAGAGACATCTCCCTGAAGTGACAGGACTGTATGCGGAGTCTGGTTGGGGCTGGCAGTTTGGTTTCCTTTTTATTTATTTTTTTGCCTTATCTGGGACCAGAAGTGGAGAGAGCAGTGGTAGGAAGCGACCCAAGGAGGGGTAACCCTCCCAGGGCACCGAGTTGGAGCTTGGTGGAGAAGGCAGGCCTAGGCTTCCCTACCGCTGCCTTGCGGCTGAGTGGACACTAACCACTAGGCCACTCAGTCCACTGAGGACGCTACTACACTCCAACATACCTTCTGTGGCTCTCCTAAGGACCTGGCAGAATTGTAGTTGCTATTGTCAGGGAGCACATGGGTTGCTTGGTGCCCCAAAAGGGGTAGGAAGAGAAAGACAGTAGGTGAAGCTATGGCTCTGCCTCCTTAAAAGGATGTAGCAGTGGATACATTTTTCCTGCTCATGTCAGAGCTCCAGGGCAACATTTGCCACCAGACCAGAATTTCCCTCGAGCCTCACTGTCCATTAGAGGACTATGCCTAAGGAGCACAATCTAGCTCTGAGTTAGGCAACTGCTCATCCTTGGAAGTTCTGTTCCCTCCCACCCCTAAAGTACAGGAACCCTTTTTTTTCTGAACCCCTCCCCTCTTCCCAAACATGCTATAAAAACTCCATGGTCCACCTGTGCCATAATAACAGGTTTTTTGCGTATAAAAGTCAGGGCCAGCATCAGGGGGTAGCAAGCAGGGCAATTGCATGGGGACCCTGTGAACCTACATTGCTCAGGCTTTGGCTTTAACCCCGGGTGGCGGGGCCCAGGGCCCCAGGCTTCAGCCTCATGCTGTGGGGCTTCGGCTTTCTGCCCTGGGCCCCAGCGACACTAATGCTGGCCCTGCTTGGCGGACCCCCTGAAACCTGCTCGCGGTCCCCCAGGGGGCCCCGGATCCCTGGTTGAAAACCACTGCTAAAGTACGAATTTTCATACTTAATCTAAGCCCCTTGGCAATACTTATCACATTCATTTTCACTGCCAGAGGGGCTGTAAAATTGGCTCAGGCTTCTTCAAAAGATTTTTTTTCTTTTCTTGGAGCTTGTTTCTGGTGTGTCTTCTGGAAAAGAGTGTGGTCTCTTGGTAGTTACTGAAGAGATTAGGCCTTTTCTTTCCTAAGAATGTCTCGGAGTCTGCTTGTGAGTAGTTATTGTGCTTCTTTAAGGCCAAATGTGATCTGTTTATGAGTGATAGTCTGGGTATTTTAATCACAGATTGCAATATCCTTCTTCATGCTTGGTTTGATTGGGAGCCATATCTTAACCCTGTGTCCTGAAAATTGAAGGTATGAAAAAAGTCAGGTATGTTATTTATTTGTTTCTTCCCTTCATTTGTATAATTTATTTCAGTTTCTTAAAATGAAAGTTTTTTAAAATAATTTAACATTCTGGAGTCTTCAGAGATTAATTTTTGTCTTTTTTATCTGCATATGTTAAAAATACTTTCTGATTAATATACATTTTCATTATTTTTTCTAGTCTGTCTGGTTTTAATGGTCTTTTGCTGAAAAAGTCTAATATTCAGTCCATTGCAGTTCTTTTCTTCTTGGAATTTTCATAAACTCTGTGAGCAAGTAGACCATGGAAAACCTGGTTAGCCTAAAACCCACAACTTTTATAATTATAGATAAATTCCAGAGAGACTTAGTCAGGGATGAATACATGTTACTGTAACATTTGTTTTGGGGGAAACAGGGAAGCAACTTGCAACTTTGAGTCTTCTTCCTAGTCTAGATCTAAGTTAGTGCAGCTACACACTGCCTGTCCCATACACAGGATTTGTAGCACAGACACCCTCAACCGACATCTCAGAAAGCAAAATTGTGATTACTCTCATTAATCATAAAATGATGGCACATATATTTTATATTAATCTTCACACTCACAGAATTCTTCATTATTGAAACAGGCAGGACTAGATATTTAAATAATCTATAAATAAATCAGCAGGATTAGCAAATTTCTCAAATAAATGTTGGTAGAAAGAGAAAATAAAACAGCAAGACCTTTAACAAATGCCTTGATGTGGTACCCAGAAAGCAAAATGTTTCTTAGCAGACTACAAAGCAGCATTAATGCGTCTATGTTGAGTGAACCCTTTAAGAACATGAAACTAGCTGTGTATATGTTTTAATTGTATTGATATTATTATATACTTGAAAATAAATAGAAAATTATCACAAGTTTTAAATAAATGAATAGTTTGGATGATATATGAGGGCAAGAGAAAAACACTTGGGAGGCCACAGACCACAGAAAAGATCTTCCAACCTGAAATTTGGAGGACCAGAGGACCTCAGGTAGGCACCAGTGCTTGTATCTCCATAAGCAACACCCATCCAGAGAAATGTTTCAAAAGGAAAGATAATTGTCATTCACCAGGGCTGATTTGGCAGCATTCTGGGCACTGTTTGAGGCTGCTCATGCAGTGTTATCCACTGCCTCAACTGGCACCTTTATTTATCCTTATCTTGGGCTATCTCTCATTTTAGTGAAGAATCATGCCCCCATTTAACATGTTGTTTAACTCATCCTGAAGCCAGCTGGGACAGAAGATCCATTTTTCATTCTATACTTGATAATGAAATGATAACTTAGCAACCATAATTGTTTTTACAACATTACTCATCACTAAGATCATGTGTTGCTGTGGCTGCATAAAGTCCTGGAGTAATTCACATTGATTGATTGGAACTATTATTACATTCATTGTCCCTAAATCTTCTCTCCCCAGTCCCAGAGTGAATGACAATAGCTAATAGACATGCTGTCTGACGAGTATATGATCGAAGACTAGCTTTTAGCAACTGAAATAAATGGAAGTATAAGCTTTCTAGTGCCTTTTAGAGGCACTTAACATAAGTCTACAAAGAGGGTATAGAATCAAAGGAATTAATGGTGGAAAAGATGTATTGGATCCTTTTGTCCATTCCCATGACAATGCAGGATTATTGCCTACAATACAGTGTGTTCTAAAGTGTCATGTCTAGTTCTAAGTAATTCAACCGATGGGGTTTCTGTCATATCACTCAGCTCTATGAGAATGTTCTGATATTTAGTCTAAATCTTTCTTTGCCTTGTTTTGTTCCATTACTATAGTTATCTTCTTTACAACATCATGAACATTTTCTCTCTCCTTAGTGCTTGTACTCTTCCGATACTTGCAGAGAATTAGCTGTTTTTCAGTCAAGCTAAACTTGTGATATAACTCTGCATTTGCATACAGCAATCATATTTTCGCACCATAGTGTATTGCAAGTTCATAGCTAATTTACTGCTCACCACCTTCTCTAGGTCTTTATTGGCATTACTTCTTTTATATTTGCCAGACACTCCTTTATGGATTTTGTTTTTTCATTCCAGTGGGTAACTCCATCTGGCACTTCTTCCTCGCAGCTAGGTCTTAGCTGAACAAAGTTCTAGGGGAGAAAACCCTGAATCAAATCCACCGTGGAGAAGACATCAAGCAGTTGGCATTGAAACTCAGTGTTGCCCTCTGGCATCTCTTGCAGCTGTGCTAGCTTTCAGATGTCTTGATCTCCAAACCTTTGGGTCTAGTCAGTACCACTGAGAAGGGGCCTTTGGTCCTAAGACAAGCCTCTGCCTCCTTATCTTTTTTCTGCCTAGATGGACACACAAAAAGTTTGGATATGGTAGTCACACACTTCAAACTTGCTTATTGGAATATGAGGACAGTGTACACTGGTATGCCAAATGATCTAGAGGAAGTCAATGATCCTAGAAAATCCACCATCATTGACAGAGAGCTGGAGAAGTTTGACGTTGACATAGCCACTCTCTCTAAAACCAAACTACATGAGACAGGCTCTCTACTGAGATGCATTACACCTTTTTTCTGGTGTGGAAAAAGCAAAGATGACCACTGCAAATGTGGGGAGGGTTTTGCAGTCAAAAACTAATTAGTACCCATGGTCAAATGTCGTATTATGTCAGACTATATTCTGTCACTAAGAATATCTGCCACAGGTGGCTTTGACAATGTCAGTACATATACCCTAATACTTTCCTGAATCTCTGAAGAGTTGTTCTATCAACAACTCATCAGTAAGCTACCACCAGGCAAGCGACTATCAACTCAGAGACTTCAACACAAGAATGTACTCATATTGGGGGATTTGGCCACTGTGCATTGGCCACCATGGAATGGGAAAAAATGCATGACAATGGCCAAAGGATACTGGAGCTCCGTATACTATAAACTTTGTATTAGCAACACCTACTTCCAAGACAGTCACCGCTGGAAGGACTCTTCGAGACATCGCAGAACTGGACACTAACACCAACAGAATTTAATTGTCACTCACAGAAATCACCTGTAGGTTGTTTTCTATATGCACAGTTTTTACAGTCTGTGACACAAATCGTGAATATGTATGCTACAGAGTAAAAAGCTTTCACTATGGAAATTCCATTGTACCAAACAAAGCTGTTGCCCACATATTAGCATCAACAACACAAAAGACCAAGGAAGTCGTCCCCAATTTACTGCAAATCTTAGAGAAGTTATGTCATTGCTTGCATCTCCCCTGAATGCTGATGTGGCATGAAACACACTCAGAATGAATATCCAGATAATTGCAACTTTAGCTTTAGGTTAAAAAAAACCCGTACAAGATAAAGACTGGTTTCCAGCATATTCTGAAAAAATGCTTCCACTTATTGCAGCAAAACACACAGCATATCTTTGTTACAACATGAATCCCCCTCCTGAGACATGTCCTAATCTCACATTGACCAAAAGTACATTGCAATGAACAGCAAGGCAATGTGCTCGATCATACCGGCACAATCTGTGCAGGAAGATACAAACATCCTTTGAGAAGGTGTGTTGGATGGAATCAAGAAAGCAACTGATCCTTCAGCCAAGAAGATTGCCCTATTCAAATCTCTTAATGGAGACCTCATCCCTGACGCAAGTAAACCGATGCAATGCTGGGTGGAACACTATCACAAACGTTATTCACATGAAACCACTGTTTCTGAGGCAGCATTAAATGTGGTCCCCAGGCTCCAGACTATCAAAGAGATTCATATATATGTACCTGTAAGTGAACTTGAAAAGTCAATAGCCTACCTTGCACCATGAATGGCTACAAGAAAATATGGAATTCCAGCTGAAGTGCTGAAACAAGGAGGACAAATTGTGCTGAAAAATCTGCACAATGTCTTGCTTGCTTGCTGGAGGGACACCACAAGACATGAAGGATGCCAGCATCATAACATACAAAACCAAAGGAGATCAGAGTAACTGCAACAACTACAGAAGAATCTCTCTCCTTAGTGTTGCTGTCAAGGCATTTGCTCAGATCATTCTCAACAGACTATAAGTTCTTGCGGTACGTGTATATCCAGAGGGTCAGTGCAGCTTCATGCCAATAGCTCAGCTATTGACATGGTATTCACACAAAGGCAATTTCAAGAAAAGTGTCAAGAACAAAGTAAACCTCTCTACATGGCCTTTGTAGGTTTTACAATGGCTTTTTAATCTGGCCAGCAGAAGGGACCTTTTCCAATTACTAGAGAGACTTGGTTGCTCCCCAATCCTCCTCAGTCTGATTCGATCCTTCTTTGATGGCATGAAGACTACAGTCCAATATGATTGTGATCAATCTGACAATTTTTAAATCTGCAGTAATATCCAACAGAGATGTCTTTTGGTACCAAAAGTCTTTACTACGTTCTGTCTGCTTCTTTGTCATGCATTCTCATCTACCACTGATGGGTTACACCTTCATACAAGATAAGATGGAAAACTCTTCAACACTGCATGTCTAAGAGCAAAAAGCAAAGTCAAACACCTGCTGATAAAATAACTTCTTTTCACCAGTGATGCAGTGGTCATCACAAACAGTGAAGAGGAGCTCCAGGAACTTTGTAATAGCTTTCCTCTAGCTTTTCTAATTTTAATAGCTTTTCTCTGAGTTTTGACTAACCATCAGTCTAAAGAAGACAATGATTATTGCACAAGGTGTGTTGATTGCACCAGAAGTTTTAATAGTTAGCACCTTGCTAAACATTTTGCCTATGTTCTGCTATCTAGGACAAATTATATCAGATAAGACAACTTATATCTAAATGATGAGCTTAATTCTCTCATTGGAATGGCAACCACTACATTCGGCCAGATGACCAAGCATGTATGGGTTAACAGGAAACTGATATTGAACACCAAGATAGTGGTCTACCAAATGTGCATTTGCGCATGCCATTGTATGGTGGTGAGACCTGGACCACCTATAACAGGCACAAAAGAAGGATAAACACCTTCCATACCCACTGTCTTCACTGTATTCTAAATATTAAATGGAAAACCAAAGTTCATGACACTTAAGTGTCATGAGAGAAAGCAAAATTTCCAAGTCTAATCACTATTCTCTAATGCAGATGTCTCCACTGGCTTGGTCATCTGCATCAGATGGAATGGACGCATTCCAAAGGTTCTCCCCTATGAAAAACTTGCAGATGAACCAAGGCCACTGAGCCAGCCTAGACTCAGGTTCAAGGATATTTGCAAGAAGGATGTGAAAACTTTCATCAGTGACACTGCCCACTTGGAAGATGCAAATAGAAACAGGCCACATTAGAGGGTTGTGCTGCACCAGCGAGTCAAAGTGGCTGAAGATAAGTGGTTGAGAGAAAGGAAAGCGAAGAGAAAAGCACAGCAGGCCTCAAACACTGGTAGTGCTCTGGGTTCATCTTCTGGCTCAGTGCTTTGTCTGTGTTATCTGTGGTAAGGATTGTCAATTGAAAATTGGACTTTTTAGCCACTTGCAATGCTGCAGCCTGACTCATAGTAACTGAACAGCTTTGGCATATACACAGTCATCTTTTGAAATGAACAGTTGCTATTCTTATTTAGTCCTGTGCACCTTCAAAGGCCCGTACATTAACTACAATGAAACTGGTTCAAGAGACCACTTCATAGTTAAGCTAAATGTAATGAGTACAGCTGTGCTTCATTTTTATTGGGAGACTTCCATCATTAAGGTGTTGTTGGCTCCTTGGTGGTCTCTTAAAAGAGTTTAATGTAATTCTAATTTCCAAGTGGCTCACTCTCACTGAATATCTGTATTTTATTTATTCTCCCCACCCTATATGTTAACTTGTATGAGTCCAGGCTGGGTAATTTTATTCTTTCCTGCCCATATTTCTAATTTCCATAGATTTTATTGTATTTCTTGAATCTTGCTGATGGTCACACTAACCCTCAGTTATGTATAAAGTGTGGCCCATCATTTTTTTTAAGTAGTATGTATCAGGGTACTTAAGTATGCACTAATGTGCAAACTCAAAGAGGAATCTATATTCACAAATCCTGTGTGTGTACAGCTAGCTTTTACTATGCTTTTATAAATTGATTTTTCATGAGAATGCACACACTAAAGGGCTGGAGCCTGGTCCCTTTGACTTCAATGGTTAAGGATCAAGGCCTAAGTATTGCACAACAACTCAAATGGATATTAGGTACTGAAAGTTGCTAGGTATCTGCACTGTGTTGGCTACCTGTAGGGTTTATGCTATAAAGTGCAGGATTTATACATTTATTACCACTAAGCAAGCAGCATGCAGGTGTAATGCTGACAGACTCCAGTTGACAGTGGGTGGGATCGAACCTGGGGCCTTTGGAGCTTCGTGCACGAGCCTCTACCGCATGAGCTAAAAGCCAACTGCCTGTTAGCTAAGGCGGTAGAGCAAGCTCATTAATCTCTCTCTCTCTAAGTGGTCTTGGTACCACTAGATGAAACACTACACCACACCCAGAAAGTGTGTGGGTTACACAGGCACCTAACAAGGCTCTGGAGCCATCCTACCTGTGTGCACAACTTTACAGCATGTGCCAGCAGACACCTAACACAGTATCTAATCTCCTTGGGCCTACATTCTTAGTACATATAAGACTTAGTCCCAGATGAGCATGTTGTTCATCCCTTTGCATGTGCATAGGATGATTTTCAACATCTGTGTATCTATTTCAGGCATTCCTTTACTGGGTGTCTTATTATAGGCACTCATTTTCCTGTGCAAAGGACTGCATATGTACAAATCCATCTTTTGTAAAAGGTCAAGATGCAACAGTCTGGCCACTTCATCTAGTGGAGCTCTTCACTGTAAATAATTTGTTCGTTTTATTTCTGCTCTTGAGTGGCTGCAGAATCAGAGTCTGGAGGCTACATTAGCAGCCACTGGGTGACTCTGCTGTTGTTCTTGAGTCTGTGTTTGAGGGGTCCTTCCTCCACCTCCGGACCTCCTCAGCATGCAGCCACTTATTCAGCTTATGTACGGGGAATAAGATGTAGGAAAAAATTCTCTCTTGAGATCCATTCCCTTTGTCCCGCAAAGGAGGTGCAAAAGGGAAAGAGACTGGCCACAAATCCCCAGCTGACTATTTCCCAGGTGTAGGAGAACCTTCTACTGGCATACATGTGCTGAATATGAGTCCTGCACATGAACACCAACTCCTCTCTAAGAGTAGGAGGCATATTAGGGGCATGGCAGAGTTCCGCTGTGGTTCCACTGTAGTTTGCTTATCCTCTGCTGGCATAGGGTCCATTACAAACTCTTCCTCTGTGCCACAACTTCAATTTGGCCAGCAGCTGCTCTAAATGGCATGGGATAGGGGAGGCCATCAGAATCAGGGAACTGAACCTGTTTCTCTGATGCCTTCCAACCCTCTCTTTGTTGTGCCAAGCAGAGCACTGACAGAAGAAAGATTCTTTCCCTTGCTCCTAGTTGTGCATTATGCGTATTGGTGGGAAGGGGCAGGAAGAATGGATTTTTTTTCCTGATTCTATCTGATTAGTTCATGCCTTGAAACAGCTGGAACCTTATCATTAGAAGGTTCCTCACAGGCCACCATCACCAGAAGAATGAAAAAATTTTACAAATATGAGCAGTAGAAACTATGTTGTTCAGCAAATATATTATACTGGAAACCAAAAACTGCATATTTTTATATACTCAGATAATGCTGCTGCATTTATTAGAACTCAAACACTTTTCTCAGGATAGAGTCTATTAACATCATTCAAGATATACAGCATATGTGGAACATTAGGGAAGATCAAACACACACAAGAAGTATGGAAATCTCTCTTTAAAAGCCCACTTTTCTTCATGTAGAGAAATCTTTATAAATAGAATATGCAGCCCTTATAATCCAAACATGTGAAAAGTGCTAGGTAAAGTATACACACAGCAATTTGAAGTCTCTTTAATAAAGTCAATTTACCTTGTTGGTTCAAAGATTTCAGCTATCTTCCAAGCTCTCCATTTACAAGATTGTTCACATCAGCACTTAATATGCTTAACATCCACTTGTTGAGCTACAGACTGAAGATAATCTTCTGCAGCTGCAATGAACAGCCCTGGGCTGCATCTTTTCTTTAACCCACTATGTGCAGGCTAATGCCATTTTACAGAAGAAAAAAACGGCACAAGGAGAGCTTGTGCTCTGTCTGAAGCCAATAGAGCTACATCAATTTACATTATATGAAGTTCTGACCTGATGTCTTGCTTAATAGAAAACAGAAATTATCCATCTTATTTTGTAGCATGAGCACCCAGGAAGTACATACATAGAGCTAAATTACATCCCCTGCCCTTCTGTGAGTCCTTTAGTAGGGAGAAAGGATAAAGGGAAAGGCACCTGCCAACCCTAATCTGGCTCCCAGCCCTGGGAAGTGAGATTGGCTAGAGCACTAATAGCCCTGGAGAAGGCATTCTGGAGAGTGGAGGGATTATGAATGCACTCCTTGTGTTGCAGCAATGAGCACTGCTCCAGGCACCATGGAGCTGCAGATTCATCTCTCTCCCCTCCCCAGCACAGCACAAGCTCATGAAAGCCATAATTGAGCCCACAATAAAGTTGGTCATTGCTGAATATCTATTATGGTTGTAGCTGGGATGATGTTGCATAGGATTTTCCCATCACACCATCCCATCCCATAATCTGTGAATGTCATCATTTCCCTGGTGCCATATTATCCCATAATGGCCTGCTACAGGGTATTTTAAACACATTCTGGTACTGACCACTTCTGGATATAGAATACTGGGCTAGATGGATACAGATCTGATTCAATACAATAATTTCTGTGTGCCTGGGATGTTCATCTAGTGAGAAATTTAGGCAGCAATTCCTTTCAAAATGTTGCAGCACAGTGAATTATTCAAAGATTGAGGAAAGCAAAACAGAATCCAAGAAAACAAAGCCATTCCACTGATAGAGCCAGAGGAAATGCTGACACTTTGTATTAGTAGTACAGAAGCATAGGAAGCTGAACCTACTCCTTCCTATAGTGTAGGATCTCTGATCTCTGTGCATGAAAGTGTATTTAAAAAAAAGGAAGAGAAGTGAACAGCAGTTTGGATCTTTTTTTTAGACTATTTTTTTGTTCAGCATTCAAAAACAAAATTTTCACATTTCATATAAATTTGAATAATCAGACAGGTAATGAATTCCTCTCCCCTAATTTTACTTTTTTGCATTTTTGCAATCTTGCTATTCTTTTTGTCTCACACTTCTATTCAAAACCTATGTCACTTTGACAGAGATTCTGCAGTACACACTTGCTATCAGAAAAATATGTCCAGCTGTTTTTGCTTGAGTGTGGAGGAGGAGAACAAGTTACTTACTGCCATAAGTATCCATCTTCCGAAAACTGCCAAGCCCACTGTGTATCTGAATCATGGATATTTTTTCTAGATAGTGAAGCATATTTCTAGTAAGAATCATGCAATGCAGTGCAAGGTATCACAAAGAAAGTGTGATAGTGAGTAGGAATATTAGGATTGCATACCCTTGCACTTCCTGATTCCATCCCCCACCTCCAAGGATGTAGAGGCTTATACACCAAACCAAAATTAACTCAGATGGCACCAGAAATACAACAAAGATGGAGAAATGGTCTATATATAATAGATAGGAAGTAGACAACATTGGATACTCAAGGGATGCAGCAGGGTACTGTGGTATTGCCTTGGATAGATTGTGAAATGTTACCAGGGAGCGAAGGAAAATGAAATGCTGAATTTTAAAAGGCAAAACAGTGAAGAGTATCAAGGAAGAACATAAAACCGGGACAACATCATGAAGAGATGGAATAGCATATGCAATATGGAGGGAGACAATGCAATATGTACAGAATGAAATAGGGCATTATAATAAAGGCAGAAGGATCAAGAGTAATCTGTTACAGCTTTATGCTGCCTTTACTCATTTTTGGCACCAGACTTGAAGACGTTGCTGTTGTGTTCCCGAGACTTCAATATGGTGGAGAATTTTCAGGGAAGCATAGATTAGATGCAGTCAAAAAGCCTGCACACAATCCATAGACTGGTTCACTTTATGTATTAGAATTAATGCCTCAAATTCTCCCAAGCTAGTGCTTAGGGTATTGCTTAAAAAAAGAAATTACATTCCACACTCCAAGCTTTGCTCCCAGCATAAGTGAGAGGAGTTTGTTCACCTCCTGCTCAGCAACTCACGTCTTCCGTGGAGGCGCATGCAGGGTTTATTAAGCATTTCTTAGGAGGCAAGCTGATTGCAGAGAAGACAAGGCACCTTTTTATAAACTTCATAAACACTCTACTGAGTTTGTCCAGGATCCTGGAAACACGTAGTTCATTCTGAGTATGTCCAACAGCTTAATACAGTTATCAGCAAAGTCATTCATATACTCTCATTATATTGTCTCATTTGTACAGCTACTCCTATACAAGTAATAACTGGATATCTCCAGGGTAAACCAGGAATGTGGCTGCTAGGTGACTAATGGTGTATCTTCTAAAAAGAACAAAATGCACCAATCGAGGAAAAGAGGAACATGTTAGAAAGGAGAGAAAGAATCAGATGATGGACTTTCAAAAAAGATTCTTAACCCGCATTAAATGGCATTATAGCCATTTAGGTGGGCTTGCTTCACTTTTGATTCTAGCTACTGCTGTCACTGAATTACACACACACACGACTGTGAATCATAGAATATCAGGGTTGGAAGGGACCTCAAGAGGTCATCTAGTCCAACTACATATTACCATAATAATAAATAATGATTGTGAACTCTTCTAAATCTGTGTTGCTTTGATTGAAAGAAAGGACCCAGTAAATCAAAGATGTCTCTTGACTCACAATACTTCTCCTCATTTAACACGTGGCTATGATGAAATTGAAAAGCAAAGTATGTACAAGAGTCATACAATTCCATACCAGACTCATAATACTGTCCTTGACAATACAGCACTTCTGCTGGTAAACATAGATTTGTCTGAAATCAAAGTAGTGCCAATATTTTTTTCTCATAGTAAAGAGAATTATATCAGAGGGCCATTTAAATAGGGTAGACCAGATGTCCCCAAACTATGGGGTGCACAAGGCTGTTGGGGAGGGATGCAGCGGGGCCCAGGCCAGCCGCCACAGCAGGTGGAGAGAGAGTGCCACCCAGCCCCATGTTGAAACGGATCTTTAATGGCCCACAGTAGGGCGGATTGTTACCAGGACCAGTGAAAGACTTGGCTACACTATGCTTAATGCACAGAAATGTATTTGAGAAAGAATCACACAAGCAGTTAAGGTTACACAGTACACATCTTTTCCAGTAAGCTTCCACTCCCCAAGCATAAACCCTTAGTAACTATGTTAGCTTTACACAGTAGCCTGACTGGCAAACAAAGCAGGTATAGCTACCAATCCTAGATGGAGACCTCTTCTCTTCTCTTCTTTTTCCCTCTCAGATACTTGATCTGTCAAAGGTTCCTCGAAGTGGGGTCTAGGTTACCCCAAGAACTTCTTTCTCACTGTCTCGAACTTCTTCAGATGTTAATTGGGGAACTAACTTAAATAATGTACTTTGCTTAGCATTTATACCTTTTGTTCTCAAAGGAGTCACATGTCCAGAAATATGCCCTGTGGGGGTGTTCATCACTGATTTTTTCTCATATTTTGGAAGGGACTGCAAAGCAGACACAGACCAAAGCTCAATCAACGTTTAACCTCTCATCAATCATTCACTTCAGCTCTTAGAGTGATGCCATCCAGAGGGGTTATTTGACCCATGTCAGCTTGTACCAAGCCCGCTGATCACATGATTTTACATCTTCTTTACTTTGTGAGATGATTCCCTGGCTGATATTCCAAAGTTCGATGTTGAAACATACACGAAGATCGAGCCATTATTAACCAATCCAGTGCAGTTTCAGCACTTGCAGTAATTTTCCACATCATTTATTTAATGCTAAGAGCATTTTGCACCCAGAATCCTCTAGCAAGTTCAGACATACCCAGCCATACCAAACTCATGCTTGCCACATTTATACATATCAGCCACAGCAATTCATAATAATTTGACACCGTCTCAACACCAAGCTCTGCCCCCAGCTCTGCTGTGACCCACACCCAGCTACAGCCCCAGACTCGGCCCCTGGCTCTTGGCCCGGCCATGGCTCCACACCTGGCCCAGCCCTGGCTGCTGACTCTGACTGCGTCTTTCCTCCCATCCCCAGCTGCCAGCGCCAACAACGGCTGCAATTCCAGTCCCAGCTCAAGGCTCAGCCCCAGCCCTGACCCCAGCCTCGGCCTCGGCTCTGCTCTTGGCCCTGGCCGAAGGCCCACCCCCAGCTGCGGCCCTGACTTTGGCCCCTGTCTCCCTGCCCAGCCACGGGTCCAGCCCCAGCCACGGCCCCCTTATCCCATTCGTGCCCCCCACCCCCCGGGAGCTGCAGCTTTGCTCCTGGCTCCGGATCCCTGCTGCGGTTTTTGGAGGGGGGACATGGACTGGGGTTAGGGGGGTGCAACATGAAAAATTGGGGAACCAGTGGGGCACAGTATACAACTTTTATATACCATAGTGCTATACTTCTTGTGGTGTCAGATGTTCTCTCTCTGAGCGATACAATGTAGCATGACATTTTGCACACCATAGCACTGAGTAACCTCACCAGCAGTGATTAGCTTGCTTCCACAGGACACAATGAAATCTGAAAGTGGTTCATTGCCTTACAGTAATGTAGAGGTTTATGTATCATAACTGTACTGGTACAATGTTCAGGTTTACAAGAGATCAGTCTGAGTGCAAATCAGACATCATTGTCAATGAGAAGTGACCTTCTTGCCCCATCATAGCTGGTTACATTGTTCATACAATTGCCTCATCACACCCACATATATTCTTTGTTTCTTGTACCGACGATTAATGTCATAACTTTCCTTTCTATCAGAAATGCACACTACTACATATGTTCTTGGTCTGTCTCCTTTTCTTTCCTGACTGCCTCAGAATGTCAAGAGTGAATAGGCAGCATCTGGTGGAGTCTCAACGGAATTCAGCTACAATAAGCAGATTAATTCTAATGCTAGGACAAGCACAAACTTCAGTGAGTTTTGAGTGAATAGAGAAGCAGCTTTAAAATTGTGGGACCAGATTGTGGAGCTCTCTCTGGGGAACACTTACACAAGTAATCCCAGGGACTTCACTGGGAGTGCTCATGAAGTAAGGTACTACTCACCATAATCAAGGGTATCAGAATCTGACCCACAGGTATAATCTGGGACACATTGTATAACAAGAAGCTCTTGTACAGCTACAAGGCACCAAAGCCTTGTTCAATTGGGGCCAGACTGTATGTTGCCCTTGGTTGGCCATGCAGGGGTGACAGAGAAAGAAGACTCTCCATTTGCCTAGTTGCTCAGGAGCTATTGCTACTTGAGCTACCGGTCATCCCTGCTCCCCTCAGAAAGCCAGGTAGCAAACCAAGGGCAGGCCATGTCTCCCCTCCACACCAGTTTGCAGAATGGTGCTGGTGTACTGTGGGTTACATTCTGTACAGCCCCTATGCAGGGAGCAATATTAGCACAATCCTCCTGGAGTTCTTCCTAGAGTGATGTGACTCTGCACCTCTCCCTAACCAAGGCTGGTGGCTGAATGCCAGTCTAGTCCTTGGTGTGTTTTTACATTCTCTCAGCTCTAGCCAGAATAACAACTATATGCTTTCCTAAAAAGAAGTGAAAAGGCACATGATGGCTTAACACAGTTTTTCAACAAAGTAAGCTAATGCAATTCTCAAGAAAGAGAAGAAGTTATATGCCTCATGCAGTCACCCTTACAGGACTCCTCCCTCCTTGCCAATTCTCCTCAGTCTTGCCCTATGGTGTTCATACTATTCCAGCTAGGTGCAGCTTTTTGCTCACGAACATTATAATACCAGCTCTACAAAAAACCAAAACAAATAAAAATGACTCTTGATTTAACTCTGTATTTTACAAGGATAAGATTAGTGAATGACATTGTGCTTTCCATATATACAAAAGCCATATGAAGTGAATACACCAAAAATAGAACCCTGGAAAACAAGAAGACACAGGCAATCCAGTGGTACTTTAACTGTGACAAGATCAGAGATCATTCAGTTATCTTAATCTGTGAAGATCCTGATTCTTTGCTGCACTGCATTTTGCAGTCTTTTGCACTGGTGCAAAGGGAATGCGAAATGGGTATAAAACATCCTCAAATCAGTTTGGTGCATTCTACATCCATTTTGCATTTACTTTTTACTGGCATAAGTAACCCACAGGTTCAGGGCACGGATGATTCAGGCCCCAAAATTGTAGTGGTTAAATTATGTTAGGGAGAAGAAAAAGGAAGAAAAAGCAGAGAACAGAATCTAGTAAAACCATATTTTTCCTAGATCTTGTTCTGTGTGCAAATATTTAAGTATTAACTATTCACTGATTAAAGATTTGAAAACTAAAGTCTAGTAAATCAATCCATCTTTTTAATCAAATGTTAATATTGGGTTAGAGTGTTAAAAATTAATGAACAATGTGCAGATGCTTTATTTTAAGTATGATATTAGGCCCTGATGAAATCAGTGAGAGCTAGGCACCTAAATACCTTTGAGAATTTGAGCTATCTAACTTGACAGTTACAAAAAAAATAAAGTAAGTTGATTATCTATGTCTGAATCTCTGTTTAGCTAGAGATAGGAACATAAGTAGATAGATATTAGAACTGGTTAAAATGTGAAAAACATTGGGGTTTTTTCTGTTTTTAGATTTTAAAAATTTCAGAATTAAAAAATCATTGATGAGCTCTAGAGCTGCTTGAAATTTCCCAGCTTTTGAATTTTCAGTGAAAGCTTGAGTTTGTTGGGCTAGCGTTGGTGCTCTAAAATAGCTGTGTAGACAGCACTTTGAATTTGTGGCTTGGCACCCCCTTCCCTAGACTTCAGAGCCTGAGCTCCAGCACAAGCTGCAACTTCAAAGTGCTGTGCACACAAACATTTTTGGAGCGTGAGCCCCGCTAGCCCAAGTCCCTTGACCCAGGCTGGGAGGCTCATTCCCGCTAGCTCCAAAATGCTATGTGGACATACGGAGCATGGAGATTGTGTGTACTGTTATACTCCTTCACAGGATGCAGCTTATGCCCTTCTCCCCACATCCTCGTGCCAGGCCTCTGCCCTCTTTGGATCACTGTGCACCTTCCGGGAGAGAGCAGTCCTTGTGTTCCATTGCGGACAGGGACTAGAATTCTACCTGGCTCTTTTGTGTGCTGTGTAAAGGTAAAGGGAAGCTCCTTACTCCCTCCCAAGCACACTCCAGTAAGGTCCAGGCAGTGTCTGGTCATATATATATGTATGGTGCCCTACACAATAGGGCCTTCTGGTGCTCATAACCAAAATCATTGTGGGAGTAATACTAAATGTAATTTTATTTGAGACCTTGTGCCAGGGAAATATGTGCATGGGCTGGCGTTTTTCAACCCTGCTTCTCTTTCAAGTTGTATGGTTCACTGATAGGTCAGGGTAGCAAGTAAGTCACTTCTGGAGATATGTGGTCAAGCACACTTCACTTTCATTTTTGACTCAGTGATAATGGTAAAGAATCCTCAAACAGCAGAAATTATGAATTAATGGCTTCTGCTGTTGTCTTTTGCCATTTTTGCTGTTGCATAATCTGCTTTTTGTTGCAATATGCCTGGGCATACCCAAATAAAAGACATAGATCTCAGCATTGTGAAGGTCATAACTCATCTTCAACAAATGGATAGAATTTAATTGTTTCTATACATGTCCGAAAAGTGCATTGCATTTGAGAGGTCCTTAGACTATGCAGCCCTGACCTTCAGAATACTATTCATCATTATGGTTATATATTTAGAGGCTTGTACTGAGAAACCAAAAGCAGTTGATTTATCATCTCTATAAATCACTCTCCATCTCTTTTTGCCCATTTCCTGAATTTTACTTGACACAAAGTGAAAGTCGGGTGTTTTGGTTACTTGCCTTGTTTTGAGTGTCACTACAAACCAAAATCTTTGCTGAAGGTCATGAAATGTTCTTAAATCTCTATGAACATTTTGATGAACCTGGAATGAGTTCTGAACTTGGTTGAGCCTTCACATCATTTTGAGATAGTTTATGGTTTTGGATGAAAACCCTGTGAATAAATGTATTTGACTGATTTACACTTTGAGTTGAAATTAAAATTGATATTCCAATGGGTGCAAACAAGCTTGGAACAAAACCTGAAAAACAGGGTTTGCATGAACCCATGGGAATCAGAATCACAGATATTCTCACAGGTTCTAACAGAAACCAAGGGTGAAATCCTGCCCCCACTGAAGTCAATGGAAGCTTTGACACTGATTTTGATGGGGACTGGATTTCATCCCAAATTTCCATCAGTGACATCCCTTGAACAGTCATGCCTAATGGCGAGACATGAAGCCCTTGAGAGGAAAAAGCAGTGGAAGAAGCAGAGATAGAATCATAGGACTGGAAGGGACCTTAAGAGGTCATCTAGTCCAGCCTCCTGCACTCATTGAAGGACTAAGTATTATCTAGACCATTCCTGACAGGTATTTGTCTAACCTACTCTTAAAAATCTCAAATGATGGAGATTCCACAACCTCCCTGGGCAATTTATTCCAGTGCTTAACCACCCTGAGAGTTAGGAATTTTTTCCTAATGTCCAACCTAAACCTCCCTTGCTGCAATTTAAGCCCATTCCTTCTTGTCCTATCCTCAGAGATGAAGAAGAACAATTCTTCTCCCTCCTCCTTGTAACAACCTTTTATGTACTTGAAAACTGTTATCATGTCCCCTCTCAGTCTTCTCTTTTCAATCTTTCCTCATAGGTCATGTTTTCTAGACGTTTAATTATTTTTGTTGTTCTTTTCTGGACTTTCTCCAATTTGCCCATGTCTTTCTTGAAAGGTGGCACCCAGAACTGGACAAAATACTCCAGTAGAGGCCTAATCAGCGCAGAGTAGAGTGGAAGAATTGCTTCTCGTGTCTTGCTTACAACATTCCTGCTAATACATCCCAGAATGATGTTCGCTTTTTTTGCAACAGTGTTACACTGTTGACTCATATTTAGCTTGTTGTCCACTATGACCCCCAGATCCCTTTCCACAGTACTCTTTGGAAATGTATTTTGGATTTGGATTTGTGAGAAATGGCTTCCTTTCATTTAATTATTTTTCTTCTCACCCCTGCCCCCCCCCCCACCTTTTGTCATCATTAAAGGAGTGAAAGAACTCAGAAGTTTGCATTCAGGTTCTGTTACTGGCAACATGATCTGCACTACCAAACCATCTTCCATGTCTCTGCAATTTGAGATGGAAAGCAGCTAATCTCACCCTCCCATTTGTAGCACATCCTTGGAGTGCAGTAATTCAGAGCTCTTTTTGTGTGGCTATGAAAAAGCTCTTCTTCCATGTGCTCTGTGTGCTTACCACTGCTATGATAGTTGTAGCAAAGCACTTGGACCTGCTCTCTTCTATGGTGTAAACGTGGTCTCCTGGAACACAGGCTCTGCTGAGCCAAACTCCAACAATGTTAGTTTCACAGCCACTTTGTGTCCCCAAACCCGAAAATGGAGGGAGCCCATAGTCCTTTCATATTCAGCATCCACCCTTCCCAAGGCCCTGTACTTGCTCTACAAAGGAAGGAGAGGGCGGGAACTATGTGCTAGCCCTGATTTCCCAAACACCAATGCATTACTCTGGTTATGAAAGATCAGATAAACTAATTTGACAAAGGCATGGTATCTATGCACAGGACATTTACACAGCCACAGGTAAAGCAGATTCAGGTTGAGTCAGCATCACCCACGTTTGAAGCTGCTATCGCGCTTCTTCCCTTTAACAAAGCTTCTGAAAAAGACACGAAAGTGTTAGATACTGAGTAGCTGAAAACATCCTAAAAGTGTTCAGACTATAGGAATGATTTGATGAATAATAAATCCCAGGGATTCAGAGCAGCTTTGAAAAGAGCATTTGTTTGGGAATTATCCTTGACACCCCCAGTTAATGTTTGCAGAGCCAACACAGTCCTACTTTGTAGTCCAGAGATGATATGCTAAGACTGTTTGGTAGCTATACTTTATCTTTTATCGCTGCAGCTCCCACATAAAAGATAGCACCAATCTTGTATATATTAAAGAAATAACAGATTTACTGTTTTGTTTTACTCTTAATTGTTAATTAAATCACAATGTGGTTGTGTTTATTAGTCATAATTACACCTTTTGGGCAAGAGCAAGTTCTGAAGTGGAACATGTTTGCTTTATTTTGTTCTTTCCCATCTGCCTGAGGGGATGATATAATTAAATGTAACAAAGCAAAAAGCAAGTTTAGGTGAATGAAGAAGTAACTTTTTAGAGGAGGTTTTTCTATAGACAGACACAGTCTTCTG
Source organism: Chelydra serpentina (assembly GCA_037349315.1). NCBI lineage: Eukaryota > Metazoa > Chordata > Testudines > Chelydridae > Chelydra > Chelydra serpentina. The sequence goes on from JBAIAC010000010.1 coordinate 49,176,346, forward strand.
ATTGCAAAGCTAACAACTCCTAACACAGGAGTTTAAAGAGTCAAAGCTAATTCCAGAAGCTCAGAGTTATAGACAATAGGTGAAACTTCCATTGTCTTCAAAGGAGCCAGGTTTTCCCCCTGTACCTTTCTGCTGCATACACTAGATGAAAACAAATATATTAATTCTTTGAAACAATCAAAATATAATATTAATGTCACTATGAAACTGTCAAAGAGCCAGCCATGGTCCCCCCGCTGATGTCCCATCAATGCACTGTGGGGAAAATCCAACCTCTGATCCATGGGGGTTTAAAACTTCCCTGAGTTTCAGCAGGCTGCAGCACTGTTTTCCCCCTTGGCCTCTCTGGCATATTTCCAGAGCACTGACACTCAGTCTGCTACCTCTTCACAGAAATGGAGCCTTTCATCTCACCTGCCTTAGGCCCCCAGGTCCAATGATGACCTTCAGGATACCCCAGCAGTTTAACACAAATCCTCTCCCAGAATCGCACTGAAGGTATGAGTCTTCTGGGTGCCAGTTTAATTCTCTCAGACAGTGACCTGTAAGTGCAGCATGTAACTAGGCTTGGCAGAATTCAATTGATATATATCATTTTGATTAACAATATCAATGTTTATTTTTAAGCATTTTTTCAATTTTTATGGATTTAAATGTTCATAATTGCAGGAAATTGTGTGGGCTAGACAACAGAGGGTCAGACAATAATTACTTAATGACAGCAGCTGTTGAGATTCAAGTTAAACCTTATAACCATACAAACACAAGTTGCCAACATCACATCAAAATAGACAAAGTAAATATCCTTATACCAAACTCTAGTAAGTTCTCAAGCAGCATTTTTCTTATTTTGCCTTTCTGTATATTTCAGTTATCATTGATGGAAGTATTTTTGTGGGTTTGCAATAGCTGTTTACTGGTAGAAATCTAATCCTTCAAAAACCTACATATAACTCACACAGAGGCTGCCTACAGGATACTAACACCACTACTCTTTTACTTAACATAAAAAACACAAGAGAGTACAGACTATTTAGAAAACATCCTTATTAGCTCACCCTTCCTTTGGGAATCCATCTGTATTCAGGAAGATGACGTGTTCCCTGCCTCATCAGGCCTCATCTTCTTACCATGAGAGGGTGGGAAAAGGCTGAAGAAGGAAGAGAAAAGAGCAGCATCTGTCCTTTATAATATTCCCACCCCTCTGGCAGGAGACCTCCTGAACAGCCTCCCTTGGTGTCCTAAGACCCCTACCAGCTGACTTCATTGCAAGGTGACCTCTCCCCAGATAAGCCAGTTCTCTTGTTTAGAGATATTCCATTTGAATAGAAGAGAATTTGAAGTCACAATCCTCATTTGTTATCTCTTTTGTCACCAGATCTTGGAATTTCCATCCAACATAGAAGTCAACAGGCAGCAGGAAGGCAAAGACCGGTCCCACAATCAAAATGGAGATTGTAGTTTGACTGATCTCATGCAGAATTCATAAATTATGCAGACAGATTCCTCAAATCATCACAGACTTACAAACCATGAACATTTACACATTTTTTAAGTCTTGTATGTGTGTTCCTATATGTTGTGATTTTCAAAGCAAACTAGGGGATTTGGACATAGAATCACAGAATCATATTGGATCAGACTTAAGATCCATCTATTATAGTATTCTGTTTCTGACAGGCTAATACCAGATCTTTCAGGGGAAGGTGCAAGTATCCCTTGGTTGTCACATGGGATAATATTAAGTTGATGCGGGATGAAATTTGAAAGGGATATTAAATATAGTGAGCCTGAGTCACCACTGCACTATTCCAGTTTTGGGCCACATATACTCCCCCTCCTATTCCAGTCCTTACTGGAGGTCCTTTTGGCAGCTCAGCACTCCGCCTCTCCCTGCTGGTCCTACACCATGGACCCTTCGAATTCCCAGGTAAATTCCAACAGCTATTGTGCTAGTATCCTTTTCCTGATCTCCTGTACTCCCCAGACTACTCCCCCATAGTTGCATGCCCTATGAGGGCCCAGAAATGCCCCGCCCCATCACCAGACACTCCAGAATCCCTGCTGTATTGTCTTGCTCCAAATCATGGCAGAGCCCCACAAGAGGCACACTGCTTGTCCTCTCTCTTTCTCTCCCTCCCCCTACCTCTAATTCTGTTGAGCTTCCTCTAGCACCTTTTTCTCAATGGTTTCTCTCAACTCCTTCGGTGTGGTACCTGGGCCATGCTGTGGCATTGTGCCCACCTATAGAGTGCGATGTTTAGCAAAAGCTAATGAACACTTGGTTGTAGAACCCCAAGACTCTTCTATCATCAATTTCCTCCCAGCTAAAGGATATGCAATAACTGAGAGGCCAATTAACCCACCTGGCTGTACCAGGAGGGTGGGACAGGGCAGGTAATTAGAGCGGGAGCCTAATTGGAGAGGAGCTGGGTGATACTATAAGCAGAGGATATCTGGAGCAGAAGGGAGTTTGAAACTATTTGATCTAACTTTTTGAGCCAAAGTTAATGGGAATTGTAATGATGAAAGTACCATACAGGTATGTGAGGATTGTTCAGAATTTGATAGCTGAAGTATCGCACACAATGTTAGAACTCCATATGCCATTCGAGTTGGTGTGGATGCAGAAGTTGAAAGACAAGGAAAAGCTAAATAATGTTAAAACTTTTAGTCATGGGAGTTATGGATGGAAAGTTGCATGCCCAAACATGGAGTTGGATTTATTTTATAAACTTAAGGGTAAAAAAGAGACAGTAGATACTAAAAATGAAGTGTACTAGTATATAGATGAAAAGTAGAGTCAGTTTCATCAAATATATACAGATGAGTCCAAAAAAAGAAAAAACAGGAAGAGTAGGAACAGCACAGTGTATACCAAAATCTGGAATCAGTACATCAAAAAGACTATCTGATTTTGTAGCTGTCATGACAGCTGACCTAGTAGTAATTATTCTAGCACTAAATAGGATCTGGGATGTACGCCCAGCAGTGGTGGTCATTTCTTTATTCAATCTGAGACCTTATGGCAATAAAAAAGGGTGTCTAAGTATGTCGAAGTGATTTAATCAATGAAATTATATTTCTAATAACAGTTAGTACAGATGAAGATACATGTAGCATTAGCCTGAATCCCAGCGCATATCAGGATAACGTGGAATGAAATGGTGGATAAAGCATCTGAAACACTGTAAGAACTGGAAAGACTGACATAGAAATACCCTTGAGTAAATAGCAGTTAAAAAACCTAGTATAAAACATTTTAAAAGAGAAATGTCAAAAAAATTGGATTAATGAAAAAAGAGGAAAAACAGTTTTTGAATTGTGCCCTAGAGCTGAGGATAACACACTTCAGGGCCCGGATAGAAAAAATGAAGTGACTTTGTTTAGATTAGTAATTGGCCATTGTGGTTTAAACAAAAATATTTTTTCAAATAAATAGACAAAAAGATGGATTACGTGCACTCTCAGGGCCAGATTTAGGGACAGACGGCCCAGGCGACCATCTGGGATGCTGGGCTTTGGAAGCACTAAGCTTGGGGTGCTGTTTTTGTTGTTAGTGACAAAAGGGAAAATAGAATGTTTGAAGTAAAATGTTTCAGGTATTCTACATGTGGATTCATTTTTCACTAACCACCTACAATGTTCTGGACCTTTGTAGAATTTTGTGGAACCTTCCAGACTTTCTGAGAACTACATTTTCCTTGAACCTCCTAGAATGTTGTCAGCCATGCCCTCACATAAGGGGCAGGGCATCGCCAGTCAGTGAGATATAAGAACGAAGTGAGAGCCCAGATGCTTTATTGTGAACCTTGATTTATTCTGTAATTGTGAAAGTGTACATGTGTTTTAAGACTTGAAGAGTGTAAGTAGGACATATTTAATGAGACACCAGAGATATCTATCAACCCCCTATCTTTGCAACAATATAAAAGAAATGCTGTTACTTCTTTACCATACTTAACCCATAATGTCTGATGAAGACTGCATAACATAGACTTTTGCTCTCCCTAATATTGTCTGTTTTTCTCTGTAGAAAATAAAAGATTCCCCTGAAGAAGATTTCAGAAGCTCAGTATAGGAAGCAAAAAGCTCAAATGTAATCTAGTTTGCAGCAAGGGGCAAATTTGATGGGAAAATATTTGAAACAGAACAACATAGACCAGGCTTTAGGTAGCAGCGATTGTCCCAATTCAGAATAAATTGAGGCACGAAGCATAAATGATGGAAGTCCTATTACTAAAGAATTAGCAGTTTTACCTGACAATAAGAATGGAAATGTGAGAAAAGTGATGGAATATTGTCCAGATTTCCTGGTGGCATAAAGGAGAGTGATGATAAAGAAGAATGTGGCTCACATGAAAAGGGGAGTAATGACAAAGAAAAATGAGTTTACATGAAAAAGAGAGAAACGATAAAGAGGAATCAGCCTTGCATGATGATAGAAACAGCAGTGAGAAAAATTGCACACCACAGATCGATACATCAGATCCTGCTTTATGGCCAGCGATCCTAAACTCTGCGATATTGACCATATGATTTTGAATGGGCCGGGCAAAATCGAGGATCTGACATTTCCAGTAAATGAGCAGAAGTGACACTTCTGAAAGTCACACTGCAAAAGAGTGCTCGAGAATGGTAAGAAACTGAATCAATGTTGGCTAGTTTATGCAATACTGGCTGACAAAGTGTTCTGTTTTTGTTGCAAAATATTTGACAAGAATGCCAAACTGTTGCTTGTGTTTTCTGGGTACAATTATTGGCATAATTTAGCTGATGCTCTAAAGCAAGGGTCTCAAACATGTGGCCTGTAGGCCGCTGTGGCCTGCCAAGCTTCCCATCCCGCCCATGCCCCCGGAGTTACTTCCTGTGGATACCAAACTCGCCCTCCCCGGAGTTATTTCCTGTGGCCACTAAGCTCCCCTCCCTCCTCACTCCTCCCTCCCCAGCGCTCCACATCACCGCTCCTCTGCCTACCTACAGGCGCTTCCTGACACCAAACAGCTGTTTGGTGGCACTTAGCGCTTTCCAGGAGGGAGGGGGAGTAGCGGGAGAATAGGTGGGGCAGGGGCAGGGATTTGGGGAAGGGGTGGAGTGGGGGAAGGGCCAGGGGCGGGGGGGGGGGGGGGGCTTTACCAGAAATAATTCTAAAACTATGTGTGTGTTTTGTCCCTTGAGTGAGGTGCATTACTGAGTGTTTATATTTTATTAAAACTACTCAGAAATGACTTCGTCAAAAAAAAGAACACTCATGGAAGAAAAGAGTTTTCCAAGACAAATGGGAGAATTTATATTTTTTCACAGAGGTAAAGATAAAATTGAATGCCTTATTTGTCAGCAAACAATTGCTGTTCCCAAGGAGTATAACGTGTGTCGGCACTACGACACGATACACCGTGAAAAATATAATGTATTCACCGGAAAAATCCAAGAGTAAAAAGTTCAGCAACTTAAAGCAGCATTTGCCAAGCAAAGAAATTTCTTTTAGGAGATTAACAAGTCTAGCGAAGATTCAGTAAGAGCAAGTTTTATGGTAAGGGAAATGATAGCTAAATCATGGTGACCTTTTACAGAAGGCCTATTCGTAAAAGAATGTCTTGTGAAGGCCAGTGAAATTTTATGTCCTGATAGGAAGAAAGTTTTTGAAGGCATAAGCTTGTCTGCCAATACAGTTGCCTGCAGGATAATGGATTTAGCAGATAGTGTGCAAGAACAATTGATTCAAATGGCAAAAGACTTCGAAGCATTTTCAATTGCTCTTGATGAGAGTACAGATGTATCAAATACTGCATAGTGTGCAGTGTTCATTAGAGGTGTGGACTGCAATTTGAATATAACTGAAGAATAGCTAGACTTAATGCTACTGAAGGGTACCACAATGGGACGGGACATATTTCAAGGACTGGAAGAGTGAACTGAAAAAGCTGCGCTGCCATGGAACAAACTCATATCTTTGGCTACGGACGGTGCGCACTCAGTGTTCTCTGAAAACATTGGTGTGGTTGGATTATTGAAGACCAAACTGAACAGCCTCAATATACTAGGAATTAGCTTCACCAGTATACACTGCATTTTGCACGAAGAAGCCCTGTGTAGTAAAAGTCTACAAATGAAGGAAGTTATGGATGTAGTTGTTAAAACTGTTAATTTTATACATGCACGAGGGCTGAATCACAGACAGTTCGCTTCTTTTCTAGCAAGTATGGACAGCGAATATGGGGAACTTCTGTATCACACTCAAGTTAGATGGCTGAGTCTTGAAAATGTTTTGAAGCGTTTTTTTGCACTTAGAGAGGAGATTGATTCCTTCATGAAAAGGAAAAACAAGGAGGTTCCATAGCTTGCTGATTCCACTTTTATCTGCAACCTTGCTTTTCTAACAGATGTAACTAATCACCTGAATGCACTGAACTTGAAGCTTCAGGGTATAAAGCAGGTGATAACACAGATGTATGACAGAGTTAAGTCATTCAAAGTCAAGCTTACTTTGTGGGGGAAACAGCTGACTGCTGGCAATTTGGTCCAGTTCTTGACTCTGAATTCCTTAGGAAAAGTTGAACCCAAATCCTTGAAAGAATATGCAGATATCATTTCTAACTTACACAAACAGTTTGATGTGCGGTTTAAAGATTTCAAGGCACTTGAACCACATTTTCAACTTTTTTCCACACCATTTGCTGTGGAAATTGACAATGTTGCAGAGGAAATGCAGATGGAGTTAGTGGAGCTTCAGTGTGATACCATTTTGAAGCAGAAGTATACAGATGTTGGAATTCCAGGATTCTACCGGTTTCTTTCACAAGAAAGATTTCCCATGCTATTCTCTGCTTCCGCAAGGGTAATGGCAATGTTTGGAAGTACTTATATATGTGAACAGTTTTTCTCTTCCATGAAAATTAACAAATCTGTGTTAAGGTCAAGGGTCACTGATGAACATTTGAAAGCAACACTGAGGTTGGTTTCGTCTCAGGATATCAAACCTAATATTGATGCTCTGGCTGAAGCAAAACGCTGCCGGTTAAGTGGCCAAAAACGAAATGACTGTCAAAATTAGCACTGACTTTTTGCATTACAGTTTTTAAAAAGTTAATACATTGACTTTTAATAGCATACTATATTACTCTTCATTTTTTACTATACTTTTGTATCGTTGTATGAAAAGGTTTCAGTGATGTGGCCCTTGGGCCAATGTACTAGTCCTCATGTGGCCCTCGTGGTGATTTGAGTTTGAGATCCCTGCTCTAAAGCAACATGAAAAGTCATCCGGTGGCCTACTCCAAATGAATGGAGGTCGAGTCCAGGCTCAAGCTGAATAAATGCATAGACACAGAAAACCAGTGCATTATTATTAATGTAAAAACCCAGCATTGGAGGCATATGATCAAACATCTGATCTCAATTACTCTCTTCCTTGCAAAGAATAATCTGGCTTTCCAGGGCTTATTGGATAAATTGTTCACTGAACATAATGGTAATTTCCTCAGTTTGGTAGAGCTGCTTGGGAAATATGACAATGTCATGCATGAGCACCTATGTCAAGTAGTTTGTCAGGAAGCCATGGAGCAGCAAAACAATTCAAAACAAATTATTTGATCTTTTGGCAAAGAATGTGCTTGATAACATATTAATGTGGCTCTGCAAAGCGAAGCACTATGCCGTAATAATGGACCGCATTCCCATCATTAGTCGCAGAAAAAACACGTCATTTACAGTAAGATCTTTTGACTACAAGGATTGCTGTATCCAAGCAAAGTAACACTTTATCTGTTTCTGGTCTGTGGATGATTGTACTGGAAAAGACCTAACAGAAGTGTTCATGAACATTCTGAATGAGAATAAAATAAAACTTCGGGACTGCTGCGGCCAATGCTATGAGCATGGTATGAAAATGAAGGGAAGAAAGAGTGGTGTCCAGACAAGGATCCTTGCACTGCATCCAAGAGCTTTCTTCATGCCTTGTGGCTGCCATTCCCTCAACCTGGTTGTGTTAGATGCATCGTCATCTTCTTTAGATTCATTATTTCTCTTTGGAGTACTGAAAAGTATATACTTCCTGTTTTCAGCATCAACTATCAGGTGGAAGATCCTCACGGACAATGTTACAAATCTGACCGTGAAGCCACTAAGTGACACTCGCTGGGAGAGCTGCATTGACAGCATAAAGCAAGTGAGGTACTAAGTCACTGAGGTTTACAAGACCCCGATGGAACTGGTGCAGTCGAGTAAAGCTGAGGCCAGAATCCAACACAAGGACAAAAGCCAAGCAAACCAGATCACTGACTTCAAATTTCTGGTCTCAGTTGTGGTTTGGAACAACTGTTCCAAATCAACATTGTAAGCAAGGCATTACAAACTCTGTTGATGAACATCATGACTACTATTACTTTGATGAGAAGCTGCCTTGATTTCATTGTGGCCTACAGAAGCAATGGATTTTAAGATGCCATCACTGCTGCCAAAGAAATGGAGTGTGTCTTCAAGGAAATTTGTATTCATTGGAAGAAGATACAGTTTGGTTATGAGGACAGAATTGCGGCGATGGGAAGCTCAGAAGAAAAATTCAAGAGGAAGTTTTTTTGCTTGCTCATTGATGCGGCTTGAGTGTCCATCAAAGCAAGGTTTGGACAAATGAAGCACCATGAAAGGACCTGGGTCGAGGGGTGACCTTAGTAAGCTGCCGGTGAACAGGAAAACACTCCTGAACGATTGTATGGATTTTCACTGGATGCTGACACATGGGGAATGTTCAGACATCAATGATAAAGACCTCTATGTCGAATTGGACAACATCCATCACATCTTGCAACATGGGAAGCACTCTCCACTCCAAGTTCTCCAATTCATTCATGATGCAGAGCTAAAGGACACTTTTCCTAATGTGCGGATAGCTTTGAGACGTCTGCTCACGCTGCCGGTCACAGTCACAAGAAGTGAGTACAGCTTTTCAAAGCTCAGGCTCATTAAAACATATGTTTGATTGACAATGGCCGACCACAGACTGACATGGCTTGCTATTTTATCATTGAAAATGCCATTGGCCAGTCTTTGGATCTCTCTGATGCTGTGCTTCAGTTCATGAAGGCAAAGGGGAGAAAAGCGACCATTTGAAGTAAAGGACTAGGGTTAACATTCTAAGCATGTCACCTACCGTAGCACTATTTAATATTGGTCCACCCAATGTTGGTGCACAGTTCAATTTCTTGATGTTAGTACATCTCAGTTATTCTTAAAATTAAAAATTTTCTATAAGCTTAGGGGAAACAATTTTTTTATTTGCTTATATATGACATGAATAAATAAAGATGTACAGATTCTAGCATACCAATTTACTGTCTTCTATGACGGGGATAATCATGCATGCAAATCATGCACCAAAGTCTTGAAATAGGCTACAAATGCAATAAAATATAAGATATTCAAAAGTTTAACAAATGAGGTGGGGACGCCGAAGATGTGCCTCGCCTTGGGTGCCATTTGGTCTAGGGCTGGGTGTAAGGTGGAAGAAACCTTTTATGGGTATGTAAGTACTTTGATAAAGAAAGGGAAAAGCTTTGAGGAATTCAAACATCTCAAGGTAATAACGGTTACATTATGCTATTTAGTAAAAGTATCAGGGAAATGGGGTAGTATTAGTAAAACATTGTAACATTACCCATAGGACACAGGGCGCAGTGAGAGAATACCAACTGCTAATTATTTTGGAATTATAAGTGGTGGCAGCTATTCAGTCAAGTCTGCTTCACGATTAAAAAAAGAAAAGAAAAAGAAAGGGGGTTGTTGTGGTAGGTGGTGGGCACCACCTTTGCATGCTGAGGCTGCCTTGCCATAGAATTACAGGAAAAGAAAAAGAAAGAAGGGAGTTTTAGGCAGAAGGGGAAACTACTTTGCAGTTCCTTTCTTGACACTAGAGCAGGGGTCTCAAACTCAAATTACCAAGAGGGCCACATGAGGACTAGTGCATTGGCCCGAGGGCCGCATCACTGACCCCGCCCCCTCGCTGCCCCCGGCCCCGCCCCCACTCCACCCCTTTCATTAGGCCCCACCCCTTCTCTGCCCCTTCTCCGCCTCCTCCCCTGTGCACACGGCTTCCTGCTCCTCCCCCCTCTCTCCCAGAAACCGCGAAGCTCTTCCCATGCGGCCCATGGAGCTGTTCCCTGCGGCCCGCCGGGCTCCCCCTGCCCCCCCGCCCCTCCCCCATTTTTATTTATGTATTTAATTTTTTTACCCCCATGCAGTTCCCGCCACCAGAACAACTGTCTGGCAGCAGGAACTGCCTGGGGGTAAAAAAAAGGGGGGGGGCACGGGGAGCCCGGCGGGCCACAGGGAAGAGCTCCGCACATGTTTGAGACCCCTGCACTAGAGTGCAGTAAGATTGGTGAGTTTGAAGAAGAGACCAGGGGGCTGAGTTGTGAGAAGAGAGACCATCACAGGACCAGAGCAACTGTCAGAAAGGGATGCTATGCTATGCCCAACTATGAGGGGGTTCTCCAGCAGTGAATCCAGTCTTCCACTATCTTGAGATGTTATTAAAAAGAATAAGCCATTTTATGTGATTTTGTTTAACTCCTCCATGAATGTTACTATATCGAACCAAGTCAAATAGAATGGGCCAAGTCTGCCTTCCCCTACATATGTACACTTCTGCTCTAATGTTTCTTTTCAAGTTCCTCTCGGATCTCCCTGTTGACACATGGAGTCAGGGAATGTTCTATAAAGCAGCTGTTTCAATTCCACTGATAGTCAGCTGAATCCAATGACTTTGTAGAAATAATGAAAATGACTGATTCAAATGATCTCAGTAGTGTAAATATCCAAGTTAGAAACAGCAATTTAAATTAATGGTTTAGAACTGCTTACAAGAACAAAAACAAGTGGGAGAGCATACATGTGATTCTTACCAAATTATTTCAATAGGAAACAAAAGTGCATGTTGTGTAGTGTGTCAATGACTTGTCTGTGTTTGGGATTCAGCCACTGGTGGATATCAGTCAGTGCAGGGGTAAGCTTAACCAGTGCAAATCATGGCTTTCCTTTTCTATAACAGAGGATTGCACCAGTGTGTCTCAATTGATCCCTAAAGGCTAAATCAGGGTTAATCCCAGATATAGAGAACATCTGACTTTCCACTGCCTGGCACCATGAGTAGTGATTGACACCTGTTCATGGTAACCACAGCGTGAGAGTAAATTGCTACAAAATCAAAATTCCCCACTCCATTGATAGGGGGTTTTGGAGGTTTTTTTACATTTGCTTTTCACAAGTAAAAGACCTACAAACCAGCAAAGCACCTCTACTCAGAAAAGCACTTGAGCATATGCTTAAACTTAAATTGAACAGGGGTTTTAATGAACACACAAGGAGGAATAACACAACTACAGGAGAGAGGAGCAAATACAGAGCCAAAACAGGGGAAAGTGGATACAATCAAAGAAAAACAAGACTATAATTGGTGGAGTGGTCAAAATGGAGAGGGAGGTTAGGGAGAAATAGGGTGGGACATAAAACAGGGAAAACAAGGGGACATAATTACCTGCAGTTGGGAATGGAAAAGTCTGAGATTTTCCTGGCTGATCCCTACATCCCTCTACCCATGTGTGGGTTGTTTTTCTTCCTTTTTTTTGACCATTTGAATTACATGAAATGATTTAAATGAAAATTAACATATTTTTCCTTATTTTTAAGCAAATCCTGATAATTCTGGGTCTTGAGCTGTCTTTGTAGCCTGCTTGGATGGAACCATCTCCCTATTCTGCCTCTAATCTATTTATTGTTGCTCTCATAGTTGCACTGTCAAAAGCCCTGGGACTTTAGAGGCAGTACTGAATGCCTAAGGTATCGCCCCAAAAGCCTTTGTCTCTGGCCAAAAATGAGGCTAGGCGGGGATGAGGAGAAGGAAGGATAAAAAGGCAGGAGAAAGCAAAATAGAGTTAAAGGAGCAAAGCTGAGAGAGAGAGAAGAAGTGGCTGGAAAAAAGAGTAAGAAAGGGAAGGCAAGTGTTGAGAGGAGGACAAATGTAGAAAATAAAACCAAGTGGGTCAGAGGCAAGGAAGAGGAGAAACACCAAGGGAGGCTGTCTGAGACAAGAAACTGGAGCGTCCTCTCCACATATGGATCATCTCATGAGGGTGCAAGAGAAACATGGATGCTAGCTAGCAGGCTATGCACTGTACTGTGCTAGTCTCAGTGATTTCTTCTAGTGGGGATTAGACTGACACAAGTAACAAATCCTGGTGATTCCCAGCATTAAACCTGCAACTCCTTTAGTTCTTATCTCAACAAGTTCTGATATTTATGGGTCTATTCATTAGAGCAAGAAGGGAGCGTGCATCCTTCAACAGTGTTGCTCATTTTTATTAGTTTGGAAGGTGTAATAAGTGCAACAGACAATGCATTGTCTTTATCTGGGCAATACTGATAAAATATTGATATTTTTAGCAATGGGTCTGTACCTAGAGTTTTACAAGTAAAGTGAAACTAGCATATGAGGTGTTTTGCTTTTGAAAAAGTATGAGGAAAAAAATAACCACAGTAATCATTTAAGACTTTTTAAATACACAAATGTAGGTTTGGCAATGACAGTGAAAGTGGAAATTTGCCAAATGGGCAAAGTAATGCAGAACTCATTACACTTGAATGAAACAGATGAAATTTGAGACCTCCTGAAGCATTTTTCCATTTAGTCAGTGAAACTGGACTTAATGGCCTCTCAAAGGATTAATGAAAATTGTGTAGGGAGGGTGGGGGGGACAAGAGGAGAAATTCTAACCAGCTTCACTAAGAATAATTAGGCTTGTACTTCTATGCATTTGTAATGAATGAGACTGCTACCTACATGTTCACTAACTCCCAACTCCTTTTTGTATAGCTACACTTGAAAATCAAATATTCTTGTTTTAAAGTCAATTATTACCTGTAACCTTAAAGTCAGCCAAAGTCAATAACTGTTGCAAATATTTGTCCAGAGATCTTTGGGGATATGGGGAAAGGAGTACATTGGAAGAAGGGATGTTTCATATCCTATAAGTGCACTTGCGTTTTTTTAAATTATATTGTCACTTATGACTTCAATAAATCATTTTAATATAAATTAAAAATGTAAAGGAAAATGTAAGGACAAAATTCAGTTAATTTTAAAACAGTAGCAGTCTCAGTGGTTACATGACAATATGCTTGGCCATAAACAAAAATCTTCCTATCTGTCTACTGAATTCAAATCAGATCTGTCCTAGCTGCTTTATAGGAAATGTGCATTGTTTGCAAGTCCAGAAGAAAATTCTTCAGAATTCTGGAGTTCATATTCTTCTCTCTAAAGTGTTTGGACACCATCTGGAAGGAGCCTAATGTTGAATGCAAGACTGTTTGTCTATTCTACTCCAACCCCTGTTGGTCTTTAATAAATGATGAGCAGATTAAGCATATATTAGACCTTTCCAACCTCGGTGCAAACGCATACGCACAGCATTTAGTCATCCTTCCAGCACTGATACTTCCAGAAATACCCCTATGATGACTTTCAATCCTGTTTCAGGCCCCGATTCAGCAAGGTACTTAAAGGATATTATTAACTTTAAGCAGCTGGTTAAGTGCTTGGTGCATTGGGGCCTGAATTATGGATATAAAGTAGAATACTTCTATCTGTCAATACTGGTACAAGACCTTAAAACCTTTTTTTTAAAGGGATAGTTACAGTTCTTTTAAAAGGGATAGTTACAGTCCTGAATTTTGATCCAAAAGAACACTTACATCATCACTAATTGTTCCATGTATTCCAAAGTCAGGTGCATGACCCAAAATGTGCCCTGTTTTCACAAACCTCTACTTTTTCATGTGCACATTTTTGGTGGATGTGCACAGCAGCTAGCCCATACCCCATCTGAACCTAGGTCTCTAGATGTGAAAAAGTACCCTTCAATTACAGCAAGAGTCTCTTTTAAAAGCCAGTAGTTTGAATCCTTTGGCTTTGTGTCTAATAAGTATTTCAATACTTGGAGTTTCAATTACGTTTCTTATGCTGCAGTCAGGAAGCTTGTTTCTTTCCTGACCTCACAAGCAACCCTTGTAGCCCACAACTGTAGACAGGGAAATGAATTAGCTATAAAAGGCTGTTTTCCTGAAAAAATTGTGACTGGAATGAACTGGCAAGGTTCTTTTCTTGCAGACTTTTGGGATTGTAAAGGACCATTGGCACTGTATCAGACACCAAAATATAATTTGTATCTTAGCACCATAAGAAGGTGGGGAAATTGTCCTTTGCATCTGCAGAACATTGTCGTGTTTTAAATTACACATTCTAGGAAGTATTTATTAATGGACAATATTTACAATTACATCTATTCTAACAGTTTTGCAATATGGCAAAATAAAATTGAGTTGTGATCTCTGGTGTAATCAATATTCTGCTTTTTATTGAATGTTGTTTTTCAAAGAAATGTAAAAATCTATACCGTTTTCGCCAAGTTTTTCTACTCTGTTAAACCTTGTAACATCTATTAATGTGAAATGTTAAAAGAAACCCTGAAATAGATAAATGTACTAAGTAAACAGGCATTCCAAACTAGCTACTACAATAATACAGCATACTACAGGGGCTAGGAATGTACCAGAGAGAATACAAATTCTAATGTGAGCCAGCAGAGAGGGATTTGCAGGTGCACCTAAAATAAGAACTAGAACATTTACTCTAACATTTGCAATCTGGACCTTCACCGAATGTGAGATGTGCAAATGTCTACATTTCTTTCCCCAACTCTGTTTTTCATTGTTGATCTTCTGGTTCTGGCCCAAAATAAAACTATATGTGTTTAAAATACCATGGGTGTGAGGGGTCTTTTATTTCTAGTTCAAGTGATAGAGTTGACTGTAAAATCTCATTTAAAAGCCCATTCCCATGAGCTTTTTAGCACAGTATTGCAGTTCCAAGAAGTTTGGGTTATTCAGTTATGTTTTGGATAAACATCTGGAGCTAAATTCTGCTGTCGGTTATAGTAGTGAAGTAACTTTATTTAAGCAGGTGGAATTCTTCCAAATATGTCATGGTGAGAACATAATTTAGCCCCTTAACTTCCACTTGTTCAGGTGTGCCATCCACTAGTTCATAATACAAAACAGAAAACTGTCTTTATTTTGCAGAACTCAAGCAAATGCAAGCAAAAATCACTCTTACATTTCAAATTATATTACAACACTATGACAGGCTTTGAAGTAAGAGCTGATTTAACCTCCATCAGTTCTATTCCATATATTACTAGAACAAAGGCCACAGACTGTAAATGTTTCATGGTAATACAGAATATCTGTATTTCCCAGGTTTACACTTCTTTTATCTCATTTTCATAATGCAAAAATGATAGTTAGATCTGTAAAAAACAACCTCCCTGTCTCAGAACATCTGTGTGCTTTTCCTTTATGAGAATATCCCATATTTTCCTGATCCACAAAATAGTATCAGGGGACTCCTTCCTCCTCAAAAATCTCCCACAGAACACTCTGATGCTAAGAGGCTTGAGAGTAATTTTGTATTATGAAATGGATAGATCTTTTACTCCAACACAGTCAAAAGCACTACCAATGGACCACTTGCTATTTTCACCTTAGTTAAATTGACTATGGGGTTTAAAATCCTGGGCCAATATTCTTGTGTGTTGAGAAACTATCCCGCTACATCTGAAAAGGGTATTTTTTTCTAAATTCTCTGCAGCAATTGTATAGATTTATTTTTAATCAGGTGTCAGGTACCAATAACATAGTAATTTAGAATGATCATGGACTCAATAAAGACACTGGATTAATGGCTCATTACAACAATCTCTAATCCATTAACACTCCTTTGTCCTATGACTGCTGAGATGTTTACTGCCCACTTCACCTTGAATGGTCTCTTGCAACATGTGTTAACTCTTTATGCTTGACAATCTGTTTCACCTTGTATTTAGCTGTGACCTTTCCCAGAGCTATAAAAAGAGCTCTGTAATCTCGAAACCTTGCCCAGATCTACATTAAAAATTTATATTGGCATAACCACATCGCTCAGGGGTGTGAAAAATCCACATCCCTGAGTGACATAGTTATACCAATGTAACCCCCAGTGTAGACAGTGCTTTGCTGATGGGAGAGCTTCTCCCATCATCATAGTTACTGCCGCTCAGGGCAGGTCTACACTACAGCCCAAATCGACGCTCTGAGATCGATCCACCAGCGGTCGATTTAGCGGGTCTAGTGATCTACAATTGATCCCTGTACTACTCCTGATGAGAAGAGTAAGGTAAGTCGATGGGAGAGTTTCTCCCATCGACCCCCTGCTGTGTAGATCCTGCGGTAACTTGACCTAAGGTAGTCAACTCCAGCTACGTTATTCACATAGCTGGAGCTGCATAGCATAGGTAGTGTAGACATAGCCTCAGGGGGGTGGATTAACTACCTTCTCCTTTGGAGTAGTAGCGTCTTCACTAAAGTTCTACTGCAGCACTGTACGTGAAGACAAGCCCCTTGTCTCTTTCACCAACAAAAGTTGATCCAATAGAGATGTTACCTCATCCACCATTGTATCTCTAATTTAGAATGGCTTTCTTTTGCTGCTGCACACATGGAAGAAGAAGCTGCCCAATGCCAAATAATGGACCGAAGTTCTAGGGTAATCTCCTTATCTTGAGTCTTTTTTTCCCAATTAATGTATTTAATTACATTTGTCTGCCACATAAAGTTTAATAAGTTCATTATCTTTTAAAATTACACCAGAAACCTCCAGTTCATTATTCCTCTTTCTCTGTTAGTGGTCTCTTGAAGCCTGACATTACTATATCTATAATTTTATTTTTAACCCTAAATATCTCCACTAATTGTTGGCCTTGAATAAACCCTGCCTGGTATCAATTCATTGCAGAAAGCCCAGTGACAAGTATCTGGACATCCTTATTTATCAGGAAAATGCTTCCATAAGAAAGAGGCACAATCGATTTTGTCTTTGGCTCATTGATTCTGGAATTTGAGAGCATTGTGGGAAACTATTAAACTGGCATGTTTGGGGCTCAGCTCTTCTGCTAAAGCTATATAACATTCACATGATAACCCATCAGGGCCCGATGATTTGACTGTAGGTGTCCATTTAATTACATTATAGACCTCTCTTGCATCAGTGATTCTGTAAAATCTCTCATCTTGTTCCTTGGTAAGATTAGGTAAATTTTCATTTGCAATATTCTCTTATCTGTCCTTTCACTCATATATAAATAGATGTAAACAAAGCTTCAAACATCTTACCTATGGTGTCTTGGTCAATAGTCATTATTGCTTCTTTTTTGCAATTGTTTTTGTTTTGTCTAGCTTACTTCAGTTTAGAATAATATCTGAGTTTTATTATTCTTTTACAATAAACTCCTTTAGCCAACAAAGCGCTGTCACTTATCACTGAATAAAACTTAAAATTGTCACAGGAGTAAGATCAATTTAAAAAATTCTATTTTTGTGATATTTCATTTTTGAAATAAATGTTTTCTTTCAACCTCTCCTGTTTTGCCCAAAGGCTCTTTCAATCAGTTTACTCCAAAGCACTGTGAGAGACACTCTACATATGATATGGTTTTAAGCTATTGGGGAAACAATTTCAAGATTTTTTAAGGTATTTAGTTGGGTAAAGATGCTTATGAAAATCTCACCAGATACCTAGGTGCTGAACATCCATTGATTTCAATAGTAGTTAAGTGCCTCTGCATCTTTAGGTGCCTAAACATCTTTCAAAAATCTGGCTCTTAAGTACTTTTGAAAATTTTACTCTTCCCAATGTTCATTCATTGAAAAACAATCTGTAATCACATTTTAAAAGTTTTTTTAATTTTCATGTTTCTTGGGTTCACTACTGATCCAATCTCAGAATAATGCCATCTTTATGGTTGGACCATTTTATGGTAACTTCAACAAGAAAGGGCCTCTGAGAAGATGTGGCCATTACTATATGTGGTCATTTTCAGCCTATAATTGATAGGTGGAAAGAGGAGGTAATCTCTTAAAGTTGGATTAGTTTTCCCACCCATAATGAAGAATGTTCACTTCCAAACATCATTTAGTTGGGGCCAGTAGAGCGCATCTACCTATGTGAACTATTTGCTCTACCTGGTCTCCTACCATAAGTATATCTTTAGATGGAAAGCCAGATCACCACCCCTACCAGGTCATCTCTTTGCCTACATGGTCACCCCTTATTATACACCTACGTGGTTTGTCTCTTGACAGCTTTGACTTCAAATTGTAATGATTTAGAAATCAATATAGAAACACTCTGTTTTTAAAGTTCTGGATGCATAAAATTCTTCCCTGCACCCAGTCATAGAATCATAGAATCTCAGGGTTGGAAGGGACCTCAGGAGGTCATCTAGTCCAACCCCCTGCTCAAAGCAGGACCAACCCCAACTAGATCATCCCAGCCAGGGCTTTGTCAAGCCTGACCTTAAAAACCTCTAAGGAAGGAGATTCCACCACCTCCCTAGGTAACCCATTCCAGTGCTTCACCACCCTACTAGTGAAAAAGTTTTTCCTAATATCCAACCTAAACCTCCCCCTCTGCAACTTGAGACCATTACTCCTTCTTCTGTCATCTTCTACCACTGAGAACAGTCTAGATCCAGCCTCTTTGGAACCCCCTTTTAGGTAGTTGAAAGCAGCTATCAAATCCCCCCTCACTCTTCTCTTCTGCAGGCTAAACAATCCCAGTTCCCTCAGCCTCTCCTCATAAGACATGTGCTCCAGCCCCCTAATCATTTTTGTTGCCCTCCGCTGGACTCTTTCCAATTTATCCACATCCTTCTTGTAGTGTGGGGCCCAAAACTGGACACAGTACTCCAAATGAGGCCTCACCAGTGCCGAATAGAGGGGAATAATCACGTCCCTCGATCTGCTGAAAATGCCCCTATTTATACAGCCCAAAATGCCGTTAGCCTTCTTGGCAACAAGGGCACATTGTTGACTCATATTCAGCTTTTTGTCCACTGTAACCCCTAGGTCCTTTTCTGCAGAACTGCTGCCCAGCCATTCGGTCCCTAGTCTGTAGCAGTGCATGGGATTCTTCCGTCCTAAGTGCAGGACTCTGCACTTGTCCTTGTTGAACCTCATCAGATTTCTTTTGGCCCAATCCTCTAATTTGTCTAGGTCCCTCTGTATCCTGTCCCTACACTCCAGCGTATCAACCACTCCTCCCAGTTTAGTGTCATCTGCAAACTTGCTAAGGGTGCAGTCCACACCATCCTCCAGATCATTGATGAAGATATTGAACAAAACCGGCCCCAGCACCGACCCTTGGGGCACTCCACTTGATACCGGCTGCCAACTAGACATGGAGCCATTGATCACTACCCGTTGAGCACGACCATCCAGCCAGTTTTCTATCCACCTTACCGTCCATTCATCCAGCCCATACTTCTTTAACTTGCTGGCAAGAACACTGTGGGAGACTGTATCAAAAGCTTTGCTAAAGTCAAGAAATAGCACATCCACTGCTTTCCCCTCATCCACAGAGCCAGTTATCTCATCATAGAAGGCAATTAGGTTAGTCAGGCATGACTTGCCCTTGGTGAATCCATGCTGACTGTTCCTGATCACTGTCCCCTCCAGTGATAGGCTAACATTTTTTCTTTCTGTTTTATAATGAGTTTGTTTAATTTCTGGCTGCATTTTCTTAAATTCAGACATTCAGGCCTCTGACATTTAAGCTAACATGCTAACATTTATCTAAGTCTGGTTTTATTCAGATGCCATAACCTCTTTTTCTTTGCAGTGTTGTTATAGCCATGTTTGTCCCAAGATATTAGAAAGACACAGTGGGTGTGATAGGGTGTTTATCCCACACTAGACTAGAAGAAGTTAATGAGGCTGAAAAGGTGCCAGTTAATCAGATAGGTCAATGCTGAATGGAATTAGGTGGTTTACATTACCCCTGAATGATGATGGAGCCCAGCTAGGGTGAGCAGATAGCAAGTGTGAAAAATCAGGACAGAGGATGGGGGTTAATAGGAGCCTATATAAGAAAAAGCCCCAAATATCAGGACTGTCCCTGTAAAATTGGGACATCTGGTCACCCTAAGACCAGCTGAGAAGGAACATGTGGGGCTAGAATGAAGCCAAGAAGCTGGCATCAGAAGGGGCTGAAGTGAGGGAGCCTGCAGACACTTTCTGGACATTAGAGAGGGAAGGAAGGAAACCTAGGGTGAGAAGATGTAGGAAAAGGCTCAGGAAAATGGCAGCAAGGTCTAAGCTGCTGATTAAAGGGCCCCTAAGCTGGAATCTGGAGTAGAGCAAGGATATTCCCCTACCAGCCACTGGGGAAGTGGCATAGTCTAAGCAGTGAATGGGAAGACTCTCTGGGACAGTTCCTATGGGACTTTGATACCCCTGGAAGGGGAAAACACATAGGGATCTGGCTGGAGGGCCAAGCCATGAAGAGAGAGCATCCTGACTTGCAGAGAGAGTGAGGGAGAGAGAGGCTATGGGGCATGCGAATGACCAATAGAAGGGGGTATCAGATGCAGAAGGAGCTAATTCCCAGAGCAGCCGGGAGGAGGTGCCCTACCAGTTAGTGAACCCTGTTACAGTGAGTGAGGTAATATCTGTTATTGGACCAACTTCTGTTGGTGAAGGAGACAAGCTTCACGCTACACAGAGTTCTTCCTCAGGTCTGGAAAAGGTAATCAGAGTGTCACAGTTAAATACAAAGTGGAATAGATTTTTTTGCATGAGTAGTTAACACATATTGTAAGAGACCATTCAAAATGAAGTGCCTGTTAACAAATTTGAAGGCACAGGACACAAAGGGGTGGGGAGGGGCTTTAGTGCAGTAGTGTAGCCAGGGGGGGAGCAGGGGGAGGAGCTGCTCCCCCACTGAGCAGAAGTGGCACCTTTTTTTGCTCCTGACGCCTTTTGCTCCTACGCTGCAGCCAGAGCGGAGCTTTTTTTTTTGCTCCCAGCGTCTTTTTTTGCTCCCGATGCTTTTTGCTCCTGGCGCCTTTTTTTAGCTCCGCTCCCCCTGTCCTCTAAACCTGGCTACGCCACTGCTTTAGTGGTTTACAGATTGTTGTAATAATGATAAATCCAGAGTCTTAATTAAGACTATGAATTTTAGTGTCTAGTGAAGTTATTAATTTAAACTCCCAAGCTCATCAAGGTCTGCAGAAGGATTTCAGAAAAACTGAGAAATATCCTGGGACAAACCCGGCTCCAACAGCTCTGCAAACAATGAAAGACATTACTTTTTGCCATCTGAAATGGAAATTCCACAACATGAAGAAAAAGGAAGCAAAGCTTAACAGTGACGTGTACTTCCTGAGCAAATGCAAGAAACAAAACGTCATCCCCAGAGGACTCATCATCTGTAACCATCTGACCACTACATACAACTCCAAATATGCTGATCAGCTCTGCAGACGGACTTCGGAAAAACTGAAGAACCATCTCCTGTACCCTCACACACAAGAAGGGAGCACCAAGAAATCATCACATACTCCCATTGACTGGAAGGAAAAAAATCAGGAAGCCTACCTGCAAATCATTCAAGAAACTCAAAACAACTATTTTTTTAAAAAATGATGACAGCGATGCAACACAAAAACAAAAAATTGAACCAACTTCACAACCCACAGAATACCACCTCTGGGGAAAAACATGACCCCAGTACTTGCTACATAGCCACTACACTACTTCCCGACATCACCAATTTATCAGGACTGCTCTAACTGGACCTGAATTATCTGTACTTTCCAAGAGATTGAACATATTTGATTATTACTTTGATTGCGTCACAAAAAAACATTGACAGCGAAATCCTTAACAAACATCACATCCATCACAATCTCTTCACCACTGAGAGGACAGCTATACAGTGCATGAAATCCAACCACCAGATAGTGATCAAACCAGCAGACAAAGGGGGTGCCATTGTAGGTCTCAACTGTGATGACTGTGTTAACAAGACCAGCCGACAACTCTCTGACACCAAGAACAACTTTGTGGATGAAACCAGACAATCACTATGCTCTTTTCTGTGAGAGTTCATTCAAATGATAAAAGACAAAAACACCATATCACCCATGGACAAATACTTTATACAAAATTATCACTCCATCTCTGGTCTCTCAGCCCTCATCCTCAAAGGAAACCTGCACAATACCTGCAAAAGACGAGCTTGGGAGCTTAAATTCATAACTTTGCTAGACACTAAAAAGCATGGTCTTAACAAAGACACTGTATTTATGGCTTACTGCAACAATCTGTAAACCACTAATTTCCCCCCACACACACACACACACATATGTTTTGTCCTATGCCTTCAAAGGTGTTAACAGGCACTTCACTTGCAATGGTCTCTTGCAATCTGTGTTAACTATTTATGCTAAATAATCTGTTCCACCTTCTATATAGCTGTAACAATTTGAGTACCTTTCCCAGACCTGAAGAAGAGCGCTCTGTAACTCGAAAGCTTCTCTCTCTCTCACCAACAAAAGTTGGTCCAATAAAATATATTACCTTGCCCACCTTGTATCTTAGTAACCCTTTTTTCTGAAACTTACATTTACTGTCATTGCTGTCCTTCTCTGATTGGTGCTAAGCCAATTATAGCATTCCTACATTCAGACCCAAGCATATTTTTAAAGGTTTTGTTCCAGAAAGGCCTAAATTCTTTTTCCTTTTCCTTTTGCCTCCCCAATTCCTACCCCATTCTTCCAATCCTTCATCCTCCAATAAGATCCATCTGTCCTCTAAGTGGTGGGGAAGGAGTATCCAGTCATACCAGCAGTGGTCCACCAGTATTGTAAACTGATTAAGAGTTCACTATTCTCCTTGATTCTCAAAATGTGCTATTATTTCCTAGTCAAAATAGATATAAATAGGAGCCTCCTCTGACTCATCCAACACTATTTTTTTTATTTAAAAAAAATCAAAATCCAAACGGAAAATGTAATGGTCATGGTAAGTATTTAATGGTATAACTCCATCCTGCCATGAGGTAAAATTAATGAATTGAAAAATACCTCTAAATACTTTCATCAGTAAGCTATTTAACCAGCACTCTAAGAAGTTGTCAAATATGGAAATAGCTAGAATTCTCCCCATAGAGATGCCTTCTCAATCACCATCCCAAACTTGGTGAAAAACATACTGCTGGGTATAGCCAATTTAAATTAAAGCAATAAAAGCTATCATATTCCATCCCTGCATAGTAGATTGCCTTACGTGTGTCCCCATCTCTTACATTCTTTCCAGCTGATGAGAAAACACCTAAACATTCTTGCTATCCTCATCTTGTACATATTTTTTGCTCTATAATATAGTAAACCAGCCATGCACTGACACAACTTCTAATAACCAAATATAAACTGGAAAGCTTCAGAGTTAAACATGTCCTAGAAACCCTTGATCTCTTTGATTACTCCCTCAGCCATCTCTTTTCTACTTGTACACCTCTTACTCATTCTGTTCATCACCATATGTTCTCTTTGGAAGATGTCTGTTCTGGTTATGGGCCCTCTGGGACTTGACCTGCTGCCACATGAATGGAGATCTGCTGCTAGTTTCATTTTCTCCTCCTGGTACTCTGTCTTAAAGTGTAATTTCAACTCTTTTTAGGGAATGTTCACCCTCACCCAT
This sequence comes from Chelydra serpentina, assembly GCA_037349315.1. Lineage (NCBI taxonomy): Eukaryota > Metazoa > Chordata > Testudines > Chelydridae > Chelydra > Chelydra serpentina. The sequence goes on from JBAIAC010000010.1 coordinate 49,199,971, forward strand.
AGCTCTGATATTACAATAATGCCCAAATGTGAAGTTCCAGTTGTGTTTTATAGGCCTAGTTCAATACTTCATTGATTGTTCTTCTTAATGTGAGTGAGTCCAAATCTTGGAAAAACAACCACTTTTTGTACATGCACTAAGTATTCTTGTATTCACAGTAGTGCAGCCAGAGAAGTATATTCCTAAAACAAATGCTGTGTGCTTATATAACATATGAGCTGCTTCTTCCTTCCCTCTCAGTTCTCTTAGTGCAGTCTCCAGATAGTTATTTTTGCATTCCTCCTTTTTTTATCACACATGGAAGTCCTTTCAGATTTGTATTGTTCCTTTTTATTCTGTTCTCCATATAATGTATTCCTAGATGGCAACCAATCTGAAGTCTCTTCTCTGCATCACTTTGTATATCCTTTAAGCCTGTCTCAATTTCACTCACTATCAGCAAGTTCTACTACCTTTTTTATTATTCCCTGAAGGAGACTCGCATCTCAGGTTTCATTGATTTCATTTCAGATATAATTCTCTAATGTTTGCCTTTATGGCAGACACATTCCTATCCTTCTTCAAGGTTCTTTTTTATTATTATTTTTTGTGAATAGAATGTTGACCCATAGGGAGTGTGATGAAGTGTCCCGCTGCTTCTCTCTGGGGATTTGAAAAGAAACAATATCTTATTTTTATTACTATTATTTCACTAGCACACACTTGGATTGCAGGTTCTCAGAAACTTGTTAGTTGAGATGTCAAGTTCTGTAACAGAGAGACTGTAGTCCACCCCACATAGCTGGACAGAGAGTGAAGGAGAGTAAGGCTACATCCACACTACCCGCCCGATTCGGCGGGTAGCAATTGATGTTCTGGGATCGATTTATCGCGTCTCATCTAGACGCGATAAATCGATCCCAGAAGCGCTCCCCGTAGACACCCGAACTCCAGCTCCGCACGAGGAGTATGCAGAGTCGATGGGGGAGCCTGAATGCGTCGTGTGGACCTGCAGTAAGTACTTTTAAGTTCGAACTAAGATACTTCAACTTCAGCTACGGTATTCACGTAGCTGAAGTTGCGTATCTTAGATCGATTCCCCCCCCCCCACCCTAGTGTGGGCCAGGCCTAAGACTCCCTCTACTGGCAAGGGCTGCTACCACGTTACTCCCTTCCTCTTCCCACCTGGGAAAGTAAGTTAAGGAATTGAGCCTAAGTAAGATAAAGAATAGAGGCATAATTCCGTCCCTTGGCTGCTCCTTATGTGGTTAGCTATGTGCTGCCCTTTACTGTGGGCTAGAGTTGAAGGACAACTTAGACCTAAGTAATTTTAAACTAACATATGGGAGAGCTCCTTTATTAAGGAGAAATCATCATGCAGGAGTCATTTGCACCTCAAGTTTTGGGGATTTAGTGGGTTACAAAATCTAATATAGAGCAGAGAGGAAAGTGAAAGTAAGGAGAGAAAAATACTGTACAGGAGTCAGCTTTTTCTGGTGTCCCAATACCTTGCTGCTGGATTCTCCAGGCTCAAGGGAGGAAGAGGAAACGGGCCATTCTGTCTGTTTCTTCTGGGGCTTTTAGCAGTTCTCCTAATGGGTTCTTTGGGGAGGAGACCCCAAAACTCTGTAATAGTATCTAGAACCTTTCAAAATTTAGCCAAGGAAAACATATGGCTGTTTGGTTTTGTTTGGGATATATTTGCTTGAGACATATCTGTGAGTGATCTAGTGTTAATGAAATCAAGGGAACATTAGCACTGACTTGATCCAGACAGAGTGTGAACTGGCAAGTTCTACACAAGATTTCCCACACTGCTGTGCTCAGCCTTGTCAGTCAAAATATGCAACACACTCCTGTTTCAGGACTGAGCCTCTTTAGCACAGCCTTCAAATCATGCCAATGCTAGTTTTGTGCACAAAAGAACAATAACTAGGATAAGACCACATTTACTTTCAGAAAAAAATAAGATTCTAATCCAGCTCACTAGAGGTGAAAACCCTAGTACTAACTCATGGTGTCACTTGGACGTGTTGTTTAAATAATTTTGATCACTCCTGGAGATGGAGGGAAATTGTTTTGCTTGAAAAAACAAAAGCAGTAGCTGTGTGAAATAAAACATACCAAATAGCCAATAACTCACTAGTTGCAGTTAACCCAGAAGTTTAGCAATGTGCTATATCAGCTGTGTTGCAGAGCAAGAGGGGATTTATGTAACCTTTTAAACAAAGAAACAACTCAGTGGGTTTTGTATTTTCATGGTATTTATAGGTAAAGTAAAAATCTCAAACAAATTGATCCTAGCTTTCAAACCTGTATGTAACTGGTCCTCTTCAAGAAAATACATGACATCATAGATCCTAAACTGGTGCAGGTCTACATAACTAAATTGACTCTAATGGTGATATGCTGATTTACACTTACTGAGGAACTGGCCCATCATTTTAGCGACATCATAGCAAAGAAACAGTACCATTAAAGTCAGGTGCTGAAGTATTACATTCAGCCATCAGTCATTCAAGCCTGAGAACTTAAAAATGTGATATAACATGGTAGTAATTCAAAACAAAACAAAACAGAAAATTAGTGTAATTGTCACTGAAGCAAATCATATGTTTTTCAAACAATGTAATAAAGAAGGATGAATACAAAATATGGCTACTAATATTTCGGAGAAAGGGGTAGTAACTAAAGCTGAGTAAGGCCAGGTCTACACTACAGACTTATATTGGTATACCTACGTCACTCAGGTGGATGAAAAATCCACACACCTGAGCACAGTGCAGACAGCGCTACTTCGGTGGGTAGCTTCTCCTGTCAACATAGCTACCACCTCTTGCAGAGGTGGATTAATGATGCCAAGAGGAGAAGCTCTTCTGTCAGCGAAGGTGTGTCTTCCCTTAAGCAATACAGCGGCACGTCTGCATCAGAGTAGCTGTGCCAATGCAGCATTTTAAGTATAGACCTGCCCTTAAATTTTGCTGGTTAAAAGGAGAAGAAAAACCTTTTGATCTTTGAACACAGTGCCTCTTAGAGTCTGCAGCTGAGCTCTTACAAAGTGACTAGTTCTTAAGCAATTACCAAAGGACTGACTTGTGTCTTAAGGTGTGATCCTTAGCTTCTAGTGTTGCCAATCCCCAGAAATCAAAAATCATGAGTCAGACCATCATGATTGGTCCAAAAATCATTGTTAAAGACAAGGTGATGTCATTGTTTGGGTCTTTTTAATTTTTGAACTACCCTCACCCATCATTTATGTGAGTGCACAGTTACTGTTGTGGACTCTGCCATGTTTGTAGAGTAAGGTGGCTTTGTCCTCTACTGCAGGAGCTCTTGCTGGAAGACCCCAGTGAGCTCAAATTACAGAGGTTTGTACAAAATGCTGCCGGGGGCTACAGAGCTCCCAGCTTCTCTGCAAACCCCAAAGCTTTAATTAATTAATTCTCTCCCCTCCCAGCCCAGCCATTCATTATGCACATCTGTTCTGCCTCCCACTCTGTCAGTCATCTGCCCTTTGCTCCTCCGCACACCTCTGCCCTTCCTGCGGCTGTGGGGACTCTTCACCCTCATCATAGGCCTGGGGCTCCAGAGCTGGAAAAGGGAGCGAGGTGAAGCCATGATGAGTTGACCTGTTGATTACAGGGAGTGGGGTGAAGAGGGAACACAAACATCCTCAGTAGCTGGACTCTTCCTGCTTCCTTCTGTGAAAATAGTATACACTTCTTTCCTCCCTCCCTCCCTCCCTCTCCTGGAGCCAAAAAGGAGATTTTGGGGAGGGTGGGGGAAAGCTCTGCTTCCCTCCTGGAGAAGTTCTGATTGGCTGCTCTTCCCCAGGAGATGGGAAACGGGGCAACCAATCCAAGGGTTTGGATGGATCCAAAGAGGATGGATCTAGACTGTTCTCAGTGGTAGAAGATGACAGAACAAGGAGTAATGGTCTCAAGTTGCAGAGGGGGAGGTTTAGGTTGGATATTAGGAAAAACTTTTTCACTAGTAGGGTGGTGAAGCACTGGAATGGGTTACCTAGGGAGGTGGTGGAATCTCCTTCCTTAGAGGTTTTTAAGGTCAGGCTTGACAAAGCCCTGGCTGGGATGATCTAGTTGGGGTTGGTCCTGCTTTGAGCAGGGGGTTGGACTAGATGACCTCCTGAGGTCCCTTCCAACCCTGAGATTCTATGATTCTATGATAAGGGCATTTATGCATAAGCAGGGCTCAAAATTGCTTGAGGTCTGTGCCTTTTTCTGTCTAGCTTCAGCAGGGGCTAAAATCCTGTTACTCCCAATTAAATCTAGAATTGTTAACATTGGGCTTCTATCTTCCAGAAAAATCTCTCAGCAGCTATAAACAGGAAACAAATGGCAGCATGGCCACCATGTGGATGGACTTGTGGATGGTGGGCACCATAGTATATAGAGAATATTGTGGCAGGCCCTCCAACCACTTTTCCCAAGTTCTGCAGGGTTGGGACCATAACTTCCCCTGGAACCAAGGTGGATTCGCACTCTGCCCCTTTTTCATGACTTCTAATTCCTCTGCCAATACTTTGTATGTTGAACCATGGGGGAGATTTGCATTAGTTTCCTTGGAAGATGATATTTTGAATCTGTTTCTTCAGTCTTCCAGGTACTTACATTAGGTTGTCTGCTTTCAACATTAAACTAGGGAGTGAGGTTTAATAGGCACTTACTATAAAATAAGCTCTAATATTAGGAAAAGTTATGGCTACATTTGAAACATATTTCAGTGCTCATATTTCTGTATTCCTGCAACTACACTAACCGAAGTGAGTACCATCAATAAGATATGCTTATAATGATTCTTGGAAGAGATGCAGCTATAAAAGGGTAATATTATTTGGGCCATTCAAAATTTACTCTGTGATATCTCCTCAGTATATTACAGAATTAGCTACAGCAGTAATACAACGAAGATTTGATTTGAGTTTAAATTAGAAGAGTTGAACTGAGTAGCTTACTCCATTCCATCCCACACAGTGGCTTGGTAGGATCTCCTCTGAAGAAATCTCAGCCAGGAGTGTTACCATATAACATAAATGTAATGAATAATATATTATGTAGCATCTTTCATCCCAAAGGACTTTTCAAGAATCACTTCCTTCACCTTTTGGGTGGAACACAGCAGATATTTAACAATGTCCAAAGCAGTTTAAGAGAGGAATTGAAGAATATCTTATGATTTGAAATTAAAGGGGTGGTTTGGTAGGTAGAACATAAACACCAGATATTGCCCCGGCCAACATCCTTACACTTTCATGGGATATTTAAGGACCACAAGGACATTATTTTTACATGAATAATTCACTTTCATCAGCTAAATGTTTCCCCCGTTCTGATAAACTACAGGGCCTGATTTTCCACTGTGCTGCTCTTGTTGTACATCAGCATAGCTCCACTAAAGTCAGTGAAGTTCCACAAGCATAAAACTGGCGTAGAAGTGGAGAATTAGGCCAAGAGTGTTTGAACATTGGTTCAATACTATCTCTGAGGGAAGAATAGCACCTAATGAATTACCAACCCCACTTTTTGTAACCCTTTGGGTCACATCCTCAGCTGGGTATGCAAGCAAATTTACATAGTCAGATCTGGCCCTCCATGTTTCCCATGGTGGTCTCCTATGCAGCTACTGATCAGATCCAAACTTTCTTAGCTTGCGAAAGCTGATGAGATCACAGGCTAAGAGGGACTGGATGCAGGTCATCAATAAATACTATTTACACTGATTACATAGTCATCGGGTTTAGTATCATGTTCATAATCATGACTATACTGGAACTCAATAACTTAACCATATATTTTCAGAAAAATGTGTGTCCAGTTGTGTGGTCATCTGCAACTGGGTAATCAGACAAGGTACATGTGGTACACATCTTTTTTTCAGTTAATGTAGGCCTTGGCATCCTTCACAAAGCACTTAATATAATCCTTGATGAAGGCACCATAAATTGAAAATGAGATTGAACAGACAAATTCTGTTCATTATTAGGTTAGATTTGCTTTTGACAAGTTTCACTCTTACTGTAGGTCTCTACCCTCGTGTAAACCTTATGAACCATTACAAAATCTATGTATTAATCTGCTTTTATCCAGCAGGAATATTATTGGGAAGACCTGAAAGTGATGCACTCCTTTGCAGAGACTGAGTGGCTTCATAGAGAGTTTGGTTTCTCTGATGCTGCAAGACAAATTACAGGGTTTTGTTTTCACTTAGATGTTCTTTTTTTATTTTTGTGATGGAAATTAATGGTGGAAAAGCAAAAAACAAAAACAAAAAGCCACCAAACCTATACATCTTGAGCTGAATTCTCTGCTTGTATGAACTGATGCAGCTCCAGCCATTTGGCCCTTTGTTTTTAGGTAGCAATTATATTATATGAAGCTCTGTGTAAATATGTTCATACTTTTTTTTTTCTTTTTGGCACAAAGACAATATTCAGCTGACTTAGGGCAAGCTACTACTCTATGGCAACCTAAATGGGATGTGAAAATAAAACATGATTCTGAATCTTATACGGTCTTTACTTTTTATGTTTGAGTGTCATTATTATGTTTATGGATAATTGGTGTATTAAAACACATTGATGTTGTCTTACTGTGAAGATAAAAATCTCTGCTGCTGTTGAACCATTTTTCATATATTTGTTATGATACTGCTCTTGGTTTCCTCTAAACTTGGTGCATTTGTAAAAGCTAACTGAAGCTATTGCATTCTTACTGTATCTTGACCATACCATTTCAGTACAAATAAAAGTGGGAAGGAAAGATAGGGTTTTATTAAGATGAGATTTAGGGTGCAAAAATTACTTCAGAAGTGAGAGAAAGAGATCTAGATTAAACAAAAGAATGCAAGTATAAGAGTCCTCCCACCCCTATTTTAACCAGTGTTTCCTGGGGAACGGTACTGAGACAAATGGTGTGTGAGACAAACAAATAAAAACTAAACACCCCCCTGCAATATTAAAATGAAGTGCCGCAGACTTTGTTTTATCAGGATTTCCAGGACAATATTGGAGGAGTGGATTTAGCAGGCTTTATTAGAGAAGCAGTCTTAGTAGTCGTACTTCCCTTGCTTCCAGGTTTGCTTGTGAAAGTAACAGCACAGCATGTACAGACAGCCCTGTAATAGCTTTCAAAGGCTTCATTGTTTATGACTCATCTGAGAAAGAATGAGCAGCTTCTGAAGGGAACCACAAAATGAACATCTTAAAATTGTAATGGGATGGCCTGTACCATTTCTCCTTTTTGTTACTGTCTGCCACGAGAGTGGATTAATGTTAGCTTATTTTCTACTCTTGTTGCAATCTTTGCTATGATAATAAAAGTATCAGAATTTGAATGTCTAGGATGGCCTTGGAGTATGGTAGCATTTGACTTTTTCAGGTTTAGTACTAAGCCATTCCTTGCCTTCCTCAGAAATGGGTAAAGCTGTAAATAGGAAGGAATAGGATGACTAGCCAACCAAAATAAAGAATATTATAAAGGTCAATGTAATTTACCACTACCATTCTTAACATATTGTATTCTAGGCATTAAATTCTGATACTTCATTCCCTTCATAAAGTCTGTTAAAGAAAATAGCACAGTTTTTCTTGACAAAGATGATGCTGATGATAGCAAATAGAGGAAAATCAACCCACTTTCCTTACAATCAACAGATTGTAATTGTATAGTCTTTTTTGGATGCAGTGCTGGAGAACAGCTTCCATTTCCTTTGTACGCTAGCTGTTCCAGATGTGGAGCACAGCTGAATCATATTTAAGTCATACAAAAGCATCCAAAGCTAAAGACCTGGGACTGGAAATCCTGATAAAACAAAGTCTGCGGCACTTCATTTTAATATTGCAGGGGGGTGTTTAGTTTTTATTTGTTTGTCTCACACACCATCAGAATGGAAAGTTTAATGTAACCGCAGCATCCCAAGAAGAAATGTAGAAATGATATTTGTCAAGCCTACACAAAACTGTTGCAGAGAACTTATGTAGGTTCCCATAAACTGGTGGTGATATTTGCCATAAACTGGATTGAATTGAAACTGTTACTTAAAGTTTTAATGACAAAATGCTAACCACTCCTTAAAGCTGGGAATTGGCCAGGAGAGAGGAGAACCTCAGAGTGCCAGGCAGGACAGCTACCTCCAGGACTGGGCAGGGTGGAGCTGCAGGGAAGAGCTGGATCCCCTGGTGGAGGGAGTATTCAAAAGGACACAGGGAAAAAGCCCACATTCCTTTCAGCTTTTAAATTTCATCCCTGAGCAAAATCCCCTACCCTTCCCCTACCTACATTTCTATTTGCCAGCTCTGTTCTCCCACTAGCACCCTGCTTTACCTCACCCCGCCTCTGAGCCAGCTGCGCTCCCAGCCTGCACCTCCCTTTGAGCCATCAGCAGCTTCCCACCCCTTGCCCCTGTCACGGCTGTTTCAAACCCTGCCAATCCATAGCAGAGTGCGAGGATCACTGTGCCAGTGCACGTGTTCATGGCAATCCCAGGGGCCTGTCCGGACTGATGTTCTCCTTCTGGTTTTTCACCTGTGTGTTTGCCTGAGGACAGACTTCCACAACCCCTTGCCCGGCCAGAGGAAATTACTGACACACAGATAGGGTGCTCTCTGCAAACGCCTCTTCCCTTATCCATTCTGGCCTCCTTGGTCAGAGAGCAGTTTAATGTTCCCCTCTCATCTTTTCTTACCCCCTTGGCATAAAAAAATCCACCACCACAAGCAGCAGAAACTATGTCAGCAGGAGACACTCTGCTGCCAACATAGCACTGTGCACACTAGTGCCTTTGCTAGTGTAACTTATGTTGCTGAGGGAAATGGAATATTCACACCCCTGAGTGACATTAAGTTTTGTCGACATAAATAATAGTGTAGACATTGGTCGAGGTTTTGCCATCCTGACTAAGGTTACGAGAATTGAAGATCATAATTTATATAAAGTCTTCCTTTATGCTACCAAATGTTTTATGTATTATAGTTTTCTTTCATTTACTTTTGGTCATATTATAGTTTAATGTTTTTTGATTATATGGTTTAAGCACAGTGTTTTCACCTAATTACAGAAGGCTCTGGAATATGAGGTGATCGAAACTTTGAGGCGTGCATCCTGCTTCTATAATGGGACTAACCTAAACCTTGGAGCTGAGCACCAGGCCTTGTACTTTGGGGAGTTCAGACTGGGTCCATCTCTGTCCAGAATAGATTATTGTAAGCATGTTAATTATACCTACATGCTCTTAGACTGAGTAGTACCTTACTGTGTGGTTGATCACACATTTAATGGCAAAACTCCCATTGGTGCAGAATCAGAGCCTGTGTGAGGAGACCCAATGGGACTATTTACAGAATAAGACACCACTCAACCTGAGTAAGGGTGGCAAAATTGGATCTTCAAGGATTTGGGATCTACAATATGTACTCATTTAGTTTTGTAAAGTATTTTAGTTCCTTAAGTAGGATGGTGGTCAGCAAAAAGTAGCAGGTATGGATAGGAAGAAGCATGAATATGGGAAGGAGTTCCAGCTCTATCATACTTTCTCCTTGATCCCAAGCCTTGTGGAAGAAGAGCCAGGGAAGACATTTGCTTTCTGGAACATCCGCCCATCCTCAAACCTGCAGGAATACTGAAGTTAATGTTGATCCTGCCACTGTTTACCTATATGGGTTCCCCCACAACAAGGTTCAATGTCCATACCTGAAAAGATTTTCAGAGGTAGTAGCCTCCAGGAACATTCATTTGAGCATGACTTCTGCAGAAACCATGCTGCCATGAGTATAAAAAGCAGTGTGAAAGCACAGGGGCCATGTGACATTCTCCTCAGGGCAGCCCAGAACTGTAAGCCACTGTGTTAACCAACTGCCTTAGCAAGAGTGAACATTGCTGGAGATTACACTGTGTGTCAGCTCCCTGCCACACCAGTCTATCTGCTTCACCAGAAAACTCCTCAAGACTCTGCCAGTCATAATCTGGCCTTGAAGGTAACAATCTGTGAACCCCTGTTCCCCAGAGATGTCTCTCTGCAGTGTCCAGTTCGCCTCACTGGACACTCAAAGAAATAATTAGGTTCACTGGTTCCAAAGAGACAATGCACACTGTAACCTGTCAGGTTAAACTGAGGACTTGCACTTAATTCAATATAGCAGCACTTAGAAGGTTTATAGTAAAACAAAAAAAAATGTTTATTAACAAAGAGCATAAATGTAAGTGACACTAAGCAGAGATAGCAGAAACAGAAAGTGGCTACAAACAAACAAAATAAAACACATTTTCCAGTGCCTATGACTTAACTTTAGCAAGATTTGCCTAAACAGCCTTTTCACTTACATCAAGACAGTAGCACCTACAGCCCTTCCAGCAAGAGGATCCAATATTCACAGAATGAGGGTGCTATCCCTTAAATGATGGATAACTATGGGTGTCTCTCCCCTTATTTTTATAGTCCAGTAAACCTTTGAAATGCATTATTTGCAAAGTAGACATAGACAAAGTTCCTCTCCCCGGCTGGGAAGTAGAGGCCATGCTGTCTTATCCTCTGGTCACTTTGCCTTTTTGATTAACTTAATCACTTTGTTTGCCTTGGATGTAAATGTATTTCCACTGTCTCTGGTCACACCTTGCTCAAGTAACATTGGCGACACAGGCAAACAAATGGAACAACATTCCTTTGTAGACAAATTTGTTGATCTGCTCTACTCAGATTGCTTGGTTGGAACATATTTTAAGAACATATGTTGAGCACACATACATAATTATTTATACAATGACCATACAGTCATCGTGCAACAATCTTAATGATCAGTGTGTCCGTACTTTTTATATGATACCTTACAAGACACTATTTTGCTAAATATACTTAGTCCTGCCATGAATGCATGGGCCTGGACTAGATGACCTCTCCAGATCCCTTCCAGTCCTACGATTCTATGTCTCTATATTCTGACAACAGAATGTGCACTGTGCTCGGTGTGCCCTTTTCCAGTTGGCATACAAGGGCTCTTAGAAGCAGAGTCCAGTACAGATGATCCTGGCATTTAACCTGTTCCATTTAACCATGAGGGAAGAGGGGAGGGTAAATTGAGCTTGTCCAAGGGAATGATCAACTCTAAATCCTGTGAATCCAAATTCATCATTTTAATGGCCCATAGGAAGAAATAGCCATGTTGGTAGGGGACAGTTTGTCTCCTAGTTTGTTAGGGTGATTTAGTATCCTCTGGTGTGAAAGTAAAATTGTAAAAAATATTATTTATTACTATTATTACATTCTATGCTATCACATTTTCCTTTCCCAAAGAGCATATAATGGTTGTGCTGGTACTGTATTTCTTTCACTAATCTGCCCACTTTTGGGGGCTACAAATGGAGAACTACAGAATTTGGGAGACTCAGGAATTAGTGTATAAAGACTTTTTTTTCTCTCTCAGCTCTAGAGGGCTGCATAGACATCTTTCGTCTTTCTTAATATACTTTGATTAATTCTGTGCCATACTTCTTTATATTTAATCTTCCTATTTGTGCATAACAGTAGGGTGCAATTTGTAATGTTCTTTGTATATGACAAGAGTAGAGTTTTGGAGCAGTAAACCACTCATAGTTCCTTTTTTGAAAAGGGGAAAGGGCAGAAGGTAAGTTGTTGGTTTGTTTTTGTTTGCTTTTTTTCCTCCTCCCTCCCCCGATCCCCTGTCTTGACTTCTTCTTCTTCTTCTTTCTCTTCTACCGTTGTACATTGTCCTTGGTATTTTCCTCCAGCAGAAATGTTTAAATGTAGTAATTGTGTTTCTGAAGTCAGTATATATCATTTTCTGCTTAGGATTCAGAGAGGATCTGGGAGATAAGTAGTCATAAATGGATATTTCATTTCTTTTATTTGAAATCCAGATAGGCTCTTCTTTTTGATAACCTTGCTAATGGCATTTTGGGTGCAAAGGGAAAAAAAACCTTACTTTTAATATCATCCGTACCTACTGAAGGTTGACATAATCTGCAGTTTTTCAGTCTGCAATGTACTGTGCTGCTTACAATAGCACTGTGATATTTTAAAATGTTACCCCTGCCAAATTTTGGATGAGCATTTTAAAAATGTTTTTTGTTTTGCTGACATGAAAGGAAGAGAAGAGTTACAGGAGGGTGAGGACGGAGGGTTTGAGGACAGAGGATGTTTATATAATTTTCTTCTCATTGAGGTCAGATTTTCCTTCACCTCTTCATAGTAGATGCTGGAAGGAGGTACAGGAGAAGGGCTTCTTTATCTGGATAACCTAGCTAAAGGTGTGGTTAAAGTAGATGGAAGAAGAGAGAAGGAGTTTGCAGCATCAAACAAGCAGGAAGGGAAGCTGCAAAGAAGTGCTATTGATTTTAGCCCAGGAAAGGAGCTCTCCTCCTTTAAGAAGAAATCCACTCTCCCCTTTCCCTTTACTTTAACACTCTTGCTATCAATGAAGGCACCAGACTATAACATTTCTTTTTTTGTCTTGTCTAACTCAAATTCAACATTGAGTTGGCTGGCACTACTTAGAACAATGAAATGAATCCAACCTACTAGACTAATTTACAGTTACAATAGAAATTCTCATTCAAATACAGCCTACCAAGTAAGATGATTTATACTACAGCATTTTGCTTGTCTATCAACAATGGCCTGGATATACAATACTGGGGATTTATATGAGGAGGGCAACATGACAGTTGAAGTGACAATAGTAGTCAGAGTTCTCTGCTATTTGGACCATTTCGTTGGGGATTTAGATTCTATTTCTGACTCTGCTATTGCACTGTCTGACGCTAGTCATGTCACTTTAATTCTCTGTGCCTCAATTTTCCTTTCTTCAACAGGAGGTAATAGCTATTCACCTTCATAAACCACATTGAGATCCTCAGATGAAAAGAGCTGTATAATTATAGAGCATTATTATTATAAATTTAGACTATTGGTTCTGTTTACCAATATTAGTACAAAATTGTACAGTACTGCCTAAGTAAGCTCTCTTTGAAGTCAACAGTAAAATTCCCTCTGACATAAAAAAAAGCACAGTTAGGCCATTGCTGAATATTCTAATCCCACCCTATTTGTTTACTAGTAATAAGTCAAATATATTTTTTTACAAAATCAGGTTCCCAATAAATTGTTTTTCCAGATTTTTGTTTATAGTGAATGGTGCCATTATGGTTTAGGTATCATTCCTGCGCGTACTACGACACAAAATAGCAACTCTTCATAGTAGTACCACAAACCTGGATTTTTTTTCAGTGAAATGCTTTTTTATTGAAAAATTCTGATTAATCAAATCCAAAACTGTAATGTAAAGGGTTGGTTTGACCAATTTTTCAATTTGAAAAAAGTTTTGAAATTGAAATGTTTCATTTCCACATTTTCTGAATGAAAAAAAATCAATTTGGGGGGTTGTTTTTAAATTTCAGCTAATTATGGTCAAACATTAAAAAATATAAATGTAAACTAAGCATTTCAAAATCATCCAAACAAAACATTTCAACTCATCTCAACTTATTTTTTTTAAACTTTCAGTTCATAGAAATGTAAAAGATTTTCACTTTTCAGCCCAATTTGGGATGACAAAAATGCTTTAAATTGAAAATTTTCATGGGAGGAGAAAACCATATATCCAACTATAATGTTATGCACGAGAATATACTGCAGTACATTAGATATCCTTGTGACTTATGCTGACTTTTAAATGGCAACCCATTGCACTTAAATAGGCAGGCATTCTGACCACAGCTACTTAGTATGTCTAAAATACTTGGGAGATATGGATCCAGTGTCCTCAGTGGGTAATGGATACTAGATATTTTGATTATGTCTAGTTCTCTAGGTCTCTGGGTTCTCCCAAGTTCTCACCTATCATTACTAATGACACCATAATTATGAAATGCTCTCCTTGATTCTAACTTGGAGTGAGCATCACCTCTATCACTGACTGGGGGAAGATGGCTTTAGCGATGGAAAAGTTGGCCTGTTCTTGAAAATATTGTATAAAAAATTCTAGAATCTGCTGGCTCCCCGCTACAGCCCCAAAACATGGAGCAAAATCAGTAAATCTCAGGCCTTTTGTTTCTCTTGCACTTTGGATGACACCCAGTACCACATCACATGCTTTTCTATCATGCATGCTAAACCCAGTGTATTCTAGTGAACCTTTTGTCTTCTCCTTTTTTTTAACATGCTGATAATCAGAACAAATTGATTTTTGTTTCTTGGATTGCTAAAATCCTCCCAACACTTTCTTCAGCACCAGTGCTGAATAAATCATTGTAATGTTCCCCTGAAGTGAATTGAAAATTAATTTACACAGCCAAGATGATCCTCCTAATAACAGGGTACATGGAATGGGGAAATTGGAAATCATTACCCAGCAAACATTATCTGCATTATTTTTGTAGCTGCTTTAGATTGCATTGTAATAGAAAATTAGGAGACCGGCTGTGAAGAAGTTTAAGAGGGTCCCCTGAAGAGCTTCTGCTTCAAAATTGATTCTTTAAGAAAGCATTAAAAAGCTATTGGAATTGATTGTCTACTAATATACAGGAAAAATTCTTTGCCACCATTTGAGTTAAAAAAGAGCATCTTCATTCATGCATGTTATTAAAACTACTGGCCTGAAAGCCCCTGTAGAAAGATAAAGGATATGGATGAGATATTAAAACAGCAATCTTTACCTTATCTGGGATTTAAAGTTAATATGTCGCTTTTATTAATTTAGCAGGAACCATTAGTTAGGATGTCAAAGAGTGGATTTACAATTAAAATGCCATAGAACAGACGTGTCTTTAATAAACAATGGACCAGGAATTCTTCATTAATCTTCCAAGCATGAGGTACACCCCTGCAAAGAATAAATCCTGAATTTACAGTTTTCTTTATTGCTAAGTTTGCTATGCAGCAGCAATAAAAGTCATAGCTGATAACACCCCTGATCAGCTCTAGCAGCTTCCAGTGAAATGGGGTGATGGCCAATCAGATTGCCAGCAATCTGCAAGATGAGAAACAACGCTCCCTTGTTTAAAGGGAAGTCAGATGAATGACCTTTAGAAGATGTCACTGTATTTAACGTGTGCTATTGTTTTTAAAAATAAATATAGAAATGTAATTTTGTTTCCTGACACTAGACTATTTAAAGCTTGTTATGTCTTTCTGCTTTCAAACACATTTGGAACAAAATTGCCTTGTCTCTTTTAATTTGTGATAAAGGGGAATATTTAAGAGCAATGAATAATGAGCAGGAAGAACAATAGTGACCCTATTTTTAATAATATTTTAGCAGCTTTCATACTTTAAAAAAATTAGTGAACACAGCAATTTAGCTGCATATGTTCTTTTCAAAACTTCTTTAAATTGAGAGAGACGGTGGGTGTGGGATTGTGGGTGGAGAAATTTCCCCAAGATAATGAATGAGGTGAAATCTACTTACATAGTACTGCAACAGGCTACAAGTTGATGAAACTTCATGTTAATTGCAGATGTGGGCAGAGAGGGGATGGAAAAACAAGAGCGACAGACCAGATGAGCAGACAATAGGGAGATAAAAGCAATAGCTCTGGCAGTGAAGTGGCAAGCCAGCAGTAGTGCTAGGGCACCCAGTTGATAGGAGCAGCCAGTGTTTATTTATTTTGGAGTTTAAATGCCAATGAATAAGAAAATAATCTAATGAAATAAAAAAGGGAAAGACACAGGATGAACTAGCTAAAATGGGGGGAAAGAGGAAGAATTAGGGCAGATATTGTTTAGCAGTATACCGTAGCAAAGGCAGCATGTATAATTCTCATACGTGGTATTAACCCATACCATCTATGTGGGAGCAGGCACTACTCTACAGTTCTTTTCTCCTCTGGGCAGTAGTAACTCTTCCACTGAGTAGCACCAAAGAGGGAAACAAGGAGGCTAAGGGGGCCTATAGAGGGTGAAAGCTTCTGTAACTTCAGCTGGAGTCAGTGGGAGCTGTTGGTGCTCAGCACTTCTGAACATTTGGCCCCATATAAATGGAGAGTGAAAAAAGGGATGTAATGAAATGCTGTGTGACTGAACGGATATATTTAGAACATGGCATAGTAGTTACTAGGACTGGTTACAATTCAGAATTTCCATCCTGCAGGAAATTCTGAGATTTCAAAATTTGGTTTCATCCTGAATTGGGACAAAAAGTCGGTCTTGGAATTTTTCACAAAAAGAAATATTCTGAAAATATTTAATGTTCACCTTAATGAAATGCTTCATTTCAATAGCAGAAATGAAATTTTTCAACCTTATATAAACATTTTGATAATTTTGACAAAATCTATGTTTCCATAAAATGTTTCAAATTTGTCAAATCAGCATTTTCTAGAAAAACTGTTCAGTCAGAAAATTTTCATCTGGCTCTAGTAATTACATTATTTTTATTCACCATTTGTTTTTCATTTTTTCTTATATTTCTCAGAAGGGAGAACTTCAGCTTATAGGAGCGGAGGAAGGGAAATGTTTTAATGAGGGAATTGAAGGAAGAGGTATATTGAGGCCTAATAGTGACAGGGAAATACCCAAAGTGGCCAAAAAAGAAACTGCCAGTCCTTAAATGGAACAAGGACTAAGTGCAGGAGCTGTATTATCCCCTACAACATTATAAATAGTTCTCTATTGGCAGGACCAGAGGCAGATACAGCCAGTTTTGAACATTCTTAAAACGTAACAACAAAGCTGCTCACCCTCAAGCACTTAATGTAAGTGGTTGTTTTCCAGTGCTGAGGTGACTGTCACTGACTGAAGGATTCAGCAGTTAGGACTAATGTTAAAAAACTGACATTCATTAATGAGCAAACACATGTTACCTGCAGGCTACACCTTGAGGTGGGCTTGCCATTCACAAATGTGGAGTAGGAGGACAATGAGGAAAAGGCAGAAGGACTCTTCCGTCACCCGTGATAGTTACAAATTAAAAATAGTAGCTAAGCATCTGGCCACCAGTTTGTTGTAGTATTTGCTATGTGAATATGGATAGGGAGACCAAATTGCTGGGTTTGTTTTGTTTTTAAATTCTTAACCTGTTATATTTCCTGTTTAAAAAAAAACACACTTGCACCGTAGATGTTATAAACATGAAGGGGCAGTAAATCAAGTAGCTGTTGAGTAAAAAGAAACTGTGTAATGTGTTATATTGTTAACAGGTATTTATTATACTGTAGCACCTAGAGTCCCCAACCATGAATGGGGCTCTGGTATGCTATGCACAGTATGCACAGTGAGAAACAGTTCCTGCCCCAAACACACTGTAAAGAGACAAAACTTCTTTTCTTCCATCCTTGGTTTTATCATTCCCGTTTAACAGATGGGGAACTGATTCAAAGAGATTAAATGACTTGCCCAGGGACACACATGAAGTCTGTCACAGAGCTGGGTCTTAAATCCAGATCTGTTGACTTCCAGCTCTCCAGTGTATTAATCACAAGACCATTCTTTCTCTCCTCACATGTACAGCTCCCTTTAACATACATCCTCAGCGGGTGTGCTATAAATTTACCCTAGCAGGTTCACTTTGGACAATGCTGCAATTCTGCGATGGTCCTGTATTTAATGTTGAAAAGTTAATTAAACTGATGGTCACAGGTATGTCCAAGTTCAAGGACATCATAAGAAGATGATTGTGAGAGGGTTTGGGGACACTACCTGGTCCCTCGTGAACAAGTGGTTAATTCTGGATCAGTTTCCCCTGCAAGCAAGGGGATGCTGCATCAGTATGTGAACTGCAAATGGAATATGACTATTTTAAATATACATTGGAAATATTAATACTATGCAATGTTAATCAATAAGGCCTCAAACGTACAATTGGATCTGCGCAGACACTTCAATGGGAGTTTGTGTGGGCACAGGTCTCATCCCACATAGATCAGATTGCATGGTTAGGGCTGTTTTTGTAATATCCCTGTGCCTAGTCGTATTTGCATAAAAGAATTAAGTGTCTGATTGTTCTGGGTTGCTAGTAGAATTAGTGCATATTGAAATTTAGGGGATTAAAGTTATGGGTATGGTTTTGTTCTGGTCATGTAAAGAGCCACTGCACTGGGGCAAAGATTGTTACCTAATACCTTGCCTATGGTCAGCATGCATATTTTCCTGATATATATTTGGTTGGTATTCTGTAAATCAACAGTAAAATGCCCAAAGAACTGCAAAAACTTGCAAAACAACCCAACATAATGGTATTCTTTTTCTTTAAATCAGGCCCCAGGCATGTACTACATTTGCTATTGTTTTGTGGCCTTGGGGGGGAAAGTATAATTTTTAAATACTTGGTATCTGTATATTTTCTTTTAAATCCCCTCCTGTGTTTAAAAAAAATCTTTTTTATGACAAACTGATCTCTGATAAGTTATTATGGCACATACCCTAGGAAAGTGATTTTAAAGCTTTCTGCTTCCCTTCCTGTGTCTTATTATTCTTGTGGCTTAGTTAACTTGGTGGAGGTGGATCTAGGTCTTCCAAAATTATAGGAAGAAGTCATCACTGTTCTCTTCTCCTCCTCTATTTGGGGTGTCTAAACAGCCCTCTTGTTGGCAGCCTCCACTTCTATTGAAAACTTACATCAAGAGTGTCTTTCCATGCATATCTTGGACTTTCAACAACAATGTAGCTTTGCAATTACAAAGCAAATCAGCACCCCCATGTAATTAAAATAATAACATAGCATTGCCTCTTGCTGGTTCCTAATGCCTATCTCTCTCTCACTTCCTCTTTTTTCTTCAGTTATCACTGTGAACAGCTGTGGTCATACATAGGATACACCTGGCAGCTATAAGTATCCAGATGCCAAGCTCATCTTCCCAGTACTGGCATTCATTTCTGAGTGTAACTGTTGTTCGGAGTGGGGGTTTTGCCTAGGAAAAATGCTTCAAGAGTTGATGGTGGGAGAAGGGGCTTAGCAGGAATAATTAATGTCCCATGTAGAATCTATTTGTGATAGGTGTCCTGATTAAAAGTGCAAGTGAATTATTAGACTAAGGGATTCCTTGCCTCTCTGGAATCCACTGATGAAGTCTTTATTAGTTAGTATAGTTCACTTGGGAGAATCTTCAAGCTGAAGAATTCCTCTTCCCAACAAATGGAAATGGCACCTGGATCAAATCTTTACTGGTGGTCAATAGGTAGGAGTGGAACAACTGAAGAGGTAATAATGTTTTCTTTTCCACTGCATTTTCCTTCTTACGGCACTTTTAAGTTTCAAACACTTCTGTGAGGTACACAGATAATATTACCCCATTTTGATTTAAAGAGAAACGTAGGCAAAGAGAAGTTAAGTTGTTTGCCCTGTGGACACAGAGGAAGCCTTTGGCAGAGGTAGGAATGAAACATACATCTCCTAACGCCTAACCTGTGTGTTGCCACAGGACCATTCAACAAACCTCAAACTTCATATAATTTAGCTATGAAGAGAACATGACAGTAAGTGTTCTGTGCACCTCTAAAACCAGGAAGCTTTGCACCTCTTGAGCCAAAAATGACAGCATCTAATAAGCAGCTGAGGAGGCAGATTTTGAATAGTTCTGAAACTATTCAGTTTTATAGCTATCAAGCGCTGCTCATTTATACATTATATAAAATTATATATATACACTGTATGACTAAAGAATTGAACAGTATATAAACTGCAAGGATATAGTTCAAGTTGTTTATAATGGCTGTTCAACTTCATGATTGAATTATAGCAAAAGTACAGTATATAATCTAATGACTTTGGTGTGCATTTTTCTTCTGGTCTGCTTGCATCTGATTTTTCCCTGTGAGATTTCCTAATTTTAGCAAAAAAGAGAATGTCATCCCTCATTCAAATTATGTCCCCTTCTAAAATTTGATGTTCATTCACAGGAACTCTGCACAGAAAATGGTGTAGGTGTACCCATTGGTTTATTGAAGTGGGATTATAAAACTATTAAAGAAAAATAACTTGTCCAAAAGAAAGGCAGCAAGTCTGGCTTTACACAGTGACTTTTCTCCTCCAGGTTTCCCAGAGGACTTTAAAAAGTAAAACTATGCAAAATTCCCCTTTATTGCTTTAAAAATATCAGAAACTCTCATGAAAAAGTGTGACTGATGATGACATTGTGACAGGGCAACTTCCTGCACTATCTGTATATTAAGTGTGTGAATGGTTTATGTATTATTATGGTCCAGGGATTTTATGCAGTCCATGTGAGGGGAGGGTTACCACAACTCCTCCAGGAAGTGAAAACAGTAGGGAATCATTTAGGCAAATCACTCAGCTTATAACAGTTCCAGAGAGATTCCACCTACCGGGGAGACTTCATATTCTGTCTCCTACATGATTTTCTGTAGGCTAGCAGACAAAGAGAGGACTTTTGAATAAATAACCCAAGCTTTAACTAACCTTGGGCCTTTGTCCTGGTTCCTGATCTAAACACTGATATGAACTTGTGACCACAAGGAAAACCTAGGTGAGGGGTATGAAGGACTGACACCTTCCAGAGCTCGAAGTTGGAGTTGGGAGTGATCTCTGATAAGCGTTTTAGCATGTGTATAGGTTCTTTTATTGTTTCTATATGCTTTCTCTGTAATGCTTTAACCTTAAGGATAAATGTGCTTGCTTGGAAGGAGCTGTGTGGTAACTTGTAACTACAGGCAATACACCGGTCATAGACCTTGGAGAGAAAGCAAACTACAGGTACTGGCTTGCTGAGGTTATCGCTGTGTAAGGCAGGGAGCTGTGCAGCCTTGAAATTCCCGGTCAGAGGGAGTGAGACTTGGGTTTACGCTGGGAAGAGGTGATGGCTGGGAGCCAGAAAACTTTGAGTGTCCTTGAGGGACCATGGAGGAAGAAATACAGGTGCGGTTACCCTGAAAAGGTGACAGACATATTGCACATTTAACTCTCTTCCCCATCATGTCTCACACACTTTACCTGACTGGCAGAAGAAAAATATGGGGCTGTGACTCCTTTGCACCTGATCTGCCAACATAATGGAGCCATAAAGCTAGCAGTCCAGCAGCTGGGGAAATCCCTGAGAGTAAGGAGAGTCTCTGGATGATGTAGAACTCTCTTAACAGCTCTATGCCATGTTTTATAGTAGCCGTTGCAATAGAGATGTGTCAGAAGCTTTCCCAGGGAAATGGGACATGGCTGGAGCACTGGGCTATAGACAGATGGGTGCAAGTTAGGGCAGTCCTGTAGTTACTCGAAACTACACCCAGGAACATATTGGCCCCCAGCCACTCCTAAAATAGGAGAGGGGCAAATGTGGCACAATGTAACCTTTGTATCCCTGCTACATCTCTCCAGAGGCCTGGCACTTGCATCATGCTCAGCTTGGGAGCAGAGATGAACCTGGCCCAGAATGGGTGGATTTTATGCCTGGCTCTAAAAAAATAAAACTCCTTCTCTGAAGGCCTCTTTCTAGGATTTTACCTTGCCCTTTTTTGAAGCCTACAAGCAACTCCCTGGCAGGGCATGCTGGGATATCCTTCCAGCTGGTATTCTGCCAGGGACATTCCAGCAACTATTCCAACCTCTGTTCAAAAAGACAGCTCACCATAGGAGTGGGCTTAGTTGCATTGTGTTCCATCTATTCCAAAGGAATGTATAAATTGTAGGCTTCATATTCTGCTGAATGGGAATATGTCATCACTGCTTGAAGACTAAGTTCAACTCCTTTGGTAGACAGCTGCTAAGGGTTGTGCATTGTGTTGCCAACTCTCATGAATTTATTGTGATTTAAATTGTGATTACAAATGTATCATATTTGATGTGCTCCTTCCTCCACAATTAATGTTTTTGCAATAGATTTCAGGCCTGGTGTATGAAGTACAGAATGTCTGCTGGGCTTGGCTGTTGTGGAATTTTATGCTCACAAAAGATAAGGGGAGGCTGAACACAAATATCACTATTTTCACCAATTAAATGGTGACATTGCACCGTGAGGTAACTGAGGCAAAAAATGTGTATTTCACCAGAAGAACTTTGTTCAAACAAAAATGGGGGATTCTGCATAATGGTGTGAGTAACTCATTGCTTTTTTAAACCCTTCAGTAAGGGAGGTGCTATAAAAGACCAAATTCTGTTCTAATTCTTCAGGCCAGCTTCTCCCCTTCAAAACTTTTTTCCCAAACTTCTGGTGATGTTTACTCTCCACATGCCCCATGTAAGATTCTGGACTGTTTCTTCATATGGGAAAGGATGTATGTGTAATTTGAATGATGGCTAAATTGTTAGGTATATGTGCATGTGTATTCATTTACAACTGTATGTCAGATTCTAAGATAAGCCACACAGAAAGAAACACTAACATTTTTGCTGTAATGAAGCTTGGCATTTGACTGCCATCATAAAAAATGTGAACTGTAATGCCTCTATGCAGTGTTGTTGTAGCCGTGTTGGTCCCTCTAATAATGCCTCTAGACATTTTTACCTTATGCATCTGGCATTGATATAGCAGATTACTAGAGCTCTTGCTGACCTTGGTAGCTCTGAAGGGTACATACTGTATTTTCATTTAGCTGAGTTGATTTTAAAAAATATCCCACCTATGCACATCCATATCAGGGTGAAGTTCAGCATGGCTCCTGCCATTATGATAAGGAGTTTAATCTGGATTTCATTATGCTTTCACAAAAGCAGATTTGCAAGGGTGTGACATTAGCCAGCAAGTCTGTTTAAATGCCTTATGCTACAAACCTGCAAACACTTATGGCATGTCAGTACTTTAGACACATTGTTGGGTTCATTGGGAATACTCGTGTGAGTAACTTGCTGCATGTACTTAAAGGCTGACAGAAAAAAATGTACTAGCTCTAAAAAATAAAAAATGTTAACCAGGTTTTGCTCCTTGAGCATGTTTAATTCTGGCTTCCAAGCACAGAATGCACTTTCTAGTCAGTTCATTACTTGAAATTATGACCATCTTCCTGATATAGAGAATACAGTGTTCACCTCAAAGGCAGCATAAAGCACTCAGAAACTTTCCTAAAAGGGGCAGCTGAGGATTCCCCTGACACAAGAGAATCTTCAAATGGTCCAAAGTTGGCATTCCTGCTGTACTACCCATCCTCTCCTCTCTCTCCAGAAGGGTTATGTGGTGGGTGAGGAGACAGGGAGGAGATGTGCTAGGGTTGAGAGGAAGCAGGTCAGCATGCACAGCTCAGCATGCACAGCTCTCCACCAGATCCTAGGCCTCTGGGAATGTAACTTAGAGCAGCTCTAAAGCTATTTAATTACACTGGAGACATTTTTTGGCTCTTGGCCAGCCCA
The DNA here is from genome assembly GCA_037349315.1 of Chelydra serpentina. Taxonomy (NCBI): domain Eukaryota; kingdom Metazoa; phylum Chordata; order Testudines; family Chelydridae; genus Chelydra; species Chelydra serpentina. The sequence goes on from JBAIAC010000010.1 coordinate 49,223,207, forward strand.
AAATTGGAGGCGTAGAAAGGTTTCTTAGAGCCATTTACTCCCCATCTGTCTTCTCAGCTGTACCAAAAGCCTGAGCCTTCACTGTTGGCTAACACCACCCATTGGTGTCCAAGGTACCACAGATTTCCTCTATCCTAAGAATAAGAAAGAAATGTAACTGCATGAGATCTGTGTTAACAAATGTTTTACTATTCAATGGCAATCAATGTAGCACTATCTGAAGCAAATGTGTTTTTCTGCTCAAGGGCTAATCTCCCAATAGCTAATCCAAAAAACCCTAGATCATATTTTGCAGAAATTTCACGTGACAAGTAGGTCAAATATCCCTAATTCTTTTGCTGGATCCTGAAATGTCATGTTTACTGACCTCAAAGAAATGGGCTCAAAAAGAAATGGATAGGGGTTGCAAAATTTTATAATATGCATGTCAAAATATAAAGACTGCCACATGCCTGCATAGTAGCTGTGGCATGTAACCGTGCTGTATCAGTGATGCCACAGCTGAAAGGCAGCTATATGACATGCCTTTCAATTCAACAGCAGGCATGTTACATGCTGCAAAATGCTGCAGTCTTCCTTCTTACTCCCCTCACCCTGAGGATAAGTCATTCCATCCTATTTTGATTTACACATGAAGTTACCTCTTGGAAGTAAATTTGCACCGGTTTCTCTAATCTCTCTAATGGATAACATTTCAAAGGACGCCAGTTTCTTTTCATACATATTTTCAAGTTTATGCATGATAAGTGATGGTTCTCATCATTTGTGACTTCAGAATGCTTGTCTCAGGCAACTTTAGACATAATTAATCACACGGGAGTATGATAATATGTTTAATAATTTTATTTGATTTTGATTAACTCAAATCCTCCAGAGATTGCCCTATTTTCAGTTTAGAAATTTACATAGGAAAACTTATAATAGCCATTATATTTGTGCAAACACAAGTCATTCAGCTCCTCATCAGCTCCATAACACAGAAGAATGGAATGTAGCTCGACTGAAGCACTCTTTAGTTAAGCAAGTTTTAGATGATAGAAATGGAATGAGTGATTCTGTTTGCTAACACCTCATTCTGGCTCAACTACACTTTATTTGGAGCATCACCATCTGAAACCATGATAGACATGAAGATCAGAAGTGTGTAATAAAGCTAAAAATACAGGCAAGTCTCATTTTACGTGGGGGTTCTGTTCCGCAGTTTGCGCGTAAAGCGAAAACCGCATATAGTGAAAAGCCATTGAGTTGAATGGCGGACGGAATCACCCGCAGTACCGATGCCGTTTTTAAATTGTTTTTTTTTCTTTTCTTTTCTTTTCTTTTTTTCTGGTTTTGCCGACCGTGCAAAGCTGAATTCGTGCATGTTAAATGCGCCTAAGATGTGACTCACCTGTATCAGTTAAGCATTTTACTCAGGGAGTAAAAACCTCCCTGAGGCCCAAATCCTCTCCCCTGTTGTGGCAACTTGCAGCAAAATCTCAGTCAACAGGTATTGTGCAGAGGAAGTTCTGGAACTAATCAGGGGTGAGAATTCCGTTCAGTGCTCCTAAATATCATGTAATATCAAGAAGCGACCCTGTACCTACTACTGCAGCAGCAGGGATGTAGTAGCCACCACCGTGGAAGAGTTCCCAGCTACATGAGGTGAGGATGCTTGGCTAGTGAAGATCCGTTGCTCTTCGCCTTAGGATTTATGCATTGGCAGAGAAGGCTGAGCAGCATTTGGGCAACTGGGTGGTATTTAGGGTGGCCACAGATGCATCCCCAGAATACAGGACATTGTCTCAGTTGCATTAAACCTAGACATAGCCCGTGCAGAAATATTAGCTAATAAAACCTGTACCAAACGTTGCCACATTCAAAACATCCATCTCATTGCTGAATATTATAGTAAAAGACTAATTCTGATTTTTGGCAAATGTAATAGCAGCTTGCATTCAATTCTGTGTACGATTACAAAATGGAATAAAAATTACAACACAACTCAGAAGTTTCTCAATAAAATACTGCGTTCATTTGAGTATAGGGAACAATGTGACAATGTAAATACAGTAAGACTTGCTAGAGAAAAGCACACTGTGCAGTGTGCCTAATTCACAGTGTACCAGATGGTATTTACAGTGACCATAGAAAGACAATTTAGCCTTTATCTAGGTTTGTACTTTTGCCCATCCCGGGCCTCCTTCAGAAGTTCTTTGTTCTTGCGGAGCTCAGAATACATATTCTTGCAATTCCTGTTAAATTGACACACATCTGGAGCTCTGCTTTCGTGCTCTCTACATCCGGCCTATTTATTTCATTTCTTCAAACTGTGGTCATCAGAGAGAAAACCTTCTCTGTGTGAGTAGTGCTGCACAGTATTGAAAAGGTGTAAGAGCTGATTTTCTTCAAGTTCTTGAAGTTGCCCTGTGAAAATTTTCAAGTACCTCACCTCACTAGTCAGGCAATCCTTTAATTTAGAAGAAGAGATTGAACTTTTTACAATGCCAGATTCTTCAGAGTTCATCCATGTCCACTTCTTTCATGCTGCAAGCATGAACAGCTTCAGAAACTTTTCAGAGAGGATGGGCTTTTCAAGAGCTGACTTGGACACTTTGCAGTGTGAAAGCTGTCTTCAGAGAAGTCATACTTGTCATGCAGCTACTTCTTTGCTTTTTCATAAAAGGTCACAAAGTCCTTTTTTCACCTTCCAGCAATACCCTGGAGAGTTTCCTCAGTTTACAATTCACCGTGTATCCAAAGGACTTGCCCCTAATCCTTCTCTCCTGATTCATAGTCAGTCCATTCATGAGCTCACATACTGACAGAATGCTATAGCACTTGGCTTCCAAAGCCTCAATACAGTGCATGAATAGCTTCAGAGCTTGGTTCCGAAAGAGAAAATATAGTTCAGTCATCTCACTGGCAGTCCCCTCATCCCCAAAGCATTCCCAAATTGCTTTGGGATATTCCTCCTCTCCTAAACTCATGAAATAGCTAATTTGTCATTTCTAGCACTTCAGTAACGTATTGATTTTTGGCAAAAGCGACACGTACCTGGTAACAACATGTCTGAACAGATTATACTCTTCCACCTCAACAAATTCTCAAATTTCCTTTAATTGTTCTATTCTGGAAGCTGAAATACTGAGGTGGGAATAAATTTTTAGAGTTAAATATTCTAAATCAACATCAAGTTTTCCTGTAGCATACTTCATTGTGTTATGAAGAATGTGTGCTAACCAGTTGGTTGCTATGATGTCTCTGGCATTTTTAAGTTTCTGGTAAACACTGTTATGCTTCCTGTAATTTACACTGGCATTATCAGCTGTATCTCCAAACTAAGATCACAGGCCTCGAGTTTTCCAAATATTTCTGTGGCAATGGCTTGCATATTGTCCTGACAATCACTGTAAGGATCCAAGAGAGAGTGCTGAATCTCCTTTTCAAAACTTAAAGACCTTAAGACTAATAGAAAATGCTTTGTTGATCCCTTATCTGAAGTATCAATAGCTAAAGAGAAATATTGATGATTAGCCTTAATATAATCTGTGTTTCTGAACTGAATACAGGGCTAAAACATTCTCACTCAATTATTTTGCCTTTGTTTCTCCGCAAGTCTTTAGCCACAGATGAGTCATAATAAGTAGTTTTTATTAATATTTATGCTACATTTGATGCTTCAGTAAGAATGTTGATGCGTAACAGCATGGAACACTCTGCAAAGTTCAGCAGCAGTCGTGTTATTGTCAAGAGGGTTTCTCATGACAATTCTGTATATTAATTGAAGTATCTGCACTGAATTCTGTTTGTGCTTTTCAGAAGAAACATGCTGATTCAAATCCCCATTTCTACATTACACTTACACAGGCCGCAAAATGCATGATGCTCTCATTTCCCACTTTTAGCAATGAATTCATATTCTTTTGACCTTTCGGGATTGAGCAATGTCTTGCATTTTTATAGTCATGGTGACTATAAACAAACTCCAAGATGATGTTGACTTTATAGAATCATAGGACTGGAAGGGACCTTGAGAGGTCATCTAGTCCAGTCCCTGCACTCAAGGCAGGACTAAGTATTATCTAGACCATCCCTGACAGTCGTTTGTCTAACCTGCTCTTAAAAATCTCCAGTGACGGAGATTCCACAACCTCCATGGGCAATTTATTCCAGTGCTTAACTATCCCGACAGTTAGGAAGCTTTTCCTAATGTCCAACCTAAACTGCCCTGACTGCAATTTAAGCCCATTGCTTCTTGTCTTGTCCTCAGAGGTTAAGAACATCAATTTTTCTCCCTCCTCCTTGTAACAACCTTTTATCAATCACAGTAGAGAACAGTTTTATCACTATTTGAGGGAACACTTTATGTTATGAGAAGTGGTGTAGTCCTGAATGAGAAAAGTATTGGCACTTCCAGAACAACATGGGGCTGCTCTTACCTGCGTGACCCCAACCCTGCTGGAGTGACCTCAAAGGATGTCATTTTGCAGCGTATGCTGCCCCACCCCACCCAGCTAAAAATCTGTTATAGAAAAGGTCTGCAAACACAAATGATCAGCATTCTATCCAATAATGGTGAGGGGGAAGGGGAAACATGAGTAATCACTAGCAGTGGTGATGGCTACGCGCTAATACTCTTCTGGAGAAAAAGCACATCCTTCTAAGACTACACATTTGGAGGAAGAGCAATTATTTAATTAAATTAAATGGCTCTAACAAGGAGCAAAGGAGTTAAGCTACGGACGAGATAAGCTAGACTCAATATCTAGAACAGGTGACCTTAATAAGTCTCTTCCATCTCTAGATTCTATGGTATATACCCAAAACAAATAAAAATACGTTTTCAAACTGTTGCAATCTCACATGCAGCCCCATGCTCCTTTATTTGCAAATGCTTCACTTATGGTTATGAAACCACAAAAGTGTTTATATTACCCACACTGAGGTTCAAATTACTTCTGATAAAAAATTATTATCCACAGTCACAATTACTCACTTAGTGGCCCAGTTCTATAGTCCTTATTCATGGGGTTAGACTTGCATTGAATTTAGAGGGAGTTTGACTTTGTTAGGGATTGCAGGATGTCATCTGTGGAGGAAGTAATGTTGCTTTTCCAGGGAGTTATATGTAGCAGTTTAGCTTTCCACTAACTTATCAGAGAATTCTACAGACCACGAGCCATCTATGTATTTTGCAGATCTTTGGAGAATCTTCTGCATGTTTCCAGATGGTATGTGGCACTCCGTACCTCAGAGTAGCACCCTGGCAACCCCTTATTCACCATAGTGATATGATTATGATATATGTTTTACAAGGTAGGCCTTGGGAGGTATCATTTTAAAAGTCTGGATCTATTGAACATTAATATCCTGTTGGATTTTATGGACTATCATTGTATGTGGAGTTATGATGTTTTGCTATGTGTGTGCTACTGAAATATGTGGTGAGGTTGGGAACACCCACAACTAGCCTTTCAGGTATAACAATGGAGTAGCCAGACGTACTGATGGCCCATTAAAGAGAACTGTATACAATGGACTGTATACAATGTATACAATGGACACGTCTCAGAGAGGGCATGTAGACAATGGAGACTGCTTGACCCACATCATAGCAAAAGAGCTTTCCAGCAAGCTGGAAGAAAACTCACTCTCCCCCACAAGTCAACACCCGGAAACACATCTGAGGACAAAGATTTTGAACTGGGGAAGGTGGCCCTGGGCTGCCGGAGAGTTCCAGTCTGTGTATTGAAGATTTGTGACCTGTTTGTACCATCTATCAGGGTGAGACACTGCTTGATTCAAATCCTGTTTAGTTTATAGAACTCAAATTGCACATTTAATTTAATTTCTTAGGTAACCAACTTTGATCTCTATGCTTACTACTTATAATCACTTAACATCTAACTTTCTGTAGTTTATGCATCTTTTTTATATTTTATCTAAAATAGTGTGATTTGGTTGAAGTGCTTGAGAAATCTCACCTCAGTGTACAGAAGCTAATGTGTGTCCTCTCCACATCGACGGAGCGGTGGACTGGGTAATGAACTTAAACTGGTCCGGCTTCTGATCAGGGCAAGATGGTATATTCTGGGGGTGCAAGGCTAGAGAGCTGGGAGAATTGGCTGGAGCCTCTCTATTGTTGGTTCATGAGTGGCTTGGAGAAGTATTCATGTAACTCAGTTGGGTGTGCCCCTGCCTGTGGGTATCTGTGTTAGTGCAGTACCTGCCAGAGGTTTATAGCTTGTCACAGCATCACACCATCAGAGAGATACCCCAGGTTGGTGGGACAGAGGGTTCAGTGGTCCCACAGTTCAGGTTGCACTCAGGGAGCCCCTCCACAGTGTGGATGTTAGCACACCAAGCAGAATTTTAGGCTTGTAGTTTTGAGGCTGTTTTTATCATTGACTATGATTTCCCCCCCCCCACTTTCTGGCCCCTTAGGCACATGGGAGCCTATGACCTATAAATCACTTTTCTGAAATAGGCCTAACAGAATGTTGACTTAGTTAATTTGGGCCTTAAAGGGGAACACAGTAAACTGGATTCCATGGGAGATATATGAAGAAACATTGTATCATTTTAAAATTTATTTTTTTTGGCAAGAGCACCTAAATACTCTTTAGAAACAGTGAAAACATAATGGACTAGTTTCCCATGTGACTTGGTTGCTGTGAACAATTCCTGCCTTTTCAGATTTTTTTTTCCATCATAAAGTTAGAGAGAGAGAGAGAGAGAGAGAGAGAGAGAGAGAGAGAGAGAGAGAGAGAGAGAGAGAGAGAGAGAGAGAGAGAGAGAGAGAGAGAGAGAGAGAGAGAGAGAGAGAGAGAGAGAGAGAGAGAGAGAGAGAGAGAGAGAGAGAGAGAGAGAGAGAGAGAGAGAGAGAGAGAGAGAGAGAGAGAGAGAGAGAGAGAGAGAGAGAGAGAGAGAGAGAGAGAGAGAGAGAGAGAGAGAGAAGAGACACACACTTTGTCTTTACATCTTAATTACAGCTGACTTTTTCCTCTCAGCTCTGAGCCAAGCTATACCGAGAGAGTGGGGAGATAAATGTGTGAGCTGTACGTTTGACGTCTAATATCTGCTACTGAAGTTTTGGGATCTGATTTAGTGCCTCTATTGAAGGGTTTTAAAAATCTAAGTCTTTCGTCATCTTTTTAAAAATTCATTTTCAGCCACACAATTTACCTTTTTGGCAGTTTTATGATTCAGAACAATGCGCTTTTTTCAGTTGTGTAAGTTTTTGGAGCTGTTTCCCTTTTCTTTCACATGTATACACAGCATGCTGCTGTTCAGTAATTTGCAGAGTGGTGAAGCAGGAGTCATTCATAGCTCCCAAGTCGAGTATGCACCACCATGATTCCTGATTACAGTGAAGGCGACGATTTGACTTTTTTGAAAAGTGATGAACTTCAACTTGAGCATTACCCAGTCACATTATATTATATGTAATATACTTCTACTACATACTGAAGTTTCTTTAGAATTACTAGGTGTAGAATTATGCATTGTTGTACTATAAAAGGTTTAGCACTACAGAGCTGGCAATAGAGAGAAGGTAGAGACTCTCTAAGAGGAAGAATGAAGTATGACTTTACCTTTATTCAAAAATAATTTTAAAAAAAGAGGAGGCCTTGAGCAGGGAACAAAAACCTCATGGGAACAGAGAATTTACTTCTATTATTTAATGGAATGAGCATTTAATGAAAGTGGTATCAATCTACCTACAGCAAAATATACCAAGATATACTATAATTTTTTGTCAACACCTGGGTAAATCAAAGGAAATATCTTTCTGACAGCCAAGCATAATTCAGAAAAGGTATACGCCTATCTTGATTTCAAATATTTCAGATTCTTTAATTAGTCAGTTACCTTCATATTTTGCAAGCTGTTGCAAGTTGAAGGAAGCTGGTTTTATCTAGGATGCACTTACTCTTTTGTTCTTCCAAGGCTAGATCTATTCAGGTACTTCTGTGTCCCTCTGTACTTCAAGTAGGCTGGAATCTGAAAACTTCTTCTTAACTTTAGATACCACAAAACAATTGCAGTCAAGAGTGGTGCATATCAAGTAGTGTACGCCCATAGTCACAGTCCTGGTCATACTTCCCATTCTGGGCAATCACCTGACTGCTGCGTTTGGGTCCTACACGCTTGACCTGTGTGCTTTTAAGCTTTCTTGAGTCTGAGCAGAGTACAGGTGCTGCCTTTAGCTCTAGGTTTCTAAGCACATTCTCTTTCTAGCACCTCCTGAGAACTGAGACCCCCACCGTCCAACTGCTTAAACTATTGTGGGTCCCCCCAACTCCCCCTGTTGCTTAAGCAAACCCTTCCAAATTGCACACAGAATTGGAATACGGGGTTTACAGTTTACCCCATCAGGGATCCATGATAGTTGAAGCAATTACTCTTTACTTTAGACAGCAGAGATATGGAAATCTAGGTTAAAAAAACCACCTAGATGCCAATCCCTTGCCTCAGTTTGCCTTCAATTCTTAAGTGTTCTTTGGGATTTGGTCAAAGTCTAGGAAGTCCAGGATGCCCCTCTTGACTTCATGGCTTCTCCTCTGACCATATGGAGTCTGTCTCTCTGCTGCAGCCAGTTTCCTTCAAAATGTTTTCTTTTCCCTCCAAAAGCCTGTCCCTTTGTTCTTCTCTCCTGCTCCAAGCTTCCTTTGTCTCCCTGACCCATCCAGTCTCTGTGTTTTTAAAGGGCTCTACTAATACCTCCTCTCTTTGTTCCCTCTTCTGGGAAAATTCCGTTCCTTAACTCTAGAACTCTGCAGAGAAGTTGGAAGAAGATGGTTTTATCTAGGATGCATTTATTCCTTTGTTCTGCTAGGGCAAGGTCTAATAAGATGCTGATAGTTCTTTAATAATTAGCTTATTCATAGATGGCCACTCCAGCACCACTGTCCCAACCCCACCGATTCACACAAAGAATGTGAGATAAGAATGGCGTAAAAGACAGACATGAAGATATAGACAGTTCATAAAATCAAACTGGAATTCATAATGGATACCTAGACAGATTCCCTAAATTGTCACACACAATCTGTGTTTTAAAAAAAGAGTTGTTTGACCCAGAAACTAAGAATTAACAATTTCTTCTGAAACGGCTCAGTGTGAACTAATTTGATATATTTTAGTCTCTTTCCTTTGAACATGTTGTGCACATGGTATATCTAATCATTATACATTGTTATTTTTTTAAAAAGACAAACTGTAAAGGAAGGGGAAATGGCCTTTATTCTGTACTGCTGCTTTATGGTATATAAAGATAGTGTCGTGTATTCTCTTTCCCCACAACCAAAAGAAAACAAAAAAAACCTACTAGGCCTGATTTAGATGTTTGCTTGCTATACTAGAAATTTCAAACTCTGAGTACTCCCAGGACTGGAGAGCATTGATTGACACTTCCCTTCAACTTCTCAGTCTTCTACTGAGCTTTACTTAGTCCAAAACACCTTTAAAGGTCTATAATCTCTGTGGTCTCAAAACAAGGAGTGTGTGTGTGTTTATAAGGCGGAATTATCTTCAGTGTAAAAGGACTAGTGATGGGAATAAAGTTCTGATTTTTTTAAATTCAAATTGCCCATGGGCCCATGAATAGAATATATTGCTAACTATAAAATGGATTTATTTCCAAAGATCCTTTTAGTTTTAGCTGGAGGAATTTTGGAATGATACAGTGCTTAGCAAAAGCTAAATCTAAGCATTATTCATATAATAAAACATTTCTCTGCAGTTTTCCCACATTTCTACTGCAGTTCACCACATATGTACCAGGGCAGCATAATCACACTCATATTTACAGTTCTATTCATTAACAATTAGACTTGGGATCATATTTTGACCTTCAGTTTTTGCACTCGGTTTCCATCATAGTAAATGAAAGCACCACAGGGCATCCATGGGTGAAATTAAGAACTCGCTATATAAATATTTCTCAACCAATAAGAGTGGAAGATTTACTCCTGTCTAAAAAAGAATCTAATTCTAAGCAACATAATGAAGACTTTTAGGGGTCTACTCTCCAGTCAATGCACACGCATAACTCCAGTAAATGTTATTGGGAAATATGTACTCAGACTGGAGAATAGGTCCTTTAATCTTAAAGAACATTGCCCTTTTAGCTGAATGAGAACTTTTAAAAAAATCACCCTTAAGTTTATCCCTCAGCAGCTATTTTCCCTTTAACCACATATGTGAAGCTATTTTAGTCTTAGGTACTGTAGGAGAAATAAAATCTAGTCACTAAATTCCCCACTGAATTTGAATCACAAGTTTAAAGAATATCCTGAAAGTAATTGCTAGACACGTAACTATTTCTGTGTTGTTTCATGCATACTGATGTAAAGAATATTGCATGGATGTAACAGAAGACAGAGTTTGACCCATTATGCTCCCTAACACAACTTCACACAAGTGTGTTCTGGAAGAAAAAAAACTGGCAGAAATGTAGGAAGTATTTTTATCCCTTTGTTTTCTAAAGTGCCACTTTATGTTTAAGAATTAATCTATGTATTGTTTCCACATCTGTGTTTTGTCTTATTTTCCAAAATAAATAAATACAATTAAAACAACAAAATTATATCCAGGGGAGTGAGCGAGCAACAAAACTCTTCAGAGGCATGTATAGAAGTTTGGTAATGAGCCACTTTTCTTCTGTTACGAAAGAGGATTCCTAGTTTAGCAAACCGCGTACTGCAACAATCTCAAAAACTATTTCATTAGTTTACATCCCTCATATCAAGTGACAAGGAAAATAACTGAGGTTGTGCAGCCTCAGCAATTTTTGTGGGCAAAATGGTATGCCTCCCTCACAATGTACCATCATGCAGTCCTGCTCGCAAAAACACTTGAAGCAGGAAAATGCTAGAAGGGCAATTAAGTTCCATCTCTCTGTTTAGCTAGCACATTCTGAACATTTCTCTCTTCTATGCTTGTAGAATACATAGATGTTTGTAACTTACTGCATATACTTGAAGGCCACTGGGTTAAAAAAAGAGACACATTTCTGTACATACCCAGAGAGACTTTCCATTGATTAGATACTAGACTGTGTAATTCAATTGTGTATTTACAGTTCAATAGCTCTTGTATTGCTCTGCATGGAGTCTGTTATCTCTTCACTAAAAATAAATGTGCCAAATGCTGATAGAATATGATATCTTATAGAAAGTTTACTGAGAAAAGAAAGTGATTGAATAATGGCAGTGAAGGCTAGAAAGGCTAATATACTTTAGTCATCTTTCAGAAACAAGGGTCTGAGCCAAAGCTCACTGAAGTCAATAGGAGTTATTCTATACACTTAGGGTTTTTTTAGTTTGTTTGTTTTTTAAGGCCAGAAGGGAACAGATCATCTAGTCTGACTTTCTGTATATCACTGGCCATTAATTTTTCATTCACTTTCCCTTGTGTTGAGCCCAATAATTTTCATTTGAAAAAAAGTACATCTTCAAGAAAGGTATCCAGTCTTGATCTGAAGACACAAATAGATGGAGAATCTACCACCTTTCCTGGCAGTTTGTTCCAATGATTAATCACTCTCACTGTTAAAAAATTGTTCCTGATTTCTAATTTGAATTTGTCTGGATTCAGCTTCCAGCCATTGGTTCTTGTTATGCCTTTCTCTGTTCCATTAAAGAGCCCTTTCATACTGTTTAATCTCCTCATGGAGGTACTTTGCATTGTAATCCAGTCACCTTTCAGTCTTTTTTTCTCAGCTAAACAGAATGAGCTCTTTGAGTCTCTCACTGTAAGGCATTTTCTCCATCGTTCAGATCATTTTTGTGTCTCTTTTCTGCCCCCATTACAACTTTATCAATTTCTTTTTTAAAATGTGTACACCAGCACTGTACTCAGTAATCCATTAGTGGTCTCATGAATGCTGTATTCAGAGGAGGAATCACCTCCCTACTCCTCCTTACTGCTCCCCTTTTTATGCATTCAATTAATGTATTAGCCATTTTTGCCACAGCATCACACTGGGAGCTCATGTTTGGTTGTTTGTTCACTGTGGCCACCAAACTCCTTTTCAGAGTCACTGCTTTCCAGAATATAGGGCCCCATTTTGTAGGAGTGGCCTGAATTCCTTGTTCCTAGGTGTACGAACTTGCAATTGGCTGTATTGAAACACATTTTGTTTGAATAGGCTCAGCTTTCCATGCGATCCAGGTTGCTCTGTACAACTGGGCTTTGGACCAGGCCAACTACACTTCTCAGTTACAGCCCAAGGTCTGGTACTGTGGAATTATTTACTGATATTCTTGTCTCCCACTCCTTAGCTTAAAGATGAATCTCTGTGTCAGACCATAATGTCCTATTAGTACCAGACGTGAGTTCCACTGGAAGTCAGAGAGCACGCAACTGAAAAGGAAATAAGGACAATTGGCTGGCACAGCTGGGTTTAAGTCTAGTGCAGCTGGCTAAAAATTAGGGCTCTCAAGTGATTAAAACATTAATTGTGATTAATCGCACGACTAAAAAATTAATCGTGATTAATCATGCAGTTAAACAGCAATAGAATACCATTTATTTTAAATATTTTTGAATGTTTACTACATTTTCAATATATTAATTTCAATTACAACACAGAATATGAAGCGTACAGTGCTCACTTTATATATATTTTTATTACAAATATTTGCCCTGTAAAAAAACAAAAAAATGTATTTTTAAAATCACCTCATACAAGTACTGTAGTGTGATCTCATTATCATGAAAGTTGAACTTACAAATGTACAGAATTATGTACAAAAAACCTGCATTCAAAAATAAAACAATGTAAAACTTTAGAACCTACAGGTCCATTCAGTCCTACTTCTTAGTCAGCCAATCACTCAGACAAACAAGGTTGGTTACAATTTGCAGGAGATAATACTGCCTGCTTCTTGTTTACGTCACCTGAAAATGAGAACAAGCATTCTCATGACTCTGTTGTAGCTGGCGTTGCAAGATATTTATGTGCCAGATGCGCTAAAGATTCATATGTCCCTTCATGCTTCAACCACCATTTCAGAGGACATTCTTCCATGCTGATGATGGGTTCTGCTTGATAATGATCCAAAGCAGTGCGGACTGATGCATGTTCATTTTCATCATCTGAGTCAGATGCCACCAGCAGAAGGTTGATTTTTCGCTTTTGGTGATTTGCGTTCTGTAGTTTCTGCATCAGAGTGTTGCTCTTTTACGACTTCTAAGAGCATGCTCCACACCTCGTCCCTCTCAGATTTTGGACGGCACTTCAGATTCTTAAACCTTGGGTCGAGTGCTGTAGCTATTTTTAAAAATCTCACATCGGTATCTTCTTTGCGTTTTGTCAAATCTGCTGTGAAAGTCTTCTTAAAATGAATATGTGCTGGCTCATCATCCGAGACTGCTATAACATGAAATATATGGCAGAATGCGGGTAAAACAGAGCAGGAGACATACAATTCTACCCCCAAGGAGTACAGTCACAAATTTAATTGACGCATTTCTTTAACGAACATCATCAGCATGGAAGCATGTCCTCTGGAATGGTGGTTGAAGCATGGAAGGGGCATACTCATGTTTAGCATATCGGCATTTAAATGCCATGAGAACGCCTGTTCTCACTTTCAGGTGATATTGTAAATAAGAAGCAGGCAACAGTATCTCCCATCAATGTAAACAAACTTGTTTGTCTTAGCATTTGGCAGAATAAGAAGTAGGACTGAGTGGACGTGTAGGCTCTAAAATTTTACACTATTTTGTTTTTAAGTGCAGTTATGTAATAAAAAAAAATCTTCATTTGTAAGTTACACTTTCACAATAAAGAAATTGCACTTCTGTACTTTCATGAAGTGAATTGAAAAATATTATTTCTTTTATCATTTTTACAGTGCATATATTTGTAATAAAAATAATATAAAGTGAGCACTGTGCACTTTATATTCTGTGTTGTAATTGAAATCAATATTGAAAATGTAGAAAAACATCTAAAAATATTTACTAAATTTAAATTGGTATTCTATTGTTATAAGTGTGATTAATCGTGATTCATTTTTTGAGTTAATTGCGTGAGTTAACTTCGATTAATTGACAGCCCTACTACAAATATTAAGAAGCAGTGTAGTAGATGATATATTACTTCATTGTCAAATGTACAGTGCCAGCAGCAGCTGGGAAGAGAACAGGTTCTAATTACAGATTTCATCAGTCTGTGCTAAGCAGAAGCAAACCTCCTTCCCAGCTTTGAGAGCTGCAGCTTGTTTGGAGGAACATAATGAATTAGGGTGACAGCAAGACATTATATGATGCAAGCAGATGTTGCATGTTAAGGCGTTCATCAAATGCACTTTAGCTTTTGACATGTTCATGTGGAAACATCAAAACTTTGAATCTCTATTGTGACTCTTCACAGAGCTATGCATGTGTGTAATCAGACTTGTCTTTACTTGGGATGTATCACCTAGGTCAGGAAGAATCTCCCAGTTCTCATCTTCCTTCCTCTGTAGAATTATTAGGATTTTAGACTAGATAGTCCTTTTTAAAGGAGTTATAAGCATACCTTTTCACACTTGGTTACAAACCAAAAAATGAGATAGAGATATAGATATAGATATAGATATATATACGAAGTGAAAGTGTAAGATTGGGATATTAGCAATTTATTTATTCTAATCCATAACATAAATATAGGCAAGCAATCAAGAAGTAAAAAACCATATTTTGGGGGATGTGTGGGTTATGCAAATTCTGGTATCAGTATTTGAAGTCCAGTGGAGCCCCAAGAAAAGGCAATACTATTCTAGTTTCTTTTCCTGATTTGAAAATTCTTCTTTTCCTCTCTACTGAGGAGCTGTTCTGTTGTTTTACCTGATGTACCATGGAAATAATAAGCATCACCGTTAGGCGGATCTAACCTTCCACAAAGTTTTAAGGTGTTATAATCCAGAGCTTTTGTTCAAGTCCATCTCTAATTATTATTTTATTGTTGCTTCTGCTCTAGTATCATCCCTGATATCTCAGAGAAATTCAGATTTTTCATAATTTTTTAGAAGTTTCCTCCAAGAGCCAGGAGCCTATCCACTCTTCTCTAAGTGATATATAAAATCAATCTGGGCCGTAAGGTGGAAGTTGTCTCCTTTTCCAATACCTTGCTTTCATTGTTTTAAAGCTTAATGAAGGTATGGGTGTCTCTCAGTGCTACTGGAGAGCATCTCTAGGTGTTCTATAGTCTATGCAGACTTTTGACTGCCAGGGAGATGTTTTAGGAGTATAGGACCAGACTCTTAAGCCAGGTTACAACCCTTTCACTCCTCTCAGGCAATGTAAATGGGACATATGCAATAAGAACCGCCTAGCAGAAAGTATAAGTACCATGAGGACTGGCCTACGGAATCAGAGATTCATAATCATTTCTTCTTTCTCATGTGTGGAGTGGAGCTCTGGTGCAAGGGAGAGTCTGTCTCATAGACTATATGAAGCATCTCCTGCTTGTTTAGTCTATAAATTAAATTGTGGTTTTGGAGCAATAAAGTGAAGCACACAAAACAGGAAGACCTCTTGCTTGCTGTGTTCTGGTGGGAGGAGCTTGAGGGAAGCTGAGAACATCTTAGGGCTAGTCTACACTTACCAGCTCTGTCGGACGCGTCGGATCGATCTTCTGGGTTCGATTTATCGCATCTTGTCTAGACGCGATAAATCGAACCAGGAAGTGCTCCCCCATCGACGCTGGTAATCCTGCTCCACGAACGGAGCAGGCAGAGTCAGCGGGGGAGCCTGTGCGTCACGGTGTGGACCAGGGGTGAGTACTTTGAAGTTCGAAATAAGATGCTTTGACTTCAGCTACGTTATTTACGTAGCTGAAGTCGCGTATCTTACTTCGAATTTCGGGGCTAGTGTAGACCAGCCCTTAGTCTTACATCGCAAACCGATTCTAATATGGCAACTATCTGCCATGGTCCATGGTTAATATGCCCTCTCTTTCAGGAGAAAAGATTTTTTAACTAAGGAGTCATAACTTAAAATCAAATTTAAAAATTACAGACAAAACCTTTAAAAATAAACCATTAAAAATATTTGGAAACAAAAGCCCTTAGGGCTAGTCTACACTTACCCGCTGCGTCGGAGGCGTCGGATTGATCTTCTGGGTTCAATTTATCGCGTCTTGTCTAGACGCGATAAATCGAACCAGGAAGTGCTCCCCCGTCGACGCCGGTAATCCTGCTCCATGAACGGAGCAGGCGGAGTCGACGGGGGAGCCTGCGCGCCGCCGTGTGGACCAGCGGTGAGTACTTTGAAGTTCGAAATAAGATGCTTCGACTTCAGCTACGTTATTCACGTAGCTGAAGTCGCGTATCTTAGTTCGAACTTGGGGGGTAGCGTGGACCAGCCCTTAGAGTGGTTTTATGATGCACTGTAATATGCTGTATGAAAACCTCTTTTTTAATCCGAGACAATGCAGATCAACACTGAATGCTCTAACCACCTAGTTTCTTCAGCAATTACAGGCAGCTATCTATCTATTCCTTGTAGAACAGTCTGAGTCGTGGAGTGCTCCTCTAGCTACTAATAACAAATTCCCAGGGTGCCTCCTGATACTGCACTTGCAGGTTACAGATGGGGAAAAAAACTAATTAATGAAAATCAAATTGATATGGATTTTTAAAGGAGATGGTCCCTGAATCTTTCTTTTTAAATGCTAAGATAATGCATATAGTATTTGCGTTTCTTGGGATGCACGTACCAAACAATTGCTTTAGTGTATTTTGAGACGGAAATACTTAAAAGCTGTGCTGCTCAGTTGCATGTAGATTTTGATTAACAAGGATTTTATTAATTTAAATAAGTGTAACGTGATTTTGATTTATAAATAAATATGAAGATATGAGTTATCCTTGGAGTTGGGTGAAACTAGTTCAGTGACGTTAGTTTATTTATGGTCTGACTGCCCCTTCTGTAGAAATAACCAGGAAATACCAAGGAAAACTCTGAGGATTACTCTGCGGAGGTCTGCTAGGATCATTATATTGGAGGAGGAGGATTTGCCACCCCTAACTATTCCTAGTATGGGCAATGGATTTGAACTGCAAGATGCACAGGAGGTCCTGTGTGTCCCTGATGGCTCTGGGGCCCACTGTTTACTACACACAAACACCTGCTCCCCAGCAGCATGGCTGTATCCTTACAGATGGTCCCCAGGTGTGTTCTTTTCCTTATTGAGTCATGGGGAGCTTGTATTTAATGCTAAAATTATTTTTATTTAAACACTGCATAACTCAAGCAATAAGAGAATGGTGGTGATGGCAGCTTGCATACCAGAGACCTGTCATCCAAAAATGGAGGATTATCCTTTGTCCCTGAAGCCACCTCCAATCTCCTTACATAAAAATAACTACTTTATAGAATCATAGACATGTAGAACTGGAAGGGAACTCAATATATCATCTAGTCCAGTTTCCTGCAGGACTAAGTATTTTCTATACCATTCCTGACAGGTGGTTGTCTAACCTGTCCTTAAAAACCTCCAGTGATAGAGAGTCCACAACCTCCTAGGTAATTTGTTCTGGTACTTAACCACCCTTACAGTTAAGAAGTTTTTCCCTAATGTCTAACCTAAATCTCCTTTGTTTCAATTTAAGCCCATTGCTTCCTGTCCAGTCCTCAGTACTTACGGAGAACAATTTATCACCCTCCTCTTTATAATAACCGTTTGCATACTTGAAGACTGTTATGTCCCCCCTCAGTCTTCTTCAGACTAAACAAACCCAATTTTTTCAATTTTGCATCATAGGTCATGTTTTATAGACCTTTAATTATTTTTGTTGCTCTCCTCTGGACTTTCTCTAAATCTTTCCTGAAAGTGTGATGCCCAGAACTGGACACTGTGATGCTGAGTAGAGTGGAAGAATTACTTCTCATGTCTTGCTTACAACATTTCTGCTAATACATCCCAGAATGATGCTCATTTTTGGGGGGAACAGTATTACACCGTTGATTCATATTTAGTTTGTGATCCGCTATAGCCCCCAGATATTCTTTCCGCAGTGCTCCTTACTAGGCCAACATTTCCCATTTTGTATTTGTGTAGAACTTTGCATTAGTCCTTATTGAATTTCATCCTATTTATTTCAGACCATTTTTCCAGTTTGTCAAGATCATTTTGAATTCTAATCACTGTCCATTGGCTAATGCACACTGTTCAGCGAGAGTCCCAAATATGGTGAGTTTGGCCATGGGTGAGGCGGGTTGGGAAGGGGGAATGGGCAAGAAGGGACAAAGGGTCTGGGTGGTTTGCGAAGAGGGTCACCACAGAGCCAAGGCAGAATATTCTGAATATTGGCAATCTTTTCCACAGGCTGGGGTAATATCTCACTCTTGAGGGTAACCCAGGATGCAAGGGTGCATCTCCTACATGTGTATGGCTTCAGTTCCGGTCTGTGTACCGCTTTGGCCCTTGCAGAAATAATTGCTGGTTGGCATGGCAAAGTTTCCTACAGTGGGGGAAGAAACAAGGCAGCTCTGCCAAAGAACCCTCGGCAGAGGATTGCAGAGTACCTACATGAGAGTTTCCTAGAGTTCTCTATGGAGCATTCCCAGATTATCCCAGTGTACATTAACAAACTTCTCTGCCAGGCCCCCACTGCCTAGCTGCACAGGCTCTATTAATTTCTATCCCTTATCCCTCCTCTACCGTGTAACAAAGTAAATGAGACCTCAATCTCCTATCAGTGTGCAGTATCAAAGCAAAATGTGTGCTTACCAGAGCTTGCCTCTCCTGCTTCATTTATGCCAGAGCTGGAGTGCTGGAATTGACTAGACCTGTCTGGAGTCAAAAATAGGTCTTGGCTTGCCATACCACCGGACGACCCTGTCACATGTCCCACTTCCTCCTTCAACTCCACTTCCTCATCCACCAGTTGGCCCTCAGGATTGACACCACTGGTCATTGCCTCCAGTCCCCCCAAAGTATCCACGGAGCTCTTGGTGGTGTGGTCACTGCCAAGGATGGCATGCAGCTCCTCCTAGAAACAGCATGTCTTTGGCGCCACACCAGAGTGACGGTTGGCTTCCCTTGCCTTCTGGTATGCCTGCCTCAGCTCCCTGATCTTATCATGGCATTGCTGTGTGTCCCTTTCGTGTCCCTTCTGCTGCATGCCACAGACCCAGGAGATCTAACTGCTCTGGTGTGCTCCACGTGGGAGAGCATCTGCTGCGGAAAGCCGGCATGGTTAGCTAGGAAGATGCTGTGTGAATAGTCCATGTCAAGTAAACAGGAAGAGGAATTTCAAAAATTCCCAAGCCTCACAAACCCGTGTACCTGCAGGGCATCACAGTTTAAACTGTTGACCAAAGCGGTCATAGTGGGCATTGTGGGATACCTCCTGGAGTCCACTTAGGGTGACATAAGCAAGCACAGTGTCTACACTGATGCTGCGTCGCTCTAACTACATCACAAAAATCTCTACGCTAAGATTGTCGAGGTGGTCTTATTTTGTCAGCGTAGCAGGGGAGTTACATTAGCGGGAGGAGCATTTCAGTGTGTACACCTCCCCTATTTTGTTGATGAAAGCTGACTTTTGTCAACAAAACCGTGTAGTGTACACAAGGCCTTATTCTCATGGGAATGTGGGGAGGGGCTACATAAGGTGAGTCTTTCCCTCCCCATTCACACAGTCTGGACAGGGGTCAGGAAAAATTGCAGTCCCTGCACTTGGACCAGTACAGACACTTCTCCCATTGGGACTGCAAAGGAGTGGAGAGGAGGTGCAGCCATGGGACCTCTCCCCTTACCTCTTTACTGGCACTGTGGTGGAAGTAGGATGGTTTAGGCTGCCCTGTCCCTCCATGCAGCATGGCGCTTGGATGGATCATGTCTCCATGAGGCTCATTCCCTCACGAAATGTTCCCTGAGGCAGTGTGACTCCACCCTGCTCTCTTTGCAGCAGAGTGCCTAAAAGGCATGATCTACCTCTGGAAATTTGTCTTCTTCCTCTAGCTGCTGTAGCTTATCTTACAAAGCCTATCTCTTTTTATTCCTCTATGCAAATACTCCTTTTGTCTACTATTAGTTTATTTTCTGTCCTTTTTCACAGTCTTGTCACCCTTGGTACAAAAGCCTTCTCCTCTGTGGCCACCCCCACCAGGAACAATATTCTTCTCTATCAGCTCCTCATCTATTTTCATATCTTATCTAAAACCATCCCTCTTTTCCATTCTCTATTCTACTTAGGGTAATCTCTCTGCCCACCCATCCTCAACCCTTGCTATGCTTAGTTTTCCAATTGTCTGACTGAGTTCTGTTTACCTCTGTGGAGCTCTTTAGGATTCAGCGTGCATTAAAGATGCAATGCAAAATAACGTTTCATTGCACTGGATTTTCAACGTTATTTGTCAAACTTGTCCCTTTTAAAAGCAGCTAATCCAGTAACCCTCTAGTCAAGAGGGTTTCTTGTTCTCCCATTGAATTGATTCTATCATTCTGCCAACATTATAGCAGCAATGCCTGGTTGCACAACTCTACTTAAAGGTCAGTCAGTATTTCCATTATAAATCCCATTTTTCTTGTAACTCAGCCATTTCAAATTGCATTGGGCTGAAACTTGGCACACAAGTACTGGCCCACATGAATTTGTTTTATTCATTTATAAAAGGAACATATTTAAGGAGTTCTCATTATTCCAAAGCCAAATAAAAGACTGACACAGTAATGGTTAGACACCAGCTGTTACCTGCCACTGCTCTCCTTTCCTATACAAAGATATTACTACTCCACGTAACAAGCACTGTTTTGAAACCTCATCCTTAATTCAGAATTGCCTAGAATTTGTCATCTTAAGTCAGAGCTTCCACATTATTTTTATGCAGCTTTTTTTTTAATTTAATGACAAGACAATCCATTGTGCTGGAGAGAAGTAAACAAGCTCACTGCAAGATGCCAGTTGGGAATCACAATGGGAAATAACTGATCTCTAGTGTGACATTAACTAAAATGATGTGTCCTACGGCCAACCTTGAGACTTGGTAAAACATTGTTTTGAGACAGATTATCACATATGGAAGCATATAACTATAATACAAACTGCAGCAAAACTCATACATCATCAGATGATCCAGTGTGCTATTTTAAAACAATTTTCATTTGTTTTTTTCAAACAAGCAAGCATATATAAGTATTCAGAAAGATGTGTGTGTGTGTATGTAATATATGAAAAGTACAACACTCAACCCAGCATTAACTATGGAGCTGAAACAGGTGCACTGCAGCATTGGTTAATTTATAGACAATATAGAGGGCCAAATTCAGCAGTATGCTCTGATGGCTTTTAAGTAGTCTGACAATATAAAACAACTATAAATGAGATTGTGTCCATCTTTTATTTGCAGGTGAAAAGGTATAAGAAAAATACCTCAGCTTAAATTTAATAGCCAACAAACTAAGCTATTTATGCTTTGTTGTTGTTTTTTGTTTTCTCGGGTTATAAAGGAGGGATACAAAGATAATAGGACACAGGCAAAACAAAATAAGAAAGAACCCTGACTTATAGTGTCTAGTGAGTAACAGTTCTTGTGTAAATAGGTTAGTTGGGGGTCTCTTGATTCACCATTAAATTGCACTTTCTTCAGCAGATAGGAATTGCTAAATTTTTGGAATTGCGAAGTTTCAGCCCTATGAAATTTGAAATGGTAGCATTTCAAGAAAAATTGGATTTATAATGGTTGTTGTGGACAGATGAATTGCTAAGGAGGAGTACAAAAAATATCACAAACATGTAGGGACAAAATTAGAAAGGGTAAGGCACAAAATGAGTTGCACCTAGCAAGGGCTATAAAGGGGAATAATGAGAGGTTCTTTAAATACCTGAAATGGTAGTGGAGCACAAGCTAGCAGCCTGACTTTACTGTTGCTGACACTGGTTACACTAGATGATCCCCATGATGCCAGTGGATTCACACCTGATTTATACAAGCATAAGGTCAGGAACAGGCTCTTGGCCCTGCTTATTTGCCAGAATGAGCCATTCTGATTAGCACATTTTTTCACATAGCTCCAGACCAAAGGCAGTACAACATACTCTGCCGTCATGATACATGTATATAACTCCAATGATTCCTTCAATCTGTATCAGTAATAAGCATTCCCTTTCGCCCTTGCATGGGCTACCCACTTCACAGATTACAGTGTGGGAGAGAAAACAGGCTCTGTGAGGCCTCTACCTGCCCTTATGGGCAGGTGAACAAGCTGGGCAAGGGAATGGGCAGGGCAAGCACAGCTGCATCAGTACAGAGGGGAAAGTAACCTGTTCGAGACAAAGGGCTAACACCGATTACTTCCCACAGCAGCAAGGGAGAAACCAGGAACCCGGCCTGCTCTTGGGGCAGCACAACTATTCACAACCCCTTACCAAGGTCTTGTGGTAACTCCACAGTTGAGGACTATGTTGCTGATATTTTCCTCCAGCAGTGCTCATAATACAGCAGACTCTGAATGAACATAGAGGAAGGAGCTGCCCCCTATGCCACTGTATGCTGAGGTTTTCTTTCTTCAGTGGCACACATCAGTCCCATCACTGTAGTCTGGGGCAATGGTGTAAAAATAATGTTGCTAATGGAGTAGTGTGATCCCACAAGGCTCTGAAGACCCCAGTCAGACACAAAAAACCTTCTGTCATCCAAAAGTCTTTAAAAGAAAGCTGTGCCCCCCAACCTCATTATTTTGTATGAAGTAATCAAATATGCTTTACATGTAAATTATTAGCTGGGACACATCATGGGGAGTATTGCTTGCTTTCCATTACTGAGCTTCTATTTGGAGGGAAGGAGAGGTTCATTACCCTCTTCTGTGTCTTATACACTGAATGATGTATACTGAGAAAAGAAGGGGACTAAAGTGTATATCTGAATATTCGTGAGTTTCAGTTATATTAAAAGAATGCTGCAGCAAAATGCCCTGGCTATTGCGTGCTCACACTATCTAACCGCTCAGAGTTAATCCAGCAAACTCTTAAAACCAAACTGAAGTTCAGAGGGGAGTCTTTGAAATAGGATGCAAGGATGTGCATGGTTCAAGTCAAGCACTGTAATAAAATAAGGTCAAATAATGCTGAGAACTGTGTTATTAACCTTTCGGTGGTTTCTCTGGGTAAGCACTGGGTAGCTCACAGGAGCTAGTAATTAAAGTTTGTACATATTGTACAGCTTTCCAATATCAATATGATTTCCCTTTTTCTGCTCAGTTACAGCCAGAGTCAGCATGTTAAAGGTTGTATCTACCTTACATTTGAACTTATCAGTAAATATTTGCACTTGAGCAGGTTACGGGACTGGCAGCCTTGTAATAAGTGGGCTTTTTTCCCCCTCATTGAATACAAGTTACATATTGTACAGAGGAGCCATATTGTACACAGGAGTACAGAGTTCAAGTGAGAAGTGTGAGCAACAAGGGTAATGTCGTGGTGGGAGTCTGCTACAGACCACCAGACCAGGGGGATGAGGTGGACGAGGCTTTCTTCCAGCAACTAACAGAAGTTACTAGATCACAGGCCCTAGTTCTCATGGGTGACTTTAATCACCCCGATATCTGCTGGGAGAGCAATACAGCGGTGCACAGACAATCCAGGAAGTTTTTGGAAAGTGTAGGGGACAATTTCCTGGTGCAAGTGCTGGAGGAACCAACTAGGGGAAAAGCTCTTCTTGACCTGCTGCTCACAAACAGGGAAGAAATAGTAGAGGAAGCAATAGTGGATGGGAACCTGGGAGGCAGTGACCTTGAGATGGTAGAGTTCAGGATCCTGACACAAGGAAGAAAGGAGAGCAGTAGAACAGAGACCCTGGACTTCAGAAAAGCAGACTTTGACTCCCTCAGGGAACTAATGGGCAAGGTCCCCTGGGAGAATAACATGAGGGGGAAAGGAGTCGAGGAAAACTGGCTGTATTTTAAAGAAACCTTATTGAGGTTGCACGAACAAACAATCCCGATGTGTAGAAAGAAAAGTAAATATGGCAGGCGACCAGCTTGGCTTAACAGTGAAATCCTTGCTCGTCTTAAACACAAAAAAGCAGCTTACAAGAAGTGGAAGATTGGACAAATGACCAGGGAGGAGTATAAAAATATTGTTCAGGCATGCAGGAGTGAAATTAGGAAGGCCAAATCACACTTGGAGTTGCAGCTAGCCGGAGACGTTAGGAGTAACACGAAGGGTTTCTTCAGGTATGTGAGCAACAAGAAGAAGGTCAAGGAAAGTGTGGGCCCCTTACTGAATGAGGGAGGGAACCTAGTGACAGAGGATGTGGAGAAAGCTAGTGTACTCAATGCTTTTTTTGCCTCTGTCTTCACAGACAAGGTCAGCTCCCAGGCGGCTGCACTCCGCAGCACGGTATGGGGAGGAGGTGACCAGCCGTCTGTGGAGAAAGAAGTAGTTCGGGACTATTTAGAAAAGCTGGACGAACACAAGTCCATGGGGCCGGATGCACTGCATCCGAGGGTGCTAAAGGAGTTGGCCGATGTGATTGCAGAGCCATTGGCCATTATCTTTGACAAATCATGGCAATCGGGGGAGGTCCTGGATGACTGGAAAAAAGCTAATGTAGTGCCCATCTTTAAAAAAGGGAAGAAGGAAGATCCGGGGAACTACAGGCCAGTCAGTCTCACCTCAGTCCCTGGAAAAATCATGGAACAGGTCCTCAAGGAATCAATTCTGAACCACTTAAAGGAGGGGAAAGTGATCAGGAACAGTCAGCATGGATTCACCAAGGGCAAGTCATGCCTGACTAACCTAATTGCCTTCTATGATGAGATAACTGGCTCTGTGGATGAGGGGAAAGCAGTGGATGTGCTATTTCTTGACTTTAGCAAAGCTTTTGATACAGTCTCCCACAGTGTTCTTGCCAGCAAGTTAAAGAAGTATGGGCTGGATGAATGGACGGTAAGGTGGATAGAAAACTGGCTGGATGGTCGTGCTCAACGGGTAGTGATCAATGGCTCCATGTCTAGTTGGCAGCCGGTATCAAGTGGAGTGCCCCAAGGGTCGGTGCTGGGGCCGGTTTTGTTCAATATCTTCATCAACGACCTGGAGGATGGTGTGGACTGCACCCTTAGCAAGTTTGCAGATGACACTAAACTGGGAGGAGTGGTTGATATGCTGGAGGGTAGGGACAGGATACAGAGGGACCTAGACAAATTAGAGGATTGGGCCACAAGAAATCTGATGAGGTTCAACAAGGACAAGTGCAGAGTCCTGCACTTAGGACGGAAGAATCCCATGCACTGCTACAGACTAGGGACCGAATGGCTGGGCAGCAGTTCTGCAGAAAAGGACCTAGGGGTTACAGTGGACGAAAAGCTGAATATGAGTCAACAGTGTGCCCTTGTTGCCAAGAAGGCTAATGGCATTTGGGGCTGTATAAGTAGGGGCATTTCCAGCAGATCGAGGGACGTGATTATTCCCCTCTATTCGGCACTGGTGAGGCCTCATTTGGAGTACTGTGTCCAGTTTTGGGCCCCACACTACAAGAAGGATGTGGATAAATTGGAAAGAGTCCAACGGAGGGCAACAAAAATGATTAGGGGGCTGGAGCACATGACTTATGAGGAGAGGCTGAGGGAACTGGGATTTTTTAGCCTGCAGAAGAGAAGAGTGAGGGGGGATTTGATAGCTGCTTTCAACTACCTAAAAGGGGGTTCCAAAGAGGATGGATCTAGACTGTTCTCAGTGGTAGAAGATGACAGAAGAAGGAGTAATGGTCTCAAGTTGCAGAGGGGGAGGTTTAGGTTGGATATTAGGAAAAACTTTTTCACTAGTAGGGTGGTGAAGCACTGGAATGGGTTACCTAGGGAGGTGGTAGAATCTCCTTCCTTAGAGGTTTTTAAGGTCAGGCTTGACAAAGCCCTGGCTGGGATGATCTAGTTGGGGTTGGTCCTGCTTTGAGCAGGGGGTTGGACTAGATGACCTCCTGAGGTCCCTTCCAACCCTGAGATTCTATGATTCTGTATCCAACCCAACTCTGGCATATTGCTGTTATCTGATCTGAAGGACTATCTGACTCATTTGTACATTGCTTCAGCGAGTGCTTTCCCTCAGCAGATACTCGAGGATTTCCAATTATCCTGATCATTCAGATGTTATTTGTGGTATTTTTGTGCCATGATAAGGACTACTGTAAATATCGCACACTGCCAACACCCCGGCCCATTTCTCTTGAGCTGCTAAATATAATCACACCAGGAAGCGGAGGGACAAGACCACTCTTCTTGTTTTCAACGATATCATATCTCAAGTTGTTGCAGTAGTAATATGTGGTAACGCCGAAGGGGTACGATTACACTTCTGCTGGTAGTGTACCACCCAGTCCACATAGACACACACTCACTCTGATGGAGATGGCATACTAAAAACAGCAGTGTGGATGTTGCGGCCTGGGTAGAGGCACGGGCTAGCTGCCCAAGTACGAGCTCGCCTGACCCCCTGGGTCTGTACTCGGACAGTTAGCCCATGCCGCCACTTGTGCTGCAGCATCCACACTGCTATTCTTAGTGCTCTAGCTCGAGCAGAGCTAATTTGTGTCTGTCTGTCTGCCCTGGGAGGCACACTCCCAGCTGCAGCGTAGGCGTTCTCTTACGTCGCTAATCAGGGCCTCGGCATGCTAGGCACCATACAGACACAAAATAAAAAAGTCAGGCATGACCCCAATGAGCTTACATTGTAAACGTCTGATGAGAAAAAAAAAATCAGGTAGAGAAAGGCAACAAACAGATGTGGCAAACGGTGAAATGATCACGTTTGGTACGGAAAGCAGCAGTCTTGGCGCACACACTGCCCAATCGAGTACATTTCAACAGTGTCTCTAGTGGTCAGAGCTGAATTATTAGATGAACAAAGGCAAAATGAGAAAAGGAGCATATAGTTGGGATTCAATTGTGTTCTAAATCTGGCTTGCCTCATTGCATAGCTTTGGACCAGTCACTTCCCCGCTCTATCTTACTTCCCACATCTGTTAAGTGTGGATAATAATAGTTACCTTACTTCAGAAGAGTGATATTAAGAACAAGTTAACTGATATCTACATCGCACTTTAAGAAACTTGGGAATGGGAATTCCAGGAACGGGTAGGTAGAGCAATGCTGAAGTGAAAGCAGGCAATTATATTCAGCCTAGGGGAGGGAAATCAATTTCCACATGGTATGGAAGAAGTAACACTCCTCTGGGTCTGATTCTAATCTGCTTTTCGCGAGTATAACAAAAGCATAATTACATTTACTTCAGTGAAGTTACTCTTGAATTATGCCAATCTATGTGAGAGCATATTCGGGCCTAATGAGTCCATGACTATGTGGATCCACTAGCTAAAATATCCTATGTGGGGTGGAAGAGACAATGGGGGATGGCAGTCGATACAGAGGTAGAAGCATCTGAACTGGTACTCTATATCCTGTGATGGGAAGACATCTAGTCCTCCCTTTTCCCAGATTTGGTTGTATTTCTAACAGGGATCCACAATTTTACCTTTCAGAACAGATGTGTGAATTTTATCACAAAACTGAAAATACTAACAATGTGAGTGTGTTTGCATTTCATTACATAATTCAAATTTGCCCAGCCTTTGGACTAGCTCCTGAAGCATTCACTCAGTCATTGACTTCTGTTAAAGTTCTGCCTGAATAAAAACAGAATAGAAATGCATAAATTGGCCTTTCAAAAACAATTCACAGATTTTTCACTGGAAAATAGATTTTTTTTCAGGGAAACTGTTCTTATATTGTGGCAAAAAGTGTAGAATTCACTTTGACTCTATTTTGAAAAAGTCTTAGACCCATTAGAAAGCAAAGGCAGATTTGCAATGGAACATGCAAAAACTGGGGATTTACGGTGGGAAGATATATCAGAAATGTTATGAAAATTCACACTTTTGCAAATGTGAAATTGTCTAAAATGAAATTTCATCTGGATTTATTTACATTGATAGGGCCCACTTTTTCAGTCCATTTCAGTTTCTTTGTATCACTCTGGATGTACAAAGGTGCTGAAAAGCTGCTTTATCCAACCAGTTGAAGATTCTCTTCGCATGGAGGGATACATTGTGGCAGGTATGGTGATCCATGGCTGGAGAAGCCTTAAAGCATATGGTCACCTTTGCTCCTCTCAGATCTTGTGCCAAACACATCTCATCTGGACCCATGAATTGGGCCTATGCTGTTCAACATATTACTATTAACAGATTTCTTCATGGATAAAGATGCGTACAAAGCTATGTGCACGTATGTTCTGACAAACAAGGCTATTGGGAATTACTAGATATTTCTTCATGTCAAGGCCAGATTAAGTTTGACAATGGGTCTTTTTTCTTGTGTTGATCACTGACAGGATCTGTGGACCTGCACCACTAATGAAATAACACATTGTAAATGTGGTAGAATGCAGGTTACAGTATGACAGGATAAAAAGAGGCCACTCGTTTAATGTAAATGATCTTTTGATTTCATTGTGAATAATCTAACTGAGATTTCTTATTTTATTGCTTCTGCTTTTGCTGTTGTTGGATACCAGGACTTGCAATTAAATGTTAAGTGAAAGTTTTTGTTTATTTTGCAGCAGTGTTTTTAAATATTTATGAAAAATCTTAAGTCTACCTTGCCTTGAGGAAATATAGATGAATTAATAATGTATATGGTTGCTTTGCAGAAAATTAAAGGGTAGAAGCACGTGTTTAAAAATTAAATCAACCACAATCTAAGATAGCAGATGTTTTTGAGTTAAAATCTTGCAGACAACAAAGGACCATGAGGTGTTTTCGTCTCCTTGGTCCAAGTGAAATCTTAATGAGTCATTACAATTGCACAGATTCTAAAGCCTGAGGGTAGCTAATGTTGGGATAATAAAGAGGAACTTCCATTACACAGAACGTTTTGCTGTTTGTTTGCTTATTGGTCCCTGCATTGAGGGAGCCAGTGAATCTGAACATTAGAATATTGACTTGTAGATGTTGCAGCAAGTAAAAATTCCTTCGCATGTTTCAGTAGTACTCCTGAATTAAAACCTTTCCCATGAAAGCGTGTCTGTGCATGTGTGTGTGTTTTTAGAAAGAAAAATATCATATCTAGATTGTTATTGTTGTTGCTTTTATTAGTATTAAATTATGTATTTGTATTGCAGTGGCAGTCAAAGGCCCCCATCGGTTTCAGAGTCCCTTTGTGCTAGATCCTATTCAAATCTACAGGAGGCAGTGGCGTAGCCAGGTTCTAACACCAGGGGGCGCAAACATAAAAAAAGGCGCCACCGACCCGACTTTGGTGAAAGAACCCAGGCCAGCGGCAGGAGCCCGTGGGGGGAATCCTAGAGCAGCGGCTGGCTGAGCCGTTCAGCCCGTCCCGCTCTGGGATCCCCCCAGCAGGCTCCTGCCAGCCGGGGTCTCTCAGCCCGCTGCCAGCCTGGGTTCTTTCACCCAGGCCAGCAGCGGGCTCTTATTGGGGACCAGCAGCGGGACCGCTGCTGTCAGGAGCCCGCAGGGGGGAATCCCAGAGCAAGGCGGGCTGAGTGGCTCAGCCAGCCGCCGCTCTAGGATTCCCCTCGTGGACTCCAGTCTGGGTTCTTTCACCCAGGCCAGCAGCGGACTCTTGGTGGGGGCAGCGGGGGATGTCGCTACACCTCCATCTCCACCCTTTCAAAAATTAAAAAGGCGCCACTTTTGGGAAATGTACTCAGGGGGAGCGGCCGCTCCCCCTGCTCCCCGCCCCCCAGCTACGCTACTGACAGGAGGACATGATTACTGTCCTAAAGAGCTTCCACTCTAATCTGAAGACTCAACAAGACAATGTACCAAGCAATAGGAGGGAAGATCAGAAAGTCAGGCAGGTTCATAGCCTAACAGTCTGTCTAGTTTGATGGTTCTGAATGATTTTTAAAGTATTTTTTTACTTTTATAAACAAATGTCAGTTGTCTCTGACTCCCACTCAGCTTAGAGTCATTAGTGATTGATTATTTGTGGGTGTCACAAGGCAAGAGACTATGCAGGTTGGCCTTCATGCTATGTCTCTAATGCATAATGGCTTTCCTTTTTCAGTGAAAAACTCTGGTTCCGGAGCTGTACGGCAGATATGTTACCAAAATCTGCTTTCATGTGCATCTGTGCATCCCCACTGAAGTCAAAGCTTCAATAAGAACAAAATGTATCTCACTTGAATTAATTTCTGCTATGCAGTTCTATATCTTTTGGGATTCTTGTTTAGGGTAAAATTTTCTTCACAACCACTGTGCAGATTTCTGAATCACAGTCTAGATCTCTATTCCATACTAGATTCATTCCCAATATAAAAGGTCTATTCAGATTAGTGGAAAACACATACACAAATGAGTTCAGAGTATGTAGTACTGATCCATTCTGCAGATAAGAGTTCCACCAGAGGATATGAGCAGAGATTTTTGCTCTAAACAAGGATCCAAAGAGACCAAGGGCAAAATTCTTCTCTCATTTTGACCCATGATATCTTGACTTCAAAATTATGCTCTCTCTCAATTGCGTGTGTAAAATGTGGACACTCTAGAAGTGTGGGAAGAGCAAAGTATCCGTTTATAACCACAGTGCAGATCTAAGAGGAGAACGTGGCACTGCATGTAAGAGTCTGCACCATGGATCAGATGAGATAAAATTGTGCTTATATTCCATCTAATAAGAATCCAGAAGAGTCAGGTTTTTACTGTCATTAGTAAGGTAAGTTAAACAGTGATATCTTCAGGTTAAATGAAAAATGCATCCTATGAAGAGTAAAATCACTAAGGGGTGCTCTTTCAAAGTACCATGCAGCAATTTAGCTATGTGATTCCCATCATGTGAATAGAGGCAGAGGGTGGGTCTACACTGCAATTAAAGTCCTGCCACTGGCCCGTGCCAGCTGACTCGGGCTCGCAGAACTCAGGCTAAGAGACTCTTTAATTACAGTGTAGTTTTTTGGGCTTGGGCTGCAGCCCACCTTGCAGAGTCCTAGAGTCTGGGCTCCAGCCTGAGCTTGAATGTCTACACTGCAGTTAAATAGCCCCTTACCCCTGAGCTCTGGGAGCCCGAGTCAGCTGGCATGGGCCAGTAGCAGGATTTTAATTGCAGTGCAGAAATACTCAGAGTGTCGAAATCTCTGTGTGTTGCTTTGATAACATAATTCAGTTCAGCAGTTTCCTTCTGCTCCAGAGAAGCCAAGTATTGGCAATTCATCTATGCTGATACTGAATTACAGTTGGTTATAGAAACTGAAGATGGTAATTGCAGAGTAGTAATATATGGAAAACTTTACACAGAGACTACATATATAGCAGTATATACACTCAGTTCTATTTTCTTTGTAAATATTCAGCTTCAATTAAGGGTCACAGTTGGGGAAATCAATCGTGTTTGTTTTTCCTGTTCAGTTTATAAATTGCTGTTTATGGGATTGGATGTTCCTGATGATTTCAGAGGGATTAAGCATACACATTTTAATAATATGGCAGCACCACTCTGCACAACCTGAGTGCTTGCAAGTAGAATCAGTTTTCTAAATATTAAGTGCAAAGGACATAATGTGCAGATTGATTTGATAGCTTTAGGAGCTCATGTCTGGTGGAATTCTCTAAATGTGCATTTCCATATATGTGATCTTTCCTTTTTTAAATGTTCTTTTGCTGGGCAAATCAATCCAACATTCCTACTTCTAGAGTTCTTTTAATCATTTATGGTGGCACTGTTCTCAACACAGCCAAAACATGAATCTAATATCTTGTTTGTAAAGGTCCATTATGTGATGTAAACCATTTTGTTCTCCCTTTTTAGACTCAAACTGCAATTCATGCATATAATCAAGTTCTAGAGGCTCCCTGTGCTATGCAATGCAACACTGTGACAAGTACTGATTTTATATACTAAATTAAATATATGGCATCAAAACAGATGGCCTGATTCATTACTACATTATTCGATTTTTATGCCAAGGTAACTGGACTGATTACAGAAGAGTTAGACCATTATAAAACCAGAGTAAGCCTGGCCAAAGACCAAATCTTCTGGTGTAGCGTGGAATGGTTCCATGACGTCAATACCCATTCAGACCAGCTGAAGATCTTGTGCTCAGAGCTTCCATTAAAAAAAGAGTTTCATATTAAATTATCATGTCAAGGACTAACTTGAAAATGTCTTAAGACTATGTCCTAGAAAAGTAAGGATGTCTCAGTTCTAGCAATGTTTTGAAAAGTTTATAACACTCTTGTCAATACTTTACTTTCCAAATGATTCAGAATTCACAAACAGCTGGGTTGCATACTATCTACTAGCATTTCAGATAAGATACAAGCTATCACATTAGACAAGGGTAGCCAATCTGAAAATGTGTTCTCCTTTACATTTCAGCAGTCATGTCTCATTACACAGTTAATGTTCTATCACTCTGTCTAATGTAACATGACATGAGTGGTAAAATTTGAGAAAGAAAACAATTTTTCTTATTAGATACCCACTCTCAGTTTTGGTAGCAGATTCCATTCCATATTGAATGCACCAAAGAGTAGCTTTGCCTAAATCATCTGCATTTGTGAGCTAGCTAACATAGTAGCTAGCTTATTAATGGGACAAAAACTGAACAGCTTGGCACATCACTTTTTTAAAAAGTGCACGACATATGATGTTTTATTGCTTTCAAACTACTTTAAAAGACTGTTATTCTAGAATACCAGCTTTTTCCTCACTGTTTATATATTCCACCACCTACATGCCGAAAATATAATCAGGTTGTTCTTGTTTAATTAAGAAAACTATTCATCACATAGCTATTAAGGAAAACATGTTGCAAAGTTTGATTCTCTTTATAAACATGTCAAATGCTGAAAGATGAGTTCAAATGGAAGTACCCCAGACTGGTATATGTTGAATGCATGGGGCCAAATTCTGTGGTCCTTAATCAAATAAAACTCTCATTCTCTTCAACAAGAGATACGCTTGAGTAAAGACTGCAAAATTTGCCCCATAATGAACATGTAGGTTTTTTTACCACAATTTGGGAAGTGCTATGAACTAAGTAAATCGCAAGGTTACAAGTAAGCATAATGGGCCAGATACTCAGCTGGTATAATTTGAGGTAGCTCATTGATTTCAACAGATCTATTGTGCTTTCCATCAGTTGTGGATCTGGCCCAATTTCTTATTTGACTTCTAATGAATAAGGAGACATGGTTTTTGAGAGGTTTTTACTCCTGCTTGCACTGCACAGCCAGTGGCTCCATGCTCATGGAGTTGGGTCTACAAGTTTTCCAATTGCTGTGACCAATTTCCCATTCCACACAGGTCTGGTAGATAGAAAAGTTATCTTTATTTATGAACTCAGCCACTTTGATATGGGAGTTGTTCTCAATGACAGACAAACACAGAACCCCATAGTGCTGGGCTCTAGAGAAACTTTTCAGTGTAACTAAACGTTAGTGACCCAGAAGTAGGCCTTTCCCAGAATATTTCCTATACCAGAAACCACTATGGCATAATGCTTTGTGTAGCATGGGAGAATATGCTCATAATCTCAAGGTAGCCCCTTCTGACTCTGGTCAGTTACTATAGTAGGTAAAGAGGAGATTACATGACTAGTAATGGCTAGTCACAAGTACCTATTATACCATTGTCACCTGCCAATGAAGCAAAAGTAAGAGCAGTACCCCCCTTTCAAAAGTAGGTTCCAATAAGTAAGACAAACATATATATGACTAGATATTAAAATGTCATGCCCTGGTAAGAAAAGCACCAGCAGTACCCATCCACAGTTTTCAGCGAACAGCAGCTGTTAACAGTGTTCCATGCCCACAACAAAGTTCAATTTCAGGGCTTTATAGTCCATACCAAAATGGATTTATGCTCTACCTGTGATGCCTAATACCACCTCCTCTCATTATTTCTTTGTCTACTAAAACAGCATCAATCACAAGCGTTTGGAGGCTTGGTTGGATGACACTTGGGCAACATTATCTAATGTGTGAGAAGCCAGTTTGGATTTGGTGTATTAAAAGTGCTCAGTGGTTAGAGTGGGGCACAGCCTCTCTCTTTCCATATACATGTTAGATTCAGAAGAATTTTGAAATTATTAGTAGTAAAATAAGAAAACACATTTCTTCTTATTGAATGACTTTTTTGTTGGTGGTTCTTCGCCCCCCGCCCCACCTCTTCCCCGTCTATCTATCAATGATTGTCTCTCTTCTCTGTTTAAGAAATACAGTTCAAAGGGTGGTGACACAGTTTTCTACCTTAAGTGTACCCCATGGCCCACTATGCTAATTGCTGTGTTTTTGTTTTTAGAGGAACTATAATTACCCCCCCTTTCCTGCTGCATAATTAGATACCCAGAGGAAAGCCACTCATGTCCCAGTCCTGCAATGAGTGCCACATAAGCTGAGTTATACATGTTCCTATTGACTTCAAAGTGGCTCCACATGGTTGCAAAGTCTTCCCACACAGAGCTCAGAGTCCTGGTCTTTTGCTAATTCTCTCTACTTGCAAAAAAAAATGTATTTTACTAAAACATCCCTTCCCTCCTGTTGCAGGATGCTAAATTGAAACAAAATGCACGGGGAAACACAAAAAAGCTAGGACATTTCACACTGTGCCTTCATTTTCATATTCAGCTTTTATTGCATGTTTTCTTGTCCACTTTAGAATATAAATTTTAAATAACTGTTAATAGAACATACATTGTTCTTGAACCATGTTCTAGGAAAGCTTTATTTATTGATCCTCCTATTCATTGCTTTGTTAGAAAAACAAAATGTAGGGTGCCTTCCAATATCTTCTATGTAAAGGCTATTTTTCTGTGGATCAAAATGACCTTTTCAGTCAGGCAACAGATATGACTGCCTACTGTAAATACACAGTATTTTAATAGCTAGAAGGATGTCAACCTTTCTAAGATGTCAGGTTCAATATACTGTACTTCACAAAAGTATTACTCAATTGTACATTTTGATGAAAAATAGGGGAAGAGTCATACCAATCAATTGAGTCTTAATCAGGAGTGCAGTTAATATTTTATATGCAAAATGATATTCCCTTCTATTGAGTGTCCATATATAAACTGCTAATAACAAGAAGTCATGTTTCTAGACTTTGCCTTTCTGTAAATATGTGTCATCTTTCACTTTTAACAAATTTTTCACACAGGAAAGTTGCCTATCTACACGTAATGTGTCTTTTCACACTTAAAATAGAGAAGAAAATAAATAGCATCATTGGCAGAAACTTTTATAAGTCACCCTGCAACCTTGTTAATTTGGGGAAAATATGGGAGGGGTGGGGAGAGAAGGAAGAAAGAAAGAAAGAAAGAAACTTTGATGGTGGTTATGCCTAAAGTATTCTCTTTAGCAATGTGTAACAGGGTGACTTGCCCCATGAGCTGGAGATCCTGGGTCTAAACCAACTCTGAGCCTCACCTAAGAGGAAGCACTATAAAAAGAGGAGGAAGTTGCAGTGAAGGGGGAAAACTCAGGAAGTTGTGGCAGAGTCTTCAGAGAGTGAGGAAAGCTTTCTCGGCAGGGAGGCCTGGGAGAGACCCTGTCTGCACAGGAGAAAGACTACAAAGGCCCCAGGCACGGAGGCCAAGGAGGAGAAGGAGAAACTTTGGATTGTGTGAATTTATGAATGGACTTTGTTTTGGTGTCTTAAGTTTCATTTTATAAAAATGTATGTTAATAAACCCAGTCCCCAAGAAGAGGTCTTTTTGACCAGAAAAAACTTGAATTGAAGTTTATTTGAACAGTCCAAAGGGGAAATTGAGGCAGACCGCCTGTAGTGTGAACCTGGACTATGAGGGCCACCATAGGAGGCAGCTGGCCCAGTTACACAATGGAAGAAACCTTCTTTACTTAGCAATTGATATACACTATAAAGTTCCACATAAGCAAATAATAGTGATGAGAGCTGGTCAAATAAATACATTAAATTAAATAAGTTTACTTTTGCTCTGCTGGCTTTTTGAAACTGACCAATTTTCTATTTTTCTAAACTTTCCATAGATTTTTAAATTATTTTTTCCTATTTTTGATCATTTTTGAAAATGGAATTTTTCCATTTCAGAATCTAACCTTTGACATTTTTCATTTGGAAAAATCCTACCCACTCTAAACCTGAGAAATCAAAATTAGTAATAGGAACAACCAACCCAGCCCAAAAGAGTTCCCAAACATGGAAAATGAAAACAAAAAGGTTCGGAAAAAAGAGTACTTTTAAAAATTCAAAATGACTCTCTTAAACATAAGTTTTGTTTTGAATTGCTTCCCAAGGGCTGCAGAATCAGATCTGAAATTAGGAGGACTGTTGGAAATGAAACTCTCTGTTAGCTGAAGAACTTGTCTACACTGGGAATTTGCCCCAATTCCAGCAATTGTAGTTACTAGTGCACTTGCACAAATCCCAAGTGTAGGGAAAGATTAATGCTCACCTCTATAAATCAAGCTATATTTCAAGTTGGGCACTCAAAAATTGAGGCATCCAAAATCACTACTCACTTTTGTAAATAATGGCCTTTATCTGTTTTATTCAACTCAAAGTGCAGAATTCAGTATCCCAATAAGACTGCTGTTAGTCTCCTAAAAATGTATACACATGGACAATGGATTCTTTACAAATGACAATAAGATGCCTGGTCCTCAAATCAGTGGAGAGCAGGCACATGGTGAAGTTTTTAAAGCACAACCTGTTTGGTACAAGACGTGCTGATCACTCCAATCTTTCAGCTTCGCCTGTTGGTCCATACATGATGTGGCATGAAATTGTGCTTTTTGCCCTCACAGATTTTGGGCAGGACAATATTAGGGGGGGAACCTGAAAGAGGAAGAGAAGCAAATGAGTGTAAAAAGGCATTTTCAGATGGAGTGAGAAGTAATCACTGCAGTTCACTGAGGAGTATTATCATCAGAAACTTTTTTTTCCTTTTAAAAGAAACTTATCTCCAATCTTTTTGGGTCCATTTCTCTATTTTACTTTCCTCTTCCAGAAACAGTCATAGAGTTAAAGGCCAGAAGGTACCGCTAAATCATCTAAACTGACCACCTGTATCGCACACACCACCAATACACCCAGCACCCACACGCTAACCCAGCAACCAAAATGAATTATTACAGCTCTAGTATGGCCCGGTGTGGTGGCGCGCGCCTGTAATCCCAGCTGTTTAGGAGGCTGCGGTTAGCGGATCGCTCAGCAGTTCTAGGCTGCTGTGCGCTATGTCAATCAGGTGTCCGGTGCTACTGACAGCTTGGCCAGCGGGTAGTTGGAGGACTGGCTAGAACAACCCATCTGATGTGTTGTGATCGGCGCTCTCTCGGTGAGGGCTGATGGACTGATCAGTGACAGCTCTAGTAGCCTTGTGCATTTACCAATTTCATATTTCTTATTCTTAATAGCTTTCAAACCTCATAGATTTAGTTATTTTGCACATTCTAACACTGAAGAAAATATCCTTGACATGGTGTCAGTGTGCCAGTTGAAAAGTATTCATTCTTTGGAGCCAGGACTGTTACAATGAAATTGTCTCCACTTGTGATCTCACATTATAAAGCGTTCTGCAGCTCTAACAATTCATGACATTATGATATACTCCTCTTACACTGTTAAAGCAGACATGGAGAGCAGAGTTCTCTGTAGAGCATAAGTAAAGATTTATAGACATGGCAAAAGAACACTTTCCCCAGCTCCCTTCTTTAAATAATTATGGCTTTCCATGAATATCTTTCTAAATCAAATGCAGAATGACAAAGATCTGGGCCAAAAAAATAAAAGTCACCAATATCATTCACAGTAAGCTGCAGCAGATTTTTTTCCCCAGCAGCACAGTACCAAATCCTATGTTGAAAATTCTGTGTATAATTCACTATGGAAGACATCCTGTACCTTTATATGTAAAGTGTGTAATTATTGGGCCTCCTATTATGCTTCAAATACCTTCTTCTTGTATCTAAAGCCTCCAATTCCTATAACACAAGTGTCTGACCTTTATGAACCACCCAAAGAGTACACAGGGGTAAAATGATGGAGAGCCAGGCAAAAAAAAAAAGGAATTGTATTATGCAATGTAAACCTAATATACTGAGAGCTTTCAAAAGTTATTAAGAAGCACTCAGTTTTTGAAAAAAAATAATGCCACTTAAATGAATATAGCCCTTAATTTCAAAGAGACATTTGATTATTAGTTCACTCCAGAAGAGAAAGCTACTGTGTCTGACCTGTCAGCAGCAATGGTGCTATGCAGCAAGATACATGTGGATAGGTAGCAATCTCCATATTCTGGAGTACTCCAAATGTTTAGAATCCATTTGATAATAATATATATTTATTATAAATGTACATGCCATTTCAAGGGTTCCATATTGTATTATCAACTTAGCATACTGGGAACATGGCTGAGACTCTATAGTGGCTTTTCATTCCAAGTCCTATTTTAATTCCCTCTCCTCCAACTTCCTCAAAATATTCCTTTCTGCCTGAAATCTGGCAAGTCAGGACTCTGGTCTCTAATTAGGGTACAATCACAGATAATAAATATCCTGGAGAGTAGACTTTGAAATATGAGGTACCATTAATTCACTTTTGGGAAAGCCTTCTAACATTATTTTCACAAACTGGCATTTCAAAAAGAGTTCATCTTGAACTCTTAGATTTGTTTGGTACATGAGACCTTTATAAGGACATTATTTCGAAAGACAGGGTGCACATATTAGGAATTATCTGATACTTTAATCCCAAAATTCTGTATCAAGACTAGGCACAATTTACACGGTTTGCCAAACATTTAGAAGCTCTCCTTATATAATTATTATTATATATATTATATATAATATATATTATAATTATTCGAACTGCAATTGTAAACCTGGTCATGCTTTCTGGAGTGGCTCACAACTGAGAATGCCAATCTCAGGTCAGATTGTCAGAAAACAGGGCAGAAACCCCAAACTGGTGGTATATTCATTAATTAGATGTCACCAAGCCAGTAATAAATGTGAACTCCTGGATCACTATACCAGTCTTAGCATGGAGTCACAGACAGGCCACTTAGGCTCCAGACTATCTTGCCACCCAAACAAACTGGATTTAATGATAATGGTCACATAAACCAAAAACCACACCACATCAGGTTGCTCCCAGTCCCTAAAGGACTAGCCATTTATGCCAGATCAATTGGTACAAAGCTGGCAGCCAATTCTATAGTAAACTAACTACAGATTTATTAGCTAAGAAAAGGAAATGAGAGTTATTGAGGGGTTAAAGTAGGTAAATTTTATATGCACAGGTGAGTCACAGTTTGTAATTCCAAATGGTAACAGTGCTGCCAGTTTACCAAAAGTCTTTTCAGGGTACCCAGATTGTCTCTGGAGAGCTTGGCTTTGCATCTGGTACCTTCCCTGTAAGAATCCAAGCAGTCAGAGACAACAGATCATTTCTTGAATCCATATTTATAGCTCCTTTACACAGAAAGCAAGCTGACAGTGTCTATACCCATGTGGGCTCTTTCTCTGATGATGGATAGTGAGGAATGCACTCAGAATCCTGGATCTTGATCATCACACACAATGACCATATGCTTTGAAATTAGCGTTTTCTGTTAAAGTCCTTCATTAGCACTTTGTGGAAGTTCTTTGATGGTTGACTTAGTTAGAGGCTATGCACAATATAAGTGTTTGCTGTTATAATATAACACGAATAGATAAGTAATAACAATGCAAGTAATAACTCATTAGTTTTCATGAACTTTAAACATCTGAATACACACTTATACATTAACAATCACTTTGATCTACATTAACACATGTGAATTGGCCTGTGGCCCTGAATGGACCTGGTGTGCCAGCGTCACAAACCCTATCAGCTGAATCACTCAGTTGCAAGGAGGTTGTGAGTTCTGCTGGCACAGCTGACCTGGAAGAGGTTTGTAAATTTTATCAGCAGAATTACTCAGCTCCAAAGAGGTTGCAATTGCTGGCACATTTTTGGCTATTGTACATACTGGAAATACTGTAATAAAAAAGAGTATACTGCAGAAAAAAGATCTGCAAATACCATCCCCAAATATAAGATCTACCTGTCTCAACAAAAACTCTCCTTTAATACTTCATATTGACAACAAATTCCTCCACCAACATTCCTCCACCTCCTATCCCTCCATAAACAATCTAGAAACACTGTCTCATAAACAGCCTCACTTGCCTTACATTCATCACTAACATACAGCTTCAGGGATGGAACATACTCACTGTCTGGAATTGCACAGGAATACTACACAGCAGCCTAGAATAAGGAGTAAAGAAGAATACTGCAAACAACTGAAATAGCAGGGGGAATTAAGGTAGACAGAATAGTTGCCCAAAGTGAATTTTGGCCAGTATCTTGAAGATCACTTCTCCATCCTTGAAAAAATTGTCATGGGATCTTTTATGACCATTAAGTGGTCAGGACAATGCCTCTGCAGCAATTGTTATGTGACTACTTACAACCCACCCACCCCTTCTCCATGTATAGCACTCATGGTGCCAGTGAATGCTGATGAGTAGGAGAGTGTTTCTTCTGAAGTCCCAGCCAAGCAGGTGAGAACTCTCCAGCTGAGTAAGAGACAGGAAGATACTAAACAGACTGAAGTTTGAAATGGAATAGTGAGTCAGAAAAGAGGGGAAGCAGAATCACTTTCCTCCCTGTACCGCAAGGCAATGAAGGGGGAAGGCTGATTCATACTAAAAGCACCATGTGGACAAAATCAAAGAGGGAAAAAGGGCTGAGCCCATGTGTGAGATTGCACTCCATATTCATCATAATAATATTATTATGATTTGATTACAGCGTTTCCAGTGTTTATGTACCTGAGAAACAGACACACCGATAATTCATTTCTTGTGTATATGCAATCAATTAAAAGTGCAGTACGCAAAGGATGCTGAACTGCAACTTTAAAGTGATTTGAGTAAAACACTAGTCCAAAGCATCACAACAAAGACTGTTCCATAGTGCTAGCTTAGATGTAAGACCACACACTTTCCTAAGGAAGAGCTGTGAAATTTCATGAATTTTAACCCACAAGACTTCAACAGTCTCTAAGTTTGCCGTTTAAATTCCATTAGTTCCTGGCAAGTGTTTATGTCAACTTCCCTTTTGTTACACTCACTTTGGCAGAGTGGAGAAGGAGAGGAGAAAGGAGAACACAGATTGGAAGTCTGAATAAACCAATGCTGAGTGAGGAAACCTTGCAAGTTGATAATAATAATGCTGAAGAAAGTGATTCCCAGATTTGCAAAGCATGAGACGTGCAAAGATTCTGCACAGGGATTTTGGTGAAAACAGAAGGCGGCAACGTATGCCCCATTGACTTGATATCCTTTTACTCACTCGCTTGAAACAATATTTGCAGCAAAGAAGCTGGTTTCTTGGTCCTTTCATACACTCTGTGGCACTAAATAAATGGAGGGAAGATTCTGGACCACTGTCTTGATTGTAAACACCATAAAATCCATCTAGTCGATGCATGGATAATTGCACTACATGAACATGTGTTGGTTCTCACAAGTAGTTTCAGGTGTTTTGGGGAGTATGACTTTTTAATATTAAAATGTCAATTAACTATCCTCTTAGCATTTAATTGTTCTTTTGTAGTTTTATCGCTTGTCACTAGAACTTGTTGGAAAATGGAATTTCTGTCCCACAGGAAATTCAGACATTTCAAAATTTCTTTTCATCCTAAATCAGGACAAATGTCAAAATATTTAGCAGAATAGAAATTCTGAAATATTTCAATTCAGAATCATCAAAGCAATCATCAAAATATTTTGGTTCAATAATGTTGAAACATCATATTAAATTGATAAATATAAAACATTAACTAGCATATACAGATAATGTAATATTAAAAATAATAACAATACTGTAGTATGAAATATAAGGAGAAAACCAAAATAAATCATTTCAAAACTTTTATTTCAAAATCAACATGTTCCCATGAAACATTTCAATTTCATGGCAACAGCATTTTTTGATGGTAAACTCTTCAATCAAAAATGTTTTGACCAGCTCTACTGGTCCCTCTGAAGAGACCCATAATCAAAAGTAATGGAATATTGAAGCTCTGTAGAAGCCATATTGTTACAGTAGAATACAGTATTAAGACAATGACAAACTTACTCCAGATGCAAGTTTAATTGTCATTTTCTTCTGTTTTGCTATTATTTCCCAAATATAATTTTTGTATCTTGTGATAAAGAGTACATATGAAGTGGGTGGTGACAATCTGAGAAAACAACCTGCAGGGAAAAAAGCCTTAAGCTCAATGGATCTTCAATAGGACCACTCAGTGGTGTAAAGCTAAGCATGAGCATAAGTCTTTGCAGATCAATGCCATAGACTAAGTTCTGTGGGACAAAGCTCATTGGTGTACATGTTTCTGTGAAGAGTTGATTACTCATTAAGATAATAAATAGAGGACTGAAATAGCCTTAAACAC
Source organism: Chelydra serpentina (assembly GCA_037349315.1). NCBI lineage: Eukaryota > Metazoa > Chordata > Testudines > Chelydridae > Chelydra > Chelydra serpentina. The sequence goes on from JBAIAC010000010.1 coordinate 49,265,623, forward strand.
ATCAAATACATAATTCTTGTAGGAATCTCTTTTTAGCTACCAAAAAAAAAGAACTTTGGCTTGCAATTGTTAGATATGCAAAGAAAATCAATACATACAGTTAAAATATGAAGAAATGTTGCCATGCGTGAATACACAATCTGTAATGATATTTCACATAAACATAATTGAGTTTTATTTATTTTTTGTTCCATAGTACATCTCAGTGTAATTTTATTTTCTCGGATGGCTTTATTGCATTACTAATGTTAATTTTTACTTCCTTCTGGGATGCACTACTGTAAGAATTATATCACACTCAATCAAATCAGATAAATGTATAGTAAGCATGCTTTACCAAAGGAAATCTTTTATGCACCTTTGATCCAGTTCCATTTAGACTTATTGATGTACGACAGATATCAAGTACCCTTTAATGCATGTCCAGTGTTAATAATTATATATATTTGTTTACCATAATCTATAAATCTGAGGCTATATATAAAGATTTTACTACTGAATGGACAATGTTAATAATTCTCACATTTCTTTCAACAAAATGATATTGTACTAAATATGTGATGAGAGCTTCATTGTAGGCCTCCATAAATGAAAACATAAAGCACTTTGGGCCAAATTCGTCCCTGGATTAACTCCTTTGATTTCAGTGGAGTTGCATCAGCTATGACTTTTGCCCATTGTACAAAATGAATTCTCTGCACATTTATAATGGCAGCAATAAGGCTGACCCCAGGGGAAAAGGAAAGACAAAGTCTCCATTTTTGTCCATTCCCTTTTTCAGCAAAAGTTAATTTTAGTTTCTTTTCAGAGAACACATCAACTTTTGCATAGATTTACTCTTAAAATGCAGACTTGTGCTTCCCCTTTGATATTTTACTCATTCATATTCAGGCTTAGGGTAGTTTTCTAGCACATTTTCTACTATGTTCCATATTAAATTCACAACACACGACTCTGCTGGCTTTTGTGTAATTAAACTTGCTACTCTTGACACTCATGCAGAACCCATTCAAATTTTAATGGTAAGTGTTGTGTGGATGAAAAAGACCTATTTGTCATCATTCATTATGTCAATTCAGACATAATAAATTAGCAGGGATGGAGTATTCTCCATATTTCCACTATACCGTCCAGAACTCCCACACTTTAGCTCTACAACTAGCATGTTGAGACATGGTGCTCTTCAGGGAAATGGTGTGCATAATGTGGGAATACTTAAAAGCACTTTTCAACCTGGTGCCAGAGTGGCAGTGATCTGACTCATCTTCATGTCAACTTTGTTTGGGATGGGACTAATATGCAATTTTGCTTTGAAATGAATCAGCAAAACTTACACCTGTTAAAATGCATATTTAGGTTAGGCATGAAAATATTTATCTCATTGTGAAACACAAGTATGTTAAGCTACAAAAGAGATTTTGGATTAAACAAAAAATAAACTTGGTGATATAGTTAATTGATATTATTGTGCACAAAAGCAAGAGTGCAACATACACAATTGTTTTAATAAACCATTCCAAAACTTTGGCACTGGTTGCTTTTGTTTAAAAACAGGTTCATTCCCACAATAAACATTGATTTTAATTAGGTTGATATTTTTCTTGTATTCAGTATAGGAGATGGAAAAATTATTCCATCAAGGAAAAGAAATAGTATTTTAAGCCAATGCTAAAGTTACGTGATTGATCATTCAAAAGTTAGGAAAAGGAAAGATTAAATTTGCAGGTGTAATCTTAACCCTGCCAGCATGTGAATATCTATTATGATAGTCTTCAAAAGCGTGACCGCTACTATTTTTCAAATACAATTTTGTAGTACTGTATATACCACATGTTCCATAAAAGCCAGCAAAATGCATAATGAAATAGTGAAAGGATGCCATGTAAGTCTTGCCTGATTCACTTGCCAATGCATTGCACAAGACTTTGGAGAAAAGTTTTATAAGATTAATACATATAGTATGAGAGCTTTAGAGAGGCAACAATCTAGTTCCATGCAAGATTACAGCTACCTACAGCTGCTTCAGTGATAGAACTCTTTTAAAAAGGCAAGATTTGTGTTTGTTTGTTTGTTAAATCATATTGGGTAAATGTTTTTTTCCTCCCTCATTCCTCTCTCTTCATATCCAGGAATGGTTGGATTGTTTTTGTTCACATTTTCAAAAACAAAATTTCCTGTTTCGGTAGAAAACATGAGTGAAATCCTGGTTGCCATTGACTTAAACAGACATTGAGATTTCACCCTTGATCTGGAAAATGTCAGCCCTGAAAGGTAAACTTTTCAGTAAATTGTGAACAGTGGAAGATGGGGCTTTAGAATGGACAAGTTTAGGCAATCTTAGATTCACAAATTTTAAGGCAAGAAGGGATAATTAGGATCATCTAATTTGAACTCCTGCATAACACAGGCCATATACTTGTGCTAGAGCATATAAACAACTACTAACTTTTAGTTCAGTTCTTAACTATAGTTGTGATAGCATTCTCATTATAATAAAGCCCATGTGAAAACATTAGCTACCATTGTGTCCCCATGGGAAATTATTCTAAGGCTTTTTCTCATCCAGAAATTGAATATAATCTTCAAAATGTTCTACAGGGTTCTAAATTGGAGAGTTCATGAAGTTATCAGTGATTCTTAATTACAAATTTAAGGTACTGCTTTGTCCTGAATACTAAGGGACTGAACCCAGATCCTTGGTGATGTATTCACATATGTGAAGGGGAAGATTGAATGACTAGCCTATAGGGATCAATGCGAGGGGGTTGGGGGGCGAATCTGTTAAGATTAAACTTTACGCTGCATGTTGGATCACACTTTATAATAAGGGTACTGTGATTACAGCATAGTTAAATTGTAATTAAACTCTGATTATGGCTTTATTTTTTCTACCTGTGACAACTGCTAATTCATGTAACCAGAAAGTTCACTACCTGACTGAGAATAATTCTAGTGTAAATAGAATGCAGTTAATATATATGGGTTCCAAAAGCATATATGACAAGAAGAATATTAAAGCAGCAATAACTAAATCAGTAATGTAGTTAATCTTCCGAGTGTATGAATTAGTGGTAATTATATAGTGAAAAGCAAAAACACGTTGCAACTACTCTGAATTTACAGTATAATACAATGTGACGACATTGTGTTCAGAATAACAGTGTGTGAGTTCAGAGGGGAAAAGTCACAGATATGATTAAAATCTAAATTCAAACTACAAAATCAGGAAAGAGAGAAAATCTTCTCTTATACTGGAAAGAGCCAAAGAAATTTTGTCTGGCAGGGTATCAGGTTGCTAATGCTAACAGAAAGCTCTTTATGCTCATAGACCCTGCATGCTTTAATCATTAGGAAAACCATGCCTATATTTGTTAGCAATTATGAAAAATAATTTGTTACATAAATATTTTTAGACATTTGCTTGAATAAAGTTTCCTGATTTCTATAGGGTCGCTACAATTTTTATCTAGACAATTTCCTGAAATGTTGGCATAGTACTAAACTATTATTTCTTGAGAATGCATATTTTAAGTGTTTGAATTATATTAGATGTTCATGTCTCATCTGTGGCATCACTGTAAAAGCAATTCAATTTCCCACATGTTCACGATAATAGGATCCTACCATCGTTGCTTTAAAGAATAGGGGGTTAAATGCTGTATTTCAGTGACAACACCACAGTATCAAGGATATAAAATGTGTCTGTACTATTAGATAAGAATACTTGTAGAAAATAGAAATGTTTCCGATTCTGTGCACAGGTTATTAATGTTAACTAAGGTGATCTATTCTTCTCCTGATTCAAAGTATAATCAACAGCCAACTTACGCTTATGAAGTTTTCTATACTAGAAGTAGATCCTTTGTAGATCCAAGGGCCAGATTGGCAAACATGAAACCTAAGGCCTGAGTCTAGTTTGCACATGTACATGTTAACTATAGACAATTTTAATTAGAGATAAATATGAACTCATTTTATCTATACAGTGCTATGACTACATAGAGTGCAATACAAAATGTACAGAAGGACAGAATATGTTTTAAGGGCTTCAGAGAAATAATATCACTTCAAAGACAGGCAGTTTTCCAGAAACCAGCTTCTCTATGGGTACGTCTACACTACGAATAGAGGTTGTGCTGTTAATTCTAGATGCATTCGCAAACTTGGGTTAAAATAGCAGTGAAGACAGGACAGTATAATACAATGTGACGACACTGTGTTCAGAATAACAGTGTATGAGTTCAGAGGGAAAAAGGCACAGACATTATTAAAATCTAAATTCAAACTACAAAATTAGGAAAGAGAGAGAATCTCAGGTTAGCTGCTCTAGTTCAACTCCAGGATCTCCTATGGGCTTTAACTCAAATTAAAAGGTGAGCCACTCTGTTTGTACCTGAGTTAGCTAGCCCTAAGTTAAGAGCACACATTTTTTTCACAGGGCAGATATAACGTCAGTCCAGTTTTATCTCTGATGTGTCCACATACATAATGGAGCATAGGTTTGAGATACTAGGTGATTGTGGGTGTTTTGACTTGTTTGGATTTATTACAGAAAAGGTCTGCTAAAAATATAAGTACTTTTTAATAGATGGGAAGAAATAGCAGCCCTCTTATATAACTCTCTCAGTGATTCTCAATCCAGGGCCCTCAGGCCACTTGTGGCCAATCAGCACACAGTTGCAGCCCATGTGACATCGTGAGGGCTATATGGTTAGTATATATATTGTGTGGATGAGGCCCACATAATACATAGAGACCGCATATGCGGCCCACAATGGTAAATAGATTAGAAGATGTACAATTGCAAGATGTATCACTCAGCATGCACCTATAGAAATTCAATATTTCCTTCACAAAGCCTTGTAGCCCCTTGGTCTGTAGATCCCATTGTGGAGTATCAGCTTTTTCAGGTTCAGTGGAAAATGAGTCTGCAAATACCTGGACCATTTTGTTGTTGATGTTGTTCCTTTGAAAGCCTCTGAACACTTAATCCAGCAAAAGAAGTTTCTTGCTCCATTCAGCAAGAATAGTCACACTTTTCTATTTCTTCAGTATTTGTTCTGAGTCAGAAAATAGGAAAGGTCACTCTGGTGAAGCTGTCTATTAAAAAGTAGTCTATTACAGACACAAGCAAAAACTTCCACCCCGTAGCAGTTATAAGCAAAGATTTAAACTCTCCCCACCACCACTGGTATCTGAAAACAGAGACGTCTCTCCTCCCCCTGAATATTATTAAATACATAAAAATAATAATTTGGCAACTATCAAGAGTGAAGAAGTGACTTCAGATTTGTCAAGAGTGGAGATTTTACAGATCCTTGCAGCAAATAGTGAGCCTTGCAGAGTTAGTTATAAAATGAGCCCTCAACAAACTTCTGAGGAACACACCATTCCAGAATTTACATCTTTCCCCATTCCTTGAAGCTCTGGCAACCAATTAAAGGTGTAGGTCTAAGTCACAGATAGGCCTAGATTTAAAGCCTGATTTTCCAGACAGTCAGCTCTCAAAGTCAAGAGCTTATTGGTAATATAATTACAAAATATATATGTCCACTAAGATCATTACAGTATGTGTATAACTCCCACTTAATACTCATGGAAGCTGATCCATAAATCTCATGTTGAAAGGAAGAGGAAATCTGCAAGATAGTTTCTGTTTCCTTAAATACTCTTTTGACTTTAGTAGAAGTAACACAGAGGTTTGATAAACTTGAAGAGAGAAGACAGGTATAAAAAACCCTGACCCTTCACCAGTATTTTCATATTCTTCTTTTCCTATTCCTCAAGGCCTTTATGTTTTGTATGGGCTTTCTCAGCTTTGTCTGCTTCAGTCTGCAGTTAACTCCTAATCTTAAATTTATGAGATAAAACTGTTGCTATGTAAATTTTGATGTCGTAGTTCCACCAACATACTCCATTGACATATCGAATAGAAAACAGGCCGTGAAGAAGGTGCGTATTAAAGCATAAATACTAATTCATATTTACATAGCTTCAAAAGTGTGCCTGGTTCTTCACAAACAACACTTCAATAACAACCATAGTTCCTCCTAATTAATTAGCCTCTTACAGTTGGTATGGGTACTTCCACCTTTTCATGTTTCTCTGAATGTATAAATATCTTTTTACAGTATGTTCCATTCTATGCATCCAAAGAAGTGGACTGTAGTCCATGAAATCTTATGCTGAAATAAATGTATTAGTCTCTAAGGTGCCACAAGTACTTCTTTTCTTTTCACAAAACTAAGCTTCAAATAACAGACACTTTATAAATTATACACCGAAAACTAATGTTAAAAGAACATTAAGGTTGCAAAGTCAAGCATTCTGCAGTTAGGAAATGACAGAATTAAGATTAACCTTAATTCAACCCCATTTGTGCATATGGATTTGTGACACTGGCAGACCAGGTACCAGGTCATTTCAAGGCTCCTAGGTCTCAACTGAACACCAACAAATACATAACTGAAGACTAGTCTTGCTCACCTGTTAGTTAGCATTGTTAAGATACGTATTAAAGTTATAAAAATGTGTTTAGTGTTTATACTTTATGAAACACTTGTAGGATTCTGTATGTATTGATCTTACTTCTAACATCTGTACCCTGTGTTATAAGGTGATATTAGGTGTCAGCATTGTAATCCTCTGTAATTGTGTAAGTCATCAAACAGGAAAGAACCATTAATTAATGCAAAATGCTGATTTCCTACAGAAAGTATTAGGTCCTGCCCACCAAGAAGGCCCACTAAAATCAAATGAAACATTGTGAAACATCAAAGAACAAATACTTTGTTAATTGCACTTCTTCCTCGCCCACAAACAGGAGGGGGGTGTGTGTGTGAATTCATCCTATCAGCTTGAATTCTGGGAGAAAAGGGATAAAAATCACTAACAGGATGAAACTGTAGCTCTATGCTGCATGGACTTTGGGAGGGCAAGATTTTTAAGCATAAGCAAGGGGCCCCCAGTTGCCTTGGCTGGCTTAGCCCTAAAGGACAGATAGAACTTGCATATTACAGCAGCTTCTATCACCTGTTGAAACCTAAGAAAGTAACTCAATTGTGTGTGTGTGTTCACCTGCTTTAACCTTGTAAATAACTCATTTCCTTTTCCTAGTTAATACACCTTTACATAGTTTATTATAGGATTGGCTACAAGTGCTGTCTTTGGCATGAGATCTAAGGTGCAATTAACCTGGGGTAAGTGACTGGTCCTTTGGGATTGGGAGTAACCTGAATATTGTTGTGATTTTTGGTGTAAGGGACCATATATCACAAAAGCAAGCTTACTTGGGTGGCAAGATAGGCCGGAGTAAACATGGGGACTGTTGGTGACTCCATGTTAAGGCTGTTATAGTTCTCAAGGAGTTCACACTTGATATTTGGTTGGTGAAATCTTAGTATAGAATTCACAATCAGTTTGGGGTTTGTGCCCTGCTTTGTAACAGTCTGCCCTGAGGATGGTACTTATGCTCTTGAGCCAGTGCAGGACAGATTGACAGTATTATGATATAGTTTTTAATTAAATGATCTCATGCCCACCTTGAAAATTCCCTTTCGTGTTCTCCAGGAGTTGCCTTGCCTCCTGCTTCTCTTGCTTTCCTCAAGCAGGCCCTGCAGGATAATGCTACCCATCTACTCCTCAGCCTGGCCCTCCACAACTCTTCATCAGGCCCTGCACCGTGAGTCTCCCTGGCCACCCATGACATGCCACCTGAGCCAGCTGCATGACATCCAGCTAGTCAGCCTCTGAACTGCATGCCAAGAACATCAGTATGCATTGGTGCTTCATACCATTTACCTCCTCATCCTTGTGACCTGCCCCAACACCAAGTGGTGGGAACTGTCACCATCTGCAGAGGGTGAGGAACCCTGGTGGGCCAGTCTGTACTCTACACTGATTCCATGGCCCACCAGGGATATTAGTTGGTGGCTCCTCCATGGAGCTGTGAGCACAGGCACGTACCTGGCGCAGTCCATGAACGCCTCCAATACCTATCCCTTTTGCAGTGAGGAGACCTTGGCACGCCTTTTCTGGCTCCTCCAGGACCTCTTACTGAGATTCTGGCTGCACATGTTCCCCAACCTCTAATGCTTGCACCCCCCCATCTATGGTCACACAAAGTCACAGAACCCCCTCATCAACCTTCTTCTGGTGCTGACCAAGATGGCCATCCATCATATCAGGAGGAGGAGGAAGCTGGATGGGGATAGCTCTGCAACTTTAGGGCCTATTTCTACTCCCTCGTCTGATCACACCTTCTGAGCAGCGTCCAGTGACTACTTAGACACCTTTGAGGAGTCATGGGTGCTGCTGGGGGTTCTCTGCCTTCCTTATTTTTAACCTTTGACCTCATTCCCATACCTGTTTTCCCTTTCATTGTACCGCATACTCAGTTGAGGAGCCGTGGGCTTAGTGGTTCCTCCCCCAAAGTTGTGGGGGTGGAAGTTTAGTTTCGGGTTAGCCTAGACTCTCCTGCTCCAGTCCTGCCAATAGTACACACCTTTCAAATTCTGTAACAAATGATACAGGGGTCCTACAGAAAACAGTTTCCTTTATTACACAATCCTGATTCATCCCCAGAGCACCATCCATCCTGAGCGTTGAATGGCATAGGAAAAAATAGTATGTGATCATCTAATTAAAGACTTTATCATAATGCAGATGCACAGACAATCTGAATTCTGGCATTTCCTAACTTTTGAGTGCTTGACTTTGCAACCTTAATAATGTTCTTTTAATGTTGTATGTTTTATGTGTAATTTTCTAGGTTTTTAATAAAGAAGACTGGAAAAAAACAGACATTCCACCATATGGCATCATATTGACACCCACATGGGTCATCCGCAGAGTTGACATCATTAGATCCACAGCACATACCCCTGCCACTTGAGCTAACAGAGTAATTTACAGAAGTTGCAGTTGTCACACTCTGTGTGGACCAGTAGTTGAGGGGAATGAGACACACACTTTGACAATTAGTTTCACAGATATTTGCTGGCAGCAAAGGAATGGTTGCATAGGTTAAATTCCAAGTTCTGGAAGTGAATGTGCTCTGTGAGCATAGACTCTTCTGTTCCCTCTCCCCACAATTATGACCTACTCTGTCTCATCTTCTCTAGCCTGTTTCTGTCCCGATCCTGTCTTTTCCCACCCAGGGGCTCAGCCCAGTCTTGGCCCCTCTTGCAGCTTCTCATCTCACTTAGCCAGTCCCAGTCTCCACCCCACAGATGCCTCTTCCTAGTCCACATCTCTTTGCCCAGCCACTCCTAATCTCCCCCTTGGGGCTTCTAATCTGAGTTCCAGTCTTCCCTCAATCTTGACTTCCAGGCCAGGTCAATCTCCTCAGGCTTCTCATCCCAGTCTCTGCCTTTGTATCCTTGACCACCCTGCCCTCCCAGTCCCACTCTCCCTCCCAATCTACTTGCCCGATCAGTCTTAGTCCATCCTAAGATCTCTCTACCACCACAGCTCCTGGTCCCTGTGTCTCTCTCCCTAATCCTTTACCACTTCCTTGTCCCATTCTCTCTCTCGACACATACCCAGGTCTTGTTCTTGTCCCTACTGCATTCGAGTCAGGCAGCTGCCTTGATGACAGCTGGTGAAGCACTGAAAGTGCAGGAAAGACAGGCTCCATGTTCTCCATTCTCATGCTCCCAGAGGCTAGCAGCAACCTGGAGTAACAATTGCAGGGAAAAACTTGCTCAAAGCCCCTGCAGCCCCAGACTGCAGCATACTCAGGGTAGATGGAATCTTTGGAGAATTCTACAAAACTCTAAACCAGTCTCAGAGCATGAGAGAACTGAGATTTTTCAAAGGCTTATATTTGGGTGAATTTTCATGAGGATGGCAAGAGGCCCTTCCCTGATGCAAAGGCCATCACCGTGCCAAATTCAAGTCTGTGCCTCAGTGCATGGAGTTCCTAGAGCATAAAAAAACACAACCAATTTAACAAGAGCAAAGCAATGTATTTCCCCCTAATCTTGTTCTGAGAAGCAGCTGAATCATTTTTGCTGAGCTTTCCAAAAATATTCAGCCTGAGGCAGACACCTGGCATGGAAAATTTCAGTCCAAACATCTTATGTGTAGCAAAAATACAAGCAACTGATGATAGGGTCGTATCATGGGAAGTGTCCGGCAGTCTTCAATACAGGTGATGCTATCTGTGCCATTCATAAGGAAGTGAAATACATTGAAATTTTACATACATTGTGTTAGATATATACACACACATAATCTATTTTTCTATACTTATTTGAGGAAAGGACTAGAGTTTGTAGGCTTCATACAATAGTTTGATATTTAGTAAAGAATTTAGAAAATCATAAAGACATGTAAAGGGCAAGTGGATCTATATTTAATGGCCAAATTCTGCCATTGGGTGCACACAGATGGGGGGATCCCATTAAAGTCAGCATTAACTCTCTGCACATCTGATTTTTCTCCAAATTGGAGCCATTTATGGATACCCAAGGGCAGAATTTAGTCCAAAGCCTGATACCTTTGAAAGTTTCCCTCCCCCCAATATGAAACTCTCTCTTTAACATGCTAGTCACATTTCACCAGGGTTTTAAATTAACTGGTCCTCCACCTATTATAGTGTAGCATAGCTGTTTTCCTATGTTTTTAAAAAGAGTTTTCAGAACTCCCAGGTGTTGTAGATGAACCTGGAAAGCACAGTCTCAAAAGGATAAAGAAATACATGCTGTAAAATGTATGAATGTAAGATTACCCTTTTTGCTTTATTGTATGTCTAGGATTTGAATTGATTTTTTTCTAGTACCCAAACAAAAAATAAGGGAGAAGCCAGAAAAGTCGATAATATACAGACAGCTCAAAAATATAATATTTACCAGTTTCACTGAAGCATGTTGTTAGCAGGTTATGACGAGCAAGCTCTAACCAAACAGAAGTATATTAGTTAGGTTAATTATGAATAATAGCTATTTTTATATAATAGCTTAAAGAATTCTATGGGATCATAAAGCACCTTTCTAAACAAATAGAAATAAATATTGATTTTTGTGAAGTTCTTTAGGGACACCCAAAATTTTTGTAAATAGAGATAGCATACAATACACTGATATCAGGGCTGGGTGCATGGAAGCATTTTGGATTAAACAGAATTTCACAAAATTGGACTTTGTAATATTGACGTATAAAAACCCACCTCTGTGATGGAGCAGCTGTTTAACAGAGTACAGCAATACTTCACAGCAGTCACCAAAACTATTAAGAAAAATATGTCAAATTGAAAATTCAGGAAGCCTTTAGAGTAGGCAATGTAATTACCCACACGAACTTTTTTTTGCCAATACAGTGGAGTTATCATGTCTACTTGTGCAAAAAGTGGCTTGAATTTTTAAAGATCATAGTTCAGATACACCCAGAATTGCAAAGGTACATAGGCACCTAAATCTGGTTTAGGTGCCTAAATCCCAGTTTTAGGCTCCACTAGGATCCACAGAACTCCTGCCAAACTGTGTAGGTGCCTAACTCTCAGAGTAAAAGCTCCCTTTGCTTTTGCCTATAGGCTTGTGCACTAGTGCCTTGCTCTAGGCCTCCAGACACCTATCTCCCAGCGTGATCCACAGATGCAGGAGGATAGGCATTTGCCCGCCTATCTTGCCTACAAGGCCCAATCCAGTTGGAATGATCAAAGGCTGTCAACGAGCTCACATTCAAAATCCAGCATGCGTAGGAGATGAGGCCCACCACTGATTACAGCACTCACTGGGTTGTGAACCCAGGTTCAATTCCCCCTAGACCTGATGCGCATTTGAACAGGGGGTCTCCCTCCTCTCAAGGAGCATGCACCAACAACTGAGCCATAGTGTAGGTAGGTGAGTCCCTCAATCTCTCCTACTTTGGATTCCACTTTGGATTAAATACTTAAAGTCATTGGACCAGAAAGAAAGAGTGTGAGAATGATTCTGTACCTTTGTGGTTAGGGCACCCATCAGGAAATTGGGAGACCCAGGAGCCAATCTCGGTGCTACAATTTCTATTTAATTATTTATCCACAGTGGAACAGCTTCAACAGAAGAGACTGAAGAAATGCTATATCAGAAAATCCCATAGTGCCATGGTTAACAGGGTCTCCAGAGAGGGAAATGTCTGTTTAAATCTTTGCTCCTCCTCAAGCAAAGGGCATGTCACAAGGTAGCTGGTCCCTGTGAATTTCACTCTAGATGCCTAGACTACAGCAGGTGAGTCCAATCCAGCCAATTAAATAGGACTGGGCTACACCTGGGCCTAATAAGGGCTGTGAGTGGGCAGCTAGAGGAGGAATTGATTGAGATAGGCTGTGTTCTGGGGAGGGAAAGTCCTATAGGAGTGGAGCTAACTTCTGCAGTGGGTTACCTGGAGCAAGGGGGTCAAGGAGACAGCCCTGAGGCTGCTGCCCCAGAGAGGGAGCAGAATGAGAAGCTTGCCAGAGGCTCCTGAGAGGGATAGCGCTAGAGCCTGAAGGTAAGGACTGAGTCAAGACTGTTTTTTTTCCTTGTTTATATAAAGAAAATATTTCTCCTTGAAAGAAACTGGATGTGTCAGTGCATACTTTGGAGCTGGTGAGAATTCTGGCATAGTGAAAATGAGAATTGAACCTGGGTCTCCCACATCCCAGGTGAGTTCGCTAACTCCTGATGTAAAAGTTATGTGTATGGCACCACTTCTGCTCTGGTTATTGTGTATGGTGTGAGCCAACTTAGGCATCTTAGCACCTAGCTCCAGGAGTGGTTTCCTGGTTGTGGATTGCTAAGCAGAGCTAGGCTTCTCCGTGTATCTGACACTTATGTGCCTAACTCTATGAGAGGGATGGGGATTAGGCCACATCCCTTTTATCAGCAGCTCCCATTGACTAGCTCAGATGGGGAGCCATGTTGCACACTGGCTTTTGTCTATTACATTCTTAGGCATCTCATATGCTTTGTGTAGGAAGCTTAGCTGCCTAACTCAGGCTTTGTAGATCATGTTGTGTCTGTGATTTTCTAGGTGCCTAGAAAGTTAGGTGTTACAATATTCAGTGCCTAAGTTCCTTTGTGGTTCTGGGTCATAATGTCTTCAATTTCACTCTAGATGCCATTAATCAGGTAATAGTGTGCCTGCCTTCTCACGGTAGTGGAGCATTCGTTCCTTACTGTTGCCTCTGAAACAGTAGCAACTGCTTAGTCACCAGCACCATTTCCTGACTCTCATATCAAATATGTCTCAATCCTTCTTAGCTTGAAAGAGCCAACATGTTCACAAGCCAAGATAGCTTTGTTGCAGATATTATCAAAATATGTAGTTTTTAAATATAGTTCCTTTAAACAAACAAATATTATAGACATGTAGTATATTTGTGTGTGGTGCAAGATTTTTAGGTGAAATAGTTAGAAATGAGTAACCAATACAAAGCTGCATAAAATGGGATGTTCCAATTTGAAGCTATTAAGAGGAAAACTTAAACTAAAGTGGATATTTTAATTAGAAACACAAGGATTCCACATATCATTTTCTTAAAACAATCTAAGGCTACCAAATACCAGCTGTTTTTTGTTTTTGTTTTACCAGATGGCAGATAAAGAATTTGAATAGCCAGTGACATCACAATCTTGCATTACCAAGTAGCAATGTGATGCCATACAGAACGCGTGCTTCTGTAATGTCGATGGACCTCTGGTCGTCGGCGGGCAGGATCGAACCGGGGACCTCTGGAGCTTAGGGCATGAGCGTTTACAGCATGAGCTAAAAGCAAACTCTCTGTTCTCTAAGGTTGTAGAGCAGACTCATTTAACTCTCTCTCTAAGTGGTCACGGTGCCACTAGATGGGACAGAATACCACACCCGGGAGGTGTGTGGGTTACACTTCCCCCAGTAAACAAGGATGCCAGAGTACAGGAGGAAAGTCAGCTGACTTGAAGCCTCTTCAAGTGCAAAAATACTTATTGAAGATCTTATGGTGAAGAAAGCTGCCAAGTGAAATTTGCTAGTGTCCATTTGAAAATGATGTATTTCTATAAACTACAAGCTCTTCCTTACTTTATTACTAATGGCTGTTTTTCTCCAGAAAGATCAAAAGATAACTAGATAACTTTCTCACAATGAAAATTTGCCCCTATTATCCCATCCCAGCTGTCCACCATTCAAACAAATGTCCCACCTTCAACTAATGATCTCCATGGACCTTGATCCTACTTCTATCTATACGCTACAGGAATGTAGATTATTTATTTGTATTACATTTGCAACTGGAGGCCACAACTGAAACTGGGGCCCCATTGTGCTAGCCGTTTTACTAACACATAGTAAAAGATAGTCCCCCATATGCCTGGACCTTAAATTCAAAAAGAGAAAATGGATATAGGGTGGGAGACTGGCTGTGATATTGGCTCCCTTTTACAGAAGAAAAACTGAGGCATAGCGAGAAGTGACTTGCCCAAGATCACATGAGAAATCTGTGGTAGTGTCAGGAATGTGTCTCTGGGCAGCCTATGAGCACAGTAGAGCCACCTAACTGACAAGCTGGTCTGGCTGAGGAAATCAGTGAGCCTCCTTTTAGACCCAACAACAAAAAATGATCTCTGGCTGCTCAACTCACACCTACAGCTGTGATCTCTCTTGTGCCTTCCTTGTTCCTAGCTTTGCTCCAACCCTGATTCTGCTTTGTTCCCAATCTTGCTCCTGTCCTGCTCAGTCCACTCCTGTCCTGCTTGGTTCCTGATGCCAGCTCTGACCTTCAAGGCTGTTCCTGTACTATGACTCCAGCTCCAGCCACTAGGCATGACTGTACATATGCAGTCAGTGAGAGTAGCCTAAGGATGACTCCCTACTATATGCACTTTGGCCCATTGGAACACACTTACAAACTGGGACATTAACTAGCTAATAAGGGGATTCGGCTTGTCAGCTGGGGGTTGTTAAATGGGAGACAGGCAGGAAGAGGTAGAAGGCTGGAGGGAAGGGCAAAGAAGCTCAGGATACAAGACAAGTAAGACTCCTCTCCTTCATCACCCTGTCCTGTGCTGAGGAGGTACATACATTACAGTTTGGGAAAAGCCTTAGGGTGATGGGGCATGAAGCCTGCATAAGATACTGTAAATAAAGTACATTGAGGTAAATTTACATCTGTATGTGAGGACTGCTTGCAAAGAGAAATCCAGGGTGAGAGCCTACCCTGTGACGTGTGGGGTCTCAACTGGAATTTCCCACTCCAGTGTAGGCAAATGATCAGAGAGGGGAGCTGCTGAGATGATGCGGCGGACTGAACAGTATGGAAGAACTCCTGCACTGGGTGGTTGAGAAGCAAAAGAAGTTACAGAAAGCCCTCCAGGATATTTGACAAACACAGCACATACACAGCCGATCCTTGTTCTCCCGGCAAAAAGAACAACAATGCTGCACTTGGCCTGCAACAAATTGCTGTAGGCAACTGCCCTTGGGACTCAGCTTCTCCTCTATAAGGCGTCATAACTGGGCGCTGCTGGGCAAAATGGGCCTGACAGATGACCCTGATGCTCTTTTGTTGATGATTGAGAGGGTGGCTTTCAGGAGCCCAGTGAAAAAAGAGAGTATGAGCCCGCTGATTTTCTCCCTTTGTGTCAGGAGAAGCTTAAGCTGCTTGTATGGCACTGTGTGGTGAACAAGCCATGGATTATGATACCATAGTGACAGCCATTTTAGATCAGATGTGTCTGTCACAGAACAATAGGCAAAAATGTCAAGCAGCAAGGTGGTTGGAGGGGGCATGATTTAGGGCCTTTGCACAAAAGTTATCACACTGAGCCACTAGGTGGCTGAGGTCAGATGACCAAAGAGTTGCAGGAGATCATGGACACCATTATTCTGGAACAGCTGTTGCAGAGTCTCCCAAGGTCATTAGGGTTTGGGTGCTGTTTTAGTTCATCAGTAAGACACAGAAATCCCTGAGGCTTTTTCAGTAACAGATCTTTATTTCATATGAGACATTACAAGCAGGGCTGCAGCACTGACTGCTTCCTTGTCCCTGTGACCTGGTGCTGACTGTTCTGCATCCTGTTATGCAAGAGATTGCACTGCTCAGGCCCTTGGAGGTTCTAGTTGCAGCTCCCTCTTGTGGGTGAGAAGCTGTTGCTCATAACATCCCCTTTATCGTGTTTGTTTAAGACAGTTTACATGAGTAACAAAATGTGGTTCTTTAATGTCACAACACGGTACTAGAACAGTACTTAACAAAGTATGTAACAACAGTTGATGTAGTTTGGGAGGGTCAATGATTTACCGTTCACTAAGTCTTTGCATCTGGATGATGGTTTGATGTCCATTCGTGTGCAAGTACTCTTTCATGGTGCCAGGAAAGGCTAATGTTTGGCTTGTTATTGGTCTTGGTTTTGCTTGTCCTTTCACATTGTGGGGTGGGTGGCATGTTCTATTGGTTCCATGTCTGTCATATGTCTTAAGGAGTGAAATCATTGCATTCCATTGATCCTTATTCAGAGGGATCTCGCAGTTCCTCACCCTGCATTGGGTTTCCGTTGGCTGTAGGATATTGTATTTGAATGGATTAATTTATGGTGCTGGAGATATGTAGGTCCATCAACCACAACAGTATGGGAGAGGAGATTTATCTGCTCCGTCATGTTGCCCCCTTCCGTGTGTAGGATTTGTCTTGAAGAGAGAATCTCACTTTTACTGGCTATCCAGGTTGTGTATCTGGATGGTCTTTGGACTGTCTGCCATAGTTGGTTGTAGCTTTGTTGCACTTCTCCTTTGATTGATCTGTGACTCCACTACAGGTTTTAATAGCACATTGGCTCTCCCCGTGTGTGTGTCTGAACATTAGAGATTGCATAGGGCTGCTGGTCATGCCTTCAGTGGTGAGGAAAGGGTATTTCTCTGCTCTAGGATGGCTTGCCATATGTTTTCTTATTCTTTAAAGATTTATTTAAGAGGGGGGGGGTGTTTTTTTTTAATGGCTGATTTAACTTTGGCATTGGATTGACTCTTGTAGGTGGGAGCTGTGATATGGTTAAATTCCCAATCTTTGGCAAAGTGTGCAAATTCCTTGCTAATTAACTGTGTCATCTCAGATAATGGATCAATCTGGTATACCAAGCCTACTTAAGTGTCCCATTGCTTTGTCTATTATTACTCCTGCATGAACTGCCAAATAGTTCACCAGTGTGAGAAGGGATTGCCCTTATATGGACTGTAATCTTGCTGAGCTCTGTGGGTGGATAGAAACCTTTGGGAAGCAGCTAAAGCAAACATGCCTGGTCTCTGAAGATTGGGTGGAAATAAGGGATGGACCTTGTTGTCTCTATCATGGGCTGTCATTGGTTGACACTGAATGAAGCGCTACTACGTGGTTGTGGGGTAAGACTAAGTTTTGTGGCAAGATTGAGGCTAAGGCATATCCAGGGGGAAAGAAAAAATCTTCTCAGTGGCCCAGGTGCTTCTAGAAATGTAGGGAACACTTGGTGGAAGTGGGTTGGGATAGTCAGATCATTGCCCCAGCCTGTAATCACTGATGGATTGGACACTTTTTCCTTTGAGGATAGTGAGAAATGCCCACAGAACCAAACCTCTAGAGAGGGAAGGATCAGAGCAGATGATGCCACAAGGAAAAAGGCCAAGAAGTCAAAGGGGGATTAGAAAAGGGAGAAATGGGACAGACTAGACAAGAGACAAAGAACCCAAAGGTATAGGGAAATGAAAAGGGGGCAGAAGTAGAATAAGCTTTGGCAGAGGAGGTTGGTGAAGGGGGTACGGAAAAAGGTTGAGAGAGCCAGAGCAAGGATAACAGTGTACTGAAATCCAAGGTAGCCTGAATGATATAGTAGAAAGGGAGACTGAACTTTTTCCATGCCTTTAATGATGTAAAAGGTTGCCCTGGTGTGAAGACAGATAGGCAGAAACAAATGTGGGAGTTATCCCCTCCCCCATTTTCCACCAAATGGTGCATTCTGATGAAGGCTCCTACGTGGATTTTAGAGAGCTAGTTTAAAGACACCTTGCTAGTGGGAGGGGATGGCAGTCCCTAGAAGAAAGACACAGGACAGGAGAGAAAAGGTCCTGGAAGGAAGCAAAACAAGAGAAAAGGAGAGGAGGTGTGTAAGCAACCCACCCCCATTGGTCAAACTGGGAGATAAGCCTGGGCAGTTAATCAGTTAACAAGGGGATTCAGCTTGTCAGTTGGGCACTGTTAAATGGGAGAGGGGAAGGATTGAGGAAGGGCAAAGAGGCTTAGGATCTCAGAGGTGAGACCTTTTCTCCTTCCCATCTGCTCCCCACCCTGTGGCAAAGAGGTACACTGAAGCTTGGGGAAAGCCTTATAGTGAGGGGACATGAAGATTCCATAAGAATTCGTAAATAAAGTACACTGTGAACATACACAAGAGTGTGAGAGGACTGCTTGCAAAGAGAAATCCAGGGTGAGGGAGTCTCCACTGTGACATCCTGGTTTGACAAGTAGAGAGCCATAATTGAATTCAGTTCTCCTGAATCCCAGTTCAGCACATAAATGGACAATAAAATCTCCCAGGCAGGGACCACCATCTCTTTTATTCAATGTCTAGCACAAATAAGCTCTGGACTCAAGGTGCTACTCTAGTACAAATAATAAACAATAACAGTGCCTGAGCCATGTGACCATCTTAATCTTTGTAGAAGCTTTGTAGTTTTCTTAGGCTTCCTGTCAATAGAGTCAGAAGAATTATAGCCATTCTTTAGCTATGTGCATTATTTCTACTCTATTGCATTCCTGGGTTCTTTTCTTTCCTGTCTCTAATTGCAATATAATGTGTCAGTAAAATTCCCATTCATATTTAGAGTTGTCTTTCAAATTGAAGGTCAAATCCTGGGCCCATGTACATAGGGATATGTTGCATCCTTATTCCTGTTTTTGTTCCAGATTTTCACTAGCTTGAGTGATCCTGAGGACATTCAGTATAGTAGCTGGACCTCTAGAACTGTGCTCTGGCACAAGGAACTTATGCAAATCAGATCACTAGCCATCCATGGACTTTGTCCATATCTCCCTCTGGGCAAAGGCCACTGAGTTAATGGCACTTTTAAAGCCGCATTAATCCTCTCAGAAAGGTGAGTTAGGGAATGTCAGGTCGAAGGGTGAAGACAGTTCCCTAAGAATTTTCCAAAACTACAAAATACTTTTGCAGCAGACGTCCTAGAGATTTTTGATGGGTGTCATCTGTGTCGTGCCTCCTGTTACCTGTCAGCTCTGTGTTCTTGGGGAACCAGGTTGCAGTATCCAGCCTGACTCTCAAAGGACACCCTCTTCTTCCCCCGCTCCACCCCAGCCTCCACTTGAACCAAAACCAATCAGAAGAAAGACCTACAAAAAGCAATGAAAAGGCAGTGGGAGACGCACTTCAACCCCTCCAGACAAGGGTGACAGGATTAAGGCAACTCCCCTAGCCTCATTTGCATCGAAGATGGGACAGGGAGGCATCTCCATTAGCATACAGAATTCCAAGGCAAGAACCCCACTGAACTCTGGAACCAGAAAAGTAGGGAAGCACTGCATGATGGGGGAATCTCTGTTCAAGATGTTAGTGAACCCACACCTGCACACACCCAGCTCAGTAGTTATCAGACCAATTCTAGTAAAAAAATAATCCCTTATTGGTATCCAAAATACTGAAGCTGCCTAATTGCATTGTGACCGCCCTTGAAGGAACACTGCCCATAGCCAGGAATGAGCAGTTCCTATTGTCTAGCTTGAACAAAATAACTCTGGTATACCCCCTTGAGCCATCAGTTTACCCATAAACAAATCTAGTGTCCTCCCTTGAACCATTTTTATTTCCCTATGAAAAACCCCTACCCATGCTCAAGTAAGTGTTCTGATGCCTGGATCCAAAATCTGCATCAGTTCCACTGGGACTTCATCTTCTCCTGACTGATCATGCTCAGGGCTCTGCCTGTCTCCAGCTACCACCACCACCTGGGAACCCTGACCAGTTTAAGTTTCACCGAATGGTGAGAACCCAACTCTCTCTCTCTCTTTCCCCTCCCCCCCCCCCCCGCCCCCCACTCTAGGTATAGCTTTCTAACCCTGACTTGTGTGATCAGGTATAGTTTTCTAAATCTGACTTGTAATCAAATTTAAACTAGATTTAATGTAACTTTTTTGTTTCTCTCCTTGTATGGTTATTACCTGGCAACAAATAACTTTTATGGTTAAGCTGGTTGCTTCCCTCCCTCCCTTTCTCCTGTGTTTTTGGCTTCCCCGTTTACTCTGCAGCAATGCTCCTCTTACCTAAGCTAAAGATCCCTGTAGCGCCCAAAAATCCAGTGGGGTTTACTCATCAAGTGGATTACTACCAGAACAATTGTAATGTGAAAGTGGGGATAGGGACATGCTGAACCTGTGACATAGGAGGGTGGTAGCTTGGAAGTGCTGCTCAACCCATGTTATACCAATAAAATAAAAACCAGCAGGATCTTTTTAAAGGGGATAAGACAAAATGTCACGTTTATTGTGAATACAAAAAGAATCATAGTAAGCAGTCAGTTATAGCTATAACTGTTTCATTCAGTTTCACATTCATTCATACACACACACACACAGGTTCTGTATAGATGTCATAGTTACCAGCCTAGAAGTTGCTCATGCCAAGTTACTGGCCAGGTAACCTGGGCATGAGGGTGGAGCCGAGTCCTTGTCAGATTCATCTGATGCTCCTGGAGGGTGGTTGCAGAACCAGACTCAAAGTCCTCAGTATGTAGAAGCCATTCTTATAGGAATTATTTCCTATGTCAGTCTATGGGAATTGCTTCATCATGCTGTTGCTGAATCAGTCAGCAGATGGCACATTCCTGGTGGCTCCACGCTGTCCAAAGTTTATCTTGTTTTTCCCATCCTTTGAGATGGTCGGGTGGGTCCCAGTTTACCCTCCGGGGGTTGTCTGGTCGTTGCCACTTGATGCCGCCTTCAGCCGATGGTCACTGAATTCCTAGGCTGGCACCTCCCTGCTCATTCATTCATGTACACCAAGCATTCATCAGCAGACATACTGTCTTCAACACTTTCGGGGGGTGTACTAATTTATTTGAGACTCCCTGCCCTTTAATCAAAGAGGGTGGGGGTCTTTCTATGCTGTTTCTAGGTACAAAACATGCATAAAGAACAAAGTCAAATAACTTGTTTGCAAGTTTCTCATAGCAATACAGTATCTTTCTGAGAACAGATACAACCAATGGTTTACACAGACAGTAGCTTGTAAGTTTAACAAGGGATCCAAGAGATCTTTTACTTGGTAATGCTATGAGGTTTAAATTGGGGGGGACAAATTATGGGGAGTTACTTTCAGTACCTTTCACTTGGGGAATCACTTTCAGTACCTTCTTTAATATCCCTACACCCAGCCTGCTCAGGTGCACTCTATTTTGGTGCAGTGCCCGGGGCATAGTAGGGTGGCAGCTGGGAAGTGCTATTTGACCCACCCTGCTGAGTTCAAAGGCATATAATGGTGACCACTTGGGAGTGCTGATTGACCCGGTCCGCTCAGACTTGCTCTGTTAATGTGAGTGTGTGCTCATCTGCTTCTGGGGCTGGAGGAACCCAGCCGTGAAGAACCTAGGTCCTGCAGGATAGCTCCATTGGGAGGGAGCTTGCAGAAGGGAGAAGTAGAGCTCTGTATGAAAACACAAGTGACACAAGCAGTACCTTGCTAGAATTATAGAACACCCCCCCCCCCCCGAAGAGTAACCCTAATAAATGAGCAACAAAGAGTCTTGTGGCACCTTGAAGACTAACAGATATATTGGAGCATAAGCTTTTGTGGGCAAAGACCCACTTTGTCAGACACATGTGGTGGAAATTTCCAGAGGCAGGTATAAATATGCAGGCAAGAATCAGGTTTGAGATAACAAGGTTAATGCAATCAGAGAGGATGAGGTCCACTGCTAGCAGCTGATCTGGAGGTCAAGTGGGTTACTACTACACGGAGTACCCCAAAGTAATGGGCAAATCTGGTAACACTCCCCAGTGTTAAATGTTCTTCTGCATATTTTTTCTCATGTTTTACTTAAATGCAATCCTGAGGGGCCTGTAAGGGAGGAAGATTATTCACACATCTGTAGCACCTACGGAGCAGTGGGAGGGGTTTGGCAGTACATGACTATGCCTGAGAAAAGCCCCTCTCTGAGGATTTGAGCAAATGTTCCAGTCTGCAGTCAGAAAAGACTCCAGATGTCTACACTGAGAGGGATGGAATTTGCCCCTTAGAATACAGACCTTCTAAGATGGACACTTCAGTCCATGATACCATGTTTGGATGGAGACATAGTAGCTCAAGTGACTGGTCCTATAACACAAAGCAAAATAAAGGAAGCTTGTAGTGTTTCCATATTTGCTTTTAAAATACTTACTTTTGTAAGACATAACTTCCACCTGTATCCCTAGGAATGATTTTTCCTTAAGTCCAGACACCAATTTGTTACTGTTGTGTTGAGTGCTGCACTTCTAGTACTGATTATTCTTATTTATTCGGGGGGGGGGGGGATCTTTGAAGTATATGCATAATATTCTCTGTGTGCACAATATAATAGATATGGAATAAAAAGAAAGGTAGTGAGGGGAAAATAGAACATGTATCTATTTGCATATTTTAATTAGCAAAACATTTTATACCACATTGGACTTCGTTTCATTTCTGTGTATAAACAGAACTACAAATAAAACTGATAGATAACATAAATATATGTTTTAGTGCTGAATATTAAATTAGTTAAAAGGTTTGATGTAAAGTATGAATTTTTCATACTCAGTCATTCACCTTTGTTGAATATATTATATCGGACAAGCAATATTTTTTTATCCCTGGGAAACAGTGCAAACTACTAGCATAATTTGTTCGGATAAAAAAACCCACTGTATTCCTTCTTTATTGCTTGTATTGTTAAAGGCTTCTCTTAATCTGTTATGAGTGGATTTTAGTTTTTTAAAAAAAAGAGAGAAAATGACTTGTCTTTAAAATATAAGAATTTGATTGTGTGCTATTGTTGCCTGCCAACAATGAGCTAAAGAGGTTAATGGATCATAGATTTGGCAAACAGCCACATTTTTGCCTGCTCAATACATTTAACAACATAATTTTGTTTAACTTTTATCATTGAAGGAGTTGTTGGTAAATAGTTGGATTTTTATACAATTTCTCCCAGAAATCCTACAGCTTTTTTCAGTTATTCAGAGTGAACATTTGAGGAACGTTTGATGGGTGAGGAATGAAAAATAGCAGGCTCCTGATTTTCTTGTGCCTGGCGCCTTGTGTAGTCTTACACTTGTGTAAAGTGGATATAAATTATTATAAATCTGAATGGTAGCAGGATCTTGCTGTTTTTCATTTATCATTCTTCATACTCTGGGACTCAGGTCACTATGAATGGCAAATATATATGCATTGTAGCAGACCGGTAGCATTTAACACCCACTTTGTACTGGTGCAAGTACCAAGAAGAATCAGGCCCTCTGTTGGTATTTTCTGCTTTGGACCCAATCCTTTCCTCAGTGAAGTGATTAGCCACCAGCCTGCTCATCTATACATGGACCAGTTCATACCTGGAAATATTCTTCATGAGACCACTTTCCAACTTCTCATTTGCAATTATCCAGTTTACCCTAGTTCCCTTCACCTTCCCTCAATGACTAAAACCAAAAGGTATACATTCAGAGACAATGTAGCTCCTAAGTGGTGTTGTACTTTAAGGAGGGGAAAAAAAAAAAAAGCTCGGCACTTCAATCCGAAACTTGCATTCAAAAGCCCACCCCCTTCCCAATCTCAAGGGTGAGACACCGTTAGAGCAGGTCTTCTGGAGAAAACTCCGGTTAGATAAGGTATACCTGCCTCTCTGCAGCCTGGTATGTCCGCTGGGGAACACTAGTGAGACTCCATACTAGGACAGGCAGCAGCAGTCGAGCTTAAAATGCAAATCAACAAGGAAACAACTTGACGGTGGCTATTTTTTCCTCTCCTGAGAACGGGGGTGTCTGGGTTTTTTAAACCATTCCCCTTAACTTGGGGGAAATGTTTTCATGTGGCAGTAAGTAAATCATGGCACCTAACTCCTGAGCCGATCATTCCGTTTGGGAAGGAGGTGAGCTGAGGAGTGGGGGGGACGGTGCAGGCATCAAATCAGGTATTGCAAAGCTGTCTCGGCGATGCAGCTGCTGCTTCTTTACTCTGCAGTGGAAATATCCAGCACCAGTTCAGAGAAGCAAGCAGCAGCGCCCCGGCCGCTCCTTCCCCGCCTGCTGCGCCGCGCTCCCCTCCCCGCTCGGGTCCCTAGGGCATGCTTGCACCTTCTCCATGGGGCCCAGTGCGTGGCTGCGCAGCGGCTGGCCGCGGTGGCGGCCCGGTGCTCAGAGGGACCCTGCTGCTCTTAGGCTGTGTCTGCGCGGGGGGCACCTGCGCTGCGCTTCCCAGCCTGCGCGGTTGCTCCGTGCGCCAGGCAGAAAGAGACTCGCGCGCAGCTGGCCACAGCCACAGGCGGCAGCAGCTGCGGGGCGCTCCGCACTGGCGGGGGGCGGGAGAGGGGGCGCTGCGGGAGCGCTGCCGTGTCTCCCTCACAGCCGCCGAGGCTGGACCTCCTCTGACACTCCGGCCTCCCGCAGCAGCCGGGGAAGGCAGGGGAGCGGGGCTCGTCTGTGGGGAACGACTCTCAGCTGGGGAGCGAGAGAGAGTTTGGGGGGGGGGGGGGGTTGGGTGCATCTCCTGCTGCCGCTCCCGGGCACAGGGGACTGGCAGTGCAGGGACTGGGGCTGCTGCTGCTGTGCCCGCGCCGCGGGAGCGCGCCCTGCTGCACCTGGCCCCAGCCTCTCTGGGATGTGCAGAAAACGCGTCCTGAACTCCGCGACTCCCCCCCGGCTCCAGCCGTGCGTGTGAGTGTCTCTCCCCCACCCGCAGCAGCGCCGCTCACTCCGACTCCGAGGGGCTCCCGCGCGGGGCTGAGCCCTGTGTGCCCTGGCTGCTGAGCGGCGAACCCCGAGCCGCTGCCCCCCGCCTGCTTCTCAGGATGCCCGGTAAGTGGCGGTGACGATCAGGAAGTCTGCCCGTGCCACCGGCTGCTGGGCTAGCGGTAGCAGTGCCCGGTCTTACCGCACGCGCGGCAAGGCGGAGCGGGAGAGGAAGCGGCTGCTGTGATGCTAAGGTGAAGCTGTAGAGACGGACTTTTCCGCGGCTGGGCTGGATCCCTCGGACATCGCTCCGGGTACCGTAGGAGGGTTTTTCTCTGTATTGCTGGGACTCCTGCTGTGTGTGTGCGCGCATTTCTTTGGGGACACTTTGGGGTTTCTGTGGGCGTGCTCCCTGCCGCACCACAGTGAGTGCAGTGGGGGGGGCTGCTCTGTTCAGTGCTGGGGGGGCTTCCCTGGCTTGTTGGGGACATTGTGGGAGTTGGCCGGGGGTGCCGTTTTTTGGGGGGTGCTTCTGTGCATTGCTCTGGTACAGTTGTAGGGGGTCTGCGTTGCTAAAGACTCTGCCTTGCTCTGGGTACAGTTTTGGGGATAGTCCTGTGCATCGGGGTACAGTTGGGGGTGGGGTTGGTTCCGTGCATTGCTCTGCTGGGTACCATTGGTTGGTTCTGTGCCTTGCTGGGGACGGGGATCTGTATTGCTGAGTGCACGCTGGAGTTGCTGTAAGGAATTGGCCCATATCTGGCTGCCAGAGGCTTGTCGTCGTTTATACGTTACTGTTAAAGTGACCCCTATTTAGTGATGATGCTATTCAGGGCTGTAGAAGGGGAGTGAGGTCTGTTCTCCTGCCAGCCGCTGTAACCTCCGGTGGGAGAGGCTCCGCTACTGGGGTAGGTGGCATCACGCCTCCTGTCGCCTGGGTGGGTCCCAGCTTGGGTCTTCCCCACACTCCCACCGCGGGCAATTCAGCCCTTACCCAAGGAAGCCGCCTATGGAGTTCATCAACTACTATCC
Organism: Chelydra serpentina; assembly: GCA_037349315.1. Taxonomy (NCBI): domain Eukaryota; kingdom Metazoa; phylum Chordata; order Testudines; family Chelydridae; genus Chelydra; species Chelydra serpentina. The sequence goes on from JBAIAC010000010.1 coordinate 49,291,532, forward strand.
CTTCTTCCTGCCAGCCCATCTCCCTCCATCATGTGCTTCATAGCGGGTTCTGGCTGCAAAATATTGTTCCCGTCAGGGAGGTTTAATATTTGCAAAATGGTTGATATCGAATTAGTGCATGGTTGCATTGAACTAGCGATTTGTGCCTGGTGACTCCTCTCAGATGGCTGGTACCTCCGGGTGTCAGATGTCAGACTCTCTAGAGCAAGGGGGCTGTTTGTTCTTTCCCACGAATCAGGCAAAGCAGTGGGAAACAGATAAAGCTGGTGATTGCTGGAGACTTTTTTTAAATGGATTTGTGCTACACGATTTCAATATTTCTCCTGGTTTTAGAAGCAGCACTATGACGAGGCTATCTTGTCTCCGTTTATTTGAAATGCTGGGTCTGATCCTGCTCCCATTGAAGTCAATGGCAAAACTCCCATTGACTTCAGTGACAGAAGGGTAGGGCTCACACTGAATACCGTTCAAAGGGAAAGGATAAGAGAGCAGGCTGACAGAGATACAGTAGCGGAGATTAGTGAAAGAAGTTCATTCTAAGAAGATAAGAATAGCTGTTACCAAAGAGATTTTTAGCTGCATTGTGTCAGAATTATCTTGTAGATTTCCATTCCAACATAGCGAAGAAAAATCTAATTGAGTGTCGTGTCTCTTCAAATGTTTGCTAACAAAAGGAAGACTGAGTCACTTTATACACAAGACTTCCACAAAATATCCAGGGGGTCAGAATGTTGTGGGTTTTTTTTTTCTGGTGCTCTACTTTCCCCTGCCCCTCCCCTACTATAAAGTTGTTAACCAGAGAGGGGCCTGATCCAAAGCCCACTGAGCTCAGTGCAAAGTCTCCCATTGATTTCAATAGCCTATGGATCAGCCCCTAAGAGTAAGTCGTGGGAACAGGAGATTAACAAGAGAAATGTAATGTCCATAAGGAAAGGTGTTGCATAATGTTCAATTCATGAACACTTCCCCTTCTCCTTGGGGAAACCTAGTACATGTTGTATAATTTTTATTCTTCCATTTTTAAGAACTCCTGCACAACATATACACAAACAAGAATGCATCTTAATAATTAAAATGAACATCATATAGATTACAAAGCATATTTTGTGCAAAAAATAGTAGATGGACGTTTTAGTTCATAGAACGTTGTCTGAATAATGGGTTAGAAGCAGTTCAATATAGTAATGGGACCCCAAATCTTGAATAAACCTTTAAGGAAAAAAACCTCATTTGCATAACCTGAACACTTTTTAAGCCTCTCCACCTACTCTAAAAGGATAGAATGTTACTTGTACATTATAGATATATTTGTCAATTCTCATCCAAAAGAATAATTTGTGTAAGCTCTCTATATATAGTGATCTTACTAACTTTTCTACAAAATGTTAAAAACTCCAAAACACTTACTATCCTTATACAGATATCTAACAACTGTCAGGGTCGTGCCAGTAATCTAAGATGCCTATAGATATTTAATTGTTTGTTAGAAATAGGATGCTTCATAGCAAAGGATAACCTTTCCGTATTTTCTTAGTTACCCTTTTTAATAAAAAAGTCAATATATGCTGTATATACAATTCAAGGTACTGGACCTAAGCTGTCAGCTTTTTTCTATGCTTCCAGCAGAATTGCTATTAAATTGAATGTGTCCATAATATTTATTTATGGACAGATGTTCTTATTAGAGCTGAGAGTGGAGGGCGTGGGGGGGGGGGGAACCAAGGCTTTAAAGTAAATACATGCTTTTCTTTTCGTCACTTTCTCTTTTCTCTTGCAACCTTCATATTATGGGGAGGAGGATCAGACTTAAATGTCAGATTGCAGTTTCTATCCCTAACTTTACTGTAACATTCTGAATTTAAATTGTTTTAAATCAGATACTATATATTTGGGGCTCAGTTAGACAGAATTTTGAGGGTTTTCTTGTCTTATCTAGTAGTTACTGACGGTCATTGTAATAAACTATTGTTACTATTGTACTTTTCATTTAGATGATGAATATTTTTTCCATATTAAAAACTTTGGCCTGATTTTTCCCCTCCCACCTCACCCCCACCCCCAAAGCTGCTAAGCAACTGCAGGTCCTGTTGATTTCATCTGGAGTTGTGGATATTCCGCAACTCTGAAAACAAGGAAATTTATTTGCATAAATCTTAGCATAAGCCCAGGTAAGCCATCCGCTATGCAGTGTTGTACACCTTTTTCGGTTTTGTCCCAATGACTGCTCACATATACATTAAGAAATCCAAGTGATACATTTGTGTATGGTTTCTGAAATTAGAAAGTGTATACTCATTGTTGGCATTTTAGGTTTATCCATAAACAAAGTGTGTGTGATTTGGGGAGAGAGGTGGAAAGGGGTTCCTAGATCAGATGTTGTAGGGAGTGGGAAAAGAAATTAGCAAAGGAAGAATCTACATTTGAACCTCCCTTTAATCACTTTTAACCTTCTTGTCAGTATAATCTGCTGAGGAAAAAGTGTTTGCTTGATCCAGATATCACTCTTCTCTAAATTTTTCATTTAGGCTTCTGAAAATGTACTATAAAGTATGTTAATTTGAAACATATTTATAAAGTCTTGTAATCTTTCAGTGTGTTATCATACGAAGGATACTGGCAGATTACTGGGCTCATATAATTAGACTGTAAACATTCTTACCAGGATTCCAGCAAAAAGACCCTTGACTTTCTTCGGACTTCTTGTCATGTTTATATTTTAAAATCAATTGTATGATGTCATATCTTAATCTGTAGAGCAAATTCTTAGAAATAGAAGAATATAGTTCTTAACTCATAACCCATCAATTTAAGAACAAAAACATCCATAGTAGCTCAAATCCATCAAAATATTGTATTCAGGTTATGCATTCTACATATGGAATATGACATGTAAAACAGATGGTATGTGAAATTATGCATAGCATGGCTGGAGAACCACAATATCTAAATTCAGTGCAACAAAAAAAGGAAGGACTGTCATATGTAACTTAATGTTTTAGTAGCTTGTGTGTACTGGCTTAGTGTTTATTACTGGTTAAATTCATGAATTTTGTTTTCCTTTGTTTTAATCATGACTTTCTAGAAAAAAAATCTTTTAGAAATGCATGAGTTTACTGCACAATAGAGTCTAGAGGCTAAATAACATGAAAACATACATGAAAAACACTGTTATATCAACTTTGGTTCAAAATGTAAATTATGTAAAGGCAAGCTTTCACAAAATTCAACATTAATAGAAACACTCTTGCGTAGTTAAAAAAAAAAAAAAAAAAAAACACCAGTTTTTTAACCAAATAAACTGCCCCTGCAATATTGCATCCCAGATAATGTTTACTGGAAATTTTGTTTACCTAACAAAGTAGCTGGCAACGGATGACTTTAATGAAGTCATTTTGGTCTGTGTAAATACTATGCTAGTACCAAATCCTAGCTTTCTTTCTCAGGCATTGGGAGTTTTGCCTCAGTAAAGACTGCAGGATTTGGCCCTGAATCAAGAATTTGTTACTATGCAAAGTGGTGCTCATTTTAAAATCAAATAAAATGGTTATAGCAGAAGGACTCATGTTCAGGAAAACACTAAGCCCATACATATCTTTAAGCATGTACTTAAGTCCCATTGAAGTCATTGGGACTTAGGCATGTTCTTAAGAGCTTTGCTGGATAGGGATGTTTTCCTGAAGCAGGGCCACAAATATCGACAGTGGTTGGGCTATACTATGTAATGACTGCTTGACAAATTTTATTAAGTGTTTTTTGGGGGTGGGGAGGAGCAAGAAGCACCTTAAACAAAAATCTACCTTTTTTTTTTTTTTTTTTTTTAGTTGTGCATCTTTTTTAAATGTTCAAATGCATTTTTAATTTAATAAAAACCATATAATGATTCTGTAGGGCTGAGACCTCGTATGCTCAGACCCAAGTGAATTTTCAAAGACGAAGTATGAAAGCACAAACTTTATAATTAAAGTAACACAAGATGAACTCTAGTAATACTAATAGACACCAATATAACATAATACAAAACAATCTTGTCTAAAGCTTATAAGGTTCAGCTATTATTGAATAGGTAAATTAAGGAAAGTTGCCACACTTAAACTATTTAATAATCCAGAGAACCTTTAAGATATTTGAGGTGACACACCATGCTTCACATTGCAAAAATTGATAATGTTAGCTTACTGGTACCTGTGGTCATGATGCATGTTGTTGCTAACAATGGGATGCTTCTTGAGAAGATCTGACTTTCTATGCAGAGGGATTAAGATAACATGTCTGTCGTGGTGTGGTATATAACGGTAGAGTCCAATCCATTTCTTTTCTGCATGATATGCATCCATTCAAGTTGCTGTACTGGTATCTTGTATTATTAGGTCTTGAATAATCTTGACCTGTGTGTATTTCTCGGAGTCTCCAAAGGACTATCATAAATAAAACTGTTAGTCTGCATTATAGTAGAGACATTTGGATACTACCAAGGGATAACTGGATATTACATCTAGGCAAACTTATTTAAAAAAGAAAACTAAATACCAAAAATGATTGGTAAAAGGTCTTTATGACTCAATTTATAAACACTTGTTTTGAAAAGTAATAAAGGCAATGCCAATACTGGTTTAATCGTGAACAGAAATAACTGACATGAGTTGAAAAATAGGGGTTTGTCCTCCAAAGCAGGTGCTTAAACTTGCTCAGCAGGTATATAAGCTTTCTGCACCAGCTGGACTTAGTGTACATCCACAATGCCACCCACTCCACTAACTAGTGTTGCTACTATGATGATACCTTAAGTGACATGTCTGACAAATACAGTGGGCTTGTCTTCAAGGCAATAGCCTTGTACAGCATCCTGGGTCCTGTGCAAATGGGCAGCTTTTGTTTGTTGGACCTACGACTATTATACATAATGAATAAAAACAGACACCACAGAACTTGTTTAAATAAACAAACCCAAACCATTTGCCAGTATTTTTCCATTTGAGACACATGCTGTTTTAATAGAAGGTTACTTAGCGGAATAACATGAGACAACAGAACAGGCCACTTAAGTACTCTCTTACTCCTGCTTCTGAGAACTAAATTTACAATAGATTTCTGCTTGTCTTTCCTTTGTCAGTCAATCCCAAATGTATAAAGATGAACTTTCTCTTCAGACAGATAAAAAGTTTGTAGTCTTAAGCCTTGATAGGACTATTCACATGTGTAGCAAATGCATACTACTTAAGTCTTTTTAGGATCAGGGCCTTGTTGGATTCAATTTTGCAGAAATCTCACGGCTTCATTGGATAGATAACACTTTCTGACCATGCATCAGTGACTATACTTTTTTCTTTGGAATTCACAAAACATCAGACCAATACATTGCTTTTGATTTTGTTTGTATTTAACAATAAGATCCAGTCTGTGTCTATACCTTGCTGCTGTTGTTGTTTCCTACATTACAACGAAGATCCTTCTTTCCTCTCCATCCACACAACTAAAACTCTCATCCTGTGTCTCAACTACTGCAACCTCCTCTTCTCTGGCTCTGACCAATCCCATCTCGTCCCGTTTTGAATCCATCCAAAAAGTTGCTGCAAGGGTCCTTTTTTAATAGCTTACCACTTGAGCCGTGTCACCCCTCTCTTTGTGTCCCTCCATCGTCTCCTTTTTGACATTGCTTGAAACAAACTCCTTTGTCTTAATTTTCGAGGCATTTTCAGAGTTTATCCCCATCCTACCTATCATCTCTAAAGCATTTAATTGACATGTCAACAACAATGCCAAACTTTATTGCCTACAGTACGTGGTAAACTTTCAAACAAGCATCTTCATCCTTTGTCCCATGCTGCCCATTATGGAGTACCCCATAAACATGTGCAAAGCCACCTCCTTCATTCTACTTAAAATTCTCCTCTGCCATGATGCCTACAACATCCTGACAATGGTTTGGCAGTTGCTTTTCTGAGACCCCCTGCTTATTACGCTAGCAAGTATGATCTTACTGTTGTGCTCCCTGGGTCTGTTTGCTCTATCCACCAGGTGTCTCTGATTTTATACACAGATTATAAGATCGTTCAGGAAGAATCATAGAATCTCAGGGTTGGAAGGGACCTCAGGAGGTCATCTAGTCCAACCCCCTGCTCAAAGCAGGACCAACCCCAACTAGATCATCCCAGCCAGGGCTTTGTCAAGCCTGACCTTAAAAACCTCTAAGGAAGGAGATTCCACCACCTCCCTAGGTAACCCATTCCAGTGCTTCACCACCCTACTAGTGAAAAAGTTTTTCCTAATATCCAACCTAAACCTCCCCCTCTGCAACTTGAGACCATTACTCCTTGTTCTGTCATCTTCTACCACTGAGAACAGTCTAGATCCAGCCTCTTTGGAACCCCCTTTTAGGTAGTTGAAAGCAGCTATCAAATCCCCCTCACTCTTTTCTCTTCTGCAGGCTAAACAATCCCAGTTCCCTCAGCCTCTCCTCATAAGTCATGTGCTCCAGCCCCCTAATCATTTTTGTTGCCCTCTGTTGGACTCTTTCCAATTTATCCACATCCTTCTTGTAGTGTGGGGCCCAAATCATTTGTGTTTATATAGCACAATGGGGCTCTGGTCATGATTAAACCCCCTAGACACTAATGTAATAATAATAATATTTAAGAAGTGTGCTGGGCATGTCACAGTACAGTCTGGAATAGAGAGAAAGGCAAGATGTACTGGGAGAGACAGGAAATAGTTACCTTAGATATCTATATATACATTTTTGAACTAGTTATTTTTCAGTTGTATTGAGTGTAGACCACACAAGTGATTGTGAAATCCTGCCCCCCTTGAAGTCAATGGAAATTTAGCCACTAGCATTAATGGGGCCAGGATTTCACACTCCTTTAGGAATTACATGGAGGAGGAGAAGATTGGTGACCTAGCAAATTTAGCTTTGGAGGTAGATCTTTGATTAGGGATCAGCACTGCAGAAGGTATAGATAAAGGAGTGTGGGAGAAGGAAACAAAGGAGGTGTTGATGGTACCACTGGGAGACCAAGAGGGTGAGTGGAACATGATGTATGTAGGCCATAGGTAAATAGTACTGGGCCTCAAAGGTGAGACCAATACTTTTAAAAATGATAGTGATGGGAAGCCAGTCGAGCTATTCAAAGAGCATTTAATATTGTTTGACTACCAAAGAAGATAACTTTGGCTGTGATACTCTGGATTAGCAGGAAAAGGGTTTTGGGAAGGATTTTGATTAAGGGTTTTGGGAAGACTTGAAGTTAAATAATTGAGATGGCAAATAATAAGGGCATGGACAAGAATTTTTGCTTCCAGGACAAAAGAAGGCTTCCTGTCAGGTGGGACAATTTAGTGGATTAAAAATCCAGGTGGACACTAATTAATACAGATTATATTAAAGTATTTTTTGTATCCAAATCGAAAATGGTTTCTACTTTGACCGCTTCTGACTTCCCTGTCACTAGTAGGGGTCTGCTGAATGTCTGACAGGAAAAACAATCAAGATAAAGGAAGATATGACAACACAATAAATTATTTACTATAACTGTTTCCTGAAGGTAAAACAAAACAGCAGGGCCCAGTGGTTTTCCTGAAGAATGTTTTAAACCTGTAGCCAGAAATTAGCTCCTGTACTGACAAACTGTAGGTTGGCAAAAGGAAAAAAAATCCCTCACCTCAGAGTTTGAGGTAAACATTGTATTATATCCTGAAGAAGAGAAGCCTGAAGGTTGTTTTGTCACCAACAAACTAATGTCACCATTATATACTGACTTTAAAATCCTGCCAGTAAGATTTGGATCAGCAACCTCATATCTTATACCTAAGCACTGGGGCCTGATCCAAAGAGTCAGTGAAAAGACTCTCACTGAATTCAGTGGGGTTGAGTCAGGGCTCAGGACCAGGGGTAATGACCATAGAGCACTAGGAGGGAGCCGTTTGATGCAGTCATCAGATAAATTGCATCTAATATAGTCTCTTGATGATAAGGCAGTTGACTGGATCAAGTGGATCCTTTCTTTGGCAATATGTCAGAAATGGAATTTACAGGAAATTTTATTTTAGCTGAATCATTGCCATACAGTCTCATCTGTGTGCTGCTATATAATTTATAAACCATGGTATAAGATGGGGTGGTAAACATTTTCTACCACTTAATTTCATATTAGCCCCTGTAGCAAAAGGATTGATATCAAGTGCAAAATCAGATTTGTAATTGACACTCTACATTTCCATCTATCCAGACAACAAACATGATTTTATTTATACTCCTAAGCAGAAGTGTCCATTCCATAATTATGATTGAAAATCTAATTTCAAAGCAAATATTAAAATCTGCTGTTAACTTTTCAAATTATTCTGAAAGAAAAAAGTCTGAGTGTGGCTTTCAAATATTGCAGAGAGTTTACACATAGGCAGAAGAGACTTTGAGTGAAATCCTGCCTCATTGAAGTCAGTGGGAAAACTCCCATTGACTTCAGTGGGGCCAGATAACAGTTGTAATAAACTTTACATAGCAGGTGACAACACTAGCCCACATTTTAACACTATTAATTGGGCTGCTTCTCCTCCAAGGGAGGAATTCACTCCACTGGCATGAAGTGCAACTGTCCAGGCTCCATGTGGGTGGAGTGCAGAGTGCTTAGAGTAGATTTCATCTACCCATCTCCAAGCCTGGATCAGAATTTGGGGCTGCTGTTTAAACCCAAGCAGCTGCTATTCCAGCCCCCTCTCCATAACCACTGCATGGTTGTTCGGACACTGGATCCATGTAAATATCACTCAGCAGCTCCTTCCCTTGCCTTTCTTCAGTCTGCATTATTGTTGTCTTCCTTGCTTGCTTTCGTGCCAGTACAGAGACCCATTATATAGGTGTCTGCACTCTTCCTGCTATCCACTTGCACAGCTTGGTACAGAGGGACAGCAAAAGGTGAATTTCATCCTTTATAGATGAGTCCAGTAGAACAAAAAATGGTATCTTTGAAAAAATTCAAGAGAACATTTCATAGAATTTTGTTTTCTGATGAAACACCGCAAAACTTTTTTTTAAAAAATTGCTTCAAAAAAGAAATTGTTTTCATTTCCCCCTTTGATCTCCTGTACCCTCTTTTCTAAACTGGAAGAAAAAACATTTAGTTTACTTGAAAAACTGAAGTTTTGAATGAAACACATTTTCCATATATTTTAGGTGGCTTTCTGAAATAAAACTAGTCTTTTGAAAAATGTTTAACCAGATATAATGGCATGCCTTAGAGCTGGACAGGAATTTTTGACTAAACACTTTTGTTGTTGTAAAGTGCTGGTTGTCAAAACTAAAACTTTTCCCTCATTGAAAATTTTTGCTATATCCTGTTTGAGGTTGTTTTTTGTTAAGAAAATCATCAAATCCAGCCCCATTCTTAAACCTCCAATGATGGAGACTCCACAACCATCTTTGGAAGCCTATTCCAGACTTTAGCTATCCTTATAGTTAGGAAAAACTTTCTAATAACCTAAATCTCCCTTGCTACAGATTAAATCCATTACTACTTCTCCACATCTACTGAATGTGGGACAACAATTGATCACAGTTCTCTTTACAGCAGCCCTTAACAAATTTGGGGACTATTATCAGGTCCCTCCTCACTCTTTTCTCAAGACTAAACATGCCCCTTTTTTTACCTTTCCTAATTAAATCAGGTTTTCTAAACCTTGTCACTTTTGCTGCTCTTTGGATTCTCTCCAATTTGTCCACATCTTTCCTAATGTGTGACACCCAGACTTGAACACACTACTCCAGCTGAAGCCTTACCAGTGCCAAGTAGATCAGGACAATTACATCCCATAATTACATGCAAAAAAATATTCCGGGATGTATTTACAGAAGTGTTGTAACTGCATTACATTGACTCGGATTCAGTTTGTGATGTCCTATAAGCCTCCGATCCTTTTCAGCAGTACTACTACCTAGTCAATTATTCCCCGTTTTGTAGCTATACATCTGGGTTTTTTTCCTTTTCTAAATGAAGTATATCACACTTATCAAGAAGATGAAATTCAATAAAGATTTCAGACTAACTCTCTAACTTGTCCTGGTCATTTTGAAATATAATCTTGTCCGTCCAAAGTGATTCCAAACCCTTACATCTTGATGTCATCTACAGATTTTTATAAGCATACCATCCACTCCATTATCAAGTCACTAATGAAAATGTTAAATAATACTGGACGCAGGACTGGCCCCTGCAGGACCCCATTACATATGCTCTCCAGTTTGACAGCAAACCATTGACAACTATGCTCTGAGCATGGGTTTTTCAACCAGTTGAACATTCATGTTATGTTAATGTCATGGCAACTGTTTCATCTTCCTCTCTCTAATGCTTTCCATATGCGGTAGGCCTGACAGTGACCTTAGCTAACTAACCTTGTGGCTTTTGCTGCAGTATCTATTAGCCAAGTTCTAAAATAATCTGGGAACAACTTTGAAAAGTTGTTTCAGCCTGCATGTTTCAAATGTGTACCAGTCTTGGGCACCTTGCTGTCCCTGTAGCACAGTTTCTCCTGAAGACTGAAATTCTTTAGTTTAGCTCAAGACACAGGTATCTGGATTAAATTTAATGGACCTGTGGTATACAGAAGGTCAGACTAGATAATCCGATGGTTCCTTCTGGCCTTCAACTTTATGAAATTATGTAGTGTTGAAAAGTGGGAGCATTAATCCTTTCCATCTACTTATCTCTATGCTCCACCATATTGTTAGGTAAAAATCAGCTTGTCCTACTCACCCCTCACTGCCTGGGAAGGGCGGAGTTGGTTTGGAACTCCAAAGCTGTCAGAGACCAAGAAAAGAAATGCACTAGACCCAGTAATTTTGATCAAAGGGCACACAGCTTCGGAGGCATGTGGCAACTTTATTAGTGACAAGCATCAGTATTTATAGTTAGTTTTTAAGACAGACAAGAAGGAGGGGTACTGGGCACGTGTTTACCTCTGCATCATCTCAGGCTTGACCTTGTTCAAGCTGGTTTCTATAGTTACTCAATTTAAATAGGGTGGCAGAGGACCCGATGCAAGCATATTTGTGCAAGATAAACTGATTTTGAGCAAGGTCAGAAGGAGGAATTTATGACAGGTGCCCCGCTTAGCTAACAATATCAAAGTCCACTTCAATATGTTTCCTGAGATGCCTTCTTACTCTACTAGTATTTTAGTCTGAGGGCCCCTGGGGTCAGGTAAAATGTTACAGTAAAGCTAAATTTACTCCCTGATATTCTGGACAAGCACCTGAATTTTAAAGTGGTGCATCCTCATAAAGCCAAATTTTTAGAAACATGATACCTAATTTTGCACTCACAATTTTGGTTCAGTCACAATTGTGTTTATAACTTGAGTCTGCGCTTAACTGTGAAATCTAGGGGCCAGATCTTTTCAAATAATGGGAAAATGGCATAGCTCCATTGACTTAAATGCAGGTACGCTGATTTCTACCAACTACAGATCTGGCAAGTGGATAACAAACTCTCTGACTTTTGGGCTCAGTCTGCTAGTTAGAAGTGCTAACTGACTTCTTGGACACCTTAAGTGTTCCTTTAACTGGACTTACATTTGACTGCTGACTCAATATCCTAGGGTGTTTGGAAGCCATTACAGAAAATGTCTGTCTCTCTTCAGACTGTAAGGGGAAAAAGTGAAAGGTGCAGACCCATATTCCCACACAATGATACTTCCTCATTTGTTCATAGGTATTCAGGAAGGAAGCAAGGTTACCTCCCTCTAGTACTAAGAAAATTAATTTAGAATATTCTCACTACCCTTTGCATAATACCCACTGGCACAGCTGCTTCGGTTACAGCTTTTGTTGCTTCTCCTGCTGCTTTAGTTTGCTGCTGCTTCTCATTGTGCTGCCACTGCTCTTCATGTTACACTCTCTGCTTTGGCTGCTTCTCATACTTCAGCTTCTTCCATTCCAGGATTCAGTGTGATACTGGGTGGCCTGGCCTGACCTGTCTGTCTCCTGCTCAGGGCCCTCTGCCTTGTCATCTAATTTAATGTTGTCTTTACCCTCTGATTCTCTCCAACCTACAGATTACAGTGGGCACCCAGCCATGGAATGGAACCAGCTTCTGGGCACAGAATATATCCCACTGCTTCTGGGCATGGATTGCAACCCATTAGCCATCTGTTTGCCTGATCATTATGAATAAAGGTTGCCCTGAGCTAGTCCTTAGCGAGGCCTTTAACATCCTTACCTCTGTCTTCACACAGCCTTACTAACAGAGCTTTCCTGAACTCCCTGCAATTAATGGGCATCGTGCCACTCTGAATTTAACCTTCCGTATCTTGAAACTCGACTTTGAAAGGAACTAAACAGTTCTCTGTTCATTGAACACCTTCCGGTTCAGTCTGACTGCTCTTTTTGTATGTGTGTCAGGGAGCAGGGTGTATGTGGGGAATACATTCTCTAGTCCACCAGCTGCCACTAAGTTTATCACTTCTCTCTTGGGCACCACAAATCCATGCCAGTTCAGCGTTCACCCTATTGGGACAGCCTGACATGTTTCATCATGTGGTGCAAAACACTTTTGCTTCACTTGAACTCAAAATGAAGAGATCAGCATAGGCTGATGGTGTTCTGATACAAACACTGTTCTTTTTATCCCACCTAATGAAGGCTGCTATAACTGACATGTTTTGGGAACATATTTTCAAGAAATGTACACTACATGCAAAGAGCACTACGATACAGTCATAGGGTGAAATCCTGCACTATGCTATGTGTGACTACTGCAGGGTGACGAAGCCTCCTCTCTCTCTCTTCTCCTCCCCCCCCCATGTAAGCAGAAGGGAAGGGTCGCTGCATAGCATGCTAGTAAGCAGTAGGAAGAGGGCGTATCACCAGCACTCCCATCACACTGTAGAGTAAGCTGGATACACATAGTCTACTTACTAGAGTGTGTATCCAGCCCTTTAGCAAGCTAGCATGTGCTCCTGCTAACGTCAGTGCTCCTTTTAAAATAAACAGTCACTTGTGCCTGGCAGTATTTTCTGCTAGCCAACCATGAGCTAGTCATTCCTGCAGCTGTAGGATGGCTTTTGTGCTAGATCCATGTTGACTAACCCTCTGACTCCATTCTTTGACTAAAATAATGGCAGGATGTTGTCATTGGAATTTATTTTATTGTACAATCTTAGATTTGTCAGCTCTTCGGACCAGGGACTTTTTTGTTCTTGTACAGTGCATGGCACAATCGGGCCCTGATCTGTGATGGGGGCGGGGGAAGGCTTCAAGTGCTATCACAGTACAAAAAATTTATTTTTTTATTTTACATTAGTTTACATTAGATTATTTTACATTAGTTGTGGGCTGAAATATTAGTGGAAACCTGAAGATAATTCATTTCCTGTAAATTTGTTTGATTTGAATGAATGTATTAAAAGATTTTGTTAATGCCCACAAATGTTTTCCTAAAAGATAAGTAAAGATGTATGTATTAAACTTTGTTTCTTTTGAGATCACATCCAGACCACTGTTTCCAGAGATCAGGTCCTTCATGTGGAAATCTACATAAAGACACTCTTTAAGTCTATTCTGCTTAATTAGTTGTCCATTATCGTGCCTTGAGACCCACCCTTGATGCAATAAGGATCAAAGTGACACTTAATTGGAGAGAAGGGCTCTTCATTCCTTCTGGGAGTTACATGTGGACTGTATCTCTCTTGCGGTGACTGCAAATGTCGTTGTTTAATAGATTCAGGCCTTGCCTTAATGAAGGACTTTATTACTAGCTCTCCTCACAAAGCCCAGGGCTACACTAGGGGAGGGGGGTCGATCTACGATACGCAGATTCAGCTACGTGAATAACGTAGCTGAAATCGGCGTATCGTAATCGGCTTACCTGACCATGAAGACGGCGGCGCGTCGATCACTGCAGCTCCCCCATCGACTCCGCTTGCGCCGGTCGATGACGTGGTTTTACGGCGCCGACGGGGAGCGCGATCGGGGATCGATTAAGCGCGTCTTAATGAGACGTGAAAAATCGATCCCCGATAGATCGATTGCTACCCGCCGATCCGGCGGGTAGTGAAGACAAGCCCTGAGTGATCCCTCTCAGTTCTTTGCTTAGTCCAGCCTCTCAAGGATAAAGATAAAGCATAAACCATGCTGCAAACTTTCTCCCCAGTTTCACTTGGAATTTCATAAGAAGAAAATAACAAAATTACAAGTAACTCTATGCAAAAAAATCCACCCTATCACAAATTGGCCTGTTACAGCATACAATCACCATCTCAAAATTAGATACATCACTAACTTGGTGTTTGTTTCATTCATAGTGGGGAAACCCTGACTAATTAGCAAAGTGCCCTTTTTGTGACTGAAATATGCAAATACCAATGAGATTATATAATTGTGCTGTCGATTAATTAACAACTGTCTATGGTTTTTGGCATGCATTTAGAGATGTTGCAGTGTCACTATGAGTCTGTTAGAATTCTGACTGAGTTTGGCTAATTAACTCAAATCCACTCGAACCTCACATAAAATGCACTTGAGTACAAAATTTAAAACTGTTGCTTGACAGAGAAGCCATTCTGACACCACTGTTGCCCCTCTGCTAAGCAGTAGCAGATGAACAGAACATTGCGGGTTAGCTTCCTAATTGTAAAGAAATGAGTGGTGTTGAGCCACAGTGTAACTTGTTTTTATTTATGTGTAGATCAATCCTAGAACAGAGATGGTCAAACAGCATTCATGGCAATATATTCTTTTGGGAATCTCAGCACAACAATGCCTGGGTCACAATGAGCAACTCTGCCTTGCGAATTGACTCTGATCAGACAGCAAACTCTCCTACTCCATGCAGCTTCTCCTTTCAAGGACCACTGCCTCTACATAGTTTCTGCTGTGTAAGGCTCTGTCTTCACCTACCATAATATTATAGTGGCAGTGATTGGTTCAGTTACATTCAAATATCTTTCTTCCATGGTTTGTAACTTTCTGAAACATTGACCTGCTGGACTGAAATTTTCCAAGCTTGGTCTCTGCCTGAAGAAGAGCTTGGTTGGAAAGTTTGAAGAAAAATGATCAAGTCATTACTTTTAGTATAAGGAAGATTGAAAATGGTTTTTGCTCACTAGAAAAATAAAATACTTCCAACCTTTTTTAATAGGATTGCCATCTCTGAGGCACAAAAAAAACTAGGACATCTGGGATGATCCTCGGCACATAAAACTAGACAGCTGGCAGTGTTTACTGAGCACCCTTACAAATTTCCCAGGAGAGCTACCTCAAAAAAGGGATAAGTAGCCATCCATTTTTTCGAATAGGCATGTAACCAGAATGCCTTGGCTAGAAAGCTGAAATTTGGTATCCAAATAATCCTCACTTGAAGTGCTTTTTGAGTAGTCTAGTGAGATCGGTTTGACTGAGTTATGACCTGTAAAAAATTGTATGCTGGGCACCTGTCCATGTTTTGTGTATCTTTTTGTGTATCTAAATGAAGGCTGTGTTGCACATACTGTGTGACTAATTTATAAGTTTACTGAGTATGCAAAGGGGTGAGATAAGGCTGCTCACAATTTGTACAATATGCATGATGCTCTGATGTACCGGATCAGCTGTTCATTGGAGATGGATATTCTATGGGTCTCCTAAGGAAAATGGGACAGTACATTTCAGTAGTTTGTAATCCAATAGTTCCAAATCATGGAGTTCACATACTCTATCACCATTTTGTTTCAACTTGACAAATCGTCAGAGTTCTAAAGAGGTGAACCTTCTTGTCACTTCATTCCTTTTTCCCCATATTTTTTTCTTTTTTTAACAGCAACCACAAAAAACACCTAGGAAATCCCATATAAAATCTGTTAAAGGTTAAGGTCCTGATCTTGCAAAGACTTATGCATAGGAAGAATAATTCCCTCTACTGAAGGAATTACTATCTGAAATTCTGCGGTCTTTATTATGCAGAGGTCAGACTAGATTATGGTCCTTTCTTCTGTCCTTAGAATCTATTAATCTATATATTTAGCTTTCAGCACATGAGGAATCCCATTGAAATCCAGCACCTTGCATCTCTCCACCACCTCTCTGAAACTACTCTCTTGCTCTCCAGAATTTCATTTTTTATTTAAATAGAAAAAGTAAATCTTTAGCCATTATGGTTTTGACAAAAACCTCAACTGTGTGAATGAAGGGTATGTCTTCACTGCCGTGTGATAGGCTAACCCAAGTGCCTAACTCAGACGTGAGCAGCTTCAGCGTAGAACCACCCCCAACTGCTTTCACATTGTCTGTACTCATCTGTGTGAGATGGTAGGACTTCTGCAGGCATGTCCCATGCTTCTTATCACTCCATGATTTTTCCCAATTGATTGTGGGAAGACTTGTCTGTCCTGCACATGTGGGGGAACTGTGGGAAGGCATTGGAGGGCTATCTGCACTGGAGTGATTTACATGTGTCCTCACTGCAAAGGGGGTGGCTTACAGCACTTGGGCTTTCACATGTTGGCCAGGGCAGGCCAGTTAGCCTGGGTTGAAAGTACTGATGCATCTGGGAGAGGCTTTGTTTGTGGCTGAGAGTCAGCTTAGCAGCATGGTCTGGGTTGACTGAAGTGAAGACAAGCCCTGAGTGTAGCCAATACAGGGATATCTGTGACTCTGCCAGGAGCCCAGGGCCGGCTCCAGGCACCAGCCGACCAAGCACATGCTTGGGGCGGCCAATCTTGGGGCGGCGCTCAGGTTTGTTTATTTTGTTGTTGTTTTTTTAACACACTTAGGTGGGGCAGCGCTCAGGGGAGGGGTGGGTTTATTTCGGCTGGGGAGGGTTGTTGGGCGCGGGCGCTCGGGGAGGATTGTTGTGGCAGGGCGCTCTGGGGAGTTGTTGCGGCAGGGCGGCAGCTGCACTCCTCCCGCCACTCCGGCCGCTAGAGCAGGTCTGCGGGCATGCCGCACTCTGGGGGGGTTGTTGCGGCACAGTCGTCGGGGTGGGGGGTGGTGGTGTTGTGGTGGGGCACTGGGGGGGGGGTTATTTTGTTTCAGCGGGGCAGCGCTGGGGGGTGGGTGGGTGTGTGTGTGTGTGTGTTTGGTTTTTTGTTTTGCTTGGGGCGGCAAAAAAGTTAGAACCTGCCCTGCAGGAGCCTTCAGCAATAGCTCAGAGGTGAGAATTGCACGATTCATCACACTGAGGTGTTGCTTCAGAAGCCCAGTGATGACTTGCATGTTGACACTGTCAATGATTTCATTCCTTGTATAATAAAGGAAAGGGTAAGTCACATTTCTACACAGTTTACTGTGAGGTCTCACTTTTTTAGTGACAAGATTAGGTGGTGGTTGGGTGAGCTTAATCACTTGTCTCTTCCCCAATTGAGGAGTCAAGTCCAAAGAACATAGCAGAGCCCATGGATATATTCAGGTCCCTCCCAGGGGAAGTCCAGTGAAGCTCAGAACATGGATCTTTTTGCAAATATTCAAATCTACAGCGAGTGTTGCATTGTGTTAGAAATGTGGGTGGCGCTTATTTTGGGGATGGAACTTGGAAGAGGACCACCACCTTTCCTCTGCCCCCAGTCTGAGTCTGTCAAGAAGGAATGTTAAAATAAAGTTTTTGGGATGCCCGGATCTGGACCACAATACAACTATAATGTTAAAGAAAAAGAGGGGGATGGCAGGAAACACCTGATTTATTTTTTAAAAACTGATTAGTTTCATAATTTGTGTGTCTGAAAGGACTGATATTTGGAAAAGGAACTCTTTAGAGACAGTTCCTTAGGTCAAGTATAATGTAGAAATAATTCCCAGGTCTGAAAACTTCTGCAGATGAGCTGGGGCAAAATGTTGGGTGGTATAATTCAGATTTTGTATTAAGAGCCATGATACAACTTTATAAAGTGCTCTCTAAATTTAAACTGGAAAATAATTTAGTGTGTGGAATGGCTGGGATCTTCCCACTTTTTCCCTTATTTAAATGCCATTCATCTGGCCTACCTCACTTTCTGGCAATGATGCTTGAATGCAACTAGATGGAGCCTGTCAATAGATCTTCAGAGTCGAGTTGTCCAATGGGTGGCAGCACTCCTAGCTCCTAAGTGAAGAGTCAGTAACTGAGCTCAAGAGCCAAACTCTGATCTTTATATGGAAGTGCATTTTACATAAAATGTAAATTGTGTAAGCCATTTATTCGTGCTCTATATTTTCATTTACTTGTATATTGCCGAATTTAGTGCAGTTGATCCTTCATAATAGGAATATGTTTAGTGTGAAATGGAGACTACATCATGCTTTATTATTTAGATGTCTCAGTGCCCCCAAGAACTTACAATATGAGTCTGATCCTGCAAATGCTTAGGCACCTGAGAATTTTTATTTTCACAAATAGTGAAAGTACGACTAGTCATTGAGACCCACTCAGCAGAACTACTCATGAATAAACTTGCTCATGTTCAGAAGTGTCTGCAGAACAGACCCCACAGAAATCAGGATGATGGACACACATTTTGTTAATTACTTTTGTTACAAACTTACCTATTTTTATACTTTTGGCCTGATTGCTCCTGTCATTAAAGTTTGGGTTTATTTTCACTTAAAGCAGGAATTCAAGTTCTGTGTGTTGGATGAAGAATACAGTGTGTACGGCATATAACTTGTGAATAAGGATTGATTTTTTTTTTTTTTTTTTGGTAGGGTAGGGGGGAATTTTTAAATCTGTTAATTCGTTTGACTTTAAAATGGGAACTTTAAGTATTCCCAGTGTATGACCTTTTTGTTTGGAACCCTTTTGCTAACTAATGGCTGGTTTTGTTATCTTTCAAAGTTTCCATCAGGTTAAAACTTATTGAATTGTATATATGAAGAGACTGGGTTGTAATTCAGTAACGTTATTTTTTTCTGTCCTTTATGTCCATAACTTTCCTTTATTTGGAATGTCTACCATTTCCCATGATTTGCAATGGGACATAAGTTGCCTAGTGGGATTGAAGGTGATCATGTCTTTGGTAAAAAATATCACCATTACATCAATAGTAGGAAGTAGAAATCCTTACTAGAGATGGCTGCTGCCTCCTGTCGTTTTTAATGGGACTGAAGCCACAGGCTTCCCTCTCAGAAGATGGATACCAATTCACACAGCCATCCTCAAACCTACCAACATGTGGCACAAGCAATCGAAATGTGTGAGCAGTGATTGAAATCTGGTTGTTTTTTTGTTGTTGTTGTGCATGGCACAGTAATTGACGAAGTATAAAGTGTTAAGGATTTTGTCCACAATGTGAATTAAATCTTTTTTTATTAAAGAAAACTGGAAAAAACAGGATCTTTATCATCTAGCAATAAGGACCCCACATTCCCCAGGTCATCCACAGGGCTCCTCAGCCCAGGCATCTACCGCTTGAGGAATAACCATTAATTCTCCTGTAGACTAGCCATTAGAGGGGCATGCACACTTAGTTATTTACTAGACAACAGTAGGACACCAGGTCTCGCGTTTGTTTTCCAGCTCTGGAGGAGGAGTGTGGTATAGTGGTTATAGCAAGGTGATGGGTCCTATTCCTGGTTTTTTTTGGAGGAGTGTACAGTCTAGAAGTGTCCCATAGCATGGCATTTCCTTGCCATTTTAGACTTTGCATTTGATGTCACACTTAGCCAATCTTATTTTTTCTAAAATGAAGCTTTTGTTTATAGGAAATAGATTCTTTTGTGAGTGTCCTATTTCCCTGACAGATCCACCAACTGACTCTCTCTTTAAGGGTCTGTAAGCATACTTGAGTAACTTTACACATGTGGGTAGTCCCTCTTAGTCACTTGGGTGAGTGTTTTTCAGTATCCGGCACTAACTTTTGTAATACATGTACAACTTCTGATTATCATTTAAATGTATATTTGTAATTAAACATGACTATTAATAAATAGTAATTTGTTATGGTAGTGCCTAAGCACCACCCAAGAATGGGGTCCCATTGTGCTAGGCACTGTACAAACAGTAGTAGATGGTCCCCAAAGCTTACAATCTAAATAGGCAAGACAGACACAGGGTAGGTGAAGGAATAGAACACACCAACAGAATGAAGAATGTGATGGTGGTAAGCATCGTTAGATTCATGGTTTTGATTTCCCGGTGTAATTCGGAGGGGATCAGCTAAATGGAGAGGGAATGGGGACAGGTCAGGGGAGACGAGGATAAAAGGGGCAGATGTGGAGTAAAGAGACTGAGGAAGGGGGAAGGTTGGAACAAACAGCCAATCAGCATGGGGCAGAGAAAATCCTGTTCTATTAATCTGACATACCATTAAATTTGATATTTTAACTATGACCAACCCATGAAATATAATTTATATCAAAATATTGTCCCTGTCATTCTGTATAAAGAAGAAATATACATGCCCACTTACATAGACCATGATAAATTTATTAGAGATCATAAACCATCACATTACATTTTGGTTTAGTGGTCTTCACAGCATAACAGGAGTAATTTAAAGGGAGTTCTGAAGCTGTCAGTTGAATCACTTAGTATACTAATTTTGGTTCTCAATCTTTTTTTGTATTGTGTGTAAATAAATCTCACTTTTTTTTTTACAGTGATGTGAAGTGCAAAACATTTTATGAAATACTTTGCCAGGTGTGCTACCTCCTTGTCTCCGTAATGTAAGCATTTCAGCCAATTTTCAGAAGCACTTTGTAAGTGCTCAAACCTCAGTTCGGCACCCAAAAATTGAGGCAACCAAGATCAGTGGCCATTATTTGAAATTCCTGACTTGTCTTTTTAACTAAACTAGAAGTGTTTATGTAATCCTTATTGTATAGGAGGCAATAAAGCTACATTAAAAGAAAATTGTTAGGGTTGCTAAATAAAGACCTCAAAAGTTAGGAAATGCCAGCATATAGGTTACCTGTGCGACATTAATTTGCCCCCCGGTGCACATGCATTGTTATACAGTTTTTAATCACATACTGTTTTTCCCCCTTGTTCAGTGCATGGAATGGACAGTGCTCCATTAATGAGCATCTCTTCAGTATTTTGTTTTCTTCTTTGAGTTGGTGGCCCCATGCCTTATTTACTTCACACTATTCTAAGCTGTGAAGACAGAATTATTTTCCTCCTGAGCTTTTCTTTGGCACTTCTCATTATAGTAGCTCAGTGCTTCATGAAAATTAATAAATTTATTTTCAGACTCTGAGATGTGGGGGGTGCTTATTATCCCTGTTCTTTCAGTTTGGAACTGAGGCAGAGGGATATTGAGCTCAAAAGTACCCACTGATTTTGGGTGCCCAATTTTAAGATACCTATTAGAGAGTCACAGAAGAGGAAGTTGGAGAAAGGTGATTTGAGATGGTTGGTTTATGTAAAAAGGAGGATGTCCCTTATCAAACTAGTCCATAGTTTTGTAAGTTTAGGTCCAGTTCAGTGATGGGGCTCACTTTCAAGCTGCTGATTCTTTAAGAACAAAAACAAAAAAAATGGTTTGCCTATCTTTGCCACAAACCAAGAATGAACTATGACTCTCTGGCAGGGTGTGAATGGCAAAAAAGTTGAAGAGCGCTTATTTCATAATGTCACGACCAGTCCAATAAATGTTACAACCAGTCCAGTCAAATGCTTTACAGAAGTTTAAGTAGAACTAACAGGGTGTGTGTGTGTGTGTGTGTGTGTGTGTGTACACACACACACACACACACACACACACACACACACACACACGGAAGAAGACATAAAATAGTCACAAAGATTGCAGATGACACAAATTGGGGGAGTGGTAAATAATGAAGAGGAAAGTTCACAGAGGAATCTGGATCACTTGGTAAACCGGGCACAAGCAACCAACTTGTGTTTTTAATATGGCTAAATGTATACAGCCCATAATTATAGGATGGGGGAGGGGCTCTATCCTGGGAAGCAGTGATTTTGAAAAAGATTTGAAGGTCATGGTGGATAATCAGCAGAATGTGAGCTCCTGGTGCAACACTTTGGCCAAAAGAGCTACTGTGATACTGGGATGCATACATGGGAATCTCAAGTAGTAGTAGGGAGGTTATTTTACTGCTTTATTTGGTAGTGGTACAACTGCTGCTGGAGTTCTGTGTCCAGTTCTGGTGCCCACAAATCAAGAAGGATGTTGATGTATTGTAGAGGAGGGCAGAGAAGAGCTGTGAGAATAATTTAAAGGATTTGAGAACATGCCTTATAGAGAGAGCTTGAGCTCTTCAGTCTATTTAGCTTAACAAAAAAGAAGGCTAAGGGGTGACTTGATTAGTCTAGAAGTATCTACATGGGGAACAAATATTTAATAATGGGATCTTTAAAGTAGTAAAGAAAGGTGTAACATGATCCAATAGCTAGAAGTTGAAGGGAAGCAAATTCACACTGGCAATAAGGTCTACATTCTTTTGCAGTGAGGGTAATTAACCTTTAGAATAATTTACCAAGGGTCGTGGTGAATTCTTCATCTCTAACCATTTTCAAATAGAGATTGGATCTTTTTCTAAAAGATGTGCTCTGGGAACCATTTTGGGGAAGTCCTATTACCTGTGTTACACAGAAAGATACACTAGATGATCCCTTCTGACCTTGGAATGTATGAATCTAAGAAATGGTAGCATAATGTTTTAAAATATGGATTGAGTCATTTAATGTTGTGACTTACTGCGAGTCCATAAAAGTCATAATTAAAGAACTTGTCATGATAAAATATATCAAAGCAAATATGTCCATCACCAATCTTTGTCCTGTTGTATTTTCATATTAGTGACATGGCTTAGAGGTTAGCTATGGAGTAGAAGTAATCATTTATCTGCTACCAAGGAGCCCAGGTCCCCACTGTCTCTTATGTCTTTCTCACTTCTGTCTAGATTCATTGATCTCTTATTAGTCATCCAGTTTGCAAGGAGTGTCCCTCTTGGTTTACTCTAGCGACAGCCTAGATATTAAGAGCTATATTTCGTTCTCTGACATTCTTTAGGCACTGTGAGAATTCAAATTTCTTTCCAAAATTTGGGGTCTCGAAGGAGGCTGCAGCTAGCTTCTGGTCTCCCTACTGAAGGAAACTTGTCAGTGATAGTAGTCCTTAGCCTGTTTCCCTCAGCTTTCCTTACTCCCCCATTATCCTTTGTCATGTCATAAGTAACCAGTATTTCTACTCCTAACAATAAAATAGCATTATATTTTTATTATTCAAATTAAGAGGAACATGAGTGACTGTTTCAGATACAATGCCACCAAAGAGACCTGGCTGAGAGTAAATTAACTCCTGTCATGTATGGAATATGATTAGTTTCCCAGGATCAACTTCCTTCATCCAGCCTACCTGGTCACTCCATGGTATAAAATGTTACAATCTCAGTGTGTTCTTTAAAATGTTTGCAACATTTTTTTCCTTCATATGTTAAGAGTATCACCTTGATGCAATTCATGATTACAATAATCATTTTATATTTTGTCTCCATGTGTTGTTGAAATAGCTATTGTATTAATCCTTTGCACCGTAAAATGTACTTGGCCTACATGGAGCATTTTATCATACCGTTATAATTTCCAGTTATTACTCGCTTTTCTTCTAATACAGAATTCAAAAATAGATGCTGCAAAAAGTTCAGTGGTGATGGTTCAATATGTGGCGCTTTTTTGGTTTTGTTTTTTGTTTTAAACGGGCATTGAAATAATATAGTTGTATGGTACTTTGTCACTGCTTAGACTGAGGTGCTGGCTTTTGATTGGGCACTAAATTGAAATGACGGTTTTGACCTCTTCATTTCATTGGAAAAAGATGGTATGGCATTCTTTGCAAGAGTAGGGATGTCAATTCTGGTGTCCTGGCCAAATTTCAATTTGGATAAATATAATCTGCCTACAATTCCTGCTGAAGTTTCAAATGAATAAATTATTTCTTTACTTCCCCTCCTAAGAACTGTTGTACAGTGTTGTAGGCACAGAATGGGTGCTTCATTGCACCTCACAGAAGACACATTTATGCATTGGGAGCTTGGTCCTGTACTTTGTAATGTCTGTGTAAAGCACGTCATGATCTTTGGGGATGAAAGCAACTGTATAAACATCATATTATTTGGTCACAAGACTGGGGCAATTTGAGTAATATTGGCCAGTTGGAAGATGCAGGGAGTGCAGTAGTACATGATCTGTGCAGGTGTGAATTGCACCCTCACAGAGCTAAGATGTGTGGGTTGCTATTAGTGTCCTCAATTACTGAAGTATGCAAGCAAGAGATGGCAAAGAAAATTAGCATGATTTTTAGTCGTCGTTTGCCACTGTCTTGAAGAAGATAAATAAAATGGCATTTGATGTGAAAAGCCAAAATGTCAGTATGGAGGAAATATATAAATTTCCATTAGAAAGACACCCCAGCCCATACTGACCCCATGTAAGGGCCAGGAACAATCACAGTACTTGAGTACTGATGAGGTTAGTGACATTGGGTGGAGAGCACACCTGAAGGAAACAGCAGAGCTGGCCAGTGTAGATGAGAACACATGCTACTTTCTCCGAAAGGGTGGCACAATAGCCACTTTGCATCTATATGATATGGAGCTCTGAGAGGCATTATGTCTGACACACAATGCTTCTCAGAGCTGTCACTTGGTTAGTTTAGCTTTGGACTGCCCCAACGCAGGGCAGCAACTCAACAATACAAGCCAAACCCCTAAGCTGAGCTGATATACTTCTTATTGCTTTCCAATCAAAGGAGTTTGTTAGTTACCAATGTACAAGTAGAGCTCAGATTAAAAAAAAATACAGATTTATTTTATTTTGTATTGTAGGAGACAACAAAGAATAGGTGCACCTTCAAAAAAAGTAAGTGGTCCTCTTTTTTTTACACATAATTGTTCAATGTGCATTCATTTAATTGTGATAAATTTTATAGTGGTTGTTGGACCAAAAGTGTGTGTTCAGTTATTGGCACTTATTCTGGGATGCAAGTGGGAGGCAGGCACCCATGGGAGCTTTAGAGAGGCATTGGCAAAATGTGATTGAGCACGCGCCTGGGTTAGGTTCTGGTTGTAGTGCTAGGGGACAGGTGCTTTCAGCCTTTTTTCAGAATTGTGCAAAGTGCAACCATGCCCAGATAGTCAGGGCCATCCCGAGTGAGAGCAAGGTGG
Source organism: Chelydra serpentina (assembly GCA_037349315.1). Classification (NCBI taxonomy): domain Eukaryota; kingdom Metazoa; phylum Chordata; order Testudines; family Chelydridae; genus Chelydra; species Chelydra serpentina. The sequence continues at coordinate 49,316,598 of JBAIAC010000010.1, forward strand.
TGTGAGGAGTAAGATAGTGGGGGCACTGGCCTCACCGATGCCTAGTGGGTTTGGATGGGGATCAGACTGGGGTGTCCTCACCAGTCAGTGGAGTTCTCAGCTTTTTAGCAGAGGACAAGGACATCCTGTCACTTTTTATAGTCCAGTCATGTTGTTGCAGCCTGTTATGGTTTTTAGTGGGTGTTTTTCTGCCTGTAGGAGCAATTAGCATATACTAATATGAGAGCAGATGGTGTGGCCATGCACCCCAGGGCTCCCTGCTTCTTGGTTTTGAGAATTATCTTCTCAAGTGGCCATATTGGTTTGTCTGCATCTCCAAATGCAAAAAGATTATTTTAAAATCATCATTATGCAAGAACAGGGTCCTTCCAGCTCACCTAAGTTAGCACAAACAATTACATGGCCTCCAACTCCTCCTTCAGCTCCCCTCAGAATCACCCCAAACCCCTGTCAGTTTTACTCCTACCCCTTTCACTGAACATCCCTAAAGAAATTGTAATTTGCAGGATAGCGATTTGCTGGAGAAAGAAAGAAGGGTAAGGAGGTCAGGACATGGCAGGTCACTAGGAGCTAATTGCTGTTCTCATTGGAAAATGGAACCTAGAGGCCAATAAAGTCTGGGAGAGGTAGAAGTTGTTTCATAGAATAGCTCTGGGTTTTATGTTTTTTGTGTTGCTGTGGGACGGTTGGGAAATCCATACTAGTGCAGCAAAACTGGCCTCACTGAGCACTGCCATATTTGTTCTGGTCGTGATGTAGTTAACAATCATGGTGCAAGGGACCCAGCACTCTACACACCCATGGCCTGCAACAGCTGACTGGGACTAGCCTCCAAAGCAGTGCTCATGAATAGCACAGTTAAGAACAGCACAGTTTCATGTACGGTATACTGTTCTTTGAAAAGAGGGTTCAGTTGCAACAACTGTCTTGGCTTTTATCTCCCCTCCCTCCTTTCTGTCAGGATAGTAAAATGCTCTGCAATGTGCTCCTCTAGCATAGTCAGGAGGACCCTATGCAGTCCAAACTTGATATAGTCACTGGTATAGCTGACCTAGCTGCTCCACAGCTCGAGGGCATCAACAGGCATGATGGTGGGTGGTGTCTACACAGGACCCTCATTTAGATCACAGGACCTATTTGACTGACTAGCAAGAGAAATAATGTGTTATAACATGACTGGGTCATGGGCCCCATTAATCTTTCTCTCTCCCAAACAAAACACAATAAATACAGTTGAAGTTCAAAAAGCATATTTAATATAATTTTCAGGCATAGTTAGATTGGAAGCTCTTTGGGGATCTCCCCTTTTATGTGTTGCTGTAATGCGTATGTGTTCACTTAGGATTCTCTTAGGCACTGTAATCAAATAACTGATACCGGTATCACTGTGCAGCAGCCATGTCTCACTGTTGTCTAGTCAGAACTGAGGGCCTTAGCTCTAGGAGTAGTAGTAAAAAAAATTCAGTATAATATAGCCAACACTTACAGCCTGACCCAGCCCACTGAGGACCCTACTACAGGGTAAATAACCCTTCCTTATTCATTTTCTCCACACCATTCATGATTTTATAGACCTCTGTAATCTCTCCTCAGTTGTTTTTATTTCATCAAGACCCAGAAAAACTGACTACCATTTTGAAGGTTAATAACATACACATTTATAATGTCCTTTTTCAAATTATGCCTATTTTATAGGAATCTTATAAGTAGTTTTAATAGTAACTAGGATCACTTTATTGCATTATGTATTCAGTAACTGTTGTGGATTATTGTGTGCTGAATAACTTAAACCCGAATGATGCATTATGAAAGTACTTTATATATATTTTCCCATATGGGAAAATATATATAAAGTACTTTCATAATGCATCATTCGGGTTTAAGTTATTCAGCACACAATAATCCACAACAGTTACTGAATACATAATGCAATAAAGTGATAGACCGATTGGTGACAGTGAATATATATCAGCCCTCACTGAGAGAGCGCCGATCACAACAAGTCAGACGTGTTGTTCTAGCCAGTCCTCCAACTACCCGCTGGCCAGGCTGTCAGTAGCACCGGACACCCGATTGACATAGCGTACAGCAGTCTAGAACTCCTGAGCGAGCCGCCAACCGCAGCCTCCCAAGCAGCTGGGATTACAGGCACGTGCCACCACACTGGGCCATATATATATTAAGTAAATAAAATTGTAGATGCGCTAATGTAACCTTTCAGGTTAATCTGTGACAGAGTAATCTACAAAACAATTCTAAGACACTTGATAAAGTATATTATTTGTAAGTAATATGAGTATATTACTTCACTTCTTACACCTATGTAAAGTTTGGATCTTTGTTTTTACAGAATTTCCCCCCATTTCAAAAACAAAAACTCTGCTGTGTAATGGTCTCTCTATCCAAATATGAATTTTAAAAGTGGGCAGAGAAGTTCCTCCTTTTTTCCGAATGGATACAATGACGGTTTGATACTTAACACTGTACTCTGCATTCATCAATAGAAAAGCAAGCTCTTTCATTTTGTAATGAACAGGAGCAGATTGGTTTTAAAACCATAGTAAAGTCAGAATTTGTTACAATGTACAGTGATGTCATTAGCTCTCCATCTTCTCTTGTATAATTATGGAGTGTAAAAAGGAAAGCACTCTAGTTCTTCCACTGTTTAGACACCAAGAAGTGGTGATGAGTAGTGAAGCGTGTAGATCTGTATTGGCAATGTACAGGAGCTAGGCTTACTGATAAGTAACCTTCTTTCTCTTAGTAATACTGTCAGAACAGATCTGCATTCTAGGGTGATAGGCTGAGTGAATCAAACTTTTCTTTAGATCTGTTGTAGCCTTGCTGGTATCACAGTACGTGAAGATTGAGCACATTCTACCGTCTTCAAAGTAGCTTCTACAATGTGTTTCGGGAATGTTTGCATTCCTGAGATATGCAAAGCTGCTGTCTGGGACTTTATTCACACAATTACGAAGTTATTTCTTGTCTTGACTTCTTGACCAAATACCGGTTCAATCCTTCTATCTAACATCCCAAGTATGCATCTTCACACGCTAGATGTGAAAAACATAGTTCCTTTCTGAAAAGTTGGTCTCTCTAATGTAGCAAGACATTAATCACTGGAAATTGCTTTATATTACTGCTGTCTTGAAAACTGATTTTTTTTTTTTTTAAACAACAAAGGGGTACTGCTTCTATGGTTAATGCACAGGAATGGAGTGAAGGAGACCTGTGTTTAGTTCCCAGCTGTACCACAGACTTCCTGTTTGACCCTGGGAAAATACTTCTCTTTCCCTTTGTCTTGTGTATTTAGATTTTTAAGATTTTCAGGGCAGTGACTCTGACTGTGTGTTTTTGTATGGTGCTTGGCACAATGGGGGTCCCTCTCTCAGCTCTAGGTGCTGTGTATATATAATACCATATTATAGATATAGCAAGGAATGTTAAGTTTAACTAGCAAACTTAGCTGAAACTTAATACCTATCAAAGGTTTTTTGGTGTTGGTGAAAACTCAGACTTCACAGGGTATCTCTTTGCCTCCCACTGGTTCTAGGTGTCTTCCGCATTTTCTCCTCTTGAAATGTGCATTCTCACTGGTTTGGACTTTTCCTCATTTAGTGGTAGTGTGTAAGCAGCTGCCGTTGAGTTTATCCAACAACTTGCACATGTCTGTACAAACCTCAGTCTCCTTCATTCAGCATGTTGAAATGCTTATGAAAAACTTTAACTGATGCAGCATAACTTGCTGTGCCAGCTCCAGAAAGCCATGCTTGCTCCACTCACCATTGGCATGGAAGAGATTGTCTTAGAACATTTTATCCAGCATCTTTTTTTTCCTTTTGTTGGCTAGGATGGTGACAATTTATGTGTGAATTAAGAATTTGGGGCCAGATTAACTTGTTGAAGATTTATTTATGGCTGCTTTGCTTCACCAGAGTGACGCACAGCAATTGAAGCATTCAAGTGAATCTGGCCCATTCCTAATAATTTATTTGCTTTTTTTGTTTTTGCCAGAAAAGATTTTTGTGCACCAACTTGTAATGGAGACTATTTAAGTGTGATCCTATTTTGAATAGTGACTGTATAAATAATGTCTCCAAACTCAACAGACTTTCTCTCTGTGCATTCAGAATCACATCAGTTTACTTGATTAACAAAATTAAGTTTCAGCTACTTTTTACTTCTGCCAGTTCAGAGCCAACAGAGCTAATATTGAATTAGCTGAATTCTATTTTGTTCATCACCAACACAACTGTTTAAGTTCCAGTCAATTGCACCTGAGCAGTCCCATTGAGGGCCTAATTTAAAGACAGTGGGGTGCCACACTATTAACTGAGGGCTTTATTTGGCCTTCCAAATATCTACTACTGGTGGTGATGTGTAAAAAGGAAACAAAGCTTGGCTTTCAGATCCCAGGGCGAGTTTGCCCAAATTTGTTATCCACTTTCCTACATTCATAGATGTGTGGTATGGTAAAATTACTCTGTAAATTAATAGTTTAGTCAAGAATAATGCTGTAATCAATTTTTAGAGGAAAAACTATTAGTTTTCTTTGCACTGGTTGACTTATTATGCTTACTCAGCTTACTTTTCATTCTCACATAAATGAATAAGTGTCCATTCAGGTTTATTGACCATGAGGACCATCATGGAAGGTAGTGGGTGTTAGTTGTTAATGACATCCATCTGTGTGCAGAGTTGATAATTATAATAACTTGTATGTTAAATTCTAGTTTGGAAAGAGAAAGGAGTATGGAAGGCTGTTTTGCTAAACTATGACATCTAGTGGAACTTATGTGTGTGTGTGTGTATATATATATGTGTGTGTGTATATAATGTATATGTATTTCTCTGTGTGTGTATGTGTGTGTGTATACATTTTATTTTGCAGATAATAAAAGGAAAACCTTTCTACATTTATTCTTTCCACAAATGACTCTTACCTTACAATTGTGGCAAATTGTTGGGCATCTGTGAAGAAACCACTCAAAAGCCACAGTGTGAAATTCCTGGTGGTTGGTTTTTGTGTTTTGGTTTTTTGTTGTTGTTGTTTGTTAAACAAACATATCTACATTTTAATAGGTTGAAAAAATTCTTAAAGAAAACAAAGCCAAAAAAAGCTTAAATGAACGTTGCTCATGAAAAAGTAGAACGAAGTTCAGCATTTTTGTTTAAAAAAAAAATAAAATTAAGAAATAATTCTGTTCCTTAAAGTGATATCTACAGCAGACTCTTTAACTTATTGTACTTTAGAAAAATTAGCTTAGATTCCTGCCCTATTGTAATCTTATGAATAACCTCTAATAAGCAACCCTCTTTCTTAAGTGACCACTTAAAAATATTGCCATGTAATTTCTAGCACAATTTTGCTTGACCTTTTATTAAAGAGCAGCTGTCCTATGAAACCATTTTATGCTTGTCTCTTGAGTGGTCACGTATTGCACATGTACATTCATTCAATAAAGATGTGCCATCTAGTTGAAAATGTGCCAATATTTTACAGCTTCCCCTCGTCACTTCTACCTAATTTTGTGAAACTATTTAATAATTTCTAGTATACTGTTTTGTCAGTTTGTATCACCTGACCATATCTAGACATACATCACACACTACCGCTTTTTCCCTCTGCAGTGGGTGGGAGCAAGTCAATTACTTATCAGGATACTGTCACGTTTAATTCTTGTTGATATTTAGCATCATGCTATGTTAAGGTCTTCCGTAGATGGTAGGTAGGTAATATATTGGTAAGAGTCATGGAAGTGATTCAAATTTGAATCTGAGGGGGAACTAATGTTACAATCTGTACTGGATAGAACAGGGGCCCTGGTGTTGCATGGTGGTAAATGCCTCCTGCAGGTTTCAGAGCATCAGCATGGTGGTAAATGCCTCCTGCAGGTTTCAGAGCATCATCAGCTGTCACTGGATTTAGTGGGAGCTAAGAGTCTCAGCGTCTTAGGGCTTGTCTACATGGGGAAATTATACCAGTATAAGTTAGGATGTGAATTTAAACGGCTATAACTCCCTATGTGGACACTCTTATTGTGGTATAAGGGCTTCTTTAAACAATACGTTACGGCATGGCAAGCCAGGCATGTGAATGTACAAAGCACAAGCTTCGTGCGCAGTAACATCCCATGTGGACACTGCTACAGCACAGTAAAAATCCCAGAGTGCAGCTTTGCAGCTATTACTTGGAAGCAGCCAGTGGTATGTCTTGGCCTGTGGTGCTTTTATTAGTCAGTAGACTGAACTCATGAGAGCAGACCACAAGAGGAGACTGCTCTGATTTTTCTCATTCCTGTGGATTTAACAAAGTTAAGGAAGTCCAGGTAGGTGCTTTTGACTTTTTTCAGTACACAATAGTAGGCCTATTTTTTTCCTTTTCAGATTAACCTGAACTTTTTATACTGCATTATGGCACACTTAGTTGCAGAATAGTGCTTTCTGTGGCAGTTTAGAAAAGTACACTTGCTATTAAACACAAATGTGTGCCTATTTGTGCAGTCAGTTTGCAAAGGCAGTTACCCTATAATTGCACACACAAGTAGTCATTTCTACATCCAGCTGATCATTTTGTGCATGCTCTTGCTGTGATTAAGCTATTTTGGCAACTGGTTTTGGGCTCTTTAAGCAAGTTCTTAAACTGCTTTTGAAAGAAACAATAGTTAAGCCCTTGCCTAAGAATTCATCACGTAATTACCTGAGATTCCTAATATTATCATCCATCTGCACCTCCTTCTTTTGAAAGGGAAGCTTATAGAGTGAGTGGTGCTGAGGCAAACTTGGCAATAACTGAATTCTCAGGTTTACTTAAAATTTGTCAAATGGTTTTAGAACTTGGAATGGCATTTGGCACAGATGCTGCACCGCTCTCAATAACTGATCTTCCTGTGGATGATAATCAAATGCCCATGCTGGTGTGGCGCCGTGTGTGTGTGTGTGTGTGTGTGTGTTTACAGATTTTGCCATTTGATATTGTTGATCATGAGATTTTTCACATGGCCATGAACCCTAATGAGATTGCTCTTGTGTGACTCGGCTGTTTTCTGAGAAGACCCAGAGAATACTGTTAAGTGATCATCCACTGTAAATAGTGGCTATCCCTATTTGAAATGTATCCTATCCGGGGGGAGGGATAGCTCAGTGGTTTGAGCATTGGCCTGCTAAGCCCAGGGTTGTGAGTTCAATCCTTGAGGGAGCCATTTAGGGATCGGGGCAAAAATCCGTCAGGGGACAGTACTTGGTTCTGCTAGTGAAGGCAGGGGACTGGACTTGAGGACCTTTCAGGTCGTTCCAGTTCTAGGAGATTGGCATATCTCCATTTATAACGAGTATTGCGGGACAACACCTAAGAACAAAACTGTCCATTTGATACTAATGCCTCTTTTTTCCTGCTGTATTTTTCCTCATTTACACTTGTACACAGGGGTTGCAAAAGTCTGCTATAACTGATATGCCAATTGCTACGAAGGTGAAAAGTGAATGCAAAACTAGTCATAAAATGCTGTCATATCAAAATGGCAGACTTTTGCAACCACTTTGCTCGAGATTGCTTGGTAAACTGAGCAAACAAACAATATGCATTTTTAATATGGCTAAAGGTATACACCTAGGCCATTCTTTGTTCCTTACTTACAAGATGGGGACTGTATCCTCTGAAGCAGTGACTCTGAAAAAGATTTGGGGGTATGGTGGATAATCAATTTGAACATGAGCTCCCAAGGCAACACTGTCAAGAAGGCAAATACAATCCTAGGATGCATATAGGGGAATCTTGTATTTGTTAGTGCAATTTCTGCTGGAATACTGTTCCTCCCCCTTCTTTGTGTCTATAGTCGCTTATGCCCCCTCCCCACAAGTACAAATACTGCCACCGAGCTCTGAAGGCAGAGCAGAGAGCAGCAGCAGCTGGTGGCTGAGCGCCCAGCTCTGGAGGCAGTGTTGCGTAGGGTTACCAATTTTCTAATCGCACAAAACCAAACACCCATGCCCTGCCCCTTCCCAGAGCCTCCCCACACTCACTCACTTGCTCAGTTTCACTGGGCTGGGGCAGAGGGTTGACGTGTGGGAGGGAGTGAGGGCTCTGGCTGGAGGTGTGGGATCCAGGGTGGGGCCAAAAATGAGGGGTGCAGAGTGCTGGAGGTGTCTTGGGGTGAGGGCTCTGGTTGTGGGCATGGGCTCTGGGGTGGGGCCAAGGATGAGGGGTTTGAGGTGCAGGAGGGGCCTCCCGGCTGGGGCAGGAGGTTGGGGTGTGGGAGGTGCTGAGGGGTGGCTCCCTGGAAGTGGCAACATGTCCCTTAGCTCCAAGGCGGAGGCCCATCCAGGGAGCCTGCCTTAGGCCCACCGTGCTGGCAACCGGACTTTTAACAGCCCAGTCAGTGGTACTGACCAGCGCCACCAGGGTCCCTTTTCGACACCTGGCAACTCTAGCACCACCAGTAGCAGCGCAGAAGTAAGGGTGGCAATATCAAAAGTGAAATTTGTCATAACTTTTCACAGCAGATTTAGCATACACCCCATTGCCACCCTTACTTCTGTGCTGCTGCCGCCATCCCAGAGCTGACAGCTGGAGCCCTGGTGCTTCCTCCTGGTGAGGAAGTGGGGGGGGGGGGAGAGCCTGAGAATGGGGCTCGGCTGTTAGTCCCGGGGTGACAGGGATCCAGCAGTTCCTTTTATCCCATCTCCCAGGTGTGCATGGCCAAGCCCCAGCTGCAATAACAAAAATACAACACCTACCCCCCTCCCCCCCCCGCTAATAGCTTGAGCCTCCCTTGACACATTTCCAACACCACCTTTGGGAGGCCCACGCCATCGTTTGAGAAGCACTGCCTTATAGTGAGAGACTCAAGGAGCTCAGTCTGTTTAGCTTGAGAGAGAAGGTTAAGAGGGACTTGATTAGTCTTATAAGTACCTAGATGCAGAACAAATATTTGATGGGCTCTTCAATCTAGCAGAGAAAGGTATAACATGATCCAATGACTCAATTGAATTTAGACAAAATGACAGGAAATAAGCCATAAAAATGTTAATAGAATTGGAACAGTTTACCAAGGATCATGGTGAATTCTCTGGCAATTCATTATTGGCAATTTTTAAATCAAGATTAGAACATCTCTTTGAAAAACTTCCAGGCGTTATTCTGAGGAAGTTCTATGGCCTGTTAAACAGGAGGTCAGACTAGATGATTGCAATGGTCCCTCCTGGCCTTGGAATCCTATGAATCTATTAAAATCATCTTATTTCTGGTGGGCATCCTATGGAATGAAAGCAAATGTTTATCTGTAAAAGCGCACATGTAAGTATTACATATATCATTGCCCTCTGATCAATGGAGAGTTAAAGCAGAAATTTGTTATAGTTCGACTCTTTAATCTTATTGAGGAACATTATTAGATGGTTAATATGTCAGGTGCTTGCTCCTGGTAGTTAGGCCTAATGGTTGGAGTGGAAGTCTAAGCCGGATGCAGGGTTGGGACTGGGCTGAGGGCAGCAGTGAAACCAGGATCCGGGGACAGGCCGGGGTCAGAAGCAAGATGTGTCTGTAGATGAGCCAAATCAATACTGTAGCTGGAGTCCAGGTGCAGGTTGAAGCCAGGTGGTCAGAATCTGAGGGTCCACAGGGTTGGGAATCAGAGGCAGGGGAGAAACATGTCTGTAATTGGGCTGGAGCAAGGTCAGAATAGGACCAAGCTGGAGCAGGAACCAGATCAAGGGCAAGCTCGGAGTCTGGAGAGCTTGATATGCTGTGAGGCAGTAGGAGGGTTCCTGGCTTCATAGTGCTGATGCACAGACTGACTTGCAGCTCTGAGGAAATACTGAGCTTCGGGGTCATTTGATCCAGACTCTGCTCGGGGATAGGCTGCTGCCACATGGCTAAAGTCTGAGTCCCTGCAGGTGTAACCCATGCCTGCTTCATGTGGTGCTCTGTCCCCTTCTAGTGGCACCTAGCCCCACTAGAGATTGAGTCTGCTACAGCCTTTAAGTAGCAACCCTGGGGATTTTAACTCCTGCAGTAGCAGCTCATACACTATGCTAGAGGTCCCAGGTTCAATCCCACACGCCAGAGATGTTACACAGGCTCCCTTGGAAGGGTAAGTCAGTGCAGCTGAGTTGTTGCTGTGTGCCTGAGTGACTCACTGTGACTCTATTAGAGGGGCAGCTGAGTGAGCATTATTGGGTTTGCTGATAGATTGACAAATTGGTAATAGTGCCCACCAGCTTTGGGGTGAAAAGGAAAGACAGGTAATGTGCTGTCATTTCTTGTACTCTTAATCTGACTGAAAGTTCTCTTTAGAACACAAGGTACAGACCTCAGAAGAACATCATAAATTCAGACATAATTCAAGGAAAATTGAAAAGTCTGCTGAATCTTTCAAAGAACTTTTGTCATTAAACGTGTCAAGCTTCAGTGATTTATTTTCAAATGAGCAGTGTAAATCAATAAAGTCCCTCAAGATTTTTAAAAGTGAGGCACCTTTAAAAAAGACACTACACACTTTTTGCATGCCCACCTTGAAATATCATTCAGAGTGTGACATTTCAGAAAATGCTGAGTATTCACCCTCTAAAAATCAAGCTCCTTTTAAGGTGTTTCACGTTAAGCACGCAAAATCATGTCTCACTTTTGAAAATCTGGGGCTATAAATTAAAAAAAAAGAGTTTGTCCCAAATAAAGGAGCATATATTTCTGCTTTTTTTGTCATGCAAAGTTTAAAGTATCTAACTTCTGGTCATAAGTTCAATCTTGGTTCACGGCTTTTAATACCCCTGAAAATATGTCCCTTCAATATTAAAAATAGTGCAGTCTTCTATAGTTTTCAAAAGTAGATAACTACAAGCATGAGCAAACTTCACTTTTCTCTTGACATTCAGTGCATGATTTACATGAAGTGTTCAGCTGGTGCTCCAAGGGTACATTAAGAGCATATAATATGCTTTAAAATGCCTGCTTTATTCATTTATTTATTGATGTAAACTTATTTGTATAGCAGTGTTTATTAATTTAAAATAAAGATGTACATGTTATGCTGTACTAGCTGTGACAGTTCTTTCTGAATCCCTACAGAAGTTATTGACTATTTCATTACTTAAGCCACTGCACTTCTCTTCTGTTCAATGTTCCCCCATCAGTCACTGGTGTCACTAGTGTATTAACTTGAATACAGCAATCTTTTCTCTAACGGGATCTTCTCTGCCTTTTCTTGCTGATCACAAAAATGGGTCCAACTCCAGAACTGGTGTAAAGTAGCTTCATTGAAATCAATGGAGCCAGGCCAATTTACACCAGCTGAGGATCTGACTCGTGATTTTTCCTGTTCACCACAGTTTCATCTTTAATAAGGGATTTACCTAATATACACACAGGAACATCCATCAGTTAACCCCCTTCCAACCAAAATCCATTATAAGTCTGGGTAATTAAATAAATAATACCACTTAGATGATGAGGAGAAGGTAAAGATACCCTTTTCCCCTCCTTCTCATTTGCCAGCACGCCTCCATGTGCATGCTTCTGAACCCTTACCCCTTTTCCTATCCTTGTCACCCTTCCCACTGAGTTTTGTTTTTCACTTCGACATTCTGGATATGCTGTCTCTCTGACCTTTGCAGCTCAGGCTCATCTCAGCTCCGCAGCAGCAGACAAGCTAATTTGTTTGTTTCCATTTTCAGTTGCTTAGGCTGTTACAATGTTCTAGGTTTGATAGTCAAAAGCCTACATTTTACTGAATTCAAAATGAGCAATGGACAGTGTTTGTAGGGATTCTAAATATGAAAAGGAAATTGAATTCAACGTTGAGTAGCACTGATTAAAATTGTTCAGTGTCTTCATTGTTTTAAGTATCGATCTTTTATAGGGCATTTAAAATAAACTGCAGTTCTTAGCAAAATACAAATTCATTTGTTTTTTAAATATAAATGGCAACTTCCTTCTTTCCACTTACCTTTCCAAAAAGAGGGCAATTTACATATGTATTTATTACCTACAAGTCTTCCACCACCTGTCTTCATCTGTGCAGGATCTAATCTGAACTGATATAGTTAAACTGATATAAATGCCTATGTGGACACTGATTTCAAGTTTGAGTGGCTTTTTTTTTCAGTTTAGTTGAAGTCAATTTGGAACAGGTTTTAAGTCAAACTAAAATAAGCTGCTCTTACGCAGATGTAAGACCATGTCCACATCAAACTTATGTTGACCTAAGTTATGCTGGCAAACAGCCACAACAGTTAGTACATCACTTGTGCACGTGCATACTTGGCTCCTTGTGTTGGTGGTATGCGTATTCACCAGAATCACTTGCATTGATGCAGAGTGCAGTGCATTATGGGTAGGTATCCCACTATCCAGCGCAGTCTCTTTTGGGAAGCTTCTTTGCAATTCCTGACACGGCCAAAACAAGTGGCATAAGGGTGACTGGGAGCATGGGGTCCATTTCCCATAATACAATTATTTCCATTCCATTATTTCATCTGCATTCCATAATTTTCACTCCTTTTCAAAATCCCGCCAACCCACGCACCCCTCCTTGCTGTTCGCCTTCTGTGACAGAAGTGTGGAGCCCATATGGATCAGCAATATTGTCATGAGCATTGCAAGCCAGAGTGCATGATCCTGCAGTACTGGCAGAGCCACAAGAGGAGCTGCAGGGAACATGAGGATTCCTTGGAGGTCATATTGCTGCGGGACACAGAAAGAAACTGTTCATGGCTGTTGGTGTTCACGGAGCAGCTGGAGATGGTGGAGCACTGGTTCTGGGCCTGAGAAACAAGTAGTGACTGGTGGGATCATGGCATCAGGCATGTTTGGGAGGATGAGCAGGGTCTGCAGAACTTTCGGATGGCCACATTCGATGGCCACATTCCTGAATCTGTGTACCAAACTCGTCCAAGCCCTTCAGGGCAGGGACACCAAATGAGAGCTGCACTGGCAGTGGAGAAGTGACAATTGCACTGTGGAAACTTGCAATGCCAGATTGCTACCAGTCAGTCAGGAATCATTTTGGAGTTGAAAAATCTACTGGGTGTGCGGGGGGGACATTGTCGTGCAAGTGTGCAGGGCCATTAATCGCCCCCTGCTCTGCAGGACTGTGACTCGCAGCAACGTGCAGAATGTAGTGGATGGATTTGCAGCAGTGGGGTTCCCGACCTGTGGTAGGGTGATAAATGGCGCACACATCTCTATTTTGGCACCAGACCACTTTGCTACAGAGTACGTCAACAGAGGGATATTTTTCTGTGGTTATGCAAGTTCTGGTGGATCACCAGGGATGCTTCACTGATGTCAATGTGAGCTGGTCTGGGAAGGTGCATGATGCACGCATCTTTAAGAACACAGGATTGGTCAGAAAACTGTAAGCAGGGACTTTCTTTCCCTATTGGTGGATTACCATTGGGAATGTTGAGATGCCAACAGTGATCCTAGGAGACCCAGCCTCTTCCTTGCTGCCATGGCTCATGAAGCCACCTCAACAGCACCATGGACCACTTCAGCTATAGCAGTGATCCCCAAACTTTTCACCTCATGCCCCCCTTACGCCTGTTCATGCTCCCTCTGCCCCCCCCCCCCCCGGAGCCAGGGCCAGGAGTGGGGCCATGGCTCTGGGAGGGAGGGATGCAGACATGGGTAAGGGGCCTGAGGCTGGGTGCAGGGCCGGCTCTAGCTTTTTTGCCACCCCAAGCAGCAAAAGAATAAAAAAAGCCACAGCCGGACCTGCCGCCGAAGCAAAAAACAAAAAAATGGCCCTTGAAATGTGCCGCCCCAGGAATGGCCAGAATGCTGCCCCTTCACATGTGCCGCCCCAAGCAGTGCCTGGAGCCAGCCCTGGCTGGGGGTGGGAGTGGAGCCTCGGCTGGGACCTCGGACATTAGTGGCAGCGCACACTCGCCTGTTCTCTTCCTGTAGCGCACACAAGCTTTGTCTTCATAGGACTGAAATGCTTTAATCTAACACAAGTTATTGGGCTCAACATAGGGGTAACTGGATGAAGTGTAATGACCTGCTATACAGAAAGTCATATTGGTCTAAGATTTCAGAGTGATAGCCGTGTTAGTCTGTATCCGTAAAAAGAACGAGGAGTACTTGTGGCACCTTAGACTAACATTTATTTGGGCATAAGCTTTCGTGGGCTAAAACCCACTTCATCAGATGCATAGAGTGGAACATACAGTAGGAAGATATATATATATATATACAGACAACATGAAAAGATGGGGGTTGCCATACCAACTCTAAGAGACTAGTCAATTAAAGTAGGCTATCAGAAGAAAAAAACTTTTGTAGTGATAATCAGAATGGCCTATTTCAAACAGTTGACAAGAAGGTGTGAGTAACAGTAGGGGAAAATTTAGCATGGGGAAATAGTTTTCAGTTGTGTAATCATCCAGCCACTCCCCGTCTTTATTCAAGCCTAATTTAATGGTATCCAGTTCGCAAATTAATTCCAGTTCTGCAGTTTCTCGTTGGAGTCTGTTTTTGAAGGTTTTTTTGGTTGAAGAATTGCCACTTTTAGGTCTGTTGTTGAGTGACCAGAGAGACTGAAGTGATTAACTGATTAGTCTCTTAGAGTTGGTATGGCAACCCCGATGTAGTGGGTTTGAGCTCACGAAAGCTTATGCCCAAATGAATTTGTTAGTCTCTAAGGTGCTACAAGTACTCCTCGTTCTTTAAATTGGTCTAATTGTCCCCTCTGGCTTTAAACTATATAAAATCTGAGACTAAGTAGGTAGCAACTTAACAGTGAGTGCATAATCTGAGTCTCACTTTTAATAAAAGTAATACAAAAAATGTCCCCATTGTCCAGTGATACAATTCAAGGAAACATAGATTTTTAAAACATGTGAGAATTATGTCCTCTTAAATTCAAATTACATAAAATTTAACTGCAAGATACTTTGAGCATAAGTAAAGGTAAAACATAACCCTTAATCTTTTTAAGAATGTTTTCAGCAGTTTAATAGTATATTTTGCCCTCTACTATTTATGCTCATCCAAATACTTAACCTGCTTTTGGGCAATATTAGTCCATTTTATAATAGTAATGGGGGTGGGGAGAGGAGGAAATGTCCTTTTATTGTTGAGCACTGAGCTATTCTTGTAAAAAGAAAAGATGCCACTATTATAAAAAGTCTTTTAAAAATCCTATTGATGTACTTTTCGTATAATATGGTACTCAGAAATTATTTTGGCAGGTTGCATCACCAGAAAAAAAAATGCTCAGATATACACGTGCAGAAGTGAACTGCTAACCATCTTTTAAGATCAGTTGTCTTAGACCATAAAAGTGGAAAAGAAGTCACAAGCTCAACCTGTTCAAAGCAACTACAGTTTTTGAGATGACAAGAAAAAAGGTCTTGCATAGAGGTCAATAGGACTTTTGTGATCAGACAGCCATAATTTGGATGGATACAATGTACTAGTTGAACCTTTTTTCTCATGGAATACTCAATTTATGGTAACCTATTTTTACTGTTCAAAGGCTGTAAAGTCTGTCATTGCAAAATACATAAATGTTTCGCAACTTTTAACCGTGATATTACAGGGTAATGGGGCAGATCATTAGTTTCAGAGGAGCAGGCTGATTTTGTAAGAAGTCATCTGATTTATGATACCACTGCTTTTGGTTTCTTACTTTCCAATTTATGTAACTGTAAAAAATTTTGTAGTTCACCTAGTGCTGAGGTCAGTTGACTGTCAAGACACCAATGTGATGTGTTGTGATTTCTTATATCTGTTACTTCAATTTACGTAATGGGCATTGCACACAACAGATCATGATACCATGTATCATATTCTGAAATAACTTGGAAGTTATGTTCTTGGGATTGGCTACTTTACCACGTGCTAAAAAACTTCCCTGTCGCTGATTTAGTCACTAGACTGCATTAGTTAGTAAATAACTGGAAAAGTATCCCTGCCAGGTATGGAAAGGAGGGACATAATTAGGACAAGATGCCCATTCCTTTTTAAATGTTTTTCTGATTTCTGCTGTGGGCTACAATTAAAGACCTAATGCCTTGAAGATTTGAAATGTATATACTTTACAACCTTAATGTTCTTTTAATGTAGTTTTGTGTAATTTTAAAAATGTAGGGGAAAAAACAACTGCAAAATCTGTAATTCTATCACATAGTACTATATTGACACACACATGGTTCATCAACAGAACAGGAACTTTCAGATCCCTCATACAGACTTTTGCCACTAGAGCTAACAGAGTAATTGATCGCAGTAATAGGTTGTCATCCTCTGTGGATCAGCACTAGAGGGGATAGGACACAATTTGCCAGTGGGTTTCACAGATATTTGCTGAGAGCAGAACAATGATGACTCAGCAATCCTAGGTTCCATTTCAGGCTCTGAAGAGGCACATGCTCTAGAGGCACAAATACTTCTGTCTATTCCACCTTCCCTCCCTCCCACAAGCTTGACCCCTTTTGTCCCTTTCCGTCTGGTCCTGTCACTTCCCCACCTGCAGCAGCTCCTCTTGTCTGATTATCCTCACTTAAACAGTCCCAGTGCCCCCTCCCTCACAAACTCCTAGTTCCTTGTCACCAGTCTCCTTGCCCAGTCCCAGTACTCCCACTCCCAGTTCTTCGTCCTATCTGCCTCTCTCCCACACGATGGCCTCTGCCTGTGCCCACAGTTCCTGGCTCTACTAGCATTGTAGGAGTATAGGCCCACATTAGACCTAGATGAATTATGATTTTAAACTGAGTTTGGATGTTAATATGAGTGATAGGCCCAAAGCATGTGACCAAAAAGAATGAGATCATTAGAAAGAGGGATTGTTTTAAACTTTTGTGGTGAATCTGGAAATACCAGTGTTATCTCATTTATAGGTTTGGGTTTTAAGAAACCGAAATAAAGAAAATATTGTTAATTGGGTACCAGGTGCAATAAATAATTGGTTTGTTTAAATGTGTAGTTCGGTAGTTGAAGAGAAATATGGCCAAGTAACATAAGAAAATCTTGAAGAGAGGCCCAGTCACTAATCTTGTCTTGACCGGGGCAGAGGACATGGCTGCTTCATCTGGCCATAGCTAAAGTCTGACAACAAATAGGTAATGTCATTGTTAATTACAGTGTCGAAGAAAGCAAGGTTTCCTAGATGGTCTGTCAGAGCTGTCCCTTACCCCTTTGGAGAATGCCATGATAGTAGGGTACCTCCTGGGCCTGATCCTGTTAATATTCTGGCCAGTACTTATAAATGTGTTGCTATTGGGTATAGAATACAGGTGCATATGCTCATGGGTTTACATCGGGTGTAATTATCACCAAGAGGCCTTTGAATTAATAAAGGAATGCTTGTGTGGAAACTGAGTCATGGTAAATCTTGGAAATTATTTTTCTAATAAATTTAACAGATTTCTAGTTGCCATCCCTGGGCTCCTCTTCCATCTCTGCCTCTCCCAGGATCCTTGTCCCAGTCCCTTTGTTCAGCCAATCCCAGTTCTCCTACTATCAAATCTGTCTACCCTCTACCTTCCTATTGTTTTCCCCCACCCCATTGGTACTCACTCCTTGCCCAGACAGTCCCAGTCCCCATCCCTCCAGCTACTCATCCAAGCTCAGTCTCTACTACACCTACTGACTCCCAGTTGTCTCCACCACCTATTTTGTCCTGTCCCGCCCGGTCTCCTTGCACAGTCAATCCCTGGTCTCCCCTCTCCCCCCGGCTCCCAGACCTAGTTTTCTTTTTCACCCTCCTGGTCTGGTTCTTGTCCCCTTTTGCATTTGAATTAGGCAGCTTCCTCCTCCATGCTACTTAGGTGCAGCAGGAGTGTTTTGAGACACAAAAGAGTCTCCTTGCTCTCAGTTCAGGAGTGGAGCCCAGCTCCATCATGGCTGTCAGCAGCCAGGAACTGGAGTAATCTTTGGAGAACTTAGCTGCTAAAATCTAATGTCTCTACTGAGCATGTGTGAATTGAGACTTTTCCAACATTTTATAATTTGGCCAAATTTAAGCAGATTTCCATGGGGTCAAGAAAAGGAAAATCCTTGACACAAAAACCACGCATCTGCTGAATTTCAGTTCCTGCTCCAAAGCATGGGAGCACTAGAGCTTTTCAAAGAAAAGTCACCAGAATTTTTTAACATGGGCAAAACAGTGTGTTTTTTCTCTAGCCTTGTTCATGAAAATGACACAACCATTGTGGCAGAAATTAACTAAAACAATTCAGCCTGAGACACATGCCCTGGATGGAAAATTACATGGTCTTATAATGGGAAATGTCAGACACCCTTAATAAATAAGTGGTGCTAACAGCCCTGCCTATAATATTGTTGTTTGACCTCTTACTACTGTAAAAGGATAGAGGCAGCTCCCCTCTGGCTACAGGTGCTGCTGACCAAGCCCTTCTCTCCCCTAGCCAGGAAGCACTTCCTCTGATCTTCCTGTCAGGTTACTTCCTAAGTCTGAAGTTGTAGTCAACTGGGAGGAGCCATGTTCTTTAGGGCCTCTCTGGATGTGCCCCCCACACAACTAGCTAGCCCTGTTACCCTGTTACAATGTTCTGCTAGAAGAGAAATCACATATTCTTTATTTTTCTCCTACCTGCCCCCATCCACAACAAGGATATCTGTGAAAACTTTTCTTTTTGTTTTTAGGAATTCATCTGTTCCTGGTCTTTTTCTTCACTCTCTAACTTAATTAATAATCCTGTGTTCGGAATATCGCAATGTAATTTGTTGCCATAAAAATGAGTACGATATCACAAATAGAACGCTGTGATTTCAGGAAAAGATAAGCAATAGCAACAGAGAACAAATATCTCTTTCAAAGACTGAAAATATGGAGGATGTATGTGTGTATATGTATGTGTGTATATGTATGTGTGTGTGTGTACACACACACACACACACACACACACACACACACACACACACACACACACGATTACAAATGATTTATATTATATAAATGGACATGCTTTGTCATCTCCTGGCTGATCAATAATACCTTATTGCTTGTCCTTTTCATGACACACTTAATAGCTAAAAGACACAACTGCATCCATTAGTGTTTATATACGAGGGCCACTGTTTCATAGCTGCATGACCAATTTGGCATTCAGAAATGATTTTTGGACGTACAGTACTGCTGAAACAATGCCTTCAGTATTCAAAATAGCATTAAGTGATCAAATTTGTTTCACCTGCAAAATAATGTATGTTAGAAAACCAATAAGTCAATCATATAAAGATTTGCTATCTAGAGAAACAGTCAAGTTAGAAATGGATTAGCTATTTAAGCAAGACACAATTAAGGCTAAATTGGAGGTTCTTCTATAGTTCATCAACCCACATGCAAGAGCTATGAATTGGAGAGTGGGTGATCAAATTAGTACTGATTTCATCATCTTGATCTTAAACATTTAAAATGAACTCTTTCATAATCTGGCTGTTTTTTATAACTTTTCCAGCCCATAATCATTTTGAGTGCCTCAATTGTTGGAATTGCTAACTGCCTTATTTTCTAAAA
Organism: Chelydra serpentina; assembly: GCA_037349315.1. NCBI lineage: Eukaryota > Metazoa > Chordata > Testudines > Chelydridae > Chelydra > Chelydra serpentina. Next base: position 49,336,082 of record JBAIAC010000010.1, read on the forward strand.
CTCAGGGCCTGTGCAGGGTGTTTCATTGGCGCCCAAAATCAGTCTCTTTTCATGCTCTTAGCCTTCATCTTTATTAGAATGAATGGTTCTTCTAGACTGGCTTTCTTAACATCTGAAGGTATATGTTGTCCATGCCATTACACTTGTTTTATACCAGTGAAACTCCAAAGAGTAGCGTCAAGCTGGAGTAAATCCCATGGAGAATCAGGCTCAAAATATTTGATTCTTTTTTCTTAAAGATGAGGTAGGAATTAATCATGATTCTGTTATCCAATGGTTATCCCTAATATCTAACCTAATCTCCCTTGCTGCAGATTTAGCCCATTACTACTTATCGTACCTTCAGTGGACATGAAAAACAATTGATCACCATCATCTTTATACCAGTCCTGAACATGTTATCGGGTCTCCCCTCAGTCATCCTTTTCTCAGAGCTAAACATACCCTTTTGCATTGTTTTTGTTTCTTTGTTTATTTTGGGGGGCAGGGGCATAGGTCCTGACTTTTATTTTTACCTGAGGGTGCTACACACCCCAAGGCCCTTCCCCCTGAGCCCCCTCCCCTGAGGCTCTTCCCTCACTCCACTCCCTACTCAAGTCCCCCACCTACCTGCCGCTCGCTGTTCTCCGACCTCCCCCAAACTCCTCCCGCAGCCGCTGAACAGTTGTTCTGGCAGGGTCCCACCAAACAGCTGTAGGTGATGGATGCTGAGCTCCCACTTTTTTTTTTTTTTTTTTTTTTCCCCCCAAGTGGATGCTCCAGCCCTGGAGCACCCATGGAGTTGGCGCCTATGGGCAGCAGGGCTAAATTTTAGAATTTTGTTAAGTGCATCTGACTCTCACAATTCCTCTTTAAACTCTTCCCTGTTTGCTAGCTCCTCTGGTTGCCTAAGTGCTGACTCTTTAATCACATGTTCTACCTGATTTAGCCTCCCCCCCCCCCCCACTTTTATCAAGGGATCTTAAAGACATTAGGAATCAAAGGATAGCAGGCTAGAACCTTGTTAGGAAGCTATCAGCCTAGCCTAGCCTAACAGGCCAGGTTGTTCAGCACACAGCCCCCAAAACAGACCACACTATAAACTTCAATCAGACAGGCACATGACTGGCAAGCAAGCACACCACAAACCCCTCACCCCAAGGATCACTGAAAAGATTAAAATCTGTCTTTGATGTGTGAATTGCTCACCAAACCCCAAGTTGCATAATAATTTCATGAACTGAAGTCCAAAAGCTAAACTCTACCCATGGATGCTCATATGGCTCCCACTGAATTCAAAGGGAGCTACCCACCTACATCCAAGGGCCAAGTTTTACTGTGTGTTTAAAATAAGCCATTCATTAATCAAAGGATTGTTCCATTTATTTAATCTACTTTAAAATGCACAAAAACATTAATCAATGGAAGATCATCTTACTGGGAATAGCTTTAATTTATAGGCTCATTTAATGAGAGTACCCAACAGGATACCAATGCATGCCTCTATTTGCTCCATAAGACTTAATATCTTTCAAAAGAAATTTGACTTAGTGTTTCATGCGGTCACTTTTTTTTTCTAGAAGACTAGTGAGAAGTTGCAAAAGTAGTGATACTCAGTAATTCTGACTAGCTGGTTTAGAAATAAAAATGGATTACTAATGAGCCTGTACAACAAAAGAAAGCTTTCACATTCGTTAAGATACACCATATGGCATTAGTTAAGGGATACCATCTGGTACTGTGAATACCTTTAATTATTAAAATGTAGTACCGTGTACATTTTTCATAGGTCTATAGATGTACAACCATGTAAATCAGTGAGGTATTCAGCAGACCGGTTTAAAAGAAATCTTTTCATGCTTACTGTCTCCTATCTGATACATTCTAGTAAGAGGAGAATGTTGGTCCAGTTTTCCACTGCTGTTGAGGTGAAATGTATAATTTGTAGGAGTTACTTAGTGTGACTTTATTCACATAATAGTGCTTTTATAATTATATCTGGAAAAAACTGAATCCTCCTTTTTAAATGTAATCAACTGCCCAATATTCTGAGGCTGCAAAAAGAACAATGGATTGAACTATTTGTCTTGTTAAGCTTACAATACTGTATGCAGCAGTGATTGTATTTGGTACATTGGAAACTTTTTTTAAAGCTGATTCATGCCGTGTTTAGTGCATCTTTCAGGACATTTTTTGTATGATTAGTGTGAATCTAAAATTTACTAGTAATAGCAAATTTTAGGAGAAATTGTATGCATTTTTTTCATCATGTTGAGAGTGTACACATGTATGAAAGAGAACGGCAGGAATGGTAAAATGAAGGATGATTTGCATTTAGCTATTGTATTTCAATAACAAAGGTTTTTTTTAATAAAATCAGAAGCCCCACTCTGCTACACTGGAATTATGTAATCATAGTGACTTTGTCAAGAAGTTTATCTTTATCTTTTTTCGCATAAGTACAGAGAGATCCTTACAACTTCAAAGTGATAGCCAAAAGTCTGTCTGTTCTGAGTACAGAGTAATAAATAGCAAATTTTGAGTTTTCCAAAAGGAATTCAAAAGCTCAGGAGAAGAACAGGAAATTTCAGTTGTAGTCCGTTTAGTCTAATACATGTATTTAATTCAGCTAGCTCTTGGCTAGTTACTACTTTCAAAAGAGGTCATTTTTTTTCTAGTACAGTGAGCTCAGCAGCACGACTAGACTCTTGTGGACTAAGGAGGAAATGCTTTCCATGGTTAAGGGCCCCTCGCCAAGAATTTCTTGATGCTTTTCACTCTCCGCTTCAGCTAATTCCAGCTGTTGCAGAATTGCACAAGAAAGTAGTGATCTTGAAGTAGCCAGGACCCAAACTACTTAAAGGCTAAACTAAGTCCCTTGAACTTCACCCAGAAGTCAACTAGTAGCTTGTGAAATGATGGTGCCTGGCAATGATATGGTTCCTATAGGAAGTATCACTTAAGAGACTGTCAGCCACTTGCTGTACTAGCTGCATTTTCTGAGTTATTTTAAGATATAGCCCAGTTTGAGCACATTACAATAATCCAGGCTAGAGAATTTCATTTGAATCAAATGCAATTAAAGTTTCAAAAGTCTTTTGACACTTTTTTGGCTCATTCAGACAGAATGCTAGGCTTGATTATTATTACCATTCTCCAATATAGCTGAAATTTAAAAAAAGTCTCAGCAGTCTGAGTAAGAAGGATATCAACAGGGATATTCAGGGAATTATGAAACTTTAGAAGTAAAACGTTTGGAAGACACTAGAATAAAGAAAGAGGAGGTGTTGTCTATTAATCAGTAATACCCACTCAAGGGGTAACTTTCCCTTTAAATTCCAGTTCTGCTTCTGTCGAACATATTGGGAGCAGGACCTGAAGGCATGATTTCATTGTATTGAAGATCATTGGTTTATAGTTGGGACAAAATTCCTATTGGCTTTAGCATGAGTTTTACCTGAATAAAAACTAAGTAAAGACTTCTGAATATGGCCCATGGTTCGTGAAACATAAATCATCACTACAGGCAGTTGTCTGATGTTGCTGTTTGATAATGCTATACTAGTGTTTTTAACATGGGACAGAGCATATGTTAGTCTTCAAAACTCTTCATTCTGCTTTCCTATGGTATTCCATCATATTTTATGACTGTATTGTGTTTGTCAGTGGAAGAATGTGGGTCTATTTTAATATTTCAAGTTGTCAATACTAAGGGTATGTCTACACTACGAGACTAGTTTGATTTTTCTTAAACCGAACTTGTGAAACCGATATTGCAAAGTCGATCGTGCGAATCCACAGCAAGGACATTAAATCGAATTTGTGAGTCCACAGTAAAGGGGCTTGCGTCGACATTGCAAGCGGTGCACTGTGGGTAGCTATCCCACAGTTCCCGCAGTCCCCGCTGCCCACTGGAATTCTGGGTGTAGCCCCCAGTGCCTTCTGGGGCCAAAAATGTGTCGAGGGTGGTTATAGGTAAATGTCGTCATTCGACCCACACTCCCGCCCTCCCTACGTGAAAGTGCCGGCGGGCAATTAATTTGCGCCCTTTTCCGGTGATTGACAGCTCGGATGCCACAGGACAGCGAGCATTGAGCCCTCCGCGATTATCGCTGCTGTTCTGTCCGTTGTCAACACCTCACGCCTTATCGTCCACCTTTTCCAGAGGCAGATGCAGATAAATCGGGCGAGGAGGCAACGGAAGCTCCGGGAGGACATGAACTCTGAGAGGGGCACAGACCTCTCGCAAAGCACGGGACCCCGGCCCATAGACATCATGGTGGCAATGGGGCACGTTGATCCTGTGGAATGGCGATTCTGAGCAAGGGAAACAAGCACTGACTGGTGGGACCGCATAGTGCTGCAGGTCTGGGATGAATCCCAGTGGCTGCGAAACTTTCAGATGCGTAAGGGCACTTTCCTGGAACTTTGTGAGTTGCTGTCCCCTGCCCTGAAGCGCAAAGACACCCGGATGCGAGCTGCCCTGACTATCCAGAAGCGAGTGGCCATAGCCCTGTGGAAGCTTGCAACTCCTGACAGCTACCGGTCAGTCGCGAATCAATTTGGAGTGGGCAAGTCTACCGTGGGGGTTGCTGTGATGCAGGTAGCCCATGCAATCGTTGACCTGCTGCTCTCAAAGGTAGTGACCCTTGGAGACGTGCAGGTGATCATAGATGGCTTTTCCGCTATGGGATTCCCAAACTGCGGCGGGGCTATTGATGGGACACACATCCCTATCCTGGGACCGGACCACCAGGGCAGCCAGTACATTAACCAAAAGGGCTATTTTTCTATGGTGCTGCAAGCACTAGTGGTCCATAAAGGACGTTTTACCAACATCAACGTCGGATGGCCGGGCAAGGTTCATGATGCTCATGTTTTCAAAAACTCTGGTCTGCTTAGATGGATGCAGGAGGGTGTTTATTTCCCGGACCGCAAAATAACTGTTGGGGATGTGGAGATGCCTATAGTGATCCTCGGGGACCCAGCCTACCCGCTAATGCCCTGGCTCATGAAGCCATACACAGGAGCCCTGGACACTGAAAAGGAGCTCTTCAACTACCGGCTGAGCAAGTGCAGAATGGTGGTGGAGTGTGCTTTTGGCCGTCTGAGGGGGAGATGGAGAAGCTTGCTTACTCGCTCCGACCTCAGCCAAACAAATATCCCCATTGTGATTGCAGCGTGCTGTGTGCTCCACAATCTCTGTGAGAGCAAGGGGGAGACGTTTATGGCGGGGTGGGAGGTTGAGGCAAATCACCTGGCTGCTGATTACGCACAGCCGGACACCCAGGCGATTAGAAGATCACAGCGGGACGCGCTGCGCATCCGGGAAGCTTTGACAGCTAGCTTCCAGAGCGAGCAGGGTAACCAGTGACTGTTACGCTTGTTTAAACAGAAGCTGAACCTGCCCCCGTTTCTTTACCCAGTTTCTGTTGCCTATCCTCTCCAATTACCAACCCCCTTTCCCCCCCCCCCCCCCCCGCATTCAACGCTTTAAAAGTATAATAAAGGAAACATTGTTTATTAAAACCGTCTTTATTAATTTCTCGGTTAAGGGTTTACCCTGGGATGCATACTGCGGTTGGGGAGCGGGTGGAGTGTTGGAAAGGACGCTTCCAAACTTGGGGAATGACAGGCTCCTGCTCGCAGAGCAGTCCGCAGTGCAGACTGCTTGTTTCAAGGGAGCCTGCAACCCCTCCTATTCGCAACTGTGTGTGGTGGGGCCTGTGTGACTTTTTGGCCATGGATTGCGGCCACAGATCCCCTGCTGCATGGATCTGTCATGCAGGCTATCGCCGGCCGCAAAAGTTCTGCAGCCACCCTCCCCCACCAGAAAGTCTGAGGCCCCCCCCCATAGAGAACATGAAAACCCCCTCCCAGAATGACAAGTGTGCCTAGTGAATGCAATGTGAGTGACTTTCTGTTGAACCTTTCCCCCTGTCTGTACCCTGGTTCTGGCGCCTGTTGTCTCAAATTACAAACCCCCTTACCCACTCCCCCAAAACCAAACCGTCCTGTGAAAAAGTCAGGGAAACAGCACTGTACAAAACAAACATTTTTAGTAAGGGGAGCATAGTTTTGAGATGAAACCTGGGCAGGGAACTGTTGTGGGGTGCGGTTGGAGGGAAGGAAAGGACCCATCTAAAGTTTTGGGAATGAGAGCCTTCTGCTACTGGAGCAGTCTGCAGGGGTGGAGTGATTATTTCCACGGCCCCTGCCTCCCCTCGTTCTAGTGACTTTGGGTGAGGGGGGGATTGGACTTTGTGGCGGGGGAGGGCAGTTGGAAATAACATATAGAGGTGCTCTTTCCTCCGGTCTCCTGTCCTGGAGAACGTCTACCAGGCGCTGGAGTGTGTCAGTTTGCTCCCTCATTAGTCCCAGCAGCGTTTGAGTCGCCTGCTGGTCTTCCTGCCGCCACCTGTCTCGCGAGCTTCAGCCCTCTGCTCCCGTTCGCTGACTGCTTGCTCGGACCTTGAGACGTCCTCTCTCCGCTGTGCCACCTCCTTTCGGGAACAGACCATCAATTCAGAGAACATGTCGTCCCGGGTTCTCTTTTTGCGCCGCCTGATCAGCGCAAGCCTCTGGGAGGGTGATCCACGGGTAGGGCGGGAGACACTCGCAGCTGTGGGATGGGAGAAAGGGAGTGAATTCCTCAGAAAGATACTTTTTCCCAAACAATGCCTATACTCTTCCCCTGTGAATAAGACCATGCACAGTACCTATCACATGTGCACTTACTACAAGGTCGAATATTATGTCTTTATCTGAGTGTCTGGGGTCCCGGTGTACAGATCCCACAAGCGGTGCTGGACACTGGAAATCGGCTCTCTGGAGACCATGGTAAGCCGTTGCCTTTGGACTGCTGAGAGCTTACTTCACAGCAGTGCTCTACTCCCATGTTTCAAGCACAGTTCCTGGCGGTGGCCAGTTCCTGCTGCTGCCAAAACCGCTCATCTACAGCGGCTCGTCTACCCTTTCCCCCCCTCCGCGTGGCCGGTCCCGGGAACTGTACGTGCCCACGAACCGCTCTGTTTGAACGGCTCGCCTACCCTTTCCCCCCCTCCGCGTGGCCGGTCCCGGGAACTCTCCCTGCCTGCGAACCGCTCCGTTTGAACGGCTCGCCTACCCTTTCCCCCCCTCCGCGTGGCCGGTCCCGGGAACTCTTCCTGCCTGCGTACCACTAAGTTTCAATGGTTAGCCTCCCAGCTCCCCCCCCCCCCCCCCCCCGCGTGGATGGAAACCGTCGGGTGTCGTTCTTTAAAGGGAAAATGAAGAAGTCACTATACTAAAAAAACCACTCATTCAAACCAGGGCACCATGACTGATCTCACTCTGATGAGGATTACGGAGACAGAGAAAGACCGCATGCTGCGTGAATGCCAGCAAACCCCGGGGCCGTATGCAGCCATGCTATGCAAGGCAATGATACCAGAGTACCTGCAGCTTGCATGGCGCGGGAAAGTATCCTACCATGGAGGAGACAATAAGGCCGCTCTCCCTGGGAACCTGATGCAAAAGCTTTCACTGTACCTCCAGGAGAGCTTTGCGGAGATCTCCGATGGGGATTTCTCCTCTATCCCCATACATATTGACAGACTTTTCGAGTAGTTGCACTGGAAAACGACTCAAAACTGAAGCGCCTATGGCCAATTAAGCAATACAAACACATTGCTAACACACCATGCCTATTCTATTCCAAATAAATGTTTAAAACACTGACCTGCTGATCCTTCGCCTGGTTCCTGGTCAGGGATGCTGCCTTGGGAGGGTTCGTAGGGGATCTCAGTGAGGGTGATGAATAGATCCTGGCTGTCGGGGAAATCAGCGGTGAAAGCGCTGTCGACTGCCTTGTCCTCCTCCTCTCCTTCCTCTTCTTCACCATCCGCAAAAACTTCAGACGATGTGGCCGTAGATAAGACCCCGTTGTGGGAGTCCACGGACACTGGTGGGGTAGTGGTGGCAGCACCACCGAGCATAGCATGGAGTGCCTTGTAAAAACGGCATGTGTGTGGCTGCGATCCGGAGCGTCCGTTGGACTCTTTGGTCTTCTGGTACGCCTGTCGCAGCTCCTTGATTTTCACGCGGCGCTGCATCCCGGCTGTATCCTCTCTCCGTCATAGCCTTGGATATTTTTTCATAAATTTTTGCATTCCGTCTTTTGGATCGGAGCTCGGCTAGGACGGATTCATCTCCCCACACAGCGATCAGATCCAAGACTTCCCGATCAGTCCATGCTGGAGCCCTCTTTCTATTCTGGGATTTCATGGTAACCTCTGCTGGAGAGCTCTGCATCGTTGCCAGTGCTGGTGAGCTGGCCACAATGTCCAAACAGGAAATGAGATTCAAACTGGCCAGACAGGAGAAGGAATTCAAATTTTCCCAGGGCTTTTCCTGAGTGGCAGGTCAGAGCATCCGAGTACGGATTGTTGTCCTGAGCGTCCACTGAGTGGTGCACTGTGGGATAGCTCCTGGAGCTATTACCGTCAAATTCCGTCCACGGTAACACGAATTCGACATGGCCATGTCGAATTTAGCGCTACTCCCCTCGTCGGGGAGGAGTACAGAAATCGAATTACAGAGCCATTTATGTCGAAATAAATAGCTTCCTAATGTGGACGGGTGCAGGGTAAAATCGAGTTAACGCTGCTAAATTCGACAAAGTCCTAGTGTAGACCAGGCCTAAGACTAGTAGTATTCGTCAATATGTTTATTAATGACCTGATGAACAGGGAGTTGATACTGACTTTTTTGACAGGAGATTGTGATGAATACCAGTCAAAAAGATCAACAGTATAATTAGAGGAAGTGCAACATAGACACTTGTTTGCTCTATTTGCATGTGTGAAGGGCATGGGAGCTTCCAATCCATAAAAATATTCAAATGATCCTATATATAATTTGTGATATCTTAACCTTGAATCATGTTCAGTTTTTATCCTCTTATCTCAGAAATAACACACTATAAGAGAGTGGAAATGTAAAATTTTCTAAGAGCAGCACAAATTAATGGTAGCAGGGGTAGGTGGAGGGTAGGTAGGGATGAGCCTCCTATATGAAATATTTAAAAGTTCAGGACTATTTCACTTGCGGGGGGGAGTGTAGGAGCTATAATAGAGGTATGCATAATGTTAGATGATACAGACATGGCCATTTCGATGCTCCTAGTTACAATTTTCCATATTAAAAGAAGAGGGCAACTGGTAAAATCAAAAGGCAACGAATTTTGAGTGGGAAGCAGAATACTCTTTTAAAGATAAAAAATCTGTGTAACTCACTGTTACAGGATTTTACTGAAGCAAATACCCTAATGAGAATCCCAAAATAGACAGAATAATATCTATTTACACCAGCTAAAATAAAATTACCAGGACTATCATTCTGATGATTTCAGGCATACAGTAATCCAAAGCTCAAGGTGTGAGGTGGAAATGTATCCCTGTATTATTGCACAAGAATGAACTAATGTTGAAGTCTAATATCTTCCTCATAAGTATCTGGGATTGGTCACTATCTAGAATACTGATCTGTTCTAGTATAGCAGCACCTATCAGTATGTTCTTTAAAAATCACATTGGTGGTTTGAGTTGGATGTTTTTTGTTGTTAGTGTTCACTTCCTAAGTATTACTATATAGGGTAGAGCAGTCCAGATACTGCTATCTTTGACAAAAGACAAAACATCACTTATCTAGTCTATTCTCAGAGATACCTGGTATATAGGGACCACTTGAGACTTGACTAACGGTGTATAACTCCAGTCATTAATGACCCCTAACATAGGGTGATAGTACGGTCGGGACGCCATTTGTCCCAATATTTAGTTTCAGGAATTTTTTTTTTCCGCTTAGGCGGTGCTGACAGGTAGGGGGTCACCTTTTCAATCCCAGCACTCACCCAGCACGGTCTGGTCGTCGGTGGCATTTCGGTGGCGGGTACATCTTTCTTCTGCGGCATGACGTATTACCCGCCACCAAAGTGCCACCCAGCGACTGAAGGACCTACCGCAGAAGTGCCGCTGAAGACCAGGATGTGCTGGGTGAATGTAGAAAATGCGCTCCCCCAAGCAGTCCCAATTTTTTTCTACTCCTCATTTGGTCACCCTACCCTAACATCCTCTACAGACAAACCTCTTGATCTCTTTTTCTATGACTTAGGTTCTTATTCCAGTCTCTAGAAGTAAGATGCAAGCAGTTGAGATCAGGACTTCTAAAACTTTCTTTCTACGTTAGACCATCTACAGTAACTTATTTGTTATTGGTGCAGTTAAGGTATAGCCATCATAAAGTCTAATTTTGTTTTTGGCTGCCCTCTCAGGTCATTATTCTGATTTTTAGATATCTGTGACAGGTTACAAAACAAGAAAGAAAATACAAAATCATTTGTAGTATTTGACAGAATCGTAAGTTGTGCTGTAGTACTAGCCATGGTGGAAATTTCTTTCAATACCAGGACAACCATTCTTGTAGGGTGGTGCTTTTGGAGGTACATTTTCCCCGCCCCCTTTTTTCCCCCTGCACATTCAGATCACAGTCCAGAGAAAAGGCAAAACAACTAAACAATACATAGAATTTTCTTTTTGATTTTCCTGTCACTTGGATATTCATTAACAAACTGCACTGTCTTTACCACTGCTCACTTCTCAATACTTGAATAACTTACAGAGATGAGTCACAGTAGAATGTGGAATGCAGACAGTTCTGTGTAGTATTTATGGCAGAAGGAATTGTAGGAAAAAAGGGCTGGAATAATAAGACAAACCCCAAGAGAAGCAATTTGACTTCCCTGTTGATCCTCTTCACTTGTTACAATTTATTTAATTTGGTATATACAAATAAGATTTAAATTAAATTACCTGTAGCCTGAAGCAATAAGCATTTATTTTAATTAGTAAAAGGGTAAACCATATTTGGCTGTCTGCTTAGTGCTGTATTATCTGATTTTTGGTAAAGTATTGACTGATGAAAGCATTTCAATCCATTTTAGTCCTCCCCCGTCCATCCCTTTTCTTTACTGCAGGTACCCAGCTTCCCCCTTCTAACCTGGCTAGAGCTAAAATAATATCAATCATTTTACCTTGTTTTCAAAATCTAATCTATGGTTCAGTGTTCACTAGTTGCATATAGAAAATTGCCTATTGGTGATTTGCTTTGCAATTTAGTTTCTACAAGCTAAGTCCCAATTACACTAGAGAAGTCTAGGTTGCAACTGTCAGGAATTTGGATTGATATTCTACTTACAGAAATGATGTGGACATGATTTACTTCATTTTGGAATAGAAAGCAACAATATATTACATCCAAGGAGGCAGTAATACAGAAGTAAAGTTGCATACTTGTTCCAATGAAAGAGACTAGAGCTATTGTTGTGACATGGACAGAATGCTGTAGGTTCTCAGTATTCTACTAAGATAGTGAGCAACCCATTGGTGTGTGGCATGCTCTATTCAAAGAAAAGGAGAGCTCCTTCATGTAGTCAAGAAAAAAATGTGTGCCTGCCTGCCTACATTTCCATAGGATACTAAATACAAATTTGTAATAGGAAAACATTTGGAAAGTTCATCATAACTAAATATACAATGTACTTCTAATTATTTGGAGGAAATACACTGTATGACACAAAGCAGAAGCTTACAAGTACTGTAAGAAACAAGGAGCAATAATGGAGACTTCATACTCTACTACACAATGTAGTAGGTAGTAGAACTCTGAACTGTTCAACTTTAAACTTCAAGCGCACAAAATCAGCCTCGGTTTACATTTAAAATGCTGCCACAAACAAGCAGTGGTTTGCTCATATTTGTTTAGTGTTCCCAATGTAGGCCCCAATCAGCCAAAACTCTTGACCATATGCATCACTTTCAGCACATTAAAAGCCCTATTGAAGACATATGAACAGTTCACAAAACTCTACTACCTTCTATACTGCCTCTATCAACTGCCTGCAAATATCATACTCCTCCTACTTTTGCATTTTTACCAACCATCATCCTGCTGCTCATGACATTGAAGTTATAGACAGAGAAAAGCAGTGAATCTACTACTCAGCAGGTTCATTACTAGAGTTGGTCAACATATTTTCATCATAATATTTTTTCCTTAAATGGCTTTTTGCCCAAAATGCATATTTTCATGGGAAAATATTGTTTTTGGCAAAAATCAGTAAAAATATTCAGTTTTTGGTTGAAAAGAACCATTTTCTGAAAACTAAAATCCAAAAACTTACGGAAATGCTTTCAGTTTCCAGTTTTTCAACAAACCCCAAAAGACTTTCAAAGTAAACTTAAAAAAAACCACCTTAAAATTGGTCTAAATTTCTTATGGGAAAAATAAATGGCATTTTTGACCCGCTCTGTTCATTACACTCACACATGAGAAATAAGGAAAACAAATTAATCCCAATTCAATGTTTTTTTCTGAGTATGCAGAGTTTATAAGGTGTGCAAGACAGAGCTGTCATGTCTGAGAACTGCACAGCGTATAACTTCATAAAACCCAGAAAGAGCTGCCAGAGTTAGATCTCCTTAAATGAAGAGTCAAGTTTTATGTGAGTTTAACATGTAAGTGTACAGTGTGTGTGTGTGTTGGGTTTTTTGAAAAAAATCTTCATTCTATTTTAAAAAGAGACTTTAAAACTGTTCTTTCAATCTATTTTATTTTAGAAAGTATCAGAGCGGTAGCCGTGTTAGTCTGGATCTGTAGACGCTACAAAGAGTCCCGTGGCACCTTATAGACTAACAGACGTATTGGAGCATAAGCTTTCATGGTGAATACCCACTTCGTCGGATGCATCCGACGAAGTGGGTATTCACCCACGAAAGCTTATGCTCCAATACGACTGTTAGTCTATAAGGTGCCACGGGACTTTGTGAATTTTAGAAGGAAAATTCCAAACTTCACAATAGAGCTCCAGCACATCCAAGCAGATATGATTTTTTCTATAGTCTTGCAGACTTTGTAAAATATGTAAATCAAACACCTCTCCTTCAAGAAACCGAGAAGCTATGCTTCAGAGGCCCTAATCATGCAATTAGTTTATGTGAAAGTCTTCACGGACTATTTTATATAACTAAAATTCCTCAGATGTTTCTATGTCAGAGAATCATCAAGATGCAATGCCTGAAAGTGGTAGTTACAAAAATTCAAACTGAAAATAAGCCACAACTTTTGAAAAGATGATTGTTAGACCCAGTTACCAAGATAAGTGAGCAGTTGAGCATTGGACCAATATTGAATCTCTCTAAAATACATACTCTAATTCTCTCAAGTTATTGAGCTTGATCATGTTCACTGAATAGTAGGGAAAAATAATTCCCTCCACTGGAAAAATCTGGGCTCTGGTGGTGTGAAAGGAGGAATAAGTGCCAGAGTTGAGGAACCCTAATATAGGACACTCTACCAGCGCTCCCCTTCACCATAAACTGAGGAGAATTGAACATCTTAGCTGATCACCGCTGCTATGGAGGGAGAAAGGCAGTTTCTCTAGTAACCTAGCCACAAACCTTTTTAAAACTTTAAGAGTTAAAACCAACATCTTCAAATTCCATGCAGAAACTATCACTGTTATGTAATGACACTGTGCATCACCACATAAAATGCGAGAAGCAACATTATGCACTTACTTCAGCTTCCAACTGGTCTAAAGATGTAGTCCCACATAGAGTACATTGTGGCAGGCCACTCTCAAGATGACAAAGGCGTGGATAACTGCAGCAGAGCTCACATTTGAAAGAAAATTTTGCCTTTGTCTCACCAGGCAAAGATGGAAAAAAAGTGTTGTCAGCTAGTTACCTTTGCTGCCACCTGAGCACTTAGGAGCAGTAAAAGGTCTAAAAAGCTCCCTTGAGCTGCAAATCTGTTATAAATGACAGCTGCACAACCAGGGAGTGCAGATATAATATTAGCCAACTCTTACAGTTGCTTCTTCCATTCTACCAACATTACTTCAGGTTAACTCTCATCCAAGACCCAATTTCCAGAATCACTAGGTAATCATCCATGTTGTGGTCACAGCATACAAACAGAGAAATTAGATCAAAACATATCCTTTCTGGAAGACTGCTATATTAAACTACTTTATATTTTAGAATCCAGCACTAGGGGTGCAGGGGATGCTGCAGCACCGCCTAACTTGAAATGGTTTCTATTATATACAAGGTTTACAGTTTGGTTCAATGGCTCTTAGTAGCCCCACCATAAAACTGTTCCAGCACCCCTGCTCATATATACTTTGAACAGACGAGGAACTCAATTTACAGTTGAGGCTCCACAGCTAACTTTAAGGTTGATTTTACCATATTAAGACACTCTTCATCTATAGCCCTAAAATATTTTTTACATCCGTGCTCCTGTACCTCTTCTCCATTTCCAATAAAAGCTACATACCCCATAACACAATTCCACAGTCTACATACTAATGTACAAAACCACAAACCTTCTGGTTTACCTTCTCTTTATAAGTTAGCTACACTAACATCACCTCTGATTCTCCATACACCTATGGAAGATCTACTCCTTCCTTATTGCAATATCCCACAGCAGTCAATACACCATAGCATTGTCATAGCTTACCCACTACATATAATCCACAAACAACACTCTCCCTTACCAACCATGTTATTACAAGCCACGAAGTCCTATTTATCTCACTGTGTCTATAGACTAAAAATGTCTACAGACTATTCTCATCTTAATCACACTTCCAAAGTGATTCTCAGCCTACAGGCACGTGGGTCATCAGTTAAAGACAAGTCATCTATCCACATTGAGCCAGCCCATTTGACAAATATGTGCTGCAAGTCCCAGAGTGTATCCTTCACAGCAGGACAGGCTATGAACTTGTCTGGGCCACATACAGAACAGAGAAATTGATGTGAAAACAAAATATGGTTCTTTTGACTGCGGTTAATGAGCAACTGAAAGTCATAATACTTAACATACTGTCCCATTTGTGGATTGTGCAGTGTGGAAAAGTAGTAGTAGGCAGAGTTAAGGTTTTTGTGGCGATTTGAGACAGATCCTTAGCTGGTGCAAATTGTCATGGCTCTTTGGAGTCAATGGTGCTGAGGACCTGCCTCTTTAAGTCTGAGTTTCAAATACTAGGGGAGAAATTTTGAATCACAGTATTTTAATAATAATCTTTGGGCCTCATCCAAAGCTCACTGAAATCTGAGTGTCTAGCTGTTGCCTGCGATGCGCTTTGGATCATACCCTTCATATTTAAGTTGTCTACACTGCAATTCAAACTGTAACTCTCTCATAATGAAGGTTTTTGTTTGGAAATATACCCGGTTCTAGGATGTACAAAGAGATGCTGCTGATAGACATACGAACATATAAGCTGATGGAAAATTTGTTAGACTTCCTCAAATGTCCTCACCTAGCCTTCAAAATGTTGGTATCACCTTCCTCAAGCCTTGTTACTTTTCTGGTCACCATTTTTGATAGAAAATGCCTGTTTTTCCTTTCTATCTAATACTGTGGCAGTATTTTGTTGACAACTCCTCCAGTTTCTTCAATGAAGATGCTAATTGATATACTTTTTTTTTTTTTTTGGCTCTCTTTTCAGCAACATGGCATATTGGTAATAAATAGTTGTGTCTCACTGGGAGGAAAATAAAGCATAAGGCTCCCTGGGGGATTTCCCATCATGTCTGGGATATGGATTGTGGGAGAGACCTAGCATAACAAGCCCAGTTCTTTCTACATCCCTCTTGCCCTTCTTCTGACAACAGAGTTAAAAGCCTGCCCCATTTCCTTCCCTCCTGGAAAGGGCGGTGGGGTAGGAAGTAAGAGTTTATTGCGCTGAGCTGTTTAAAGGCTGCTTACACCTCTGCTTTGGTCTTTCAGGGAGACTATTTACCCTTTTGTTGACAACTTTTAAAAACACATTCAACGATAAAAGTGCAATATAAAAGCTAGCCATAGTGCCACTTCTGAAATGTGGTTGTATTTTGTATACAAGTTTAGGACTAATTTCTAGGGCTGTCAATTAATTGCAGCTAACTCATGTGAATAAATAAAAAAAATAACTGCGATTAAAAAAAATTAATCGCGATTAATCGCATTGTTAAACAATAGAATACCAATTGAAATTTTTATTAAACATTTTTGGATATTTTTCTACATTTTCAAATATATTGGTTTCTATTATAACACAGAATAAAACATGAATAGTGCTCACTTTATATTATTTTTGATTACTAATATTTGCACTGTAAAAATAAGCAAAAGAAATACTATTTTTCAATTCACCTCATACAAGTACTGTAGTGGAATCTCTTTATCATAAAAGTGTAACTTTAAAGTGTACCTTTTTTTGTTACATATCTTCACTCATAAACAAAATGTAAAACTGTAGAGCCTACAAGTCCACTCAGTCCTACTTCTTATTCAGCCAATTCCTAAGACAAACAAGTTTGTTTACATTTACGGGAGATACTGCTGACTGCTTCTTATTTACAATGTCAGCTGAAAGTGAGAACAGGCATTCATATGGCACTTTTGTAGCCAACATTGCAAGGTATTTACGTGCCAGATATGCTAAACATTCATATGCCCTTTCATGCTTTGGCCACCATTCCAGAGGACATGCTTCCATGCTGCTGATGCTTGTTTAAAAAAAAATGTTTAATTAAATTTGTGACTGAACTCCTTGGGGGAGAATTGTATGCCTCCTGCTGTGTTTTACCCACATTCTGCCATGTATTTCATGTTATAACAGTCTCGGATGATGATGACCCAGCACATGTTCGTTTTAAGAACACTTTCACTGCAGATTTGCCAAAACGCAAAGAAGGTACCTATGTGAGATTTCTAAGAATAGATACAGCACTCGACCCAAGGTTTAAGAATCTGAAGTGTCTTCCAAAATCTGAGAGGGATGAGGTGTGGAGAATGCTTTCAGATGTCTTAACAAAGCAATACTCTGATGTGGAAACTACAGAATTCAAACCACCAAAAAAGAAAATCAACCTTCTGCTGGTTGCATCTGACTCAGATGATGAAAATGAACATGTATTGGTCCGCTCTGCTTTGGATCGTTATCGAGCAGAATCGGTCATCAGCATGGGCACATGTCCTCTGCAATGGTGGTTGAAGCATGAAGGGACATATGAATCTTTAGCGCATCTGGCACATAAATATCTTGCGATGCCAGCTACAACAGTGCCATGCGAAAGCCTGTTCTCACTTTCAGGTGACATTTTAAACAAGATGTGGGCAGCATTATCTCCTGCAAATTGTAACCAAACTTGTTTGTCTGTGCGATTGGCTGAAGAAGGACTGAGTGGACTTATAGGTTCTAAAGTTTTACATTGTACAAAAAATAACTGCATTCAAAAATAAAACATAATTCTACATTTGTAAGTTCAACTTTCATTATAAAAAAATGCACTACTGTACTTGTATTAGGTTGTAATAAATACATATAAAATGAGCAATGTACACTTTATATTCTGTGTTCTAATTTTAAATCCATATATTTGAAAATGTAGAAAACATCCACAAATATTTAAATGGTATTCTATTTAACAATGCAATTAGTCATGTGATTAATGACGATTAATTTTTTTAATCTCTTGACAGCCCTACTAATTTCATTATAAGTATCTGAGTAATAAAATGAACAGAACTGGAGCTTATCCTCAGATAATGTTCTACTGATGATCAGTAAATATTAATGCTGATGCATTTTTAAACTTCGCATGAAGGTGACACTTTCACTTATTAGAAGTGGTTGCAAACTACTCTGTTAACATTATTTCGGTTATTGCCAAATTTAATATGAATTAAGTCTTTTAGAACTTCAAAAAGAAACTCTGAAAAGTCCCTCTTCTGATGGAGGAAATCTATTTTGGCAGCTATGATTGTCCTCTGAACTGGCTGGAAGCTGGAATATCTTCAGTGTTATTTCTAAAAAAACCTCTTTACGTATAAAGAAAAGAGCAATTGAAGCTTCTAAACACAGTGGGACTCCTCACATCCACAGAGGTCTGCAGGAGTGGGGTAACAGTCTACTCTTGAGGTAGGATTGTGAAGGAGGTTTGTTATATATAGTTGCCTGATTTAAACGTACCGGTAAAATTCTCTGTTTCAGAAGTAGCATTTGTAGACAATTCTGCCTAATTGTACACTGCCTTGAATAGAGCTGGACTAATAGTTTGTAACCAACAGTTTATTTGACCCACATGGCAATATTTTTCAAATATATTCTTTGACTTTTTCCCAGTATGATGCACCCAATTTATAAAGAACATTTAATTTAAAAATATATTTATTGAATACATGGGGAAAGAGACAGGAAACAATAGTCCTTGTTTCTAGAGCATTTTCTCTTATGCTATTAAGTAAGGCATAGCATAAATTCTACAGGTAGGAACATAACCTCATCCCCGTTATGTTTAATCCAACAGGAATCCTTATAAATTGATCTGACCCATTGGTAGTCCTTCGTATTGCCTGCAGGAGGCCAGATGTGATTTTCTTTCCTGGGCACTCAGTCCTTGTACCAGCAGAGTTTGGTGGTATCCTCAGCCCATAGAGAATGAATTATGCTTTTACCAATACCTTTTCAATCGTTTAAGATGGTGAGTTACTAGGCTCTGAAGGAATTTCAATCTAATCCCTTTTAGTTGGAAGGATTGAAAGGAGGAGGGCAAGCATTGAGGGTGTGATAAATGAAGGGGGATGGGGGATAGGTCCCTTTTTATGGACACCCAGCCAGCCAGTTAGCTATAAAGTTCCTTTTGGTGGATGTTCTCTGCTTGCTTTACCTGTAAAGGGTTAACAAAGTCCCCCAGGTAAAGGAAAAGGAGTGGGCACCTGACCAAAAGAGCCAATGGGAGGGCTAGACCTTTTTAAAATTGGGAAAAAACTTTATTTTGTCTGTGCCCTGGGCTACACTAGAGGGGGGGGGTCGATCTACGATACGCAACTTCAGCTACGTGAATAACGTAGCTGAAGTCGGCGTATCGTAGATCGACTTACCTCGCCGTGAGGACGGCGGCGAGTTGATCGCTGCCGCTCCCCCGTTGACTCCGCTTCTGCCTTTCACCGAGGTGGATTTCCGGAGTTGACGAGGAGTGCGTTTGGGGATCGATTAATCGCATCTAAATGAGACGTGATAAATCGATCCCCGATCGATTGCTACCCGCCGATCCGGCGGGTAGTGAAGACAAGCCCTGTGTGTTGTGGTTCTCCGGGAAAGAGAGGAGACACAGAGCAGCAATGCTGTAAGCAGCTTTAAAACCAGGTATGAAAAATCAAATTATACCTCAACCCTACTTATCTGAAACCCCAAATATGTAAGTAATCAAGGAATGTATAGGAAGACACGATTAGGATTATTTCTTAGTGGCTTGTGAACTCCTTTCTACTATCCCCAGATGCTTTTGTTTGCTTGTAACCTTTAAGCTGAACCACCAAGAAAGTTATTTTGGGTGCTTAATTTTTGGAATTGCTCTTTTAAAATCTAGCAAAAGCCTAAGTTTCAGATGCATTTCCTTTTTTTGTTTGTTTTAATAAAATTTACCTAAGAGGTTTGTGCATATGTTTAATTAGCTGGTGGCAACAGCTAATTTCCTTTGGTTTTTGTTCTCAACTCTTCCCCGAAGGGGGTGGGGAGGGGGGGTGTGTGTGTGAGAGAGAGAGAGCACGCTTATGGGTATCCCACAGGAAGGAATTCCCAACTGTCTTCCTGGGTTCTAAAAGGGTTTTTGCATGTAGGTGGTGGCAGCGTTTACCAAGCCAAGGTCAGAGAAAAGCTGTAACCTTGGGAGTTTAATACAAGCCTGGAGTGGCAAGTATTTTTTAAAATCCTTGTACACCCCTACCTTCTGCTCTCAAAGTGCCAGAGTGGGGAATCAGCCTTGACAGAGAGTGATGGGTATGACAGCAGGGTAAAACTGAAAGATCTTTAATACTCCAACTGGGGGACACAGGACAATCTCTGTGGAAAAAACTGGGACCCAGAATCTCTCCTATGCCTAAGTCTGCCTACTCCAGGAGAAGAGGAGCCATCAAAATTATGGCTGTGATTTGCACAATTCGGTCCAGAGACTGATTTGAGCCAGTCACTATAATCTGTGCCATCTGGCTATAGTCTCCATGGAATTGTATGCAAGCTGGAGACTGCCAAAGTATTACAACCATGTCCCCTTCCCTCCAGCATGCCCACTTAAACCAGTGGCCACGGAGGGATTTGGGAGAAGGTATAGGAGTTTGCTCTGTGTCAGTGAGCTGAGGACTCTGTCTTACTGGGGAAATCCTCAGCGGGGGCTTTCCGCTCACGTTGTCCAGCAGTAGTGGTGCAAAGAGTGAAGAGGAAGGGACAACAAATATGGCCCTGGATGTCTTTTACAATATTTGACAATCTCAGTATTATCAAAACCCTAGCCCAACACTAGGGCTTTATCCTTTGCACTCTTGACAGTTTAGCAGTTAACACAGAGTCAAGAGTCTCTGTGCTGTTTGTTTTGCCAAATGTTAGAAATATGATCCCCTAGCTAAACCTGAGATCCTATTACTATTCAGACCCTGTACATATGATTTTTCTCATGCCCTGGTCCTTTGAGTTTTGCAATGCAAGAATAAGGGGAATAGTTGCTTTTGTGTATTTCCTGAATGAGCAGCTTCATATTCTAACATTATAGTATATGGAATCTGATTTTCATTTCACCTGATAGTAATGTGTGAAAACTAGCAAGGGGATAGAATCATTCCATGCTCCTCCTCCTCATTATACACAAGACTACATACTCTGCAGTAAAGACTAGGGCTAGATTTTGACCCCTGAGGGATGATTCATAAGCTGCTCCTCCTGAGAGGCATTTCTGTTTCCTCCTTGGAGGTGAGAATTAGGAAGAATTTGCTACTGGGAGGTTAGTTATTCCTCCCTTGCATGAGTGCATACAATCTAGCCCCAATTATGGTAAAAATTTTCCTACATAGAGGAAAACTTCAACTTCTTCTTTCATATGGCAAGAGAAGTGATGAGCAATGTTCAAATAGTCAAATCCAGATTAGTAAAATAAGGCATAGTTTTGGAAGTGTTTTGGCATATGCCTGAGATGCCACCAGCAAATGAAATCATGCCTCAACAATCTGTTAGAATCCTTTGAGGGGGTCAACAAGCATGTGGATGAGGGTGATACTTGGATTCTTGCAGGGTGATAGTGTACTTGGACTTTCAGAAAGCTTTTGACAGGGTCCCACATCAAAGGCTCTTAGGCAAAGTATGGGATAAAAGGGAAGGTCCTCTGATGAATCAGTAACTAGTTAAAAGATAGGAAACAAAGGGTAGGAATAAAGGTCAGTTTTCACAATGGAGAGAGGTAAACAGCAGGGTCCCCCATGGATCTGTACTGGGACCAGTGCTGTTCAACATATTCATAAATCATCTGGACATTGGGTAAACTGAGGTGGCAAAGTTTGCAGACAATATTACATTACTCAAGATAAAGTCCATAGCTGACTGTGCAGAGTTAAAAAGGGATCTCACAAAACTGGTTGCGCAAAAAAATGGCAGATGAAATTCAATGCTGATAAATGCAAAATAATGCATGTTGGGGGGAAAAAATCCCAATTTTTTAATGTATATATTTACCACTCAAGAAAGATCTTGGAGTCATCACAGATAGTTCTCTGAAAACATCTGCTCAATGTGCAGCGGCAGTCAAAGATAACCAAATGTTAGGAACCATTAGGAAAGGTGTAGCTAATAAAACTAAAAATATCATAATGCCACTATATAAATGCATGGTATGCCCACATCTTCAATACTGCATGCAGTTCTGGTTGCCCTATCTCAGAAGAGATTTATTAGAATTGGCAAAGGTAGTGAGAAGGGCAAGAGAAATTATTAGGGGAATGGAACAGCTTCCAAATGTGGAGAGATTAAAAAGACTGGAACTGTTCATCTTAGAAAAGAGATGACTAAGTTGGGGGGTGGGTGGGTTGGGGGGAACAAGAGATATGATGGAGGTCTCTAAAATCATGAATGGTGTGAAGAAAGTGAATAAGGAAGTGTTGTTTACCCTTTCACATAGCACAAGAACCAGAGGTTACACAATGACATTAATAGGCAGCAGGTTTAAAAAAAATACAAAATTACTTCTTCACACAATGCACAGTCAACCTGTAGAACTCTTTGCTAGGGGATGTCTG
The DNA here is from genome assembly GCA_037349315.1 of Chelydra serpentina. Lineage (NCBI taxonomy): Eukaryota > Metazoa > Chordata > Testudines > Chelydridae > Chelydra > Chelydra serpentina. The sequence continues at coordinate 49,358,219 of JBAIAC010000010.1, forward strand.
AAGGCCAAAAGTATAACTGGGTTCAGAAAAGAATTAGGTAAGTTTAATGAAGGATAAGTACATCAATGGCTATTTTCCAAAATGGTCTGGGACAAAACCCTATGCTCTGGGTGTCTTTAAGCCTCTGAATGCCAGAAGCTAGGACTGGATGAAAGGGATGGATTACTTGATAATTTCCCCATTCAATTCATTCCCTCTGAAGCATCCGGCACTGGCCATTGTTGGGACACCGGATACTGGGCTAAATGAACCATTGGGCTGAGCCAGTATGGACATTTTTTATGTTCTTATGTCATTATACATTTTTTGCGACATTGTGATGGAGCTTCCAATATTGAAAGTATTCCACCATTACCTTCATGTTGGTGGAGAGGAAGTTGCTGATGGTCAAAGTCTGTGCTTTGTACTGCAAAAGCAATGTTATCAATGACGAGCAAAATTATGTCAGATGAGTCACTAATGCAGGTGTTGAATAATGAAGGAGCCAGCACAGATCTTTGAGAAAAACAATTATTGAACATGTGCTTTGCTGATCTGCCCATTCAAAGACTCTGTATCTGTTTGGTTACTCAGCATTGTTTCCAGGAGTCGAGTAATGCTACCGCATTTGATGTCTAGAGCAATAGCGCATATCTCTATACCATGTCACAGGCAGTGGATAATTCTGTCAATATGTTCCATTTTTTTAGATTTCACTGGAAGCCAGCTTCAATGTAACTGAAACTAAAGCTGCAGTATGCAAAATGAGGGGACAAAATTGGTAGCAAGTCTCCACCATGGCAACTAAGTGATTGGGCAACAAAATGGCAAATGAAATTTAATGTGGATAAATGTAAAGTAATGCACATTGGAAAACATAACTCCAACTATACATACAATATGATGGGGGCTAATTTAGCCACAACTAATCAGGAAAGAGACTTTGGAGTCATCGTGGATAGTTCTCTGAAGACGTCCATGCAGTGTGCAGCGGCAGTCAAAAAAGCAAACAGGATGTTAGGAATCATTAAAAAGGGGATAGAGAATAAGACGGAGAATATCTTATTCCCCTTATATAAATCCATGGTACGCCCACATCTTGAATACTGCATACAGATGTGGTGGTCTCATCTCAAAAAAGATATACTGGCATTAGAAAAGGTTCAGAGAAGGGCAACTAAAATAATTAGGAGTTTGGAACGGGTTCCATATGAGGAGAGATTAAAGAGGCTAGAACTTTTCAGCTTGGAAAAGAGGAGACTAATGGGGGATATGATAGAGGTATATAAAATCATGAGTGGTTTGGAGAAAGTGAATAAGGAAAAGTTATTTACTTGTTCCCATAATATAAGAACTAGGAGCCACCAAATGAAATTAATGGGCAGCAGGTTTAAAACAAATAAAAGGAAGTTCTTCACACAGCACACAGTCAACCTGTGGAACTCCTTGCATGAGGAGGTTGTGAAGGCTAGGACTATAACAGGATTTAAAAGAGAACTAGATTAATTCATGGAGGTTAAGTCCATTAATGGCTATTAGCCAAGATGGGTAAGGAATGGTGTCCCTAGCTTCTGTTTGTCAGAGGGTGGAGATGGATGGCAGGAGAGAGATCACTTGATCATTACCTGCTAGATTCACTCCCTCTGGGGCACCTGGTATTGGCCACTGTCGGCAGACAGGATACTGGGCTGGATGGACCTTTGGTCTGACCCAGTATGGCCATTCTTATGTTCTTATAAAACACATGCATTTTGCCCTGAATTGGATGGCACTAGTTTAAAAGGGGCATAACTGACTTTGAAAGTAGCAAGGGTGAATGCTACCACTCAGAATAATACTAATTTAGAGGTTTGTGAGTAACTGATTTTGAAACTCTGTCAGTTCTGTAAAATTGGGGGAAAATTGGTTTGGGTCAATAATGAATAATTAAATATTAAGTGGCTCAAGGACTGGAACCTAGAGAGGAATGAGAGGTATCCCAGATCAGTACCCTAATCACAAGAGTGTAAAGTCATTCTTATGCTCTCTCTGGCCCAATGAATATTGTAGTATTGTATACAAAGTGGAACAGCTTGAACAGGCTGCAAGACACCCACCTTGGAATACCCTATAACCGGGTGGCTAGGGCAGTCACCCAGGAAAGACTGGTTCAAGTCCCTGCTCTAGAAGAGGGATTCAAACGCAGGTCTCCTCCACCCCAGGTGAGCAACCTAACCACTGAACTAAAGGTTATAAGGGGGTCACCACTTCCTGCTCTGCCAGTGGTTTTGTGATGGTGCCTAAATCCCCTTGGGACTCTGGCTGAAAAATCAAAATATTTCATTTTGGTAATGTCCAAATGGTTTGATTCGACATTTCCAACATTTTTTTTCTTTTTTTTTTGTTTTGGTGGAGACAATTAGCTGAAATCAGCATGAATTCACAAAATGTTTGTCAACCTGAACCTGCATTTTTCAGGGAGGGGGGGAAAAAGCTTTGCCTGAAAAAATTTCTCCCAGCCCAAGTGCTAGTCAGGCCCAGCAGCACTGATGTTTTCCAGAAGACAGCAACAGAAATCTGCGCCCCACTGAGCCTGCCTGATGCTGTGGCACCTGCCCAGTGACACTATATTCACTCTGTTAGTACATCTGTGCATTTGCTGCTGCTTGTGACATGTGACTGCTTTTGCTGATGGCCGGAATTTTCTGAGGTGGTGTATTCTCAAAATACCTTAGCATGGTGTTTCAAGACAAGGGGGCATGTAAATAAGCTTGGTCTCTGATACAGGTTTCATTGTAATTAACTGTTCATTATCCCAAACACAATCAGGTTGTGGTACTCTTCCATTTCATACCCCTCTTTCTCCTCTTCTTATGGGTAAAAGAAGCAAATTAGATGTCAATCGAATTATATTTTTGCAATAAGTTTTGGCTTTGTCACAAGCTGCGAGCTTTTTCCACCACTGCTAAGCTACTGGTGAGCTATTTAGATTGCCTTGTTCTCTGCAGGCTGTTTCTTATTTCTTCCCCTTTCATTTTGAGAAATATGAAAACTTCCATCTGTTTCTTGAACAGAATCCTTCTGAGAGGTATGTATGCATGAGCTTTCATGCTGAAGAGGCATGTTTTCCAAGACCATGCCTTTTTATGTAAATGTGTTTTGACATTAACTCTCTACCTCCATATAGTCATTCTACCTGAACATAGTGGGGTGGGGTTTTTTTGGTGCCACTCAATGAAATCATGAAATTTCTATAGTGTTTATAATTCCAGTTGACAGCAATGTTATCCACTAGTGAGAGCAGAGCTGATCAACAGTAAAATCTCAGGTTGCTGTAGTCAACCAAGGCATGACTCCACAGCAGATATTTCTGCCTTTAAGGCAATTGCAGTACTGGATTATTTGAAAGGCAGATTATTCCACATGAACAACTAAATTTATCATTAATTCTACTTTCAACTTTTCAAGATTGTTTTTGCCATTGACAATAAACACAAATTCCTAAAGGTCAAATCTATAGATATTTATATGATTCTTTGTTCAGCTGATGGCCTTTCAGTAGTATTAAAGCAATTCACCACAACAAAGTGACGGGCTGGGTGATTATTAAATGGCCCTATCAGATAGGAAACTGAAGACTGTTATTTTAAAACTCAGGAAATTCAAGTCTAACCTCCCCATATATCACTCCAGAAATACGCTGCTTAGAAAATCATCTTCTCTCTCCCTCTGTATCCCCCCAGGCTGAGATTAGCTTGATTCTCTCTTTTTTTTTTTTTTTTTTTTTTTTTTTTTTTTTTTTTTTCTGCACAGTGAGGTTCTGAATTGAGTCTGGGACAAGATCTTTTTAGTTCAGAGACCCTGTCCATGGAATTCCCACTCTGGGCTTGTCTGCCAAATTCCCTCTGTGGCTGTCTTAGGGCATGTGTTAATTCAGGTGATCAGCACCCAGGTCTGATTATCCAGGTTCTCCTGCCTCAGGTCTGAGCAGCCTCCCTGCCAAGCCACCGAGTTATCGTGTCCTCACTGGTGCTGTACTCACGCATGTGTGTTGCTAGGACTTCTGGGGCCATATCCCATGTTGTTTTGAACTGCAGTAAACTGAGCTGTCCTATGACTTTTCCTAGTGAATTATGGGAAAACTTCTTTTGTCCTTCAAGACACATGGGGGAATTGTGGGAAGGCATTGGAGGGTTTATCAACACTTGTATGGTTTAGCCTACATCCTCATTTCAAAGTGGGTGCATTACCATCCTGAGTGAAAACCTCATTCGGGCTTTGGCATATATCCCCAGAAGAGCTAACTAGCCTGGGTTTAAAGCACCACCATGTTGGGTGAGATGGTTGGGTAGACGTACATGTGCTAGCTCTGATTGAGCTAGCGCTACTCAGAATAAACATGGCCATACAGCTATATTTAGTGTCCTAGTTCTATCAGAGTTACCATGTGTATGTCTATCTGAGCTGGAAATTACACCTCCTGGCTGCAGTGTAGACGTATCATCAAAGCCTGGATTAACTCTGCAGAGAAGACACTTAAAGGCTTGATGCCAGGCGGGCACTTCTATTCAGGTCTGCAGGTTTGTCAACATTTATCTGTTTGTTTTCACAAGTTCTGTCCTTTTGGATTATTTTCTTTTTGTCTAGTTTTTGTAATTAGAGTGAACCTTTTTCTTTTTAAGGGCTATTGGGCCCAATTTAGGCTTAATTATTGTTTTAAATTTTGTACAGAACACCAGATGGGCCTAGGATCAGCATGTTAGAAACTTAGTCTCACTCACTGGGTAATGTCTACAGATTAGATTGTTAGCACCTCAGGGCATGGATCATGTTAATTTTTTCTGCGAGGTGCATAATACAGTTGCAGATATGAGCTTTCAAGCTTCAGGGAATAAACCAAATGCTGTCTGACAGGGGTTAGAAAAAAATTACCGTATGAGAAGGCTATCCCATAACTGTCCCCTATGGGTAATTTATTTTTTGCATCTCCCTCTGTATCATTCAGTATTGGTCACTGTCAGAGATAGGATATCAAAATAGATGGTATGGCACTTCCTATGCTCCTTTGTACTCTGCTGATCAGTGTATCAGTAACTAGTAGTAATAATATTAAAGGAAAAAACTCTGATTAGAGCATTTACTGGATATTAACATGGGAGTGAAAAGAGTGGCAGTCAGTCCAGAGGTCCCGTCTATGTCCTGAGTTCTGAAAATATTTCAGATACAACTTTTGAAACACTATGTAATAACACAGCTTATTCTTCATTCAGCCTAGACCCAAGGAATGCAAAACTAAAATCCCTGCAGCAAATTTTGATGTTTTGACCTGAATGGGGTGGGTAGGTGGAGAATTAGCTTTTGTCACTATCTCACCTTGGGATACTGGTGCAAAAGAAGAATACCTCATAGCACTCAATTCTGTGATCCTCATATAGGCCTATGTGCAACTTTACAGGGATGAGCAGCAAGCTCCAACCTCCTTGCTTGGCTTGCTTCCCTGGAACAAAAGGGCTGCTTGCTTCTGCCCCGACCAGGGAATGTTGCCATACCTTATGATTTTGTCACAGCAAGTCTCGTGTATGATATTTGGTGTGGGGGGGCGTTTCCATTAACGCTCCTGAATCTAGAATTAAGTGAGTTTCTCGGTTTTCACTTTAAAAAAAAAAAAGCGTGTAGCCCTCATGGTTGCACAGAAAAGCTTGGAAAAGCCTAAGTGCACCCTAAAGGCTCAAACCCCAGGAGGTAAATCATTTTTTTAAATGTCACAATTTTTAATCCTGTCCCAGGATTTTGGGGGCTTGACTCATGATTTTTTGAACACTTGAGATTTGCAATGCTGAAAGTTCTCCTAAAGGACGTTGGAAGGAGGCAAGGTTATGGATCTGCCTCCTGCTGAACTGGCCTATGGAGTGAGGCCAGCACATACCAGGGGGAGCAATATGCTTTATTGAACAGATGCTGTAGATTGCACCCACTCCTACCCCCGTGAAAGGAGCAGCACTGGGAAAGATTGTGCTTCACAGTCCCCCTGTTGAAGCACTGCACCTACACATCAACTCTCCTGCTCACACACTTTTAAGGCCAGAAGAGACCACCATGATCATGTAGTCCAGGGGTCGATAACCTTCTGCACGTGGCCCATCAGGGTAATCCGCTGGCGGGCCGTGAGATGGTTTGTTTACATAGACCGTCTGCAGGCACAGCCCCCCCGCAGCTCCCAGTGGCTGCAGTTCGCTGTTCCCACCCAATGGGAGCTGCAGGAAGCAGCGTGGGCTGCAGGGACATGCTGGCCGTCGCTTCCTGCAGCTCCCATTGGCCAGGAACAGTGAACCGTGGCCACTGGGAGCAGTGGGGGGCCGTGTCTGCAGACGGTCAACATAAACAAAATGTCTTGCGGCCCACCAATGGACTACCCTGATGGGCCACGTGCCGAAGGTTGCCAACCCCTGATCTAGTCTGACCTCCTGCACATTGCAGGCCACAGAACCTCACCCACCCACTCCTGTAGTAGACTTCTAACCTCTGGCTGAGTTACCGAAATCCTCAAATCATGATTTAAAGACTTCAAAATACAGAGAATCCACCATTTACACTAGTTTAAACCTGCAAGAGACCTGTGCCCCATGCTGCAGAGGCAGGTGAAAATCCCCCAAGGTCTCAACACTGGCTCAGAACTCCTGTTCATTTTAGAATGCATTTTGCTTGAGTAAAGAAGAGCCTAAATAAATATTCCACAAGTTTACACTTAAGTGTAGTTAAATATATTTCTTCACATTTCACTGTATTCTTTGTTATGTAGGAGCATGAGGTTTCATGCCACATAATTCATCACTGCAATAAGTTGTTTCCTCACACTTTGGCTTGAATGACAGGTCATTGCTCTCAAATAATAACATAATAAATGCTAATTTTTACAGTGATCTCCAAAGCATAGTACATCACTTATACCTAATTTAAAATGGCATATTTAATCTAATGAAGTATCTGAGGGAGACTGACCCAGGAACCTAACTGATATACAGCATACTTCCAAACAGGGCAATTTAAGCTTCATGTCTTGAAATTGATTCTTCTTTTGCTGGGTCAGCAGAGGCTAGTGGTGCTGCAGAGTCTGAGAAAGCAGCCTCAAAGGAAGGTAGAAAACTTTACTTATGTTGACAACAGGAGCAATTGCTCCGTATGAGCTAAAATTGATTGATGTAAAAGTCTAACTGTTTTCTTTCTCCAAGTTTTTACAATGTAAGCATTCCTGAAAAATCTATGCTTTGGTGCATAGATACATTTTTGAATTATGAAAAAAGATATTTTTGTCTTCTGCAGCCAAAGCATAAAACCTCATGTACCATTATGGAAACATAAGTGGAGTATAGCTGTTTCTGAGACACATGTATGTGTTTTAATTTAATTTCTTCATCTTTCACAGTGATTACTGATGAAACTTTATGTCCAAAGGCTGTAGTAAAGGGTAAAAAATACAAATACATTATCAGGAGTTAGTCCAACTTTTTTTGTGTGTCAAACATGTCTACTCACAGATATGTTGTACACCACTAGCTGCCCCAGCTAGCAGGGGAATTGGTTCCAATATATACAAATAAGGGGGAAAGCAATTAATTTATAGGCCATAACTAATGTTATGCTGTCCACAGCTTGCTTCCTCTCTGTCAACTTTATTGTAGAATAGATGTTAACAAGGAGACTGAAAGGGAAAAAGGAAGCAAAAGTATTTTTGGAAAATGGGGCCTGTGTGTCTGTCCATCTGTAAGCCTGGAAGTGAAAATTACACCATATTTTATTAAATTTGTGCTGTAGAGAACAAAGCAGAAAATGTCATACTTAAATCAACCGAAGTATATTACTCGGAACACTCTACAACAGTCTAATAGTCTCTGCTTTCTGTTTTAGAAACCTGCTGTGACAGCCCATGGGCTAATCCACAAAAGCAGCCATTTGCCCAAATGAAATCTGTAATAATAAAATGAATGCTTTTCAATCCTTAGGAGCTGAAAGGCAGAAAAGAGTGTGTGGACTTCTTTCATAGAATCATAGCTATATATTGTAAACGCTATGTTTTGAGAGCAGCAATTTTAACTTCAGGTTTGTTGTTTCTCTTATTTTTGATTTTCCTTTCTTTATTTTGGCTTATATTAAATGCATTGCCAAAAACATCCTGTGCAGAATACACTAAAAACAGTATTGGGTGAAATTGACAGATACTTCAAAAGGACTTACTCCACTCCAAGTCATCTTTTCCTGACTGCTGTTATGTCTATTAAAAATATAAACCAAAATTGAATAGGTTGGATTTCATAACTACTAATGAACCTTCTTCACAGGTATATAAACTGTCAAAAATGAAAGAACATTATACAAAATCTCTTATTTAATATTTCTAAGCCTGCCAGATTCCATAAACTTTTGACATTCAGTCATGTTATGTCAATTTTAATGTTGTTGAACATGGTGGAGAGTTTCTCTTGGCTCTAATGCACAAAACACATGCTTTCTCTGTTTGAGTCAACTTTTCTATAAAATAAAGAGTTAGAAGGATATTATTCATGTATTTTGTAGCTTATTATTCTTTTTACCATTTTATTCAGATCCATGTTAATTTTTACTATGTTTTCCCTCTCATTTCATAGTTATTCATTCAGAGTGGGGAGGGATTAAATTTCATTTGAATTTAAATTTGTACATGGACAAGATCCAAATTAGCTTGGACAGAAACAATATTGAGCCCCAATTCAACAAAATCCTTGAATTAGCTTAATTTTAAACATGTACTCAAGTTTCATTGAGTTTGGTTTGCTTTTCAGGATTCTTTTAGACTTTGACCCCAATTCAGCAAAGCACTTAAGCATGTTCCTAGCTCTAAGCATTGCCCAAGCCCGCAATATTGTCAATCCCACGTGTTCAAAAAATCATTAGTCAGGCTCACAAAAATCATGAGATTAAAACAAACAAATAAATGTGGGGTTATTTTTGTCTTCTGGTTTCTGAGATTTAGGTTCAGATTCTCTTATCACATGCCTCCAGGAATGGGAGCTTTAAGGAAAATACCAAATAAAATGAGACTCACAATAAAATCATGAGTTGTCAACACAATCCCATTACGTAACTTGAGGAAAGTACTTATAGCTGCATGGGGGCCAAGTCTAATAGCACAGTGAACAAGTAATGTTTGACTTGTGCTACTTTTAATTAAACATACTATACTCACCAAACTGTTCTGTGCTTCCTGAATCTGCCATTAGTACAAATTAGAGAGGTTTGAATGCAGTGAACTTGGAGTTTTTATGTTTCCTGTATACTCCAAATTGTAAAATTCAGTAACCCACAACATGTCTTTAATGGAGTTCAAAGAGGGTCTGTTTACACACTATTACAGCATGCTCCTGCAGCACCCTAAGTTTGCTTCACTTTCATTTTAAAATGGGTCAAAAATCACCATGGTCAGCAGCCTTACAAATGGCTAATGTCTTGCTGGTATCTCACAATCCACAGACCCACCACTGCAATATCTTGCCTTAAATGTATAGTACGGTATATGTTATATCATATGTATACATGGAGGAAAAGACAATGATATGATGTTGCACACACCTATACTTAAAGCTGCAGGAAAAAAACCCTGTATAATATATTGCATTCATTGAGAAATATACGTGATCATGTAATTAAGGACTAGTGGTCATGAATATTCACCAGGAGAAGGCGTTAAGCTTAAGCATTTCTCCTAACCTTACATATTTCCTGATTTTTGAACATTAAATTCATAACCTGAAACTTCCAAAAGCATTTTTCATATTAATTTCCCTGTTTGATGTTGCTGCTAATTTATTTTATAATGTTCAAGCTGTGCTAGGCATCTTAGATTACAGATATGAAAACAAAGTTTATAGTCCAGGGCTCAGATCCTGCAATAATTTATACATGTGCTTAGCTTTATCCACTGTAATAGCCCCATTGATGTCAAAGTCTTTGCAAGTCAGGGCCTAATTTCAGACTAAATACAACAAAGGAGTGACAAAAGCTGGAGCTGGTGAATAACTGATTTTTTTGGTTTGGTTGGTTTGCTGCCAGTTCCAAAATACAAAATATAAAAAAATAGTGCAAACCAAAACTGACCTTTTTAAAAAAAAATTCAGTGAACCAAAAGAGTTTGGGGGGAAAAGTTTGGGATCAAACAAACAAAACATTTTGTGGCCAGCTATTTGTACCTTTTAAAAATAAAATCAAAGGGCCTGATTCTCTAGACAGGCAGTGTCACCCCTACCGCCCAGTGGTTAGGGCACTCCCCTGGGAGAGGAGACCCAAGTTTAAGTCCCTCCAATGACTGTTTAATTTCTTATACAACATGGAACAGCTTCAGCAGGAGAGATGGAGAGAGACCCACCCCAGAACACCCTTACACCTGGGGAGTCGGTGCACTCACTTGGGAGGAGGAAGACCCAAGTTCAAGCCCTTCTCCACAGTGAGGATTTAACTCTGGTGCCCTCACCACTCTGCTATAGAGAGTAAGGTGGGTTGCTGTCACTGCTAGTTTTGTGTATATCTAGTCCCACCCAAAAAATCATCCCAAACTATTTGGTCAATTTGTGTTGAATTTGCAAATAGTTTTGGTCACCCCAAAACTGCAATTTTTGGCAAATAAGCCATCTGTCCAAAAATGTCAGTTCCAGTAGGGAGGGATTAGCGAGGATGGAAAAGAAACACAGCAGTGAGCAAATGTAGATGCCAGCTGTTTATTCCTTTTAACCCTAGTGACTGGTTTACATTAGTGTTTTCAAGGTGATCTTCACAGGGGAAAAGGCTAGAAATAACCAAAAATCAGGCGTGTTAAGGGCTCACATTAGCTCCTCTCAGCTCAGCAATACCTAACAGTCTAATCATATTTAGGTAGCTACATAATGCATGATTGGCATATGTTCATACAGTTAATATGTGGTAGTAAGAAACTGAAGCCTGGTCCGTACTAGGAATTTACTTGGCTACACCTCTCAGGAGTGAGGTCAATGGAAGGACTTCCATCCAATCTACTGCTTCTTGGGAAGTGTAGTACCTATGCCGGTGGGAGAAGCCCTCCTGTTGGTATAGGTCAGGGGTAGGCAACCCATGGCACGCGTGCAAAAGGCGGTACACGAGCTGATTTTCAGTGGCACTCACACTGCCTGGGTCCTGGCTGCCGGTCCGGGAGGGGCTCTGCATTTTAATTTAATTGTAAATGAAGCTTCTTAAACATTTAAAAACCTTATTTACTTTACATACAACAATAGTTTAGTTATATATTAAAGACTTATAGAAAGAGACCTTCTAAAAACGTTAAAACGTATTACTGGCACACAAAACCTTAAATTAGAGTGAATAAATGAAGACTCGGCACACCACTTCTGAAAGGTTGCCGACCCCTGGTATAGGTATTGTGCACTCTGAAGTGCTACACTGGCGAAGCTGTGCTGCTGAAGCATTTTAAGTGTTGACAAGCCTCAAGTATGGCTGCAGGGACTTTTAAACTAAGGCTGAGGAGCTCTTAAAATCACTTCATTCATTTGAATTTCCAGGGCTAGCTTTAATTAATAGATTCTAACAGAAAATGTTTTGATCTCAAATTTACATACTTTTCTTTTGCATATTGAATTGATTTTCTCTGTCATCAAAGACTAAGGCCTTGCTGATACCCATAATTTGTACTACTTTCACTATCCAAGTAGCTAATTTCTGTAGAGTAGAAGGCACCTTTGTACTCATTGTGTCCATGCTATCACACTTTTATTCAAAATAATTATACTGGTACAAAATCTCTGAGTAGACCAGGCTTCATAAACTAGAGTGATTATTAAATTCAGTACTTTTGTTTTTCTTCCCCCCAGCCTAAGCCAGTTTATCAGTTTATAACTCAGCTCCTTCCATCAGATGGTCATTCAAAATGAAGTTTTACTCGTGCTGATTATTGTTCAACTAACAGCTGTAAGGTTATTCTGATACACCTCCCTTTGCATGGCTACTACTTTGAAGATCAGACCTCTTCACCTGGGGCTAGAAGATCTAAGAACTTCCTGCTGTTCAGCTGTAATTTGGAGCTCAGGAAGCAGCAGGCATAAAGCCAGAGCCCTGCTTGCAGCACACTTTTTACACTAACCCAAATAAATTGAGTTGGCTCTGCTGATCCTATCTTTTGCCCTGCTTATCTCTGATTCTGTTAAATAGCTGTTCCTCGTCTTCTCCTGTGTAGCCTTACATTAAACTGTAACTCACACCTCCCATCATGCACCCGCGCACACACCCCCACAAACATGCTCACCAGCACACAATCCTGTTCTTGCGTCTAGGGATAAAGCTGTGTCAGTCAGACTGACATAATCAGTAACCACCATACAAATTACTTTTAATATAATTCATGATGGCAGTTTCTGTTTGCCAGGAATATGTGTTTTGATTATAGGTGCATTCACTATTTCTGTCAGCAGTAAGATGTGTGCCTGGTGATCAACAGTGAACTGCATCAGTTTGGTTGAAATGTAAAGACATCATCTCCAGTTGTTGTATAATAGCACTGTTTCAGCTTTTTTCGCTAATAGTTGTCAGTTTAGCAGGTACAAAGATTTAACAAGTGTTTTTTGACAGTTCAGCTGAGTTTGAAAGCATCAAGCATCAGCACTTAGATAATGACATTGGGAATGTTTTTATTGCACTAGATGCCAATTAAATTACTGAGTTCATAATTATAAATCAGCATATTACAGAAAATAATTAATGTTTTCATACTCAAGCTGAATTGCTGTACATAAGGATAAGTCTTTCCTCTGTTGATTTTGCTAATTCAGGAACTAGAAAACACAGCACACCATTTTAATTTTTTTATATCTTTAAGGACTTTAACAGTTTATACCCACAGCAATAGCAACCCATGCTGTTAGATCTGACTAGCTAAACCAGGTTGGGCTGGGTCAATATTTGGGTAGGACACAATGATCTCCAGTGAGAACTGTTAATGTAAGGTTAAGGTTGCAGTTTTAAATACTCCCAAGTAAGGAAATGCAAAAGTCTCATTGTAACCTCAACTTGCCATATTAGTCATAAAGGACCTATATAACAATGAAAAGTCAATGTAACTGGAATGTGTTGGGTTGGGAACAAAGGGGCGCTCTCCACTGTGGTGTGGCTGTTCCAAGCTTCCAGTTCCATAGTCAGTCAACATAAGGCTGCTCTAAAATATGCCAGAGTAAGACTCAGCCCACAAAGTATTTTTTGGTGGCCAGTTATACGCTTAAATATATGCAGAACCTTAATATACAACAGAGGGCAAATTCAGCAATGAGATTTGCATACCCAGCTCCAGTTGACTTCAGTGGGAATTCATAGATGTAGCTGAGAGCAGAATTAGATCCAATATATAAATCCATACTTTCTATTTTTGGGGTCTCAGCATGGAGGGTCCAAATAGCCATAATGTAATTTTACTGATATCTGGTCAGATTGAATCAAAGCAAACCCTTTTTTTTAAAATTTCAAATCACAATTCTGTTCTGCTGATCCTGCCCATGTATTGGACCAGCAAAAGACATCCAAAAAACTTCTCACAGTAAGGTTTTTCTGCATCATCTACAGCTCCCAGTGCAGTGACCTTGCACCTTTCCTTGCTACTTACTCCCTGCTCCCTCTCTTAGATCCTCTGCCCCTTTTTTTAAAGGTACAGTGCTAATATCACTCTAGGACATCTGCATTGTGAACAAATGTAAGATTTTTTTGTTTAAAATTATGATCCAGATTATTTGCTGCTGTAAACTGGCACTGCTCCATTGACTTCTTATTATACCAGCAGAGAGTATGGCTTTGAACACTTAGAACATTAGCTTTAAAAAACATATTTATAGGCAAACAAGGGAGTATACCACAAATGTAATAGTGGAAAGTGGGATCTACTGAATCAAATTCTCCTCTTTTTACTCCAGTCAGCACAAATCTGAAGAAACGCCATCAACATCAAAAGAATTACTCCAGGTTTACACTGGTGTAAATGAGAGCAAAATTTGGCTCAGTATGTTTAAAACTATACTTCCTCATGGCGGAAGGCCATGAGTTTGAAGAGGCAAAGAGTGAAACTAGATCTGGTCAGATAATTTTCATTAACAATGTTTTTGATGAATAAAACAGGGAAAACATCTTGATTCTTTTTTTGTGAAAAATCTTTCCATGGTTTTTTGACTAGCTGTAATGGAGAGTGAGTTCTGATGCCTCAAATTTTAAGTGAACAGAGAGGACAAAATGAAAATAAGAAACTTGTAGCACCTTAGAGACTAATGCATTTATTTCAGCATAAGCTTTCGTGGGTTAGTACCCACTTCATCGGATGCATGAGAGGACAAAACGTCCATACTGCTAGTCTCAATTGTGTGTATTACACCATAGTTTTGTTTTTCAAAATAATGCAGCTTTAAATATACTTTTTGGACACTTCCACTTTTTCTACATGCCTTTAATGGTTCTGCAACCTAGCAGCTTTAATTTTTAAAATTAAACCCATTTTTGGTTAATGAAGCAAAAACAGCATTGAAAGCTATGAATTCTCTCTGTATAAATATGTATATACAACCCGATGTTAATCACTTCAGTGTTCTGGAATTAGCTGACTTGTTTACCTTGGTATATAGCCAATTAGCAAGAATCCAGAGATTCCATCATTTGACAGCTGGAAAGAGATCCCTAACTCTGCAGCATAAGGTCTTCCATGTTATACAAAACTGTGAGCTGATGGTATTGGTGAATTAGTATTTCTTATTACAGTTTTCATCAGTAATCTGTCTATTTTTAATAAGCACAATTTATTGATGGAATCTTGAAAAGAATTGAGTTCTCCAAATTAACATTTATTTAAGCCTCCAAAACCAGGTTGCTCTTTGACATTTCACTTCTGTAGGGATGAACTGAAATGATTCCATATAACTTGGAGGGTGTTTGGAGGTCTGTGCTTAGGGGGGAAAATGGGGTGGAGGGAATGTTAAGGCATTTTAACTATCCACCAATTTCTTTTAAAAAAATCCTTTAGAGTGGATCACATGGCTTGTTCAAATGGCAAAATCTAAATTTTAGAAAGGCCAAGATTTTTAGTCTCAGATTTTTATTTTTTTTAATATAGTTGAATTTGAGGCTCAAAGTGGAATCTTTAAAAAAAAAACAAAAAAAACAAAAAAAAAAAACAGCAATAAATATTGTATGATGATTGTCCATTTTTATTTTGTAACAGAAATATATGTGCATTTGTACTGTCCATTATCATAGCTGGTGTTGCAGAGGAACACAATTTGCTTCTCAAGATTTAAAATAATCACAGTTGTTTGTGGTTTTTTACTTTTTTTAATTTCTCCCAAATGTATTTGTACTTGAAAAATTGAATAAACAAAGCAAAACAAAATCACCAAATGGGATCAGAAAGCTAAGCCCTGCAAGAGTAAGCAACTTATCTACAGTTGTTAACATTATTCTGTCTTTAAGAATGGTAGCACAGCAGCCAATCAGAACGCAAGATGGATGATACAACTGAAATGATAAGTAACATTTCAGATTAGTATTGATCTATTTTTGCATTATTTACAGTTGCCTTTGAGTCTGTGTGCATAATTATAATGGAGCTAGTTACATTAGGATTCAAGCTAAATATCATATTAGGGCTCTCCCAGGGAAAAAAGCTTTTTGAGCAGAGCAATAATGACAAGCGCATAGCTAAGGAGTGCTAAACACTGCGGCATCATCTCACATGTTGTCTGCCATTTGGACTAATGCATAACTGAGTAAAGTAATAGTTAAGTGTTGATAAAATAAGAGTGTAAGTCATATATTGCAGTTGATAGAATAAAATAAACATCAGGTATGTAAAAGTTTTAATCATTGATTAATGTGTGTTTGAGGAATAATAAAATTTGCTGCAAAGTTTCTCTGGAAGAAGAAAAAAGTGTAGCAGAAAAGAACGTCCTTGCATGTTTCACTGCCTAAATAAGCTAACACCAGTTGAGATCTGTTGAAGGGCAGTGTAAAAATCCTAGTGTTATCATCAAGGATCATATTCAATATCACAGAAATTGTCATATGCTGCCTGAGGGAGAAGCTAAGAAAAGGGGAATCTGGAATAAATGTATCTGTCAAGAAAGACGAGCTATCAGTGAGCTGGAAGATTTTGAAATTGGTTCATCCCTTGTTTGTGGTAAGACAGGTTGAATGCCAGTTCAGTCTTGTGAACAGAACTGCTAAATGTCAGCATATGCACTGAGGGAGCTACAAAAAAGAGAGATACAGCATAAAAATAATATACTCTGCTGTAGGTAAAAGAGAAAAATGTACTGTGGAGTGACTAGGTGCTTGGATGCAGCTGATCTCCACACAGTGCAGGTCAGAGGTGTGTGTACAAGGAAGGCTTACAGCATACCTTTTCAGTCCCCTGATCCTGATGCAGACTGTACAGGGCTATTTCCCCTGCAGCAAAATGCAGTCAAAGGTCAGAGGCGTGTCCCCGGCCCTTCTAGCCACACTGTGTTTTTTCGTGCTATTCCAGTAGCAAGGAGGGGGAGTGGCATAAGATCTCGTACACTGGCTCTGTACCACCAGAAGACCTTCCTTACATGGGAATAATATTCTCCATGCCAGTTACGTTGGGTTTAGGGACAGGTTCTGCTGGTGATGCAGTACAACACAGCCAGAGCGTAGCAGAGAATCTGGCCTACTTCCAGAACTAAGTTCCTATATTGGAAAAAACTCAAATTCAGTAGGTAGATCTGAGACTAATTAGCATGAGTTAATTAAAATTATGTAATGACAGATAATTAGTGAATTAAGTGAGATACAAAATATAGTGAAACTATTAGCAGTACATTTTATGGCAGCAGCATCATAATGCCAGTGAAAGTTGTCTGAAACAAATAGAACCTTGTTTTATTACACAGATATTGAGATGATGAGGGGAGGGAAGAAAGAGCAAAATGCAAGTTTCGAGATATTCTTTATTTTGATCCAAAGTAGGGCACTCTGAATGCATATGGAATCTGTCGTGTCAAATTAGGGGTTCTAGTCAACATGTGGGCATTCATGTTGGCACTTGGATGTCTAAACACAGAACTGGACATCCAGATGAGAGATTCTGATATTTTATTACATTACCAACCTTTGAAATTTGTGTTCTTTTGTCATTTTGTTTTCTCTTCATGCCCATTTTTAAGTATTTGTTGGTTTTTTAGCAGTTGGGTATTTAAAATCTCTGCAATATCAAGCTCACTCACATCATGAGAGGCGCCGACTGCTGGTCAGACCATAGACTTGTGAGAAGTCAAGGGTCCCTCTATCCTGCTTTCAAGCAACATAGACAATGACTCAAGCGAGTGGGGGGGGGGGGGGAATCAATATTTTAAGCCTGGAAAATTGTGACAAAATCTGAATTCTAACAGAAACTCAGGGAAGTATATTCAGCAGTTACAGAAGCCTTAGTAGGTGTTGAGACAGCCTCGAAACATTTTCAGGACACAACAGATAACAGGGCTGCTGAAGTTCTCCGCTTCGTTAAGAGGAAACATCAGGACTGGTTGGGTGAGAATAATCCTGAAATGTGTCAGCAGTTGGACTCACTTCATGCTATCCATCGAGCCTACATAGCAGACAAGGATCGGGCAGCTAGGAAAGCTTCATATCATCAAGCAAAACAGATGGATCAGACCAGACTTCAGCAAATGAAAAACCAGTAGTGGGAAAAGAAAGTGGCAGATTACTACTGACAGCAGACTGCAAAGAGACCAAAAGCTTTTTTGCTGGTTTCCATGCTGTGCATAGGATAATCCCTGTATGCATCCTGGGCAGCAATTGACTCTTAGTTGACAAAAAAGAAATACTTGACTGATGGATGGAACATTTCAGTTTACTTCTTAATCACTCTTACATTTCTGAGAAGTCCAATTAATGTTCTTTCACAGCATCCATTAAAAAGAAAACTTGCACTAGCCCCCTTCTTATGTGAGAGCATAACAGCAATCAGGTAGATGTAACAAGGGAAAGCACCTGAACCAGATGGCATTCCAGAGGAGATCTATAAGTAGGGTGGCTATCACACCACGAGGCACCTCCCTTGGCTCATCTCCATTATTTGAGAGCAAGAGTCAGTGCCACAGGATTTCAGGGATGCCAACATTGTTCACCTCTATAAATATGTGGGTGATAGAGATAACTGTAATAATCACTACAGCATTTACCTGCTCTCTGTTGCTGGGAAAATTCTTGCATGGGTCCTATTGAATAGGTATTAAGTCTGTCTTAAGGAAACAGTCCTCCCTGAGTCTCAAAGTGAAATTCAATCTAGACAGGACTCGATAGACATGTTCTTTGTAGCACATCCGCTCCAGGGAAAGTGCTGGGAGTTAAAGCATGGCCTCTATATAATATTTGTTGACTTGGCTAAGTTTTTTGTGAAGGATTCTGGAAACTTGTGATGCCCTGCAAAATTTATTTCTGTCATTTGCTCTTTCCATGATGGGATGATAGCCAGTGCAATGGAACATGGTGGGATATTGGACCCCCTCCGGTCACCTGTGGAACCAAACAAGATTACATGCTGGCTCCCATGCTCTTTTCCATTTTTTTTTTCATCTATGCTTATGGATGCATTTCATGACATTGACAGAGTAGTATTTATCCAATTCCTCACCAAAAGGAAGTTGATCAATCTGCAAAGCTTCCATGCTCGCACAAAAGTGGCAGATTTACTCATTAAGAAACTTTTGCTGATGACTGTGCACTGGTTGCTCACTTGATTGATGACATTGAATTTATAACTGATCACTTTGCTCATGCCATCACTTGTTTTGATTTCATAGTCAGCCTAAAAAAACAGAAGTACTGAAAATTGAAATACTGTTCCAACCTGTACCAGTACATGCTCATGTCTAACCAAATATTAAGATCAATAATGCTCCCCTCAAGTCCATGAAGAAGATTTGCTGCCTAGGGAATATGCTTTCACAGAATACCAAAATTGATTGAGATTACCCATCACACAGCCAAGGCCAGTTCTGTCTTTGGAATGCTATCACAACACCTATGGAATGATAAGGGTGTCAAAATAAGCACTAAGCTAAATGTCTATCAGACAGTCATGCTTACAATGTTTCTAACGTTATAAGATATGGACAACATATCGCTACCACATTAGGCAACTTGATCAGTTCCATAGGCACTGTCTTTGGTCTATTTGAAGGATCAACACTGGGACAGGATTCTCAATATTGAAATCCTTAATTGTTGTTGGATGTCTGATATTCAAAGCATGCTCACAAAAGCTCAGCTGTGTTGGTCTGGGCATCTTGTTTGTATGGTAAACTCAAAAATACCTAAGGCCATCTTTTATGGTCAGTGAAAGCAAGACACCCATTGTCCTGGTGACCAGTACAAACAATATAAAGACACACTGAAATGAAACTTGAATGCATGTCAGGTTGACCCCAGAAACTGGAAAGCAACAGCCGACGACAAAGCAAGTTGGTGGCATTTTTATCATGTTGCCGTTAACCACTTTGAAGCAAGGCTACACCTTCTGTGAACAATGTAAATAGCATAAAGCAAGGATGGTCATGGACAATCTTGTCTGTTTCCCATGTAACTGGCTTTGTATTGGTCTGACCTCACAAATATGTGTTCACCTATGGTTAGGGCTCTACCAAATTCATGGCCGTGAAAAACGCATCACGGACCATGAAACCTGGTCTCCCCCATTAAATCTGGTCTTTTGTGTACTTTTACCCTATACTATATAGATTTAATAGGGGAGAGCAGCATTTCTCAAACTGGGGGGCCCAACCCAAAATGGGGTTGGGGGGGGGGGGGTCGCCACCTTTACTTCTGTGCTGCCTTCAGAGCAGGGCAGCTGGAGAACGGCAGATGCTGGCCAGCCACCCAGCTCTGAAGGCAGTGCCGCAGCCAGCAGCAGCACAGAAGTAAAGGTGTCAATACCATGACACTCTTATTTCTGCCCTCCTGCTGGCAGTGGTTCTGCCTTCAGAGCTGGGCTCCCAGCCAGCAGCCGCAGAGCTTCCTGCAGCCGGGGAAGGTTCCTAAAGGTCTGACCTAGCCCCAGGAACAGCTTCTGCAGGGCAAGAGGAAGTCCTGTCCCTCACTGGCCCGGCAAGGACCAGCAGCTGGTGCCTTGCATATGGTAGGAGCCCTGCCCCACCCCTGTGCTTGGGTGGGGGCCTTAGGCTGGCTGTGTGTGTGTTGGGGAGTTGTACCACAGAACCACCCCCCAACCACGGTGCCCTGGATGGTCACCCACCTGTAAGTCCGGCCTTCCCTCCCTCCCCCCAAAAAGTGAGGACCCTCCCCATACCATGCCACCCTCACTTCTGTGCTGCTGGCGGCGGTGCAGCCCTCAGAGCTGGGTGCCCAGCTAGCAACTGCTGCTCTCCAGCCACCTAGCTTGAAAGGCAGTGCCATCGCCAGCAACAGCGCACAAATAAGGGTGATAATACTGCAACCCCCCATACGATATCCTTGAGACTCCCCCATGACCCCCTTTTGAGTTGGGACCCCCCCAGTTACAACACCATGAAATTTCATATTTAAATATCTGAAACTGTGAAATTTATCATTTTTTAAAATCATACGGCCGTGAAATTGAACAAATTCAACCATGAATTTCGTAGGGCCCTATTTACGGTGATGGCTGAATCCTTATACATTGACATCGATGTGAGACTCAATCATTACTCCAGCTCAAAATACTTCTAAATTAAACACATAGACAATAAACGTTCAAACTATGGTATTTGAGTGTCCTAAGTGGCAACTTAATGTATTTACTTTTATGCACCTTTGCCTTCATGGAAACTTCACTCGAATTTCAAAGACTGGGACCGATTGGGCAGGGTCAGATACTATGGCGAAGAGCAGCAGTTTAAAACCTTCAGATAGATGTGTGGATGATGGTTGTGAAGTCCCAATACTGGTACCATAGAAGTCAACCGTAAAACTCCTGATCTGCTGGTGGGGGGCGGTGCAGGACTGGTGCAAGGAAGTTTCGCCTAGGGCGCAAAACTTCCTTGCACCTGTCTCTGCTGCATTATTTCCCTCTTTCCTTGACCCCACAGAGAGTCCTCCATGGGGATTCCATAAGATTCTAATTATTGAAAGGCGGGGGCCAGAGCTAGGAGGGGACCAGGCCCAGATAACATGCTGTCACAGGAGCCAGTTAATACTGACACAGTCAACATTAATTAGGCTTGAATGGATTACATTTGTATTGGTAAATGTCAATTTCACTGTGCACACAAACTGATGAAAAAATAGTTCCATCAACAATAATAAACATTTACAGATGGGCTAAGTAAGGAAAATGCTGCTTGAGAACTTATTAGAGTTTGTTTTAATGGCTATAAAGCTTTCACCTTTTGAATCTCGGTGTTTACTGTCACTGAATAATTGTCTGACCCCGCCCCATAATTTCCCACATTTTTGAACATTTAAATAGAACAAATGCTTGAAAATAAACTTTGATATTATTTGTTGAAATTATAAAAAAATAAACTTTGAATTCTACCAAGCCTAACCGTAATTTATCCACTTCTCTGCTGCGCTGTGGAAACTTGCCTGAGGCTCGGGTATCCCTAGCAATGAAGCTCTTAAAGGAGAGCCGCATTGCCAGGAAACCAGAAAGGGCAAAGGCATATAGGTCTAGGAGAACTACTGGTTTAGGGGGCTGAACTCCCTTCTTCGTGGGCAAGCCAACCACCAATGTAAGCAATGTTCCCTCTAATTTTTGACAGGCTGTGTGCACAAATTTCTTCTGTGCAAATTTTTGACAGGCCATGTGCACAAAAGATTTCTTCTATGCAAATTGTTGTGCTTCTGTGCAAATTTTTGTGCACGTGGTGTTTCGCCGTATGCGCGGGGTTTAGGATCTGTGTGCACCCGCACAGCTTAGAGGGAACAGTGAATGTAAGTACGAAGAGGAAACTCCATGAGATGAAAATTCTCTTGGGAATAGCCCTATAGTGGACAAGCACTCTGGAGCGAACCATGACTCCTATTTGGAAGGAATAGCTAACAATCTTTAAAATGGCCACTATGCATAACACTTGCATTCTCTGGATTGGAATTAAAGCACTGATGCCATTACTACCCTCTGTCTGTATTGGTCACATTCACTTTTCCCTCTTCTCAGTGTTCAGCTCATTGAAGGTATGGAGGTTTGCTTACATTGTTGAGCACTATACACATTTTTTCTGCACTGTGCAGAATCCTCTCTGAACAGATGCTGCATTAGCATTGCTAGTGTAAGCGGGGGAATAGTCCCGCTATTGTGGGGAACTTTCCTCGTCTCTGCACTACCCCGGTGAAATGGGCTAGCGGAAGGATCTGAGTCCTCGCTCCCACCTCCTTTACCCCAGAGGCCTCCCTGCCCTCGAGGACTCCCCTTGTACTCTCCTGTCTGGCAGAGTCCTCGTAACCCCAACAAGGCTGGGCCCAGGATTCCTGGGGGGCTCGACCCCCAACCTTGTGGTCACCTAGGTCAGGGGCTAGGGTGTCCCCACTCCGAGGTACTCTCTCTGCACAGGATGCTTCCCTGACCCACTGATCACTGCATACAATTCAAAGCAAATGCAAATTATTTAATTAACAATTTGTAACAGGAATAAGGAGAAATGGGAAAGGCTAACGAAAACACATCACCCCACTCCGTGGCAGGGAACATCACAACAGTGTCTCTGCAATGTCAGGGCAGTTCAGTCTGTTCCTTTGTAAGTCTCAGGCTCCTTCTCAGGCCCTGGCTGTGCTGCAGGGACGCTGTGGCTTGGACACTTGTTCTGGCGGTGGCCACACGCTCGCAGGCTCTGGGTGGCAGGACCCTTCTTCCCAGCGTCGCCCCCGCCCTGTCGGGGTTTAGATCCCCCTGCAAGTCTGGCCTGCAGGGCCCCTTGGCTGAGGCGTCTCCCTGAGCTGGGCCCACTGCCCAGGGTCCCCCTCGCTCTCCCCAGCTGCTCACCGCACCCAGCTCCGGACTGCTCCAGCCCCAGCTCCACCGCTCTGCCTCAGCTCCAGCTCCTCTGCCTCTGCACGGCTGCTGCTGCCCTGCCTCCAGCTCCCTGGGCTGCTGCCCTGGCCCCTCTGGCTCTGGCTGCTGCAGCTTCTCCCCCAGGGCAGGTCTGTCTCCCTGGGCTGCACCTCTGCTCCCAGGGCAGGTCTGTGTCTCTGGGCTGCTTTTCTGGCCCCTCCAGATCTGGCCCAGCTCAGCTCTGGCCTCTGCCCTCTCCTCAGCTCGGCCCCACTCACTCTGACTCAGGCAACTTCAGCTCACACGGAGGATGGGATTCACCCTGACCTCCTGACTCCCTGATTCACCTGCCCGCCCTGTCAATCAGAGCTGACCTGGAGCATTGGCCTCTCCCCATTGCCCCTGAGAGCTCTGAATGTTAGTAAGGGGATAACAGTCCCCTTACACTAGCACTCTGACTCTGCATTTCTTTCAGCAGCACTCAGACACCTGTAGGGTTGAACCTGTAGTCTTGCTTTTCATGCAGATCCTTCCATTTAACCCCAAAGTCAGCACTGTATGTTGGAGGATTATTGCTCATATGTTCAGATTATAGAGATGATTAACTTCATTGTTACTTGGAGAAAAGATGATTAAAAAAGATGATCCACAAATATATTTAATTTTATCCAACTTCGAACATGCACTCACACACACTTACAGACACACACAGTGTCGGCACAATGTTAAGTAACACGCTCTTTTGAAATGAAGCATAGAAGTATATGAAGTATTGTGTACTTTCAGTTAAGTACGTCCTCTGCTAGCTTTTCATGCTATATTTATTGTTTTCTAAACATGTATTAACCGTTAAAGTATAAACCATGGGAGGGCTACCCCAGAGGCCTTATTCTGGAGTCCTCATGAAAAGCAAAATTCTCATGGAAGTTTGTTTTTGTTTTGTTTTGAATTTTGTCTGGGTAGCTCTCAGGTTTGAGAGCTGAATATGTCAAGGAGGTCATACTGCTTAGATTATTAACTGTCACCAAAGATTTTTCAGGTTTCTTTGTATAAGATACTAAGCTGTCAATTCCATAGAAATGCTTTGAGGATTGCATTTGGAAATGCTTAGAGGTCAGACTAGCTGATCATAAAGGTCCCTTCTGGCATGAAAATCTATGCATTTCTTGATATGCATTATTGATAGACAAAGAAAGGAAAGGAAAGATAGAAGAATCTGTCTACTACCTAGTACTATTAAGTCTGCCTATTAAAGGGTTGCTGTGTACAACTAGACCATACTGTTCAAAAAATCAAATAAATGAATAGATACATAAATAAATAAAACTTGGGTTATGCTAATTATTTATTTATGAGAAGTTGCTTCTGGTTTGTTTGGAGGGGGAAAAAGAAAAGATTTGATCATAGAAGATATGAATAATTTTATTACTCAGTTTTTGTCCCGCATACAAAGGCGTAAGTGGGCAAAGATCAACCCTGTAAAATCAGCACATTGCACCAGCAGTTCTGTTCTGAACTAAGTGTTTTCCTCTGGGGAAAGTATCCTATATCTTTGGGAACAGAATGTAATTATGAATGCACCTGCTCTCCCCGTGCTTCATCCCCTTGTCCCCCTAGCCCTACCTTGTGTTTGAGCCCACATGTAGCTTTGCCTCCCACCATGCAGCTGGGTGTCCGACCACTGCCTCGCTTCCTAAATTCTGTTTTCTTTTGTGTTGTAGAACTAGCCTTAAGACCCTGGTGAATTCCTGGCCCCATGGAATTCTGTGGCAATATTTCATTGACTAGGACCAGAATTTCACCCAGAATTTGCCCTTATGGGTGATACAGATTAAATGGTTTCTAGTTTAGGCCAGCTTAAGTGTCTGATAGAGCAGATGAATGTGTTAACAGTAGGTACCATGGGCATTAGCCGATATCTCACTACCAGTTGCATTTCACAACTGTAAGCCTGATATGATGAATTCCCAGATCATAAGCTCTTCCAGATAAGAGGTCAGTATTTTTCATGATGCAAGGAGCTGTGCAAACTGGAATACTGTTTCTTCACTGCTTATCTACCGTCTAAAAATATGGATGCTTGTCCAGAGAATACATAATAGAAGTAGATAAAAGTGCAAATGTTATTATAGAAGTATCACAAGAAAAGAAGAGAAATCAGTAAATATTTATCAGCCCACCCTATCAGGCCGGCCAGCAAACAGCTTTGAAGGAAGTTTTAACTTTTCTAGCCTTAACTGTCCCAGAAAGATTCCTCGCAGCCTTAAAAACTTTGTCCTCTGGAGGAGGTTAGGTATAAAAGGACACTGAAAAAGTTGTAGAGATGAGGTCTTTTCTCTTTTGAGTAATATCATTTTGATATTAAAAACCAAACAAAATACAAAACTAACCCCCCTTTTAAACTGTTTAAGGAAGTGAAAAAGCTTTCCTTAAAAGCTATGAATCACCACAAAAACCTATTGTATTGCTTATTGCAAGCCCTTTGGGGATGATTCATAGCTCTGACTATTCAGTCCATTGATATCAAAACCATTCTGGTGCAAATGCTTCTGTGTTCCTTGACAATGTGTGAAAACCTTGTTATCCGACTTTGAGGATGCTGCGCTTTGTGAGCTTTGAACATTCCTAGCTCCAGTCATTTGTGTCATCGATACATTTCATAAACCAATAAATGCTTCAAGATGAGTTTGTGGAGTTTCAGACACCGTTAGTGTGGAAAATGACAATAGTTTAGTGGTTTTTAGCTTTTAAAATAGTACTTTTGGCTAGCTCTCATTTAAAACTACAATTACACTTTTTCTGTGTTTACATTCTGGCTACTTTAGAAAATGGCTATAATTACATAGAAAAGAACGTGAAAATTATATGGTGGCCTTATGTTTTAAAACTATAAAAAAATATTGCAGTAACATTATATATCTGAATTACCCCCAATTTGCTTTAAGGGGTTAAGACTACATTTCTGACCTTAATCCAGTCTGCTGTGTGTCTGGCCTTTTGTGGAACATGTAAGATCAGCCACTTAAACGGTGTCAGGAATGAGGGCTTGCAGCTGAGTCTGAGACCAGGAAGCTCCATCTCCCTAATGAGCAACAGAGGACCTGCAGCTGAATCACCTGATTGGAGGAACTTGAGGCATGCTCTCAAGTCCTGAAGCAGCAGTAATCCAACAGCTGCTCAAAGCATTTGTCCTTGGGTGTGTTAGCTCCTGCACTGGTTTGTTCCTGCTTTGCTTCATTCCACTAGCATGATCCCCACCCCCTGGACTCTGACAAACGCTTCAGTATCTATGTACATAATGTGGGGTTAATATAGGGACAGAACTGGAATGAAAATAACAATAATTGGGATGTGAGATCCTGATATGAAGAGTTCTAAATAAATGCCCCAATCTAACATCTGGAATACTAAAATTTGTCCTAATCCACATCCCTAGTACTACAAGATGAGGTCTGATCTGACCACCTGCTAGTGGATTCAAACAAGCAGCACCTTTTCATCATTAATCAAGAAAGGCGCAAGCATAAGCAAATGCTATATTTGTGTGCATTTATTTTGTACTTTTGAAGTGTTACATGTACTGTATATACTAACTAAATCAGCTTTTGCACTTCTGGCAAGTTGTCAATGTGCCCTTTGCTGTTATAAAG
Organism: Chelydra serpentina; assembly: GCA_037349315.1. Taxonomy (NCBI): domain Eukaryota; kingdom Metazoa; phylum Chordata; order Testudines; family Chelydridae; genus Chelydra; species Chelydra serpentina. The sequence goes on from JBAIAC010000010.1 coordinate 49,384,844, forward strand.
TTCATGCACCTGTGATATTTAATTAAGGTTCTCTGTCTCAATGGTGACTCATTGGATTTAACTGCAGGGCTTGATGCTGGTAAACACTGTTTGGGCCCCCCAAATTAGCTAAGAAGTAGGAGTAAGTCTAAAGGGTGAAGTGTGTAGTGAAATGTCTTGTGAATACCAAGGATCACACTTAATCCTGTGATTTATAGGAATTCTAGTTTCCCACCCTTTTTTAACCTGTGTCCTTGAGAATAAAGGAAAAAGCTCACAAAGGGATGGAGACTTTGTTCTGCTGAGTCTGGGGGACTATGCCTGGTACTTAAACTTATTGCTACAACCTGGTGAACTCTGCTGTATATCCTGCAAGGGCTTCTGGATACAGGATAATCACTAATCATGGAATTTTAAGTAACTTATTTGGCATCATAGAAACAATGAGCCATTTGTTGGTGAAACAGAACTTTTTAAAAATGCTAGTTAAGAAGAAAATTACAGCCCCAAAAAGTTCTCTTTACGGAAATCTTGTCTTAAACCTGTTTTTCTCATCACCAGCTTGATTTTTCCCTTAAATAAAGAGTTCAAAATTTTACAGGGCAGAAAAAAAACACAACAAAGCCTCTTTCCTAATGTTAAACTAATCTTTTAAACATAAAGCCCAGAGGATAATGATATGAATACTACTTCAGAAACTGGGACACCAGCCACTCGGTTTAAAAAAATATATATGCCATGCCTCTAATCTTCTATCAGAAGCATATCCGTAGGTTTGAAAGGAGCAAAATATCCATGCTAGAGCAGCAAGTTATGTTATAGATTGTGTTAATTGTGCCCATCTCCTTGCTACATAAAACATTTTCTCCTAAAAGCAACCTTTAATCTTTGGTAAATCTGGGCATTAATGTGAAAGTTCTTCTTCTAGCCAGGGGCCAGTTTATTCCCTTCCACAGGGCTTTCTATGAGAGGGAGTAAAATCCATTGATCGCTCTTCTGCTTGTACCCTGGCAGAGTCAAAAGAGAACCTATCCTCTTTCCCTAGACCTTCTTGCCTAACAGGAAATCAGCCCGATCAGCTTCTCCACAGCTCTCCCCAATCTCAGGGACTCTGACTGTTCTTTTCCTTGGTGTGGGATGCACAAGGGAAGATGCCCTATGCCCTCCTTCCTGCCTATGCACAGTCTGGACCAATGCTTGTATTCTGAGTTAATTGAAAGACTAATTTGATTTCTCTGGCACCACATATAAATTAACAGAAGAGAGAATAAATAGCTCTGGCAATCAAATATTCAATTCTTTCGTGTCCTCATGCCACATTCTGGATCTGCAGCTGGTGTAAATCAACATCTTTCTATTGACTCCAGCTGAGGATCTGTCCCTAGCTGCACTGCTGATATTTGCATTCATAAGTTTAGTCACTGAATATATTAATGGCATACTCTTTCCTGTACAACTATTCTACAGTATGTTTTATTATGCTTGTTCTGTTTGGATTGCTTAATTAGCATTACTAAGCAAAAACTGATTTAAACACAGAGGGGAAACTGTTTCACTCACAACCACTTTGCACATTTTTAAGTGAATATATGTAAGCACAGATTCAGTGCTTTCAAAAATCAATTAAATGACCACATCTGTTCCATGTGAATTTTGGGATTTGAAAGTCTGTTTAGCACATTTTCATTTTAGTATATTTACAATGAAGGTTATTCTTCTGGCTTTTAAGCAAGGCTAGTTGGACAAGCTTGAAATTTTGACAAATGGGGAAAAAAATTCTCCTGAAAAGCTTGTCCTCTCTTTCATCAGCTCTGCTTTTAAGTTTATTTCAATGATGATCATTACTGAGCCTGTAAGTCATGTAGGTTTGCAGCAGGAGAGCAAAGTTGTTGTGCTCTGCTGCAAGAATGAGTGGAAGCTGTCTCTGCACCAACTAGAAATCATTCTCAAGCCCCTTGCACACCCTCTCCCATAACTATTGAGAGAGCAGAGGGCAGAGTATGGGCATGTCTGTCAGGCGTTGTTTAAGTGTGATCTTCACCATGCAACTGAGAGTACTTGGTTAACTTTTTTGCAACTGGGCAGGAATATCTTGGCCGCTGGTTACTTTTTAGCCATTTTCTTAGACATGCATGTGTTTCCACTTAGGTGTTGCAAGATGAAGCCAAATATAGTCTCATATATCATAAGATTTTTCTTAATTTCCCAACCACTGCCATAGACATAAGACTGGCCTTCCTGGGTCAGACCAGTGGTCCATTGAGCCCAGTAATCTGTCTTCCGACAGCAGATGATGTCAGATGTTTCAGAGGGGATGAACAGGGTAATTTATTTATTCCCGCCCCCATTGTTCAGTCTCAACTTCTGTCAGAGGTTTAGAGACTCTCAGAGCATGGGGTTGCAACCTGATCATCTTGGTAATAGCCACTGATGGACCTAGCCTCCATGAACGTATTTAATTCTTTTTAACCCAATTATATTTCTGGCCTTCACTACATTCCCTGGCAACCACTTCCACAGATTAACTGTGCATTGTTGTATGAAGAATTTCTTCCTTATGTCTATTTCAAACTTACTACCTATTAATTTCACTGGCTGACCCCTGGTTCTTGTGTTATGTGAAGGGGTAAATAACACTTTTTTTCCAAACCATTTGTGATTTTTATAGATCTCTATTATATCTCTCCTCGGTCGTCTCTTTTCCAAACTGAACAATGCCAATCTTCTTAATGTCTCCTCATATGGAAGCTGTTCCATACCCCTAATCATTTTTCTTGCCATTCTCTGTACTTTTCCCCAATTGTTATGTATCTTTTTTGAGATGGAGTGACCTGAACTGCACACAGTATTCAAGGTGTGGGCATACTATAGATTTATATTGTGGCATTCTGTTTTTTTTCTCTTATATATCCCTTTTCTAATGGTTCCTAACATTCTATTTGCTTTTTTGACTGACGCTGTACATTGAGCAGATATTTTCATAGAACTATCCACAATGACTCCCAGATCTGTCTTGAATGGTAACAGCTAATTTAGACCCCATCATATTGCATGTCTAGTTGAGATTATATTTTCCACTTTTCATTACTTTGCAGTTACCAACATTGAATTTCATCTGCCATTTTCTTGCCCAGTCTCCCAGTTTTGTGAGATCCCTTTCTAACTCTGCACAGTCAGCTTTAGACTTTATCTTGAGTAATTCAATATCATCTACAGACTTTGCTATTTCATAGTTTACCCTTTTTTCCAGATCATTTATGAATATGTTGAACAGCACTGGTCCCAGTACGGATCCATAGGGGACCCTGCAATTTCTCTCTCACCACTGTGAAAACTGACTTTGTATTCTTACGCTTTGCTTCCTGTCTTTTAACTAGTTACACCAGTCTACAATTTTTGAGAAGTCGTCTGCTTCAGAGAGAGAATGTGCTATTTAGTATGTACTTTGATGTGCTGAATTCAAATGACAATTAAAACAACTGATTGGCTACTGTTTCTAAGATATTTAAGTTTTTACATTTTATGTCTATGTATATTGTGTAGATAGTAGAGTTTTAATCATAAATTGTAAACATAGGTCTTTTCATGTGTTTATGGTTGCTTTACATGATACTATTTCACCTGTCCTGTTTATGTAACACTTTAAAAATCAGCAAAGGGGTTATATAAATAAAATTTATTATGAAACAAAAGGCAAAAAACTATTATGTACATAGTTTAGTCCTATTCAGTTTCTACTCGGCGCTTCTTGGCTTGTCTCTTGTATTCATTAAATGGAGCATCTCTTGTCACTGTCCAGCAATAGTCTGCAAGCATTGATGGGCTCCATTTGCCCTGATAGCATTTCTCCATTGTTGCAATGTCCTGGTGAAATTGCTCGCCGTGCTCATCGCTCACTGCTCCGCAGTTCGGTGGAAAAAAATCTAGATGAGAGTGCAAAAAATGGATCTTTAGTGACATGTTGCAACCAAGGCTTTTGTATGCCTTGAGGAGGTTTTCCACCAACAACCTGTAGTTGTCTGCCTTGTTGTTTCCGAGAAAATTTATTGCCACTAACTGGAAGGCTTTCCATACCTTTTTTTCCTTGCCACGCAGTGCATGGTCAAATGCATCATCTCGAAGAAGTTCACGAATCTGAGGACCAACAAAGACACCTTCCTTTATCTTAGCTTCACTTAACCTTGGAAATTTTCCACGGAGGTACTTGAAAGCTGCTTGTGTTTTGTCAATGGCCTTGACAAAGTTCTTCATCAGACCCAGCTTGATGTGTAAGGGTGGTAACAAAATCTTCCTTGATTCAACAAGTGATGGATGCTGAACACTTTTCCTCCCAGGCTCCAATGACTGTCGGAGTGGCCAATCTTTCTTGATGTAGTGGGAATCTCTTGCACGACTATCCCATTTGCAGAGAAAACAGCAGTACTTTGTGTATCCAGTCTGCAGACCAAGCAAGAGAGCAACAACCTTCAAATCGTCACAAAGCTGCCACTGATGTTGGTCATAGTTTATGCACCTCAAAAGTTGTTTCATGTTGTCATAGGTTTCCTTCATATGGACTGCATGACCAACTGGAATTGATGGCAAAACATTGCCATTATGCAGTAAAACAGCTTTAAGACTCGTCTTCGATGAATCAATGAACAGTCTCCACTCATCTGGATCGTGAATGATGTTGAGGGCTGCCATCACACCATCGATGTTGTTGCAGGCTACAAGATCACCTTCCATGAAGAAGAATGGGACAAGATCCTTTGGACGGTCACGGAACATGGAAACCCTACCATCACCTGCCAGTAGATTCCACTGCTGTAGTCTGGAGCCCAAAAGTTCTGCCTTACTCTTGGGTAGTTCCAAATCCCTGACAAGGTCATTCAGTTCACCTTGTGTTACGAGGTGTGGTTCAGAGGAGGAGGATGGGAGAAAATGTGGGTCCTGTGACATTGATGGTTCAGGACCAGAAGTTTCATCCTCTTCCTCTTCCTCATCTGACTCAAGTGAGAATGATTCTGGTGCATCAGGAACCGGCAGTCCTTCTCCGTGGGGTACTGGGCGTATAGCTGATGGAATGTTTGGATAATGCACAGTCCACTTTTTCTTCTTTGACACACCTTTCCCAACTGGAGGCACCATGCAGAAGTAACAATTGCTGGTATGATCTGTTGGCTCTCTCCAAATCATTGGCACTGCAAAAGGCATAGATTTCCTTTTCCTGTTCAACCACTGGCGAAGATTTGTTGCACAAGTGTTGCAGCATATGTGTGGGGCCCACCTCTTGTCCTGATCTCCAATTTTGCAGCCAAAATAAAGGTGATCGGCTTTCTTAACCATAGTGGTTATACTGCGCTTTTGTGATGCAAAAGTCACTTCACCACAAGCATAGCAGAAGTTATCTGCACTGTTCACACAAGTACGAGGCATCTCTGCTCACTTTGGCTAAACAGAAATGTGTCCCTTTTCAAAATCAAACACTGACAAATAAGAGAGCATGACACTGTATGATTTCTAGAGCTGCTATAGGGCAATTCGTTCAGCAGAGTGATGTAAGCTTCGTTATGATTGCATCATCCATGACTTCTAGGAATGACATGATGCAAGTCATATCATGTATGACGCAATACCAGCTTCAGATTGCATCATTCATTGTTTTGCCTAAAAAGCAAGTACTGTCCAAACCCAGTCATAGATCCAGTCAAAGATGTATTGTAGTCATTTCTGGTTTAAATTGAGATCCCTTCCCTTTATAACTCACTTATCCTCCGCCATTCCCAAGTCAAGGGTCGTATATACTGACCCAATAGCATGTCTTGAAAACTAGAGCCAATCAACAATTTTAAGCATCATTTTCGTTCTCCGTGACCCAGAATTAGTAAAGTTTGACTACATTTATTTCAGAAGCATTTTGGCTGTAGAGCAGTGTTATTGATCTATCAGAGGACCTTGCCTCTTATCCCATGACTGCTTACTTTGCTTAAGAGCCTTTGGTGTGGGACCTTATCAAAGGCTTTCTGAAAGTCCAAGTACATTATATCCTCTGGATCACCCTTGTCCACGTATTTGTTAACCTCCCTTAAATATTTTTTAGTAGATTGGTGAGGCATTGATAGCACCAGTGTAGCTCTACCAGTTGCTAGCAAAGATGGGAACAGTCCTCTTTTGGGGGGGCATGTTCTTCATCCAGTACTGAGACAAAAGTGGGACATGGTTTTGTCTGGTTTCAGATAAGGGATGCCATTTTGTAGAGTGTGCCATTTCACCCGTGCAACATTGCATGCGGTGTATGTGTAAGATCATGCTAGTATGGGCACAGCACGGTGCTCTTCAAAGTGGTGTCCTCCGTGTGTCATGACTTCATATGCACCATGTCATGTCAGTGTGGGTGGGGTCACACCAATGGGAGCATGCCCATGCCATTCCTGGAAGTTATGGAATGCCTGCTTTTTGGGAAATGTGTGAGTGGCCACCCTAAATGTCACTGACTCCTGTATTATGCCAGTGTGTACTCTGGGCTTTAGGATTTGGGTGATAGCTAGTGAGATGTTTTTCCAGGGCACCTGTTGTGACAGATTTACCCTAATCTGTCAATTAATCCTCAACTCCTCTTTAGCAGATACAAAGAGGGAATTGTAAGAGAATGTGAGTGTTGTCTAGTTTACAGCCAGCTTTAGAAAGTCTGTGTTGTTGCTGGTGCATTGTCACTCTCGCAATTTTATTGTGAGACTCATGACACTTATTTTTTCTTAAAGCTGTGGAATAAAGTGATAACATTGAGAAACTCAGCTTTCATTTTAAAAAAAGTGAATTTCTAAACCTTAGAATTGCAGAGAATAGCTTGCCCTGAATTCACCATATGGGCTCAGAAACCAGAAGACAAATAAAAAGAATTCATATAAAATCATGTTTGAACACTTAGTGCTGGCAATACTGATTTTTTTAATTTTTTTTTTAGGTCGCACATCCTGGTCCCTAGTAAACTTTTAATGTTTTATTCTGCAAGCTGTCTGTGTGCAGAATTTCCATTTATTTCAATGCAAGTCCTATACCTGAAGAGCCTCTGTAGGATTGGGCTCCAAGAGTATCAAGCCCACAGTATGCTCTACAGTTTGGCATAATAATTGACAGTTTTTCAACAGCTAAGATCCAGAGCTGTAGGAACGGTCTTATGAACAGAGTTCTCACTCCTTTTATTGTCTTCCTATGAAAAAAACAATTGCTTCCCTTTCAATTCCAGAATTCTGCGGGCTGACAGAATGTGACAGGTAAGAGATGTCAGTTGTGGACAGATTCTTTTCAAATCCCTTTGTTGTGACTAGCACTGGTCAAAAAAATAGGGGGAGGAGGAGATCATGGAGAAAATCCATGGCCAAATACTCACCAGCAACCACACAACAGAAACACTAACCCAAGAACCAATCCCTGCAACAAACTCCATTGCCAATTCTCTCCGCATATCTATTCAAGGGACACCATCATAAGACCTAATCACATCAGACACACCATCAGGGGCTCATTCGCCTGCACATCTACCAGGCATATGATATATGCCATCATGTGCCAGCAATGCCCCTCTGCCATGTACATTGGCCAAACTGGACAGTCTCTACGTAAAAGAATAAATGGACACAAATCAGACATCAAGAATTGTAACATTCAAAAACCAGTAGGAGAACATTTCAGTCTCCCCGGACCAGCAACAGCATGAGCCACCCCATTGAAATGAGTGGGACTAATAGTGAAATAATCCAGGTACCATTCATCATAATGAATGACGGCAGAATCCAGCCCATAGTATTGTCTAGTCTAGTCGTGTTTTTTTTCTTAAATGTATCCTTTGTACAGTAGAACCTCACTAATTCACACTGACTTGGAGACTCTCTGCAATCTGTAAGTGAACAAAAATATATAATGTTCATTTATTTGGACGACTATTGTAGTTTCAATTTCTGATATATTTACTAGCACATATTCTATATTAAGATTTCATTCTCCTAACTCACTGTGGGGCTCTGCTTGTATTTCTTTTATGAAAACATGAGGAAGACTGCCCCATTTGTGTGAATTATAAAGTATATAGATTAGCAAAGTGCAGTTAGCAAACTTCTACTGTATATTGCTGTAACTGGGCCTGATCTTCCATTTGACCCACTGAAATCAGTGGCAAAACTGACTTTAGTGGGACAAGATTGTATTTCTAAATATCAGACTCCTGCTTGCTTGAATTTTGGTTTGTTTGACATTTACTTCGGCTCTTGAATCAGAATGTAATTTAGAAACTGAAATAAATGTATCCAAACCTCTGATTAACTGAAAGTTTCACATGTTCCTGAGACATATGAATAATCAGTTTACCAGTACATAATACATAGTATATACACCATATGTGATGTGCTTAATGGGACACTATTACACTTACCATACAGTAATTGTGATTCTTTGAGATGTGTTGTCCACATAGATTCCACTCTTGGTGTACACGTGACCCTATGTGCACAAAATCTTTCTTTGGCCAGCAGTGTCTAGGGTGAAGACGTGGCCTCATAGATGTCCTTGCATCTTCCCAAGGGCATAAAAGGTGAAGTGAGCCCTACCATCCCTCGATTCTTTTGCCTATACCGAATCCCAGAGGAGAACTCTGTTGTAGCAGAGAGCAAGGGTGAGTTGCGGAATTAATGTGAACACCTCAAAAAAATCACACTTCTTGTAGGGTAAGCAGCCATTCTTTCTTCTTCGAGTGATTGTCCATATGGACTCCAGTTTTGGAAATGTTTCCTTGGAGATGGGTACTAAGAGTCCTACTTAAACAATGACAGCAGGACCACCCTACCAAAATGGACATTCCAACTGGAAGCCTCTACCAATTAATGTGTAAATGTGTAGACTGAGCTCTACATGGCTGCCCTACAAATTTCTGCAATAGGGACATTCTTCAAACACGCAGCAGAGGCTACCTGTGTGCTACTGCAATGAGCTCTAATGTGGCTAGTTGGTTCTAACTTGGCTGACTGGTAACATGTTCTTATGCAGTTGGAGACCAATTCTGATAATCTCTGAGGCTACTACCTGAAACTTAACCCTCTCTGCAAAGGTCATGAATAGCCCAGGTGTACTTCTGAATGGTTTTGTCCTGTCAGTTTTGTAAGTCAATCTAATAGAGATTTTTCTGTTTTGAGAACTCTTCTGAACTTCAGTAGAACAGCTTCTGTCACAACCCAGGCTTCCTATGCCCTGGGCTCTGGTAACTACTGCCACTACTAAACTTTGCACTTGGAAATTTTATACCATGTCACCCTCACTCTGTTCCCTTATTCCAGTGACCCTGTCCCCAGGAGAGGGTGTTGCCTAGGAAAGCTAACTAGTAACAAAGCAACATTAATGCTAATACCATGTGGAGAGGCAGGTTCCATCTCACTGCTGTAAGAAAGAATTGAGGGATGGTTGGGGCCGCTTTACCTTTCATGTCCTTTGGTTGGGTTGTTTGTGAGGGCATCTAGGGCACAGGTGTGATTCCAAAGGACACTGCTGGCCAAAATCATGCACGTGGGGTGCAAGAGTGGAATCCATGTGGTTCGTCATTCAAAGAAAAACCTTATATTTTGTGTTTTTTTTAATTTAAAAATAAATTAAGTAGACTGCCTTCATGCTTCATTAACAGGAGGCTTATTTTTTCATATAATAGGTACTCATTTTAATTGTTACAAATACATTGATTTTTTTATTTTTACTTACATATATTGATATGCTTCTGCATACCTTTCAGATGATGAATTGTGGCTTTTATTGGTGTAATATATCGTCATGATAGTATGTCTCTAAATTTCATCTTGATGATAGAATTTCTGTTCCTGTTTGAGATAGTTATTTGCTTTATCACTTATGAGAAGAATCTGTCGTGGGCACAGTGCATCAGCACTTCTTTCAAAACTGAACAGCACACAACTAATACAAAAGTCTACCTATATGCATAATGTTAGTATGACATTTATATTGATTAGTGTCAATATATTTCAATATATTTAGTAGAAAACTGGTCCATCTTGCAAATAGAGTCCTTGAAGTCAGTGTCCACAGTGCACCAATACTCTCATATATGGAGGGGGGAAGGATCTCATTATTGTTGCCTTTGAAAGCTTTAAATTACTCACTCCATACTTCTTTTAATCTCCTTATAGAGGGGGGGGAACACAGTTTGCCCACTATTTCAGAACTGCATGTCCTGTTTTCCTACATATCACATGAGTTGTGAATACCGTTCGTCCAGTGCTTTCCATTCCCTCCTCCCCTTCTCCCACAGACTCCATGATGAAAGAATAACACAACCTTTTGTATTATTTGCTATGAGTTTACCTAGAACCTTGTCCTTTTTTGTGTCTCAACTTTTACCTTGTATGTGATGAGATAAGACCCTCAGGACCACATCCTAAGCTTTAGCACATCCAGTTCTCTTATCATCCCCTTGTCTCACATATGTGTAAGGCCCTTCCAAATTCATGGTCCATTTTGGTCAATTTCACGGTCATAGGATTTTAAAAATAATAAATTTCATGGTTTTAGATATTTAAATCTGAAATTTTATGGTATTGTAACTGTGGGGGTCCCGACCCAAAATGGGATTGTGGATGGGAGGTCGCAAAGCTATTGTAGCGGGCTCGCAGTATTGCCACCCTTATTTCTGTGCTGCTGCCTTCAGAGCTGGGCAGGCAGAGGGCAGCTGCTGGCTGGACACCCAGCTCTGAAGACAGTGCCACCGCCAGCAGTAGCGCAGAAGTAAAGGCGACAATACCATACCATGTCACCCTCACTTCTGCACTGCTGCTGGCAGTGACCCTGCCTTTAGAGGTGGGATCCCCGGCCAGCAGCTGCCGCTCTCCAGCCACCCAATTCTGTGAAATCTGGTCTCCCCTAAAAACCCAGGCTTCGTGGGGGAGATCAGATTTCATCGTCTGTGATGCTTTTTTCATGGCCGTGAATTTGCTAGGGCCCTACATCTATGCTAGTTCAAATACTGTTTTGGGTCTGATCCTGCGCTCTTTACCTGTCGTCTGTGTATAACTATTGTTGAAGTCAATGTGAATCAGGCCCCATTATTTCTGGGCTAGTCTTCATTAGTCTGAGCTGAATTTACCTCTCTTCTTCTAGCCCATTTCCAGATGTGAACATGTGTATTAACTTCCATTAGTGTTCAATATCAAGTTTTCACAAAAGCAATAAGTCTCCATAAAGCAATAAATGAAATGGGTTTTATTAGATGTTTATTCTGAAACATTTACAGTGTGGAAAAAAATAGAGCTTTTGGGACATTATCAGTCTGATGCATGAGATTCAATTATTATATCCATACAATATATGGCCTTGTGTCCTTTTTCATTGATTTGCCTACATTTTTAAAATGTTCAATCTAAAACCATTTATCTGCTGAATTATTAATAAATAAATGTTTCTGATGAAAAAAGACATTCAATATTGTAAGCTATATATCAAATAAACAATAGCATAACAGCCAGAAATAAACTATTATAGATCCATGTGTAAGTGATTTATGTGGCGTAGATAAAAGGATTTTAATAAACACTTTTCATTGCAAATAAAAGATGGAGAATAGCTCACCAGGTGGTGTTCTGTTGTCCATTGCTTCATGGGCTCTAATCTGTATTTTTCCAGTATCGAATTTAGGGATTTCTGTGTTGCACCACCTGAGGACAGTTTACATAAAATCGACTAGTCCACTATTTTATGTTTCTAGTGACAAGAGCAAATGGTATTTCTTGGGTGCTGTTATGTTCCTCTGACCAGAAGGATGAAAGGAACTTTAGCAGACACACACTTCTTGATGTTGCTGAAGCAATGCCTTTCAATTTAACTTTTGTTCTGAACTCAGAACTTTTTCTTCCCTGACAAGCTCATTGTTTTGGCAGCTGATGTTGGCATTGATGGATTTTGAGGGCTTTGCTGTATTCCAGAGCACAGGGGGCTTGATTTGCTTTGAAAGAAAGTGGCTGTGTTCATGCCCAAAGCTAGGAATGGTAATATAGGGGTTGCAATTAGATACCATATTCATATTCACATCTGTGTTACAGTTCTTGGATATGGATGCCTGGCTAGGTTTATAAATATGCATGATTTATTGAGGAGAGAACGGAAAAAGACAAGGATAGTCAAACAACCCCCTTTATGTTTTATCAGCCTTTACTCTAGATAAGTGTCTGACATGGTAATCCCATTATAAATGCTGGGTTCTTTTCTAGGAGTTATAAAATAGCTAAAAACCACTCTTTCTTGCTCGTGTTCGGTGCAGAAGGCAACACATGCAGGCAGAGTCAGAAGGAGGTGCTTCCCTCCGCGTGGGATTCGGAGTCATGAGCCCTTTCCTGGAGCTGAGTGCCTAAGCCAAACAAAAAAAAAAAAGTGGAGCTTCCCCTCCTCCCCCAACTGTACCCTGTAGCCCAGTGGTTAAAACACTCAACTGGGATGTGTGAGACCTGGCTTTAGATCCCCGGCTCTGCCTGGTTTGGAGCAGGGACTTGTACACAAGCCTCCCGTATCCAAGGAAAGTGTCCTAGCTGCTGGGCTGTGTGGTATAGGGGAGGGGGAGGGGAGCGCTCTCAATCTCTTCAGTTAGAGCTGGTCTACTTTGTGTAAAGTATTGAAATATTACATGGAGCAGGGACTGGAATCCAGTTCATCTCTTTCCTGCCCCCGAGGTGAGTGCTCTAACCACCAGGCAGTAGAGTCATTCTCGCTCTCTCTGGCTCAGTCACTATTTAAGTATTTCATACAAAGTGCAACAGCTCTGACAGGAGAGGCTGAGAACAGCCTGCCCCTTGAATACCTTGTAGCCCAGTGGCTATGGCATGCCCCTGACACGGGGAAGACTTGGGTTCAAGTTCTATTGCTCCATTAAGCAGAGGAGGGATTTGAACCTGAGCACCTCACATCCCAGGCGAGTAGTCTAAATAGTGGCCTATTGTGTAAAAGAGGACGCCACCATCTCAGTGCAGGGCCTAATTCAATAGACATGCTTTTAGGAGGCCTCTGAAAATGCCTGCCAGACTGGGCTTCACAGGTGAGAATCTGAGGGTGCCTAGTTTGTGAAGGCTGCCAGAGCTTAGGCATGAGTTAGGCACGAAGCAGCTTGACTTAATTGACTTTGTGCTGCCCATGCTTAGATTTTTTAGGGCACTTTATTAGTTGGAAACTTAGGTGCCCAGGGAATGTAGGCACATACAGAGTTAGCTGACAGCTGAGCGGGCTTTTTGAGGAGCTAAAGTTTGGACTCTGGCACCTGAAGTGGTAGGTAGGTGCTTAAATGGCTTTTGTGGATCTTAGCCTTCTGTGTTTAAATAAAACGTCTGAGATTTTTTTTTAAAGGGTGCATGAAGTTGCTCTAAGTAGTAACCCCGTGATGGAGTGGGCTCTGTTGTAAAATATTTGTTCTCAGAATTGAACAGTAATCTTTCTTTTCAGAATTTTGCAAATGGCTTTCCTCTGTTTTACAGAGTCAACAAGTTGCATACCATTGCAGCAGAGATGTCTGATTTTCCCATCTGCATATCTGGAATCGCTTTATCACTTCATTAGTCTCATTAGTAACCACTGAAGACTTCTGGGTATTGAAGATAGATGAATTAAATCCTCTTTGAATGTTCTTGATCTAAGGTAGATGTATTGGATTCTCTGGATGTGCATAAGGACACGAAGGTTGGTGAACTCTCTAAAAGCCTCAAGTTTCTGAATGTAATTTAACCATTACTAATATAGAGTATATTAGTTATATACAGTGGTGATTAATATACAGCATGTAAATATTTGAGAACATTGAAAGATCTAGCCAGATTTATGTTGCCACAAAACACACTGAACCAAATTTACCACTAGGTTAAGCAGGTACACCTTCGTTAGATTAAATGAGATTCCACATACTCACCCAGCAATGAATTTGGTCCATCTAGATAATGTGAGATATCACACTTCAATGAAAAATTGGCCACACTTCTCCCAAATGGAAGTACTTTATCTGCATAATAAGCTAGCCAAACTACAGAGAAAACAGTTAAATATGGTAGAACTGAATTCATTATGAATTGCATTTATTCATTTCTCTGGAAGCTCTTTGATCAGAATTTAATTAAATATTTGTACAATACATGAATTCTAGATGATCAACACCCAATTCAGGAAATCATCCCTATTCTGGACAGCACTTTAACTCATGTTCAAATGCAATCCTGATTATAGATGGAATTAAGTACGTGCTTAAGTGCCTTTCTGAATAGGGCCCTCAGTTGCTTAGAACAATTCGATTTAGCTTTTTTCCAACCCAGCTGCACAGAATCATAGAAATAGAAAAGTCCTATTTGGTCAAGTATTCCATCTCCCTGCCTGTTTAGGACTCCTCCATACAAGTGCCTTTTCCAGTCCAGTTTTAGGTATTCCAAGCAATGGAGCTTCCAGTTCTTCCCTTGGAGAACAATTGAGGTAGGTCAGGATGAAGGTGTATTGGCAGGGTTTGTGATGGTTTGCTCAGACACGTTCCTACCTATTCAATCGGTTCAGCTGCCATCTAATTTGTAAGTAACAGTATGAAATATGTGCAAGAATCTACATTTGTGAACACTAACTAGTTATCTCTTTATGTGTGCATGAAAATGACTGTTTGTGGGATCCTGCAGTAGTAGTAGGTACATATGCATCCTTGCAGGGCCAAACAGTAATGAGCTACTTAAATCTTTCATGGTGCTCCCAGCACAAGTCATAATATCATAAATAAAGGACAATTAAATTCCACAGCAGTTTTCCACTGAATTGGAAACACTGCTGAATGTAACAGAGAAAGAGTAGATGATTCTGACCTTGACTGTGTCGTGACTGCCATCACTTTTTTTTCCTCTTTTTGCAGAAAGTTCTGTAGGAATTTTCGGCAAAATTATTTTCTCCAACTTCAGATAAAAATACTCGATGGACCTCAACCTATTAACCCTGGCTATTTTTCTAAATAAATAATGTGAATAATATCTGTTCTTCTTCTTCTCCATAGGCTGTTACAATAGTTAGGGGGAGGCATATTGATTAATAAAGATACAGCTCAAACTTAGCGTTGTGATGACATTGTAAACTATATGGATTGAGCTTTCCTTTCATTGCAGATGATATCACCAGGCTACCTCAACTGAATTATAGCCTTGTAATCAATCTCTCTGTCTGTTACTTTGTCTATGTCTACTGCATGCATACTGCATATCCATGCTCTGTATATAAAGATGCACAGAAAATAAGGGACAGAAAACAAGCAATCCTTTGTCAAAAGAGTGCATCCCATTGGCACTAATTGCCTATTCCAAATATAAAAATGAATGCATAGGAGAAATATAAAAATGCAACAAAGTTCAAAGTATACTTCCAGTCCTGTTCTAATGAAGTCAGAGTTCTGTTATTGTGTTCAGTGGCAGCAGGATGAAGTGTGTATATAAATATTAGTATCAGTTTAGGGAAGAGAAGGGAGAGGATTGCAACATTTTGCAAAAGTCCTCCTCTTCCCTCCCTACCCTTTTTAATTAAGATTTTGTCAAATTTTTGAAATTTGCTGTTGCCTAGTTCTATAACTGCTCACAAAAACAACCATTTAAAAATAGTTAAAATTTGGGGTTTTTTACTTTGAAATTTAACGTTCAGCAAGCTCTAATTATATCTAACTTTAAAGCTGATTATTTGATACAAATATTCATGAGGACTATTATAGCTTGTTGACTGGCAGATTGTTTTGCAAAACAATGTGAATTCCTGTAAATGATTGAAGTCTCCAATGAGAATTCTCTCATGCTAAAGGGGACTAAAGGTGAGCGAATCTGAGTTCCTTGTCATAGAGACTTGTTCCTAGTTGTCCCAAATTTTATATCAGGTTGTGAGGCCAGAATCTAAACTCTGGAGTCTGTTGGGAGTGCATTCTGGAGACAGGGGGAAGAACAGCAGCCAGTTAAGCCTTAGATTTTTTTTTCATAGATTCTATCACACTCCTATGAACGTTTGCAAAAAAACTAATAAAGGATTGTGGAGAACATCAAAGTGAAATTACAGTTGCTTTTCAAACAAGAGGTTTGTGAATACTTTTTTGTGTAGTATTTGCCCAGATCTATTCTGCAGTATATGGTGCCCTGGAATTTCTAACCTCCCGTCTTTCATATCTCTCAGACTATTCATTTTTTGCTTAATCCTGGTGTCCTCTCTCAGGCAAAAACCTCACTGAAGTGAATGGGAATCTTCCCTAAGTAAGGGATGAGTAAGGACTTTAAGATTTGACCCAATATTGGGAACCACCGAATTAATCTGATTAGATATTTGCATGGTGAAACGGTCTCTCTTAGTTCAATACCTGCAGAGAAGAGGAGAGGGGAAAGAGCCAAATGGCATTAGTCTGAGGCATTCTACAGGGTGCAAGGTGCAGACACAGACAAAATTCCTAGAGTGTTGAGGCCAGCATGATCCCCAGCACCCAACCACTACCTCTCCTGTGAAAAGGTGTAGCGCACAACCTTCTATGATGTCATTGAACAGCAGGCTTGTGAGAGGTGCCACTCCAAGGCTGGACACCTCTTATTTTTTTTAGGGACTCAGGCACCACTGTCCACATCAACTGTTCCCTTTCCTAGTCACCCTACCAAGCATTTGCCTTGGTCCGTACCTGCGTGAACAAAGGATGGGAAGGAAGATGGTCTCTGTGCTTGCCTCCCCTTCCCTTGCACACCAATGTGGGAAGCAGTTTGCCCCACCACACTTATTACTTGAAGAAAGTAACAGAAACCAATGGTTAGGCAATTTCAATTCTCTTGGTAATCCTCAGGCTTTTTTACTTGTACCCTCTCCCATTTTTCTCTTAGCTAAAGGATTTGAATGGATAAAACTGTTTTACAGTCTTTTGTTGGTGAAGTTCATTTTATTTCTGTTCACCAGTTCATGGTCCTTTTCTTTATTTATATGATCTTTTCAATACACTATTTCCATATATATTTGAGTTTACTGATGTGTGCTATATCATAATTGCTAACCACTTCAGGGTATCTATTCAGATTACATTTTCCCTTTATACAGACTAAAACACTTGCAAACATTCAACTTATTTTAATGTCAAGGCTATAATTTAACAAGGAAGTTTGATACGCTTCACACGTACCACCTATTAAATAGCGAGGACCATAGGGGGGAATCCCAAACAAATTCTATATAGTGGTGGTGTAGCTGTGTAGATCCCAGAATATTACAGAGATAAGGTGGGTGAGGTAATATTTTTATTGGACCAACTTCTGTTAGTGAGAGAGAGACAAGCTTTTGAGCTTACATAGAGCTCTTCTTCAAACAATAGTACATTAAAAAGATCATATAAATAAAGAAAAAGACCATGAACTGGTGAACAGCAAGGTTTCTGAAGAAGACCCCTCTGTAAGCTCTAAAACTTGTCTCTCTCACCAACAGAAGTTGGTCCAATAAAAGATTTTTACCTCATCCATTTTGTGCCTCAAGCAAATTCTAGTCATTTGTCCCTGTCAATAAAATATGAACACCAAACAGTTTTCACTTAAAAAGAGATGATAAGCAGCTTTCACTGTCTTGGTAATGTAACCATATATGATTTAAAAGTTCTTTGATTTAAAGAAATGTGGAAATTTTTACTTGGTTTTAAAAAAACACACCAGCATTTTAAACAGCAGGACACAATTTCAGACTATTTGCAGTCAAGAGGTTACTGCTGAGCAAAATGCTCATTCAATTTAGGAATGCAGATTATAATAATTTTCCTATCTCCCTCACAGCAGGATTCCTGCCATCATTTTGCAGACTCATAAGTTGCAGAGCAATATAACTAGCTAACTTCACTTCCAGGTAACACACACTTCAAGCATATTCTCATTAGCTCAACTTAGTTATAATGCAAAACTGCTTAGTTTCACCAAGTGAAATGGGATACACTTAAATTACCTCATCTAATGTAATACTCCTTTTCAATACATGCAAAGTGGTTTATTATGGCAAAGCTTGTAGAGCATGAAAATTGGTGGGAAGGGGGAAACTTGGTTTTTGGACAACTTGTCAAGAAGGAGTCATTTTATACCACTTCTATTTAAAGAAGCAGAACATAGATTATTTTTCTCTTTGCTTTTTTCTATCTAGAAAAATGCGAATTTAATACATTAATAACCTTTCTAACACATCACAAGAAACTTATTAAATAGAGAAGTTGTACTCTTAATATTATCCTCTGTTTGTAAGTAAAATGAAATGTTTAAAAATGCCAGTTGGCCAAAATTCACTGGAGAAAGAAACAATTTTTATTTTTCTATTATCTGTACTGAGATATGGGAGTGTGGTAGCGCTAAGACTGTTTTATTCTGCATTACGTTTCCACTAACTAGTACCATTAATTCAAGTTGTTCCTGGATATACTAGTTTACAAAAAAAAAAATTTATTCTTTCAGTCACTGAGAATATTTTTTTTTCTCCCAACACTGAATGCATCTGGCCTGGTCTTGCAGTCCTTCCACACATAAACTGATTCCAACAGAACCCAGAGAACAGTGGTGGGTAAATTGCTCCTCCTCCCCATTAACTTCTACCTGCAGCATCCCACAGGTGATCTACCATTTTGCGCTCCCCCCCTCTCCCTTTTTTTTCAGTCCTTACAAGAGACTGCTTGGAGAGGTGGTGAATGCTTCTGTAGATTACACCCAAGTGTGTATGTAATTTTCCACAGATTAAATCAGAGCTGTCACAATATGTAGAGGAGAACAGCTCCTGGAAGAACCTCAAACTGAATCTGGGCAGGATCCTGATCATATTAGTTAGAGAAATGCTTGTTTCCTGATTCATCAAGGCTTAGGTATGTGCCTAGCTTTAAGCACAAATCCTCAATTAGACTATTCACATACATAAAATTGGGTACGTGCTTAAGAACCTTGCTGAATTGTGGCCTCAGAATGAGCAATAGAACTCTTCTCCCCAGGGCTTAAATTCTCCTAGATTATTTCCTGGAGTCCTCCTCTCCTCTCCTCTCCTCTCCTTCCTCTCCCCCCAATACACACATAGCAATTCAAGGCTTCAGCTGTGGTAGGGGGTCTCAGGCCTTTCGCCCCATGAGAAGGGGGTACCGAGACTTGGAGTTTCAGCCCCGCGGGGCCCTGCAGACCCCCTGAAACTGGCTCGTGGTCCCCCCCTAGGGGTTTGAAAATATTTACCAGAGCTCTGCTCCAGACAGCTATGGCTGAATCCCTTTCCACTAAAGGCATCTGAGCCTTGTTCAGCAAAGTAATGTGAAGCCTTGCCGTGTTTTCAGCTTTTCGTTAAGCCTAGACAAAGAGGTAGTAACCACGGTGAATGAAGCCTTCTTCCACTACAACTAACTAGGCAGTTCCATCATTTTCTCCCAGATTTTCTCCTAGCCTCAGTGTGCTGTGTGTTCTCCACACGGGATTATTGCAATTCACTATAACTGGAGCTGAAGGTGGATGCAAGGTAGAGACTCCATCTTTGACACATTGCACCTCAACACCTCCATGACCGGTTATAATGAGACTGTCACTCCTGTACCCTCATCACTCTGGAGGCTCCCAGTCCATCTCCATTGTCGATTAGTTCCTGACCATTGGCTTTGGACAACAGGACCAATGTGCAGTTGCCATTAATTCACTGAGCCTGAATGGATCTCAACCTATCAAAATCCTTATTTGTCACATGCATAGGTAGCTGCGCTCCTGAGACAACATATCTTACAGAGCCAAGATGAAGTATGTGACGACTAGAGAAGTAAGAACATGCTCTGTGGGTGGGGGATTGGTTATAAAATAAGCTTCCTGGGGAAATCAGACTAATGAAGCGTCTGCCCACCTTCTGAGTACAGTACCAGATCCCCCTTTGATAAGGTATTTTGACATAACTGGCATGATGTTGATTTGTACCTATAGTGATATGTATGTACCCCGAGCAGAGCCGTGTTTACCTGGGAGGAGAAGAGCAGGTGACTCAATGAAGTCCTTTAGAGACCTCACCATACAGATGTAATTTACCTGGGAAGTCTTAGCTCTAGTGATGAATGCTGTAGAAAACTGATGGATGGATAGGAGTGTTGGAATTGAGTATACATAAGGACTTCAAGTCCATAGATCTTGTCATATCATACTTTTGGGGGAGCCAGAGTTTGCCCCTTTTTGAGGAACAGACTGTATATTCTGCATCCAAACTCTAGTAAGAAGCCATCTTCATGGAGGACCAATGTCTGCACAGCTGTTCTGTCTCTTATTCTGTGCACAGTCCCTTGCAGTGTGGCTCTACTGAACACAGGAATACCTCCAGACCCCTTGGAGTGAATGAGTGAAGGACATTTTAAGACACAGCTATCTCACAGATAGTGTCCAAGAAGCCTGTGTGGAATAAGGCCATGTCTATACTGCAAGCTTCAGTCGATGCAGGTTATGTCGGCATAAAGCTGCTGTAGTTAGTATATCACTTGTGCACATGCATACTTGGCTACTCGCATTGGTGCTGCGTGTACTCACCAGAAGTGCTGATGTGGATGCACAGTGCAGTGCTCTATGGATTGATATCCAAGTGTGCAAACTGTCACTGTCCAGCGCACTGTCTTTTGGGAAGTTTTGGTAATTCAGGGTGGGCAGAAATGAGTCCTGCAGGGGTGAGGTGTCAACTTCCCAACATGCAACTGTCTTAAACCCATAATATCATTTATATCCCATAATTTTTGCACATTTTTAAAACATCCCATGAACCCATGTGGCCCTCCTCACTGTCTGCCACCTCTGATGGAAGCATGGAGCCTGCACTGCTCAGGATGCAAGATCCTCTGATATTTGCAGAGCCATAAGAAAAACCAATTCAGTGCAGAACATGATGATTTCTTGATGGATGGATTGCTGTGGGAGATGCAAGATTGTTGCTGGTGCTCACGGAGCAGCTGCAGATGGTGGAGCACTAATTTTGGGCCCAAGAACCAAGCACTGACTTGTAAGATTGCATCATAATGCAAGCTTGGGATGACTAGCAGTGGCTGCAGAACTTCTGGATGCACACTACCATGATCTCAGATCTGTGTGCTGCACTCACCCTGGCCCTCCCGCTGAGGGACACCAAAATGAAAGCTGCGCTGACAGTGGAGAAGCAAGTGGTGACTGCACTGCAGAAACTTGCAATGCTGGATTGCTGCTGGTCAGTGGGAAAAGCTTTTGGAATAAGAAAAAACACTGTGGGGCCATTGTTATGCAAGTGTGCAGGACCATCAATCGTCTTCTACTATGCAGGACTCTGACTCTCAGAAACATGCAGGATGTAATGGATGGATTTGCAGAAATGGGGTCCCTCTTTTGGCACCAGACCACCTTGCTACACAGTAAATCCACAGAAAGGGTTACTATTCTGTGGTTATGCGAGTGATGGTGGATCACTAGGGATGCTTAATGAACATCCATGTTGTCTGGTCAGGAAAGGGGCATGAGGCGTGCATCTTTAAGAACACAGGGCTATTCAGAAAGCTACAAGCAGGGACTTCTTTTCCTGATTATGGATTACCATTAGCAATGTTGAAATGCCAATAAATGCTTGTGGGAAACCTCATCTACCCCTTGCTCCATTGGCTCATGAAGCCATACACCAGCCACCTCAACAGCACCAAGGAAAGATTCGATTACTAGCTCAGCAGGTGCAGAATGACAGTTGAATGCCCTTTTGTCAGACTGAAAGGATGCTGGTGGTGTTTACTCACAAGATTAGCAGGTTAGCAATAATTGGATGTCTAACACAGTGAATGCCAGTGAAAATGAGGCAGGCTCTGAGGCTAAAATAGCGAAGGAACACATTGAAAAATATCTAGGAAGTTAGATATCTTCAAGTCACCAGGGCTTGATAAAATACATCCTAGAACACTCAAGGAGCTGACTGAGGAGATATCTGAGCCATTAGCGAATAGCTTTGAAAAGTCACGGAAGATGGGAGAGATTCCAGAAGACTGGAAAATGGCACCGTATTTGCCCATCTATAAAAAGGGAAATAAAGACAACCTGGGAATTGCAGACTGGTCAGCTTAACTTCAGTACCCAGAAAGATAACGGAGCAAATAATTAAGCAATCAATTTGCAAACACCTAGAAGATAATGTCACAAGTAACAATCAGCATGGATTTGTCAAGAACAAATCGTGTCAAAATAATCTAATAGTTTTCTTTGACAGGGTAATAAGCCTTGTGGATGGGGGGGGAAGTGGTAGATATGGTATAACTTGACATTATTAAGGCTTTTGATACTGTTTTGCATGACCGTCTGTAACAGGGCGGGACTCACCCCTGCGGCGCCTCCTGCTGGCCGTCCAGGGAATTAGCTCACCAGCTTCCGGGGCGCCCTCTGTCAGCCAGTGATCCGCTACCGCTTGGCCCCCATGTCCCTCCTGGACCCTGGTGCCCTTCTGTCTGGAGTGCTGCCCCCCTGGCAGTTCCCCCTTAGTTGGGTCTCCCCTCCCAGGGGGACCCCCACCCACTATCCCTACCTTGCCTCAGCCTATAGGCTACTGCCAGTCACCATCAAGCCCCTGTTCACTGGGGCAGACTGAAGTCTGTATTAGCCAGTCATCATAGAGAAGGAGGTGTTTGGACCTGCTGCCTCCGGCTACCCTTGGGCTACCCCCTGAAACCCCAGTACCCCTTTTGGGGCTTAGTTTAGCCCTGCAGCCTGGGGGTTTCCAGGCAAGAGCTCCCCAGCTCCTCTGGCCTTTCCCCAGCCCTGCTCCACTCCAGGTACCTTCTGCAGCTAGGTCCATCCCTCTCTGCATTCAGAGAGAGACTGTCTGCTCCAGGCCCACTGCCCTCTTGTAAGAGCCAGTTGCGGCCTGATAGGAGCATGGCCCAGCTGCGGCTCCAGCCACAGCCCTCTCCTGGGCTGTTTTCAAGCCCCTTCAGGCCTGAGAGGGGTGCTCACCCCGCTACACCTTCTCATAAACAAATTAGGGACATATAACCTAGATGAAGCTATTATAAGGTGGGCGTATAACTGGTTTTAAACCTGTTCCCAGAGAGTAGTTATCAGTGGTTCATAGTCAAGCTGGAAGGGCATAATGAATGGGGTCCCGCAAGGATCAGTTTTGGGTCCGGTTCGGTTCAATATCTTCATCAATGATTTAGATAATGGCATAGAGAGTACACTTATAAAGTTTGTAGATGATACCAAGTTGGGAGGGGTTGCAAGTGCTTTGGAGGATAGGATTAAAATTCAATATTATCTGGAGATATGGTCTGAAGTAAATAGGATTAAATTCAATAAGGATAAATGCAAAGTACTCCTCTTAGGAAGGAACAATCAGTTGCTCACCTACAAAATGGGAACTGACTACCTAGGAAGGAGTACTGCAGAAAGGGATCTGGGAGTCATAGTGGGTCACAAGGTAAATATGAGTGAACAGTGTAACACTGTTGCAAAAAAAGCATTCTGGGAGGTATCAGGAGGAGTGTTGTAAGCAAGACATGAGAAACAATTCTTCCGCTCTACTCTACGCTGATACGGCCTCAACTGGAGTATTGTGTCCAGTTCTGGGCACCACATTTCAGGAAAGATGTGAACAAACTGAATGTCCAGAGTGCAACAAAAATGATGAAAGATCTAGAAAACATGACCTTTAAGGGAAGATTGAAAAAAATGGGTTTGTTTAGTCTGGAGAAGAGAAGACAGAGAAGGGATAAGTTTTCAAATACATAAAAGGTTGTTACAAGGAAAAGAGAGAAAAATTATTCTCATTACCTCTGAGGATAGGACAAGAAACAATGGGCTTAAATTGCAGCAAGGGTGGTTTAGCCTGGACGTTAGGAAAAACTTCCTAACTGTCAGGGTGGTTAAGCACTGGAATAAATTGCCTAGGGAGGTTGTGGCATCATTGGAGATCTTTAAGAGCAGGTTAGACAAATATCTGTCAGGGATGATCTAAATGATACTTAGTCCTGTCATGAGTGCAGGGGACTGTACTAGATGACCTCTCGAAGTCCCTTCCAGTCCAATGAATTTATGATTTTAAGATTGGATCTCAGTGAAAAAAACATCCTAATTCTTGTAGCTGCCTGCTGCATCCTGCATAATATCTGTGAAGCAAAGGGGGGGGGGGGGAAGATGCCACTGGGGTAGAGGGCAAGAAGCTGTCTGAGTTTGAACAGCCAGACACAGGAGCTATTAGAAGAGCTCAGCATGGAGCTATATGACTTAGATATGCTTTGACCGAGCACTTTAATAGTGAACCATAGTAGCGCATTGTGCTGTGCTATACCTGACCTTATGGTTTTGAGGCTGTTAGGAATTGTGTGGTGCTTGGTGTATGTCTATGAATATATATAACACTGTCAATGTACATATTAATTTTGCGGTGCCTGCTCTACTTTTATGATTCTTACAGTGTGTTTGTCACTGGTCCTATGAGTTGTCACACTGTATAGTAACAAGTGGGTGCTTTCTAAATGCTAGGCACTTTGCAGCATTAGTTGTGAACTAATAAAGAAGAATTATTTTCCAAATAAATTAATTTTTATTCAGTAACAAAACCAGTGGGAGAAAATCACCTGTGCAATTTAAAAGCAACTACATTAAGCACTAACATATATTTATGGAACGGAATTTAACAAGGGGAAAGAACACTCATGTCCATTTACCTACACATACATCAACCATGGCTCTCACAGATCAGTGTGTGTGAAGCTGTGGTTGTCCTTAATGTCCTATGGGGTGGAGTGGTAGAGGTAGGGATGCTAGCCCCTGTTGCCATGTGGTATGTTGAGGTTGGGTGTGGGAAGGTACTATAATGGAGTTCTTCATGGACTGCAAATGGAGGCAAGCCTGTGGCTGTTTAATCTGTAGGTCCACAAGAGTCTGCAGCATCTGTGTTTGCTGCCGGAGAAGTCCCATTGTGTCCTGGGTGCATCTCACTCTCCTTTTCCTACTGGGACTCCTGGGCCTTTCTCCTCTCTGCTCTTTCCTCCTCCCGGTAGTCTGCAATATTCACTGCAGCGTCTGTGCAGATTTCATTGAGCGTGTCATTCCGAGTCAGCGGTGCCGGAACAATTTGCATAGTGGGAGTGCTGAGAGCTACTGAACCAAACTGTAAATCCTGTATATGATGGAAACCATTTCAAGCCAGGGGGTATGGTAGCACCCCCTGCACCCATAGTTCCAGCACCTATATCCTGAGTCCTTTTCTTTCTCCTCCTTATCTGGCTCAGGCATTCCAGGGGTGTGGAGGGGGAACTCCTCAAGGCTGCAGTGGTACCAGCTGCTGATAAAACGAAGAGATACCATTGTCAGTATATTCACAATGGAAAATGGAAGTTAAGATTCAGAACTCCCTTCCCTTACTCCCTTAAATTAAGACATGCTTATTGACATTTCTGCTTGGGAGTGCTTGTGCACAGCACCAGCCAGAGTGAATATTGCCCACCTGGGGTGAGGGAAGTGAGGGAATTGCTCAGTTGCATGAAACTATGGATGTAGGGCAATGGTACTGGATACTGGCACTGGTTTCCACAGGATATATCACTCCTGAGGGTAGCAAAGGCAGAGAAAGCACAGCTGCTGCTAGCATCCCAAAGCCGTCCAGGCCCATATGCCAGTAGGCTGTGTACTGCAATGGTGCCTGCCGAAGTTATCGCCGACTGACATGGGAAAGTGTCCTACCATGGAGGAAGAAATAGGAATGTCAGCCTTAGAAACCTTCAGGAGATGATTGCAGAGGACCTCCATGTAAGTTGCATCAAGATCTTCCAGGAGAATTCAAGGGACTTCCCTGTGTACATAAACAAACTGCTCCACATGGCCCCACCTGCCTAACTCTACAGGGGAATGAAAAGCAGATAACACTAATCTCCTTGATGTATCTCCACCTCTTCTAGTACAAGTAAACTAATGAAAAGCTAATAACTGTGTCCTATTTGGGGTACCATCAGTACATCATTGTAGTGGGAAGTACAATTACATTCTTACCTGAGGTTCCTTCCTCTCTGTTGGGCTCACCCAGTCTCGACTGTCTGGACTGGGATGAAGTCTCAAATTGGTCCTGGCACATGGCATACCTGGGCCCCCCTTCCTGCCACATGTCTCCCATCCTCCTCCCCCTCATCTTCACTGTTCACATCCTGTGGCTCAGGCTATTCAGAGGTATCCACAGTGGCATGGGGGTGGGGAGTATCCAAGTATGGCGTGCAGCTCTTTGTAAAAGCAGCAGGTCTGTGGCTTGGCACTGGATCGATGGTTGGCCTCCTGGCATTCTGGTATGCCTGACATAGTTCTTTCATTTTCACACAGCACTGCTGCTAGTCTCTTTCATAATCCCTCTTCTGCATTCCCCAATGCAATCTGCATTTCTATGGCTGGTCAGTGGCTGTGCTTGCACAGCCTCTTCTCCCCACAAGCTCATCCAATATCTCTGGTCTGTTCCAAGCTGGAGCACGTCTGGAGCCTGTAGCCAGCATGGTCAGCTGAGCACTTGCGCACAACAATGGAGAGCTGTTAGATGTGCTCACCAAGATGGACAATCAGGAAAAGGCATTTCAGAAATTCATGGGGCTTTAATGGGGTGGGGGCCTTTTGGTCTCTGTGACCCCTGGACAATGCAGTTCACAACTGTGACCAGAATGGTCAGTGTCAAGCATTGTGGGACAGCTACTGGAGGACTGTTAGGGTCAACATAAGTAATGTAGTGTTGATCTCAGTATATTGACTGTGGCTCAATGCCACTCAGAGAGGAGGTGGTATTGCATCGCTGTAACAGGGTCCTTACATTGGTGGAAGACTGATTTAAGGGTAGACACACGCACAGCTAGGTTGATACAAGGTGGCTTACATTGGCCTAACTTTGCAGTGTAGACCAGGCCTGGAATTCAGTGATCTTCTAAATGGACTCTCCATATAGACAAGGCCGGTGCAAGGACGTTTCGTGCCCTAGGCGAAACTTCCTTGCACCAGCCCTGTGCCCCCCCAGCTGACACTGCCCTCCCCCGCAGGCCGGCAGCTCAGCCCCCCGCCCGCGGCAGCCTCCCCCCGCCTACGGTGCCCTCCCGGCTAGTGTGCGCACCGGCCCTGCATGTAGAGCACATACACAATCCCTTGGAGCACTTCTAGATGGTTCCGCAGACCAGAATGTGAACTCAGTACAGACACAGAAATGTAGATGTCCTACTATCTGCCATTTATATTTTAGAAATGTCTCATGAAAAATTTGAATATCTATCATCACCTGACCTGCTTGGCTTACAAATGATTGAATACTGTGATTTGGTATTTATTAGAAAACCTTCTTTCCCAAAACTAGGTATTTTCAGGATGATGTAGAGGTAGTGCATTTATTTCACCATGTGCAGCTCGTTCACCTTAATTGGAGCCACACATCTACCAGTTATCTTCTATTCCTGTTCCATCCTAACTTCTCTGCATCTTCTCACATACTGTTCATAGCAGCATCTCACCCTTTTATGAAAGGTTTTTTTAAAAAAACTACATCCATTAAAAGCAGGGCCTAGTTCTGAACAGCATGAGTTTGTGAGATGGAGTTAGGAAGATGTAGCTACTGGGAGGAATGTTTTCGGTTCTCTTCCTTTTAGCAGTCTCTAGACTTCTGCTTCTAACATTATGTAAATAAACACAGTGCAAAGAAATCTGATAGCAACTCATGTGATATCCAATATTGTATAATATAATTTTCATGGCAAGTGTCTATACAGTGAAAACAGTGCCCTTGAGGTCCATGTCTCTTGCAAGTTATGAAGACTGAATTTATATATTTAAAAATATAGGATACTACAAGAATTTCTGCATATGGTTGCATGATCAACACTAGATCTGATTTTCAGCTTCCCAATGAAGTCTATTGGAGTTATGGGTGTGCAGTACCTCTGAAAATAATTCCTGATGAACTTTTAAACTATGGTGAGAAGTAGTACTGCATTATATGTATTTCTATATAATTATTTGTAGACACACATGTATATGAACATACATTCACCACATACGTGGATGTGATAACTATGAATAAACTGAACAGCCATGTGATAGATAAATGTAGCATGCTCCTTTTGATCATTCCACTAATTCATCTCCCCGGGTGCTTATTCTAACATTACAATTCCCTGCAAAGGTTCAACCAGCTACCATTAAAAAAAAAAAAATTTAGTGGGAAAACTCTTCTTTCCCAAAATCAGAGGATTTTTAACATCAAAATCACTCCTACACTTCACCCAGGAGGGCAGGATTCACCGCTTAGTTTGTCTCGTGGCCTAAAAATGTCCTGAATTTGAGGTCTGTTATCTTGCAGGCTGCCAGCACTAGAAGTGGGAGGTTTATGTGAACAGAAAAGGACAACTGTCACCTACCCAAAGGGATCTTGTATTTTCCCAAGATATCTGAGTCTATAAGGCGTATGAAAGATGTTTCAGGTCAGGTTTAGAAGATTTGATGGCTTCAGCCAAGCCCATTATATTTGAACTCATGTTAAGTAAGGGACCTGACATTATGTGCAGAAGGTTTTGAAAAATAGTCTCATTAACCTTTTATAAACTGAGAAACATTGTGGAGTTGTTTTTCTGCAGTATATGTGGCATTGAATCAGGGTGGGCAGCAGAGCCAGTTTCTGGGGAACCTAGGAAGGGCAGCTAGCCGCTAGTGGGCTGCCTGACTGGCTATACTGCCTGATTGGTGGGAAGAGCTGATCTGCTAACTCTTCCTGCTAAAGCCTAGCTGCACCAGGGGGGCTGCTCATAGTATTTGCCTATGGCTGTGATAGCTCCTGCGGCTTCTTGTTCTAGCCCTGCTCCAACCTCTGACCCATGGCTCTGATTTCTGACTCCAGCTCTGGCATCTGGCCTCTGTCTCTAACAATGGGCTCCTATTCCTGGCTGCCTGAAGCCTGCTCTAACTTCTAGCACAGCTGCCGACATCCCGGTCTCTGTCAGCATTACTCAGGGATGGCAAAGCCATGAGCTGACAAAAAGAATTGTGGGATTGTGGCCATAACCAGAAACTGCAGGTGGCTTTTCAGTCCTGGATATAGATTGGTTTTAGTATGTTATTTGTAGAGTTAAGGATCAAGGCTATTTCCATTGGGTCTAGACTATTAACATAACTCAAACACGAACCAAGAATAGAAGCAGGAATTTTTCCACCATGAAAAACTCCCCTTCTGCCAAATCTTGTAAGTCCAATTTGAATTATACAGAGAACAATATAATATAGGGCATCTAGACCCTGGAAGAGCTGAGGGACAGGAGAGCACAATGTGACTTTCCAAGGTTTATTATACTTTTGATGAAATCCTAGCCCTACTGGAGTCCATGACATTTTTGCCATCGACTTCAGTGGAGCCAAGTTTTCACCCTAAGCCTTGGTTCAGAACTAAATTTCATGGCAGGATTTTTAACATTTGAAACTAAGGACATATGGAAATCCCAAGACAGTCTTAACTGCAACAGTTCAAATGTGTCCACTGTAACATATATCAGGCTTGCAGCTTTGCCGTAAGAACAGAATGATGCATTACTCAGTGAGTACAGGAGAGGTCTTTTTCTTTGAAACGTCAGAGGATGCTCTCTCAGCAAAGATTAACAATATTGTATACATAGCTCTTTGTCAGTGTCACAAAGGCTTGTTTACAAACACTTCAGGCTCACAGGATGCAAATAAAAATTGACAGGCAACATTATAATTGAAGGAACATGATGTGGTGTTTTTATGTGCGCAACATTGTGTTGGGCCGTGCCAAACGCAGTGCAGAGAAGGGACCATTGCAATCATTTTAGCAAGTCGCTTGGCTGCATGCACGCTGTGATTTACTCCTGGGCCCAGCCGATGCATTCAGCTTTATTTGTTAACCTAGCAGAACATTATTTATTAATGAGTTCTTCATGCTTTATTAAGCCTAATGTCAAAACACCTCTGTGGGACTCTAGACATGTTCTCTCTTTGTGTTAAAGCCTTCTAAAGAAAATGAAAAAATATGCAGCAAAGCTGCAGATAAAACCCAGAAGATATCAGTTCAATTACTCTTGATCTTGGCAGATGATGTTTCTGAATATTTGTGAAAGAGCAGCATCTGATTGTGTGCTGCTTCAATTAAAGAATTCTGCACTCTCAAATGTACATAATTAGGGTGCCTTAGAAACCCAAGAAGGCTACTCTGGTCTCAAAAAGCTGAGTGGAATGCTCAGATGGCAAAGCCTGACAAGTTTGGCATGGAAGTATAATTCATGCTTTTTTTTCATACTGCTCTTTTATAATGGGGAGGGAAGTTTCTGTGTGAGAACATTAAAATGATTGAGCGTGGTAACACAAGGCATTAACTGCAATTTTCTGTTACTCAATAGAACTAATGTTGCTCAGGAAACCAATACTGGAGTTCAATAAACTTCACCAGTGATCTGACTGAACAGCCTCTCTCTGGCATTGACATGTAATTCAAATCCATTCATTCTTGGGCAGTTTCTAGGCTGTAGAATTTGCTCTGATATGCTTTTGAGTCTGATATTTTCAACCATGCCTCGGTGGTGCTAGCTTTAACATCACAAAAACAATGACAATGAATTCAATATTTGATTTTATTCAGTGGGAAAAAATCTAATATTCTAGGGAATTAATGTTTTCCCTGGCTTTGCATGCTAATTAGTCCTAGTAATAGTTACAAAAATGGGAGGCCTGTCAAAATGGCTAGTTTGATATCTGCTTAAGTTTTGTGTTTGAAAATGTGTGCTATAATGAAAGGATTTCCAGTACCAGGCCTGAAAATGGCCAATCAGAATTGCTTGATTCCTCAAAACAAATACATATAGTCCTGTAAGGATTAGAAATAGTTCAACTTGGGTACAAGTCAGTTCACTTTGTGAGTGTACGAAAGAGCATATTTATCATCTGGCAAATAGCTGCACCAGCAGTTTAACTTTTACAGTTTACAGGCTGAGGCATTTTGGACTCAATCGTGCTCCCACTGAAGTCAGAGGAAGTTTTGTCATTAGCTTCAGTGGAAGCAGCAGTGGACCCACAATCCGTTCCCTTAACAATATTTCATCACGAGTCTATGTTTATTGGTTTTGTTGGCTTTTTAGTATTGACTAGCTTGATAACAAAGGTTTCTTCATCCACTGTTTTTTCCCAGCCTAACCTTGAAAGCGGATGCTAGAATACCCTAATGTGAACAATAGTCTCTATAGACAGCAATTAAGTTACCAGATTTAAAAACAAAAAAACAGTTTTTGTTCAGAGGGGCAAATTTTTCAACCTTGACTCATGTTGATTAGTGCTTTCTCACATAGTAGTCCCATTTGACTTCAATAAGACTATTCAGGCAGTTACTTACATTGAATAGTACTGACAAAGGTGGCAGACAGAATCTGGCCAATAATTAAGGTTCAAGGGATTTTTTTCCCACCCCGTCCCAACTATTGCAACAAAAATCCATGCAGAAAAATACTTGGAGGGTGTTACGGATGGATGACTTTGGTGCTTCATAATTTCTTCTGCTAATATGGAATTTCTGTTTCCTATTTTCTGTTTATAATTACTATCAGTAATGAATATTGTATCTAAGCTTGTTTTTCAGCCTTTCCATTTTCTTTCATCTTATCTCTTTCATCTCACTTCTCAACATTTGACAGATCAATCAGAGGCAATGAAATGGCAGAGGACCATATTGTACAGGCACCATGTCACAATGAACATAAATAATTGGAAGGCCAGATCCTTAGCTTGTGTAGATAAGTGTAGTTCAATTGACTGCAGTGGAACCATGCTGAGTTACACCAGCTGATGACCTATCTCAGAGACTTGCAGACATAAAAGATGTTAACAACATATACGGGAATACCTTATTTTACTATCTATTTTCTCTCTCTAAATGCCCTTGACTAGGGATGGTAAATCTAAGGTATAGGGTCCGTAAGATTCTATGAACTCCCAACAAGAGTTTTCCACTGACTTCAATGGAAGCAGTATCTGGCCCATAAAGTGAAACAGAACTGTCGCTGATCACAGTGCTTTGTTTTTAGGCTTGGAAGGATTCAGTTTTTAATGGTAAATGTCAATTTCAACACACACACACACACACACACACACACACACACACACACACACACACACACACACACACACATTGTATTGATGATAATCAAGTTGCCTATCTGGAACTTAGAGTTCAAAATCCAAGATTTCTGCATTAAGGCTTGTTACAAATGGATTAGTGAATGAATAGTAAAAACAGGTCTGATTGATTGGAGGACATTTACTTTGTATGTTTAGATGTGATGTTTGTTTTCTAACAGTTTATAAAACTTTAACTTTTTGAATCTCAATGTCTGTAATTAAGAAATTGTCTGACACCTCCCTCTGGCCCCAATTGGTGGGAGTGTAGAGTGGGAAACTGAGTCACATCCACTCAATTTAGGCTTAATCGGTTTTGCCTTTATTTAAAACAACTTATAGTGTCTGCATATACAGTAAATTCCCATTTAACGTCCTCTCGCTTAGCGTTGTTTTACTCTTATGTCCCTGCTCAATTACAGAACATGCGCCATTTAAAGTTGTGCAATGCTCCGCTATTACGTTGTTTGGCTGCCTGCTTTGTCCACAGCTGGCAGCTCCCCTATGCCCCGCCTTCCCCAGCACCTCCCGCCTGCCGGTGGACCCCGCGGATCAGCACTTTCCTCCTCCTGACCACAGCAATCAGCTGGCTTGCGGCGTTTAGGAGGCAGGAGGGAGGGATGAGGAGCGAGGACGCGGCGCGCAGGCTCCCCTTCCCTCCCCTGCCTCCTGAACACTGCAAGCCAGCTGATTGCTGTGGGCAGGAGGCAGGGGAGGGAGGGGGAACCTGGGTGCCGCGTCCTCGCTCCTCCCTCCTCCCTCCTGCCCACGGCAATCAGCTGGCTTGCAGCATTTAGGAGGGAGAGGGGAGGAGCAAGGACGAGGCGTGCGAAGTAAACGGGGGGGGGGGGAGAAGAGGCAGGTCAAGGGTGGTGTCTTGGGGGAAGGGGTGGAGTGAGCAGGCTGAGGGTTGAGCCCCCTGCCCCTGGTCCTTGCAGAGTAGGGGAAGCTGCCACTGCTGCTGCTCAACATGCTTCTCCTAGTCTACAGCCTCCTTGCCTGCTTCATTGTCTCCAGTGCCAGTGGGCGGTGCCTGTGTGAGGTAAGGTGGGGGAACCTCCCAACTATAGTACTGTACTGTATGGCAAAAAAAATTCCCTGGAACCTAACAGCCCCCCCCCCCCCCCGCCTTTACATTCATTCTTGTGGGGAAATTGGATTTGCTTAACATCGTTTCACTTAAAGTTGCTTTTTTCAGGAACATAACTACAACGTTAAGTGGGGAATTAGTGTACATTTATGCCAAACAAGACAGAACAGTAAATGGGCCCACGTTACTGCATTCCACAGTGCCAAGAAGTCAGTCCTTCCTCCATGGTGGTCGTCCCCTCCCCAATCTCTTGGTCTAGTCTCACTTGTCAGTTTCTGATCTGGCATTTCTCAAGCTTTGGAGCCATTTTTTATATGTATTCTTCTACATTTTCACATTCTCCGGTACTTAATTTTCCTCTAATCAGAATTTAACACATTATCCATTGAATTTTACATAACCCAAATATTACGCATGCACAAGTTTTAATCATCCAATCTGTAAAAAAATTTCCTGAATTTACAGTTTCTGGGTCATGTTGCCCTGGGTCGCCCTGTTTCTAAGTTTCCCAGGGAAACAGAATTTTTGTTTATCATTACATGTTTTTACTACTTACTTACATTTTCCAACACAACACATTACTTATCTTGCCAACAATATCATTTTAAACAAATCAGAAAACTATATCAAAGAAATTAACAAAAGTATCCTCATGCCAGACAAAGCCTTGGCCTGCGTATTACCTTATCTAATTCCTCAATATCCATAATTGCAATTTATTAAAAAAAATAGCTAACAAAGCCTTTAATGTTATCACTAGCAATCCTTCATTTCAATGTTATAGATCAGTATGTGTATATTCTCACCCTTAATCTATTAGAAGGGGAATTTTAGAGAGCATATTATGATTCCCTAATGTCAACATTTCTTATCTTCTGCAAGGGGATTTTTATTTTACTCAAAGTCCAAACACTTTGTACTTGTATATAGCCAAATCTTATTGTTTTTCCTTTTACAAAACTTGAGGTGCTTTGGTTTTTAGGCCTTGGTTTTCTGACAGTTTTAATGGTACCCCTACATGCATGAAAGTTTAAATTGATAAAACTGAAAAATATGCTTAAAAATAAACCACCTATATTAGCCATCAAAATTA
Source organism: Chelydra serpentina (assembly GCA_037349315.1). Taxonomy (NCBI): domain Eukaryota; kingdom Metazoa; phylum Chordata; order Testudines; family Chelydridae; genus Chelydra; species Chelydra serpentina. The sequence goes on from JBAIAC010000010.1 coordinate 49,419,129, forward strand.
TAATAATTCTGCCAAACCTAACTGTTTTTCATATCAATGATTCATGCAATTATTCTGCTGTTTTACAGCTATTTGCAATTTTTCTAGCCAGAGCTGTCTTAGGCTCACACTAATAATTAAGTCCGTTGCAAAGAAGCAATCACAATGGGTTTTTTTCTTTCTTTTTTCCCCCCAATATTAAAAGGACACAAAAAATTTAATTAAGTAGTACGTACTTGCCCCTATCTCTACTTGAGCATAATTTTATATTCACAGTTCTGGTCACCCCATCCTCGAAAATGATATATTAGAATTAGGAAAAGTACAGAGAAGGCAACAAAAATGATTAGGGGGCATGGAACAGCTTCTTTAAGAAGAGATTAAAAAGACTGGGAGTATTCTGTTTAGAAAAGAAGATCAAGGGGGAATATGATAGAGGTCAATAAAATAATGAATGGTAGAGGTGAATAAAGAAGTGTTATTTACCCTTTCACGTAACTGGAACTGGGGTCACCCGATCAAATTAATAAGCAGCAGGTTGAAAACAAGCATACGGAAGTACTTCTTCCCACAATGCACAGTCAACCTGTGGAACTCATTGCCAGAGGATGTTGTGAAGGCCAAAAGTATGACTGAGTTCAAGAAAGATAAGTTAAATAAGCACATGGAGGATCGGTCCATCAATGGTTATTAGACAGGATGGTCATGGATGCAACCCCATGCTCTGGATGTCCCTAAACCTCTGGCTGCCAGAAACGGGGACTGGACAGTAGGTGATGGATTATTTGATAATTGCCCTGTTCTGTTCATTCCCTCTGAAGCCTCTGGCACTGGCCACTGTCACAAGACAGGATACTGGGATATACAGATCACTGGTGTGACCCAGCATGGCCATTCTTATGTTCTTAACACCATAGCAGAGACCAGCAGCTCTGCAGCAGCTTGCCCAAGTCTAAGGGAAATGGTTGAGAGCCTGCTAGGTCTCTAGATATTACAGAGAAGCCAAGGGAGCTTGCCTTGTGTCCTCTTGGGAAGACTGCATGATCAAACATCATTAATTCAGCAACCACTTTATATGCTTTTGTTTTTAATTAAGCCCTTTGAGACAAACAACAACTTACAGTATTAATCTGTTCTTGGCCAATGTACAGCACCTATACAGCTTCATCAACAGAGTTTGTCTCACCTTCTATCTCACCTGTCATACCTTCTCCTTTAGGATTTACTGTCAGGTTGGCAATCATAAGTGGAGGGTCACCTAACTCTGGTACTTCAGTACAAATGTAGTTTCTTGTAAATGCTGTTTCTATTTTAATTTTTAATGTATTCTGGTACTGTGACTTCAGCTGTTTAGGGATGTGCAAAATATGTATTTTGCACTAAATACTTCATTTCTGCAAAATGCACGTGGTACATTTGCAATTAATTGTGGTTTTGAATTTATAGCTAACAACAACAAAATGCCAAAATTGTGCTCTTTTACAGTAAACATAAATACAGAATAAATCCAGTGAATTCAATGGGCTTTCTCTGAGGACAATGGAATTCCTCCTAGCTTAAATAGATATATCTGAGCTAAAATTTTGCCGAGAATGAACTCTATTTGTTTGCACCATTTCTCTGCCTTTCTGTATTCTTAGGGCTTGTCTATACTACCTGACGGATCAGCGGGTAGCGATCAATCCAGCGGGGGTCGATTTATCGCGTCTAGTCTAGACACGATAAATCGACCAACAAGCGATCTCCCATCGACTCCAGTACTCCACCGGAGTGAGAGGCACAGGTGGAGTCGATGGGAGAGCATCAGCTGACCGACTCACTGCAGTGAAGACATCGTGGTGAGTAGATCTAAGTATGTCGACTTCAGCTACGTTGTTCACATAGCTGAAGTTGCATCACTTAGATCAATTCCCTCCCCACCCACCCCCAGTGTAGACCCGGCCTTAGAGAGTTCTTGGAGAATTATCTGATTTCTACATAATGCTTTGTTCTTCTGCAGCACTCCCTGCACATGAAACAGTGATCCTAATTCTAGGGCCCAATGTGGGTACAGGTTTCTACCCACACGTGAGCTTTCAGGATCTAGGCCGAGGGGCCTAACCCTATGTCAGGAAAGTCAGTGGGAGATTTGTCTTTCACTTCAGAGCAGGAGCAAGCCCTAAGACTCTGGAGTGCTATGCAAAATCTGTTCTGAAGATAAGGTAATTGTCCTTAAAGATACAGGGGTGTAACTTTTGCTCTTCATTATATACAAGAAACCTTCTAAGAAAGCAGACTGCGAGCTAAAATCTTCTGCAAATTACGATCTGCAGATGGGGTTGCCAGGTGTCTGGTTTTCAACCGGAACACCCGGTTGAAAAGGGACCCCAGTGGCTTCGGTCAGCACTGCTGACCGGGCCATTAAAAGTCTGATTGTCTGCCCACAGCGGCGCAGAAGGGGTGCCTGCCCGGCTCCGTGCAGCTCCCGGGAAGCTGCCAGCATCACCCTCTGGCTCCTAGGCGTTAGGGCAGCCACGGGAGCTCCATGCGCTGCCACCACCCTGAGCACCAGCTCCGCAGCTCCCATTGGCCCGGAGCTCCCTCCCATGCCCCAACTCCTGCCCCAGTCCGAAGCCCCCAGCCTGGAGTCTTCTCCTGCACTCTGAACCCCTCGTTTCTGGCCCCACCCCAAAGCCCATATTCCCAGCCCAGAGCCCCCTCCCATACCCTGACTCCCATCCCAGCCTGAAGCTCCCTCTTGCAGCCCAAACCACTCATCTCCAGCCCCACCCCAGAGCCTGCACCTCCAGCCAGAGATCTCACCCCCTCTCAGACCCCAATTTCCTTGCCCAGCCTAATTACAATGAGCAAGGGTGGGGGAGAGCGAGCGACGGAAGGAAGGGGGATGGAGTGAGTGAGGGCAGAGATGCAGAGAAGGGAGAGGAAGGGGCATGGCCTCGAGGAAGGGGCAGAGCAGAGGTAGAAAATTGGCAACCCTATCTGTAGATGTATACAAAATAGAAAAAAAAATCTGATTGTCACATGACCAACTCTGGATTTTTGCTCAGCTTTGCTAATTTAGGTGAGGAAAAACAGCATGTACAGAAGGCTCCTCTCATTCCTCCATGACTGCTGCCCTAGGATATTTGCTCTGCTGTAACAATTCTCACAAATCTATAGCTTTCTTGTGTGTCTGCAACAGTGCAGTGATGATTTTATTGTGTGTTGCTGTATTCTAATAGTCAATTATAATGCTAACTGAATTTTTACAAAATGGGCTCAGGAACTTCTGAAGATTAGCTGGTTAAAAGTACTCAGCGCCTGTTCTGATAATCACTACCACTGCACGATTCAAAACTAAATTTTTAAAAAATCGAACCTCATTACAATAGAAATAGTGAGCCAGTAAAATATGTAATAAAAGGCCATTGTTGAATTGTCTCATTCTGCTCTGTCTGTGTCTCCTTCCCCCCTTTTTTTTTGTCCTCTATCCACCCCCCACGCCCTGTCTCCAGTTTCTTTTGTCTGCTTTTGCCTAACTTCATTCTGTTTTCTCTCTCTTTCATCTGTCATCTACTAATAATAAATGCCATGTTGCCTTGTGTGAGGAGAGGTTAAGGGTGATAACTGCTGTAGCCAGGATTCGGGGGCATCACACTTTAAAGAAAAAAAATGTGGTTACAGACTGCAGGTAAGAATGAATAAAATTAACAAGATAGACTCTTTGTGTATGTATGTAAGTAATGTATTTACAGAGAAGCATGCCTTTTGAAAGCACCTTGAGTCACTCCAGCTCCTTGATAGCAGTGTTGCTGATTCCCGTGATTTTGTCTCCAGTCTCATGATATTTTGGGGTTTTCTTAAAGCCCTAGCTGTTGGAATCAATGGATGCAAATCTCAGCTTTCATTTAGTACATTTCTATCCCTTGCAGAGAAATGTGTGAAAACACCAAGCAGGCAAATACTAAAGACTTAGAAACTAAAATGCAAGCAAAAGGAATGCACAACATCTAGCCCGCGAGACCTTCCTGCCCGGCCCCTGAGCTCCCGGCCGGGGAGGCTAGCTCCAGCCCCTCCTCTGCTGTCCTCCTCCCCCGCAGCCTCAGCGTGCCACGCCGCCAGCGCTCTGGCCCACTGCTCCTGGGTAGCGCGGGCGGTGTGGCTAGCTCCAGCGGGCCCTGAGCTCCTGCCGCTCTGAACAGCATAGTAAGGGCCGGGGCTGCGAACTCCTGTGGGGCAGCGTGTCTAGCTCCGGTGGGCCATGCGGTTGCCAGACATGTGCTCTGAGCGACATGGTAAGGGGGCCAGGGCCGGGGGGTTGGATAAGGGGCAGGGAGCAGGGGGCGGTTGGATGGGGCAGAGGTTCTGGGGGGGGTGGTCAGGGGAAGGGGAACTGGGGGGTTGGATAGGCATGGGATCCCGGGGGTCTGTCAGGGGTTAGGATAGTCAGGGGACAGGGAGTAGGGGGTGTTGGGCAGGGTTGGGGTCCTCGGGGGGAATTTAGGGTGGGGGGTTTCAGGAGGGGCGGTCAGGGGACATGGAGTGGGGGGCTTAGATAGGGGGTGGGGTCCGGGGGGTTGTTAGGAGTGGGGGGGTCTCTGGAGGGGGACAAGGAGCAGGGGATTTGGATGGGTTGGGGGTTCTGAGGGGGGGGCAGTCGGGGGGCGGGAAGTGGGTGTGGGTCGGATAGGGAGTGGGGCCAGGCTGTTTGTGGAGGCACAGCCTTCCCTACCCGGCCTTCCATACAATTTTGCAACCCCAATGTGGCCCTTGGGCCAAAAAGTTTGCCCACCCCTGGAGTAGACTCATGGTTTGGGGAAGGTATGGAAATACTCACGGTTAAACCAGACTGATGGCACTCAGTGGTGTATGTAGTTCCCTAGCACTGCTCTTCCCTAATTAGAAGGAGCTCCTCCCCCTACTATATAAATGGATTGTTCTCCATTTTGGATTATTTTCACAAACCAAATTAATCTGCTGATGCACACAGCAGCCAGCCTTAATTACAGTGTAAGACACCAGTGAACAAAATATCAAAGGAAGAAGTGAGATTGCCAATGTTGAGTCGTGTACTTGTGTCTGGGCATGGCATAGCAGGCTCGTTCCCCATCTGGCTCCCCATTCCAACAGCCAGTCTGGCCCTGGTATGGTGTCTCTTCCCAGAGCTCAGTCTTCAATCCAGGTCATGCTTTGTTTCCACCCCTTCCGGGAGTAACAAAGTCCAATAAAACAAAAGGTACCATTGTCCTCACAAAAGGTCTTTGGCCTCATCTCTGGGCCCCATGGTCCTCATCCTTCTCTCAGGGATTCAGCTGTCATTATTCTTTTGGTGAGAAATGGGCTTCACACCACCTTTTCTGGGGTCTAGTAGTAGAACCCAAGCTTTCCTTCTACACTGGGTTCCAGCCCAGGGACCCTATAACCAGCAATCATGTTCTGCTCTGCACAACTCCCTTCTGCTGCCTCCCTGATCTTCTTACCCTGCCTTCACAGGCCTTCTCCCCACCAACTTCTTAAAGTTCACCATTCTTTCAGAGCCATAGCACTCCTCTGGAATCCCCAACAAATATAAGCATAAATACACTTCCACCCTCCTTGGGCTTGACTTTATATCTTTCTCACCTTTCCCCAGATTTGTCCCAAGTTAAATGCCTCCCAGGGCTCTCTTTCCCTGGAAGTACAGTTCTTGCCCTTCTTTCAGGGCACATCAACAGAAATTGCTCCAACCTAGTGGCTGATCTGTCTCTCTTGGTTGCTTGCCAGTCTTCTTTGCTCATGAGAGGATCCCAGGGCTTATTCTCTTCTTTAGCTTCCTCCTTGACCTTCTCAATTTCTCTGCTCTGTACTCCCAGAGAGGAACTGCAGAGTTCCTTCCTCTCCTCCCTACAGCCTCCTTTTTTGTTTCTTTTCCTCTTATTTTATGATGCAGGAGCCTCAGCAGGTGGTCTCTAACCAGCACCTATCGCTGTTTTCATATAAGCAAAAATATTCATCCTCTCACCCAGTCCTGGACCCTCAAAAAAGCAAAGTAATGCTTTTTTAATGCTACCACACTTCCCTGATGCTCTCACCAATCCTTTCAGCCTATATTCTTTCACCTTGAGGCATCTCAGTGCTTCATAAAGAATCTTTCTTTCTGTGTAATTCTCCCTGCATTGCCACTGCAGATGCTCAACTGTTTCATGGACTTTGTGTGTGTTGCACAACCTGTCTTTGTGCTTGTTATCATCCTTCTAAATATAATTGCTCCACTACTTCTATCATAGCTATTAAGTATACCATTATCCTCCAAGTTTAGGACACATTTTAGAGAACTTTTGTCCATTTCTCTTTGGTCCATAGTTCTTACCATTCTTCTTAAGATCTCTCAACCAAACTTTTGCAGTCCTTCCTATTCAGAGGGATCTTTATATCAACCTCCTCATTTTCTACAGCATTTTTCACTGTTTTGTCTGCCATTTCATTGCCTGGTATCCTGACATGCACCAGAATCCACACTATTGTTATATGTATACCTAATTGTTCTATTTGTGTAACTAAGAACATTTAATTTATTAAGTCATTCCTGCTTTCCTAGGCTCTCTTTCTAATTCCTGTTTTACCTTGTAAAGAATCAGATGAGCTAGCTGTCATAGTTGGGCATACATCCCTTATCCAGGTCAATGCCAACAGTATGCCCATCAATCCTGCTGTCATAATGGCCGCAAAACTAGATATAGGTGTCTTAAGATCTTAATTTCTTCCTGTTAACGTGTGGGAGTTTGTGGAGTTCAGTTACTTTTTGTCTACTTAATTTCCAGCAGTCCTTGTATATTTGTTTAGTCCTCTTCTCTCCACAATTTCCATTAGTTAGCCTAAGAAGTTAGATCTAACAATTTCCTCAAATGTATTAGCATTTTTCTGGTTGCTATCCGCAGCATACATAAGAGTCGTAATACTTGCACCACATGCGAGTCACAGAACTTGGACTTCGGTCAGGTCTAATTTTTTAAATTTTGATTTAGAAGCTGAATTAACGAGTTGGCATCCATAATCTATAACTGGTCTTATTAGTACCCTATAAAGTATCAGCAATGTGTTCTTATCTGCACCCCAGTTATTGCGAGCAATCCTTTTAAGCAGCTTCAACCTATCTTTACATTTAGTCTTGATATCATCTATATGACCCTTCAAAGTTAGTTTATCAAACATAACTCCTAAAAATGTAAAATCTTTGAATTATGTGCATTTTTTCCCGTATATATATAGAGAGAGAGGTTCCATTTTTCCTTATTGTGAAGACCATTCTCTTTGTTTTAGCTAGTGAGAACTTAAATCCCCAACTATCTCTGTGACAGAATACACCCTTGTACTCACACCCTACACACTATTGTAATAATCTTGATTCAAATTATGCCTTGTAAGATATGAAAACTCAAAATTTGCTGGTCAGTATTGTGCTGATAAAATGTTAACTTCGCATACAGTATTACCACACATTTCCCTGTATGATGCTATTAACACATGTTCCAAACCCCACAGCCCTGACAAAACTCAGGTTGGCAAAGAGGTCTGCCCTAAACAAAGGAATGTGTGTTCTGCTTAATTTGCATTTAATCAGTAAACAGAGTCATCAAGCAGGGAGGGAAACAAAGAAAGTTCAAACAGGTGAGAAAAAAGCAGCAGGAAACATCTTTCCACATAGACTCTTTGTCTTCTGGTGCCCAGCTGGAAATGTTTTCTGAGAGAGGGACTGAAATATGAAAAGGAGGGATAAAAACCCCAAAGCTACCCACCCTCGCGCTCTCTCTCTCTCTCTCTCTCTCTTTCCTTGCCCATTGTATTCACCGCCTCTGAAGCGACAAAGGAAACAGTTATTGGACTCTGGGAGAAGAGGTCCTGACCTACAGGATTTGGTCAATAAGACTGCTGAAAGCACATGATGAGAAATTTTGCTTGAATCTAATATAGTTTAAGTTGGGTATTAGTAGACTTTTTTTTTTCTTGTAACCATTTCTGACCGTTATCTTTCATTACTTGTACTCGCTTACAATCTCTTTGTAATTGTTTTATCTAATCCAGTGTGTTTAAATTGAAGTGTCTGAGAAACTCCATTTGGTGTGACAAGGTGTGTGAATAAGTCATGGCATGCAGCCAGACTGGTGCCGCCTCTTGGTCATTCTGGGGATTAGCTGAAGGCAGATGCCTATGTCCAGGGCCTGCACACTGCCACAGACCATTGCTCTTCTCGTAGCTCCCATAACCGCAGTGTCCTCTTCTCAACTCAGCCTTCTGGCTAGGTCGTCATCTGTATTTCCCCCTTCCGAAGGAGGGTATCTCTGTCCAACAGTCCAGTCACTTCCTCAGTGGCAAGTATGGGCATAGGGACGGGGGGTGACCCAGACCCACCCACTACTCTGGGCCCCCGCCAAGGACCCTGTAAATAGCAGCCTCCTGTTGCCCCTCGGTAGCCTCTGTCAATGCTGCTCTATTTCCCTGGACCACTTCCCCTTGGCCCCAGCACCTTCTTCACCCTTATCTCAGGGCCTCGGTTGTTCAGTGCCAGGAGCCAGCCATTGCTCTGTTCAAGGTGCTTACAGTTCTCGCAGCCCTCCAGGGATCCAATTAGTGAGTGATCCTACTCTGCCCTGCAGTTCCCTTTTATCTGAGCCTGCTAGGCCTGGATTGGCGCTCCCTGCAACTCCTTCCTCATTGGCTGTGCTTCACTCAGCCTCTCTGGGCTGCTCGAAGGACTCCCCTCCATTGCTCCTTCCAAGACAGGGCATGATTAAGCACTTCTAAACCTGTGTGGGGTAGGCACCCTATCAGAACATATTATTCCTTTTAAAGAAATAACTGACTTAATGTAACTTGTATTGTCCAAGAGAGGGCTGGGCAGCACAGGACATACATTTCTGGGGGTAAATCTAACACTGGGGTGAATTGGGGTCATCCTGCTGTATAACTAAAAAGGCTGGTGGGAGCCCGAGTGTAACCCAAATGTGACTGGCAAAGTGGCAGGCTACAGACACTCAGGGTATGGCTTGCATGCCGGAAGGTTGTTTGTGAGCGGCCCGGGTGGGAACTACTTCAGCAAGGCATTGTAAGGCACTCAAGGTTTCAGAGCAGAGGTGGTATGTCATAATCTCCCCATTCTGAAATCCTCCAAAGTGCCTCATTGGTTCTCTCCACAGCTATCTTGTCTTCTGTGTTTGGCCCATATTGCACAGTCATCCGCAAATAGCGTAATACCTATTCCTGCCCATATACTCTCTGGGAGATCATTAATCATAACATTAAACACGGCTCGGGTGAGAACACTCCCATTTGCAGTGCCATCAATATATTTAAAAATATTCAACAAAGCCACCCCCGCACCATGCCTTGTATAGGTCTATCACTTAAGAGTCTCTTATTCCTATTGTAACTATTTTATACAGCAAGACCTACAGTGCATGTAATTCGCTTTTCCAGTGTCCAAAAAGACAGCTATAATAAACTCTCTGTTCCCCAGGGTTTTTGTATTTGTTCCTAATCTTACAATATGATCAACTGTGCATCTTCCTTTTCTGAAACCACTTTGTACACAGTTTATAATTTCACTTTTCCAAGTGTGCTACTATTCTCTCATTTATCAATCTTTCCATAATTTTGCTCACACACAATGTGAGGGCAATAAGCCTCCATGCATCAGGTCTTGGTTCCATTCTGACGGTAGTATTCTTTTCCCCATTTATTATTATTATAATTTCTACAAATCTCTTAAACTCCCTTCTGGTAGATGCTTAAGCATTGCATTACTTATGCTATCTTTAAAGTATGTGTGTATTACTTTTGTCTGTTGCTTTTTTTGAGTTCTTGTATGCTGAAATTTCATTTAATAAATCATAGAATCATAGAATATCAGGGTTGGAAGGGACCTTAGTAGGTCATCTAGTCCAACCCCCTGCTCAAAGCAGGACCAATCCCCAATTTTTGCCCCAGATCCCCAAATGGCCCCCTCAAGGATTGAACTCACAACCCTGGGTTTAGCAGGCCAATGCTCAAACCACTGAGCTATCTCTCCCCCCCTGGAGGGATATCTTTATATTCTACCTAGCCATCTAAAAGCTCATAATTTTCTTCAGCAAACATTCATTTTTTGTTCACAAAACTGTTTACTTTGATTTGTATCACTCCTACTAAATTTTTGGAGCTCTTGTGCTAAAATGTACACTTTTCCTAAGTTAGAACTTTCTACTTTATCATTCCACTATAAGACCAGGTATACATTTTATTTTTACTCTATCCCATTAATTTTTAACTTGTTTATATATCTCTAAATCCTTAGAATCTTTGTTCATTTTCCCATAATACTTTCTCTAACTCTTTCTTTGCCTTTTTAATAATGCTTTTTACCACTGCTTTACATCTTTTAGTGCATTGAGTTGATGCTATGCATTGTACGTTTTGCTTATTTGTATGCTTAACAATTTTCATTCCCCCAGGAAACTGGATTTGAGTTTGTGGCCACCTGACGTCTTAAGTGCAGCAGCAGCCACTCTAGCTATAACTCCTTTTATTATATTATCATGAAATTCCTCTGGATTATCACTTATGCAATTGGTACTTAGATACTCAGCACATTTACTCTTAAAGACTCCTCATTTTGCTTTTCTAAGGCTCGTGGTAGGAATTCCTTCGGTGTTTTCAGGTGATCACTTCCAATTCCATCTTCTTTATAGATTTCCCAACTGCATTTACAGTAAAAGCTGTGTTATCTGGAATTTTTCCAATCGCAAAGCTCTATAAACCAGCATTTCTGATCTTCATTGAAAGTCTGGCTTATAGTCTTGTTGGCGCAGAGCTGGCAGGCTCTCTTCCTGGCTCTGCGTGGCTCCCCAGAAGTGGTGACAGGTCCGTGCTGCTCCTAGGCGGTGGAACGACCACAAGGAGTTCGAAGTGCGGAAGGGGGTACAGGGTGCGGTCTTTGGGAGGGAGTTTGGGTGCAGGAAGAGCCTCGGGGAAGGGGATTGGGGCACAGGAGAGGGTGTGGGGTGCAGGATCCGGGTGGCGGTCACCTCGAGCGGCTCCCCACAAGTGGTGACATGTCCCGGTTTCTCCTCGGTGGAGGTGCAGCAGACGGCTCTGTGCATTGCCTTCACCTGCAGGCGCCGCCCCCACAACTCGCATTGGCCATGGTTCCTGGCCAATGGGAGCTGCAGAGCCAGCGCTCAGGGCAGGGCAGGGGCAGCACACAGAGCTGCCTAGCTGCGCCTCTGCCTAGGAGTAGCAGGGACATGTCTCTGCTTGTGGGGAGCCACCTGAGTTGAATGTCACCCAAATCCAGCACCTCGCACCGCCTTCCGTGCTCCAACCCCCAGCCCCGAGCCCCCTCCCACACCCAAATTCCCTCCCTCTTAGTTAACCAGAATTTTTTACTTACCGGCGCGCGCGCACACACACCCCCATTCTCCCAACATGCTAGATAACAAAGCTTTTACTGCACTTACTATATTACTTGTTGCAATTTCCAGATCTGAACATTAAAAGGTTTCACCCACCGAATTCAACTTAGTAGGTGCTCCAGTACTGAGCAATAACAGGTTGTGCATGTCAATGAACTGTTCCTGACGTTTGCCATTATTATCCCTTTTCCTGCTTCCCCATAATTCATTGTGGCTATAAAGGTCTCCACAAATGCACAGACCGTTGACACCCTTAACTAACCCTTCTAATTCTAGATTGTCTAGTTTTTACATGGGTTGTAAAATTATAGATCCATCTAAAGGTGCTATTATTCTGCAGAGGAATCTCGACTTAAGTTTTGTACATCTATTTCAACATAACTAAGACAGTCCTTTATAAATATACAGACCCCTCCTCCTCTTGTTATTTCTATCATGCTTGATTACATCATATCTTGAAGTCTAAACATAAATTTCTTGCTAACCACATTTCTTGTACCCATCACATCAGGTTTCTTTTCCACTTCAAAAACAGTTTTCTGTAATTCCTGAGCATGTGTTATTAAACGAAGTGCATTCCAGCAAAAAATATTAGAACCATGTTGATTAAACTACATTATTACGTACATTTAAAATTGCATGAATATGGTCGATTGAGAGAGTGCCTATATGCAAATCTTTTTCTGAAGCTTTTTAAATAATTTTTATTCTTTTGCTTCCCTGTCTGTAATGTGCAATTAATTATTTGTATGATAAATACTGTACATTTCTCTTTGCCTACAAGCAGTACATCTTAATCTATTCCCCATATATTATCTTTCCTGCCCTGAACTGTGTGGTGTTGTACCAGTGGCTCTTTTCCCTTAGTGGCATTTTTTTTCTTCTCCACATTCTGCTGTGAATATCTTTTGATAGGTTCTGCATAGGAAATTTTAAGGATAGCTTTAATTGTCTGTATCTCTCTAGCTCGTTCTGCTGTCACACACCCTTTGTATGCTGCACTATGCTTGTCCCCACAAATTGCTGCATTTTAGTTCTGTTCCTTCAGAACAGTCCTCATATGAGTGTTCTCCTCCACATTCACCACACCTCATTTTCCCCTAACAGACAGCCACCACATGCCCAAATCTTTGACATCTATAGCATCTCAAAGGTGCTAGGATATATGGTATAACCCAGAAGATCTGATATCCTATATTAACCCTATTGGGTAGCATTGTATTGTTAAATGTTACTCAGATGGCTGTGGATGGCGTTTCTCCCCCACTCCTGCTAATCAGTTGCTTAACAAACAACACTTGGTTCTCACCTATACCCCTTTTAAATTTCATCCTCAGTCATGCCTTGTGGAACCCCATATGTTACCCATCTTCTTTCTGTCATAAATGTAGGTAATGGCAAATTACTTTTATTTTCCCTACAATTGTTTAAGACGTTTCCCATCCTGTTCTTTATATGTATATTCCACTAATAAATATCCACCCTGAATTCTTTTAGCTCCTAATGTATCTGTGATACTTCACCTAATCCATTCCATTCCCCACCCCAGCTCTGCTCCGCCTCTGCTCCGCCTGCTCCCCTGAGCGTGCCGCCACCGCTCCACTTCTCCCCCCTCTCTCCCTCCCTCCCTCACCATGAAACAGCTGTTTTGCGCGGCAAGCCTGGAAGGAAGGGAGTGGGGAGAAGTGAAGCAGTGTTGCGCTCAGGGGAGGAGATGGCGGTGGAGTGGAGATGAGCTGGGGCGGGGAGCGGTTCCTCTGCCCCCCCCCCGGGTTACTTCCTGCGGCCCTCCCCGTACCCCTCACCAGTTCACCTCCGCTCCGCCTGCTCCCCTGAGTGTGCTGCCACTCCGCTTCTCCCCCTCCCTCCCAGACTTGCCGCGTGAAACAGCTGTTTCGCGGCAAACCTGGGAGGGAGGGGTAGAAGGAGAAATGCAAGACGCCCAGGGGAGGAGATAGGGCCGGGGATTTGGGGAAGAGGTTGGAATGGGGCAGGGAAGGGGCAGAGTTGGGGCGGGGCCAGGGGCAGGGAGGCACAAAAAAAAGGGGGACGGCCAAAAATTTTTTTGCTTGGGGTGCCAAAAAACCTAGAGCCAGCCTTGCTCATTTGCCAACATAACTTCCAGTCTCTCTCTCTCAGCCTGTATTTCCAACTGCTTCTGAGTTCCAAGCCCCAACTCTGTCTCTCCCAGCCTGCACACCTCAACCTGCAGCCTGACCTGCTCGGTTAGTTAGCCAGCCCAGCCGCCTTCTTTTTTCTTTTCTATTCTCTTCTTTTTTTCTTTTTTGGCAAATCACACTTGGCTGAGTACTCTATAGCTGCCACCAAGTGTAAGTCTTCAATATTTAGCTGTTTTTATCCTCTCACTCTGCCCTATATCTTTCAGGTAATGTAACAACACCTTTTTAATAATACTTTCCTTGCTAAATAAGGTCAAACAAATTACATTATATTAAAGGCATTTGAATTAATCAAAAAGCTTTTCTTTCTTTATCAAAGCCCTTACATACCCATAAAAGATGATCAATTTTCTTCCATCTTACAATGTACATAGGCCATCTTTGTGTCTATTGATTTGAAAAAGATTTTTGTTTAAGCCACAATGGCCAGTAAGTACTCTAAACAAAAGCACTTCATTTGTTCTAACCAGGCCCTGAAGTGTGTCATAATCCTCAACTGTAGGGCACAATTCAAAAAAAAAAATCTCATTTTTTTTATTCATCCACATTTTTTGCCATTCCTCTTTTAAATTTTTTCTGTACTAGGCTTTTGAATTCCTGTTTACTCAAGGGTATTTCTAGGTCAATCCTTCCAATTTTTACAGTGTTTTTAGCTGCTTTGTCCACCATTTCATTCCCTATTATCCCAATACACTCTGGGATCCAGGCTAATAATTTCATTGATTAAATCACTTCTGCTTACTGAGACACCCTTTTTTATCACCATAAGGCCTGAGATTGAATCTGAAAAAATGACTGCTTCTGCTGGGTGTATATCTCAGATCCAGTTTAATGCTAGCATAATTCCTACTAGTTCAGCTGTCATAACAACTGTATAGTCAGATATTATTTTAGATGTACTGATTCTCAGTTTTGGTGTACAATATGCTATCCCTATTCTTCTTCTTCTTGTTGTTGTTGTTTTTGAATCCATCTGTATATACTTGACAAAACCAACTCCACTTTTCACCTATATACTGGTACACTGTCTCTTTTATCCTTAAGTTTATAAAATGAGTATAAATCCATGTATGGACATGCGACTTTGAATGAAGTCAAAACTTTTAGTCATGGGAAAATTAGTTTTGGGTGCAGTTTTCCCTTGTCCTTCAATTCCTGCATCCACACTTTCACTCGAAAGGTATGGGGAGTTCTAACACTGCATGCTGTAGTTCGCCTATCAAATTCCCAACAGAAATCCCCAGAAATTTGTTCGGTACTTTCATCATTGCAGTTCCCATTAACCTTGGCCCAGAATGTTAGGTCTAATAATTGTATCTATAGTATAATTGGCATTTCACTAGAATCTATCTGTAGTGTATGCACCGCATGCACTTCGTAGTGCCTGGGCTTGTATTAAATGTAATTTTGGAAATTCTAATTTTTATGCTGACCCAGAAGCCGGCCAGCCAAAGTCAATAACTGGTCTGATTATGGCTCTGTATACCATCAGCTATGTTTTCTTATCTGCCCCCCAATTAGTCCCAGCAAGACTTAAGCAGTTTAATCCTTCCTGTACATTTATCTTTAACCTACTTTATATGATCTTTCCAAAGTAATTTACCCCTAAGAATTTCAACCTTTTAACTATATCTATTTGTTCTCCTTACAGATACAGTTTACATTCCTTTGTAACTTTCCTTTTCGTATAGATCAGTCCTTTGGCTTTGGCAATGGAGAACTTAAAACCCCATGCATTTCCCCAGTCAGAGGTCTCTCATAACACTTTGTCAATTCTTTTTTCTGCCACCTCAATATTCCTGCTCATCACCCACAGAGCACAATCTGCAATTAGTGACACCTACCTGGGCACTTACTTGTTTTGAGAGATCATTTATCATAATATTAAATAAGGTTGGGCTGATAACTCTTCCCAGTGGTGTACCATTTTTAATATTATACATATTTGACAGAACTTTTCCAATTCTGACCTGTACAGACCTTTTTACTCAAAAAATTCTCTAATCCACCCATAGATTCTTCCACTTATCCATAGTTTGTCTACTTTCTACAATAAACCTTCCATCCATAATATTCCATACACCTTTTCAATATCTAGAAAGACAGCTATTAACATGAAATGCTTGCACCTCACTTTTTGTATTTGTTTCTAATTTAGCAATGTGATCAATGGTGCATCTTCCTCAAAAGATGTTGCTAAAACTTTTCTCTTTATCCAAACTTCTAACTATGTTGTAGGTCCCAATAAGACCTGGGATGTGGCTACTCTTAGTTTGAATTCCATTCATTCTTCTAATTGGCGTGTGTATTTCTGATGTCTTGATATCTTTGTCCACTCATGGTACTTCCTCCAACTTTTTTTTAATGTATGTAATTCTTTGTGTTATTGCCTTACTTCTATAGATCGTCGCTGTTCATTGTATAATTTGCTTTTTATAGGCTTTGTTCATTTCTTTAACTGCTATTTTTCACTCCTAATTCCACCATGGAGGTGAGTTTTTAGTTTTGGGGTACTTCAGTATGCTATTAATCCCTTTATTATATTCTCATTGAAATTCTCTGTCATCACTCACACAATGATTATTCACAAATTCAGTACATTTACTTGTAAATAGCCAGCTAGCTTTCTTCAAATTCCAGGTGGGTAATCTTCCATTACCTTCAACCTTACTTTGCCCTTGAAAAGTAATAAGGATAGGGAAATGATCACTTCCCATTCCTTCTTCTTTATATATTTCCCCGTTGCATTTACTTGCAATATCTACTGTTATAATTCCCACGTCTAAACAGGAAAAACTACCATCTGCTGTATTAAATCTAGCTGGAGTGCCATCATTTAACAGCACTAGATTGTTTTCATCAATGACATTTTCTAAGCATGCACCATTTTCATCGGTTGTCTTAATTTCCACACTTTATTATGACTGTTTGTTTAGGTCAGCACATATAATATATTGTCTTTTAGCATTCTTCACTATTTCTTGTAGTTCCAAACTTTGTAATATCCCACATGGGTTATAGATATTATAAATCCTTAAAGAAATATTACTCCTCCGCATTCGGATCTCAACAGCATTATGTTCTAGGCTTGCTTCTTCATTCTCTACTGCTATGTGGTTTAATCTTTGCCATATGAAAGTACAAACACTTCCTCCTCTTCCTAGTTTTTGGTCTTTTCTAAAGTCAATATACCCTGGAATTTTGAAAGCAAGCTTTTCAACCAACCATGTTTCCTGGATACATATGGCCTCTGCTTTAGTTTTCACTTCCAGCATATTTTCTTTTAGTTCTTAACTATGTGCTATCAGACTGTGTGCTTTTCAACAAAAAATTGAGATCTCCATACCAGTCATATCTCACCATTAACTTTATTCAAAATTGATGAATACAGTGCATTGACAAGTTGCTAATATACAAGTGTCACGGAGTATAGGGGAGTCCGGCCCTGCACCCCTCTCTGCCCGTATTCACTGGGAGTCTCAGCCAGCCAGTAGAACAGAAGGTTTATTAGAGATGCCAGGAACACAGTCCAACCAGAGCTTGTCAGTACATCCAAGACCCCTCAGTCGGGTCCTTCCGGGGGGCAGGGAGCTTAGACCCCAGCTTGGGGCTCCCTGCATTTCGCCCCACAGCTCCAAATGGGGCAGGGAGGCCAGACCCTGTCTGCCTCTCTCCCCTCTTCTCCGGCCAGCCCCAAACTGAAACTCTCCAGCCCCTCCTCCCCCTTTGTCTGCTTCCCGGGCCAGGAGGTCACCTGATCCCTTTGTTCCCACACCTTCAGCTCATACCTTTGCCGGGGGAGGAGCCGGGCCATCTGTTGCCAGGAGACAGAGCCATTCTCTGTGTCCAGGCCTCTGCCTTCTAGGGCTTTGTAACAATCATGCACCGTTGTCCCACCACCTAGATACTCAAGCCCCGCATAGGGGAAACCGAGGCATTCACACAGTACTCAGGGAAACCTTAACAACAGTCCTAGTTCGTCACAACAAGTATTTGTCTACTGTCCTTACTATATTTTTAATTTTTTCTGATTATTTACCCCAGTTTGTGATGTACAATTTCACTTTTTTCATAAATGCAATAAACTTTTTTCCCATTACTAGTAGAGTGAAACCCCACTATAATGCACCCTGCGATAACGCAAATTCGGTTATAACGCAGGGCGAGTCTGACCCCGGCGGCTGAGGTGGGCGTGGGGCAAGTCGGCGGGCGCGGGGCGTTTGGGATCCATGCCCCGGCGGCTGCAGCAGGAGCGACTCTCCCTGCAGCGTTGGCACGCCCCCGGGGTTCTCACCTCTGTCCCTGGCAGGCGCGGGACGAGTCCGGCAGGCGCGGGGCATTCCGGATCCATGCCCCGGCGGCTGCAGCAGAAGCTACTCTCCCTGCAGCCACAGTGCCCCCCCGGGGTTCTTGCTATCCTGCTCCAGCAAACCCCTAGCTTCTGAATACAGTGGAACCCCACTATAACGCAACCCTGCATTTACCACGATATAATTTTTTGGACCCCTATTATCGCGTTATAGCGGGGTTCCACTGTATATCATCATCTATTCCTATCTTAGTGTTTATTATATTCTTTTTAGAATGAGGCTGTGTCTACAGTTCCCCTTTTCCTCGGCTGATTGTCCCTTCCTTCTCCACCTGATGATTTGAGAGTCTCCTTACAGCTTCCACATAAGATATGTTGTTAACCCTTTATATGCCACACTGTGATTAACACTGCAGTTACTACATTTGACCTCTGTCCCTTCAATCCAGTTTTCATAGGAACGTTCTGCCCCACATTTACTGCATCTTGTTTTCCTTTTAGAAACAGGTGCTATATGCCCAAACCTTTGGCACTTACAATACCTTAAGGGAGCGGGATATATGGCTTGGTTCTGAATATCTGAAATCCTAATGTTACTTTCTCAGGTAGAGTACCCCAGTATAGCTGTTGATGACTTGCTTTCTCCTCCTCATTTATTAATTAGTTGCTTACGTACTAACATTTTATCTTTGCCTATGCTTTTGGTTATCTCATCATGAGTAGGCTCTAATGGAACACCATATATTACCGCCTTATTTCAGTCAAATACTTTAATAGTTGGCAATGTATTTCAACCTTCCTTAGCATTTTAATTTTTAGCAGTTTATCAGCTTGCTCTTTTGTTTTTACATTCAGCTTAAAAAACACCATCTTGCAGCCTCCTAGCTCTCACATTGTCCCCTATGCTTTCTTTTAATCCAGTCATCTACTTTTGCAGGGTTAACATCACCTAATCTTATCTCTTTGGTTAGGGATCTTACAACATTTTGGTTTATTTCTTTCCTCAGCTTTGCTTTTTGCTTATACAAGAGACCCCTGCTAGAACGCATGTCAACATAGCGCGAATTCGGTATTAGCGCGGGGGCGACCATGGATCCCAAAATAACTTATTTACATTGTGATCCATGGTAACGTGCCCCACCCCCGCTATAATGCGGTCCCCGCGTTAACGCGGTACCGTGCATGGCTCCCGAACCCCGCGTTCTAGCGAGGTGCGGTGTATATCATATTATCATCATCCATCATCATCATCATCTGCTTCTGCTCTCCCCGCCCCCCTTGGTATCCATTCTACCTCCCCAATAGACTCTTCTTCAGTTTCTAGAGTGATTTTATTTCAGAGTCAGAAAATCCTCAATCTCCCACCAGCCCAGGTCTCTGGCCTGGCCCCGCTCCCTTCTGCTCTCGACTTCCTGCCTTCATAGCAGCCACCTAGCTCCTCCCTCAGCTGGGACTCCTCTTTAATTGGTGCTGACCCTCCTTACAAGTGAAGCCAGGTATGTTAGTTGGCCTCTCAGGCTCACATTAACCCACTCCTTGTCTCTCAGGCACTGCCTTGCAGTAATCAAGCCTAGTAGTGGAATGGAGGTCAAAGCTGGATGTATGTCAGGACTGGCTCAAGAGTGGTGCTGGAATCAAGATCTGGGGACAGGTCGGGGTCAGAACCAAGATCAGACTACATAAAGAAGCCAGGGGTTGAAGCTGGGTGGTCAGAATCAGATGGTTGGGAAGCAGCGGCAGGGCTGGAGCAGGTCAGTAACAGGGCTGGAGCAAGATTAGGATAGGGCAAGGACAAGACTGGTCTCGGACATGGCTGAGGTAGGAACTGAATCAAGAGCAGGTTGGGAGTCTGAGAACCTGATCACACTGTGAGGCAGCAGAAAAGTTCCTGACTGGGTAGTACTGTTGCACAGACTGATCTCCAGCTCTGGTGGGGCTGATGAAATACCTAATGACCTGGGGGTCATCTGACCCAGGCTCAGTTCAGGGATGCCACATGCTTGAGGGCTGAGTCACTACAGGCTCTGTTGGAAGGATGAGTCAGTGCAGCTGAGTTGTTGCTGCATGCTTGAGTGGAGACACACCTCAGCTTTGTTAGAGTAGCATGTCTTGAGGCTCTGGGGATGGGTGGGTGAAAGCCTGCCCACAGCTAAAGCCCTTCAGCCTAAGGGAAAGAGCTACCAGACCCAGTCTCAAATGATTTTGGGGGACAACAAATGAAAAAACCAGGGATGGGAGTGAAGGTCACAGGGACAAAATCAGGGATCCGGAAGGGGATCTGTTGGGGGAGCAGCTGAGCCAGCAGCCCTGGTTTGGCTGTGGGTTTGCCTCACGTTGTCTGTATGAGGTACACATTGCATCATACTGAGACAGGCCCTGTTATCTCGTGGTCAACATCAGTGTGGAGATTGGGAGTGGCATATCAAATTAATAATAATAATTAATAAGTAACATTTTCATTTGTAAAGATCCTTTCCTGTCCATCCATCCGACTCCCTCATTTTATCTTTTCCTCCTCTCCTTTTGTTGCTATACCTCCTCCCTAGGCTTCCGTATACTCATTTGCTGTGCGGGAACAACATGTGCACAGTCTGGTCACATGTAGGAGCTGCGAGGAGCTGGAGCATGCTCAGGGTAGATGGACTCTTTGGAGAATTTAGCTGCCAATTGCTAGCAAGTCATTACTGAGCACGTGGGAACTTAGACGTGTTAGAAGCTTATAATGTGGCCAAATTTGGGTCAGTTTTTCATACACACAGCAAAAGGCACATCTCTGACACCAGGGGCACCCCTTTGCCAAATTTCAAATCTGCTCCAGAAACACTAGAGATTCACAAAGAAATTGTTGTGAGATTTTTTTGATTTTTTTTTAAACCTGGGTATAACATTTTTTCTGTAACCACATTCTCAGAAATGGCTGAACTGTGTTAAGTGAAAATTTCCAAAAAATAATTCAGCCTAGGTCAGACAACTGGCATGGAAAACTTTGACTGGAAGAGTTAGTTTTGGAAAGTCGGGTCTTAAAATGGAAAGTGTCAGGCTACCTTAATCATAGCCATCGCTACTTGCAATGCTTGTAAGTGGGTGTGGACAAGGAAGCTGGAGTATATAGCAAACTTTGCTATATATAACTTCACTTAACATTTTTCACTAACAGCCATTAAATAAATGGTTGCTAGGAACTTACAGTAATATTTTAAATGTCTTAAATTCATAACTGTCAATCAGCCCTCACAGAGAGAGCGCCGATCACAACACATCAGATGCGTTGTTCTTCTAGCCAGTCCTCCAACCACCCACTGGCCAAGCTGTCAGTAGCACCGGACACCCTATCGACATAGCGCACAGCAGTCTAGAACTCCTGAGCGATCCGCCAACCGCAGCCTCCCAAACAGCTGGGATTACAGGCGTGTACCACCACACCAGGCCCAAATTCATAACATTATGGAATATTATTATGCTACATAGAAATAATATGATATGCATAATATTTATAAGAAGCAAGAATCTCTCCCAGGCTGCATTCCAAATGAATTGTATTCAGATCCACAGACTTTTTTTTTTTACTCATCACTGAAGCGAATCGCTACCAAGACTCAGATGTTCACAAGATTTGTTATATCTTGATGCCATCATGAACATTTTATGTCAGTGACTCACCACATTACTTGCAGTCTTTTCCACAGAAAGCTATTTTCTATGGATATTTTCATTACCTAATGCCCCAAATTTCAAGTCAATTCTCCTGGTTCATCATAAGACCCAATTCTGCAAAAACTAACATGCTTCACTTTGTAGTGTTAATAGCTCCATTAACTTCAGTGTGGCTATTCACAGTAAGTAAAGTGCAGCATATGAGTTGGTCTTTGTAAGATCAGAAACTATATCTGGATAATTTGGATGCCTTTTGTCTGGTAAATTAAGCCATGTGCAATCTAGTATGCAAATCTAAAACACACTTTTAATCCAGATCCATTTACTTTTGCAGGTATCACCAGCACTTTCCCTTGTCCATGTTGTGATAATTTCCTTTGTGTCTACAAGATCTTCCCCTACAGAGTAACAATGTAATATAGCAGTGCACCACCTGATATTTTGTGGGATCGTGTTCATAATATTAAATATGTACTTCAATTGCTCCATGTATGCCACATGCTTTACAATCAGACTTTGTAACCATGATAACCATGGAGAATGAGAAAGTTATGGAAAACCTATATATAGGAAACTCAAAATTCAAAACACAAACAAATCCTTAGAGGACAGTAAGACTGCTGTATGAGGGAGTGATAATAATTTTAACCCTTTGAGAAGACAAGGGCAGACTGAACTGCAGACACTACTCCCCTTTCTAATTCTATTGCCTCTGGCCTTCTGACTCTGCACAGTGTGTCAATGGAAGTGAATAACACTTTGAGACACCTATATCTTTAGTATTTTTGTAGTGGCATAGTTATGATATTAATGTGCATTTTTAAGTTTCAAGACACACACAAAAATTAAGAATGGCTTATATGAGTGTCTATAGAAAACTGGTCTGTGGTTACAGGTTTCCCCCTACCTTAATATTTGTTCCATTATTTTACTAGGGATTGAAGTTCAACATACTGGACAGAAATAACTGAGGGAACAGAGAAGGGCAAGGCTGGAAGCAGATTGGGGATAGGAGTAGGATTTGGGGTGGGGGAGAGCTAGTGGGATAGCAGCCAGGGAGGGGACAAGGTCAGAAGCTAGGATAGGGGAATAGGAGAAGAAGGGGAACAGGGAAGCGATGGGGGACAAGAGCATAAGGGTCGACAGCACACTCCCCTAGAGAACCAGGAACTGTACCCATTATTCCTCAGTCTCAACATTTTTTGCTCTTCAGGAGCTAGTTGTGAAACCCCCTTGCAAAGTGGATGTCTTACCCCTCCTCCCACCCCCCCCACATTGACAAGTCCACAAAGAAGTTGAAGCATTCTATTGCTATTGGTTACTCCATTCACACAAGTGCTTAGAGGACTGTCCTGTGGATCTATAGGTCTGAATCCTGCTGATGAATCATGTGGGTGGTCTGTATGGTTCCACGTGGTGCAATTTTTTTCCCCCCAATGTTTACAATTAACAAATTATATCCAAAAAAACTGTGTTAAAGGAAAATTAAGGTTGTAAAGTCAAGCACTCAAAAGCTAGGAAACGTTAGAATTAAGATTGCTCATGCAACCTTAATTCAAGTCTCTTGTGAATAAGCATTATAATACAGTTTTTAATTACATGATCACGTACTATTTTTACCACAAGGCAGGGGCCTTGTTCACTGCACAGGATGGGCAGTGCTCTTGGAATTAATGAGGTTAGTGTAGTGAAGGATGTTGTTGTCTGTAGAACCCAGGCTGCTTCTGTTGTAGAAGCTGGAAGGTGTGGGGTGAGGCAGGGAACTGCAGGAAGACAAAGGATGGTCTCATGGTTAAGTTACTTTATTCTATCCCTGCCTGTGCCAAAGAGTTCCTGTGTGATGCTGGGCAAGTCATATGTACCAACATTTTCACAGGTAGCCACTAATTGTGTTCCCAATTTCCTAGATTAGAGATACTTGATTGGGGTCAGACTTGCAGAAGTTGCAACTGACATTAGTGGGAGTTCAACTCTGAACATATAAATTGTAATAAAATGCTAAGTACCATACAAAATTAGGTCCTAGTCTCAAATTGATCACCTGAAATTATTTGGTCTTGATGACAATTTGGGGTTTAATCTCTGTGATTTAGTTTCCCATGCTTAAAATGCTTAAAATGGGGTTAATACCACCACCTCACCTCCCAGGTTGTTGTGGAGATAAATTCATTAATGTTCATAAAGAATGAAGATATTATGATACAAACACAATCGAAATATCTATGAAGAAATTAATGATTCTGTATTCGGTGCAGGGTTTGGATGATGTGCAGTAAATGAGGACTGGGGCCACACATTGAGTGATGAGGGGGGAAAAGAAATACGGAATAGCTACCCATTCAGTGAGCACTGTCCATCCTGTGCACTGAGTGAGGCATGGGCCCCATGCAAAAAATAGTGTGTGATCATGTAATTAAAGACTATATATCATAATGCATATGCACAAGGGCACAGACAATCTTAATCCTGCCATTTTCTAACTTTTGATTGCTTGATTTTGAAACAATGTTCTCTTTCATCATTTTTTGCAACCTAATAGATAATATAGGTTTAAGATAACTTTCCTCCTCTTTTAGATGTACAGAATGGAATACATTTGATCTATCATGCCACATTGCTTGATTTTATCTTTCTCTCTTGTACTTGTGAAATCCTTCAACATGATTAAAAATAAGGTTTAAAACAAGCCACCCTTTATAACTTGACTCTTGAATAGGAATTATCCTTGTCACATTTTCACACTCTCTCAGTATGTGAATGAAAGGACAGAAAGGTCTGTCTTTCATTCTCTCATAGATTATTTTTCCTCAGTATTCCAAAGTGCTTTTCACTGTCTGTTGTGTTCCCTGTACTGCTTATCATTATTCTGTCAGCCATATGTAGTGTTGATTAGGAAATTGATAAAGTTACTAACAAGCCATATTTCATATGCAAGATTCCAGTCATTGAGACACATTTTTGGTACATGTTGAGCTGATGTAATAACGCACAGTTAATTTATGTTTTAGAAATTTGCTTTTTAGTGCCTAAGAGTCATCATAGTTATTTACATTCATGTGATCCAAAATCAATACAGTGAAAAAAACAAGTACCATCTATTTGGCCATTCTTGTGTGCTCTTCTAAGAAGTGGTTCTATGTTTGTGATGAAGAAGCTGTACTACTAAATATATCCTATTGATATGTTGTTGGCATCCTTTCGTCTGCGAGAGACAGAATCGCAACCTATGATAGATGGTTTGCAATGTCTCATGTGACTGAATAGTCCAATCTGAGATTTGCATGATCTTTGGCAGTTATTGCAAAGGCATGTATCTTGGTTGGGAGCTGCTTGCTTCCTACAGGCTCTTTTCTCTCAAGCTGTAGGAGCCAGCTTCTGTCATGGACTTTGATATGCTAATGAAGATGATGGTGCCTCTTTTTATGATCACTTGCCAAGACTTCCCATTAGTCAGGATCAATTCCAAATTCCTTCATATCTCACTTGCATGTGTCTTTATAGTGAAGTTTGGGACATCCTATTGTTCTTGTTCCCTCTGATAGCTCCCCATGACGCATGTCCATGGGTATGCGTCCATCTTCCAACCTACTCAGATGGCCCAGCCAGCACAGTCATCTTTCCTTGAGCAGGGCCTATTGATAGTGCCAACAGGAAATTGGAAGAAGTCCAGATCTTCCTCATTCTAAAAACATTGCCAAGTTTCTTTGTGTCTGAATATATGAATACATATATTGTGCTTATTTGAGCAGGAAATGTTTCTTTTTCAGTTGACTGTGCCTTCTTTTTGTAGTACATATTTGTTCAGAGGTAGATCAGAGTTTACCACATGACTGAGGCGGATGTGAGGAGAGAGGAGAAGGTCTTTTGTGCTTAACAAAAGCATAGGTTGTAGAGACCTAATGTTTTGGTTTTTGTTTGGTTTTGGGGGGTTTTCCGGAGTGTATTTTGTAGTTTGAAAAAAATAGGCAACAGCTAGATGCTATGTTGTTATTTGAAGTGGATTCTTGTTTAAACTGGAATGCTGATAAGATTGAACTATATAATGTTTCTGTAAAAAGTCTTGGAATGCATTTCTGAACTAAAGACCCTGCTTGTACAGTAACTCCTCACTTAGTCATCCCGGTTAATGTTGTTTCGTTCTTACGTTGCTGATCAATTAGGGAATATGCTCGTTTACAGTTGTGAAATGCTCCCTTCTAACGTCGTTTGCAGGCAATCAATGGCAGTTCAGCTGTCCCTTCCCCCACTGCCATGTGCTGCTCCCCATGTGCTTACCCCATCTTCCATAGAGCGTGAGGGTGGGGGACATGAGGGAGGGAGCTGCTGCCTTAGGCAGAAGCTGCAGCTGCTGGGCTTCCTGATCTAATTAACAAGGCAGTGTACTTCTGACCCCACTCTTGATACCTGATTGGAAATGTGCATCTCTGTCTCTGAAACACATCTGTCTCTATCTGCCCTCCCTCCTTTCCTGCTGGCTTGTAGAGTGTGAGAGTTAACCCTTGAGAGCTTAGTGGAGTGCTAGTTCATTTAGTAAGGCATTCCCTGGGAAATTCCCACCCTCTAACTCCTCCACCTCAACCAAGCTTCACTAGCATCATCACTGTGTACCAGTATTCAATTGTTTGTTTAACACTTATAGTGTGTGTGTCTGTGTGTGTGTGTATGTATGTGTATATAATATAGTCTTTTGTCTGGTGAAAAAAAATTTCCCTGGACCCAAACCCCCTTATTTACATTAATTCTTATGAGGAAATTGGATTCGTTTAACATCATTTCATTTAAAGTCACATTTTTCAGGAATGTAACTACAACGTTAAGTGAAGAGTTACTGTATAAATAGGGACAGATGAATAAGATAAGGACACAGGCTCTCGGCTAGGGCTATATGTAAAGGAGAGCCTTTGGTCCCTAGGTTTATCTGCCTCTTAGGTAACATTCTCCCTGCCACTTAACTGGGACATGGGCAGTGAGGCCTAGTGATCGGAATAGGAGTCGGTAGTCAGGAACCAGTGGCTAGAGCCAAGGGTAACAGCCAAAGTGAGAGGTCAGGAATCAGCACAGAGAGTCAGAATCGGGTTACCTGGGGTGAGGCAAGGCAGGGGTGAGGCTGGAACAGAGCTGGATCAGGACTAGGACCAAGCAGACAGGTGCAGGAGCTACCACAGCATAGACACATTCTTTGAGGAGCTGCTGAACAGCTGTAACTGAGCCCATCTGCTGATCATATCTATCAGGTATCGTAGCCAATCCGTCAGCCCTCTACTGGCCAGCTGACCTTGTTAGGTTGCCCAGAGACTGGCTCTGCTGCAGGTCCTGATTTCTGACACACTCCTTTCCCTCTGATTCTGCAGAAGCCCCTTCCCCACAGGGGTTTTTCAAAGTTTGGGGTCTGCTGATCTCAACCAGGCAGAAGAGAGAAAGCAACTAGGCTCTTCCAGATTTTGTTCCCCACCAAACATGCAGAGGAAGCCAGTGTATGTCAGTTCTTCAGTTAGAAGATACATGGGTTGACTTTTCATGTACCCACTGAGCAATAAAGGACTCTGTGAGCCAGGGACTCCTTGGTGCCAACTGGCAGAGGGCACCAGGGGTGCATATGGTTATACAGGGATCCCCTGGGTCAAATATATACATAAGAGTTCACTGAAGGGTAGCATGTGAGGTCTCTACTGAGAGCCAGTAGCTTACTGGTTGTCATAATCATTGTGAAATGTGTATATGGATAATATATAAGGAGTTACATAGTTATACCTAATATTATGTTCTTAAGGTCTTGGAGTTAAGGCTGGCCGCCAGGAGGTTCACAGCTAGACTGGCTGTAAGATGCTGCAAAGATTTGGGGTGAGCACTACTTTACAAGACATGGGAGTATATAGTTGATTAAGTCTAAGCTCTAGAGTTTGTGCGTTATGATTTTATTTTTATATGTATCCATTTGTTTCCAATACTTACGCTAGCTGCTACTTGAATCTCTATGGTCTGTTAAATAAACTTGTATGTGATTTCACTATAAATGTATCGAAGTATTGTGTGTTAAATGTAGTGGTAATCTGAGGAGGAACTGGCAAGCTGGGATGTACTGTTTCTTTGGAAGCAGCAAACCTGTGAATACTGTGACTATCCAGTAGACTAGGGGTTGGCCACTGTGAGGACTAGAGAAGTGTGTTTGTGTTGCCTGTGGCCAGTGGAGTTGAGGAGCTGAACCAAGGAAGGCACAGACAAGGCTTCCTCACACTAAGGGCAGATGGTAGATAGGTCCCTCATAACCCTGGGTACCTCCAGGAAGCACCACAGGCTCATCAAGTTTCAGCCTTTCTTATCTTTCAGAAATTTCCACTCTTAAGGACAAAAATCCTGCAAGATTTCAGAGGATGGATGGCTAAAAATGGTATGTGTATCGTAAAACATGCCAGTACACTTGGATTTAGCAGGATCTAGACTGGGAGGGGGATGTAAGCTAAAGACATGTAGGGAATTGAAAATGGATAAACTGAATTTGCTGCACATTTTCTGGTGGATGGAAAAGATGCTGTTTCTCTCCCCCACCCCCGCAGCCAATTAGCTATCATTCACATAAACCTCACTTTCTGGTCTCCTTATGAGCAATAGAAATCAAAGAGGAGGAAGTAAATAGGTTGAAACCTGCCCCCAGATTTGAAGCATTTGCACATTGAATCTGTGTTTAACAATTTTATTGCTTAGTGAGGAGGATTTCACTGAGATAAAAGGCAATAAGCACGGAAAGATCTCTGGGCAAATGTGAGTCTTTGATATGACCCAAGAAAGCTCAATTTTATTGTGATCCATGTTAACAAAATGTTGAGCCTATAAGCCTAGTAATAATAAGCAATTAATGCAAAGTGGGGGCAGTCGTCATCTCATGGAATCCAAAGAAAATGCAGTCTTGTAGGCGATTAATTTCGAAAAACATATTGAAAAGCATTTGTGTAAAAATTCATAAATAGACGGTTTGAGTATGACAGAACCCTTCATATAATGACTACAGAGCTGCTGTAGTGACTCCGTAGTTAAAGTTTTAAGCTGTCTCTGAAGTATGAAATTGATTTCCAACCTCTCCCCATACCACACCTCCAACTTTTCCAAAAAGAAAACTGTCTTTCTGAAAATTTGCTTGTTACATCTTATCCAAGAGTAATTTTTCCAGAGTTGTTTGGTAAAAATAAGCCAAAAACCTTTAAAGCTATGATGTTCTGAAACTATGGATGTATTTTTTTCTTCTGCTTTTTTTAGCTCATGATGTTTCCAAAATGATCTGGTTTAGAAATGTCAGATGTGTTTTAGTCTTTTGACCATGCTGAAGAGAAGCCTTTTTGTATTTTTGGGGTGAGTCAGTGTATTGAAAGATATAGGCTTACATTTTCAAAAGTGACATGATTTGGGGTGCCTATTTTTGGTTACTCAATCTGAGATACCTTAAAAGAGCATCATTTTCAAAATGTGCAGTGTTACTGATCCTTTCAAGATCAGGCTCTTTTAAGGAGTATGAATTTAGGCATCCAAAATCATTAGTCACATTTGATAATTTAGGCCAGAAGCAATATTAGTTTTTACATGAGTAAAATGAATCATTTCACCTATTGCCATGCAAAATATTCATTATGGTTGAGATTTCCAAAGGAGCCTTAAGAATTTAAGAACAGTACCGATCTGACATTGAATTTCAATAGGAGTTGACCACCTCACTGCCTTAGGTTCCTTTGAAAATCCCATTCTATATCATTGTCTTATAAAATACAATAATGTAACTGATCATAGAGCTGGTTAGAAAATGATGGCTCAAATTACTTTTTGGTCAAAAAATGGATGGAAAATTCTGTTTGGTTTTTTTTCTCCATAATATACCCTGTTCTCTCAATCATTATCTATACTCATAATACAAACTGTTAGCTTGTGGTGCTGGGTTTGTATGAGTCACTAATGGAGGAATAAAGGATAGCTGGGTTTTAAAGTTCAGGATAATTAAGAGAATGAGGAGAAGAGGAGGTGGGTTGTAAGGGAATGAAAACATAATTTTTTGATAATTATTAAATATTGAATTGCTCCTTATGAAGCAGCTGCTATCACCCGATAGTTGAGACTGAAGCCAAATCATCATCTTCTCGAAGAAGAAACTGATCTTCCTGAAATTTTTCATACCATTCTCATCCCAGACTAGTTATTCTTGGAAGTTTCTTTTTTTTTTTAAAGAGAGTTTTTAAATTAAGGCACTTAGAAGTTGCAGTTGTAGTTTACTTTTTGAAAATTATTTGAATGCATTTTTGAGCTCACCATACTTCCGGAACTCAGAATTTGCTTGTTTTGGAGGCCTTGCTGAAATGATGGGCCTTCTGGAATTTTGAGGAAGGTTGGTCACAATGGTGGTTTGAAATGTATAGACAACAACATTTATATCATAATCATTTTGAACATAAACTGACCTTCTAGTTCCAGCCGCTGGGGTGGGTTATGGGTGAGGAATAAGAGCCTCAGATAAATGTTGCATGGTAGGAATTTGCAAAGGATTGTGGAATAGGGCATGAAGAGGGGGGCATGGGCCAAGTGGGACATAGACTGGAGGGGAAGAGATTGGAGTGCATGTGGAAGGACAGCATGAAGTCATGCTTCCCAGCTTGGAATGATGGTGGCTTCTGAGAGAGGCGAGTGGATCACAGCAAGAGGCAGAACACTGGTGAGATGCATTGAGGGATGAAGCAGGGTAGAGGGTACCCAAGGAACATATAAGAAGGGACACTGAAGGGCAAGGAATAGGTTAGGGGAAAGGGACCTGGGGAAGGTATAGAGGTGTATGTGCAACAGACTTTGAGGAAATATATAAAGTCTGTAGACCCCTGCTTTGGCAAACCTTATGAGGGCATGAAGCCAGAGCTTCCTTCCTGCAAATGTTAGCAAGTCCATAGAGGATGTATGTAGCAGGAGTTATACATGATAAGGTATGGAAGTAGAGGAGGAGATGGGGAGGATTTTGTTTACATAGCTGGAGCAGTCTGCTTTTTTAGCCAGGAGAGGTTCCCACCATTTAAAAACAAAACTGTGCAGTCTAACAGCTGTTCATTTGATGTATTCAACTACCTCTTTTTTCAGAGGACAAAATAACTTCTCATCCTGACCCTGCCCAGTACATTCTGCTTAGATATATAACATATAATGTGGAAAATCCAGCTTCTATTATCCACTGAGCTTGATACAAAGAGGAGGATTATTTAACTAACCTAGTCTATTTTATGTACTTCCTGGTTCATGTCCTCCAACTCTTTTGTTGCATAGACAAATAGCTTTATTCTAAACAAAATACACAGGGATTTTTTCTATATTTCAACATTCAAAACAAAAGCCATATTTAGTTAATCCCTAGTAGTTCCACCTGATTAAGAAGAGGTTATTGCTGACATGATTTAAGCTTGGGTAAAATGTTGGTTACTATAATAGATGTTCTCAAATTATGTATACTTTACAGGCAGCTTGCTAAATCGACAATGCTAGAAAGCTTTCCCACAAACAGAGATCTCCCTGAATTAAACTGTAACAACACTTTAAAAGGTCACATGTTTTCTAGAGACATATTTGCCCTCCAAAACTTTTATTATTGACTAGAATAGTATAGAACAAGAGGAAACCATTTCTGAACTAAAGTATAAACTTTCCTGTTTGCAGTGTTGTCTCATAAACACTCCTTAATTTGTTCCATCTCAATTATTATATTGCTCTCAAAACTGTTTTCTGTCTTTGTCTTACATGATAGCCCCTGCATACCAGTGAAGGTGCGAAAATATATGTCCATGAGCTTTCCTGGTGAAATATTTGAAAACATTTTTAAAACAATCTATTTCCAAGAAGATGAAGGAACAATAAAGACAGAAGATTAAAAAAACAAAAGAATGTATTTTAAATATTATCACTCTAAAGTGCCAGTGCTAATCCTTAAACAGAGTGACAGTTGTATTAAATGATTTATTTAAGTAACAGAAACATCATTTCACATTCCTTTGTGAAGGAAGATGTCTTCTGTGCCAGCCTCTTTTCTCTTAATCATGATCCCAAGAAATGTGCCGCTTTGACATTTTTCTAAATAGGGCCTTTAAGTAGAAGTTTATAATTAATAGTTTAGTGCCTGGAAAAGTTTGATACAATTAGCAAACTATTTCTTAAAAACATAATGTATTCATTTTCATAAACACTTGTACAGCTGTGGGTGAGATAGATAACCTAAGGTGATCAGGGATCCTAAAAGTGAGGATTTTATTGTCAAAGTAATTGATTATATCCGAAATTATTGTAAATCGTGTGCGTGTGTGAGAGAGAGACTAACTAAAGGGTATTTTCATTTTACCTCTCCCCACCCCTGCACCCCATGCATGTTGTAGGACTTATAAAAGATTGATTTCTCACAGGCTAACAGTTAAAGGGATTTTTTTATATATAAAAATTTTTGCACAACTCTTCCAGTATTAGATTTCTCTGAACTCTGAATGGCCACCATGTCAGCTTTAAACTTCATACAGGCTGACACCCCTCAGGGTTCGGATAATTGCTTTGGGTCGGGAATCTGAGCCCTGAGTATCCGGGAAGATGGCTCAGCCTTGTACCATTGTGAATGTTGTAATGTTTTCTTTGCATAACCTTATTTTTGCTGCATGTTTTTATTTAACTTTTGTTCGGTACTGACAAAGTGCTCGGCAGTTTAGTAGACAGAAAAATAATCACCGCTCCTGCTCTAAAAGGCAAATACAGAAGAGACAGGATGCACCGGGAAATCCAGAGGGGGAAATATGGGAATCATGTCACCATGACTCTCAGGGCCAGCTCTAGGATTTTTGCCACCTCAAGCAAACCCCCTCCTTCTTTTTTTCTTTCCCCGCCTCAACTCTCCACTTTCCCCAAATCCCCAGCCCCGCCTCTCCCCCAGAGGTGCTACATTTCCCCCACCCCATTGCTTCCTGTGCCCCATTGCTTCCTGTGCCCCTCGCAACCCCCTGCCCTAGCTCACCTCCGCTCTGTCACCGCCGCTCGGGTTCTCCCCCTCCCAGGCTTGCCACCCGCAGGTTTCGCATGCCACCACTCGGGTTTTCCCCCCAGGCTTTCAAGCCAAGCGTCCCCCTCCCTCCCAGGCTCTCAAGCCTGGGAGGGAGGAGGGAGAAGCGGTGCGCGAAACAGCTGTTTCGCGCACCGCAGCCACTTGGGTTCTCTTCTCCCCCTCCCTCCCAGGTGCTTAAGCCTGGGAGGGAGGGGGAAAAGCGGCATGCGAAACAGCTGTTTCACGTGCTGCAGCCGCTCGGGAGGGGGAGAAGCCGAGCGGTAGCAGCGGCGCACGAAAGCCGAGTGGCAGCGGCGCAGAGCGGAGGTGAGCTGGGGCGGCCGGGGCACATTTCTAGGGGCAGCATGGCTGGCACCAGAATGCTGCCCCTAGAAATGTGCCGTCCCAAGCACTAGCTTGTTTTGCTGGTGCCTAGAGCCGGCCCTGATGACTCTCCTCCAGTTCTTGGCTGAGTTGAGCTGTCTCTGGGGCTCTGTTAATTAATACCACTCCTGATCAGCCAGCAAACATGAACTTTCCCACCCCCTGCCAGCTTCAGAAGCAAAACGGTGGGTTCAGTTCAGCCCTGATGTAAGTCAGTGCAGCATCACTGCCCTTATTATAGGTAAATTTGTCTCCAAGATATGGATCAGAGTCTTTCACTAGATAGTACTTAGCATTATCTCTAGATCACTACTCTGGTCCTTTAACAGCTCTCTTGATCCTGAGATTATTGTGTCTATTTAGCAAATATATCAGGCAGGTTTCCGGCTCATTCGGAAGACTACTAGCTGCTTGCATTTTATTTTGGAGACTTGAGTAGCAAATAATTTGAAATGGCTGTTAGGTATAACTCAGCTACTCTTCAACCTAAAGAGATTCCCTCTGCTGTTTCACAATTATATAAATATAAGAAAATGTTATTGCTGCTTTGCTGTGTTTTGACATAGCATGTTTTGACATAGCATGTTTACCTGTGTCTCTTCCATAGATAAAACTTTCCAACTGTAAGATAATAAAATTCAAAACTTTAGTGATCTGTCAGCCTAGTGGAGTGATTAAGAATGCACAAATAAAGTATAAACTGAAACATGGCATCAAAAGAGACCTGTGTCTGAAAATATAATTATCCATTCGATCATCATTTTTTATTATATTTACTGTGATCAAATTTGAACAAACATCTGGTGCTGAAATAACAATCTGACGTACTCTGGGTACTGTAAATATCCAGTGGTCAGACAGATATATGCTAATATATTAAAAATGACAATAAATCAAAAAGGTTTTGCATGGAATATTTTAATACTAACTATCATTTTTCAAACATTCCCCCCAACACTCGCATGAGATAGGTAGGTGATCATTATTATAATACATACTTTATATGTGTGGAAATTGAGGCGCACTTTTTTTTTTTAAACATGTCCCTTAATTTTAACATCTCAGTATTTGAGTGTCCAACTTTAGACCCCGTTAGCCTGCTTTTCAGAAGACCTGAGCACCTGCAGCTACCATTGAGTCCAACTGGAGTTGTGAGTACTCAGCGTTATAAGAGTGTTCTATAAAGAGAGATGTCTGCATATAAATGAATAGATTATGTACTAGTAGATGGTATACGAGAATATGCAGTTGCTCCTGGATTTTGTAGCACCAGTAAAACCTCATTATGCATTGCAAATGGCACATTGGGTGAAATTCTTTTTATGTAACTCACCACCCAGCACCTCTGAAAGTCTGAAGTTGGGCACACTAACACAGAAGTTCCCCCAAATAAGTGGACACATTTGAAAAGTGATTTTCCCATGGAGTGAATGCCAAACCAGGATTAGAACTCAGGCGTTCCTAGCTCCCCGTCCTGAATTCAGACCCCACACTCTGCCTGTCTCTGAACAAAAGCTTAAACAAAAATGATACAAACTGAATATTTAGTATTTTAAAAGCGGGGGGGACCACACACATGCAGACTGAGATCACTGACTGTTCCAGTCCCTATTATAGATACAGATTAAAGACATTTGTTTGTTTGCACTTTTCCTTGATCTCCTCCTTGTTATTTATACAGAAAGCACAGTCTTTCTAAAAGCATATTTAAAAAAACATTGCGAAGCTGATTTGAAATCAAGTTACTTTGAAAAAAATAAAGAAATTTGTTTCATTGTGCTCCGAGCTTGGACAGAAGAAGTAACAAATGCCTCTGACCATTGGAAAAATGGGTTCTTGTCAAATGTGCTAACTGTCCTAATAACGTGATGATATGGCTGACTCTGCTAGACTCCGCTATAGAAACAGCATAATTATGAGAGTAGCCACAATTCCCTTATCTGTTATGAACACTTGCTGCTTAACTGCATTTCAGTGTGTTGAAGACTGAAGCAGAGACTTAAAATTTAAACCTAGTTTTTTCCAGACGTAATTGTCACACATTCTAAAATGTGCTAAAATAGACCAGGCGCGGGTGATGTTTTGGGGTCTTTGAGTTGTTATTGCCAAAGGCATGTCATATCCTCATTTTAAATATTGTTTACTTCTTCAGAAGGGTTCTGCTCTCTAGTCCTGCTTACTTTCTATTATATTTAGGTTCTGATATGACACTCATCATATTTTCAGACATTAAAAAAATGATGAATCATTTAAAAATGATAGTGTCAGTCACGTTTTTCAGTTCCATCAGCCTTCATCACACAGGCATATACATGTTAGCTTTCAGGTATTATTGGTAAATCAACATGCTCCCATTAAAATCAATGACAGTATTGCCGTTGGCATCAATATCAGTTTGATTAGACCCCAAGCTCCTGGTCCTGAGCCCACCCAAGCCAATGGGAATGTTTCCCCGGACTTCAGTGGGCTTTGCATTAGGCCCAATATGAGGCTATTACAGTAATAATGGAGCAGCTGCTAATCCACCAGAACCACAAAATACCAACATTCGGATTATTTTGTAAAATCATAATCTGCAACAATGAGGCAATGAATCCAGATTGACTATACTGTTATGTGCAATTAGCCAGTTTTGACAAAGAGAAAATCTACTACCATAAACACAGGGAGCAGTTACTTTTAAAACATTCTCATAAAACTACTCGAGGAAGGAACTCGAGGAAAACTACTTGTGGCTAGTGTCTGGAGGTCTGGTGACAATCCTACCAAGAATATTGAGCCTAAATGCAGTGTAGATTGAGCAACCACATTATGATCATTATAGTTTTTTTTCTCAATGCACAGTTGATTAACATTTCCAAAGCAAATGGAAATTTCCATACCACAATCATTGTAGTTGTCTAATTCTGCTGCATATTAGCTTCCTGGAGCATTATGATAAGTGTCTAATATAAACAGATTATTGTAGAAAATCACTAGATGAAAACAGCAGAGGCCAGATTTCTATCTAAGCCTTTTGATGATCAAAGCTTTAACATACTGTATATGCTGTTTTAATAAATAATGAATGTGAAATGGCTGTGGTAGTAATATCAAGCCTTACATAATGATTATTTTAAAATTAAACACAAGCAAGCATATTTAAAATAACTATTTTCATTAAGTACAAAGCCCAGGTAGCCAACCACAAAGAGTAGAAATAGCTAAGATGAGATTTATCACCCTTAAGTCATTTGTACTAGATTTGTAATAAGTCCTTTCCTGCACTAAAAGAAAGGGCTAAAAGTATCTCATAAAAGTGGCATTTAGTAAAAGATAAGTATTTCTCAGGTCATGATTTCCAATTTGCTGCTGAGCTTCAGAAGGAATCTGCTAGCACCAGAATTTTTTTCTTGGATTTAGTTTTTTGCTGGTCTTACTTTAACTGAACTCCAACAGCCCTGTGAAAACCAAAGAGATTCTGTTGACTGCAATGTTATCAGCAGTTTCAGAGCATCTTATTTTAAACATTGCTGTCTTATTAGAGTATATGTTTGGGGGGGTTACATCACGTAACTTATGTTCACATTAATATAAACAAGCTAGATAAACTGAAATTTTAAATGTATATATGACCTCTAAGATTGTATACTCAAGTCATCTACTTTGTCTTTACCTGAAAAGGAAAGAAAATTAGGATTTTCAATGTGTGGCAAAAGAATTGCATGTGAAGAATTGCATAACCGCCAGGTTAATCATCCCTTCCTCAATAATGAGAAATTAATACTCAAATCATCTGTATTTTATATACTATGCATTCAGTAGTGTCAGTTGAAACTTAAACCTGCAAGAATTGTTGGACCTCTCGAGCATATTGATCTGATTCTTGTAGTACGATGATATTGTCAATGTCTTTATCCTTTAGAAGATAACGTGATGAGTAGGTACCTTTATAAAAACAATACATTATAGTGGAATCTTCTTAAATTGACAAAATGTATTTTCTGTTTGCACCTGGTTCAGATTTAAACTAAAAACATTATAGCTTTTCCTATGGGAAAATGAATAAACAACTTTTATATGTCAACTTTAACTTATTAAGGAACATTAAATTAAGCTATAATTAAAATACATGACTATTTTTCAATATTACAAGATGGGATTAAAACCAGGAACCATATCCTATTGTTGATCTTTGGGCAAATCTATTGACATAAATGAACAAGGATGGAATATGACTACATGTTCTCTGCTGGCTATTTTTCTCTTGGCATAATCAAAGAGATTCAGAGAGAGAGAGATTTGTTAAATGCAACTTAGCTTGAAACTGACTAAAAATGCTCTTTAGCACATTTTTCTGCAGTGGTAAGACCTGAGCAAATTGAAAGCTATACTTTCTGGGAACAAGTGTTACCATATAATGAATGTTGAAGCACCCTCATGAACCTAGCATTTTAACTGTTCATAAAAAGGTCATATTCTTTTGATTCCTATAGCTAACACTCTTGTTCCGGCTCTATTCATTTCCCCCATTTAGATACTGTGACCTACTCTTTGCTGGCCTCCCTGACACCCACATCTTCCCCCTCAAGTTCAGACAAAATGCTGTCACTAAGATCATCTTTCCATGCCAGCCCCTTTGAATCACTCAACTGTCTTCCTTCTTCCCCTGCATGAAGTTCAGTCTTCTTGTCACTACCTTTATGTTCCTCTCCATGTTCCTAAAGACCCACTTCTGCCATGATGGCTAAAAGACACTACCTGACATAAATAATATAACTAATAAAATAATTGTGTCAACGTAACATATATTATTTAGATGTAGCCAATCTCTCTCTTGACCATTCTGCTTTTATATTAGATTCCTTTTTCCTATCTGCTGACTGTGTGTCTTTACTGTGAGCTGCTTTAGGTAAGGATCATACCTTCTTATCTGTTTGGAAAGTGCCTCACATGTTTGGGACTCCAGTGAAGTTCCTTTTTTTTTCTGAATTATCTGACAACCTAGTAAACTTTAGCGTTGCCAGTAATTTCAGGAGATGTGCCATGAAAATATGTTTTGACTAGATTTTTTCCTCATACACAAGTCTGGTTGCCCTGAGAACCTGTGGGCCAGTATCGGAGTACAGGACTGAAGCTGACTACCACAACTGTGTAATAAAGAGATGGCTCTCCATTTCTTTTGTGAATGGGATCACAGAAGGGCATAATGGGGGCATAACTGCAGAAATTGAGTGTGGTCTGCTTATATGTGGAAATGCACAAGCAATTGACCTGGCCAAGCACTATTATACTCAGAGCACCTGCAGAAATTATTTTTACTATTGTTGGAAGTAAAATGGTTGAGACAGCTGTGCATGAGACTGATCTCAGGCAGCGTATGATCTCACAGTCCTATTTTTACCTCAAATGTGTGTGCCCTTTCTGGGGGGT
The DNA here is from genome assembly GCA_037349315.1 of Chelydra serpentina. NCBI lineage: Eukaryota > Metazoa > Chordata > Testudines > Chelydridae > Chelydra > Chelydra serpentina. Next base: position 49,457,484 of record JBAIAC010000010.1, read on the forward strand.
GAGGAAGGAAGGTGTTGCCACTTTCCCTACTTTTTAGCTAAAATTTGTCCATATGAAGTCTAAATTATTCAAAAGTATTTTACATAGAAGAACATAAAAGGATGTTGGCCTTTATTGTCAGTTGTGCCAGGGAATAAATAGGGTTACTATTCTATTTATTATTTGAGTTGTTTTGCATACTCATATATATCTTGTCATAATTATACCACACAGCTGGTAACTTCCTGTGGCACAGTATATCTCAATCAGTATTTAAAAGTACCATTCTAGCCAAAAATTAAGATGACAAAGCACTGGGAGTTGTTATGAGGGGGAGATTACTCAGTGGGTCGTCTCTTCCTCTAGAGAAAGTACATCTAAGATTCTGTTCCAAAAACAGTTGGAACACAAAAAGATCAAGCCTGCTACAGGATATATGATCAGGGACTACATATGGTGATAGTGGCGACAGGCTAGCTATTTATCTGTTTAAGTCCATAAAAGCACTGATGCTAAATATTAATGTAGGCATACAGCTGGGATTTCACTACATTTCTACTAGAAACCCCATTCTTATCTTGTTTTATCTGCTTGCCCACCACAGTCAGACACTCTCACTCCCTCTACTAATTTAAAACAAAATAAGTACCACTACAGCTGGTGGATGTCTCAGGTCTTCTAGTGACCTTTATGCTACTTAGAAAGACACAACAGCTGCTTTCTATATTCAAGTAGGATTGGTAAGAATGATTGATGTTGATAATCTTCTTAGCATCCTGTAGGGGGCAACCTGGGAAACACACACATCTCTCAGAAAGTGAGTGAATTTAGCTAGTTGCATGTAAATATTTTAAATAAGTGACCAAAAGACTAATCTGTTTGAGGGAGGGGAAAGGATGTGGTATAACTGACAGTAGTGGAAGGAAGACATACCAGACTTACCATGATCAGGTTATTGGAGACCACACAGTGAAAATTGATTCAGGAAGCTGTAATTCGTAAGCAGCAACTCTGCACCTAAAGAAACGATTCCAGTCAAAGAGTCTCAGACAGTAAGCAAAGGTGTAGTGCTCCAGCTATAAGATAAAGACTGGTGAACTTGTTTAGACTTAAGCTTTTCCTGAGTTGTAGCTTGTCTGATGATTTTTGGCTTTTATGGATGATTGGTGGAAGCCAACACTGAAAGTGGATAATGAAACTTTAGAAGCTGAATAGATGATCCCAAGTCATCCATTGTATATTCTTGTACTCCATCATAGTAAAATATGGGTCTCCTTCATGCTGGTTGGCTTATTTACTAGCACACATTTCACATTCTCTACTGTTTTGGTTTTTCGTATTTATTTGCCCACTTAATAGTGGATATCAGATGCTAGATGTGAATTGTACTGGGAATCATTGTCTGATACCATCTTCTCAAGTATTCTGTCAGGCAAAGATGCCTTTATGCTTACCAATTATTGTGGAGGGTTTGTGTTTCTCAATCTCTCCTTTTCCAAAGAATGATTATAATAGTCCATTACAAGCTTGTTTTTTGTTATTCAGTGTGAAAAGTCTGATGCTACCTTTTGTCAAGGGCAAGCTGCATGTCATATGGGATCATGGGCTCCTTAGAGTTTGACATGTGATGCTGTGAGCAAATCAGACAGTTTAGAACCTCTTCTTCAATTTGCACATTCATTCCAGGCCAAAATAACAAGTCTCTACCCTGATGTTTGCACTTCTCTCTTCTCCGGCATCCCAAATGAATTAACTTTGTCATTTCTGATCTTAGTGATCATGGCACCACATCTTTCATCTTCAGAATTGGGTCATCTATAACAGTTAGTTCCTCATGAATAACTGTGACTCTGCCATTGGGGAAGACACAAACATTTTTCTTTTGGCCAACCAGCAGTGATTGTTCCCAGCAAGATGGATAACTTAGGTCCTATTTATTTACAGAACTTAGTTCTGTCAGTTTCTTGTCTGACGCATATAAACTGGTCATGACTAAGTGAACTTGTGCCTCAAATGACTGCGATACTGTCATCTCTGCCAGGTATCATCTGCTTAAGATATCAGTGACTGGTACATCCTTTTCTGGCTGCATTTGACCACAATATTGCATTTCTGCCAGTACAATATAATCCTTTGTAGCCTTGGTGATGCTGCCACAAGTTGTTTTTTTTCCTGATTGCCTCCAAAGGCTTATGTGTTAGTGACTTTCCTCGCATATGCATATTAATAGAAGTGCTCACAGTCAAATACTATTGCATATGTCACTTTTCAGTCCGCGCATTGTTAATTTCCATGGATGTGAGAAACTTCAATGTATAAGCGACTGACTTCCTTTCTTGCAGTGACACAGTCCTAAGTCCTTACTTGGATGAATCTGCATGAACTTTTACCTCTTTATTTATATCATAGTATGCCAATAAGTCTACACTGACTAATAGCTGCTTTGTTTTGGTGAAGGTAGAATATTGCCAGACAGCCCATTAAAATGCAAAGTCTGTCTTTATAATGCTCAGTGGTTCCAAAACTTCTGCAAGCATAATCTGTGATATCTTTTCTAGCTCAGCATCATGACCTGGAAATCCCATTTTAGTGATTGCTGCCACTTTAGCAGAGTTGGGCTTGATAAGCCTGATAGAATATCACCAAAATACTTTACTTTGGCTGCTGTGAAGATTCAATTGACCAGGTTTAACTTCTCCTTGTGGAGCATGGCATATAGATTGGCATCATTATCGTACATGAAGTTCTAAATATACATATATATATAATCATCCACAAAGTCCACAATTTCACATAGCCTGCAATATGTTTCATCCACTTTAATTTGAAACACTTGATGGGCTGAATGTATTCTAAAGGGCTACATGGGTGAATCTGTACCTCCTTTGTGAGGTATTGAATGTGGTTATCAATAAAATGTCTGTGTCCATTTTTATCTCTTAGGCCACTTGGGTCTGGCATCAAAGACACTGAACAACTGGGAATCTGTCAGTTTAAACCCAGATCTTGTGCATGCCTCCCTCTATGCAGGCATCCCCAGTGAAGTCAGTGCAGCTTTTATATGGGATCTAGGCACAGTTGTAGCTCTCTAGTTTGTGGTTTCTTTGCTGCCACTGTGAGGTTTAATTACTTCATAGGATCATCTCTTTGACAATTGTGTATAGATTTTCTAATCACAAAATCTCTTTAGCCAATCAGCCTTGCACTGCAAATGGGATTTTCTGTGGAGTATGTATTATTGGGTATTGAGTGCTACGATCTTTAATGTTTTATTGTCCAGAAAACTGCCTTAATCCATTAACTATAGCTTTGTGTTCCTTTATTAGGTCATCTGTCTTGTTTTGTCTTTGTGGAAATGGAATTGGGATGTCTCCTTCAGACATTACTGATTTGATTAAAACAAGATCCAGATATGTTCAGAGACTGAATTTAAAGTCTGGACCTTTTAATATTTACAATGTTCATTCTCTGTTGTGCTTATACATTGCAGGGTATGTACTTTGTACACCCAGTGGCTTGTCTCCTTTCTCTTCTGGTTGGTGTGTATAAGAGATGGTTTTGAGAGCATTAAATGTTCGCACAGTTTTGACAGTATTACACTGACTTGTGCACTAATCTCCAGTGTGCTGATACTTCTCCCCAAAGATAACCTTTCTGAACACTTGGCATAGTTGGGCCGCTGAATCATAATTCAGTACTGCTCCTTATTTTGCATGGATGAAGGCTCCCACTAACCTGTCATCTGTGCTGTATTGTGGCTGCTTAACCACGCCCTCCATTCTTTTGAAGTTGCATAATTTTGCATAATGATTTTTTTACATTTGTGAAAGTGCTGCCCTTTGTTGGCATTATATGACTTTTCTCCCACGTTTGCCACAGACCCTCCTTCTGTTTACAGGTTTGTATCCTGCCTGCTTGTGTGCACTGCAATTTTTTTTGTCTTTGGGGCTGTCTGAAATCATTTACTACTGCACTGACTGCCTCCTTTTTCTACACGCACTTTGTCTGAGCTTGCCATTTCATATGTTCTAACAATGGGGAATGTTTTATTCCAAGATAGCCTCCCACATTTATCAACCTTTCGTGGATTTTTGGTGCGTTTGACGCAAACACGATGCTGGCCATAATCGTTTTGCTCATATCGTTAAGTGCACAGTCATTAGCCAGCAACTCTGTCACAAACTGTTCACCTGCACCTCTTTGTAAAATTGATAGTATGCATCCCATGAGGCTAGCTTTTGGGAGACATATGCCTCAAACTTATTAAAATATGCCCTCGGCTCTTTCTCATCTTCGTTGGACACATCTATCACGTATTGTAAGTGCCTGTACCTTTCTTTTCCACTCAGATTAGCAGACACCAGCATTTTGCTTCCTCATCTTTGTATTTTAGGGAACCCTTGAAAATGAGCTCTGTGTGCTGCTAGAACCTCTTCCACCCCTCAGGAAAGTTCATGCTTTCCCAGTTCAGCCTGGGCAACTGGACTTCGGTAGATCCCATAATCCTGGCCAGCTGTTCTCTTTGGAGCTCTAAAAATCCACCTCTCCTGCAAGAATGGACTTTTCTATTTTCTTAACAGTGACTTGGTGTTATTCAATGGAATGCACTCAGCCAGGCAGGAAATGTTCTACACAACAATGGTATTGTAAGGATATGGGACATTGTATGACATCCCAGGCCTCTTTTGAGTCTGATTCAAAACTGTCCACATACAAGTAGCTAACGTGAAATTTAGATTTTCTTTTGAAAGGGTATTGTGTATATATTGGTACAATACAGTATGTCAAATTCGATAGTTGCCATAGCTGATATCCAGTTTTAACTTTGCAGGTTTTTGATGGAAAAAAAGTCTGAGTTCAATCAGTCATTAAACGTATGCTTCAGTGATTACCAGAATGACAACTTTGTCCTACAAGAATGTGAGTGACAATAGTTGCTATGGAATTCCTAGCTCACCTAATCGGATTTCTTCAGAGCTGTATAATTATTAAGTCATTAGACTGAACTTCAAATGGTATGACAGATTTATTTTGAAATTAAAAGAATGTCCAACAGGATTTTATTTCTCGATTATTTCTTTTACACATCTGTGCTGAGATGCACTAGAAGCATAATGGTGCAAAATTGTTGAGAGGTCAGTGTGATTTTTGGAAATGGGCTGGTTGACCTAGTTCTTGGCAGTGGCTGAGAAAAGAAAGCCCACTAAGGGAGCATCTCCTTTTGTTATGTTTTTCAGGGTTGAGGTGAATGTGGTGAGGAAGAGCAGGAATGGCTTTGCAATTATATAAAATAGCTGCTCATCTATTTAGGTTGTTAAGTACACAAAAGGATTATCGTTGCATAGGAAGGGTTGGTTCACAAAAAGGAGGAGAATAAGGAGATAGGCAGCACCTGCAGAACAAACAAAGGCATGCAAACAGCATGAAACTTTAAAAGGCATGTTATTCATGTGTGTGTAACCATAGGAATTCAGAATACTACTCTTTGTCCAGGTAAAATCTCTATCCTTTCTTAGACACTCTGCTGTGCTTTGGAATTACTGAGTTATTATGAAACTGGCAAGAATTTGCCTAGGAAAGGAATCCTAATGTCATTTGCTACATGGGTGTAATCTTTGGTTATGATATTGGTGCTCTCCATGATGTTTAAAAGGTTCAGGTGACGCAGTTAGGCATTTTACACTGCAAACCCATTTTTATTTTTTAAAATATAAAATCTGTTAGGCTGGTTTAAGGATAAACATTTAAAACAAACACGAGGTGTTTCTCACTGTAAGTTGCTTTTAAAAATTGTGTCGTCACTTTGCATCGTTTGACGGGGAAATGGCTGATGCATATGCACACAGTAACTGCTTAACGGTTTTCAACATGCTGCATGCCAATACATTTTTATAAAAGTCTCTAAATACACCTTAACATAATAGATTTTAAGACCCAGCAGGTGCTCAATAAATGATAAGAAAATGCTAAGGGGGAGGAGGGACTGGAAAGGAGCTCGTTGCAGCTTCTTAATTCTGGGATGCATTCTGGCCCAATCCCAGCATAGTACAGAGCAACCTCTGTTCTCCTCTAAACTCTGCCACCAGGATATGATCCCAGGGGGCCAGAATGGCAGTTGGGACTTTTTGGAGCACCATAGTGCCCTAGCCACAACTCTTTTGTGACCAGTGCCCGTGCAGTGGGCCAGAAGGAGACTCCTTGTGCCTTTCTTGCTTATGGTCCCTTCTCTCTCCTTTGTGACACATGCAATAACACCCACAGTTTTATCCCAAGTAGCTAATTATGCTGGCACAAGTGAGCAAGTTAAAGGTAGAGTGCTAGATAACGTCATCTGTTTCTAAGCAGATACTTCTAAACTTCCCACTGGGTTCAATGGGGAGTTCTACTTCAATATAGTTGGAACAATATGGCCCAGAGTTGCAGCCTTCACCTTGAATTTTCTTGTTTTTGTTTTGTTGCTGTTGGTTTTGAGGTGTTTTTTTCCCCCAGTTTTTGTCTCAGTCTTAAAGAGGGACTTTCATATTGGGGGAAAGGCGAAGACTGAACATTCAGCAGCAACTTTCTGAATTCCTATTCCCATTTTAAGATATTGGTGTTTTAAATGAGAGCATTCTGCCGCATCGCCCTAGTCTCTCTTTCTCCTGGAATGAGAGCTGAAGTCGTGAGCCTGTGTTTATGACACTGGGGGCTGTTCTCATGGACAACACTGCTATCATAAACTGACTCAAGCTATCCTAAACCATGACTTCGAAGCAAGAACAATGGGAGTAAAGACCAATATTTGTTTAAACACAAATGTCCTTGATATATATCTAGAGGAAATGTCAATGAATATTATGAAAGGAATAAGGGAAACAGAAACTGATATATTATTAGCGACAAAGGGTCCTGTGGCACCTTATAGACTAACAGAGGTATTGAGGTTAGTCTATAAGGTGCCACAGGACCCTTTGTCACTTCTACAGATCCAGACTAACACGGCTACCCCTCTGATACTTGATATATTATTAGTATCCTTTCTCAGGTTTCTTCAATGTGAATGTCCCACCCTAATGTTACTAAAACAATTTTCCTTGTGTTACTTGAAGCATACTGGAGTCTCCAATTTTAGTCTGTTATCAATTTAGAATTAGTAAAACTATTTATAATATAGAACGCACAGCAAGTTCTGTTATACAATTCCTGCTGCTTTGAAACAGAATTCCTTATTACATTCTTCAGCTATTTGGCACACAGGAATATCTTCAAAGTTTGATAGTAATTTATGTTGGCAGTCCATTAAGTTGATTTTATGGCAGCCAACATAACCAATGCCCATTTATGTGAAGCCTGAAGACTACTTCAGGTCTCCGTGAAGGCCATTTGATACCAGCACCCTCATTTATGACTGACCTTGAGGGGAGTTCAGTTTGGTAATTTATGGCAAACCCCATCTAGGAAGACCCATTTGCAAGATTCACTGTCATTTAGCGCTAAACGATTGTTCCTGACTCCAAAGACAATCTGAGTCCTGACAGGGCAATCCCATAAAAAATATTGCCTGGCTGCCCAGGTGTCTTTTCCAATTATCTGGAGTAGAAATTAATACTTTTAAAAGCTGCTAGTTTTTGAAAGGTTATTACAATTTATTCCAGGGGTTTCTTTTGCACATTATGATGAATTGGTTTATTATGCAGTTATTTTCTATGTCAGCTTTTTAGAAGATTGAACCATAATGTTGAAACATTACAGTGAATGCCAAACATTATTTTACAACTGAGTAATAGATATCCTCTAGAAAAGTGTGCTCTGTTTTTAATAACAGGTAATTTTATGTTTATGTTCCCTAATGCTGTTGTCACACATTATTTATTTCTGTGTAGCAAGGACCAGAGAACTCTTCTAAAATGTTACTGATAGTGTGGACAGATTTTAGTTCAATATGCTAAGAATATGAGAGTTAAAAGTACAATACTATAAATTGTGAATGATGCTTTCTAAAAGCAAAGAATTTCTGTGGCTTTCTCAGTATCAGTTTAATATATGCAGCAATTCCAGGGAGAATAAAAGTCAACCTTACTTCCCCCACACACACCTAAATTTAGAAGCAAGAAAAAAATTGGTTCTCTAATAATCAGCACGTTTTCTTCTATGGATTTTTTCTGGAATAATCTCTGGATGTTAATTTTGTTCCCAAAGTCTTCTCCAACTGATCCATAAAAGAACAGTAATTAGCATTTTAATGGAAATAGTTGAATGTTTGCCTACAGTGAGCATATTCCTCCTATTTGTGTGTAGTGCAACAATACTAAAAGACATAAGGCATTGAATGTTTGCGGTCTATAAATATGATTGAGGTCTATAAAATCATGACTGGTGTAGGAATAGTAGATAAGGAAGTGTTGTTTACTACTTCTCATAACACAAGAACTAGGGGTCACCAAATGAAATTATTAGGCAGCAGGTTTAAAACAAATAAAAGGAAGTATTTCTGCACACAACGCACAGTCAACCTGATCATTTTTGAGGGGCAATCAGATTAAGACTCCGGTCTTGTAGTAGGGCATGGCAGGGATTGCTGTGCCCAGACAAAGCTGCATTGAAGTCAGTGATGCTCCCATTGAGCACAGCAGTCGTCTACCCTCATGCTGTCTATTGCAGGATATTGGAATATCTCCTGCTAACAGAAAGAGGCTTGCCAAGAAACAAAAGGAAAATATGAGTTTTGCCTATTTGGTGAGCTCTGCATAGTAGTACTGTATAGTGGTCTATTCTAGCTAGTTTTAACATAACTTCCACACTTCTGGTACTCTGACATCAATCCTACAGGTGGTTAACTACCCTCAATTCACATTGACTTATTTTGCAGTATTAGAGCATAATACGGCTTCCAACCTCAGGTGCACAGCAGTGTCCTGTATAGTTTTTAACTGGAGCAGTTATCTTAAAATGGTTTAGTATCTGGTATTATTTCAAAAAGACAATTTCCTGTGGGTAAATGGTGTTTATTTCAAAAATAGCAGGTTAGTGCTAATGAGTGCTTGACACTATTTTTCAAACAAGCAGAGGCAGGAATAAATATTTGGCATTAAGCCCAAATGTTTTAAACATGTTTTTACGTGACTAAAGCTGGAAAGTAGAGATAAAGGCACTTTAAAATATTCTCTCCTCAAAGCAAAAAATCCTTAAAATTTTCTGTCAGCACCCTAGCATCAAAGTATCTGAGTACCTCACAAACATTACTGCCTTTAACCCTTCATTCCATTATGCTGGAGAAACAGGCCCTCATAAACTTACCCTCAGAACACCACTTGTGAGACGGGGTAATAACATACTGATTTTCAAGGCATATACTACTTTGACTCCCAGTTCCGTGTCTTAATCACAAGACCTGGATGATGCAATAGGATGGTTTTGTAGATAAGGCAGAGAACTAGGATTTAGGAGATCTGAGTCCAGCTGCTGTCTCTGGAACAGGCTTACTTTGTGACCTTGGACTAATCACTAAAGTTTTGTGAACAATCCTGATTCATGGTTTAAGTCAGTAAATTAATATTATTTACCAAATAAGAGGTCAGTAATACTGAGGCCTGCAACAATGTTAACAAATCTGATCACACATGCAAAGAAGTAGTGTATTCTGTAGTGTCAGATGCTGTAGTGTATTCTGTGGAAGCAATTTTGTTTTTTCTGGACTTTCAATATTTTCTCCACCATAGGCCTTTACTCTTACAGGAAAAACACTTCTCTCCATTATGAAAATCAATTACAGATTTCCAGATATTTTTGATAAAAACATTCTCAATGTATGTAACAATGCTTTTGTTTTGGTGAACATCATGGTTTATTGTCCCTCAAGATAAATATTGACCTGAGCTTTAACTGGGTCAATATTAATCTCTCTGTTCCATAAATCCTGGTGTTCTCTTCTACAGAAATCAATCTCTGCTTAATATATAATATTACTGAGTAAAATTAATACATTAATTTCCTTTTGGAGATTTTCATAAATGGCAAACAAATCCAGGTTATTGGGGTTCTACAAAAAGGTTTCACATCATGATTAGTACATATTAATGTTAGTACATTGCTGTGTAGTGCATTAAATAAATGACTGTATTGCTAAGAGAGTTACAATAAGGTCCATTAAGTACTTATTTCAAGGCTGGCAAAAATGAACAACAATAAATAATTCAAGTAGCACCTCTAATCTTGTTTGCTTTCTTCTTAATTGGTTTTACAGCATTGTTTTGACATTTACCCTTGAATTAAAAAAAATTACTTACAAAGAAGAAAATGCATGCTGTGCACTAATCCAGCCGCCAATAAGATACTTGCATATTGACGCATCAGAGCAAGATTTACAGTCTGTCTTCATGGCTGGCGAGGTCTGTTACTGGTATGAAGTAGTATGGATTTATAGTCTTGCACATATACTGAATTAAAGAACTTTGTTTGTACACATGCCTGAGTTCTATTTATAAAGACTACATCCCCTCCTTAGGGTGAGATAAAGGATTCCTTCTCCTGAGTTAAGAACGTATGTTATAATTCACCATTAGTGGCAAAGGCAGGGGTTTTATACAATTATATAGCTTTATTTTTATTCTGGTTTTTTTTTCAACTAGAAGTGTTAGGATTGTTTGTATCACACAATATCTCCGTCGTATTAATTTTCTGTATAAAACTTTTGTGTGTGTGTGTGTCACTGTGCCTCAGTGAGTCACAGCTGAGAATACCAGATTCAGGACAAATTTCGGGCAGATTTACACAAACCTGTGGTTATTCTATCATTAGATTATGCCAAGCCAGTAACTAAAGTAAATATCTGTCTCACCACGCTAGTTAACAAGAAGTCGAAAATGCAGTCATCTTAGCCCAGGTCTACACTAACCCCCCCTGTCGAACTAAGATACGCAATTTCAGCTACGTTAATAACGTAGCTGAAGTCGAAGTACCTTAGTTCGAACTTACCTGTGGTCCAGACGCGGCACGCAGGCTCCCCCGTCGACTCCGCCTACTCCACTCGTCGAGCTGGATTACCAGCGTCGACGAGGGAGCACTTCCTGGTTCGATTTATCGCGTCTTGACAAGACGCAATAAATCGAACCCAGAACATCGATCCCGCGCCTCCGACGCGACGGGTAAGTATAGACATACCCTTAGGCATTCCAGCCATTGTTTCACCACATAGATACTAGACTTTATGATGAGTGGTTATTGAAAATCAATTTCATCAAGCAAAGGGTTCTTTTGATCTCAAGAGATCAGCCACATATCCAGGTCAGTATATAACTCTGATCTTACCTAATAATCATACTGCTGTCAATCCATTAGTAACTAAAATCTAAAGATTTATTAATAAAGAAAATGAGAGCGTTTAAATGGTTAATAGATCATATACATACAATAAAGGCAGTGTTCTTATATGAAGTTTGTAGCACTGGTGTTATAGACTGCTGGTTTGTAAAGTCTCTGGTAACTTCCCAAAGATTGGAAGGTCCTCAGTCCTTAATTCAATCTGGTCCTTTTAGTTGTGAATCCACAGTACAGAGAATCAGGGCAGGAAAGAGGCAGCAAGAGTCTTATATATTGTCTGCCATGTACTTGGAATTCTACTGTCCCAAACAAAGCTCACAGCACAGTTTGTAGAAAATTACTGGTACAAGATGGACTCCAGGGTCATATGAGCCTGTCACATGCCCATACATGGCTTGCTGACTCACTGGGGCAGCCATTAGCCACTTGGAGGCTAAGGCGTCTGCAAGAAGAGCTATGTGGGCAGAATGAGTTTCTTCTATGGATCATTGTGAGAGTTGTGTCTGATGGGCCATCAACTTGAATAGTCTTTTCACAATGGGCAGGCTAGACTGGATATAAACTACCTTGTAGGTGTTACCCCAGGAAGAAACACAATGGTGATACAGGTATACAGTCAATATTCATAACTTTAGATACAAAAATGATATATGCATATAAATAGGATAATCATACTTAGCAAACTTTTCCATTTACACCTTACATGATATATTTTGAACAAGATTTGTTGCAATTGTCTAACAGTGGCAATATTGATATAAATTGTCATATTTCAATCATACAGCATCACAGTAGGAGTGAGAGAGACACATTTCATTAGTGAAATATGGGTAGTTTTCATATGTAAGTATTTCTCACAGTTATTACATTAGTCTATAAGGAAGAGGGGGTTAAGATAAGATTATGAATATGCTTCATATAACTATGGTGAAGAGGGTCATATCAACAACCCTGACAAATAGTTAGAAAGCACACAGATTTGTTTAAAATGTTTTTGTATTTATTGAATTATAACTCTTTTCTGTGGGTGAAATTCCATAGCAGGTACAAGTTATATGATTTGGGCACAACCCTGACCCACAGTGGGCAGCTACACTGGAGGGAGAATTCACTATTCACAATAAGAGCTCCGCAATTAGAAGCTGCCCAAGCAGGGAGAGGCAGTAAATCAGCATTTCTCCTGGTCAGCCTGCCCCCAACTTCTCAGATGCATAGGTAGGTAAGATCCCATTGGAAGCAAGTCTAGTGGGAAAAATAGTTCAAGAGAGTTGGCCATTTTTCAAAGAGACATTATTAAAGGCACAAGAGCAAACTATCCCACTGTGTAGGAAAGATAGTATGGCAAGCAACCACCCTGGCTTAACCAGGAGATCTTCAATTATCTGAAACTCAAAAAAGAGTCCTACAAAAAGAGGAAACTCGGTCAAATTACAAAGTATGACTACAAACAAATAACATAAGTATGTAGGGATAAAATTAGAAAGGCCGAGGCACAAGAACTGAGATTAAATTAGCGAGAGACATAAAGGGCAACAAGAAAACATTCTACAAATACATTAGTAGAAAGAGTAAGACCAAGGACAGAGTAGGCTGATTACTCAATGGGTGGTGGGAGAACAATAACAGAAAATGTGGAAATTGTAGAAGTGCAAACTGACTTTTTTGTTTCAGTTTTCACCAGAAAGGTTAGTAGTGATTGGACATCTAACATAGTGAATGCCAGTTCAGAAAATGAGGTAGGATCAGATGCTATAATAGGGAAAGAACAGGTTAAAAATTACCTAGAAAAGTTAGATGTCTTCAAGTGACCTGGGCCTCATGAAATATATCCTAGAATATTCAAGGAGCTGATTGAGGAGATATCCGAGCCAGTAGCGATTATCTTTGAAAAGTCATGGAAGACGAGAGAACTGGAAAATGGCAAATATAGTGCCCATCTATAAAAAGGGAAATAAGGATAATTACAAGGAATTACAAACCAGTCAGCTTAACTTCTGTACCCTGAAATATAATGGAGCAAATAATTATGCAATCAGTTTGCCGACACCTAGAAGATGATAAGGTGATAAGTAACAGTCACCATAGACTTGTCAAAGCATAGATTTGTCAAAAACAAATTGTGTCAAACCAACTTAATAGCTTTCTTTGACAGGATAACAAGTCTTGTGAATAGGGGAGGAAGTGGTAAATGTGGTATATCATGGCTTTGGCAAGGCTTTTGATATTGTCTCGCATGACCTTCTAATAAACAAACTAGGAAGATACAACCTAGATGAAGCTACTATAAGGTGGGTGCATAACTGCTTGAAAACCCATTCCCACAGAGTAGTTATCAGTGGTTCAGTGTCTAGCTGAAAGGGCATATCAACTGGGGTCCCGCAGGGATCATTTCTGAATCCAGTTCAATATCTTCATGAATGATTTAGATTGGCATAGAGAGTACATTTACAAAGTTTGTAGGTGATGCCAAGTTGGGAGGGGTTTCAAGTGTCTTGGAGGATATGTTTAAAATTCAAAATGATCTGGACAAACTGGAGAAATGGTCTGAAGTAAATAGGATAAAATTCAATAAGGACAAATGCAAAGTAGTCCTCTTAGGAAGGAACAATCAATTGCACACATACAAAATGTAAAATGATTGCCTAGAAAGGAGTAGTGTGCAAAGGGATTTGAGGGTCATAGTCGGTCACAAGCAAAATATGAGTCAACAGTGTAATACTGTTAGGGTTGCCAGGTGTCTGTTTTTTTACCAGAACACCTGGTCGAAAAGGGACCCTGGTGGCTCCAGTCAGCATTGCTGACTGGGCCACTAAAAGTCCAGTCAGCAGCACAGCGGGGCTAAGGCAGGCTCCCTGGCTCCGCGCAGCTCCTGGAAGCGGCCGGCATGTCCAGCTCCTAGGCATAGGGGCGGTCACAGGGGCTCTGCGCACTGCCCGGGCCCCAAACACCAGCTCCGCAGCTCCCATTGGCCAGGAACCCTGGCCATTGGGAGCTGTGGGGGCAGCACCTGCAGATGCGGGCAGTGCGCAGAGCCCCCTCGCCTGTCGGCCTAGGAGCAGGACATGCCGGCCGCTTCCAGGAGCTGCCTTTTTTAATGTTTTGTTCTAGAGCTTATACATAAATATATACATTTCTCCTAGAAAAATAAGTGGTATTTTCCAACCAGTTTTAGTTTCATGATTTATTTTTATAATTCCAAAGGAAACAGTTTAAAACAAATTCACAAAACATTCTTGCATTATGCTAGTGCATGAAAACCAGACAGTGAAACTGACTCAAACCTGACCATTAATAATCATAAAACTAAACAATATATTTTTATTGTCCAAGCAGAGAGAAATGTGAAAAGGCTCTTTACTTCCCAACCTATTCCAAGATCTTCTGTGCCTGCCCCCTGACAGTATGGCTCCATTGCAAGTGTTCTAGTAGGGTGATCCTTTTAGCCAGAGCCCCTGAAACATGTCTTTAAAGAGGAGTTCTCCTGAGTGGAGGAGGGCGGTGTGTGTTCTATATTGTGTGCAGATTGGATGAGTGATGCTGCATATCCCCACCCCCAACACAGCCACTGATCTACTCCCTCCTGTTGCCTGCTCCCCCCAAAAGATGTTCATCCAACTCCCTATCTACATGTACCTTTGTGAAGTTTAATATAATTCACTGCATGTTTAATTCCTTCATATATGTGCTGTTTATTTGTTGTACTTCATTCAGCATGAAACATGAAAATAGATTAGTCAGCTTCAGTTTTGTTTCTAGTCAATTATTATTATTTATTTTTGGTTGCAGTAATTTTTAGAGGCCAGGGCCCCATTGCACGAGGCACTGTGCAAACATATAACAAAGAGATCTTGCCTAATGACTCTTCTGCACAAGCACAGTTCTGCAGTGCTTGTTGGACTGGAGAAACAGCGGGAAAATGTGTATGTGCACACGCAATTATTTTCCTTGAAATTCAAATGAAGAATATAAGAAAGCACTTCTAGTACTATAAAGTTGTGTAAAACATTTTTATTTTTATTTTTATTTTTTATAATGTACCTGTTACTATTCCTTTAATACATAGCAGACTTTGTCTGGGTAATAAAATCTCTCATGAGTAATGTAACTAAAACAAGTAGTACCCCATGGCTTAATCTCTTTATTATCTTGGTGACTTTTTTCAGTCTGGTTTATTTGTTAACATGAGTGTAATTCAGGTGTTTGCAGAACACCTCTAAAAGGAAAAAAATCTAATAGTCTTGATCTAATTTTGTACTCCAGCCTCCATCCCAAGAAACCAAATAATTGGGGGGGGGGGGGTAAGGGTGGAGGTGGGGGTGTCATATCACATAGTTTAACCATAGCTGTTGACATCTTAATTCCATAAAAATATAGATTGACCTCAAATTGACTTTGAAACTTGCAAGCTCAAGGGAACAGTTATGTAACCAGAGCAACTACTACCTGAGAGAGCAACCGCCGTCAGCCTGGCAGATACTGTATAGTCAGAACCAACTGAATCATAAAGCAATAGCATTTGGTTGCATTTTCAAATGAAATCATTCCAGTTTCACACTGCAGTCACTATACTGCAGTACACTCCATGTACAGGTGGGTGGGGGCAATTTTGTCTTTTGGGTTTTAGATTCATTATAAGCAATCTAGCACTTCTGTGTTTTAGTTGGAGGGGTGAGTTGATATCTTGGCAAAACAAGACATTGAAAGGATGGTTCTCTCCAAGGGCCTAATTCAGCAACTACTAAAGTCCATTAACTAAGGAGGAAGCTGGATCAGTGCATATATTCTCAGTTAGCAAATAAATATAACATTTTCTGAAAGAAAAAATGTCAAAATGTAATTCACTGTAAATCTATCAGAATTTACAGTTATAAGAATTACATATCCTAAATGCCTTGGTTCTTCTATCAGTGTAAAGGATGGTACACTAGTTTTTACATATGAACATTACATATATAAACACTGATATATTTCAGCCAGAGTACATATGATTTGGCAGCACTTTTTTGGAACATATTGAAAGTAACTCAGATATTTCCCGTACACATACAAGATCACAATATTAAAGACTGTGTAACCTAACTGTATATTGCACTTCATTCTGTGATCTGTCTCTTGTTTTATTTTAATTAGTTTTTATTTATGGTTCATTTGTTGTATAGCAATCCTGATTGTTATATATAGGTAATGGACACCATATAACAACCTAGGCAGATAGGTTAAAGTCTGCATGTGTACATTCTGGGGCAGACTCTCCAGTACAATCTGGCCTCTTTGTACCACTCAGGCAGCTCAAAGTCTCTGGATTCTGACCATAAGGGGCCGTCAGAGAATTCCCATTGCAGAGAACAACTCCCCATTGGCATACACCTGGAACAGGTGGCACTCTGCACTACCTTCCCTTCCCCACCTCCACCACAGAGACAGCAGAGCTTCACTACACAGGGTCCTCTGTCTCTTGGCCGCTCAAATAGATGCCAGGGTCATTGCAGAATTAGGGAGCCATAACTGTCTCATTGATGACTTGCGTCCTGCCCCTTTGTTGTGCTGGTGGGTGCTTGGATCCAGGGGAGAACTGAGGCGTCTGTATTTGCATATATTACTTGACCAAATTATCTTAATAAAGAGAAGGTTGACCGGTGCCTTGATTACAGTCTATAAGTGGGAGCAAATATTTAATAATGGGCTCTTCAATCTAACACGATCGAATGGCTGGATGGAAATATGGCATACATTTCTAACAGTGAGGGTAGTTAACCATTGGAACAATTTACCAAGGGTCATGGTGGATTTTTAAATCAAGTTTGGATGATTTCCTAAAAGATCTGCTCTGGTAATTATTTTGGGGAAGTTCTATGGCCTGTGTTATACAGGAGCAATATGTGGAATCTGTTTGTAATGTGCACTAAAAATCAACTAGGGAGGGGAGGACATGTTCATTAAAAAGGAACCAGGACTGAACTTTGACTTCACCCTTGCATTGATTAACAAAACATTTGGAAGGTTGGATGAAGTTCAATTATGAACCCCAGCTACCTACCTCTTTTTATCTCCAGAAGCAAATCCTCTGTGGAGTGGGGTGTGTGTGCATGCATCCTACCCATTTACCTCCAGCAGGGATTTTTCCCTCACTCTTATATTTAGAGGTTGGGCCAGTGTCTATTTCTTCACACTCAAATCTTGGGTCTGCAGGAGCATTGTGCTCTGTTCACTGCAATCTTGCTTCTTCCAGGGGCAGCCAGGTGGCTAACTCACCCCTCCCCAGTGAAACAGGACACAAACTTTTCTCAATTGGACATTCAGCGCGTGGCTCGACCTGGCCAATGCCTTCGGATCCATCCCCCACCACCACATCTTCGACACGCTCCAGGAGTTCGGGATGCCAGAGTCCTTTCTCCGCCTGATCCGGGAACTGTACGAGGGCTGCAGCACCACCATCCGCTCGGTAGAAGGGGAGACCGCCGAGGTACCAATCCGCAGCGGCGTGAAACAGGGCTGCCCCCTCAGCCCGATCATCTTCAACCTCGCCATGGAACTGCTCCTGAGGGCGATCTCCGACGGCGCCGACGGCTTCAACCTACACGGCGAGAGGGTGAGCGTCTTGGCCTACGCGGACGACCTGGTCCTGATCGCAGATGATCCCAAAAGGCTCCAGGGCATGCTTGACACCATCGGGAGAGCCGCGGACTGGACGGGGCTCTGCTTCAATGCCAAGAAGTGCGCGTCCCTCCACGTCGACGGGAACAAGAGGGACTCGGTACTGACGACGGAGTTCCTCGTCCAGGGTGAGCCCGTCGTCCCCCTGGCAGAGCGGCAGGTGTACCAGCACCTCGGGACGCCGACGGGCTTCCGCGTCCGGCAGACCCCCCGAGGACACCATCCGGGAGATCCTGCAGGACGCCGCCAAGATCGACGCATCCCTGCTGGCGCCGTGGCAGAAAATCAACGCCCTCAACACCTTCCTGATCCCCCGCATCGCCTTCATCCTGAGAGGCTCTGCCGTGGCAAAGGTGCCCCTTAACAAAGCGGACAACACCATTCGGAAGCTGGTCAAGAGCTGGCTGTCCTTACCCCAGAGAGCCAGCAACGAGATCATCTACATCGCGCACAGGCACGGTGGCGCCAACGTCCCCCGCATGGGGGACCTGTGCGACATCGCGGTCATCACGCACGCCTTCTGCCTCCTGACGTGCCCGGACGTCAAGGTGAGGAACGTCGCGACGACCGCTCTACGCGCCGCCGTCGAGAAGCGAATCGACAGACCCCCCTCCGACCAGGACGTGGCTTCCTTCCTGAGCGGCTCCCTGGACGGCGAGTTCGCCTGGGGCAGGGGCGACAGTGCCTCGCTGTGGACTCGCGCCCGTAATGCCACACGCCGCCTGGGGAACCGGCTGGGCTGCCGCTGGGTATGGAACGAGGAACGACAGGAGCTGGGAGTCCTGGTGCCGCGGATCGACTCGGAGGACAACACTGTCATCACCCCCGGAGCTAGAGGCGTGCCAGAGAGATCCCTGAAGGCCGCTGTCCGCGCCCTCTACGTGGCGACCCTGAAGAAAAAACCCGACCAGGGTAAGGTCTTCGAGGTGACCAGCAAGTGGGACACCAGCAACCACTTCCTCCCCACGGGCAGCTTCACCCGGTTCGCCGATTGGCGGTTCATACACCGTGCCCGGCTGAATTGCGTCCCCCTCAACGGAGTCGTCCGCCACGGGAACCCGGACAAGCGCTGCAGGAAGTGCGAATACGCTGCCAAAACCCTGCCCCACGTCCTATGCAGCTGCAAGCCCCACGCCAGAGCCTGGCAACTGCGCCACAACGCCGTCCAAGACCGCCTAGTAAAGGCCATCAACCCGCGCCTGGGACAGGTCGCCGTCAACCGCGCCATCCCCGGCACCGACAGCCAGCTGCGCCCAGACATCGTCATCACGGACGAGGTCGGAAAAAAGATCATCCTGGTCGACGTAACGATCCCGTTCGAGAACAGGACCCCGGCCTTCCGCGCAGCCCGAGCCCGCAAGCTCGAAAAGTACGCCCCCCTGGCCGACACCCTGCGGGCAAAGGGCTACGAGGTGCACACCGACGCCTTTCTCGTCGGGGCCCTGGGTGCCTGGGACCCATGCAACGAATGCGTGCTGAGGACCTGCGGGGTGGGCCGCCACTACGCGCGGCTCATGAGACGCCTAATGGTCTTGGACGCTATCCGTTGGTCCCGTGACATCTACACGGAGCACATAACCGGCCACCGCCAATACCAAGAATGAGCCGGGGAAATCCCGTCCACCCGCAAGGGGGAAGGGACCTACTTACCACCCTCCCCCCTGCTGAACCCCATCCCCTGAGCTCCGAACCCACCCAACCTAGCCGAATCCCACCACGTGAGGGTCGCCCCATTCCCATTTCCCAGCCCACTTACTTATACCTATGACTGTCTGTACTCCCTATGTGAGTGATAGACCCTCACCGCCTACCAACTGTAGCCTGATCCCGCCCACCGCTTACCCCTCCATTGGGGACATTGCAGTCTGTATGTATTATGTGTGCTGCCCAACCCCAAAATACTAACATCCCCCCATACTCTGCCTGCTACCCCCAATGACCAATAACTTACGCTTCAAACTGTTTGTATCATCTATTCTTAAACATTTCATAATAAAATTTCAATCTGAAAAGCACTTGACGGCTTTCCTATACTGTAATTAAACCCCTGTCAGGGTGTGGCTGTGAGTGCTATGGTATTCCAGTCCCCTCTAGATATCTGGTAGGATGTTCTGAGACCGTGAGCGCAGAGCCAGGTGCTGTAGGCACTGGGCTTCAGGGGATCGAGCCCTCGCTGGGTTCCCATAAACACTCATATATATTAAATAAGTGAGGAGGATTCCTTTACTAAGGCTGCCAGAACTTATCTCCCTGGGGAATTTTCACTAGTCACACTGATAGTTATACAGGTATAGCCCCCCCCCCCCCAGGTGGATACACTTATTCCATTATAAATGAGGTTTCTTTCTGTTTAGATTAAGCCCCTTCCCAAGTAGCAGAAGCTAAATCGAAAAAGTCCCTCTTATACTGAAACAAGATTGTCCACCCCTGGGTCTATAACTATATCACTTTGAATTCACACCTTAAATTATACCGAAATATGTGGCCTCCCTGGCTACATCTACATTTCCGGCATCATGTAGGTTATGGGCTCAACACATGTAGCTACACGCCACAGTGAAAGGCAGGCTGCATCCCAGTTGTCACTGTGGTGTGTAGCTACACATGGCAGTGAAAGGCTCTGGCAGCAGGAAGACAAGACACTCCACTACTAAAAATAGCAGTGTAGGTGTGGGAGGGCTTGGCCTTGTAGAGAGACATGTAGAGTGTGTAACCTAGGGGCTTAAGCATTTGGGGCATTCTTCTCTACCCTCCCTAACCTGTGCTTCACTGTCTATGCTGCTATTTATACCCATGCTAGCTGGGTATGCAGCATCTGTCCTCCACACACTGCTGTAAGTGTAGACATATCCATAGTTGTGAGTTCTCCTACCTCAGTGTATTATGAAATTTGAAAGTAGTGGGAGAGGTGGACACAATATTGGGGGGAGTGGTCTTGCTGTTTTTGTGGGTGGAGAAAAAACCTTCCCTTCTCTCTCTAACAAGATAATAGAGGTGTCACTGGGGTCCCAGTGAGGGCCATATGTTATCACACAATTAGGGTGAACTGCAAAGAATGGGGCAGACAATCCCCAAAAAGCTGGTGGCTATTCCAACACTTAGATTTACCAAGACAGCACAAAACAGCTTCTTGATTACCTTACTGGTTACTCAGAAGTCCAAACAACACACAGTTCCCTTAAAGTGATCCAGCCTCAGGCCTCCATCCAGGTACCCAAATCAAATATGATGAAGATTTCTGAAAATCTTATTTCATCATATAAAAGAAAAGATTCTACCAATCCCAAAGGATCGGACACATTACCTCCCAGGTTATTGAATATTCCAGATCTTACCCAAATACATGCATACAACCAATTCTTATTAACTAAACTAATATTTATTAAAAAAACAAGAGCGAGAGAGTATGGTTAAGAGATCAATATACGTATAGACATGAGTTCAATCCATTGAAGTTCAGACTCATAGCAGAGATGGTGAGCTTTGTAGTTGCAAAGAGTTCTTTCAGAAATAGTCCAATGTTTATATTTCAGGGTGATCCAGTTAAAACTGGGATGTCAGTCCTTGTGGCTTAGGCTTCCCCTGCATGAAACCTTAAGCAGATCTGAGATAACAGAATCAGGAACCAAAGGTCTTTTATACAATGTACTTGGCCATAGGGTCCTGAGTAAATAATAGGCTTTTGATGTAACCTTTTATTTCTAAACACCACCAGTAATTAGTTACACAAATTAACATAAACTGCCTAAATGGATAAATTACCCTATTACAAACTTCAAAGAGAATTAATATGAAAACTAGATACCATTAACTTAGGTTTGAACAGAGACTGGGAGTGGCTCGTTCATTACGTTAATTGAATCTATTTTCCCTAGTTAAGTATCCTAGTACCTTTGTGTCAACTGTCTGTAATGGGCCATCTTGATTATCACTTCAAAAGTTTTTTTTTCCCGTGCTGATAATAGTTCCTCTCAATTAATTACCCTCTTACAGTTGGTATGGTTACTTCCACCTTTTCATGTTTCTCTGAATGTATAAATATCTTCTTACTGTATGTTCCATTCTATGCATCCGACGAAGTGGACTGTAGTCCACGAAAGCTTATGCTGAAATAAATTTGTTAGTCTCTAAGGTGCCACAAGTGCTCCTTTTCTTTTTATTATTTTATCCAAGATTCATCTAAATGTTAATATTCCCTTTTGATCTCTAAATTAATAGTTATAGTGACAGACAGGAGTTGTCTGTTTACATGCTAGCATCAAAGATACACACAATTAGTATCGTGTCTAATTTCTAGCAATATAACTTTGAAATGCAAACCTCTAGCTTACTTAGTATGAATAGCCCTAATTACCATTCACATACATTCCATTCTATCCATCCGATGAAGTGGATTGTAGTCCACAAAAGCTTATGCTGACATAAATTTGTTAGTCTCTAAGGTGCCACAATTATTCCTTTTCTTTATACCTTTCTAACATATCTTTAAAGGTCACTTTGGGTTAGTTAGCCTGCAAGCTGTTTAACCCTTTCTGGCCATAAGTTATATTTTGTATAAGATTTGCTGCAATTATATAGCAGTTATAGCAATAATGATTTGCATGATTATATTTTAATCAGACAATGTCACAAGAGGAATTAAAGAGCTGGTTTTGTTGGGCATTATGAGTGAAAGGGTAAAACCTGTGTCAGGGCTCCCAAAGTGTTTTAAAACTTTTGGATCAAAAATCCAAATTATCAAGGTTTTTTTTAAATATGAAAGCAAGGGAGCTAACATAGGGAATAATACATTAGTTACTGAAAAAGCACACAGACCACTCAGGAGGGTCCCTGCAGGAAGCCATTACAACAACAAAACTCTTCAAGTTACAATTCAATCTAGCAGATTTTAATCAAAAGCACTGTGAACCTTAGGATGCTTCTTCCACCATTGCTGTGATTAATGTAATTTTTTCTTTCAAGCAGTCAAGTAAATAAATAAAATATGCTTAAATGCTCTTGTCTGTAATGTGAGAAATATGCCCTGCCAGCTTCCTGCAGAACAAGAGAACCTCCCTGCAGGGACCAAGCAATCATGGTGGACTAACCTCAAAAGGTGATGAGATTTGGTTTAGTTTAGATCTGCATCTAAAAGTTTGGAATCCTACACATTTGCTTATTAGAATCAAACAATACTGTTATACTAGTGTGTCTGTCTCTACACAGTCAATAAGCATTAGCCATCCATGTTCATTGGTACAGTCTAGAATAGTGAAATACTTTGCTTTGTACATACTGAAACATATTAACATATATCACATAAAATTATTTATTCTGATTTTACTTAAAGTTTATCCAATAAACCATGAGCCAAAATCATGTTCCTTGCCCTCCGCTACTGCCCTGCTATTTCGTGTAGGTGGTTTGTTTCACCCATTGCTGTGGTAACTGGCTACTTTGTCATATTCTGCTCATGTCACCCTCTCCTTGAGTCCTTCCATTGGTTTCCAATATCCCTGTGCTTCAGATTCAAATGTCTCATTTTCAGGGCTCTGGATAAAATCCTATCTCCACTGAAATCCACAGCAAATCTACCATTGTCTTCAATTGGACCTTGATTTCACCCCATCTTTACCGCGCTGTCTATGCCTGCATCTCATCTCCTCATACTTCCCCACTTGCCCTACCAACACTGCCAACGTGACATCTTAACAATCCTTTGGTCTCCTCCCATAAGCAATTTTAAGCCTTCTCTTCTGCTGTCCATATGCCTGGAATGCTTTCACGGGTCTGTAAACTCTACATTCAGTTAACCCTCCAAAACTACAGCTTTTGCACCTGCAACCTCATCTTTCCTGTCAGACATTTCCCCTTTAATATAGTATATTCATGATAATTAAAAAATGACCAGTGCAAATTGTGACAAATACAGCAATTTCCTGCAATATCTTTGAGAGATCTTACTGAATTAAGTTTAATTGTGGCCAGGAAGTGCATATAATTCCATGGAGGAGGGTGACCACAGCCCTCCAGGAACTAAGAACAGTGGCGGGGGGGACGGGTGATTAGGTAAATTTATTTAGGTTGTAACACTTCCAGAGAGGTACCACCAGTTGGAGAGGCTCCCGTATATTCAAACTGGATTCTCTGGAGACCAATAGACAAAGGACGTTTGGATAAACAGTCTGAATTTAAACTGACACCAGGTCTTCTTTCTGATCGAGTAAATAGACAGAACCATAGTGAAGGGTTTGAAGGACTGATTCCTGCCAGAGCCCCTGCTGAAAGTGTGGGGCGGGGAGGAGCTAATCACTGTTTTTTTAGTCTGTGTGTAGGTTCTTGTATTGTTTTCAATATGTTTTCTGTTAAATGTTTTCACTGTAAGAATAAATGTGCTTGCTTTGAAAGATCTGTGAGGTAACTTCTAACTGTTCGCTTACATTGTTCATAGACTTTCAAGAATAAGCAAAGTGGAGGCTCTGGCTGCTAGGCTGTCTGGCTTGCTGGGGAACTCATGCTATATGCAGGGAACTATGCAGCCTCAAAAAAAACATGGTCAGGAAGGGGAGAGAGACACAGCTGAGGAGCCAGGAGCCTAGAGTGGGTACCCTTGCCGGACTACAGAGCGGGAACACCGATGCAGTTGCCCTGAACTCTGACACAAATCATTAAGAAAAAAACAAAAATGTGTAACAAAAGCATATCTCATGAACTATTACTATATTCCATATCCAGTCCTTTCCCTGCAACATGACTCTGTCACCTATTAATCTAATATAGGGTGTGATACTTCAAAGTGATGAGTACGTTGAGTTCCCATTGATGTTTCTGACCTCATGGGGGCAGCACATTGCAGAATTGACCCCATAGAGAGTGAACTCTAGTGTAAAATTCCATGCACAATTATGACATTGTAGAAATAATCATAATTAATAATAATAAATATGATACATTTTATATATCTGCTGGTGTGTTGAGGAATTCTTTGAAGTAACTGTGTAATGGAAAATAAAACCAGAAAATATTTGAATTAAGTTTGAATTTATTTATGCTATTTTATATTTAAAATTAATATTTTCATATTTTTAAGATAATGTCTCACACCATTATATGCCTGGATTAAAATAAATATCATTAGAAGCAGCAGTGATGATGAGAAAGTCAAGGTTTAGATGTGATTTTAATCTTTCATTATCCTCTTTAGAATGATAGTTGATGGGCTGCAACAGTACATCTGAAACCTTTTTCAAACCAAATCTCTCTGAGCCACAAAGATGAACAGCTAGCAAGCACAGTGCAGGTGGAGCATTCAGTAGTCTCTCGTTTGAAAAATGTGCACATTTTAAAATGCTCAAGAAGTCCTAAGTCTGCAGTGACACTTCCTATGAGCTATTCCTATGCTTCCCCTCTTTTGACAAGTCATAGGTTTGCATTGTGTGTTATGCCTAATGGTGATTCCAACTCCTTGTAGGTAGTGGCAGCATGTGTTTTTAAAAAAATATTTCAAATGTATCGCCGGTGTAGCTCCACTTACCACTCATCTGTAAAAGGTAATTTGAAACAGAAAGTTGCATACATTATTTAAAGTTTTATAGATTTATTATTTCCTAAGGCCATTCTAATTTCACATATTTCAGGATGCCGTGCTGTTTGCAGGAATTTTCTCAGTGCCACAGTCTGATGGATTTGTTAAAAATATCACACAAATAGTAAAAACTGAAGAAATTGATATGGGAAAGTCAGAGGATTCTGGGCTGGTGGGGAAAAAAACTGTGGGGATCTGTTGCAATAAACAAAGGCAGACTTTAATTTCTGTAGACTTCAAAAATATGTCAGAGGTTTGAACTATTGTATTGTCTTTCAAGTCTAAGAAAGGTCTGTCAATCACAATTTTAATTCAAAAGCAGTCCTTATAAAATATCAGCATAAGGCAAGGTGACTTTAAAGCTTCAGATACCACATTTTTTTTTTACATAAAATGTAAAACATTTAATTTTGATTTTAGATTCTCTATTCCTGTGCGCTCCGGTACATTTTCTCTTAATCAAGCATCTTCTAAATGATGATAAGGAGGTTTTTCAGTTCAGGGGATTGTTTTTTGTTCTGAATATAATAGTAGAGCCCGGAGTTCACCACTGATATAGTGGGGCATAGGAATACCATTATTACTATTTATTTGTATTAAGTAGCACATAGAGACCCCAAACACCATCAAGACCCCAACATGCAAGATGCTGTACAAAATCATAGTAAAAAGTAATTCTTGCCCTCAATAATTTACAGTCTAAGGTCCTGCTATATCCTGCCAAAACTTACACATGTAATTAACTATTGACTTCAGTGGAACTACCCACATGCAAAAGCCTTTGCACAGTCAGAGTCTAAATAGACAATAGAAGTATCATCATCCCCATTTTACAGATAGGGAATAATTTACCCAAGCTAACACAGAAAGACTGACAGAGCCAACACAGAGTATCTGAGTCACACGTCAGTGCCTTTTCCTCTCAATGCCATCGTTTCTCTCAATGCAAAAAGGGAACATAAAGTGAAATATTCATAGTGATTTTTTTTAATTCCTCAGCTAATAGGAAGTACGATTGCCATAAAAGTGACCTTCATCTTCAAGGACAAAGTACTGTTCCGATACTATAGTGGCCTTCACAGGAAAGAATTAGGTCATGCCCTGGACACAATAGAGTCAAGAACTAGAAGGCTTTTGCAAAGGACCTGTGTTATAATATAGAAGTCAGAATGAAGCACAGTATACTTTTAGTACCAGTGGTTAGCATGAAGATCATTGGAGATAATGAACTCATTTGTGAGCTGGCGTATACACTCATGCAGAGGTGTAAGGGGGCAAAAGGTGTCCTCCTCACTGATTTCTGGGAACCCTCAGTGTGAGTCACATTGCCGGGATCGGTGGGGAGAACAGCTCCCAAAGGACCATTACTCCCACTCCTGCATTGGTGAGCAAGGAGTGGGTGGGTAGGGGTTGGAAGTGCGTGGAGCCTTGGCTTCATTCCCCCAAACACACTGGCAGCACAGTTTAGCTGAGGGGGGTGCAGGAAGGAGTACGGTGGGCCAAGGAAAGGGCTGGTGGAACTTACTTCCCCTGTGGAGCGAAGGGACAGCAGAGTAGATTGCATGGTGCAAATTTAACCCTGTGTGATTTGGTAGTAAGTTTTATTTCATTAGGCCTGGGGATTCCTCACTGATCTTAGTAGCATGTGTGTCGATTTTCATAGCTGCTTCCTTTCTTTTTTTTTTAAGAAGTTTTCTGCCTTGAGCTTTTTTGATTGGAAAATTTCAATCTTTCCCCAGCAATGTCACTGGGGATCTAAAATGACCTTGATAAAACATGTTGGCATCAGGTGGATAATTCTTTTCCGGTGGCTTTCAAACTTTTACATACTTGTTCTGCTTGCCTGTAGATACTAGAATCGCCTCTAAAAAGCTTTTCCCCTGGAAAAACCCATGCATTCCCCAAAAGATGGCTCCAGAATACACACCGAGATACTGATTCTCCTCTCACATTGGTTTTAAACAAAGGTAGCTTCATTGATTTCAACTGAGTTGCTCCTAACTTACACTAGCGTTAGAGCTGAATCAGGTACCTAACATTATGTTTACATCTTTTTAGAAAAATTTTATCTAAACGTGTTTTCAATAAAAAGCAGGGGAAAGTTACTGATAAAAATGTTAATGTTTTTCATATAAACTTAGTCTTGTCATGTTTATTTACACTTCCCCTCTGCTTTTATTTAGACAAGAGCTGAAAAATTAAAAAAAAAAAATTTCAAAAATTGTCATGGATTTGTTTTCAGTTTTCTGATGAAAATCTCAATAAATAAGTAAATAAATAAACAAATAAAAGGGTATTGGTTTTCATCAAAAAAGCAGTAAATTTCAAATGAAACAAAATTTTCTACCTGTGTACAAGGATGTAGGCAATATTGTTCAAAAATAAATTTACTTGTCCCACAAAGCCGATAAGTGCACGCATGTACCTATGCAAATAAGTTATTTCATCTCATATTTGAAATAGTTTGCATTTGTTCTGTGAGCAATGCATTTAGCATAGTGTGATAATGAGGATCTGCTCATGCTTTGCATGTGGATCTTAGCCCCTTTTCACCAAATTATGTCCACCCCCATACATTTTTTCCCCTTATGCCTCAATCTCTGCTGTCTTTTTCCCAGTCACATCATAGTTTTCTGGTGTGTTGTCATATATCTGAAGTTCCTTCCAAGATCTCTGTGTGTGTGTGTGTGTGTGTGTGTGTGTGTGTGTGTGTAAATACAACAAATAAAAATTGCATCAAGGCTTACACTGACTGAACAATAAAGGTTTGATTTATTGTTCTATCTTATTAAAAGCTTTCACTTTTTCTTCAGTAACAGGTAGGAAAATGCCATGCATTTTAGCTTACTAACAATAAGATAGCTGCTTACAGTTAATGAAAGGCATAGGATCGGCTCAACAGTGCTGTTAGGTTCAGAGCATGAAAGATCATAAATCATCCTAACCTATCTAACCTTCCCTGTACTAAATGACAAACTGCTGGAAATAGCCTTTGGGTCGGGTCACATATGCACTAAAATACTTGTCCTTCAGCTGAGGACTCTGTTGAACCCATATATCATTTAGCATCCTAAATCAGAGACTTACACAAATGCTAAATACTAATTAGGATTGTAAAATTTGGTGAAAGATAATGTCCATGAAACAGGTCAAATCAAAGGTTAATTGTTTAGAATTTTTGTTAGGTGACCTTAGGAAGAGTTCAGTATGCAACTTTCTTAAACTGTTTTATGTTGCTAAGTATTTTATATTGCAACTGGTAGTTTCACCTTTAGGCTCCATTCAAACGGCAGTTTCTTGGTTTCTGGATTCCAAGTTGATCATTTCAAGACACAACATAAGGTAACATGGCTGTGGTGCTGGTCTGATGGATGGGAGGGTTTGGTTTGGTTTGGTTTTCCTTCCCTAGCTTTGTTAATGGCTTTCAGCAAATAGGTCTAAAAGGTTTTTTTCCACACAAGACAGCAGCTGCTGGAACCTAAAAATCTTCAAGACGTAATGTGCAAAGCTAATTCAGAATGTACCAGATATTGTGGATGGGACCTTATATGCTTCAGTAAAATACAGTTATTATTTCAGTAGTGCTCATGGTGTGGTAGGCACGTTCCAAACACTCAAGAAGGATAGTGTCTGCTCTGAGGAACAGACAGTCTAAGGAGAGTGTGACATTTCTTAGGGTACCTACAACAGTGAGTCACCTTCTTACCCCATGCCACTAGCAAGAGGTAGCCTTGCTCAGGGTGGCTGTGTTTATCTCCCTAATTCCATAAACCTTTCAGCCATGCAAGCACTCTACTCTGGGCTATGCCAGCTTTTCTTCACCTAGCAGGTTAACAATAGGTGCACCCCAATGTCCCTTTGAAGCATTCCCCTGTGATATCCAGCCCCTGACACTGGCTTCTCACAGAAATCCCCAACCCTCTGCACCCAAAGGGGCAGTGTACACCACTTTACTAATTCTATGTTAAACCACTGCTCCTGTGAATCACATAGCACTTGTGAGTACTTACAATAAAACAAAAGTAGGTTTATTTAAGAGAGAATATTCCACCAGAAACAAGAGAGTGTGATGGAAACACTCCACAAGATGTTTCGTCAGTGAATGCATCCAGAGTGCTTCTCCTTTCTCTCTGTTATACTGAAACAGCCCTGTGTCTTCTTTCATAGACGGGTGAGCCCCTGTCTGTTATAATGTTCCATTTTTACCTCCAAGTGGTTTCAGTTGTTTGTAGTTGTCTCTGATTGTTTTTCATTGATAGTCTTGGGATGGAGCAAGGCTAGACAATTGAACCTTGCATAACGTCACTGGCTCACCAGGGAAGGGTGACAACTTCCTCCTGCTTGAATGGGCTATCACCGAGACATATTAGCCCCTGGTGACTAATTACTCCAAGTTCATAAAGCATACTTCCAATATACTGACATTATTCCGTAAATATTACCTGTATATGCATCTCCCAATGATTGAGCCTTGATAAGATATAAGCTTTCTGTAGATACCTTACTTGTTACCCTTTATGGATAAATACCCTGCAAGACATGTTTTTGGTGTAGCGAGTTTGTTGGGTCTGAAACGAGAGTTGTTTACAAAGAACAGTGGACCTTTTCCAAGGGGCCTCTGTGACACAGAGAGACAGACAAGAAAACAGAGGCCAAAGGAAGAACAACAACAACAGGGAATGTATATATATATAAAGCCAACTCAATACCTGGTAAATAGCACAGCAGAAGTGGATTTTTAAGAGGGACGGGATAGAATGGAGGCTTGTAGATATGGTCAGGGAGGTCATGTCATGAATAGAGAACTGCACAGAAAAGGGGAGCCAGATGATTGTAAGAAGCTGCTTTCATACAAATTGTACTGCCAAACTGAATAATACAAGACAGTGGAGAGTCTGTGGTATAAATTATGGAAAACAGAAGAGAAAAAACATCGTTTGATGTAAAAAGCAAATAAGGCATTGAGTCACGATGCCAGTAATGCAGTAACAAACTCACATCAGAGCAGGCCTAGAGAGGCATGTGATGCAGGGGAGATGAGTTCATTAAGAGGACGTTCATCAAGGAAGAAAAGACATGTTTTGAGGTGGGACTGGAGTAGCGGCAAAAGAGATATGGAAAACTGTTCCAGATGAAGCTGTAGAGAAGACTCCTACCTCAGAAGAAGGACTGGAGAGGAGAGTACAGAGAGAGAAGATGTGAGAGACACAGCAGGCTGGAAGAAGTGAGGGGAGAGTTATATAAACATGGAAAGCAATTTTGAACTGGATCCCAAAATGAATGGAGCAGTTAGTGAGTATATGTGAAAATAAAAGCGAGAAAAGGTTTTCTCTGCCCTGTTGCTGTGGAATAGACCCACACAAAGAAAGGATTTAAAGGCTAATTAATTGACCATAAAACGGAAACAGCGAAATTCAGGCAGTGCAAAAGGAACAAAAACCAGCTGCAACCAGCCGGTTGGGAATTCTTCTGACAAAGGAGAGTTCCCCGGGACCATTCAGGCAGCATAGCTAGCTTTGTCTTCACCTCCACCATCCTCTGCTAGAAGCACAGCTGGAACATGTGCCATGAAACTGGTCACATGCCTCTTTGTGCCTGCTCTGATGTGAGTTTGTTAGTGCTCTTAGAGTGCTACACGTAGGGCGGTGTGCAGAGTGCATACCCTGCTCACCCAGCTAGCACGGGTATAACTAGAAGTATAGACAATGAGTAACGGCTTAGGCAAGTAGAATGCTTTACATGCCTGCACACTACACACCCAAGCTGTGCCTCCCCTGTATATGCTGCTATTTGTAGCTGTGTAGTGTCCTGCGGCTTCCTCCCACCAGAGCCATTCAGAGAAGTGTGACTTTTTAGGTTGTCAATGTCTCCTTAAACTGGGCTTTTCCTGTAATTATGTGTACTGCAGAATGATTGCAGTACACAATTTCCTTGTATCAGCATAACAGTCTAATCATGTCTATATAACTTATGGCCTGATTTATTTAATTGGTTTTGAAACAGCCCCTGAATATAAATAATAGCCTGGAGTGATCACACATTTATTATTCTCTCTCTGAGTCAGAAGACAAGGAACAGGTTAATCAAATCCATCCCAATCTCTAGCCTTTTCCATAAGTAGCTATTGTTGCTTTTACTGAGAAGAAAATCACTCCTACTCTTTCCCCCAAATGATTGCACAATATTGATCTCAAAATGTTGACATGGAGGTCCTACAGTATGCTACCTCAGACTTTGTGGATAGGAATTAATGCAGAGCAGATGCTCTAAGTTTCGTGAATATGTGTCCTTACATAATGAAAATAATTATTTAAATAGCGAGCATGCTATTCTCTCCCTCTGTTCGCTCACTCCCCTGCAGTACTATCCTTTTGACTCAGAGCACTATGGGTTTTGCCCTGTGGTAAGAAATGGTGATCATTAAAATGTAAAATATTATGTTAATCAAATAATGTAAATGAGGGCCAAGGAAGCCTGTGTCTTTAATACTAAGAACTACTAAGAACATCCAGTAAATACCATGGACCAGATCCTCAACTGAGGTAAATCAGCATCACTCCATTGCAGAGAATGGTACTGGGTAAGTTTACACCAGCTGAGGATCTGGCCCCATGTCTTAATAGGAAAGAGAAGACTATATATAGTATTTGGTTTGTTTCAAACGCTTTAGTATATATGTACGGCGTCAACATTACTGTATATTGAGCATTACACTTATTACTAATAGCAATATTTAGTGCCCCCTACTTAGATCAGGGCCTGGTCATGCTCAACACTGTACATGATAAGTAAGCCCCTTTCCTGAACATCTTACAAAGTAAATAGGTGAGGGGAAGAAAGGAAGTACTATTATTATCCTCACTTTCCTGATGGTTAAAATAGGCACAGAGAGATTAACTGACTTGCCCAAAATCACAGAGGAAGTCTGCTGAAAAATGGGAAATTGAACTCAGCTCTCCCAAGTCCTATTGCAGTGCCTTCACCACATGACCATCCTTCCCCAAAAACGTCCTTCTTGTCCTGGTATTTCCCGTTGCGGTTGGGTTTTATGCCGTGCTGTACATCATTTATTCAGGCCAGGTATATAATGGCCAGACATTGTTACCAGGGGATAAAGCCTTCATTAACAAATCAGATAAGGTCAGACAGTAATATTAAGCCATTTACCTTAAAATGTCTGTCAACAGAAAACTAGACAATACCTCATATAGGCCCAAATCAGGCTTAAAATTGGAGTGTTCTGAGGCCATCAGGTGGGATTAAATGCTGCTGCAAGGCTACAGAGCCATTCCTTGGTGCTTGTAAAATGAAGCAGCCTCCATAGCCCCCTACCCTCTTATTGCCAGTGGATCAGTGTAACTGTGCATACACTGGCCGTTCTGTATTCCCCCGCTCCCATTCTCAGTCTGCAGACTGGAGTTGTCCTCTGTGTCATTCAGAGGTTAGGGGGCCCTCTGTATAACTGGTCCCCACTCTGCTGCTTTCCCCATGGCAGAAACATATCAACTCTGTCATAGTTTGGGCCACCTGCATGGCTTTCTCATGCCAGAGGACTTGCTTGAAACCAGTGCTGCCAACCACAAGGGTTCAGAAATCATGCGTCAGGCCCCCAAAATCATGAGTGGCTTAAAAATCATAAGCTATTTTTAAAATAAAATTGGGAGGGGCTTTTTAGTTGCATGCTGGTTTTGAGCCTTTAGGATGCACTTGAGTCAGGTTTGTAAGTTTGTCTCCACAACCATGAAGGCTAGGATCCTCCTTCCTTCCTTTATTTATTTTATTTAATTTAATGAAGATTGAGGTTCTTGCATGATCCCATGAATCTGAGAGCTGCGGCTTTAAGAAAAATGCCAAATATCATGAGACTCATGATAAAATCATGAGAGTTGGCTACACTGTAACAGGCAGTCCTTATTGGAGTTAATGGGAGTTTTGCCCCTGTAAAGGTGGTGGGAACAGGCACAGTGTAGGCATATCCCTAATTCTGGAATGTGATCTTACTTTTTAAAACTGCTGTAGCCCTTATTTTGGACACACAAATATGAATTATTTCTCTGTACCATTGATAATTGACAAAGAGCAGGTTTTCTGCTGCATAATATCCAAAGACAGTCCAGCAGTTCTGTTCTATCAAAATAAGCACAAAATGAATGGCACAGAACACGCTTTCCATGTCACGTTAGTAGAACCCATTATGTCTTGCTTGTTGTATGGACATCTTTTGTCAGTGCAGTTAATAATGCATGAAAGCTAGAGTCCAGAAAATGCATATTCTTCACTGTAATTTGGACATTCAATTAGGCTGAGCATGTGTCATGTCGGAAAGTACAAGGAAAGATAATTGCTGGAGAGGCAGAAGGAAAAAGTGGAGAAACGGTGCAACGCTGAAAAATTTAAGGAAAATAGAATGCACTTCTTGTCATGGTGTTAGCAAAAGCCAAGAATTCGGCCTACTATATTCCTTCTAATGAGACGTTTTTTAAAATGTGTGGCTTTTGAAATCACTTAAAATATGAAGACGCAAATGTCACAGGTTGAAATCTTCTAACGGGATTTGAATAGAGTTCCTCACCTAAAATCAAATAAAAGAGCTCTATTCTGAGGTTCTTGAATAGGTATAATAATTATCATGGCCATTTTATTAATTAAATATATTGATTAAGTCCACTACATCAGAGTTTATTATGATGTGTATTTGGGGATAATGTGCTTTCAGAAGCAGCCTTTAGAGATACATCCATATGCTTTTGAGAGCAAAAAAATGAAACCACAACCCATGTGTGACAGAGTGCAGGGAGCGAAGAGGTGAGCTGCACTCTGATCACTTAGAGGCCAATTATTTCCCCAGAGAAAGCTGATTGAGGTAATTAGATAATCAGGCTAACGGGCTGGGTGGGATAAAGAGCTAATTAGTTCATCAGCTGAGCCCAGTCACACAAGGTAGGTCTACACTGCAATTAAAAACCATGGGCTTGCAGGGCTCCGGCTAAGGGGCTGTCTAAGTGCGGTGTAGATGTTTGGGCTCGGGCTAGGACCCGTGAGTTGGGACTCCCAGAGCTCAGGCTTCAGCCTGTGCCTGAATGTTTACACTGCAATTAAACAGCCCTGCAGCCCAAGCCCCACGAGCCTGCATCAATTGGCATGGGCCAGCTGCAGGTGTCTAATTGCAGTATAGACATACCCACAGAGGCCTCAGGGAAGGAAGACATCTGTTTGCCTCAGGTCCTGATAAGAGGGCCAAAAGCAGCAAGGATATTATAAATAGACTGTAGTGGTAGAGGGAAAATGGCATTGAGAAAGCACAGCTGGTAGAGTCTGCGCAGTTTCTGCAGGACAAGAAGACAGGAGCGAAGGCGGATCCCTGTTACCCCCACAGTGTGCCTGATGTGGGGCTTTGTGAACTCTGAGGGAGTGGGCAACATCCTGCAGAGCGGCTGCTTTACACCTGGTACACTTGTGCACTTCTCCATCAGCCTATGTGGAAGGGGGCAGAGGACATGTCATCTATGTTTTCTACAGCAGAGGGCGTATTAGTGAATAAATGATAGTAACATTAAAAAAATCAGAATGATCAGTGGCCTTTTGAGCTGCAACAAGTTGCAGGTCCAGTATCAGTTCCACAGTCGGCCGACCCATTCACCATCAAATGCAGGCTCATAGAAACCTCTTTTTTTTTAAATGTTCAGTCCCTGGGTTTTGACAGCAGAGAGTTGTGCAGAGATGGAGAGCCTACCCGAGCTTCCTACCACCACATACACTTAAACTAATTCCTCCATGGCAAAGAAAATTGGTTTTCCCTAATCCATCCTCACTTGTGGAAAAAGTAAGGAATTTAAAGCCAGTGCTTGGACTCTGAAGACAGGATGTCAGATGCCCTCTCTCCTGTACTCCGCAACCTGTTAATCAGGGGTTGGTTTCTTGATTGTTGATGTCCAATCCAGAGTTCATCATACTGTGTGGCTTTTAAAGGCTTTTTCTGTCTGTTAAACTAGCCTAAGACCCCTATAAATCCTCCAATATGTGCCCTGAAATCCCAATAGATACATAGACAGATTAGATAGGCACTATTATGTAAATAGTATGTAAACATATTTGCTACCTTTCTTTAAGCTTTAAAATTTACCAATATTGCCTTCGATAAGTAGATATAGTTACTTCATCAGACGTAGCACCTGCGATATTCATTTGAATCTATCTATATTGCCCTCCACCAAAGTGTCTTGTGGGGGGAAGGGATAGCTCAGTGGTTTGAGCATTGGCCTACTAAACCCAGGGTTGTGAGTTCAATCCTTGAGGGGGCCATTTAGGGATCTGGGGCAAAAATCTGTCTGGGCACAGTACTTGGTCTTGCTAGTGAAGGCAGGGGACTGGACTTGATGACCTTTCAAGGTTCTTCCAGTTCTGAGATTTGCATATCTCAAAAAAAAAAAAAACACAGATGTTTTTAAAGATATTTAGGTGAAATCAGTGGTATTTAGGCACCTTGGTGCTTTATTAAATTCACAGTAGGCACTTACCCGTATCTTTAGGTGCTTAAATACCTTTAAAATCTGGTTCTGTTAATGTCCTTACTATAAGAAATACTTTGAGCTGCAAATACCAAGGGAAAGTTATGCAGCCAATTGGCAAGTTTTTAAGGGTGACCATAGTACATACAATATTTTTTTAAAGCTTTTCTCAGAAAAATAGCCTTCCTTGCTATTACAACCATGAGCTCTCCCTCCTTAGACCTCAGATGGCCTAAACTTCTGAGTTGTTCAAATCCAGTGCTTCAGTTAGCCCACTAGAGAGAGAGAGCCAAATGCAAAATTTCATTCCAAGTTCAACTTCACCAAAATTCAGGGGTGTTCAACAATGTGTTTTCTGTTTGGCGCATTTCTGCTTTTGTGCTAGAGTCAGACTGGCTGTCATGTATGTCTTTTGAGATGAGATGATTCTCTTCTGTTTCAGTTGCATGCTAATGAAAGCAAAAGATGACTTAATCCTATTGTTATGGTAGGATTGTTGAATCAGCTGAAGCAGGAGTAAATAATTAGCCTATGGAACTCTGTCGCAATATACATTGAGGTTAAGAGCTGAGTAGGATTTTTAAAAGGACATTTCTAATAAAAATGAGAACTGTTAATATTACATTAAGTAGGATTTTAAAGTACAATAGGGATTAAACCTTCATACTCCTGGTCATAATCCAGCAACTAACTGAAGGGGTTAGGGTAGGTTATTCTGTAACTGTCCACTTCAGTTATACCTTATTACAAGCAGCTGCTATTTGCTATTTTTAGAGCCAGCATACTGGATTAGGTAGATCACTAGTCTGAACCAGTATGACATTTTCTCTGTTCCTATCAAATATGATTTTTAAAAAAATATGAAGAATTTTAATAATAATCCTGATTCTTCTCTCACTTATGCCAGTACAAATTTGGAGTAACTTTTTTGAAGTTAATGGCATTATATCCATGTAAAACTGGTGTAAGCAAAAGAACAAGCTGATCCTTTTTTTTTTTTAAACAGTTCAAATTGAACAGAAACTAATTCCAAAGTCAGTGATCAGCAAATGCTGCACAAATTAATTCATATATATATAATGATTGTAAAGCATATTCATAGGAAATGTTGATGAAAGAGACAAGCATTTGAGCTACACAGAACTCTTCTTCAGACCCTTCAAGATCATGGATCCTATGCATGCTTATCATATGTTGTGTACCTCACCCAGTGCATCAAATGCCCCAACAGCAGCTGTATGGGTGAAATTAGACAATCACTATGCTCTTGCATGAACTCACACACAAAAATGATAAAAAACAAAAACACCTTATCACCTGTGGGCAAACACTTTTCACAAAACGATCACTCTATATCCAATCTCTCAGTTCTCATCCTCCAAGGAAACCTTCCCAACACCTTCAAAAGGCGTGCCTGGGAGCTTAAATTCATGACTCTGTCAGACAACAAAAATCAGGGACTAAATAGAGACACTGGTTTTTGTGTCTCATTACAAACCTTATAACCTATTAACTCTTCTTTGTCCAATGAGTGCAGATATTAATTGCCCACTTCAATTTAAGTGATTACTTGCAACATGTGTTATCCCTTATGTTTAACAATTTGTTCCATCTTGTATTTAGCTGGTTACCTTTTGCAGACCTGAAGAGGAGCTTAGTGTAGCTCGAAAGCTTGTCTCTCTCACCAACAGAAGTTGGTCCAATAAAATGTTACCTCACCTACCTTGTCTCTCTCATATCCTGGGACCAACAACAATATTGCAAACATTCAGAGAAAATGATGAGAGGATCAACAAGCATGTGGACAAGAGGATCCAGTGGATATAGTGTACTTAGATTTTCAGAAAGCCTTTGACAAGATCCTTCACCAAAGACTCTTAAGCAAAGTAAGCTGTAATGGGATAAGAGGGAAGGTCCTTTCCTGGATTGGTAACTGGTTGAAAGATAGGAAACAAAGGGTAGGAATAAATGGTCAGTTTTCAGAATGGAGAGAGGTACATAGTGGTGTCCCCCAAGGGTCTGTACTGGGACCAATCCTATTCAACATAATCATAAATGATCCGGGAAAAGGGGTAAACGGTGAGGTGGCAAAATTTGCAGATGATACAAAACTTCTCAAGATAGTTAAGTCCCAGGCAGACTGCGAAGAGCTACAGAAGGATTTCTCAAAAATGAGTGACTGAGCAATAAAATGGCAGATGAAATTCAATGCTGATAAATGCAAAGTAATGCACATTGGAAAACATAATCCCAACTATACATATAAAAAGATGGGGTCTACATTAGCTGTTACCACTCAAAAAAGAGATCTTGGAGTCATTGTGGATAGTTCTTTGAAAACATCAACTCAGTGTGCAGCGGCAGTCAAACAAGCAAACAGAATGTTAGGAATAATTAAAAAAGGGATAGATAAGACAGAAAATAGCATATTGCTTCTATATAAATCCATGGTACACCCACATCTTGAATACGGTGTACAGATGTGGTTGCCCCAGCTCAAAAAACATATGCTGGAATTGGAAAAGGTTCAGAAAAGGGCAACAGAAATGGTTAGGAAGGAGGGATAGCTCAGTGGTTTGAGCATTAGCCTACTAAACCCGGGGTTGTGAGCTCAATCCTTGAGAGAGCCATTTGGGGCAAAAATTGGGGGTTGGTCCTGCTTTGAGCAGGGGGTTGGACTAGATGACTTCCTAAGGTTCCTTCCAACTCTCTGATTCTATTAGGGGTATGGAATGGCTTCCATATGAGGAGAGATTATTAAGACTGGGAGCTCTTATCTTGGAAAAGAGACGACTAAGGGAGGATATGATTGAGGTCTATAATATCATGAGTGGTATGGCGAAAGTAAATAAGGAAGTGTTATTTACTCCTTCTCGTAACACAAGAATTAGGGGTCACCAAATAAAATTAATAGGCAGCAGGTTTAAAACAAAAGGAAGTATTTCTTCACACAATGCACAGTCAACCTGTGGAACTCTTTACCAGAAGATGTTGTGAAGGCCAAGACTATAACAGGGTTCCAGAAAAAGTACTAGATAAATTAATGGAGGATATGTCCATCAATGGCTATTTGCCAGGATGGGACAGAATGGTGTCCCTAGCCTCTGTTTGCTAGAAACTGGGAATGGGGGAACAGGGAATGTATCACTTGATGATTACCTGTTCTCTTCATTCCCTCTGAGGCACCTGGCATTGGCCACTGTTGGAAGACAGGATACTGGGCTAGATGGACTTTTGGTCTGACCCAGTATGGGCCATTCTTATATTCTTATTTTATATTCTAGTATATTTCCAATAGTTGTATAAAATCTCAAGGAAGACTGGGCTGGCCAACAGTAGAACCAAATTTTGCACCTTAACTTTGCCTCGGTGTTTTGTTCTATAATAGAAATGTGCTGCTAGATGTGTACTGTTGAAATTTTTTTATTGTTTATTAAAAATAGACTAAAGATTGTAAAAGGCTATAGTTTGGGGGTATATTGCATCAGAATATATTTTTCTCATAGTGTTGGTGGCACTGAAAAGTATTTTTATTAATGGAAAGTGAATGTGAAACAAGGAGTAATGGTCTCAAGTTGCAGAGGGGAAGGTTTAGGTTGGATATTAGGAAAAACTTTTTCACTAGTAGGGTGGTGAAGCACTGGAATGGGTTACCTAGGGAGTGGTGGAATCTCCTTCCTTAGAGGTTTTTAAGGTCAGGCTTGACAAAGCCCTGGCTGGGATGATTTAGTTGGGGTTGGTCCTGCTTTGAGCAGGGGGTTGGACTAGATGACCTCCTAAGGTCCCTTCCAACCCTGAGATTCTATGAATATTTTATTTATTTGATAGAATAAAATATGTTGCTAACATGGTGTTGTACTGTGTACATGTGTGACTGTATATTCCTTGTAAGTTTGTATTTTTAACTATATTAGATACCAGCTAACTTATTGTGGGTCAGATTCACAATATCACATAAAGCATCAGTAAACCCATTTTACCTGGTATTGTCTGAGCAGCATGAAATAACTGGAGTTTACTGGTAAATCTGACTGTTAGTGGTTTCGTAGTGAGGTTTGATGTTCTGTGTGTGTAAATGTTATAATCTATTGGGAATGGGTCCCTTGCACAGGGAATCTGATTTTACAATCTCCAATTTACTTATATTTTGATTTTTTAATATATTTTTGCAAGTTTTAGAGAACAAAGTTTAGTGGGGTGGGTGCTGTAAAACAGGCCAGGTGACTGAGTGGTGAAGGATTGTATGGCACAGACGAAATGAATGAATCTCTTAATTGTTCATTTCCAGACTCAATAATGTTTAGGGTTTGGTTTATTTTTTGAAGGTGATCATTTCTGGACAGAGAGTAAATGTGGGAAGGTGTTAGCTGAAAGATACTGTCCAGCTGAACTCTTTTTTGATATAACTTTTGTTTTTGAGTTTAGGTAATATTTCTTCTTTGTTCTGACTCACACATACTAATATTATCTATAAAAAGATATTATTGGTAGGCAAGTAAACTTTTGAATGGACATTTATATTCATTTTCTTCCACTTCAGTATGTTATAGTCTGGTTTAAAAAGCAACAGAATGTGAATTTCTGAAAAGCTTTGGAAAATTTTCTTTATGAATTTCCTTGAAATAACATCTTTATCATTTTTACCACTTTAATATCTTCCAATGGGAAAAACATGTTGTCCTGTAACTCTAAACTCCTGAAAGACAAGGTCAAGAAAACTGAAAAGAAAACTTTTATTAAATAAAATTGATTTGCACTGTGTGAGACTGAGAGCTGCTTCATATAATATGGGCCAATCAATTGAAATTTTGCTAAAGCCACAAACAACTACATCTGTCTATTGAGGAAAATGCTCACAGCCTATTTTATAAATGCCTTCCTTCTATGAGATGCTAATTTTATCCTTTGAAAGTAATAAACTACTTAAGTCGTGACATGAAACTTGGCTTATACTGTGAAAAGTGTAATCCTTTTGTTTAATAATCTGGCAGGGAAAACAATGGCTCCATGCTCACCAATGGGCACTTCATGTTATTATGCAAAGTTCTATGATCATATGTAAGGATGAGATATTGTCACGGAGAGACCTCTGTGTCATTTTCAGTGGGGGGCCTGTAGCTTCCAGTTCCCCCACCAGGTGGTCAGCCCTACCCCTTTCCCCCTGTTATTTTTAGTAAAAGTCACAGACAAATCACAGGCTTCTGTGAATTTTTGTTTATTGCCTGCGACTGACTTTTACTAAAAATAACTGTGACAAAACCTTAATTATATGTATCCATTTAGATAGTTAAGATATAGCCATTTATGGTCTATATCTTGTGAGTGCTGAGTTCTACTTGGCACAGGACCAAAAAAGGACAATGGGGGCAAAGATGACTCTAGTCTATACCAGACTAGTCTGGCTCCCATATCCTGGGGTAAGTCTGGTCCCCAGTGAAATTCAGAAAAAGTCCCAAAGCTGTTCTGTCTTACACCCAGCTGCCCACAGACCCAAGGGATGCTTCCATCAGCCAGGGGTAGCCAGAGCAGTGAGTTACCCTGCCACATCCCAGGCCTCTTTTCTACTGAGAATTCTCCCTTCATCTGGAGCTGGGGCAGAGGAGGCATTAAGCCGCTACACTTGGCTCTGTGCCATCCAGGAATTCCCTTTGTGCAAGGAGAATCCCCAGGGAGGCCATAAAGCCAGGCTTCAAGCTGCTTTAGATCCCCTGAGTGGCGCAGAGCAGTCAAAAGATGGGGCCAGAATCTGATCAAGCATCTCTAAAATGTACTTTAAATAAATAGTCGTGATGGACCATTTAATGGATCAGGCTTCACTAGGAGGTTACTCATAGTGAAAAGCAATTCTAAGATATCACGTTCAACTAATCGATATTCTGGACTCTTGTATCCAATGGTTCATACACTCCTTTAGTGTGAAAAATCCCTGTGGCGGCTTCATG
Source organism: Chelydra serpentina (assembly GCA_037349315.1). Taxonomy (NCBI): domain Eukaryota; kingdom Metazoa; phylum Chordata; order Testudines; family Chelydridae; genus Chelydra; species Chelydra serpentina. Next base: position 49,499,429 of record JBAIAC010000010.1, read on the forward strand.
AACTACAAAGGCATCGACGGCACATTTAAGTACTTGTTAAAAAATTAATGATTTATTGAGCAAATGCATACTTGTTTAGCATTTGGATAACATGATTGGCTTGGTACTTGTTTTGTATTTGAGAAAGGGTCGTCAATGTATCTGGAACACAAGGTGTCAGCTGAACATGTCTGTCTCCAATTGCACTATGAAGACAAGTTCAATTAAACTAAACAGTTGATAAACCAGCACAAGGTGGAGAAACTATCTGGCCCCTTGACCCCTACTGTAGATTTTAGATTGAAGGCGGAAAGCATCATTTGAGTGCATTTGCACCTTCAATGGAAGTAACAGATGTGAGATAATGCGGATACCATACCTCTTTGGTGGAACTTCAGTAAAGACACTGCCATGTTCTGTCCAGCATGCAGGCAACAAAAATTCACTAACAGCATATCAGCAGCATGATAAAGCACCCAATGAATATCTGGCATGGTTTCAGCTTTAAAGGCCATGTACTGTATGTTTTGAAACTAAATCTTTCTTCTTTCTATTGACTTCTTGCCCTCTAGAACATTGAGTCGGCTGCTTCAAACACTTTCACTAAGTACAAAGTCAATTGACTGTAAGTAGTGATGAAGAAAATATCATGTGATTAATGCTACAGTTCAAGCTGTTCTGATCAGTCACAGAAAGAATAGTTAAGTAAATTCAAACTTCCTTCCCAAGAATCACAGTGTGTTAATGGTGGATAATCAGCCTGCAGCCCAATGGAAAAAACAAGCCACTCAAGGCAAATCTCTCGTCTTTTACATAGAACAAACTAGTTGAGCAGTGTTAAAAGCTGGCTATTGATTTGTGCCCAGATTGAAAGCCAGGCACTGATGTAAATGAAAATGTGTCAAGAGTCAGTATTGATTTAAAAAAAAAAGAAAAAAACAAGGCCATCCCCTGGGAAATACTGCTAGCCATACGGCTATGCTTGTCAGTGAATGAAATAAGACCTTTTTCCACAAGGCTACACATGTCCAGACATAAAATTTCCTTCTTTAACTGAGGTAATATGGACACCATGCTGCATGCAGCTGATGTTGACAATTTCTTCTTTGAGAAAATTGGTCAACGGGAAAAGGCCGTAGTAGAGAAAGGGAATCAAATGTTAAAGAAGACAAATCTGCAGAACTGAGCTTGTATTCTTAAATGTATTTAAAAAAAACTTCAAGCACAACAAAGCTCTGTTACAATAAAAACTCAATTCTACAAGAACAAGGGTGGGAGGAGAGGAGGGAAGAGTGGGGAGGGGATCAAGCCCTGCTGCCCATAAAGAAGTACCATTGATGGAGTCAAAGGAGTTCCTCTTCCAAAAGGAACATGGTTATAAAACAAGCTTTGAGAGCAAGGAAAGGGCTAACAGAATAGAAATCGGAGCGTGCTGGGGGGTACTCGTATTTGCTATTTATTGTGTTTGCATAGAAGCGACAAAGGGTCCTGTGGCACCTTATAGACTAACAGAGGTATTGAAGCATAAGCTTTCGTGGGTGAATACCCACTTCTTCGGATGTGGGTATTCACCCACGAAAGCAATACCTCTGTTAGTCTATAAGGTGCCACAGGACCCTTTGTTGCTTCTACAGATCCAGACTAACATGGCTACCCCTCTGATACTTGTGTTTGCATAGTTAGTAACTAGTAACATGCAAGATGGTTCAGAAGAATATAAGAACTAACCTAAACTTTCTTCCATCGTGGAATTAAATCCAAACCTGAACTAGCTCAGGTTTTCAAGCTCAGACTCAATTTAACTCTTCATCTCTCTATCTGATTCCAAACATCAAGAGGGCTCTTTGACTCATTCTCTTCCTGTCTCTGCTACTGTGGATAATGCAATCATCCCAGACTCTGACAAAGACCCATACCATTTCTAATAATCTCTAAAAGACTAATAGAGGCCCTGATCTGCACTATATCATCTCGTGTCCCTTCCTTAAAAGTGGCAATAGGACTAGGAAGAGACTATTGTAGCTCAGACCCTCAAGATAAGAAGAGAATGGGGTAAACTTTCCTGAACCACAAATAAGGTTTATATTTAGCCTGAAAGCTGGGTGAAGTTTCAGGAAGGATCTCATCTTAGATCTGGTTTCATTAAAACATCTCTGTGAGAGACTTTTTGTGAGCACTTTCTTAAAGGCTTCATTTATTTTCACATCCTTTTTGCTCCCTGTTAGAGTAATTAGAGCCTGTGCATCCGCAGACTGCTAGCTGTGAGAGTGACATCACTCCTTCTGTGAGGATGGCTTCTCTGTTCAGATCTCTACACACAATCACTGGGCCCTTCTGCCACTATCTGCTACTTGTTCTCCGTGAACGGCAGAACACCCCTGTGGCCCCCGATGTACTCCCGTCTCCATGTGAGGTGAGAAATTCTCCTCACCCCCAGCTGGAGATTCCTGGGGGAGAGGAATGAGTTCTTTCATTTCACGTACAAAAATTTAGACATGAAAATATTAAAAATATCGCTGTAGCAGGCCTGGCACCCAGAACATTACATGAGCCTGGCAGCACTCCTACTTCCAGTGCCATGGTGCCAACTGCAAAGCTTGTCCCTCTAAGAAACTTGCTGGGATGATCCAGGACCCTGAATCTAAACCTATTTAAGTCAATGAAAAGACTCCCATTAACTTCATTGGGATTTGGATCAAGCCCCATGTGCGTAAAGAGCAGCTGCTGCCATGGTGGGAACTGTAAACATAGCTTTCCTTTTTAAAGAGGAAAAAAGGCAAAACAAGGACATCTCAGACATAAATGAGACTTAAATACCATCATGGTTCTCATGCAATCTGGCAAAAGGAAAGGAAAGCACAGTTAAGGTGAAAATGCACCTTGCTATCTTAATAGCTTTTTTAATGTTCTGCATTCTGCCTGATATTGCATGCAGCTTTTTTTTCTCAATTTTGTATCACAACTTTGCAGCATTAACATTATTAAAATTCAGAGTTTCTTATAAAGGGAAAAGCTAAAATTACTCCATCACTAGCTTCTGTACATAATCCTCAGAGATACTCATTCAATGAAGTGCTACAATAAAAGAAATTATCAAGAAATAGGAAATGCAAAACCCTTACAACTGATGCATTTTATAAGTCTGCTGAAAAATAAATAAATGGCAAAAAACTGTACAAAAGATATTAACTACTTATCATGCACTTTACTTGCCTCACAATAACATTTTTGCATACAGAATTTTACTTTGTCTACACCAGTTTCCAGCACTGTCTCATACTTCTCCTTTCTCGGAACAATAACAGGGAGTCATGGAAATGACTTGAGCCAAGCTAGGAACAAAAAACATTCTGCTAATATCCCTGATGAAGAGGGACTTACTGGGAGGAGGCTTACGGGGTCTATAGCCACCCCAAAATTTGCCTTAGCCTCCCCCCCTGTAGCCCGCCCGTAGCCGCTGCTGCTCTCTGGCTGCCCAGCTCTGACTGAAGGCAAAGCAGGGAAAGCAGCAGTAGATAAGTAAACCCGGGTGAGGGGCAGAGGGGTCCAACAGTAGACCCTGGCCCATGTCCCCGCCCACCTGGGTGTGTCACCCAGGGTAGGTGGAGGGTCCGGGGCTCCCTACAGTGGCCTGGACTGACCTGCTCTGGCCCAGGCTCTTGGGCCCTGTCCCCCATGGTCACTGCTCCCTGAGGGCTCTGCCAGCTCCAAAGTGGGGTCTCCCCACCTGGGCAGCTCTCACCAGCTATGAGCAACCAGGAGTGTGCACTATCCAGCTGCAGCTTCCAGCCTCTGACCTGGCCAGGGGGCAGGGCCTCGGGAGGGTGGGGAGAGAAGGAGCAGGGGTGGGGCCACAGAGAGGGCCAGGGCCTTGTGGCAAGAGGTGTGGGGGGTCTAAGGCCCATCTTAGCCCCCCCACCGGGAAGAGGCTGGCGCTGCCCCTGCTAATGAACTGAACATAAGAACTTAGGGTGGGATCCATGAAGGTAGCTGGGTCTCTAAGTCCCATTTTGAGGTACCACTGAAATCCACAAAACCCCCATTTGCCTGCCCCCTAATTCTGTGTGCTCCTACCCTTACTCAGTATCTAAGATTTTTCCTCTGGGCATGCACACGGCAGCCTCTCTCTAGGCTCCCAGGCACGTATCTCCTGCCAGACCATGTACACTACTGCCTCCTGATAGGCATCCAGATGCCTATCTCCTACCCAAGCCTCAGAGTGAGTCACAAACCAGGAAAGATAGGCGTTCAACCATGCAAGTCATGTGCGGAAGCCTGATCCAGTAGGTGACATATGAGCATGTCTACTGGATCAGGCCTCTCATAAAAGAGGTTCACACAAAAGGGCCAGCCTGGGGAGAGAAGGACCTTGCCTTTAGCCTAGTGGATAGAGTATACCGATCCACCCTGGTTCAAATCCCCCTCCGCCAGAGGAGGAGAAAGGATTTAAACAGGGATCTGCCAACCTTCAGATGAGTACCTGAACCATTAGGCTATGGAACATTCTGATAGGGGGCTCCCTCAATCTCTCCTATTGAAGTTGTTCCACTTTCAATGAATAATTAAATATATATTGGGTCATGACTCTATAGTGTAGTGGTTAGGACATTCACCTAGCATGCTGGCTTTGCGGGTAGTAATCTAGCGCACTTACCTCTCAGCACGCATTGTACTGAGAGCGGAGGCACCTAACTCCACTTTTGTGGATGTCAGTGTTGTTCCTGTGATTTTCTAGGTGCCTAAAAGGTAGCCGTGTTGCTCAGCCTAAGTCCCTTCATGAATCTGGGCCCTAGGCTTTAGATCTGGTAGCATCCCACTTTGCATAATATAAGTGATTATACAAGGTTCTGCGGAATAGTTAATAAACCCTGGGATATCTGTTTTTAAAATGCCAGGTTACAAAAGGATAGCTGCTTAAGTGGTTGTAATAAACAAAAACACAATTAGGGTTCACCTGGTTCCTTGTCACAAACCTCCTTTCCACCACAGCTCATAAGCTCACACACTGAAGCGCTGAAGATTATTTTCTGCAACCGCCCCCAAGGGTAATACTATGTGTCATCCCAGTGATTTCAGTGAAACTGCTCATGATAAGAAGCGCTATTTGTTACTTATGAATTATTATTATTTGTCTTGCAGTAGCATCTAAGGGCCCCAGTCATGCATAGGGTCCCGTTGTGCTAGGTGCTGTACAAACATAGAACACAAACATGGTGCCTGCTCTGAAGAGTTCACAGTCTAAGATGAAAGACAACTAGTGAATACAATAAACAGATGAGGGAGCACAAGGAAACAGTGAGGTGATACTGGTCACAGCATCCCAGCTGCTGACTCACTGAGGAGAGTTTTAAGGAGGGTCTTGATGGAAGACAGTGAGGCAGCCTTGTGGCTGGTAGTGTGGTGTTGGACCCCCAATAAGTAATGGGGGAAACCAAGTTATCTCGAGGTGTCTTGTTTAAATTAATCATTCAAATGATCCAGCATGGCTACTTTTCTAGGCAACACACCTTTATGTACTAGTAACTTGTCTCTTTTAAAAAAGAAAGGCTTTGAATCCAGGGCAATGGTTGGTGCCTTCAGTAGGCACAAGGCAACGAGAGCAAACATGATAATAGTGTATCTGCTTTTATTACAAAAGGAAACTATTTAAAAAGTCTTCAAGATACAAAGAAAGAAATATATGAATGAGGTATCAGTTGTCTTGAGAAAACTGCCCAGCCGTTTAATTTTCTTTAGCACAATCTTTGGTAAAAACAAGAACAATTGTGCCTCTTAATGTTTAACATCTTTTAGGTTATGTTCAGGAGAGAATGCAATGGAGCAAAAGAGGAGCAGCCATCTGACTTGGAGGAACTAAAAGAAAAGGTGGCTGACACTGTGGGGAGAGGTGGTGAAGAGAAATATACTGTTCAGGCTCTTCCTGTTTCAGGCCCCAAGTCAGCAAAGCTCTTCAGCCCGTGCTCAAGAGCTATTGATGTCAACGTGCCACTTGTAACATTATGAAAGTGCTAGCAGATACATAGTTTCCTGAGGCAACTATTTGAAACATTTGGGAGGCAGCCTGAGAAGCCATGTTGTAAAAGCACCCACAATAATGCTGGAGGTTGTTAATTAACCCGGTGTCAGAGTGAGATCTTACATGGCAGCTGAGCCAGACACAACAAAGCATAAAACACCACTAGTCTTCACCTGCTCCATCCATACTTGGAAGGAGGGAAAAAGAAGTGTCAGACCTTTCATCTTGGGGCATGATCAGGAATGACTGGAGAGGAGGGAGAGATTTATGTGATAGGTAAGGGAGAAAGAAAAAGAAGTTATGGAGATGGTGATGGATAGGAAAGGAGATATTGTGGGGGGGGAAGGGAAAGATTATTCAGTTGAGTAACCTACCACAAACTCTTCTCCCCCATAAAATTGTTCTGTCTTTGATCCCATTCTTCTCTCTGTGCATGCTCACCAATATAGACACGTAGCCCATGAAAGAATTGGTCCAGGATCCATCCCCATTTCCTCCCCATCCAGCTCATATCACAACGAGAAGCTGCTCGGGAAGGGAGTGATCATGAAATGTATTTGGGCTACAAATACGGGAATAGTTTTCGGTTAACATTCATACAAACAAAACTTCACCTGTGTGACTATTTGGAAAAAGACAAATAGAAACATAGAGTGAAAATGGTTAAAATTTGGTTTCTAAATCACTGAAATGTTGAGGAACATGTATTAACCCCATTCATCTTGCTCCACGTGATTCTTGTAATCTTGTGAATCGGTAAGAATCTAGGCAATGTAAATATCTGAGCCTTATTGTCCTTTACACATGAAACACTGAATGTTTTCTACTCAAAGAATACTAGAGTAGCTAACTGGTTTATTTACTTTATAGATTATATTACTTTTGTGGTTGCTTTTTTATGTGCTAAAATTTCTCTTGACCATGTATAATAGGCATAATGCCTCTTTCCATATATACATGCAGCATAAATAATTATACCAAAATGACTTACAGCTAAACACGGAGCAGAATCCAAGCTACTGGCAACCTACTGCAAATGTCTGCAGCAGTGGCTTTTCACTGCTTCTTGTGATCTATGGCATGGGGTGTAATGAAACTCAAGGAATAGTCTATTATTGGACATGGGTCTGAGGACTGCATCAGTCTAATGGAACAATTAACTCAACCGTTCTGCAACTCTTGATCCGCAGAATTTTGTTTTAAGATTAGAATGACAAGGTGAAGATTAACACCTCTGGGTCAGTGGGGCTGATGAGACATGACTTATTAATCCGCAAAGAAAACTTTAATTGGACACTGGAGCACTCCTTGCTTCATTGTTAAACACTGCCAACTCTCTGGGTAATTAGAGTAGATGGTGCATATGATAGAGATTGTTATTGTAATTAGACACACCAAAACTAAGGCAATGACTTTTTTTTCCTCTAGGAAAAGCATATGTCATTTTCTGTAAATAACCCAGGGATTGTATTTGAGAACAACTAAAAAAACATCCAGTATAAATAGTCAATGAATAGCCAAATTACTAACATGAGGGAACTGGAAATAGGATTAATCAGAAAGAATCCCTTGATTTAGAGGAATTGTCTTAAATTCTGAGCTTCAGTGCGCAAAGAATTTAGTCTGCCACCAAGTTTGTGAACATGTTGATTTATTCTTAGTATTTACGTGTTGTTGCTCACTCTTTCATCAGGCTTTCTCCATCAGGAGGCACCAATTTCCAACAAGAAGGGCTTATTTAATGAGTTTGATATGTTTTGAATTCAAATATTAGATATATATTCTTTTGAAGGGGATTTCTTTTCACAGACAGTTTAAAAAATCAATCCATTATATTGCAGCATACTGCTAAAGAATGGAGAAGAGGCTTACAGTTCCAGCTACTGTAGTCAGTGCTCCAAAACTGATGAAATAGGATTTGAGGATTCATTAGTATCTTGGTAAAGTGCAGAGCTCATGAAATACATTAACATTCTCATTAAGGGGTTGGAGCAATCATTTGGGGGGGAAAGCATCTTTATTACTTTCTATGACACAGTAAACAAATGCATGTCCTCAATCAATTGGGATAATCATTGTCAGTATCTTACATAGTTACCAAGCAAACAAATAAGCCAGATTGTTGCATTATGTCAGTCATGTCTAAACATCAACACACAAATTGCCTTAGGCAGATGGGAAACTTGTAAAAAGCCCAGATAGTCAATATAGTGTAAACAGCACACGGTATGACTTATTGATTTAGCACTGTTATTAAGGAGAATCTGTTGTGGTCTCCCACAGATTACTATGAAGTTGAATCACCTACAGTATTAAAATAGTTTAAAAGAAACTTCGACATGTGGGGAGTTGAGGGAGAAAAAGCCCTAACTTTTAAACATTAGCTCCTGGCCCTCTCTCACCACCTTCATCCACAACCAAACCACCATACATGCATCTCAGTAATCCTCTCCTTATTCCCTTTGTTAGTGCCCACGGGAGTTATTGCAGCCTAAAGGTAGGAGTGACTTCCATAAGTCTCCAGAAAAGGGGAAGGGCAGGAAAAGGACAAACTTCCTTCAGGTTTTTTTCTATTAAATCTTACCTCTGATATCACTGAGAAATCCTCCCCCAGCCTTGATACTTGGGGTAGAATGTTTTGCCCAGTGATTCCAAATTTGCTTCCTGACTGACAACTGCAGTTCACAATTATCATAAGGCAGATATCGGTAGGCTATACAGTCCATTCAGTGACTGGCAGCTGCCAGCTAGGGAGAGACCTGCCTGTGATTGGACATTGCTGAGAGCCTCTTGTGATGTCTTCCCCAAAGTCTCGGCTGGTTTATAAATTACAAAAAGAGCAGGAAAGTGCAGAATGAGTCTAAGAATATCTAAAATAGAATAAAGTGAAGATAACACAAGAAGATATGACATATTTCACCTATAGAAAGATTAAAAGGTCCATTAAATTAATCAATAGGGCTTTTAAGGCAGTAAGGATAATTTAGTCAAAGAAGATGTAGGCTATGAAGAAAGATTTTAATGAATTCTTTACCTCATTCACAAGGAAGGATGGGGTAATGCACTAGTGACAGATATACATATTCTTGGGTGCAAAAAAAACCCAACAACCCTTATGGCCAGATCTTCAGTGAATGTCAATCACCACAGCTCCACTGATGGCCATGGTGCTACAACAATTTACAGTGACTGAGAATCACCTTCTTCAACTCAGCGTCACACCAGCAAGCTTGAATAAAAACGGTGGAACATGAGATAGCACTAAAGCTGATTTATCTCTGCTCCAGAATTCTGAAGGTGGTGGCAAGAGGGCGCTATATATAGTATCATTCACCAGAGGTTTTTCACAGTTTACTGGGAACCGAGGGAGTTCCTGTAGAGTAGAAACAAATTAATGCTCCAACCATATTTTTTAAAAATTGCTTACTCAGAATAGCAGAGCTCAGCTGAAGTATGTGTTTTATAATGGAATTCTGCCTTCTTCTTTTTTTAACTCACAAGGACAAGTGACTTGTCCAAAGTCACCTACAGCCTGATCCTGAGAAATGCTGAGCATGCACATACCTAATTAATTTCAGAGCTACTTCTTACTGATTATGACTAATTACTGTTTGGTTTGGTGCTTTATTTTATTTTCCACTATTATAATGTAAGTGAGGCAGGATTTCACAGGGGCTGTCCTAAAGGGAAAACAATACCTAATAGTTTAGGGGTGATCTTTTCTGTACCACTATTGCCTTTCTCATAATCATTGTTCTCAGAGACAGCTCCCCATGGACCCATTGTGATTATGTTTGGGATTTCTTCATTTATTGTGGTATAATCTGTGGGGATCTCTCCTTTCTCTGCTCACTGCTGTCTGGAAACACATAATTTTGAGGTCACATAGTCACAACTTTCTTCTTCCTAATCCACCTCTGAAACAGATCTGAGCTAGCAACGGCCTGGTAATTTGGAGCTTCAGACTTTTTTAAAAGTCTTCCATGCAGCTGCAAAGGAATCAGCCGCAATGTTACCAGTGACATCTTCCCAAGAGCCTAATTGCCATTTTCTTCATATAGGCACCTGTTGCTTATCAATGCTGCTAACAACTTGGGGGCTGAGAGAGTCAGCCGCAGCAAGCTAACCTATTAGATTAACACAGGCAAACAAAATGGCTGGGGATGGATAAATAAATTAACCTTATTCTTTTCCTGTCTGACTGGAGCACCTGTGTATAAATTAAAAGATGAATCAGCAATTTGGGCTCTTTGACATCCATTTACAATATGTCGGAGCTAGAAAGGGAGAGGCAGAAGAACTTAATCTGTCATTCTGTAGAGAGGAGATGGTTCTTCCGTGGTTACAGTATGGAATAGTCTTTGCAGAGCTGGAATTTAGGAGGCCCACAAAGCCCTTGGAGAGCCATTGAGAATCTCTTTCAGCACATCTATGGCAGGGATCGGCAACCTTTGGCATGCAGCCCATCAGGGAAATCCGCTGGCGGACCGGGACAGCATGTTTACCTGCAGCGTCCGCAGGTTCGGCCGATCACAGCTCCCACTGTCCACGGTTTGCTGTTCCAGGCCAATGGGGGCTGCGGGAAGTGGCAGCCAGCACATCCCTTGGCCCACACCGCTTCCCGCAGCCCCCCTTAGCCTTGAACGGCAAACTACAGCCAGTGGGAGCTGTGATCAGTTGAACCTGTGGACACTGCAGGTAAACAAACCGGCCCGGCCCGTCAGCAGATTTCCCTGACGAACCACATGCCAAAGGTTGCCGATCCCTGTTCCATGGGATCATGAATCTACCACTGAAATTCTAATTAAAAATAGTTTCCTGGTTTTTTTAAACAGAAATTTGATTTAAAAAACTGTTTATTTTCAAAGTCTCTCCCTGCCCCTGAAGGGCGGGTATTGGTAAATATATATTTTATGAAAAAATATACACATCACTTGATTTTTTTTAAAGTAAATTAGACATCATGTTTTGTTTTTGTTTTGTTTGCTTTGTGTACTGTTCCCAAAAAACAGTAAAAGAAATAGAATTACACTTTAACTTCAATCAGAACTGCTATCAGGTAGTGGAAATATCACTGCTGGTTGGCATAGCTCGGTGCACTGCTGGTTCTAGCTAAGGATTCACTCAATCATTTGTGTTGTCTGGGTGGGAGAGAGGTGGTGGTCTATTTTTCTTGGTGGTGAGATGGCAGTTACCCCTGACAAGAGGAAAGAAATGTTATTGGAGTGATTTTGTTATCCAAGCTGATATGTGTGTAGTCTGAGAAACAGCCATTGGCACAAGGCGCTCCATGGTTATCTCAGCTTTTTTCAGCTCTTGTTGCCATCAAGGGTGTGCAAATGGCAAACTTCCGGGGAAATGTACAGGAAATACGTATTATAATAATGGATAATGAATGCATTGGAATTCACAGTAGTGAACTGGTATCAAATATACTCATCCACATTTTAATCTAAAGCATTAGACATCCCTCTGAACTGACCGTGCTTTGCCAAAAGCAAGCTCAATTGCATTATCTTCTGTTTTGTTCAAAGGATCAGTGTAACAGCTGTTATTGTTATGTAACATTTATAGTCAATCCTTTACAAAAGAAAACAATAACAATGGTTGTCTTACTGTGGTAGGAATAGCCCTTTCTGTAACTTCTACAATCATGATGCACAGAAATGTGCAACGAAATCACTACGGTTTTTTACCTTTATGCTATAAACAAAATATAACTCTTCAGAAATGGTGCCTGTAAATATTCAGCTCAGACAATATATTTCAAAGGCAAGCATTCTGTGATTGTTGGAGATGGAAAGATGCTGTTTCAGTTCTAAGAGATGAAAGAGTCGGATAATTATTTTTGCCTGGTGCATCAAGAAGTACAAACTCACTGCTAGCCTATATGGCTGATTTTGTGCGTGTGTGTCGATCAGAGCTGTAAGAATGCAGGAAAAATGTTTTTGTTATTTTTTTAAATAAGTGTAGTTCCCCAATCTTGCAGATCTGGGTGTGCATAAAGTGAGAGGCAGGGCACAATCAGAATTGGCACCATTTGTTAGCAGTCTCAGCTATTGAACTATTATTTATTATTACATTACTGCCTATGGATTGTACACAGTGATCAGAGCCCAGTTACCCTAGACCAGGGGTCTCAAACACGCGGGCCGCATGCAGCCTGCGGAGCTCTTCCCTGCGGCCCGCCGGGCTCCCCGCGCCCCACCCTTTAAACATTTTTTTTTTTACCCCCAGGCAGTTCCCACCGCCAGACAGTTGTTCTGGCAGCAGGAACTGCCTGGGGGTGTAAAAAAAAAAGGGGGGGGGTGGAGGGGGGGCGCGGAGAGCCCAGCAGGCCGCAGGGAAGAGCTCCGCGGGCTGCATGGGAAGAGCTTCGTGGTTTCTGGGGGGGAGGGGGGAGGAGCGGGAAGCTGTGCACACAGGGGAGGAGGCGGAGAAGGGGCGGGGCCTAATGGAAGGGGTGGAGTGGGGGCAGGGCCGGAGGCAGCGAGGGGGCGGGGTCAGTGATGCGGCCCTTGGGCCAATGCACTAGTCCTCATGCGGCCCTCGTGGTAATTTGAGTTTGAGACCCCTGCCCTAGACACTGTAGAAACAAATAACACAGACAGCCCCTGACCCAGAGATCTCACATTCTAAGATTTAGACAAAATGGAGCAAGTGAGTCAACAGAAAGATGGTGGGAAGGGCAGTGGCAGGACAAAGTAACAGTAGAGGCAGGTGTGTTTGCATAACATTGTAGTCACAGATCTCTCACTTCTAGAGGTGGTCCTTTTACAGCAGGTTTGAGGTACATTGGTGAGGTAGTTTGGGGAAGCTTGTACTGGAGCTGTCTGGGTTGTACCTTGCGTGTGGCCAGGGATATTATACCTACATCTTTCACAAGCACTAAACTCCTGCCCCCCGCCCAAAAAAAAACAATAAGGGGGAGAGGGAAGCAAAGTGAAAAGGAAGGGCATATTTAAAGGTGTAGAGTGAACCTTCAAAAATGCAATTTGTGTTTTCTGTGTTTAAAATCCCAACTCAGTCCTACCTTTGTGCCAACTTATATATTACATGTGCATTCATTTTTAAACACAAGATGACAACTCCATTAGCACACCTAAAACATTGCCATGGTGTCACTATAATATATTCTGAGGCTGAATATTAATGGCCAGCCTTAAGACCGGTAACCTGGAGGTGAAAGACTCCCTGTGCCATTAGAAATTCTCTAGAGGCCTGATTCCATTGATGACAGTAGGAGCTTTGCCATTGACTTTAGTGGCAACACCTTAGGTTCTGAACCCCTTACTCATGATGAGTAGCACTCAGTCAAAAATAGCTCCATTGATTTTAGTGGTGTTATTCACAAAAGTAAGTATAACTTGTCATGAGTAAAGGATGTGATACTGGGCTTTGACTTATCTGTGTACCTAGAAAACATCATTATTTCTAATGGAAAAATAAAATAGATAGGAAATAGCTACAATTTGCATGGAGAGATGAGGAGAGAAGCAACTTCAGAGACTGAAAGATTGAGATGATCTAAAGATCTGTATAGAAGACAAAGGAAATAATTTACCAGAGGCCATTAGAATTAACAAAGTTTCAGGCAGTGTAGTAATTATTGCTGCTATATCTAGGTCCTGACCCTACACTTGCAGAAAATGAGGTCTCCTGTGTAGATGTAAGGTAAATGGCCCATCTGAGTAGAAGGCATTGCTGCCTATAATGTGTACTGACAGCTGCCTCAGGTGAGAAACACAATGCACTGCTGCTATGGGGCAGGAGTAACTCTCCCCAGCACATTCCATTCCAGCAAAGCTCTTAAGCATGTTTGTAACTTCAAATATATGAAGAGTCCCTTTAAAGTCAATGAGATTTCCCACACGTTTAAAGTTATGCACCTGTTTTAGTGCTTTGTTGGATCTGGGCCTCGTTGTACAGGTAAACCCGAATCAGACACAGATCGCCCCCTCTCCAGCTACCACCCTTTCTCCTCTTTCACAGGAGGACTCCAGATTGGGGTGTGGAGTGGAATGACTGTGCCCCCAGGTGGGCACTTCCACAAGTGTGAGGAGGCTGGTCTGCATCAGCAGAACTCCGAGCCCCTTTCTGCAGCATCCGAGACGAAGCTGAATCAGGCCACTGCTGCAATACATCAGCCTGTTATTTTAGATGCAAAACTACAAATGCATGTTTTTTAAATGGAAATCTCCAGCAGCCACTGGTAACTAGAAATGATATCGATGTGATAGAGCAGTGTAAGAGGAAGAGGGAAGAGACATAGGCACAGCACAAGAGGAATAGGAGAGGAAATCAACCAGAATAAACAAGATTTTCTCAAGAATATTTTTTATTTATTGGAATGAGAAACAACGAGGTGCCTCTTTCACATGCTTTAAGGGGAAGTAATTGAGAAACAGTTCTGTTCAGATATTCCTGAGATTGGGGTGCCCTGAGTGGAACTGCTTCAAAAATTACCTTCAAGGAATCTGGCTTAAAGTGTGTAAGAGAGAAGCCTTTTCTAAATTTACCAGCACATCATTCAGTGAAGCGCTAATGACAATTTTATGATGTGGAAAAAACCTATTTCCCACTCGATCCCCCTTTAAAAAAAAAGGAAAAGAGAAATATTTCTTATATAAACTTTAGTTACATATTCCAATGAAACGGCAGGATTAAAAGAGTAATTAGGATTCAGGGTCAGAATGAAATTCAGTTCACATCTCAGTCCTTAACACATCATTCTGCTAAATGAGAGCACTGAACGGAGGAAGAATTAACTGATTTCTTTTAAGTTTAGTAATTGCAAAAGCAGAGTGAATATCATTCTGCAGACATGGTGCCAGAGGACAACTCAAGCTAACAAAATAATGGTAGCTCTGATAAATAATTTAGGCACAATATCAAAAGCTGAATGAGATAAAGAAATGGAGAGCCCATTTGAAATTTTGGAATTGCTCAAAGCTGTTCCTGCAATGATTCCCAAGAGGATGTGTAAAGATCAGTAATAAACTCTGTGACTGTGTATAATTCATAAACTTTCTTTCTGTTTTATTTTCAGCACTTACACTTTGTGGTTAACAAAGGAACAAAGAGCAAAACAATCCTGATAGATAGAAGTAGATAAGCTAGTAGTTTTCTTTCCACTTAGTCTTTTTATAAAGGGTGTCTATTTCCCCCCAAAATTACAAACATCTCTCCCATTAAACCTAGCACACTGAAGGGAGAACAGACTCCAGTGCTCACATACACAGGCCTCCTTATATTTTTATGACTGCTGTTATACTGTGAGATAATAAAATGACATAAGCAATTCCTTTGATTTTTATGAATAACAGTCTGCTGTTGCCGATGGTTATTGTTCAGGTTGGATTTGCTACAGCTTTGTTGAGTGGCAGCAAGGCAAACTGAAACAAACCAGTGAAATATTTTCTACAGTTGTGGCATATTTTGAACGAATTATACATCTTAGAATGCAATTTTTCCCCTCCACTGCCACGTTTAAAGAAGATGCTGTTAAATTAAACAAACCTAAACATTATTTTTAAAAAAGATTGTCATTGGAATTGGTGCATGGCACACTAACAAACCTGGAATGAGAGGAGAGGGTGCAATGAGACGGAGAGGGTGACAAGGACTTATTTACCTTTTAATGTGGGTGCTTTATTGTTTAATTCTAAGCACTACAAGAATCAATTTCATAGCCGAACTTGCAAGATATGTTGTAGATCTTATTAGTTTGTTGATGTATCCGGTGAAGATTTTAATTTCTACAGCTGCAAAATGAAATGGTTTCTCTTCTTAAACGTGGAAGCTGCGGCGGAGGCTGGAGCGTGGGCTCTCACCTAGGGAGGGGGATTGGGCTCCGAAGCCTGAGCTCCAGCCTGAGCCACAACTTCAAAGCCGTGTCCATACAGCTATTTTTACAGCGCTAGCATGAGCCCACCAACCCAAGTCTGTCAACCTGGGCTAGGAAGCTTGCTCCAAAATGCTGTCTCGCTGTGCCCTGGGAAGCCGCACAGGGGCCTCTGTAACTACAGTGTTCTGCGGAATACTGCTACGTGCTAGCACGCTCTAGGGACCTGATGCAATGACACTGAAATCAACAAGTCCTGCTATTCACTGAAATGGGTGTTGGCTCAGGTGCCAGCCTTGCACAGGTAAAGGGGGAACTGGAAGAGGTGATGTGGCCATGTAAGTTCCCAACAGCTACATAGATCCATTTGGCCCAAACCCTCACATGCTGAGACAAAAGGAACGGATGCTACTGTACTAACCATGAGCTACAGTAGAAGTTGCAAAACAGCTGCACAGTCTGTTGCTCCACAGCCTGCCACCAAGTTGGGGAGAGGATTCCATGTCCTCAGCGCCTGTGTTGGTGCCCTGTTTAGCTGTCTGTGACTGAAGAGAGTTTATTTCATTAATTTCCAGCCCTCCCCCCGCTGTCATCAAATGAAGAATAAATTATTCACAAGTAAACTGATAAATTATTCTCCCAGCTCTATTGATGGTTGAATAATATTGACCTGATAAATAATTCACAATTCTTTTCCCCCCTCAACTGGCAAATAAATTATTTGTGAATGTTCTTTTATCATTTCTAGAGCAGCTCTTCCGTCTGTTGAGACATGTACAGGGTATTGATCACCATGGTATCTAAACACCACATAGCTAGAACCCTTGCCCAAATCTACTTTTTCAGGGGAAACAGGATTTGGCCCTGATTTAGGATTGTGCTTTTATTCCATATTTACTTAAAGGATAAGTGTCCATTTGGATATTAGTATTATATAAAGATGTCTGCATATAGCTCAAAGCCAATGAAAATTAAACTTTGAATTAACTTTGTGTTGATTCCGATTTTCATCCGCCCTCCTCTCTCTTACAACATAATCATTACTGAGGTCATCCCATAATCCCAAAAGGAACGAGGATGTGGGTTCTGTAATACACATGAGCCAGGAGCAGACGAAGCCATACCAGATGGATAACTTGACTGATGTCCACTGCAAACACAGACTGCATAGCTGCAAGGTTATTCCAAGTTCCTGCATAAATTATATGAGTTTTACAACCAGAGCCACTATGATCTTTTTCTTTTAACTGGCTCACTACTAACTCATGCATCTTGTGTTTGATGACCATTGAGCGTGGTATCGTATACCACAGTGGCAACTGTCAGCAGGAAAGAGGATGAAGGAACTAAACTGATCTGAAGAAATTAAATATAACAAATCGCTGTCTAAATCAAGTTGTGTCACAAGCTAGCCATTCTCTTAATTCCACCAGCATCAATTGGGAGTAACTCCGTTGAAAACAGTGTAAAACTGGTGTGAGAGAAAAATCAAGTCTAGTTTATTTAAAGGTATCACATGCTGATGACAAGAGGAGGATGCTTTCTTCCAACGAGGGTACATCCCCTAATGGTTTAAGTGTGGCTCCCACTATCACAGTTGATCAGGAACAGAAGAAATTGCCCCTTCTGGCCTCTCTTGCCAATAGGTTTGTTCGCTTTTTAATTTAACGCAGGTGCAGGAGCGCATCTGTCTCTCCTCCAAACTGGAGCCGTGGAAGAGAGATGATAAAGCCCCAAGGTTGTAGTAACGTTGGCAGCCTGCTCTACCTCAATGGGAGAAAGACAAATGGCTCAAGAATGGGAAGGAGTACTTCTTAGGGAACAGAGAGCTCATTTCTAAGAGCTCTCGGGCACCATGCAGTTCTGTAACACCAGGCTGCAGAGATGAGTTACGCCTCCACCCCCGCCGCCTGTTGTTTTCCTCTTGCCTGGGGCCTGAGAGCTGTCACTTGAACAGTCTGGCCCAGTGTCTAAGTGTGTTCCTCACTTTCAGAGCTTATACACCACAGAATGTCACAGATCTTTGAGTCTCAAATAGCGCTCTTAAGAGGCCTTCTCCATAGGCGCCAACTTCGTGGGTACTCCGGGGCTGGAGCAGCCACAGGAAAAAATAGTGGGTGCTCAGCACCCACCGGCAGCCCCACCAATCAGCTTCTCCGCCCCCCCCCACCCCGCCCAGTGCCTCCCACCCACTGGTAGGTCCCGCCAATCAGCTCCTCCCCCTCAGAGCCTCCTGTCCACTGGTGATCCCCTGTTCAGCAGCATGCAGGAAGTACTGGGAGCAGGGGAGAGGAGTGCAGGCAGGAATAGGCAGAGGGAGGGCAGAGTGTGCTCAGGGGAGGGGGCAGAATGGGGCAGGAACACACAGAGTGAGGCCTTGGGGGAAGGAGTGCAGTGGGTGCAGGGCCTGGGGCAGAGCAGGGGTTGATCACCCCCGGGGAAACCAGAAAGTCGGCTCCTCTTGTTCTCTATGGAGGAGTTAGTGACAACTCCATAGCTAAATGGAGTCCGGACTCTTCATTGTTTCCATAGCTAAAGATGCTTTGAAATTTTCACTTAACATGGAAATAAAATCCCTTAAAAATGGCTGGCATTAGCTGGAGAAGGATTGCGGTCAGGGATTACCAGGGATCCTATGGCAGGCCCTCTGCATAAGCACCATTACCCAAAGGGCAGTGTGTGTTCAGTGCTGTTTTAACCATGTTGAGTTTGAGCTGATGGCTAGACATCCATGAGGAGATGTCAGAGAGAGAGGCTGAGATTTTAGTTTGGACAGGAGACAGGTCTGGAGTACAGTGTGAGTTGTCAGCATAAAGATCATAGTTAAATTTGTGATTGCAGCAGAGATTACCCAAAAATAAGGTGTAGAGTAAGAACAGAAGGGAACCAAGGAAGAGAAGGGGAACTCCTACAGAAAGCTGAAGGAGTATGAGGAGGATCCTCCAAAGGATATGCTGAAGGTGCAATTAGAGAGGTAGAGGAGAGCCAAGAGAGTCAAGCCAAGGAAGGATAAGATTTCAAGAAGAGCATGGTAAAGACTGGTCTGCACTGGGTTTTTTGCACAGGGCAGCTACACTAATATAACTGCACCGATGCAAACCCCGACTTGTACATGTGCTGCACTGTTGCAAAAAAGTGGCTTGCACCAATGTGGCTTACCTTAGTTTAAAAACTGGGATGAAGCCACACCGGTGCAAGTCACTTTTTATTAGGATGACCAGATGTCCCGGGCGGGAGAGGGGTTTTTGTTTTGTTTTTTGCTCAACAACTTCCGGCGGGAAGTCCCGATTTTCGGGTCTTCTCATCTGGTCACCCTAGTTTTTATACTGTCGCAGTATATTTATAACAGGGGTTCTCAGCAGTGCAGCTACATTAGTGTAGCTATGCCAGTGCAAAAATCCCAGTGTAAACAAGGCCTAAGATTATGTTGCAAAAACAGCTTCAGATTTACCAACCTTCTTTTGTGCAGCATGCTTCTACATGCATGAGTCTGTGTAAATAAATAAATAATCCCATAGCCCGGAATTTTTACACATTGATAAAGCAGCACAGGGAAAATCTACTTGTAAATTTCAACTGGGAGTGTAGTCTACTGGCAAAACATATTTCCAGCATGAATGGCTCTTTGCTGATGGTTTCTACATCAATGCTTCTAACTGCTTTTAATATTTTGAATTCCAGTGAACGCCAAGCTCTCTCTCCTTATTTAGATAAAATGGGCATCACCGTCTTCAGAATAGCTAAGAGGGTGATTAGTTTAAATATTTTCCAAAGATTTAATTAATAGAAGAGCATCTAAGTTTCAGCTAAAAAATCTTATTTCAGATATGAAAATATTATTCAGGGATAGGCAGCTTTTGTCAGAAAAAAAAATCTTAGAGCAGTTATCTATGCACATTGTTCAAAGCAGTGGGAGAAAACTATTTTTTTAATTTCAAAAATTGCTAATGAGGTGCTCTGTTGACACCTTTTAATCACACTAAGTAGTACCTTATTCAGTGAGTAGTCCCTATTGAAACCATTCATGGAGTAACTATCAACATAGACTCATAGAAATGTAGGACTGGAAGGGACCATGACAGGTTATCTACTCCAGTCCCCTGCACTCAGGGAGGACTAAGTATTTCCTAATCCATCACTTACAGGTGTTTGCCTAACCTGTTCTTAAAAATCTCCAATGATGGAAATTCCACACCTTCTGTACGTAATTTGTTCCAGTGTTTAACTATCCTTACAGTTAGGAAGTTTTTCCTAATGTCTAACCTAAATCTCCATTTCTGCAATTTAAGCCCATTACTTCTTGTCCTGTCCTCAGTGAATACAAAGATTTATCACCCTCCTCTTTATAACAACTTTTTACATACAGTCTTCTGTTGTCCAGACTAAACAAATTTTTTCAGTCTTTCCTCATGGGCCATGTTCTCTAGACTTTAATCATTTTGTGGTTCTCCTCTGGACTTTTTCCAATTTGTCCACATCTTTCCTGAAGTGTGGTGCTCAGAACTGGACACAGTACTCCAGTTGTGGCCTTATCAGTGCTGTGTAGAGTGGAAAAATAATTGTTCATGTCTTGCTTACATCACTCCTGCTAATATATCGATGAATGATGTTCATGGAGGGTAGGTCCATCAATGGCTATTAGCCAAGATAGTCAGGGATGCAACCCCATGCTCTGGGTGTCCCTAAACCTCTGACTTCCAGAAGCTGGGAGTGGACAACAGGGGATGGATCACTCAATTATTGTTCTATTCTGTTCATTCCCTCTGAAGCATTTGGTCACTGTCAAAAGACAAGATACTGGGCTAGATGGACCATTGGTCTGACCCAGTATGGCCGTTCTTATGTTCTTATCAACTGCTCTTTGGTGAAAAATACTGTTACTACTCATCATATGTGTAGTAGTTCTCTGTTAATGTGATTCACCAGCTTCAGTAATGTGGCTGTAGTTTAATTTACTCAGTCATGGGTGCCTGTGGAATGGGTACAAGGAGAATGCTACACTTGCTGCTCAGCTTGATTCCATGCTAGGTCTGCTTACCAGCCACTCAGCACAAAGTGGGTGTGTAGAGTAGGCCAGGGGCAGGTCATAGCAAGTGTGTCTGCCATTATGTGCGTCCAGGGACCACAGACCCTCATACAGGAGGGGTTGCAGCCACTATTCCAACCATTCCACAGCATGCACACAGATGGAGGGAGTGGATTCTTTCCCTTTCTGGCCACCACGTAGTTCCTCCCACAAAATCAATGTACTTGAGGTGTATGAATTTTACTCACAGTGAACAACTAGTGGAGCTGTATGTCTTTATAATTAAAAGAACACAGAAAGTGAAAGGAGAGAGAGAAAGGTATTAAGGACTTTGTTCCATTTCTTATTAGCCACATTTTAAACTATCAAAAGATTCAAAGATCTGTCTGTAATATATGAGTGCAGTGTTGTTATAGCTGTGTTGGTCCCAGGATATTACCTCACCCACTTTGTCTCTGTAATATACGTAGGCAGATATTTATTGGTCAACGGATGACCCCTGCTGGTGTGCAAAAAATTTGTCTTAGCTAATTTATAAATTTAATACAAAGAAATCCTCTTTAACAATAATAGTAATAATTCTCTATATAATGAAAACCATGCTTTCATCATGAACAATGTTGATGTTTTTTCATTTCATATTTTGAAATTTTATCCCACTTTTTATGTGTGTCATGACTGTTTCATGAAAATCCAGTGAGTGCCTTTGCTTATTTCATTGTGATTAAATCCACCTCTCTGCATATCTATCTAAATATATGTGTATGTCTATAATATAATAGCCTATATGAATATATGTAATAATATCATGCAGAAGGGTAAGGGTTTGGTGTGTAAGTATAATTTCGTGGTGTTGAAATTTGCCTTTGGCACAAATTCTTGAGCTCAGTTTGTGCCATCAACATAGTATCTAAGACCTCACAAGATTTTAAATACTAAACACAAAATCTCTCTCTTCTGATAGGTCGGAGTAGTTTGCTTGGATTTTAATTTCCTCAAAATGATTGAGGAAGGCTAATCTGCAGAAATGGGATTTGCATTTAGTGTTGAAACTGCTGAGGTTCTCCCTTGTGATAGGAAGTTCCCCACGCATGGTCCAGTTGCTGGGACAATTCTGTCTGCTACATTCATGTGTCTCCCCTAGTTGTAAACAGTTTCGTTCTCTCAGTGTAATGTAGATGTCATGGGATTTCATGGTCACAGAGGGAGAGTGCTCCTTCAGATGGACATGGACAGGGAGGGCTTTGATTATAAAGGTATTTCCCCAACATTCTCTGTGATAAAGACTGATGTATAAAAATCCTTTAACTTCTCTACAAAGTTCTTATTTGTTCCCTTTACTTCCTGGGGGAACCACCACTTTTCTTGCACATTTCCTGCTTCTGATATATTTAACCCACTTATTGTTAGTTGTTTTTATGACATCGGTTCATTACTCTTCAAGATCCCGTTGAGCCTTGCTAATTTATATTTTAATTGTCACAATTTATGCTTCTTTCTATAGCTTCCAGTAACAAATTCTGAAGGATACTTTTTTGGTTCAAATAGCCTCTTGTGTCTTTCCACTTTGCCATATCTTCTTTTTTATCTTCCTGTTTTCTTTTAGTTGAGGGTGTGCATACTTTTAGAGAATATGCAGCTTCCATGGAATCTGAGGATTTTACTTTCTTCACTTTCAAAAGTTAAGTGCTGCTATGTTAGGTTTTTGTAACATTCCTGTCTGAAGGATTTTTTACCTTCATTGTATTTTGGTTGGTATTACTTAGTGGTTTAACTGTAACTAATTCTTGAACCCATTCCTCTGTTGCATAGGATTACAAACAAATAACTTGTATGCGCTTTAGAACTAGTTATTCCAAGATGCGGTCATATCAGATGTCAAGAAATTACTTCTCTAAACCTTGTTCCATTGTAAAAATCATGGCGGTGATATTTATTTAACTGCTTCCCAGTACTTTTTTCCAGGTGTAACTGTAAATTTTATGGAGAGGGTTTTAGAAGCCTAATCCAAAACTCATTGCATTCAAATCAGCTTCAGTAGGCTTTGAATCAGGCTCAGAAAGTTCTACAATACTGCTGAAGTAGTCACCAGCAGAGGGGGAATAGAACTCAAGACTACCTGGGCTACTAGATCTATGCTTCTGAGCTACATTAGGTTTAAGGGGCTATAAGTGCTTTCATTATCACCCCTATCCAGGGCTTCCTGATGTACTCACAAGACGAGGTTTATAAAGTAATTATTCATTCTTTTTTCCATACCATCAATGGTCTTCACACTATAAAAAAAATTAATAAATAAAGACCTGCTTCCTGTTCAAAGGAATTTGTGAGCCAACAGGCAGACAAAGAGTAGATGCACCATTCAGAGGAAAGTAATAACTTTGAAATTATTTTAAAAAATAAATTGGAGTTCTGATGGTGTCATGTGAGTTAGCATTTTCAGGCATTGCTAGAAGCAGGGTTTTAGGGCTTTAAGGGGCAAATGATCTCTGCTCTAACTCTACTGATCTCAAGGAAGTTACAGCAGCAATTAATTTGGCCTTCAACGTTCTTGAAAATTTATATTATGCCTGATTGCTTCACAGTGCTCCCAACATTCAAAGCTACAGTACACTGAGCAGAAAAACCGAGTAACAAAGACTGTTATGCTTGTGTTCTCTCCTTCCCTTGCAAGTTTCTAAGCTGCTGATTGAGCAAAGAACGATGAAACTGTTACTCATGTGCGTAAAAAAAAGGTCAGCTCTTATAACTTCAAAACTACTGAACCAATTTCCTCCAAATGTGGCTGGTTCCTTTGGTCTCAAGGAGATCTGCAAAAAACAAATCAAGTATGAGCAAAACTCGTTCTACTCTTTAGATACGCAGGCACCACATTTCTGATAGAAATATATGGAGAAAGTGAGATTTTTGTTTTAATACATGCAAAACTCAAAACTGGCTGGACAAATTTTCATGAAACTTTAAAAATAAATCACCTCTGAACTGAAGCCAAGCACAGAAAATTCACCCCAAATGAATTTGTTTGCAAACGTTATGAGTAATTCATATGTGGTGGAATGGGGAATAGGGTGTGTGTGTGAAATGTAAATATGTAAGCTGCCATTGTATTTCACCCTGGTTTGTAATGGATGCAACTGATTCCTCTCTAACTCTCTTTCTTTTGCACACACACACACAAAACTGGTACAAATGTTTTAAAGAAATTGTGAATCCCAATGAGCCTATATATATATATATATATATATATATATATATATATGTTAAGGACAACATGATTACTGAGAATGAGACCCTATGGAATCTCTGTTCAGGAGCCAAGTTATCTGTAATTTAATTTCACTATGTTTTGCAGATCTCCATAATCACAGAAAGGCCTGCAGATATGACTTAACATGACTAATCCATTGGGATCCAAGTGGCTAGACAAGGGAGGACATTTGGATTGTGTTTTATTCTCATTTGGAGAGGATTGTGTATGTTTCTTGAGAGCTGAAATTCAGAACCAATTACTGTAATACTGAAACATAGAATATCAGAATCATAGAATATCAGGGTTGGAAGGGACCTTAGGAGGTCATCTAGTCCAACCCTCTGCTCAAAGCAAGATCAAGCCCCAATTTTTGCCCCAGATTCCTAAATGGCCCCCTGAAGGATTGAACTCACAGCCCTGGGTTTAGCAGGCCAATGCTCAAACCACTGAGCTATCCTTCCCCCAGGGATAGCGTTATTTTATCTACAGAAACCAGTAGTGCAGGATTTAAGACTGTAAACCTATGGAAATTTGCTCTCATTATCATCATCATTTCTTGCCCCTTCCCTATTTCTTAATTAAAGGAATTTAATTAAAGTAGTAATTAGTAATAGTGTATCTACACAGAGATGTAATATCTGTACATTTTTTCCTCACTTTTAAATTGTTCACATATTAAGCTCCAGCTATGGATTGTCTGCACTGCTTAAAATCTAAAATTCTTATTTTGGGAGCATTTTTGTGTTTAACTTTGAAAGGCTAGGGAAAAATATAATTTAAAAAAAGGAAGAGGAAAGATGGTTTGTGGTTACGACACTAGGCAGCAACTCAAACTTCAGTTCAATTCCCAGCTGTACTATAGATTTCTTCTTTGACCTTGGGCAAATCAGTGAATCTCTCTGTGCTGTTGTTCCCCATCTCTTTTTTTCCCTAAGAGAACAATAATACTTCCTTCGTAAACTCTTCAGGGCAGGGACTCTCTCTTACTCTGTGTTTGTGCCGTGCCTAGCACTATGCAGCCGTGATCTTGGGACTATTACTGTGGGGCCACTGTCATATAAATAAGAAAGAATTCAGTACTACAGGCTAAATGAAGGCTTGGAGCCATGATCTGCTCCTATATCTTTACCAGACATTATTATTATTTATTAGCATTACAGAAGCACCTTAAGGTATGTCTACACAGCCCACGTCAGCGAACCTCCCAGCCTGGGCTGACAGACGTGGGGCTTGCTCCATCACGCTAAGTATAGCTCTATAGGCAGCACTTTGAACATACTGCTTGGGCTGAGGCTTGAAGCCTTCAGAGCCAAAGTTCCAGCCTGAGCCAAAGCCTCAAAGCGCTGTCTATTTTAAGAGTGGTAGCGCAAACCTTGCTGCCCCAAGTCTGTCAGCCCAGGTTGGGAGGCTGGCTGCCCCAAGCTGTGCAGATGTACCAGTAGATACTTCAGTCAGGATCAGGCGTCCGTTGTAACAGGCTGTGTGCAAACACTTAATGACAGACAGTCTGTGCCCCCAAAGGGTTTACCAGCTAGACAGGCGAGACAGGCGAAGAGTGGGAAGGGAAACAAGATACAGAGGGAGATGAAGTGACTTGCTTTCCTGACACCCAATCCCCAGGTTCTAGCCACTGGGCACTGCCTCTCCTAGTAATGGTGGACATAGTTAAACTGGCTCTTAAATAGTAAGTTCCACTTCCTAGATACATTGCTTGGCTTTATTATGAGTGGCAGAAAAAGAGCAAAATAAACAAGTTTTATCTCATACCAATGCCGCTTGAAAAGATTTTTGCAAGTGAGGCTTAATCACTTGTAAGAATTGATTGCCTGCCTGTTAATAAACATTAGCCACTGTATTGCCACTTGCTGATGAGTGGTTTATGTGTTCTGGTCCCTGCAGACTGAAGAAGTCCTGAAGATTGATGGAGGGCCATGCTATTCAAACAGCAGGCGTTGCTGAGACAGAAGCTCTTTGTACTAGGCAGCCTTGCTATTGGAAGTCTCCTATATCTAGTTGCCAGAGTTGGGAGCTTGGATAGGTAAGTAATTAAACAACCAGGCATACGTCACAGTCTTAATTATAAATGGATCTGGATTTATTAATTATAACTGGTGTTTTTTTCTCCTCTTTTGCTTAAAATGTATAGATCTCCAGGTTTTTTTCCTACTGATGTATAGAAAAACTATACACCTTCATACTGATTTTCATTATTTCTTCCTCCTCTTTGTGGGGAGGGAGTGGGAGAAAGGAGAAAGGTGCTGCTTATCCAAATTGAAGTATTTCTATCTGTCTATTTGTATTCTGTGGGCATTGGTGCTTGTTTTCAGAGGAGGAATAAAGCAGCATACAGTACAAATGTCATTACAGTAGCTCATTTTTGTCTGTGTGCATCTGTGCGTTGACCTCTAGTCTCAGCAAAACAGTTATGACGTATTTATGTATCTTCTTTTCTAAATTTACGGAAAAGCAATTAATGGGCGACAGTGGTAGTTAAAATTATGTATGAGCCTGCAGAGTAGCTTATCAAGTTTTGAATCCTATTGCGCTTGAAAGATTGCTGCAGGGTTTGAGAATGTTAACTATGTTAATTAGCCGTGATGTTCTGGAGCTGAATGCACCAGACAAGAAGGTTCCTTGAGAGCAGTGGAAAATCCACAGAGAGGAATTTAGAGAGTATTTGGCATTCTTGACCAGGCACACTCTTGAGAAACTATTTGGGATGTAACAAACCTATCCCTAACAGTTGATAATGTTTTTGAAACCTTAAAACGACCCGGGATTGCTTTGATAAATGCCAGCTTTGGAAGCACGACTGAAAACAGAGTTTGGGGTTCCCTGTGGGTGAGGCCTAGGTCTGAACAGATGGGGGTTGTATACACATATCTGTGCCAATGACCCTGCTCACCCCTTACCCTGGAAAAATATGGCTGAAGTGCAAAACTGTGACATGCTTCTATTCAAAATAGCTAGAGCATGTAAAACTGCATAGGAACAACATGGGAACTGCAATATCAACTCAGACTACTGGCCAACCTGGGCCCCATCCCTATGTAATGTTGTTGCCTTCCATGGTGATTAGGAGTTTATCTTATGCCCTGAGGCATGAAATGTAATTAACCTTATATAATTATCTAAGCTTGCACAGCTACAAATGTTATTGACGGTCATAATATTATCCAGCCACAATATCTAACTCATTGACCTCCTGCAGCAGTGAATTCCACAGGTTCTATATATAATATTGCTAATGACAGTAAGGTTTATCTTCATCTTTCATTAAGCAATGGGGAAAAAACTCACACTGCCATTAAAACACCTCTGTTTGTACTCGAGAGATAAGGTGGGTGAGATAATATCTTTTATTGGACCAATTTCAATGTAAAATATTACCTCACCCACCTTGTCTCTCTAATATCTTGGGACCAACACAGCTACAACAACACTCTATTTGTACTCATCATGAGAGGGAGGGGCTTGTTTTCACTACAGGGGTGAGCAGTGCTCCTGCAAACAATGCAGCCGGTGTCAATTTAGCAGGTCTAGTGAAGACCCGCTAAATCGATGACAGAGCGCTCTCCGGTCAACCTCTGCGAAAAGAGTAAGGTAAGAGCATCTCCCATTGACACAGCACAGGGAAGACACCAGGGTAAATCGACGTAAGCTACGTAGACTCCAGCGACATTATTCACATACCCGGAGTAGTGTAACTTAGGTCGACTTACCCTGGTAGTGAAGACAAGCCCAGAGAGACATAGATGGACCAACTGAAAGAGCCTTTCTACAACTGTGTTAGGGCCCAATCTAAAGCCCTTTGAAGTCAGTAGTAGAAGGACTCCCATTGACTTCAGTAGGCTTGTGATTGGAGCCTCAGTCAGTAGCACCCAGATCCTCAAAGGTATTTAGTCACTTCACTCCCACTGAAGTCAGTGGGAATTGGGCATCTAAATACCTTTGAGGATCAGGGATTAAGGGCTTAATATTACAGGCAGGGATGGTAGTACTATCTATTATAAAGGATGCCTGTGACTTCCTATTATAAGACCCTGTTTTCAGTTACTTATAACTTTCCCAAACTTTAACCAGCTGAGCTGAAACTTCCCATTCCAGGTGTCTGCCTCAGGAATTGCTTAAAAGGGATATGGCAACGGGTTCTGCTGAAAGGTAAATTATCAAACTGAAGAGGGGTTGCTAGCAGAGTTCCTCAAGGATTGGTCTTGGGACCAATTTTATTCAATATTTTTATTGATGACCTTGGCACACAAGGTAGGTGTGGTAATGAAATTTGAGATGATACTAAGTTGGGAGGCATCGGAATATTGTACAAGGAGATCTGGATGAAGACCAGAGTGACAGAAATGGGATGAAATTAAATAGTACAAAGTGCAAGGTCATAGAATCATAGAATATCAGGGTTGGAAGGGACCTTAGGAGGTTATCTAGTCCAACCCCCTGCTCAAAGCTGGACCAATCCCCAATTTTTGCCCCAGATCCCTAAAAGGCCCCCTCAAGGATTGAGCTCACAACCCTGGGTTTAGCAGGCCAATGCTCAAACCACTGAGCTATCCCTCCCCTCGAAGGTCCTGCACTTCTGGTCTAATAATAAGAATTTCTGCTACAAGCTGGGGCCTCATCAGTTGGAAGCAACAGAGGAGAGAGACCTGGTTGCATGGGTCAATCACGGGATGACTATCAGCCATCAGTGTGATGCAACTGTGAAAAAAGGCAAGTGCAATCCTAGGATGTACTAGGCGAGGCATTTCCATAGAGATAGAGAAATAATAATACCATTGTCCAAGGTATTGGTAGGCCCTCGTTTGGAATAATGTGTACAATTCTGGTCACCCATGTTCAAGAAAGATTAATTTAAACTGGAACAAGTGCAGAGAAGAGCTACTAGGATGATCAGGGGAATGGAAGGCCTCTCCTATCAGAGGAAACTGGAAGAACGTGGCTTGTTTAGTCTCTCAAAAAGAAAGAGAGCAATCATATCCCCATCAACACCATAGGGTAGCAAATACCAGGGAGAGTGAAGCGTTATTTAAACTAAAGGACAACAGTGGCACAAGAACAAATGGATATAAACTGGCCATGAACAAATTTAGGCTGGAAATTAGAAGGTTTCTAACCATCAGAGGGGTAAGGTTCTAAAACAGTCTCCCAATAGGAGTTGTGGGGCAAACATCTTCATTAGTTTTAAGAGAGGGATGGCAAATTTATGAGTTCAGTTCTATGATAGGGTTGCTTGTGATGATAGGGACAGGGCTCAACAGCCCTGGGGCTCATTTCCAGATTATGTCTTACCTTTCTAAAGCTCGTGTGTCAGGCTTTCAGCCAGCCACCAACATATTCTGGCAGGGTTTTTTTTAATCTCCTTGCTCTGAAGCATCAGGGATAGCCATGACTGGAGATGGGACACTGGGTGGCATTGAGCATTCTCTCTCTCAGATGTCTGGCTGGCTGGTTCTTGCTCACATGCTCAGGGTCTAACTGATCACCATATGTGGGGTTGGAAAGGAATTTCCTCCCCGGTCAGATTGGCAGTGACCTTGGGAGCTTTTCAGCTTCCTCTGCAGTCAGTGAGTGTGGGTCACTTGCCAGGATTATCTGGATATATCTCATGTAATCGTTGCCCTGGCATTGCAGGGGCCTGGAGCACTGTCCCTCCTATTCTCTGTCTGTGGCACATAATAGTCTTGTCTTCCATGGATCTCATTTACTTTGGTCTCCTTTCTGTTGTTTAGCGTGCGGGTGCTGGGTGGTGCAGATGGCCTGTGATATATAGGATGTCAGACTAGATGATCTAGTGGTCCCTTCTGGCCTTAAAACCTACGACTCTATGAATATTTTTTGAAACTTTCAGTCAAAACAATTTAGCCATTTATGAGAGTGTGGTTAGGGGAAAATATATCATTTTGCCCATATTAAAACATTCTGGCAACCTGTTCTTTGAGGATCTCTAGTGACCCCTTGTTTTGGAGTAAAGACTTAAAATTTGGCAGGGGCATGGCCTTTGTGTCAAGGATGTGCCTTTTGATGTCCATGTGAAAATCTGCCCAAATGTGTCTAAGTTATAAGCCTTTGAAAAGTCACAGTTTGCAATGCTCAGGAACAGCTAAAAGCTCTGAAGAGTCCATCCTCATTGAGCAAGCTCAAGCTTGTGCAGACTAGACTCTGCATGAACCATCCCCACAGAGGAATTGAGCATGCTCCAGCCTAGGCTACAGGGAGAACTGGATTTCCCCTGTAATGGCTGCTCCCCGGTGCTCCAGGCAATGGTGGCGCCAGGCATCAGACCTGAAATCAGGGAGCCTGTCCTTCCTGTGCACTCAATGACACCCCCACACACACACACACAGCTACTGGCATCCAGCAAGCATGGTTGAGGATGGACTAGATGACCTCCTGAGGTCTCTTCCAACCCTAATCTTTTAATCATCTACGATTCTATGATCTTATTCAAATGCAGAGGTAACAAAAGCTGGACTAGGGGTGGGAAAGGAGTAGATTGGGAGAAGGAGTCTGGTGAGATTGGGACTGGAGTGGGGAGAGAAACTTGGAATGGGGCTGACTGGACAACGATGCTGGGACTGGGCATTGGAGGGAGTAGAGGAGAGCCTGGGACTGGTTGGGCAGGGAGGCTGGGACTGGAAGCCAGTGAGAGAAATGATGGGAGACTGGGGGCCAGGTGGTTGATCTGACAAGGAGTTGGGTATGGGGGACAACTGAGACTGGCTGGACAGAGAGTCTGGAATAAGGCCCAGGGAGCAGGAAGACTGGGACAAGGATCTGGGGACGGAATGTTGGGGAGACTGAGAAGGAGAGAGAGGAGTAACTGGGACTGGCTGGGCAAGGAGACTGGGGACTGAGCATGTGGAGGGGGTATTGGGAGAGATATTGGGACTTGAACAGAGAGCCCAAAGGGGAAAACTAGGACTGGGACTGAGACAAGAACCCTGATGAATAGAGACTGGGACTGGATAGGTAAGGATCCAAGGGTGAGAACGAGATAAGACTGGTACACGAACAGGATGGAGGGAACACGACAGGAGTAAAGCTTGGGGCAAAAACACAAGAGTCTTTGCCCATTAGAGCACACGCCCCTCCGGAGGCTGGAATGGAACCCAAGATTACTGAGTCTCACTATTTCTCTGCTGTCAGCAAATATCTGTGAAATCTGCTGGCAAACTCTGCTGCCTCTTCTTCAAGTGCTGATCCACATGGAGGATGACAACATACTACTGCTATTAGACCCTCTATTGCTTCAAGTGATAGAGGTCTCTGCAGTGGTTCTAAAGGTTCCAATTCAGCAGATGAACCATATGGGTGTCAATTTGATGCCACATGATGGAAATTCTGTTTTTTGATTTGCTTTTTAATAAAAAACCTAGTAAATTACACACACAAACAAACAAACAAAACTTTGTTAAAACAACATTAGCAGGGATTCTGTGCATAAAATACTATATAAACATATAAATCAGGGATTGGCAACCTTTGGCACACGGCCCGCCAAGGTAAGCCCCATGGCGGGCCAGGCCGGTTTGTTTACCTGCCACATCTGCAGGTTCGGCCGATCGCAGCTCCCACTGGCTGCGTTCACCGTTCCAGGCCAATGGGGGCTGCGGGAAGCGGCAGCCCGCACATCCCTCGGCCCACGCTGCTTCCCGCAGCCCCCACTGGCCTGGAGCAGTGAACCGCGGCTAGTAGGAGCTGCGATTGGCCAAATCTGTGGACACGGCAGGTAAACAAACCGGCCCGGCCTGGCCCTCCAGGGGGCTTACCCTGGCGGGCCGCGGG
The DNA here is from genome assembly GCA_037349315.1 of Chelydra serpentina. NCBI lineage: Eukaryota > Metazoa > Chordata > Testudines > Chelydridae > Chelydra > Chelydra serpentina. The sequence goes on from JBAIAC010000010.1 coordinate 49,531,341, forward strand.
CCAACGGTTGCCGATCCCTGATATAAATAATCTGTATCATAATGCACACACTTAATTCTGGCATTTCCTAACTTTTCAGTGCTTGACCTTGCAACCTTAATAATGCTCTTTTAATATGGGAGGGCCGGGTTGTGTAATACTAATCTATAGATAAAGATATATAGAGATATTATGTGCAAATTTGAGCATTAGTGTTTTCAGGGATTATGATGGATTCTGTAGCATGGAATCCTGACAATTGTCTCATTATTCCATATCTTAGGTTATTAATAGCATTTTGAAAGTATAAATACCTTAAATGACAAGATATTATATCCAAAAATAGTACTACACATCAGGATTCTGGAATCAGCTTGTTTGTTTCAGGATTTTCTACCAGAAGCACATTGCCCAGATCTGTCAAATGTCAAATGTAAAGCAGGTGCTCATTTGTCCCAGGCCACTTGTTTTTCTTGTGCTGTGAACATGCTGCTATCAATTAAGAGCTTGATGAATAGGAATTTGGAAGAATATTAAAAATGCTACAGATTGTCTGCCCCAGTTAATAAAGGGTGGATTAAAATAAAATTTGCAAACATATGTTCATTATGGTTTACAACAGGACAAAATCTCATCTGTTTTGTTGATTTCAGGCTGCAGCCCATTTGTCCCATTGATGGTCGATTTCGACCCCATGGCCAAGACGAGATCCCACTCCGAGCTCTGCAGTTCAAGCGTGGGCTGCTACATGAGTTCCGTAAGGGCAACGCCACTAAAGAGCAAATCCGACTTCACAATTTGGTTCAGCAGCTCCCTAAGGCCATTATAATTGGGGTGAGGAAAGGAGGCACCCGTGCACTGCTTGAGATGCTGAATCTCCATCCTGCAGTGGTCAAAGCTTCTCAAGAAATTCACTTCTTTGATAACGACGAGAACTATGCCAAGGGTATTGAATGGTACAGGAAAAAAATGCCTTTTTCTTACCCTCATCAGATAACAATTGAGAAAAGCCCTGCATATTTTATCACAGAGGAGGTACCTGAAAGGATTTATAAAATGAACTCATCCATCAAATTACTGATCATTGTCAGGGAACCCACAACAAGAGCTATTTCTGATTACACTCAGGTGCTGGAGGGGAAGGAAAGAAAGAATAAAACCTACTACAAATTTGAGAAGCTGGCTATTGATCCTAATACCTGCGAAGTGAACACTAAGTATAAGGCAGTGAGAACCAGCATCTACACAAAACATCTGGAGAGATGGTTAAAATACTTTCCAGTCGAGCAGTTTCATATTGTAGATGGAGATCGGCTCATTACAGAACCACTGCCAGAACTCCAGTTGGTGGAGAAGTTCCTAAATCTTCCTCCAAGGATAAGTCAGTACAATTTATACTTCAATGCCACCAGAGGGTTTTACTGCTTGCGATTTAACATTGTCTTTAACAAGTGCCTGGCAGGTAGCAAGGGACGCATTCATCCAGAGGTGGATTTCTCGGTCATTACCAAATTGCGCAAGTTCTTTCACCCTTTTAATCAAAAATTTTACCAGATCACTGGGAGGACATTTAACTGGCCCTAAACTAAATTTCATACAACACTATGTGTTGCACCTGGAGACAAACAGCAATGTCTCTTCTAGAGTAAAAATATGCACTTTTCATAGACACAACTATCGAACTAACTTTTTTTCATGCATACTTGTACATACGCAGTGTGTGACCAAATATAAGGTGGGATCAATTTTTCTACAGAGTAGTAACTAACATAACTTTACTCTCTACATAGTTGCATCATTTTAAGCTATACAAATAAAGGACAAGGTAGTATTTAGGGGAATAAATTCAGATACTGTGCAAAAGGGTCAGTGTTCCTCTTGCTCAATAAAATTTATTATGTGACACCTTTATAGACCCAGACAGAATGTTAGTTTAGAACATGCAAATTCACCTTAGAATTGTGTGTAGCTGTTAGGGTATATTGGAAAGTATAACATTCAGGCTATATGAAGTATGCACCTTGCTAAAGGAATACTGACACTTTAAATACAATGATGAATTGTTACAGTGAAACCGGATAATACTATTTTCTTATTATTTGAAAAGAATATTCTATCTCGTACAAACAACATTGGTTCAAAGTTCCTGTGGTGAGTTTGCACTATTGTTTTATTGTATGGACCATAGTGTCACTTGTAGCATGTCAATCATGTGTCAACAAAATCAAATAATTTTTTTCTTCTATGCTTGTGTGTCAACAAAGAGAAACATCATGTATATAGTGTATATTGTTTGTAAATACTGGTTTCACACTAAGTAATTCTATTTTGTAAACTGAATATGGCTATTTAATTTATTGTGAAAATTAAATTTATTGTGGTATTTAAAAATGGAATGGATTAAAATTACTATATGTGCAACTATTTTCCACCTTCTGCTGTTTGGTGTATATTGGTGTGATCCCAGAGGCAAAAGTGTGTTTGTGTGTGTGTGTGTGAGAGAGAGAGAGAGAGAGAGACTTGCACTTGTAAACCTGATTTCTGGACAGTTGAGAAAACTGATATATGAGTTGAAGTTGAGTTTATTAAAAAACTCAACCATCTGGAAATCTGGTGTAATACACACCTCAAAGAACATTATTGCCGTTCAGTTATAGCACTTTGCAATAATTAATTCAGTTGCAGTTGCCCATGAGGGTGAAAGATGTCTATAGCCAGGTATATCAGAAGAGCAAAGCAGTCATTACAAATGAAATGACAGAGAAACAAACAGAAGAAATCAAAGAAAACATTTGTGGTATTCCTGCTTTTAAGTGAAAACATATGGGTCTGCCTAGAAACAAACAAGCCATAGACCTGCTACCACTGACATAAACATATAGCTCAAGTGTTCATTCAGGAAATGAAGGGAAATTAGCTCTGAATTGGGTTCATATTATATACTGTACTGCTCTTAAGCATTTATAAGAAAAACGAAGGAAATACAAAATTGTATTTTTTTTTTAAAGAGAGCTTTTTAGAACCATTGTGTGAAAGATGTACAGGGACATCTATTTTGGAAGGTATCCAGAGTATTCAAATCTTGCGAGTTATGGTAGTGGTGTATTTGGTAGCTCAGTTCATAATAAGCTAAAGTTTTCCCCATGGGCTGTTAATCCTGCTCAGTGATTTGAATGAATCAGTTTTCTAAACAAGTGATTTTTAAGTCGTCTGTGAGAGATTGCTAACTGTCTCACCATACCTTTAATCATATGGTGCTAGCAGGAGTGGCGCCAGCTTTTTTGCCGCCCTAGGCGGCGGCGGGAGAGGCTGCCACTGAAGTGCCGCCGAGCACCCCGGCGGCCGAAGAAGCAGCCGCCGAATGCCGCCGAGGACCCAGCGGCCGCCGAGGGACCTGAAATGCCGCCCCCCAAATCCTGGCGCCCCAGGCGACCGCCTAGGGTCACCTAATGGTAGCGCCGGCCCTGTGTGCTAGTGTTGTAAATAGCATACACTTTCTTCCCACGCTGATTGGGCAGTCTTCTGAGAAGGCCGGATCTTAGAGCATGGGTGCAAGGTTTAAACGGCAAAAGCACTCAATGCTTTATCTAATGAACTCTCTCACTTGACCAGGTACTGAAGCAGAATTAGGGGCATTTAAACAATCCAGAAGATTAGATATGTAACGATCTATCCATTTTAAAATTTACAAGGCCTTTTTGGAGGTGCAAGCAGATCCCAGAAGGCCTCGTATGGGGGCTGCTCATTGGTCTGGCCTCGTCAGGAGGCAGGTTGCTGTTGCCCTGATACACAAAGGCAAAGAGAAGAGGTCCCATTTGTGCCTAGGAGTTACTGCTCTGCTGGAGGGCTGGGATAGTCATGTAATGAAGCAGCTGTGTCACCCCCAAACTAGTCCTACATAGCCTCCTCTGAACAGGAAATACACTCTTGAAATACAGAGCATTCTTGTGGCTGGATTCCCCAGCAAGCTCACAGGCAGGGTTGGCTACTTACTTTGGGCTGCTAAGATACTTAACTTCAATGGGCTTTGGACTAGGCCCCCATTTACAAATCTAGAACAAGTTCTTGGGCAAAACTGGTTCAAAAGAGCATGCCTGGATGAGGGCTGTGATGTCCAAAGGAGGCTGAAATAGTAGGGCACCCAAAGCCCAGCTGAGAATATTAACACAACTGAGTTGTTGACATTGGCTGGTTAAAAGTAAAACAGCAGAACTTGTTCTTTAAAAAAAATCCATAACCCAAACCCCTACTTTAATTGAAGATTGTGCTGAAATATTCATAACTGGTTTGAGCAGCTCTGACCTTATGGTAGTTACCTCTTCAGGACCAAGGTGTGAATAATTCATTTTGGCCACTTCGATCGGTTCCCAAAGTTCTGGGTGAATCATTTCTATTCAAATTGATCATGAGTGCTCATCCTGGAAAGAGCGCTTTTTGTTTTAGCTTATGATTGCAACATGATGTACAGTTAAATGAAGCTGCAGCTGCTAACTCACTGCATTGGAGTCCCCTAGAGACACTGTATAGTTCATATTTTTTAGAAGGCTGTAAAATTGAAGGCTAAACAATCCATAAGCCAAAAATTCAGATTAAAACCTCTAATCTAGTTGTGCACTTTTAACAAGATTGTCCCAGCTCCTATTGACTCTACACAGCACAACAATTTGCAGCATAAAAGAAGTCTAGGGGCCTCAAATTCACCTGGTTGATATTGACAATTGATAATGAGTCTTCTCGCTATCATCCTGAACGCCCAGAGGTACTGAGGCTCAAGTAGGGAAAGTGCAAGGATCCTCTAAAAACATTGGTTGGGTGTTTGGGGGGTTTTAAATGGATTTTTCTCCCCAAATTTTTGTGGTCTACACAATTTTATTGCTTACATTTTCATGCGTTTAGGAATTCAGCTTTAGGGCCCAGAAAGTTTGTGAATTGTAAGATTGTGAGTCCACTCACCTGTACCCAAACATTTTAAATTGATGCTATACACCCAATTTTCAAACGTGAGTGCCTGAATCCCGCACCTAGATCAATATATCAAATTATTTCACAGGCAAGATTGCTCAGGTTTGAGTGGTTTGTCTCGGTAGTAGCAAAGCTGAGAGTTCGAACAAAAACAGAGTGCCCTGCTATGTGAGTTTTTGCTGGGATCACGCACTGATGTTTTGGAAGGGCTGGGAGTTGTGCCAACTGTAATATATCAATTAAATTAATGCTCTGCTTGGCTTATTAATGCCAATGGGTCTTGGATCCATTATTGGAGTGTATTGTCAATACCGCCTTGAAAAAGGGCAAGACCCCAGCTTCTCCTCACACAGTGAATATTGGAGCAGTGAGTACCAAGAACTCATCTTTTCACAATGATAGTCTCACAAATTCTTGCCCTGTCTTGAACTTCCCCATAGCACTGATGAGCTGGAGGCCGTCTCTTGTTAACATAGTCAGATTCTGAGTGCTGCACAGATGAATCTCAACTTTCATTTAAAAAATATAATACATTTCTATCCCTTTTCCTTGTGAAAATAGCCATGCAAATGTTAACTAGTAAAAATTGATTTCAACTGATTGCCAAGACTGAGGGGTAGGCAGCTGGGCTTCTACAGCTAGAGTTTGGAGGTGCTAACGAGCCACTACATCAGCTCATAAGCAATTTGCATGTAAAATGAGCTAATTGAGTTTAGGCTGTGTCCCCAAGGAATCATCTCAGTCACCCTCCCCAAAACCAGTGTTAAATATTGTAGTGTGATAATCATGAACAGGACCTGGTTTTTAGCAAGGTGAAGCTTTTTTCGCTACCCACTGAAAAATGCTAAGGATAGCTCTGCTTGGTTAGTTCCTTCCCAAGATGGTGGTTTCTTCCTCTCAAAGTATCTAGCAGCATTTTTAGCCCTAGCCCCATTTTTCCACTCTGAATGGAACTGACTGACCCAGCTGGCTGAGGACGTTGCTAAATGGAAGCATGAATGTAAAATAACACTGGTCTACAATTTTTGAGAAGTCGTCTGCTTCAGAGATAAAATGTGCTATTTAGTATGTATTTTGATGTGCTGAATTCAAATATGACAATTAAAACAACTGATTGGCTACTGTTTCTAAGATATTTAAGTTTTTACATTTTATGTCTATGTATATTGTGTAGATAGTAGAGTTTTAATCATACATTGTAAACCTAGGTCTTTTCATGTGTTTATGGTTGCTTTACATGATACTATTTCACCTGTCCTGTTTATGTAACACTTTAAAAATCAGCAAAGGGGTTATATAAATAAAATTTATTATGAAACAAAAGGCAAAAAACTATTATGTACATAGTTTAGTCCTATTCAGTGTCTACTCGGCGCTTCTTGGCTTGTCTCTTGTATTCATTAAATGGAGCATCTCTTGTCACTGTCCAGCAATAGTCTGCAAGCATTGATGGGCTCCATTTGCCCTGATAGTGTTTCTCCATTGTTGCAATGTCCTGGTGAAATCGCTCGCCGTGCTCGTCGCTCACTGCTCCGCAGTTCGGTGGAAAAAAATCTAGATGAGAGTGCAAAAAATGTATCTTTAGTGACATGTTGCAACCAAGGCTTTTGTATGCCTTGAGGAGGTTTTCCACCAACAACCTGTAGTTGTCTGCCTTATTGTTGCCGAGAAAATTAATTGCCACTAACTGGAAGGCTTTCCATGCCTTTTTTTCCTTGCCACGCAGTGCATGGTCAAATGCATCATCTCGAAGAAGTTCACGAATCTGAGGACCAACAATGACACCTTCCTTTATCTTAGCTTCACTTAACCTTGGAAATTTTCCATGGAGGTACTTGAAAGCTGCTTGTGTTTTGTCAATGGCCTTGACAAAGTTCTTCATCAGACCCAGCTTGATGTGTAAGGGTGGTAACAAAATCTTCCTTGATTCAACAAGTGGTGGATGCTGAACACTTTTCCTCCCAGGCTCCAAGGACTGTCGGAGTGGCCAATCTTTCTTGATGTCGTGGGAATCTCTTGCACGACTATCCCATTCGCAGAGAAAACAGCAGTACTTTGTGTATCCAGTCTGCAGACCAAGCAAGAGAGCAACAACCTTCAAATCGCCACAAAGCTGCCACTGATGTTGGTCATAGTTTATGCACCTCAAAAGTTGTTTCATGTTGTCATAGGTTTCCTTCATATGGACTGCATGACCAACTGGAATTGATGGCAAAACATTGCCATTATGCAGTAAAACAGCTCTAAGACTCGTCTTCGATGAAACAATGAACAGTCTCCACTCATCTGGATCGTGAACGATGTTGAGGGTTGCCATCACACCATCGATGTTGTTGCAGGCTACAAGATCACCTTCCATGAAGAAGAATGGGACAAGATCCTTTTGATGGTCACGGAACATGGAAACCCTTCCATCACCTGCCAGGAGATTCCACTGCTGTAGTCTGGAGCCCAAAAGCTCTGCCTTACTCTTGGGTAGTTCCAAATCCCTGACAAGGTCAGTCAGTTCACCTTGTGTTACGAGGTGTGGTTCAGAGGAGGAGGATGGGAGAAAATGTGGGTCCTGTGACATTGATGGTTCAGGACCAGAAGTTTCATCCTCTTCCTCTTCCTCGTCTGACTCAAGTGAGAATGATTCTGGTGCATCACGAACCGGCAGTCCTTCTCCGTGGGGTACTGGGCGTATAGCTGATGGAATGTTTGGATAATGCACAGTCCACTTTTTCTTCTTTGACACACCTTTCCCAACGGGAGGCACCGTGCAGAAGTAACAATTGCTGGTATGATCTGTTGGCTCTCTCCAAATCATTGGCACTGCAAAAGACATAGATTTCCTTTTCCTGTTCAACCACTGGCGAAGATTTGTTGCACAAGTGTTGCAGCATATGTGTGGGGCCCACCTCTTGTCCTGATCTCCAATTTTGCAGCCAAAAGAAAGGTGATAGGCTTTCTTAACCATAGTGGTTATACTGCGCTTTTCTGATGCAAAAGTCACTTCACCACAAACATAGCAGAAGTTATCTGCACTGTTCACACAAGTACGAGGCATCTCTGCTCACTTTGGCTAAACAGAAATGTGTCCCTTTGCAAAATCAAACACTCACAAATAAGAGAGCACGACACTGTATGATTTCTAGAGCTGATATAGGGCAATTTGTTCAGCAGAGTGATGTAAGCTTCGTTATGATTGCATCATCCATGACTTCTAGGAATAACATGATGCAATTCATATCATGTGTGACGCAATACCAGCTTCAGATTGCATCATTCATTGTTTTGCCTAAAAAGCAAGTACTGTCCAAACCCAGTCATAGATTTATTCATAGATCCAGGCAAAGATGTATTTTAGTCATTTCTGGTTTAAATTGAGATCCCTTCCCTTTATAACTCACTTATCCTCTGCCATTCCCAAGTCAAGGGTCGTATATACTGACCCAATAGCATGTCTTGAAAACTAGAGCCAATCAACAATTTTAAGCATCATTTTCGTTCTCCGTGACCCAGAATTAGTAAAGTTTGACTACATTTATTTCAGAAGCATTTTGGCTGTAGAGCAGTGTATAATCGGTACGTGTGTCTTTGTTTTTTATCTTCTTTAATAAAGTTTGTTTAGGGTCAATGTATAAAGGGAAAGGGGCTTCAGTTGGGCACTCAATGAGGCTAGTTATAACAAAAGATGTACCTTTTTAATTACATTTAACATTTAAATTCATCTAAGCCTGTGCCTTGTAGAGTTGTTTTTACCACTACAGGCCCTGCCCCTGAGTTTTAAGAGCTTCTGTTATAACTGCACGGTAGTAGCACAAGTATTTTTTAACCTTTTGATTATTTATTTAAAGGAGAATGACTGGTTCATGGACTGGGTAGTGGCTATGGTGTCTTTTTCTTCTATGTCACTCGTTCAAAGTCAACCCAGGTCAGTAACGATTGAAAGTTATGTTCTGATGGCTGTGTGTTCAGTGGTTAATGTAAAATGAGTTGATGGTTCTAGTCCAATTCTGCTGTCATACTTCATACATGCAAAATAGACTTTAGCTGGCTGAACACCACAATTTTTCTTCTGTTTCTTGCAAATTTGCTCGGAAGTTAGTTGTGCAGTAAGAACTATGCATCAGGAAAGTTCTGACTTGTAAAGTCAAGCTGCTGCTGTGACTGCAACAATGGTTTTCTTTTTATAGCAGAAAAATTACACATTTTCACCGTTATACCCTAAAATATTTGGAGTCAGTGTAGGGAGACCTGCTTCATAATGGAGAAAATAGCATGAAATCATTACATAAAATAGCTGCTACCGGAGTAATGTGTCTCAGGGGTTCATATAATGGTCTTCATGACACTACTGAAGATCTAAGCATGTTATTAAATGTTGAGGTGTGGACATTGCAATGAGAGACCCTAACTATTATTGCTAGCTATTGTTAGATTTTTTTCCTTTGCATAGAAGTTCTATCCATATTATAAATCATACTGCATTTATATGACCTGATCAACATCTTGCTGTTTTGTATGTTGCCTGAATCCTGATCAATATTATGACCCCTTCCAGAGCAACACTTGTGGGGCAACCTCCCTTGGCTTGTATGATTGGCCCCATCAGACTATCTATTTGTGAAACAGAAGCTAACCCATCCAAATTATTTCCTAGATTCCCACTATGACTGAGGTACTGGTAATACTGCCTTTGTAAATGTTCATACCGATGCTTTTGTCTAAGCATATGTCTATGCTGCCAAAAAAGGTGTGTTCTTAACCCGTGTTAGCTAAGCTCGGTTAAAAGAGCAGCGAAGATCCAGCAACTCGGCTTTTAACTCAGGTTCCAGCCCAAATTCAATCCCAAGCTACCCTATAAGCTTTAACTTGAGCTGCTAACCCAAGTTTAAAAGCCAAGTTGCTGTGTCTTCACTGCTGTTTTAACTCGGGCTAGTTAACCCGAATTAAGAACACACCGGGTTTTTTGCAGTGTAAACCTACCATAAACTGATCCAGGCTATAAGCTATTGTTGAGTACATAGTAGCTGCCATGTTTGCTTCCAGCACTAATAATTAACTATAAAGCCCCTGGAGTATAAGAATGTAATATGAAACCAAAGTCTGTGCCTTTAAGCCGAGTATAGCATGTTCAGTAGAAGTTGGCAGCCAGTATGAATTGAAGAACATCCTGAATACAACTATGTGTAGCAGCAGTGCCAGGAAATCTAGCTGCTTTTATTTCAGGGAGGGTGTGTGTGGACCAGGTAGGCTTCTGCAGTACAGTATCTCTCTGTATTGAACTGCAGTGTCAGTACTGTGTAAGAGCCGGGATCCTACTGTGAACCCGGACTGCTTTGGCTCTGCTGGTCAAGAGGCAGAACTTCCATGTTACCAGGCCTGAAGACTGCTCACGGATAATGCATTATAAAATAAGCATTAGTGCTTATTCAAGTCACCCTGGTGCCCTCATTTCATTTTCTTAACTGCTCTTTATTAGTTACAACTCAGCAGACGCGATGCCCTTTTAACTCGCACAGCTTTTCATGTAATCAACTGGAGGTGCAGTTGCAGTTTGTGTTCAATTAATTCCATATATTCTGCAGTCACTACTGGGAAACCCATTTCAAAACATCAAAATAGATCTCCCCGCCCCCGGTAAATAAAAAAATCCCCTGTGGGATGGAAGTAGAGCCCATAGGAATAAAATATAGCGTTCTTAATTTAACAGAGGCTATGGTGGAAGGAAGCGCCACCGAAAAGTGTTCTCGAATAATAATCTTCTCCATGGAATCTGCATAGTGCCACAGTGGGTACTAATGCGCTGCCTCCCTGCCAGCCTCACATCCAGCCTACTCATGCCTCTCTCCAGTTCACGTTACTGATTCTGCCCCTAGCCTGGACCCCAGACTTATGAAGACGCCTCCATAGGATCTGTACAAAGGGGAGGGATGGTGCCACAGAGGGGGCTGAGCCCCAGTCTATTCATGTGGGTGGAAGTTTGCACAGATTTTGGGGTGACAATCCATGCCAAAATGATTAGAGAAACTGGGAGCATGGCAAAAGGTTCCTAAAACTGAACAAGGGTTAGCTAAGAAGGATCAGGTTGTATGATATCCACATTGGATTGGATCCACAAAGGGTCTTAGGTGTTGTGATGCTCTTATTAGTGGAGCTATTAAGGCAATCCCCTACCAACCAGATTATCTCATAGCCTAGTGGTTAAGGGCCTGAAAGGTGGTAGATCTCTGTTCAAATCCCTTCTTTTCAGAAGGCAGAGGAGGCTCCTAAATCTGGGGATTAGGTGACTAACTGGATCTGAGCCATTGCTAGGAACTGTTTACTAAAAGGGGGTTGTCACAGGGTAGAATGGGCCCTTTAAGGGGGAACCGGTCCAACCCACCTATGCCTCATTAATAGCCTTGTGATGGAGCCTGATAGAGGGCAGCTGGTCTCCATAAAGAGTCAGAGAAGAAGCTTTGGTGGAGGGAGTTAGACAGTTGCTCAGAGGGCAGAAGGCTACAGGGGAGGCAGACTCCATCCAGCTAGGCCGGGGAGTGGTCTGCCAAAATCAGAGAATCGAATTGGCCTCTGTGGACTTTAGTTTGGGACTTTGAGTTTTGCTTGCAACTTTGCTATTAATAAGTCCAGGGCTAATCAGAGGCACACATCAACTTTTCAATGCTGAAGGAGAGATGATAGGTAGGGTGGGAATAGGTTGTGATTGTGCCACTCATAGACTACAAACCACTTTACATGTCAAGCCAGTTGCAGAAGGAAACTGTGTTGGCAGGGCTGGCTCTGGCTTTTTTGCTGCCCCAAGCAAAAAAGCCGCCCACCGCCCCCTCCCCTGGCCGGGATGGGGAGCGCGGCAGGCCCCGCTACCCCAGCCAGGGCGCTGGCGGGGAGGGCGCCAAGCCCGGCTGCGGCCCCGCTCCCCCAGGCGGCCGGAGCGCCACGGGGTGGGCGGCGAGCCCGGCTGGAGTGCCGGGGGGAGGGCAGCGAGCCCGGGCACTGCCCTGCTCTCCCGGAGCGCCGCGGGGCGCAGTATGTTTAAAAAAACCAAAAAAAACAAAAAAACTCTGAGCGCCGCCCCCCTCCAGGTGCCTCCCCAAGCACCTGCTTGGTAGGCTAGAGCCAGCCCTGTGTATTGGATTGATCAGTTTCATCCTGCAGCTACAACCCTCAGGTGTCAAACACGTCTGCACCTGAGCATAGTAGCTGCAACAAAAATAAGATCCTGAAGAGAAATGGAAATAAAATAAAAAAGAATAAAAAATATGTAATGGAAACAGCAAAAGTGAGGTGGGGACCAAATAAGAATATACAGTCGGATAGTGCTTGTCGGGAAAAGATAAGGACAATAGAACAAGTTCATACTTGCCAAGGGACTAAGAAGAAGAAGTCAGGCTTTTACAGATATTTCAGAGGGGAAGGAAATACTAACGAAAAAAAGACTCATAATGACTTTTACACTGATGAGGTGTTGAACTTTTTAAAAATCTGTCTTTAATGAGAACCATAAAAAATATGATAAAGCACATGGGTGTGCGCACACACACCTTAGTCTGCATGTGCCTGTTAGCTGCTCTTCCTTCTGTACTCCCCTTCAGCCCTGTTGCCATGTAATTTATACCGGGCTGACTCTCTACTTCTGTATACACCAGTAGTGGGCAACCTGTGGCCCATGGGCTGCACGCGGCCCATCAGGGTAATCCGTTGGTGGGCTGTGAGACAGTGTTTACATTGACCGTCCGCAGGCATGGCCACCTCCCAGTGGCCGCAGTTCGCCGTTCCTGACCAATGAGAGCTGCGGGAAGCGGCGCAGGCCGCAGGGACATGCTGGCTGCTGTTTCCCGCAGCCCCCATTGGCTGGGAATGGTGGCCACTGGGAGATGCGGGCAGCCATGCCTGCAGACGGTCAATGTAAACACTGTTTCACGGCCCGCCACCAGATTACCCTAAGAGACCGCATGTGGCCCGCGGGCCACAGGTTGCCCACCACTGGTGTACACAGTGCAATGAATACAAAATGCTATCAAATTAGATTGGTAGCGTTTTATACTAATGTTGCACTGGTGTAAATGACTACATAAGGCCCAGCCTGAATACCAAATGGATGTAGGCTACATTTCTTCTATCTTGTGTACATAGTGCTGCAGTGTGCACTGAAAGCCTCAATCTGGGACAGTTCCTCAGATTTGTCATTAAAAAGAATGATTCAAGTGTGAGAATCTCTCTCACAACCTCTGTGGTGACGACCAATTCAAAGAATTCATTTAGCTTCATCTCAATACCCCTGTCTTCCACTGGTGCTCCTTTAGCACTTCGATCATCCAGTGGCCCCACTGATTTGGCAGGCTTCCTGCTTCTGATGTACTTAAGAAAATGTTTTCTGTTAGTTTGAGTCTTCTGCTAGTTGCTGTTCAAATTCTTTTCTGGCCTGCCTAATTATACTTTTACACCTGATTTACCAGAGTGTATGCTCCTCTCCATTTTCCTCCCTAAGATTTAACTTCCAATTTTTAAAGGATGCCTTTAACTTCTTCTTTTATGTTGTTGTTTAATCTTTGTGGCACTTCTTTGGTCCTCTTACTATGGTTTTTAATTTGGGGTATACATTTTATTTGAAACTCTTACGGTGTTTTTAAAAAGTGTCCATGCAGCTTGCAGGCATTTCAATCTGGTTTGAATTTCCATTTAACTACCTTCCTTGTTTTTGTGTCATTTCCCTTTTTGAAGTTTAATGCTACAGTGGTGGGCTTCTTTGCTATTTTTCCCCTTACAAGGGTGTCAAATTTAATTATATTATGGTCACTACTATCAAGCAGTTCAGCTAGATTCACCTCTTGGACCAAATCCTGTCTGCCACCTTGGACTAAGTTACTAATTGCCTTGTGGGTTCCAGAACTAGCTGCTCCAAGAAGCAGTCATTAATGGTGTCTAGAAACTTTTTCTTAGCATCCCATTCTGAGGTGACATGTACCCAGTCAATATGGGGATAGTTGAAATCCCCCATTATTATGGAGTTTCCTATTTTTATAGCCTCTCTCATCTCCTGGAACATTTCACAATCACCATCATCTTCCTAGCCAGGCGGTGAGTAGTGTATTCTATAGTCTTATTATTCAAGCATGGAATTTCTATCCATAGAGATTCTATGGTAGTGTTTGATTCATTTGAGGTTTTTACTATATTTGACTCTATGCTTTTTTTCCATACGGTGCCACTCCCCCACCAGCACGACCTACTCTGTCATTCCTATATATTTTGTACCCTACTATTACCATGTCCCATTGATTAGCACCATTCCACCAAGTTTCTGTGATGCCTATTATATCAGTATCCTCATTTAATACCAGGTTCATCCATCTTAATATTTAGATTACTTGCATTTGTATACAAACACTTATAAAAATGTGTCACCTTTTTAGCTGTTTGCCTTTACATGATGTAATTGAATTGGATTCTCTTTTATTTGACTGTTCTCTTCAGGTCCTACCTGTTCTTTAACAACTTCTATCCTCTTTATAGAGAATCCCAGTTTATAGATCCTCCACTAAAGGATGTCTCTGTCTGAACCGTGTGCCCCTCTGCACCTGTCAGCTTTCTCCCAGCCCTTAGTTTACACCTAAAGATCCTGAGTGTTCTCTCACTTACAGCTGCATAAATCAGAACTGATTCCATTGACGCTGATGGAGGTATGTTGGTGTGAAAGGGAATGAGGCCCAGTTGTAACTAATAGAACTGTTTACATCCCCATTGATTTTGATACTGTAGGATTAACCTCCACAATGTAACCATCCTTGCAGGCTTACAAAGAGGAAGGATGGTCCAGTGGTTAAGACACTAGCTCAGGATTTGGGTGACTGTAGTTCCTGTTGCTGTGTGACCTTGGGCAAGTCTCTTAGCCTCAGTTTCCTATCTGTAAAATGGGATGACTATACTTCCTTACCTCACAGGGAGTTGTGAGGATAAATACACTAAAGATTGGCAGGTGTTTGGGTACTACAGTAATACGTATAAGTATCTTAGATAGGAGTAACAATGATGTCTTTACAGGGCCCAAAGTAAATGGTGGTGAGCATGTGTCTCTGATCTATTTAAAAGCCAAAGTGTGTGCTAAGTGATGGAGGCATGGGACATGATGTTCTCCTTTTGTTTTACATTCTTTAAGTATTTGTAGGAGAGAAAAGAAGCATTTAGCATGTTACTTTAAAAAAGATAGGGGAAATTTAGGAAAACTGTCAGGACACAAAATATCTTGTTAATAACATTTATAATGTTTGAAATCACAGGAAAGCGCACAGGAAAATCTTACATGAAAATCACTGAAAACAATGTAATTTCCCTTTTCCAATTTCTCTCAGGCAGCAGGGTTTTAGGAAATCAGCTTGAGACTACAGACATGAATACAAATTCTGAAGTTATTCCCAGCAGATAATATGCTCTGCAAATAAGACATAGTTTGCTCTGATTAGATTTTTGGGGAAGCTTCAAAAGTAGCCAGCTAAATTATTTCTTTTCTTTGCACTATTCTGACATCTTCAATCATAATTTCCATCCGCAACCAATTTTGCTTCTCTGTTTTCCATGCTTGCTCTGCGCCTCAGGTGAATTTTTCCAGAACATTTCAGCAAAAATAGTTCAGCCACTTCTAAGAGTGAAATTTAAGGGCAAATAGGTAGTTCTGACAATGTTAGTTTCCCCCTAACTGTTTCTTTGAAGAGCAGTAGTGCCTCCAGAACCAATATTTGGCTAATTTATAAACCTCTGAAAAATTCAGTTGAACATGTCCAGTAAATCTTTTTAGAGGGTAAAATCACGCTGCACATTCCATTTGCGTAGAGCATCCCTTAATTGACAAGCATGAATTACTGGACACAACACTTGTTTATTTTTTAGTGAGGTTTTACAGCTTTGGTGCAGTTTTCACTCTTGGATATGGGCCAGAAATATGAAGATTGCATCTTCTGAGCCACCTGTGCCTACTACCCAGTCATGTTCATAATATATGGCAATGGAGGGCATTAAGCATGGTTCAAAAGGTAGTGGAAAAAGTAATGAATTTTAAAAAGCACACACTGAAGAAATGTGAAGTCAGATGTAGAAAATGGATTGTAATCAATTATTTTCTTTTCCTCTAATCCATCTTTGAGTGACATGTTTCCAGTTCTGTTGTTATGAGAGTGGCTGCACCAACCTTTGTAAAGTGCTTTCTCTCGCTAGTCTACCTTTCGGTGTGCAGCATTTTCTGATACTTAGTATGAAGGATGCTATGTAAAAATAAATTCATATTATGTGCGGGTGTGTAGATATTTATATATCTATATCCATATCTACACAACAGAATATAGGGAGAGAGAAATTGTATATGGTTAGGGAAAACATGGAAAATGGGCATATTGTGTAAATTATTAATTCTGTTTATCTATCTTAGGGTTTCCTATAAGTGCACATCGCCATGGTATCTAAGTGCTTCCCAGGCAAATAAAATTGTCATGGTGAAGGCCCTAGTTGATCCAAAAACATGAAGAGATAGCAATCTGAAGAGTGAAAGTGAGAAGTAAGCTGTTAATTATTGTGACACTGAAAGAGTAGTTGTATCCATTTGTGCAAGCAGAGATGTTAGGAAGCGTTTTTCCCTTGATCAGAAAATATCTTTACAGACAGGGAATCACTATGTGTACCCAAACTACCTGACAGAGTTTTTAGAGTGATTTTTTTTCATGTGAGTATAAAGTCAATCCTTGGCCCTGGCATGTTAGGACTTCCGTAGTTCACTTGTGCTTCACAGCCATGGAGGCCTTCTCTGAGCCTGAGAGAAAAGAAACCCTGCCTCTCCCTGCACTCTCAACCCTCTGCCTCCCTGTCTCTCTTCTCTTTCTTACCCCCACCTGCCCACCCACCCCATGGTGAAGTAGTAACAATGTGGCTACCCAACTCCTCCCTTCTCAAGGGATAGTGTCTGTCTTCACCCTGCACCACCACTCCTCCCTCACCTTTATTCCCATATATAATATGGGAATTAGATCTCTGGAGATGACATTAGGAGAAATAGTCCCTGCTTCTTGACATCCCAGCAAGAAGATAGAATTCCAAGGAGAGCTTGGAAGATTGGTCACCAAATGAAATTAATAGGCAGCAGGTTTAAAACAAACAGAAGGAAGAATTTCTTCACATAACACACAGTCAACCTGTGGAACTCTTTGCCAGAAGATAAGCTCATGGAGGATAGGTCCATCAATGGCTATTATCCAGGATGGGCATGAATACAAAATTATTCTCTGAAGTGTCCCTAGTCTCTTTTGGTCAGAAGCTGGGAATGGGGGATTGATCACTTGATGATTACCTGTTCTATTCATTCCCTTTGAAGCCTCTGGCATTGGCCACTGTTGGAAGACAGGATACTAGGCTAGATGGCCCAGTATTGCTGTTGTCTTGGTCTTATGTTCGTATTGAATAGACCAGCACGGCCCACAGAGATTTCTCAACTGATGTGTCTGAAACAGACAAGTCAGGTAGAAATGAGCGACTAGGAATATAACTAGGATGAAGACACTTTAACAAAAGGGGGTCTATGAGGAAATAGGACAGAACTCCAACCTAAATAATTAAATATTCAAGACCCCACTCTCTGACCTCATCCCCAAAACTCTATTATGGAAATGTCCTATAAAACTTAATAGAAAATAATCATATATATATATATATTAGTGCTGATCAAAAATCTGAAAAGCTTTTCATTGAAAAAATAATTTTTATAAAAATTACTCCTTTTCAAGAAAAAATATTTTTAAATTAATGTCTTAATTTTTAATGTTTTAATTTTTCAAAAAATGTTGACAGGGAAAAATGAAATATTTTGCTGTTTTCAAATTTTTGTAATTGTGGGGAAATGTGCACCTTCTTTTTCTCTCTTTTCCCCCCTGTAGAAAGGAAGAGGGTAAATATAAGAATTTAGAGACAAAGTAACACTTTCACTTCTTCCAGTTGGAAAACAGTAAACGTGATAGAAAGCTGAGGAGGGGAGAACACATTTTCACACTTTGAAACTGGCAAAAGTTTGGGAATAATAAGGAAGTGTTTGGAAATCTACTTTTCCCCACTTCCTTAACTTTTCAAATTTTCTCATGGAAAAAACATTACTTCCAGATGGGAAAATTTCAAGGGGGGCTTTTCCCAATAAAAATGTTCCCACCAAAAAAAAAAATCAATTTTCCAGGCAACTTTAATTGCTATCTTTTTAACCCAGCCTAAGGGTTTTAATATCCCTGATGTACAAAAGTATAGGATGGTTAAAAACCAGGTAGGAATGACATAATTCTCTATTACAGTCTGTAGGTTCGAGAGTAACTTCTACAGAACCCTGTACAAAAGGTTTTGTTCTTGGTCATCTGCTGTGAGGCAAGGCTATAAGGACTGTGCAGACTGTGAGATTACTGGGTTATTAAAAACTGGGACACGCTGTGTGGTGGAGTTGACAACCCGTCAGTATGAAGCAGAGTGGATAGGGAGCTGAACTGGATGTGGCTTATAGATAAGCATCCACCCACTGTGCTAACTAGATTCAATTTTGTTTTCTTATTGTTATTCTCATCCAATGTTATTAAAAAGACATAATTGGTTTATTTAAATCTGGAGACATAACAGAGACAAGACCATGCTGTGGATAGGTCTGCTCAGTGAACCAGGAACCCATTTGCATTATTTCTTAATTCCCCATACCTCACCCCACCCCACCCCACCAATGAGCACTGCTGTATCATCCAAACCAAACCAATCATCTGCACAATCAGTGAGCTTGATGCAAAGCCAGTTTTTATGACTGGCTGGGGCTAGTACTTCCCATAGTGCTTCATACATAGACCTCAGGATTTGTCTCTTAGTGCTCATGAAAGTCACTGGTTTGACAGCCTCAGAGACTGAAATCCTCTGTTAAGCTGCAAAGTAGATATAACATGGGCAGCAGCAACACAGCTGTCCCCATATCCAACCAGTAGGAATCAAACCTGGCCCAGATCCAATTAGCGCAAGAAGCTACTTTGACCTCCGCACCCATTCATTCTTTTGCTTCCCTGCTGATTTGTGTGATGTCGACACCTGTGGACAAAGTTTTATTTTATCGAATAAATCAGGCGTAAGGACCTAACCTACTTCCACATACAAGGATTCTGATGGTGAAGAAAGTTTCTTTCCCTGAAATTTAGAATTACTGCACTTATTCACTTGCATCTGAAGAAGTAGATATTGACCCATGAAATCTTATGCTCCAATACGTCTGTTAGTCTATAAGGTTCCACAGGACTCTTTGTCGCTTCTACAGATCCAGACTAACACGGCTACCCCTCTGATACTTGCACTTATACCAAATGGCAAAATGTCCTTAAGCTTCAAAGAGTTAGATTTATCCTGATAGGTAGCAGATGCCATGTTAGAGATGATACGTGTTCTGCATCTTTTCTGCATTAGGTAATTATTTGTAATAAAATTCATACAGTCCAAAAGTCAAACCATCGCCTCCATGAACATCTTGACCTAACTGTGGCAGTGGGTCAGTTGAATTTCATTCTCTTCTAAGTACATCTTCTCTACCAATTAAACTTATATTAATTCTATCTTCCTTACTAATATACCAGCTGATCATTTGGATGGATATCACATTTCTGTAAAATGGATTGGGGTCATATGGTTAAATCTCATAAATTCAAGAGGTCACAAAGTTGGACAGACAAACATATAGCTGAAAGGCTAAAAAGTCATGTAAGCCAGAAACTGGTATCACCAAAAAGCAGATATGAGTGTTTCTGCTAGTTTAGAAAAAGTTGAGAGAGGTGATAATGACCCATTAGCAAGCTAGAAACCAAGATGGAAGCTTCTTCCCCATCTTGCAGATCCAGAATTGTATGTGAATTAAGTATAGTGCGGGGGTGGCCAAACTGTGGACTGTGAGCCACATGCAGCTCTTTGACCATTAAAGTGTAGCTCACGTAGCCCTCCCACCCCATTGTCCACCTATCAGAGCGGGGGGCGGGGACAGAACTCAGGACCTCTGCCTTGCAGCAGGCTGGTGGGGGAGAGGCTTCTGCCCAGCGGGGAGGGTAGTCTTGGGGCTTCAGCCCCCGAGATGCACCTGCCGGGGTTCTGGGCTTCAGCAGAATCAGGGCTAAACCCCAAGTCTATGAGGTGCCTCCCACAGGGCTGAAGCCTCGAGCCCCAACAGATGCGCCCCGGCTCAAGAACTTTTGAAGATTGTTGTATGCAGCTCAGAGGACCAGTAAGTTTGGCCACCCCTGGTATAGAGTTTATTTTGCAAATCAGAATGACTGTACACAGAACGCTTTGTGGTGGCATGCTACCTCTCCTCCCCCTTCTCTGGGCCAGCAGATACCTTTCTGCTGCCTTTTCAGTGGGGTCAGCTTTCTGTCTTTTTGACTCTTTTGCAATGAAACCTTTTCAGCCTTTTGACCATATGTCTGTCAATCATGTGTCTAGACCCCTATAACTGCAACGCACCAGCTTAGTGTGTCATATTTCCCTATAATGGTGGGTCCCCATAAAGAATAAGAGCTTATTACTGCGATGACTTAATGAAGCTACTCCTTTAGTTCAAGTGGCAGTGGTCTGTGTTTTTAAAGGCCTAATCGCTCACTGAAGTCAATAGAAAGACTACCTTAGTGCAAGAGGTTTTAGGTTGTATTCCCATTGGAAATCCATTATGGGGGTTCTGAAAATGCAATAGTTTTTCTTCTCTGTTAACTCCACAAAGATGTCAGTGGCTGCCAAAAGAAGAGAATAGGAATATAAATATTTTATATCCGACCATGAGAAGGACATTTTGTGAAAGCAAGGATTCTGTGGATTATTCCAGCTAAAGAGGATTTGGTACATTCCAGACAGCTATTTTGCAACAAACCAATGTGGTGGTGAGCACTGTGATAAATAAAAACCATGAGCTGAGATGAAGAGGAAAATCTAGAAAACTATCAATGTGAGCAGAATACAGACATTCAAACTGAAGAATTTGCAGAACATGAAGTCTTGCCAGATTTAGCAATTATGTTTTATACATTTCTACTGCAGGTCTAGAGCTTAGAATTTCCTCCTTTATTAATGGAAGAGATGGAAGGAATCAGAGTCAAAATGACCAACCTGCAGTAAACGTAAGATTATAGGAGATCAGTGCTGTCAAAAGCATAGGAAAATCCCAAAGTCAGTCCTGCTCGAGGAAATATATGCAATATTAGAGCTAGTCAAAGTGTTTTATTGTAAAGTAATTTTGATGACCAATGGCTTTTAATCAAAAACAACAAAATTGGCAATTTTTCATTTTTGATTATATTTTCTAGTTTTTAGATTAAATATTGGGAACTGAAATTTTTGGTAAAAAATCCATTTTTGGTTAAACGTTTCAGGTTTTGGTAATAATGTTCAGTTTTGGTTTTTGAAAATCAGAATTTTTTTACTGAATAAAGAAAATGAGGTGCTATCCCAATAAGGTCCACCCACTCAGCGCCTTCATCCCAAGCAACAACTAAGCTAGCCATGTTAATTTAATTTTGGAGCTGTAGGTCACAGACATTAATTTCTAGTCTAGTATATGTAACCTGAAGTGAAGTATTTACACTTTGTATCTGTTTAGAATGTCTTGGCCAGAGAATCTAAAGTTGTAATCTGAAACTGTAGACATAATTTGCTTTCCTCTCATGGACCCAAAATGCTGCCATCCTTTAGCTCTGACTATAAATAAACGCTTCAAAGGTGAGGTAGAGTAGCTGTTCACTGAAAAATACAAAGGCATTCAACAGAGACCGCATGGCCCAGCAACTGAAGGAAGTGTTTCATACAGTTAAACTGGAACATCCATATACCACTTCTGAAACCCTGGCAGTTTTTTGAGTAGTTGAATATCAGGCCGCACAGTCTAAGAAATAGAAGACTGAGTGACTTAAGAGGTTACTTGCTGACCTGTAACTGAGTTTTCTTCATAGACCTTTATCATCTTTCTGTTGGATCTCAGTGTTCTGGTCCCCAACTTCCCTTTGCTTTACAGTCTTTCCTGACCTCATTCATGGATTTTTTAATTGGAAAAACCTGTTCCACCTCCATGCCAATGGGGGGTATTGTGAAAAATTAACTGCAAGATTAATTTTTGATTACAAGATACCCGGTAGTCACATTTCTCTAACCTGTGCCCTAACCACAGGTGCATGAGGTACGTAAATGCTAATGAGAATAGAAGAACTACAAAACACTATGAAAAACAGAGTACCCCAATATTCTTGGGGGACACAACACAGATAAGGAAAAAGAGGGGTGACCCTTTCACCCACATATGCTGGGTATCAGGTATAATCAGAATCACATTATAAAAGAGAATGCCCAGATTGGAAAAAATGAGTTACCATTGGGAAAACACCAGCAGGAACCATCTCTCTATTGATGATCAATTTGTGAGGAACCCATCAGATCACAAGACTATCTAGGGGGATGCGAGTATGACTATAGCTATAACTTGTGCATGGGTATTTTTATAGTTATATGCTTGGATAATCATAACCTTGTTGGTGACTTTAATAAAATTGATAAGGCAGATTAGACGTGAATGTCTGTGTTACTATCCTTGGTCTTCATGTGTTCCTAGAGACACTAGATCTGAGACAAATGACAGAGATAACTTCCACTCTGAGCTTGAAACTGTAGCCACCAGAGCCAGATCCTTGGTGGTTTAATACAAAATTACTTAAAGTAAATTTAGTTAATTTACTATTTTAACTCACACACTTAATTGTCTGCAGCATGGGGGCATGATAGAGCACACTCTTTAAATGCTATGTCCTGAATTGTTTGTTTGTTGTTTAAAAAAAATATAAAAAAGATTTTTCTCTCCTGTTGATGTTTATAAGGGTCTTGCTGGCAAGCGAGAAGCTGACATGTGGTAACAGTGAAACTGACTATACAATTGGCCTTGTACTTTCACTGTTATGGTGAAAGGTGCAAATGGCTTGCACAATATGGTTCATTGAGATATAAGCACCACAAACTTGTTAAGGAGATTGAGTGGGTTAAAGTACTCTTCTCTGTCCAGCAGTTAAACCCCTTTGTATAGCAAACAACAACAGTATGCTTAGAAAAGGTCTGCAGCACTGTGTCTAACCACATGATGTGTAGTTTAAGTAACTTCCACAGCCATAGAAGAGTATCAGAAGTATGCAGGTTTGATAAATTTGTTCTTTTGAATATAGTCTTACCTTCTGGCTCCATGGGCCTTCATTGCTGAGGCTGCTAAAACAATTCTTAAAATGTCTGGCTGGCAGCAACCATTTGACAGCTTACTGCATAGGTAGATTTAGTCATCCACTACTTCCATAGTTTGTTGTGAAGCACAGATATCTTATATCACAACTTTTGCACCAACACTCTGGATATTTGTTTTTGCCCAAGAAACTCTTAGTCCAAAGACAGCTGTCTCATGTTAGAAACTCTCCAGTGCATCTTTGAGATTATTTGCATCCTGACCAAAGAGGACCACATCATCCACACAATCCAGGTTGGTAAAAGAGATTGAATTGACAGTTATATTGATATTTGCAGAGAGTTGTTCAAAGAGCCAATTGATTGCATAACAGAACATGACTTGGGCCAGGATACATCCCCACTTTACCCCAGATCTAGTATGAACCCCCCCACACACACACCCAAATACCCCTGCCCCTGAGTCTTCATGTAGATCTTCAATTTGCCTCCGAAGGGTGTTGGAAACACCAACGTCCTGTAGGTCCTTCTACAGGACATCTCTATTGACCGAATTGAAGGGTTCCTTTAGATCTATATATGCTTCTGTCAAAGGCTGATTAAATTCACCATGGATCTCAGATAAAAGACAGAGCAAGTATAGCATCCATTGTAGATCACCTGCCAGTGGAAACCAATTGCTCTGGGTGATGGCATTTCACAAAGAGAGGTTGGAGCCGGGTGAGCAGGACATGTGTGAAGACTTTTTCAGGGACAGATAGCAGAGTTATTGGCCTGTAGCCTAAAGCTACCACATTCAGTGGGCCTTTCCCCTTATAGAGCAGGATAACTATCCCATCTTTCCACTCTGCTGGTACCTTCCCAGTTTTGCAAAGCAGTTGCCCAAAAGGCGAGCTGATGCTCAGACTCATCTATGAAGTCCACATGGTCCTAGCAGAGACGTTTTGGGCTATAGGATTTCTCATGAGTAAAGACCATGGGCTGGGGCTGGGGCTGGAGCAGTGAGATGCATGTTAAACTGTGAGATGAGAGTGAGATCACAGGAGAGAGACAGAGGCTAAAGACAGCTCCTTCTGTTTGGGAAAGAGCAGAGTTGCCGGACCTGAGGTGCCTCCAAAAGAGTGTTGTCTGAGTGCAGCATGCGCCCATCTCTGTTCAAGGAAACAGGACTTGTGTACATTTTGTAAGTGAACAAATTGTGCTTAGAAAATTCCCCGATTCCATGTCACCAATTTCTTCTCCAAATGAGAAACTGACCTACAAGGTGTTGAAATCTACTTCCTCTTGGAAAAGGGGTGGCAATACTTTAAGAAAGATTGATCTCAGATGTAAAATTCTCCAGTAGCTGGGCTCATAGACAGCAATTATTATTCAGTGTAGACAAATGTAAAAATGTTTCTTGAAGTGAAGAAATAAATAGAGAAAGAGAAACTCTCTCTAATACTAAAAGAAAAAGATGTTCCAACCTACTAACAAGAACAGTGAGATTTGGGAGATACTAACTTATTATCAGAATCTTTAAAACCTCAAAATGCAGTGACATATTCAAAAATGTGGGCTTATTCTTATATATAACATGTGCAAGGCTTTGATGAGTTGCGTCCAGTGCTAAAAAAAGCCCAGCAGTAATTTAAAAAAAAGACTATGGTTATGTGACACAGAAATCATTTTAAAGATCTTCAGCAATTTAAATTAATTAAACCTTTATTCTCATTGGACAGTAGCAGGGAACTCACACTGGGTTAATTGAAGCTCTTGTTTATATACTTACTTTAAATTGGAAAGAGTGGATAACATGGATTCAAATAAATTCTACACTTGCAAAGAACACAGAATGACAGAGCCACTAGACACCACTAAAGGCAGTACAGAGATTCAGATTGCATATTATTTTTGTGCGTATTTATTTAGAAGGCATATCTGGAAAGGCTGTGCATAAGCTAAGGAAAGTTGACGTGTTACATGCAAGCTAGAGGTTCTTCCAAGCAACTCTCTTACTCACTGGCATTTTTAGAGAATGTTCTTTTTCTGCATGCTTCTTTTTCAGTGGACTTACCCCTGGCACTTTTCTTTTACTGGAGCTCCCGCACAAGGAATACAATGGAAAGTTAGCTTTATGATAAACAAAACAGGTTTCCCATTTTGAGTAGGACAATACCCATTTCTTTATATTGAAATCTCAGATTTTCTGCAAGGCATTCACTCATTTTTTTGCTGATTTCCAAACATGATGAGTGCTTATGTATCCCACATACCTCCAGGTTCTGGTGTTCTGTCCCCTCTAGTGGCACCAAGACCACTTCGAGATTAAATGAGTCTGCTCTACAGCCTTAGCTAAGAGCCATGTGGCTCATGCATTTACCTTCAGAAGTCCCAAGTTTGATCCTGTCCGCCGACAACCGGGGTCTATTGGTGTTACACTTACGCTCAGAAGTGGGAAGGTGTACCTGATTCAAGAAACCTAGGCTAGAGAGGATTGCTGCAGTGATATGAGTAGCTTTCTGTGCATGAATGTAATGTTGCTTCAGGAATTTTAGGGTAATAATAAAAATAATTAATGTTTTGTATCTGCACTGATCTGCTCCAGCACATGGACTCCTTCTTTTGGGCCCAATGCTGCCCTTCTTGCTTGAGCAAATCTCCCATTGACTTCAATGGGAATTTTGCCTGAACGGGAATCACAAGATTGGGCGTGACTATCAGAAACTTTTAATTCTGATACCTCCTCATTAACCTTAATTTTAGACTAGCACTAATGTATTTAGGTTAATGTATCCCAAGCAAAAGAGATATGGGGCTGCAGCAGAACCCAAGCTCTGGGCCATCAGTGGCAAAGTTTTTCAGGAGAGGGGAGTACAGCGGCACAAGCTACCTGCACCCACCATTCTGTCAGGGGGTCCAGCACAACCCAAAAATTGAGTGGGGTTGGCTGGGAGAGGTGCTGGTTCAGTGACCTTAAATCTTCCCTCCTTTCGTGAACTTACATTCTTCCTTCTCTGAGCAAGAGACTTTCATAGAAGTTGTTCCAAGACTGTGGAATGAACTCCCACAGGATCTAAGGCCCATCGCAAACCTCACCACTTTCCACTTCAAGTGCAAGGCACATTTCTTTGACCTGCCTTCTGTCACATAAACACATAGCTGTGGGTACATTTAAAAAATAAATAAAAAGAAAACAATGCCCCTACCAAAATAAAACACTACACAGCACACACAATTCTTCCCCTGGGTAGAAGATGAGAGAAAGAACAGTGCTATAAAGTTCTTCAAGAAGTGTAAAGATGCCACACTTCCAGTACCCTCTAGATCAGGGATCAGCAACCTTTGGCACACGGCCCATCATGGAACTCCGCTGGTGGGCCGGGACCAGTAGCGTAGCCGGGGGGGAGCAGGGGGAGCAGCCGCTCCCCCTTGAGCAGAAGCGGCGGAAGCGGCGCCTTTTTTTAGCAGCACTAAAAAAAGGCGCCGCTTCTTACACTCACCCGGCGGCGCTCCGGGTCTTCAGCGGCATTTCGGCGGTGGGTACCACCGAAGACCCAGAGTGAGCCGCCGAAGTGTCGCCAAAGACCCGGAGTGCCGCCGGGTGAGTACAGGGGGAGGCGCCTTTTTATAGCACCGCTTCCCCTGCGCTCCGGACCTGGCTGCGCTACTGGCCAGGACGGTTTGTTTACTTGCAGTGTCTGCAGGTTCGGCCAATCACAGCTCCCACTGGCCACGGTTTGCCGTTCCAGGCCAATGGGGGCTGCGGGAAGCGGTGGCCAACAGATTCCTCGGCCCACGCCACTTCCCACAGCCCCCATTGGCTTGGAATAGTGAACTGCGGCCAGTGGGAGCTGCGATCGGCCGAACCTGTGGACTCTGCAGGTAAACAAACCATCCCAGCCTATCAGAGGCTTTCCCTGATGGGCCACAGGCCAAAAGTTGCCGATCCCTGATCTAGATACAGTCTTTGGTTTCCTTGGACACACTTCCTGCTGGGGGAGAGAAACAAAGCAGCCCAGGGCAGGCACAGAGTGCAGCTACATAGAATAGTGGAAAGTTTTGGTACCTTGGTCTGTACATCATTTCTGTTCATAATAATGGGTTTATATTTAAACCAGTCTCCTCATTAGAAGATACTAGAAGAACAAGCCACACATGACAGATGCTAGTCACATTGCCTAATACACTACCGGAAGGCATTCAGATACTATAGTAATGAGGGGAGTATACAGAGCTGGTGCTAGACATACGCAGAGTAAGCAATGGCTTAGTGCCCTGAGCAGCTCAAGGGGGCACCCTGTGCACTTTTTATTATGTGTTGGGGGGGGGAATATTCATGCTTAGAGCCCCCAAAGGGCTAGCACTGCCACTAGGAGTCTATAAGAGCCTATACGGAGTAGAATAGACAGTGTGAATCTCCACTCATGAGCAGCCACTAATGTGGCCATCACCAGGCAGTACACCAGGACTGCTGGGTATGAGAGAAAGAAGGTCAGGATCAGCAGAGACATGGTGAAGGAAGATGCACATTCTCTTTCATGAGCTTCCTGATCCTTTTTTGGGCCTCTAGATCCAAACCTCACTCTCTTACGCCTACTTGATTGTCCTCAGGATTGGCCAGGCTGCTGTGTTGCTGCCTTTTAAAGGAATAGAAGTTCTCCATGCCCCTTAGTATTTGGTCCCACACTCTCCAGTGCTTGAATTCTGTATCTACAGTGATTTGTGATTTGCACAAAAAAAGCCGCACTGATGTAATCTAAGATGTGAATATAAACCTAGAGAGTTAAATTGGCGCAAACCTATGTGTAAACACTCTTATTTACATATAAGTGTGTCTTTTCCTTGGTTTAGTTTAAGTCAATTGGGAACTGGTTTAAGCTAAACCAAAATAAGCCACTCAAACTGATATAAGAGTGTCCACACAAATTTGAGTTAAACCAGGGCAACTTTCTTGTGTAGACAAGGCTTCAGTGTGCTTTGTTATTACTATACAGTACGTATAACAATAAAGAAATACTCTGCTTTTCTGTTTCTCTCAAGGATTAGCTTACTACCAGCACTTAACAAAGCCAAGGGCTTGTCTTTGCTGCGGAATTAACTTGAGCGCTTACTCAGGTGTTGCCTCTAACCTGGCTCACGTCCAGACACAAAACCCTCTGGCCTGAATGTGCTGGAGCTTTACAACCAGTCTAGCTGGCCAACCATAGCCTTATAGGCCAAGTCAGAGTGCTACAGACACTCAGGCTGTTAACCTGCTCACATGGCAGTGTGGATGTAGGCTAAACCACTTGAGTGCTGATAATCTCAAAATGCCTTCCCACAATTCCCCCCAGGTGCCCTGAAGGATAGACAGGTTCTCCCACAGTTCAGTGGAAAAGTTACTGTGTTAAGATCCCTGGGATATGATTACAGAAGTTCTAGCACCTCACATGGGTAAGTACAGCACTAGTGTTGGTGCAGTAACTTAAGTATGGCATTGGAGTGTGGCTACTCACGCCTGAGCTAGGCCAACCCAGGTTCTCAGACCTGAGTTAAGTCTGAAGTGAAGACATACCCTAAGGGCCAAATTCACCTTTACTCATATTGAGAAGTACTTTACTCTGCAATAGGACTTTTTATGATGTAAAGTACTCCCCAGCAAAAGGGTATCAGAATCTGGCCTTAATACAGTAGCATAGCCAGCACATACCAACATTTTAAAAACCCTTTTTTCTTAACATTTGCATCAAAAACATTGATGTTTATTTTTTCTCCTTTCTCCCCATTGGCAAAGTTTAAGTGAAAACTTTCTCCTGTCTCAACTATAGATTTAGTCCCTGGGGATATGTAATCTACAGAATTCTCAAATGCTTTTGTTTCGTTATCTTGACACTGCTGCCACCATTTTCTCATTGCTGATTGCCTCCATTTGATTGGTCACTAACAATGCAATGACTAAGCCAATGTAAACATGTAATACTGATCTCCATCTGGAGTTCCTATTCATGACTAGACGGATCATGGTATGTACTGTGCACACTACAATTCAATCAGCTTTGTGGTTTACAAAGGTGGTTTTGTTATCATGGACTGTTTAGAAAAGAAAGAAGGAACACAACCTGTACTTCTGCCACAACTGCACCCAGCTGAAATGAGCACTTTTCATTTGCCTTTGTAATTACAGTGAGGATTCTGGAGGAATATGTGCAAGGGAAGGTCCCTGAATGGTGATTAAAGCTTTCACCTCTCTCCAGATCTCTCCTGATGAGGGATGGATGAATTCTGCTGAATCTATAAATGGGGCAAGGGAGATATTCCATATGATTCTAGTTACCTTTATGCTGGAGATCATAAAGAAAACTGTTCTGAAACTTGACTTCAGTGGGAGTTATGCAAGTAGTAAAAGGAAATTTTGGGTGCAGAATCAAACTCACTGCAAGAAAAAAGGGACACAGAACACAGTGTTCATTTTATTTTTTTAAGCCATAAATTTGTCTTATGTTTGTGAGTCGGTTCTAGAAACAGGATCATCTATTCTGTTAAAAACAATTCATAATCTTTTCTCTAACATCCCAAAAACTGCTGCTGGTGTATTGTAAACTAACAAACAACAGAGAGACACTTTATAGACAACAGAAAAGCTTATTTTAACTGCAGACCATATGCTCAGATATCACCTATCTTTCCATATTGGTAACTAAACTACTGAGATAATTTTGATTTGTTGAATAAATAGATTAATTAATCTAAGTAGTACACGTTATGCATCCCTATTATCCTCCATTCTATGCACAAAAAAGAGCAATCACTACATGCATTTAAATTAAATTTTGTCAGTAAAATATGCTTGTTTGATATTGCAGGCATTCGCATTTTATATACTTCAATTACTATCTTCTAATGGTAATTCAATCATTCAATAAACAACACTAAAGAGAGCAAACATTAATGAAGATTGGAGAAATTTTTAATACAATGAATAATTTTTGTTCTACTTTCTGAAGGTTTCAAGTGCAGCCAGTAATAAAAAGGATAATCAATTAAAGCTAGCAAACAATAAAGAAAGTTGTAGTTATGGCTCTGGCATGGTGGCTGACCAAGGGGATTGTAAATACCCAAAGGACATCTTTTCCTATATTTTACTACACGATAAAGCACAAAGCATTATTTATGGATGGAGGGGGCCACATGGGGGACTGTGCAGGATGCATGAGCTGAGCAGAAGCTCCTGCAAGCCTTGTACTCCAAGCAGGTACAATGCCTCCTGTAGTGCAACATCCTTTAAAAGGCTGCAGCATTTAGGGTCAATCCATATTAGTATTAAGGACAGCATGTAAGCACATGCATAATTAAGTTAACTGAGGGGACATAGCTAGTGGGGACCTGCTGGGGTGTGTCTTGGGTCTGGTACTAGTCAATATTTTTAATTAATGGATAACGGAGTGAAGAGTAAGCTTATAAAATTTGCAGATGACCCCAATATGGGAGGGCTGCAAGCATGTTCAAGGATAGGATCAGAATTCAAAATGACCTTGGCCAATTAAAGAATTGGTCTAAAAACAACAAGATGAAATTCAATAAAGAGAAGTGCAAATAAAGACATTTAGGAAGGAAAAATCATATGTGCAATTACAAAATAGGAAATAACCAACTCCATGGTAGTACTGCTGAAAAGGATCTGGGGGTTATAGTGAATCACAAATTGAATATGAGCCTACAATGTGATGCAGCTGTGAACAAGGTTAATATCATTCTGGGATGCATTTACAGCAGTGTTGTATGAAAGACATGGGAGGTAATTGTCCTGCTCTAGTTGGTACTGGTGAGGCCTCAGTTGGAGTAGTGTGTCCCGTTCTGGGCCCCACATTTTAAAGAAAGATGTGGACAAATTGGAGAGTCCAGAGGAGAGCAATACAAATGATAAAAAGGTCAGAAAACCTGACCTATGAGGAAAGGTTAAAAAACTGAGCGTGTTTAGTCTTGAGAAAAAAAAAAACTGAGGGGGCACCTGATAACAATCTTCAAATATGGTCAGGGCTTGCCCTAGACCAAATGGCACCTTAGGCAAAGAGTGTCTTCGGCACCTGCCTCCCCCCTCCATTTGTTAAACTTTTGAATACCTTCTTTTTTTATTGCGTTTTTAGCTCATTTCACAACTTTGATGTGTGATTTTCATGCATGATTTATCCCTGTCATAAGATGATAAATGTGCATGCTAGGGTCTGTAAATCTGTATTTATTCATGCCATATATAAGCAAATAAAAATTTGTTTCCTGTAAGCTTATAGAAACTTTTTACATTTTAAGAATAACTTAACCAGTTCTATCAGGGCATTGTAAACCTCAGTCACTTGGTACCTCACTGGCTTTACACTGTCAATCCAGCTCTCCCAGCAAATGTCACTTAGTGGCTTCACGGTCAGATTTGTAACATTGTCCATGAGGATCTTCCACCTGATAGCTGATGCTGAAAACCAGGCATATATCCTCTGCCGTACTCCAAAGACAGATACTGAATCTAAAGAAGATGCTGCTGCATCTGACACAACCAGGTTGAGGGAATGGCAGCCACAAGGCACGAAGAAAGCTCTTGGATTTAGTACAAGGATCCTTGCCTTGATGTCACTGTTTCTTCCCTTTGAGTTCGCGCTGTTGTCGTAGCTTTGGCCGCAGCAGTCCTGAAGCTTTATTTTACTCTCATTCAAAACACTCATAAACAGTTATTTTAGGCCTTTTCCAGTAGAGTCGTTCACAGACTGGAAACAGGTAATGTGTTCCTTTACTTGGATACAGCCATCCTTGTCGTCAACAAATCTTACTGTAAATGACACCGTTTCACTGTGACTAATGTTGGGAGTGCAGTGCATTATTACAACGTAGTACTTCGCTTTGACGATCCACATCAACATGTTATCAAGCACCTTCCTTGCCATAAAGTTGTTTTGAATTGTTTTGCTACAGTATAACATAACATAGACACACTCTCTATATTGCAGTGACAAAATCCCTTGAACCTGACCTAGACGGACCATCTCTCAGCAGAAGAGAGCTGGTCATTTTCCATGCTGATTCAATGCCTGGTCTGTCAGCGGACCCACCAATATGGTGGCCAATGGTCATGGTGTATTATTCTGTATTTGGAATGTTCTTCACCTCCTTTTAGTTTTGTCTGTGAGGTGGTGGCAAAAAGCTACCATTTTCATTTGTGTCAGGTTTTTTTCCAATGACTTATTTATTTGAAAACTGAAAATTCAGTATTTCACTCGGCTCTACAAATGACTCTCTAAAATGGACTGAAAAGCAATCTGGAGCAAGGGAGGCAGCTGAAATCCTGTGGTTATGGTGACACGTGATTGTGGCTTACTTGTGAGCAGTTTGGCAGTTTACAAAAGCAGAAGCTGTGTGGGACTTGAAGAACGCAGCAGTCAGTCCAAAACAAGGGTGTAATCCCCACTCCACCCCAGTATGTCCAATTTCAGCCAAAAAACAAGGGATTAGAGTAAATTAGCATACCTCTGTTGAAGTCGATGGAGCCATGCCAGTTTATACCTGCTGAGGATTTGCCCCAAAATTTGGAATGTAGCCACCTTTATGGTCCAATCCGTAAACCAGCTAGGAAGTCATGGTTGCAATGGCAGCTTGAAAATCCTGAACTAACCAAAATGAATCATCAACTGTATGGACACAGAAATCATTCAAGACAATTCATTTGGGCAACTCCAGCAGCACTGCGGAGGGATACTCAGCTCACCTCAAGCAGCTGTGCTATGGTAAAGCAGGGAGACCTGTGTACACCATCACCACCAGACCCAGCTACCTACCAGCCCAGCACTCATACACATCAGACAGAAGTACATACTCTATTAAATCCAATTTGGGGATTCAGTATGCAGCAGTGAACAATGCTTGAAGGAG
This sequence comes from Chelydra serpentina, assembly GCA_037349315.1. Lineage (NCBI taxonomy): Eukaryota > Metazoa > Chordata > Testudines > Chelydridae > Chelydra > Chelydra serpentina. Next base: position 49,564,380 of record JBAIAC010000010.1, read on the forward strand.
CTGCAAGAAAAAAACATTGGTGGAGTAAATAAATGAATTAAGAAACTGTACATTTTAAGATCTGAAGCATGTTTGCACTAGTTTACTGTTAGAGAGAGAATTTTACCCACCGAATGATACTTTGAGACATTTAGTAGGCATGTGTATTCCTAGCTATCCCATGTGCCATCCGGAAGGGTGAGATAGCCCACTGCTATTCTCTGCACCGCCTCATTACAGACTCTCCAAACAATTCTAACAGGCTCCCGCTTTAAAGCCAGCCGAGCCAAAAGATCACAAACAGCATTTCTCTAGAAAGCCATACACAAGCCAAGGAGTTCTGCTGGTAAAAATAGTAGCATGTGACATTTGGATCCTGCCAAGCTCACATCCCATGAAAGACGACAGGCAAAAGGCTCTTAAATAGATGAACAATGAGGAAGGACAAAGCCAAGAAAATAGTACATGCTGCCCTTCTCCCAGGTGAGGGGGAAAATGCTGCCTTTATGTTATCTTGCTGTCTGTGGGATTTTTTTGCTTTGGGGGTTTTTTTTTACTTAGACATGTGAGTGCAAGTACAGGGTTACTCAGTCAGAAGAAGAAAATTAGGCTATGATTGCTGCTTCAACTACTGTAAATCAAACACGTGTTTTATCATGTGAGAATAAAGGAAAATGTAAAGTAAGGGGGAATCATTTGGGGTCAAAGACAGAAAGAAAAAGAGCTGATGGCTATACAATGATAGAAAGAAATATAAAAGTAAAACGGCAGCACTGGAATGCTCACGCATATTCCCTCTATACATTTTGCATGAAAAAGGGACTTAAATAAAGGTCAAAAGAAAATTAGGTTGATTAACAACTGATCACATTCTCACTTCTGATATTGAGTAGGCTATGCCTCTACTAATAGACATTCAGTAACTTATTCTGTTGGTTAAGGTTTGCTGATTCACAGGGCCAAATTTATCCCTGGAATAAGGAATCAAGGGTCTTACACTAGGGGTAAACTTAGCCCATTATGTTTACAATGCTCCAATTTACCAAATTTTCAAATACATATTCTATCATGCTTTCATTAAGTAGGAAATATAAACTGAAATAGTATTTTGTTTGTGGTCCTGTTCTTGGAAACGTATAGTGAAATATTATGCATGAGCAAACAGGATGTACTGCACCACTGAAAAAGCACTGATAAGAAGTGGAAATGTTTCCTATGGTTACTCTTACAAAAATATATATTACAATATTCTTCTGCAATTATCCTAAATGCTACAACTTACTATATTATTAGGTTCCATCATGCATTCCTTACTCCTTCCTCATTTGGGCAAAATTCACAGTGGAGCTGAACAGAATGGCAAGATTTGTCCCAGAATGCTTTGGGTAATTACTGTAGGGTTCATAGTGGTTGCTCCAGTATGTAGTGTGATAATGGAAGAGAATCTGGACCTGATTCACCACCATTATACCAATTTAATGCTGCTGTAATTACATTCATGACAGTAGAGTTACACTGGCATAGAACTGGAGTGATGTAGTGGTGAATCAGATCCTCTGCCTTTATTTTGCTAAAGACATGGGCCTAATTCTTCTCTCACTAATATCAGGTGCAACTTCATAGGGATTAATCTGGTGTAAAACTGGTATACATTAAAAAAAAAGAATCAGGCTCTTGGTCTGCATTATTGGGCCTTTTCATTTAGTGCCAAATTCGGCTTCCAGTTATAACAGACAAAATACAGAGTAACTCCATTGATGACAATTAAATTACTACAGATTTAGACTGGTGTAAATGGAAGCAGAATTTGGTGCTTTAGTAATTTGACCACTCTTTTGAAAACACCATTGTCCCTAGACACCATCTATCAAAGTCATAGGATATTTATTTATTTATAATACATTGTAAGGTAGTTTCCTAATTGGACCAATAATACATCCTCTGAAGTCCTTTTATTCTCATGCTCAAAAATGCCTAAAACAAATGCTGAAGCTTTAAAACAATCAACTTTGCCAGCTGTTTCAGTTGCATCACTGCCCCTGGCATCATTCCAAAGTCTACAACAGACTCCGTTCAGTTCAGATTGCCTTCAGTACCCTGAATTCCAAAAGAAAAGGGGAAAAAAGGGAACATTTTGGAACAGGGCTTAGTGGGTTGTAAGAAAAGGTTTGTGATATACAGAACGAGCTGACTGCCGAGGGAAAGACTGTTACAGAAGTCTCATAGAAAACCAAACTTTTAGAGTCAGATTTGACATTAAGGACAACAAAGAGAATAAAAAATAATGGAGTAGTTTTTCTTCCTCCAGATGAAAAGGAAGGCAAGAGAACTTTAGAATTTTCTTCTTAAAATGGCTTTCAGAAGCCCCAAGAATATGTGGTCTTGCATCCATGACATTTCCACTTTCAGAAGCACCAGAACTATAGCATTGTACCTCTACGTCTATACTCATGCGTCCTGTCGGAGGCGCTGGATCGATCTTCTGGGTTCGATTTATCGTGTCTTGTCTAGACGCGATAAATCAAACCAGGAAGTGCTCCCCCGTCGACGCTTGTAATCCTGCTCGACGAACAGAGTAGGCGGAGTCGACGGGGGAGCCTGCGCGCTGCATGTGGACCCCGGGTAAGTACTTTTTCATTCGAACTAAGATAGTTCGACTTCAGCTACATTATTCACGTAGCTGAAGTTGCGTATCTTAGTTCGAATTGGGGGGTTAGTGTAGACCAGCCCTTTGTCTAATTACATTGTCATGGCAGCAAAAAAATGCTTATGATATTATGTATAAGGCTGAAAACTAATAAAATTATGGCTCAGCTGTTCCCCAGACAAAAGGAGTTAGAAGAAGATAAACTAAAGACTGAGGACCTTTGCTTGGATTTTGTTCTGTTAGAGCCAAATCCTAAACTATCTTGTGTTATCATAGAATGCCCAAAGTGGAGTAGATTCTACTGTAAAAATTGGTCCTGCAGTGACCACATATGGCAGTGTTTGTGTGTGCCTACATAGGAATCAGAAAACTTGAATAGAGGAGTTCCGCACATCCTTATTTAATGGGAGGGCGGAGCTGCATGGTGACTTCCACACTTCCACCCAAGAGAGAAGGGCATATTGCAGCGTGGCCAATGGCTTAAAGCATACAGTCTCACCAACCTTCTAAATGTTATTGAGAGTCTCACAATATTAGATGTTTTATTTGAAGCCCCAGTTCCTGGAGACAAGTGATTATGTAAGAATCTCAGCTTTCATTTTTTAATAAAAAGTAAGTTTCTTGTCCTCATAGTAGCAGAGAAAAGTTTGGAAATTTGACCCGAGTGCATCCTAAAGACACAGAAACCAGCTGATAAATAAAAAGAACCCAACATTTATTATTTTTTTAAAAATCTCATAATTTTTAAGCCAATCTCATGGGGGTTTTGGGACCTTACTCATGATTTTTTTAATATTTGGGGCAGGGCCAGTTCTAGGATTTTTGCCGCCACAAGCAAAAACGTTTTGGTCGCCCCCCCCCATTTTTTTCTTGCCCCCCCACCTCCGGCCCCACCTCAACTTTGCCCCTTCCCAACCCCTTCCCCAAATCCCCAGCCCCGCCTCCTCCCCTGCACCTGCTGCATTTCCCCCACCCCATTGCTTCCTGTGGCCCCCGCCCCCGCAACCCTCTGCCCAACTCACCTCCACTCTGCCGCCGCCCTCCCTCCCTCCCAAGCTTGCCGTGTGTGAAAGCCTGGGAGGGAGGGGGAGAAGCCGAGTGGCGGCGGCGCGCAGAGCAGAGGTGAGCTGGGGCGATGGGGGCACATTTCTAGGGGCGGCATGGCCGGCGCCAGAATGCCGCCCCTAGAAATGTGCCGCCCCAAGCACCAGCTTGTTTTGCTGGTGCCTAGAGCCGGCCCTGATTTGGGGTTGGCAATACCATATATATGGGTATTCAGATTCCCTTGTGGGGGAGTTGACCCACAAGAGTATACATGATCATATGAACACTCTACTGGGAGTAGCATCTCACATGGGTGGAATTTAAAGGGCTATCACCACCTTTCTTTTGTCCAATCTCACCTCTCGGTAAGAGAAGGATCTAACCAAACAGATATTTAAAAAGCTAACAAATGTTCATGAATGCTATTTTTGCTCTTGTTGCCCACTTCCACCAACTATTACAACAGTTTTTACTCACTCAAGGACAAATCCTCCAGGTTTTATGCAAACAAAACTCCCAGGGCAAAATTCTGCTTTCATTTACACCCATCCAACCTCATTGATGACACTAGGGTTGCACAGATATAACTGAGCCTCATTGCTGTTGAAGGGAGAAGAAGCACAGAATTTCTTTAGAATTCTTCCTTGGGAGCTGTAGTTTGGCCCTCCTCTCCCTCAGAAGAAGCCAGGGGTTCCATCCAATTCACTTGCAGATTCCCTCAGGACCTGCAGAAGCCATCCACACAAATACATGTTGCCTCTGTTCTGCCTGCCTATCCTTGAACAGCATGGCAACTGCAGGAAGTATGTAGCGATTCCCTGACACATAGCTTACCCCAGAACCCTGCCCTCTCACCACCAAGGCCTTGTCTACACTAACAAGTCAGGCTGCATTGGAACATGATCCTGAGGAGTCCTTGTGACTAATACGATGATAAATATGACTTAACACTTTGTTTATTTAACATTGTATCTGATCATAGTTTAACCATGACCAGATGACATGATTTAAAGCAAGTGACGTGTAATTTGCATCCACTAATTTACATCCACATTAAGAGCCCTTTACATGCCAGACCAGTAAGCCAGGGCCTTAGTTTAAATTAGAATTGGGCCCCAGGTGTCTTATTGTTGGTTGCATTCTAACACAATGATATTCCCTAAAGGGGGTATATAGTACAGATGGGAAAGTCGATTTCCCCCAAGGGTTTGTGGTGGCCTGTCAGTTCCTACAACTGTGTGAGACTGCAATGTCTGGAGTCTCCAGGAGTGGTTTCTAAAGGGTTGGGGGCAGGGGAGGTGTCAAGGATGTTCAGACAGAACCTTCTTCTTTTTCAGGTGCAGCATCCTCTTTGTGTGCAGACCTGAAGGGGTGCATGGGACCCTGAATAAGGATTGCACTATTGGGCTCAATGAGTAGCTTCAACCAGTCAACATGCTGAATGTTGTCTTTATGTTCTGTACTTAAGAAGGTGAATCAGCTAATTGTCTCTGTTCCTCTGACACTTCTGAAGTGTTTCTGCTTTGTGTTTTGTCAGGGACAGATGTACACAGAGTTCTTCCTGTAGTCCAAAATACATTCTGCATACTAAAAGGGTGCTTAAAACAAAACAAAAACAAAAGAAACCCATCCTGTTCATTATTTAAATTTCCATTGTCTCTATCCACTTGCTGTAGAAAACATTCCACATGGAGAGTCACTTCAAAGCTTAGAATAGCTGCTTGAAACAAGACTGACCTTATCTTTATGAACCAAATGAATGTGAAAGAAATGGAATTTTCTCTAAAAACCCTTCAAGGAAAGGTGCTTTGCTGTTTTTCTCTCTTCTTTCACAAAAGGTAAAACAACATTCTGGTACAAAGCTCTGCCCGTCTCTGTCAACCATCAAAAGTGGGACAATTTAGAGAAGCTGCACACTGTTTAGAGTGGCACAGATGTGCCATTTGCTATACATAGCTGTTAAATTAACTCTCTGTTCTCTATAATGTTATAAGATAAGTTAGCAGTTTGAAAATATTTCTTTCCCTACAGATTTTGTCATTAGCGACTTATCAAACAAATCCATTGGTATTTCTTCCCCACCTGTGTAATGAGGAGTGGCCAGAATTTCTCCATCAAATGTTTGTCTTCTCTGGTTCAAACATGTGTCCTTTTGTGATGTGAAGTCATAGTATTACTATACTGTGATGTAGCATTGTCATGTTACATACTAAGCAGTCTGTGTCAAATTCTGCTCTGACTGGGACTACATAGCATGTAAATCAGTGCAGCTTTTGGCCCTCTGGCTTTGTATGGTGGAATAAAAGAAGACTTAGTTATGCCGTCATGAAGAAAGTGTTTAGTGGCAATGTTAAAAATAGATATGAGACAATTTTTGGTGTTTACAGTTTATGTCAAAGGTAAAGTCTTTGTGATGAGTTATTGTGATGGGGTGTTCACCCACATTTGCCATGGAAGAGTTAATGAAGACTAAGAAGGGGACTAATTAACTCAACAGGCCACTGCTGAGGGGAATCAGGTGGCTAAGTAATCCCCTGGCTGAATGAGGAAACCCAGCTGAGGAGGAACAAGCTGGGCTGAGACTACAAACAGGAACTTGACAGCAGAAATGCAGCTGCTGGGAAAATCTGCATCACTCCCTTGGAGAAGGGAGGTGTGTTTGGACTGGCAAACCCAAAAGGAAACCAGGAAGGTAGGACAGAGCTCAGGGAAAGGTGGTGAGGTCCAGAAGGGAACAGACCTTGACTGCTGGCTAGAGAGTCCCTGAGCTGGAACCTGGAGAAGAGGGCAAGCCTGGGTTCCCCTGCCAGTTTCAAAGGGAGTGCCACCACCAGGCAATGAATAGGAAGACTGCCCAAGATTTCTGGAGAAACCCTTTGGTACCCCAGAAAGGGAAAATGCATGTGGTGACCTGGCTGGAGGGCTGAGTCATGCAGAGGTAGCAGCAGCTCATGGAGTGAGAGGGGCTGCAGACCCAGACAGAAAGGCAGAGAGATGGTATGCAACTGTGGAAAGGGGTGTCATTCTTGTGAGCTAATCCTCAGACAGGCCAGGAGGAGGCACCAGTGACTCTCACCATCAACTTCTATTGTGTTTTTAAGGCACAGGCCTGAGCTGGAAGTGATGTGGTATTTAGAATGGTTAAAGCTTTGGATTTGTATGCAATAGTGGAAGCAGGCACTCAAAGGGGATACTGACTGAATAGCCATACCTGTTTGGTTAGCAAACCAAAGTGGAGTGAGCTAAAACTGGTCTGGGAATCTGATGTAATGTTACTGGGACAGATCTTTGGCTGCTGTAAATGGGCTTGGGTGCTAACTCAGCTGAGGATCTGATCCTAAATGTCTGTGTATTATTTGGGAACAAAGAGAGACTCTTTGGATTGGCAACCCCAGGTTGAGGGGTAGAATTTCTCAGAACTAGGCCTTTAAAAGGCCTGTGCACCAGTACTACTCTCCAGGACCGTAACGAGGGCGAGGCGAGTGAGGCACTCGCCTCGGGGCGCACTGCTGGCAGGGGCGTAAAAGCCTGCTGCCAGGGGTGCGCCCGTCCTCCCCCGCCGCCGAAGCTGCCCCCGCTTACCTGCGGGAAGTCCGCCAGTGTGTGTGGAGAAGGCCCCCTCCACCGAATTGCTGCCGAAGCCGCGGCATCGGCGGACCTCCCGCAGGCAAGCAGAAGCGGCTTTGGCGGCTGCTAAAAATAGCCTCTGCCGAACTGCCGCCGAAGCCGCTTCCGCTTGCCTGCGAGAGGTCCGCCGGTGCTGCGGCTTCGGCGGCAATTCGGCGGAGGGTAAGAGCCCCTAGGAATTTCTGCGCCCCTGCCTCGGGCGCAGAAATTCCTAGTTACAGCCCTGCTTCTCTCTGTTGCAGGCTAGCCAGATGAGGTGCAATTCTGTGGGGTGAAAGAAGGTAACAGTCTTTCCCTTACAGATTTATGTTTTTTTTAACCTCCACTCAAAAAAAAAATGGAAAAGACTGGTAATCTCTTGAACAGTGGTCACCAACCCGTCAATCACAATTGACTGGTCATAGAATCATAGAAGATTAGGGGTAGAAGAGACCTCAGGAGGTCATCTAGTCTAACCCCCTGCTCAAAGCAGGACCAACCTCAACTAAACAGTCCCAGCCAGGGCTTTGTCAAGCTGGGCTTTTAAAAACCTCTAAGAATGGAGATTTCACCGCTTCCCTAGGTAACCCATTCCAGTGCTTCACCACCCTCTTATTGAAATAGTTTTTCCTAATATCCAATGTAGACCTCCCCCACTGCAACTTGAGACCACTGCTCCTTGTTCTGTCATCTGCCACCAATGAGAACAGCCTAGCTCTATCCTCTTTGGAACCCCCCTTCAGGTAGTTGAAAGCTGCTATCAAATCCCGCCTCACTCTTCTTTTTTGCAAACTAAATAAGCCTAGTTCCCTCACCCTCTCCTCATAAATCATCTGCCCCAGCTCCCTAATCATTTTCGTTGCCTTCCGCTCGACTCTCTCCAATTTGTCCACATCCTTTCTGTAGTGGGAGGCCCAAAAGTGGATGCAATACTCCAGATGTGGCCTTACCAGTGCTGAATAGAGGAAAATAATCACTTCCCTCGATCTGCTGGCAATGCTCCTACTAATGCAGCCCAATATGCCGTTAGCCTTCTTGGCAACAAGGGCACACCGTTGACTCATATCCAGCTTCTCATCCACTGTAATCCCCAGGTCCTTTTCTGCAGAACTGCCGCTTAGCCAGTCAGTCCCCAGCCTGTAGCAGTGCATGGGATTCTTCCGTCCTAAGTGGAGGACTCTGCACTTGTCCTTGTTGAACCTCATCAGATTTCTTTAGGCCCAATCCTCCAATTTGTCTAGGTCACTCTGGACCCTATCCCTACCCTCCAGCATATCTACCTCTCCCCTTCCCACCCCCCAATCTTGGTGTCATCCGCAAACTTGCTGAGGTTGCAATCCAGCCCATCATCCAGATCATTAATGAAGACGTTGAACAAAACTGGCCCCAGGACAGACTCCTGAGGCATTATGCTTGATACCGTCTGCCAACTAGTCATCAAGCCGCTGATCACTACCTGTTGAGCCCGACGATCTAGTCAGCTTTCTATCCGCCTTATACGCCATTCATCCAATCCATACTTTTTTAACTTGCTGGCAAGAATACTGTGGAAGACCGTATCAAAAGCTTTGCTAAAATCAAGGTATACCATGTCCACCGCTTTCCCCATATCCACAAAGATAGTTATCTCATCATAGAAGGCAATCAGGTTGGTCAGGCAGTGTGGGGTCGATCCTAGGGACTCACGCAGTCGATTGCAATCTCTGGTGGTGTAGTGGGGGTGCCATGTCTACTAAGGGAGCCCCATGTCACTCCCAGAAGTGGCCAGCATGCCCCTGGGTGTTGCTCACAGCCCACAGCTCCCATTGGCCGAGAACGGGGAACTGTGACCAATGGAAGCTTTGGGGGCAGTGTCTGCAGAGAAGGGCAGAGCCACGTGCCCCCTGCCTCCCCTCCCAGGGCCTGCAGAGGTGCATTGTCCCCTTCCAGGAGCAGCATGGGGCTGGGGCAGGCAGGGAGCCTGCCTTAGCCTCACTGCACCACTGACAGGGAGACTCCCGTGGTAAGGGCTCACCGGTGGGAGGCCGCATGCCAACCCCCAATGCTGAGCACCCTCCCGGAGCAAGCACCTCAAACCCCCTCCTGCACCCCAACCCCCTGCCCCAGCCTTGACCCTCCTCCCAGAGCCAGCACCCCATATTCCTTCCTGCACCCCAGCCTCAGCCCTGACCCTCCTCCTAGAGCCAGCACCCCATATCCCCTCCTGCACCCCAACCCCGTGGCCCAGCCCTGACCCTCCTCCTTGAGCCAGCACGCTGCACCCCCCCCCCGCTTATACCCCAAATCTCTGCCCCATCCCAGAGTCCCCTCCAGTACCCAAACACCCTCCCAGAGCTTGCACCCCTCACCCCCTCCTGCACCCCAAACCCCTGCCCCAGGCTCAGCCCAGAGCTGCCTCCTCCCACACTGCGAACCCCTTGGCCCCAGCCCAGAGCCCACACCCCCTCCCATACCCCAACCCCCTACCCCAGACTGGTGAAAGGGAGTGAGAGTGAAGGAGAGCAAAGGACGGAGAGAGGGGGGGATGGCGTGAGTGGAGTGGGGCTTTGGGGAAGGGGTGGGGCCTCATGGAAGGGGTGAGGTAGATCCTGGGTTGCCCTTAAATTCAAAAAGTGATCTTGGGCATAAAAAGGTTGGAGACCACTGCTCTAGAAGATGGGAATGAAGTGAAAGGCCTCTAGGTTGGCTCTCAGAAGACATCAAAAAGTATGTTGTGTGTGATGAGGAGAGAGGTCCTGGAGGGGAAAGGGATTCTTCTGCAGTTGCAGCTGAGACCTGGGAGAAATGCACTGGATGTTTGCGATCGGATCTCTGTTGTGAGAGGGAGGGTATATTGCCTCAGACTGGCCCTTGAATGTCTGGGGCCCTATAATAATTTGGGGAATCTGTGTGTACAATTTATTAATTCTGGGTGAGATTATGAACTCTGTAGGTATCTTTATCAAGCTGTAAACTCCATTTTACACGTGCAACTCCTCTGCCTTCTCAGTTGTCTGTTTGTTTGCCTCCATGTTGGACTGAAGTTCCAAAGGCTGGTGGCAAAGAGATACAAACAAGGGTCCTCTTCTGTTAGTGCTTTGCCATCAGCCTAATAACAGACTATCTCCCAATCAGGAGAAATAATTTATCAGGGGAGGGGCTGCCTAGCAATTAAGACATCTGATAGGGCGTCTTTCTTTGGTCAACTTAGGAGGCTGATCAGGAGGTCACTGGACAGAGGGGCCAGGTGGCTATAAAAGGGCAGAAGCTGATCCATTTGCTCTCCTTTCTCTGGCCATTTTTCACCAGCTCAACCTGAAAAGAGCTGCATGTAGGGGGCCTTGCCTCCCTGAACACAGGTGGAACCCCAAGTGAAAGAGCAAGTGAGAGGCATTGCATTTAGGCTGTTTCTTATTTTCTAAATGGTCTACTCTTTTTGTGCTTTATGTCTTAAGTAAGAGAGCAATGGTGTTAGTCTTCTGAGCAAAGTGTCTGTCTGTGTGTTGTATGCCACACTTACCACGTGCCTCCTGAGAGACTTAAATGTAACTCAGAAGGCTCATGCCTGGTGGGAGAGAGTGTGCTGAAGCTATGCGTCAGTCTGTGGAAAGGATAAGAAATGGGAGGACTCCAGCACCACTTTATGCTCCCTAGTGATCTACACCCCGGCTCTGCAATGCAGGCACCTGCAACAGCAGCTCTCGGTGGGGCGGGGTGTGCTAGAGTGTGGGTGTGTCATGGGAAAGTGCCTAGGGACTCCAAGATGGGGCACTGGCTGGACTGTATAGACTCTACAAGCTTAAAACACCTGGGAATCCAGAAGCTGGGACCTCCCACAGTAATCTGGTGAATGGTAGAGAGAAGGCACTCATCCAGATTTGCGACTGACCCTGTCACAGTTCAGGGATGGCTGTACCTCTGTCCCCTCTTCTGAGTGGACCTCCTTCAGGTCTTAGGCTTTAAGCTGTCACCCCTGTGAGTCAGAATCCCATGATTCTCCCACTTTTAGTACAGTACCTTGTGTACCAACTGATTTCTCAGCCATTAGGTTCAAGGCATATATACAGAGTTAGAAATTATATACCCACACCCATGCACTCTGCCTAAGATTGCACATAACACACCTATATTTAAGATCCACAAATATAGCACACAACAACCTATTACAGAGAGAGATCAGGCTGCTACCTAAGGCAGAGGGGCACAACTCTACCCTCCCTTGCTCCAGATTCGTCTTTTGCAGACTGACTACTGAAGGACCCAGATCACTTCCCTACAGAGCCCCTCCTCCCCGCCTGCAAGCAAGACCAGGAAACCTGTTGCCACTTAAAGTGATAGGTTGCAATTTTAACAGTTTTCAGTACACCACATCATCAGGTCTGACAGGGCTTGGCTACATACAGTTCTTCAGTTCAGAAGCTGTGACCCTTCAACAGCCTTTTAAAAACAATGTATTGTTTAATCATAACAGTAGAAACACAGCATAGCATCAGAGAAAAGGGGTTCTAAAAGCACTACACAGCCCATATGTGTATCCATCTCACCTAAAGGCTTAGGTATGCCTATTTTACCCCAGGATCCCAACCACCAGTCTGGGAGTCAGATTATCCCCAACATTCTCTGCCTCCATCTCCTCCTGGCCTCCTTGAAAGAGTGTCTCTGTTTTCAAACCCTTCAGGGGATTTGCTCTTCCTCTCCCTTCCCCCTTCACAGGGATGAGCAGTTCCTGGAGAAACCTATTTAGCAAGTCCAATAGGAGGTCTAGCCAGCACTTCACAACCCATGGCTCCAGCATTGTGCTTCAAGTGTTGGGGGAGAGGAACAAATCAGGATTCACCTCGTCCTCATGGAGTCCGTATCCTGGCAATATTGCTAATAAATTATCACAATATCTGCATATGGTACACAATACAATAACCCAATCAAGATACAGCATTCATAAATTATTACTTGCAGCTGCACAGCTCAGAAGGCCAAAGAGGTTAGCTAGACATCTCATTTGCATGCTGCACCTCTCCTGGGACACATCCGTTCTCTGCCCACTCTCCTCTTTTACCTTGTTCTAATACAATTAAATTAGAGGGCAGCAGTCTTGCCCTCCCCGCTGTGCACTGCCTACAGACTCAAGGGATTCACATATTTTAGTTTACCTTGTAGTGGCAATTTACTGAATCACATAGGAAATTTGAACTGATATACTTAAATTGGCTACAAGAGTGAGCTGCATCAGTTTAATTTAAACCAGTTTTACAATTGATGCAAATGACTCTGACAGTCTCTTATTTCAGTTTAGCTTAAGTCACTTGAGAATCAGTTCGTATTAAAGCTAAATATGCCACTCTCTGACATTAAGCCAGAAAGGGTTAAGCAACTAGCAGGCTAAATGACCCAAATTCAACCTTTAGAGACATGTTGGAAAAGAATGTAAATGGTAGTTAGGGTAATTTCATGTTAGATGGGCTAGAGCTTTGAAATGTAAACTTGTATTGTTAGAAAATGGGAAGAAGATTGTATTGGTCTGTGTTTACCTATAGTTTGTTAGAGATTAACAATGGCATGCGGCCTTCCGGGGTAAGCCCCTTGGCGGACTTAGCCGGTTTGTTTACCTGCTGCGTCCACAGGTTCAGCCAATCACAGCTCCCACTGGCCGCAGTTCGCTGCTCCAGGCCAATGGGGGCTGCGGGAAGTGGCACGGGCTGAGGGATGTGCTGGCAGGTAAACAAACCAGCCCGGCCCCCCAGGGGGCTTACCTTGGCGGGCCGGGTGCCAAAGGTTGCCAATCCCTGGTATATCTATTGATTCAGAGATCAAAAGGGAATATTAACATTTAGATGAAATTTGGGTATAATAGTGTCATTGTTTATATTTCTCTTTGAAGACTGTAGTAAACTGTCTATGAACTGCTTAATAGATAATTACCTTATGCTAATGAATGCAACTAGTTACCTGTGTATACATAGGAAATAGGTAATTCTACTTCAAAGCCACTATTCTTCACCCAGGGAATACATGCTGTCAAGAGGCTATCATAGCCTCTTGGGCCCTGAACCTGTTACATCAGATCTGCTTACACTTCATCAGGGGAAGTTTGAGTCACAAGTCCAGTTCCATTCTGGATCGCCCTGATATTGGACATTGGACTATAACCTAATGGACTAATTCTGAAAGGACTCTGCAACTCTGAAACTCACCATCGCCACTATGAAACTGACCTAAGAACTTTATTCATAGCTGTATGTATAATGATCTTTTAACCAATACTCTCTTCTTTTTTAATACATTTTAGTTTGGTTAATAAGAATTGGCTGTAAGAGTGTATTTGAGTAAGATCTAAAATATTCATTAACCTGGTGGATAATGTGTCTGATCCTTTGGGATTGGTAAAACTTTTTACATGATGAACAAGATTTTCAGTAATCCTCATCATATTTGACTTGGCTATCTGGGTGGGAGCTCAAGGCTGGGTTGCTTTAAGGGAGCTGTGTTTTGGTTTTTCTGGGTAACCAGTAAGGTATTTTAGAAGCTGTTTTGTTGCTGGATTGGTGAATCTAAATATTAGAATAACCACCAGTTTGGGGGATTGTTTGCGCCATTCTTTGCAGGTTGCCCTGATTGAGGATCTCAGTGTGGCCCCCCTGGGATTCTGGTCACACAATCTTAAATGGAAATAAGTGTCCACACTGAGGTTTGCACCAATTTAATTGCATTGATTTAAAAACTGATAAGTTAAACTAGTGTAAATTCCTTGTGTAGAAAAGGCCTTATTTTAATAATGATGCATATGAAAGGCCAGCTTTTCAAAAAATATACTTGGTATTTGAGCACACCAATGGCCAATGAGTTTCTGATTTTTCACTTTACGTTTAACCCATTGTTGTTTGGTCAAGGAACCAACAGTTGATTGGGAATCAGGAGGAAAAGTGGCTTTCTTAAGATCATGCAGTCAGTCAAACACAGAGTGAGGCCCATAATGTTTCCTGTGCTGAGATTTTCTCAGTGCAAGAGCAGAGGGCAGGCCATGTGGATGCTAATTACAGCTGCCTGAACCTCTGGGCTCATCTGTTAGTCCCAGCCCTTGCAAAGATTAGAGCAGCTGTTACCACTGGCAATGTTCCCCAAAGGACTATCCTCCAGCTGAGAATTGATGGAAAGTGGTGCTCTGGCTATTCTCCCCTCATATGCCTGGCATGCCCCTTACACAGGAGCCAGGAGTGTGAGGGGCATAGGAACAACTACACTAGCTTTATGCCCACTGACTGCTTTCTGCCACTGGGAAAGTTACCTGCTACAACAGTGGTTCTCAAACTTATCTGATTGCCCCCCCTTCTTTATGTCTGTAGTCATCTATGCCCCCTCCCCAAGTCTATATACCACCACCCAGCTCTGAAGGCAGAGTGGAGAGCAGCAGATACTGGCCAGATGCCCAGCTCTGAAGGCAGAGTGGAGAGCAGCAGATACTGGCCAGATGCCCAGCTCTGAAGGCAGCGCCGTGCAAGCAGCAGTGCAGAAGTATGGGGGGCGATGTGAAAATTTGTCAATGTCACTTTTCACAGCAGACTTAGTGCCCCGTTGCCAACCTTACTTCTGTGCTGGTGCTGCCACCCCAGGGCTGACAGCCAGAGCCCTGTCGCCTCCAGGTGAAGCATTGGATGGGGGAAAGGGCAGCCCAAGCCCAGGCTGCCTCCTGGAGAGGGCTTGGGGCAGGGGGAGGAAAGCATGAGTGGCGGAGCTCTGGTTGTCAACCCTGGGGAAGCAGGGCTCCAGCTGTCCCCTTTATGCCCGCCTTGCAAGTGTGCACGGCCCTTCTTCACGAGCCACAACCACAGCTCTTCCCCCCCCCCCCATCCCCCAAAAAGCACACAGCTCATGCCTCCCCATGACACATTCCTGCACCTCCCTTGGGAGGCCCGCCCCATAGTTTGAGAACCACTGCGCTTGACAGATCCAGCCAGTGTCTAGCAGCTTTGTGTAAAGGGGTCTGCTCTGGGCAGAGAATCTGGTCCTCAGTCTCATAGTGGTTTAAAATCAAGTTATTCCCAATTGCTGGGCTTTTACATCTATGGGTATGTCTACACTACAAAGGTAAGTCGACTTCAGTTAAGTCAATATTCAGCCGCTGCAGTAATTAAGTCGGTAGTGCGTGTCCACAGCACGCTCCTTATGTCGGTGGAGCGCATCCTCACTAGCAGCACTTGCATCGATGAAGACAGTAGTGCACTATGGATAGCTATCCCACAGTGCAACTCACTGTAGGGTGTTTTAGGAAGGGCTTGCAATACCTCATGGGACCAAAACATTTTCACAGGGGGGAACTGGGAATATGACTTCAACATCCCATGATGCAGTTTTGTCCCTCCCTCTCCTGCTTTCAACTGCTGCAACCCATAATATTTTTGGCCTTTTTCCAAAAGGCTGGCATAGCTGCACATATGCCATACCCCAAGAAGCCTGGACCCCGCTCAGCTGTGCACTATTGGTGTGAGCATTACAAACACCACACACCTTATGCTGCTGTATTTCCAGAGCCATGAGTGGAGCTGCCACGCGTCACATATCAGTGTCCTTCAAACAGCCCTGCTGGAAACCATAGAATGAAACAATTCCTGGTTGCTGCTGGCAGTCGCGCAGCAGCTGAACATGGTGGAGCACCGTTTCTGGTCCCAAGAAACAAGCACTGACTGGAGGGGATCACACCGTTATGCAGTGATGGGACGACGATCAGTGGTTGTAGAACTTTCAGATGCGTAAGGCCACTTTCCAGGAACTGTGTGTGGCGCTCTCCCCAGCCCTGCAGCACGGTGATACTAAAATGAGACCTGCTCTGACAGTGGAGAAGTGAGCAGCGATCGCCCTGTGGAAGCTTGCAATGCCAGATTGCGACCGGTCAGTGGGGAATCAATTTGGAGTTGGTAAATCCACCGTGGGGATTGCTGTGATCCAAGTATGCAGGGCCATTAATTGCCTTTCGCTAAGAAGGGTTGTCACTCTGGGCGAGGTGCAGGACATAGTGGATGGTATTGCCGCAATGGATTCCCTATTTGTGGTGGGGAGATAAAGATAGATATGCCATGTATCTTGGCACCAGATCACCTTGCCAAAGAGTACAGAAATGGATACTTTTCAATGGTGTTGCAAGCACTGATGGATCACCAGGGCTGTTTTACTGACATCAGTGTGGGATGATCCAGGAAGGTGCATGATGCCTGCATCTTTAAGAACACAGGTCTGTTTAGAAAGCTTCAAGCGGGGACTTTCTTCCCAGAATGCAAAATAACTATTGGTGATGCTGAAATGCCAGTAGTGATCCTGGGAGACGCAGCCTACCCCTTACTCCCATGGCTTATGAAGCCGTACAGCAGCTGCCCGGATAGCTGCAAGGAGCACTTCAACAATAGGCTCAGCAAGTGCAGAAGGGTGGTTAAATGTGCTTTTGGCCATTTGAATGGTTGCTGGTGCAGTTTGCTCACTATGGTAGACTGTAGTGAAAGCAATATCCCCATTGTTATCACTGCCTCTGTGTGCTCCATAATAGCTGTGAGGGAAAGGGAGAGAAGTTTCCACAGGGGTGGGGCATGGAGGCAGATAGGCTGACTGCTAATTTTGAGCAATGAGATACCAGGGCTATAATAAGAGCTCAGCATGGAACAGTGCATCTCAGGGAGGCTTTAAAAACCTGTTTTAGTAATAACCCATAGTAAAGTGTGCTGCTTCTCTGTATTATGCCTTCCCATCGTGTGCACCTTGCTGTGTGGGTTTTTGCTCCAGCACATCCTTTTAATTGCCTCAGTTTCCCTGTCCCTCCTCTCTCTTCTCTCTCCCCACACACATTTTAAATTAATAAAGATTTAATTCTCAAGACATGGACTTTTATCACACAAACATACTGAAATTTAAAAAGCACAAATAGAATTTAACCTTGGACACGGTGGAATAAAATTGGGAGGGGAAAACCAGATTCATCTTGTCTTTAAAAGCACAGTGGCCTTGCCTGTCACACATTATCATAGGTGTGGCTTTTATTCTTAGGACCTTCCCCTGGGGTTGAGTGGAAGAGACATTGCATTTCCTTCCCCACCTCGCCTCCTGGAATGTTTGTGAAGGGAGAATACAGCAATGTTAGAATGCTGTTCTGCAGGGGCTGCAGAGGGAGTCAAGCCTCAAGGTGTTTCTCCTGAAGGTCAACCAGTCGCCACAATATGTCTGTTTGTTCCTTCAGAATCCCCAGCATCTCCTGCTGCATGCCATACTCATGCTCCTGGGCTGCTCTCCTGCTCACAATGTACATATCCAGTTTTTCAGCAGAGACGTTCTCCATGCTCTCTGCTCGGTGTCCACTGCCCCAGAGTTGTTCATAATCTCATTAAACTTGTCATCACATGTTCTCTCTTGCCTTCTTTTAATATAGGACAGCATCTCCGCTGGTGTGGAGGAAGAGCTGAAGGCCACGCTTTCAGCTGTAAGCCATGGAAAGCACAAAGCAACCATTGTCAGTGCAGACCCAGGGTCTAGTGCAGAGTTGCTATATAAAAATCACTCCCCTTGTTTCATGGAAGTACAAGGCAGAACATTTTCATTTACACAAGATATTCATTGAATCAGTTTGCTGTACCAGGCATGGTAAGTATGACCCTGGAGGATGGGTGCCAGACCATTAGCAACATTGAGTAGGCAACCCACACCGGGACCATAGGTGAGCAGCGGGTCCTGCCACCTCCCCTTTGTAACCTGGACATTGTCTGGAGATCAGGGACCAGCGTTGACCCTCCCAAACTGCAAGCCTTGGCAGAGGCTGCGCCGGAGAGGGGGTTGCTTGCAGTAGCAAGTGGGCACCACAAAATTTCCCTTTCCCGCTTGCCCCAGCCCTGGTGTCACTGCTGCTGAGGCTTAAAGTTACAAAGGTCAATGATGACCCCTCCCACCCAAACTACAGCCATGTTTTGGAAACCATGGGTGAAGGGGCAGAAAATCACAATGGCACTATTGTTTGAGATCTGAGCAGTTGAAATGAAAACTACCACTGTCTGCCCTAGGTGACCCTAACTGATATCACTCCCCTGAGGGTAACAGAGGGGGCAAGGGAACAGGTGCTGCAAGAATCCAGGTACAGACCAAGTTGCTATGCTGTGTACTGCAATGATGCCAGCTGAATTAATACAGGAGTGGCATGGAAAAGTGTCCTACTGCAGTGGAAGAAATAAGGAAACCTTCTGCAATGGATTCCAGAATACCTCCAAGAAAGTTTCCTGACGATCTCTCTGGATGATTCCCGGGCCATCCTTGTGTACATAAACCGTCTTTTTTGTGGGGCACCCTCTGCCTAGCTGGTGTGGCCACTGGAAAGCAAATAGCCACACCACCTGACCTGTTAATTTTAATTTAAAAATAGAATATAAGAACACGTGACCCCAAAATATTTCTTAGAATTGCATCCTCACAAGACGTTCGTTACCCGGAATCACACTTGGCCATGTAGCTGTTCTGCAACTGGGTGGACTGCTCCAGGGTTACAAACACCTCCTGGCTCTCCGGGACAATGGATCCCCTGCTCACCTGTTTCCCATTCTCCTCCTCCTCCTCTTCCTTGTCCAAGACCACCTCCTCAGTGTTGCTTGTGCTAGTGCAAGACTCCGAATCCTCAGAGGTATCCACACTGCTCTTGGGGATTGTCGTGGGGTCACCATTAAGAATTGCATGCAACTTCTTATAGGGCTGTTTGCCTTCTGGTACACTTGCCAAAGTTCCTTGATTTTTCATGCAGCACTACTGCATGTCCCTGGTATAGATGTCTATGTTTCTACAGCTGGATTGGAGTTGTGCCTGCCCAGCCTCTTCTCCCCACCGACCAATGAGATTCACCACCTCCTGTGTACTCCAGATTGGAGCACATTTGGAGCGTGAAGCTGCCATGATCAACTGGGCAGGCAAGCTCTCCATGATGAAAAAATCAAGAAATGGAAATTCAAAAGTTCATGGTCCTTTAATAGGGGAGGGGCTGTTTCTTGTATATCTGGCTGCTGTGCAGCAAAGTTGAAAACATTTACCAGAACAGTCACAGTGAAGCATTGTGGCACACATCCTGGAGGCCAGTAAAGTTGAAGTAATCAATGCAGTGTCTATGCTGCCTCTATGTTGACCTAACAACATTGAATTAAGAACTACACCTCTCGCTGAGGTGAAGTAACTCAATCAACAAAGCAGGTGAGTGATGTTGGCAGACGGACCTGGTAGTGTAGACACATTCATTATTAGGTCAGTGTAAGGCAGTTTATGTCAACCTAACTGTGTAGACCAGGCCTTAGTAATAATACCTAAAATGAGGGGGAAATAACAGGACAGAATTTTAGTCCATGGGTCACAGCTTTGGGTTCAGCAAAGCCGTGCATGGCACAACACCCAAGGTCATAGGGCCACCTTTATATTCCCCCAATCCTGAGGGCTGGTTCATCTGATAGTACAAGTTTCAGCAGCCTAAGGGCTGCTCTAACTTTTACCAGCTGTAATGATCCCTTGAGGCTGCTAATCAATTGGAGATTGCTGAAGTGTAAGGTGCTCCAACCAGTGACAAGCCTCTTTCACTGTGGGGCTGAGAACAGGGGCTGTAGAGATGACATATCCCCAACTGCCTTGTTAGGGCAGTATTGTGGCCCCTTTGTAGTGCGGTCAGAGCAGAGGCCAAGGTTCTGTCTTTGTGTTCATAAATCCGGTGGGATTTAGAAGACAGGGTAGAAAGCAATAAAAGTATTGTCTGTTCACAACAGACTTCTGTCCTTCGTGATGGTTATTAGTAAGGAGTTGAACTTGTATGTCTTTCCTTAGGGCCAAATCTGACTCCATTTAGTTAGAAACAGGAACCCCAAATACAAATTCAGACAAACTGGATGGGAATCATTAATGATTCAAAACATTTCCTCCCATCAAAAATCAAAACGTCCAATGTCTTTCAACCTCTTCCAGAAAGTTAGCTGGCTGCTCAGAAAACTATCATCTAACACTAGTGATTGTCAGATAGTGGATTTTGGGAAATTTGGTTTTTACATTGAGATAATCAGTCTGGCCGATTTCCCACAAGTTCACGTCCCTCAGTCCATTTCCCCCCAAATCTGGTGTATAGCTTGAGAGTGGATAAAACAAAGTGAAAACAAAAATAATAGACAATATAACAAGCTTTACATGATGATCTCAGGCTCTGGGAAAGAGATGTTATCTGATGGATAGTTACTTTTTGTAGATCTTTCAAATCACACCCATCTGCAAGGCTTTCTAATTTAAAAACATGCCTATCTTTTCCCTGAGGCATCATCAGACATAATATCATCCATTCATCTTGTTTAAAGCCAGCATAATTTATAGCCATCTTCTTTTGCAATCAAATAAACCATCTTGGAAGATTAAAAATATGGGACACTCAGTTATTGAGAGCCATTATTTTCAACTCCAAAAGCCAGCAAGACCCATCCATATAAGTCCTTATGAAGGTGAATGTGCCCCGTTTCCTAATGGACTGCTGAAGTTTTCTAAAGTCATTTGAGGAGACAAATTACAATACCCTGATTATTATTATATTGTAACTTTATCATCTTGGTTTTTCAAATCCCACCTGCCTGTTGCATCTCTTGTCTATTCACTTTAATATCAATTTTAAAATGGTATTTATTAGTGATCATTATGCTTTTTAAAACACTTATGCTGAAAAAGAAAAAAGATGCATCAGGGCTTTTGCAAACTATTTCACTGTGCTGCATAAACACAATCTCTGAACTGTGCTGTACACTGCACTCAGACTTTTCTAGACCATCAGGCTGTCAGACACACAAATGTACAGGGAACTGGCTTCAGGCAATTACAGGAGTAATTCAAGGGCAGATACTGTGTCCCCCAACAAAATATACCGTTGATGTATCATGTTGCCATACATAAGCAAGAACCACTAGGAAATATTAGATATGTAAGGGAATATACTAACCTACCCTCAAAGAGAAATCATTGAAATCCTCACCATTGACACAAGAAGTGTGTGTTCTGTTAGCACCTGCATTTGCACTACGCTGTTGTTACAGTATTAAAATAACATAAGACAAACTTTCAGATTGTGACCAAGGCTTAAGGCCCAATGGACTAGTCCCTTGTTAATCCAGTAAAGAATGGTAAAAAGTACTGTATTTACAGAAAAGACAAAACTAACATGCAGGACTTTATCCTTTATAATTTTTCTAATGACTGTTCCTCTCGCTTCTGATATTCAATATGTAATGACTTCATTGGGGAAATGGCTGTACAATGAAGGCCTCACTTCCTCTTCATGGGACTAGTTTCTGTTATCACTGGTCCCATAGTCCTATTAAGAGAGAGCCATTTGTTTTCCAGTGCTCTCCTTCAGTCCGATCTACCCATTGTTACTTCCCATTTCCTTTGCTGCCAGTCTGCCCCTGCCCTGGGAGAAGGTTGCTAACACTGTGGTCTCAGGACCTGTACACAAACTTTGGTCCATGCAACTTGCATCTGTATAAAGCTGCTGCAGTTAGTACATCACTTGTGCATGTACATACTTGGCTTTTAGTGTCGGCGGTGAACATATTCACCAGAAGTGCTTGTATCAATGCACAGTGCAGTTCATGATGGGTAGGTATTCCAGTGTGCAACCTGCCACCATCCAGTGCACTGTCTTTTTGGGAAGCTTTGGCAGTGCATGGCGGGGCCAAAATGAATCAAACAGGGGTGACTGGAAGCAAGGGATCATCTTCCCAGTGTGCAACAATCTCCATCCCATAACATCATCTCTAGCACATACATTTTTGCACCTTTTTTTCCTAAATCCCACAAACCCATGCAGCCCTTCTCGCTGCCCTCCTCTGATAGAAGTGTGGTGCCTGCAGAGCTCTGTACTATTTGTCATAAGTGTTGCAAGCACAGGACGCACAATCCTCTGGTATTTGCAGAGCTGCAAGAAGAACCGAATCAGCAAGAGAACACGATTTCTTGGAGGATGGAATGCTGTGGGACATAGCGAGCACCAATTCAAGGTGGCTTTCACAGAGCAGCTGCAGATGGTGGAGCACTAATTCTGGTCCCAAGGAAGGAGTACTGACTGGTGGGACTACATCATAATGCAGGCTTAGGATGATGAGCAGTGGCTGCAGAACTTCCAGGTGCGCAAGGCCACTTTCCTGGATCTGTGCATTGAGCTCACCCCAGCTTTCCAGTGCAGGGACACCAAAATGAGAGCTGCACTTACAGTGGATAAGTGAATGGTGATCACACTGTGGAAAGGTGCAACACCAGATTGCTACCGGTCAGTGGGAAATCATTTTGGAGTTTGAAAGTCAACTGTGGGGACTGTTGTCATGAAAGTATACAGGGCTCTTAATTGTCTTCTGCTACACAGGACTGTGACTCTCAGCAATGTGCAGGACATAATGGATGGACTTTCAGCAGTGGGGTTCCTGAACTGTGAGGGAGCAATAGATGGCACATACATCCCTATTTTGGCACCAGACCACCTTGCCACAGAGTATTTCAACAAAAAGGGCTATTTTTCTGTGGTTAGCAAGTATTGGTGGATCACTGGGGATGCTTCACCAATATCAATGTGGGCTGGTCAGGGGAGATGCATGATGCTCACATCATTAAGAATACAGGACTTTTCAGAAAGCTACAAGTAGAGACTTTCTTTCCTGACCAGTGGATTACCACTGGGAATGTTGAAATGCCAATAGTGATCCTGAGGGACGCAGCCTACCCCTTGCTCCCATTGCTCTTGAAGCCATACACCAAACACCTTGGCAGGACCAAGGAGAGATTCAGCTGCCAACTCAGCAGGTGAAGAATGACCATTTAACATGCTTTTCATGATTTGAAGGGATGCTGACATTGTTCACTCACAAGATTGGATCTCAGTGAGAAAAATATTCCAACCGTTATAGCTGCCTGCTGTATCCTGCATAATATCTGTGAAACAAAGGGGGGAAAGTTGCTGTTAAGATGTTTATCTATCAATCAGGGTGAGAATTTGCTAATTCATATTTTACATATCTAGTATGTTAAGATCAGTTTACAGTTTTGTTTATTTACTAGGTAATCTGCTTTGATCTGTTTGCTATCACTTATAATCACTTAAAATCTATCCTTTTATAGTTAATAAACTTATTTTATGTTTTAATCCCAATCAGTGTGCATTTGACTAAGGGGTCTAGGGAAGATTTCAGCTTGGTTACCACAAGTGTGCATGGTCCTCTTCACATTGAGGGAGAGGCAGACTGGGTGTTAAACTCATACACTTTATTGGCCAGTTTTGACCAGGGCAGGACGGTATTGCTCTGGACTCCTAGGCTGGGAGGTGGGTGTGTCCTTACCTTTGTGAATGCTGGTGAAAGTGCAAACTCGGAGGGCTTTGCAACTTGTCACAGCAGCACAGTGTGAGAGGGAGCCCAGGCTGGTGGGTCAAAGGGCTCAGTTCCAGGTGTCACCCCGAGGCAAACCATCACAGTGAGGTCTCCACCAGGTACGCATGCAGTTCTTTTAAAAGACGCACTGGATCAACTGTTGGCCTGCCTGGTCTTCTGGTATGTCTGACATAGTCCTTTAATTTCCCTCAGCACTGCTACTGGTCCCTGTTATACCCCTTTTTCTGCATCCCCTGTGCAATCTGTTGGTAGATGTCCACATTTCTATGGCTGTGCTTGCACAGCCTCTTCTCCCCACAGGCTCAGAAGATCCAATACCTTCTGTCTTCTCCAAGCCAGAGTGCATCTGAAGCATGTAGCCAGCATGGTCAGCTGGGTAGTTGCACACAATGATGAAGAGCTGCTAGGTGTGCTCGCCAAGCTGGGCGATCAGGAAAAGGCATTTCAAAAACTCATGGGGCCCCTAGAATGTCAAGGTCACAATTATGACCAGAGCGGTCAGTGTCAGGTATTCTGGGAATGCTGCTTGAGGACTGTTTGAGTCAATATAGGTAACACAGTGTCTGTAGCCCTGCTGTGTCGACATCAGTACATTAACCATGGCTGAATGGTGCTTGGGAAGGTGGTATTACTGCCTCACTGTAACAGGGTACTTACATTGATGGGAGACAAATTTAACTGTAGACACATGCAGAACTAAGTTGACACAAGGTGGCTCACATCCACCTACCTGCTATAGACCAGGCCTAAGGGGGTCATTTCAGTACTCTCTCTTTAACTTCCCGTGTTTTCGGTGTTTACAGTATGTGATGAGTGAGCCTGTTAGGTAGCACCTGAAGAGAGGTGATATCCACCCCCAGTACAAAGGGGATCTGTGGAAAAAGCTAGGATTAGTGGAGGAGGAAAGAGGCATTTAGGAGCCCTTTAAAACCATTCCCCTACCTCACTTCCCCAAAACAGTCAGTGTGTAGAAGATGTAGATAAAATGGTTTCTGTATAACAGGGGAAGTTTGGTGGGCAAACCAGGGAAGAGGTTTGGGGTTTGATTATGAATTAGTTCTATTTTAAAAGTAATTCCACTATGGCCTGGGAATAGGTCAACAGGCTCACTCTGGCTCCTGCTAGTTTGTGAACTGTTATCCTTAACAGTTACAGTGGGCAGCTCTATTTACAGGTAGGGGGCAGGGGAGCAGTGTTATATTGATTTAGCTTAATTTGGTCAGCTCCTGAATTCAGCTACATTGATTTAAAGCAGCTGTAAACAGATTTAAGTGTCTATCCAGGGGTTTGCATCATTTAAGTAATGGGCTGGCTAACTAATGGCTGGCTTTCTGGATATTTTTCCACTACTGTAATAGGTTGAGGAGGAGAAGAAGGAGATCTGCCTATAGCATATACATGAAGTCTGACTTTGTGGCATATATTCTTTGCATTCTTCTCCGATGTAATTGGGTCTAAATCCAACAATTTATCCACAATGTTTTGAGTTTTCTACTTCTGGTTATTGTCGGGGCTGACCTCTGATTTTTTATTTTTTTAAACAAAATCAGAATTTGTTTTTCATCAAAGAAAGGAAAAAACTTGAAAAGTCCAGTGTTTCCAGAAGGTTTTTCCACTTTACTTGGAGCATTCATGATCAGTGTGCCTTAGGTGAAACATTTCATGTCACTCCAGCACTCCCCGTTGTGAAACTGACTAGAAGCAGCATAAAGCTGGAAGCCAGGAATACATTTATTTTTGCCAATAAATATAAGCTTTAAACTAGTGTAAAATCTGTTACTATAAACATCCTAGCATAATGAAACACTCTGGAAACAATTACAGTGTTAATACAAAAATATGATGAAATAAGTAAAACATTGTAAGAGACTGTTCATAATAACTACTATCCAGTTAACAGGTAGTAGACTAGAGTTGGAGCATAAAATTAAAACCTACTGTATGCTATTGTATCCACATATAATCACATACTGACATAACAGAATGGCCACCTTACCCATTTAATTTCACAGAGTACAATTTTCCTGTTAGAATTGCAGACTGGATCTCAGATACCACAGCTGAAACTGTGACTTGTCTGTTTCTAATGAGGGGGGGGAAAGGGACCCTTCTCCACTTTTCATGTAATCAGTTTAACTCTATGGAAGCTTCACTACACTTTACATAACATGTTGGGACCAAAGCTTTAGGAGAAGAAGGTATGATGTTTCAAAAGTAGGTGAGATTTTACCTGAATGATTCCTCAAATCCTAATATTTCAGACCTGGCTGAAATGAAGATAATATCCAGCACAAAGGCTGTCCTTTCTATAAAGTAGAATAATTGGTGAGCAAAAAAGTCAATGGGAAGTCCCTATGGAGATACAGATGTATAAAATACTATTAAAGCAGAAGAGTAACATTTTATACCAACACTCACTCACTTTTATAAGACGTAAATAACTACGCAGGTTGCAAAGCAACAAAAAATTGGGACTGAAGAGGTATTGCCATGAAACGGAGACTCGTTCTGTCTGAGGGCTTGTGTATATGGGGATATAGTGGTGTAAGGTTGTGACGAACTAGGACTGTTGTTAAGGTTTCCCTGAGTACTGTGTGGGTGCCTCGGTTTCCCCTATGCGGTGCTTGAGTATCTAGGTGGTGGGACAACGGGGCATGATGGTTACAAAGCCCTAGAAGGCAAAGGCCTGGACACAGAGAAGGGCTGACACTCGGTCTCCTGGCAACAGATGGCCCGGCCCCTCCCCGGCAAAGGTATGAGCTGAAGGTGTTGGAACAAAGGGATCAGGTGACCTCCTGGCCCGGGAAGCAGACAAAGGGGGAGGAGGGGCTGGTGAGTTTCAGTGTGGAGCTGGCCGGAGAAGAGGGGAGAGAGGCAGACAGGGTCTGGCCTCCCTGCCCCCGTTTGGAGCTGTGGGGTGAAATGCAGGGAGCCCCCAGGCTGGGGTCTAAGCTCCCTGCCCCCCGGAAGGACCCGACTGAGGGGTCCTGGATGTACTGACAAGCTCTGGTTGGACTGTGTTCCTGGCATCTCTAATAAACCTTCTGTTCTACTGGCTGGCTGAGACTCCCAGTAAATCCGGGGAAGAGGGGTGCAGGGCCGGACTCCCCCACAATCCATGACAAAGGTACTGTATGAATTTAAACTGATATAGTTATACAACTATAACTCTCAATGTAGACACTCTTATGTCACTTTGGAAGGGGGTTACACTAAATCAAAAGAAGCCACTTTTATGATGGAAGAAGAGTGCCCACACAGGAAATTACATTGGTCTGTGGAGCTAAGCCTGTTTTGACTGCATACAGCTTAGGGTATACCAGAATGCCCCACATAGTAGAGGCAGTGGCGTAGCCAGGTTTAGAGCACAGGGGGAGTGGAGCTAAAAAAAGGCGCCGGGAGCAAAAAAAAATGCTCCGCTCTGGCTGCAGCATAGGAGCAAAAAGGCGTCGGGAGCAAAAAAAGGAGCCGCTTCTGCTCAGTGGGGGAGCAGCCACTCCCCCCCCCCCCCCCCCCCGGCTACGCTACTGAGTAGAGGTAAAAGTACTCCTTACAACAAACCATTGATTCCGCAACAATCAGCTATTGTGCACTATTGTTATGTTCATGATTGTTGAAATAAACACAATGTGTATAACAGGCAATTATTGAACCAAATAATTGTCTCCTAGACTCATTCACATATGCTTCTGACATGTGACTTTAAAGGGATCTGTGGGGAAAAAATGCAGTTTAATAATGTGATCTGTGCTGTGGTTTTAGGTGACATGAGGCACAGTCTATCCACATAGGCATCCAGGACTATTCCCTAATGGCCTGTGCTGGTATGAATGGACCGTAAGCTGGAATGAGAGAAGCAGAGCAGTGGGAATTACAAATGATCACAGACTTCATTTTCTCGTTGTCATTTTACAATGTGGCACCACTGCCACACCTGTGAAGTGGCTGAAGCAATTATCCTCCATTACGGTGATTCCCAATTTTACTTTTGACTATACTTTTGAATCATTGTATGAAAAGGTTTCCGTGATGCGGCCCTCGGGCCCATGTACTAGTCCTCATGTGGCCCTCGTGGTGATTTGAGTTTGAGATCCCTGATCTAAAGTGAGGGACTTTTGTTAGAGAATGCTGTTTATATAACATGACTGGTGGCTCATAATATTTTTATGTTGTATCTGTTTCACATACATGGTAGACAGCCGTCTTTTAGTGAACAAGACCTAACTAGGCCTCTGTATGGATAAATGAGATTTAAGTAGGGTAACACTAAGACCTTATTTCTATTTGAAAAGCTATACGTTTTGGTGGATGATATGTGTCATCTAAGTATTCATGCAGATGCCTTTTAGGGTACTGTTGGCTTCTGAGAATTAGATTGGGTTCATTTGGATTACAGAATATTTCTGGTACCTGTTCTGTGTCTAATAAATACATCAAAAAATCCTGACAAAAAGCTTTAAAACTGGATGCATAAATTTAGGATCTTAAATCCTTATTTAGGCTCAAGATCTATGGCCAAATTTTCAAAAGTGCTGAGCACGCAGCAGTTCCTATTGACATCAATGGTGTTCAGCACTTCTGAAATTCAGGTCTTGGCTACACTTGCAGCTGTACAGTGCTGTTAGTTAAACCCGTGTTCGTACAGCTGAGTAGGGAAAGCGCTGCAGCCTGTCCACACTGGCAGCCGCCAGCGCAGTAACTAGCACGGACGTGGCTACATTTGCGGCACTTGCAGCTGTATTGGGAGCAGTGCATTATGGGCATTCAAGTGGCTGCAACGTGCTTTTCAAATGGGGGGGGGTGAGGGGGATTTTGACAGGGAGCGTTTTTGGAGACAGAGTGGGTTTTTGAAATCTCCACAGAGTGTCAGCTCATTATTTCCACACCTCCACATCCCCTGCCTCTCTCTCAATCACTGAAAGCAAACAGCAGGGGCTTTGTTTGTTTTTAAAGAGCAGATAAAAGAGAGGAAACGGAGCCTTCCCCCTCCCCCCCCCGCCGTTCTTCTCCCCCCCCACACACACACACGCCGTCTCTGTCCAAGGCAACTTTGCTGCCAGCATTCCTAACGGAGCCCCTCCCCTCTCCTCCCCTCCTCCCCCGCCTGCAAACAGTACCTGTGTTTGGTTTTTTGTAAAGCACCTCAACAACGGAGCTCTGAACTCCAACCCGGAAGTGCCGTTTCAAAACAAAGCAGCTTCCGGAGATCAGTAACTGCGTTGTTCCTCGGCTACACTGAAAGACCAACGTTCCATCCACTTCGCAACAGTGGTTATTCCTCTCGGGGAGGTGGAGTACATGCAGCGCTGTATCTGAGGAGATACAGCGTTGCACGTGCCTTGCAAGTGTAGCCAGTTAATGAGTTACAGCGCTGCCGGCAGTTTTATTGCGCTGTAACTCTTAAGTGTAGCCAAGGCCTCAGGCTCCTCATTTTGGTGACTAATAAGAACTCTTAAGTTTGGATTCTTAAATTTAGTCACCAATGCTCAGATCCACAAAGGGACTCAGTGTCACAAAACCTAACTTCTAAGCATCTAGAAGGGGGATTTGGGCTTGAGCCTGAGTCTGGCTTACATTGCAGTATAGACAAACCTTTAGGAGCCTAAGACACACCTTGTTGTCTCCTATTGGCTTGCTTAGGCAGAGAATGGTTTTTTTTGGCTCTCATTCTTAGGCACCTATCTCTCCCCATTCATTGTATAGGAAGCCTGGGTGCCTAACTCAGGCTTTGTGAATCATTTGTGATCCACAAAGTGGAGTATCTTAAGTCCAGTCCCTCTGCTGGAGATAGGCTCCTAAAGGTATGCCTACATTGCAATGTCATCCCAGGCTCAAGCCCAAATCCCCTTTCCATGTACACACAAGTCTGTCAGACTCATGTCAGTATGCCCTCAGGACCCGGTGGGGAGAGGATCTGATCCCAAATCCCCCTGGGACTCAGGCCAAACTCCATTTTACAGGGTGGATGTAGCTCGGGCCCAGGTCCCCAGACTTGTGTCCTGAGAGTCTGCCACTGCTATTACAAGGAGCTAGTGTTCTTTGTCATTTCTATCCCAATACTGGCCAATCGACTCCCAAGAAATGGACGCAACCCCCTGCTTCAAGTTCAGCTGCTCAGTGTGTAACCCTTCCATTCTATTCTGACCCTTGAAGGGCAAGCAGAGTGAACCTTCCCCTGAGTTGGCTATGTCCACCAACGAGAAGTTCTTTGAAAAGAGTGCTGCTACCTGGGCATGGGACTACAGTCAGATACTGGTAAATCTTTAGTATGGGGTGAGCAAGATGTCCACCTTTGTAACAGTAGCAGAAATTACCTGTGTAATAAGAAATAGCCAACAAGCTAGCAGCCTTGGGGATTAAATGGACTGGTGATCAGGGCAGGGAGCAAATTATATGGCTTGTAACAGCATCCCTGCACGGTCCCCCTTGGATCCTGCCCCACTGGGCTGAGAAAGTCATATAGACCTTTAGGTACAGTGCCCATCTGGTGCTTTTATTTACAGGCGGTGCTCCCACCACCTTTCCACCATACAAGTAGTCCTCTTCTTCCAGTCCACCGGCAGGAGAAAGGGGCCAAGCTATCTCTCTCTGCTTCCCCCACTGCCTTTCCTCTATTGCAGCTTTCCTCTTTCCCCGGGCTTCTTTCCCCTGGGGCTCTTATCCAGCCCCAGCCTGACGAGGCAGCAGTTGTTCAAGCTTCCCCAATCAGGGCCAGGTGGTCTACCCAGCTCCAATTCACCTCCCTTAATTGGAGGTGGAGTGACAGAGGGTTGGCTAAGCAGTTTGCTGCTTAGCACCCTATTACATGGCTCAAGAGTGATAATCGGAAAGCCAGGGATGAGAACTGCACCTCTGGGAACTCCGTCATTCTGCCTCTTTTATGAGGACTTTGCCCGGGTACTGGGTACTGCACTGAGCAGTGAGCCAACAGCAGTTCACCATAGCCTGATCAACCAGGAAGGTGACCTTCTAAGCCCCAAATCTAATACACCACAGTGGAGCCAGAAGCTGCTGGATCAGGCTAGCAAAGTGACTGCTGCTGATGCCAATGACCAATGAGGCTTTACCACTGGAGCAGCTGCAGCACATCCTGGGTCCATACATGGAGGAGCTGTTTGATGACCATCCCCCTCCAGAAGAGAAGCCCACTGCAGAACCAGCCAGAGAAACAGATGTAGTCCTGGAATCTGATACGTTTCTGGCTCCATGTCCATTGTTATTAATACACGAATAGGAGGGATTTCTGGTTTATGACCCATTGCAATTTTGTTTACGTGCCACCATAGCAGCGTGTAGCCGCTTGTGGCAGAATGCATGCTAGCGCCTTGGCATCTCCCACCCACCCCCAACACCAGGTTGGTAGAATTCAAAATGGAGACCGGGAAGTGCAAACAGCAGTTAAACAAGCATATACAATGAAATTTTTACTAGATACTCTCACATGCTTACAAAGATGTGTTTTTGGTGTTAAAAGTAAGAACTTTTAGATTCCTTTCTCTTATAGTAAGCCGCACTGTACAAATTGATAAAGCTACAGTGTAAACTGTATTGGGGAGGGGGAAATCGCTGTCTGAATTATGGCAGGGAGGGTTGTATGCAGTCCAGAAATGTGCTGGCAAAGGGGGTAGGAGGCGGTAATGGCTGTGCAGTTGAGAGTCTGTATTGTCCCGTGTGTTTATTTGTCATCCATAGGTAGATATAGTCTGAGCAGGTGGTATCATAAGCCATAGCTGCACCTGGGTCACTGCATGAACGCAGAAAGTCTTCAGCAGCTTACAAGGGAGGCAGTAAGCCATGTGGATGCTGGCAAAACACCCTGTTAATCCCCCCATGAATTTTGACCCAATGCTGGGTGCTGATAGCTGCAAACTTTTTCCCAGAGTAGGCACTCTAGATGGGTAGTAACATTTTGGGGAAGGGCATATCTTCCGGGCCTCCACCTGTAAGTCACCAGCCCATTCCATTTGTAGATGTGTTGCTCAGTTATCATAAGCTTGAAAACATCTTTGGTATTCATGGGTGGGTTGCCCCTATGTCCCTTTGCAGTCAGGAACCTCCAGGATTGTTATGTCCTCCAGAATGTGGCATGCCTGAAAATATTAAGAAACCATGGGTAGTAAACCACAGCAACTGCATCCCCCCATGCTGAAATGGTTTTCAATTTTTGAATATCACTTGTAAATTTCATCTTAGCATTGTGTGAAGGCTATACACTCTGCTTAACTCTCAGTCCTGTATCCATGGCCCTGGCGCAGGTAAGAAACTCCATTCACTCAAAACCATCAGTTATTTCAGGGATATTGTCTATGCTCAGCACCTTTGGGTGTTCATGCCTGAACACCTCAGAAACCTCCACCATCACAGCCAGGGCCGGCGCAAGGAAGTTTCGCGCCCTAGGCGAAACTTCCTTGCACCAGCCCTATGCGCCCCTCTCCCCACCCCCCGCAGCAGGCAGCTCCTCACTCCCCTGCCCGTGGCAGCTCCCCACCCGCCCGTGGTGACTAACCCCCCCACTTGCGGCAGCTCAACCCCCAGCCTGCGGGCCGCGGCAACCTCCCCGCCGCCCGCAGTGCCTCCCCAGGTCCCGGCTCCACATTCAGCCGCTGAGCGTGGAGTCAGGAGGCAGCCGCGGCGAGCCGCCCGTTTCATTCCTCGCGAAGCCCTGCTGAGCCCCAGCGGCACAGCAACAGCCCTCGCCGCAGCAGGGCTTCGCGAGGAAGCAGGCGGCTGCCTCCTGCCTCCCAGCTCGAGGGTGGAGCCGGGAGGCAGGAGGCAGCTGCCCACCACCGAGGGCGGCAAAATGCCGCCCCCCCAAAATCCTGGCAACCTAGGCGACCGCCTCAGGTCGCCTAGTGAAAGCGCTGGCCCTGATCACAGCCCCCACCCTCAACTTGCCAACACTAAGCCGGTTCGCAACAGACCTGTAGCGGTCAGAAGTGGTAAGCTTCTAGATGGCTATAGCAACCCACTTCTGGACCACTATGGCCCCCCTACTCTGTGTCCTGTCACTGCAGGGTTGGGGCAAGTTTATCACAAAGCTCCAGAAACGGAAAATTTGGCCCTGTTTCGATCTTGGCTGCGCAACATGTTTTACTTTGTAAAATCAAGCCTACTGTGCACACAAGTAGGCATTGTGCTTTTCCTAGGAATAAGAGACATTTATATGCTCTTACATAGGAATAACATCACTGTCAATAATTACCATTATCCTATCAGACAGCCTTTGTGATAGTGTTAAATGCACTCTGAATGGAGAAGCATAAAGCACCCCTCTGCCTACGTACAGTTATCATACCTGGAAAATTTTTAGCTAATACACTACTCTGAATGAAAGAACCCCGTAATGCTTTCTTATGTAAAATCATCCCCTGTAATTTCATGTGGCATGGTATAAATAGGGCACTCTCATGAGTAATTATTCTTGCTGGAAAACATGTAAAATAGTGACATGCATGAAAATGAAAAATATTCACATGTTGAAATTGAAGTGTTGTCATGAATTCACAATAACAGTATAGTTCAAAAGAGAAGAACCACTCATGCATTTTGGAAAGGGACACTGCAGTTACTGCTTGTGACAGTCACTGAAGTAAACCCTATGCAGAGATTTTTATTTTCTTTGTTAATTCCCTAGAGTATCCTTTACTACTTGTGTGTATATATATCAATCTATTGATGTTACACACTAAGGCCATGTGAGTAAAGTTGAGCACAGCTGATAGGCACCAACTCCATGCATGCTCCAACCCTGTAGCATCCTCAAGGAACAAAGTGGTGGGTGCTGACCACCCACCGGCAACCCCCTATCAGCTTGCTTCTTCCCCCCAGTGCCTTCCACCTGCCAGCGGGCCCTGCCAATCAGTGCTTCCTCCTCTCACCCAACACAATCACCTGTTTCATGGCATGCAGGAGGCTCTGGGGGGAAAAGGGGAAGGAGCAAGACACACTGTGCTTGGGGGCAGAATGGGACAGAAAGAGGGGGGCTTAGGAGAAGTGGGGCAGGAAGAGGCAAGAGTGGAGCTGGGGGTGGGGAGATGGGGGGGCCAAGCACCCCCAAACACATTGGAACGTTGGTGCCTGTGGCACAGCTGTAAACCTTTTGCCAGACTCAATGACCAGTCTGTACAACACATCACGCTCAAGTAAATGCAGTGATGCATATACAGCTGTTTTGGAGATAGCAAGCGTTGAGTATCCTTAGTGCAGCAATTTTCAAACTGTGGGTTAGGACCCCAAAGGGGATCATGACCCCATTTTAATGGGGTCGCCAGGCCTGGCATTAGACTTGCTGGGGCCTAGGTCTGAAGCCCAAGCCCCACCGCCCAGGTCCAAAGGCTTCTGCTCTGGGCGGTGGAGCTCAGGTTACAGGCCCCCTGCCCAGGGCTGAAATCTTTGGACTTTGGCACAACCTGTTCTGAGGGTGCCCCCGTCCCAACCCAGGGACTGTGTTTTGCTGCCCACCCGCAGGGCTGCTGCCAGCGGGGTAGGCAAGGAGCTGGAGCCCAGCCCGTGTAGCCCATTGCTCCAGCAGCTCTATCTAGGGGGGCCACTTGCACCCCAGGTGGCTGACCCCCGGGGGGGGGCGCTATGCACTGGCTGCGGAGGTCTGAGAGCGGCGGGAGCTGGCTGGTGCCTTCCGCCAGAGACGGCGGGTGATGCGCAGCCCCCTCCCCGGCCCCGCCTCCTCCTGGAGTACGCGACGCGATTCGGCCGATGGTCGTAGGGGGGCTTGGCGCATGCGCCGGAGCAGAGGCTGTCCTTCTCATTGTGGGGTGGGGGAGCGCGCGCGTCGCCCGCTACCTCGCGCAGGCAGGCGGGCTGTACCACTGTGTAACGCTGAGGGTGGGGGCCCATACCCATTTCCTTTATAACGGGGGCGCCTTCCACCGCCTCCCGCTCGGGCCGGGGTGGGGGTGTCTCTCCAAGCGGCTCCCGCGTCCAGCGCTGGAGGGCAGCGGGCGAACGGAGCGAGGGAGGCGGGGCGGGGGGACGCGCACTCCTCCCCCTCGCCCCGGCTCGGCCGCAGAGTGGGCGCGTCCCCCTTCCCCGCTGTTGATGGTCGGGTCGGTGCGTTGCTGCTGCCGCTGCCCCCGGCGTCGCGAGTTCACGCTCGCTCAGCTCCCTCCCGCCCGGCTCGGCCTCAGCCTCCCGGCGGCCCCATGGCGTACAGTCAAGGCGGCGGCAAGAAGAAAGTCTGTTATTACTATGACGGTGAGCGGCGGGGACCGCGGGTCGGGGGAGGCGGCGCCACGAGCTGAGGGACGCGGAACCCGAGTCCTCCGGCTCCCCCCGGCCGGGCTTCTGCGTCTCGATCGCAGCCCCTGGGAGCTCCCCCCTCCCCCCCAGTGCAGGCCGCCGCCCCGGCCCCCCACCGGCCCCAGCCCCCTACCCCGGCCCCCCACCGGCCCCAGCCCCCCACCGGCCCCGGCGCGGGGGGTTTGGTTCCAGGCAAGGCTGGGTCTGAACGGCTGGTGGCGGCTCCGCCTAGGGGCCGATCGCGACCCCTGTTAACAAGGCGACGCTCTTAGCACCTGGTGTAGCAGCTGGGGGGGCTCCGTGTCTCTTGCGGGGAAGCGGGTGGCTGAGGGCGGGGAACCGCAGCGGCTGCCCCCTGTCTTTCGGCAGCCTCCCGGCCGGGGAAACGCACAGTGGCGCGCACGGCAGTTTGCTGGATGTCTCTGCACAGCTGGGCTCGGGGATGCTCATCGAATCCGCAAGCTACGTCTTGTGACTTATCTGACCAATAATACAAAGCTGAGCCATGTTCGAAATGTGGGTTGCTTTGCATTGAGTTTCATGTATTTACAGCACACCGCAAGGTGGAAACCTCCCTGTCCCCCACCCCACCCCCAAAAAACCACTCTACCCAGAGCAGGAAAGTTCCCTTTGCTCGCTGACTTTCTGCTCACCGCGTGAGGCTAAAGTTATTGGTCAGATTACTTGCTTGGGACTAAATTTCTGCATAAATAAAGATCCATGGGGTAGGTCTTTCTCTTGACAGTTAAGAATGGGTGGCATGGATGGGGAATTTTGGTGTTTGACGTAGTGAAGAAAGAGGTGATGAGACTGCTTTGCAGTTTCTATTATGTGTATTGTCATAATTTGAGATATGGAGAGCAGTGTCTCCTGCCTAGGATGATGCCAGAGGTGCTGCTGCTGTGGTAGATGGGCTGATCAGAAATCCCAGACCTCAAGAAGAGCTCTGTGTGGCTCAAAAGCTCTCTCTCACTAGTAGAAGTTGGTCCAATAATAGACATTTCCTCACCTACCTTGTCTATTTAAAAAAATGGCAGATTTGTTGGGGCCTACTCAGGGTTTCTAATATGCTGCCAAGTCAGGCAGAGTTGTGTGGTTGCCGCCCCCTTCTCTTTGTCCTTCACTCTCCTTCTTTGTTCAGCATAAGGGGGAAAGGAGGCCCCTATTAAGGAGAATTTTGCTGAAACTGGGATCTGACTTTTCTCTGGTAGAAGCGTAGGCACTGTTAGTCTTGCTCAAGGGAAGATTGCACTGATATTTCTGTTTATATTTGCCTGTCTTGCAACTAAAGATGTAGGTATACAGTTGTGCAGTGTATCAGAAAAAGCAAAGTCTACTTGAGAAGTATACCATTTCACTAGAGTGCAGTACTCTGGCAATTTTAATAGTAGCATAAAAAGTGTAAGCACCATTGGTTGGATCCCTACACTGCTGAAAAACTACATGGGGAGGAGGAAGAAAAAAGCATTGGGTTAAGGAACAGTTCTGTGTTGGCAGGGTGATGAACTAGTGATCAAATTGGTCCCAACCACCTCAGATTTCCATTAAAATGGATGTTCAGTTGGAGACTCAGTATTTTCCTCCTTGACTGTTCAGACTCCTAATTATTTAACATTTCTCTGACTCTGTCTACCGTGATCATCAATATTCCTACTATTCATCTGCGTTAGAACGTTTCAGAAGACTTTTTTTTAAAACCTGAAACCAGCATTGAATGAAATGCCAAAGTCAATGATTATTTTAGACTCTTTCCAAATGTAATAGGTCTAAACTGCACACTTAGACATTAGCAAAGATCATCAGAGAACATTTTAAAACTAATTCTAATACCTCTGGGAAAAGTTCCGAATCCACTTACAGTTCATTCAGCATTTCTTCTAATTTCTATGCTGTGTTGTACCCACAGAGGTTTGTAAATGTTCTTCCTACTATATGTAAAGGGCTCACAACCTTAAATGATATAAAAGTTGTAATATGAAAACACTACAACAGATATGGAAGTACATCTGTGGGTGGATGCAAACTTATGCGTAGCTGATGACATCAAGCTGGAGTTTATTAAAGATTTATTTGCCATTTGTTGTTGTGTCAAAGACTTGTATAGCAACATGGCTCCTTCATTCAAGTTTTGATTCTAATTTTCACTGTGTTTCTTTGGAAATATGTAGAAGTCAAGAAGTGTACACTAAAAATTACAGTATAAACGAGGCACTGTAATTCAGTGTAGTGTGTTTTAAGATGTGATCTAATACCTTCCCTGTGCAGATCCTAGGATTGGCTGACTACCTTTCCAAATATTGATTGCACCATGAATTTATTCACTGCTTTGTAGATACATTTGTAATGACTTTACTAGAAACCATAGAATTTTCACATAGAATTGAATGTGTGGGAGTAAATTATCACTTGGAAAAATCAGACTAGAAATAGATGCACAGTTATTTCAAGGGTAAAGTTTTTGAAGTACTGTATGTTATAGTAATGTAGTGGCCAAATTGTCTTGTGCATGCATAATTTTTTTTATATGTAGCTTAATTTACAAAATGTGGTATACTCTCTTTGGCTCTGATCCTACTAGTCTAAGACTGACTGACTTAATTGTACTTGTGACTTAGTTGACTTGAGAAACTTTATGCTTCTGCTGTAAAAATGCTTACTAAAGATGCAGCCTATTGAAGTGCTTCTACAGGCACTTGACTGCTTTGTAAGCTTGCTTGTAGCTACTGAATACGCAAGCTACATGTTTTTAAGCTTTATTTTTTTATAGTTAACAATAGTAGATCCCATTGAATTAAATGGGGAGCTATGGGTATTTAGCACTTACAATGAAAGAAAGGGTTAATCTAAAAAAAGCCCCCAAAACCTGTGCACACCTGTTAGTTCTTGCTAACTGTTCTTTTAAATTCAGGACCATATCTACTCCAAAGAGAACGTTGTAGTAGGCGAGTATAATGTGCAGTTTAAAGTAAATACTTCAGAGATCAGAATGTGGCAATATACATATAGGAACTTTGTACGTTTGAAATATTTTAATGTCAGTTAATGCTGTGAGACAAACTGGGAGAAGAAAAAAAATGTTCTAGAACATGTGGTCGCCATTGGTATTTCACTTTAGTAGCATAACATGAGGACAATGCAGGGGCAGAAAACGAACCTTAATTTTGAATTTCCAATTGGTTTGTCGCAATTTATGCTTAGAAGAACTCTTGTTCATGACAGTGTCTCGGTGTTAGTGCAGTTATTAGTGCCTGACAACCATATAATTAATATTGGTCAGACTACAGCGCAATTGCTTCTGATCTTTCTTTGCTGAAACCCTCTTGTGACAAACTGGTAGATCTTCCCCTTGAGCCCCTTATGCCTTGTCCCAGAAATTGCTATCTTATTTTTTGTCTATTCTCTCTCTTATTTTACTGTCTCCATAATTTTTTTTCACTAATCTTTTTTTCTCCTCTTGATTTTCTTATTCTTTCCTTCACCTCTGTAGTTTTCTCCAGATTACCAGAAACTCACCTACACTGGCAAAAATCAAATGTGCATAATTCACCAGAGTAGCTGTGATAGAATATGTGGTCTTAGGGTAGTCATCAAGGTATGTGTACATTTACAGCAGCATGTAGAGTACAGATACTTAATGCCCAACTATCATAGGTATAAATAGCAATGAAGATTGTGCGGCCTGGCTTAGGTGAGTAAAGTGCTCTGCACACCTAAAGGCTAAGGTAAATACCTTACACTCTCTCTACACACCTAAGCAGTGGCTCTCATTTCTACATTGCTATTTTCAGCAGCATAGTGTTCTGCTGCCTGCCCCTGCCAGAGCAGTTTCTCGCTGCTCTGGAGCCTTTCCACACTGCCTCCCACATTGTTGCCACATGTAGCCACACTTGTCACTGAAATATGCAAGTGCAGCTGGCTTTTACTGCAGGCATGGAGCTATACATGTAATGTCTGTGTTCTAGATGCCATGGTAAATGTAAACAAGGCCTCAGCTATTTGTCCCCTTACAGTTTCTAACGCTGTTCTTTTACCTCTAAAAGGAAAATGCTATTCTATTCCTATTAGCCAAACATGCAAACTGCTTCCATTTCACATATAGGTGATTAAACTGACTTTGTAAAATTTATTATAAATATTTTCCTGGAAAGGAAGACTTCCTTACAAATTAAAGTAAAGGTTGATAGATGTGATGAATACATCTATGGCGGATACCAGGACAAGTTTTTAAAATGAAAACGTATATACTTATCTCGACTAAGGGTTTGGCTACACTTGCAGAGGTAGAGCGCTATGAGTTAAACCACCCTTCGGAGAGCTCAGTAGGGAAAGCGCTGCAGTGTGTTCACAGTGTCAGCTGCAAGCGCACTGGCGTGGCCAAAGTTGCAGCACTTGCAGTGGCATTTGGAGCGGTGCATTATGGGCAGCTATCCCACAGAGCACCTCTTCCCATTCTGGCGCTGTGACTTGTGGGAAGGGGGGGTAGGCGGTGCGGGACATTCTAGGTCCTGTCCCAACGCCCCGTGATGCATCACTTCGCATCCCAGCAGTCCCTGTGCTTCCGTCCATATTTGGCACCATCTTTCAATGTTTTTTGTACTGTGCACTCTGTCTTCCCTTTCGGTCTGCGGGCATGGATCCCAAAGTGCTGAGGAATATGCTGATGGGTCTCGCCAGCACATCACGAAAACCGTCAAGTTACTCCTTAAGCTACAAACTGACAGTGAGGAGTCCGACAATGATGTTAACTCGCATAACGCATATGACACAAGATTGCTTGTGGCATTCACGAACATGCTCACTACAGTGGAATGCCGCTTTTGGGCTTGGGAAACAAGCACTGAGTGGTGGGATCACATCATCCTGCAAGTCTGGGATGACGAGCAGTGGCTACAGAACTTTCGGATGAGAAAAGCCACTTTCATGGGACTGTGTGATGAGCTCGCCCCCACCCTGCGGCGCAAGGACATGAGATTGAGAGCTGCGCTGCTGGTGGAGAAGCGGGTGGCTATTACAGTCTGGAAGCTGGCAACTCCAGACAGCTACCGATTGGTCACTAACCAGTTTGGAGTGGGAAAGTCGACCGTTGGAATTGTGTTGATGCACGTTTGCAGGGCCATTAATTGCATCCTGCCCAGAAGAACTATGACTCTGGGTAACGTGCATGACATTGTGGCTGGCTTTGAACAAATGGGTTTCCCTAACTCTGGAGGGGCAATAGATGGGATGCATATTCCAATTCTGGCACCATCCCACCTAGCCTCCGAGTACGTTAATTGGAAGGGATATTTCTCTGTGGTTCTCCAGGTGCTTGTGGACGTTTCGTTGACATTAACACAGGCTGGCCCGGAAAGGTGCGTGACGCACACATCTTTCGGAACACTGGCCTGTTCAGGAAGCTGCAAGCTGGGACTTTCTTCCCAGACCAGAAGATCACCGTAGGGGAAGTCGAAATGCCCATTGTGATCCTTGGAGACCCCGCGTACCCTTTAATGCCGTGGCTCATGAAACCATACACAGGGAGCCTTGACAGCAGCAAGGAGTGGTTCAACAACAGGCTGAGTCGGTGCAGAATGACTGTGGAGTGTGCTTTTGGCTGTTTAAAGGGCCGCTGGCACTGTCTGTATGGGAAACGGGACTTGGCTGATGACAGCATCCCCGCGGTTATCTCCACGTGCTGTACCTTCCATAACATTTGTGAAGGGAAGGGTGAAAGGTTCAACACCTGGAGGCTGAATTTGAACAGCCAGAGAGCAGGGCTATTAGAGGGGCCCAGCGCGGTGCTGCAAGGATTAGGGAAGCCTTGAGGGAGCAATTTGAGGCTGAAAACCACCAGTAATGTTTGGTGCCCTGCACGGGAGTGAAGTGCAGTGGTTCCAATGTTAGTAGGAATCTGTTTGCTACACTGACATGCAGTGCCAGTTGCTTTCCTGGGCTAAGGTATCTTTTACTTAATGCAATAATAAAGAATGTTTTCAAAGCCAAAAAATCCATGTATTGAAAAGAAACACAACTGCTTGGGAAACAGAAATGGCAAGGGGGTGGGGTGGGGAACGGTACAATCACAGATTTGCATATGTCCTGTTATCATACTCAGCCTTCCTGTCTGCAGTGCTGTGCAATAAGTTCTGCACTTCTGGCTGGCTAAACTGCATGGTGATGGGGGTTGAGTGCAGTGGGTAAGGGTCATAGTTTGCAGGGCTGGGTGGCGAAGCCACAGGTGTTGGAGGCAGCTGGTGGCGTTAAGAACCTGGATGTTTGGGAAAGTGGGTTGGAAGTGACATGGAAGCACAAGGGAAAGAGTTGGGACACGGGCGGGGGGGGGGGGGCAGGCATGGAAGTGCTCCGCCTGCATTGCTATGAGCACCTGTATCGAGTCTGCTTGGCACTCCATAATGCTTAGCAGCCGCTCTGTGCTTTGGTGCCAGTGATCCGCGTTCTGCTGGCGGACCCTCCTTTCATTCTCCCGCCATTCCTGCGCTTTTTGGTTTTCATTAAGGGACTGCTGCATTACTTCATGCAGCATGTCCTCATTACTTCTACGTCGCCGCTTCCTAATACTTTGGAGTCTTTCGGCCAGTGATAACAAGGACGGCTGAGATCTCAAAGTTGCATTTGTAAAGACAAAATGCAACATTTAACAGAGGCAGCATTGTTCACACCGGACAGAGCAATGATTCAGCCGTACTTAAAGTAGACGAGCACAGTCTACACAATAGCAGAAATTGCCCGTCCCAAAGCAAGCGCACATAACCCACCGGAGCCCCAAAATGGTGAGTAAGCACAGGGGCAAGGGGGACTGATTGTTTCACAGCTGTACTGTGATCATAGAATCTCAGGGTTGGAAGGGACCTCAGGAGGTCATCTAGTCCAACCCCCTGCTCAAAGCAGGACCAACCCCAACTAGATCATCCCAGCCAGGGCTTTCTCAAGCCTGACCTTAAAAACCTCTAAGGAAGGAGATTCCACCACCTCCCTAGGTAACCCATTCCAGTGCTTCACCACCCTACTAGTGAAAAAGTTTTTCCTAATATCCAACCTAAACCTCCCCCTCTGCAACTTGAGACCATTACTCCTTCTTCTGTCATCTTCTACCACTGAGAACAGTCTAGATCCATCCTCTTTGGAACCCCCTTTTAGGTAGTTGAAAGCAGCTA
The DNA here is from genome assembly GCA_037349315.1 of Chelydra serpentina. NCBI lineage: Eukaryota > Metazoa > Chordata > Testudines > Chelydridae > Chelydra > Chelydra serpentina. The sequence goes on from JBAIAC010000010.1 coordinate 49,606,445, forward strand.
TCAAATCCCCCCTCACTCTTCTCTTCTGCAGGCTAAACAATCCCAGTTCCCTCAGCCTCTCCTCATAAGTCATGTGCTCCAGCCCCCTAATCATTTTTGTTGCCCTCCGTTGGACTCTTTCCAATTTATCCACATCCTTCTTGTAGTGTGGGGCCCAAAACTGGACACAGTACTCCAAATGAGGCCTCACCAGTGCCGAATAGAGGGGAATAATCACATCCCTCGATCTGCTGGAAATGCCCCTACTTATACAGCCCAAAATGCCGTTTGCCTTCTTGGCAACAAGGGCACACTGTTGACTCATATTCAGCTTTTCGTCCACTGTAACCCCTAGGTCCTTTTCTGCAGAACTGCTGCCCAGCCATTCGGTCCCTAGTCTGTAGCAGTGCATGGGATTCTTCCGTCCCAAGTGCAGGACTCTGCACTTGTCCTTGTTGAACCTCATCAGATTTCTTTTGGCCCAATCCTCTAATTTGTCTAGGTCCCTCTGTATCCTGTCCCTACCCTCCAGCATATCAACCACTCCTCCCAGTTTAGTGTCATCTGCAAACTTGCTAAGGGTGCAGTCCACACCATCCTCCAGGTCGTTGATGAAGATATTGAACAAAACCGGCCCCAGCACCGACCCTTGGGGCACTCCACTTGATACCGGCTGCCAACTAGACATGGAGCCATTGATCACTACCCGTTGAGCACGACCGTCCAGCCAGTTTTCTATCCACCTTACCGTCCATTCATCCAGCCCATACTTCTTTAACTTGCTGGCAAGAACACTGTGGGAGACTGTATCAAAAGCTTTGCTAAAGTCAAGAAATAGCACGTCCACTGCTTTCCCCTCATCCACAGAGCCAGTTATCTCATCATAGAAGGCAATTAGGTTAGTCAGGCATGACTTGCCCTTGGTGAATCCATGCTGATTGTTCCTGATCACTTTCCCCTCCTTTAAGTGGTTCAGAATTGATTCCTTGAGGACCTGTTCCATGATTTTTCCAGGGACTGAGGTGAGACTGACTGGCCTGTAGTTCCCCGGATCTTCCTTCTTCCCTTTTTTAAAGATGGGCACTACATTAGCTTTTTTCCAGTCATCCGGGACCTCCCCAGATTGCCATGATTTGTCAAAGATAATGGCCAATGGCTCTGCAATCACATCGGCCAACTCCTTTAGCACCCTCGGATGCAGTGCATCCGGCCCCATGGACTTGTGTTCGTCCAGCTTTTTTAAATAGTCCCGAACTACTTCTTTCTCCACAGAGGGCTGGTCACCTCCTCCCCATACCGTGCTGCGGAGTGCAGCCGCCTGGGAGCTGACCTTGTCTGTGAAGACAGAGGCAAAAAAAGCATTGAGTACACTAGCTTTCTCCACATCCTCTGTCACTAGGTTCCCTCCCTCATTCAGTAAAGGGCCCACACTTTCCTTGACCTTCTTCTTGTTGCTCACATACCTGAAGAAACCCTTCTTGTTACTCCTAACATCTCCGGCTAGCTGTAACTCCAAGTGTGATTTGGCCTTCCTAATTTCACTTCTGCATGCCTGAACAATATTTTTATACTCCTCCCTGGACATTTGTCCAATCTTTCACTTCTTGTAAGCTGCTTTTTTGTGTTTAAGACGAGCAAGGATTTCACTGTTAAGCCAAGCTGGTCGCCTGCCATATTTACTTTTCTTTCTACACATCGGGATGGTTTGTTCCTGCAACCTCAATAAGGTTTCTTTAAAATACAGCCAGCTTTCCTCGACTCCTTTCCCCCTCATGTTCTTCTCCCAGGGGACCTTGCCCATCAGTTCCCTGAGGGAGTCAAAGTCTGCTTTTCTGAAGTCCAGGCTCTGTATTCTACTGCTCTCCTTTCTTCCTTGTGTCAAGATCCTGAACTCGACCATCTCAAGGTCACTGCCTCCCAGGTTCCCATCCACTATTGCTTCCTCTACTATTTCTTCCCTGTTTGTGAGCCGCGGGTCAAGAAGAGCTTTTCCCCTAGTTGGTTCCTCCAGCACATGCACCAGGAAATTGTCCCCTACACTTTCCAAAAACTTCCTGGATTGTCTGTGGACCGCTGTATTGCTCTCCCAGCAGATATCGGGGTGATTAAAGTCACCCATGAGAACCAGGGCCTGTGATCTGAGGTTCTGTGCCTTGGGGAGAATCAGCAGCTGCAGGGGACCCCTATACTGAACACTGTCCCCACGTTTTCCACAGGAGTTCATCCTGGAAAATATCTTGCTGTTGAGGGTGATCTGGTAAGAAAGGGAGGGTCTTCTATTACAATGTGGCTTCCGCCCTGGACCATATGCAGCTAGCCTGTGTGCAGCAATGGTCTCTCTCCCCCCCCCGCCTCTCAAGGCACAGCTGCATGGACATGTTAGCCTGACTGGGACAAGGAGCACAGTAGCTCTGCCAAGAAGCTGCACAAGCGGATTGCACAGCTTCTGCATGAGACCTTTGAAGAGATCATTGAGGCTGATTACCATGATGTGAGAGAGCACATCAACGCCCTATTCTGCATCTAGGCATGCATGCAGCCCTAACCCTCCTCGCCCCAAGAGCCCGCACTGAATAACTTCCTTCCCAAAATAAAAGCTGCTTACCGGGCACCTCCTCTGGTGTTTGTTCTTCCCCAAGCACCGGCCGCTGCGACTGGCTACCTTCCTCTTGGCTTAAGAACAGTTCCTGGCTGCACACGTCTAGAGATGCTGGGCTGTCCTTGTGCCCCTCAGCACCCTCGCTCCAGCTTTCCTCCTCCTCCTGTCTTGTTGAACTGGGCTCTGAAGTGTCCATGGTGGTTTTCGGAGTGGAGCCCCCAAGTATTGCGTCCAGCTCTTTGTAGAAACGGCAGGTTGCAGGGGCAGCACCGGAGCGGTGGTTTGCCTCCCGCACTTTGTGGTAGGCATCCCCAGCTTCTTCACTTTAACCCTGCACTGCAGTGCATCCCGGTCATGGCCCCTTTCCATCATGTCCCTTTATATCTGCCCGAAGGTATCGTAATTCCTGTGGCTGGAGTGCAGCTGGGCCTGGACAACTTCCTCCTCCCTAACACTGTTGAACAATGGTGAGGTGCTGGACCTCCATACTGGGGATCACTTGGCCCGTGGAGGCATGGTCACCTGGAAAGACGCAACTGAGAGCACTCCACGCCTGGCTGAGCAAACAGAAAGGGGATTTTCAGAATTCCCAGAGAATTTAAAGGGCGGGTCTGATGGTTGGTCACCTGATGGTTGGTCACCTGAGGGCAGGGCAGCAGAGTTCAAAGTGATGACCAGAGTGGCTAGAACAGGCATTGTGGGACACTGCTGGAGACCGATCAGAGCACTTTAATAGACCAGGCCGTCCACACTGGCGCCACAGCGCTCCAGCTGGGGGCGCATCAAGCGTTATGCTTCTCGTCGAGGTGGATTACCAGGAGCGCTCCAACCGCAGAGTCCGGGCACTCTATGTGCCTGCCAGTGTGGACGTGTCATGGGTTAGGGCACCCGGGGCTGCTTTAATGCGCTCTAACTCACAAGTGTAGCCAAGCCCTAAGTTTTATGAAGGGAGATGTGTTATCGAAAAGGTGTTTCTGCTTGCCATGTTGTTGTATATTTCTGAAATATCCCAGCTTTCTTAAGCACATCTTCTCAGAAGGACTTGAACACTGAAAATCTATTTAAAAGTTGTTTGTTATAGAGGCTTTTAAAAAAAAAATTAGGTGGGCTGAGTAAAAATACTCAATTTTACTCAATGACATGGAATGCTTTTAATTCTGTTTGTCTCTTTATCCATTAACCTTTTGAGGGAAAAAAACCTCAGTAATACGGTCTCTATTTTAAACACTGCCCTAGTTACTAATCTCCGAAATGATGTTGTTAAGTTAGAAGATTGGTAGGAAATGTAAACTCTTCTTATTAAGCATAAATAACATTCCAAAATGCATTTAACACCTGGAGAAAATATATACTATTCAACGGCTTTATTGTGCCATTATTTGGCTCCTTAAGTGCCAGACTGTATTACTGGCCCAAAGCCTTATGATTTAGTTGTTCAGCAGTAGTTTCATAAAACGAAATACTTACCAGCTTGGGTCTTCCACCTATACTTTCAGCAGCATATGTTGCTCTGGAGCATGCTTGCCTAATTACCAAATATGGTAACATTTGGTAAGGTGTGTTGTCCAACTCCAGCAACATCTTACTGTCTAAAGTATCTTATAACCCAGTCAAGCTTCAGGCCTGGATATGATTGCAGTGGTGGTTGATTTCTTACCAGTGGAATAATTATAGTTACTAACTTATTAAAATTAGATTGCATTGTTATTGGTAGATTTTGACACTGATTATGATGTGCTGCTTAGTTGTAGGACCTAGTATAAGTGGAATAGTTTACTTTAGGGTGATTATATTCAGTCTTCTCAGACAAGCTATAGCAGGGGTCGGCAACCTTTGGCACGCAGCCTATCAGGGAAATCCGCTGGCATAGACAGCTTGTTTACCTGCAACGTCTGCGGGTTCAGTCGATCACAGCTCCCACTGGCCGTGGTTTGCCGTTCCATCCCTCAGCACACACCGCTTCCCACAGCCCCCATTGGCCTGGAACGGTGAACCGCGGCCAGTGGGAGCTGCGATTGGCCGAACCTGCGGACACTGCAGGTAAACAAACCGTCCTGGCCCACCAGTGGATTTCCCTAATGGGCCGCATGTCAAAGTTGCCGATCCCTGACCTGTAGGGTTGTGATGTGCAACTGTTTGTTTTCCCTGGGGGCTCTTGCTAGCGTAATCCTATGGTACATGGTTGTGTCATCAATATGGTAGTAACACACTTAGGCAGTTCACCTAGCCATCCCAATACCTGCATACTTGTCTGTATGTACATCAACACATATAGTGACATGTAGAGTACAGACACTGCACACCCAGTTTGTTCATATATAAATATCAGTGTAGACAGTGAGACATGACTTAAACAAGTAGAGTGCTCTACATGAACCCTAGGGTATATATCCTACACGACTCACTACATGCACAAATAGTGTCTCCCATGTCTACACTGCTATTTTTAACAGTGTAGTGTTCCGCTGCCTCCCCCTGCCAGAGCCTTTCCTTATTGCAGTGAAAGACTTCATTGAGCTGCCAGTGTCTTTCTGTGCTGCCTCCAAGCTGCTGGAGCCTTTCACTGCCACGTGTAAATATCTGTATCCTACACACCACCGCAAGAATAGACAAGTTTACAGTGCCCTTTTCATCAGGCCCAGACAGAATAGATTCCTGTTCACTTAATGTATGCCTACATTGCAATAAAAAACCTGTAGAATCGAGTCTCAGAGCCAGGGTCAGTTGATTCAGGCTCATGGGACTATAACATTGCCGTGTAGATGGTCAAGCTCAGGCTGGAGCCTGGGCTCTTGGACCCTTCCCTCTTTCAAGATCTCAGACCCCAGGCTCCAGCCTAAGCCTGAACATTTACGCTGCCGTTTTATGGCCCTGTAGTCAAAGCCAATGAGCCCAAGTCAACTGACCCAGGATAGCCATGGCCATGCTGCCAGTCTTTTATTGTAGTGTAGAATGTACCCTTACTGGTTGATCCAACTCCAGCAGAAGTCAGTGAGTCTTTTATTGATTTCAGGGTGTTGGGTTGCGTCTTTAATATTAGAATATTAGGACTTGAGCAAAAACAACCTGGGTCAAGCTATATCAGAATAAAACAGAAATGATGCACTTTTTTCAGGATAAATTTGGCTCATTAAAATGTTTGTGTCTGCTCAAGTTAGTTTAACTTGAGGTTTTTACTCTGTTCATCTGCTCATGGACACCAAGAAAGTAATGCCAGTGTTATAAATATGAAGGGAAGGGGGAGAGGGTCTGATGCAGTGCTATAAAATCCTCTTTCCAGTAAAGGGTTAAGAAATGCAGGTAGCCAGACTGACACCTGACCTGGCTGGCATCTGACCAATAAGGGGACAAGATACTTTCAAACTTTGGGAGGGGGGAAGGTTTTTGTGTGTGTCTTTGTCTGAGTCAGAGTGATCTTGGAAGACAGAAGGAACCTGCAGAAAATCAAACCTCCCTTTTCTGAAGTAAGTTTAGATAGCATAGCGCATAGATTTCTGTTTAATTTTGGCTTGGTGTATTCCCTGTGTTAGAAGGGGCAAGGGGGGGGGGGGGTGTTATTCACCATCCTGATTTTACAGAGATGATTTTACCTTCTTTATTTTTAATAAAATCCTTCTTTTAAGAAGCTGACTGTTTTCTATGGTGTTAAAACCCAGGGGGTGGGTTTTTAGATCACTGTGTAACCAATTGGTTGGGAGATTGTTCTCAAGCTTCCCCAGGAAAGGGGGTGTACGGCTTGAGGGGGTATTTTGGGGGGGAGGGAAGTTCAAGTGATTCCTTTCCTGGATTCCTGTTAGATACTTGATGGTGGCAGCGAAAGAAGCATTTCTCAGGGTGCAGGGAATTTTTGTACCTTGGGGGATTTAACCTAAGCTGGTAAAAATAAGCTTAGGGGCTCTGAATGCGGGTCCCCACGTCTTTACCCTAGAGTTTAGATTGGGGAGGGAACCCTGACAGCCAGTTTGGTACAATTTCCTGAAAATGATTCCTATTTCCAATACAGACCTAGCCACAATAATATGTGAGTTTGTCACCTATCAACTATGGGGGTGTTCTTTACGTGGGGGCTGGCTGGGAGCCATTGGAGGACTGACCTGGCACAGAACATATCTGCCTCCTCCTCAGTGGGATAGTCTGGACTTGTTTTGGTACTCCATAGTTGCAATGACTCTTCTCTTTTTGGTAAAAATTCAAAGTCTTGGCTGTCATCTAGTAAGCAATATATGGTTTATAATGCAGTTATGTCCAAGATTAGAATTTTCTCTATGCCCTGCCATGGTCTCTAGTCTGCAAGTGTACAAATGTCAATCACTAAAAAAAAAAATCTGGTGCCATTGGAAGCAAGCCATTCTCCACTGTGGATTGTTATTGCTTTTGAAGTTGCTCCTACTGGCTGCTTTCTAAGGGCTTGTCTTCACTACCCGCCGGATGAGCAGGGAGCAATCGATCTATCGGGGATCGATTTATCGCGTCTAATTTAGACTTAATCGCTCCCTGAACGCGCTCCTCGTCGACTCCGGAAATCCACCCTGGTGAAAGGCGGAAGCGGAGTCGACGGGGGAGCGGCAGCGATTGACTCGCTGCCATCCTCACGGCCAGGTAAGTCGATTACGATACGCCGACTTCAGCTACGTTATTCGCGTAGCTGAAGTTGCGTATCGTAGATCGTTTCTCTCTCTTCCCCCCTCGCCCCCCCCCCCCAGTGTAGCCCAGGGCTAAGGTTCACAACTGGCAACAGATTCACAAGAGACAAGCCAACTCTTTTTCAGGTTAAGTGTGAATAGTTTTCCACCCTGTCTTCACCTACTCCTGCCAAAAAAAAAAAAAAAAGCCTTGTGGACCATAAAATAGGCTTCTTGTCCCTGATAATGAAGTGGCATACCTTTTTTGTGCTAAATACATTTATTTTTAGTTCTCATATTTTGGTAATAGAGTACCTATTAATAACCATTAAATTTGAATTATCATTAGTCAGTGGTCTAAAAATGGTTGAGGAATTGATGGTCCACAGTACAGAAAGTTTTTCAGATGGGTCAATGGGGTTCGTTCTTACAAAGTGGCCTGTGAAATATGAAAGTGGGAAAACTACTAATCTTAACCTCTGATGAGTGTTAGTCTGATATGCAGTCAGAACTAAGGTCGTGACCTTCATATAACTATCTAGATACATAATCTCGTTAGAGAATTATCTAACTTTTCTTTATCCATTAAACTTGTTGAGTAAAAACACTATTAATTTTATGTAATGCCCTAGTAGCCTGAGTAGAAGTAGTATGTTTTATATTGTCAAAAGCTGATCTGTGTATTGAAATAAAGGAAGGTGGTAACACAAAGGGTAGTCGTATCCAGTCAGTGAGCTACTCGCATGCTAATATTAAGGCGGAAGTTCGTACAGCTGAGAAGTCCAAAGGAAGCTTGATTCTGAAGGTGAAATGGCACGTTAATTAGAATAAAAACATTCATTTTACTTTTTTAAAGAAATAAGCTTCTGAAAAAATGAGTAATGTGCAGGAGAATGTTTGTTTCCGAATGAAACAAACCATATGTAAAATGTGCATCCTAATGGGCACTTTGTGACCGACTTTTTTTTTTATCAAATACCTCTATCTCATGTCTTTTCAGGAATGATTTTTAGGGTGCACTCTGAAACTTCTAATTGGCACCCTAAGGCTATTCACTTAAAGTTGTCTTAAATATTTGACGAAGGGGCTCCCTAGACATTAGGACTGAATAAATTTAGATCAAAACTAATTTATGACACTTGTAACATTTCCTCGATCTTCTGTCACTGAGAATCAAAAGCCTCAAAATAAAATGGAATCCAAGGTTATAGGCATAGCATTTATTTTACACAATGGACAGGGAAAAAATGTTATAGAAAACATGAAACAAAAATAGGTTATACAGAAAATTAATTACTGCAGAACTATCAGGTTTATTGCCTTATGCTAGCAAGAAGCTTGGTTACAAACAAAATAAAACAACTTTAACAAAGCTTAAATTTGAAGTTCTCAGGAACTGCAAGTCATCTGAAAATTAAAAAGGTGCCTTTTAGATCCAACTCCCTTCCTGTTTCAGGCAGTAACATAATAGGAAGACGAAATCACCAGTGGAGTCCACTTTTTAGTCCTCTTCAAGGTTTCCTGATTATCTTATTCCTCCATTTGGGCCTGTTAGTTTCTTCCCATTCTGTTTCAATCCCCAGCTGTAGCCACCTTCTCTCCCCACACACTTCCCTCACTTGAGGGTTCCTGGTTCTGGCTTCCTTTCTCCCTCTGCTTCTAAAGTAGTTCCTTGAACTTGCTCCTGAAGTAGTTCCCTTGGTTCTTTGTGGGGTGGATTGATTTAAATCACCAAGTAGAAATCCTAGGTTTAAGTAATTGATTTTGATCAACTTTTCCATTTGTATTTCAGTATTGTCTAAAGAAATGTATGTTCTTATTGATTGGTATGACCATAAAACACGTTCATTTACAGCTAAATAGAGCCTTTCCACTAGATTTGGTACATCTTTTTGCTACCCAGGAGGGTACAGCAATATACATTTATTTAAGCAATTGTATATCTTTAATATTTTCAGATTCATATTAATTGTACATTTTAGTATTTTAGAAAATGGTAAGTGATGTATTGCTTGTTTATGAAATTAACTTTTGCTCATAATTTGTGTCAAGCTGCATTAGGATGGTAACTGGAATTCAATTAAACACACAAAACAACATAGACATTTTGTTATTAAACAAACCAAGCCCTTCATACAGTACATGGGCTGTTGTGCCATATTTATAAAGCTTGAGCTCAAAAGTTAGTTTCCCGTTTCCTTCTTTATATAGAAAAGCCACCTTTAACGCAAACGTTTTTTGATAGGCTTGTGGATTCAGTATATTTATTTTTTATTTAGATGTTTTAAGAGATTAAAGCCTTAACATATTTTGTATTACATTCAGATTTAAATTTAAGCAGGCTTATTTTTAAAAAGAAACACTTAAAATAATTTAAACCGAATAAAAAGAAATTTCCCCAAGAGAAATCTGATTTTTATCTACCTGGTTGCCTTTGACTGCTTCCAGTGGCTGGTTCTCAGAGGGTTCCTCTGGCTGCTGGTCTTGGCAGTATTAGTGGTGGTCTCTTCACTAGCAGTTTCTTTGATAGCACCAGTAGCTGTCAGCACCAGTAGCTAGATACAGTAACTCCTCACTTAGTCGTCCCGGTTAACGTTGTTTTGTTGTTACGTTGCTGATCAATTAGGGACCATGCTTGTTTAAAGCTGTGCAATGCTCCCTTATAACATTGTTTGGCAGCCGCCTGCTTTGTCCACTACTTTCAGGAAGAGCAGCCCGTTGGAGCTAGCTGGTGGGGGCTTGGAACCAGGGTGGACCGGCAGCTCCCCCTAGTAGCTCCCTGCTCCCCTAAGTTCCCTCTGCAGCAGCTGCCCAGCAGGCTATGAATTGCTGGCAGTTCAGCTGTCCCTCCCCCCCACTGCCATGTGCTGCTCCTGCCCTCTGCCTTGGAGCTGCTTCTGGGAGCCTCCTGCTTGATGTGCGGGGGGGAGGGAGAAGGGGGGGCTAATGTCAGGGTGTCCCCCACCTCCTGCACCCCGCTTACCCCTTCTCCATATAGAGCAGGGTGGGGACAGGATGGAGAGAGACAGAACTTGGGGCAGCAGCTGCTGTCTCCACTTCCTGATCGACTTAAAAAGACAATGTACTTAAGAGTGGGGTCAGCTTACTTAAAGGGACAATGCACATCTCTCTCTCTCTCTCTCTCTCTCCCACACACAGGGTGTGTGTCTCTGTCTGCCATGCTGTCTCCCCTCCCTCCATTCCTTCTGCCTTGTAGAGTATGAGGCTACATTAACAACGGTGTTAATCCTTGAGGGCTCCGCCTAAAGCTAGTTAATCATTTAGCAGTAAGGCATTCCCTGGGAAAATGTGTGTGTGTGTGTGTGTGTATATATAATATACACACATACACACACGTGTTTTTTGTCTGGTGAAAATTTTTTCCCTGGAACCTAACCCCCCCCCCCCTCCCCCGCCATTTACATTCATTCTTATGGGAAAATTGAATTCGCTTAATATCGTTTCGCTTAGTCACATTTTTCAGGAACATAAGTACAATGTTAAACAAGGAGTTACTGTAGTTGCCACCATAGAAGCCTATCTGGAGAGGTGATGGGTCTCTCAAGTGGCAGCTGCCTCTGGTGGGTTTCCTTGGCAGTTGCTTTGTGAGTGGCTGTTTCTGGGAGGGAGGCAGACCCTTTTATGGAACAGTGCCCCTGATGGAAGCTCCATATCCATCTTTTCTGGTGCCCCTGGTGGACCCAGTAACATCATGTGGCTGCCCAGCTCTTCTGCATCTCATGCTGTGAAACCTCTGTGTTAAACAATAGTTTTGACAAGATAATTGAAGATCCTGATCACTCTTCATACACAGTGACCCCTCCCAAACCTGGTTGAAGAAATTTTAAAAATTAACCCTTTTATGTCTATCTCTGTATGCAGGTCTGCAACTAGAAGAAATCATTAACAAATAAATATGGGGGATGGGACTGCTGTGAAAAGTTATCTTATAATATTAATTAAATATAATTGTTTATCATTTATAGGTGATATTGGAAACTATTATTATGGGCAGGGCCATCCCATGAAACCTCATAGGATCCGTATGACTCACAACTTGTTGCTAAATTATGGCTTGTACAGAAAAATGGAAATTTATGTAAGTATAAGCAGCAGTCTGATCACTGAAAATGTTTAAACTACTTTTAAAAGATACAGCGATTTTTAACCTCCTCCCCTCCCACCCCCATTACATGTGAGGAATTATTTCTAGAAGCTGATATTTTCCTCTTCTATTTGGGAAACATTAATCTTCGTTCTTTTCCCCCAGTCTTTGGTAACTTACAATGAAACAGAACTTTTCAGCTTACACAGGAGCCCCAGCTTGCTACCCATATGTGGCAGAAAAGCAGGGTTAGGCCCATATGGAGAGGGTGGGTAGGGTTTTTTGTTTGTTTTGCTGTTTTTGTATGTTTTTGCGTCGGGGTAATATATAATATTTTTGCCATCGTTAATTGTCAGCACAACAATTGGCAAAACATAACGGAGGCTGCACTAAAAATATTTTGCATATTAATTTTAATAATGGAGTTGTAGCCACTTTTACTCTCTACTCAAGTATTCTTAGAATACAGAGGTTTTCCAGTGTCTGTTTATAACACTTTTAAGGTAGTTCACTTTGGTTGCATGAATTTTGTCTCTGACTTAATCGGATTTGTTAAAATTGAGATTTGTTGCAGCATAATTTTACTCCCAACAAAAAACAAATTTTATTTTATTGTTTACAGCGACCCCATAAAGCTACAGCTGAAGAAATGACCAAGTACCACAGTGATGAATACATCAAATTTCTTCGATCAATAAGGCCAGACAATATGTCTGAATATAGCAAGCAGATGCAGAGATGTAAGTCTCCAAATTGGACTAAATCTACATTATTTATTCATGTACTGGATTGTTAAGTACTCCATTTTATATATAAAGTGTGAACATGCATTGGTTGTCTAAATATTTAACAATGAGTTCATGGCATTGTTTCTCCTTCACGTCAGTCTATAAAAAGCTTCTAGTTTTTGTCTCAAGACTACTCAGAACACCAAATGCTCTTCAAGTATACAGTTATTAGTATGGGGTCAAATTCTCCCTAATACAAAGCCTGTGAAAGGCCAACACCCCATTCTGAGAACTTAAGTGGGAGGTAAATGCTATGTGTACGTCCATTGTATTTGGTCAGATTTCATGTCTAACAGTTGTCGGTTGCGTATAAAAATTAAAACACGTTCTAAGATAAGAGCTTGGTGGTCCGCGAGCTCCATTCAGGTGGCTTGCGGATAGTTCCCTCTAAGGTGTGCGCCTGAGCGGCTGCACACAAGAGAATGAAGGGCCGCCGACCTAATTAGTGGTGCCATGCAGGCGTGGCTCCACTAATTAGGTGCTTGGACACTGGAGAAGACGCACATGTAAAGTGAGGTGGTGACCTTGGGGGAGGGGACAGTGGGGTGAGAAAAGGGGGTGGGGGGAATTTTGGACGTGCAAGGCTGCGGCGGCCAGAGAAAGAGGCAACTTTCCCCAGCTCCAGGGCTGTGGGTGCCAGGGAGAGACTGCCTGCTTTCCCAGCCTCAGCTCTGTGGCTGCCGCGGAGGAGAGAGGGAGAGATCCCTAGCTCAAGGGCTGCCGCGGAGAAAGGGCACATCCATTGCAAGAAAGGTAAGACTAGTGATATTAAAATATGAGTTGTGTGCTTTTATTTGTAGAACAAAAATGTTGTTTATTAAGGTTTTTTTTATATATAGCGCTTTTATCCAAAGTGCTTTACAATAGTTAGCTAACGGTACAAACAACATTTGGAAAGTCATTAAGTGATCTGCCGAGACCCTCGGCAATTTTCAAGTGGTCTGCAGGGAAAAAAAGTTTGAGAACCACTGGAATAGAGAAATGTTACTTCCCCTGCCTTTGAAGAAGCATTGCAGAAATGAGTGGGAGAAGTAAAAACTACTGGGTTAAAAGAAGAGTGAGTTGAATATTAGAAATGGCCTTTTTTAGCTGGAGGGAAGTTAGCTAAGATAGGCACATCACAAAAGTGCATGTGATATTGTTCAATAAATAAACTACAGTACTTGAAGGTGTCATTTATGATTCTCTACAAAGAGGGTATATTACATCGGATTGCAAAACTGTTGTAATTATACATATATTTAGTCAAAGCTCTTCCTAGAAGTAAAAAAGATTACTCCATCTGACTTGTGTGGAAAATTTTAAATACCTTAAGCAACAGTTCAGTTTCATTCATTTACAAGCACTTCTGGTCCCTAAAAGTATATCTATACGCTGAAAATGTCAAGTGTCAATACAATGTAACTTTGAACAGTTGAATCACTAAACTGCCAAAAACATGGAATGCAGTGAAAATGTCAACTGAACTTGAACTATAACCATACTACTGGTTACATTGGTGTGATTTTGAGTAATATATGTTTGTAATACCGGTGCACATATTAGTACTGTGCACTTGAAAACGAACACCACTTTTCTTACACAGTTAATGTTGGAGAAGATTGTCCTGTGTTTGATGGACTGTTTGAGTTCTGCCAGCTATCAACAGGAGGCTCTGTTGGTAGGTATATGGTGTTTACCTGAGCTTTGTGGCTTTCTTAATTTTTTTTAAAGATATTAATGTGGCAGTAGCAATTAAAACCAATCAGTACAATGCTTTACTAGTTGTAAGCAGTGTTGTTCTAGCCATGTCTGTCCCAGGATAGTAGAGAGACCAGGTGGGTGAGGTAATATCTTTTATTGGACCATAGTCTGTTGATGAGAGAGACAAGCTTTTGAGCGCTTGATTGTAGTAATGTTCGGTATGTGGCTCTGTGTGAAGCATCAAATCTGTCAGTCACACAAATTATTTAATACCAAATATGAAAATATGTTTGTTTGTTTTTTGTTTGTTTGTTTTTTTAAATGCAAGTCCAGGATGGACTTGAAAGAAGTGGCATAAAGAGGTAATCTTGTTACAAGAAATGTTATCAGTTTTTCTTCCAATACTTTCAAAGACATTTAACTTTTTTTCTTAATGATTTTAGCTGGGGCAGTAAAATTAAATAGACAACAGACTGACATGGCTGTTAATTGGGCTGGAGGACTCCATCATGCTAAGAAGTCAGAGGCATCTGGTTTCTGTTACGTCAATGATATTGTGCTTGCTATCCTAGAGCTGCTGAAGTAAGTTTACCCTTGTGATCTAAAGATGTCAGAAAACTTGGGTGTTAAAATGTTTAAAGGTAACTATGAAATGCACAATAAATTGAACCAGCACAATATGAATAAAAAATCTGTCCCCATTTAGAGTTACAACAAGAAATCCATACTAAATCGCATACAAACAAGGAAAACAAAAGTTTAAGCAGGGCTTAATTTAGAGGCACTAAGTTTACAGGGACACCTATTTTCTCCTGTAAAAGTGACTTTCTCAGTTTGAAGTTGACCATATTTTAAAAAATACAATATTCCTACTAGAACATATTTACTGAGATTGTAAAAAAAAAAAAAAAAATCTTTAAAAATATGAGGTTCTTCTTCCATGCTCCTTTTTAAAATAAGGATCTTTTGTGGGCGCATGAGGGAAACACCACTACACATAATTAGGCCCCCTCTTCCTCTCCCTCCCCCTCCGATCCTTGATTGATCTCTATCTCTCTGTGTGCACACCTGCCTGCTGCCTCTTTGGTTCTAGCTTTGCTGCTGCTGTTATTGGTGGGCACTCTCTTGGAGAAGATCACACAGTTAATCCGCTACAACAGTACAGGAGTAATGTAAGTGACCATTAGCAAAACAGTGAAAGTGACTATGCAGAATGCTGTCCAACATACAAATAAACAGACGGGGGAAAAAAAGGAAAAATAGAGATAAAATTACCTTTCAGTTACCATAGCCTTTGGGATTACTTGTAACAACACTAAGTACATAATTTTCAGATGGCAGTATATAGATATATTTTTAAGTTGACTCTGTGCCTTTATTTAAAATGTAAACAACATCTTTTAAGAAAGTTAACCTCTAGGTACTTTGTCTCTTTCTTCAACTCAGAGGGCCCCAATCTGCCAGGCACATCAAGTTGAGATAGAAAGGGCAAGCCGTTTTAAAAAAATTAAGGAGAATGCAAAGAGAAGAACCTCTGTCAATATTCAAACTTCCCACTCTACTGAATCCTTCACATGCACCCAGCATGTGAGCCCTGCATTCCAGCCCCAGCAATAACCAGGGCTCCAATCATCCGCTCATGTGACTGAGCAAAGTAATCTTGTTCATTATACCCATAAGGAAAGAAAACTTTCCATTGTGCCTATTCATAGGAAGCTTCAGTATATAGCTTCTCAGACCTCACTATTTTACATTATTCCATAACAATATTATCAAAAGTTGTGTCCCCAAGGGTTGAGAAATATTATATTTGAAACTTTATTAGTAGTTTTATAATATTGTATTTATTAAGTTAAATTAATTTGGAAGCATAAACACTTCATATTTGAGGATGTGGGGAAAGGAAGACAAACTACAAGATTAGGAGTTCACAGGAACTTTCTTTTGAACTAAAATAATTTTCTGTTTACTGGCACGGTGTTCTTGGAAAATTCCTTTAGCACATGCACCGTGAGAGGGAAACTTTCTATTGTAAAATCTATGCTTATTGAGGTGATTGAAAGAAAATGTCTGAGGGCGACAGTGTGAACAAAACAGATTATGACCATGAAAAGGAAAGGGAGGGGCTGGAGCAGATCTTGGTAAGAGAGAAAAAAAAGAAAAAAGTAAGGGAAAAGGGCAGATGAGTGTATTAATTTAGATGGAATATATGGGCCCAAAGAGTCAAGGATGTTAACATGACTCATATGACCCTGTCACTGTCCAACATTAAACAGCGTTAAGCCAAGTTCAGGGTTTAGTATACAGAGACTCTGCCTGCTTAGTATCATGGCAAATACCCCATTAAACATCATTTTAACCTTTTATTAAAAATACAGAAAAGAAGGAAAAAGTTAAAACATTTGAAATTTAAACATTAAGTAAGGCTTTCTGTGACATTCCCCTCTGGTGTTATCTGGACCGGTGATCTGCTAGGTCACTCCAGTCCTTGACTCTGGGAGCCAGCCTTACACGGCTCTGCTGTGAGAACCCCCACTCCTGGGCTGTTCACGCACAGCCTGGCATGTAAGCTGCTCCTTGGATTTTGCAACTGAATGACATTAACCAATATCTCCGGTCCCAGACACAACCCTAGGAGCCTCCTTCTTTCAGTGTCCAGTTCTGTGCGCTGGACGCTGCAAGCTTATGCGTTTGTCAATTTAACAAAGAAATTGATATGTACCAGGCTTGTTATCCCAAGGGGAGCCTCTGACACACTTCAAACCAAACGCACTGCTTCAGGTAGAATACACAAATTTATTAACTATAAAGATAGATTTTAAGTGATTATAAGTCAAAACATAACAAGTCAGGTTTGGCCAAATGAAATAAAAGCAAAACGCATTGTAAGCGGATCTTAACACTTCCAGTGCTCTTACACACTTAGATGTTTCTCACCACAGGCTATCTGGTTGTTCTTCAGCCAGGCTCTCCTCTTTGATCAGCGTTTCAGTCACGTGGTGGTGGTGGTGGTCTCTGTAGATGTAGGTGGCAGAGAGAAAGAGCATGGCAAATGTCTCTCCCTTTTATCATGTCCTTTATTCACTCTTGTCTTTGCCCCCAGCCCCACACACACACACTTCAGAGTCAGGTGAGCATTATCTCATCACAGTTCCAAACTGACCAAAGGAAGTGGGGGTGACTCCCTCGAGAGTCTAACAGATTCTTTTATTGCTGCCTAGGCCAGCGTCCTTTGTTCCTGTGAGGCTGGACTGGGTTTGTTTCATCCATGCCCTGATGAAGTGTGAACTGCCCCTCTGCTTCTGGAGAGTTTTTGTCTGACCTTGCTTTAAGGCTAGCCATGAGGATACATTTTCAGCTATATACATGAAATTATAACCTATAATATCACTATAACAATGCTCAATACATCATGAGCTTGCCTTAGACAGCCGACGTGACAAACTTTGCATTGGATGCCACACAATCATTTTACAAGGATGAACATGGGGGTGCTGGGTGTTCCCCCGAGGTACAGAGCGTCACACTTTCATTTTAGCAACATCCCTTGTTCCCTTTCCTTTTAGCAGGAGAGTTTTTAGAAAGAAAAAACCTTTTGTCTCAGTCTCTTAGATGGTATTAAAGATGTTAGTAACTGTCCTTTTTGGCGAAAAGAGAGGTAGTTATGTGGGTTGGACTCGAGTTGCTGCTGCTGATGTTAAAGACCAATCCCATTTCCAAAGAAGACAAACCAAGACAAGTGCATACAAAAGGAGAGAGCGGGGGAAAGAAGGAAATGCAGCTTTTGTCTCTGGTGTTGACTTTTATGTGCAACCTCACTGCTAGAAAAACACAGGCATGGCACACAGTCTTATCAGCCACTCCAAGCCCTGGCAAATTTGTGCTAGCATCAAGTTTTTTGGGCTTTGCATTTTATTTACCTTTTTCTGGTCACAAGTTTACAGTTGCAACATTATAGTCTTGCCAAACTAATCTAGATTTTTATTAGCGGGATAAGAAAGAAAAGAAATAAGGTGGGAAAGGAAAAGGACCTGGAGGGACAGCATGCAGGAGACAGTCTTCCATCCCAGGTGGTGGTCAGGATTCAGCAGGAGGTAGTGATGTCATCTGGGTCCCTGTCTCAGTCCCAGTGTTATCACAACATTTCTCAGGATTATGCCAAAGGACGTCCAGGGTCTCATGAGATTGTGGGGGAGGCAGCCATGATGGTGGAACTTGTTCCTTCGCCTCTCGTTTTTCAGTTAGTGTCACAATAGTGTGCTTCAAAGCCTACCCCAACCAAAGTCTCTTTTTGAGGACTTCGGAAGGGAGTAGTGGCATCCTCTCATTATTTTGTTCACCAACTAAGCCTAGTTTCCAAGATACCAATTTCTGGTTCCACACTTTTCTTGCTTACCAATACTTGAGTTACATCAATAAGCTTTTTTTGTTTGTACTAATTTAGTCTTTCTATCTTGCTTTTGCACCTTTTCCCATCAACATTTGTTATCAGTTATTGTGACACTTATTCTCTCTCTACAGTTGAGCTCACAGTTTGGGTAAATTTGTAGGCCCAATTATCACAACCGCGGTGGTGATTGGACCCGTGGCGGCAGGGAGGCTTGGAGGGAGGGGAACATGGGAAGAGAATTGGCTTGCAAAATGTAGATTCTTACTGGGTGACAGAATGAGGTTAAATGTAGAATGCTTTTGGTGTTGAAGAAATGAATCAATTGATCTTTGTTTTTATGTTAATTTTCTTTGGATATGGTAGCTTCAGTTATCATGCTTTTGTTTAGATAGTTAAGATTTCATTTCCTGTGCTATATTTACATTCTGACTGCTGAATATCATAGCACTTACTTAACTCAAATCACACCACTTTCTCTTACATGCTTTTTTCACTTATGTATGTGTGGTTTTTCCAGATATCACCAAAGAGTGTTATACATTGATATTGATATCCATCATGGTGATGGTGTTGAAGAAGCATTTTATACAACAGACCGTGTCATGACAGTATCATTCCATAAATATGGTGAATATTTTCCTGGCACAGGGGACTTAAGGGTAAGGTCAAACGTGAATTTAAAACTTGATTAAACTAGCTTTTACTTCTCCTTTTCTTGCAAATGTTCACTTTAGTGTTTGGTGATAATTCCTTCTTCTCATGATAATTAAATTTGGGGGGCGGGGGGGGGAATGCCATATTCTGTGAAATACTCAGCTCCCTGACAAATCTTCAGAATTCGCCTGGGAAATCTTCAGAACTTTTTTAGCAAATTAACTCAACCCACATGGAAATGAGCAAGCTGCTTACTAAATAGTTTAGTTTCAAATGTAACTGACTTAAATCATCTACACTTCGGCACTTCTTTAGGAAAAAGATGTCATGTATTTAATGATGGCCTCTGCATTTTCAACCATGTACATACAGTAGGAAAAATAGGTACTCTGTGCAAATAACGTTTTTTGACATGTAAACGTCTTTTATATGGAAAAGGTTCATCTGTCACAATCAATCAAAATTTGGATATTTACACAATACTATGTGTATCTGAAAAAAGGCCAACTGTGTTGAAAGATATTTCTCATGTTGCTTAGTGTTAATGCTTTGCATTTTTATAGTGCTCTCCATCTAAGGATACCAAAACACTTCATAGATATTAACATATTAAGCCTTGCAACTCCTGAGAAGTTGGTAAATACAGATAGAGAACACAGGCACAGAGATTGTGTATTGCCCAAGAGGTCACAGAGTCTATTGCAGAGCTGGAATTAGGAACCTGATCTCCTGGCCCTGCATGTTCGGTCACTTAGAATAGATTATTTTTTTTTTCCCTATGCTTGGTCTAGTCTAGAAAATTAGATCTGTTTAACTACATCAGTCAGGGGTGTGAAAAATCCACAACCTTGACTAGTGTAGTTAAGTCGACCAAAGTCCCCATGTAGACAGCGCTAGGTCGATGGAAGAATTTCTGCCTGGTTTCTAATGTAAAATATATACTGTAAAAATGCAAGCATTAACACTTAATTCTTCTGTTGACCTAGCTACAACCTCTCAGGGAGGTAGGATTACCTATGCTAATGGGAGAATCCCTCCCATCTGCAGAAGTGGTTTCTACACTTTAGTGTTTTAAGTGTAGACATACCCCTAAGCTTGTTAGAATTGTGAGTGATCTGAAAAGGTGTCCCATTTTAACTCTAGAAATGTATGCTGAATACCTCCAGTAGTAAGACTATTGTATATTATTGGCTGTAAACTCTTTAATATGCAGCTTTATTATGGATCAGATTCTGGCTCTGCCCCAGTGTGCGCTATGTCAGTGACGTCAGCTGTGTTTGAGGAGTTAATTGTAACTTTCAAAGGGGCATAAAATAGTTTTTGAGTTTTCAGAACTACACAAAATGTTGTTGTGAAAGGTAGGTAGGCATGGTTATTTTCTTGCCACCTTTACGGTGCCCCCAGGAGATCTTTTGTGATGCAACATCACCAGTATTCCCAGGGTGGAGCTGGGAGTAAGAGTTGGTGATTCACAGTGGATATTGTGGAGACTAATAGTTAAATGTTAAGTCACTAATGCACTGAATGTCCATCTTAGTCTGGCTGTTGACGGCAATTACGCAGTTCTAGAGTTGCTTGTTTTTGTTAAATTCCTTCTATATCACTTATAGAAATCAGAGGTGCATATTTTTGTGACATAACTTGACTGGCCACAAGGTGGTACTGTTGATTCAAACAAAAAGCAGGTAAAACAGAATTATTGTAATGGCAAAATGCTATCATTATTTAACAAAGCCAGATTTCTTCTAAAAGCTTGGGTAGTTTTCAGTTGTCGGTGAGAAGTCACTTCTCACGAAGTTTCCTGGATTCTTTAGCTTGCCACCTTGAAGACAAAAGGACTTAAATGCTTTAGATGGCTGAAATAAAATAAAACAAACAGAAAAGTATCTTCTCTGTTCTTAGTATTTTTTATGGTGGACCTTCAGAATGACAAATGATACCTCAGCTGTGATAGACCTCCATCCCACACCGTCATAATCACTGCTTGTAAATAGTCTTTTGGAATGAACTGTAATGTATATGGATGCAGATGTTTTAAGAGTTCTCCTCTTGCTATCAGATCCCAATTAGAAAAGAATGTCCAGCTTTCACTTTTTCTCTTAAAAGAGCCTGTTAGTCTAACAGAGAAGGAAGGCTTAAGGAAGCCCTTTAAAGTAAGAATTAACAGACATTTCCCCTCGAGTCAGGATTCTGTGCTGGAGCTGGCTGCCTAGTATAGCACCACCTAGTGCAGGGGTCGGCAGCTTTTCAGAAGTGGTGTGCCAAGTCTTCATTTATTCACTCTAATTTAAGGTTTCTGCCAGTAATACATTTTAACGTTTTTAGAAGGTCTCTTTCTATGTCTGTAGTTGTATGTAAAGTAAATAAGATTTTTTAAATGTTTAAGAAGCTTCATTTAAAATGAAATTAAAATGAAGAGCACCCCAGACTGTTGGACAGGACCCAGGCAGTGTGAGTGCCACTGAAAAGCAGCTTGTGCGCCGCCATTGGCACGCGTGTCACAGGTTGCCTACCCCTGACCTGGTGTATTTCTCTTAGCCCCCACAGACTGCATCAAAACAGTCAGCTTCTGTTTGTCAATGTCAGTGGGCTCTGCTCAGGTTTTAATTCCCTCTGACATATTCTCTCTAGTTAATTTCCAAAATTGAGGTGGTGTGTCCATTGAAACATAGAACAAGGCTTGTCTCCATCAGAAAGAACATCTTTCTACTTTAGATGCCCTCTCTATAGAGCTGTGCAAATAATTGATTTTTTTGTTTTTGTCTATCTGAATGAAAAAATTGAAGAGAAATTTGGTTCATGCAAAACAAAAATTTCAGTTTACTCAGCTGAACAAAAAACTGGAAAAAAAATATCAGGTTGACAAATACTTTGTTCAACACAAAATATTTCATTTTGATTGCTGGCATTTTAACTGCTTTTTTATTAAAAGCAAAAGAGGCTTGAAAATGCCATCCACAAAACCACTGAAAGAGGTGTTGCCCCCTTTATACTCAGTAGTTAGGGCATGTACCCAGGATGTGAGAGGCTCAGGTTCCAATTCCTGCTCTGCCTGATGTGTGACAGGGACTCAAACCCAGGTCTCCCACCTCCCAAGTGAGTGCTCTAACCACTAGTTGAACAACTTTATGGGGCGAGTGAGAGAGACTCATCCCAGAATATTCTATAGCGAAGCCCCTTCGTTTTCAGTTTAAACTGATTTTTACTAAAAAGTTCCCGGGTTTTACAAAAAGTATTTTTCCCCAGTTTTCACCCTACTTTTGTATCAATATATAAAAAATAACTTGTTTTATTAGGAAAATACAATACATTGTGTGAGAGAGATTACGATAGTACATTAGTCTGTATGCATAGCTGTCTGTTGTAGTAAGGCTATGTATTAGTCTAAAGATACACACGATAAACAGACACTCACGCAAGCTCTGAAGTGCATGCGCATCTGAATGTACTGATGAATCTGATGCCCACCACATACACATTTCAAGCTGTTGGCAGATAACGGTTTAAAGATTTGATGCACTAAAATGGGAAGAAAACAAAAATTTGTATCAGAATGTGTTTCAGAACATGAAGTATTTGAAAGTTTAAAAAAAAACAAAAGCAGGAGAAAAGGATGAAGTTGAGTGTATGTGTTGCAAATGATGTGGCCCAATTCTTAAATGTAAATATTTATGAGCTAATAGTTCTGAGTTTACAACAGCAAACTGTTTATTCAAATGAAAAGTTTTATTTGGGGATTAGAGATGTATTGTTTTCTTAAACTCAGAGGTGACGTGTTTTGAGTTCTGTTTTAGTTCTGCAGCAAACTACATTGATGAACAGAATTTGAAACATTAATCTACTGAACACTTTTCCCCCCGTCTTTCCATCCACCAAAATAAACCGCGATATTTATCAGAAAAATTGTTTTTTTGCACTGATTTCCACCTGTTTTTGTTATTGTGGTAATAAACACTGATAAATTCCTGGGGAAAAACTAAATAACATACAAACTGAAAACGAAGGGCCCTAGCTATAGCTCAGTGGCTGGGGAATTTACCTGCAGTGTGGAATGACTCAAGTTCCACATCAGGCAAAGTCGGGATTTGAACTGGTCTCCCAATAGTTTGGGTGAATTCTCTGACCACTTGGCTATTGGGTTGGGGTGTTTTTTGGGGGGGGTGGGGAGGTGGGGGGGGCATAGCACTACCTCCTGTTTGGATTGACCCAAAAGTGCATGTTTTGATGAATAAACTTTATATCCAGAAAACTGTTCCCTGCTTTGTTCCCCAGCTTTTTGAATTCCTGAGGCTTCTATTTCAGCCACATCAGCTCCCTTGGGGTTAAGCCTTGGCAACTACTTGAGCTTCTGTTCAACTTGGAGGATGCCTGCGTAGATCCTCTTGTTTCACAGTTTGCTTTGATAAATCAGTTGATAATCTACCTAGTGCTGCACACACAGATGCGCATATTTGTGACCTAGGCTGATGCATCTGAAAAAGATGGTAGCCTTTAGTATTTTCAATGTATACCAACACAGGCCTCTGAAAATGTTAGTCTGACCATCACCAAAATGAAAATGTGTGTCTTGGGTGCCATGGACAATATTGTCTAGATGTCTGTATCCTCATAACTATATATATATAAGTAATTGAACTATTGATTTTTTTTCACTTTTTTTAACCTGCTTTTTTAGATGATTTGTTCTTGTGACTTAAGTAAGTATCTTACGTGCATGATGTCACCTCAAGCTTAATACTGTAATTTAGGCTTGGGGAAGTCAAAAGGGAAATCCCATGCTGATGGTGAAAGAGAGTGGGGGAGAGGGTTGAGATTACCACTTAGTATTCTCTGAGTTCACCTCATAGCTTTTGGCTCTTTCTAAAAAATTGGCAGTTTCCACAGGTGACAGATTGCTATTGTACTACCAATAAAACTGCTCAATTACAAAAAAAATGGAAAATACTCAATTTGGCTCACTGTAAAATTTACCATGTGTGCAGCAACAGTGTTTTCCAATTAACCCAGTAAAATTTGGACCTGGGTCAACATACTTAAAATAATAACTGATTGGTCAATTACTGGAGAGCAGAATACAGCAATGTTAAGCCAGTTACAAAAATCCTCTTGCCTATTATGGTTTTCAGACCTATTTGTAAACTCTTTTATTTTGGAAGCTTTTTACCTCCTTAAATAATTGGAAGCATTTGTTTAGGGGAGAGGAAGCAGCTATTTCTTGTTGCTCATATCAGTCATTTAATAGACCGTTATGGCACATTTTATATCTATGTGAATGTATGGCTTATTTTTAAAGGTCTCATTGTTACTCCATGCATCAGCCAACCGGAGGGGTGGGGGATTACTGGCCATATGGCTGGTTACTCCCTTCCAATCTGAAAGTACAGTTTCTCTTCTATTTTAAAAGCTTTAATTTTTATGGAGGAACATATAAAGGTACTTTTGTTCTTTTAATCATTAAATTTTAAAACAATCAATATATTGGGGATGGTACACTTTCTCCATTTTAGTTTTGGCATATACATTTTATGCTTCAGAATGATTTTGTAGAAGAATAGGGAATTAAGCAAGCTGCTCTTTTTGTTCTGAATAAGAGCACATATTTTAAGACACGTGATTTACTATGATTTGGTAAGCATTATCTTCTTTAGTAATAGTATATTTGTCAACTTCCTTTGTAGGACATTGGAGCTGGGAAAGGCAAATACTATGCGGTTAATTTTCCAATGAGAGATGGTATAGATGATGAATCATATGGGCAGATATTCAAGCCAGTGAGTATTGTCTAGACCCTATTTGAAAAGCTGCCTGGTTGTTGTGAGGTTGAATTTAAGATTTGCTATTTTATATTGTTTATATATAGATCATATCCAAAGTGATGGAGATGTACCAGCCTAGTGCCGTGGTATTGCAGTGTGGAGCAGATTCATTATCTGGTGACAGGTTGGGGTGTTTTAATCTTACTGTCAAAGGTAAACAATAGAGAAAATGCTCACAGACTCACAATAATGCCTGTTAGGTAGAATGCATGGGTTTGATTAATTTTTATTTAGGGCCTTTATTGGAGCCTTCATTCTCCAAATCAACCTCTCGCCCTCAAACATATTTGATAGTGAAGTTGTCAAGTTACGTCGGTGGATATTAGTTCTCGTCTGGCCACCAGTCCAATTTACCGCCTGTCGTCATGAATGAGACTGGTAGCCAAAGAGAGAGAGAGACAATTGTTTTTCTCTCACACCCACATCCATTTACTAAAATTAAGCAACTTGCATTTCCACCTTTTCCGTAACCATTTCTTCTTTAGATTTTGTGCATTATCTTATTCTTCCTAGTCTAATTTCTTCCTCCATTTTTGTCTTTCCATTGTCTCCTTAGTTCCTTTTGGTTTGGAACTCCTTGGGCTTCCCTCATTTTTCCATAGCTGTGCAGCTCAGTTTTAGATTGTGGGGTAATACACCAAATGTATGATTTCCCCAATCTTATGCTGAATTTAAATTTCTGTAATGTACATAGTCTACAACTGTGGAGTCACTTTGTGATGTGACTAGCTATATTTAACTCTGAATACTTTATCAGGAATGCCAAATTAGCTGTCGTCTTGAATTGAGAATATTAGTTGCAGCACTGAATTTGCTAATAAAGTAAGGCACAGCAAATCCTAGTTTAACATTTGTCCACATTATTAAATTTCCCAAACTCTTTTTGTAATAATTAAAAAAAATCTTCCTCAATCTCTACAACTAAAATTATATGTTAGTATTAACAAAATGGGGAGGAGAAAAAACGTTCTTTTGATACTTACTGAATTCTGTCAGTACGCTTTTCGAAAGAAAGAAAGAAAGAAAAAGTTACGTTGACAACTGTTTCCTACTATTACGTACTTCAAACTTAATTAAATCATCACAATTTTCTTTAAGGTGACAATTCTTACAGGTTTAGCTAGATACATACTTAGGAACACAAGTTCCCTTGAAAGATGTAAGTCTTAGATCAGGGGTTCTCAACCTTTTCTTTCTGAGGCCCCCCAACATGCTATAAAAACTCCAGGGCCCAGCGGAGGATGGGGGAACTCGGGAGGAGGCTGGGGTGCGGGGGGCCTTAGGCATAGGTGTAGTTTGACTTCTCTTGGGGGGAGGGCAGATCTGAGGTAGGGAATGGCACCTCCAACCCCTGACTCACCTCAGCAGGCCACCCTACCTATTGGGGTTTTGGAATGGGGGGACAGCAACCAAAAATTATAACTCAAACACGGGGAGCGAAGCGCAGCTCAAAGAGTTTGAAAACTGCTCAGGTTGCAGGCAGGAGGTCTCTAGGGGCTGTGTACAGGCAGGGGGTAGCTCAGGGTGCAGGGAGAGGGGTATCTGGGACTGTGTGCAAGTAGGGGGGTTGTGATGTGCTGGGGGCTGTGTGCTGGCAGGGTGTGGTCCGTTCCTTCTCCCCCCCCCCCCCCCCCTGCGTGGTCACTGCTCCATGAGGACTCTGTCAGCTTTTGAGCTGGGTCCCCCCCACCCGGGTGGCTATTACTGGCTGCACAAGTAGTCAAAGGGAGCTGAGGAGCATCCACAACCCCAGGCATCAGGAGACAGGGGATCGCCGTGGCTGCCCACTCCATGGCACCCGCCAGAGCAGCAGATGCCCTGCACTGCCCAGCTCCAATTTCCAACCTCCGACCTGGCCACCGGACTGGTGGAGAGAAGGTGGGTGGGGGATGGAGCTGCCCCTGGAACTGGCCCTCTCTAGGTAAGGTACTGTAGTTTGTGGGGAAGGGCATTGCCCTCCCAACTCCCCCCATTGGATTTGGGGCTTCTGCCCCACGGGAGCACTGGGGCTTCAGCCCAGCAGCTCCCGGCTTTAGCCCCGTGGGGAGCACCAAGTTTCAAAGCTCCATGGTAGCACTGGATCTCGGGGCTCCAAGTTTCAGCTCCTAGCTTCAGCCTTGTGGGGGCGCCAGGGCTCAGGGCTTTAGCCCTATGGGGGGCACTGGGCTCCCCCCCCAAAACGGCTCTGCAGCGGACCCCTGGTTAAGATCCATTGTCTTAGATGCTTTTGAAAATCCCATCCCAAGTGACTTATCTAAGTTCACACATGAAGATTTCAGGAGAGCTGGAAATTTAGCCCACATCTCCCAATTCCCAGTCCAGTACCCTAACCACAAGACTGTCCTCAAAATAATCACTGAGTGAAGCTAGATCCTGAACTGTGATGTGGTCCATTCTGTAACATTCCAGCAGCGCAAAAGATCTAGAAAGTAGCTGTTTCTCCCTAGATGGAGATTTTGTCCCCATAACTGATATTCTCTCTCTGCCATATGGCTCGTTGGGAATCTAATCAGCTAGTATACTGAGCAGCTCAAGGGCTGCTCTAAAATGTGCTGTGGTCAATGTGGAACCAGGGAGCATCGCGTAGCTGCAGCCTGCTCCTTTCTGCGCTGATCCAAGAATCTGGCCCTAGATTTGTCCTTGCATGCCTATGTGAGTTATAAAAAAGACAACTTTTTGGAAAAGAGCGAATTGCGAAGGTGTTAATGTGAAGTAGGAAAAAATGTTAAGATGGAAATATTGTGCCACAGGTTCTGTCCATTTCTCATTTACCAATCCTGACACTATTTTTGTTCAAATTAGATTAATTCAGTTAAGTGCTAAAAGTGCTGTGCTGAAGCTTAATTCTAACACTCGTTCATTTTAATTAGGTTCATCTGACTTTTTGAATAGAAATTAATAGTTGTTTTTTCATTTGCTTTTTAATCTTTTTGGTAGGTCATGCTAAATGTGTGGAAGTTGTAAAGACTTTTAACTTGCCACTGCTGATGCTAGGAGGAGGAGGATATACTATTCGTAATGTTGCTCGATGTTGGACATATGAGACTGCTGTTGCCTTAGATTGTGAAATTCCTAATGGTAAATATTAATTCTGAAATATGTTCTTCTGTCTAAACTCTCATAAGAATTGTGAAGTTGCTTTCTATCACATGTTATCAGAACCAAACTTACTCTTAAACTTATTAGTCCAGTTCATGATGGATGGGTAGCAAATACATTTTTCCTCACCTACAATCCAGCATCCCTTAGGAATTTAATGTAGTTCTGGTATGTGCAACTTCATTTTAACCTCTTAGACCTTGAGTCTGGTACTTTGTCAACAGGGGGATACATACCCCTGGGGGTAGGCAAAGGTCTTCCAGGGGGTACATCAACTCATCTAGATATCTGCCTAGTTTTACAACAGGCTACATAAAAATCACTAGTGAAGTCAATACAAACTAAAATTTCATACAGACGATGCGGAGTTTATACTGCTCTATATACTACGTATACACTGAAATGTAAGTACTATATTTATATTCAATTGATTAATAACTGTATGGTAAAAATGAGAAAGTAAGCAATTTTTCAATAGTGTGCTGTGACACTTGTATTTTTATGTCTGATTTTGTAAGCAAGTAGTTTCTAAGTGAAACTTTGGAGTACCCAAGACAAATCAGACTCCTAAAAGGGGTACAGTAATCTGAACAGGGTGAGAGTCACTGTTGTAAACAAGTATGCTGTTTTTCACTTTTGTTAAATAAAGCTATCTTTGACCTTAAACCATAAATTTCTTGATTGCAACTCTTCCATTGTACCCATGTTAGGGACTTTACTGTTGGTATTGATTTTTCATGGAAGGCACTCAAATACTATGGTGATGGGCAGCAGTATAAAACCCTGAGATAGATACCCCAGAACTTTCAACAGTCTTGACTTGGGCCAATATATCTTTCAGACCACATTTGGAATGGCTAATAGTAAAATTTCAAAATTATTTGTTGGCTTGGTTGTTTGCCTTTTTCCTCTGTTTTTGGAAGGTTTTGCTAATTCCAACATTTTTCTTACTAGACATTTTAATGCTAGATTCTCTCATCTCTGTTCACTGACTTCAGTAGAATTACTCTTAACTTAGTTATTCCTGAAAGCAGATTCTGTCCTGTATCTTCTGAAGCATCCAGGAAACACATTTTACATCCTACTCTTCCTCTGCATCATCCTCTGTTACTCAAAAGCAATTGAAGGAACAGAGCGATTACTGTTCTCTACCTTAAGAGATTTTTTTGTTGCATTGTCTGGGCTTGTGAAGTTATCCCATTCAGCCAGTATAGGCAATGCATTCTTCCTTCACATTGCTCTTAGCTTTTTTTTTTTGGCATTTGTAGTCCTCAGGTTCTTTTCACCGCAGATTTTTCTAGGCAGGATAATGCTTTTCTAAATGCTGTAATGGTGAATCCTTTTTTCTTTCGGTAGAAAAGGTAGTACCACTACAAAAGATATATGAACCTTACCCACGCTATCGGAAGAGTTAAAGGAATGATCCATGTACACTGAGCTCTGTGTTCCCTTTCACAGACTCTGAGGCTAGCAAGCCTAAAATGCATCCTATCCATGATCTCCTTCAATCTTGTCCTTAAAAAGACTTGCTTTCTCCCCTCAAGCTTTCCAAACACACTCATGCCCCTCTGTCCCTTTTCTACGCAAACAGAAACAATTGATTTCAATGCTTTTCATTCTTAAGTGTTCTGTGTTTCATTCTCTGCTGAGTCTCGTTGCCCAGACAACCGTGATTCTTACGCTGCGGGGTTGTAGATTCATTGTCTGTCCATGCTGGAAGAAAAACAGAAGGCAAGGGATGTGGTTTAATTAGGCTGCAAATTTATTCACTTTAAAATATCTGGGAGTACCAAAAAATAAACTGTACAGTGCAGGTCATAATCGTTTTCTTAAATCATTTCTACATAAGCCTCAGCCTGGTTGCAGCTGCCCTCCCTTGTCAGAGGGTTAAAGGGGCGAGAGCAGGAGAGGGGATTGGGTCCCTGCTGTAACATGTAGGAGCTCCAACCCCCACGTTAGCTCCCTTAAGGGATGCTTTTCTTTACATCCTTTTCCACTCCCTTTTATACAATGATTGTACCCCTTCCATAACAAGTTCCTGCACTGGACATGTGCAAGTTATGCTTGGCTACCTCCCCCAACTTCTGGCAGGTTCCTAGATATTCACTGATTCCTTCCTTAATATTGGACAAAAATAAATCTGCCTCCCAATCGGATAGGTGTACCCCATCCTCCCTGAATAACATGGGTGCCCAATAAGATATGTCCAGATGTGGAATAACCAAGGGGGCTTGTTTATGTACGAATTTAGCCACCTTCCTACTTGCACTCCTCCTGGTCTTATTCACCCTTGGAGGCTTCACTGCTCCCTATTATGCCCTGCACCCAATATGTCAGACCAAATAATCACCCTTGGGGGGAAAATCCTTTGCCTGCCCGAAACCCCTCTTTGTTGTGTTTATCGAGTCAACCCTCTTATACCATCCTAAATCGTTTTCACAGAGGTGAACAATAATCACATCTGGTTCCTGCTCCTGGATTGCCAAAGAGTGTGCAAGGGGCATCGGATGGTCCCGAGCATGCCCCTCCTTTCATGCCAGCACAGGATTAACTCACTACCTAGACCTAGCTGTGATCCTTCAGATGACCCAGAAGCCTGCCTATGCTCCCAGTGTACAATACTGTGCCTGCAGAGCACACCACTGCTCACTTGGTCTTTTTGCATGATTCTGAAATTGGAAACACAGGAAAACTAGCTCCAGTTCTCTGCTTTGGGTCTCACATATGTCCTGTACGCATTTGAATGCCATTGTCCAGTTGCCTGAATCACTTGGCCCTAACTGAGCCGCAGCTGTCACAGCTCCCATCCAGAATGGGTGGGAATTCATGCATCAGTAGCATCAATTTTGTAAGCCCCTTCCTTAAAACTATAACAAATTGGTATGTTATGAGGGGCCTTCCATCCCCATGAATAAAGAGGAGCCTGTCTCCAGCTGGTCTCATTGCTATATAATTCCTTCAGTGCTTCTAGTGGGCAAATCCTTGCCTCACTACCCTCCTGTAGCATTACGGACTTTCCTTACCCGCCCAGATCTGTTTTTTTGAGATCCTCAAGGTTTGGATGACCTTTCACACCTCCCACTGTAAATCCTTCCATTCAAAGCCTTTCCTGGGGTCTCTCTCACTGACTCAGGCACTAATTTTCTGACTCTAAAAGCTCAAAAAAACAACCCACCGCCACTAGAAATGCAGCCTTGAACAAGGCCACTTCCAGTCCACTTTTGGATGTTTTGTTGAGAATGTAAGGCCTGAGAGGTGACGAGATGGCAGATGATGCCAGACCACAGGTTGCCAATGACCCCATGTACCTGAAGTATCTGGTCCTCTGGAATGTGCCATATCATAGACAGACCCTCCATCCTCTGAAATTACACAAAACTGCTAAAATACCTGTCATAAAGCCCTAAATGTTTGTGGTACTAACGATCTTCATACAGCCCCAAGAGCTATCATACACCACAGTACCAGAGTGCTGTCAGCATCTGTGCGGGTTCCTTGTGGGCTCCCAGTGGCAGGTCTGAAAGTTAGGACAGTGAATCTGCTACACAAGGGGTCTCAAATACGCGGCCCATGGGCCGCATGCGGCCTGCAGGGTTATTTCCTGCGGCCCTCCAAGCTCTCCGCGCTCCCCCTTCCCCCAGCGCACCACGTCCCCGCTCCTCTGCTTACCTCCAAACAGCTGTCTGGCAGTGCGTAGCGCTTTCCAGGAGGGAGGGGGAGGAGCGGGGAGCCGCACGCTGCGGGCGGGGGGGGGGGGGGGGACAAGGGGCGGGGATTTGGGGAAGGGGTTGGAATGGGGGGGGAAGGGGCAGGGCCTCATGGAAAGGGTGGAGTGGGGGACAGGGAAGGGGGCAGCGGAGTGGGGGTGTCAGTGATGCGGCCTTTGGGCCAATGTACTAGTCCTCATGTGATTTGAGGTCCTCTGGTGATTTGAGTTTGAGATCGCTGTGCTACACCATTGTCAATCTCAGGTACATGTTTTTGCAGCATGTTAAAGTTTAAACACTAGTATAAACCTTTAGCTTCATAACCCTGGGCGATGTAGGAGACTGGTGATTGATATGTATCTCTGCCATGTTGACACTCCACTTTTGGAGAAACAATTTGTAAAATCCATTCCCCAAAGAGCACTGCCACTGAAATAGGAAAGAATTCAAGGAATGTTATATCCTTTACTATTCCAGTTTGTGTCCAATTTGGGGGGCTGTTTATAGGCACAGCATCTGCCTTAATTAATACCCTGAAATCTGTTCCTCCCAATGCATCTGAGTGAACCATTAAATCTGCCCCTATTATCCGTTCCTCCCTCCAAAGAGTCATTCTGTTAAAATTACTCAAGCTGTTCCCACACTCCTAAATACTCTATCATTTTATTAACTCTTATAAAACGGTTGGCTTTTGATATTCTTATGGTAGCCGCTGACAGATGCAAAATGCTTGCCTTGGGGCCACCGCTCAGCATGGAAAGTTAAGATGCCCATTAATAGATTGCAGCTTCCACAGTGTAACCTTCCTGGCCACTCTTGCCTTGACAATCAATCCCAGAAGTTCCCCCACTTATCTTAGGTGAGTCTGAATATACCATAGTTCACATATCTAACTCAGGCCCCAGGTGGGTCAGCTTAGTAGAGGGGTCCCTCTTTTTTTCAGCTCCAGAAGTACCCCCGGTTTACTAGTCAGGGTCTAGAATGTGGCCAGCAGGGTGGCACACTCCTCAGAATTTGCCCTGCCTACAAACAAAAAGTTATTTAAGTCATGTATCACATGCTGTAAATCAGGCTCCTGTGCGATCACCCATTCCAACATTGTGCTGAAATTTTTCAAATGCCAAGCATGGCACATCCCAGAGGGAGCCACTTACCAAAATCAAACTTATTCTCAGAACAAAACTCAAAAGGTGAATCTTTCCCATTGTAACTCATAGGAATAGAAAAGGTGACTTGATGTCAGTTTGCTGACAGCAGCTCCTGGGCCACAAGTCCTAACCATGTGCACAGCCTCATCACTTTATTAACTGAACTGCCCTATGGATGTGACAGGTGATGAATCAAGTGATATTCTCTAGGTACCTTCTTGGGAACCAAGCCCAGGGAAAGACCCTAAGTGTTTCTTAGATAAATGAATGAACGGCCATGCAACTCTATTAGAACTTATTTCCTTTGTGGTCTTTTTCCTTACAATGTGACCTCAACTTATCTGTGGACTTCAAATTTTTGGACATTACATGACTTTTGTTAAACAGGAAATACTCTTCCATCTGTCCTGTTAGGGTAGTCCCCAAGGAGAGTACCCTTAATGCTTCAAGCTTAATTGGAAACAAAGCTTTTTCCAATACCCCACTGCCAGCTGCTCTGCTCTCTTTTCCTGGTCCACCACCCCTTCCCTCTGTTCCTGGACCCAGAGGTATGTAAGGCGAGCCCGATTTACCGCCAGTCTTTTGCCATACTGGGGATTTCCCTGTAACTTGTACCAGTTGCAGGCCGTGGGGGCTCTGAAGCACATCTTGCAAGCATGTCTAAATTTGCAGATGTTCCAAAAACAACGGTTTTCGTTAAATGCCCAGCAAATGTTATTACGAGGCTGGGGTCTTTGTTGGGCTTTCAGAGGTCTAAATAGGCCACTGTCAGTTTGAACACCTGTCCTCTGTGGTGTCATCCCCTCTAACCACAGTGTATCATGTGGTATGTCCAACCAGATTCCTATCTGCCTTGCAGCCCTTAGTCCAAGCTGCTCATCCCAGTTAAAACAAGCTATACCCCCAAATGTATTAAATGTCTTTCAGATTAAGTCCATATATTTGATTAACACTAGGCTTTTTCCAGATATGTCTCCA
This sequence comes from Chelydra serpentina, assembly GCA_037349315.1. Lineage (NCBI taxonomy): Eukaryota > Metazoa > Chordata > Testudines > Chelydridae > Chelydra > Chelydra serpentina. The sequence goes on from JBAIAC010000010.1 coordinate 49,640,013, forward strand.
AAATAACATCTGCATAGATTAAAAAAGCGACTTCCCAATTTTCCCAGGTACTAGCTGTCCTTTGGTCATTTCTCATTGCCATGCTTGTCCTGTCCCAGCTTACTTTCGGTCAGAGCTTCTCTGTGCAGCAGTGATGATGTGTCAGTATATTCATCCCTCAGTATCTTTTCTTTAGTAGTTCAGAGAAGATGAACTCCCATGAGGTCCAACACCTGCATAATCATACTCTGGACTAATTAGAATCATAGAATATCAGGGTTGGAAGGGACCTTAGGAGGTCATCTAGTCCAACCCCCTGCTCAAAGCAGGACCAATCCCCAATTTTTGCCCCAGATCCCTAAATGGCCCCCCTCAAGGATTGAACTCACAACCCTGGGTTTAGCAGGCCAATGCTCAAACCACTGGACCCAGCCCCCCAAACAGCAGATATCTTCTGTTTCTACCCACCCCCTTCTGAGCCTTGTGGCTAAATCTGCCTGCCCGCTTATTTCAGTAGCTCCTGCTTTCAGCCTGATGCCTGGAATCAATCTGAGGGGTTCTTTACCCAGAGTTTTCTTCCAAGAGTCTGTCCCAAGGATTTGATTCTCATGAAGCAATCAGGGGCATTGGGAGATAGCATACTGCTTCGTCTGTTATGTACTTACCATAGTTTGTACAAGAAAATGTGACCATTGTATATAGCAAATAGAATGCATCATACTTCCTTGATATTCAAGACTTCACCTGCTTCTGCAGAGGGGCATGGGCAATAAGTTCTCAAGAATATGAATTAAATTACCCATCAGGAGACCCTTTAGTTTTCATAGTAAACCATTCCCTGTTACTGATGCTGTGGGTTGATACCTATGTTAATCAAGTTGTGATCTTATGAGCAGAAAAATCTCTGGTATGTGCTTGGTTGAGAGCACTCTCTGATATAAGCCTTTCAGGTTTAACTTCAACTATAGTGAAGATGACAAATGGCAAGTTGTCCGCAGTTAATCACCTCTTTCCTTCCAACAATGGGAGTCTTAGGCATTTTGTCTGTAAAATATTACCTCATGTTGCAGCGTTCCAGTATTTATTTCCTATCTTATGGCGAAAGAAATCAAATCTCATTTTGTCCATTAAGATTTCCTATACTGCATATACTTCACTGGGATTGAAATCATTCTCTGCTGAGTCTATTTCCCACATATCAATGTTTCTTATGCCTGGGATGCAGATTGAATCTCAGGGATTCTCCACCAGCAAACTTTAGTTTATCCGTCGTCTTTGTTGAGCAACTTGAAGGGAAAACACTATGTGGTGGTTTTCTACTATACTTAAAAGCATTATAAGTTGTAGTTATATATTCATCCAATACCTGAGGTTTGCCAGTATGTTATTTAAAGTCCTGTTATGCAGCCTATGAATTATATAAAAAGCTGCCTAGAAAAAGAGCTTTTTAGGTAGCTGAATTTTTTTTTATTTTTTTTTTTTAATAGAGTTGCCATACAATGACTACTTTGAGTATTTCGGACCAGACTTCAAACTGCATATTAGTCCATCAAATATGACAAACCAGAATACACCAGAATATATGGAGAAGATCAAGTAAGTAGTTGTTCCCTACTTTGAGAATGGAAACTCTGAAAATCATAGTCTTTTGTTGGTGGAAATACTTTATACATTTCTTACATAATCAAACCTCATCTTTATCTCCTTTTATTTATATAGTGTACTGTTTTAGGATCACAGTGTTTGCGGTGATGGTGGTTTTAATGACTTAGGGGGAAATGGATTTGATTTGCCTTCTTTTTGTAGCATAGATTCAGTTTAAAGTCATAAAGTAGTGTGAGTAGTCTTTACCAATAAGATATTGATTTTTAAAAGTAAGCACCATTAGTCTTGATTGTTTTTGATAAGACTTGTGGCAGCACAAAACACGAGTTGTAGACACTCCTGAGAACTGCCTTCAGATCCTATTGCCCTCCAGTTCTGGTGCAGAGCTGTCTTATTTCCATTAACATGAGGCCTTTCATGCTTGAACATAGAGGGAAGATTTGCTATGAAAGGTATAAAAATGTAGGAAAAGCTGAGCTGCTGTGACCTGTATTCAGGGTTCTCTTTCTATTACACCAAACACCTGTAGCACAGTAAAGTAGAACTGCTTTAGGAATTTGTAATGTCCATTCTAGTAGAGGAAACCGAGAACACTGAATTAATCCCAGAATAGGAAGAGAAATATTTTCAAATATTATCCTAAAATGTATTTGTAATTTTAAGTCTTGCCACGTTCTGCAAATCATTTGGGATATTAAAGTAGTTGTAAAGCACCGTAGATCACTGTAAAAGGGCTTATGTCTGTATTCATCGGAAACATCCAGCATTTTATTTTGAGTAACAAACCTGTAGAAGTGTCTTTTTGTGTCATTCAAATAGTTCATGTTATGTGTGAGGACTTACAAGTATCGTTAATGTTTTGTTCTTAATTCAGCAATCATGGCAAAACAATTTAAATATCTGTAAGAATGAAAAAGTCACTTTCATTCCGTATAAGACATCAGTAAGTGTTGGTTTTTCTTCTTGAAAGGTAGTTGAGCTAAAATGTTTGTGTACATTGTTGGGACAAACTAATAACTCTGGGCATGAGAACATGTTTCTTATGACCACTCCACGGAGCAGGTGGTTATAATGTTCAGTTGTGATGTAGCAGAATGTTAACATCTGAAATCTGTCTGGTCATGACCATAGTTTCAAGCATTAAACTTTTGTGTAAAATAACATCCTTTGTTGCCATTAGTAAACAGTATGGCAGGCCTGCACAACATGCGGCCCAGGGGCCGCGAGTAGGTGGGCTCACTGTGCGGCCCATGGGGCGGGGGAGTGAGTAGGCAAGTGGCGGGGTGGGGCAAGCCAACGGCTGGCTGGCTGGCGGGTGGGCTGGCTGGGGAGTGAGAGTGAGCTAGCGGCAGGGGTCGGAGGCAGTAGCAGAAGGTAAGAGGCCAGCAGCGGGCAGGCAGGCGAGTTGGCGGCAGGGGGAGCCGGCGAGCTGGCAGTGGTGGGGCTGAGGAGGTGAGCGTGGGGTGAGTAGGCGAGCCGGGTGGGGTGGGGGATGACGAGCCGGGCGGGCAGTGGCAGGGCGGCAGGTGAGCCAGCGGCGGGGAGGGGCTCCGGAGGCGAGCCGGGAGGGGTGGGGGGATGATGAGGCGGGCGGGCAGTGGCGGCGAGGCTTTATACTGGGGGGAGGAGGGGGTGAGGTGGCAAGAGGCGAGTCAGTGGCTGGAGGGGGACAAATCTCCCAGATTCAAAATCTGGGACTGTGTCCGTTGGTCCTTTTTGCTGCTTGTCTCTGGGCTGGGGGTTGTCCCAATGCTGCAAAGAGGGTGTTCCCAAAGGAAGGTGCTTGCTTCTAACCCCCAGGCCGTCAGTATGTCTGCTCTTCTCTAGTCAGCCCACTTGACAAGTTTGATTGTCCTTGGTCTGGTTCCCATCCCCTCTCCAAGGGTTGCAGCTGTCTGGAGGTACTGCCTTCCACGCCTTCCTCATTCACACCTCATTCATTCAACAGGGCAATTGAATACAAAGTGGGAGAAGATCTTATTCTACTTCTAGCAAAAAGACATTTTTCTTTTACCTTAATTATACTACCTTAGGGGCCCGCTATAACATATTACCAAGGTTCAATACAAAGTCATAAAAGTTATACAAAAATGCATAATGCAGAGATTTATCTACAACTGCATTGATTGACTGTTGTGTGCAGTAATATAGTGACCCCTGGGGGGGTGAAGAGGGGTGTGATGGTGGGGCTGAGCAGGGAGGGGGTGGGTCCTATTTTACTGCTGTGATCTGGTCACCCTATGCGCGCTGTTTCTTTCCCCCTCTACAGGCTTCCACACCCCAACACTGGGGAAGGAGGGGTTGTTTCCGCAGGGCGGGCGGCGCTGGGGGGGAGGAGGGGGTTCCGAAGGCCAGGAAGTTTCGGCCCTCAGCTGTTTTCTTTGGAGTAATATGGCCCTCGCCGCTTTACGATTTGTCCAGGCCTGCAGTATGGTATTAATTTACCACTTTTCTGGCCAGTCTGTAATAAGTGGAGCCTTGCTCCTGTCTTAAAAGAGAAACTTCACTCTTTCCACAATAGAACTGGTTTAACCAGAATAATTACAGAAAAATGTCAACTTTAAAATTGTTGCATTTCTGATTAAATATCCAGAAACTGCAAGAAAGGCTACATCACTCCCTATATTTAACAACTTTTCCATCGGCTACTTCACTTGCAGACAGCGCTTATTTGAGAACTTGCGTATGTTGCCTCATGCGCCTGGAGTACAGATGCAAGCCATTCCTGAGGATGCTGTTCATGAAGACAGTGGAGATGAAGATGGAGAAGATCCAGACAAACGCATTTCTAGTAGGAAATGTTATCTTTAGATGTCCTGTTAGAATATCCCCCCCGGAGTAAGGCCACTTTAAACATAATGGGCCAGATCCTCACCTCTGGTTAGCTGTTTTCTGCCACTCCAGTTGAAAGATCCAGCCCATAGAGACTTCCTTCCAATAGCTGAATGGAGAGGACGTGGCCAGGACAGCGTGTTTCTATTGGCTGGCAATCCCCAGATGCTGACATATGACCCTTGGGGCCTGTAGGTACCTGGTTACAAGTTGAGCTCAATAGGCTGTTCTGATATATGCCAGAGTGACCTAGCCTAACCTGGCTTCTAGCTGGATCAACAATCTGGAGCATCAAGGAGGCTCCCTTTTATTCTAAATTTGCCACGAGAACAGTTTGGCCAGGCTGTGACATCTGGCCCCAGAAGTCTCCCCAGAACAACAGCAAACCCAAAGGGAACATGGGTTACATACAGCCTCTTAAAATTTTGAATGTCATGTCCCTTCAGAAACAGTATTCTTAAGTGAATCAACATAGCTCCTGCAGTGAAATGAGCGAGCATTTTTCAAAAATCTAAAAAGAATTCTTGCATACTTGGTAGATATGAGATGATTGGTCAGAGCACTTTCTTAATCACAGCAGGTTTAACTTTTTTTATTATAAGGTTTAAGTTGTATGGATCATATGATTGTAAGGATTGATATTTATTATTTCTAAACCATACCTAAGAGACAGCTGCTTCATTTAACCTTCCATGGTATCAGTAGTGGTAGCTGCACAGCTGCTTCCTGGCATCTTAATCTGTTGCCTAACTGTTGTAATCAGAACACTTTTCCCTGCTGCAGTTAATCACCTTGCTTCTGAATTTGTTCAGCACTTACTAAGCAATACCAAATAACTGGATTTTCACTTGTCTTTGTAACATTTCTTTAATTATGTCTTAAGAGGTAACCCCAGAGTGTCCTCAGATGTTTTGGGCATAGTTCTATTTTCCCTTGATTAGAGGACAAATTGCTGCTGGTCTCCTAACCAGTTGCTGAAAACCAGTTTCACACTAATTCCTTTTTGAAAGACCTATTGCAGTAAAACTTTCTCCTTCTGCGTGCTCTGAGTTCCTTTAATCTTTTTTTACTTTTAAATACTAGTTCGAGCGTCTGATAAGCGGATAGCCTGTGATGAAGAATTCTCTGATTCTGAGGATGAAGGGGAGGGTGGACGACGAAACGTTGCAGATCATAAGAAAGGCGCAAAGAAAGCTAGAATAGAAGAAGACAAGAAAGAGATAGAGGACAAAAAAACTGGTAAGAGCATATTGTTATTTATTATTGTGTTCTCCCTTCCAATCCATTATAGGATTGCACCTTTCTTAAAAGTGAATTTTGTTAGCAGTAAGATACCCTACAACCACTAGCACAAAGAGTTAATGTGCTGTTGAAACATTCATTGTTCAAGTGCTTCCTCATGTCAATTCCATTCTAGGTGTGGGCATGGCCATCGGAGATTTTTGCCTTAGCGGTACCCGTAGGACCGGCTGTGGCGCCCTCTAAATCACATTGTGCTGGCCCTATGCCCCCTCAGTTCTGTCTTACTACCTGTGGTGATCAGAGTACCTTTCTTGCTTAGCAAGAGCTAGTGGTTTCTCCTTCTCGGACTTTGTGCCTTAGGACCTTTGTATATAATTTGCATATAGTAGTGTTAAGTAGTTAAGTGTTAGGGTCCCAGTGGGGACTTTGCCCCAGTCTCATGGGGTTAAGTCCTGCTCGGACTGCATCAGGCTTATACCTGTGAGTGACCCCATAGCAGCTGCCTTAAATGCTTGCAGGAGTCGCATGTTAAGGAGCGGTGCCGGATCTGCAAAAACTTTCGGCCCCACAACTAAAAAGAGCAGGATGTACACCTCAGAGCTCTCCTGGTTGAGTCTGCCCTCCACCCGGCTTCCGAGCCTTCCAGGCAGGTCGCACCGAGGGCCACGGCCTCTGTTCGCAGCACACCACCAGTTCCTGGCTCCTCTCAGCATGGTTTGCCGGTGCCAAAGAAGAAGGCCAAGAAGTACTCACCAGCACCAAGCAAGAAGGCCCAGGAATCATCTACCAAGGGACCCAGGCCTGCGCGCCAGGCTACTCCGGAGCCACGCAAACGTCCCTCCCCGGTTGGGGCTCCCAGCCCCCTTAAAGGTCCACCACCGACTCCAAGGAGAGGTATGGGATCCACACCCCTGCCTGCATCGTCGTCATCCCAGGCTCACCAGGTGCAGAGAGAGCACAGGTCTCCACCTGCTCCAATGATGACCTTGGTGCTGCAGGACCCAGGTAGGGCTCCCCAGAAGGGCAAGCCTGCCATTAAGACCCCTCAGGGGACCACTGCCGGTTGCCAAACAGAAGACATTGATCTTCTCCACCACGTCAAGAATCCGAGGGCAGGTCCCAGTCACATCATCTGTCACCCAGACTGGCATCCAGATCTCCTTGGCGCTACTCACTGGCACGGGGTCGTCGCTCCCCCCTACTATTCCCGGTACTGCTCAGACAGGATGAAAGGTTGCCCAGTGTCGCCCAGACAATCTCGTCTTGGGTCACAGCCTGCATCCGCTACTGCTATGAGCTTGCAAAGGTGCCCCTGCCGGCGATCGTGACGGCTCATTCTACTGGGGCGCAGGTGTCATCAGCAGCCTTCCTGGCGCAGGTGCCGATGCAAGAGATCTATCGGGCTTCCACCTGGTCATCCATCCACACGTTTGCGTCTCACTACGTGCTGACCCAGCAGGCTCGAGACGATGCTGGCTTTGGCAGAGTAGTGCTGCAAGACTGTGAACTCCGAGCACACCTCCGTTGATTCTGCTGGTGAGTCACCTAGAATGAAATTGACATGAGCAAGCACTCGAAGAAAAAACGGTTACCTACCTTTCGTTAACTGTTGTTCTTTGAGATGTGTTGCTCATGTCCATTCCATTGCCCACCCTCCTACCTCTCTGTCGGAGTTGTCGGCAAGAAGGAACTGAGAGGGCATAGGGCTGGTAGCACCTGATATGCTGCAGCCTGAGCGTGGCACTCCAGAGGGCGCCACAGCTGGCCCTATGGATACCGCTAAGGCAAAAATCTCCGGCCACGCACACCACCTAGAATGGAATGGACACGAGAAACACATCTCGAAGAACAACAGTTACAAAAGTTAGGCAACCGTTTTTTCTTTCCAGTCATACTGAAGAAAAAAATCTAATAAAATCTAAAGTGCATTCTTGTATAGATACTGAAACAGTACTTACAGTCCAGGAGTGCTATTCTAAATGCAGATCTTTGCCACTTTGGTTTCAAATCCTGAAGCCAGTAATTTGTATAGCTCTAATGAAGTGTGAATGAAAAAAGTTCTGTGTAGCTGATGGCATAAGCTATGATACGTTGTTTATTTAATAAGATGTAATTTGAAAATAAGCAGCCTAGGTTCCTGGGGGTATTTTTCTCAGTCTTAAGAAAATTATTTAGGATTGTGTTTCTGGAGTCCTTTCAAATATTTCAAGTGTGACACTGTTTTTCCTTCTTAATTGTTTTTAGATGTTAAGGAGGAAGATAAATCCAAGGACAGCAGCGGTGAAAAGACAGACACCAAAGGGTAAACCCCTCAGTATTAAACTATAAAATGTTTGTGCTTTGGAGAACATTCATTAACTTTCAGTGCTTTTCCACAGTTAACATATCTTCTGTACAGATGGCTATATATCAATGTGAGGTTATAAATCCATGTCAGGAGTTACTAAAATACTTTAAAATGTGTGATGGGTAGCTCTAATTGCATCTTTATCAACAGCTAGTCTAAAAGACGCTCTCAAAATGAAATTATGCCCTGTTTAATAGTTTATATCTTTTGCCTTTGAACAGAGCGAAATCAGAACTGCTCAGCAATCCTTGAATTAAAGATAGCCTCACACCAATTACAGAACACAATACTAGAGTGGGAAAATACTAAAAGAAGAAAAGTTTTTTCATGTTGAGAGAGACTGCTGATTTCATTTTGTACTTTTTGGCATGGACTGTATTTATTTTCATTCGGCTTTGTTTTGGTTTTTGGCAAGTTGTATTGTGAGTTTTCTAATTATGAAGCAGAAATTCCTTTCTTCACCATGCTTTATGTAATAGTATTTAAAATGGATGTGAGTTATTATGTTAAATGTCTAAACTGATCTATTAAAGTAATTTGCCTTTCCTGAGCTGATTTTACCTTTTTGTAATTATATCTTTATTAAAAAAAAATTGTACTCGTTTCTCTTTTGTCCATCATTGCATTACCTAGAAAGCATTTCCATATAAAGTAAAGATAAACAGTCAGTTGCTGGGGGATTTAAGAGCACAATCTGTATGTACGTACGCTGATCTGTGCATGTTGTAATGACTCCTAGTACATGGACTGTGAAACAGTGACTGATGTACCTCCTATACTTACAGTAAATAATGGAAAAGTAGGTACGGGGACATTGTGCCTGGATGTATGAGCATGACATTTGGAAGCAGAAGGTTAAAACTCTGAACCTCCTGGTTGGATTGCATAACAGGACAAATACCTTATACTCTAGCAGCAATTTGTCCTGTTACGGATTAATTTGATAAACAGCAATTAAATCCTGGAGATAGGATTGGATGTACTGCAAAATCCCGTCTGACCCTTAGAACTTCAAGCTGCAAAGAACCATATCCCTTTTTTAAACCAAACCGTTTTTTTTGTTCGTTTCTTCTTTTTTTTTTCCTTTTGAACAATTAGTCAACCCCGGCACCTGAATTTGAGATCCTGTTATATAGGTTCCTCATTCTAGATGAATAATCTCCATACCAGCCAACTTGCTTCACACTAGAGAGAAATGTGGGGAAACTGTATGGATACTTTATTCACTAAAAGTAGCATTATCCTTTCTTGTAAGGAAATACTTATTATTAGTGTTGTTTTCTTTCCCTTTTCTTTTTCTCATTTCTTCCCTTTCCTGTACCAAAAAAAAAAGTGCAATTAAACTGTGGTCTCTTTCCTATTGATTCATAGTTCAAGGATTTCCACTAATAAGAATTATTATGCATTCATGGCATCTTTAGAAGGTTATAATAAAGATAACATGACCAAGTAATTTACATCCTTTCCTTGTCGCTAAGGAGAAAGCTCAGAATTTTTGAAGGTTTGAGGGTAAAAGGGTTAAAGCTGTCTGTCTCCAAGACCTATGAGGAATGTTTAGTCTTGAACAAAAGGGACTGAGGTGGCAATGGGTAATAGTCTTTCAAATATGTTAAGGCCTTTTATAAAGAGGATGGGAATCAATTGTTCTCCATGTCCACTGAAGGTAAGACAAGAAATAATGGTCTTAATCTGCAGCAAAGGAGATTTAGGTTAGATATTAGGAAAAACTTTTCTTAAAGATATTTAAACTCTGGAATAGCTTCCAAGGTAGGTTGTGGAAGCCCCATCATTGGAGATATTTGAACAGGTTGGACAAACACCGATCAGGGATGGTCTACATTTACTTGGTCCTGCCTCAGTGCAGGGGGCTGCTCGTTCTTTCCAGCCCTACATTTTTACGATTCTGTGTTATGGGAAGAAAATCTCCTTCCTCACCTTTCCAGGTAAACAGTTTAAGTGTCCAAAAGCACAGTTTTATTTCTTTCATTATTTGATTGATGAAACTCTGTGTTGTTAATGTGCATACAGATAATCAGTCTTATTGTTAATCCTGCTAAACTAAGGACCAAATTTTCAACCTGGCTTCCATTTGCATGTATGTAAGCACCACTGCACATACATTTTAGGCACTAATTCCTTGATAGTGTTCCACGTTTTCAGTTTTAATTTGTGAAAAAAAGAATTCTGGGAATTTTTCAGTGTTTATTTTCCAAACATTAAAACCAGGATGAAATCCGCTTAAAAAAATAGAAAAATTGGGAAAAAAGAAAAACAAAAAAGCTTTCATAATATACACATTTTACTACAGTGTAACTGAAACTTTTTAAAAAATGTACAAAGGTATTTTTTGTCTCTCAGAGCTAGTAGTTTTTCCAGAAATCCTGGTTTGTGTGTACTCGAATAATTTTTTCAAAGTATATCCTCAGTCATGTTGAGCCTCTTGCTGTCTTGGAGGCAGTCCAACCTTGAAAATAAGTGCTCTGCATCAATAGATCCAGGGGATACACTCAACGCTCATTGTGCCACTTTGCTGAAGTTGGGAAGTGTGTCTTGATGACTGTTCCAAAAAGCAAGCATATCCAGTTTCACATTGTCAGCGTTGGGTATATTCATATAAGTAATAAATTCTCCTTTCAGATTTGAAATTTCATCTTTAGTGGCAAATGGTTGAAACACTCTGGCATAACGGTTGTAGTCTGCTGCAAAAATTCACCTTGAGGAACGGGTGCAACACCTGGATGGTATTCCAAAAAGAATCTTTGACACCAAACACTTCAGGGTTCAAATTACAGGCCACGGTCATCTTCCATTTCTCACTGAGCATTGTGTTGAAGGTTTTGAATGCTTTTTTGGTTCTCTCATTTTCTGGGGTTGGAAGAATTTCCAGAAACAGCTGGATTTTCTTTCCAGATGTTTCTCCTGCAGTTTTTATGCTCAATTCAGCTGAGATTTTGGCTGCCAGGAAACATCTGTATTGGGAAATGTGTTGGCAGTAGTCGGAGAAAACTCCAGTGTTTTCTGTGTGTCATACAATGATTCCAAGTTTCCAACAATGAACATTACTTTGGTGTTCATCTGGTGGTCATTTTGGTTATTTGTCATTCTCTTCAGAGTCTGTTTTAGAACCAACAAGCTGAGGTTGATCTAAAAGACACATTAGCACAGTCCACACATTATTTACATGTGAAGTACGAGCTCATCCACCGATGTGGCACAACAGGGGTAGATAATCAGCAGTCAGCTCTGCACTGATCATGCACTGTGTAAAACAAAGCCTTCAACTTGTTTGCATGCTTGAAAATGGCCCCGAATCCAATGATGCAAGATTTCACACCTTCCATTTCTTCTGCTGACGACACAACGGTAGTCAGATGAGCAGGACAGGTAATACATAGCAGCTCTGGTTTCTGACTGAGTTTAATCTCCTGTGCACACTTAGCTATGTAGGAAACAGAGTCTGTGTTAGTTGTGGCCACGTTTTCCCAAGTTAGTTGGTACATCTCAAACATGTCAGTCATTGCTGTGTTGACAAAACGGGTGTCAACAGAGAGGATGTACAGCACAAAACAATGCAGGTTTATTCGCTTTGAAATAAAAAAACGAAAACAAAAGGCCAAGAATTGGAAGGTCCAAAGCATCAGGAGACTTGTCAAAAATCAGACTAGACACCACATTTCCCTCAATTCGTTCTATCAGTTTAGATACTAAAGCATTGTCATTTTCTTTCAAACACGAGTGAGGTTATCTGCATTAGGAAGGGGTTTTACTGCTGGATAGTATTGTCGCACAAAGTCACCAATACACCCCTCTGCAATTAACAGCGGTTGTCTGGCAAAACAAAGAGCATCCACAAATTCATTGACACAATCGTGCTCTGTCTTCTCTTTAATTAAAGCCCTGGTGCAAGCTCCTGACTGTTTATCCCACGGTTCACTTTGCTCTTTAAGCTTCTTGTGTTGCTTTCTTTCGACATGCTCTTTGATTCTGTCAGTGCGAGCCCTGACCTCAATGCTGCAGTATTTGCAGCACAATGCATCTTCTTCATTCCCATCTTTATTTTTCTTGAAAATTTCAAAGCACTGATTTTCTTGTTGGCATTCAGGCATAGATTTCTGTTTACCTTTTTATCTTATCTTTATCTGTAGAGCACTGATTGTTTAAATTCAGTGCCGCACTAAATGGACTCAAAAAATGGCAGGCAGCATCTCCTTGTGAGCCAATCATAGCGCGATATTAATGTTGTGTGTGTTCTTTGTTTTACACTGTGGAACTGCTTCAGTCTCCGAGCTGCCAGACACAACAATCGCATACAGCGATGTTAAACATTTTTTGTAATGTTTAACAAAAATAAGTACCTGAAAAAAATATTGAATAGATTGATAAATGAGTGTCAATCAGTAAAAAACAAACTCCTTTAATTAAAAAAACCTGGCAATTTATCAGTGAAAATCTGTAAAAACTGGAAACGTGGAATGCTATAGATACTATAATATTGTAATGACCACATAGTAGAATTAGTACACACCAAAACTAATTTAGACAGGTAGAATTTACATGGACAAACCCCGGTGCTTTTTTGCACAGGTATTAAAATCTGTGTTCACAACTGTTAGTGCTTGAAAAGAATGATATCTTATTTGAATCTACACCAATAGGCCATATCTAGTCTCGTTTTTTGGAGTCACGCTTTATATTAACTTTATAAATGGTTTCTAAAAGGTTAATAAATGGTTAAGCGCTGTTATAAGCATGTTACAAACATGAGTAATATGTGTTACAGATGGCTATAAGCACATCAATAAAAGGTGTTATTGATGGTTATAAGCCACAGTAATAAGTAACCCGTTGAACTGTATAACAATTTATTACCAGTGATTAACCATTTATTTAAAATAATCAGCCATTTATTAATCCTTTATAAACAGAACCTTAATATAAATTGTGACTATTTTTGGTCATATCATAATTCAAGTGTTTGCCTTGACTTGAATTAATTAACACAATTGTAAATGCAAGTGTAGACACTCCACTAATGTTTCTTTCAAGACACACACATTTGTTACTGGTCCTGGCTGAAACACAATCAGAAACAAACATCTGTAGACTGTCTACGTTTGCATTTACAAGTGTGTTAGTTCCAATTAACTGGCAATCATATTGAGTTACAATGCAGCCAAAAACTCTAGTCTGGTTAGTGCTAGGGATGTCACTACTGATGACCTCTGTGACATTCTGGGGTTCAATCCAGATCTGTGAGTGACTGTGTCACCACCTGTCTTTCAACTTGGAGTGTCTCACAATGCTTTGCTACTGTCGGTGCCAACCTGGGCCCTTCACAAACAGCATGGCAGTCACACCACTTTTGTAGTTCAGCTGCAGCCTGCCAGCACGCTCCGGTCACATTCTAGTTTCTACCAGCCTTGGTTACCACTTACAGGATTACCCCAACTTCCTGTCCCAAATTTTCCAGAAAAACATGTGTTCTGCACTTGTCTACCACTCTCCGGGACAGTTCTGAGATTTTAGGTCCATTGCGTCTCTAAGGGGATCAATATGCAGCAGTTTGCTACTTTAAATGGAGTTACTCATGTTGGGCACTGCTAAGCCTTTCCCTGTCAAGGCAATAGTGCCTATTTGCGGGTTCCTTCTGCTACCCACCTGGTCTGATATCCAAATTCTAGAGTACTCAGTGCGTATTTTAAATAATAAACTTTATTAAAGAAATGAAAGTAAAACCATAAGCCCTGGAGCTCTGTTGGTCAGGCAGAGTCACAGTGAGACACACAAATCCTTAGCGAGATTGCCTGCCTGCTTGCCAAAGAACTGGTAACATTTATGTACAATATATACAGAGTATCAATTCACCAAGCAATACAGAGAAACAGTTTCTGATTTGATAACCTGTTACTGGGTAAGGTAAGAAACTGGTGCTAGGGAAAAGTTACTAGTGCTTCTCTGCCTGAATCACAATCGCAACAGGACCTGGAGACCCGCGCTCCTCCGGCCAGGAGTCCCTTATACATATGTGTAGATCGGCAAAGGTAACCCAGTGGACACCTTGATTGACAGCTCCTAGGCTGCACTCACTCTATTGGCCCTATGCTGTTAGCACAGCCTACACCCCACACAATTCAGTTTAAATATGACTCTGGATTAGTTTTGCTTAGAGAATAAAACAAGTGTATTTAACCTCAGAGAAAGAGGTTTTAAGTGAGTACCAATATAAGGCGTTAAAGTCAGAAATGGTTACGAGAGAAATAAAGATAAAATGTTTCCTTGTACTAAAAACTAGCTTTGGTTCAAGGTGAAATCCCTTATCACATGTTCCCAGTAACATTACTGACCAAATTCTCATGCCAGGGTCTGCTCCCAAAGTCCATAGGCTCTTTCTTTTGTTTTCTGAGTTGAAGGAGAGAGGGAGGTGGATAGGGAGAGAGAATTTGGGATGGGTTTGCCCCTCACTTTTATAGTTCAGTCACCCTTTGAAATGCATTTTCCTGAGGATTACCCCTAGATAAAGTTCATTCCTGCTGTGAGGACAGAGACAAAATGTCTCGTGGTGAAAGAGGTTTCATGCTGTTTGCTAAGATGCAGATCTGTTTGTTCCTGCCCTCATTCCTTGCCAAAGAATGGCCACCCGACAAGTGATTGCCCATCAGCTTTGCTGACACCTGGCTAGAGACATTAGCTTGTCCTTTGTCTTTGACAAACAGGTTTACCTACTCCCCAGACTTATCTGGTAAACACGCCTCAGTCATGATTTCTGCTCATGCTCATAACTTTATGTATAGTGTTGCTACACACATTTCACCATGATGTTATTCACCAATGAGTTATTAGTTTTCCAATATTTCACAAGGCATATTTTGTACTAAGATTACTACAATTGTATGTAGGCTGTGAATACAGGGCTGCATTCAGTTACAACCTCCTATTACAATTTCAGTATTTTATTGGAAAGCATTTCTTCTAATAATATAATAATAAAAAGGGATTTTTATTTAATTTTCACTCCTGCTTAATTACATTGGCTTAATTGTATGTGCAGATGAGAAGACAAGTGCAGATGGCACCATTACAAACTGGATATTTGCTACCTGCAGTACTTAAATTTACTGCAGTACTTGACATATTTTTTAGTTTAACTCTAGGGAATGCTATGTGTATTTTTTAATGGCATTCACTGTACATTGTGCTGGCAGAACTAGATAGCTGAGCTGGCCAACAGTGGGCAGCAATAAAAATGTAACTTCCCAGATTGGAAATATGAATTAATAATAGCCTAGGCCTAACAGCCTATGACTGCACTGCCAAAAAACAAAATGTGAGTGAGTTATGGCCAAGCTTCTAGTAATTCCATGTCACAGTCACCAAACCATCTCTGCATGGATAATTCGTATGCTGCATTGCTCCCTGATTTTAAATCTACTTTAAAGGTTTTTTTTAATGTGATGCTGGTTTTGTCAATGTTTGATTCTATAAAATGTCCCCTGGGACTTACTTGGTAGACACAAAGATTCTATGTCACTAAAGATTGTATTATACTGCTTTATTATGCCTACTACAAAATAGAGCCAATATTTTAAGTCCAGACTTTTTTTCATGTTGACAACCAACTGAAGGCAGACAAATCACCATTCTGGGAGTAAAGGAACAGCTCAGAGAAAGAGGAATGATGAGCCAGGCGAATACTTTGCTGTGGTGTGATAGATTAAGAAATTATGGAAATTTCACAGATTTTGAATATTAACAAGCACCGTAGCAACATTATTTTAAAATGTTATAAATCAGATATTTTAATTCTTTTTTCATTAGCATGTGTTTGGCTGGTGATTGAAATCATGACTCAAAAGTCTGACAACAGCTCAAATAGAAGCACAAAAGACTCCCTCACCTTGGATTTTAAAATGCCAGCCTTCTTTTTGTTATTATTTTCAGGCACTGATATTCTTTTTAACTGGTCAGGATATGAGTGGAAAGACTGTTAAGTTGAAATGAACATGACTGTGTAAATATGTTCCGTTTCTGGCAGTTTTAGTCCATGGTCAGTGAATGGTAACAAGCTTAAAGAATCCTTGAAAGGACAGTGCTGCTGGGATTGTGCAGATATTGAATTGTAGATAGACCCGTTATCAGTGCTGCAGTCTAAAGGGTAACTAGTAAACTGTAATGTACTGTTGCTGTGGGGACAGCAGCTCTGGTGATTCTGTGAGTGTCCAGTGGATAAAGGGCTGGACACTGCAGGATGCTGAGAGCCTATGTACACTGAGAGAGGAGTACTCGAGCTTGAGGGGTATCAGGGAGTGGACCAGAGCCTGCAAACACAAGGCTTCTTCACAGTAAGGACAGGTGGTAGCAAGGTGCCTCACAACCCTGGGTATACCTGGAAAGCATCACAATGAAGTTACAGGTATCTAAAATTGGAGACCCCAAAAATCATTTAAAGAGAGAATGAAAATCTTCCCCTGTATTTTTAAAAGAAGCCTTTCTCCTTCCCCCATCACTCCAACACTGCTGTTTGGATGATGCAGGACTCCAAGAAGGCCACTATGCCAAGGCAACCCAAGTGCTGTCTGGCAGAACAAATCAGATAATACAGGAGGGGGGAAAGGAATAGTTTAAAGATGGCTGCTAATGTAACCCACGTGACTAATGGGGAGATCTCTCTTTAAGAGATCTCTTGAGAAGTGAGGAGGGGGTAGGAATGAGTTGTGTCTGGGTCGTTGTTGGGCAGATGCACAATTAGTGCTCCACATCCAGATGTTTCTGCAATTAGGTGTGGTAGTTTTGGGCAAATAGGTTTCCTGTAACTGGACTCAGCCTCTACTGAGGTCAAGTAGTCAGAGCAGCTGCTTTACAAAAAGACACGTGGGTTAGGAGAAGCTGAGGCACGGGAACAGAAATCAGGTGTTTTTCCCCTAACGCGGAAGCATTTTGCAGCAGGTTAGTGATATTGTTAACCTTCCAGTAGGGATGCCCTAGCAGTGTTAATTATAGAAAGGGGAAATTGGGAGAGAAAACTGTTTTATTTCATTTTAATCATATACTTTGAATATTATTTTATTTTAGCCAAACTATTTTAGTTAAATTGTCTCAACCAATATGCTTCACCAACTCTTTTCTTATTTAAATGTGAGGATGGGGAAAAAGTCATTTATATTTTGCTGCTAGGGAAATACTACCTAGATGGAACTACTATAAGGTGGGTGCATAACTGGTTGGAAAACTGTTCCCAGAGCACAATCAGTGGTTCACAGTCAAGCTGGAAGGGCACATTGAGTAGGGTCCCACAGGGATCAGTTCTGGGTCCAGTTCTGTTCAAAATCTTCATCAATTATTTAGATAATGGCATAGGGAGTACACATAAAATTTGAGGATGTTATCAAGCTGGGAGGGGTTGCAAGTGCTTTGGAGGATAGGATTAAAATTCAAAGGGATCTGGACAAACTGGAGAAATGGTCTGAAGTAAATAGGATAAAATTCAGTAAAGACAAATGCAAAGTACTCCACTTAGGAAACAACAATCCGTTGCACATATACAAAATGGGAAATGACTGCCTAGGAAGGAGTACTGCGGAAAGGGATCGGGGTGGTGGGGGGGGGTCACAGTGGACCATAAGCTATGTGGGATCTGGGGGGTCATAGTAGCCCATGAGTCAACAGTGTAACGCTGTTGTATTAGCAGGAGTGTTCTAAGCGAGACACAAGAAGTAATTCTTCAGTTCTACTCTGCATTGATTACGCCTCAACTGGAGTATTGTGTCCAGTTCAGGGAGCCACATTTCAGGAAAGATGTGGACAAATTGGAGAGAGTCCAGAGAAGAGTGACAAAAAAGATGAAAGGTCTAGAAAACATGATCTATGAGGGAAGATTGAAAAAACTGGGTTTGTTTAGTCTGGAAAAAGAGAAGACTGAGGGGGGACATAACAGTTTTCAAGTACATAAAAGGTTGTTACAAGGAAGAGGGAGAAAAATTGTTTTTCTCAACCTCTGAGGACAGGACAAGATGCAATGGGCTTAAATTGCAATAAGGGAGGTTTAGGTTGGACATTAGGAAAAACTTCCTAACTGTCAGGGTTGTTAAGTCTTGGAATAAATTGCCTAGGGAGGTTGTAGAATCGCCATCATCGTAGATTTTTAAGAGCAGGCTAGACAGACACCTGTCAGGAATGGTCTAGCTCAGAGATCTGCAACCTTTGGCACGCGGCCCATCAGGGAAAGCCGCTGGTGGGCTGGGACAGTTTGTTTACCTGCCACGTCCGCAGGTTCAGCCGATCGCAGCTCCCACTGGCCGTGGTTCGCCGCTCCAGGCCAATGGGGGCTGCGGGAAACAGCACAGGCCGAGGGATGTGCTGGCAGAAGGGCAATGAAGTAAACTCTAGCCCACTCAAAGTTACACAACTGTTCACATAAGTATGTTACTTAACACCACCTTTGATTTCCTATTGTGACATTCACCTTGTCTGTGATACTATTGTTAATATAATTTCCACCACTAATTTTGTTGTGCAGAGTGAAATAGTTAGGGAAATTCAGGAATGTGCCCATGTAGTTTCAAATTCAATTACTGCATAAAATAGTGTTTAATGTTCAACTGTTAAGAAGAGTGACATACAGTTAGGGATGGAGGGAGTCTAAAATAACTAGGCTTAGCAGTATTAGATTTTTTTTTTGGTAAGTGTTGGTAAATATCAATTCCCTGTATACAAACAAACCCCCACAAAAATATTTTCACCAATAATAATTAGACATGAAAAAATTAGATACTTATTGGTAAATGTTGACTTCATGCTTGGCACACAAACCAACTAAAAATGTTTCCATAAATAATAATTGAAATTTACAGCTAGGTGAAGCAAGAAAAATGCTGCTTGAAAGCTTGTTAGAATTTGATTTACTTTATGTATTTTGACATGTGATCTTGACAATTTGTTTAATTGTTGTAATAATTGTTTAACAATTATAAAGCTTTAAATTTTTCAATCTCAAAGTCTATTATCATTAAATAATTATTGACTGATCTGCTCCCATGATTTTCCACAACTGTGAACATTTAAATCAATCAATAAAAAATGTTTTAAACCCATCATTTTGAGCAACAGTGAAAGTGAAAATTGATAAAAATTGGAAAAATGCTTGAAATAAACATTGGTATTTCCAGTGATACTATAAAAAATTAAAAAATTGAATTCTATCAAGCCTAAAAATAACCCGGGTTACTGGTGCAGCGAGAGAGTGGGGGCCAGACCGCAAACTTAGAGTATTATAAGAGAGTTACTGTGCTGGCTTTGTCTGCTTATGACACATCCACAAACAGCCCCTAAAGTTTGGGTGTGGCTCCCTAGATAGGAAATTTCCCTGCTCAGGAAGTAGCCCTGAAAAGAGCTTCAGGTTGTGGATGTGCTTCCTGCCTGGCAGAGAAGGTGGAAATGGTTTTGAATCAGCAGCAGCAGTGAGGAGCAGCCTCTGTACCCACTTTTAATATATGCTCTGTCACTTACTGCGTTCATGCCAGTGTGGTCATTCCAAGGATTCTGCCTGCTGTGTTAGTCCACCAATATACAGACCAAAGGTCATACAACAGTATTTTGTGGCAATGAAAGACCATAGTCCAGGCCTGTCAGCAATGACTGTTTATATTAATAAACAATGGCTAATACAAAAGATTTATAAGACCTCTCTAAAATTAGTCACCAAATATCATGCAACTAAAACCAAATGCACCATTCAACAGTATTTGAACAGGAAAATCCTAATTTGGGAACTAAGGTGGGCACATAGCTAATAAACCCAGCCTAGTGTTTACTCAACCAGCTAACGCTTGTTTCTGACTGCCTTGTCTAAACTAGGATTTTAATTGAATCACAGTCCAGCCCCCAGAAGGACAACCGGGAGGCCCTCAAACTAAGGAGAAGAAGTGTGAGAGTCCAAGGAGGGCTCCATGAAGCTGGATGCTGGTGGCGTGGCAAAGCCTGTCCAAATCACAGCACAGTCCCATGAAGAAGGGCTGTGGAATCCCTTAACCAAAAGGAAGGAGTTGTGAATCCAGGGACCACTGCAGGAGGAGACCTGTGGGAAAGACTCTCCAGAGAAGTCAAAGGCTGCAGTGGGACTGGCAGAGCTCCCTGGTACAGAGGGAATTGGGATCCTAAAGCTGCCTGATGTCCAGGTAAAGTCCCCCACTTCCACCCAAGATTCCTCCCCTCTGAATCCCACTGCCCTTCTACACACCACCACAGGCCCCTGCACTCCAACCAGAACCACTTCCCTACGTGCTTCTCTTCAGTACCATGTTAATTCAGCACCGCTGCATTGAGGCTTAATTCGGTGCCAATGTAGCACGCCTGGTGAAGAAGTATTACGTCAACAGGAGAGCGCTCTCCCATCAACGTGATTGCTCCACCTCAACCAGAGGCAGAAGCTATGTCAGCGGGAGAGTGTCTCCTGCCAACACAGTGTGGTGTAGACATCGCTTTAAGTCAATGTAAGTTACGTCACGCAGGGGGATGGGTTTTTTCATACCCCTGAGCAACTTAACTTACATCGACTTAAGCAGTAGTGTAGATAAGTTCCTAGTCTAACATCACTAGAGCTGGGTGGAAGGGGACAGTTTTTCCACTTTGTGAAACTGTGTGATTTTTTGGGAAAATTTTCCCATTCTGCACCAGGATGAAACAGACTCTGCTTTTTTTGTGAAAAACTTCAGAAAGAGACCCACTTGCCCCACAGTAGCCAATAGCTTGGTAGTTAGGGCACTCACCTGGCATATGGAAGACTCAGCTTCAAGTACCTGGTTGGAATTGGGCACACCTGTGACGCATTCCAGGCGAGTGTCTTGACCACCAGGTAGTTTTGGGGTTTGTGTCTCTATGATTTAGACCAGAAGTTCCATCCTGGACCTGAGAAACCTCTCCTGATAACGTTTAATCAAAACCATATGTTGCCACAAAAAGTTGTGGTTTTTAACAAATTGGCATTTGCTGATTAAACATTTTGTTGAAAAATTCCTGACCAGCTCTAAACCTCATATCCTATAACTTTCCTACTCAGATTCCTCCAGTCAAACACCTCTCTCTAATTTCCCCCCAGGCAGATGTCCAGCAGCCAGATTCAAAACTTTTTTTATTGTGAAGCCGTAAATACCTAATCCTATTACATTCTAAAATAAATGTGTGCAAAAAGGAGAAAAATGTGTGTGTGGTACTTCAAACATTGTGTTTTTTGTTATTTTTAAGAAAGTGGTATGCAAACCAATAAAGTTTGGGAATCTGCCCTATTTTATAGACTCCCCAGTTTTGTGGTGCCTTCAGTATTGCAGCCTTTCTGCTTAGAGCTCTGTCTGCAGATTTGATACCAGATGGTGGGGCTGTTGACATGCTATTGTAGATTCTTCACAGCGTAACTAGGGTATTAGTTTCAGGTTGCTTTTGTTGCAGGCAAAGAAACATTATTTGCTGTTAGCTGTTGTTGTGATGTAGTTACTATGAGTGGTTCTGCTCATCACCTCTGGTCTCACTTCTGCCTGTACATTTTTTGTGGGAAGAGGGTTGGTTCAGTTTTTGTTGTTTCTATGTAATTTTCCATCATTGTATATACTTTGATTTTCTTATGTTGGTGAGGTCTATAGCTGGTTTCCTTCAGTGTTTTTCTTGCCAGAAACTGAGATGTTTTTCAAATGTCCTATTGTTTCAGACTTTGCAGTGATGATTCTGTGGCATGTTTGCTTCTTTACGAATTTTCCATCCTCTTTTTTTTCCCTTTCCCATCATGTAATGTTCTTTCCTGAATCTTTATGGGTTCCCCACTATAACAGAGAAGCAGTGTGCAGTATCACCTACTTTCTCTTCTCTATACACACCTTATCTTTAGTTGCACTGCTGATTTACTAGATCTAGTGATAAGACCTAGTACTTGAATCTTCAAACCTCTTTGCAAACAATGAATTTTCAGAAAATCTCTGAGAGTTAGGTAAATTTCCCAATGGGCAAAGTGAGGCATAAAGTTTAAAAGCCTGATCTAATACTCAAAGCAAATCTCTTGATTTTTCTATCAAATTCAGTATTTTAACAGTGGCATTCTTTTTCTAACTTGTTCTTCACGGTACCACTGGGACTCTCATTCACAGTTAAAAACAGTCCATGGATAAAGATCCTAAAGAAAATGGTTTTGGCCATGATATTAAATTCCAGATACTGAAAGACAATGCACAATGTAGGACAAAATATTAACTGATACATTTACACTGAGGTTCTTTCTTTACATTTTTGAAAATTATTTTTAACGCCTCAAAATGAGGATCAATAATTTCTGCCAGTCTCACTCCCTGAAAGCAAATAAGTCAGTTACAGCATAGCATGTTATGATCTTGAAATGGAAGGAAGACACTTCAATGAGACAGACCACTAAAGAGAGAGAGAGTTTGAAGAAAAAACCTAAAAACCACTTGGTTTGAACAGCTTAGGAAACAGATCATGATAGGCACTAACCTTTATGGAAAAGTCTTCTGCAACTTAATAGAGATGAAAACAATACAGTTCAATAGAAATTACCCTAACAACCCATAGTCTGTAATAGAGAATATAATTCTCTCTGTGTTTTTGAACCATGTTATAGAATTCTATAGTAGAGATGTAATTCTCTATTAAAATAAAAAGAAAGGATATAATTCTGTACTCAATTCTATAAGACTTTACCATACGTGAAATTCTCCCTCCCTACACACAGCTCAAATAAACAGGTTTTGGTCAAGTGTTATTTGGAGAGGGAGGGACTAAATCCTCCTCCCCAGGAGGTGGAATGAGAGCAGAGTGGTGAGTGGCTGCTACTGCACTCCCTGTATGGAAATAGCCTCTGTTGCCACTGGGCACTCCTTCAGTCATATGTGGGTTTTGTTTGGTGGAGCTGCATAATCACAGGTCCACACAGATGAAGCCCTCAAAGAACACAGCTGTGCACAGTGTGCAGGGATATTTATCCCTTCCCCCGCCCACCACAAAAAACACCCCACTTTGCATGGACTTTCCTTTTTGTGTGGTAGCAAGGGAGCCACAGATCAGACTGGTCCTGCTGAATTTCAGATATGAGACCACACATAGGTGATCACCTGTCTCTTATTTAAAGGGATGTCCCTTGACCATTTTAAATATTAAATTAAAGCTTATGATGATTGCATTGTATACTTGAGAGAAAAATACATGATATGCTAAGGGAAATGGTGTTCTCCCAAAATGTCCCTTCAAATAAAGCCTGTTCTATATTTTTCATGTGGATTTCCCTTGTTTCCACCCAACAACAGTGACCACTCTATCCACAGAGAAGTTGGGAAGAGACAGGATTTGAGTATGTGAGAGGATTCTTGAAGGATCCTTAAATCAAGTGTGATGGGGCGGCTGCCCCTCACTGGCAGAAAAGGGGTTAAAAGCAGCCCTAGGGAGGCTGTGCAAGAGGCAGCCAACCAGAGAAGGGCTGAAGAGAGCAGCCAATCAGGGCCAAGCATGCCCATATAAAAAGGGAGCTGCAGGGCAGAGGAAGTCATTTCACTGACTTCATGAGGTGCCAGAGTGGTAAGTGAACCCTGTCACATCAAGATATAAGTCAACAATCTATTAAGTCATGTCTAGACCACGAAAAAAGGGAATGTTTAAAAATGTGTTAGCTAACACAATTCAACTAACATGCATCTGACCACTAATGTTGATAGATTTTAAAGACGTTAAATCCTGTTAATTGGTTGAGCTCAACCCTAGGCTCATTCTAGGGTTAACCATGAGTGGCTAACATTTTTAAAGGTGTTAAATCTTGTCTGCATTGATGTTTTAACTTGATCTATTTTCCTAGTCTAGACAGGGACAGCAAGTAGATAATTAAATTAACCATAGTTATGCTACACTTAGAAGTTAAATCCACCCAAACAGGCTGTATACTATTTTCAATATGCCTAACTTAACTGATCACTTTTGAAATAGTTTGACTCTGTTCACAGTAAATAGTCCAGAAAAAGACAATCTGTTCAAAATAAAACAGAAGAGTAATAAAGAAACTACAACAAAACTGATCTCACTTTGAAGATCTGAACCTTTATTAACGTGAGGAAGTGCCTCAGTTCAGGAAGTAAGGTTAAATGCACACTGGAAAAGTGTGTGAAGAAGATTGTCCATTTGTGTAAATCAGCAGAGCTCCATTGAAGTAAGTGGATCTGCAATAATTTACACCAACTGAGATTTGGCCCAGTATTTGCTGCAGACTTTTGCACTGGAGATGAGGAATAGAGCAGTGGTTCTCAAAGCCGGTCCGCCGCTTGTTCAGGGAAAGCCCCTGGCAAGCTGGGCAGGTTTGTGTACCTGCCACATCCACAGGTTCAGCCAATTGCGCCTCCCACTGGCCGCAGTTCACCACTCCAGGCCAATGGGGGCTGCAGGAAGGGTGGCCAGCACATCCCTCAGCCCGCGCCGCTTCCCGCAGCCCCCACACAGAAATTTCCAACATAATCTTTATATTTACATGTTGAAGACAAACATCTTGGAGAAAAATAATAACTTTATCACTGGTGAAATGTGCATATAATTTGATATTCTCTCTACTGGAGAACACTGCACTGTTAGGCCTGGTCTACACTGGGGGGGAGGATCAATCTAAGTTACGCAACTTCAGCTATGTCAATAACATAGCTGAAGTCGACATACTTAGATCTACTTACCGCAGTGTTTTCACTGCGGTAAGTAGACGGCTGACGCTCTCCCGTCGATTCCGCCTGCACCTCTCACCCGGGTGTCGACGGGAGAGCGCTCGGTGGTCAATTTATCGCATCTAGACTAGACGTAATAAATCGACCCCGCTGGATCAATCGCTGCCCATCGATCCAGCGGGTAATGTAGACAAGCCCTTAGTAAAGGAGGTGTGTATTTTTGAGACACATACATGAAAAATGTCTGAGCAGGTATCGTCATAGTGATTCATTAGAATGATACGGGATTTCCAAAGGAGGTGAGATTTGCAGTTGAAATAACATTTTCCTACTGGGTTGCCCATCTCAGAAGTGAGAGAGAGAGCGTCTGTATTTATATTTAGCCTATCTTCTTGCTGCACGTTGAAGAACAAGTGTCTGGAAAATAGTTGCATGCCAAGCTTAACACAGGAGAAGCACTACTTTGCATGCCATTGTACCCTTCAAATGACAAAGCCACTGCTGGATGTACAATGGATGTACAGTGGAGATGCTGGAGGAGTTCAGTGGAGCAAAGCATGCCTAACTAACATAAGACAGTGGTGATGGAAGTATCAAAAATGGCTCGGGCCCTATGGCTGCAACCAGAACTCCAGCCCTCTCTCTAAAAAAAAAAAAATCTATTACCAAAGCTACATTCTAATGAGGACTGAAATGACTTTCTGCTTATGTCATGTTACCAGGAGAGTGCAGGCAGGAGGGCGATATACAATAATTAGAAAAGTAACGATTGATTAATCAGTCGATCCTCATGACCTGCCTGCGCACATAACCAAAAATATGAGAGGGCAATGGAGATGGTGAAGATGAATGATTGTCAGTCTGGCCTGGATCACAGTTGACTCTTTGTGAAAGTTCCCTAGTGCCACAGTGAACAAGGGAGAGCATCCCAGGGCAGCATGAACATGCTGGATGAGGCAACCAAAAGACAGCCATATGGGAAGTGGGGCCATGTATTAATATTTGTCACTGTAGGATTCTATGTAAAGGCCATAGGCCCCATCCTTACCTGCTGCAAATTGGTGTGAACATTGTTTTGTTCCTTGTAACCATATTACAACTATTATAAAATCTCCATAACAATGATGGCCATCAACTGTTTTTCACCTGCAATGTTGAGAGGGTCTCTAAGAGCCATAGCTCGGCAAAAGAGGTAGTGGTGATCCTGATTCAACAGCATCCCGTGCTGTACATTTCTGATTATGAAATCTAAGTAATATTCATAACAAAGAGATCCCTTCTGGTCCAAAATATCTGCCTAACAGTCTATACATATTTTTAGTCTATTCACTGCTAAAATGAGCGTTGTTAATGTTGAGCATCACCACGCTAATTTTTAGGTGCCTAGGAAATCACTGGGATTCACAAAGCCTGAGTTAGGTGCCTAGGCTCCCTACATAATGAATGGGGAGAGATACACAAAAGCCAACATGCAAGGCGGCTCCCTGCCTAAACTATCAGGCCCCACTGGGATTCACAAGAGCCCTGCTCAGCTACCGCTGAACCCATAGTTGCCTCAACTCACTCAGCATCTAAATTTTTGCCTAGGTGCCTATGTTTGGGATCTGCCCAGGTGAGGGGTGTGTCCTAAGCCCTGATCCTCTCGGGGAGTTCAGTGCCTAAGATCCAGGTGTAGGAGGAACCTTCTCTGCTAGCACTTCACAGCTGCAAACTCTCTTGGCATTAGGTGCCTATGCCATTTTAGCAAGGAGGTGGGTTGGGGTGCGAGGACAATGACAATAACCTCACTTACAACTTTTAGCCCAGTGATTAGGGTACTCACCTGGGATGTGAGAGACCCCCCAGTTCAAGTCCCCACTTCACCTAAGGGGGAAATGGGATTTGAACAGGGAACTGTCACCTCAAGTATCTGCCCTAGCTACTGAGCGATGGACTATTGTGAGGTTGGGCTCGCTGTCTTGTTATACCAATAAAATAAAAACCAGCAGGATCTTTTTAAAGGGGATAAGACAAAATGTCACATTTATTGTGAATACAAAAAGAATCATAGTAAGCAGTCAGTTATAGTTATAACATTTCATTCAGTTTCACATTCATTCACACACACACACACACACACACACACAGGTTCTGCATAGATGTCATAGTTACCAGCCTAGAAGTTGCTCATGCCAAGTTACTGGCCAGGTAACCTGGGCATGAGGGTGGAGCCGAGTCCTTGTCAGATTCATCTGATGCTCCTGGAGGGTGGTTGCAGAACCAGACTCAAAGTCCTCAATGTGTAGAAGACATTCTTATAGGAATTATTTCCTATGTTAGTCTATGGGAACTGTTTCATCTTGCTGTTGCTAACTCAATCAGCGGATGGCACATTTCTGATGTTTGTGCTGTCAGATGTTATCTTGTTTTTCCCATCCTTTGAGATGGTCGGGTGGATCCCAGTTTATCCTCCGGGGGGGGGGGGTGTTGTCTGGTCGTTCCCACTTGATGCCGCCTTCAGCCGATGGTCACTGAATTCCTAGGCTGGCACCTCCCTGCTCATTCATTCATGTACACCAAGCATTCATCAGCAGACATACTGTCTCCACCACTTTCGCGGTGTGTACTAATTTATTTGAGACTCCCTGCCCTTTGAGGGTGGGGGTCACAGGCGCCGACTTCCTGTGGTGCCGGTGGGAACTCACGCCCAGTGTCGGGGGCGGGGCCCCGCCCCCGACGCCGGGCCCCGTCCCCGACGCCGGGTGACGTTGCGGGGCCCTGCCCCCGACGCCGGGTGACGTTGCGGGGCCCCGCCCCCAATGCAACGTCACCCGGCGTCGGGGGCGGGGCCCCGCAACGTCTCCCGGTGCTAAGGTAAGATGGCGGCGGGCCCCGGGGTTGGCGGGGAGCTGGCCGCGGGTCCCGGGGCGGGTGGGGAGCTGCCGGTGGGTGTGGAGCACCCACCAATTTTTCCCTGTGGGTGCTCCAGCCCCGGAGCACCCACGAAGTCGGCGCCTATGGTGGGGGTCTTTCTATGCTGTTTCTAGGTACAAAGCATGCATAAAGAACAAAGTCAAATAACTTGTTTGCAAGTTTCTCATAACAATCCAGTATCTTTCTGAGAACAGATACAATCAATGGTTTACACGGACAGTAACTTATAAGTTTTAACAGGAGACCCAAGAGATCTTTTTACTTGGTAATGCTATGAGGTTTAAATTAGGTGGGACAAATTATGGGGAGTTACTTTCACTTGGGGAATCACTGCCAGTACCTTCTTTAATATCCCTACAGTCTCTGCTGTTGAAGCTGTTCCATTCTGAAAGAATCATTTGGGCAAGAGAGCAAGAGTCCGAGCACAAGAATGGCGCTGCAGCCTGGTGGTTGGAGCATTTACCCAGTATGTGGGAGACCCAGGAACTGCTCCAATGAGGGGGACTTGAACCAGGGGTCTCCCACATGCCAGGTGAACACTGTAACCATTTGATTAAAAGTTACAAGAGAGCACCTGCTTGCTTGCTTGCTTATAAAGGTACAATCCAGTGGGCAAACTCTGAGCATGCTTTCCAGATTGGGCCTCTTCCCCAGGCGGATTAAGTGGAGAAATACCTATCTTTCCCTGGTTTGTGCATTACTCTTGGGGCTTAGGTGTCCAGATGCCTAAATGAGGCTGCAGTGTGCAGAGGAAGAAACATAGGCACCTAGGCAAAAATGTTAGATGCTGAGTGAGTTTAGGCACCTATGGGTTCAGCGGTAGCTGAGCAGGGCTCTTGTGAATCCCAGTGGGGCCTGATGCTGGGATTTAAATGACTAATATGGCAGTTGGGTGCCTGAGTCCGTTTGTGATTCAAGCCCTATGTTGTTTAGTTTCCCCTATTCTGAAATCGGGATTATAATACTTACACAAGTGCACTGTGAAGATTTAATTACATAACAATATATAAGGAGTTATTAATATTGTCTGCAAACTACTAACGTTTATTAAGGGCTGTGACAAAGTTCCTCCTCTACCTCAGCGGGTCCTGCGCTTATTGGCGGATTTTGCTTGCCTCAGAGATCTTCCCCTCTAGTAGAATCCACAGTCCAGGTTAACTCCTCCTGTGTCTGATCAGGAGTTGGGAGGTTTGGGGGGAACCCGGGCCCGCCCTCTACTCCGGGTTCCAGCCCAGGGCCCTGTGGATTGCAGCTGTTTAGAGTGCCTTCAGGAACAACTGCACGACAGCTGCAACTCCCTGTGCTACTTCCCCATGGACTCCTCCCAACACCTTCTTTATCCTCACCACAGGATTTTCCAGCAGTACGCCCTCTTACTCTCAGCTCCTAGTGCCTCTTGCTCCCAGCTCCTCACACGCAACCTCCTTCCACAGCTCCTGACATGCACCCCTCACTGACTCACTGGGAGGCTTTTGACTAGTTTCAGCCAGCCCCTGATTGGCTGCAGGTGTCTCAATCAACCTCCCTGCCTTCTGGAAAGTTCTTCATTGGCCCCAGGTGTCTTGATTAACCTGGAGCAACTGCCATAAGGTATCAGGGATTTGTGTAGCCTGGGGCTAACATACTGGTTCCTTACCACTTCCCTATAGCCCTCTGGCCAGGAAGGAGGTAGAGGACTGCTGCTCCTGCTCATATTGCTGGGGCTGCTGCTAGGCCCTGGGCCCTCCCAGCTGCTGTTTGCTGCTGCTCCAGCTTCTCCCCTGGCTAGGCCAGGCACCCCTCCCATTACTCTACTCTCTGGTTGCTGGCTGCCTGGCAGCTGAACCCCTCCCCCCTTAACACCTTGGTTGCTGCTACTCCTGCTGCTGAAGCAACCCCTTGGGGGGGGGAGGGGGCCTGCTGGCCCTCTCCCCAGAGGAGGGGTGTGAGGGACCCCTGCTCCAGCCGCTGCTGTGACCACCACCACCACCATCTGTGAGGGGTCCTGCCTGACCACCGGACCACCGCCTGGAGTTGCTGGAGCTGCTGCTGCTGCCCTGTTCGCTGCCAGGAAGCTGCTGGTACCCAGAGGAGGGAGACCCGGAAGACAGTCGGCGGAGACTCTGCAGACCACCGTGGAGGGGGCCTCCAAGAACTGAGTAATTTTTCGAACTGTACTCTAGTGGTGGGGGTATTGACTGTGTTTGTAGGGGCACAGGGGGTGTGGCGTAGAGCCTGCCCCCTGCTTCATCTGTGCCCCCTCCAACCCCCACCACCACCGCTGCCCCCTCCTCCACCACCACCACCTCTGCTGCCTGCTCACCGTCTGTCCTGGTTCCTGCCCCTGGACTCAGCCGCTTGCCTGGCTAGCCGAGCCCGTTTCCACCTTTTGGGCCTGAAGCAGCAGCCAGCCCAACAATTGACTTTGCACAAGCGCACGTGGGTGCACGTGCCCCTCCCCATTCCCCTTGGACTGACCCTCCCCCTCCATCAGCACGCCCCTTGCTTTGTCCCTTGCCACCTGCCCCATTTCCCCTTGGAGCTATCTGGGCCCCTCTCCTTTTTTATGGTCCCAGCCCCTTGCTAGTTTCAGTTTTGCCCACCCCGCCCCTCTCCCTCTGCAGCCTTGTTTGTTTGCCCCGCCCTAGCCCTGAAACTAGTCCCTTGGTTTTCTGCCCCATTCCCAGTTGGTTGTCTCCCTCCCCCTGAAGCTCCGCTTGCCCTGATTAGCCCCCCGCTTTTGTGAACCCATGCCCCCTCCCATGCGCTTGTGCCCCTCCCCTGTTTAATTTTGACCCTATCTCACTGCACCCCCACGCTGTTATATCATCCCCTCCCCTAGTGCAACAAGAGGAGCCGGATTTCCCAGCTTGAGTTGGTGACTGAGCCCTATCCCCGCACTAGTCCGAGACAACCCTGAACCCTGTCCCCACTTTTGTGCCCTCCTCACCTGCCTGCAGCCTAGCAGGGAGGAGTGGTCACCCCCAATTCCTCTCCCCACCCCCCCCTCAAGAGTTTTTCCCTTCCTCCCCTGCTCATCATGGCGGGCGATATGGAGGGAGAAGCCCCTCCAGACGGCACGGCCTCCCCTCCTCTGCCTGTTCCCCCGTCACCCTCCCAAGCCTCTACCTTAACCGCCGCTGCTGAACCACCTGCTCTCGCCCCCGCTGGAGCACCAGCAGTGGCGCACACTGAAAAGACCTCCGCTGCTGCCACGTCCCTCGCCCCCCATGATCCTGGGGGAGCCCCCCCAGCCGGCAGGAAGGGCCAGGGTAAAAAGAAGGGTAAGGGCCCCGCGACAAAGGCCAAGCCCTCCATGGCAGAGGCAGCCACTACTGCCACGGCATCCTTCCCTGCTGTTCCCTCTACCAGCTCTGCGGGTGTCCCACCCCCAGCCCCCAGAGCATACGCCCAGGTGGCGGCAACCCCCCCACCTGCCGCAATGTCACCTAACCCGCCCACTGCCTCAGCTACCATCTATAGCGGCCGGGGCCCCTTTCCCACCTTGACCAGGAGGCATGGCGTCCGTTGCCTCCTGGTACCCGCCTCGCCCCACGTAGAAACCTATGTGCGGGCGTTGGCGAGGGTGGTGGGGCCCACAGCCATCGTAGCGGCCTCCAAAATGTACGGAAAGGTAGTCTTCTTCCTTGCATCGGAGGCCGCGGCCCAAGAGGCGGTGGAGAAGGGCCTGGCGGTGGGGGGCGTGTTCGTCCCATTGGAGCCGCTGGAGGACTTAGGCGTCCGCCTAGTCCTCACTTCCATCCCTCCCTTTCTCCCCAATGCCGCCCTGTTACCTCCCCTCTCCGCCCTGGGGAGACCCATGTCTGTAATCAGCCCTCTCCCACTGGGCTGCAAAGACCCCGCCCTCCGTCACATCCTCTCGTTCCGCCGGCAGGTGCAGCTCCAAATGCCGCCGGCTGCACGTGACGGGGAGGCGCTCGAGGGGTCCTTTATGGTCCCCTATCACGGGGCCCGTTACCGGGTATATTATTCCACGGGGGAGGCTCGGTGCTACCTCTGCCGGGCGATGGGACACGTCCGGAGGGACTGTCCCTTGGCCCGGCAAGGAGGAGCATCCGAGACTCCCGAACCCCGGCAGGGCGTCGGCCCTGTCATCGCCGGCGCCCCTGAATGCCCGGTGCCCAGAGCCGCCCCTCCTCCTTCCCAGTCCACCGCTGCTCCCACTCGGGCCCTGGGAGTACCTCCCCCAGTGTGCCCAGATGAGTGGGAGAGGCCCGCCGCGAACAGTCTGCTGAGGCCTGTGGAGGAGGGTGAGGCAGGGATACCGCCGGGCGTGGGAGAGGGCCCGCCCCAGAGAGATTTTTCTCTCCCTTATGCTGCCCCACCACTACCTCCCCGAGTCCCTAAGAAATCGCCCCTCCCCCTTGACCCGACCCTTACTAGCCAGCCCCCAGCTGAAGCCATGGAGGACTGGGCCTTAGTACAGGGGAAGCGGGGCAAGCGGAAGGCTCGAGCCCCGCTCCTTTCCACTGATGCGGAAGCCCCCCGGAAGACCAGGAAGGGGGGCACTGATGCCGAGCCTTCCGCTTTGCCCCCGAGCGGCTTTTGTCCGCCAGAACCGGCTGGGAAAGACGTGGCAGCACCGGAAGGTATTACCGCCCCTCCCTCGGAAGCCCCCGAAGGAGCCCCTTCTGCCCCCTTTGTCGACCCTGCGCGCCCTGACCCGAGCATCGCTTCAGGTGCCGGCGGAGAGAACCCCGGGGTGGCAGAAGGTGACCTGCCCTCTATCTACGAGGAGATCGAGGCCCTGGGTCTGACCCCAATCACCCAGGGGGAGGACAACCCTTTACCAGCAGGCCTCGATGTCAATGACCTCACCCCGGTGCCCCTTTCCCCCCTCTCCCCATGCTCCCTCCCCTTGACCGTCGGTTCCGCTCCCACCTCCGAGGATCCCATGGGCTCTTCCACCTGCCCGGTCGCAAGTGACACCTCGCTGACGGCCGCCAAGCCTCCTGAAGCGACGGCCGGTGCCCTGCGGCCGGGACCCGAACTCCAGGGGGTACCCCTCAATGGGGTGGGACAACGGTTCTCCTTCCCAGGCGGGGACCCCGCAAATGTCTGTCCACCTCCCGATGCCGTGGCTGTAACACGAGCCATCATACCAGAGCCCGGCATCGTGGGGGGTCCCCTTCCCAATTCCCAGATCCCTCAGCCACACCAAGAGAGGCCACCTCCCAGTGGCCCAGCTCCTGTGGCTCACGATCCTCTACCCGTTCCTCAGCCCGGCCCTGCTCATGTCCCTTTCCCTGCCCCTACTTCTGATCCCTGCCCTGCCCCTGATGCCGTCCCAATCTCCTACACCTCCCATGGTGACACTGCCGCCCCTGGGGCTGTCTCCCTCCCCTTAACAGAGGATGACCCCCAGGGAGCGGCTCCAGTATTTCCTCATCCCGAACCACCAGAGTCTGCTCTTCTCCCTCCACCATCTCCCCCAACTAAGCCGAATTTTGGGTTGGGCCCTAAGGTGCCGGCCCAGCGGGAGCTGCGTCGAGGGTCCGCCCCTTGCCTGTCTGTTTCGGTGGGCCATAGGGCTGTGTCAGGGGCCCCTTCTTTCGATAGCCAGGAGCCAGTAACACCGGCCCCCCATACGCTGCGAGAGGAGCTGCGGGAGTTCCTGGAGGACGTCCGGGGCTCCCGCAACAAAGTACAGCTCGCTCTGCAGCGATGGGGGGATTTCCACCAAATCCTCCAGGCCGCGAGGGCCCTCATGGGGGAGGGTAAAGGGACTGGGAAGCAGGCCGCCACGGCCTACCAACGGGTCTGCCTTTTCCGTGACTCACTACTCAGCTACGGGGTGGGTCACGGATTGTTACGCGGCCCGATGGGGGCCGTGAGTGAGTCTGCCAGCAAGGATCCCCCCCAGCCCTCCTCATGGCATCTCTCCTCTTCGCAACATTAAACACCTGGGGCTGTAGGATGGGTCTCCGCAGGAGCCAGGTGCTCTCCTTCCTTCGGGAGGGGGGGTACTCTGTAGTGTTCCTGCAGGAGACCCATACGGATCCAGCCGCTGAAGACAGCTGGCGGCTGGAATGGGGGGACAGAGTCTACTTCAGCCATCTCTCTGTTCGCCAGGCTGGAGTGGCGACCTTGTTCTCCCCCGACCTACGGCCTGAGGTGCTGGGGGTTGCCGAGGCTGTGCCGGGCCGCCTGCTGCACCTACGGGTCCGTATGGAGGGGCTCGTGGTCAATCTCGTCAACATCTATGCCCCGACACCGGGCCCGGAACAACTTCGTTTTTATCAGCAGGCGTCCACCTTCCTCGGCACCTTGGATCCTCGCGAGTGCCTGGTCCTGGGCGGGGACTTTAACAACACCCTTGAAAAACGGGACCGCTCGGGGATCGAGCAGTGCCCGGCCGCCGCGGACGTCCTCAGGGAGATTGTCGAACATCACTCCCTGGTGGACGTCTGGCGCGACCACCATCCGGGCGACAGCTCAACCTTCACCTTTGTCCGGGTGGAGGCCCATCGGTCGCACCACT
The DNA here is from genome assembly GCA_037349315.1 of Chelydra serpentina. Classification (NCBI taxonomy): domain Eukaryota; kingdom Metazoa; phylum Chordata; order Testudines; family Chelydridae; genus Chelydra; species Chelydra serpentina. The sequence continues at coordinate 49,674,097 of JBAIAC010000010.1, forward strand.
CCCGGTTGGACCGCATCTATTTATCACGTTTTCACCTTTCGCGGGCCCACTCCTCCAGCGTCCGGCTGGCCCCGTTCTCTGATCATCATCTCGCTACCGTGACGGCCTCTCTCTGCGCGGAGAGGCCGGGGCCGGCCTATTGGCATTTTAATAACAGTTTGCTGGAGGATGTGGGTTTCGTGGCGTCCTTCCGGGAGTTCTGGCTGGCCTGGCGAGGGCAGCGGCACGCTTTTCCCTCGGCGCGGCGATGGTGGGATCTAGGGAAGGTACGCGCCCGGCTCTTCTGCCGTGATTACACCCGGGGCGCCAGCCGACGGAGGGATGCGACGATAGAGCAGTTGGAACGGGAGGTCTTAGAGCTGGAGAGGCGTCTGGCCACCAGCCCTGAGGATCCATCCCTCTGTGGGGCGTGCCGGGAGAAGCGGGAGGAGCTCCGGGAACTGGAAGATCATCGGGCCCGGGGCGCCTTCGTTCGATCCCGCATCCGTCTCCTTCGGGAGATGGATCGCGGCTCCTGCTTCTTCTACGCCCTGGAGAAAAAGAGGGGGGCTAAGAAACACGTCACCTGCCTCCTCGCAGAAGATGGCACCCCCCTCACGGATCCGGTGGAGATGTGCAGGAGGGCCAAGGCCTTCTACGCGAGCCTTTTCTCCCCGGATCTGACCGATCCTAACGCTTGCAAAGAGCTCTGGGACGAACTCCCTACGGTCAGCACGGGCGACCGAGACCGGCTAGAGCTGCCTCTCACTCTGGCCGAGTTCTCGGAAGCCCTCCGTCGCATGCCGACTAATAAATCTCCGGGACTGGACGGGCTGACCGTGGAGTTCTACCGCGTGTTCTGGGACGTCCTCGGCCCAGACCTTGTCACCGTCTGGGCCGAGTCCTTGCAGGGCGGGGTCCTCCCTCTTTCGTGCAGGCGAGCCGTGCTCGCCTTATTGCCGAAGAAGGGGGACCTCCGCGATTTACGGAATTGGCGTCCCGTCTCGCTCCTCAGCACGGACTATAAAGTCATAGCAAAGGCCATCTCGCTGCGGCTTGGGTCCGTGCTGGCGGACGTGGTCCACCCAGACCAGACCTACACCGTCCCGGGCCGCACCATTCTCGACAACCTGTATCTGGTCCGGGATCTCTTGGAGCTTGGGTGTAGGGATGGTCTGTCGTTCGCCCTCCTGTCTCTGGATCAGGAGAAGGCGTTCGACAGGGTGGATCACGGGTACCTCCTGAGCACTCTGCGAGCGTTTGGCTTTGGGCCCCAGTTTGTGGGTTTTCTCCAGGTGCTGTACGCCTCCGCAGAGTGTCTGGTCAGGCTCAACTGGACCCTGACCGAGCCGGTCAGCTTCGGGCGAGGAGTACGGCAGGGGTGCCCCCTCTCGGGCCAGCTGTACGCTCTGGCGATCGAGCCCTTCCTCTGTCTCCTCCGCAGGAGGTTGACGGGGTTGGTGCTCCGAGAGCCGGAGCTGAGGCTGGTCCTGTCGGCGTACGCCGACGATGTGCTCCTCGTGGTCCAGGACCCGGGCGACTTGGTGCGGGTGGAGGCTTGCCAGGCGATCTACTCGGCGGCCTCCTCTGCCCGGGTCAACTGGGTCAAGAGCTCTGGCCTGGTGGTAGGGGACGGGTGGCAGGCGAGCTCCCTCCCACCCGCGCTTCAGGCCATCAGGTGGAGCGCGGGTCCTTTGCTCTATCTCGGCGTTTACCTTTCTGCCACGCATCCATCCCCGCCGGAGAACTGGCAAGGTTTAGAGGGCAGGGTGATAGAGCGGATCCGGAAATGGACAGGACTACTCCGGTGCCTCTCCTTTCGAGGGAGAGCACTGGTAATCAATCAATTAGTCCTGTCCATGCTCTGGTACCGGCTCAACACCCTGGTCCCGGCCCCGGGTTTCCTGGCCAACCTCCGGACGTCGATTCTGGAGTTCTTTTGGTCAGGACTGCACTGGGTCTCTGCAGGGGTTCTCCATCTTCCTCTGGAGGAGGGTGGGCAGGGCCTGAAGTGTCCACACACTCAGGTCCATGTCTTCCGTCTCCAGGCCCTGCAGAGGCTCCTTTATGGTGCAGGTAGTCCGGCGTGGAGCGTATTGGCACACGCCTTCCTACGCCGCTTCCGAGGGCTCCGATATGACCGGCAGCTCCTTTATCTCCATCCGAGAGGTCTTCCGCGAGACCTCTACGGGCTGCCGGTCTTCTACCAGGACCTCCTCCGGACCTGGAAGCTATTCTCAGCGACCAGGTCCGTGGCGGCCACCGAGGGGGCAGATCTCCTCGCGGAGCCCCTGCTACACAACCCCCAGCTCCGTGTGCAGGTGGCGGAGTCCCCCTCGGTGCGCCAGAGGTTGGTCCTGGCAGAGGTCACTAGGGTCGGAGACCTCCTGGACTACGACCGGGGAGACTGGCTGGATCCCCTGACGCTTGCTCAGCGCATGGGGCTCTCCAGACCTCGTACTCCCCGGCGCGTACTTCAGGAGGTGAAGGCTGCTTTGCCGCCCGCTGCTCGGGTTTACCTCGACCGGGTCCTGCGAGAGGGTATGCCCCGCCCTCCCTTCACCCCAAGCCCTCCGGACCTTTTTATTGGCCCCCTGCCCCGTGGACCCAACCGGGTCCCCTGTCCCTTCACGGTGAGCCGGCTGCACGAACTACAACCCGTCCACTTCCAGACCGCGCCAAGGAAACGTCTATACACGCTCGTGCTCCACACCCTTCATCTCCTCGCCCTCACGTCCCGCCCCGATACGAAATGGCGGGACCTCCTGCCACCTCTAGAGGGTGAGAAGCCCCGGTGGGCCAGCCTTTACTCCTCCTTAGTCCCAAGGCCCGCCGGGGACGTCAGTTGGCGGCTCCTTCACGGAGCCGTGAGCACGGGCGTGTACTTGGCGCAGTTCACCCCTATTCCCGACACATGTCCCTTTTGCGGTGTGAGGGAGACCCTGGCGCACATTTATCTGGAGTGCGCCAGGCTTCAACCCCTGTTCCGGCTCCTCTCAGACATTTTGTTGAGGTTTTGGTTGCACTTTTCCCCTCACCTTTTTATTTATGCACTTCCAATCCGCGGCCCCACGAAGTCGCGGGACCTCCTGGTCAACCTCCTCCTGGCCATAGCTAAACTGGCCATCTACAAAACCAGGGTGAGGAGGCTGGCCGATGGAGGCTTCTGTGACTGTGGGGCCTATTTTCGATCCTCTGTTCGTTCACGCATCCGGGCAGAGTTCCTCTGGGCAGCGTCCACTGGCTCCCTTGACACCTTTGAGGAGCAGTGGGCGCTGTCCGGGGTTCTCTGCTCGGTGTCCCCTTCTGGTTCACTTCGTTTGACCCTTTGACCACACTCCCGTTCCTGTTTTTTCATTTTTTGTCCCCCGGAATTATTTGGTATCCAGGTCCTGTGGATCCCTCCCCTTAGGCTGAAGGGGGGGATCCTTTAGCAGTGGGCGGGCTTACGCCCGCCCACTTCCCGGATCCCAATAAGAACATACTGGTTCCTTACCACTTTCCTATAGCCCTCTGGCCTTGACCCGTCACAGGGCTCAGTGACGAAACTGCAATTTGAGGTCTTCAAACTGTTTAATTAGGGAATATATACATGGTACAAAATGAGAGGGAGTTATAGATTATCCAGTAATAAGGACGAGCCACGTTCTGCTCTCATATTAGTGTAAAACCAGAGTAACTCCACTAAAAACTATGGACCAAATTCTCAGATGATATAAATAGGCAAACTCCATTGAACTGCACCCATTTAGATCAGCTGAGGATCTGGTTCAAAAGGAGTTCCTGGATCTGACTCATTACTCTCTTGTCAAAGGTATAATATATTAGATCATTATACTTCTTTCCCTCAGAGAATGAAATGCCATCCTCCATGAGCTTCTATAAGTACAGAAATTAAAAAACCAAAACCTATGCTTAAGGCTTCAACAACTCCTTAAGATAGTGTACAGCACTTAAAATTCTAACAGCTAGTCTCAAGAATCCTCCTTATATTTGTGAGCAATAATTAAGCATTTAAACTACACATTCAGACCATCCATCGTGAGAATAGTACACCAGAGTTTTTTGTGGAAAGATTTCCAGATATAGGTGGCTGGAATCTTCCCCCTCTCTGCAAAAACAGCAGAGTAAGACTTTAGAGATTTCAGTAACTATAACGTTTCCCTCAGTGGTGGTCTTTAGAATGTCAGAACTCCCTGACCTGGTTGAAAGCTGAGATGGTTGAGGCTGGACACACAAAGGGATGTTTCTTCCATGCAGGAGACAAAAGACTGGTGTCCTCCCTCTGGCTTTTTCACTCAGAAACTAAAGCAGTTCATATTTCATGAAGTATGTCCTATTGGATTAAAACCATTCCACTTTGGAGCCACATGAACAACAGACTGAGGTTTACATGCCCAAAGAGTTCTGAGAGGGTTTTTTTTTCTTTAATTCCAGCCGTGCACATATAGAGGTCAGTGGGGCCACCACTACTTGAAGAAATGGCTTAGTTCCAAAGCGGGCATAGTTCAAGAAGCTACATTATTGCAAGAGGCCCATAAGAAGCCTGCTTGTTGTCAGAAACTGCCACTGCATACATTTCAGCCTGTTTTTATATCTTTCTGTCTGTAATTCCCAGAAAGGGATGGTAATTAGCCATAACAATAACACCCAGCAAATGATGTCTCCCACAGAGGAAAACAATCTGGACAAAGTCCTGATAACATCCATGTCAGGTCATTCTCAAGGCCTCTAGCTCCAGTACAGCACAGCACAGAATTTCCCTAGCATGGATCTTTTATTTAGGCATCCATTTTGTGAAGCAATATTGGGGTTTTTTTTGTTTTTTTGCGGTTTCTCTCTAACACAGAGTTCCAGAGCTTAAAAGAAAAATTCTCATGGAAGCACACCAAAATACCATGGGTTTTTTAAAATTGTTATTGTTGAAACATAAAATATAAGAATGCCCTGGAAGGGAAGTTGTCATTTTAAATCAAATTTTCTAAAATCACATTTATGCAGGGCTTTCAGCATATTCAGCCATGCTTAAGAATGACTTAAACTTGGATATGGCTGAACCAGTTTCTAACCCAGTTTAGCTGGGCAGTACGGAGAGAGACAACATATATAACTACATTTAAAAAAACATGTCTCTTTAGTTTGTGTATTCTGCTACAGAATAAAAGTGACAAGGTGGGGAGGCAATAGATTTACTGGACCAACTTCTGCTGGTGAGGGAGACAAGCTTTTAAGCTTACACATTTCTTTTTCAGCTCTATGTAAGCTCGAAAGCTTGTCTCTCTCACCAGCAGAAGTTGGTCCAGTAAAAAGTATTGCCTCCCCCATTTTGCCTCTCTAATATCCTGGGGCCGACACGGCTACAACAACACTGCATACAGAACAGAAGTGACTCTTGGAATTGCAAGCAGTCTTGCAAGCGTCTACCATGCTTGTAACATACCTCCATATGTAGGAGTTCCTGCAGTAGTGCTTAGCCTTAGATGGAGTTTACCACCAGCTTTGGGCTGCATTCCCAAGCAACCCGACTCCAAGAAGACCCCGTCCCGGCGCGCCGGGGGCCGCTACCGGCCTCACACCGTCCACGGGCTTGAACTCTCTCTTCAAAGTTCTTTTCAACTTTCCCTTACGGTACTTGTTGACTATCGGTCTCGTGCCAGTATTTAGCCTTAGATGGAGTTTACCACCAGCTTTGGGCTGCATTCCCAAGCAACCCGACTCCAAGAAGACCCCGTCCCGGCGCGCCAGGGGCCGCTACCGGCCTCACACCGTCCACGGGCTTGAACTCTCTCTTCAAAGTTCTTTTCAACTTTCCCTTACGGTACTTGTTGACTATCGGTCTCGTGCCAGTATTTAGCCTTAGATGGAGTTTACCACCAGCTTTGGGCTGCATTCCCAAGCAACCCGACTCCAAGAAGACCCCGTCCCGGCGCGCCAGGGGCCGCTACCGGCCTCACACCGTCCACGGGCTTGAACTCTTGTGCGGGCTTGAATGCACAAGCGTTGCCAAGTCTGTTGCAGTAACACTTGTGCAGAGAAAGGCTCACCCAGGCCCGGCGCGCCCACTAGGCGACCCTAGGCGGTCGCCTAGGGCGCCAGCATTTGGGGGGGCGGACATTCCCGGAGGCGATTCAAAATGCCGCCGGGAACGCAGCTTCCCCTGAGCTGCTGCCCCTGCCCCCGCCCCCAGCCAAGGTAAGCTACCGGGCAGGGGCGCTGGTGGGGGGCCGCAGGGGGCGCTGGTGGGGAGCCGTGGGAGGGCGCGGGGAGTCCAGCTGAGGCCTCTGTGGGCCGCGTGGGGGGCGGGAAGCCAAGCCCTGGGCCATGTGGGCGGGTGGAGAGCCCAGCCCAACCCCCCTCCCCTGCTGCGGGCCACGTGGGGGGAGGCCGAGCCCTGCGCCCGGGCCGTGGGGGGGCGTGGAGCCGTGCCCTGCGCCCGAGCCACGGGGGGGAGCCGAGCCCCGCCCGCTGCCGCGGGCCTGCGCCCCCGCCACAGGGTGGGGCAAGAAGCCGAGCCCCCCCGCCGCCGCAGGCAGGGGCTGGGTGCCAAGCCCGCCGCGGGGGGCGGGGAGCCAACCCCAGCCGCAGGCCATGGGTGGGTGGGAAGCCTGCCGCAGGCTGGGGGTGGTCGTTTGCCGCGGGGGGGGGAGCCGACCCCTGCGCCCGGGCTGTGGGGGTGGGGGTCGAGGAGCCGAGCCAGCCCGCGGGTGGGTGGGAAGCCTGGGGGGGTGGTTTGCCGCTGGGGGGGGGGGTGGCGGCATTACCTGGTGGGGGCACAGGGCCGGTGCAAGGAAGTTTCGCCTAGGGCTCACCTCCATTGTATCATCAGATCATTCTGTACCAGTGCACAGAAAGTGAGGTAATTGCAGCAGCCCTGTTGAAAGGGATCCTCCCAGCACACCACCACAAATGCTCCTGCAACCCTTCAACAATTATTCTGTGCACTTTGCAACATCTCCTTTACCGATTATTTTCTGTCTTTGAGTAACTCCAGTCTGTAATTTCATGGGATAAGTATCCACAATGCAGAGAGAGTGCTGTATGTGGACATGTCAAAAAGATTTAAACTAGCCAGCAGGACTAGTGTGGATGCACTTCCCACTGCAGGTCACAGTGGTTCAAATAATGATGGAATTCTCTGCTGTAGATAACGCGCTGAAGTCAATGTGAGTTATTTGTATTGTGCAGTGGGAGAGTCAGGTCCTTGGGATAACATACATTATTAACCCTGTGACAACAGTTTGTTTCCATCCATGCTGGTCGGCCAATCTTTGTTAGAACCCTGTTGGGACACAACCATGTTTGAAGCATGCTTAATTATTATTGTTAAATGTAGCTGCCAGCACTGTGTAGACAAGCCTAAGTTGCAAATGTCAAACTTCAATAGTTTAGTGAACGTTATGGAGCTTTCTTTTTAATGTGCATTAATGATCACTGGCAGAAATAGTTGCCACAGTCGACAGTGTGTTAATGGATGTGTGCTGACAAGTCTGGCAGACTGACAATTGCCAAACAAGAGCTTGGAGGTCAAGGTAAAATAGTGAGTCAACACCAGAGCCTGAAAAATTATAGAGTTCCAGCGTTTGGGGAGAAAAAATGAAATTAGTCAAAACCCAACTGTGTGTGATGACACGGTGCTTTTCTCACTACCCTCTGGTGACATGACATCTCGTTCGAGGGGAAACCAGAATACTTAATCATCATTGGCATACTAACCCTAAAATATATTGAACTTTTAATTCTGCCTGTTGTGAAGGATGAGTAATAGGTATTTTGGGGACACAATGCTCTTGCTTGGTATTTACTATTGAAGACAAACTGCATTCAGGAATTTTCAGAGGTGAGGTGAGGATTCTGAATGAAAACACTGTATTGTGACCTCTATCATATTTAATGACATGCATTAAAGCTTTAGCTTCTTGTCATTTCCATCACCAGCCATATAACAAACTCTGTATTATAGATGAGGTTTTAGGCTTCTGCATTTACAAATTAATACTATCCAAACACAGTAGAATTGTAAATGTCAACTTCAAAACATTATATTTTTATGAGAAAACCCTTTAGGTGAGCAAGCTCATGTTTTGGGAGTGGAAAGCAGAGGCAGGGGAAGCTGAAATAGAATATTACATTATCAGACTGTTAATCTGGAACCTTTCTCGAGCACTAAATTAACATGAAAACCACTTGATGATTTGATATTTCTAACTGGTATACCTCATAAATTGAACCTTCTCCTACACGGTTAGGTTGGGTACTCTGTCCACTGTCTAGCCATGATAGAAATGCTAAAGCTGGAGCTCCAAGAATATAGTACTTTTATTTCCCAGTTTGAGAATACAATTATAGAGCTGGATCATAGGACTGTACCATTGAGGGTGATATTTCTTATGGGTTTATAGAATCATAGAAGTGTAGGACTGGAAGGGGCCTCGAGAGGTCATCTAGTCCAGTCTCCTGCACTCCAGGCAGGACTACGTATTCTCTAGGCCACTCCTGACAGGTGTTTGTCTAACCTGCTCTTAAAAATGTCCAATGATGAAGATTCCACAACCTCTGTGGACAATTTATTCCAATGCTTACCCACCCTGACAGTTAGGAAGTCTTTCCGAATGTCCAACCTAAACAATCCTTGCTGCATTTTAAGCCCATTGCTTTTTGTCCTATCCTCAGAAGTTAAGGAGAATAATTTTTCTCCCTCTCCTTGTAACAACCTTTTCTGTACTTGAAAACTGACCTGTCCCCCCTCAGTCATCTCTTCTCCAGACTAAACAAACCCAGGTTTTTTCAATTTTCCCTCAGAGGTCATGAAAACTCAGAGGTTTTCTAGACCTTTAATCATATTTGTTACTCTTCTCTGGACTTTCTCCAATTTGTTCACATCTTTCCTGAAAGGTGGCGCCCAGAACTGGACACAATATTCCAGTTGAGGCCTAATCAACGCAAAGTACAGCAGAAGAGTTATTTCTTATGTCTTGCTTACAAATCTCCTGCTAGTACATCCCAGAATGAAGTTTTCTTTTCTTTTTTTTGCAACAGTGTTATTCTGTTGACTCATAATTAGCTTGTGATCTGCTATGACCTCCAGATCCCTTTCTGTGGTGCTCCTTACTAGGCGGTCATTTCCTATTTTGTATGTGTGCAACTGATTGTTCCTAAGAGGAGTACTTTGCATTTGTCTTTATTGACTTTCATCCTATTTATTTCAGACCATTTCTCCAGTTTGTCCAGATCATTTTGAATTTTAATCCTGTCCTCCAAAGCACTTGCAACCCCTCCCATTTTAGTATCATTCACAAACTTTATAAGTGTGTTTTCTATGCCATTATCTAAATCATTGATGAAGATATTGAACAGAACTGGACCCAGAACTGATCCCTGCGGGACCCCACTCGATATGCCCTTCCAGCTTGACTGTGAACCACTGATATCTACTCTCTGGGAATAGTTTTCCAACCAGTTATGCACCCACCTTATAGTTGCTCCATCTAGGTTGTATTTCCCTAGTTTGTTTGTGAGAAGGTAATGCAAGACTGTTTCAAAAGCCTTACTAAAGTCAAGATATACCACATCTACTGATTCCTCCCCTATCCACAAGGCTTATTACCCTGTGAAAGAAAGCTATTAGGTTGGTTTGACATGATTTGTTCTTGACAAATCCATGCTGACACTTATCACCTTATTATCTTCTAGGTGTTTGCAAACTGATTGGCGATCAGCTGAACCCTGAGCATATTTGGAGTCAGGAAGGAATTTTATTCCAGGGTAAATTGGCGGAGGCCCTGGAGGTTTTTCCTCTGCAGCATGGGGCCCGGGTCACTTGCTGGAGGATGCTCTGCATCTTGAAGTCTTTAAACCATGATTTGAGGACTTCAATAGCTGAGACATAGGTGAGAGGATTATTGCAGGAGTGGGTGGGTGAGATTCTGTGGCCTGCATTGTGCAGGAGGTCAGACTAGATGATCATAATGGTCCCTTCTGACTTTAAAGTCTATGAGTCTATTTATGTGCTCCGTTATCTTTCTGGGTACTGAAGTTAAACTGACTATATTTGCACTTTTCCAGTTCTCTGGAATCTGTCCTGTTGTCCATGACTTTTTGAAGATAATCGCTAATGGGTCAGATATCTCCTCAGGCAGCTCCTTGATATGCCTTTAAAATAGGCATGTGAATTTAGTGCTTGTGAAAGGAAGCTGCTATTGTCTGTCTATCTACAGAACACATATAAAATAGATAGGACAGCATGGCGCAATTGCCACTGAACTCTGATTTGAAGAGACTGGGCCCAATTCTTGGGACCACTTAGGTGCTTTTTGCTGCCCCAGCAGTGGGAAAAAATGGGCTCACCAGCTTCTAAAGGATTTCCCCATGTAGTTGTGCAAGGGGACCCCCAGGCAGTATAGATCCCACAGAGCAGCACTGTACCTCTCCTCTGGCCCCCAGAGAAGGGAGCATTCTTTGGAGAAAGGGATAATGGCTTGAGTGTCCACACCCCGGTGATCTGCAAGTGTTTGTCTCCTGGGGAAAAGTACAAAAGATAAAAAGCCACAGAAAAAAGGGGGGTGGAAAGAAATTACAAGCTCCCCATCTCTCCCCAAGAAGCCAGTGCAGAGAAATGATCACAGTTATGTTTAACCACTTACAATGACGTAACAATTTGTTTTAAATCAGAAATATTTATTATAACTGAAAGTTAATTTATCTCAGAAATTACTCACTGTAGAACTAAACATTTTTGGTGCATGGCAGCTTAAGGAAAGCTAGAGGAGACCATTAGCCTAAGTACATGGTCAATCAGTAGAAACTGCATTACATAGCCAGTTCTGTAAAAATTTCCCCACCGTTGCCACAGCTGGTTCATCTTCACTGGTGCCAGCAAGAGCCTGAGTTGGTGTACACAGGACTCCAAGCAGCCGCCAGCATTTCAATTATGCTCCTGATCAAAAATCTATTGAAGACAATGGAAAGACTCGCATTGACTTCAGAGAGCTTAATTGGGGATTTCTGGCCCTAAATTGGGGATTTCTGCTTCGAAGGCTTTTTTGTACCATGCTACTTAAAGCCCTGGCAGAACCAGCGTGCTGCCTTCACTATTGGGTCCACTATTGCTATTGTAAGTGGAGTAGAGCTGAATGTAGCAATGCTGGGAAATTTCAGCCTAGTGTAAACAAGGTCCAAGAATGAAACCAGAGATTATCAAGGGCTTCCTAGAAGTACGTTTTGGGGCAGTATTCAGTATTGAATTTCTATCATCAAACGAGTGAGTATCTATTCAGAATCAGGGGCCAGAGTCTCACCTAGTGTAAAATAGTGTAATTTTATTAATTCCAAGATGCATTGTCGCCTGGTCATTACCCTCTCATGCACCCAGACCAGCCCCTGGAGCAATGCTACCAGTGATTCCCCCTGGCTTTACCTTCCCCTGCAACTCAGTAGTGTGGGGGAAGAGGGGTGGTGGGAAAAGTACAGTACCAGACTGTTGGGTTTTTTTCCCCTTGTGGCTCCTCATGTGACTGGAGGGGACAATGGGCAAACCACTCTTGTTCGGCCCCAGCTAACTCAGTTTCTGCCACTCCTCCAGCATGGAACGCTGGACGTGGGGACAGACAGTATGCAGTCCTCCACTCCTTGACTATGGTCTTGAGCATTTGGGCAATACAATCTAGTGCATTGCAAAATAAACTGCACACAACATCCAGTTGTTTTTGAAAGTCTGTTGTACTACTAACATTTTTCTGATATAGGTTCTCCCTCTGTCTGCCATAAAACCGCACTTTAAGATTCTCCCTGCTTTAAATGTTAACTGTGATTGAATATCCAAGTCAAAAATCCCTGTAGTGAAGTAAGACAGCATAGCTTGACCAATATCAATCAGAGAATTCTGCATATCTGGTTAGTGAATCCTGCGAGGCGGCAGAATGGTGCATTAAACTTCCTTGGATTGAGCCAGTGTTTGCTGACAAAGCATTATGTGACAGGGCAAGGCCAGATGGCTATAGGAAAGTGGTGAGGAACCAGTATGTTAGCCCCAGGCTAAACAAATCCCTGATACCTTGTTAACCAAATGGCAGTTGCTCCAGGTTAATCAAGACACCTGGGGCCAATGAAGAACTTTCCAGAAGGCAGGGAGGTTGATTGAGACACCTGCAGCCAATCTGGGGCTCGCTGAAACTAGTCAAAAGCCTCCCAGTGAGTCAGTGAGGGGTGGATGTCAGGAGCTGTGGAAGGAGGTTGCGTGTGAGGAGCTGGGAGCAAGAGGCACTAGGAGCTGAGAGTAAGTGGTTGTACTGCTGGAAAATCCACTGTGGTGAGGATAAAGAAGGTGTTGGGAGGAGTCCATGGGGAAGTAGCCCAGGGAGTTTTAGCTGTCATGCAGTTGTTCCAGGAGGCGCTCTAAACAGCTGCTGTCCACAGGGCCCTGGGCTGGAACCCGGGGTAGAGGGCGGGCCCGGGTTCCCCCCAAAAACTCCCAACTCCTGATCAGACACAGGAGGAGTTAACCTGGACTGTGGATTCTACCAGAGGGGAAGATCTCTGAGGCAAGCAAAATCCGCCAATAAGCGCAGGACCCACCGAGGTAGAGCAGGAACTTTGTCACAACTGGTGTCAGGAGTGGGATGTGGTGTGTACAGCGCGGTGGAAGAAGAGGGGTGGTTTTTTTTAAAAAAAAGGGAGGGGGAGCGGGTTTATTTTTTTTCACCACAATGGAAGATGTAGTACGGGCACTGATACAAGCCACGGTTGCCCAGCAGGAGGCTACCCGTGTCTAGGCAGCTGCCCAAAAGGAGGCAGTGCGGCTGCAGCAGGAGACCAATCGCTTGTTGATGGACGAGGCTGCTCAAGGCCATACTATGTTGCAGGAACTGGTAAACCAAGTGAAGGCCCTTACGGAGATGAACCATGGCCATGATGGGACGCGGCACATACGGGCCAGCAATTGCCTGCAGAAAATAACAGGGAACGATGACATAGAGGCAGCACGGTATCGGGAGGAGGTGACCAGCCCTCTGTGGAGAAAGAAGTAGTTCGGGACTATTTAGAAAAGCTGGATGAACACAAGTCCATGGGGCCGGATGCACTGCATCCGAGGGTGCTAAAGGAGTTGGCCGATGTGATTGCAGAGCCATTGGCCATTATCTTTGACAAATCATGGCAATCAGGGGAGGTCCCGGATGACTGGAAAAAAGCTAATGTAGTGCCCATCTTTAAAAAAGGGAAGAAGGAAGATCCGGGGAACTACAGGCCAGTCAGTCTCACCTCAGTCCCTGGAAAAATCATGGAACAGGTCCTCAAGGAATCAATTCTGAACCACTTAAAGGAGGGGAAAGTGATTAGGAACAGTCAGCATGGATTCACCAAGGGCAAGTCATGCCTGACTAACCTAATTGCCTTCTATGATGAGATAACTGGCTCTGTGGATGAGGGGAAAGCAGTGGATGTGCTATTTCTTGACTTTAGCAAAGCTTTTGATACAGTCTCCCACAGTGTTCTTGCCAGGAAGTTAAAGAAGTATGGGCTGGATGAATGGATGGTAAGGTGGATAGAAAACTGGCTGGATGGTCGTGCTCAACGGGTAGTGATCAATGGCTCCATGTCTAGTTGGCAGCCGGTATCAAGTGGAGTGCCCCAAGGGTCGGTGCTGGAGCCGGTTTTGTTCAATATCTTCATCAACGACCTGGAGGATGGTGTGGACTGCACCCTTAGCAAGTTTGCAGATGACACTAAACTGGGAGGAGTGGTTGATACGCTGGAGGGTAGGGACAGGATACAGAGGGACCTAGACAAATTAGAGGATTGGGCCAAAAGAAATCTGATGAGGTTCAACAAGGACAAGTGCAGAGTCCTGCACTTAGGACGGAAGAATCCCATGCTCTGCTACAGACTAGGGACCGAATGGCTGGGCAGCAGTTCTGCAGAAAAGGACCTAGGGATTACAGTGGACGAAAAGCTGAATATGAGTCAACAGTGTGCCCTTGTTGCCAAGAAGGCTAACGGCATTTTGGGCTGTATAAGTAGGGGCATTTCCAGCAGATCGAGGGACGTGATTATTCCCCTCTATTCGGCACTGGTGAGGCCTCATTTGGAGTACTGTGTCCAGTTTTGGGCCCCACACTACAAGAAGGATGTGGATAAATTGGAAAGAGTCCAACGGAGGGCAACAAAAATGATTAGGGGGCTGGAGCACATGACTTATGAGGAGAGGCTGAGGGAACTGGGATTGTTTAGCCTGCAGAAGAGAAGAGTGAGGGGGGGGATTTGATAGCTGCTTTCAACTACCTAAAAGGAGGTTCCAAAGAGGATGGATCTAGACTGTTCTCAGTGGTAGAAGATGACAGAACAAGGAGTAATGGTCTCAAGTTGCAGAGGGGGAGGTTTAGGTTGGATATTAGGAAAAACTTTTTCACTAGTAGGGTGGTGAAGCACTGGAATGGGTTACCTAGGGAGGTGGTGGAATCTCCTTCCTTAGAGGTTTTTAAGGTCAGGCTTGACAAAGCCCTGGCTGGGATGATCTAGTTGGGGTTGGTCCTGCTTTGAGCAGGGGGTTGGACTAGATGACCTCCTGAGGTCCCTTCCAACCCTGAGATTCTATGATTCTATGATCTCCTGGCCTTTGAGAGGACAGCCCTACGCGAGGCCTGGCCTCGAGATCAGTGGTCTGGCATCCTCGCCCCATTCCTGTGTGGGGAGGCCCAGAAGGCCTACTATGATCTGCCTGAAGAGGCTGCAGCAGACTACCCCCAGCTGAAAGCAGAGATCCTGGCCAGATCTGGGGTAACAACCGCAGTGCGGGCCCAGCGGTATCATGAGTGGAGGTACCAGGAAGAAAAACCCCGCGATCCCAATTGTATGACCTCATCCATCTCGCACGAAAGTGGTTGCAAACTGAGTCCCGGAGTCCAGAAGAGATGCTAGAGGTTCTGGTCATCGACCGATACATGAGGGGACTACCGCCAGACCTTCGCGCATGGGTAAGCCAGAACGAACCCTCCACCTATGACGAGATTGTGGCAATGGTAGAGAGGCGAAGGATGGCGAGGGAACTGACCCGACTAGTTAAGGAAGCGGAACTCAGGGTTAAACTAGCAGCACCAAGCCCTAGAGTTCGAGTGACTGGGCCACCAGGAGGGCCCAGGTGGAAAAAGAGAGGGGCTGAAGGCCCACCAGAGGCCATAAAGAGTCGGAGCACTGAGGGGGAAGAAGATTGTGATGTTGGACTTCCCAAACCAAGAGATCGGGGAACGCCTAGGGTTCCATATAGATGTTATGCATGTGGTGAGTGGGGACACATAGCAGCACAGTGTCCCAGCACCGAGGAGCCTATGCAATGTAACTTGGGGGGATTGGGAGGTCCCATGCTCCCTTATCCACCTTGCGGGCATCGCATTAGCCTCACAACTGCTCTAGACCGGTGAAGATAAACGGAGTAGAGACTATAGCGCTTGTGGACTCCAGGAGTGCAATCACCCTTATATCGGGTAAGCTGGTAAAAAGTAGCCAGCTGCTGCAAGCCAAACATGTAGCAGTGACGTGCGTGCATGGGGCCGTAAGCCATTACCCCACCATCCAGGTGGAGCTAGAGGTTCAGGGGAACCCCATTGAGGTGACAGTGGGTGTAGTTCCTAAACTCCCATATCCTGTAGTCATTGGGAGGGACTATCCAGGGTTTGATAATTTACTCCCCCCGGAGAAGCTGGAGGGAGGTGGGGACCCTGAGGGCAGCGACTTGTCACCGGGGGAATGTCAACCCCCGATGTTCGCTGAGATTTCTCAGGATCTGTTCTCAGTCCCCCAAGAGACCCGGAAGACAAAAAGGGAGAGGAAGGCTGCAAAAGTTTTGGGAACCCGGATCCTGACCCAGGGCCAGAAGATCGCCCTAGTAGGCAGACGGACACGAGCAGCCAGAGAAACTTCCACCACGGAAGGTGAGCCGGAGCCTGGCCCCAGCCATGATGGAAGTGAGCCGTTGGAAGCAACAGAGGCTGGCCCCTGGGAGCTCGGGTGGGTTAGTCCCGGGAGAGAGACTTTGGGGCGGGACCAGGCAGAGGACCCTAGATATGATAATGCCAGGAAAGAGGTGGCTGAGATAGATGGAGTACCTGTGGATGGGAAGGTCCGGGGTCCAGGACCTTACTTTATAGTGAAGAAAGATCTCCTGTACCGTGTGGTGCAAATGCAGGAGCAAGAGATACATCAACTTCTGGTGCCACGAAAACATCAAAAAGCCATATTGAGCCTCGCCCACAGTCACCTATTTGGAGGACACCTAGGGGTAGAGAAAACCCAGGCACGGATCCTGCAGAGGTTCTTCTGGCCAGGAGTACATGAAGATGTCCGACGATACTGCACCTCTTGTCCGGAGTGTCAGTTACATAGTCCACGCCCGCACTTCCGGGCTCCTTTGATACCTCTTCCAATAATAGAGGTTCCTTTTGAACGCATAGCCATGGATCTGATAGGGCCCCTTGAGAAGACAGCTTGGGGCCACCAACATGTGCTTGTTGTACTGGAATATGCAACCCGGTACCCGGAAGCCGTTCCCCTATGCAACACGGCTTCCAAAACCATAGCTAAGGAGTTAGTACAGATCTTTGCCCGAGGTGGGCTACCCAAGGAGATATTGACTGATCAATGGACACCTTTCGTGTCCAAGTCGATGAAAGATCTCTGTTCATTACTCCATGTACAAGCCCTATGGACCTCTGTATACCACCCGCAAACAGATGGCCTTCTGGAAAGGTTCAATAGGACCCTCAAGGCCATGATCAGGAAAGTGGTGAGCCGGGATGGGAAAGATTGGGATACCCTATTAGCTTACCTCATGTTCGCCATCCGGGAGGTTCCGCAAGCCTCCACAGGTTTCTCTCCGTTCGAACTATTATACGGGCGCCACCCCCGGGGCATATTGGATATAGCGAGAGAAGCGTGGGAAGAGGAGCCAAATCCAGGAAGGAACATAGTCGAGCATGTACTGCAGATGAGGGATCGGATAGCCTGAGTTACACCTATTGTACGAGAACACTTGGAGAAAGCACAGGAGACCCAACGAACCCATTATAACCACCAAGCAAAGCTTTGACGGTTCCAACCAGGGGATCGAGTGATGGTCCTGGTACCCACAGCAGAAAGTAAGCTGTTGGCCCAGTGGCAGGGACCCTACGAAGTGATCGAAGCTGTGGGAGAGGTGAACTATAAGGTGAGGCAGCCAGGCCGCAGGAAACCAGAGCAAATCTACCACATCAATCTTCTAAAACCTTGGCACGATCGAGAGGCATGCTTAGTCACCCAGGAGACTCTTCCCCAGGAGAATAACTTACATGAGCAAGTAAGGATATCACCTGACTTGACACCGATCCAAAAGATCGAGGCAACTGACATGATTAATCGCAACCGAGATGTGTTCTCTACAAAACTGGGGCGGACGACTGAGACCTATCACCATATCCGCACGATCCCCGGAGCCAAGGTAACATTGAGACCCTACCGAATCCCAGAAGCCAAAAGAGAAGAAATCAAGGCCGAAGTGAAGAAAATGTTAGAATTAGGGGTGATTGAAGAATCTTACAGTCAGTGGTCCAGTCCAATCGTTCTAGTGCCTAAACCTGACGGTACCATGAGATTCTGTAATGACTTTCGCCGACTGAATGAAGTATCCCAGTTCGATGCATACCCCATACCACGCATCGACGAACTGGTGGACCGACTGGGTAGTGCTCGATTCTTGACTACACTGGATCTGACAAAAGGGTACTGGCAGATTCCCCTGACCAAAGAAGCTAAAGAAAAGACAGCGTTCTCCACTCCGGATGGGCTATTCCAGTACACCGTCCTCCCTTTTGGGCTACATGGGGCCCCGGCCACATTCCAGCGCCTCATGGATAAGCTGCTGCGCCCCCATACTAGTTATGCAGCCGCATACCTAGATGATGTCGTCATCCATACGCCAGACTGGGGAACCCACTTGGAGAAAGTTGAGGCAGTACTGCGCACCTTAAGGAAGGCTGGCCTCACTGCTAATCCCACTAAATGTGCCCTAGGGCTAGCAGAGGCTAGGTACCTGGGATATATTGTAGGAAGGGGCATAGTAAAGTCCCAAATGAATAAGCTAGAGGCGATTCAAAACTGGCCCTCGCTGACCCAAAAGAAGCAGGTCCGCGCGTTCCTAGGTGTGGTAGGCTACTACCGACGTTTTATTCCTCACTTCGCTACTAGGGCAAGTCCCCTAATGGACCTGGTGAAAGCCCGAGGTCCAGACATGGTGAAGTGGACTGACGCAGCAGAGGGGGCGGTCACAGACCTTCAGACGGCCCTTTGTAATGACCCAGTACTCATAGCCCCGGACTTTAACAAGGAATTTATTTTACAAACAGACGCTTCCGAGGTGGGGTTGGGGGCGCTTCTGTCACAAATGGTGGGAGAAGAGGAACACCCGATCCTCTACCTAAGCAGAAAGCTTCTCCCAGGAGAACAGAAATACGCAGTAGTTGAGAAAGAATGCCTTGCTGTCAAATGGGCTATGGAGACCCTACGTTATTACCTCTTGAGCCGGCGATTTACTCTTGTGATGGACCATGCACCCCTCCAGTGGATGCAGCGGAATAAGGAAAAGAATGCAAGGGTCACCAGGTGGTTCTTATCCCTCCAACCGTTCCAGTTCCGCATACGGCACAGGGCTAGATGCCACCATGGCAATGCTGGTCTGTCAAGAGCACACTGCCTGGCGTCTCAAGTTGCCCACCTCTATGGTGTTGAGCAGAGGGGGGGATATGTGATGGGGCAAGGCCAGATGGCTATAGGAAAGTGGTGAGGAACCAGTATGTTAGCCCCAGGCTAAACAAATCCCTGATACCTTGTTAACCAAATGGCAGTTGCTCCAGGTTAATCAAGACACTTGGGGCCAATGAAGAACTTTCCAGAAGGCAGGGAGGTTGATTGAGACACCTGCAGCCAATCTGGGGCTCGCTGAAACTAGTCAAAAGCCTCCCAGTGAGTCAGTGAGGGGCGGATGTCAGGAGCTGTGGAAGGAGGTTGCGTGCGAGGAGCTGGGAGCAAGAGGCACTAGGAGCTGAGAGTGAGAGGGTGTACTGCTGGAAAATCCTGTGGTGAGGGTAAAGAAGGTGTTGGGAGGAGTCCATGGGGAAGTAGCCCAGGAAGTTGTAGCTGTCGTGCAGTTGTTCCAGGAGGCGCTCTAAACAGCTGCAATCCACAGGGCCCTGGGCTGGAACCCGGAGTAGAGGGCGGGCCTGGGTTCCCCCCAAAAACTCCCAACTCCTGATCAGACACAGGAGGAGTTAACCTGGACTGTGGATTCTACCAGAGGGGAAGATATCTGAGGCAAGCAAAATCCACCAATAAGCGCAGGACCCACCGAGGTAGAGGAGGAACTTTGTCACAATACGTACTTCATTCATTCCCTCTGTAAATAAACTGACATCTTACTATCAGGGGAAAACCATGAAGTGAGGCATTTGGGCAGAATGTTCCTCTCCATATATATGTTGGTTAAATGTAGTCTATGACTTGCTTGAAATCTCCTTTGAGAAATCTCCTGTGAAAAGCAAACTTACGTGAGCAATGTTTGAATTCTGAAATATGTATAAATACTCAGCCTGTAGAATATCAGTTACCAAAAACTCAGTCAAAAAAAGGTCATCTGTTCAAAACCAAAATACAGATTAGCTATTTACACATTTAAAACATGTAATCATATTTATGTGGCACATCCTTGCAAATGAGAAGAATATCAGGCTATGACATACGTACCCAACTACATAAGATTAAATACTTTATCAGAGTTTTCTCTTACCAAAATTAGTAGTGAAATGGTTAACAGTTTTAGCATTTACATTGTCACAACCAGACTTCATTGCTAGCATCCCGCTGAGATGAATGAAGACAGCTTACTTCTAGTGTTATTGTTTCCATGTGTTTGGCTCCAGACTTAACCCAGCATTCCATTATTTACATTCTAAAGGTTATCTTCACAACCAGAAGGGATAGAAACTTTATGTAAATACATCTATAGCTAAAGAGCAGGAGAAGGAAAGAGGGACAGGTTAACCCCAAATATATAATCCCTGATTGCCTGAATTAATGTATGGACAACTGTATTAAAAGGAATTTTGTTTATACAAAACTCTAGATATCTGAATGTCCCAAATGCCCCTCACAACATCTGACTATTCAGATGTAACTTGTACTATATATGTAGGAAACAATAATGTAATCAATAGTTGTGGAATGCTCTCAGTTTTATTAATTTCCAGCATCATAGAACAATGACTGAAACATCGTGTAACAACAAGTAACAGACAGTACAACAAGGAGAAAAGGAATAACATTTGTTCAGTGTTTGCAGGGGAGATGTGAACAATTATAATGAATGTAAAAGACAAAGCTATTAACAGTGTAGGTCTAAAGAGAACACATACAGCGAATGAAAGCACATCGGTCAGTTTCATCTTCACCACATGGGTCTGGCCAGAGTCTGTGTTTAGTTTCCTTTTTTCAATAGAAATGGACTACTGAAGTTTCTGGTCAGAGGGCACATAACAAACTAGAAAAGCCTTGTTATTGTACATTACTCAGAGCCTCCTTGGAAACGGGCTGGACGTGGAAACACCTTCTGCAATCGTTTTTATTTAAACTCACTGAAAATTACCCTCCTTTGCTAAGTTGCAAGGCTCAAAACAGGAATAAAGTGTTTCACTTTACTCTACGGACTAGTAAGAGTGGCAAACAAAGCATGAGGGGGAGGGATAGCTCAGTGGTTTGAGCATTAGCCTGCTTAAACCCAGGGTTGTGAGTTCAATCCTTGAGGGGGCCATTTAGGGATCTGGGGCAAAAATTGGGGATTGGTCCTGCTTTGAGCAGGGGGTTGGACTAGATGACCTCCTAAGGTCCCTTCCAACCCTGATATTCTATGATCTCTGGTAATAGATTTATTTCTTTTGTTTAAAGCTTTTTCTAGAATCCAATAGCCTTTTCCAACCCATGCAGTATCATCCTTGATATCCAGACACAACATAGCATGGACTGTTCTAAAGTATCCAGCAACAACTCAGTATCTTTCCTCTCTGGATTGTGAGATTTTTGGTTTTGAAATTGTTTTATGCGGTTTTACCATACTACAGTCGCTCTTTTACCGACATCCTTCTAATTGCCTAGGTCTTTGTCTCCATCTTGTCACTTTGCCCCATCTCAAGTACTGTTGATGGACATTGTTTATGGGGCCCAGAAATTCTACAAGGTTTACCTTGCAAAATATCCTTGAAATTCTCCTCTTGGGTGGGAGTGTTAATGGGCTGTAGGGGAGTAGAGGGCTGCTGCCTACCAATCACATTGATACCTGGGAATCTCCAGGGAATGGAACCTCCACTTCTTTGGATGGACTGTCCCTCACTTCTGGTAATATGAGCCAATACTGTCAGTGGATAGGCTACCCACTCCCATGCAAAACCCCTCTCAATGAAATGCAAGGCTTATTTAGACAATGAAGCCAAATCTACAGACACAGCTGGGCCCTATTCTGGTTAAAACATTCTTGCAATGTTTTCTGGTTCTGCTTCAGTGCTATGAGCTATATTGGGGCATGTCACAGGTTCCTCCGCCTATAAAGAAGAAAACCTCCATAAACTCTTATCCTAATTCTCTCCACAAATGCATACCCCAGTTCTGGAGAAAAAGTTGTTTTAAAATTAAAAACTCGAACTTTTCATTTAAAAAAAGTCAAAAAAAAGTTACACCTTTTTTCAAAAAATGTGTTGTCAAAAAATTGTCAAAACTGACCCTGTCCTGCAAAAAGTCCCTGTTTTGACAAATGAGCATTTTCCAGGGAAAAAACGTTTTGTCAAAAAATTCCTGAGCAACTCTGGTGGACTGTAGAGCTGGCTAGGCATGCTGCGGAGCAGAGTATGGTCAATCGTTCTCCCTGGAGCGGCGAACCGCGGCCAGTGGGAGCCGCGATCGGCCGAACCTGCGGACGCGGCAGGTACACAAACCGGCCCAGCTCTCCAGGGGGCTTACCCTTGTAGGGATATTAAAGAAGGTACGGACAGTGATTCCCCCAAGTGAAAGTGACCCCCCCATAACTTGTCTAAAATCCAACAGCTTCACCAAGTAAAAAGATCTCTTGGGTCTCTTTTGTTAATTTACAAGCTACTGTCTGTGTCTATGTAAAGCTTGTAAATCATTGATTGTATCTGTTCTCAGAAAGATACTTTATTGCTATGTGAAACTTGCAAGCTGTTGATTGTGTTAGTACATCCTAAGACAAAGAGCCTGTTCTCAAAGCAATACTTTAACAGTTGTGATAAAGAATGTATGTTGATGAATGCATGATATACATGAATGGCTAGGGAGGTGCCAGCCTAGAAAGGGAGTATCCATCTGCCGAAGAAAGGTTTTGAGTGGACCGATACAACCCCCCGGAGGGTAAAACTGGGATCCACCCCACCACCTGGAAGGATGAGAAAAACAAACTTTGGACAGCATGGAGCCACCAGGAATGCGCCATCTGCTGATTGAGTTAGCAACAGCAAGATGAAACAGTTCCCATAGACTGACATAGGAAATAATTCCTATAAGAATGGCCTCTAAAAACTGAGGACTTGGAGTCTCTGGTTCTGCTGCCAACCTCCAGGAGCATCAGATGAATCTGACAAGGACTCGGCTCCACCCTCATGCCCAGGTTACCTGGCCAGTAAAGTGGCATGAGCAACTTTTAGGCTGGTAACTATGACATCTATGCAGAACATGTGTGTGTGTGTGTGTGTGTGTGTGTGTGTGTGTGTGTGTGTGTGTGTGTGTGTGTGTGTGTGTGTGTGTGTGTGAGAGAGAGAGAGAGTGAATGTGAAACTGAATGAAATGTTATAGCTATAACTGACTGCTTACTATGATTCTTTTTGTATTCACAATAAATGTGACATCTTGTCTTATCCCCTTTAATACGATCCTGCTGGGTTTTATTTTATTGGTATAACACCCTGAACAAGTGGCGGACCGGCTGTGAGAACCACTGCACTATATCATATGGAAGGATCTGGAGTTACAGTGGATAACTGAGTAAACGATCCTCAATGGAGTTGAACTGAAAAGAAAAGTTTCATCTGGTATCTCAACTGTAACACTGTTGCATATGAGGCAAACTCTACAGTAATTTTGGCTTTGTTAATAGGAACATCTATTATTCCCTTATGTGGCACTGTTCAGACCTGAACTAGTGTGCTACATTCAGCTTTGGGCACTATCTTTAAAAATGATATTAACTATTTAGACACAAATTCAGAAGAAAGAGGGGAGGAAGAAAAATAAATTGGGAACTTTGTAAAAGTTTTTTACCAGTGAAGAAGCTTTAAGAGAACTGGATGGGTTCAGTCTAACGAAAGGAAGACTGGAGGGAAATATAACTTGTGTAAACATATAAGAGGCTGTTACGGAGATAGTGACTCAATTGTTAAAGTTATGGTGTGATTTCCACTTTTAAAAGGCCCTTCTTTTCACAATTTGCTGACTGAATTTAGTCCCCAGACTTACCCTAATAACTCTTGATGGGTCAATTGAATTCCCCATGTTTACTAACTTTTTGCATAAGAAACATTTTTCAATGGTCCCATTTTGAAAATTTTCTCTTTTTTCTTGTATAACTTTGGAAACTGGTATTGACACAGCACTGATTTACACTACAATACATTCCTTAAAGAGTTATGCCTTTATTTGGGGTAGTTTAATTGAATTTTTCTGAGAAAATAAACCTGTTCAGATCCATCAACGACTTTGATTTTCCAATGCCATCTGCTTACACAATGGGCTTAAACTACAACCATCAAGTAAAACTGTACCACATGCACAAATCATGTATTTCAACACAATACTAATTCAACAGGCCTGACAAATAGAAACACCCACTCCACATTGTTAAAATTATAAGGGTTTTTAGTGTGTTTTTTGTTTGTTTATTTTTTTGGTGGAGATGGAAAGAGGAAGTTTGTGAGCTATAGTTTGTAGAAGAGTCTGAGGTAAGGTGGAGAAGACAAAATCATGGTTGCAGGTTACAAGGAGTGGTTGAGGACTTAACTACAGATTTTTTTGCTTTTTATGATTGTTTTGGTGGAATATTTGCTTGAGCAACCTTAAATGGTTTTTAATGAAGGTTCTTTTTTTTTTTTTTGAACTAGAGAGAGAACAGTCCAAGAGCAAATTGTTCTCATTAGTCAATGACAACAAAACAAGAACTAATGACCTTAAACTGTAGCAGAGAAACATAAGTTAAATGTTAAGGGGAAGCTTTATAAGAACAGTTACACAATAAGAGAAATTTCCATTGGAAATTGTGGAATCACTTTCATTAGAACAGTAAAGCTTAGACAAGACACTCGTCTATTGAAGATAGTTCAGAAATAATGAAATCATGATCAATGCAATACAGGATGCGCTAACTGACCCATCAGTTATCCCTCCCAATCCATGTTTTTCTAAGTATTTCTACTTGACTGTCCTTGATTGAACGGCCTCCCACAAGGATCAGTATTATCTCCAGCATTAGTCAATTTATATTCAAATGACCTTCCATATACTGGGTCTCGCAAGTTTATTTATGCAGATGACATGCCTCAGGACTCAGTCACACTCCTTTGACATACTTGAGTGTGTTCTGAATGCAGATATGGCAGCTATGGCTGATTATTGTCATCAGTGGTGCCTGATACCAAGTGGAAGTAAGACTGTATCGAGTGTCTTCTACTTACATCATGCGCAAACAGGCAGAGAGCTGAACATAGTTCTCAATGGTCAGCGAAAAAAGCATGATTCACACCCTATCTATCTAGGTGTTACATTGAGTAGAATTCTCACATATTGTGACCATCTTACAAGGTTCAAAATGTTCAGCCACCTGCTTGGAAAACTGGCTGGAATGACATGGGACGCCAATGCCCACTAGTTACGCACTTCAGCCTTGGCACTCTGTTATTCAGCGGTGGAATATTCTATAGATCTCTATCATATCCTCCCTCAGTCACCTCTTTTCTAAAATGAATAATCTCAGTCTTTTTAATCTCTCCTCCTATGGAAGCTGTTCCATACGCCTTATCATTTTTGTTTCTCTTCTCTGTACTTTTTCCAGTTCTATATATACATATTTTTTTAAATGGGCAATAAGAATTGCACGCAGTATTCAAGTTGTGGGTGCACCATGGATTTATATAATGGCATTATGATATTTTCTGTCTTATTACCAGTCCCTTTTCTAATGGTTCCTAACATTCTGTTAGCTTTTTTGACTGCCACTACACATTGAGCAAATGTTTTCAGAGAGCTAACCATGATGACTCTGAGATCTCTTTCTTGAGTAGTAACAGCTAATTGAAATCCCATCATTTTATAGGTGTAGTTGGAATTATATTTTCAAATGGGCATTACTTTGCATTTATAAACATTGAATTTCATCTGCCATTTTGTTGCCCAGTCACCCAGTTTAATGAAATCCTTTTGTAACTCTTTGCAGTCAGCTTTAACTTAACTATCTTGAGTAATTTTGTGTCATCTGCAAACTTTGCCACCTCACTGTACATTTTTCCAGAGCATTTATGAATATGTCAAACAACACTGGCTTCAGTACAGATCTTTGGGGGACAGTGCTATTTACCTCTCTCCAATGTGAAAACTGACCATTTATTCCTACCCTTTATTTCCCAACTTTTAACCAGTTTTCATGAGAGGACCTTCCTTCTTATCCCATGACTGCTTACTTTGCTTGAGAGCCTTTGGTGACAGATCTTGTCAAAGGATTTTGCAAAGTCCATGACCATTAAATCCACTGGATCAACTTTGTCCACATGTTTGTTGGCCCCCTGTGATTGGGTGTTTATCCCCACAGGAGGCAGAGCAGGGTAAATTAGATTAATTAACCTGCACCTGGGAGAGAGACAGGGATTGAAAGGTTGATTGATGAAGTAGCCCATTTGATAAGAAATAGGTAGGGTCAGGAAGTTGGCAGCAGACAAGGATTGCACTGAGGGAGCCTGTAACTACTCTCTGGCCATTAGAGAGGGAAGGAGGGAAATCTATGGGAGAGGGTGTTGGAAAAGGCTCAGGGAAACAGCAGCAAGGTTTTAAATGGTGCAAGGCCTTGGCTGCTGATTAGAGGATCCCTGAACTGGAACGTGGAATAGAGGGTAGGCCAGGATTCTCATAATAGCTACTGAATGAGTGGCACAGTCAAGGCAGTGAAGGGAAGACTTCCCTTTTGTATGGAGAGACTCTTTGATATGCTGGATGGGAAGGACTACAGTGACTGAGCTGGAAGGCCAAGCCATGAAGAGAGAGCACCCTGACTCACAGAGAGAGAGGGCAGGGTGGTAGGGTGCACAAGCAAGTGACAGAATGGGGCATTGGACCTGGAAGAAGCTAATCCTAAGAACAGCCAGGAGGAGGCACCTTAGCAGTGAGTTGACCCCCTTAATCCCCTCAGAGAATTATAATAGATTAGTGAGGCATGATTTCTCTCTAGAAATGCTGTATTGACCCATCCCTAACATATTGTGTTCATCTTTGTCTGATAAGTCTATTCTTTCCTATAGTTTCAACCAATTTGCCTGGTACTGAAGTTAGCCTTACTGACTTGTAATTGCCAGCAACACCCCTGAAGCCTTTTTAAAAAAAAAATAATATCAGGGTCTGACAGGTAGCCGCATGGCTCCTGATTGGCTCCCTGCCCTATATAAATCCAAGTGGTGTTTCAGGAAGTATCCAGGTAACAGCGTGGCTCCTCTAACTCCCATGACCATTCCTGCTTTATGCTCTTGAACTCCTGGTTTCAACCTTGCCTTGATTTGTACCTCGTCTTCTGATCTGGACCCTGGAACCTAGCTTGGACTCTGATCTTTTGTATCAACCTGGCTTAGAACCTGATTATGAACTCCTCTGCTACTCTCAATCTCTGGTTTGACCCTGCTCTGACCATTGGTCATGACTGCCCTTTTCAGGATCCTGACAAGTTATGAGTGTAATAGTAATTAAGTAATACTTCTAAAGTTATGTATGAGGGAAATCTTTTTGTATCTCTCATGCCCTTAGGCCTCGGGTCCTCCTTTAGACATACATACCAAACAAAAGTATATTCCCAATGAGATTATGAGCACAATAATCTTGTCTGAGACATTACCTTGCAATTCTGTTGGCTCCCAAGCTTGGAATTAGGTGGCTTGGCAGCGCAGAATCAGCAGAGAAGCAATTGCAAGCTAGATCCTCCTAATGATCTTAGTAGGATATCAGTGAATTTGGACCTTCAGCTCACAAGCTGAGAAGGTCTTTTGCCAAAAAGTATAGGCAAAAAAAGGGTGTGTATGTGTAGTTATTTGGAGGAAAAATGAGGTGGGACTGAAATGTGTGTTCATGTACATGCCTGTGTGTACGTGAACCTTGTTAGTAGGGCCTGATTGTGTCTTGGTCTTATATTGGTGTGAGGCAAGGGGTGGCACAAGGAAACTTCCCCCCGTAAGGGACAAGCATAATTGCAGCCTCTGAACTGCAAGGGCTTCTCTGTCACTACACCCCTAGGGACCTATGACCTGATGCCCCAAAGAAGACCATGAAGGACAAAGAGGAGGTAGAGCCATAGTCCCTATCCTCTCCATACTGGCCCTTAGAGTAGGAAGGCTGCACAAATGGGCAGAGGGAGCACTCTGTAATGGCAGTAGTAGACGATATGCTGCAGAGCTTGGAGAAGGACTTTGCCTGTCTGAGGGTACATCCATCTTAGGTATGTTCTTGCTTCGTGTTACTTAATATGATAGCTAATGAAGTAAAACCCTACTGAAGGCAAGGCAGTTTGTAGTTATCACCCATGTTAACAGGTTGAGGTAAACATTAGAGGAAGCTTAAGGTTTTTCTTTGCCAGCCAGTAACATGTATTAATACTACAACTGTCTTGTCTTCACTTGGATTGTATCTCATATTAGCTCACCTGAGGTAAGAGCATGCCTCTTTACCTAATGAAGACAAGGCCTGAGGCTGAATGCCTCTGGTTCTTCCCTGAGATGCTACAACTTGCCACTATCTCTGGCCTGCTTAATAGGAATGATCTGACCTAGTATAATTTTCCATCATTTTTTGTTTTGGTAAACAGCTGTCATCCTTTCAACACATATTTTGCAGATGCTTCTTTTCCACCAGAGTGGTTAACAGAATTCAAAACTCTGAATAGTATGTTGCCATTCTTATGTGTCCTGACATTTATAGGGAAAAACAGTATATTTTAACTTTGAATTAGTGTGGCTGCTGATGGTGTGGGGACCTTTCAGTCTAGAGGGAAAGGAACTGCCATGGAGGGTCAACACTGGAAGCCTTTGCAAACCCCTTCTTCCCCTGTCAGGCCTAGGAAGGAGGGAAAATGACAGCCTCTTCAGTTCTCAGGCCTGGGGGGGGGGGGCGGGGAGGAGAGGGGCGAGGAATCTGGTCACACAACCTGCCCCCTGGCCTGTGCTTTAAGGGATGGAGTGAGAGTTATGCCTGGTCCATTTATTAAGGGAGGAAAAAACCCTCAGCATATGCAGCAACTCTGATTGGCTGCTTTTTCCCAGGAGGCAGGTAAAGGGAGATGGCAGCTAATCAAAGGGCATTTCCTCATAAACTGAAGAGTGTACAGTCAGTGAGGGGGAAAAGTCTGAAAACCCACTTTTTACAGGGCCAGTCGTTAGTGTTGACAGCCTTATATGACCTTGATACATTTCCCATGGAAATCAATAGTCTTTCCACTGGCTTTAATGAGAGTGAGTTGGGCCCATATTTAGTAATGGGCCCTCTCCTGTGGGAGATGGGCACACAGAACAGGAAGGCTACAAAGCTGCTGTCATGAGGTGTATAAACCTCACACTCATTAACCATGTGTTAACAGGAGCCTGAGCCCAATTAGACCACTTGGTGACACCTGGAGGAGGTGTTAGACATAATTGGTGATCAAACCCAGCTGGGTAGGAGCTGGGTCTTCATGAGGGAAGGAGCACAGATAATGGGAAAAGGGCCAGGGAGGAGACCCAGCAGAGAGAGAACTAGGTGTTTCCTCTCTTGGGCTAAAGGGAGTAGAAGCCTGGAGCCAGAACCAGGAGGTCCTGAGCTAGCTGGAAGCCTGAGAGGCAGGGGGCAGTGAAGCCTAGGGTCAGAGGCAGGTTGTCCTGAGCCAGAGGTAGTAAGGTCTAAAAGGCAGTGATGGTAAAGCCTTAGAGATGTTTAGAATGAAGTCTGAGGGCTGCAGGGAGACAGGGAAGAACTCTTCAGTCACTATCTTGGTAGCAGAAACTGGATAAACTTGTGGGGAAACTGCAGAAAGGCTCCTGCAGGGCAAAGAGGAAACCAATAGCGTGCAGGGTGGGGAGGGGTGGTGGAATACCTGGAAGATTGGAGAAAGTTCCTGTGGCTGACCCTGATGCAAGGCAGGAACCAGACCTCTGGGGAGAAGCCCTGGGAGGTGCTGATTGTTACAAAGGGTCTGGGGAAAAGGTCTGAAGAATGCCTGACTGGGAAAGTGGCATGAAGCTGCCCTGATGTAGTTGGATAAGGATGATTTAAAACCTGGAGAGAAGGGTGGGAGGATCATGGGGCCAGGAGTTGGAGCTGAAGACCAACTATAAGGATTGGAACTATTATTTGGTGGCCTTCCTGTTACCCTGGAAGGGGTAGAACTAAAACAAGCCCTGACCAGAGGATTGGGTCGCAAAAAGGCCACCACAGAATTGGAGCTACTGTCAATAGGGACTGCTAGAGAGGAAAGATCCACTATGCCACACCCAGCCACCATGGGGCACACGACTCTTCTACAGGTGCCCTTTTCACTCCCCTCATCTTGGGCCAGCCAGCCGTTAGGCCAGATTGTGACACTGGCTAACTGTCTCAAGGTGCCATTACAGTACCAGGGTTGATCCAGCTGGTCTATGCCATCTGCACTAGTGGAATAAAAGCCACATATGAGGCTCCCCCTATATGGTGTCATTGGCTGGCTAGAGTAGGTGTAATTGCACAAGGGTAATGATATTAATCTATCATAGAGCACCCACGCATCTGACCCACTGTGTTTTTTCTGGCTTAGATAACACCTCTATCTGTAATTTTTTTTTTTTTTTTAAGAAAACACCCTCCATTTATAATTTTATGCTCTAGTTATTTTTTTATGTGAGAAGAACACCATTGCAGCTCCCTTTAGATTTTGCTACTTATAATTTATAAGTATGCTTTTCACTCCATTATTGTGAAGTCCCTATTACTTTGTGAGCTGTCATATATCCTGTATGGCGGGAGACCGTTTGACTGCTTTGGATTGTTAAGATTTACATAATTACAAATCAGAAAGGTTTGCCCCTCCCACTTCTAGAATGTCCAACATGGGGAGACTGATAGAGTTAGAGCCCAGTGAGTATTTGTGTCAGTAAAGCTGTTAATTTGTTGATTGCTTGTCTCTTATGCACAGTTTTCAAAGCATCACATAAAATTCCTTTTGCTGTGTTGTGCCCTTCATATCTAAAATGTTAATAAAATTCAATACCTCTCCGGGGAAGGGTAATTACTTCAGTAGATTTTCTGTATCACAAGACCTAATAACTCATAAGCACATTACTTACTCATTTTAGCATAATGAAAGAATGACAGTATCTACGCTTCAGAGGTCAGAGAGAATTGTATTTTATATATTTACTCGAATTTGTTAGACACTACATTTTACTATTGTACAATAAAAGTCAATAGTTACATCATCTTTAGCAAAAGATTCCATTTTGTTGTTTTTGTTTTCCCTTGTCCTAAGAATTTAATTCACCCTGGCATTCCTGAGTTACAAGGATGTAAACTCCATGCAGAGGACAAGCCAGACCATCTGGCTTACATTTTCAAAGGTAACTGGTGATTTTGAGTGCCTCCATTTTTGGGGTGCTCAACTTGAGATATGTTAAAAGGGCTTGATTTTTCAGAGGACGGTGCTCAGCACTTCTTGAAAATCAAGCCCCATAAGATGTCTTCGTTTAGTCTTGTCTTTTCATGCTGTACTCAATTCTGGGGGGGGGGGGGGGGAAATCTGCTGTTACATGTGTATAAATCCATTTGCTGAGTGGATGTAACTGACAGCAGAAAATAGTTCAGTGTTCTTAAGTGGGGGCGTGGAAAGTGTGGTTTGGGAAAAAACCCATGTATTTAAAAACGGAACTAAAATCAGTTTCTGCTGATGCTTCCTAATCTGTACAGTCAGAATTATATGAATTTTCCATACTACAGTTTCACTTCTGCATAGATAGTGTTGTGTGATCAGCACAACAAAAGTTAAAAGCCTTAGTAAAGATTTCTGGATGCTTTATAGACAAGACATGCCCTCTAAGCCTTTATTTAGACAACACTAAAAACAAAAAGGAGCTAAAGAATTTAAACAGCAATAGAAAGGTCTTATGGCTGTTGTAGTTATCACTGAAAAATATTCCCTTTTTTTTTTTTCATAAATGAATCATCATAGAAGATATGGGTTGGAAGAGACCTCGGGAGGCCTCATGAATTTTAGGTTTTTGTTTTTTTAAGGTTTTGGTTTATTTGAAAGAAATATGAAGCAATTTTTTTGGTCAATTTTACTGATAAATCAGGTATTCTAGACATCCACTGAATCCTTTTGCACTTTGAAAGGTGTTTGGTTTATATTATTAGCTTGTTAAGCCATACAATGTCCAGTCCAATTGTTTTCTTTATAGCACAATGATAGTGCCACTATAGTTAAGGCTGCATCAAAACATCTGTTTAAAGGTTAACCTTTCTAAATCTTCTAAAATTGACATGTGTAGTTGGATTTCTTTTAAATGTGATGTGCCTCATATATATATATATATAAACACACACACACACTCTCTCTCTCTCTCTCTCCCCCCCCCCCACTGCCTTGTACTGTTAAATTGTGAGATAATGATTGGATGGATCACAGGTTTCTGAATGGCCTTGAATTTTAACATTACTAAAGATAAGTTAATCACGGACCTCTGCCCACTATGACCACATAAATCAAAAGGAGTTTTGGACTCAGGGTGTGGAGGTTGGTATAATTTGTGACTCATAAGTGACAATTTTATTTTGGGGGGAATGTAATCCAAGTCCTTGGGAGGGAAATTAGACATGTGAATGCCTTCTGGGAGGAGAGAGGTGTGAGGAATAGGAAGAGAGGGGTTTGGGGAGGCGATTAGGGGAAGGGGGATACATAGGTTGGGGGCTCAGGTGAGGGAGGCCTGGCACCCCCAGCTCTGATAATACACCCTAACCCCACTGGACTCCACAGCTCTGCTTCTTGAGAAGGGACTTCCTTGGCTTTACAAAAGCATTTGATAGTATCTACAGAGAAGCCTTCTAGAAGATTCCAGCTAAGATTGTGAATTGGATAAAAAGCTTTGTGAGAAGAGTTTTTGTGTGCTGCATCAGGACAGAGAGTGGAGACATGGAGTGGCATTCTATTCCAGCTTCTCTTTTTCATTGTCATAGAGTTTGTGCTAAGGAAAGGGATGACTACTGCCAAGGACACTGGTTTGGGGGAAAGAGAGAGGCTGCAAGACTTACGCCTGGTGTACACTTAAAAATTAAATTGACTTAACTACTTCACTCAGTGCTGTTGAGTTTTTTTAAACCATGCCCTGAATGCTGTAGTGCATTGCATGGGGGGGTTGGGGGTGGAGGGTGATGGGTTCCCCCTCGGGTGCTACCTGGAAGTGTGGTACTACTGAGCCCTCTGACCCACCAGCATGGGCTCCCTCTCATACTGTGCTGCTGTGACAAGCTGCAGACACGCTCCTGGTCTTCCACTTCTACCACCATACGCACAGGTAGAGACACACCCAGTTGCAGTTACATGCCGGCTCTCTGACTAACCACTGCACAAACCAACAGTAGAAAGGCTAAAGCCAAGGTAACTCTCAGATTCCCAGGCATACACCCCCTCTGGAGCATAAACCCCAAATTATAACATCTTGTGTTGCACAGGGAACTGTATAATGTAAGCTCATAGAGTTTGTGGACCCCCCTCACTGTGGAGAGGAATATGCAGCAGCCCATCTGAGCTAAGATTCCCACACACTTCACGCCAAACTCACTGGTTTAAATAAAGCAAAAATGAATTTATTAACTACAAAAGATAGATTTTAAGTGATAGCAAACAGATCAAAGTAAATTACCTAGTAAAACAAAAACACAAACTAAGTCTAAGATAATAGAAAGTTAGGATATGAATTAGCAAATTATCACTCTGGCTGATGATACAAGCAGACTGAAAATTCTTAAAGGACTTGCTTTACAGCTTGGAATCCCCAGGTCTTTCATACACAGGCTAGAAATCCCGCACTTCCCCCTGCTCAGTCTTTGTTTCCAGGAGTCTTCTTATGTGGGGAGTGAAGAACAACCAATGATGTCACTCTCTGCCTTATATAGCTTTAGCATAGGGCTGGAACCCTTTGTTTCAAAGTTGGTTCCCAGACTGGTTTGTGGAAAAATACTGACATCCCAAGATGGAGCCCAGAATCATGTGGCCTGATCACATGTTTTTGTAGAATCATAGCAGCCATTACTTACAAGTTGTCTGGAGTGTTCTCAGGAAGGTTCACCAGGTGGGAGATAAGCATCTCCTAAGGCCTATTGTTTTCCCTAATGGCTCATTACCCTGGATAGGCCCTTCCCAACCAGCTATCTAGACTGAAAGCATCTTGTCTAGTTGGCATTATCCAGGTGTAACTATATTTGAAGAACAGATACATAGTTAGTATGTATAACCTTGATACAAAAAATGATACATGCATACAAATAGGATAATCATATTCAGCAAATCATAACTTTTCCAATGACATCTTGCATGACCCATCTGCACAAAAAACATCATAAGTACGCTATAATAATATCATATCACTATGAAGAATATGGGGTGCAGTGTCACAGGGTGCGGGTGCTTAAAACCGCCACTGCTCTTAAGGAAATAAGTAGTCATGGGATAGGAGGGAAGGTCCTCTCATGGATCAGTAACTGGTTAAAAGACAGGGGGAAAAAGGTAGGGATAAATGGACAATTTTCAGAATGGAGAGAGGTAAATAATGGGGTCCCCCAGGGATCTGTACTGGGATCAGTGCTGATCAACATTTCCATTAATGATATGGAAAAGGGGGTTAATGGTGAGGTGGAAAAGTTTGCAGATGATAGAAAATTGCAAGAGACACAAGGTAGGTGAAGTAATTTTGTTTATTGGACCAAATTCTGCTGGAGGAAAGTAATAGCTGTTGAACTACACAGAATTCTTCTTCTAGTCTAGGGAAGGAAGCGGGGAAGCAACCCTGAAGAACTTTGTGTAGCTCGAAAGCGTATACATTCCACCAGCTGAAGTTGGTCCAATAAACATTACCTCACCTACCTTGTCTCTCTCATATTCTGAGACCAATATGGCTACACTAACTGCACACAAAAGTTATTCAAGTTATTTAAGTTCAAAGCTGACTGTGCAGAGATGCAGGGGGATCTTACAAAACTGAGTGACTGGGTAACAAAATGGCAGATGAAATTCAATATTGATAAGTGCAAAGTAATGTACAATGGAAAAAATAATCCCAACTACCCTTTCATAATCATAGAATTGTAGGACAGGAAGGGACCTTGAGAGGTCATCTAATTCAGTGCCCTGCACTTAAGGCAGGACTAAGTATTATCTACACCATCCCAGAACAGGTGTTTGTCTAACCTGCTCTTAAAAATCTCCAGTGATGAAGATTCCACAATCTCCCTGGACAATTTATTCCAGTGCTTAACCACCCTGACAGGAAGTTTTTCCTAATGTCCAAAGTAAACTGTCCTTGCTGTAATTTAGGTCCATTGCTTATTGTCCTATACTCGGTGAATAAGGAGAACAATTTTTCTCCCTCCTCCTTGTAACAACCTTTTATGTACTACTTGAAAACCTGTGATGTCCCCTCTCAGTCTTCTCTTCTCCAGACTAAACAAACCCAATTTTTTTCAATCTTCCCTCATAGGTCATGTTTTCTAGACCTTTAATCACTTTTGTTGCTCTTCTCTGGACTTTCTCCTATTTGTCCACATCTTTCCTGCGGTGCCCAGAACTGGACACAATACTCCAGTTGAGGCCATATCGGTGCAGAAGAATTACTCCTTAGGTTTTGCTTACAACGCTCCTGCTAATACATCCCAGAATTATGTTTGCTTTTTTTCCTACAGTGGTACACTGTTGACTGATATTTAGCTTGTGGTCCAGTATGACCCCTAGATCCCTTTCTGTAGTACTCCTTCCTAGGCTGTCATTTCCCATTTTGTATATGTGTAACTGATTGTTCCTTCCTAAGCGGAGTACTTTGCATTTGTCCTTATTGAATTTAATCCTACTTACTTCAGACCATTTCTCCAGTTTGTTCAGATCATTTTGAATTTTAATCCTATCCTCCAAAACACTTGCAACCCCTCCCAGCTTGGTATCATCCACAAACTTTATGTGTGCCCTCTATGCCATTATCCAAATCATTGATGAAGATATTGAACAGAACCAGACCAAGAACTGATCCCTGCGGGACCTCACTCGTTATGTCCTTCCAGCATGACTGTGAACCACTGATAACTACTGGGGATGGTTTTCCAACCAGTTATGAACCCACCTTATAGTAGCTCCATCTAGGTTGTATTTCCCTAGTTTGTTTATGAGACGGTCATGTGAGATAGTATCAAAAGCCTTACTAAAGTCCAGATATACACATCTACCGATTCCCCTTTATCCACAAGTCTTGTTACCCTGTCAAAGAAGGCTATTAGGTTGGTTTGACATGATTTATTCTTGACAAATGATGGATTATAAATTAAGTATAACTGTTATCACTCAGGAAAAAAATCTTGGTATCATCATGGATATTTCTTTGAAAACTTCAGCTCAATGCTCAGCAGCGGTCCAAAAAAGCTACCAAAGGTTAGGAACCACTAGGAATGGGACAGAAAATATGAATCTGCCACTATGTAAATCCATAGTTTGCCCACTCCTTGGATACTGCATGCAGTTCTGGTCATCCTGTCTCTAAAAGGATATAGTGAAACTGGAAAAGGTTCAGAGAAGGGCAACAAAGATGATCCAGGGTATGGAACAGCTTCCATACAAGGAGAAACTAAAAAGATTAGGGCTGTTCACCTTAGAAAAGAGATAGCAGTGGGGGAAGGGGCGGGATGTGATATAGGGCTGTAAAATTATGAATGGTGTGGGGAAAGTAAATAGAGAAGTGTTTATCTTTTCCCACAATAGGAAAATTAGGGGTCACCTGACAAAATTAAAGGCAGCATGTTTAATACAAACAAGAGGAAGTATTTTTTCTCACACAAAGCATAATTATCCTTTGGCATTCACTGCCATGGGATGCTATGATGGCCAAAAGTATGAAGGGGATCCAAAAAAAATTAGATACATTCACAGAAGATAGGTCCACCAATGGCTACTAGCCAAAATGGTCAGTGATGCATCTCCATATTTGGGGGAACCCTACTTCTGACTGCCAGAAGCCAGAAGGGGAATACAAGGTGGATCACTCTAACTGCACTGTTCTGTACAGTCCCAAGAAGCTCCAGTATTGGGTTAGATGGACCATTGGTCTGACCCAGTATGTCCATTCTTATGTTCTCTCTTATTACTTTAAGTGGAAGCTGGTGGTGGTGGATAAATTAAGAATTTTGATCCACTGAAGAAAGGCAGAATTATTGTTATGTGTTCACCCGAACCAGCTAACTATTCATTTGACACCCCTGAAAATATAAGCAAATGTATTTTTGTGGCTCAAAGGTGTTTCCTGCTGACTAGCTCAGTGGGGGCAAAATAACTTTATGCAAATTTCCATGAGTAATTTTTGCTGACTAAAGTAAATAATTCAAGCATGAAACTAATTATATGAAAATATAAGTGAATGATCTCCCCCACCCCCATATGTGTCTAAAACATACTTCAGGAGTGGATATTAAGAGGTTTGGTAATGAACAGAGCTGATCAAGTAATGGGAAAATATGTTTATTAGCTCGTTTGCTATATCTAACTTCATCAAACTTGTGATTGGATTTGGAAGTATTTGTGCTCCTTTTGGTTGTTTTGTGTTCATTCACACTACCAGTTTCTGTTCATATGAATGTTTGTGGACACACTACTTATTCAGCTATGGGTTTTTATGTGGAAACAATCATGTTTACACAGAGTCATAGCTGTTCAATCCAAAAATGTAGGCCTGCCCACTGACAAGGATGACATAAAACAGAGACCAGTAGATTTTTAATCCATGCACTGAACAGATATAAGTAGTGTGCTACTGTTCGTAGAATGGGTGAATTCACAGCAGTTCCCCCAAACACAAGGCAAGAGTGCTGACACTCCTGCAATTAATCAAATGTTCAAAGATAATTGTTTGCATCCTTCCCAGATAGGATAGATTATGCATAGGTGACTACTGAATTATTAATTAGGGGAGAACAGCAAACTGAGTAGTATACGCCTTCCTAGATATATGGTTATATATGCTGTGGAACACCTAATACAACAGTAAGACAGTGTTCCTCAAAAAGAGAGACCTTCCTCTGTTTAATGTGTATGTTAATACTTTTTCCATGTAGAGCTGCACAGGTACATCTGATTAAGGACTGTGAGGTGGATGGAACTGTTCTTCAGTTGTTGAGGACCTTCCTGGAAAGGAGGTCTCAAAAGGGGATTATGAGTACTTGCTTGTCTTTGCCCATGAGTTTCGTAGTTCTGATTTGTCCCCTCTGACGTTCAGCATGTTAGTGAATATGGGCTGTAACAATATTCAGCTATATACCACCTTTACTACTGATAGATTGTAGACTGTTCTAGATGGTTGACTTTCTGGCAGACATTTTTGTTTGAATAAGAGACATTTGGTTTAATCTCAACCTGTAAATGACTGAGGTGATATTCATAGCATAGCGTCAATTCCATCTCTGTAAAATGAGGATGATAACACTTGCATTCTCCAATACTTTTCTCCATCTTGTCTTTTTAGATTAAGGCTCTGTAGAGTAGGGATTGGCTCTTGCTATGTGCATATTCAATTCCTAGCACAATGGGGCCCCAGTCTTGGTCAGAGATTCTACCTGTGACCATATTAAAATAATAATAACGTTAAAATCAATTTTCTTATTGCCAAATTCCGTCCTTTGATGCATGTTTGGGGTTCCTCGTTGTTCCAAGTTAGCTACATGAATGAGCACACCCAAGAACCAAATCTGGCACTATTAGTGGTATGTGTATATGGAACAGGTGATAAGGTAAATTATGTACAACTACTATTATATCCCCTTTCCTGTACCTCAGTTTAACTTTTGCTGAAGAATTTCTGTCCTTTCAGGACTTCTTGGAAAGCATAACAGAGTCAGAACCCTGAATGTAGGTGTCAGAGAGTACCACACAATTGCTTAGGATACAGGCATTGACATTTGATGCACCCAAACATATTGTAAATAGTATTTGAAATATTTCTAACGTAACTTTTAAACCACAACCATTAGATAGTAAATCTACTAAGGTTTCTTCCAATACAGAATTCCACAACTTTATTGCAATTGTTATACACATTCATGGTTGTTTTTTTAACATCTGCATTACAACATAATGTTTTAACATAACCCTAACACTTTTGTATTTTAGTGAACATATTTAAACACATTCTTTCCCCTCTGATCTTCTTTCAGAAATGATTTCTCAATCTGTAATGTGACCTAAAATTTAGTATGTTACCTGAGTTTCTTCAGGGCTTGAAAGGAAATGACAGCATCTCAGTCAGAAATCTAAGTGCTAGTCTTGTCAGCAAAAGTCTGATGGCTCCTTAATGCTGGCAACATTCAGTTGTTTAGTTAATTATGTGACTTGCTCTCATCAGCCTGTAGTCAGATAAGAAATCTGTAGCCAAAATGTTACAGGTGCCAAGATCCTGCTGACAGCAAACACCTCTCTTGGTCTTGCATTGATTACCCAAGTATATAGAGCTTTCTTCAGCTCCTCTATTTATAGCCTCTTTACCCTTCAGTTGCGATTGGCTCAGCTCTCAGGTTATGATTATGTGAGACATACAAAACTGCTTACCCACAATACTCACTTTCCATAAAGTTTCAGGAAAATTTCAATTGGACGTTTCTGGGACCTTCTGCCTCAGTTGCCCTGATCTGCTCTCTGGGTGTATGTAGACACACAGATGGTTCAAACCACTTTGAATCACCAGACCAATCTATGCTTCCTCCCCACTTCTGCTCTCCCTTTCTTTAGATATAAAAACAATAAAATGCTGAAATATAAAGCAGATATGGCTTATCTGCATATAATATGTGTGTAGGTGAGTGACAGCCATGCAATAAATTGCACAGGCATGTGATAAATGTACCTTTGACTGCCTCACCTGCCTTTTCCCCTCTAATCCATTTCCCTGGGATTTACTCTTATATTCCAAACCTAGGAGCAGCTTTAAACTTCTGCTGGTTATTTTTAAAATCAACTTGCCAGAGAAAAATGTCCTCCTTCCACCAAATGTAGAATTTCCCCTCAGAGAAACAGGCCCAACATGTTGCCCACATTTTTCGTATATTCTTTTTTTTGCAAAGTCTGTATAATTCTTTGTATATGTGATTTATTTTCAAAGCAAATTCTTTCTGTCTTTCTTTTTTCTGATGGGGAAAAATGTCTGTCACCTGGGGACTATTAAAAATCCCTGACCTGATATTGTGTCTACTCTAGGATTTTCAGCTTTGTTAAACAATGTGTGTCAAGCATAGCTCTTCATGCTCCCTCTACAAAAGTGTCCCATTGTTGTGGATAGACAACTCCAACACACTTTGTATCAAAGCATGCTAAATACCTCAATGTCTGATAGGCACAGCCAATCATGACAATTTTAGGAAAATGTTCCACCATTGCTCTCCAACAATATTAACAAATTTGAAAGGATTAATATACATCAGCCACCAGCATTTTTACCACTAGAGCAGGCTTAGAC
The DNA here is from genome assembly GCA_037349315.1 of Chelydra serpentina. Lineage (NCBI taxonomy): Eukaryota > Metazoa > Chordata > Testudines > Chelydridae > Chelydra > Chelydra serpentina. The sequence continues at coordinate 49,714,083 of JBAIAC010000010.1, forward strand.
AACATGGTGGTAGAAATGCCATCAGACAGCCTACACTACCACTCCTACCATTGCTAGCATCAGAGGAGCTTTACCTTAGTGGTGCAAGAGCGGTGATAGGAGAATTTCTTAAAATTATTGCTATGGATAAGGTCATTCTGTCAGAGTCCAGTATGTTTTGCTAGAACCAGTGTCTAGCTCAGCTAATTGTCTAAACAGGTGGGACCATCATTTTCAATATCATGTGAAATGGAGCAGCGAGGCTAGCTATGTTTGATGCCTGTTATCAGATATGGCTGAAAGGCCTAGTGTGGCAACAGCCCAACAAACTAAAGGCCATGTATGCATAATAAATAGCTGAGAAAGCATATTTATAAAAAAAAAATCATTTTCATATTTCCAGGAAGCTTTTACAACAGCTATATATATATATATATATATATATATATATATATATATATATACACACACGGCATGGTGGATGAATAGTTTTGGTGCTCAGCTACAATCCCAGGGTCATGGGTTTGCATTTCACTCGCTCTCACACAGAAAGGCCACCTAGATGCAAATGGGAACTTGATCCATCAGGTTAGGGAGTCAAAGATGGTGCTAGCCACATCGCTCCATTGTGTATCATTGGCTATAGAAACTGAGGTGCCTTATCATTTCAGCCTTATAAGTCAAATGCAGCTCAGGGATGACTTTGATATCTATAACATGAAAAATGCCTTGATAGTATTCTTTTAAAACCCCAAATCATGTTAGATCTTCAGTTCAGTTGAAGAGGGGTTGAGTAGTTATGTCTGAAGCAAGTCCCCAGCAAACTCTGTTGCTTTTTATAAATGTGTCCGTTGGAATAGATATTTAAAGCAAGTATATGTCAGAGGAAAAGTATAACTTGGACTCACCAGACTAGTTATTACTGTTCACAGCTAAGGGTGAAAAATTTTCAGTGAACCAATTAGATCCTTCAAACACCTTTTTAATCAGAAAAAAATAGAGGAAAAATCTCAACTTCCAACACATACCTTTTTAATATTATGACTTTCAATCAACTGATTGTATCATCATAGAATATCAGGGTTGGAAGGGACTTTAGGAGATCATCTAGTCCAACCCCCTGCTCAAAGCAGGACCAATCCCCAATTTTTTGCCCCAGATCCCTAAATGGTCCCCTCAAGGATTGAACTCACAACCCTGGGTTTAGCAGGCCAATGCTCAAACCACTGAGCTATCCCTCCCCCCTCAGGTAGCTAAAGCATTTTTCTAAAAAGGAAAGGTTATATCTCTATATACAAAATAATCTCTCTGAACCAAAATAAACAAAGAAACCACTGATCATATTAATTCCTGATTGATAGTGTGTGAAACAGACACATTTAAAAGTGAAATTTATTTCAGTTGCATTACATCAAAGTGGCCTCATAGTGTCACTAAAGAGCTTTCAATAATGTGTTTTTCCCCCCCTTCATTTTAAGGGTTTCCCCTCAATGGCCAATTCTAATGTAATCTTATCTGTTTCTATCATGTTCATCACTGTTGAATCTATGAAAACATCCATGCATTGAGTAACTCTGATGATACAGTCTTTTGGATCATGGTTCAACCTTTATGAAGATAAGCAGCATTAGGTATGAAAAGAAAGATGCAAGCAAGCCAGTCTCACACAGTGCTTAAAAAATGAAAATGGATAGAAGAAGAACCCCCCTCTAAATCACAATCAAGCTATAACACAAACAGGAACTGGTGACTTTAACAATAGTAGGAAGTGAAATAGACTGACCTTTCTGCATTCAGATTGCAAGCCATCCAGGGCAGGGATTGTCTGTTTTCTGTGCTTCTGCAGCGGCCAGCAAAATAAGGTCCTACAGCTGATTTGGGACACTACAATAATATATTTTCAAATAATCACTTTTAAGAGAGTGGAGGTGGCTGTGCTGGTTTCAGAGCCAACCCTTTCAGATGAGCCAGTGTTCAGTTGCCTTCTACTACCACACCCTCAGCATTAATCCGCTTTAAGAATTGGGGATCTGACCACCATTCACTGATTTATTATCTTCATTTTTAAATTATCTCATCATTACAATGTGAATGTCCCAATGAGTCAGTGCAGGATGTAAGAATCTCACTTGCAACTGGTCTGCCCATCACCCCTTTGCGTCTCTGCTCCATGCCATGGGAAATGTCTAGCATTCAAGTCTTCCTCCAGTGATACCCTTATTGTTATGATTTGCACTAAGCTGTGAACTTTGAACCAGTTGCTTCATCTTAAACAGAGTAACACCAGCTACCTGTGCTCCTCATCCCAGCCATGCCACAAATATAAACAACTATATTATTTCTCCTAAAATCCCAGGACCTCTTTGGCATCTCCCATATTTAGAGCCATAAATGATGCTTCCTGCACTTGGTTGCTCTGGACTATACATGGTAAGTGAATTATAAAGACTTTTTCTATGGGACAAACTTCTAAAGAATGGTTTTCAATAGGATCTACATGCCTAAGTATACACCTACACAGCAAAAAAAAAAAAAAAAAAAAAAAAAAAAATCCCATGGCAGTACTCTCCGAACGTGGGTCAACTGACTTGAACTAGCACTACAGAACTAAAAATAGCAGTGTAGACATTCGGGCTTGGGCCCAGGCTGTAAGACCCTCCCCCTTCACCGAGTCTCAGAGCCCGGGCCTGAGCCCAAACATCTACACTACTATTTTTAGCCTTGCTGCGTGAGCCCAAGTTAGTTGGCCCAGGCTCTGAGACTTGCACCGTGGGTTTGTTGATTTTTATTGTTGTTTTTTTCTGCTCTGTAGACGTACCCTTAGACATTTTGAAAAATGAGACTTAGGGTGTGTATACACTATAGGTGCAACAACAACATAGCTATGACCCTGTAGCAAGCTTATAGTATAGAGGCAGCATCCATTGAAGGCAACGGATTTTCATTGTAGGAGCGCCACCTCCCCAAGTGATGGTAGCTAGGTTGACAGAAGCATTCTTCTGTTGACCTTGCTGTGTCTATACTGGGTGTTGGGTGCCACAGCTGTCAGCCTAGGTGTGTGGATTTCTCACACCCCTCAGCTCCGTAGCTATATCACCCTAAATTTTAAGTGGAGATTGAGCCTTAGGCTCTTTAATTAGTTTAGGCATTGCAGTGTTGAGCAGAGCAATGCCTAAATCTGGGCGCAAGTGACTATCATAGCTTTGGTATAACATAAGTGTTATGAAGTCAGAAGTCCTTCTTCAAGCTTCTTTAGATTATATCATATTTACTTTGGGGATTCTGAACATCAGACTGGGTAGACTTGAACTCCTTCCTCTTGGACTGGATGGGGTGTTGACGATCCTGCTCTGTCTTTGGAAAGGTGACTTTCTCAAGCTTTACAATAAAGTTGGTGGTTTCACCTATAATCCTGAAATCTCTCTACACTGGTAGCATATAGGCAAGAAAGTATATAATTTTGGAGGGATTTTCTAGACATACTGTTTTACAAGGATAGAGTCAATTAAATATCAGTGATTTATTAAAATTTAACTTATTCTATGTAAAGTATACCTAATTGCTCCGATAGGCAACTTATATAGGGGTTGTTTTTTTTAAGATCCTGTAGACAGAGGATTTTAGTCTACAGGGTTGTCAAGCACTAAATTCACTTAACACAGGGAAAAATATAGGAGGTACCTGGCGGTGTCTTGTGACCCCAGACACCAGTTCTAACCTTCACCCTGGTCCTGTTGTAGGAATGAGTGTAAATTTTCAGACATCTCATTTTCCCTACCAAGTGGCCTTGTAACAGCAGCATGTGAAATTGCCCATTTAATGTCACTGGTTTGGTTGTGTGTGTCACGGTTTGTCAATTTACTCACATAGAATCATTTTCTCACATATTATATGAATGCCAAGATGCACTGGTATATATTAACACACATTTATTTATTTTTTTATTTTAGCTCTAGAACTATTTAGGGTGGGATTTTTAAAAGCACTCAACATTGGGCTAATTCTACTCCCATTGAAGTTATTGAGAGAAGAATTAGGCCAATAATGGGTGCTTTGGAAAATCCTACCTGTAAATTATTATGCATTTATTTGACATTCCAATAATCCATTATCTCTATCCAGCATTCAGTAATATGGGGTATTAAACAGCCAGAATCTCAAACGGGTGAGATGTTAAAACAAAGTTCTAGTAATCTGCAACAGTCACTTTTCGCAGTTATTGCAACCACTGATCTAGAATGACTTTCCTGACCACTGTATTAACATATTCCTCCCCCGCCCCACCCCACGAGAACTATGTTATAAAAACTAAGCTATGAACTATAGCATCATTGGGCTAGTACAGTGATCAAAAACAAGCCTCGGTTCACACTGGTCTCTATATCCACACTAGCAATAACTATTAAACATGTGTATTGTTATCAAGGTGTCTGCTGTAGTGTGAAAAGGGCTTTAAGAAGCTGTACTGGTGGGCTCCAAAATGTCACTTTTCTAGCTCTCCTCAGGTGGAGGCTAGGACATGCACAGCCACATGAATGAGTGTAAGAGACTGAGGAAGAAAATAAATAAAAATCGGTGTGGAATGCACTCACCCACCATCACAGTGCGAGAAAAAAATGGTGCCCGGGTCACTCAGAAAATTATTTTTCTTCTTTGAACCTACTGTTTCCATGTTAGCTCCACTCATACAGAGATATGTGATAACTTAAGTGAGGTCTGGGATACTTAGCTATTCTATCATTAGTGCATAGGTAACCCTGGTAACTTTAATACCTCACCTCTGCCGGTTGCAACCCCTCTCTTGCTCAAACCGTTAAGCTTCCCTCCAGGAAAATGACACTGAATCTACATTTCTTAGGCAAAATTGTCATTATCCCCTATATCCATTTTGCCCGAGTAATGATTTGACCTCTTTAAGTCCTATTTAAGCTTAGGGAGATGATCTTCTATGGATCATGTTTATGTCTTTTCTATTAAACTACCATGTAGCAAAGTCCTGTTCTGGCCACATGAAGATGGAGTAAAAAATGTATAAATAATACTTACAGAAGTCCCTATAAGAGGATTTCAAAGCATTTTGAAAAGATTAATTAACCTTCACATCACCCTTGTTTGTTATCATTATCCGCATATTATCACAGGCCCTTTGAGGTGAAGCCTCTTTTTCATTTTCACACAGCAAGGATATGCAGAGCCAGGGAATGGAAAAACCCAAATCTCCTGACTCCCAGATCTGTGCTTTAACAGGCTTCAGGTACTCTTCTGTTCAAACTTTACATGCCTTTTTATCCTGCAGCTGTACCACACAGATATCTTAACCATGGAGAAACAGTTGTCTGGACAAACTGTTCATGAAATGCAACACAGCGCTAGAGCTGCCTTTTTCAGATCTTCAAATATGAACAGCCATTGGATATTCAGAGCGCAGTGCCACCTTAACTTCTCCAAAGGCTAGCTAACACAGAGATGACACTAACTGCAGCAATGACCTATGGGTGGTCCAATGGTGGCTTACCGGCCAGTTCCATGGAGCCCCCAAACACATGCCATCCTCCCCCATAGCAGATCTGCTTTACAAAATAGCATCCTCCACAGCGCACGTGAGGTCACACGGCATGGAGGATGTCATTTTTTGGAACATGCATTTCTGTATGTGGTCCAGAGGTGCCCCACCAATAGCATCTGGCCCATGGGGCCAAAAAAGGTTGGACCACCTGTAGTATTGTAGCACCACCTCCTTAATTACTTTTTCAAGGTAAACTGAGCTGCATGTTGCCATTTGGACTACTTATAGCTGCAAGAGTTCACACTCATTACCAATTAGCTGAACTCCTTTGAACTGTAGAAGGCGACCAACACATCAACCCTTCTACCTACAGTTCATTGTAAAAACAACCTGCTGCCTACTTCATGAAATGAAAATATACTCCATTCTACCTTAGTGAATTAATAGTGGTAAAAAAAATTGTCATAACCTACAGCTAGGCTGCTTCCAACAACTGCATACTCGCATAGGAAATGCATGGTACTCAACCTCTTAAAAATTGACTTTCAACCAACATTTGAGCTGTGGGTCTTAAAAGAGAACATTTTGCCACCCTCACTGTGCAGCATGTTACTATGCACTGAACTCAGTAACTATTGCTGGGAGGTGTTGCTCTAAGGGCAGCAATAGCAGTCAAACCTACAGTTGTATTCTCAAGCTAAAAGCAGGGCTCTACAAAATACCTCACTTCAAAAACAAAACCTTTGTTGACCTACAAATGCTACTGAATTTTACTTCCAGAAATAAGCCTGTCATTAAAGTTTTTGCCTTTAAACCATTTGGAAACAAATCCTCCCCCTCACAGAATGAAGGCATAAACTTAAGAAAATGTTGACAACCTATAGGAGGAGGGTTTTTTAGTGAGGGCTTAAGTGCAACAGCAGAAATGTTTATACGGGTATTACTGATTTCTAGACAATTGTATACATTTACGTAGGAAGATGGACCTACTCTAATAGAGAACATAGCTTAAATTACATTTCTCTCCCCCCCCCACCACCATTTTATTTTATGTGAAGTCAAATGAATTAAGTCATTACACTTTCCCATTCATGAACGGAGGGTAAATAAATTAGGATTTGATACCAAACATGGATCACTCCACTAGAAATGTTGCTATTATGGAGACTTTAAAATACAGCTTAGACATGACTTTTGGAATTTGAAAGGGGTTTTGGTAATGAGTTTTAACCAAGAGTAGGAAACCCCCTCATTTTAACCCAATAATAAATTTAAGGGGCTGAATCTTGAAGTCCTTATTCAGCCAAAACTGATTTTAGTAAGAATTTTAATTAAGAAAAAAAGCATTGTGATTTAGCCCAATAGAACTGTTTAACCACTTCAGAACATGGAGAGTTTTACCCCTTTCCAACAGCTCTTGCAAGTCTCAACAGTATCTAATTTTGAGATTTCAAATGGATTTGAACTGCAATAAAACAGTTACAGTAGCCATTACTGAAGAGCAATATTAGCATCTCTTTTGAAACATTGCAATAGTTAGACAGTAAAACTGCTTTCTTGGTAAACAGTTTAACACACACCAAGTATTGACTATTGCTCTGTGAAGGGAACTTAGTGATTTGGTGCTTCCTGACAACTTGACAAGTGGGGGGGGGGGGGGGGGGGGAGAGAAGAAGAGAGAACAACTCAGACCTTTCTAAAAAAATTAAAATAAAAAAATCTTGAATTTAAATAAAGGAATTTATTTAAAAATGACATTGACTATAGGGTGAAGACATTAAATGTCTTGAACAGTTTGTTTTTTTAAAAACAACATTATAAAAACCTTGAGTAAAGGGGCTATAAAACAAACACCTCAATAGATGTACTCCAAGAATGACACTGGTATGGAGGATCTCATTTTACATCCATTTATTTCATCCCATGGCCATTATAGCATAATATTCAATACATATCTAAAACTATAAAGAAATACCAGGGTGACTAGAGTACATACAAGCCAAAATTAAAATGGTAGACAGCTGAATAAAAATAAGTATGCATTCAGCAGGAATCCATTGCAGTTAATTCAGTTCTTTTGGGAACAAGGTGCTAATGTGCCATTTTCTCATAAAATGAATCATAATTACTTCCAAAAAAAGCTTCTGCTGAAAATTTTGATGGAAGCAAGTGTAATACTAAACTTTCTCCTATAAACTTAGGAGAAAGTTTCTTGAATCAATTTCCACCCTCTGAACACCATTACTACTTTTACATAAGCTTACTGTTTTATTAAGGCATAACATGCCCTGAGCAATATGTTGGAAATTAGCCAAACATCCTAACAATTAAAGGCAAGCACCAAGTGACTATTTTTATAGACAAATTTAGCAATATCCTTTTGTAACTCATTTGTAGTTGGGAGTAACATAGTTGAGAAAAATATTGCTTTTAAATGATGAGCAGACAGCAGGAAAACTATGTTTTTACGTTACATATTTCAAACTGGTTGTCTAAAACTAGACAAGTAGAAGTGGCATAACAAATGGACCATTTATTTCAGTGCCTAACTTTAGGCAACCAGTTTAGAAAAAATTGGCCTAAAACCATATTCTAACACCTTACCCAATATAATCCAAGTCAAATATTAACTTTAAGAGGTAGGAATCGAGTGTGCTGTATACAACTGGTCTTAAACCAAGATGGAACCCGGGCAACAGCAGTCTTACTATGCACCATCATGTTCTCAGATTGCTTTTTTTAAATAAAAGATTGGAAGCCAGAGGCCATAAGCCATCTGGAGATATTGCTTATTCCAAGTCTTTATTATGAAGAAATTTATATTACTGAATCCAAAATTCTAAGCCACTTCTAAAGATAGCATTAATGGCACACAAGATCCTTCTCTATGCAAATTTAAGCCATACTTGCTAGTCCATTTATAGCCATCAGAGAATCCATAAAAGAAACACAACCAAATTATACATTTTATTCACATTTATTTTTCGCTTTTAGTGTGCTCACAGAAAATTAGAACACCTTAAGCAGGAGTTTAATAGCAATTTTTGTAAGCAAAGTTACATTCCATCTCTAAGTCAAATTGGTCAAAGCTTCTCCAGTATTTACAAAAACATGATAGACAAGATGCTACACAAAAACCATTGCATCTGAAGAGTTTTCCTTTATTTTCAAAGACAACTGGAAAAGAAAGCATTGTCTGCTGTAATCAAAAACATACCACAGTATAAACAGTAACCATTCCACTTATCACAGCTTGATTGAGTTTAAAATTTGTGTTTAAAAGGTCCAAGATGACTGCAGTTTTACAAAAATGGGCAGGGTGGAAAGAGTTGCAAACTTCATGTGCTTCTGGATATCAAGATTTGTTTTTATACAATAGTCACAGTTAAAAACACCCTGCTGGTAATACATAATTACACTTTATTAAGGTCATAAACCAGCAATAAACAATAAAGCCTATACAACTTGTATTTCTACTTAATCACTGACTGGTACAGCTAACATGAGATAAGTGAAAAGTTCCTATGGTTTAAATGAATTCCTAAGACTATGATCTTTTTTTTTTTCTGGGTATTGATTTTTTCCTTTCCTTCTTAGTCAAGACTTGTAGTGTTGTAAACCTTATAGAACATCTGCCTCACAAAATACATTGTAATAACTTTCTTTTAAAAAAGACTAACCCCTTACATCGTTTTTTGTGGCACATTCTCTTGGCAATTATGTGCCTCACTAATTCCTCATTGTGGCCCCTATCACTTCATTTGATTTCCCTTATTGACCCCACCCATCTCCTTCATATATGGGCATGTCCATAGATTGACAAAGAAAGTTTACATTTTGAATAAAAGATGCAAAGTATGCAAAAACATTAATACTGATGCAAAAAAAAAAAAAAAAAAAGGAACAAGGCAGAGGGAGGTGTTTAGTCTCCCCTCTACCTGTTGGAATGGTGGTAACAGAATTATTTGAGATGGGATCTGTGGGGAGAGAAAAAAAGAGAAAGACATCTTTTAAATCAATCCCTGGTTGTAGACAAGTTCTCCAAAACCAGTACCTGGCACCACTCCAACAAACAAACAGGGGGAGAAAAGTTCTTCGATTATCTCAAAATTGCCATGTTTACTCTGCCGATTCAGCTGGTGGGGCTTCTGGACTAGACTCAGATGGGGCTTCCTGCGTAGGAAGTGCTGCCTCTTCTACTTTGGGTGCCTCTTGTTCAGTTGAGGTGGCCTCAGTTGTAGCACTAGGGGCAGAGGCAGCTGGTGCCTCTTCTGGTTTATCCTCAGGCTTTTGCTCTTCAACAGGCTTGGCCTCTTCTCCCGCAGGCTTCTCTGGTGCAGTCTCTTCTGATTTTGCTTCCTGAGAGTCACCAGTCTCCTCCTTTGTTTCCTCTGCGCCGCTAGCTGCAGCAGCGCAGGACTCCTCCTGGGCAGGTTTGCCCTCCTCATTGCTTGTAGCTTCTGGGGCAGTAGCTGCTTCATCTTTCCCTCCCTCTGCAGAGGCAGCTGCACCTTCGTTCTCTGCTCCTTCCCCAGCCTCTTTTTTGTTCTTTTTAAAGGAGAAGCCACTTAGCTTAAAGGACTTTTTGAAGGAAAAGCGCTTCTTTTTTTTTTTCGGGGTCTCATTGCTGGAAGAAGGGGTAGCTCCCTCCTCTGCCTTCGAGGAGGGCTCTCCCTCAGCAGGCGAGGCTGGCTCAGTACTCTCAGCTTCTGTTCCCTCCTTCTCAGAGGCAGGCTCAGAAGAGGCTTGCTCTTCCTTCGCTGTCTCTTCAGCAGGTGCACTGCCATTGGCTTGGACCTCCTCCTTGCCTGCCTCAGCAGCTGCTGGAGAGGCATCACCATTCACCTTTACATGGCCATTTTCCTGGAAGAAAACAACTGAGTGTTATTGGAGAAAGATCTGCTCCTCGGCCATATCCCAAGCTCAATAGGGTCATCTGACGGACATTTCCCTTAACCAGAGTCCACACTTAGACAAAATTGGACGGATCAGACAGTGTTGACTGTTTTAAGAATACTCGTCATGTTGGCATTTTATGCCAATACTATGGCATGGTTTGGACTATTAGAGGAGTCAGAGGACTGCATCAGATCAAGTGATTAACTGCAGAAACAGTGGGGCCCTAAGCCAGCAAGTCGCAATGGGCAGACTGGCCATTGCTCCCCTTGAGAGAAGAAGGATTTTCAACAGTCACGTCCCCGCCTGCTCCCCGGCCCCGGCTTCGGGAGCGCAGCCCATTGGCGCTGCACTGGAAATGCAGAACCATGCCACGCCTCCGCCTGCTTTCATCGGGGACGCGGGGGGACTCCTGGATGGTTGAGAAAAGCCAAACGCATCAGCAAGCCACTGCGGGGCCGTGCGCGACCCCTCCCATCACCGCAGCTGCGGCGGGGCGAAGGCAGGCCGGGCTAGAGCGGCTCTCCGCCAGCAGAGGGCACTGTGACCCCAGCTTGCAGACCCGGGCTGGAGCGGAGGGGGCAGGGAGAAGAGGCGAGCAGCTGGCGGGCTGCGGGGTCCCGCACGCCTTGGCCAGCAGCAGCAGTGCCGCGGAGGAGAAAGAAAAGCTAACAAAGCTCGCCTCGCTCCTCGCGTCCGTTTCACGCCCCCCCATCCCATCCCCCGCACCCTTCAGCCAGCAATAAAATCAAAATAAAGACGTGGCTTCCCTCCCCCTACTGGCTGGTTAAGAGAGGCGCCCCCGCCCCTCGCTGCATTTGCATTTTTAACGAGGCTAAAGCCTCTCCGGAGGACGGCGGAGCCCGGCTGGCTCCGGCAGCAGCTGCTCAGAGGCGTGGCGGGGGTGCCCAGGCGCCACCCAACTCCAGCGCGCCCAGCGCCGCTACCCCTGTTGCACGGGGGGGGGGGGGGGGGGGGGGGGGGCAGAGATGAAGGTCACGTTAGTGCAACACCAAGAGTCACCCCCATCCCCCCCAAGTCTGGACTGTGCTGATACAGGCAGAGCGACGCGAAAAGCCGCCCACAGCAAGTGAGCCCCCCAGGGTTTAAATCGTAGGTTGAGCCTAGATCCGTAGAGGAGTGGGGGCGAGGCATGCAACAATATGGAGAAGAGCGCGCTTCGCTGCCCCTTCCCTTCTCCAGCCTGCCATCTCCCAGAGGTACAGCGCTCTCCCCAACAGGGTACCCCCGGGCACGCCACTTCTCTCCCCTAACCTCACCACTGCCAGTTTGCACTGCAGAGAGCACATTTCCTACGGCTAGCTACCAATCCACCTCCCATCAGGGGCATTTTTGGCTATTCACAGACAAACGTCTTCAGGAGAAAAAGCTAATGCACGGAGAAGACTGAATGGACAGAAAAGCCAACCAAGTATCACATTCCTCAGTTTACGAGCAGCATGCACCCCACTCAGATAACGCACCAGTGATTTTTATCTGCTCCACTCCATTAAGAAAACTCGGATCTACAGAACCCTTCCCCGCCGACCCCCCCATAAAACAGTGAAAAAGCCATGCCTTGCCATTAAGTTTTCAAGATAAAGGCTTTGGCCATATTCTCCATCTAATATGCAAAAGGCACATCGAAGGGAGAGGAAAAATTAAACAGGATGCAAGAAAAAAAAAGTATACGTTTTGCTTTTTTTTAAAAGGGTAATTTTGTTGGGGGGGGGGGAGGGTTACCTGTCCATTCGCCTTGGAAGGAGATGCAGCCACTGCTTCCCCAGGTTTCTCAGCAGCGGCTTCGCCTTTTGCAGCAGTCTTGGAGAACTGGGCACCCATGCTGTCTTATTCAACAAAGAAACTCAAGAGATCCAAAAGGAGGGGAAACAAAGAGCGTTGGATTGGTATAAATACTGGGCGAGCAGTAGCAGCAGCGACACACACACACACACACACACCAGAGGGGGGGGAAAAAAGAGAAGAGAGAACAGAACCGATTTATATGCACTCCTTTTTAAAAATTTAAGTTGAAGAAATCAAAAAGCAGCAGCACAGGAGGAAGGGGGGAAAAGGAGGAAAAAAAGTCGAGCAAAAAAAAAAAAGAGCCCAAGTTTAGTAAAAAGAAGTAATAAAAAAAATCCCAGATTTGTAGCCGTACTGTAGACAAGGGGAAAATGGAGAAATCTCCCTGGTTGCTAATAAGATGCGGAGTCCAACGCCCAAGTGCACAGATGAATGGGCTTTCCGAGCGCTGACGGCAACCCCCCGCCCGTCGCCGACCAATCACGGCGCCGCCAGACAAAGGAGGGGGCGGGGCTTCCAATTGGAGTGAACAATGGAGCCGCGATTGCAATAATTTGAAATCAGCCTTTGACTGATAATTAATACCCCGAAAATAAATAAAGTAATGGAAAAATGCAGGCACTCTTTTTTCTTCACTTAAAAATGATGATGCATGGGTTTATTGCCCTTTCTTTTCGGAGGTGAATTAACACTGCAAAGGGATTTCATTTGACTTGCAGTGGCTCTGTTTGTGTGTCTGTCTCTCTCCCCCATTTGCGTCTGTGTTAAATTAGAGACAATGGTTTGACTTGTGTGTTTGTGATTTCATCCTCTTTCCCCTGCTCCACCCGCCCCCCTCCACCCTCTGCTGTAGAAGATCAACAGATAGTGTGCGAGGTTTGAGTTTTTGATTTAATTGGTTGCAATTGTTCTATCTCCCCAATTTGGAAGGTATTTAAATCACGTAGATCGAGTTCGAGTTTTGCCAAACGAGATCACGAGTTCAAATTAGTAGGTCTGTAGGCCAGATGTTGAAAATGCTAAAAGCAGCCGCGGTCGCCGCCGAAAAAGCAGAATTAAACCCCTCCCCCTAGCAATATTGGCTTGAAATAAAATATTCTGTAATTAGCCTCCGGGTCTAATTAAATTCTGCTGTCTGATTATCCTTGATTTGTATTTTTAAAAACTGTTTTCTGAGGCGGCGACCACTTAGATTTTTAATGCATTAAATTAATGGATGAAGCGACGTTATCAGAGATATGTTTGTGCTTTTCCCAAATTTGAATCCTAAATATATATATTTACATTCAAACTCTCAAACAAGATGTAACCTGAGACTAATTCGCTCGAAATAATATTGCTGCTAAGTATGAGTAGTAGCAATTATTTGCGTGAAATACCAGGGATCTGAATCCCTCTTTTTTGGGCGGGGGGCGGGGGAGGGTTTGCATGTCTGGCAGCCTAGGTCTACAAATATGGTGTTTGTTTTTTTCAGTTGAAATGGATAAATTATACTGGTGGGAAAGGCTACCTAAACCTCTGTTTAAAGAGCAGTAATGAGGGAAACAGTCGGCATTACTTTTTCAAAAAAGATCAAATCTCAAAATGCCCGATTTGTTTATAAACAAGAATGTTACAACCATTAAAATAATCAAGGGTTCAGGATTTCAAGACACCCGTCCAAACCGCCCACCTCTCTGACCCCAAAGATCGCATTGTGCTGCAGAATCTGATGATCTTTGTATGTTCGCTGCATTTCAATAACCCTAATATAATATGAACAATCCTTTATTTGTAGCAAGAGGAGAATCAGTCAAGGGAATATTTCATTTCTTGGGGGCAAAACACACGAATGGGCATTTGTTTTTTAGATCAAGCTCTTATTCTCCCTTGTACTGCATTTCAAATACAACTTCCCTCCTGCATTTCAAGGAAAACGGCTCGCATCGTGGAAAACGCTTAGTACCAGCCTCGATTTCTTTGGTTTAATCATTATCTTTCTTTTCGAAACCAAGCTGAAAAGCGTCTGTAACGATTTGGTTTTATACACGCTGCTTCGGTTTGATGCCTTATTCAATCACCAAGTTATATTTCCCCAGAGCTGATGTACATAGTTTTTTGCAGAAGTGCATCGTGCCAGCAAACATATCTTATCGCCCTTAAGGGAAAAGACGCTGGCCAGGCTATCGGCACTGATGGTTGAAGGAAGCCAACCCCTTTGTGTAAATGGGAAAGTCCCAAACAGAAACGTAATCTAGACAAATCCAGTAACATCCAGGCGCTTGTGAAATGCACTTTGGAGGAGGCTGTTGATTTTCTTCACCAGAAAAGCTGGAAAAAACACCCTCCATCTGCACTTTTTGTGGTTGCTGTGTTAAATTGCTGTGGATCCTAGCTATGTGGCGAGACGCGACTCCTCCAATATATGCACAGAGCGCAAAAGGGCTTGAGATATTTCTGCAGAACCCCATGGAGGGGGGGCTTCTTTGTTACCCGCTGCATTGCTTTTGCCCATTTACTGGGTATCGGCTGGTTTCCGTAGCGACGGCCGGCGAAGATTCGGAGATGTTTGGGGGGGGGGCGCGGAGGAGGAGTGAGAATGCGGGTGTGGGGAGGGAGGGAGCGAGAGACAGAGAGGAGCAGATGGACCCTACCCTGGAGGGGGCGGTGGACGGAACAAGGAGATGTAGTTGGCGCTGTGGCTGTAGCTGCTGGGGGAGGGTGTGAGATGGGAGTGGTGGCTGCAGGGGCGGGATTCCACAGCTGAGATCGGGAAGGAGTTTCCATGCCTTTGCAGCTAACCCGAATTGCGATCCTAGTAGTGTGGCTGACTTGGAGCCGGGGCAGGGAAAAGCGAGCGGGGGAGGGGGCTGATTCCGTGCCAGGGCTTCCAGAGGAAGCATGCGAAAGGGCAGCTGGACTAGTCTGAGGGGAGGGGGGAACGCAGGGGACAGACACGAGGTATTTCCAATACGGAAAACAAATGAATGAGAGGAAAAGACGTGAATACCAGGGGAGGGAAGGGAGGAAGGAATGGGGGGGGGGGCGATGGCAGGGAAATGGGAAGAGGGGTGTTGGAGTTTTTTTCTCTTACATCTAAACTAGGAAAGGAAGGCAAGAGAGTTTATTGCAGTGTTGTTGTAGCTGTGTTGGTCTCAAGACATTAGAGAGACAAGATGGGGGAGGTAATATCTTTTATTGGATCAACTTCTGATGGTGAGAGAGACAGGCTTTCCAGAGCATAGGAAGAACAAGGAGCAAAAGACCCGATAATCAAGCTGACTAGTATAGTATTCTCTCTACTTGTTTCCTTTTGTTCTCCCATCTATTTGTTGCAGCCACCTGTTGTCTCTGGTGTCAGACAGTAAGCTCTGTGAGGCAGGGGGCTGTTTCTTTGTTGTGTGTTTGTACAGCACCTAGCACAAAGGGGCGCTGGTCCAGCTGAGGTCCAGTAGCGCAGCCAGGTCCGGAGCGCAGGGGGAGCGGCGCTATAAAAAGGCGCCTCCCCCTGTACTCACCCGGCAGCGCTCCGGGTCTTCGGCGGCACTTCGGCGGCGAGTCCTCACTCACTCCGGGTCTTCGGTGGCACCCGCCGCCGAAATGCCGCCGAAGACCCGGAGCGCCGCCGGGTGAGTGCTGCTAAAAAAAGGCGCCGTTTCTGCTCACAGGGGGAGCACTCCCAACAATACACATATGTCATAGTCTATGCTCATAGACTTTAAGGTCAGAAGGGCCGATCGTGATCATCTAGTCTGACCTCCTGCACATTGCAGGCCACAGAACCTCATCTCACCACACCTATGACCACCTCATCACTTCCTGCAACATCCCAGGCCAAATCTAAATCTAGCAAAGCACTCCTAGTGTGTATGAACCTTATATCAGCGTAACTGTGCTTGAACTGGCATCCTTTTTTCCGGCCCCATCTCAAGCGAAGTAAGCTATACTGCTGGCGGTTTTGCCAGTATAATTGCGTCTGTACTAGGGGGTTTGTTGGCACAGCTATGTTGGTCACAAATCACACGCCTAACTGACATGGCTATTCCAGCACAAGTATGTAGAGTAGGCCTGGCCTCAGTTTCTGTTGCTTGGTGGTCTCTCATCTGAATGCTGAGCTAGCTTTTCTTTCTTTAGCTTGGGAGATCAGCTGAGACAATACTAGGTAGTGTGGGTGTAAATAGTTACACACTAATAACACACTGCATATAGTGCCTTTCATCCAAGGATCTGAAAATTAATATTACGTTAGCATCTACAGGCCACCATTGAGATTGGGGTCCAACTGAGCTAAGCATGGTACAAACACATAGGGCTTGTATACTGGTATAGTAAAAGTGACAATAACCTCCCCCCCCAAAAAAAACCCAACCAAAACACCCCCACCCTAATGTGGATGCAGTTATACCTGTAATACAGTAGTTACACTGATATAGCCTATTCTGGTTTGGGCACATAAATAAATTATACCATTATACAACACCTTTTATTGATATAACTGCATCTACAGTAGGTCTTTTACTTGTATAACTATGTCAGCAATAAATAAAATCACATCCCTAAGCAACATAGTTATACTGGTAACACTTTAAAGTGTAGACCAGCCCCTATTTACAGACTATCCTTGCTCTGAAGAGGCTACAAATAAAATAGACAAGACAAGAAGGGGAAGCAGAGAGTTGAAGTGATGACTTACCCAAGGCCATACAGTAGGTCAGAGGCAGAGCCAGCGATGGCAGAGCTAGGTCTCCTGACTTCCAATCCAATGCTCTGTCCATGGAGCCACATTGCCTCTCCTAAAACACTTTAGAAATAATCTCACAACACTCTTGTTGTGAATTTATTTTCATTATCTTCATTTCACAGAGACGGAAACTGAGGCAGAGATAGGTGAAATGACTTGGGCCAGGTCACAGAACAAATCATTTGTGCACCAGACTTTGAGCTATAGACCTTCAGTCTCATTCTCTAACCAGTAGTGATCTTCCTTCTCAGTAATACTTGATATTTATATGTTGCAAGTGTTGTGTAGCCGTATTGCTTCCAGGCTATTAGACAAAGTGTGTGAGGTAATAGAT
Source organism: Chelydra serpentina (assembly GCA_037349315.1). Taxonomy (NCBI): domain Eukaryota; kingdom Metazoa; phylum Chordata; order Testudines; family Chelydridae; genus Chelydra; species Chelydra serpentina. The sequence goes on from JBAIAC010000010.1 coordinate 49,731,324, forward strand.
GGTCCAGGGACATCTACATCGAACACGTCACCGGCCACCGACAGTACCAGGAGATGTGAGCTGGAACGACATCGTGCATCATCGACGAGAAAGGGACCGAGAGACTTTTTCCCACTGGACCATATGAACTGGAACCATAAACACACTGAACATTAAATCTCACCAAATGAGGGTAAATCCATCCTCATCATCGTACCCACTCATTCTACTCCACACCTGAACATAGCCATTATATATGAACAACTTACCCTCACATCTCAATCTCTGTACTTTGACTCCTTAAGCCTTTACCCCCAATTGGGGATTTTGCAGATTATGTATTTCTTACGTCATCCGATCCTAAACCGAACTTCGCTCCCCTTGATAATCTGTACCTTCTTCCCTGATAACCAGAAATTTATACGCTTAAACTCTGTACTGTTGTTTTTATTTTTAACATTATCTTAATAAAATTCTTAAATCTTTTATTGGACCAACTTCTGCTGGTGAGAGACACAAGCTTTTGAGCTTACACAGAGCTCTTCTTCAGGTCTGGGAAAGGTAATTAAAGTGTCACAACTAAATAAAAGTTGGAACAGATAATGAGTTAGTCCATGTTGCTACAGATTGTTGTAATATATATAATATATAAAACAAGAAATCCAGTGTCTTTATTAAGTCCATGAGCTCTGGTGTCTAGCACAGTTATGAATTTAAGCTCCAAGGCTCGTCTTTTGAAGGTATGGATTCCTTTAAGAATGAGGACTGAGAAGTCAGATACAGAGTTACAGTTTTGTGAAAAATATTCACCAACAGGTGATATTTTTTGTGGGTGCATTCATTTGAGAGCATAGTGATTGTCTTGTTTCACCCACATGTTGGGACATTTAGTTCACTGGATGAGGTAGAACATGTGATGATAGACATGTGTAGGACCCATAGATCTTGAAAGATGTGTTGTGGGAGTGATGATCATTGTAGCAGTGGAGATATGTCTACAGGTTTTGCATTTGTTGTTACAGCAAAGTCTGGTGACACTTTGAGCTGGTACGTCCTGATCTGTGGGGAGCTTGCTTCTGATGATGAGTTTGGTGAGATTGGGGGGTTGTTTGAAGGCCAGGGTTCAGGAAAGATTTCTTTCAGGATGGGGTCTTCATGGAGTATGGGTTGTGATTGTTTAATTATACCCCATATGAGTTCCAGTGTGGGGTGGTAGGTGACAACAAGGGCTGTGTGGTTGGAGGGTTGTTGTTTTTCCTTTACTGAAGCAGGTTCTTTTGGAGTATTTGGGAGGCCTGTACCATGATGCAATCTATTTCTCTGGTGGAGTGTCCTTGTTTGGTGAAAGCATTTTTAAGTGTGTTAAAGGGTGTATCCTGGACTTTCTCCTCAGAGCATATTCTGTGGTAGTTGAGTGCCTGGCTGTAGGTAACTGATTGCATGGGATGCTTGGGGTGGTTAGTGGATCTAATATTTTTATCTTCATTTGACATATGGAGAGAAAGGATAAATAATCAACAAGCAAAAAGCCAGAATTAGCTCTCAAAATTCTAGCAGACCACATACATGGCAGTGACTTTTGGGGTTAGACCAGGATAAAATATATTTAAAAAAAAATGTATTAAAGTGAACATGATTTAATTAAGATGTTAAACTTCTTAACTTTTTTTTGTTATATTTCAACTTTTCACATGTAGACAGGGCAAGTTGTATTTTAACACATTATCTGGTTGAGATGAATGTGTTAAAATACAACTTAACCTGTCAACACTAAGGTTTTAAGACATGTTAATTAAAAGAGTTCACTAACACATTTTTCAAAGACACCTTTTGTTCCAGCCTAGACAAGCTCTTAGAAAACACAAATTCAAGAAAACTAGGGAAGCTGAAAATGGGGGGAAAGCATTACAGAAACTGTGAAGCGATGTGGGCTGCTTGGTGTGCTCAGTTGTATGTCATTTCCCAGAATGCCCTTCCAATGGTTATCTAAACTCAGAGAACACACTGAAAAGTTTGCTTGTGCTTTGAGATGCACAGAGAACTTTCCGGCACGCAAAGAAAGCAACAAACAAACAAAAAGATAATCAACGTTTACATTGAGAGAGAATGTTCTTTGTGCATCAGCCTCCCCTGAAGCCATTTCTTCTATTGTCCTCCTTGTTACACTGTATCAATGTAGCATATGCATAAGAAAGAAAACATCTTGCCTTCCCAGGGAACATTCAGTCTGACAGGATAAAGTAATTTCAGTCATGTTTTAAACCATATATACTTTCTGATACTGAGAAACAGGACTATAATCTGGATAATACAAGTCTCAAATGCTAAAACTATATTAAGATTTATAAAATGGTTTCCAAATTTTGCTCCTGGTTTCAAGAGATGCACATTTCATGATGTCCCAACTCTCAGCATTGTGATTTCTTAATGAGCTATCAGTTGTTTGTTTCTTCAAGCTTTGTTTCAGCCTCATACAGTGCAATCTCTCTTGCAGCTATTGCAGCCTGGGCCAAGCCGTTTACTAATATTTGCCAAACTTTTATTATGTAAATACATCCAACAATGTTTGCTAAGTCAGACCTAAATTGTTTGTATGTCCTGTATGCTAGAAAGACGGGAACTAAACAAGATTCAGATTTTTTTATAGGCATTGTAGAGTGTCTTGTCTTTCTGAACTAACCAACACAAACTCCTCCCCGCTTCCACAAAAAAACTCAACCCCCAAAACAAACACCTGCTCAAACTGAAAGCATAAATATGCACAAATATATATGAGTAAAATACCTTTTCATAGTTACTGTAAATGGCTCAAGCAGTGATGTTTTAACAGTTATTTACATTTTAGCAGCAAAAATCAGGATTGGGGAGCCATTGTACAAAGCAGTGTATGAACAAAAGCAAAGACAAGGTTCCTGCCCTAAGAGAGTTTTACTTTATCTACTTTACTTATAAGGGAAACACTTATTTGGCCTTGTCTTTATTCAGAGTTGCAGTGATTTAACTAGTGGTGTAATTTTAAACTGATTTAGGACAGGTGTAGCTACACTGAAAATGCTGCAGAGGTGTGGATGCAGCGATTCAATGAAGATACTACTATGTCAGTGTGCGAGCGCTTCTCCAATTGGCATAGTTAATCCACCTCCATGAGAGAAAAGAAGCCCTCCTGTCGACATAATGCTGTCTATACTGGGAGTTAGGTTGGTATAACTACATCGCTCAGGGATGGCGATTTTCCACACCCCTGAGCGATATAGTTATACCGATATACCTTCATAGTGTAGATCTGGTCTTCATAGTGTAGATCTGGAGGGGAGGGATAGCTCAGTGGTTTGCGCATTGGCCTGCTTAAACCCAGGGTTGTGAGTTCAATCCTTGAGGGGGCCATTTAGGGATCTGGGGCAAAAATCTGTCAGGGGACAGTACTTGGTCCTGCTAGTGAAGGTAGGGGACTGGACTCAATGACCTTTCAAGGTCCTTCTAGTTCTAGGAGATTGGCATATCTCCATTTTATTTTATTTTATTTATTTTGTTAAACCAGTGTGAAACCCTATGTAGACATTCTTACATTGGTTTCAATTTGCTTTACATCAGTTTATTTTACCCCTGGGGTAGAGAAATACATCTATAACTATATCTCAGTATAATATAATCTATACCTTTAAAATATATTTCAAAGCTTATAGTTTTGGGTTTTTTTTACTTAGCTGAAGTCAGTAAAACACCGAGTTAAGCTAAATTGAAATAGGAGTCTCTTAATCTGAAAAAAAGAGTGTCTGCACACAGACTTGCACTGAAATATATATATATATATATAAAAAGAATTAAAATGGAAGTGGTCATTTAGTTCCAAGCTTTTTGTTGTTTTGTTTTTGTTTTGTTAGTTTTTTGTTAGTTTGTTTGTTTTGCAGACCAGCCCTTGGCTCATCATAATTCATGCTAAGTAATTCAGATTTACCTCTCCTTTGCTTTGCTGGAGCAAAGTGAAACAGCCGGAGAATATCAATGAACCTGGCTCTTAAAATTGTTACTCTCCTCTATTTGTTTGATTCACTTCAAATCTTAATGTTTTTATTGTATTGTATTATATTTTTGGGCTGCTGTACAGCACCTGCATGTCCTGGGAGCAAGATTTATTATTTAACATTACCTATGTAGCATCTGATCCTACAAACTCTTAGGTGAGTAATCCTTATGGATGTAAGAAGTCCAGTTGCCATGTGAGTATGGCTTGTGCAGGCCCAAGGCTCACAATTTTCTCCTTCATATTCAGAAATAACTTAAGTTATTATTAGTGGGAGTTGTGGCCGCATGGCGGGGGGGAGCAAATAGAATTCTTTTGTGTCAGAAATATGTGACAGAGATGTAGATGCTCTATGGCTCTGGGATTGGTAAATTAAGAGTTGATTGAGGATTTATTTTTGTGTGTGATGAAGTGAAGACATTTTAAAAGTATTAGAGAGGATGAAGGAGCTTGTGGTTAAGGCACTGGACTGGCACTCAAGAGATCTGCAGTCACTTCCCGGCTTTGATGCAGATTACTTGTGTAACCTTGGGCAAGTCCTTTAATCTCTCTAGTATCAGAGGGGTAGCCATGTTAGTCTGGATCTGTAGAAGCGACAAAGGGTCCTGTGGCACCTTATAGACTAACAGAGGTATAAGTAACCTCTGTTAGTCTATAAGGTGCCACAGGACCCTTTGTCGTTTAATCTCTCTGTGCCTCAATTCCTCATCTGTCAAATGGAGATAATACTGCCTTTGCCAGCCATTCTGAATTCTGTGGAGCAAGGACTGTCTCTTACCATTTGCTTGTGGAGTGTCTAGCATCAGGGGACTGTGATCTTTGGTGGTGCCTCTAGGTGTAACTGTAAATAAATACATTTTCTTTTCCTTTCTTCTTTCCCCCTTGTGACTGGAGAGGTGTTAACAAGCTTGAACGGTCCCTTGAAATATGTTAACTACTTATGCTAAACAATCTGTTCCACCATTTATTTAGCTGTAGCACTCTGAGGGCTTGGCTACACTTGAACCATTACAGCAGCACAGCAGCTGTGCCCCTGTGGTGCCTCACTGTAGACACTAGCTATGCCAATGTGAGGGGCTCTCTCATTAGCGTAGGTAATCCACCTCCTGAGAGAGGATAGCTAGGTCAACGGAAAAATTCTTCCATCGACCCAGCACTGTCTACAATCGGGGGTTAAGTTTGCTTTACTATGTTGCCTGGGGATGTGGATTTTTCACATCCATGAGCAATGTATAGGGTGTGGGAGGGGGTGAGAGCTCCGGCTGGAGGTGCGGGCTCTGGGGTGGGGCGGGGATGAGGGATTTGGGGTGCAGGAGGGGGCTCAAGGCTGGGGCTGGGGCTTGAGGTGCAGAAGGGGAGGTCGCTTACCTCAGGCGGCTCCCGGGAAGGAGCCAGCATGTCTCTCTGGCTCCTATGCGCAGGGGCAGCCAGGAGGCTCTGTGCGCTGCCCCCATCCGCAGGTGCTGCCCCCACAGCTCCCATTGGCCCCCTGGCTGCCTCTGCACCTAGGAGTCAGAGGGACATGCTGGCCACTGCAGCCAAATGGACTTTTAGCGATCTGGTCAGCTGTGCTGACTGGAGTTGCTAGGGTCCCTTTTCAACCAGGCATTCTGGTTGAAAACTGTACCCCTGTCAAACCTAGCAATGTAGCCTGGTTGACCTAACTTTTTAGTGTAGACCAGGCCTGAGTACATTTCCGAGACCTGAAGAAGAACTCTGTGTAATCTTAAAAGCTTGTTTCTCTCTATAGTATAGTGTTTCAGATCCAGCCCTAGAATTTGGTGTCCAAGGATCTGACTACACTGCAATTAAAAACCTGCAGCAAGCCAGTGCCAGCTGACTCAGGCTCATGGGGCTGTTCAATTGCTCTGGAGATGTTCAGGCTCAGGCAGTAGCCTGAGCTCTGGGACCCTCGAGAGCCTGAGCCTGGATGTCTACACCTCAATTAAACAGCCTCTTACCCTGATCCCTGCAAGCCCCAGTCAGCTAGCACAGACCAGCTGCAGTTTTTTAATTGCAGTGTAGACATACTTCAAGTCTACAATTATAGATAGAGAGTAATTCCGTTGGGTTACAGAGTAACAGGATTGTGTCTGAACCAATGTGTTGCATCCGAAGAAGTGGGTATTGACCCACGAAAGCTTATGCTTCAATACCTCTGTTAGTCTATAAGGTGCCACAGGACCCTTTGTCGCTTCTACAGATCCAGACTAACACAGCTACCTCTCTGATACTCTGAACCACTGATATTTACACCAGTACTAAATCAGTGTCTGGGCCTATATTAAGGAAGGGAGGAGGAAGGAAGAAAGAAAAGAGTTTCTGATCATGCGTATACAGTAGACTAGATCCATTATGATGATTGTTGTGGGGAAAAAAGGATGATGTATTAAAGGTGTATTTGGGAAGGAGAATCTTCACGGTCCTTTTTTGTGTACAGTAGTAATGGCATTTAACTGTGAGAAAACAATACCTGAGATCATCTTGTTGAAAGCGGTTCCTAGGAAGCTATGAAAATCGTAAGTTTAATGTGGACACCTGCTTGAAAATTTTTATCCCCTCTGCATAAAAATCTGTATAGAATAGAATTTTTCATGGTCATTTTTGTTTATTCCTTTTAAATTATATTTTCTCACTCTTCAGATGCAATCCCGATCCCCCACTTTTTTTCTACTGTGCTGTAAATGGCTTACTTAAGTCTTACTGCTCAAGCAACAAATGTGGCCTTTTATTGACAAAGACAGATGGCAATTTCCCCTACAATCAGTTTTCTTTTCACCAGATGACATACAAAACATTCAGTATGCAACCGAAGGATATACCAAGGCACCTTACTAGCCTCACTAGTACCCCAATGATTTGGTAAAGCTTAAATCTTCCTGGCCTATGAATGGACTGGATAACTGTTGGCTATTACACATTCAGTTTAGATCTGTTTTCATTATCTATATCATCTATATCCTTCTTTTTCTTAACCCATATAAATGTCCTTTTTCATATTTGCTGTTTGTCTAGTCTACAAGGTGCTTATTTCCACATTCACATGCTTATTTAAGCCAGTCTCTTTCCATCTTTTGGGCATTCAGCAAAAGGCTGAGGTTAAACAAATGGTGAAATCATGGTCCCTCTTTCAGTCAGCCAATAATGCGCAGGTTCCATTGCCCACTTGTTAAGATTTCAAACAAGCACCTTTGTGCTTTCTCCCATGCTGCTTCTTACACTTAGGAGGAACTTCCACTAAGCACCCACAAAGCCACCTCATTATCCACCTTCAAATTCCTCCTTAAAACTCTCCTTTGCTGTGATGCCTTGAAACATTAACAACAGTTAGTTTATTGGTGCTTTCATACCACTGTCATCTCTTGCAAGCTCTTGGGGGCAGAGACTGTCTTTTTGTTCCGTTTGTACAGCACCTAGCACAATGGGGTCCTGACCCATAACTAGGGCTGCTAAACACTATGGTAATAGTAAGACTATTGAAGGCAATGGCAATGTGTCTGCTTTTTGCTCCTTTGACAGTACTCCCTTTCTTGCATCTTCATCGCCTTTGCTTGGAGTGTATCCAAATCATTTGGCTGGCATGCATAAAACCTTGAGAGAAACTTGAAACAGTTGGTTGTCATGACACAGGCAAAAATCCCTATTTCTTCTTAGTCCAATATACATCATGTACATTTTCTTCTTTTTCATGATTTTTAGATTACTTTGCAGATGGCTACACTCCTACAGTAACATTTTTTTGGTTTCAGAAACATTTCCATTTAAAGCTTTAATTTACTTACCATGACAAATTTTCTGAAACAGACCAACATTTGATTGGACGTATTTAAATATTTTGAAATCTAAAATTACAAACACGTTGAAAAAACAGAACAACATTTAAACAAAAAAAATTTTAAAAATGAATTTCAAGTAACATATAAATAATATCTTACATTTATATACTCCAGTTCCTGGCATTCTTCTATATGCAAAAGCACTGAGATGCAGCAGCCTGTAGAGTGGAAAGCTGCAACGATCCAGCCTACAGCATATGCACACTAATTATAGCAGGAGAAATGTTGGCCAAAGCCATTGAGGAAAATCACAACTCTTGCCAAAGGTGCTGTAGAATTTTCAATGTCCAGACAGAGCAGGTAGAGCCACGGTTTTTAAGATCCCTCCCAGGGCGCTACACATTTGGCAACATGCTGGAACTACATTCTGCTGCAAACCCCACAGTTTCTGTGATACTCTGATGCACAGTTGGCTGGAAATTCAGCTTCAGGGCAATTTAAAAATACACATTTGTACAGAATGAAATATGAAAATGAAGAATTCAATAAGAAAAGTTCTCCTTGCATTGTTAATGCTGATTGTAAATGCAGTTTATTTTACTCTGCTCTAAATTTTCAGTTTTCAAAGGGATGTAGATTTTTGTATTGTATTGTTTTGTATTGTAAATGCACAGTTTCATTATCGGAGTTGGCTGGGAGCCTGAGGGTTTTGGAAACCAGCATTAGAGTTCTTTTGGGACTGTGGGATAATCATGTTTCTGCTAAGAGATGTAAGTTGCCTTCATTAGTCTTCAGAGTCTACAAATGAGTGAGAAGAAGAGGAATGTTTGCACCTCTTTTTGAGCTATTGTTTCAGGTTGTCTCCAGACTCAGGAAGACAGCACTGCCTTGGTTATCCTTGGTTTAGGCCATGTCTACATGTACAGCGCTGCTGTGATGCAGCGTGTCTGATGAAGAGCTCTCCTGTCCACACAATAAAACCACCTCCATGAACTGCTGAAGAGCTTATGTCTGTGTAACTTATGCCGCTAAAGGGGATGGTTTATTCACCCCCCTGATCACCATTAGTTATGCTGACATAGGCTGTAGTGTAGGCATAGCCTAAGTTTGGAAGGATGTCTTCACAAACACAACGTAAGGCACACAAAACAAAAAGACACCCTCAAATTCTGGAACACAATTTGCAGCAGGAGATGGATTCTCTGGTCATTTGCACAGGTCCATAATAAACAGTGAACTGATCTCATTGGAAGAGTTCCCCATAGAATGATGCCTACCACAGTCTACCCTATATAACTACTTTTCAAGATTTAAGCAAAGATCTGTGATTCCTGCAAGTCTGTGTATCCGAAAATTCACATTGAGACTAAATAACACTCCTCAGCTCATGACATAGAGAAGATGTACTCTAGATATGGGTGAGATTCGCTGCTGGTTGACATTAATTTCTGTTAACCAGATGTAGTATGCTGCTGCTCTCGTGGTGGATAATCCAAGGCAGCACGGGTGGGTGGAGAGAGTACGGGAGGCAACAGATAGACCACCCATGTTTGATAATATCACATACCAGTGAGAGAAACTTCTTTGGTTTTATTATAATTTTCTTAGTTTAAGTTGTTTAGAAATCTCTCCATATAAAGATTTCTCCATTTCATATTATTTATTACATAACATTCACCTTTAGGAGAGCTATAAAAATGCCATATACTTGTCATACAGTGACAATTCCATTTGAACAGTTACTGTGTTCTTCAAGCAAGCTAACAGCAATATATCATTTAGAAACATTCTCTGGGGTTGTATTTCTTAATTAATGTAATTTTTAATTAATGGGTTACAGGTTAACTCGCTATTCAAGAACGCTATTCAACCAATTCCAGCTTTTCCATTAAAATAATTTTCTTTGCACATCCAAAAGTAGGGATTTTGTATGGCTATGTCTATAGCCATGTATATCTGTTATGCGCTGACCCATTAATCAATTTATCTTTCACAAATCATTTTCCAAGTAACAAACTTTCTCCAGCTAAAAGTGATAAGGGCAAATAAACAAGGTCTGCCTCTAAATCTGTATGACTCAACATGTGTATTTACATATCTTTACTGCAGATGAGGTTTCTTAAATGCATTCTTGGTAACAATCACTAAATATTTGTTAGATTATTCCTTTCATGTACATGCATGAAGAAATAGTTTGGTATTTACTAGATCATAAACAACTGAAGCAGCATATGTGTAAGATTAAAGCCAAAACTTGCATTCCTTGCATTACCAAAGCTGCCACTGGTATGTGGGTGCATTAGAAATGGAAAATCAACCCCTAATAGATCTAGGTCCTGCCCCTGCTGACAATGAAGTCAATGGCAAAACTCATCAATGAGGGCTGGACCACAGCCCTGTGCTTTTATCAGGTCTATTAATGTCGTTAGGTAGGTTTGTATTGTTATCTTTTTCAAATGGCCTTCACAGTGCTAGTATCTCAAGTGATGGAATGCTTTGAGTTCTGTTTAATTGTGAGAGTAGTTAGCAAAGTACACATGGCCTATGTAGTCAGGGAGTTGTTTTTCGGAGAACTGTGTTGTAACTATGCCATCAAACCCTGATAGAAAACCTAAGGTCCCATCTGAACTTCCTCTCTCGTTATGTTGGTGAGCCAGTTAAACTCTGCTTGTCTTCTTACTGGGTTACAAATATTACTATTTACATTTATTAGTAGTATTATGGCGACACAGTCCCCAGCCAAAATCAGGGTTCCATTGTACAAACATATAGTGAGAGACAGTCCCCATCATGAAGAGGAGTGGTTCCATAATATGGTGGGAATCCATGGAAAAATTAATGCACCTCAGGTTGTATTATTTTTTGTGGATTTTCTGAAGGGGTTGAGGTTGGGAGGAGGGAACAATGCATATTCCCTCCAATTTCAACCTTGGTCTTCCTCCTGTTGCAACTGGCCTTCCTCACCCCAATACTACTATAATATAGCCCTGACCCCAAAAAGGACTCTTTGAAGGTTCTCAGGAGGGGAGATGGTGCCACAGTGGTAGCTGAATGCCCACAAATAGAGGATGACCTGCATGCAGAGGGCTCCATCCATTTCTACTCCATTCTTTTCCAAATAAAACTCCCATTGAGGACAGATGGTTTAGTAGTTGAAGATACCACAGTAAGGGCTTTGTCGTTGCAAAGTTGGGCCTAAGTATTTAACATAATGCATACTTTTACAACTAGTTATGCGAAGATTTGTTGTCCCTTGTCACAATGGACTTCTCCAACATTCTGATGCCTATGGTCAAAATTACATTGCAGAACTTGAAACGTCCATCTAGATGTCAGGTTTATCTTTCAGATCTGGAAATTTCAAAAAGAAGATGTCATCTCATTATTTGTTTTCTATAGATTGTGGGAGGGTGTTTGTGCACTAAATCATTTCCTTCTTGTTGAGTGTTTTTCCTGCCTCTGCTACTGTTTAGTCCCTAGTTCTTCTACATATTTTGACTCTATTTCAGGGATCGGCAACCTTTGGCATGTGGCCCTTCAGGGAAATCCACTGGCGGGCTGGGACGGTTTGTTTACCTGCAGCGTCTGTAGGTTTTGGCCAATCGCAGCTTCCACTGGCTGCGGTTCACCAGTCCAGGCCAATGGGGGCTGCGGGAAGCAGTGCGGGCCGAGGGATGTACTGGCCGCCGCTTCCTGGAGCCCCGATTGGCCTGGAACAGCGAACCGTGGCCAATGGGAGCTGCGATCGGCTGAACCTGCAGACGCTGCAGGTAAACAAACTGGCCCGGCCTGTCAGCGGATTTCCCTGATGGGCTGCATGCCAAAGGTTGCCAATCCCTGCTCTATTCTACAAGGATCCTCTGTTTTATGATCCATCATCAGCTGTGGGCCCCATGTGTTTTAACTGCTGTGTGCGACAAACTGAAAATGTGTCATTCTATGTTTCTTTCCACGGAGTGCAAGATGTTGTTCTATGTTATTCCTTTCACTGCAGTGGAGAAATGGTTTTGAATATAAATTATACTCAGGTAGTTGGTCCTACTGGCAGATAAGAATGGGAATGGAATTAGGTGATGTTTCTATTTCTTTGCAGTCACAAGGAGAGTCATACATAGAAATGACAGCATAACACCATCTAATCACAACCTGCTCTCCTCTGGGAGTACAATAACTACCTGAGAACAGCATCCATTAACAAACATTTCTGCACTGCCAGTGCAGGACAATCAGGTGTAATCAATATTGTTATCACAGAAAAGAATGCATAACAACACATTAGCAGCCTCACATTCTGGAATTAAGAAAACCCAGGAATGTAAATATTGCTAGCTACTGTGGATTAATAATAAATAAATAAATAAATCAGCCTCCCCCGATTTTTGTTGCATCCGCAAATTTTATCAGCAACGATTTTATCATTTTTTGTCCAGGTCATTAATAGAAATGTTAAATAGTGTAGGGCCAAGGACTAATCCCTGCAGAATCCCACTGGAAGCACACCCATTCAAGGGTGATTCTCTATTTACAGAAGCGACAAAGGGTCCTGTGGCACTTTATAGACTAACAGAGGTATTGAAGCATAAGCTTTCGTGGGTGAATACCCACTTCTTCGGATGCAAGCAGTGGAAATGCTCTCTATTTACAATTATATTTTGAGGCCTCTCAGTTAGCTTATTGTTATTAGATTACTGTTCTGACTCTGATGTTTACTTTGCAAGAATTTGTAAACCTGTTAAAATTTCCTAAATAAATAGCTAAAAACAAACAAGCAAAATCAAGCCACATAGAGGAAAAATAAGTTTAATAGGATGGCCCTGACTGGGAGTGCCCTCCGTTTCTGCTCTCAGGTAGTCCAAGGATTCTATGCCAAGCAACTTTGCTTGAATAATACCATTCCTAGAAACCAATTTATTAAAAAAAAGTAGTGCAAGCAGTCTGTAACAGAAGTCCCTACACATTGTCCATGCCATCCCCAGTGCTCTTCCCAGTGGGAACCCACATAGCCTCTCTGCTCGGGAATCATTCTCATCATGCTCTAGTGTCTTCTGCCACACCTAGGTTCCTTGTCCACCCCCCTGCCAAGACAGCCACTCCAGCCTGTCCAGATGGAGTGCAACACCACTCTCCCCAGTGGGAACCCCCACAGCTTCTCTGCAGCAAAATCATCTGTACCAAGGGAGCATCCCTCACTCCTCCTGCCCCTCTCACTATTCCTCTGAGTCCAGCCCTCCATCCTTGGAGATGTCAGCGTGTAAGCCCCTCCACTGCTCTCCCACCTTCAGCCTTTGTCAGGGGCTGCCTGCAGCAGAGCCAGTCTCCTGACAACCTAATAAGCACAGCTGGCCTTGATGGAAGCTGTCTGATTGCACCACCTGGTTGGTTGCAGAAGTCAGCAAGCTGATATTTAAGCTCAGCAGCAGGCCAATGGTTGCTCAATATGCTCCTTGCCTGTAGCTATGCTTGGTCCTGTCCCAGCTTCTGTTGTTTCTAGCCCTGCTCCAGTCTCCAGGGCTGTATCTGCCCCAGTTCGATCCTGGCTCTGATTCTTGGCTATGCTTTCTGATTGTGACTCTGGCTTATCCTTCCACCTAGGCTTTGGGCTCTGCCCCATGGCTTTGCTCCAGGACCAATGCTATCTGGATTCAGCTGTAACTGGTAGGCTGGACTCTTGCTCTAACCAGTGACTTGGTCACTGACAACCCTCTTCAGCTCTCAGGCTTAGAGCCAGTAGGCGCCTCCTTCTGTTGCTTCTCCTTGGCGTTCAGCCCTCTGCAGCCCTGACTTGGGGATGCCAGGCAGCAAATCCCTCTTGCTACTTTCCAGCCTTCAGCCTTCTCAGCCCTTGTCAGCCTCCCAGCACTGGCTTTGATTCCTGAAAGTCAGAAAGCTAACCTCTCTTTCTGTTATCCTTGCCTACAGCCTCATTCACTGGGACTCCCTTCCCCTCATCAAGTCTCTTCCTGTGTCTGAATTCTGATCTTTCCTTATCCTTTATATCCCCAGGTGCTGCTGCCTGACTCTTTTAGCAGGCCACATGGGGAGTACCTACTTCATTACAGGAGCCAGATACCCTCTGATACCATAAATAATTGGGGTGGGATCTATGAAAGTGCTTAGGCACCTAAGTCCCTGTTTTGGCTCCATTGAAATCCACAAAACTCCTGCTGAACCCTGAGGTGCCTAAACTCAATTGGTGCCCAAGTTTTCAGAGTGAAAGATCCCTGTGTTCCTGTCTTTGACCATGTGCACTGCTGCCTCCCTCTAGATGTCTGGCACCTATCCCGTCCCAGAGTGATTCACAAACCAAGGAAAGATGGGCATTAGGCCACCTAAGTGTCATGTGCGGGGACTGGTCTGGTAGTCATGCTCAGAGGTGGCCTACTGAATTGGGTTCCAATCAAAATCCAGCCTGAGGAGAAGGAGCTGACTTTATAATTTTTAGCCTAGTTGATTGAGAACTCATTTAGGATGTTGGAGATCTAGGTTCAATTGCCCCCTTCTCCCTGCCTGAGGGTGGGGAGAGGATTTGACCAGGAGTCTCCTACCTCTCAGGAGAGTGCTCTACCTATTAAGCAATGAGATAATGTGATGTGGGGCTTTCTCAGTCTCCTGTCTGAGCTATTGCATTCTGGATAAATAATGAAAGAGTGATTGGAGCAGAGGGACTGGACCCAGGGTCTCCCACCTCCGAGGTGGGTGCTGTAACCACTGGACTACAGTCATACACTCTCGCTTTCTCTGGCCCAATGACTAATCCACTGAGGATAAAATTTTTATTAAAGTTAATGCTTAGAATCAAATTTACACAAGTTAAGAAGTAAGGTACTGTAGATCTGGGATCAGGCTTGGGTTATGGGTGGGGTGCGTCCCTTGGTTTGTCAGGGAAGGGATGAAGTGGATTTTTTCCCCTGGTCAGCAGTCTTGATTACTCGACCTGGTACTGACAGTGGCCCGTGATGTGTTCAGTGTATATGTCTCTGGACCATCGGATCGTGTTACTAAAGCAGTCATTGGGCCAGAGAGAGAGAGAGAGAGAGAGAGAGAGAGAGAGAATGGGATTGACTCTATATCCAGTGGTTAGGGCACTCTCCTATGAAGTGGGAGACCCAGGGTCCGGTCCCCCTGCTCCAATGTTTTTTTCATTCTTCATCCACAGTGGAACAGCTTCAAAAGGAGAGACTCAGAGAGCCCTGAATCAGAATAGCCCATAGCTCAATGATTAGAGCATCTTCCGGAGAGGTGGGAGATCCTTGTGCACATCCTTTCCTCCCCACTCAGGCAAAGAGAGGAATTGAACCTGGGTCTCCCACATCCCAGGTGAGAGCCCTAATCACTGGGGTAAAAGTTATAAGGTGAGCACTGCCCCCTCCTCCAGAGCATTTGTGTGGAGTGAGGCAGGCACTTAACTCATTCTCACAAGAAGTGCATTAGGTGCCTAATTTGAGGTGTCTGGTTCCTGTTCCTGCATTGCTAGCTGAGATAGGATCACCCCCCTGCAGCCTGAGGCACCTATCTGTGAGAGAGGGGCAGGGTTTAGCACACACCTTTGTGGTTGGCATCTCCCATTGGCTAGCTTAGGCAGGGAGCCACTTAGCATGCTGGATTTGTGGATCACATTCTTAGGTGCCTATCTCCCCCCATTCATTGTATAGGGAGTTTAGGCACCTAGCTCAGCTTGGTGGAGCGTAGTGTTGTTCCTGTGATTTCCTGTCTTGTCTAATGAAATTTAGCTCACCCAAAGTCTTTGTAGATCTGCCAGCCAGGTAGGCTGTGACCCTCCTTTCATAAGACACAACATGCTGGCAATTCGTCTCCTTGGTGAAGTTTACTGGCTCACTCCTTGGAACCCCAGAAATTTCAAAATAGACCTTTGATTTTTTTAAACGACTCCCTCCCGCTGCATGTTCCTTTTTGTAGATTTTGCAATCTTTTGTCAGTGTTGCAATCTTGATTAGTTGGTGTCTCCGTATGCAAATAGATTTCCAGTCTGAGACACACAATGCACAATACACACCTGACTAGACACAGAGACAAAATCATCTCCTATCACCTGCCTGAACATAATTTGTCCAAGGCCTGTCACCGCCTGGTGACCTGCTTTTAACGTCAAGGCTTTACGAACATAATTTCCAGTATAGATACTTAACTCCTTCAGTATCATTTGTACATACATCTCGCAGTGATTAGGACAAACACTGTGCTACTGGCTGTTGGTAGAGATCTCCCATGACACCCGTTAGCACACTATTATGTAGACATCAGACCTAGGGATTCCAGTAAACTCCTATGCACCTCTTATGCTCTCTGCCAGTTGGCACCAATGTCACAGGATTTTTATCTTTTTCAGAAAAATAAAAGGTTCCTTTTTAAACGTTATCCTGTTCCCTGCAAGCAAACTCCAAATACAATGTTCTAATCAACAAGCCAAAAATGTGATGTTATTACAGCAGGCATGTACTTTCATCATTTTTTATGATTAAGAAGTATACACGGTATTCAGATCCCTTCCCCCCTCAGAGTAGTCTTTTGCACCCTTGATAGAATAATAGAGGATGACAAGTCTCTAAGTAAAAATGCAGTATGGACATAATAATATATATGGTTCCATTCTCCAAGAAATATGTTCACAACAAGGAATATCCATTAGATCTAGCTGGGAAATTATTCTTTTCCCTCTGACAATTTTTTGACAAAAACAAATAGTTATTCATTTTCATCAAACTTTTTCAGTTTTCATAAGGATAAGAAACAAACCTTGAAGAAAAAATGTCCATGAACATGATATTTTGTGGAACAGTAATTTTCCATTGAAAAAAACATTTTGACAGAAAATTTTCAACCAGTACTATTACCTATTCATTGGTTCCACAGCTGTTTTACACAACTTTGAGCCAAATGCTTTGCTGCTTCATATGGTGTGCATGCTAATGGATCTGTGTGAGTGAGCACAGACCAATAAGAGGAAAAAACATCCCACTCTAAACTACCAACAACCCCACTGGATGGAAAGGGGTTTGTGGAATTTCAGGGTGGGTGCATGGCTGGAGACAGCAGAGAAGAACCTCTGGCCAACAGGACAATCTCTATCTCAAGGTATGTCTACACTACGGTGGCTCCAGCAGCACAGGTATAGCACTGCAGCGGTGCTGCAGTAGCATTGTAGTGTAGACGCTTCCTACATCGATGGAAGGTGTTCTTCTGTTGGTGTAGGTAACACACTTCTTCAAGAGGTGGTAGCTAGGTCAACGGAAGAATTCTAGTCTACACGTAGCTGCATCTACAGTAGGGCCTAACTACGTGGCACAGAGTGAAAAATATTTCATAGCACTGACTGATGTACCTAGGTCAGTCTAATTTTCAGGCATAGACCTGGCTTCAGTTTGCGCCTCAGTATTTACCTTGTCCTCAGGAGCGTTTTGAGGAATAACCAGTTAATGTATAAAGAATACTTTGAAGATGAAAGTGATAATTTATTATTATGCTTACATGATTCCCTAAAACAGCTTCTAACCTCGTCCTATGATTTAAACTAACTAAGCTATACTTTCCTATTACGTTGCCTTTTCAAATTTTCCTAGCAACATGAATCTGTCTGGAGATGAGAAAGCTGTTAGAATCTTTTCTAATTTCTACTAAATTCTGGAACATTCCTAGCTAAGGTCTGTGACCTTATGTCACTTGTTTACATTCTCTGGTCCATTTCTGTGATTGAGGTTAGGCCTGATCTCAAGCCTCAGATCTGCATGCCTCTGAACTTTGGGAAAAGTTAGATAGATCCAGCAAACAAACAAACAAACAAACAAAAAATGGTATTTAAATGCCGAAGGCTTCTAGATCCCTGTCACACTGTGGTTCTCACCTAACTCTGCTAGGAACTTTTAGGAAATTTCTCCAGCACATATCCAGTTGAGAAGATTGAGATTTTCAAAAATGACTAGGAGATTTAGACACACAATTCACATTGAAACTAATGGAAATTGTGTGGCTATATCACTCACTTAGCTTTGAAAATCTCAACCATTGTCTGTTCAGAAGAGGTCTCTAGATGTATCTGCATTTTGTGGCCACTTAAATGTACTAATAAAAGAGCTGATGGAAGGGAAATAAGACTGCCACATGCTAGCTCTTTCACTATTCCTTGAACAGTTCCAGTTTTGATGTGGCTGTCCAAACTATCTGTTAGGAGCACAGCTCCTAGCCTGGTCACTAGACAACCCAGCAAGCTCAGCTGGGCCCAAAGAGCCTTCTCCAAATGGCTGTACTTCCTGATTGGGCAAGAGAGTCTGCAGCTTGCTACTTGAGCCTTGCAGCAGTAGCAGTACAGGTGCTGCTCAATGTGTACCATGCCCACAGCTACGCTTGCCCTGGTCCTGCTTCCAGGCCTTGTTCCAGTCTTGACCCCTTTCCACTCCTGTCTAGTCTGCCTCCCTGCCCTGCTCCTGCCTCTAGTTCCGACCTTTGTCTTGGCTCTCTCAACACTGATTTTGGCTTACCTTTGGTCTGGTGTCTTGATCCTGACTCCTGTTCTGACCCCAGGCTTGGCTCATTGACCCTGCTTCTGGCTTTACCCTCAGTCTGATACCTGACTCCTGGATATATGCTCACCACCGGGGCTGGATTTCCAATTAGGCAGAGTAGGCACATGCCTAGGGGTGCCAGCATTCCAGGGGTGCCTAAAAGTTAAAAGTGGGTTAAAAGTTAATACAATAGAACCTCAGAGTTACAGACACCTCGGGAATGGAGGTTGTCCATAACTCTGAAATGTTTCGTAACTCTGAAGAAGAGTTACAGATTTCAGCCACATGGAGGGTTGGGGCTGCAGCGGAGGGTCAGGGCTCTAGGTGTGTGTGTGTGGGAGTTGGAGCTTCTGACTCTCAGGGTGCCAGGGCTCCTGGTGGGGGGCTCAGGGCTTCTGCCCCGTGGGAGCACCAGGGCTCAGCATTTTAGTGCTGGGGGAGTGCAGCATTTTAGACCTGGGGGAATTCCCGGTTTGAGCCCTGTGGGGGTCGCTGAAGCTTGGGGCTTCCCACGTCTCCACTCCCTGCTGGTGGGGGTGGAGTGCCAGGGCTTGGGGCTTTAGCTACAGGGGGAGCACTGTGCCGAAGATGCTGTGCCTAGGGGTGCGTAAGGTGTAAATCCGGTCCTGCCCACCGCTACTCCAAACTGCCACCACAACCGCTAAACAAGGTCCAGCTCCAACCACTGTGTAGGCTGCCCATGCCCTGGCAGCTTACACTATCATAAATTCAGAGTTTAAGGCCAGAAGGGATCATCCAGTCTGAACTACTGTATATCATAGGCAATTACATTTCACCCAGATACTCCTGTAATTAACACAATAATCATAGAAGATTAGGGTGGGAAGAGACCTCAGGAGGTCATCTAGTTCAATCCTCTGCTCAAAGCAGGACCAACCCTAACTAAATCATCCCAGCCAGGGCTTTGTCAAGCCGGGCCTTAAAAACCTCTAAGGATGGAGATTCCACCACCTCCCTAGGTAACCCATTCCAGTGCTTATCCACCCTCCTAGTGAAAAAGTGTTTCCTAATATCCAACCTAGACCTTCCCCACAGCAACTTGAGACCATTGCTCCTTGTTCTGTCATCTGCCACCATTGAGAACAGCCTAGCTCCATCCTCTTTGGAATCCCCCTTCAGGTAGTTGAAGGCTGCTATCAAATCCCCCCTCACTCTTCTCTTCTGCATACTAAATAAGACCAGTTCCTATAGCCTCTCCTCATAAATCATAACTTGTGTTTGACTAAAGCATATAATCCAGAAAGGCATCCAGTCTTGATCTGAAGACTTCAAGAGGTAGAGAGTCCACCACGTCCCTTGGTAGTTTGTTCCAATGGTTAAGCACCCTCGCTGTTAAAAAAAAGTGTGCCTTATTTCCAATTTGAATTTGTCTGGGTACAGCTTCCATCTATTTGTTCTTTTTATGCCTTTCTCTGCTAGATTAGAGCACGCTTTAGCACTCATTATATTCTCCCCATGAAGGTACTCATACATTGCCATCAAGTTACTTCTCAATTTTCATTTTGATAAGTTAAACAGATTGGACTCTTTACAGCTCTCTCACTCTAAGGCATTTTCTCCAGCCCTCATCACTTTTTATGGCTATTTTCTCCACCCTCCAGTTTTTCAACATCCTTTCTTAAATGTGGACGCCAGACTTGTATGCCGTATTCCAGTATCAGTCTCACCAATGCTGTATACAGAGGTGAAAAACCCCACCATTTGCATGAAGATGATAATCTTCTGGTTCATGCAGAGCAAACCAGACTGATCTGTATTAACGGTGTCTGACGGAACATTTTCCTACTTGCTCGCCAAAATTTTGATGAGGATTTTATTGCCAACAATAAGAAGTGATATAAAATGTATAACACGGGGACCTTCCTATGTAAGTGAATTATATATGACTAACATAGTTGTTTGTCTCCCAAGAATTCAGAAATCCAGCCCTTCTCAAAGTACAGCCATTATGGCTGAGTTCTAATGAGAAGTTGTCAGGTCCTGGAGACCTGTTCAAGGTCAGCTGCTGGATAATATTCTTTGTCTCTGTAATTTCAAAAGCCCAACAGCTTGTGGTATCTTGAGTTGTGTTTAACCCTCTAGAGGGACTGTAACATGATCACTTGAGACTTACCCCCTGCAGCAGGTACTGCATGTCAGATTCTGCTGGAAAGCAGTGAACAATATCATTTGAATATTGATTGTTTCCTTTGTCTGAGGTAAGTCCCATTTCATTGCAAGCCGGGCTGGAAGAGTGCCTTTGTACTGTCCAAAGACTTTATTTTCTCCAATATTTTTTCTGTTATCTTTTGCATCAACCTCCAGAGTGAGTCTTTCAAATACCATCATATTATGATTGCAAGTCCCTGGATATCCAGCCACTTCTATCTGATTTATTGGATCTGGATTGTTTACTAGGACTCAGTCCAGAATAGATTCTGATTATGATGCTTGCACAATGTTCAAGGGAAACAAGCCCGTATTATATTCAGAGGGATGCACCCTTATTTGATCATATCCCAACTCTTATTCTAGCTATGTCTAGGCTGTTAAAATTCCCTGTGGACAATATTTTACTCTTTTTACATAGATCCGTATGTGAACAAACATTCTCTCAGGCTGCCCTGGAGATGCATAACAGTTTCTTCACGTTTTTCTCTTTTTGGTACATTTCTCTCTTGCAGTGCATTCTAAATTGTCTCTTCTGTAAAGCTAATCTGCATTTCTAATCAGCTCTTTAGACTTCTCCAACCACAGCCATATTTCAACACTCCCTCACAACCAGGTTTATGTGTCTAAAGCTTTGTCTAGACTAGACTTGACATTCTTTTAAGGCTGTTACCACTGGTTGAGCTACATCAGTGGTAGGAACAGTGGAAGAGCCACTGGCATTTTCACATGTGCCCTAAGTGGATTTTCTCTGAGCAGGGTTAGGGGACACAGTGGGAAAAATATTGGCAGCCAGTCTACCCTAGCATACAGTAGTTGGTGCTTAATTGGGAGTAGAAATAGTGTGAAATCTTTGGTTAAAAAGCTCAGTGCAGACACAGCTTCAATTACCCCATGGACTTTTTAAGCTGGTTGACACAACTGCATCCAATATTATATATACATATGCTGTTCCCTTGCATCTTTGCAATCTAACTGTGGAGTTTTGTAAATTCAGTGGTAGGGCCTTGAATAATTCTTACTGTCACGGGGTGTGTGTGTGTGTGTGTGTGTGTATTATAGGCAGAACTGGTGGCCTTTAGTTAAGGTTGTCCAACACTTCCAATTATAACACCTTGTTTTCCATTGCTTATAACCTAGCCTGAATGGTTCAGATTTGGCAGAAATTCTCCATGCCAGGCATCTGCCTCAGGCAGACTTGTTTTGGAAGGTTTAAGCTGAAATGGTTAAGCCATTTCCAAAAATTAAATTAGATTAAAAAAAATGTTAACAAAATTCTTACAACCATTTATCTGAGAAGCTCTAGTGCTTCCATGTTGTGCAGCCGGCCCTTGAAGTTTGGCGGTTGAATGGCCTTTGTGTCAGGGATGTGATGTGCCTTTCGCTGCATCTGTGAAAATGTGCACAAATTTGTCCACTCCTTTTCAGTCCACTCCTTCTTGGGGAGTTCCCTGATGGGTCACTCCTCCTCTTTACAGTCCTTTTTGGGGCTTACCTTTATTCTTCTCCTTGTCATGTCTCTCCATTGTCCTTCTGTTTTTTTTACCCATATTTCTTTCCCTGTGGCTCACCTGCCTCTGCTGCTGTCTGATGTCAGAATGTTTTGGGGGCTGCCAGGTAGCAACAGGGCATGAGCTGCTGAGATCAGAGCACTGTTGCATCATTTCCTGTGATGAAATATATTCAGGACACAGGCGGGTCCCAGCTGCTCTTAAACACATACTGGTTTTTCCATTATGCCCCTGCCTCATTAAAGGCACAGGAGGGATGGGTCTCAGTAAATGAGGCAGCTGTTCAATATTTCTTTTTATACTCATCTTTCATATACCACAGATGGAAACCAAATAGACTAGAATGTGTAGACCTAGGTCTTATTTATTGCTCCCCATATAAACCCTTCACTGAACGCAGAATTCTGGGAGCATTGTACAGCTCAGGAGCACTTTTTCCTTCTCTCTCCTTCCTCAGTGAGGGGCAAACATTTCCCCACCACAACCACCACCACAGGCACTGAGACATTAGTATCTTAAGGCATCAAGTCTTTGATGTAACTGGTGTGTGTTCTACAGAAACCTTTCCCAGATGGATTTCAGTATTGAGAGAGATTTTAACTTCCATCCTATGTAAATAGACAAATATGGTGTGAGGAAGAATTAAAACAGAAAAATGTGAATTATAATTGGGAATAGTTTAAAAAACACTGTATTCGATGCCCAAATATCCATAATACCACAATCAAGAAAGAAGGCCGTATTAGCTAAAAAATATGACCTGGTTTAGTGGGGAAATGAAGTCAGCTATACAAAATTATATATAAAATAAATGGAAGAAAAGGGAAGTTGATAATAATGAACATAAATCAGAAATGTGGAATTGTAGGAAATTGATAAGGGAAGCAAAGGGACACAAGGAGAATGAGATGGCCAGCAGCGTTAAGGACAGTAAAAAGGAGTTTTAAAAATATATTAAGAATGAAAATAATACTGACAATACTATTGGTCTGTTACTAGATGGAAATGGTAGAATTATCAATAACAATGCAAAAAAGGCAGAAGTGTTCAACAAATATTTTTGTTCCTTATTTGGGGAAAAACAGATGATATGGTCTCATCATATAGTGATGATAACACACTTTCCATTCCACTAGTGTCTCTGGAGGATGTTAAACAAAAACCACAGAAGACAGACATTTTTAAATCAGGAGGTCCAGATAACTTTCACCCAAGAATTTTAAAAGACCTGGCTGACAAGCTCACTGGACCATTAATGTTGATATTCTATAAGTCTTGGAGCACTGGGGAAGTTGCAGAAGACTGCGTGAAGAAGAAGCAGCTAATGTTGTGCCAATTTTTTTAAAGGGTAAACAGGATAACTTGGCTAATTATAGGCTTATCAGCCTGACATCGATCCTGGGGAAGATAAGGAGCGGCTGATGCAGGACTTGATTAATACAGAATTAAAGGGGGGTAATGTAATTAATGGAAATCAACATAGGTTTATGGAAAATAGGTCATGTCAAACTGGATTTTTTTTTAATGAGATTACATGTTTGGTTGATAAAGGTAAGAGTTCTGATGTAATATACTTAGACTTTTGTAAAACGTTTGATTTGGTACCACGCAACATTTTGATTAAAAACTAGAATGATATAAAATTATCATGATACACATAAAATGCAATAAAAACTGGCTGTTAGGTCTCAAAATGTAACTGTAAATGGGGACTTGTAAGTGTCTCATGGGGTCCTGCAGGGACTGGTCTTGGCCCTATGCTATTTAACATTTTTATCAATGACCTGGAAGAAAACATGAAATATTCACATGGAAAGTTTGCATATGACACAAAAATTGGGGGAGTGGTATTGTCACTCACTGAGGTGCATCTGGTGTGATCTATTGGTCTGATAAGGAGTCTGGCCTATTGGTTGTTGCAGAATCAGAGAGCAGAAATGGAGGTATGGTTAGGAGGCAAGATGCGGGTTGGAGCCAGGAGTCAGAACAGGACTAAAGGGCAGAGCCAGAGTTGTGGTCAGACAATAAGCCATTGGTCAGAACCAGGAGTTAGGAATCAGGAGTTCAGAGTAGTGCAGAGACTAGGACTGGAGTGGAGCAGGCAAGGGGAAGAGCAAGCAATGGACAGGAAGCAGGTGTGGCCCATCGGCAGGCCACGGTTCTGCTGCTGTAAAGGGCTAAAATGGTGATCTGATGGCTTTTCTAATGAATCAGGGAGCAAAGTCACTTAGTGCCCAGCAAGGCAACCAAGCCCAGAGGCAGCTGAGTTCCTGACAATATCCCACCACCTTGAGGGTTTCTCTTTTTCTATATGATCTATATTATGAATTGACTGTGGTGAATGGAAAGCAGTTTGTCACATGAAATAGAAAAAAACCCTCCTAGAGTATCCTCTTCAGCATTATGAGAAATATCTTCCTTCAAGGAATGAACTTGACTTTGCAACCTTAATAAGGTTCTTTCAGTATAGTTTGTGTGTGTGTGTCTGAAATATATATATATTTGCTAATTAAGCTTAAGCACTTCCTGTGCAGTGCTTGACTCCATGATGGCTCCCTGTGTGAGGGCATGTTAGGACCACAAGGACTGCTGCAATCACTGAGCTATGACAGCTGTTAGTTCATGGTTTATAGGAGAGGAATCCTTCCTGCTGGCTCCCAGTGCACAGCCCAACACTCAGGGTGTGTGCTGAAAGGGAGGATTTGGGCCTTAGGGCCTGTTTCAAAGCCCTTTGAAGTCAGTGAGAGTCATTCCAGTGATTTCAAAGGGTTTGGGATTAGGCTTTTAGAGAATAAACTCGTTTTCACTTAAAATGTCTTAAAACGTAAAAAGTGAAACAAACCAACTCATTCAAATGTAATCTGTGTGCTTTCTGTACTTAGAAATGAAAACCTAAAGCTGAGTAAGAAATGAAAAATCAGCTTCCATTTTTGCATTTTACCATATTTCTATTTGGTATTCAGTCATAGTTTGGCTGAAATAATACAGTGCAGTAATCGCACTTCATTGTGTAATTAATATGGATAACACCAGTGTTTCAAAGATGCATATGAAAAGACATATTTAACATGGTCAGCGTGTTATAATAAAAGCCTAAATGCACAGTTCCATTATATTAAAGATTTACTACTAATACATATCCAACTTTCTATGAGAAATAAAAATGGAATTAACAATGAAAAAGTGCTGTGTTTAAGTAATATTAAACTGGTGACATAAAAGCCAGAATTTTACAAGTCCATAGTTACTCTCCATCCTTAACTGAGAGTTGGTTGCCCTAACACTGTACATTAATAAATAGGCTGGACTGACTAATTTAAATTTGAACCTCCTGATTTTTTTAGGTTTGGGTCATAATCTTAAAATGATTTCACCTTTTTTGTTTGTTTGCATGTCTTTTTATTACTGGATATTTTCTGAGCAGCTTCTCTGTGTAGTTTCTTTGATCTCTGTTTCTTTTGCCTTCTGCATTCATTTATTACAGAAAAAAACTACCCTTTACTTCCAGGAGAATGGATACATGTGACAGATTTTCTCAATCTCTGAGCACTACAATTCAAGATTTTGCTCTAATCCTGTAATTCTATCTCCTGTAAATGCTGATGGGGGTTATATACATGGATCAGAAAAGAGATTTTTCACCATCAGAAGAAGTAGCTCATTTCTTCTGAGCTTGCTTAGCTCTGCCATAACATTCTGTTTCTCCCTCAAATAGTTTCACGTACCCACAAATCCCTGTTAGGTTGCCACCTACACCTCTGGCTTTAGGGACTTGCAATAACATTGGTTGCAGGATGATTAAGTGTCAGGGAGAGACTGCAGGTCTTGAATGCTGGTCCACAGCACTGTTAGGAACTAGAGAATCCCTACCTGCCACCCAGGGACCTGCTGAAAGGTGCTACAATACCAGCTGAACTCTGACAGAAGACTCCAGTCCTGGGATCTGATTGGTGGAACCCTGGGAATCCTGATTGGTCCCCACCAGCCTCTATTTAACCCAAGCACAGGAAAAGGAAGTTGTCTATGCAACTGGGTTCCCCTGGCTCAGGAGTGCTCCTGCTGCAATACCTGTTCCTACTGATCTCATGGTAACCTGACTCTTGCCTACCACTGACACCTGACTCTCAGTTTGCCCCCTGGCATGTATTGGACTCTGACCTCCTGGAATGTACCTAGTAATCTCAGTGTAGTGAGTTAAATGATGCTAAAGCGTGCCCAAAGCTGCAATAATTTTTTTTTTTTTAAATTCCAGTCTGGACTTGAGGTGACTGATGGTATATTGATCTCAAGTGCCAAAAGAGTTAGAGGTGTTTATAAACTCTTTCACTGTCCAACATTAAAACAGTGATACTTAAGTTCAGGATTTTATTCTATAGGGGCTTGGTTTACTCAGTTTCTTGGCAAACACCCAAAAGCATTCATTCTAAAGTTGAAAGTTTATTGATCAAACACAAGCGAGAACAAGAAATTAAAGTAAGTATTTGTATTGCAACTGGAATTGCAAACTTAATTAGAACTTACTAAAGTCAGGATTTTTTGGAGGCAAACTATCAGTCTTTTTTGTTTAAGCAACCTTTTTAGTAAAAAGGAAATGGTTAATTTTACACTGAGTCCTGATGTATAAAGGGTATTTACTTCTGTTTTTAACAGGCAGACAGACACCGGGTGGAAGAGAAACATGATATAAAAATGGGGGAAATATGACTTTTTGGAACACTGGATGGCTAGGTCCATTACCAATGGATGCTTTGTCAACCATAATACCTCTTGCTTGAAACCTGGTTCACATTCTGGTAAGGGACATTATCTGGTTGGGTCTTTTCTCCTTAGACGGCAGGATTGTGGCCATCTCAACGCTATGCCGATGCAGTGCAGTTGATTTCAGAATTTGATCAAACGGTGAGAGAGTGAAAGAGAAGATAGGAGGAAGGCACAGGGGAAGCATAAAAGTAACACAAAAGGAAGGCAGACAGAACAGGATCTTATATGTCTTTGCGCTGCTGGCAATTAGGTATTCCCACTGAAAGGCTGAGGAGACGATGTCATCATGATATGATGATTTTTTAAGAAAAACAAAGTTCCTTAAACAAAAGCAAGGTCTAATGGCTTTTCTCTCAGAAAGAAAGTCTTTCAGTCTCATCTGTTCCTTCTGTGTTGGAGTCAGGAAAGATGAGCTGAGTTGGGATGCAAGTCTCTTTTTAAGAACCCCAAAAAGGGAAAAAGAGGGCACCATAGTTCATCCCCTCATTATTTTCTCCACCAGTTAGGCCTAATATTTGCCACACCAATTTTGGTTCATTAATTTGTGGCTCCACATCTTCTGTTTTTACCAACAATAATTTCAACAGTCATTGAACCATATGAGCAGGCCCTTTTCGTTTGTACTAATCCAGTTTTTGTCTGGTTTTCTTGAACAGTATTGTTCACTACTGAAAATAACTTGACCTATTTTCCATTAGCATTTGTTGTTATAGTTGATTGTAACAGCTTATTAATTTTTACATACTTTTTACAACTGAATTTAAGGTAAACTTTTAGGTCCAAAAATCACAACAGTGGTAACCAAACAATGGATTTTGTGATGGCAATTTTGAGGCTGACCAGGTTACCTGCCAGAGGGAGCTGGAAGTCGTAAAAGGACAAAGTCTGCTCTTAGTGGTTGGGTCTCCAGACAGAACAAGGCAAGGTAACCTGGACAAGGACAAGTGCAGAGTCCTTTGAGTAGGGGGTTGGGCTAGATGAGGTCCCTTCCAACCCTGATATTCTATGAAGACTATGTTGGAGGAAGGAAAGAGAAATAGGTTCCTGGAACCCTTGAAAGCACTCACTAAAACCCAAAGGCTATTGAAGAGTGGTGAGGACTCAGAGGGTATGTTTACATTGCAATTGAAAAACCCACTGCACCAAGTCTTAGAGCCCAGGTCAGCTGACTCAGGCTCACAGGGCTCAGGCTGCAAAGATTGAAATAGCAGTGTAGACCTTTGGGATCTGGCTAGAGTCTAGGCCTGGAGACCCTCACCCCGCATGCGGTCTCAGAGCCCAGGCTGCAGTCTGACCTGCACATTTACAACTTCAATTTTATAGCCCCATAGCCCCGAGCCCTGTCAACCCTAAGCATCTGACGTGGGCCAGTAGTGACTGTTCCATAGGTCTTTTACTGCAGTGTAGACATGCCCGGAGAAGGAATTGTGTACAGATATTTATTATTTTGCCCAGAGCTGTGTCTCTTGTGATTTGTCTATGAGGTAAAATGTTTGGTTTAGAAATCCCTCTGCAAAGTCTGTGTTACTTGCTTCTACCAGCACATGTCCTGAACAGACAAACTGTAACCTGGAGCAGCCATGAGGGTGGAGATCTGGGGAAGGTGGATTTACGCTACTGGGGAGACTTGGGGGCATTGGTCCTCATGAGCATCCACAAAGGGGAGCTTAGTCAGGACTCTGTCACCGAGATCTCAGTGCTACCTAAGCACTTTGAGTAAACAAATGGGAACTGGGTGTCCACATTCCCTAGGTGGCTCTAAAAATCTAAAGCCTAAATCTAATTATTTAGGAAAACAATAGAAAATAACCTAATGAGGGTGAGATCGCTTATTTTACATGGTACAGGTTAATTCAACCTTGAAATAAGATGCGATTTTCTGCAAGTGGGTAATTAAACATTGAAACAGCTTAGCAGGGGAGGTGGTGGACTTGCCATCACTAGGAGCCTTTAAAACGAGATTAGATCGCTTTCTAAAAGACATGGTTTAAGCCAGGTTCTGGGAGAAATTCTATCACCTGTGTGAGCAGTGGGTTGGGCTGAATGGTTTGTGGTGGTCTTGGATGGTTCTGGACTTGGAATCTGTGAATCTATCAATCCCCTTGTTCATGCCCTTCCTTCATGTGCCACAGGGAGAACAGGGTTGC
Organism: Chelydra serpentina; assembly: GCA_037349315.1. Lineage (NCBI taxonomy): Eukaryota > Metazoa > Chordata > Testudines > Chelydridae > Chelydra > Chelydra serpentina. The sequence continues at coordinate 49,760,205 of JBAIAC010000010.1, forward strand.
CTGCAGTCCTGACCCCTTCATGAAAGATTTATCCCCTCCAAAACGCAATTGATGAGATGTATTTGCGAGAGAATGGTTGCCTTCCCTTCAGACATTAGGGATTGGCCACAGCTGCAGATGGGACATTGGACAAGGTGGACCAGTGCCTTGAGGTAGTAATTGAGAATCCTCTTTATTAGATGTTTAGCTGGTGTGCCTTGCTCATGTGCTCAGGGTCAAACAGGTTACCAGATTTGGCGTTGAGAGGAAAGTTCCCCTCAGGTCAGACTGGCCAGGACCTTGGGATTTTTTCCACCTTCCTCTGAAGCATGGAGTACAGATTGCCTCCTAGGACTATTGAGGCTTATTTCACCTAATCAATTCCCTGCCACTGCAGGGACCTTAAGCATAGGTCCTGTTCTCTGCATGTGGAATAGAGTTTAGTATCTTGTGGACTGAAATGTTTTGCCCTAACTAAAGTCATTGAGCTAAATATAGAGGTATATGGGTGACATTTCATTGCTTGTGACAAGAGGTTAGACTAGAGGATCTAATTAAAAGTCCAATCTGGCCTTAAACTCTATGAAACAATGTTCAGTTAACAATTTATCAATCTATAGGAGATGAAAACTGAAGAGGAGGAGGGAGCAAAGAGAATAGAAGATAGTGAAACACAGAAAGGAAATGAGAGGAGAAAGAGGCAGAGTGAGAGGGGGTGGTGATACAAGGTGAGGAACTTCTAGCCTGGGCAACAAGGGTCTACACTACAATGTGATCAGAACGAGGCCACACCCATGCAAACGCCTAGTGAAAAATCATAGAATTTAGGGCCAGAAGAGACTATTGTGTTCACTTAGTTTGACCTGCTTGACACAAGCCATAGAATCTCACCCAGTGATTCCTACAGCAAACCCAGGCTTCTGGTTGAGCTAAAGCTTAAGCATCACTTTTGAAAGATGTCCAGTCTTCATTTATAGATGTGCTTTGTTGTACTACTGAAAGACAAGGCCTTCGCTGTTTCGTCCTAGGGGAAGTTACTGGGTTGCTCACGTGCAGGCCAGTGGCATTTACATAATTGTGAATTCCCTAGTTAAGACAAGGCTCTATAGAAGGTGGTATTTTCATTTGAGGCCAACTTGGACATTGTAATGGAACAGATCCACATAGAGGACCTCTCCACCAGCTCTAGCCCCTGTGCCTCCCCAACTTCTTACCTGTAGCTGCCCCATACCACCCAGATGGGGGACCTCAGGAAAAAAGGTCCAGCCTATGCCATCTTTCCAGGAGTCGCCACGGGGCTAGAGGAGTTCAGTGTGCTCTTTGGCCTGCCTGCTTCTCCTCCTCCAGCTCAAACTCTGTACCTAGAGAGATACCTCTGCAGGGCCCAGAGTAGTGGGTATAGGCCAGTACAGTGGAGCACTTGACCACTGCCACAAGTGACTGTAGTGTTGAGCCATGCAGCTAGCTGGTGGTTTCAGGGACATGTAAATACACAGATGAAATTGAAAACTATAAAAAAAACCCCAACAACTCTGCTGTCCAACCACTCTGTTTTAACAAAATAAGTCTGTCAGTATCTCTTTAAGCATAGTAGCCATTTACAGACGTATGTTACAATAAGTGGGAAAGAAATACCTCCGCTTGTAACAAACATTTAGAGCCAGACTGATGTGACTCTGCTGTAAATCTGGGGGTAATTCCATTGATCTCAACAGATTTGCACTAGTGTAACTGAGACCAGTTGTCCTCCTAGTCCAGATTCTGCTCCCCTTTACAACTGAGAACTCCAGGGCATCAGTCAAAGGCGCCTAATAACTGCAAATAACAGCTGACTTATTTTTAACTGTGTGAAAGCCAGAGATTTCTATCTTCTTTCCAGAAGCTCATCCACTTTTTTTTTCTTCCTTCCATGAATTTGATAAATCTTTGCGAGCCTGAGTTATGCAAAGGATAGTTCTTTTCACAAGCTTTTTCTTCTGCAGTCAGATTTAGTGCCTGCTGAAGTGATTTGTATAGCAAGAGTGAGCCATTTTGCAGCACTAGAATAATTCCATTGTACTATATTTCTGGAGAGTGGTAAAGCTCATGATTATTTCTGTTAAATAGATTTGAGCAGGAATCCTAGGCTAAATAAATAGCTTAGTACATAATTCTAAATGAAAATAACATACTAATGTGCAAGTGATTTACACCAATGTCAGCTGTCTATGAGAGAAGTTAGTGTTTGTTCTCATGCTTTCATTTTCGTAGATGGGAGATTAACTGCATATATATTTGCTGATGTCTGTCTTGAAGTGGTTTCATATTAGAATCGGGATGTCAGATTTTTGTTCCCACATTTTCCCTCTGACAAAGATTAGACGGATGTAACAATGTTTTTGAAACGTATTTCACATTTATTGAATTTGTTATTCAAAACATTGCTAATGTTCACACACTGGTATAATATTTCAGGCATATTTTTCTCTAAGGTATAAGCAATACTCCTTTTAGTTCACTTATATAGCTTTATAAGGAATGACACATTTTGAGTGGGCTACCTTTCGGAGCTAGAGACAGCTAAGTTCCATTCTAAGGGCCAAATTTTGCTCTCAGTTATGCTGCTATGAATCTCTAGTGAGTGAATTTACTCTGTGTTCAAATAGGTATAACTGAGAGCAGAATTTGACCCTTACTAAAGACTGCCTTTGGTGCCATACTTTGGTGTCATACATATAAGAGATATAGGGCAATTTTTTTCCCCAAAAGCCTAACTCAAAGAGATGCTTTTCAAAATTTTACTCATCTGCAGGCCTCAATCCATGAAAGCACTCAGTATGTGCTCAACATTAAGCACTTGCTTAAAGTCTTACTGACTAAGCACTTTTCTGAATAGGGATGCTATCCTCAATGGGGAGGCTTCGAATGAAAGCTCTCCGGGACAGTGACTGGGTCTTTGTATGTGTTTGTACTGCACCTAACACACTAGGGTCCTGATCTTGATTAAATCACACAATGAAATATCAGAGTGGTGCTTATTCATTCTTTTTCTTTTGCTATTTGGAGGGACATGGTCAATAAGGTTAGTTGTAAATGTAGGTTTTTGTTTTTAGTGTTTTTTAATCTTCCTTTCATTTCACCAAGTTTGTCCTTTCTTATACTTTCTTTGCCTAAAAATATATCTCCTCTTGTCATTTCCCTGCTGCAGCAGGGAGACACACATTCTCCCTCACATTCTCATACATGTGTGAACTTAGTGACTGCACACAGACTGTCCATATCAGAAGCACTTCCTGTTCTGCTGCAGTGAAAGTAGAGACATGAATGCTTGAATTACTGGTCGTATAGGTCCCCTGGGGAACCAAAAAAATTGCTGCTGGGACCAAGTGTGCGTCTAAGTTGTCCTACTAACCTTCCAATGCCGTTGGGATAGAAGGGAAGAGAAGGCCCTTGACCTGCCCCACAACCCTTATTTCCCCTCAATCCCCACAAAAGAGGATCTTGTCATGGTGATGGGAAAGTTCCTCAGAAATGAGCTGGGATGGAGGGAGACTGATTATGACTTTTTAGTTTTCTGGGGAGGTGATAAAGGTGACAGATCTGGGTATGGGAGTGATACAGAGGTGAGGGTAGCAAGTGTATGCAGGAGTGCAAGCTTTGGATGGGTATGAGGCATGGGGAAAAACAGAGTGGGATTGGAAGAGAGTCTTTAGCCTAGACATTGGCAGAGGAGCTCTTGTCAGGCTGGTAACTGGACTAGAATTCTGCTGTTTGGTTGCAAAGCATTTTCCGGCAGTATGGAAGGGGAGAGGTGGTGACTGTCAGTGGAAAGAAGGATACATAAAAGCAGTAGGAAATCATCATTAATCATCATTTTTGTTAACACTGATATAGATGGTAGTAAATAACACTTATTTTCATTCAGTTCTCTGAGCACACAGATGCTATTTGAGTCTGTTAAGCACTGTTCCTTTAATTAATCGATACAAGAGAGCACACAGGTGTCCTGAGCATTACAAGAGCATGTTGACATAGCAATTGCTACTGAATATGAACCAGGAAGTGCCAGGATGTTATCAGACTTGCCTCAACTTTCACAAATATTTGATAACCATCATTCCTTCTCATCTCACCAGAAATAAACAAACTCTTGCCAATGGGGGAGGACGATTGTGGCTGGAAAACACAGTTGAGTGTTTTGTATTCTTCACGGAAAGAGTGACAAAGCCATTGAAATAGGAATATAGACAGGCAACAGGGCTATAGGACTATGCTAGCTGTAACCCAGTTTCAAATAAATAATTACCAAGATTTGTACCATCTGGGAGCTCTTCAGAAGCTCATGAGTGGTCTCAGTCCAGTTCCAAATGAATCACATAGTAACATTGCAAAACTCACCATCGGCATTAATTGGCATCCTTGGCCAATGATTGAATGGGCTATAAGATTCAGCTACTGCCTCCCTTCAAATCAAGGTTGGGGCACATTGGAAAGGCACTGCTCATGTAGCTGCTGCCAGGCTGTACCTGTTGTAGATAAACAGGATTTCAGTCCAGATCTGTCGATCGTGCACATTTCAGGGGCACTGAATCTACACACACACAAACAAACTTGATTTTTTAAAATAAACTCCTTAGAAGTGTGGCTAGCTTTAAACATCTTTTCACACTTCACTTCTTCTGTACTAGCCAAACTGATAGCAGTGTTCTTATTAAGTGGGAGCAGGTACAGCAAGCACAAAGTGCTGCATTAGAATTTTTCAGTAGAAGTGAATCTGTCACCACTAGTGTTCTAGTGATGATGATACGTCTATTAGTCAAGAAATACATTTTTGTGACATTGAATTTTATTTTCTAAGCGTTTGTCATCTCGATTTTGTAATGTTTGAGCACAGACATAGTCTGAGGAGACAGTTAAAACTTGTCTACACTATGAAAATAACAAAACTTAACACTTTTTTAAACTGGAGTGCAGCTCAACCATGTTAAAGCACTGGTGAACCCAGTCTCTGTGAATGGAGCAAAACGACTTTACAAGAGGGTTATAAAAAAGATGCCCTAGTCTAAACTTCTAAAGCAGAGCTGGATCAAAGCAAATTATAACACAGGGGAGTTACAAATGAATTTAACTAACAGCCACTGTTAACCTTATGTGTAATTCAAATGTAGATGGACACCACATCCATATAAAAGGTCAGAACTTCAGAAGGTGTAAATTGGCTCAGCTCCACTTAAGTTCATGGAGCTACTCTGAATTACACCAGCTGAGGATCTGGCCCTTGTCTGCTTTTTTCAACAACTGAATGTTTTTGATAGAGCTGCTGATTCAGTTTATGAACTACAGTGGAGCAGTTTGGGGCCAGATTTTTCAAGGCTTTTTGGTGCCTGAAGACGCAGATAAGCACCTAGTGGGATTTTCAAAAGCACTAGGTACTTGCTGTTGATTTCAATGGTGCTAAGGTTACCTAGGCTCTTGGAAATCCCAGTAGGTGCTTTTCAGAATCTTTAGGCATCTGAACACCTTTTAAAATCTGACTCTTGCTTGATGTTTTTTATTTGAGGAGCAGGCTTCCATCTGAGAAGCATTATGCATTGCTTACTGGAGCAGCATTGGAACAGAAAATTGGGCAGTTCAATCAACTTTGTTTGCTTACAGGTTTAAATATAAATGAAATTGTCATGTAGAGAAGTAAGGAATTTGGCAGTAATGCAGTTTGTAATAGCTTGGAGAGCTGTTACTGAAATAATAAAGTAATTTATTATTACTTTATTATTAATAAAGGTGCTGTAGATAATTTGACTGCTGGAAAAAACTGATTCCGAAGAGTGAAAATATGTTTGCCATTCTGAATATACTGGTGATGACATGCTTTACTGCCATTTAATTGTATTACAGTGATCAAAGAAAAAAAAAACACTTTAGAAAGGCAAATCTCTTGTAGTTCATTTCTTGAAGGAAGATATATTTGATAATACTGAAGAGGATATTCTAAGTTTCTTTCTGGTTCATGGGACAAATTGCTTTCTATTCACAATAGCCAAGTCATTATATATATATATAGTCACCTAAAGTGACAACTCCAGTTGGTTGCTTCACCTTGTACTGAACCTTTATTCTCCCTCCTTGTGGAAGCATATTCTTTGCTGAAGTATCAAAAAGATTTTCTTCTTTAAATAAGGATCTCTCAGAAACTCTTACAGTGGTCTAAGCTGTCATCCTTGGAAAGTTTTCAGTCTTCAATACTTCCTCTGGCCTTCGTGTATCTTTTTTACTCATCAGCTATCATCTCTGAGTGTAAGAGTTAAAAGTGTTGGATCCTTACATTTTTACAGTATTTTAAATGAGAAAATATTTTAAATGTTTGTCATTATTCCTAAAACTATGCTGTGGGCTATTTTTTTTACCACATCATAGTTTTCCTCCTCCTCCTCTTTCTTAAATGAAATTAAAAGCTCCAGATGTTTCTCCTGCAGCATCTGGCTCCTTGGCACACCCCTCAGAAGTAGTGTTTGCAGCCTTCGAGTTACGTCTTGGACTGTTACATAGTTTGCTAATGAGCTGTCAGAATCACGTGGGCCGAGACACTAGTTTGCGCTGACAACTCTTAGTCTAAAGCATGACATTACTTAGCAGGACCCGCGTGGCTCCATACAACAAACTCAGAGAGAGGAAAAGAGAGTAGAAAGTTTGGAAAAGGTGGGTAGAGGAAGAAAAAAAGGAAAGATGAGCGAAAAGTAAGTAAATATAGGAAATAGGTATGGGAGAGACCATGACTATGTCTGTGTCCAGTCTATTCTAGTCTAAAAGACACTGCAACAAAATGTTGATTGGTTGGAATCCTGTTAGCTTGCAATATTGGCTGTTTATCTATACAACAATGACTATACGCCAGTGGTTCCCAAACTTTAACAACCCAGTAGGGTGACCAGATGTCCCGATTTTATAGGGACAGTCCTGATTTTTGGGTCTTTTTCTTATATCTGCTCCTATTACCCCTCACCCCCTGTCCTGATTTTTCACACTTGCTGTCTGGTCAGCCTACGTGAACCCCTTTCACTAAAATGTGAAATCTCATGAACCCCCTCCTAAAAATGAATATTTCCAGGGATTTAAGTTTAAATCTCCTCAGTGTGATGCTAACAACCAACAAACTAGAAATAAGAAGATTCACTCACCTCTCACTGAAGCAAAACAGCACTCCAGAGAAAATGACAGGGCTAGTCTACACTACCCGCCGATTCGGCGGGTAGCAATTGATCTTTTGGGGATTGATTTTTCGCGTCTAATGTAGATGCGATAAATCGATCCCAGAACGTGCTCCCCGTCGACACCAGTAATCCACCCTGATGCGAGGCGGAAGCGGAGTCGACGGGGGAGCGCCAACCTTCGACATCGCAGCGTCCTCATGGCAAGGTAAGTCGAGCGAGGTACATTGACTTCAGCCACGTTATTCAAGTAGCTGAAGTTGCGTACCTTACATCGACCCCCACCCCCGTAGTGTAGACCAGCCCTGAGTATTGAATTACTGAGGCACCTTAATGCTGCTACATTGACTACAACGTGGTTCTGGCTGGTTTGGCGCACAAACACCTTCTGCTACCAGGGCCATTCCTTAGGAGGGTGCCCCCGCGAGGGACAAATTAGCCTGGACCACCCCCCACGTACAGCGTGGCCCCCCGCTCACTCTGCCCCTCATGCCACCCAACTTCCCCTGTCTGCCAAGGACAGGGGTCCGAGCTGCTACCTGCGTGCCTGGGGTCCCAGCTGCCTCCCTGCCCGCAACGGGGCTCAGGCTGCTGGCCACGCGCCGGGATCTGGGCTGCCGGCTCCGCACTCTGCGAGGCTTGGGCTGCTGGCACCTGCTGACTGCTGGGGCTCGGGCTGCCGGCCCCAACTGCTGCGGGTTCAGGCTGCTGGCCCCTCCGCTGACCGGGGCTTGGCTGCCCACTCCGCGGGGTTCAGGCTGCTGGCCCTGACTGCATGGGGCTCGGGCTGCCGGTGCCTCTGCTGACCGGGGCTTAGCTGCCCGCTCAGCGCTCCATGGGGATCAGGCTGTGTACTCCGCAACCCACCGGGTCCCACCTGCTGCCTCCCATGCCCGGGGTCCTCTGGCTACCATTAAGGACATTTTTCTGGCAAACCCCCTGGAATATTGTGTGAACCCCCAGGGATTTGCGAACCCCAGTTTGGGAATTACTGCTCTACACACAATAGCCATGTCAGATAGTATTTGTTTAATTTATTTTAATGCGTGAGGCAAGGGGCCTGATTCTCCAGTGCCCTGCCCCTTGTGTAGTCACAGAATGCTAAAATCCATGTAAGTAGAGAATTTTGTTTAACGAGGTTAAACACTCACTTTGCACAGTTGTACATGACCAGACTAGGTGCTGACCAGTGGAGAATGAAGATACAGGCCTGTAGCGGGGTGGTCACCCGCTCCTGCCCTGAAGGGCTTGAAATCAGCCTGGGAGAGGGCTGTGGCTGGGAGCAAGCAGTTCCCAGGCTTATTGGGGGAAGCAGGGCTCAGATGGCCCTTATAAGAGGGCAGTGGGCCAGGCACAGAGACTCTCTCTCTAGCCTTGTAAGAGGGAGGGACCTGGCTGCTGAGGAGCATACCAAGGTACCTAAGGTGGAGCAGGGCTGGGGGAAGGCCAGAGGAGCTGGGGAGTTCTGGCCTGGAAACCTCCCCAGGCCTAGTGTAAGGCCATAAAGGGTACTGGGTTGCAGGGGGCAGCCCACGGGTAGGCAGAGGCAGCAGGTCCAAACCCTCCTTGCCTGTGATGAGTGGCTTATATACTGCAGTCTGCCCCAGTGAATGGGGGCTAGACGGTGCCTGGGCAGTAGCCAAAGACTGAGGTGAGGTGGGGATAGTGGGTGGGGGTTCCCTGGGGAGGAGAGACCCAGATCTGTGGGGGTACTGCCAGGGGGCAGCACCCGGTGGAAAGGGGTGGGAGGGACACGGGGTCCAGCGGCAGCGAGACACCAGCTGGGAGATGATGCTCCGGAGGCTGGAAGAGCTAATTCCCTGAGAGACCAGCAGGAGGCGCTGCAGGGGTGAGTCTGTGCACTGTTACAAGGCCCAAAGTCTTTATTTGAGGTCTGGCTTTGTGTCTCACTATGCTCAGGCCCTTCTATTTCTTCTCTTTCAAGAAATCTGTGATGTTGGTGCTGCACAGGGTAGGCCCAATATGACGTTGAGGGGCCCAGGTTCCATTGGCCATGCACGCAGATGGGTCTGGTTGATCTGTATGTTTCACAATAGTGGTAATACCTTTCAGACTTAAGGCTTATCTACACTTGAAATGCTACAGTGACACAGAATTCTTCTGTTGACCTAACTTTGTCTACATGGGGACTTAGGTTGGCTTACCTGTGCTACTCAGGGGTGTTGATTTTTCACACCCCTGACCAACTTAGTTACACCAACTTAATTTTCTAGTGTAGACCAGGCCTGTAGGTGCTGGGTCTAAATGTGGCTATACGCCTGTTTCCTGGATCCTGTGGCCAGCTGGGGCACAATTAAGAGTAGCCAAGTGGCTACTACTGTAGCCAGGGATTGACAACACGTTTTGCTCAGCCACACCCCATACACACACCTCTGTGCCACCTGGGAATTCCCCTAGCTGAGGGAATACTCTGGTGTTTAAACAGAACAAGAAACCTAGGATTTGGCCCCTGGTTCTATATCTGATATTGCAGAGCTATGACACTGTATTTGAGCTCATGCATATCTGTGCAGTTGTGTTACTTTGGAGGTGGCCTGGATGTTTTGAGTGCATAGAGTTAGTAGTAAATGTGTGTGCATGTTGCGGTGTATACCCTTTGCTAGTTCTGAAAGGGTTAATGTGGGTCTGAGAGGCCAATTAACCCCCTTAGCTGCACCTGGAGGGTGGGCCAGGCCTAATTAAAGATGAAGACTAGCTGGTGAAGGAGCGGAGTAGTGACTAAAGAAGGGAATCACAGATTAGAAGGGGCCTGCAGGGAGAGAGGGAAGAATGCTGCACTCCTTTTCTTGGCACAGAGAATGGAGAGAGTGGGAGAGTTCAGGAGGAAGCCCAGGGAAAAGCTGGCCCTGAGATTCTCTCCTAATTAGAGAAGTCTGGCAGGAGGCCTGGAGAGATGTGAAGCAGGCTCTAGTGATGAGGAACCCTAATAAAAGGGCAGGATCTGGAGTTCCAAGCCCTGGGTGGGAGGTATTCAATGGATGAATGGAGCAAGGGGAACTTACGAGGCACAAAGGGTCAAGACCAAGAAGAGCAGAAGTTGATCTAAGCTTATATGTGTCATTTGAGATGTAGTGGGGGGATTCCAGGCGAGAGCCCCGTGGGTCCTGGCCCTGAAAGAAGAATGAACGTTGTGGGAGAGGCTTGCTGGCAGCCTATGGTAGGAAGAAGACCAAAGAGGCAACAGCAAGGAGTCTGAAGAAGCAGACCTTGTCTGCTGGTTATAGGGTTCCTGGACTGGAACCTTGTGGAGTGGAAGGATCTGGGTCCCCCTACCAGCCACAGGGAAGGAGGTGTGGAGCTCCATGACAGAAGGGGTTAAAGATGACTAAGAGCCCTAAGAGATGGGTGTGAGGATCATGGGCGGGTGGGGGGCACAGCCAGGGCCAAAGACCTTTTGGAAGGACCCTGGACTGTTGGACCTTCTGTTACCCTGGAAGGAGTGGGGCTGAAGCATGACCTGCCTGGAAGGCTGAGTCATGAGAAGAGGTGGAACACAGCAGGACCAGTGCGACTGTAGGTAAGGGTACACGATGAGGAGATTCTCCTATGCCATGCCAACCTCAAAGGGGCATGCCAATGGTGAGCTGACTCTTCTACAGTGTGTTCTACCAACTTTGGATAAGGCCAGTCCCCTTATATATAGTGGGTATTGGTCATGTGGTAGTATGGGAGAAGGGTGTCCTTGTCACAGTAGCTTTATCTACACTACAGAATATTTCCCCCAAATTCCCACCGACACTAAAAGCACTTCAGCTGAACCTGTGTTAGCAACACTGTGTTCTAAAGTAGCCTGCTCTCATGCTCCATCAGCCTTTCTCAGAACTGTGTCAGTTAGACTCCTCTGTTCTGAGCAGATTTAAATGACACATTTCTAACTATGGCTGGAGAGATGTCTACTGTAGAGCTCCCTATGTTGCTAACAGTGGTGCAGCTGCTCAATAGAAAAGGTAAGTGGGAAAGTTGATGATTTTTAAAGCTTGAATACCAATCACCAATATCAGATACTTCACAAATAATTCACAGGTTGCTTATTGTTTTCCTGTGATGTTCACACACTAGTTAAATATCAAGTAAAGTTACAGTTAATGGAACTGGTTTGTGAATGTTTTGTAAAGCTAAAAACATTCACAATTCACTGAATTTAGTATTTGACAAATACTATTTGACCAGCTCTACTAAAAGGGAAAAAAAATTGACATTTGCATGTACTGCCACGATGCATAGGAAAACCCTGCAGAGCAATCCAGCATATATACTCTGTCAAACCAAGGAGAAATAAAGGTCTGTTGTTAATTCAGACAAATGGTCAGCAGCTGCAAAATAGTTTCCACAAGAAACAGCAAAACCTTCTTAGTTCTGGATAAAATATTTTACTGATTCTAATAGTTTTCTGATGCTTTTGCCAGGACAAAAATAAGTTTTTCCTTCTTATTCATGTTAACTCGGCACTGCAAGCTTTAGTTACTGTTAGTAACAAACAAGTCAATTTTTAATAATACAAATCATTATTTGTATATAGTTCCCCAATATTCCACATGAATTGGCTGGCATAGATCTGTCATTATAGAAGGTTCAATGGCCTCAATAGTGAAACTAAGTGTTTTGGTTATATAGTCTTTTTAAAGGAATGAAGTTGTATTGATCTACATACACATACTTTTCAGTGTGCTGTACTGCCCTAATTGTAGTGTGTAAATGTATTAAGGCAGTCTGGCATTACAGTCAAGTGTACCTGTCATTCCAATTTTAACACAACTACCAATATACCATTCTCCACAGAGTAATTTTTGTGCATGCATTACTATAATATGTTACTTCCTGTAGTACTTTCTTTAAGAATATTAGGGTTTTTAATAGTTCAACTCCAAAATATGCTGGGAAAGCAAAACATAATGCAAGCCACAATCTTTATTATTGTAGGGCTAAATTCACACCTGCTAATGCAGGGAATTGTAAATTGCATCCCTCTGCCCCAAATCAAATCTTTTCTCTCCGATGGATTAATTCCTTGCTTTTCCACCAAGAGAGAACAGTTTTAATCGCTGCTGGTGGTTTCACAGAAGCCCCCAGCCCCAGGCAGAGGCTGGCAGAGAGGGGACTGAGTTATATGTTCTCTTCCAGACTAGTGCTGTCCACTTGTGGGACTGTCCTGACTTTTTATAGATTCTCTGATGGGGAGGAAGCTCAGGGAAACTTATACCACTGCAAACCCCTCCTCCTGGTAGATTTTCTAGCCAAGGGTCCTGCTCCAAGTTCTGTAACAGCTTCCACCAACACAGTACCTCTAGCAAGCTGAAGATTACTTTGCAAGATATACTGAGCCAACTTCATCCCAGGTGTAACTTCAATAAATGTAACCTATTGACCAGGAGAAAGATAAATGTCTGTTGGATTACTATAAGCAGTGTTGTTGTACTCATGTCGGTCCCAGAATATTAGAGACACAAGATGGGTAAGGTAATTTTTTTTATGGGACCAACTTCTGTCTCTCTCACCAAAAAAAGTTGGTCCAATAAAAGATATTACTTTCCCCATTTTGTCTCTGTTAGATTATTAGACATATCGTATCTATAACCCCCTCTTTTAGTCTGAAAGAGGCACTTTTTTACTGTGAGAAAAGATTCTCCACTGCTTCCACCTTGTGTGGGCATTTACATTTGTGCCAAATGAATGCAAGTAGGTATAAAACACCATGCTGATTTACACTGTATTAGAATGCAAGACCTTTCCTAACTTCTGGCTCCAGCATTCAACTCTAATACAAATTAGACACAGAAGAAGGTCTAGGGTGCAAACATGTCAGTCCATCTCCCTCAACCGTATATATGTGTCTCCTCTCATTCTTGTAATGTCAGATGTTGCCATTATCTTCATCTTTGGGGGTGGGGTGGGGGAGAGTGGTGAGATTTTGATGGGAAAATCCCATGAAATTGCTTTAACCTTATGACATGAGCTCTAACTGGAATGAGATGAGCACAATGTACTTCACCTAACCAGTATGATCGAAGCCTTGCGATAGCAGATGTTTATGCTATGCCCCAAATTAAGTTTGCTTTACTATTCCAACCTTCCTGGTAACTCAGCCTCCCTCTATGGTAGTAGTTGACTAGGCCTCAAAATCTGTGTCTTAAAAGAGAAGTCTTCTCAAAAGTGTACATCTCCAAGATAGATGATACTTAGGTGACAGGCACTTTATCGAGATGGCAGCTGTTAAGTTAGGGTCAGAGGTACCTTTATGATCACCATTTTCCAAGGATTTATATAACTCAGGCATGAAAAATGATTGTGGCCTTGTTTAAATTTTATCCATGCCAAATCAAATATGAGTTTATGTATAATATATGTCTCAGGAGAGAACAAAAATTCATGATTAAAGTACAGATTTCTGACATTTCAGACTGTGACAGGATGTCAGGTTACTTGAACCCTGCTCAGAGATGTATAACTATACTGCTCACTCACCCTGGCAGCCAGATCAGGTTGGTCCTATTAGTGACAACCTAGGAGTATAAAAGTATTTGAGATCCTTTCTGAGGCAGAGGGGAAAATCAGGTAGGCAGAAATCCTAGGGACAGTCAAACTCAGGAGGAAACTAAGGGTACGTCTATACTTACGCGTCTGTCGAACGCGTCGGATCGATGTTCTGGGTTCGATTTATCGCGTCTTGTCAAGACGCGATAAATCGAACCAGGAAGTGCTCCGTTGTCGACGCTGGTACTCCAGCTCGACGAACGGAGTAGGCGGAGTCGACGGGGGAGCCTGCGCGCCGCGTGTGGACCCCGGGTAAGTGCTTTTTCATTCGAACTAAGGTACTGCGACTTCAGCTACGTTATTCACGTAGCTGAAGTTGCGTACCTTAGTTCGATAGGGGGGGGTAGTGTAGACCTAGCCTAAGGGTACGTCTATACTTACGCGTCTGTCGAACGCGTCGGATCGATGTTCTGGGTTCGATTTATCACGTCTTGTCAAGACGCGATAAATCGAACCAGGAAGTGCTCCGTTGTCGACGCTGGTACTCCAGCTCGACGAACGGAGTAGGCGGAGTCGACGGGGGAGCCTGCGCGCCGCGTGTGGACCCCGGGTAAGTGCTTTTTCATTCGAACTAAGGTACTGCGACTTCAGCTACGTTATTCACGTAGCTGAAGTTGCGTACCTTAGTTCGATAGGGGGGGGTAGTGTAGACCTAGCCTAAGACTGGGGATTGTTTATCATTTAAGTTAATAATAAAGGCAAACAGCATAGAAGGGGTAAGTTTGGGTACTTCATTAGAAAAAAAGATTGGAATGCCATATGCTTATATAGCCCAGAGTGCTATCACTTGACCACCTTACTGGCATTATTGAGTACTTTTAATATACATAATATATGCATTACAAATATATTAACTGAAGGACTTTGTGTAGCTATGTGTGTGTTAATACACACACACACACATATATAGATAGATTAGATTATTGCATGTTTACAGAAAGACTATTTTAAAAAGACCTAAATATGTATTTACCCATTAGACCAGAACAGCTCTGAAACAGCTGAGTGCATCTATATACAACTTGCGGTATTTAGCCAAGGGGAGCTTGAATGGCACAGTGCGATCCTGTGCCACACGACTTACACATGGGTTTGTCCAATTTGGCCTAGCATTTCTGAATGAGAATCAGCTGTGAAAGACTATGGACTGACCTGGGAGCAGAATGGTTTAATGGAGGGTTTTGAGATTTCAAAATTTGGTTTTGTTCTGATTTGGGAAATTTTAAAATTCTCCACAAAACAAAAATCTGGAAAAATATCATTTTGGAAACATTAAAGCATTTCATGTTGATAATTTTGTCCTGTTTTGTGTTGAAATATGTAATTTTTTAACCATTTTGACCTGGAACAGAACATACATTAGTGGCCATTTTGATTAAAATTTTCATGGTGTCATTTACTCAGGGGCCAGGAAGGGAAGGGTGAGAGAAGGATGTGAGTAGACATGATTAGTAGTGACTGACTGACATAAATATACTGTATAAATAGAAAATTCCTGTGGCAGATGAGGAGACTCAGATGGGAGAGGAGGGGGCTAAGAGGAAGAAGGAACCCCTCGCTGCTCCTTGAGGTAATGCTCCAGTGTATGGGAGTATTTTGTATTTTGTAATGGTGGCAGAGGAACATCAGTCTGCAGCTTCAAGAAACCAGACAAAGCAAACACTCAGTCACGCTGCAGCAGGTCACACTGTGCCTTCAGGTGGTTAAAACTGAACCAATCAGAAGCAATGTGCACTCATCCAATGAAAATACATATAGGGAAACATGTGGTGAGTGACTGAGACTCTCTGGAATTTTTCCACATCAAGTTGAAATGAAATAGGGAACTGGGAAAACAATTCTGGAGTCAGAATGGAATGAAACAGTAAAGTCACAACAATATAAAATATTCCATTTTAATGTCACTAAGTTCTGAATTTTGTTTGCTGAAAACTTTGTCAGAATGGAATTGTCTGTGAAATGTTTCAATTTCAACAAAGTTGCAAATTCCGACAAATTTTGTCTAACTTTTTCTGACCAGCTTCAGTTATTAGTCAACACATGCCTGAATTGATGTTGTAATTGATAGACAGCAATTCACGTGTCTTGAGTTTATATGTGTATGGACTTCTGTCTTCAGGTTGTGTATTTCATCATAGTAGGGATTTCACTATCACACCTACTATAGGTAAGGGTGGTTTCCTTTATTAGTCCTGATTCCCTGGGGTCAAGAAGCTGATTGTTTCAAATCATACTGGAGTGAAACTAGGCACAACCTATGGCATTTCAGATGTAACATTTTCTTTGTAAATCATTCAGTCTGTTTTTGAGCTACAGATAAAGAGTTTTTATTTTTGCCACCTTTTGACTAATGTTCCAATAGCTTGGTTTAAATAAATAAATGTTGCTTTACTATTAATATAGCTAGGCAATTTTTATATGAAATATTCAGAGATAATTTATTTCATGTAAATATTTATCTAGGGAGGTTATTATACACAGTAGGCTCAATTAAAATAAATTCTGTTGTAACATTGTAATGTCCATATGGCTTTTTTATACTATGATTGATGTCGCAACTATGAATCCATTGACTAATGCCTACTGAGCTGTTATGACTAGAGATAAGCTCAAGCCAAACTGTGCCCAACATTTTGGGAAATTCTAATCCAGGTCAGAACTTTGCAGCTGGAGCCCATCTCTAGTTATGAAAAGTCTGACACTCACTCACATCACATGTGGGGGGGTTTAAGTGTTTGTACATTAAACTTGTATATGTCTCTTACGTATCTGAAGTTGATTAATCTGTGTTTCTCTTTCATTTGTTTCTCCATTTGTAAAATAGGGATAATAATGCCTACCTTACTCCTTCCCAGGTGTGTTGGGCCTGAATCTTCTCTCTTACACCAGTTTTATACTGATGTGATTCTACTGTGTTCAAATTGCTCCTGATTTACAACAGTGTAAGTGAGAGACCTATTGTGAGAATGTATTAGTTAATGTATGCACTTCAGATATATATGGTCTGAACTTCTATTGAACACACTACTATAAAACTGCTGAAGTGTTAGGCAGTGGTCATGCCTACACTACAAACTTTGGCCAATGCAAGTTACATTGGCATAAAGTGGCCACAGTTAGTATATTGCTTGTGCAAGTGCATACTTGGCTCCTTGCTTCAGTGCTGTGTGTACTCACCAGGAGTGCTTGTGCTGATGCACAGTGCAACATTCTCCATCAATAAATTCATCCATATCCATAATTTTTACACCTTTTAAAAAGATCTCATGAACTGCGCTCCTCACTATCTGCCATGTGTGACAGTCATGGAACCTGTCCAACTCTGCACTATTGTCATGAGCATTGCAAACACAGGATGCATGATCCTCTGGTATTTGCAGAGCCATAGAACAACCACATCCGTGGAAACATGACAATTTGGTAGGTGACAGATTGCTGTGGGACATAGCGAGAACCAATTTTGGGTTGTTGGTGGCATTCACAGAGCAGTTACAGATGGTGGACTGCCATTGCTGGTCCCAAGAAACAAGCACTGAGTGGTGGGATGTCATTGTAATGCTAGTGCAGGATGTCTAGCGGTGGCTGCAGAACTTTCAGATGTGCAAGGCCACATTCCCGGCTCCATGTGCTGAGCGCACCCCACCCTCTGGGACACCAGAATGAGAGCTGCACTGAGGGTGGAGAACCAAATGGTGATTGCACTGTGGAAACTTGCAATGCCGCATTACTACCAGTCAGTGGAAAATCATTTAATATTTTGAAAATCCACTGTGGGAAGCATTGTCATGCAAGTGTGCAGGAACATTAATCAATTCCTGCTCTGTAGGACTACGACTCTCTGCAATGTGCAGGACATAGTGGATGGATTGACAGCAATGGGGATCCTGACCTACAGTGGAGCAATAGATGGCATGCAGATCCCTATTTTGGCACTAAACCACCCTGCCACAGAGTACATCAACAGAAAGGGCTACTTTTCTATGGTACCGAAAGCACTGGTGGATCACCAGGCATGCTTCACTGACATCAGTGTTGTCTGGTCAGGGAAGATTCATGACACTCTCATCTTTAAGAACCTAAGACTGTTCAGAAAGCTGCAAACAGGGACTCTTTCCAGACTGGCCGATTATTATTGGCAATGTTGAAATGCCAGTAGTGATCCTGGATGACGCAGCCTATTCCTTGTCCCCCTGGCTCATGTAGCTGTACACTGGCTGCCTGGACAGCACCAAGGAAAGATTAAACTGCCAGTTCAGCAGGTGCATGATGACTGTTGAATGCACTTTTAGTAGATCAAGGGACACTGATGTTGTTTACTCACAAGATTAGATCTCAGGGAGAGCAACATCCCAATGGTTATAGATGCCTGTTGGGTCCTGCATAATGTCTGTGAAGTAAAGGGGTAAAAGTTGCCACTAGGGTGGAGGTGAAGCTGCTGTCTGCTGAGTTTGAACAGCCACACACAAGGGCTATTAGAAGAGCTCGATGTGCAGTTATACATCTCAGGGAGGCTTTGAAAAGAGCGCTTTCACAGTGAACCAAAGTACTGTGTTGTGGTGTACTGTGCTGACCTGGCCCTGCTGTTTTGGGGCTCTTTTAGGAATTCGGTGCTTGGTATATAAGGATAACTAGAACACTGTCAATGCAGCTATTAATTATGGTGCTTGCTATACTCTTATGATTATTACACTGTTTGTCACTGATCCTAAGAGTTGTGTCACAGTGTACAGTAAGTGGGTGCTTTCAGAACTGCTAGGCAATCTGCAGCATATGTTGGGAACTAACAAAGATGAATTTTCCAAAATATTGATTTTTTTTTGAGTAACAAAAACACTGCAAAAATGTAATAAATTAACGGAATGGAATTTAACAAGAGGAAAGAATGTTAATGTCCATTTTGGCTATACATACAGCAGCTGTGGTTCTCTCAGGTCAGTGTATGTGAAGCTGAGGTTGTCCTTAATGTCCCGTTGGGGTGGAGTTGTAGGGGTAGGGTATGGCCGCTGAGGCCACTTGGAATGTTGTGGGAGATCAGTGTAGGGAAGTGTTAAGATGGAATTTTCCCTGGACTGCAAAGGGAGGTGAGCCTATGTCTAGGGCCCTACCAAATTCACGGCCATGAAAAATGCGTCACAGACCATGAAATCTGGTCTTCCCCCGTGAAATCTGGTCTTTTGTGTGCTTTTACCCTACACTATGCAGATTTCACAGGGGAGACCAGTGTTTCTCAAATTGGGGATCCTGACCCAAAAGGGAGCGTCAGGGGGGTCGCAAGGTTATTTTAGGGGAGGTTGCAGTATTGCCACCCTTACTTCTGCGCTGCCTTCAGAGCTGCATGTCTAGAGAGCTGTGGCTGTTGGCCAGGTGCCCATCCCTGAAGGCAGCGCCCCGCCAGCAGCAGCGCAGAAGTAAGGGTGGCAATACCATGCCATGCCACCCTTACTTCTGTGCTCCTTCCTTCAAAGCTGGGCAGCCGGAAATTGGTGGCTGCTGACTGAGGGCTCAGCTCTACAGGCAGCAGCGCAGAAATAAGGGTGGCAATACCACACCATGCCATCCTTAATTCTGCACTGCTGTTGGCAGCGGCTCTGCCTTCAGAGCTGGGCTCCCAACCAGCAGCCGCTGCTCTCCAGCTGCCCAGCTCTAAGGTAGCACTGCTGCCAGCAGCAGTGCAGAAGTAAGGGTAGCACACAACCTCCCACAACCCCTTTTGGGGTCAGGCCCCTACAATTACAACACCATGAAATTTCAGATTTAAATGGCTGAAATAATGAAATTTACGATTTTAAAAATCCCACGGCCGTGAAATTGACCAAAATGGACCATGCATTTGGTAGGGCTCTAATTATGATTGTTGAACCTGTCGGTTCACAAGAGTCTGCAGAATCTGTTGCCAGAAAATCTCCATTGTGTCCTTGTCTCCCTCTTCCTTTTCCTGCTGGGAGTCCTGAGCCTTTCTCCATTCTGTTCTTTCTGTCTCCATACAGTATGACATATTCACCCTCCAGGCCCTCTGCTCATGGTCTGATACAGCACTGTCTTTCAGAACCTCCCTGAACATGTCATCACGAGTCATCTTCTGTCTCCTCTTTACCTAGCCCAGGCTTTCTGCGGGTGTGGAGGGGGAACCCCTCAAGGCCGCAATGGCAGCAGCTACAGATAAAACACCCAATATCGTCACAATGGAAAGTGAAAGTTAAGACTCAATTCCCTCCCCATGCTCCCTATATGTTTTAAACAAGACATGCTTATTGACACTTGTGCTTTGGAGTGCTTGTACCTGGCACCACTCACAGCACCAGCTATAGTGAATATGGCCGGCCTGCCAGGGGTCAGGCAAATGAGGAATTGCTCTGTTGCATGAGACTGAATATAGGGCACTGGCACTGAATACTGGCACCATATTCCACAGGTGGTGGTGACTTTATTTGATATCTGACTCTCGAGGAAAACAAAGGCTCAGAGAGCACAGCTGGCGCTGGTGTCCCAAAGCTGCCTGGACCCATATGCCACTAACCCGTTTACTGCAATGGTGCCTGCTGAAATTATTGCCGACTGCCAGGGGAAAATGTCCTACCATGGAGGCAGAAATAAGGCCCCATCCCTATAAACCTTCGGGAGAGGATTGCAGTGTAACTCCATGGAAGTTTCATCGAGACCTCCCAGGAGGATTCAAAGGATGTCCCTGTGTCCATAAACAAACTGTCCTGCATGCCCCCACCCCAAACTCTGTGGGGCAATGAAAAGCAGGTAACTACCCCTCTTTGTTGTACTGCTACCTCTTCAAGTAAGAGTAAATTAGGGAGAAGTCGATAGCTGTGTCTTGCTAAGTTGGGGGTGCCATCAGTACATCACTATGATGGTAAATACTTACCCAAGGTTCCTTCTCCTGCATCGGGCTCACCTGTGCTCAACTGCCAGGACTGATGGGACTGGTGGAGTCTCAAACAGGTGCTGGCTCATGTCTTAGCTTGACCCCCACCACCTCCAGTCACATGTTCCTGGTCTTCCTCCTCATTCTCACTGCTCATAAAAGGGTCCTGTGAGTCGTGCTCCTCGGAGGTATCCATGGTGGTGTGCGGGGTGGTGGTGGGGTCTCTGCCAAGCCTGGCATACAGCTCTTTATAAAAGTGGCAGGGCTGCAGCTCAGTACTGGCTTGACTGTTTGGCCTCCCTGGCCTTCTGGTGTGCCTGCCGCAGGTCCTTTGCTTTCATGCGGCACTGCTGCTGGTCCATTTCGTAACCCTTCTCTTGCACCCCCTGTGCAATCTGTTTCATGGACACATTTCTGTGTCTGGTCTGCAGCTATGCTTGCACAGCCTCTTCTCCTCACAGGCCCAGGTGATCCAATATCTCCTGTCTAATCCGGGCCGGAGCATGTCTGGAGCGTGTAACCAGCATGGTCAACTGGGCACGTGCGTACAACAGTGGAGATCTGCTAGGTGTGCTCGCCAAGCTGGGAAATCAGGAAAAGCCATTAAAATCCCACAAATTGTTGAAATGCAAGGAGTGGGAAGGGGCTTGTAGGTAGTGGCGTTCAAAATTGTGATCAAAGCGGTCAGTGTCAGTCATTGTGGGACAGCTGCTGGAGGACTGTTAGAATGACATAGGTAATGTAGTGTCTATACTCTCCTTGCGTCACCCTCAGTACATCAACCATGGCTCAACACCACTCAGGGAGGTGGTGTTCCTGCGTTGACATAATGTGGTGCTTACATCAGTGGGAGACCAATTGAAGTGTAGGCACATGCAAAACAAATTTGATGCAAGGTGGCTTAGGTTGACTTATTTTTGTAGCATAGACCAGGCCTATGTCTACACTTAAAACTCTTCAGCAGCACAGCTGTAGCACTTCAGTGTTGACACTGCTTATGCAGATGGGAGAGGTTCTCTCATCGGCGTAGGTAATCCACCTTCCTGAGAGGCAGTAGATAGGTTGATGGAAAAATTCTTCAGTCAACCTAGCACTGGCTACACTAGGATTTAAGCTGGCAGTAGCTATGCTACTGTAACTTGCGAATGTAGACCAGCTCCTAAGGTATATCAGATCTACACCAGCACAATTGCAACACTGTAGCTACACCGCAGTAGTGCTGTAGTATAGAAACTTGCTACAGCAATGGAAGGTTTTTTGTTTGTTTTATTTTGCTGTAGTCAATCTCTCTCCTTGAGAAGTCAATATGTAGGTTGATGGAAGAATTTTCTGTTGACCTAGCTGTGTCTACACCAGGGCTTAGGTAGTTTTAACTACATCTGTTAGGGGTGTAACAGGTTGAGCTAAGTTTTAGGTGTAAACCAAGCATTCGGTATTCATCTTTCATTACTTTCAGAGATATTACAGGATTATCTTTATAAACGCATGAATAGAAGTCTTCCATATATTTTACTTTCCTATCTAATACTAAATACTTTCCTTGATGTCATCGTAAAATGGTACAATATCAATGAATATCCCATAGCCCTGTGAAGAAGCTGAAAAGTTCCATTTGCTTGTCATTGCATGGTACTTACTCTGTAATGTCTCAGAAAAACAAAAGGCTCTTTTGAAGTCAGTGGAAACTCTGAAGTAGTGGAAGCATCTGGTTTTGTAAAAAGCTTTGCAAATAAAAGGAAATTATACTGCCCTTATTTAAAAAAAATACAAAATATGCTCTTCTCTAGGAATTATTTTGAGGAAGTGCTATAGCCTGTTATAGATAATCACATTGGTCCCTTCTGGCCTTGTTATCATGAAAATGAGGGTCATATAGCTGTTGAAACATGCCTGCATTAATAAAGGAGTTTTGCATGTGACTGGGGGCATCTGGCCCTAACTATGTTAAATAGCATGAAGTGTGTGACTTAAACCTACAAAATTCAAGAAATTCAGCTAAGGACGCTGCTCACTCATACACAATTCAGATTCAGTAGGAGGCAGGATGCTCTTTACTCTTCAGCAACCAGTCTGGAGAACAGAGAAGGAAGCCAGCAGCAGTATATGAAGTAAGCAGGGAAATCTGCAGCATATCTCTCTTGGATGAGAACAGGAGATTAACAACGGAAACTGAAATCTCTTGTCAAAACTAGTGGATTTGGTCAGTATAAATATTTTGCATTTCCGGTATTGTACATACCTGCATTATGTCTGTGGTTCATTTTGTAATGTGACTGATTTCTTGTGCAGTTTAGTACATTTGTGTGCTAGCACCATGTATTGCAATGCTACAAATGCACTTGATGTGATAGCATTTCTTTACAGTCAGAATATAAATGTAGGCCGTTCCTGAAACTATGCATGTTTGCAAAATTATATTTTAGAGCTTAGATGGAATATTGAGTAACAAATGTAAAAAGAATGGGTTTTTAAATTCACATTTAAGAACAAGCTTCTTTCTATGATGTCATGCCTTTCATTGAAGTGGCGAGTGAGTGAGTGAGTATACAAAATATGCGGCCTTAGTACCTGTATGAGACCATACAGTACATTTTACATCCAAATGGTTAACTTTGGACTGGATGGACAAAATAGCGAAGCATTAATGTTGTTGGTATGTGTGTGTTTTAAGTAAACTGAAGCAGGAGGAGATAATCTTGAACCAAGAGTTGTTGTCTCTTGTCTTATACTCTACTCAGATTGTAAACTCTCTGGGACAGAGACTGTCTTTGTTCTGTGTTAGTACAGCATCTAGCATGCTGAGGTCCTAATCCATGACTATGGCTCTTAAATGCTACAATAGTACTGCTACTACTAACTAAATATTATAGTTCAAGCAATTAAAAGTGTCTTATGTAGATGTGGGACAAGTATGAACTAGTTATACAGCTTTAAGGTAAAGAGAGCATACAAGAGTTTGGAAGCAGAAATCTTATCTGTGTACCACTGGTTTTAGCAGTTTGGAACTTACCAGTTGCAGACATGTTGTGGGGACTTGATCCTACAAGGTGTGGAGTGCTCTGGCCCCGTTCCAGCAAAACACTTAAGCACATGCTTAATTGTAAAGACATGAGTAGTTCCAAGATAAGCATGTACTAAGGCCTATAGTGGATCAGGATCAGAGTGCCCAGCACCTTGCAGAATCAAACCTTGGATGACAACACTGAACAAATGAGGACTCGTCACAGAAGCTCTGCATGACAATGCAAAATTCTTAATTCACTGCAAAGCAACTTAAATAAAAACTTATTGAGCCATAGGACCTATCTCTTGTTTGCTGTTTTTTTGTTCCATATGAAATGACCTATATGCTTTTGAGTCAAAGAGACAGTTCTAAGCTGATCAATTTCTTTCGTGGTATTTCAGTTTTTCACACTTCATGCTGTTAATCTTTCCAGTACCAGTGCTGTGCTTCGAAGTGTGAGGTGTACAGCTACAAAACTTAGGCATAAATACATCTGGCAAAATAAATTTTCTATAGAGTATACCATTCTATAGAGTATACAGGCGTAGACTGTGGCTTTACCATTGATTATGTATTTATTTTAAGGGTGCAGGGTGACAGAGCTGAAAATCACACTGTATTGATGAGGTAAGCAGATTAAAAACAGATTCTGTTCTGAGTGTTTAAAACGCACAATTAGTTGTAAAAGCAAATGAAAAAAATCATGACCCTGTGTTTTATTGACTTGAATTAACTGATGGCTTTCACATCCATTTTAACAATGGGTGAATTGCTATAGGAAACAGGCTAAAAAATGTGAAGAGAACACATGGTTATGATGATGTACATAATTTAATTAAATACAAGATAACACTTTCCAGTTTGTATAAAGACAAATTTTCCTAACTAAGGGCTTATCTTTTTTAAGAAAATGTGTTGCACCAATGCAAACACCTCATGCAGATATGGGGCACTGAATCAAGCTATGTTGCGGTAAGCTCCACTGTGCACATTGGCCATTTGCACTGGCATAATTACATCCATGTACTTAAACTGGTATATGTTTTCTTAGGCCATGTGTATATTAGAAAACTTACACTGGTGTAACTCAACTGGATCTAGCTGCTGCTGTGAAAACTGCTAATACAGACACTTAGGCCTTGGCCACACTTGCAGATGTACAGCGCTGTGAGTTAAACCCATCTTCGTACAGCTGAGTAGGGAAAGCGCTGCAGCCTGTCCACACTGGCAGCTGCCAGCGCAGTAAGGTGGCTATATTTCAGGCATTTGCAGCTGTATTGGGAGTGGTGCATTATGGGCATTCAAGTGGCTGCAACGTGTTTTTCAAATGGGGGGGGTGAGGGGGACTTTGACACGGAGTGTGTTGGGAGAGAGAGTGGGTTTTTGGAATCTCCACAGAGTGTCAGCTCATTATCTCCTAAGTTTACACACCTCCACATCCCCTGCCTCTCTCTCAATCACTGAAAGCAAACAGCAGGGGCTTTGTTTGTTTTTAAAGAGCAGATAAAAGAGAACTTGGGGAAACGGAGCCCTCCCCCTCCCCCCCGCCGTTCTTCTCCCCCACCCCACGCCGTCTCTGTCCAAGGCAACTTTGCTGCCGGCATTCCTAACGGAGTTCTCCCCTCCTCCCCCCGCCTGCAAACAGTAGTTGTGTTTGTTTTGTAAAGCACCTCAACAACGGAGCTCTGAACTCCAACCCGGAAGTGCCGTTTCAAAACAAAGGGAGCTTCCGGAGGTCAGTAACTGCGGAATTCCTCGGCTATATTGAAAGACCAGCATTCCACCCACTTTGCAACAGTTGTTATTCCTCTCGGGGAGGTGGAGTACATGCAGCGCTGTATCTGAGGAGATACACCGTTGCACGTGCCTTGCAAGTGTAGCCAGTTAGTGAGTTACAGCGCTGCAGGCAGTTTTATTGCGCTGTAACTCGTAAGTGTAGCCAAGGCCTTAAACTGATTTAAGTGCAGCTATATTAGGGCTTTACTCCACTGTAACTAGACTGATTTTAATTATACTGGTGCAAGTTTTCTAATATAGACAAGGCCTCTGTGTAGACAAGCCTTTAAAAAGCTCAGAACAAAAGTACCATACATAGTTTCATGCCTTTTTACTGGTTGACATAAATGTAGTCTAGCATTGAGACTAGGTGTTCCAATTCTTTATGCTCCTTCATAGACCGTTGCGGTGGTGACATTTTTCATAGTGCATTCCACCACCATTTTTCCATCCATCAATTTTCTCTTTATTGGGATCTCTTTGCCATCCCACTTCTGCACCTGAACCATTGATCCATTATTTAATGTTATCACAACTTCTTGTTTTTCCTGCTATCTGGTGTGGTTCTCTCAAAGTTCCTTAAGATCCCAGTCCTGAAATTAAATCTGTGCAGGGGGGAGTCGCACAGACTTTGGTGGGACATAGCATGGGTATATGGGTTCTCTTGCCCAGATCCTGCAGGGCTATGGTCTTAAACAATATTTGTGTGTGTTGGATGCATAGTATTAGTAGAATAAAATTGAGAGTGTACGTTGCTGAGGATTGGAAAGTGTACACACTCTTTACTTGATACACAAGCAGCAATTGCTCTACACATATGCTCCACAAAATACCAAGCACAAAGAATTTCATTTTTAATTACAAAGTAAAATATCACTCCAAAATTGTGTAATTGATGGGTGGGTCGCTTTAGCAAAGCAGTGAACATAAGGGAACCTGGCATTAAATGTTTGATATGCTGCCATGACATTTGATGAATTTTATTTTTATGCTGTAGTTAAACCATAAACTCTGCTAAATTTGATTCTTTGCAGCATAAAGCAAAATAATGCAATTCCACTATTCTATTTTATAAAATAGAATAGAATAGTGAAGTTGCATTATTTTGCTTTATTCTGCAAAGAATCAAATTTTACAACATAGAATAGAAAAGAATGTGGCTTTGTGCATGTGGCTACATATTAAATTATATACTTCTGATTCTGGAAAATGATCAAATAAGCCTTAAGCTCTAGCTGTTTTGCTTTGCTTTGATGTTCTTTTGCATGTGGAAATTTAAATGTCTTCCTTTAAGAATAACAGGATTATTTGAAAGTGAAATCCTTTAATACTCCTTAATATTCTACTTTTTAATTCTTGACTCATCGATGTATTCATTGTTTCTATTTACAAAGGCCATGTCTACATGATAAAAGTAGGTTGATGCAAGTTATATTGGCATAAAGCTGCCACAGTTAGTATATTGCTTGTGCACTTGCATTCTTGGATCCTTGCATTGGCGCTGCGGGTACTCACCAGGAGCGCTTGTGTCGATGCATAGTGCAGTGCGCTGTCGGTAGATATCCCAGTGAGCAACCCACCACCACCAGTCTTTTGGGCAGTTTAGGCAATGCATGGTGGAGCAGAAACAAGTCACGCAGGGGTGACTGAAAGGAAGGGGTGTTAACTTTCCACTGTGTAGCTGTCCCATAATATCATCTATATCCCATAATTTTCAGGCCTTTTAAAAAAAAACCCTCATCTCTGACAGAAGCATGGGGCCTGCACAGCTCTGCACTATTGTTGTAAGTGTTGCAAGCAAATGGCGCATGATCCTCCAGTATATGCAGAGCTGTAAGAAGAACCAAATCAGTGGGGAACATTCGGATTTCTTGGAGGACCGATTGCTGTGAGAATGAATTCAAGGTGGTTGGTAGTGTTCACAGAGCAGCTACAGATGGTGGAGTGTCACTTCTGGGCCCGAGAAATAAGCACTTTTTGGTGGGATTGCAGCATAATGCAGGCTTGGGATGAACAGTGGTTGCAGAACAGATGCATAAGGCCACCTTCCAAATCCTGGCTGTGTGTGCTGAGCTTGCCCCAGCCCTCCAGCGCAGACACACCAGAGAGCTGCACAGACAGTGGCAAAGCAAGTGGCTATCAAACTGTGGAAACTTGTAACACTAGTTTGCTACCTGTCAGTGGAAAATCATTTAGGATTTGTTAAATCCACTGTGGGAAGTGGTGTTGTGCAAGTATGCGGGGCCATTAATTGTCTTCTGCTGCGCAGGACTGTGACTCTCAGCAATGTGCAGGACATAGCTAGGGCCCTACCAAATTCACAGTCCATTTTGGTCAATTTGACAGTCATAAGATTTTTAAAATAGTAAATTTCATGATGTCAGCTATTTTAATTCTGAAATGTCATGGTGGTGTAATTGTAGGGGTCCTGACCCAAAAAGGAGTTGTGGGAGTGTTGCGCTACTGCTACCCTTACTTCTGTGCTGCTGCTGGCGGTGGCGATGCCTTCAGAGCTGGGCAGCTGGAGAGCGGTGGCTGCTGGCTGGGAGCCCAGCTCTGAAGGCAGAGCTGCCGCCAGTAGCAGCACAGAACAGAAGTGAGGGTGGCATGGAATGGTATTACCATCCTAACTTTTGCGCTGCTGCCTGCAGAGCTGGGCCCTAAGTCAGCAGCCGCCAATTTCCGGTCGTCCAGCTCTGAAGGAAGCAGCGCAGAAGTAAGGGTGACATGGTATGGTATTGCCACCCTTGCTTCTGCGCTGCTGCTGGCGGGACGCTGGCTTCAGAGATGGGCGCCCAGCCAACAATTGCTGCTCTCAGGCCGCCCAGCTCTGAAGGCAGTGGAGAAGTTAGGATGGCAATACTTCAATCTCCCCTAAAATAACCTTGTGACCCCCCTGAAACTCCCTTTTGGGTCAGGACCTCCAGTTTGAGAAATGCTGGTCTCCCCTGTGAAATCTGTATAGTATAGGGTAAAAGCACACACAAGACCAGATTTCACGGGGGGAGACCAGATTTTACGGTCCATGACACATTTTTCATAGGCATGAATTTGTTAGGGCCCTAGACATAGCAGATGGATCAGCAGCAACGACTTCCCAAAACTGCAGTGGAGCCATAGATGGCATGCCCTATTTTGGCACCAGACCACTTTGCGACAGAGTACATCAACAGAAAGTACTACTTTTCTATGGTTGTGCAAGTGTTTGTGGATCCCTGGGGATGCTTCACTGACAGTAATGTTAGGTGGTCATGGAGGGTGCATGATGCTTATCTTTAAGCACACAGGACTGTTCAGAAAGCTGCAAGTAAGGATTTTCTCCCCTGACTAGCCGATTATCATTGTTGAAATGCCAATAGTGATCCTGGGAGACCCAGCCTGCTTCTGGCTCATGAAGCTGTAAGCCAGCCACCTCAACAGCACCAAGGAAAGATTAATTTTCTGGTTCCGCAAGTGCCGAATGACACTTGGATGCACTTTTGGTAGATTGGAGGGACACGGATGTTGTTTACTTATAAAATTGGATCTCAGTGAAAAAACATCCCAATGATTATAGCTGCCTGATGTGTCCCGCATAATATCTGTGAAGCAAAGGGAGGAAAGTTGCCCCTGGTGTGAAAGGCAGAGGTGGAGAAACTGTCTGCTGAGTTTGAACAGCGACACACAAAGGCTATTAGAAGAGCTCAATGTGCAGTTATACGGCTCAGGGAGGCTTTGAAAAAGTGCTTTAACAGTGAACCAAAGTTGTGGGTTGTGGCGTACTGTGGCTTTACCTGGCCCTGCTATTTTGGGGCATGTTAAAAATTCTGTGGTGTTTGATGTACATTTCTGATTATTATGCTTTGTCATTGATCCTAAGTTGTGTCACACTGCACAGTAACAAGTGGGTGCTTTCTGAACTGCTAGGCACTCTGCAGCATATGTTTTGGAACTAATAAAGTTGCATTGTTTTCCAAATAATAGAATTTTATTCATTAACAAAATGAATGTAAACAAAAATCTGTGCAATTTAAAAGCAACTACATTAAAAACCTAATAAATCAAAGAAGCAGAACTTTACAAGGGCAAAGAACATTCATGTTCATTTTGGCTACATGTATAGCAACTGTGGCTTTCACAGGTCTGTGTATGTGAAGCTGTGGTTGTCCTTAATGTTCCCCCAGGGTGGAGTGGTCAGGGTAGGGATACAGCCCCTGATGCCACGTGGAATGTTGGGTGGTGGTTGGGGTAGAGAGGTGCAGTAATGGAGTTCTCCATGGACTGCAAATGGAGGTGACCTGGGATTGTTGAACCTGAAGGTTCACAGGAGTCTGCAGCATCTGTGTTTGCTGCTAGAGAGGCCACGTTGTGTCCTGGGTGCATCTCCTTCTCCTTTTCCTCATGGGCCTTTCTCCTCTGCACTCTTTCCTTCTCCAGGCTGTCTGCAGTGTTCACCCTCCAGGCCCTCCGCTCAGTCTGATTCAGGATCTCACTGAATATGTCATATTGAGTCCTCTTCTATCCTCTCCTTGTCTGGCTCAGGCATTCCATGGGTGTGGAGGGGGTACCCCTGAAGGCCGCAAGGGCAGCAACTGCAGATAAAACACACATTGTCAGTGTAGTCATAACAAAAAGTTTAAAACTTTAGGGGAGCAAGGGGAGGGGGTTCTGAATTTAAATAAGATATGCTTCTTGACACTTCCATTGCAGAGTGCTTGTGCATGGCACCACTCACAGCACTAACCAGGGGTGAGGGAAATGAGGAAGGAATTGCTCGGTTGCATGAACCTATGAGTCTAGAGCAATGGCACTGAATAGTGGCGCCACTTTCTACATGCGGTGGCGGTTTTAACTCACTCCTGCAGGTAACAAAGGCAGAGAAAGCACAGCTGCTGCTGGCATCCTGCAGCTGCTCAAGCCCATATGCTGCTAGCCTGTGCGGCAATGGTGCCTGCTGAAGTTATCACGGACTGGCACGGGAAAGTGTCCTACCTTGGAGGAAGGAATACGGCTGCTATCCCTAGAAAACTTCAGGAGAGGATTGCAGAGTAGCAGTGTGTACTGCGCCACTGGTAAATTACACATCCTGGTGTTGTCAGTAAGATGTATAGATGTGAAGTACGTACATTTTTGACAACTGGGTGTTAACAATGCCCCTCCCCTCCGATTCTTCTCAACCACAGTGGTTGAAATTATTTGGCCACTGGTGTGTAGGGTCATAGTTTTCATACCCCCATTACAGAAAGGATGCTAGACCCCACAAAGAGGTCATGGTAAAATGCCTTACCAGGAGGAACCACAAAAAAACATAACAGAAATTCTGAATGAATCGATTGATAGCCGTGATTGGTTGGTCTATCCTAGCACCAAGTACCTTCCATTCAGGGTTGTCTTTACCTTTGTTTTTTGGGGCACTTAAGAGTGGATGGTTTGACCATTTGACCACTCCTGAGTCCAGGGACACTACTGATCACAGCTCAGTTTAATGCACATATTTCATTAGCATGGTCATATCAACTTGGGTGTGGAGGGTTGCTAACAATCCTATTGCTTCAGGCTCTTATGGCTAGGAAATACATTCCCTGGCCAGATGAGAATTTTTCATGAGCTCATGATACAGTGGCTCTATATCTATTGTTATCATGGGCTTTTCTATGTGGAGGAGGTGCACACCTCTATGGTTTTTTGATGATACTATTATGATTTCAAGGTTTAGTGTCAATGTGGGGAGCTGAGGTTGAAGAATTCATTGGTTTATTTAGTAGTAGTAGTATACCTTTTTGGAGGGAGGTTTAGGTGAGGTGTCCGTTAAAGGATGCAAGTAAATCATGTAGTGACCCTATCTGATCCCAATTCCAGGAACTCTGTTAGCATTTAAAGAGGAAATAGTAACAATTGTATTGAGGTTAGGATCATATTCCATCCACTGGATAGCTCAGCTAGGAGGCATGCTAGGCATAAGCATGGGCATTTCTTGCTTGCACTACTTTTATACTAGAAGAAGGTGTAACGTGTGTTAGCTAATATAAATCCTAGTGTAGACAAGGCAGTTTAGTGTTAATACAGGGAGTTGGCTGAGGTAAACCTAGGGTTTTACTTTGACTTACTAACTTGTTGAAACTACAACTTGCCTTGTCCATGCTAGTTAAAGTACACCTTTTTCCCCCTAGTGATTCAAGGCCTTGATGTCAGTCAGGTAAGACGTCTGTGGCTTGAGACACAGTAAATTTAAGATGGGTTTAGAAGGCAGTCAGGACTTTCATCTACTGAGGCTTCTTGCCAGGGGACTTTGAGGGTTAGGCAACGGCTTTATGTTTTAACTGCAATAAAGTTGCAGCCTCTGAGGAAAAATGCATTTACAATGTCTGTGTGTTCACTTAGGCATGCCCTCTGCAAATAAGATTCCACCCTTTTTCTACTGTGCACATCACCTCACCAGATAATCAACATACATTGATGTCTTGTTTATCTTTGCAGAAGATCTCCAAACAAAGGTTAGACAGTCATTATGTCAACCCTGACACCAGCACCCTATTCATTTCAATGAAGCATTAATTTAAAAGACTAATTGGGACCCTAACATTATTAAATACAAATAATCAAGAAACATTCAGGGGACATCAGGGCACCTCTTAAAATCTAAATGGGTCCCTGATGTAACTGGATTTAAAAACATAGATTGCACCAGCAGGGATCAATTTGGCCCATTGCCTTTATTCTCCCCATGCATCCTTTCCCCCTCCCCCCAGGAATCTGGGTAGGCTCTTTGTTCACTCATCATTCAAAGAAGGACTTTACTACCATGCTGCCTCAACTGGACAGAGATTGGGGTTAACTCTGCCCTTACATTCTTGGGATTTTTCCTTCTATTTTTCTCCTTTTATGTAGCAATTGTGAAGCTGCTGGCTTCACTGGGGGCAGGATTTCTGTGTTTGTACAGCATCTGATGTCTAGCACAATGGAGTCCTGCTCCATGACTGGGACTCCGAGGCATTACTGCAGTACAAACAATAAATAATAATTAATAGTGGCTGCAACATCAAGCTGCCACATGGATCACCTAGGGGTGCTATTGAATCACAAAAAACTCAGTCTGGAGACTCAGTGATATATTTTGGATACTCTATCCTGGGCGTAGATGTCTAAATAATAACCATCTGGCTCCAAGTGTGGATCTTCTCCTACTGCTTATACATGGCCATTGGTGCTCCTGGCATTTCACAGAGAGAATACAGATATGGGACCTTATTCTCGCTTACACTAATATGTGAGTGTAAGAGCTTGTCTGTGCTTACAGCGCTGCCGCTTGTTGGGGGTGGCTTAATTATGTCGATGGGAGAGCTTTCTCCCATCAGCATAGAGCAACTACACGAGAGACATTACAGGGGCGCAGCTGCATTGGTACAGCTGTGCTGCTGTCGGGGCTGTAGTGTAGACATGGCCTTAGTTTAAGATTAAGGCCCAGGGTATTTGCCCCTAGGACCTTATAATATAACAATACCTAGCTCTTATATTGCACTTTTCAACAATAGAGCTCAAAGCATTTTACAAAAGGAGGACAGTATCATTATCCCCATTTTCTAGATGGAGAAACTGAGGCACAGAGCTATGGAATTGCTAGTCCAAGGAACCCCAGCAGGCTATTGGTTGAGCCAGGAATAGAACCCAGGTCTCCTAAATTCCAGTCCAGTGGTCTAGCTTAATATAGATTAGATATAAAATAAAGCTGGGAATCTGGCAAGGGGAAAGGAGGGAACGTTAGACAGAATACATTTCAAAAGGAAAGCTAGGTAAATAATGAAAAAAATATTTGTAAATACTGTATTAAAAATCATGACATCTGTGTATGTTGAGGAAAATCCACTTACAGTTTTCAAAAGTTGTCAAATGTATTTAATGGGACAGATTCGGTGACACGCTTTGTGTTACTCCTGTAACATAAAGTGGTTGGTGAATATGCCCCAATATTGTGAACTTTTGGAATAGTTTATATCAGGAGTCGGCAGCCTTTCAGAAGTGGGGTGCCGAGTCCTCATTTATTTACTCTAATTTAAGGCTTCGCGTGCCAGTCATACATTTTAACGCTCTGGGGTTCCCACTGCTGGCTCCTGCCAGCCGGGGTCTCAGTCTGCTGCCAGCCTGGGTTTCTTCACCCAGGCCAGCAGCGGGATCCTGGTTGGCAAGGGGCCAGCAGTCGGAACCCCAGAGCTGTGGCGGGCTGAGCGGCTCAGCCCCTCGCGTGCCATCAAAAATCGGCTCATGTGCCACCTTTGGCACGCGTGCCGTAGGTTGCCGACCCTTGGTTTATATGTTTAGTGTTATTCAACCAGCTCCGGTTAGGAAGTTGTTGCTTTTTATAGTGTTGAATGTTTACAGCATGTTTTTCTTTCTCTTAAAAATCAACTTGATTAAATTGTCTTAGGCTGGCTCTGGGGATGTGTGAGAGAGAACTGCATTGTTGAGAAGACTTTTATCTGAGTGAGCATCACATGTTGCAGATGTGTTTTGTGTTTTTTTTAATGGAATCTTAGCAAAAATTGAGAATATTCTTTTCAATTTACCAACAATTTCACTAGTAGTATATATTATACATTTTGAAATCCCATATTTCCCCAGTTTAGTTTGTACATCTCTCTGTTTTCAAATCAAACTGTTTTGAATTTTTGTAACTGTTCCGTTTATTTTTTCAGGATGTGCTCTCACAGCAAGTGTTAATCTCCACAGGATAAGCATCCTATAGTTCTGAGTGAACTACTTGCAGTGAAAAAATGAATTTGAATGTAGCCCTCTTCTTTTGTCCTTTAACAGATCAGTTTCTGTAAGTGGGTGTTCAAAATTGTCTGACTACTTAAGCAAAAACATTGGTAACAAACCCCATGGGAAGGCATTTCTGGAACACCAGACCTTGGGATGTTCAGGTAACATGCTATATGTACCATGAATATGGAGGCGAGCATGTAGGTATTTCAAGTAATAACCTCTGGGGTCTCTAGCATTTCCTGGGTTTCCAGTAAAAGCTCCCATACCAAAATATCTGGTACGGTGTTGGAAACAATGTCATGCTGAAAGCCATGAGAAAAATGATAATGCAGAAAGGCAACTTAAAATAGTATGGAATCAATTTCTTTACTATAAATAGCATTTTCCGTAACCTATACTATGATTCAGCATTTCTTCTATGAGCAGCATATACATCAATAAAAATAAGAACTCTAGGGGCTCCCCACTTAACTCAGGGAGAATTTTGTCAACTTTGTGTGAGATATAGATAATCAGAAGGGTACATTCTCCAGAGTGTACTGAGTGCAAATACTGGGATGCAAATACTGGGATGACTAGCTACATGAACTGTATGTGGAAAACTGCGGGTGCAATTTTGCAAGCACGATTTGTGTCCACAAAAAAGCCCAGCTAAAAAGTGATGTGGTTAGGTGGGCTGGGTTACCATTTAAGACCTCTTCTTCCCCCCACTTACAGCTCATTGACATAAAACTTTTGCACTGATTTAACTAAATTTACCATCACAAGCTAACCTACTCTCAACACTTTTAAATTGG
The DNA here is from genome assembly GCA_037349315.1 of Chelydra serpentina. Classification (NCBI taxonomy): domain Eukaryota; kingdom Metazoa; phylum Chordata; order Testudines; family Chelydridae; genus Chelydra; species Chelydra serpentina. Next base: position 49,795,110 of record JBAIAC010000010.1, read on the forward strand.
TATAGGTGTGTCCACTTTAGGTGGTTGCAATGATTTAACTGAATTGTTATTTAAAGTGATTTAGTGAAATCAGTACAAAAACTATGTGGACAAGCCCTAACCCATTGTTTGATCCATTGTCAATACAGGACAGGCTTCTCCTTTATTGCCTGAAAAATACTGACTGAGTAATGTAATCCCCTGTGATAAAGTTAAAACATTCCTTTGCCATTAGGATTAAAAAGAAATTCTAACTATAAAGGATTTGTTGTTTTAATTTGTAACAGAATGCTAAATGCAGCAAGTAGATTTTAGTTTAGGAACACCAACACTGAATGTATGTAGGGCTATATATTTTTAGTTTTCTTAAACAAGGAATTGTAACATGGTGTATTTGGTTGGTTTTTTTATTGCATTTTTAAAACACAGATGTTGGCAGAATGGGTTAGGTCTCAATCAGAAGAACTATCCCTTGTGGCTTTAAAAAAACCCTCTAGGTTCATCAGGTAGAGAGGATGATCTAATGGATAGGGCACTGGATTGCAACTTGGGCTCAGCCACAGACAATTTATGTGACCTTGGGCAAGTCACTACCCTGTGCCTCAGTTCCCCTAGCCACAAAATGGGGACAGTACTTCCATATCTTATCAGAATGTTGTGAGGATAAAATCCACTCCTGAGTGTGAGATGCTGAGATGCCAGATTGATGCGGGCCACAGGAATACCTAGATAGATCTTATTATTCTTATCCACATATCATCTAATTCCTCCTCCGTTTCACAGTTAAAATTTATAGCGAAAGCATTGTAGAGGCATTTGTTGGAGCAAACACAGGTTTCCTGGCAGAAGACAGTTACATTGTGACTCCAGCCTCATATCTTCTTGATCAAATTGTAAAGTCTTTTTCCTTCGGCTGGGACCAAAAATAAAGCAGCATCCACTGAAGTTACGTCAAGTGCTCAGGAACCCTGAAAACGACTCAATTTATTTTAGTTTCTATGTACAGAATTAGGTGCCCAACTTCAGGCACCCAAGTTTGAAGATTTTGTCCTTGCTCATATGTTACACTTGTATCTTACAAACAATCCTCAGCAAGTGCTTATCTTTACTGAGTTTACTAGAAAACAAAATGAATCTGCTTTAGCCAGAAGTCAGGATTTCACTAAAAAATGTGTATGCAACAGACACAAATTATTATTTTCATGGTATTTGGACTCTGGTCTGAAATCTTGATTTAACAGACCTATGGACGAAAATTATTCTTTACCATAGGAAAGCTGAAATTGGATGGAAATAAATGGTGTTACATTGTAGGAACATCTCTGGTTGGCTTGTAGGCATGGGGTGATCATAGGTAGCCAGTCATAGACTCATAGACTTTAAGGTCAGAAGGGACCATTATGATCATCTAGTCTGACCTCCTGCACAATGCAGGCCACAGAATCTCACCCACAAAGATGGGGGCTAAGGGTCCAATGGGCTAACATTTCTGGAATGTTTCAAAGCATCGTCTAGAGAGGTTGTTTATATTGTGTAGACATGGCCTGCTGCTATTTTCCCCCCTACAATAATCAGATAATTGTTTATGTACCATACTTTCTCAACCCATTTAGGAGAGTGGTAATAGATTTCTTCATGTACACTTACTCTAATGCTTTTGGCAGTCTGAAAGAGTATCCCTGTGAATCTTTTTGTAAATTCCCATTCTCCTTGAGTATAAGATTGCTTAAACCTAATGTAATCTCTGCAGGTTGCAATGTTATTCCAAGCATGTTTGTAATTCATCTAATTTTAATAATATCTGGTATGCACTTATTTTAGGGCAATAGAAAAGTATATGCTGTAAGGTGCGATCCTTATCACAATCTATCCAACAAAGTTTAACTGGAAAAATTTCCACTGTGCACAATTTGTCTGGAGCAAAGTAGAATCTGTAAAGTGTGTATTATGGAGTCTCCATAAGATTAAATCCAATGGAGTTACTTTTTATATAATATATCTGTCCACTACTCATCTACCTCTAAATTGATGCGAAAAGCTTTTTCCTACCATCTACCATACAATTCACAGGCCTTGGGAGACAGGCCAGTCCTCGCCCACAGACAACCCGCCAACCTGAAGCATATTCTCACCAGCAACTACACACCGCACCATAATAACTCTAACTCAGGAACCAATCCATGCAACAAACCTCGATGCCAACTTTGCCCACATATCTACACCAGGAACACCATCACAGGACCTAACCAGATCAGCCACACCATCACCGGTTCATTCACCTGCACATCCACCAACGTAATATATGCCATAATATGCCAGCAATGCCCCTCTGCTATGTACATCGGTCAAACTGAACAGTCCTTACGCAAAAGGATAAATGGACACAAATCAGATATAAGGAATGGCAATATACAAAAGCCTGTAGGAGATCACTTCAACCTCCCTGGACACACAATTGCAGACCTAAAGGTAGCCATCCTGCAGCAAAAAAACTTCAGGACCAGACTCCAAAGATAAACTGTAGAGCTTCAGTTCATTTGCAAATTTGACACCATCAGCTCAGGACTAAACAAAGACTATGAATGGCTAGCCAACTACAAAAGCAGTTTCTCCTCCCTTGGTGTTCACACCTGAACTGCTAGAAGAGGGCCTCACCCTCCCTGATTAAGCTTACCTCGTTATCTCTAGCCTGAATCTTCCCTGCACATTTATATCTGCCTCTGGACATTTCCACTGCTTGCATCCGAAGAAGTGGGTATTCACCCACAAAAGCTTATGCTTCAATACCTCTGTTAGTCTATAAGGTGCCACAGGACCCTTTGTCGCTTCTACAGATCCAGACTAACACGGCTACCCCTCTGATACTTGCAACCTTGTTAAAAATCCCTCCGTCAAGCAAGCTGTTAAAGAATATAAACCAGTGCAAGCAGAGAAGCCAACAGTGCTGCTGAAACCTAAAGGGACCAAAATGTTCCAAATCTGGATCTTATGCTCAGTATGATTTTTTTTCCTTCAGTGCACTGGTTCCTAAAGTGTGGTTCATAAACCACCAATAGCCTGGATAACTTTTCCTAATGAGCCGTTGAGAAGGGATTAGGAGAGGAGGTGATCCATGGAGGGATGTTTCTCTTGCAAAGTGGTGTGTGGGATGAAAGAGGTGAAGGACCACTGTTTTGTGCATGAGATGAGCCATGAAGGAAGGGGATGGCGGAAGGGAATAGTGATAGTATCAGGGAAAACATTATTCAAAGGATGGGAAGATGAAAGGGAAGCATAGGCTTAGTTATATAAAGTTTGACTTTATATTTGGCGATGGGGGTGCAGCTCCAGTCAGGCCAATGGGGCCATGCGTGGGGGAGGCAAATTCCATGCCTGCCTGCCAAGGCTTGCAGTTTGGGGAGGGGCAACACCCCCCTGAACCCCCCAAACTACGCTCCTGAAGGGAAGATGGACTTTGCACACACCTGACATTTTAAAACAATTCTCAAAGTGCCCAAGAGTCTGAGACAGACATACAGTTCATAGCTATCCCTGTTTAAATTATGTAACCTTCTCTAAATATTTCCTTGAGTACCAATGCATTACTTATATGTCTCTATGATTTTCTCTGCACCTTGTCAACAGAACTGTTTTTCCCCTTGACAGCAAAACTTCTTAAGCGAAAGAACAAATAATAATAAAAATGATGACAAACTGAGCAAAGACCATAACTATCAGAGCCAATAAAATTCCTACTCACATAAAAGAGCTGAGAAGACTAGCATACAGTTTGTGTTTTGGTTACTGTGACAGGGCGTGCTTACCCCGCACTGTTACTGCAAGGGTTAACTCTACTCTTTGGGCCAAGTAGGCCACTCCCCTTTAGCCCTGCTGGGCATGCGCTGGCTGGAGACCAGGTATAAAAGGGAGCAGCCCAGCTCATGCAGGGCTGACTGCCAAGGAGGGAGGATGCCTGCTTGAGGCTCCAGCGTGGGAACTGCTGAGGCCCCAGACGGCAGAAGCCAGAGATGTCAAGACCCAGGCGAATGACCAAGCTTCGGCAGACACTCAGAAGTGATGGAGCTGCACAGGCTGAGGAGCCTATGGACTTCGGAGACACCAGGACCACTACGCCAGGGACAGGATCGGAAGTAGCTCAGGGGGACTAGGCATTCTACTGAGTGGTGTCAGCATGTTTCAGATGGATTCCATGCTGACCCAGTGGCAAGCATACTTGCCACTGTCAGGGCCCTGAGCTGGGACCAGGGAGGGCTTGGGTTCCCCTATCTGGCTGCCACCCCCTCCCCAAGTGACAGCCCTCTCCCCTGATTGGCTGCCAGGCCAAACAAACCTACTGAAGAGGGCAACTATATGGACTCTGGCCATTGGGCCACGCAGCCCTGAGAGAGGGCCACTACACAGATTCTGGCCGCTAGGCCACACAGGTCTGCGGAACAGGGCAGCCATACTGACTCTGGCCACTAGGGAACACAGCTCTGCTAAACAGAGTAGCCATATTGACTCTGTCTGCTAGGTCACACAGCCCTGAGAAAGGGCAATCATATTGACTTTTACCCGTAGGCCAAGCTATCTCAAAGCAAAGGGTGATGGTATCGATTCAGCCACATGGCCATAACTACCCTCACCCCATCCCAAGAAGGGATGGGGTGCGCTTGCCCCATGACAGTTACCATGAATCTAAGCCTGTTGGAATAAAACCCCATGGAGTAACTGTACATGAGTAAGGGGAAATACGTGATTAATGTAATATTTTCCCTAATCTGGAACCATATATATAACTAAGGTACCATATTCTATCGGTTGGGTTCTGGGCTTGATTGTTCACCTGGATCTTTGCATGGAGAGGGCCCTCTCTGAGCAGATCTTCCTAATCCACATGGAAAAGGGGAGCCGGTTGTCTTTTCAAAAGCAACCCCCCGCACAGTTTCTCAGGACCTTGTAGGAAGTCCCAGATGCAGAGGGCAGGATATATTGTAGGAGGGAGCAGGCTGTGCGTGGGACTAGGACATACATAATTCATTCTAGGCTAGGTCTTGAACACATGCAGAATTTTGTGTTTGTGAAAATGATCTTCTACTGCTAAATTCTTGTGACAAGGAGAAAGAAAAATCCCATAGAAGGCATAATTTTCACTAGAAAAAGAGAAAGTAGAGAGAGGTGGTAAAAAGACATCATATGCATTTGTGTTGCAAATTAAAATGCAATCCAAGTTGTTTATTTTTGAGACTCCATTAGTCAGTCAAATCAGTATAGAAATGGCAACAGCTAGCCTGCGAGTTACTAGTACCGGTGGCTGTGTCAGGCCAGCTAAATGGCAGCTGGTTCTAATTCTCATAGGTTTCACGTGGGTGGGTGGAAGAGGCTTATTTTATTTCCTGCTGCATTCTTTCAGTCATGATTGCCTTTTTTTTCTTAAAGTGGTCTGTACACATCAAAATGTAGTTATGAGTTTTGTACAACCAATTGAAATAAACACTTCCCATGCCCCTGTTAACATAAAATTTGTTGTGATATCACACCACATTATTGTCCTCTTTCCTTATTATTTTAATTGAATTTTTAATAAACAGTGGACCTGAATTCTGCTCTTGCTTGCACTGATGCAAATCACCTAACTCCACTGAAGAGTGTAAAACTACTTTAAATGAGGAGAGAATTATACTTATTACATTCAAGAAACCATAATGCTTCCAAATAGGAATACCAAGGCCTACATTCATAAAACATAATGTTACTGCTGAAAGCTCAGGATAACAGTGAATCTGGTGTGACAGAGTAAACTATCACATAGGATGAGAAAAACAAAACAAACCCCCTAAAGCTGACTACAGTTAAGCAGTCCTCTCAGAGGCTGCTGGGAGGGGGAGGGATTTGGGCCTACATAAACCTGACCCAGATAATTCGAAAGGAGAGAAGGATGAGGCAGCACTCTAGAAGACTGGGAGGCTGAAGCAGTGCTGCGGGAGAGGGGCAAAACAACTCTAAAAAGAAGCAGGAAAAGAGGCCTGCTGGGAAAAAGGCACTGTGTTTGTGGAGAGTTGGGCACAGGCTGGGGCCTGCCTCCTGAGGAAACTGTGATTTGCCATAGAGGAACAGACCTATGGGGAAATAGCATTAAAAACTTTGTGAAAAAGCAGCAAAAATGATGATAAACTAAATATTGATACACCCTTTTGTAACGACTACTACATATTCTCTGGCTCTGGGGTTTTTTCTGCCTCCCCTCCTCTTATTTTTTTTCTCCTCTGGCAATCAGGCCAGCCTGGCTCTCCATGGGCTAGCTTGGTGACATTTATTATTAGTGGTGGGCTTGTCTGGAAGGGAAACATGAGCCAGGAGAGGGAGACAAGATGTCTCCTTAAAGTTCAGCAGAGTGGATTGGAGGAATCCTGTCTTTTAGAGGAACTCTGCCCATTGCAAGAGACAGAGAGTGGACTGGGCAAAGAGAGAGTTTAGAAAAAGACTCAGGAGAAGAAACTAAGGGTCTGACCACTCCTGGATTTGAAGCAGGGGACCAATGTCTCCAAGAGTCAAAGAATCTACTCCTGATTTGAGCATCCTGCTCCAGCTATTTGTGAGTTGTCAGGAAAAGAGGAATAAAAAGATGAAGGCCCAATCTGGGGAGTTACAGCCCCAGTTTAGAAAAATGAAACAATCCTTGGTTTGGTTAGTCCATTCAGATACCAAAAGGAAGGGCCTGGTAGGAGTTCCCAAAATGTAGATATGGCAGCATCAGCCTCCACACCAAGACCCTGGCTAAGACAATGTCCGTTTGGAGGACTGAGAGCCTCTGCTGGGAGGATGGAGCATAAAGAGAGTCAAAATTACCCCAGTATGTTGATGGGGAGGATCCTAGGACAATTTATCTCCAGGCTTCAATGAATGACGACATGTGGATGGCCACAGGAGGATTGGGTTGTTTATTTGGTTCCCCTGTTGGCAGGAAAGGCTGTGAATACACATAGGATCTGGTAGATAATTAGGCAGAAATGAAGAGGACAATTGGCAAAAATACCAAATTAGTGAGCAGACATATCAACAGCAGTTCAGGGCTGCTGAGATAGTGATATTCCTCAGGGTACAATATGGACTGTTGAACAGCTGTGTCCCTGTAATTCTCTAGCCTGGGGTGCCTTCTACACGGCTTTGTTGTCAGAACATCCACTCCTGGCCCGCTCAGATAGCCTGTAGCATGCAATTCACTCCCAGCTAAATACATGAGCACTCTGCTAGTCACTCAAGAATTACACATAGGGTGACACTGGCAAATTCTTAGTCCATGCCTTGCTCCCCCAGAAATGTGTGTCTTGTACTCAGGGCCGGTGCAAGGACGTTTCGCACCCTAGGCGAAACGTCCTTGCACCATCCCTGCGCCCCCCACCCCCGCCCAGCTAACATCGCCCCCCCATGGCAGCCAGCTCCCCCCCCTTGCGGCAGCTCAGCCCCCCGCCTGTGGCGCCTCCCCAGCTCCCGGCTCCACGCTCAGCCGCGGAGCCGGAAGGCAGGAGGCAGCTGCGGAGAGCTGCCCCCCCAGCTCCTGGCTCAGCTGCGGAGCTGGGAGGCAGGAGGCAGCCGCTCGTTGCCCCCCAAATCCTGGCACCCTAGGCGACTGCTAGTCCAGCACACTACTGAACAATGCAAGCTCATAGAAAGTTTGTCATTTCATCAAAGGAAAATGATGTATGCCCCAGTCTTGTTATCTCAAATACAGTTTCCCACACATTTTAATCCAAACACACTGGTTGAGATAAAATAATAAGATAAGTTTATTAAATAGAGAAAGATAAAATTTAAGTGATTACAAGTTGTGATAACTGAAGCGGGGGGCAGGGAGCTCCCTTATGGACACCCAGACAGCCAGTCAGCTGCAAAATCCCTCTTGGTGTCTATTCTCTGCTTGCTTTACCTGTAAAGGGTTAACAAACTCACAGGTAAAAGAAAAGGAGTGGGCACCTGACCAAAAGAGCCAATGGGAAGGTAGAACTTTTTAAAATTAGGAAAGAAACTTTCCCTTTGTCTGTTGTTCTCTGGGCTGCAGGGACGGAGCAGCAATGCTATAAGCAGGAATGCCGTGTAAGGTTTGAACCAGGTATGAACAAGTAACTTCCATACCTAGAAGAAATTATTTGGATAGGGAATGTTTACTTAGACACAATCAGGTTTATTTCTTATTTTGGCTTGTGGATCTCCTCTGTGCTAACTCCTGATGCTTTTGTTTGCTTGTAACCTTTAAGCTGAACCCCCAAGAAAGCTAGTTTGGGTGCTTAATTTTTGGAATTGCTCTTTTAAAATCTAGCAAAAGCCTGAGTTCCAGATGTATTTTTTTTCCCTTTTTGTTTGTAATAAAATTTACCTTTTTTAAGAACAGGATTGGATGTTTGGTGTCTTAAGAGGTTTGTGTATGTTGTTTGATTAGCTGGTAGCAACAGCTAATTTCATTTGTTTTCTTTCTCAGCTCTTACCTGGAGTGGGGGGCAGTGAAAGGGCTTGAGGGTATCCCACAAGGAGGAATTCCCAGGTGTTCCTTCCTGGGTCCAAGGTTATTTTTGTTTTCATTTGGGTGGTGGCAGCATTTACCAAGCCAAGGTCAGAGAGAAGCTGTAACCTTGGGAGTTTAATACAAGCCTGGAGTGGCAAGTATTAATTTTTAGAATCCTTGCAGGCCCCCACCTTCTGCACTCAGAGTGCCAGAGTGGGGAATTAGCCTTGACACAAATGATGATGCATAAAAGTAAGGTTGTTTATAAAAAGAGAAGAAAAGAATAAAACACAAGCTCACACCTAACTTAAAAAGCAAAGTGAATTTAAAAGCAAAAAGTTTTGTCACACCATATGCTGTGGTAAATTTCACAGGCTGGGTCTCCTTTCAGCCTGGGATCACTCTCCCTTAGTTCAGTGTTTTTAGAGTCATTGATGTCATGAGCAGAGAGATGGGAGGATGGGAGGTCAAGTGGAGGCCACTGTTTCCCATATTTATACCACTCTTCCCTCTTTGAGTGTTACCCCCAGTTGGGATGCAGGTATCTCGTGGACATGAGGGTAGGGTTGCCAACTTTCTAATCACATAAAACTGAACACCAATGCCCTGCCCCTTCTCCAATAGGGAGAGAGGAATTTATCTCAACCCTAGAGTTGTGTAAGGTTTATTGACAAGTTCCTTTGTCACAAGGATCAAAGAATGATGCTGCATCTAAACCCCCTGTGGTGCTGTATCAATTCATTGTCCTTCCATTTGGACTACATGGGGCTCCAGCCATGTTTGAGTGACTAATGGACAATCTTTTAAAAGGATGTGAGGGGTATGGCTCTGCATACTTGGGTGACATGGTTATCTATAGTGTCACTTGGAGGAAGCATGGAGCCAAGAAGCTGGTTTAACCATAATCCCTGGCAAATGTGAATGGACTCAGAAAGAAATCAAATATCAGGGTTCTGTATTAGCGAAAGACTTGTGACAGTCTCAAATAGAGTGAGTGCAATCTATTCAAAGAGTCCAACCCCAAGAAGCAGTAAAATCTTCTTTAGGGATCATAGGATGGTGTAGAAAGTTTATGCCTCACTTTTCCGTACTTGAGGCACTCCTTACCAATCTAACAAAACAGAATAAACTAAGGTGAACTGGACAAATGAATGTGAAAAGGCCTTCCAGGCACTGAAGAAAACAATCTGTGAGCATCCAGTACTTCAGAGCCTGATTTTTCTGCTGAATTTATAGTCTATCTATTTATAGTATGAATTTATATGGGAGTTGGCCTGGAAGCAGTTGTTCTGCAAGGAAAAGAAGGAATACAACATCCAATGGCACATGTGAGCAGGAAACTGTTTCCATGAGAGACTAAATATGCTACCATAGAAAAGCAATGTCTGTTCCTAAAATGGACAGTGGAGATCCTAACATACTATCTATATGGAAGGGCTTTTTTTCTTAAAATTGACCGTAAAGGTGTACAATGTCTGCAGATTATGCAGGATCATAATTCCAGAATAACTAGATGGTACCCTTCACAGCAGTCATATAACTTCACCATTTGATATAAACTGGGGCATAAACATTTATTGGCAGATGACTGATCTCAATTTACTCCTATACTTACCTTTAAAGGAGAGAGGAGAAAAAATGTGACAGATTGAATTGTCAAACAGAGGGAGAGAAAACAAAGCACAAAAAGCATCTGAATCCAATTATGCAGTCCTCTTACACGCTGCTGGGAGTGGGAGGGGTTTGGGTATATATAAGACAGACCTAGTTCATTCCAAAGGAGAGAGAAGGATGAGGCATCACTGTAGAAGACTGGGAGGCTGATGAGAAAACAGCTCCAGAAAGGGGCAGGAGAAGAGACAAATACCTGTTGGGTAAAAGGTACTGAGTTTGGGGAGAGTTGGGAACAGACTGGGGCCTGCCTCTCCAGGAAACTGTGGACTTCCCATAGAGGTAAGACAATGTTGGGGAAATGGGACTGGAGACTTTGGGTGTAGTTGATACACCCTTTTATTATTGCTATATAGCAGGGGTAGGCAACCTATGGCAAGCTGATTTTCAGTGGCACTCGCACTACCTGGGTCCTGGCCACTAGTCTGCAGGGCTTTCCATTTTAATTTAATTTTAAGTGAAGCTTCTTAAACATTTTAAAAACCTTATTTACTTTACATACAACAATAGTTTAGTTATATATTATAGACTTATAGAAAGAGACCTTCTAAAAACATTACATTGTATTACCGGCACACGAAACCTTAAATTAAGAGTGAATAAATGAAGACTCGGCACACCACTTCTGAAAGGTTGCCGACCCCTGCTATATAGTCTCTGTCTTGTTTTTTTTTGTTCCCGCTGCCTGCCTTTTTAAAAAAAAATTTTATGGTGGTCAAGTAATCCTGGTTTGCCAGGCGATAGCTTGGTGACACTTGGCATCCATACAGTCTGTAGATAACAACTTATGTCTGAGTCTTTTACTGGGCTCATTATGCTGCACATAGCACATGTATTTAATAGCTTTGATTTCTGTTGCAACCTGGCAAGACTATTTGAAGAGGTGTGAACAATTAGTTAATGAAGAGCACAGTATGTCTAGACAGAGCTAATTGTTAGCAGATGATCACTATTTATATTTATCAGTGAGCAGAGTGACATGAACATGATAGATTTTCACCAGGAATAGAGTTCAGTCAATCTGAAGTTATTCAACTTCTCTTTTCGGGGTGGAGGGGAAAGAGGAGGATGGGGCAATGCAATGGATTTGGAGCCCAGACCAAGGCCTCCTGGCAAAGGGTCATCATCCCCCTGGACTATAGGGGTCAAACTCAGGGTCTAAATCTCCTCAAAGATGGCTTGGAGACACCCGCGTGCCAAGAGGGAGCCCTCCCCATCAGCAGCTGAGGTGAGTACCACCTTGGCACCAATGGGGAGGGATGGATGAGAGAAAGGTGGAGGGGGAGTTCCCTGTGAGGTCTCCTCTGTGAGTGACTTCTTGAGAGGGATGGCATACCCTCTCTCTGCTGCAAGAGCTTCCTTAGCCAGCTCCACCCACTGGACTCTTTCAAGAGGCATAGAAGCAGGCCCAGCAGTGCCCTGCCCTCTCTAGATGACTGACAGGAATTTTCCCCTTCTCAAGAGTGAGGTGCTGGGCCTGTGACTTATGCTTGATGTGCTTAACCCCTGTTGCTAGTTCTCAACCCTTAGAGGGCTGGCCAGTAGGTGTGGGTGCAAGGGACTTCCTGTGGTGGTTTCTTAGGGCTGGTCCACATTGGGGGTGGGGGGAGATCGATCTAAGATACTCAACTTAGAGTAACTTACGTGAATAACGTAGCTGAAGTCGAATATCTTAGATCGATTTTTAAAAGTACTTACCCCGGTCCACACGGCAGCAGGCAGGCTCCCCCATTGACAGCGCTTCCTCCGCTCGCGGAGCTGGAGTTCCGGTGTTGACGGGGAGCGGTTCTGGGATCGATTTATCACGTCTAGACGAGATGTGATAAATCGATCCCAGAACATCGATCACTACCCGCCGAATCAGGCGGGTAGTGTAGACTAGCCCTTACTGTTAATAAAATAGTTCTTGCTGAATCGCAGAGTCATCATTTCCACTGTAATAACGAGACATGATGGTCAGTGTTCTGAAATAATTACCATCTGCATGGATTCTCTTCATCTGTTCTCGATTTGTTAAAATAAAAATAATGGTATGTTCCTCTTCTCATCTGCCAGCGCCATGATTAGCTTTAGGAGTCAGTGCTGAAATACTGTCGTGAAAGCGCTATAGACAAAAACAGAGCTAGGATTTGAGAAAGAATAGTCCAGTGGTTAGGCTGCTAAGCTGGGGACTCTGGACAGGAGACCGAGGTTCAGTTCACAGACTTCCTGTTGGACTTTGAGCAAGTCACTTTGCTTAGTGTCTCTGGCTTAGATCCTCAAAAATATTGGGAAATCAGTGGAAGTCAGGTGCCTAAATATCTTTGAGGATCTGGGTCTTTGTGCTTTGGTTCCTCATTTTTAAAATGTAAATAATATTTCCCTATCTCACAGAGCATAAATGCATTCGACTCTGGGGTGCTCAGCTGCTGTAGTAAATGGGGGCTATGTTACTATCCCCCCCCCATTTTGACCATTTATTAATTTTTTAAAACAGTTTTTTGTTTATTTTTTTTAAACAAACCTGCCCCAGCCCCTTGGTGCCTTAAAAACTCAACCTTCCTATTTCAAACTGCAGAGGAGGGAGAGGAGGAGGGATGGATGGGGTATGTTTCTATCAATGAACTTGTATGATTTTTTGTAACACATTCCCCACCCCCCTATTTAAATAATGATTTTGTGTCAGCAAGATGTAGGCATAAATTAAGGCATGAGTAATCACTTTTTGTACATTTAATTCGGTTTTGCTGCAGGCAAGGTCAGAGAGTCAGACAATTTTGTGGATCTACAAGTGTAAAACAATATTTAAATTAATGGTCAAGAAACCAGATATCTGTAAGTACTTTAATCATAGCAACTAATAAAAGCCATTAAAATACCTATGTTCTAGAATTATGTTTGTAGGTTAAAATTAAGAAAATGATGGTCCTATCAAGTTTAAGCTGGAATGAATCAATGGTAATGTTTTAAAAGGGATTAATATCAGGAAACTATTTTGTTTGTCTGTCCAGATATACACATTAGGCTAGATTTGCCAGTAAGCTTTGCATCAATGGAGAGTAGATTCACCAACAGACTGGTTAAGCAGGATTTATGGCTGCTTTGCTTTGCCAAATCAGTACCAAGGAGTTGGCCACTGTCAAGGTCAGTATTGCAATCCTAACTCAGACAGAACCCCCATTGACTTCAGTGGCACTAATCTTGTTTTTGAGAATGCCTCACATACGCAAGGGTTTCAGGTTCAGGCTCTTTATCTATGTATGTGTGTGTGTGTGTATATATGTTTGTGCCAAGATGTAGATGCAAAGTTTGTTTGTTAATGCACATTCCTTACCATAGAAAAACTTTGTTTTTTTGGAAAAAACTTCATCCGGACCTGAATCAAGAGGAAAAGTCAAAGACGTGAAATTTTCCATGGGAAGAAATTTCCTGAAAAAATCCATTTCATGAGAACCAAAGTAGATTGTTATGGCCGCCTGGTTGGCTTCCTGGAAGGCTCTTATCAATTGCCTGAGGAAATTTTAATTTTGCAAAAAGTGCATTTTCTGTTGAAAAATCATTCCGATGGAAAATTCCCAAATAGCTCTAATGCAACAGTAAGTTAACAAAGTTAAAATCCCAAAGCTGACAAATGGAAGTTTAAGGTTCCAAGAGCAGTATTATAATTCAGATATAGTACACACACTGTATGTTTTAACAACATAAATAGACAGGTAATAAATATAACATTTAAAAGGAGCAAGAGAAGTTATAACTGTGCAACACTGCATTATCTGCATAGGCTTTTGCCTATCTATCTATCCATTAATATGTCAGGCTGTGTATCTGCTTGGTAATGATCTCTGCAGAATGGAGAGTCAAAATAGTATGTCAAAATAGAATGAGGGGGGATTTGATAGCTGCTTTCAACTACCTGAAAGAGAGTTCCAAAGAGGATGGATCTAGACTGTTCTCAGTGGTAGAAGATGACAGAACAAGGAGTAATGGTCTCAAGTTGCAGAGGGGGAGGTTTAGGTTGGATATTAGGAAAAACTTTTTCACTAGTAGGGTGGGAAGAACTGGAGTGGGTTACTTAGGGAGGTGGTGGAATCTCCTTCCTTAGAGGTTTTTAAGGTCAGGCTTGACAAAGCCCTGGCTGGGATGATTTAGTTGGGGTTGGTCCTGCTTTGAGCAGGGGGTTGGACTAGATGACCTCCTGAGGTCCCTTCCAACCCTGAGATTCTATGGCTAGGTCTACACTAACCCCCCCTGTCGAACTAAGATACGCAACTTCAGCTACGTTAATAACGTAGCTGAAGTCGAAGTCTCTTAGTTCGAACTTATCTGTGGTCCACACGCGGCGCGCAGGCTCCCCCGTCGACTCCGCCTGCTCCGTTCGCAGAGCAGGATTACTGGCGTCGACGGGGGAGCACTTCCTGGTTCGATTTATCGCGTCTAGACAAGACGCGATAAATCGAACCCAGAAGATCGATTGGACTCCTCCGACGCGACGGGTAAGTATAGACGTACCCTAAGATTCTATGATAGGTACCTAACCAGAAATAGATCCTCTAATTTCTAAGATGGCTGGATTCAATCAATACTGACTATCAAATTGATAGTGAGTGAAAGTTATTTGTTTTTTTTATGCTATTCAGTGGTTTATGTGAAGTTAGCTGGTAGTACTAGTGGACATATGTTCTCAGCATAAAACCACCTCCACAACTGACACTGGCTTGTATCTTTTGTTGGGCAGCCTCAGCAGAGGTGAAGGACAGGGAGATTAAACTATTTTCTCTCACCCCTAGAGATGGTAAGTGTTGTGGTGCATTGGGGAGGCAGTGGGTTGAGGCTTTCACTGCTGCTTGCCATCCTGATATTGTGTTGATACATTGTCCTGTTTCCAGGCCTGCCAATCTGGCCCCATTAAAGAAAGTTAAATTAATTCACTTAATTTTTTTTAAAAGAATGAACAATTTTAAATATTTTTTAGATGCTTAAGAATAATGTGACTGTCTCTTTTTTAATCCATTCAGCTCTCATATTGCTCCACAAAAGAACAATGTATCATACCTGGGACTAAATTCAAAGGCTTACAACGGGACAGGCCAACTACCCTATACCTGGTTGCAGTAATAGAGGAATTCAGCTTAATGGCTCAAAATACTTGTGAGGAAGCAAGAGAACTAGATGCAAAAATCCTTTTGATAGATCAAGCAGTTTTTCTTCAGGCCGTTTAATCGATAAATCTCAGCCTGACCTGGAGGAACTGGCTTTTATGAAGCCTGCCAATTTTGCACACTGTGAAGGGGTCAACTAAAGCTCACTAGGAAATGAGTGGAAAACCACTAGATTGACTTTACTGAGGAATCCCTTACAGATATTTAATCAGAATGATTTTCTCTTCAATCCGGTCAAGGCTGATGAAAAGGCAAAACCATCCATCTCTGCTATTAAAGGCTTGAGATTTGGAGAGCACTGCAGACTAAATAAAAGGAGCACTCCTTATTTGTATTTATGTAACATACACAAAAGGCTATTTTTAGCTTTCATTTTGTATTCCTAGCATGTTCATAAGTATAGAAATGGAACATGGGAATAATTTGTCTGAGCTAGATGTCTGCAGTGGAGTGTTCTTTGAACTAACAACGAAGTGAATGTGTCATTGACCACACATTGGAAAAAAAGGCAAACAGTGGAAAGATACAGGGAAGTGCTAAAGCAGTAATGCTAATGTCAGTGTACAGTGCATCTCTCACTCCCCACTCTACCCTAAGATTAAGTGGTTGCTAGTGTGTTTGAGGCGGTCTTGTGTTGCTATGGAGCACGCTGAGATTTGGGCTTACCCTAAAGCACTTGAGTTGGAAATAATTCATTCTTCATTGCTCAGTTGGTGTCTGGTGCTCTGACAGTTTTGTTGACTTTCCTCCCCTCCACCCCTCTTTAAATGCATAGTCTTCATTTACTGGGGAAATCAGTTCATTAGGTTACCTTCCTAAATGAGCTGCTTTCTGTTCTTCCTGGCTCATAGCGTAATGGATTTCAGTGTTTTCAATCAATACAGGATGTGTTTTTTGTGCAGCATTTTTATATGCTGGCCCCACAGACCAGAAGCCTAGGCTGAAAATTTGTGGCAATGCAGTGTGCACATATCCTGTAAATACTTTTGGATTAAAAGATAGAGGGCCAAATTCAACACTGGAATAACTCCATTGGCTTCAGTGAAGTTATATGGTGGATGGATTTGGCCCACAGTTAGTGGGTTTCTTTATGAGGAAGAGTTTGAATAAATGTCACTTCTCTTAGATATTTTCTCAAGCCCCTCTAGCAGAGACCAAAATGGAATTTATTTATTTTTTAGTAATCTCACCACACTACCCCCAATTAGATTCAAATGCTGACTGCCTAGCTTACACAAAAAATAATGTGACTGTCTCTTTTTTAATCCATTCAGCCCTCATATTGCTCCACAAAAGAACAATGTATCATACCTGGGACTAAATTCAAAGGCTTACAACGGGACAGGCCAACTACCCTGGCATCAATAAATTAGAGTGCATCATGGGAACTACAGGCCAGTCAGTCTCACCTCAGTCCCTGGAAAAATCATGGAACAGGTCCTCAAGGAATCAATTCTGAACCACTTAAAGGAGGGGAAAGTGATCAGGAACAGTCAGCATGGATTCACCAAGGGCAAGTCATGCCTGACTAACCTAATTGCCTTCTATGATGAGATAACTGGCTCTGTGGATGAGGGGAAAGCAGTGGATGTGCTATTTCTTGACTTTAGCAAAGCTTTTGATACAGTCTCCCACAGTGTTCTTGCCAGCAAGTTAAAGAAGTATGGGCTGGATGAATGGACGGTAAGGTGGATAGAAAACTGGCTGGATGGTCGTGCTCAACGGGTAGTGATCAATGGCTCCATGTCTAGTTGGCAGCCGGTATCAAGTGGAGTGCCCCAAGGGTCGGTGCTGGGGCCGGTTTTGTTCAATATCTTCATCAACGACTTGGAGGATGGTGTGGACTGCACCCTCAGCAAGTTTGCAGATGACAATAAACTGGGAGGAGTGGTTGATACGCTGGAGGGTAGGGACAGGATACAGAGGGACCTAGACAAATTAGAGGATTGGGCCAAAAGAAATCTGATGAGGTTCAACAAGGACAAGTGCAGAGTCCTGCACTTAGGACAGAAGAATCCCATGCACTGCTACAGACTAGGGACCGAATGGCTGGGCAGCAGTTCTGCAGAAAAGGACCTAGGGGTTACAGTGGATGAAAAGCTGAATATGAGTCAAGAGTGTGCCCTTGTTGCCAAGAAGGCTAACGGCATTTTGGGCTGTATAAGTAGGGGCATTTCCAGCAGATCAAGGGACGTGATTATTCCCCTCTATTCGGTACTGGTGAGGCCTCATTTGGAGTACTGTGTCCAGTTTTGGGCCCCACACTACAAGAAGGATGTGGATAAATTGGAAAGAGTCCAACGGAGGGCAACAAAAATGATTAGGGGCCTGGAGCACATGACTTATGAGGAGAGGCTGAGGGAACTGGGATTGTTTAGCCTGCAGAAGAGAAGAGTGAGGGGGGGATTTGATAGCTGCTTTCAACTACCTAAAAGGGGGTTCCAAAGAAGCTGGATCTAGACTGTTCTCAGTGGTAGAAGATGACAGAACAAGGAGTAATGGTCTCAAGTTGCAGAGGGGGAGGTTTAGGTTGGATATTAGGAAAAACTTTTTCACTAGTAGGGTGGTGAAGCACTGGAATGGGTTACCTAGGGAGGTGGTGGAATCTCCTTCCCTAGAGGTTTTTAAGGTCAGGCTTGAGAAAGCCCTGGCTGGGATGATCTAGTTGGGGTTGGTCCTGCTTTGAGCAGGGGGTTGGACTAGACGACCTCCTGAGGTCCCTTCCAACCCTGAGATTCTATGATTCTATGATGCTAAAGTGAAAATGTAGCATAATATCAAAGATAGTCTAATCACTATCAGTGGAGTTCACAAAAGTGTTAATATGACTGACATCAAAGGAGGGAATTTTGTCTGAACAAGGCCTGCAGGATTGTCCTTGAGACACAGGAAATGCTGCAGAACATCTGAAGATATGAGAATGGCACGGGGCTTTCACTGTTTTCTCTTTGTGGTCTTGTTATTTATTTGGCCTTTTAACAGCTGCTCTTGGTGCCCATCACATAAAGACCCAGTTAAAATAACAGTATAACAATAAATAGTTCTGCTTCATACCTTGACATCCACTGAAATATCTGCTGGCTAATGAGGATGTTAAAATAAGCCACAACCCTCAGCTCATTCCCTCCCCAATGAAGATCACCTTTGAAGCAAATCTGGGCTCTGCTGACCTAGCTGGGGTTGTGAATTCGATAGCGAAGGACTCCTCTTGGAGAATGCCCTGCTAGCATCTCCTTCCATTTCAGTTTGAGTGCCTCTACTGATCATAATGGTGGTAATATGGCTTGGAGAGTGAAGCAGCAAAACTCCAGGAAAATATATAACTAAAGTAGGCTACAGTGGGAAGACACATAGCTATTGTAAGGCTCCTTATGAAAAGCTTTGTTTTTACTTGGAATATCTATCAAAGATGTCAAACGCGGAATAGTTGGGATTTACAAACCTGCTTTTAACCCTCTCCGTGTGTGTGTGGGGGGAGGGGGGGGCAAACTGTGAGGTGCTGAGCACTCTAAACTCCCATTGACGTTGAAGGGCAGGTGAAGGTACGCAGAGTCTCACCAAATTAGGCCTTCTCCTCCTCCCAGTTCACTGCTATATTACATAAGAAAATAGTATATAATGGAAGGTGTATACAGGGGGAAAAGACTAGTCCGGTTCCTTGGGAAGGTGAGTTCATGTGTTTTAGCACAGCCAAATGCAAAGTCATCTATGAATAAAGAATGTAGATCACACTTACAAGATGGGAGACTGCATCCTGGAAATCAGAGACACTAAAAAGGACTAAGAGTAATGGTAGATAACCAGTTAAACATGAGCTCCCGGTGCAATGCTGTAACTGAGAAAGTGAACTGATCTTTGAATGCATAAGCAAGGAAATATAAAGTAGGAGTAGGTAGGTGGTATTACCTCTTTATATGGTATTAGTGTGGCCATTACTGGAATACTGTGTTCAGTTCTGGAGTCCATACTTCAAAAAAGATATTGAAATATTGGAAAGGGTTTAGAGAAGAACTACAAAAATAATTTGAGGCCTGGAAAACTGCCATCAAGCTTGAGAGACTTAAGAAGCTCAATCAATTTAGTTAATGCAGGTGAAAGTTAAGAGTGACGACTTGACCACAGTGTACAAGTACATAGATGGGAAAGAGATTGGAAAGCAGGTGTCTCTTTTAATCTAACAGAGAAAGGCATAGCGAGACCCAATGGTTGTAAAATGAAGCTAAATTGATTCTGACAAGAATTAAAACACCACATTTTAACATTGAGGATAAGTAACCATTGGAACAACTTACCTAGGGATGTGGTGGATTTTTTTTTTAATCACTTCAAGTCTTAAAATACAGACTGGATATTTTTCTAAAACATATACTATAGCCCAAGCCCCAGCAGTAGTTTGATGCTTGATGCAGAAATTACTGGGTGAGGTCCTAAGGTGGCTGTTATGCAGGAGGTCAGACAGAATGAACATCATGGCACCTTCTGCCCTTTAAAATCTATGAAAATAATCATAATTAAGTACTTGATGCAAAGTCCATTGAAGTTAATGGGATTTTTTCAGCCCCATAAATTCCAGTCCTGTACCCACTACAGCCAATGGGAGTTATACAAGTCACTGGAAGAAAGGTTAATCCCTCTGGTGAATAAATGTCAGGACAGCAATTATCAGTGCTGTCATCTGGGTGATCCTAATGTTGCCTTAATATTGAAATTACCTTAGAGTGACAAGCTTTGGTATCTCTAAGCTATTTGCCTTTGCCTCTTGCTTTTATGCCTTTGCAAACAGTTAATAACATTTACTTTAAAATTATGAAGTAAATAACAAATACTGGTCTTGCCTGTGGGTAGCTTTTGATGTGTGTGGGGTTGTTTTTTTTTGGTTTTTTTTAAAGCTTTTACTGTGTGGTCAGACTAGCCTTTGCATGGAAGACTAAGGGGGGGAAAAGAAAATGAGCTGGAGTGCTCTTATGAAATTAGTGACTAAAACACAGCAATATGCTTTTTAATTATCCAGACCAAACCGAATGCAAAGTGCTTTCATCGTATTCTCCAGCTTTTCTCTTTGGTTACCATTGGTTGCTGATCTTCACTGTACACTAAATCAATCTTAATAAATATAAGAAAGAAAACAAGCAAAATTCCTACGAGCCAAAATAATGATTTACTTATAAAAACTAATAGTTGGGAAGTGATGAGAATGCTGCCTAAAGTATCCATTTTAGGCAAACAGTGAACTGCACCAGAGTGTTTAGTTCTGGTGAACAAGCCCCTTCAAGCTGTCTGCAATTCACCTTAGGTTTGCTCATTGGTGGCCTGGCTTTACCATATAGGCAGGCAGGAATAGATGACAGCAGGAGCACTGCATATCTGTCTCAGGGCTGGAGAGAGGTAGGGTGACTATACATCCTGTTTTGGCCGGAACAGTCCCTTTTTTTAAGCCCTGTCCTGGCCGTCCTGACTTTTTTGGCAAAAGTGGGCATTTGTGCTGTTTGCTCTTGCTGACTTGATCAGCTGGCAAGAGCAAACAGGACAACTGCCCACTTTTGTCCAAAAAGTGGGGTGCAGTGCGGAGGAATGTGTGTGTGTGTGGGAGGGAAGAGCAGAAATGCCAGCCCTGTGCAGGGGAAGTTGCAGGACTCAGGTGAAGAGCGACACCAGCCCCAGTCTTGTGGGGCCGGTTGGGAGAGCAGGCAGAGCTCAGATGAGAGGCTCAGGCCAGCCCCATGTGGGGGGGAGGGGGGGGAGGAGAGGGAGAGGGTGCCTTTGGGTCATCCCTGCGTGATATGGTTACCCTAGAGAGAGAGAGCCTGTTTCCACAGAAGTCTGGGATAGCCTGGTACAAATAGTTTGTCTCAAACTTCAGAAGTACTCAAAATCAGTCTTAGGCTATGTCTACACTACGCAGCTTGCGACAGCCGTGCCACTAAAAAGCACACGGTGTAGCCGCTGTTTGTTGGTTCTCCTGCCGACAAAAAACTTCCACCCCCAACGAGCGGGTTGTCGGCAGGAGAGAGCTCCTGCTGACAAAGAGCTGTTCATACCAATGCTTGTTGTCGGCATAACTTTTGTCTTTCAGGGTGTGTGCGTGTGTGTTTTAACACCTCTGAAAAACAAAAGTTTTGCCATTCAGTTGCCAGGGCAGACATAGCCTTAATCTGAAACTGAACTGTTTGAACCATGTATGGTCTGTTCAAATTGTCTTTGCGCAAATGAACTATGTGTGAAGGCATTTTACAAATCTGCTCAGTAGCAACTCCAGTTCCAAATCTTAGGGAGAATACTGTTGATTTTAGCCCTACACATGCTCATTAATTACAGACAATTTTGAGTGAGTCCCTCATTGCTGTGGCTGCCAGGCTGTGTTCACTGAAGTTCTGATTCCATTGCTGCTTTGGAGTTCCCTAAAGGAATATACAGAAGAAACTTGTTATACCTACAGCTATTTTTTTAAACCTAGTTGCATTGACACGTGATTCTAGTAGTAGAGCTGGTCGGGAATTTTTCGACAGTGTTTTTCATTGGAAAATGGTTTGTCGAAACCCAAATTGGTTATGGAAAGGGTCTGTTCTGATGAATTTCCCATTGTGAAAAATTATTGAAACATTTTGAAATTGTTAAAATGTATTGTTTTTACCTTTTTTTGTGGGGGAGGGAGAAGTCTGTTTTTTCACTTTAGAAACACAGTTTTGTTTTTAAATTTAATTTATAGAAAATAAGGTTGAATTTTACACAAAACAGTTGGATTGACCTAATGAATTTTTTTGTTCTGATTTTTGGTTCATTAACATTTTTGAGATTTCAACTTCCTCCTGTATCAGGTCAGGAAATTATTTGTTTGAAATCTCGAAAATTCTTATGAGATGGTGTGAAGGGTTGGGATCACAGAGACCTGCTTGGTGCTGCCACCTGGTGTGCCAAGGCTACTTCTGCCCCTGCTTCCAGGCCTTTTCCATCTTGGGACTCCCGAATCCTGTCTGTTTTGAACCAGATTCCACTGATCTGCTGCAAACACAGACCCAGGTCTGAACCAAGTCCACTCACAACTGTAAGGCTCCTGGAAGCGCTCTTGCCTTTGACACCCAGGTGCCCAACTCCCAAAGAGGTTCACACCCTTAATAAATCCGTTTTACCCTGTATAAAACTTATACAGGGCAAACTCATAAATAGTTCACCTTCTATTTCAAAGATAGAAAGATATGCACAACTGTTTGCCTCCCTAGGTAACAACTCGCACTCCAGGTAATTTAATAAGTAAAAAGTGATTTTAATAAGTACAGCAAGTAGGATTTAAGTGATTCCAAGTAGTGACAGACAGAACAAAGTGAATTACTAAATAAAATAAAATAGAACACACAGTTCTATGTCTAATCACCCTGTGTACAGATAACAACCTCACTAGGTCCAGTAAACAGGCTATCTTCCTCTTAGCCTGGGTCCAGCAATCACTCACCCCACTATTGTCTTTGTCCTTTGTTCAGTCTCTTTCAGGTGTGTCCTTGGGGAGTGGAGAGTCTCTCTCTTTAGCCAGCTGAAGACAAAATGGAAGCGTCTCCCAAGGGCTTTTATAGTCTTTTTCCACTCCCTCTGTAACATCATGTTACCATGGAGTTTTGGGATCACATGGGCAAGTCACATGTCCATGCACCCCTTGGTAACCAGTCCGACCAGTTGCGTTCCTGACCAGGGCCCGATGTGGATTGGGGTCTGCAACTGGCTGGGCAGCAGTTCTGCAGAAAAGAACCTAGGGGTTACAGTGGAAGAAAAGCTGAATATGAGTCAACAGTGTGCCCTTGTTGCCAAGAGGGCTAACGGCATTTTGGGCTGTATAAGTAGGGGCATTTCCAGCAGATCGAGGGACGTGATTATTCCCCTCTATTCGGCACTGGTGAGGCCTCATTTGGAGTACTGTGTCCAGTTTTGGGCCCCACACTACAAAAAGGATGTGGATAAATTGGAAAGAGTCCAACGGAGGGCAACAAAAATGATTAGGGGGCTGGAGCACATGACTTATGAGGAGAGGCTGAGGGAACTGGGATTGTTTAGCCTGCAGAAGAGAAGAGTGAGGGGGGATTTGATAGCTGCTTTCAACTACCTAAAAGGGGGTTCCAAAGAGGATGGATCTAGACTGTTCTCAGTGGTAGAAGATGACAGAACAAGGAGTAATGGTCTCAAGTTGCAGAGGGGGAGGTTTAGGTTGGATATTAGGAAAAACTTTTTCACTAGTAGGGTGGTGAAGCACTGGAATGGGTTACCTAGGGAGGTGGTGGAATCTCTTTCCTTAGAGGTTTTAAAGGTCAGGCTTGACAAAGCCCTGGCTGGGATGATCTAGTTGGGGTTGGTCCTGCTTTGAGCAGGGGTTTGGACTAGATGACCTCCTGAGGTCCCTTCCAACCCTGAGATTCTATGATTCTATGAACTGCTTTTGTCTGTTAAGTGCTTGTACTTAACTTGCACATTCTTTCCTCCAAACATGATCCCAGGCATTTACAAAGTCTATGTACAAAACCCGCAAATATAAAACCAATCTTCATAACTCCAACTACAACAATGATACATGCGTACAAACAGGAGGAATAAATTCAGTAGGTCATAACGTTCACAGAGATACGTTACATGGCACATGTAGCATAAAACATATTCCAGTTACATCATGTATACGTTTATAAGCCTCTCCCCATAAAGCTTTATGGGGTACACCGTCACAGATGGGAAAACCATTTTCCCCCTAGCTCTATCTACTTACATCATAGCATTAGTGAATGGGGACAATCCTTTTGTGAAGAAACAGTAGCCTATGCCTTTTATGTTTGATAATCCAAGTGAATTAACTGGACAAAAGCCAGAAGATAACCATATCTGGATGAGTGATAAAACTGGTGACTTGACTGAATTTTTGTTAATTATTGCTAGGGATTTGTCATACAGGGTGTATGATGTGAGGGAGGGCTGGAAGTGTACATGTGTAAGAGGGAACTTGAGGATAAAAGTACTGTTTATTTAAACTTTAGCAGGAAACCAGGCAAGAGTGGGCCCATGGAAAGCAGAAGCTCTCTTGTGAAGTATAGAGAGATGGAATGGCTCTAAGGCATACTGTTCCCCATATTCTAGTATTAGCTACTCTGTTCAGTGTTAGAAGAAAGTCACTAGTTCTCTGTTTCCTTTACCATTGTCATGTGACAGAGTGATCCTGAAAACAGGTTTTGCTCTTGGTCCTCTTTAGGTTTAATTCACCATGGTAATCAGAACTGGTTATCACCCTTTGCAGTACATTTAGAGTTTAAGCCTGCAGGTCTCAAACCTGGCACTCAAAATCATAGGTCACTTATGTAAATATTAGCCTAGCGACCATCAGCTGGGAGAGTGGGCATTTTCCAGTTGACTAGGGCAGCCCACAATCCTAGAACCAAACATCAGGTCCTGAGACTGAATGTGCCTCTTGAGACTAAAATGAAGCACGAGGTTTAATATAAAAGGTAAAAAAATGGAGCTCCCACAGCTCTCTCTTTACATTTTTTTCAGATAATTAAAGGTGTAGGTCCACCTGTGATTAGTCCAGGTATTTTGGTGTGTGGCTCTGTGTGAAGAGGTATTTGCAGTGCGCGCTGGCGGATTGCTCATTGTAAGCTCATTTCTTTGTGTTCTCATGTTCAGTTAGGAAACCATAAGGCTAGGGCCAAATTCTAGGCCAGTTTTCTCCCTCCCATCGGAAATCTGCACTAGGGACTTGGGGAGGCTTTTTGTTTGGGAAGGGGCAGACTTCTCCCCTCCACAGAATGGCAAGTGGTTCAACTTCGGTTATTAAGGAATCCTTGAGATACATTAGAGCCAGGGCCATCTGTATGGGCCTCCAGGCTCTGCGCCTTTCCAGCAACCTGAGAATGCACGAGCTCCATTAGAGCTGCATTGCCAGGGAGTTCCCCATCTGCTACTTCCCCATGAGCCCTCCCTCAAAGGGGATTCCACAGGACAGAAGGACTCTGCAGAAATACAAACTCAGGCTGCATGCACATTTCACTGGATTTCCTATGGAATTGGTGTTGGGAAGATATGTATAATGCACTGTCACTCCATGCACGAATCCTTGGCACATGGCCTCCTGAAATCTGGGAAGTGGGGAATGGTGCTGCTGACCTCTTCCTTTCATAGAGGGGAGATCTGTGGGTGGAGGGTCTCACACAGGTGAGATTTCTGATCTTTGTTACATTGGTGTAAGTATAGAGTAATTCCACTGACGTAAATGGAATTACTTCATATGACCCTCAGTACTCTTCTTCAGTTTCATTAAAGGGGGGTGGCGTGGGGGAAGGAAAGTTGTGGAAATTAGGTAGTAGCCATGGTCAGGCTTGTTCCTGGGTATCTGACAAGCCCTTGCGATAGTAGCAATAATTTATTTTAGCCCCTAGCTGTACATGTGTTTACAGACTTTTTACCAGAGGCAGGGCTCTTTCAAATAATGCCAAACACATGTCGAACCTCTGACCTTTAATAAGCAAAGCTGTAGTTGCATATTATGTCAGAGATCAGGATTCAAGCAGAGAGGCCATTGCCCATGTTTGGAGGCTCATATATAGTGTATTAACTTCAGGAAGTGTACAGGAAAAAAAAAAGTACTCGATCTGTTGTGAGACGCAATGGCTTCTCAATTATCTATATTCAGATACTTGGACTGTCTCTTCTGCTAGTTCATCTGAAAGGTTCCTTCCCAGTTATTTTCAAATTCCAGTTTTAAAGTATTCATTCATCCATACGCTAAATATCTGAGACATCACTAAAATAGAAAGAACCAGTGAAGAAAGATGAGTGTCAAGAGCACAAGTACAAAATACTTGTACGAATACAAGTTGAATTGCAATGTGTGGATGAAATTCCTTTTCTGCTATCACTTTGGATATTTTCTTTTTGACAATTAGTTAATCATGGAAATAAGCTTTTTAATACTGAGTTAAAAGTCATCTCATTACATGTCTCTGTGACAGGATATACCAACCCTCCACTGGGCCAACAGGGATGGACCAATCACTGTGGTCCCAGGAGGCCATGCCCTCATTCCCCTGAGGTGCATGCTCCAGCTGGAAGAGCCAAATAAAAGGAGGCAGCCCAGCCCAGTTGGAGCTGGCGGCAGAGTAGGTAGGACATGTACTGCAGGCTCCTTTAGAGGTGCTGGTGATGCTCCAAGTGTCAGAGCCTGTAGACTCAGACTACGCTGCAGGTGACTCGCTGATTGCAGAGGCTGACAGGCACGCCAGGCCACCACCCTCTGAGGAGATGCCTGGGATGCAGTTTGTGGTAGGAAGTGACCCAGGGGATGTAGTAGAAGCCAATTCTTAAACCATTATCAGTAAAGTCTCCCGGCTTCCTAGGGCCCTGGGTCGAAACCCAGTGGAGCGGGAGGGGCTGGGTTCCCCTACCACAAACTACTAGGTGTGGCTGATGTTTGCTGTCAGTCCCAGCATAGAGTCCAGTCTCCAGTTGCCTGCTATTCTAGGCAATCTCATCATATAATCCTGTTCATAAATATATCAACACCCATCTTAAAATTAGTTAGGTTGTGTACCCTCACTACTCCTGCTGGAAGGCTGTTCTAGAACCTCACTCCTCTGATGGTTAGAAACTACTTTCTAAATTCCAGCCTAAATTTATTCATGGCCAATTATCTGTAGGGTGATCATGCTAGGTACTGGCACCTCTTCTGAGATACTGAGAACCCTCAACTTAATGGTCAGGAGGAGTTGAGGGCACACATCACCTTTTAGATTGAGTCTTGGTGGCAGAGTCGTCATTTTATCTCAGCTGTTAAAATGTGGGGAACACTCTAGTTAACAATTTCCAGCCCCTTGCTGGAAAGCTGATATGCAGCATTGGGATTTTGTTTGCCAGCACAATCACATCTGGAGCCACACGTTGTTTTCTGAGATGTTATGAGAATTAGGAAAGATTCAGATATTTGCTATCCCTAGACACAGATTTCAAGCTAAAACCCATAGCCACCTTAATGTCAGGAATGTACACATGTAGCACTTCATCGATAAGACAGACTATGGTATGTGGACTTGTTTTAAGTCTGCAAAGAGGAACACAAAACAGACCTAGGATGATGACAGAATTTGCTGTAGCTCTGAAAGCCCCAATTACCATGAATGTGTGTAAACATATGCATGCTCTCACTCCCATGCTGAAAGGGCATTAACATTGTTGCTACAATCACAGCAGCCTCCTGTGCACACTCTAGATCAGTGGTGGGCAACCTGCAGCCCACGGGCCACACGCAGCCCATCAGGGTGATCCACTGGCAGGCCGCCAGACAGCTTGTTTACATCGACCATCTGCAGGCACGGCCGCCCGCCCGCAGCTCCCAGGTAACCCACCAGGTTGCCGCAGGTTGCCCACCACTGCTCTAGATCTGTATAACTTCAGACAATAATCCATGCTACAGACTGGGCATGTAATAACAGACCAATCCGAAACTGAATGGCAAAGTCCAATCTGTCACGTTATCACCAGCTGTGTTGCCCCAGGCAGTGGTCATGTACTTTGTTTTGTTGTTCACTTATTCAGTTTGGTTGATTTCTGTATGAGGTGTTACTGAACAATGCTGCTAAAGGCACCGCCCCTGATAGCAAGTAGAAATACTTGCTATGTTCTGTTGGATTCATAACTGCCATATCACTACACCCAGAAGTGCCAGCTGCCAATTTGCTTTGGTTTGAAAATGTATTTTATTAGTGTATATGGGTGGGAACAAAGGTCTAATGCTTTAGTTCTTCTAACAATCCATTATTTTATAACCTTGCTTTTAGATTGTAAAAGTTATTGACATTAGGTGCAATTTCCCTCCATGCACCTAATCAGGACTTTGAAATAAGAGAGTGCCCCCAAATGCTTCCCAGGTTCTATGAGATTAAGGGCTTGTCTACCTTGAAATGCTACAGATGCATTGCTGCAGCTGTGCTGCTTCAGTGTAGATACTACCTGTGCCGACAGGAGGGGCACAGGTAACCTACCTCCCCGAGAGGCGGTAGCTAGGTTGATGGAAGAATTCTTGCATTGACACAGTACTGTCTACACCTGGGGCTAGGTTGGTTTAACTGTATCGCTCAGGGGTGTGGCAATTTCACACCACTGAGCAATGTAACTGGGTTGACCTAACTTTTTAATGTAGACCAGGCCTAAGTGAAATCTGGGACAGGATCTTTTGAGAGTGTATAGTTAGTTAATTCTATGGAAGAGAAAAAAACACCTTTCTTCATTAGTTAATAGTGATTTAGCCTGAGTTCCCAGTGGCCTGGCATCCAATCCTGAGTACAGTAGCTGTAGCAGGACGTTTGTGATGCAGTGTGTCATCTTATAGTAAGGGTGATGATGTTTAATTGGAAGGTTGTACCATGTAACCGTTGATTTATTTTCTGACTCTTCTGCAGGAGGACTTGCCTTTTATTTCTGCACATTTTAATTCTGCTGTGTGATAAGATTATAAAGGTGCAGATTTTGGTACCATGCAGTACTGTGTAGAAACAACAATAACATATATGTGAGCTCCTATATTGTCCTACTTAACCTCCGTCTCTCCAACAACCATATGGAAGAAAAACAAAAGTCGCTTGGCTAGAGTCTCAGTTGGCATAAATTGGCACCACTCAGTTGAAGTAAATGGACCCTCAGAAGATCTGGATCACTGTTTTTGCCATCGCTAATTTATTAAAATCCATGAAACGGGGCAAAAGAAAATATTGTTTGCTACTAAATATTCACAAGAAACTTACAAGTTTCTTTTGTCTCCATAAAGCCACTGCCCTCTCCTTCAAATTCCTCCTCCAGATCCACTTCCTCTATGACACTTTTAAGAAAATGATTAACTAATAAAGGATTGATTGGTTGTCAACCAATAACTCAATATCTCTCTATGTATATAATACAAATTGTCCATCTCTCTGTCACCCACCATAAATTGCTCATTATCTTAGGCTTAGCATAAACTCCTTTAGCTTTTAGGCAAAAAATATGTGGGGTTTTTGTTTTGTTTTTTGCAATGAGAAGTTGAAATTTTCCGGGGGGGGGTTGGGGGGGGGTTGGGAGGGGGGGAGAAGCAAAATATTTTCCCAACAGCTCTGCATAAAAGTCTACAATTGACAGTAATGGGTTCTTTCACTGTCCAGAACCACTGTCACAGAATCTGGTCCTGTAGTTTTCTCACTTTTGGAAATGTGGAAAATTAAGTGTTTCGAATCCCCTTGCTGCAGGAACTGATAGAGGCAAAAAATGCTTCTGATTAGGACTGGGTGGGCAAAGGTCTTCCCATGCTGTGAAGATTTTGGAGAATTTTCCCATCTTGAATTGGGATAAACAGTCAATATAAAAAAGTGTTGGAAACCAAAAATCTCACCCTGCCCCCACTCTTCCCAAAATTGGTTTGGGTTAATTGAAATGTTTCTTTGTGTCCTCTGAAGGTATTCTGATTCTATGTTTCGTTTTGATAATTTTGTAATCTCTTGTTTACATTTTGACCATTTACAAAAAAACCCTTATAGTTTAAATTTCTAAACAAAAAGTTGTTTTAAACTGTGAAATGGAAAATTTTCATTTTGAAAATGTCAAAATGGGTTATTTCAACAATTTCATAATTTTTTAAAATTTTTTTCGAGTTAAGAAATTAATCAAAACTAACCCTTTCCCACTGAAAGTTTCAGGTTAGACAAATCAGAATTTACTGATGGAAAAGGTTTTGTTGAAAAATCCCTGATCTACTCTACTTTGGAATTTTAGGTGCTCAGACACTAAAACGATAGGTTTCAGGAAAAACATTTCAGTTTTGAGGGCTTCCACTGGAAAAAAAAACATTTTTGAGGAAAGCAGAACTTCCTGCAAAGATTTTTGCATAGTCGAAAACCTAAATGATGTATTAAAAAAAAAAAAGGAAAATTTTTGATCAGCCCTATTTTTAAATTTCATATAGGTACCAAAAACAAGACGTGCCCTTTTCAGGTATCCAGGAGAACAAAGTTATCCAGTCTGGCTGTGACAGCAGAGTGCCAGGTTATTGTACTCCCTTCCAATCCCATGGCTAGCCCCATCATGGGCTCAATCCTGTGTGGTGCTGAGCAGCTAGCTGGATAATACCCTAAAACTCATTTTTTCCCAACAAAGTAAGACTTTTCCTTCATTTATACCTTCCTTGTGGTGAGCTATATCACTCACTTCAGAACTGAATTGACCACCTCTTTGGACAAACTTGGTGTTATCTATAAATTGTATATAATGATTTGTTCCTATAAATTGTATAGATTGCCCAAAGCAAAATTCTAATGGGGAAGTTTTGATCTATATTTGAACTTCATCACTACTGCAGAAATGCTGAGTCTTGAAATAGAACTCAATGAACCAATGATAAATTACTGTAATTACCTGCACCCTCTCTTCCTTGTCTGCTTAGTTTCTGTTGTGTTCCTCATTCTGGATTTTTTTTTTTAAATGCCAGGGCAGACATTTGACCAAAAATAGGTTTTTGATTTACAAATCCCTAAACAGACTGGCACTTAAATAGATGAGACCACCTCTCTCCCTGTGCCATTATGCCACAGTGCAACCAGAAGGGATGTGAGGTGTAGCACCACTTATATATAGGGGGAAGCAGCTGACAGGGGATTTGCAGTGAGGATACCTCTGCTTTGGAGCAGTCTTTACCCTGCTCAGAAATAGTCCTACCGTATCAACCTTCAGAGCAAACTGCAAGGGATAGACCACACTGAATGCCTACAGGCTCTCTTCTAATGGCAATAAACTTCTCTCCCTTTGAGTGCTTCACTCTAATCAGTGGCTAAGTTTTCTATGCACTACTATTAAATACGGACCCTGGTTTCCAGCAGGATGGCAGTTGCTTGGCAGGCCAAATCATTTCTTTACAACAAAGCCTGTCATTGTGTTGCTTATGCAGCCCCACTGAACTTTCCCAAAAGTCCTTTTAGCACGTGTGCAAACTTATTCCCATCCTCTGATGTGCTGAATGCAATAATCACCAGAGAACCATGTTAACTTAGTATCACCCTGGTCCATGGCTGCACTTAGTCTAGCATGGACTGATAGGCATATCTGGCAGCTGGGTTGTGTGTAGTGGGGGGAAGGCAGTTCCTGGTTTGTTTGGTTTTTTTTTGGGGGGGGGGGGAGAAAGGGATGCTAGAAATGGTTGAAGGAGAAGTGACAAGGTGTCAGTGTCTTCACTGCCTCAGCTGCTTATGGGGGCATTACAACTGCACAGCTGGATGTCTAGTGGACCAAATGGAAGTTTTGCTCTTGGCTACTTTCCAACTGGCTCCAAATACACTTGAGAAATTTCCATGGGATAGTTTAATGTAGCACCTGCTCAACAAACAAAAAGTAAGTTTCCCCCTCCTCCATTATCCCGTACATCTGTTATTTTGCTGACATGGAAACTAGCGTAACAATTAGATGCATTTCTTGCCCACGAAGTTGATTCCAGCTAAAATGAAAAGACCTCAGTGTGTTCACTCAATGATTGTTTAGACTATAGTACAATTTAGGAAATCTTCTCTACAAAGAGATCTTTTATACATAGCAATTGAACTTGGATATATATCTGGATAGACATGTTTGTATTAGAGGTGGGCCAGAGATGAAACATTTTATTTTCCAGATACAGATTACAAGACCCGACAGTTTAGGATGGTTCAAATTTGGAGTTTTGGTTAAAGCCCATCTCTCATTATGGATCAGAGAGAGTGAAAACAAATGTCTGGTAATGGTAGCCACGTGAGAAGCGTCATTTGTCACACACCTTTAACTGCTTCACCTGCACTCTGCCCACTAATCAATCTCTAACATTCCAAACTTCTGAGCAGCTTCAAACAGCTGCCTTTAAAAAATAAAACAAACCAATCTGCCAGAGAATGTTTCCTTCTTTTAATGCCAATGTGGAACTTCTCTCTCAACATTACACTAGTTCAAAGTCAGGACAGTCAATAGTCCGCTTTGAAACAGTGACAGGTCTAAGGTCCAATTTATCTGTTATTTATTATAGCTGAGTTACTGTCTTAAGTCCACATGCTAGGAAGACTTGAATTTACTACAATTATGCCTGTATTTAAAGTTAAGTATGAGTATAAGTAGGTCTTTCCAGGATTGGAGCCTAAGAAAATGATTATGAGAAACCTGGGCCTATTTTTGATCACACTTTCATTGGTTTTATATTGGTGTAAATTCATTGACTTTTGCTGAGTTACTCCTGATTTACACTGGTTTAAACAAGAGAAAATTAGACCTTCCCACTATCTAGATATTCCTAAACTTTGGAGATGGTAGGGATAGGATCTAAACCAAAACCTCAGTGAATGGTGGATGATTCTATTGTGTTTGGGATGATTACCTAGAAAATATATTTTCCTGAAGCTAACATTTTACAGAAAACAATATGCATCATATTTTGTCCAGCAGATGAGAAGAGATGGAAGGTAAGGAGACTGCAAAGTGGTTCTCTCTCTCTTTTTTTTTTCCTTATTTTTATTTTTTTATTTTTTTTTATTTTGCCTCTCTGTCTAGACTAGTCTGGTATATAGAGCCATTTTGAACTGTGCTTTCATCAAGGAAGTACCACAAAAATACCCTTTTAAAAGAAAATAAATATACTATTACAAGCTGTATAACAGAAGAGGGAGTTTCAACAAGAACTGCTCCTCATTCTACATTGAACTTTGACCCAGGCATCCACATCCCTTTCCCCATCTTGCCTCCTTTGGCCAGACTGATGAGCCCAGCCTGTACAGGAAGGTTGAATTTTTGCCCAAAAATTTGATTAGATTGTCCTTCCAGCTCATAGGCTACCTGGTTGAAACCATTTACCCAGGCTGTAGCAGAGTCGTGTACAGTATATATTGTTAATGAACAAAGTATGAAACCACCTTCCTACAAAGCTTCATTTATAACGAACGAGGTCCATTTCATTTGGAATTGGCATTTGTTTGACACGCTGAGGCGTGCTAGCCCATACGTTCACACAATGTATGCACACCATACTGACCTTTTCTGGGGCAGACCTTCACTTGCAGGGCAGAGAAACTACTTTTATTGCCCTTTCGTTAGATAACTTACCACCAGATGCACATCTTCAGGGATTCAGATTAGGTTTGCAGCACCAAGTGTCAATTCTTTCCTTACTGCTCGGTGCCACTTAGGGCATGTGGGGGAAGTGGAGCAACAGCAGATGAACAGAGGGCCCAAGGCCTATTCTGCCAGTGCAGCGAAGAATGGCTCAGTGGGAAACTTGCTCAGGCATGCTCCTCCTGCTGTTGCAAAAAGAATCAGTGTGTGCTACCGTCCCCTTTTTCAGTCCCTACCCCCACACCTGCCATTCACTGGGGAGCTAAGTTGGTCAGGTTTATCTTCAAAACATCAGCCCATACCCCCTTGGGGCTGTGGAGTATTGTGAAGCATGTTAGTTGGGCCCCACTGCCTAGCTAGGACTCAGTGAATCCTGCCAAGTTAGAATCCTGCCCCGCTGCTCTGTGAATGCACGCTCTTCTTACCAGTGTCACTAGCACATAGGACAGTGGCTTGTCCTCTAGCTCTTCTGTCTGAAAGGTTGATGATTCAGCTCAGTAACCCACAGTTATATGGAGACAAGGTGGTGCAAGAGGAAGCATAGTGATGCATGTATGCTCTTTATGCAAAAGTTGATACACAGTCCACAAGTAGGAGAGCTCACGTGTCCGCCTCGCTGCAGAAATATAACTTGAGTGTAAAAGGGGAGCACAAGCAGTTTTAGTTAGAGGATATTTGAGTAATTAAGTGTTTTTACTGGGGATATGGAGTTTAGTTATTGAATAAAACGCATGATACAGCTTCGTGAATAGCATACTGTTGAGGTTCTTTTCAGAGGTTAATTTGTTACATAGCTTATCTGCTCAAATACTGTACATTCCCCTACCTTGAGGCTTAGGGGTTTATTAAAAGCAGTCTTTTTCCTAATACAGTTTCTACGCTTCCTGGCAGTTCTGTGTAAAATATCCTCCCCATCATCTCCATAATGTGCAGTCTTCCAAAAGGGACCCAGTGTGCATCTGTCATAAGCTTTTCCAGTGTCACTAGTAATAAGGATTAACCTCCGTATGTCTATCTACTGAGCATGAGCTTTATAAGGAGACATGAAAAATTGTCTGGGGGCGGAAGGCAGAATATTGTTGGTGGAGGGTCCTTAGCTCTGGAATTCACATCACCCATTCATTTGACAGACTGAATTTGTTGACGTTCAAGGCATGGTGAAAGGCCAGTCTATTTACTCAGCTTTTTGCCTGAAGGGGCTAACTGCAGGAATTGGAAACATACTGTATGAAGCAGCACTCAAGGATGGGAATCAATCTAGGCTGACGTTTTGTCAATTAAGTATGTAAATTGTTTTAAAGTTTTCTGCATGCAGAGTGTCATGGGTGCATTTTACAAATCCCCAAATAAATAAATAATATTACATCTTCTAAAGGCTGAGGCTAGAAGCAGTGAACTCCTGCTGAACTGTTTGAAAACCAGTGGAGCGCTATCATTTATTAATAAGCAGCACATAAAACTCAACCTCTTCAGACGCATTATCATAACATACCATGCAGTATTTACAGTGGGCTACATTCAACCCCACTGACACAGGGAGCTGCAAATGCTGACAGAAACCACAAGCTGATTCAGCACATCCCCACTGCCTGGGCTATACCTTCTCCCCACTCAGCACCACACACTACTTTTTCCAACGGTGCTGAATAGTTGTGCGTCCCAATGGAAGACACTTCATGGTGGACTATCCACTACCAGATGGCTTCTGGAAGGTCTGTTAGAGTAGACCCTAGAGTGAACTAGGCCCCTTGTCGGCAACGGACGTGTTCATTCATATGCCCTTTTAACTCACTAAGAGTCGACGTGTGTCTAGCCCTTATGGGGACGTGCAGTGGAGGGAGAAGGAAAAAAAGAGCTTCTCCTAAACTTCCATGGCCCAAGACCAGGACAAGTATAATTGCAATCCTTGTGCTTAGGGGAGCACGGGGCCTGCTACCTCGTGACTGCTTTCAGAGTGCACAGCCCTGCTAAGGAGAAGGAGGGCTATGGCTCCAGTGCAGCTGGCCAGCCACACAGGGATGGGGCGGGGGGATGCTGCACCCCATGAAAGAGTGTAGCAGTGTGTGCATTCCCACTGTGCAGCAAAGAGCCCAGGAGGCATTTTGCACCATCCCCAACTCTGGGCTGAGCCTAAATGGCACAACAGAGCCCTACCTGAATACTACAAAACGTAGCACGGTTTGATTTACTCATTTTTATTATTCCTTCCTGATCCCCTGTTGCATTCACATATTGAACAGCCTGTGGCATATACAGTGTGCATATGTGATCACAGCATATGTAGCATACTGAGCTGGTCTATGACTATGTATGAGAAAATCTAATGTATGATGTGCATACACAAGCCTCAGTGCATAAAGATCCACTGACACTCCATAGAAAATTTGCAGAAACATCAGTTAGATTTTTTTTGTTTACATGTATTTTCTGTTCCTTATGTTTGTTATTGGGGACCCTTTTGGGGGAAACAATACAGGTGGGCTGAAGCCAGTTTGGTAAACTCTGGCAAGGCAGTAATTTCACAATACCAGCCAAGAGAAGTGAATGTGTTAACTCTTGGCGCATCACTAATGGCAAAATTTGGCCAGTTCCAGCTGTATAACTTTGCAATCCATTAACTACATTTTGATCATGTGATGGGTATGTAGATTTCACACCTGTGCCCAAGCTTTGATTTTTCTCAAATTAATCATTCAGCAGGCACCTATCTTCTCCCCTAAGATAACAAAACATACTATTGTCATGACTGCATTTATTATGATTGAAGCCCAAATACAGTGACTTTTCCATCTCCTCTTGCTTATGATAACATTATGCAGCTTCAAGACTGATAGTCTTCTCTCCGAAAACAAAATAGCCCGAGTATGCCAAATTTCTTCTTTATTATTTTTTTCATGCAGCAATGTATATCCTGTGTAATTTTTAATCAACTGAAAGTTCATGAATGTGGAAGTCTTTAGTACTTGACACTAACTTGTGTGAATCAATACCTGTTCAGTTACTGTTATGCAAATAGATTCAAGCACCCCTAATGATAGAATTATTTTGCATACCCAGATATGTGGAACCCTTTATTTTACTAAACTGGTTGAATAACAGCTTTGTTAGCTGTAGTGCTGTGTGCTTTTGAGTGTACACACGCTATACGTCTACTGCGAAGTCTCAGATTGCATTGATTTCTTGCCAAGATGGCAGGCAGCTGTCAGTGTGGACACAAGCAAACACAGATGGAGCAAGTAATTCAGGAGAGGATGAGATATATGCCAATTCAGGCTTCTAAGGGGCTTAGCAGGTTGGCAGCCACCACAGCCTCAAGTCTTCTTAGTCTTTCAGATCAGCATAGCGAATCACACCCAGGAGACCAAGCTAATCCTTTCGATGGACCATAGACCCTTCTGAATTTTCCTTTCTTTAGCCTTTTGTTTTTTCTTGCTTTGTCCTGAAAGTTAACTGCGACAGCAGAATGTATTAGCCTAAGGAATTCTGTCTCCATTGCATCCCTACCTACTGGCACATGGCAACTGCAGCACAAGTAAGAAATAGCTCCATTGCTGGGAGTGGGTTGAGGCAATAAAGGATTTAATATGAAAAAATAGAATTTTGAGAAGCTGTTGTCAAGGTCTGAGGTTAAATAATATTCTATAGTTCTAAGCCATGTTTTGTTGAATTCTGCTGTTTGCTAACAGGCTTCAGAGTCTGCCCCTGTTAATCTGGAGAGTTATCACTTTCTCCATATGTACTTCCCCAAATAGGGTGACCAGACAGCAAGTGTGAAAAATCAGGACAGGGGGTGAGGGGTAATAGGAGCCTATATAAGAAAAAGACCCAAAAATCGGGACTGTCCCTATAAGATCGGGACATCTGGTCACCCTATTCCCCAAAGCAAGCCCACAGAAAAAGACAGCGTGGTGGCCTTCCCCAGCTGGTAGAGTAAAACATTCATTCCCCTCAATAGCCACCATGAATGTCCTTTTCTACAGTCAGTCAGAGGGAGACATGCATAGAAAGGTAAAGTCCACCAGACTGCTAGCCTGGGGCCTTATTCTCTCTTCCCACACCGCCCCAGGATACAAACAACTCTCGTACCCTGAGGGGTGGAGGCCTGAACTGGAGCCCTGAAGATTAATCCTATCCCCACCGAGACACATCTGTGCTCCACTAGACCAAATGAAGGGAGCCCCAGTGTGCCCCTTGCTTCTTAGGCTTTCACAGAGCAGCACCAGTCTCTGCTGCCCTGATGCTGGACCTGCCCTTCATTTACTTTTCACATCTGACTTTTGTAGAGATTTCGGCCAGCTAAGTGGTGCTACGAATAGGAGCCGTGTTGGAGCTTTAATTCAGACATATATGGCACATCCTCATGAAGAGTTCAACCGTTTGCAACTGATGTTTGCATTTAAATTGCTGGAACTCAAAGGGTAGTGTTTACTGTACTTTATATTGTTTCAATATAAGCAATGGCTTGGCTTTCAAGTCAACTTCAGAGGGGACACACGACAGTGCAAAAATAAATACATAAATAAATTCCCCAGGAACAACACCCTTGAATCTCCTATCCATGAGAGAGAGAGAGAGAGACAGTCAGAATTCCTAAACGAAATCCAGATTTTTTTTTTCTTGATTTGAATGATTCTGTAAAGGCAAAAGACCAGTTTCAGCCCTGATTATATAGCTAGGGCAACTTTGTTACCTTCAACAGATTGTCATCTACTTGCACCAGGGCTGGAGTTGGCTGAAAATACTGAATTCAACTTGGGCATTAGCAGGCACAACTTTCCTTCATTTCAAAGGGAATTGTACCCATTTATAGTAGGGCTGAATTGGGTCCAAAGTATCCAATAACCAGGAAACATCTGTTTTCCCTACTAAAATAGTAAGTAGGTAAAGGCCTTCTGCTCTGAGTCTTGGATTATGTGAACTGTGCTTGTTTTAAGAAACAATACTATATAATCCATATAACACCTTTTACACAGAGGTGCCAAAATTCTTCGCTAATTAGTATATGATATGCATGTAGGATCTGTAGTTTAGAATATGACTTACATATAGCATCTCTAGATATGGGAAGGTGAGGTGAAGAAGGGTACAATGGCCAAGTTATAGGGAAAGTGATTGAATAAAAGGGCACTGGAAGGCTTGGAGTAACATTTAGTTGGATTAGTTTCCCAAAAAGAATAGGAGCCATAGATGAGGGAGAAGAGATGACTCTGTGGTATTCTAAGTTAAAGAGTAATTTCTATGTGTGACCAAAAGTTTAGCAAAGAAAAATTAACCACTGCAAATAATTTAAGTAAATCAAAGTAAATATAATCTTCTGGAACAAATTTACTGTATTACTGCAGTAGCACTCATATTGGTGCTTACCTGCTAGTCTTGTTTCATTTACTATTGGACAATTACACTTTTAGATGACCTCCACTGCAATTTTTGAAGGTTTGCTATGAGTGCAAATAAATAGTCATTAGCAAATCATTAAATATTATTATTGCAACTAATAATTTAGACAGCACCATACATGTATGGCATGCCTTTTAAGTTAATACAGTATTCTTTTCCCTTTCAGAGACATTGTAAAGTAACGTGTACCTTCTCCAAAATTTGCTAAGCTTGAGGGGAAATAGCTGGTTAGGGGAAGAAGTTTTAAGGTAGATTCCAGAAGGCAGAGGTGGATTAAAATGTATTGGGACCCTGAGCACAAAGAACATTTGGGCCCCCTACATCTTGGGGCCTCAGGGGCGCCAGAACCAAAGGGGCCATGCCCACCCACTTTTTAACATGGGTGTAGTAGCCTCAGGTAGGCGCTGAGCAGCAGTGGTATGGGCGTAGTTTGGGGGAGGTAGTGAGGGTGTTGCCCCCCAAACTGCAAGCCTCGGGCCAGAGGCTACAGAAGGAGTGGTGTTGCGCGTGGTTGCTGCCTCAGGCACAAAGCTCTGGAGGCTGCAGGGGCAGCCTGTCACCTGGAGTAGCAGGAACGCGGTGAGGGAAACCTGGCAGCAGCAGGACCCAGCGGGGGCAGCCTGGCAGCGGGAGCTGGGCGCAGGCACTGAGTGAGCCTGGGTGGACTGCGGTGGCTGCTGAGGCAGGGCCAGTAGTAGCAGGAGCTGTGCCGGAGGAGTCCTCTCTATCCAGCTCCTTACTGCCTGTGACCTTCCTGGGGCTCCCCGCTGCCTCCCAGGCCAGGGCAGGGCCTCCTCTCCCTGCAGAGAATGTCTCAGGCCCCAGGGAAGGGGCAGGAGGCCGGACTGGAGCCTCGGCCCCAGGTCCCACTGGCAGCAGTGTGCCCCAGGGGTGGGGGAGGGGCAGGGATATGGGCTGGTTGCTGGTCTCAGGCACCCTGGCCACCACCCAGGGCAGGTGGAGGGTCCAGAGCTCCCCACAGTGGCCTGGACTCCCAGGCGGCTCTTACCATTGCCCAGCTCCAGCTTCTGGCCTGGCGAGGAGGTGGGGCCCCAGGGGAAGAGGAGGAGCAGAGGGCAGCGCCACAGTTCTGGTACCGGTGGCCTCCCCACTTCTACCCAGGTTCTGGCGCTCCTGTGCGGGCCCCCAAATTGTCCAGGGTCCCTAGGCATGGGCCCCGAAGGGCCATGCATTAATCCTCCCCTGCCAGAAGGGGGTATTAATTGAGATTTGGAGGGTATCAGAGAAGACACCGGTGGGCAGGTAATGTGGTGTGGGATCCATGAAGGACCTTAGGCATTGCGACTCTGAACATAATGACCCTAACTCATGGGCATCTAGAAAAATCACAGGAACAAACAATTCTGCTATCCATAAAGCTGAGTCATGTGCATAGGCTCCCTATACAATGAATGGGGAGAGATAGGCTCCTTAGGCTGCCATCCACAAAGCCAGCAGGCTGGGAGTTTACACTGTTAAAGTGGGAAGAAGGGTCACTAAGTCCTTTAACAATTTCCAACACACAAAATTGGGCCATAGTACTCTGGAGGTATAAGTGCCTACTACATTTGGTGCATTATTAGTCGTTATAAATTAATTTACATTCAGTCTGGTGAAATTTTCAAATCTCACGGTGGATATTCAGAGAAAACTGGGCCTGATTATGCATTCACGCTACATGCAGAATTCCCATTGGAGCCAATAGGAGTTTCATACATAGAACAGTAGCAGAATAAGATTCACCGTCAATGACAGATTGCATCTGCCTCCTGACATCAACAGCTCCGAGCCCTAAAAAGCTGAGCAATAAGAGGACTTTGCACAAATGGCAATATGCTACAACACTGCAAGAGAATGGGAAGAGAATTGTAAGCCCTGACATGTGTATCCAGGACTGCACACCTACAAAGCCTGTTTCCTATCATCCACTGCTTAGTGTTTTGTGACAGAGGGGAGTTTGTGCATTTGTTTCATGCTGCTCACCTCTTATTTGGGGTTAAATGGCCTTATGCTGTTCCCACTGTAGCCAATGGAAGCTTTTCAGTTGTCTTTGATATGTGCAGGATCAGGTCCTTTGATGTGTCTGTCATCACTGTTCGTGGGCCTACTTGCCAGGCTCTTTCAAGTGGTCAGTGTGTTTCTCTCCCTCTCTGCTCACTGCCTGTATTAGTCACATATCCCCCATCAAAGGTTCTTCACTGCTTTGAATTCCCCATTATTTTCCTTGTGGGAGGCTCTTGTACAATCAGGTATGGGCATGAACCTATAAATATTCCTGAGATTATTAGACTTAATTAATCAAAAGGTATTTACAGGCATTTATGAAGCCTAGTACATGCCAGTATGTAGATAACAGTACAATTCAATACTAATATACTAACCTATACATTTTGCAGTCCACATGATTATCGAAGATCTATAATTATTCATTCAACTTGTAAAGTAGACAGGTCTGATTCTCAGAGGATCTGAGAACCCACGGGTCGAGCTGATGGGAACCTGAAGGCACTCACAGCTTTGAAAATCAGATCCACAATGACTAGCAAAACCTTACACTTAAAAGCTCAAATATATATACCGTCTTTTTGATGAATCCAGCCCTTTGTTTGAAAGGAGATCTAGGCAGTAAAAGCACTGGGTGGAGTCAGGTGCTGGTTTTGTCTTAGATCATCTCAGCACAAAAGGAGGTTACTTCTGATTGCTGATACTTGGAGTTATTCATTGCAATGTCAGCAGAATGAAGGAAAAATTTTCTTCATTCATTCAAATCAGGTTTTGTTCTTTCCTAACATCAGAAGAACATCAGGGATGTCAGAAATTGGGATTTTATCAGTTTGTCTCTTGCATAATTTATTTCCTTTTTCCCCCTCCCCACAAAGAAAACCCCTCATGATATGGAAAACAGAGCATACATCAAACTGACAGAAATAGTGCTTTACTTTGCTCTTGTGTCATAAATAGATCTTGATAGCTTTGTTTTAAATATTTGCAAAGGGTTAACTAGGGTTTCTGTTCTACTCTCAATCCACTTCATATAATTACCTGGTGGATCATATAATAGAATCCCTTGGTATACTTAAGATATTTTTGATTAAGGCAAATGAAATACCACTTCAACTGAAGTCTAATCAATTCAATAGAAGGGTTCTGAAGATATGTACAGTTTAAGAGAACAGATCAATAACTAATTCTTTTTCTGATGGGTTCAAATGATCATAAGGATGACAGTTACAAGTAGATTACCAATATAAAGATACACTTGAGCTATAAAATGAAAGTTATGCAAACAATACTAATTGTGTTTTTATATTTTATATGTGCAAACTGGCATACCAAACCAATACTGATTTCTAGTGTGGCATAACAGACAAGAGCCTAGAGTTCTCTAGGAGTGATATCCACCTACTGGTACATTAAAATGATTACTCATGCCATATGCTGTTGAACCACTCAAATCTTTTTGGGGAAATGATTGAGAAAACAGTGTAGTTGTTGAAAGCTTGCTGCGTGCCAAAACTGAAGAGATAAAGGTAACATCATAGCAAAGGTTTTGGTTGGATATTCACTTCAGATGCTCTATCTCAAATTCACTAGAAGGACATAGCAGACTTTCTCACCAGGAAGCCTTTCCATATATTGAATGGGAAGCCTCTGGAAACAGATTATAAACTAGTGTAATAATGCTGCATGAGCCATTTCACAGTTGTTTTTGTGACGTGCACAGACAGAAAGACAATATAGCATCAGATATATAGCATCAGATTATTGTCTCTCCTTTTAAATCTTCACTCTGCTGTTTTCCAAAACGTAGGCTATAGAGGATGAGGGATAATAATTCAGAACAGAGAATGTGGGAAAGCACAGCCCTAATGATATACGGCAGATTCTGGCCAGACCTTGGTATACAGGGATGCTGGTGCAAAAAGACACCATTTTTTGTGTCCTTACACAAACCTAGACCAGACCCTGGTTGTGAGTATAATCCCTGCTTCCTCTGAGTGCCCCAGAATTCCTACTGGGAGGCTCCAACAGCAACACGGCCCTTCCTTGCCTTGTCCCAATGCGTGTCTAATGCATGAGCAGCATCTTGCCTATAACATTGTTTTAAATTGATGAATCAGTCAGTAGGTATAACTATTAAATCCATTTCCTGCCCTCAAACAGGTAAGTGTTTGCCAGGTTCATTGTGATTGGCATGTCTAGACAATGCCAGTCATTGATTGGATGATTTCACAGGTGAGGGGCTGTGGTATAAAGCTGCCATTTTAGAGTAAGACTACTATTCATTTTATGCTGGCATTAGAAGCAGCTTCTTTTCCTTTTGGTCCAGGCTTTCTGATTATGCCTATGACATCAGACAGGTGTAGATTATTTTGTTCCGTAAATTGCTGGGTATGGCCTTTTTGCGTAATATTTTAAAATTTCCATTTCTGAATAATAATAGCAATAATCAGTTCCGGGCAGTGCATTTCTAGGAGATTACTGCATTTGCCTGGCAGTTAAAATCACTTGGATTTAACCCTCTTGCCTCACTACACACCTGCAGGATACATTGCTCCTTTCCCTACAACCCAGAAATCACTGACTATCAATTTGTGCTGGTGTGATGAAAACGGATAGTGGACTGTCTGGCATTCTGACTCGCTGACAGATTTGGCTTACAAATTATATCTGACAAGGCTGGTTTAGACTTCAGGTCATCACTTTATTACAAAGATCTGGCAGTCTTCTCTGATTACAGTTCTAACTACTTGCCTGAGCAATTAGACAATGTTAGTTGAAAATCTCCTAATACCTATGTATTGTAAAAATGTTGTAGCCACTGCTTTGTAGCTTTATATTTTAGAAGCTCAAGAACGGGATGTTAAAAACCTTTGAGCTTAGGCTCAGGCTCTTAGTTTTTTCTCAGGTGACCTTTGAGAGACAAGGAAGTCTTTTTTCATAGCTTACCTTGGATAGCTCTGTAAATGATTTATTTGGTAATCATAGCTAAACATTGTCTGAAGCGGACACACCTGAATGAGCACACAACACATGTAGTTTAATGAAAAGTGGTAGGAAGGCTGCAGCTTTAAGAGGTCAAAATTTTCACGATCACTCTAGGTGATCAGACACCATGGTGAGAAGCAGTTTAAAACAGAGAGAGGCCTTCAGAAACCAGTAATCTTTCAGATTAAGGCCCAGACTGCTTTTAACTCATGACCTGAATTCTGGTGGAGGGTACAGTTAGTAGGAGTCACGATGTAGAGGGATTGTCCTGGAGAATCAGAAGCTCTGATGAAGCACTTGTTGGAGCTCCATCTCCCTTTAAAATGCTCGTCTGAACTGGCTTAGATTTGCTGGCTGGCGTGGAGATGTGGATGGGGCTCTTTCTTTACTTTTGCCTCCACACAGGGCTAGCCATAGTCTCCTGTAAATCAACACTTCATCATTCTGTAACTGGATCTGCATCAGCCTAGATGCCAGACACGTTATCTCTGCTACACCAACCACTTATGTCTCGTGCTGAGGAATTTGGTATTACAAGGAAGGGAACCACTGCTGGCAATGCTAGTTATTCCATCCCCCTCCCCAGAAATTGAAAAATTTCCTCCTCTCCAGTAATTGGATTAGAGCATAAATAAATGTCCATTCCTCTTTCACCATGTCCTGCATGAGCACTTAAACTAAACCCCCTGCAAAGATTATCCATTGCAGAAACAAAAAAATCGCAACTAAAATATCACATAAATCTTCATAATGAAGTATAAAAGTAGTGAGCTTGCTACAGATATCAGAATGACTCATCAAACCTCAAAGCATAGGGAGAACACAGTTAAGCCATAATAAATAGCAGCATGTATACAGCGGTCAAAAGGAAAAGGAATGATTTACGTACTTTAAATTCAGCCCAGGAGAGAAACTGGATGAATGTTGTGTGGGCAAGAAGTGGTAAGCCATCCCTTACAGAAAAGCTGACCCTTCAAAGTTTCTTTGCAAGCTGGTGACACAGTAAGTAAGTCCCTTGGTGCCAAAGGACTCTACTGACGAGATTCCTGCAAAAACTTCATCCGACCATTTGGGTACCCAAAACATACCCTGTCCATAGGGCTACAG
Source organism: Chelydra serpentina (assembly GCA_037349315.1). Classification (NCBI taxonomy): domain Eukaryota; kingdom Metazoa; phylum Chordata; order Testudines; family Chelydridae; genus Chelydra; species Chelydra serpentina. The sequence goes on from JBAIAC010000010.1 coordinate 49,839,972, forward strand.
TGAATGCTAGAGAATCCTCCTGAATACACAGTTATCCTGTGTAATGTACTGCAAGGTTGTGGGAAGGTGGCAATATAATTGAATTAAACGGGTGACATTATTCACTACAGTAATTAAGATAGATCACCTTACAAGCAAGCAGGTAATTCTTGCAATAGAAGCATACTGTAGGTCCCCATGGGCCTTCATCTTATAATTGGATCTCATGTTTCTTATATGTGTCTCAACCTATGTTGTACTGGCTGGATGTTCCTCATGCTCAGGAATTTGGCACCTGTAACAGGAGAAATCACCCACAATGCCTGTCAGGTTGGATTCCTGTTGTACAACTTGATTGTAACACCTGGGAGTTAAATGTTTTTCCCTTTCCAACCCCACTAACTGGATTAGAGTTTAAATAAATCTCTGCTCTCTCTCGTTTCCCAGATGGGCATTTAATCTAATTCCTCTGCGCTGATTATCCAATACCCATCACAGATGAAGCTAACAGTTTAGTGGCAAAAAAATTCCCTAAGACAAGAACGAATGCCTAGGTTGAACATATCCTACACAACTGAGATGCGAACCATCAGGCTGGTAGAATCCAGGATTAGTATTTGCAGGTGTGCTCTACCCCTCAGGCCTTATATAAATATTCTCAATTCCTGGGTAGTATTTTTCCTGGTCTGATCCACGACAGGATTGGGAGGAAGTGACAGGAGGATGAAACAATAACAGGTAGTAACTCTATTAATCCCTCTTGATTCTGATTAGAAGTACTTCAACCCTTATTCTTCCAATCATTTTTCACTAAAGAGCACAAGCACTGTGTCCTGGGGAGCCAAAATGTATTTTCCAGTCTCAAACCAGAGATGAGGGAGGAGCAGGTCTGTGCCATGTGCCAGCAGAGGCATACAAATAAACCAAAGCCCAGCTGGGATTCCTGAATTCTAACAATGCCCAGCCTAAAAGAAGGATAAACATGACAAAATGAGGTGGCAGCATGCTCGCTGAGAACCAGGGCCCACAACATCTTGTGTCCTGACATGGACAAGAAATATTCAGGACACCAATGGTGTCCACTTGAACTGTTGAGGTTGTCTCTGATCTGAAAAAACAAAACAAAACCTACAATTTTTTTGAGGGATAAATACAAGAATGTTAACACCTTTGTGGATCCTGCATGTGATTTTTTTCAAAAGATTGCCATCCCATACAAATATACAGGGCCAGTGCAAGGAAGTTTCGTGCCTTAGGCGAAACTTCCTTGCACCAGCCCCCCCCCCCCCCCCCCGTGGCATCCAACCCTGTGTACGATGCTTAGTTTTGATTTTGGTTGCTGTTCACCAAACAGCATTAATAGAGATGATTCTCCTATTACTCTGAATCCTCTAATAATGCTCCTGTTGCAGGAGTGGCAAGATTCTCTAAAATACCACTACATTTGGATTTAGGAACCAGTCCATCTACTCTGTTCTGGTTCTTACACTGCAGCCACCTCCTGACTGGCTTGTTCATTGGCTGCTGGTTTGGATGGGCTGGATCTCATCTTCCTGAACCAAGGATGCCAAACTGGTGGTCAGTGCTTGGCAGAGGGAAAGTGGGGAAGTATGGAACATTTCCTCCACACTCAGGCCATGAAGAGAAGGAAGCTATGGCAGCTGGTGAGGCTTGTCCAGCCACTTACAAAGTGTTATCGTGCATGTGGTCAAAAGTCAGATGGACTTGAATCCTAGACACCCTATTAATAGCCAGTGCCCTGTACCAGAGATTGGGAGCCAAATAAAGAGGTTGCCCAGAGCTCCTGCAAAGAGGACCAGGAACACAATGGAGGTGCTGGCAGCATGAGCATGGATAGGAGCATTACAACATCAGAGGGAATTCTGCTGCCTTATCCTTAAATTACTCCTCATACTGCTTCAGACAAAGTCCTGCAGCAATTATAGAAGAGGAGGCTGACCTGGAGTTGGAAGAACGTCAGACACCAGAGGTGTTCCGGTGTAAGGAGGATCTGTGCAATAAGGTCTCCAGCACTTCATCACCAAGTCAGGATCAAGTTCAAAGCTTTGTGCTAGGGAAGCATCAGCAAGGAGCCATGTTTGTCCCTCAGCCAACCAAATCATTGCAGGTCAGTGACCTGGCCAAATCTGAGCTGAATCTCATAAAATGGATATAGATGAATAGTGAACAAAGAATCGTACTGTTGGAGAAGAGCAGTTTGAAAAGAGAATGCAGATGAGTGGGGTATAGCTCTACATAGATTAATGACAGGTTCTTATAATGTTAAAAAGTGAATATCTCTGAAGAATTAGCCAAAAATGAGGACAAAATTCTAGTAGTTCAATTGCTTGCAGACTACAAAACATAATTCATTTCCTTATGCAAGGAAATGTGTCTTAGCAATTTATTTTTAAAGACATTTCTTGATAAGAAGTGATAATTTTTTAACTGGTCAAACTTCTCCAGATTAGCTGTACTAAACCAGCCTTTCAGAAAACCTTAAGGAAACTTACTTTTCTTTTAGTTTGGCAGAGGGAGAGGATTATCTCTATTTACTGGTCATCAAATCTGTTGGTATTTAGCTGAATGTTGTACATTTGCATAGAAATGTGGTTACAAAACAAATGCAAATGACCGGAAACCTGTAGAGAGTTCATTGTAGCTGGGTCTTCTACACTGCAAAGCAATAGGGCTTGAACCTTGGATCCTAGTTTGACTCAGTCTTGGACCATCCACCCTCATGGGGTCCTAGGACCCTGGGTCAGTGTGATTTGTATGTAGCTGGAAGGGGGGTTAGGCTTGAGCATGAGTTTGAACTCTGGGTTTATATAGCAGTGTAGACATATCCACTTGAGACTTGCAAGCCCAAGTCATCTGACCCAAGCCTGCCACAGCTGTGAGGTGGGTTTTTTATTGCAGTGTAGACGTACCCTCACATTATCATAGAACCATAGGGTTAGAAGGGACAGCAAGGGTCATCTAGAGTAATCCCCAGCCAAGATGCAGGATTTGTTGTGTGTAAACTATCCAAGACAAATGGCTTCATTGTTTCAATATGGTTTAAACTCTCCGTTGGTTTCCGTATGACTGCACCCATTTATACCAAGGATGAATTTGACCATATTACTGCATTTGAGAAGTGTAATAACATGTCTTCTGCTTACTTTGATGTAATTCCATTGAGATCATTTTTGAATAAGCATGTCATCTTGTAACGCAGGTGATTACTAGGGAGCATATTGAAGCTTGAATATATAATAGCATTTGCCACTGTAGAATCATAGCAATTAGAAAAGAGAAAGACCTATTAGGCTATCTCATCCATCCTCTTAGCAGTACAGGATTGTTCCCTACAATGTATACTTTATTGCCGTTCATGCAGTCTAGTTTTAAATGTCTCCGGGGTTGTAAGTAAAATTGCAAATTAACAAAACATTTGAGGTTTTCATCATCTTTTATTGTCACTCAACAGTACATCTTTGACTTTGATTTCATACAGAATTTTCCCCTTTGCGATTGATGAAAAGTCAGATGATAACAGGAAGTGACTGTATTATCCATTCACTATGCAGAAAGCAGTTAACCACAACTGAAAACAGAAAAAGTAGAAGCCTGAGGGGTAAAATGCCCCAGTGGTAAGTGCTGGGGCAACATAGATGTGCTCCGTCCCACTAAGAGGTTTTGCCATAAAGGCCTGATCCAAAGCCCACTGAATTCAATAGAAAACCTCTCATTGACTTCAGTGAGTTTTGGATTAGGCCCTCAGTGAGTAAGTATGTTTTCAGATTATTTTAAAAATATGTAATTAGAGCTTGTCAAAATTTTGACACCCTCCCTTCCCTCCCCCAATGTTCACCGTTTTTGACCAGTTGTGAAAAAAGTATTTTTAGGGCTGCTTGGAAATTTTCTCTCAAAACTTTTTTTGACAGAAAATTGGGTTTTCAACCAAACAATTTTTCTTGTGGGGAAAAGTGTCTACTTTCTGCATATTGGTTTTTTCATATTTTGTAGAAAAAATAAAAGTCCAAAAAGAAGAAAGGTTTTGATGTTGGGTTTTGATATTTCACTGAAAAGCCAACATTTTCTGCAGAATGTTTTGATGAAAACTAAAAAAGTGTGTGCTTGTCAGAATTCTTCAAGGGGAGGGGCGAACAATTTTCTGACCAGCTCTGATATTACTTATTAGACAGTGCAAATTAGTATTAGACCGTTCTTTAAGAGGTGGACTTTCAGTCCAATACATTTTAATATATTAAAAATGTGTGGCATATTGATGAGAGCCTTGAACTGGGACACAGGAAATCTGGGTTTTATTCCTAGCTCTGGCACAGACCTGCTGGATGAATATGGGCAAGTCAGTTTTCCACTCTTTATGCCTTTGTTTCTCCTTCTGTAAATTGGTCTCCTTAGTAAAGTGCTTTGAGATCTATGAAAAAAAGTGCTATATAAAAACTAGGTGCTCGTAACAGCCTCTGTCAATCCAGAGCATGGAGATCACAAAGACACTGACATAAGACTTTAAAAAAACCCAAACTCATAGGGTCTCTTAGGCCCTGATCTCGCTCATATAGAGTCACTTGTGGGATCATTGCCTAAATCCATTCCACTTCCACTGTGGGATATTCCACAGAGCATACTGTTGGGTACTTTTTACAGTCTAATTTTAAATGACTGCAACAATAATGGGGCTCCCACAATTCTCTTTGGCATCAGAAGAATGCAAAAAAAAAAAAAAAAAGTGACTGAAAAAGCACCAACAAATCCATAAATAAAAAGTTAGAAAAAGTGCATATTGGAAGCAAAGTCAGGAGAGGGAATGAAAATGGGGATGAGAGAGAGGAAATTAATGTAATTTAAAAATCAAATGGTTATTAGGGGCTACAGTAGTCTCCAATGAGTCCTTGGTGTAAGGGGCTTTCTTGTGTAGATAAACACCATTTTAAAACAATGAAATAAACCACTTTGTGGGTATGTGGTTATGGTAACATCCATCATTCATTATACACATGATCAAATAACTCATAGGATAGCATGTAATGCTACACCCTGTCATAAGTTATTTTTTTACATACTTATTTTCCCAGTAGTTTTTCTGGATTAAAGTTAAAGCCAGGCAGTAATATTTGCTTACAAAACCCTCAGGGGGCCAGTATAGTGGAACCCTATTGAAATGATATTTAAGGAGGTAAAAGTTAGACATTTGTACACTAATTAGACAGAGTTATATTTCCTAATACCTGCCTACTCTACCAAGGCATAAGGGAGTCTTCACTTCTGGTTAAAAGAAGTAGTCAGTAAAACTAGAGCAACTTCTTACACCACTTTCTTCTGGCTTCTTGGAGTGTAAATTACCCCAGTTTAAACATCTTTATGAACTGTTAGAGTGGATGTAAGCAGGTCTAAGGGAGTCTAACTGCATGCAGGGAGTCTAAGGACCTGATCTAACCCTTACTGACTTCAGTGAAAATTGAATAAAGGCTCTTGTGTAGTGTAGGGATCTACTTCAAGTCTCACCCCTTTACGCAGCACTTCAGAATTTGGTCTGTTACTTAGCTTCATAACAAAATTGGAAGCCAGAAGAAGCAACAACAAAATTGAAAACAAAACCAGACAACAAAAAAGAAATGTCAAAATAGCTAAAATGGGTTCTTTTCAGTACTTAATTTATAATGAACAGAAAAACAAAACAGAACCCCACAATGTTAAACTGAAAACCTGTATGTGTATATATATATATATAATGTTTATTTTGTTCCCCCTTCAGTTCCCTTCCACCCTTCTGCCCACAACACTGATTAATTCTGCAAGCACTTCCCATGCTGCTGATGGCTTTAAAAGGTAAAACATCTGAACTTTAAAGTTCATTATTACTCCAGCTGGTGGGGAAAAAAAATAACAAAATGGAACATTCTACTAATGAGGTTTGGCACAATATTACTGTACTTTTTTCACTTGTGTTAAGGAGAGAGTTCATTTTAGTTAATATTATTTCCATATTTATGTATGTTTACAGTAGCATTTATGCGAACTCTGCTCTGCTCAGGACCTGATTCTGCAACCCCTACAATAGGATTACTTGGGGAAGTTACCCTTTAGCAAGTTACCATATTGCATATCTATTTGGCGGTCATAAATTAAGTACAAATTTTATTGTCTGAGGCAGAAACTAAACAAGTTATTAAAAAGTCTTCTGCTGAAATGCATTTTTATAATCAAATGCAGTGACACTATATACTTCATACACTATACATTATTTAGTAATACTAATCCATTGTAAGCTCTCTAAGGAGCAAAGATGATGCTTGCTTTAGGGAGTACAGGAAATTCAGTGGAACCAGACAACCTACAGTAAATTATGCTCTAACATTTGTTGCTTTTATTATCCATATACCTGATAGATTCAGAGGGTAAGTAATGACATGTGGGTTTAGGCAAGCATCCAGATATATGTGAAAATATGTTCATGAGGAAAACACATTAAAAGGATTTTGTTCCATTTTGACAGCTGTAATTTATAGAATATATAAGGGTTTAAACTGCCTGTACCAGGCATCATTGAGCTGCTATATTTGGCTAGATTCTGATCTCACTTACACCAGTGGAGATCCAAATTAACTATTAATAGCATATAGCTAAGTGAGATCATGAGGCCCTCTCTTCTTTATTGTTTCTGGTCTCTAGAACATGGAAATCAAAGTTACTCTGGCATTCCATATAATTGCCCCATGAATTCAACAAAATATGCGGAGACAGGGGCACACATTTTGAATATGATATTTGTTTTCTTTTTATTTTGTTTCTCTCTCCCTTTTATATTATCCCTCTTCTGTGCCTCCACCTCCTCAAAGAATACTTAGGGCCAGATACTGATATCCTTACTCAGGTTGAATAATACCTAGCTCCGTGAGTAGCCTAACTGAAATCAACAGAGCATCTGAGGAGTAAAGTGCTACTCAGCATAAGTAAAGGTGGCAAAATGGCCCTAAGTACATAAAGAAATACTCTCCTATGAACTATTCTTTATGCACAAGACATTCAGGGAGACGCAGTTGTCTCCCAGTCCAGAAGGACACAGTACGTGCCTGACACAGGTGGGGAATGGGAAGCAATCTAAGAATTAAAATCCATGACCATTCAAAGAGTAGACTTTGCTTCCACTTGTTCACACCATGATCTCACTACATAGCTAAGAGGGTGTGATTTGAGAGCATGGAGGCATGCGGTATGGTTTTGAGCAACTGTCCTAAGTCTTTTGCATTGTTTTATTTGCTCACTGTGATATATTTTTCTTCGTCAATCTGGTTATGGAGGCACTCAGATACTACTGTGATGGGGCCGTATCATTACATAGACAGAAAAATAAAGATATAGAAGTTCTATAATGATATTGCTAACAACTTAGTTGTGTTATTTTGGTACTAAATTTTCCTCATGGAGAGTCATTAATTAGGTTACTGTATGATAAAGAGACGCACATTTTATCTTGCTTTTAGACCTTAATTTGTATCCCGGGTTAGAAATCTCACTGTCATTGTTGACCCTGAACTTTCTTTTCCATCAGACATCTCTCCCTGGTTTGTCTATCACCATGACTGGAACGTTGCCAGAGTTTGCCCTCACCTTGACCCTGCCTCCCATGAAATATCTGTTTGTTGTCTTGCTCACTTCTCATCTCAGCTATTGCAATCCCCTCTTTTAAATTCCCTCTTTGATGGTTTCTTTAAATTCTCCGGCCTTGATTCAATGCTGCAGTGGAAGACATGCTGCAAATTCCTGTTGTGGCAAGTTTATTTTGGGATGCAGAGGTGCAAGCTGCCTGCATGCTCTGGTCTGTTCAGGACTCGGTCATCATCAGAAAGAGGGGTGAAGCTATCAGAGGGACCCACGGCATCTGGGAGATGCATTGATTCAGCACTCCAAGGCAGATTCTAGTCGCAAAGCTCCTGTGGAGCCCCAAGCCTAAATTAAAGTTCACCCGGTAGAGGTACGGCTGCCTACCTTCTCCCAACGATGAATCTTCCCTCAGATGTAGCTGCCCCACTAGGATCCAGAAGGCTGTGTCCAGGCCACTTGCTATTTCCATCAAACAGGATCATATCATGCTCTGTCTAATCAAGTCTATCTACTCCAGGGACCGGCAATCTTTGGCCCGCGACCCGCCAGGGTATGTCCCCTGGCAGGCCATGCTGGTTTGTTTACCTGCCGTGTCCGCATGTTTGGCAGATCACAGCTCCCACAGGCCACAGTTTGCTGCTCCAGGCCAATGGGGGCTGTGGGAAGCAGCGGCCAGCACATCCCTCGTCCCATGTTGCTTCCTGCAGCCCCCGTTGACCTGGAACGGTGAACCACGGCCAGTGGGAGCCGTAATTGGCCAAACCTGTGGACGTGGCAGGTAAACAAACTGGCCCGACCCACCAGGGTGTTTACCCTGGCGGCTGCGTGCCAATGGTTGCCGATCCCTGATCTACTCAATGAGGCTGCATATAGGAATTGCTGTGCAGTAGTTCTCCATGAAAGAAGAGACTGGAATCTGCATTTGAATGCATTGTCTCTGCCACAGGGATCATGGCAAAGGCCTCGTGTTTAAGCAGCCACAGTACTATGCAAATGAATCATGCGTCTAAGGTGCCTGCTGTCCTGGCCTACACTAAGAACATAAGAGCAGCCATACTGAGTCAAACCAAAGGTCCATCTAGCCCAGTATCCTGTCTTCTGCCAGTGGCCAATGCCAGGTGCTTCAGAGGGAATAAACAGAACAGGCAATCATCAAGTGATCCATCCCATGTCACCCATTCCCAGCTTCTGGCAAACAGAGGCTAAGGACACCATCCCTGCTCTTCCTGGCTAATAGCTGTTGATGGACCTATCCTCCATGAATGTATCTAGTTCCTCTTTGAACCCTGTTCAGTAATGACCTTCACAATATTCTCTGGCAAGGAGTTCCATAGGTTGACTTGTGCTTAGGCCTACCATCTTCAGTGACTTGGTAGCCATACAGCTGTCTGCTTAGATATTTCTTGTGTTGCATGTCTTTCGGCCGAAAAAGTTCAGTGTACCACATTTATCAAATGATGTTCTATAAAAATAATCTGTTCTCATCTTTCCATGATTTAAAAGATCCTCAGGATGACTCCATGGATTGGCAATAGGAAATTGAGCCTCTTGGTTTATGTCACTGGTTCAGTGCTGACCTAGGCCATTAGCAGCTAAAAGCTATTTCCATTGGTGCTCTGAATCCAGCTCCTAGTGGATGTGTCCAAATAAATAAAGCCACCAATACAATTGGTATCAGTTTTGTCAGTGCTAGCAGAAAAGCCAGGGACTGAATGAGCAAAGGAGCAGAATTGCTCTTTCATACCCATAGAGATGCTCCAGGACAGGATTGCAGACCAAGACTGTGAGAATGTGAGGAAGCTTCTGCTGCCTTTGCTGTCCTTTTCCTGTTGATAATCAAGGACTCTAGTTTCCATGGGCTGTCAAGCTGGCTCCTTTCAGAAGCAATCATTCTTATTTTTAAAAATAGTTCTTGCACCTTTAATGTCAAAATCCTTTAAAAAGTTTTTTTAAAATGTATAAAATTGTCATGATTGCTTTGCTTTGACTCTCTCCTTGTTACTTAATTCTAGATATAGGACATTGTTGTACTTTGGCTCTTAATTCCACTGTCACCTCCTTCCTCCCATATATACAGTACAGTGTAACAATATCACAGCAGTGGGGGAACAGCATGACCCAGAGGGTCATTAGACCAGAACATATGGATTCTATTCCCAGGTCTTTCATCTGTAGGATCTTGATCAAGTCACATTGCCTCTCTGTGCTCCAGTTTCCCCATCTGTAAAGTGGGGATAATGGAACTTTTTAAAGTGCTTTGAGATCTACGGAGAAAAAGTATTATGTAGTAACTAAGTATTTATTTATCATTATTATATCCGAAGAGTCCACACTTTTCTCTGGGTGCAGGGTATGTTCAGTGAATGACTAATTCTGGCAGATGAAATAGTCAGAAATTCCTGAAGCCCCTCAAACATATCTAAATCAGTTCTCAAATAGTCTGACATTGGTTTTCAGAGGTAGTGGGGAAATGTATGAAGATAACAGGCCAGATGTTGATCTCAATTACAGACATGAAAATCCAGAGTAACTGAGATCAGAATATGGTTCAATATTTGCAATAATGTTACTGTGATCAAATCTCAGTCTACCATTGGCATCCTATCTGGAGCAGAGAGAGATGACCAGAGGGAAAAGTACTTCTGAGACATATGAAAACTACTACTATGAATACATACTAACAGTATTAAAATGACACCAGGTCCATATCCTGCTTTGCATAAAAGGAGTTTTGCCCACTGAAACGATCATCTAGATTTGGTCCCAAACCTGAACTCCTGATTTGAGTCCATTTGGATCTTTGAAGAAGTTTGAATTTGGTTCTGATTCTTCACAGTTTGGTCCTGTCTCTGTTCCATTGTGAATGTGATGAGTTAATTTAGATCCAATAAAATACTTTACTAGTTTAAGTATTCAAAAAGTGCATTGTTGTAACACAGTTTTGTTAACAAAAAACCCATCCATTGTGTAAGCAACTTCCCTATTGTTCTATTTCCAGAGTAAAAACAAAAAGGGAAGTATGTAAATATTGACTTAAGAAAGGATCTGTTACAGAAAAGTGCTCTTGACCGGTTTGGTTAAAATACAGTACAAAGATGACGTCATCATGCTTTTAGTTCTTTCTTTTTGTCGCTTTCACTGATTTCTGAAAAGCACGGTCTCGTTTTGAAGCTACATGGCACTAAATTCATCCAGCTGGAGGAATTTTGCTCACAAAGCTGCCAAGAATCAAAGCAGGTAGGACAGAAAAATTAAAGAGGAAATGAAAAGGATTATGTAAACTCAGGGATGGGATGTAGGTATTCTCTGCTGGATAGCCAGCAAGAGTGTAGAGCTTGCCAAAAATGTATTTTACTTTGCATGAAAATATTTGAAGAAAACAATTTTTTTCCCATTTGGAGACTATTTGGGTTTCAACTGTGGGGGGGAAAAAGGAACAATTTCAGTTTTTGAAAATTTTAGGTTTTTGGTTTGAAGACTTTTGAGGTGAAACTTTGCCTCTTCCTGCTCCCCTCTTCCCCCCTCCCCAAATCCCCCCAGTGGTGGCAAAACTCCAAAATTTGGGGGCAGCAATTTTAATTTTTAGACAACTTAGACATGTTTGTGAAAATTTCAGTTACATTCAAATGCAATTTTTGTCTCCCTACCCTCAAAAAAAGAAAAAAGAAAAAAAAAGGTTTATTATATGAAAAACTTTCAACCAAAGTGGCTTCTTGGGTGCAAGATGCACATGCTATTGACTTTTCAGGAAGGTATGGGAGCACTGTTCTCCACAGAACTTTGCTTATTGTGCTGTTAAAAGTCAGTGCCAACATGCGCACAAGCAAGTTTTATGTTGTAACATATTTAGGGTAGCACTGCTGCTGTAGTCTGTTGAATAATATTAACTGTTTTAGCACTAACAGTTTCAAAAGCATGTATTTGTTTGTGCTATTACATGTTAGAAGGAACAAATATCATACATTGCCCCTTCCTGACCTCCCAGGCACACAGAGGCCTTTGTAGTGCATCTTACTGAACCAGTTTTGCCTGGCCCTTCATGCAGCATGTACAGGTGTTGGAGGGGTAATACTCCTTACACCTTTCCCCCTACATTGCATAAGAATCTGTATCCAAGTAATGACTTTAGGATTTGGCCCAACCTGAATATCTCTGCAGTGGTTGAGCAATTTGCAGAATGCAGGTTAAATAGAGTAAAGCAGTTGGCTTCACTCACTGTAGGAACGTCAGGAGGTCAAACCTTTTCAGAACCATGGGTCAGATGCTAATTGTATGGGGACACCTCTGCAGGCCACATATTGTCAGGCACCTTGCCTCTAGCACAGCCAATCTCCTGGCAATCCAATGAGTGCAGCTGGCCCTGACAGAAGCAGGCTGATAGGTAAGCTCAGGAGCTGTCCAGTGGCTGCTCAACCCATTCCTAACCTACTCCCAGCTCCTTCCAGACCTCTGACTACCAGGTTAGACTCTCGGCTCCACATTCTGACTGTGACTCTGCTACCCTTCGGCTTAGGCGTTGGTCTCTGACTTCCATCCATGACCCTTGGCTTCACTCCTGCATCCCCCTTGTCTGGATTGAGCTCTAACTGGGAGGCCGAACTCTTGCTCCAACCATTAGGCAAGATCGCCCACTACTCAGCTGCTGACACATACAGAAATATGTGCTCTATAAAACGGTGTTCTCCTATGCAGTGTGACTAGAAATGCTTCTCTGAAATGACCTGGGGGAAGGCCATGGATTTTTCTTGCCAGAGTTACATTGAAAAAAATGTATCTTGTTGTATCCCACCACTTCAACAAGTTCAACCATCTTGGCTTGCAGTTTTCCCACCTTCCTCACACACTTGTGTGTGGCGGGGGAGGGGAGCTGGGCCGGTGCAAGGAAGTTTCGCGGCGTAGGCAAAACTTCCTTGCACCAGCCCAATCCCCCCCCAGCCAGCCCCCGCCCCCGCCCGCGGGAGCTCAGGCCCCTGCTCGTGGGCCGCAGGAGCTGAGCGGGGAGCTGGGAGGCAGGGAGTGGCTTGCCGCGACTGCCTCCCAGCTTCCCGCTCAGCCGCTGAGCGGGGAGGCAGGGGGGCGGCTTGCCGCAGCTGCCTCCTGGCTCCCCGAGTGGGGAGGTAGGGGGGCGGCTCACCGCGGCAGCCTCCCAGTTTCCCGCTCAGCGGCTGAGCGGGGAGCCGGGAGGCAGCCGCCCGCCGCCCCCCAAATCCTGGCGCCCTAGGCGACCGCCTAGGGTCACCTAGTGATAGCGCCGGCCCTGGTGGGGAGTGTTCAATCTTAGATTAAACATACCAGACCTTGATGTTTTTTTCAGTGAGATAGTATAAAGTTCAGGTCCTCCAAGTTCTAGGCCCTGCAGGCCTCAAATTGGTCTCAAATGGATCAAAGATCTGCACTTGTATGGTTTTCAGACTCCATGAATTGTGCCTGGATAATATTAATTTAGTCAGAATTGGCATGTTTAAAATACATTGTAGAAAGAACAAGTATGGACTGGCTTTTGCAGATAGAGGTTCAGAATTTCTTCAGCACAAAGATTTGATTTTCATTTTTGACATTGTTTTACTGGTTTTGTTGGGGTTTTATCTTTTTTTTTTTCTTCTGTTTTTGGTTGCTTTGCTGGTAGTCAGTGGATTAGTTGTTGGCTTTAGCTTTGGTCACTCTGAATACCTACTATTTCTCTTATTTATCCAGTGGTATCCTCTCCATCTGTTCAGTAAGCACTAGCCATTTTCAGCCTTATCTTTTAAGCTATCTCCAAGAACAGTTTTGCAAATATTTCCTAAAATGACTTGGCACTCAAAGTCCAACCATTTAATTGAGATTGCATATATTCACTTTCCAGTCTCTTCGGTTTCCCTGAAATTTCTACTTTTTTATATCAAATATTCTCTACAATTTTCACTCAGTTTTAATCCCTCTCTTTGTGAGAAAAGAAGAGATTCAAGAAAGCTGGTGATAGAACTAAATTTGTAACTGTAAATGAAGTGCACCATCCCGAATTAGCTTCATCAATAGTTTTGTAAGCAATTTCAGCATTGTGCACTGGACAATTTAAAGGTGATCTATCAGGTCTCTAATATAAAATTTTTTATAAGCAGCAGAAGTGCTGTATAAATATGAATGAGAATTTCATGCTCATCATAATCCTTTCTCTTTTCTCCCCTATTTTTACCTGGTCCCTAAAGTTCTGGTCATCCCTGATGTCTGGCATTCTGAATGTACTAGTATGTAGTGATATCACAGCTAAAAACATACTTTCTGTCTATGAGAACACTAATAAATAGTAATGAATCGTTCACTTAATCTGCTGGCTCACTACTGGATATCTTCCTCACCCTGAATAAACTGGAGGGAAAGATATGACAATAGAGGTTGATGTGTTACCCAAAGCAACATCAATCCAGCAGGGGACTCCATAATTCTTAGAATCATAGAATATCAGGGTTGGAAGGGACCTTAGAAGGTCATCTAGTCCAACCCCCTGCTCAAAGCAGGACCAATCCCCAGTTTTTGCCCCAGATCCCTAAATGGCCCCCTCCGGGATTGAACTCACAACCCTGGGTTTAGCAGGCCAATGCTCAAACCACTGAGCTATCCCTCCCCCCATAGGAATGAAGAAATAATTAGAGCTGGTCAAAAATAAAATTTTTCATTCCATACGACACTCTGATAGTGCAAAAAATTTTTGCACCCCAAACGGATAAAACATGAAAATATCGTATTTTGTCTCAGAACAGAAAATTCTGAAAACTTCAATTCAGTAATGTCTAAATACTTCGTTTCAGTTTGGTTTGACATTAACCAGTGTCCCCTTTAACTGCCTCAGTACCTCATGTTAGTTGTAGTTTAGGTACCCCGTGCCACAATCTCTTCTATGAAACAGGCTCCCAAGCAGGATTATATCTCCCATGATGCAGTATGGTCATGTATCCTACACTGCACATTAGCAGTTCAACCAGAGCGGAGATTGGAGGTACATCATAGGAGATGCAGTGCAGCCAGGGAGCTCAGCCCTTACAGAATAATGGGGGCAGGAGACATCTAAACTACAGCTTCCATGATGCCAATTCAGGTGGACACTGATTAACACTGAACTGACCTAAAAATAAATGTTTCAATTCATTTCAACCTGAACCAAAATGAAATATTTTGTTTAGATTTTCTGGATGGAAAATAAATTCTAAAAATCAGCAAAATTAAAATTTTCCCATGGGAAAATAAAATTTCAAGAGGAAATTCCTATCTAGCTCTAGAAATATCCTCAGAGGAGAGGAAGAATAGTGCAATGAACATTCTAGTTTATTACTAAAATATTGTACAGAATATTCTATAGAATTTTTTATCATCAATGTGCTTTCTAAACACTAATTCATCTTTACAATATATCCTAAGTAAATAAGAACATAAGAGAGGCCGTACTGGGTCAGACCAAAGGTCCATCCAGCCCAGTATCCTGTCCACCGACAGTGGCCAATGCCAGGTGCCCCAGAGGGCGTGAACCTAACAGGTATTGATCAAGTGATCCCTCTCTTGCCATCCATCACCCCCCTCTGACAAACAGAGGCTAAAGACACCATTCCTTACCCATCCTGGTTAATAGCCATTAATGGACTTCATCTCCATGAATTTATCCAGTTCTCTTTTAAACCCTGTTATAGTCCTATAAGATATTCTGGCATTCCATATCATTGCCCCATGACTTCAACACTGAATGGTGAAAACTGAGATAGAGAGGTTAAGGCCTGCATTTCCCTCTCACTTTGAGTGCTTCAACTTTTGGGTTCCCAAATTGACAGAATTTGGTCTTGATTTTCAATGGTTCAGACCATCTGTGGCTCTCACTAATAAACTGAAAAATCAGGCACAAGTTGCACATCTGAAAATGAAGGCAACCCAAAATAGTGGATGCCTTGAAAATTTATGCCTAATTGACTTCTCCAAGACCATTGAAAGTCAGTGGTTTGAGCCAACATCAAGCTTAAATTTCTCAAGTGCTTCATGGTTATTTAAGTCTTTTTTCCTTGTTGTTAAAATCCAATAATTTAAAAAGAGAAGTACACTGGATCACACAATATACTTTTAGACAACTGTAATGTAATTTTAATTATTTACATTGTATTTCATAATATAGTATAGTAGCAATGGCCACACTCTCTAAATATGGCCACTTTCTCTTTGCAGATAATTATATGCATATATAGTATCATTTTTGTGTGCAAACATAACATTTGTAAATGCAAAAAGCTTTTGTTTATATAAAAATGCACAAAAGACTAATTTTCATGCCCAAATACTATTATTTGCAAGTATCTGCAAATCAGTATGTGCACAGTTAAAGGCTCTTGAAGGCCCCTTTGAAAATTTGGCCTCCAAATTTCCTTTTATATCTTTTGCAATCATGACAAAGACTGAGAAATTAGACCTCACTGTAGCACTCGGCTTTCCAAACTTTGCTCTAGTTTTTGTTTGAACGATCAGGCTTTATGGATTAGGGAAGAGAGAATTAGCAAGGTTTTCCTGCAATATATTACACTGTCACCAAGGCAGGGGCACAGTGGGAAATTTCACAAAGGGGAAGTGTGGGGTCAGAGGAAACTGCGCTTAAATTTTTGACTTAAGTTATGGTTGAGCATTTTCATTGTCTCACAGAATACTCAGTAGCTTGTAGGAGCAGGCCCTAATATAGCTACAATTTGATTTCATTGAGTGAGATAGATATATGCACAACTGATTTTTCTTCATTAGGTAGGAACAAGAATAATCATATGATTACATGTGAAATGTATACATGAGCTTGTTTAATATAATACTAGAAAACACCAATCTTTCCACACCAGGGAGTCAAAAGAGAGCTATGGGAAAAAATTCAAAAGCAGACTTACTTTAAATTGTCTTTGCTGTTATCATTCATTCTCAAGTCCTTGATCCTGAAAGTCGTCAGCATACTGATAAGTGGAGTGTAGGCTCTGCATGTACACAAGTAAAGTTGAGCACTAGGCATAGAGTTATATACCTCTGCCTTGAGCAGAAAAATGTGCTAAGGCCCTGTGCCCTCATTCTTAGAGTAGGGGTGGCTGGAAAACAAGAATTCCATTTCACAAAATTTTCTGAAGTTTTGACATTTCTTTCTGTTCTGCTGCAGAATGAAACAAAGACCTTTCAAAAAAATTTGTGGAACCCCCCCCCTCCCAAATGTTCTGAATTTTGATATAAGAGAGAGAAGTCCCTACTCTACCTCTTTCAGAGCATGGACTTGAATCCTGGGTCTCCCACAGCCACCGTGAGTGCCCTAACTATCTTGCCAGGCACACAGACTCACAGACCGACCTGGACCCGAGACACCTTCCCATCGAACGTTTTGTCAAACCTGATATCTTTCAACAAAAAGTTTGGGTTTAGGTGAATTGGCATTTTCCATTAAAAAAAAAAAAAAGTTTTGTCAAAATGTTCCCAGCCATCCGTAATCAAGAGCAAAAGTTAAAATGGGATGGGTGTGTAGCTAAGAAATGAGTATGTCTAAAGAGAGGGGTTTATGTGCAATCCTTCATGGAATAAAGGTATGACACACAGGACTGCAGGTAAGAAACAGCTCTTTATTTCCTGATCCCAGTCACTTGATGTAGGTCAAGGTTACAAAAAATAACTTTATCTCAGGAGTTAGTAACCACTGACTCGTTACTCTCAACATGCAAATGAGGCGCTTAACTAGGCATGCATAACTTCTTGGCCTCACAGCAGCTCTCATTAATGCGGGATTGGGTTGCTTTGCACTGGCTGTTTAGCTTATTACTTCTTACTTTTTGTATCACTCCACAGCCTGTGCAGTGCAGGACTAAGCCCCGAAAATATTCATTTATAGGAGAGGCAAGAGGAAAAAGAGGAGGATATCACAGTGTTGCCAATCCAAATGCCCAAGAATCCCCCAAAGCCATGAGGTTTGTTTAAAAATCATGAGATTTAAAAAAACCAGTTGGGTGCTCTTTTTATTTACTTTCTGGTTTTTGAGCCTGTAGGCTGCAGTGAGATCACTTGTTCATGATTTTCTCCAAAACCATGAGGGCTAGAAACTTACTTTAATAAATATATTAATTAATTAAGGGAAGCTGAGATTCCCCATTTTCACAGGACTTTAGCAGTTCGAGCTTTAACAACCCCCATCAAATATTTCAAAACTTATGATTACAGTGTTGCCAATTTTTGAGTTTTTTAAAGAAAAGTGTAAGAGTGCAGGACAAAAATGTGGTGAGAGAAATAATAGCCATAGAGATTAGCCTCCCTGTGTCCCCTAGAGGCGGTGCATCCACCACATGAAGCTTGACATACATTGGCTGGGTTCTGTGGAAAATATCTGTTCTTGTGGAGAAACAGAAGACTTCATTCTCCAAATCAGTCTAGCCAACATCTTTCACAGCATTAAATTCACTACAATATAATGAGCAATAATATCCATCATTATATGTTTTCCGATGGCAAATATATGTTTACACATTTCCTCTTGTTTTTGTTGCTTTAAGAAGCCTTTCTGAATCTTATAACTGGTAATGGGGATTGCTATTCAGACTCAGGCACTCTGGATAATGAATTCTAAAGGACAGTAAACAGAAGAATATTCAATTCCAAACAGATGTCAGATTGTACTGATTATATAATGGTTTGATGTGAAGGAATATTAATTGATATAAATGTACACCCTCACAGTGCCTATCCTAACCAAGTGTGCCTTACAAAATAGTTGTCCAAAATGCTGTGTATTTTGCTAAAAAACAAGACTGTACCAAGATACCCATCCATCTTAATGAAGGAGGAAAGAACTTCTGCTAACTCTTTCCAATGCCAGGCAGCACCACTCAATGCCCTTCATTACCTTGCCCATCGATATCTCTTCCTTTTCCCAGGAAAACAGGTGGGTCTTGTGGTGTATGTGTTGAGGGTCACTAAATTTGGGCTCTAACAGACCAAACAGTCTCCAAGCGTTTTGCTGAGGCTGCCAAACTCATTACACTTATGATATAAATGTTTATGTTGGGAAAATAAATCTGATTGAAGACATTACTTTCTGCTGTGTCCTATGTTGTGTACATCATTCCATTTGCAATTTAAATGTTTCCTTAGACTAAATTATTTTCTATGTTGTAGGCAGGAACAAATCCTATTCAAATTACTCCCTCACCATAAAGAGTCGGGAGTATGGTGTGGTGGTTGCAGTATCAGTTTGGCAACAGGGATTCTGGATTCTCTTCTTGAGTCTGCCACTGATTCACTGAGTGAACTTGGGTAAACCACGTCACTTTTGGTGTCTTCTTAGTGTGTGTGTGTGTGTGTAATAAAGTGCTTTGCATATATGGCTGAATGGTGCTATATAAATGCAAATTATGGAATAATGGACTACATGTGTACTGAGACCTGAAGTGTTGATTTTCAGAAGGGGTAACAGAGCCTTTGAGTAATACAGAGCTTGATCCTATAGAGAGTAGCTTCTGTGCTGGCCCACGGAAGCTTTGCAGACCACCCCAAGTGCTGTGGTTGATTGTGAAGACTATTCAGAAAAAAACTATTCCCCTGCTAGCAGCAGTGCAATACTAGATTAGGTATTATGCAGCTGCCCTCTTCCCTGAGGTGGAGTCTGTGACTCCATTTGTGGAGATGTACTAGTAAGAACCACTCTATTAAGTTTTAAGTGAATTTCAGAAAATGCCTCAAAGAGTCTTTGAGATTTATTTTTATATGAATCATTGGAGACCAGTTAGATAACAGAAGAGAGAGCCTTTTCATTCCTGGCTAACTCATCAAGTGGTCTGTGGGAATTTAACCACATGACTTCCACTGATGTAAGTTGTACAGTTAAATCTATGTGCATTGCTTTGGAAATTCTATGACTCTCGACCACAACTGAGTAGCTCTCAGACATAATGGAGGAGAAAAGGCTTGCGACTCTGAATCCCAGTTGGCATTGGCTCTGTGAGTTCTGTAACATTAAGCAAGCCTGAGTTTGAGGCAAGCTGCTACCTCTATTACTGCTGCTTCTAGAATCACTGTGGAACTGTCTAGAAGAAGAGCACATTCAAAGCCTATTGAAGTCAATGGGAGTCTTTCCATTGACTTCAGTGGGCTGTGGATTAGGCCCTTTTTGAAGAACAGAAGTGCTTTATCTTTTTGAGTAGTAAGGAAAACAAGAAAAATAAAGTATCAGAGGGGTAGCCGTGTTAGTCTGGATCTGTAGAAGTGACAAAGAGTCCTGTGGCACCTTATAGACTAACAGAGGTATTGGAGCATAAGCTTTCGTGGGTGAATACCCACTTCTTCGGATGCAAGCAGTGGAAAGAAAAATAAAAGCTTCAGAATTCTTTCTTCTATATTGTTATCCACCGAAGGCACTACAAAGAGACCAAAGGTGATGTCCTGGCCCCACTGAAGCCAGTTGGAGTTTTGCTATTAGCTATTACAGAGCTAATAAGAACTAACAAAGAAAGAAACTGGTGGCTTGTGGCACCTGGAGCTCTAAAAATGTTCTGGGTGAAAGTTAATTTAAAACATCTCCAAATGGCCTGTCACCACCCATCTTGTGGAGTCCTTTCCTTATGACATGGACCTGCTTTGTGACCTTGGGGAAATCACTTCACCTCCCTTTCGCTTTGTTTTGCCTCCCACTCTTTGCCTGTATTGTCTATTTAGATTGTAGTCTCTGCCACAGAGATTACAATTTCTTATTATGTACCAGCAACTGTGTATATTCAGTAACCAGAATGATGGGGCCTTGGTATTGGCTGGGGCCTGTACATGCAAGTGTAATATTACACTACTATTATTACTAGTTAGGCCTTTCAAGCGATTAAAAAAATTAATCACGATTAATTGTGCTGTTAAACAATACCAGAATACCATTTATTTAAATATTTTTGGATATTGTCTACATTTTCAAATACATTGATTTCAATTACAACACAGAATACAAAGTGTACAGTGCTCACTTTATATTTATTTTTTATTACAAATATTTGCACTGTAAAAAACAAAAGAAATAGTATTTTTCAATTCACCTAATACAAGTACTGTAGTACGATCTCTTTATCATAAAAGTTGAACTTACAAATGTAGAATTATGTACTAAAAAATAACTGCATGCAAAACTAAAACAATGTAAAACTTTAGAGCCTACAAGTCCACTCAGTCCTACTTCTTGTTCAGACAATCACTCAGACAAGCAAGTTTGTTTATATTTGCAGGAGATAATGCTGCCCGCTTCTTGTTTACAATGTTACCCGAAAGTAAGAACACGCGTTCACATGGTACTGTTGTACCCACTGTTGTGACCATGTTGGCATCGCAAGATATTTACGTGCCAGATACGCTAAAGATTCATATGTCCCTTCAAGCTTCGTCCACCATTCCAGAGGACATACGTCCATCCTGATGATGGGTTCTGCTCGATAACTATCCAAAGCAGTGTGGACTGACGCATGTTCATTTTCATCATCTGAGTCATATGCCACCAGCAGAAGGTTGATTTTCTTTGTTGATGGTCCGGGTTCTGTAGTTTCCACGTCAGAGTGTTGCTCTTTTAAGACTTCTGAAAGCATGCTCCACGTACCTCATCCCTTTCAGATTTTGGAAGGCACTTCAGATTCTTAAACCTTGGGTCGAGTGCTGTAGCTTTCTTTAGAAATCTTACATTGGTACCTTCTTTGTGTTGTCAAATCTGGAGTGAAAGTGTTCTTAAAAATAACATCTGCTGGGTCATCATCCGAGACTGCTATAATATTAAATATATGGCAAAATGTGGGTAAAACAGAGCAGGAGACATACAGTTCTCCCCCGAGGAGTTGTGTCACAAATGTAATTAACACTTTTTTTTAACGAGTGTCATCAGCATGGACGGATGTCCTCTGGAATGGTGACTGAAGCATGAAGGGGCACATGAATGTTTAACATATCTGACATGTAAATACCTTGCAATGTCAGCTACATAAGCGCCATGTGAATGCCTGTTCTCACTTTCAGATGACACTGTAAATAAGAATCAGGCAGCATTATCTCCTGTAAATGTAAACCAACTTGTTTGTCTTGGCAATTGGCTGAACAAGAAATAAGACTGAGTGAACTTTTAGGCTCTAAAGTTTTACATTTTGTTTTTTAGCCTTAAAAACAAAAAAAAATCTACAGTTGTAAGTTGCACTTTCATGAAAAAGAGATTGCACTAGAGTACTTATATAAGGTGAATTGAAAAATGATTTATTTTCTTATTTTTACAGTGCAAATATTTGTAATTAATAATAATATAAAGTGAGCACTGTACACTTTGTATTCTGTGTTGTAATTGAAATCAATATATTTGAAAATGTAGAAAAACGTCCAAAAATATGTAATACATTTCAACTGGTATTCTATTGTTTAACAGTGCGATTTAATACTGCGATTAATTGCGGGTAATTTTTTTAATCATGATTAATTTTTTTGAGTTAATCACGTGAGTTAACTGCAATTAATTGACCGCCCTATTACTAGTAATAATAATTTTCATTTAAAAAACAGATCACTTATTTAGCTACCTAAATATAGTTTTAGGAGCCTAATATTTGGCAGCCATTTTGGAAAAAAAGTGGCCAGTATCTTTCGTACAGCTGGATCTCATTATATTTTACAAGCTGTAAGATCCATTCAGCCTTTGTTTATGCCAACTGCCACTTGTATAAGCTAAGATACAGCCCCCAACTGGTAGAAATCTACCTAGTAGGGGTTGTAACATTACAAGACCCCTATTGGTCCTGGTCTGTCAAGCGGCTCTGAGTGGGCCAATATAGCCCTGAAAATGGCCACTCTTGGAGAGGAAGGTGGGTGGGACTGTATTCCCATTTCAGTGCATCTCCTAGTTACTCTCCTTCAGCTGCATGTCAAAGCTGCCGACTAATGGCAGAACCTCTGTGGGAGTGCAAATACCACCTATCTTCAACTACGGTGAATCCTTTTAGAATCTCTCGGGGCACAGTTTCTCCTGCTGGGATAGGTTGTCTCCCCCACCTCCCTACCCCAGTGCTAGCAATGGCAAATAAAGCTTTGTATAGATAGGAATCATTCAGCCACTACTATGGTGTTTTCACCAAGAGAAGACGGCTTTAATTTCTAGTCAAGGTTGTAGAGGAGCCCTGCTGGTAGAGGCTATCCAGGGGATACACTACAACAGTATGTCCCCAACTTTGCCTGGGCATGTTTCCCTCCTCCACCAGCACCGTCCACTTTTGGAGGTACCCTGACCCTCATCAGCTTCCTGGTGGAGTGGGGATTCTATGGGCACTTCTTCCACCATTAACTCCTCTGTCAATCCTGCATCTTCCGTTTTACTTGTGAAATCTGGCATTACTTAGGACTAAACTGAGCAGTATGCAAAATACATTGGGAACCTTCTGGATGAAAGCCATTTCGTGCCAGCATCTCTAGCTACTGCTCATAATGTTTTTTTTCACTTACCCTTCTGAGAATAACTTATCTAATTGAAACTACAGGGGGAATGAATTTAGGTCAGCCAGAATGTAATTACCAGTCTGGAGTTTGGCCAGGACACTGGCGTTAACAACACTTGACTGTTGTGAAAAGCTTAGTGATCGCTATTTATTTCCTGTCATTGTTATCTAGAAATTGCTGTTGCTGTAGCTACTACTATAGATGAATATAGCTTCTGATACTGATTGCACAAGGTATGGAGTCGACTCACAGAGTTTAAGGCCAGAAAGGACCATCATGATCATCTAGTCTGACCTCCTGCACATTGCAGGCCACAGAACCTCACCCTCCCATTCCTGCAGTGGGCCCATAACCTCTGGCTGAGTTACTGAAGTCCTCATATCTTGATTTCAAGATATATAGAATCCAGCATTTTGTATAGTTCAAACCAGCAAGTGGCCCATGCCCCACACTGCAGAGGAAGGCATAACCTGCCCCCCTCACCTCCCAGCTTTATTACCACACTAATAGAGACAAGACCTTAATTTGGTTTCTTCCTTCTGGTGGAAGACATTTTAATCATGGCTGGAGTGTGGCTGAGGATGGGAGAAAATAGACGTTTATTGATGAAATAGGAATGGTGCTCTGAGGGTGATATGGGGTTTTTAGAATTCCTCACAGGAATATATATATATATATATTTTAATGGAGATATACCAATCTCCTAGAACTGGAAGGACCTTGAAAGGTCATCAAGTCCAGTCCCCTGCCTTCACTAGCAGGACCAAGTACTGTCCCCTGACAGATTTTTGTCCCAGATCCCTAAGTGGCTCCCTCAAGGATTGAACTCACAACCCTGGGTTTAGCAGGCCAATGCTCAAACCACTGAGCTATCCCCCCCCCCAATATCAAATACCATGTGACCAGCATACAAAAGCATGCTTCATATTTCGTTGTGCTGGTGTTAGAAGGTTGATGGACTTGAACTCTCCTATAATCTGTACATAATGGTTAAATGTTATATGTCTTTTGTGGCTGATCCCCAGTGGACAAGAATTGTTAGCTAACAAAGTTACTCCTTTAACTCAAGTGGTAGAGGCATGTGCTTTTGGTTCTGAAGGTCCCAGCTTAACCCTTGCTGGACATGGGTGGCAGGTGAAGGTTCCCCGTGGGGAGGTTAGCCTCCTGCCCTGCCTCTTCTGGCTGAGGCCATGCCCCCACTTGCTGCCCTCAGCCATGTTGCTGTGGGGAGGAATCATTACAAAACTGGGGAAGAAGAATGGTCCAGTGATTATGGTTTTAGCCTGAGACCTGGTTTCAAATCCCAGTTCCACTAAAGACCTCCTGTGTGACCTTAGACAAATCACTTTGCCTGTGGCTCAGTATCTCCCATCTGTAAAATGGGGATAATAATATTTTCCTAACTCAAGGGGTGATTGTGAGGATAAATACAATAAAGATTCTGAGGCACTCAGATGCTACATTAAGGGGTTTAACCGCTGGTGAGCCATTATAGGGATCATTATAATCATCTGTTCCTCACAAAGGATTTCTTTTAGATTAGATGGTGTATAATGAAATCCTTCTCCTTAACCGGTGGAACTGTTTTTTGTTGTTGTTGTTTTTTTCATGTCCAAGAATAAGATGTTCCATCTATTGGTCCAAGCTTATTGGTCACTGCTGTAGTAAAGCAAAAGTAATGCCACAACTCTTGTTTTGAGAGATACAGTGCTAGCAATGAAGATACTGAAACTATGACCTTGCATACAAGCCCTCCTCCTCCAACTGCATTGAAAATGCATTTAAAAATATATAATATGCATTTATTTATTTAACACGTTAATTCAGCTATCAATAGCTTTTGACGTTTTTTTCTTTAAATCTCTTGTGAAGTTAAAATCAATGCATAACGTATCTCAGCTTGTCAGACCCTGTGCCTTTGCTTTCTGTGCGAAGCCATGTGTTGGTAAATATACTTCTGTTACAGACACCTCTTGATCCATTGAAATGTAAAACATATGAGGCTATTATCAAAGCAAAAAACTGGTGATGCGGTTAGATCAATATAAACAGAGATGACAGTAGCTTGGAGCTGCGTGCAGTAGCCTAAGTAAACAGAGTGACTGGATGACTTTTGAAAACAAGCCTGTCAGGTTTAAGTTTATCAGCTCTCATGACAACCATTTTCCTGTCTGCCAACTACTGACTTAATGAGTACATTAATGCAGGCATGTCCACACGTCGTCCTACCTTACCCCCCCACAAAGAACTCAGCAGCATTGTGCCATTACTGTAAGGTAGTAATTTGATTTGCATAACATTAAATGGGGGTAGGAAGGAGGGAAACAGGAAGTACTCATGATACTGCTTTTATTGTATCACACAGCACTACAAAACAAACAGACTGTGCCAGCAGGCAGGCCAGACCGTGCCAATGAAGCAAACCAGAAACCATTTCCAAACAGAAATGCTTGATACCAAAGATTTGAATTCCTCACCTATATGCAAAGCAGTGAGTCCCTGCCCCTCAACCACAGGCAGTGCTCTGTGTAAGGAGCGTCCCAAGTGCCCACATTTATGAACTTCAAAAATGGCTTTGCCTGCCCATGCTTCCAGTGCCAAAAGATACAAGTGTTAATTGCTCACTTGGTGCCTGTAGCATTGCTTCTGTTAAATTAAAAATCTACAGAGTATTCTGTTAGTTGCACTTCAAAATATTAGCTCCAGACCTAGAGCTCCATGTCAGCCCCGTACCAGTTGTGACTGGAATAACTTGAGGCGCTCTCACCATGGTATTATTCCTAATAATAACCACCTTTTGAGCTGCCATTCCCCCATGAACATTTGTGATGTTACTAGTCTAAGGATTGATGTTCCTGTTTTTCTTCATAATCACAATACTTTATGGGCTTTCTCCCTCTACAGGACAGGTGGTAGAGCACATGTTCAGTAAAAGTTGATTTTATATCACATGCCTTCTTCCCATTTACTTCAAGTGAGATATCTTCCTCTTAAATTCCCAATCAAGTACAGGCAGTACTGCTTGCCTAATATATGTGTCCACAAATTCATCCCCTTTTTGGTATCTGCTCTCTGGGAGTGCAGATGTTAATGATGTGACATCCTGTCACAGCTTAACTTTGTGCCCTGATTCCTGAACCTTCACCTGCTAATCTGTCTGAGACTGCAGGGAAATCCATCTGTGGGGTACCATATCCTAAAAAGAGGTGGTTGTGACAAATTCCAAAGGTCAACTTGCTAAATAATACACAAGTTCAAATTTCAGCTCCATTGTGTGACTCTCAATAAACCTGTTTTAATAGTGTATTTAATTGATAATTATCCCCCCCAAAAGAGAACTATCCAAAGTCATCTTTTGTGTACAAAAGGAATATTCTCAGGGAATTAGACATTTCCATGTAAACTATAGCCTCCTATCAACAGAAATGATAGCATCCTGAACATTTTCAGAATTGCCCTGATTGGTTGCAGATCCTAAATAATTTGAAAATTACAAACTCAGCCGGATTGAGTTGATGACAAACTCAACTACGTTGTGCCCACCACATCTGTCAGCAGAACTCTAGGCATCCAAAGTGTGCATCTGTTGCTGTTCGCTTCTGCAACTTTTCTCCCATTGTGATACTCCCAACAACATTACATCTTCTATTAAAATAGGCCACTTAGCTGGGAGAATTCTCAGTGCTGCACAATGTTTCAACTGCATAATCCCATTGATTATTGCTGGACATTGTGTGCCTGAGCCTTGGGCAATGCTTTGAAACTTAAGGGCTATTGTCCAACTATTATATCTGTGGAAAGAGATAAAATTAGACCAGTTCTTGGAATAAGCCCTCCAGGTGCGCTAAGCAGCTGCCCTCCAAAGCAAACTTCCCTCTTTTGATAAACAATAAAACAGATGTATCTGGGTTTGGACACATCCATCCGTTACCTTGAAGTTCTAGTAACCTGAAATCAGATTGCTGAAAACAAAGTGTATTAGCAATTAGATTAACATTGCCTCCAGCACATGCTTTAACCTAAAGCTATATAAATGTACCAACTGTGACAGACCTGCTCAAACAAAGACGACTGCGCTGGCTGGGCCATCTGAGTAGGTTGGAAGATGGATGCATACCCAAGGACATGCTATACGGGGAGTTATCAGAGGGAACAAGAACAGCAGGATGTCCCAAGCTTCACTATGAAGACACCTGCAAGCGAGATGTGAAGGAAGTTGGAATTGATCCTGATCAATGAGAAATCTTGGCAAGTGATCGTAACAAGTGGCGCCATCGTCTCTATCATGGTATGATAGAAGCTGGCTCCTACAGCTTGAAGAGTAAAGAGCCTGTAGGAAGCAAGCAGCTCCCAACCAAGATACATGCATTTGCAATAACTGCCAAAGATCATGAGGATCTTGCATTGGACTATTCAGTCACATGAGACATTGCAAACCATCTACATCATAGGCTGCAATTCCCACCGTCTCTCACAGACAAAAGGATGCCAACAAACAAACAAACAAAATATATTCAGTTGGTTTAATCAGATGATTCCCTGTTACTCATCAGCAAAACCCCCCAAAACCCTTCATACTTCATGGCCAAAGTGTAGTCAACAACAGAGACCATATTACACAACCTAGAGCCATAGAAAAGTTCTAGTTCTAAAGTGCTCTCTATAACTGATACCCTCCCTTTTCCATGCTTTGGACCAACTTCCTACACACAAGAAATTTAAGATCCAAAAATATTTATCTCTTAATAAACCTGTAAATAACTTTATTCCTATTAGACACTGAATAACAGGCAAATCCTTGTCTCATTAAAATGCATTGGAAAGTCAGCCTGACCTGCAAAAAGCTATACTGGCATAAGCACTTTTATACCAATAGAACTGTATCTATCTACATTATAGGGTTTTGCTGACATAGATACACTGCCAAACCTGCTTAGTGTAGACAAAGCCTTTGTTTCACCTCTGGATCCATTCCTAAGTGTGTTACAGTACAGTCAGTAAGGAAAATTTCAGTGGAAGTAGTTGTCAAACACCAATAGAAGCAAGTTAAGCTAAGGAAATTTTAGACTGAATTCCAGCAGTGCAGAATAGGTGCATATTGCTTCTATTTTCATTTTGGTTTCTGTTTTCTTTTTTTCCTATCATTCTGGAATTCTTTTTCATAAGCATATTTCCTCTGAATGTAAGGACTGAGGTTATCTATTGTTAATCAGCCAAAGACTGGCAGATTTATGTTTGGGTAGCCTCAGTGGGAACTGTAGTAAGAAAAAAAATCCTTTAAAAGCAAAGTAAAAAAATTCAACTTCTTGACACTGATTTAACCAAAGTCCCTCTTGGTGTGAAAGGATCAAGTGTTAATGGTTTTTATACTCCTATTCCTGCTGCTGACTGGCCAATTTGTATGTGTTTTAAACAGGCGGTGCAATTAGATTTCATTTCTTACCAGTACACTGCACTCATGGGAGGGACACAACCCCCCACATAACTCCTCTACGTCCCCAGCCTGGGTCCTCCGTGCTCTCCCCACCCCCTCGCCATGATCCATCCCACGTTACCTGGGGGATGGGGTCTGTCCTCCTAGACTGTGTCGGAGACTTCTGAACCACAGGGCTCTGCAGAACCGCAGTGGCAAAGGGAGCATGGCCCCACGCCCGCAGCTCCTTCAGCATGGCTGTACTGCCCCCAGCCCTGTCCTCTGGCAGGACTGTTGTACAAACAGGAGATGCAGCTGCATGGAAGGGCTGGGGGTGATACAGCCACGCTGGAGGAGCTGCCAACATGGAGCCACCTGGCGGGCCCACGTTCTGCTCCTTCTGTGACTTTCTGGTAGGGTGTACCAGCTATAAATATCTTACTGGTATGGCATACTGTACCGCTGTACTTGCACCCCGGTTTTAACTCTCACACCCAGCACCTCAGAGTGTGCATTGCTGGTCATGGACAAAATGCCAGGCATGTCTGACTCACTGTGAAAATTAAACTAATTATTATCAGCTCAGTAGTTGTAATCTGTGAACTTGAATACTCCTGTGTCACAGACCAAGACTATTTTTCTAATAATTCCTGTTTCTGATTTTTATTTTAAAGCTTGGGGACTTTGCATCTGCTGCTTGGACTACACGTGAGGTATTGCCAGGAGAAGAGAGCTGAGATGTGAGCATCAGAATCAACAGGGTATTTTAAAATATTACACATAGACACAACACAAACATCTCTGAGTAACAGGTCCAGATAATTCCAACTCAAAAGGAAAGCTGAGGCAAGCTTTCTCTGACACAGGCTGTGCTGGAAGTAAAAGGCCAGCAAACCTGCGAAGAGTCCTGCTTACTTGCTTTCCTGACAGCTAATGCCCCTTGAGTTTAAGTGGTGCAACTAAACAGATTGTAAAACTGGGCGCCTTTGAATTACCCAGTCAAAATGTTTCACAATCTCCAGCATTATGATCAGCCATTTCTTGCTGTAAACAGTCTTAGAAAACATCCTGGCTTTTACTCTGTTTGGTCCCAGTTGTCTAGCAGATGTCCACCTAGACACCAAGTAGGTATTTTTCAGAGGGCCTAACAGACGTGTTTCATCACTGAACAATAAGCTCCAGCTCCAGTCTTTCATTTTAAATGTGATCTCCTGGCTGTATCCGTGCAAATAGCAAACTTTTCTGGTTGGCACAGTGGTTTTATGATTCATTAGGCACACTGTTTGACCTTGTGCACGACACTTAGGACTGCGAGTTAGAATTCTCAGGATGCTGACTTGCTGTGACCATGGGCAAGATATATTGGCTACGTTCTCAAAAGTGTCAACTACATTTTGGGTTGCATTTAGTTATTTTGTGCTCCTCCCACTTAACAGTGGAGGAAACCATCTAAAAGGGGCTCTTTAGCGGTAGCTGCTGTTGGGGATTCACTGATGTTGTGTCTTCAACTGACAGAAAGGACATGGAAAGTGGGGACTTTGGTTTTTCTGCATGGAACCAATGGCATTGTGCAGGGAGCAACCCCTGCCCCATTTACAGCTTCCCAGAAAAGCTTTGCAAGGGCCTGGATCCTCCTGGATTTCTCAGTCTCCAGCTCCCCAGACCAACTTCCACAAATATTGCTGGGGGAGGGGATGATCTGGCCCAAAAGTGACAAGCTGACGCTGATCATTGCTGAGCCTTTGAGTCACAGTCCTGTGCAGCAATTCTCAAACTTGCAGGGTCCCACAGCTCAGGTTACAGCACAAGCCCAAATGTCTATACAGCAATTTTTCAGCGAGAGCCAGCCGCAGGTTTTTTTGTACCCATGTAGACATACCCTCAATGTTGAAATGACTCAAAATCAACTTCAAGCATGTGCTTAAATCCCAAGCACCCAAGTGCTGTTCTGAGTAGTTATGGATTTAAGCATGTGCTTAAATGCTTTTCTGAATCGGGGCTTGTTACTGTTTTCATCCTCAATGTCTGATGTTATTGCAGAAATACTATTATTATTCACTACATGTTAAGTACTGACAGAGTGCTCGACATTGTACAAAACACAAAGTGAAAGATGTTCCTGCCCCGGAGGACAGGAACATATTCTGCATTCATGTCTATTTTCAGAGTCTCCTCACAAGCTCCCATGCCAAAGGGTAATTGGCAGATGCCATATATTGATATATTGAGCAACAGTTCCATTTCTTTGTTGGTGCGAAGTTACAGAAAAGTGAGTTTTGTCCAAGAGCAGAGAGCTTGGAACCACTAGAAACTGGTTGCATGAGCATCATCAGCATAAGCAGAATGGATGGAGATGCTTCTTCTCCTTATTATCTCAAGACCAGTATTTCCCTTTAATCCAAGCACCCATAGATCCACTCCATTAGTATTTGAGGGTGCGTGGGTACTACTGGTGAAAGGTTGTATGTGGAAAGTATGCATTCTGCTAGAGAGAGACGTGAAGCAAAACCTTTGCTTCATTGATCCTCAAACTTTGCTGGTGGTTCAGAATTCAATTCCAGTTCCAATTTCCAAACTGGAATTTTGCCACTTGCCCTGGTCTTTTTAATTACGTGAAGCAAACTCACAGCCAAACCAGGGCTGCTGGCTCAGCTGCTGCGATGAGTCTGCCTTTGAGAAGCAGTAGTTTTCTGCTTGGTGTCCTCCTCTGGATCCCTGATTTTGATCCTGTGACCCTCACTCCCATCCCTGTTTTTTCATTAGTTGTCCCCCATGATCATTTGGTGCCTGGGTCCAGTGGCTCCTCCCCTTCGGCTGGGGGATGCCCACCCTTCCCCAGTGATTCGATAGGTGCTGTGCTGAGTCAGCTCTCAGGTAGCAACAACCTAGCTTCACTGACTTACCGCTCCACCAGAGCCTGCAGTGGCTCTGCCCTCAGGCATGCAGCAGCAACCAATCGCTAAGCCGAGCTTGGGTCAGATATCCCCCCCGGGGTCAGGTACTTTCACAACCCCACCAAGCTGCAGATCAGTCTGAGCAACAGCACAAGGAACCCTCCTGTTGCCTCACCACGCAACAGACTCTTAAGACTCCCAGTCTGCTCCCTCCCCAGCCTTGCCTGAGTCCTGTCCCGGTATCGTCCCTGCCCTGCTCCAGCCTCACTCCAGCCCCATCACCAATGCACCTCAGTCTTGCCTCCACCTACTGATCCTTCCCAAACCCTCAGACTCTGACTACTCAGCACTGACCTCTGGCCTACACCTGGACCCTGGCTACGGTTCTGATTCTGGTTTGTCAGTGGACTCTGATCTCAGTTTTGATCCCAGCCTGTCCCCAGGTCTCAATTCCAGTGCCACCCTTGGCCCAGGCCCAACCCTATACCTTGCTGTGACCTACGCTTCAACCACTAGGCATGATTACCGGAGTCAGTGCCTGCCAAATTGGCTGATCCAAACTCCGATTGGCCACGAACTTTGGGGTGCTTGACATCCATATTTGGATTTGAATTTTGCAACTGGAGCCCATTGCTGCATTGCACTCATGTGTTTGCACTGTTCTTTATAATATTATGTGTAGGAATCCCCTAGGCCGTAATGGAAACTCTCAGACATAGCCCTCCCCTCCATGGTAGCATACATCCATGCGTAATGGTGAAAGTGGGAAATAACATATATAATGTATTATGCCCCCATGCTGCAAGGAAGGAGCAGACGTGAGAAAGCATGATATATAATAGCCCAGGTGTTCATAATTTATGTGCAGGTACCACAAATTATGCATGTGCAATTATGAAAATTCAAGCTGATGTGTGCATTAATACAGAGGTCCTGACTCCTGCTGGGGAGGAACAGGCTCATCTAAAGTTCTCTTGCTTCTCTAAAAGCAAGTCTACAGTAACTCGTGAACTGATTATGCAGATGTGTTTGTGGCTATTTGCAGTGCTCTTCAATAGAAAGAACAAGGAGATATTATAGCAAACAGAGCATCATTGGTGGCACATAAAGTATGTTGTCTCAGAAGGAAAGACATTAAGGCTAAGGTCTCACTTTAACTACCCATCTTCATATACACGCTGTAAATTCTAGTCCATCATGTTGATTGAGGTACTGGTTTTACAATAAGGGGCCATTTCTCAAATGTTACTGTTAATGCTTGGTTAACTGCTCTACTTGGATCATATCCTTTCCTACATATCCCTTCAATATGTCATAAAACTTCAGCTTTTTTTGAATAATAAAACAATTTGAAAAGGTGTCTGAAAGATGAGGGCTAGGGAAAGAAAGGAGAGGTGGGAGCAGTAGCGGAAGAGCAAGATATTTTAAAAAACAGCTTACTTCTGCTGCTGCTTTTGGATTACTGTTGTGCAGATGCAGGAAAAATAGTGGTCACTGTTACTCGTTAAAAAAATGTCTTGTGTGAATTGATGGGCCCTTCTATGGAGAACCAGGACACTCATTCATCTGTACTTGTTTAGACCCCACCTTGCTGCTATGGAATCACCTGTTAGAGAGACATGCCAGATCTTGACTCTGTTATTCTTCTCTACTAGTAGGGCTTGTCTACACTTCAAATGCTACAGTGACACAGCTGCAGCTGTGTGGCTTCAGTGTAGACACTACCTACACTGACAGAAAGGGTTCTCCTATTGGTGTGGGAAATCCATCTCCCCAAGAGGCAGAAGGTAGGTCAATGGAAGAATTCTTCTGTCAATGTAGCATTGTCTATGTCAGGGATTAGGTTGGTTTAACTACGTCACTCAGGGGTGTAGATTTTTCATACTCCTGAGCGATGTATCTGGGTTGACCTAACGTTTTAGTGTAGACCAGACCCTAGGATGTGTGTTCTGTGCCAGTAGGGAGAGCAGAACATGGGAGCTGAGCTCTGCTGTGCAAATCTGAGAGAAGAATGTTGCTCTAAGTCTGGATACAGTGCTCTCCAACTCCCCTATAAAACCCCTCTGGGGTTTGAGATGGTGTGCTCCTAGCAGGAGGACATTTTGATTAATCAAGCTCAGGTGGTGTTGCTCTCGCAAAGTTATGGGTTTGGGATGTAAACTATAAACAGTGAGGTTAAACAGCTATGTTTGGCTTCAGATACTTCCTCACCTGAGAGGGAATAAAGCCACAAAGTCTAGATTTGGATCTGAAAGTCCCCAGGGTTCGAGGAGTTTGGGATATGGTGTTCTGGTTCAAATCCTAATCAGGGTCCAAAGTGTCAGGGGGTTCAGAATCTATATTCTTGATTGGACTCATCCCTACACTGAGCCCTTTGAGCCTGGTTCTGATCTCACTTAAATCAGGAATAACTCCACTGAAGTATATGGAGATAACAAGATGTAAAACTAGCCTACATGAGACCAGCATCAGGCCCCTTATTTTGGAATTAGTGTCAAGGCCAACTATTTTGGCATATTTCAGGTACCTTTTCCAAACATGGGGATGGTCAGAGACCTGCAGGCAGGTGAGGAAATTTTATGCTTTCACTCTTCACTTTTCTCTTCCCCCCAGATCTCATTTTCCTGTTCATTTTATTTGGTCTTCATTTACTTTTTTACTACAGGTTTTTGTCTGACAGTGACAAAATGCTTGCAACATTAGTTAACTAAGCCTCACAACTTGCCTGTGAAGTAGGCAAAGCAATCACTGCAGCCACTTCTTGGGTGGGGGAGACAACACTATGTAATCATTTAGGTACACACTGTATAATATGGTGGAAACTTCAGGGAATATTTAGGTAGGTACTTTGTACCTACCTGCATTGAAATTTGGTCAAGACACTGTGGATAATACCTCTTCTCTCATGGAAAGTGCCCTGGGATCTTTTATTATCACAAGTGGCCAAGAGCTTGGTTTCACATATGATTCAAGTTCCTTTTATATCTCTTCCAGCTGCTGCTGAGTCAGGAACCCACAGTGCTGAACTAGCTTTCTGAGATGCACCACCTTCTTCCAGTGATGAGTCAGTGAGATTTTCCATGGTGCTTCTTCAGTCCCGTGGCAGGGTAGTGGCCTAGCAGCTCTTAGTAGATGCATTTAAAGTCAACAAAGGGTTGGAAAATGTGAGTATGGGAAATTACAGAACTTTTTGTCTTTGAGCTCACAATTTTCTGGCCACCCTCCTCCTGGTTTTGTTTCCCTCTCTGTTTAGTAACACTGGCACAAAATGTGCACAGTAAATGGAAACATGTTCTAACCCCTCTAGACTACAGACTGCTGCCTGATTTCCTTTCCACTCTTTCTTTGGCTCTGCTGGCTCTGGGCTTCGGTTCTGAAGAGGAGCCAGCACTGCTGATGACAGCAGGACCAGATTAGTCACCAAATAGAACAGATCCAGGCATAGACTCCCTGGCTCTGCAGTCTCAGGTATCACTACAGAGCTCTGCTGAGGGGTGGCCCTCTTGCCACCCAAGAAATGACTG
Source organism: Chelydra serpentina (assembly GCA_037349315.1). NCBI lineage: Eukaryota > Metazoa > Chordata > Testudines > Chelydridae > Chelydra > Chelydra serpentina. Next base: position 49,874,855 of record JBAIAC010000010.1, read on the forward strand.
TTTCAGGGGGGGTCTTTTGCTGCCAACACCGCCATTCTGGCAGGAAACTCTTAAGCACAGAACACTTTGCTGGGGAGCAGGAGGGCTCAGAGCCCTCACCATTATGGTTGGGACCTGGCAGAAGGGGCACCCACCCACAGGATCCTTTTGTAAGTAGGTAAGAGGTCTCTGACTTCCAAGAATCCTCTAGTTGGCAAGAGGGATCTCCCCACAGTATCCTTTGATGGATTGGATATGTGGAAACCTCCTTCTGGATGGAGACACCAGCATTCCTGAAGTCAGGAAGTAGTGCATGGAAGAGATGGAAGACCCCATAGAGGAACAACTTTTGAGCCTTTTGTGCAACTGTAACACTGAATGTATGGGGTTTTTTTTCATTTAATATTTTATTTATAGTATTTTCTTTAGCAGTTGCAGACTTGTAGTGAATGGTGTATAATTCAGGGATTCAGGATTTTTTCCTTTTACCTTTTATTTTGTTTGGAGGGATGAAGAAGAAACCAGACCAGGGATAAAGTACTTGTTGGCATCTTTATATAATGCCATAAAACACTTATTTTTTTATTCATTTTTCATCTCTGGTATACTGTACATAATTCTGAATATTTAGGCCTGGAAATCTCCATGGTATTTGTAGTTCTGCCATTCTGCAGTTGGGCCCCTCAGAAATGCCTTCATATTTAAGATGTTAGATCAGTTGAAGTTAGTTGTAAGAATTCTCTGTCAATCCTACAATACGTATGTTATTTCCATTCAAACCAATAAAAATAAATATCTTAGGACTTGAGGATACTTCTCACTGGACAAAGCTTTAATTAATTATTGCAGGTCCATGAGGGGAAGAAAGCACTTTTAACAAAGAGGCTCCACATTTAAAAGAAGAAAACAGGTTTGTGCTATGTACTATGGCCTGGCCATGCTATAATACAGATGTTAAATAAAGCCACATCTGGGCTGAGTCTACACTGACTATTTTAGCGATGTCTCCTCCTATTAAACTCAGATTTTTTACCACTTTACTGTCTAAACCTGCTCAGAGTAGTTCTGAAATTAAAGTAAATTCATTAAACAAGTAAATTAAAACAAACAAAACATAGCGCCAAAACCCAAATCTTTGAAGATACCATTTAATTTGAAGAAAGCAAGGAGGAGCTCTCTTAGATTCTCAGTCTGTAGGCATTTGGGGACAAATTCAATCCTCAGACACACAACCAAAATCCCCATTAACTACAGTAGGGCCTGTAACTACACAGCAGAAGGTGTTATGTAGCATTCGTTAAGTCCCCTAGACATGTCTTTTACAGCATATTATTCATGGCTCTATGAAGAGGAAGCAGGATGCTTACACATAGCACAAGAATGGAGAACCAGAGTGATTCCCCCCTCCACCCTTATCAGCCCATAACTTTAAATGCATGTTGGTCTAATCCAAATCGTGAGTGATTACTGGGGATTTTAAATGAAGTATTCAAACAACTTTATCTATCTTAGTCAGTGATTGTGCTTTTGATAGGTGAATGGTGACAGACAATATTCCTTCTACAAAGGAACTAGACACATGCCAGGAAAAGAGAGAAGGATAGCTACTGGCAACTAGTATATTGTGCTGATACCTAGTATCAGAAATGTGGTATAACATATTTCAGTCCGTTTATATCTGCAATTAAAGGTGAGGCCCTAAATGCAGAGCTCTTGTTTGAAGTGAACTTCCCTCTTTAGATAAACATTATAGCATTGAGTATAAAATCAGTTTAGTGATGTGCTGTGCTTCAGTTCATCCAGTGTTTATAGATTTTCTCTGCCTTTGTTTGATCAGGTAACACGTATATTGGAGTGTGTGTGTGAGGAAATAATTGTGTGTGTGTGTGTGTGTATCGCCTTCCCCCACAAGATGGGAGAAGTTGTGTAACCCAGTATCACTCTGATTAGCCAAATATGTGTGATTGAGATGTTTTCCCTTTTACTGGTGGGGGAGAGGAGGAAAGGGGGTTATACTTGATTCAAAGAAACATTTATATGCATATAAATAAATATATCTGCAAGGCCCTATCTTCAAACACTCAAGCACATGCTTAACTTTAATCACATGAACAGTCCCGTTGGAGTAAAGTTAAGCATATCCATAAGTATTAGAGGGTCAGGGATTATAACTATACCAACGGCTAAATGAATGAGGCTGAATATATAGACAGATTACATAAACATATGTGTGGACAGTATGTAATACTGTAGTTTTTTAAAGGTTGCCAACTGTGCTTTCTGACGTAGGGTCTAATCCAACTGCCACTGAAGTCAATGGAAAGGTTTCCACTGACTTAACTAGAAGCTAGATCAGGCCCCTAATATATTTTATTTAGTGGTCTCTCGGGTCTTTTCCCCTGTCTTGTAAGGAATTACTAAAATAAATCATTAAATATATACAGAATACTCAATTTCTTGCCTGTCTCAATTGCTATAATTTGGGGAATTTATATTAGGGACAATAGCTAACAACACAACTGGCCTTAGTGTAATACGAATTTTAAACATTAGAATTTTTCAAATGTAAAGTGAGACAGAATAATATAAGGAGATGAATCTTTATGGAAACTCTTAACCGAAAGGCCCAGTTTCATTCCCAGCCATACTGCTAGGAACTAGAGTAAGTCATGACATTTGGGCAGAAGAAATGTCATAAGGCCAGAACCAATAATAATACAAGAGTATATAATTAGTAAGACATAAATATAATTACAAATACATCTATATATTTTAGGAGCCCCATCTCAAAGTATTCAAGACACTGTACATCAGTAATAAAATATCAAGGAAAAAACTTAAAAAATACATGAAAGTTTAAAACCAATATCTTCAATAGGGATTAAAAGGCAAGCACTGCAATTATTTATACAAATGAGTGTAATCCTACAGTTCTTCCAATGGAACAACTCCCACTGACTTCATCAGTTTTGTCTGAGTGAAGAATGAGGGCCAATTCCCACTGAAGCTAATGGAAGTTGGATCTAGTCCTGAGAAAGCACTGCAGAATTTGGCTGGGTAATATTTGTTGTTCAGAGGAAGGATACTATAGTGTTACATGCTAACCCTAAGGGTAAAATCAAATGAATATTACAAAGAAGGCCAGTTTGACTTTTCTGTTTACACTCTCCTATAATACAAAGACAAAGACGCTGGATTAAAAATAATAAAACTTTGCACTGATGGAATGTCTTTCATCTGATCATCTTAAAGCACTTTACAAACATTAAATAATTATATACTTATCTGAATGTGCAGAGGCACCGCCATCCAAATCACACTACCCATTTTTTGATCTCACATACCATCACCCTTCCCTGGGAGCAGGCCTGAAACCTCTTCATCTCATATTGGCCTGCTCCCTGCCCCCAGTGGCAGCCAGGTAACTTTTTCTTCCCACTTGTATGTATATTTTGTAGGCCCACATCCCACACTGGGTCTTCCAGTGGTAGAATTTTCCTCTTAAGGGAAACTGGCAGGACTGCTCTCCTTTAGCTGATAGGAGTGGCTATCGCCCATTCTCTTCTTTTGGCAGATCTGCTCTCCTTACTTTCTGGTTCCAAATGCCTATCAAACAACTAGTGTGAGGGACAGTGCCTGGTACCTGCTTCAGGAACACCCTGGGTGGGAAGTGGGCCTTGTGGCTGCTCCTGGAATATCCCAGAGGTCAGTAGCAAGTTTGTTGCACTTTACAAATTCTGCTTTAACACTGGCACTTAACAACTATGACTAAGTATTTACTTTAAAAAAAAAAATCTCCCTTTGGAAAGTGTTAGTACTCACAGTGCCGTCTCTTAAAACCACAGCAGCTAGAGTTTATGCCACAAGTTGGCAACAAAGATTCTCTCTGGCTACAAGATGAACCACACTTGCCTGCTCAGGTATCTGGGATTTGCAGAGTAGCAGGTTCAAAGCACTAGCCCAGCTGTGGAGAGTTAATTCCCCCCACAGAATGCTATAGAAGAGGGAAGTGCTGTGAAGAATTTTGGCTGAGTTGGAGAGGGAAGAACCGATGGAGGGTGGTGGCTCTGCTTGGGATGTTCTGTGGAATTTGGCAGGAATAAGCTATACTTTAGACTTGACTGAAGCAAGTAATGCCTTATATCTTTAGGCTCAGAGAGGAGCCATATCAAGCCAGGGAAAAATCCAGGAAGCATGACCTTTCCTCATCTTTCCATTTCAAATCTTTGTCTTTGCCTTTGTGTGAGGGGTGGGAAGCTCTTTGTATGCTTTCCTCACCTTGCTGTTCCCCAATACCAATATACTCACACTAGGCTAGAAGTGATCTTGCCTCTGATTTGGATTTTGGCTGAGAGGAAACCCTGTTATATTTTTGTTTGGCCCTTAAAGGAGCAGGATATTATTTTTATGTTTACTCTTCTCTCTCACAATGAAGCACATAATACAAATGTTTAAACTCCAGTAAAGAATGTAAAATCTGTTCTGATCAAACTGGTCTCTTACACATGGGAAAGACCTGTCAGATTAGTCTAGCCCCATCCCCTCTGCCCCTTGTTAACACAGGACTGTCCTTCACAGGGTATTTTCTATTGTTTTGTTCAGTCCAATTTTTATAACTGTCTAACAGATCTCAGTGCTTACAAGTCTCTCTTTAATATCATTCCACTAATGCATAATACAAAATACTGGCTCAGACAATGGTAGACTACAAATTGAAATGGCATGCCCTTTGTTTTCCTCTTATCTGTAGTTGTTACAAGACATTGATTCTTATCCTTGCCTTAGCATCATTGATTAGGGACCTTATTAGAAGCTAAGGCAGATGAACTTTGGCCCAGATCCACAAAGGGACTTAGGTGACTATGTCTCGAGCCCAGGTGCCTAAGTCCCAGTTTTGGCTTTACTGCGATCCACAAAATTCCTGCTCAACCCAGTAGGTACTGTCCTAAACTCATTGATGCCTACATTTTCAGGGGTAAAAGTTCCCTTGGTGCCTATGTTTCTGTCTCTAAGCATGTGGGCTGCTACCTCCTTCTAGGCACCCAGATGCTTATCTCCTGCCTAAGGCCCAAAGCAATCCACACACCAGGCACTCGGCTTGCCTAAATTGCAGGCAAGGCCCACTCTGGAGGGTGGCCTCTGAGCAGCTTTACCAGAGTGCATCTCCCATTCACAATCCAGCTGGAGTGGGTAGCCACCTTGTGACTTTCAGCCCACTGGTTAGATCACTGACCTGGGGTGTAGGAGACCCAAGTTCACTTCTCCTCTCTGTCCGAGGAAGAGAGAGGCTTTGAACAGGGGGGTCTCCCACCTCTAAGGAGAGGGCTCTACATGCAAGGCTAAATCTCATATGCTGGGCACCCCACCCCTCCTTCTCCAGCCATTTTGTGTGGAGTGAGGGAGGTATCTAACTCATTTCTGTAAGATATGTCTTAGGCTTCTCAGCTGCCCGATGTTTGCGCATGGCTAAGCAGAGATAGGCTCTTCCTTCCAGCCTAGATACAAGCATTTATCTCAAAGAGAGGGGAGGGGATTAGCAATCACCCCTGTGATTGGCATCTTCTAATGACTAGCTTAGGTGGCTCTGGGTCTTGTGTAATAGCTTTTTGTGGATTGCATTCTTAGGTGCCTGTCTCTCCCCATTCATTGTATGGGGAGCCTAGGTGCCCATCTTGGCTTTGTGGATTGCAGTGTTGTTCCTGTGATTTTTCTAGGCACCTAAAAGTTAGGCTTTGGGGTTTTTTTTTTAAGTTCTATTTAGTTTCAACTTCTAAGACCAACTTCATTTGCTTTTTCATTTGTTCACATTACCAATGTTAGGGGCTTCATTTCTTCATTTAGTAAACTAGAAGAGTTTTCTCTAATTAATTTCTAATGGTGAACAACATCTTGACCTCATTTTGTCAGAAACTGCAGAGTTGCACTGTACCGTTTAACAAGGGAATGCCACATATGTGTGATTAATACACGACACTTTCAATGACCCTATTTGACTCCTTTTTAAATATTTAATGTATCTAGCATTGTATTTCAATTCTCAGATGTCATAAAAGTCAAGAGGTCATAACACATGGTGCTTCATCTTATTAAATGAGCAAGAATATATGAAAAACAGAACTTCAAGATATTGTACAGTAAGTACAAAAATAAAGTACAATTTCCTAGCCAAAGACATGGGTTCATTTTCTCTCTGTCTCTTTTTAACATTCATCTTAAATCTAGCAAATAGAAATATCCTGAGGCAATGACAAGAGGGGGTCAGGGAGAGAAATGCATGTTAGAAAGAGCTGGCAGGATATCAGCAGAAGGGGAATGGAAAGCAAAGGCAAAAAGAAAGGACACGCTGAACTAAACACATATAAATCCATACATGCTTGAGTGACCAGATGTCCCAATTTTATAGGGACAGTCCCAATATGCGGGGCTTTTTCTTATATGGGCACCTATTACCCCCCACACTTTGTCCCGATTTTTCATACTTGCTGTCTGATTACCCTAAAACATGCACCAAAATCCCACTCAGCATTAAGATTCTTATGCATGAGGAACAAGAAAGGCAAGGGAACAGGCTGACATATCCCAGCCTCTGTTGGTTAGGCCCTTAAAGAAAATACTAATTTCTATGTGTCTATGTTAATGTGATCAGTGCTTATAAAAAGTTGTGTTAACAAAACAACTCTCCCACAGCAAACCCCAAAAACAATAAACCCGTGTAACCATCATAATGCATGCACTGTTCACCCAAGTAGCCATACTATCTCACTGTCTTTACTTTTATCTTCCCCAACCCACTCAGCACAATCCTGCACATGTCATTCAGGTAAAACTCTTGGTGAAGTCAGTGGCAAGTTTTGCCTGCTGCCTGCATCAAATGTGCAGGACTGGGCCTTGCGTTGTTATCTCCAGTTTTCTTGTTGTAATTTAGGGACAATTTGTTATACTGTACTTTAGAACTGTCCTAGGCCTTCCCCAAGCAGCAGAGTGATTGTATAACCTGTATATCCTCTAGGACAGTGCAGCTTTCTCCCGTGGTGAGCTAAGCCTGCATGTCAAACTGGTGGGTAGGAATGTGTATGAGGAACTGCCTATTTCCTACTATTTATCACCACTTTTGGGGTGCTGTATTTCTTGGGGACACATGAAAGCAGCAATTCCTACACTCCCCTGAACACAGGGACTGCAACTGTGGGTAGCCCTTAAGCAGATGGTGTAAAGAAGGAGAAGGTTCCTTGCACCCTGCCCTGCTGCCAGGGTGAGTTACAGTCTGGCCCTTATATGGTAATCTCTTTGGAGCAGAGACTCTTTTTATTTGTTTTGAAATTAAGTAAAGCACCATGGAAATAATTGGCATTGTATAAGCAATGCATGATAAAAGCACTATGCTAAGGCAGTGGATCAATACAGATCAGCTATACCTACTACAGTAATTCAACAACCCCACCTCCAGTTACAGCATTACATTTTCTTCCGCACTTTCCCATTCAAATACTTAACGAGCCCTGCTTAGTTTATCTGACTTGATTAGATCTTAAATGAGTCTGGCTGCTTAGCATATGTGATATGGTCACAGCTCAAAGAAGTTTGACTACAGAGTAGGTTGCATTATTGCATCACCGTCATTCGTTGCTATTCTTATCCTTTGTGTAGTTAGGTGAGCTGACTCAATTAGATGCTCCTGGTACCGTTGTGAGTCATTACACTAACATCTAAATATATATGTACACCCTTCCTTTATTTAGGGTATGTTTGTACTAGAAATGCAACAGAGGCACAGCTGCAACAGCTGTAGTGTAGACACTTACTACAGTAATGGAAAGGGTTCTTCCATTGCTGCAGTAAATCGACCTTTCTGAGACCTGTGCTATGCTAGAAAATAAAGTTGTCTTAACTACGTTGCTCAAGGGTATGAAAAATCCACACTCCTGAGCAGCATAGTTAAGCCAATGCGGGGTGCAGCTGTGTTGCTGTAGCATTTCAAGTGTAGACAAGCCCTGACAGGTGGTAGAGTTCTTCCATCAACCTAGCGGTGTCTACACCAGGGTTTATGTTGGATTAATTAAATCACACAGGATGTGAAATTGTTCACAGCCCTGCACGATGTAGTTAAACTGACCTAACTTTGTAGTGTAGACTGTCTTTAGGCTATGTCTACACTATGGACCTTACAGCGGCACAGCTATGCCGTTGCAACTGTGCCACTGTAAGATCTCCCATGTAGCCACTCTATGCCGGTGGGAGAGCGCTCTCCCAGAGGCATAATTACACCACCCCCAATGAGCGGCGGTAATTATGCTGGTGGAGATGCTCTCCTGCTGACATAGTGCTGTCCACACCAGTGTTTTTGTCGGTGAAACTAATGTCGGTTAGGGGTGGTTTTTTTCACACCCTTGACTGACAAAACTTGCTGAGAAAAGTGCAAGTGTTCACAAAGCCTTAGTTTCATTTTTCATTTCACCTTTGTCCTCCGCATTTCACTCAGCACAATCCTGCACGTTATTCAGGCAAAACGCGAGTTGAAGTCAGTCTACCACTAACAAGAACATCAAGACAAAGAGTGAAATCCTGGCCCCATTGAATTAAAGCACAAAACTCTCACTGACTTTAGTTAAACCAGGATTTCACCTAATGTGTAAAAAGCATTAAGGAGGACTGTTTGTCATCCTCAAATAAGGCTATTTTACAGATATCTTTTTTTCTTATCCATTACTAAGTACCTCGACGCATTTTAGGCTTCAGTGTCATCACAAAATGTAAATTAATTTAGAGATAGGCAAAAAGCATAGCTAATATAATAGGTCTAATGCCCTGAGACAGCCACCTAATAAACATATATTTTACAAACAGTCATTTTAATAATGTATTGTGCTCATGGCATAGCCCATCTGTTCAATAATAGAAAGGAAAAAATAACTACAAGTACCCGGTCTAAAATATGAAAGTTCTAATACAGAGTCATTTTTAATAGCAGCTGTCCAAGTCTGTGAAAATACATTTTTGCACATTCTATTTAGAATATGAATTGTGTTTTGCATTCTAAGTTGTATAGTGTGAATCATTGATCAGGGTTAGCTAACTTGAGTTAAAAAAGCAGTGAAGACACAGTAACTCGGCTTTTAATTTGGGTTAGCACATTGAGTTCAACCCCATCCGTTAACCTGAGTTGCTGTGACTTTACTTTTATTTTAGCCTGAATTAGCTAATGCAGATTAGCTAACCTGAGTTAAGAAGACTATTTATTCTTTGTAAATTTGTATGGTCACAATGATCTATCTCTGGTTCATAAGTTGCAGGATCGGGGCATATATTAAAGTCTCCTTATGTTACTTGACAAGGGAGTTTTAGAAATATAGATTCTTTAACAAGATTGCTTATTGTCATGAGCATCTGAATGATTTTTCTGACCAGAGATAATATGGTTGGTTTAGGAAATGTTATTGTGTGGTGGCAAGCCCCATGGAATTGTTGGATCAATATTTTAGGACCATAACTGGCCTTGACTGGTATTTTCAATAGGGGGACTAAAGATGTTAGACACCAAGTCCATTGGGTGCCTAACTTAGGGTATGTTCCCACTTAAAATGCTACAGCCGCACTGCCACAGCTACGGTGCTGTAGCCTTTTAGTGTAGACATTACCTACAGTGACAGGATAGGTTCTCCTGTCAGCATAGGTCCACCTCCCCAAGAGGCTGTAGCTAGAGTGATGGAAGAATTCTTCCATCAACCCAGCACAGTCTGCACAAGGGCTTAGGTCAGCTTAACTACGCAGCTCACAGCTGTGGATTTATCATGCTCCTGAGCGATGGAATTATGCAAACCTAATTTTTTAGTGTAGACCAGGCCTTCCTTAAGTCCCTTTGAAAATCCATACTTTTAGCTCAATATGCGCTCATTATTCAAAAGGATTTTAGAAAGTTCTCCTGAGAACTACACAAAATGAAGCTGCTGCCTCATTAGAGCTCCCTACTGGAATGTACCTTTGTGCACCAGAGTATCTGCCCAGTCCTGGAGGCACCATCTGGTAGAGCTAGTCCATTAAATTAACAGCAGTGAAGGGCACATGGAATCCACATTATGCAAGAATGATCTGGAAACGTTTCAGTTTAAACAATTAAGCTGCTTTGAGTTGTGTTGCAGGAGGATTAAAAAAACCCTCAAACTTCTGCACCTTGTTCTAAACAATCTTTTTTTTTTATGGTTGGAGTCATGTTTAATAACAGATTTTTTTATTATAATGTAATGAAATATGCAGTATGCTCCCATTTACCCAAAACATTATCTGAACCCTGTATTATCCTAATCCCTTCCTCGTCCTCCAGCACGAGATACATGGGTTACATGCTATAGAGGGCATGTATATTATGCTGGGGACAAGGAAGGGATTCAAATACTGAAATCATAGAATCATAGAAGATTAAGGTTGGAAGAGACCTCAGGAGGTCATCTAGTCCAACCCCCTGCTCAAAGAAGGATCAACCCCAACTAAATCATCCCAGCTAGGGCATTTTCAAGCCGGGCCTTAAAAATCTCTAAGGATGGAACTTCCATCACCTCCCTAGGTAACCCATTCCAGTGTTTGACCACCCTCCTAGTGAACTAGTTTTTCCTAATATCCAACCTAGACCTCCCCCACTGCAACTTGAGACCATTGCTCCTTGTTCTGTTATCTGCCACCACTGAGAACAGCCTAGCTCCATCCTCTTTAGAATCCCCCTTCAAGTAGCTGAAGGCTGCTATCAAATCCCCCTTCACTCTTCTCTTCTGCAGACTAAATAAACCCAGTTCCCTCAGCCTCTCCTCATAAGTCATGTGCTCCAGCCCCCTAATCATTTTAGTTGCCCTCCACTGGACTCTCTCCAATTTGTACACATCCTTTCTGTAGCGGGGGGCCTCAAAACTGTACACAGTACTCCAGATGAGGCCTCACCAGTGCCGAATAGAGGGGAATAATCACTTCCCTCGATCAGCTGGCAATGCTCCTACTAATGCAGCCCAATGTGCCGTTAGCCTTCTTGGCAACAAGGGCGCACTGTAGACTCATATCCAGCTTCTAGTCCACTGTAATCCCCCGGTCCTTTTCTGCAAAACTGCTGCCCAGCCGTTCGGTCCCTAGTCTGAAGCAGTGGATGGGATTCTTCCATCCTAAGTGCAGGACTCTGAACTTGTCCTTGTTGAACCTTATCAGATTTATTTTGGCCCAATCCTCCAATTTGTCTAGGTCACTCTGGACCCCATCCCTACCCTTCAGCGTATCTACCTCTCCCCCTAGCTTATTGTCATCCGTGGACTTGCTGAGGATGCAATCTATCCCATCATCCAGATCATTAATGAAGATGTTGAACAAAACTGGCCCCAGGACTGACCCCTGGGGCACTCTGCTTGATATCGACTGCCAACTAGACATCAAGCCTTGATCACTACCCATTGAGCCCGACGATCTAGCCAGCTTTCTATCCACCTTATAGTCCATTCATCCAGTCCATACTTCTTTAACTTGCTGGCAAGAATACTGTGGGAGACCGTATCAAAAGCTTTGCTAAAGTCAAGGTATATCATGTCCACCGCTGTCCCCATATCCATAGAGCCAGTTATCTCATCACAGAAGGCAGTCAGGCTTTTCAGGAATGACTTGCCTTTGGCGAATCCATGTTGACTGTTCCTGATCACCTTCCTCTCCTCCAGGTGCTTCAAAATGGATTCCTTGAAGATCTGCTCCATGATTTTTTTGGCGACTGAGGTGAGGCTGTAGTTCCCTGGATTCTCCTTCTTCCTTTTTTAAAAGATGAGCGAATGACTCTGCAATCACATCAGCCAACTCGGATGCATTGCATCCGGCCCCATGGACTTGTACTTGTCCAGCTTTTCTAAATAGTCCTTAGCCTGTTCTTTCACCACTGAGGGCTGCTTATCTCCTCCCCATACTGTGCTGCCCAGCGCAGCAGTCTGGGAGCTGACCTTGTCTGTGAAGACTGAGGGGGAAAAAACATTGAGTACTTCATCTGTCACTAGGTTGCCTCCCCCATTCAGTAAGGGTCCCACACTTTCCCTGACCTTCTTCTTGTTGCTGACATACCTGTAGAAACCCTTCTTGTTACCCTTCACATCCCTTGCTAGCAGCAACTCCAGTTATGCTTTGGCCTTCCTGATTACACTCCTGCATGCTCAAGCAATATTTTTATACTCCTCCCTAGTCATCTGTCCAAGTTTCCACTTCTTGTAAGCTTCCTTTTTGTGTTTAAGCTCACTGAAGATTTCTCTGTTAAGCCAAGCTGGTCGCCTGTCATATTTGGTATTCTTTCTGCACATCGAGATAGTTTGTTCCTCCACCCTCAATAAGGCTTCTTTAAAAGACAGCCAGCTCTCCTGGCAGACAGTGATGGATGGGGAAAGGGGAGAATGAAAGACTTAAAATCCTCACATAACTGGAAAGTACCAATGAAGACCCAGAGAAAACAATACAATTTAATTTACTAATAACCAATCCTGCAATGTTTTTATTATCAAAGAGCATGTGGGATAAAGAAATTATAGCAGAGACAGGTGCAGAATTAGCATCCATACAGGTAAAGGCAGATGAGGCAGAAATAGCAGAGGCAGAGACAGATGCTGAAACTGCAGCAGTAGCATCTCTTCAGTCCACAAACTGAAACCACACATTAGGGGATTGGGCTTTGCTCCAGGCTCTTTCCGGTAACATTCCATCATCTCTCATTTGCTGCAAGTTAGTCACCAAGCTGTGGAACATCCCTGCTGCATACTGGGTGAGGAAAAGGGCAAAGCCAAAGTGGAAAAAAGGCCTTTTTGTGACTTTCCCTTTCTAAACTTTATTGGAGATGGAGACTGAGCTCTGTCACAGATTAGTGGCCTGTGACAGCGGTATGGGAGATGAACATTCTCTGAGATACAGAGCACTAAGATATAAAAGGAAAGAAAAAAGGAGCTGCAGTCGATTGGGATAAGGGAAATTATGTATCTGCCTTGACAGAATAATAAAAACAACAGGAAAATATCCATTTTAATTGAGGTTGCCACCTGCCCCAATTTCAGGAGACAGCCCTGATTTGTTTTCCCGCAAGAAGGATTTTCAGGATTTTAAAGCCAGCCTGAAGTAATAACAGAAATAGCTTTTTTCTCCCAAAGGATCCCAAAGTGTATTTTTAACCAAACAGGCTATACACTTCATCCTCCATTGAAGTGCAGCTATTTCTGGTGTGGAATTGTTGCATCTGTTTATAGTTCACGGCAACTGTATAGAACTGTTCAACACAGGAAGTGAATAACAGCATATTCAATTAAAACCACAGGGGCTTTTTGTGTAGGCAGAATGTAATTATTCAGATTGGAATATTGGAAGGGTTACTCCCACGGCTAAGAGTTATCAGTCCCTTAACAGGGAAACAATGTTAATACCTTTGCTATTACAAAAAGTGCCATGAGATATTTTAATTATCTCAAGTGGTCAAGACCTTGGTTTTAGATCAAGTCTGACCTGAGACATCTTCAGGACTGATGCAGTACATTCAGCTTGAAAAGTTGTGTTGTGATGCTGTTCAAAACATGCATATTAAAACCCCAAATGATAAGACATTCACCTGGTTTGGATTACAAACTCAAAATTCACACCTGGCTCTTCATATGTGATGAAATTTGTGGACATCTGTGAAGCTCTCTGGCCCTAAGAATCAGAAAGTTATTGATTCAGCTCCCTGATGCCCCCATCTCTTTTACTGTGCCGAGAGGAGCTTTGGCTCAAGACAAAATCAAGTCCATCATCTGTAGTTAGCACTAGAGATGGAACTGAATGGCTCAGCTTGGATCAGTAAGTGAATGCCTCAAAGTTTCGGTGTATTCTGAGCTGTGGTTTTTGGTTCAGGCTGATGTCATTAGCTATACATACAGATACTATGCTTTGCATTCCATTCATACTTTCTCATCTGTGACTTGGCCGCATGATAATGAAACTAATGAACCTGCATTAGGGTAGCTACATATTTACACCTGAAACAGATGCATTTCACTGGCAGGATGGATATTCTCAAAGAGCTGCAAATCATTTATCTCCTCAGCTCCTCATGCTTTCTTTTGATATGTTCCTTCCTTCTAGAACAGTGGTTGCTGAATGGTGAGAAATGATAATTGATCCAATGTTGCACTGAACAGTCAAATGTTCAATGATCTCTGCAAAGTCAAAAATGGTTTGTTATGTTATTTGATTACTAATGGGTATTTTTGGTGGTATGGTTTTTGTTCAAGTAGTGATTTTGCGAAAGCATAAACATTCACAAATTTATGCTTATCCTAATTTATTAGAACTTCTGATTTGGAAATTGTGCTGGACAATTCATAAGGTCATATTTTTCCAATATACTAAATATTTCTGAGTTTCAAGCATTTCAGAAATGTTCTTTCACTTGTTATGATGGTATTTCTGTTTCTGGTCCTCACCAAAATCAAAATGTCCATGAATGTCATTGAAAAACCAAAGCACAAGAAAAGTTACACAATTTCTTTGAAACTGATCTAGTGAAATTCCATTTTGATTTGATTTTTTTATATAGGTTTGGTTCAATTTTTATTTTATTGGAGTTTATTTATGTATCCCTAAAGTCCAAGGAGTGTGAGACATTTTAAAATCTGTTACACTTATTTTGATCAGTTACCTTTCAGAAGTAAAGGAGTGCTTAGGAACCTAACATTTTATTAGTTTTGTATTTATTCATTCTTCTGTATAGTTACTTCTGTTTCCATCTGGGAATGGGAAAAATTATTGTAATAATCTTGATTCAAGCAAAACAGTATGTTTTTGGTTAAGATTTGTTATTACTTAGCTCCACGTGGTAGAAAACAAGGTTTGCCAAAGTTTTTCTTTCTTTAATAGTTTAACAGTTAGCCAAAGTCAATCATGGTGTAACTTCATTTACATTTAATGAAATTACATTAGGAATCAATTTGGCCCAATTTGGTGCAGAAAATTGTCCATAAGAGACACATTCTTATATTTTGCATGTAGCTTAGTTTAACAAAACCAGCAACAACCATTTCTGAAGCTCAGTATTATCAAAAGTATTATTGTGGGTCATGCTGAGAATGAACATACTACTGAAACAGCACCAATATAAAAAGATATTTAAAGTCAGCATTCCTGTGGCATTAAAAAGAATGTGGCTGAGGAAAATGGCAGAAATAATTGATTTAAGAGAAGCAAAGTTTAGCAAATTTATGGATATTATAGTTTCTAAGTGTTTTACTGTACTCTGTAGTTAAATTAGGTTCCAAGTGGATGAAGGGAAAATAGGGCCATCTGAGAAAGGACAATCTGACCAATTAGAAACCAAAGAGGGAATGCCACAACCAAATGACCCTGGGACCCTCACCCTCTAGAGTAATACTATGACACTAGTCACCTTTTAGATAACACAGACAAGACCATCTTAAAAACCCCAGTGATGTCTAGCCAAAGAATTTTTATTGAGATTTGTGGATGCAGTCACTAAACCAGCAGCCTATAAGAAAGGCATATATTGACCACACAGCACATTGACTACCTATGTAATTTCCTGGTCCCCAGTAAATACTTGACTGGACTTGGTCTAAGACATACAATATTATCCACTTAAGGCCTGATCCAGTTCAAGGACAGCATGCCCTAGTATAGTGTCCTACCTACTGAATCTCACTCATTTTCTCCTATTCAGTTTAGAATTCTTTTCTTTGGTTCTTTGCAGAATATTATACAAGTTCTTACTGTGTTGTTGATCATTTTCAGGCCTGATCAGGAGATCAGCAATAATCACTTCCAACTCATTCAACTGCTCAAATATCTGGGAGGCAATATTTTGGCAAAACTAAGACGCTCAGACAATCCCAAAGGGAAGGTGCTTAAACGTACGTCTACTCAACGGGCAGCTGAAAGTGCAGAGTTTCAAACTTTCTGCATTTAATCAGACCTGCCAAGAACAGTGGCTTCCATCCAAAGCTGAAAATGCCCTTGTGTTTTGACGTCTAGACATGGCCTCACCATCTGTTCTCATAGAGAAGCACTCATATTTGATGTCCTTATTCAGAAATGTTGGATCTATACATATCCTTGGTTTTATTATGGTGACCATATTATTAAGCCAGTTAGTCTGTGTCAGAATTTGCTCAGTAACGTGCAGTTTTGACAGTCTATCAAGTTCGGCTTTTTATATAATATACGTCAGAGCTTGTGATGGCTCTTGGGGCACCCAGGACTGTGAGTTACCTTGTTACATCCCCTTCCTATTACATGAAGGAGTCTTGGCTGCTCCTGACTGGGAGTCAGCACTCTAACACCACCAACCTTTGAGCCATTCAAGCACTCTCTCCTCGGCTATGTCAGGCCTGTCTTTGCCTTGCACTGAATCCCCAAGTCCCTTTGAAGTGTCCCCCTGTGGTATCCAGCACCTGACACTGGCTACTCACAGAAACCCCAGAGCCTCTGCCCCCAAAGGGGCAGTGTACCCAAGTTTACCAATTTTCCCTTCAGCCATTGCTTCTGTAAATAACACAGCACTTGTGAGCACTTCTCATTAAACAAAAGTAGGGTTATTTAAGGAAAAAATAAAGATGTAACTAGAAACGAGAGACAGTGATGGAAACAAATGATTACAATACAAAACAAAACCATAACGCACAAACCTGGGTTTATACTTACTAATAGTTTCCTTTCCTATCTAATAAAGTAGGCCCCCCTCAGTCTGTTGTGGAGCTGGCTGCTTTCACAAGAACCATAAAGATTTAATCAGAAAACATCCCTGCTTCACAAGGGGGTTCATCAGTGAATGAATCCAATGGGTCTCTCCCTCTTCTGTGATATAGTTGAAACAGTCTTTTGCTCCTATTCATAGAGAGGGCAAACCCTGGCCCTGCCTTTTTCTAATGTTCCTTTTTTCCATGGGTGGCAGGTATCGTAGGCAGGGGGAGGGGGTGCCTCCCCAAACAGCCTACCGTGGCCCCGCCCCCAGGCCAGCCTGCCTCCCGCAGGGACTCGGGGCAGCTGGTGCTGGGTCGTGCTGCCTGCCCGGTGCTCTGAGGCTGGTCGTCCGTGCACTGGGACTGGGGGCCACCCGGAGCTGGGAGCACGGCAACCATGCTGCCCAGACACCCGGAGCCCCAGGGCTGGGGGCACAGCAGCCATGCTGTCCCACCCTCTGGAGCCCCAGAGCTCTGGGCGCTGTGCCCGCGCCATCCCGGGGCTGTGGGCACTGAGGCTGCAGTGCACCGGGGCTGGTACATCGCCCCCCGGCTGGACGGCGCCGGGGCCCATGGTTGGGTGCTTTGGGCTCCTGCAGGGGAGGGAGGTCAGAAGGGGAGTGAGGGGGGGCAGAAGGGCAGGGGTGGGGCCTTGGCCACAAGGGGAGGAGCCAGGGTTTAGCCTCTGACCCAGCCACCCATGCTTTTTTCCTCTTACTGGTTTTAGTTGTTTGAAGTTGCATCTGATGGTTTTCCCTTGAAAGTCTTAGTATTGCATAAAGCTAAACAATTGAACCTTGCATTGAATCATTGGCTAAAATGGGTGGGGTGACAACTCCCTCTGCATGAGTGGACCATCACTGAGATAGATTGTCCCCCTGGTGACTAAGTTTTACTCCAAGTCCATAAAGCATATTCAGTATAAATACATTATTCCTTAAATATTACCTGTACATATAGCTTGCAATGATTATGAATCTTGACACATTATGAGCATTCTGAAGATACCTACATATTACTCTTTATGGATAAATATCCTGTAAGATGTGTTTGGTGTAGTGAGCTTGTCAGGTCTGAGGTCAGAGTTGTTTGCAAAGAACAGGAAGACCTTTGCCTAGAAACCTCTGTGTCACAGAGCTAGTGAAACTTCTATGGTGGGTGTATTTTTGGTGGTACACTAAGATTTATATATTACTGTTACGTAGTATAACCTTACAGTACCCTGAGATGTTAAACATGGGCCTGATCAAATTCTTTTGCACCCTGTTCAGTAGATAAGTTATACACCTGTTTGATATCTGCATTTGTCATGTGCTCTTCAAATCGAGCATACATCAGACTTGTGGTGTCTCTCCTTCTACAGATGTGCCAATGTGACTTTACTACATGAGCTCATTTTGTGTTTATTATATAAAAGTACGTGGGGTTTTTAAACACAGAGCAGTCACATTTGTTCTATATGCTTCCTGAGATAATATTGCACTCAGCACCTATATCTGTTTGAAATTTACTTGTTATTCATTTATTTCCAGTGTCACAAAACAATCTGTTGTAGAACTTTTCTGTGTAAATGTATTAAGAGACACAAGAAAGATATCATGCATGGCTTGTTTCTGCATCATAATCAGAGCCTTGTCCTCCAGTTGTATGTTAATGAATGTGTTTTTATTTTAATTTCTTTACTGTTTGTGCAGAGAGTGACACATTTTTGCAAACTGGTTGCTTGTATTACAAGACACAACATGCCTTAAGATGGACACCTTTAAGTTGTGATTGCCTCCACATTTATTGCATTTTCTACTCTTGTCTATGCCATGTGTTTTCCTTTGATTCTGACTTTATGCCTTCACATGCATTCTTAATTAGATTCACTTCTTTCACTATTGGCTAATACTTCTATTTCAAGCTCAGTTTTCACCAGCTCTTTATATATTCAGTGTTTTTTGCAGTCAAATTCATTGCTCACAATGACCTTACTTTCACCTTACTATCAATTATACCTCACATATTTTGGTCTCTAATTTGTGGACATGGTCAGGAATTTTCTGGCAAAAATTATTTTCCATTGGAAAATGTCTATTCATTGAAGTGAAACTGTTCATGGGAAAGGATTGGTTGAGACAAATCTCCCAATTCAATTTTTTTACAAAAGTTTTGCAATTATCAAAACATCCCATTGTAACATTTTTTTTCCCACAATGAAAATCTTAGTTTGTAGGTTTGAAACAACTTGTTCTGAAATTTTTGATGATTGATACTAAAATAGTGGGGGAGAGGGGTTTAAGTCAGAATTGGAACTGAACGTCTCCAAATTATCAAAGCCAAATGTTTTCATTGACCTGCTCCACTCTCTCCCCCTAGCCCAGATTATCATTTCCCCAAAAAGTTTGATACTTCTACTGACTGGGGACAGGAGAATTTTTTGGTATCTTGAAAATTAGCCCATCTGTTAACTGTTCAAGTTAATTTAGCTTTATTATGTAGGTCTGTAACATAATGGGCAATGGCCTCACATGGCCACAGTTTGCTTGTAAACAAAATGTGCCTTTCCAATTTGACATTACTGTGAGGATCATAGTATTTTTTAAAATTTCTTAATGACTTTATTTAGCAGTTTGAGATCTCCAGTGTCTCCGGATCACTATGAAGGATTTCACCCCTATTTCTCATCAATAAAATTTGCATCCAGGAAAATTTCTAAGTGTTGGAACCATCTCTTCTGTACTGTCCCAGGTTCCCTCCCAGATGAGTGATTCATGAGGTTGTTTTGACTCCATTCTTGTCAAAAAGATTCAATTTTCTTATAGCACCATGCTATAAAGATTGATGAATGGGAGTGCTACTAAGAGACTGTTCTTTACTGCATGGCCTTAGTCACCTGATATGGGTCAGGATTAATACCCCTGGTCACAATACCTGAGCATTCACTGACTCAGGTGGCTGAGCATTCACTGACTCAGGTGGCTACTTGTAACAAGAAGTCTAGTTTGATTTAGTTGTTGGTAACATTTTATTACAAGCAGTGGAAAATCATGCTCAGTACTTTTGTTATTTATTGTTAGGACCCTACCAAATTCATGGCCATGAAAAATGCATCACGGACCGTGAAATATGGTCTCCCCCCACGAAATCTGGTCTTTTGTGTGTTTTTACCCTTTACTAGGGGTTCTCAAACTGGAGATTGGAACTCCTCACGGGGTCGTGAGGTTATTACAGTGGGGGGGGGGGGGTCATGAGCTGTCAGCCTCCACCCCAAACCCCGCTTTGCCTCCAGCATTTATAATGGTGTTAAATAGATAAAAAAGTGTTTTTAAGTTATAAGGGGGTCACACTCAGAGGCTTGCTATGTGAAAGGGGTCACCAGTACAAAGGTTTGAGAGCCACTGCCCTATACTATATAGATTTCACAGAGGAAACCAGCATTTCTCAAATTGGGGGTCCTGACCAAAAAGGGAGTTGCTGAGGGTTCACAAGGTTATTTGAGGGGGGTCATGGTATTGCCACACTTACTTCTGCACTGCCTTCAGAGCTGGGCAGTGGAGAACAGCGGTTGTTGGCCGGGCGCCCAGCTCTGAAGGCAGCACTTCGCCAGCAGCAGCGCAGAAGCAAGGGTAGCAATACCATACCATGGCACCCTTACTTCTGCGCTGCTTCCTTCAGAGCTGGGTGGCTAGTGAGTGGCGTCTGCTGACTGAGGGCCCAGCTCTGCAGACAGCCGTGCAGAAGTGAGGGTGGTAATACCATACCATGCCATCCTTACTTCTGCGCTGCTGCTAGTGGCAGCTCTGCCTACAGAGCTGGGATCCTGGCCAGCAGCCACCCCTCTCCATTGCACAGACTGAAGGCAGCAGCACCACCAGCAGCAGTACAGAAGTAAGGGTAGCAGCACTGCAACCCCTCCTACAATAACCTTGCAACACCCCGCCCCCCCCCCACAACTCCTTTTTGAGTCAGGACCCCTACAATTACAACAGCATGAAATTTCAGATTTAAATAGCAGAAATCATGACATTTATGATTTTTAAAATCCTCCGACTGTGAAATTGACCAAAATGGACTGTGAATTTGTTGGGCCCTATTCATTGTACTGGTGATAGCCATGAACTTTTTTTCTTTCATTATGGTTTTATGGAACGCCATCACAATTTAATACTAATTAATATCCACTTACAACAAAGTGTTGACAATAACTTTCTAAAATTGTGAATTTGATATTTAGCAACATAATTTAGCAGAACAGGAGGAGCTTTCCAAGGTACAGCAAATTAATGTTTACATAAATATTTATAACTCTAGTCACTTACCTAGTGGCCAAGGAAGGTTTTTTGTTTTTTTACTCCTGAAGACTTCCACACTGATGACATGGAACACTTCCTCCACTGTTACCATGCCAGACATTATGCTGTGATTAAAGTATTTCTGTTTAAAATGCCCATCCTTTTAGATTTTGTTGCTGGAGCTCCAATTTTCTGTAGTTTGGCCTGTCCTACTGGTATATCCTTTTCATTACAGAGCCTTTACAAAACCCCTAACTGATTAATCAAATATTAGTCATGGCTTTCTAAGCAGACCTACATTTCAGAAAGAAATATTGGAAGATTGTGGATTTTGACCTGATGGCAGGAACCAATGCAGCAGACTTCTTAGCCATGTTATTTAACAATAAAGCCTTTTTCAGCAGGAGATCTCAAAATGCTTTACAAAGAAGGTCAGTATCATTATCCCTATTTTGCAGGTGCGGAAATTGAGGTATAGGGAGGTGAACTAACTTGCCTAAGGTGACCCTTTAACTTGCCCACGGTAATTAGCAGAGCGGGGATTAGAACCCATGTGGCCTGAGTCCAATGCTCTGCCCAGTAGGCCACCTTGCCTCTCCTAAGCAGGTCTAGGTTGAGCTGATTTATTGTGATAACTGTCATCCTTGATGTGTGAGTCAACTGATAATTTAATAAGAGATTCTCACTCTGATATAAATGCTTTATGCAATCACAATTGGGGAGATGAACTCTGCAATCTATTCTCTAAAGTATCACTTAAAATGACATCTGCCTGAGCTAGGAAGAGCTGGAGTGCGTCTCCAGTTTGCTTTTCAAGGAATTCATTTTTTTGGAAAGGGGATTTTATCCTTTTTGCAGGCCGAGTGACTGGCCCTTTCCTAGCACATTCCAGGGAGAGGGGCAGATATTTATTTTTCCCTTCCCAGCAGTATTTGAGGAAGTTAGAGGCAATAATTGTGCAATGATGACATTCCTTAGTTGTTAGTCAACAAGGGAAGAGCCCATTTCCACCCAAGAATGAGTGAGTGGGCAACTCCCAGCACTTCTTTGGTGGAATCCCCAAGGTCATTGTTAAGAAAACATGTATTTGGCAATCCAGCAAGTGGGTGGGGTGTCTGTGCATCTTCAAAAACACCTCTGTGAAATTCCATCTTTTTCTATTTTCAGCAGACCAATTCATGAAGTCCTTCCAGGTGCAAAATTCCCCATGTTTCCAAATCCCAAGAGCTGCTGAATGCCTGAGAAACAGCTGCACCAGCCAGAATCTGGCCTATGTTTGTAAGGGCCGAGTGAAACCGGAGTATCAGCTTCAGGATTTGGCCCAGTCATTCTTTAGGGTTATGCTTTTTGTTGCAGTTTAAAACACATTCATCCTGGGGGGAAATCAGTTAAAAGGGGGAATTTTCATCAGATAGCATTTCCTTGGATCTTCTCCTTTAGTCAGCATCTGCTCCACACTGGTTAGACAATAGAGTGTGACACAGAGGTGTGCTAAATACCTCACCTCCTCCTCTATGCTGCAGAGTTCATTAGCTCTCTTCCATGAAGTGCCTGTTTGGCCAGATTAAAGAGAATGACATCTTATTATGAATTCATGGCCCTTTAACAGAGGAATGTGGGGATATATAACAACATGGGATTTGTCTGCCAGCTTTACTTCCATGGAATTTTTTCTTCTATACCTGTAAATCTGTCCCTCCCTCCTCACTCCCTGGAATCTAGTCAAAGCATTCATTTTGTAAACTTTTATACAATCCCCAGAGTTTGTGATTTACTGCTTTGTAGCTACAGGAAGGCTAAGAGCTGTTTGCAAACATGAAATGAGAATTATTTAAGAGTTACGAAACGCAATACTTATTTTCTTTTCTGTTTTGTACTAATTTTCTTCTCCCAGGTTGTACGTGCAGTTTTTCTTAGGTGTGCTCTTAACAGCAAGATTCCTCCAGAATCCATTTTCCTGAAATCAGATTGTACATTTTTTGCTGAGGCTTGTAATTCTGATTGTACTAGAAACACATCCTCCAGGTAAGGCTGTACGCCTGGCCATTGCTATCTGTGATGCTACAGAGTCGGCTATTTAGGCATCAAAGGAATGAAAAGAATTTTATCAACAAAATAGTAGATCTTTAAACCTATATCTGGGGATATCTAAATGAGTGTGTTCTGGCGAACATTAGGCACGTACCTCGTATGCAGTGTGCTTCACCAAAAATGCATTTGGCGGCTGTCCTCAATAGGATTCTTTGAACAATGTAGTGTTTGTTGACTTTACAAGAAGATGCTTGTTTGACAAATATTTCAGTCACTCTGTTGCCTCACATAGGTTATCAGAGCTGTTAAGATATCACTGAATAATCAGGTGGAAGAAGACTGATGGATTTAAGCCCAAATTTTATGGAAATCAGTGAAGGAAATATACATTATTTGTACAGTGAAGGCAGATAAGGCCTGAGATATTTATTCTTTCCTTTTATGCATATCAACTATAGCTTAAGTGAAGAAACATGTTTATCTAGTTACAGAAGACTAATCCTTTCTTAATCTGCCCTAACTACTCTCTCTCTATCTCTTTACCTCTTTTTTTACTCTTCATTTGTTGCATTATTTATGTTTTTGGAGCATAACTGTTACTGTGTGTGTATACAGCTGCCCATTCTGTAATTTGCATATACAGCCAGGCCTTTGCAAGTTATTTATGGCTGCAACTGGCCATTTGTACACAGTTACACAGTTTGCTTACATCTTCATGGTAATTCTGGACAAATGATCCATGCAATTGGTCACACAATTTGCATGTGCATTTGCAATCTAAATTTAACAATCAGGCCCATTCGTCTTCTCTCTGTCTCTCTCCATACTTTAATTTAAAAAACAAGTGTATAATCATATCATATGATCAGCAAGAGGTAGGGTGACCAGATTGCAAGAATAAAATATCAGGACACATGGGGCGGGGGAGCCACAGGTGCACCGCCCCGACCACAGCCATGGGGAAGGGAGACGCACAGCCCTAGGAAGCTGCAATGGGGGGATGGCCCCTGCTGCAGCCTGCAATGGCCCCTGCTGCAGCCCCCGTCACAACCCTGCAATGGCCCCTGCTGCAGCCCCCGTCACAAGCCAGAGTCCGCGATTCATGGCTCCAGTTCCAGCCCCCGGCAGCAGCACAGCCACGGGGCAGGGTGCATGATCCCAGTTCCAGCCCCGGCTGTGCTGCTGGCTCAGCCCAGCTGACAGTCACCTCACCTCCCAGCAGGGCAGGTGAGTGCGGCCAGGGGAGGGGCCAGGGTATGGGGGAGTGAGTGTCTGGAAGGTCTGTAGGGGAGGTGCCGGGCTGGACGGCGCTGGGCAGTGGGGGAGGTTTGTGTGTTTCAGGGTGCTAGGCAGTGGGGGGCCTGTTGGGAGGGCGCTGCGCAGTGGGGGAGATCTGTGTGTATCAGGGCGCTGGGCAGTAGGGGTCTGTGTGGGGCACCATGTAGTTGTGGTAGTGGGGCTGTGAGGAAGGGCACTGGGTAGTGGAGGAGGGAGAGATCTGTGTGTGTTGGGGAACTAGGGACTGGGAGGTTCTGTGTGGGGTGCTGGGCAGTTGTGGTGGGGCTGTGGGCAGGAGGATGCTGGGCAGGGGTGATGGTGTGCAGGGCACTGTGCATTTGTGGTGGGGAAGTTGTGCAGGGGGACACTGGACATAAGAGGTCCAGGTGGGGGAGCTGTGTGGTGCATTCATATAGTTATTTTAAATTAAAATATGATCTTATTATAAATTAATTACAAGCCTCTTTGAATAAGTCATCTGACACTTTGAATATATTTTACTTCCTACTATAGATTTAGGCGTTAGTCTTCTAGCTGATTATACCTTTGCCCATTTGACTTTTGAACTGTTAGAGGCCATATTGGTCTGAGTAGAAATGCAAGCTTTTGAGGGAAGGGACCTTGCTTTTATCAGTGGTAGCCTCAAGGCTATGTGACTTAGGCAGCTGGCCCGGCTCATTCTGGGACGCAGGCATACACTCCTTCTAAACAGGTAGTGGTCATAAGGGGCTTGCCACAGTGTGAGGGATGTCACAGGCAGGAAGCATCTGGTGGGGTTATTAGTACTCTGCAGAGGTGAACCTAGATGGGCCTTGCATATGATGTTTTGACTAGAGCCCTAAAAATGTTCTATCAAGCTAAGGTACTTATATGGCCCCCACCACTGTAGCATCTGAGCACCTCACAGTCTTTAATGTATTTATCCTCGTATCAGCCTGGGAGGTTAGGGAAGTGCTATTATCTCCATTTTACAAATAGGAAACTGAGGCAGTATATGCGTGGGGGCAAGGGGGGCGGGGATGAACGAATGTTAATGTGTGTAGGTCTATCAAACTTTGTGGGCATGTTGCAAAGCACTGCTTTTTTCCCAGGCTTTTGTGGAGGGAGTTTGTCTGAGGGTTCATTACGTATGCTATGGGGCAGGCCGGGGGGAGTCTGATTATATTTGCTGGTGCCTATTTATGCGTTCCTTTGAATGGGATGTATAGTCCACCTTTGGATATTATAATTTGTATTGTGAATGTTAATTCATGTAATTGGTGCCCAGAAGATGGGAAGTGAACCTACTGAGATGATAATTTTCTATACTGTAGTGTGTGTGTGTGTGTGTACGTGTGTGTGTGTGTGTACACACTCAAACACTGCATATATATGTCTACATAATGAAAAATGTAAAATTATGAATTGTTCTTGCAGGAGACAAAGCAGCAGCTACTGCAATACATTGTAACCATTAAGCAGAAGCCCAGCCGTCATGACAGTTTTGTGAGCCCTGTCTGAGATCAGGGTCCCACATGGACAGCTGCAGCTTCAAAGAATCCCAATGACCTAGATTCAGCTGTAGATTACTGTCTGGTCTGGTCTGGCCTTTGCTGCTATCACTGCCCTAGGAGCCTGATTTCAGTTGCACAGGCTGACTTGCTCACTGCTCTGACCCATTTTCCCATGGCAACCTGGTTTGCTGTACCAGGAGCTAGAAAAATACACAGTTGACTTTTTAAGGATTCCAAGATTAAGTTTACTCTTTGCCTTTTTAAAAAAAAAAAATGTACTTAGCAGATATGCAGAAGAAGAGCTGACACTTTGCAACAGCACTAGAATCCAGGGAGAGATTTAGGCCAGGTATTATTTACTTACTTCTAAATCACTGCATGTCTGGATGAGGTTTTTATTTTCTTATCTCTTTGCAAAAATAGCCAATTGGCTTTCCTTCCTCCCCATCACCCCCAACCACCTCATCCCTGCTTCATTCCCCCAACCCATTGCCTTATAATAAATGTATTTCACATTGTACTAAGTCTTGATTTTCTGGTCGCACATGAATACATGCATTCACACTGAGGAATAAAGTTGATCCTGCCTTGACACATTAGCTGCTGTCTGTATGTCTCTGTGTGTGTTAGG
Organism: Chelydra serpentina; assembly: GCA_037349315.1. Taxonomy (NCBI): domain Eukaryota; kingdom Metazoa; phylum Chordata; order Testudines; family Chelydridae; genus Chelydra; species Chelydra serpentina. Next base: position 49,901,256 of record JBAIAC010000010.1, read on the forward strand.
AACAGGAGGAAACATTTCAGAGCTAGTTCCTCTCAATCACAGGTTTAGCTTCTTCATTTTATAAATAAATTTGATTGGAGAGAAAAGAAAAGTGTGTCCCTAAAAGGAAGAAGAATGAAAAAGTCTGACAATAGAAGTTAGGAAAATCAGATGGTGACTATTTTTCAAGTAACCAACTTCTCATATATTCTCTTTTTCCTCATTTGAAGAATGAGCCTAAGGCTGCTAGGTTGTCCTATAAATGTACTATGCATTTTTATCTGTAACCATTTACAAAACATAAGAAATTACAGGATATCTTTTGGGGGCGAAGAGAAAGAATATAGAGGCAGTGTGAGAGAAATGGTCTAATCTCTCTATGCTGCATTTCCCATCCCCTGAGATGCTATCTTTATCAGCAGGTCAAATTTAAGTCAATGGAAGCTGCAGACACTCAGCACTTTTCAGGAGCAGGACTCATGCGAGGATGGGAGAAACCCCAGGTGGATTTAGTTTTGCAAAACTTTGCTGGTTGGGATTTGGTTTTGCAAATTCAAACTCAGTTTAAATTCAGGTTCCAGTTATTCATACCTCACAGTGTTGGGTGGTTTTTTTTGTTTTTTTTTTGTTTGAGGGTGAAAGGCTACCTCTGGGGAATTAGTTTTGTTTGGTCCTATTACCATTATAGACAGGTAAAACTGGAAAATGGGAAATCAAGCTTGCTTTTGGTTCTGTAAAACTAAATGACTGGTTCTAAGTTTGAAAAATCAAAGCCAGGGTTGCATTACATTCAGGTTCCCTAAAGTACAGGGTGTATAAATGTTTTTGACTTGTTTATTTATTAGCTCTACAAAATACATTGCCCAGAGTTCTCTGTGCACATGAACAGCCCCCAGGCCTTTAACTAGGTGGGCTGTTAAGCTGAATACCTCCCCTGATCTCAACATTCAGGATAGAACACAAGGAAAGAGCATCTTTCTGGGGGATGTTAGAGGCCAAACTTTATAGGGGTTCATAGGTGAAGACCAACACCTAGAGTTGCATCTGGAAACAAAGTGGAAGCCAGGGCAGACTGTGGAGCACAGGTGTGATATCTCCTTGTGAGAAACACAACCAAGTGGTTAGAAAGCAGCTTTCTACATTAACTGAGTTTTCAAGAGGTCTCCAGGTGTAACTTCAAGTAAATCACGCTGCAGTAATCCAATCTGGAGAGGTAAAAAAAGCCAAGAATGAATGTGGCAAGGTCCAAATCCAAAGAACTGTAGTCTCCCTGCCAAAAAGAGAGAGAAAATATTTTTCTGTTAGCGTCTACTACTACTTAATCATCTTAAAAAAAAAAAAAAAAGGGCAGCCAGGGATCCTAGACTATGATCTTTACTGAACAAAACCCTGTGTTTAAGAAGGAAATATTAACTTCAGTGACTCATCTCAATTTCTGGATTTTTCCTCTATTCTAATAACATCACTTCAGCCTGTTTGGATTGAGCTTTACCCAGCTAGATCTCATCCAGACCCAGGTTAGACACTGAGAAAGGTTAAGGGCTGCATGGTTCAGAGAAAATGAAGAAGAGACACACAGCTGAGTGTCATGACTGTACTGATGTAGTGTGTCATGCTGTCTAGAGTGGCTCACAACGTGAGTGCCTGTCTCAGTGCAGACTGAGAGAGAACAGGGCAGATTCCCCAAGTTGGTGGTGTGTTCTATAAGTAGATTTGATCAAACCAGTAACAAATGTGAACTCCGGGATCACTATACCAGTTTTACCATGGAATCACAGACAGTCCCCTTAGATTTCCCAGTCTATTTTACCACCCAGACAAACTGGACTTTGTGATAAAAGGTTATTTAAACCAAAAATCACATCACATTAGGTTTCTCCGAGTCCCAAGAGACAAGCCACTTACCCCAGATCAATTGGTACCCTAGATCTTACATGAAAGACCACACTGGCAGCCAATTCTATAGTAAACTAACTATAGATGTATTAGATATGAAAAAGAAATGAGAGTTATTGAGAGGTTAAAGCAGGTAAAATATATTAACAGATAAGTCATAGTTTGTAATTCCAAACAGTGGCAGTGATATAATGAACTGTCTGTTTCCAAAAAGTCTTTCAGGGTAACACAGATTGTCTTTCAGGATCTCAGGTTTGCATCTGTATGCGTCCAAACAGTCAAAGGTAAAGGATCTTTCCATGAATCCAAATTTATAGTTTCTTCACACAGAAAGCAAGTTGACAGTGTCTCTACCCGTCTGGGCTTTTCCTTTGATGATGGCGAGTGAGGACTTTTGACTTTAGACCTTCCTACATAATAGCCATTGGCTTTTGAAATTAGCATTTTCTGTTAAAGTCCTTACGTACTTCATTAGCATTTCACAAGATTTCTTTGATGGATTATTTAGTTACAGGAGTATACACAATGTAAATGTTTGCCATTACATTATAACAGGAACAAACGAGTGATAACAATACAAGTAACATTCCACTAATTTTCATGAAGTTTAAATATCCAAATACATTTGCACTCATTTTGATCTATACCAATACACAAGTGAATTGGCCTGTGGCCCTGATCTGACCTGGTCTGCCAGCATCACACAGCATAATGCAAACTGCTTCATTGTTTTCCCTGCTGACCTCACATTCATACTGAACAGCAAGGAGGACAGAATAGGAAATTGTAGCACTCCCCCTGAGAAGACCTATCAGAAAGAAGAACTTTGGAATCTTCCAGAGAGAAAAGATAGCTCACCTCTATGTGTAACTTTATTGTGGGTTTGCGTGTCATCGAGCAAGACAACTTATCAGGCTACCTGTAGCACTACAAGCAAAATGTTACTATGCGTAGGGAAAGGCATTATCTTTGATAACTTTTTACTGACTTATTTCCTTCAGGTCCTTTGCTGTCACTAGTTTATTAGGATTCACTATCCAGACAAACACTATCTTGTGTCTGCAATCACCTTAGTGAATTGACCAATACTTTAGTGCTCCCTGTGGTCATACTCTTACAGATGGACACTACCAGCCCACCTTTGAAAGAGATGACAAGCTACCAGAGTTACGATTTGCACAGGTCTTTGTCTGCTATAGTGATTATTTTAATGGAAGAAAGTTAATGTAACACTGAGTAGAATTTTTATGGGACATCATCATGAAGGGCTTCATCATCAGGATGTCCCTGGGTGCCTGTGATGGAGTGTCCCCCCCCACACAAGGCAAAGCATGTTGTTAGGACAATTAACCTGATAGGCTGCACCTGGAGGAGAGCCAGGGCCTGAAAGGCTAATTGATGATGAAGCCCAGCTGGGCAGGGACTGGCTGAGCTTGTAAAAAGACTGAAAGCTGAAACCATAAGGGGGCTGTAGGGAAGTAGCTGGTAGTCACTACCTGAGAGAAGGGAGTGGAGTGTTTAGGGCTACAGGATCTGGCAAGAAGTCAAAGAGAGGTAGCCTATAGTTACACCTGTGAGGAGGAAATTTAGGCTGGTAAACCCATGTAGGGAGGCAGAGGATAGGGTAAGGAAGTAAGAAGGAGTCCAGGGAAACAGTGAGAGGGCCTGGGTGTAAGCAGACCATAGAGTCACTGGAGTGCAATCTGAGAAGTGGGCAGGCCTGGGTTCCTTCACCAGCCACTGGCACAGGACATAGCTTGGGACTGGAAGACTGTCTGGAATGGCATGTGGACTGCAGATCCAGTGGGACTTTGATACCCTGGAAGGGGAAAACTATAAAGAGCTGGCCAGAGGGCCAAGCCATGAAGAGAGAGTCCTGTAGAGTGAGGAGGGATGAGGTGTGAGCTGCTGTTGGAAAGGGGTATCTGACTTGAAAGCTAATCTTCAGACTCTGCCACAATGAGGCGTGCAACAGTGAGTGGACCCTGTGACTGTGCCTCATAAAAATAAAAAGATTGTAAACAGCTGTCTTTCTTTTGTCTGTCCTTTATCAGGTAATAATGTTCATTTCCCTTGTGTCAGAACCATCTTTTGGCTTATTAATTACTTACCATCAGTTCATAGGAAAGAGTTCAGAACCCAAGTGATGCAGAAGGCATAGGAAAGATGGCTTTTTCACTTAACGGGTCATATATTGGGACCCAATCCAGCAACTCTGGCAATATAAAACAGCCTGAAAGCTGGCACAGCCAACCCCTGAGTAGAGCTGCTCTGGAATTCAAGGAAGTGGGGTGATGCACATGGGAGATACAGGATGTTGATGCTGGTGAGATCATTGTCAGAGACCAGGGACAATATAAGATCAGATTAAAAAACAATGTGCTCAAGAGATCTTTCTCTGCAGACTGAAATCAGCCCTTACTATGCCTTGCTGTTCATTTTACCATGAGAGCTAAACCGTAAACTAGGGATGCTAATTTACAGTCAACCACCCATTGCAGACCCCCAATGCAATCTGCTTTCTTCAGTGCATGTCACCTTTGGTCCATACCAGTCCTTTAACTAAGACTACTGTTGCCAATTGATCATCAGAAGCTGGTGGAGCTAACAGCACCAAGAACACCTGCGTTATTATTTATAATACCCTAACACATATAGGTCCTAACTAAGACCAAATGTTGGCAAATGTCACATTCAAATTTTTAGACTGGTTATATACTGGGGAAGAATAGGTTGTTGGGGTTTCTTTTTTAATACATGTCTATAATGAGGTAGGGGTGGGGTGAGAAAGGAAACAAGAAGGGATTAGTTAATTGGAAAGACACAAGGACTGAGTAAAGGGCTTTACATATTTTGCCTTCCTTCGATCACCTTTAGAGTATGCTGGGCAGGAGAAGTAGATTTGGCAGATAAGGACCTGTGAGGGAGAGGTTGGGAAAGGGGATGGAGCACAGAGCTAATAAGCAGAGGAAAAGAGTACCCAGAGTGAAAACTGCAGCCAATTTGATGACACCACTGGTGTCCAGGGGCTGTGAGGATGTGCTGCTGGTTCCTCTGTACAGCCAGGCTGGCTCTTCCCTGGGAAATACTTCTGCTCCTGAGACCACATGACCTGGTGTTTCCCCTATACAGTTGCATGTCCAGAGATGTATTGAGGAGGGGAAGCCCCAACTAAGCCTCATTTCCTCCCTCCCACTGTGGCCCCGCTGCTGTGGGCAAGTTTGTAAGCACTGGGAATTTCTTCCTCCCACGAGCTGGAGGTAGGAGGTTTGGGACTGCTCGTGGCCTCGCTGATGCCCGTGGAGGTGTGGGGTGCACCCAGGATGGGGCTCGCACACAATAATTGCTGGTGCTGAGAAGAGAGGGAGCCCTCTCTGGGGTTCATTTATTGCCCAGCTTTGTGCTGCTGCTGGAGGCATTGTTTCTTTGTGCAAAGATTAAGATGTGTTTTCTGTTCTTCCAAATTCTGCTGCATTGGCCTCAATCCAGCTGTGGCTGGTTCTGCTGTAGCCTTCCGGCAGCCATGCAGAGCAGTCTCAACTGCAGACTGTTACACAGAAGTGCAACACAGGGAACGTGGTGTGCATGTCACGTTCATCCCTTCAGAGCCTGAGCAGGGCCGGCCTCATGTGAAAATGTCCTTTTGCACTGTAGAGCTGTAGTTCTGGTCAGTAGCGTAGCAGGGGGTCGGGGGAGCAGGGGGAATGGCTGCTCCCCCACTGAGCAGAAGTGGCGCCTTTTTTTGCTCCCGACGCCTTTTGCTCCTATGCTGCAGCCAGAGTGGAGCATTTTTTTTTGCTCCCGGTGCCTTTTTTTAGCTCCGCTCCCCCTGTGCTCTAAAGCTGGCTACGCCACTGGTTCTAGTGGTACATGACTGGCTGGTAAGTAGCACCCTAAAGTAGTAATTGTATGCACTCTTAGTTTGTTAGTGTAAAATGAAGGGGTGTGTGTGTGTGTGTGTGTGTGCTGTTGGAATGCCAGGGTTGTATTTCCACTGTCCCATCTCTTTAAAGCATGAAGCTCTGCTGAGAGGTCAGCAAACGGAGCTCCGCTGAGCAAGGTTTGGTGACAGTAGAGGTACGGACACTTTGCAAACCCTCCAGCAGTGGGCTGTGTACGCTGTGTACTTGGGTTAGGTTTCAATTCTATGTTGTTGTTTGGATTAGGGAAAGGAGGCAGGGGGTAGATAAAAGTTGCCAGGAGCTAGGTTTGGCTGGAAGAGTCAGGAGGCAGAAGAGGAGGGTATGGAGATGTGGTTAAAGAGGAGAAATGGAGGCAAGAGGGACAAGCTTTTTTGCCTTCCTGGGGAGAGAAGAAAGGAGGAAAGGCGTTCTCTGCTATGGCAAGCTGGTAATAATGAGTGAAATTACAGCACCATATGATAGGTGGATTTATCATATAACTTTGAACTCTTCATGGGCCCTCTGCCGACTAATCAATCTCTCCTGGGATTTATTTTAACATTCCAAATCCCTGAACAGCTTCAGGCAGCTGGCACTAAATAAATAAAATAGAACCAAATCCACCCACCAGAGAAATGTTTCCTTCTCCCTCCAGATGTGGATTTTCCCCTCACATTACCCCTACGTTCTGCCCAAGAGGGGCAAATTTCAGTCCTACACCATCAATAACATTACAGCTATATTGTCTTATTTCACGTCCTGCAGAGGTGGGAGGTATTGGATTTGCATTAGTGAGCAGAGATTCTCAGCTTCCCAGAGCTGAATGGCGCTTGCGTCTAGTGCTAGAAACTTCCATGATGATGGACTTTAAAACTGTGACCTTTTTAGTTACGGAAAATCTTTTTATAGCTGCTGCTGAGCTCTGTAACCTCCTGCTCATGTTAATTGTGGCATCTGGCTTTACAGGGAAGGGATGATGCTTTATAAAGATTCTTGCAGAACTCACATACATGGCCCTAATATGTGGATTTGTACAGGTACTGCATGTATGTACATATAGATAAGCAGTTATTTGTTCACCTCACAACCAACAAATCTGACAAAATCAACCTATTCGGCACTGTCTGTGTGTGGCTATTTTCACATGCATACAATGAAAGACACCGGTAAGGACATCAAATTACATTTTAGAGTAAGATTATCGATCACTTATGGACTCCCTTTCATGGGACAGTTTTCCAATTCTACACTCACATGTACAGTGAGTGTGCATGAAACTGTTGGCGTATAAAGCTCATTCAATGTTCCCTTGTCAGTGCACATCAAAGAGTCTGCCTTGTGATAGGAGAGAGTAGGTAGTTCAATATTTATTAATGACTCATAACATTCAGGTAAGATATTTGAATTCCATTGTAGATGTAATAAAAGCTAGCAGGCATATACAGAATTAAAAAAAGAAGCTCCAAATCTTGGTATTGCTAGTTACGTGAGCTGGAATCTCTTGCAGTTTAATGCAAGGTACAAATTAACTAGCAGATTTCTTCAAGAAAAGTTTATAGCACTGGCATCCATTGAATAAACTGGTATCATTTGAGAGGTTTGATATGTTCTTCTGGGTGATCCTCCTCAAGTCAGTGGTATGTCTCTAAAGATGATTGGATTCTAATGATGTTCAGTCATCAGTGAGTCATCCTTTGAACACAAGGTGTCAGAAAAAAAGATGCTGCTTCTGCAGAGATGTTAGAATGTATCAAATTTTAAAGGCCACATGACCTGAGGAAATAATGGTGCTCAGAACGAATGAAGGCTAAAACCAAAATTAGGGATATTGAAATGTTTTTGCAATTTAGTAAGGGTAAAATTTCACCCTTACCAACTTCCACTTCATGCTGGGTCCATCGGCCCTAAATACTTTAGGTTTGTACCCTTAAAAAGGCTGATTCTGATTCAGATAAAGGGGTGTGACTGCTGTTGATTTGAATGGTATTTGGATGAGGGTACGTGAGGAAAGAAATGAGCCCAATAGAGGAACTGGTCCTAAGATAATGAAGCTCATTATAGAATTCCATGTCCATTTTTCTTGTTAGCCTCTCTGTGTATGGTGCTGTGTTACCACAGCATCAGCTTGTGCTGCCTTCATGAAACATCTTGTCTCCAGCTGCATATGACTGTAGGCGCAATCAAAAACACTTGGAGGCTGCAAAGAGCTTCTGACTGGTTAGTTCAGAGTCCTAGGGATATAGACGTGCTGAAATCTGAAGTCTTTTTCTGTCATGCTCAAATGGCAACAAATAGCCAAGATATAAAAATTGCCAATACAGGAACACTAGTCTTTGAAAAGAAAGAAAAAACTAAGGATGACTGATGTGCATGTAACCAGAACATGACATATAAATAAAAAGCTCCAGTTATGTCTAATTAATATCTAGCCATGATAGAGATCATTGATCTATTGCTCATCAATATTTTTAACAATAATGCAGTCCATAAAGTTTCCTGTAAGAAGTATAAACTTCATATTGATTTAACATTTCTGTGCTCCTTTAAAATATTAATCTCTGTAAATAATAAAACATGAGTTTTCATGGTGGGCCACCAAATAAAAATTCTAGATTTCCCCCCCACCCCTCCTCCTTAGAGACTTTCAGACTACCATGGTGACTGTGGAAAGAAACAGGCTAATATAACTAATTGATTCTGTGGACGCCTGCCTATTTGTCAATTTCACTTGGAAACAGGAGGATGGGAGTAACTCTTTTAGGACAATCCCCTAAATAACTACCATTGCAATAAGAGACCTCCCATGGACTATTATTCCAAAAGCTTCAATAAGGTACTCATTAAGTGGTTATTCATACAACATATCTGCAAACATTAGAGGACTCCTATGATGGCACCCTTTTTGCATGGTCGTCTTCTAGCATATTTTGGACCAATAGGGTTGAGGGAGGGGTGTTTTCAAGCCCAGCTTACACTCTGAATATTACTCACACATGATCTGTCATTTAGTGTTACGTATACATTTAAAAATTGATACTATAGCTCTTTATTTTACCCATTGTCAGATTAAAATAAAGTAAATACAATTAGGTACAGTACAAATATTATAGTTAACATCCACTCTCTCTGTATGCAGTGTGCAGTAGTTGTAGCTACATCAGTCCTAGGACATTAGAGTGACAATGTGGGTGAGAGATAATATCTTTTATTGGACCAATTTCTGTTGGTGAGAGAGACAAGCTTTCAAGCCACACAGAGCTCTTCATCACAGCTGTGATGCTCTGAGTACCTTTCCTAGACCTGAAGAAGAGCTTTGTGTGGCGTGAAAGCTTATCTCTCACACCAGCAGAAGTTGGTGTGATAAAACTCACTTTGTCTCTAATATTTCACCTATCTACACATACACTGGCCCATTTACCCTTTTCACATACTCTGGTCCATTTCTCCGGCACATTTGTCCATGTCACCTCCAAATTCTCTCGCTCTTTTTAATTTTATCATTCTCCTTGTTTTGTTCTCTTTGCCTATAACCCATTCTGTCTTATTTCTTCTCAGTCACCCCCCCACCCCCATTTGAATGTGTTAATTTTCTTCCCTTTCTTGTCTCCTTGCCTGTTCCCTAGCTCTTTTCCTCTTTCCCTGCAAACTCATATCTCATCATTCCTCTTTACTCTCCTCACCTTTTCCTAATCTCTTACTGACTTTTATCCCTGCTTTCTGCTCTTCTTCTCTCTCCTATCATCCAATTGGCTCTCTGCCTATATGCTCTACTTGTCCCTCCAGTTTAGCACAGCACATAAGGGTTTGTCTAGATTAGGAAAAGAGGTCAAGATTAAATCAAAGTAGGCTAGCTTGTGATAGCTAACCAGGATTTATCCTGACATATTCCTTAGTGTAGACATAGATTAAGGCCTTTTACTTCAATTTATCTGGTCACATTCAACCCTAAGTTAGCCCCCCACTTATGTTGTTTATTTACAGGCTCTAGACAGCTTGTTGAACCTAGACTTGACTTCTTCCTTTTTTTAAGAAGACATTTCTTTTGTGCTAACATTCTTTTATTTCCCTTGGTAAACATGACAGGGATGGTCTGGATAATACTTAGTCTTGCCATGAGGGCAGGTCATTGAACTAAATGACCTCTCAAGGTCCCTTCCAGGCCCCTGATTGTTATTTGCCTGGATTGTTTGCCCTCCCACCCCTCCACAATTGCTTTCTGGAAAACCAGACTAAACCATCTGTGGGTGATACCTTGAACCGAATGTACACTCTCCAGCATTTTTCTACACCTTTTTCTTATGAATTCAAAAGTTGTTTCAGTTCTCTTTAGCATACACCAAAATATTATAAAATATTTTCTCACGTCATTTTTTTTGTTTTTTGAAACTTTTTATTAATGTCTTATTTTAACTTTTCTTTAACATACTGCATTGTACTTATTTATTCAGGCTAAGGTTAATTGTCAAAGAACCTGGCTAAGGCCACTTCTTTCACCCAGCCAATGACACCCATCAGCAACCCAGGACAAGTGATAAGAAGTGGATCTCACATCTCAAGAACTCTAGTGTCTCTTTAGAATCAGTGCTAATGAAAGCCCCAATTGTGTGATAAGATCTGTGTGCATGCAGCTCTGTTCTCAATGAGGCCCAACTTATGCTGAGCCAATTGCAGAAGTGGGGCCTAGTTCCAGCAGCATTGTCTTTGACATCAATATCCTGATCCTAGAGTACGCACAAGAAAAAAGCTCTCTCTTAGTAACTCAGGTACAAGGAAAAGTCTGGTATGCAGGGTTATTGGCAGTTTGGCTCCCAGAATTCAAGTTAAAAATGGTGCTAAATAAATGCAACAGTTTTTCAGGAAAGTTAGAAACCTTATTTTTAATTCTAGGATGAATTCCTCCCTCCCCCATTGTTTATGTAAAAGCTGATCATTTGTACAAGGAGCTTTTAAACACTAGACTAGGATAAGTAGCTATGAGCCATCACCAGCATCTTTAGTGTCTGTTCTATCATGCTGAAGAATTTGGGAATTACTCACTGGTAAATAACAATATTTACCTACAAGGGGTTTGGGTGGTTCTAGCAGATCTCTGCTGTCAAAGAGTGTGGAGAGACTCTCATGTAGTTCCATTGCTGTGATGATGATGTTGGTGGCCAAAGATACTTGTCTAAAGGCTGGATGAAAATCATCCATGAACAGTTGAGCCACTGACCTTCCAAATGTGAAATGGCACAAAGTCCTTTGCAAACAAACCAGATAAAATTGCAACCTGCCCCATAAGGACACTTTTAGAGAATGGTTTTTGCTAGGTTACCCCCATACACCTTTGACCATTAGGATGAATGTGATTCCCCCCCCGTGTAACAGAGTGCTGGGCAACAGCAGCTGAACCAGCACTCTGGTCACTGCAAGTCTAATTATTCCAGAGCAGACCTCATTAAGAAGAGCTGTGCCTAATTGATGGGCTGAGGAGAACTAAGAGGCTAATTAGGCCTTTAGGAAGATGATACAAAACGTACAGGAAGTAAGTGGGAAAGGGGGAAGCAGGGTGAGAGAGGTTTCTCTTTCTGGCTTGCCTCAGAAGCTGATGGCTCCCTAGGATTGAGGAGTGAGAGCATAAAAGGACGGTGGAAACCAATATTGTAAATAAGCTGCATTGGGTGTCTTACCAGCAAATAAGGTCTCTGAGCTCTTTGTGGACTTGAGCAAAGGCAGAAGCAAGTAGGACCTGCCACATCCAGGTTTAACGTTAAAATAAGAGGCTTGATTGTCTGTTGCTGTGCATCTTGTGACTTCATTGACATCAGTGCAAAGCGGGAGGTAAAACACTAATGAAACAGAATAGTAATGTGTTACACCCACTTTGCATTCAATTTACATTGGTGCAAATGATTACACAAAGCGTAGGGATAGAGACAATCAATTTCTGAGTCCTTGAGTGAAATCCTGGCCTCTTTGAAGTTAATGCTAAAACTCCCATGGACTTCCATGGGGTCAGAATTTCACCCTCTACTTAACATTTTATTGACGTAGCTATACTGGGTTACCTCGGTATTCCTCAAATATCCTGGGCCTCATAACCAGTGATAACTACACATCCCCTCTTGGATTCTCAACTCCTAGGGTCATTGCATTACACCAGTTTGCCATTGGAGTAAGTCCTCTGAAACTGCTGGAGTTACTCTGGTGTGACTCCATGGATTTCAGCTGAATTACTCTAGCACAGGCCTGCACAACTCATTAAGCGGCGAGGGCCATATTATTCCAAAGAAAACAGCTGAGGGCCGAAACCCCCCGGCCCCACGGAAACACCCCCTCCCCACCCGCCAGCGCCGCCCGCTCTGCAGAAACAACCCCTCCCTCCCCAGCGCTGGGGTGTGGAAGCCCGTACAGGGGGAAAGAAACAGCGCGCATAGGGTGACCAGATCACAGCAGTAAAATAGGACCCGCCCCCTCCCGGCTCGGCCCCACCATCACACCCGTCTCCAGCCCCCCAGAGATCACTATATTACTGCACACAACAGTCAATCAATGGAGTTGTAGATAAATCTCTGCATTACGCATTTTTGTATAACTTGTATATGACTTTGTATTGAACCTTGGTAATATGTTATAGAGGGCCCCTAAGGTAGTATAATTAAGGTAAAAGAAAAATGTCTTTTTGCTAGAAGTAGAATAAGATCTTCTCCCCACTTTGTATTCAATTGCCCTGTTGAATGAATGAGGTGTGAATGAGGAAGGCGTGGAAGGCAGGCACCTCCAGACAGCTGCAACCCTTGGAGAGGGGATGGGAATCAGACCAAGGACAATCAAATTTGTCAAGTGGGCTAACTAGAGAAGAGCAGACATACTGACAGCCTCGGGGGTTAGAAGCAAGCACCTTCCTTTGGGAACACCCTCTTTGCAGCATTGGGACAACCCCCAGCCCAGAGACGAGCAGCAAAAAGGACCAACGGACACAGTCCCAGATTTTAAATGTGGGAGATTTGCCCCCCTCCAGCCACTGACTCGCCTCTCGCCTCCTCCCCCCTCCCCCCCAGTATAAAGCCTCGCCGCCACTGCCCGCTTGCTCGGCTCATCATCCCCCTACCCCTGTGGCTCGCCTCCTCAGCCCCTCCCCACCCCGCCACTGGCTCACTTGCCGCCCTGCCACTGCCCACCCACTTGGCTCGTCATTCCCCACCCCGCCCAACTCGCCGGCTCCCCCCGCCGCCAGCTCACCTGCCTGCCCACTGCTGGCCTCTTACTTTCTGATGCTGCCCCCGCCCCCTGCCGCTGGCTCATCCTCACTCCCCAGCCTGCCACTGGCCTCTTCACCAGCCCGCCCACCCGCCGGCCAGCCAGCCGGCTGTTGGCTTGCCCCACCCCGCCGCTTGCATACTCACCACCCCCCCGCGGGCCGCACGGTGAGCCCACCTACTCACCCCCCCGCGGGCCGCACAGTGAGCCCATGCGGGCCGCATGCGGCCCCCGGGCCGCATGTTGTGCAGGCCTGCTCTAGCATAACATTGGCGTAATGCTCTGAGCATTAAGGTAAATAGATGCAAGTTTCATCTTCTTCAGGTGTCTCAGCCCCCATGACTGACATTGTCACTATTTCCAGTGAATGGCTGTCACCTACCCTGAAAGGTTTAGAAGAAGAAAGGCTTGTTTTAGTTTTTTAACCTCTTTGTTGCTTGCTTTTAAGGTGAGAGTGCGGGAACAGATAGCAGAAACCTTTGATAGACTCAAACACTGAAATAGAATAGTGTCCATAATGAACTATGTGAGGGAAAAGATGCTACTTATTAAAGTAATAATCAAGTCATCTTAAAAAAGGGAGGGGGGGGAGGACAATCTTTTCCTCAGGACTTCTGTCTTTTTTTCCCCTCCCTGCCATTCCCCCCTCCCCCCATCCTTTCTACATGAATGCTGAAAACCGTTCATGGCTTTAGCAGCAGGCTTTGGGGGGTTTTGTGTGTGCATACTTTTCATATGATAATTGGTAGACTCTATGGCAACCATTGAAAAAAGAAAGTCTGAAAACAAAAGCTGCAGCAGTAGAGGATCAGTGCATATGCACTGGGTCTGTAGGAATAACGACAGCGACTCACTCTTCAGAAAGGTATCTGGTGGCAGGTTGTCAAAAGATTTTTTGTTTTAACTCGAGAAGAGTTTATAATTAATGCAGAGGTGTTATGAGTCCAAATTTTACTCCAAGCTTTTCTTTAAAAAAAAAAAAATCTAAATTAAGTATCTGCAACCAGCCTGCTTTATTTCTAGTGTGGTCACATTTTCTAGTAACCAACTGGAATGGAAGAGATAAAGAATAGATTTAGAGTCAAATCCTGCTTGCCTTATTCATGATTAGTTATATTTATTTCAAAGGGGCTACACAGATGACTAAAGTGAGCAGGATGTGGCTCGTGGAGTGCTAACGTCATGTGTAATTAGTCTTTCATTGGAGGATTTGTTTATTTATCCATTTCTCTGAAACAGATTTTTCATCTGAGCTAACGGAGTTATTAAATATCCTGCCCTGTTTGTGGAACTGTAAATTCATGTTTTGGAGGCTGTGCTTTTCCTGCAGTGATAGGTTGAAGTATCACATCATGCAGTGATAGGACAACGAAGACATTTCTATTATTGTTTCCTCAGCCAATAAGTACAGCTCAAGTTTGACTTTACTAGAAAACAAAACATAAATTCGCATTTCTCACAGACAAAGAACAACATAAATATTAAAAGGAAAATCACACTTACTATATGCACATAGCTCCCTGATGTCACAATTTTGATATTACTTGGAGCCAGCTATAATTCATTGAAAATGTATCAGAGACTGCTGGTGGTCTCACTAATCTTGTTTCTATAGCCATTTTCCCCCCATGAGCATTACTCAGATTTTTAGCAAATTACCTTAACACTAATCATTTATTTTTGTGCCTGTAAAAAATTGCGCTATGCACATTACAATGTTTTCTCTGTTTGAACGAACACTGGAGCTTTCATTACTTCACCAAGTCTCAATTTATAATGATGAATAGTAATAATACCAAAGGACTTAAACATGATTTGTCACTTCGTTGCAGAGTATTGGCCTCTGTAACTTTAAGAGTTGTGTTTTACAAAACTATGTTTATATACTTCAAAGGGACTATTCACATCAGACTAATATAATAAAAATCCCCTTCCTGGTTTGGGCAACTGCGGTCATTCTAATCATGCTGTAGGAACTGGGCTAAAAGAAAGAGGAAGAGTTGAAACTATGAAGAAGAATCAGGACCTGAATAATAATAACATTCTGTAACCAAGGAAGGACGATTCTTTCATGTTACAGGTTCCTTTCTATACACAGAGCAGTTTATTTTTTTCCCCTTTTGCTCAGTGTTCTCATAATAAGGTATGTTCTGGCTTAGCATTTATGCGAAAAAGCATCCACTGCAATCAGACCATTGTAAAACTGGTGTAACAGAGTGGTAAACTAGCCTCTCACACTTCAATATAACATAACTATATATTTAGCTTGGGCTAAATTATTACAAAAATGATCCAGTGGATTCACAGTTGAGGGATTGGTGGTGAGTTAGGATGCTTTAAAACTCCTCAATCACTTAACAGAGAGAGCTTCAAATGCTTGGAGACTCAGCTGAATGCAGTGTCAGAGAATCACACTAAAAAGTAAACCAAGATGCAAAAACATTCTGTGCCACTGATGCACAAATTGAAAAGACCGTAAGTCATATTTGAACTCCGGACTGGAAATTCAAAATTCTCCTTTATTCTCTTTTCATATGGATAACTGGATCAGCCCTACTGTGTCGCTGAAATGCAGGTGCTTGTACTTCAAAGGAGAAACTATGAGGTACGCCTATATGTCAGAATATAGGCTGTTTACAAAGGGATGGGCTATTGTCTATTGTTTACTATGATTTGACTGGTATTCTCCCGTGTGATTCAGAAATCAATGAAGACTGGCCAGAAACCCATTCTGTTTTGTGAAAACCTTTCATTCCACATCAGAAACAAGAGCTCACCACAGAATAGCCCAATGCTTAGGGCACTCCCATGAGATATAGCAGGTCCAGGTTCAGTCCCTGCAAACCACCTGGCTATTGGTTGTTTGGGCTGTGGTCTTTCTGTGAACAATAATTCCCTGCTAGACACCAGAAACTTTTCATCAAAACCAATTTGTTTCCATGAAACATTTCAGTTTCAACAAATGGCATTTTTGGATGGAAAATTTTCATTAAAAATATGTTGTCTAGCTTTAGCCTTGGACACAACTTTCATAGTCACACAAGTGACTTAAGATCACTCAGGCCTTGGCTACACTCATGAGTTACAGCGCAATAAAACTGCTTGCAGCGCTGTAACTCACTAACTGGCTACACTCGCAAGGCACGTGCAGCGCTGCATCTCCTCAGGTACAGCCCTGCATGTACTCCACCTCCCCGAGAGGAATAACGTTTGTTGCGCTGCTGCTGGTGCGCTGCGGCTACAGTGTGGTCACCCAATGCGCTGTTATTGGCCTCCAGAAGTATTCGGAAGTATCCCACAACGCCTGTTCTAGCCACTCTGGTCATCAATTAGCACTCTACTGCCCTGGCCTCAGGTGACCAACCGCCACTCCGACCCTTTAAATTCCTTTGGAATTTTAAATATCCCCTTCCTGTTTGCTCAGCCAGGCGTGGAGTGCTCTCAGCGCATCTTTCCAGGTAACCATGCCTCCACGTGCGAGACGAGCCCCAGTATGGAGCAATGGCGAGCTGCTGGACCTTATCGCTGTTTGGGGGGAGGAAGCTGTCCAGTCCCAGCTGCGATCCAGCCGGAGGAATTTCGATACTTTCAGCCAGATATCAAGGGCGATGATTGAAAGGGGCCATGACCGGGACGCAATGCAGTGCAGGATAAAAGTAAAGGAGCTGCGGAGTGCGTACCGCAAAGCCCGCAAGGCAAACAAGCGCTCGGGTGCTCCCCCCAAAACCTGCCGATTCTACAAAGAGCTGGATGCAATACTTGGGGTTGACCCCACTACTGTTCTGAGCACCACCGTGGACACGGGAGAGCGGGAGGAGGAGGAGGAGGAGGAGGGAGAGGAGGAGGAGGAGGGGGTTGAAGAAAACAGAAGCGAGGGTGCTGTGGCTGGGGGAGACACCCCTGACTCCCTGGGTGCATGCAGCCAGGAGCTCTTCTCGAGCCAGGAGGAAGGGAGCCAGTCGCAGCAGCCGGTACACGCTGGGAGAGAAAGAGAAGAAGAGGTTCGCGGTAAGCAGCTTTTATTTTCGGGAAGGAGTTTTTTTGGTGTGGGGTCCTTGGGCGAGGAGGGTTTGGGCTGCATGCATGCCTAGATGCGGAAGAGCGCATTGATGTGGTCCATCACATCGGAGAAATCGGTCACTGTAATCTCTTCGAAAGTCTCAGCCAGGACGTGGGCAATGTGCTTGCGCAGGCTCATTGGGAGAGCCGCCGTGGTCCTTGTCCCATTCAGGGTAACGTGTCCGTGCCACTGTGCCGCGAGGGGCGGGGGGACCATTGCTGCACACAGGCAAGCTGCATATGGGCCAGGGCAGAAGCCGCATTGCAGTAGAAGACCCTCCCTTGCTTCCCCGGACACCCTCAGCAGCGAGATATCTTCCAGGACGAACTCCTGTGGAAAATGTGGGGATAGTGTTCAGTGTAGGTTCCCCCTGCAGCTGTTGGCTCTCCCCAAGGCACAGAAACCCGTCGGACAGTACATCCGTGAAACAATCAGTCCTCCTTTACACTGTGTTTACTCACCATTTTGGGGCTCCCGTGGGTTCTGTGCGCTCTGTTTGGGACGGGAAAATTGTGCTGTTTTGGAGACTGTGTGTGACCTCCTTAAGTGTGGGGGAATCATTGCTCTGTCTGGCATAAAACAATGATGCCTCTGTTAAATGTTGCATTTTGCCTTCCAGATGCAACCTTGAGATCTCCGCCATCCTTCTTATCACCGGCTGAGAGACTCCAAAGGCTCAGGAGGAGGCCCAGAAGAACGAAAGAAGACATGCTGCAGGAAGTTATGAAACAGTCTCTTAAAGAGAATCAAAAGGCTCGGGAGTGGAGGGAGAGTGAAAGCAGGCTCCGCCAGGAAAACGCAGCGCAGCGGCAGCAAAGCATGCAGCTCCGGCACGAAAGCACAAAGGAACTGATTAGCATCATGGCACGCCAAGCGGACTCTATCCAGGCGCTTGTCGCCATGCAGGCGGAGCAGTACCGCCCCCGCCCCCCCCTGCAGCCAGTGTCCCAAAACACTTGTGTCCCCATGTCACCACCTGCCCACTTCACCCAACATACAGGTTCTTATCGCCCACACCAGATGCCCCCAACACCTGTAGCTTCACCAGACAGCCCTGGAAACTATGACCCTTACCCACTGCACTCAACTCCTATCCCGAATTATAGACATCCTGAGGTCCAGCACTCACTGCACAGCACTCCAGACAGGAAGCCCGAGTATGAAAGCAGGACATACCATACCCTGTGATTGAACCCTTTCCCACACCACCCACCACCCCCTTGCCCTTTCTGTCTCACAAGCAGTTGTGTTTCTTTTTAATACATGTGTTTTCTCTGTAATAAACGGATTCTTTAGATGTGCAAACAGTGTTTATTATTGCATAAGGAAAAAAGATACCTTAGGCCAGGAAAGAAACAGGCAACGCAAGTGAGCTGAGCAAACACAAATCAGCTTAGCAAAGACAGAGAACTGATAACATTGGAACCACTTCACTTCAGGGTCGTGGAGGGCAGCACACATTACTGGTGGTTGTCAGCCTCAAATTTCTCCCTCAAGGCATCCCTAATCCTTGCAGCCCCACGCTGGGCCCCTGTAATAGCCCTGCTCTCTGGCTGTGCAAATTCAGCCTCCAGGTGTTGAACCTCTGAGGTCCACGCCTGAGTGAACATTTCACCCTTCCCTTCACAAATATTATGGAGGGTACAGGACGCGGATATAACTGCGGCGATGCTGTGTTCAGCCAAGTCCAGCTTCCCATATAGAGATCGTCAGCGGCCCTTCAAACGGCCAAAAGCACACTCCACGGTCATTCTGCACCGGCTCAGCCTGTAGTTGAACCATTCCTTGCTGGTGTCAAGGCTCCCTGTGTAGGGTTTCATGAGCCATGGCATTAAAGGGTACGCGGGGTCTCCAAGGATCACAGTGGGCATTTCAATTTCCCCTACTGTGATCTTCCGGTCTTGGAAAAAAGTCCCGGACTGCATCTTCCGGAACAGGGCAGTGTTCCGAAAGATGCGTGCATCATGCACCTTTCCGGGCCAGCCTGCGTTGATGTCAATGAAACGCCCACGGTGATCCACAAGCGCCTGGAGAACCATGGAGAAATACCCCTTCCGATTAATGTACTCGGATGCTAGGTGGGGTGGTGCCAGAATAGGAATATGCGTCCCATCTATCGCCCCTCCGCAGTTAGGGAAACCCATTTGTTCAAAGCCAGCCACAATGTCCTGCACGTTACCCGGAGTCACGGTTCTTCTGAGCAGGATGCGATTAATGGCCTTGCAAACTTGCATCAGCACGATCCCAACGGTCGACTTTCCCACTCCAAACTGGTTCGCTACTGATCGATAGCAGTCCGGAGTTGCGAGCTTCCAGATTGCAATAGCCACCCGCTACTCCACCGTCAGGGCAGCTCTCAATCTCGTGTCCTTGCGCCGCAGGGTGGGGGCGAGCTCCTCACACAGTCCCATGAAAGTAGCTTTTCTCATTCGAAAGTTCTGCACCCACTGCTCGTCATCCCAGACTTGCATGACAATGTGATCCCACCACTCTGTGCTGGTTTCCCGAGCCCAAAAGCGGCGTTCCACGGTGCATAGCATGTCCGTGAATGCCACAAGCAAGTTAGTGTCATACGCGTTTTGCGTGACAATTTCATCGTCATCGTCGGACTCCTCGCTGTCACTGTGGATCTTAAGGAACAGCTCGACTGCCAAACGTGACGAGCTGGCGAGACTTGTCAGTATTTTGCTCACCAGGTCGGGATCCATTTTCCCGCTGGCCGAAACGGAGCACAGATCGCGCTACAAAGAAACCATTGAAAGATGGCGCAAATTGTGGCCGGAAACACAGGGATTGCTGGGATGCGAAGCGATGCATCACGGGGCGTTGGGACAGGACCCAGAATGCACCATACCCCACGCCCCCTTCCCACAACCCACGGTGCCAGAATTGGAAGAGGTGTTCTGTGGGATACCTGTCCATAATGCACCTCTCCCAAAACCGCTGCAAGTGCCGCAAATGTAGCCACGTCAGTGCTCGTTACTGCACTGGCGACTGCCAGTGTGGACAGGCTACAGCGCTTTCCCTACTCAGCTGTACGAACACGGGTTTAACTAACAGCGCTGTACATCTGCAAGTGTAGCCAAGGCCTCAGTAAAAGACCAGGGAATGGGACTAAGGCTCCGAAGTGCCTACGTCACTTTTGAAAATTTTACTCTTTGCCTTATTTGAGAAAAAGAGGGTTCCAAGATACTAAGATGACCATATTTTGTAAACCAAATCCAGGCCAGTGTATTACTGAACAGTTTTACACTTGGATGGCTTCAGGAAGAAGCGCTCTCACAAGGGGGTGGGGAAATAACCTTATTTAATTCCATTTAAAAGGGGAATATTCCTGGGTTAAAGGGGAAGAGGTATGTAGGGGATAAGGGGAAGCCAGCCTGCAGGAAAATATCTGGCCAGCAAAAAGAAAAAAATAAATACCCCCCCCCCCCCCAAAAAAAAGGAAAGTTTTCCTATTCACATGTCAGGTTACTTTATGCGTATAGTGTTAGATAGTCCCTATTTGCTTTGTGAGAGAGGCTGGCTGTTAGGCTAGCAAGGAGGTTATGAGGCTAATCTTTTTCAAAAAATGAAGGATGACCTGACCTCTAAGAGATCAGCATTACTACTGGGAGGAGAAAAAATCCACTCCAGTCAAAACATAGTACAGAGGATGATAGGTGATTTCAAGTAGAAGGGGTTCATAATCATTAAAGTCTATGACCATAATATAAGAAGAATATAATCTGCTCTTTCTTATATATCTCATTTATACAGTGCATCTCCAGACACTGTATAACCCATTAAAAAAACCCCAGAAAACAAAATTGCTTCTGAACTGGATAAGCCATAGAAAACCAAAATATATCTTATGTCTTGTTTTAAAATCAGCAATATTATGTCTTTCAGACCAGACTAAGAGAGAGAGAGAATGCTGCAGACTTGAAGGGCAAGATAGCTGGAGGCTGAAAACCCTACTGTGAGTCATCATAAAGCCTACACCACTGTACCTCAGAGCCCAAGGCTATCTCTAAAGAGCCAGGAAATCACAAAAGTGCAGTGTAATCATTTTTCAGGAAATGTGCTTGGAAATCTCATCCTGCTTCCATTTTAAATAAAGGATCCCTAAACCAAATGGGTCTTTTGACTTTTGACTTTGAGTCAGTGGGGCTCTTCATTTAAGTTTAAATACATGCCTACTGTGACGTTGCACGCTATATGATTTTATGAAAATATGCTAATGAGTGTGAATATAATGTAACTAGAATATGCTCCATGTGAAAGATCTCTTGTAAGGTATCATTACAAAGCTTATAATCTACTGAGTGTGGTCATCTTATTTGTATAAATGTATCACTCTTGTATCTGAAACTAGAAATATGAAATATAACTCTGAGGTCCTATTGTAGTTATGCAAAGTGTGGGCTCTTAATGATGGTTTGGAATCTTGATGGTTCCCATCAACCATGACAATTGACTGTAGATGGCTCTGTTTGCTTGCAGGCCTTCCTGTGAGTCAGGCTGGGAGGAATAAGGCTTGGGGTCTCACAGGACATGTGACCACGTCACCTGGTACTGAAATCCATCTTAAACCTGGTGCTTTTCCATTTAGAAGGTGTGTGTGTTGGGGGGGGGGGGCGAGAGAAAAGATTCCTGCCTTGTGCCAAAGCTATATAAGGGGGTGGAACAGAACAAAGGGGGCTGCAGTCATGAGAAATCCCCTAGCTACCATCTAAGCTGGAACAAGGGCTATACCAGGGGAAAGGATTGTGCCCAGACTAGGAAGGCATACAGTCTGTGAAATAAATGTATTGAAACATCTCTGAGGGTGAGATTTTATCCGTATTCAGTTTTCTTACTGTATTAGGCTTAGACTTGCGTGTTTTATTTTATTTTACTTGGTAATTCACTTTGTTCTGTCTGTTACTACTTGGAACCACTTAAATCCTACTTTCTGTATTTAATAAAATCACTTTTTACTTATTAATTAACCCAGAGTATGTATTAGTACCTGGGGGGCAAACAGCTGTGCATATCTCTCTATCAGTTTTATAGAGGGTGAACAATTTATGAGTTTACCCTGTATAAGCTTTATACAGGGTAAAACGGATTTATTTGGGGTTTGGACCCCATTGGGAGTTGGGCACCTGAGTGTTAAAGACAGGAACACTTCTTAAGATGCTTTCAATTAAGGCTACCACTGTTAGGGGACGTGGTTCAGACTTGGGTCTGGGTTTGCAGCAGGCTATTGGGTCTGGCTCAAACCAGGCAGGACTCTAGAGTCCCAAGCTGCCAGGGCAGGAAAGCAGGGGCAGAAGTAGTCTTGGCACATCATTTGGCAGTTCCCAAGGGGATTTCTGTGATCCAACTCATCACATCTACATGCATTGATGGTTGAGGGCAGTAGTCATTTGACAGCTGATTCCTACATCGACCCAATTGGCAGTCCTAAATCCCCCAGTCTAGAACAAAGTGCAGGGCTTGAGCGTATAGTCAACTGACCATATCTTTGTCCTGAGTGAAAACTTGGTCCCATTAAAATCAATGGAAATTTATTTCAGTGGGTTAGGATTTCTCTCTGTATTCTTAAGGATGGTGGTGGGTGAAAAGTGGAGAAGGGGAAAATGGAAAGCAAAGCTAAGCCATTTTCCAGGTCTTCCACAGTTGAGATTTTGGCAGTCGGGCTGCTGACAACATCCATTCAATATAATCCTAACGTCAAGAGAAAGAGACCCAGTATAAGCGATGGTCGAACAAATTATAACCAATCAGCAGCAAGTGGATAAATAAAATGGCACCTCTCCTTCAGTGCCTCTGCTTACCTCAGTGACAAACCCAGGCTTTACTAACAGAGCACTACAGAGCCAATACAACTGAGGATCAGGGAGCAGATTTTTTTCTGCCTTGCACATCAAGGTAAAAAATATGTTTTTTAAGAACAGATTAAGACAAACACCTGTCAGGGATGGTCTAGGGATACTTGGTCCTGCCTCAGTGCCAGGGGCTGAACTAAATGACCTCTTGTGGTCCCTTCCAGCCCTACATTTCTAGATCAGCACTATTGCTAATGAAGTACCAACAACTGAATCTTTACTATGGATTATGACAATGTGCCAGAAAAAAACCCAGTTTGACTCTCAGATCCCAATATGAACGGCTGACAGTTAGAAAATCCATCTATTTACTCATAAACTGAGCAAATGTGGGCTGGCTGTCACTAAGGCTGAAAACATGTTTCAGTAGAGTCCAGCTACCACCCCACAGCAATATTCCAATACTATTATGTTGCTTTTCCTGTGTATATGAGCATGTGAGATTAAAATTCATTTTCTGCATTTTCATGCCAGGGAAACTTGATGGAATGTTTGGGGGAAAGAGGCTTGAGCACAGCAGAAGCAAATTCATTTTCAAATTCAAATGAATATTCATTAAACCTTCTCCCACCCCACCCCTAGTATTCTCCGAGCTCGAGATAATGACATTTTAATGACAAGGCTTCACATTTTTGGACTCTTATAATTGCTGTTACCAGTATACATGCTGCTACAGAGAAGTTCCCTGTGGATTACTTCCTAGCTGTTGTGTCTATTTTTGGAACCTTAAAAATCTCTTTTAGAGATGTACGCTTTGAATTTTGTCTCTGCACTTTAATCATCCATCCCCTTGGAATAAGATTTGAGGGCCAGTATAAGGGATCATTGTAACCCATCTTGGTCTATAGATTGGAATAGGGAGTTTACTATTTGAACCAAATTATCAAATTCTGCTGATCTGGTGTTTTAACTGGGTATTGACATTTTTCAGTCTTTACCACTGAAACTGTCACACAGCCAACACAGGAGCAATTTCCTATTTGGAGTGATCCATTACTTAACTATAAGGATGAGGATGGATTGGGCAAACAGTTCCATGGAGATTTGCAACAAGTGCAAGAGCAACAAAGCTAGAGATTGTTTTATAAAACAAAACCATCGAAAAGACTGAAATCTATGAAGAGAAACAGAACCAAAGGAAGAGAAAGAAGGATGTAACTGTAAAAGCACTGCATGCCTCATCCAACCGCCATTGAAGTTGATGGGTACCTTTCTATTGATTTTAATGGGATTTGGACTGGACCCTATGTGTTGTATACACTAGGAAAGAACTGTGAATTGCCAGGGAATGGTATATAATATTGTAATAGATGTATAACAATGTATATTAAACAATCCAAGAGTAATGCCCACTAGGAAGGCTTCCAGACCTTCATGGACCCTAACCAAAACCTTCAGTCAGAGAGTGGCGGTGGAGAACTATTGGAAGTTTGTAGGGATGGCGCAAGAGGGACTTGGAGGGTTTGATCACTGTATGTGCTGGTCAAAAACTACAAACATTTTCAGGAAAATTTTTTAAAAATTTTTATGCAAGAAAAATTTTCATCGACATTTTGCAAGTTTTGGAGCAGCTCAGCATTCTGTACATTCCCTTGCCAAATGGAATTTTGTTGTCAGGGTAGTCTCATATGCTTTGGCTAGCCTAGTTTAAAGTGCCTCAATCATTGGGGCTCTTTCCATCGCCCTTGAGAGGCTATTTCACAATTTGAATAGACCTGATTGCTGAAAATGTTTCCTGGTATCTAGCCTAAAGCTTCCTCCATTTCTTTCAGTACACTGTTTTGCAGCTAAGAAATTCTGGCATCCCTTAAAATAACAATAATAAAATATGGAACATTACTGAATAAGTAATATAACTCTGACATTCATCTATTTTAACAGCATACCAATTATAAATTGGTGCATTTATTTCCCATGAATGTGAAAGGCCAGACCCCAGGGAGTTATTTTGCAAATTTCCACTCTCATCCTTTCCAATACAGATTTAACCTGCAATATGCTAGTAGTCCAGTTTTTGACTTTACCTCAATGAAGACTGTATGTAATTGACTTTTTACTCATTAACTCCCCCATGAAACCATTGTATTAAACCCAATGTGTTTTTAAAAGATATCAGTTACTGATGAGCACTTCCTAGTTACTTTTAGGTTGCTGTATACACACAGTTGTGTTATTCAGGTAACTTCATAAAACACAACAAAATCAAACTTTTCAGTTTATGGAAGGAGTTGATTTTAATTATTTTTCCCCGTGTACTTTGTCCAGATTAATATGAATAATTTTCATGACAGATAATTTAGTGTTATGGGTCAAAGTATACTCCCTGGGGGGGGCGGGGAAGGTGCGTGCTTCACTGGGGCAGGGAAAAGATAGCCTTCATACACCCATTCAAGAGAATTCAGTGTGTACATGGCTGTAACTCATTCTCTGCAATTGACAGTGCTGGGAAAGGGGGCCTGCTAGCTCTGCTTGCTGCACTGACTGGCCCCAGAGGAGGCCTTTTGGGGCAGGTTGTGGGAGTGGCCATGCTCCTTTCCCCATTTGCCAAGGTGGCTATGCTGGGAGGACCATTTGTTCCATCTCTTTCAAGGTGCAGCGAGACTCTGTCTGCTCTGTGTTTCTGCCAGTGCACCAGAGGCACTATGCCTAGCAGAGTCATAACGTGTCTTGACATTTGTTCCCTAATATAGCTCAGTCTCATAGGAATCCAACATGGGGCCTGCAATGTTAAATACACTGCAGTCCCTTCAACCACCATCCCTTCTGTAATCTGTGAGCACGAGATCCTACCCTGAAGGCAGCTTATCTCTGCTGTACTGATTTGCGTCCACGTGAGCTAAGAGCGAATCTTCTGGTGGTTGGGCTACTGGGTTGGGTTTGTCAGGAGGGCACTTAAAAAGTCACATACAGTTAGGCAATTGGGGCACGTTTGCCATAAGAAGATATTGACACTCTGTTGGGACTGGTAATGGCACTAGTTCAGGGAAGGCTGGTCCAGCTGTAACAGCATAGATAAAGCATGGAAGAGACAACAGAGGAGAAGAGGGTGGGGAGAATTGGGTAGCATAGAAAATGAGAGATAAAGAGAAGAGAGGCAATTTTATATACCACACACCGAATCCATATAAAACACACACAACATAAAAATGGGAGCATTTTGATGATGGGGCTGTAATTTCAATGCAAGGCTGTGGTGACTATCAAAACTAGGGCTGTCAATTAGCCCAACAAGCGATTAAGGCAAAACAAATTAACTAAATTAAAAAAATTAGTCATGATTAATCGCAGTTTTAATCACACTGTTAAACAATACTAGAATGCCAATTTAAATGTATTATGAATATTTTGGAACATTTTCAAATATATTGATTTTAATTACAACACAGAATACAAAGTGTACAGTGCTCACTTTATATTATATTTTTATTACAAATATTTTCACCATAAAAAAGATAAAAGAAATAGTATTTTTCAATTCACCGCATACAAGTACTGTAGTGCAATCTCTTTATTGTGAAAGTGCAACTTACAAATTTAGAATTATTTTTTTTGACATAACTGCACTCAAAAATGAAAGAATGCAAAACTTTACAGCCTACAAGTCGACTCAGACCTACTGCTTATCTAGTCAATCACTAAGACAAACAAGGTTGTTTTCATTTATGGGAGATAACGCTGCCCACTTCTTATTTACAATGTCACCTGAAAGTTTGCATGGCACTGTTGTAGCCAGTGATGCAAGGTATTTACATGCCAGATATGCTAAACATTCATATGCCCCTTCATGCTCTCGTGATTGTGATTATTTGTTTGACAGCTCTAATAAAAACCATTTGAGCTTTGCTTTCATAGCTTCTAATTCTAACCAGAAGTCCTTGATGAGATAAAAGCATCACAGTTCACAGTTGCATATAACGTATTCTATATTCCCTATCAGAAAACCTTATAATTAATTATTATCCTGAATCCTCGTAAATCAAATAATGTACTTTGTTGCATCATAGAAATTATGTAGGTAAAAATATTGCAATAGAAAATGTTGGCACTGAAAACAGAATTTTGATCTATTTTCCTCTAAAACATAAATTATGTTCTTGTTTTTTTGTACCGATAAATTACTATTACACATTAAACGTATAGGAATTTTGACATGCCTAGCTCATTCACTGCCTATAATTACCAGAAAATCAAAATATCCATCAGTATGTTGGACAATCCATTGCAATATGTTTCATTTCCATAAAGACCAAAGGAGCTTTTATTAATGGTTAAACTAGAACAGTGAGAGATGGCAGATTTTCATCCAGGGAGAAAGTCTGTTCTGAGAGGAGATCTAAGTCTCTCTTGGATATTGCATGATAAAACTTAAAACAGAGAGCATGCCAGTTATTTGACTGTTGGGGTTCAGGGACTGAAAACAGGGAGTTGTCATGGAAACCATTTTACAACCCTAACTATAGCATTGACTATTATAACACAAACCAGGGTTTATGATATGCATGCATTCTGGTAGATCTGAAAAGAAATCAGAACATTAAATCAGTAATATAAATACATATATTGTACAGACGGTGTGAATAACCTGTAGACTACAAGTCTTTTTTTTTTTTTTAAGATACCTAACCACAGTCCGCATCTGAATTACAGCAGTAGAGCCACTTCACTACCTGGTCAGCCATTATCAGCAGTGGTGTTCTGTAGACATGTTGTGACAATTGGGGCTATAACTTTTTTTGCCTGCTTGGGAATTTACCATGAAAAGTAGGTCAAGATATTTTGAATAAAGAATGTTACAGACAGGTACAAGAAAAGCACACAGACAAACTAAATTAGTCCAAACAATACTGGTATAATTTAGACTGTGTGAGATCGTTCTTGGTAAACAAAAAAATGTGTTCAGAAATTAATACCCCAAAATTAGTGTGTCAAAAATGTAGGCCTAATTGGTGGGGAAAATAATAAAGGGACTTTGAGGAGAAAAAATGGCTACTGGAGTGAGCTTCACCACCATGGCTGCCACCCCCACTCTCTTCTGGGACCCTGGGTTTTTGTCAACCCCATCCAAAAAAATTTCCTGACCTGACCAGGCCAAAGAGAGGGACCCAGATAACATCACCACCTCTACTGGCTCCCGTTCAATCCCAAACACTACTTGGGATGAAACAGGATCGGACTTTAACAACCACAGCTCCAGCCCATTTTAACTACTCTTTTCCCCCAAAGAAGAGTTATTATCATCTTTGATATGGTACCATCTAAGAGACCATCAAACAAGGAATTTTTTTCCTTCTAACAACTCTCTCCAGCAACAAGGGATGAAAGCCTTATTTAATACTTTACATTTCAAATGCTTTAACCGTTTTTTCTTCTTTTCTGTATCGTAAATAAAGGGTTAAAAGTATATTTGCCATGGCACTAACCAGACTGAGATCTCTCTGTATACCAAACCCTGAATCTTGTTTAACACTGTTTACTATTGGACAGTGACTGGGTTATGTTAACACCTTTGAGCCTCTATATTCCATTGAAACTAACACAACTGACACGAGTAGGGGGTGGGGATGGATTTGAAAAATGACAGGGTAATGGATTTAGGGATTAGTTTAGGAAGGAATATACAATTACTATATTGGATCAGATCAAGGGTCCATCTAAACACAAAGTATGTTGGCAACAGGGGCCAGTACTAGTTGCTTCAGTGAATGAAGAAGGAAACTCTGCAGTAGGCAATTATGAAATAACCTGACCTAAGGAAAAGTTTCCTCTTAACTACCAATAGTTAGAAATTGATTTATGTCCTGAATCATGAGCATGAGAACCAATTTTGTGCCTTTTCTTTATTTTTACTATTTACTATCGTAACACTAGATATTCTTGTTATCCATATAAACTGCTGATCCTTTCTTGAAGTTCTTGGCCTCAATGGCAATGAGTTTTATAGACTAATTTTGCAAACAAGCATTTCCTTTTATCTGTTTTGAATTTGCTACCTTTCGATTTCATTCTCATTATGAGCAAGGGGGAATAAAATGCCTCACTTACCTTCCCTATAGCATTTGTTGTTTTGTATTCTCTTATCATGTCATCTCGTTCATCTCTCTCTCTAAGTCCCAGTCTTCTCAATCTCTTTTTGCATGAGAGCTTTCTCATTGTCCCTCTGGTTTTGCAACATCCTTTTGAGATGGGCTGCACATGGTATTCCACATGAGGCAGCATCATTGACAGAATGGCATTATCATTTTGTGCATGTTACTCTCCATCCCATTCCTTATACATCCTAACATCTTGCTTGCTTATTTGACTGCAGCTGCACATTGAGCAGAGATCCTCATTGAACTGTCCACAACCACACCTGCATTACCTTTCCTGACTTGATACAATTAATTTAGAACCGTGTAAGGTGTATGTGTAGTACAGATTATTCCCTCCAATGTGTATTACTTCGAATGTCTGAACACTGATTTTCATTACCATCAAATTGCCAATTTACCTAGCTTTGGCTGGGTTCCTCACTTCCATTTTCTGAAGACTATCTCTTTGGCTCAACTCACCAGTTGAATCCTGCCATTCAGTGGGTGTTTCATGCATAACAGTTTTGATGGAAGGCAGGATAAGGCTTTGATGGCAGCACCAGGCAAACAGGTAGATATCCATGAAAAATTTCAGCCAAAGTGCTTAAGGTATGGAAAAGTTACAAGCAATCAGAAATAAGGTCTTATAAAGGGAATCTCATTTAACCTTAATTGTAGGTGGCTCTATCAGCACCACAAATGCTGAAGTCAAGAAAATAAATATGGAAATAAATGTTAGCTATTTTGGTGTATTGCTTTAACATTTATAATTGACTACTTCTTTTAACCTTTTCTTGCTTTATTAAATGTATTTTTCAACTGAGATCTCTTGTAGGAAGTTGTCCCCTCAGACTATGTGACAGCAAGATTTCCTCATATGTCTGCTTGTCTGAAGAAGAGCTCTGTGTAAGCTCGAAAGCTTGTCTCTTTCACCAACAGAAGCTGGTCAAGTAAAAGATATTACCTCACCCACCTTGTCTCTTTAGCTGTTATACCACATGCTTTACTACAGCGGTTCTCAAACTTTAGCAACCCGAGGATGTCCATTTTGATTTAAAAAAATTTGTGGACCCCCAAAATTCCACCCCCACCTCTTCCTTCTTCCGCTCCCCCCCTTCTCCCCCTCTCCCTTGAGCATGCCCCATCCCCACTCCTCCTCCTCCCTCCCAGTGCCTCCTGCTGAACAACTGTTCCCCGGTGTGCAGGAGGCACTGGGAGGGAGGGGGAGGAGTTGAGGGAGGGAAGGGAAGGAGTTGATCAGCGGGGCCCGCAGACCCCCTGAAGTACCCTCAGAGACCCCCTAGGGTCCGCAGACCCCAGTTTGAGAAACGCTGCTTTATTATATTATTATTATTACTACTCTATCTTGCTGACAAGCTGATATCTACAGCTGACTGAAAAATTGTAACTATTTATTGCTGGAAATTACAATTTTTTAAATGTTCATCACATTTTCTGCAAAAATATTCTTTCTTTTACGAAATCCTGAAACGTGAACATTTTTGAGTAAAAGATTTTGGGAAATCATTTTTAGTTTGCAGGAAAGATTTTCTACTGTTTTAATATCCTCTGTAATTTTTCCATAAAAAATTTCATTTGATAAGCCATTTTTCACTTAAATTACTTTTCAATAAAAAAATGCAATCAGCTTTACCTCTATTTAACTCACTAATTTGAAAAGGGGAAATACATTTTTTTTTAAAATGTCAAGACACTCTTCCCCAATATGTTAGGTTATTGGTACTGAAACATACTGTGAAATAAACATTGCTTATTTCTGATCCATTAGAAACCACCAAATAATCTTACATTATTAATGCTATTTACTTGTCATGTGGTTTCTTCTAACACAACTTTGTATTCTCTTCTGGGACCTAAGTGAGGACACCATGTGTCCAATTTCCATTCACCAACAACCAGCAATGTGTTTTTATTTATACAGGAAAGTTAATTGAAGTTTCTTAAGGAAATGCAACATTTTTAGAAATGTTTTTCTTTTTGTGACATGACCTTTTTAGGACTCTCTTAAGGTTGCTCCACCCTAGAAGAACAAATGTTAATTTACAGCCTTCATTTATGTATTTATTTTATAGCTACAAGCTATTTACATCTTTAACTCCCAGATTTTTCTTTCTGTTCATTTCTTTCTTTGATCTCCCCATTGAGGTGGGATGGCACAACTAATAGCGGTGGAGTGGGGAGGATTAATCAAGATTTTTAAAATAAAAATATGAAAAACAATCTATTGGATTTCTCATTATGCTAATTTTTGTATCATTTTAATCCTACTCTCTGATCACTTTTTCTTTAACATGCTGCATTTTTTTAGAGTGGCTTATTACTATACCAGTTCATCATTTAAAATGCAAAAAGTCTCACACAAAAGAAGTCTCATCTTCAGACATTACAGAAGAAAAACGTCTGGATAACAATGCCAAGCTGGATGCAACAGTGAAGATATAGTCCACAAACTTTGAAAAAAATAATTTTATTCTTCTTTCCTTCCTCAGATCTGAGTGCTGCTATTGCAGCTGCATTGTGCCTTGTGCTGCGGATGTGTGACACAGCGCAAAGGGTGACACAATGCTGGGAAACCAGAGGAAAAGCGAACGCAACTGTAAAGTTCCCCCCCCTCTTTGCTCAGCAGGGAGTCCTCTGAATTTACTTCAGCTGAGAGGAACTCATTTTGGGTTTTCCCTAAACAAAGTAACAGAGCATGGTTGTCCATTGTTCTTATACACTGGACTCTGAAACTACCTCCTCTCCTTTTGTCTGTGTCTTTTTTGAAAAAATCACTCTGCTAGAGTGAATATTGTACAGTTTCTTATCCCATGAATACAGACAAAGCCTCCACTCTTCTTGCTTCCTACAGGGCATCTCCATGGAGGATTCATAGCAGTGCTGTAATATATTGGTATTAATGAGCACATCATTCAGTCCCCTGTTCAGCCTTTTTCCACAAACCCATACTCACAAACAAACTTTCAGGCAGTATTTATCTGCTTCAAACTCAAACTGCCGAAGTAATTAAAAGCTAGGTGATGGCAGGTCTGTCTGTCCAGCGAGGCTTATTTCCTTTTGCACATTCACAATTTTGTAATTGGCCACTGGATCGCTAACCTTTTCATGACTGGCCCTAGATCACCCTCCTACTATTCAGTGTCCGTAACTGTTAATGGGAATTCTGCATATAGCCTGAGAAAAGTATATAATAGCCTGAAACGATGGCTATATGTTTATTGTCCTCTCTTTGCACAGGGCTTCAGCATTGCTCTCTACAGTTATGAAACTTCATCTTTAAAGTACTGAAAGAATAGAGCTATAGGATAAAATTGTACTGAAAATGTCTTATAAATGACCAGTGTTTGTATTTTTAATGCAAAAAATGAATACAAATATTAAAGAAACTCCTTAGCATCTGTGTTGTCTTTCTCTTCGAGGTATCTATGGTAAAAACTTCTCATCACTGCAGATGTCAATAGAAGGTACTAACATGTTAAGCAGCCAATCCCAGCTATAATCCTAGTCCTGAAGGAGGTGGAACTAGTATGAAAGATTATTCAAAAAGGTGAAAGCCTGGTGTTCTGTTCATGAAGGGTCAAGCTGCCAAGTACCCTGCACCTATAATTATTACTTTATTAGCAATTTAGGTACACTTTATCTGCCACATCCACCACCAGCATCAAACCCTCAAACAGCAGTAATGCTGCCTAGAAGAATTCAGCCAAATCGTATTGACCAGTTTGTGTGACAGGCAGAAACAGCTGATGCTATGTATTGTCTGATGGGAAAAAAATCAAAGAATTTGAAGCCATCAAGTTGTGCTCTTGGAGCCTGATCCAAAGCCCAGTGAAGTCAATAGAAAACTCCTACTGACTCTGCTGGGTGTTAGATCAGGCTGATAGGAATGTCTTTCAAGAGAACAATTCTTTCAAGGACTGCAATGCAACATTAATTATGAAGCGGTTATTGCCAAACCATACTTACTTACTTATTAATATTTATTGTATGCCAACCAATCCAGTCTAAAGTTAAGTTCTTGTAAAATTTATTGAACGTTGATGAAACTCTGTGTTATACTCTAGCAATTAATTTTACAGATTAAGATATTTATCTTTAATTAAGGAGAATATTAACAAATCAATTTAGATGCCTCAATAACTCTAACCAAGCTTTTCTGGCTGTGAACATAGAAAAGAAGCCAAAACTGTTGGATATTTCTGATCAATCAGTGATCAGTGGATGTCTGGGTATCTTAGTACATATATCATATCAGCATACAGCAGTTGCAAAACATTAAGAACTGATATTCTCTGTCTACTACATTTGTCTTCTAAATACATTCATGGATACTTGTGGGATCCCTATCTACTAGTACTTGGAAAATGTGGGTTAGCAGCTTTAGTATTCAGACCAATTATCTTATACTGCATTCATTAGCTTGAACCAATCTATTCACATCAGCCACACCATCAGGGGCTCGTTCACCTGCACATCTACCAATGTGATATATGCCATCATGTGCCAGCAATGCCCCTCTCCCATGTACATTGGCCAAACTGAACATCTCTACGCAAAAGAATAAACGGACACAAATCTGACAGCAGGAATCATCACATTCAAAAGCCAGTAGGTGAACACTTCAACCTCCCTAATCACTCAATGACAGAAATAAAAGTAGCAATTTTGCAACAGAATAACTTCAAAAACAGGCTCCAACGAGAAACTGCGGAATTGGAATTAATATGCAAACTAGATACCATTACCTTAAGCTTGAATATTGACTGTGGATGGCTCAGTCATTACGTTAATTGAATTTATTTCCCCCCCTTAACACCTTTGTGTCAACTGTCTGTAATGGGCCATGTTGATTATCACTTCAAAAGTTTCTACTGATAACAGTTCCTTTCAATTAATTAGCCTCTTAACATTGGTATAGGCACTTCCACCGTATCACGTTTCTTTGAATGTATAAATATCTGTTCACTGTATGTTCCATTCCATGCATCCGATGAAGTGGGTTCTTAACCCACGAAAGCTTATGCTGAAATACATTTGTTAGTCTCTAAGGTGCCACAGGTATTTTTCTTGTTTTCTTTTTGCTGACACAGACTAACACGGCTACTACACTGAAACCAGTCTATTATTGTTTCATTAGCATTCAGCACTACTTTCTCAACAGGACACCTAAGCGATGCACCAAAGGACATGTTATGAGAAAGGGATCAAAAGAGTTCAGTGAGGAGAGAAGCAAAGTTATGCCTCTATTATTATTTATTGAGTGCCACGGAGGTGCACGGTGCTTGCTATCAGGCAAGGTTTAAACTACAAACATATTAATAACTGAGTTAGCCAGAAAAGACATTTCAGCAGGGCCTCAGAGGGCATGAGAAGGGAGAGAGAAGACAAAAACAGGTAGCAAGAGAAGTGGGCCAGCGCTAGCATCAAGCACATCTCATAAATCACTTAAGCACATACATAACTTTAAGAGCATGATTAATTCAATTAAACTCAGTCACACTGCCTGCATGTTTAAAGTCACAAACATTCTTGATCGTTCATGGCCCTAGTGGTTAAAACACAAGACTGTGCAGACTTCTGGATTCTGCTACTAAAGGCATAGCTACACTACAAACATTTGTCTCCACAAGTTACATCAGTATAAAGCTGCCGCAGTTAGTATGTCACTTGTGTGCGTGCATGCTTGACTCCTTGTGTCAATGCTGTGCATGCTCACCAGGAGTGCTTGTGTCGATGCACAGTATGGTGCCCCATAGGTAGATAGGCCAGTTTGCAACCTGCCACTGTCCAGTGAACTGTCTGTTGGGAAGTTTTGGCAATGCATGGTGGGGCAGAAATGAGTCACACAGGAGTGATTGGGAGCAAGGAGTCGACTTCCCAGCATGCAATGGTCTCCATCTGATAATGTAATGTATATCCCATAATCTTCACAGCTTTTAAAAAAATTCCATGAAGTTGCATGGTCCTCCCCACTATCCGCCATCTCTGACAGCAGCATGGAGCCTCACAGCTTTGCACTATTGTCATAAGCTTGAAAGCCCAGGATGCACAATCCTCCAGTAGTTGCAGCAATGTAAGAAAAACCTGCTGTAATGAATTTCTCCATGGATGCAAAGGGAGGTGAGCCCATGATTGTTGAATCTGTAGGTCCACAAGAGATTGTAGCATCTGTGTTCGTGGCCAGAGATGCTATGTTATGTCCTGGTGCATCTCCCTCCCCTCTTCCTGCTGGGACTCCTGGGTCTGCCTCCTGTCTGCTCTTTCCTTCTCTGGGATGTCTGCCATGCTCATCCTGCCGGACCTTTGCTCACAGTCTGATGTAACACTGGCTTGCAAGATCTCATTGAACATATCATGAGTTCTCTTCTTTCTTCTCCCTATCTGGCTCAGGCGTTCCACATGTGGGGAAGGGGAACCCCTCAAGGCCACAATAGCAGCAGCTACAGATAAAACACACAGAAGTACCTTTGTCAGTATAGTCACAATGGAAAGTGAAAGTTAAGACTCAGACCTCCCTACTCTTGCTCCTCTAAAGTTTTAAACAAGACATGTTTATTAACACTTCTGCTTCAGAATGCTTGTGCATGGCACCATTCACAGCACCAGCAAAGGAGATTGTGGCCCATCAGGAGTGAGGGAAATGCAGAAGGAATTGTTCGATTGAATGAAACTATGAGTATAGAGCAATGACACTGAATACTGGCACCATTCTCCACAGGCAGAGGTGATTTTAGCTGATATCTCACTCCTGCGGGTAACCAAGGCAGAGAAAGCACAGCTTCTGCTGGCATCCTGCAGCCACCCAGGCCCATAGGCTACTAGCTCGTGTTCTGCAATGGTGCCTACTGAAGATATCACTGATTGGTGTGGGAAAGCATCCTACCATAGAGGAAGAAATAAAGCTGCTATCCCTAGAAACCTTTGGGAGAGGATTGCAGAGCACCTCCATTAAAGTTTCATAGAGATGTCTCAGGAGGATTCAAGGGACTTCCCTGTGTACATTAACAAACTGCTCTGCATGCGCCTCTCCCTTCCCCAACCCCACTGCCTAGCTCTACAGGGAAATGAAAAGCATATAACTATGCTACCTCTCTTTGTGGTACTGCTACCTCTTCCAATGTGAGTATAGCAATGAAAAATTGATAGCTGTGTCCTGTTAAGTTGCATAACATTGTAATGGGAAATACAGTTGCACACTTACCCAAGGTTCCAGCCCCTTCACCGTGCTTGCCCGTGTTTGACAGGCTGGACTGTGAGGAAGTCTCAAACATGTCCTGGCTCCAGGCATATCTGTCCCCGTTGCATGTCCTCCATCCTCCGCCTCTTCCCCTTCCACCTCATCCTCACTGTTCACACCAGGGACCTGTGACTTGAGCTTCTTGGAGGTATCCATAGTGGTCTGCAGGGCGGTGGTGGGGTCAAGTATGGTGGCCAACTAGGCAGGCAGCTCTTTGTAAAAGCAGCAAGTCTGAATATCAGTGCCAGATCGACTGTTGGCCTCCCTGGTCTTCTGCTAGGCCTGACGCAGTTCCTTCACTACCACACAGCCCGGCTGCTGGACTGTTGTATCTCTTTTCTTTCATCCCCCACTGCAATCTGCTCAGAGATGTCAGCATTTCTGTGACTGCTCCGGAGCTGTGCTTGCACAGCCTCTTCTCCCCACAAGCCCAGGAGATCCAATATCTCCTGTCTACTCCAAGCTGAGCATGTCTGGGGCATGTAGCTGGCAGGGTCAGCTGGGCTGTTGTGCACAACAATGGAGAGATGCTAGATGTGCTTACCAAGCTGGGCAATCGAAAAAAGGCATTTTAAAAATTCACAGGGCTTTAAGAGGGAGGGCCTTCTGGTCTCTGTGACCCCTTGCCAGCGTAATTCTTAACTGTGGCCAGAGTGGTCAGTGTCCAGCATTGTGGGACAGCTGGAGGACTATTAGAGTTGACATAAGTAATGCAGTGTCTACACTCACACTTCGTTGACCTCAGTACATTGACCATGGCTCAACACCACTCAGTGAAGTGGTGTAACTGTAATGGGGCACTTACATAGGTGGGAGAAAAATTGACGAATAGACACATGCACAGCTAGGTTGACGCAAGACAGCTTATGTCATCCTAACTTTGTAGTGTAGACCAGGCCTAAGACTTGATGTGTGATATTGGGTAAGTCACTTAACCTCTCTGGGCCAGGTTTACCAGCCAGTAAAATGGGTACTGGCTTTATCTCACAGAGGGTGTTCTGAATTGTTTGCAAAATGTGTTGTGATCCTATAATGAAAATTTGCTATGTACAGTGTTTAAGTATGAAGTATATTATATGTACACTGGGCTCACAGGTATCTGATTTTGTGTAAATTAGCTAGCTAGCCAGCAGCCAGGTTATTTTGGGAGATTATCTACAATTTTGAGAGATTATCCAATCCTTCCGAGTAATAGGCTCAAAACTCTTACTAGAGCCCCTACTTCTATTTCTTCCTATGTTCCCTCCCCCATCCTCCACAGACTGTCACTCTCAGATTCTCTATCCCAGTCTGCAACTGGGCAGGGGATTTTTTTGGCTTGAATTAGACAGGCACAGATGGTACCAGGATATTGCCTCGGAAATGAACACTTGCTGTAAATCCTGGAGTTTTTGTTGTTATCCCCACAACAGCTCTCTTAACAGTCTGTGCCGTGGAAGAGGCGGGAGACGTGAGAGACAGTGAAATCTTGGTGTTTCTAATATTAGCAATCCTCACTTTCTCCTTTAAATATTCTGTAGTATTCAGAGTCCTGGTAGCTTTCTCGAGAATATTAAGAGGAAACCTCAGAATAAATGTGAAATGACACTTTCCCCTAGTTCAAGATGGTGAAATGTCTCATGAGAAAGGAAACTTTCAGTCAGCAAGATCTTTCTCCAAGGGCTGGTGCTGATAACAAGAAAATAAGATAATCAGACCATAAAGAGAAAATCTTCCTAGCTTGGGAACCAAATCCAGTTCCACTGGGTATGGGGCTCTGCTGTCCTGAAGTCATTTTCCCTCTCTGTTTCCCAAGCAATGACTCTTTGTCCATTACCCTCCCTGAGGATAATAAGGATCTGACACAAAGCAAGAAGCTGGAAGTTACTTCCTAGCCCACTCACATGCCCTGGGTCAGGATTCCAAAGGCAGTGTATCCTGGGTCACTATCCACTGAGTCCTGTGGCTACTATCAGGTGAAATTCACCTCTGTGTACATGGCCAACAAAAGAGCTATTCATCACTTAAACCCTCAAAACAGAGCCACCAATTCCTCCCTCCCCTTAAGCTGTGCTGAGTGCATCTGAGCTGCAGATGAGGATCTAACCCATTGCTCTAGTTATTAATTATTTATATTGAAAAAATCTTTTACAGCCCTAGTCCGGGACCCATTGTGCTAGGCGCTGTACAAACACATAGGAGGACACAGTTCCTGCCATGAGGACTTGCCCACTTCAATTGCATGTTGTGCCTCCTTGCCTCATGATTTGTCAGTCTTTGCTCTTTACTAAATAGACAGTCCAGACAAACGGAGAAGCAAAGAGATATAATGTACAAGCAAAGTAGAGGGAATGACGGTAAGGATCGGTCATGTTTCATGCTGATTCTGTTGTAATCCAATGGAACAGGAAAAGGAAAGAAGGGAGAAGAGGAATTGGAGTAGAGTTGAAGGAAGGAAGGATGGTGAGAAACAAGCCGGGTAGGAAGACTGAGAGGGAAGGGGCAGCTCAGAAGTCAGAACAAATCGCCGGTTAGCAGAGAGGAATGAATGTCATGAATTCACATTAAACATAAAAAAAAGAGAGAGAGAGACTCTAATGACATTACAGGTGTCTGTAAAATATATTGTCTGAAATTTATATTGTCTGAAACTTTTTGACCAATCAACATAGTGGTTTTCAGTGATTTGAGCATTGGCCTGCTAAACCCAGGGTTGTGAGTTCAATCCTTGAAGGGGCCATTTAGGGATCTGGGGCAAAAATTGGGGATTGGTCCTGCTTTGAGCAGGGGGTTGGACTAGATGACCTCCTAAGGTCCCTTCCAACCCTGATATTCTATGATTCATATATACGTACACTCAGGAGTCACACATTCATTACCTTTATATGCATCAAGCTCAGGCACATTATCTGATCCAATGCTGCAAAGCAGCTGTTATTCTGTTGAGTTTTACTGCAAATATCTACTACTTTTTCACCTTCATATGTTGGGGGCATGTGCTATAACTTGAATCCAAAAGTTATTTATTTATCCACCTAGCATGAAGAGTAGTGCGTGTGGTTATATGCCCGGAGCACATATTCTTAAAGTACACATTAGAAGTTAAATGGACTTTCTGCTTGATATTTAGCTAAAATATATTTTATTGGGACAAAATAAAAGAAAACAGAACCAAAAAAGCACCGCTACCGGATCCTGGTTGACAACTTATTGCTATTAAAAAGTAAGCAACGGTAAAAAGTAACTTTTTAGTTACTCAAAATTTGCTGTGTTTGTTATAATTGAAAAGCTCTTTTTATTCCCTCTTTTTTCACATGATGATTCAGTTATCCACCCTACATGATGGACATGGAAGGGGCTAGGTATGAGAGTTATTCTTCATTATATAATCAGTTTATCAATTTAAATCTAAAGTCTATCTATCTATCTATCTATCTATCTATCTATCTATCTATCTACCTATCTTATTGCTGTATAACATCCTAGAGCCTCCATGTTGTTCAATTTAACGGTACTGTCAAACCCTCCCACTAAAGCAGCAAAACAGCAATTTTGTTCTAGTTCACATTTACAGTGTAGCACTTAAAAATAGCTAGTTCTAGCAGAGTTTGTTTTAATTGTAAATCAAAGAACCTGGAACCTTCTCATACAAAGGCTCAGAGGGATCAGACTGCTTTTCATCAATTCTTTCCTGGGCACTGCTTCAACTAACCCTTATACGCTCCAGAGTAATCTTTGCTCATGGGATTCATCCTATTAAATCACTGGGCCTACTTCCATGACTAACAGTTATTTACATGATTAAGTGCTGTAATATCAGGCCCTTAGATTCTAGTCTGGTGAAGTTTAATTACATGATGATCTTGATCTTGTGCTACCCTGCTAACTAACTGGCTGACCCAGTACTGGTATTAGCTATGAAAAAGAACCCATAGGCAATTTGACGGAAGGGCAACTGATAGGGCTTGAGTGAGGGGAGGAGAGGTAGCAAGAGGTACTGATCCCCTGGCCATTGTCCCCAAGGCATGACACTACTGTTGTGTCCCAGAAGCATTACTGTAGGCTGACATGAGAACAGGCTACTCTTTAGCCTCATTTGAGGAGTACCAGAGGAGTTGATAAAAGGGGATGAAAGAAGTCTTCAGACAATATGGAATGGCATTAGGAATGCTGTTAAAAACTACAACCCACCTTGAAATCTTACTCAATACATTCAATAAATCCACAAATAAAAGAGTAAAAATATTCAGCTTTCTCTTAGGGTCAATGTTATTGGTGTGAAAGCTACTGTTTAGAATAAAAAAGTAAGCTGTGTGAAAGCAGGAATTCTTATCTGTGATGTGTGGCCAATTAGTACTCCTAATATGACTTTGGTAAATTGAAAAGAAAACAATATCTTTTTATTGGGAAAGAAGAAAAATTATATAAATTAATCTGTTTAAATAAAATAAGGACCAACCTGAATGTTTTCAGACAACTTAAGACGAACACTTTGTCGTTTAAATTAAATACATAGATAGTGACACAAAATGAAACAAAATCTGGCTCTATATTTCTTTCTTGCACAACTATGTACTTCTTGGGCCCTTTTAGGATTGAAGGCTGCAATGCACACAAAAACAAAATCACAGGAAAAACTGTTCTAGAGACATTTCTGCCTTAACCAGAAGCAGGAAGTACGGAATATCTCACTGGAAAGCCTGTTTTTCTGAGATTTCCAGCCCAATTTTACAGACCCAAGATGTGTATAAACATCTGAATTCTTGAGGCCTTACTTGGACTTTTGTTTATCAATGTAGGCTTCTTATATTATTTAGTGCATATGCACCAACCATAGGAATTGTCCAACTGGAGGAAATTAATTCATAATTAAATAAGAGGAGCTCACTTGGGACATTTTAGTAATCAAGACAGGTTAAAAATACGCTGTGGTTGCCAAAGAGGAAATATGTACACTAAGCATGGGAATAATGCCCATATTTTCCTGGCTCCAGAAAATTATTTCAGAGGAGCTAAACTCACTTTTGTGCTAAGCATTTCAGAGGCAATCAATAGGGAATGACAATAATAGCCTTACTAGTACAAACCATTTATTTTTATTGAAAAATAAAAACCAAAGACTCAACTCAATTATAATAATTGAAATAATTCATGGAAGTTCCAGGACTACTCATCTGTTCGTTTATGTTTAATTTGGAGTAGTGTTTGTATATTTAATATAGGAAGACATTTGAAGCTAAGCTATCTGGATATATAATGGCACATGGCTAGACTGTAAATATATATATATATATATATTTAGTAGAGTAGGATGAATGTGGAGAAGTTTGAGTTCAGCTATTGCCCATGTAGTTCAGCCCAACCAAAGCTAAACTTCTCCTCTCTGAGCATTAGAGTCTTTTTGACTGGCTGCAGGAGCTTCCAGACTTCAACATCACAATGCAACAGGCAACTTGTGTTGTGAGGCAATCTTGCAAAGTGGAGACAGTATGTTGTGAACCATCACTGCACACAAAAAATCTGTCACTTTCCTTCCCATGATAAATTCCAATATTTCAGTATTTATTTTTGTCTTGAACTTGGAGAAAAGTTTAACAATGGAAATTTTCATGAAATGAAAAAATCTGAAAAATGTTGAGTCAGAGAGGTCAACGTGAAAGAGTTCAGCATTCTGATCAAAATAAAGTATTTCAACCTTCCTGGATTGGAACATTTCATTTCATATTGTCCACCTGAAACAGCTCAGTCACAAGGACCGACCATGGTGGATTCCGAAAACTATAGTCTGTCCATGTTTGGGGCCAATTGGTTAGAATAGGGACATGAGGGATCCAGAACTATCACTTCCAAAGACATCCGGGTGGGTCAGGAAGACATAAAGATTAATGTTGACCCAACCCCAAATGAAACATCAATAAACTAAAAGTGAAACATTTCGCATTGTTTTTCCTGACAGAAAATTCCACCAAAATATGGCAGAAAATTTGAATTTTGATGAAACCCCATTTTCCAATGGGGACATATTCTATCAAATAGACTTTGATGCCTTTGTTTTACTAGACTTGAACCGAGATAATTAAGGCCTGTTTAAAGGTCTATCCATCCAGCCATAAAATTTACTTAAACAAAACAAAAGAATCCTTATCTAGCAGTACATTTTCACATGAGTAATTATAGACAGTTCTTGTAAATCATTCCCCAAATTTTCAGTGCCACAAATACATGTTGCTATATAGATAATAGCTGTCATTGCAAAATGGTTTCCATTATAAACTTCTGTTTTCGTTCAGTCATAATTTTCTCAGAAATTCCTCTTTGGGCTTGAAGCCGTTTAGACTTTAAGCCAGATCCCTACCTGGTGTAAATCTTCTCTGAAGTAACAGAAGCGACGCCAGTTTAAACCAGCTGAGATTCTGGCTCTTTGCTTCCTTCCTTCAGTGACTTTTTTTCAAAGGCTGAAGAAAATCTTGTTAGTCCTTTTAGAATGCTAATGGCATATGCACTTCCACCATTTTATTAAATCCTCCCTACAATGTCAAAGGCTCTGTAAAACTAGCAATGCTATGGAAGTAGAAACTTGACAAAGACATAGCCCTTAGTAAGGAACATGTGCTCTGAAAAAAATTGGTGATGATTTTTAAAAGTTACTAGGGCTGGAATGCAAAAAGAAAACAAGAAAAATACCTGTGGCACCTTAGAGACTAACAAATTTATTTCAGCATAAGCTTTCGTGGGTTAAGAACCCACTTCTTCTGGGTTCTTAACCCACGAAAGCTTATGCTGAAATAAATTTGTTAGTCTCTAAGGTGCCACAGGTATTTTTCTTGTTTTCTTTTTGCTGACACAGACTAACACGGCTACTACACTGAAACTGGGGCTGGAATGTTATCGTGTATCTTTCTTTGATCAAGCCTGTGAAAACCCACAGAAAGAATTTCAGCCATTAAAAAGAGAGCTTTGAAAACTCATTGTTTCTCGTGAGAACACAGTACAGTCTGTCCAAACTGTTTGTCTCTCTAATATCCTGGGACCGACACGGCTACAGCTACAGTGCATACAAACCATTTGTAGTCAAACAACATTATTTCTTAACATGTGGGTGCATTAAAAGTTAAACATTAAAAGTGAATGCTCATTCCTTTCCCTTTCACATGTCTATGGAATGGATCATTTCTATGCAACTCAGCTTGCTTCTGATGACAATATTTCCTGTTATTGTCAAGGAGTCATCTGCTCACTTCC
This sequence comes from Chelydra serpentina, assembly GCA_037349315.1. Taxonomy (NCBI): domain Eukaryota; kingdom Metazoa; phylum Chordata; order Testudines; family Chelydridae; genus Chelydra; species Chelydra serpentina. Next base: position 49,944,737 of record JBAIAC010000010.1, read on the forward strand.
ATTTAAGCTTTGTGGGGCGGTGGTAGTGCAAATGTTTTTTCAGGTGTAACGTCACCATTGACCACTCTGAAAATTCACACAGGACACAAATGGCTTCTTCAGCCTGGGTCAGTTTGTTTGCTCAGCAACAGACCTAACCAGCCTTTCTACGTGTAGCAGTGATGCAGCCGGGGAGTGGGAAAGGAAGCTCCCAAACGCCTTCCCACCTCAGTAGGAAATGCTCAGAAAACCTGACATTTTACTTTCTGTGTTTATTGTAGATCAGCTATGATGTACAGAGAGGGACGAGAGACTGTGAGGTCAAGGACTGCATGATAGAAAAAGCTTTCCTGCCACTGAAAGAATGCGACTGAATGTACCCTTTAAAAAGATTTATCCTGTTTTGATTTCAAGGACCCTGAAAAAAATCAGCATTAGTGAACCACCCACACAAAAGAGGAGGGTAACAGCTGCACAACAACATCATGGTTAATGGCAATAAATACAGCGTAGTAGTATGAAAAGGTCACTGTTAGAGGGTATCCTGCTGTGCTATAGTGTATGCAGGTGCTATGGGTGTATTCATAATAATATCATATCGTTGATGGTAGGGAATTATTAGGTTAATCTAGTCCAGCCTTATGTGTCAAGCAGGATGAAATCCCATATTCCATAAACGTATCTATCCCTGACGTTAATGCCTACAGTACTGAGTTTGCTATAGCTACCTCACTAGGCAGAAAATTGTTCTGCTGTCTGACTGTTCTTCCTGTCAAAAGGATTTTTTGTCTATTAATTTTCCAAGAAGAAATTGTCCTTTCTTCCTATTTTGTATATTTTACCACTGGTGTGCAAGGTAGAGAGTCCAAACCACTCCTTCTATTAGGATATATGTAGGGATTATTGCAAATACCATGGTAATGTTCACTCATTTCAAAGAAAGATTGTAATGATGTACAGGGTGGAAAGATCCTCTCTGGGTGGTTTATAAGCCAAGGCAAAGCCCACCTAGAACCCTCCTCTAGCCAGATAAGGTCACAAGTATATGTACATGAATGTTTATATCCAGGATGAGGAGTAGGACTAGAAACTATTAGGGTAAGAATAAGGGGGACAGGCAGTTGTTTGTTTTTTTGTTCTTTTTAGACTCATACTAGTAAAAGCTGACCCATTTTACAAAGTGCAGGATCGAGTTGGTTGGTTTTTTTTAATGGTAGCAAAAGGTGTTAACAGACAATGCTGGTATGTTTGGGCTAAAGAAGCCCAAGGTCAGCAATTCTTAAATTAAGTAAGTGAATACATAAATAAAATTAAAATACTTATCTTTCTTGGGTTTTTTGTGCTATATGTTTGTACTCCTTTGGGGGTCCTTTCACTGAGGACTTTGACTAAGACAGAATTGAAGAGATTGTGTGGTCCAGGCTCTGAATGGTGAAGGGGGCATTGGATTGTCTGATTATGGGCCATGCTCTCTGTTGAAGCAAATGGAGCTCTGTACATTTACACCATTGGATAATTTGGTCCTTTGTGTCTTCACCCCCTGACTCTGCCAAAAAATACCCTAACTGGGACAGATTTTGAAACTCCCTTCACTCCTGTCTCCCAAATATATGTCAGCCAACTTGGGATCATGCTCTCAAGTTTTGCAATATCACCACTGTCAAAACAGGAGAAGCTCAACATTTGTGTTTGATATGGGCCATATTTAGTTTTGTTTCCTCTTTTCTGACATTCACCCTTGTGGCTAGCTCTGAGTGGGTGTACAAAGTGAAGGGAGTGGGTGTAAGGAATTTTCCTTCCCCTTTGTGCTCCTGTGCATGGTCCAACCATCATCTCATCCTCCCAAATTGGGATGGATGGAGGTATTCCACCTTGTTCCGACTGCAGTCTTGATGAGGTGCAGTTGCGAGGAGGTTTGGCAGCTCTTCCCTAGAACAACATGACTGGGAAACCTAATGTTATCTGCACTGAAAATGAAAACAATTACCTACATTTGTTCATTTTAAATAAATGCTTCAAGGACTGGCTCCTCTTTTTGCTGATACTCCAATAGTTTGTTTGCACTTTATTTCATTCTTTAACTTAAGCAATATTGAAAAGATGAAATAGGGATTTCTTTTTCCCATAGATTTGTTGGAAACATGTCTTAAGTCAGTCTAAACAGAAGATTGAATATTTTACAATAAATGCTGTTAGGCAACTTTTGTATATGGGAAATGAAATGGATGTTTGATGTGTTTCTAATATTTCTTACTGTTTTTTTCCTCTAGCTTCAAACTACATTTGTATAAGTGGCACCAGTACTTTCATTCATTTGAATGGCAGACTAGTTCCAATCAGTGAATCTGTTTTGTTTTGTTTTTTAAAAAAGCAGGGGGTGTCACATTTTTTCTTTATTTTTCTCTTAACATTTTGAAATATTGGAAAAATTTTAACCAGCTCTGTGGCTAGTTGAAAAATAGGACGGGGGGGGGGGGGGGGGGAGAGTGCAAAAATGTCAAAATTCACCCCTTCCCCTTTTTAGTAATTTCTAAATTTTGTCAACATTTCAAAATTCAAAACATTTCAATGGGCTGCAATGAAGGAACAAACATACTTGGTTCTTTATTTGGAGGATCAGGAAAAGGAATCAGTTCTGATACATTAATTATGAGATCACACACACACAGGCACACACATAAAAATCTCTGCTTTTAGCACTAGTTGGAAATTCTTCTTGTGAAATAAATATAGGAGAAAACTAGTAAAGTGAATTGATTGTAATACACTAACCATATAATGCCACACTATTTATTTTATACTTTTTCTTTCATACAAACATATCACAAAATGCTTCAAAGCCAGTAAATCTGCACATGCCCTCAGAGTACAACTAAGTTCTACAGTTAACAGGAAGCATCTGTAGGTGTATAGGGAAAGGGGTGAAGAGGGAAACAGTGGCCAAGTTTCAGGGAGAATGATTAAGTACAGGGAAAATGGGACATTCAGATACTCCTCCCAGTTTAGTGTCATCTGCAAACTTGCTAAGGGTGCAGTCCACACCATCCTCCAGATTGTTGATGAAGATATTGAACAAAACCGGCCCCAGCACTGACCCTTGGGGCATTCCACTTGATACCGGCTGCCAACTAGACATGGAGCCATTGATCACTACCCGTTGAGCCCGACCATCTAGCCAGTTTTCTATCCACCTTACCGTCCATTCATCCAGCCCATACTTCTTTAACTTGCTGGCAAGAATACTATGGGAGACTGTATCAAAAGCTTTGCTAAAGTCAAGAAATAGCACATCCACTGCTTTCCCCTCATCCACAGAGCCAGTTATCTCATCATAGAAGGCAATTAGGTTAGTCAGGCATGACTTGCCCTTGGTGAATCATGCTGACTGTTCCTTATCACTTTCCTCTCCTTCAAGTGGTTCAGAATTGATTCCTTGAGGACCTGTTTCATGATTTTTCCAGGGACTGAGGTGAGACTGACTGGCCTGTAGTTCCCCGGATCTTCCTTCTTCCCTTTTTTAAAGATGGGCACTACATTAGCTCTCTCCTGATCTTGGAACCAGCCCACGTGCTTCTCTGCCCTGCTCTGACAGTAACAGTCCATAAGGAATACTCCTGTGGTCAGAGATCGACGAGTCCTGTGATCAAGAACCCTCCCACCCTCGAGTCATTTCAGAACAACCACTCAACCACTGGGGTGGGGTGGGGGGTAGGGGAGAAAGTAGGTGGATTTAAACCACTTGGGTATTCTCCTAACTCAGGGGAATCTTCAGCTGCCCCACGTAGGGCATCTTTTTAGCTGGTTTGTGATGCCTCCTTTGGAAAGAAGTATGACTTATAATTAAGGCTGCGTGTCTGTCACGGAGGTCACGGAAGTTATGGATTCTGTGACTTTCCATGACCTCCATGCAGGAACAGCTCTAATAATTTTGCCACCCCAAGCAGTCACTGAAGAAATGCTGTTGCAGCAGGCAAGAATGGGCCGGCAGTCTGAGTTCCTCGGTGGCAATTCGGTGGCGGGAAGAGCGGTGGACCTGCCGCCGAATTGCCGCCGCGGGACTCGGACTGCCACCCCATTCTCGATGCCGCCTCTGGCATCAGCTTGGAAAGCTGGTGCCTGGAGCCGGCCCTGCCTCCATGACTTCTGCAGTGGCTGGTGATGGCTCAGGGGCTGCCCGGTGTTTACCGGGGGATGTGGGGAGGCCCTCACCGGCTCCCACCGGCATGTCCCTGCAGCTTCTAGGTGGAGGGGCCAGGGGGCTCCACGTGCTGTCCCCGCAGCTCCATTGGCTGCAATTCCTGGCTGCAGAGCTGGTGCTTGTTGGGGGGGGGGGGGGTCCCGGGCTATGCGCCACCGCCTGCCTCTCCCTGACTTCCCCTAACACCAGCGGGGGTCTCGGGCCATTCCCCCAGCACCCACAGTGCCCCCGTACCGCCCCCCACCTGAGCACTCCTGGCCCCCTGGCCTAAGTTTTAGTTAGGGGTATGTAGTACAAGTCATGGACAGGTCACAGGGCCATACATTTTTGTTTACTGCCCATGACATGTCCATGACTTTTACTAAAAATACCCATGAATAAAATGTAGCCTTACTTATAATATCTATCTGCCATCCACTGTAGAAAGATATTGAAGGTCAAAATATGATATTTAAGGAGAGAGAATAGGATGGTAAATATTTTAAAATGATGAAATTGGGCTTTGGACATCAATAAACTGAATATATTTGTCTCATTCTTTTGATTAGTGTACTCTTGTCATGATCAGTTTGTCACAAAATTTGACATGATTTGAGAAATAGCATTCTCTATTTGGGAATGAGCAAACACTGGAATATAATAATAATGATATATAGAGAGCCTGATTCTAGAAAAGCTTTACATACAATAACTAATTCAAACAGAGGAGTGGTATTACTGGAATCTGTTCAACTGTATTGTTAGAAACATACACAAGAGCTTGTATTTTGGCTGCCTTCATTTTATCTGCCTCCAGCCAGTGTTAAGTGTAACTACATACACAACAGTCCAGAAAATGTACAACTCCAGATTGCCCTCAATTTCAAATTAGTTCTGTGAAGTTTGTCTGCTGCTTTGATTTTGATGTTTGATTCAGATGGACCAAATCCTATAGTTCTTACTTCAGCAAATCTCCTATTGGGTCTTCATGTTTTTTCCAAACATCACTCTCTCTCATATCAGCATTTAGTTGTCATTTTTTCCTCTCCCTCTAATCTTTTATAGAGTTTCCTTTGGCTACAAGTTGTCTTCTTCTCGATGAAGGTCTTTTAGTGTTTGTGATTCTTTATTCTGGGGTCATCATGTACACTTAAGGCCAAAATAGGGCAAACATTTCCAATTTGGGTGCCTAAAGATAGGCACTGACATCCACAAATGACCTGATTTTTAAAAAATGCTTTGCAATTTACAGTGAAATCAATGGGAGCTATGGGTATTCAGAGCCTCTGAAAATCAGCACCCCTAATTGGGTGCCTAAATGTAGAAATAGGTGCCTTATCTTAGGTACTCAGTTTTGAATATTATGGCCTTAATATCCAGCTGTGGATGGGGAAAAAAAAAGAAACAAAATAAAACTTCAAGGAAAACTGACTTCAAGAGACTTTTGTGTCCTCTCTTTTTTATTTGTTATGAGTTCAGGAATGCAGGCAGCAGTTACAACAGTCTCTCGTTCTCAATAGCTATGGTTAGCTACAGGCAGCAATCAAGGGATATTATCACACTGCTGAGTCTATGGACATGTTTATGGTTTTAGAATGGGTAAATTATCGCTCACTTGTGTTTAAATAACTGAGGAGTTTGGGATTTGAGACTGGAATGATAAATTGGATTTCCAGTTATCTGTCAGAAAACAGATGGTCACATTTCAAAGCACTTCGTTGAGAGCTCTGTAACTTGCCGGGTCACATAGTATTCTGAATTGGGATGGGATCCTATTGTTTTCAGCGTCTGCTTGCTAACTGAGAGCTGTATCCTGCGTATTACTTACATGAAATCCCCACTGACTGTGTGGACATATTCTAACTTTGACGTTAGTGATAATTTCCTATATTAATTTCTTTATTGTCAAATGCAATCACATCCTCCAACAGGAATTTCCTGAAGTGCAGTACTAGTCAGACTAATAAAGCTATGACCACCTTAACACATGTCAATTAGTTTTGTTGAAGCAATTCCTGCTTATTCTTCTTCTTTATTTGATGGCCAAGGCCTGTGTTGCAAATTATTAGCTATTCATTCACATCTGAAACCTAGAGGTTGGTAGAAAGAAAAAAGAACAAGCTAGGGTGTTGTCTTCTTCGACCACATAGCTGACTCCATCCCATCACCCTTCTCTTCATCCACCCAGACATTCGCAGTATTTTAAAATGAAGATTTACATACTAGCAGAGAAGTTAGAGATCAAGAACCTATTTCATAGATTGATTTATTCAACCTAAATTTCTCCTTGCTTGTTTCCACTCCATTTCTCTAGTTATATTGCTTAGATCAGTCTAAATGATTCCTCTCCCTCCTGGATGTTTACACCTTCAAATACTTGTGGTTGGTTATCATAGTACTCTTTGTCACTGTTGGTCTTTTTGGTTTTCTTCACACTGCTCCTCTGATCAAGGCCTAAGTGTGGGCTTTTAGGGCCTCTTGTTGGTTTTCTCCTCTCCTTGACCTTCAGTTGTTTGTTCAATGAAAACTCAAATAAACATGAAAAAAATCATTCAGCACTTTGAAAGCATCTGTGAACACAAAGCTACAGCTGCCATGTCTTCCATTCGCCAGCCTTTGCTTGCATTCTCTTTAATGGATATGTACACACAGAAAACAAATGAGAAGCGAATGAAAATGTAGCCGCCAAAAGACTGAGTCTTTTGGGACAGTGACACAACTGGGATTGACGCTCAGCATATTCTAAAGGAGTTAGCTTCTGTGCACTTCAAAACCCTTCTAGAAAAGTGAATTTCTGCTAGAAGATTGACAGCATCACTTGTTCTACTTAGGACGCAGCTATGCTGGCACCCTCTTTACTATGTGACCATAGTCAAACACAAGTAGAGTAACATTGTCACTGCTAGAGGGAGTTCTTGCACTAACTAGAGCAGGTGGAGTTCTGACAACTCACTCTCCTTTCCCACCCCAGGAAAAAAATGTCTGGTTTTGTTTCTACTTTTGTTTTTTGTTATTACTAGCACTAGTACTAACATGTCAGAATATTGTTTTATTCATCTTATTATTGCATTGCCATGAAAATCCATACAGCCAGGGGTAGTAGTCTGCCTACACCCAGTGAGACCTTTAATTGCTATATTGCTGATTGCCCCCTCCGGCAAGAAAACAATGGTGTTTCCTCTTGATTCATTCCACAGAGGTTGGGAGAAGGTAAAGTGGCTGCTGTGGAATCATCTACCGGACAAGCCCACAAAACCCTGAGATGTCTGAGAATTCTCCAGCCCTGAGTCTCCAACAGCAAGTCCCTTCCCACCATGCTCTCTGGTGGCACAGTTTCAAAGGAACAATATTGTTAGTGTTTCTTCAGCCATTGACTTCCCTTGAGATACTTATGTGTGTGCGTAAATGTAATACAGCCTAACATAGAGTAATTTCGATGAGGCACATGGGAAGGGGTGGGGATAATGTGCTTCTCTCTCCTCACCCTTGACTCATCCACCCCTTCCAGGGAGCAACTCCAGTCCAGACCCTAGGACCCATGAAACACCTGCCATGGGGTCTAGACAATGTGGGAATACTTCTGTGGAGATGGCTATTGCCCCCCAATCCTTTTTTCTTTGTAGCCACCCTATTGTTGCGTTAGATTTTCAGGTCTGTATTGAAGAATGTACTGGATTTTTCAGATTCCTTTGGAACTCATGTCCACTAGGTATTTGTACTGTAGTGGATCTGGGTTCATTTGCTTTGGCCATCACTTAAACATCTTCCCATTTGTCTCCTTATCATTCTCTCACCCTGTCTCCGGTGTTCAAAGACAGAAGCTGCTTTGCTTTCCTGTTGTACTGGCTTTTCTACATCTGTTATGTGCTGACAGCAGCTTCTTCACTGACCCTGTGTTGTTTTCTTTAAGGAACATAGTTGCAATTTGGCAATCTTTTTCACAGGTGTCTCATCATTTATCACCGGGCAAGGGTTACAGATTGGCCCCCCTCAAGGTGTACTTTCTGTAGGCAACTGTAGCCAAATACTGATTTTGATTATCTCCTCTTGTTTTCTTAGTTTGAACAATACATTCTGTTAGCCCATTTGGATTTTGCAATGTTTGGGATTTTGCATTAGTGTTTTGTGGATTGAGAAACAATTGGAGCATAATTATCCACTGCCTTGCACTTCATGGAATCATTTACACTTGTGCAAATGGAGTGTAAAGTTACTGTAAAATGTTATTACAGGTGTAAGTGAGTGGAGAATTATACACCCTTTGAACAGATGCAAATGACCGCACAAGGCACAAGGGAATGAAGAATCAAGTCCTTGATCAAAAATTCTATATTTTTCAGAAATAAATTTCAAATGATGAATCATGTTTTCAGTCAGGGTATCTTCAAATAGACTCAACTCAGAGTAGCTTGAACATGAGTCAACTCCCACTAAGAAAGCTGTCTTCAAAGTTGTAGAAGTCAGCCAGTACATTTTGCCAACATCTTTCTGAGTTCTCACTGTTGTAATCAATACCTGTGCCACCCTGAACATTTCAAAATTATATCATCGACCTATGTGTTTATTCCAGGACTATAAAATATTTCTCTGGCTCTTTTTTTTGCATAATTCCATGCCCAGATGTTCTTCATGAATGCAACATTTCTTACTTCCTGCTTAATGGACTGATTATTTTTTCCTTTATCTATAATTAGGAGATTCTTCTTGTTGTTTGTTTGCAGCTTACATTGTACAATACTCAAAAATACAGACAGACACTGGCCTGATGAGCTTAAAGTCAAAAATTCTTAGATTCATAGATTCCAAAGCCAGAAGGGACCATTGTGATCATCTAGTCTGACCTCCTGTATAACACAGGCCACAGAACTTCCACAAAATCATTCCTAGAGCAGATCTTTTAGGAAAAAAATCCAATTTTCATTTAAGAATTGTCAGTGTTGGAGAATCCACCATGACTCTTGATACCTTGTTCCAAGGGTTAATTACTCTCACTGTTAAAAATTCACACTTCACAAAGTGAAGAGACCAGAGGGAGTTCTGAACTGCTGCTCTGACATTTAGAAGGAACAGAGGGTGTACCCGCGGGTAGGCATACTGCCTTGTACAGACTTGCATAGAACATTTGAATAGCTCAAAGAGAACTCTGTGCAGTCTCCAAAAGCCAGAGCTCTCCAGAGGGTTTCAGACTCCAGTGTAGTGCTGAGGCTTATCTCAAAAGTGGTGAGCTACAGTGACAAATTAAAATGCGATGTTAGAAGTCCATGACCTTGATCCCACAAAAAGATTCAAAAGCACAGGTCCCTATCTCAGGGCAGAATCCCATTGCAGCCAGTGAGACTCCATGTAGAATGAAGGGTCTGCATCTCTTACTCCTTCTGGAGGATCAGGGTCTGTATTTGTCTGTAAATTTACAGCGTAAGTATATTTACCTGAGAGTCACTTTTGAGGCACAGCCATATGGTCAGAAGGAGTTTCTAGCTGGCCATCATTTATTTTTCTTTGCTTTAAACATTCTGAACATATTAACCAAACATTCTGAGCTACTGCCCTCTTCACATGATGCACATCCACTGCTTGGCTAACATGTTGGCAGGTTAAACCTGCAATATCATCTTAGGTTATACTTCAGCTTTTTCACAGTCTTTAAGATTTTCTTCCCGTTTACCCCATTTTAAGACTCCTCAGATCATCCCGAAGGTGATCCATTTGGATTTGTACTACTAAATTGACCACATTTTCATGTTAACATCTCTATCAGCCTTCTCCAACATCCATTGAAGTCTATGGAAAGACTCCCATTTTTTCCCCAATGTGCATTGGTTCAAATACTAAGGTAGTAATTAAAGTAATGTAAAAATAAAGAGGAAATCCTGAAATGCACTGTTCCAGAGTTTTCCCTTAAATCTGTGTTGTTTAAGTTTCAGAAATCTTATGGCAATTTGCTTCTACATATTGGAAGTTCCAGAGTACAATAACTTTTAGTTACTAATTTATTTAATTATTGATCAATTGATTGATGAGCACTTTCCACAAATTGCTCTTGCTATTTACAAAGTGTTGCCTTTTGTACTCTAACACTGCGATTAACAGTAGTGACTTGAGCTCACTTCCAAACTTTGCTTTCATTTACACCTGTGCACTAAGGGACAGATTTACAAAGGAATAAGTAGGCACCTAAAAGTGAAGATAGGTGCATTGGGGCACTTTTCAAAAGTGTCTAAGGGCTGATCTACACTGGGGGAGGGAAGGGATCGATCTAGGATATGCAACTTCAGCTACGAGAATAGCGTAGCTGAAGTCGACATTTCCTAGATCGAAAGTAATTTTACTTACATCGGGTCCACGCGGCGCAGGCTCGCTCCCCCGTCGACTGCGCTTCCTCCTCTCGCCGAGCAGGAGTTCCGGAGTCAACAGGGAGCACTTCTGGGATCGATTTATCACATCTAGATGAGACGCGATAAATCGATCCCCAATAGATCGATTACTACCCGCCGATTTGGCGGGTAGTATAGACGTACTCTAAGAAACTGAAGCATCTAACCTGCTTAGGTGCTTTTGAAATCAATGGGAGTTTGACACCTAGCTTCCTTAGGTGCCTCTGTAAATCCCACAAGGCACTTATCCGCATCTTTAGGACCCTAAATACCTTTGAACATCTGACTCTAAATTCCATGAGGGCGCATGAATATAAATGAGAACTGATTTTGACCCACTCCTTATATAGGACCAAACATGACATGGAATTTTGGATATTGTCCTGACAATACTAGATAAGAAGAGTCTCACTCTCCTCTTTTACACTGCTTTCACGCCTGTGTAACCGCAGTCATTTCAATGGATTTATTCCTGATTTACACTGGGGTGAGAGGAGAGGAAAACAGGCCCATGAACTTTCCTCTTTTATAGTTCAGTCCAGATAGAGTCATTTTTACACCACATATGAAAATTCATTGTGGAAATGTTCTTTTTTTAAAAAAATTTTAATCCAAACAGGAACTTTTTAATTTTTGCCTTGCTCTTTTTGTTTGAGGAGCAAGAGATATACTAAATTATGGAGGTGACTGTTTTGAGTTGTGGTGTCTAATGAATTGTCTGGGAGACCAGTTATCTTCTGTTTAGTTATAGCAATGAATTATGAGCATCTTACATTATTTACATGTTAAAACAAAACACATTGATGGATAAAGCCTTGTAGAAATAGCTAGGCTCTTTTTTTTTTCAATAAAAAGATTAATAGAGCATTTACATCTAGGTTTATATCCACTCACCTTTTATTATGTTTCTTATCTGTAAACTGAATTTACTTGGGGCAAGAAGAAACTAATCTATAAAGCATGTGTACATTATCTATGTTTAAAAGAAATCCATTATTTCACCCTACCTTGAACATTCCACTGTAGCAAATCCTGACTGTATAACCAATGAAAATGTTGTGTTTTAAAGGGCAAACACTGCCAAAATAGTAGCTCAGCTGAAAAAGATGAGGTCAATAACTCTGGACTAATTTTGAAATCAGTTCCCCTTTGTACCCACTGCACACAAAATCTCACATTTTCAGTTCCCTGCACAGCTATTTAACCCCATGACTTTTCCATCAACACTGACTAAAACACCACATACTGCTTATAATTTTTTCTTTGCTTGTTTCTTTCTTATATTTAATTCAGTGCTTGTGTATGGTTCTGGGTGGATAACTTTGGAAACTGACATCTTCTCTTTATGCCCAGGATTGGCACAGGTTGGGCAGTGGTGAGTCACAACCCTCTACTATCTGTCCAGTCTATCTTATCTATGGCCTGGTCTACACTACACAATTATTTTGGAATTAGGCGCATTATACCGCATTAAAACTGAATCCGTCCACACAACCAACCCTGTTATGTTGAAATTAATGGGTCTTAAATCCGGTTTCTGTACTCCACCTTGGCAAGAGGAGTAGCGCTAAATTCGGCATCGCTATTCCGGATTTGAGGTATTGTGGATGCAATTCGATGCTATTGGCCTCCAGGAGCTATCCCAGAATGCTCCATTGTGACCACTCTGGACAGCACTTTCAACTCAGATGCACTAGCCAGGTAGTCAGGAAAAGCTCCAGGAACTTTTGAATTTGGCCAGCATGGCGTGCTCATCAGCACAGGAGACCATGCAGAACTCATCAGCACAGGTGACTGTGCAGTCCCAGAATCGCAAAAGAGCTCCAGCATAGACCAAATGGGAGGTACTGGATCTGATCGCAGTATGGGGAGAAGAATCTGAGCAGGCAGAACTTTGTTAAAAAAAAACGAAATGCCGTTCAAAAAACTAGAATTCTTGACCCAGAATTCCAATGGGCAGCGGAGACTGCAGGAACTGTGGGATAGCTACCCACAGTGCACCGCTCCCAAAGTCAATGCTAGCCCCAGTATTGTGAACGCACTACCCCGAATTCACGCGCTTAGTGGGGATGCACAAGATCGAATGTATAAAATCGCTTAAAAAAATCAAATAGAATAATTTTGATACAAATTCGTACTGTAGACGTGCCCTATGTTTTTATACTAGGCTCATTCCCATCATCTGAAGTCCCAAGGGACTCCTTCTAGGGGTGGAAAGGTTGGTCAGTCTCTGTGTTTATTAAAAGCTCAGTTATGACATCATGAGCCAGTGGAGCACTAGGATAGAGGAAACAGGTTTCATGTTGAAATGTAGTGGTTGTAGGCATTATGTCTGTAGGCATTATGTCCTTATAAGCCACACTGCTTCCAGGGGGGCCGAGTGAAGCAAGCTAAATGGGGACACGTGTGATGCCTACGAAAGAGCGGCATGTGCTCTCCTATGTGCTCTCATCACAATAGTTGATGACACCCTCTTGCATTGCCAGCAACACTTTCCTCCTGTCCTCTGGGAATACAACCAGATGCAGCATGGCTGCCTTCTGCACAGGTGTATTTGGGGCATGGGCTACCTGCGTACTACAATCCCCACTGTGTATGGGTAGTCAAAATTTAGCCCTAAATCCTTTGGCTTTCTGCTAAGACCAGTGCTTAATTTGTGCCAGGCCTTGCCAGGGCTGAGCCCTGCCACCTCCAGGCATGGCAGTTCATACCCCCAGCACCTCTGGACTTGCCGCATCAGTTATGAATATAAAAAAAATTGCTTGAGTCCTGGCACCTAATTGTTTGGGCCCTGGCACCTCTTTCAATACAAATTAAGCATTGGCTTAGGCTGCCCCAAAATAGTGGCAGTGCCAATTGTGATAGACGATTTTTGTGATCCAATGGTATCAGGGCTCGGCCTTACAAACTATATATGTAACCTCCTCCACCCCATTGAAATGGAGCCACATGCACAGTGGCAGTCTGACATACAACATCCTTTGCACAAGAGAGGTTAGGTGGGAGATTTAGGCCAAGGAACAGCCCTTGCTCATATGAAATTGCCGTTGGGCTCTTTAATGTCTAAGGGCTAGTCTACACTGGCAACGCTAAGGCGCTGCTGCAGCAGCACTGCCGCGGCAGCGCTTTAACTTGCCTTGTGTGGTCGCAGCGCAGCGCGGGAGAGACCTCTCCCAGTGCCCTAAAACACCCACCTCCGCGCGGGGCGCGGCTCCCAGCGCTGGTGCACTGTCTACACTGGTGCTTTACAACGCTGAAACTAGCTGCACTCAGGGGGGTATTTTTTCACACCCCTGAGCAAGAAAGTTGCAGCGCTGTAAAGTGCCAGTGTAGACAAGTGGCATACACAGAAATTCAGTTTTTAAGCTCTTCTTCTAAAGGCCAACACACAGTAAGCTACATGGACTATAACTTAATCAACCCCCGAGCCGTGAAGGACTGGGATGATTCTGTCAGGATTTGAACAGTGCATCCTTAGAGGCTTAGCTTTTCAAATCCTTTCCTTAGTCTGATAATTCATCCCATCTGGTACCTTCTCACCTCCAGGCTAATGCTATTGGGAGTTAGGTGTTAAACCAAGAGGAGAAATATACCTGTTAGCACACTACATTTTAAATGTTAATAATGGGAAGGATTTGATCCTTGGTCATATTTCTTGTCTGCCCCTGGAATTATGTAACATGACTATTCCAAACAAATGAAGGTTTAGTTTGGCAAGTGGCAACCAGACTTTGCACAATATTGTTCAGTGTGTGTGTGGAAATTGCCAGCATGACAGATTCGAAAGCTTAACATTCCTGACACCTTGCTGAAAAAATGGTAGTTTAGGGGAATTGAACTCGGGTGACTTAAAAATGGGTGCTTGGTATTTTCATTCTAGCAATGTTGAAGGATTTAAATTGCACTTCCAAAAAACAAAGACAAGCGAGAGTTTCCTTTTCAGATCTTCAACATATTCATTGCATGAGATGTCTGCTGTAGTGGTAAGTTTGGTTTCTTTTATACATCAAAGGATAGTTATAACTGGGTCTGCACGTGGGTTAACATGTGATAATTAAGTGACTTTAAATATTAATCATTCTATTTAAATGTAGCACTGGCAAGGAAAGAGACCTCTAATGAGAAGTAAAACTACATTATAAACACTGTGCTGTAAAAAGGGACCTAGTCAAGTATTTCCTTTGAAGCCAAGTAAGAACTTATCTAAGGCTGAACGTATTCCCAGGATGCCTTGAGGAAACTGAACTCTTTTCACAATCATTTGACAAACCTCTTCCAAAACACTCAGCATACAGATTTAAAATGCATTTTTCATGTGATCTCTGTGTGTGTGTGAATACAGCATGTGTTTTGGTCTGAACTCCCTTCATCTAAATAACTTCAGGAGCAGGCTCCATGTTTCAGTTAACTGTTTCCTGTCAAGCAGCCAACACATGTTCATGTAGAGGAAGCTAAAATTACAAAACTATTTTAAGGTAAACAAGCCTGTGGCTGAGATTTCATTTCCTCAGGGTCCAGAGTATTTTTGTTTTTGTTGCTGTTCGCATCTGGATACAAAGGGACAGATTAGATATTGCAACTGTTAGCTTCTGCTCTTCTGGGGAAAATAAAGACAGACTTTGAATTGCAAGCCCCTACATAATTCAAAGGCTAAACTAAGCCTGAAGGCAGTGATCAGCTTAAAGATCCGCCCGACAGTAGCATATTGCTGTTAAAGTTAAAATTGGGGCAGATGTGGCTGACTGATACAGAGTTACTTGGAGTCACTTTCTGCGAAGAGATTCCGGAGACAGATAAAAAGGCCTTAAGACTTTTAAAAATGATTCACTCTCCTGCAATTCAATTTCACAATGTTTAAGTAACATGGGAACATCATTATATGATGTATTATTCACTATATAGGTATTAACAAAAGTCCACCCTCATGTTAAGTGTGCAAACAGCAGTATTGGTCATTTAAAAGTACTTTGGTTGGAGTGATCTTATTTACTCTCAGAAGTCTCTTCTAGGAATAAAAACAATTGGTCAGATGCTGGAGAACCTACTCAGGGTCAGATTCTGTTGCCTTTATGCTGAGTAACGCTTACTCAATTAAATGGATGTAGAATTTGGCCCTCTGTTTTTACTTAGGCATTCCTCAGCTAAAGTACCCACTGGCTTCAATGAGAGTTTTGCATGTCAAAGGACTGAATAAAAAATGAGTAAAAGATTCAACACTTAGCGCAATACTATATTCTACCAAGTCCACAGAACACAAGTTATTTGAGACCATTAACTCTTATAGAATGCACAATCACAGTTCAAAATACTGTGTGTAATAAAATGAATATCAAGAGAGAATGTGAGGTAATATAGACCCAGAATGTGATTTACCTTAAATGTGTTTATTGGTGCGCTCACTGCATGGAAGAAGGCAAGGATACATGATAGGGGTGTAATTAGACCACAACTTTATTAGTCAAATTATATCCAAGGTTACTGTCAGGGGACAGCCCAATGCAGTCACTCGCACCCAGCTGATTCTCTGCCCGTTCTTGGGGGTGCTCCCACTGCCAGGTGAGCCAATTAACCCACTAGGAAGTTCTCAGGGAGTCTCCAGCTGCCCGCTAGCATCCCTCCCCTTTTGGGTGGGGGTGAGAGGACTTCAACCCTTTCTCCACAGTCAACACCCCTGTAATGAGCATTGGCAGGGGCGGCCCCCTGAAGGGTAGTGTCCTGGCCCCTGGTTGCATTTACCCCCAGAGAGTTAGACACAGTGTCATCCCTCCCCATACCCTCCACCCCATAAGGAGATGCCTGCTGAATGCCCACTATGTTACCTTTCTTTTTTGGATCTGGAGCCTAAATCAGTGAATTCCTGCACTGGGCACCTGTAAAAAGTTGCCACAACTAAACAATTCTAATAGAGGTCCAAACTGTGCCCTCTGGGTAAGGAGGAATCCCAGCCCTCTGGTTGTATAAAAAAACCAACCCTTAGGTTTCACTGCAAGGATGGTGGACACCCAAGCAAACTTGGCCAATCTGGTGACATAGGGAAACATTCCTTCCCTGCCCCATTGCAGCAACTAACATAGCCCACAGCGACCTAGACTAGGGAGGGAGTGTGGAGTGACTTCTGGACAAACCAGCAAACAGTAAGGAACCCTGAATGCAGGGCTCCTTTTTTGGCTCCCAGTCTCTTGCCAAATCCTGCAAGAGCTCCATCCCATCCCATAAATCACATGGAGGCTAGAAATCTCCCAGGACCTGATCTGCCCTGTCCTTTAAGCCCTTTCCTATTGTGGGAGCCAACAAACTCACCCCTCGCTAAGCTTGGAGCCCTCAGTGGATGGTCGGGGATATCCTCTGGGCATCCCACTACCACCAAGTTCTAATAATAATTAAAAGCAATAGGCATGTGTTTGCTAGACTTGCAGCGTTTTGTGCCCTGTAATAGAGCTAGACAGGCAGTAGAGAGACAATGAGTTAACTAAACACCTTTATTCTCAGAAGCGACAAAGAGTCCTGTGGCACCCATAGACTAATAGACGTATTAGAGAATAAGCTTTCGTGGCTTTTTGTAGTTGGCTAGCCATTCATAGTCTTTGTTTAATCCTGAGCTGATGGTGTCAAATTTGCAAATGAACTGAAGCTCAGCAGTTTCTCTTTGAAGTCTGGTCCTGAAGTTTTTTTGCTGCAGGATGGCCTAACTTTAAACCTGCTATTATGTGTCCAGGGAGATTGAAGTGTTCTCCTACAGGTTTTTGAATATTGCCATTCCTAATATCTGATTTGTGTCCATTTATCCTTTTGTGTAAGGACTGTCCAGTTTGGCCGATGTACATAGCAGAGGGGCATTGCTGGCACATGATGGCGTATATTACATTAGTGGACGTGCAGGTGAATGAACCGGTGATGGTGTGGCTGATCTGGTTAGGTCGTGTGATGGTGTCCCATCAACTCAGGACTAAACAAAGACTATGAATGGCTAGCCACCTACAAAAACAGTTTCTCCTCCCTTGGTGTTCACATCTCAATAGCTAGAAGAGGGCCTCATCCTCCCTGACTGAACTAACCTCCTTATCTCTAGCCTGACTCTTCCCTGCATATTTAAACCTTCCCATGGACATTTCCACTGCATGCATCTGAAGAAGTGGGTATTCACCCACGAAAGCTTATGCTCCAATACATCTGTTAGTCTATAAGGTGCCAGAGGACTCTTGGTTGCTTCTACAGATCCAGATTAACATGGCTACCCCTCTGATACTTTATTCTCAGAGTTGTGCTGATATTGCTGATGATTCCAACAATGAAGTGTGGTTGAGTAAGTATCAGAAGAACATTAGCTTGGGCTAGGTTAGAAGCTCCATAGGGGGCACGAATATTCTAAAAGGAAAAAGTCATCGCTAGAAATGTTGGGCCAGATTCACTGCACCAGCACCAAGATCTGCTCCGTGTGGTGATAGAGGTGGTGGAGCATTCAAGGAGTCATTTATAACTCTATTCTCAGGCTGCCCTCACCCTCTCCCCAGCATGAGCCCATAGGCTGCCCTTACTTACTCCGGCTGGCTATGGTCTGCAAGGGCAAGTCAGTGGTACACAGGCAAGCCCCACCCCAAAGAACCCCCTTCCACTCTTGACATGACATCAATCGAGATGTTGGGGGCTGACTACACCACTTTATGCAAATTTGAGCTCCTTTATGCTAGAAAAATTCTTACCTGGCCTGTAGGGTCAGATTCCACCACTTTGTGCCACCTGGCAGTTAGAGAGAGGGAGAATCTGTCCCATTATATTTAAACAGATGGGAGGGAAGTCTTAATCCTAAAGTCTACAGGGTTAGAGCAGGTGTAGCCTGATGGTCAAATTCTCTGCTAGTGTAAATGGGTGCAGAGACTCCACTGACCTTAGTGGAGTTTCACCCATTTATACCGGCAGGGAACTGGGTCCATTATCTTTACCTTTGCACCGCTAGAGTTAGCTAAATAGCCTTTCTCTTGAGCGGAGACAGGTCAGAGATTTGCCCTCCTTTTAAAAATATCATAAAGGCTTTTTTTGGTTTTTTGTTATTAACAAGAGTACTTGGCTCAGTTCCATGACTGGACTTTAATTGCTTAATTTGATTTTGATTTTTAGTTAGCAGAGTTCAATTAGAGTTTTCAGGTTTTGCTTTGTTTTGTTTTTTGTTTTTGGTGAGGCACCAAAATCTTACAGCAGATAGACAACAGAAAAATAAAACTTTATATTATTATAAGAATCATTTCTAAACAAAATGTTCCTCAAAAATGTCCAGAAGACATCAGCAGCAATTTAAAGAGTAACAGCCTGCAAAAATGTTATTCTACACAGTTAAGCAGTCTTTGGTCTAAAGCTGTACAAACAAGCATCTGAATCCTTGTCATTTTCAGAGATTGTTTTCTTGTATGTGCTGATCTATAAATCAAAAACAATTGGAACAATTTAAAAAAAATGTTTAAAAAAATAAACAAAAAGGGTCTATCTTTCTTCTCTTTTTCCTGTAAATCAGAATTAACTCCAGGGGAGACAATGGAATTACACTGATGTGAAACTGGGGTATGTGAGAAGAGCTGATGCTCAAGTCCCAGGGTCTAATCCGAAGACCAGTGAAGTCAGTGGAAAGATTCTGGTTGATTTCAATGGGTTTTGGATCAGGCCCTATGCTCTCTGTTTGGGCAGATTGCCTGACTGCCACTTAATTTTGAAACAGACAATCCCTAAACCAATGTAAATGTTGGTTAATAGTAAACAAAGAAGCCAACAAACTTACGACAACACCACCCAGATCTGCTATAAGTAATGTCACTTAATGAAACTACAGGTAATATCTCATAAACAGTCACATCGACTTAAACTGAAAAGACTTCTGCATAGCATTGATGTGAAAGTTACTGAAACAGTATGATAGTTGTTAATGACATACTAATGTTGCAATATGATGTGGGAAAACACAAACCACAGAGTTCATAGTGAGTCTGATCCTGATATTATTAAAATCAGTGGCAGAACTCCCATAGACTGACTGGGAAGCGGCAATGAGAATAAGACATTTGCTCTGAGGAGCTACACTAAGAGTTCCATCATTCTATGCTGATTGTTCATCACTCATGGCTGAGCTCTTGATGGGTGGCTAGGAATAAAAACATTGTATTAGCAAGGAACTTAAATGCTAGAGCACAGATGAAGATGACATTCCACTGTGATAATACTCCCAGTGAAGGCAATTTTTCTCCCCAGGAGTCACTTAAAGAACAAATGAATGACTAACTTGTTCTGATTGTTCTTTTAAATCAGATGAAGCTGATTATTTTGAAAACTATCCAGTGTGCTCATTTAACCAGCTGGACTTTTTATAATTTCTGAACAGTACTAACAACATAAGAAGAGTGGAACTGCCAAACTGGCTCAGAACCATGGACCATTAATTCCAGTTCCTGTCCTCAATTCTGACTAGTACCACCAGCTGATTCCAAGGAAGGCAGAGGAAAGCCTGCAATAGACTGTTATTGGGCTGCCCATAGGGAAAATTTCTTCTTAATTTTTATTAGTTAGAGGCTGGCTTATGGCCTTACGCATGAGGGATTTTAGTCTTGATCCACAGCCCATTGACGTCAATGGAAGTTTTCGCATTGATTTCAATGATCTTTGGATCAGGCTTCATCATCCTTCCAAAATTGGTGGGATCTTGGGGGTATAACAGGACACAAAAGCCTCCATGCAAGTCAGGAAGGGGTTAGTGGGCTACTGAAGGCCCAGTTAGCCCAAATTCAGACCCATGGAGTAGGGAAGCAGGCCTCTAGGGTGGGGTTTAAAAAGAAGAGCCCTGCTCAGTTGGAGGGAGCAGGCAGAAAGAGAGAGCTGAGGTGGAGTGCTTTCTGTGGGAGAAAAAGTGGGCCCAGGCCTGGCTGGTGCTTAGCGGATGGCCTGGAGGAACGGGATGAGTTTATGTTGCTTTATACTTGTTTTGAACTTTGAATGCCCCAGAAGGGGTAGAACTGTAAGAGGTCTAGCTGGAAGGCTAAGTCTCTGCAACCTAGAAGGCACTGGGAGCTGAGCAGAGCAGAGGAAGAGAGCTGGGAAACTTAGGCTGTATGGCTGCTGCATAGCACAATGCAGAAAGGAGGTGCTCTTGTAAGGATGTGTAGTGACAGGGGGCGGATGGGAGTTTGTGTATTTTTTTCTAACCCCTTTCTGTTGTAACACTGCACATTTGTGTTATCTGGATAGATACCTGATGCCAGAGACAACAAATGAGTTAAATCAGCTCTATTTATTATTATTTGTATTGTAGTTGTACCCACAGGCCCCAGCCAGGAGCAGAACCACATTGATCGAATGTGAGATTTTAAATGTACAAGAACGATCAATGTTAATCATGATCCGCTTATTTGCTATGGGTTTCAAGGCACAGTTCAGCACTCTGCCTTTGGCACTGAGTTTTGGGAACTAAAAAAGTGCCCAGGCTGTGATGTTTAATTAGATCTCCTTGGTCTGAATCAATTAGAGGTTCCTTTTTATTTCCTTCCCAATGATGAAGAAAAGTTGTGTCTGGGTGAGTATGAGACACCTGCAACTGAGCGTAAGGTGCTGTCAATGTTTTATCAAGAGGCTCTCACAAAAAAACCTTGCCCCTTCACCCTGTGATAAACCCTGTGTCTCATGGTTTCGTGTATAACAAGTGGATGTGTAAGTGACTGGGTCACCATTTGCATACAAGTGCTTTCTCATAACCATAACCAAAGAGTGCAGCTAGGAAACTCGGCAACCCAGTCCCTTCTGCCAACCATACTTATACTATATTCATCCTGCTGAAGATATGTATACATTGTTCCTAAAAATATATACTTGGGCAGATTCTCTCCTGAGCCAGAGCTCTGCATGATGTAGGAGAAAGATGTCTGGGGAAGGGAGCCAGATACAGCCCACTGGTTCTGAGGTCCACTCCCAGCATGTTTTGGAAATGCTGGCCATTTTATGCAATCTGGTTCAGTCAATAGAATAAACTTGGTCATCTGAAGCACTTTTATGAGCCCTAGGAATGTAGCAGTGTCTTTGGTAAAGGCAGGGGAATCACTCCAATCTCTTAATGTGATGGTGGCATATTAATAGGGGACTGACAAGAACTCCTGAGGGCCCCCTCCAGCATATCAGTGATGCAATGAGAACCATTTTGCATCTGTATCCCATTATGACTCCTTTTCCATTCAAGATGGTAGGTTGTCAGGGGTCAGTTTGGGGTCAGGGGTCCTTCCCACTCCAAAGCTGAATCTATTTTGCAAGCTGAGACAAAGACCAGGTTATATGAGAGATAGTGAGGAGGAGAAACATGCCCAAAGATCTTTATGTGGGGGACCACACCAGTTATACATATTTTTAAAGATTAAATATTGATAACACATTCCCATATTGTTATGTGATTTCATGTCAGAACATTTTCCAGCAATGAAAGTGGCACATGGAGAGGTTCAAAGGCTTCAGAAGCTGTAGGATGAAAATATGTATGTTTCTTTAGAAACATAAACAACTAACCCAATGGCTTCCCTTAAGCCAGGAAGCTAAAAGCCCTATATCTTCAAAAGTTGTTTACGTGCTTCATATCTACAAGCCAGAAAATATAACCCGTAGAGCCGGACTTGTACCCATGACCTACTGACTTTTTTGACATCTTGAGGTCAGGCATCCAAAGCATGCACAAGCAGGAAATGCAAAGCTTCTTCCAACCACATCCTGGTGTTACTGCAGTGTAAATTAGAGCTATGAAGGCTCTGGGAACATTCATCTGGCAAGCAAGCTAGTTCTGTTTCTTTTTTTAAATAAAAAGCTCATTAAGCATATGGGCTCAGGGTGAGTTTAATTAACGTCAGATTTAAAGGCAAAGGGAAAAATTGAGGGCAGCAATAAATAAATTGGTGGAGTTCAGGGGAATTCTATATCTTGAGAAAGTAGCAGCAGACTTCTGCTAGATGCAAAGTATTCATCTGAGAGATGAGATATGACAAAGATAAGGGAACATCTTATAGAACTGCAATGAAGCAACATAAGAGCAAAAGAAGCTCACCGTTTAAGCACAGATCATGATAACTCAAGACTGGATCGTCACTTAATATTACTTACAGGGATAGGCTCAAGAAAATATCTCCCTTTGACCTCTCAAGAAAAATCACAATTTGGTCTCCTAAAAGAAACTGGTTTTTTTGCCATTTAAAAAAACTTATTTGGCATCAGAATTAATCTATCCCAGTCATATGCCTTTCATGAGGGATAAAGCTACTCTGGTGCAGTTGAATCCCTGTTGAAAGAATATTATTCTAAGGTATGGAAGCCTCTCAGATTGCTCTTGTTAAAAAAAAATTAGTCACTTTTTATTAGTGTTATGTGGAAAAACAAATAAACTAGAAAAATAATGCATAGAGGAAAATTAAGAGTCTATCTAGTGAAAAGAACAAAAGACAGTATGCAGGCAATGTACTGTAGCAGAATCAGCCAAGATGTAAAGTGGGCGTGGTATTCTATACATAGGTTCTGATACTGTGCCCATCACAACAGTGTCTGACCTAAAGTTTTAGTGCATTGAGCTGAAGATAGAACCCCTGCAGGTATGAACTTAATGGAGCATTCTTTGAATATCAAAAGAACATAAATTGGAGCCACAGAGGACATTGGGGTTGTATAAATGACCAGTGCAAGTGCTGAGCTCAGTTGTTATAATCAAATAAAGACAGGCAAGATGTTTCTCTGTGCTGCCATCTTTGATTCATAAGAGCATGAAAAACACTGAGGTAAATCTCAGTGTGCTGCTAACAATATATGCCCCACATAAAATTAAATTAGTACTGAGAAGCAAAGGTTAAACTTGTCTGAATGGTAAAGTTTAGATGTTGTTGAGTGAATTCAGACACTTAACTACATGGCCTAAAAAGTAGGCTACTATATTCAAATCAAACAAGAAAAGGACGTGTATACATCCAAAATATTTGAAATAACACCATAAAAGGTGAGCACTCCTCCAAGGGAAATGGTTGAGCAGGCCATGTCTAGAATTCATTTTCAATTTTGGATACAAACCAAGGGTTGGATCAGCAGAGCTGTGTGAAGAATAGACATTCTGTCTTGTAGAGGATGTTGAAATGTCAAAATGTATTTTCATTCCGATTAAGAACAAAATGTGAACACTTTGAAACTCAGTGAGAAAATTCTTAATTTTGTCATATTGTGTCGATCAAAATATTTTTAATTTCAACTTTTAAAATTTTACATTAAAATATATAATGGAAAATAAAAACAATTGAAACTAAAAGTCATTTTGAAAGGAAAAATGTAACTGTTTCATTCTGAAAATGTCAAAGTGGAACATTTCAACATTGTCAGGGCTCCCTACATCCCCCTATTTTTCTTTCTCCAAAACAAAATTTCAGCAATATTTACATGGTTTTGTGATACATTTCAACTTTGATGGAACTGCATTTTCTGATGGAAAATGGTTCCATCAGTTTTTCCAAACAGCTCTGATGACCAGGTCCAACTCAAGAAAGAAAATTAAAACTCTGTGCTTTTGACAGGGCTAAGAACCCAAAAGTCTACACTGCAATGAAACAGCTTCACAAACTGAGCCCCACGAGCCTGAAACAGCAGAAACAGGCCAGCCATGGGTTTTTAATTGCAGTGTAGATATACCCTAAGAAGGAAGGGTTTTGATTTGGGTCTCTCTGTCAGTGACTGGGGAGTCTAACCTGGACTTCCGAAACCTTTCCTTTGAAAATTTTGACAAAATCAGTATGTCTGGGGGGAAAAAATTTGGCTTTGATGGAACAGCATTTTTGACCAGGGCCGGCTCCAGCTTTTCGGCCGCCCCAAGCAAAAAAATGTTTTAAAAAAATAATAATTAAAAAAAAAAGGCCGCCGCTGAACTACCGAAGCAAAAAAAAATAAAAAATTAAAAACTGCCGCCCCTTACAGGGCACCACCCCAGGCACATGCTTTGCTGTCTGGTGCCTGGAGCAGGCCCTGTTTTTGACACCCACCCCACCCTCAAGTCCTCATAAGTATTCCAACAGGCTTTAAATGGGATTTTTCAAAAGCTCCTAGAAATAGCCTGAATTTGCTTCCACTGAAGTGAATGGGGGATTTTACCAAGGAACAGCTCCATTTATTTATTTATTGCTCCAAAATATTTTTTTTAAAAGCTTTTTCATAGTTGTTGTGTAGCCTCCCACAAGGATACTTCCCCTTTGTTTATTCTTTCATGTCTTTGTCTTTCTTCTTTCCACTCCTTTTCCCAGCAGCTCCTCCAATTCTTGAATGTTCAGGTTCCGTGCCAAAAATATGTGCCATGTTTTGGGGATTTATGGTGTGTGCTGTCCTTCTGGTTGCTACGTGTGCTGCTAGAGCCAGCCAGGATGCTCTTTATTATTATGAACACTGGAGGAGTGCTGAATTATCTGTGCTCTTGTGTATGCCAGCCTCTCTCCAGAGACCAAATTCACCACTGGCATAAGGAGGGATAGCAACATTGACATCAGTGGCATCATGCCTGCTTACTTCAATGGTACATTTGATGCCCTGCCCATGTTTTATGTGCTTCGAGGGTTAGGAAGTTGTCTTGTTCTTCCTGTCTGGTGCTGAAGATAAAACAAAATAAATCTCTAAAGAAAGGCCCAGATTGTGACCCTTGCAATATGCCCACATGGGAGAGTAAGGGGCTTAACCCACTGCACTCACTATCTGCCTCGTAGGTAGCAGTGTAGGGAGAAAGTAGCATCTGTGGAGTTGGGTTGGGCAAGGGTCTATGGGTTGGAAAAGGGCACGCATGGGTGGGACTGGCTGAACCATTGACTCTGCCTTCACAATGTGCTGGCTAGTGTGGCCGAGATGCTGCACCAGGCGATGTAACCTGCACCAGGTATTGGGTTGCAGTGTGGCCATCACTGTCTATTTTATCGCCTCTTGCAATATTTGGTGTGTGTTCTTAAAGGTCCTGCTCCTGGACTCATGTAGTCATGTGAGAAACTCAGCTTTCATTAAAATATAAAGCAAACATTTCTGCCCTCGTGGTCACGATGAAAAGCTTGACAACATGAACCCCAAAGGTTCATAATCCAGATGGCAAAAAAAGAGAACATAGAATGCAGTATTAGTTTTTTAAACCCTTGGGGTTTTTAGCCAGTCTCATGGTTTTGAGGGGTCTGAGTCATGACTGCTTTCTAATGCATGGGATTTGCAATACTGTGCAGATTACTCCCCTCCCAACATGCCTGCCCTCTCCAGTGCAAAGGGAGAACAGAGGACCCGATTGTGACCAACAATTTGGTTTTTCCCTGCTCCTGGGACAGCACAATTATGCACCAATCCTCTTTCAGGGCTTGTGAATACCAGCACAGTTACCCTCTTGATCTGCTGGAGAAAGCCTGTGGGGTTCAGGTACCAGTCAATGGCAAACTTTATTTAATGGTACCATTTTGCAAAGGTTTTGTAACAATTGTTTTCCTTAAAACAGTAAGAATCAAAACAGTGCTACACTGTGCTCTGTAATAAAAGGAACTCAATTTACTAATCCTCCACACCCAAACACATACACACATTATGGTTTATTTAATTCTGCCTCAGTGCAGCTCGATGGACAAGATGACCTTTTGAGGTTGCTTCCCGCCCTACATTTCTCTGATGGCAGCATACACCATTAGGGTTAAGTGTTAGTTGTAACATCATAGAACAATGTCTTCATGAGATCCTAAATAAACAAAAGGCTATCTTAAAGTTACGTATAGTCTCAATATTTTTATTAACCATGATATTTGGTTATTTTATTTAGCACATATTTAACATTAACCAGATTATTTATGGCTTCTTTAATAGCAAGGCTAACTTTTGTTATTTGATAAGTATGCGTTGGCATTTGGAGTCTAAACTGTTAAATAAGAGTCACATCACAATCTACCTAACTTCTCTGTTTGCTTATTGAGAAAAAATATTTGCTTTTGAGTCTGAACTCTTTTGTTTATTTTAAAATGAAATAGCCTCACAATGAAACAGCGTAGATCCGGTTACCAACCTGTCCCACCCAATAGTTTTAGAGAGTAATTATCAGTGGGTCACAGTCATGCTGGAAGGGCATAACAAGTGGGATCCCACAGGTATCAGTTCTGGGTCCGGTTCTGTTCAATATCTTCATCAATGATTTAGATAATGGCATAGAGAGTACATTTATAAAGTTTGTAGATGATACCAAGCTGGGAGGGGTTGCAAGTGCTTTGGAGGATAGGATTAAAATTCAAAATGATCTGGACAAACTGGAGAAATGGTCTGAATCAAATAGGGTGAAATTCAATAAGGACAAATGCAAAGTACTCCACGTAGAAAGGAACAATCAATTGCACACATACAAATGGGAAATGACTGCCTAGGAAGGAGTACTGCTGAAAGGGATCTGGGGGTCATAGTGGACCACAAGCTAAATATGAGTCAACAGTGTAACACTGTTGCAAAAAAGCGAACATCATTCTGGGATGTATTAGCAGGAGTGTTGTAAGCAAGACACAAGAAGTAATTCTTCCACTCTACTCCACATTGATTAGTCCTCAACTGGAGTATTGTGTCGAGTTCTGGGTGCCACATTTCAGGAAGGATGTGGACAAATAGGAGAAAGTCCAGAGAAGAGCAACAAAAATGATTAAAGGTCTAGAAAACATGACCTATGAGGGAAGATTGAAAAAACTGGGTTTGTTTAGTCTGGAAAAGAGAACCCTGATAGGACATGATAATAGTTTTCAAGTACATGAAAGGTTGTTACAAGGAGGAGAAGAATTGTTCTTATTAACCTCTGAGGATAGGACAAGAAGCAATGGGTTAAAATTGCAGCAAGGGAGATTTAGGTTGGATATTAGGAAAAACTTCCTAACTGGCTACGGAGATTGTGGAATCTTGATCTTTGGAGATTTTTAAGAGCAGGTTAGACAAACACCTGTCAGGGATGGTCTAGATTAGGCATCGGCAACCTTCGGCACGCGGTTCGCCAGGGTAAGCCCCTCGGCGGGCCGGGCTGGTTTGTTTACTTGCCGCGTCCGCCGGTTCGGCCGATTGCGGCTCCCACTGGCTGCGGTTCACTGTCCCCAGCCAATGGGGCTGCGGGAAGCGGCAGCCAGCGCGTTGCTTCCCGCATTGGCCGGGGACAGCAAACCGCAGCCAGTGGGAGCCGCGATCGGCCGAACCGGCAGACGCGACAAGTAAACAAACTGGCCCGGCCCACCAGGGGGACTTACCCTGGCGAGCCACGTGCCGAAGGTGGCCGATGCCTGGTCTGGATAATACTTAGTCCTGCCATGAGTGCAGGGGACTGGACCTCTCAAGGCCCCTTCCAGTCCTATGATTCTATGAATAGTTAATAAAATGTCTTCCTTTCAAGGCAACACAAATTACTGATGCTTAAAACCAGTTTTAAATCACATTGCTGGATATTAGCCTTGTTTCTTAACTTCTGGTTTTTGTCATGTATATCAATATGTGTGAATACAGCAGATCCTGCTGGCTGTACTTTAGGCTTGGTTCAACTCCTCTTTGCTCATCCCAGAGGAGGGTCCCTTTTTTTGGCCTGTCTGATTAGTGACTTGGCTGCAGTAAATGTGTAGGATGTGCATATGAGGAGCCCACCAGATGGGGAACTTTGCTAATTAGTTAAATCTGCTCTAATGTCCAAGCCCCAGTTGAGAGGCATAACAGCTGGGAACACAGTTCCCTGCTAGACACAAGCTTCTGTATCTCACTAGGAACTCATTTCTCTGTAAAATAATTGGCACATTACATAAATAAACTAACACAAATCTAAGTAACTTGAAGGTGATGAATTAGGGTATTTCTACACTTAAATTGTGACAGCAGCGCAGCTGCAGTGCTTTAGACACTACCTATGCCAACGGGATGGGTTCTCTCATTGGCAAAGGTAATCCACCTCCCCGAGAGGAGGTAGAGAGCTCAATGGAATAATTCTTCCATCAACCTAGCACTGTCTACACTGGTGGTTAGGTTGTTTCTCAGAGGTGTGAAAAATTCACACCTATAGTTATACAATGTAAGTTCATAGTGTAGACCAGTCCTTGAACTGAACCTCTCCTCCTCTTAGGTAATTCAGAGTTGAGTTTACCAGTCTGCACTTACTTCATGCTGAAGTGTCTAGGGCCTGGTCTGCACTAGAAAATCAGGTTGGCATAACAGCGCTGCTCAAGCGTGTGAAAAATCCACAACCCTGAGTGGCTCAGCTAAGCCAACCTAAGTCCCCATGTAGACATTGCTAGGTCAATGGATGATTTTTTCTGTCGACCTATCTACTGCCTCTCTGGGAGGTGGATTACCTACACTGATGGAAGAACCCCTCCCATCAGCGTCGGGAGTTTATACACTGAACCACTGCACCTGTGCTGCTGTAGCATTTAAGGGTAGATAAGCCCTAGGTGTTATAGTGATCTCTGATGAACACTTTCAAAATTGGGCTTGAACCACTATTTGAAATCCAGCATCCATTTCACCTTGGGTGATGATATAAGCAGAGTACATAAAATAAACAGGATTGGGCCTGGTTGGTATTTACTCATCAGGGGAGACCTTGCATGCCACATTTCAGCCCTATGTTCCTGAGATATGAACCCCTCTAGTGAAACTGTTGATTGATGCTTTACTCTGGTAGCATTGCTGAGCACTGCTATGGTAAGTGATGAAATAGATTCCCATATACATCTGCAAACCAATGACTGCCAAGCCATACCTGGGACTCAAGGTGAACCAATAAAAAACAATGTTTATTTTTTATTCAGTTTGAACTGGGCCAGATAGAAATGGTCTAGCAAGCGAGTTGTTTTTTCTCTCCTGGAGTCTGCCATCTTTGCTCCAGTATCTAAGCTTACACTAAAAAAAAAAACCTATATTTCTACAGTTGTAAATGCAACCTTCAAAAATTCAACCAGCTGTAAATCAGATGTCTGCTGAGATCCTGGAACAATAGCTCTGGGAGAGGTTAGAGCTGCACCATTCAGCTCAGGAGGTGTTAACTATTTCACTTCTGGTCAAAGAACACAAGCAATTAGCTGAATGTTGCTTTGTATCTCGAGGATCTCCATCTATTGTGCTTGGCATCTCATTTTAGGGTCGCAAGTGAATGGAGTTTTATTTGTAGGAGATGCCCACTATTTTTCCTCACCCCCATTTGACCTCCCAACTGCAAATAAAACAATTCCTTCATATTTATACCTGGACTGCAAATGTACTGAAAACACAGTCTTTTACCCTTCCAATCTTTTGCATATGGATCAAGCAAATCCAAAATCCCTTAACTCTTCCTTACCATGATTTTACACTGTGTAAGCTAAGAGATATGAAGTGAAACAAACTCAAACTGTGGCAGAAGCACGCTCGTGAGGCATACAATAGTGCCTTAAAAGTGGTTAGCCAACACCGAGAAATCTGCTCTCATTTTCAAGGTATGCTTCAAAACATAGCACAGCGAAGTTGACAAATTCCACATGTCTAAATGGCTCTACCTGTGGGTAAGCCTGAGGCCCAGACATCTTAATTTTGGTAGTCTTTTAACTAAATTCCTAAACTGAAAACATAAAAAGGCAGAATTGCAGGGGCTGAATGGCTCAGGGGCTTGGCAATAGGATAACAGAGCCTTTCACCCCTAGGTCACTGCCTTGCATTTAGCCTAGTTTGGCATAGTAACTAAAATCCTTAACACACAGTAGCTGTCTGAAGGCTACTGTATATAAATGACTTGGTGGTGTCTACATCACAACTGGTCTTGCTGGCCGTTTTTAAATTGCCCTTTCGACCTTGGATTTGATCCCACCAGGGTGGGACTAAAGGCAGTGAAAATGTACCTGTGTTGCTTACCTGTTCTGTGGATAAATACATGACTTAAGCCTTCACTGCTGTCACCTTTCCTAACTACTCTATTCACTTAAAATATGCAGAGCTAGAATTGCAAGGTTATGGAACTTATGAAAAAGCACATACTTTAAAACCTCATAATTTTCTAGGGTAGACCATTGAAAACAGTTTTTTTGTGGATTAAAGACTTAAATTTTATATGATGCCAAAAAAGCTATTCAGCAGTATTATAAATAAAACATAAATTCCCTTCACTGTAATTACTGTGGTCGATTATGCTAAACCCAGCAAATAGCTTTTCTGAAAACATGTTGTTAGCGAGTCTAGAGGTCATTTGTACTAATTTCTAGGAATAGATGATTGATTCTAATGAAATCAAAACAAATCTGAACCTTAAACCTGTTTAAGCTTAATTTCAGTGAAAACATTCACTGAGCAAGTTTGAGCAATTTTAATAACTTTTTGAGTTTTATCTGTCACTGTGATTTCCCCAGATTTCAATGATTTATGATGGTTCTTTTAATCAAAATGGTTAGGGGAAAATGTTCACAGGTGCCAACTAAATACATTTACAACATAGTTTCTCTTTTGAAAAGGTCATGCTCTTGAGCCTGAGGTAGGAGATGTTTTTTTTCCCTTAACAATTGTTTCTAACAAGGATGGGCAAATCTGTTTCAGGAAAAAGTACGTAATATTTATATTGGGGTAGTAATCTGAAGCTCCTTCCAGGTAGAGGGCTCAGTTGTGTTAGGCAACTCACACACACTAATAATACATCTACCCCCAAAATTTTGTTATCAAGGTAGAACTTACTCTTGAACCAAGAATCAGCCCATGTCCTGAGCGAAGTTTTTACCTGACTGTAAAGCTTGGAAAGATGCCCCATTATTGAATCCATCTATCCTATTTCCATCAATGATTTACTACAGCAGTAAATTCCTCACTGATTAACTTTTCAGTGAATAAGGAGTGAGCCCAGTTTTCAAGCTGTTGGCTCCTAAATAGGACATTCATATTCCCCCATTCCTGATGGCACTTATGCATCTCAAACAGTTATTTAGATAAATAAATACTATTTTGAACATCACACACTGGAGATAAATGTCCCAATAAGAAGTTCAAGTCAGAAAATAAAGATTCTCATTTCCTTTTAGCAGTTTAAAATATTTTCCCCTTCCATTCTGTGACCTCTACTGATACTGGATTCTTACAGACGGTATCACAAATATCTAGAGCAGCTCTCCCCTTTCTGATATACATTGTGGATCTCTAGTGAGTATTTTGCACTCACTCTGTGCCTGAAATGCTTTAGCCAGCAAGGTTTAAGTGTAGTAGCCGTGTTAGTCTGTGTCAGCAAAATGAAAATAAGAAAGAAAAACTTGTAGCACCTTAGAGACTAACAAATTTATTTCAGCATAAGCTTTCGTGGGTTAGTACCCACTTCATCGGATGCGTGGAATATTTCATTCCACGCATCCGATGAAGTGGGTACTAACCCACGAAAGCTTATGCTGAAATAAATTTGTTAGTCTCTAAGGTGCTACAAGTTTTTCTTTCTTATTTTCATTTAGCCAGCAAGGGCATTCCTGTGTGCAGAACTTGTGTGAAAATGTAACAGAGATTCTCACTTGCAGTAAAGGGAAACCTAACTCAATGATAAGAATTTGGCCTGCAGCTTTGAACTATTATTCAAATGAAAAGGATCTATGCACAGAAACTTCTAGACCATAGTCCCGCTTTAGAGAAATTAGTCAACCTAAAACACAGCTTTATAATTATGCCATGTTAACCGTAATTTATTTGTCATGATAGAGGATTTAGCATAGATTGTTCTCTGGGTTATTGTGATTGTGTAATAGAACTGAGTTTCTCTTTGGTGCAACAGAGAAGGGGGACTGCCAGGAAACCCTTTACAACTCCTTGTTACTCTTCCTGGTCCCCAGCACAAGATAGAATGGCATAAGGGCCATGATAACCTATGACCATTGGCTAGTTGAGGATAGATGAGGCACCAAATATTTGTCACACTTCCTTCCCTCCCCTCTCCTTGTACCCAGGACTACAAGGAGGTTGGTATAGAAACTGGGGTAGATTGCTAATACCTGCTGGGGACTCTCTTAAACCAGATTAGAAACTGTCCAGAACGGGCTTTGCTCTTTTTGTACCATCTAAGGCCATGTCTACACTACCCCTTACGTCGGCAAAACTTATGTCACTCAGGGTGTGAAAAAACACACTCCTGAGCAACATAAGTTTTGCCAGCATACGTGCTCATACGCACAGCACTGTGTCGGCAGGAGATGCTCTCCCGCTGACATACCTAGCACCACTTGTTTAGGTGGTTTTATTATGTTGACGGGAGAGCTCTCTCCCATCAGCATAGAGCGGCTACACAAGCATAGAGCTACACAACTGCATCGGTACAGCTGTGCCGCTGTAAGTTTGCTAGTGTAGACATGGCCTAAGCAGAGCAAAGGGAGTGGAGTGGGGAGGAAAATCTTCCCTGCTGACTTCTTCCAACCAGAATTAATTTGATACAGCTATATGTCAAACACTTATACCAAATACTTTTAAATGAGTCTGAAGTGGAGTATTTTAGTACTTTAATATTTTGTCCTCTTTCTGAAATCACTTGCCCTTAAAAACCTGAAGTAAAACCATTGAGGTCTATGGAGTTGCACTGGCATAGAACTCTGTAAATAGAATTAGAACTGG
The DNA here is from genome assembly GCA_037349315.1 of Chelydra serpentina. Lineage (NCBI taxonomy): Eukaryota > Metazoa > Chordata > Testudines > Chelydridae > Chelydra > Chelydra serpentina. Next base: position 49,977,851 of record JBAIAC010000010.1, read on the forward strand.
GCTCATTTAAGTCATCCTTCTGAGCTCAAATTCAGTATCTTAAATGCAAGTTTTTAACTTGCTTATCTTCAGCATTCCTTAGTCTAGTGTCATTAAGTCACAATTAACTACACTACTACTTTCTGTTTAAGTTGCTACACACGCAATGTTGATTGGCTCAGGGTGTGGGATTCCAAGCTGATTCCTAAATGTGGAGTTCTTGAGCAGTCAAAGTACTACTGTTGCCACTGGCTTCTCTAGGACGCGTTGATGCATTTGATGTGGTCTGTTGTGGTTGTGTAGAGATGTAAATTACTTGGGAGTATAGAAAACAGATTAACTGACTACAGAAAAAACTGTCAAGAAAGCAATGACCCAATAAGTATTTTAAATGAAAATGGGATTCAGAAACTAAAATCCAGTTGGGGAAAAAAACAAACCAACCAAACAAAAAAACAAAAACAAACAAAACAAAAACCCAACAATGGGGTGGACTCTTGGATACAATTTTACATTTTGGACATGCAAATGTTAAACTTGTTTTGCATATTTGATTGAGTATTGCCATTGCAAAACCAAACAATATGGCCATAAAATATTTTTCCCTGCTGGAAAAGGAAGATTTGTTTGTAAGAAGTAAATTGCATAAAAACACACGGGATATCCCAAAAGTCTCAGTTGCATAACACATTGGGGAGCTCTGAGTAGAAAATTCTAAGCTGAAGCTGAAAGCTGTACAAACCAACTAATATGAACATAAATAAAGTGTCTGCCTAATAAGTCTTTTAATAGTGGATTTTATTAGTTTTCTCATTAATTGAAAACAGGTCTCTTGCGCTATTGCATTGTTGCTTCTTAGGTTCCTTGGCTCAATTTTTCATAATTTCATTCATAATCTGGCTTTTATCATTTTTGGGATATCTCCACACAGAAGTATCTCTACTATCCTGTGCTGATAAGATTACATTAGACTATACCTTTATAGTATGAAGAAGCTGATTATCGTAATTTATGGTTTAATATAATCCAGGCAGAGTCTCCTTTGCAGATACTTCATTTAAGATAAAATGACACCCCTCCCACCCACCAGGGTGCTTTGGCAAAAATGAGTAGAGGGCAGATATTTATTACTTTAGTTTGGATTGGGAGGGTTTTATTTGGGCTAGAATTTTGAAAACATTTGTTCTGTACATGGAAAGATTTTGTTCTTATGAAACTGGAAAACTGGCCCTGGCTAGGAAGATAGAAACAAGGCTAAACTGACTTTAGGTACAGCCCTGAGCCAGGGGTGGTGCATAAGCTGTACTGAGCCATGAAGAGGCCTAGGAGCCATTATGACTAAAACATGCCTCTGAGTCACAATTCCGCCCCTGCTTCCCCATTATTGAGTAGGCATAAAATTTGGGTCTGGGTCCAGGGAGGTTGGTTCAGATTTACCTGACTTCAACATCAAGCAACTTGCCTGGAAGGGTGGAATCTTTGCCTAAATGGTAACTTGACTATGGAACTCTTTACCACCTGATATTTAAGACAGCCCAGTTAAGTGGGCAAACTTTTTGTTTGTTTGTTTTTGGGGGTTTTGTTTTGATAGAGAGCATGTTAGCAATGTGGTGGTTGGTTGCTGCATAGTGCCAAGGTTTGATGTCAGTATTTTTCTTTCCTCTTGCCAAAATCATCCACCAATAAATACCGTGAGGCAAATCTAGCCCCATCCAATCTGTGCAGTGGAAGGGGTACAGTGCAAGAAGTAGGATAGGGAGGCAAGGGACAGGGCATATAGGGGCAGAACAAGAAGATCCACTGTTTCCTCTTCCACAGAGGACTGCATAACTCAATAAGGGCACCTATAGGCTACTGCAGCCATTGAGCTTACACCATGCAATCAGGTAGCAGTTGGTTCAGAGCCTGGGAGGGAAGACTGCTTCCCCCTGGCCATCCACACTTCTGCCCAGCACCTACCCCAGATACTGGGTGCTTTAGGGTGACCAGACAGCAAATGTGACAAATTGGGACAGGGCGTTGGGGAGTAATAGGAGCCCATATAAGAAAAACACCCAAAAATCGGGACTGTCCCTATAAAATCGGGATATCTGGTCACCCTAGCTGAGCATCACATTTTGGGCTTGACTTCTGATAATAGAAGTGGTGTTCTTTGTCCTTCGGAGAGTCCATCTTACCAGAAAACAGTAATCAAAGGCCCTCTTTTCTCATGACCAGAACAGTAGTAACCATTACTGGTGAAATCCTGTAGCATTTTGCTATTGACTTCAGCGCATGGCCAGGATTTCACTCTCTGTAGCTAAAAATCAGGGCCAGGTATTTTCAAATGGTGACTGGAGCTTTAGCTGCACAATCCTTTTTGAAATTAGTGGAACGATGAGTCTCCCCCCTCCCCTCCCCACACACACACATACGCACCTATCCCCAGATATGAAGTAGATCTGTAGGGTATGGCTACACTGCACACTCTGTACCGTGGTGTGTAGAATACATGCAATGCATGCCCCCTACGAGTATAAACAGCAGTGTAGATGGTGGGGTGAGGCACTGCTTAGGCAAGTAAATACATGCCAGAACCTTAGGGTATGCACCCTACACAGCTCTTTACAAAGAGAAGTAGCACTTTCCCTGGCTACACTACTATTTTTAGCAGTGTAGTGTCCCACTGCCATTGCCATTCCCTTCTGCAGGGAAAAACTCCAGCAGCTCCCCACTATCAGTTTCATTCCCTGCTACCTTTCACTGCCACATGCAGTGTAGACACAGCCTGCTTTTCACTGTGGCATGCAGCTACACATGTGTAGTTCCTGTACCCTACGTACCACAGCCAGTGTAGATGAGGCCGTAGTTATGTGAGGGAGAAAAGGGTATGGTGCAGCTCCTCTGTTCTGAATCCAGTGTTCAGAAATCCAAGTGTATTCCCTTTATTGGTCCTCTGTCTTGCTGCATAGTTTTGTGGGTGTAACTTGTGAAACTTTTGCTTGTCTTGGATTCCAGCAAGCCTCTTTTAGATACAATGCATAATTGTATCACTTGAGTTTCTGTAGACATTGATGTATTTGATCTGCTGGCCCAAGATATGCAGTTTTCTCAGAAACCCTAATGTAAACAGCAAAAGTAATTTAAAGCTGCAAACTAGTATCCAGTGCTAAGTGTTCCCTGGAGATTTAAGGCATGGAAGGAGGGCTCTGACAGCCCATCCTGGATCAAGACCCCCTGAAGGTGGGTCTTTACCAGCATCTGCAATTAGGTCTAATTTTTAAAAAGTTTCTTTTTTTTTTTAAAAAAAAAGTTTAGTTTAGGTTTGACACAAGGATTTCCTTTTCTGCTGTGTGGGGTGGTTTTGTTTTTTGTTTTTTTTGGTATGCCTTTGCAAACTTGGAACTAAGGCTGAGTCCTGCTGACAGGGTTTGATATGAGGAAGTTTTGCAACATAATTTACAGCCAGTAAAGCTTGTCAGTGGGTGTCAGAGGGTAAATGCAGCAATAAGCTGGTAAAGTTTCACTAAGTCTCTTATCTAAGCAAGTCTGGAATTTCTGCACCTCAAACAAATACTTTATTTAGTATCTCAGTTATTTGCTGGTATCCTACTCATTAGAAACCGTCCTTGGGCTTGCATAAGCAGAAATGTATTTTGTTGAGTCAAACCACCGTATTGAAGGTGTGAGATAGTGACAGCTGTCATGAGTTGGAACATGGTTCCATGTGCCCAGATGCAGACTGCAAAGGAAAATAAATACATCTTTTTCAAATAAACTTTTCCACTGTCCCAAAGTGAAATGTTAATGGAGCCACACTGAGCAACAGGAAATAGCATTTTTATGGTAGGAGAAGGGAAAGCACATTTTCTTTTATTTTGCTAGCACATTCTACCTCGAATGGTGAGGCCATGAGGATTTGGGCAATAGATTAAAACACAGGGTTAGGCTGTGTCTACACTACAGCTTATGCCAGCAGAATTTATGTCGCTTGGGGTGGGGGTGTAAATAAACCACCCCCCTGAGCGACATAAGTTACACTGACATAAGTGCTGGTTCAGACAGCACTATATTGACGGGAGACCGTCTCCTACTGACATAGCTTCTGCTGCTCACAGAGGTGGGTTTTTATGTTCACAGGAGAGCTCTCTCCCATCAGTATAGAGCGTCTTCCCCAAACACATTGCTGTACGTGTAGATGTGCCCTTAGATTTGCAGCTGGTGAGACAGTGGGTCGGTGGCCAGGACACTGGACTGAGAGGCAGGAGACCTGCATTCAGTTCCCAGCTCTGCCACTGACTTGTAAGGCAAAGGTAAGACACTTCACCTTTGTGCCCTCTGTTTTCCTAGGCAATGTTGTCTATTTAGACTGTCAGCTCTTTGGGGCAGAGGCTATCTTTTCCTATGGATTTGTGCAGCACCTAGTACAATGGGACTCCAGCCTTATTTGGGATCTCTAGGCGCTATTGTAATGCATAAAATCATAGGATTAGAAGGGACTGCAAGGGTCATCTAGTCCAGGAGTTATCAACCTTCATTGCACCATGACCCGCTTCTGACAGCAAAAAATATTACACGATCCTAGGATGGGGGTCCAAAGCCTGAGACCGCCCGAGCCCTGCCACCCCAGGCGGGAAGCCATAGCTGAAGCTTGAGCCCATCCTAGTCAGGGTGGCCATAGCCAAAGCCCAAGGGCTTTAGCCCCAGGTAGGGAGCCTGTAGCCTGAGCCTCATCACCCAAGGGATTCAGAGCCCAGGCAGCGGGGCTCAGGCTTTGGTCCCGGGCCCCAGCAAGTTTAATGTCAGTCCTGGTGACCCCATTAAAAAGGGGTCCCGACCCACTTTGGGGTCTAGTCTAACCCCCTGCCAAGATGCAGGATTTGTTGTGTCTCAATCATTCAAGACAGATGGCTATCCAGCCTCCTTTTGAAAACCTCCAGTGAAGAAACTTCCACAACCTCCCTCGGCACTCTGTTCCATTGTCCTACTGTTCTTACAGTTAGGAAGTTTTTCCTGAGATTTAATCTAGATCTGCCATGCTGTAGTTTGAACCCATTGCAGTAGTGTAGCTAGGGGGGAACACGGGGAGCAGCTGCTCCCCCACTGAGCAGAAGCGGCGCCTTTTTTGTGCTCCGATGCCTTTTGCTCTTGCGCTGCAGCCGGAGCGGAGCTTTTTTTTTTGCTCCCGGCGCCTTTTTTTAGCTCCTCTCCCCCTGTGCTCTAAACCTGGCTATGCCACTGACCCATTGCAAATAATAATGGCATAAACTGGCATGATGGAACTTTTTAATGTGAATATAATTATAAATGATCATAAGTGTCTTCCTAATCTGTTTGGAAAGCATAAGCAGTACATTTGTTTTCTATTTAACTAACTTTTAGTTTTTATAAGTGAATGTGAAACATTTCAGGCCTTAGGTCCTTGGAGCAGTGTGTTGGCTTCTTTGGCCTGAGTCCTACTAGCTTTGTCAGTAGGCAGTGTGACACTACTGTAACTTGGAATGAAGTCTGAATTTTGCAGAATGGATGACATTTCAGGAAAACAAACAAACAAAATTTACTGATCAGAGCTGACTCTTGAAAACTGTACGGGATAGATTTTCTACTCAGCATGAGAAGGTTCAGACATCAGATTGAACACACAAGAAAAAACTTTCAAATATAATATCCTAAAGGTCAGCTGCTAAGGTCCATATTTAGGATCCTAAATAAATGGTCAGATTTTCAAATGTGCTGAACACCACCTATTGATTTTAAGAGGAGCTGTTGGTTGTTCGATATTTGAAAATCAGGGTACTTATATTAGTTAAGTCTGGAAAGCATTTAAAAATAGAATTATTAATGTTTTTGTGCGTCTATGTTTTTTCCCCATCAAAAGGTTGATATTACAGGAGATGCCTACATTTGGCTCCTGTGTGTGATTAGCTGGGTCCCAAAACTGAATTTCTGCATTATTATCGAATAGCAAGGCATCATGTGCCTCCACTTATGAGCAGCCTATACAATTCTAGAGGCTCTAATGCTTAGTCCCATTATCATTGCTTAGGATAAAGGAGCTCCCTGCTGCAGCTGGTTCTCCTAACTGCACCACAAGTGTGGTTCTCATTTACTTATACATTTTCTTAATATTTCTCATAATTTCAGGCCTTTTATCTCTTGCCTTTTTATATTAAAACAAAAGAAAAGCACAATTCTGACATGCATTATGTGACCACGCAATGAATGAAGGTCCCCTTCCTTCCTTTCCTTCCCTGCATGAGACATATTTTGAGTGGCAGTGTGGAGGGAAGAGTGGCCTCCATGGTGCTGGAAGTGGGTGAAGCTTTGACTGCCCCCTCTGCATGCTAGCCACTACAGCTGATTGGGCAGGAAGGGGAAGTGATTTGTGCCAGGTGTAGGGCTGGTGCAGATTACTTCCCTCTGGACCGAAAGGGGAGCTAGGGCCCATATTGTGACTCCCTGCTTTCTTCTGGAGCAGTGAAATTACATGTTACCCCTTTACTCATGGCTTGCCGTAAAACCAAAATCTAGCCCTTTATTGGCTGATTTTGTGCTTTGTGAAGTGGCTGGCCAGAGTACCTTCATTCACAGTGCCTTCATTCATTAAGAATTGTTCCAGCTGTTGTCACAGATATCTGTTGCAATGCGCATGGACTTTGGAGGGAAGAGCATAGATTGTAGGTGGGAAGAATTTGGAGACGGCATCAGGTGACTCAAATATAATGGGGAATTTCAACTATCCCCATATTGACTGGGTACATGTCACCTCAGGACAGGATGCAGAGATAAAGTTTCTTGACACCTTAAATGACTGCAGCTAGTCCTGGAACCCACAAGAGGAGAGGCGATTCTCGATTTAGTCCTAAATGGAGCATAGGATCTGGTCCAAGCGGTGAATATAGCTGGATCGCTTGTTAATAGTGACTATAATATAATTAAATGTAACATCCCATGGTGGGGAAAACACCACAGCAGCTCAACACGGTAGCATTTAATTTCAGAAAGGGGAACTACACAAAAATGAGGAAGATAGTGAAACAGAAATTAAAAGTTACAGTGCCAAAAGTGAAATCCCTGAAAGCTGTGTGGAAACATTTTAAAGACAACATAAAGAGGTTCAACTTAAATGTATACACCACATTAAAAAACATAGTAAGAGAACCAAAAAAGTGCAATCATGACTAAGCAACAAAGTAAAAGAAGCAGTGAGACACAAGAATGCATTCTTTAAAAAGTGGAAGTTAAATCCTTGTGAGAAAAATAGAAAGGAGCATAAACTCTGACAATTGAAATGTAAAAATATAATTAGGAAGGCCAAAAAAGAATTTGAAGAACAACTAGCCAAAGAGTCAAAAAGTAATTGCAAAATTTAAGTATATCGGAAGAAGGAAGCCTGCTAAACAACCAGTGGGGCCACTGGATGATTGAGAAGCTAAAGAAGCACTCGAAGATGATAAGTCCATTGTGGAGAAAGTAAATGAATTCTTTGCATCGGTCTTCATGGCTGAGGATGTGAGGGAGATTCCCAAACCTGAGCCATTCTTTTTAGGTGACAAATCTGAGGAACTGTCCCTGATTGAGGTGTCATTAGAGGAGGTTTTGGAACAAATTGATAAACTAAACAGTAATAAGTCTCCAGGACCTGATGGTATTCACCCAAGAGTTCTGAAGGAACTCAAATGTGAAATTGCAGGACTACTAACTGTCATCTGTAACCTATCATTTAAATCAGCTTCTGTACCAAACTACTGGAGGATAGCTAATATGATGCCAATTTCGAGAAGGGATCCAGAGGTGATCTTGGCAATTACATGTCAGTAAACCTGACTTCAGTACCGGGGAAACTGATTGAAATATAGTAAAGAACAAAACTGTCAGACACATAGATGAACATAATTTTTTGGGGAGAAGTCAACATGTTTTTGTAAAGGGAAATCATGCCTCACTAATCTACTAGAATTCATTGAGGGGGTCAACAAGCATGTGAACTAGGGGGATCCTGTGGACATAGTGTACTTAGATTTTCAGAAAGCCTTTGCCAAGTTTCCTCACCAAAGATTCTTAAGGAAAGTAAGCTGTCATGGGATAAGAGGGAAGGTTCTCTCATGGATTGGTAACTGGTTAAAAGATAGGAAACAAAGGGTAGGAATAAATGATCTAAACAGTGGGTAAACAGTGAGGGGTAAACAGTGGTAAACAGTGAGGTGGCAAAATTTGCTGATGATGCAAAACTACTCAAGATACTTAAGTCCCAGGCAGACTGCAAAGAGCTACAAAAGGATCTCACAAAACTGGGTGACTGGGCAACAAAATGGCAGATTAAATTCAATGTCGATAAATGCAAATTAGTGCACATTGGAAAACATAATCCCAACTATACATATAAAATTATGGGGTAAATTAGCTGTTACAACTCGAGAAAGAGATCTTGGAGTCATTGTGGATAGTTCTCTGAAAACATCCACTCAATGTGCAGCCAAACAAGCAAACAGAATGTTGGGAATCATTAAGAAAGGGATAGATAATAAGACAGAAAATATCATATTGCCACTATATAAATCCATGGTATGCCCACCTCATGAATACTGCGTGCAGATGTGGTCGCCCCATCTAAAAAAAGATATATTGAAATTAGAAAAGGTTCAGAAAAGGGCAACAAAAATTATTATGGGTATGGAACAGCTTCCATATGAGGAGAGATTAATAAGATTGGGACTTTTCAGCTTGTAAAAGAGATGACTAAGGGGGGATATGATAGAAGTCTATAAAATCATGACTGATGTGGATAAAATAAATAAGGAAGTGTTATTTACTCTTTCTCATAACCCAAGAACTAGGGGTCACCACATTAATTTAATGGGTAGCATGTTTAAAACAATCAAAAGGAAGTATTTTTTTCACACAATGAACAATCAACCTGTGGAACTCTTTGCCAGAGGATGTTGTGAAGGCCAAGACTATAAACAGGGTTCAAAAAAGAACTAGATAAATTCATGGAGGATAGGTCCATCAATGGCTATGAGCCAGGATGAACAGGGATGGTGTCCCTAGCCTCTGTTTGCCAGAAGCTGGGAATGGGCGACAGGGGATGGATCATTTGATGATTACCAGTTCTGTTCATTCCCTCTGGGGCACCTGGCATTGGTCACTGTTGGAAGACAGGATACTGGGCTACATGGACCCTTGGTATGCCCCGGTAGGGCTGTTAATATGCTCAAGAAGCTAATTTAGTTTTACAATCAGATTATTCTCTCATGTTATTATCCAGTCCTGCACATATGGAAAAATGTCCATATATGAAAAACATGACAGTCATCTACACTCTGTCATTCCTATAAAATCATCAGGCAAATACCTGGGGAGCATTACAACTCAACAATCCCAGTAACCTAGGATTTTTTATCAGCCATAGTTTATACCATAGGAAGATATACTTGCTAAGAAATGTTGGGAGGGCTGTAGATCAAAATATTTTTCTTATTGTAGCTTCTCAATCTTAGAGCAAACATACTGCTGGATCATTAAATCTACATGTAGAACATGATAAACTTAAGCAGGACAAGTATAGCAAGTCAGGAGATTTCTGACTACATTTTTAGAAATGGTGATTAGCTGAAACTGTTCACAAGAAAGTGTTGGTTCCAATAAACCTCTGGATTAATATTTTTGAGAAAAATTCTCAATTGTCAAAACATCCCATTTTGACACTTTCAAAGTAAAAAGTTTTGCTTGATGGTTTGCAATGAGTTTTCACGGAGTGCCCATCTATAAAAAGGGAAATAAAAACAACCCAGGAAACTACAGACCAGTTAGTTTAACTTCTGTGCCAGGGAAAATAATGGAGCAAGTAATTAAGGAAATCATCTGCAAACACTTGGAAGGTGGTAAGGTGATAGGGAATAACCAGCATGGATTTGTAAAGAACAAATCATGTCAAACCAATCTGATAGCTTTCTTTGATAGGATAACGAGTCTTGTGGATAAGGGAGAGGCAGTGGATGGGGTATACCTAGACTTTAGTAAGGCATTTGATACGGTCTCGCATGATATTCTTATCAATAAACTAGGGAAATACAACTTAGATGGGGCTACTATAAGGTGGGTGCGCAACTGGCTGGATAACCGTACTCAGAGAGTAGTTATTAATGGTTCCCAATCCTGCTGGAAAGGTATAACGAGTGGGGTTCCGCAATGGTCTGTTTTGGGACCGGCTCTGTTCAATATCTTCATCAACAACTTGGATATTGGCATAGAAAGTACGCTTATTAAGTTTGCAGATGATACCAAACTGGGAGGGATTGCAACTGCTTTGGAGGATAGGGTCATAATTCAAAATGATCTGGACAAATTGGAGAAATGGTCAGAGGTAAACAGGATGAAGTTTAATAAGGACAAATGCAAAGTGCTCCACTTAGGTAGGAACAATCCGTTTCACACATACAGAATGGGAGGAGACTGTCTAGGAAGGAGTACGGCAGAAAGGGATCTAGGGGTTATAGTGGATCAAAAGCTAAATATGAGTCAACAGTGTGATGCTGTTGCAAAAAAAGCAAACATGATTCTGGGCTGCATTAACAGGTGTGTGGTGAGTAAGACACGAGAAGTCATTCTTCCGCTCTACTCTGCGCTGGTTAGGCCTCAACTGGAGTATTGTGTCCAGTTCTGGGCACCGCATTTCAAGAAAGATGTGGAGAAATTGGAGAGGGTCCAGAGAAGAGCAACAAGAATGATTAAGGATCTAGAGAACATGACCTATGAAGGAAGGCTGAAGGAATTGGGTTTGTTTAGTTTGGAAAAGAGAAGACTGAGAGGGGACATGATAGCGGTCTTCAGGTATCTAAAAGGGTGTCATAAGGAGGAGGGAGAAAACTTGTTCATCTTAGCATCTGAGGAAAGAACAAGAAGCAATGGGCTTAAACTGCAGCAAAGGAGGTTTAGGTTGGACATTAGGAAAAAGTTCCTAACTGTCAGGGTGGTTAAACACTGAAATAAACTGCCCAGGGTGGTTGTGGAATCTCCATCTCTGGAGATATTTACGAGTAGGTTAGATAAATGTCTATCAGGGATGGTCTAGACAGTAATTGGTCCTGCCATGAGGGCAGGGGGCTGGACTCGATGACCTCTCGAGGTCCCTTCCAGCCCTAGAATCTATGAATCTATGAATAATCTTGAAATTTTAGTTTATTTATAGTTTTAATTTTTTGGTAACAGTTTAAACTGAATCAAAACATTTGAAAATTATCAAAACAAAATGTTCCAATCAACCTGATGAGAATGTCTTTTGGATTTTGTGAAAACATTCAAGATTCTGATTTTTCATCCAGATGGGCAATTTTTAAATCTCAAACTCATGCAGGATAGGAAAACCACTTCCCATCCAGCTCTAATGCTAAGCACATGACTCACATGAACCTTATTGTGTGGGCCTTTTGGTTGTAAGCATATAAATAAGTGTTGTAATAGTCTCTTTTGGCCACTCTCAGGACAAGCCTGAAATGAGAAGTATCATTTCAAGGATTCACCTGTTATGAGACAGTAAAGTAAATAAACAAAATATGATATTTTAATCTCCATAGACATTGCATCACAGGGGCTGATTGAATAAATGTTGCCTCTCGTGCCAAGCATGGGATAGATGGTTTGGTGAACAACAACAAAAAATGCCATATTCTGCCTTTTAGGTACAATCACACAAGCCCAGTGAAATATCAAGGAGGTTGTAGAAACATAAATGAGGACAGAATTTGTCTGTTAGGTTATAAATCAAGGGACTCTTCATTCTTCTAGTCACCTGATCTCAACACTTCTAAGACCCAGTGGATGAAGCTGGGTTCCTCTGATAGTGCTGTCTTTGATAAAAATGACTGATTACTATCATACTAGAATTACTATCACAGCAGTAAAGGTGACAAAGTCAAGCTAGCATGGTCATGGTAGCCATCATTAAATAATGCGGTGGTGATTAGCCTTTTTTTCAGTTTTTCAACAAAACCCCACAAAGTCTTGAAAATTTCCACAAAATTTCCATTTAGTCATACTGACATTTTTGGTTTAAAATAATTTTCCTCAATATTTTTTTCACTAGCTGTAGTAATTTTTTGGTTTTTGTTTTTTTCTCTGAAAGTAGGTATCTTAACATATTTCTACTCTTGGAGACAAAAATTGCACAGGTCTGTAGGCAAAAAAAAAAGTGTTTTGTTTTATTATTATGTAAAACTCCCTTGAAGAAGGAGAGGAAAAATTCCCAGCATTTGCATTATTTCAACTAATCAGAAAGGAAAAATAAAACTAGTAGAAGAGGTAGTACTTCCACATTTTGATACTCTATTTTCATAGATACACAAAATAATAAATGTCATCTCCCTTTCAGTCAGTTCCAAGCTTGTATAGTACATGCAGGTTAAGATAAATGAACTGGGATTTTTTTTTGTGTGCAGAGCTGTAACACTTACTGTTTTTACACAATTAAGTGAGCTGGGGAACATGAAGAGCAGTATTTTGTAATCTAGGCACAAAGCCAAAACTTTCTTCCAACAGAAGAAATATTACACATCTTTTGATTCAGGAGACAACGTCAAGTACTTTTTCATATTTTGTAACTTCTATTTTTTTATTCTACTTTGTTTGGGAGACTCACTTGGAAAACCGAGAATAACATTTCATTCCTTGCAAGTTTTGTCCTTTCAGTCAAAAGTCCCGCATTTGGCAAAATTTGATTTCTCTCCCACCTACGCCTGCTGCTGTGTTTCTTACAGAACATAAGCCAAGATGTCTCTGTTTTATTTACTTCCTTGTTCATTTACCAGCTTCCTTGAGAATGTCAAGTGCAGTTCTGGAACCATGGTTTAGTTAGTTAACTTATCCTCCCCATGCTAGCTAGCTTTTTAGAAGTGCTCACCAATGGTGTGGAAGAAAGCTGGATTGAAAGGAAAATAGATGTTACAGCTGAAATGTTCAGACATAGAGTTCCTAAGTATATTTTTATAAGCATTTGATTTATGCATAGAAGCTGATTGCTGAGTATGAATGAGTCTGAGTACTGCACATGCGTATAAGTATTCACATGAACCCAAACCCAGTCTGCACATGACTATAGGGATATTTTGATGCCAAACTATGTGTATGGAAAAACACCAGTTTGGACATCTAGGCTTTATGACCTAGACATACTCTCCACCAGACTCCACAAACGTACAAGCAAATCAAATTTCAGGTTTAAACTGCTTGCCACCATCTCCTTTAAATCCCTGATTGTGAAGAAGATACAAAGCATCAGGTGGTTAGATATTGTACTAAAACTGTACAAAATACATGGGAGTGCTAGATATATTTAATCAAATGCTGTTTTACACTGCATACCGTGCTCTGTGGGAAGCCAATGCTCTTAATGTTGCAAAAGCTATGTAAGATGATTTCTTAGAGAATGTATTCAGACATGATCTGCTGAATTCTGGACAACAGGACCAGACGTGCCAAACCCGTGAAAAAAACGCAGAAATTTGTCTTGTTTTTGGCTTAATTGGCTTGTGAGTTGCTTGTTGGCTAGTTTTTGGCTTGTAGCTTGTTGCTTGTTGTAGCTTGTTCCTTCTTCTTTTTTTTGTTTTGTTTGGCTCCTGGAAAGCAGGGGCAAGGAACAAGCAGGGGCAAAGGGGTAGGGGGAGAGTCAGGGTTGCTCAGCCACATCTGCCCACCACAGTCCCAGACTGCACGCCCGGGGGATCTAGTCACATAGAATGTTGGGGTTCTTAGGGATTGGCTTGTTTTGGCCTTGTTTGGAAATGGGATTAGCTTGATTTTTGGCTTATTCTGAAAGTTGGAGTGCTTATTTACTGCATGAAAGTTGGCAACTGTGAACAGGAGAACCAATGAACAGGATAAAAATCAAGGTTGTGGCAGTCCAATAAAGATGGAATTGCTTTATAGCACAGGGAAAGAAATAGAAAAGATGAATTATTGTTGCCATAGTATCAAACTCTGAGAGTGGCAGGATCTAAGTAAAACCTTAAAATGATAGAAAGCAGATTTACAAAGCAAATATGAAATTGCTGATCCACTGTGCATTGTGGATGAGCTTGCATAGCACTCAAAACCCTCTTTTTTTGTTGTTTTTGTTTTACTTTTCTCAGTCTTTCAGGAAACACAAATCCCTCTTACAATAGAGAATATATAATGTATATTGAGAAAAGAGATTATGTGGCTGTATTGAACATATATCAAAACTACATTGTGTATTTTTGTTCATTTATATTGGAAGAGGTTTATTTACAAAAGAGAGAAAGAAAATATTGGAGCGTATAAGCCTTAAAAGTGACTCACCAGGCCAGGGTATAATAAAGTAGCTTTTGTAATCAATTTCACCAACGTACACCATCTGAAGAGCCTGCCCTATATATCCAATTGTATTTTGAATATTTTGCTTTATTGGTTAATTACCCAAGTCATACCTCCAGGGAATGAAACAATGCTATGTGACGTGAGTAACTAACCCAACCGGTAAAATTTTGACTTCGGATTTGGAATATGTGTAATAAACTTTTTAGGAACAATCTGAAGATCAAGAATTATTCATTGAAGAAATTGCTATAGCTCAACCAAAAGTTGTGGGTTTGATGTAGGAATTACTGGGTGAGGTTCTATGGTCTATGTTTTGTAGTTGGACTCATTTACTCATTCGGGCATTATATTTGGTAGGTTGTCATCACAACGAGGGAAACAAACTGCAAACTTTTTCAAGAACTCCAAATAGAGTAGTCCTCAACCTGTACACTATGGGCCAGTTTTAGGACTTCAGGGATAGATTTTTCAAACACTCAGTAACCACAAGCAGGGCCAGATTTGCAAAAGAGCTGAGCATCCAGTAGCCCCCACGGTGACACTGATGGCCATATTTCAGAGCAGCTTGGCACCCAATGTACTGAACTCTTGAAAAGCCAGCCTTGTGACTGAAATCCACACCCCTGAGCCTATCTGGTTACTTGTGGGGAGGGATAGCTCAGTGGTTTGAGCATTGGCTTGCTAAACCCAGGGTTGTGAGTTCAATCCTTGAGGGGGCCATTTAAGGATCTGGGGCAAAAATTGGGGATTGGTCCTGCTTTGAGCAGGGGGTTGGACTAGATGATCTCCTAAGGTCCCTTCCAACCCTGATATTCTATGATTGGGCTGGGGTGGGAGAATATTGCCTGTCAGTGGATGCTCTCCCTAACATAACTTCTCTGGTCAGTGAACCATAATCTGAGGACCTGTGGATCCTCTAGCCCTGCTCCCTTCTATGCTTCCCAAGTCTGCCCTCTCCATGTACCAGTGAGCTGAGCACTGTACAAGAAGTTGGTACCCCCTGCATGTCTTTTCCCCCCAAATCCTGCCATCAACACTGGTTTTGCTGAAAGGGAGCCTTTCACATGAAGGGGTTGGGAGTGGGAGGAAGTTTGGTGCAAGATTTTCACCTGTGTGTAGCTAGGAATTTGAGCTTGTACTTTTCCTTGTCGAGTGTTTTCAAGAGAGACTTTAGCTTTCACTGTGTTAAAGGAAACATTATCAGAAAGTTAAATAACTATTGATTAAACCAATCCACAGAGCAGCACTACAGGTCAAGCTGAAAGCAAAGACTCAGAACAACCATAACAAGTTCAATGATGTAAAAGCAAGCAGTCCAGATAGTTAGAGGTAATAAAGCAAGTCATAGACCCTATCATTTGAAGTGTTTAGGTGACTTTCATTTACCAGTGCCAACCCTGCATTTACAAGATGACTCAGGACCTCAGTGAAAGGGATTATATTGTGTGATCTGGACAATTATGACCTTCTCCAGAAATTTGGGGATTCTTTGTAACATTTTCAGTGTCTTGGTATTATCTTTAGTTTTCAGAAGTTCTTCATTTTGCTTTATGGACGATTGCAAATGTCACTTCTATTACCAATTTCACTTGAAGTTGGACATGTCAGCGTGTTAGAATTTTTGGCTTGAACCTCCCCCGGGTTAAAACATGCCAACAGGACTTGATGTTGATGTTAGTGATGAATATCTATATCTGAATTTCTTTGTATTGCTTTTCATTCTTAGCTGAACTGCAGCTGATTGCTCTTCACTCTTTCACATTAGCTTGACAAGACAATTATGTTGAATTTGTCACATCACTTCTATGAATATAAGTTTTATAGGCTAGATTCATCTCCGCTGGTGCAGGCAGGTGCAATTTGCAAGGACTATTATACCCCTAGGTCTGCAGATTCACAACCAAGGAAAAGCCGGTGGTGATCATAAGTTCTATTGGCACACCTGGACACTTTTGCTAGGGAACCTCTAACTTGGTATGGCCTAGATCCAAATCCCATTGATGTGAATGGAAAGTCTAACTTGTAATATAAGAGCATCCTCTTCCCCCACCCCCAGTATTGGCCTTACTGACACTGGCAGGTGAGGGGGGAAGAGAAATTGAATCTCTCAGTATGGGGTCCTATAATCCACACAGATGCATACAGAGATCTCAGAGCTATTTGTACTGGCTTACAGAATACGGTGTTTATTAACAATTTGATAAGATGTATCCTTATAGCAAGTTGAGAAAGTTCATTTGTCACTTCTATGCCTCCAACCGAAGTCACAGATGACTGGGTTTACTAGTGCTGTGGTGCTATAGATTTCTGAGGACCACAGGGTTCAGTTCAGTTCAAGGGCCATATCCTGCTCCTATTGAAGTAAACGGAGTTTCACTGACTTCAGTGGGGCCAAGATTTGGCCCTAATAGGACGGGTTCAAGATTCAGCCTGACTTACATTGATGTAAACCAAAGCACTTCGCCGTAGAAACCAAAACACTTGGGAGGAGGCAGCAGTGGCAGCCCCAACCTGAAGGGAGACCACAAGGGAGCTAGTGAAGCCAGAAAAGTGGACAGTGTCCAATAAGGGGAGGGGGGAAATGAAAGCTACCCACCCAGGGACTGCAACCCCAGACAGGGTGGAGGCTGCTTCACTAGCACAGACCTGGGCCATTCTGGCTCAGTATATGTGTAGGCTTGAAGACAACAAATAAATACACTTCAAAAATGTGAAACACAGCTCCTCCTCCATTCCTGCCAAGACTTGAGTCTCGAGTTCTGTGTTTAACTGGCAGGAATTGATACCATCGCACACATCTACAATGCGAGGAATTCAGCTCCCTCACTGCCTGAGCTGTTTGTGAGGGGATCAGCTATTTCAAAGATATGCAGGTCTCCGATCTCAGGTTCTGGCAGAAAAAAGCCATTTGGTTTCTCATTCAAAGTGTTGGTCTTTGCAACTTTTATATTGTAGGCAGTACTGCTTTGTGTCCTCATACAATTGTAAAGTCTTCATGTGGCATTGTAGGCCCTGAGGAGAAAAACAAAACAAAACTGGAGTTCACCAGTGCCACAAAAGTGTACAAAAATAAAAAATTATAATTACAAATGGAGTTTTAAGAAGAGAAAAATATCTCCAGCTGGGGTTAGGGTGGAAAAGTGTAAGTAAAATAGGTAAAAAGTAAAACAGTGTTGAAAGAAAGCTGAATCCTGTACAGACATATTAGATAATGCTGAATGACAAATGATAAAGAGATCGAGTTCATGTCCTTTTCAGTGCTGCAAGCAGAGGACTGAACATGCTGAGTCTGACCAAAAGCATCAGAGTACAGTAAGTCACAGGATAGTGTGAGTCACTGGAGAATGATCCCCAAACAGCCCCGCCCCGCTTCTCCAAGAAAGCCAATTAATCAAAAGCAGGAGCCAAATTAGAGGCAGAGTGTGTGTATTCAAAATCAACATGTAACATAGAAGAAATTGTGCAGGTGCTGTATGATAAGGATGATTTGAGTTGATTTGATTCTATTAGAGCTGGGCAAATGAATGATTTTTCAGTCACTGGCAGCTCTGAAAGATTAAAAAAAAAAAATTTGGTTCAACCCAAACCAAAACCAAAAATTCCAAAAAATGTTGGCAAATCAAAAAGGTCTGTTTTGAGTCAAACAGAACATCTCAAAACAAGGCAGACAAAGGATGGGAGAGGAAACAGAACTATGTCTATGCTTACAGCTGTAGAATAAAGGCACTATAGGTGTAGCTACACGCCACAGTGAAAGGCACGCTTCAGCCACACTTGTCACTGCAGTGTGTAACTATGTTCTGCAGCGAGAGGCTCTGGTAGTGAGGAAAGGCTCTGCCAGGGGAGAGACAGCAGGGAAAGGCTCCAGCAGTAGGATAATACACTGCTAAAAACAGCAGTATAGACACAGGGGGCACTGCTTGGGTGTGTAGAACCTGTGTAGGGTATGTAGCCTGGGGGGTTAGGCATGTAGGGCACTCTACTCTATTTGCCTAAGCAGTGCCTCACCATCTGTTTATACCTGTGCTAGCTGGATGTGCAGTGTCTGTACTCTACACAATATACCGTAAGTGTAGACACACCAAGAGGCACACAGCAGTGAAGTAACTTCCCCAAAGTCATGCAGCAAGTGAGTGTCTGGGCCAGGAATAGCACCCAGTTCTCCTGACTCCCTGTCTAGTGGCCTGTCTCATTAGATCATGGGTGACGGGTATCATAGGCTGGGGGAGGCTATGCCTCCCCAAACAGCCAGGTGTGGCCCTGCCCACACTCCACCCTCAGACCCCCCCCTCTGCAGCTCCCCCATGTGGTGGCCCCAGCTGATGAGATTTAAACACAGTGAGTGCTTGTCTACATAGGCACTCAGAAAATTAAGTGTTAATTTAAACTGGAGTAGTTAAACCACATTAAAGCCCTGCGTGGATGCTCACATTCAAAACTGAAGTGCCCTTAAGTGCCAGTTTATTTTAATTCACTTCCAAAGGTGAATTAAACTAAACCAAATTACGGCCACTTTAACTGTGAATAAGAGCATCCACACAGGGCTTTAATGTGGTTTAACTAATCCGCTTTAACAGTTAATCCAGATTAATTTCCCTGAGTGTCCTTGTGTAGACAGCCATTACAGTTAATTTATTTAAAATTCCAATAATTTTTTTTCCATATTATCCAATTCTATTAAAAATGAGCCTTGTAAAACATGTTGCACTGGATACATTGGCTAAACAAACTTTTTTTAAAAAAATCCCTTCATGTAACAAAGAGTTAAATCTAAACAGTGGCACTGGATACTTCAACTGTCTAATTCATCTAAAGAATCAGTGCCTGTTTTAATTATTTCACTGTAGTAACATGCATCGTGGTGTTTGTTTAGGCATCTAAAAAGGCAAAGGGTTAAGCACTTTGCAAAACTTTATTTTAAGATATTCAGTAATCTTTCTAGGGGAGAATGCCTGAAGAAGAAGCAAGTTACTGTGGATAAGATTGAGTTCCAGGCATTGGGCTGTGGAAGAGATTGTTGGAAAATACAGCAAATAGCAACATCTGTCTACTCTGGGATCATACTTAGCTTTTTCCAATACACATTTCAGCCAGTATCAGTTGCCATTTAGTGCCATAGAACAGGAGGGGGTTTTGCTGTTGTGCTTTTACAGCTCATACATTTTTTTTGGTGAATGCTATTATGCAATTATTTTATGGGTTGTGCCTCTGATGGTGTTATTTAACTACTACCCAATGGGTACTTACTGGGGAGGGAATGCGCCTGACTTTTGAGTTAGGAATTCCTCTTAGTTCTGCTCATTCTTCTAGTACCCATAACCTCTCTTTCTCTTTCTGTCTCTCAACCATCCTTCCCTTTCCCACAGTTGGCCAAGGCTGATTCAGATAATGTTGCCAAAACCTCAGCCACAGTCAGTGCCAAGATTGTTGGTGCCTACCCCAATAGGCACAGATCAACGTAATAATGAGATATCTACCCCATTCCTGCTTCAGTGCCACCTGATGTGGGCTGCTTTGTGCCCACAGAGCTTTACAGAAATACCTTGAGACTCACCAGCTTGGACACATTCACAAAGGGATCAAAATCCATCCCCCACCCATTGAGAGAGAGTGTGATGGGGAGAGGGGCATGCACTGAATCTTGAGCCTTGCTGATGAAATCCTAATTAAATGGCTTTTCAGGGGCCTCAGTTGTGTCTGAACCAGCCCTGGAACTGGTATTTCTCAGGATATGTCTACCTGTGCCATTGCAGCTGTGCCGCTGTAAGGTCTCCCATGTAGCCGCTCTGTGCCGGCGGGAGAGATCTCTCCTATCAGCATAATTAAACCACCCCCAACGAGTGGAGGTGGCTGTGCTGGAGGGAGAGCTGATGCTTTTGTCGGTGAAACTTATGTCGGTCGGGGGGTGGGTTTTTTCATACCCCTGAGCAACAAAAGTTTTACCAACAAAAGTGGTAGTGTAGACAAAGCCTCAGTAAGTGAGCTGTCATTTGTATGTCACAGAATGCAAACAATTCAGCATGGAATGTATTTCCTGCCAACACAGTGTAAGAATACAACAGAATTCATGTAGACGTCATAGCTGGACATGCCCTTAAAAACAGGATCTGCAGTCTAACTGCATAGAAACAAATAACTAAGCCTCTGCGAACGTGACCGATAGCTGACCTCCAACTGAGGCACAGCTGAGAAAAAGCTTCATTGTATTTTCAATATTTATTGTAGAATGAAGCAGCTACAAAAACCACATTTATTCTGCAAGAGAAAGTCGTTCAAATGGTGCTCAGTGAAAGCCCATTCAAACTGCAATTGATTCTGAAAATGTGGTGTGCCGTAAGTGCAGTTACACTGAGCACTGAAGTGCTATGCTGAGCAGTTCTGTACTGAAGTGGAGAATGATTCATTTACAGACTCCGTATTAAACTTGGAGCAGTGGAGAAAAATGCGGTCTAACAAAAGCAAAAACAAAACAAAACACAGGAGCCTTTTCTTTACGTGTTTTCTGTAGTGAAACCTCCACTTGAAGAGGACAAAGTGAGTCTTTGATTGACGTTACTACACCAATACATTTGGGCTTGGACCCCGTTTTGTAATTGAAGATGCCGTACCATAATTCCATCTCCGGCTCCATTCGTGACCATACAGAAATCATTAAAGCATCCAGATAATATTTATATCTAAACACCTGAGGTCCTTAATCCGCCATCATTTTTGTCCTAAAAATTTACTGGGCCTGATTCTGATGTCAATGTCACTGGTGTAAATTGGGAGTAACTGCACTTAATTTGATAGGTTTTACACTGATTCTCACTAGTGTAAGTGCCATCTGAATCAAGCTCAATGTGTATAAAGAGGTTTTCTCTATGTCCTATCATTTTGTGCCACTGTAGGTGCAAGTTAATATCTAAACATAGCTGCTCACCTTGCAGTCAATAGTCTCCTATTCATGTATATTGCTGAATTTGGGCCCTAATGTACAATCAAAATTAACAGATGTGTCTTGGGAGGAAAGGGAGAACCGTGCTCTGAGACAGGTGACTCCCTGCTGCTGGGCATTTACTATGACACATAACTTCCCCCGGGGCTTGGTTTTGCTGTTTAACTGCTTCCTTACTGTAAATATCACTGAGGTTGGATGGTTTGGTTTGGTTTTTTCCTTCCCACAGGAAGATATCTTTGACTGTCTGATTTGTAACTGTCTGGTTTAATGTGCCTTGTTCCACAGGGAAGTGGAGACAGAGAAAGCAAAAAGGCTTTGTTGAATACACCAACTAACCTCTTCTACTCATTTTTTCCTCTGGGTTGTCTGGCCAAAGCTGATCCCTTGTGCTCCAGATATAACAGTTGCTATTGGAGGCACTAAGGTTACTATTACTATATCGTGGGTAGAGAAGATTAGAGAGACTGTTACAAGGTCACTTGATGATCCAGGAGAAGAGAAGATTTCTATATGTAGAAGCATGGAGAGAATAGAAATAAATCGTTCTCAAAAGATTGATTTGTAACATTGTCCTTTCAAAAAACCATAGCTTGCTTCTGCATAAAACTGCACAGAGCTCTTTTGATTGAGAGGACGGTCAGTATACATGGGACTCATATAAGTTCTCTGCCAGCAGTAAAGTTTAAGGATGATGTTTGACAGATAAAAAATTGGCTAAGTATAATTTGCATGTACTATATTCCCCAAATATACAAGAGAAAATCATCACATGAAAAAAAAAAAAACAACAGTTAGTGCATTTTCTAGAAATTGAGGGATTTTTCCTTCATTGTGATTCAGTTTATTTTCTCTCAGATAAGAAGAGTTACTTTACCTCTGCAGACCATGCAACTCGGAACTGCAATTTAGAACATACAGTAATCAGAAATGTATCTTGTTTGGATAATGAGGAAAACTTTCCTAGTTACTTCTGTGTTCTTGTGGGACTGGGCCAGAATGTTAAAAATGTGTCAAAAGAATCATATCAAACTATTTGCACATCAGTGGTGTGTGTGTGTTTTCTTTTTCTTTTTTGCCCTCCCACCACTCCATGTTTCTCTTTGTCTACAAATTAGGGCATAAATTTCTAATGTATAAACAACACATTCTGGCTCTAACAACTGAATGTGTGGCCTTGTCTACACTACAAAGTTTTGTTGGCAAAAGTTATGCCGCTTTAATTAAAGTGCTTTAATTAAAACCGCTGTTGCATGTCCACACTAGCAACTTGTGTTGGCAGAGTGCATCCACACTAGCAGCTCTTGAATCGACACAAAGAGCAGTGCACTGTGGGTATCGATCCCACTGTGCAACTGGCCGCAGGGTGTTTTGGGAACGGTTTGCAGTGCCTCATGGGGCAGGTACAGCGTCACATGATGCAGGTTTCTCAGTCCCATCATTCCGGAGCATCCTAGTAGATCCTATCCTGAGGTGGGGGACACCCCCCCGTCAGCCCCAAGAGATCAAAGCAGTGAGCAGAGTGGTCAGGGCAGGCATTGTGGGATCCTGGCAACAAAACATACAGCAGTGTCCACACTGAAGCTTTGTCGCTTTAACTTTGCCACAAAAAGCTTTATGCCTCTCGTTGTAGCGTTGTAGTATGTACACCTCCCCCGCTTTGTCGGCATTTTGAATGGTTTTTACAAGTTCTTGACTCCTTTTGCTAACCAGTCTGTTCCACCATGAGTTTAGCTGTGATACTCTGAGATCTTTCCCAGACCTGAAGATGAGCTCTGTGGAGCTCAAAGCTTGTCTCTCTGACCAACAGAATCTGGTCCAATAAAAGATATTACCTCACCCACCTCCTCTCTCTCTCTTTCTCTTTCTCTCTCTCTAGGTATGATCCTGGCAAAATACGTCACTGCAGGTCTAATGGTAAAATGAATTGTGAAATACTGGCTCACAGGACCTCACCCTTCTCTTAGTCTCACAATACTACTACTACTACTACTACTACTACTAAAAAGAAGAAGAAGAAGAAATAAATAGATAATAAAGACAGGGAAATGGTGCTTAAGATATACTTTTTATGAGTGAAGTGTTTATTAAACTAAAAGAGGCAAGTTATCAGAAATGAGGCGAAACAAACGTGAGAAGACCTGTGTTTGGAGTTCCTCTTTCACATAGAAAGTGACAGAAGCATAGTCTACTTTATCTAAAAAGAAACACTCTTTTAGAATATTGTAGCCATCAGCTGGAACAACTGTTCACTTCAAAGAAATGGAAAAGGGAACAGAAAAGATATTTCTGTCAAAGCTGCCTGCTTAAGCAGTTTCAGGTTTAATTTTTGTGTCTATTTTGCAATCCCTTGGTTGTCAAAACTGGCTGACACAACAAATGAAATGTGGCTTATGCCACTCTTCGATATTCTGGGTTCCTGGAAACTGGGAAAAGATTTGTGTTGACAGATAATTCACAGATGCACCATATTGTATACCATTATTAATCAGAGTGAAGACCAGAGAACCCTGGACTGGAGACTGAAGCCCTCTATGGACTGCCCTTTTATTATAGCGATGTGGCCTATTGATATGTAGGTCCATGATACAGGACACTCATCTTTGGAGCTCAGGTAGAAGGGGTCTGTCAGCCAGCCAATATGCTCTGACTGATGGGAGAGAGCGTGCAACAAGAATTGACTCAGGGACCCGTCAGAGAAGACTCAATGTCATCCCAAGGGCTTTAAAAACAAACAAAAAATGATGAGTCAGGTCCCCAAAATCATGAGACTGATTTAAAATCAGTAGATCTTTACAAAATAATTTTGGGGTTCTTTTTAGTTGTCTTCTGTTTTTTGAGCATTTCAGATACATTCGGAACACATTATTTGAGTCCATCTCTATAACCATGAGGGCTAAAAACGTTCCTGTTTTAAAATAATGGAAGTTGGGATTTCTACATGACCACCTGATAGGAGCTAAGGTTCTAAGAAAAACACCAACCATAATGAGACATGATAAAACTGAGAGTTGGCAACACTGAAATTGGAGAGATGGTTCCAGGAGGAGGAGGGAAAGGAATCTCCAGAAGGGCAGCGGTCATCCATCACAGCTTCCAAGTGCCAAGTCTGACTTACTAGAAAGTTATATCAAAGGATTAAAGGGAAAAAAATAAAAATTCCAAGCTTTACTCCATAAATTCTGTATTTGTAAAGCCAAGGTGTTTATTCATTCATCAGTGACACTGCCCTTTGGAATGTTTAATTTTTGCAAAAGAGGAAGGAATATCCAGATGCATCAGAGTAAAGTCTCTTATTAAACGTCTACTGTATTGTGGAAGCTGGTAGCTATTCCTCTCGCCAAGGTGGTTTTATTACTGTGCTGGGAGAGCTCTCTTCCAGCGCTGGAGCCGTGACTACACAGCCACGTAGAACTGCTGCTGTGGCAGCACTTTAACGTCGACTGTATCGACATACCCAGAGAGAGAGAAAGAGAAAGAGAGAGAGAGGAGGTGGGTGAGGTAATATCTTTTATTGGACCAGATTCTGTTGGTCAGAGAGACAAGCTTTGAGCTCCACAGAGCTCATCTTCAGGTCTGGGAAAGGTCTCAGACTATCACAGCTAAACTCACGGTGGAACAGATTGTTTAGCATAAGGAGTCAATAACTTGCAAAAACCATTCAAAATGCCGACAAAGCGGGGGAGGTGTACACACTACAACCTCCATCATTCCCCAAAGTTTCCTCTTTATGTCATGTCTACTCTAAAGACCTTACAGCAGCACACCCATGACCGACAAAAAGGTTACCAACAAAAGTGCTAGTGTAGACATAGCCTTAGTTTCCCACCCAGGAGACAAGTGGCTGCTGTTGCTATTTG
Source organism: Chelydra serpentina (assembly GCA_037349315.1). Lineage (NCBI taxonomy): Eukaryota > Metazoa > Chordata > Testudines > Chelydridae > Chelydra > Chelydra serpentina. The sequence continues at coordinate 50,002,940 of JBAIAC010000010.1, forward strand.
TTACTCAGCACTAGACAGCCCTGGTCACAAACAGACCCATAAAATTGGTGTCACGAGCCACAGTCAGATGTGAAAATGTTTAAGGAATGAAGAAGACATATTAGCTTTTTATTTTGTGATATGAAATAGGTCTATGAACTACACTGATTATTATAAATAAAAATAATTGTAATTGTATCATGCGCTTAGATAAGCTTCTGTTGTTCCTGATGAAGTCAAAGAGATCTATGTGGATCCAAAAGCAGAATTTACATTGAAGTCCACAAACCCAACCTCTCAGGGCAGTTTTTGATCCTTATTAATTAAAAAACATTCCCTTCCGCTCTTAGAGAATTCCACTTGATTAAAAAGCAAACCCATTATTTTGAAAAAGAACTATTTGGTGGTCCAGTGGATCACTGCATCATGGAAGACCCAGATATTTGCACTACTTCAAGCCTCCATATCTCCAGGCTGAAATGATAAGGTGGTGCTTTGGGTAGGAGTGTAATAGTAGTTCAAATGCCAGGTGCCTTCATCTCAGACCAATGACCATGGAGCAATGGACATCTCCCAGGAGCATGTGGCCTAATTCAGACATCAGTGTAGTTACTCCAGAAATGAATTTCTTGAGAATGCACTGCGAGTACTTGATTCTCCTCTCATTTTTATGTGTGTTACATTGATGTAACTCCTTGAACCTCAGTAGAATGAGTTTTGATTTACCCCAACGTAATTCAGGAAAATGAGGCTCCTCCTATTAAAGGGAAAAATATTGTTCCTTATTTCCCTTCTCAACTGATGCCCCCATGAACAGGCACAAATATTCTCTTTCTCTCTGTCTCTCTCTCTCTGGAACTTTAAAATCCCAGCTCTCCCATGGAAAGCAAGTTTTTTGGTTTGTTTGTTTTAACTACATGAATACTATTCAGTGGAATTCATTGCTTAAGGCAGGAAATAGTATAGAATATCTACTACAGAATTTTCTTCATATATACTGTGTACAAGAAAGAACGTGTGATGCTGTGGTATGAAGCATATTTGGAATAGCAGTAATACTTACACATGATAAAGCAAGGGAGTTGTAAAGATCAGTGCATCTCTGCAGTCCAAATTTACACACTGAAAGATTCAGTTCAGATAGATTTTGGATAAGCATCCACCATTTGGGTCCTTCTTGGAACTGAACCAAACTTCCAGACAGTTTCAGACTAAGTCATTATTATCTCTCATATCTTTGGTTTTCACATGAAAATAAAGTATATTTATCCAGATTAAGGGATAGTGATGTTTGGCACTGTATTAAACCTGGTTAGCTTGCATGTGAGCCCATGGCATACTCTTCCCACAATGGCTAATGTACTGTCTAGCCCGGGCTTCAGTGAAGCACCATTGGTAATACATGGAAAAACAGTTGTTTTGACAAAACAGAAAAAGTTGCAAACGCCTGCAAGTGTGAGGTGAATACAAATAAAGGAAGATGTATGAAGCAATGCCAAGCTTGCAAACCTAATCCATGCTGTCTCCATAAAGCCCCATTAGTGGTTTCAGAAATTATTCTTACTATTTTAGTTAGTTTTTAAACCAGGGGCCACAGTGGCAGAAAAGAGCTCCAGTGCTCAGATTAATACATAAAATACAGCAGTGGTAAAAGAAACTATGTTAACAATGCATTTGTAAATTTATTTCTGTCTTTGAACTCTGTTTATACATCACTCTGGAACTCAGCTGCTAGCAGTTAGCTACAGCATAACTCTGTCTTATCCAAATCTGACGCCAAGAAAAAAAAAAGATTTCCTTTTCTCAGTGAGAGGTTTTAATCAGGGGGGAGGGGAAAAGAAAGGAAAAACGGAAATGCTATTGTTGGATTTTCCTCACGTGCACATTTTTCATTGGCCTTAAAGTGCCCACAAATGCCGTTAGAAACAAAAGTGAAAGATTTCAATGATTCATGGTGATACAGCATGTGAGTGGAATATCAGGAATCCTGTGATTCAGCGTGAGTTTTTCTAGTAATGAAAACCAACATGAAAATCTTCCTGCTGCATCTGAGCTCAATAAAATGTCCTAATTTTCAAAGAAACATTCTCAGGGCATTGTTACGAGAAAAAGTACAAAAATGCATTTCTCAAATGTCACTGCTTCATGGAGAACAGCAAATTCTTCTAGGATCCAGATCAACATTGCATTGAGTCAATTCACACCCAAATTCTTTGAAGTACTCATACAAAAACCAGCTGGGAGAAGTGTCCTGTGAAAAGAATTTGTTGAATTATTCATAGCAAACAATATGCATTGCGAATTTAGCTTTTATTCTTTTCAGGAGCCCACAATTCAGTATTGATCTATGAGAATGTATTTGTTCTATAAAAGTATTTGAGAAACAGTTTTACATGAACAAATTTTACTTTATGGGTTGTTTGAGAACTATTACTTAGATTAATTGTATTTCACTACTCTTAGTGGGTGAATTGATTTCCTATCAGTAAATCACATAGTATTGTTTTAACTCACTGATGGGATGATTGAAACCTTTAAAACAGGAAAATAATGAATACAGAATGATGTGCTATTTAGTGGCCTGTGTGAAATGAGTTGCTGGACTCAGTTAACTTCTTAGTGGACAAATGTTCACAACACAGAACAGCACAATCAACATTGATATTATTCTTGTTCAAAGTCTCAGCAGAGAAATCAAGGAACTAATGGACAGAGAGACTTTGGTGTTTTCAGATCAGCATAGATGAATATTAGTGGCATGATATAAAGAAGTTTTCATTAATGCTAGCCATTCTTTACTTGTTCTATGGATAAACAAAATATGTCAGTCTCTGTTGTTGTTAATTCAGCACATTACATGAGCCATAGAGAATGAAGGTGGACAAAGGAAAGCTCAAGTTCCTTTTTGATGTGTCACCTGAAACACTGTCATTACATATATTAACACGTTGATTAAATCAAGTCATTGCCTAAATCCACCTTTGCTATAAGCCTTATGTCAATGAGAGTCAGAAACCTGGTCAGACCGGAAATAAAAAATGTTGCTTGAATCATTTGTAAATTGATGTAACTTTTTTCAATAGTTTATCCCTGGGTGGAGAACATAGGTTTCATACGTATTACAATATTATATAGATTTTAATATATGTTAGATATATGGGTGGACTGTTTTATATGAAGGGTTCATGGAGGACGGGAAAGATTCCAGAAGACTGGAAAAGGGCCCATCTTAATATAGTGCCTATCTATAAAAAGGGAAATAAGGACAACTCTAGCAAATACAGACCAGTCAGCTTAACTTCAGTACCCGGAAAGATAATGGAGCAAATAAGCAAGCAATCAATTTGCAAACACCTAGAAGATAATAAGGTGATAAGTAACAGTCAGCATGGATTTGTCAAGAACAATTCACATCAAACCAACCTAATAGCTTTCTTTGATGGGGTAACAAGCCTTGTGGATGGGGGGAAGCAGTCAATGTGGTATATCTTGATTTTAATAAAGCTTTTGATACTGTCTCGCATGACCGTCCAGGAAAACACAATCTAGATGGAGTAACTATAAGGTTGGTGCATGACCATGGGCAACCAGTGAACCGGCTGTTAGAGAAGGCTAGCCCCCAGCCCCTCCCCTTCTTCCCAAGGCTGAGCCCCTCCCCATCCTCTTCTGTCGCCCTCCCTGGCAGGAGTCCGGAGCACCCCTCCCTGAGGCTTCCAGCCCTCCCACCCCAGCCCCGGGCCACATGAGTGACAAGGGTGACCAGATGCTAGATAAAAAATATCGGGACACTCACCTGGCACGTCCCGGGGTCTTTGGCTGCACTTCGGCAGGAGGCCCTTCAGTCACTGACGGTTGTCGGCGGCACGTCGGTGGCGGGTAATACATCTTGCCGCTGAAGAACGAAGTACCTGCTGTTGCCGTGCCGCCGAAGACCGTCAGCGAGTGAAGGACCCACCACTGAAATGCCGCTGAAGACCGGGATGACCTGGGTGAGTCCTGGGTGAGTTTCCGACCAAGGAGGACAAAAAAAAGGGGGGGTGCCCAAAACAAAATATCGGGACAAATGGTGTCCTGACCGTACTTTGATTGGGACGCGGGACAAACGGCTCAAAATCTGGACAGTCCCAATTTTATCAGGACCTCTGGTCACCCTACATGAGTGCCCCCAGCCCTGGAGTACTGGGAGGTGCAGTCCCAGCACCCTGAGCACTGGGCGGGTGGCGCAGCCCTGGCCCCAGCACCAGCCACCCCAAGTCATGGCGGCAGGCCGGCCCACCCCAGCCACAGCCCCAGCCTGGGCTAAAGAAGAGCAGGAAGTTGGGAACTGCAGGAAGGTGCCAGGGGTGGAGCATAGGTGGAGCCACGCCAGGTTGTTTGGGGAGTCACAGCCTCTCCTGGCCTATGATATGTGCATAACTGGTTGGAAAACTGTTCCCAGAGAATAGTTATCAGTGGTTCACAGTCAAGCTGGTAGGACATATCGAGTGGGATCCCACAGGGATCAGTACTGGGTCCAGTTCTGTTCAATATATTCTTCAATGATTCAGATAATTGCATAGAGAGTACACTTATAAACTTTGTGAATGATACCAAGCTGGGAGGGGTTGTAAGTGCTTTGGAGGACAGGATTAACATTCACAATGATCTGGACAAACTGGAGAAATGGTCTGAAGTAAATAGGATGAAATTCAATAAGGAGAAATGCAAACTACTCTACTTTAGCAGGGAACAATCAGTTGCACACCTACAAAATGGGAAATGACTGCCTAGGAAGGAGTACCGCAGAAAGGGATCTGGGAGTCTTAGTGGATTAGAAGCTAAATATGAGTCAACAGTGTAACACTGTTGCAAAAAAAGCAAACAGAATTCTGGGATGTTTTAGCAGAAGTGTTGTAAGCAAGACACGAGAAGTAATTCTTCTGCTCTTTTCCATGCTGATTAGGTCTCAACTAGAGTATTATGTCCAATTCAGGGCTCCACATTTTAGGAAAGATGTGGACAAATTAGAGAAAGTCCAGAGAAGAGCAACAAAAATGATTAAAGATTTAGAAAATATGACCTCTGAGGGAAGATTGAAAAAACTAAGTTTGTTTAGTATGGAGAAGAGAAGGCTGAGAGGGAACATGATAACAGTTTTCAAGTACAAAAAGGGTTGTCACCAGGAGTGAAAAAAAATCTCTCTTTAAACTCTGAAGCTAGGACAAGAAGCAATAGGCTTAAATTGCAACAAAGGCAGTTTAAGTTGGACATTAGGAAAAGCTTCCCAACTGTCAGAGTGGTTAAGAACTGGAATAAATTGCCCAGAGAGGTTGTAGAATCTCCATCATTGGAGATTTTTAAGAACCAGTCAGACAAACACCTGTCAGGGATGGTCTATTTAATACTTAGTCCTGCCATGAGTGCAGGGGACTGGACTAGATGACCTCTGAAGGTCCCTTTCAGTCCTACAATTCTATGATTCTATGCGTCATTTAAGTCCAATGAAACATGCTGTTTTTATGAAATATTCATATATATGTTACATATATGCTTGGTCACCATGAGAACAGAACATTATTTAGGGAATTAACAGCTTCTGTTCTATAATCCGGGTATTCCATCATTTTCTTCTGGACTAAGGCTGTATGAAGTCATAGGGACAAGAATGTTGGATGACTTGAAAGAGAGCTAAGAACCTCACACTCACGCAGCTGCAGATATGCGGCCCTGGAGTAAACTATTAATTAAATGTGGGTGACACAACTAACTGAATCATTTGTTAAAATATTTCACAGTAAACAATGCTCACTGAAGAAACACACAAATCTCTCAGAAAAATATCATTCACCACCTTACAAGTTTGAAGCATGACTTCGAGTATTATATTCAGCTCATGGGAGTAGATCATCCAATCCATCCCAGCTCTACTCAGGACCCAAGGTGGTGGGAAAAGTGGCATGTATGTCATTTTTATACCTTCTCCCCCAATCCTAAAGCAGGCTGCGACTCACCTGTAGGTCCATGTTTAACTTGTGCCCAGATGTAACAACTCAAAGGGGGCCATCCCAGCCGTCTAGGACTGTAAGAACTTGAGGCCAATCTTGCTGACATTACACATACAAACCAAGGGTCCTGGAGGAAGTGACATGGGTTTTGGCCAGCCTTACACTATTCTAGAGGAATCCTTAGCTATCTGACTAAGTTGATTTTGTGGTTGGCTTGTGCTTCTGACCTAGTACAAAGCAGCCACAGTAGGGGCCAGGTTATGACTCATGTTCTTTGATATTGATACTCATGTGGTACCTGCAGTGGAGGGTATGCACTATCCTATGCTTTGTCTTCATTTAAACTTGTTGTCTTACACATTCCGGGAGAGAACTGGAACATCAGTAATACCGTTGGGGTGTCTTGCTAAATACTGTGGACAGTTCAGCCTTGGTGAAACAAATAACCCTGAGAAAGACAGTAAAGAACTTGCCAGCATTTAACCTCAAATTGTTTTTTTTTTATTTATTGGAACAACACTGATGACGTGCTTGAGCACAGAACATTCCTGTCCACAAGTATGTTGGAAGATAAGTAAGTTTAATGCTGTCCTGATCTCCATCCAATTGAATTTTACTGCTGTTTAACACTTAAATCCTCTCTGTCTGTGCATTTACACAAATCAAAAATGAGTGCACACTAGTAGGTGTGAAATGCTACCACATTAGAATGGTAGTGTTTTACATTCACATTCTACTGGTGAAAGTGACTACATGAAGTACAAGGCCATGGTGAATCCCGTACATGCAGCTAAAGGGATACTTAGTGGTGATTCTGACTGGCTGCTGAAAAGTCCTCTTTCAAATTCTTTCTCAGTTCAAGCTTTCCCGTTCCCTTTCCCCCCAATTGCACAGAAAGGACTGTCTAGTGCATTCACGTATAAAGTAACCTCCATATCCAGAGCTAAAGAACTGAAGCTGGAGCCCTTTTAGTTTATCATCACCATTTCAAACTCTTATTGGAAATATAGGGCCTAGATGTGGCATTTAGCAGTGGACCCAGGTTAGAGGTGCTACAGATCTCCACTGCCTCAGGAGAGTTCAGAGGAGGATTGTGCCTCAGGAGATGCACGGGCACCACTCCCCCAACCTGCAGAGCATATAGGTGTGAAGTGAGAGCTGAGGCTGTGGCTTTGCCTCCTCCTGATCCCTCCCTGTCCTGTTTGGTTTGATGTCTGCCACCAGGGGCACACCAAAGGTCTGTAGCTATGTAGGGGCCAGTCACAGGCCCATCATATTGATAATTACTGCAAATATTACATTTACACTAGCCCAGAGCAGCACTACTTTGCTGCACTATCTAATGATATTGAGAGAGGCACGTTAGAACCAAGCTTCAGCACTTACCTAGTAACTGATGTCTCCACAAGTAATAGGGGAAATATATTCCAAGGGGAGCATATTGCCCTAAACTTAGGTCTTGGAAGGTAAGTAAAGGAGAGTGATATATTTATTTCAATTTTTCAAGTCCATATGATTTTCTGTAGCTAAGTGGGAAGCTCAAACCAGATTTTATTTAAATGTTTCCACTGGCCATCAGCAGCCTGAACTAGTTAGTATATGAGGATTACATTCTAAACAATACACTGCCAGAGGATAATGGTACAGATATGACCCAACCGTTCATGAAAGGTGATAAGTAGCAGCTGAAGTTATGAGAGTGAATAAAACATAGCGAGAGAATAGTTTTGTTGTTTCTTTTACTTCAGAATGAAAGTTAATCCTTCTCTAGGAGTTAGACAATGAAACAACTAGGAAAAGCAGTAAATACTGCTACAAGTTGAGCTTTATTTCATTCTGAGGGTAAGGGGGCTCAAAACACTACAGATACAGTACATACACTGTGAGTTCCACTATGTTTATTTGTTACAGCCCTATTTTGGCCTAGGACTATAGCCCTGTCTCTACCCTCCACTATTTTAGGGGTTACTCGTGCTTCAAGGCACCCCTCAGGAACAGTCCTTCACCTCAGAAGAATGCTTGGATTGCAACTGTGGCTGGACTTTGCATACAGAGATCAAGGTGGGAAGGACTTTTTGTGCCCTCTTTATTGCACAATCTGCAGGGACCGTGTATATTCTGGAACTATGTGCATGTTGTGCAGGTAGTATTGCCAATCCCACACATTCGAAAACCATGAGTCAGGCCTCAAAAATCATAATTGGCTTTAAAATCATGATATTCAAACAAAAAATAATACACTTTTAAAAAGTAATAATTGCCTTCTGGGTTTTAAGCCTTTAGAGTGCACTGGGGATACTTTTCAAGTTTTTCTTAGCAATAAAGGGGGCTAGACATGTACTATTCTTATAAAATGAAAGCTGAGAGTCTCAGATAATCACACGATTCCCGAAATGGATCTTTAAGAAAAACTCAAATTGGTGAGATGCGCAATAAAATTGAGGAGAATTGGCAAAACTGTAGAGAGAACATGATTTGCTAAAGAATGTGTGTCCTGAAATGAAGATCTACCATACCTCCAAATAAACAGCATGAATATCTAGATTTTGCATTTCAAAGTCTTTGGGTACAAAACAATGCAAATTTGACACTATCGCTACTCTTGGGGGAATTCTATGCCATTGTGCAATGCAGAATATACACAGAATTAATGTTCTGTGCAGAATTCCATTTCCCCCCACAGAACTGGTGCTGGAGAGCTGCTGGCTGTCACTAGGGGCCGCCAGACTCAGCAGGGCCTGGCTCTCCAGCTGGCAAATACAGGACACCGCCCAGGAGAGGGAAAGGCGAGGAGGAGCTGGAGGGTTCCAGGCAGCTGCAGTTCCTGGCATGCCCTGAAAGAAGGAGTGGTCTCCAGAAAACTCCATACAAGCCCACAACCCAGCCTCAGGCTGTTTCTCTCTCTGGATCCTTGGGCTCTGGGGGTAGGGAGTGTGGGTGTCTGGGCTAGGGGGCACCCTGTGGTTGGACTTTAGGGAATAGGGGACGTGAGTGTCTGGGCAGGGCCGTCCCTACCCATACACAAAATATGCAGCTGCGTAGGGCACCAGGGAATTTGGGGCACCACATTTCCTAGTGCCCTGCGCAGCTGCGTGCTGCTCCAGCCCCTGCCCCGCCTCTTCCCCATGGCCCCTGCCCCACCCCCCACTCCACCCCTTCCCCAAAGCCCACGCCCTGCCCAGGCCCCGCCCCTTCCCCTCCCCATCCCCGCCTCTTCCTACCCCTGCTCTGCCCCAGGCCTGCCCCCACTCCCCTGAGGACTCTGCAGCAGGGCCAGGCCTGCATTCACCAGTGGCGGGAAGTGCAGCGACCTGGCACGAGCCGTGCCCCCAGTGAGTGCTGGGGGACAGTTCCGCCCTGCCCCCCAAACCAACACCCCCCTCTGCAAAGGCCTGCCCCTCCCCTGTGGTGGGGGGGCTGCGTAGAGCTCCAGAATAGCTGGGGACTTCCCTGTGTCTGGGCTGGGGGACGCTCTGCAGCTAGGCTCTGGGGAGAAAGGGGGTATGGATGACTGAGACTGGAGGGGCAGAGTTTTTACCCAGGATGTGCCCAGCTGGCACATGTGACACACCCAGACTGAGGTGCCCAACAAAAGCATAACAGTGAAACAGGAACTGGGTTGTTGTAGGGGTTCCTTTAACTCTCTTCTCCTGGGTGAATCTTTTTTGTTGCCTGTATTATTACAGACATAGTTGCTGACAGGTATTTTCAAATAAATTATCAAAATAATTGAAACTGTTGTGATTATATTGTGTTATTTTGATGAATAAAATATGAAGAATTGTGCAGAATTTTACAATATTGTGTGCAAAATCTTTTGGTACAGAATTTCCCCGGGAGTAACTATCTCTGAGTTTTGTACATTAACCACTTCATAGCACCTTTTAACCAAGGATCTCAAGGGACTTTATGTACAGTCACAACAACTCTATGAGGTGATGGTTCTATGTCCAGGTATGTGAGTAAATCTCTAGTTGATGAGTATCTGAAAACGGTCATTGAAATGTAGGGCTGGAGGGACCTCTAAGGCAGGACCAAGTAAACCTTCCTAGACCATCCCTGACAGGTGTTTCTCCAAACTGTTCTTAAAAACTTCCTGTGATGGGAATCCCACAACCTACCTTAGACGTCTATTTCAGAACTTCTCTACCCTTATAGTTAGAAAGTTTTTCCTAATATCTTACCTACATCTGCCTTGCTGTAAATTAAGCCCATTACTTTTTGTCATATCTTCAATGGATACGGAGAACAATTGATCCAATCCTCCTTATAACATCCCTTAACTTAGTTGAAGACTGTTATCAGGCACCCCCTTAGATGTCTTTTCTCAAAACTAAACATGCCAAGTTTTGTAAACTTTTCCTCATATTTCAGGTTTTATAAACTTTTCCTCATTTTTGTTGCTCTCCTCTGGACTCATTCCAATTTGTCCACATCTTTCTTAGTGTTTGACACCAAGAATTGGACACAATACTCCAGCTGAGGCCTCATCAGTGCCGAGTAAAGTGGAACAATTACCTACCATGTTTTACATACATCACTCCTATTAATACATCCCAGTATGATATAGGCCTTTTTTGCAACTGCATCATGCTGTTGACTTATATTTAATTATCAATCCACTACAACCTCAGATCCTTTTCAGCAGTAATACCACCTAGCCACTTATTCCCCATTCCCCCCTAGGCCTTGTCTACACTGGCAAGTTTGTGCGCAGTAAAGCAGCTTTCTGCATTATAACTCCCGAGGTGTACACACTGCCAAGCCTCTTAGTGTGCAGAAACTGCGCAGTTGCAGTGCTGTAAAAACCCACCCCGACGAGAGGCGTACAACTTTCTGCTCTGCGGTGCCAGTGTAGACACCCTAGTCGATTACAGCGCTGCGATTGGCCTCCGGAAGGTGTCCCACAATGCCTGTTCTTGCCTTTCTGGTAATCGGTTTGAACTCTACTGTCCTGCCCTCAGGTGACCAGCGGTCATCCACACCCCTTACATTCCTTGGGAATTTTGAAAGTTCTCTTCCTGTTTGCTTGGTGCCACATGCAGTGGTCTCAGAGCATCTTTCCAGATGGCCATGCCTGCTCCATGCACCAAATGATCCCCCGCTTGGAGCAATGCCAAGCTGCTGGACCTCATCAGCATTTGGGGAGAGGAGGCTGTGCAATCCCAGCTGCACTCCAGCCATAGGAATTATGATACCTATGGAGGGAATTTCACGATGCATGACAGAAAGGGGCCATGACCGGGACACACTGCAGTGCAGGATCCAAGTGAAGAAGCTGCGGAACGCCTACCACAAGGCACAGGAGGCAAACCGCAGCTCCGGTGCTGTGCCCATGAGCTGTTGGTTCTACAAAGAGCTGGACGCGATACACGGTGGCGACCCCACCGTGAAGGCCACTGTGGATACTTCGGTGTCTCGCGTGACAGTCAAGAGTGGACCGAGCTAGGAGGAAGAAATCTTGGATGAGGATATGGAGGGGGAGGGGGATCCAGAGGCAGAGAATGACTCGAAGGTCAGAGATGCATGCAGCCAGGAGCTCTTCTCTACCCTGGAGGAAGCTAGCCAGTCACAGCTGTCCAATCTTGGTGAAACCCAAAGAGGAGAGTAGGCCCCTGGTAAGTGGCTTTGATTTTAGGAATTGCTGAAGCGAGTTGTTGGGGGCAGGAGGGTTGCAGAAAGCAGGCTTGTGTCTGTATGATGCACGTACCACCACATGCCCAGTCTGAGCAGCAGAACAGGGTGTTGATTGACTCCCTCAATTCACGGGAATCTGCCTCAGAGATCTCCAGGAAACTCTTGTCGAGATACTGGGAAATCCACTGCTGCAGGTTCTTTGGCAGAACTGCTTTGTTTCTTGCTCCATTAAGGGTAACTTTCCCACGCCACTCTGCTATCACTGCGGGGGTGGGTGGGGGGGGGGGGAAGACCATTGCTGTTCACAGGCAAGCCGCATAAGGGCCAGGGCAGAAGCTGCATTCTTGGAAAAGACCCTCCCTTGATTTCCTGCTCATCCTCAGCAGCGAGATATCTTCCATAATGAACAGCCTGTGGAAAATGTGGGGACAGGAATATGCCCGCCCCCCACAGTGCTGGCTCTCCCCAAGAGACACGTGCCCAGTGTACAGTACTGTCCTGGAACACTGATTTCCCCTGTGCCTGCAGTTACTCACCATTTGGGGGGTCTTGTGGCTCATGTGTGCTTGCCTGGGGTCAGCCAGTTAGTGACAGGTGTGTGAATAGTGGTTGTGTTTTAAATCAGTGGTCTGTCAAATTCAGCCTCCAGGCACTGAGCCACAGCCGTCCGGCTCTGAGTGAAGCTTTCACCCTTCCCTTCACAATGGAGCATACAGCATGTGGCTATAAGCATAGGAATATTGTCATCAGCTAGGTCCAGCCTCCCATATAGGCAGCACCAGCAGACCTTTAAATGGCCAAGAGCACACTCAACAGTCATTCTGCACTTGCTCAGCCTGTTGTTGAACCACTCCTTGCTGCTGTCAAGGTGCCCCGTGTATGGCTTCATAAGCCACAGCATTAAGGGGTAGGCAGGGTCTCCCAGGATCACAATGGGCATTTCGACTTCCCCTATGATGATCTCCTGGTCCAGGAAGAAAGTCCCTGCATGCAGCTTCCTGAACAGACCAGTGTTCCGAAAGATGTGTGCGTCATGCACCTTTCCAGACCAGCCTGCGTTAATGGCTGTGAAATGCACACGGTGATCCACAAGCACCTGGAGAACCATAGAGAAATACCCCTTGCAATTAATGTACTCTGTGGCTAGGTGGTCTGGTGCCAGAATTGGAATATGCGTGCCATCTATTGCTCCTCCGCAGTTAGGGAAGCCCATTGTGCAAAGCCATCCACAATGTCATGCACATTGCCCAGAGTCATGGTCTTGCAGAGCAGGATGCGATTAATGGCCCTGCACACTTCCATCAACATGAGTCCAATGGTCGACTTTCCCACTCCAAACTGGTTAGCGATCGATTGATAGCAGTCTGGATTAGCCAGCTTCCACAGTGCAATCCGCCACATGCTTCGCCAATGACAGGGCAGCTATCATTCTCGTGTCCATGCTCTGCAAGGCTGGGGCGAGCTCATCACACAGTCCTATGAACCTGGCTTTCCTCATCCGAAAGTTCTGCAGCCACTGCTCATCATCCCAGATGTGCATGACGATGTGATCCCACCACTCAGTGCTTGTTTCCCGAGCCCAAAAGCGGCTTTCCATTGTGGTCAGCACCTCCGTGAATGCCACAAGCAATCTCATGTCATAGCTAGTACACATGGCGAGATCAATGTCACACTCCTCTTGCCTTTTTCGTTTAAGGAATAACTCCACTTGTGATGTGTTAGTCAGAGTGAGCAGCATACTGGTCAACAGTGTGGGATCCATTCCTGCAGACCGAAAAGGCAGAGCATGCAGTACACAAACTGTTGAAAGATGGTGCCAAATGTGGATGGAAGCACAGGGATTGCTGGGATGCAAAGCAATGCAGCACAGGGCATTGGGACAGGACCCAGGATGCCCCGCGACCCCCTCCACCTTCTCCTCCTTCACAATTTGTCCATGTTTCAACTTTTTGTAGGATTCCTTTTTAATTTTCGGGTCATTAAAATGCTCCTGGTGGAGTATATTGGCCTCTTCCTATCTTCCCTTCAAATCAGAGTTTTCAGACTCCTTGAGAAACTGCCAGCTTTCCTGTACTCCTTTTTCCCTTAGATTTTCTTACCACGGGTAGGGCCCTACCAAATTCACGGTCCATTTTGGTCAATTTCATGGTCATAGGATTTAAAAAATCATAAATGTCATGATGTCAGCTATTTAAATCTGAAATGTCATGGTGCTGTAAGAAGGAGCTGTGGGTGGGGGGGTGGCAAGGTTATTGTAGAGGGGGATTGCAGTATTGCCACCCTTACTTCTGTGCTGCTGATGGTGGCGGCACTGCCTTCAGAGCTGGGCAGCTAGCCAACAACCACCACTCTCTGGTTACCCAGCTCTGAAGGCAGCACAGAAGTAAGGATGGAAATACTGCAAATCCCCTCAAATGACTTTGCAACCCCCCTGCAACTGCCTTTTGGGTCAGGACCCCCAAATTGAGAAACACTGGTCTCCCCTGTGAAATCTGCATAGTGTAGAGAAAAAGCACACAAAAGACAAGATTTTGTGGGGGGAGACCAGGTTTCACGGTCTGTGATGCATTTTTCATGGCCATGAACTTGGTAGGGCCCTAACCGTGGGACCTTACCTACCAGTTCTCTGAGTTTGTTTAAGTCTGCTTTTGTGAAGTCCATTGTCCTCATGCTGTGGCTTTCACTCCTTCATTTCCCGAGAATCATGAAATCTCTCATTTCATGATCACTTTCATCCAAATTGACTTCTACCTTCAGATTCGCTCATGCAGTGCGCCAGTACATTTCTACCGTTTACTTCAGCAGAGACCAATAATCAAGGGAAAGATTATAAAGCAAAATAAATTTAGTAGTAAGTAATAGCCTTCTTCTCAAACTCTTCTCTCATAGGTAAAGACTGGCCAGAATTCCAGAATAACTGGGTGTTTCTAGTTAAATGATTGGCAGGAAAATAGTTAACAGTGCTGGATCATCACCATGGTTTGTTTATTATATTTACTCTGATTTACCGTTCTCTATAACTCAGTGTGCTGTGGATCAGAGGAAAGCATACACCTCATGGGAGACTGTTAGGTTTTTTCCATACACAGAGAACAACCATATATTTTCAGTTTGAACTACTTTTATTTTAAAGCAAAGGAAACTTAAGGCTCTGTAAGACGCTATAGCAAGGCTGCCTCACAGAATGGCCATGACCTATGCAGGCAAGGAGACTCTTTTGAAATGTAAAGGTACAGTCAGAGAAAATAGTAATGACAGCATCTGCAATTATACAACATGCTCCTCCCTTGTAGTTACACACACACACAAAAAGTTAGTTTGTGGAAGTCTGTATGACTGCAGATACCTGCTGTTCTTCTGGTTTCTTATCTACATTTTGAGGTCCATTTTGTAATGCAACATTTTCATTTACAGATGCCCCCCTGACTTACACAATCGTTCCGTTCTGGAAAGCCTTGTGTAACTCAAGTTTTGCGTAAGTCGGAAATGTATACCCGTACGTTACGCAAAAATTTCTGCAACTCGAAAATCCTATTTCTGGCTTATGGAACTTTTTCCGTAAGTGCGAATTTGCGTAATTCGGGTATTGTGTAACCCGGGGAGCATCTGTATATCATCTTCAGGCCAGAAATTACATGGTCATCAGCCTCCATTTCAGCCTTTTCCATTCCTAACCTCTTATCTTGTATCAGTTGATCAGTATATTTATCCACTTATTTCACAGGTAGTTTTTTATTCTTTGCTTTCTGTTTTCTATCTTTTTGTATTTTTTAAAGTTTTATTTAATTTCTTCCTCAGTTTGTATAAGTAACTCTGCCTTATCCTTTGTCTGTTTTTCCTGCTGGATATTTTCCAGATATTTGTCTCTCATGCATATCCTTAACAGGCAAAAATGGTCTGTATAAAGCCTACATGAGATTCAAGACAGAAGGTAAATTATAAATCCCAACAGACTTTGTTAAATATCATTTGCTGAAGACTTCTCTTCCTGGTTATGAGATCTTAACAGGATGTGCTTGATTGAATTTAGGATGGGAAAAAAAAAAGTTCATCCACTGTGAGCTATTTAGAAATAAGGGATGAGAGAAAAAAAGACGGTAGGTCAAAATGCACACACACACACGCAAACGGCAAGAGCATCATTAGCCTCATTGACCCACCTCCTTTTTATCTGGATTATAAAGAACATCAAAAATTGGTACCTAGCGGTGTACACAAAACCTGGATAGTTCAGTTGTTTCCTTGGATTCATTTTTAACACATAGATGCTATGTAAAGTAAACTAAGGTAAGAATATACTAATACATTTTAATATGAATTGCATAGTGCTGGAATAAATAGTAGATAGGCTTCATGTAACAAAAGAGAATCCTTTAACTTTGGACTGGGCCAGTAAAAATTCTAATTTCATGAAGAAACAACAAATTTAGCTTGCATAGGCGGTCACTTACCACCCTACATTGGAACACATATGGAGGCTATGTCTACACTGCTCACCTTAGAATGGCGCCACTCTGCCGCTACAGCCACACCATTGTAAGGCACGCATTATAGCCGCTCTTTGTCGTGAGAAGAGAGCTTTACTGATTAAAAAATAAAACCACCCCCAATGAGGGGTGGTAGCTTTGTGGGTGGGAGAGCATCTCCCACCGATGAAGTGCTGTCCACACCAACGCTTTTTGCCGTTACAACTTTTGTCGTTCAGGGGTGTGTTTTTTCTTCCCCCCTGCGTGACAAAAGTTTTAATGATGAAAGTGCTGGTGTAGACAAGACTGGAGTATCCTCAAACAACTACAACCTATATTTGATGGGGAACCCATCCTGAAATAAATCTTTCCTGAACCCTCTTTTCTGGCCTTCAAACAACCCCCCAAACTCATCATCAGAAGCAAGCTCCCCACAGATCAGGATGCACCAACTCAAATCGATACCAGACCCTGCCAGAACAACAAATGCAAAACTTGCAGACATATCCCCACTGCTACAATGATCAACAGTCCCCCACAACACACCTTTCAAGATCCATGGGTCTTACACATGCCTATCACAACATGTGGTGTACCTCATCCACTGCATTAAGTGCCGCAATAACAACTAGTGGGTTAAGCCAGAGAATCACTATGCTCTCAAATTACCTCACACAGGACAATGATAAAAGACACACTATATCACCTGTGAGTGAATACTTCAAAAAGTAATCACTCTATACACAGGCGCCGACTTTCTGTGGCGCCGGTGGGAGCTCACGCCCAGCGTCGGGGGCGGGGCCCCGCCCCCGACGCCGGGGGACGTTGCGGGGCCCCGCCCCCGACGCCGACGCAACGTCGCCCAGTGTCGGGGGCGGGGCCCCGCAACGTCTCCCGGTGCTAAGGTAAGATGGCGGCGTACCCCGGGGTTGGCGGGGAGCTGGCCGCGGGTCCCGGGGATGGTGGGGAGCTGCCGGTGGGTGCAGAGCACCCACCAATTTTTCCCCGTGAGTGCTCCAGCCCCGGAGCACCCACGAAGTCAGCGCCTATGACTCTATATCTAACCTATCAGTGCTCATCCTCAAAGGAAACCTGCACAACACTTTCAAAAGATGAGCCTGGGAGGTTAAATTCATAACTCTGCTAGACACAAAAATCATGAACTGAACAGAGACTCTGGATTTCTGGTTTATTACAAGCTATAACCCACTAACATGCACACACGTGCGTGCACACACACACATACATATACACACAAAGCTGCTTTTTCCCTCCCTCAGACAGGAGGATGTTAATGGCCACTTTACCTTGAATGGTCCCTTGAAATGTGTTAACTATTGATGCTAAACAAACTGTTCCACCTTATATATAGCTGTGACACTCTCAGGCTATGTCTACACTAAGCACCTTTTAGTGACGTCCACCCCCAACAAGCGGCAGTAGCTTTGTCGGCAGGAAAGTGCGTCTGCCGACAAAATGCTGTTCTCACCGGCGCTTTTTGTCAGCAAAACTTTTGTCGTTCGGGTTATATGTATTTTTCACACCTCTGAATGATGAAAGTTTTATCATTCAGCTTTCCACTGTAGACAAAGCCTCAGTACATTTCCCAGACCAGAAGAAGAGCTCTGTGTAAGCTGGAAAGCTTGTTTCTTTCACCAACAGAAGCTGGTCCAATAAAAGATGTTGTCTTAGTCCCTTATCTCTCTAATATGCTGGGGCCAACAAGGCCACAAAAACACTGCATACAAAGTAAGACTTGTCACCTGAGGTGAGGCAGGGTGTTAGGGCTAACTCAATTAATGCTGAGAACAATGGACATCCATGGAGACAGCACTTTGTGTATTGTCTGGTCCAGGTGGAGACTTGAGTATTGACAAAGAAAAACTAACCTCAGGATTATTTGCTGAAGAGATCCTTCCCCCGCCCCCCAATGCCCTCCCGCCGCATCTAAAAGACAATAGCCTGTAACTGTGCGGGGGCAGAAAAAATGGCAGAGGTTGCTGTCCATTAGAAGAGGTAAATTCTCATGAAAAGTGGATCCTAGCTCTCTGAACTGTACAAGTGCTGCAAGGACTAATCTCTGTCTATGTACCTCACAGTGAGGAGAGTGATAAACTAAGGTAAAACCTATGAACTGGGGTGCACTGCTTCCACAGAGGCACGGAGGATCAGTGTTGTACATTGCAGATGTCCAGAAAATAGGGGACTGGGCACTTGAGTGTTACACAGATAAGCCTGAGATAATGTTGTTTCAAACAGGATGATCATTAATGAGGTTATCCGAGAGAGTATCTGGATCCTCTAGGGAGAATGCTACTGATAGTACCACAAGATGGGCCCAATGAGGATTGTAAAGCTACTCTTCCCTGGTAGAGCCCTTGAGGGAGTGTGGTGGTACCCCTGCCTGCCTCTTGAGTGTGAGACAGCTGCCATGAAATAGAAGGGGCAAGCAGTTTTTGCTCCCTGTGCCAGTGAATCTGACCTTTACCCTGCAGATCCTGTTCACTAGAGCCTTATGCTGTTTCCCTTTCCGCATTTGCTGATTTGCAAGTGGCTGGGGCTAGAGAGGCAAGAGAATGAGCAGTGAAGCAGAGATTCTTGCAGTTAGTAGTCAGCTATCGGGGTGGACTCAAAGTCATTTCTGCACTTGTAGGGTTCTCATTACATTAAAGTTAGTCTGATTTTAAAGGAGAGTGGCCAGGAGGACATATTCATTCAAATACTCTAATATCTGTAGAACTCTGTGAAAACATCAGGATTTGCCCACATCAACGCCTTTACAAGATCAGACCTAAGGGTATTTCTTTTACTGGGTTTTAGCCCA
The DNA here is from genome assembly GCA_037349315.1 of Chelydra serpentina. NCBI lineage: Eukaryota > Metazoa > Chordata > Testudines > Chelydridae > Chelydra > Chelydra serpentina. The sequence continues at coordinate 50,021,830 of JBAIAC010000010.1, forward strand.
AATCCTACAGTCCACACAGAAAAATCTCTCTCCTTTAGGCCCAGATGAATTTACCTGGCTCAGGGTGTGGGTCAGAGCACAGGTTCTGCTTCAACTCAGATTGGAGCCTGCACACTTGGTAGTCAGGATGCAAACTAAATAACTTGAGTACTGATAGTTCCCCAATGCCCTTCCTACAATCCCCCACCCCCTCAATAACTCAGGTAGGGCTTTGCTATGAGGATGCTCACACCTGAACTAGGCTAACCCTAGTTCTCAGACTCACCCGGTCGGACATAGTATTAGCCCTGCTGTACACTGGTGTATGTTGGTATAACTACGTTGCTCAAGGCAGAGTGTGGAAAATCCACACACCTCTGAGAGATGCAGTTATACCAACCAAACTGCCAGTGTAGACAGTGCAGTGTGGATGGGAGAAAGTCTCCTGTTGGCATAGGTGACACATTAACTAGGCACTACTGAAGCTTTGCTGGTGAAGCACTGTAAGTGTAGACAAGCCCTAAATCACCAACTCAGGGAATAGGACACTTCTTGTCCTTCCCTTTACAAATATAAAATTAATATGTATATTAAAAATTGCTGTCCTCTGGATGGGATTCTAAACTGATCATTCAGCTAGCCACTCTGCAAAAGTGTAAACAGTTACAGCTTTTCTGATTTTTTTGTTTATTGATTGAGTATTGCATTGCAATGCAATTAAATCCTTTCTCTCCTCCTCCCACACCCCAGCAAACCTATTGAGGATACAACAAAAAGCTATTTGGCAGCTAGCCACTTTGACAAGCTGTGTGATGTGTTCAGCAGTTTAGTTGATTTACACTGTTTATACTGTTGGAAGTTGCCAAACTTTTAGTCATTTGATGTAATATAGTGTTTGCGCCTTTAACGATTTTTTCTCTTCCATAAAAAGATTTTTATTTTGCTCACTAGGGTTATAATTTGAAGGTATAATTAGCATCTTGTTAATTGTCAATAATTAAACATGTCATTCAGAGAGCTCTTGCAAAGGGCATGTGATTCATTTACCAGAATTTCCTCGAGCCAGTGTTGGGAGGTCCCTAATGAACAGAGAATAAAACGGGAATGGATGTAATGATATAAATTAAATATGTGAACACATATAAACAATCTAAATTTAAATCCAACAGACCACCACATAAGAATGCACTCTGCAACATGAAAAAAAACCCTCCTCTGATCTCAAAAATCTCAGGATTGCTGTTCTCGCTGATGATTCAAGCTTTGAATTAAATTTCTTTTGCAAATTTGGTGTAACAGTTAAAGCTTATGCTCAGTCTCAGAAATGTATCATGGGCAAGAAATTACTAACTACTTATGTTGCAATGTTATATGTCATTGTGTTGTTACTCTATGTGGGTCTGCATATGGGCATAAGGATCTGCCACCATGACTCCTTTGCAGGTTTAGCACTTTTCAGGTAAAAACAGAGCCTTATCCTTGTCTACTCCTCACACATGCTAAATTTTTATGGGCCAAATTCACCAGTAGTGTAACACAGCATAAAACCTAGGTTGCGCTGTGCAGTGTATGTTCAGGTCAGATGAATGCATGGTGAACTACTGTGATCTTGCTCACAAAGCATCAATGTATATTTTCTGTATAAGAATGTTCACCTCAAAGTGTGAAACACTGCATTCAGATCTTGGGCCAGCTTCATAACATGGGTTATGGCTCCTTTGCATGGCTCAGGTAGCGCAAAGGTGAGTAAATTTAGCAGCAAATGCCCAGCAGAGAATTTCCCTGACAGAACAGAACTCCCTGATAAGTGCATTTGCATTGCAACTGGTCTCCACTCTGCCCTGCTCTTGGTGTTAAAAGTATGGTGAGGGGGGCAAAGGCTGTATCAGGGACAGACAGCAGGTATCTAAAAGGGGAATGTTAGAACACGGTGAGTTCAACCTGTTGCAGAAATGATTATGCCACAAATAATAGCAAAATGTTCAAACAGCCATTGGCTTATTTTTGAAACTGTAAATTGTGAACGTTTTTTTTGCAAACTTTAGCAAGAATTTATATTTGTCCACACATTCACAGCCAAAGATTACTATTTGCTAATCATTATTCACTCATCTTCAATTGTTATTCTCAGGTTTTAAATGATTCAGTCATTAAAACACGGAGTGGGACCAGTGCCATGTGTCTTATGTGACTGATCACATGCCATGAATCATGAACACTCAAAGTGAACAGTTCACAATCATTCTATAGGCTGGAATTTATGGATAACTAATACGCAAAGAGAAAAAAGTGGCTAAATTAATTAGCCAATTTATTTGTCATGAAAAATTCAATCTGCTGTGTTTTCAAAGGTTAGAAAAAATTAGAAACTCTACTTTTCATAAGATTTTTGGAGCAGAGATTTAAAAAAGTTTCAAAGGGACTTAAGAGCACAAGACTCATTACTTTTAATAGTACTTGTGCTCCGTAATCATTTAGGCATCTTGAAAATCTCCATCTTTTTTAATTAGTTTTAAGGCTAAATATGGATTCTAATATGTTAATAGAAGATACTGAAATTTAAACCAGGATCTTTTAGAGCTTTTGGATTTACTTCAGAAAAACTGGATTTGTAAGCATGGACTTAAACTTCAGTAAGGAATGGGAAATTTGCTGGTGAATAGTATTTTGCTTATTTATTATAAAGTTTTAAGCATCTGTTATCTTAATATGTAAATGCTATTTTAAAAAGCTTGAGACCAAACAAACTTTGGGCCAGATCCCGCAATCCTTCAGTGGTGGAATGAAACTTCTTGAATGTTTAAGAGTAATAGGTTTTGTTTGTTTGTGGTGACACAGAAAAGTGCAGGGTCACAATCACACTGCGTTTTAAACTTCCTTCACAAGAGAAATTCTGATTTGATTGAATCATGCATAGAGTATTAAGAAGGCATCCCTTTTCATTGCAGTGTTTTACTGGAATCTGGTAAAAATACTCTGAATTTAGTGACTCTGATGACCCATCTTCATAGTTCCTCAAAGGAACATCTTGAAATTTGCAGGTCTCTTCTTACATTTCTTTGCCCTCTAAACAGGGTATTCACTACCACAGTATCCATCCCTGGAATGTGCTCAACTATGTGTTTTTCCTGCTTTGACAAAACTCCCAGATTTTTATTGCCACATTGTTCATCCATTCTGATATGGTATCTCTTAGCAGCACTGGAGTATGCTGTCTTTTCAGGCTGTTTGACAGAACCTGGACATGGGTGCTTGGCGATATCTGTAAACTGTTAGAGCTTTCCAGACTAAGAAGCTAAAACTTGTTTATGCTTCATAGAATTTCTCACTAATCCCATAATCCACTCATGATCAAGTAAGCGAAGGAAGTGCCCTGGCCTGGTTTGGAGGAGAGGAGTCTGCTTTCAGGCTTCCTGCAATGGTCAAGTCTGGAAAGGTGTGGGGATCTAGTAGGCATCCCTTTTCATTGGAGGATCCCCTCCACAACATAGGACAAGTAAAGCCAAGTTGAAAGAGGTCCCTTTGGCTATGAGTCCCTCAGATGTGGTAGTGACAGGATAGTTACTGGGTTGAACAGTCTAGAAGGATGGAAATTCTGAGGCCTTCTTATTAGGAAAGACAGGCTTCCCACAAAGAGAGGGTGAATCTGGGATGCCCGTAGCAATGCAGTGCCCTGGACTCCTACGTCTTTACTCCCAGAGATATCACAATGTGACCTATTGCAGATAGGATGTCTAGATTAGTATTGCAATAAGCGGAAAGATTTTCAGGAGAAGGAGAAAGATGAGAAGGAAGTTTATAAAAAGAAGCAGACTCAAGTTAAAAGGATAATTAGATGAGAAAAAATATGCTGAATTGAACATTTTTTCCAACTGCTATGATACGGTTCCTTATAAATACTAGCAGCAGCAAAAGAAATAGAGAAAACGGAACCTCTTGAAATGATAGAGGAAATAGAGACAGGGAGAAGGGAATGAAAAATCTTGTAAAACTGAGATTTGAATCATTTAAGCGACTAAGGAATAAATAGAAGGGTGCATGTTAAACAAAAATGTCAGGCAGCACAATAACTAAGAAAAGGATTCAGAGATTATTTTGGAAACGCCCTCAAAACAAACCACCAGCCCAGTGTCTGACAGCAGTAATGATGGCAAAGATACTATAGGGAGGACTCAACATAGGAATAAAATGAAGAGTGGTAATATTATGATTTGACAAGGTCCTGGTTAAAAGGGCTTGGAGCCATAGGTCCCAATCCAGCAAAGCACTTTAGCACGTGCTGCATGCCTTCAATCGTGTGTGACCAAACTTAAATCTACTTAATGTGCACCTTCGAGTTTGATTTGTCAGAGGGAGTTCTCATGCCAACAATGTTATGCATGTACTTAAGTGCCTGGCTGGACCATGGCCATGGGGTTGAATTTTGGTCACCTTTCTGCAGGAAGGAATACAAAGAATGGGCAACCAGGGTGGGTACAGGTTTAAGACTATTTCTGAGGAGGATGGCTAAGCACACTAGTTGATTCTCACAATGAAGGGAGCTGATAGTGAAGAATGGGGCAAAGTGTTTCCAATGGCAAAGGGTTTCAATACTCAGAGGAAACAAGCTAAAACGCATAAAACAATAATTGTTGTAATTATTATTCTCTATTTATTTGCAGTAGCACCTACAATGTGGTAGGCTCTTTCTAAAAACTTAAGAAACATGGCACCTGCTCTAGGGAGCTTCATAGATTTAAAGGCCAAAAGGGACTATTAGATAATCTAGTCTGACCTCCTGTATATCACAGGTCATTACATTTCACACAATAACCCTATGCTGAATACAATAACATGGATTAGACTAAAGCATTTCAGCCTAAAGAAGACTAAACTGATGTATGTCACAGGCAGATAACAGGAAAAAATGAGGTGCCACCAAAGGCCAAAGCCCCTGCAGTGGTATGGTGTGGTATGCCCAGATGTTCCTGGCAGGTGATCCATGCTCCATGCTGCAAAGGAAGCTGAAATCTCTACAGGTCTCTGCTAATCTGACAGGGGGGGAAATGCCTAACCAGTTTGAATCTGGTGATCAGTTTGATCCTGAGACTGAGAGCAAGACACTCCAGATAAGCACCCAAGAAAGAGGATTTTCTGTATCTCATCAAAGCACTGGTCCATCCTATTCGATGTCCTATCTCTACCCATGGCCGATCCCTGATGCTTCAGAGAAAGGAGAAAAGCAAAACCCCAGAATACATCAGGCCAATTCCTTCCTGACCCCTGAAGGTGACCAGCTGAAGCCCTCAAGCCTGAGATTTGAGTATAGTCACTGTCTTAATGCAGAGCAGCAAGTAAGCATGTGGAAGACGATGCAGGCAATCCTGTTCTCCCTATGCCTCAAGAAGAAAGGGAATGAACAAGGGGATTCATAGATTCACAGATTCATAGACTCCAAGGACAGAAGGGATCTCACAGTCTAAGGAAGAGTAAATAAGGAAATTGGTGAGAACTATTTTATTTGAAGGAATAAACATATGGAATAAGTTCCCCCAGTAAATGTCATCAGAGTAGACAGACTGATAAACTTAGGAGATAGTTAGACGCTTTTATGAAGAATGAGGTGACTGAAGGATAAAGTGATAAAGAAGGCAGATGGGAATGAGACAAACCTAAAGGGGATAGATGAGTGTTTCTCAAACTTTTATATTGGTGACCCCTTTCACACAGCAAACCTATGAGTGCGACCCCCCCTTATAAATTAAAAACACTTTTTTTGTATTTAACACTATTATAAATGCTGGATGTAAAGTGGGATTTGGGGGTGGAGGCTGACAGCTTGCAACCCCCCCCCCCCATGTAATAACCTTGTGACCCCTGAGGGGTCACAACCCCCAGTTTGAGAACCCCTGGGGTAGATCCTGTTAGGTCAAGTGTGTGTGTGTGTTTGAGAGAGAGAGAGAGAGAGAGAGACTTAACTTTAGAGGACTTTTGTCAATTTCTTGCTTTTTAGGAGTCTTTCTCTTTCACGGCCTTATTTTGGGGGATGGGAGGAAGAAAGATCTAGAAATGGGCTAAGCCAGTTTTGACACGTGTGAATGAAAGGGCATCTGACTGCAGTATGTCTGGTAGATTGAATTGCTTTTCAAATCTAGTAATCAGAAAACTACCATGGAAATTAATTGTATGGCATTGATTAACCATTTCACTGAGACAGCAAGAAAAGAAACTAGATAATCAATGGGAGAAAAATAAGGCTCACATGAAAGGACCAATGAAGCAGACAAGAGATGTATGGGACCAAGCGGCACCTATGTAACCCTTCTGCCAGGTGGTTAACAGCAACAAAAAGGTTCAACACATGTAGGATCTCTCTTGACAAATGACTCAACTGGCTGGACCCCACAACCAGAAACCTGGGAAAACTAAGTGCACCCTCCCTGGGTGCCCTTACCAGGCAGAATGTCCCACTCAGAAGCACTCCAAGATTGTGTACAAACAGGGGAATCTTTATTAGTGGAGGAAATACAGTCACAAACTGGGGAAAACACAACAACAGAATATACATGGAAATAAAGAGTAAAATACCTACCACCTACCAGTAACTTGGGGGTAGTCCATTTAACTTGTTCTCCTGTCCCCTCTCCCACACTGGTGAGAATTTCCCAAGGGTAATAAACTCTTGATTACACCACCTCACCCATCTACCAAACCCCACTCATGAGTTAGATGAGTGAGTAGCAGTAGTCCAAGTGTATCTTTGCAGGTCCGTCTCCATTCCCACTTGTCTGGTCCCACCTGGAGGTACTATCCCTTAACTCAGCTTAGTGAGTCCGCTGTATTAAGATGCCTCACTAGGGACCACACAGCTCTGGGGTTGTCTTCTACATTGTTTCTTAACTCAGAGTCATTACTCTTGTTATCTCTCACTCCAAAGACCCCACTGGAGTGGACCCTTGAGCACAGTTGTAGCTGTTTAGAAATAATGCACTTTTACCCCTCCTCCCCCCGATAAGAACTCCCCCCTTCCCATGTTTAAACTTCTTTGGAAGACTACTACCCCCACAAAGTCCAAGTTCATGTACAGTTATAGTGACTCTCCAAGTGTCAATGAAGGAATTGTGGGTAAATAGCCTATGCAAATTAATCCTTTTATGGCAGCACTTTCCCCTTTTCGCCAAGTGTTCTTCCTCCTCTAGAGCTTCTGGACATTATACAAAAGTTGTGGGGGGGATTCAGATAGGAAGCTTTGGTTTGGGCCACTTCTTACTCACTCAGGTAGGAGTTGGGCTCCTAACTCACTCAGACCCCTTTGAAAATATCAGACTGAGATTAAGTCTTATGTACATGCTTAATTTTACCCATGTGAGTAGCTTCACTGAGGCCAATAAGACCACTCACAGGGGCAAAGTAAAGCACGGGTGTAAGTGGAGTACGGGCAGGATCTAATGTAGAACATTTGGACTGTCTGAACTTGAGCTGGTCTTTTAAGCAGTATGCAATGATTGATAAGACTCTATAATGTGTGAGGGTTAGGAGCAGATCAGTCTATGTATATGCATCTTCTCAGTGCCATACTTTGGTTTTGATCTTTCACTCCAAGCTGGGTTTTTTGGGCGGAGAGGGGGTGTTTGTTTACATCTATAGAGACAGACACTAAATATAAAAACATTTCCTTTCTGCCTTAAGTGTTACAGTAAGTAGGGTATAAAAACAATGACCTAAGCAAGGCTGAATTCAGTGTTTATCTATTTTATTTTAAGAGGTAAATCTGCCTATCTTCCAAGGGAAAAAAAAGAGAGAGAGAGGAATTCTGATTTATTAATGTTTCCCTGAGTATTTCACCCACAGACAAAGAAATGGTCCAATGTAAACAAGCTGGGGTGTGTGTTTAGTCATATGAACTTCTGAACAACTTTTACATAAATCTAGTGCTTGTTGAACCAGAAAAACCTGTTGACCATTTAGGAGCCAAACATCAATTATCTCATACTGCAAACACCACATGTTGTGTCTGTCTCTCCCCAGTCACACTGTGCTTAAACTGTCCCCTTGTTAATTCCAATATATATTTCTTTTATCACTTTACTTTGACCTACTCTCACTTATCATATTTTAGCAATGCCATCTCATCTCATACAAATGTGTAGCTCTTTGGCATGATAATTAGATAACACATAGGCAAAATGAAGCCAGAAAAACACATTGTTAAATGGCATTCCGGATTAAGTAGGGTAAGGAAATTATTTAGGGTTATATGATGCCCTCAGTGAAATTAATTTTGACTTTGACAAGAAATAATATAGAAAGGTTTAAACAATTAGGAAGGAATGACAAGCCTTAAAAATAATAATTGAGAAAGAGCTGAAAAAGGAACACTTGGAAAATTTCAAGATATGTAAACCAGCAATGATCCAGATGATATACATCTTAGGGAATGAAGGGAATTATCTAACACCAAAGTTATCGTACCAATAACAATTATTTCTGAAATGTGGTGCACAACTGGACAAGCATCCAAAATACCAGAGAAATGCAAATACATGCAAACCCAGATATCTTAATATCCAAACACACTCGAAGACTCCACTGCTCTACAAAAAACTTCCTTTCAATTCCAACGTCTACTTAACCACAGTGTACACACCCAGTTGCTCAAATTCCTCAGAATCACACTGAAGGACACTCCCATAAGTCTGACCTCCTCAGATTTAAGACAGCTAATAACCAGTAGACATGTCTTGACTGTTAAAATCTATGTAATCTGTTGGTTCTGCAGAAAAGGATGTATGAAGTATAAGAGTTAAGGTTGTGCATTTGATTTTGAAGAACGGGATCTGTTTCTTGTGGGAGGTAATATGTTGGAACTAAAGGGGCGTTTGTTTTGGAGCTGAGGAGGGTGAGAGTGCTTTTGGGCATGTTGACGTTTAGGCAGTAGGAGTGTGAACTGTGGTTGGTTAATGCCAGCTTAACTGGTAATTTCCTTGATGTGTAATGACTGTGGTGATGGAAAATGCACTTGAGCAACCTAAACTGTAAATACAGACATCCTGGTGTGTGGGAATTTCCTGTTTTGTTTTTTTTAACAGAAAATAAAATGGTTTTCCCTCAGGTTCTATGCTCCTGCTTGCCACCTGCCATCTGCCTCTTTACTCACTGGGTTTTTGCCTCCCCTCCTTTCCCCCTAAGTCCCTTTCTATACAACACTTTTAGCTCCCCACTTCTCCCTGCACACCCTCTGCAGTTCCTGTTACTCATTAGCCCAGGCCCTCTTTTCCTTATTTCCCTCCTTTGGCTCCCTGAGTGTGTCTTCTTGCCACTGTTTTTCTCTTGTTCCTCAGTCCCTTTTTAAATACATATGAATATAAACATTGCAACATGTAGAAGAGGGGTGAGGCAGGAGACTGAGGAAGAAGTGTAGGGAAAGGAGGTTGCAGTAGGGGACACATTGTGGGGAGTGGGAGAGGGAAGTAGGGAGGCACCCTGGCCAGAGGTAAACCATGCTGCTCCACCCATATACAACACAAATTGCCTCTTCATATGCGTTCGTTTGCTACATGGTGCTACCTCCTTCCATGGTTGTAGTTATAAGAAATCATTATTGTGCTAAATGGGACAACAAGTGAATAGATTCTTCTGCCCCTCACCTCTCTGCCACACCATCCACTGCAGCACAGGCTAAGGGGAACTTTTGGGGGAGAATATTGTTAAAATATTGGGAACACATCACTTTGGCTCACAAAGAATGCTGTATAGGACTAAAGCTAGAAAAGAGAGGAGGAGGTGCAGGGCCAAGTTGTGTCTATCCTTGCGGAGGAGAGAAAGGAGAGGAGACTGAAGGAACCTTGCAGTGGGCCTAGACACAGTTCTAGTCCTTGTGCTCAAGAAGTGCAAGGATGTCACAAATCTCTAACTGACAGAGGTACCACTCCAAAGAGGTAGAAGAAGGACATGGAGAGTATGTAATGCTTCTTCATGGGGCTGCTATGGCCCATGATTCCCTAGAGGCCCCAGAAGCATTGTGCTTCAGGTCAGAGGAATTTCCCCTTAATGGCACAATCCAGTCTTCAGAATTTTAAATATGGCGCTCCAGCTACCACTCTCCTGATCCCAATTCTATCCTTTAAACTTAGGTATTCCAATACATATTATAAATGGTGGCCCACTCATGCTCTAAGTTGAAATATCACCATTGTAAGTTAAGGGTGGGGAGTGGCTGTGTGTTTCCCATATTTCGTGACTACATTTTAAAAGGGATACATAGTATTTTATCCATGTGACTCTGATTAAGAGATCCCAGGACATAACCCTGAACATTGCTTTGAAAATTGTGGTTTAATGTAACTTTAATGCACACTTTAGTAGTTTAAGGTTTATGCTTTTATAAATAAATAAAAGAAAGAAAGAAACTCAATAGAACTCTTAAGAGTGGACCCACTAGACTAGTGATTTCTATCTATCTATCTATCTATCTAGTCCAAGTGAAATTTTCAAGACATAAAAAGTAGTTAAGCATCAAAGTCCCATTGACTTTCTCCCCCAGTGTATCTGTCTCATCTACCTATTTTAGGTTTTATTATTATTATACCCATCACCATAGTTATGGCATCCATTATAGTACTTTGTGGATACCTATGTACTTTAACAGGATGTCAGTAAAGATATTCCACAGTCTGTGCTGGAGCAGCAAGCAATGTTAAAATATTACAAAATAAGATGTTTTATATCTTTTTTTCTTAAAAGAAAAAATAAAGATAAAGTTCTCATTTGCAATATGGACTAGAAATGTTTTTTTTTTAAAAAACAGGAAATATATTATTGAATTTGAGAGACTTTCTTAGAATCATAGATCATAGAATCATAGAACTGGAAGGGATCTCAAGAGGTCATCTAGTCCAGTCCCTTGCACTCAAGGCAGGACTAAATATTATCTAGACCATCCCTGACAGGTGTTTGTCCAACCTGCTCTTAAAAATCCCCAATGCTGGAGATTCCACTACCTCCCTAGGCAACTTGTTCCAGTGCTTAACTACTCTGACAGGAAATTTTTCCTAATGTCTAACCCAAACTGCCCTTGCTGAAATTTAAGGCCATTGTTTCTTGTCCTATCCTCAGAGGTTAAGAAGAGCAATTTTTCTCCCTCCTCCTTGTAACAACCTTTGATGTACTTGAAAACTGTTATCATGTCCCCACTCAGTCGTCTCTTCTCCAGACTAAACAAACACAATTTTTTCAATCTCCTCTCATAGGTCATGTTTTCTAGACCTTTCATCTTTTTTGTTGCTCGTCTCTGGACTTTCTTCAATATGTCCACATCTTTCCTGAAATGTGGTACTCAGAACTGGACACAATAATCCAGATGAGGCCTAATCAGCATGGAGTAGAGTAGAAGAATTACTTCTAGTGTCTTGTTTACAATACTCCTGCTAATACATCCCAGAATGATGTTTGCTTTTTTTGCAACAGTGTTACACTCTTGACTCATATTTAGCTTGTGATCCACTATGACCCCCAGATCCCTTTCCACAGTACTCCTTCATAGGCAGTCACTTACCATATTGTAGGTGTGCAACTGATTGTTCCCTGCTAAAGAGGATTACTTTGCATTTGTCCTTATTGAATTTCATCCTATTCACTTCAGACCATTTCTCCAGTTTGTCCAGATCATTTTGAATTTTCCTCCTATCCTCCTACACTTGCAACTCCTCCCAGGTTGATATCATCCGCAAACTTTATAAGTGTACTCTGAATGCCATTATCTAAATCATTGATGAAGATATTGAACAGAACTGGACCCAGAACCGATCCCTGCGTGATCCCATTTGTTATGCCCTTCCAGCATGACTGTGAACCACTGATAACTACTCTTTGGGAATGATTTTCCAACCAGTTATGCACCCACCTTATAGTAGCTCCATCTAGGTTGTATTTCCCCAGTTTGTTTATGAGAAGGTCATGAGAAACAGTATCAAAAGCCTTACTAAAGTCAAGATATACCACATCTACTGCTTCCCCCCATCCACAAGGCTTGTTACCCTGTCAAAGAAAGCTATCAGGTTGGTTTGACATGATTTGTTCTTGACAAATCCATGCTGACTCTTATTTATCACCTTATTATCTTCTAGGTGTTTGCAAATTGATTGCTTAATTATTTGCTCCATTATCTTTCCAGGTACAGAAATTAAGCTGACTGGTCCTTATTTCCCTTTTTTATAGATGGGCACTATATTTGATCTTTTCCAGTCTTCTGGAATGTCTCCTGTCTTCCATCACTTTTCAAAGATAATTGCTAATGTTTCAGATATCTCCTCAATCAGCTTCTTGAGTATTCTAGGATACATTTAATCAGGCCCTGGTGATTTGAAGACATCTAACTGGTCTAAGTAATTTTTGACTTGTTCTTTCCCTATTTTAGACTCTGATCCTACCTCATTTTCATGGGCATTCACTATTTTAGACTCCAATCACCATCAACCTTCTTGGTGAAAACTGAAACAAAGAAGTAATTAAACACCTCTGCCATTTCCACATTTTCTGTTATTGTCTTTCCCCCTCATTGAGTAATGGGCCTACTCTGGGCTTGGTCTTCCTCTTGCTTCTAATTTATTTGTAGAATGTTTTGTTTCCTTTTATGTCCCTAGCTAGTTTTATCTCATTTTGTGCATTGGCTTTTCTAATTTTGTCCCTACATACTTGTGTTATTTATTGATATTCATCCTTTGTAATTTGACCGAGTTTCCATTTTTTGTAGGACTCTTTTTTGTGTTTTAGATCATTGAAGATCTCCTGGTTAAGCCAGGGTGGTCTCTTGCCGTACTTCCTATCTTTCCTACACAGTGGGATAGTTTGCTCTTGTGCCCTTAATAATGTCTCTTTGAAATATGCCAACTGTCTTCAGTTGTTTTTTCCCGTAGACTTGCTTCCCATGGGATTTCACCTACCAACTTCCTGAGTTTGCTAAAGTCTGCCTTCTTGAAATCCATTGCCTTTATTGTGCTGTTCCCCCTCCTACCATTCCTTAGAATCGTGAACTCTACTATTTCATGATCACTTTCACACAAGTTGTCTTCCACTTTCAAATTCTCAACCAGTTCTTCCCTATTTGTCAAAATAAAATCTAGAACAGCCTCCCCGCTAGTAGCTTTCTCCACCTTCTGAAATAAAAAATTGTCTCCAATACATTCTAAGAACTTGTTGGTTAATCTGTGTTCTGCTGTGTTATCTTCCCAACTGATATCTGGGTAGTTGAAAGCCCCCATCACCACCAAATCCTGTGCTTTGGATGATTTTGTTAGTTGTTTAAAAAACAAAACAAAATCTCATCCACCTCTTCTTGCTGGTTTGGTGGTCTGTAGCAGACCCCTACCATGGCATCACCCTTGTTTTTTACTCCTTTTATCCTTACCCAGAGACTTTCAACAAGTCTGTCTCTTATTTCTATTTCAACCTCAGTCCAAGTGTATACATTTTTAATATATAAGGCAACACCTCCTCCCTTTTTCCCCTGCCTGTCCTTCCTGAGCAAGCTGTACCCTTCTATACCAATATTCCAGTCATGCGTATTATCCCACCAAGTCTCCATGATGCCAACTATCTCATAGTTGTGTTTATTTACTAGCATTTTGAATTCTTCCTGCTTATTCCCCATACTTCTCGCATTAGTATAAAGACGTCTAAGATACTGATTTGATTCTCCCCCGCCCCCAGTTCTGTCTTGTCTCTCCCTTATTTCTGCTATAACAGTTCTTCCTGCTAAGTCAAAAACTCATAAAAGGGGTTAATCTTGAAAACACATCCAACCTTTAAATATAACTATGCCAGCAGGTATCTCTATAATTAAAGTACCTTCATTCTTTTAATCAGTATCTCTAACTCTTATGTTCTGCTGCTGTGATAGCAAACAATGGAAGATGGATACAGTGGTTTTAGATATTTTTCCACCGCAGTCTAAAACGGTAGCAAAATCTACCTGGACTAAAAGTTAGAAGCCACCGCTCTCTCAGAATCTGGAAAGGGAAGGATGGCTGTGCCAAGTGCATGGTTTTTTCATTTTATCTTTTAGCAAAGGCACTATTACAGAAGCAGGTCAGAATGACAGAAATGTGCTGTGAGCCTCTCTTAGGCAAATGAACCATCATCAAAGCTAAAAGGAAAAAACAACAACCAAGGTACATCTTTCTGAGCTGCATACTAGCACATCCCCTTTGCCAGAGCCTGATGGCTGGATATGAAGCATGAGCTTTACAGCTGTTCTGACCTCTTTTTTCCCCAGGATGTGTATTAGCTCTAGTGCTTCCAGACATACCATTGATCGCAAATTTATATAAGTACAGAGAACAGGAATGCTGGAACAATTTCTTTGAGACCTTTGGGATATATGGCTGGATAGGACATTTGAATTCAAAGCCAAACATATGCAAACACAGGTCAAATTAGGTGTAATTGGAATTTCAATTGCCAAAAAGTAGCTTGTTCAGCAATCAGTGGCATAAGAGAAAGGGTTTAGTGTAAATTCATATTATTATTAAATACTACACTCCACCCCCGGCCCATGTTTAAATAATGTTAAGGTTGTAACATGGACTGACAAAAGCCAGAAAATTCAACATTAACCTGACATCCCATCCCTTGCTCATAGTCTTGTGAAAAGATGGGGTTCATACTAGAGCTGTCAAGCGATTAAATACATGAATTGCAATGAATTGCACAATTCAAAAATAATCATGATTAATCGTGCAATTAATCACATTGTTAAACAATAATAGAATACCATTTATTTAAATATTTGTGGATGTTTTCTACATTTTCAAATATATTGATTTTAATTAGAACACAGAATAAAAAGTGTACAGTGCTCATTTTATATTTATTTTTATTACAACCAAACACAAGTACTGTAGTGCAATCTCTTTATAATGAAAGTTGAAATTACAAATCTAGAATTATGTAGAAAAAATAACTGCATTCAAATATAAAACAATGTAAAACTTTAGAACCTACAAGTCCACTCAGTCCTACTTCAGCTAATCGATCAGACAAACAAGTTTGTTTACAATTTGCAGGAGATAATGCTGCCCACGTCTTGTTTACAATGTCACCTGAAAGTGAGAACAGGCTTTCGCAAGATATTTACATGCCAGATTCATATGTCCCTTCATGCTTCAACCACCATTCTAGGGAACATGTGTCCATGCTGATGACAGGTTCTGCTTGATAATGATCCAAAGCAGTGCGGACCGACGCATGTTCATTTTCATTATCTGAGTCAGATGCCACCAGCAGAAGGTTGATTTTATTTTTTGGTGGTTCGGGTTCTGTAGTTTCCGCATCGGAGTGTTGCTCTGTTGAGACATCTGAAAGCATTCTCCATACCTCGTCCTCAGATTTTGGAAGGCACTTCAGATTCTTGGGTTGAGTGCTGTAGCTATCCTTAGAAATCTCACATCTGCTGTGAAAGTGTTCTTAAAATGAACATGTGCTGGGTCATTATCCAAGACTTCTATATCACGAAGAACATAGCAGAAGTGGATAAAACAGAACAGGAGACGTACAATTCTCCCCGAAGGAGTTCAGTCACAAATTTAATTGGCGCATTATTTTTTTAACAAACATCATCAGCATGGAAGCATGTCTTCTGGAATGGTGGCCGAAGCATGAAGGGGCATACGAATGTTTAGCATATCTGGCATGTAAATACTTTGCAACACTGGCTACAAAAGTGCCATGCAAACACTGTCCTCACTTTCTGGTGACTTGTAAATAAGAAAAGGGCAGCATTATCCCCCCTAAATGTAAACAAACTTGTTTGTTTTAGCAATTGGCTGAACAAGAAGTACAGGGGTTCTCAAACTGGGGGTCATGACCCCTCAGGGGGTCACAAGTTTATTACATGGGGGGGTCGTGAGCTGTCAGCCTCCACCCAAAAACCCGCTTCACCTCCAGCATTTATAATGGTGTTAAATATATAAAAACGTGTTTTTAATTTATAAGGGGGGGTCGCACTCCGAGGCTTTCTGTCTGAAAGGGGTCATCAATACAAAAGTTTGAGAGCCCCTGAAGAAGTAGGACTGAGCGGACTTGTAGGCTCTAAAGTTTTAAATTGTTTTGTTTTTGAGTGCAGTTATGTAACAAAAAAAATCCACATTTGTAAGTTACACTTTCACAATAAAGAGATTGCACTACAGTACTTATATGAGGTGAATAGAAAAATAGTATTTCTTTTGTTTGTCATTTTTACAGTGCAAATATTTGTAATATAAAGTGAACACTGTACACTTTGTTTTCTGTGTTGTAATAGAAATCAATATATTTAAAAATTAGGAAAACATCCAAAATATTTAATACATTTCAATTAGTATTCTATTGTTTAACATTGCGACTAATCATGATTCATTTTTTTAATCACAGTTTACATTTATGGGAGATAATGCTGCCCGCTTCTTATTTACAGCGTCACCTGAAAGTGAGACCAGACATTAAACATGGCACTGTTGTAGCCGGCATTCCAAGGTATTTACATGCCAGATATGCTAAACATTGGTATGCCCATTCAGGCTTCAACAACCATTCCAGAGAACATGCTGAATATAAAGTGAGAACTGTACACTTTGTATTCTGTGTTGTAATTGAAATCAATATATTTAAAAATGTGGAAAAACATCCCAAAATGTTTATAATACATTTCACTTGGTATTCTATTATTGTTTAACAGTATGAATAAAACTGCAATTAATTGTGGTTAATTTTTTTAATCAAGTTAATTTGTTTTGAATTAATCGCTTGAGTTAACTGCAATTAATTGATAGCCCTAATTTAAACTTAAGTTTTCTTGTAGTTTAATCTGAAGAAAAGAAAGACCAAAGCTATGAAGCAAACATGTTTCCTACAAAGTTATTCCAGTTTCTCAGATAAACGTGTATTTAAGCGATTTTAAAAAGTCATTTATTATTTCCTTTGTAAGAATCCTTGAAATATTCTATGAATATTTCTCAACCGTTAGTACCCATATTATTTACCAAATTGGCTCCTTTGGGCCAGTTATTGTTTATCAGGTAAATATATATTTTGGTGCATGTCCAAAATTTATTATTTACTTGTTACATTGTAAAGGCTCCTGCTGAACCAATATGGTCCATTATGTAAATCTGTGTTAGTTCATAGATTCTTGATTTTATAGACTGTACTGGCTCCAATCTATTGTGCTAATCCAGCTGTCGCACATGCACATTACGGCCCATTAAAACTGTGTAATAAAAATCCTTAAGGAATTTGAAAATAAAATAACGTACTCATTCCCAATTTGTTCCTTCACCAGCCCCCTACACCAAATGCCTAAAGACTCTAGTCTAAACTATAAATGAAAAGCAGGGCAAAATTAAGGTTTCATTTAGTTATTGGAAAACAAAAAAAAATCATATTAACCCACAGAATTCATACATTATTCTTATACTCTCCAGATTAGAAAAAGCCATATATTCCCCCCTCCAAGTGCTAATAATAAATGGAGATATGCCAATCTCCTAGAACTGGAACGACCTTGAAAGGTCATTGAGTCCAGTCCCCTGCCTTCACTAGCAGGACCAAGTACTGTCCCCTGACAGATTTTTGCCCCAGATCCCTAAATGGCCCCCTCAAGGATTGAACTCACAACCCTGGGTTTAGTAGGCCAATGCTCAAACCACTGAGCTATCCCTCCCCCCTAGTAAGTGCTGTTAACGACTAGGGGGTCATGCATTCGGTTGTTACTGTAGGCTGAACCGACTACACACACCAAGGGCTGCTTGCAGCCCTCCATTCCCCTCCACCATCCCACATAAACTTCCTGTGTCCCACCCTCCCATCTCCCTCTATGCAACCTTCTGACTCAGGTCTGTGGCATGAGTGCTGTTCACACTACAAAATGAAAGGGCTTAGACCCAGATCTCAGCAGGACTTGGGCTCCAACCCACCTCGTTAGCAGGGTCCTAAGACCCAGGTTCTAAGGGCTTGTCTTCACTACCCGCCGGATTGGCGGGTAGCAATCGATCTATCGGGGATCGATTTATCGCGTCTCATTTAGATGCGATTAATCGATCCCCGAACACGCTCCCCGTCGACTCCGGAAATCTACCTCCATGAAAGGCAGAAGCGGAGTTGATGGGGGATCAGCATCGATCGACTCTCCGCCGTCCTCATGGCCAGGTAAGTCGATCTACGATACGCCGACTTCAGCTACGCTATTCATGTAGCTGAAGTTGCGTATTGTAGATCGACCCCCCCCCGCCCAGTGTAGCCCAGGGCTAAGTGTTTTCTGACCCCACTCGGACTGATTTGTGTGTAGACAGAAGGGGGGCTTGGGCTCAAACCTAAGTCAGAGCTCAGGCTTAGTGTGCAATGTGGACATACTCTAAAGATCTCTCATTCCCCCTCCCTTCATACCAGGGGCTCTGTCTAATCCCAGTCAGTTGAACCTAATCAAAACTGAGGTGATGCTGATAGGAAGACAAAAGCACTTTGAAAAACTTGCCTCTTCTGTAATATCCTTCATTCACCCTCAGATCGTCAACTGCTTCTCAGTCTCAAGGATCTTTTATCTCTCGATGCCCAGACAGTCATGATGGAAACTCCCCCTCCCCTGCTCCCACCTCCCAACCCCCCCGCCCCTTACACACATCAACTATATTGATCCTATAGGATATGGACCTGGCCATGCTGATCTATGAAGTCATGACCTCCGGGATTAGTTATTGCCATAGGAGTGGCTCTGACCATCTGACAGACTGACTCTCCCTTCACCTCTATGGCCTCCTATGAGTGCTGCATACCACTGGAACAATTGAACTACTGTTGACCAATATGGGGAGATTTGTATGTGTGGTATACAGAACTTTCACAGGAGCAGAACCTAGACTGTGAAACGCACTACTGCCAAAGATAATTATGGCCACAGACCTCCCCCCTTTCTGAACTAAGTTCAAACGTCATTTCTTTAACTTTGCTTGTCCTCACAAAAATTGTTCACACTGAACAAATTTCAGTAACTACATATTACAGGCTAAGAAAGAAGAGAGAGACTGTGAGCTATTCAAATACTATGGTGATGGAGGCCACATATGTAGGTAGATAGAAAGAAACTGAGTGTGTTCTAGAATTTTAATACAATTAGTGGTATCATTCATGTGTTACAACATCAGAACTGACCATTTTGTAACATTATGGTTTAAATGTTCTCTAATATGGCATATACAACTGGGTTCACACAAGATCCATTAGCTTTCCTATGGCATATTTCTGTCAATAAAAGGGTCTCAGGAATTTTGAGACATACCTTTGGTTGAGTTCAAACCACCACAGTGATGAGACTGAGACTTCTTCACACTATACTGAACACCCTGCACAGTAAGGACTTCCTGCTACTGCTCTGGAAGGGGGAGACATGCTGAGAAAAGTTCATGTTTTTGATTTACATTAATGCTGATGGGTGAACCTCAAATGCATGGAGATTGAGAGTGAGTTAGATCACCACCATGATACAATACAGTTTTACAAGAACTGTTTGGGAAATTATATTATTTTCCTACAAAAAAGTTAAGAAATTTCAACTAAAATGGACATTTTTCATGGACATTTTTCTTTTGTCAAAATTCCCCCTTATTTTGATGAAAAGTTTTGACTTGCTCTGTTTTTTACATCAATGCCTCGATGGAATTAAAAAGTAGTATTAGATAATTTAGGATTCATGATGTCTTTAAGATGTCACCTCTGGACAAGCTAACAGACGAGTTCTTCAAAGAACTAGAATACCCTCTTGAATGCACCACTTGCTACTCCCACACGGGATACTACTGATTCCCATGCTCCAGTTCTAATCCTCTGGCTGGTGTAGAGGAGGGAGTAAGGTAATGGCCAGTTTTCTCTCTTCTCACCATGAGACACTGTGAACTCCTGAGAGAGTAGAGAGGAAGCAGCCCATCTGCTCCAGTGAATACAGGAACCAGAACTATGTCTGGTCCATTCCTTAGCATGAGTTGTGTAAAGGGTGGTATGCTATTAACACCTTTTCCTTTCCCAGTGCTCTCAGTTAAGGTTCCAGACAGAATCTGTCCCTTGCTGTGTAGGATGCTCAGTATAGCTTGAAGCAGTGTGTCTCAGCCTATGTTGTCTTCATCTTTGATTGTGAAATTTGCCTAGATAGTATCACAGACAGGAATCCAATTCTTTTTATAAGCTCAACTAAATAAGGCAAATATCACATACCTGCCAGCAACCTTCCTGGAGAATATATATAGATTTTGTTATCGGGATCTGGATTCATTAATGAAAAGTAATTGAGAAGAACTCTTGGGAGACTTTATTTGCAATTGCTTGATCACCTGTGATATCACTAATTTGATGGAAGAAAAAACATTTCCAGTATGACAAAGCCAAGATTTATTCACCTCTCGCTTTCCTTTCTTTTTCTTTTTCATCCATTGATAACTGTGTTTGTTATGATTGATAGACAATGAAAGAACAAAATCTACTCAGGCTGAGTCTCCTTTGAGATATATAGCAATGTTATTAGATTTTTCAACGGAGATCAAGACAAGTCTCAGCAGAAAGCAAACTGAGCAAGTTATTTTGCAATGGATATAAAGAGAGCAGGAAAGACAAAAAAATTCTCCTCTATAATCTACACTGTGGAATTCTATTACACATTCATTAGGGCTTTGATCTTGCAAAGACTTAAAAGGCTTAATTTAAGCATATGAGTGGTCCCAGTGACTTAAAATAGGGGGGAGCGAAGGGGAGCACACAGAGTCCTTGTCATGGAGGAAGGTGAAAAGGAGGGCCACATAGAGACTGAGGTCTGGTCTACACTACAGAGCTAGGTCAAAGGAAGCCACCTTAAGTGGACCTGTTAATGTATGTGTCTACACTACCGGGTTCTTTACGCAGACCTAAGTCGCCTCTGTTGTCAACTTCTGTAAACCACCTCTGCAAGAGGAGTAGCGTTTAGTTTGATTTTCATGGGCCGACTGCAAGGTAGTGCAGAAGCAGCGTTACGTAATTTGACTAATTGGCCTCCAGGTGGTGTCCCACAATGCTCATCTGTGACCACTCTGGAGATCATTTTTAACTCTGCTGCACTGCAGCCAGGCACACAGGAAACAGTCCCTCCCCTGATAAAGCCCCGGGAACTTTTAAATTTCCATTTCCTGTTTGATCAGCAGTGGGAGTGTGCCAGCTTGAGCACAGCTGATCATGGAGACTACACGCCCCAAACACACTTCAGCCTGGTCTGCACAGGAGGTGGTGGATCTCATCACTGTGTGGGGAGAAGAGTCTGTGCAGGTAGAGCTCTGATCCAGCAGAAGAAATGCTGACATCTGTGCAAAGATTGCCCAGGGAATGGGGGAGAAGGGCTACACGAGGGACACACAGCCCTGCCATGTGAAAATAAAAGAACTTTGCCAAGCGTACCAGAAGGCAAGGGAGGCGAACAGTCATTTTGGTGCTGAACCCCACACATGCCAGTTCTACAATGAGCTGCATGCAATTCTCGGGGGTGGGTAGAAGCAGTGGGCTTGGGTGGGGGTTGGCTTTACAGGGAGAGTGATACAAGCCAGGTGAAGGTTTGGGAAAGCACAATGCAGACAAGCAGCTCACATTACTGTGACTCATTACTGAAACATCTTTTCAAAGTCTCGTGGCTATGCAGCACCCCTTGCTGTGCTCTTCTTATTGCCCTGGTGTCTGGCTGCTCAAAAAGGGCTGCCATGCAATCTGTCTCAATTGCCGACCGCTGCGGAAAATTTCTCCCCCTTTTTCACAGATATTATGGAGCACATAGCAGGCAGCTATAACCATGGGGATGTTCTCTTCACTAAGGTCCAACCCTGTAAGTAGACTTCTCCAGTGCCCTTTCAAACTACCAAAGGCATATTTAACCACCATTCTGCACTTGGTGAGCCTATAGTTGAACCATTCCTTACTGCTCTCCAGATGGCTGGTGTATGGCTTCATGAGCCATGGGAGCAAGGGGTAGGCTGAGTCCCCCAGGATAACTATAGGCATCTCAACATCATCAATGTTCATTTTGTGGTCTGGAAAGAAAGTCCCAGATTGCAGGCTTTTGAATAGAACCAAGTTCCTAAAAATGAGCACGTCATGAACCTTTCCTGACCATCTTACTTTGATGTTGGTGAAACGCCCCCATGTGATCCACCAGAATTTGCAACACCACTGAAAAGTATCCCTTTCGGTTTATGTATTCTTTGGCAAGGTGGGTCTGGTTTCAAGATGGGGATATGTGTTCCATCTATCACCCCACCACAATTAGAGAACCCCATTGCGGCAAAACCATCCACTGTGTCCTGCATATACTACCCTTCATAGCAGACTAACGTATGCAGACTAACTACCCTTCATAGCAGAATCTGATTAGTGACCCTGCACACTTGGAGCACAGCAGCTCCCACAGTTGATTTACCTACTCCAAATAGATTCCCCACTGACCAGTAACTGTCTGGCATTGCAAGCTTCCAAATAGCGATTGCCACTCACTTCTCCACTGTCAGAGCAGCTCTCATTTTTGTGTTGCTGAACTGCAGGGCAGGGGAAAGCGCTGCACAAAATTCCAGGAAGGGGACCTTCTGCATTCGAAAGTTCTGCAGCCACTGCTCGTCACCCCATAGCTGCAAAACGATGCGGTCCCACCAGTCAGTGCTTGTTTCACGGGACCAGAAACGGCACTTAACAGAGTGCAGATGCTCTGTGACTGCCAGCAGCAACGGTGAATTGTTTTTTTCAATGGCTTGCAGCAGGGCTGCTTGCAGGACATCGCTATGTTCCACGCGGCGGACCATACTTCGGCTCTGGAAATAACTGCAGGAGAAGGCGCAAGGTGTTTGAGCTGCTCACAGCAAGAGTGCATAGCTGAGCAGGCACTATGCTTCTGGGGTTATGGCAAATGTGCAGCAGTTTTAAGGTGAGAAAACCACTGGGTTGTTTGCCGTTGATGTTTGGGAGGGAGCACAGTGCATCATAGGATGCCGACACAATGTTCCCATTCTCCCCTGTGAAAATGTTTTGGTCCCATGAGGCATTGCTCAAACTTCCCAAAACACACTGCGGCGAGTTGTACTTTGGGATCGCGACCCACGATGCACTGCTTTGTGCATCAATGCAGGCGCTGCTAGTGAGGACGCATTCCACTGAGACAATGAGCATGGTGTGGCCACGCACAATCAACTTCATTAATTTGGGGGCTCGAGGTTGAATTAGATAAAGTCGACTTAATTTTGTTACGTAGACAAGCCCTGAGAAAGACAGGGGATGTTGTCTATTCAAAGTAGAATGTGTAGAATTAAATAAAGTAAAAGTAGGTTCTCTAGAGGTGACTTGCATTGACTGACCATTTAGTGAGGCCAACGTGGGTTTAATAATCAATAGGTGTTACCCAGCAGCAGAAACTGGAAACAGCTGGCACATCTGCAGTGGAAAACAAATTAAATACATACTTTTGATAGCAATCCATCTGCTCTTCCAAAATTACCACAAAGCACCACTGTGATGGAAGTTCCTGACTCAATTAGATGATCTAGCCTGATAAATAATTAGGGCCATTATAATTAACACTGGTTGATGTTCACGTTGTAACATTTCACAGTATAAATGGGAAACAATACTAAATATTTGTAGTACATTTTTAATAGTCTAATTGTTTTTCATCCATTCATCCTCACTTTGCACTATTTAGGACATTTTGTAAATTTTTGGCAATTATTTGCAGGTAGTTTGAAAATCTCCTGCTCGTTAAAATTATTTTCTGATGTGTAAATTAGAAAATAAACATAAAAAAGAGCCCTGTTCTCTTTTTTCTATTTTATATATGATGGCGATCTCCTCCTCAATATGTTGTGTGCATAAAAATTACAGGTGGTTAATAGATTCATTTATTTGCCAATTCCCAGCTCTAAGTTTGATTATAACAGTCTTGTGAAGACATGGGAACAATGACACATGTACACCATAGTATGGTTAAATGCAGAGGTTGAAACTTTATTAAAGCTATTAACTGAGAGAAAGCTCCCCTCAAACTACCCATAAAGACTGAAATTTCATTGGGCACCAATGACCCGGGTTCTTCAAACTTGAAAATGCGTATGAAGCTAGTCAGGCCTGCCCAGAGATACTGGTTGGGAGCCAGAATGCAAACCCTTTCCCCTTCCCCACACAGGAACTAGGAGAGATGAGATATGGGGAGACCCATGCTCTATAAGACACCCTTCACCATGCAATGTTATACTTGGGGCCCATGCCCAGCAGCCCATTGGGTGATAGGGACTTCACACTGGACTCTTTCTTCCCCCCACCAATTGCACTGGAATCCACCAAAATTGTGACGAATGTAATGTAAACCCTAAAACTGGAGTTCTGGGATGCTGGATGGAAAGTGAAAAACCCCCCTACACCGCACTTTACTAGTTTTGCAATGTGGGAGAAAATTCTTCTTGATTCCAAATGAAAGATCAGCCTAGCCCGCAGCATCACTGGAGCTCCAGCTCACTAGATAAGTGTGTGGCTGGAACAAAGAATCCAACATGGCTACCCAATGTGTAGCCACCCCAGAGCCCCTCCTGCTCCAGCAGGAGAGAGTCAGTCGGCTGGCCCATCACGACTTCTTTGTCCAGTGACAGCAGGAATGAGGTGGACAGGTGTCAATGTACAGACATGGAGTGAAATAGCTCACTTCTCTCCCACATACTTCCCTATGGCAGAGACAAGGTGAAGAATGGTGGCAGGGAAAGGAATGAGAAAGAAGCCACAATTTCCCCCTCTCTCATGCCCGTGCGCATGTGCAAACATGCACACACACACACAGAGTAGAACATTGAGAGTGGGAGCAGGTGTAGCACTGCCCTAGCTGCTCCTCGTTGAGATCTCTCTGCTCCTCCCGGGGATGGAGGGGAGGTCTCCAGTGCTCCTGGTTCCATGCACCCCAGCAGAACGAGCACTTGTTATCTAATGGATAATTTATTCAACTCTGCTTGCAGTTCTACTTTATTAAGGCCCTGATTCAGCAAGGTACTTAAGTATGTGTAATGGGGCTCCTCATGTGTTTAAAGTTAAGCGTGTGTTTCAGTTCCATGCTGTTTTGGGGCCATAGTAAACAGGAATGTGTCTGGAGTTTCTGTTCCTGCTGGCATATTGTTTCAATTGTTCCTTCAAGAATGAGTGGAGAAAACAGCAAGTGGCTCCCCATTGGATGAGTAACAGATCTACCCTGTCAGGCGGGATTGCCTCAGGTCTCATAACCAGGGACATCCTGTTAATTTTTCTATACGCTATCCAAAATATGTGATACTCTGTTTTTTAAGTATCACACCTTGTATCTGTGCTCCCTGGAAATATTTTAGACAGACATGCAACATTCCAAGCTGGTTGCTACAGAATGCCCTTCATCCTATTGAAATGAAGAATGGTGGCAGCTCTTTCTTTGCAGTAAAATTAATGTCCCTCCAACACAGCACATGCAGGAAGACCAACACAAAGCTCAAATTACAAAGTGAATGCAAACATAATGGAACTCTTGCATGAGGAGGAAGAGTAGAATTAGGTTGATATTTGGCTACCTTTTCAAATGGGCTTCACCCTGACCTCCAGATCTGAGCTTGTGATTTTACATGCATATGTACTTTTTCACATTCGTTTTTAAGCTTAAACTGTCAGTCCAATTTTAGAGCCTGCTCTTGGAAATGTAACCCATTGAGCACAAAGCATGCAGTACACAGAATACAGAATGGAAAGTTAAGTTTATATGTAGATAAACTTTTAATATCCTTACCAGACATCATTACCATACATTGAAAATCAATACTGTTAAGACTGAAAACAATTCAGAGATGTATCACATGTTTTGCCTAATTAAAAAATGATCATGCAAAGAAGATTACTTACAGTGAGTGAATACCAAACGTTCAAAATATGCCATGTAAGCAGGATTCAGAAAAAAGGCCCTGTTATTAATAAGTGCAACTACCACACACTTCAGTTTGGAAAGAATTCACGAACCATGCAGGTTTTGGACAAACTTAGTAATGGAAAAATCTTATGTGGAAGCTCTACAGAAGTCCACCCTATGCATTCAGAGAGGCTTTTTCCTTGGGAAAGAAAGACAGACCTCATGTTGGTATTTATTTTATTTCTAATAAAATGCTGTCACACTTAAATTCATGCATATTATATAGATTGCAGCACTAAGTAACACTTAGGTGTAATGTGTTATAATGAGATAAATAATTACAAATAACAGGAAAGCACAGAGAGTAGGGTCAAACCCCATCATCTTTACTCATTTCAACTCAGGTAAAAATTACATTGACTTCAAGATATTGTGGGGGAAAATCCTGAGAGCCTTATTAAGGGCTATATTGTGGCTTTGTCAGGAATCCTGAGCAAAGGGCTGCACATTTTTGTGCTGCCCCAGGAGCAGACAGAGAGGCAAACTGTGATCATCCTGATTTCTCCCTTGCTGGGAGTAGGGAAGAACCCCTTTCCAGGTCTATGCTTGTTACCACATACTTCCCTGGTGAGCCAGTGCAGCTATGCTGGTGGACCTGTTGCATGGTGGGAGGGGAACAGAGTTCATTCCCCACTCCAATACTCCCAATGCCTGCCAACATGTGCAGAAGGGAATGTAGTGGCTTATCAAAGGCTACATCCTCTGCACTTGAACCTGTGGTGGGTAGGCAGCCCAGGCATACCGTATACTTTAATAGACATCAGGTTTAAAACAAACAAAAGGAAGCATTTCTTCACACAATGCACAGTCAATCTGTGGAACTCTTTGCCGGAGGATGTTGTGATTTGTGAAGGTCAAGACTATAACAGGGTTCAAAAAAGAACTAGATAAAATCAAGAAGGATAGGTCCATCAATGGCTATTAGCCAGGATGGGCAGGGATGCAACCCCATGCTCTGAAGTGTCCCTTGCCTTTGTTTGCCAGAAGCTGGGAATGGGCGACAGGAGATGGATCACTTGATGATTAGTTGTTCTGTTCATTCCCTCTGGGGCACCTGGCATTGGCCACTCTTAGAAGACAGGATACTGGGCTAGATGGACCATTGGTTTGAGGCAGTATGGCTCTTCTTATGCTCCCCCTTTTCCCTGTGTCACGTCTGGGTGCCTCAGTTTCTGCATTAGTAGAAGGGTGATGATGATGATTTATTTTCTTGTAAACCACTTTCAGGTTCATGGATTCTGTTAAGCTGTGCTCCAAGGTGGGCCCACTCCCTCAAAAAGAGCTGCAGCAGGAGCAGGAGGTGATTGTGGATACTGAAGACTAAAGACTGTTGAAAAATGTAGATGTTTTTACAAAAAATCCATATAACAAATGTGGCTGTTTTTTTTTAAATGAAAAACTTCAAAATTTGGAACTTTCAATCAGCTCTACCGAAGACTCATGCTCCAAGGGCCCTGAAGCTATTAGAACTGAGGGCCCTGCCAATGCAGAAGACCTGTGCTCCTAATTGGACTAGATCTCACAGAACAAACTATGGAATCTCATCTGGGTAGAATTGGGGAAGTAGAGAGAGAGAGAAAACATGGGAAAGAAGATGAATGACAAGACATTGGGTTCTAGGAAAGGAAGGAAGATGGGAGAAGAGAGTGGGGCCTGGATCTTCTGCAGCGTGCAGTGTCTGCTGTGTGAAGCAGTGTGTGAAAGGTCATCAGGGAGCTTGTTGTGGCTACCTAATCCTCAGGCTGGCTTTACACCAGTCCGGACTGAATCTGGTGTTCCCGTCACTACCATGGGTGAACCTGAAACTCTATTTCAGATGAACAGAAGGATCGAGTCTAGCGCATGCTCTGTCTGGGTGAAATTTTCACCCCACTCCAGCCTCTACACACTAGGTAAAGGGCTGGCCCCATAACTGTCTAGGGGAGAATTCCCCTGGCACAGGCAGGGGCGGTTCCAGGCACCAGCGCAGCAAGCGCGTGCCCGGGGCGGCAAGCCGCGAGGGGCAGCGTGACGGTTGCTGCGAGGGACCGGCGGATCACCTGCAGAAACGCCGCCGAAGGCTGCCTCACTGCCGTGCTTGGGGCGGCAAAAATCATAGAGCCCTCCTTGGGCACAGGAACTGAGGTAGAGGGTCACAGACTGTATTCTAAGAACCTCCATGGAAATACAAACCTGGGGGTAGGAAGCATGCTGTGGGGGGGGGGGGGAGAGGGGTGTTGTTGGGAGTGTGAGAGGGGTGGGGCCACAGCATGTGCTCTGTAGAGATTATCTCCCCCCAGATATCCCCCAAGTTGTCTGCATTAACCCAGGGACTGCTCTGGTCCCCAGATCAGCCTACAGTAAGGAGGTTGCAAAGGTGGCTCAAGTCCTGCTGAGTTAAGAGTTCTGTGCTGTACCTCTGAGGGAATGTCTACACTGCAGTAAAACACCCGTGATTGGCCCATGGCAGCTGATTTGAGCTCGTGGGGCTATTAAATTGCAGTGTAGACATTCAAGCTCAAGCTGGGGTCTGGCTCTAAAACACTTCCTTCTTGCAGTGTCTTAGAACCCAGGCTCCAGGCCAAGCCTGAACATCAACACTGCAATTTTATAGCCCCACAAGCCCAAGTCAGCTGAGACGGGCCAGCCACGGGTGTTTTGTTGCAGTGTAGACATTCCCTCAGAGGTGCAGGCTGCAGCACCGAAACTGATTTTATCCTGAAACATTTATTTGACTCTTTTCACATTTGACAGCTAACACGTGAATCGGGAATTGGATTGTTTTGCCCACTTCAGATGGAATCTGGCAACTCTCTCGTCCTTAAATGTAACCCTTGATGAATGAAAATTGGGTGATTTTATTAACCATCCTCACATAACTTTGATGAGCAGCATGAAAAGTGGCAATTTCAGAACAAGCTGAGAGCATGCAATGCATTCCTCTCTGGACTGTATATAGAATGACACATTCTTGCTTGACGGCATTGTGTTTCAAGACAAACATGTCAGCAGTGTGAATAAGCACTGCAAGACCCAGCCCTTTCTGAACTTCATGGCAAATCTAAAAAGTCCCATATCTCTTACATTCAGCTAACTCCACCTGCCAGATTTATGTCTGATGTCATGTACTTCAGGATACAATTAAAGCGTCTTTTTATTATGCAAGCAAAAAATAAAGTGATTGCAGTTCAGAGCTAACTGGAGGTATGCTATAATGATGAGGGAACAGGCAATACCAAGTGTGCTTTCTCTCTCTATGAGGCTCACTCTTTGGAAGCCATAAAATCTGGCTGGTGTAACAGAAGTGTTTGTAATTAGAGTTAATGGAGTTAGCTGAGACCACAGGAGGGGGAGTAGCAGCTTTGATCCCAGGTGGCCCCATAACAAGAAAGCTCACAGCGAGAGAGCACTCCGAATTGGAAAATATTAGAGGCATTTTCTGTAAATCCAAGAAATCACTGCTGGAAAAGAAAAGACCTAAGAATATAATTTACAAGATGAGCTAATTTAGTTTTCCTTCTACATGCTTTCAACACTTCTCATCCAAATCACAACACTTGAAATAAAGATGTATTTTTGACTAAAATATTAATCAGTCGTTATTTTTATAATATCCCTTTGTCAGGAAAGCAAAAGAGATGAACACCATCTCTACTAGATGCAATCTGCCAAATTGATATCAGAACATAGTCAAGTTCATTATTAATAACTGTTTAATAATCTTGTCACACAGTCTATTTTCACATTGTTATTGCTTGTAGTTTTGTGAATTTTGTGTTATTTTGAATGACTTTGTTGTCATGTCATGTTATTGATTGGCTACTTTTAGAATATCTGGGGAAAATATCATATTTGACAAGTGTCATATTGGGATTTCAGCTCATTTAAAAATATTTAGAGTCTGTCTATGGTGTGATCATTCTTCTTGTGACAGGTTTTTGGATCATCACACAGGGGATTTAAAATTACTCAGTACTTAAAGCAATTGTGCTACATCAATAAACTCAGCGATAATTTCAGTTCAAACATATGGGCATAATGCATTGCAGGATACACTTTTCACAAAAAAATTATATGCAAACCTCATTAAACACATTTTCACCCACACGCAAACTTCACATGGTATAGCATATTTAAAAACAAAGAGCATCCCAAATCACTTTATGGCTAAAAACAAAAAATCACAAAGGGAGAGAGAAATTAAGAGTTCAAAGGATAAAAGATACATTTTTAGCTGAGGATTGAAATGAAATGGGGAACTGATGAGGTGGGGAGATAGGCTGTGTTCCACATGAGAAGAGCTTCCAAGGACAAGACCGATGCCAAGAGTGTGTGGAGGTCAGTACTAGGGAAAAGAAGAAATGGGAAAGGACACAAAGAGAGAGAGGAGCCTTTGAGATTCTGTAGGCTGCCTCAAGACCATGGAGGAATTTAGAAACAAGGAGCACAACTATTAGTCAGGTATTAAGGGATATAGGAAAAGGTCAGTGGGGATGATCAGGTCACACTTCCTTGCATATATGAAAAGGTAGGTAGCAAGCTGGGGGATGGAGAAGTCAGACTTGGGGAGGTTGCAGAGCAAAGAACTGCAGTAGTCCCAGTGAGACGAAACAAAGGCAAAGATGAGGATTTCAGCAGAGATGGCATCAAGGCCAAAGAGTACATGGCAATATTCTGGAAGTAAAGATCAGCAGAATTGCTGACAAAGCTTTGGAGGGAGAAGGCAAGTTTACAGTCATGGATGAGTACACATGTACAGACACTTACCATGACAAAAGCATATGTAATAACTCTGATATTAGAGTGTTTTTTAAAGAATAGGCTTTATAGACAGTCATAAAGAGTGTATTGACAGTTTTCAATATCTGTTAGGTCTTTAATAACCCACAAGAAACCTACATTATGCTGATTTTTGTGAAGACATCCACTGTGAGCAAAATTCCTAATCCTAAGGAGATGCTTAGTGCCTTCGAAGGCCAAACTGCTATTGCTCATTACTAAATGCAATTTCTTATTTGGGGTGAGGGGTTGAGAGCAAAGGGAGTCTCAGTGCAGTTAAGTATAGCATCTGTGAGAAGTTCATTTCATTGTTACACAGACTGTTGTCAATCTCTTCTCATGCTTCTGACCTCAATATCCTGCTTGAGCAATACTTGTTTAAGTTTAAATATTTCAGCTCTAAGACTGAGCGGTGGAAAGGCACATGAAAAAGACAGCAAGCGGGTTGACCTCAGATCTCTGGTAAATGCTCAAAGCTCTCCTTTGACATTATACCACTACTGTCACATACGCACAAAGAGATTTATGTGTCCATCAAATCCTTAAACTGAATTCATTAAAGATGGTATTTCCGGCTTAGAAAAAGTGACTGCCAGCATAGTCCATTCCCACACATTAGCTATATTTGGCAAAGATAAAAATAAAATAATCAGTAAACGATTTTTTCTGTTTTTCTATGCACCTTCAGTGCTGCTCCTTTTGTTTTTTGTTTGTTTGCTCATTTGTGGGTTTTTTTTTGTCTTTCTCTCCCCCATCCCTCCTCCCCAAATAACTTCATTCTCTATGGAAAACAATCACTTCCTTTCACTATGATTAAAATCAGCAGTGAAAAGTTAAGGAATGGGAGGAAGGAAAGAACCATCCTACTGCACTGAGGAAAGTCTGAGAATGATCAATTAAGCTTCTATTTCTATCTGTAAACCACGCTAATGTGAGCAATATAGTCTTTATTTGTACAAATAAAATAAACCAGTTACAGTTGATTGACCGAGTGCTGGGGTGGGGTGGGGTGGAGGGGAGAGGTGGGAAAGTTCCCATTAGTAGCTGGTCTGAAAAAGACAAACAATTCTAGGTATCAATAGAAAATATCCTGGGAAATCTGAGATGCTTCAAACATTTCCTAGTACCCCATGCTTTGATTCCAGCAGCTCTCTCTCAGATCTTGACTTCAGTTATAACCCCCTCAGTGCAGGGACTGGCCTATTCTTTGTCTTATGTAGTGACAAGCACATTCTCTGGGCTTTAAAAATAATAAATAATCATTTTACAAGCCAAAAATTATGATATGGTTGGATAGGTCCCAGGAGATCTGGGTTTAATGGCTTACAGTGCCAGAGATTTCCTATGTCACCTTGGGCAGTTCATTTAGTCACCTGGAGCCCCAGGTCTTCACCTGTAAAATGGGGGCAATAATACTCCCTTTCAAAATAAAGGTGTTGATAAATTCATTCATCTTTGTGAGGCACTTGGAGGCTACTGTGATGATTGCTTTAGAAAAGCCTACACATCAATAAGGAGAATTGGGGTGGGTTGATAGTTTAATGGAGGATTTCCAAACAATACATAAATGCTTCAGGAACTGTTTTTAGTGCTTGAGTAGGTGCCACTTCTGCTCTGGAGTCACTGTGGGAGGTACCAACCCATGGATGAGACAATAGCATGGTTCTGACCCCTTGTGCTCATCAAAATTTCCATAACACTTTTTTGTAAAAGCAGAGTTATTAACCTCTAGAGTCCTGGACAAATTCCATTCCATGTTGTTATGTTCTGCTCTACCTAAGTCTGTGAACATTGTCATGAAAGGTACTGAGCATATCAGCAAGGCACCGAGGTAAGAACGTTGCATGCTTTTTTGCTCCTCATGCCATTAGCCCAGCATGGTCAATGGTGGATTCTCTATGATAAAGGAATCTCCAGCTGCCCTTTCAAGGCCATTTTAAGTCTCCTTTGCATTGATGGAGTGGCACAAAGAGAATCTATCTTGGCCAAGGATCTGGCCCATACAGTCCAATTAACCATTGCTGAATTAGGGTAATTACTTTGGCCTCTCTCTTCCTTTTGGGCACAGCCCTGCAATGGGGGTTGCATCACTTCAGATAGGAACTTGGGCAGGCATTGTCTCAGACGCAAGCGGAATGACCAAAGCTTCAGAGCGTATTGAAGGACTGCATCCATTGCACTAAGCATTTAAGAAAATCCAGCTCTCATTTCCTTCTGTGCCTGATCCCTCCCATTCCCTTTAAAAAGGCTAGTGTAAGTGGTAAAGTCCTGAGTAGCTGTTGAGCTCCCTGAGCAAAAGAGCTACCATTGGCTTCTCTTTCTGCATGGAGGTGCAATGGGAGAGAGACACCTTGAAAATTAGATTTAGCAGTACTTTGCCATTTGAATTCAGAATTATTATTAGTAATAAGAAATAATCAACTATTTTCTATTTGTCCTTCAGTACAAAGCCTATGTACCACATAAGTTCCACTGGAGGCCTCAAAGCAGGCCCTAGGCCATGTGCTAGCCTTGTGCACAGGAGAGAATTTCACCATTGTGTGATTGGCCAGCTGAGTTACATGGTATTGTTTCTACTTCATGACTGGCTGGTTGTTTTTGTTTTTAAACAGAAGAATAGCAAATGACAAATACTGAACAGCAAAAGAACGAGTGAAAGATAATGTACTTCTGGTACATATTTTTGGACAAATATTCTGTGCCAAAATTTCTAAAGTTTGCAGATTTGAAGTTTTTCTTATATGAACTCTCAATCTCCTCAATATATGTGAATAAAGAAAAATATGAGTCCACAAATAACAGCAGAGCAAACACGTCACATTCACTTGTAAAAATATTTGCAAATTACTTAACCAGTTTTTGAAAGGGCTGAGAAAAACATCAAGATTTGGCCCATTATCATTATTAATAATCCAATATTCGGGCAGGTGGGGCTCGTTAGCCCTGGAAGGCAGCCCAACTAGGAGAAGGAAAACTCTGATTTAAAACCTCCACTGCCTTATGGCAATACCCACTCATGGGAAAGGCTAAGGGAGTCAACCCTGAAACCAAATCCGGTGTCGGAGTCCTGATGGCGGTCTGACATTGTCCTCAACGTCATTCCTGCAACTCCTGCGACGCCACTGGTGCCAAGTTTTATCGACATTGTCTTTCCCTTGGATCCATCAGTTGCGTGGAGAGGGGGGTTTTGCTGCATGGGCAACAGCTGTTCCTCCATATCACCCTGCCCTGGCTTGCGCCCTGGAGAGGACAGTCCAGCTTCGCCTCACAGCATCGACACAACCGAGACTGCCACTGTCGTGTGGGGCTCTATAGCCACGATAGACACTGCACAACCATCAACTAAACGTTCCCCATGGGTGCATATCCATCATCTCTCGAGACTAACGGACGCCAACAACAACAACAACAACAAAATCCAATATATTTAGCTTTATAAACACGAGTACTCTGGCAACTATTTGATAGAAAGGCAAGCAAGAATACTTTTTTTGCAGACTCAAAGAAACATAAAAAAGTACTGTGGCTGCAGTATAAAGAGAAAATCACATCATTCCAGTACCAGAGCGGTAGATAATAATGCAGCATTATGGATGGCATGGTCTATAGATTTGTGTCACTGTACCCATGAATGATGCAAGCATAAAATTCTAATTTCCATTATCCACAAAACCGGTTACATATTGAGTAATATTTAACATAATCATTATTTTATGTGTAAACATTACTCTCTCTGTGTGTGTGTGTGTGTGTGAGAGAGAGCGAGAGAGAGAGAGAGAGAGAGAGAGCGCTGAGGGATAAATGGAAATTCTCCCTACTTTCAGGTGACCAGAAAAGAGAAGAATATGCCTTCCCTAATCATTCTTCCCTTATAGTAACACTCTGGGTTAAGAGGATACAGCATATGCTATTTCTCAGTTCTTCTTTAGCAGTAATATCACATACAGCTGTATTTGAGGAAGTTTATTTTTCTTTTGAGGATAAAAAAAATTGCTCCGCTGAAGTGGGAACACCTCCTTTTTGGCTGGACTCTGCCAACATTTTAGTGGTTGCTGGGGAATTTCAATATATAAATTCTCAACTGGAAAAAAATAAGAATTACTGTATGATCTCTGTCTGGAGATGTGCTAAAAAATTCAGGGGCTATTTTTGTACCTTTAAACAAAGTGGGAACCGATATTATCTCCCTATGCCTGACTCCCAAATTGCCCATTTCTACCCATCTTGGGTTGGATATTTGGACAATGAGAGATGCCATTCAGCTAACTGATATGCTGATTTAAGGTAGCAAGAAAAGGCATTTGTGAAACACGAAAGATATTTTGATTAAAAGTGATTCTCTTACATTGGGTATTTAAGAAACGATATGACCAGGTAGTTTGTGTGGAAGAGGTACAACATTGTTGGTGTTGGGAGAAACTTAAAGCAATACAGGTCCAGATCTTCAGCTGGTGCAAATTGGTATAGCTCATTTGAAGTAAATGGAGCTATGGTATTTTACACCAGCTGGGTTTCTGGCACACTCAAATTATAATTCCTTTTACCTTATTAAATGTCATCTCGCAGGTTCAATTAATGCTATGGTTAAGCTTTTAAACACATGCAAGCCAGGAGAATAAAATGATTCCCCCAAAATATCTAACATTGGATATACCAAGCCATTATCTTCAAAGACATCACTATATTGTAATAAGTACCACCATGGGAAGAGCTACAGTATAGTCTGGCATGACACTGTGAGGTCAAAAGATGTAGGGTTTTCAGAGAGATACAGTTAGAAATGATTTTATTTGTTATGTTTCCATTCATTATTTATAACACAGTAGCACTTAAGGGTCTCTACTAAATACAGTTTAGTACTTTACTAAATGAGGGCCTCATCATGACAAGCATGGTGCCAACACAGAGAGAGAAAGAAAAGCTGCCCTGAAAAGTTTGTAATCAAAATAGACAAGACAGACAAAAGGTGTGAAAAAGAATTCATATCCCCATTTTACAGATGGGGAATTGAGGTACACAGAGATTAAGTGACACATCCAAGTTCATACAGGATGTCTGTGGCAGAGCCAGGAACTGAATTCAAAAACCCCAAGTTCCTGTCCAAAGCCTTAACCACAAGACAGTCCTTCTTCTACGGGTTGTAGTCATCTTGTCATTCAGCAGCAAAGCGAGAAAGTTACGTATATAATATACTCATTTAGCTGAGAACTTCTATACATTTCAAGTACACAAACATTTTGGATCTGGCAAGGCTATTCTAGTCCTTTAAATTCATAAATCAGCTCCTCCTCTCAATCAGTTCCTCCTCTATCATCATAAAAACATACACTTTTGGACTATTTGCATAAATAAAAAGAAAGACTATTTATAGCTATATAGGAATAACAAAGACAAAGAAATAATGGTCACTTCTAGCACCAATTAAAAATGAAATGATTATTTACAACTCTGTTAACAGGCCACTTTTAAAAATCATTCTAGCGAGTCTGGTGTGTCCTGGTAATCTGTTTCATGTGGTGAGAACATTGTAGTAGAGGAACTAATTCCTGCATCTCTTATAAGTACATAAATGAAATAATGCATTTTAAGCACTGTATTCAAAAGATCTTTACTAACTGCACAACTTTCAAGTTTTATAGAAAAGAAGCATATTTTTAAAAATTGTGTTTTGATGTATATTAAATATGAACTTTTCACTGAAAATGCCAATAATCCAGTATTTTTAATATTACTGGCCACTATTTGGGATTCTTCTTTTTTGTTAATCTTTTTTCTTTTTCTTATTTCAAGGATGTAAGATTTAATATGCTTATGTCTAGTCTCTCTCTCTCACACAGACACATATTCACAATTCAATCCATTCAGTAAGCATTGAAAAGCCTTGAACTTTAAAATCAAACAAGGAAAGAAAAAGGAAAGAAAAGACTTGAATTCTCATCTCTCGTCACACACTAGGAGGTAAATCCTGGCTCAGCACTGTCCAGCCTGCTCAGTAGTTTAGAAGATAATGCCAGCAATGGCAGTTAGCACAGACTCACTCTCCTATGGCAAGAAATAGTGCTTTTTATTGCTAGTGAACTAATATGCTGTATTTAGAGGAGGCAGTAGAGGAGGCATTACAATTTGCATCAGCTCATACCCTTATGGCAAGAAAACTTTTTTTTCAGCTTGGACCTCTTCCAAATCCCATTGAAGTCAATTGGGAGTCTTTTCTTTGACTTCAGGGGGATTTCCATCAGACTCATAATGAATTGCTATTTGGTAAGAGAGGGTGGGAGGTGAGAATAGTTACAATAGAAAAAAAGTTTTCAGAGGCCTTCGTATATCTGAATGGTGGTCAGATTGATTTATGATTATTGTTTTGGTCACCATAGAATCTTTTACAGAGAAATGGCAGGACCTGACAATCAGGGGAAACTGTAAATGTTGTAATTTTACTAATTGTTTTACCGTGTGTTTCTTTTACATATCTGAAAGCAAATGTCATTGAAGGTTGTGGTTTCTGTGGC
The DNA here is from genome assembly GCA_037349315.1 of Chelydra serpentina. Taxonomy (NCBI): domain Eukaryota; kingdom Metazoa; phylum Chordata; order Testudines; family Chelydridae; genus Chelydra; species Chelydra serpentina. The sequence continues at coordinate 50,059,039 of JBAIAC010000010.1, forward strand.
ATGCCTGAAAATACAATCTAACAGTGAGGATAAAACTCCATGGAATATAATGTGTAGGAAAAGTAGTTCTACAAAAGTTAATGCTTTTACACGGTTTTACTGTTCTTCTGGAAATGTGTGAAAAGTGGCCATTGTAATTACACTCTGGGGCTTATTTTAGTGTTTATTGGATGAATAATTCCTCCTTTAAATGTGTGTGCTGTAAAGTTTTTAACCCTTGTGAAAAAAAATAATAGAGAAAAAATCAAGAGAGTTCTATAGAATGTAATAGTTTTTTATAGAAATTAGTTAAAAAATCTATAGGACCCGATTTTCCACTGCCTTGCATGTTGTGTAGTCATTTCCTCAAGATGTAAGGCAATCAAGAATCAGTCTTGTAGAGTTTAACAGAGAATAATAAAGACTTGGGATATTTAGTTGGCCTATTTAAATATTTATTTCAATTTTTGTTTCACTTGTCCTCTCTCTCTTGTTTCTTATTATTATTTGTTACATGCACTTGTTGCATCTTATCCTGCTTAGAATATAAGGGCAAGAACTTAGTCTTACTTTAGGAGCCTTAAAATACCCAACACAATGGGGACTTAATCCTGATTCTACTTAATCCTGGGATCTACAGGTCTATTTAAAGGCAAAGAAGAAATAATAATATCAAACCTATACATTTCTGCAGCAGAAATATAATCCTCTATTAAATTGCATTGGATGGTTCAAAACCCTACAGAAAGATTATGTTTTACTCAATATTAGAAGGATTTCACCTAAACGAAGTTATTTATTATTCAATGAAAATGATAATATTGCTACTTTTTCTTTAAACTATAAATATAGCTCATAGAATAGAATATTAGGGTTGGAAGGGACCTTAGGAGATCATCTAGTCCAACCGCCTGCTCAATGCAGGACCAATCCCCAATTTTTGCCCCAAATCCCTAAATGGACCCCTCAAGGATTGAACTCACAACCCTGGGTTTAGCTATATTTTATAACTTTCTGAAAGCAGAATTAAGTCAACAAAAGTCAAGAAATTTAGAGTCTAGGCTGAAACCTCATCCTTCATTTGTGCCTAAATATTGCAGCAGTCTATGGGGACCTCAGAAGCACAGGTTAGGACTCTGTATTTCTTACTGTTTTCACAGATTTTATGGGCCTGATTCTTCACTCTCACTGGCATAAAACATTTTAAAAAAATCTGAATTGAGAATTTGGGGATTTGTGTGCTAGTGAGGGCCTTACCTAGCAATCTGGAAAGAACATACTTTCTTTAGAGAAACTCCAGTGCTTCCTGGTTTGTCTGGGTCAGAAATGTTGCAAAACATTCCATTCTCTGGCAGCATGGTAGTTCTGCTTCCTGTCCATTACATGCTGACTATTTCCTCAAACAGGGTGTAAACAATAAGCGGCAGAGACAGAGATTGTAAGCCACGGCCCCCCAAACTTTATTGAGGAATATACACATGTAATCCATGTGACCCCTCATTGCTTGCAGACAGCTACTATCACACTGAAGATTAAATTTAGTAGAGAGTAAAGAGTGGTGTAAGCAACACTTCAGGTGTAAGTAGTAAAGCAGTATAAATGTCCCTGATTTTATATTTAGTGTGTCTGCAAATACAGTATAATATATACAGATGGAAGATGCTATAGCAGGAAAAGCAACTAATAAGAGTGTGTAAATTAAAACAGACTCCCTCTATTTTGTCTTACATCTTCCTGTTAATAGATTTTCCTCCTCCACCTTCAACCCTCTGACTCCTTGGTGCAAAGGTTACATTTGAGTTGCACACCAACTGAAAGCCAAATCCTGTACACTGGTTCACATTAGAATGTTCTCATCTAGCAAAATATACTATTCTTTGGTATCTAAGATTATCGCATTTCCCCCCATAGCTAGAATACAATACATTGGTAGTTATAGTGTATTGATGGTTAGGAAACAGGGATTTTTAATGGCGACTGCTGAATGTGCAAGCAATACTACTGAATCACTTACAAGGCAGCTGAAGGGCTGTGCAGAGGGCCCATATGTGCATGAGTCAGTTCTGCTGGAATGAACGGGGTGCACTAAACACAAAGTTTGAATGAACTCTTAGGGTGAAATCCTGGCTCCACTGAAGTCAATGACAAAGATCCAAATGATTTCAGAATTTTACCCTGAATTTTATCCAGTTTCAGTCAGACCTTCAGCATTCTTAGTTAATCTTTTTGCTGCATCAATATTACTTTTTGTATCTGTATGTACAATCATAGTGATTATTATGTTGGTCAAACCCATCTACCTAGGCTAACTACTGAATCACTTTTCCATTCTGAAACCTTGCAACTTTACACATGGCTTACAGACTGTCTGGGCTAGATTGCACCGAGCTGGGAAGGAAAGCATCAAGGAGCCAGATCTGACTCTCTGCTTCTCATGGTCAAACCTGACTTGTATGCAACTCAAAACTGTTGACAGGCAGCTTTAAGTAGAGGATCCTTAGTGCCTAAGTCAGTGCAGGACTGTAGTGTTGCTAACCCCAAGCATTCAAAAATCAAGAGCCAGGCCCCCCCAAAATCATGAGATTGACTTAAAAATCATGAGATTTAAAATAACACATTTTGAATTCTCTTTATTTGCATTCTAGTTTTGAGTTTTAAGGTTCACAATTTCAAGTTTTTCTTCACAATAATGAGGGCTAGAAATTCGGAGCTAGATTCACAAAAAGACAGGTGCCTATCTGCCACTTTAGAAGCCTAAATCCCAGAATCAGGACCCACAAGGATTTACACTGCCACTGTATCCTGTAGGTGCCTAAGTCCACTCAGCACCTAATTGTTTGTCATAAGAGTTCCCTAGGTGCCTGTGTTTCTGCCTGTGAGCATGTGCACTGCAGCCTACTCTAGGTGCCTAGACACCCAACTCCAGCGTGATGCACAAACTGAGGGAAGACAGGCATTCCTCTGCTTAACTCACCTGTGGGGCCGGATCTGGTAAGCATGTTCCGAGCTCACCTACTAGATTGGGCCCCCATATGTGAACTTACACACAAAGGCTGGGGAAGAACAACCCTCAACTTTTGGCCCCGTGGTTAGGGTACTCACCTCGGGATGTGGGAGACACCCAATTCAAGTCCCCTCTTCACTGGAAGAGGAGAAAGGATTTAAGCAGGGATCTGCCACACCTCAGCCACTGAGCGATGGGATATTCTGATGTGGGGCTCTGACAATCTCTCCTGTTGATGCTGTTCCAATACAAATAAATAATGAAAAATTCAATGGGCCAGAGAGAGAGTCAGCATTAGAATGACTGTAGCATGGTTGTTAGAACAGTCAGGTGGGAGACCCAGGCTCCAGTCTTTTGGCTTCAATGGCTTTTCAGATTATTTTTCCACAGTGGAACAGCTTCAACAAGAGAGTTTGAGGGAGGCTTCCACCCTTCCCCCATCAGAATATCTGTTAGCCCAGCAGTGAGGGCACTCACCTGAGAGAAGGCAGATCCCTATTCAGATTCCTTCTCTCCATCAGGCAAAGGGCAGGGGGACTATAATTATGGGTATCCCATATCCCAGGTGAGTACCCTAGCCACTGGGCTAAAAGTTATGAGGGAGCACCTCCTCCCCTGGCCTTTAGCAAAAACAGCATGGGTGACTAATACCAAGAGAGGCTTCACAGCTTAGAACCTGAGGCAGAGGGAAGTGCCACCTTCCAGACAGGATTTAGGTGCCAAACCCCCTGAGAGGGCCATGCCATAGGGCACTTTGATACTTCCCATTGGCTAGCTTAGGCAAGGAGCTGCCAAGTGTATCCCACTCTGAGGTGCCTATCTCTCTATTCATTGTATAGGAAGCCTGGGTGCCTAAATCCCAGTGATTTTCTAGGTGTCAAAAAGTTAGGGGTCATCAGACCTAAGTTCCATTGTGAATCTAGCCCTTACTGTTTAAAATGTGAAAGCTGACATTCTCACATAATCACAGGACACCAGGAGCCTAAAGGAAAAGCCCCTATTTTGTCAGACTCATGATGAAATTTTGGCGGTTGGCTACATTGGAAGTGTCATGTTAGAGTAGAATATTGTCCCTTGTGAGGAAAAGGTTGGAGTCTCAGGTCCCATGCCAGCATATCTGTGCTAGCGGGGAGTTAGTTCCTCTTCAGCTGGTGACACATAGGGGTTCCATGTATTATGATGGAAAACCAGCTACAAGAGTATGTTCAGTGTGGACAATCTAAAATGCTCAAAAATCTGGAATCAAGATCCAAAAAATCATGAGACTGGCCGAGAAGAGATTAGATTTGTAGAAATAATACATCTTTAGTTATTTTCACTTGCCTTTTGGTTTCTGAGCCTTTAGGGTTCATATGAGGGCTAGAAACATACTTTGATGTGAAAGCTCATGATTCTCACATGATCATGGTACTCCGGAAGCTGGGTCTTTAAGAAAACACTATATGTTGTAAAAGTTAAGATAAAATCAGAAGAGATGGATGGTGACACAATGTTTCATTTTCTTACCTTGCATATTATGCTGTTTGATTATGATGTGTCCACAGTTTTAGGAAGCATTTTCAGTGAAAAAATAATGTGAGCCTTAAAATCTGCAAGCAACCAAAATGGTAGTGATGGTGGTGGGCAGTGTATTTACTGATTTAAGATGTAGTTTTCAACAACAGCCAGATAAAAATAATATATAAAGTCACTGAATTGCTGAATTGCTGAAGAAAGGTGCCCCAGTATTTAATAGCATCACACCAGAAGACAGTAAACCCGAGTAACAATGGCTTGTTCACTGGGAAGCATTGGACAACATTAGTAGCTGATGTATATGGCTAGGATCTCTGTGTGTACTCTCTCTCTACTTTATTTATTTATTTTTTAGAAACTCTGCTAAACTATAACCTCTTAAAATGACCTGTGGGAAAACATATAAACATATAAACCATGTGGGAAAATCCTTAGGCGAAATGCCTGTTGCATACAGAAATAGCATTTTATTGATTTATTTAGAACAAACAGTATGATGGAAAATCCTAACTCACCTGAACATAAAGGGCCAGATAGTAATTCATTTAGTGAAAATCACAGGGAACCAAGGTAGCACTCAGCTAGTAGTAGTGCTACATGGCCACTGGTGGCAGGAAGAGATTCACAATCAGGCCTGTAGAGGTGAGGATTTAACAAACCAATTCTGGGGCCAAATTCTTACTTATGAGATGAATGGTGCTTTACTCCACCTTTTCCCCCTTTGGTATTAATAGAACTGCTCTTGGAGTAAGGTTCCGGTTAATATGAGAAAGGGAAGTGGAATCTGATGCTTGGAAAACAAAGGGTTCCCCCTTTTAGAAAAAATTCTCATTATTTGAGTTTGGAACTAAACATACAAACATTTGAATTCACGAACAGATTTGTATTTGTGCAGCAAATATGGATCATCCAGCCCTTGTCTTTAGCAGATTCTGTTTTGTGTTGATGCAGCTGATTATAATACCGTCTCTAACTACAACAGCTGGAGTGGAGACTCCCATTTCAAATGATTAATGACACTGTTTGGACAATGGGGATTTAAACTCACAAGTACTGTAAAGACTGGGAAAAGAATCCTGCATGTCTTTTGCAGTAGTTTTTTATTCCAGTAATTACAGAACAATAATGGAGTAGATTGTATGCTGCACTCTCATCTGTGAACTAGGACATAGGTCAAAGGGTCATTGCTGCTCAGAGGACAAATAAAATATGAATGTGCTTATTCTGTTCTATTTAGTTTAGTTCTCCAACATTTCTTGGTGTTAGGGGCTGTTATTAGTTAAGTATGTCAAGTGACCCAGGAAATTAAAGGTAAGAATTTTTTTTGTTTGAGTAATGATGAAGACAATAGGGTGTCTTCAATGAACATCCATAAAAGAACCACCACCACCAAAATATTGTACTGTGCCACCTCTAAGATGGCTATCAGCACCTAGAAATGTAAATGTTGTGGTAGTTGTGTATTTTAATGAAGGCTTTAAGAGGGAGACAAAAGATTTATATAGCCATAGAAGTCTCTTATGACAGTTAAATATGTAGACAAGGTGTACCACACTTTCATGTCAATTGCTGGTATTATAAATCACACAGAAATGACAGATGATGAAAGCGCCCTGAACCAAACTCCAGTGCTTTGGATCTGGTTATAAACTTTATATCTCTAAAATAGACAGAAGTAAAACCCAATATGTAAACTTAAAAACTGGATCTGAAGTCCAAATTTCTCAATATTTGGATTATTCAAAATCAAGCCACCCTATTTATGCTGGGCTTGAACTTGGTAGACATGAATCCAAACCTTGGATTTTGTGTTTGGATTCAGGTTTTGGTAATGGCTCATTCCTAGTGTAAATGTCCTAAAAAAACATTCAGCCATTTTCTCTGGAAATCACTATATAAACCTGAATGAATGTATTTGTTGTAGTGTGAATGAATATCATAAAGCAAGTAGACTTTTCAGAGGCTATTGCGTTTCTGGTATAATCACAAGTGATACTATTATTGAACACAATTGCATTGTGTGGGATAACAATGGAGCTAAAGACCCAAGTTTCATCTGAATTTCAGTACTATGGAATAGCTTGTTTCCTTAACTACATTCAACTTGACAGTTTCCATTCTCCTTGGCAATAGCAGACCTCTCTGATTTAGATTAATTTCTCCAGCTACATATAATGTTGTGGAAATAAGTGTTTTAACTTTTTTGGACTATGACTGAAATAAGAAAACAACCTATATCTCCATTCTAACTGTGTAGGTGGTGAAGGGTAAAATATCTGTATTTTCACTGTAACATACACTGCCTTGCCCTAGAGCCCGTTCTTAATTATCCCGTAAATGATGGATCTGTAGATGCAGCTGCACTATGTTCTCTAAGTATAAGTGTAGGGCATGGAAAGGGAGGTTTAGTAGTCTGCATGAGTAACTGGATTGGGTAAAATACTTCCACTTTCTAACTTTGGTAATATCCCATTCCCATGAAGAAACACGTTTGCTGCATTAGTATCCAGGTGAAATTCACTAGATGATTAATCAAGGAATGCACTTCTTTTGGGACCAAATTCTGATCTCAGTTACATAGCATATGAATAAAACCATAGTAACTCCACTGGTTTCCAGGGATTTAGGTTACTATAATAACTTTAGTGGATTTCCAGCAGTATAGCTGACCCTAAGAAGTATAATCCCAATAAATTAATGTCTTTATGTGTCTTCTAGAATCATAATACTGGTCACAATAAGGAGCCAAAAAAAAAAAAAAAAAAGGAAGGAAGAAGGTAGAAGAAAGAAAAAGTGAAACAGAAAGAAGGAGAGTGAAAAAGAACACAAAAAAGAGATGGAGAAGGAAGAGGAAGGATAGGATAGTTTTAGCCCAGATATAAGAATATATTTAACACAGCAGAACACTCATTGAACTTGTTGAAATAATACACTTTCTCTGGAGTAAACTAATCAATGTGTTGTAGGTTGGGCTGCAAAATCCCTTTTAAAGTGAATTATGATTACAGTAATAAATCAATTAAAACAGATATCTTCTCTGCACTCGGTTTGTGATAGATTTATTCTGAAATGGGTGTTTATTGCTGACTATGAAAAGTTTGTTTCAGTGACTGACTAAAAAATTACTCTGCTTTGTTAGCTCATGCAAACAATAATTCATTAAAGAAATGTGTAGTTTTGCTAGGATTGGTTTGGATTAAAACCCCTATGCATTCTTGAAAACAGCTGAAGGAAACTGAGGCTTATTGAGAGATTGTCAGTTCTTATTAATTCATTTAAGCTCCAGCCACATGAGCACATTTTCTAATGCTTGTAATGAAATGTATCAAGTTAGAGTGGTCGTTTGTCCTTTGAGATGTGCTGTCACTGAAAATACTTGTGCAACCTAAGTATCTATGGGTAATAGTAAAATACCCATTGATATTTGGGTAATTTGGCCTATGTAATACTCAAAATATGTCGGTTAGGGGTTAGTTGAAAGAAATAAAAATTATGGCTGGTGATGGACAGAATATTTCATTATTAACACCAGTTAGCAGAAAAAACATTGCTTATGATGTTAGCACCAAATAAATCTACTCCTAGCTAGTGCAGGATTTGTAATAGAACTCACTGGACTGCAGTTTTGGGAGTATATCTGAGACCCAACCATACCAGAACTCCAAGGGATATGTTGGCATGAAAAGTGCTGCCCCTAGCCTTCAGTCTGACCAATGACAGTCAGTCTTTGATTACAGCACCTCTCCTACTTACTCCATCCCTCTTTGTAGCTAAACTCACTCAGTCCCCCACCTTCTCACTGTGGCAGGCAACATGATGTGCCTCAGTGTAAATGACAGGGCAAGATCTGCTCTACTTCTTGGGTCTGCTCCTCGTTATCTTTAGCCTCCACTCTTCAGCTATCTATGTTAGTGTTCAAGGGAACAGAAACTGAAACCCCATTGATAGGCAGGATGCTGAGGCAAAAACAACCTAAAGGGAAAGGTGCTGACAACTCCTAAGATGGGGAGGATCACTGAAGAAATTCCCTAAAGCCAAATGACAAGTTGTGGAAGGAGTAAAGAACTGCCCAGGAACACCCCCCCCACACACACACAATACCCATTGAGAGAAGCGGCCACGGGGTTTTGAGAACTGGTAGTATTTATTTTATTTTATTTTCTATTTCCACCCTGCTCCTAGCCTAAAGTCAAAGGAATGATTAAGGCAGTGGTTTTCAACCTTTTTTCATTTGGAGCCCCCTAAACAATTTTGAATGGAGGTGCAGGCCTCTTTAGAAATATTAGACATAGTCTGCAGACCCCCAGGAGTCTGCAGCCCACAGGTCGAAAACCACTGGATTCAGGTATAGCCAGTAAATCAGCAAGAGTTCACATTCTACAGTGTATATTTGGCACACAGTTGTTTTAGTGTGTGTGTGTGTGTGTACACCACTCTCAGCCACTGAAGAAAGAGAGAGTGAAGATATATAGTCAAAGGCCTGTCTCTTAAGATGAGGCTCTCTGGGGGTATTGCCACTATTTCTCACCCTAATGAAAGAGAACATAACATTGTGGATGCACTTCATTCTGGGAAATGAAAGGCTGAGGAAACATACCATGTGATCTGCTTAGGAACATCAGATTTTCCTTACCAGACAAGATCACTGATGTATGAAGTCCAGCATCCTGCCTCCAGCAGTAAACCATACTCAGTGTTTCAGAAGTGGCTTCCCATGTCCTGCAATGTACGTGGCCAGTTGTGGTAATGCTGCATAGATGAGGTTAAAGAGAAATTCCTCTCTGACCCTTGTGACAATCAAGTGACATCCTGAAGCATTAGATTTGTATTACCCTTATCTTAGCAGGAATAACTACAAATGTCATTACTGGCCATATAATTACCCCATACTTTAACAAAAAAATAAATCCAGATAACTTTATGATATCCTGCGCAAACTACCTCCACACAATGGGGAGAACTATTTCCTTTCATTTGATCTAATCTTACATGCCAGTGGGTGCAGTCTAGATAGATACATAGGTAAACTGGTAGATTTTATCAAACGACTCCCTTTCTTCGTATGTTTTCTGACAGCTTATAGGAGGGCTGGGTCAGTTCTTTTATACTGTTCATCATTAACACCATACACTAATTACTAGAACTGGTTGGACATTTTCCAATAGTGTTTTTCTGTCAGAAAATGCCAATTCACCAACATCTACATGTTCCTCAGGAACATGTGGATTTTATAGAATCTTTCAGTGGAAACCAGGCAGTTTTCCCAGGGAAGCTTGCTTTGTTTTCTGCCAGCTTGCTTGCCTCTTCAGCTGCCTGTCTGGTGGGAAGCCCTGGAAGCCCTGGGAACTCTAACAGGAGCCAGGGATCTCAGGGATTCAAGTCTCCCACTATGAGGCAGGGAGCCTGGCAGCCCTCCCAGCTGTCTGGCAGGGAGTTTGAAAGCAGGGGCGGTAGGCCTCCAGGCCGCTTGGGAAACTCCATCAATTTAATTTCAAAAAGTCAAAAATGAAAAGTTGTTTCAATTTTTTTTCCTAAATAAAATGTTGGAATTCCTGTTCCAGGGGAAATGCTGAGGTTGTGTTCTGCATTGGAACAAAATCTAGTTAGGAATTTCAGAATATCCTGTGGAATGGAAATTCTAGGTTCTTCCCATACTTCTGAAACATCTCAAGATCTAGCCCCTGGTAGAGTGCATTATTACAGTCATCTTGAGGTGAGAAAGGTAACAAGGTAGTAAGACCCACAGTTGAAACAAATGGCTGAATTTACCATACCATCCACAGATGGAGAAAGATATTGTCATGGCTGCCATCTGTGTTTGCAACATACACTGAAGCTCTAATAAAACCCCTAACCTGAATCTGATTTTCAAATAATGACTGCACTGTCAATTCATGGTGTTGATATGACATTATGCGATTCTTCTGGTTCCTTCCATCGACTGGCTAATATTGTCTTTCCTGGATTGAGCCACAACCATCTACCCCCTCATCCAAGTCCCAGTCTCTAGTGAGCACTAGGTCATTCATTCCATTGCACCAGCAGGATTGGATATTTTAGAGAGACAAGGTGAGTGAGGTAATATCTTTTATTAGACCAACTTCTGTTGGTCAGAGAGATATTTTGGAGACATACAAAAGTGTTATCATCCACATATTGCAGAAACTGTAATCCATGTTTCTTTCCTCGCCTTCCTAGCTGCCTCAGGGGCACAACAAGCAAGAGAGAGACAGAGTAGAGCCCTGTGGTGTCTAGAACAAGAGTGCTCTAGAAGCGGAAACACTTGTCCAGAGTAATCTTCTGGGTTTTCTATACAAAAAAGGACCAAGCTACCTAGGTGGCTCCATCCAACCATATGGACTGCAAGCCTTGTCAACATCACCTCCTGATTAACTGTATCAAAGACAGCTGACAGATTAAGCAACATCAGAACGGATAAGATGTCCTTATTCATAGCCAGGAGATCAATATTACTAGTGCAGTGTCAGAGCCATAGCCAGTGTAAAACTAGATTGACCAGGATCAAAGAAATTGACATACTGAAAATATGGCCACGGCTGTTTAGCCACTAACTGCACAACAATCTTCTCAAAAATGGGTATATGTGACTCAACTCTATAATCGGTGAGGTCACCATTAAGTTTCTCCTTAAGAACACCTGGAATCCTAGTAATCTGTGTCACCACTGAGTACATTCACTCACTGCTGGTCTTTAGAAGCCAAGATGGACATAGGTCCAACAAATATACCAATTGTGATGCTGGCAGACCAGATGCCAGCTCATGCCTGGCCTCAGTGAACACTGACAAGGAACACTGGAAGTGTGTTAGTATTGTTAAAATCGATCTTATAGTTATAAGAACGTGGTTAGTGCTTAGATTTTAGGAAATGCTTGTAGGATTCTACATATATTCATCTTACTTATAATATCTATATCACATGTTATAAGGGAATATGTAATTGTTTTCTCTGTAACTATCAAAATGTTTGCTTCCTTAGACTGTAAACCCTACCAGTCAGGAGAGAAGCATTACCAAGGGTGAAATACTAGTTTGCTACAAGAGGTGTCATCTCATCCCCAATAAAAAAGGCCTGTGGATACCAGGCAAACCATTGTGGAACATCAGTGGACAAAATACTTTGCTGATTGCTTCCTCCATACCCATAAAGAGGGCATGTGCACAAGCCCTCACCCCATCACAGCTTGAATGCTGGGGGAAGGGAATAAAAATCCAGCGCTATGTTGCCTGGAATTTGGAGCGAGCAATACTTCTAAGCTTAAGCAACGGATCCCCAAGCTGCTTGTCTTGGGTTAGCACTAAATAACTTAATAGAGCTTACATATTACAGTAACTTCTATTATTTTTTTAAACCTAAGTCTCTAGCTCATTTGTGTGTGTATCTTCACCTGCTTTAACCTTGCAAATAACTCATTTATTTTCCCTAGTTAATTAACCTTCAGATAGTTTGTTAGAGGAATGGCTACAAATGTTGTCTTTGGTGAGAGATTTAAGGTACAATTGACCTGGAGTATGTGACTGGTCCTCTGGGACTGGAAGTAACCTGAATATTGTTGTGATTTTTGGTGTAAGAGACCATTTATCACAAAGGCGAGTGGCAAGATAGACTGGAGTACCCAAGGGGAATGTCTGTGACTCCATGGTTAGGCTGCTATAGTACTTGTGGAGTTCACACTTGATATTTTGTTGGTGAAATCTAAGTATGGAACTCACTCCCAGTTTGGGGTTTATGCCCTGCTTCTTGACAGTCTGCCCTGAGGTTGGCACTCATGGTCATGAGTCCGTCCAGACATCCTGACGCCAACAAAGGGCTAATGTGCCATCAACATTACCAGAAATTCATTGACATTTCAACAGAGTAGACACTGCACTGTGAAAAGTGATATACAAAATCTAGGTATTATTGTGATTTATTATAATTACTATTATTGTTCTCTTAAGACATGGTATTCCAAACAGTCTCTGAAACAAAGGGATTTTATCTTCAAAGCAAACAGGATATTTCTCACAGCAAGAAACACATGACTATGTTTCCAGGTGACACAGCTTGGATCAATCAAGCTACCCACTACTCAGAAGAGTTCCGCTATGTGAGTTTGCACATGCTGTGGTGGAGGCAAGTTGACAGCCACAGCATACGTCTTTTTAAAAAAACGGATGTCACAATCAGTCACACTGAGAGCAGTACTTCCACCATGCTCAAATCATCATGTTTTATCTGTTGAAAGATATCTATAAATCATGGTGACTGGGGAGGAAAAACTCAGTAAGAAGGATATCTCTGTATCTGTAGTCATGGAAAAAATATTTGCATAGTATCCCATCAAATGATTGACAAGACAATCAAATCTGCACTTGACCTTTTCCAGGCTAATCTATCTTAGATTTTTGTAGTCACTTATCCTATGTGAATCCTCTAAATATCTTTATTGCTCTTGTCTGAAACTTTTTCATCTCTCAGCAATATTTTTTTCTGTAGGTGAAGTGGCCAAAACTGGACACAGTATTCCAAATGAGTAAGTAGCATTGTTTGGTAGCATTACATCATAATGAAAAAGGCCCAAGCCAGAACCTTTATTTGAGTTCCCTTCACCTAAGTTCTTGAGCTTTTGTAGTTGATGTAAAATGAAACCTGGATCTGAGCCACCCCTGATATGTATTTTTGCAAAACCAAAACCAACCAGTTTGTTCTTTTTAAATGGAAACTTTTTATTCTAACCCATTCCCTAGCCTCTAGTGTTGGGGGTTTGGATGAAATGGAACCTTCATCCATCTTACCTTCTGTTGTGGTTTGGTTTTGCAGAACTAAAACCCAGCATCCCCGGCCCATCTCTAAATAGAATGTTTTCTCTCTTATTTTCCATCACTTCTGCTTCTTCTGCAGCAAATGGCACTGCCTTGATATAAACTCGAGAGGACTAAGAAAGAAAGGAGACAACACAGAAAGTGGGAAGATGTTGTACTGATTCACTACTGCAGGTAAATATGTAATCAGAACATGTTCAAAAATAGAATTAAGGTGAGAATTAGGATTTAAAAGGAGCCTTTGCCATTCAACTCTCTTTGTAAAGTGACTGGAGGGGAACCTTACAAACACTTATTGTCCATTGCCAGCCTCCTTGTTCATGAACAACCAGTTAGAGGAAGTTAGCCTGGGAGGTTTGTCATATTTATTTATAGGAAAATGAAGTGCTCAATACAAGCTGAAGTAAGCAGGATTCTTCAGTTTGTCAATGCCACTAGCAGTGATTGCACAGCATTCTGTATTCTCTGTGCACTGGGCTGTGATATTTTATTTCATACATCATTTCATATTCCAAGTTGTATAATCATACATCCAGCAAATTGCACTGCACAGCAGTGAACATGCTGTTTGAATCTATGGCGTAAAGTTGACCCGTTAGGAAGGTAAAAGAACAATTTGTGAAAGACCAGGTAGTCTCACTTCTCCGACTTGCTGGTGATAGTGAAAAGGTTTACAATATATCAAACCTCTGTTCTGGTCTTTGAACACACCTGTGCTCAGCAGTCCCCAAAGTTCAGCAAACGAATTGTGCCTGGGCTGCTATTTCATTTTATTCCTTCTGCAAGATTACCTTAGCCCATCTGGTTAAAATTAGATACACAGATTAGTTATGGTTCTATTTTTGGTTCATTTCTTGAAGCCCCTGCCCTCACCTCTCTAGCACAGGAAAGACATATATTTCTTTCAGGAATAATTGTTCTCATTACTAGCCTTGGTTAGGGATTGCACAGCCAGTGTCAAGTCTAATTAGATTTCAAGAACTCCAGGTCCATGATTTGTGACAATGAAAGTGCATGCTGATGATGCATCTCTACTGAGAGCACTACTTGTCCAATAAAGAGGCACTCTCTAATCCACAGAAATATGTCACACACTTGCAGTTTTAATGAAACTGTAATCAGCCTACCCCAAGCTACATTTCATCTGCATTATGCTATATAAAATTAATCAGTGGTCTATAAAAAAAGGCAAGGTGCTTTTAAAAATTATTCAGGCATGACATTTTGCTTGGGGTTTAACTCCTTGCCTGCTCTCCTTTTTCTATTAAAACAGACACACAGAAGATACAGAGGGCCTGATATAGTTCAGCAACTAAAAATTAAAATATAAAATTCTCCCTTATACCTTGCACTTTATTGAAGTGAAATGCCTCACAAAAGACAGTGTCAAGGTAGTGAGTGTCTATCTAGGGTTGCCACATGCTGTGAGCTGAAAAGGCCTGTTTCATATTTCAGTTTCTGCCCTATGTCCCTCTGCTTCAATGACAAGACACTGCTGCCACTTGTTACTGAGAAAAACAGGTAACAACAGGAACAAGGAAAGCCTTCAACCTCCAGCCTGACAGCAAATAATGTCCTTTTGAACTAGGACATACAAACCATGATCAATGAAGCTATCACCTCAAGACAAGACTTCTGTTACTCCCTCTTCTTAGGACTTTTCATCATTGCCAGCCAGGAATTCCAGCTTGTACAACATCCAGAAGCCTGCTTTGTGATGAAGCTAACCCTTGAAAGCACTTCGCACAGAACTCTGTGCCTTCCACTGGCTCCCCATTTGCTTCTGGGTCCAAATAATCCTCGGGGCCCTCAATTATCTTGAATCAGGATAATCAGGATGCCCCACTATTTATGATCCTGAACTCACTGGTGACACAGAAACTATCAAAGTCTATAACAGTATTTTCTACATTTTAGGAAGTAGTTCCCTAGAGGTGTGGATGTGTGTATGCATGAAGGACTAGCAGGAAGGCATGGACAGATCTCTTGACTGTTCTCCAAAGTCTCGGCTTTCACTTAAAAAGAAGACTCTTGTTGTACTTGTGGGGAAAAAAATCTTTATAATATGACCCAAGTGTAAAATATGACCCAAGCACTGATGTCTGCCTGTGTTTGCAGAGAGCCTGAAATTATAGCTCTGAGGTATGGACTGCTCCATTTACCTCAGTGGTTGCTAATTCAGATGCCAGTGATGATACTTTATATGTCATTCCTTAGAATAAAATGTCTGGACACATTTTAACATTAAATTTAATTTAATCGAAATTCTAAAATATGGGCAAACTTTTAAAAACATGTGGTAGGGCCAAAGGGAAGGTATAGCAGGGAGGGTCATCTTCCAAAAGATTAGGGAATGCTGGCCTACAGTGAGATTATCATGAGCTGGCAGCAAAAGGCCAAATTCTCTGCTGGTGTAAATGGTTACAGCTTCATTGCCCTCAATAGAGTTTTGCCTATTTACACCTGCAGAGAATTTGGCTCAAGGTTCTCTCAGCTTGGGGTTTATGGAATTCAGAGAAGATGAGACTACGCTCTAATATGACCATGCTCAATTCCCTGTGCACAACCCATCTGCTTCTCAGAAGCCTTAACTTGAATAGATGCCATGATAACCAAGCACTAACTATTTTAACAGGATTAATTAATCTATGTACACAGGGAAAAGCAGGTAATTGCGTGCATAAAATGTGCATTTTCAATCAAGGTTATGTGTGTTTTACACCCACAATTTACTGTTTACTCCCATGTGTATATATTTTATAGGAATAGGTAGGATAGGTACTTATTTAATTTTAATGTGGTCTTTAGAATTTTTGACATATTCAACCTGTGACACTGCTGCTACTCCTTGCCTTTGTTTTTCAATATGATTAGCTTCACTTCAAAGCTTTTATAATTGTGTACACTGGATAAGCAGTAAAGCACTACAGATAATTATAATCATTACTAGTTCCTGAATTCTTTAGATGGTTATTTTTCCTGATTTCAGAATATGTTCAGGTTCAGAAACAGAGCTCTTAGTCTTGCCTGCATATCAGACAGAAAAGGATAAATCCATTTAAGTAATTAACATCTTTATTAGGACCAAGGATTTTCCCCCATTTGCTTTACGGCCTACTGTAGTTCTCTTGAATCTTAGCATATAATTTAATCTGATATTGACTGGTAGAAATATTATGAAATAGAACTATTGTATCATGAGTCCCTATTTACAAGTTAGTCCCTATGTTCACAATATTTCCACTGCAGGATTCTTACTGGCGTTTTTACACCCATCCAATCGGTCCTTTCTGTCACTCTTCTAAAGTTTGACCCCAACATTGACATCTGAAGGTCATACGACTGTGTCCGAGTTAAATAAACAACACATTTCTGATTTAACATAAATGTCTCATCCCCACTGAGATGAATGTTCCAATATCTGTCTTGTATGTGATCTGTGGTTCAGCTGATTTGCCTACATTCCAGAACAGGAAATTGGAGTAAGGAGAGAGAAAGTAACAATCGTGTATTCATCTCCCCATAAGTTTCTTTTCTCAAAATAAATAATGACATTTGACCTTTCACTGAGACAGCATAGAAATTAAGACACATGATGATCTTTCTTACGGGTTTCCCTTGAGGCGACTGTGGTCATTTCTCACAATATGCTTTGACTTTCTTTCCTTCAGATAAAAAGCAAACTATAAAAGTAATAAACCTTTCATGCCAGTTCTCAGAGTAGTTAACCAAAAGTTTAGCTAATTAGGGTTCTTCTTCTAGGGCCAGGAGAGAGTTTACAAATCCTTTGCTCAGGGAGTATGGATATCTAGTCTGGAAATGGCTTCTCTGCTCAGAGCACGTACATTTACAACAGTAGTGAGCAGCCTTACTGGCTGCAATGCTAATCACTCCAGCTCTGTGTGTATTCAGTGCACACACTATCATACTGTACATAGCTCAGGAAAGGAAGGAGGTAAAGGAAAGACAGAACCTGACTCGGCAGATAAAGAAGCAAAACATAAAACTATAATGCACCTATATCTATAGTGACATTTGTTCATTCTGAATACCTTCCAGCTGAAATTTGCATCAAATCTCAAGGATGAAGAGAGCTCTTGCCATCTGTAGGCAAATGCTCAGCTGTATTACAGACCATATCTTGTAGAAGACTATAAAACACCTGAATGTTAGACTGTACCAATTCTGTCTGGTGACTGCTGAAGAAAGGACGCTTCCATTTTTCAAAGCGGTTATTTATAAACCAAAACAGACAGGATGCCTAAGGGAGCATAAACCCATGTGTACCAGTGCATTAAATGTGCTATGATTTGAAAAATACATAGTGTATGGAACTGTTTCACAAACCAGAAAGGCAATAAAACAGAAGGGCTATAATTCTAATAATAAAAATGATCTGCACTGGGGGATCAGACCCAGAGATTTTTGAATCATTATTTTGAACCATCTGTAAAACCCACCGTCTCCATTCTTAGTCCTCACATTGGTTCAGTCTGCTGGTTGGCATTGGTAGCCTCCTCAACTCTTACACAGATTACATGGTTTGGGAGTGAAGCCTAATTCAGTAAAGCAACATGTAGAAGTCTGAACTTTGATAGGCTGGCACTAAGTCATAAATAGGCATATTTTCTTGCATTGTTTGTTTTGTCCATCAAAAGTGCAATGCAGTGATATCATGGTCATATGTTTTGAAATATAATACACAAAATACACACTGAAGTCAATGGGAGTTGAGAATGCTCAGAAACTGAAGGGATCAAGCCCTAAAGCTACTAGAAAGGTATACTAGTAGACAGACCTCAATGCACAACATACAATCACTAGGTTGATTTCATGTCAGGTATAATTCTATTTCACTGCAGTTACACCAGAGAAGAATTTGGTCCATTGCATACCTATTCATTTCAAGAATGGTTTTCCGTAAAACAAACAATGGTGGTTGTTTTAACCACCCCATCAAGCTAATGCTACTGACAATTCATTTTAAGGAAGAAAATACCATGTATAAAATGTATGGAGTGAGGGCTTTTGGCCTGTGTTTTGCAGGAGGTCAGATCAGATAACCATAATTGTCCCTTCTGGCCTTAAAATCTATTAATCTATGACGATGGAACTGTTCTCCCTCATGACACAACACACACATTCTTAAAATAATGATAATTGCCTGGCTTCTCTATTTACAGTTTCCTGAGAACTTGTTCTTCAGTATGTAGACAAATGTAGATAACCTGAAAGCGAATTCTCGGTTTATAGGTTATCAAATAGACTTTTAAAGAATCTTCTTCTACTAATCGGGTACAACTGTCAATGCTGGAGACAGCTGTTTTCATAACAGAGCCTTGGGATTTTTGAATAAACGGAGGTAAAAAACCCCTGACATTTCTTTCTTAATCATACATTGAATTTACACCCACAGGTGGGGTGCTGAGGATTTAGATAGTTGAAAACCAAATTGACTATTTTTGTTTTCAGGATGAAGGCCCTATCCCAGGAGATGCTGAGTTCCTTTCAGGAGATGCTACCTGTCCTCCAATTCTATTGGCATCAATAGCAGCACAGGGCCACAGAGGAGGTGCTCAGCAATTTGAGGTATCGGCAGAGGTGAAAGTAAGCCGGTCCACCCCGGTACGGCGTACCTGCAAGAGCCGGTGTGCCATACCGGGAAGATCAGCTTCCCCAGGTGGCAATTTAAAGGGCCTGGGGATCCCAGCAGTGGCTGGAGCCCCAGGCCCTTTAAATTGCCGCCAGAGCCCCACTGCTGGAGCCCTGGGGTAGCGGCGGCTGGGCTCTGGTGGCTATTTAAAAGGCCGGGGCGGTAGAAGCAGTGGGAGCTCCAGCCCTTTAAATAGCCCCCAGAGTCCTGGGGTAGCAGCGGGGCTCCAGGGGCTATTTAAAGGGTACGGATCTCTCGCTGCTTCTACTGCCCCCACCCTTTAAATAGCCACCGGAGCTGGCCCCCAGCCCAGCCCTGTTCCGGTAAGTCGCTAGACTCAGGCTACGTCTACACTACCCACCCTATTCGGCGGGTAGCTATCGATGTTCTGGGATCGATTTATCGCATCTCGTCTAGATGCGATAAATCGATCCCAGAGCCACTCCCCGTCAACACCGGAACTCCAGCTCCGCGAGCGGAGGAAGCACTGTTGACGGGGGAGCCTGCCTGCTGCGGTGTGGACCGGGGTAAGTACCTTTTGAAATCGATCTAAGATATTCGACTTCAGCTACGTTATTCACATAGCTGAAGTTGCATATCTTAGATCGATTCCCACCCCCTAGTGTGGACCAGCCCTCACTTTCATCCCTGGGTACTGGGTACAAAGCGAAGAGTGAAATGTTAGTTAAGGAATAGAGGTGAAGTGGCACAATGGATTTCTAATGCATTGGCCTTTCACTTCTGGAAAGAAGGGCTTATCTATGGCTTCATAATCTACAAGTGAAAATTAATTATGGGGTCTCAAAATATCTTTGGAAAAAATATCAGAAAGCTAACTGACAATTTGACACACATGACCACCTGTCTTCTGAGCCTTAGTCATGAATAGAAATAGAAGGGGTGTGGTGGGTCAGGATCCAGTCACATTGTTCTGTAGCCAGCTTTACATTTGGCTCTTCAACATTCAGCAGATTGTAGCATTCCCCGATTCTCTCTGTCATGAGCATCTCCGGCCTGCTTTTAAAAATTTCAAATGGGATGATTAATACTGCCACTTTTCTTTCTTTTGTGTAGCCATCGGTTTCGTTTATAGGAGTTGCAGCAGTGCAAGTAGGGTGGTATGGTCCGGTACGCCGTACCAGTAAGATATTTATAGCTGATACAGCGTACCAGAAAGACACAGGAGGAGCAGAACGTGGCGGGCCACAGGGCACTCCACACTGGCAGCTCCTCCGGCATGGCTGTACCGCCCCCAGCTCCATCCTCCGGCAGGGCTGCTGTTGTACAGATGGAGGAAACCCTGTGTGGAGGGCTGGGGGTGCTGCAGCTGCGCCGGAGGAGCTGCCGGTGGCCCCATCTTCTGCTCCTTTCCCTCCTGTGGTTCTGAAGTCTCCGATGTAGCAGGAGGAGGACAGAACACCCCCCCCCCCCCCGGTAAGGGGATGGGGAGAGTGTGGAGGCCCCGGGTTGGGAGCGGGGCAGGGAGGAGTCACATGGAGGTTCACATGAGGAGATCACATCCCACCGTTAGCTGCTCCCCCTCTGTACCGGTAAGAAATGGATTCCACTTGCACCACTGAAGAGCTGCATCCATCAGACAAAAGATCTTCCAGGTGATACTTCTTGATAAAGTGGGACAGTGTGGTACAACATTCAGAAGCTGCCAAAAAATCTTTGACGTTCTAATTTTCTGTTATATAGGTTATGGTGATAGTACGGTGGCATTATACACAGTTACAGATTATAAAATGATTGTTTACTGAAAGGGCATTTTAGTTTTTCGTATGTATCCCAACTGATTAATCCCTATGGTTTAAATTGAACCCCGTCCTTGAAAACAGTCCCTTAATGGACAAACATCTAAACAGCAGCAGCAGCTGATGCAAAGGGAATCATTGCATAGCCTTTGCACTGACACTTCCTAAGTTTGAAGGCTGCCTAATATTCATCATGACCTAAGTAAATGGAAATTGTTTTGACCTCAATGATGCATAGGCCGATCACAAATACAAATTTTACTACAGCTTTAAGTACTGAAAGACTCTCCAACACACTTTGCTTTTGTTTTGTTTGCAAATTCCATTTTTCATTGATGCTACCTGGATATTTTCCTAACAAGGAAGAACCAGTCTATATCAGTCATGCTATTTTCCTCTTGTATGAGATGTCACTTTCCCCTCAGATGTTTCAGTGTTTTCAGCCTTGTTTAATTCCCCTTCTCACAAAAGAAAGGGGAGTTCACTTCCCCAATCATTATGAGGTTGTTGTCAAGGAATGCTCTCTGAAGGGTGGTCCTTTTTAGAAATGTCCAAGTGAGTGAATACAGCTAGTGAGCTCTTAAGCTATGTAATAAAATTTTCCTCTTCCAGCCAAACCTTCAAGAAACAAAGAGGGTTTCATCTATTTTGCAGAAGCCTTCCTGTTTATGCTCTACCACCCTCTTCTCTTCCATAAATGCTTTAAGTTACTTGAAAATGTCTAACCTGGGACAAATTCATAAAAATTCACAGTTTTGAATTTCATCATTTTTATAGTGAAATCTGTGCTTGCTCAACATGCTTAAGTTTCACTCTGAAGTAAATGACCGAATTCTGGCAAGTATATCCATTCTTGTCTGTGAACACTGACAAAGCTGAACTTGGCAGTTTTGCACAGCTCTAAGTCAACACATGAGAGTTTTCTGGCACATGTGGAGGTGAGAGACTGAATCCTTCAAACCTAGATTTTCTGTTTTAGCCATGAGAAGCAAGCAAGTAAGTATTTTGGAACTATTCCATCTGGCAGTATCTCACTGTGCTGTGGAATAAAGGGAAAGGAAGGGGACATAGAATACTCTACAGGTTGAGTGAGGTATAAACATGTCTGGGACCAGAGCCTTTCATTCCATATTGCAGCTTGAAAATGAGATTTAAGAAACATTTTAAAATACTATTGCTAAATTACCTAAGCTAACTGACTGATGGGAAACTTTAACAAATCTCCTTTACTGAACTGATGGCTAATGTGATTTTGCATACAGAGTTTGTTTTCTTACTTGCAATAGTCAAAGGGCTAGGGTAAGTTAGGGATCTTTCTTTTTTTTCGTTCTCTGAGCTTGTATGTGAACCAGTGAGAAGAGAGTCAGAGTGACATGAAGCGAAGGGGAAAGACTGTGAGGGAGGGGAACAGAGAGGTTGCAGCAAACAAGCAACACAGTCCAGTCGACACTGTAGAAAGTTCTCTGAACGTCTGAAGGTCCCTGCTTTGGCTGCTTCTGCAGCTGTTTCTACCAGCTGGAGTCTCTGGCTGGTTCTTCTCTGGCTTGTGGTGGGGATGGTGGTTAGGCACCTAGTTTTCCCAGAGAATGTTGTGGGGGGGGGGGGGGGAGGGGAGGGGTGTCTACCCTGCATAGTTCTGGGTCTGTGGGTGAGGGTGGCCATAGCCAGGCCCCATTTTATCCTCTCCCCCACAGTGCATCAAACCCAGCTTTGGCTGCTTTGCAGTTGCTCCTGTCAGAATCTTTTCCTCCAAATAAAATAAATAAAGAGTATTCTGTGGCTAATATGTAATGTTTACTAACAGGTGATGTGTGCCAAAGAGCACAAATTAGCATGTCAATGGAGCTGTACTGTAATTTGGGTGGCCAAAACTGAAGAAGCACCTACAAAAATCTAAAACTAAACCAAAATAAATTAATAATGTGCTTAACGTTTTAAAATCAATTTAAAACACATTGTTTGATCTTGTTTGTCATCACATCTAAATACCTTTTTCTATTTCACTTTCTCTACAGAGTCTCATGTATGGGGTAAAGAGAAATCTTTCTTTCCTGAATATTTTGAAAACATCTGATAATAAAAACGCCCAGATGCTTTTAAAACTTATTGGAATTGGGGTTCCTTTCACTTAATGCTGGTTTTACATTGTGAACACTGCTGATTTATACTGGCCTAAGGGAAAGGAGATTCAGAGCTATTGTTTTCACTACCATAATTAATTGAAATGTCCATATCTGTAGTTCTGCAGCAGTTCTAATATGTTCTATAAATATACCTTCTAGGCATTCACTTAATTACATCCTAAAATCTACATTGTGGCATGTTATAATAGGACAAACATACTATAGTAAGTGTCGCAAAAGCAGTAAGAGGAATTTAATACTAATATGTAGGGGGGAAATCTGCCTCGTGTCATCACAAGTATGTAAGGCAACCATACTGGTATGGTTCCACTGCTCAGGGCAAGAGGACAGAATATGAGAAGACTCTGCAAAGGAATCTGCTCCCTCTCTGATGTGTGGAGCTGTAGAGCCCTGCAAATCCGTGGGTATCCATTTTATATCCACGGACTATTTCTGTGGATAGAAGCGCGAATGCGGATACAAATTTTGTATCTGTGCAGGGCTCTGACAGTAAGAGCCGGGTGGGTAGCTGTGAGGAACCTTGGCACAGATCCTCCACCAGCCCTGGGCGGGGAGCATGGGGGCAGGGACACGGGGTGGGGGGGGATGCTTGGGCCCCACACCCAGGACAAGTGGAGGGTCCGCCGCTGCTCCCCACAGCTGCCCACCCGGCTCTTATGGTTGCCGGGCTGTGGCTCCGAGCTGCTCCCCTCCTTGGCCACAGCTGGGTCGGGGAGAGCCGCGCTGGCAGCTGTGGGGAGCCTGGGTCTCGCCACGTGCCTAGGGTGGGGGGGCTGGGACATTGCCCAGGGGTTGTTTGGGCCCCCAGCCCAGGGCAGGTGTAGGGTCTGCCGCGGCTCCCCACAGCTGCCAGCGCGGCTCTCCCCGACCCAGCTCCGGCCAAGGAGGGGAGCAGCCCGGCCATGATAAAAGCCAGGCGGGCGGCTATGGGGAGCAGCAGCGGACCCTACACTTTCCCTGGGCAGGGGGCCCGTGTAGCCCCAGGGCAGCTCCACAGGTCTCCCCGCTCTCCCTGGCCAAGTCAAAATGGAGCCTAGCCGGGGAGCCATAGGAAGCCGTGGCAGACCCTACACCTGCCCACAGTGCAGGGGGCAGGGCTGCGAGCAGCCCCCCCGCCGTGCCTCCACCCCTCAGGCTCCAAGCCCGGCCAAGGGCACATGGAGGATCTGCAACTCCGCGCGGGCTCCCCACAGCTGCCTGCGGCTCTCCCGGACTGGAGTCTGGCAGGTGGGATGCCTCGGAGCCTCAGCCCAGCACCCAGTGTAGAGCCCTGCAAATCTGCGGATATCTGCGGCTACATGGATATCCGCAGATAATTTTTGCGGATAGCGGATCGGATGCACATACACATTTGTGTATTCACACAGGGCTCTATGGAGCTGTGTTCCACAGGGGTTCATAGCAGCATAGAGGCATAAGCATAGCAGCATAGAGGCATACTTTGGAGGAGCATAAGTTAAAACTGGGGGTGTGGCCAGGAAACTCAAGAGAGAAGGCCTAGCAGCCACAGATCCTCTGTCACCATGAGGCTACAGCAGCAGATGCAGAGTGACTTTACTGTCTTGCCATAGTTTTAAAAGGTGGATTCTCTCCCCCAACCCATACATAACTTCCTAGCACTTGGCCCACCTACTTGGTGTTTGATTTATTCAAGAGTTAACATCTTCATGGCTAATTAATCCTCACAACAGCCTGCACTGCAGGTAGGTGAGTACTGCATTCCTCATTCTGCAGATGGAGAAACTGTTTCACGGAGGAATAATGGGGCAGATTTTCAAAGATATTTGGATGCCTAAAGATGCAGACAGGAACCTAGTGGGATTTGAAAGAGCACCATAGCCAGTTAGGCACCTAACTCACAGTGATTTCAATGGGACCTAGGTGACTTTCCTGCCTGTGCACTTTTAAAAATCCCAGTAGTCACCTATCTGCATTTTAAATTGCCCAAATACCTTTGAAAATCTGTCCCAAAGTGACTGGCTCATGGTCACATAGCAAGTCAGTGGCAACATTTGGAAGTTATGGAGTCAAGGAGGCTAGGTCAATCATCATGGTAGATAGGTCCATCAACGGGATGGGCAGGGATGCAACTCCATGCTCTGAGTATCCCTAGCCTCTGTTTGCCAAAAGCTGGGAGTGGATGACAGGGGATGGATCACTCGATGATTGCCTGTTCTGTTCATTCCCTCTGAATCACCTGGCATTGGCCAGTATCAAAAAACAGGATACTAGGCTAGATGGACCATTAGTCTGACCCAGTATGGCCGTTCTTATGTTCTTAAATTCTTGTCAAATAGTTCCAAACTAGGCCACAAGACCACACAGACACTCTGCGGTTTATGGTACACCTATGTTGAGTTCTAATAAGTATTATTCATTCCCAGTTTGTAGCACAATAGGTGAAAGAAATGTGATGAATGTTAATGACACTTAGTTGTCTGTCCTTTCACTCACTCTCTCACAAAACAATGTAACTGTCATATTTCTCATTGCATTCTTTGTGTTAGTCATTCATTTAACAGGGCTCTACATAGAAAACATGGCACATTAGTTGTTTTAATTTTACCTGCCTTATTCATTAAACAAAATGTGTTTCTGATAATTTTCTGTATTTTGCACAAAGGGAGGAAATTTTGCCTCACCCATTGTTCAAGAGAGGGAGTCTCTTGTTTTATGTTTTTCAGAAGTGTATTATTTTAACAATTACTCTTTTAATGGGCTGCAGTCCATTGTCCCTTTGGAATTGTCTGAGGCAATGGATAATTTACTCTTATAGAGTAATATGCTTTTTTCAACAGCTACTCAAGACAGAGTAGCTAAATAGTTATTAACTATTCATGAGTTACCAGAATGACCCAGTTCCAATCTTCACCTCTTATCTCATACTGAGCACAGTGTAAACACAGAGAGGCAAGAGCTGTGGTGAATGGTCCACCTCCAACCTCTGCTAATCACAGACTTCTAACTGTTCGATGCTTTTGTTTCAGCCCCTGCCCACTATCCCATCTAATTGAAAGGGGGCAATGTGAGGTAGTATGTTTCCAAGATGGTTCCTAAAGGCAGGCAAGCTCAGAGACAACCAAAAATGATTAATCATAGATCTGAAGGAGGGACGGAAGCAGGGAAAAGATGATAATGCTAGCTGGAAAATGCCAGAAACCGGACATCAGCACTGTACCAATTTTTACAGAAAAAGTCAACCAAATGGTCATTGTGAAATTATTTTTACATGGCAAGTTTCTTCTCTCTCAGATCTGGAATCACTTTGGGAATTATCCATCTTCAGTTCCACTCCTTTTTGCTTTGAAACTTGTAATTCTTTCTGCATAAGAGTAGATTAAAAAAATAAGGAAAAAGAGAGAGATTTGAATTTCTGACCTTTTGACTTTAGACTGCAGCATTCAGGCTTTGCTTCCACTTTCCCAACCAGATTAGTTGGCAATCTTTTTTACCAGCCCTTCAACAGATGTGATTTCAGGGTGAAGTAGTTGGCATAATGGCATTTTAAAAATACCATCAGCAGTTGCTGATGTGACAGTACTTAAAAAAGAATGTGTTCTTTTCCTTCTCCTTCCTCAGCTGGACAGAAATTTGCCCTTTCATTATGTCTAAAAGTGTTCCAGCACATCATGCTTACATGATTCCATTTTTCTAAGATCATGTTCAACTTCCTATTCTGGCCACTTTCCCACTTTTAAAACAAACCAACAAACATACCTGCAAAAGTTGTTCTCCCAATGGCCTATTTATATTTCAGAAATTCTAGGCCAAGTTTTTCAAAAGGGATTATTGATTGGGGTGCCTTTATTTTTAGGTGCTCAAACTGAAACACTTTGGATAACACTTTCATAAGGGCCCAACTCACTTATGATAATAAATTCCATTTTCAAAAGTGCCTAATTCACTTGGGAGCATAAATTGCATTTCAATTTAGGTAATGTTGAAAGTTTTATTCCTTATGAAATAGCTGCTGTACAGTGAGTAGGTGCTCAGCATTTTCTGAAAATCAAGCTCCTTTAAGACACATCTTTAAATTAGCCTCCTCAAAATGGACGCACCCAAAATCATTAGTCACTTTTGAAAACTTTGGCAAAGAACTTCAGAGGTAATCCCTTTTCAATTAAAAATGGTTTTATTGGATTAGATTTGGTAAATCAATCAGGTTCCTCTGTATCTTCATAGAAAAATATGTATGAAACAATTAGGTATTACATTTCCTTGGCAGGAAAGCTGGCAACATGGTCATAAAATGAGGTCACTTCAGTCTCTCATGTATTGGCCAATCAGTAACTATAGAGGTGATGAAAAGAAATGTAACTGAAAATTTCAAAGTAAATATAACTGGTAACTACACATGGGAGATTCATTTGTGAAGAATAATTGAGTTGAATAATTTTGTCTCTTTTCCTCCTTATGAACTATCCAGGAGTAAATTGTAAAATTATCCTATTTATTTGTTCGGTTTTATTTGTAAATTTAGAAAAGAATATAATTCTTTATCTGCCGGTCAATCATGAACACTTCATTCCTTAACATCAAACATTTGTGCTGTATTGTTTATTAACATAAGTCCTATGAACTTGTTTCTGTTTTGTAACTGGATGATTTATGTCAGAAGCATCTGAACATAGGAACACTACAGCAAAATGAGACTTTATTTCATTTCTCCAGTTCCATAATCTGGGCCAGAGTTCCAAAAGCAAATACTCATGGCATTGGCAGATGACAGTTGTCAGCATCGAATCACTCCAGTGGTTACTGCTACAGCTCACTATTCAAAATGTCCACTAGTGTTGGTTACTTCTGCAATTTGAAATTTGCTTTCAAGAAATGTTTAAGTATTCAAATTTATAAACAGTGGGGGAGGTTTCCTCTAATAGTAAGCTCATTTGCTACAATATTCATCGAAAGTGGGCAAAAATAAACAAACAAACAAGCAAGCAAATAAACAAATGAGCTAACATAGTTGAAGCAAATACATTAAAAATATTGAACAGCTCTTTGTGGAAAATGTATATTCATTAATATTTCCAAGCTAGGAGGATTTGTGGAAGAAGCCATTTTGGGGAGAAAAACGAGAATATTCCAAACTAGTGGTTTTTAAATCTTCCAAGTCTTTTCAGAAGTTCACCTTGGTTCACACAAGTTCATTTATGCTGACTGTTGCTTCATCTTTGGCAGTCCTGCTCTTCCCCAGCAGTTCAAGGAAGCAATGCGCTATAAAATTGTATCAGCTGTGGAGTTGGCCTGTCAAGTCTCCTACTGATTCTTGCTGAGTTCCCATCAATCTTTCAATACCTACTAATCTCATCAGGAGCTCTCTGAAGCTGTTTTCATAGAAGTATCAATAATGTTTATTCAACTATTTAAACTACATTGACTTTTGAGTAGAGTTATTTAGTAAAATACCAGACAAATATAAGGGTTAGGGACAATGGAATCATACCATTTCACAACAAACAAGTTGTCACTGTATTTAACTGAGTACATTAAACTGTGCTAATATTTCATTATGAGACATTTCATTCCTACTACAACATGTACAATATATACCTAGAAATCTGATATCCAGAACAGACATGTAAAAGTTTGCCCAAAATATCACTATGTTCAAATGTGCAGCAGTTTCTGCACAGTTTTTAAAGTGAATAATAGTGCAATAAAAAGATTCAAACAGCCTAATTAATGCCAGTCAACATGGTTCTATGGAAAATAGGTCTTGTCCAACTCAGTATCGGTTTTTGAGGAGATCACAGTTTTGTTGATAAATGTAACTGTGTTGACATAATATACTTAGACTTCTATAAGGCATTTGACTTAGTACTATGTGACATCCTGATTTAAAAAATAGCACTATACATAATCAATGCAACACATATTAAATATACTAAAACTGGTTAACTGATATCGCGTGAAGATAATTATAAGTGGGGAATTATCATCCTATGGGGTGTTTCTAGACAAGTCTCACACAGATCTGTTCTCTGCCCAGTGCTATTCACTATCTTTATCAATGCTCTGGAAAAAAACAATATATAAGGACAGGTCAGTTCTACAAAGTACTCTGGATCATATGGTATGACAGGACCGTTTGAACAAAATGTGTTTTAATACGGTTAAATACAAGGTTATGGTCCTAGGAACCAAAAATGCAGGTCACGCTCATAAGATGGGAGACTGGACTTTGGAAAGCAGTAAAGTGAAGGGTCATGGTGAATATCCAACTGAACATGAGCTCCCAATGCAACACGGTGGCTAAGTAAATGCAATCCTTGGATGTATAAGCAGTAGTAAATATTGAGGAGAAGCAGGAAGGTGTTATTACCACTGTATACACACTTTAATAGGACCATTAAAGGAATACTCTGTCCAGTTCTGGCATCCACACTTTACAACGACCTTGACAAATTAGAAAAGGTTTAGAAATGACATAATACAATGATCGAAGGTCTGGAAAACCTGGCTCACACACCGTGAGATGAAAGTTCAGTCCATTTACCCTAACCAAGAGAAAACTAGGAGGGTGCTTGAGCATGGTCTAAAAGCACTCATATGGGGAAAAGATTTCTGATAGTATCAGGCTCTTTAATCTAGCAGAAAAAGGTATAATGAGATCCAATGGCTGAAAGCTGAAGCTAGACAAATTCAGACTGGAAATAATGTGCAAAATTTTGAAGACTAAGAGTAATTGACTACTGGAACAATTTAACTAAGGATATGGTGTTTTCTCCATCACTGGAAGTCTTTAAAGCAAGATTGGATGTCTTTCTGAAAGATATGCTATCAGGGCCGTCCTTAGGTATACGCAGCATACTGCAGCTGTGTAGGGCACCCGAAAATTTGGGCACCACCGGGACCATAGGTGCCGACTTCTCATCTTGCCGGGGTGTGGGGGGGTGCTCGACTCCCCCGTCCACTCCAGGCCCCGCCTCCACTCCACGCCTTCCTCCAATCCCCCACCCTGCCTCTTCCTGCCTCTGCTTTACCTCTACCCCGCCTCTTCCCTGCCTCCTTCCCCAAGTGCTCCCCATCCCTGCTCCTCCCTCCCGGAGCTTGAATGCCGCAAATCAGCTGTTTGCAGCACTCCGGAAGCGCTGGAAGGAAGGGGGAGGAGTTGGAAAGTGCGGGGTGAGTGGGAAAGAGGGGGGGGAGCTTTGTGCCAGTGGGTGCTCTGCACCCACTAAATTTTCTCCGTGGGTGCTCCAGCCCCAGAGTACCCACCCACAGAGTCCATGCCTATGACCGGGACAGCAGGCAAAAGCGGGTCGGCTCCTGCACACCCAGCGCGCGCTGCAGTCTCATTAGGTAGAAGGCGGGGGCCTTATTCACAGAGCCAAATGCGCCGGCATGGGGCACCAGTATAGGGGCACCAGTATTCACAGAGCCGAATGTACCACTCTAGGAGCACCAGTTGCGCTGGCATAGGGGCACCAGTTTAATAATATTGCGTAGGGCCCCATAAATCCTAACGATGCCACTGTATGCTATAGTTCAGCCATGAATTACAGGCTTGATACAGGAATCACTGGTGAGGTTCTATGGCCTCAATGTAGGAGGTCAAAGCAGATGATAATTATGTTCCCTTCTGGCATTAAAACCTATTAATCTATTCTATACAAGCTAATGCTGTTAGACTGTGCTGTTCTGGGTGAGCATGGTTATCCTACTGCACAGTGACATGTTCATTTATAGTACTATATAAACAAACACATTAATCATAGTAGACTGGGGGGTACCGGCAAATATTGCCAAAATCTCGAGAAGTTTTGTTCTAAATTCTGCTACAATATTTTTTTTTTTAAAAACCGTGTCAAGGTCTGCATTAGGTTTTACACAAATTCTCATGACACGCATGTTTAAAGCACACTGCAACCTAGTATGTACATTATTTATGTCTTCATTATTTATGTCCTCATTCATTCATTCATTCTTTTCTTGTCTTATATCACCAAATTTTGCATTGTTTAAACTCCTGCCCGACCTCTCCTAGCTTTCATCCCTTCTCTGGAGATCTCATTTCCTCCTTTCCTTTCTTTCTGGGAGTGGAAATGTGCCACAAAATCTTGTTTTTTCTCCCCTGTAAGGGAGCAGCTAGGGGAAACTGCAGAGATAATTTTTATTATTGGGTCCTTCTCCATCTGCAAGGGAGAGAGAAGACTGAGCAGCAGAAGAGAATGAGGCCATTTCATAATCTTTCCAGATAGGAGAAAACCTTGCAGAATATCAACCCAAAGTGGCCAATACTGCTAGGAAATACTAAAAGTGCCATTTTTTATGGATGCCATAAAGATCCATACTCGAGGAAATATTTTCCAGTGATATTTTCCAGTGATTAGAACAATGACTGGGAAATCAAAATAGTCTATACAAGGTCTAGTCCCAGAGTCACTGAACCACTGTTAGACTCACTGGGACCCAGGGCAGAAAGCCAAAGCCTGAGCAATGTAGCTTTACAGGGCCCCTTTAGGCATGGGGCCCTGGACTACCACCTAAAGCCAGCCCTGGCTTTTAATCTGTCGACAAACAGTTGCTGTTGCACAGGTGAACCATGGAATTCTTATAGCATGTTGCAGGGGTCTCAGAAGGAAAAAGGTTGAGAACCCCTGTACTACTGGAAATTGTTCAGATACTATAGTGATGAGCATGGTATAAGAACCTACATAGAATAGAATAGAATGGCAGTATGAAATGTTTGCACTAACCCACAGTTCATGTGATTATCAGCTAGTTTCAGGTTTTAAGATAAATTCACAACTCAGACTATGTTCATGAAAATAACTGCTAAAGTTCACGTACCTTTGAATGAATCCAAGCACAATTCCAAACAAACCTCTGCTGATATATGGTTTTGTATCACTGTAATTTAAAATTCATGGTTTTGGAGCTAAATCAGGCAAAATGTGGTGGATTACATGAAGCTTTGCTTTGAGATTCTGAATTCATTTTAACATGAAACTCCAGAGAAAACTCAAGGATCAGAACTAAACAAAATGTTTACCCTAACCCCTTTGAAGCAAACTACTTGGCTTTACATAGCTCCTAGACTGATTGCACAAGGAATACCATTAAATAAAGAGAAATTTTATTTTCTTGTGGCCACTGAAAATAATTAGAATCATGCAGTGGTTAGATTTACTACTTAAAGTCATGAAATATCAGAAACAACCTTGGACAGTAGCAGTGATAACAACTGAGCTGTCTTTATGGCCATAAACTATGCTTATAAAAGTATAATTATAGCAGTTCATAAATTAGGGTATTTAGGTCCTTGGATTTAATTTATAATGTGAATAAGTATGGCCTGCAAAGTGTTGCAAAATGCTAATTTTATTAGGGATGTTCATTCTGAATGGATTATTAAGTTCTTGAACTATTTTGGTCATGGAACACCTATTGCTAGAGCCAATAAATTTCATTAAAAGGCAAACAGAAAGGACGTAATGAGTATCTTCTAAACCAAACAAATACAACAAACCTCAACTCCTTTGTCACTAATGAATAGCCAAACCTTTCCTTCCAAACTCAAATTTGAGGAATTGATTTCAACATCTTTACCTCAATAAGTTTCTTATTACAATCTCAAACAACCTGGATCTGCAATTCGCAAAGCAATAAAGGGAAAATACATACCGGATCTATTTTTCCCCCTTGTTCTGACAGCAAAAAGTGGAATATGTCTTACAGTGATGTCTTACAGTGTTGTATTAGCAACTAGTTTAGGAAATGATTACTTGTCTTAGCCAGTCCTGCCTATGTATGTATATACAGAGCATATATATCTAACTCCAAAGAAACCCAGCATAACCTTGGGGGTGCATACAAACCAAAGGGGTTTCTGAAAAAAAGTTTACACATGGGAAATTCAACACCACCAGGAGATGTAGCTATACCTGTACTGAATTAATGCACACACCCCCCACACACACACAGAGAAAGAATATGCTCACATAATCTCCAGCCTTCTGTGTAAATGTGTAAACGGAGCCAACTGAGTGGATATGAACAATGGCTTGGATTGAATTGTTTTAGGTTTTCTATAAAGTACTTGTTTTCCTCTTTCTAAGATGTGTTCAGATTTCTAGAAGTGGATCTTTGATGTACTGTGATAAACATTACAGGGTTCTTTTTTCCATTCAATTCTCTCTTTTTTTACTTTGAACAATAATTCAACAATTAGTTTTTGTCCACATTGTATTTTTAACTGTATTCATTTCAAAGGGTTTACTGATTTTTTAGAAAGGAAAGCGCTGGATTCCATTCAACAGAAACATATTCAGTGTTCTTGTAGAAACTGCAATCTCCTGTTCCACGTACAGGAGAATACCATGGCTACTGCAGGTATCTGGGGTTGTTGAATGTTGATTTTTGTATTGGTATCCACTGTACCGTCTGTACATGGCAGGGTTATGTCCTGTTATTAGCAATTATGATTTAAAGAAGAATATATAGAGACAACAATTATTAGCAATTTTCCAGTCGCACATTTTACAGTTTTACAAGATAATGCATGAACAAAACTTTCCCAAAGTAATTAGCATATAGGAGTTGGTTCTCCTCCTAGCTATGCCATTTTTACCACAATGTATTTTCTTTGGCTTCATAGTTACTTGTAATTTAATGGGCATAAGTAAGGGTATGAAAAGGCAAGTAGCTGCTCATTAAAACTGTAGCTACACAGTGCTGCTTTAATCATGTTTCACCTTGGGGACACCTGTTCTTGGCCTTTCTTGCTACCACTTTCCCTCTAGATCTAGATCCAGCCCAGCCCCAAGGAAGTCTCGTTACTGGGATGAGCTGCACAAGAGCTCTAGCTCTGGATGTGACTCCTGTGCTTGGCCGTTGCTGCTCTAATTCTCCATCTGGCACCCAGGAAGTGGCATTGTTGAGGAACTAGTGAGGATTGCTGCTACCAGACTCTGCTAACCTGATATAGAGGATGCAGCAAGGAAGAATTAAAAGCCCCAGTCATTGCCAAGAGCAACTGGTTGCTGCTGTCATCAGACTCTCCCTACCTGACATGAAAGACTATATTTAATCTATTTATAGTGAGATCCTTTTACATTGCTATGGCCAGGATCACCAGGTGGCTCTATTACACATAGTTTTTCATATTCTTTTTCTTAGCATGCAAACAAGCTTTGACTCTTGGGATGACATACTGTAGGTATGTCTACACTTCAAGCTGGGAGTGTGAATACTAGCTTGAGGAGACATACTTGTGCTACATCTCTATGAGCTAGCACATTAAAAATAGAAGGCAGCTGTGGCAACATAAGCTGTGGGAGGCGCTAGCCACCCCAAGTGCATGGCCATTAGAGAATTTGGGTTGAATTTGGTGAATAGTTTCCCCTGAAAACCCCCCAAAAATTTCAGAAACATCTAAACAGTTTGTTTTGAAAATGTCAAAATAGTTCAAAACAAAATATCAATTTGATATGACATTTTCAAAGTGAAATGTCATTTTGAATCAACATTCAAAACATTTCATTTGACCCAAACACTTTTTTTGTTTTGGCCAGAAAAAAATAAAATAAAAAAACAACAAAAATAAAATAAAAAATCACTTTTGGTTCTAAATGAACCACATTTTTGTTCAGATTTTTCAGTTTGGCCACTGAACCAAAAATTCAATTATTCACTCCCCTCTACAAATGATACCTCCTTGTTTATTTCATACCCTTACACAAAAAAACCCCCATTTAATTCCCCAAACACTTCAATTTCTACTGTTGCTAGAAGGATAATGGGTACTTTTCCAATATCATAGAATAAAGACTGAACAATAAATGAATTCTGGAAATGGAAAGGCAGTTCACAGTTTTGGAAAACTTAAATTTCAATTATCCCCAATTTTTCTGCAATAAATCATAACAGATGTTCAAAGGCACTTGTCTTATATTAAAATTTCACCTCTCTCAGTTTCCAGACCACAGTGTTATTTCCCACCAAACTTCAGTTAAAAACAAAGGTGAAAAGTTTATGGGCTGCTCAAAGGTGACTAGTGCTATCCAGTGCTTCAATTTTGAATTGTTCAACTTGGGACCTCTTAAAAGGGTCTGATTTCCAGAGATAAGTGCTCAGCACTTTTTGAAAACCCAACCCCTATAACAGGAGTGGCCAAACTTACTGACCCTCCAAGCCACATACAATAATCTTCAGAAGTTTGAGAGCCACAAGACACGTACAACCTGCCCCATGGGGTGGAACCTGCCAGGGTGCAGGACTTCTGCCCTAATACATCCCTGCAGGGCTAAAGCCCTTATACTGCCCCGTCCATGCAGGGCAGAAGCCCCTAGTCTCAACCCAGCTGCAGGGAAGAAGCCTTGAGCTCCCCTTCCCCAGTCTGGTAGGGGGAGCATGGGGGGGATGCATGGGGGGCTCCGTGAGCCACACTTTAACTGTAAAAGAGCCGCATGTGGCTCATGAGCCACAGTTTGGCCACCCCTGCCCTATAAGGTGTCTTAGGCAGAGCACCCCAGAATTGAGGCACACAAAATCACCAGTCACTTTTGAAATCCTTGGCTATGCTAATTAAAGCTAATAACATGTTGCATCATGTTAATGATATTAAAACCAGAATCTTTTTTCTGAAAGGGATTCAGATGCTGAAATTCCTGCTCTGCCATTGCTGTCTGAATATTGATAGAAATTTAGGGTACTTTATTGTTTTCTTTCCATACCGTTCTTCTTTCTGTGCTGTTCTTTTTGATAGCTGTTAGCTTAAAATTGCCATGTTATTTTTTGATCCATCTCTGGTGGGTTTATTTGATTTTTTTTCTTCTGTGGCCTTTTTTGAACAGGGGCTGATAATATGTTTTCACATATATAATACAATATGTGAAGTATTATTGACTCCTGCCACTTGTCATTATTTCAAAGGCTTAATTAATAATGAACAAGGTTTAAACTTAAAGAAGAAACTCACATATTTTGCTCTTTGGAAAAAAAAATTACACATGCTATTGTCAAAAAGCTTGCCTTTTGCTATAATTCAGTTTTTGTTAGAAAGGCTGCTGCTTGGACTATCATGTAATCTACCCATAATTACAGGGCAATACTTGCCTATTACCTAGGTCATTTGTGGTATCTCTAGTGCTGTGTTACCTCACTTCATGAGTGACTGCTAGTCAGCACACATTGAAACTAAAGCAAGAATTGGGATGGCATTTGCACCTAAAAGCACATATTATGTGCATGTCATTGTCTGTCACTCAGTCAATTGTGGGGCTTTTTTTTTTATCCTTCATTCACTGATAACATTATGAATTTGCTTTCTTCTGCAGCAAGAATGCAGATAGCCAGAAATAAAAGGATGTGTGAGCATAGGAGCACCCAGCAGAGCAACTGAGAGCCTAGAAGAGATAGTTTGCTTTCCATGTGGCTTCCTGGAGCTAATCTCAGTACTCTGGAGCTGACACAAATAGCTAATGCTTGCCGATAATTCTTGAAGAAGATGAACGGGCATGAGACTTCCTTCTGACTGCCTCCCTCTCTCTTCAGCAGTGTGTGCTCTGTAGTAAAAGGTCATGGGGATAATCCTGCACCTGCAGTCTAAGAGGGCTTGGCCTGCAGTTCTCAATGAGCTCTGCCATAATTGATGCTAATTGTTACTGAGCCAATGCATCCTTCCACAGAGGAGCAGGTGGGAGGCTTTATTGCTGTCAGGACTATTATACTAATAACAAGCTTAGGATTCTCTGCATAAACTTACAAGTACAAAGGCCCATGCTATACTTTCAGGCTCTGCTTAAAGGGTTTACCAAAAAATCTCTTAGCTCTAAGAAGTAAAAGTGCTTGTGAGTAAGGGGACAAGCCAAATGGGATAATATAAACTGCACTACCTGGTGTCCATTAAAGTCCTGAATAAAGCCAGGAAATGTGACTTAGTAGGGCCTGAACTACACCTGACAAGCTCTGTGCTAATGGTGATATGTTGCACCTTGCTAGCTGTGCATGGAGTCAGGTTTAAACCTCTACCTCTGGGATTTGGAGAGATCCCTGGGGATTTTTCTTTGGAGCTGCCCATTTGTTTGCTTACAAGTTTTGTAATGGTCGGAGAGTCCCAGAAAGATGTCTGGAACAGAGAGGAAATGAAAGTGAAGTAGTCCAGCTGCTGATGTGATAATATTGGATTTTAGAAAGCAAAGAGTAAGTTAATGCTAAGTCTAAAGTTTACATTGTAAGAGAAACTTAGCCCTTTTACAGAAAGCCAGATCCTCAGCTGATGGAAACTAGCATAGCTCAAATGACTTCAGTTCAATACGAGCTGAACAGCTGGCCCACTATTCTGTAATCATGCTGATGGAATTCTAATTAACATTGAAACATTTAAAACCAGGTTGGACAACGCACCAAAAAATACACAGTAAAGAAAAAAAAAACACATTGGGAATGGGATGGATTAGATGAATTTAAAGATAGGCGTTTCCCATCTCTGATCTACAAATATGTGAATTACAAAACAATCAGAGGATTTCATTGAAAAAGTAATAGATGCTGCTTGAGGATGTCACATTCCAGATCAGCTGGTATGGATTACATTAGCTATTCGATGCAATTTAGTGTGAGTGTTTTTCAGAGCCTGACACCGAGGTGTAGTTAAATTAAGCTCCTAATTTAATCATGTGCATTTTAGCTATATGGGATCATTAGGTCTCAGAAAGTTGATATTCTGATCCATTAAAACACCAGTTGTACCTTTAACAATAAAAAAAGGTTCTTGCAGACATTAGGTTAAAAGCAGAAATGGGAGAACTCATTTATGACCATTCAAACATGATGGAGGAGACACTTTCAGATACAGAGGCCAGGTTACTCAGGGGTCAGCAGCAGCAGTAGCAGCATCACTTGGTCCTCTGAATCCCTCCTTATATAGTACAAGAAATGTGGCCAACCCCAAGAATTCAAAATCCTTGGATTTGGTCCAGGAAAAAAAAATCATGAGCTTGGTTTCCAATAATAAGATTTTTAAAACTAATGGATTTGGTGTTATTTTTATTTGCCTTCTGGTATTCAGGATTCATGCTGAGGGTTAGAAACTTTCTTTCTTTTTTTTTTTTAATGAAAGCTGAGAGTCTCATGTAATCACAGAACTCCTAGAGCTGAGACATTAAGAAAAACACTATCACATGAGTCATAATAAAAATCTTGAGATTGGACAGCACTCCATGCTGCTCATAGAAATGTATAATATGGGATCAATAATAATGCTACTAAAAGGGGGTATGATGGATTTGGAGCTGCCTGTGATAATTTATGAATGCTGTTTCTTGGTCATGTCATTGTGTTGGTTACTGGATGCATGTACTGTGTCAATTCACTATCGGGTTTGTCAGGAAATGCGCCCAGGAAAAGCGGTGGTCCCTGATATTCATATCTTTAGGCAAATGCTTGGGGAACAACGAAGAGACATTTCCTTTGATACCCTGCCGTGGCCCTTCCCTGAGCCTGCCAGACAAGTTGTCTCCAGGAGGAGCCCGTTAGGGGGCATTAAAAAGGGCTTAGAGGGGCTTAAAGACAGACATCCTCTAGAGGGGTCAGATGGTTAAGGAGGAGAAACTTCACCCCAGGTCTCGAGAGACTGAGTGTCTCTACGAAGCTTAGTCTGCCTAGGTCTCCATTTCAAGATAGGGTGGCCACTCACATCCTCAGAATACCGGATTATGGTACTTCTGGCAATTGTGTGGGCCTGCCCCTGTCAGTGTGACATGTGTGAGGTCACACTTGCAGGGGCAGGACAGCACGCTCTTCAAAATGGCATCCCCCATCCATGACTGGTATTGTCTCAGTACCGGACAGGGGACAAACCATTTAAAAACAGGAATGTCTGGCTTAAAATCAGCCAAATGGCCTTCTTATTTCAGGATGGCCAGACATTGGGTTGGCCTTCTGTTGATTTCATCCTTTTCTCTTGTTATGTTGCATTCCTGCTGTTAAAATTAAATAATACTTTGTTTTAAGAAGGCGGTTGTGACATTGCACTCCATATGTTTTATGGATATGCTTATGAGTGTGAATATGATGTAATTGGAATATGCTTTATGCAAAAGGTCTCTTGTAAGGTATCATAACAAAGGTTATCATCTACTGAATATATTCTTCCTATTTGCATGCATGTATCATTCTTGTATCTGAAGCTAGAAATATGAAGTATAACTCTGAGGTCCTATTGTATTTATGCAAAGTGTGGACCATTAATGGTGGTTTAGAATCCTGATGACTCCCATTGACTAGGACAACTGGTTGTAAATGGTTTTTTATCTTCAAACCTTCCTGTGTACGTGTGGGCCAATCCAGGAAGAATGGAGACTAGGAGTCTTACAGTGACGTGACCACGTCACATGATACTGGAATCCATCTTGATCCTTTACCTTTCCATTGATGAGGTGGGTAGGGTGACCAGATGAAACGAACAAAATATTGGGACACATGGGGGAAGCAAAAAAAAAAAAAAAAGGCGGCCAGAGCGGAGTTGCCGAAGCAACAAAAAAACCAGCCAGAGCGGAGTTACCAAAAAAACAAAAACAAATTTACCCCGTATAAGCTTTATACAAAGTAAAATGGATTTATTTGGGGTTTAGATCCCATAAGAACTGGGTGTCTGGGTGTTGGAGACAGGTAATCTGCTGAGCTGTTTTCAATTAAGTCTGCAGCTTTGGGGGCGTGGACCATACCCTGGGCTGTGTTGCAGCAGGCTAGTGTGTCTGGCTCAAAAAGGACAGGATTCTGGAGGTCCCAAGCTGGCTGAGAAAATGGGCTTAGAGGTATATTCAGCACATCAGGTGGCAGTCCCAAGGGGATCTCTGTGACTGAACCTGTCACAGTGGTTTTGGGTCACTATGTTCACAGCTGGTCATAGCTCCCAGAGGGAAGAATTGTAGGTGCTCTAGTATAGTACCCTAGTCCAAGAGTGGTAGAATCATAGGATTTTACCTCAGTGAAGTAAAAGAACAAGCCTGATACATTGTAAGGGGTGCTCTCAGACACATACAGGGAGGGGATCAGAAGTACAGCTACTGCTGAAATACGGCAGGGAGATAGAGGGCAAATAGAATCCCAGAATGATAAACTGGGTAAACTCTAGGTAACTATGCACTGATCTGCTGTAAAATTATCATGAGATTGTTTTACTGTCTTTTGTACATTTGCTAAGCCATCCCTGCAAAAATGTCACTTGTAAACAGGGAGAGGCAGAAGTTCCCCTTTCCAAATTAGTGCCAGTTAAAATAGTTTTCTTACAGAGTTAATGAATGATAAGGGTTTAGCAGAAAAACTTAAATCCCAGCTCTCCACTTGCACATCAGATAGCAAACTGCAGTAAAATTCAATTCCTCTGAAGACCTTCTGGGCTACCAAGAGGCAGGTTGTATTTTCAAAGAAAATCATATGCTTACATCTTTATCAAAAACAACTTCCATACTTGCTAGAGGAACAGAGCTGTGAAAATAATGAATTTTCCATGAACCAAATTGTAGACTCAATAATAACCGAGCCTGACCCTCAAAGGAATTAATGAAAAGTTTGCTGGTCGAGGAGTCTGAACAGTGCATAATATAAGAGGAGTAGCAACTTAACACAAAGAGGAACATTTTCAAAATGTTCCATAGTGATTTAGCCACATGATTCCTATTAACTATTTCACAGCCAGTTTTACACTTCACCTGTTGTATCAAGACAGGATAGTATTTTCAGTCATAATTCTCCACTTATTAATTATTATTATTATTTATGTGTATTATAATAGCACCTAGGAGTCTCAGTCAGGATCCCACTGTGCTAGGCGCTGTACAAGCATAGAACAAAAAAGATAGTCCCTTCTCCAAAGAACTTAAAATCTAAGGGCTTATCTTCACTACTGGGGAGAACGACGCTGCTGCAATCAGTGCAGCAGGTGTCGATTTAACGGGTCTAGTGAAGACCTGCTAAATTGATGGCAGAGCACTCTCTGGTCGACTCCAGTACTCCACCGGAATGAGAAGAGTAAGGCAAGTCAATGGAAGACATTCTCCCGTCGACGCAGCGCAGTGAAGAGTCAAACGTGGTAAGTCAACCTAAGCTACATCAACTCCAGTTACATTATTCACGTAGTTGGAGTAGTGTAACTTAAGTCAACTTACCCTGGTAGTGAAGACAAGGCCTAAGTAATGTAGTTATTTACGCTTGTGCAAAAGAAGTACAAAATAGTTACAAAAATTATACCATTCAAAATTTGGTAGCAATTTGCATCCATATTCCATAGGTGTGAATGACTATACAAAAGGCAAACAATAGAAAATCAGACACCTGATGTTCTGTTGATAATTTTCTATTTACTTCTTTCTCAACTGCCTATTTTGGCTCTGTTATCCTGTTTTTGCATTTCTAAGGCTCTGCTTACTGAGTCATAGAAACACTAGATAGTTAATCTGTTAGATCTTCTAGTCCATTTCTCTGCTAACTCAAGATTGTTGCACACATGTTCTCCACTGCTTTGTTCAAGTTTTTTTCTATCAGCTCCTTTGTCTGCTGCTTTAAATCAGTTCATATACATTAAGAACCTGTTCAAACTTTCCATTTCCCAATACAAACTTGAAATTGTGACTGAACAATTTTATAGCGCTTGTTGTGATATGATATTTTTCCTCCCATGAAAAATTTTAATGAAAATAAATTTCAACAATTTTTTCAAGTTTTTGATGAAAAAACAAAAACTGAATTCTTTTTGGTTTTCAGCAACTGAAAAATGGTGGCCATCTGGGCAAACTTTGGGGAGCTTAATACAAATTTTCACTGGGTTGGCTGAAATATTTTGGTTTTCAGTTGTTGAGGACCAGTGGTGCAAGTAATCTAATATGGTCAGGTCTGCCGTACCATGAAGATATTTATTGCTGGTATGCTGTATTGGAAAGACACATTTGGTATCCGCTGAACACTGCAGGGTTCTGCCAGGAACTGCAGCGGTGAAAGAAGCAGAACATGGCTGCTGGGAAGCCCCACGCTGGCAGCTCCTCCAGGGTGGCTGGTTTTTTCCCCACATTGCCGATCCCTGAGATATTTTAATATCCATACGTTATGCCATAAATAAATAATTATGTAGGTATAGAAATAGATATTATAGCACAGAAATAGACATTATGTGTTCACCCACCAGGTAAAGTTTAAATCTCTTATCCCCGTGTTCAGGGCCCAGCACAACGCTGCACTGGATGGGCAGGGATGGTGTCTTTAGCCTGTTTGCCAGAAGCTGGGAATGGGCTACAGGGGATGGATCACTTGATGATTACCTGTTCTGTTCATTCCCTCTGGGGCATCTGGCATTGGCCACTATCAGAAGATACTGGGCTAGATGGACCTTTGGTCTGACCCAGTATGGCCGTTCCTATATTCTTATGATTTATGCTATATGATGATGTGGCCTGTTGTGTCTTGTACAACACAGACAATAATAGAATTTGACAAAGGATCAATAACAACATTAGTTGCCTATCATAAACAAACATACAGCAGAGATATGAAGAGTTACAGAGTTATTGTAGGTTTCAGAGTAGCAGCTGTGTTAGTCTGTATCCGTAAAAAAAAAACCAGGAGTACTTGTGGCACCTTGGAGATTAACACATTTATTTCAGCATAAGCTTTCGTAGGCTATAGCCCACTTCATTGGATGCATAGAATGGAAGACATGGAAGTAAGAGATATATATATACACACCGAAAACTTGGAAGCTGCCATACCAATTCTAAGAGGCTATTTAATTTAGATGAGCTATTATCAGCAGGGGGAAAAAAACCTTTTGTAGTGATAATCAAGAAGGCCTATATCAGACAATTGACAAGAAAGTGTGAGGATACTTAACTTTGGGGAAATAGATTCAATGCGTGTAATGACCCAGCCATTTCCAGTCTCTGTTTAACCCTAGGTTGATGGTATCCAATTTGCAAATTAATTCAAGTTCAGCAGATTCTCGTTGGAATCTGTTTTTGAAGTTTTTCTGTTTTAAATTTGTCACCTTCAAGTCTGTTATTGAGTGACCAGGGAGGTTGAAGTGTTCTCCTACTGGTTTTTGAATGTTATGATTCCTGGACACACAGGTTTCTCCCCAAGATAAGTAATGGCTGAGGAGCCAGTATCCTAGAGTGGGTGCTTTTGAGGGACCATGGAAGAGGAATACAGGTGCAGTTGAAGGGATATTAAAGAAGGTACTGAAAGTGATTCCCCAAGTGAAAGTAACTCCCCATAATTTGTCCCCCACAATTTAAACCTCATAGCATTACCAAAAAAAAGATCTCTTGGATCCCTTGTTAAACTTACTAGCTACTGTCTGTGTAAACCATTGATTGTATCTGTTCTCAGAAAAATACTGTATTGCTATGAGAAACTTGCAAACAAGTTATTTGACTTTGTTCTTTATGCATGCTTTGTACCTAGAAACAGCATAGAAAGACCCCCACCCTCTTTGATTAAAGGGCAGGGAGTCTCAAATAAATTAGTACACACCCCGAAAGTGTTGAAGACAGTATGTCTGCTGATGAATGCTTGGTGTACATGAATGAATGAGCAGGGAGGTGCCAGCCTAGGAATTCAGTGACCATTGGCTGAAGGCGGCATCAAAGTGGGAACGACCAGACAACCCCCGGAGGGTAAACTGGGACCCACCCGATCATCTCAAAGGATGGGAAAAACAAGATAACATCTGACAGTGTGGAGCCATCAGGAATGTGCCATCTGCTGATTGATTTAGTGACAGCATGATGAAGCAATTCACATAGACTGACATAGGAATAAATCCCTATAAGAATGGCCTCTAAATACTGAGGACTTTGAGTCTGGTTCTGCTGCCAACCTCCAGGAGCATCAGATGAATCTGACAAGGACTCGGCTCCACCCTCATGCTCAGGTTACCTGGCCAGTAACTTGGCATGAGCAACTTCTAGGCTGGTAACTATGACATCTATACAGAACGTGTGTGTGTGTGTGTGTGTGTGTGTGTGTGTGTGTGTGTGTGTGTGTGTGTGTGTGTGTGTGTGTGTGTGTGTGTGTGTGTGTGTGTGTGTGTGTGTGTGTGTGTGTGTGAATGAATGTGAAACTGAATGAAATGTTATAGCTATAACTGACTGCTTACTATGATTCTTTTTGTATTCACAATAAATGTGACATTTTGTCTTATCTCCTTTAAAAAGATCTTGCTGGTTTTTATTTTATTGGTATAACACAGTTGCCCTGAATTTTGACAACTCTATTACATTAGAAAGTACTGTATTACAGTAAAATGTAATCTTATGGAAGTAGTAATAAAATGTTGTAAATTAGAGAAACTATGCAATTTACATAGACTAACTTTAAAGTCATGTCAGTGTAACCTAAATATTTCAGTCATTTGCAGAAAAATGTATGAAATATTCATATATATTTTTAATTAATCAAGAATAAATAACCATATAAGCAAAAAATAGCTAAGAAAAGACCAACGGTACACCATCTGCAGCAACACATGCCAGTTATGTATACAAGTCAGAGATATAGCATTAAGAGTTTCAGATTTGCTTTATATACATATATAGTTCTGGGCAAGTAATGTTAGAACTGCACACACAAATGAGTCTCTGAAGCTAAGGGACGGTACAGTGACACAGCAAGACAAATAAAATCAGGAGGGAATTTATGTTCAAGGTGAAATAATCCAATGCACTGGGAATTATACCATTGTGAAGGAGGCAGTTGAGAAATGAAGGCTTCCAAGGTTTCTAGTTTCTTCTACAAAGTTCAGTAATGACTCCTGGATTCTGTAGTATTATTGTAACTTTTCCTTTATTCAGTAGGATTAGTTTTTAAATGCCAATATATTCCTGATTTTCTGAACCAGATATC
This sequence comes from Chelydra serpentina, assembly GCA_037349315.1. Lineage (NCBI taxonomy): Eukaryota > Metazoa > Chordata > Testudines > Chelydridae > Chelydra > Chelydra serpentina. The sequence goes on from JBAIAC010000010.1 coordinate 50,103,759, forward strand.
CGGGGAATATATGTGGATACAGAGATTTTCAATTTCCTACTGAAATCATCTGGCCTCTTCTTTCAAGGGAAGAATATACTGTTTGTTCAATGGTAAAAACCCTTCTTTCCTATCTCATTCCCGCTGTATATATTTGTATATCATGGCCATCACTGTAATATGTCAGCCCACTCCATGAACAAATCTGGATTTGACTACTACATATGTGTAAAGTTACTTGCATGTTTGCACTTTTTGCAGCAGAAGTCAAAAGGCCAGATATAGAACTATGTCTGTTTACATGAGCGGAAGAGTGACCTAAAACCTAATTGATTCATATAGTAAAATGCCCTTAGGCCTTGTCTGTTCTAGAAAGGATTTGCTGGTATAGCACTTGGAAACTTAGACTTAGCTTATAGTAGTTCCCTGAACTAAATAAGACATACACGCAAAAGGACTCTTGCTATTATATCTGTGTTTAGTGTTTTTGTCGTCATAGTTATGTCAGGTGGAGTGTGATTTTCCCCCCTGCTCACACAGTTACACTGGCAAAACTTTTAATTGTACACCAGGCCTTAGAACTCAGTTGGGGACTAACACTCTCCTTACATGGGCAAACCATATCACAGATAGCGACCATTGACATGCTCACTGCATGACTGGGTGAGCCGCCTCAGTTAAACCACTGTTGCTTCTCCCATGCACGTGAGTAGTGGCTCAAAATCTAATTGATTCATGTGGTACAACTTCTTTAGGCTTTGTCTATACTAGGAAGGATTTGCTACACTGTCCCAGAGCAGGCAGGGGTGAGGAGTGGGCAGAGCGTTGGGGCCACCCTCACAAAGGGAAGCCCATTTGCTGCACTTCCTCCAAGGCACCAGAAATTCTCTTCCACCTCCTGCACTAGCCTTTCTATTTTGTCTTCAGCGATCATAAATGTAGCATCCAAGCTCACACAGACTCTTGGACCTGCACGTGCCTTCCGCCTACTCAACATTTATTACCGTTTTTTAATCATTTTGTTTAACTGACTATAACATACCAGAGACACTTTTATACTGGGGCACAGCATAAAGGAGAAACTTGACTTAATACCATAAGTAAAAGAATCCAAGAGATGGGATTTTAAACTGGGATTGCAGGGAATTTTTATGGGATAATAAACAATAGACCCAATAAAAAAACACTCCAAACAGGATCAGTCTATATTTTCTGTGTGTATGAAAGAGTGTGAGTGAGAGAGAGAAAATGTGAGAGAATAAAAACAACTTATTTTGAAATTATTAACATACATGAAATTTTACATAGACTTTGTTTTATTAATAGGGACTATTGTAGAGTTGCCATCCAAACCATTGGGACAGACTCAATATATAGGTTTTTGTGTCCTGTCCTACAATAAGCAAAAGCTAAACTTAATTTTGATCAGAAAAGTTGTCAGTCAATATAATTGGATCACAAAATAAAATAACTTATGCTCTAATACTGAAATTGGACTACACAGATCTGACTGCAAAATCAAGACCTTAGTGACAGCACTGCATCGGAACATGCACAAACAGCATCATGTCACAATTTTCATCCCATACAACAATATAGGAAAGATATCAACTAAAGCTAGGAAATTTTTAATTGAATGTTTTTCCCAGTGAAAAATGGGTTTTGAGGTAAACAGAATTTTTCATGAGACAGTTACAGTTTTTATTGATTTTTTTCAGCAAATTGAACTGATCTTTTTATTATTATTTATTTATTTTATTTGAAAACCAAACCACCAAAAATGTTTCTGTTTTGGGGTTTTTTAGGAAAACTTGAAAAATTCCCATGAACATTTATATTAAAAAAAGTCGGCATTTGCTTTGAAACTTTTAATGGAAACTAAAACACATTTTTTGACTAGCTCTAGTAGCTAGTCTGTAGTATTTTAAAACATGTAGTAAAATAATTATACCAGATGCAAATGGTGTGTTTTGTTTTCTTTGGGTATAATTTGATCTCCTTTTCTAACTAATGACATGTTGCAATATACTGCAAAGATATATTGAAGGTAAAGTACTGCCGTAACACAATCTCCCCCCATAACCCATCTCACCTTCTCAGGCTCATTAAGTTTTCCTTGTGTCTACACTGGCCTATGCAAGCTACTTACAGCATCTTTGGGAACGAGCATCACAGTTCCCTTGCTTTTGACCCAATGCTCAAGCAATTGCCTCTATTCTCATTTTGAAATCAGAGGTTCCATTCTCTTATTATTATTTATTATTTTTATTATCATAGCACCTAGGAACCTCAGTTATGGACCTGGCTCCCATTGTGCTAGGTGCTGTACAAAGGTAGAACAAAAAGACAGTCCCTGCTGCAAAGAGCTAACAAGCCAAGTACGAGAAAAGAGACAATAGATGGATACAGACAGACCGATGGGGGAATAGAAGGAAACAATGAAACAATATTGGTCAGCTTGATAGGGAGTGGTCTCTGCACATCAGCAGCCTAGCCACTGTCAAGTTTTAGGCATCCTTACAAAGGAGAATTTTGAGGAGGGATTTGAAGATGAATAACAATGAGGCTTTGTGGATGTTTATGAGGCGTTCCTCTCAAGCATGATAAGAAGCACGAAAGAAAGCATGAAGGTACTTACATTTTCAAGTAACAAGTGGGAGATGGAGGCTGGCATCATTAGCTGATCATAGACAGGAGCTGACAATCTCGACAGTGAAAGAGAGAGGATAGGTAGGGTGGGGATAGGCCATGAAGGGCTTTGGGTACTTCCAACAGTTGTTCTCCCCAGCAGAGCAATCACAACAATCCAGTTCATGATATCTTAGTTAAAAGTTGGTTTATTAGAGACAATTATTTTTAAAAAACCCTATAAATATGCTTCCAGATAATATTGCTAAAAAAGCACTGAGCAGGATAAAATCTCTCTCTCTTGCAAAAATTTGTACATTTACTTCACTGTTCAAACATTTGTACTTACATGGTAAAAAATCCTTGGTTTTCCATGTGTGTGTGTGTGTGTGTGTGTGTGTGTATCCAGCACTGAGAGCCAGGTGGATGAGTCAATATCTTTTAACAATGATGTACCTAGTACACACATTTATCTCTTGATAGAGCAAGATCATTTTTTGGTGTGGGAAAACAGAGTCAATGCTCCATGGTGAGGCGGGATGGGGATATCATGGCCACTGTTCCCTCTAAGCTGTGCGCGTGTGTGCTCGCACACAGATCCTAAATCCCGCGCACACCGCAAAACACTGCGCGCACAAAACTTTGCACAGAGGAAATGTTTTTGTGCACGCGTCCTGTCAAAAATTAGAGGGAACATTGTTCATGGCTGTTCCTTGTCTCTCCCCTGCTCCCGTTGGTGTGTCTTGTGCTGGAGGAAAGATTAGGAGGTACCTGGCACTGTGTTTATGGAAAGCTGTGGACTGCTGTTCAACCAAAGAGTGCAAGAGAAGTCAAGCTTTTTTGTGCCCTTGTCTCCCCTTGGATACCCTTGAACAAGCTGGTCACAAATAGAGCCGTTGGAAAAGAGCCTTCCTTGTGGAGATTGCAGTAGACTCAATTAAGATCCTATAGTTTGCCACTATTAGCCTCTACTCGTTCATTTCTACTAGCCTCTGCTGCTTTGTTGCCCCCAAGAAGCAGTGGAGCAACAGGCCCTTTCCAAAACCTATTTGTCAAATATTCAACATTAACCCAAGTGGAAATTCCAGCTGAAAAATGACATCTTTCTGGACCCATACCCCTTAGATCCCACCTAAAACAGTCATGACCCTGAGCACATCTACGGGAATTCCCAGGAAAGGACTGTGTAGCAAAGTTTTATTTTTAAAGCCTTAAATAATGTAGGAGCATTGCATTCTGAGGACCTTTCTCTCAGGCCCGTATAGATATGAAATTGGTGAACCAGTCGTGTAATCTACTCGGGTCAGTGATTCTGGCACACTCTTGCTTTTTTTTACCGCAAACCGCATTTGTGACATATTTTTAGGTGAGCCCCAAGACATTTTGTGTCCTTTTTGAGCTTTATGTTTCTGAGGTGTTTTGGTTTAGTTATTGCATCTCTGGGGATGGATTGTAGGAAGGATTGGGTATTTTAAAAAAATATTTTTAAACTGGCTTTAGTATTTTTTTATCAGGCCATGTCATCCTTGGTTTTGTTTAAGATATATCTCTACATTTTGTTATAGATTCTGTTGTGTTAGGTGCCCAGAGGCCTTTGAGCACTGTGTGCGCTATAAATAAAAATGTATTATTATGTATTATTAAGCAGGAACTGCAAGAACCCACTTTATCATTGCCGCAGAGCAGCCTGTCTTTCCCAACAAAATACATTTGTGAAAATCATATAATCTCCTCCCCTGGTAATTATGCAACCTAAAAATGCTCAAAACAGGCCAGACTTAGGGCATGATCTGCTCAGCTCTTTGAAAGGTTGGGTCCTTAACACCACACACAAATCGCCTATACAATAAAAATACTAAACAAAAAACATGCAAGCAGATTTATGACAAGTGTAAAATGGTCAGCAACAATAGCAGGATAAGTCATGTGTGTGACACAAAAGAAGGAGGGGGGAGGAGGCACAAACCCACATTTTTAACATTTTATGTCTAATTACTATTTCTTTAGGATATTTTAACAACAAACATTCCATCATAGCTAATGTCAATATGGTCATATTATTCACCTCAGTTCTAGTGGGTTTTGCTTATGACCCATGAAAGAATCAGTCCTATTCAAACCCAAGTTAATTGAATTCCAAAACAAGAAAGAGCCTTTCCTAACTTCCTAACCTTCCTGAAGAACTAGAAAAGGGTCAAACAGATTTAAGGAGTCATTTAAAAGTATGTTTTCATTTATTTCAGCTCTACTCAGGGGAACTCTGTTCCAGATGTTAACCTTAACCCTTTCCAAAAACCTGTCTGTTGTTGGACCCCATTTCAATTAGATCCAGATCTGTTTGATATTTTGGTGGTCAGGAATTTCCTGGTATCATACCACCTATGTTTTGCAGAAGTTTCTCTGAATTTGTTTTATAGCAGGAAAAATGAAGTTAATTACAACTTCTTTGCATTTGCCATAACTTTAATTGGAAGACCTTCATTTTGCTATTATGATTTGATTATCATGAATATTTTGATTCCTCAAGATAAATATTATCATATCATTTAAAATACTATTTTAAATATTGGCCTTCCATTTGCACTTGCAATTTCCGGCCACAGAAAATTCATAGAGAAATTTTGTGCTTGCAATTACTTGTGGGTATACTTAATGTCACGAATGTGTCTAAGAACCTGATTTATGTGCACAGATAGGTACCGAGATATTCATGTGACATTAACTGCCTGCAATTATCTGTGCCCGTGATTATGTAGGCAAAGAAAAAGAGGACAGATCAACACTAGAGTCCTAAAAGCTATAAGAATTGGGTCCTAAAGGCTCAAAATTAATTATTTACCACATTTAACTTGTAAGAATAATATTTGATTCTTTAATGGAATATTCCTTATTCTAGGTAGATCCTGAATTTTTGCTCTTATCATATTATTCCCTAATAATTACAGCTTTACAGTGTTTGACTGCATGGTTCATTGGGTTTCACTGTCTCTGCATTAATGCCCTAGCTAGATATATCATTGGAAGACATTCCACTTGGCATAGAATTGACATCTTTTCATACCTTTGTCATGTTAAGTTATATACCACCCTTTTCCATTTTAGAACATCAAATAACTCCTTTACAAACCTGCACTTAATGGAAACTTCATTCACTAGTAAATTAGTTATGGAATCAACATACCTTGAATATAGATGGATCAGATGAGTTAAAAAAATAACAGCTCTTGCATCACAAACCTCACTTCAATCAGAATTTACCAAGCTTTGTTTCTCTCAATATTTTTCCTATAGGAAAAAATGGTTTTGTTTAACATTACAAGCAAATTGAACGTGTGGTGTATTATTTCACTCACCTTGCTTCTTTACTGCCTGACATTTTTAAAATTATTAAATAAATAATCACTGAACACGTTTAGTTTAGACCATCCCCTTTAACATGAGCGGAGGCCATTTCAGCTGAATTTCTTTACTGCAGTATAGATCTAGGTCAAATGTCCTGTATAACAGCACCCGTAAGGGTCTACGGACATGTGTAATTAATAAATAGATAATAGTCCAACAGCACCAAAATATCCCACTCAGGATCAAGGCCTTATTATGCTCAGTGATATACAAACAAGTCAAAGTCTCTACTCTGAAGAGCCTATAATATAAGCAGACAAGACCGAAAAAACAGTAATAGACACTATGTGAGAAAAAAAATCAAATATCTTTGTTAGTATTGTATCTATTTTTAGTTGTTATTAACTCAATGTTTCCTTCTTTGTGAATTAGGATCTTATATAGGCTCTTGGATGGATCTAAATGTAGAGGGCATGTTTTCCCTCAATGGACTGTGCATCAGGTCCAAATTGACTAAGCAGATAATTTTTGCCGTTTGAGTAAGCAACAGGAAAAGTGATCATGGAGGCACGGGGGAGCTAATATTTCTGACCTGTGCACAGTTTATGCTGGGGATTTAGTCTAATTTGTATACATTTCATTTTAAATATGAACAGCTGCACAATTTTTATAGTGTGCGTCTTAGGACAGAAGATTTAACAGGATTACAAAAATAATATAATTTATCCTTAAAACATTTTCAGATTATGACATCCTCCACTCGAGTCCCTGGGGTGATACATTAAGTCTGATTTTATCATCTCCTTCTCTCCTCTGATTTCTGAATACCTGGTGCATTCAATTTTCCTCTTTCTTTTCTGGACACCTGGAGCCAGACCCTCAGGTGGTGTAAATTGGCATAACTCCATTGATTTTAATTGCATTATGACAATTTACACCACCTGAGGAGTTGGCCCCTGGGACCTGATTCTCCACTTATACCATTGTAAATCTTGAGTAAATTCATTTAAGTCAGTGGGACAATGGAGGAGAAAGAGGTCTCTTGCATCCACTTCCCTCACTTTGGCTTGGTCATTTTGTAATTCTGTAAAATCTATATTCCATACAGACCATTACACCAATGATGGTTCATCCAGTGTCATTTCTCTTAATACATAGTGTCTTTTAAATTAATACATACTATTTAAAATGTCTGGTAAATTTTGTCCAGCTCTCAAGCTTATGTAATATGAAAATACTTTACAGTAACAAACATTCATCTTTGTAGCTTTTCTTTGCATTTTAGACAAGTCAGGCTTTTTCTTTGTTAGACGCTAACATTTCCCAGGAGATCCACCCTTGATAAACTGCTCTCAGGCTGGAATAAATAAAATACATTGTGACTGAAAATTCTATGCTGATGACATTAGCTACAACTCAAAAGACGCAGACGTCAAAGCAAAAAAAGAACAATTTGGTTTCTAAGAAGCCTTTCCTGCTGCAGTAGTGAACTGTTATATTCCTCAAGCTTAACTCTTCGCTCACACCATTTTTACGTAGTTACTCCTACCACTGTGGAAGGAGAATCTGACCCATAATTTTCTTTGCACCATACTGTCACCCAGAAAATAATTCCTTAACTTTACCAACTCTTTAGAATATAATTAGGACCCTACCAAATTCACGGCCACAAAAAAACATGTCATGGAACATGAAATCTGGTCTCTCCCTGTGAAATCTGGTGTTTTGTGTGCTTTAACCATATACTATACAGATTTCACAGGGGAGGGGAGACCAGCATTTCTCAAATTGGGGGTTCTGACCGAAAAGGGAGTTGCAGGCGGGTCACAAGGTTATTTTAGGGGGGGTGTCACGGTATTCCCACCGTTACTTCTGTGCTGCTCTCAGAGTTGGGTGTCCAGAGATGGTGGCTGTTGGCCGGGCGCCCAGCTCTGAAGGCAGCTCCCCGCCAGCACCAGCAGCACAGAAGTAAGGGTGGCAATACCATACCATGCCATGTCATCCTTACTTCTGTGCTGCTGCCTTCAGAGCTGAGTGACTGGGGAGTGGCAGCTGCTGACTGAGGGCTCAGCTCTGCAGGCAGCAGCGCAGAAGTAAGGGTGGCAATACCATACCATGTCATCCTTACGTCTGCGCGGCTGCTGGTGGTGGCTCTGCATTCAGAGCTGGGCTCCCAGACAGCAGCGGCTGCTCTTCAGCTGCTCAGTCTGAAGGCAGCACCACCACTAGCAGCAGTGCAGAAGTAAGGGTAGTAGTACTTCAACCCCCCTACGATAACCTTGCGACCCCCCACAACTCCTTTTTGGGTCAGGACCCTACAATTACATCACCATGAAATTTCAGATTCAAATAGCTGAAATCATGAAATTAATTATTTTAAAAATCATATGACTGTGCAATTGGCTAAAATGGACCATGAATTTGGTAGGGTCCTAAATATAATGTATATTTTAAAAATTTGTAAAAGAGCTGTTTGTTTTAGGTACTTTAAATAATTCTTCTTTCTCCCTCTTTCCTTCTGTCAAGGGAAGTTTTGGATACACAAGGAATGAAGGGTTAGGCACTGCATATGTGGGGGAAATGAACAGAACTAACATCTAGCACAAGGAATTATAAAATCATAGAATCGTGGGACTAGAAGGGACCCTAAGAGGTCATCAAATCCAGTCCCCCGCACTCATGACAGGACTAAGTATTATCTAGACAATTCCTGACAGGTGTTTGTCTAACCTGCTCTTAAAAACCTACAATGACAGAGATTCCATGGGTTTCAGAGTAGCAGCCGTGTTAGTCTGATGCACTTGTGGCACCTTAGCCCTGGGCTACACTAGAGGGAGGGGTCGACCTACGATACGCAACTTCAGCTACGTGAATAGCATAGCTGAAGTCAGCGTATCGTAGATCGACTTACCTGGCCATGAGGACGGCGGCGAGTCGATCGCTGCCGCTCTACCATCGACTCCGCTTCTGCCTTTCACCGAGGTGGATTTCCAGAGTCGACGGGGAGCGCATTCGGGGATCGATTTATCGTGTCTAGACGAGATGCGATAAATCGATCCCTGATAGATCAATTGCTACCCGCCAATCCGGCAGGTAGTGAAGACAAGCCCTTAGAGACTAACAAATTTATATCAGCATAAGCTTTCGTGGGCTAGAACCCACTTCATGTTCCATTCCATGTGTCTGATGAAGTGGGTTCTAGCCCATGAAAGCTTATGCTGAAATAAATTTGTTAGAGATTCCACAATCTCCCTAGGCAATTTATCCCAGTGCTTGGCCAGCGTGACAGTTAGAAGGTTTTCCCTAATGTAAACAACCGTTCCTGCAATTTAAGCCCATTGCTTCTTGTCCTATACTCAAAGGTTAACAAGAACAATTTACCTCCCTCCTCCTTGTAACAACCTTTTATGTATTTGAAAACTGCTATCATGTCCACTCAGAGTCGTCTCTTCTCCAGACTAAACACATCCAATTTTTTCAATCTTCCCTCAGAGGTCATGTTTTCTAGACCTTTAATCATTTTTGTTGCTCTTCTCTGGACTTTCTTCAATTTGTCCACATCTTTCCAGAAATGTGACACCCAGAAGTGGACACAAGACTTTGGTTGAGTCCTAATCAGCCCGGAGTAGAATGGAAGAATGATTTCTTGTGTCTTGCTTACAACACTCCTGCTAATACAGCACAGAATGATGTTCGCTTTTTTTGCAACAGTGTTACATTTGATTTAGCTTGTGATCCACTATGACCCCCCAGATCCCTTTTCACAGTACTCCGTCATTGGCAGTCATTTCCCATTTTGTATGTGTGCAACAGATTGTTCCTTCCTAAGTGGAGTACTTTGCATTATTGAATTTCATCCTATTTACTTCAGACCATATCTCTAGTTTGTCCAGATCATTCTGAATTTTAATCTTATCCTCCAAAGCACTTGCAACCCCTCCCAGCTTGGTATCGTCTGCAAACTTTATAAGTGTACTTTCTATGCCATTATCTGAATAATTGATGAAGATATTGAACAGAACTGGATTCAGAACTGATCCCTGTGGGACCCCACTAGATATGCCCTTTCAGCTTGACTATGAATCACTGATAACTACTCTCTGGGAATGGTTTTCCAACCAGTTATGCACCCACCTTATAGTAGCTCCATCTAGGTTGTATTTCCCTAGTTTGTTTATGAGTATGAAGCTCAAACTGAAAACCTTGGGAAAGACTTTACCATTAAAGGTGTTGCAGTGACTCTCCAAAGAATCATGGGACAACATCTTGACATTCCAAGATGATGATAGTGGTGTGGTATTTCCTCATTATAAAACAACATCACACCACAGAGACTGCCACATGGAAGACATTATATTGATTATTTTCTTACTCTTTGAAACTCTGTTGAACTCTGTCTGATCTCTCTTCTCCCTGCACTTTCCTGAGGGCTGGAAAGGACAAGGGTATTTGTCTTCTTTCCTCCTCTTTGGTATACTAGAAAGAAAAAGGGGCATTTATGCTCTCTCTATTATTTTATTCTATTCTCCACCCACCCACCCACACTCAACATTCAATTTTCCTGTTACATGGGAGGCTGGGATGGGCGCCCGTTGACTCGTCTATTTGCTTAGCACTCCCCATGTAGCCCTATGTTAGACAATGCTGGATGAGGCCTGATGAGAGCTACTTAGAAAGACCCAAGGAGCTACACATGGCTCTAGAGCCATAGCTGGAACTTTGCAGATTGGGTCCATCTTTTCCAAAATCCTGACATAAACTCCTACATTGGGACACCCTGACACTAGGAAAGTTTGGATCCAGATCTGAACTTGCTGGACTGACACAACGTCTAGAGTGAACATTTTATTGCTAGTTTACCAAGAATATAAATGCAAAGGCTGTGATATTTATCAAAAGACTATGAAACCAGCACAAATGGGTTTTTTTTATAATGACTACACAACAACAATCAAGTTCTACTTTTATTTTATGTGAGAAATAGTGCCATTTTAATTTTGTTAATGGCTTCCTCTAGATCAGACAATCAGGGCACATTTTCAGTACAGTGCTCTTAATTTCTCATGCGGGATGCTGCAAACATTCATCTCCTTTTATCTTTTGATATATGAAAAAAAAATAGGAAAAACATTGTAGTAATTTTCTGTTAGCAAATCAGTAGCTGAGTAAAGCTTGACTTTAGTGCTTTTGTTAAATGCAGTAATTCAACTATGAATCTGCATCAATGATTCAAAGCTCATCACAATTGACATTACGTGCCTTGTATCGCAATAAGCAAAAGCAATGCCCAAGGAATGATGCTCACCGGCAGGGAGCCCTAATGCTAATATATCTTAGCATGTTTAATCAAGCATTTTTAAAAGGAGAAAAACTCAGTTAAATATGCACTCAAATGCATGGAACAGTTTTTAAGTGGCTTCAAATATATTTTTATCAGTAAAATAGGCTGGGAAGAACCGAATTCTCCCAAGGACCTTTCTGCACAATCTCTTTTAAGTTAGTCATGTAACACTAGGGATGAATTTATCACACTGCTGTTATACATCGGTATAAATCAGGGATCGGCAACCTTTGGCACGGGGCCTGTCAGGGAAATCCACTAGTGGGCTGTGACAGTTTGTTTACTTGCAGTGTCCGCAGCTCCCACTGGCCGCAGTTCGCCGTTTCAGGCCAATGGGAACTGTGGGAAGTGGCAGCCAGCACATCCCTCGGCCCGCGCTGCTTCCCGCAGCCCCCATTAGCCTGGAATGGCGAACCACGGCTAGTGGGAGCTGCAATCGGCCGAACCTGCGGACTCTGCAGGTAAACAAATCATCCCAGCCCACCAGCGGATTTCCCTGATGGGCTACGTGCCAAAGGTTGCCAATCCTTGGTATAAATAAAATGAAACTACTGTAAAAATGTTGGGCCTGATCTTCAATGGTGCTATGCTGATTCATACCAGCTGAAGTTATACACTGAAGTTTACACCAGCTAAGGATCTGGCATGCAGAGTTTATTCTATAGTCATCACCATATATACATTTTAAATACAATAAACTACTGAATTTAGCATTAGCCAGCATATGCATGTAACTCGATTGTACCATAATATCCAGGACAGTATTTCTATATTTTTTTACCTTTTATATTGTGTAACATAAATGTTAAAGAGCTAATTTTAAAGGCTATATATCTTTGTGGGCAGGGATCTTTATATATATAAAATAATTTTGATCACCACTACTTTTGAGCATATTACTGCAGACTACGTGGCTCTGGGAAGAAGGATAAAGACATTTGAGGCGCAAGTGGTGTTCTCGTCCATTCTCCCTGTGGCAGGAAAAGGCCGGGGTAGAGACCGTCGAATCGTGGAAGTCAACGAATGGCTACGCTGATGGTGTCGGAGAGAAGGGTTTGGATTCTTTGACCATGGGATGGTGTTCCAAGAAGAAGGAGTGCTAGGCAGAGACGGGCTCCACCTGACGAAGAGAGGGAAGAGCATCTTTGGAAGCAGGCTGGCCAACCTAGTGAGGAGGGCTTTAAACTAGGTTCACCGGGGGAAGGAGACCAAAGCCCCGAGGTAAGTGGGGAAGTGGGATACCGGGAGGAAGCACAAGTAGGTGAGTGCAAGAGGGGAGGGCTCCTGCCCCATACTGGGACAGCAGGACAATCGGTGAGTTATCTTAAATGCCTATACACAAATGCAAGAAGCCTGGGAAACAAGCAGGGAGAACTGGAAGTCCTGGCACAGTCAAGGAATTATGACGTAATTGGAATAACAGAGACTTGGTGGGATAACTCACACGATTGGAGTACTGTCATGGATCGATATAAACTGTTCAGGAAGGATAGGCAGGGCAGAAAAAGGTGGGGGAGTTGTGTTGTATGTAAGAGAGCAGTATGACTGCTCAGAGCTCCATTATGAAACTGCAGAAAAACCTGAGAGTCTCTGGATTAAATTGAGAAGTGTGAGCAACAAGGGTAATGTCGTGGTGGGAGTCTGCTACAGACCACCAGACCAGGCGGATGAGGTGGACGAGGCTTTCTTCCAGCAACTAATAGAAGTTACTAGATCACAGGTCCTGGTTCTCATGGGTGACTTTAATCACCCCGATATCTGCTAGGAGAGCAATACAGCGGTCCACAGACAATCCAGGAAGTTTTTGGAAAGTGTAGGGGACAATTTCCTGGTGCAAGTGCTGGAGGAACCAACTAGGGGAAAAGCTCTTCTTGACCTGCTGCTCACAAACAGGGAAGAAATAGTAGAGGAAGCAATAGTGGATGGGAACCTGGGAGGCAGTGACCATGAGATGGTCGAGTTCAGGATCCTGACACAAGGAAGAAAGGAGAGCAGTAGAATACAGAGCCTGGACTTCAGAAAAGCAGACTTTGACTCCCTCAGGGAACTGATGGGCAAGGTCCCCTGGGAGAATAACATGAGGGGGAAAGGAGTCGAGGAAAGCTGGCTGTATTTTAAAGAAACCTTATTGAGGTTGCAGGAACAAACCATCCCGATGTGTAGAAAGAAAAGTAAATATGGCAGGCGACCAGCTTGGCTTAACAGTGAAATCCTTGCTCGTCTTAAACACAAAAAAGCAGCTTACAAGAAGTGGAAGATTGGACAAATGACCAGGGAGGAGTATTAAAATATTGTTCAGGCATGCAGGAGTGAAATTAGGAAGGCCAAATCACACTTGGAGTTGCAGCTAGCCAGAGATGTTAGGAGTAACAAGAAGGGTTTCTTCAGGTATGTGAGCAACAAGAAGAAGGTCAAGGAAAGTGTGGGCCCCTTGCTGAATGAGGGAGGGAACCTAGTGACAGAGGATGTGGAGAAAGCTAGTGTACTCAATGCTTTTTTTGCCTCTGTCTTCACAGACAAGGTCAGCTCCCAGGCGGCTGCACTCCGCAGCACGGTATGGGGAGGAGGTGACCAGCCCTCTGTGGAGAAAGAAGTAGTTCGGGACTATTTAGAAAAGCTGGACGAACACAAGTCCATGGGGCCGGATGCACTGCATCCGAGGGTGCTAAAGGAGTTGGCCGATGTGATTGCAGAGCCATTGGCCATTATCTTTGAGAAATCATGGCAATCGGGGGAGGTCCCGGATGACTGGAAAAAAGCGAATGTAGTGCCCATCTTTAAAAAAGGGAAGAAGGAAGATCCGGGGAACTACAGGCCAGTCAGTCTCACCTCAGTCCCTGGAAAAATCATGGAACAGGTCCTCAAGGAATCAATTCTGAACCACTTAAAGGAGGGGAAAGTGATCAGGAACAGTCAGCATGGATTCACCAAGGGCAAGTCATGCCTGACTAACCTAATTGCCTTCTATGATGAGATAACTGGCTCTGTGGATGAGGGGAAAGCAGTGGATGTGCTATTTCTTGACTTTAGCAAAGCTTTTGATACAGTCTCCTACAGTGTTCTTGCCAGCAAGTTAAAGAAGTATGGGCTGGATGAATGGACGGTAAGGTGGATAGAAAACTGGCTGGATGGTCGTGCTCAACGGGTAGTGATCAATGGCTCCATGTCTAGTTGGCAGCCGGTATCAAGTGGAGTGCCCCAAGGGTCGGTGCTGGGGCCGGTTTTGTTCAATATCTTCATCAACGACCTGGAGGATGGCGTGGACTGCACCCTTAGCAAGTTTGCAGATGACACTAAACTGGGAGGAGTGGTTGATATGCTGGAGGGTAGGGACAGGATACAGAGGGACCTAGACAAATTAGAGGATTGGGCCAAAAGAAATCTGATGAGGTTCAACAAGGACAAGTGCAGAGTCCTGCACTTAGGACGGAAGAATCCCATGCACTGCTACAGACTAGGGACCGAATGGCTGGGCAGCAGTTCTGCAGAAAAGGACCTAGGGGTTACAGTGGACGAAAAGCTGAATATGAGTCAACAGTGTGCCCTTGTTGCCAAGAAGGCTAACGGCATTTTGGGCTGTATAAGTAGGGGCATTTGCAGCAGATCGAGGGACGTGATTATTCCCCTCTATTCGGCACTGGTGAGGCCTCATTTGGAGTACTGTGTCCAGTTTTGGGCCCCACACTACAAAAAGGATGTGGATAAATTGGAAAGAGTCCAACGGAGGGCAACAAAAATGATTAGGGGGCTGGAGCACATGACTTATGAGGAGAGGCTGAGGGAACTGGGATTGTTTAGCCTGCGGAAGAGAAGAGTGAGGGGGGATTTGATAGCTGCTTTCAACTACCTAAAAGGGGGTTCCAAAGAGGCTGGATCTAGACTGTTCTCAGTGGTAGAAGATGACAGAACAAGGAGTAATGGTCTCAAGTTGCAGAGGGGGAGGTTTAGGTTGGATATTAGGAAAACCTTTTTCACTAGTAGGGTGGTGAAGCACTGGAATGGGTTACCTAGGGAGGTGGTGGAATCTCCTTCCTTAGAGGTTTTTAAGGTCAGGCTTGAGAAAGCCCTGGCTGGGATGATCTAGTTGGGGTTGGTCCTGCTTTGAGCAGGGGGTTGGACTAGATGACCTCCTGAGGTCCCTTCCAACCCTGAGATTCTATGATTCTATGATACTTTTACAGAGAATAATTCCTTATCAGTCTGAAACAGACAACTCTCTCATTAGCAGTATAATTCATTTCCATAATGCACAGCTTGCTTATTGTAGGGTTGATGCTAGTCAGCTAGCTTTTATTTATTTTTATTTTTTAGGGCAAAGAGAACATTAGAACATATGAATATCAGACATTTTCAGAATGGGAATGGCCATCTGGCCCTTCAAGCCTGCCTTGTCCCTTTCCCTTTTATCTTTAGCTTAATCCCATTTTCCTGCTTTTTCACCACACCCTCAATGACTTTATTTTCCAACAACAAATAAAGGCCTCTCTTAAATTCACTGAATCTGGATTTGTTCTGAAAACACACACACCTGTAGGGCCTGATGCAAAGCCCATTGCATTTGATAAAGAGTCTGTCCATTCACTTCAGTGGGGTTTGGAGCAGATCCATAAAGAATTCAATGGATTCAGAGAGAGATACAAGACGATAAAATTGTTCAAAATGTACGTTTATGAAATTTAACAGTGTGCCTGTACACATTTTGGCACAGAAAATAGAGTACGTGAATTATCATTATTTCTGATGACATAATGCTGAGGCGCAATCTGCAAATATGCATTTTGCTACTCTCCAGTGTACTCTAGAACATGACACAGATTTGCTTGAAGTTTAAAATATTTATCCAGAAGATCTATGACTTACAAATTGTCAGAGCAATCAGAGTTTAGTGTAATAACTTGACTGCATTTATATATGGTGTTAAAAAAAATCAATCCTATTTGCAAGATGGTTGTGTGATTACTGGCTTTCCAGCCCCCTAGAAAATACAACATGCGTGTAGCAGTGTATACACACCTACACATTTTTCTGATGCTCAGAGGTGCACAAAACTTAAATTATTACACTGTATTTGAGGCTTGATCTGGCTTTTGTGTTCAAGAGTGAGAAGAAAGCAGGGTCTGGGGAAACAATACAGAGTTTCTAATCAGAGGCTAGTTTCTGGAAAAGAACTTCCTATTAGAGGGAAGTACCTTTCCACCCTCACTTACACTCCCTGATCACAAAGATTTTTCTATAAGGTGAGGGTTTTTTTCTGCTACCAACATATTGCAATTCAATATGTGTCTGGATAGTAAACCTCATTTATTACCCCTTTGTGACAACTCTACTTACATAAGAGTGCAGGCATAATTATAACCCAATTCTGCTTTCCTGGCCTCTGGAGTTACTATATAGCTTTTCATTTACCACATACCTATTTAATCCTGTATTGTTTGGTTCTGATAGCACTGGCAGCCTGTGAAATGTGATGTATGCAATATTCTGTGTTAGGATGGAGCAGCAATTGTGCTATGCTAAGAGCTCCTATTGTTGAACAAACAAACAAACTAGACAATGCCAAATATGCAGCTTGCCCTAAAATGTTCAATGTAGTCACCCGACATTTTAGCTGCTGCTTAGTTAAACACACAATTATTCATGAACTGAAAGGTAAATCTGTGTGAATTTTTACTTTTTCCATGGTTAAAGTGCATAGGGAGCAGCAGAAGTTTAATGGAAGAATGTTACAATCAAATGGAATAGACTGCTTTGTCATTGCTATCACTCCTATTGAATCAACATTGTTTTAAAAAACAGAACATTTGACCGGATGTGTTTCAGAATGCTGTTTGGAAGCATAAGATTGCTGGAACTGGAACTATAATGTAATGATGCTACAGAGCACCAGAGGTGCCATGTTTCAGATTAAATCCTAGGTCCTGCTCACTTGTGGTAATTAAGATTTCTTGGCACTTTTCCCCTCAAGTTAACCCATGTGTTCTGGTCGAATTCCAACTGCACTAACAAAAAGAATATTGAAAGGGAGATAAAACGTTATGTTTCTGGTCTTGAATCAATCTCTGACTTTTTGGTATCAAGATGAGTCCTTTATGGAGGGCAGATTATCCCACATCTGCCTACTGGGGGTTTCTTTTTCCCTCTTCTGAAGCATCTGCTGTTCACCGCTGTCAGAGACAGGGTACTAGACCAGATACAGGAGCTGCTCCAGTATGGCAGTACTTGAATCCTCCCTTAGTTTTACTTAATGCAATATTTTTTGTTCCTCCAATGAACATCACTGTTATTTAATGTACACGGTTAAACTGCTGCTTTACACCTGAGGTATGACTGCATTGCAGTGTTGGTGATCTGAGTAATCTTTATATATCTGTTATTTCTTTTTCAAATTTGTGAATGATTTGGGACCATTCAAAGTACTATATAAAGCATAAAATATTGTTATTGTTAGTAAAATGACATTCATTATAATGCACCCTCCGAGAATAAATGGCTCAATGGATTGGAAATGGAGTCTTTCACCTTTTGGTCATCAGTTCAAATGGACCTAGGTTAGCCTTGATTGAAAAGAGTATAGAAACAACAACAATTGATTATCAAGTTTCATGAAATTCCACTCTTAGAATTTAGAGAAGACTCCTTCCCTCATGTTTTTAGAAAACAGAGAGATAGACAGAGATATAGTTCATTTCAAATTGTGATGGTTGAATTATTGAGGTATGTCTCAATAGCATGATTAGAGCAACTTACAAAAGAAAAACTAGACTATAAACCCTTGATCCCTGCTTTCTGACTGAGGTCCCTAGCCTAAGCACTTCCACAACACAGTTAATAAATAATAACAAGTTATTTTTGTTGATTGTACTGGGCTTTACTGTGAATTAGAAGAGAAGGCAGAGCCATGAGAATATGGACAGATAAAGTAGGAGAAGTTCAAGTTATGGGGCCAGATCCTCAGCTGCTGTAAATTGTCATTGCTCTATTTGACTTGAACTGAGGTACAACAATGTATCCAGGTTGAGATTTTGTCCTCGGATTTTATTACACTGTGTATCCATCACACCCAAGAATTGAATGCCGACTGATAACGTTTGAGTGCAGGATTGTTCTGCAGTCAGTTATTTGTGCTGATCAGGTTAAAATTAAGCAGAGGCATGTTTAAACTAAAACCTTTTGTGAAGATTATTACTATGCTTCCTTACTAAACCTCCATGGAAACAGAGATATGTCACTCTTGATTTAGCCTCTGGTTCTATGGAGTCTGTGGGAGTTTTGTCTATGTGAAGCATACAGGATCAGGTCTCATGTGGAGAAGGGCATCATGCCCCCCGTAGTCTGGCCTACGGACACTGTAATTCCAGGATAGCCTGGCTCCATTGATTGGTCCAGCTATGCCATTTAAGGCAGGAGGAGGAACAGGAAGTTTGAGCAACAAGATGGTTTCCTGTGGTGGTTGCATCCTGCACCCAACCCTGTTCTTATTCCTGTTCTGTTCCTGGCTCCTGCTTCACCCTTGCCTTTATTCCTGTTCCAACTGTGCTCCTGTTCCATGCTTGATGCTTGGCTCTCCTCCAGTTCCTGCCCTTATATCTCGCCTCCAATCCTTAGCCCAGGTCTACACTAGGGGCGGGGGTCGATGTAAGGTACGCAATTTCAGCTACGTGAATAACGTAGCTGAAGTCGACGTACCTCGCTCGACTTACTGCACTGTGAGGACGCCGCAGGGTTGACTGCCACCGCTCCCCCGTCGACTCCGCTTCTTCCTCTTGCCGGGGATGGATTGCTGGAGTCGACGGCAGAGCGATCGGGGATCGATTTATCGTGTCTACACTAGACGCGAAAAATCGATCTCCGAAAGATCGATCCCTCCGGGCGGTGGGTAATGTAGACAAGCCCTTAGTTACCAGTCCTGGCTCCAAGCCTGGCCTCTCACTCTGACCCTTGGCTCTAGCATTTGGCATCTGACCATGGATCTGACTCTCAGCTTCAATTCCTGATTCTGACTCTGGTTTGACTGCTGGCTCTGGTAACTGGTAGTTAACTCTGGTGCCGACCCTTGGCTTTGTTCCCCAACCTGAACACCTGCTCTGCCCCCTAGACCTGACTCCTGCTCTCAGTACTAGCCAAACCTGCCTACATCCTGGTCCATAACAGAAGCTGGTGGTGGATGGTGAAGATGTAGAAATGTGACAGCAAAGGACCTCGGCATGGAATCCCTTTACCTCTAGTGTATTCCACTGATTTGAGGGAATGGACTACAGAAGGAGCTAACCCAGTTCTACCAACCCCCAAATGGAGGAACCAGATGGAATCTCCATGAGCTGAAACGCCTAATGTTTCTACTTTTTTAATCTTTTATTTCCATCTCTCAGTATACTGGTTTTGGTGTGATTTTGTGTATATCCTGTTTTACTCCTGGGGCAATTCTGCAGTACTGCACAACACAGACATTTTCAGAATTCCCAGTTTTCCCTGCAAAATTTCTGGTCACCACTTGGGGCCGCTGGACTCTGCACAGCCCAGCTCACAGTGAGTGGAGCACCCAACCTGGTGGGGCTGGAGGCTGAACGCTCTTTGATCCTCATTCTCCCAGGGATGGGAGAGGGCCTGGGAGACCCAGCTCTGGCAAAGGGTGAGGAAGGGCATGGCTGTACCACACCATGTCCCCCCATGGGACAGTAAAGAAGCTAGGTGAAGTAAGGGTTAGGGGATGGGGGAACGGGGTCCAGGCTGTGGGCTGTCCCATGGCTGGGCTCTGTGGGGAGAGGGGGCTGTTTGTATTGTTGACATACTTGCTGACAGTTTTTTTAAAATAAATTACCAAATAATTGAAATGGGAATGAATATGTAGTGTTATTTTGACAAATAAAATATGCAGAATTTTGCAGAATTTTAAAATATTGTGCACAGGTTTTTTAATTTTTTGGCATGGAATTCCCCCAGGAGTACTGTTTATACTATTAACAAAACCATCCCTTTAAGGATAAATTCTGAGGCTCTGATACCAATGGGAGTTGTGCATGAATATCCAATCCAAGGGCAGAATCTGGCCCTTGACAAATAAGATGTATCCAGTTAAAATAAGCATTCTATTGTTGAACTGTCTGTATTTAATAGATCATGTTAAGTGAGTAAACACACACGCAGACACACACACACATGGGAAGTCATGCCCAGGCTCTCTCCCCTCCCCACCCTGCCGACTCCTTTTGGTGGTTGTAGCAGTAGTAATCCTTGTGCTCAGAGGGAATGCTTGTGCTCAGAGGGAATGCTAGCTGTGGAGAGCCTCTGAGCTGGAATACAAGGGAGAGAAGTTACTTGCCCCTGCCCACCCCTCTTGAACACCAGAGATCTGAGTCTGCTCCTGAAATAAATAGGAGCTTTGGCCCAGATCCTCCAAAGGTATTTAGGCACCTAACTCCCATTGAAATCAATGGGAGTTAACAAGTGCCTAAAAAGCTTTGAAAATGTAGGCCTTTGTCCACTACTTCAGTGGAATCCCTTGTAGATAGGCTGGCCACAATCTGGACATTGATTATTAACTGTTCTCCTTCCCTGTATGATTTTGTATCCTTTCATTTTAATAAACCTTGATATTTACACAGAAATAATTGCATGATGCTGTCTGTGGGGAGATGGTTACACTAAGAAGCTTGAAAAAAGTCACCAAGCTCTGAGCCCTGAAGCGGATCCTGCATGGATAGGAGATATGAGATATGCCTCTCTCTTTTATTCTAGGTAACAAAACTACACATGGATTAGATCACTGGCACTCTAACTTATTTGACCATGCTTCTTCCTTGTGTCTGTAGTAGTTTAGGCCTCTCCGTCCCGCCATACAAGTACATATACCAATAAAAAATCAATATGCAACTCTCACAAAATATTAAGAACAGTAAGACATTGATTCAAACAAAAACAGTGGTCTATTGTAACCAGAACAAAGCAAAACTGTGATTGTGGTCGATGCTTACAGTTAAATGTGAACACTGCGTCGTAGCAAATGGATTCATGTACAGATGACAATAACTTTGTATAATGTTATGCACGCTTAATAGAAATCCGTCAAAATGCACAGTGCCATCTAGAGTCAAATGCACAGCTCCATCTGAGGACCTGATATGTCTGGAGGAATCAGCATTGCTAGTAATTGATTGCTGTGGGTAAAATGTGTGCACTATGTTTTTTTCCCCCTAAAGCTTCTCATGCCCCTTCCCCACACCGAATACATTCCACATCCCCACCCCTAGGGCAGCCTTCCCCACAGTTTGAGAAGCCCTAGGTTACATAAACAGGCAAATTAAATTATTTGGGTAATAAAACTAAATTTGAGGTGCCCAACATTTACCCCCACTCCGCCCAAGGTAAGGGTTTGATCAACTGGAAGGTTTGCCATAACACATTAAATGTGCAAGTATCTAGCAATGAATTCTTGTTACAGCAGAGTGGGTGTTTAGTAATGAATTATTTTACAGCACTGCTCAGGTTATTCAGCTGCATGTGGCACTGACTTGTGTTTCTCCCAATGGAGATCATTAGATGTAATACACCAACCCGCACTTGCTCCTTTTGAGCCTCCTATTTTATGAGGTTGCTAAAGAGGAATAACTTAGTGTCCTTTGTTTTATGAATATCTAAGGCCCTAAAACAACTATGTTTGCTGACAGGGCTTCTGTTGACTTGAATTTTTCATGTTCTTAATTAACTTCTTTAAAATCAGGAGTACTAAAAGATGGCGCTGGATAGAGGGTACATTTGAGTTAATTACAAGTTGGTAATTTGTTCAAGGGATTCAAAGCTCCTTTTCAGGAAACGGGTAGACAGAATTCAACGTTTCAGTACTTCAGGGTTTATAATACAGTATTTAAATGTTAAAGGCCATATTCTGTCCTTGGATGTGCGCAGTTACCATCAAAATCAATGGGAGGTAAATGCATCCACAGACAACATTTGGGCCTAATAAGTAGTTGTTATTTTATATTTTAGAAATTGACTGTAACTATTTAAGGGGTGCTCCACACACGGAAAAGAGTGCAGAGAGATGGAAAGTAGGCAGGGCTATGACTGTGGTCCCTCCCCACATGCCTCCCAATTGAATAGGGGGCAGAATGCAGCATTCCTCAAAGAAGGTATGAGTTTGTGCACTCCCCTACACAACGGGCAGCTCTTGGAGGCAGAGTACTTCCAGTGCTTCCCTTCGGAAGTCGTGGCTTCATACTGCTCCCAATGTGGGAGTGTGGAGTGTGTGCTTATAAAGAGTTGGTTGGGAATTTACTGTTGAAATGCTTTTCATCAGAAAATGCCACTTTATCAAAACCAAAACTTTCTGTGGGAAAGGGGTGGCTTTGACTAATGTCCCATTTTGAAAAAAAAAATGGAAAAAATAGTTTGAAATTGTCCGTATGTTTCATTTGGATATTTTTAAAATAAAAGATTTTATTTTTAGGTTCAAAATAACTTTTCATTTTGAAATTTGAGTTAATTTATTGTTTAATAAGGTAAAATCTAATAAAGGTCATAACTGAAATGAAACATTTCAAAATTTTTGAAACACAAGGTTTTGATTGACCCAAACTGATTTTTTTTTAGATTTTCAGTTCATAAAATATTTTGAGATTTTGACTTTTCAACTTGACTGGGGAAAGGAATTTTTTTCAAAATCGTAAACATTTTCATGGGATGAGAAGACTGTTTCCCACTCAGTTCTATGCCTATAAGACCTGAAGTTCTCTTTTCTACTGGTTAGTAATCTTTTAAATGGGGATTATACTATTTACAGAGGTGTTATGATGCTTAATTAATGTTTATAAAGCACTTTGAGATCCTGAGGTGAAATATGCTATACAAGTATTGTTAATTTGGGGGAGGGATAGCTCAGTGGTTTGAGCATTGGCCTGCTAAACCCAGGGTTGTGAGTTCAATCCTTGAGGGGACCATTTAGGGATCTGGGGCAAAAATTGGGGATTGGTCCTGCTTTGAGCAGTGGGTTGGACTAGATGACCTCCTAAGGTCCCTTCCAACCCTGATATTCTATAACTGGATACTGTTCACTATACTGGTTTGGAAGTTGCCACAAAGAAAAAAAGGAAGGTTAAATGAAGGTAGTAATTAGGGTTGCCAACTTTCTAATTGCACAAAACCGAACACCCCTGCCCCGCCCTCTGCCCCTCCCCTTCCCCAAAGCCCACCCCTGCCCTGCCGCTTCTCTGAGGCCCCATCCCCCTCTCGCTCCATTCCCCCCTCTCTCCGTCGCTCACTTTCCCCCCATCCCAGGTTTTGGGATGCAGGAAGGGGCTCCAGACTGGGGCAGGGGGTTGAGGTTCAGGAGATGGTGCAGGCTCCGGCTGGGGGTGGGGGCTCTGGGTCAGGGCCTGGGATGAAGGGTTTGGAGTGTGGGAGGGGACTCCGGGCTGGGGAAGGGGGTTGGGGTGGGGTGGAGGGTGCGGGGTCCCGACGGTGCTTACTGCAGCTCCCAGGAAGCGAATGCTAGGTCCCTGCAGCTTCTAGGTGCATGGGCTGCCAGGGGAGCTCTGTGCACAGCCCTAACGCCTGCAGGTGCCTCCCCTGGAGCTGCCAGGGTCCCTTTTCGACCAGGTGTTCCGGTCGAAAACCGGACGTCTGGCAACCCTAGCAGTAATGGCTGATACTCTAGCTTTACCTCATCCTGTAGGCCCTAATTCTGCCACCTTTACTCCGATACAATGATACCGTGAGTGTGGAATAGTCCAATGTGGTTCTGAATATATACTATACCTATACTAGGTATACAGACTAGGAGACTGTGAGATATTTGAGTGTATTAAACAGTGTTGAATCTGTTTATGTGAACTTGCAAGTATGCTTTTAAGCAGTTTCTTATGTTGACTTTGTTGTTATACAGTTTTTCTTCTGTCTCTTCAATACAAGAGTAGGCCAGCCATCTTGACTCCAACCGTGTTTACGGGTCTCCGTTTCTAATTAGGGATTCATGCTATTCCTGCCATACAGAACAACTGGTGATTATGATTTCAAGAACCTTCCATACATCAGAGTAGGAAAGCAATCTATGACACTGCTAACAGCCCCAGAGCAAGGGAGGGGGTGATATGACAAGGGGAGAGGAGTCTGCTACAATGGAGTGCTCTGAACTACTAACCTAGCAGCAGCGAGATGAAATGGCATGCTATATTGGAAAAATGGAGGCCTTTGACAGTGCCATGGATGAGTGGCCTGCATATATGGAGTGTCTGGAGCAGTATTTTGAAGTAAATGAGATTTCCCCCAGAAAAACATGTAGCAGCATTATTGAGTGTGATGGGAGGGAAAACGTACAGTTTAGTATGCAGTCTCATTGCCCCAGAGAAGCCAGAAAGCAAAACCTTTAAAGAGCTCATGCAAATTGTTCAAGAGCACTTGTCACCCGAGCCTCTGATTATAGCGGAAAGGTTCAGGTTTCATAAGCAGACTCAACTTGAAGGTGAATCTATTGCCTGCTTTGCGACAGAGTTAAAAAGATTATCAGAACATGGTGCATTTAAAGATGGGGCTTAAAGAGGCCCTAAGAGACAGATTTGTGTGTGGACTGCTTAATGAAAGCATACAGAAGAGGCTCTTAACTGAGGAAAACCCTACCTTTAAACGTGCAGTAGCAATTGGTGTACGATAGATAGATAGATAGATCGATAGTGTGAGCAAAAAATGACAGGTCAACAATCTGGTTGAACCCCCGGTGGTGGGGAAAATGCTCAAAATGAAATTGGACATAGGCTTTGCAGTGTTTGTCATTTCATCTTTGGAATATGAAAAAAACCAAATGGAGGGAGACACCAATGTTGCTAAAAACATATATGGGAGAAAAGATAGTTGCCATTGAAGTGATCCAAGTGATCCAAGATAATGTGGAGTAGAATAATAAGCACTGTTTATTAGACTTATATGTTGTGGAGAAGGGGAGACCGATTCCTCTGGATTGGAATCTATAAAGATGCTACAGTTGCTTTCAGACCCCACAAGCACTGTCTGTGGGATTACACCCTATATTCTTCATAGTAATTTTATTATGATATGATTATGGCATAACTATGATGTATTTTATGCAAAATAGATCATGTAAGATATCATTGGAAAGGTTTTGATTCACTGAATATGATTATCCTATTTGTATGCATGTATCAATTTACTATCTAAAGTTAGGAATATTGTTTATATATCTATTACAAATGCGTTTACATCTGGGAAATGCCTACTAAACAGAATGCAATCAGTCTAGATGTCTGGCTAGAAAGAGCCATTAGGGAGAACGATAGGTCTTAGAACAGGGATCGGCAACCTTTGGCACGTGGCCTGTCAGGAAAATCCGCTGATGGGCTAGGACGGTTTGTTTACCTGCAACGTCTGCAGGTTCGGCTGATCGTAGCTCCCACTGGCCACAGTTCGCGGTTCCAGGCCAATGGGGGCTGTGGGAAGCAGTGCGGGCTGAGGGATGTGCTGGCCACCACTTCCCCCAGCCCCCATTGGCCTGGAACGGTGAACCGTGGCCAGTGGGAGCTGCAATTGGCCGAACCTGTGGATGCTGCAGGTAAACAAACCATCCTGCCCCACCAGCGGATTTCCCTGACGGGCCATGTGCCAAAGGTTGCCGATCCCTGTTCTGATCCCGGTCTTAGAAGAAGCTAATCTCCCATCAAGGAGCCTTCCAGAGGATGCTACAAATAGCCTTTAAGTCATGGTTGCTGTGACACTATAGGGTCATGTGACTAGATCACCTAGTACTGGACTCCATCTTGGAATACCAATGTTTTTCCACTGAAAGGTGTGGGAACCAAGCTTGAAGACAAAGGGCTCCTGCCATATGCAAAAACTATTTAAGGCAGGGGAGTGACATCATCTTTGTGGTTCTTCAATCCCTGCCCAAATATGACTCCTGGAAACACCTGAGGAACAAGGACTGAACTGGGGGAGAAGGGCTGCACCCAGGCTAGAGGGATTTCTAGCCTGTGAAAGAAATACCTGGGGTTTTAAGCTGCAAGCAAGTGCTGCTTGCCCTTTAAGAATCTCTGCAACCGGCTTGAATAATCATTTAGGATGATAATTTGCTACTCATATCCAATCTCTTTAGTATATTAAGCTTAGATTGAATTCTTGTTTATTTGCGAGGTAGTCTGCTTTGATCTGTTTGCTATTTCTTATAATCACTTAAAGTCTATCTTTTGTACACTTGCTTCTGTTTTGTCTAAAACCAGTGTGTGGAAATCATAACTTGGGGCAGAAAGCTGTTGCATATCTCTTTCCACATTGAGGGAGAGGGTGAATGTTATGAGCCAACGCTGTACAGTTCTCTGTGCAGTGCAAGACAGTATAATTTTGGGTTTACCCTCCAGAGGGGGTGTACACCTGAGAAGCTGGTAAGTGCCCTAGCTTTATAGCCTTCCCATGCAGGGGCTGGTCAGAAAGCCTGTCTGCATGTTACTACATCTGGGTGTGTCCCTACTTGTGTGCTGTTGAAAGTATGAGACCAGGATTGTATCTGCAGCTTGTCACAGCATTACAGGATGAGTGGGAGCCCAGGCTGGTGTTGGCAGGGGAGAACACCATCACACTCTCTAACAACAACAGGAAGTTGTTAGAGTAGAAACTCTATAACATATGAAGGCTAAAATAATCCTAGCTGAGAAGGCACAGCCCAAGTTTCACAAAGCTTGTCCTGTCCCTTACAGTATCCACTGGAAGGTAGACACTGAATTGGAACGTCTGGAAAGAGAGGACATACTTTCAGAAGTAACCTGGGGTGAGTGGGGAACACCTGTCATTCCAATTGTAAGAAAATGTGAATCTGTGGAGATTTTAAGGTCAACATAAACCCAGTACTGAAAACTGAAAAATATGCCTTGCCTTATATTGAAGACATTTTTGCTACACTGACAGGGGACAATGATTCAACAAAATTGCTTTGTCAAAGGGCTACTGACAGATGGAAGTTGAGTCTACAGTATACCTCACACTCGACACACAAAAGGATCTATACCAGAACAACAGGATAATGCTTGGTATTGCTTCCGCTCCTGCAATATGGCAATAGGCAATGGACCAAGTTTTGCAAGGTATTCTGAGAACACAGTGCTATTATTGTGACCAGTGGGAGTGATGAAGAACATCTGGAAATCCTGAAAACAATGTTAGAATGTCTAGAAGAATACAGATTATGAGCCAGTAGCATAAAATGTGAAGTTTTCAAGGACTGGATAGCGTATTGTGGGCACATTATGGATGCACAAGGCCTACGTAAATATCAGTAGACGATTAAAGCCATCCTGGAAGCTGCACTGCCAAAGGACATGTCACAGTTTAGATCATTAGTAAGATTTATCAACTACTATAGCTGCTTTGTACCAAACCTAGCAACTGTATTGCATCTGCTGAATTGTTTACTGCAGGCTGATCAAAAGTGGATATGGTCATATGAGTGTCAAAAACCTTTCTTGGAAAGAAAACAATTGGTCACATGAGACAGTGTATTTACGCACATTAACCCATCCTTGCCTATCAAGTTAGCATGTAATGCTTCCTCACATAGAATTGGAGTGGTTATATAAAACACACCATGCCAGCTGGCAGTGAGAGACCCATACCATTTGCCACCAAATCTTTCACAGCGGCAGAATGTAACTATGCACAGAATAGAAAAGGAGGCTTTAAGTCTGCAATTGGGTAAGAAGAAATCCAACCAGTATCATATATGGGAGGAAATTCACCCTGGTCATGGACTACCAACCCCTAGTAGCAATCCTTCATCCAAGGAAGGGAGTTTCTGTGGCATATGTGCTGCCGTTGTAACACTGGGCTCTCTTCTTAGCTGGTTACATCTATGACATCCAATTCAAAAGAACAGAACCACACGAAAACAAATATGGGCTCTCCTGCCTGTCCAGGCTAGCTGAAGTGCGACCGGTAATAGAGACAGACTGTATCGAATTTGTCAACTTGTTCAGACTGAGCGCTCCCAGTGACTTGTAGTTTGGTTGAGCAAGAAACCAACAGGGATCTCACACTAGCTCAAGTTTATGAAGCCACTCTGAAAGGCTGAAAGGCTGATGACCACTCTTTGAATGGTCATCAGCTCCCTGGCAATGTCTGCATATTGATTTTTCAGGACCATTTTTGGGAATGATATTTCTAGTAATGGGTGGATGTCCATTCACATGAAGAAAAATAGGATTAGACATATCACATCAGTGCTATCCCACATAGCCAAAAATATCTTGGTTGAAAGTTTTGTACATATTTTCAAGCCCTGTAATCCATGACAGATGGGAAGGGGTCATTACATCAGAAATTGGCATGATTCTTGTGAGCATACAGAAATGTGATACATGCTATAATGAGCCAAACACCTAGGGTGACCAGATGTCCCGATTTTATAGGGAAAGTCCCAATTTCCCATCACCCTACAAATACCCGCAATGATGTTTATGGACTGAAATCTCAGGTCATGCTTGGATTTATTAAAGCCCAATCTATGTCTACAAGTCAGAAATAGTCAGACAAGTTCTGGCGAAAGGAATTGGTTCATCTCATCAGCTACAAGTGGGTCAAACAGTGTTGGTGCAATCTTCCAGCAATTATTAGCACACAAAAGGTTCCTCTGTCCTATAAAGTATAAGTGGCACCCAAAACCTTTTGGCACCACCACAAAGACCAATTACGAGAGTCTGGGGTGACTCCGTGGCTGACAAAGAAGCAAAATTCAGGGAGCCACAAGTAGTTCCAACATTAGTGCCCCAGCTTGAACCAACAACCAATGACATTATACCAGAAAGCAGGTGTGCTGAACTACCAGCATCACATGAGGAAAGATCTAGTCAGACATTACTGCAGACATGCCACGTACCCAGGGAAGTTGGTTGGCAGATGCTTTCCAGAAAGCAAATGCAAGCCACTTGAAAGATTTGACTTGTAACTGGACCTTGGGTTGTTCCCCCACAATTACTTCTGAAGGTGTTGTGCCCATTTCATTTCAGGGGGGAGGACAGTTGTGATATATTTGAATGTATCAAGCAGAAAGTTGAATCCATTTATATGAATTTGCAGTTATAGTTTTTTAAGCAGTTGCATATGCTGAATCTGTTGATATATGGGGATGACTATGTTTTTCTTCTCTCTGTGCAATATAAGAATCAGCCAGCCATCATGGCTCCAACTGTGTGTACGTGTCTGTGTTTTTAGTCTGGAATTTGTGCTATATCTGCCACACACAACTGAGATAAGGGCATAGGATTCACTTTGACTGCAATTTCCTTGCTGTTGTTGATCTGGGACAGCACTTTGCATTCTGGTATTTTGAAAATATTTAAGATGTTTGCCTGATAAGCAGTAGCTATAGCCTATCCTGTAAATACTGTACATTTTTAGGGTCTTTCAAAATTGTTTATAGCTCTGCACAGGTAGTAAAAAGCATGAACTCCCCATTTCCTGTGACATGGTTTGAAATGTGGCAGCTTTTTTTCAAAATACCAAAGTAAATTCACCCTAGCTAGATTCTGACTTAGCCAACAGAGCCAGGCAATGCAATACAAACTGCCCTCACATCCCATTGTGGCTTGCCAGCATTATGGGTATGGACATGCTGGGATAAGCAGGTGCTGCATGCCCACTATTCCCATCACCCCTCCTCCCAAGCAGATGTTTATGAAGGGAGGGAAGAAGAGGGAGTGGATGGACCTTTGGCTCTCCTCCAGCATGCCAGCCAGCACAGCTGAGCCAGGGTGTTGTAGAATGGTAAATAGCTGCTGGTATAGCCCACAGAGCATAGTACTGCCCCTTTTCCCTCACCCAGAACAAGGGAGAAGCAGAGAAGGAGTTGTGCCTCGTAGATTTCTTCCTCACAATTTCATCCCAGCTACAACCCACTTCATATATAGGACTTGTGGCAAAGCCACAATCTGAAACCTATATAACCTATGTGATCACTTGCCAAAGGTATGGATTTTTGTTTTAATCACATGAGTTTGATGTATAAAAAGCTCCTTAAGATGGGCCGGGTTCAGTTTCTTGAAAGATATGCGTTTTATTAGAAAATATGAGTGGGTGAGAGTTAAATGAACTTTCTAGTGAAAATATGTAAACCACTTAAATTGCAGTGATGCTAACCGGTGTCACTAATGTAGCACATGTTTATTCTTATGACAGTTACAGTATG
Organism: Chelydra serpentina; assembly: GCA_037349315.1. Classification (NCBI taxonomy): domain Eukaryota; kingdom Metazoa; phylum Chordata; order Testudines; family Chelydridae; genus Chelydra; species Chelydra serpentina. The sequence goes on from JBAIAC010000010.1 coordinate 50,134,220, forward strand.
ACAATTTAAAACAAGTGAGAAGTGGAGGATGGTAGTGAGGAGTAATGGCAGAAACATCACTTTGTGAAAAACAAGTCACAATTCTTCCTTCGGTCAATCTCTTTCTATTTTGTAAATAAGTAAATCCATTTATTCATGTCTGAATATTGGCGGCATCACAGCAGAATTTTCTAAAGCCTTCACGATCGATTGCTGACTTTAAACATTCAGCAGCTGCCCTTCCAGTGATCTACTACACACCATCCACACATCCCCTTGCTACTTATCCCTTCCCACAGTGATGATATCGTTCATTTAATTACAAAGAGTTATCGTCAACCTCGGTGTCTCACATTCTGAAAGCAAATGAAACACTACTAGCTCACTGGAATACTGTTTCTTACATGCCTCTAAGTGTTGGGATCAGGGGATTCTTCTCCAGAGTGAAGGCACACAGCAGGAGAGTAATTGTAGATCTAATGTTAGGTGGCTCTCTTGGGAAGATGGTGTTCCAAGTCATTTACACTGTAATGATTCCTTCCCTTCATTGTGTGAGACGAACAGTCCACTGGCAGCTGCTTCATTAAAATCACGGATCATCAGATGAAGTAGTACAGGCTTTGTTGAAAATCTGATGGCTGCTTCTGACTGCGCGTATTTCCATTTATTTGTTTCTAAGCAATATCACCTCCAGCAATTTACCAGTGTTGGAACAGTGCATTAACAAAGACACCTCAGATAACTTTGTAAATGGCAGTGACTGCAACTTGGATTCTCTCCCCTCCTATAAGGCATTTTACAGGCCACTTTCTATTCAGAAAGAAAAATGAAAGCATCAATTGCCCTTTTAAAACTGAAAAGTCCATCATAATACCTTTAATACTAAACGCAAGGACCATAACTTTCAGCACATAATATAAATATAATACATTCAACATGCGGCTAACCCCAACATTTATGTTGAACTACTATATTTACTACTTGACTCATGGGCAGTAAAATGATCTCCCTTCCTCCTCAATCATCTCCTTAAAATTGTTGAATATTTGTAATTGTTTGATATTTATGAATATATTTCCCCCCGTCATTAGTGATGATAATCTCTGCAAGATATCTATACATTCCTGAGCTTTTACTGTCACAGGCTATATTATTATACTATATGGTGTATGGCATAGAGAGTACACTTACAAAGTTTGCGTATAATACCGAGCTGGGAGGGGTTGCAAGTGCTTTGGAAGATATGATTAAAATTCAAAATGATCTGGATAAGCTTGAGAAATGGTCTGAAGTAAATAAGATGAAATTCAATAATGCAAAGTACTCCACTTAGGAAGGAACAATCAGTTGCACACACAGAAAATGGGAAATGACTGCCTAGGAAGGAGTACTGCGGAAAGAGATCTGGGGATCATAATGGATCACAAGCTAAATCTGAGTCAACAGTGTAACACTGTTGCAAAAAAAGCGAACATCATTCTGGGATGTATTAGCAGGAGTATTGTAAGCAAGACCGAAGAAGTAATTCTTCTGCTCTACTCTGCACTGATTAGGTCTCAACTGGAGTATTGTGTCCAATTCTGGATACCACTTTTCAGGAAAGATGGGGACATATTGGAGAAAGTCCAGAGAAGAGCAACGAAAATGATTAAAGGTCTAGAAAACATGACCTATGAGGGAAGGTTGAAAAAAAGGGGTTTATTTAGTCTGGAAAAGAGAAGGCTGAGGGGGGGGGAGGGTATCATAATAACAATTTTCAAGTACATAAAGATTGTTACAAGGAGGAGGCAGAAAAATTGTTCTCTTTAACCTCTGAGGATAGGACAAGAAGCAATGGCTTAAATTGCAGCAAGAGCATTAGGAGAGACTTCTTAACTGTCAGGGTGGTTAAACACTGGATGAATTGCCCATGGAGGTTGTGGAGTCTCCATCACTGGAGATTTTTAAGAGCAGGTTAGACAAACACCTATCAGGATGGTCTAGATCAGGGATCGGCAAACTTTGGCACGTGGCCCACCAGGGTAAGCCCCCTGGCGGGCCGGGCCGGTTTGTTTATCTGCCGCATCTGCAGGTTCGGCCAATCGCAGTTCCCACTGGCTGCGGGTCTCTGTTCCAGGCCAATGGGGGCTGCGGGAAGCGGCGTGGGGACTGGACTAGAAGACCTCTTAATGTCCCTTCTAGTTCTATGATTCCATGGTTTACTTTTTCAGTGATTTTGAGTGTCAGACTTGATCCTGTGCACCTAATATCTGAAAATCATCTGAGGCACCCAAAATTCACATCATTTTTGAAATTTTAAGCATATGTGCCTGAACTATTCAGCTTAGTTTTAGATTAGATTGTTAACCTCTTAGGGCAAGGACTGCATATACATGTTTTCACAATGCCAAGCACCTGGAAGGATGGTCCAGTGGTTTAGAATACTGGCCTGGGACTTAGGAAACCAAGACTCAGTACTCTCCCACAGACTTCCATATGACCTTGGGCAAGTCACTTATTTCTTCTGTGCCTCAGTTTCCTATTTGTAAAATGGGAATATGTAATACTGCCCTATATCACAAGGGTATTGGGAGGCTGACTATATTAAAGAATCATGAAGTGCTCAGATACAATGGTGATGGGGCCAGTATAAGTACCTTAGATAGATTAGCATTCCATAAATAACAATAAAAAACCTCTAAATGAATTCAGAGGAAAAACTTGAATTTAATGTGTTCTCCAGCCAAATCAAATGATGATGTTTGTCCCTCCATGTGCCATAGGGAATCTATTATGCTTCCAAGTCAGATGAAGGAAAACTCTCATGGTGATGTCCAGGCATAGGTGCTGACTCTGTGAGTGCTCTGGGGCTGGAGCACCCACGGGGAAAAATAGTGGGTGCTCAGCACCCACCTGCAGCCCCACGGATCAGCTCCTCCCCCTCCCTTCCAGCACCTCCTGCCTGCTGTGAACAGCTGTTCAGTGGTGTGCAGAAGGTGCTGTGGGGGAGGGAGATGAGCAGGGTGGGAAGAGGTGGGGTGGGGGCTTGAGGGAAAGGGTGGAGTGGGGGTGGGGCCTGGGGTGGAGCAGAGTGTGTGTGTCAAGCACCACCCTCCCCAGCAAATGAGAAAGTCAGCACCTGGGTGCCCAGTGTGTTCTACAAGAAAACAAAACCAGATCATGTTGGAAACTTTATTTTAAAAACTAGTGAAAAGTGCTAAGCACAGAGCCAAAAAAAGGTATTCAGTTTCCTAACTCCCATGGATTTCATGGGAGTTAGGCACCCAAATGCCTTTGAGGATTTGAGCCCTAGTTGTTTGCACAGTGTTTTTGGACAATGGTCATTTTCATTGTATTCAGTGGTGCTTTATGTTTTTCTTAATTTACTAGAGCTTTTACTTCACAATCATTGACCCAGAAAATGATTCATAACTGTCAAAAGGAGAAAACTTCCCATCAGACATTATAAATACACTAAAAATGTGCATATTTTGGGACTCTCAAGGAAATATCTGTGACACACTGTTAACATTAAAGGGCAAGAAAAGTGTCTTTCTTTCTATGTAATATTTCCATAGTAATCTGCTTGCAGTCTTCTACTCATGCTGTTTGCTGATGACAGGCTGAATTATAAAGCTGCGCTAAAAATAGAATGTGACAAAAGAAATACAACTGTTTGCATTGAGATCACTTCCCACTAATACTAGTGATTATTGTGCCAATTTATGCAGTTTAAGATTGTTATAGTCTGGCTCCTAAAGTCTCTGCAATCCCCTTTATGAACTCCCTCCTTATAACACACACATCACTATAATTTATAGAGGGCTTGGCTCCTACAATAACCTAGTAAAAAGGATACCTTCTGCTCCCATGATAGCAGCACGTTGCATTACTAACGTTATTTTCAGTCACTCTTGTGCAACTTTTGGACAACGTATGCCTATAAGACGGACTTGTACAAATGATGATGAACCTCTGATAAAATTATTCCAAGCAATGCATTAAAAAAAGGGCATTGTCCTATTACCTGGGAACTGAAGAAGAGATTGAATCCATTTCTATTGAACTTTGGGATTGATTTTGCCCTTTATGATTTAAATAGGAAATAAAATACTTCTTAACCAGCACAAGATGAGAACACCAAAAGCTGCAGTTCTCAGTTTGAAAGATCACTTTGAGATAATATACAAACTCAGTGTTTATGATTTTGGAGACTGTGTCCTATCTCTTCTACTATATTCCACACCCCCTACTAACATTAGGGTATGACAACACTTCAAGTTGGAGATGTGGACGGGATCGTACTCAGGGCAGCTGTCCCCTTCTGCTACTCATGCTACCACTGCTAAACTCAGTTTTTAGCATGTTTACTCCATCAGAGCTAGTGTGGGTATGTCTCCTTGAGCTGGAATGTATAACCCCAACAGGAAGAGAAGACATATCCTAAGTGTAAAGCTAAGAAATACTGTGTAGTGATGTGTAATGATATACTATTCTGGATTTATTAGGTGCTTACCTTCCTTCTACAACAGTCTTATATTATTAATTATTATTATTATTATTTGTATTGTGGGAGTGCCCATGAGCTCCAGTCAAGAACCAGGACTCCACTTTGCTAGGCGCAGCAGAGAACCAGAGATGGTCCCTTCCCGAAAGAGTTTACAATCCAAGTGTAAGACACATAAATATAGACAGACAGATGGAGGAGTGTAAGGAATCAAAGACGCAATACTGGTCAGCATGAAAGGTTGTGGTAATGGCACATCAGGGGCCTAACTGTTGTCAAGTTTTTTGTAGCCATCCCAGCAAAGGAGAGATTTAAGGAAGGATTTGATGGAGAAAAATGAGGTGGCTTTGCAGATGTTTATGGGAAGCTCCTCCCAAGCATGAGGGGCAGCATGGGAAAAAAGCACAAGGATGTTTGTTTGAAAATTTCACTGGATGATGGGAGTTGGAATTATTGACTGACCCAAGGTGGAAATTAACATTTGGATAGCAAATGAGATGATAGGTAGGGTGGGGATAGGCCATGAAAAGGGCCTCAAAATTGAAGACAATCAGTTTATATTTGATGTTCCTAGAGAAGGGTGCTTAAAGAGAGGGAGGACATGGTCAAAGAGAGGCTAGGGGAATAATCTTTGCAGCAGTATTCTGAATAGATATGAGTGGGGCAAGATTGCACCAGTCCAAGCCAGAGAAATGGATGCTACAGTAATTAAAATGTGAGATAATGACAGTCTTATTTAGATCTATAAGTACCTCTTTCATAATACAGATATTTTATTTTGGTTTAACTGGTTTAGCTAATTATAGTGCTCTAAGGATGTTAATTCTCCTTTGATTTTCAGAAGAAGAAAACACCGTTGCCTGAGACTTTGGGAGACAAAATAAGTAGAACCTCAGGCTCCCAGAAATATTATCTCTGTAGACTGGAAAGTTTCTCTTTAAAGTTTTAATTTTCTTCTTTGCTGCTTAGTAAGGCCATAGAGATGCATTTCCTGAAACCTCAGAGTACTTTCCAGGGGCAGGGTGAGAGGGATTGGTTACTTTCAAAGTCCTTTAAAAGTTTTTGTTGCAAATTAAATTCTCCTTCACATGACACAATAAAGTTCTCCCCCTCATGAGAAAATTATCACAGTGAAGGAAGTTTTAGCCCTTGTTTTAATAATGAATCTGTTCTACATCAGCTACTTTGCCTAAAAATCTGCAAGGACTAGCACACAACCAATGACACAAAGATACAATTTTGCTCAAAATGTGCATAACACAATTTTACCATTGGAAATTTTTTTGCTGGGTTGATAGTCCTGGAAACCAAAGTCCTCTGTTTGTCCACACAACAAATGCACCCAGGCATCAGAAATAAACTTCCTTCCCATTTCCCTACCAACGTTCAATCCTAATATGGAAGAATTATTTTTATGGGTGAAATAGTACCCCACTTAGCCCTCAGCCTCTCTGACAAATTTCCTAACTAAGGCATTAACTGGATTTAGTGCTTTTTAGTGATGGGGAACCTTGTCATTTCATGAACGTCACCAAAGAGCCACAAAATGGTAATAACGTTCAGCCACTATTGACTGTGGGTCAAAATCAAAGCTGTAGATGAAATACTTCATTTCCCATTCCTTGAGTCATTAATTACCTCAGAAAATATATCCTAAAAGAAACACTACTCTCTCCATTTTAGAGATTGCATGGACACATCTCCCCAGTCCACTAACTCCAGTAAGGAATTAGTTCTAGTTGTGGGAAATGCATCATTTTAAGCTAAACCAGAAAACTCTGGTTTTTGGAGAGAGGCCATCAATCCTCCTCACATCTGAGGAATTCAGAATACTTTGGCAAAATGCAGAAGGAAAACAGGCCCGAATCAGGAATCACTTATATAAATTCTATGCCCTGAATGATGCAGGAGGTCAGGCTAGCAGGCAGGGTGTTCACTCTCTGCTCAATTTTGCTGCAAGCAGCGGCCAGAAAAGTGTGTAGGAAAAGGTAATGAATGAGACTTTGGGTTCAATAAGGAGCTCACTATTAAACAAGGAAATTCCACAGATATTGCTCAATGTAAATTAGGCAAGAGGGTAATCTCTGAGATTATGATGGCAGCTAAAGCACCATGTATTTCCTTTTACAATTCCTCCCTGGCCCTTTTTTTAAGGGGAGGGGTGTATAGCAACCCTTTCATTCTTATTTTGTTACAATTTATTAATACCACAGCCTCACAGTAAGTACCCGGGACCCTGATGAAAGTCATTATTATGATTGGTTGACTCTTCCAAATGAAATAATTTTTTTGAGGGGTGCTCTCAGAGTATTTCTGGAAACTTTAGGTTTAATTTTGCAATGTCTCTGGGGGCTGCCATCACATAAATATTAAATGATAACAAATAACAATATATTTGATACATTTGTGTGGTTAGCTCATACATAATAGTGATGGGCTACAGTACAAAACCCTCAGGTAGCTGCTTTGGAGATAAAAGGAGGGTGTGGGATGTTTCCTTGGACTCTGAATTCACCTACTCTCTGGATATTACATCAGCCTTGTCAGAGATGGCGTTCCTCAGGGGTTCATCAAATTATTGTGGAGACTGTTTATTTCTCCTTTTGGAAGAAACAGATCACAAGTGTCAAGTACTTTTAAACAAAGTTCATTAGTTCATCATATGTCTTTACACCCATTTCAAACCCCATTTCATGTTATATAAGTCAAACACTGTGCTATCCATCAGTATACTTAGTATGATTTCTAGGAGCAAAGTATAAATATTTCCAGCAAAGTGTGCTGAATGGAAGTTTGATTGTTAGGTGGTGTTGCTTCTTTTCTTGGTTATGGTTACAGCTATGAGAAATCATTTTTTGCTTCTGTGGAAAACCACTGGATCTCACCCCTTCCACTCTGCAAACACACACAGCCATGATACAAGGCATTTATCATGAGTCAAAGGGAATCTTTTTTTGAGAGTCCCTTGTAAGAATATTGGCAGAGCAATACTGTTTCTGTTTTTTCCTTCTTCTAGACACACTGGAGATACTTGAACCATCTATTCTTATGCTATTTTGGCACTTCTGATTCTGGTCCAGGCAAGAAAAAAAAGTATATGAAAACGTAAACCTCAAAAATAATGGTCAGGTTTTTGGAAGAAGGTTTCCAAAGCTTCTGTTTATTGGAAGTGGCTTATCCATCCCTACAAATCACTAACTAGCTGATTTTCAAACCTCTTACAATTTTTTGGCTGCCCTCAGGACTCTCCCATTTACTCACACCTCTCTTAAAGTGCGGTGCCCACAACTGGACACAGTACTCCAGCTAAGGTCTCACCACTGCCGAGTAGAGCAGAACAATTACCTCTTATATCTTACATATGACACTCCTGTTAGTACATCTCAGAAAGACATTTGCTTTTTCCAGTTCATCATTGTACTGTTGATGCATATTCACTCCCAGATCCTTTTCTGCAATACTGCTGCCTAGCAAGTTATTCCCCATTTTGTATTTGTGCATTTGATTTCCCTAAGTGTATTATTTTGCACTTGTCTATATTGAATTTCATCTTACCGATTTCAGACCAATTCTCCAATTTATCAAGATCATTCTGAATTCTATCCTGTCTGCCAAAGTGCTTGCAACCTCTCAAAGCTTGAATCTCATCTGTGGATTTTATAAGCATACTCTCCACTACATCATCCAAGTCATTAATGGAAATATTCATTAGTGCTGGATCCAAGACAGACCCCTGCAGGACCGCACTTGATATGTCCTCCCAGTTTGACAGCTGTTCTTTGAGTATTGTCTTTCAACCAGTTTAGCACCTTATAGTAAGTTAATGTAGACCATATTTCCCTAGTCTTATGAGAACGTCAATGTCAAAATGTTATTGAAGATCACATATATCACATCTACTGCTTCTCCTCTATCCACTAGGCCAGTTATCCTGTCAAAGAAGGAAATTGGATTGGTTTGGCCTAGTGGTTCAACAGCAAAGTATAATTTCCAGTCTCTCTTTAAGGAATATTCACCATCTGAATTACTTCACATTTCCTCATGAGCTAATTTTAATATGCAAACTAGATACCATTAACTTAGGTTTGAACAGAGACTGGGCGTGGCTTCGTCATTGCATAATTGAATGTATTTCCCCTAGTTTAGTATCCTAGTTAAGTACCCTTACACCTTTGTGTCAACTGTCCATAATGGGCCATCTTGATTATCACTTCAAACGGGCTTTTTTTCTTCTCCCCTGCTAATAGTTCCTCTCAATTAATTAGCCTTTTACAGTTGGTATGGTTACTTCCACTTTTTCATGTTTCTCTGAATGTATAAATATCCTCCTACTGTATGTTCCATTCTATGAATCCGAAGAAGTGGATTGTAGTCAACGAAAGCTTATGCTGACATAAATTTGTTAGTCTCTAAGGATAGGTCTACACTACCCGCCCGATTCAGCGGGTAGAGATCGATCTTCTGGGATCGATTTATCACGTCTCATCTGGACTCGATAAATCAATCCCAGAAGCGCTCCCCGTCGACTCCGGAACTCCTGCTCGGTGAGAGGAGGAAGCGCTGCCGACGGGGGAGCCTGCCTGCGCCGCGTGGACCCGCGGTAAGTAAGATTTATTTCAGTCTAGGAAACGTCGACTTCAGCTACGCTATTCTCGTAGCTGAAGTTGTGTATCTTAGATCGATCCCCCGCCCCAGCATAGACCATCCCTAAGGTGTCACAAGTATTCCTTTTCTTTTTTGCTGACACAGACTAACACGGCTACTACTCTGAAACCATTCATGGCTCTGCTTAACTTCATCAGGGTCATTCATTCTAGAGTAGGATCATTACACATTTATTGTCTTTGTGTTGCTTTGCTTTCTTGTATTGCTTGAAAATGAGAATTGATTCAATCTCACATAAACGAGAGTGCCACATTTCAAATCTGGACATGGCTGATATGTATGATAAGGACTGTGAGTTTGTAATTTAGGCCTAGATCTGCCCACACTCACTTGGAGGTCAGAGGAGAATGAAAATTTCATGAATTTGAACTTATAGAATGTCAATAAATTGTCCCCAAGTTAAAGGGGCTTGGTGGGAGAGATGGGGGAAGGGGTACATAAAGTGACCTGTGATAAGGGTCTTCTCAACCTCTGCATCTCCAGGAAATCTGTGAGGGAGGGAAGATCTGCAAAGGAAAGAGCCTTCCTTTTTTATGGGATACCCCTCTGCACAACATAGTTCTTTAGGTTATGTGCTTCTATTGGCTGAGCTATCTTGCAGCAAGTTAGTAATATCTCATGGAAGTGGAAGAGATGCTCTAGGCTCAGGTTTTCAAATAAGGGAATCAGGGTAATACAATCATAAAATTACTCAGAGAGCAATGATTTATTCGGAATTGAAATGGACGTATATTATATTAAACAATGATAATTTTGTTAATTAAGAAAGGACTTCAGTACTCTTGTGAAGATTTGAATGTCATCCAGAAACAATCTGTGGAGTTGACTCTAGGTAACTTAATTATGAAACATTTCCGTAATTGCTCAGAAATAACATGCTAGAATTTGTTCAAGTTAATTCTTGATTGAATATACTGCATGCTAGGACAGATGCTTCCTCCAATCTATGGAGCATAACAAAAATCCTAACATGAAAATTGAATAGAAATTGCAAGTGCTTGCTTCCAATTGCTCGTTCGCTATTTGTTAAGGATAATGTGATCTCTTTTTGGAACTGTTGTAACGGAGTTGTAATGCAGATATTAAGTGATGGAAAAGAACCAACTTGCTATGATTATTTCACTCCTGATAATAGTACTGCCACTCAAATGAACAGAGAGAAATGTAACAACATTTTTTAAACATGTGGAGAAGAGCCACATATCCTTGGAATGCCTCTCCAATCTGGATTTGCATTCTCCTCTAATCATCTGAGCTCAGTTTAAATTTTTCCACTGAAAGCTAGATGGTTCAGATCTGTTTCTGTTTTTAAGAACAGACACAACTGTAATGAATTACAGTCTTGGTCATGAGTAAATTTATGTGCATACAGAAATACATTTTGTGCCACTAAAACTTTCTACAGAACAAAGGTGCTGGAAATAACAAACAGCATTTTCTTTTATTATTTTTGTTAGAGACTAAAGTTAATCCTCATTAATTAACTATTAATTATTATTATTATTATTAAGATTTTTTCCAGGTACCTTATGTATATTTGTATAGTATGGGATTGATAGCTTGACCACAAAAATTAAATTTGGCTGACGCTTCTCAGTTACTTTAATCTAGAGGCTAATGAGACTATTTAAAAAAAAAAAATCAGGAAAATATATTTTACTATTTAAAAATAATACAAATATTTTAGATGTTTGACTTATATTTTCAAGGGTGATGTGGTTTTTGTTGCCTCGGTGTTTGGGCACGCAACTTACGACACCTTAAAGGACTGATTTTGAGAGCACGTGCTCCTCTTTTTCTGAAAATCTGATTCCCTTAAGGTGTTAGCCACCCTAACACTGCAGAGATAAACCACTAGGAACTTTGAAAATGTACATCTTCCGTTTTTCTCATCCTTCTTTTCATTTGTACAACTTTCAGTGCAGAATTTTCAAAAATGACCAAGTGACTTAGGAGCACAAGTCTCACAGACTTCCAATGCAAATTGTGATGCTAAACCTCTTAGGTGCTTTGGAAAATCCCAACCTAGATGGTTAGTTCAGAATGTGTTTTATTCCTGTCTCTATTTTGGAAATAAAAATGTAATTGATACTGGTGCAACACAGAATTATTCCAGTCTTGATCCCACAGAAGTCAATAGGCCAAATTCCTTGATTATGTCACGCTTACTTACCCTGAGTATATAAGTAGTCTGATTTTCAAAAGTGCCAACCAACAAGAAGATCTTATTGAAATCCTCATTAGAGTTCTTTGGTGCTCAGCACCTGTGATAAGCCACTTCAGAAGTCTAAATTCAGATTTCAGAGCCTAACTTTAGGCTTCTTTTTTTGAAAACCTTTGCCCACAATTTTGTATACACGTATTGGAATTTTTATTCTACTAGATACCACTACATATAATCATTGTCCTATGACCCTCAGCCGGCTCCACAGCTCCCATATACCAGGAACCACAGCCAATGGGAACTGCGGGGGCAGTTCCTGTGGCCAGGGGTGGTGCCTGTGGCTGGGGGCAGCACGCAGAGGCCCCTGGACCTCCTCTGCCTAGGAGCCAGAGTGACATGCTGCCGTTTCCTGGGAGCCGCGCAGACTTCCTCTGTCCCCGGGAAATGTCGGGGCTGCCTGAGATCAGTGCCACTCAGAGCCTACACCCTAAATGCCCTCCCATTCTGCAATCCCCTACTCCAGCCCTGAGCCTCCTCCTGCACTCTGAATCCCTTGTCCCCAAACTGGAGCCACCTCCTGTACCCCAAATCTCTTATCCCAGGCCCCATCCCAGAGCCTGCACCCCCAGCTGGATCCCTCACCCCCTCCCACACCCCAATCACTGCCCCAGTCCAGTCAAAGTGAGAGTGGGGACAGTGAGCAATAGAGGGAGGATGCAGTAAGTGGGGGCGGGGCCTTGGAGAAGGGGTGGAGCAGGGGCAGGGCAAGGGTGTTCAGTTTTCTGCAATTAGAAAATTGGCATCCTTATACACAGTACATAACACAGTCATGCCCAAATCTTGACTGAGGCCTCTGTGCACTCTAGTAATACAAAAGTTAACTAAAACCTATATTATGAAATCTACAAAATCCAGGATAATGAATAACCCTTTAAAGTGATCAGATACTATGATCATAAGCAATGTATAAATCCTAGGTAAATAGACAGGTTCTTCTTTAATTCTCTCCTTCATTCTTTTGAAATTAGATACTGGAGATGTAGGTCCTGATCCAGCAACTGACTTGAGGATATGCTCAATTCGAAACATGTGAATAATCTCAATCAGTTCCGTAAAATTACTCCTGAGGCCTTAATCCTTGATGGTTCATTTCCTGCAGCATGTTTGTATTAGAGTTTAAGGTTGAAGTATGACATGTCCAAACTGTCTTAATTCCATACAACCTGCCTCAGAAAAATCCTCCGTATCTTTTGGCCCAGAACAATCTCAAACCAAGATCTGTTGACACAGTGCAGCCAAGAGGATCTGAGCACCATCATTGCCAGGAGGCTTTGGAGATGGACTGGCCATGTGCTTTGGATGGAAACTGATTAATCGCCAGAGTAGCAATAAGATGGACACCTGAGGGCAAGCGAAAATGAGGCTGCCGGAAAACAACTTGGCTAAGAGCTGTGGAAGCCAAGCTGGAAAATCTGGGGCACAGCTGGGGAACCATTGAAAGACTTGCCAGAAACAGACAGGAGTGGAGGAACTTCGTCGCTGCCCTAAACACTAGAGGCATAATGGAACATGATGATGACTTATATATAAACAACATACATATATACATAGATCTTACATTAAAAGATCCTATGAAACAGTATGAACAATAACACGTGAGATCATGTCAAAAAAATTTATAATCAGACGTTACAGAATGTTCTCTTGCAAGTCTCCAAGCTGTGAGTACAGAACTATGCAACGTTGCTGCTGACTCAAGGCTGAACATTTATCAATTGTATTTAGCAAAAGATTCTTCATGTAGTTTGGATCTTACTCAAAGCAGATGCAATAAGCGATCTCTTCTGACATTTTCATCCCTCTCACTCTCTTAGTACTTGAATAGCCCCTATCATTGTAGTATATGAGCATCCTTCTGTTGGGCCAATTTATATATTTATATAAATGGGAGCTGCTGCTGCTTTTTCTGACTATCTATGTTACATTATTACATGCAAGACTATGTGATATGTGAGTTTGCTAAAGTGTGCCTTCTATACATCAATTTTCTTTATTGTGCTGTTTCCTTCCTACTGTTACTTAGGGCTAGTCTACACTTACCGGATAGATCGGAGGCGCTGGATCGATCTTCTGGGTTCGATTTATCGCGTCTTGTCTAGACGCGATAAATCGAACCAGGAAGTGCTCCCCCGTCGACGCTGGTAATCCAGCTCGACGCGAGGAGTAAGCGCCGTCGATGGGGGAGCCTGCGCGCCGCGTGTGGACCACAGGTAAGTTCGAACTAAGATACTTCGACTTCAGCTACGTTATTAACGTAGCTGAAGTTGCGTATCTTAGTTCGACATGGGGGGTTAGTGTAGACCAGCCCTTAGAATCATGACCTCTATCATTTCAGGATCACTTTCATCCAAGCTGCCTTCCACTTTCAAATTCTCAACCAGTTCTTTCCTATTTGTCAAAATAATAATAGTTTTTCCCTATTTTTCAAAACAAAAAACAACCAAAAATAACCCCTTCCTATCTATCTAGCTCTGTAGGAAATGCACCTGAGATATTTAGTTAAATTCTAGGTACTGCATTACCAGAAAGATAATGATAACTGGACTGTTTTCAGAGAAGAACAAACTAAAGTCAAGGCAGCAAAGGGACCGATTTAACAAGAGAGATTTAAGGCTCAATCCTGCATGATACTGAGTGCCCTCATCAAACTAGGCAATGAAGCACATGATTAACTTTAAGCATATGAGTAACACCACTGATGTCAATAAGACTACTCATGTGTTTAAGGTTAATCATGTACTCCTGTGCTTTGCTGATTTGGAGCCAGAGTTTTCATCATCTTGCAGAATACCCTAAAAGAACTCAATTCATATAGCTTATCTAAACAATTATTAGGATGCCTATGTATCACCTGAAGGAAGAGGCATGATAACAGACAACACATAATTAAAGGGTGTAAACACCCAGGAATGGTTGAATTATTTAGTGTAGTATACAGAGTTAGAAGTATGTCTAACAAGATTGTATTAAGAAAGGGAAAAATTGGGCTGAATATCAAGAAAAGCTTCCTGATAGATCTATTTGGCTGTGAAATAATCACCGAAGGGACATGGATGACTAGTATTTTGAGTGTACTACTGGAATTCAAGCTATTAATAAATACATAAATAAATAATAACAATAACTAATAATAAATAAACATCAATCGTCATCATTATCATCATCAAGTGGTGGAAGACTCTCCCATTAGGATATTTAACAGTAGGCTGCATAAAACTACAGTACAAAAAGTTCCTGATCTTCTACAGGAAGATGAGCTCATAGGTCTTGTCCATCACTGATGTCTATATGTCTGAAAGACAGTTTCATACCCATTCTCAGGCATGCAGTATCTAATAATAATACTCCATGGAGAACTTTTTCCTTAATCACTTTCAGTCAGTAAATGTGGCAGATAATTTAGATGTTTATGTAATTGATGCAAGAAAGCAGCTAGATGTAGTTCTGTTATCTAAAATAGGGACCCAAGCATAACATTTTTCTGTATTAAATACCATGTCTGGATTAAGTTACAGTCACACATGATAGGCTAAATATTTCTGAAAAAGGAGCAGTCTGAGCCAGAAGGCGTAAGCTACCCAAAATGTAGGAAGTGCACTTATTTGCTTCGTACAAAAAACTATCATTGTCCTTCATTTCCCCTATACAAAAAAGAAGTGATACACCTCTGGTTGAAAGACTGTACTCAAAGAGCAGTAGCCCTGGTTCACTGCCAAACTGGGAGGATGTATTTAGTGGGGTCCCACAGGTCAGTCCGGGGTCTGGAACTATGTAATATTTTCATTAATGATGACAGTAATAGAGCAGAGAGTATGCTTTTCAATTTGTGGATGACACCAAGTGGAAAGCACTTTGGAGGACAGAATTAGAATTCAAAACAATTTTGACCAGTTGGAGAATTGTTCTGAAATCAACAACATGAAATTCAATAAAGACAAGTGCAGAGTATTTCACTTACGAAGGAAAAAATCAAAACACACAACTATAAAATTGGGAATAATTAGCTAGGCAGTAGTACTGCTGAACAGGATCTGGGGATTATTGAGGGTGCAGGAACAAACCATCCCAATGTGCAAAAAGAATAGCAAATATGACAGGTGACCAGCTTGGCTTAACAAAGAAATCTTCGGTGAGCTTAAACACAAAAAGGAAGCTTACAAGAAGTGGAAACTTGGACAGATGACTAGGGAGGAGTATAAAAATATTGCTCGAGCACATTGCAGGAGTGTAATCGGGAAGGCCAAAGCACAATTGGAGTTGCAGCTAGCAAGGGATGTGAAGGATAACAAGAAAGGTTTCTACAGGTATGTTAGCAACAAGAAGAGGGTCAGGGAAAGTGTGGAACCCTTACTGAATGGGGGGAGACAACCCAGTGACAGATTCCAACCCAGTGGAAAAAGCTGAAGTACTCAATGCTTTTTTTGCCTCGGTCTTCACAGACAAGGTCATCTCTCAGACTGCTGCACTGGGCAGCACAGTATGGGGAGAAGGTGAGCAGCCCTCAGTGGTGAAAGAACAGGTTAAGGACTATTTAGAAAAGTTGGACATGCACAAGTCCATGGGGCTGGATGCAATGCATCCGAGGATGCTGATGGAGTTGGCTGATGTAACTGCAGGGCCATTGGCCATTATCTTTGAAAACTCATGGTGACTGGGGGAGGTCCCGGATGATTGGAAAAAGGCAGATATAGTGCCCATCTTTAACAAAGGGAAGAAGGAGAATCCGGGGAACTACAGGCCGGTCAGCCTCCTCTCAGTCCCTGGAGCAAGGTCCTCAAGGAATTCATTTTGAACTACTTGGAGGAGAGGAAGGTGATCAGGAACAGTCAACATGGATTCACCAAGGCCAAGTAATGCCTGACCAACCTGATTGTCTTCTATGATGAGCTAACTGGCTCTGTGGATACAGGGAAAGAGGTGGACATGATATATTTTGACTTTAGCAAAGCTTTTGATACGGTTTCACACAGTATTCTTGCCAACAAGTTAAAAAACTATGGATTGGATGAATTGACTAGAAGGTAGATAGAAAGCTGGCTAGATCATTGGGCTCAACGTGTAGTGATCAATGGCTCGATGTCTATCTGGCAGCCAGTATCAAGCGTAGTGCCCCAGGAATCTGTCCTGGGGCCGGTTTTGTTCAACATCTTCATTAAAGATCTGGATGATGGGATGATTGCACCCTCAGCAAGTTCATGGTTGATACTAAGCTCGGGGGAAAGGTAGATATGCTGGAGGGTAGGGATAGGTTTCAGAGTGACCTAAACTAATTGGAGAATTGGCCCAAAAGAAATCTGATGAGATTCAGCAAGGACAAGTGCAGAGTCCTGCACTTAGGATGAAGAATCCCAGGCACTGCTACAGGCTGGGGACCAACTGGCTAAGTGGCAGTTGTGCAGAAAAGGCCTGGGAATTACAGTGGACGAGAAGCTGGATATGAGTAAAAAGTGTGCCCTTGTTGCCAAGAAGGCGAATGGCATATTGGGCTGCATTAGTAGGAGCATTGCCAGCAGATCGAGGGAAGTGATTATTCCCCTCTATTCAGCACTGGTGAGGCCACATCTGGAGTGTTGCATTCTGTTTTGGGCCCCCCACTACAGAAAGAATGTGGACAAATTGGAGAGAGCCCAGCAGAGAGCAACGAAAAAGATTAGGGGGCTGAGGAGAGGTTGAGGGAACTGGGCTTATTTAGTCTGCAGAAGAGAAGAATGAAGGGGAATTTGACAGCAGCCTTCCACTACCTGAAGGGGGCAGTTCCAAAGAGGATGTAGCTCGGCTGTTCTCAGTGGTGGCAGATGACAGAATAATGAGGAATGGTCTCAAATTGCCGGGGGGAGGTCTAGGTTGGATATTAGGAAAAAGTATTTCACTATGAGGGTGGTGAAGCACTGGAATGGGTTACCTAAGGAGGTGGTGGAATCTCCATCCTTAGAGGTTTTTAAGGCCTGGCTTGACAAAGCCCTGGCTGGGGTGATTTAGTTGGGGTTGATCCTGCTTTGAGCAGGGGATTGGACTTGATGACCTTCTGAGGTCTCTTCCAATCCTAATCTTCTATGATTCTATTGGATCGCAAATTCAATGAGTCAACAATGTGATATAGTTGCAAAAATAGTCTAATATTCTAGTGTGTATTAACAGGAGTGTCATATCAAGGACATGGGAGGCAATTGTCCTGCTGTACTCAGTACTGGTGAGGCCTCAGCTGGAGAACTCTGTCCTATTTTGGGAATCACAGTTTAGGAAAGATGAGGAGAAACTGAAGAGTTCAGGGGACAGCAACAAAAATGATAAGAGGTTTCAAAAATATGGCCTATGAAGAAATGTTAAAAAACACGGTCATGTATAGTCTTGAGAAAAGAAGACTGAGGATGGACCTGATAACAGTATTCAGATATGTTAAGAGAAACAACATATGTGAAGTAATATTTTTTATTGGACCAAATTCTGTTGGTGGAAGGTACAAACTTTTGATCTATACAGAGCTCTTCTTCAGTCTAAGGAAGGAGTGTCTGAGCTAAATACAAGTTGGGACAGATTGTTAAGCAGAAAGGGAAATGCATGTTGGAGGCAATCACAGACAGTGATAAAATCTGATGACAAAGGGTGTGCTACCACAATGCTTAATTGTTATGATTATATCAGTGAGACCAGACACCACCTACCATAACACCTCCTACTATAAAAAACTAAGAGCATCCCTCACACCACAATTCACACAGGAATTTTAAGATACCATCAAATCCTTCCCCAAACAACTCCAAGAAAAACTCTATAACCCCATGAACCGTCACCCCCACTCTGGCACCGTCTACATGCCTTCCAAGATACACAAACAAGGGTATCCAGGCAGACCCATCATAGTTAGCCATGGCACCCTTATGGATGGAATATCAGGACTCATAGAAACCATTTGAAACCACTCACCACACAAAGGGCCAGCTTATTCCAGAACACAACAGACTTCCTTCAGAAACTACTTAACATTAACATCCTTCGCACAAAGACTGTCCTTGTTACCTTGGATGTCACCTCCCTGTACACCAACATCCCTCACCATGACAGCATTGCTGCCTGACTCAAATACATGTAGGACAATGCACAATGCTCAGAAATCCAGTCAAAACATATTGCCAACTCCTCCATTTCATCCTCACCACAAAAATTTCACATTTAACAGCAAACACTTTGTTCCAACCCCATGGGAACAGTCATGGCTACTAGGATGGCTCCCTGTTATGCCAACCTCTTCATGGGCCACTTCGAGGAAGAACACAAGACCTACATTCATAGAATCATAGAATCATAGAATCTCAGGGTTGGAAGGGACCTCAGGAGGTCATCTAGTCCAACCCCCTGCTCAAAGCAGGACCAACCCCAACTAGATCATCCCAGCCAGGGCTTTGTCAAGCCTGACCTTAAAAACCTCTAAGGAAGGAGATTCCACCACCTCCCTAGGTAACCCATTCCAGTGCTTCACCACCCTACTAGTGAAAAAGTTTTTCCTAATATCCAACCTAAACCTCCCCCTCTGCAACTTGAGACCATTACTCCTTGTTCTGTCATCTTCTACCACTGAGAACAGTCTAGATCCATCCTCTTTGGAACCCCCTTTTCCCTCACACATTTCCACCATGACTTCAACAACCATCACTGATCCATGAAAGTCTCTTTAGAACACTTCTACACCAGCATCAACTTCCTTGACACCACAATTAGCTTGTAAAATTGAACCCTACAAATGACTAGATACAAGGAACCCACCAATCAGCACGCTTACTTTCACAGATCCAGTCACCATCCCAGATATACCAAAAAATCTGTTATCTACGGCCAGGCACTCAGATACTACAGAATTTACTCTAAAGAAAATGTCCGGGATACACACCTAACCACACTTAAAACCATCTTTACTAAACAAGGACATTCCACCAGAGAAGTAGACTGCATCATGGAAAGGATCACCCAAATACTCATGGAGAACCTGCTTCAATACAGGAAAAACAAACCCATTGACCACACAACCCTAGTTGTCACCTAGACCACATACTGGAACCCATATAGGATATCATCAAACAGTTACAACCCATATTTGATGGGGATCACATCCTGAAAGAAATATTTCCAGAAGCCCCTCTTCTGGACCTTAAACAACCATCCAATCTTGCCAAGCTAATCATCAGAAGCAAGCACCACACAGACCAGAACACACAAATTCAAAGTGGCACCAGATGCTGCCAGAACAATAGATGAAAAACCTGATGCTATGGTTCCACTGCTAAGATTATAAATACCCCCCCAAACACACACACCTTTTGATATTCATAGATGCTACTCATGAATATCACAACATGTGGTATATTTCATCCAGTGGCCCAATAACTACTATGTGCATGAAACCAGACAATCAATACGCTCTCAAATAAACTCACACAGAGAAATGATAAAAGACAAAAATACCATATTAACCATGGAAAAACATTTTTCACAAAGTGATCGCTCTGTATCTGGTCTTTCAATACTTTTCCTCAAAGGAAACTTAGCCAATACCTTCCAAAGGTGAGCCTGGGAACGTAAATTCATCACACTGCTAGAAACCAAAACCACAGTCTTAACATGGACACTGGTGTTATGACTCATTACAACAATTTGTAACACACTGACTGCTACCTTTAATTGTCCACTTCAAATCCTTTATGCATAGCAACCCTCAATTGCTCACTTTATTTCAAGTGACCACTTCCAACATGTGCTTCCACTGAACAATCTGTCCCAATTTATATTTAGCTCTACTTCCTTCCCCAGACATGAAGAAGAGCTCTGTGTAACTCAAAAGCCTGTCCCTTCCACCAACAAAAATTGGTCCAACAAAAGATATCTCATCCACCCTGTCTCTCTCATATCCTAGGACTAACATGGCTACAACAAAACTGTAAACAAATATATTGAGGTCTGTTATAAAGAGGATCAATTGTTCTCTATATCCACTTTAAGTAGGACAAAATCATGGTCTTAATCTGCAGCAAGGGAGATTTAGGTTAGATATTAGGAAATTCTTTCTATCTATAAGGATAGCTCAGCTCTGGAACAGACTTCTAAGGGAGGCTGTGGAATGCGCATCATTGGAAGTTTTTAAGAACAGGTTGGACAAACACTTGTAAGGGATGGTCCTGTCTCAGTGTAGGGGACTTGACTCAATGACTTCTTCAGATCCCTTCCAGCCATACATTTCTATGATTCTATATTCTTCTGAAACAGTTCATTGAACACACAATGGGTTATATATATATTCAAAGTGGTGTTTTAGTCATGTTATTCTCACTGAAGATAATGAGAACCACATGGCTAGATCCTTGCTTACAACTTGGAAAACTTTCCCCAGTGGTTCCACGTATCATGAAAAAATGTTAAATAGTAAAACATTGTGGCTTTAAGCCTAAGCATAAAAGACATCCCAGTCAAGTAAAGTTTTTCAAAGCAATCGATAAAAATACTATAACTGTGTAAATCTTCTTCGGCTATCCCTCAATGCAAGGATGATGTCTGCAAAGGGGGTTCACTGGTGGGTTTTTAAGTGGCTGAGGAGACCAATTTGTGCCCTGCAGATTTTCCCACAGATGTGACAGGTGTAATCTTGGAGGAGAAATAGTTGTGGGATGGACTGTTGTGCCCTTTCTTTCCTCCTTTGTCACTTCTCTGTCTCATGAGCACATCTGTTCTCCTCAAAGTGAGCTGTGGCTTGGTGTATGGTGTGGAGCCACTGTGTTCTGTTCCGTGCCGAGTTCTCTCAGTATGTTGGGTTCATGCCTCCCTTTTTAAGGTGTACTTTCAGTATGTCTTTGAAGTGCTTCCACTACCCTCCGTGAGCCCTTCTTCTTCCCTGACTTAACTGAGAGAAGAGTACTTGCTTCGGGAGGCGATTGTCAGGCATAGGTACACAGTGGCCAGCCCAGTGGAGTTGGTGTTTCATGACCTGCGCTTCTATCCTGCTGATGTTGGCTGCAGAGAGAACACTGATGTAAGTGTATCTGTCTTCCCAGCTGCTCCTGAGAATCCTCCAGAGGCAGCGCTGCTGGAACCACTCCAGCTGCTTGAGATGTCGACTATAGGTTACCCAGGTCTCACACCCATAGAGAAGGTGGGGATGACAACTGCCTTGTAGACCAACATCTTGGTGCTTGTTTGCAGATCCCTATCATTGAAGACTCGTTTGAGTAGTCTTCCAAAGGATGAGGTGGCACAGCAGATCCTGTATTCAATTTCTGGGTCAATGCTGGCTGTTTGGAAGAGGTGGCTGCCAAGGTATTGAAAATGGTCCACATTTTCCAGGGGTTCTCTGCTGATGGTGAGTTGTGAAGTATGAAGAGTAGTTTGTGCAGGTGAGGGTTAGTAGAGTACCTTGGTTTTCCCAATGCTGAGAGAGAGAGACCCAGGCTGTGATAAGCATCTGCAGAAAGGTTTAGGGTACTCTGCAGATCTGCCTCTTTGTGTGTGAGAATGACGCAGCCATCTGCATATTGAAGGTCAGTGATGCCAATTCTCGTGATCTTAGATTTTGTTTGGAGACGTCGAAGATTGAGAAGTTGACCATCCATGCCATACTCAATCCCGATTCCATCAGGAAGGCGGTCATGGATGAGAATCAGGATCACGGCAAGGTAAATGGAGAAGAGTGTTAGAGCAATGACACAGCTCTGCTTAACACCAGTGCGAATGATGAATGTTTCAGTCTCTAAGACAGTGGTCTCCAATCTTTTCATGCCCAAGATCACTTTTTGAATTTAAGGGCAACCCAGGATCTACCCTGCCCCTTCCCTGAGGCCCCGCCCCACTCACTCCATCCCCCCTCTCTCCATCACTCGCTTGATTTGGGTTGAATCTGAAAATCAAAGAGAAACAGAGTGCAAATCCACCTGATTCAGAACCATGAAAAGATCACACAAAGTTCTGCAAATCAAACAGTTTCATTCTATAAAGTTTTACCAAAGAATTCAAAGTCCTGTGTTTAAAAATCAGGCCTTCACTGTACATCTCATTTTCTATATACACTTAATGTATATGTTTGCAAATCAAGCTTCTAGATATGCACATGGACAAACAGATGTTTTTCTGATCTTGTGTATGTGTATACAAACGCTTGATTTGTGTGCACTCATTTGTTATGCGTATGCACCAAAAACATACATAGGTCTTGAATATTACTTTATGAAAATAACATACCCAACATCTTGGGGCTCAAAGACAATGGGACTCTGGGTTGGAGTTCTCTTTGCAGGATAAGCCCCCTGAAATTTTCCCCCATTAGTGGATACGAACTAACACTTTTTCAGGATAGTGCAACTGCTGGCTATCAGTCATTCCTTTCAGTGACATCTTAATGAACTAAAAGTTTTATTTTCATATGTATATGGACTAATACATCATTTGAAAAGCTTTATTCACACATATAATGCACATCTGGCTGCACAAACATTTGTAATCCCTTTGCAGGATTGTGTTCACAATATAAAGCACAAGTGATGCTCTAGTGCAGGGGTCGGCAACCTTTCAGAAGTGATGTGCCGAGTCTTCATTTATTTACTCTAATTTAAGGTTTCGCGTGCCAGTAATACATTTTAATGTTTTTAGAAGGTCTCTTTCTATAAGTCTTTAATATATAATTAAACTATTGTTGTATGTAAAGTAAATAAGGTTTTTAAAATGTTTAAGAAGCTTCACTTAAAATTAAATTAAAATGGAAAGCCCTCTAGGCCGGTGGCCAGGACCCAGGTAGTGTGAGTGTCCCTGAAAATCAGCTTGCGTGCCGCCTTTGGCCCCCTTGCCATAGGTTGCCTACCCCTGCTCTAGTGATTTACCATGTAATGTTATCAGAGAGCAATGCTGAATTGTCTACATCTAGGTGAGTGCATTTTATTGTTTGCAATTCCCTTTGTTTAAAATGTAATGATCTCCATGCGTCTGTGTCCTACTACTATGCTATTCCCTGCCTGCTTTGATTTAGAAAGGAAAGCTGCCTGTTGATCAATCCTTTTGCTGGCTCTTATTAAGAAATGTGCTGGCTTTTAATTTTAAGAGTTCAAAATAAATGAATTTAGGAGTTTACAGTTTTAAAAATAGCACACTAAGCTTAAACGTCTATGCAACTGTATACTGAGAGATGTGGCTATCGGTTTGGTTTTCAAACAGGTACTTTTCTTTGTCAGGATGTGCTGTGATTTTACCACTGAGTTTTTACAGGCTTATTACACCACGGTGCACATGTATTTTCTCATAATTACCACTACCGACTGTAAAATGCAGGTCTTTGTTTTGAAATTAGGCTTTTACAATGCATGTAATATAGGACATAAAATTAAACTGTACAGAAATTGGAGTCAGAGTTCTTTGAATTCTTGGTACATGCAATAAACTGACATTCTGCTAAAAAGAATGCAAAAGGCCACTTAGGCACCAAGTTAATGTCATGGGATATGTATGTCTACACTACAAAAAATAGCTATGGGGCTAAAAATATCACTTAAGATATTTAGGCTCGGGCTGGAGCCTGGGCTTTGAGGCTCACCCCATTGCTCAGAGCCTGTCCTCCAGTCTGAGCCCAAATGTCTACACTGCTATTTTTAGCCTCGCAGTGTAAGCCCCACAAGCCTGAGTCTGTTGACCAAAGCTCTGAAACTCACTGCCAGTGTATTTTTTTTTCAGTGTAGACATAATGGAGATGACTCAGCCAAGTAAACAAATATAGTTATATTTATTTATTATTTGTAGGATGGCTAGAAATTAGTTCTGTTTCACTACTCTAGGTGGAATCTACCTTCACTCTCCTTCAATACATAGTTTAAAAACTCCTAGTGAGCTAAAACTGGAAACATGCATGTATTTATATCTATTTGAGGGGGTGGGAGGGCAGGGAGTAAACTTTTCCTATATATTCCCCCAGTGGTATCCCCTCTCCCCCTTCTAGGAATCCAAAAAGCTGTCTCATTCTCTCTCTGTCTCTCTCTGACATTTGGGGACTGCAGAAACAGTACTTGTGGGGGTGGGAGGGCGAGGGAATGTAATCAGATACTCAAAGAACCCAAAATATTCTTCCCTTGGAGGGACTTATTATGACTATGAAAAGGTAGGGTTGTGCGTGTATGTGTGCGTGTCTTAATCTTTGTGGATCTTGAGAAATCATTTTCAAGTCTAATATACCCCAGGGTATCCAGAAGATTGCTATAGCTAACGCATCCATTATGTTTTTGCCATCATTGCTTCCCAGAAATAGATTAATAGATTTTAAGGTCAGAAGTGACCATTATGATCTTCTAATGTGACCACCTGCATAACATAGGCCATACAATTTTTATATACAATCCCATGGTCTGAGTGTCCCTAAAACTCCAACTGTCAAAAGCTGGGGCTGGTCAACAGGGTATGGATCATTCAAAATTACCCTAATCTGTCCATGCTTTGAAGCGTCTGGCACTGGCCACTGTCACAAGAGAGGATAGTGGGCTAGATGGACCATTGGTTCTAAATATAGTTGTGCATTATTCCTTTTTACTTAAGGGTAGGAGTAGGAATTGAGGTATGGGAGTAAATGAAGCAAGGAGAAGAAATTTATTCTATAGATTTCAGATGGGAAATCTTCTGGTTGTTGAGGGAGGCATGCACTGTAGTATGTTCATCCTCCACTCCAGACCAACACACATCACGAAGGCCTAAAAAACACCACAGCGTATGCTCATATGAGCTGTTTTGCACTGGCTTCATAGATTTGTAGATTCAAAGGACAGAAGGAACTGCTGTGATCTTGTAGTCTAACCTCCTGTGTAACACAGGTTATAGAAATGTCCCCAAATAATTTATGTTTGAACTATGTTTAAAGATTGGCAATTTAAACAAAAATCCAGTGATGGAGAAGCTACCAGGACCCTTGGTAAATTGTTCCAATGGTTAATTACCCTCATTGTTAAAAATGTATGCTGTATTTCCAGCTATTTGTCTAGCTTCAACTTCCAACCACTGGATCTTGTTATACCTTTCTCTGCTAGACTGAAGAGATCATTATCAAGTATTTGTCCCCCCTGTAGATACTTATAAACTGTGATCAAGTCACCCCTTAATCTTCTCTTAAGATAAATAAATTGAACACCTTGAGTCTATCACTATAAGGCAGTGGTGGGCAACCTGTGGCCAGTCAGGGTAATCCACTGGCGGGCCGCAAGACAGTGTTTACATTGACTGTCCACAGGCTCGGCTGCCCGCAACTCCCAGTGGCCACGGTTCGCTGTTCCTGGCCAATGGGAGCTGAGGGAAGCAACACGGTCCACCAGCTGAGTACCCTGACAGGGCGTGTGCGGCCCCTGGCCCCAGGTTGCCCACCATATCTATAAGGCATATTTTCCAATCCTTTAATCATTCTTGTGGCTCTTCTCTCAACCCTCAACAGTTATCGACATCGTTCTTGAATTGTGGACACCAGAACTGGACACAGTATTTCAGTAGTGGTCATGCCATTGCATTAGGCCTTTTGACAACAGCATCACACAGGGAGCACAATTAACCATCATGATCCCCAAATCTTTCCAAAGTCATTTCTGTTGTTTCCTAGGATACTATCCCCCTTCCTGGAAGTATGACCTACATTCTTTGTTCCTAGATGTAGACATTTACATTTGTCCATATTAAAAACATATTGTTTATTTGTGCCCAGCTCACTAAGTGATCTGGATCACACTGTACAGTGACCTGTCATCATCATTATTTACCAGTCGCCCAGTCTTTGCGGCATCTGTAAAACTTCTTCAGTTACAATATTGTTTACTTCCAGATCACTGATAAAAAATTGTAAACAGTATAGTGCTAGGAATCAATCCATGTGGGACCCCACTAGAAACATACCCAGATGAGGATTCCCCATTTACAATTACTTTTTGAGACCCAGTTAGCCAGTTTTTAATCCATTTAATGTAAGCCATATTAATTTTGTATTGTTCTAATTTTTATTCAAAATATTGCACAGTACCAAGTCAAATGCCTTACAGAAAATTAAGTATATAACGTCAGCACTATTTATTTTATCAACCAAACTTTTAATCTCAACAAAAAAGATAAAGTTAGTTTGACAGAATCTATTTTCTATAAACTCATGTTGATTTGTATTAATTATATTACCGTTTTTAAACTTTTTATTAATCAAGTTCCATATAATCTCATCAATTTTCTTGCCTGGGATGGGGGCCAGCCCTATACTTACTAGGGTTGTTCCCTTTATCCTTTTAAAATATTGACACAGCATTAGCTTTATTCCAGTCTTCAGGAACTTCTACAATGTTCTAAAAGTTATTTAAAGGAATTAACATTAAAAGTCTAACCCAGCTCTTTAAAAACTCTTGAATGCAAATTATTCAGACTTCCCAATTTTAAAAATGTCTAATTGGGACATTGGTGGGAAAATGGAGGATATTCTGCTTAAACACCACTCCTTTCAGTAATTTGTGGAACTTTCTATGAATTTGTCTGCTCCTTTTCCTCCCTTCACATAGTAGTACAGAAGACATAGTTTACCCAGAGTTATTTGGGTAGCTGTGAATTCTGGGACTGATCCAAAGCCCATTGAGATCAATAGAAAGACTCATATTGATTTCAGTAGGCTTTGGATCAGGCCTTGTGTACTTTTCCTGCTTTTAACTCATCAGAAAGCTCCTTAATAGGCTCTCTGCCTCTATTATATTAAAGTAAGAATACAATGGCACATGCATTTTTGTACACACAGTTCTGAAAATCTGGCCCTTTCCATGCAGGTAAGATTAATGGATTTCTTTTGTGTAGTTTTCTGTAAGTAAGAATTCAAAGCAATCAGGAAAATGCAGAGTGTTACCCCTGTACAGTTTTGTAAGTCATCACTTGTATAGATAGAACTTAGATCCAGTTTAGCTTTTTTTTAAAAAAATCTGGCTCATGTAGTTTGAAAAACTCAAAAATAGAAGAAAAATGGTTTTACTCCTGAACAGAGGTCCTACATCAACTAAATATCTGATCCCTGCGGGTTGGCCAGAAGTTCATGGGGAAAAATGGGAAGGTGGGTTAGTTTAAAAATATAATTTAGGTCAGGGAGTTCTAATCTACTAGACACAGATGTGGAGAGCTCCTCAGCACATGGTCTTTCCTATTCTACATGGAAAACTCTTCCACCTCCATGGTGCTGCCTCTCTCCACCACACCAGAATCCTCAGACTCCAGCCATAGCAGTTGGAGGAAGTCAGGAAAGATACAGATTGTTGTCTCTATACTTCTGCATACTCCTCTCCCACAACAGGTTCTGGCGACACCTTCAACAGGGTAGTCCCTGCATAACACAGCTCCAGTGATGCCATGATGCCAGCAGTCATAGCCAGAATGGCAGCACAGGTCTTCTATAGGTTAGGGGAAGACCCCTAAACCCTTTTTATTGGGAGGCAAATTCTGATGGGGGGGAATCTCCAGGAGGGAGAGGATGATCCGACTGACTGCTATTAATATGATCTCCAATATGGACAATTAAATATTTGACAGGATAGTAAAGGATTTTTGGAAGCACTAAGATGTCAAGCATAAAACCTAAATGTCTCATTTGCTTGGTAACAAGAGAATGCTTTTTGTTCTAAAACAGTTATCCCTGAATCTTATGGTACCTATTTGTGGGTCAGATCCAGTAAGGCAGGTGGAATTAGGTGACATCTAATAGAACAAAATATTAAGTTTATCTATATAAGCTATATATACTTTACTATATCGCCCTCCTCCCAGCTACCATATGTCTCTAGTTGTCTTAAGTCTTGATCTTGCAATTTATAACACATGGGCAAACTGAGGCTCCCGTTGACTTCAGCAGGGCTCCAGCTGGGCATAGCAGTTTGCATACATTTGGCAACTTGCAGGATCATGGCTTTAGATTGCCAGATTTTTGGGCAGGGCTCATGGCTTTGTGTGTTTGCATAACACCTGTCACAGTGGGACTGCGATTCCGTTTGGTGCCTCTGGGAGCTACTGCAATATAAAGCTTAATATAGTAATGATAGTCATAATAGGGAAGGCACTGGGCAGCCCAAAAGAGGGAGAAACGTACAGTTGATTTGTGTAAATATATTGATACTATTGTTAACTATAGTTTGGATGGGCACCGAGGAAGAAGTCAGCCATTTGAATGAGAAGGGAATCCTTGGATTTGAAGACCATCCTTTGTGGCTGTGCAGTGACAAAGAAATATGAAACCCCCATAAGTTATGAAGTTCTGGTGGAGAATCGCAGTTAGTAGAACTCTAAAACATACATAAAGTGATTTAAATGAAAAAGGCACCAGTCTTGCAACTGCAAGTCTTGCAACTTGGTCTACACTGTGTGTGTGTGGGGGGGTCAATCTAAGTTACGCAACTTCAGCTACATGAATAATGTAGCTGAAGTCGACATACTTAGATCTATTCACTGCGGCATCTTCACTGCAGTGAATTGACTGCTGCTGCTCCCCTGTCGACTCCGCCAGTGCCTCTTGCGGCAGTGGAGTACAGGAGTCGACGGGAGAGCACTCAGGGGTCAATTTATCGTGTCTAGACTAGATGCGATAAATCGACCCCCGCTGGATGATCGCTACCTGCCGATACGGTGGGTAGTATAGACATACCCTTGGTGCAAGCCCTCTGCTCCCATAGTGTAATTTATAATTGCAGAATTGGGGTCTAAGTGTCTCTAGTCCTTGAAAATAATGGAGCAGTCTCAGGTTTCTCTTCTGCTCACGTTATATTAGCAGTTATACACAGAGACTGAAAACTAGAAACAGATAAACATCCCAGGCACATTTGTTACATGGGAAAGAAGAAGAGCAAGGGCTAAAATAGCCATGTAATCAGTGAATAGGCAGACATCCTGGTTCCCTGACTTTGAAAGTTATTTTAATATGCAGGCATGTCACTAAATCAGATTTTGTCTCCTTTAAGATTTTCTGGAGTGAGTCTTCAATTGGGGGACAGGGAAAATAACTGACTTTTTTCTCATTCTCAAAGGCAGATAAAGCAAAATGTGCACAGCTCTTCCTGTACATTACTGAGCCTGATTCACCTCTAATTTCTTTCATTGTAATTCATGAGCAACTCCACTCAAGCCAGTTCAGTTACACAGATGTAAGCTAGAGAAGAATCAGGCCATTTAAGTCTGCATGAGCTGGGAAGGTTCTGAATAAGTAAATTCAGGGTGGTAATCTCCAAACAAAACCAAAGTGTGGTACAGATGTGATAGGAGAGGTGTTAATTGTTTCTACAGCAAGTCTAAATGTAAGGAAGCAGAATAAAATGTGGAGGCTGTCATGTGTTATTTTAAGCAACAAGAATAGATCATAACATGCCAGGAGAAAAAAAAAATCAGGCTGGAAAATCTATAATTGTTCCTGCACAGTTTTACAGAAGTGGATCATGGAAAGATAAGGTTCCACTAAGATTAGAGAAAAGCCTTATAATCTGAAATGGCGAAGTAATAGACTGACTATGTCATCGACACACCATCAGTACGTGTGGTGTTATAGCATTCACCACTAGAAAATGCTGTGATTAAGTTCCAAATTCTTTCCTAAATCCCTTCCTTCCAACTCCCACCTTGTCCTTCACAGGTGGTGATAATTTTCTGAAACCTAGTTCAGTTATCTGTGTATTAAGGAAACATGTATGCATACTTTATAATGGGCTAATAAATGAGTAAAATATGTTTCAGTGAATTGTTACAGAGTCTAACAAGTCAATATGTTGTCTATACACCATATTTAGAAATAAAGTGTATTCCTAATATAAAGCATGACCCCAAATTCTTTGTTCTCAGATTTAAGGTGAATTATTGCTAAAGTTTGAGCATAATCAATTCAGGCATTTGAGTTATCAAGAAGGGGGAAAAGGGGCAGGGCTTTTCCCCATAAGTCCTAAGTTGCAAATATGTGTTTTTATATTGTTCAAAGAGACAAAACTAGAAACTGCAAGTCTAGAGTGGCTTGTTTCATATTCCTCAATGAGAAAAGAAAAGCAATCAAAGTTTGAAAACAATCAGTGGGATGTTTATTATTTTGACCATTCAAATGTGTGATTTGCTAGAAACGTTGCTATTAATTTGTTCTGTTTTTTAAATAGTCCCCTTGAAGCTAGATGAGTTGAGAACATAGTGCCTGCAAAGTCAAGGCACTCTCAATTAAAGCAGCTGAGTTAAGAATGATCTCACTAGGGTATCGTGAGTTAAGGAATTCAATTAATATCACCACAGGTGAGACTATTTTAGTTTAAGACACGTCAGGTAAGGTGTTAAGAGCTATCAACCACAGTCAACATGGCAATACTCAGTGCTCCTGTGCAACTGTGACTCTTCTGAAAGAGATTGTTGGCAGCAAAAAGGGCCAAGTTCTATTTTCTAGGAGTTTCTTCTGAAAATTTAAATGACACCAGCTCAAGCCCCTACCCAGAAACCTGGTAAGCTATATAAACACACCACCCGGGGCACCCTTTTGGGGGCAACGCTTCCCAACTCACAAGCACTGAATCCAGGGCTTTAAAACAAGGAACTGAATTAGGGAGGGGACAACAGAATGAACTTAGGACAGTCAGCGATTAATAACTCAACAATATCTATTAGGTAAGACTCCCATCCCCAGGGTATCTCCCAGTAGTTCCAACCCAGTTCTCCTTTTGCAGTTGTGAGTGGCTAATGCACTCTATCCACTTCCCTTCTCCCCACCTCCCCCACTCACAGTTTGTTGTGGAATCCAAGAATTCACGTCAGCCTCCAGCCCCAAAGTGCTGCCTGGGTTTCTCTGGCACCTCTACCACCTGACCCAGCTAAGGTCATTTCAGCTTTGATAGCTAAGTAAGGAGGCCTGCACAGAGTCCCTCAGGGAGGCAGTTGCTCTCTGTGATTTCAGCCCAAGCCACCTCAGCACTGTCCATCACCTGGAAGCCTCCTCAGTTCCACACTATCTGTCCCCTTGAAGCTGCCTCAACTGTGCACCATCTGCTGCCTCTGCACTATAACTACTGTCTGAAAGCTACCTCAGCTCAGCTCTTCAAAGAGCAATTCGAGACATGCAGGACCCTGAACAGAGTTCTTACCATCGGAAAGGCCCTCTCAGCAGAAAGTAGGAGCCACTTTTCTTTCTAGCCCTGTCCAGGCTCCCTAACCCTGACTGCAGTATCTGTCAAGGTGACTCCAGGCACATTTGGAGGGACGCTCTTGCACTTTCATTTCCCAATAGGGTCAGTAGCATTGTATTGCCCCCAACTCAAAATTTAACTGTATTTTAAACAAAATGTCCCATACTGTCACATAACTGCACTGTAAATGAGGCCTAGCTCATCTACAGGTTTCCCCTTGCTCACCAACAGGCCCTTCCTCTCCCCTGGAGCCTCTGTCCAGCTGGAGTTCTCAAGCAGCTCTGGGTTGCTTTTTGCCCTGATTACCAACAGGTGCCCATAGCAAGCTGCTTACTCTCTAGAACATCAGGCCATAGGGGCTTACAGGATGTTTTTGTGTTTCCTAGTCCGTGTGGTTCTGGGTTGCTCAAGTGATTCCATGATGCTAAGTCAGCCAGTGCTAAAGAAAAGTATTACTACTAAAAGTGCTGCAGCTGGGCTGAGTCCCCTTCACATTATGTTTCTTTTTTCCCTTTCTGTTCTGATCTTCATATCTGCTTTCTTGCTGTCTTTAAAAAAAAGTGAGAAATTTCATGGAAAAAATTTATATTCAATAGAAAGGAATCGAATAAGTTATAGTTTCTAAAAAAAACTCATTACCTCAGCTGTGTTGCACACATTTATAGGGAGCATTTTCTATTTGTCCTTCTTGTTAAAACAAATGCCTCAGTTTATGATGTTTCTGGGGAGAATCATCCTCTCCCATGGCAGGGAGAAAAGATCAATGGCAGGGGATATCAGGGACAAAAGCAGGATGGTTCAGGAGGTTGAGGACAGTAGCACCGGGAAAGGGGTAGCAGGACTCAACATTCTCCATACTACCCTACTTCCTCAGGGCCATGCAGTGCCGTCAGACACAGCAGCTAGGCCTCCTACCTAGTGCTCACAGAAGAGCTTTGGGAGGTTTGAATCCTGCCCTCTTCCCGCAATGATACACGTTACCTTACACCTTCTTCCCCTCACAGTGTCCTCTCCCCTACTGTACAAGAAAGGCCAGACCTTTACCCTCTATATAACCTAAGGAAACTGCAGGCGTTGCACCCCTCCTCACACACACAAATCCTACTGGTTTATAGGAAATCTATTTTAATTAAATAACCATTTATTTAAATGAAAAAATGCTTCCTGGAAAGGGAATATTTTGTCTGTAAATATGGTATATAAAGTCTCACTTTCCCTAAACTGCATGTACAGTAGGTGCCTGCCTGCAGAAAGGCTGGGTTGAGGGGACTGAAAGGGGAAAGTAAAATTGCTTCATTGGCATCCGGTGGGTTTTTATGTCTGTGTTTAGGCTATTACTGCAAGGCATTGTTTGTATTCTCTGGGCATTGGGTAGGCAGAATTGAATTCATTTCCAGCTTTCTGAGCACCTAATTTCATTTCAGTACATCACAACATGCTCTCACTATAAGCTTGTAATTTCAATTCTTCATACTTTCTGTGCTGTGTTTCATGTTTCAATATAATTTCAACCGCTTTTCCCAGCCTGCTGAAATAGTATGCATGGGTTTTGATGCTGATCTCACTCTACGCTGGCTTTACATCAATGTAACTCTACAGTAGAATTTCTCCCAATGTATGCTGTTGCATGCAAAAATCAAAAGCAGGTTCCTGGTCTGTGACAAATGTCAACTATAATGAAAAAGAAAACCACAGACGAGAGAGTTGGCTGTAGGCACTTGAATCAGACCTCCTGAGGTTCATCACCCAACTAAAAGCTGGAAAGGCAAGCTACCACCACTTCCTCTACTATATCCAATGTGTCTGAAGTATCATCCATCAAAAGAACACTTCCTACAAAAGAACAATATTAGTGCTGGTTACCAACATCTGAAGTAGTTTCACTGTTGCCCATCCTATTATCCTCCTCCTGCACCATCAAACAAGCTGTCAAAGCACCAAGATTGACAGCCATTGCAGTGTTGCTAGAAATTAAAAGGTTTACAGATGCTTTCCTGCAACCTACTTGCTTCATGTTTAACTCCAGTCTAAGCTACTACAGAACTGCTTACCTTTCTGAGAAACAAACAGTGTAGTCACACTTTTCTCAGGCAGAGAAGTGATCCACAAAACTTAAATTTTATTTTTGCTGAAGTTCTACAGTTAGTAGCTTCTTGACTCATGGAACACACACAAAAAAATTGTTATTCAAATGTGCAAAAAATGTCATGATCTATAGTTAAGCTTGCTAAAGGCAAATAGCAAGCAACTCCAACCTCAATCTTCAAGAAATACAGAGTAAAGTCATACAATTACAAAATCACCTCACACATACACACCCCTAGCCACTTGCAAACACATAGACTTATAGACTTTAAGGTTAGAAGGGAACATCCTGATCATTTAATCTGACATTCTGCACATTGCAGGCCATAAAACTTTGCCCACTCATTCCTTTAATAGACCCAGAACCTTGGGCTGAGTTACTGAAGTCCTCAAATCATGGTTTTAAAACTTCAAGTTACAGAGCATTCACCATTAACACTAGTTTAAAGTTGCAAGTGACCTGTGCCCCATGCTTCAGAGGAAGGTGAAAACCCTGCAGGGTCTCTGCCAATCTGACCTGGGGGAAAATTCCTTCTCAACCCCAAATATGGCGATCAATTAGACCCTGAGCATGAGGGCAAGACCCACCAGCCACACACATGGGAAATAATTCTCTGTAGTAACTCAGAGCCCTCCCCATCTAGTGTCCCATCTCCAGCTGTTGGAGATTTTTGCTACTGGCAGTTGCTAATGGGCCACATGCCATCATAGGCAGTCCCAACATACCATCCCTTCTATAAACTTATCAAGTTCAGTCTTGAACCCAGTTAAGTGTTTGCCCACTGCTCCCCTTGGAAGGCTGTTCCAGAAATTCACTCCTCTGACCATTAGAAATCTTCATCTAATTTCAAGCGAAAAATTGTTGTTGGCCAGTTTATATCCATTTGTTCTTGTATCCACATTGGTGTTTAAACAAATCCTCTCCCTCCCTGGTATTTATCCTGCTGATGTATTTATAGATTATATATGCAATCATATCTCCCCTTAGCCTTGTTTTGGTTGGGGTAAACAAGCAATCCTTACCCAGAAAAAATCAATTGTGATCTACCATAGTCACCAAGGTGACCCCCCACCCCAGACAGCCTTAATTTTGCCTTTGGTTGGATGACCATGTTTCTACAGGATGATTCTGTATTTCCTCATTTTCTGTGTTTCTGATTTGAGCATTATTTACCCTTTGGGATTTTAATAGTTTAAGAGGTTTTTTATGATGCTGGATTATACAATTCCATGCTATTAATAAGTAGTGTTGATATATTGTTGAGTGGTTTG
Source organism: Chelydra serpentina (assembly GCA_037349315.1). Classification (NCBI taxonomy): domain Eukaryota; kingdom Metazoa; phylum Chordata; order Testudines; family Chelydridae; genus Chelydra; species Chelydra serpentina. The sequence goes on from JBAIAC010000010.1 coordinate 50,169,069, forward strand.
TAGAGTATTTATTGTTTCTTAGGCAAGGGAGCTACAGTAAATGTGTGTGGCATACCACATAAGGCAGAGTTAAGGTAGTCTGAGTATCACCTTGATATTGAATCTTCCACCCAGCCACGATCTACCTTCAGCTCCTTTTCCTGTACATAATTGCCAGTCATTACACTCTGGCTCCACACATCCTCACTCGGCTAATTTAGATTCAGACACTATCTTTCTGGTTTAAGCCTTCCTTCCAGCAACTAACTCTGGCCCATTCATGGTCTCCAGACAGTTCCTTGCCTTCCAGAAGGCTATTCAGTGTTAGCAGAAGTAGCTCACCTACTCGCTTCCTCTCCTTTAGCCTCAGCTGCTTGACTTTCCCTTTTTAAGACCAAACCCACACAGGTGTGGCTAACTGAGCCCAAGTCTGCCCATTAACCCTTTCCAGCTCTTGACAGGGTCTCACCCCATCACAATTACATTGATTGGCATGGTAGTTACATGGTACCACATAATCCTCAATGAAATGTTGTGGTTGTGACATGGAGACCTTGTGTCATGTTAACTGTCATTGGAGTTGGCCCAAAAGATAAGTATATTACATGGGCTATTTCAAGAGAATCAAACTTTTTCCCATTTTGTTCATTTGTTCAAGATTTTTTTTTTTTTGGATAATTTTATTTTCATTTTGGTGGTGGTGGGGGGAACACTCTTTTTACACGTTTGCCCTTTTTTCCACTGGAAAGAAAGGGAAGGAATCATAGGTTAAAAAAAGTGAGAGAAATTTAGATTTTCCCCACAAAATGAAAAGTTTCAAAAGATTTTTCATTTTGAAAATTTTCATAAGAAAGATGAAAATGTTTTGTTATGGTTGAAAAGTCATTTAAAAAAAAAATCCACAAAATTTCAATCAGCTCTAATTGTTAGACCTGAAATTCTCTGTCACATTATCTTTCCTGCTCAAAACCTATTGTACTAACTGCTCTGTTGAAAACTCTTTCTTGCATTATCTGCTAATAATTCTATCAGATTACCTGACGCAGCCAATAAGTCAAAGCAGAGGAAAAGTCTCTTTCCTCCCCTCCCCTGGGAAAGTGCTCTCAGAATTCCTCCAAACACTGTCAAACAAAAGGCTATTGCAGTGTGCCCAGAAGGTTACCAAGTTCTAGAAACCTCAAACCGAGGTCTAGATTCTCTGGTCCTTCACAAAGTACATTTAGGATATATAAGGGGATAGGTGTATTTTCTAATATACATATTGCAAAACACATCTGCCCCCTAACATATTTATGGTCTGTAGTATTTACCAGTCAGTTGTGAAAATGGCAAAGAATGTGATAGTGATGTAGAGTCTGGGAGACGGAGCGAAGGTATTTGCCATAAAATTCCACAAAACAACCAAACTGTTAAATATAGATCAGGAATCAGCAACCTTTGGCACGTGGCCTGTCAGGGAAAGCTGCTGGCAAGCCGGGATGGTTTGTTTACCTTCAGCGTCCGCAGGTTTGGCTGATCGCAGCTCCCACTGGCTGGGGTTTGCCGTTCCAGGCCAATGGGGGCTGTGGGAAGTGGCGGCTAGCACATCCCTCAGCCCACGCCGCTTCCCACTGTTGGTTCACCATTCCAGGCCAACGGGGGCTGTGGGAAACGGCGTGGGCTGAGGGATGTGCTGGCTACCACTTCCCGCAGCCCCCATTGGCCTGGAACGGCAAACCCCAGCCAGTGGGAGCTGCGATTGGCCAAACCTGCGGACGCTGAAAGAAAACAAACCATCCTGGCCTGCCAGTGGCTTTCCCTGATGGGCTGCGTGTCAAAGGTTGCTGATCCCTGGTATAGATCATATTAACTATATAATAAAACAGCCCAATGGGTACTTTTATAGACTCTGTGCTGCAACCCTGAATCAACCAGATGTGTGATGTTTTATCCTTGTGCTGTACTGTTTTGCTTTTCTGGGATTTTGACCACTGAGCTTACATAAACAATGGCATGTTGGGGATACTCCATGCAATATAAAGAACATTAAATTCTCCACTGAGCTTTATTTTTTTTTTAAATCTTTTTGTTGGGGCAACGCTGCAGGAGCATCTAGATATTATGATCTCTTTTCAGTGGTTTCTCAATATTATATACGGTTTTTGTTTTGTTTAAGTGAAGTAGAGTTCAGCATTAGTAACTTGGATGCTAACTGTGTGTCAGAAAATCCAAGAATTCAAAACTAAAGCTTACATTAACTGGTTAATGTTTGAACAGAATTTTGAAAGCCCCTAAGTATTAATCATTTATTAATATTATTATTGTTGCATATACCATTCCCTAACTTTAAAACAGGGTTTACGTGATTGGATGAGGAATCTACAATAATACTATTAGAGGAGGCTAAAATCTCCGTGGATCTATGATTTCTTCTGCCAGCATAAATCTGGGCCTACAGTACATGAGTGAGAATATCCACCACAAGAAAGGTTGCGGACCAGAATATGGCATGTGCTGATTGATTTAGAATGCCCCTCTCAAACAGTTGCTATTGGTCAGGCTTCTTTAGAGTCTTGGCTGTAATCTGAAGCTGCCTTTCCTTCCTCCACATGGGTAGTAAACTCCCACATGAGATTGGTAGCCAGACTGTGTTCCCTTGTCATAGGTAAGGCTGCTACATAGCATCACCTATGGGTCCAAGCGTGGTGCTGCAGGTGTAACCCACACACCTCCTGGGCGTGGTGCTCTGTCCCCCTCTAGTGGCACCGAGACCACTTAGAGATTAATGAGTCTGCTACAACCTTAGCTAAGAGCCATGTGGCTTTTAGCTCATGCAGTAGAGGCTCATACACTAAGCTCCAGAGGTCTCAGGTTCTATCCCGCCTGCTGACAACCTGGGTCTGTCGGTGTTATATAGGCAGCCCCTGCCTTTGACCACAAGCTGTGGCGGGCCGCATGGAGCAGGGTCCCCCTCACCATAAGCTCAGTATCAGTCTCCAAACAGTTAACTAAAGATTAAAAAACTCAGAATTTGACCATCTGTGCATTTAAACAACAACAGCAACAACAACAAAATACTTCTTACAGAGCGCAAAGCCCTGATTTGTCTGTGGAGTTCTTAGCTGGCACTGAGGAACTTCTCCTCCATCCCAGTCTCATCCAACATCCCCTTAAGAAGAAGCAGGCAAGCCTTCTTAACTGGCCTATTGGCTCCTGATTAGTCAATGTCTCCTCCTGGTCGTTCTAGGCCTCCAGAAGACTAAGTGTTGTTGGTATCCTGGTCTGAGTGGGTTTTCTTTGAGCAGGGCAGTGTCAGGGTGCTGATGCCTCCATCAGGGGACAGAGAAGGCCTGCTTGACCCCATCACAACCATCCATCAGTGTTGATACCCCAAGGGATAAGCTACGGCAGAGAGGTGAAAGTTACATTTCACCCTGCATACTAGTAGGGAGTATGTTTTCGAAAAAAATAAGCATGAGCAATGGGGGGAAATATTTGGTTATGTTTCGATTTCATAGTTTTGTTGGGTCATATCAGTCACAGCAGAGTTCAAGGAGAGGCTGTATTCTCTATGAAATAATGATACTGGAGTATCATTGATTTTTAAGATGTTACATATTATAAAAATACATTTTGCACAATTCAATAGACAAGAAAGCTAATTGCTAAGCTTGGAACAATAGAAAAATAAATAGGGGACATATCAGCTGCAGGTTAGCAAAAAAGCATTTTCTTTATTAAGTTTCTTCTACAGAGATCAAAATTGAAGAAGATACTGCCATCCCATTATTCCAAATGTCAGCTTCTGTGGCCAGATTTGCTCTTTCTTACTCATGCGAAGTAGTACCTGACAGTATGAGTAGTCCCATGGAAATAGATGGGACTACTCATTAAGGAAGGTGCAGTTTAATTTGAGTAAGGGCATCTATATCTGGGACTTAGAATGCACTATTCATTCAATGGGAAATCACACACTATAACAGATTAGTATATAGAAAATATATCATGGATTCCTAGCCATTCATCTACAGACTGCCTGCTGCCATGAGATGACCTGAGTAAAATGGCCAGCAGTCATACCAGAAGCAACAGAGCATGAGGCCAAATGCTGAGGTCCTTATTCTGGACAATGAACAGTGAAGTTGCCTGAGTTTGAACTGAGAAAAAATGGAGTACGGGCATCAATATTTGCCCCCATTGTCTTTCAACTCCTGTATGAATGTTGGCCATTCCACTCAGCGCCTCTGATGACTGTTATCTTTAAACTGCTTTTAGGAGTTGCACCATTATATTTTATTTTGCAAAATGCTTGGGGGAATTTGGCCTGCATTATTCAGCATTGCTGGAGGTACTTTTTTACTTTAAGTCTGAAATCAGAAAACCAGAAGAAATCCATATTCTGAATTATCTTCAGGAAACAGCACAAACAAACAAGACCTTCTGTCCTGATACTTTCATATGTTCGTAATTTTATAAATTACAGTTTTTATTAACATGCATTAGTCATCATTTGTGAATCTGTTTTTTTTAAATAAACCTTTCTCAAGATGCTGTAGAGCTTTTTCATCACATCATAAATATTTGGTTCTGTTTTATTATACAACACAAGGCATATTTTCTGCTATATGTTTCTGTGCTACATGCCAAACATCCTTCAGGAAAAAGAAGGTTTGACATCAGAATTAAATTTCAAACAGCATTATCTACAAGTAGATAATGGATCTTTTATAAAGAGGCAGAATTTCTTTTTTCTTTAGACTTACAGAGATTAAGGTCACATCACAGTATGTTAAAGTACATAAACCTCCATAATCTTTGGCAGATTTATTACCTACCACACACTCACAGTACCCTGTGAATCTTTGTAATTCTTAATATGAACAGCTGGCAGTAAATAACCATATATAAAGCATTTGATGGTGAAAAAGGGATGATTTGTAAGGAAGGTGCTGATCCCAAAGACAACATTTAACTTGTTTTTGCAGATGTCTTGACATTTAATCTCTAATTTAATGAGTGAATATTTCAGTAAATCAGCAAATACTGGGATCTGCACTTGATGAAATTTACCAGGGAGTTGCAGTTCTTTTTTTTTTCTTTCTTTTTTTTTTATAAACACATCCAGTTTAGTAAAGCCTGCCACTTACAAAGCCTCCCATCAGTTGCTTGGTATGGAGGAAAGCATTTAAAGGGGATGAAAAAAGGAGGAAGAAACTGCTAACATAATATTTGACACTCTAAACATTGTTTTGCTCTGCGAGTACCAGGGTTGGTACTGTAGTGTTTTTAAAGGAGGATCTATGTTACCTGCAGAGAACTCTACGAAATGATTACTACTGTGTGAGATGCAGATTGTGAACAGTCTTCATTCCATTGCCTTTGAGTCTTCAAGACTTGACATCTATGTCCTGCTCCTGTCAGAAACTGCCCACCAGTGTGAGTAGGGTGTTCACAATGTCACCCTAAGAATGCACATTGGTCATTGACTGATTTCATTGCAGAATCACAAACTGCACAGAGGCCCGAGTAAATTAAAATGTATTGGTCTTTGGTTTTTATGATTTTTGGCACATAAAGGGGCAGGCTGTATCTGGCCCTGGATGAATAGGTGGAGGGGGATGTGTATTCTTTGCCTCTAGGCAGGGTCCAACTATAATTGCAGTACCTGTGCTCTCTTTTATGCAGGGACTGTTCTGTGTTACTCTATAGGATTCAAGGCAGCTCAAAAGGGCTGGGAAATATGTGGAACCATGGTGATGAAGCATTTGCAGCCATGGTGCAGTCTCCTTTGGCTGAAACAGCACACCCACAATGGGTCAGTGTAGCTGTAGTTTAGGAGTGCTCTTTGGTTCCTCGGACACAAAGCTCTCACATAGCAGCATCTGTGAGTAATTCTTCCTATATGAATAGAGGGAGACCATTTTGGAAAAATCTGAGACCTCTAGAGAGACTGCCCCCAAGAGCAGCTGACAGCCCAAGCCTGCAGAATGAACTCCCCCAGGAACTAACGACCTTCACAAATGTCACCACCTTCTGTTTGAAGGGCACGACCATGTCTTCAACCTGGCCTCTATAACTATAAACATTTTGCAACATATATATATATGTTTAATATATATATAAAAAAAAAACCCACAAGCAAATCAAGGTGCCCCCCCCCCCCCCCAGTACACACACTGAAACAACCCACTGCACATGCTATTGTCCCCCCTGTGGAGAGATGAGAGAACAAACCACATGTGATATGTTATTCACTTTACTCAATGCACTACAGGAAGGTACTCGAGATTATACTGTGCTCCTCACTATAGTAACATACCTAGAATAGGACAGAATGATGACGCTGTCCACGGTAGGTGCCAGAGTTGTTTGGCAACAGAGAGGAGCACATTCTGTGACCTTGTGGAGGGTGGTCCAGTTCACAATGCATTTGGAGCTTCTACTTGACGAGTGTGGCTCCATGGCACACCCTACTCACTGCCAGGTCTTTACAACACAAGCAAAGTGAATTTGGCAGGCTTCTTTGGTTGTTTCATTCTAAAGCCGCAATGGATACATCTACACAGTCAGTGTCAGCAGACTGAGCTCCAGCCAGAGTTGCAATGTCTACAGAGCATGACAGTGAGTTCCACAAGCCCAAGTCTGGCGACCTAGGCTAGAGGCTCACTGCTGCAGGCCTTGGATACGTACCCAATAGGCTGCCTGGCCTGCAGAGCCTTAGTGAACTATCTGAGCCAGATCATCAATACCAAAAAAATATGAAGCTTTGCTGATTGACACCAACTGAGGATTGGGCCCAACCGTGTTCATAGCTCATGCCACTATTTAACAAGAAGCTACTCGGTCAGCAGCCAGGCTACCACCACTTGCAGCCAGATTCCCTCACAACTTTCCCAATTCCATTTTTTCACACTTTTCCTGTTATCCCTGTGCTTTCTGGAACTCTGCAAAATCTCTGCTCCCCAGTCCTCTGCCATTTCAGTCTCCATTACAATGTAGTAAAAACTGAGAAAAACAAAGAAGAAACCTGCAACCCCAGATTTCACAGGCTTTTAAGATTTACTGTACCAACAGCCTAAATCAGAGGCATGCTGTCATCTCCATTTTTGCTGTTGTTTATCTCTCATTTACTGGGATAATACCTTAGAAAGAACACCTCTAAAGACAAGCACTGTGACTAGTCCTGCTTGAACTTCTCTAACAGAGAATGGCCCAGATCCTCAGCTGGTGTGAATTCATATAGTGCTGTGAAAGTCTTTCTGTGGTGGTGGTCAGAGGTAGCCCAGGTGTTGAGAGAGATGAGGTGCTTCTTGTTAAGCACTGATATCTAGTGGAGTTATGCTGATTTAAAGCAACTTTAAGGCCCAAAGCCTTAAGATGGTCTGCTGCCATCCTATTTAGTCACAACACTGGTATATGAGAAGTAGTTTGAATGTGTTTGCAGGCCCTGAAGTTCAAACAAGGTTGAGTTGAAATGAACCTGCTTTTCACATGTTTACTCATCAGCAGAGTTCAGGTTTGACTGGTTCTTAGACACAGGAACAAGTCCATACTGGGTTCTCTGGTTCACCAGACTTGAGAATGGTGTCTATATGTGACCAGCCCCAGGAGACTTTTTCTAGTGAACAACAGCCTGAACTCATAATTCACCAAGTGAACAGCAGCCTCTATGGGCTAGATTTTGATTCAGACTTTGTCCTTGTGCAAAAGTTTGAGAGAGCCTAAGACCCTTACATATCTGTGTAGGAGTATGTATAGTTACTTACCTACTTGTTCTCTCATCGGGGTAGATGGGCAGGAATGGCTGGATCCTTTGCTCCACTCACTGTGCTTGCTTGACAGAGTAGTTGGATCCACCATAGGGCAGAACAGGGTAGTAATTTACCGATATTGTAGGTCAGCAGTAAACTGCTACCCTCCAGGAGCAAAGAGGAAGCTGGGGATGAATTGTGAGTCAGAGGTGTGTCTGAGTCTCAGTGTATCCCAGAGCTACTCCTGAGGTGGGGGCAGGGGAGCTTCCACATAATCCCTTGTTAAGGGTTGTGGCTAATGTGAAAGGCGAGTGTTGTGCCTAAATGTTTATAGGGATGCAGACAGAGCCAAAAGTCCACTTACCTAAACCTATATCTCTGTCTCTTTCTTCACTTTTGTCCTGTGCTTCACATGTAACTATGTTGTCTATACTATGTACATGTTAGCCTTGTACAATTTCCTCTGTAGAGTGGAGCATAACTGCTGCATGCCAATGTTTAGTTATTTCCTCTTGTCCTGGGCAATGGGACTGAAAATGGGAGGAAAGTAACTGTTGGGCATTTGAATTTGTCCCATTTTTGCTACATGTAAGATGTTTATCCTTGTCACTTTAGAGTCAACCCCCCTTTTCATAAGAACATAAGAACGACCATACTGGGTCAGACCAAAGGTCCATCTAGCCCAGTATCCTGTCTTCCAACAGTGGCAAATGCCAGGTGCCCCAAAGGGAATGAACATTACAGGCAATCATCAAGTGATCCATTCCCTGTGGCCCATTCCCAGCTTCTGGCAAACAGAGGCTAAGGACACCATCCCTGCCCATCCTGGCTAATAGACATTGATGAACCTATCCCCCATGAATGTATCTAGTTCTTTTTTGAACCCTGTTATACTCTTGGCCTTCACAACATCCTCTGGACAGGAGTTCCACAGGTTGACTGTGCATTGTGTGAAAAAATATTTCCCTTTGTTTGTTTTAAAATGCCTATGAATTTCATTTGGGGACCCCTAGCTCTTGTGTTATAAGAAGGCGTAAATAACACTTATTTACTTTCTCCACGCCAGTCATAATTTATAGACCTCTATCATATTCTCCCTTAGTCGTCTCTTTTCCAAGCTGAACAATTCCAGTTTTATTAATCTTTCCTCATATGGAAGCCGTTCCATACCCCTAATCATTTTTGTTGCATTTTTCTGAACCTTTTCCAATTCCAATATATCTTTTTTAAGATTGGGCAACCACATCTGTACTCAATATTTAAGATGTGGACATACTATGGATTTATATAGAGGTGATACGATATTTTCTGTCTTATTATCTATCCTTTCTTAATTATTCCCAACATTAGCTTTTTTGACTGCCGCTGCACATTGAGTGGATGTTTTCAGAGGACTATCCAGAATAACTCCAAGATCTCTTTCTTGAGTGGTAACAGTTAATTTAGACACCATCATTTTATATGTATAGTTGGGATTATGTTTTCCAATGTGCATTACTTTGCATTTATCAACATTGAATTTCATCAGCCATTTTGTTGCCCAGTCATCCAGTTTTGTGAAATTCCTTTGTGGCTCGTTGCAGTCTGCTTGGAACTTAACTATCTTGAGTAGTTTTGTATCATCTGCAAATTTTACCACCTCACTGTTTACCCCTTTTTCCAGATTATTTACGAATATGCTAAATAGGACTGGGCCCAGTACACACCCCTGGGGGACACCACTATTTACCTCTCTCCATTCTGAAAACTGGCCATTTATTCCTACCCTTTTTATTCCTACCCATTTGTTTTCTATCTTTTAACCAGTTACTAGTCCATGAGAGAACCTTCCCTCTTATCCCATGACAGCTTACTTTGCTTAAGAGCTTTTGGTGAAGGACCTTGCCAAAGGCTTTTATGAAAATCTAAGTACACTATATCCACTGGATCCCCCTTGTCCGCATACTTGTTGACCCCTTCAAAGAATGCTAGTGGATTGGTGAGGCATGATTTTCCTCTACAAAAATCATGTTGACTCTTCCCAAACAAATTGTGTTCATCTATGTGTCTGACAATTTTGTTCTTTACTATAGTTTCAACTACTTTGCCCAGTACTGAAGTCAGGCTTACTGGCCTGTAATTGCTGGGATCACCTTTTAAAAAATTGATATCACATTAGCTATCCTGCAGTCATTTGGTACAGAAGCTGATTTAAATGATAGGTTACAAATTACAAGTTCTGCAATTTCACATTTGAGTTCCTTCAGAACTCTTGGGTGAATACCATCTGGTCCTGATGACTTATTACTGTTTAGTTTCCTTGATGTTGTCAGGATTCTACATCATCTTTCAGTATCTACAGATTCCTCTTATAGATCAGTGCTTTAGACAATACATTTTCATTCATCTTAATAGTGTCTCAATGATCTGAATTACTCCTTGAATTTCAGATATTTTTCTCTTCTATGTTTTCCTCTTGTCATCTTTCTGAGGGCAGCAAAAATAAAATGAAAATGTGCTGTCAGAACTCCAAGTCCTTCAGGGCTGTTAACTTCTCATCCCCCTCTCTCTCTTCATCTATATTTCCATATTTCCCAAATTCTTCCATATGTTCTTCAACTTGGTTAATTTCACTATTCAAAGTTTCCAGCATAGCCCCAAAGAAACCATAAACCATTTATCTCTTTTTTGGCATGTAGGAAGTCAGCAGTTCTTGCAAAGGCCTGCCACAAACATTGGGCTCCATGCCTTTGGGAAGGAGAAACAAGGTCGGAAATAATTGGGAAGTGTGCACATGCCAGAGGAACTTTTGTTTAAAGATGTCTGTTATCCAATTTTCCCCCCTCTTAAAGTACTTTTGATGGTCTCCAGGTGCCTCTCCTAGGACTAGGATATTTTATTTACTGTTATCAGGAATTTCACCCCAAGTGACAGCAAAATGAAGAGGTAAATTTGTCCTCCAATTCTTTTGATTTGGTCCCAATTGATTATATAAGAGTATCTCCAATGGCAAAAACAGCAACCTCAGTATTTATCATAATCATATATAGGGCTGTGGTTTTATCATGGTATGTTTTAGGAAACATATTGTAGTGAAATGGGCAGAAGAATCCCCAAAAGTCAAAGATATTTTTTAGAAAATATGGAAATCATGGAATCCATCTGTGACAGCTCTGATAAAAGTACAGCCTTAAGCATACAAGGTGGTCCAATTGGCAGCTAAATCCAGCTATGGGATGATTCTTTCCAGCCCCTGAACAATTTTCAGCTGCATGCAGCCCTACAGGTCCCATGCTCCCTGCTCCCTGAGGCACCAGGTTGTCATTTTTTCCACAACAAAAGCCCTCAAATCTCCAAAAGATGACATAAACAGCCCAAAAAAATAAATAAAAGAAAAAGAAAGCTGCAAAAGTCCAAAAGGCAAGCCCAAGCTCATCATAACCCGCAGCCACTTAGGGCACTCACCTTGCAGTCCAGACCTCATCTGTTCCGCACCGTCATCTGTCTGGCTTCACTGCAGCTGGGAAGGATCACGAGGGTGGAATGGGCACACTGCCACTGGTGTGACCGTGTAAGGTTACGAGGATGAGAGTGGATCCACACACTCTCCAAAATGGCATCCTCCATGTGGCACTCTTTGAAAATAGCATCCTTTGCAACACCAGCAACCAGCCCAGAGCATTGAAAAGGTTGGATCACCCTTAACATACAAAGCATTCTTATTATTTTTTGTACTGCATTTAGTACGCCCGGGAGTACCCAGGCTGTGAGTCACCATGCTGCCACCTGCCCTTATATGAGGAAGCCTCATCTGTGCCTGTTTGGAGTCAGCCAACTCCGCCAGCCACGGGCAACTCAAGGACCCCTCTCTATGCCTATGACTTGGCAGGTTGGTGATTGGCACGCTCCAATGTCTGAGCCCTCTGCCCTTCTCTCTGCAGTGTCCAGCTTGTGGCCCACCAGCACTGCATTCACAGATTTGCTGTTCCCAAAGGAACAGAGCACCCCAACTTCCCAGTTACACTGTAGATCACCTCTTCACTTAACACACAGTGCTTAGATATACAGTGAAATCAAGTAAAAACGTATTTAACAAAGTAGAGAGATTTGAGTGATAGCAAGGAGCAGTATTGGAAACAAAGGAGTACATGTAAAATAAAATCATTACTCGCATTCTAGAACCTACATTCATCTAACTAGAAACAATCGTGTCTAACAAAGTATTGCTCACCAGCACTTTTCAACCAGTCAGGCTCTGATCCCTTTTTATAAGACAAGTCATGCTGTCAGCTTGTCTCCTAGGTGAAGAATTCAGAGTGTCTCTTGGTACCCTTAGATATAGAAGGACAGTTCTTTATTCTTTTTCATAAACAGAACTCCCTCGGCTCATTATTTTTTCCCCGTGGCTCCTCTCTTGTTGATTTTGCTGTTGTGAGACACAGAATACACAATGCCCAACAGGAAGAAAAGCGTCTGCTACCTGCTGCTTGAAAGGAACCTATTTAAGACAGGTCACTTCTTGGTTACCTGCTTTAGCTCCAAGGCTTTGAGAATGTAATTTCCAGTATAGATACCTAACTCCTTAAATATTATCAGTACATAAATTTTGAAATGATTATGACAATTACTGGGCTACTGGCTCTCGATAAAGACCTTACATGCCAAACTTTGGTGAATGTAATATGCATATATCTGACCCAAGGGATCCCTGTAAAACCCTCTGCATCCTCTGTGGCCGCTGACAACTGGCATCAAGAGGTTCACGGGTCACACTTTCCCCCAACCCTAGTTTCTCAGTTACTGATCACACTGCATGGAAGCACTAGTAAAGCATTACATGGTTTTTGCACTAGCAGTAACAAATATTTTAATGTAATCATTTTGTTCGTGCTACTGCTGATGGTTTTGTTGCTGCCAGTTGTCTTGTCTCTTGTTTTTATTCATTTTAGGGAATGTCTACACTGCAGTAAAACACCTGCGGCTGGCCCATGTCAGCTGACTTGGGTTCACGGGGTCAGGCTGTGGGGCTATAAAATTGCAGTGTAGATATTCAGGTTTGGCCTGGGGCCCGAGCCATGGGGCCCTGTAAGGGAGGAGGGTCCCAGAGCCCAGGCTCAGTGTGAGCCTGAACATCTACACGGCAACTGTATAGCCTCACAGCCTGAGCCCCATAAGCCAAAGTCAGCTGGTGTAGGCCAGCTGAGGGTGTTTCATTGCAGTGTGGACATACCCTTAGAATGCAACACACAGTATTTAATAATAGAGGGACAACTTCTGTCTATGCTGTACTTAGCCTTTTATCAGCACCACTTTTAAGTGCCTCCACATCAACCCTTGAAGGTCAGTTGGGAATGTGAGCAGGGGGTTCCCTATCTTCTTCACAGTTATGACCCTCAGAGCTGCTCAGGATGAGAGAGCTCAAGCACACTAACTCCATAGCACCTTGATTAGCATTAGGCAATGCTGATCCCTCTTTTTCCCCATGGAGGTTATTGAAGCCCTGGGGCTACAGTAAGGTGACCAGATAGCAAGTGTGAAAAATCAGGACGGGGGGGATGGGACGTAATAGGAGCCTATGTAAGAAAAATCCCCAAATATCAGGACTGTCCCTATAAAATTGGTACATCTGGTCACCCTAGGCTACAGTAACACACCTGGGAACCACCCAGAGGGAAAGAGAGGAACCAGGTGAGATCCTCAGATTTAACCAAACAGGCAGTATAATGGAACAGAAGTGGGAGGTTGCTGGGTTGCATCTCCCTCTGATCACCAAGGATGAGTTTTCATTCCCAGTGGATTCCATACTCTGCTACAAGGTGACAGATCAATTTTGGTTTGATTAGCCCCCACAGCTATGGAGCCTGGCCCGGCCAGACAGCTCTGATGGTGTCTACAGCGTGGAGACACTAGGGCTGAATAATGGCTCACAGAACTGAAGTTTCTGTTCTTTGGGTGATTGATTAAGTGCAGTTTTCTCACATAGACAAGCTTTTGGATGCATCACTGGCAGTAGTAATAGTCTTATGTTCTCCAAGGAGCAGGCACAGAGTGGGATACAGATTAAACCATGAACAGCAGATTTTAGAAGCACTTATAGCAAATACATATTCAAACATTATCGCTTTCTATGAACATTCAGTGAAAAACAAAACAAAGCCTTTTGCATGACTGTTCCTGAAAACACTAATGAAAGGGGTAAAACATGACAGGCATGTGAATTGGCAGGCGTTATTTGCACGTATATTTGTGATTCACTATTCAATGTATTTTCTCAGCTCAAGTCCTGACTCGGTCAACATTCCCAACAGAGTCAACGACCATGTTCCTGGCCGAAAAAGGGTTACAGGATAAGGCCACAATCAGAAGTGCCAAAGGTTAAACTTCAACCCCCATGGTAATGTGAGTTGAACACTAATGTGTCTTTTGCCATCAAATCTAACCCTTCCAATTCTGCAAAATTGAACAAGCAGGAATTTCTTTTTCCAGATCTCCAGCCTCTGGCCACCAGCACTTATAACTGGCCCTGTCTTCCTCCCCTATGGCCTGTTTCCATGGTGTGTAACAAAGCTGCAACTGTTTCTCAGAAATCACTTTCACTGCACCCCAAATGGTCATGAAGTGTATAGACAGAACAGTAAAGAGGCCAAAAGAATCCCCCATTGCTAACTAGAACTAAGATGAATTGTGTCATAGTTCAGAGCACTGTTGTTGCTTTGGCACTGAATAACTGCACTTGGCCTCTGCCAAGGCGGGTGTCAGCTGGTAAATTACAACATTGGCAGACCAGACAGAGATAAGCAAAAAATACAATGACAGCTGCTACACAGAACTATTCTTTCTGGCCTAGTGAATACAAAAATACATTGTATAAATAAAGACAGACAGCTTCATTATGCAATTGTCTGCTACTATGTCACTGCTAAAGAAGTAGTATTGACTCAGGAAACCATACCCAGAGTTATCAAGCTAATGTGTTCTTGCTTTTTGGACACACCGTGCTATAAGAAATGTAATAATGTAACTCTCTAACAATAGAACTACAGTAATATGTGGGGGAGCCAAGAACCTGGTGAATATCAAGACACTTTGTTTTTGATAAATGCTTATAGTGTACATTTTGTGTCTAAAAATGAAGACCCTGAAATAGAACAAATATATTTGACATTCATATTGGTTCTAGTTAGTGTATAACTAATAACTTACACATAAATAATGCTAACATCTCTTTCCATCAATTAAAACCTATAAATAGGTTTTCATTCCTTTCTTTCTTTCTTAAAATGGTTTACTCTAACATGAAGCATGTTACTGTATAGGAAAACTGTATTAAGTAAACCACAAAAAATGAAAAGAAATCATCATAGGATATTATGTTTATTAGATTAATATTTTCATCCTCGGTCTCATCATTATCTTTGCAAAGCGATGTTGGATAAGCACTTAGACTCTGTGAGTTAAGGAGGCAGCATTTAATGAGGCTTTAAAGTGGTCTCATTCACCTTTTGCTTTAACCTGATATCAGTGAGCATGTTAACTAAACACACTGGAGAGACAAGTGAATCTGCAATGATGTTCTCCTGGGTAAAAGGCAGATGAAAATTATTCATTTGAAAGTAAAGGAACAGAAAGTGAAATCAAGAACATATTGTGTTAAATCTTGCAGAGCATTTTTCATCTGGAAGGCCAAAGAGCAGACAACTGTCTGAAAATGGGAACATAAATATTCTGCAAAGAAGGGATAAGCAATGTTCTTCTTTATGGGAATAAATTGACCATCCAAGGTTCATTCAAATGATCCAAGATTTTCAAGGAAAAATGGTGTCTGAACTGGCTCACGTATAGATTTGTCTGAGAACCAGGGATCACCAGCAATTTCTAATCATCTATAACACATACTATTAATGTCTGTAGCATGGTTGTTATCAGATCCCCAAGCTTTTTGCAAATGCAAAATAGCACAAAATAAAATGAAAAACAATATAAAATGAAAGCAACAAGGTGGGTGAAGTAATATCTTCTATTAGACTAATTTCTGTTGGTGAAAAAGACAAACAAAGTAAGCAAAGTAAGCAGTCATGGGTTAAGAGGGAAGATCCTCTCATGGATCAGTAACTGGTTAAAACAAAGGTAGGAATAAATTAACAGTTTTCACAATAGAAAGTGGTAAATACCATGGTCCTCCAAGGAACTGTACTGGGACCAGTGCTATTCATCATATTCATAAATGATCTGGAAAGGGAGTGAACAGTGAGATGGCAAAGTTTGCAGACAATACAAATTAGTCAAGATAGATAAGAAGCTGAGTGCGAAGAGTCACAAAGGGATCTCATTAAACTGAGTTAACAGGCAACAAAATGGCAGATGAAATTAAATGTTGGCAAATGCAAAGTAATGCACATTGGAAAAGATAATCCCAAATATTCATTCAAAATGATGGGCTCTAAATTAGCTGTTACCACTCAAAAAAGAGACATTGGGTCATTGTGGATAGTTCACTGGGAACATCTGCTCAGTGTTCATCTGCATCAAAAAAGCTAACAGAATGTTAGGAACCATTAGGAAATGGATATATAATAAGACAGAAAATATCATAATGCCATTATATAAATCTGTGGTATGATCAGAGCTTGAATATTGTGTGCAGCTCTGGTCTCCCCCTCTTAAGAAAGATCTATTAGAATTGGAAAAATTACAGAGAAGTGCAACAAAAATGATTGGGGGTTTGGAACAGCTTCCATATGAAGAGAAATTAAAAAGACTGGGACTGTTCAGCTTTGAAAAGAGACGACTAAGGGGCGATATGACAGAGGTCTATAAAATCATAAGTGGTTTGGAGAAAGTGAATAGGGAAATGTTATTTACCTCTTCACATAACACAAGAACCTGGAGTCACTCAATGAAATTAATAGGAAGCAGGTTTAAAACAAACAAAAGGAAGTACTTCATACAATGCACAGTCAACCTATAGAACTTGTTTCCAGGGGATATATTGTGAAGGCCAAAAGTATAACTGGATTCAAAAAAGAATTAGGTAAGTTCATGAAGGATAGGTCCATCAGCGACTATTAGTCAATATTGTGAGGGAAGCAACCTCATGCTCTGTATGTCCCTAAACCTCAGGCTGCTAGAAGCTGGGAGTGGATGACAGGGGATGGATCAGTTGATAATTGCCCTCTGAAGCATCTGGCATTGCCCATTGTCGGAAGACAGAATACTGAGTTAGATGGACCCATTGGTCTGATTCAGCATGGCCATTCTTATGTTCTTAACTTTCGAGCTCCAAAGAGCAGAGAGCTCTGTGGAGCTCAAACCCTTGTCTCTTTCACGAACAGAAGTTGGTCCAATAAAAGATATTATCTAACTCACTTTGTCTCTCATATCCTGGGACCAGCACGGCTATAACATCACTGCAATAAAAATATAAAACAAAAGAGGTTTAAAAGATTAAATCGATTAGTGCTTTTCAGTCAGGCATTCAGTGTAGAGTAAGATATTCTAACTCCAGGAATATAAAGGATATTATTAACATGTCTGAAGTACACATTTGAATTAATGTGCTTGTTAAATTTTATGACTCCAGCCTTAAGCCTATTTTTATGTTGACAGTTTCAGAAAGCATGCTTTGAGAATTTTCTAGTTTGTGATCACTCTGAAGCATGCCCATCAATTTACAAATTATACTCTAAAAGCCCAAAGAGAGCAATGCTATTTGCACTGAGCCTGAACCTAGTTTTTCAGCTCTTCTAAACAATATTCACTCAGTTGGGGCCCAGCCAACATGAATCTGATCTGGCTACTCTATGCACATTTACAGATCATTAGAAACATTGGGGGCAGTGACAGCATTTAAAGAAACAACAAATTACACCCCCAACAAACACGGTAGGCAGGGGGATTGCAACAAAATGGGGGTAGCCTCCTTCCCCGAGAACTGATAGAAAGGGGAGCGGAGATGAGGCCCTCTAGGGAAGGATTCCCGTATTCTTGCAGAAAAAATCCCTTTTATGCATGCTTACAATTCAAAGAAAATATTGCAAAGGCTCCCCCATCTCAGAAGCCTACAGGGAAAGCAAACTCTTAACTAGCTGCAATATTTGAGACAGTATCTTGGGTGTATACAGACCAGTACACACATCCCTTTTTCTTTTTACTTTAACTATGATCTGGCCCCAAAGCTCACATCCTTTGGAACTGGACCAATCTCTTTGCTTCATATTAAGGATTTATTTTCTCTCTCTCCTTTCTCTCCAACCTGCCTGTCTGTCAGTGCTGTTTTAAATTTTCTGCTTTCCCCAATTTTAAAGAATTAAGGATTAAGAAAACAAATTAAAATTCTGCATGTAAAATGTGTTTACTTCTCTTTCCCTCTTTATTGCCCAGAAAAATAATTAGGCCAACCTGAGTACTGAAGAAAACCTAAGGCATTATTTGACACATTATTTTGTGTCTTACTGTGACACCAGACAAAATACAACAGGGAAAAGAACCTGCTTTCTTCCAGACTTTTCTGAAAAGAACCAGGTTCTCTTCTTTTTGAGCCTGGCAACTTCAGACAGTCTGCTGGGAAAGCCAAGTGTGACTTGGAATAAAGTGGTTGGCATATTGTAAGCTGCTTCAAACTTTAAGAACCCTCCAAGTATTGTGAGATGCTTTGTGTATTCTGACTAGAGCAAATATAATGCAACTTAATTTAGAGGAAAATATATTA
This sequence comes from Chelydra serpentina, assembly GCA_037349315.1. Taxonomy (NCBI): domain Eukaryota; kingdom Metazoa; phylum Chordata; order Testudines; family Chelydridae; genus Chelydra; species Chelydra serpentina. The sequence continues at coordinate 50,187,465 of JBAIAC010000010.1, forward strand.
TGAAAGACAATGCAAATATTTAAAACACCATTACTGTCTTTCTGAACCAGATTCACACACCTGATAAATACACTTCAAAATATCCTAACATTATGTTCCTTGAAAAAATAATTGTATTCACCTGCCCATAAAAAAAAGCATTGATGTAAAGCATCATTTTGAAACAAACCTTGTTTTTTTAATTCCAAAGACATTTGATGTTTAAATTTAAAACTAATAAGATGTTCACATGTTAAAAGTGCAGACAATAGCTAATTGATCCTCACAATACATGAGATAGATTAGTATATACTACTATTCTCATTTTGTAAATGGGAAAAATGACACAAACAAATGAGTCACTGGGCCAAGGACACACAGGAAGGAAGGACCTGGTGTAGAAATCAGGAGTTTTGAACCACAGCCCCACGGTTACCGCTCCAGACTACATTGCTGTTGCCAAAACACACCTTATGGTTGTATAACCTACAGCACATGGGACAAATCCTCAGCAGATGTGAGCTGGTGTAGATTTGCTGGAGCTACAGTGATTTAAACTAATTCCCCAGTGTGTTTTGTCTATTCAACATATGGCAATAAAATCACTATGGAGACTATTTCAGTAATACCGCATATATTCTGTCTTCCAACATCCTGAACGCCTTGGATTTTCTACTTTCTAAAATGGAATACACCAAAAGTAAATACACTAGGGATTAATTTGGCCCAATATTTGTGCATATTTACTGAAGTGGGTCAGAAATTTTCCATCAAGATGAAATTTTGATGAAAAATGGAGAAATGTTCCTTAAGAGAAATGTTCCTGAAACATGTTTTTCATTTTCTGGCCAACTCTGGTATTCATAAAGAGGCAATTCTAACTGCAGACAAACAAGAACAAAATAATTCCGACTCTGCTAAACTAATGAGATAATTGATGTAATCTTATCTGCACTGAGACTTAAATTTGGAGCCCAATATGAATACACCCAAGTGAAGTACAGTCACAATTTCTAAATAAGAAAAAAGGTTATGAACTCAGCCTGTGGATTACTTGCTTGTTGAGACAGAAGTGGCTGTACACAGGCATGTAGCTATTTATCACAATGAGCTAGATTCTGCTTGGCCCTTTCTGAGTGTGCGAGGTAAGAAGAAGAAGGAACAGGGAGATTCCTCTGTATCCCTTGGGGCCATCCGCAAGGGCATGTGCTGTGGTCTGCTGGCAGCACTATTTGTCCCAAAATGGGGTAGGATGAGAGCAAACCCATGGTCCCAACTCCCCTGCCCTGATTACAGGATGGTAAGGCCCTCTCTTCAGAATGCCCCTCTTTGGATCCCCAGAAAGAATTCTGGTGAAGTCAGATCCCACAAGAGTAAAGCACTGAGGGACTGGAGGGGACATTTGTGGGTGTGTGGAAGATGGATAGGATGATATCTGAGGAGAGCCAGAGAACTTTTGTGGTGTGGGGTGGGAATGGACTAGTGAGAAGCACAGATATGGGAAAAAACCAAACGGAGGCATTCTTTTAAGAGAGCCTTGAAGGAGTACATGTGGCTGGGTTTTTGGGGATAGGAGAGAACAGATGTAGGCACAAATAATGTGGTTGGGGGGTTTATTGTTGCTTGTTTCGGGGTTTTGTGTTGGGGTCCTCAGAAGAAGTTTCAGTGATGAGTTTTGGAGGCTGGAAATCAAGTGAAGTACAAAGAGAGAGTTCAGCATCTCAAACACAAATTGTCTGGCAAATCTGGCATAGCGGGATGGGAAAATAGTGGAAGGCTAGACAGAAAGAGGGGGCTGGAGGGTAGGATGAGAGGTGGGAATTTTGGAAGACAATGTATTACAATGAGAAATACAAAGTAAGAGGGTAAGATTAATAAAAGAGGGAAAATGACAAAAAAAGAAAAAAGGATTTGGAGAAAAAAAGGAGAAATGAAAAGAGAATAGAATAAATTAATGAAAGGAAAGCAAGAAAGACCACATGCAACTGTAGGATTAGTAAATGTTATTTATTATTCTTTCTTCCCCCCTTCCCCCTGATATTTTCACATCAGAAAATAGGACGCTGAAACTCAGAGTCCATGTTAAACTCAGGAGTTCAGTTTATGTTCCCATGGCTTGAGACATGGGAGATCTTCAGGCTGACTGACGTGCAGGGGCAGGGGGAGATGCAGGGTCATGCGTCCTACTTGGTATTTCCATTCCAAACACTGCTTGGATTGCTTTGTAGTGACCCTTGCAGACAGGTTACTATACAACAGCACTGACAAGATTCAGAGATAATTTCATAGAGAGCTAATCCATTTTTCTTCGGCCAGGAGGTATGACCACCTAGCATAAGGCTAAGGGTGAAGAAGGAAAGGGGGAAATAGCAAAAAGCATTAAAGAGAATAATTCAGGGGACCATTATACCTAAAAGAAGGAAAACTCTTTTGTCATCTCTCCTCTCAAGTCACTCATCTATACTGAAGTATTTAATTTATTTTAAATAAATAATTCCTCGAATCTCTTCCAGGTGTTTTTCTCCAACCAGAAACTCCATGATGGCAGTATTGGTTATTGATCCCCTGCTTTGTCCATGAAGTGAAGTGCTTTGCTCTTAGGTGACATATCCACCAACTTTCTGAATGAGGAGAAATAAGGAGGGGGGAGGGATAGCTCAGTGGTTTGAGCATTGGCCTGCTAAACCCAGGGTTGTGAATTCATTCCTTGAGGGGGCCATTTAGGGATCTGGGGCAAAAATTGGGGATTGGTCCTGCTTTGAACAGGGGGTTGGACTAGATAACCTTCTAAGGTCCCTTTCAACCCTGATATTCTATGAAGGAGAGAGGAACGGGCGGTCTGAGTTTACAAAAAAAACTCAACAAAAATAAAAAATCAGCAAATAATGTAAAGAAAAGGGATCCAATCAAAAAGACCCTTTCAAGAGGTTTGCAGCCTAGGGTAGACAAACTGCTTAACTTCACAACGCTGGCTTGCAGCTGACTAAGATATTTCACTGGTCAATTTGGATCCAAAGGTACTTCTTTTCTACACAAGCATAGTGTGATCTAACAGGTTTTGCACAGTTATTTATTGACATACAAATATTGAATTACAATATTGAGATTAAGGGAAATGTTATCCTCAGCTCTCCTTGTTGTGTGCCTCACAAGGTCTTAATTGTGACCGGATGTGGTACTGGGAGGACGGCTTAGTTAATACTTTCTAGGTATTATTTGAATATAAAGACCTGTGCCAAGCATTTAATTATTTCTGAGGCATCGAACAGTGTTTTATGTTTATCATCTTCAGTTTAGGTAAGTGTAAGATTATGAGTTTTGGTGTTAAAGGCAGTCAGAGAAAATATACATTAAATGGTCACATTCAGCATAGTGAGGGAAAGGATCTGGGAGTGATAACAGAGTAAACAGATAGAGCAATGAAACTGTCAGCAAAATGTATTACTGAAGTCACACAGCAAATGCTAGGCTGTAGACACTGGGGCCCAGAACACAAGCTGGAATAAATGATTCCATTTCACTATATGTGGCTTGTTGGTAGCACATTTGACCATGACTATGCCCAGTTTTATGCACTGTCAAACAGAGATGATGTCAGGGAGATAGAAGAGGAGGCAGAGGAGCCACAGTATGAGAAAAGATCTGAGAGAACTAATTATTAGGCAGAAATAGCAGATATACTACATTTGTACTCACAAGAGAGAACATGATGAAATGGAGGTATGAATTAGAAAGGTTGGAATTGTAGTGTCCTCTTTTCCTCTGTCCTTCCTTTAGCCAATCAGAGACAAGTTCAATATTCTGTTCTTTTTTAAAAAAAAATCCTGATAGTTATTCCAGGGGCCTCAAACTCATTCTTTGCATTTGAATGCATGTGGTGTCACACACCATCCAGAACATTCTTTGCGGGTAACAGAAATTCAATTTTTCATAATTATATTTTAAGTGGGCATTTGTTGAAAAAAACTATTCCTTTAAGGGCACCATTTTATACTCATACGTTCTGGGCCAATCCCTAATAAACTATATTTGGGTATTTTTCTCCAGAATGCCCTCCACATCTACACTGAGGGTTGAAAGATCCTTTCCATTTTCCTTTGTTTTTATCTCCTCCCACACACCCTCCAACCATATACCTTCACAAAGCTTTTGTTGTAACTGGGCTATATTCAATTTTGTAACTGGGACACTTAGATATGTCAATACTCTGCAGTAAATGTAAAGCCATTGCATGTTCATCTGCGTGCAGAGGAGACGCACAAACACCATGTGCTCTTTTATGCCCAATTTACTTCAGTTATTTCTTGTTTTTTTGTCCTTCTAAATTAAAGGTCATGCTGACTGAATGTACCTGGTTTTCCTTTGTATTCTTTGTATGCAGAAAAAACATAACAGTAGCCATGAAGTAGACCAAGAAGAATTGCACATAGTTCCTTTGTATATGTACAACTACCCACTCCTAAATCAGAAAGAGGAGCACTGCTGAGTGAAATGACCTATTCTTCATCTCCCCCAGAGACTAAGTATCCTATTCTCTAAACACTCATAAACCATGTTAGCCCAGTAAGCTCCTAATTGAATTAGAAATTCAATTTCAGAGTTACCAAAGCCCTCATTCTGAAGGAATTGATACAGACTTGGAGAGAAATAAACCACTTAAATACAAAAGTATAAAAACCACATGTGGATAACAAATGAGTTTTGTTTCCTTACACTCCATGACACCACCCAGGAGCTCTCTGCACTGTCCATATGGGTGGACATCATTGGAGGATTTTGTACCCATAATATTTTAGTGGGATACTGGTATACATTTTTATTTACTTGCATTATAAGCAGAATATAAATACTGAGGTTCTAAACATTGCAGAGCAAATGCCTGTCATGGTATTTATTTGGTGTCATCTTTCATGTGGGAAGACTTTTATAGCTCCCTTGTGTCAATGCAATACTTTATGAAGCAGTAGATCACTTCCATGGATGCGAATCAGGTTTAGTAGTTTCTTACAAGCCAGTTAGTAACAGCTTTTAAACCCTACCATTTAGTGTCCCCTTCATTTCACTCGTTTGAATGTTTTACCTGTCCCTGCTTTGTTTATAGACTGTTTTAAATCTTTATTCCCTTCTTTTGCCCTAAATATGGAGAGTAATTGTCTTCAGGACTCTGCACAGTCACATTTAGATTTAGAGTTTCTATGCTATATTTGGATCTGGATACTTATAAATGCAAATAGTGCGTGTGTGTGTGTGTGTGCATGCACACACTTTCACTGGGGATTCAAAGGAAGTTTAGCTCTGACAAAGTGTCTTTTTGCATTAGCTATCCAGCTTTGAGATACCTGTCAACATTTTAACTCTCCCCTTCAACTGTTCTATGGGAGAACCTTATCCACCCTGATCCCACTTTGTGGCTAGAGGTTACTCCTCAATGCTCCATTACACACACACACACACATGGAAGCATACAAGAAATGAGCATGTGGCTTGGATCTTTAGACCCCATGTCCCCAACTTCTGCATTACCCATCCTCTCACTTACATGCGTGCACAGCAAAACCACATGGGCTTGGTTGCCCAGGGACCCTCTATGGCCATGAGGAGGGAGTGTGGGACTTGCACCTTAACCAGCTAAGGATAAATTAAGACTAAGCTAAACAGGATAGCTCTTGGATTCCCTTCTCCTCCCAACATCCCCAAAACAACTGCTAGTTGAATAAATTATTGGTTGCATACCATTATTCATTGATACTTTATTTCACTGATATTCATCCACTATAGAACTGGTCAACAACGGCAAAAAAGCATTTGTCAAGAAAAGAAGTTATTCTGTGAAAATTGTAAAATTATTTGAACATTGTATTTGACATTGCTATCTGCTCAGCTCAATAGCAAAAATTTAAGACTAGAATCTGATCTCATTTATACTGGTTACTTTTGTCACGCCAGTGTAACTCCACTGGCTTCAATACCGGAACTCCTGATCTTCATGGTTGTGTGAGATCAGAACCAGACTTTTTACCATTTTAGGGACTAAATTTCACTCTTTTTATATTTTAAAGCCACAGAAAACATCTATGTCAAGTACTGTACTATGTACCTTTCCAGGCTAATAAAGAAATCTTAATCTAAAATAGGATTCATTTCAAAACAAGATGCACCTAAATTCAAGAGTCAGGCTTTGGGCAGTCAATTGTCTGCTGATGTTAGCATTTGATTTTGTTGACTGTGTTTCTATTCTAGTTCCTTTGTGTGTGGACTCAGTGGCTCATGTTTCCCTTAAAAATCTTGGCCAATTTTATCTTCGCTGCAAGTATAATCACCAACATTATTCTTCTTTGGTTTGGCTGCAAAGAAGGGGTCAGGTGCCTGGTTGGGTAAGGCTGATAGTAGGAAGACCAAATTTCATGGGTGAGGGTGTTCCCCTCCGACTTGATGATTTAGAAAACATCATGCCTAAGTTATGATTACTAGGTTAGCACATAATGATCATCTCCAAAGGGAAATGTGGAATTTGGAAGATGAGTTTATTTTGATTCCCTGGGTTTTAGATATATTCATTTGCCAGGGAATACGAGCTCCTTTTTGAAGTTTGGAACCCGGTGAAATCAAGCGTTCAGCTTGTGCTGTTTCACCAGTTTTTGTTTTCTGTGGCATTGATGGATAGTGGTTATTTTACATATTTTGGCTTCAGTACAAGAACTGCAACTTTGTCTGGAGAGATGTGGACAGGAGTCCCCCCACGAGTCTGGTGTAGTCAAAGGTAATTCTTGTGACTAACCAAGAACAAAAGATTAACTAGCAGGATCTATAAAATATATAGGGCTGATTCTTAACTAAATCTCTTGTAATAAAATGAACAATAACGTAAACTGCCTAAAATGAACTCTGGGTACACTCTGAAATTGAACTATAGTATAATACATTTTTATTTCACTATAAAGATAAAAAGCAAAGAGATTAAAAGCTCTTCAGGACAAGGACTACCTTTATGTGTGCCTTGTATAGCACTGGGCATAACATTAGTGCTTAATACATAAAAAACAATAGTAATAATAGTAATAGAAATTAAATATACAGGGTTTCTAGCATTCACTGTGTTCTTACACTTTCCCATATCAACAGATCACCAATGCACTAATGGGAGATTAGTTTACAAGTAGAGGCAATAGATTGTTATAGTCTCTTATTTTCTCTCCATTCTGAACATTATTGGATTGATTCATCATTCAATAAGGAGAACTTACAGTTCATATCAGGATTTTATAGAGATTCTTCTAAGCTAATTCAATGTTTTTTTTCATGCTGGATTGGGTTTTGAAAAGGCTATTGATCCTGAATGACTTTCTCTCTTTTGGATTTTCCTTACAGTATTTTCATTTACCAGAATATTTTCATTGCTATAGGATTTTTCTGATGTGGTGTAGGACATTATCCACCCCATGTTTGAAAAAGGTCATAACACAGATTTGTTCCTTATTTAAAACCATCCAAAACAAAGCCTGAGTGATAAACAAACAAGACCACACCTAATTCTTGGTTTACAACCTTATAGTTAGTGTCATACAAGAGTGAATTTCCAGCTGAAATTCATTTAGTCCAGCACCTATTAGCCTAGCCCAGGTGTAGTTGTCTTTTTAAGTATGAGCTTCTGCCTATAGACCACCAAGATCTCAGTTTGTCTCAATTCTGCTAATTTGCAGATGCACCTACATTGGGAATGCTGCAATTTGGAGTGGCTGATAACTGAAGAAGTTTGCTGCAAGTTGGCAAAACACAATAATTAATGAAGAGGAAACATCATCAGGATCAGTTTGGATAAGCATCCAGGGGGATTATACAAAGTTTCTGAGAGTAATTCAACCTCGTTGACTCTGTTAAACTGTTATTTTGGAACGCCTGCTTTCAGTCATGGATGGAAACCAGAAGAGAAAAATTCCCGCTCTCAACTTTTCAGAAATGTAAAACAGGTTGAGGCAGCAGACTATTTCCAGAAAAGATTCTGGAAATGGGGCTTCTTGTCCAATCTTTCCCCTCTCCCGCCCTCCTCCCCACACTCATCCCTCTTCCATAATAATCATAGCCTGATTGCATGACCCAAAAGAATAGTTGGTGGCATCCAGGTGTCAGCAACTTTTAGAGGGAAGAGAAAGAAGAGGAGAAAAGAGTAATGAGACTGAGTGATTAAGTTACATAAGAGTATTAACAACAGTGCCAAGCAGTCTTCTAATGGGCTTGATATATTAGTGACAATGTACTATATAGCACTGTGACTCATGTTAACACAGTTTTTTCCTGGGTGTATGTATACTCAGCTATCTGATGACTTCAATAACTTTTAAGGTTTTCCTTTCACATTCCTGAAATCAAATATTTATTTACTTAACTCTGCAATATGCAAAGGGCAATTTTATTTTTTTATAATATTCTAGGTCCTTTTGTACAAAGAACCTCAAAGCCTTCATTAAATTGCATACAGCTGAGCACTGTATTTTAATAAACTGGAGTAAAACAGCATGCTACTGAACAGAGCAATCAATCTAAGGTAATAGATTTCATTCTTCTGAAAATCTTTATTGAATAAAAGCCAAATTATACAAATATGTTTTTCATATGGTGTCAAAATGATTCTAGATGGATCCAAAACTAATCTGGCATAACCATAAAATAACCTAGCTCCAAAGATATATTAGGACAATCAGAAAAGCAGCCATGGAAGAACACATCAAGTGGCTACAAAAAAGAACATTAAGCATAAACAACATTTCTTGGCCAAGATCCTACATAACAATAACGATGCGGGGCCAAATTCTAATGTTTTACCTCAGTCTTTACTCAGTCAAAAGACCCTTTATGTTGGGACCATGTTAATCCTGGAACAGAGCTCGCCTGACAAATCCTTAGAATAACCTTGCTAGTGTGATAGGGAGTGAGAAACGACCACTAACTACTTCAAATTCAGGCCCCCCAGGAGCTCTAGAAGGTGGTGGGAAGCTGTAGTTAAATAAGCTCCCTACTTTCTCTTCTGATTTGCCTTGGATTCTGGTTCCTGCCTCTTCCCTGTGCAGGGACAACTTTAGATTCAGTATCTCCTGTGAAGTGACTTCCACATATGGAAAGAGAGACCTAGGCAACAGAGTGATTGAGGCAAAGCCCCCATTAATTGGTGCATCTGGAAGGTTGGAGGTCCACATGGAGGGTGCTCTGAGCAAGGTACCCTCTATATCCCAGTTGCTTATCAGTCTGATGTTTTCAGGCCAATGAACTACAATGTTCAGCTAATAATTTTATTTTGGATTTGGTAGCCAACTCTGGTGTGAAGGTCTGTCTGTTATTCATCTTAGCAAACCCAATTCCCTTTTCAGACATATAGGGGAAGGAACTCCTCCATGATCACTACTTCCCCACACTGCTACATATAGATTCAGCGAGGCAGCCACCAGAGAGTGGTGGGTGGGGTTGGGTAGCTGTGATGCAATTCTATGGTCATTGCTCTGGGGTAGGGTGACCAGATAGCAAGTGCGAAAAATCAGGACAGGAGGTGGGGGGTAATAGGTGCCTATGTAAGAAAAAGCTCCAAAAATCAGAACTGTCCCTATAAAAGCAGGACATTTGGTCACCCTACTCAGGGGCACCTGACTGCTCAGGATATAGCTAGCCACATACAGACATGGGGGACCCTAGCAAGAAGATGGCTTTGTCTGCACTCTATGCCCTTAGAGAGCCAAACTCATGATTTGGACATTGAGAATTTTACCTGTAGACTGACTGGTTAGTGAGTAGGGCTTCAGGATCTGGCCTACAGACAGGGTCTGCTTCTGCTCCAGCAGAAGTCAACCAAAGGTTTGGCATTAATTTCTGTGGGAACTGGTATAGGCCCTTTTATAGCAGTGTTGGCCATGAGTCTGTCATGTCAGGCATGGTGCGATGGACATCCTGCCATCTCTGCTGTATATAATTGTGAAACTTTATACTGTATTAAATTCACTCAGTCTTTTATTATTTTAACTTCAAAATTGTGTACATTGTAAAATAGCCTGAAAACCTACAGAAACTAGTAGGTCATGCCAGTGATTTGAATTTGGGAAGGTTAATCTACCCTTTCTTTTGATCAACAATCAAGCTACAGAATAGCAGCAGTTTATATAAGCTACCCTCTAGAGCCCTATCTTTAGTAGGAAAAATCCTTGTAAAGGATTTTTGTAAAGAAAAGTCAGTTTGCAGTTTTCACTGGCATTGAGTAGGTTGAGGTGAAGACTTTGGGAAGCCTGGTCTTTAATCCGACTTGCTAACTTGTGTGAAGGATGCAAACTTCCTTGTCTTCACTAGGATTTCACCTCAAGTTAAATTGCTTTAAGAACACACCCTTTTTCATAGAGAAGACACAGCACGGGGGAGCAATTAGCTGCAATACAAAATACAAACCATTAAGTTATTATACATAGAGACTAGAATTTATCATTCTTCTGGAAGAAGCCTGCAGTACATTTCCAGGTTGACGGTCAAATCTTGTATAAGTTAATCAGTTAACAAAAACATACTTCATTGTCAAGATTCCTCAAAGTACAATACTCATGTAAAATTATATAGAGAAAAAATCAACTGTTAATATAATGATACAATTAGTCCTAATGCATTAAATAGGTTTAACTGTAGATTTTAATTGTTTTACGTTCCATTTTTCCTCATTGGAAGCCAGCTATCAGCTTCAGTGTTGGAAACTGCATTACTCCATGTTTCTACAACAAGCCCCTCCAGACTTTGGCTAGTAAAGGCTGCCATCCCTTTTGGATACTTCTTCCACCCTGTATCTGTTCTTGCAACAAACGCCACAAGCACGTGCACACCTTCATCAGAGAGAGCAGTCAAGGAATTCCTTCCGAAGCTGTGTGCTTGTGCCGGGATGTAGAGAGTGGTTGCCAGATAAAACAGCCTAGTTTTACCAGATCTACATGGGCAGCGGGTATCAAATGCCGTGGAAGGCTAAATCTCCCCAAACAGTACTCCGTGGTCCTGCCCATGCTCTGCCCCCAGACTCCCTCCTGCTTCTTGGTGCTCTGCTGTGAGCTGCTCTCCCCCCGTGGCCATGGTCCTGGGCTGGAGTTGGTGCTAGTGGGGGCCAACCTGCATCCAGGGACTCTGGGTGGCTGGAACCGGTGCTCACACTGCCCGCCTGCCCAACGCTCCTGCTCCGAGAGCTTGAGAGGCCCAGGGATGGAGGGGGAAGACCGGCTGCTGGGGACGGGGGGAACTCTGGGCTCAGGTGGGGGCAGGGGCCCAGGAGGGCCTCGGGCAGAAGTGGCGGGGCGGCCAGGGGCTTGTCTCCCCGAGTCCATGGTTCACCTGCTGCCCATGCAGATTTATGTTGCAAAGGTATTGAAGTCATTGTTATTCTTTTCTCTGCTAAATTAAAAAGCCCTTTACTATCTGGTATTTTCGCCTTGTGAAGGTATTATACATTGTATTTAACTCACCTTTTAATTTTCTTTTTGATAAGTTAAACTGATTCTTTAAGAGACTAAAGAACCAACATGTAATGAAACATGGATCTCCACAGGTATAATACAGGTCATGTTTCAAGCTAGGATTTTCAAATGGGCCTAAGGGAATTAGGAACTTAATTCTCTAAAATTTCAATAGGATTTAGGTGCTTTTGAAAATTCCAGCCTTAATTCTAAACACTGCAGTAAAAATCTTCTTCCTAATGCCAGATGTGCAGAGTGGACTCTTCTAATTTCTTTCCAAATTGCAGCACCTAGTCTCCTGACAACAATGTCTCTGGGTGTTCTTGGCTTCACTACAGCCTGGGATCCCTTAATGAGAGACAGATTTTCCTGATTTGAGACAGTTACCTCCACCCTGGCTTTAGGCCTGAAACTCTTGAATGCATTCCATGCTCACATCTCTTTTGCAGCTTTAGACCATGTTTACAGAAAACACTTTAAGGACAATGTTTGTTTCCAAAAGATAAATTCCTGTGTAAACAAAACATTTGTTTAACAGAGATTGGTTAACCAACATCATTTCTAACTCTTCTTCCTGCCAGCCCCTTGTTTTTGTGAAGGCATTACTATCCTTTTCTGATATCTTATCTGTCTCTAATCAATGCCATTATTTTTAGTATAATAAAAATAAAAAACCCCGAATGGATAAAGGCATATTGATGTCACACCAGGGGACACTATGATCACATATGTATATTTCTGTCCGCAGTATAAAATTTAAATTCTACCTCTTCATCTCTCAGAGTTCTTGGCAGCTGAGTTTACCTGCTGGCATAAGTGCTGGAACCATGAGTGTGAGGGCCGCTGAAACTTGAAGTGGGTTTACAGTTTGGTTCAATTGTTCTCAGCACTCCCACTATAAACATTGTTTTGGTATCCCTGCCTGCTCGTAGTATTTTTTTTCTATTTGTTTTTGACTTGGTTCATGGGTACTATCAAACAGTTTCAGTAGGAAACTGTTTCCTTCACTAAGGATTGAAACATGCTTATCAGCTTAATTTGAGTTAAAACGATTCAATCATTTGTGCTCAGTGGGAAGAAAATAAATGTTGCCATGATATTGTTATTGCTTTAACACAGATAGTGAAAAAGTAATTACAATATGTCAATAGCTTGCCTTAGCAAAGTATAATACAAAAAGTACAGCATTCATAGCCACATCATTCATTTCAGTGCATTATTTTGGGTTACCTCTTACTGGGGGCCCAAGCCAGTAATCCTTGAGCAAGAAAATATATTGAAACCAAAGTTGTGATAAAGATAACAGGATTTTTTCTTGTGCAAGAAATACTGAATAGGGGTTTATGTTACTGTTATGTAAACCACCGCAGTATCATCTAAAATATATCAAATACATTACTGGGGTAATGCATAGGATCTGGAAGAATATATATAAACTAAATTGTAACTCTTTGGGGGAGGGACCATCTTTCTGTCCTGTGTTTGTACAGAGGCTAGTACAATGGATCCCTGGTCCATGACTAGTGTTCCTTGGTGCCAAAGAAATGCAAATAATAAAACAATGATACGTGTGTGTGTGTGTGTGTGTATATTTATATATATATATATATATTATATATATACACACACACACACACACGTATCATTGTTTTATTATTTGTATTTCTTTGTATACATATATACATGGCCTTTGAGTTGTCATGACTGGAAATTTTAAAATTGTATTATTATTTAATTATGTTTTGGTGTTGTATATATTGAAAATGTATATGTTCAATTATTTTTTAAACCTTTCTGTAGTATAAAGTATATGGGTGGTGTGAGGGTAGATTCATTAAAATTTGTAAAGTGCTTTAAGATCCTCTGATGGAAGAGCTACAGACGTGGAAAGTGGATTCTAGAAAACTAATTGCAGAAAGGCACAATGCAAAGCAGATGGGGCTCAAAATCCTGACAGCAGTTTGTGAAGTTAACTTAATGTTGGTCATCTAGCCTAACATCAGAAAGAAAGAGGGATGATCCTCACTGTGTTCATTCCTATGGAATACAGATGGAAAAAAAAAAGCATGAGTTGGGTTTTTGAGCCAACATGCATGAAGTCTGATATGCTACTGCTTAACTATAAGGTAGGAGAAATTCATTCATGCACCCCATGTGAGCCTTGAAATAAAAGCAAACCTATGAGGACAGTTAATTCTTATTAATATACATTATGTAGTAAATCCTGCCATTTACCTCTTACTAACTATGGGGTCATAATCCATCCATATATATATATATATATATATATAAGCTCAGGTTGAATAGGTAATTATATGAACTTGATGTAAGTAGTCTGTAAAATAAGCAACACCATTACCCAGGAGATTAGGCAGCCTGATTGATAGGAAAGACCAAACAGGACTAAACATTGTATTTTATTGATTCTTTAGTTAGTAGACTGGAGTGGACAATCATCTGGATTATATTTAAAATACAGCCTACTGGAATCTAATTTATGGAGAAGCCACAGGCAAAAGTTAATATTACAAAGTAGAGCACAGAGAACAGTTAGTGTGTTCCCCATCCACTGATGGCTAATAATAAAAGAGAATGACTGAAAATCTAAACCCTGAAAATATATTTCTGTTCCCGTTTATATCTTTTTACTAGAAAACTGGTATTTTTAGTCTAGGTGCATAAATACATCTTTGTGCTCCAATGGTTCTTTTCTGTACTGGTTAAGTAGCTACAGCAATGCACTGACATCTTCATTTGTGAGGTCATTGAGCATCTGTGCATTGCTCTACCCATGCCTACTGACCAATTCCGCTAGTCAATCCATCTCTTGCATGTTTTTTCAAACAACCCCCAGAAGGCCTACCCAACCTGCATTTTAACTGACAATGGGAACAAGATCAGAATGTCATGCAGATGGTGCAATTAAAGAAGTTTTTAAGGTGGGGAAGGGGAGGTTGGTCTTAGCCACAGAAGGATATAAACATGTATTTATTTAACCCACCATGCAGCATCAGTAAGTCTTTTTGTTTTGTTTTGTGCTTTTCTCCCCTCTTCATCAAACATGTCCGGTTCCTGTTGTAGTTTAGCAAATGTCAGCTTTTGTTCTCACCGTTCTTTTTGATCTAGCAATTCCCCAGAGTTAAAGCCTGATTTCACCTGCAGACTTCCACCATGCTCAGCTTTTCTTAGCTACATGACTCTCAACTCTCCTTGAGACCCAGCAGTGAGCTGGTTCATAAACTGACCCAGACTGAGCACATTAAAATAATGTAACCCAGGAAACCTTTACTGGTCAATCTGTGTAATACGCCTCGTTATATCCATCCCAGGTGCAGTGCTCACTTACACACGGACTGTGGAATGCGCAACAAATGTAGCCAACAGCTCGACTAGCTGTGGATCCTGGGATCAAATTTGAAGTTCTTGCTTTTCAGCACAAGGAATCCTTTGTTTTTTAACCAGTTTGCTGTCTTCTGAAAATGTATAATATGTAGCTGGAGCCCTCCTCACAATGCTTAAAAGCCCATGTACTTTTTGCAGTTTACACACCTAACAATGTGAATATGGGATTCCCCCCACCCCATATCCAAAGGATGAGAGGTTGTACTGAATATTTTAGTTGTCCTGCCTTCCTGCATCCCAGGAACAGACATGCAAATATACATACACAACTTTAAAATACCCTGTTCAATAATGCATATTTTATCTCCTCCTCTCCCCACCTCTCCCCCCAAAAAGCTGTGCCTGTACTTTGGTAATTTAGACTTTGAATGACCTTGGCAAATGTTCATATATGGCAAACAGCCCGTTAACATGACAGTACTGTTGACCTCAGCTAGTGCCTCTCTAAGAATGCAAATTGCAGCAGTTCACATGGAAGTGAAAGAAACAATTCAGCTTTACATTGTTTTCAATTGCCTCACACCTGCTGTTGGGCATAGTAAGAAGGATTGAAAACACAGTGAGATACAGTGGGAGAGACTCTAGGTCAGGGTTGTGAAAACAGACTGTTTGTTTGTTTTGCAACAAAAAATGACCATTTCCTCCACTGAACACTGTTGATAAGCACCCCTGAAGGCATTAGCTGTGTTCCAGATGAAATTAATCTTTCTGCATGATGTCCTATAAAGGAATATGTGCCTCTCATTGATAATGCGTTTAATGACTTATTTAATGACTTTTTTGGTTAAGACAATACATTATATATGAATGTTACAATTTCCTCATATTTGTGCCTACTCCTACTGAAATTAACACAATGGCTGATGCAACTACTTCAGAAAAAACATTTCAGACTCTCGCCATGTCACAAACAAACAGTAGGAATATATCACACATGCAATTCTTTTCGGTTCAAATTATCGGTCATAATCAAGTAGGAATACAAATGAAGCTACAGCCATTTTGCTAGACATTAGTGTATCTACTGTAGCCATAAAGAAATATCGCCGTATAGAAAAAAAATGAATAAAGAATGAAATAACATTGGGGGAAATGGTTTAAAGAAGGAAAAATCTGGGGCAACATCTACCTTCTGTGTGGACATAGAACATGACACATATCAGGGAAACTATTGACCCTGTCCCATCTGCTTACTAAGTGAAATGTGTTAAGGACATTGCCAGCTCCAACAAGGATTGTTGACAAGTGAGACATTCCTGTCTAAGAAGAAGCTGATATTCATCCCATTGGGCCATATCTTCAGTTGTGTGGCAAAGCAGTGCATGGCCCAGCTGAGGAGGGGATTCAAATGTGCTCTTTGAACCCCCCATTTCAAGAGCTGACCTGTACCAGGCCAGCCCCCACTAACCTGCACCAGCTGCCCATGGCTACAAGGGAACATTATGGCAGCTTGGGATAGACCATGCATATACATCCCAATGCCTCCCTTTCCTAGCTACATCCCTGAGCCCCACAGACATAGGAATGACTATGGTAGGAGCCTGCTGCTGAAACTCCTGGAGCTGGATCCACTGTGTTAGGGACACTTTGTGCTATTGCAGCTACACACAGCAGATACAGCTTGGCCCAGGATTGAGGCTGTTGTCTTCAGTGGGACATCTAATGTGAATAAAGTTGCTCAGGTATGTACATCTTGCGTAATGGGCCCTTGGCATGTACTATTCACTTCTCACTGGCAACTAGAACTGGGTGAATATTGAGTTTTTATCTCCTGCAAATAGTAATTTGAATGAATTTGCTCCAGCCATGTTCATGCTTCTATTGTGTTCACTTCTGGGGAACACTGAGGACTTACTGGCAAAATATTAACAGAAAGTGAATTTCAAAGTTGCATATCTGACTGTCGGAGCAAAATAAACTTTACCTTCACTTTATGTAACCTTGAACAAAAGTTTTCCACCCCAATAGTTTTCAGACAGATAATACTGATTTGATGAAATCAAAACATTTCATAGGAACCTATCAAAATATTGGTTTCTGTGTAGTAGCCGTGTTAGTCTGTGTCAGCAAAACGAAAATAAGAAAGAAAAACTTGTAGCACCTTAGAGACTAACATATTTATTTCAGCATAAGCTTTCGTGGGTTAGTACCCACTTCATCGGATGCATGGAATGAAACATACAGTAGACAGATATTTATACAGTCAGAGAAACATGATAAGGTGGAGGTGCATAGACCAACCTTAAGAGGCTAATTAGTTGAGAGGCACCATAATAGCAGGGGAAGAAAAACCTTTGAAGTGATAAACAAGATGGTCACACAGGTGTGAATGAGGATCGTTAATTTAAGGGAAATAGATTCAATTAACGTAATGGCCGAGCCATTCCA
Organism: Chelydra serpentina; assembly: GCA_037349315.1. NCBI lineage: Eukaryota > Metazoa > Chordata > Testudines > Chelydridae > Chelydra > Chelydra serpentina. The sequence goes on from JBAIAC010000010.1 coordinate 50,204,696, forward strand.
AGTCCTTATTTAATCCGGAGGTAATGCAACCTAGTTTGCATATCAATTCAAGTTCAACAGTTTCTCTTTGAAGTCTGCTTTTGGAGTTAATCTGTCGCAACACTGCTACCCTCAAGTCTGTCACTGAGTGATTAGGGAGGTTGAAGTGTTCTCCTACTGGTCTTTGAATGTTATGATTCCTGATGTCAGATTTATGTCCATTTATTCTTTTGCGTAGAGACTGCCCGGTTTGGCCAATGTACATGGCAGAGGGGCATTGCTGGCACATGATGGCATATATCACATTGGTAGATGTGCAGGTGAATGAGCCCCTGATGGCGTGGCGGATGTGATTAGGCCCTGTGATGGTATCACTTGAATCGATATGTGGACAGAGTTGGCATCGGGCTTTGTTGCAAGGATAGGTTCCTGGGTTAGTGTTTTTGTTGTATGGTGTGTGGTTGCTGGTGAGTATTTGCTTCAGGTTGGGGGGCTGTCTGTAAGCAAGGATTGGTCTGTCCTCCAAGATCCCACAACTATTTCACATTTGGGGACAATATTTACCTTCAAGTCAGTGGCACTTAAGGTTGGTCTATGCACCTCCACCTTATCATGTTTCTCTGACTGTATAAATATCTGTCTACTGTATGTTTCATTCCATGCATCCGATGAAGTGGGTACTAACCCACGAAAGCTTATGCTGAAATAAATTTGTTAGTCTCTAAGGTGCTACAAGTTTTTCTTTCTTATTTTTGTTAAAATATTGTCAAAGATTTCAGTGGGAAATTATCAAAATGCTTCATATCAATAAGATCAAATTATTTCATTTTGATACGGGTTGAACATTTATGTTTAATCCAATATAAAAATCAAAAGAAAACACACCAACCTTATCAAAATGAAACATTCCAACAGTGGCAGGGCCAGCCACCTCCCAAGTGCCCCCTCATCACACAGGGTAGCTCTGCAGCAGCCCTGCCTCAGTTTCCCCACTTTTTCAGCTCAGAGCCTCTTAAAGCAAACCATCAAAATCCTCCTTTCAAGCTCAGCAGCACTTATTAAAATAAAATATTCAGAATAAATATTCTCAAATCCCCATCAAGCCCATGCTTCCATCTTCCTGCTCTGGGTTGCTCAGATCTTGCCTGGTTAGAACCTTTTCCCTGAAAACTCAGGGTTCCCTTCTGGAGACTACATATTCCCAGCAGCCTCTGTAGTCCAGCTCTCCCTCAAACAATCCAACCCCTACAGCTCCTGCACACCCAGTTGGTTCTACTCATTAACCCTCTCCCCACATTCCAGATGTGCCAGGTGGGGCTAATTGTGCAAGGCTGGTCTGCTCAAAAAGCAAAAGGCAACTAAAAAGAACACCAAATCTATTATTTTTTACATAATGTCATGATTTAAAAACCAATCTCATGATATCTGGTGAGCCCGACTCATGATTTTTGAACATTTGGGGTTGGCAATATTCAATCATCCTCAAGCAAACAGGGAGGCTAAATTAATCAAATGCATCACATATGGTGAGCGAGATAAGCTGGGTAAGGCATATTGGATCAGCTTCTTTTTGTGAAAGAGACAAGTTTTTGAGCTACATAGAGCTCTTCTTCAGGTCTGGGAAAGGTAATCTGAGTGCTCAGCACTAGCTGCAAAATCATGATTCTAGCCTGAATATCACATAGATGATGTTGCCAAAGTGTGTGGTGGTTCTGCTGTGTGGACAAATATCTTTTCAAGATGACATGGAAAGGGGAAAAAGAGTGTTTTGCCTTTTTTTTTTTTTGCTTCTTTTTGATATAAACAAATGCAGTACTTAGCACTCGATGGGCACTACAAAAACAAACAATAAACCTGAAAGTATTGAATGGTGGTTTTGTTTAAAGTTTTTTCTTTGCTGTTCCTGGGAAGAATAGGACCCCTCCATTGAAAGGAAGGGAGTGTTTGTATCTTTATCGAAAATAATTTTTCTTCCAAATTTTTATTAATAGTCTGAGTTGGATATGTATGAATAAGAAAATAGTTTTAAACAGTCTGGGGGTGGATTCTGCTTTCACTTACACTGTTATGAATTAGGAGTAACTCAGCTGTAATCAATGAAATAGAACTAGTGCAACTAGTTAATTACTTAGGTAATCAAACATCCTGGTAATCAAACCCCCTAACTAAAAATCCCTTCCCCTCACAATCTCTTATGATGTGATATTTGTGTTATTTCCCAGTTATCCAAAAACAAAGTACTCAAACCTGATGGGCAAATTCCTTAGCTGGGTTTAATCACTAGAGCTCACTGAATATAGCTGAGCTGATTTAGACCAGCTGAGGATCTGACCCATTATTTCTAATGTAAACAAAGCACAGGTTTTAAAACACCTTTCAGACCTTTTAAAACATCATAATCAAACAATGACACAAACTTTTTTCCTTCGTAGGTCACCTTTAAAGAATAGGATACCACTGTACTCCTCTTCAGTGCTACTTCATTCACTTTGAATCCACTTACTGTAATGACTTCAGGATCTCTTGATTATTGGCACTTTATTATTCAGAAAACTTAAGTAGGTTTGCTCCCAATAGTCTATATACAGAATTTAATCACATTGAAATGCTGCTGCTAGTGTGCCAGATGAGATCTCATTCATAGTTATAAAGCATATCATTTAATGGGTGATTCATTTCACCTGTTTGTCCACATTATTTGATTTCATTGACCATTGTTTTAGCTTTTGGAGGAGATTAGGGGATTGGGTTTCTCTTTGGAGATCTTGACTTGGATAAGTTTATATTGTATATGTCTAACAGAAAGCAGCTGGTTGTTGAGTGAGAGTTGTACTATTCCCAAGTGTATACTGTTTCTTTCTCTCTCTCTCAGTTTTTTTGCTGAGTAGAGGCCATGTTAATAAGTTCTGACTCTGAGAGCTATTAACATCGTGTATATTGCTTAGGCACTCCTATGCACATTCGAACAGTTTAGATGATGTAATCATGAAAACAGTTCCTTACTTAATATAGAAGACAACGTAATTAAAGGATATAAACAAACCAAAAGAATGTAAAAATATTGTCATAACATTTAATTAGGCTTCGAAGGGTTTGATTCTAATCAGCAAATGTCAGTAATCATCTGTTTCTTCCACCAAAAAGCCAACAACTTTCCCCCCTCATTAATAATTGAAATTTTCTGAGAGGGAAAGTTAAAAATGTATGATGTTTTGTACTAGTAGACAACCAACAGCGTCTTTAGATGTCAAATCTATCTGCCAATCAATTAATCATGAATATTAAGGGATATAGTTAATATTAAATATTGTGTTGGTTTAATTTTGATCTTGTTTGTACTCATTTCTGCATATTTTGCACAAACAAGGATTAACGTCATGATCTTTTTAGTTTTTAAACGTCTATCAAGTTAAAAAATGTAACAAAAATTCTTTACAAATTAAACGGAAAGGCCTGATTTTCGGAGACTGCCCTTTACTTGTGCATATGCAATGTTCCATGCACATATTTGCAGTATTATCAACCCCAAGCATTCAAAACTCATGACTCAGGCCCCTCAAAATCATGAGATGGGCTTAAAAATCATGAGAATATTTTTTTTACATTGAGAGTTATTTTTATTTGCCTGCTGGTGTCTCAGCTGTTAGGGTCCACTCATGTCACATTTTCAAGCTTGTCTCTTCAACCATGAATACTAGAAATTATTTCTTTAAAGGGAAACTTTACTTGTTACATAATCATATGATATAAAGCTGGGTATTTCAGATAATCAACAAATCTCGTGAGACTCATTATAAAAACATAAAAGTTGGCTGTGATGGATTTGGAACTGCTCTGTAATAATTTATGAATACTGTAAATTGAGCTGTTTACTGGGATGTTCACTGAATGAATATCATTGGCTACATTTAATAGGGGCTGAAAAAAGAAGCAGGAAGAAGATAAGGTGTTCCTCAGTAAACCCTTGAAGGTTGTTAAAGGACAATGACAGAGCCGTGGGCTCTGAGGACTGTTGTGATTATTGAGTCTACAAATTTAATTAATTGTAAACTCAAATGTAAAAATTCATAAGATGTCACAATAATCTATAACTTTTTTGCCTACTTTGGAATTAACCATAGAAAATAGGTCAAGTTGTTTTCAATAATGAATGTTATGAACAAGTGCAAGAAAACCAGACAGACTAAATTAGTCCAAACAAAAAAGAGCCAATGATATGATTCAAGGACTGTGTTGAGGTTGGACTTCATAAAGAAGGAGATATGTGTCCAGAAATGAATGGTCCATAATTGGTGTGGTGGATATTAGACCTAATTGGTGGATAAAATAATGACGGAATGAATTATCCTGCCCACTTTTCTCCTTCATGGAGATCCTTAAAAAGAGACTTTAAAAAAATCTCATCTGCTTAACGCTTCCCAACACATCTCAGTTCGTCTCAATCTGGTGTATCTCAACACATCTTATTTTCCCCAACCCCATGACAGAAGGAGCAGAGCATACTGAAGATCTTTCTTCCTAAGAGGAAGGCTCTAAGGTCTTGCTCTTGTTCAAGGAACTTGGTTTTTCACTTGTGAGTTCTGAGTCATCTTATCATTAAGACATTCTTTCCTGAGACCATCAGTGCAGACAACCCTTTCTTTTATGTTACTTTCTGCTCTCTTCTCTCCTCCCACCCACCAATCTCTCAGTGTCTTGGCTTTTCATCAAATCCTGAAATCAACTACGCCGCATCAGTACAAAAGACGAGATGATCACAGTCCTGTCCTGTCTAAGGAGAAAAGACCCAACCAGATGACCTCCTCATGGGAATGTGAACCAGAGTCCAAGAAACAGGTGCTTCGTCAACCTGCCAGCCAAAGCATCCATTTATGACTGACCAGCCATCCAGTGTTCAAAAACATCAGGTTTCAAAAAGGCCTCCCCCACACACACTTTTTCTATCTTATCTCTCTTGCACCTGGTGGCTGTCTGTTTGTTAGAAAGAGGAGAGTAAAATTTGCCCTTTCTTTTTCACCAAAGGAAGGTTGTTCTGAAAATAAGAGACTCTGATATTTTGCCTCCAAAAGAAGAGAGACTTTAATAAGTTAATAGGTTTTGTTTGTTTTGCATAATCACTCATTTTCAGTTTCAATATAAATGCTTGTTTTAATGTATTTTTCTTTCTTGTATTTGATCAAAAAAATCTGTTGGGTGTTTGCCAAAAAATCAAGTAAAAGAAAGCCTCTGTAGAAAACCTCTGAACCTAGGTATTACTGTTTTGATGTTGGATAGTGAAAGAGTTTATAAACACCTCTAACTCATTTGTCCCTTGAGCTCAATAATGCAGGACTCTGTCTCATTCTCCTGCTGAGCCTACAGACCAGTTTCGTGTAGAAAGCCCAAATCCCAGAAACACAGAAAAACAAAGAAAAAACAAACAAACAAAAAAGAATTATAGCAGGGTTTAAAGACGGTCTATCTCTCAAAAGTTGTTTGGGGGAACCAGGCTGAAACACAGGGACAGCGGGGGATATCTAAAGAAGCCAGGCCTGCCTGGGTTATCATGAGGAGATTGTAAGCTTTTAGGTAAGACAATTGTGTATGTAGATTATTTATTGTATTCAAATATTTTGTTTCTCTAAATCACAGAAGATTAGAGTTGAAAGAGACCTCAGGAGTTATCTCATCATAGAAGGCAATCAGATTGGTCAGGCATAACTTGCCCTTGGTGAATCCATGTTGACTGTTCCTGATCACCTTCCACTCCTCCAAGTGCTTCAAAATGGATTCCTTGAGGACCTGCTCCATGATTTTTCCAGGGACTGAGGTGAGGCTGTAGTTCCCCAGATTCTCCTTCTTCCCTTTTTAAAAGATGGGCACTACATTAGCCTTTTTCCAATCATCCAGGACCTTCCCCGATCACCACAAGTTTTCAAAGATAATGGCCAATGGCTCTGCAATCACTTCAGTCAACTCCCTCAGCACCCTCGGATGTATTGCATCCGGCCCCATAAACTTGTGCATGTCCAACTTTCCTAAATAGTCCCTAATCCAGTGGTGGGCAACCTGCGTCCCATGCTGCATGCGACCCATCAGGGTAATCCATTGACAGGCTGCGAGACAGTGTTTACATTGACCATCTGCAGGCACAGCTGCCCGCAGCTCCAGTGGCCGTGGTTCACTGCTCCCATTGGCTGGGAACAGTGAACGTTGCGGGCGGCTATGCCTGCGGACAGTCAATGTAAACAATCTCTCACGGACTACCAGTGGATTATGCTGCAGGTTGGCCACCACTGCCTTAACCTGTTCTTTCACCACTGAGGGTTGCTCACCTCCCCATACTGTGCTGCTCAGTGCAGTAGTCAGAGAGCTGGCCTTGTCTGTGAAGACCAAGGCAAAAAAAGCATTGAGTACTTCAGCTTTTTCCACAGCTTTTTCACTAGGTTGTCTCCCCCCATTCAGTAAGGGTCCCACACTTTCCCTGATCTTCTGCTTCTTGCCACCATACCTGCAGAAACCCTTCTTGTTCCCCTTCACATTCCTAACTGCAACTCAAGTTGTGCTTTGGCCTTCCTGATTACACCTCTGCATGCTCGAGCAATATTTTTATACTCCTCCCTAGTCATCTGTCCAAGTTTCCACTTCTTGTAAGCTTCCTTTTTGTGCTCACCAAAGATTTCTCTGTTCAGCCAAGCTGGTCACCTGCCATATTTTATTTTATTTTTGCTATTCTTTCTGCACAGTGCGATGGTTTGTTCCTGTGCCCTTAGTAAGGCTTCTTTAAAATACAGCCAGCTGTCCTGGACTCCTTTCCCCCTCATATTAGCCTCCCAGGGGATACTGCCCATCAGTTTCCTGAGGGAGTCAAAGTCTGTTTTTTTTAAATCTAGGATCCATATTCTGCTGCTCTCCTTTCTTCCTTTTGTCAGGATACTGAACTCGACTATCTCATGGTCACTGCTGCCCGGGTTGCCACCCACTTCTACTTCCCCTACCAATTCTTCCCTGTTTGTGAGCAGCAGGTCAAGAGGAACACAACCCCTATTTGGTTCCTCCAGCACTTGCACCAGGAAGTTGTCCCCAGCACTCTCCAAAAACTTCCTGGATTGTCTGTGCACTGTTGTATTGCTCTCCCAGAAGATGTCAGGGTGATCGAAGTCCCCCATCGGAAGCAGGGCCTGTGATCTGGAAATCTATTTGAGTTGTCTGACGAAACCCCTGTCTACCTCATCCTGAACTGTTAAATTAATAGGTCTAGATGGTGTGTTATCTTTTGCCCATTTTCTACAAGTTCTATACATAAAACTGAACACAAGATCTTAAAATGGAACATGTCAGCAAACTTAATAAGAGGTGGTGTTACCAGCCACTTTACAAAGAGAAACTGAAGGTTAATTAATCCTGCAGAAGCTATTTGTGGTTTTACCTTACAAAATGTGAATAATAACTGTACTAGCCTGTTTCTCTCTTTGCGCTAAGTACATTAAATGATCTTTTGTAAATTGGGAGGGAAGATTGTCCCAAATCCATAGGCTTTCAAACTGATATTGTTCAGTGATATAATTGCATCCTTTGATTGCATTTGCTGCATCACTTAATGAATTGTCCTGGTGAAACGTGGAACCCATTGGGGATGCTTCAACTAGACTTGCATTTCATCATTTGTTTCTTGTGTTTGATCAGATTTTTTTAGTATGAAATGTATTTGCTCCTGTACATATTAACTATATTTCTCTAGATGATCTACTTTATGAATATGAGTTATTGATAGAAAAATTGGATTACATACATTTATATTCATTGTGTTCTGATGTGTTTGGGACAAGTTGAATGTGCCAATTGTATAGGCTTTTGATCACAAGAATCCCTCCCCTCCATTAGTTCCATAAAAAATCAAGTATTATAAAAACAAAAAAGTGTTTTCCAGTGGAAAGGTTAAAAATGATCAAACTATCATGCTGGAACTATAAGCAAAGCCTTCAAATGGTGTAAATCCAGTTAACTTAAATAGAACTACATCAATTTACACCAGTTGACAATCTGGCTCCATATCTTTAAAGGCAGACAGTCTAACAGAACAGAAGATGTTTACTGTTGTAAATAAAAAATAAAATAAATTTGGATTATTGTTACTCAGAGTTGGGTGGGAGCTACAGACATTTTTTCCAAGTTGAAAAACATTAAAATCTCAGTGAAAAGAAACTTTTTGTTTCAGACTAGAGAGTAACTATACCTTTACTATGAGCGTGAGGATAACACTTCCGAAGCTATGTGGGCTGCAAACCTGTTTACACTCACATTTAGCTTCTTATCTATGGTGAGATGGCAATGAGGATAGGACTGGCTATACTAGACCAGCGTTCCCCAAACTTGGGCCGCCGCTTGTGCAGGAAAAACCCTTGGCCCCCGGCCGGTATGTTTACCTGCCGCTTCTGCAGATTCGGCCAATTGCAGTTCGATGTGCCCAGCCAATGGGGGCTGTGGGTGTTTTTGCTGGAACTGATTTGCTTCAATATCTCATTCAGGCTGTAAGAATTAGAAAGTGAAAAGATAATCTCTGGAGCTCCAGTGCTATTAGGGACTGATTTGAATATGGCAAGATAAGATCAATAAGAAGGTGCTTAATAACTGCAGATTCACAAGGGAAAGGTAGTACTTTAGCTGTATTTCTCAGAGAGTGTCAGGAGTAATTTAGACAAAAATTATTTTCAAGAGGCTAAGAATTAGAAAATAGTGACCAATGAGGAGACATTTGTTGAGCCATTTAAAATTAGACTGGACCAGGGATTGGCAACCTTTGGCACGCAGCCCAGGCCGGTTTGTTTACCTGCCGCGTCCACAGGTTCAGCCGATCAGGCTCCCACTGGCTGTGGTTCACCGTTCCAGGCCAATGGGAGCTGCAGGAAATGGCAGCCAGCACACCCCGCAGCCCGCGCCGCTTCCTGCAGCCCCCATTGGCCGGGTGCGGCAAACCGCAGCCAGTGGGAGCCACGATCGGCCGAACCTGAGGACGCGGCAGGTAAACAAACTGGCCCAGCCCGCCAGGGGGATTACCCTGGCAGGCTGCGTGGAAAAGGTTACCGATCCGTGGTCAACCTGTCAACCTGTGGAATTCCTTGCCAGAGGATGTTGTGAAGGCCAAAACTATAACAGGATGAAGCAATTGTCCTGGTGTCATACAAGGAGAGAGGACCTCTTAACCAGTCATGACTCAAGCCATTACGACTTGAGCTGGAAAGACAATGATAATTTAATTTTGCAAGTGATTTGGAAATTTATTTTCCTTGTGATCCGACTCATTTGCAGAGGAACTTTTTCAGAATCCAGCAATCTCCACAGAATATTTCAGTGCTGATAAACAATTTTTTGCCGGGATTTTTCTGACGAGCTCTTTTTAGGACTTTATAGGTCTAGCCAAATATTTCAAAATCCACCTCAAAATCAATCACAGCTCAGATGTGATGTGCTCTTTGCGTGAAGCACCCATTCACAAGTAAGCCACCAAAGTTTGTGCTAGCCACCATTCCTAGATGTTTTAAACGTGTTGCTTTGGGAACATATAGTGCCAAGCTTCCTGTAAGAATGACTTTTTTGTAATTTTCAGTGATGTATGTGCTACATAATAATATGGATAGAGTTCTATATTTTAGTGCCTACTTCTTTCAGCACAGAGGAGGCTGGCTGCCTACAGTATCACCATAAGCTGGCCTCTGTGATGAAGCAATCTTACCTGATTATTGCTATATTACTTTAGTTTTCAAATTTGTGGATAACACAGAAACCAAATATTTCAAGCCCAATAGCAACATTTATGCTTAGATACTATGGTGATGGACTCTATAAAAATACCCAAAATGTATAGATATTTTACATTTACATAGCACCTTTCATATTCAATGGATTTCAAAGTATTTTAAAATTTGATACACTATGCATGAATCATTTAACCCACAACAGAAGAGCTGACAATTCTAGGCCCAAACACAGGAGTCTTTTATCATGCACTGCAACAACTACACAATAGTTTTGAACTGGAAGCCAATGGGGCTGCACCCACACACCTGAACTTGTAAGATCGGGGCCTAAGGGTTTGATCCAAAGCCCACTAGGTCAATCAGAAGTTCTCCATTGACTTCATTGATCTTTGGATCAGGCACTGATACTGCAGACACACATGCTTAACTTTACACACGTGAATAAGCCCAATGTATGTTTAATTTTATGAAAGAATATGTGATATTCCCCTTCTGCTCAAGCAGAAGCTCACTAGCCATGTAGCTTTTCTCTAGATAAAAAAATTGTAACTCATGCATTTCCCACTCCCTACTGATCTCTAACTGGAGCCACCCTAGTACAGTAGGTATTTTGCACAAGGGTTCCTTTGCAAATGAGGAGTTTCACTTCCCCCATGACACAGTGAGCTCATGTATATTTTCTATTAACACTGTACTCTGCAATCAGGCATGTCTTTCACCCTCAGCACCCATCTCTCCTTTGGAGAATCAGGCTATGTTCATAATTCCATGTGCTGAATCATTACCCTAAAACAGCATGCACAAAGTTCTGCTTCTTTTCCTTTTCTTCTTTACGGTAAAATCCCATGTCAGCAGAAACTCATTTTCATTTGTGTAACTATTGCAATAGCTGATTCCAGGACAAAATAAATGCATTAACTCTCATATCCGGTGCTCGAAGAAATTGAGTTACTCTTTTTACCATCTATTTATGCACAGTGCCAACTGCACTTAAATGGACTCTAAAATGATGAGATGGCTGGGTAAAAGAACAATACACTAAAGCTGTACCATTCTTCAAGGACAGCTTTCTGCTTAAGGGAGGGCCTCCTGTTGTTTGCAATCCTGTGAATGAGTTGATCCTCTTCTGACATTTATTGTTAGAAATGTTAGCCTTGGTTGCACTATAGCAGAAAAATGCTGTGTAGGCAGATATAGTGTAGGAGTGTAAGCTGTGCCTTCCTTTACAGTTGAAAACAGATTGAAAGAGGAAAGGAACATTTCTTCCTGTGGACCCGTTCTACACCCTTGGCAGGAAGTTCTTTGCAGCTGCGTTGCTGGCCACCTGTGACAGCAGTGTTCAATAGCTGGATATCCTGTTCTACAGCTCTGTTTCTGGGCTGTCCAGGATGATTATTTGGAAAGTAAAGTGTAACTTTCCAGGGTTTTAAGTATGCCAAGACCAGGTATTAAAAAAAGGACTTTGGAAGTATACAAATCCCAAATCTTTTGGCACTTTATTATATTACTTGGTTTCCAAGAAGAGAGGGAAAGAGTGTGTGTGTGTGTGTGTGTGTGTGTGTGTGTGAGAGAGAGAGAGAGAGGAGTTAATAGGATTTTTACTGAAACTATGATTCCGACCCTCAGCTGGTGAGAATCAGCTACTCCAGTTTATGCCAGCTGAGACTCTGGTGGGGAAAAGCAAACTTATTTGTGATATGAGAACGAGGGGACAGTCACTGAAATGGTAAAGGGTAGTTTTATAACCAAGAAAAGAATAGAACTAGTTATAAAATTTCAGAACATTTTGATGAAAAATAAGGAATTTTTTTTTGGCAGGCTCTGCATCTTTATACATGGAGCATAAAGTCAGTTTATGAGATTCACTGTTGTGGAGACCTTTGGCACAGGTGTGGAGGTTGGTTTTTAAAAAGGAGCTGGATAACTTTATGAGCATTAACAATATTTGCAGGTACCCATAGGAGAATGAAATGAAAACAGTGATACTACATAAGGGAAGCCAAACTACAGGTCCTAAACTGATTGCCTAGGAGGAACAGGCCTGAACAGTTACCCAAATGTGCATGCTATGAGGGAAAAGTGCATTATGGGGCTTTGTATGGGCCACCCTCTGCGTAGCTGGAGTGGCATCTTGTAAGCAGAGAACCACAGCACCTCACTTTTTCTTCACAGTAAACATGCAATACCACCAAATGTGTGTGCCCACTAAAGTTTAACTGGACTTTGATTGTAACTGTATACTCACCAGAGGTGCCGTCCCCGGCATCACGGTCAGTCACTGTGATGTCCTATGACCCACAGAGCTCCAGGGTTAAAAATATTTCCTTGGGGAGAATGGATCCACCGCCCACCTGTCTCCCATTCTCCTTCTCCTCCTCTTCTTCATCTACTATACCATCCTCCTTGTTGTCCCTGGACTCACAACCTGGCCACATTGCCTGTGGGGCTGTTGGTAGGGTCACCCCCAAGAATCGCATGCAGCTCATTGTAGAACCGGCATATGTGGGGTTCAGCACCAGAATATCTGTTTGCCTCCGTTGCCTTCTGGTTTGCTTGCAAAGTTCTTTTATTTTCACATGGCAGGGCTGTGTGTCCCTCATGTAGCCCTTCTCCCCCATTCCACGAGTGATCTTTGCATATATGTCAGAATTTCTTCTGCTGGATCGGAGCTCTGCCTGCACAGACTCTTCTCCCCACACAGTGATGAGCTCCACCACCTCCTGTACAGACTAGGCTGGAGGGCGTTGGGGGTGCGTAGTCTCCATGATCACCTGTGCTCAAGCTGGCATGCTCCCAATGCTGATCAAACAGGAAATGGGAAATCAAAAATTCCCAGGGCTTTAGCAGGGGAGGGGCTGTTTCCTGTGTACCTGGCTGCAGTGCAGCAGAGTTCAGAATGATCTCCAGAGCGGTCACAGACACCACCTGGAAGCCAATTAAGTCGAATTACACAATGCTGTGTCTGCACTACCTCACAGTTGACCCATGAAAATCAAATTAAGCGCTACACCTCTCGCAGAGGTTGATTACAGAAGGCGACATTATAGGCGACTTAGGTCAGCGTAAAGGACCCGGAAGTCTAGACACATACATTAACAGGTTGACTTAAGGTGGCTTCTTTCAACCTAACTTTCTAGTGTAGACTAGGCGTCATTGATGAGTAACTCCCTGAGGCCTCTTGGAAACCCCCAGCCTGTGTGCATATTTGTTTAAATTAATCCCCAAATTAATTTAAACATATTTGTTTAAATAAATCCCCAAATCCGAGAGTGAAACTAAGGGCAGAGACTAATGTTTGCATGATTGCCTGTGTCTCAAGGGTTTCGTCTTCAGTGGAAAAACAGAAAATGTTTAGAATAGCTTAAGTTTAGAAATATACAAGTTCTGTTAGATGATCTTATTCTTGTAAATGAATAAAAATATAGCAAATGTATACTCAAAAGTCATACATTTGCTTTATTAAGCCTTTTTCAATAACTTGTGTCATCAAGAGCAAATCCCCACTCTTACTGATAAACTAGGAAAATTACCCCTCAAATGACATATGGAACAATCTTCCACTCCAAATACTCTAGGACTTCATGTCTCACAAGTCATCCTTTCACAATGCCCGAATTATCCACCACGGATTACATCCATCTCAGGTTTCAGTGTAGTAGCCGTGTTAGTCTGTGTCAGCAAAACGAAAATAAGAAAGAAAAACTTGTAGCACCTTAGAGACTAACAAATTTATTTCAGCATAAGCTTTCGTGGGTTAATACCCACTTCATCGGATGCATGGAATGAAATATACATTCCATGCATCCAATGAAGTGGGTATTAACCCACGAAAGCTTATGCTGAAATAAATTTGTTAGTCTCTAAGGTGCTACAAGTTTTTCTTTCTTATTTTCGTTATCCATCTCAGGTGTAACTCCATTGAATTCACTGGATACATTTGAGTTTAGAATTGACAGCAAAAAATATTACCAAGTGAATCTATTTAAAAATTTTAATTAATATTCATAGACATTTTTCTGTAGTAATCCCAAACTCTACTTGGCTCCTTTTACTTACTGACTAGTTCTTGTATTGTGAAATAACTGCCCTCTCCCACCAAATGAGAAGCATTAACTTTTCTGACGTATGTTAAAAATACTATTCCTCTAACATAAATATGATGCCTAGATTTTTTCCAGATGAGCAAACACTAGACTGGGATTTCTCAGCATTGAAGATATCCCCTGCTAATCTCACTGAGCACTTCTTTGTTTTGTTTTGTTTTGCAGAAACTCATCTTTCTCACTATGAGCATGTAAAAGGTCATATGTTTCCATAGTCTCACTGCCAAATGTTGTAAAAAAAAAAAAGGGTCTTTGGAATCATGATTTGGTCTCTGTCAAGTGTTCGCTTGCTGTAGGAGACTGCTTTTATTTTTCTTTTGTTAATAAAACTAAAGTATAAATCACAAATTTAGCCTTGCTGCAAGGTGATGCTGCAATAGCTGAATTTCTCCATTATGGAGAAATTCATTCTCTTCCTTCCGGAGCCATGGTTACCTTGACAAGCTTCTCACATCACCGTATGTGTTAACCAAACAAAGGCCCCAGTCCCGCACATGGACTCAACATGGTGTTGCGGGGTACTCCGTTCACTAGTCTATAGCAGATAAGCCATCATACTGTGTTATAGTACATATGAGTGAGGCAGAAAGAAGCTGTAAAAATCAACCCAAAGAAGACTTCATTAAAGGAGTGAGAGTAAACCACAAATACCAAGAAAAAATGCCTGAATCAGAAGTACTGATAGTGTATACATACCTGTGATTGGGGACCTGTAGCCTAGGTTAACATTAAATAATTTTACTTCAAGCACTTTACAAAGTTGGCTAGTAGTATTATACCTTTTTACAGATGGGGAAACTGAGGCAAGAGGAGGGAAAGTGACCTGCCCAAGTCACCCAGCAAACCAGTTGCCGAGCCAGGAATAGAACCCACGGTCCCAGGCCTATCCTCTAAGTCACACTGTCATTAGATAGATTATTATTTAGTAATTATTTAATATTATGTTTTTATCAGTTGCTTGGAAGGCTGGATCACTCACTGTATCTTGAGGGTGATAAGGTTCAAGCACCATGTTTTTTTTGCAATTGCGGTCCCTTGGAATAAAGTCTGTTGTAAAACAATAGCAAATCTGTCACTTCTGCTCAGATGTTCATCTCCTTCTGTTCAGATATAGAAGAATGTGCAGGGCTTAAATACATGATTCAGAATATTTTTTTAAATGACTAAAACACTGTAGAAAAACAAGGTGGGTGAGGTAATACCTTTTAATGGACCAACTTCTGTTGGTGAGAGAGACAAGCTTTTGAGCCCCACCATGCTCTTCCTCAGATCTGGGAACAGTACCTTCCCCGACCTGAAAAGCCCTGTGTGGCTCAGAGAAGTTGGTCCAATAAAAGTTATTACCTCATCCACTTTGTCTCTTTAATATCCTTGGACTGACACTGTTATAACTACACTGCATATAAAAATACTGTAAGC
This sequence comes from Chelydra serpentina, assembly GCA_037349315.1. Lineage (NCBI taxonomy): Eukaryota > Metazoa > Chordata > Testudines > Chelydridae > Chelydra > Chelydra serpentina. Next base: position 50,219,934 of record JBAIAC010000010.1, read on the forward strand.
AGTGTACCTATTTGTCATTGAGTGCTGGGCAACAGCCACTGTACCAGCACTCTGATCACTGTATCAACAGTTAAATCGCCCTGGAGTAGACCTAGCAGGCAAAGCTGTGTCTATTTGACAGATCAGAATGGGCTGGGGAGAGTTTTAAATCACTAATTAGCCCTTTAGCTCAGGGAGTGGAAGATGACAAAGGAAAGAAGTGGAAGGGAGGAGCGAGAGTAGGAAAGCCAGAGCAAAGCAGGCTTTGAGAGCCAGAGCCAAGAAAGATCTCCTCCTTTTCTGTCCCTTGGTCTAAGGGGCTAAGGAATTCTATGCTATTGTAGCTAAGGTGCTGCACTGTGCTGAAGAGGTAAGGGTGGAGCACTGTAAATAAACCACACTGTGTTTAGAAGCAGAGAGTCTCAGACTGGTCTGTGTGTGCAGAAGAAGACAGGAACAGAGCAGGCACCCAATTACACCACTAAAAAATAGAAATAGATGCTATAAACTTCCTGGCCTCTGAAAATCAGTCAGACGCATCCAAGACACACAACTAGGGAGTTCACTAGACTTTCCTGCTCAGTAACCACAACTTCTTGGATAGTGCAGGAACTCCTGGATGAAATTCTTGGCCTGTGTTATGCAGGAGGTAAGACTAGCTGATTCAATTTCAATGGACCCTTCTGGCCTTAAAATCTCTGAGTGAAATCCTGGTCCCATTGAAGTAAATGACAAAGATCCCATTGACTTCAATGGGGCCAGGATTTCACCCAATGAACAGTGGCGCAGCCAGGTTTAGAGCACAGGGGGAGCAGCACTATAAAAAGGCGCCTCCCCGCTCCCCCTGTACTCACCCAGCGGCACTTTAAAGGGCCCAGGGCTCCAGCCACTGCGCAGCCCCTGGGCCTTTTAAACCCGCCCAAGCCCGGCTCCGGCAGCGGGGCTGGGGGGGGCGCTGTAAAGGGCCCGTGGCTCCCCGCAGCGGCAGGAGCAGCCGGCCTTTTAAAGTGCCCCCACCCCAGCTCAGCTCCGGCAGCGGGGCTGGGGGGGCACTTTAAAGGGCTAGCAGCTCCCCACAGTGGCAGGAGCTGCCGGCCTTTTAAAGTGCCCCCCTCCCCAGCCCCTCTGGCAGCGGGGCTGGGGGCGCTTTAAAGGGCCAGTGGCTCACCGCAGCGGCAGGAGCCGCCAGCCTTTTAAAGCACCCCCCCCAGCCCAGCTCCGGTAGCGGGGCTGGGGAGGGGGCACTTTAAAAGGCCGGCGGCTCCTGCTGCTGCGGGGAGCCGCTGGCCCTTTAAAGCGCCCTCCGAGCCCAGCTCCCGCAGCCGGGCTTGGGCGGCGCCTTAGCGCCGCTTCTCCTCACAGGGGGAGTGGCCGCTCCCCCTGCTCCCCCTCTGGCTACGCTACTGCCGATGAATCTAGGAGAAAAAACGTTTGAGAGTCAGGGGAAGGATCAGGCAGACTGGAAAAAGAAGAGATGAGGGTAGTGTGCTGGCACAGGAGCAAGAAAACTTCAAAATGCTCAAATAGTGTCAAATCATCTGATCCTATTATCACTGAGCAAGGCCAAAAGTTTAGTGGGAAAGCCTCATCCCTCCTGGTTGGCTGCAGTAGTAGCTGTAGAATGGCGGAAGATTTTCAACCTGAGGTGCAAGGATTCTGTTCTATAACACCAAGCGCATTTCACTCAGCACCCAGCCCATTTTACCGTTGGAGGTTTTGCCCCATAGTCTGAGAGCATCTCTCTAATGGGAGGGCCTGGAGTCAGCGTAGTCAGTTCTTTCGATACTGCCCATCACAAGGGGGTGGTGAGAGACAGACGGAGTCATAGCTGGAGCACCAGGCATTCTGGCTCTCTCCTTAGGGGCCATAGCCAGCTGACAGTTTAGTGCAGCCTTTATGCAGCTCTAATCAATGATGGGGCTGGAATTGTAGTAAAATCAGCCCTAGCATGAGGGAACTGCCCTTTTAAACCATGTGCAGTGGAAGCTGTGCACAGGTAAGAATCTAGTCCTTAGACACACAACATTGCATAGTATAACTTTTTATCTAACAACTGGTCCATATCTATAAGCTCCTTGGGTTTGAAGTGCTCTCTCCCATTTTGAATGTTTTCCAGAACCAGCCTTTGGTTTTACAACATAGGCCCCTGTGAGCCGTGGGAACTAGAAATGTAAGGGAGAGTCTCAGCTTTCATTTTTCAAAACACATTTCTAGCCCTTTTGTTTACAAAGTTAATCTTGAAAACAAATTGCTGAAATTTGATCACTAGGGTCATAAGAAACAAGCAGCTGGGATCCACAGGAGACTCGGGAAATAAAACTTCCCCTACAGACATTTTTAAAGTAGAATGCGTCAGTCATGTTTTGGGTGTATCCCCCCCAGAATAAAATCGCAGCGATCATCCCCAAAAAGTTCAAGACAGCCCAGCAGTGAAGTGACAATGGTGGCCAAGAAATACTTGTCTTGGGGGAAGCTGTGAAGGGGTGCAAATATTGTTTTTCAGGCATAAGAACAGCCATACTGGCTCAGACCCATGATCCATCTATGGATGTATTTTTTGTCACGTCTTACTCTGTTGTTTAGCCATGGTGGCATTTTTGGGGCCTCTTGTTGTTGTTTTTTTTAAATTTGGGATATATATATAGTTTAAGCCTCTCTTTTTTCACTGTTTCCATGCAGTTTGCAGGCATTTCATATTTGTGATTATTCCTTTTAATTTCCATTTAACTAGCCTCCTCATTTTTGTATATGTTCCCCCTTTTGAAGTTAAATGCTACTATTGTGGGTTCCTTTAAATTTAACATCCTTGTAGGGCGGCAGGGGTACCAGTTACATTATAATCACTATTACCAAGTGCTCCAGCTATATTCACCTCTTGGCCCAGATCCTATGTGCCACTTAGGACTAAATCAAGAATTACCACTCTTGGGTTCCAGGACTAGCTGCTCCAAGAAGCAGTCATTAACGGTGTCTAGAAATTTTATCTCTGCATCCCGTCCTCAGGTGACATGTTCCCAATCAATATGCGGATAGTTTAAATTCTTCATTATTAATGTGTTTTCTGTTTTTTGTAGCCTTTCTAATCTCCCTGAGCATTTCCCAATCACCACCACCATCTTGGTCAGGTGATTGGTAGTATATTCCTACTGCTGTGCTCTTATTATTTGAGCATGGAATTTCTATCCATAGAGATTCTATGGTGCTGTTTGATTCCTTTAAGATTTTAACTATGTTTGACTCTATGCTTTCTTTCACATGACCACTGAACAATGTCAAGGACAACTCTGTTGGTGTTTTAGTCAAAAGGTGGATGCCCAAAGCACCTCTAAGTACTATAGAAAATAAATAATATTTGCTTTACTGAATTTTATACCACTTGTGAAGAGTCCACACTCTTTTCAAAGGAAATATGGCTTGAGAAGGTGCATTTGTCTTGGAATGTATCATTTTATTTTCAAGGAATCCTTCTGAGACCAACTGAAATTTAAAGGATGCTTTGAATTTTTCAAATGCAAAATCTGCCTTTCTTTCTTACTGCCAGCACATCATGAGATGAATATTACAGCACCACATCAGGAAATCACACTAGGATGATCTTGTGTCTCCCTTCCGCACTCTTACTCCCTTCCCCTCCCCCTCCTTCTCCTAGGTTCTTGGATTAGCAAGGAAGGATCCTGGTAGTTCTGATCAGGTTATTCACTGCTTGTATGTGTTGGGGAACATGAAGAGTGTTTCTGTGGTGATAAATTGTCACCCCTTCTCTCCAGCTCCACATGTGATGCTCTGCAGTGCTGCGTGCTGGATGAGAAGCACTTGGTTAGGGGTAAGGTCCTGTGGGGTTGAGCAGGCAATAGGGTAGAAGTGGGGAAGGAAGAATATTTTATATGATTCTTTCACATTGAAAAGGTACACTATGAATCAAGTATAAGTTTCATAAACATGTTTTCATCATGCTATTTGTTCTTGTTTGGTTTCACCAAAAATAACTCAGTACTAAACACAAGTTTTTGGCCATCTAATATAAAATGACCATTTTTCTATATTTTCTCCAAGCCAAAAAATAAAGTCTGGCTATAGATTAGAAGTCAAAGTTTAACTGTACCTGTCATGGGACTTCAAAAGCTGCCCAGATAGCTATAAGTAACACAGATATTTTATTTAATATATCAGACTTACATATACTGTTATGAGACTCTTCTCCCAATATAAAATCAAACATTTATATGAAAACCGCACATGCATGTCTGCTAACTACCAAATAATAGATGAAAACTGGCAGATGAAAGCCAAACTTCAATAGTGTCTTAAAGATACTGTGTATAAGTAAGACATCAATTACATCAGTTAAATTCTCCTGAGCACTGTATGTCTTTGATTGGAGCTGGAAGAATAGCTCAAAGGGAAAAACGTAATACCAATTTTGGGGAGGGGCAGTGAGTCAACTTAGTTAGACTCCATGTAGCAAGACAAGAAGATCAAGACAATTTGGGAGTTAGTCATTTTTGTTCATAGTCTCATTTGTGATCATCTTAGAAAGCTACAGAGAACAATGGTAGCAAAATGCTTGGGAGACTCTCTGGTGCTGGGTTTGTTTGCTATTTGTTAATTTAGCTTTGGTTTTGTGGATTTTAATGCTGAATGTTTTTGTTCTGTTTTTGATTTTAAGTATTCAGGTTAACATCAGTTATGGGAGAACTTCCTATGATGCTAACAATTGAGTTGAAGTTCCCTGTACAATTGCCCCTATGGGTTATATCCCTCCAGGGGACAGCCTGTTGATCCTCTGGCTCTACCCCTTCAGTGCCACTGCAACAGGTCGTATGTCCTTCCCCATATTGCTCTTCTACCTTTAATAATATTAGCCAGTGGCCTTCTCTCCTTATACAGAGAAAGTATGGATCCTGAGGGAAGTTGTAAATAGCGTCAAACATATGTATTTACTGCTCTGCATTAAGTTTGATACTCTTGGGGAATATCTTCTGCTTTACTGCTCTAATCCAACAAACCACTCAAGTATGTTCTTAGCTTTAAGCCTATGAGTCATCCCACTGACTTCAGTCGCATAAAAGTCTCCTTCTCCTGCCCCTCCTGAAGTTGGCACTCTAGTTAAATTGTTGCATGATGGGATGGCCATCATCCTTTTGAACAGCTGGTGACTTGGTGCACGTGGTGTAAAGGAAAAACCAGTAAAATACTGTCTGCCCAGTGCTTTCTTAGCTGCAGTGGTTCCTGTCCCTGAATCTCCAATGACTGGAATGTGTTCTAAACACCTGCCCATTTCACACGTAGCATCTCCTCCCCATCTCATATCCCATCTGCAAATCTCAGAGCAGAACTTACCATATTGTGGGTCAATATATTTCTTGAGCCAATGTGCAGATCAGCCCTCTACAGCTGGCCAAGAGGAACATTGATTGTTTTCCATGTCCACTGAAAGTAGAAGTAACTAGTCAGCATAATCTGCAGCAAGTTAGAGTTAGGTATTAGAGAAAACTTTCTAACGATAAGGCTAGTGAAGCACTGGAATAGGCTTCCAAGGGAGGTTGTGGAATCCCCATCATTGAAAGCTTTTAAGAACATGTTGGACAAACACCTGTCAGGGATGGTCCAAGTTTACTTGGTCCTGCCTCAGCGCAGGGGGCTGGACTAGATGACCACTCCGGTTCCCTTCCAGCCCCACATTTCTACGACTTGCTCTTTAATTTGTATATGAAATGTATCATTTTGTAAAAGCATGCTGCACTAGCACCTTATCAGGTGTGCATCCCTTTTCTCTAGTATTTCTTCTGTGACTCATCTGAGCAGGAATAAATATGCCTGCTGGTGAGGGATTGCCCACACCCATCCAAACACCGTTTGCATTTCTGATGTCTTGAATGTTTCCTGAGCTTTTCTTATCACCCAGTGGTCACCACATGCTATTTACACTTTGTCTCCACTAAGTGCTGCTAATACCTTTAATTGTCCCTGCCTGGCTTCCTGGTGAATGCTTGAGGCCCAGAGAAGGAGAGAGATGCTGCAGTGTTGGGCATTGGTCAACATGTGTGCACAGTATTACCTGGGCATCTTGGCCTCCTGACCACTCGCTTCAGAAAATCCCAGGGACTAAGCAGAGGGTTACAGCCAGAGCACCCACCGAGCTTGCTCACTCAGAACAGAGGACACATTTTCAAAACTCCTGCACTGCCTACCCTCAGCATTGAAAATCCCCCAGATTTCCAGAGCACTGAAAACTAAGTGCTGAAATTCCTTGCCATGCATTCTAACTGTCCCCCCTGAAAATTCACTGGCAATTGTTGAATGAAGAGAAGAATTTAAAAAATCATTTTAGTTTCTACATTGATTTTACTTCTGTGGCAGGCCGTACCCACTAAAAGACCACATAGAGGTCAAAAGCAGGGAAGAAAGTTCCACAGTTTGTGTTTCTAATGCACACTGTACAAATGCACTTAGTTGTCTCAAGCCCAAGCAAACACTTCTGTTTGCTTCCAGAGCTCAGACAATAACATTTACTACGTTAATTGGGTAACTATTAGTGGCAGGAGGATGCTCGGTATCCACACAGAAATAATTTCTTTCTTACAGCAATTTTGTGCCCTTGATCTACGTGTGTACCTTCTGTTGATAGCACTGAGAGCTGTGTGTGCAGACCAAGGACATGATATGGCTATTAGTCTCCATCTATAAATAGCAGAACTTTACAGTTATAGTAAATGTACATTATGGGCCAGTTTCTTCCCTCTGTTATACTTGCATAGCGCCAGAGAAATCAAAAAAATAGGAGCTGAAACTTACACTCCTAAATCCATACTTAGCCACCTAAATAAGTGGCCTGGTTCCTAATTTCAAAATCATTCAGCACCCAGCACTCTTCCTGAAAACCAGGCCACTTATTTAGGGATGTAAATATATGGATTTAGGAAAGCAATATTAGGGCTCTTATCTGTAAAATTTTTCCTTGTGTGTTCTGTAGTTTAGTGTGTTCATGTGTTTGTGAATGCATGTGATTTTTATGCTATTATTTTCAGGGCTGATCTACACCCAGTTTTTGCACTGATTTAACTATGTCAGTATAGGGAAAAAAAAACTGAATTAAATTTATCAAAACAAGCTATACTGATATAAGCACCTTAAAACTGGTATAACTGAATCCACACTAGGCAGTTTCACTGATTTAACAATATTGGTTTGTAATGTTATGTATAGAGAAATGGATTAAAAAAGGTATGTAGACTAGCCCTCTGTATAAAAGCTTAAAGTATTGTTCTGATATTTCTGATAACAATGGGAACACTATGGGAAGTTACAAAACAAGATTTTACATTTGCATTAATTCCTGAAAAGTCTGGACTGACGTGCCGAGTTGGGATAACAATATTTCATTACCACAAAGCCACCTGTTGTGGAGAAGTTAGGTCTGGGGCACAATTTCCAGAAGGATTAAAGTGGTCTTTAATCCAGTGAAGTGGTAACAATCCTCTGCAATAAGTTCCAAGAGCTTGATCCAAACCCCACTAAAAGTAAATGGAACGACCCCCATGGATGTCAGTGGGCTATGGATCAGATCCCAAGAAGATGGTTGCCAAGATCAGTCATTTTAAACTAAACAACAGCAGGAAAACTTACAAAGTATCACCAGTTTTGGCAGATATTTCACAACAAGAGGAAGGGGAAAGGAACTAAATACATAAAAAGAGGCTGAGAATAAAGCCAGACCATGTTATTTGCCTTCTTAGGGCCTGTCATAATGCCCACTGGAAAGATTCCATAGGCCTCAACAGGCTTTGGTTTAAGTCCTCTGGCTCTTCCATATAAGTTGTTGGGTGGGCAGACAGCTCTTATGGGCAGAAGTGAATCCATGAGTTTCAACTAAGAGAATGCTTAAAGTTTGCCAGACTTTATTTTTTTTAAACTTTTTTGTGTCAGTTTTTCTGATAAAATTACTATTATAACATTAACATGGCCCAACCCCTTCTTTTCTTGACCATGACCATCTGGTATGTTTTTAAGCACATCTTTGGTTACACCAGATGTTAAATGGTGTTTTAAAACATCTTAAATAATGTGTGTTACCTATTCTATTTTTCATAACACATCTAATTTTCCTTCTCTACAAAGAGTCTTTGTGGGGCTGTTTAGAAAAAAAAGAATATTTAGCTAACCTACAACACAATACTCTAATAGCATTTTAAAGGTATTAGCACTTAGTGGAGACCCAGTGTAAATGGCATGTCAAGCATGTTAGGTAACTCAATTTAGCTAACTCAGGGCTTGTCTGCATGGCCCTGCAGTGCTGACTACAGAGGTGTGAGTTGCAGCGTGAATTAAAATGTTGCACTGTAACTGTCCCGTGTAAACCCTGCTAGTGCAAACTAAAAGGTTCCTTGCTGTATTAACAGTCCTGTGTGAAACAGGACAGTAGCAGTGTCTACAGGTGGCAATTACAATGCAACATTTTAGTGCACCTGCTACTCACACCCCGATAGCTCACACTGTGGGGCCAAGTACACAGCTTAATTTTTTTTTGTCTTTTTCCTATGCTAGCCAGATCCTCTATTTCTCATCAAGGCACACAACCTACATGGATTCACTGTGGGTATATCTGTTAGGCTTTGTCTACACTGGCACGTGAAAGACAAAACTTTTGACATTCAGACATATTAAAAACCATTCCACCCTTCCCCCGCCCCCGAAAGACAAAAGGTTTGCCGACAACAAGCACCGATGTGAATAGTGCTTTGTCAGTAGCAGCACTCTCCTGCCGACAATGCTAATGCTGATTGTTGGGGGTGGAAGTTTTTTGTTGGCAGGAGAGCTCTCTCTTGCCGACAAACAGCGGCTACACTGCGCGCCTTTTAGCGGCAGGGCTGTAGTGGCACAGCTGTGTCGCTAAAATCTGTGTAGTGTAGACATAGCCTTAGTCTTCAGTACTGGGACGACGGAAGCATGTCTGAATCATAGCCTCAGGGCCTGGGGTATGTTCTTTTCTTACAAGAGTAAGAAAAGCCAATGAGTTTTGTGCTGCTGTGGAGTAACCTGGACTTTCTGGTAGAGCAAATCAAAACTTAACTGAATGTTTTAATCAAATTTTCACATTTTGCCAAAAATGATGGGAAATTGTGAAAATTGTGCATCACCCCAATATCTCCCACCCCAATATTCAATCATCTCTATTTACAGGATATGTCATAAGAGTGCTTATTGAATGAGGATGGAACTGAGCCATCTAGAAGAGAAGTTTTATTATATTTCGAGATTTGTATTAAAAGTTTAGGAGAAAATGAGGGCTTAACTGGGCTATGTTCCCAATAAAAATGTATAAGGGATTCAATCATCTATACAAGTCTGATTAATAGTATATAATTAGACTAGTAGTGGATGTACTACTTAGATTTACGTCATACAACAGCTAATAGTACCTAGCTTTTTCAAAACACTTTTTACTAGTAGGTCTCAAAATACTTTCCATTTTACAGACAGAGAAAGTGAGTCACAGAGAGATGAAGCAAGTCGCCCAATGGCACCCAGCCCAATGGCACCCAGCAGTAGTCAAGCCGTGAATCACGTAAGTCCCAGTCTAGCACGCCATTCACTAGTCTGTCTGCTATTCAGTGTAATTTCTCTGGTTAAAACCCCGCACAACATTTTGACAGTGTATTAGTTTAAGCCACACATCAAGTTGCCGATGTACACTTGTAACTTATGAACTCAAGCAGAACATTTTGCATATATAAATACTAGTATGTATGCAAAGATATTATGGGACAATCTTCAGCAAATTGTCCTTCTTTGTGGATTTAATTCAGCTCAAATTCAGTTCACTCAAGCAGCATACAAACTAATTCTTTAAAATATTTGCCATAGCAGGATGAAATTACTTTTTATCAGGTTGTTCTTTTAGAACTCTAGAGGACAAGTTAAGAAAAGACTCCAAATGGCTTCAGCTGGCTTTGGAGAAGGCCCTAACTGAATGATTTCTGTACTGATTTAGACCTCATGCAACTCTACAGTTTGTAACAGATTTGTACAAAGTGGAGTCAGTTCAGAATTTAGCCTGCAAAATTGTTATGTGATAGACAAATACTTAAGCAGTTAGGATCTGTAGTCATTTTCAATTGGAAATGGTTGAAATTGTTCATTTGAAAAATGACTTTTTTCTAAATGAACTTCTTTTGGTGGGAAATTTTGAGTTCTTTCAAAAATGTTCTGTCTCTGATGAAAATCTGAAAGATGAGGTTTTCTTCTTTTTTTGTTTTTTTTTTCATTGAAAAAAATCAGACAATTTCCACACTAAAAAAAGTTTTGAAGTTTTTAATTGAAAATATAGTTGCATTTTCTGAACTGCTCTAGATTCAATATATTCAGGATCTACATTTCTAACAACACTTCTTAGCATTGCATGCAGCATTATGAAAGACTTCTGTTTAATAAACGCTTTAAAGAAATGAGTCTGGAACTAGTTAAAATGGCTAGTGGGTAACCTCAGGACCATCGTCTGAGTGAAAGGAATAAAAAGGAGTCTTCTTGTTTAAGAGAGGAAAAAAAGAACCAAAACAACAGACAGTATGTCAGTCATTAAACCCAGTCATCAATGACTCAGCTGAAAAAAATGACGTCTAATTTAAGAGATCTGTGCCTTGTGTGTAGTGAGTGCCATATCTGATTACAATAATGTGTTGACAAAAAACTACTTTACTGCCTTGTTTAAAACTCTTTTAGCACAGCAGAGCTGCATTCTTTTCTTTCTTGTACATGATCAACAGAAGTGTTCACTGAAGTTCAAGCAATGAAGCCGGGTCAAGTCCACTAAAGGCATTTAGGTTGCTCAGGTGTCAGAGGGCCTGAAGAGTTTTTTATATATAAGAAGATGGTAAAGTATAAGGAGCAAGCCCAGCTTGAATCTCAGATCTAAGATGAGTTTGCAGGACTGGAAATTAGGAGGGAAAAAAAGTCTTACATTTACTTCTAAACTCATCACAATTGATAGCCAATAGCACAGAGCCAATAAACATGCAGCGTCACAATAGCCTTGTTACATTATCACTTTTCAATGCATTTTAAGTATGGAGGCCATTATGTTTGAAAGGACATGTGAGAATGGGTGACATGCTGGATTGGTCAAGTAAGGACTTCCTCATATGGACAGAATTCTATGACCTTGTGTCTTATTGTAAAAAAGGCAGAACAATACCTTGATCATTCAATGGCCAGACACAAGTATTACTAGGCTATCTTCAGCCATATTCAGACCCAAATAAATTGTGGATTATTCCAGCCAGGTCAATGACTAAGTAAAGCCTTACCTTAGCCAAGTTCAACAAGAACAAGGAGTTAGTCCTGGCTTCCTCTGAGCTCTAGTCCTCTCCCCGGAGCTCCTTTCATTGTAGACAGAATTTTCTTTTACTAGTATGCTGGCAAATAAACTCCCTACAGCTGTGCCAGGCATGCTACAATGCACGTCCTTGCTGTGGGTGCCAGGCAGCTGTGGTCCTTCCTCTAAGAAGGCTAACCTTTGACCACAAACTTTGGAACAGGGTATATAGACCACTTTATGGAGAAAAATGCCGGCCATATGCAGTTGCTGGGGAAAGCAATCTAGAAAGGGAGTTAAGAGTACATGGCCTAACAATGACTCCTTTAACAAACACTGCAGATTGGTAATGTTTTTGTATGAAGTAGAATAGCCGAGAGTACATGTTGAGTGGGAGGAAGAAGAGACTATGCCCTTATTGTGTTTTGAACAAAAACAGTTCTGAAGTGTACATCACAAAGACCATTGCTTCTTTCTTTCCAGTTTGGATCTGGTGTGCAATGGTTGTTTGTTTATTTCCCCCTCCCCCTATTTTCTAATTCATATGTGCATCCAGAGCCTTTTGTTTTGAGTATATTTTATAAATGAAAGAAAATAAGTAGATTAATAGATTTTAAAATCAGAAGGGACCATCATGATCATCTAGTCTGACCTCCTCACATTGCAGGCTACAGAAACTTATCCACCCACTCCAGTAGTAGATCCATAACCCCTGGCTGAGTTACTCAAATATTGATTTAAAGACTTCAAGTTACAGAGAATGCACCATTTACTCTACTTCAAACCAACAAGTGGCCTGTACCCCATGCTCCAGAAAAAGGCAAAACAAAAACACCAGGGTCTCTGCTAATGTGACCTGCGGGAAATTTCCTTCCTAATCCCAAACGTGGCAATCACTTAGAACCTGGCAAGACCCACCAGTCAGAAACCTGGGAAAGAATTCTCTGTATTAAATGAGAGTAAATCCACTACTAACCTCCCTCCAGTCTGACAGTTCACCTCTTAGTATGACCTATTGTAATCTCCCCTTTAACCAGTTCATTACCCACCTTTCAATTCTCTTATTAATCCCCATCTTTTCCAATTTAACTAATAATTTCCCATGCGGAACTTTATCTAATGCCTTACCGAACACCAGGTAGATTAGATCTACTGCATTTCCTTTCTCTAGAAAATCGGTTATCTTCTCAAAGAGAGAGAGAGCTGGTTGATCTGGCATGATCTTCCTTTTGTAAAACCATGTTGTATTTTATCCTCATTGCTATTTACCTCTGTGTCCTTAACTAATCTCGCTTTCAAAATTTGTATATGATTGAGGTCAAACTAATAGGTCAATAGTTTTCCAGATCACTTTCCCCCCCCTTTCCTAAATATAGGAACTATATTTGCAAATCTCCAGTCATAGGGTACGACCCACAAGTTTATGGATTGATATTGGGCTTCCAATTTCATGTATACTTGAAAAGTTGATTGACATGTATGTTCCTTTCCCCCCTGAACTCCTTATAGCTCTAGACAACACCACAGAACCTTTTACAAACCACGGTTTACACTGGAGAGTGAAACTTTATACACAGTTAAAGTGAAGCTCTTGCTCAGGTTTTGACAGCTGTTATTCTGAAACAATGTTTTGGCTCAGATTGAAAATATGACTTTATTTCCTTTTTGGATTTCCACCAGGAAGCAAAAGGAGTGTGTCAGATAGAGCTGGGGGGCTTTTCAGCTAAAAACCTCTTTCCTCCCCTTCCCTAGTGCAGCTCAGGATTTACAGAGGAAAACGAAAGGGGATCTGATTTGATCTAAGCTCTCAGACAGAGGGTAGGTGGCTCCTGAGATGCTATTTGTAGACTGAATAAAATCTCTCACTATACATTTATTAGCAAAGGAGGGGCACAAACTGAATAATTTGGCTCTGAATACAGCTCTAGATTTGGAGCCCTTCTCCCCACTCCCAAAGTCAAGAGTCTTCATGTCCAGGATGCTGTTCAAGTTGATATAAAAAAGAGAAGGATTAACTGCAATGTTAGATCCAGATTAGGTTTGAATTAACATACACAATTCCAGGGAATTCAAGGTCCTGGGTTTGGACCTGAATATATCTTTATTGATTAGGCTTGTCAGATGTCTCCCTGGTCTGGAAGGGTTCTGAAGTGCGGAAGAGCAGCAACAAAAGTATTTGAAATGCATATTAAGTTGGGGGAGCTTCTGAAAGCCTTCCAGGTTTTACTAGAAAAATCAATGGTTGCTAGATAAAGGAGTTAGCATCTCAAAAAGTATAGAAATTATTTTTGTAGTATTTAAGATAGGACACTTAAGTACGAATGGCAGCTGGGAACCCCTAGAGTGCAGGAAAACTCAGAATAATTATTGTTGTCTACAATAAGTGACAGCTGAAGTTCTCCATTCCTTTCAACTTTTTCAGGCACTTCTGAGTAACAAAGTAAAAAACAAATATTTACAGGTTTACTCACACTTCGGCTGAAGCTTGAACCTGAACTCTGATCCTTTTGAAGTCTGTCAGTCATCACTAAGCAAGCAGTTAGCTGATTCATCTGAGATCTATGCATCACCATGAAATATGGCCAAGGTTGGTGTGGCCAAAATGTAATTAAGTTCATACGCTGTGCTTCTGAGGCACATGTATACTACTTGGACATACGATAAAAGGCCACACTTGGAATGTCACATATTCACATGATAAAACATCTCAATTAATAGTGTCCTTTGTCCTTTTCTACTAGTTACTTTTCTGCTGGAGTCCAAGACGGAAAGACTTCTTTAAAAAGAAATTGTGTGCGTGCACACCTCTGTCTACTTAATTAGAGTCAAAACCATGTCCACTTCCACTTTCACGGTGACAGAGCTGAAATCCAAAAGATCTATCTAGTTAGCCAAGCAGGCATGTCAGTTTACATACAATATAGGTTGCTGTATACCACTGATTATTGTTTCCTACTTGCTTCATGCAATGTTGGTTAGGAAGGGAATTTATGAATAAAAAAAGTCCTATAGCCTTCATTTTTCTTGTTCTTCCATACAAAAATGGGAAATAAGTAGCTAGGCAGCAGTTCTGCAGAAAAGAATCTGGGGATTCTAGTGGATCACAAATAAAATGTGAGTCAGTAATGTGACACTGTTGCGAAAAAGGCAAATGTCATTCTGGGATGTATTAATAGGATTGTCATATGTAAGACATTTGAGGTATCTGGAATATTGTGTCCGGTTTGGGGCACTACTCACTAAGAAAAATATGGATAAATTGGAGAGCGTCTAGAGAAGAGCAACAGAAATGATAAAAGGTTTATAAAACATGACATATGAGGAAAGGTTAAAATAACTGTGCATGTTTAGTTTATAGAAGAGAAGACTGAGGGGGGCTATAGTAGTCTTCAAATAAGAAGATTATAATAAAGAGGATGGTGATCAATTGTTCTCCATGTCCACCAAGGTCAGGAAAAGTAGTGAGCTGCTTTGTTTTCAGCTAGGGAGATCCAGATTAGATATTAGGAATAACTTTCTAACTATATGGGTAGTTTGGCACTGGAACAGGTTGTATGGGAGACTGTGGAATCCCTGCCATTTGAGGTTTTTAAGAACAGGAAGACAAATCTGTCCGGGATGATTTAGGTATGTGTATGGCTACCTTCTACTTGGTTTAGCCCACCACTTGAAACGGTGTCTCGGGGTGTAGCTGCTGCTGCATACTAGCAGCTTCCCAGAGCCACAGATGAGAGCTAAGTGCAAAGTGAGGACCAATGAAAAAGAGCCAGTCAAAGAGTGTTTCTGAAAGTCAGGACAGAGGTATTACCTCTCCTTCTACACCCCATACAAGACAAAGTTGTGTTATGATCCCCTGAAGGCCATTTTTGGCCCATCGAATTCAGGACCAGCTCCACTAACGAGTTCAGATGGATCAACCCTAATCAAGGACAAAAGAGGCATCTCTGAAGATGTATGCAACACTTTACTGAGCTCCTCAACCATCCCGCTACAGTGAACCCACAGAAACTAACCCTGAACCCTCTACATGATGAAATCACCCAATCACCTAATACTGAGGAAGTTCAAAAAGCAGGTAAATTGCCAGGCAAAGACAGGATGCCAGCTGAAGTGTTTAAACTTGAAGGCTCCAAGTCTGCCAACTATATATATTAAATTATTAAGGATATCTGGGAAAATGAGAAAAATTTTCAGGATTTCAAAGATGCAACAAATTTACCACCTATCTGCAGGTGGTAAAATCCTTACTTGTATTTTGCTCAATTGGCTTGAAGAAACACTACCTGAGAGCCTTCTAACAGATACCCAATGTGGATTTTGATCAGGTCAGAGCACTATTGACATGATATTTATTGTAAGGCAGATCCAGGAAAAATGCATTGAACAAAACACTGTAAGCAGAAGTGGCCTCTGGAAAATTCGAAAAAAGTTTACCTGCCCCTCCCAATTTGTTTACATCATACATGAATAATGGAGATCTGGAGATCTGGATTGCTTGGTAAATTGGACGCAAGCAAACAAGGTGTGTTTTAATACAACTAAATGTATACATCTGGGAACAAAGAATGTAGGCCATACTTACAGGTTGGGGAACTGTATCCTGGGAAGCAGTGATTCTGAAAAAGATTTGGGGATTGTGGTGGACAATCAGCTGGACGTGAGCTCCCAGTGCAATGCTGTGGCCAAAAGAACTAATGAACTAATGGAATCGTAGTATACATAAATAAGGGAATCTCAAGTTGGAGTAGAGGAGTTATTTTAACTCTGTATTTGGCCTTGGTGCGGCCACTGCTAGAATACTGTGTCCAGTTCTGGTACCCACAATTCAAGAAGTCTATTGATAAATTGGAGAGGGTTCAGAGAAGCACCACAAGGATGATTAAAGGACTAGAAATCATGCCTTACAGTGACTGATCTCCTGGAATCAAACTATTTAACTTAACAAAGGGAAGTTTAAGGGTTGACTTGATCACAGTATGTGAATAACTACATGAAGAACAAATATTTACTGTTGGGCTCTTCAATCTAACAAAGAAAGGTATAACACAATCCAATGACTGGAAGTTGAAGCTAGACAAATTCAGACTGGAAATAAGGCATAATTTTTTTAACACTGAGAATAATTAACCATTGAATATTCTACCAAAGACCATGGTGGATTCTCCATCATTCATTTCAGAGATCCTATCCCATACTTCTCCTCTTAAATCACCAGATTATGAGGGTTTCTCCGCAGCAATCCTGAATATGTGGAGAACTTCTGTGGTAGGCCTTTCTGTGTTCTCTGCCTGACAGACTACAGTTGATCACAGAGTGCAACACAATACACAAGTGTTAAACAATATGCTATAAAAGCCAAGAATGTATGGCTCCAATTCTGCAAACTTCTCCAGGCAAGTGGACCCTTAGCAAGCAGCTTGCATGTTTAATGCCTGCATTCAATTTGTAAGCACCTAGAGGACAATAGAGTTAAGGAATAATCAGCATGGATTAGTCTAGAACAAATCATGCCAAAACAATTTAATTTCCTTCTTTAACAGAGTTACTGGCCAAGTGGATGGGGGGAAGCAACAGACGTGATATACCTTGATTTTAGTAAGGCTTTTGACACAGTCCCACAAGACATTCTCATAAGCAAATTAGTGAAACACAGTCTAGATGAAGTTGTTATAAGGTGGATGCCCAACTGGTTGAAAACAATACTCAAAGAGAAGTTATCAGTGGTTTACAGTCAAACTCGTAGGGTGTCTCAAGTCAGGCTCAGCAGGGGCCAGTCCTGGGTCTGGTATTACTCAATATTTTCATTAATGACTTCAATAATGTAGTGCAGGGCCGGTTCCAGGCACCAGTGCAGGAAGCGCGTGCCTGGGGCGGCAAGCCGCGGGGGGGGGGGGGGGGCAGCGTGACAGTCGCCATGAGGGCGGCAGTCAGGCAGCCTTCGGTGGCGTTTCTGCGGGAGGTCCGCCGGTCCCGGTTTCAGCGGCAATTCAGCAGTGGGGCCACCGACAGTGCAGGACTGGCGAACCTTCCACAGGAATGCTGCCAAATAAGCGGGAGCTGGGACCGCCTGCAGGCATGCCACCATAAGCAGCAAAATTCATAGAGCTGCCCCTGATGGAGTGGAGAGTATGCTTATAAAATGTGCATATGACACCAACCGGGGAGGAATTTTTTTCCTCCACAGCATTAGATTGAAAATATTATTTATTTGTAAAGGCATAATTTAGCAGTGCATCCTCTTGTCACCATTCTTTAGCCACCTCAGTAAGGAAATATAGGAGAGTGTACTTCATTTGTCTCTTCCTATCCTGCTTTCGCTTCTTTGTAAACTATCCTGTGACACTTAGGACAATAGTGACAATTTTGTTAATGCACTTTCCATAAGCATAATATATAATCGGTTTCTAAAAGGAAGGAAAACTATATCTGAAAATATCTGAAGTGTTCTTAAAAGGGAATGATGAAGTTCCAAAACTTTCATAGGCACAATTTTCTTCCATAAACTATGTTAAAGATTGACTAGCTACTAAAATAGGAGGCCGTGTGATGGAGGTATGGTAATGTGATCTAGTGGTTCTAACCCCAGACTGGGAGCCAACTACTCCTTGGGATTTAATCACAGCTCTGTCACTCACCTATGAGCTTTTTGGCAAGGCATTTAATCTGTAATATTTTTTTATATCTGTAAATTGGGATTACAAATATTTGCACATAGTGTGGTAAAAAAGAAATCCATCTCCTTCTGTTGCATTTCCCACAAATCTGGGTTGGGAACATGGGTTAAGGCAATGTGCATGTTGCTGGGAACTCAGGTCGGTCTTGAATTTTTTCCTTGCCTCTCTGCTGAGTAGCCTTATTAATTATCTGGGTGTCGTCCCCCCTACACCTCTCAAAAATATACATCTTACACTACGTGGGAGGTTCAGATTTTATTACCCTCATTTTGTAGATGGGATAACTGAGGCAGATCAAGTTCATAAGTGGTTTCTCTAAAGACCCATAGATTGTAACCCAATCGGTAATAAATTGTGGCAGAGCTAGTGGCAGATCTTGGATGTGATGCATACATTTTCTATCCAGTAGACCTCAAAGCCTCTTAGGCCAATTGTTTTGTAGCTCTGTGCTCAGGTATGTGGTCTGTAAAATGAGAATAATAATGATTAACCACTGTAAAGTACTTTTTGATCAACAAAGTGCAATAGTGCCATTTAACTGCAAAGCATTTTGATAAACCCATTTCACAGACAGGAACAAAGAAACACTGACAGATCTGCCATAGGGGCACTGTGGACTCAGCATAAGCCCTGGTCCTTTTCCTTTACTTGCTGGGTAACCTTGAACAAGCCATTTACCCCCTCCTTGTTTCAGCATCTTTGAAATGTTGATATTATTTACCTACTTCACATAGGAGGCTCTGACAATCGATTATGATCTCAAAATTAAATGATCCATGTTGTAATTAACTTTTCTTGTTTTGTTTTTTTTAAATACACTCTGCTGAGAATTTTTCATCAAAATGATTTTGTTGGGTTGGGTTTTTTTTGACAAAAATGTGGATTTTCAAAATGAATGTTCTACGTGAGAATGTGAAGTTTTGCATAAATTTTTCAATTTTCTATAAGAAAAATGTAAACAGACTGTTTTGATCTGACTCAGTTTGACATTGATCTGAACTGTTGCAGTATCTTGTGAGAGTTGTCGTTTGAGTGGCTTATGCTCTTATTGTCTCCTAAGGGCCAAAGTTCCTGGCTGGACTATTTCTCCCATGAGGGACTGCAGCCTCTCCTCTACCTGAGTCACTGTGGTGCACCATGGGAGCCCTAGAATCACTGAGCATCATGTGGGATGTAGTTTGGCCTGAGAGTGTGGGGACATGAGGCATGTGAACTACAACCCCCACGAGGAACTGTGGTAGCTCAGGCCTACGCCATCTAATATGAAACAGAGCCAAAAGTCAAAACATGTAGACATTTCCAAATCACATTTTTTTCAGTAGTTCTCATTCTGCAGAAAGTTTTGATATTTTGACTTTTGATCCCGATTCCAGATGAAAATGAATGTTGAAATATCAGTGTTGCACGTAGGATAGAAATTCCAGATTTTCAATAAGATGTACTTTGTGTTTTTTTTTAAATCTGCACTTTAGGCTTCAGGGAACAGATAACACCGCAGAGAGAATAGTCATCCCTCCCTCTACCTCAGACCATTATTTGCCTCCATTGCTGGTATGAATTAGGCAGTTAGAGCCACAAATACTGACTTGTTACCATATCCATTTTACAGGTTCAATCTACACCTTTAAAAATAAGGCAAGAGGGGTCCTAGTCCTTTAAAAATATATGCCATATAGTGTGAAGTGCTTTGGGATGAAAAACACCATGTAAATGTGAGATATTATTGCATTTTACTTCTCTGGAATCTGCTGTATCACAACTGCTGTTTTACTAGGATGTGACCTCAAGTCAGGAGATGGTATGCCAATCAACTGCACACATGGATTGGGGAAGGAGGTTCTGAATACTGATTGAACCTGCTGCCTGCTGAGTGCTCTTGGAGGGGGACATGCTGGCATAGCATCCAAACATGTACTTGGTGCACACACAACAAAGTAACATGCAATAGTGAAGCATTTCACATAGTGTGTGTGTGTGTGTGTGTGTGCGCGCGTGCACTTTGGAGTGAAAAAGTTATTAAGGAGCAGACAGAACCAGTATGAGAATGAGACTCACACAGTGACTTCAGTGCTATTACATCACCCCAAAGCATCCCAGTTAAGCAACATTACTGTCCCCATTAAGCAGCAGTTATTGATACTGAGTATCATTAGGTTTTAATCAACTCCCTGGCAAATATCCAGATTAAGTGTATTACCTAATTAAGCATGTCCTTGTTAAGTAGTTTGTACTGTACCTCTTAATTTATCTCCCACTGTTACCATTTTTACATCTATCCCCATAATTCAGGAATCCCTCATTCAATTCTTTCCTCTGCTACATAATTCCTGCGTGATCTTAGGCAAATCATTTAATCTCTCTTGGTCTCAGTGTCCCCACAGAATGGGGATAACACCACCTCCTTCTTTCTCACCTTTGTCTGACTTGTCTTTAGGGAATGTTCTTTGAACCATTTCTTACTATGGGGCCACTAGACCCTACTGTAATACAAATAATAATTATTAAGTCAACTTCATTAACTGGACAATTGTATTTCAATGTTTTAAATCTACACCTTTTTATTGCACTGACAGACAAAAAAACTATAAACAAACTTTCCATTAATCAAAACACAAGTTCTGTAAAGTTAGTCATCTGTCAATGGAAATAATATATTTCCAAGGGGAAATCAGTGTCTAGATAGTATAGTAGTGCTATGTATTCAGATAATTATCCAAAAGTAAAGAAAACAAGAAATATTGGAAAGTGCCTTTACATTATTTAAACTGCTGCTTCAGGGTAATGCATAATGGAGCTTATGTGCTATGCTCTATTTCAACAACAGCATCTCACAGCAATGTGATGTGAATAATTAGTATCACAAGAGTAAGAAATTCTCCCAGCCTAGGCCACAGGTAAAAGGATATGGAAATGTAACATCAGTTAGATAAATGTAACAAATCCCATGCTATGAAGCGCATGCATAAGACAACGACCTTCTGCTACACACAATTGCAATTATATAATGAACAAACCTAACAAACTGATGTGCCTGCAGACTGCTGTGATCTGGCATATTCAAAAATCTTTTGGATAAAATTTTTTAGACCCAAATAGTATTATTTTAATAGGTGTATACACACTACAGGAACTGATAGAAGAGGAAATGGAACTGATGTTTTACAGAATGCATTTTGGCTTATTGGACAGTAGTGTATTTATTCCAACAGAGCTATACTTTTATCATGCAACTTTCTGTTCTTCAGTAGGTGTCCTTGTGGAGCCAGATCGACCTTGGTCCTATCATGGATGCACAACAAATGAGCAGGGTGCAAAAAGATTTGCCTCCTTGTGCTTCCCATGCAAGGGTCAGGAATGGCTCCTTCCATATACCACGGGGCCCACAAATCACCTGAAAGGGCTGTGGCCATGTCAAGTGGCGATCACTGCTCCTGACTGGCTAAGAATTGCCCACATCCTATTACTGTTGTTTCCATTTCCTGAGCTGCTCGTTTGTCTCATTCACCTGTGTTCTCTTGTCTTTTAGGCCTATCATTTCTTTGGGGCAGAGACTTTCTTTGTTTAATACATTTGTGCAGTGTCTAGCACAGTGGAGGCCTGATCTGGGGGGGAGGGGGGAGAGGCACTAGGTGCTACCACAACTAAAAGATTAAATGAATAAATAAAACATCCCTGTCCTCTCCACATTGGCCCACAAAGATCCTGCAGAATATAATAGGTGTAATTTTCAGAAGCACTCAGCACTGGCCTAATTCTGTTCCAGCTAAAGTCAGTAGTGAACACTGATTTACATCAATAGGAGTGTAAGGGGCTGAGGCCTCCTGTCACCCTCTTGTATAAGGAATGTGTCCCTGCAAGTCCTGCCAATCATTCCACAAACACTGTTTCAACAGAAAGTCACCCTTTTTGAGGGCTCCTTTATTGGCCTGCAGACTTCAAACCCACCACAATCACAGTCTCAAAGAACAGTTCAAATGTCACAACTTAAAGGTTCTCACGTGACTCTTGGAATTTTCAGTCTGCCCAGACTCTTCTCATGTCTCACACAGCTCACCCTTCCCAGGTGAGGACCATTGGATTTCCCCAGTGTCCCCTGGTAGATGAAGAAACCCCGTTTGGGCTCATCTCTTCAAGTCCAACTTGGGCTTTCCCCAGTGTCCTGTCCTTTATACAGGTCCTGTTCTCCCTTAAAGGAGCCAGGCATTCTGTGACAAGGAGCAATGTTAGGCCTATGCTAAATGGTTTTGATAACATAATCCTATATGATCATGTATTTAATGACAGTATCAGCATGCACACTGGACACAGAGTTAAGATTGTACGGGCAAACATTTGTTTCTTTAATAACCATAGGGACCCATCAGCCTGGAGATCTTTTTCCTTTTCCTTTAAAAAAAAAATGTAGTTCAGTTTGCCAGTTGGCAGAGAGGTTAGAATATTCACATATTCATTCTTTGGAAGCTTCCCCTTCGGTTCTGTTCAGGTCACTTGTAGTCTGTATCCCAGAATTTTCCAGCAGAGCAACTTTGTAGGACACAGCATTGCTGTGTTCAGTCATCTCCCCTTCTAGGCGGATGTATTCTATCATTCTGAAGACAAATTTACTGATACCATGACTAACTAAATCCAAATACACAGTCAGTTCTGTTTCCATATGTCTGAACTGGGGGAGGGGGAGGGCGAGAGGGGATTAGTAGAAGAAGAGGAGGAGGAGTTAAGATTTAAATGACAGCTTCTATTTTTGGGAATCTCTCTGTGACCTCCAGATGTGACTAACAGCTCCTGGAATCCCTGAAGCAGCAGCGCTATGGTATGGCAAAGGAAGATTTTGAATATTTAAACAGAGCTTATATTTCCATATGTGCTCTACTGAGGAATAAAAAAATGCTTAAGGAAAAAAATTAGAACCAAACTAAGGAACCCAAAAAAGCAACTCTATAAAACAGAAACTGATCAGGGAGGAGATGAGAAATCAGTTATTTGTCAGATTTATGGAGGAAAACATTGACATTTCCAGGTTATTTCTTTATACATTTTGTAAAGGAAGTACACTTTCTAAAAGTAAAACTGTCAGCTGACTGGATGTTTGTTTGTTTTCTTAAAGAGCAAGGATCCAAAAGTCATCCAGCTTGATTCATCGAGACTGAAATGTTCTGTGGGACTTTCCTGCCTGCCAGCACACCATCCTAGCTCTTCGGCAGCCCACCTCTCCCCACTGAGAGGTAACCTCTGATGTGTAGCCTATGTAGGGGAGTAGAGGACTTCCTTACACCCCATACTGGTGGGTTGCTCAGGAGACCAAGCTTCT
This sequence comes from Chelydra serpentina, assembly GCA_037349315.1. Taxonomy (NCBI): domain Eukaryota; kingdom Metazoa; phylum Chordata; order Testudines; family Chelydridae; genus Chelydra; species Chelydra serpentina. The sequence goes on from JBAIAC010000010.1 coordinate 50,243,206, forward strand.
AGACTCCAAGGCTCCTTAGGAGCTTACCTGGTGGCCTGCCAAGGAGCCAGAAGCCTGGAAGCCTTTGGAGACATGGCTCCTAGATTTCATGGCAGCTCAGTGGTGGTCTGTTGTGAAGCCACAGCTTCTAGGCTCCCAGGTTCCCAGGGGAGGTTGGGAGGCCAGTGAGCATATTTTGCTTTAGAAACATTGAAACATTTCCACTGTGGGAAAATGTCAGTGTTTCTGAGTCAAAAGGTAGACTTCTCATTCTGTGGGGAAAAAATTGGTTTGGGGATTTTCAAAAAAATTCAATTTTTTTTGAGGAACCAGAAGTCCATGTCCTGGCCAACTCTAGTTCCTACCTTGTGAATCTAGAGAGAATGTGTTGTTTTGATGGCTGCATTATTGGAGGTGGACAACACAGTAAGATAATGTACATATATACACACCAAGTCACATATATAGCCTTTTTGAAGTCAGAGGGATCTGAGTTCTCAATACCTCACAGCATTGACTCTTAATCCCAAAAGAGTAATGATCCTAGATCCAGTGCAGACTTAACTATTACACTTCTGTAATGTATGCTGGCTCTCATAGTTTAATTTGTTGCATTAAAGTATTAAATTAGTCTTCCTGGTTCATATAATTAGATTGGATTTATTATCTTTGAATAACATAAAGCATATAATCAGATCTGAATAAGAAGATTATTAGATTGTGCATTTTATTAAAGCTTCAGAGTATAATGGCATATCTATATTGTTTAAGAACCATTTTATTAAAAGCAGAGCTGGTTAAAAACAAATGCCAATTATTTTTTGTGGAAAATTTAGAAAAATATTTGTGTTTTTTTTTAATTTCTTTCAAGTTTTTTGGTTTGTTTTTAAGGCCTCCACTTCTCCCCCCCCCCCCCCCCATCAGGTTTTTTTAAATGTTTAGTTATTGATTTAAAAATTGTGGGGGTTTTTTGAAAACCAAATCCCCCCAAATTACTACAAATTTTAAAATAGTTTTCAATGAAAATCCAGAAAATGTCAACCAAAATGAACATTTTTATTTTGGCAACAAAGGAAATTTGTAATCAAAAAATGTTTCTATGAACTTTTTTTGGTACTGGTTCTCATTAAAATGAATGGCCTCATAGCTCCCCTTATTTCAATGGGAGATGCAGGATCATGGGAGAGATGAGGGTCTTTGGAGTTAATATTTGTACACGTCATGAAAGTCCTGCTTTTATTTGTTAATTTCCTCTACTGTATTTCCCAAGTGGACAACATTTATTAATTTGAAGCTAAAATCCACAACATAAAGAAAAAGGAAGGGGTTCATTCTGAAAGTTAGACACATCCCAAATCTATAGCTTCCACTGGTTCGTTTTTTAAAACGAAAGCACTTAGAACATACACCAGCATTAAACATACTATTGGAACATACACTAGCATTAAAAGAAGCAGGAGTGCACATGGCACACAAAGAACATTTGAGTTAAAGAATTCATCAGAATATCACTGGATTAAAGGCAACCAAAGTCAGCAGTGACCAAAAATTGTTACCGTCTGATGGGTTGTTCATTGGCTAACGTGAAATAAGTTGGTGGTTTCAATCCAGTTTCAGGTGGAACAGCTGCTTTGTCACTATAACTGGCTCTTTTAGCACGGAAATGAAGAATTGAATTGGCATAGAACTAGTCTCCTTTCCCTAGCCGTGGTCCTGCTGTGTTAGGCCTGAAGCACACGGGCAGGACAGTGTGCAGAAATTTAGTTCTTCAGATTCCCATGCTCTTTCAATTCTATTAAATAACAGAGGATTTAAGTCCACAAGGCTTCCAGTAAACTTACTAACAATTTTTTTAACAGAAATCAATGCTGGATTTCTCAACCTCAGAAACATGTATACAACTCCCTCTGAGGTGAATGGGAGATGCACATACCACCTGTAGACAGATTTTGGCCTTAATTTCATTCAGAAGTTTTGCAAAGCACAGAGCACCAAGCATCCCATTAGGGCATACAAATGCATATCAATATAAGGAACGCTTCTGTACCTAACATATTTCAGAACACTGCTACAATCTCAGCTCTGGGAACAAAGTCAATGATTATATGCGTCTGAATACACACACAGAGTTTTGCAAGTCAGAATCACGAAAAGTATTTCTCGCCTTTAGCCTGAAGACCCTTCTTGGGTTTTAGGACTTTCCATTTAGTCACTTGTTATTTCAGTATCTTAGAATATACTGATAGCTTAATATTTGCTTGATTTACTACTTTTCTGGGAAGTCTGTAGCAGGAAAATGAATGGATTTTATAATGAAAGTAAAGAAAAACGTAGCACTCTTCTTTATCACCTGAATGTTAATGCTATATGAGATGCACGAGAATAGACATTTCCAACAGTATGTGCATTTGGACAAGTTTAAATTGAAATGAAAAAAATTGGCTATCAGAGCAAGTTTGAACACATGTGATTTCATTATGGTCGACTGGCTTCTCTACATTCCTAGTTTTCAAGATTAGAAGATCTGTTTGCCATAAAAAGATTAGAAATGTTATAACAGAATGAGAAAGTAATGTCTAACAACATATTGCTGTCTGGAATACCAGTCTAGTTAACCCCCTTAAGGGTTTCATTTACATTTCCTGCACACCCTTAGTAATGGCAAAATCAGAGTGGAACTGAATGGGACTTGAACCAATCAGCAAGATAAAATATCATTAGCATAACAAACAACTCCAATTAAAACCTGGCAGGTGGCAAATACTGAAATATTATCTTTTGGAAAACTGAGCCTGTTTAGTAAATGTCACATCTGTGTGGTCTCTAAAATCTAAAGTAGGTTTTTTTCCAAACTAAAATAATAATTCAATAAACAAACCACCCTTATATTACTGCAACACTCTGGCTGACAACTTAATGACACAAAAACCTGAAAGCATTTAGAGTTCTGGCTCCCACAGCCATAACATAGTTGCCTTGTGTGTGAATAGTACAGTAAAACTTTGCCAGTTGATACAGTACTAGTGAATGAGAGATCCACTGCAGAATGCACACTTTTATGTATTAATGTGTAACTGAACTGACAATAAAAATAAAGCAAGTATATTGCATAAAAATGTTCTACTGATTTATTTTAATTATGATAATATTTCATAAAATGTTGCAGATTTGGGTTATCTCAAACATCACCAAACTGCTGAAAGAGTTCAAAGTACAAAAGCAAACCCAGATCTTCATTTTTTGGGCCCATCTCTGTGATATACTGGTAAATGTGCAGTAGGGATTTTTCTGTTGTTTTTTAATAATGAAATCTTAGCAATGTGAGACCTCCCCTTTTGAATCAGGAAAGCACTTTTCTTCTTTATACTCAGTAGAATTAACACATCAGGTATCAAGCCTGTTCGTGGAATCGTCAACATTCATAGTCATAGAGGATTTCAATATCTACAATGATACTTCCAGAAGATAAGTTCTGGACATCATGATGTCCCTGACAGCTAAGGAGTATCCAAAGCAATTTCGATGCCTACCCACACAACCAATTTTTCAAACTAGGTCTACACACCAGACCCAATTTCCATTTTAGATGTTGATTTGGGGGCGAGGGGACAAAGAAACATTCTCTTACTATAGTCCAATTAACCATCTCATCTAAACAGAGGCTAAGGCCTTCCCTTCTCTCCCCTCTGAGTTCTTCTGCACTTGGCGGCACAAATCCAGAGAGCCATATGAAAACACACTTACAGAGACTGTTGTCCAGCAGCCAGATCAGACTGCTGAAGGATAGGTAGCTCCTTTCTTACATCACCAAGGCCATCGCAGTTCAGTGTAGGTGAAACAAGAGAATGAGAGACTGGAATGCAGATGGCAGAAAATCCAAACTGAATTTAATTGGCTATGGAATAAGAAGTTTCTATTCTCATATGGAACAGCTCTATGAGAGACAATTTGTCCTTTATCTCCACTTTCATAGATTCCATGAAGTCATGACCATTAGAACCATTCTGATTAGAGAATTGACTTATTGACCTTGGTAACATATGACACAGTACAGGAACCTTGCACTTTTTTATGTTGCAGGAAAGACTCAACCAGTCCAGGATAGCATCTCCTGGCTCATTGCTGCAGACCCAGAATAAAGGGGCAAAAGTACACCACCTTCTCTAACTGAGTTTGAACCAAGCCTAAGCGAGAAAATCAGTAAAGCACTGGTGCAAGTCTATGTCACTACTTCCAAAAGGGAGCTACCCCTTCTTGGCTCGTGGCTCTGGAAAATATCTGAGCCTTCTCTTCTCAGACATTGTCAATACAAACTTGAGAAATGGCAAGCTAATGGCCACCATTCAGAACACAATAGTCTATTATCATTCACTTTACCTGGGGTTAACTCAAAGGGCCCACAAACAAACTGTAGCTGCCATTCAAGTTCCTGCCAAATGAACTTGGGGTCACCTCAGTTTCTTTGTCTTAAAGTATCTGGAGGGATATGGGCTCCCATTATACCAGTGGACTCCTCCCTCTGTGTTTTCCATCATAAAAACTATGTTCAATATTTGATACCTAGATCATAGATATCAACTGTTGATTGGCCTGGGCCAGGCATCCTCTGGAAGTCCTGTGATTATGAAACATGCTTCCACAGGCTACAAGACTATACCTAAATCTCACCCTGTTAGGGTTTGCTATGATACACATGGATCATGCATGGATCAGTAATGTGATAGGAAGAGCACTGGGGTGTTTAATAACAGAAGGTCTCAGTCTGTGTAGCCAGGGCAGAAGACAGGAGCAGGACATCTCACGGTCACACCTATTTGCATAGAATTATAGTGGGCTTCTTGTCTTTGTACTATTTGTTGTACCCGTTTCTGGTTATCTGACTAGATAAGTGGGTGCTCATATCGCTGCTAACTAAAGCCCTGATTTAACAAAGGACTGAAGTATTACTTCAAACATACAAATAGTCCTACCAATGGAATACTTGTATGCTTAAAGTTGAGCATGTGCTTTAGGCCCAGATTTTTAAAGGTATTTAGACATTGCTGCACTCAGCTCCTAAATCCCTTTTGAAAATGAGATTAGGCTCCTAAATTACTTAGGAATTGAAACACAGAGCAGAGCAATGTCTAACTACCTTTCCGAATCTGGACCTTAGTGGACTTAGTCCCTAATTTGCTAAATGGTGGATTTAGTCCCTAATTCAGTGAAGCTTCCCTATTCAGCAAAACAATTAATCATTTGCTTAACTTTAAGCACAGGACAGTTCTGAAGTTTCATTGTCATTAAATAAATAAGACCTTTATCTTAAAAAGTTGCCCCGTTTTAACTGAAATCAGTTGTAAGTGATTTAATTAAACTGCTTTGCGTGGGCTAGCGTTTACTTCACTGCCCTTCTCCTAGTGCTTAAAAACAACTCCCATAGAAAAGCACATGGAGGCCCAGAATTCAGTCATTAAGGATTTTCAGCAACCTGCACAGGGTCAATCTACCCACAATGAAGTCCAAAAAGAACAAAAGGAATTAACTTAATTCTTAGGTACCAACTTTATGAAATTTTGTAATAATAAACAATTTCTCCAACAGAATAACTCCCTTTGCTTTCCATAGGCTCTAGATGAGGCCCATATTGAGGTGGCTAAATATGGATTTAGTTACTCATGCCTGAAAAATTTGGCTTCTAAGGTGACTCATATACTCTACTGCTAGCATTTTTGAGGCTCTTGACTTTGTCCCATGATGGGCTTTGATCAGTTGTTTTCCCAAAATGGTATTTTATTCCAGTGCGTAACATCTTTTAGCAGCCACCAGTGCTACTTGTTACCTTTCTGTAAAGGTATTCTACCCTTTTTCCTGTTGTTATTATTAGGGCTGTCAAGCGATTAAAAAAATTAATCCCCATTAATCGTGCGATTAAAAAATATTAACTGTGATTAATCATGCTGTTAAACAATAAAAGAATGCCATTTATTTAAATATTTTTGGATGTTTTCTATATTTTCAAATATATTTATTTCAATTACAACACAGAATACAAAGTGTACAGTGCTCACTTTATATTATTATTTTTGATATTTGCACTGTAAAAACCCCAAAAGAAATAGTATTTTTCAATTCACCTAATACAAGTACTGTAGTGCAATCTCTTTATCATGAAAGTTAAACTTAAAATGTAGAATTATGTACAAAAAACCCTTGTTCTTTAATAAAAATAAAACAATGTAAAACTTTAGAGCCTGCAAGTCCACTCAGTCCTATTTCTTGGCCACTCAGAAAAACAAGTTTGTTTACATTTGTAGGAGATAATGCTGCCTGCTTCTTGTTTACAATATCTGAAAGTGAGAACAGGTGTTCTCATGGCACTGTTGTAGCCGGCGTCACAAGATATTTACGTGCCAGATGTGATAAAGATTCATATGTCTCTTCATGCTTCGACCACCATTCCAGTGGACATGCTGATGACGGGTTCTGCTCAATAACAATCCAAAGCAGTGTGGACCGACGCATATTCATTTTCATCATCTGCATCAGATGCCACCAGGAGAAGCGACAAAGGGTCCTGTGGCATCTTATAGACTAACAGAGGTATTGGAGCATAAGCTTTCGTGGGTCCAAAAAAAAAAGTAATTTTGCATCCGAAGAAGTGGGTATTCACCCACGAAAGCTTATGCTCCAATACCTCTGTTAGTCGATAAGGTGCCACAGGACCCTTTGTCGCTTCTACAGATCCAGACTAACACGGCTACCCCTCTGATACTTGACACCAGGAGAAGGTTGATTTTCATTTTTGGTGGCTTGGATTCTGTAGTTTCCACATTGCAGTGTTGCTCTTTTAAGACTTCTGAAAGCATGCTCCACACCTCAACCCTCTCAGATTTTGGAAGGCACTTCAGATTCTTAAACCTTGGGTCGAGTTCTGTAGCTATCTTTAGAAATCTCACATTGGTACCTTCTTTGCGTTTTGTCAAATCTGCAGCAAAAGTGTTCTTAAAATGAACATATGCTAGGTCATCATGCGAGACTGCTATAGCATGAAATATAGAGCAGAATGCAGGTAAAACACAGAGCAGGAGATATGCATGTCTCCCCCCCAAGGAGTTCAGTTGCAAATTTAATTAACGCTTTGTTTTTTTAAACACGCATCATCAGCATGGAAGCATGTCCTCTGGAATGGTGGCCGAAGCATAAAGGGGCGTACAAATGTTTAGCATATCTGGCACATAAATACCTTGCAATGCCTGCTACAAAAGTGCCATGTGAATGCCTGTTCTCACTTTCAGGTGACATTGTAAATAAGAAGCCGGCAGCATTTTCTCCCGTAAATGTAAATAAACTTGTTTGTCTTAGAGATTGGCTGAACAAGAATAGGACTGAGTGGACTTGTAGGCTCTAAAGTTTTACATTGTTTTGGTTTTGAGTGCAGTTATGTAACAAAAAAAAATCTACATTTGTAAATTACACTTTCACGACCAAGAGATTGCACTACAGTGCTCATATGAGGTGAATTGAAAATTAATTTCTTTTGTTTCTCATTTGTTTCTCATTTTTACAGTGTGTGATGTTATCTGATTAAAATATGACTATGTAGATCATTGTTGCTACCACTGTTATATAACTGCAACAAATCTTGTACAAAGTGTGGCACGTAAGATGTCTATGGAAAAGTTATATTTTGCTGAATATGATTATGCCATTTGTATGCATATATCTGAAGTTATGAATATTAACTATGTACCTGTATTTCAAATGTTTACTCCTGGTATTTAGCCATCACATTGTGAAAGAACTATTCAAGTTGAATGGCCCATCAAAGAACACTTAACTCACAAGGGACCATGGAAGCCTATCTGTAGTTAATGGACTTTCCTATGAATGTTCTAACTACAATATGGGTAATGGCCTCTGCTATGACTAAGTAGCAGAGGCCATTACATTATAAGTGAAGCAGGCATAGAAATGTGACTTGCCCATGTGACTCCAAAATCCATTTTGTTACCTGTATTTTTCCACAAGCTGTCTGGTGGGCTTTGTTTGAAACAATGGATTTCCCTCCACATGGCAGAAGGCATAAAAGGCCTGGAAGCACCTCCATTTTGCCTCTTTCCTGCTCAGACCTCTGGACTATGAACTTATACTAATGGGAGCATTCTAACCAAAGGACTGAGTACCTCCTAAGGATTTGGAAGCAACAAGAGACTTGACTTAAGGCAGCAGTTTATTACATCATTGCTTCAAGCCTGATCCAAGAACTTTGCAATTATTGCGTGTATTTGATTCCTTTAACCAATTTTAACTCTCACTTTTCTTTCCTTCTTTTTATAAATAAATCTTTAGATTTTAGATACTAAAGGATTGGCAAAAGCGTGATTATTGGGCAAGATCTGAGTTATATATTGACCTGGGTATGTGGCTGGTACTTTGGGATCAGAAGAACCCTTTGGTGGATGAAATTGGTTTTAAATAACTACTCATCATTAAGTCTAGTGTTTTTGGTAGTGATACAAGGACTGGCATACCTAAGGAGACTTCTTTTCTGACTTCTTGTTAGCCAGTGTGGTGAAACAGAAGTTTACTTTTGTTACTGGTCTGGTATATCTTATGGGAGAATAACCACAAATTGGGGTAGGGGGTTGTCTGCCCTATTTCTCAGCAGTTTGTTCTGAATTTGATATTCTCAGTTTTGACTCACTGAGGCACGGTGACACAGTGCAAATATCTGTAATAAAAAAATAATATAAAGTGAGCACTGTACACTTTGTATTCTGTGTTGTAATTGAAATCAAGATATTTGAACATATAGAAAAACATCCAAAAATATTTAATAAAATACAATCTGTATTCTATTGTTTAGCAGTGCGATTAAAACTGTGATTAATCGTGATTAATTTTTCAATGTGTTAATAGCGTGAGTTAACTGCGATTGACTGACAGCCCAAATTATTACCAAAAGATTTCTATGTAAAAAAAAGCTCTGAAAGATTCTCATGTCTAATCAGACTCCTGTCTGATTGACTGTAATGCCAGTTTTGTATTTATGATGTGTGAAAATATTAACCCAGTGCAATTGAGGTTTAAGTGTTAATTCATTTAACATGCTTACATCTCTCCACACTCTAATGGTCAAGCCCTAAATTGCAGGGATTTTTTTTTCAAATGGTCGCACATGCTGATTTTGATGTTGCAACACTAGATGTCATCACATCATGGTACAACATGGTAAAAGAATATTTAAGCTCTTGCCACTCTAGAGATGAGTGAATAATTCATAATGAATAATTTATTCTGTGAATTTTGCTCCTTTTTCTGTCCATAAAATATTTATATGCAGAATGCAAAATTCTCAAATGTATTCATGACTGAAAATTATTTGCAATTTTTGTCAAAAAAGGTTTCCAATTTATGAACAAATTGAACAGTTCATTATGAATTTTTAAAATTCATAGTGTGTAGTTAGTTATTTTTTATGTGGCATTGTTTCCATTCCTTGATTGTGTCACTTATGAAACAGCAATGTAAGTTAAGGACATCTAATATCTCAGCAGAACTAGATCTGATCAAAAAATAGGTCAACATATTTGAACATTTTCACAAAAATGCCAACCTTTATTAAATAACATTTTACAGAAAATTAAATAAGCTACTATTAGAGCAGGTCAAAATTTTTCAATTTCAAACTACCCAAAATTTTCATTGAAACTTCAAAGTTTGGTTTAAAAAAATTACCAGAGAGTATTACAGTTTTTCGTTAAATTAATTTTCTTTTTATAAGGCAAAAATAGAGTCTTTGTTAAGAAAGTATCAATTTATGTATTCTTGAGTGGTCAGATTCCATCATCTACCTCAGTTCTTAGTGATTTCAGCACCAGTTATTTCACTGGGTTGTAAGGTACCTCACCGCCACCGCATCCTTTGCACTGTCCTTCAATACAACATTGTCTCTACGTTGAGTCCAAGGTCAGTTTATGAGTTTATCAGTGATTTCTGCTGTAGCGATTACTGAGACTACACAAGGACTCTATTGATTCTAGTCAGCTCCACCTTTAAACACTGGATGAGAAGGGTCAAATAGTATCTAGAACCCTTAACCAGGCTCCACACCACCAGGAAGGAAACCTGTTGCCATGGTCTGCGACTTTCACTTAGATGTGACTCCCTACCCCCTGCTTAGTGTTTGAGTTATGAGACCCCTCAATCAGGTCATATTAAGTTCAGGTCTGCTGTCTTTTACTCATACAATATGGATAATAACATTTCATTACCCCTGCTCCAAGTCTTAGGTGAATTTTAACCCAAAACAGCCAAAATTGATCACCTTGGCAAAGCAAACGTGTCTATCAATCACTGTAGCAAAGTAGGTGTGTGTATGTGAATAAGGTCTGCTCATGAGGCCTTTTCCTACAGTTCATTAATAGATGGCAGTAGATACTATTGTCAGCCATTGGTCTGAATGAGCTAAGTCACCATGACCACTCATTAACCATAGTCATGGGCTCACCCTACTCTCCATTATCTCTATGAGTCTCTGATAACCTGTGACAAAAGGAGGGGGGCAGAGGGAGAGAACTCTCTAAACACAGACACAAAGAGCAGTATTGACAACACGAAACATTCAAAAATCACAAGAAAGGCATACGAAAAGTTATGAGAATGGCCTAAAAATCATAAGATTTTTTAAAATACTACATGTTGGATTTTTATTGGCCTTCTGTTTCGTGAGCATCTAGGGTTCATGATTTAAAGCTTTCCTTTTTAACCATAAGGTCCAGAAACATAGAGAACTTTTTTTCAAAAAAATGAAAACTGAGATTCTCACATAATCAATTGACTCCAGGAGCTGGGGCCTTTAGAATTGTGAGACTCATGATAAAACCAATGGAAGCTGGCAGTGTAGGCCCAAGGAATTCTTGTGAGCCTATGCCTTGCCCATAGAATAAACTACATCTTCTCCATCATAGCACCATAGCACCCTGATGAGATATTGCACCCGGTGAATTGAACCCAACAGCTCCTGCTGTGAACAGGTATCAGCCTATTTGTAAAAGATTTGAGATGGCATACCAGGAACCACACATGAAAACATGAAATCTTTCCTCTGAATTCAGCCTATTCACTAAGCAGGAAGTTCTCAAAGCAGTACAGAAAAAACACCACCTGTAACTTTGATCCATGCCCTTATTGGATAGTGAAAGAGAAGGGAGGGGAATTAGTGTAGACAAGTGGTCAAATTTTCAAAAAAGCCTAAATGACCTTAGGACTGGCCTCCTATGTCCATCTTTCAAAACTGATAGACACCTATGGCCAGATTTTCAAAGGCAATTAGGCTCTTAAAGAAACAGATAGGCATCTTGAAGATCCGAGTGGGCAACTATCTGTTTCTTAAGGAGCCTAATTGCCTTTGAAAATCTGAGCCTAGAGTTCCAAGTCCCATTTTCAATAATGACTTATATGACTCAAATACTTTTGAAAATTTTAACTTGGGCCTAAAAGGACAAAAATAGACAAAAGGCAGGAGATATGGATACAACATTTTAGACAAGCAGAATGTTTGTTTTCAAATATTTAGTTTATAAATTGCCCTTGGATTTTTTTTCTGGTATCCCCTTTAAAAACTTGTGACATCTATTTTTAACTAAATTTTATATTATTTTTGTCCATGCCTCTTCTGTATTTATCTGGACAATTTAAGAGTAATAGTTTATTAATTGCATTTCCATTTACCCTCACATTTAATTCCTTTTTCTTCTGACTACTTTCTCTTTTTATATCCATTTTGTGTGTTGATATCCCTTGCCTATTCTATTTGTGAGACTTTTTTATTTTGTATGATTTAAAAAAAAAAAATGTTAGTGGCTATTTATCTTTTTTATTTATTTCATTATCATTTTATCATATTTTGCTACCTTTTATCAACATACCAGAAACATGAAAATATATTTCTGACTAAAAAATACTAATTTCTAAAAAGAACATTAGGATCTAGATACTATTGGGAGATTAATTTCGATTTTTATGATATATGAAATGAGCATCATTCAAGTCAGATAAAGAATGCATTTGAACAAGCATTACCTAACCTCTAACAAAATATCCATGAATCTTACTCAGAAACTTCTTTAATAGCTTTTAATTTTTCACTCAACCAAATGAAAAATTGAAAAGTCGGCTAAGACTAGTTTATGTTGCTGATTAAGGTCTATGTGCTAGATCATCTATCTTTCTCCATTTCTGTGTTTTCTTAAAGTTACACTAACAACATTCCTAACCCCGTGCACCATGATTTCATTTGATAGAACTACAGCTGCAGGAAGCTATTCTGCAGAGGTTTTAGTTCTCCAGTCCTGTTTGCATTAGTTCACGACCTTGATACCAGTCACCTTTTGGGCTCAAATCAGTCAGTGGGGGCTGGGGTTTGTTGCTGTTGAGTGCTCTAGTCTGATGAGACCCCAAACTGGAGTGTTCAGTTGGGATTGGCACAAGTAGAGCAGTCACCTTGAAAAAAACTTAGATGTCAGAGGCTGGATTTATGAGTTACACTCTCATGTGTTTTTGTGACCTAGTGTAGGGTGAATGTCGAGATTCTTTGGGGTTTTGCAGATGAACTTGGAATAAGGTAGAAGAAAGGTCAAAGATTAATATTATTTATTTTTATAAAAATAATATAACACATTCAACTATATTGCTCCTTCCATCCAAAAATCTCAGAGTATTCTTTGTTATAAACATTCATTAGATCTCACAACCATCAAATGAGATCCAGTATATATTTAATATTATACCTTTTTAGTAAATGGAACAGAAGGTCAATGCTTCATTTGCACAAGGTCTCATACTGGCGTCAAAGGACACGTTGAGAATAGAGCTGAGTATTCTTGTAGCTAATAATATATTCCTTTATTCTCTTTGTAAAATATCCTCCAATTGATCCTATTTTTATAAATGTGTTTGTTAATGGGAACTATTTCATGAAACTTTTATGCAAACATTTCAGCCTATGAATTGTTTGAGAACTATTAGTTGTAACTATTATTTAAGATATTCACTGTTCAGTTCCTGATTGGTCACGTAAATTGTCCATGCTTTCCACGAACATTCTTCTGAACAAAAGCTCCTAGGAAGGTTTATGGAAATGAATTAAAAAAGTTACGAATATAGTCAATGCAAAGGTGCTTCTTTTCATTCCCGGTTCCAGATAGAAATCTTAAATCCTATCCATCATGCTACAAACTTGACACAACAGTTAAGGATGGAGTCAAATTCTGTAGGTGATGAGATGGGAGACAGTAGTTGAATTGAAACATATTGTCCTGGAACATATACTCTACCAGTCCAATGACAATTTTTAAGTATCAGCAACTTAAATCCTCCTTAGGCTTGCAAACTTGGACAGATTTTTGGGAGAGCTAGACGAGCTTCATGTGAACTCTTAAACCTACCTAATGGTGAAGAAAGAAACTATACCTCAGTCCTGCAAAGAAATGTTTGTGGATGCAAGAACTTTGTGGTTAATTGTAGCCACTTCCATCTTTGAGAGAGGTTAATTAGATTAACGTGCAAAATTGGAGAGGAAAGAGAGGAATCAAGCCACAGACTGACCTAATGGAAACCAACATAAGAAATTCCCATTTAAGATTAAATCCAAAGTGGCCATCTTAATGTCTGTAGGTTATCTACTGTATTCTCGGCAATAAATGCTCTTTGAAAGTGCTTCTGTGACCATTATAAGTTCATGCTGTTGTTGTATGTATAGACCTATCCCTCCAGGAGTTTCCAGTCTGATTACATTTCATGCACTGTTTCAGCTTTATAGCTATGATTTTAGTCAAGCAGAAAAATCCTTTTATCAGGAACTTAACCATCATTGTATTGCTGGCCAGAAATATTGTAAGAATTTTGTTTTTAAAAAAATACTAACCATAGATGTTTGTGCACTCCAGTGAACAGTTGTCAAAGAGTTTTTATCCTTAGCAGTGCCCGTTGGGACAGCCCGAGTACCCACTGCTGTTTTGCTAACATCACACAGGCATAAAGGACTGAGTCACCCCAGAACCACTTCAGTTCTTTCCTGCTGGAATGACTCTGACAGAGACGGGAAGGAAGGTGAGACGTGGAATGGACATGTGCAACACATCTCAAAGAACAACAGTTACAGAAAGGTTAGTAACCATTTTTTCTTCAAGTGATTGCACATTACTCCTGGGGGAATTATTTGACACTGTGCATGTGCAGAATTTACGTCCCAAGCATATTTCTTTGCTTCCCTGCAGAAAAATGACTTTCTGATGGGGAAGCAAAGGGAAGCCACAAGAGCAGCCATGCAACCCTCCCCAATAGTATGTTTTGGGTACCCAGGGCAGACAGCAGAGAGGTAAATTGCTGTGGGACAGGGGGCAGGACTGGTGAAGACCCGGCTGGTGGATCCTACCCTGTGCCAGCCTCAGCTGCTAGTCCTAGCTGGGCTGGGGAGGATGGGACTTCCTCTTCTCCTGCACGGCATCTGGGGCCAGGTCAGACCCACCCCCATATTTCTCCCCCAGCTGCAGGAAGCTCTGCAAACTCCTCCTGCCCCGCTTCCTGTGCCCATAGTTCCTCAGCTGCAGAGGGAGGGTTCTCTGTACAGGAAGCTGCACCTCATCTGCCCAACCCTCATGCATCCAGACACCCTTATACCCAGACCCTCCTGCCAAGCCTCACCCCTCATATCGCTATTCTGCTTTCAATTATACCAGTTTAAGAACCCACCTTGATGAGTCCCACTCCCCCTGCACCTGGATCACCACAACGAGCCACCTGCACTCAGATTCCCATCCCACCGAGCCCCAACCAGCTGTACCTAGATCCCCACCCCATTGAGCCCCACTTCTCCAGCATCTAGATTCCCCATGAAGTGCCCCACACTCAGACCCCCCTGCCGAGCTCTATCCCCCCCCACGTCTTGGCCCCACCCTGCTAATCCCCAACCACCTGCACCTGGACCCTCCTGCAGAGTCCCATTACTGTTGCACCCAGAACCTCCCCAACAAGCCCCTGTGCATCCAGATCCCTCCTGCACCTGGATCCCCCACTAAGCCTCCCACACGCAGATTACCCCACACAGAACCCTCTCAACCCACACCCAGATCTCCCAACATTAAGCCCCTCCACACTTGGATCCTGCCTTGCTGTGTCTGCCTGCCCATACCTGGTGCACCTGACACAGAGGGCCAGGGCCCTGGGATGTTTCTGGGGCAGGCTCAGTCCTTGCGCTGTGTCAGGGTTGGATGCAGTCTCACCCCTGAGTCCGTGTCCCAGGGTGGGGAGGGGTAGCTGCACAGTGATCTCCCACCTGTGCTTCCCAATACCATGCTGGAGCCTCCATATTTATTTGACAAATACAATTTGCAAAATTTTAAAATATTGTGCACAGAATTTTTATATTTTGGGTACATACTTTTTAGGCGCAAAATGCCCTTAGGAGTAGCACATGTCCATTCCACTTTGGTGATTCACAAGCAGTCATATCTAGAGGTGAGTTTGAAGTCTCTTTGAACAAGGTCTGGAGGACCACTCATCCAAATTTAACATAGTCTCTAGACTGTTGAGCAATTATATAGTGGGAGGCAAATGTGTCACATGATGACCAGGTAGCCACTTTGCAAATATCTAATATGACTATAGAGTCAGAAATGTCGCAGAGGCCTAGTCAAATGACCCCAATAATATATCCAGTAACTCCATATTAGCCAACTGTAGCACAGGCAAATATAACCAGATTTCTATGTCTAAATCCTCTGTGTGGAAACGAGGCTGCCCTTTATTCTATCTGCAAATGCAAAAAATAATTGAGAAAAAGATCTGAAAGATTCCATCTGTTCCAGATTAAATGCTAATGTTCTTCTACCATCTAGAGGGTGCAGTGACTCCCCCGCTTGTTACTGTGGGGCTTTGAGAAGAAGGTTGGTAAGTAAAATGCTTGATATGAAAAGAAGAGGCCACTTTCATAAGAAACCTCAGATGCGGATGAAGGTAGACTTTATCTGCATGTAACAGGGTTGGACTTACCACAGCAGCGCCTCCTGCTGGTTGCTTAGGGAATTAGCTCTTTCAGCAGCGTGCCTTCGCTAGTGGTGTCTCACTTTCCATTACTTTCTCAGTCTCCACCATCCTCACTGTCAGACCGATGTCACTCCCAGACCACGGCGTCCGCTTCTGGACACTGCCCTGCAGCTGTGCCCACTCCACTGGCTCTCTCCTGCCTTCCAAGGGCCCAGCAGCTTCTGGTTCTACCACTCACCTCAGTGCCTCGCTGCAGTCCTCAGTCTAGCCCCTTCCTCCAAGGGCAAACTGCAGTTTGGTTTAGCCACTCTCATCACTGGCAAGTGGGGAGAAAAGGGGAGAGCCCAGGCCTGCCCGCTACTCTGGGCTGTGACCCAGGGACCCCCTAGCAGCAGTCACTTACTGCCCTCCTCCAACTCTCCTCTACTGCCTACTTCCCTGGCCACTTCCCCGTAGCCCCACCATCTTCTCTGCCCCTTTGTGTCAGGGCCCCAGTCTGGAATTCATCAGCCTAGAGCTTTCTCAGCCTCTGCTGACCCAGCACGGTCTTAGGTGCTTCTCTCTCTAAGAGCCAGTTCTTCTCCCTTTACCTTCCAGGGAGAGACTCAGCTCCTCTCTGCCCTGCAGCCTTCTTATAGGGCCCAGCCTGGCCCTGATAGGCTGCTTTCAAGCCTCCAATTGATTGGCTCCCAATAAGCCCTTCCATGATTGTCTGGGGCCCTGCGCAGTCTCTCTGGCTTGCTTTAACCCCTTCCACACCAGGGTGGGACAGCTGCCCCACTACACTGAATAAAAAGACTGTATGTGGTGGATGTGATACTAACACCCTCAACTCCTCTACTCCTGGCCAATGTAATGGCTATTAAAAATGTTACCTTCATTGAAAGATGTAACAGAGATTCAAAGGGGGGACCCATCAGCTTTTTTAAGATGAGATTCAGGCTCCATGGTGGAACAGGGCTCTGTGTATGAAAACATCCTTTCCAAGCCTTTAAAAAATCTTATGACCATTGGATTGGAAAAAAGGAAGTGGTTATCCACAGAAAGGTGAAATGTCAATATAGCTACTAGGTGTACCCTAACTGAGCTAATCACCAATCCTTTATGTTTCAGATATAAAAGATAGTCCAGCACATGTTTAATAGAAGCAAGAATGGGGGAAGATCACTTTCAGCCTGGACCCAGATAGAAAACGTCTTCCACTTTGCCAATAAATTCTTTTATGATGGTTTTCTACTATTCAGCAGTACCTCCTGTGCCTCTTTGGAGCAGAACTCCTCCACCGATGTTAGCCATGAAGTCTCCGGGCTGTCAAGTGAAGAGCCTGGAGGTTGGAGTAAAGTAGGTGGCCATGATTTTGTGAAACTAAATCTGTGTGGATGTAACAGTTGGCGACTGATTAAGAAGTTCAAGAGCTGAGAAAACTAGTGTTGATGGGGCCAACCCAGGGTGATCAGTATGAAACCAGCCTTGTCCTGTCTGGCCTTGCACAGAACTCTGTGAATAAGAGGGATGGGGGTGGAGGGAAGCATGCAGCAGAACCTCTGATCCAAGGCAGTAGAAAAGTGTCTATCAATGAACCTGGCTGCATCCTGCTCCAGAGCGGAACTGGGGACGTTTTTGTGTTGCAAACAGAGCCTCTTGCAGAGTTTCCCAGAGCTGGAAAATAAACCTTACTATGTCTGGGTAAAGGGACTTCTCATGATGATCAATAAATAACCTGCTTAGGTGATCTACCAGCATATTTTGAGCCCCGGGGAGGTGGGCCACTTTTAGAAGTATAGAGCTGCTGATGCAGAAATCCCAAAGCAAATTGCTTTCTGACAGAATAGTGAGGGCTGGGGTCCTCCCTGCTTGTTTACATTGTCTGTCAGTACCAATACACCCTTTCCCCTGATGCAAGGAAGGAATGTCATACTAGCTAAAGGGACAGCCTGCAGCTCCTTGATGTTTATGTGTAGACTGAGATCATGGGGAGCCCAGAGACCCTGCATTTGCAGCAGTCCTAGATGAACCCCCTACCCTAGGTCTGAGGCATCTGTGACTAAGGTAAATGAGTGCTGAGGTGGGGTGAAAAGAACTCCCCTGTGTACATTGGTTGGTCTAACCACCAATCAAGGGAGGATAAAACGTGACAGTACATGCACTAGCATGTGTATGTGGTGCTTTCTTGGAGACTACATCTCCACCACCCAGCCCATAAGGAGTCTCAGGCCTGATCTACACTAAGAGTTTATGTCGAGTTAAGCAGCGTTAAATCGAATTAACCATGCACCCGTCCACACAACGAAGCCATTTATTTAGAAATAAAGTGCTCTTAAAATCTATTTCTGTACTCCTCCCCGATGAGGGGATTAGCTCTAAAATCGATATGGCTGTGTTGAATTAGGGTTAGTGTGGACGGAATTCGACGGTATTGGTTTCCGGGAGCTATCCCACAGTACACCACTGTGACCTCTCTGGACAGCAGTCCGAGCTCGGATGCTCCGCCCAGGTACACAGGAAAAGCCCCGGGAACGTTTGAATTTCATTTCCTGTTGGGCCAGTTTGAATTTCATTTCCTGTTTGACCATCGTGGCAAGCTCAGCAGCACTGGTAACGATGCATAGCTCTTCAAAAGAGGTGACCTTGCAATCCCAGAATTGAAAGAGGGCTCCAGCATGGACAGAACGGGAGGTGTTAGACCTGATAGCTGTATGGGGAGATGAATCCGTGCTATCCGAACTACGTTAGAAAAAACGGAATGCAAAAATCTACGAAAAAATCTCCAAGGCCATGATGGACAGAGGATACAGCAGGGATGCAATGCAGTGCAACATGAAAATTAAGGAGCTCAGACAAGCGTACCAGAAGACCAAAGAGTCAAACGAACGCTCCGGGTCACAGCCCCAGACATGCCGCTTCTACGCTGCGCTGCATGCCATTCTAGGGGGGGCCGCCACCACTACCCCACCCTTGTCTGTGGACTCCGACGATGGGGTATTCTCATCAGTCGCTTCCTCTGATGTTTTTGCGGATGGGGAAGATGATGATGAGGACGAGGTAGTCGAGAGCGCACTGCACACCGATTTCCCCAGCAGCCAGGATCTCTTCATCACCCTGACAGAGATACCCTCCCAAGGCAGTATCCCGGACCATGAAGCCGGAGAAGGCACATCAGGTGAGTGTATCTTTTCAATCGAAAAGACATGGTTTAAAAGCAAGTGATTTTTAATGATTAATTTGCCCTGAAGACTTGGGATGCATTCGTGGCCAGTACAGCTACTGGAAAAGCCTGTTAACATGTCTGGGGATGGAGCAGAAATCCTCCAGGGACATCTCCATGAAGCTCTCCTGGAGGTACTTTAAAAGCCTTTGCAGAAGGTTTCTGGAGAGAGCAGCCTTATTGCGTCCTCCATGGTAGGAAACTTTACCACGCCAGGCCAGTAGCAAGTACTCTGGTATCGTTGCATGACAAAGCCTGGCAGCATATGGCCTCGTGGTTTGCTGGCATTCAAGCAACATCTGTTCTTTCTCTGTCTGTGTTATACTCATCAGAGTGATATAATTCATGGTTACCTGGTTGAAATACGGGAATTTAATTACGGGGACATTCAGAGGTGGCCGTTTCTACTGGGCTATTTGCATGTGCCTGAACAGAAATCCTCCCCGCAGTTTCCAGCCACATGGTGGAACTACTGCGGGAGCAAACCGACATGCTCCGGCGTCTGGTGGAGGTTCTGCAGGAACGGAAGCAGGATGACAGACCGCCGCTGCAGCCCATCTGTAACTGCCCTCACCCCTCCACAAGTCCCATAGCCTCCTCACCCAGAGTCCCAAAAACGCAGGGGGGAGAGGGGGAGGGAGGCTCCGTGCACCCAACCACTCCACCCCGGTGGATTGCCTAAGAAGCAGAAGGCTGGCATTCAACAAGATTTGAAGTGGCCTTTTCCTTCCCTCCTCCCTCCTCCCCTCCACCCGCACCCCACCCAAGTTACCTTCCCAGTTCTCTCCCTTTGTTAATAAATGTTGAATAAAGAATACGTGGTTGTTAAACAATGGTGCCTTTATTTCCTTTCAAAGCAAGGTGTGCTCAGTGGGGGAGGGCGGGTGTTAATTAGAGAGGATAGGTAATATAAAAAGAGTAAACAAAGGGGGAAGGTTCTCATGAAGGAGAAACAAACATAAGAGTCACTCGGTACACTGGGCAGTCATGAAGCTAGTTTTCACAGCTTCCCTGATGCGCAGCGCGTCCTGCTGTGCTCTTCTAATCGCCCTGGTGTCTGGCTGCACGTAAGCAGTGGCCAGGCGATTTGCCTCAACCTCCCACCCCGCCATAAACGTCTCCCCCTTACTCTCACAGAGATTGTGGAGCACACAGCAAGCAGCAATAACAATGGGTATATTGGTTTCGCTGAGGTATGAACGAGTCAGTAAACTGCGCCGGTGCCCTTTCAAACGTTCAAATGCACACTCCACCACCATTCTGCACTTGCTCAGCCTGTAGTTGAACAGCTCCTTACTACTGTCCAGGATGCCTGTGTACGGCTTCATGAGCCAGGGAATGAGGGGGGAGGCTGGGTCCCCAAGGATCACTCTAGGCATTTCAACATCCCCAACAGTTATTTTCTGGTCTGGGAAGTAAATACCTTCCTGCAGCCGTCTAAGCAGACCAGAGTTCCTGAAGACGCGAGTGTTATGAACCTTTCCTGGCCATCCAACGTTGATGTTGGTGAAACATCCCTTGTAATCCACCAGTGCTTGCAGCACCATTGAAAAGTACACTTGTGGTTAATGTACTGGCTGCCCTGGTGCTCCAGTCCCAAGATAGGCATATGCATTCCGTCTATAGCCCCACCACAGTTAGGGAATCCCATCGCAGCGAAGCCATCTACTATGAACTGCACATTTCCCAGGGCCACTAGCTTCGACAGCAGCAGCGCAATGATTGCGTTGACTACTTGCATCACAGCAACCCCCACAGTAGATTTGCCCACTCCAAATTGATTCGCGACTGACCGGTAGCTGTCAGGCGTTGCAAGCTTCCAGAGGGCTAGCGCCACTCACTTCTCAACTGTGAGGGCTGCTCTCATCTTGGTGTTCTGGCGCTTCAGGGCAGGGGACAGCAAGACACAAAGTTCCATGAAAGTGCCCTTACGCATGCGAAAGTTTTGCAGCCACTGGGATTCATCCCAGACCTGCAACACTATGCGGTCCCACCAGTCTGTGCTCATTTCCTGGGCCCAGAATTGGTGTTCCATGGCATGAGTCTGCCCCATTGCCACCAGGATGTCCAATTTGTGGGGTCCCGTTCTTTGAGAGAGGTCTGTGTCCATGTCCTCATCACTGTCATCACCGCGCTGCCATAGCCTCCTTGCCTGCTTTCTCAAGTTCAGGTTATGCATAAAGTGCACAATAATGCGCGAGGTGTTAACAATGGCCATAACTGCTGTGATGATCTCACCGGGCTCCATGCTCGCCGCACTATGGCGTCTGTGCTTGCAATCCAGGGAAAAGGGCGCAAAATGATTGTCAGCCATTGCTTTCATGGAGGGAGGGAGGGAGGGAGGGAGTGAGGGTTGAATAACGACTTTTACCCATAACCACCCGCAACAAATTTCTTGCCCCATCAGGCATTGGGAGCTCAACCCAGCATTCAAATGGGCAACGGGGACTGCGGGAACTGTGGGATACCTATGCATAGTGCACCGCTTGGAATGTCGATGCTTGCCTCGGTACTGTGGACGCACACCGCCAAATTAATGCGCTTAGTGTGGACACACACATTCGACTTTATAATATCGGCTCCCCAAAATCAGTTTCTGTAAAATCGGACTACTGTCGTAGTGTAGACATACCCTCAGGCACAGTCTGGCAAACTGGATCACATAAGTGCTCACTGCCATGTGTCCCCACAACTTCAAAAAGTTTCTCGCTATGGTGAAAGGATAAGTCTTCAAGTTCAGAATGAGGCTTTGCATTTCAAGAAACCTTGCCTGTGGTAGCAAGGCCCTGGTCATTGTTGAATCCAGGATCATTCAAATAAATTATATTTTCTGTATCTGAACTATGACTAAGTTGTCTGTGTTGATCACCAGCCCAAGCATGGATCAGATTATGCAAATACTACCTGCAACCTGGCCTGATGTCTTATCAGCCAGTGGTCCAGGTAAGGGAATACATGAAGCACTAATCTCTAAAGGAATTCTGCTATCACTGCCCTACATGTTGTAAAAACACCTGAGGCAGCCTACAGACCAAGAAGGACTGTGAACTGAAAATGGCAGCTTCTGAGGATGAATCCGAGAAATTTTCTGTGGCCTAGCTGAATTACCATGTGAAAGCAGGCATTCTGCAACCCAAGAGCAGCAAACAAGTAACCTGGCTCCATGGAAGGAATAATGGAAGCTAGAGTGACCGTCTGGAATTTCAGGGGTTTTTTAAGGAACTTGTTTAACTGCCTTACATCTAAAATAGGCATGAGACGCACCCACCCACATACTCAGTTTTGCCTTCAGGATCAGGAAGTACCAGGAGTAAAACCCCTTTTCCCTGAACAAAGGAGGGACCTCCTATATAGCTCCTACAAGGAGAAATGATTGTATTTCATGTAGCAATAATGTCTTGTGAGAGAGGTCCCCGAAGAGGGATGGAGAGGGGCTGAAGGGAGGATAGAAATAAAATGGAGTGTATATCCCACTTTCACAGTGCTTAGAAACCATTGAGCCATTGTCTTGTAAAGACCCAAGCATGATGGAAGTGCAACAAGTGGTTTGGAAAATTTTGAAAAGAAAAAGATGGCACTCTTGCAACTGGTAGACTGCTCTTGACCTGCCCATCAAAATGAGTTCTTGGAAGCTGCTGCCTGCCTTGATGAACCAGCAGCTGTGGCTGCAGAGGGAGGTGGTCCCCATTTCTAACCTCTGCTCCGCCTCTTTGTGTGGTCTTTGGGTCAAGGAGCAAATCCCTGAAAACGCTGAGACTAATGAGGACAGAAAGCCTTCCACTTCACTGCTGGGGTGCAAATTTCCAGGGATTTCAGGGTGGCTCTAGGGTCTGAGACTATGCAAAGTCTTGTCCACCTTTCCTGAGAAGAGAAATGGACCCTCAAAGGGTAGGTCCTGAACTGTCTTTCACCTGTGGAGGGAGGCCAGAAGAGTGCAGCCAAGATGAATGCCTCATTATGATGGCAGAGGCCAGGCTGTGAGATGCAGAATCTGTTGTATCGAGACCCACCTGTAAAGCCTTTCTGGAGACCAACTTGGCCCTTTACTGAAGTGCAAAACTCTTGTTTCGCCTTATCTAGGTTCAAAACCATCATCCACAGGGTGAAATCTTAGTGCCCCAGCAAAGCTTGCTAGCTTGCAATGTGAAGCTGCAAATCACTGATAGAATAAAGCTTCCTCCCAAATAACTCCAGCTGCTTGTCTCTTTATTCTTTGGAGTTACAGCCTGATGACCTGTGTTTCTTTGTCATTGACTGCTGCCACTTCAAGGGAGCCTGGAGGAGGATGGCTATACAGGTGCTCGAATGCCTCAGAGGGGCCATAATACCTTCTCTCACTCTTTGCAGTTGGAGGCAGGGAAGCTGGAGTCTGCCAAACAAAGGTAGCCTCTTTTACTGGCAGAGCTATTCTAGCTGAAGTCACAGATATCAGCATGTCCATCCACTTATGGGATTTTTCCTGGACCTCCTCTGGATGGATATCAAGGGACATAGCTATCCTCCTCACAGCTCTTCATGAGTCTTAAAATTATCCAGGGGTGGAGAAATAGGCTCCATCACAACTGCCTCATCAGGGGATGAGGAAGAGGATGGTAACTGTCCTGGGGGCTAGTTCAGTACTTGCTCCTCTTGCATCTGCTCATAAGAGGGATCCCAAGTCTGCTAGGTGCCAGGCTCAGTACTGACATTACGGTGCTTGTGGCAATAGTGCTCCTGAGGCCAAGCAGATAGAACTTGGCTGAGATCGCTGTGGAGAATCTCTTGATTGGGGTAAGGGGGAAGGAAACCGCATGAGTTCCAAAAGAGCCATAGGTACAGCCCCAGACCCCAGCAATGCACAGCCAAAGGGTCCCTCCTGTAAGCCCTCTGCTAGTACTGAGGTGGAAACCAGGGTGAGCGGGTGGTATATCCCTCCTGATGGGACCAGCTAGGTAGACATACATAGAAGCCTACATCAGAGTCTGAGGAAAAAGCTTATGCTTGAGACCAAGCAGGTGCTGTATTCATCAGCACTGGAGAAAAAGGCTCAGGATCTGAAGAAATGGGAGTCAGGGTGTCCTTTGTGGTTTTCCCTCACTGTTACCCTGATGGCCACATCCAGTGAAGCTGCTCAGTGCAGAGGTGAAGGTGCTGGAGGCGGTACCTTGGGCACCAGAGCTGGACAACTCTCTTGAATGTCTGGTGATGGCAGCACCACAAGGTTCAACAACTCTCCCACAGCCTCAAAGGCCTCAGGAGTAGATGTACGGGGAAGATACGCTGCAGTACCATGGCACAATAAGATGCCGATGAAGGTGCCTTGGGATCCGGTTTCGACAGGCCCACACTGGGCTCTGGAGTCATCTAAGTCCCTTTTTTAGCGGTGTCTTCTGAGGAGTGTTTCCTCTTTGAATGCCCTCCAGGGTCTTTAGAAGAGCTCATCCACTTCAAGTCTTTTGACACCCCTGACACCTCGCTTGATTTCTGATGCCTCTTTTTCAGTACCGATGACGCCAATCTGCCTCTCGATACCAGTGCACCAGAGATGCACTACTGACTGATGCCGAGATGCTCAGTACCGAGGTAGTGGGCTCAGATGGAGGCTGAAGCACAGCTTTCATTAGCAGATATTTTAACCTGGCTGTCCTGTCTTTTTTCAAATGGGGCTTAAAGCTCTTACAAATGCCACATTTGTAGCACACATGAGCCTCCACCAAGCACTTATGGCAGCCGGGGTAAGGGTCACTATTAGGCATTGCCTTGCTGCAAGAGTGCCAGGACTTGAAATGTGGAGGGCACAGCATATCTCTGTTACGGGAGTTGGTATGCAAACTGGGTGCTGGAACCACACAAAACAACAACAATTTTTTTTAAACTAACTATACACAGTACTATATACCCGTATCAAGAAAAGACTTGCAGAAGCAAAGACAAGGAGCTCCAACAATGGGTGGTAGAAAGGAACTGAGGGGGATCTGGGGTGGCTCAGCTCTCTTTGCCTGCGCGATGTGCATGAGACAGCAGAGGGTATTCGGGCCATCCTGATGGGTACTCTTAAGGGTTAAAACTCTCTGTGAGCTCCAGTTTACAGTTGTCAAACACCTACAGTGGAATGGACATGTGCAATCACTTGACTATTGTTTTTGCAGCATTACAACAGGGAATTTAGCACATGGCAAATGTACAGCATGTAACTGAGCTGAATTTAATTATTTAGTAAAAGCTTCTTGGTGGGCTTTGGATTCCACTATCTGCCCTTTGCATTCAGAGAGCTGGGTTAATTTCTGTCTTCAGTCACTCACCACCAGTGAAAGGAGGGGGCCCACATCAGCGAAAGCCATAAAACAATTTTCAGAAGGACTGTCATTATTTGCCTTAAGACAAAGACCACAGTGGTTTTGGTTGAGTGACATGTCCGACAGCAGGCTGAAGGTATTTGTGGAGATATAATTTGGTTACTTGTGGGGAAAAAGTTAAAAGCAAGCTTGTAACATTTTCATTATGTTTCAGTAAGAGTTGGGAATAGCTGATTTCTTTATTTATATGAGTGAAAAAATATCCTATTCATTTGATTCAAAGTCATTAAGTTTTGTACTTATAGCTCCTCAAAAAATGACATAATTTTTGGCAAAATAAATGTTGGCAAAACACTTTAACCAATTTTTTTCAATTAACATTTGAAACGCCCATAAAAATGTCATCTAAATAAGAAATTGCAAAAATTTCCAACCCTTTCTATTGCACACCCTGTTGACATTTTGTGATCATATTAACATTACTTTTACCTGGTGCTTGCTGGATTCACTTGTGTCTTGATTGAAATTAAAATGTAAGAGCTCTTCAGAGCTCTTATGTATTTGTACAGAACTTCACACAATGGAAACATGATACTGATTGAGGCCTTTGGATGCCACTGCAGTAAAATAGTAAATAATAAGTGTACCGGGTAAGGCCATTTTATTTCTTGGAAAGCACTGTGTACCTCTGTATTGTCTGGTCCCTGATTTTCTAGGCAATAGGGCAGAACTATCATTTGGTAACTGGTCAAATGTTACTACTTTAGTCAATGAGAATGAAACAGAATAAAACTGCATAATGACATAGGCAGATACATAGATAATATCTAGTTATATATAGTTCTGTCCTGGTCATGACGTTAAGCTGCATTCTCCGCTAGCTTGTGGATACTTCTTGGTTGAAGAAAGGCTAAGGGGTCTCACATCAACAGAAAATGTGCTCACGCTGAAGCGATGGGCAGTTAGCAGCTCTATCTAGGTGGCTCTCTGGTACAAACTACAACCTCTGTGTCACTGAATGTCCAGACTCACACTGGCCTTTCGATTCTGGCTCTGGTCGAAACGGGACATGTCTATGGCAGCCTCCACTCCTCCGTAATATTGCCTAGGCATATGCGATGAAGGTCTTGGCAAGATGGTTGCAGGGATCCAAGGGAGGCATACAGGCCCTGGGGCAGCTACCAAGATTTCCAAGCAGCCCTGTTTGCCTCATGTGAGGGTGGCCCTAGAAAAGGTGGGTCAAACAAGCCCTGCCTCATTGTTTACATCCTGGTTCAACTGTTTTTATAAACAGAATTGCTTGCTGGAATATTCAAATTTGATCCCTGGATACGACTTTGACCTGAATTTGGATTTGAGGGAAATGGCTGTGTTAAGTAACAGACTTGCATGTTTCAGAATTGATATTGCAGCTCTTTCGGAAACTTGACTCTCAGATACAGGATTGATAAGGGAGAAGGACTACACCATTTACTGGCATGACAAACCTGAAGGAGTAAGGAGAGAGTATGGTGTAGGTTTTGCTATCAGAAATGAACTTATGTCATCGTATGAAGCTCTGATTGCAGTGTTCTTATATATCATGATACTTGGAGTTTACAGAAGGGAATCATCAACCTCGAGAGGGTCTATGCTCTAACTCTGCAGGCTTTTACCAACAGCTGGAAGAATTGATCAGCAGGATTCCATGGAAGGACCCTATCCTAGTATTTGGAGACTTCAAGGCAAGAGTTGTATCCAATGCTGAGATCTGGTCTGGGTAGCCACACCATTGGATATAAGAATGACAATGGTCAGAGAGTTCTCAAGCTCTCTGCCAGTCAAAGTTTATGAATGACCAACACCTTCTTTCCTGGTAACGTCAGAAGAAGATCGTGGAGACAGCCAAGGTCCACTCACTGTCACCAGCTGGATTTGATACTGACAAGACATACATATTTGAAATATATATTGCATACATGATCCGTCCAAAGTTCAGACTGACACAGACCACTCTCTTGTCTGCTGCAAAGTGAAATTTCAAGCTAAGAAGATCCACCTTAATAAAAATAAAACTTAATAAAATGGGAAAGAAATTTCACAAGCTCCTGCTGGAAACTGGCCTGGAGTGTTTGCTGCTAGAGCTGGAGCCCAAACTCCTGCCTGCACGCTGGAGGAGTGGCTCAGTTTTAAAGGGCCACAGCCTGCACCATGTGCCCACTGACATCGTGGTGCCCCAGGGTGCCTCACTCATCACCCTTGCAGCCAGGGGGCTAGAACCAGCCCCACTCACCAGGAAGCCACTTACAGTTAGGAGGGGAAGACGCTGAAGTTCACAGGTACAGCTCCGAGCAGTGTGCCCTGACGATCATCCCACAAAGTCTTGTTCAGAGTTACCAACATTTCAGAGTTATGAACAAACTCCATTCTTGAGGTGTCCATAACTCTGAGGTTCTACTGTACTGTAGGAGTAGGCATTATCTCTCTTTCTTTCTTTCTTTCTTTCTTTCTTTCTTTCTTTCTTTCTTTCTTTCTTTCTTTCTTTCTTTCTTTCTTTCTTTCTTTCTTTCGTTCTGCTGGTATAGATAGATGCAAATTGCACGCCTCTATGCCATCAAAGGCGATAGTTCCCTGTGGAAAATCAGCATCAAGGGAGGCCAGGTTCCATCTGACAGGGAAGGGTGCTTCAAACTGTAAAACCTTGCTACAATTTGTTTAAAAAAACCCGCTGTGTCAGTGAACATTCCTGCCAGTAAAATTCCTCATTAGAATAGTCATAGAATATGAAAACAAAAGGGGCGCAACACAGGTAAAGGGAAGACAGTTGCAGATGTTATCCCTGTCCGTCCAGCATTTGTAAGCAGATAAGGCTGAATACCTGCATTTCAAATACTACCGATGGCAACTGGGAAAGTTTTTAAATGATGAATCTAGCCATACAGGGGTGTGAAATACTATGCTGTTAAGCCTACAGATACCAATTTGCATTAGCTTTTGTTTACATTTTGATGGAATTTTGTGCCCATGTGACCAGATACCCAGACAGCTTTGAAATTAACATGGTTTGCGGTGGAAAATCAATATTATTTTGCTCAGGGTATATCAAAGAGATCATACTGATTTAGAAGTTTTGGAATAATCTCACACCACAAATCATAAAATTCCTGCAGCACAGGGGTTGCACTCATTTACTCTTAGCGGAATAAGATTTGTTTCCAGTTTGAAGACACATAACAAGGAGAATTTGCTAGATTGATGACTTTATTCAGTGGCAAACTTGCCAAGTTTTACAAATTATTATTATTAATGTTACAGTTGTGCCCAAAGGAATCTAGCAGGCCAGGCACCTGCTAGCAATAGGTCTTCAGGAAACATATAAAAACACATCAATGCAGACCTAAATATCTTATTTGAATATGGTAATAATAATGAAAACTGATTTAAGTGTTTCTAATAACATTAGCAACTGCAAACAAGATTTTAGAAGAGTTTTTCTTTCTCTACAGTACCTGAGCACATCACAAACATTAATGATTTTTTTCTTCAGATACCCCTGTGAGGTGAAGTAGTATGATCCCCATTTTACAGATAGGGGACTGAACCAAAGTGAATAAATAACTTGATCAGTGTCACGCAGGAAGTCTCTGCTCACAGTAAGTGCAGGACCCAGATCTCCTTGTCCCAGTCCAGTGTCTTCCCCACAAAACCACCCTCTTTTCCCCTCCCTCCACTGATAATCTACTTCTGCAGGCTTGAGAGAAAAATCAAATAAAATATACGTGCGGTTCGCTTTTATCTCCAGCCCCAAAACAACAATTCATGTTATATGTTGCCTGCATAGTACATCCAGACCAACAGAGAATCTATGTTGACATACATTCTCCTGTATGTCTGTTCCAATAAAACACAATTCACACCTTGATTTAAAATCAAGTTTACAATTAAAATTCAGGTTGTTTCATATTTTATTGTAAACTGGCTGCTCACCCTTAATATCTGTATTACACATATTTTAGACTCATATGAGTTAAGGATGTGACAGGCCTATTGCTAGGAATTATTGGGCTTCATTTCCTCAGCATGTTGCTTGCAAGGGGTTTTTACCTGCGCTGATGGGGTTTTAGTTACTATGCTGGGGATTATGAAGCACCTCCAAAGGTCACTTAAGAAAAGCAACAGCTGTTATGCTCCAGTTTTCAGTTGACCTTGGAGTTCACATACTTAGAACGGGAAGTATCAGTCAAACACTGTGCTGAGATAAGTGTAGCTTTCTAAATGGCCAACTTCTTATTTATGCTCCTGCATTCAGTGCCGCAGGATGCCAGTGGAAGTGTTTTCCAGCTCTTCTACCTTATGAGAAGAGACAGGCTGCTTCTTGCCTATTCCCTCAAGGTCCCTTCTGTGAAAGCCACTCCCAAGGAGCGGGGAACAGAGGTAAAGTAGCCATTTGGCATCCCTTGAAAACTCACATGGGACTTTCAACCCAAGAATGGAGTGCAAGTAGGTTTTGGGATGATGTCAGGTGAGCAGGAGAGAACCCAGCTGCTTTTGGGTGTGTTCAGGGTTCTAGTCTTGCACACTTGTGTAGAAATGGGTTTGGACCAGAGGACTCAATGAAGAGCCAATTTGGTCCTAATGTTCTAAAAATTGAAACCAGTGTGATCTCAGCAATTACTGATCAGTAAAACTAACATCAATCCCTAATAAAATAATAGAACAAATATTAGCACAATAAAGTAATAATAATTTAAAAGTTTATTTTCTATATGGGTTCTTATACCACCCTCACCACTGTATCTGAAAGCTTTCCAGTAGAGCATTAAGCAAAGTGACTGTCAGCTGTCATGTGATTCAGTCTCCCTCTCACCCTCTCTCTAGGTGGAAAATTGTGTGAGGGACTTCATTTTGTTAGGTTCAAATGTTCAAAACTGACCTCTGATTTTGGGTGTCTTATTTCCCGGATGGCTAATTTGAGACATCTTCTACTAGAGCATCCACAAATCCATTAAAATTCACTTGGAGAAGTGGGTATTCAGCACCTCTGAAAGCGAGGCACAAGGTGTGTGTAGTTACGCATGAAAATTTGACAGACAAAAATCAGAGGTCAGTTTTGAAAATTTAGGCCATGGAGAATGACAGAACCATGAGCAACAGACAGCATCAGTTTTGCTGGGTTATTGTATTGCTGGAATCAGTTTATAAAGGACAAATCATGTCAAACCTGGCTCTTGTTTTTGATAGGGTTAAAATATTAGTGGATGTAGGCAATGGAGTAGATGTAACATTTGGCTTTTAGTCTGTTTAGTCCATTAAAAGTTCTGTTCATAAAAATAGTTTTGTACATGCTGTCACATGGGAAAATACTGTCACATGGGAAAAAAACTGGTTGACAGGCCAGAGTTATGAAAATGAGGATATATCAAGCAGAGAGGAAGGTGCCTATTGGAGTAACATAGGGGCCTTTGGTAAATCCTGTCTTAAATTTTTCTTAGCCATCTGGAGCTGGATTTCACATCAATGATCACATGAAAGATATTCATTGATAAAATTGCATTGCGAAGTCATGAGTACCCCACTTAGGACAGAGAATAAATTACTGGCAAGTGGTTAGAAATAGGGACAGAACAAGGAAAAGGTGATCAAACTTCAAAAACTGGAAACAAATGTATTGAAGGAAATAACATCTAATGCAGATACTCAACAGGAGGGGTGAACCTAAAAAGAAATGGGATTGATAATGGGTTAAAATAAATATGAGTTAGCATATGGCTCTATGAAACTCCAATTTGAATAGTCTGTTTAGCTCTGGTTGTCTCAATGCAAGAAACACATTGACCAACTGGGGTAAGTTCTGTGAAAAGCAGTAATGATTAAAGAGCTGGAGGGACTGATTTATAGAGAAAGCTTAAGAGGCTGATCTTCCTCCAGTTGTGTTTTATCAGTGGCTTTACTGAAAGTATCCATGTACTTTTCCTCCCTGATCCTAAGTGATGTCTAGACAGGATTATGGTAAATACATACAACAATACCATATGATGCATGTAAACGTGGGGCAGGATGATTTATGGTAGTACACCTAGAAGTGATAGAGTGGTGTCAAGAAAGTGACCATCTCTGAACACCATGGAAAAAGTTCTTGATGAGATACATCTAGCGCCTGTACACTTGTTCATGAGGGTGGTTGTGCCGTAACTCTCCTGTTGTCCATATCTAAACCCCAGAAGCACATGTCCGAAGGTGAATAGAGGGCAAGTAAGGCAGCATGTCTGATGGGTTTGGCTCATGCCTCAGACTGTGGCAAGACCCCCTACCCATGGCAGTTTGTGATGTGGTCAGGGGTAAGGGGCGTGTGTACCAGGTCTCGAGTTTCAATAGTCCTCCACCTCCACTTCCCTAATGCACTAAGCCCTTTTCTTTTGACCCTTACCCATTCTATATAGGTCCCTTCCCCCTCGTTTTCACCGGTAGTAGTGAGGTGCACTGACTGCATCAGAACAGCTTTCTGCTGCACTCTGTGCAGCTCAATTCAGGTGAACATGGATTTTGCTCCAAGAGATGCTGCCTGGCTTACCACCATACCTGGGTGCTGATCAATGTGTGGTCAGAGTACACCATGCTTCATAACTTTTCCTGGAGTGACAGGAACATACTTTTATACCGGGAAATTTCATGCAGGCTGGAGCCTTCAGCAGTCTCTGGCCCAATGCTGGGAATGCATCAAGCACTCGAGGCTCCTGTATAGGAGGGCAAGAGACTCAAACAGTTGTTCCGGGAGGGCTTGTCCTACATACCCCTTTTCAAATGAGCTTAACTGTGTGCTGTGAAGTGGTCCCCCTATAAAGTGACTCATAACCTCCTCCTCAACCCCGCTGGCCTCATTGTCCAATGGGACGTTGCTGAGGTATAGGGCAAGGAGGCAGTGGGGACCGCTGAGGATGGCCTGGAAGATCTGAAGGACAAGGAGCACGTCACTGTGCATCTCTAGCCAGAGGAGCCAGTTGAGTAAGTCCCTTCTGATGAACCTGAGAAGGAGCCCAAGCCAGAACCAGAATTTGAGGGTGTTTAGTTACAATGGACCCCCACCCACCCTGCCAATATCTCCTCTTGCTCTGGTGCTGTATTCCTGATATTAAGATCCACAACAGTTGATCCATGACATTTTATCTACAACATTTGAAGTACTGTGCACTGACTTTTCCTCCCTTGATAATATGCCATGTATTGATATGTCTCTGGGAGCTCGGACTGCAGTACTAAGGCCATGGCATTGTCACACCCCTTCCCCTCACCAAACTCCAAGCCCCCGCTCCACTCCAATCCCAAATGGTCCCTGAGTAAGACACAGCTAGGAGTCAATGGTTTTATTGCTTTCTGATGAACCATTATTACGCATTTGGATAACACCATTTCTTAAAAAATGATTATTAATGAAAAAATCTGCATGCCCCTGTCTCTGTGCATTTCTCGAGCAGTGAGCAGACTGGGTGAAGGGAGGGGGCAGGTTAGATAGGTCCTGGTTGCGGATGAAACAGTTGTAGAAAACGTATAGTTCTTTGTTTAAAACTAGTAACAGCTGTCTTTTGTCCTGTTGAAGATTACATAGAGTGTGCTTCTCCCCCTGTGACCAGAGACCAGGAAGTCAACTGAGGTCACTCAATTAGCGTGAACTGCAAAGAACAGGGCAGACAGTCCCCAAAGCTGGTGGATATTCCAATACTGAGATTCGCCAAGCCAGCATAAAACAGCTTCTATAATACCTCACTGGTTATCCAGAAGCCAGCAACACAGTTCCCTTAAAGCAACCCAGCCTTAGGCCTCCATCCAGACACCCAAGTCAAATATGATGAGGATTACTGAAAATCTTATTAATCATATAAGAAAGTTCTACCAATCCCAAAGGATCAGATACATCACCTCCCAGAGTAATGAATATTCCAGATCTTATCCAAATACACACTTACAGCCAATTCTTATTAACTAAACAAAAATTTATTGAAAAAGAAAAGAGAGAGAGAGAGTATTGGTTAAAAGATCAGTATACATACAGAAATGAGTACAGTTTCTGAGATCAGATTAATAGTAGAGTTGGTGAGCTTTGTAGTTGCAAAGAGTTCTTTCAGAATTAGTTCATTGGTTATAGTCCAATATTTATATTCAGGGTGATTCCAGGTTAGGACTGGAGATCTCAGCCTTTTGGTTTAAGCTTCCCCTGCATGAAGCATCAAGCAGATCTGAGATAAAAAGGACCAGGACCCCAGACATTCTTATACGGTTCCAGGTTTTCTTTGACAGCTCAGAGTCCTCAGGTGAACAATAGACAATTATGGAGACTTTGAAATAGACCTATTTCCTAAGCATCACCAGTAATTAGCTATATGGATTAACATAAGGCAATTGCCCATTTTTCACCATTCTTAGGTGATTTGCTATACATTTCAAAGAGAGATGAATACAGTGATATTACTATGTTTACAGTTCATTTAAATGTTAATATTTCCTTTTGATCGCTGAATAAATAGCTATATTGACAGACAGGAACTATCTGTTGGCTAACATTTAACACAATATAAGTACACACATACAATTAGTATCACCTCCAATTCTCTAACAATAGAGGTTTGCATTTCAAAGTTCTAGCCTATCTAGCAGGGAGTGGCCCTGATTACCATTTGCGTACTTTTCTAACATGTCTTTACAGGTTGACTCTGGGTCATTTAGCCTGCAGAAAGCTTAACCTTTCCTGGCCATGCGTCACATTTTGTATAAGATTTGTTGCAATTACATAATAGTGGTAGCAACAATGATTTGCATGGTCATACTATAATCAGATAATGTCACACCTCCACCCCTCAATCTAATTGTCCCCTTACAAATGAGATCCATGTGGCCCAGGCGGGGAGCAGGGGGAGGAGGAAGAGGTTTGAGGTAGAAGGGGTTAGGTGGGTGAAGGGGAAGTGGAAGGGGACAGGAACAGTTGTGGAATATATTGGTTGTCTGAGAAAAAGTTACGCACAGCAATCCTTTCACTTGAGAAAGATACAGAATTTTTACTGGCCCTGGCCCAGGCATCTGTTCTCTTCCCACCAACCAGGTTGAACAAGTTCTGGGAAACAGAGGTAGGAAAAGGATCTGGTCTGGAAGTTGGATAAACACCCTGTGGTGACCATTGGCAGTGGAGAGGCGAGGGGGTTTTGGTGTGATCTGAAACCTCAGGGAACGAAATACAGTTCTGCTATGTCTGTCTGTTTCCCTGTCCATTTCACTGGTAGTCATGAACAGGATTTTCTGGTGATGCCATATGTGGTTTTTGTGGTCCAAATCTCCCTTTTCACAGAAACACCTAATGCTAGCTGAGAACATTGTCAATTGCCGGGCAAATTGCCTCCCAGTCCCATAAGCATATTTCAGCAAGTTTCTGGTATTGCGGGAATCCTAGCTGGTTCTCGAGGTTCAGACATAGTGCAAATCAGCTTGGTCCATTTTCATAGCTGACCAAACCTCTCCATTCAGCAGAAGGGTTGACCATTAACCATAACATCTCTCTGGCACAGGTTGCCTGATTTCATCCACAGGACTGGAAAACCACCTCTCTCTTCCATTATGTTACCTTGAAAACTGCTATGTTCTCCAAACGTAGGCCAGCTTTTAAAGAAGAAATTGCAAACTGCTAACATAGCCTCTGGAAGGAACTGCCACCACCACTCCTTTGCTCCTTGAACACTATGAACATTTTCCAAAACATTAGTACATTTTTCTCACCGTTAGCAGCCTTTGCTACTTCCTGATGGGCTGAAAAAGTTGTCTGAGAACTCACTTTTTCAGCATTTCAGGAGTGCAAGAGTCTAACAGTCCATATCAAAACTGTGGCCTTGTACAGAAAAATTATGTTATGTGGGGGGATATTTCTCAGCTTCTTGCAAAGGGGAAAAATGCTACTTTTGTCTTTGAATTGGCAGCACCTTCGACTCCCAGGAGGGAAATCATTTTGACATCACTCCAGAGATGGCAGATTCAGATGCAGAAGACTTCTGGAAGAGATGTTTATAGGGTCACAGGAAAACCCAGGAATGGTGTGAGTTCCTCAGGGGATGAGAGGATCAGGCTTTTCAGCAGGAAGATACTTGGATGAACTGGTTCATGGAGCAGGAGGCACACCTTAGGGAACAGGACCATTCCCTAATGCAGAGGCTCATAGAGTTTGGGGCTGAATGATTTGGGGTTTGCCTGTTGCTATGGCCAGAGAACCACTTGATCTTCATGAGCTACCATCACATCCTCCTCCTCCTCCTCCGGTTGTTACCCAGGAGGTGTAAGCTGAACCAGAGGTGTGATGGGTTCCGCCCCCTGACCCACAAGCCTGGGCTCCCTCTCACACTATACTGCTGTAACAAGCTACAAAGCCCTCCAACCTGCACTTTCACCAGCATACATACAGATAGAGGCACACCCAGCTGCAGTAACAAGCAAACCTGCATGGGAATACAACTCCCAGCTCCTCAGGCACGACCCCCCCACTCTGGAATATAACCCCAAAATTATACCATCTTGCACTGCATAGGGAACTTTACAGCATAAGCTCATAAAAGTCACCCCGTCCCTCAGTGTGGAGAGATATGCAGCAGCCTTTTGCCCCTGAGTTATGATTCCCACACACTTGATACCAACTCACTGATTTAGATAAAGCAAAAATAAGTTTATTAATTACAAAAGATAGATTTTAAGTGATTATAAATGATAGCAAGCAGATCAAGGAAGATTACCTAGCAAATAAACAAAAAATGCAAGCTACATTTAATATACTAAATAGATTGGATATGAATAGCAGAATAGGAGATGATACAAGCAGGCTGCAGATTCTTAAGGGGAAAGCTGCACTTGCTTTACAGCTTGGAATCCCCTGATATTTCATTCATCCCTTTAGCCTGGGTCCAGCACTTCCCCCAGTTCAGTCTTTGTTCCTGAGGTGTTTCCTGGAGTCTTCTTGTGTGGGGAGTGAAGAACACCGGATGATGTCACTCCCTCCCCTATACAGCTTTTGCATAAGGCAGGAATGCTTTGCTCCAAAAGCTTGCTTCCCAGAACGGTCTGTGGAAAAATACTGACATCCCAAGATGGAGTCTAGATGTGGTCATATCATATGTCTTTGTAAAGTCATAGCAGCCATTACCTGGAGGCTGTCTGTAGCATTTTCAGGAAGGCTCCCCAGGTGGGAGATAAGCTTTTCCTAAGCCATATTGTTTTTTCCTAATGGCCCATTGCCCCAAATAGGCCCTTTCCAACCACACTACCTAGACTTAAAACATCTGGTGTAGTGGACATTACCCAGGTGTAACTAGATTTGAAATATAGATAATAGTCAATATTCATAACTTCAGATAGCAAAATGATACATGCAACACATAGGATAGTTATATTAATCAAATCGTAACTTTTCCAATGACATCTCACATGACCCATCTTGCATAAAATGCATCATAATTATGCCATTATAATATCATAATATCACTGTGAAGAATATGGGGTGCAGTGTCACAAGAGGATCCTCTTTCTAGAGCCTCCCCTGAGTGACTTGGAGGACAACATTGATCCTGCAGGTCTCCCAGGACCTCACCCTACAGCAGCACATGAAACCTCTCTCAAGAAGGACATCCCCTAAACATCCAGGAGGGGGAAAATGAGCCTGCGGGAGTCCCAGAACCCAACCAATTGCCTGCCCCCCAAACCACTGGCAGGAGACAAATATTGGTAAGGCTCCCCTGAACCACATGTTCTGGCACAAAAGGTTTGAAGCAAGCTTCTCACACAGCTCCAGGAATGTCTGTTTCCTCATTCACAAGTTCTGAAGCCACTGCGGGTCAGCCCAGATTTGTAAAACAACGTGTTCTCACCTCACATGCTAGCTCTCCTGCAACAGAAGTGACAGTCCACCCAAGAGCAAACTATAGTAAAACTGCCATTCACCATACCTGTACCACATGAGCTGAATGAATTGTATTTAACTCTCAAGGTCAGACAACTTCAGCGTGTCAGAAAGTTCTGCCCAAAATCCATGCAGCACCTTGTTGATCAGCTATTCCACTCCATAACTCTTTGTCTCGCAATAAGGAGCAGGAGCAGAACCAGATCATCCCATTGTTCCATGTCTTCCACCCAGTCTGGAAGCGAATAACAACAAGGGGAAATGTGATCAGGAACTGCCATTGGCAAATGTATGAAGTCAGGGGACAGTACCAACACCACACAGCAAAGTGTTTCTGTGATGCACAGAACCATAGGATACCACCCATGAAATGGTAGCGCTAACATTGTGTAACAACATCAGAGTTGATGATCAACAGAGTTGATGCGGGTATACATGTGGACACAGCATTATACCTGTGTCCTGCATAACACATTGGAACACTCATTGCAAGTGAGAGGAGCAGGCGCAAACTTGTACATATTCCAATAATTGAGTATGTGCATCAGTTCAGACATAGCCAGAGAAAGCTAAAAAGACTATGAAAAAGTCTCCCAAAGAGAGGTGGAAGTCACAAGGGACATCTAAAACTAATTTGGACAATTCATTGTGATATAGGAAACAAGGCTATCCTGGCAGAAAATGGACTAGCCCTCATAGATCTTGTCTAATGTCTATGAAGCTGTGATAATGCAGGTTTCCTGATATTGTGCTCCATCCAACTTCAGTTGAAATCAAAGAAAAGATTCCTGTGAGCTCAGTAAGAGTTCAGTCTGACCCATTGTCCTGTCAATGTGACTCAGCTTTGACTGGAGGCACCGTTCCTTTGTGTGAAAAATAAAGGAGAAACTATCACATAAAAAAGAATAAAGAATATCACCACAAAAAGAAAGAAGCTGAAGAACTACTTTTTGTCTGTTCACAAAAAGGACAGTGGGGAAACGTTTTTCAAATCTGTCTTCTTCCTGTTTTGGTCTTTTTTTCTGTTTTTCTTTAAAAATGGTTGAAATGCTAATTATTCTTAGTAAATTAGAGCTGTGTGAAGAATGGAAATTCCATTTTTCGAAGGATTAAAAAGTTTGATTTGGTTCTGACTGGGAACAGAATCTGGACATTTCAAAATTCTGCACAAAACAATTCAGGGGGGAAAAGGATTGTTTTGGTCAATCAAAATGTTTTGACAAATATCAAATGTTTTCTTTATATTTTGACCTTTTTATTTTATAATATATAACACAACACAAAACAAAAAAATTCAAAATGGGAACATTTTGAAAGGAATAATCAAAATGTTTCATTCTGAGAATATCAAAATGGTTGTCAGAATTCTTTTCCTTTTTTCCCCTTCAAAATGAAATGTCAGTAAATTTGACACAATTTCACAAAGCATTTAGATTTCAAGAGAACTGCATTCTCCAATGAAAAATATTTCCATCAAAGGTTTCCTGACCAGCTGTATTACAAAGAATATATTATATCTGATAAGGTGAGACTTAAAATTAATACTTAGAAATGTTTTGAGATTCTTGGATGGAAAGTACAGAGACTCTTCATCTTGAATTTATAGGAGTACCTTTCTGTGGTTGTTGCCTATTTCTTGGACAACCACAGCTGTCCTGTTGCTTAGCATCTTTAAACTTGTAGGATATGACCAATACGAAAAGATTTAAAATATAGACAAAATGAACCATTTTACACCATTAGTATATTCAAGAAAACATACCCTGACCCCCTTAGGGAAAGGTGGGCATGGTCGCTCTTATACTTGTATCTGTCTCCAGCTACAACTGTGTACTTTACAGCCACTGATGTAGGTTCACCATTCATTGTAGTCAAATTGCATATCCCTGGACTCTTCTTGTGCCCCCCCCTCCCGCCACTCCCCCCCCCCACGTAATAGATACATCCCATCTGACCCAAATGAGATTCTAAATGTTCCATGTATCATATACTTGATAGTTGAACACAAGCATGGTTAACAGTAGATTCAAAACAGATTCAGTATCTGCAAGACTGACATATTCCTCTGTTCAGTTGACTACTAGCTGTGCCAAAGTCCAATCTTTACAATGGGGCAGTTCATAGACTCATAGACTTTAAGGTCAGAAGGGACCATCCTGATCATTTAGTCTGACCTCCTGCACATGGCAGGCCAGGGAACCTCACCCACCCACTCCTAACCTCTGGCTAAGTTACTGAAGTCCTCAAATCATGGTTTAGAGACATCAAGTTTACAGAGAATCCACAATTTACACTAGTTTAAAATGGCAAGTGACCCCATGTCCCATTCCGCAGAGGAAGGCAAAAAAACAAAAACAAACCAACCCAAGGTCTCTGCCAATCTGACCCAGAGAAAAATTCCTTCCCAACCCCAAATATGGCAATCAGTTAGACCCTGAGCTTGTGGGCAAGACCCACCAGGCAAATACCCAGGAAAGAATTTTCTGTAGTGACTCAGTTGTCTGTGTATAATGTCACGACCAATTCACAGTAAGGTTCCTGATACATTAATGTGACTACAAGAAATATCTACTATCTACAGATAGTAGCTGTGTCCATCTGGACAGTACTAATGACCAAATTGTGAACCCTCTCGGGAGTTTACACTGTTAAGCAGCACCTAACAGCCTTTATAGAGTTGTATTATCTGCTGATGTGCTATCACTCCAGAATTAAACTCACCTAATTCCAATCCCTAGCTGAATATGATCTATAAACAATATAAAAATTAAGCTTGGATTAAACAACGTACATGTTGTGCACTTGCACAGGGCCCCCCATCTCAGGGGGAGGGGGGACCCTGACCACTAGAGGTGAAACCTTACATACCACAGGCCAGCTTGGGACATCAGGACGAGGAAGGCGGTAAGGCGGAGCATCACCAGGTGTGTGTATGATGGTGGCGGGGAAGTTGGGCCCGGCCTTCATGCTGTGGCAAGAGCCAACAGTCTGGTGGTGGGGAGACAGGTCTGCCCTGCTTGGTGAATGTGGAGTGAGCTCTCTCCCAGCCCCTGGGGTAGGTGTATGTGTGCCCCCTCCCCAATTCCTCTAGTGGACAGGGACCCAATATTTTTTTTATCTGATCCTGATCAAAATACAACAGGTCAGATCATCTGATGGCATAAATTATCACAGCTCCCTGGAGGCCAATAAAGTTACATGAGTTTATACCAGCTGAGATCTGGCCCAATATTCTGAAAAATAGCCAATGCACGTTTCCTTTACCCAACTCTGAATTAACCTTCCCCAATTAAAGTTCAAAAACAGAGCCCATGCAAAGTAAAATTATAAAACCACGGGAACTTGCACACTTTCACTTAAGTGTGCTTTGCATTTTTCTTGTTTTACCCTTTGTCCTTGCACCATGGCACATTGTGGCAAGGGCCTTTAAAATGGGTAGAGCTGGTGGGAGATTTAAATATTTTAAGACATAAAATCATTAATTTTGCAAAAAGGCAAAAGCTGAAGGGAAATTATCTGTTTAAAAACCATGTAGCAGTGTCTATGTGAAAAAAAACTACTGGGCATTTGCTCTTCTACCCTGTCAGTTCGATTGTTCATCAACTTTCTGAAAGCCTGCACTGATGCAGTGAAGGGACTTGGTAAGAACCGGGAAAGAGAAAGTGAATAAGTGATGCTAGGGTTTTAGACCAGGTCTACAAATGCACAGTAAACCCAGCAATCAAAAAAAAAAAAAAAAGTGAGAAACTACCAGAACAAAAATCTGTCCTTGACTGGTTCTTTACCAGTGCATTATTCTGCAGTGAAAGTGAGTCTTAGAGTTGTTATGGAAAAGGCTAGATTTAGGAACATCACAGAGAAAATGAATAATGATACTAAAATTAACACAATGGGCCGGATATTCAGCTGGTATAAATTGATGTAACTCCTTGGGCTTTAATTCACTGATTTATACCAGCTGATTATTTGGTCCACATGGTTTATTTTGGGTTTTCTCCATGTTTACAATTCATATTACATTTTCTGCTAGTCAATCTAAGGTCTTAGCTGAGAAAACCTGGATCTATGGTAATCAGTTTGTTAACTTTAATATTATCTTTGAGATCATTGTCCTAGCAAAAATATTTTACAGTAATTTAAGCTCATTTTAGAATATATTAAAGACTACCAAAACCTTTCATTAGAGAAGCAATTGTTAACCAACCTAACATCATCAAAAGAGAATATGTCAATTCCACTACTGACAGTAGTGTCTGCCCTCTGCTGAGCAGCAACAGATATTTGAGGCCTTGCAGGCTAGGTTCCCAATGAAAGAGAAATCAGTGATATGGAGTTTATGGAGTGCTAGTCTAAAAGTGATTTGTTTTATTTGCACATATATACCAGTCTTGAAACAGAGATGATCAGACTGCATACTGGGTAATATCTTCTTCCAGGATTCTCAGCCCAAGAATAATGCCTGGTTTCTAGGGAGCAACTCTGCCTTAAGAAATGACTCAAGGCAAAGATTAAAGTCTCCTGTTGCTTACACATCTTAGATATGATTATGTAAGATTTGGGATAGACTAATACCATACCGAATGTCTTTCCAAGACTGAACATTTGCTCACACTCCGAGAAAAAGAATTTGTAAGAATATGCGTGACAGCACCACCTGGTGACACCCCTATTAACAAATATTTTTCTTAACATTATATTCATGACACTTACTTGATTGTGTAGAATACACATACAAAGAAAAAGATCCATAGAAAGAGACCACTTCCAATAGCCAATCCCCCTGGGAGAAAGAGAAGGGTTAGCTTGAGGTGGGTGGGGGGTGTCAATAGTAATGAGATTGAAAAACAAAAATACACTATGTGCCAATAACATACCTACTGTTTAATAAAGAGTACAGGACAATACATGCCAATAATATACCTACTGTTTAATAAAGACTAGACAGGACAGGACAATTTGTTGTATTTTGTTTTCCCTTGGTGTAGGTTTAACTGTGATTCTCTTGTAAGAGAATGATGAGGTGTCAATTGTGTCCTAATTATTAGTTATTGTAAAAAACCACTGTACACAGCTTATGGGCAATATATTAAATTAGTATTATTCTGAAAGAGCATTAGAAAGGGAGATCTTTTGGATATTGAAGTACCTTGTTCCAGAAATTTAGATAAATCAGAAAAGAGTGACTTAAATCTAACAGTTGCCACAGTTAGAACATCCATCCACTGTTCACTTTGGGGTTTAATGTAGAATAATTACACAGTAATATAAATAGTGCAACTAACTGAACTATTTGTTACAAATAATATTCATTATGAATTTAGCCTCCTTTAAGATAGCAAGTTGTCCTCAAGCCAATTCTGATGTTCTTAGAATGTATTCACTATTTGTAATATTAGATGAATAGTTTGGATGAACAATATTCAGACTATGGAGCTGTTCATAAGCTGCTTACTGTACCTATTCGCTAGGTGTTACTTTGGGTCCTTTCTGTCTCCCTGTTGGATGACTGAAACATTTTAAGCTTTTATTTCGGATATGAACTTTCTGACTAATAATCCTTCGTGTTAAAATATTTCCAACTCTCCAGGTGCACAAACATATTTGCAAATACCAAGCAGTTGTACAAATCCTCACACATCACTAACAATGAACATTTATATTACGACGATGTCCAAATGTCCCAAGATTCATAGCATCCCACAAAACAGTAATTACATTCTGCTTTTATTTGCAAACATGCTCACAAAAAGCAGTTCGTTTCACTGCTCAGCCACCACTAACACACAGCCTTGTAAATCAACTATATTGCAGCTGAATGGGAGCTGCTGAGTCAGAAGTTGGTACCTTTTAAATGGAGAGTTTACTGATTGTTAAATGATTGGTCTAGGATTGTTTCCCCATTTTTTCTTAATATCAGCCATGGAACTTTGCATTTAATTTGACTGAGAACTATATACATGGTAGAAATTAAATGTGCTTAATTATGTCTTTAGTAAACAGCACAAATGCTAAAGAGGAATGCATCTCTGGATGTATCTTAGTGTCAGCTAGGGCTCAGTGAAAGTGTTTCATCAAAAATATTTTTGACAAAAATTTGTGTATTGACTAAATGCATTTTTTTTAAATCAAAAGTGTCTTACTGTGGAAAATTTTGATTATTTTGCTGAAATAATTCCCCCCCCCCCACCACCACACGCACACACAATGTCAGTTTTCAGCTGGAAATGAATATTTTGGCTGAAAACAAAATATTTGAATAGGATATTCCGCCAAGGTGCATCATGGGTGTCGTAGTTCCATTGCTTACATCTCCATTTTCCCCTATGGGATAGGCTCCCCAGGCAGGCTTTTTCCCCATGATGTACTGTAACGATGATTCACTACCTCCTTTCACTAGGAAGGAGGAGTGTGATGCATCAGAGGAGATGTAGTCCAGCCAGGGAGCCTGGCCAACAGAGAAGAAATGGGGGCATGAAGCACCCAAACTGCAACTTCCATGAGGCACCGAGGTGGCTTTTCTAACTTGAAATGGTTGGTTTTTTACCAATTTTTTTATTTTTTTTAAATTTTTCATCACGGAGTTAATATTTTCCAGGGGCAGGGGATTTCAACCAGCTCTAGTTACAGCCTGTCTAGAGAGAAAGTTTCTGAGCTGAAAGTACCTAGTGGTACAGCATTCCTTAGTTGTTCTCAGCCTGACTTGGGCATTATCAGGGACCGACAAGTTCAATAACAACTGAGGAAGAACATCATCATCTATTGAGTCATTGGCTCCATTTTTTACAACTCCAAGCTATTCACTAAGTATCTTTTACACTGACCTGATCCAGTCCATCTTAGCATAGTGATCTGAAGGAAATCATAGCACAAGAATGTGTGGCTGCAAGCTCAGGCAAGATAACATTTCTGCAAAGGGCTCAGCTCCGAATGTGTTATATACAGCATAGGAGTTAATCAGCATGTCCTTGGGACAAGGATTATTAGCTAAGTTATAGTTAAAGGGACAGACAGATGATTTAAGAACCATAGTAAGAATGAACATAAAAAAAATTCCTTTAAAAAGTCACACGCATTACTGGTTCAGCTAGTGTTGAATAAAGCCTGTCTTGAAGTCCAAACACAGTATGAATTGAATGTTGC
Source organism: Chelydra serpentina (assembly GCA_037349315.1). NCBI lineage: Eukaryota > Metazoa > Chordata > Testudines > Chelydridae > Chelydra > Chelydra serpentina. The sequence goes on from JBAIAC010000010.1 coordinate 50,287,733, forward strand.
AGCACTGGTATCATTTCAGAATTTGGCTCCTTGGTATATGAAGTCCTTAGTCCTTATTCAGATAAAACTCCCATTGAAAACAAAGGGAAAGTTCCTCTGAGCAAAGGGGCAATGGTGGAGTAAAATTCCTTGATATTTGATAACTAGCACTTTCTTTTGTTCTGCAGAGAACTGTGCTATCAAAGTAGGAATTCTGAGGGCTCTAAGGACTGGAAGAAGATATGGCAATGTAAGAAAATCCCTTGCAGGTACAAAGGCAAGAGCTCTAGCTCATTACATATTTTTAAAATAGAAGAAAAAGAGAAGGTATTTAAATAATTTGTACACAGTCCAGTCTGGTGGGTTTTTTTGATTTGCCATATTATTTCTGTTCCTATGCAGGCTGAGAGTGGTTTTGGACTACAGGCTTGTCAGATATTTCTGTTCCATGAGTGCCAGATGAATAATGAAAATAATAATCAAAAAGGCTTAAAACTATATCTAATCGGACTAAATTACAGAGTAACAACCTGAGGTGTGAAATGAGAATCCTACATCAAATCCATTCGCTTTGAAGTTCATAACAGAGAAAACAATGCACTGTAAGAGGAGTTATCATTAAGCCAAGCACACACTACTCTACTGGTGACTGACATCTGGTAAGCAGCAAAAACTCAACTATCCTTTCAGTAATAGATTCTGAATTTCAGTGAGTGGAGAAAACCATGCACCCTGTTCTTTTCACCTTTTGCCCCTGCCTCACTCAGTACTCAAAAGTGACACTAGAGTCACTGGGTGAGTTTTTTCCCCAAAAAGATTTATTCAGACTTCTACCCATGCAATATTTTATGTAGAAATGTTAGGTCCCATTTTCGCTAGGTGTTAAGCCATTGTTTACAACAGTTCAATTCCTTGGAATTTCTAAATATTACTGACGAGTTTCCTAATTAAAAAAAATGTTGCATTCATCTTGGGGGAATTCTATATTAAACCTTGTCTGGCAGATAAAGAGGTACTGACTACAGAACTAAAAATTAATGGTAACGTAAGTGATCATGACTTGATCACATTTATAACAAACAGAATGAAGTCCAGACCAGTGATATATATATTTGGTGCTTTAAAAGGGCCAGTTTCACAAAGCCATAAACAATTATGAGATAAATCAGCTGGGAGAATAATTTCCTGAGAAAAATGTGAACAATAATTGGAAATTGTTTAATAACATTTTACTTGATACCCAAAAAGCCACAATCAAGAAAGAAGGCTGCATTGGTTAAAGTAAACAAACCTGGATTAGAGGGGAAATGGAGGCAGTCAATATTATATAACAAATGGAAGAAAGAGGAAATTGATAGTAATGATTTATAAATCAGTAGCTAGGCATTGCAGAAAATTGATAAGGAAAGCCAAGGAACACAAGGAAAAAACAAAAATCTATGACTTATAGCATTAAGAACAATAAGAAGGAGAGGTTTTTAAAATATATTAGGAACAAGCAAATTCTAGCAGTGGTATTGGTTCATTACTAGATGGAAAGTGTAGAATTATCAATAATAATGCACAAAATGCAAAAGTGTTCAATAGATCTTTCTGTTCTATATTTGGGGAAAATGCAGATGATGTAGTTATATATAATAACACTCTTTCCATTTCACTGCTATCACTGGAGGATGTTAAACAAAAGCTACCAAAGTCAGACTTTTAAAAAATCAGCTGGTCTGGATAATTTGCCTCCAAGAATTTTAAAAGAGCTGGCTAAGGTGCTTGGCTGGACCATTAATGTTGATTTTTAATCAGTCTTGGAACATCAGGGAAATTCCAGAAGACTGGAAGAAAGATTATACTGTACCAATATTTTAAAAGGCTAAGTGGGATGACCCAGCTAATTACATGCCTGTTAGTCTGTCATTGAACCAGGGTAAGATAATGAAGTCGCTGATATGGGACTCAAATAAAGAATTCAAGGACAATAATATAATTAATGCCAATCAACATGGGTTTATGGAAAATCAATTCTATAAAATTAACTTGGTTTTTTTTTATGAGATTACAAATTTGGTTGATAAAGTAAATAGAGCTGATGTAATATACTTAGACTTCTGTAAGGCAACTGACTTGGTACTGCATGACATTTTGATTAAAAACCTAGAATGATATAAAATTAACATGGCACACATTAAATGGCTAACTGTTAGGTCTCAGCTAGGGCTGTCAATTAATCACAGTTAACTCACATGATTAACTCAAAAAATTAATCATGATTAATCACAGTTTTAATCACATTGTTAAACAATAGAATATAAATTAAAATTAATTAAATATTTTTGGATTTTTCTCTAGATTTTCAAATATATTGATTTCAAATACAACACAGAATACGAAGTGTACACCGCTCACCTTATATTATTTTTTTTTATTACAAATATTTTCACTGTAAAAATGATAAACAAAATAAATAGTATTTTTCAATTCACCTCATACAAATACTCTAGTGCAATCTCTTTATCGTGAAAATGCAACTTACAAATGTAGATTTTTTTTCTACATAACTGCACTCTAAAAGAAAACAATGTAAAACGGTAGCGCCTACAAGTCCACTCAGTCCTACTTCTTGTTCAGCCCATTGCTAAGACAAACACATTTGTTTACATTTACAGGAGATAATGCTGCCCACTTCTTATTTACAGTGTCACCAGAAAGGGAAAACAGGCATTCGCATGGGACTTTTGTAGCCAGCATTGCAAGGTATTTATGTGCCAGATATGCTAAACATTCGTATGCCGCTTCATGCTTTTGAATGAATGGTATTCTATTATTGTTTAACAGTGCGATTAATCATGATTGATTTTTTTAATCACTCAACAGCCCTAGTCTCAACACATTATTGTAAACAGGGAATCATCATCAAAATGGGTGTGTTTCTAGTGGGGGCCCGTGGAGATCAGTTCTTGGCCCTATGCTATTTAACATTTTTATTAATGACCCGGAAGAAAACAAAATCATCACTGAATGTTTACAGAGGACACAAAAACTGGGGGAGTGGTAAATAATGAAGCGGACAGGTCAATGATACAGAGCGATCTGGATCACTTGGCAAGCTTGGCAAAAGCAAAGAATATGCTTTTTAATACAGCTAAATGTAAAAGTATACATCAAAGAACAAAGAATATTGGCCACACTTACAGGATGGGGACTCTCTTCATGGAAACAGTTACTGTAAAAAAGATTTGGGGGTGGGAGGATAGTCATGAGCTTCCAGTGAGACGCTGTGGCCAAAAGGGCTCATGCAATCCTTGGCTGAATCAACAGGAGAATCTCAAGTAAGAGTGGAGAGGCTATTTTACCTCTGTTTGGCATTGGACTACTGTGTCCAGTTCTGATGTCCACAATTTAAGACAGATGTTGGTAAATTGGAGAGGGTTCAGGGAAGACCCATGAGAATAATTAAAGTAATCCAAAACTTGCCTTTTAGTGACAGAATCAAGGAGCTCAATCTAGGCTGTCTACACTGTGCAGCTTTTAGCGACACAGCTGTGCCGCTACAGCCGTGCCATTAAAAAGCACACCATGTAGCCACTATGTGTTGGCGGGAGAGAGCTTTCCTGCTGACAAAAAACTTCCACCCCAATGAGTGGCATTAGTGTTGTTGGCAGGAGAGCGCTCCTGCTGACAAAGCACTGATCACACCGGCGCTTGTCATCGACAAAACTTTTGTCTTTCGCGGGGGGAGGGGGTTGTTTTTTTAACATCTCTGAACAACAAAAGTTTTGTCTTTCACTTGCCAGTGTAGACAAAGCCCTAGTTAGCTTACCCAAGAGAAGATTAAGGGTTAACTTGATTACAGTCCATAAGTAACTACATGGGGAAGAAATATTTAGTACTGGGCTATTCAATCTAGCAGAGAAAGGTGTTGTGTAATCTAATGGCTGGAATTTGCAGCTAGACAAATTCAGACTGGAAATAAGAGTAGCAGCTATGTTAGTCTGTATCTGCAAAAAGAACAGGAGTACTTGTGGCATCTTAGAGACTACCTTCTTGTCAACTGTCTGTCTGAAATGGGCCATCTTGATTATCACTACAAAAGTTTTTTCCTCCAGCTGATAATAGCTCTCCTTAATTAATTACTCTCTTAGAGTTGGTATGGCAAATTCCACCTTTTCATGATTCTCTGTATGTACATATATCTTCTTACTATATGTTCCATTCTATGCATCTGATGAAGTGGACTGTAGCCCACGAAAGCTTATGCTAAAATAAATTTGTTAGTCTCTAAGGTGCTATTGGAACAACTGACCAACTGTTGTGGTGGATTTTCCATCACTGATGATTTTTAAACCAAGACTGCATTTTTTCCCCTTAAAGGTATTTCTAGGTATTATTGTGGGGAAGTTCTATGACTTGTAGTTATACAGGAGATCAGACTAACTGATCACAGTGCTCCCTTTTGGCCTTAGAATCTATTAATTGTTCCCCCATGGCCCACTCAGCTGGTATGGAAAATTATTCAATTGCTAGTATAAAATTGGTAAAAACTACTTAAACCACAGAGTCTCTGTTTTCTGTGAGGATGCCGAGTCATTTTACCCATCTTCAGCCCACTTTCAATGTTAGCTGTGGAAGTACAAGGGGCAGAGAAATGGGTTATTTCCTAAGTGCATGTGAGGTTGCAGTGTTCGATAATAACTTCATAGTATAATACTCCATTGTGTTAGCAAAAGACCACATCTATATTCAAGCTGTATTCAATATAGCTACCTTTTGACTATACTATAGTGACAGACTGTGATTAAAACATAAGTGCAAAGGTAAAATCAATGTCCCTTTTGACTGAAACTATTTGGAGGAAATGTGTCACCCAGGGATAGGGAAAACACAGAGTAAAATAAGTCATAATTCTTTACATCCTGGATCCTAAAACCAGATGAAAAGGCAACTTTTGGCTTTGTCACTGGAAAAGCAAAACATGACGGTTGAGATTTTGCTAAAACCAGAACATGGCTGCCTGAGTTCCTCTCAGTCAGTTATTCTAGTAACCTTTTAGATTAATTTTTTCAGCAGTTTCCTTGCAAGATATTGAAAAGTTTTGCTTTGCAGACTTATTGATGCAATGACCTTTCCCCATTGTCTGGCTTCTAAATTTAGTTTATTAAATTTAAGGGGCAACAGGGTCAAATATAGTATCATTAAAATTAATAGGAGAGTTACAGATTACAGCAGTGAAAGTGCTAAATTAAATATGATTTGCTGCTATAGTAAGACATTTTAAATCTAGGTCATGCCAATCTCAAGGCAGAGAAGAGATTTGCTTCTGAGAAGAGAGATGCTGAGCTTTTAGGAAAGGATACTCCATAAACAGGGATACTTGGGTTGAGGGAAACATTTTCATACAGAAATCATAATTAGAATATACCTGTATTTAACCAAATATCTTAAACATCCTTTTGGTTCTGTCTTTTGCTTACTAAAATTGCAAAATGTATTAGTGTGACCAGGAAGCAAAGAAAGTCTAACTAAAAATTCATTTATTGAGAAATAGGAGATTGAAGATGGAGCATAGGTGACTTTTGATGTGGCAATTCTATATTCCTATAGTTGCTTAAGTCTCTCCATCCTTTACACCCACTTTTCTCTCACTAACTTACTTTGTTCTTTAGTGCAGATCTTCTAGAAAAAGGCTGTTCCATTTTTACAAAGAATGGACATAAAATGTATTTTCTTCAATATGTTGGTGGTCCTGGACATAGATACGCAGAGTACTGCTCAAATGTTGGCTACATTGTTAAGTTAACCCACGCAATTGTGTATGTGTATGCTGCTCTTCACCTGGCATCCTTGCTCTGGTAGAATATTATAAATATACCGAATATTAAAATAATCCTTTGTCTTGTGTTATTTAGCCCAAACTAGATGATTATCATGGTCCCTTCTGTCCTTAAAAAGTTATGAAAAATTAATAAACAATAATACAAGCTATTTAATCCTCACAGCTGGTATAGGGTAAGGAAAATACTGAAGATGGTCAAATAATTTGATTATTTTAGCCTTTTCTTCTTGTGAGTTATCCACAATAAATCATGAATTTCACACATTTATTCATTATCCAGAATTGTTCTTTGAATAATTTTTAGCAACATTTTCAAGCCTTGGATGTCACACAAACTGTAGTATCCAGTCAGTTAATCAGAATTCTCTGAGTTTTATGACTGGTCTAAGTCAGAAGATGATATTATTTCTGTTCCCTGATTGGATAACCTAAGCTTTATAAACTACATCTGCTTCAGTTCCAAATGAATTTAATTTAATCACAAAATGCATTTCATTTATTGGTTAAATGAATTTCAGGCAAAATTAGCTTTCTGAGAACAAAACTTTTCTTCTGAAAATATTTGCTAATACATAGTAAAAAAGATATATGAATAGGCTGAACTAAAACTTCATTTTTGATTCAGTGTAGCATTCAGAAACAGGTTTTTATACCATTGTAAGAGCTGTGGTGATTTAAAGAGGCAGAACTAGAGCTTGGATCTCATGATATATTAGCTAATAGCTGCATATCAATGGTTAGTTGAGAAGGGAACAATGACATTATGACAATTTTTCCTCACTACCTTGTAGCATAATTGATCAGCTGAGCTGAAAAGGTTATACAAGTAATTTGCAAAAATGGTAGGCAGGTTTTCCTAAGGACTTCTATTCTAACTTAATTGACTCAAAAGAAATTGAACAGAGTACAATGAAAAGTCCCTAATACAGCTGTTTTTCTAATATAGTTACATTGTAGTCAAATTTGAACCCACTGGCATGATGGATCTTGGGGCCAAATTCGGAGGTGATGTAAAAGATGGTGTGTGTTATTCATTGCTAATTCACGGTATTTCATATAGAACCTGATTCAAAGCCCACTAAAAGGCAGTTGAAGATTCCCATTGATTTCAATGGGCTTTGGCTCAGGCCCACAGAGGAGAGAGGTGTTAACATGCAACTGAGGGTGCAAGATAAAGCAGCAACTTCATACAACATCCTGCTAGTTGCTTTTCTTGCAAAAGCTCCACTGTTGTGCCCTCTCAGCCTGCAAATTACACTGAATCACACTCTTTTACTGGCATGTAAATGGCTCTTTATTTCTTTCTCTCTTTCTCTCTTTCTTTCATAGCAGTGGTCTAGCTCCAAATGACACAAACTTCCAGAGAATAGGAGGTTTTCAAGCAATTTTTTTGCGGGGGTCGGGGGTGTGGATTATGAACACTAACAGATGTTTTATAGGTACTGTAGCCAATTATTTTATTTAGTCATCTAATTGAGGGATTTATTGTTGTGGTTAATTATAATTAATTAAGGTGTGATGGATAGGTTTTAGTAGGATAGTATTGTAGGTATATAATGCTGATAAGCATTTATGATTGATGAGTGTGTATTAGGTGTATAAGTAAAGTAATGGAAGGCCTGTAGATTGAGGCCTGTAAGATTTCAGCTAACTACATTAGGCCTTAGACCTAAAGAGGAGTTGACATGAGGTGATGACCCAGGAATGTCCCCATACCACTAAAGTTACAAGATGACTATAAAAATATGCCAATGCATGATGTTCAATGTACCCATCTAGACCCCAAGACACTTGATGGTAACATCATGGGAAATGCTGCAGTAACCACAGATTAGCATGGGGACTTGTTTATATAGGTGCAAATGAAAATAAGGGGAATGAAGAGGGTAACCTATGAAAAGCGGGGCACCCCAAAGTTTATGGGCCATGGAAGGGCAAATAAGGAAAAAGGGGTAGACCGCTTATGTATTTGTGAGTCTTAACAGGTGTAAGCATAACACAGGATAAAAAGGTGTTGCCAGTCTGTGTGGTGGGGGGAAATGTATGGGTAGATGCCAGGATGACCACCATTGATGATGATAATAATGATGATAATGACTGAGACGCTCCAAGTCCCCCAGCAGCAGATGTGAGTGATGCCAATCATATGGCTAAACACTTTGTACTCTCTATTTGCTATTGTATTTTAGTGTTTATTAACAGATTCACTAAGCAGATAAACAAAGGAACTTGTGATTGGAACTGGAATTGTGAAAACTGGAATTGTTTTTTGTGTGCTCCTGGAGGCTCTTATCTAATAATATTGCTGATGCTATAGCCCTCAGGAGACCAAACCTTTAGCCAGTGCAATCTAAGAGATTAATCAATAATCAACACACCCAACCATCAGTAAGACTACAGTACCCAGGTCACATCTTGCTTTCATGTTTTACATCATATCGCGCTATTGATTACAGAGTTATACTTGATGCATACTGCTATGAGCAAGAGGAGAAGCAGGCCCCACATGCCCCAGTCATCTATCTGTGGGCATTTTTGTGAGTGCAGTTGGACAGGTTAGGAACTTCAGTACCTGCCCATTTTAGCTTCTAGCATTAATTTGCTTGCACTTCTCCCCCTCCAGAGGATAAACAGTGTATTTCAGATGCTTATGAGCCTGGGGTTACTTGGAGAAATCAAAACTAACACAGAGCTCTTATTATAGCCCTGAACAAAAAACATTCAGTCATAATAAATTTAAGTGAATGGGATTACTTCTTAGCCACTTCCAGACCTCCACTGATTGACAAGGCATTTTTCTCACAGTTGCTGTATGTTTGTCCACACACACTTGGAGGTTACTGCATTATTGAGCCACTGTATATGTGAACCATAATCATTTCTCCCAGGGAGTAGTCTTTAGGAGAATTCAAAGGGTTCCCATGTGATAAATAAAATGATTGACCTTTCGAGTAGAAAAAGATTAAAAACTGTGAATGTAGGTAGCTATGCTGTATCACCGTGAGAGACTTAAGAACTCCTCCCATACAAATAAGAAACTTGTTTAAAAACATGTGTCCAATTTGCAAATTTAATCTGGAAACATATTTCTGTTCTAGTACTTGAAACAATTTCTCTGTAGTATGATGAAAAGCACACCTTTCTTCTCCCCGTTCTCACTGACCTTCACACACACACACACACACACACACACACACCCCGGTAGGGTTCAGGCTTGCTTTTCCTCTACAGAAAGATGCAAGAGTCTACTAGGAACCGAGCTGCATTTTTACATATACAAACAAGTCTGTTTGTTGTATTTTACAATTTGTTTGCTAATGTTCCCCAACTGCTTCCTGTTTAGAATTTTCATTTCCAGGCTCCGGGGGTATATCCGGAGATTTATAAAGAAAATATTTTGATCTGAACTTTCAATCCGCAGATGGTCAAATCACTAACACATTGTGTATAGTTTGATCTAATGTACCCATTTCACATGACATAACTAATGCAAAACTAATAATGAGCCCCATTCTGATTCCATTGCTTGGCCTCTGCTCTACTGCTTTAGAATGTAGCTAGAAAAATAAATAAATGAATATAAGCTGTGAGAATAATTATTTCAGACATATCTGACAGGACATATTTGTGGTATAAAATTAATCCTCAGCAATAGGAACTGTGCAAGTTAAATTTTAATGAATCTGACACTTACAGTTTATCTGTATCTCCTGGAATAGGAAACATTGGTAAATGGGTAGAGGAAAGTCCTTGGAGCCGTAGTTCATGTATAAATAATATGGAAGGAGATCAGCCTTACATATCTCTAGCCCTTCTCTTAACCTGATTTTCTACCACCAAGCACTTAGATGAATAAGACTTTTTTCAAGTCTTCTCTTTTTTAAAGATACAATAAAATGCTTCAACATTTTCTGCACAGTGGTGAAAAGCAAATATATGGCTATGTCAGAGCAATATTTACAGACATAGATAATAAAACTTTCATTAAAAATGCTGAGCTCCAAACAGTTAAGTTATATAATTAAGAACGGGAAGTGTTAGATAGTACCTAGTTTAATCCTCATCTCACTGTTCCAGATTGCTCAGTTTTGAAGGAAGCATTTTATTACAGTTACAGTCAAATGACTGTCTGGCCTCACTGAAGCAGTGGTGAAGTAGTTAGGTACCAAAGGATTTAAAGTGACCAAAGATGTGACCAGAACATTCAAGAGTCATTCAAGAGAACATTCAAGGTGGTATCAGGAATTACATTTACATGAAACAATATCAGATGAATAGACCTTTTTGGTGGGAAGCTATACAGTCTGCCTCAGCTGTTTGTGTGTTACAGGAGGGGGAGAGGAAGAGAGAGAAGAAAAGAGCCATAGCCCACACCAACCATTTACTATCCTATTGATTTCCCCCCCTCAGTGGTGCTACAGGTTCTGTCATCTGGGTTTCCACCCACCCACCCAACACTCACAATTCTTTTTTCTAAGTTTAGTGACTTCTGCGCATTGGGTTGGATCTGCATTTACACCCTCCAGGCCTGTCAAATAGATACATACCTGCAACAGTTTGTTCAACCTTGCTTCTTGTGTCAATGTAAAAGGGGTTGGAACCCTTGTCCTTCCTCCTTACCACCTCTCCAGCATGTTTTGAGTGATTTGCTTCCGGGGGGCGGGGGAGCAAAAACTGCATGCATCAGGGAGTTTTCAAAACTGCTCTAAGTTGCTGCATTTACCTCTGTCTCTGGTCCCCTTCTCTTCTTCCTCTTCTCATTATCTCTGGGTAACCTCATGCACAAACACAAATTCAACTATCCCTTCTATGCTGTTGACTTCCAAATCTACCTTTACTCCAGACCTATGTCTGTCTGTCCAAATGAAAATCTTAGCCAGTCTCTCTGACATCTTCTTGTGAATGTCCAGCTGTCAGCTCGATATGACTAGAACTGAGATCTTAATCTTCTCACTCAAATTCTCCTCGCTACCTCCTTTCTTGATCCCAGTAGACACCACCACCATTTCACCTGTCACTCAGGCCCCTCACCTGGGTGTCAGCTTAGATTTGGACCTCTCTCCAAGTCCTCACATCCAGGCTATGTCTAAATCTTTCAGATTCTTTCTGTATACCATCTCAGGTCAATCAAAACACTCAATGAAATTCAGGTTCAGTTCAGCAAATAGTTTTGGTCAAATCAACAAAAATTCAGAAGCATTGAAGCAGTTTGTTATAGCTGTTCTGAAACTAAAATGTTTGACTCAATTTTGCAAAGATGTTTCATTTTGGAATGTCATTCTTTTTTATTAATAAAACACATTAAAGAGATTTAAAATCTTCAAAGGTTTAGTTTTTGGTCAAGTAAATATTTCATTTGACCAAAAATGATTTTTTTAAAAAGTTTTTGTTTTGCTGGAAAAAGAATGTATTGTTTCAGTTGACCTGAATCAGTTTTATTTCTTTGTTTGTGTTTTTGTTTTGTTTTGTTTTGTTTTGTTTCGGCCACTGAACAACAACAACTAAAACCACAGTTATTCACACACAGCCCCAGTGGCTATACCAACTGAGGAGCTGGTTCAGTAGTACTAGTTACTAAAAGTGTTTAAAAAACAAATCTAAAACATTCATGAAGCATATATACCTAATAGCAGTAAGTGATGCCTATACATATGGAAGGGTATCTAAAGGAAATAACATAGCTTGTTTGATAACTTTGACCATTTTTCTTTCAAGATGTTTACTGGAAAAAAATAGGTTTATGTAAATCAAGTGGAAGAAGATGAGTCCATGTGAAGAGAAGCTGGCAGGTAAATACAGAGAACTATGTTTTGTTTTAGCATTTAGCAGTGAGAGTTTGAATTTTAGGGAGTAATAATTTTATTCTCATAGAAACAAGAAGTTCTATCTTAAAAAATCCTTCTGCTGGCACAGCTATAGAGAGGGATTTTTCAAAGTGCCTACGTGACTTAAGGACACAAATCCTAAAACTGACTTCCAATACATTTTTTACTCCTTATTCACATAGGTGCTTTGAAAAATCCAACCAGGCTAAAACCACTTTAGATTAGGAAGCTTTTACGGGTGAGGCAGAAGAATCTAATATTTGTCATAGGGAGATGTGCTTATAATGTGAATTATCTCAATGGCGCTAATGGATCCATTAGCTTAATGGATCATTTGAATAACTGATATACCATCCAACTCTGACCCCAATTCTGCAGACCCCTAATGCAATGTGGAATTCCACTGAAGTCAATGAGAAGGAAGAAAGGAAGCTATTTGTGCAACTTGATGTGTGAATATTTTATTCATTTGGATTTTTTTTTGGAAACAAGCCTATCCTGTGGTCTGTTTACACAAACATTACAAAACAACAAGTTATGAACTCAGCTCATTCCAGCAGCTTATCAAAAATGTATACAACCCCTGCCTCTCCTACCCCCATTGAACCCAACTAGCAACCTCCTTTTTTCAAAGCTGCAGAAATCCTTCCAGCATAACAGGAGGGTCTACAGACTTCGGCTTTGTCAGACCAAGTCATCATCAAACATGCATCACCTGAGGACTGTTGCACCTGCCAGATTGACCACAGTTGATGGCATCACACCAGGCATCGTGTAGTGAAGTTCCCAGATTTGGCTCAATCCTCCGAAATGATCAGACCAAGGGAAGAAGCAAATTCCAAACTTGGGGGCCCCCTCATTAAAGTCCATCTGCTTTTCAATGTGGGAAGTATCAGCTCAAGCTCCTAATGCTTCAGCTGATATCACCCAGTGAGTTATTAAATGAGTAAAAGGATGTTGTCATACATGCAGGATCTAAACTATTTATGATTTTTTAGATTGAAGACAACCTCTCAGGGTGTATCTGGAAATGCATAGGCAGCCATTGCAGAGCACAGGTGAATGTGTTCTCTACACAAAATGCCTGTAATGCAGGGGGAGGCCACATTCTACACCAAATAAAGTTACTGTATGGCCATCTGGTGTAACCCCGTGCATAGAGCATTACAATACTTCAAACAAAAAGACATGGGTAACTGCAGTAAGGTGCATATCTGAATGAAAACGCTGCCATCTACTACCCAAGCGCAGATGAAAGAGCACTCTTGGTCACTGGCACTGCTGCTCCTCGGTCATCCAGAAACATGTCTATCAGGCATTTGTATTTGCCAACTTGTTCCATTATAAAATGAAAAGCCTGAATGAACTGGAAGTTTGACACTAGAAGAGGGATCAACACATCTGATACCTTGGAAATAGGTCAGGACTGGAAAACTCAATGGAATACAGTGTTTCTTGGGATGAAGCTCTAGAAGAGGAGAGAAGGGTAAATTAAATTGCAGGTGAGGCTTGGGGTTGGTTTTTTTCCCTAGCATGACACCAAATACATTGTTAAAAGGTATTTCCTACATAAATGTCCTCAGGATGGAAAATGTTTGCTAACAAGTCTCTAGAAACAAATAGCAATTTGGACCCCAGGCCAGGATAGACAAAAGCCCCATCACATGGGACTTTTAAGCTAGACTAGGCAAAGCACTAGAAAATATACTGTGCAGAAAGATTCTCCATTGGCCTCAGAAAGATGAGCTGGTTTATTGAATGGGATTCTTCCATCTTTACAGTCCATTGGGCCATAAAATTATCTTATGTGAAAAGAATTTTAAAAGCTGCAAAATCTATCAATAAAAATAATGTGAGGTGTCTTTGTCTGCCCTAGTATTAAATGATGGTAGTTGAATGTAATACTGGGTGCAATTTGAAGCACCAAATGTATTAATAAAATGGCTGCTTTTTAGAGCTACTTGTTTTGGGATCTAAAAGGAGAAGGCAATTTCTTTCTTTTTTGTAATATAATAAACAGAAGGTAAAACAGAAAGTGAGCAATAGTGACTTGTGCACAATTATTTCACATTTGTTATCATAATAGATGGTAATTCCCACAACAATAAACTTTAAAACAGCCTATCATAAACTATAAGAAGAAAAGATCAACAGCTGAGTGACGGTCAAAGCGAAAAACTTAAAACCATCGAATCGGCCTGGAGGCTATTTACAGCAAGAATCCTGTTTTAAAAAAACACAGCTAGTTTATCTAGCTACTGTAGGAGTAAAGAAAGAGCGCCTCAGACAGTGGCGAATTGGAAAAGCAGATAAGTTTATTAGGGCTCCAAGAACATACCTTAAAAATGGAAATCTCACCTGGACAACAAAAGAGACTAGAATGAAGAGTGTCATTGGAGGTAAGTTAAAAATAGGTTAGATTGTGGCATTGTCACCTATATTTGGGAGGTGAAAAGATACTGTGTAGCTGCGTCAACTTCCCGTGGCATTGTGCCTGAGGCAGGTACAATGAGCTCTATCCTACAAGGTGGTGTTGAGCACCTTCAACTCCCATTGACGTCTGTGGGAGTTGAGGACACTTGACACCTCACCAGAGTGTTCTGCTCCTGGAGGATCAAGTCCCAAATCTCCAGGAATACTGATGGACCACACTAAACAGTGGAATAATTTATTCCCTTTTTCAGCACCATCATATCAGCCCAGCTCTTCTGGCTAGGTCAAACAGGCATGGGTGGAGACCATGATGGCACCCTGTGTTTTTACTAGCTCTAGAGTCCTTGCATGCCAAGAGCACAAGGACCAAGACTGCTTTGATCCTTATACCTGCATGCCTTCAAAAGCAGCAATGCAGGACTAGACACATTGTAATCAACAGTGAGCTTGTTATGAAGAGAAAATGGCAAGCACTATCAAGATAATTTAATATTTCAGTACATTGGAAGCAATACATTCGTAGAGGTGAATATAGAATTAGAACTGGGTGGGAAACTATCTTTCCCATCCCATGAAAATGATGAAAGTATCAAAAGAAACATTTCAAACCGGGAGAAAAATCAAAATCTCAAAAACTTTCATGAACTCAAAATCTGAAAAAAAAAATCAGTTCAAAGCAGTCAAGATGTTTTGTTTTAATTTTACTATTCAAAAACAATTTTACATTAGTTAAAGTTTCAAAATAAAGTCATTTTGAACTAGAAAAATCAAGTTCTCATTTTAAAATTATCAAAACAAAATGTCCATTTCAAAAGTTTTTTTTTCAAGTAAATTTTTTTTTGTCAAAACTCACCCTTTCCTTTAAAAAGTTTCATTTGCCACTAAAATTCCTGCCCATATCTCCATAAAGCTTCTAGACAACCAGGAAGTGCAGGGCAAAATAATGCCATCTATTTGACTCATTAATTTACCACAATTTAAGTTTTGACTTGTCTGTGAACCCACAGTGATTTGCTTGACTATTGTTCATGTTCACAAACCTTTCTGTAGCGCTCTTTTGTGAACCCTTTTGCTCTTCCTAGGAATTCCTAAAAGTTTGCATCATCACATTGATGGTGTATTCCATTAGGAGAAATTACATTGGTAAGTAATATGATATTGTTTCTCCAATATCTGACTGGTTGAAGCCATCCCAGGAGATCAAGAAGGTCAGTCTAGCCATTAGAGAAAGAGGCTACATTTTGATTCAGCTTTTTGATCCAGCTGGAAAAAGTAAGTCAACCTCATTATTTCCTAGATGCTTTGTCTGTCTGATTCTGTCAGGCCCAGTACATTATTACCTTATGTAATCCCCCTAGTTCTGAAAACTGTCTCATCATCATTCTATATGTTGGCTCTATAGCCCATGTTTAGAAGCAGAAAATTAGGTCCTTGAGCTCAAAGTTTTGTTGTTGCATCAAAGCTGAAGCAAACCTGAGACTTGTCTTTTGGTTTCCAGGGAGAGATGACCATAGTGGTCTTTGCTTTGACACTGCAGTTGTTTTAGGAAGAAAGAAGGAATATGATAAGAATAAGGTGTATAAAGCACTGGCTAAAATTTAAGATATTACACTATGGACTAATTTTTGCCAAACTTCTCATAAACTCATAAGCAATTTGAACTTCTTTCACAGGGTAACCAGTCCAGCAGGTGGAGGAGTGGGGAACTGTGGGGAAAGTATTAGACGTGACATATCTGGACTTTAGAAGGACTTTTGACACTCTTTCACTTGACACTCTCATAAGCAAACTAGGGATATGTGGTCTAGATGCAATTGCTATAACAGGGGTCGGCAACCTTTCGGCTCATGGCCCACGCCGCTTCCCGTAGTTCATATTGGCCAGGAATGGTGAACTGCGGCCACTGCGAGCTGCTGGGGGCCATGCCTGCGGACAGTCAATGCAAACAAAATGTCTCGCAGCCCGTCAGCAGATTACCCTGATGGGCCACAGCTGAAGATTGCCAACCCCTGTGCTATAAGGTGGATGCACAACTGGCTGAAAAATCATACTCAAAGTAGTTATGCATGCTTTGATGGATATCTGAGAGAACATATCAACTGGGGTCTGCCCTAGTTCCAATACTATTCAACACTTTCATTAATGACTTTGATGATGGTGGAGAGTATGTTTATAAAATATGTGGATGACACCACGCTGGGAGGGGTTGCAATCACTTTGTAAAACAGGATTAGAATTCAGAAGATCCTTGATAAATTGATGTCAAAAGATTAAATTCAATATACTCAAGTGAAAATTTCTACACTTAGGAAGGAAAACATCAAATGCACAGATACAAAATGGGAAGAAACGAGCTAAGCAGCAGTACTGCAGAAAAGGATCTGGGGATTAAAGTCGATCACAAACTGAATATGAGTCAACAGCATACTAAATGGCACCATCGCTCTTCGCAGAGCATGCACCAATGAGTTCTTGATGGCTGCTCAATCCGATGCGTGAGTGTTAGTCCCGTAGAGATGGGTAAGCCACTTCCAATAAAACAGAAGCTCTGGAAACATTCTTCCAATAAATAAATAAATCAATAAAACTTCAATTGTTTTTGAAGTTTATGTTTACATGTACTTCCTGGTTCTTGCCAGGACCAGAATGAGCAGTGCCAAAATACTATGAGAATAGATGGTTTGACAGTATCTCCAATGTGTCTATAAGCAGGAAATATCAGAAACAGGGCCGGCTTTAGGTTTTTTGCCACCCCAAGCAAAACATTTTTGGCCGCCCCCCTTTTTTAACAAACCCCAGTGTTAGGAAGAAATTGCATGCATTTGTGGAGAACCTAAAGAATTTGATCAGATCACATATTGTATAGAAATACAAAAACCCCTTATAAATAAAAATCTGCCATTCTGCCTTCCAATGTTGATTCTACTCTCTTTCATAGAGACAAGAGGGAGGAGTGAGATTAGCACTTCATTAGCACTTAGGTGACCTAAAAATATTAAAGAGAAATTCAGAAAGTCAAGCCACATGAAACAGTTCTGTTTTAGGATTTTTAGAAAATATGGTCATTGGTTGGACCAATGACCAATATGGTCATTGGAAAATATGGTCATTTTGTTGGCAGGAGGAACCAGAAGTAAATATGCATTAGATCTACTGCCTTTATGTCCACTGAGGGATAAAGTTGATAAGTGGGAGGATCCCCACTGGTACCGCTGTGTGAATGAATATTCCCTCTCTTGGCCTCTCTCTCCTGTCCCCTGCTGCTGATGTGCTAAGTCTCTCCGGGTTGGAGCAGCGGCCTGGAGTAGCTTTTCCCGTGAGAGACTGAGTAAATGTTCCACTGTTGTGGAATTTTAAGAAGTCAGTTCCTCTCTTCCCAGATGTCTTGTTTTCTGCTCATTGAGAGCAAGCGAATCTACCCATACAAGCACAAACCCCGCTGAACCAGACTAGGAAGAAGGGGCTGAAGATGAATCAAACTGACAGAACTAAACGTGACCTCCTCGTTCACCACTGCAATTCCCGTTTACACTTGCAGTGGGGATCAAACCGTTTCTCCTATTTTTATTTCACTTTAGTATAAATCTCGCCCCCACACCCTCCACAATCCCATCTTGAGTGCTCCAAATGCACATGGAAGGCATAGAGACTAAACCTTGTACCCGGAAAGGGATGGGGATCTATTAAAGAGGGTTCAGGCAGAGGAGTGGGTGTGAGAGTGCTTGGGGGCTCTACCCTGGCAGAGAAGTGGGGTATGACGTGCTCGTGGAGGAGGGTGGAGGAGGAGAGGGGGTATCAGGAGGGTTGTGGGAGAAGAGGTACGGGGAAGGGGGGAGGTGCGGGAGGAAAGGGCTGGGGGAGGGTACAAGGGGAGAGGTGCGGGTGAAGAGGTGATGGGAGAGTACAAGGGGAAGGGGTGCGGCGAAGGAGCAATGGGGGGAGGTACAAGTGGAGGGGCTGCGAGCGGGATGGGGGGTGCAAGGGCTGAGAGGGGCAGGCACTGACAGCTGCTTCCCCAGCCCCATGAAGGCAGAGTCGAGAGGAGGGACACTGAGCCCCAGGTGCCCGAGCCGCGGGGGTCCCCCGGTGAGGCAGTCTCCACCGCTGCCCCGCTCGGAGCTGGGATCTGCCTCTCCCCGCCCCTGGCACTGTGGGGGCCCGGGGCAGGCAGCGCAGGGCTGAGGCGGGGGAGGTGCGCGGTGGGCTGGGTCTGGGGACAAGAGGAGGCGGCAGCAGCTCCCTGGCAGCTTGGGCTGCTCAGCCACTCGCCCTATAAGCGCGTGAGCGGGGATCCGTGCCCCCTGCCCAGCCCGGCGGCGCCCTGCACAGCCCACATGGGCGGGGAAACGCCGCGCCGCCCTGGGGAGACTCAGAGCAGTCGTGGTGGTGACAGCAGGATCCCTCCTCCCTCCCTGCATCCCCGGCCCCACTTCTCTCCCTCCCTGGCTCCTCACACACTCCAGGAGCCCCTCTCGCCGCCACAGCCCGGGCTCAGCTCCAGGGGACAATGCTCTGGCTGTCCAGCAGCAGGGCTCTGTCCAGGGCCCGCCCCAAGCAAAAAAAAAAAAAAAAAAACCAGGGCCAGATGGAGTGCCGCCCCTTGGAAAGTGCCGCTCCAAGCATGTGCTTGGAGCGCTGGTGCCTAGAGCCGGTCCTGATCAAAAAGGGTCTCTCACAAAAAATGATTTCCTTTGGCTTGTGAGGAAAAGTTGAAAGAATTGGGTATGTTTAGTTGAGAGAAGAGAAGGCTGAGGAGGGCCATGGTAACAGTCTTCAAATATATAAAAGATTGTTATGAAGCAGATGATGAGCAATTGTTCTCCAGGGCCACTGAAAGTAGGACACGAAGTAATTAGACTCGTAGACTTTAAGGTCAGAAGGGACTATTATGATTGTCTAGTCTGACCTCCTGACCTCCATTATGATTGCCTAGTCTGCCCTCCTGTGCGTAGGCCACAGAATCTCACCCACCCACTCCTGTAATAAACCCTAACCTATGTCTAAGCTATTGAAGTCCTCAAATCATGGTTTAAAGACTTCAAGGAGCAGAGAATCCTCCAGCAAGTGACCCGTGCCCCACTCTGCAGAGGAAGGCGAAAAACCCCCAGGGCCACTGCCAATCTGCCCTGGCGGAAAATTCCTCCCCGGCCCCAAATATGACGATCAGCTAAACCCTGAGCATGTGGGCAAGACTCACCAGCCAGACACCCAGGAAAGAATTCTCTGTAGTAACGCAGATCCCACCCCATCTAACATCCCATCACAGGCCATATTTACCACTAATAATCAAAGATCAATTAATTGCCAAAACTAATTGACTAGTCTGCAGCAAGAGAGATTCAGGTTGGATGATATTAGGAAAATATTAACTATAATGATATCTTGCATTGTTTGCACTGTTGTTGGACCCAGAATATGAGAGAGAGAAGGTGGTTGAGATAATATCTTTTATTGTACCAACTTCTGTGGATGGAAGAAACAAACTTTCAAGTTTCATGGAGCTCTTCTTCAGCTCTGAAAAATTAATCACACTATCACATCTAAATACAAGGTAGGACAGATTGTTAAAGGCTGCATTAAAGGTTCACACATCTGTCCCAACTTGTATTTAACTGTGATACTCTGATTACCTTTTCCAGGCCACAGAGCTCTTCTGCGGAAGCTTGAAAGTTTGTCTCTTCCATCAACAGAAGCTGATCCAAAAAAGATATTCCTCACCCACTTTGTCTTTCAACTATAAGGGTAGTTGAGCAGTGGAACAAGTTACCTAGGGAGGTTGTAGAATCCCTATCACTGGAGGTTTTAAAGAACACCATAGACCCCATAGACTTCATAGATAACCCCCTGTAGTGTCCCTGCAGATTGCAATAGTTACATGCACATTTATGTTACAAGCCTGTGATTGTCCAAAGTAACTATATTATGGAGTGTTCTTACTGCTTGTTAATTGACAAAGATGTTTGAAATGACCCAACATAGTAGCAACATGAACGATTCTCTGTTTCCTGCAGTCATTTATTTCCACCAAATTAACACCATGAAATCTAATCCAAGTATTCTGAGGAACTGTTCTAGGAAGTGGGACTAAAATAAACAGACTGAAATCAAAACTCAGGTTAGCAGTTCTTCACTAGCCACCGACTGTGTAAGGTGCTCAGTAAACCTCTTTTGTTTGATCTTCAGTCAGAATCCAAAATAACACCATTGTGAAGTTTGCAGGAATCTTCTGAAACATGACAGACCCGTCTCTGCCTTCCATACATATGACTGTCTTTAGCCCACTAATCATTATAATGTTCTATGAGTGTTTGGCTCACACCCAGAAAAGCGACACCCATGGGGCCAAGGGGATATGTGCCAGTGCTGTATTTGCTCACCTTCCATTAAAGCAGTGAAGTAAAGAAGTGAAGCTTGAAACCTCACAGCCTCTGGGGCCTAATCAGCACCAGGAGTTTGGGGGGAAATCTCCCACTATGACACTGCCATGGGTAAGACAACACACCTCTGAAACCTTTTGCCACATGATCACTCCCATTGCTGGCATCATTGTTGCAGTTGGACTAATGGTAGTGCCATAGTGGGAGATTTCCCAAAGCCTGCCTGTGTAGACAAGAGGTAGAAAGAGCAGCTTTATACTACCGGCACATTCACAGCTTTGGAATGTGCTTCCAGCCTTTAAAGGTCCAGGACTTTACAAATCATGGCTCGGAGTGCAGGGACTACTCCCTCTGTGAGCCTTTTCAAGGGTCCTAATGATTCTAAGAGAGATGGAGAAGCAGTGTGGACATGATGATCTAGCCCCTCATACCAGCCTTTACAGGCATCAAGGATTGGTTCCGCTTGCATATCTCTACTACATACACCAGGGAGCTCACTGCTGCTAGAATTTTAATAGGGTAAACAATAAGCAAGAATACTCACAAAAGGCAAATCTTCCTCTCATTGTTTCTAGGTAACAGACGTCAGTCACATCTCTTAATCTGAACAAACAGAGCTTCCCTCCATTTCTAACTTCTCTCTCTCTTCAAATCAATATCAAGCTCTCTGTGATGGAGTGGGTGTTGCTAGGCAATATTGCTCGAGTGAGTGGCGTGTCTAGCAATCAGCCATTGCTCTCTGACAGTGCTCACAATAAAGCTACATTTTTGTTTGTACATATTTTCCATCTATTACTGCACATCCTCAGAGAATCAGAGATAAAAGAAGCCTATTAACAAGTATACTTCAGGCTTGCAAATGCACTCAATGTTTACATCAAAATGTTTTCTAGTTTCTACAAAATGCATATCTAGTTGTTGGGATCTGCTTCGGAATATTTTAGAAGCTACCTTCATTTAAAAGCAGTGTCAGATGGCTATACAAATCTTAGCTTAATATCACATATTCAGTATAACAGCTCTCATTTCCCCTCAGGAAAGGAAAGCGAATAACATCTATGACATATTTTGTTGTCATTCTCAGCTAGTATTCTTAGACTCTGTTCATCTGCAGCAATCCAGAGCTTCCTGACTTTGGAAAGCTGCCTGGGAAGATCATAGGTTTCACTTCTGCTGCAAGGTGACCTATATTCCCAAGAACATTAGGCAGCCCCAAATCAGTCTCTCTTTCTCTAGTGCATGTCTCGGAAACAATAATCTTCACGGGGAGGAAAATGCATTATCACGAACTCAAATTTTCTTCAGTCCATTCTTCTTTCCCTGCTGATCTTGACCCCCAAGTCTGTGATAAACTGGTGAAGTTGCTGTAGGTGGCTTAACTGTGTGAAATTTTCATACATGGAGCTTAACTAGGGATCTTTGGCTTTTTGAATGAGGGAAAAAATAAGTCAGACTCCATACTTCTTTTCTGTGCCTCACCAGGAAAAAAGTTATGAGAGAAACATAAAATATTCATGTCATGATTATCAAAGAGTTAGAGCGCTGCTCTACTTTCTATGCTATGTAATGCTTGAATAAAGATAATGTAATTGTTAATTGAAAGCTCTCAATGTTTTAATTCAAAGAACACCACACACTTGGGCACTTGTGAATACTTTTTCTGCATCTTTAAAGAATAGTGTTATTTAAACATTACAAGCCCAATTATGTCTTGGGGTACATCTACAGTATGAAATTTCAAAATTATTCTATTCGAATTTTCGGAAGACATTTTATACATTCGGTCTTCTGTGTCCCCACTAAAGAGCATGAATTCAGCGGAGTGTGTTCACAGTACCGAGGCTAACATTGAATGTCGGAGTGGTGCACTGTGGGTAGCTATCCCACAGTTCCCACAGTCCTCACCATTCCCACCACAGTCCCCGCCGCAGTCCTCGCCACCCATTGTGATGGTGGACTCGGCATGGTTGCCTGTTATGGTGGACTGTGTTGATGGTCACCTGTGCTGATGAGCTCGCCATGGTGGCCAAACAGGAAATGAAATTCAAAGGTTCCCTGGGCTTTTACTGCCTACCTGGCTAGTGCATCAGAGTTGACAGTGTTGTCCAGAGCAGTCACAAGGGAGCATTCTGGGATAGCTCCTGGAGGCCAATAACGTCGAATTGCGTCCACAATACCTATAACCCGGAACTGCAATCTTGATTTTAGCGCTACTCCACTTGCCGAGGTGGAGTACAGAAAGCGGATTAAAGAGGCCTTTAAATCGAAAAAACGGTTTGGTCATGTGGACGGAATCAGTTTTATTTCGAATTAACTCGGCTAATTCCGAAATAACTGCGTACTATAGACCAGGCCTTGGACTACATGACCGAATGGGAATAAAGACCCAACATATCTCTGTTTGAAGTACTCAGACCTTGTGCATGCTATATGCCTACTTATTTCTCCCAACAGCAGTGAGCAGGAAGCAGGCAGGGAAAGGACAGAGCTGTGACTCAACTCTCTATCCTCCACTCTAGCCCTCTCATCTGACCGTCAGTACAGCTGAGCTAGCACAAAGGTTGTCATAATTTGCTGATGATCCTGCTTCCTTCTTGATCTGCAAGAATAACTTCAGAGGTATTTGGCGCTGAGGCACAATGCCTCCCCAGGTAGAGCTGTTGAAAAAGAGAAGTTTTTATACTAAACTGGATTTCTTCCCCACAGATTCCTTGCTCAAAAAATTCAGGTTTTTGTTGGGAAAAAAACCCACTTCTGAAAAAAGGTTAAAAGTGTGATTAATGTTTATTTCCTCGGCATCACTGAGACAACATGCCAGTTTGGGGATCTGTAAGGAGATGCTTCCAGATTAATGTAAGAAAATCCAATGCATCTCTGATGTAGATCTATATGCAAGAGAGTTACTAACCAACTAGGGATATCAGGAAGAGGTGGCTTTACACTGCAGAAATCTCATAAATTAGAAAAGTAAAAGGAGGACCTATTAGGAGGACTCTCAAACTTGATCTACCTAGAACTCAAAACTACCTGAGATTTCTTGTCATGACTCTAATCCCACAGTCCTTTGCAGCCTCAAATTGTGAGATTGACAGGCATAGTACTCCTGGGACATGATGGGTGAATGTAAGTTCTGGAAGGTGCTGGAGACTGGGTGCATGGCTGGCACAGGTTGATGGTGCTGGATTTATGGCTAGTGGGAATAGTAGTTAATGAGCTGGGAGGAATGGTGGGATACTGGCTAATTAATTTGAACAGGGAGGAGAAGGTAGATCAGTCTATTTTTGACGACTTTACTAGAATAGCCAACCATGGTGCCAATTATGACATATGTGTTGTGTTTTTATATGATATTAGCAACCATTGGAAATTGAGCTGAGACCACAGAACTAGTTTTCCATAAACCACCCAATAGCCATTGGATTGTGACAATATATAGTTATGACTGACCTGTCCTGCATTTTAATAAGGCTTTATTACATGTACCAAAATACCCAAAAGTTTATTTTAAGTGATACTGTTTCTTGTAGAAGACAGATTCAGATTTTTAAATCTCTCATTTGTAAAGTAAAAAGTAAGTGATTTTAAATGACAACTCATTTGTTGATATTAATAGTTTAAGAGCTCTACCTGCTAGAACGACTTGTCCACACTCGAGTTTGAATCTCTGATGAGCAACTCTTTGAGCTGTACAAATGAAAGTAAATAGGGTAAGTTATGTGACTAAACTTAGGGCTTGTCTACACTTAAGGACTTCAGTGTAGACACTACCTATGCCAACAGCATAGGTAATCCAGCTCCCCATTGAGAGTAATAGTAGCTAGGTTGATGGAGAAATTCTTCTGTCAACCTAGGGTTGTCTACACAGGGACTTGGTTGGCTTAACAATGCCGATCAAGGGTGTGGATTTTTCACACTCCTGACTGACATAGTTAAACTGACCTAATTTTCTAGCATAGACCAGGCCTTGGTTTCCTATCCGCTGGACTGAACAACAGCTACACAGTATACTGTATGACTTCTGTGCTTGGTATGTAACATAATAAGATATGGCTGAAGGCCAAAAAGGATTATGTGAATGTGACTTGTAATAATGTTTCCTATTACTGTATGTTGCTCCAAGTTTACAGTATATCTGCTTTTTTTTATACTCCATCTAGCCTGAATAAAGTTTATAGAATCATTAGTCCATAATATTTAAACACTGTTAGTGGATAAAATCTGTGGTCACAACTTTCTTCCTTGAAATAGTATACAGACAAACACCTAGAATGATAGAAATGTAGGGCTGGAAGGGATCTCAACAAATCAAAGTCCAGCAGCATGTGCTGAGTTAGGACCAAGTCAACCTAGATCGTCCCTGACACGTGTCTGTCTAACCTCCAATTATGGGGTTAAAAACCTCCAGGGGTGGGGATTCCACAGTCTCCTTTGGAAGCCTATTTCAGAACTCAACCACCATTTGAGTTAGAAAGTTTTCCCTAATATCTAACCTAAATTTACCTTGTTGAAGATTAAGTCATTACTTTTTGTTCTACCTTTAGAGGGACAAGAACAATTGTGAGAAATGGATAACAGTTGATCACAGTCCTCTTTAAAACAGCCCTTAACATATTTGAAGACTTATCCAGTCCCCACTCAGTATTCTTTTCTCAAGATTAAACATGCCCAATTTTTCAATCTTTCCTCCTAGGCTACATTTTAAAAATACTTTTATCCTTTTAATTTCTCTCCTCTGAACTCTCTCCAATTTGTCCACATCTTTCCTAAAATGTGTTGCCCCAAACTGGACACAATAGTCCAACTGAGGCCTCGCCAGTGACAAGTAGAGAGGCACAATTACCTCACATGTCTTACATATAACATTCCTGTTAATACAGCCCAGAATTATATTAGCATATTTCACAACTGCACCACATTGTTGACTCATTCAATTTGTGGTCCACTATAAACCCCAGATTCTTTTCAGTGTTATATCACCTAGCTAGTTATCTCCTATTTTGTAGTTGTGTATTTTAATTTTCCTTCTTAAATGAAGTACTTTGCACTTGTCTTTACTGAATTTCATCTTGTTGATTTCAGGCCAATTCTCCACTTTGTCAAGGTCTTTTTGAATTCTATCCTGTCCTCCAAAGTGCTAGCAATCCCTCCCAGCTTGGCATCATCCACAAATTTTATAAGTATACTCTCCACTCCATCAACAAAGTCTTTAATGAAAATATTGAATGGTACTGGAACCAGGACTGCCCCCTGTGGAACACCGCTAAATACACCCTCCCAGTTTGACAGTGAACCATTGATAACTAGTATTGGAGTATAGTCTTGCAACCCAAACACCTCATAGTAATTTCATCTAGACAACATTTCCCAAGTTTGTCATGTGGGAATATGTCACATGTCATACCAAAAATCAGTGTAGATCACCATTTCATTTAATATTTTACCAACCACAGTCAGTCCAATTAAGGATATTACATCACCCATCTTCTCTCTCTAGTATCCTGGGACCAACACTGCTACAACACTGCAAACAAGACGTAGCACATCTGTTTCAGCCTATAGTCCAGTAACCCTGTCAAAAAAAAAATTTTAGGTTGGTTTGGCATTATTTGTTCTTGAAAAAACTATGCTGGCTATTCCTTATAATCCTATTATCCTCTAGGTGCTTACAAACTGATTGTTTAATAGTTTGTTCTAGTTTATTTCCAGGTATCAAACCTCGGCTAACCAGTCTATAATTCCCTGGGTACTCTTTGTTCCCTTTTTTGGAGATAGACACTACGTTTTCCCTTCTCAAGTCCTCCATGAGGTCTCAAAAATAATTGCTAAAGGTTCTGAGACTGCTTCAGTTAGTTCCTTTAGTAGCCTTGTATGAATTCATCAGGCCCTGATTACCTGAATATGTCTAATTTATCTAACTATTTTAACCTGTTCTTTCGCTATTTTGGCTTATGTTCCTTCCCCGTTGTTATTAATATTAATTGTGTTGAGTTTCTGATCACCATTAACTTTTTTAGTGAAGACTGAAGTAAAACAGGCATTAAACACCTCGGCCTTCTTGATGTCATCTGTTATTAGCTCTCCTTCCCAAATAAGTAGAGGGCCTACACTTTCCTTCATCTTTCTCCTGCTCCTAATGTATTTAAAGAATCTATTCTCATTGTCTTTTGTGTCCATTTCTGGGTGTAATGTGTTATGACATAAGAAAAGTTAAGATGATCTTGTTAGTGGAGCATGGAATATAAGCACATAATGATTAAGAATGACTGTTTTACAGAGAAAGGAATGGTGAAACCTGAAGACAGCTTGATTTAGCCTTTCTGTCCTGAGGGGCTAGATTCAATCAGATTCAGGCAGATGTAGACACTAACATCAACCCAACCCATGATGAAATGCTTTGTTTTGATTTTCCTCATGGAAAATTCTGCCAAAGTTAATATCTTTTCCCCTGGAAGATTTTGACAGTAAAATGTTTCGGTCAAAATGTTTCAACCAGCCATACGTTTAGCCTTAAATTTGAAATTCTATATAGTTGGCTACATGAACTATCCACAAATGGAAGACTACTAAGTGATTAGTAAGAAAGGTGTTCATTCTACCTCAACTTCCAGACTAATTATCAAGGGCCCAAATCTTCACCTGATGTAAATCAGCATTGCCTCATTGACTTCAGTTATCTCATGCTATTTACAGTATATCCTGATTGATTCCATGCAGTTTGACATATAGATCCCAATCCTAGTATATCACTACACTGGCACAGAGCAATCCTAAATACAAAAAAGGATTTCCCCAGAACAAGGGGAAATGTGGTGTAAAGCTATCAGAGCTGCAGCATCACTCCCAGCTGGATATGCAAGGGGAGGGGAAGAGATATGGCTAGTGCTCCCATGATGATGAGTAATTCACAGATGCTTTAATGACCCTGTACCTATTGGGTTCCGGGAAGTGGGCGGGCGGAAGCCCCGTCCTGCCCTGAGGGGCTGGAAACAGCCCTGGGAGAGGGCTGACGGTGAAAGCTAGTCTGATTGGCAAAGCAGCCACAGCTGTTGCCAGTTAATCAGGGCCCAGCTGGCCCTTATAAGAGGGCAGTGGGCCTGGAGCAGAGACAGTCTCCCTTTGCTTGTAGAGGGAGAAGGGCTTGGCTGCAGGTACCTAGGGTAGAGCAGGGCTAGGGAAGGCCAGAGGGCCTAGGGAGCTCTGACCTGAGAAAACCCCAGGCTGTGGCCTAGGGTTAGGCCCATCTATGTACTGGGGTTGCGGGGGCAACCCACGGGTAGGCTGAGGCAGCAGGTCCAAACCCCCTTTGCCTGTGATGAGTGGCTTATACTGCAGTCTGCCCCAGGGTGCGGGGGCTAGCTGGTGACTGGCAGTAGTCTACGACTGAGGCGAGGTGGGGATAGTGGGTTGGGGTTCCCCTGGGGAGGGGAGACCCAGATCTGGGGGTATTGCTAGGGGGCAACACCCCAGTTAAAGGGACACTGGGTCCTGGGAGGGACATGGGGCCAGAGCGGTCAGGCGGATCACTGGTCTGCAGAGGGTGCTCCAGAGGCTGGATGAGCTAATTCCCGGAGAAACCAGCAGGAGGCGCCGCAGGGGTGGGTCCAACCCTGTCACAGACCCCTTGCGACTTTAAGCAGCTGGGAAACTGGCCAACCACTAAATAAAGTCAGCACCAAAGGTAATTTTCCCCCACTTCTTCTGGGCTGTGTTACGTACAGATATTTGGGTGGATTAGGGCACTAGAGCACTCTGCAAACATCAGACCACTCCACAAACTTCATAGACGTGCACCGGTGCTGTACTACCCAGTAAAGCACACACCAGCCAACCATCATTGGTCCGGCCAGGCAATAGACCCAGGTAGGTCCACTTCATTAAACCAGCAGCATTTGATCTTCCTTGCTGCTCCTGTGATATTTCCAATCCAACTGTTCTCATGAGGTTTTCAAATTCAATTTTAAAAGCTATATTGTTTTGAAAACTTCATATAAGCTTCCATGAATAATCCACCCTTTTGGGTACATATCCAAATAACATTTTTTGAGGTTTGCCCATAGATTCATGTAATGAAATAAGATGGTTCCTGTATCTTTTCCCACCAGTAATATTAATGTCCTGTATTTTGAGCTGTGAATTATCTGTTTAATGAGGCCTGTCTTTTGTTTAAGTTAATAAACCACACACAGACTTTTGATAACACACAATTCATTTACAGTATCTTGACTACTGTGATTTATTGCCCATTTTAGATGAAATATGGATGGCAGGTGATAGAGGCAGGAAGAGCACAATATTTTATTTACCAATAGTAACATAGTCAATAACTGCAAAGTGCTTTGAAACTATTTGGCCCTATTATGTTTGGAAGCACAGAGCCACAAAGCAGTAGGGTTTTTATTTTAATTAATTTGTCAAAGTTTTAAGCAGCTAAAAGAGGCCTAACTTGTACTAGTAACTAAACAAAATCCCCTTCCCCGCAAAAAAAACCAAAAACAGTTACTTAAACATTTCTATCACTATTCAAGATCACTCATAAAAATATTCCTTTAGGAAAAGTGAATCCTTGTTGATGAAACTCATTTTAGTAGTTGATATCTCTCTCTTTTTAGAAGAGAAAAGGATGTTTTGTTTTGTTTTTGAGTTTAATTCTTTCACTGGTAAAGTGTTTTGTGCATAATACCATTTTTCTTCTTGCATGTAGTAAGTGGACACTGCTGAATGGAATAAGGATGCTAGCGACTGTATTGTGTCTTGATTTTTTTGTTTATTGCTCAAGATTTATTCACAATTAGACCCATTTTTAAACTAGCTGAGCTTTGAAACATCTTGTCTTGAAGTCTAAGGTACTTTCATTAGCTATAGAGGTTGGATTAAAGAAATTAGACAATTTGATGCATGAACTGACACTTATTTTCCTAATCCAAGCTCTGCCAGGTTTATAAAGCCCTATTGCTGTACAAACATTGCTTTGTTCTCATTTGGTGTCCAGGGAAAATCAGGAGTAAAGCTTTCAGGAAAAAAAGGTAAGAAATAAATGAAGATAGCTAATAGTAATAAAAGCATTGTTTGCTTTTATATAACTCTAAGCAGCTAAAAATGAGAGATGGCATTTCCCAGGACTCAACAAGATTTGGACATCTCAAATGTGGCAATACTTTATATGTAGTTAAGGCAAGTAATTGGGACAAATCCACTGTTATGGCAGCAATATTTGTCAGTTCCTGGAAAACATTTTCAATTATATTTGTGTTCGGGTGTGAAAACAGGAGAGAGTACAAAGGTACAGTATTATAAAAAAAAGAACAGTTTTTATGTGCATCTCTAAGTAGTGCACAAACTCTCACAGCACTTTGTTTATCTATTATGGATTTTCATATAATAGAGTGTAAAGAGATATAGCCTAATTCTCAAACATGCCTTTACAGGATTTCCAGTTCCTGCATTTGGATACTTAAATCAGCATTGTGTCCACAGGATATTTACATACCAAATGCTACTCTGAGCATTTAAATGATAGATTTATTGATCCTGCTTTGATATGTGGTGTTAAATAGAGAAACATGCAGCAGAGTAGGGGGACACATCGGTCAGGGGTATGTGAAAGAAAAAAAACCCAAAAGAAACCAAACAAAACCCCGCACATATGTCCGTTAAAGGCCATAATTCAATCTAGACATGACCAATAGAAAGCCCAAATGGCTGTTTGATAGATTTACATGTGGAATAGGTTGGCCAGTCAAGTTTCCAGTGGATAAATGTTTACCTCACAAACCAGCCTTGTCAATTGTTCCAGCAGCGAGACCACAAAAGGGAAGATTCTGGAGAGTGAACTATAGTCTTACTCTTAGGGGGGGGGAGGCTGTATTAAAAACATACTGATGTCAGTTAGAAGACTCCTTTTGACCTGAATGGCTCAAGCCTGGATTAGGACTGAGACGTTTTGGTTACGCAGCAGTGTAGGGAAACATTCAGGTGTATGGAATTCTGAGACAAATGAAGGAGATTGTTAATTATCTTCCATTATTTCCTTTCTTTCCAGTACCAAAGTCCATAAGCAGATCCACAGAAGGTTTCTGAGGTTACTTCATCTTTTCCTCCTTTCCTTCTTTAGTGAAAGGATCCTGAAATGCATACTGACATATCAGACAACAGCAGTATCAGCTTGTATCATGAGATGGAGTTTTAGTGGGTTTTTTTCTTCCATGCTGTAGGCTCAGTGAAATTTTTTTTAATTAACCATATTGACCCATGAAATTTTGATACACCCATTAAAAAGTTATCGATGAGTTTTAAGAGTACATAGAATTTGGTTCAACTCAAAACCTCAATCTCATTCAGTGGTTTACACACACTTTCCCTCAGCTCATTTGGAGGTTGATTACAAATGAAATGTCAGACAGCTTTTAGCAGCCCTCATTAGTGAAGGAAGGCTTATGCAAAGAGGAGAGACTTGAGCACTGTGCAAGGAACATGGCATGTGTTTACTTTCTTTTTATGGATTTAAAAGATTGTGTGAAGGCAGAAAGGATGCATTCTTGATACCTTGATATCTTTATTGCATCTTTCATTCCCTCTGTGCTTAAAGTATATTTTGAAATGATTTAGTTAGATAAGAATTTAATAGAGGTGACATTAAAACTTTTGCAGCAACTTTACATTGCAAGCAATTCAAATACATGCCCTGGAGAATTCAATGGTGATGTCCAAGTTTAGCCTTATAGATATGTACAGAGGACACATATTGGCTCTCACTGCACTAAGAAAGGAGGATGGTGGTTAGCAGAGCCAATAATAAGGACCTCAAGCCATACGATCATACATAGTGTCCCATTGCATATGGCACCTCCCTCACCGGATATAAGCTAAGGATTTATTTTTAAATGAGAACCATCTTCTAGCAGTCAGGTTTTGGAACATAGGATTGAGTCCCTGGCCATCTTGGTTAATAGCCATTGATGGACACATCCTCCATGAATTTATCTAATTCTTTTTTGATCCGAGTTATAATTTTGGCCTTCACAGTAGCTCCTAGCACTGAGTTCCATAGTTTGACTGGTTTGTGACAAAGTACTTCCTAATGTTTGTTTTAAATCTGCTGCATATTAATTTCATTGTGTGACCCCTGATTCACGTGTTATGGAAGGGGTAAATAACACTTGGTTATTCACTTTCTCCATGCCACTCATGATTTTATAAACTCCTATCACATCACCTTCACCCCGCTCTTAGCCATCTCTTGTCTAAACTGACCAGTCCCAATCTTTTTAATCTCTCTTCATATGGAAACTATTCCATACCCCATAAATTTTTCTTGCCCTTCTCTGTACTTTTCCAATTCTAATATCTTTTTTGAGATGGGGCAACCAGAACTGCACACAGTATTTAAGGTGTGGGCATACCATGGATTTATATAGTGGCATTATGATGATTACTGTATTATCTATCCCTTTCCTAATGGTTTCTAACATTTGGTTAGCTTTTTTGACTGCTGCTGCACACTGAGCAGATGTTTTCAGAGAACTGTCCACAATGGCTCCAAGATCTTTCTTGAGAGGTAACAGCTAATTTAGACCCCATCATTTAGTGTGTATAACTGGAATTGTTTTCCAATGTGCATTACTTTGCAATTATCAATATTGAATTTCATCTGCCATTTTGTTGCACGGTCACCCAGTGTAGTTAGATCCCTTTGTCACTCTTCACAGTCAGCGTTGGACTTATCTGGAGTAATTTTGTATCACCTGCAAATGTTGCCACCTCGCTATTTGCCCCTTTTTCTAGATCATTTATTAATATGTTGAACAGCAGATCCTTGGGGACCCCACTATTTACCTCACACCATTGTGAAAACTGTCCATTGATTCTTACCCTTTGTTTCCTATCTTTTAACTAGTTACTGATCCATGAGAAGACCTTCCCTCTTCTTCCATAATTCTTACTTTGCTTAAAGAGCCTTTGGTGTTGGACTTTGTTGAAGGCTTTCTTAAAGTCCAGGTACACTATATCTACTGGATACACATGCTTGTTAACCTCCTCAAAGAATTCTAATAGATTGGTGAGGCATGATTTCCCATTACAAAAAGCATTGTTACTCTTCCCCAACAAATCTTGTTCATCTATGTGTCAGATAATTGTTCTTTACTATAGTTTTAACCAATTTGCCTGGTACTGAAGTCAGGCCTCTGGAGCTATAAACAAATGCATTACATTAGCTATCTTCCAGTTATATGGTACACAGGCTGATTTAAGCAATAGGTTACATACCACAGTTGCTAGTTCTGCAATTTCACATTTGAGTTTCTTCAGGGCTCTTGGATGAATACCATCTGGTCCTGATTTATTACTGTTCAATCTATCAATTTTCAATCCAAAACCCTCCTCAATTAACACCTCAATCTGGGATACTTGCTCAGATTTCTCACCTAAAAAGAATGGCTCAGATGTGGGAATCTCCCTCAAATCCTCTGCAGTGAAGAAGATGCAAATAATTCATTTAGCTTCTTCACAATAGTCTTGTCTTGAGTGCTCCTTTAGAACATCAATTGTCCAGCGGCACCACTGATTGTTTGGCAAGCTTCCTACTTCTGATGGATTTAAAAAAAACATGTTTGTTGTTAGTTTGTCTTTTGCTATTTGCTCTTCAAATTCTTTCTTGGCCTGCCTAATTATACTTTTATACGTAGAATCATAGAATATCAGGGTTGGAAGGGACCTTAGGAAGTCATCTAGTCCAACCCCCTGCTCAAAGCAGGACCAATCCCCAATTTTTGCCCCAGTTCCCCAAATGGCCCCCTCATGGATTGAACTCACAACCCTGGGTTTAACAGGCCAATGCTGAAACCACTGAGCTATCCCTGCCCCTTGACTTGCCAGAGTTTATGCTCCTTTCTATTTTCCAGTTGACTTCCAGTTTTTGAAAGATGTCTTTTTGTTTCTAACCACCTCTTTAACTTTGTTTAGCCATGGTGGAATTTTTTTGTTCCTCAAACTGGTTCTCCCTCTTTTAAACTTACTATAATGCTTATTATATTTCTGATCCAAACAGAATGAAGTACTAGAAATCTGTCAAATAGGGTTGTTCCCTGTGAGGTTTTCAACCCCATTTTTCAATCCCCAAGAGTTTTGTAGATAAACTTCCAAACATAAACAATTTTTTAAATTGATCATTCACTGATTATGACAAATAAGCTCATATTAGACTTTCAAGATAATTAATTTTATCAGTAACATAAGAGAATATGATTTTTGTAGCAGAAGTGCTTACAATATACTTTCCAAGGCTTCATATACACTTTTCCAAAGAAATCCTCACTTCAAAAGAAGTCAACGGCATTTGTCATTCACAATGGAAAAAGAGGATAAAGTTAGATGTGCAGCATTTTCTAGAGAAATGTCAGCTGGGTCATAAAATAAATGCACCATGAGGATCCTGTTTTGTGCTCAATTAAATGAGCAGGGGACATCTAGACTAGATATGTGCAAAGTATTTTCTGTGCAAAGATATGTGCAAAGCTTTTGAACAAGATGTACTTTTTTTATTATTCTTATTTCTTCCCATGTCTGGGCTCCACCTGGTTTTTTACTTTAAAGCACTTCACCAACATTGTTTAGACAGGCCTCTCAAGTCTTTGCAAAGTAGGAAGATATTACAGCTGGATGAAATATTTATACTGAAAGGTGGTGTTTCCATTTAAATGTTCGTTTTTGCAAACTTTGAACAACTTTAAGACATTTTAATTGTTCACCAGTAGAAATATTGAGTGAAAAAAGGCTCTTTTGACAAATTGTTCAGTGTCCTGAAATGACATAAAAATAAATTTGGTGGGTACACAATACCTACAAGTTGAATTAGCCATCTAGATATATTTTGCGCTGTATGTAATTTCTCAGTAATCTTTAACTGTTTGAACATCCATTCCTGCTATTAGAATCAGAGTATTTGACCTACAGAAAGATATTTTTCCTTCTAGCCTGCTAACGGGTATCATTTCTCCATTGTTTCCTGGCCAAATCCCCTACACTGAATTTGTATAGTATGTTTCACAAAAAACAAACAAAAACCCCCAAAACAAAAAACCCACAACAAAACAAAAAATCAGAAAACATGTTGTCAAACCAGACAAAGAGATGTGAACCATTTAGATTACAAAATATTTCACAATCACTTGCCTAGTATCTAGAAGTGTTAAATGATTACAGCAAGATTTACCATGAAATGAACATTCCCAAATAAACTAATCCAGATTTGCACCAATATAAAATCAGAATCTGCCCCTGGGATTGTTTTATTAGGGAGTCAATGAAGGTTCATAGGCTTTGTGTTAGTGAGACAAGATTCATAGCCCTTGTATTAGGCCAGACAGATGAGATGGTTCCTAAACTGTGATTTAAGATGGGTCATGAATTCAATAAGGTATGGGGGGGGGGGAATTTGGAGGGGGTAACACAGAATGAGAGAAAAGATGGGACATCGCAAAAATTTGGTTAGTAAGAAGTATATGAACCAGATAGAAGAATAGAAAGAGAACAGGCCAGAGAAAGAATGGAATAAATTAAGGGATAAGGCAGACAGAGGCAAATGTGACAACTGGCTCTCAAAAGAAGAGTACAGTATATGTGAGAAAAGAAACAATAATTGCCTGTTTCTAGGTACGTGTGAAGAGATTAGTTGCCACCCAATTTTTTTATCATAGTGTCATTATTTTTTATCAGACTGTCATTATTTGTTCCATGTTACAGGACTCCAAATATTAAAGCACTGACCCTGAAATATACAGGGACTGTAGACCCATTGGTTTGGTTTCTTTCTATTAGTTTTGGGGCCATTGCCAAAATATAAACACTATTGTCTGCACCACAGATTGGGAAATTAACATTGTTAAAGAGAATGTAAGTTTCTCTTTGGTTTGGAAAAAGCAATGGAATGCAGAAGTTTTGGGGGTGAATCCCCCTCACCTACTAGGGGAAAAAAAAAAAACAATTAGTGACATGTTCCACACCTGTGGGGTCATTGATTGGTTGCCTCCTGGCCTGAAGGGGTGGAGGTAGGTGATGAGATGTTAGTCACCTGGGCCTTATAAGCAGACTGGGGATTCTCCATGGTGTTGCCCTGGTGAGTATGAACCTGCAGGAGCTGTGTAAGGTCATGGTGAGGTGAAGCCAGTGCTAGAAGGAGCAGGGAGATCCTGCAAGGAAGCTGCAGCAGTCTTCAGGGAGAGGAGGTAGTGGAGGAAAACCTGCTACACAAGCAGTAACAGAGGATAGGTTTCAGTGTAGTAGCCATGTTAGTCTGTGTCAGCAAAATGAAAATAAGAGAGAAAAACTTGTAGCACCTTAGGGCTGGTCTACACTAGCCCCGAAATTCAAAGTAAGATATGCGACTTCAGCTACGTAAATAACGTAGCTGAAGTCAAAGTATCTTATTTCGAACTTAAAAGTACTCACCCCTGGTCCACACTGCGGCGCGCAGGCTCCCCCGTCGACTCTGCCTGCTCCGTTCGTGGAGCAGGATTACCAGTGTCGACGGGGGAGCACTTCCTGGTTCGATTTATCACGTCTAGACAAGACACAATAAATCGAACCCAGAACATCGATCCGTCGCCTCTGACGCGACTGGTAAGTGTAGACCTACCCTCAGAGACTAACAAATGTATTTCAGCATAAGCTTTCGTGGGTTAGAACCCACTTCATCCAATGAGGTGGGTTCTAACCCACGAAAGCTTATGCTGAAATAAATGTGTTAGTCTCTGAGGAGGAATTCTGCAGTAGCAGGTTAGGCTCCTGAGGTGGATGGATTGCCTATTACTCAGAACAGCTGTTTGCTGCTTCTCTTTTGGGATGCCTCTTGGAGGCCCAGGTGTCCACATTGACAGGGATGGTATTATAAGAATGAGTCGCTGGACTTTGATTAAGGAAAGTCCTAATCAACTGAGGGAGATTAGGCATAAATAGGGAAAATTCTGCATTGAAAGAAAGTGATCAGCAAACCTCTGAGCTAGAGACCTATTAGAGTCTCCACTAATATACCAAATTTAAGATATGTACCTAAATATGCTAGGCTATTTATTTGTTTCCAACTTTATCTTAAAACTTGTTTGTTCTCTTACTAGGTCTGTATAAGGTTTTGGATTATGTTTTTGGCAGCTCCATTGTATTTCCCTTTCACAGAGCATGCCTGCTTTGTAGCATCTGCTGTTGAGTTAGCTGGGAGCTGCCGGTACTCCCTACCTCAGTTTCTATTCTCAGGAAGC
The DNA here is from genome assembly GCA_037349315.1 of Chelydra serpentina. Classification (NCBI taxonomy): domain Eukaryota; kingdom Metazoa; phylum Chordata; order Testudines; family Chelydridae; genus Chelydra; species Chelydra serpentina. The sequence continues at coordinate 50,324,424 of JBAIAC010000010.1, forward strand.
CAATAACTCCACATCGCCTTCCCCAGTTGGAAATATTAATGTTCTATTTAAGTTTATAGCTCACTGTGGAGCAAAATTATTAGGAGATCTCAGACCAAGATGCAACTATCTATAGTGACCTACCACCACAGTTTCTGAGCACCTCAGAATTTCAATTATTTAGCCTCACAGCACATCTGTGAGGAAGAGAAGTACTCTTATCCCCATTTTACAGATGAGAAACTGAGGCATAAAGAGGCTAAGTAACTTACACAAGAAGCCTGGGGTAGAGCAGGGAAATTAACTTACATCTCTGAAGTCCTTGACTTGTATCTTAGCTAGTAAGGCTATTCTTCCTCTAACCCATATCTCCAACAGGGGCTGCAACCAAAAAATCTGAGCACACTGTCACAGAGTAAAATCAAATGAATACAATTTGCTGAACTTGGCTGCATTCTGAACTGATCAAGGAGGAATGCTTATCTGATCTTGCAGAGGAAGAGGGATCAAGAGTGTCTGGTCATGATCCAGAGCAGAGCCCAGAGGGAAGAGAAATTTATAAAGAAAACTGCTTGCAAATCTAAAACAGAGGGCATCATAGTAGCATCTGCTTTCAGATATCAGATCCACATCCATCAAATACTTGTAGTTTTGAATGTAACTCATCTTCTGGACAAATAAAAGGTTAGAAGGGGAAAAAACACTCAGAATATCATCTGCAAAAGAGTGAATGGAACTGTCTGTTCAACAGTGTCTACAATTTTACCATGTAGACACAGCAGGTCCCTGAACAGAGATGATTATGATAATGAGTGACCCTTATTAAAAGAGCAATCTTGTAACCAGTCATAATTTGTTTTATAGCGTATGTATGCCAAGGTGCACTTTGAGCCCTGGAGCCATCCACATCCTCTCTAGACACAGTCCAAGGATGATTTTTGTGAATACATAGTGGACGGCTGGTTATGTATGTACAGAATGTGTCAGCAGGAGTTCATTCAAAAAGTAAAATATTATGTGACCTCCAGTCAGTAGAGGTGTAGAATCTGAGGACCAGCCTGGCAGATAAATACAAACCCTTCCACTTTTGATTTACATCTCACATGCTTTCTTAGCAGTAGAATTCACTTGTTAACTATGAGCAACAACCTCAGAAATAGCTCATGTGAGTTCAAATGCAAAATTCCTGGTTCCTCTTCTTAGGGGAGAAAACTCACAGGTTCATTCTGCACCCGTTTCCATTGTCTGTGACTTCCCCTTGGTTCACAGAATCCTAGTGTTGTTACAGTGTAGCTATAGCCAAAGCAATACTGAATATGACCTGTACACTGGACAGTCGTAGACATGAACTGGAGCAAATCAACATTGCCTGCACTGAAAGTGTCTGAATATGTGAACACTGAAATCACCACTGACTTTGATGAGAGTGGGACTTCTCCCCAAAGTCAAGCAGCAGCACCAGAAGCCAAACAGGGTACCAGAGATGTTCTAGAAAATAGAGATTTTAGCAACATAGTTGACGTGTGCAATATATATAATTCAAATAATGAAACAAGAAAATTGGAGGTACTTTCCCTCTTCCCTTGCAATATGTTTATTTATATTTAGAGGTGGGCTCAAGCCGCAGAGTTCTGAACAGGAGCCAGATCTTGAAAATCCCCAATTTCTAGATAATGCCTTGCTATCTGCTGGTGACAATCCATTTGTTGATGTCTCTTGTCTCTCTTTTATAAAGTGATTACTTCAGCCAATACTATTAAAGATTATGAACAGTAATACATGTAAATAAAAATGCATCTACACCGCTATTTTCTTCAGTGATCCTCAACCAACTATATAGAAGGCCAGGGGGGTTAGTTTGACCCCATCCCCACGTTTGAAAATATCTTTACCATCTCTGACATATTTAGTTTTGGAATGTGTTCTCTTTAGAGAGATTGTTTTGTTTGGCAGCCAGCTAGTAAATGTTTTGGTGACCAATATATAAAATATCAATATTTCAACATGTGTTGGTCTCAGAGATGCAATCCATTTTACTAACAAATGTACTTTGTGATCCCATTTTCAGCTGGTTTTCTGTACATTACCCACACATGCATTGAAGAAGTATACCTTTGTCAGCAACACAGTTTGTCATCAATTTAATCTTCTATTCTGTACAAAAAACTATGCTGAGAAATTGTTAAGGCTGTATAGTTAACCAATAAGAAGTAAGGAAATGCCCAAGTGAAGGTTCTATGCATAACTTTGACTCTGAGCCCTGTGACACATATGTTAATATAGTCTTTAATTGCAAAATCACATACTATTTCTCAAATAATATATCATACAAACAACTGTTTTCTACAAACTAACATACATGTGTATTATCTTGTAGTGTTGTGTATATTCTGTGTATGCCAGAGTATTTGTAAGTTATTTATAACAGAAGCACAGTAATGACTTCATTATTGTTTTTTCCCTTTAAAACTGGGTTTCAACATCTTTGTTTTGTATGAAGAGTACAGAATAGTTCAGGGTTCTTTTTCAAAGTTACTACAATCTCAAGGTTCCCCTCCTAATACACTGTAAACTTAGCATGTGCACATATATCAGCTTTGAATCTTTACTAACATTGCTGGGGTTGTAATTAATTATGCTGTAAGAGAAATTAATGTTCTCTGTGTGTTTCCTTATCTGTTGGAGATAGATTGAAGATTTTTGTGACATTACAGAGAATGTCAGTGTCAGTGGAAACATTCTATTTGCATGTTATGGAACATCTCTCAACCATTCCCTAACTTGGTATTTCCTTGCTTTTTAGAATTTGCATTGGGAACACATCACACTTATAGGTTACCACTTTTAAATGAACTTCTTGTTTATCAAATATGGAAAGGCACTTAGTATAGTCTAGTTGAAACCAACACAAAAATGATCCCAACATATATAGGAGTTTAGAATTAAATTGCAACTAGCTTTTCTCACTACAGAAGATGCTTGTCACAAACATTCGCCTCCAGCTTGCAGGGTCAGATGATAACATTCACATACAGCTGTAGCTTTCTAAAGATGTGTATTCTCCTATTTGTAAAAGATTGCAAAGCACTTGACAAAGCCTGACTAAGCCCTATTTTACAGATGGTATAACTGGGTATATAGATTTGAAACACTCTGTTGGAGAACCCCTTTTAGTCTAACAGATGGCATATGGGTCCTTTACATGAGAGTTCAGGGATCTCTTCCCAGCTCTACTACAAGCTTCGTATGTGATACCGAACAAGTCATTAAGACTAAATTTTCAGCTGTGACAAGTACATTTGAGTTGCTTCCATTTTTTGGTGCCCTGCTTGACAGATCTAGTCAGTGTCCCTCCCCCACCCATTCTGACTGACCACAGAGCAGCCAGAAATTTTCCCCAATGAGGCAGCTGATGATGTAAAATCAGTTCAGATGGCTCTGTTCTATCCATTCCAAGTCTCTCTGACCCAGCTTAGCAGGTGGGCTGAATTGAAAGGGGTATGTTAAGGATCATTTTGTGTTCTGGTAATCACAGCCTCGCAGAATGATCTCTAGGGGACCATTACTGCCAGGGTATCTCAAGAGTCTCTCTTACACTGGATGAGCTTCCAGCCAACCAGAAGATTGGGGAAGTGGAACGGTAGCTTAGAGGCACCTTCCTCCCGTCTCCTCTCAGGTCCTCCGCTGAAAGCAGATCTACTGGAACCAAGGGTGTGGCCTGTAGAGTCTTATTTTCAGAAGTGGTGATAGCACCCACAATTCCAGCTCAGAACAATGGGATGTTTGAGCCATCAGCATCCCCAAATAATCAAAGATGTTTCTTAAGCTGGGCCCCCAAAACTTGAAACATCCACATTTATCAGACACATCTGAAAATGCTGGCCTTCACCTCTCGGTCACAGTTACCTCTTCTGGGAATTGGGGTATTCTTTCGTTGCCTGCCTCCCTTCTCGGGGGCGTGGTATGAGCATCACTAAATAGGCCATGATTAGTGTTGTGCTACCTATAGGGGATTCTCAAAAGAGACTTAGGGAATTAGGTACTAAAATCCAGTTCAATGGGATTTTGGGTTCATTGCATGAAATCCTGGGCCCACTGAAATCAATCACAAAACTGCACATTGCAGCCGGATTTTAAGCCAGTATTGGCTGGTTAATAAATAAAGTGAAACCAGTCGCATCTCCTCAAATGACCACAAGGAACAAAAACATAGAAAGTCTTCTTTTTTTATCACTCAGGCATCAATCTGGTTAATTACAAAGGCAATTCAGTTCAATGAGGTAAAACAGGGGCATCCCAAGTGCAGCTTGAAGACTAACTGTGGCCATGGACTACTAACATGAGGCATGCAGTTGCCTTCCCATTCACTGTACTTTAGGAAGGGAAGTGGAGCCTGGAGAGACAAGCTGCTGTAACAGGCTGTGGAGCAAATCAATTCTATGCTAATGGCACTTCAAATGTTTGATTCCCATCGCTGAAAAAAAATCAAGCAATTCCTCATACGGAGCTATAAGGACAAGAAAATTACTGTGTAGTTATAATTTGAAAATATATACATTTATATGCAAATTAAGTGCCACTCTTGGGATCCTAGCAAATAGCCAACACATTGCTCTCATAAAGCTTGCAGAAGTGTGAGATGAAAATATCATGACTAGAAAGAAAAAGTGATTTTTTTGTGTGTGTAGCTTAAAAGTAAATACTCTGAACCTCTCACTGTCTATTCTCTATTTTGCTTTGAGAAATGCCTGAGTATGGAATAGCAGTTTTTGACTAATATGGACTGAAACTTCAACCCGGGTTCGGAGAAAAAAGCTGGAGATAGGACTGCACTTTAGAGAAGCAAACTAGGAATAAGGGAACCATCTGAATTTCTGTTCTGGGATTGGTTCTGAGCAAGGACGTGGACAGGCTGATATCACAGCTGTGAAGAGGTATCATCTACATTTCAGCTTGGGTGATCTATTGCTTCCTCTGACAGCCCTTTAACTGTAATTTTGGAAAGGCTTAAAGATTGGAAGCTGCTTTGTGTCTAACCCACTTACTTGTAGGAAAAGATCCAAGTAACATCCTGGTAAGAAACAGAGAGCTTTCCTGACATGTCATAAAACACAGCAATTGAAACCAGATACCCTATTACAGAGTTCCTTTGGACTGATAAGGGATAATGAATTATGGTCTATTCTGTGGGATGCTACAGATTGTATGATATTAGTTATCTTCTTTAAGTCACCAGAAATATGTTCCTCAAAGTCCAATTTGTGGATCTAATTATGCCTCTGAAGAACTAAATCTCAGCATAAATAATTACTAGCAAAAGGCTACCAATGGTAAAGTTACCACTATCTAAAAGTAAACAATTTTAGTGAAGAATTCAAGTGAAACAGATTAATTAAGAATATGGCATTGAGTCTAATGAAACTGGAAACCAGGTGCAACTCTAAAATACAAATACAATCCAGGATCTGCTGTTCTGGGCCAAAACAAGTGAATGGTCACAAAAGGCTTTTCCTTCAGATATTTCTGTATTGTCTCTAAGATTTCAAATAAAAAATAGCTCTTCTGGTTGTGGTGATAGCATTAAATATGTATTTGCAATGTTGTTGTAGCCATGTTGGACCCAGGACATTACAGAGACAAGGTGGGTGAGGTAATATCTTTTATTGGACCAGCTTCAGTTGGTGAAAGAAACAAGCTCTCAAGCAGTACAAAGTTCTCCCTTCCAGAAGAGATGCAAAACCTGCAGACATTTCTCCACTGCTACAATGATCAATAATCCACCACATACATGTTTCAAGATCAATGGGTCCTACATATGCCTATCACAACACGTGGTATACCTCATCCGGTGCCCTAAATGCCCCCTATAAATAACTATGTGGGTGAAACCAGACAAAAATGATAAAAGACAAAAACACTGTTTCAGTGCTGAGTGAACACTTTTCACAAAATGATCACTCCATGTCTGACCTCTCAGTCCTCACCCTTGAAGGAAACATGCACAACGCTTCCAAAATATGAGCCTTCAAACTTTAAATCATAACTTTCCTAAACACTGAAAATCATGGACTCAGTAGAGACCCTGGATTTATGGCTTATTATAACAATCTGTATCCCACTGACCCCACATTGTCCTATGATTGCAGGGATATTAATGGGTCACTTCACCTTAAATGGTCCTTTGGAATATATGTTAACTACTTATTCTAAACAATCTGTTTGACACTCTGAGGCCATGTCTACACTACAAAGTTTTGTTAATGCAAGTTCTTTTGGCATACAGCCACCGCCATTAGTACATCGCTTGTGTGTGTGCATGCTTGGCTCCTTGCGTCAGCACAGCACATACTCATCACGAGCACTTGTGTCGATACACAGTGTGATACACCATGGGTGGGTATCCCAATGTGCAAACAGTCACTATTCAAGAAAACAAGAAAAATACCTGTGGCACCTTAGAGACTCACAAATTTATTTCAGCATAAGCTTTCGTGGGTTAAGAACCCACTTCATCGGATGCAACCGATGCATCCGATGAAGTGGGTTCTTAACCCACGAAAGCTTATGCTGAAATAAATTTGTTAGTCTCTAAGGTGCCACAGGTATTTTTTTTGTTTTCTTTTTGCTGACATAGACTAACACGGCTACTACACTGAAACCTGTCACTATTCAGTGCACTGTGTTTTGGGTAGTTTTGGCACCGCATTATGGGGCAGAAATGACTTGAGCAGGGATGACTAGGAGCAAGGGTCAGCTTCCCATAATGAAATGTTCTCCATCCCATAATATAATCTCTATCCCATAATTTCCACACCTATTTTCAATTTCCTATGAACCCACAGGGGACTTGATGCTGGACCACCTCTGACAGAAGCATGGAGCCTGCACAGCTCTGCGCTATTATTGTGAGTGTTGCAAGCACAAGCTGCACAATCCTCCAGTATTTGCAGAGCTGCAAGAAGAACAGCAGGTAACATGATGATTTCTAGGAGGTCAGTTTGTTGTGGGACATACCGAGAGCCAATTGAAGGTGGTTGGCAGCATTCATGGAGTAGCTACAAAGAGTGGAATGCTGCTTCTGGACTTGAGAAATGAGCACTGATTGGTCAAACACCCAACAATATCTTTGTAAAGAAAACAATAGAAACATTGGGTTTTTTATACGAAGGTTTATCATTTCTGTAATATGAACGCAGCAAAATTTGTAGACAAACTGTAAAATTGAAGGATACACAATTATTTTTCAGACCCACATTTCTCGAGTCCTTTGAAGATTCATGTGTGTTTCAATGAGACATTTACATTCAGTAAGATGTTTACATTCTAGCTAATGTATATTGTTAGAAGCATTTTAGCTTTCCAGTCTTTCTAACCCTATGCCCCATGCTCTGTCCAAGCAGCTAGACTGTTTGTCCTGTGATGTCACATGGGGGCAGGGCTTCATTAAACTCTGCTAAAAAGAATTAGCAGATGACCAGTAAGCATGCTCTGAAGTGATTCTTCCATAGTTTGCAATTATTTTACAATATTTTTCCTCCAAATCAAGCACTAGTATTCTTGTGCCTACTCTAGTATGAAGGCTGTGCATTTATGGCAAATTTCTGGTTTCAAACGTAAGCCTATCTTTCTATGATTATATCTAAAAAGGGGGGGGGGTTAATTTATTATTTTAATAATGGTAACAGTATCTTTTCTACCATTTGGTATAACTTAAAAAACAGCTGAAGGAAATTTGCTTAAACTTTCTTAAAAATAAATCCATCTTTCCGGAAGATATCAAGCATGGAAACGTCCAGTCCAAAGGGTGAATGTTTTGGAAAGTTTATTAGCATGTGAAGGGAGGAGATTACAATGGTAAATGTCTTACAATGTAAAGGTCAGATCCTGAAAAACTGTAAATAATCCTTACGCACATACATTGTCCCAGTGAGAAAAATTAGTACCTGCAATAATACTGTAATTCTGTTACTCCGGATTATAGTATATTATTTCAATCTCTTTTCAAATCTGAATTTAACACAAAATAACAGCTGAAATTCAGTTAGCCTAAAAATACACATGAAGGAGAGATGTTTGCTAAGTAGCTGACTACAGAAGTTGGTCCCATTAAAGACCTTACCTCACTCAACTTGTGTCCCTAATATTCTGGGACCAACACAGCTAGAACAACAATAAAAAATAAGGTAACTCTTCTGAAAGGTTGTACATATCTAAAGGGCTGCATCAGTGTAGAAATGTGAATAACAGATTGTTTAATGTCAGTAGGTACCAGTAAGTTTGTCTAGTCTGACATACTGTATAACACAAAGTACAAAACTTCATCCAGCAATTCCTGCTTTTTTCTATGCTATTAATGTGCTATACCTTTAAATTTCTAGATGTGTCCCATCCAGTAATTCTGTTTGAAAAAGTTACATTAAATGGATTGCAGTCTAAACATCAAACTGTGGGGAAATGTTATCTAATTATAGCATACATTGAAAGTGTTAACAATACCCTTTATCCCATAAATTACCTTGGGGTTTGATGTGATTTCATAAGACACTTTGTCATTAACCTCATTTGTATTTTAGTTTGCAAAAGTATGTTGTATGACAGGTAGTGTATTTTATGTTTAGACCCATCACATTCGATTAGGAATTGTTTTTAATATGGAAGATTTCTCCTTTCTACACATGCGGTCATGTGCTGCTTTAGGATTTCAGTACTAGGGCCAGCCTTAGCTATCTACTAAATGTATGACCGCATATGGTCCTGCAGTTTGAGGGAGCATCTTGCTCATGCCAACGAGCACTAACATTAGGGCTGACCAGAAAACAATTCCATGTTGTGAAAAATGTCAGGGTTTCAAAATTTGTTTTTGTTCTGATGTGGAACAAAACAGTTATTTTGAGAGAGAGAGAGACCCACCCCAGAATAGCCAATGGGTTGGCAATTAGGGCCCTCCCCTGGGAAGTGGGAAAGTCAGGGTCAAGTCCCTCTTCCTAACCAGCAGGCTATTCTCTCTCATTTTGACCAGAAATTCCAACCTGGACCTAAGAAACTTTCTCAATGGAAAAAAAAGAGTTTCATTAGAAAATTTTCAACCACCACCATGACCTCCTCCATCACCGCTTTGAGGATAGAAGTTAGTTTTACCAACCTGAAGCATTCAAAAATCATGAGATTGGCATAATAATCAAGAGATTATAGCAAATAATACATTTTGGATTATTTTTATTTGCTTTTTGGAAAATTGCAACACACACAATTAGAATCTATCTGTCCTGGATGGAAGCTTCATCCTAGTACCTTTGACCAATAATTGCAGATTCGGCTTTTCAACTGATTTTGAAAAGTGATTTCCAAGCCCAAGTGATATATGAGGGGACATTTGGATGCACAAGTTACAGTTGGTTTTTGTTCACTTTCCCATAATGTTTTTCTGTTTCTATGATGCTTCCTCATGTGAATACAACTAGTTTGCCTTTTTGTGACAGCACTACTCCCCAAAAGTGACAGTTGCTGTATTGTGTCAAACAGGTGGAGATTCCAATTATTTATTTAAGTGCATTTATCTGTTTTGGTTTAACCTTTATCAACTATCCCAGACCCATGTACTGTACCTATTCAGAAGGTCCCAAAGATTATATTGACTATCCCTGGGAATCTTCTTATATTGGAAATATCTTGAGGTTCAGGCAAGGCCAGTAATGTCCGGATCAAATTAAATTTCATTTTTGCTTGTTCTATGTCCTAAGAATTTTATTTGGTCCTCAAATTCCAATGCATCATTAAATACGGGGCCAGTTTCTTTGTTTCAGAACTGCATTGTTCAGCATGTTCCGTTTTGTTTCTTCCGTGTACAAGAGCCTTGTCATGACAAAGGATGCCAGGCAAACCTGTCATGAACTAAGAGATTCTCTTGAAAAACATTCTGATGTTGAGCATATGTGGAAAGGGAGTCAATTAAAACAGTACCCTCCATCTGGGGTGATTAATGTAGTTAGTAATACAGAATTTTTTGCAAGAGTGATTTACCAGGAGCCTATTATGGCTCAGTAATTAGTTTGCCCTCTGATAATAGAGCTAGTGTCCAGTCAATTTCAGGAAGTAGCTCTCTTTCTGTCTCTCAACACCTTTTCCTAAGCAGTGTGAGGTCAACACAAACAAGAATCTTACAAGGGGACTGTGTACTAAAACTATGTCTGCAAAGCATGGTATAGAAAGAGCCCAGCTTCACTATCTCAGAGTGAGAATTCCTCTGTCTAGAAAAACATCCTTATGCCTTCCATTCTTTGTATTCATTGTCTTTCCACAGTAGCTCTGTGAGCTTTAGAGCAACAGGAGTTGCTGATGGAAACAACTTTCTTTTCTCACTTAACTTGTTACTTGTTTTTTATTATATGCGCTTTCAATTTCTCCACTAGGCAAGACCCTTTATTGTTGGCAGCTATGGCAGGGGTGTTATCAATTCCTTTTTACCCATTGTTTGTGTGAAGACCTTGCCCTCTTCTCCCTAGTTTCTGTATAAATGAATCAAAAGCATCCAATGAAGAGTCACTGGACCCACCTCAGGATCCCATCCGCTCTTTGCAGGTCTTCATCCTTGGAGCAATAGTGCCTATTCTAAATGTAACATTCTGACTAATATAGGACCTGTGAAGGAAACGCCTCTAAAAGTTGCCCGAGGTATCACTAATGATGATCAGTAAAAGTATGTGACATTCTTCTATCTTCTTGGCTAGACTGGAAGCCAATCAGAACCTTTCATATCTTGGGTACAATAGCCTCAGCTCCCTAAGTTTTCAAAATCAAACTCTTTGGCATTGCCACCTTGGACTTAATTTTGGCAAATCTTTCCAGTTCTACTGATGGGGCTTTTTTGGTTGTTTGTTTCTTATTTTTTTGTTCCTCTATAAAAATGATTTGATTTGCTTCTTTGAGGTAGTGGCAGCTTTTCTCTCTGTATCATGGCAGTTCCTGTTTCTCAAAAGCTGTGGCTAGTTCTGCAGCTGTCTCTTGTTTGTTATGGAGATAGGTTCTCTTTGTTGCTCTGTAATCAGTCCGGAATGCAGCTGCACTTCCCTCTTGCTTTTCTAAATTTTGGCAGGATGGCTATAGTCATGTATTTACTTCTCTATTTAAAGCCTTTATTTGGGTTCCTTTTTCAGCCTCCTCTTTTTTGCCAGTTCCCTCAGGTAGAGATTAATTCTGCTGTACTTCCTAGTGCAGCATCAGCAGCTCCATCTCTCCTTAACTCCAAACCTTCCCCATTGACTCAACAGTTCTGGCAGCGTGCCTGAGGTAGGCAGGGATGTGAGTGTGAGAGAAAGAGAGACAGAGAGCACTATAATGGCTTCTGGAATCCAGGCTCCCAAGTTGTTGGATGGCACAAAATTAATCTGGATATGTTCCTTTTTTCATTAAACTGAGTATACTGCTTGCAAAACACAGAACAAGAATGGAAATGGCACCAGCAATGTACAAGATTTCTCACACTTCTTCCCCACCACCACATCTCCACCTTGACCAGAAAGGGATCACCCTTTGGGGTGAGAGTAGTTAGGTCTCCAGCCCAGTCCATTTTTGCATCTAAGACCTCTAATAAAGCTACCAGTTACCACTGGGCACAGTGGTGCTTTATAGCATGAAGAATGTTTTCTACTAAGAAGCAGGTGGAGATTACCATTATTTTATATACACACACAACCAACCCAACCATCTCTCTACACACCTCTTCATGTGACTGGTGTTTGATTTGGTTTGAATTCTGGGTGAGGTTCTGTATAGGTATCTGAACTGTTTTGTGTATCACTTGTTTTAGCCCTGTCCTGTCTGGGCTGTGAACCTTCTTTCAATTGACTGACATTTTGGAGCTAACTGATGATTTCAATAAAACCATTATATGTTTGCTTGCTTTGATCTGACCATATCATGGCTGGTAAAGAAAAATTAAATTCTATAAATATTTAAATTAAAATTCCCTGGGTGTTTTACAGTGACTCTGGAGGTTGGCTGAAGGCAATGGGTTCAAACTACAGCACAGCAGATTTAGGTTAAATCTCAGGAAGAACTTCCTAACTGTAAGAATAGTAGGATAATGGAATAGACTGCTTAGGGAGGTCATGGAAGCTTCTTCACTGGAGATTTTCAAAAAAAGGCTGGATAGCCATCTGTCTTGGATGGTTTAGACACAACAAATCCTGCATCTTGGCAGGGGGTTAGACTATATGACCCTCGTGGTCCCTTCTAACTGTTTTTTTGACCAGTTGTGCACCCACTTTATAGTAATTTAATCTAGCCCACATTTCCCTAGTTTGCTTATGAGAATGTCATGTGGGACTGGGTCAAAAGCCTTACTAAAATCAAAATGAATGAAGACTACAGCTTCTCCCCTATCCACTAGGCCAGTAACTCAGTCAAAGAAATTGGTTTGGTATGATATGTTCTTCACAAAGCCATGTTAGCTATTCCTTATAACCCTATTATCCTCTGGGTGCTTACAAATTGATTGTTTAATACACATACTTTACAAGTATCAAAGTTAGCCTGACTGGTCTATAATTTCCCAGGTCCTCTTTGTTCTGCCTTCCTGTGTGTTTCTAGTAGAAACAAAAACTATAATAAATAATGGTAATAATAAAGATTATCTGTGCTATCATTGTCCAGAAGGATATGAAGAAAAGCCAGAGTAGGATCCCATGCACATTCAGATGCCAGTTGCTGTCAACATTAAAAAATAAATATTTATACATTTTCTTTAGTGCTAGTAAATTATTTTAAACCACAGTAAATAGATGGAACACTTTAAGTAAGTGTTGTTTTGAGAATTTTTTTCATCCTTCTCATTGAACTGGTAAGAAACACAAACAAAATGAATTTATGTACTTACAGTATAGTGATATACTCTAAATTGTCCACTATGCCTGTTTTCTGCACATTCCATACAGATTGATGTTCTCATTTATTGGGCATATTGAATTTCTCCTGGCCTTGCCTTCTATTATTAGAATTTACAGAGAGAACACAGAAAAATGTTGTTAGCAATGAAGTTTGTGAGCTACACGACTGTACATCAGATCAAACATTCCTTCACTATGATGAATGACTTCCTTTCAGCTTTAAACTTCTGAAACAACTGTTTATTTCATTTCAAGTTCACTTTAATCCATATTTGAAGGAGCCAAATCTATATTCAAGATCATGTCTCTTGTGTTGGTGTCAGATCATAACTCCAGTGGGAAAATAAAGGCAATTTAAAGACTTTGTTTAGGAAGCTGATCATTTTAATGTGTTACTATCACATCCTATATGGAATTGTAGAGCTGGCAGGACAGATGCTCCAGACACGAACATCCATTGCTACTGTTTATACTCAGTTTATGTTCTGTGGTTAAGGATCATTTGCATTATGGTAAGTGGTAGTTTAGCCAGGCAGAATAGGACATAAGAGTTTGAGGACAGGGGTAAACTTTAATGCCTTTTAGGTCAGGTCTACACTACAGACCTCTATTGGTATTGTCACGCTCACAACTGAGAGTGCCTACCTCAGAGCAGACAGTCAGAAAACAGAGGAGACACTCCAAGCTGATGGTGTGTTTTATAATTAGATTTCACCAAGCCAGTAACAAATCTGAACTCCTGGATCATTGTCACAGTCTTACCCTGGAGTCACAGACAGTCCCGCTAGACTCTCCAATCTATCTTGCCACCCAGACAAACTGGACTTTGTGATAAAAGATAAATTACACGAAAAATCACACCATATCAGGTTGCTTCCAGTCCCAAATGACCATTCACTTACCCCAAAGCACTTGGTACTTCAGAATTTACACCAGACACAGCTAGTAAACTAACTAAAGGTTTATTAGTGAAGAAAAGGAAATGGGAGTTATTGAGAGGTTAAAGCAGGTAAATATATGCCCAGGTGAATCACAGTTTGTAATTCCAAATGGTGGAAGTGATGTAATAAACTGTCAGTTTCCTAAAAGTCTTTTCAGGGTACTCAGATTGCCTCTGCAGATCTTGGCTTTGCATCAGGTACACTTCCCTGTAAGAGTCCAAACAGTCCACAGAGGCAGGATCTTTCCTTGAATCCAGACTTATAGCTTCTTCTCACCAAAAAAAAAAAAAAAAAAAAAAACCCCACAAAAAACCACACGCTGACAGGGCCACGTGGGCTTTTCCTTTGATGACAGAGAGTTAGGAATGCATTTTGAGTCTTTGACCTCTGATCATCACACACAGTGCCCATTTGCTTTGAAATTAGAACTTTTCTGTTAAAGTTCTTCATTTGCATTCCACAAGGCCTCTTCCTGTTTGATGGATTATTTCATTAGAGGGTTATGAACAATGTAAATGTTTCCTATTACATTATAACAGGATACAGATAAGTGAAAACAGTGCAACTAACATCCCATTAGTTTTCATGAAGCTTAAACATCAAATACACTCTTATACATTTAGCAATCACTTTGATCTATACTAACACACAAGTGAATTGACCTGGGCCTTTGGTATAAGCTGACACCTGGTTTGTCAGTGTCACAGGTATAACTACGTCGCTCAGGGGTGTGAAAAATCCACTCTCCTGAGGAAGTTATACTGACCTAACCCGACCCCCCACCCCACCCCCCAGCAGCAGGAGTTGGAAAGATCCTGCTACTGTTTTTATATAAGTCCTCTAACTCTGGGGCCAAGATGCCTGAAAATACACTGCACCAAAAAAATTCACATTATCTTCAACTGACCCTCCTAAATATTTTGACTGACCCTCCTAAATTTTGAGAACATTCCAATGTTAAACATTTTCTAAGTATACTTATATTTTGTAGAGTTTCTCTTTTCACTTGGTTTATTTGTTCTACAGTCTTGTGATGAGAATTGCCAGGGATATTTGTACCTGGAAGATGTTATTTCCTAGACCTAGACTAATCACACCACAAAACTCAGTCCTTTTCCATCTCATCATTCCCATCTATAATCGAATCCACAGAAACTAAATAAAGTGATATGTTTAGCAGCAAGGTCCAGATCCTAAATTGTTGGCTCAGTGATTTGGCTCTCATATAAGCATATTAGACACCTTTATAGGATTTACATTTAACAAAACTGTAAGAAAATTAATTGCTGTTTGTTAAGCCTCTGAAAGGTAGGAAAATTGTGGTACAAGCTAGATCATGTGGTAATAGGTCACTCAAAAGTCAACTGAACACTGTATTTTACCCTCTCATTCTACCTCCAGATACATAATAATATGGTCCTCATTATCAAAGGCTACTCAGATCTGCAGAGATGGGCATGAAATATGGTGCAATGCTAGCTAATTTTTAACAAGGGAACTTTTTTGGGAATTCACTGGTGATTGAACACAAGGGCTTTGTAGGACCACAGTGGCCTTTTGTATTTCATGGAAGACTGTTGAAAAATGCTGTGGATAATGAATAGAAGTTTTCCCCCTGCAGATAAACAACCAGAGATATATCATTTGATAACTGCTGTGTAGCTCAGTGCGACATTTTCCTTTTTCTGTTACAGTGTTTATGATGTACTAAGCTTGCAAAGCATTTGTGACTATTCACTGTATAGAATCAAATCTATTTTGTCTCCAGGCCTTTGATAATACTGTTAAGGAAACTTTTGATGGACTTTCATTCATGGGGTACAGTTCAAAAGAAATCTTCTTGTTATATTTCTTATAGGTCTGTCTTCATCCTTCTGTAGCATGCATCCTTTACAGTCATAAGGAAGCTCAGAATAGATTAGAAAATACTTGAAGATGTGGATTTTAGTCCTTATTAAATTTCTATAGAACCCTACTGATGTCATCCCCGTTAAAGTCTATAAGACTTTTCCATAATGGATAGTGACTGAAAACGCACAGACTTGGTAGCCCTTATCAGGAAGTGTAATCCTGATGGTAACCTGAATGGTAACTTAACCATATTGTCAGGAGTGCCAAATGCAAAATGTTTCCTGAAATGCTTTAACCACTCTTATGAGACAGCCTAATATGTATAAAATAGGAATTAAAAAAAATGTTGTGTGATATGAAGTATATGAGCCAAGCCCATAAAAATTAGCATGAACTTTTCAAAGCTGATCAGTATATGTGGAGTGGTGCAGCAATTTCAACAGCAGTTCAGTCTAGTTTGACCATTAAACAGATTAGCTCATTTTAAACAAAAATTGACATTCTAATCCAGGTAAATCAAATCATACCTTGTTACTGCATTCCCACTATTCTTCTCACAGTCATGCTATCACGCCTCCAGTGGAGGTAGGGCATTACCCTAGTAGTTCAGAACTACAGACTTTTACTGGTAGTTCAACTTGATAAAGTAGCATTTCCAGGAGGGAGAGTGATGTGTATTATCCTCCTGACCAGTAGGTGTCATGATTTTGCACTCCACATCAGACCCCAGATAAAGATAACCTGTAATCATTGTTGGCAATGGGAGCAAAATGCCCCTTGATTGGAATGGGGCTAGAATGTGATCCTATTGGTGAAACATAGCCCTTTGCAGAAGGCTTACAGAAGGCCTGAACCATTTTAAAGATATAAATAGTACACAAATGGTGCCTCGGCCTTGTACGGGCTCTCTACAAAGGGGTCACTTTAATCTTAAATGCACTGGGTAAATACAACTTGTGAATGCTTATTAATAGCGAATCTCCATAGTAACAACTTTTGATAAGAGCGACATTTTGCAAGGAGCCAATCCCATCCCATTGACTTTAACTTTAAAGTGATTTGGATATTGGCAACAAGCATGCTGCTTATTAACAGCTTCTTTTGGAAGAAAGGCCCCGGCCACAGGCAGGTTTGTGGGGATGCAGCTAGGCAAGGAAGCAATGGAGCTGCATGATACCTCTCCCTGAGCCCTGCCCTGACACTGGGAGTCCAGGCTTGGACTGACCCACTGTTTCCTTTGCTGTCTGCAGGCCTACAAACCCTCTTGCAGCCAGGGATCCAAGGCCTGGATAGGAGATAGCAGTCTTGGCATTCCCACCTAGTGAAGGAGCCCCTGTCAGAGTCCCAACACTGCAGATTGGGAGGGGCACCAGAAGAGAACAGGGCTGCAGCCTAGATGTCAGGGTTTTTCACAGGAGGTGGGGGTGCTGGGCTGCACGGTACTGTCAGTGGCGTAGCCAGGTTCTAACACCAGGGGGAGCGAACACATAAAAAAAAGACGCCACCCGACACGACATATTAAATTACTAATTACCGCTGGCCCCACCAAGAGCCCGCTGCTGGCCTGGATTCTTTCACCCAGGCCAGTAGCGGGCTCTTGGTGGGGCCAGCGGCGGGACCCCTGCGTTATTTTGTCGCTCCACCTCCATCCACTCCATCTCCACCCTTTCAAAAATTAAAAAGGCACCACTTTTGGAAAATGTGCTCAGGGGGAGCGGCCGCTCCCTCTGCTCCCCCTTAGCTACGCTACTGGGTACTGTGCTCTCTGAGGTGTGTCCTGCTCTGGTACTGGCAGCCTGGGATCAGCATGTCCCAGTGCTACCTTCCCTGGCTACAGCCCTATAGGCAGGTTTGCAGAGCTGCAGCTAGGGAAGGCACATCCTAGCAGTTCCTATCTTAGCAGCAGCCCCACAAACCTACTTTTCATTTATTGCCAATTCTCGGGTAATAGGAGTGTTTGGATGGAGACAGATGTTGCTATATATTATTTTTTGCAACATACATAACAAAATATTAAAATATTTTCCTTATGTAAATTAGTACAGTGAAATGTAACACCTTTGGGGAAATTCACCCCAAATCATGTTACTGTACAGCTCGGGTACCCATTTTCTTCTGGTGCACAAAGAGCTCATCGGGTAACATGTTAAGGCTTCCCTAATTTGGGGTTGTGTATAGATAAAAGAAACCCCAGAAGCAAGTTGTGATGTAAAAAAATTCCAAAGCATAAAGTATTTCATGGGAAACTCATTGTGAAAAAAAAGACTGCATCCTAATGAAGCTGTCTGGCCCCATTTTGTGTAATAAATTTAACAGGCCTGAAAAGGGGAAATGCCTCGTTAGTTCAATAGCCATTCATCCATCAGGATACTCAACCACAGATTTTTTTTCCCTGTCGTTGACCATTGATAGAGATTCCATAATATTTTTTAAATAAACGCCTCAAATACTCCCTCATTCTGGTAACTGGAAATGGAAAAACTATAGACATCTACATGAAATCTGCTAGCACAATATAGCGGCAAGCTCTCAATTTGGCCCCCTCTTCACCTGAATGATAGGATAGCCAACAGTAGTCACAAGTCAATTGGAGAAAAGACAGTGAAGGCTCCCTAGGATAGGCCTTGCAATATTTGGTTTATTTAATAATGGATGGGGCAGTACTTTTAACATCAAAGTTGACAAAACCTCTAACCAGAACCTGGCACAATGAATTAGATGGGACTCTGACCATGCCCTTTGCAGCTAAGACTGCATACACTCACAGTTTGTGTGTAAATGTGATGAGAGAATTGCACTTACATTGTCCACCTAGCTACTAAGCCTTACCGTAGACTGATGTATCTAAGAATGACATCTCATACTGACCCAGGAAGGTAAAGGTTTAAAATCTCTAAAATTGCTTAATCTTTGTTATCTGATGCTCTCTAGACTCCAAAGACTAAAGGAATCAAAGGGTTCCTCAAACCTTCTTGCTAGTTAAAAGACTTTCACTCATCCAATCAGGGACCAGAAACAATCTCATGTTAGCTATATCACCAGCTAAAGAACGTAGCATGAATTTTGAATGCCCAATAGCCACAGAAAATTGTTCACAATCTATATAGAGAGTTAAAATAATCTTTCAAAAATTGACTTCTTGAGTAGATGTAAATAATAATCAATGAGGAAACTTTATGAACATTCTGAAGAAAAGGAGGCTAACTTGGTCAGGTACAAATGATTCCTTCTGCTTCCATTCATTTTCATGAAGGGGCGTATTGGAGGCAATGAAAAGCAGATTTGATGTTCGCTTAGAAATAAGCATACTGTATTCTTGGCTCTACCTGTTAAAGAGCAACAGACATCTTGACAAGGTTCCTTTGTAACCCATGCATCAGTGAATCCCTAGGTATTACCTGAGCTCAATATTTCCTTTCCCTCTAAAGAACTACATGACACAGAATCTCAGACAGGCTCAAATTGAGCTGCAAAGTTCAGACCTGGATCTGAGTTTTCCCAAAGTTGACAAACTTCAGCTGGGTTCAGGCTTCTAAATCATTTTTTTCCCCAAAGGCAAGCTAGTTCCCATACATCTAATCAAATCATTAGGTAAACAAACCCGTGGGTCATGTTAGACTATTTGAAAGAGTTTGTCCACTCTGTGTTTCAGAATGCTGCTACTCATATATTGTTTATTGAAGTGTAATTAAAATGATGACAATGGCAAGCATGTATTATTTTTCAATATCCTACTTATCTCTGTCATCTAATCTAAGCAGTGTTTAGAGTTTAGGGGGGAAGCGAGGAGTTCAGTGAGGCAAGAAGTTAATATACTCTTAGAAGTTGTACACCGCATGTCTTCTCACTTAAGGGTATAGTGTATATAAGGTATAAATTGCATACATGTAATAGTTTATAACCATGGAAAGGCTTATTCTCAATGAGAAGAAGGGGACTGCCAATGTATTTGGCCTCACAGCTTGCCTTCTGAGAAAATCGTTTCTAATGCTATAATTACACATTATGCAGTGTTTAATTCCTTCTGTCCATGAGCTCAAACATTCATGAAAATTTCATACATAGTTTTTTGCAGTAGGCATACAAAATAGAGCCTGTATAGAGATATTATGATTGCATTTGCTATGTTATAGTTAAAATATGTCAGCACTTTCATTATGAAACTCTATTTTCAGGGTTTAAAACTCTGATAAAAATGATCTCCAGAGCAGGCAGGTTTGCAATAGTAGTAGGCAAAATGTTCTGAATAAAATTCCCTCATCTCACCCTCCTAGACGAAGTGTCCATCCTTCAAATCTAACCAGAACCTCTTTAAAAATTCAAACCAGTTAACTTTTGTAAAAAATGAGAATAAATTGTGTCTTGAAGGCACATGCCTGGGAGAGGGTACTACAGAGCCAAACCACCCAAAGGGGACACCAGGGAAAGATTGTGCTTGTCTGTGCATGGGGCTGCTGCCTGCTGCCCGGAAACAGGAGGTGAGACAGGCTCTGAGCCTCACTTCCACACTGCTCAGTCTGGAATCACATGTTCCCCTGGAAATACATGAAGAGTGCAATTTCTGCACACCCCATGGTTATGACTGGCTCATGAAAAAAGGCTTGCAGGAGTAGGGGAGGTTCCTTTTGCTTTCCCCTTGCACACTATGTAAGAGCCAATCACAGTGTGGTTCTGTATTTTTAATACTTTATCCTCTGGACATTATGACATTATTATTATTAACTGGTAGCTGAAAACCTGTGCTGTTGCATGGGTGTGGCAATTGAGCCAAATTATCCACCATCTGTGCAGTCTCCCTCATATAACCAACAAAATTGTTGCATGGAAATTAGCTGTAGAGTGATTGGTTGAGTTAACCTCTGGTATTACTAATCTCTGATATTAGAATGGTCTAGGATTATTGGCATGGCATAGATACATGCCTTACTGTAGCTATCCACAACTTGGGCATAATTTGTAAAGTCAAGGTAGCTTCAAACTTAAAAACTGGATGGTAAAAGACCTTGAATCCCAGTGATGATCAAACCCAGTGATACTCTTAACAAAGAGAGATCTCAGCCATGTTTGTAGTTGTTACCATTGCTTCAAACTGACTCAGACATTCTAGGTTGCAGAGTGACACATAGAAGGACAATTGTGAAATCTTATCATATAGATTATTTGTATTTCAGTAGCTCCTAGATGTCCCAGTTCCACCGAACTGTACGAACACAGAACAAAAAGATGGTCCTGTCCCAAGGACACGCAGTTAGAGCAATTTTTCTTGTGATATTTTCAACATAGCCAAAGCCTTGAGGTGTTTGACCTTGTAAGAAATCATATTCGACACTAATAGCCAAATTCGGGCCTCTGATAAGCCAAGGAACTTCCAATGACTTCAGTGAGATCTAGGTGTGTCTTGAGAAAGGTGTCCTAATATGTACAAAAGCAAGACAACCTGGTCCAAATTAATCCTTTGTCTAATTCCATTGGCTGCAATGCATTTACACTACAATTACATTTGGTCTCCAGGGTCTCACTGTTTGATCTTGAATAGATATGCTGTTCTTCTATCTATCTAGGTTTATACTGCACCTATCACCGCGGTAGTTGATCTAAATTTTATTAATTAGAAAATCTTAGTATCTGTCTTTTTTCTTCCTACACACTTCATACATTTTCCCTGATTCAAATTAAATGCCAAGTTGATAAATGAGCCTCCCTTTCCACCTTCCATGAATGGCTGATAGTTTTCTAATGTCAAAGCCATAACACTTACTTTCTTTGACCCCTATAAAACATTCAGGGTAAAATGTTTTGGGTACTTCAGATTAAAACAATGAACATTTGGGTCTTGATTCAAGCAGAAATAAAGGTTCTAAGATTCTCTCATCACTAATTTTCATTCTAGGATGGAATTTTCCCCAGGCCTGATGGACAGAGAGACCAGGCCTATAACACTCTCTCAGTGAGAAATAGTTCTCTCACTTCTATAATGGATACAAAGGGACAGAAAGAAAGATTAACATACAAATTTCTAAATGCCACTATCAAACTATAACACTATACCCAGGTGGTCAACGAATGTAAAAAGAATGAAAATTCAACCAATGTACCACTATATACACAAATATTAACTTCCATGTACATACACAAATACACATTATTTGGGCTAGATCAGGGGTCTCAAACTCAAATTACCATGAGGGCCGCATGAGGACTAGTGCATTGGCCCGAGGGCAGTGTCACTGGCCCTGCCCCCTCGCTGCCCCGGCCCCGCCCCCACTCCACCCCTTCCATTAGGCCCCGCCCCTTCTCCACCTCCTCCCCTGAGCGCACGGCTCCTCGCTCCTCTCCCCTCCCTCCTTCCCAGAAACCGTGAAGCCGCCAGACAGCTGTTCTGGTGGCGGGAACTGCCTGGGGGGTAAAAATAGAACCTTGGAGCAGCGTGGAGGGAACGGGGATCTTAGTGGACACAGAACGTAACTGGGGGTGGGGGTGAGGGGAGTTGGTGGCCATAGGACGTAAATGGGAGGGGGAGCGGGGGAGCCCGGCGGCCCGCCTCTTCTCTCCCCTCCTCCCCTGTCTGTGCGCTTCCCGCTCCTCCCCCCTCCCTCCCAGAAACCGTGAAGCCGCCAGACAGCTGTTCTGGCGGCGGAACTTCAGAACGTAACTCGCGGGGGGGCGGGGGCTTTTGCTTGAGACCCCTGGGCTAGATGGACCAGTCGCCTGACCCAGAATGGCCAATTGTAGTAGGCAAAATGTTTGCTATTCCTGTACCATTTATGTTTTCTTTCCACAAATGTTTAAATGATCTACTTTTACTGGCACACATAGTTGTGGAAAACAAATTTCAGGTGGCATACAGGAATATTCAGTAGTAATAAAGTATAATATATAAAAGAAAAAATTGTGTAAATTTTACATTTATGCGTAGCAATACTTGTTCAGTATTTGTCTACGTAGTCATTCAATCAAGAAACAAAAATGCATGACTTATATGACCAATCAAAACTAAATAACACAGCTCAAGATTTGAATATTGATAAACAATTCATGGCCCAGATCCTCATCCTGTATTGACTTCAATGGAGTTAAAGTTTTACACCAGCTGTAGATTCAGCTCCAGTTCTGTAAAACACAAATAAATGACATTCTGCTCCAAGATATTTTGCAAGCAGTAAAGAGAATAAATGTGCTGAATAATTCTTCATTTTGAATTAGTCAGCGCTTATTAGTATATGCACATGAATATCATTGATCCAATCTGATGAAGTTAACAGAAACTCTTTACTGCAACATACTACTTTGGAGCAGTGAATGCTAAAGTATCAACTATAGCATGGGCTTCATTCCTGAATGCAGAGATAAGATAACACTGCCATATGTTAATGAAACTTGTTGTATTTCACTAATAGGTCTCAAAGTTCTATAAATAAGAGCTAGGAGTAAAAAAAAATGTGCTTGTGAAAGGAATAAAGCGATATTTCTACTTAAATGGTTTTGAATATGTTTGACACTGTTTGGGTCAGCTGTGGCTTAGTGGATGCTTTCAGTGATTCAGAAATCAATAATATTGTAACTGCTGAACGATCATGCACATAATGGTATCTATCCTTTTTTAATACTCCATTTTAAATGCGTGAGCCAGAGTTTCATTTAAACTGTTGTGTCTGTTGGTAAACAGACAAAGGATGTATTTGAAATGGCTCAAAATCTAATGCATTGATTCAATTGTGATTATTATAGTAACCACTCTTGAATTCTCTTGGGTGAATACAAGAAACTGAAGAATGACAGGCATAGAAACAACACCTTTTAGGAATTATACTACACACACTATACCATGAGTCAAGAATGGAAATGGAACAATTTGTAGCAAAATGTATTTGTTCCTGGGAGCCAGAAAAAACACAATACACTGCAGCCATTTAAAAACGGGGTATAGTTGCTTGTGTAAATAAATATCATCAAAACCTTCTGAACAACTTGGGAGGTATTAAAAATTGGACCAAAAAAACCCCCACCAAAATAAATTCTGATTCTCTAAAAAAGGAGAGATTTAGACATACATCAGGAGTAATTCCATTCCTAGAAATATAATGGAACAAATAATAAAAGAAAAGGTTGCTAAATTTCTAGGGCCAGATTGTGATGGCCCACTCAGGTCTGTAAGGGGTGGTCACAACATGAATTCCCTTTTCTAAAGTGTTGAGTTGATAAAGTCTAAATTTCAGATACCTGCAATAAGGAGATTGGAGACAACATACATTCATCTATTACATGCTCTACAAATTCTTGCTGTGTGAAGCTGTACATTTATGTAAATATCATCATAATGCCTTTACAAGAGATTTCTCTTAGTGAACTGATTTATAGTTAAACTCCTTTCATAGGGAAGTATTTATACTCAGTTTTTTCAGTGCACTGCAATGTGCAAATTCAAATCCCATTTATAATAAACCTTCATTTACAGTGAAAATGTTCTCCGAAAATACAAAGTTCACTATAGAAGGCATCTGTTTTTGAATTTTACAAAAGATATGGAGAAGAATGCCTGAACCATACTACATATAGAGTTCTCCTAAACAATCCAACTTTTTACAAGACATTGCTTTCATAAGTGATTAAGTAATTAACATTCTGAATGCTTTACTGGATGAACATACAGTATTTTCTTTTGTTGGAAAGTATATTTTATAAGGATCAAATGTCTGAACTGAAGACAAGGAAGAAAGGAAGGAAAGCAAAGCAGAATGTCATCAGGAAGAGTCTGAGTAAAGGGATTGCTTTGCTTCTTCTCTTGTTTGTTTTTTTTATATTAAGTAAAGTCTGAAACTGTGCTAAGCATTATGTAGAGCAGGCTGAAAAGCAAATCTTCAAAAAGCTAGGTGGCCACTCATCTAGTAAAAAAAATAACAAAAATGTAGTGATTAAAAGCAGATTTTTAGTAGACAGAAATTTAGAATGATGGGAAATATTTCAGTCCTACCAACCAAGGTCTATGTTTAGCAGAATGTGGATCAGAGATTCTCAAAAGTAAGTAAGTCTCATTACCATTCCTAGGTTCTGTTTGTACAAACAACATTGGAGAGAATTTTTAATGTCACTGGGATGTTGTCTATGCCCAACCAGATATGCAACTTCTTTATCAAACTTTTCCCTGATAGTGAAAGATGGTGATATTTCTATGCAATTAAGTTGCATATTGTTGTCCACTGATAGCAGTAAGGAATTATTCTTATAAAATTCAGTCCATGATGGATTATTTCAAGCCTGGATACTAAGGTGATGGTTGTTTCTATAAATACACAAGACACTATTGTAAATAAACATAGGAATGGCCATTTTGGGTCAGGCGAATGGTCCATCTAGCCCAGTATCCTGTCTTCTGACAGTGGCAAATGCCAGGTGCTTCAGAGGGAATTAACGGAACAGGGCAATTATCGAATGATCCATCCCCTGTTGTCCACACCCTAGTCAGAGGCTAGGGACATACAGAACATGGTTTTGAATTGCTGGATATCTTGGCTAATAGCCATTGATGGGACTATCCTCCATGAACTGACCTAATTCTTTTTTTAAGCCAGTTATTGTTTTGGCCTTCACAACATCTCTTGGCAACCTGAGTTCCGGAGGTTGACTGTGCGGTGTGTGAAGTACAACCTTTTGTTTGTTTTAAACCTACCACCCATTAATTTCACTGAGTGACCCGTTTCTTGTGTTATACAAAGGAATAAATAACACTTCCTTATTCGCTTTCTCCACACCATTCATGATATGATTTAGGCCTATCATATCTCCTCTTATATGTCTCTTTTCCCAGCTGAAAAGTTCCATCTTTTTAATCTCTCCTCTTCTGGAAGCTGTTCCATCCCTCTAATTGTTTTTGCTGAACTTCTCTGTACTTTTTCCAGTTCTAATATACCTTTTTTTTGAGATGGGGCCCATCAGAACTTCACACAGTATTCAAGGTGTGGGCATACCTTGGATTTATATAGTGGTATTGTGATATTTACTGTCTTATTAGCTACCCCTTTCCTAATGGTTCCTAAGCACTGTAAGCTTTTTTTACTTTGTTGGGGTAATACCAAATTACTTTGCTTATGGCTACTGGTGACATATAGTCAGACTGGATCATTAGTGTTTAAAAACTAACCCTCATTGGCTCTCCCTTAACCTTTGCCATTTTACCCATCATTTTCACATGTGCCTATTTTCATTTTAGCTGTCTATAGTGAAGGAGCAACACTTAAATGATCATCATTTTCAAATTTAAGCTATCCATCATTAAGATCTGTCTCCTACTCAGAGGCAGGGGCGATGAAGGGTAATCCAGGGCACTAAGCTGAATTTTGTTTGCAAACTTAAAGTGAGACCATCAAGGTCAGTTTATTTATACTGTTAGAAAACTTCAGGGACAAATTCATCCCTAGTGTGGGGTTACACAAGTTACCGCTTCTCAAGATCAAAGCTATACTCCCTAATAATTGTTACCAAGTCCATGGAGTTCCCATGTGTCTACTCACCCCTGGAACCCCTCCTACTAGCTGTTCTGGGGATTGGCTCTGCCAGTCTAACCCCTCTTTCTGCAGGTGCTCACTCCATCTCCTACTGTCTCATTGCCTCTACTAGGACTTGACTGCTCCCTCTTGTGGCTTGACCTTCTGGCCAAATCACTGTAGTTTTCCCCTTCCAGGGTGTGCACTCTCTGTACCAGCTATCATAGGCACTCTTCCAATTCACTGCACCCTCTACCCCCAGTATGCCATTTCCCCAGTGGCTGGTTAGGGAACTCAGGATCACTATCTTCTCCAGGCTTCGGAGAAGGGACCCTACTGCAAGCAGCTAAGTCTGCACAGTCTCACACGTTGCTACTGTTTCCCTAGACTACTCCCTACATTGCCTCCAGGAGGCTCCTTCTCCCCCTTCTTCCAGGTATGCTCTTCCTCTAAGCCAAGCTCTCTTCTTTCTGTAGCCTCAGAAACAGTGACTACAACCCTCATTACAGCCTCCTTCTGCCCTCAGCTACCTTTTTACAAACCCTGCCTATTCCTGTACAGCTGAGTTCATCCTTTAATTAATCGTCATTGCTGCCTGGCTCCTCCTCCAGATGCAGCCTAGGAGAATAACTGGCCCACCTAGCCCCTTTAGTGTCAGGTGAACACCCCATCACACCATGATTATCTCTTATGGAATTGTGCTGTAGAATCTAATAGGAATGTAACCAGTAGGGTTCTATCAAAATTAAATGGTGTCCTACATTAAAAGCAGATTGAATTTAATATGAAGTGATCACCTTTCATTAGAATTTTTCTTTCATCTGTATAATTTAATGGAAAAATATTCCTATACAATGACATAGTCTGGATTTAAATATCTAAAGAAAATCTATTATTCTTTATACGACTCTATAGGGCTCTTTTAAAAGAAATTAAATTTGCCATAGATATTTCATAGTCATAATGTGGTTCATAACAATACTCTGCAACTATCTTTTACACTGGAGCTTCTTACTATAATATACAGCTTGATGACATGATTGCAGAAATGAATCTAGATAAGACTAAACTGCCATATTTTAGGCGCAAAGAGCAATCATACTATCAATACTTTTGCAAAAACTGAAACTTTTGCAACCAAAACCAATGTGATATTTGGATCACTGTTTCTTTCTTTTCTTTTACAGAATCATTCAGACTTAGAGTAAGCCTGGTCCTGCTAGTGAAGGCAGGGGACTGGACTCGATGACCTTTCAAGGTCCTTCCAGTTCTAGGAGATTGGCATATCTCCATTAAAAAAAAAAAAAAAAAAAAAGGATAACAGGATGTGCTGAGTCAGACATTGACTCACCATGCTGTCAATCAAATCCCCACCAGTATACATTAATTGGGACCTGATTGAAAGACAGGCAGTTGGCAGAGGGTGCCAATTAACTAATAGAGATTCAGCTGAGGGGCTAAATGGGTGAAAGTAACCTTCTGCAGCTGGGATTATATAGGCAGACGGTAAGGACATGCTAGGGAGCCTGAAGAAAGACAAGAATAGAATAGACAAGAATAGACAAGACTGACTGCTGCTGCTCATACTGTACCCTTCCCCAGAAGCTGGCTAATGACTGTAAACAGTATGTAAATAACACTCCAGGCTGTGGCCTGCTGAGGGTACATAATAAAGCATGGTGCTGGTTAAGAACACCTGGATCTGTGATTGTCACGTACTGAGGCTGGAAAAGACTCTCAGGAGAACCACTCCATGATAGTAAATCTTCACTACAGTCTTAATCTGGGTACTTACTTGGGTGTAATCCCTATCTTGCTTTCTGTCCATACAGAAAAACCTGTGACCCAAGTTTTGTGATGCTTTCAACTCAAGCTAGTTGGCCAGGCTCAGCATATAGGTTAAATCCAGAGTGCTGTTTATATTCTAGCTTCTAACCTGCCCACTTCGCAGTGTGGATGTAGACTAGTCAACTCAGGTGCTTCTAGTTCTCCAGTATTGTCACACAATTCCTTCTACACTGTATTTTCTGACCTACTCCCTTCTTCCGCATCAATAGTCACCTACCAGTTAACAGCCAATGGTTCAGTATTTAAACCCCACATTGTACATGGCCTACTATACTGGCAATATTTCTTATGCACTTCCACAGTATTTGAACACAGATGGATTCTGAGAAAAGATCCTTCACATGCTGCCAACTGGCAAGGGGCAGACATCAAGATTCTGGTGGATCTCTGATGGGAGGTCAGTAAGAGTCATAATTTGGGGAGAGCTACATGAAATCTGGAGTTCTCTGTCATTTCTTGGTGTGGCCTTGTAGGAAGGGATTCACCAGGTGGGTCCTCAGTGCTGGGCTGAATCTCAAGAATGTGTGCCCGAAGAAGGGTTGTCAGGGATTGTCCTGTAGTCTCCAGGAATTAAAGATTAATCTTTAAGTAAAGATTATGTCATGTGATGAAACCTCCAGGAATACGTCCAACCAAAATTGGCAGCCCTAGCCGGAAGACCACAGAGCAGAACTCCCAGTCCACCAACTCACTGAGAATGTGTCCATTCTACGATGAGTAGGACTAGGTGTGAAGTATATTGGTCAGGCATTTGAATTCAGGTAGTTTATTGTGGCAAGCATGGCTGAACGTGTGCGAAATAGGGATGATTATTGCAAGCTGAGCAATGCTTGCAAATGCAGGGACACGGGTGGTACAAATGTATATCCATGTGCTTTTTCTCATAGGGGCACTAGCATTAGAACATTTTCTGAGGCAGCCAAGATATTACGTCTATGGGGTGATCTGTGGTGATATTAAAGTCTAGAGCACAAAAATCTCTTGGCAGTATGGGCTGGGGATCTGGCTACCACAGGTGGAAGGGGGAACTGAAGAGGCACATCTGTGATGGCTCTGTGCTGCTGCATCCTAGCTCATCATCCTGTTTATGTTGGTCTGAATTTTAGTCCACTCCTTGGTAATGATGCAATCAAAACGTCAAACAGCCTTTCAGGTTTCTAGGCAGAGCATACTTCCTGTCCCCCACACACCTTGTAGCTCATTAGCCCTTCCTGTCATTAACCTGCCTATCAATTTCCAAGCAATGAAAGAGCTCCATGCCACAGATAGCTGGTCTTCTACCAGAGGCCTGTGACAACTGCTCACTTCTTCAGTCAGGGATCTACAGCAAGTATACGTCTTCTGATGCCGCCACCACTACCTAGAATAAAGTTAAGCCCATCACTGGTAGAAGATCCCTGACCTGTCTCCTCCACACACCCAAGTCCACAAAACCTAATTTTTAAGATAAAATAAATACAAAAAATACATTGTCTGGTAGGATGGAATCCTGGGACACAGCAGTGATGGAAGAAACTATGTGCCAAGGAGATAAAAGTTGTGTCCTTTGCCTTGCTGTGGTGCAGAAAGTTAAAGAGGAAAACCTCCTCTCCATCCCACTCTGGAGAGAGGAATGATGCGCTGTTTAATTGTTTTTCAGGTCCTCTACCCCAGTGATGGCAAAGCAGCACCCACAAGGTCACTGACGGTCAGCAAAAAGGTCCAGAACCTCCAGGGGAAAAGAAAGAGAGCAAGAAATGACCTGCAGGAGGAGATTATTATTGTTGTTGGTATTATTAGGATTACTGTAGTGTCTTGGAACCCTAGTCATGGACCAGAAGCCCATTGTGCTAGGTGCTGTACAAACAGAACACAAAGACAGTCACTGCCCCAAGAAGCTTACACTCTAAGTATATAAGACAAACAACAGATGGATACACATAGACAGGGGAGCACAAGGAAATAATGTGACAATATTGAACAGCATGATAGGCAGTCATCTCAGAAGGACTTTTTCTGCAGGTCTGACCAGCCCTTGTAAGTGCAGAGGGAGATGCTGGAGCAGTACTGACAGAAACAGGGTTTAGCACAGGCCATGCTGGAGAAAGAGAAAAAGATGCCAATAAGCTACAGTGAGTATAACCAGTCAATGAGGGCGCAAGACCACCAGCTGCAAAAGGAGTTGTGCAAGCAATTACTTGGCATGATAGCCAGGGAGCAGAACATGTCCAATCTGTTCCAATGGCTTCCAATCTACCATGTCCTGCAGCCACTGAGACAATTCTGGGTGGGAGATGAGCCACACTTTGCACTCTATGAATGCAAGTACACATGGGCAGAGGTACCCACTGCACTCTACTGCCATTTACCAAGGGGGGAAGGAGAACTGATAATTCCTTTACATGGGACATTGAACTTCTCGGGGTTTATTTTTTATTCGGTTTTTATTTGTTTGCACTTTCTTTCGTTTATGGCAGTTGGACTACCTGCGTGATTTTTAATACATTATTTTGCTGTTCAGACCTTCAGTGTATGAATACATGGGAAACAATAAAGACAGACAGGCACTTCAAAACAAAGATTTTAATAAAATCTCATTAACAATACATAACATTGATTATCTCACAGGTCAATTGATACAGTGCACTACTATTGTGCTCACTTTATTCCTTCTTATTACCCCTATTCAAACCAAGGATGTGGGCACTTACAGCATCACTTACTTCTCTTGTTCTCCTAGACCTAAACACGGTTATCGAAGGTGAACTTTCTGGCTGCCTGTACAGGGCCTGTAAAACCAGCAGAGGTATCAATCCACTGCAGGCAAAAGCACTCTCCCTTCTGCTTACATATGATATGCTGTGCAAAGCAAGACCTAATAACTTGAATCAGATTATACACATTGGCATCCAGACTGTTTTGTAGGCAATGCCATCCTGCCTTCAGTTTTCCAAATGCACATTCCACCACCAGCCTGCAACTGCTTATTGTTTAAATAAACCTCCTTCTGTCTGATGCCCCCAGTAGGATGGGCTTCATGAGCCAGGGCAGTAGAGGCTAGATTGGGTCTCTCAAAATAACAGTGGACACGGGCACTCTTGAAATCTATATTACTGGATGAGAATAAAGTCCCAGCTTGTCCAAATTTAAAAACACTAGATGCCTGGAATATGCTGGCATCCTGCTGGGGCATCCCACACTGGGGTTGTGACTCTCCCACTATGGTCACCCCACCCAAGGCCTGCACAATGAGCAAGTAATATCCTTTCTGGTTGATGTATTCATGTGCACATGCGGGTGGAGATAGGAGGCAACAATAGGCACATATGTGCCGTAGATGGCCCAAGCAGTTTCTGAACCCCATTCATGCAAAGCCTGCTATTTGGGGACATTAGCAACCTTCACGACTCATTGGTAAACCACAACAATAATTGCCTTCAGACTTCCATCAGCACAGTACTGACGGTTGAATGGCCAACACCAAACTGATTAGCCACCGACCTATAGCACTTGAGGTAGCCAGCTTCCAGTTACTAATAGCAACCTGCTTTGAGACTGGCCTCTCTCATCTGTGTTTCCTGGGGCGGAAGGGATGAGTCTAGCTCCTCACACAGCTCCAGGAAGGTGGCCTTTCTCATGATGAAATTTTGGACCCACTGTTGGTCATCCCAGGTCTGCATAATGATGTAGCTCTACCACGCTGTGCTTGTGGTCCTGCTGCAGAACTGCCAGTCATCATGTGTGGATTTCACAGCTATTAAACCCTGCATCAGCCGTCTCCACTCTGCCATGTCTATATGCAGCTTGTGTGATCTCCTCAGCAAGACATGCCACCAACTTCTCAAGGCAAGAAGCCCCTGCTGAAATGCCCTTTACCATGTCTCATGCCCTGCATCTGCCTCCTGTTGCCAAAATGAGAGTTGCATTAATGCTAACAGTAGCAATAAATCATTATAATCCTGAGTTGGATCCATTTCTTGTCATAGGTCGGAACGAAGGCTGTGGACATAAGTCAAGTATGTCGAGCCAGTAGTGGTTTACTTTACTGAGTTCCTGGGCTAAGACCACTTATATACAGGGGTGTGGGCAAGTTTTTCCACAACACACCGCGAAACAATTCATAAAACAGCACAGTTTAGTTCAGTGCATCGAACCATGGAAGTCCTAGCACCTCACACAGGCAAGTATGACACCCAGTAGGGACACAGTAACCCAATTAGAGCTTTGCAGTCTGGCTAGACCAACCTTGGAGCTCAGAACTGTAGTGAAGATTTGAGCCAGATGTTTCTAAACCCCATGTGGAGTTGCTGAACTATAACAGTTAGTAATTCTAGCAGCTATCCAGTATTCGGAAAAGAAAGAGAAATATGGAATGCAGAAAATTAAAAGTCATAATATCTTTGGCACTTTTCCTATCACTTTATTTAATAATACTGCAAATGAAAAAAACAAAGACCCAGCATTTAATAAAGAAAAAAGACAACAGCTGCTTATAAGAGTCCAGCTGTGGAGGCTTGGTTATGCTTTCAGGCACGTTTTGTGCAAAGTAAGTGAAACTGAAAGCTCATAATAAAAAACCAGTGATCTACATGGTTTCATAGCTTGTTTTGCAGTTCAGAGGAGACTTGCTAAGACCACACTTGGCCCTGGCACAGATGAGAAACCGAAGTGAAAGCAGGGGAAAATTTGCTTACAGAGTACAGATTTCATTGTCTGAGGCAAAGCTGCCCTTGATTTGCTTCAATCATTGTAACAATCAGTCCAGCCAACTGTTTACATGCTCTCCATTGTGTTAGCGTTGGCTAGGAAATGGCAGACTCAATGAGATTTTCTTTCTGTCTGCACCCTGGGGAACAGTGGGAGTTCACACACTTGACAGACAGACAGACAGACAGACTGGCCTTCTCTTTCCAAGAAACAAGAGAGTGGCTTGCTTGTCAAGCTATTATATTGTGGCACAGAACCCAGGAGCATATGTGGCTTAAACTATGTCACACTGCACTGTTCAGATCCCAGGAGAGAACGGGAAATTGGTAGGGATTTGAGGGAAGAGATGGTGCCAGCAATTTAGTGCACTGCAGAGTCTGAAATATTTAGCCCATTGCTACCCACTTGTGTCTTAATTATCCTTAAGTAGCCTTTTCTTGGCACTCAAATGGGGAGCCAATCAAAATGTATTAGACAATAGAAAAGAGTGTAAGAGAGGGGGAAAAAATCAAGCTTTTCTCAGTAATATTTAAATAGTTGTTGCTTTCCTGTTAAAAGGACCTTAGTTAGTGTCACTGCTGTCATACCAACTGTCACAGTTGTGAACATAAGACGCTCACCTGGGAGAGGACCTAAATTTAAATATGGCCAGGATTAAGCAATAGGCCAATGAAACTCAAAAATCAACATCCATGGCAATCTTAATGGATTAGGATTGGGAGATCTTTGTTTTCCCCCCTTAGCATTCCTTGGTTTTGTTGTAATGCAAGAGATTCAAACACCTTTGTAAACCAGTTGCCTAACTTGGAATTTAACATCTCTTGAGTTGCATAACTGCACTTTTAGTTCTGCTTGTCAGACATGCAAAGTCTCAATGGAGTAAGAAAGGGTTTAAAATGAATGCAAACTTGCAAAAAATATTTCTCTGGAGGCAAACTTTGACACTGCACATTCTTAATGCAAAATTGGGTTGGACAGCACTTATCAGCCAGCGAATCTGCTCCACTCACACCACTTGTTAAGAATATGGAATATCAGTTCAGCCCCTATGATAGTTCCTAGAGATCAGGCAGGGAACAATAGTTTGTTTGTTTTTTAAGTTAAAGTCTTAAATTCAACTTTTACTATGCAGGCAAAGCCAATACTTGTTAGCTGGGAACACACACTGAGATTTAGTCAGCTACAAAAGGAAATCAGCATGGGTCTGTATTCCAAATATTTCTTTTCTCTAGATTTCTCCTTCTAAATGCAGGTGAATTGTGCTGGAAATATCCACTGATTACTAGTAAAGAAATGTTAATTGAGAACAGTCTTTCCAACTATTTCTGCTAACTCTACGTGCTAGAATTATGTGCTATCTAACCCTCAAAGATGCACACTGCTGTTTAAAGCAATCTGGTGAAATGTGATGACTGACCTAGAGAGTGCACTTCTGAGGAACTGAGTCCCCAGCCAAGCAAAACACAAAGAAATATATGGTTGAAAATAGAGAAGTAGGAACAGAGCTATCAAAAGAATGAATCCCCCAGTGAAACAAAATACCAAGAATTAAAATTTAATATGGTAGAAAGCAAAGTAAGCATTTTACACCTCTATTAAATTCTCCTTATAGGTTTTCTTTGCAAATACAGAAAAGATGGGAATTCTGCCTCCTTTACACAGACCGTTAAAGTTTTGTAGGTTGTGATTTATTTACACAGGTCTGACGAATGGCTTGAAATGAAATAGCTGCAGCAGGGAAATGATAAATTATCTAGAGAATAATGCAGTTTAAAACCTAAACATGTGTTTATAGTTGCTGTTTTGGGCTGGTTGCCAAGGGGGCATTTTACTTAGCAAGTTATATTAGTATTTTTTATATAAAAATAAAAGGCTCCAAAACTAATAAAGGCAGTATGGGAAGAATTCTCTTTTGCCATGTTGCTGGAACCTACCAGGAACCAGATTTTCTAAAGAATTTACACACTGTTGTTATTAAAATGTCAATTTTTAATACAGAAAAGCATAGCGTGTTCAGTAAAGACATGCGTTATATAGTAAATAATCTGATCACCTGGTTGAGATGCAATTTCTCGACACCTGAGTTGACTGCTGCTTAGAACAATTAGTTCTAGAGCACACAAGAGGAGATGGTATACCCAACTTATTCCAAAGTAGCACAAAAGAGTTGGTTCAAGCAGAAAATAGTTGAGCCACTAAGCAACAGTGAACACAGGATAGTTCATTTTAAAATCCTTGGGAGGAGGAAAGTCACCACAAACTAGCATGATGACCCTCTGGCAGGAACTTCAAAAAAATGAGGAAGATTATCCTAAATGCCTTAAAATCAAAAGTAAAGAAATGACCATACTTACATTCACTATACATGCTACTTAAAGAAATAGTAATTGCGTCTCAAAAGGAGCACAATACTTCTCAACATAAAGGTAAGTAGGAAGGCAAGAAGCAAATGACAAAATGGCAAATATCAAAAGGTTCTTTGCACCTAACCCAGGTCCTTCAGAAAACAGAAATCAAACCCTAGAGAAGCCAATAACAAGGAGTGTAGGCAATAGAAGTAAATCAGGAATGCTGAGATGGAAACAGATGTGCAAATAGCTAAAGGCATAAAAACAAATAAGAAATTCTTTATAGCAGCAGCAAGCAGCCTGTGAAAGAATCAGAAGGTCTGCTGGCCCGCCATAGGTGAAAGGGAACAATTAAAGAAGATAAAGATGTTGCTG
Source organism: Chelydra serpentina (assembly GCA_037349315.1). Classification (NCBI taxonomy): domain Eukaryota; kingdom Metazoa; phylum Chordata; order Testudines; family Chelydridae; genus Chelydra; species Chelydra serpentina. Next base: position 50,359,817 of record JBAIAC010000010.1, read on the forward strand.
AGAAACTAAATGATTTCTTTGCATTAGTCTTCAATATAGAGGATATTGGTGACATACTTACCCTGGACCAACTCTTTTCCAGTAATAAAGATGAAGTACTCTCAGAGACTGAGGCATCAAAAGAATAGATTCTGGGACAAACTGATGAATTTAAAAGCAACCAGTCACCAGGCCCCATTGCTACATCCAAGATTTCTGAAAGGGACTTAAAATATAGCTTCTGAACTGTTAGTAAGTGCATTCACCATAAAATCAGCTACTACACCAGAGAATTATAGGGTAACACATATTTTGCCTATATGTAAATAAACCAATCCTGACCAGAGGTAACCTTTCCTGAACTGGCCAATTAGTTTTGAAGAGGCTGCTTAGATTGGTCGCATGGCTCTAACACTTTAGAAAACAAAGAACAAAGCTATAGGGGAGAGAGGCAAGCTTATTTTAAACAATATTTGTTATGTCTTCAGGTTGTTGCACTTTATCTGTTAATCAGTGCTCTCTTTCACAGTCTAGTTCTCTTAGCAGGAACTTCTTCTGTTATCAGCTACTGGTCTGTTCTGCTGTTCCATTCTCCCAGTCATATGATTTCCTAGTTTCATTAAGGCAGTTTTTACTTCATAGTCCCATCATGGTGTTTGTTGGACTCATGCTAATAGCACTTTAAAAAGCTATGCATGGTTAAAGCCAGGGCAAAACTTATGCATAACAATCGCTTTCCATTTTTAAAAAGTAAAACAACTGGGCTGTTAGCAGGTTATAGCTACGGTAACTTTCTGCACAATAGAAAGTGCAACAATTGAGAACGCACATTTTTAATGTGGCTGTGTGTGATATGGTACTCTCTTTGACTCAATATGCAAAAGAGAGATCCACGTGTCCAGATAAATCTGTGCTTGCTTTTAAGTGTGTGCCTGGAAAAGACAATTCAGAGTGGGGCAGGAGGCACACTGAACTAATTATTTCTGAAACCAGTACAACCTCCCTCAGATTACGTATTTAATAGCATATCACTCCCAGTAATGTGCTCCCCCGATATTCACCTTAACGTTAGGAGGGAGAACAATGTTTCTCCAATTCCCCATTGGACCTATACCTCTTGTGACAATATCTGAGATCCCCATTGCTCTTCTGCACTATCTGCATCTACACAGAGATAAAAGTGGGGACCACAGACAGCCCAGTAGCATAAAGCTGTTGATATTCACATCAAAGTAATTCTCATGAAAGGGAATACTAGAATATTGCTAAATTCAAGCCACCCTTAAAAGTTCTTTTCCCCATTCCTTTTGTTCAGGGAAGTAAAACGAGAGGTAGAGCAAGAGAAGAAAGGAGAGGGACAGACAGAAATAATGGAGAGGAAAAGGGGGCATGTGGAGATGGTAGAGATATGTGTTCCTATGGTCTATGGATCCAGAAAATCTCATGGCCCCCACATGCCTAGATATGAAAGGGATTGCCCATTTTAAATGATATCCAGTCTCCTGCCCTATGTGAAGCAAAAACATAAATTAGCTAATGTGATTTTTTTTTAAATTCAAATGATGGTGGCATTTGCAAAGTGTTTTTTTTTTTAACCTGGTCTGACTAACTTTCCTGTGAGAATCACAGGGAACATCATGTGCCATGGTAGAAAATGCTGTTATCTAGCGCTGTTTTTAATCCAGACATTCTGTTACATTTGCATTTGCAGGTGTACACATAGAAGTTCACGCCTCATGCTTGGTTTATCTAAGCATCCAAAAATAGATAAAAAGCAGAACCCTTCCTATGGGTGTCCCAGATTCTAGCCATATTTGAAGCAACAGTGGGATGAATGATAAAATCAGACCCTTCTCTCTCCAAGTGTAAGAGTGAATTGAAATGCAACAATACAACCTGCTGCTAATATGGGCTGGTCTTTCAACATTTTAAAGGCAGTGCAGGTGTAGCCAGGGGGTGGGAGGACACCAGTTTACCCTCCCACCCCTTCCAACCCCCTGGCAGTGATTTTTGTAACAGCCTCCACCCCACCTCCTGAAGTTCCTGTCACTCTCCCTTTTTTCATCGTCCCATTAGGAACAAAAAATATGGCTTTGGTGCTATGTCCCTTAGCCCTAACAGGGCAGATTCTGCTGCGCTCTGCACACCTGAGACCGGCTCTGCTACTAATACTGTCATTCCGTGAAGTATTTATCATGGGCTTCACAGCCTTAGAAACTGAGTGGGTAAAGATCCAGGAGCAAGATGTCTATTTTTTTCAGTTTGATCTCTCTCTCTAGGTTCTTATATGTACCCACCACAGTACATCTGATCCTAAAGTGATGTCTATGGTAATGTTAACTCTTATTATTGGTGGGGTAATTATTCTCTTTTTCTGTAACTCCCATTGCTAGTAAAACAGAATTTAAAAAATCTAGCAATAGTTAATTCTGAAGGTTTGTAAAAGAGCTGTGTGCACTGCTTTTAAGCTTGTGTTCACAGTAAATAACATAGACATAAAAGGACAAGTTTGAAAAGTTCTGGAGGTTCAATTACAATAAAACCCATCAGATGGGATACTTTTCTAAAGCTTAGCCAAAATGAAATGGACAAGAGACATCCTTAGCTCACAGATGTGGCTAATTTTAGCACTTTACACTAACTTTACATTTCCTGCCTTTACCTGGTTCATGTCAGCAACATTACATACTTGTTATGTCTATTATTTATTTTGCATTTAGTAACAGCTTATCCCTTCCCCTGAACCAGCCACAAATAGACTATTGTGAGTCTACGTGGGCTGACATCTTCCTCTGCAATTCTAACAATGTTCTGAGCCAGCTGACACTCATCTAGTCTTCATTGTTCCCACCCAAGGAATAAGAAGGTTACCTCCTAAACAGTCCCAATCTCTCTGAAAATCAACATTTGCAGCATTGGCTGGACTGTGCTTCCCTGGAAACTTGATTTGTAGCAATGAATAAAAGTAGCATTGTTACTTAAAGCTAATTGGTTTTTGGTGCCTATTTTGAAGTCCTCAGCTTGATACATCAGCTGCATAAAATTTTGCTCCTCTTTCCATGGGTCTTGAAGAGTTACACAATGGGATCAAACTGAGGGAGAGCACTGTAGTGTTTGGAGAGAGACCAGAACAGAACTGTGTCCAAATACCTGAAATAATTCCAGCAGTGTATTTCGCTACCTTGCCAGTTGTAAGGTAGCAGAAACAAAGCAATGATCTACATCCCTATGTGATGAGGTGAGCACTTTTTTCTCTTTGACATGAGCCACAACCTCTGGAGACCATTGTTTGCAATGGAAACAATGGTTTCAGGAGTAGGCTGGTGAGTGGCACGATACAACATGTAAAAATGGCAAGCAACATTGTTTTGGCCGAGAAGATGACATTTGTATTTACACCTATTGCAGTTTCTACTTACAAAAACCAAAGCACTGCTTTGAAATGAATCACCTTGAGTGTGTTTTAGGCCTGCAAGTGTGGCCATGTAAATGATGATATACAACACCATTCAGAATGCAACTATAAATGGGAGGCAGTATAGTCCAGTAGGTTGTGCACTCTGGGCTCTGAGTCAGAAGCATTGGGTTCCATTTCTAACACAGCCTCTGACTAGCTGTTTGAAGGAGTCATTTCACATCTCATCTTTCTCCTTACCCTTTCACTTACCCCTATTGGATAAAATTCTGTGGCTTGACTTATCCTGGAGGTCAGAGTGGGCCTTTCTGACCTTAAAATCTATGAATCTGACTGAAAAGTCACCATGATTGATCAGTTCATCAGCCCTCACAGAGGGAGCGCTGATCACAACACACCATTCATGTTGTTCTAGCCAGTCCTTCAGCCACCCGCCGGCCAGGCTGTCAGTGGCACCAGACACCCAATCAGCATAGAACACCGCAGCCTAAGCTCAAGCAATCTGCTAGCCTTAGCTTCCCAAGTAGCTGGGATTACAGGTGCGCGCCACCGCGCCCGACGACTGATAAGTATCTGAGCTATATCTGGGTATATTAAATTTATATAGGTGGGGGAATAATACGCACAAATAATTCCCAACCAAACAACAGGGTAAGTGAGTGTGTTTCTAATAGCTGGGGGCTCTGTGGTTATGGAGTAAAAATGCCAGTGGATTCACATTATTGGGGCCCTATCAAATTCACAGTCCATTTTGGTCAATTTCACGGTCATAGGATTTTAAAAATCAAATGTCATGATTTCATCTATTTAAATCTGGTTATTGTGAGAGGGGTTGCGGTACTGCCACACATACTTCTGCACTGCTGCTGGTGGGGCGCTGCCTTCAGAGTTGGGTGCCGGACCAACAGCCGCCGTTCTCCGGCAGTGCAGAAATAAGGGTGGCAATACTGCAACCCCCCTAAAATAACCTTACAACCCCCCGGCAACACCCTTTTGGGTGAGAACCCCCACTTTGAGAAACGCTGGTCTCCCCCATGAAATCTGTATAGTGTAGGGTAAAAGCACACAAAAGACCACATTTCACGGTCCGTGATGCGTTTTTCAGGGCCGTGAATTTAGTAGGACCCTACACATTGTCCACAGATATTGTGTGATTCAGGATTGACTAATAAATAGATGTATAGCCACCTACTCTGGAGTGGGTAAGGAAATTAGCAATTTTTGTTCTCGTAAACTACATCAACTTTTTTCCTCACCATATCTGATCATTTGATTTTAGTTCATATGGGATCTGATTCAAAGCCCACTGAAGTTAATAGAGAGGCCCCCACTGATTTCAGCAAACTTTAGATTAGACTAAAACATGGCATCTCTGATCAGCTCTTCATTGCTATTCAAAGCTTACAGAGAGGAAAAGGCATTCTCTGGAAGGATTTTTGTTTAAACTTTAGACTTTTCCACTGACGAACATGTTCAACTAACTTTTTTTTTTAATCATCTCATTCTGTAGGCAGCCACAGTGTGAAATAATAGAAAGCAATTAGGCATAAACTACATATCAGAAAAACAGCATTAGAAATAAGAACCTCAGCAACAAATGCCAGGGCACAAAACCAGGGAAATGATATAGATGGGAAAATTAAATGATCGATGAAAAGAAAAGTGTGAGCCAATGATAGATAGAAAGATGAAAGAAGGAAATGTTAGGAAACACCACCAAAAGGGCAAATAAAGAAAGATAATGGTGTGATCCCTTACAGATAGATTAAGAAATGGGAATCAAGCCAGTGAAAGGAATAGAAGAATGGTATTATAATCTTTTCTTGAGAATGATGGCAATGAGCCATTATCCTGTTGGTTTTACCTTGGGTCATTGCCCAGGCTGGACAATTAAAAAGATATTTTTGTCATACCATTTTATCTCACTGCTGTTAACAAGGTGTCACTACCAACTGTGCACACTGATTTAATCTGTAGTTCTAGGATTAAGTGAAACAAAAAGCATTCAGTAGAACTCAGACAGCTTGGAAGCACCTCCTTTGTGATAACGGTGAGTGGGCTTTTAGTCTCTAGAAGCCTGCAGGTCAAATATGGGACGCTCAGTAAAGTAAATGGTGACAAATTCAAAACAAATTGAACCAGCCAACTATGATTTTTCATTGCCCACTAACCTATTCTCTTCTCCTCTCTCTCCCTGACTGGTGCCATCCTCAGGAAACCAATTTTAAATAAAAATATCTAAATATTAATATCCCTGATTGCCCATCCAAAGCCTAAGGAATGAATGTTGATGAGCCCACAGTGTTGCCACTGAAACCTATTACCACATCTATTTTCCAAGGCACCTTCTGAGGGTTTTCCTGGTTTGATGATAGAGTTATTTTAGTTGCATTGGATCACACTGGGTTAATACATATGTAATGCTGAAGCTTTATTGTAAGTGGTTCTAAATGATATACAAAAATTGCAAAAATGTGAAAAAATGAATAAAATAAATGCTTCTATAGGAGTTCATTGTCAATGTTACTCTCTTAAACAGATTGTTGACGCTATAGTAGTTTCCTGAGGTTTTATTTTTTTTAAATATTGCAATTCTTGGAACCATTTCCACTCACTGTTTAGTTTTGAGAAAAAAAGATAAGCAAGACTTCTCCATAGTGTAAAGCAAGAGATTAAAATCTCATTCTCTACACGGTTTGAACTAACCATCTAAGAAAAATATATAATCCACAATGTGTAACATTGCAGCTGTTCATGCCTAAGAATGGGTGGGCCGATTGCTCTTCTTACTTCTTCAGCATTTGGAATCAAGTGGGTCAAATCAAACCCTGCAAAATCAGGATCCAAGATCAACACATCCTTTTCAGCCCTTCTCGTTTTCAGTGCATATGCCCAAGAGATGTGTTAACAGATCAATCACTGGATTTCAAAAATGTTTCCAGTCACCAGAAAATGAAATGCAACAGTTTCCACCTAAACAATTGTTTTATATGGAACCTTTACCCTTTTCGCTATTTTGTTATCATCGGACAGTGTACTAGATGGTATAGGAGGGGTAGTTCACCACTCTGATCAGTTACAGATACAGAGTTCATTGTAGAATAGGGCCTTTATTGACCTAAAGCAGCAGTGGTAGTGATTGCTATTGTCAGGGTTTTTTCTGGGGCTTCATCCCTAACCAATTTCCAGGTGCTCATAATTTTCTGAAATTTTACTTTTTGGGTTGAAATTTTCCAAGTTTTTTTTCTTTTTTTTTCAGCTTCAAGGATGCAGATCTCAAAGTGCTTTACAAAGGAAGTATTCCCATTTTATGGATGGGGAAACTAAGGCTAAATGACTTTCCCAAGGTTGCACAGAATGTCAGTATCACAGCCAGGACTAGAACACAGGGTCTTCCAAGTCCCCATCCCACGGTCTCTTTACTAGGCCATGTAACTACATTCTGTACATGCACTATACATATTTGTTATGGTCTTTTCTTGCTAAGGACCCACTCCAAAGCCACTGAAGTCAGTCGAAGAAGTAAACTTATAAAGTGCACAACTAAGGAATACCATTCCAAACCATTCCTAACTTAACTGTGCAGTGAAAAATTTAGCGCAGGTTTCCAGTGATTGAGGCAAGCACTTACCAGGAGCCTTGCTATCACTTGCGGTGTAGCTCTTAAGGTAAATACTGTGCTGCTACTCTGGTTGGCAGGAATACACTTTTTCCCATTGACTTCCTAAGGTGTGCAGTGAGAAGATCTCCCACCACCAGCACCCCTTGAGTACAGCTAGCAATAAAAATTGAATTACCAAAATGTTTCTGACCAGCTATACTCTTAAAGTTACATAGGCTAGAGAGAGAGAGAGAGAGAGAGTTCCTGTAGTATATAGCCAACCAGTTCACATTATGATATTTTTCTTTAAAAAAAACACCCAAGGAAAGTCATCACCAAAATAACTGTTAAAATTAAGAATGTAAAGGCTGCAGGGTTGTGTGCTCAAGCCAGTGAACAGGAAAATTTGCCTCCCCATTATATGTCTTCTTTATGATTCGGTCACTAATTATATAGCTCATAGGTGCTAAGATACTATGGTGACGGGACCCACTAAGTATCTAGGCCTCAAATAACACTACTTCATGCCATACATGCTTTCTACAGTCATATTCAATTATCATCTTATAGTAATTTTGACCATACTGTGTGTTATATAGACCCCATGAAAATTATCTATCTGAAAATTACACCGGGAACCATATTGCCAGTATATAGGAAAAAATAACATGCAAGTGAGGCTTAATTTGGCATTACAGATATAACCCTTTTTCTGGTTTGTCAAGAAGCAAAGATTTTAGCTTTACTTGTGTTTTATCCAGATAAACAGTTAAAATAATCTAGTAATTGCTTCCCATTAAACTCTACTCTCCTCACATATGTGCAACAAAATATTAATGTAAAAGGAGATAAATGGGAAAGAAGACAGAGAAAACTAGTCTTGCTTCCCATAATAACATACACAAAGGGAGCCTGTTATATTCTGCCCCAAACCACCCAACCCCCGTAGAGAGTCATAAACAGAAAAAAATCAAAGTGGAACTAAAACCCAGATTTGTTTTTTTTCAGGCAAATACTCTGCTGCTGACCTACAGGGGCAAATCTGCTAGCTCAAGCCAGAGATTCATGCTTTACTCACAGTCTCTTCCAAGATAGTCACAGTGTTATAACAAGACATACCCTTGTTTATATGAAACAATGGCACTGAGATTATAATGAACATATTGTAATGTAGTCTGCGGACAAAGAACTGCATCATTCTGACTGACAACAGCCATTTCAATCACTAAGGACCAGCTTCTGCCCTGGCATCTGCATGAACAATTCCCATTGTTGAGTTGTGTGCCTGGAGCTAAAAGTAGACTTTGGTCTTATGTTTGGCAAATGTGCCCATAAATAGTTGAAAAGGATAAGGCCTTGGTGAGAAACCATGCATTCCAGATCAGATTTTCTGATCTTCATCCTAGAAAGTCCTATTGATTCCTATTTTCGCAATGAATGTTGTGTTCATCCTTATGTTGCATTGGGAAGAAAACGGAATTACTTAAACAGAGGAACAACCTGATCCAGAAGATTGAGTGTGGGACCTGGAGCTAGGAACGCCTGACTTGGAATTCCAGCCACAATACAAACACAGAGCTGATCACCCGTTCTCTCTTGTCTTAGGTTTAGATTGCAAGCTCTTTGGAATATGGGCTGCCTTTTTGCAATGTGCTTGTACAGGGCTTGGCACAACGGGGCCTTAATCCCTAATTGGAGCCTACAGGTGTTCCCGCAATACCAATAAATCAAGAAATAATAATTTGACAGAAATCCATCAAAAAAGTTCTATCCACTGTGGTTTTGAATCTTAAAATACAGTCCCACCAACCAAGAAAAGAATCCTCCATGAATTCTATTAAATAAGCAACAACCTGATGTAATGAATTATTCTTCATGCTTGGGAATGTCACGTATGTAAATCCAAGTAAAGTTAAACACAAACCTGAACAAGACACAAATTTCCTCTCCCTTTCATAATACCATAGTCAGTTGATTACCACAGAGAGGAAAAGAGAGGTTGAACAGACACTTAAACACTTATTTTAATCTTTTTGTCAATACAGCTACTCTTTTAAAGTGTGAGATCATTGGTTTGGCATTTTCCTATTAAAGCATTCCTACCGCTCGCCCTGTAATTGGCCGGTGAATGTAAGATTGCATGGTAACAATGTCCCTCATCAGGAATATAAACTTTTTCTAAAGTTCTTGAGTGACACATAGCAGATAATATAATTCGCTTTCAGCCATGTATGCCGAGATGCAGTAGTTTTCATTTTTAAATCTGTTTGCAATTAAACTGCAAGGGCTAGATGTGATTTGGAAAAGAGGTTTAGAGCTTGGAATGTCACCAGACAGAATCCTTTAAAAATTTTCAGAAAATAGCTTTTTCTAAGTCAAAGTATAAAAATACTGAGGCGGTAATCTTCACATTTTAGCTATCAGTCTGCTAATGTCCCCAGTAGAGCACCCAAAACATATGGGGCACACTATGCAGGAAAAGCTACTATGTTCTGGAATTAATCTCTTACCAGTAAATGAAGATTTCTATATCTGGAGTATCATGTTTAACCATTTTTTTATGTAAAAAACATGGTAGGATAGCACCCACCTATGTGGGGTAGAGGTAAATGGGAGACTTAAATGAAACAGAGATGAGTTTATATATCCGCCAAATAAAACTGCTGAGGCATGTGAGCTCTACTCAGCTGTCCTGTTAATAACTCATAACCACTGGCGGCAGGGAGACTTTTCCATTCAGTACAGCCAGAGACAGCTTAAATTAATAAAAGGGAGCAGGCCAGTGGTACAATCTGATCTGCAGTAAAGCAGTCTCTTGTCTGGAAACATCTGAATTTAACATGAATTAAAATCTGAAAGGTTTTTTTAAACTTTTGCTGCCTTTCTGTGTTCCTGTGGAGATCAGGGCGTTCACATTTCAGAGCGCTGTTGTCAGAAGGATTTTCCCTCTTGAATACTCTTGCCTTCAGACTGTTTGGTTGTTAAGAAAATTGATTTTATACACCCACCCCATATGTGGCTTTATGCCTCAAAACGAGAGGAAAAAATTGACTCTGACTTCTAGCAATCAAGAATAAAATCATACTCATTGGGTTCAGTGGAAGAGTCTTTCACCATCTCAAAAGGCGGCAGCTAAGTTTAATAGTACCACCTAATTCCAACCAAATGAATCTTTTAAAGTAGCATTTAACCAGTATCTCAAAATCTGTCACTTGGGATCTTTAGTCTCTCCCCTAATGTGGCCAGCAGCAGTGACAGTGTGTTTTGAAAATGCAAACAAGGCCAGTTTTTACAGACCAAATGGTCTTCTGTAAGTAGAAAAGCTCTTATCTACTTGTTGGTTTTTGTGACACAAACCCCCTCCCACATTCCCCCATATTTATTGGCTTATATGTACTGAAAAGAACTGAGAATGGTTTTCAAAGTATAGCTTCAAACGGCCACATGGCAGCTCAGAGAGTGTAGAAAAAAACACATGGATTGTGTTTGCCTTTCCATCAGGTTTTAATGAGTGAGAAAGGATCCTTGAAGGTGCAGACTAGGTATGGCCATCCCACTTTGCTGTCTTTTACGTTTCCCTGAAACTTCCTTTTTCTCCACAAGCATCCTGGGCTTTCTGCATTCCATCTCTATATACTTCCAAAAGGCCTTATTTCCCTATACTTCCCTTTACCTGATGCGGGGCTACTCAGTGCCATATGCATTTTACCTCCAGAGCATGAAATTGTTATGTGGAAACTAGACCATAGCAGAGAGACAAGAAGCTAGAAGATGTAAACTGCTTGGAGCAGAAATTATCCTTGTGTCTTCTATAGCATTGTCAGCACTTCAATAACGTTTACTTTGTTATGAATTAGGTTTGTAATGTAAGAATAATTCCATTTGCAGGATGCTTTTCATCCAAGGTTTTATAAATGCTTTACAAAAACATTATTTTCACATCAGTCCTTTAAATCAGTATTATATCACTTCACAGATTTGTAAACTGAGGCACTAGAGATGCTAAGTAACATGAGTATCACAAAGATAATCAGCGATAAATCCAGGAATTCTCCGAGTGAGGGGGGATTTGATAGCTGCTTTCAACTACCTAAAAGGGGGTTCCAAAGAGGATGGATCTAGACTGTTCTCAGTGGTAGAAGATGTCAGAACAAGGAGTAATGGTCTCAAGTTGCAGAGGGGGAGGTTTAGGTTGGATATTAGGAAAAACTTTTTCACTAGTAGGGTGGTGAAGCACTGGAATGGGTTACCTAGGGAGGTGGAGGAATCTCCTTCCTTAGAGGTTTTTAAGGTCAGGCTTGACAAAGCCCTGGCTGGGATGATCTAGTTGGGGTTGGTCCTGCTTTGAGCAGGGGGTTGGACTAGATGACCTCCTGAGGTCCCTTCCAACCCTGAGATTCTATGATTCTATGATTCTATGACTAGCAATTCCGCGCTCTAACCACTGGACATGTTGTTTCATCCCAAGCTTCTGAGCTTGCTTGAAATGGTCCTGTGGAAATTGGGCCATACATTTTCAAGAATTGGCTTTTTAACTATATTTCTAGTGCTTCCTTTTCTTCTTCAGGCTGTAAATTGTTGGCCACAGTATTTTGGTACTTTGTTTCAAGTCCCAGCTGGTACAAGAGGTATGCAATGTATTTTAGAAAGGTTTGTCCATTTTTTTGAACCTAGTAAAAAGTTTTATGTCAAGTTCAGGTGAATTTTCAAATGAAATATTGGGTCAATCTTTATTTCATCCATACCAGTTGATCCATCCTTACTACAGTCCATGAGGCACACCAGGTACCTGGGAGCAATGAAACAGTTAAACAACTACAGGAAAGCAGTCCCAACCATAAAGGATACCCATTAATTTATGGATTTTAGTAGCATTCTTTCATTTGCTGTTGAGAATTTTGGTTGGCTTCCGTAGTCATAAGACTTTTCCTAGAATGTATTTATGTAAATTTGCTCCATTTTTTCTTTACAAGTATTCACAACATGACAAGCATTTTGACATATTTATGTGACATAACTTGAGAAGAGATGATAGGGGTATTATAGCATTGATTTTGTGATGCTATAGGTTAGGGCTGTGTTATAAAACACTATGTTTAACAGTTTATAAATCTAGGATGAAAATTCCCTTTGGACAGTAGTTTAAAATACGAGTTCTCAGATTGAGAAGTCATGTGTTTTGGTATAATTCAAAAATAAAACCCAAACACATCTGTTTAGTAGACTTTTGAGATTAGACCACAAACAAGTAAATGTCAGAAATATTTGTGTACTGTATTGATTAAAAAAAACACATTTCCTTTTTGAAAATGAAACCTTGCAGCTTATTGGTCTTTACTGTGGATGCAGAGCTTTTGGGATAAAAACTGTGCACATCTGTGGTAATTTAAAAACATTTCTTTATGTGTGAATAATGAATGCATTGATTTTGCAGGTGTTTTTAGATAAAAGACAGTAACAACTCACAATGAACCATTAAAGTGCTACTGATGCCTCATGGAAGACTTTGAAAAACATTAGATTTCTACTTCTAGATCTTATATTTTCCCTCCACCATTATGTTACTGTTAAGGTCATTTTCATATAGATGAGAATTGCTGTTTTTTAAGCATTCATCTTTTACTGCTGCTCCTCACCAACCTTAAAATATTTACCCTTGGAGGATGTATCTCAAATGCTTTGGGAGATCTATTTTGATAAGCTTCTTAACCAAACCTCTCGAAATCTTTGAGAGTTTTCATCTCTCCCTCTCTTACCTTTGGTTCTCATATACTTCCCCCTACCATACCCAAACATCTCCTACCTTAAATTTCTCTGTCAGTTTGTGGTGGCAGGATCTGTGCACCAGAAAGCACATGGTCTTCTCCCATTCCACCCATGGTATGGCGTTTTTTAATATCTAGGAAATATTATCTTAGTACTGCTGATTGTAAAGTCCATGACATCTTGCAGTCTTCCCTAGGGGTTTAATATGTGAGGAATGGGATGGGGGATAGATGTTAGCCTCTTGGAGACGCTGCATATTAGTGTTGTCTAGATGTAGAAGCAGCTGCCCATCACAATCCTCTGTAATACCTGAGAGGAAGGATCATAGCCAACACAGTGCAATTCTGACCATCAATGCTAGCCTCAGCAACACCTGAGGGACAATAGCATCAATGTCTGTTGACCTGTGCTGTAGCAGTATGAACATGTACATTTATCCCTTTTCCATAGCTTAAAGGAATTCATGCAAACAAGCAGATAGCATTGTCTCAGTACCCTGCTCTGGCCAGAAAAGTGATGGAGATGTATCAGGTATCATTACAGTAACAATGATTTCACTAACCCTGTTCACTCACACTAGATACAGAAATGGTACAGGCACGCCACCCCCCCCCCCAAAGAAATGCCGTAATGACTGGGTAGCTGGGGAGTACCTGGCTTGTCTATTACATCATTTCTTCTATTAGAACATCACATTGTTAAATAAAGGTTAATATGCACAATAATATAACACCTTTAAAACTTAGTCTAGACAAGGCCCTTTTCTTCTCATGTGAGTGAGCAGATCAACATGGGTGGGTAGCAACACAGCAACTCTGGGAAAGAAGAAAGATGGGGCAGTGTTACCTACCTAACTGTGTTAGAGAGCAGTTTTTAAGGCTTCTCCAGTGAGATCAGTTTTCTCACTTTAACAAACCAAACCTGAAAAGAGATTTGGTTTGGGAGTTAGGTAAATATTCAAGCTTATTCTTATTTGGTCTAACTGGTTTCCTCATACCTATTTGCAACTCACATTTCTCCTTTTAAATCTACCGAATTCTTTCAAGACCAGAAACAGAAGAAAAACAAGGTATCAGTGAATTTCATTAACACCTCACATATTTTAAAGGAAAATCTCTCTCATACACATTAAAAACTAAGGGCTGAGATCAGCATAAATCATATTCATGTAGGTGCTGAAGCTATTTTTATAGGTAAGTTATATTTGTCTCTAAACAGAAATAGTAATGATATTGCCTCTTCATCCATATGTGTAGAGACTCTTCAAAAGCATTGAATAGTCAACATTCCTGGAGGGGATTATAGCCCTCCTTACTCAGACATATTGCACCTGCAAGTTCTCCAGCAAACCTACACTCCTGCCCACGTGTAAGGGTGGCATTGTGTTCACTCTGACAACAAGGTGAGTCAAGCATATGTGCCAGTCAAAGAATATGACATAGCATTCCGCATATTAACCTTCTCAAGCTAAGAATAACATTTTAAGAAGCTCCTGGCATACCCTATATTTTTTCTTCATTAAATCCTACCCTCAGGGTTGTCCCACCTGTATAACCCTTGCGGCAGGGGATTAGAGCAGATGGCAGTGCCATTGTATTGTGTACAGTCAGAAGGGTCATCACCTTTTAAAAATTCAGTGTTGAAGTTGTTTTCTTCTAGTAGGAAATGTCATGCTGGTGAAAGGTGCAGCACTGTCTAATGAAGTTCGCTGTTTATTCACAGTACAGATATAGGCAGAGCAAGGATCCCTACTCAAGCCTCTCAAGGTGCCTACACCCTCACCTGCAGGGATGAAAGGGTATTTCAGCCTCCATGTCTATTCAGTCCTTGGCTTCTCTGCTGTGGTTTCCAACCAGGATACCATTCAGCATGTGTTTGTAGATTTGTTTGTTTTTGTGATGTGAACAGCTGTCTACTACAAAATGGCCTGAGATCACTAATTCTTTCATGAAGACCAGCCATCAGGCTGAGAAATTGATGGGAACACGTTCCAGTTATTACCAAGCTGGGCTGGATCTGCAGCACTAAAGATGAAAGGCTTTGTATGGCATAACCAGTGGTCACCCAATATCCTAAGAGTTCACACCAGTACATAATAAAGAGTTCCCATGGTCCAATATGATGCTTTTATTGTGAATAGCAGCTCTGGCGACATACCAAAAATTGATTTGTTGAATTATTTCGTTGATGAAAAATGACAAAATCAAATGTACTTGATGATTAGTATTTGACTAGCTCCAATAAATAAATAGTCACTATATATTTGACTAGCTCCAATAAATAAATAGTCACTATATATTTGACTAGCTCTAATAAATAAATAGTCACCTTTTTTCTGAGGCCCATAGCTCAGGTCTGTCTCCATTTTCAATCTTGGACCCCTTGAGGAGTCATTAAAAGTGTCTCATACACGGGAGCATAGAACTTAGGTAAAGCCGTTCCTCCAGTCACATCAGTCACTAGGGTGTTGGCCTCATGTTCATCTGCTGAGTGCCACAGAAGCTATTAAGGAACTTATTTACTTGGACTCATCATACTCCTAAGAGACAGAAGAGGATAAGGCTGGTCTCCAAAAATAAACTAAGCAAACTTTGGGGGATTGCAGCTCATGGGCTGATTTGATCTCCCCTTTCCAACACAGAGTGACGGGAAGGAAAGGAGCCTTTCTGCTAAATTCTCTCCTCCAGCAGTTTGGGCACATGATCTTGTCTGGAGTGTCAAAAAATAGTACAGCTAGCCCTGAGACAGGGCTTCCATCATTCTCCACACTCACTGGCTCATTGTATCTGCTGCAGATATTTGCTGGTTCCATTTCCTCTCTTGCCTATTAAAATTCTAAGGCACTTCTGTATTGAACTCATGCTCATTCCCCAGATGCCCTAATCTGCTATTCTGCTACTTTGGGAATCTTAACAAGCATGCACACTCAATCCCTGCACCCTGCAGGAAATGCCAGAGGTTGAACTGGGTGCTCTGAAATGGGTGATTCAGGACCCAGCATATATCTCACTTGTTCAGTCTCCCATGTGGCTCTGCAATGGGCTTTGCAAACTTCACACAGAACATAGAAGAAAGAGAGTCTTCCCCACTTATATGCAACCAGGCTGACCACCCCCATGCTCAGCTACCAGAACTGCCAGTCATGAAGGCACGCACCCAGAGCTGACACCAATACGGAAAATAAGCCATGCAATAAAGGAAGAAGAACAGAGTGAAGGGGAGGCAGAAGGGCCTGAGATAAAGCCCCATGCCAGGCTGCCTATAGGGAAATAATATGGAATCAAAGGGGGACTGCAAGCCCAGACGTTTAAGGGTTGATTGGTTTGTTTTATATTAAGTTGACAGACTGGGCTAATTTGAGTTAAACAGAGGAGACCCAGTTCGGCAAAAGTGAGCCACCAAAAAAAGGACTGCACAGAACCATTGACAGGCTCACAAGAGGGAACATATATTACTGCCCTTAGGTCTAGGGGGTTCATGTATGAAAAGAGAGGTGTCCACTGTGACATTATTTGTTCTCTCTCTTTACGACAACAGATGTTCCTGTTATGTTGCTACTCCGAGGAAGGGGATTTGCTGGCCTCTCTGGACTCCTGGGCTCTGGTCCAGCTGCAGCTGTGTAAAAAGGATACATACAATACTGGACTCTTCTTGTTCTCATTTCAGCTTGACATCATTCTGGCATTGATTATCAAGGTAGCAGCCATCGGGTTTCTCTGGATTCCTCCTCCCATCCACACCCTTTTATCTCCACGACCTTGCCCATTTTACTTACTCGTGACTCAAATGATTGTCAGACTCAGGAAAGATCTTGTGGCTCTGTTGATCATAGCATGGTTTTCTCTGCTAATACCCCCTGTATACGCTGGAAAAGCAGCATCCCTGAAACATAGGCATAGTAAATCACCAGGATTTAGTTTATAGAATCTTTATATCTCCATAAAATATTAAATGCTGTAATGTAACACATTTCAAGTATCAATCCCTTGTTCTTTTTGACAGTTAAATGAAATCAGATTAGTTGTATTTTACATTTTATATCTTACATGCATAGCAGAATCACCGTTTCTTACCAGTGACTGAAAAACATACCTGCAATTTTTTAACTAGTAAGTGAATACATGCAATTACAAAATATTCTCTAGACATTACTGGCTCCAATCCTGGGTACCTAACTGCCACGTTAGGCACCTAACCCTGTAGGTGCCTACATTCCCTAGGCACTGAAGTTTGCACCTATAAAGGCTCCTAAGTGCCTAAAAAAATCTTCCAGTGGACATGCCCACAGCTTCCTAAAAGCTCATGCCCAGCACCTAGCTCATTATTAAATCCTGGTGGGATCCTCAGGCTAGGCATTTCCCCATCTATCTCACTTGTCGGGACTGATCTAGTAGACGTGCTCAGAGGCAATATGACTATAGATTGAGCCCAAAACACAGGAAGTGGGGGTAACCCTGCTTTGTTCGATTGCCCAGTGGTTAGAGCTCTCATCTACCCTGGGTGGTCAGGGTTCAAATCCCCACTTGGGCTGAGAGGAGCAGAGGTGTGAACCTGACTCTCCCACATGCTTGGGAGTGCCCTAGCAGACAGACTACAGAGTCATTCTCACATGCCCTCTGGAAGAAAAGGCTGACCTGCCTTAGGCCAATCTACAGCACCTGTGCCACTATTGTTAAGGTTGCTTCACAACTTCTGTTTAAAGTTCAACCTTTCTAAGTCCTCTAAAATCAACATGCTCAGTTTGATTTCTTTAGCATTTGGTGTGCCTTGGGAGAGTGCAAGGTAAGGTTAGTGACCCAAATCTGGAGTCATTTGAGCCAGGTGTTCTGGAGTTATAAGTGCAGGGGGAAATAGCCATTTTGTAAAAAGTTTCTAGACTTTGTTTGTTTGTTCCCCAAGAGGTAGAGATCAAATTATTGATGCGATGAGGACAAAATGATCTTTCAATTTGTAGAGTTTTACCCAGAGTAGTGCAATGGCACCCACTAAATCTTTGGGGAACCCAAACTGAGAACGGTATTTTAGAAAACATACATTTTTTTAAACTGCTTGTGTGCCAATTCAGAAAAACAGTTAGTGGAATTTCCAACTCTGTCAACATATCGATTCAAGTGATACCATCACAGGGCCTAATCACATCCGCCACACCATCAGGGGCTCATTCACCTGCACATCTACCAATGTGATATATGCCATCATGTGCCAGCAATGCCCCTCTGCCATGTACATTGGCCAAACCGGACGGTCTCTACGCAAAAGAATAAATGGACATAAATCTGACATCAGGAATCATAACATTCAAAAACCAGTAGGAGAACACTTCAACCTCCCTGATCACTCAATGACAGATTTGAGGATAGCAGTGTTGCGACAGATTAACTCCAAAAGCAGACTTCAAAGAGAAACTATTGAACTCGAATTGATATGCAAACTAGATTGCGTTGCCTCCGGATTAAATCGAGATTTGGAATGGCTCGGCCATTATGTTAATTGAATCTATTTCCCTTAAGTTAACGATCCTCATTCACACCTGTGTGACCATCTTGTTTATCACTTCAAAAGCTTTTTCTTCCCCTGCTGTCATGTTTCCTCTCAAATAATTAGCCTCTTAAGATTGGTCTATACACCTGGACCATCATGTTTCTCTGACTGTATAAATATCTGTCTGAAATATAATTTCATTCCATGCGTCTGATGAAGTGGGTACTAACCCACGAAAGCTTATGCTGAAATAAATTTGTTAGTCTCTAAGGTGCTACAAGTTTTTCTTTCTTATTTTCATTTTGCTGACACAGACTAACACGGCTACTACACTGAAACCTATTTCATTTTATGTGGTTTAAAGCTTGATTATTGTAAGTGATCTAAAATCTGAACAGTTAATCATATTTCTTTGAAATTTGGTATGCCTAATGGGGATGTGGTGTAATATTAGTGATCCAAATTTGGGGTAATTTGACCAAAGGATTACCAAGTTAAAAGACCCCCCTCAAAATGGAAAGTAAATGTGGAAGTCTTATTTACTCCTTCGGTTAATATTAGGGGGTCACCAAATGAAATTAATATACTTCAGGTTTAAAACAAACAAACAAAAGGAAATATTTCTTCCACACAACGCACAGTCAACTTGTGGAACTCCTTGCCATAAGATGTCATGAAGGCCCCAACAGGGTTAAAAAAAGAACTAGGTAAGTTTATGGAGAATAGGTCCATCAGTGGCTATTAGCCAGGATGGGCAGGGATGGTGTCCCTAGCCTCCTGTTTGCCAGGAGCTGGGAATGGGAGACAGGGAAAGGATCACTTAATGATTACTTGTTCTGTTCATTCCCTCTGAAGCACCTGGCATTGACCACTGTCAGAAGACAGAATACTGGGCTAGAGGGACCTTTGGTCCGATCCCCCAGTATGGCCGTTCTTATGGTGTCCTTCCACTCCCTTGTACTGTTAAACTGAGAGGTACTAATTGACTGGATGAATCACAGACCTCTTGATGGCTGTGAACTCACCCTTCACTTAACATAACTAAGGATAAGTTAATCACAACACCACCCACCACCAAAGATAAAAAGAGTTTGGGACTGAGTGGCTAGAGTTTGCTACAATTTGTGAGTCAAGGGTGGGAATTTTATTTTGGGGGGAATGTAATCAAAGTTTTGGGGGAACTATTAGACTGAGTGTTTCCTGGGAGCGGCGGAGAAGGGAGGGGAAATAGGAGGAGAGGGGTTTGGGGCTGCAGTGAGGAGAGGAAGTGATGTAGCTCTTTCCTTTCCTTACATACAAAGGGTGAAAAACAGATTTTCTTATATCATAATCACATTTCTGCTACACATGTCATAGTAATCCACACATGTCCTCATATCACAAACACACCTTTACCAAGCAGGCCCAACTACTACCTCCACAATGTAGTGTAGGCATACCTAACACAGAATCGTACCTGGAGTATGTGCAAATAATTCTCATTGGCTACTGCCACCAGCAGGGGATCAGAGAGAAGGTGGCATCGGCAAACTTTTTTGTTGTTGTCGTCATCTAATAGTGTTAGATGGACTCCTGTGAGTGAAAGTAAATGGGCTGTAAAAGGAGGTGAAGAGCTTTTACCTTTCAGCAATTGTGGGGTTGGCAGAGTAAAGGTAAGTGTATTAATAGGACATATTGGGGCATTGCTGAAAGAGGGCAGTTAAGTTTGCATGGAGTTTTGTTCATTTCAGCGTTCTGCAAGGGGACGACATACACCAAACAACCTTAATTCTGCATTAACATAGGTTTTATCCATTGAATATGTAGTATATTTATACTTCCGTGGACACTTGCATCAAGGTGATACCTTCAAAAATTCTATGGCCTCTTTTTCTAGACAAGTTGTTCCGATGGGCACATTTTTTGCCTGTTTCACTCGCCTTTGAAGATACTCAGCAGGTAAAATTTCCATGTATGCATATTTTGATGGCTGCAAAAACCATCTTAATATATGAAACCCTTTGGAAACTGTAGTCAATAACATCTGCAAATTATAGTTAGCAGAGCCAAACGCAAATCAAAACAACCTTGTTGCTTCAATTATATTACTTTTGTGGATAGGTCTTGCATAGATCTTGAAAATTGCTTAATTAAAATATATATCTATAGAGGCACAACAATCAAGGCAATGTCGTATTTTGAGTTAAATTAGAAAGAAAGAAAATAAGCAGCTCTCAGCCATACTCCGCTCTTGGAAAAATAGTACATAGGAATATCTGTGAATCAGAATAGCTAAATTTCTTTAAGAGTCTGAATGAGTGTGGGAAGAAGCAAAGACGAAGAAATGGTAATGATTTTCCTTATTAGAAAAAAATTGCCTATTTATTTATAACTCACCAGCAAGATTATCCAAATGTACAGACTGAAAAATAAACATAACACAAGTACCATAGTAGAAATCTCAAGAAAATGGATTTCATCTTCATTAAAAAAAAGGAGGGAATCCAGAACTATTACATTTGGCAATGTATAAGTGTAGAAAACAGAAAGCAGAATGTGTTGCTACATTGCTCTATTCCACCTTCAATATCCAGTATCCACAAGAATTACTTTTACAGAATGAGGAAGGATCCAAAGTGGAATATGCTACCCAAAACTTCCTTTCTCCTTATCCCTTGATGATTTCTACTGCTTCCTCCGTTCTATTTTCCTCTACCTGCAAGACTCCTTAAGGAAGCCATTTGCAGCTTGGCCAGCTGTGATCCAACAGCCCAAGTTAGATTCTTTTTTCTTTCAGCTTTGTTTATGTTTGTTATTTCTTCCAGCATGTTTCCTATTTTCCAGCTGAAGAGCACCTGACAAAAGCCCTCTATAGACAATAATAGGAAAAAGGCTGAACAGAAGATGTTTAGTATGACCTATGTGGATGGCAAGCGAAGATCAAACATTAAGAAATATACAAGAGACAGGACAAAAGAGGGAGGCATTCAGCATTTCTATGGTTTACATTTTATTGTGACCATGGTTGAACCCATCTATTTACAGTCATGGAGAAAGAAAATATTTTCCTGACCACAGCTGAAGAGAAACTCTGACAGAGTTTTCCTGCTCGCCATCTCCCATGTCATCAGTGTTTTCTGGGAGAAGAATTTGAGGTGGTTTTCCACCTAAGTGGTTACAGCTGTTTCCACACGATCAGTCAGATGGAGTTTCTGCCTATGTTTGTTTTGGCTCTGATTTTCAACTGGAGCCCTGCAGGATGACAGAGTTTGCTCTGGGTCTTGGGACTTTGGACAAACATTCCAGAATCTCTGACTTCTTAACATTAATGTTTGATGAATTCTGCTCTTAATTTCTTCTAGAAAAAAGTCAAGCCCACTGGGGATTTCCGTTAGTCTTGCAACCATCTTTTGTTTTCATCCTTTCTTTCATTCGTTCTTTCTTTCTTTCGGGGAGTGGAGGGGAAAGAAATCATTTACCACCCTGTGACAATGAGACTGCTTAGAAAAAAATCAACACGTTTGTACTGTAATTTTCTAAAATTGCAGGCTTCAGTTCTGCTGTATTTTTCTTCTTTCTTGTCATGCTTGAAAGAAAACATCCACTGTGGGTATTTGTAAAGCTAAAACCTCTGTGAGAAGGTTTGGAACATAGTCAAAGAATCAGTTGCAAAGATCAGTTATCATGTATGCAGTATAACAGAGCAGCACTTTCTTAAAGCTACTATTTTAACAACCTTCAAAGCATCATCGGTGTATTATTTTATGTAAGTTGCCTTTAAAGAAACGTGATAAAGATCTGGGGTAAAATCCTGAAAGGTAAAGGGAGTTCTGTCATTAATTTCAATGGGGCCAGGATTTCATCTCTGCTATCTGAACACTTGAAAGACTGGAAAATGGAGGTAATAAAATCTGAAATCTGGGAACATTTCTTATTGCACAGAGCTGGATGATGGATGGAAAAATGTATTCACAGTTTACTTGAAAAAGGATAGCAATTTCTTTTTAGTAATCTTGTATGTAAATAGTGTTCCAACAGCTGCATTACTGCGGAAGGTTGCTGCTGTTTTTACACATATTTGTCTTCCAATAAGTAAGGGACATTTAAATGTACATCATTTTGACATAAATGTCAGTTGGGTCCAGATCCTCCTCTCACTAAAGTCAATGAGAATAAGATTGAGCACAGAGGGACAGATCTTCAACTGACGTGAATTGCCGCAGCTCCATTGATGAAATGATGACAATTTTCACCAGCTAAGGATCTGCCTCTCAATAGCTATCACTGTGCTTTTGTTTTGATTTCAATGGTAAAAATGAGAGAAGGAAAAGAAGAGGAGGAGGGGAGGGCTTTGTGGGTGTGCAAATAGGATAAACAATATTTTTAATGAATATGCCGTTTTGCACAGCCACAGCCACTTTGTACACCTGGCTTCACAGAACACCTGAGCACAGCGGGGGTAGGATGTAGTTGTAGAAGGTGTATCAATCACTGTCCACTGATCCATGTCAGCAGGTGTAGAAGCTAGCTCTAGAAATGATGCTAGCTTCACCTTGTGCACCCCTACTTCAAAGTGTGAAAGCTCCTGGCAGCCTCTTCCCCAGTTTGTTTATCCAATCAGCGGCCTAATGGAAACCTGAGTTTACTAATCTGCCCCACTGAGGGTATGTCTATACTACCTGGCAGATCGGCAGGCAGTGATCAATCCAGCTGGGGTCAATTTATCGCATCTAGTCTAGACACGATAAATCGTCCCGAGTGCTCTCCCGTCGACTCCTGTACTCCACCGGAGCGAGAGGTGCAGGCAGACTCGACGGGGAGCATCAGCAGTCGACTCTCTTCAGTGACGATACCGTGGTGAGTAGATCTAAGTACGTTGACTTCATCTACGTTATTCACGTAGCTGAAGTTGAGTAATTTAGTTTGATCCCCCCCCCCCCCCCCCCGCCCCAATGTAGACCAGGCCTGGTCAGTCTTTTCATACACTGCAGTGGGACGGCGGATGGTTAGGAAAGGTTTGGAAGATTAATCTGTTTATTTTTGCAGATCCTAAAATACCAATTAAAAAGGAAAGCACTCGCTCACATGCCACACGAACATATATAACCAAACCTCTTGAAGCTGTTCCCTCCTGTGCCTTTCAGTGGATGTATGACAATAGGTCCACGTTAGGGGCCAGCTGTCCTCATGTTCAAACAAAGTAAAGCCCCTCAAGAGAAATGAGGTGGGTATCACCCACCACCGAGACTGACTCCAGTCTTGGTTTTTAAGTATTGCTATAGTCCAAGCAATAATACCCAGGCTTCCATTTCAGTTTGTAAAATGCTTTACTATTTAAACCAATACATTGAATAATTTCTGCCATACTTAGTTTGTAAGCGCTGGATCCAAAGGGATTAGAATGAGGGTAGGCTGGTGGCTTTTCAAATGTTAATGGGGAGCTCTTTCCATGCAGAGTAGAAGACTTGGGAGAAAGTGTACCGTTACTTGTGAGAAGCCCAAGGGAGTGGACAAGCGAGGCTGGCATGGATGGCACAGCAAAGAAGAGGGTAACTTTACATTAAGAGATTAGAGTTGATAGTTTGGAAGGGGCTAGCTGACGGAGGGTCCTGTAGGTGAAGATAAGAGCACATGCTCACTGTGCAGGAGAACAGGAGCCAGAGGTGGAACACAAAGAGGAAGCGGACTGAGGTGGTCAGACCAACAGCCTAGAAAAATGAACTTAACAGCATCATTTGAAATGAATTTAAGGGGAGCAAGATGGGAGTAATCCAAGCCAAAGAGGAGGAAATTATCATAGTCAAAGCACAGGGCTTCAGCACACATTTTTGTAGTCCGTGCAGGAAGAAAAGGGTTGATCTCTGAGATATGTTACAAGAAGAGGCAGTGAGATTGTCAACAGTGGATTGGCAACTACATTTGTATAGTTTTTAAGGGCTTAACTCTTATTTATAAGAGTTCTTAGGAAGTTCTCGCTATGATATTTTTACACCCAGAAGACAAAAATAAAATATTAAATAAACGCTTAAGAGTGTAAAACATTTCACATTATGAGGGTTCGGGAGACTGGTAATGAGATATGGAGAGTGTCACCTTTGAGTATGAGTATACGTCTAGTCCAGGGTAAATGCTAATGCACCAGTGATTACTATCTGATGATTGCTTAGTAGCCAATGTAAAATGAATTAGTCTCAAGAAGAGATAAATGATCAGAAAAATCTCACAAAGTTATCAGTTTGGATAAGTAAAGTCTGGAGGTTGTTTGATCCATCCAAACATTTTGACAGGACTGTATGACCCTCCCTCTCAGTCTCAGCACGTTAACAGACTGTTACGATATAATCTACCAACTGCACCTGGATTTCCCCTGTCAGCCACCATCACAAGGAGCTTGTGGTTGGGGAGGAGTGGGCAGCCCACCCTCTCCTGCATTGATTGTTTTCGAGGAGTCCAGTTCTGCCAGTCAGCAGAATTATTTTCTGGAAGATGTCCAGTCAGCTGACTTCTGACTCAGGTGCAGCATGCCTTCTCTGCTCAATCAGCCCTTTAAAACGTATAAGGAAGTCTGGAGTCCTCTTCCCCCTGCATCCCCATGAGACTGGAGCTTTTTGCAGTATAGTCTGGAACGCAAGTTCCAAAGTGGTTTGAAACTTTCAGAAAGATTCCCAAATTAAAACAGATGCACACTGTACTAGATAAGTTCCAAAGGTTTCACCCATATATTTCACAATTTGAGGTAGAAACTGATCATAAACCTATTGAAGCCATCGAGCCATCATTAAAAAGCTTTTGAATAGAGCAAACTGCCGGAATAACAGGTCACTAGTGAGACTGAAGAGGAGCCAGTTTAATCCAAGCATCTCAGTTAAGCATATGACCGTAGTTGTGGCAGATACAATAGGACATGGAATGTGAGGTAGAAGAACAAGTGCACATGCTTACTGAAATCTACCAATTTCTACTGATAAAATACTGATCTGCTACTGGTGATACAAGAATTGTACCTAATGAGGAGGCAAAAGTTCAAGTCCTCAGAAAGTTGAAGCCCGAGGGATAGCCAAAGGTGAGAAGAAGTTTCATCCCTGCTACATCAATGCAGCTCCGTTCAAGAGTTGAATGGTTACTGGTCATGTAATTGTTAAAAGGAGAGGAATGAGTCATTCCTTGCAGAATGAAATCAGAAATGTGATATTCATGAACATCTGTACAAAAGGAGAGCCAGAGGAATTCTTTACAAGCTTGGTTTTGGTATGCACACAGATTTAAACACCACACTAGCAACCTTCAATGTACCAACATATTGATGACAGCAGCCTAATTGATCAGTCACCCACATCCTTAGGAAAAAACAAGAAAGACCTTAGAAATATATATTAACTGTCCTCTTTATATTGAAGGCAAATACTATTTAAAGGTAATTAACTCATTCTCACCACCCTGATTCTAGTCTTCTAAAAGTTTCTGGGAGAAGCAGTGATTCTTAATCTGAAATTATTTTTGCAAGACATGGATTTCCTGATAATGTTTTTACAAATAATGGTGCAGAAGAAAAATTAGTGTGTAATTGAACCAAGTTCATACAAACAGTCAAATGAGCTAACAGAATAAATTATTTAAACTATGAAAAAATATACTCAAGAAAGCAAAGGAGGATAATGTAGATCCTTATTGAACTATAATTTTGTAACAAAATATATCTGGAAAGACCTATCTGGAATCACTTACCCGATTAGTAATAAGTAGATATATGGAGGTAATCAGTAGATATCTGGAGGAAAAATTTGCCACTTACAACTATTTTGAATTAGAAAAAAACCCAAGAAATATTTTTCAGGACATTTGTAATGGTTTTCTCCCCATTTTTCAACCAGGTCTACACCTAGTTTACATAAAACAAAAAATAGCCACTCTATTAAGAAGCTGAGCCTTCATAAGCAGATGCAGAAAAGCTATTGCCACACAAAAGTAAAACCAGCCTCCTCTTTGAAAACTGCTGACCAGGTTGGTGTACGTCAAGGAAGCAAATGAGAACCTGCTTAAGAGTAGAACAAAAGTACTGCTCCCACATTTTATATGGTAAAACTCCAGAGTGGAGATGAATTCAGAAATATTTCTTGACAGTTCCAATACATTCTCAAAGACATAGCTTGAAACATCCCTGTAACGCTGTTGAACTCACCACTGAGGTGCCTCCTGCTGGTTGGTTAGGGAATTAGTTCTTTCAATGGCACGCCTTTGCTAGTGGTGTTTGACCCTCCATTATTTTCTCGGTCTCCACCATCCTCACTGTCAGACCCACGTCACTCCCGGAACATGGCATCTACTTCTGGGTACTGTCCTTCAGCTGGGCCCGCTCCGCTGGCTCTCCTCACTTTCCAGGGAACCAGAAGCTTCTGGTTTTATCACTTGCTTCAATGGCTCACTGCAGTCGTCAGTCTATCCCCTTCTTTCAAGGGCAAACTGCAGTCTGGCTTAGCCACTCTCATCACTGGCAAGTAGGGGGAAACAAGAGGGGAAGCAGATCCACCCACTACTCTGGGCCCTGACCCAGGAACCCTCTAGCGGCAGCCACTTACTGCCTTCCTCCAACTCTCCTCTACTGTCTACTTCCCTGGCCACTTCCCCGTAGCCCCACCATCTTCTCTGCCCCTTTGTGTCAGGGCCCCAGTCTGGCATTCATCAGCCTAGAGCTTTCTCAGCCTCTGCTGACCCAGCACAGTCTTAGGTGCTTCTCTCTCTAAGAGCCAGTTCTTCTCCCTTTGCCCTCCAGAGAGAGACTCAGCTCCTCTCTGCCCTGCAGCCTTCTTATAGGGCCCAGCCTGGCCCTGATAGGCTGCTTTCAAGCCTTCTCTTGATTGGCTCCCTATAAGCCCTTCCATGATTGGCTGGGGCTCTGCGCAGCCTCTCTGGCTTGCTTTAACCCCTTCCACGCCAGAGTGGGGCTGGTGCCCCTCTACAATCCCAATCCACAGTATGCTGTGAATACCACACCACATAAGAAAGAAAGCTTGGAAGGAAACAAGAAAAACGATGTACTCTCTAGTACACCTTTCATAGTTTCATAGAGTTCAAGGCCAGAAAGACCATCTAGTCTAACTTCCTATATATCACAGGCCATTACATTTCACCCAGTAACCCCTATACTGAGCCCAGTAACTTGGGTTAGACCAGGGATCGGCAACCTTTGGCATGGGGCCCATCAGGGAAAGCCGCTGATGGGCTGGGACGGTTTGTTTACCTGCAGCATCTGCAGGTTTGGCCAATCACAGGTCTCACTGGCCACAGTTCGCCACTCCAGGCCAATGGAGCCTGCAGGAAGCAGCACGGGCCGATGGATGTGCTGGCCGCCGCTTCCCGCAGCCCCCCTTGGCCTGGAGCGGCGAACTGCAGCCAGTGGGAACTGCGATCGGCTGACCCTGTGGATGCTGCAGGTAAACAAACCATCCTGGCCCGTCAGTGGCTTTCCCTGACAGGCTGCGTGCCAAAGGTTGCCGATCCCTGAACTAGGTTGTGACTAGAAGATTTCATTTTCCAGGGATGGTACCTTTAAATATCAGTAAGTTAGTTAAAACACTTTGAAAAATAAATACAGGGAATTTTGTAGCCTATCATTTAATACAGAAGTGATTAGAGATTTTATCTTCATTTGGCTATGGGAATAACTGTCTGGTATCCAATTAAAACTATAAGGTTTATCTACTGCTTCCAGTAAAAAAAAAATCACCTACTGAAAAAGGACAGGTTTGACAAAATAGCTACTATTCCTTTGAAAAATCTATACCACTAATCTCCTCACTAAACAATTTGCAAAATGCACCTGTAATGGTCATTGTCAAGAGGAGTTCATAACTGAGCCTGTTCTTCTTGATGATTATTTATGAGTTAGTGATAACTCCTATGGAGCTATTGTTACTGGAGGGAGGGGGAATAACAGAGTACAGTAGTTAGTTGTCATTGACAAAAAGGGTGGAAATGTAATGTTTCTTGCTACAACTGTCTGCGGTAAATACAAGGCTATATCATTGTGTCTCATTCTTTCTGTTGCTTTTCTTCTCTGGTGGAGAGCAGGCAAAGATAATGATTGCTTTAAACGATTGTGTCGTAAAAGTGGGGTCCCCAAAGAAGGAAATGGCATCAAAAGTGCCTCCACTTGTACAATGGAAATTGCTTTGCATAAACATAGACCTTATCTGCATGAGAAAATTGTACCAGTCTAACCAAAATGGCTTAGAAACCAATTACTTACCAGTTTACAGGGGTGCCAGAAGAGAGGGGGACAGGAGGCCATGGCCCCATTACTTTTAAAAGGGGGAGAGCTAAGCCTTCCACTTTTTAACAACCATAAGGGTGATTGACAGGGGGAAGGGGGCGAAGAGGAGCAAATGGGGGCAGGGTCTTGGGTGGAAGAGGTGGTGAAGGGCTTCAGGTGAAGGGGTGGTGCGAGGGCAGAAGTTTGGGAGGAAGGGGTGGTAGGTAGGGACTTGGGGGGAAGGGGTGGTGTGGGGGTGGGGCTATGGAGGAAGGGGCAGTACAGGGGTAGGGCTATGGAGAAAGGGGCAGTGCAAGGATAGGAGCTCGTGGGGCAGGGCATAGTTTGAGCACCGGTGGACCCTCCACTTTTAGGGAGTTTCCATCGCCCCTGCCAGTTTATACTAGGTATTCAGGCTCAGATCCATTGGAAGTTAGGAGCCTGAATACTTGGGCCTCTTAAACCAAACTGAGAAGACACACACAAGGGGGGTCTGCAATGCTGCAACAATTTTCCCATGTAGACAAGGCCTTCGTGTTGGGCTTGTCTTCTTGTGAGCTGCTTTCAATATTCTTTGCCACTGTTTAATTACTTCAACTATTTGTTTTAAAAGGCAGAACATTATTGATAATGACATGTTGGCAAACAGTCAACCCATGTGGGAGCTAGCAGAATGACAAGAATCACCCTGATGCCATGTGTGTTGGTAACTGGTATATAATCAACTCAACAAATGTAGTGTAAAGGAATAAAAAGGGCAAAATATTCAGCATCCATTTTATGCAGTTGAATCTAAGTCTGTCTTGAAGGATGTTGTCAACTGGATCCATTCTAGTGTTCTCTATTCCAGAAGACACTCTTAGGGTATGTTTACAGCGCAATTAAAAACCTGCAGCTGGTTTATGCTAGCTGAATCGGGGTCATGGGGCTCGGGCTAAGGGAGTGTTTAACTGTGGTATAGATGTTCGGGCTTGGGCTCTAGAATCCTGTGAGAAGCGAGGGTCCCAGAGTTCAGGCTCCAGCCCAAGCACTAACATCTACACTGTAGTTAAACAGCCCCTTACCCCAAGACCTTTGATCCCAAATCAACTGGCACGGGCCAGCCACAAGTGTCTAATTACAGGGTATACATACCTTTAGAGAACTTCTGCAGAATGTTGAGACTTGCCCAGTAGACGTATGTGAAAACATTCATCCCTGAAGTGAAATTGGAACCTGTTGGGCTTTACACCTGTCTCGTCTGATTTATTTACATCTGAAAACTGCTTTTAACTTTTTAGTATTAGAGGGGTACCCGTGTTAGTCTGGATCTGTAGAAGCGACAAAGGGTCCTGTGGCACCTATAGACTAACAGAGGTATTGAAGCATAAGCTTTCGTGGGTGAATGCCCACTTCTTCGGATGCAAGCCTTGCATCCGAAGAAGTGAGCATTCACCCACGAAAGCTTATGCTTCAATACCTCTGTTAGTCTATAGGTGCCACAGGACGCTTTGTCGCTTTAACTTTTTATACCCTTTAGTTTTCATTTCTTCAACTCTTACCTAAATCTGTAACTCACTATAAAAACCTGTAGGTAAAACTCTGTGGTGATTTACACATCTCTGAAATAATCCCTTCACTGAAAATCATGTGCTCCTGAAACAATGTTCTACTTTCCCCAGTAGTTTCTTTCCCATTTTATAGGTCTCTGACTTCCTTGTGTGCTAATTTAGAACTAGCTGACCCAGCATACAGTTGTTAGATTTTGCATACAAACAAGTATTTTCAAAATTAAGTCCAGACTGGCTCTGCCACTCAAGACATCTTCATACTGAAAATCCTTTAAAAAAAAATTCCGCTTTAGAATTCAACTCAGGTCAATAGTAATGGGGAGAAAAGAAGAGTCATCCCCACCATATGGCTGTTTGGTGGACTAAAGTATATGAAATGAGAATTTGGCCATTACTCAATTGATAAATGTCCACATCACATAAATCATCATCACAACTAACACCATTATTGGGGGCATCAGTCGAGAGGTCAAGAATTAAATTGGCATGGAAACTTCCTTCTCATAACAGAGATGATCCCTCTGCGTCAGAGTTGAATCACTTACATCAGACATGCTCCAATACTTCTGTTAGTCTATAAGGTGCCACAGAACTCTTTGTCGCTTCTACATCAGACAGTGAGAAGAATCATGCAGGGATGTTACCTATTTTCAAGGTAAACAAAAGATTTCTGTTTCGTTCTGGTTGGGACCAAATACACCCAATTCAGGGTTCAGTCACACCCTAAACAGGGTCCCCAGCTCTGTACCATAGTCCTGCCCATGCCATGCCCAGACCCCTCCTGGCAGAAACTTTCAGAATTAAGTGGAGCAGTTCTCACTCTTGGAGCTATTGTTTTGGGTTGCCTGCAACTCAGACAGAAATCAGTTATACATGGTTCACATTTAGTGGAAGGCATTATATAACAGCAAAGTAGTAGTAGTAGTAATATTTCCAATTTTTTCTTTCCATCCATGAATGCTAGAATCTTTTTTTCTAAATGAAAACTAAGCTTATTGTGATCTCATCCAGTGACTCCAGAAGAGGGGGATTTAGGTATGGGCCTATAAGTACCTGTGCCTTAATCTGGCATTTATTCTGGCACCATGTCATTAGTATAATAAAGAAGGTGTGCTGATAGTAGCCCATGTAAAAAACTAGGGTGAGTTTTTTTATAATTTCATTAAATCTGGATAATTTATTATATGGTCCATTTTAAGGATAGCACTTTTCGACATAAATGAGAACCTGCTTTCAGTTCGGTTCACTGCCATGAATGTATTTTATTGAATATAATATTTTAGCCAGATATTAAAATTGGGTTCTGGAAAGGGAACCTGTTTGACTTGAGTTTTCACTTGTTTCATCACAACTCCATTTAAAGCACTTTGGAGGAACATATTTTAAGACATATTGCTGTACAACAACTGAATTTCAATGCTGACAAATCACAGAGCTCATATCTGGTCTGAAACACACACACACACATGCACACAAACAGGTCTTCCTCTGAAATCATGTACAGCTGGCAGAGACAGAAGCATATGGAATCTTAGACAGGACCGCACTCCTGAAGGCTAATAATAGTGTACATTTATATGGCATTTTTTATCATGAATGATCCCAAATGCTTTAAAAACTGTAGCTACTATCCATACAGCATCACACTATATATACAACAAGCTGTCCTTTAGGAGAAGGGACAGCAACTATTCAGATCCACAGTGCTATATGCAATACTATATACGTATAATGGCTCAGCTGGTGTAAAATGGAATCTCTCCGGTGACTTTTATGGGGCTATGCTGATTTACATCAGCTGAGGATCTGCTCCAACATCACTGAAATAATGTCGTTCCATTCCCCTGTGGAAGGTGGCAGTCAAACAAACAACTACTCTATTTCACATTGGACAACAGTAGTAGGAGGACAATTTTGACCAAGAACACAGAAAAAAATCTTACTCTTATAAAAAGTACTGGGGGATCTTTAGTGACCATAGGGATCTCAATTCTAAGGTTTCATGCAATAACCTGCACACAGTGCACTGAGGGAACTCCGTCGATCTGCCCTGGCCATTATTTGAGCTTGTGGTTCCTGGGAGGTTAGGTTTTTCCATCCTGGTGCTCAGGCCACTGATCCCCCTTCATTCGGGTTTTATCACCAGGGGCAGTGAAAAGCTAGATAAAGAAGCTAATGTTGCTCTGGAAAAAGCAAATTAACACGTAAGTGTAAACAATTTGTCACATCATAAAATGACAATGTATTGCTCAGTATCCATAGCAACCGCAGAAACCAATGCTCTTTAACAGTCTTGCCTGGAATCATATAAACTGCTTTGATCAAACATGAATCACAGCAGATGGATGTATGAAAATAGAAATAATTTTGTATTCAATCTATTGCTCAAACAGGCCACCCTTGAAGTACAGCACGAGTTATACTACCATTCCTGGAATCATTTTGTTTTATCATATCATATTGAGCCCAGGATGGAGATAATTTACTTCCACATATTTGTACAGCATGAGCACTTGCTAACAAAATGCAATAGCAACAATACTGCAATAGCTAAGGGTTAGCTCTAGCCCACACCTCTGCTGCTATGGAGCAGAACACGTGTGACTCTGTGCAAGGACAGGGTTTGGATTTGTGGGTTGAACACCTTCTGCAGGCCACGGAGCCTAGCTCCACAGACTCTCCCTTCACAACAGAGTCCAGGGAGCATTCGGGAGCAGGGCACAGGTGAGATAGGACAGGGGTAGGGAACTGGACCAGAGGTATATTAGGCTGAAGTAGCTGTTATGGAGTGTCACCAAAGCTCGTCCACAGACCTGGGAGAAGAATTAATCTCATCAGTCTTTCCACAGAGAATACCAAGTCCAGCTTGATAGGACCCTCTGCTAAAATAATTGGCATTGAGGGAGCAATATTGCAGTTCAGCAATAACTTTAAACCCGGATGAATGGGCATCTTAAAGATCACAGGCTATTGCTGTAATTTCTGATAAAATCGGTGCTAAGAGAGGTATGATTTACTGTGCATTTTTTCATTTGTATAACAGGAAATGTGAGCAGGCAGGTATTGACAGAATTCCACCATTGCGTGAGGAGGAGGAAAAGGAAAATGTGTGCGTATTTACTTCTAGTGAAGGGAGATGATTGATAGTCCTGGAAAGTTAACTGTTCTCCTTTATCCAGAGATCAGGTAGTCTGCGTTGAAGTGGAACCTTTTCTTTCCTGCTCTACCTATGGGCCTTAACCCCATACTGGTAGGAGCCACCCCTCTAGATAAAAGGATTGTCATGCTACTTTGATGGGTCTCTTCTGAGACTGATACTCAGGAAGTCAACTATAATGGTACTGGAAACTAGACTGAAACCACCAAACTCATCTCCCAAAGTCTACCAACCAGCCATTAAATGGTGGCCATTTTTGATCACTGCAAACCTGGGCACATGTAGCCCAAATTACCAATATTTAAACAAATATCAAACATGAAGTTCAGTGGAGTTACTCCAGAGTCACACCCCTGCCACTGAGATCAGCATCTGAACCAAGATTTTGTAGTTGAAAATCAATCTGATAACCAGAGGTATGCATCTGCATTCACTCTTTTTTCCATCCCAGTATCATCCTCAAATGTTGATTCAATGAAGTCTGTCCTTGTTTCAAGGTGTTTATATAATTAGCAAATAAAATGTGTACATTTAAAATAGAACTTCTCCCAGTACAAAATCTGCTCACAGTGCTCATTATCTTTCTCCAAGATGATTTATTCTCATTTTACTTCTGCAATGGAAAGCATTCTCCATCATTCAAAGGAAAAAACTCTCAGAAAATCCTGGAAGGGGAACACAAAAGCATTTTTACAAATCAACGAGGTGCTATTTCAAAAACCAAAATGTGGGTCTATGCTATTGCTTATATTAGTTTTATTTGCCCAAATCAGGAATGGGTGATATAAAACCTAAATGCAACATTGCATTTCCTTGCAAGAGGGGGCCAGGCTGCAGAAGTACTCCAATCCATTCAGGGGACTATGTACCATGATTTCACTAGGGCAAGATCCATAACTGAAGGGGAATGGCGGTTCACATCCACTTCTCACCCTACACCTTACAGAAATGACCCAAAAATTTACTTTGAGACTTACTTCCCTTCACCCTGCTGGATACCTTATCTTCTGGGTAAGTCCCCTTACTCACGTTTTGTTATATTTTTCAAGACATGGACATTTATTAACATTCTCTGATTCTGATTCATAAGAATAGGGGTGCTGGAACTTGGGGTGCGGCAGCACTTTCTGGCTTGAAGTAGTCATAATAACCAAATACATGGTTTCCACTTTCATCACCTCCTCTATAAAAATAGTTCCAATACCCCTCCATAAGAACATTTTTGACTTACCCTAAAGCTGTTGTCTCACTGAGTGGGCTTCTGAATTCTAGCAGTGATGGAAAATAGCTGCTTTGAGAACCATAGAGTTCCTCCTGATTCCCAGGTAAAATAATTGCTTCTCTACCTGTACTTACACTTTCACTCACGTTTCTTCTCCCAAATAGTCTCTTTGGCTCCATCTTGTGATGTACTGGTATTAGAGCTATGCCCAATGCAGTCCCCAACTCCTGACAGCTTTCAAAACATTGCATTTGATAAGCAGAAAGTTTTGTTTATAGAAATAGGTCCCTGTGCTAATTTTATGCCTTTACTGAGAACAGGATCCGGTGCTATGGTTCTAAAGTATTGTGATTTTAATGGCACTAGGTACATGTTTTTAATAAAATAGTAAGAACAATAAAAATGAACTATATACCAGTGCTTTGAGAAGTGAAGACTCAGAGCAAGTTAATAGGAATGACTAAAGTTTTGCAAATAATACCTTTTGATAGATTAATATGTATATGCTATTCAAATAAAATGTGTTTTTGCAAACCCATTTGTGAATGAAAGTGAAGTAAAAATGATGTCATATTTTAAGGTAATAAATATTATAGTACATAGTATTAAGTAGTGTGTGCAATTTCCTGGAAAATACGATGTCATATAACTCCAAATATATGAGATGTATTTTTATCTTGCTTTTGGGGTAGAATAACTGCACAATTACTGGAGCATATTAGTAGCATTGGAAATACATTGAAAATAATAAATAAACTCAGGAGCTGCTTTAATTTGAACTGTGTACATGAAACACAATACATTGCAAAGATCCAGTCTGCATCCTGGCAAAAATTAAGTTTGTCTCACAAATAGAGAATGAACCTGCTCCTGATTGTACATACGCCAACCAGTGTACATTAGAAGTAGCTCAACTGAAGTCATTGCTGTGAAATCATAATCTAGCCTTTTATGTTCAGAATTTGGTCACAGAGGGATTTTTATGGTATGGAAAGGAAATCAGAGGTTACCATCTAGTTAAAATGATCCTTCTGAAGCACATGTAGGTCTTGTTATTCTTTGCACACAGCTGTAATGCACACTGTATACAAATGAACACGGGCCACTTACAATTTACAAGGCAGTTTCTCAAGACCACTCCAAACCCTCACAACTAAACTGAAAGTCCCCTGCTGAATCAGCTTAGGAAACAGATCGTTTGTTCAGTTAATGCCATTCTGTTTCTCCAAGTGACACACACACACACACACACACACCCAACCTTTTCCCAGGTCTTTTTTGTTTTCTTTTCATTCAAATATTTTCCTGTTTTCCTGTGTAAATCTGCGTAATAGATTTTCATGCTTCCTGCTGGCATCACTTCATGTGTATCATATGCATCCTGCCCATCGTTGTTCCACAGGTAGCATCATCTTTATTCAAGAGCCTGCCCTTTGTGGGTTGTGACGCTTCCTGTTGAAATCCCTATCTCTGTGGCTCCCAGAAGCATTCCATTTCCTAGGGAACATTCCTGCACTGAAGTGAACTGACGCTGTCTTTCATAATATAATAAATAATGCTCCTCGGCACACAGAGAGGAAACAGAGGAATTTTTACAGTTTTGTGGTATGTGGTAATTTATGAGTGAGTAACATTTGAGGGCAAAAATCACTGATGAGTTTGGAGATTCATGAATATCTAATCACAGGAGATTCAGATGTTGATGCCTTTAGTCTTTTAGCTTCAGAGAAGCTCACGAAAATCAATGCTACCATAGCCTTGTAGATGTTGAATGAAAAAAAAAATAGAGTTGTATCTGATAGAGTGTAGAGCTAGAAAAATATGGCTTATTTAAATTTATTTTTGGTAGGTAATTATATTTTCCTTTGGCCTGAAATCTTTGGAAAGAAAATGGCTGGTTATTTCACAATGTTTCCCAAGTTGTAGGTTATTGTAATTCTACATGAAAATGACAGTGATACAACTGGCAAACAAATCTAAGTCACTAATGAAAATAGTGAAAAAGAAACCTGTCAAAACATGCTGTTCTTTCTAAGAAAATCACAGATGCTATTGGTGTGGAGCTCTGAGATGCAAGTACTATCAAGAACACAAAGATTTGTCTAACCTTAAATCTTCTCCCCAAAACCAACTTTATACTGGTCTGTATCTTGGAATGTGTCAACAAAGTTCTTCTTCTTACTATGTTGTTGGTGTGCAGTCATGGTGACTGGGACGTACCAGTGTTAGATTGTCTTTGCAGAATGCTGCCTCCCTTCACGGTCTATTATAAACATTTTTTAACTTAAGTTTAGCATTCATCAACCTTTCTCCCTGTTCTCTAAGATTTGAATTGGAGTCAAACACTGAACAAGTCAGAGAAGAAGAACTGCTGTGATAACTGTGCATATAACTTTACACTAATTGTGAGCTTAACTGTGAAAAGAGAATGAAAGTCATAAAATGTCACACTAACCCATAACAACAAATGTTGATGGTAAAAGGTGCAAAAGGGGGACAGAAAGACTGTATTAGTTCAAACAAAAAAGGCCTACTGATACAACTCAAGGACTGTTAAAATCACTGTGTGGTAAACAAGAAAAGTGTGGCAGACCAAAATTGGTGTGTCGAAAATTAGGCCTAATTGGTGGACAAAATAATAAGGGATGGGCTATTCCACCCAATATTCCCTTTTGAGGTCATTAAAAGAAAAGACTTTTGGGGAAAATCAAGAATGCTGGCTGCCTGAAAGACAAGAGAACAGGAAGGAGGGAGTTTCAACATCCTGGCTGCCACCCCCCACTGTTTCATGGGAACCCGAGATTCACTATAACACCATTGGGCCTTCATCATCTTGATCCTGAGAGATCTTCTGACCAGCCCAGCCCAGGGAGAGGGACCCAGATGACCTCATCACCTCCACCGGCTTTGGCTAAATTCTGACCACCACCTGGGATGTGAGTCTTTGTCAATCTCCCCCCATCATGTGTCCTTTTCTTTTCTACTCTTTCTTCTCCCTCTCCCTTTGTCTTCTGTTTAATAAAAGTCTTGCTTAGCCAGCCAAGACTGTTTTTTTTTTCAACACTGTTTTGAACCTGTGTTCAGGAAGGCAGAAAAAAAGCAATGCTCTAAATAGCCCAGTGATGGCACAAGTTTGCCAAATCTCAGAGTGGCTAATAAGACTGTGCCATATCTGTGATTCTTCAGTAGCGAGACTGCAAGTGAAAGTCAACACCAGAAACAGAAGCTGCATTTTCTGTCTTTGCTATTCTTTTCGCTTCCCTCTTGTGTGTGTTTGTCTTATTGTGTCTTCTAGGAAATGGGATTGAACTTTAACAACAGCTCTAGTCCATCTCAACTCACTTCTTCTCTTTCCCCCCAAAGGACAGTTATTGCCATCTTTAATACCAGCTAAAAGACTATCAGACCAGGGGGTTTCTTTCTAAAAGCCCTCTCCAGCTAAAGGGAAAGGAAACAAGGCATGTTGTTAAAATAGAAGCCTTACTTAATATTTTACATTTCAAATGTTTTAACTCTTTTTCCTTCTTTTCTGGATCTTTAATAAATGGATTAAAATATTTTAAATAGCGTGTTTGCTATACTATTAAGCAGGCTGAGGTCTCCGTATACCAACTGACAGTCATTTTAACACCTTTGACTCTTTGGGCCCATATATTCCATCAATTAATACAACAGAACCACCACCAGCACATAGGACAGTAATGATAATGTCATGGGAAGACATTATGTTGCTATACAGGGGAAATTCTAATACTTTCTACAATGTCACAACGTTAGCCAGATTTGACTGACCCTTTAGAACAAGTTGGGTAATTCTAAGCAGTACTCTGCATGCAACCAGCCACACAATTACCCTTTTGTGGCTATCGTAGTGCCATATCTAGTTACTGCACCTATACAGTTTCAGATAACCTAAACATTTTGTTGACGACGATAAGAATCAAGATTCTTCAAGAAATAAACAAAATAAAAACAACTCATAATAATGTAGCACAGCTCAATACATGTTGTATGCTGACTGGTGGGGGAATCAGCAGATCAAATCAGTCCATATAGACCAATAACCAGTTAGACATGCACTGTGCCTACAAATACTGTGTAAACTAAGTATGCCAGGATTCTTACAAGAAACAGGTTAAAGCATTCATGTTTTGGAAAAATGCTGCATTTTCCTGGTCCACTCATCTATCCATGCATTTTGATTTGACATATTAAATCCTGAGTTATATACACTGAACAATCCTTAGTTCCATGTGGAATATTATTGATATAACCTGAAGCCTACACTCAAATTCCTTGTAAAAATGTTTCGTTTTGTTTCTGTGGGACTGGGCAGAAACTTACTCCCCTCCTTTCTCTTCCTTCCTCCCCTCATTTCCCCTGCTCCCTGTGTCTCTGGACAAAACTGATTGGCTGTGGGGGAGTGCCACTCCAAACAAAGACACAGAATTAGCTCTGACCCCTGGGAGGGCTTGAGCCAATAAGGAGATGGGGGGCGACATGTGAAGGAAAAAGGAGGAGCCCGGAGCTAGGGCAGAGAGATAGACTGAACTAGGAGCTCCTTGAAGGAAATCCAGCTGCTTGCAAAAGGGGACTCTTATAAAATCCTAGCCTGGAGCTGGCAGAACATCTGAGACCATGTAACCGATGCACTATTCTGAGCTCACATTGCAGGCCAGTGTCAGAGAGCATGACCAGGTTAGACTGACCCAAAGTGCGGGGAGGGGAAGTGAAGCAGACGGTCTGCATATCTAGCCAGTCATAGGGTGCCTGTGTGCTATAATCTGTATCAGAGACAAGGGAATTTGTGTAACTCCTGCTAGAGAACCTGATCTAGGTCTACTCCTGCCTTTGCCTGGGTTAGAGAAAACTGTTGTTCTGTTGTTAAGTGTGGTGCTTGTTCCAGGGTTAACTCTAACCCCATTAGAAGGAAGGGTTGGTGTTTGTGTAGAGGTGCATGCCCAGGACCCCTCTCCAAACCCAGACATTTTGTTCGAAGGACCAAGTTTTGTCCGAAGTACAAAGTTTTTGGTCCTTTATCAGTGCCTAGATGGTCAGGAGGTGGGAGTGGTAAGGAACTGACATCCTGGGTTGTGAAAGGAAGGGAGAGGGGATGCACTTTCTACCCTTGCTGGGTTTAAATCCAGTGCCTTTCTCACAATTTTTACATCACATGAAGTCACTATGTATATTTCAGGGAGATACAACAATGCAGTGTCCTGCACAATGGCATCATGCATGCCATTATATGGACATTTCCATGTGATCTCATCCATCAGCACCACTGGTTTTTACGTTTTGTTGTTGTTTTTTACATTTTACAGTCACTCAACATGGAGGCCAACTTAAGTATCTCATTATCTATGTGGGTTCCTATACCACAGAATGAAGGAGAAATAGGAGCACTGATTCCTTCGCCTGCATCGAGGAGATTGTTAGGTAACAGTGCACTGCACTGGATTGGGCATGGATCAGTGCTGCGAAGGGGAGCTTAATTTCCATCTTGAAGGTGAGGCCATGGCCCTGTCTATCTCTTCACACTGGCTAGCATAGTTGCATAGATATAATGGGGAGCATCCAGAGAAATTCTGGCTGAGTGTCTTGCTGCAGCATGGCCCTTCTACTTCTCCCTTGAGCAAATTTTAGTTTACAAGACACAAAATGTACCCTCTCATGTCCTCATGTACCTAATGTCCTCATGTACCAGCATGCTGCGAATGAGAATCTGCTATATTCCTCTGCCATAGTCCTCCCTGCTTCCTTAGATATCTTACCAGATCTCTTCCCTCAAAAGCCAGAATAGGAGTTGCTTTCAAGCATGAAATTATATCATTTGAGTTATTCTTCTTCCATATTGCCTGCTCCTGGGAGTCAAACCCTTTGAAAGGTTATTGCGTAATCAGCAGCCAGGCGATTTGCCTCAACCTCCCACCTCGCCATAAACGTCTCCCCCTTGCTCTCACAGAGATTGTGGAGCACACAGCACGCTGCAATCACAATGGGGATATTTGTTTGGCTGAGATCGGAGCGAGTAAGTAAGCTTCTCCAACGACCTTTGAGACGGCCAAAGGCACACTCCACCACCATTCTGCACTTGCTCAGCCGGTAGTTGAAGAGCTCCTTTTCAGTGTCCAGGGCTCCTGTGTATGGCTTCATGAGCCAGGGTATTAGCGGGTAGGCTGGGTCCCCGAGGATCACTATAGGCATCTCCACATCCCCAAGAGTTATTTTGCAGTCCGGGAAATAAACACCCTCTTGCAGCCGTCTAAACAGACCAGAGTTTTTGAAAACACGAGCATCATGAACCTTGCCCGACCATCTGACATTGATGTTGGTAAAACGTCCTTTGTGGTCCACTAGTGCTTGCAGCACCATAGAAAAATAGCCCTTTCGGTTAATGTACTGGCTGCCCTGGTGGTCCGGTCCCAGGATAGGGATGTGTGTCCCATCAATAGCCCCACCGCAGTTTGGGAATCCCATAGCGGAAAAGCCATCTATGATCACCTGCACGTCTCCAAGGGTCACTACCTTTGAGAGCAGCAGGTCAACGATTGCATGGGCTACCTGCATCACAGCAACCCCCACGGTAGACTTGCCCACTCCAAATTGATTTGCGACTGACTGGTAGCTGTCAGGAGTTGCAAGCTTCCACAGGGCTATGGCCACTCGCTTCTGGATAGTCAGGGCTGCTTGCATCCGGGTGTCTTTGCACTTCAGGGCAGGGGACAGCAACTCACAAAGTTCCATGAAAGTGCCCTTACGCATCCGAAAGTTTCGCAGCCACTGGGATTCATCCCAGACCTGCAGCACTATGCGGTCCCACCAGTCAGTGCTTGTTTCCCTTGCCCAGAATCGCCGTTCCACAGGATCAACGTGCCCCATTGCCACCATGATTTCTACGGGCCGGGGTCCCATGCTTTGAGAGAGGTCTGTGCCCCTCTCAGAGTTCATGTCCTCCCGGAGCTTCCGTTGCCTCCTCGCCTGATTTCTCTGCATCTGCCTCTGGAAAAGGTGGACGATAAGGCGTGAGGTGTTGACAACGGACAGAACAGCAGCGATAATCACGGAGGGCTCCATGCTCGCTGTCCTGTGGCATCCGAGCTGTCAATCACTGGAAAAGGGCGCAAATTAATTGCCCGCCGGCGCTTTCACGTAGGGAGGGTGGGAGTGTGGGTCGAGTGACGACATTTACCTATAACCACCCTCGACACATTTTTGGCCCCAGAAGGCACTGGGGGCTACACCCAGAATTCCAGTGGGCAGCGGGGACTGCGGGAACTGTGGGATAGCTACCCACAGTGCACCGCTTGCAATGTCGACGCTTGCCCCGTTGCTGTGGACTCACAAATTCGATTTAATGTCCTTGCTGTGGATTCGCACGATCGACTTTGCAATATCGGTTTCACAAGTTCGGTTTAACAAAAATTGAACTAGTCTCGTAGTGTAGACATACCCTTTGAAACTATACTGTCTCTGTGTGGTTACCTCTGATTACATTGTTTCTTTGCAAATGGTAGGCGTTTTCCCCTCCTTTTAGGCTGGTAAGGATTGGGACACCATGCAGCCACTGCAAACTGCCATCTTCTGTGACTTTGCCCTACAGAATATCTTTGTTGAGAGCCAGGAACCATGACCTAGACCAAGTGTGCATTGTTAGGACAAGCCTAAGATTTTAGCATTGAAACCTCATGATTGGCCTCATTTTTTCCCTTCCCCTCACAGGGGACTGTTCCTGACCGCCAACCGTTTTACTTCTAAAACATTAGGAGACCATTATTATGTTTCCCAAATAGATCTTTACAAATGTGTTCCATTTTTCTGTGAACTTATAGGGTTCCATTGATCCCTGGCCTAACTCCACAAGCTGCAGTAAAGCTACTGCCAGAGGTGAATTTGGCCCATATTGCTCATATTTCCTTTTTTCTTTTTATTCTTTGTTCATCCTGCCCGGGCACTTTAAATTGTATATGTTCCATGTGGTCAGAGGTCTCATGATAAAGTGTTTACTAAAGAATATTTTGTAAATGTTACTTTACCTTTGGCCAGCATTAATTGCATACTTGGATTTTTTGAACATTTTTCACCATTTCCCTTGTGAACAGATGTAATGCAAATGTTGGAGCCAAATATTTATAGCCATCTCCACTCCCTCCTTTCTGGCTTGTGCACACACCCCAGAGGAGGGTAACAAAGCTCAAGGAAACCATTAACTTAGGCTTTAGTGAACTCGAAAAGCATGAGATTTATATAACTTGTCAGCACAATTCATTGTTCAGTGCCAGAATGGATTGTTTTGTTTTTGTGGTCTAGTGGTTATAGTAGGTGACTGGGATTCAGGAGTCCTATCTTTTTTTCCTGAGTCCGCCACAGTCATATAACCTCTCTGTGCCTCAGTTTACAACTTGTAAAATAATAGCAGTTTGCCTCTAGACACCACCTTTTGTTCTGAAGTACTTTTCAAATAATGAATGATATCAGTGAAATGTATACAGTGGAGAGCAGCAGCCAGGCAACCAGCCCACAGCATACTGCACAATTGGAAGGGAAGGGAAAATCCCGGCCCAAGACAATGCAGAAAAAAGCCTATTCTTATGAAAGTGCTATAGAAACTTTAATGTCTCCATGGCTCCATATTTTATCCCAAAGATCCATAGGGTGAACTTCAGGGAACTCAGAATATTTACTTTAGGAAGATAAAGGAGTGAAACAACAGTAGTGGGATTTGTACTTCTGCCTTTAGTGTGCTGATATTTCAAGGCTGACATTTAGCCCGTTAACCTGACTCTCTATCTTGTCACAGAATAATATA
Organism: Chelydra serpentina; assembly: GCA_037349315.1. Lineage (NCBI taxonomy): Eukaryota > Metazoa > Chordata > Testudines > Chelydridae > Chelydra > Chelydra serpentina. Next base: position 50,403,025 of record JBAIAC010000010.1, read on the forward strand.
AAATGTAACTGAAAAGGGTGTTGTGAGGCTTTAATTAATGTTTGAGATTCTCTGCTGAAAGGCACTATGCAAATGCAAGTATTAATTATTATTATTATTATTATTAATCATGTGGATCTGGGTAAAGAAGGTATGCAGTGTCCTTTGCTTTTATAATTTAGAATTGATGACAGTTTCTAGGGAGGATGGGCATTGCGTTCCATTTAGTGCCTGCTATTGAATCCTCTCTGATGGACTGCAACCATGTCGTGGTGGAGAGGCTTGCATGGGCGAAAGACCCTCAGAGCTATATCGGAGCTTTTATACTCTGGTAGGGTCCCCCTTGGCAAGCAGGTCTGAGGCAAGGCTCCGGACTAACCCTGGTCCAAACTTCAAAAGACCCCAACGGTGAATCGAGCACATATAGAGGAACTTCTAGTACTCTGCGGCTGTGAAGACGGATGAGAGCTGCAACGGGAGGGAGGCCCCTGGTTACCTTGGATCTCCTTGCCACTGGGTCAGGGTTTTCCTCCTGTCAAGTTTTGTGTGGTTACTGCCTGTGCACTGGTTTTCCCACGTTAAAAGATTTCACCCACAGGCCTCTGCCAATACAGACCTGCACAAAGTCCTACGGCAACGGACGAGTGGCAGGGAAGACAGGAGCAGTGATCTCTGGGAGTCTTTAGTCACAAATCTGCACGCAGGCGGCAGCCATGTAATGGTCATTTTGTGCTTGGTTGAGACAGACGTGCATTTCGGCAGCAGTGGCTGTGACTGAGCAGGCCTTTTCAGGATCCCCTCTGCTCACCCCAAATGGGGAACAGGCTAGAAAAAGTGCCCCGGGCATAGGCTGTCTCACACTCTTCCAACTGGATGGCCGTACCCAATGGGATCACTCAACTCTGCGGCTAAAACAAGAGATACAACAGAATGAATTTTGCCACCCTTATAGACTCTCAGCACAGTGAATTCCCAGAAAGAACTGCCATAATTGCCAGAGAACTGGCAAGGCTCAAAGTTGACATTGCAGCTCTTAGTGAGACCCGCTGGGCTGATGAGGGCCAATTAAAAGAGGGTGGAAGTGGCTACACCTTCTTTTGGAAAGGAAATTCACCTGAAGATAGACACATTCACAGGATTGGCTTTGCCATAAAAAATAAGATCGCCAATCAGCTTTTGGAGCTTCCCGTGGGGATCAACGAGCCTCTCGTGACTCTTCGGCTCAAGCTTAGCAACAACCAATATTCCACGGTCATCAGAGCATGCGCCCCAATGCTCGATGATGAGGAAGACAATAAGGAGCAGTTTTATAGAACTCTTGATGCAGTCCTCACAGCCACACCTAAGGCAGACAAACTCATCCTCCTGGAAGATTTCAATGACAGAGTCGGACGGGATTCCCAACTCTGGAGAGGCACGATAGACAAAGAAGGGCTTATCACCGGCTTAAAGCCAAAGTCCAAAGTCCAAAGGAGGCTACATGACATTAAAAACAAGTGGTGGCAAGAGAAGGCCCCTGAGATCCAAGGTTTCGTAGATCAGGATGATATGAGAAGCTTCTTTCAAGCAAAAAAAGCTATTTATGGACCAAGCTCCAAAGGCCCAACCCCCTTATGTTCCCAGGATGGCTCCACCCTCCTCAAGTACAATGCAGCCATTAAACAATGCTGGAAGGAACACATTGAGAGCCTACTAAACTGCGAATCCATGGTTTCTGAAGACACCATTGAGTTTATTCCACAATGCTCAGCAATGAAACACCTTGCTGATCCCCCGTCTTATGAGGAAGTCCAGCGTGCCATCACTCAGACAAAAAAATCACAAGGTACCAGGCCCAGACGGCATCCCAACTGAGGTTTTTAAATCTGATAGGACAATGATCCAGCACAAACTTTGTCAACTCCTCGACAAAATCTGGACCTGTGAAGAAATTCCACCTGATTTTAAGAACGCCAACATTGTTACAATATTCAAGAAAGGCGACAAATCTTGTGGGAACTACAGAGGTATTGCTCTCCTCTCCATTGCAGGGAAGATTATTGCCCGGATCCTACTAAACCGCCTCCTCCTGCTTGCTGAGGAACTCCTCCCCAAATTACAGTGTGGCTTCAGGCCATCCTGAGGCACAACCGACAGATTCTGGAGAAGTGCAGAGAGCAACACCAGGAACTGTTCATGGCATTCATCGACCTAACCAAGGCCTTTGACTCTATCAATCGTGATGCCTTATGGAAGGTACTGTGTAGGTTTGGCTGTCCACAGAAATTCATTTCCATCATCAGACTACTCCATGATGGGATGACTGCCACCATTTTGTGCAACGGCTCAGAGACCGAACCATTCACCATTCGAACCGGTGTCAAGCAGGGCTGTGTGATTGCTCCAACACTCTTCTCCATTTACCTTGTCATGATCCTGATTCTCATTTGTGACCTCCTTCCTTACGGAATCGAGATGGAGTATCGTATGGATGGCCAACTCCTCAATCTTCGACATCTCCAAACAAAATCTAAGATCACGAGAATTGGCATCACTGACCTTCACTGACTGTCATTCTTCCACACACAGAGGCTGACCTGCAAAGCAACCTAAATCTTTTTGCAGATGCCTATCACAGCCTGGGTCTCTCTCTCTCAACATCAGGAAAATCAAGGTTCTCTACCAGCCCTCACCTGCACAAACTACTCCTCATACTCCACAAATCACCATCAGTGGAGAACCCCTGGAAAATGTGGACCATTTTCCGTACCTTGGCAGCCACCTCTCCCAAACAGCCATCACTGACTCAGAAATTGAATACAGGATCCGCTGTGCCAGCTCATCCTTTGGAAGACTACTCAAACGAGTCTTCAATGATAGGAATCTATAAACAGGACCCAAGATCTTGGTCTACAAGGCAGTTGCCATCCCCACCCTTCTCTATGGGTGTGAGATCTGAGTAAGCTATTGACGACATCTCAAGCAGCTGGAGTGGTTTCAGCAGCGCTGCCTCAGAATGATTCTCGGGATCAGCTGGGAAGACTGATGCACTTACATCAGTGTTCTCTCTGCAGCCAACATCAGCAGGATAGAAGTGCAGGTCATGAAATACCAATGCCGCTGGGCTGGTCACTGTGTACAAATACCTGACACTCGCCTCCCAAAGCAAATTCTCTTCTCTCAGTTAAGTCAGGGAAGGAGGGCACACAGAGGGCAGTGGAAGTGTTTCAAAGACACACCGAAAGTACATCTTAAAAATGGAGGCATCAAGCCAACAACTGGGAGAACTTGGCACAGAACAGAACACAGTGGCACCACAACATACACCAAGCCACAGCTCACTTAGAGGAGAACAGATGTGCTCATGAGACAGAGAGGCAACAAAGGAGGAAAGAAAGGGCACAACAGTCCAGCCAACAACTATGTCTCCTCCAAAATTACACCTGTCACTTCTGTGGGAAAATCTGCAAAGCAAGAATTGGGCTCCTCAGCCATTTAAAAAACTGACCAATGAATCCCCTTTGCAGACATCATCCTCGCATTGAATGATAGCCGAAGAGACAAGAGAGAGAGCTACTTAATGGAGAAAGACTGTAGTTTTTTAACTCCCTGACTGTACACATACCGAACAATGTTTTGTTCTGTGCTGTCAGGATGTCTTTGAGAAAAATATAGCTGCAGTTGGGATGGGATAAGAGAGAGAAGGTGTTTGCCAAAGTTTCGCAAATATAAATCATGCAGGTATATTGGTGAGAGTCATTTCTTTAACACTGGATTTCCACATTTTTGCATTTATGCTAAAATTGCAGGAAAGACACACAAATATTTTGTGAAATATATGTGCTTACATCCACCACACTGTTCCACCAGAATTGTAGAATTGTATCTAGAACCTCAGTGATTTGCTGTCAAAGGAAAAGATTCTGCAGGACAATGACAGCTGAATGCAGTGAGAGTTACAACCTGGAGTTCAGTGCCGGCCTAGAATTCAAACCAGTACCATGGCAACAGGCTTCAGGACCTGTCAGGAGCTTGTAAGTCACTATATATGTACTGTATGTTATTGTCATGCATTTGCACCACTGAAGTTAAGCCAGCGTTGCAGTTTTCATTATAAAGCCATATTTCCTGTTAAAATTTCCTCTATGATGGAATTTAACATTGAAGGCTTTAGAAACCAAGTATATCCCTCTCCTCCCTCAAAAAAATAATAATTACAGGCTGCTTTTAAATTGCACCTCTGCCAAAAAATAAAAACTAAACAAAACCACAGTGTCAGAGTGCTTTTCCCCTAAGAAAATAATAACAAATTAAACTTGGCAAATAATTAGTGTACAGCGCAAGTTATACTTCCACCTTTACAGTATATAACATTAACTAAAGATAATTTGTGAACAAAATGGCTTGATGTTAGGGAATCAGTTAGAGAAAGCACAACTGAGTGTAGCTGGGATGATGTCAGAGGCTGGGCGAGAGTCCCAAAGCAGCAGTTGGGAGTGGAGATGGACAATCAACTTGCTTTGCTAAAAGTTTGGTTTTGCTGTTGTTTTAATCAAACTAGCTAGATTTTTGTATTCAGACTGATGCTAAAAGATAAAATGTTAACACATACCAAAACACAGGGGGGTGACATTTGAAAATATTGCCCCCTCTTAAAATATACTACCCAGGTAATGATAACAAGGCCTTGCACAGAGGCGAAGCAATAAGGGGCATGTGGGGTCACGTGACCCTCCAGATTTGCTGCTTGGCTTGTACTGAGCATGGTCACACAGACTGAGCATGCTCAATAACACTTCTGAAGCTGGCTGCCCTCACTCTGGCCCCTCTCACACTATTGGCAGGCATGGGGCATCTCTGGCCTTGGGTAATGCATTCTTTACTCACTCAGAACTCTGGTTGACTTGACTGGATACTAATGGAAAATATGGTGCATAATCTGGTTTCATGTGCACCCACAACTATTCCTCATCCATTTGCACGGACCCATTCATGCATTTCACGATGCACCCATGTGAGAAGGCAGTTGTATGAAAGAGGATAGTTGGAGGCAAATTCCATGAGCAATAAAACATTCAGGCTACATGTGACATTAATCCTCAACATTTTCAGAAAACAATCAGGGGTGTCATTTAAGAAAAAATTGAGTGGGTGGAAGGGAAGTTGTGTCAGCATGCAGAACCATCTATGTGATTATATTATACTTTGCAAAGTCTTGGAGGGGATGGGGAAAGTAGAAAACATAACTCTATGAATAGTCTGGGAGCACAACTGCCTCCCCATGCCCTATAGTAAATGATGTCCCGACTACTGTCTTAACGTTTTCAAACGTCAAAAGGTTAAATTTGTCTGTGGTACAAAACAACAGTGATGAGAAGTGTTTCTCAGTCAGTTGTGAGTCATATCTCATCACCTGTCATACAACAGCAGCCTCAAAATGGAAAGCGTTAAAGTCCTGTTCTGTGGCTATACAACCAAACCTAAGTATTCATTGTAATTACACAGGAGATGAATCAAACCTGCTAAATTTCAAAGAGGTCTCTTGTTTCCTCTTCTGAATATTTCTTTATTGTTACAGAGATATCCTTCAGTCGCTGTCCCCAACACCAGGCATCAGTGCTAAAGTAGCAATGCTATTTTCAAATATAATTGGAAGACAAAATAAAAATATCAAACCATATTTTGAAGATTTTACTCAGTTTTTTTTCAGTAAAAACTTCCATCTATCTCAGTATGAGTTCTGCATACTTGAGGACATAGGGCCATATTTTGTTGCCTTCTCTCATATTGAATAGGAGCTTACCCAGTAGACCCACTGAAGTCAATGGTTATGTCACAGCAGGTGGAGCAAGGTGCTTCTCAGTGAAAGGGAATCACAAGTCTGGCCCGTAGTAACCAGGAAATGAATAAGTCCTCCAGGGTTTGCCCTTTTCGGCAGAAATCCTGAAAAGTATAAAGACGTGTAAAAGTGCAATGGTTTTATTGGTGAAAATGTAAAAGCATCCGTACATTTTGAAAAATAAAAATGAACAACAACAACAAATTACTTCTTACCCCACCTTTGTTCTGTTGTTCCTCTTTCTAACTTTTGAGTCAAGGAGATAACATTTCCAGTGAAATCACAGCCTTGGCTCACCAACCAGTCTATAATCTAAATTACCTAAAATTGGGGTTTTAAATTTCTTTTATTTCCTGTTTTAGATGTGGAATATGCCCAATTCTACCCTGGTCTAAGTCCTAGTTGGAATTGCCTCACTGATCCTTATCCATTTAATTAACCCAGAGCATGTCATCTGTCTGACTGTTTCCAAATAAAGTGTTTGTTTATTCTCTAAAGCCCTCTTTATTTCTCCTATGAACTCTTTAGAAATTGTTCATGAACTCTTAATTGATTGTAATAGAAAATGAAATGCTATCTCTGTATGTGTAATTGCCCTGAAAGAAAAGAGGAGTAAGGGAAAGAAAAGAGTGTGAAGAAGAAAAAGAAAAGAGAGGAATAGTATAAATCTGAGATCTGCGAGAGAATGCTCTGCAAGCAGAGAAGTAATTGGTATTAGAATATTTTGGTTTCATGCTGTGATGCAGGCACCAATGCCAGCTGCCAACTGTTTTACATGACACAGTTGGCACCGCTGATTTAAACACATTGATGAATGAGACCTCCTCAATAAAATTGGTGGTAATTATGCACTATATAAAGTGAAGGCTGACACTAAGAACACTGCATAGAAGGTGTTGGTGGGTTTTTTTTAAAGAGATTAACTGATTTCACAAACACAAAATGGTTTGCAATTGCAAACGCTGAATATATATTGATATTCAGTGACCTTGGCTTTTCTTCTGCTGCTCCAGTTCTTTTCAAGGAAGAAGCTATAAAAAGCTTTCAAGTGGGTGTGAAAAGGGTGAAGACCAAGGTGTGAAATGTCAGGAACCATTTGCCTTGTGAAAATGTTGCCACTGCATTAGTCAAAGTAAGGAGACAGAGAGAGATGGATGATTTACCATAGACAGAATCCTGTTACTAATCATGCTTTTGGTCTTTCTTCATGTTTTAACGGAATGAAATTACCCCTCCATTTTTTGTTGCTGGTGTTTGAAGGAACAATTTTTGCTTAGCATTCAAACTTCATGGTGGATTAATGGAACAGCAAAACATTCAAGAAAGCAAGTCACCCTGTCACACCATCCAACAAATGACAGAGCAAAAATATCCTCATTCTAAGTGTACTGGAAAGAATGTCAGAGGAAATAAAGTACTTTTAGGTCCTTAGAAACAAGGACACTGTAAGGGTTACTCCATGCAGAAAATATGCCATAAAGTCTCTGCTGCAGTTCTGAAGGTACAGTAGAATCTCAGAGTTACGAACACCTCAGGAATAGAGGTTGTTTGTAACTCTGGAATGTTCGTTAACTGAACAAAACGTTATGGTTGTGCTTTCAACAGTTTACAACTGAGCATTGACTTAATACAGCTTTGAAACTTTACTACGTAGAAGAAAAATGCTGCTTTCCCTTTATTTTTTTAATAGTTTACATTTCATACAGTGCTGTATTGTATTGTATTTGTTGTTGTTGTTGTTGTCTTCATTGTCGTCGTCTCTCCAGCTACCTGATTGTGTACTTCTGGCTCCAAATGGAGTGCGTGGTTGACTGGTCAGTTCGTAACTCTGGTGTTCATAACTCTGAGGTTCTATTGTAACTTAATTGTCCAGAGGAACAGAACATATTGACATTGTATACTGAACATGTCAATTACATGTACTGCCTATATTACATATCTATTAAAAAAAAATCTGTTTTAGTGTTATTTAGATCTGCACTGTACTAAATATAGTAGATGTTAATTAAGTCATTTTGCCTTATTTTATACCCTGGAACTATATACTGTATTATTCATCGCAGGACCAGCTCCTACAGATCTTTAGAAAAAACTAGTAGCATAATAGGTTATTACTATTCATCGGTCTAGCTCAGAGCTATCTAAGATGCCCATTACTATGGTATCTAAGGCCCAGGTCATCCAAGGTATTTAGGTGCCTAACTCCCATTGATTTCAGACCATCTGGATTTCAATGGAAGTTAAGCACCTAAATAGCTTTGAGGAGCTGGGCCTAAAAGATTTCCAGGTTAATTATACCAGCATACTGAGATTCCTAGTTGACTTAATGGTGTCTTCTTCTCTCTCCCATCCCTGGTTTCAGGAGGTTCTGCTTTGGATGTGATGGAGCTCATTAAGTCTGTGGAAAATATGATTCACAACTGCAATACACTGCAATCATCATCTCTCCAAAGGGTTTCAAGTTGCAAAAATTTATACACACACTTCCCAAAATAAAGGGAGATTTAATCATAAAAAGATAAATTGATTGGTTAACATACTAGCACAGCAGTCTGTCTGAAAATAATAATTGCTGCTCAATATGGAAAAGGAAACAAAAGAAATGGAAAACCCAAAAGGAGCAATAATTTAATGAAATGATACATCATGTTATCAACTGAGATGATAAAGCATCTGGGGAAGCCAAAATATTGCTGTCTATCTAGATGTTCTTATTTTCATGTCACAAGAGGAAATGCAGAAGTGAAAAAGATCCAAGTCATGCAAGAATAAAATTAGGACCAACCAACATCTACTAATGGAGAAATAAATTATTTGTACTAGTTGGTTGTACAATTAAGTCAACCTGTTCATTGAACCAAATGGAATAGAGGAACAAGTAAAACGCTAAAATTACTTAAAAGAAAAAAGCCTGAGGTAACAAAGTTTTCAATGTTTTGTAATTTTCTTCAACATTCATCTCTTGCTAAATTATATGACTGAAGGATCTCAACTAAATATTGGGCATCAGTGTACTGGTAACATCACTATCTATCAGTGTATCTTAGGAACTATGGTGACAGGCACTATAAAAAATTCTAAGCATTTCCCAGATATAATAGGTCTGAAAAATGATGTCCCTCCTGGAGTTCATGGGCTAGATCCACAGCTGGTGTTAAACAGCATGACTCCACTGAACATCAATGGAGCTACGGCAGTTTATATTAGCCAAGAATCTGACCCAGTTCAGTTTTCTACTCCTCACCCTTCCCTGGTAGATGAGGTTCTGCTGAGGATATTTTTATTTTATTTTATTTTTCCTCCCTTTAGTTGATAAGAACGCTTTGTTTAGATGTGAGGAAGGTTTCAGCATCCATCGAAAACTGATCAGACTCCAGATTAAACTGATCTCTGGAAACCTCTAACCATAGCCAGACTTCATCTTCATTTTTTGTCTTCAGCTCTCATGTGCTTTGATCTGTACATTGTGAGTTGTTTTGTCCCAGAGGAGCAAGCTATTTTCATAGGCTGTGGGTTGAGATGCAGACACTGATGCAGCAGGGTTTTGGCCTATTGAAGCCATTAAAGATCAGGACTAAGACCTGGAAATAGTAACTGAAGTAGACTGGGAAGCCATAGAGGGATTACAGTACTGAGCGATGTGTTCATTGGTTTGGGCTGTCACAAACTGAAGTCTCTCCTCTGACTGTCTCAGTGACTCAGTCTAGGAATGAGAGGTTAATGTTGGGCAGTATTTGGATCAGTGATATTTTTCAAGTGTAGGCATTTTGAGGACTGGGTAGAGTTATGCATTTTCCAAAGGGGCAGGCAGATTGATTCTCTGAAAGAGGTGTTGATGATTTCCATTAGCAACTGATAGGATGGTTGTTTTCTGGCTTTCACCAACCAGGAGGGGCATAAATCGTTGGACAGTAAGTTGCTTGAATATTCCTAGGGCTTCTAGGCCTTCTTGATCTGTAATTGAGTTGGAATTTGTTGGCTGTGGTGAGGTTGCTGCCATCGCATATGGATTAGAGTTTGCTGGTTTAGTGAATTCTTTCCTTTTATAGCTGATCTTTTTTGCAACATAGGATGGGAAATTTTGCAGTGATTCATGCTTGGTTTATTCTCTGGATTATGCCAACTATGTTATTAGGATGATACGTTAATTCCTGCATGTAGTCTACTAGGTCTTTGTCTGCAGTAAATCTGGTTGAAAGTTTTTTAATGAAAATTGTTTTTGTAGAAAAACAGTATTTTTTTCAAAAGCTAGAATTTTTATGAAACCGCTGTAGGGTTTTTTTGTTTGTTTGTTCAATGGAAAATGTAGATAAAAATGTGGGGGGTTTATTTTCTTTTTTAGTTTTTGGGGTTTTGTCTTTGCCATTTGGTCATTTTGTTTGTTTATTTCTTTTGTTTTGTAGTCTTCTTCCTCTTCATTTTGTTTGGTCATCATCATCTGTGTCCATCATCCTACTTCTTTGCTCTGTTGTGTTCATCTGTCTTAATTATCTTCTTTATACTTAGTTGACTTAATATAGCTGGTCAGAAAACAAGATTTCCAGTTCATGAAGAATTTGCATTGGAATTAATGAAAAAATAACAGTGACTTGCTCCATAATAGCTAATACCCCCGTGGACAAGGCATTCTGCTGCGAAGTAGGAGACACAGGTTTAAATTCCTGCCCTGAATCAGGCAGAGCAGGAAATTATTGCATATTTATTGGACCAGAAATAGAATGAGGCAGAGCAGGGTCTTCCACATCCCTGATCAGCGGCCTAACATCTAGGCTATTGGTTATTTTGGAGTGTGTTTGGGTCTCTCTCTCTCTCTCTCTCTCTCACACACACACACACGCATTTTCTGACCAAAAATAACCAGTTCTAATACTCAGGCATCACCTTTGGGTGGTATGGGGGCTGCCTATTACTCTTAAAATTTACCAATAGCTACAGTGCTTATAATGTACTTTTATGAATTGCACAAATAAACAGATATTCTTTAGGGTACAATTTGTTTTAAAAAAATTAAGATTACTTGAGGGGATGTTGAACTAGATAAATTATTTGTTAAATTAGTATCAGCCTGGTGAATATAAAATATTATATTTTATGTACTCTTGTTAGAAGGGAAAAATGCTTGGCTATTAAAAGGCTTTTACCTGCCCTCAACATTTTTCCCAAGGCAGACAGTATTAATTACATCTGAATCAATAACTCTTAATCTTCCAGAACTACAGACAATTAGGGAAGAAAAAAACAAATACTAATGTGCAGTGAAATTTACATAAATGTATGCATTTACATTTATTTTACAGTGCAATCAATCAAGTTATTTAGAAAATCTTAGCCTAGATACATTTATTGCAAAGCCTAATTAATGCTCTGATTCCTTTCTCCAGTGATTCAATCATTCCAATTGTGTAAAATATTAAGCAGACAACGGCCTAATAAAGGACAGCAGAATCTGCATTCCATGGATGATGAAGGATATAATATTTAATACATAATTACAAACTTAAATCAGAGATTGTGTTAAAGAGATGGTGGTCTTCCTGTGTCTTTCTTCATTGGGTGTATTCTTAAATATTTGGATTCCACATTATTTGCGGAGTGCAGAGAATGGGGGTGGGGACCATGTGGGTGTTCACATTAATTCAGACAAGCTTACTTCAGATGGATTTAGAAACTATTCAATATTTTCATTAATGCCTTGAATAATGGAATGGATAATCCTTATAAAATCTGTGAATGACTCCAAGCTGGCAAGCACTGCAAGCACTTTGGAGGACAGTATTCGAATTCATAATGATCTTGATAAATTGGAGAATTGGTCTGAAATCAACAAGATGAAATCCAATAAAGACAAGTGAAAAGTACTTCACGTAGGAAAGAAAAATCAAAAGCACAATTACAAAATGGGGAATTACTGTCTAGGCAGTAGTACTGCTGAAAAGGATCTGGGGGTAATAGTAGACCACAAATTGAATATCAGCCAACAATGTGATATCATTGCAAAAAAGACTAATACAATTTTGGGGTGTATTAACAGAAGTATTATATCTACGACACATGCAATAAATAACTCACTCTAATCAGCATTGTATAGGTCTCAGCTGGAGTATTGTGTCCAGTTTTGGGCATAACATGTTAAGAAAGATACAGATTGATTGGAGAGAATCCAGACGAGAGCAACAAAAATGATAAACCTGACCTATGAGGAAAGGGTAAAAAAACCCGGTGTATGTTTAGTCTTCAGAAAAGAAGACTTAGCAGGGTCCTAACAATATTTTTCAACTATGTTAAAGGTTGTTATAAAAAGGATGGTAATCAATTGTTCTTCACATCCACCGAAGGCAAGATAAGAAATTGTAGGTTTAACCTGAAACAAGAGTGATTTAGGTTAGATATCAGAAATAACTTTCCAACTATAAGAATAGTTAAATAGTGGAATACGCTTCCAAGGAAGGTTGTGGAATCCCCATCAATGAAGGTTTTTAGGAACAGGTTACTTAAATACCTGTCAGAGATGGTCTAGGTATATTTGGTCCTGCCTCATGAAGGGTGGAATGGACTAGATAACCACTCAAGGTCCTTTCTAGCCCTACATTTCTTTGATTCGGAAGTTCCTATTCCTTGTTGTACCTATCCAGTTAAAATCAATCAAAGAAAAATGTAATTGCAAATACATAACAGCTGGAACTGATCATGTCTTTGGCCAAAGTTGAGTGCAAAGATATGCCCAATAGTATACAGATGTCTAAAATATATCTAATGAGTTGACATCAGTACATATGGTTGGACGTTACAAAATGATCTGAAAGAATTAGGAATTAAAATCCCACTGAAATTTAATGGAACTTGTGCTTCCAACTCCCTTAAGTATTTTTGAAAAACCCATTCTCTCTATCAGTATTCCATTCCTGAATTCCTTATGGACATAAAACTTCCACACTAAGAAGTTGTTGGTTTTCAAGAAATGTGGGATTGGTCCCCAAGTGGTACACACTCTGCAGTAAAGACTCTTTCCATCTAGCCTTGATCTTTTCCAACCACAACCGTATATAGTCTGGAAGGGACAGTATGTTAAAAACTAATGTCACCTTATTTACATTTTTTTAAATAGTATGAGAGGATTTCTTTAAGAAAGATCAGCCACTGTGGAAGATGATAGATAGACTCAATCTGTTAGTGACATCCTCCAAAGTGGTCAGCGACCAATTGAGAATGTGTTTCCATGCAAATTTCTCTACTGTCTATTGACAGAAACCCGACTATGTGAAATGATTTAACCTTTTATTGGATCCTTTTCAGTTTTGCCAAAAGAACTGTTAACTTTTGGCCGGTAAAAGACACTCCAGTAAAAAAACATTTTTTAGTGATCCCTTTAGTGATTGCTTAATACATGTTTCACTGGACTTCAGATGATAAGCATTGCACGATATGCAAATGTTTATATGAACTATATTTTAAATATTAAAACATATCCTCTGGCAAAAGTTTTAAATGCTGTAGTCAAGACTCACAACACTATGGCCTCAATCCTGCTCCCCTTGAAGCCAATGAAAAATTCCTGTTGACTTCACTGGGAGCAGAATCAGATCTTCTAAGTATCTCCATAATGTAATGTTTCTCATATTTAATCCCCGATTTCCATATTTCAGTGAGTCTTATTTGGATATGGTATAAAGTTATGAATAAGGATGAATACTTAGCTTTAAGGGCTAGACTGTACTATTTGCCTATAATACATAGTCTATGGAAGCCCCTTACCTCAAAGAGGAACAGCCCCTCCTGAGACTCCCTGGTTGCCCCCAGGGAAGTAATTCCTTATAAAGTGCAGCATATTCTCCCTATGTGTCCAGTCAGCTCCACTTACCAGTGTGGGAGGGGTTCACAGCTCTGCCTGCTCCTTGCCTCTCTCGATCTATTCATTCCAATGGGTACCAACTGACCACAGCTCCTGTGCTGTCTTGAACCATAGAGCCATGATCAAGGTAATCCTAACATGGACTGCAGAAGGTACATCTCCAAAGTGCTGTGCAAACATTAACTGTGTTTAACTCTCCCATACCCAGATTACATTGAAAATGTGCAAATTGAGCTAATATCTTTTGTTACCTTGCATTTCTCTCTTAAATACTCCTTCCACTTCAGAAGATCAGCATCTTTTTAATGTCTATGAAACATGCCTTTTGCAGCTTAATAAAGCTGATCTCACTTGCTAGATCTAAGAGGTGATTTATACTATCTCTATTGAAATTTACAACCTGCATGGTGAAACACACCAAATTTTGTTTCCAAGTTGTGTCCGATTTGACTACAATTACAAACCATACCATGTAACCATTCCCAGTAGTTACTATAGGTTGTTAGATGAAGTTAATTCTTCTTTTCCTCCAATGGGAATTTTCAGGAAAAAAGGCCCTCTGTCTAATTGGCCTTGACAGTATAACAGCAGACCTGTTATGCTGGCCTCAACAATATTTCATTAGACTTATGTCATTGGTAATTACATTTGTCTTAGAACATAAGTGTATATTAAACCATTTTTCAGAGGGTGGAGGGTGGGGACAGAAAAAAAGCTTGTATCTCACATTATAGAAATAGTGATTGGTTCTGAATCATTAATATCTTAGGCATGCGGTGATCATCAGCAAGGAATGGAACGCCCTGAAACCCATTCTTTCCTTTCTTTTTCTGCGAGAGATCTATAACATACAAATATTCGTTGTTGTTTTTTGCAGGGACAGAGGGTTCATTTGGGAGTTTAGGTTCATGCCATGTAGGATGGTAAAGTCCATGTGAATTGCATCAGCTCAAGTCCACCAAACTTAAATGGACGTTGCCAACAAAGTGTGAACTTACTCACCATGAAGATTATTATTTATTAATATTACAGTAGCGCCAGAAGTCCTCAACTGGGTGCCATTGTGCTAGATGCTGTGTAAACATTTAAAAAATGCAAGTGCTGGCCCTAATGAGTTTACAACCTAAAAGTTCCACTTTTCAGGGAGCTCTAAACAAGATCGCAGATCTTCTTATGATGTATGGTCAGTTCTAGATAGATAGCATACCTATCTCATACCTATATCATGTTTAATTGGAGATTTGAAGAGATCCTGAATATATGTTTATTTAGATTCTTAAGTCTTTGGATCTGGTGTCTTTCAGTGTCATGTAAACTCCAAGTCCACTACTAGATGTTAACAAATAATAAAATAATAATAATAAATCATCTCCTCAGTACCCTCTACATGGAGGTTGCTAACTGCCATGTGGAAGGGGAGTGGGAAATGCCATCTTGCAACAGATGGTCCTCTGCTGCAGATATATACAGGATGGAAAGGGTAGAGGATAGTTGCACTAGTCACATTGTTTCCCCCAAGGCAACAAATGGGCAATACTCAGAAAAGTGAATAGAGCCTCGAGCTGGTCAGCAGGAAGAAAGAAGGATTGGGAGTAGGGGGTGGAGGGGTTGGGAGAGAGGGACAGAGAAAGAATGAGAGAATGGATGGGTGAGAGACACAGAGCAGGTCAGTGGTGAAGAGGGGGTGACCGGGAGAAGGGTTGAGCATGTCAGTGATTGTGCATGGATGCGATCTGAGAGGGTGTGAGGAAAAATACTATCTTCTCCTACCCCATCATTTGCTGTCACGTCTCTCGTATGTTTCATTCAGAAAGGGGGACAAGGGGATATCTTGGAGGAGAGGCGAATGTAATAGATACTTTCTCTCTCTCTCTCTTCTCTGGCTGTCTAAACTTCACCACATATATCTTACCACTGGCCCTTCTCCATGACCTCTTTCCCCTAACAGTCATCCCATTTTTTCACTTTGAAAACTCAGACACCCTACAGGAGCTGAAGTGGGAAGTGTAGAAGGCAACAGGTCATGGTGATAGGAATGGAACAGGGAATCCCCGGTACCTCCCTCATGCACCTCGGTACATAACTATAGCCAACCACCCATTGCAGCACTAGCCACTTCTGTGTAACTTCCTCCCTATTTGATAGAAGAACAATGGACTGGCTTCAACAAGAAACAAAGACAAGGAAAACAAGAAAGAAGAAGAAAAATCTAGCTTATAAAAGCAATATTATTACCAAAAAACCACACACACACACACCCCACACTCACCTTATACGGCATTGAAATTTTTAAAACTATTATCTATTTTATACAAATTGTTTCTTTTTGAATCCTATAAATTGGACATTTTAAGTCTGAATTATTTTAATATTACTTTCTGATCTCCAGTACCTACCACTAGTGATTTTTTTTAACCATTAACTGTGGCGAGAAAAAAGACTGAACAGACACCATGTTTCAGTCCTTCTCCATCTCTAATGTATTATGTACTTTTAAAGGGAAGTATCCAATCTGTGGAGATCTGATTTTGGCTGATCTCACATATCCGAGTTCCTCCAAGAGATTTCAATAAAAAATGCAGTACCTGCAGAAAGTAAATTGAAAACAAGCTGTAGTTGAATATTTTTTTACTTCCAAGTGGTGTACTTTGACCCACAAAGCCAACTCTACTCTTGATGTCCGGCTTTTCACCTTGTATCGCATTCATATTAAACATCACTTCTTTGTTATATTAGGTTGTTATGTGCTTCATTCGGCTTGGAAAAATATCCCTCCTCAGATATCAAGAGAAAAGCAATGGTAGATAACTGAATTAGCATTTCAGAGTGAAGGATCTTTGGCCACTTTGAATAGTATAACAGAGGAAAAATTATTCTAAATCATCCTGGGTGTCACCACATTGACTTTATGTATGCACAGATGAATTGACTCTATGTGTTTAAGATGTGGGATTTCAACATAACTTAAATCACGCAGACCTCATCTGTAGCCAGTTGGAAGGGGAGGGCAGTTAAGAGAAGATAAACCCCGCCCCAGAAATTGGATTGAACCAGAAGAAAGTGGCTAGAGGTATTCCTGAACCACAGTGCTGTCCCCCTGGCTCCAGCAAGTGACCCTCTGTCCCTCATGCTTATCTGTTTTCAGGTGGGAGTGAAAGTGATGTTTGCTGCTTGATGAGAACAGCTGAAAAAGGGCACAAAGGACAAAGTGATAAGAGAAATAATCTTTGGATTTTGTGTGAAAATAGAAGGTCAGGGAGCCTCAGTCTTCAGGAGCTGGGTGATGATGGCAGGACAGTGATATTTAAACACAGCAACTCAATAAGTAATTTTCCAGCAACACTACTCCCAGGCAGATGCATATTTAGCCATTAGGTCACAGGCAGGAACCAAACTCTCTCACACAATAACTTTATTAATGAAGGATGTAACTGACACTATTTACTTAATTACAATTCTCTTAATGACTTGATTACTAATAGCAGTGCTGGAACTGAACAATGGCATGTCTTCATCTCTGAGAGTCGAAGACTAATGGTGAAATAGTTTGTGAAATCGGACATGCCATTGTTTGTTAATTTGGGATTTGCCCAGTCTTCCTCAGAATTTGTGTAAGAGCCATTTCTAGCTTGGAATTCCATGTTGTCAACTTTTGTGCAGTTATAATTGGCAGTCATTTCTGGCAATTTTGGCTGTGGATGAAACACAGGGAGAGACCAATCTCCACACAAAATGTTTCACACTCACATTTATAATACATAATACAGACAAAAACACAGCCACAAGGCCTATGTCTACACTGGCAATTGAATGACAAAACTTTTGTCTTTCAGAGCTGTTAAAAAAAACAACCTGAAAGACAAAAGTTTTGCCACGACAAGTGCCAGCGTGAACAGCACGTTGTTGGCAGAAGCGTTCTCCTGCCAACAACGCAAACGCTGCTCGCTGGGGTTGGAAATTTGTTGTCAGCAGGAGAGCCAACAAATACTGGCTACATTGCATGACTTTTAGTGGCACGACTGTAGCAACACTGTCATGTCGCTAAAAGCTGCATAGTGTAGACATAGCCAAAAATGATTAGCACCATAGGTGGTAAGTTGTTCTATGGTTTGCAGCACTTCCAGTGTTCAGACTGAGACAGGTATTGTCCCACACTGAACAATATTTTACAATAAGGAAGTAATAATAGAGGGTGATTTTCTGCTGGGAGTTCAGCCTGAACCTAGGTAGAGAAAGAAGAACCAAAAACATGTGTGCACTAGAGAGGAAGAATGGCTTGTTCTTCACATTGGAAGACATGAGTCCAATGCCCTATTCTGTCATTGACTTCATCTTTGACTCTTGGTGAGTCATTCAGTTTCTCTGTTCCCATCTCTGAAATGGCATACAAGTACTTCCCTACTAAAGAGAAGAGATGCGAGGGTAAACACTTTAAGGATTATGAGGTGCTCAGATACTATTGTAATGGAGATCACGTAAGCAGTGCTGGGTGAACAGATTTTTCAGTTTGCTGGCAATCCTGAACAAACAAAATCATTTCAGGTCAAACTGAAAATGAAGTTTTTCTGCAAATCAAAAAGTCAAAAACATTTTCAAGTCAGGTCAAAGCAAAACAAAAACAAAACAAAAGAACCTCCCTTGAAACTTTTGGTACAACAGTTTTACAATTCCCTCTGTGCATGATATGGAGAAGGGATTGGATCTTGGGTATTAGATATTATAGGAGACAGTCCTAGCCACTAGACTGTGGGATAGGCTCATATGGGTTTTTTTGCACTCTCTCCTCTTGAAGCTGTTCCACTGTGTATAAATAAAGAAATATTTACTTGACAGGGACTTGAGTCTCCCCCATCCACAGGCACATTCCCACACCACCAGGCTATAACAACATCCTCACTTGCTGCTCCTCACCCACTGACTAGTCACTGTCATTCTTAGTAGCAATTCATAGTCATTCATGAGATTTTAAAAATGTAATACATGAGTTTAAAGTGAATTCATGACTTGGTGGGGGAAAGCTAGTGTCACGATCAGTGGGGTTTTTAACCATCAGAGGGGTGAGGCTCTAGAACAGCCTGACAGAAGGAGTTTTGGGAGCAAACAACTTAATTAGCTTTAGGAGAGAGAATGACAAATTTATGAATACAATTATGTGATGTTTGTGATGATGAATGGCAGAGCTCAACAGCCCCGGGGCTCATTTCTGGTTCATGTCTTATGTTCCTAAAGCTCATGCTTCAGGGTTTCAGCTGGCCACAATCAGGGGTCAGGAAGGAATTTTTTTCCTCTCTAATGTATTTTGAGAATACATTTTTATCTCCTCCCTCTAAAGCATCAGGGATAGCCATGGCTGGAGATGGCTGGGCGGGGTGAAGTAGGGCTCTGAGGAGGCACTGAGCATTCCCTCTCTTTCAGGTGCTTGGCTAGCTGGTTCTTGCTCACGTGCTCAGAGTTTAAGTGATCACCATATGTGGGGTTGGGAAGGAATTTTTCCCCAGATCAGATTGGAAGTGATATTGGAGGGTTTTCACCTTCCTCTGTAGTGTGTGGGTCACTTGCCACAGTATCTCATTTAATTTTTTTCTTGCCATTGTAGGGGCCTTGAGCACTGACACACGTCATTCCCTCCTATTCTCTGCTTGTGGCACACAATAGTCTAATCTCGTGTGGCCTGCCATACTTTGGTCTCATTTTGGTTGCTGGGTTTAATGTGCAGGTCCTGGGTGGTGATGGTGGCCTGCGATATACAGGAGATCAGACTATATGATCTAGTGGGTCCCTGTGGCCTTAAACTCTATGGCCATGTGGTGTGATGATGATTCTGCATCCACAAACCACTCACTATTCACAATAGTGTTTAGTCTAGTTTGGGAGGCTTTAAAGTGAGAGAAATGAATGATCTGTCTGAAAGAAGGGCTGTGAAGTGGCATGACAAGGATGGAAAATGTACAAACCACGGATGGATCGGGAAGAGCTCCTGCATTAGTGCTAATAGATTAGCCTTTGTCACATTGGCAAAGTTGAATCATTGAGAGCAAAAATCACTCTTGATTACAACAAACACTACAAATTCAGATAGATCCCACTGAAGATGTGTCACAGCTAGACTGAAGTACTCTAGTATCAAAAGGACTCCTTCATAAAACAAAAAATTGAGGTCTGATATTCTCAACCAAGGTAAGGCTCATTCCTAAGTCATATTTCTATCCAGATACCTTAAGGCTAAATTGTGCCCTCCCCTGTCACAAGGTGGTTGGCCCTTGTGACTGAAAATAGGCCCAGGTTCCCAGCTGGGCCAATGAAGGAGGTGGAGCTGTACCAGGGCTATAAAGGGTCACAGGAAGTTCAATGAGGGCAGAGCTAAGAGGGAAACTATAGTGTTGGGGAGAGAAGGTCTCCTGCAGTGGTCCTGAAGGAAAGATATTGGGGCTGAGGAGGAAGACCCAGCTGAGACAGTTCCTGAGGGAGGAGGGGCTGTTCCTGGCTTAAGGCTAGGTGGAAGATTTGTTTTGTGTTTGCGCTGGAATTTTGTAAAGAAAGAAAGCAGCTCCCAAGGCAGACTGCAACTGAATGAGAAAGTGAGTTTGCTTAAGGACCCCTGAAGAAGGAGAAGACAGGCATGGAGCACTACAGAGGCACCCCTGGCTACAAGGGGGAGCTCAGATGGTAGCCAACCCTGTTACATACCCCTTCTCAGACTCTTGCTCAGCCTTCCCAGAGATTGGGTCCAGGTCTGGTGTGGAGTGTGCAGCTTGTGCTTTTTACATGGCAATCCCTCCGAACAAATGGATGAGGAAGAGAAAAGAGTGGTGGAAAGTGGGAAGAGCATTGACTCCATTCCTTGTCCCCCTACTCACTGACTAGGCAGAACGGGCAGGGTGAAGTAAGCTGCATCCTTTCAAGGGTTGCAATAATGCATTTCTCCCCTGGAGCAAGGGGACAGGAGCTGTGACTTTGAGTCACAAGCTGGCTCCATCCGGAGTCTGCAACCAAGGAAAATTAATTACATACCACCCAAGCTCTGGGATGAGTCTCAAGGCTCACTCTAGCCTTTATGCATTTCCACTGTGCCATAGTGTCAAGGCACCATATATGCACTGTAGTCAGCCAACCCTCAGCCTGGGCTCAGACGTAGTTTCATTGAGTCTATTGCCCTTGGGTCTCCTACAGGAGCCCCGCTCCTGAGCAATCTCACTCTTCCCAGCAGGAGGTCATCTCACTCCCAAGATCTTTTCAGAGTCCAACTACTGTTCACTTGTCTGCAGTCCTTGGAGGTTCTCCCCAGGTCCCACCATTGGCTGCTGGCAGGAAACAACACTCCAAGGCCCCTGGCAAGAAAAATTATTAAAGCCCTAGAAAATATGACCTATGAGGTGCTTTCTGGATTTCCTCCAATTTGTCCACGTCTTTCCTGAAATGTGGTGCCCAGAACTGGACATAGCACTCCAGTTGAGGCCTAATCAGAGTGGAGTAAAGCTGAAGAATTACTTCTCTTGTCTCGCTTACAACATTCCTACTAATACATCCCAGAATGATGTTGCTTTTTTTGCAACAGGTGTTACACTATTTACTCATATTTAGCTTGTGATCCACTATGACCCTCAAATCCCTTTCTGTGGTACTCCTTCCTAGGCAGTCATTTCCCATTTTGTATGTGTGCAACTGATTGTTCCTTCCTAAGTGGAGTACTTTGCATTTGTCCTTATTGAATTGTATCCTGTTTACTTCAGACCATTTCTCCAGTTTGTCCAGATCATTTTGAATTTTAATCCTATCCTCCAAAGCACTTGCAACCCCTCCCAGCTTGGTACTGTCTGCAAACTTTATAAGTGTATTCTCTATGCCATTATCTAATTGATAAAGAGATCTTTGATGAAGAGATCTTACATTGATGAAGAGATCTTACAGAACCAGACCCAAAACTGATCCTTGAGGGACTCCACTCAATATGCCCTTCCAGCTGGACTGTGAACCACAGATAACTACTCTCTGAGAATCGTTTTCCAACCAGCTTTGCACCTAACTTATAGCAGCTCTATCTAGGTTATATTTCCCTAGTTTGTTTATGAGAAGGTCATGTAAGACAGTATCAAAAGCCTTAGTAAAGTCAAGATATACCACGTCTACCACTTTCCCCCATCCACAAGGCTTGTTACTCTGTCAAAGAAAGCTATTAGGTTGGTTTGACATGATTTGCTCTTGACAAGTCTATGCTGACTGTTGCAGAAATCATAAAGTGATAAGTAGTTGTGAAGGTGGCCAAAGTTTAAGCTTGCATATGAAGTTTAACTCTGTCTCCATATGAATTGCAATTACAGTTGGCCTGGAAAGGGTTTTGGGTTTTTTTGTTTCCACAAAAAATGCCACCGAAAATGAAAGTTTATTTTTTCCTCTTCAAAAGTCTTGTGATTTTTTATAAAAAAATTTAAAACCCACAAATCAAAAAATGTCAGCCTAAAAACAAAACAAAGTTTTCAGTTGTCCAGTTCTTCAGTGAAAATTCATTTTTATTTTATATATATAAATATTTTATATGTAATATATATTCAAATCAGACATTTCCGATGACAATTTCTGCTTTAGTAAGACTAAGCTCTTTTACAGTCCATTGTCCTCGCTGATGGGCCATCCGCCCTGTCTGTCTTTTCCATTGTTGTACCTGAAGTGTTAGCAGTGGGTGTCACCCAAAGTAGAATAGTTGAAATACAGATATATAGTCAGTATTCCTAATTTCAGGTACAGAAATGATATATGCATACAAATAGGATAATCACATTCAGTAAATCATAACCTTTAATGATATCTCACACGAGCCATCTTGCATAAAGTATATCTCAGTTATGTCATATACATATCATAAGCATATTTTCATAAATAATATGGAATGACACGTCACAAAGTCCATTCCTAATTATATGGAGGGACTTTTTAAAATAAGGAGTGGAAAGACAAATTCATCTATGGTGATATACTATGTATTCTGTTATATCACCTGGACTCCTTTTGTGTGTAACTTATGAACTATGGAAATGGAGCAATTTTATCATTACTTTGTTGATATGAAAATGAGTCTTCTATTTTGTAATTGCAAAGAGATTTCCCCTTTTTTGGTTCCTTATGAAACATGTATTCAAAGCAATTATAAGTAACAGAAAGAAAAATATCCCATTTTCAGAATAAAAACAAACAAAAAGGCAATAATATAGCTTTGATATTACATAAGATGCAAAAGGGAGTTCTGCTATAATGGTTTGAAATCCATGCTGTGCTTAAAACACACACTCGAAGAAAAAAAATCACTTAATATTTTAATTACAAAAAGTCATGATGGTTTCAATTACATAGAGGGTTCAATTACATAATAGGTAGGGAACTAAATGGAAAATGATCCTTTGTAATTATTCAAACAGAAGGCTAATGTCCTTATTAGCAGCGGAGAAAGCAATATTTCAGAATTGCCTCAAACACATAGCCTTCCATGCAGCGTTTTGAACCAACACCCACATGCAGAAAAAAGCAATTACAGTGGATTAGGTTGGGTATCTGGGAATTTTGACACATGCATAAAATCTGAGCTATTATGCTGGCAATACCAAGCACTGCAATTTAAGTCTTTTGGGTCAGATCATGGCCCAGTCCTACACAGCTGCCCATGGGCATCATGGAGAGTAAGACCCACATGCATACACTTTCCTGGGTGGCCTCCCTGCACATTTGCTGCAGAAGTAGGGGGAACAGAAGCTGAGCACCCAGTATTCCCATTCCCACCTCCCCTACTCAAGAGGAGAAAGAGGGGGAGGCCTGGGCAGAGTCTTGGCTCAAACCCTTCATGTGTCCACCAGCACAAGAGGGTTAGCAATCTGCTGCTGGGAGAGGCCGGTAACTGATTACAGTTCCGCAAAAGCAAGAGTGAGTTAGTAAAGCAATTATGCCTCTTAGGAATATTTTCTTATGCTTTGCTGTCCCTTAGGCAGTGCAGCTATGGATCACCCTTTACACATGACTAGATGTTAAAGCATAATATAGTCCTTTCCATTTTTGCAAAGAAAGAAAGATATCTGAGTGAAAATGTTTCCCATGTAAAACAAGCCAAGTTAGAAAAGTCTTTCCAGATAGAGATATGATAACTATAAAAACCTTAGAAAAACCTTAAATGTTTAATTAATCAAGTTAAACAAACTGCAGTTACAGCTAACTAGGTCCCCCCTCTCTGGGTCTGACTTCCATTTGTAGGTTTATGATGCTCTGGAGAGGACCAAGTTAGTCTTAATTGTTTCTTGTTTAAATTAACCACTTGAAGAGCTATCCCTTTTCTAATGTGGCGGTTTTATAGCTGTCATGTCTTTATATGGCTGTAGTGTTTTTCTTTTCTTACTTGGCTCTTTAACATAGTAAGTTTTCCATCAGGTACAATGTATACAGTTTATGGACTGGATCCTCCTTTGTGGCCGAGAAGTGTTGATCACAGAAGAGGAGGGGTATGTATAAAATGTAGCTTTGTTTGATCTCTGTGCTTCCTGGTTCTAGGGCCATTGTCCGCTTGATGGGTTCCCTAAGAGCAAGTTAGAACAGCATGAAGGTTGCACTAACTTGCACCAGCTGCTTATGACCAAGGGCACAATTTGGCAGTTGTGGATCATTGTTCATAGGTTGGGGTTAGTGTGTGAGAGCCCCGCAAATCCGTGGTCAGAGCTGTCCCTGGGTAGAGTGAATCGGGGCGACTGCTCCGGGCACTGTGCTTTGCGGGGCCCCACGGGCCAATACGATTGGCTTGCAGTCGGTCCTGGAAGACAAATCTGTCACTTCCGCCCCAGGTCCCTCACTTCCGTCACTTCCACCCTGGGCCCCACACCTTCCTAGGGATGGCAATGTCCGCGGATATCCGCTTTATATCCGTGGGTCATTTTTGCGGATTGCGGATTGATGTGGATCCAAATTTTTATATCTAAAGCCCTGAAAATCTGTGGATATCTGCTTTATATCCGCAGCATTGATGCGGATATCTGCATATCATTTTTGCAGATTGGATGCAGATACACATTTTCTGTCCTCACAGGGCACTAGTTAGTGTAAGACCCACTCTGGAGAAAGTATGCTATCCCACTGAGGAGATCCTCCAATGAATGGTTGAGCTGGTGTTAGGACAGCTTAGTAGTATACAGCACAATGCAAACATGGCTAAAGAACTTGGGCCAAACCTTGCAGTTCTTACTCACTCCTTACCCAATGGGAGTTTAACTTGAATAAGGAGTATGAAGTGCAGGATTAGACCCATCTGAGTCCTGAGAGGCCCCAAGCACCTTGACTAGGGTAACTCAGGAACAGCAAAGGCCCAAAAGTCTATTTTCTCTTTCAGATCATCGAAGGTCTGAATAGCTGTGAGACAGATGCTGCTGAAATTCAACTATAGGAACTAGCTGCATAAAATAGGGCAGAGGAAAGAAGTGCAGAAAGTTGTAGGAAACCTGAATTCAACCTAAGAAGATCCGGTGTGTGAATTGGGTATCTGGTAAAACCCAAATGTGGGAGAAACTTTTATATGGACATTATTAATACCAACAGAAAGGGGAGAAGTTTATTAAAACCTGTTGCTTCCTAGAAAGGGGAAGAGAATTTGGTGTTTTGTTCCAGGAATGACACCGAGCTGATGAGGAAGAGCAGATACTGCTACGGGACATTGTGAAATGATAGGAATTGCATAGAAAGGGAAAGGGGGAGAGAGAAAAGGGATTTAACATATCACATCAAGTAATCAGTGGCCAGGCTTTCTCCATGTTTAAATTATTTACTACTTACATTATATAGGCACTCATATATGCAGTATGTTATCAATAAATCAGGTGGCATTTATGTTGGGGACCAATGACCTATTCATTATTCTCTGTAGAAATGTTTGACAAATCATTGTGTTATTGTTATGCTCTGACTGGTTGTTACACTTTCTTGGGGTGCCCAGAACTGCAAATCACCCTGTTACCTCATTGCTCAGCATACAAGGGATCTGTTGGTGTTACACTGGGTGAAAACTCTTTGCCACTCCAGTTTGTTAGCCAGCTCCACCCATTCCTCAAGACTCTGCCAGTCCTAACTTTGCCTTGCAGATTAACCCTTTGTTTACTGTGGTTCCCAAACTCTCCAGAGGTGTCTCCCTGCTGCGTCCAGCCACTGTCACTGAACACACAGAGAAATTACCAAATCCACTGTCTCCAAAGAGACAGCCTGTTTAGTCAGCTGAGGATGTACATCTTACTTTAATATAACAGCACTACTAAGCAGAGATACAAGAAACAGAAAATGATTACCAATAAAACTAAAGTGTATTCATGCTTTCTTGTAAACTTAACAGACTATAGTCTTGGACTCAGATAAGTTTCTTACCTAAAGCAACCTTTCCTTGTCACCCACCCACATGGCAGGGGATCCACCATCAGGGGTGATGGAACAGGGGGGCGGGATCAGGGAGCCATGGCCCCATCACTTTTAAAAGGGGAGAGCTATGCCCTCCCACTTTTTACTGGCCGTAAGGACAACTGACAGTGGAGAGGGGACAGAGACAAGCGAGTAGGAAGAGGGGTTTTGGGGTGAAGAGGCGGCGTGGGACTGGGGTCCTGGGGATAAGAGGGAGGCCAGGAGCTTGGGGAGAAGAGGAAGTGTGAGGGGGAGGGGTGTCATGGGGGCGGGGCCAGGATTCAGGAGCCGGTGGCCCCCTGCACTTTTAGGGAGCTTCTGCTGCTCCTGTCCACCGTTGAGATATACAAAGAGTGCTGGCCTCTTTTTCCCCTAAGTTGCAGATAACCAAAATGTCTTTTTGCTTCTCCTTGTATTCCCCAACTTTTATTGTCTGTGTCACCAGAGTTGGGATGAACCCCATGGGTTCTGTGTGTCTTCCTGTGTGCTGAAACCTTTCTGTTTCCTCATCTTCCTGGTGATTCCTGAGATGCAAATGAACTGCTCATTGTCTCTGATGTCACCAAGCTCGATTTACATTAGAGACAGGGAAATAACTATCCTCCTTCTTGTCTAGAAGAAAACCTATTTTCCCTGTTGTTTGGTTACAGACTTAAAAGCACAAATCAGTAAGTAGCCATAATTCCTCACGAAGTATTAATACATATATTTCACAATGATATTAATGATGAGTATGTCACCGGCTTTCACTCGATATCTCACACAACAGTCTTTATACCTGAATATTGTGACAGCAATGTGTTAGGTGTAGTGAGTTAGGCTTGATGAGAGTTACCTTTACATGTCAGTGAACCCTTTGCCAGTGAGCACTGAGGGGCTATTAGGGTCACCCCTCCCCTCTTACAATGATGCAGGAGGTTCAGCCACTGGCTGATCCATAGGCAGTGGATCAGAACTCTCTTTCCTGGACAGGGCATCTGCTACTATATTTTCTTTCACCTCAATATGCATGATTTCCATGTCATGTTCTTGGAGCATCATGCTCCATTACAGTGTTTGGAATAGGTGCTTTGGTTCTGTGTAACTAAATTAATTGACAGTTAGAATCCTGGATTTTCTGTGAAAGAGAGAGGGCCTTAACTGTTTGATTGCCCACACAATGGCATAACCCTCTTTTTCTATGACAGAGTAATTCTGTTCAGTGGGTGTGAGTTTTTTACTTAAGAAAGCAACGGCCTGCTTGTTGTTACTTTCCTTGACTGCACCAATATTGCACTAAACCAATGTCTGAGCCATCAGTACACAGTTCAAACATTTTGTCAAAATCTGGACTGGCCAGAATAGGCTTTTCTGACAAAGTCTTCTTTACCTTATCAAACCCTCTTGATAAGCTTTTGCACACAGGACTTTGTTTGGCTTTGTGTTTTTTGCAGACATCCGTGATTGCAGGCACAACATTACTGAATCCATGCAAAAATCAGCAGTAATAGTTAACCAAGCCTAGGAAAGACTGGACCTGCTTTTCGGTTGGGGGTGTAGGCCAATTAATAATAGTTTCCACTTTCAAGGGATCAGGAGACATTTGGCCATTCCCTACCCCATGGCCCAAATAAGGAAACTTGACTGCTCCTATTTTACATTTGGATGCCTGTACAGCAAGACCTGCATCTCTGAGTTTTGTTAATACAATCCCCAATTGTGATCTGACCATGAGTTAATAAATATTGCAACATAGTCAATATAAACTTGTGCAAAGTCTAGTAATCCATTTAACACTTGATTGAAGAGCCTCTGAAAAGTGGTTCCTGTTTTAATCCATCCAAAAGATAACACCTTGAACTCATATAGTTCCAGATCAGTAAC
Source organism: Chelydra serpentina (assembly GCA_037349315.1). Classification (NCBI taxonomy): domain Eukaryota; kingdom Metazoa; phylum Chordata; order Testudines; family Chelydridae; genus Chelydra; species Chelydra serpentina. The sequence goes on from JBAIAC010000010.1 coordinate 50,430,942, forward strand.
AAAAGCAGATTTTTTTCTATACAACATTGTTTAAAGGAATCTGCCAATAACCTTTAGCCAGGTCTATTATGCTCAGGTATTTTGCTTTGCCCAAAGTATCTAATGTCATCAATTCTAGGGATAGGATATGCATCAGGAACTGTGACAGCATTGTTTTCTATAATCAACACACCACCTCACAGTTTTATCTTTTTTTAGGCACCAGTACAACAGGTGAGGCCCAGGAGCTGTCAGATTCTTTATTTAACCCCATATCCAGTACACTCTGTATTTCTTTGAGAATTTGTTCCTGTACTTTGCCAGTGGTTGGTTATGCCCTGCTAGGTGCAGGCTGGGGTCCCAAAGTGCCAATCTTATGGACCGTCTCATGAGTCATCCCTGACATGCTAGAGAATACTTTCTGTGGCTTTGCTGCTTAGCCAGAATTTCTGCCCTTTCAGTCTGTGTTAACTTTTTACATATTTGTAGTGAGTTTGTTAGGCTTGATAGGAGTTGCTGTTACATGGCTGTGAACCCTTTGCCAGTGGATACTGAGGGACTCTTATGGTCACACTGATTACCTTCCATACATATTTTGTTCAAAACAACTCTTCATCCATGTTAGTCAAATCAATCAAGACAATAAAATTCCTCTCATACTATGGAAATACTACATGAAATGCTTCAAATGACTAACCCCTCACCACCCAGTGCATGTAAGCCAAAACACTGGTACATTCTCACAGGCCTAAGTTTCACAGAGAGAGCACTGTTTATAAGGAAAAGCTATTTGCTACAATGACACACTTGCAGAAAGAAACTTATATTTGATTGTGAGCAGACACTTGATTGGGGTCTGGTGTCTGAAATACTTGATCAGATGCATCACTAGTCATAAACAATCAGCTTCTTTCTTCATCAAAGAACCAAAGGTCAGCAAACCTCCAAAGCTGTCTAAATTTGTGACTGTCAATGATTAATGGTACTACTTGGTTTTAACATGGTATATTATTTCTAGTGTTTTTTCAATTTGTCGCTTTTTATTTTGTTAGTACTAAGGCTGTTGATTAAATGCAGTTAACTCACGTGATTAACTAAAAAAAAAATTGTGATTACAAAAAATTAATCACGATTAATCACAGTTTTAATTGCACTGTTAAATAATAGACTACCAATTGAAATTTATTAAATATTTTTGGATGTTTTTCTACATTTTCAAATATATCAATTTAAATTACAACACAGAATACAATGTTTACAGTGCTCACTTTATATTACTTTTGATTACAAATATTTGCAGTGTAAAAATGAGAAAAAAATAAATAGTTTTTTTCAATTCACCTCATACAAGTACTGTACTGCAATCCCTTTATTGTAAAAGTGGAACTTACAAATGCAGATTTTTTTCTTGTTACATAAATGCACTCAATAACAAAACAATGTAAAATTTTAGTGCCTACAAGTCCACTCAGTCCTACTTCTTGTTCAGCCAATCGCTATAAGAAACAAGTTTGTTTACATTTATGGGCGATAATGCTGCCCGCTTCTTATTTACAATATCATCTGAAACTGAGAAAAGGTGTTTGAATGGCACCTTTGTAGCTGTCATTGCAAGTTATTTATGTGCCAGATATGCTAAACATCCATATGCCTCTTCATGCTTTGACCACCATTCCAGAGGACATGCTTCGATGCTGGTGACAATTGTTAAAAAAATGTATTAATTAAATTTGTGACTGAACTCCTTGGAGGAGAATTGTATGTCTCCTGCTCCATGGTTTTACCTGCATTCTGCTATGTATTTTGTTTTATGGTAGTCTCGGATGATGACCCAGCACATGTTATTCATTTTAAGAACACTTTCACTGCAAATTTAACAAAACACAAAAAAGGTTCCAATATCATATTTCTAAAGATAGCTACAGCTCTCAGCCCAAGGTTTAAGAATCTGAAGTGCCTTCCAAAATCTGAGAGGGATGAGGTGTAGAGCATGCTTTTAGAAGTCTTAAAAGAGCAACACTCTGATATGGAAACTACAGAACCTGAACCACCAAAAAAGAAAATCAACCTTCTGCTGGTGGCATCTAACTCAGATGATGAAAATGAACATGCGTCAGTGCACACTGCTTTGGATTGTTATCAAGCAGAACCTGTCATCAGCATGGACGTATGTCTTCTGGAATAGTGGTCGAAGCATGAAGGGACATGTGAATCTTTAGTGCATCTGACATGTAAATATCTTGCGACGCTGGCTACAACAGTGCGATGCGAACACCTGTTCTCATTTTCAGGTGACATTGTAAACCGTAAGCGGGCAGCATTATCTCCTGCAAATTTAAATAACCTTTAAGACAAACCTTGTTTGTCTGAGCAATTGGCTGAACAAGAAGTAGGACTGAGTGGACTTGCAGGCTCTAAAATGTCACATTGTTTTATTTTTGAATGCCCTTTTTTTTTTTTACATAATTCTACATTTGTAAGTTCAACTTCCATGATAAAGAGATTGCACTATAGTACTTACATTACGTGAATTGAAAAATACTATTTCTTTTGGGTTTTTTACAGTGCAAATACTTATAATCCAAAATAAATATAAAGTGAGCATTCTACACTTTGTATTCTGTGTTGTAATTGAAATCAATATATTTGAAAATGTAGAAAACATCCACAAATATTTAAATAAATGGTATACTATTATTGTTTAACAGTGAGATTCATCGCATGATTAATCACAATTACTTTTTGTAATGGTGCGATTAATTGAGATTAATGTTTTTAATTGCTTGACAGCCCTAAAGTTTTTAATGTTTTGTATAATAGAGGGAACTTTCATATTGCAATAAATGTGAGAAAGAGGTTGATTGTAAGGTCAAAAGCAACATTTTAGGTCATACCTGGCTCTTGTATGTACATGAATGACTACTATTTACTAACAAAAATAAATAGATGCCACAAGTGCACATTGAATTTGGCTTTATGAATTCACAGCAAGTTCACACAGAAAGACAAAATCACCTGGGATAATATATTTGGAAAATTTCCTCACTATAAAATCTCTTTAAGATTTTGTAATAATAACGGGTCAGAATTTCTATACAAATCAAGCATCTTTGTAGACTGTAGATTTGCTTTACACAACCTTTAATTATAGTCTGTGAACTGCAATTAAAAGAGGGCATGGCTGAGACTAAGTGAATGGGACAAGTTGAGTTGAAGACAGTGCCATCATTTTAAAGAATCATCCTCCTTCCCCATAGCTGCCAAGTCCAGTCACACCATGTGTTCTGAATCTGTCCTTTCCTGGAATGTATATGTGACAGGTTGGGGCCACAGAGACCTGCTTGGTGCTGCCACCTGGTGTGCCAAGGCTACTTCTGCCCCTGCTTCCAGGCCTTTTCCAGCTTGGGACTCCCGAATCCTGTCTGTTTTGAGCCAGATTCCACTGATCTGCTGCAAACACAGACCCAGGTTCGAACCAAGTCCACTCACCACTGTAAGGCCCCTGGAAGCGCTCTTGCCTTTGACACCCAGCTGCTCAACTCCAAGGAGGCTCAAACCCTTAATAAATCCGTTTTACCCTGTATAAAGCTTATACAGGGTAAACTCATCAATAGTTCACTTTCTATTACAAAGATAGAAAGTTATGCACAGCTGTTTGCGTTCCCCCAGGTAACAACTCAACTCCAGGAAACTTAATAAGTAAAAAGTGATTTTAATAAGTACAGAAAATAGGATTTAAGTGAGTTCAATTAATGACCGGCAGAACAAAGCAAGTTACTTAGTAAAATAAAATAAAACACGCACATCTATGTCTATTCAAAGTTAACACAGATAAAAGCCTCACCAGATTTGGATATTTTTCTTTTTACAGGCTGTGGAATCAGCCTGGGTCCAGTTGAGCTCAGCAGACTCTCTCACCCCCTAGTGTGCCTCGTCCTTTGTTCAGTTCCCCTCAGGAATGTCCTTGGGGGGGTGGAGAGCCTCTCCCTTTAGCCAGCTGAAGACAAAATGGAAGGGTCTTGCAAGGGCTTTTATAGCCTCTCTTCCTCTCCCTGTGTAGGATCCAGTTGCCCTGGAGTTTTAGGATCACATGGGCAAGTCACCTGCCCATGCGCCCTAACCAGTCTAACCAGTTGCATTCCAGACCTGGCCCCAATGTGGATTGGGGTCTGCAAAGTCTTTTGTCTGTCAAGTGCTCGCATTTAACAGGCATTCTTTGCTCCAAAGATGATCCCATGCACTTACAAAGGCTATGTACAAAACCAGCAAATATAAAACCAATCTTCATAACTCCAACTACAACAATGATACATGCATACAAACAGGAGGAGTAAATTCAGTAGGTCATAACTTTCATAGAGATATGTTACATGGCACATGTAGCATAAAACATATTTTAGTTACATATATACATTTATAAGCATCTCCCCATAAAGTTTTATGGGGAACACCGTCACACCCTCCTCCTGAACTTACTGCCAGAGACTTGGACACTGTCCATGGCGGAGGCAGTACACATAAAGCCCCTGTTTGTCTTTGGTCACACCCCTTTTCAGTACTGGCACACCACATGGTGTCGTTCGTAATGGTTTTAGCAAAATGCGAGGTTCCTGGTCCCCGGGCGCCTGAAAATGGGTTGGGGTGTAATATTGCTAACAGGATACAGATAGCAATACCTGTTAAGGCGTAGGAACCTCGGCATTTAGCTCTCAGTGCCATGAGGCGGCGTGCCTCAGTTTCCCCTTTCACACAGCAGCCTGGGCCTGTTATGCTTTTGCTGTTGTGCCAAGCTTCCAGCCGGTTACCCGATATAGGCCGACAGGTAACATGTTTGTACGACCGTGAGGCCACCATCCCAAGCATGTACAACAGTTTTTCCCACCAATCAGGTATGTTCCCCATCTTGAAAGGGTTGACCCTCAGTGTTAACTCCTTTGTTATAACCCACAGATGAAGTAGGGAAAGACACAGGATTACCCGCCCGTCTGTGTACCCTGGTAGGCACTCTGATGCAGATTCTTCTGCCTCTTTGGAGCAGGCTCCTGAATCAGGCATGCGTTTGAGGCTCTGGCAAGGAAAGGGTGTACTGCAACCCGGCCTGCCCTCGGCCCCTCCCTCTGGAATTTCTCTGGGCTGGTTCCCATCCCCTTGTGTGGCTTCACCCGTGCAGAGACTCGCTCCCTTCTGCTTTGAAGAGAGAGGTTTGCCTCCTACCCGTGTAGCAAGAACAACCTCTTTCTTGGACACCCCAGTATCTGTTCCCAACAGGTCAGCTGGATGGACTCCCCCGTCCGGGAGGTCTGACCCCCAGCTTCCCCTTCTAACCTGATCCACAGGGGAGGGGTCTGGCATCTGAAATGCAGACTTTTCACCCTCCTCCTGGGCCAGATCCTCCTGCCAAAAGGTGGGCGGGCTCTCCGGCCCCCCCCTCACCTTCCCTTCCTGGGCCTCCCTCTGGGCCAGACACTCCCGTGTCCCCCTGAAGAGAAGGTGACCCTGGTCCAGCTGTGGGCTCACAGCTGCAAGCTAATATAGACCCTTCAGTGGCCCGGAAAATTCCCCCCTTGCTATGAGGTAGAACATTCCCCTCCCCCGGGGAGATGATTACAGGACAGGAACTGGCCACAGCTGCAGTCCCTGTGACTTCGCCCCCCCCCTGGGGTTTTCAGCACCAGGTTCCTGCTTGCTGCCACCCAGCCCTGGGACAGATTCTGCCACAGCAAAGAAATCATTTCCCAGTAGAAACGGTGCAAAATTGTGTGACACTGTTGCCACAGTTAGCTTAGCCTGCAAGTTTTCCGTTTGCATGTGTACTTTTGCCAGAGGTGCAATGACTTTGTAGCCACCCACCAGCTCCAATTCTGCCACTTTACCCGGCAACCAATCCTTCTCTTGGATCAGGTCCCTCCTGACTATAGAAATTTCAGCACCTGTATCTCTCAACCCAGTGATTAACTTCCCATTCAGTCTAACCGCATGCACATGCTCACTGCTTGGTGGGGTAGAAGTCAACTTCACAAACCCTGTGTGGAAAGAGGCAGCAGCTTCATGGGCCGCTTGATGCCTGTTTTCACTCAGCAGGGGACACTTATCTCTCAGGTGCTCGGTGGACTTACATTGATAGCACCTCCTGGGCTCCTCTGATTGTACAGGGAATTTGGGACGAGTACTAGGAGAATGGGGAGGTGAGCGCCCAGCCTCCTTCTTCCCAGGGGTAACACGGTGACTCTGTTTTCCTTCGACCCTGTACCCCTCTGCCAGTGGTTTATGCTTAATTGCAGCTTGCGCCTGCTCATAAGAGTCTGCAAACCCAGCTAATTCACTAACGGCTTTTACCTGTTTGTCCCACAAGTACTGTTTTACATCATCACTGCACATATTCAGGAATTGTTCCTGAGCAACCAAATCACACATCCCTTCAAAGCTTGTAATGTCTTTTCCCCTCACCCACTTGTCTACCAGAACTGTCATTTCATTTGCATAAGCCAGGTAACTTAACCCATCTCCCCTCTTAAGACTCCTGAATTTAACCCTGTAGGTTTCAGGTGTAACCTGAAACTGTTTCAAAACCAGTTCCTTAAATTTACCATAATTGGAGGCATCCCCAATGGGCATCTTATTGAATATGTCCAGAGCTCTGCCAGTCAATTTGGCTATCAAGGTGGTCATTTTTTGATCTTCAGGGATCGCATGGAGGGAGCACAGTCTCTCGAAGGTGATAAAATATTCGGCTATATCCTTGGATTCATCATACTGGGGGCATAGACGCTCCCATTTGGGGATTTTTGGGGAAGCGGAGCCGGACGCTGAAGGGTTGCGACTCTTCAACTCTGCAACAGCCAGTTCATGCTTCTGGGCCTCCATAGCTCTCTTGTGGGCCGCCTCCTCCCTGATTCTTTCTGCTTCCATAGCTCTCTGGTGGGCCAGCTCCTCTGCTTCCATAGCTCTCTTGTGGGCCGCCTCCTCCCTGATTCTTTCTGCTTCCATAGCTCTCTTGTGGGCTTCTGTCTCTGCACTAATTTCCAGCGTACGTAATTCGATTCGTCTCCGATGTTCGTTTTCTTTCTCTGTTATTTCGAGTCTGGCAAGGTCCAGTTTTACCGTGGCCTCGCTTACAGACATCTTATTGCTGTCTGGTGCTGGGCCACGCCCCTCTGCAGTTCACTGAAACTGGACTGCACTCAGATAAGGAGCTCTTCAGTTAAGGGACTTTCCCAGCTTCCCTGATCTTCACTCTTACTTATTTGATTTCCTTTTCTGTCCCTACTTCCCTTACCCGAAATAAGCAAACAGAAAATAACAAACCAGTAACCACTTTGTCTGTTTTCCAGCCACCACACTTAAAACTCACTTAAAATCACTACCAGTACGTCAAAGCAATCAGCTGTGCACAGATCCTGCTCGAATACGCCACTGTGACAGGTTGGGGCCACAGAGACCTGCTTGGTGCTGCCACCTGGTGTGCCAAGGCTACTTCTGCCCCTGCTTCCAGGCCTTTTCCAGCTTGGGACTCCCGAATCCTGTCTGTTTTGAGCCAGATTCCACTGATCTGCTGCAAACACAGACCCAGGTTCGAACCAAGTCCACTCACCACTGTAAGGCCCCTGGAAGCGCTCTTGCCTTTGACACCCAGCTGCTCAACTCCAAGGAGGCTCAAACCCTTAATAAATCCGTTTTACCCTGTATAAAGCTTATACAGGGTAAACTCATCAATAGTTCGCTTTCTATTACAAAGATAGAAAGTTATGCACAGCTGTTTGCGTTCCCCCAGGTAACAACTCAACTCCAGGAAACTTAATAAGTAAAAAGTGATTTTAATAAGTACAGAAAATAGGATTTAAGTGAGTTCAATTAATGACCGGCAGAACAAAGCAAGTTACTTAGTAAAATAAAATAAAACACGCACATCTATGTCTATTCAAAGTTAACACAGATAAAAGCCTCACCAGATTTGGATATTTTCCTTTTTACAGGCTGTGGAATCAGCCTGGGTCCAGTTGAGCTCAGCAGACTCTCTCACCCCCTAGTGTGCCTCGTCCTATGTTCAGTTCCCCTCAGGAATGTCCTTGGGGGGGTGGAGAGCCTCTCCCTTTAGCCAATTGAAGACAAAATGGAAGGGTCTTGCAAGGGCTTTTATAGCCTCTCTTCCTCTCCCTGTATAGGATCCAGTTGCCCTGGAGTTTTAGGATCACATGGGCAAGTCACCTGCCCATGCGCCCTAACCAGTCTAACCAGTTGCATTCCAGACCTGGCCCCAATGTGGATTGGGGTCTGCAAAGTCTTTTGTCTGTCAAGTGCTCGCATTTAACAGGCATTCTTTGCTCCAAAGATGATCCCATGCACTTACAAAGGCTATGTACAAAACCAGCAAATATAAAACCAATCTTCATAACTCCAACTACAACAATGATACATGCATACAAACAGGAGGAGTAAATTCAGTAGGTCATAACTTTCACAGAGATATGTTACATGGCACATGTAGCATAAAACATATTTTAGTTACATATATACATTTATAAGCATCTCCCCATAAAGTTTTATGGGGAACACCATCACAGTATACTATGTAAAGTATTTAAGTGCTTTTTATTCCATTTCAAAGGCAGATTTAAGAGCAGGAAAAGAATGTTGACAAGCAATGATAAATGATAGAATTTCCCTCAAAACTCAATTGATGTCCCTGGGGGATGCTGGTTGGTGCTCATTCAGAGTCACAACTGAGTTCCTGATGTTCACCCTTGCTCCACGTAGGAAGTAAGTGTTAGGATTCCCTCCGAGACCTTTCCACCTGGCTTATCCAGAACAACTCTCCCAGTCTGGAAAAACAAGTCTGAAAAACAATTGAACTAGTTCTCTGGGATCCAGAAAAAAATCACGTTGACTCCAGCTCATTGCTTTAGGCGGGTAACAGCTCTTTGCCCATGCTGGCCACGGCCAGATGTAGGGGGGCTAGATACAGGGTGATGGCCACAATTTCAATTCATGTAACACACTACAGAGTTTTATACCTCTTTCCTAGCTACTAACAGCTGTCTCCTGCTAAGGACAAATCAATTTGCAGATAGATCAGCTCAGGGTGTTCCTGCTGCTTACTTTGTTTACTATAAACATAGCCACAATAGTTAGTTGTTCCAGCAATTACTTGTTCAGCGGTTACTTGTTCAGGCTTGGCTTGGATTGGCTTGGCTTAACTTGGGCCTGCTCAGGTCAGCCATGTTAGCTCTACAGTAAGTTGTACTAACCCTATACCTGGTGCAAATCACTTCTAACTCTGTATCGGCTCAAGGCTCTGTCCACTTCTCGCCCATGACTTCTGCTGGAGAAGGCAGCGAATGCCTTCACTGAGGATACTCCCCCGTTTCCACACACTAACCCGTGGGAGGGGAGCAAGGGGATGTCTTAGGCTATGTCTACACTATGCAGCTTTTAGCGACACAGCTGTGCCGCTACAGCCGTGCTGCTGAAAGGCGCACAGTGTAGCCGCTGTTTATGGGCAGGAGAGAGATCTCCTGTCAACCAAAAACTTCCACATCAGCGCTTGTCATCAACAAAACTTTTGTCTTTCAGGGGAGTGTTTCTTTAACACCTCTGAATGACAACATTTTGGCTTTCACTTGCCAGTGTAGGCAAAGCCTTATACTCTGTTACTTCTCTGTGTGGACACATACCATAGGTCCCAGTTGTACTTTCATTTGGACAGCAGAGCTGTACTGGTAACATCAACCCCAGGACTGTAGGTCATGTGCTCTTGGTTGATAATCTAAATTTCATAACTTTTCCTTTTCTCTTGGTTGAATGAGGATAATATTCTCAATGGGTCAGATGTCATTTCTGATATCATAATCTTCTTAGGGACAGGAGTGATTCATTTCCCAACTGATGTTGGGAATGCAAGACATGAGGAATGTTTGTTCACGTAAGATTTTGTAATCAGCAAGCTCAGAACTAATTTTTTGTCCCTAGTGACAGTGATATGTTTCTGTAGAGATCTGAGGTTAAATGCTGACCCCACTTACAATGGAGTGACTCCATTAAAATTAATGGAATGACTCCTGATGTATGCTAGTCTAACTGAGATTAGAATTTGTCCTGAGATGTTATTTATTTAAAAATCTACTTAGTGAAAAAGCTAAAGGTTCATGCATATGGAAGGGACACTTGGAAATTGCACTGTATAGTGTTAACCTGTGCATTTTAATCCTTATTCACAGAACAAAAAATATAGGAAGGGATTAATATACCAGTGTGGATGCAAACCCATGCTGGGTGTGCAGCTTTGCATGGAAAATAGATGCAAATATTAGAGTCTAAGCAGGTGGTATTCCCATCCTGCTCCAATCAGAAGCCACACATAATGTATATTACGTAAATGTGTCCCCTTTCTGGGGTTTGCCTTGTTAATATAAACAATAACGACATAATAGAAATGTTAGCCTAAGATTTTGCCTAAGCTTGGCTGTTTCTATAGTTTTCCCTGCAGGACCCTCTGTCCCTCCCCCTATCTCCATATACTAGACAGAGGTATGAAAAGCCCTCTTTCCTGGTTTGGCAGTAATAGGACCTGATATCAAAGTGAGTCAGCTAAAATAATTTTGCATATCTGTGTAGGAGACTTGCACCTGTCATCACAATAAGACAATTAAAAGGGCAGGGAGGAAAAAAAAGGCCTACATTGAAAGAGTGGGGGGAAATAATGGACAGAAAACAAAGAGAATATAAGTTTTATATTCTAACCGAAAGTAAACCATTTAAAGAAAATTGACCCACTCCTTGCCTTGTATAAAAGCAATCCCAGATGGGACACCTCATGCTGCCTGAAATTCATAGGTGTGTACATTTCAGTGCTTCCTGTGCTGGGCTGTGATTTGGCTCCTAATAAGAGCTTTCGCTACAGAAAGGGCTAGGCAGGGAATGGAATTTCTCACTAGCAGCCAGCTGGGTTCCATGGCAAATGGGACAGGAAGTCATGGTCTATGTCCGAGAGAAACAGTAAGGAGACAGGCTGCATGCTGCCTTCCTTATCTCTGCAAGGAAGTTGGTTAGAATCAAGATGATATGAATTAGCACTACTGTTTTCTGTCTACTATTCCACATGCCTTTTTACAAATATGTCACCAACTGATTTGTACACTGAGAAAATACAGAACCCTTGCATGTGTTTTTGTCCCACTGTTCTTTAACTGACATGGTCTTTATATAGCATTTGGCAGGGCTCAAAGAACGAAGGGACGGTGGAAATACAAACTGCTGAAGGCTTTCAAGCTCACTGCAGGAGTTTGTAATAGGCATTTATTTTTCCTTTAAAAATGACAGTATAATTTATACCTTGATTTACAAATGCAGTTTCTTCTGTGCTTGAATTTCAGGCAGTCTCACTCTCCAAAGTTCTGGACACGTTGGAAGTGCATGGGCTGTGACCTGCAATGAGGACCCAGACCTCTTGTGTCTGGGCACATTGAGCACATCTGTTGTTGTTAGATATTGTCAGCGTCTTCATTCAGGAGGGCAAAGTGCCTGCAGTCCTCCTATCAATGATTAATTATTTCTTTCTCAAGGAAAATTTCTTAGCACTGGGAATCTTGTCAATTTCATACCATCTATTGTTCCTTTTTCAGAGTTCATAGTGAAGCACTTTGGCAATATCTGGAGCTTTCAGACTCCTTTAGTCTGTTTATAGTCAGGCTAAGCCACTGTCAGCCACTGAAAATCTGTTTTTGTTGATCAGTCATGGTTAGGTATCTAATGGTGGTTCCCTTAGATCTGTCAGCAGTCCATTGATACAGTTGACCGGAGGGTAGTTAGGGACATTGTTAGTCTGTACTAAAAAGATTCTCCACACGGTTCCATTCTGTCATGCTCCACACCTATGTCCGTTGTTAGGTGTTGGAAGGCGCAGGGCAGGAGCATGCCCACTCCTGGAGTGGCATGAAACATGGCAGTCACCCTGCCTCAGATTCCCTCCTGGAACCTCTCTCAGTAATTCTCTCAACCTTCAGCATAGTTCAACTTAGCCCTCTGGCCAAGTCAAAGATGTCCACCCCTTCTGGGGGATCAAAGTCCAGGCAAAACAAACCAGTCTTCTGCCTCAGTCTCACTAGGCACAGCCCTTTGTTTCTGAGGATCTGCCTTCTCTTCTTTTGTGTTCAGCCCTTCTCCTGAGCTCACTCTACCAGTCCAGACTTTCCCTTGTACATAGCAGACCACTGCACCTCCTCACAGGGTGGCAGTACAGAGGGAACCCATATCCACCCTTTACTATGGATTTCCCATCAGGCCCCCTAAATAATTGAGCTGTCTGCCCATGTAGCCACAACCTTCCCTGCTGCTCCTTCCCAGGGCCTCTTCCTATATTATGAACCTTCCTGGCTGCCCTCCTACTTTTTTATAGAGGGCCAGTTGTGGCTCCTCCCCCTGGAGTCCCTCTCTGCCTGGCTCTCCCTCTCTGGAGTCCTCCCTGTTCTACTTCACCTCTAGAGTCTCTCCCAGGTCTCTCCCTTGCCCTCAATCCTGGGGACAAACTTCTTCTCCCTGGGGACAGGATGATCATAGCCCTCCTTCCTGGGACTGTGCTTCACTTCTGGCAGGCTTCCTCAGTTTCCCCTTGAAACAGGATGACCACAACCCTCCTTCCTGGGACTGTGGTTGCATGTGAATCCTGGGGGTCTCCAAGAATCCTTTCCCCAATCCTGGGCTCCAATTCCTTCTCCCCTTGGAATAGTGTAGCCGCAGCCATCCTTCCTGGGGCTTTGCTTAAATTGTGGCAAGCTTGCTCAGCCCACCAGCAGCCATGTGCTTCTCAAAGTGGACCCTGGGCCTTGCTGGAGAGACCACCCCTTTAGCCTCTTCCTAGCTCCTATTCCTGGGCTCAAACCTCATCTTCCCTAGGGGCAGGGACTCCTCAGCCCTCCTTCCTGGGTTGCATCAGCAGGGCTCTGGTTCCATTCCAGGGAGCTAACTTACCCTTGATTGCTGCTTCCACTCTGCTACTGCTGTCAGGTGATTCACAAGCGGCAGCCTCAGGGTGAATTTTTTCATCCACATCTGACTCGGAGTTTGTTGTGACCTTTCCTCTCAGGTGCAGACCACACCTCAGTTATCCCTACCTTTGTCACTTCAAGATTGTATTCTGCATGAAGTAGGTGTGAATAACACTTGGAAATGCCAGCTTTTGCAAAATATGGTAGCCCACTTATTAACCAGTGTGTCTTCCACAGAATATGTGCTCCATCAATTGCACTGGTTTCTAGTTCTTTTACAGGTGTAATTCAAGGTTTCATTCATAGCCTATAGAGCCCTGGTAATCTCAGAAATCACTGACTAATCGCAGAAGTCTGGTAATCTCAGAAGTCACTTTTCCCCTTAAATTTTATCTTGATATCTGAGAGCAACTGTAATGCTTTTGTTGACAATCCACAGATTCGTATGTCACAGCTCTCGAGACAGGGCTGTCAGTGGAGTTCTTCTGCCTGGAATTTGCTTCCCTATTACTTCAACACATGTTTGTTGACATTAAGGGCACAGTGCAATTGTGAAAGGCCTATTTATTAAGCATTCCTCTCCACAACCCCCACCAAAAAGGGAGTGATTTGCCTAAAGAAAAATGTGAGAAGTGGTTGTTTTTTTAATTTTCTCTTTTTTTAAAGTGAAAGGATGGATTTTGCTGTAGCTAGAGAGATAGTTCTGTTGATAAGATGTCCATTTATTTACTTAAATTAAGTGATTTTTTCTTTATATACGTGTGTAGAGATTCTTGATAGGTGCATTTTCTCAGGTTCATAAAAATAAACAATCAATTATCTCTACGATGTTTAGAGATATTAAGATAATAATACCTCGCCTTTACGACACTTTTCACCTTTATAGCAATTTACAAACATTAGATTAGCTACTAATTAAGAAATGTAATTACAGACTACAAACATTAACTCGTTAGCTCTCAAGACATCCTTGTGATGTGCAAGATGTAAGAAAATTTACTTAACCGAAATTTTTTTCCAATGAAAGTTTAAAATGTTTCCTACATAGTACTCCATCCCTTCCTCAAAGAGCCACATGAGACTAAGCTATGTCTACACTACATCTTATGTTGGCATAACTTATGTCGCTCACGGGTGTGAATAACTCACTCCCCTGAACGACATAAGTTACACCGACATAAGCGCCGGTGGACAACGCTGTGTCGACGGGACAACTACTGCCGCTTGCAGGGGCTGGAGTAGTTAAACTGATGGGAGAGCTTTCTCCCATTGTCTTAGAGCAGCTACATTAGGTCATGTCTACTCTAGAGAGCTTGCAGCCGCACAGCTGTACCAATGCAGCTGCACCACTGTAAGACAGCTCACGTATCCTCTCTATGCCAATGGGAGAGAGCTCTGCCATCGGCATGATAAAACCACCTCCATGAGTGGTGGTAGCTGTGTTGGCGGGAGAAGCTCTGCCACCGACATAACACTATCCACACCGGCGCTTCTGTTGGTGTAACTTATGTCACTCAGGGATATGTTTTATCACACCCCTGAGCAACATAAGTTATACCAACAAAAGTGGTAGTGCAGACACGGCCTTAGAGAGATGACAGCAGCACAGCTGGGGGGGAGGGATAGCTCAGTGGTTTGAGCATTGGCCTGCTAAACCCAGGGATGTGAGTTCAATCCTTGAAGGGGCCATTTAGGGATCTGGGGCAAAGATTGGGGATTGGTCCTGCTTTGAGCAGGGGGTTGGACTAGATGATTGTCTAAGGTCCCTTCAAACCCTGATAGTCTATGAGCTCTAAACTAATGTAGGTGTGCCCTAAGGATCTTGCATGGGAGGGTTCATATTAGAGCTATGCAAAATAGACTTTTTTTTCCCCTTCTCAAAATGGATGGATGTTCTGAAAATTGGAGCAAACACCAATCAGTCTGAGAAGCAGAACAATGGAATCTTTTGTTTGAGAAGAATATTTCAGAATGTTACACGCATTTGAAAATATTTGATTATAACAGAAATCTCACTGTCACCCTCTCTATAGATATAATGTATCAAGATAGTTACTACATACTCACTGGTTTCTCTGTGCCCCGAGAAGGTCCTTGCACATCAAATGTAATGTATTCCATGATAATCATTAAATAAGCACATGCACTCTCATATTCTGTGCACTGACTGGAACTGTCACTTCATGTACAGTGTAATGCTATCACATTTGGGGCACGACAGTTTTATGTTTAATTTAATAGATGAGCCTAGAACTGAAATACACTGGAGATAATAATGCAATTGTAACCATTACAAGGCCATATTTGAATCAATTTGCAGATCAAAGCACCCGCTACAGCTGTTAAAGTGTTGAAAAAGCCATTGTTCTGGTTCTGAGTGACTCCGGAAAGGTTTCTCTCTTGAAATTCACACATCTTTTTTACTTCCAAGCAAATGTTCCTTTATTTTCCCCTCTTTTAATGGCCAGCCCAGGCCCACAAATAAATATATTTTGTGGAAACTAAGAAGGGGTAAAGATGAAATCCACCTTTCCTGCCCTAACTGGTAGGACTCACACACAGTAACTCTGAGACTGTTGTTTCCATTTGTGGGCTTAGGTAGCTGTTCTTATGCCTCTATTCTGGGGGTTTGGACAGGTGGCCTACTTAGGGCTGGTGCCAAGAGCACCTCGAAAGTATGCACAGAGTGCAGCCATCGCGCCGTGTAGCTGAGATAGCTTCATTTCTCCAATCCTCCATCAGTCTTATTGCAGGACTTTAGAGGTGAATAGGGCCGGCCCTACATTTTTTGCCGCCCCAGGCAAAAAAAAAACAAAAAAAAACCCAAGTGCCGCCGCGCCCCCCCCCAACGCCGGCCAAAACAACCCCCCCCCCAACGCTGTCACCCCACCTAAACACCCGAGGGGCCAGCAGGGAGGGCGGCATGCCCGTGGCCCCGCTGTCACGGCCGGGGTGTCGGCGGGGAGCGCGGCACACCAGCGGCCCTGCTGCCCCAGCTGGCGGGGGAGTGCGGCACGCCCATGGCCCCGCTGCCCCAGCCGGCGGGGAGCGTGGCACGCCCGCGGCCCCGCTCCCCCAGCCAAAGTGCCGGCGGGGAGCGTGGCATGACTGCCGCCCTGCTGCCCCGGCCAGCGGGGAGTGCGGCACGCCACCCGCCTGGTCCCCTGGCCGGGGCACCAGCGGGGAGCGCGGCATGTCCACCGCCCCGCTGTCCCAGCCGGCGGGGAGCGCAGCACACCAGCGGCCCCGCTCCCCCGGCGGGGCACCACGTGAAGATTGTTTTTTTTATTGAAAACAAAAAACAAAAAAACGTGAGTGCCGCCCCCCTCCAGGTGCCGCCCCAAGCACGTGCTTGGTTGGCTGGTTCCTGGAGCCAGCCCTGGAGGTGAAGAGAACTTTGTGCAGACCCTTCACTTCTGTTTGCAGTTCACAAAAAATAAGGTAGACAAATTACTTCATGTTTGGTGGATTTACAATTCTCTGTATGTTCGTGTGTGTGTGTGTACACAGATACATTTTATTTACACTGCATGTGTATTTAAAGACTATGGCCTGGACACACACAAGGAGTTAGGTGTTGCGATGCTCTGTTTCTCCCCACCTAACTTTTAGGCTCTAGAAAATCACTTTGATTCACTGATGCAGCTGTGCCACTAGAGCGCTTAAGTGAAGATGCTCCTATACCAGCGGGAGAGCTTCTCCATTGGTGTAGTTAATCCACCTCCCTGAGAGTTGGTAGCTATGTCAACGGGAGAAGCTCTCGCATCGACATAGCAGTGTATACACACGGCATTAGGTCAGTATAACTACGTGCCTCAGGGGTGTGGATTTTTTGTGCGTCAGTTTCCCAGACAGGAAGAAGAGCTCTGTGTAGCTCAAAAGCTTGTCTCTCTCTCACCAACAGAAGTTGGTCCAATAAAATATATTACTTCACCCACCTTGTCTTAAGATATTATAAAACAGCTATTTAATATATTACTCACAAAACAATGATGTTAAAAGAAAACTATTAAGGTTGATTAGAAAGCTCCTTAAAACAGCTGAATCATGCAAGAGCCTCAGGACATGGAAGCGGGAATTGACGCAGTATAGATTGAGTGTAACAGCATTGAAGAACAAGGATGGAAAGACAGTAATCGACAGAGCAGGGATGGAGGAGGTCTGCAAGGACTTCTATACAGAACTGTTCAAATCAAGAATCAACATCCCCCTCCCAACCCTCAAAGAGTCAGAAGAACGCGTCCCCCCAATAATCGTCAGCGAAGTCCGAAGCGCACTACACCAGATGAAGAAGGGAAAAGCTCCAGGCAAAGATGGAATAATGTCAGAAATGATTTATGCAGGAGGTGAAAAACTTTGGAACGCCCTCGCTTTAAGATTCAGTCGATATCTTGAAGAAGGAAAAATACCATCAAGCTGGAAGGAGTCGAATACCATCTTGCTACACAAGAATGGTGATTGAGAAAATCTTAAGAACTACCGCCCTATATGTCTGCTCTCTCACATCTACAAGCTCTTGACAAAGGTGATAACGAATCGCCTTTCGCAGAGTCTGGATGAACAACAGCCGAGAGAGGAGGCAGGGTTTCGAAGAAATGTCAGTACAATCGACCATATATTTACCCTTAGCCAGCTCCTAGAAAGAGCGAGGGAATACAAACTCCCGCTGTGCATTGCTTTTGTCAACTATGAAAAGGCCTTCGATAGCATTGAGTTTAACGCAATATTAAAGGCGCTCGCAGAGCAGGGCATTAACATGCAGTACATTAGTTTGTTGAAGGAAGCGAATACTGGATGTACAACAGACATTACTCTCCTTGAAACTCCCCTCCACATCCCAATCGAGAAAGGCATAAAGCAAGGAGATACAATTTCACCGAAACTATTCACCGCCTGCCTTGAAATGGTTATGAACAAGATCAATTGGAGGAGTGGTGTCAACATAAACGGAGAGAGATTATCTCATCTCAGATTTGCAGATGACATTGTACTAATTGCCGAAAGCACCAACCAACTGCAGAGCATGCTACGAAGACTCGACAAGAAAAGTAGTCAGGTCGGCCTGAAAATGAACCGCTGCAAAACGAAATATATGCGATCAGACGTCTTACGAAAAGCCCGAATAACGGTAACAGGAGAAGACATTGAAGAAGTGGAACAGTACATATATTTGGGCCAAGAAGTTAATATGTGCCAAGACCTGAAAGGAGAACTCTCACGAAGGATTCGGGCAGGATGGTGTGCGTTTAATTCCATCAAGGATGTCCTCAAAGGAAAAATTGACAAGACCACACGTAAAAATATTTTCAATTCAGCAGTGCTGCCAGCCATGCTGTATGGCAGTGAAATGTGGGCACTGACGAAGACAGAAGAGCAACGGCTGTTGGTAGCTGAAAGGGCAATGGAACGAGCTATGTTGGGAATCTCCCTTCTGGATCGTATACCAAATGAAATCATTAGAGAATGCAGCGGTGTGAAAGATATTGTCGTGGAAAGCAGACATAACAAGATGCGATGGGCGGGCCACACAGCACGGCTCACGGATAACAGGTGGACCGCAATCATTGCTGAGTGGTACCCGCGAGAACAGAAAAGATCCCCCCGGTCGGCCTCCAAGAAGATGGGAAGATGACATCGTTAAACATTTCGGACGAACGTGGAGAAGAAAGGCAAGAGTGCGAGAAGAATGGCAGACGTGTTGTGATCGGCGCAGTCTTAACGACAGCTGAAGTCCGATCGATCCAGGTGATCCAGGTGATATTAAATAGATACTGTCAGGGACTAGAGGCCTTGAACCTTGCTTGGGCCACAGGCGGCAGTAAATTCCAATCTGCTAACCGTTGCCAGAATAGAAGCTGAACCCCCACGGAGGACTCCAGGCCTGGAATCTGATTGGCAGAATGCTGGGGGTCCTGACTTGTTCACAACTTCTATATAAACCCAGCACCAGAACAGGAAGTTGTCCATGCAACTGGATTTGCCCTGCTTCTGACTGCTTCCCCTCTGGTACTGGCTCCTAGTAACCTGACCTCTTGGTTGGCCCTCTGGCCTGTCTCAGACTTTTACTTACTAATATCTGATCTGACTTGACCCCTGACTCCTGCTCTGACCACCAGGTCAAACCACCCATATCCTGGTGATGACAGATACCCAAATGCTGGATAACAGATGTATTGGAATAACGCTGTATCTGAGATAGGGTTCTAAATTTTTCTTTATAGCTTTTTAGGTATGACTTGATGACTTGACAATGAGGAAGGTATTCAAAATAAAAGAATACAAGGTATTCAATTAATTATAGTGTCATATTGGTGATATGGTAGCTGATGTTTTAGTAAAATATTTAAGGTAAATGTTATGTAAATGCTATACAATTTAAATATTTATGTATAAATTAGTGTATTAAAATTCTATAGTCACGGCTTTAACTTTCTCTCTAGCTTTATATTTTACAGTTATTTGCTTGACATTATTTTCCACCTAGTCTGAATTATTTTAAGAATGTTTACAAGTCTAGGAGCATGTGTGGATGGTAAGCCAGATGCATTTCTATTGACCCATTGACACAACCTTTATTTTTGTACACTAATTAGCCAATTTGGTTGTGAATTGTGTGTAGAGACTGGAAAGATATCTGGAATTGGAAAGAGTCCAGTGGAGGGCAAGAAAAATTATTAGGGGCCTGGAGCACATGACTTATGAGGAGAGGCTGAGGGAACTGGGATTATTTAGTCTGCAGAAGAGACGAATGAGGGGGGATTTGATAGCTGCTTTCAACTACCTGAAAGGGGGTTCCAAACAGGATGGGTCTAGACTGTTCTCAGTCACAGCAGATGGCAGAACAAGGAGTAATGGTCTCAAGTTACAGTGGGGGAGGTTTAGGTTGGATATTAGGAAAAACTTTTTCACTAGGAGGGTGGTGAAGCAGTGGAATGGGTTACCTAGGGAGGTGGTGGAATCTCCATCCTTAGAGGTTTTTAAGGTCAGGCTTGACAAAGCCCTGGCTGGGATGATTTAGTTGGGGATTGGTCCTGCTTTGAGCAGGGGGGTTGGACTAGATGACTCCTGAGGTCCCTTCCAACCCTAATATTCTATGATTCTAGAGTAATTATTTACAAATGCAGTTTTCTCTTGGGGAACCCTTACAGTTTCACTATATTCAATCAAGCTGTTTTGCTGAGTTCATAGCTGATTCCAGTTCCATGAAATCTCGACAAGACTTAGTAATAGCAAGGCAGGATTGCACTTTATAAGATAAAGGCCTCTGCATATTATGACCTGGATCAAATGTAATGCAGTTTCTAGGCCTTGCAATGACACTGCTTCCACAGTGCACTGCTTACCTTTGCAGCAGATACCATTGATTTCTATTCAGTTTTCAGTGTCATCTATTTTTCTCCTATGTAGAGCATGGTCAAACCCTCTAGCATTCCCTCCTCCCCCGCATAGTTTAAGTGGGCTAAAATCTATATATCCCTATCCTGCTTTATGGTTCATTTCCATCATCGTGGTGAGTGCCCAGGTTTTCTGTTCTGTACTCAGTAGCTGTCTGTACATGTTGCAGTAGGTAATAACTTTTAAAAAACAAGTTTGGGATTTTTTATTTAACATTTCTACAGGGAATGTAATGCCCATGAAAGATGCTGGATTGACAGCTCTGGAGAGTGAAGCCCTCTCTAGCCACACAAGGAAGACTAAAGAAAGGTGCAATGCATTTTTGCTATACTGTCCCACAGCAGTACCTTAATCTTGAGTAGGAAAGCCACTCTTACAGGGCTCAGAAGGTAACTCCCTGTAATTATTCAGCTACCAAGGGTGTAACTGTTGTGATGGTGATGGTTTATCACTAACTCACTAGTCTAGTGAGAGCTTGACAAAGAATAATTCATTTCCCACAGATATACACTAGGACCTA
Source organism: Chelydra serpentina (assembly GCA_037349315.1). Classification (NCBI taxonomy): domain Eukaryota; kingdom Metazoa; phylum Chordata; order Testudines; family Chelydridae; genus Chelydra; species Chelydra serpentina. Next base: position 50,451,816 of record JBAIAC010000010.1, read on the forward strand.
CAATCAGCTGCTAACAGTAACCAATTTAAGTCATTCAGTTCCCAGTCCTCAAGGCTGCTCTGTAACAACCTCTAAGGAGCCATTCTGCCTGGCTGGTGGTTGCTGGAGTGCAAACATTCCCACTATGCTCATAATGTGCTCTTCGTGCCAGGAAAACCACAGTTATCCCGTTAAGACAATTTTATGTCCCCTTTTCTATAGCTAAAACAGCACAAAAGGATAATGTCTCAAGCCAAGTTCTGGCTCACTGGCTTAAAACTGAGCCCAGAATTACTTACAGCTTGGCACACATTTGCATGAACTGGGCCTGAATCCAGGTTTGAAATCAAAGCACAAATCAGGTGAACCTCAGTTAGTTTTTGTGAAGTTCAGTTTGCAACTCAAACTACTACTTGTCTGGCACTGTGTGTGAGACAGAGAAGAGAGCTAAGAACCTGGACATAGTCCTGCATCTTTCTCATCCCAGGAGATGCAGACAAACCCTGTACCCACTGAACACCCAAAATAATACAGTGTACAAAGCAGTCAGCAGCTAACACCCTCCTGAGGGGGCTGGGACATATGAACCCAGCTCTTTTCTTTCTTGTTCCTCATCCTTTGCTGTAATTATGAGGATATGTTAATCTGCCATTGTTGGCAGGTCTAAGGTGCTACACTGATACATCAAGCTCATCACCACCTTGAAAAATTCAGAGAATTGGCACTGGAAGGACTAGCTATCCGACCTTCTGTGCAGCTGCTTCCTGCAAGATTTGTACATTTAAAACGTGATAGTTCACACCATGGGATAGCAGAATAGAGCACTTACAGAACAACAAACAGTAGCTCTACTACATGTTAGCAAATATCTAACCATGACAAATTCTGCAATGGTCCCAAAACAGCATGGGACCAGGAATACTACCTTATCAGAACTGTTCATCTCCCTTAGTAAGGATGCTGATGTTGCAATACCCGAAACAGCACTATGTGTACTGAGCACATTCAGGAACAATGTATGCAAATAAGAGTCTGAGCAATGTATGACATCTAGTTGGTCAATACAGCTGATACACTACTACTCAGGAAGAGAGCTAAGTTCATGAGAACACTCAGGCTTTGATACGGGCAGGAGAGGACAATATTCAGGCTACTTACTACCCATACAGATTCACAGAGTCTACCACAGGAGAGAAAAAGAGAGCACATGTTTGACATGGAAAGAAACAGACAGATAACGCCCTTTTGAAGAAACAGAAAATGAAAAGAGGGGCTGGGGAAGTGGAAGACAGGAATCTGAAGGTAAACAGTGACTTGGGTACCTGGACATAGAGAGTGGATGTCTTCAAAGTAATGATATGGCAAAGTCTAGGCTAAAGAGGAGCTCCAAAGATTGCAGCCCTTTCAGGCCCATCCAGCCAACTAGGGCTGAGAGTCTATTTTTTTCTTTTCAAAACACAAGTTGTAAACTATGCTCTGTCTAAGTTACATCCTAACTCATCTTAGCACAGTGTTTTCCCCAAATTTGCTACAAGGCTTTGGTTCTAAAAGCTTCTTTTATCCCCAGGAGACACACCAAAAAATGCTGTTGTACACAGTATATGCACGTGTCAAGGGCAAAAAGGTTGAACAAAAATCAAACGGAAACCAAACTCCCCTTATTTTCAAGCACAGAGACATTTACAACAATCATAAACACCAAAGCTGTTCCTTCAAGTGTTTTCAGCAGCTTGAGGCATGTTCATTAAAGCAGTGTATCTCCAGATGTACAATAGAGACAGACTCTCTGTAGGACAGCTCTCTTGCTTATCCGGAAAGAGTTTCTTGCTGAGCTCCCACTGGTTTGTTCAGGAGTTATGCTAGTCTCCTGTTACTCTTCTCCAGCTGCAAGCTAAACTTGTTTCTGCTAGCCCTACTGACTGACTGCAGTAAATGAGACAGCCCTGGGCATACAGAGCACACTCCAAAGCAGAATAAGATTATTATGGGAAACCTTCCAAATTCAAAACAGGCTGGAATTTTAAACTTGGAGCCAAGACAGTTTTAATGAGGGGGAAATATTTCCTTCTGAATTTTATTTTCAAAGTAATTCTTTATTCTTTTTTTAATAGGGAAAGAAATCATTTTATTTGCTTTTTGTCCTCTAGCAAGAAGCATTATAAAATGTCTGTACAATTCAGTACTGGATCTCCTGAGTCCCAGCCCTATGATTTAGCGACAAAACCATGTTGTACACGCAGGTAGGTAGTACTGAATGAGGACTGAGGCTTGGACATATTTGAAATGGTTTTTCTTTTGAAATAAAGTTATGGAAATTCAAAACTAATGATGCTGACATGTATCATGTTCATTTTCACTACAGAAAAGAGCAGCTAATCATGATCATTCTCATGGCTTCAAGTGAATCTGTTTGGCTATTGTCTGCAAAGAGATTCGGGACCCACAAATACTCAAATTCAAAGCTGATTTTCTTATTTCACAGAGGAATCCACTGATTAGGGCACAGGACCTGGAGTCAGAAGATATAGTCTCTATTGCTTATTCTGCCACTGTCACTCTACGTCTTTGGTCAGTCACTTAGGGTACGTCTATACTTACCTCCTGGTTCGGCGGCAAGCAATCGATCTTCTGGGATCGATTTATCGTGTCTTGTCTAGATGTGATAAATTGATCCCGGAAGTGCTCGCCGTCGACACCGGTACTCCTTCTCCGCGAGAGGAGTACGCGGAGTCGACGGGGGAGCCTGCCTGCCGCGTCTGGACCCGCGGTAAGTACCTTTTAGTTCGAACTAACATACTTCGACTTCAGCTACGTTATTCACATAGCTGAAATTGCGTATCTTAGTTCGAACTGGTGGGTTAGTGTGGACCAGCCCTTAGGCTGGCACTTCAACTGGAGATGTACACCTAACTCCCCTAGGCTCCTTTGGGAATCTCAGTCTTAACCTCTTGGTACTTCAGTTTGCCCTTCTGTTTAATGGAGATAAACTTCTTACTTATTCCCCTTTGTAAAGTGCTATGGGAGCTGTTGATGAAAAGTGCTAAATAAAAAGTATTAATATCATAGTTGTGATGGATCAGGTAAGTAACATCGTATTATTTCTACCATGTTATGCAGATGAGCTTACAAGTGTGAATATGGACACCTGATTTGAATTCACTTTTCTACAAATATTTGTGCAAGGACAATGGGTCATTGGACTGTTTATGCTGTGAGAATGTAAAAGTTGAAAAAACACAGGCAAAGAAAATTTATTTTAAAATGTGAATGAACATACGTGGTAAAAAAGAAATACATTATTCAACCAGTTCTATTGATTACTGTTTGCTACTATCTGACTTGTAACATATTAATCATAGATGTAGGAAAAGGATTGTATCAATAGGAGACACAATAGGAGAACGATTGTATTGAATTTTTTAAAATGTATTTATAATGATATTTAACCACAAATATTGAGGGTGGATGCCCTTTGTTTACTTAAGAATGATTTTGGAGTAGACATTCTGGGCCAGCTTCTGATACCTTTACCCATATTGAAATCAGCGAGACCATTCATGGAGCAAGGTACTAAGCCACATGAGCAAAAGTACTAGAATCTGGCCTTTAGCAATGGAATGAGAGTATTTAATGATGACTTTTGCCAAGTATTATTGTGTGATAAGTCTTTATTAAGATTATTAACAAGCAGAGTATACAACTGAAAGACAAATACATGTAATCATAATCCTCAGAAAAAACATTCACAGAATTAAATTTAATCCTTTTAACAAACATATCCCTTGTGTATTACTTTAAAGATTTTCAATGCCCCCAGACACTCTGCAATTGGCTCATTTTATAAATCAATAAGTAAGAATCCCAAATATAAAAGGCCAAATTCTGATCCCCTTCACACAATATGAAATGATACCACGAATATAAATGAAGTAACTCCATATTTATATTGGTAGAAATCAGATCAGAACTTAGTCCAAAGAATTATATTTAAAGACCACTTTATGGTAATAGCTCATTCAGATTACTACATGCTGGTATTCATATTTTTAAAAAGTTATGTCTCCTTTTCTAATTTATTTGTGTGCCTAATCTTTCTCAAAATACTACAGTATATTATATTCATAGTGTGAAATACTACAGCTTACAATAGTGTTACTACAGAAATGGAATGGTCACTGTAAAATGCTGTAGTATATTTTATGAGGGTCCACTGCATATTTGCCACTGATGTATACAGTATATTTTATATGGAGATATGCCTATCTCATAGAACTGGAAGGACCTTGAAAGGTCATTGAGTACAGTCCCCTGCCTTCACTAGCAGGACCATGTACTGTCCCCTGACAGACTTTTGCCCCAGATCCCTAAATGGCCCCCTCAAGGATTGAACTCACAACCCTGGGTTTAGCAGGCCAATGCGCAAACCACTGAGCTATCCCTCCCCCCTGTGATATATAGTATCACAAAGACACAAAACATCTCTGGATTGTGAGAATACATCAAGTAAGAGCAGACACATTCAGGTAAACTTTTAGGGCTAGATTCTGCCAGCTTGTCTCAAGGGAACTATTCAGGAAGTAAGGTACCCCTCAATGTGAGTAAGGGAGGCAGAATCTGGCCTGAGGGTATCATGTTATGACATGCATTAAGCTATAGAAATGAACAAAGATAATTCATAATGTAAGAATGAAGGTGTCAGCTAACCACTAGCTAACCTATGACAACAGCTGTGAAAGTGGGATTCATTTAACATAATCCCTTTCTGATCCTTGAATGAAACCAATTATCAACACCAGGAGGAAGGCCATCAGTAAGGTCAGCCTTGAAACCTGTGTGATTGGAATTTGAACATGTTGGTGCTCACTGTGTAATCTGTAAACCATTATCATTTAATTCAACCCCTTTGGAACAAAGTGGATCTTCCATGGATTCCTGTCTGTCTACATGCTTGTGTGCACAAAGCCTTGGCTTGTCAAAAGCAGAACAGCTGGATACAGAGTGGTTATGTGATCTCAAATATTTCTGAACTGTTGACTAGGCTAGTCATTTACTGAAAGAACAAAAAATCACATGGCCCTGTGAAAGCCAATCGGATTAGATGTGACTATCCAAGAAACAGGACTCTTGGAAGCTCCCCTCCCAATCTTGTTTCTTTGGATATAGAGCTCAGCCCCATCAATGTTCCAGGCTGTGGGTACTGGGGGGTTGGCTTAAGCACAGACCTTTTCAAATTTGTTTTTTATTTTTTTAGCATTAAAAGCATATAAAGAGGCAGATCTGAGTCTGATCCTGGCTTCTGGGCTTCCATTTGCACACCCAAGCAATACAGTTGCAGGGGCTTTATAATTCCTCCCAAAAGAAGAGTCAATATTTCTTTCAATGAACTCTCTAAGCAAAAATATGACTGCTATTGGAATAATCATATCCTTTCTCAAGGAGGCCACTTCTATCAAGGTCACATAATTCACCTTTTTCCTTTAGTACAGAATAAAATATTTGTATATGCCTAAAAGCTCTGTTAGGTTTGCTGATGTCACCACTCTAATTTGATGCTGACTAATGAACTATGAGGAAGTAAAGTAGGCGCAATTCTATTTTGAATGAAAAATATTGGCCTTTCGAACCCTGCTCTTTGCAGGTCTTTGTCCTGTTCTTGAGGGGGAATTGCTAGAATCTTTTAAATCTTTTCCAATATTGCCTGAAAAGGCAGAGGGAAAAGTTTAGGGTGTAATACTGTCACCCCTTTTCACCCAAGCGGTTAGCCAGTACTTGGAGTCTTGTAGGTTGTTTAGGTTAGGAAGAGAAATTGATGGAGTCAAGTGTTTCTTTGATGCAGTCCTGTACACAAAGTCATGTTTCCGTGAACACGATAGGAATCAAGAGGTAGGACAGTTTCTTTACCTACAGTTCCAAGCTCCTTTCTAGCTAGTGTTCTGCTCAAATGCCTTCTCCTCTCTCTTAGTTTTTTCTCAGGGCGCACAACAAGTCCTTCTCTGACTGTTGCTAGGGATTCCTTACTGCCTTCTCTGTGTACTTCTGAGGGTTTTTTGCCCCCTTTCTCTCTCTCGTACACACAGAGCTCCCTCAAACCATACCCAGTCCCCATATTTTCAGTCAGACCCAAGTCAAACTTCTCCCCACATAGCTCAGATTCCTTGCATGTGGCCTGTGTTTTAGGCAGTTGCTCCTATTGTTTCAGCTATCTAAGGCATAAAGGAGCTTAAATGATCTTTATGTTTATCCTGAATGAAGGGAAGCTGTTACACACATTGGCTTCAAGGAGGTTTCACCCAACTGCCAGCATAACAGTACTTAGTTACTGTAAAGAATCTTATGAAACAGAAGGTGGGGAAGATTTTAGGATATTTTTCCCCATTATGTAAATGAGATGTTATTGTGATGAAGCTAATGCAATAGCCAAACCAAAGCCCTAGATTGGAACACCTTCAAACTTGAGTGAAGTTCAGAATTTTCATCCTGGGTCCGTCTCTAAATGAAGCCATAACCAAATGTCCAAATCAGCCTGTGATAGGGTGTGTAAACCCCACACTGGTAGACAGAAGGTTACCAGAAACCTGAGGGCCCAATTAACTCACCTGGTTACAGCTGGAGGGTGTACCAGACTCGATTTGTTATTGGACCCACTTGGGGAGGAGCTAGATTTTATACCTAAAAGGGTGAACTCAGAGCAGTGAGGGGAGACACCCAAAAAAGAAGAACCAAGAATAACTGTTGTTTTGGAAAAGAACCATGGGGTACCTACAGGAGCAGAGCTAGACCTGTGCTGGGTGCTGAACTGTGGGTATGGCTCCAGGAAGGCATGCCGATGGGAGTATTGCGGAAGAGAAATAGGGAGCTGGAGAGAACCTAGGACTACAAGCTCAACCATGGGGTGGGTAGAAGTGGTATAAGTTATATTTGGTTTTGTTTGAGTTTTTTTAGTTCTGCTGGGGGAGTTCAGAGAGAAGCCTGGAATCCTGCTACTTTGATGGAAGAGTGGGACTGAAGAGAAGTCCAGGAGGGATAGCATACATTGTAGTGATGTTTAATAGCATGTTGGATACTGTTGATCTGGGACATTGATACAGTCTCATCCTTTCTAGAGTATGTGACCTGACTGGATGGCTGAGTCATTAGAAGAACCAGACCACCACAGGGCCTGACTTACTGTCAGACAAAGGTGACTGAGGGGAAGGTCTGGCAAGGCTATGCCCAGCAATGAGGGAGTGTGCTGACTGGTGAGTCACTCTTCTACACAGCCTATCAGAATAAGGCCTCAGAAAAAAATTAAGGCCAGATATTCACAAAACTGTACAGACAATTTTTTATGAAAGTTATCAGATAAATTTCCAGCTAGTAAATTGTGTATTCAGTTATTATGATTGCATTCATAGTTGCAGTAATTTTATGCACAAATTAGAAATTCATGTATGACTAACATCATGCAGCTACATGCATAATTTTTTGAAAATCTGACCTTTGATTTCCAAAATCGTATAACTTTTAGCAACTACTGGACAAAAGTGTTAATACTGGCAAGTCTAGTTTTGTTACATGCTATAGAAAAATTATCCAGCCCATTGCCAGATATTAGCTTGCATTGGCTACTTTCCTGAAAGCTGGACTCAAAATGCCAGGGACTGGAAAGTGGAAAGATGACTAATCCATGCGTTCAGGGTGAAAACAAGATTTATTCAATGGGTTAAGCAGCTTTCCTTCCTACAAGGCACTATGACTATGTTTTAAAAGAATGACTCTGTATTTGGACAATATGTAATGTGAACTAGAGAACAAAAAGTAGTATTAGAGTAAGAGCAATTCATTCCTAAAACATTTAAAACTGATAAAATCGTGTAAGAGTAGTTAAAGAAATCCTTTCTGAATGATTATTCTCACAAAATCAATTCTACCTTTTACTTTAGCTGTGTCTTTAACTTTGAGACAACGGTAGAGAACTTTCACTTTCATAAGAGGCACTTCCTTCCATTTTCAGAAATCAATAAAATATAAAACAACATCATTAGGACAACCATGAACAACCAGGACAACCCCCCACCCATAATTTTAAGATAAAAGATTTCTGTTCAAAAGGGAGCGAGTTCCCCAGTCTTGCACTACATGACTTTACAGAGTCCTCTGACAAAGCACTTAACACTATAATTCTTTCCAGCATGTTAAATGCCTGGAAATGGCTCAAAATATTTGGCATACCTGTGAGATGAGACCAACATTCATCATAGAGTTGGAATGTATGAAAAGTGTAACAAAGAGTAAAGACCCATATGGCAGTTCTCATGGGAAAGCACAAGGGCTAACCCATCTGTCTTCTGGTGGTTCATCCAAACTGCCAACATGCAAAGCTTTGGATTGCAAAGAGTCTGAATATTGGTTCTTAAAGTACTCAAAAAATCAAAATCCCCATCTTTTGCATCAAGAGAATGGTGATAAGACTTATTGGCCATTCATTGGCCACTAGATCTTCAGAGAACCAATGATCTGTATGTTCAGTGAGACCCAAAAGCTAGCTACAATAAAATATCAATATCCTGTATTTATATACTACCCTTCATCTGAGGCTCCCAAAGAAATGTAATAATTAAGCCTCACAACCTATGAAATAGGTTAAAATGGTTGACAATATAAAAATGGCTCTAAAAATCCCTCCAACTCTTCTATGACATTGTTATTAAGGTAGCTTCTAGCAAGATCTGGGCCCAATTGTGCTGGGTGCTGTACAAACACAGAGGGAGAGGCAGTCTAATGGTCTAAATAAACCAGACAGGTAAGGGCTGGGAGGGGGGGGAAGGTGGCACAGAAGTCAAGAAACTTCCTTAAGGACACACAATACATCAGTGACAGAACTGGAAATAGAATCCAGATTTCATGACTCGTAAGCCAGTGTGTCTTATCCACTGAACAACACTGCCTCTCAATATGTTGCACAGGGCTTACTACAGCAGAATCCCAATCCTGACTGGAGACTCTGGATGCTATTGTAATATAAATATTATTTATAAGCTGATGTTCAGAGGGATGGAATAACTTGTCCAAGATTACACAACAAATCTGTGGCAGAGTCAGTAGTTAGAGGCCCAGTGTATAGTCAGAGTTTCAGCTACAAAAGGATTTCACCATGTTCCTTCCTAGTCCTTTCCTCCAAAAGACCCTTGAAGCAAATGTTTTACACACACAGATTTTTTGGCATCCCTGATTTTATTGTTACAGCTGTTAATGTTGAAATTAAACTTTAATATTCAGCTACAAACACGAGATTTAATTCATAATGGTAGCAAAATTGTAGACAAATCTGGGATTTTTTTTTCAGTTCTGCAACAAAACAAACCAACCATTTTAAATAGTCACATATACTTTCTTGTTGCTGCTGCTGCTGTTTTATTTTTTGTGAAAATGGGAGGTAGTTCCAACAGACAAAGAAATACCATTTTCTTCTGTGAAAAGGCAACTAGGTACATTTACAGTGAAAGGCTAGGTTTCGCTGCAAAGGTAGCAAATTTTGCCCTTAATCAAATTATCAGATTCTGGCCAAAATATCAGGGTGGTACTGGATGCTCACATAGCCTGAGTCATAACCAACCTCCCCAGGAACGTCAACCTTCAATTAATTCCTGACTGTGAACTTTGTAGGTCAGATACTAGCTCGGAGGTGGACAAACTGTGGCCCGGGAGACTGTCTGCCTGGCCCCTGAGCTTCTGGCTGGGGAGCCTAGCCCCCAGCCCCTTCCCTGCTGCCACCCTCCCCTGCAGCCTCAGCTTGCTGCGCCGCCAGTGCGGCGGCATGGCTGGCTCCGGACAGGCGGCAGGATTGCAAGGTCCTGGTGCTCTGAGCAGCATGGTAAGGGGGTGGGGAAGGGGTGGATAAGGGTCAGGGAGGTTCCGGGGGGCAGGGGGTGGTTGGATGGGGCAGAGGTTCTGGGGGGGGCAGTCAGGGGATGGGGAACATGGAGCATTAGATAGGCATGGGAGTCCCAGGGAGGCTGTCAGGGAGGAGGGGGTATGGATAGGGGTTGGGCCAGTCAGAGGACAGGGAGCAGGGCGGGTTGGATAGGGGGTGGGGCTCCAGGGGGCAGTTAAGGGCAGGGGTTCCAGAAGGGGGCAGTCAGGGGACAAGGAGCAGGGTGGGTTGGATGTGTCAGGGGGCGGGAAGTGGGAGGGGGCAGATAGGGGGCAGGGGCCAGGCTGTTTGGGGAGGCACAGCCTTCCCTACCTGGCCCCTCCATACAGTTTCACAACCCTGATGCGGCCTTCAGGCCAAAACGTTTTCCCACCCCTGTGCTAGCTATTACTTTAAGTGAACCTATGGCCTGGTCTACAGTACGCAGTTATTTTGGAATTAGTCGAGTTAATTCAAAATAAACTGATTCCGTCCACACGACCAAACCAGTTTTTTCGATTTAAAGAGCTCTTTAATCTGGATTCTGTACTCCACCTCGGCAAGTGGAATAGCGCTAAAATCGAGATCGCAGTTCCGGGTTACAGGTACTGTGGATGCAATTTGACATTATTGGCCTTCGGAAGCTATCCCAGAATGCTCCCTTGTGACCACTCTGGACAACACTGTCAACTCTGATGCACTAGCCAGGTAGGCAGTAAAAGCCCCAGGAACTTTTGAATTTCATTTCCTGTTTGGCCACTGTGGCAAGCTCATCAGCACAGGTGACCATCAGCACAGTCCACCATCACAGGCGACCATGCAGAGTCCACCATCGCAATGGGCGGCGGAGACTGCGGCGGGGACTGCAGGATAGCTACCCACAGTACACCACTCTGACATTCGTTGCTAGGCTTGGTACTGTGGCCGCACTCCGCTGAATGCACGTGCTTTATTGGGGACACCCAAGACTGAACGTATAAAATCGCTTCCGAAAATTCAAATAGAATAATTTCGAAATAATTTCATACCGTAGATGTACCCTTAGTCAAGAAGGTCTGAAGTTCAGTGGTTCAAGTGCCCAACAGTTTAGAAATGGTGAAGTTGACAGGACTCCAGTGCTGTGAACAACTCCGTTAGTCACTTTATAAGAAAAATGTTGGGGAGATCATCTATCTGCCAGTCTGATCGACCTCTGGCATGTCCCCATCCAATGTGGCCAAAGTATCCTGTTAAAATAAATTGTATTCTCTTATTTAATAGACCACTGCTCTTTTGCCCAGGCAGCAGAAGCTGGTCAAATCTTACTAAAGGGACATGGAACTACAATACCAGGTTAGGCAATGGAACATCAAGTCCAGAATCCTGCTCTCTAGAATTAGAGTAGTGGAATAATGAATAGTACTCTTTTGGCACCTATTCTGGAAAGAATTCTGTGCTAAAATTCATTATATTTTTAGGATATATTAAAATTTTAATAAGTATCCAACTCTTCTCCACCCATCTTCTAATAATTGAGCCTTAACAAGTATCCAGATGCTAAAAATCAATGTAGTTTTATTTCCCAATGTACATGTTTTATATTTATAATGTTTTAACAATGTTGGATGAGTTTCCTTTGCACTAACTGGCTTGGTGTCTGATACATTTGTGAAACAACTTAATTGATTCTGATTATGTTAATTTTACTGAAAATTAAAGAGGTGAACCAGTGCATAGCAATATATTTGTTAAAACCCTTCCTGTGCTTAGTTAATTTGTAGGCAACACAATCTTTTTTTATTTATTTATTTTGAGATTTTCTTCAGAGGTATTAATTTTAAAATGTGAAAGCATTCAAATAGGTTAGTCTTTTAATGTCTATCCAGTTCTGGACTTAAATGATCCAGAATTGTGGCATATGGAATAGCTTTATTAAAGAGTTAAGAGGAGTTAATTATATGAAAAAGAAAGCTGTACTCTCACTATGAATCATGGTCTAATAAGCCCTATGCAGACTGAGACCCAGAGGTGAAATTCTGGTCCTATTTAAATCGGCTGTGATACTCTCGTTGTCTTCAGTGAAGCCAGGATTTCATCTCAGATCAGGTCAGTTTCAGGGACAGATTCTGCCACCCATATTCATGTTTAATAGTACTTTATTCCAGGTGTAGTCCCACTGAAATCAATGGAGCACATGCAGGTACTACTCACTGAAAGGGTGGCAGTATTCAACCTGTACTGTACATAGTTATAACTGTTATATTGGTATACAATTTCCTGGGGTTAAATTGAGTAATAATCATTGATTCTTCATAAATCTTTGACAAAAGGAGTTCAGCAGCACAATTGTAAGAGTCTAAACCAGCAAAGCTTCATTCATTCTTTTTCAACAAAAAGCCTTTATTATAAAGTTCCAACTCTTGAAGGGATTTTTCATTTTCTTAATTATTCTCAAGCTACAATGGCACCAGTTCAAGTGATTATCCCCATTCAGCATACACTGCTGATTTATAGTGCTTCTCTTGCAGGTGTCAAGGATTGTTAGATGGGAATTTCTGTGTAGAAAACAAGTATGTGGTAACAAACCTAGCTAAAGTGAATATTTCTGTCTGGGCTTAGCAAGGATGCCTATCTGATTTATGTAACATACAGGGACAAAGATTATGTTTTCTGGATAAGGAATTTCACTTCATGGTATATCAAGCTGCTAGTTTTGCACTGTACTTTGTCAAACACGTGTCATAATTTTGATATAAGTAGCTCACTTTCAACCTCCCTTTCTAGCCAGATGCCATGTGCTGTTAGTCACAGATTGGGGCGGCGGCGGTGCGGGGCATTGGTAAAGGCAGCAACCATTACATGGAGCCTTTAGTGGTGTGTTCTTTGAAGACTATGGCAGTATTGTAATAAACTTAGAATTTCTGCACTGCCAGAAGTTAGTCTGGTGTGGGAGCTTTTGGGCTGTAGAAAAATTAGCAGAAGCTCTGCTAGGAAAAGAGCATTAATAGGGTACCTGTGAGTGTGTGCTCCTGGATGTCACTACAGGCCTCGTTGTCACAGATTCTGCAACGCCTGAGCTAGAGGTTACTGTTACTGTGTCCAATGTCAGCAACACTTTGTCCAAAGAAACAACACATTCAGAATTCTAGAAGGGCCCTGTGGGTTTGAATTGCTATCCTGAGAAAAAAGTATTATTGAACAAAATGAAGGCCTCACTCGCCTCTCTTTCTTCCAGTCTACAGTAGTTCTTTCTAGATCATGAATTAAATTAGAAATACTGCATAATATACTGTAGAAAACAATGTTGCTTTATCAGAGGTGTGGATCAGATGACGTAGTAAGGCTGTTTCTTTAGGTATTTGAACAGTGAGTGTCTTCCTCAGAACTCAAAACCATACAAAATGTGCCTGTGTTTTGCTTTTATTATAAATTAGAAACACAGAATTTTTGGTTCATTTCAAGTCCTAAACTCAAAGTGAAATTTGTGGGGTACAAATAGTCTGAAACCAAACCAAATACGTACAGCCTAAATGAAGTCATCAATGTGCTCCAGGAGCTGGACCTTTACAAAAATTACCACATATTGAGAGACTCAGGACAAAAATCACAAGGGTTGACAACTCTAAGGCTATGTCTATATTACCCCTTATGTTGGTATAACTTCTGTTGCTCAGGGATGTGAAAAAGCCACCTCCTGAGCGACATAAGTTACACCAACCTAAGCGTCGGTATGGACAGCACTGATGCAGCTGCGCCCTTGTAAACTCTCTAATGTAGCCACTCTAAGGCAATGGGAGAGAGCTCTCCCATTGGCCCCAGCAGCCCCTGCAAGCAGATGTAGCTATCCCAGTGGGGGAAGTTCTCCCACCGACATAATGCTGTCCACTCCGGTGCTTAGGTCGGGGTAACTTAGGGTTAGGGGAGGCTTTTTCTCACCTCTGAGCAACAGAAGTTATACCAACATAAGGGGCAGTGTAGACATAGCCTTAGAGTTGTCAACCCTTGCGATGTTTGTCCTGAGTCTCTCAATATGTGGTAATCTTTGTAAAGTTCCAGCTCCTGGAGCCATGTATGTGAGGATCTCAGCTTTCATTTATGCTTTTAGAGAGAAGCTTGAAAACATGGATCTAGAGCATTCAAAAGCCAGAAGGCAAATAAAGACCCAAAATTCTGGGATTCTTTTAATCTCATGATGATTAGGGGTCTGCAATTCTAGATATTAATTTCCCCACAACAACAGGTGCTTTTAGCACAGGTCCATTTGCACAGAGCTCTTCCTCAAATACTCAATACTGTTATTCTGCACTAAAACTTACAACTAAATAAATTCTGTTATTCTGGTAAAACTTTAGCATACCAGCAGCATTTGCCTATACATCATTTACTTTACTTCACGTGCTCTTGTACCTGATTTTATTCTAGAAGGAAGTGGATAAACAGAAGATTTTCATTCAACTTTTGTTTCAGCCACCTGATAGCTTTCAAATGTATTGCAGCACAATGACAGAGTCTAATTCAGCTGGACTAGCTGCAATCCACAGTTGCCCTTCACACGTGAAGTTGCAGAGGTGGGCAAGTAGATTATTAATTATAAGATCTAACAAGTGTCCCCTCTGTTTCTGTTTGCCAGTTGTCAACAAGCAGTTAGAAACTCTCATTTATTAGTTACTGAAAACGTGCAAACTAGTTTTTGCAAATTTATTTTGGTCTGTAGATTATTCTCAAGCAATTTATTGCAAGTATTTGAAATCTGAGCAGTATGTTGGCTTTGACTGGACACAGATCACACAGTATTGTCTTTTGTTCCTTAAGTGGATGAGCACAGCTCTTAAAATCAAGATACCATTATAAAAGCCAGCATTAGCAAATTCACAATTCATTGTCTACTAAATCTCCTAGAATTTAATGTTTCCATAAGCACCACAGTACATGCACTCATTCACTAGAATAGTCACAGAAATCAAACACAAGGGCAAAAACACAGTGGAAATAAATATATTTAAAGGTTGGAATATTTATGACTTTGTTTTGCTGACTTCACTTAGCTTTAAGCATGGAGGCCCTGATTCAGCGACTTTAAGCTTAAAATTTAAAAATACAAGTTGCCTCATTGAAGTAAATTGGCCTACTTAGGTGCTTAACTTTAAGTCCTGTGCTTAAGAACATCACTGAATTTGGGCCAGAAAGTGGTTTTGTTTTATTTTATTTTATTTGTTGTCGTTGTTTCTGTGTAGGGTGAGATGGCTTTATTTTGTGTTGTTTTGTTTAAGTGTTAACACCTTACTCGTCATATTTTAAAATATTGTGATAAAATTGCAAGTAATCGCTTATTAATTATTGTAAATTACTGGCAGGTAGTGGAAGTTTCAGCATGTTGATGTATTATCCAGTCATATGATGGACTACTTTCTTTGTAACTATGTTAACATTATGAAGAAAACCCTTGCAACCTGGATGCTTCTGGCTATTCGTACAATCTCCAAGCATCTGTGTGCTAGATAATTACATGCTAGAGGTTGCTCAAGTACTGTAGTGCATAATACATGTCATTTAACTTTCTAAGAAATAGGGTGGATGGGAAGTGTAAGAATTTAAGTCTCCATCATAATTAAATATAGGTTTTTTAAAACAATTAGAGACATAATAACAAAACAGATTAGTTATAACAATAGAATTATAAATATTATTTTGTGGATCTGATAACCACTAAACTGACTGGAACAATCCAAAGTCAATCACGTCAGTGTGTGCTGACTGCTTGTGAGCGAGTGTGACTGGTGCTTGATGCCCCCCTTCTAGGGGTCCCACCACCGTCCACACCATGACCAAAGGAGGTGTCCTTTTGGGGGCAAAAATAACAGCAAATTTAGACTTCCAAGAGTTGTCTAGAGAGGCCATTCAGGATCAGCCTTTGGCAGAATTAATGAGAATTGGTCCTTCAGCAACTCGAAGAGCTGGGAGCGGAGTAGCGGACAAAAGCCAGTCAGGGCCCAACAGACAAGATAATCTCAAGTTCCAAAAACAACAAAGGAGAAAAAATTGATGGAAAATTTAGCCCTACTATTGATCTCATTTAGTCCAAAGGACACAGAAAAGAATTGTTCAGTGGTTACCGCTTTAGGCCCCAATCCTTCAATCAGATGCACATGGACACAAAAGTTCTCAGTGTGGCTCAGGGCACATACAAGAGTTTTCCATACACAGCTAGTTGAAGGACAAGGCCTATTTCGGTACAACCTATTCCTTTTCCACAAATACAAAGTAGCCCTGTCTTCAGGACAGCCTTTTTAATGGGACCAAAGTAATACAGAGCTAAACATTGTTTGGGGCTGTAAGGTTATAGTAGTACTAGTTACAAAATTCTCCCTCAATCCCCAAGTGCAATCAGTAGTTACACTTATTCAGTACACAAAAGACTCCCCCAGTAGAGTGCCCAGAACATTTAAATGTTGGAACTTTAGTCTTCCTCACAAAGATAGTGTTTGCTGGAGAATTTCAAAACAAATTTGTTTTTGTTGCCAGGCAAAGCCAAGGTAGGTATTTTTTGTATTGAAAGAAAGTGGCCCTCAAAAATAAATGACTACATTTGTGAGAGAGAGTGTGTGTAAACTGAAGAATATGTTCACCTTGATGAAGACAGCATGGCCCAACAGGAAAATAAGGTAAGCAACACCATCTCTTCAATTCAAAAGAAATCATGTTCTAGAACAAAATAATCAGAGCAAGGCAGTGTGGTCCACCAGATAGGGAACTGAACTGGGCATCAAGCTTGGATGCTACTCCAGCATCTATCTCTGACCTGTTCTGTACTTTGAGCAAGTCACTTCACCTCTGTTTCCTCTCCATCCTTTGTCTGATTGGATTGTAAGCATTTCTGGGCAGTGACTGTGTTTACTATATATTTGTACAATGCCTAGTACAATGGGACCTTATCATGGTTAGTGCTTCTGGACCCTAGTGCAACACAATTATTAATAATAAAGAACAATGATCTGTTTAGGATACGAAATCAAGTTAAGTTACTGAGTATTCACCAGGTATTTATATTCTGCTTTCATCTGCAAAGGGGAAGGACAGAGAAATTCCGTGGGTGCATGAATGCTATGTGCCATTTAACTTAAACCAAGAAACTACGCTGTATTTCTCTATAATCTCCATTAAAAGTGGAACTAAAATTTCTGGCACTGTGACAAAGATGAACAAGTCATCTGAACATAGGGCCAGATGATGCTCCGCACCTCTAGCCATCAACCCCTTCCTCATCAGCAATTTGAATGGCTTTTGTCAGAGTCACAGTTATCATTATCACAACTGAAAAGAATAGGAGAGAGTGAGCACCTTGGGTCATCCTTTGGGACAATGGGAATGCTGAAGGAGGAAAACAAATTACCACCACTGGGGCCAGTGGGCCTACGTAATAATTGGATTCAGTTAATGAAATAGAGATAAGAGGTAAAAAAGATCTTCTAGGACATCTAGTCCAGCTCCATTCCAGTGCAGGATGGGTCCTTACAGTAGTTCACTAGTGCACTGTCCAATTTAGTGTTATGCATTCCTTATATGTGTAAGAAGTGTTCACAAGATATTCCAGCACTGTGATATTCCTTTTGGGACTAGCCAAAGAGCTGAACATCCTGCACTAGTGTCTGTACCACCCAGGAAGAAATGTATGAAACAGTTTGGTTCTGCTGCTTTCCTGTTGTTCGGGCATCAGGGAAATATGAAACTAAGTCAGCTCGATGCTGTAATTCTTTTCCTGTTGACTCAGGCACATAAGAGCATACTTTTGGTCTGGAAAACTGAGATTTTCTCCCAATGCACCCAAGCTGGTTAAATTTCATAACAGGATCAACCAACAGGGGAAAAACGATTCTTTTAAGAAATTACTGGATGACTTTTACAGTGGATGGGATAAAATTATAGAGTACATGGAGGGGAGTGGCAGGAAAGCAGAATTGGCAGTGTATACTTGGACCCCACGGATGAGGATCTGTGTTTGATCAGATGGGTAATATAAAAATGCATATTAAAATATATCTTCTAAGTTTATAACCTCTGAATGATTCAATTACTGCATTATATTTCATTACTGTGTGTGAATATAGTACATGAAGGTACCAAAATATAGGATCTTAATTCAAACTATAATACATCTTACTAAAATATGGAGTTCATATGTATAACCTGACAGCGATTAAAATAAAAACCAGTGAAATATTTTTAGGTGTTGCTGAAAGTGGGGAGTGTTAGATTGAGGCAGGTGCCCAGATGGTGCAAGATCCAGACCCTGGGGATCAATAATAGACAAGCTTGGTAACTTGCCAATCAAAACAAGATAGTGGAACTCCTGAAAAGTGGATGGCGCCACAGCCCAATCCTGTACTGCTAAGAGCTTTAAAAACCAGCCAGGACAACTTAAATTCAATCCACCACATAATAAGGCCCAGTGTAGAGAATGCAGGTTGCATGTAGCATGATCAGTGTTACTCGGTTCAGGTGGCAGCTGTCGTATTGCATTCCACACGAGCTGAGAGCCATGGGGAATGCCTGCACAAGGTGGTGGTGTGAAATAAAACACTAGAGAAATTGTATTTTTTCTCCCAGACACTGAGGTGGGGGAGCAGCAACATCTGGCTCAAGAGACAAGCTTACCCCCTCCCTCTCACTAGGCTGCCAGAGGCACTGCAACATATACCTGAAACGTCTATCCACTGAGCAATAGATTGAAAGTGTGTCTGTGTGTAATACTATGTTCTGGAAAAGAAATCGTACAATCGAATGTGTGTCCACTGCATGCCAGAAGCACTGTGTCACTTCTTCCTGACCCCGTACAAGGAGTTCTGACAACACCCCTTCATTTCCACCCCCTTATCTGTGTCACCCAGTTTCCCCCCACATAGTAGCTGTCATGTTCTTCCATACCTGATAGGGACTGGCTACCGTGCTTTCTTATACACAGCAGATGTGTTCATCCTAAGATCACTTAATGCTCTGCCAGGTATGGATCAGGTTAGCTTTAAATAAGGTATTTTATGTACAGTGCCACCTACTAGTAGAACAGTATAATACAGTTGAGCATTTCATTACACCAGGAGCTCTGTGTCCTTCTCAAGACACCCCTGTACCAGAGATCTCTGTCCCTCCATCCTCCCCAGTGACAGATGCTCTCTCCCTTATGGAGGTGCCTTTTCTGCCTTCCATTCTTTGGATGGCGGGGGCGGGGGGAGCATCTTTCTCTTACACACACTCTTCCCCTCCACCACCCAACATAGTAAAGGCTTATTGAGTGCCAGATTGTTGGCACAAGAAAACTCTCTTCTGCACTCTGGCATCTAATACTGGCTCCATGTGGCACTGTTATTATTCCTTCCCAGCAGCTGTTAGGTGACTCTCAGTTTGGGGGTGCAGAGAGTGCTAGTGCTGCTGGGCTGAAAGTTGGGGTGAAGGGGAAAAATACTACATTATGTTGTAATAATTGGGCCTACAAATTTACCCTAATTATGAGTTCAACTGTAACTTCATAAGATGTCACAATAACCTGCAACAACTGTTGATGGGAAAAGGTATGAAAGGGAGACAGAACAACTGAATTAGTCCAAACAAAAAGGATATAACTCAAGGACCGTGTTAAGACTATGCTTAGTAAACAAGAAGAGTGTGAAACCAGCAATAACTGAGCCAAAATTTGTGTATTGCAAACTAGGGGGTAATCGGTGGACAAAATAATGAGGGAATGGGTTATTCCACTTACCGTTCACTTTCTGGGTCCTTACGGACACACTTTGAGGGGGAAAATTGGCTACTGGAGCGAGCTTCACCACCATGGCTGCCACCCCCACCATCTCCTGGGACCTTGGGCCTTCATCATTCTGATTCTGAGAGATGTCAAGAGTGGGCCAGACACAGAGACCTAGATGACATCACCACATCTACTGGCTCCATCTGAATCCCAAAGACCACCTGGGATGAAATGGGATCAGACTTTAACAACAGCAACAACCACAGCTCTAGCCCATTTCAACTAATTTCTCTTGTCCATAAAAAGATAGCTATTAGCATTTTTAATAACATCTAAAAGACTGTCAAACCAGGTTGTTGTTTTTTCCTTCTAAAAACTGTCTCCTGCTAATGGGAAAGTGGACTAAGAATGTTAAAATAAAAGCCTTACCTAATACTTTTCAAATGCTTTAACTGTTTTTCTTTTTCTTTAATAAAAGGTTAAAGTTTTTCAATAATGTATTTGCCATGGTACTAAGCAGGCAGAAGTCTCTGTATGCTGACCCCAAACCTTGTTTAACACTGTTTAGTGTTAGATACTAAGTAAGTTATGTTAACACCTTTAGCTATATATTCCACCTAAATTAATAAAACCTGTCCACCAGCGGAAAGTGGTGGTGGGAGGAATGCCCCAGACCCTCAAATTAGGCCTATAGCTATCTATATAGGATAAATAAAGTTATAACCCATGAAAATTTGCACAAGTGAAAAATGATTTCATACAGCCAATGATTCTACATCCAACACATGTAGAATTAGTAAAGTAACTGGCAGGTTATATATTGTAATAATTCCTGTTTATAGATGTACTGTTAAATTACCCTGGTGCACATCACTGTAAGGCACCAATACAGATAGACAAATTGCTTTTCAATGACCAAACAGGGCCAGTGCAAGGAAGTTTCACGCCCTAGGCCTAGGGCGCGAAACTTCCTTGCACCAACCCTGCGCCTCCCCACCAGCTAACGCCGCCCCCACAATCAGCCCTCCCGCCTGCGGGAGCTCAGCCCCCACCCGCCCGCGGGCCACAGGAGCTCAGCATGGAGCCGGGAGGCAGAGGGGCAGCTCGCCACGACTGCGTCCCGGCTCCCCGCTCAGTGGCTGAGTGGGGAGGCAGGAGGCAGCCGACCGCCGCCCCCCAAATCCTGGCGCACTAGGCGACCGCCTAGGGTCGCTTAGTGCTAGCGCCGGCCCTGTGACCAAACACTTCATCCCTTAAAGGACAGAGCATATCATGAGTAGAGCTATGAAAAGAAACTCCAAGACAAATGAAACATGCCTGGTTTTGCTATTTGTTACAAACCTGAAATGGAGACCAGATTAATCAAAATCCTTTCCAGGTCACTTTTAAATTCAGTGGAAAACTCAGGAGAGACAAACAAAGTTTCTCACAATTTCAATTGCAAACCAAAGTTATGGTTATCTGTTCTATAATTTAAACAAGGAATTAAGATGCATATAATGAGCTATTCCTTATGGACCAGAAGAAAGATTGCATGTCTTCAGTCTGGCCTCCCACAACATGCAGTACAATTAGCTAGATAAATCCTGAATAACTCTCTTGTCTGATGATCAATATACCTCACGACAGATTACATCTTGTATAAACTATGCAGATTTGGATAACTAATTCTTACATAAGTGTGTTATTCAATGTAAGATGAGTTTTGGAGCAAAATTTAAAGCTATACAAATATATGGTACTGCCAAGATAGAAGGGGAAAAAATTGCACAATATCCTAAACCAAAATTCAGTTTCTGTGGAAGGCAAACATGGAACAACTAGTAGATAAAATTTCTCCACAAAAGTATTTTGATTTTTAATTGCCTTGCTTGTGATAGTAAACTCAGCTTACTTTTCTCTAATCAAGGACATTGCTTGGAAGATGAAACCGTGGGACAAGTTTGTTGCTGAATTATTCAGCATACATTCATTCATTTAAATGTGGGATGTATACCAGTGCTGTATTTGGCATAGTACAGCTGTTAAAAAAAATCAGTTCCATAGAAGATAAAAGACTGTCAACTGAAGGAGCAAGAAAGTTTCTGTTAGAGACACACTAATGCTAGAGATTTCAGCCATCATTTTTTGAAGAGACTCCTTCATAGGTATGACACAATTTAAAAAAAAAGACATAAGCCAAGATTTTCAAAATAGGAGTCTGACTTTAGGCTAAATCCATTTTTAGACTCCAAAATAAGTGGCCTGATTTGCAGAAATGCTGAGCCCTCAGCAGCTGTTGGTGAAGTCACTGAGTGGTCAGCACTTTTGAAAATTAGGCTACTTACATAGATGCCTAAATATGGACTTATGAGACTAACTTTAGGCTGGTATTTTTGAAAAACCGCCCCTAATATGCAGTATGCATGTGATGTTATTCCCCTTTCTTCCTCATAGATGTTTCAAGGACCCCAGCAAATGTAGATACATTGATTGTCATGTTTAGGAATGTCCGTTTCTCAATTAAATAAATTCCTGCTAAAGTACTGAAATCACTGGCCCAAATTCTACATTCAGATATACATGCTCAGCTCCTGTTTATTTCAATGAAAGCTGGGCATATAGGAGGGCACAATTTTGGTCCAGTTGGTGACTGCTTAAAGATTCTATCTTAATAGAGCTGTGGAGTGATTTCTCTTTCTGTACAACATGTCTGTACACTTCCATCAAAAGCATTCATTCAATTGTCCTCACTCTGGCATGCCTCTCCAACTCTGTCTACCCAACATGTTGTCAGACTAGAGATCCTATAACAAAAAACCACAAAGGAATAAAAAAGCTCCCACTCCCAGTAGAGAGAGTATTCACTGAAGAAAAAAGAATCAATGTGTTTGCATCCAGACTGTAATGAGTTTTGAAAGACAATTTTTATTAAAATTGTCTTAGGAAAAACACAGGTTTTTTCAATCAACTGTAGTGTCAGCCATAGCTATAGCTTCAACAGGCAAAATAGCACTTCACTGCAGAATAGCCTGGTAGTTAAGATGCTCACCTTGGAGCACTGTTCCCTCTAAGCTATGCACGTGTGCGCGCACACACAGATCCTAAACCCTGCGCACACAGCGAAACACCGCACGCACAAAAATTTGCACAGAAGCACAACAATTTGCACAGAAGACATTTTTGCGCACACAGCCTGTCAAAAATTTGCACAGAAGAAATTTTTTGCACACAAGGCCTGTCAAAAATTAGAGGGAACATTGCCTGGGAGTTTTCACGTCCTTCTCCCTGCTCCAGAGTAGGGATATAAACATGGGTTTTTCATCCCAGACAAGCACCCGAACCCCTGGGCTAAAGGTTATAAGGAACACAAAGAGTCAAGGTGGGTGAGGTAATATTTTTTTATTGGACCAACTTCTGTTGGGGGCAAGAGATAAGCTTTCAAGCTTCAGGGTGTGTCTACACT
The DNA here is from genome assembly GCA_037349315.1 of Chelydra serpentina. Taxonomy (NCBI): domain Eukaryota; kingdom Metazoa; phylum Chordata; order Testudines; family Chelydridae; genus Chelydra; species Chelydra serpentina. Next base: position 50,474,850 of record JBAIAC010000010.1, read on the forward strand.
TAAAACGCTTCAGCGACACAACTCTGTATAGAGGCTCACTACAGTGACAACAGGGCCTCTCCTGTCACCGTGGTTAATCCACATCCCTGAAAGGTAGTAGCTAGGTTGATGGAAAACTTCTTCCATCAACCTAGCACTGTCTGTATCAGGGACTAGGTTGGGATAGCTAAATATCTCGGGGATGTGGATGTAAGTTTTCCATGTAGACCAGCCCTCTGATCTTCAGGTCTGGAAAAGGTAACCAGAGTGTCACAGCTAAATATAAGGTGGGACAGATTGTTAAGCATAAGAGATTCACACATGTTGCCAGAAACTACTGAAAATGAAGTGGGAAATTAACACCTTGGCAGTCATAGGACAAATGAGGGTTAATAGGTTACAAATCGTTGTAATGAGCCATAAAACCAGTGTCTCTGAGGTCAGGTCTATACTATAGATCTATATCAGTATAACAATGCCTCTCAGGGGTGTGAAAAATCCTCAACCCTGAGCGACAAAGTTATACCTACCTAACCCCCTCACCCCCCCGTGTAGACAGTGCTATGTCAATGGGAGAGCTTCTCCCACAACATAACTACCGCCTCTTGGTGAGGTGAATTCACTAAACTGACAGGAGAGCTCTCTCCCTTTGGCTTACAGCATCTTAATTAAAGCGCTGCAGCTGCGCCAATGCAGCATTTTAAGTGTAGAGGTGTCCTGAGCCGATGAATTTTAGAGTATAGCAGAGTTATGAATTTAAGTTCTCAAGTTCATCTTTTGAAGGTGTTGTGCAGGTTTCCTTGAGGATGAGGACTGAGAGGTCAGATATGGAGTAATCACTTTGGGGAAAGTGTTCAACCACAGGTGATAGGGTGTTTTTGTCTTATTTTTCTGTGAAAGTTCATTTCAGAGAACATTTTCTCTTGCTTACATTTTCTGAAGTGTCTGTCTGCCAGAAGCTGGGAATGGGTGACAGTGGATGGATCACTCTATGATTGCCCTTTCTGTTCATTCCCTCTGAAGCACCTAGCACTGGCCACTGTTGGAAGACAGGATACTGGGCTAGATGGACCTATGGTCTGACCCAGCATGGCTGTTCTTATGAAGTTATATTTTGTACAACCCAAAAGAGACTTTTCTGTTTCTTCAACAAGCGCCAGAAATGTTTGGAACCAAACTGAATATTTTTTTCCGATTTTTTGGAAGCAACTATCTTTGGAGCAAGGAGTTTGTCTTGCCGTGAGTGTGTGCAGTGCCTAGTACATTGTTAGTATGACCAGAACACACATACTAAATAACAATGAAGAGCATGAGAAGGCCAAGGATGAGTGCTGAAGAGGGGCTAGGTGTCGATTCTGGAAAGGCTGAAAAATAATCATTCCTTTTACACAAAGCGGGATTAGTGTAAGTGTGGCTGCTGGGAAACATTGCCTTAAACAGACCTCTAGAGGTCCATTTGGAATCCATTGTAAATAAATTACATTACCAGAAAATAGACTTGCCCACATTTACCTTCAGCCTGATGTCTTTGTCCATCACAGTAGCATCACACATTCAGAGTCAGCACACTTCCAAGTGGGCAGTTCCATACTCCATAGTATCATTCTTCCCCAATGACTGTACACTCCTATATGCCAGTTAGTAGACTGCAAGCTCATCACTATCTTTGAGATAATGAGATTGCTCCTTCATTGTTTGCAGGCACCTTTATCTACTTTTTGTAATTGAGTTAATGGTGAACAAACATCAAATGCTTCAGATGGCTACTTATAAGCATCCAAAAGTTATTTAATAATTACCCAAAGCTTCTGAATGGCTTGAGTTTGTAGAACTGGGCTGGAAATCTTGCAAAATGTCTTTCCTGTAACTTCACATAATTCCTGCTTAAGGTCAAACCAGAAATACTTTACAGTTTCTCTCAGGGCACTGAGGCAATTCCTTTTCAAGTCATGGTTAGAACCCAGAAGCACTTAGGAATGAAAAAAAGAAAAAGAAAACTAATGACAGCCATAAAATTAACGCTGCTCTTCCTACCTCATAAAAGGTTCCACTTACATTTGCTTTGCATTTTGGCAGATGCTTAATAAAGAAGTGATTTTATCCCCCAAAATTAAAAAAATAAAATTTTAACTCTTCATCTCAATTTGGTATGGAAAAAAAATTGAAATCTCAAACTCTCATGTGACAGGAAAACAGTTTCCCAACCAGCTCTAGAGGCAAATGGCAATAGGTCCTAGAGTTACCTTATCCCCTGGTGAATTGTTTATTTAAGCACCATGTTTTCTATGTGAAATGAAGAGTAAAATTCACATCATCTCTGTCATACACTTGACATATTGTGTCTCTCAAACTACAAACCAAAGTCATTTCTTGGCAAACAGTAGGGCAAATATGATTAAACTATCTACTTAAATATTGTATTCTTAGATCAGAAGAGTTGAGATACCAAAAACATCTTCTTCAGATCATGGCAAGAAAGACACTTTCTTTGTGAATTAGAAGAGGGCAATTTAACATGTTGAAAGAACAAGAGCAAAAGGTTAAGTGAACAATGCAAGTAAATAATCCCCCCCACCCCCAGACTATGCAGTTGTATATTTCACTCTGCTTAGAGCAATCTTTATGTTTGTTAGGCACCATGTCCAATATCTGTGCTGAAGTTACAATAATAATGTTTATATACAATATACATTTGTGATAATATGCATCTATTCTCCTTATAATGAGGTATGACCACTAATCCATGTTTTCATAATTTTTATACAAAATGTAATCAAATCCCAATTTGTGAGATAAAATTTACAGTCAAACTTGTGTATGAAAATGACTAATAATATATTTGCAACTTACTTTCAGGACCACATTGAGGACCTGATCCAAAGACAACTGAAGTCAACAGAAGTCTTTACATTGACTTCAGTGGGCTTTGGATCAGATCCTGATAGCTTAGTTGCAGAAAAAAAGGGGTCCTATGTGGCAAGTCTGAATTTGGGACTAGAATCATGGTAGGGATATCATGTTAATGACATGCAAGCTGCAGATGTAATGATCTTGAAAGATCATATAGACAATCATAGAACCATAGAGTTAGAAGGGACCGCAAGGATCATTTAGTCTAATCCCCTGCCAAGATGCAGGATTTGTTGTGCTAAAACCTCCAATTAAGGAGCTTCCACGACTTCCCTAGGTAGTTTGTTCCATTGGCCTACTGTTCTTACAGTTAGGAAGATTTTCCTGAGATTTAATCTAAAATTGCTATGCTGTAGTTTGAACCCATTGCCACTTGTCCTACCCTTTGTGGCAAGAGAGAACAATTTTTCTTCATCTTTTTTGCAGCAGCTTTTCAAGTATTTGAAGACTGCTATCATGTCTCCCCCTTAGTCTCCTATTTTCCAAACTAAATATACCCAGTTCCTTCAGCCTTTACTTATATGGCTTGTATTCCATCCCTTTGATCATCTTTCTCACTTGTCTCTGGATTCTTTCCAGTTTCTCTGTACCCTTTCTAAGATTGGTGACCAAAACTGGACACAGTACTCCAGCTGAGGCCGAGTAGAGCGGTCCTATCACCTCCAGTGACTTGCATCACCTCCAGTTGCCTCTGTTAATGCAACCCAAAATTGCATTTGCTTTTTTTGCAATTTTTGCAATTTTTGCAATTTTTGATGGGAACATTTTTCTGGCTTAAAATTCTGACCAACTCTACCCACAATGTTCATAAGAGCTCATAGTTAGGCAAAACCGGTTTATACATCCCAAAATTTAACTTCTTCAGTAAGCTGGAATGGAGGGTAATTAGTATAGGAAGTAAATATTTAAGAGTGATGCCTCCTATCGTGGAATAGTTCCCCATTACAGTATATAGCAGCCTTGCAGAGGCTGCAACGACAGTAGAATGCTGTGTACAATACTATACGCAATGTTGTACGGTGTTGTCTTGTGTACAATACTAGACACCCCAAAGACTAGAATGACTCACGTGCAGGTTGTGATCCACCACAACTCCCAGATCCTTCTCAGCAGTAAGCTGAAGGATTCTGAACGAATCAGAAAATTGAATTCAAACTGAATATAACAGACTCATGAAAATACCTGTGGTTCTGAATTATATATTCCATGCCAATGCATGATCACTTTGTTTGCTACTGTATATTTTCAAGTACTTCATCTAGTTATCCTTGAAATGACTGATGAGATGTGTTTGTCACTGTATCCCTAAGGAGACTATACCACAGTCCTGACTGTTAGAAAAATATTCTGATATTCATCTTAATTTTTTGCAGCCAATTTTACTCCATTTACATTTATTAGAAATGACTGAAAAGTATGGAGTGAATATGATATTCTGCGTTTCCACTGTGTTTCACAGAATAGTTTATTCAGCTAACAACTTTTTCTACTCTTTGGTCAGCTGAAGTAAATCTGGATCATTTTGAACAATTCCTTTAGACTCATAGAATTTGTTTACATCCCCAGTCAGGCATGTCCTCCAGGTAGGCAATGTTTAGCCAAGCTACAACTATTTAGCGTTTCCTGAGTCTTTCTCTCAGATTTAATAATTAGAGATTCTATTTTCTGAATTCCCCTTAAACTGTGTCATTCTAGTCTTTGGGGTGTCTAGTATTGTACACAAGACAACACCGTACAACATTGCGTATAGTATTGTACACAGCATTCTACTGTCGTTGCAGCCTCTGCAAGGCTGCTATATACTGTAATGGGGAACTATTCCACGATAGGAGGCATCACTCTTAAATATTTACTTCCTATACTAATTACCCTCCATTCCAGCTTACTGAAGAAGTTAAATTTTGGGATGTATAAACCGGTTTTGCCTAACTATGAGCTCTTATGAACATTGTGGGTAGAGTTGGTCAGAATTTTAAGCCAGAAAAATGTTCCCATCAAAAATTGTGATTTTCGAGTGAAATACGCTGTTTTTGAAGATATATACTTTCATACATTTTCTTACTGTTTCTAACCTGGATTTTCTAATCAGTTCTAATTGTGGGTCTAAAATCATGCACAAAATGCAAACTTTTTTAATTTTTTATTCAATGGAGGACAAGACAAGACATTAGTTATGGGCTACTGCTGAGAGCGACTGGCAATTGGACTTCTCTGACGTTGTCTCCCATCATTCCTACAGATCCCAAATCAAGTCCTTCCCTGCTTCTCCATATCTCCAGCTCCCAGCAGAACTGTTCTGCTCTTTCTGACACCATATAGTTGCCACCAAAAGGTCAAAGCTGAAGGACTGGGAGTTTCCCCAGCTAAGGACACAATAAATTCTCTAGGATGGATTGTGTCTTCAAAATCCTCATGGCACTCTTTGGAATACTCTCCACAGGAACCATGCAGGCTAGGGGTTGGGAGTGAGCAGGGTGGCAGGGGAAAGCCTATAGTCCTCCTTCCAGCATCTGGAAAAGGTATTATAGCCTGGTGCTATAAGCCCTTTCCATATATGGATCCATCATTCAGCGAAGTCCCCAGATTAGCCAGAGCCAGGGGAATTCTTGGTTATCTAGTGCTATAGAAGACTTGAGGTCACGGACCACCAGGGGCCACAGACTCCATGTCCACAGGTGGGCACAGCAACTTATTCCACAGGTGCAATGGGAGAAACTTCATGACCCTAGTGGAACTAACTGAGGGAAACGCCATGAGAGGATCCTTACTGAGATCTCATTTCCTTAGCTTCCTTCTGTGAATTTTACCATGGAAGAGGCAATCTTGCCATGAGTAAAGACCTCAGGATTTGGTCCATAGTTTTATTGCATATTATTTTAACCAGGTATGGAAGATTTATATGAACAAGATAATTTTCATACAAAAGATGTTACATTCTAATGGAAACATGGATTCTGATTCCGCCTGTTATATTTACCTTAAAACATACTTCTACTTCTTACTTTAGTGTAGTACTACTAGTACAGAAATGTCTTGTCCGACTTAGCTGCTTCAGTTTCATGTTGACACAGTACAAGTCCAGGGGAAATCTACAGAATGTACAAAAAGCCTCTGGTTCTCTTTCAGCCTTAATAAACATCTTATTTTCTAATCGTTTTAAGTGGCTGTCAGTTATTTCAAGATCATAGCTTCCCATTTAAGAGAGTTATAGCCACTGAGTACTGAGTTCTAGAAATGTAACAATAGCCTAGATTAGATTCTCCAAGGAGGCAGCATGCCCATGTCCCGTTATTTGCTTATATTTGAATGTATTAACTTATCTGTCAGGTTAAGAGGAAGGAAGTTTATTCCACAATCTGAATATACAAAGAAACATGAAAGCAGAAATTGTATTTTATGACAATACTGCTATGCTACAAAGAAATGATAGTAATAATCTATTCAAGTGCTTAACAGAAAATATCTAATTAACCTATACAACAGTTATGTGATGACATGTACATGATACTGACAAATATATATATCTCCATTCGTATTACGCACACATATTTTGAATGCAAAAATAATTTAATTGCCTATTCCAAGTCCCCCAAATATATTGCATTAAATATTTAATTTATATTAGATTTGGTTAAATAGTAATTTAATTATGAATACTTTCACAAACAAAGGAACTGAGATTAGTTTGCTATAATTTATGGGCCCATTATATTGTGTTCACAAATATTCTGAAGATCATTGCTAAAAACATTAATTTTAAAAGAATCATTCTTTAAATATGTTATAATAAATCTAGATTGCAAGCTCTCTGATGAAGGGATAATCTTTTAACTTGTTTGTACAGTGCCTAGCATAGTAGGGTTCTTATCATTGAATAGGGCCCTAGGCACTACCATAATACAAACAATAAATAATAATAATAATTAATAATAATTAGTCTTCACCTTAAATATGATCCATATGCATATGCCTTAGAATATTATTGCTCTATGTACATTTGAGACTATACTAATAAATAATTATAAATAACATTTTATATTAATATAATGTATATTATTTATCAAATAATACAATATAAAATATAAACTAGAATTTCTTATACTCCTTCACATACTCAGTAAAATTATAATATAGTTACTTCAGTGGTTCTCAACATTTTCCATACCGTGAACTCATAGAATCATAAAAAAATATAGGGTTGGGATGGAGTTCCAGAAGTCATCTAGTCCATCCTCCCCCATGCTGAGGTAAGACCATCCCTAACAGGTTTTTCTCCAACACGTTCCTAAAAACCTCCAATAATGGGGATTCCACAACTTCCCTTGGAAACCTATTCCAGAACTTAACTCTCCTTTATAGTTAGAAAGGTTTTTTTCTCTAATATCTAACCTAAATATCTTTTACTGCAGATTAAGCCCATTAGTTCTTGTCCAACCTTCAGTGGACATGGAGAACAATTGATCACCATTCTCTTTATAAAAGGCCTCAACATATTTTAAGACTGTTATCATGTCTTCTTTTCTCAAAGCTAAACAGGCCCAGTTTTTTTTTAACCTGTCCTCTTAGGTCATGTTTTCTAAATCTTTTATTAGTTTTATTGCTCCGATTTGTCCATATCATTCTTAAAGGGTGGCCCCCAGAAGTGGACACAATACTCTACCTGAGGCCACACCAGGGCTGAGTAGAGTGGAACAGTTACCTCCATGTCTCACTTTTGATACTCCTGCTAATATACGTCCTAGAATATCAGCCTTTTTTGTAACTGAATCACATTGTTGACTCATATTCAATTTGTGATCCACTATAATCCCCACATCCTCTTCAGCAGTACTACTGCCTAGCCAGTTAGTCCCCATTTGTATTTGTGCATTTGATTTTTTCCTTCCTAAGTGAAGTATTTGCACTTATTTTTATTGAATTTCATCTTGTTGATTTTAGACCAATTCTCCAATTTTTCAAGATCATTTTGAAATCTAATTCTGTCCTCCAAAGTGCTTGAAACCCCCTCCCACCTTGGTGTCATCCACAAATTTCATAAGCATATTCTCCACTCCATTCTCCAAGTCATTACTGAAAATACTGAAGAGTACACTACCCGAGACTGCCCTCTGCAGGTGCCGACTTTCCAAAGTGCCTGGGGGTGCTTGACTCCCGGCTCTGCCCCAGGCCCCACCCCTCTCCACCCCTTCACCCAAGGCCCCACCCCCCACCATGCCTCTTTCCGCCCCCACCCTGCCTCTTTCTGCCCTCGCACCACCCCTTCCTCCAAGACCCCACCACCGCTCCACCGCCACCCCGCCTCTTCCCGCCCAGTTCTGCCCCCTCCCCGGAGCGTGCCACATCCTCACTCCTCACCCTCCCTCCCAGCCTCCTGCACGCCACAAAACAGCTGACTGTGGCAGGCGGGAGGCGTGGGGAGGGAGGGGGAGGTGCTGATCCGTGGGACCTGCCAGTGGGAGGGAGGCGCTGGGGGAGAGCGGGGGGAATCTGATAGAAAGGCAACCAGTGGGTGTTCAGCACCCACCATTTTTTCCTTGTGGGTGCTCCAGCCCCGGAGCATTCACAGAGTCGGCGCCTATGGCAAGTCCCCACTAGATACGTCCTCCCAGTTTGACAGCAAATCATTGATAATTATTCTGTGAGTATGATTCTTCAACCAGTTTTGCACCCACCTTACAGTAATATTGTCTAGGCCACATTTCCCTACTTTGCTTATGAGAATGTCATGTTGCATTGTGACAAAAGCCTTACTAAAACCAAAATATATCATGTTTACTGCTCGCCCTCTTCTAGTAGGCTAGTACCCCTGTCAAAGAAGAAAATGAGGTTGGTCTGGCATGATTTGTTCTTGACAAATCCATGTTTGTTCTTACAACAGAGCAAAAAATGCTCCCCTCTTGTCAGAAAGAAAGGGAGAGAGGTGCAGTGTTGCCACCTCTTGTGATTTTATTGCAGTAGTATGTATTTTTCTTAAAACTCTAACTCCCTGAGTCATATGATTACATGCAAATCTCTGCTTACATTTTTTTTAAAGTAGGTTTCTAGTCCTCATGGTTGCAGAGGAAAGCTTGAAAACATGAACCATAAAAGCTCAAAAAAAACCCAACAACCCAGAAGGCAAATAGAAAACATCCAACAACATCTATTATTTTGAAAATATGATTATTTTTAAGCCAGTCTCATGATCCTGGAGAGATTTTTAAATACTTGGCTATTGTGAAACCCTCAGTTCTCTGGCTGAGAATACCTTAATTACTCAGTGTTTTTCTCCAACTTATTGTGACAAAACTCCCATAAATTTCCATAAGAATTTTGCCTGAGTTAAGCACTCTGGGATTCTGCCACCTATGTGTACCATGCTTTAGTACTGTGTTCATACAGACTGTTTCTCACATATGCCACTTTTGTTTTCACTTAGAGGATATGATAAATGCAATATTTTCAGTGTTTGAAGTTTTCCCAAAAAGCTTCTAGTTTATTAGTTACACAATGGGAATTATATTTACTCAGTTGCTTGTGTTACAAGGTGCAACTGTGTAGAGTTTTTAAATAGGTTTCTTGTTTCTTTGTTTAAAGAAAGCTGTACTCTCCCTATGCTTACTCAGAAATGTATTAAAACACCACAGGAAGTGTATTAACAAAAAACAGGTGTCTACAATAAGTGCCTGAAGCTAAAATCTTTAGATCATGCAAATAGATTCACTGAAGTAAATGGGGCTATCCATACTGCTGAAATTTTTGCATGATAGTGAGTATTTGCAGCTCGGACCCAATTTAATTCTGATGATTGTAAAACCCCACTGAAAAATTCAAAACTGCATGATTATAAAGAGAGCAGAGTTTGCCTGTGTTTTATAAAAATGGACTTTACCCCTTTAAAGTTTCAGGTAGCTCACTGCTGAAGTAATTATTAATTATCACACTATTACAACCTTCTAGGTCTGATTCTCCATTGACTTGCAGTTTGTGCAGTTATATACCCCTGTATAGAGTGGATGAAAATGCTATCAAATAGGAATGATAGTATTTTACCCCTACTTTGCCTGCATTTTGCATAAGTTTGCGGGGGAGAATTTCAAAGGCCTAAATGGGAGCTAAGTGCCCGACTCCTCCTTTTGTGTCCCCTGTATGGAAACACAAGGTGAAAGGCAGAGGAGAACAGAGCCCAGTAAGTCCAGACTGGATTATTCTGCCTTCAGTGGTAAGCAAAGCCTACTTAGCTCCCAGTTCATTTTATAGGTCTGAAGTTGGCATATAACACCGGAGAGAAAAAGACGGACCACAAATAAGCTTGCCATATAGCAGTTAGAGCAAAGAAAAAATATACCCTCTTAATCTAGTGTTGAGTGAGTGAGAATGGGATAAATCGGAGGAGAAAATATGGGTGAACCATATGATGGAGAAAAGTTTTCAGTCTGTGAAGTACAGGTGACACTGACCAAGAAAGTTGCTGTCATCCAGAAAAACAATACACTTGTAATTGCTCCCGATACCTGGTAACAACTCATCCAGAAAGACTATGGAATAAATTCTCACCTGTGTTGGTGCTACACTTTGTATAGGAACCAAGGAGGGTGGGGCACAAAGATGGATGTCAACTATCTTTACAGCCCCTATCCTTCATTCTGAAGCCCCTTGTTTGGCCCCAAGCATAATTTAGACTAGCCTCATGGTAGCTCAGTGTTATGCCTGACTACAATTGCTCTCCAGAAGCCAATCCTGTAGATCACTATCAGACCACAATGACACTTGGGCCACATCTCATTTCCTCCAAACATGCTCTGAACACCCGCCCCCTCTATACAGAGTTGTTGTAGTCAGTGGTTCAAGCTGTCCCAGTGTGGCTACTGTACTGCCCCAGCCCTTCCACACAAGGTCTCCTCCGTCTAAACAGCAGCCAGCCCTGCTGGAGGACAGAGATGGGGGTGGTACAGCTGCCATGCCGGAGGAGCTGGCCGTGGGTGGGGCTGGCCGCTGTACAGACCAAAGTAGACCCTGCATGAAAGGGCTGAGGGTGGTACAACTGCGCTGGATGAGCTGCGGGCATGGGGCCGCCCAGCAGCCCTACCTTCTGCTCCTCCTCTTTCCAGTACGCCGTACTAGCTATAAATATCTTGCTGGTATGGTGTACCATACCGTACCGCCCTACTTGCACTGCTGGTTGTAGTGATGACTCTGCTCCACAGTCAGCTCTCAATTCACAGGCATGCTCCCAGACCCTTAGCGCAGGGAAAAGAGGGGAAGAACTCTACCCTGCTAACTGTACTGGGAGATCAGACAATCACTCAGCATATTCAGCATCTCTGGTTGACTATCCTCTCCCAAGAGACAGGAGAATGAGGGAGCCAATCAATCAGAAGTGTTCTCCCCATAGACTATGGGTTTTTCCTGCAGATGTGTTTAAAAAGCCTATGAATAACATGCATAAATTATGTTTGAATACAAATAAACACCAAATACGAAGGATCTTCCCCAAACCCCATGGTCAGTAGAGCTTTCCGGAGCCACCACATTTATACATTGTTCACAGACATCTGTACTGTTAGTTTAACCCTCTAGTGTAATACATTGTGCCCATGGGGAGATATTTACAGGTACACACAGATACTGGACTTTTCCATTCACTTATTTCTGCAATGATTATAAATTTTAGCTGAAGTGCAGGAACTTTTCAGAGACTGTCCAATAAAGTCTCTCCATCTCATTTAATCTCATGATCTTTCAGGAACACATGTTTGTTTTCCAATGTGGACAGTTTTGTATATTTTAGAAACAATAATTGTAAAAGTCAGCAATGCTACTGACATTCAGCTATTGACAGTATAAAATGCTAATTATAATAAAGCATTAAATAAATGGAGCATATATAAACTTATGCAGTACGATAAAACTGGTGATTACCCCACAATATGCCTGCAGTTCAGCCCTCATTAGACTTCTTGTTTACAAGAGCCAGCTTTCTCGGTCTCATTATTAAAAACTATTTCTTTAGAGAGCTTGCTGGCTTTGCTTGCACTAGGTACGTTAGGAAACAATAAAGTTATGGTGGAGAGAATAAAAATGGCTACATGACTTTAATACAAATAATGATGGAGAAAACAACACACTGACAGACACACAAAACAAAAAAAGAGAAAAAGAAAAAAAGCTTCTGTCTTCTAGAACAGTATCCCTCCCTGCTGTCTGCCTCTGATATTTCAGTCACAGTACTTCTCAGAGAGGCAGAATGTGAAATCAAATGGAAGCAGGTGACTGAAGTGAAGTCAAGTGTGGTCAGAAGCCACATCTCATGCATTTTTAATTGTTGTCATTGCATGGTTTTATGTTAAATTCAATCTGTTTCTTATGGCAGGGCTCATCCAACACTATGATTCAACATTCATTTAGTTTCTGAGTTGAGAGTTTATCTGTTTCTTTCCTCTAACAATCTAAAGCAGGGGGGGAATGTAATATTATGGCAGACAGTTTCACATAGAAGGCACCTGGATTGTGATAGTTTTGTGACTGGTTAAAAGAGGTGGTCAAAAATGGTATGTTTAATAGAAACAAATTTTTAAAATTTCTCAATTTTTTTAATGAGAAATTTCCCATTTTTTCAACAAAACATGAAAACTAAAAGAATGAAAAAATAAATTAGGTTTCAAAACTTTTTTGTTTGTTTGTTTATTGAAACCAAAAATGACAAATGTTCAGTTTGTGTCTGTTCAAGTTTGGGTATTCTCTCTCCCTTTCTCCTTTTTCTTGCCTCCTTATCAATTGCAAAATGGAGCGGAAAAAATAAGAGGGGAGAAAGGAGGAAAAGAGGTGGGGCAGAGGAAAGGGAGAGAAAAGAAGGGGAAAACTGAAATTATTGTAAAAAGCCCTTTTGGCATCAGAAAAAATATTTCAAATAAAATATTTTGACCATTTCTATTGGTTAATTTTTGTTACTAACTAGCATGTTGATTTTCGGGGAACTGGGGCATTCAATAGCAGGAAAGTGTATCGTTAGCTTAAAAAAGATTAAACCACAGTATAAATCTCCAGAACCCTTCACAATGACACTAAATAGAAAAATGCAGATTTTTAATGGAATCGGAACAAAATATTACAATGCTGACAAAAATGAAATCCATATTAATCACAATTTCATAAACTATGAGGCATCTCCAGAGTGCATAAAAGAATACAGAGCCTGATTCACTATTGCCTTGCTCCTTGTGTGGTCATGCACAGAAGTGCAACATGGGTATATAATGCTGCCCATTTGGAAGGGTAGAATTTTACCCCCATTTTGCACTCACTTTGCACTCGTGTGACAAGGTCCAGGGTAATAAAGAATAAGGCCCATATTTTTCATAGTGGGTAAAGGGAAGTGAAAATGATGTTTAATATGTAACTAAATATAAGCCCTGGTAAGCAAGTGGAGTTGCGGTATTGAGGCAGTGATTTAAACTAAGGTTTCCACCAACATGCTTAAACCGATCTCTTCCTCTGAAGTTAGTTAGACCTCTGCTGCTTATAATGAGCTAGTCTCTCGTTTAGCTTTCCAATTGTTTTAAGGATATTAATAAATGTGAAGAAAAGCCATAATGGAGGCACTTTGGTCACTGTTTTAATTAGAAATACTTGCAGCGTAGTAGCACCTTTCGGTTTGTTAGGATACCACTATATGGTGCCTCAGTCAAGTCTTTGGTGAGACATTATAATGCTGTGCATTAGAGACAAGCAGGGAATATAAAAAGTGACAAAATTAAAATAAAGAGAGCTATTTTAAACAATGCAGAACACCGGGGCAAAAAATGCAAAATCGGTGGTGTTGCAGAAAGGCAGTTTGTTCCAAGGCTTTTGATTATTAATTACATATGTTCTTCTGATCAGCTTTACATAGGAAACCAATTTTGGTGGGATATATCAGTCATTAATGTTACTGATTAAAAGATGAAGGAGAATACTGCAAATTTCTGTATCAAGAAACTAGAAATGGAAAAAATATTTAGAGATGTCTTAGCAAGTATAAGGTTTGGCATATCTGTGCACATGACCACACTAAAAAAACCCACAAAATAAATACTATTTCTGATTAAATAATAATATAAGATCCTGTCTCAACTTCCTGAACATGGCAGGGTTCCTCTTGTTTTCTCGTCTGATAATATTTAGATAGTTGCTAGGTGTTTGTACAGTGCCTAGCACAATGGGCCCGGATCTGGCTAGGATATCTAGGCATTGCCATAATATAATTTACTACTACTAATAATAATTTAGACAGGATTCAGAGCAGCAATGAAGTAGTTAACAGGTAGCATCCCAGGGCCTGATCCATCTCCTGGAGTCCAATGAAGTGTTTCCATTGACTTTAATGGAGTCTGAGTCAGCCCCCACTCTCTGTTAGGAGTCAGACTTTGTGAAAGAGGTCTGTCCAGCTTGCACTTCCATTCTCTAAGTCTCCAGCATTTGGTGTGAGAGGAGAAGATGAAGGGGGAAAGGGTGGAGGAGTGGGGGAATTAGCAGGGGACTGAGACTGCGAGCAGAAGTCGTTGCTAACAGCTCTGGAGCAGCGAGGAGGAAACCACTGACATATGGCTCCAAATTCTGGTTACTTCTGCAAATGTATGCAGCTTCCAAAAGTGTGTATGGCGTTTCATAATACAAAAAAAAAAAGGACATAATCTCTGCCTTGAAGGGCCTACACACTACATTTAAAACAAGACAACAACAACAGTGAGTGAGTTGGAGACGGGAGAATAAAGGGTACAAAAATGAGGTCATGCAAGTTGTGATGTTGTGTGATTACAATAGAATTATGCAAATCATTATTGCTACCACTGTTACATAATTGCAACGAATCTTATATAAAGAATAATACATGGCCAGAAAGGGTTAAACAGCTTGCCGGCTGAAAGACCCAAAACCAACCTTTAAAAGTCATGTTAGAAAGGTATGTGAATGGTAATTAGGGCCATTCAATGGCTAGGTAGGCTAGAACTTTGAAATGCAAACCTATATTGTTAGAAGTTAGAAGTGATACTAATTGTGTGTATCTTAAGTTCTAGCCATGTAAACAGGCAGTTCCTGTTTGTCACTATAGCTAATGATTCAGAGATCAAAAGGAAATATTAACATTTAGATGAATCATGGGTGAAATAATGTCATTGTCTATATGTCTCTTTAAAGTTTGTGATAAACTGCCTAACGGATAAATTTCCCTATGTTAATTTGTGTCACTAATTACTGGTGGTGTCCAGGAAACAGAAGGTTACATCAAAAGCCTATTGTTTACCCAGGACTGTATGGTCAAGTGAGGGCTAGAAAACTATATAAAAGACCATTGGGTCCTGATCCTTTTTATCTCAGATCGGCTTGAGGTTTCATGCAGGGGAAGCCTAAGCCACAAGGACTGAGATCCCAGTTCTGACTGGAGCACCCTGAAATATAAATTTTGAACTATAATCTATGGACTATTTCTGAAAGAACTCTTTGCAACTTGTGATACAGCATGGCCAGAAGGCAGCAGGAGAGTGATCTAGGATGAGGAGAAGCCTTATTCCCTGTAGATTAATGAAAAGCACCTGAAACCAATTAGAGCACCTGAAGCCAGTCACCTGATAAAATCCCCCTGCTTCAATCAGCCAGAGGAGGAGCTGGAGCAGAGTGGTTTGGTGGTGGAGCAGAGAGCAGTTTGGAGGAGCTGAATCAGAGTGGTTTGGTGGTGGCGCAGAGAGCAGTTTGGAGGAGTGAAGCAGAGTGGATTGGTGGTGGAACAAAGAGAAGTTCGGAGGAGAGTTTTGAGAAGTGCTGCAGCGGGCTAAGAAGACCAAGATCCTAGGTAAAGGGACACCTGGCTTGTGCAGAGGGAAGGCAGGAAGCCACACAAACTGAAGGTCAGGAGAGGGAAGTAGCCCAGGGGAAAGAATCACTGGTACAAGTGGTTCACCTGCTATCATAGGGCCCCTGGGCTGGGACCCGGAGTAGAGGGCGGGCCTGGGTCCCTCCCTCTCCACTCCCCTTCCCTGGGATATTAGTAGGATAACTGTTACCCCAGTTCAGGGGCAAGAAATGGCACCCTGAAACCCCCCCCACAAGAAGAGAAAGTGCGGGACCCATCACAGTAGTGCAGGCAATTTGCCACAAACTACAAAGCTCACCATCTCTGCTATGAATCTGAACCTCAAGAATTAAACTCATGTCTGTATGTATATTGATCTTTTAACCATACTCTCTTTTGTTTTTGTTTTTTAATAAATTTTAGTTTAGTTAATAAGAATTGGCTGTAGCGTGTATTTGTGTAAAATCTGGAATATTCAATAACCTGGGAGGTAATGTGTCCGATCCTTTGAGATTGGTAGAACCTTTTCTTTTATATGATGAAATAAGATTTTCAGAAATCTTCATCATATTTGACTTGGGTACCTGGATGGAGCCCTGAGGCTGGGTAACTTTAAGGGAACTGTGTTGTTGGTTTCTGGGCAACCAATGAGTTAATAAAGAAGCTGTTTTATGCTGGCTTGATAAATCTAAATATTGAAATATCCACCATTTTAGGAGATTATCTGCCCCATTCTTTGCAGTTCACCCTAATTGAATGACCTCAGCTGACCCCCACTGGGACCCCGGTCACACAAGTTTACAACTCTTAACTATGCCAGGCACATTTCTGGAAGGTTTCCATGAATGCCTAACTGTACACATACTATGACATTCAGGGAGTGCCTTAAATGCTAGAAGGCTGTTTGTGAGTAGCTCAGGTGAGAGTAGGGTTACCCCCTGCCAGTATTTGATTGGCCTGGCCATTTTTTTTTATGAATTTGCCAGTTGCCAGAAAAATAATTTAGTCTGCTGGGTTTTTCTACATGGGTCTAAAGATTTGCATCATCACAATACACTGGGATAGCTTACTGTTAAAAGTTTCTGTGTCCAGCTAAAGATGCTGCAGTGTTCCCACTTCTGCAGTTTAAGTAAGAAAATGGTATTATCAATCTTATCTACATGTGTTATCTCTCTAGACACTATACGTGGTTGTTGAAGTGGGAGAGTTACCTTGTGGTTGGGGTTGCCTCATGGGGGAAGGGATGCTGGGATATTTTGCATTTCAAAGGTGGTAACTCTAGGTGGGAGCTACTTCAGCAAGGCATTGTACACCACCCAAGGCTGCAGGGCAGGGGTGACACAGCCCCCCCACTGGGTCTGGACTGTACCCTGGTATGTCACACATACAAGCACACATATGTATATGTAAAGCAAATCTAAGCAGCCTGGCTCTCCAGCTCTCCCTGACCTGTGGCTGCTTCAGCTTAGTAGAACTGGCTTCTCTGCCCAGTGGCTTCATGCTCTCTTCACCTTACCACCCCTGTTCTTGGAAGAAGGACAAGTGCAGGGACTGGAAAAGCAGTAAGGCAGACCGTAAAGAGCTGGCACTGGGCAGAGAAGGAAATACAAGCCTGTGTAAGCTGCTGCCAGATGGAGCAGAAGCTAGGCTGCTAAGGGCATTAGAGACTGTTACCTCTTTTCTCAAGCAGCTTTTCAGGCTCCCTCCCTTCTCATCTTATCCTTACTCTTCCCTGTAGCCCAGACTGGTATCCAGAGGAGGATTTAGGGGATGGGAAAGATGTCTGCCTGTGGGCTGCTCGGACACAGCTTACAAAAACTGGCAGACCCTGCTTCAGCAACAAGATTGGCGAGAATTGTGTCTCTTTCCATATATGCTGTTTTAGTTTGTTTGTTAACTGATGTTTAAAACCGTCATTCAGCCTGGCCTCTTCAGTAACGCTGGAAGAGACACAGGCCCTCCCAGCTGACAAACGAATTTCAACTTTCAAATATTTATTTGGTTTTCTAAAGAGAGAGACTATCAAAACTAGTTTGGCTTCCCTGCAGTAAATTGCTTGAACACTGTTCTTTCAACATGGTTTAAAAGAAGGAAAACAAGGCTTTTGCTTGGGGGAGTGTCTGTTTTTCTTACTTCACTTCCCTCCCCTTCCACACACCCCTCCTCTGCCATCCAGCTTCCCCTCCTATTCTCTCGTGCTCTCTCTGTGTCTTTGACTCTTTTCTTTCCTTTCCTGGAAAGTCAAGACTCAGTGAATTACTGTACCGTCCTGTCTCATAGCAGCATGCCTGTTCGCTCCCCTAGGCAATGTTGTGCCAACTGGATTATTTTAGAGCAGTTGCTTTCATGACAAGGAGGAGGAGAAGGTGCAGCAGATTAGAATAAAGATCAGCCAACCCTGCAGTATAGCAAATTAACTCAGGCCATTAAGCATAATGGTCTTCCAGAGGCCAAAGAGGTCAGCTATTAGTTCAAAATAATGACCTTCAACCCAGCCAGGGGGAAGTGTGCACGCAGACATCTGTAGTTGCCCTTGTTCATTTTTTTAAAAGGTGCTGCCTAGCTCCCCATTTTGTACAGTTCAAAAGGCTTAACACCTTTTATAGGAGCTGATTTTTGGATTAACACAACAGTTTGAAGTTAACCATGTGGAGGCTGCTAAAATATACAGGCAGTATGATGCTAATTATTGATGGGGAAACTCATTTTGCTTAATGTAGAACCCACTAAAACATCAAAGACTCCAAAGTTCCATTCAAATGTTACTAGGTTATGTTATTTTAGAGTGGAAAGAAAGAAAGAAAAAGAAAGAAAGAAAGAAAGAAAATCTTCAAAATAAACTCAATATAGGCTAAATATCATGTTATAAATGAACTGGCTAGGGAGGATCATCATGTGCTTAAGCCACTGGAGTGGGAGATCTGGTTTAAATTCCTGGCTTTGCCACACATTTCCCCTGTGACTTTGAGCAAGTCATATTGATAGCTCTGTGGTTCAGCTTCCCATGTGTAAAATGGAGATCATAATAATTCCTTTCTCCCAATATTTTCCATCTTCTCTATTTAGATTGAAACTTTTTTGCATTTTGTGAAATCTGCAGTGAAAATGTTCTTAAAATGAAGATGTGCTGGGTCATCATCAGAGTCTGCTATAATATGAAATATATGGTAGAATGCAGGTAAAACAGAGCAGGGAACATACAATTCTTCCCTAAGGGGTTTAGTCACAAATTTAATTAATGCATTGGTTTTTTAACGAGTGTCATCAGCATGAAAGCATGTCCTCTGGAATGGTGGCTGAAGCATGAAGGGGCATGCGAATGTTTAGCATATCTGGCACATAAATACCTTGCAATGCCAGCTACAAAAGTGCCACGCAAATGCCTGGTCTCACTTTCTGGTGACATTGTAAATAAGAAGAGGGCATCATTAGCTCCAGTAAATGTAAACAAACTTGTTTGTCTTAGCGCTTGGCTGAACAAGAAGTAGGACTGAGTGGACTTGAAGGCTACGAAGTTTTACATTGTTTTGTTTTTGAGTACAGTTATTTAACAAAAAAAATCTACATTTGTAAATTGCACTTTCACGGCAAAGAGATTGCACTACAGTACTCGTATGAGGTGAATTGAAAAATACTATTTCTTTTGTTTAATATTTTTACAGTGCAAATATTTCTCACTGCCACTGATTGGTCCATCAGCCCTCACGGAGACAGCGCCGATCACAACATGTCAGATGTGCTGTTTTAGCCAGTCCTCCAACTACCCGCTGGCCAAGCTGTCGGTAGCACTGGACACCAGATTGACATAGCGCACAGCAGCCTAGAACTCCTGAGCGATCCGCCAACCCCAACTTCCCAAACAGCTGGGATTACAGGCACGTGCCACCACACCGGGCTGCAAATATTTTTAATCAAAAATAATGTACACTTTGATTTCAACTACAACACAGAATACAATGTATATGAAATGTAGAAAAACATCCAAACTATTTAATAAATGTCAATTGGTATTCTATTGTATAACAGCGCAATTAAAACTGCAATTAATCACAATTAATTTTTTTAATCGTGATTACTTTGAGTTAATTGCGTGAGTTAACTGCGATTAATCGACAGCCCTAATTACCACTGTTGTTATGAATGGCCATAATGTACAGCATAATGACAACTGTGAAGTTCTGATGGACCACAGATAGTTTACAATATATATGGCATCCAGTTGTGCCAGTTTAACTTTTGTGGCATGATCTTCCATTCATAATAAGAGCATAAGTTTCCATTTAGCACGAAAAAGAACATATGTATTTGTTTGCTTCAGCTGGAAACAAATATGGTCTTAAATTAGAGAGAGGAAAATGTTTATGAACGCAAACAAGTTGTGTGACCCCAAAGAGCAGTTGGAAAGGTTTACAAAACCTTGAACTCCATTACTTTCACTTCTCCCTTGTTCTAATGTCAGAGTAGTCTCGTTGAATGTACAACTGTTCACAGCACAAGGGCTACCCAGTGTTTCTGGAAGTATAAAAGCTGAGGAGTAGCATAAAAAGAATTAAATCACCAAACTGTTTTCACATAAGGTTAAAAGGTCTGATATAAATCTTCAAAGGAGAGGCGGAAACTCTGTCCTTAATATGCCCTGTTGTGCAGAGGTATTGCAGGCAGCACATATGGTATGTAACATTACCCAGTGCTTGGTGACTCTTACAAAGCCTATGGGCAAAAAAAAGTCAATAGGCTAATGATGAAGTTTCAGCCTTAATGCCAAATTTTTCAGCTTTTGTGTGTAGACTTTGAACATTAACTTTAGTTAATGAACTATTATCTGGTTTCAAACCAATATTAAGCATTACAAATTGGGAACACATTTCTAACCTGTTTAATTTACTTGGAGGTTTGTTGTCTGTTTGTTTTAAAGAGAGATGGAGAGAGTACTTTTTTCATACCTATAATGGGACTCTCACCCCAATAATACCAATTAACCAGACTTTATGCTGGTGAATTGAATTTCATGCAATGAATTTCACAGCATTCGGAACAAACAGCACACTATTATGGATGCTTAGTATCAGTATAGGTCTGAAATGCAAAATGCCTAGTGAGAGTGCGGTGGGGGTAGTTAGTGAGTCTGAGTAGCAGTCAGTCTTTAATTTTAAAGTTTTGGAAAATATTTGTTCTGAAATACTGGGAAGGTCTGTTACATAATATGGATTAGTGGTTTGCAAATTTAAGCTTTAAAAACATTTTGAAGTTTTGCAAAAGCAAAACATGGACAGAAAGTTAATTTGTACTTTGTGTACCTTATTTTACAGATAAAAGTATACATATTAACTACTATTACATCTCAATTTGAGTAACGTCACATTTTTAAAAAGTCATTAAAGAAAACGTCTCTCTCAGGCCAAAATTTATGCCAAGTTTTTTGCCTGGCTTGCATTTTTATGTTGGAATTATAATATAAATCCCTGAAAATAAGGGTTTACAGTGGAAACACTGACAGACTCTTAACTAGAGCATGCTACGTGTGCTTTTATAAACATACTAGGCATGACAGTTTTGAGCCAAAAAGTGCTTCTTAAAAATGTATTAAGAATTAATGTATTCCTTATGCCTTACTCTAGGCTAAAGCTTCTCAATATGTACTTTATTAACTCCCCCAGGGTTCCTCTCTATCCATTGCAGACAACAAGAATGTATACTATTCAAGATAAACTGTAATAATCAAACCCTCCATGGGATAAATGGAATGTTATACTGGTAGATATCAACTTCTTCCCCCATTCTGGACAGCTGTTTCCCTCACACACTGAATGTATGATGGGCTATGCTCAGAGTATATCTAAAAAAATCTACAGAACTAAGGAAATAGTTTTTGCCCCATGTCCTGGCTTCATCAAATACTCAGCTAACAAGGCTGAGTGCTGAAGTGTTCCTCCAGGGTTCAGGGGAAGGTGGAGGGACTGATTGTGCCCTCAAATTCAGAGTGGGGGTGTGGCCACTGAATCCACATAGTCTCAAATCTACTGGCACGGTTCCTAAATCAGGGCTGCATACCTACACACAGGGAGTCCCTGTTGAGATGGACCCTGCAGTGAATGGATGTAAGCACCAACATGCATGTTTCCTAAATCCTTCCCCTTTTACCACTGCCACCACCACCACAAACTGAAGAAACTGTTCTGCTGTAAGAGGCAGCCCTACAGGGCAGCCCAGGAGAGGGCAGGATTTGCCCCCCTGTGCACTGACCTCTGTCTTTTAAAAAGAAGCAAAACAGGAAAAGTTAAAACTGGAGATGGGCCCAAACCAAAAACCCAGATACAAACACCCTTGAATCTGAGTGATCTCAGAAATTCAAACACACATCTGGACGCAACTTTCATAAGCAATTCCTGTCATTTTAATGTTTTGAAAAAACACCCAGATCCAATCCCCCACCAAGCCCCAAAACTTTGGAATGTCTGCAATCTAGATCTGAATTTTGCAACTCAGTCCCATGTCAGGCTAAACATATTTATAACTACAATTCTTCAATGTTCATATCTCTATTGCTGAGCTTGTTCTCAACTTCAAACACACAAGACATAAGATAAACCTGGGGCAATATCATCTGGAAGCTGCAACATTTCTCTAAGAAGGACTGGGGAGAGTATTAATACATTTCATGCTAGACACAGAAAATGTGATTAGAGGTGAAATGTTGGCAAAGACTTTTTGTGAAATGTGGAATAAATTTTATTAATGATCCCAAATGGGTACAGTGGTCTTCCACCTGCACACGTGTATCAGGATTGTTAGTCTATGCATAATTGATTCTGAAATAAGCACATTCTCTACTGAAATAATGCTGTAAATTAGCAGATTGATTTTCAGGGAGATTGATCAACTCAAAGATTCAGAACTGGATCCAAAAATCTTGTTTCTGAGGCCCAGGAACACATTATAAATACGTACTGCATATACATAGGTTCATAGAAAATTCCTTCATATCCCTAAGGGGAATTTATCTCTCCATTCACCCTCCTCCAATTCAGAATATAGGATATTGCAATATAAAATTTCTCTCTTAACAGTGACATCTATTAAACTATTTCTTAGCTGTGACATTTACTAAACAGTGATATCTATTGGGGAATAGCGTCCAAAGAAAGTAGAAGCATGAGTCATTTCAAACAGGACTGGCCAAAGCACTGGAAAATATATATTGTAGGGAACAGTCCTGCATTGGCAAGGAGATGGATTAGATGACCGAATAGGTCTATTCAATCTCTCAAACTAGATTACATTATTAAGAAACATCCCTTCAGTAAGGAAGAGTGTGTGAAGACTTATGTGGCAGTGAGAGTCCTCGGAGGAATTCTGGCTGCCAGGCAGAATTCATTCTGGGCCTCCAGGGGAGTTCATGCTGCAGCAAGAAGTCCACCCTCTTTTTGCAAGGTGCAGTGTGTGCTTTCCTCCATGTGTGGCCAGCTCCATTGGCCAGTGTGATGAGCCCATAGCCCCTGTATTACCTTCTCTTTCCTGTCCTATGGAAAGGCTGTCAGTGTTCCCTACACACCCTGCGCTGATCCCCTTACCAAGGGAAGAGAAAGTTTCTTTGCATCCTCTTTCTACTCCTCCCTCCTATTTGGCAGTTGCACAACGTGGCCCCTCATTTGTAGGATTATGAAAATGCAGCTCTAATAATCATATTAACATTAACATTCAAACTCATCTGACATCACAGCTTGTTGGAGAGTATGGACAGCAATGAAATATTTTTTCCCTTAAATATAAGAAAATTTGAATATATTTCATTATACATTTCAGAATTCATTGGAATCCTAAGTACATTTTTCAATACAGCTCCAGTGTGAGATGAACTCCTGTAGTGAGCCTGGCAAGTAGTTAGTGGGAGGAAGGCAGCGGCACATTACACAACAGCCTGATTGTTGGAACTCTGGTTTATATCAATATTTTGTAAGCTTCATATCGAAAAGAGTAGTGTGTGGCAATACAACTGTGTGTTTTAGAATGAAAAATAAACAAACACCAGGACCCTGCACACTTAATTTCTGAGATAAGCTTCATTTTAGAGCTGATTGGAATTTTTCAATGGAAAATGTTGATTCATTGAAACCAGGGTTTGTTTGTTTTTGCAAAAAACATATCCATTTTGATGAAATGTTCTCATCCCCAGGAAAGAATGTCTGGTCAAAACCCGAGAGAAAGACAGACCCACCCCAGAATATCCAATAGCCTGATGGTTAGTGCACTCACCTGGGATGTGATACAACTACGCTCAAGTCCCTCCTGTGCCTGATTCACAGCAAGGAGTTAAGCGTAGATGTTGCATATCCCAGGTGAGGGCCCTAGCCACTGGGTGACTGATGATACTGGGGTGGATCTCTCTCAAAATTTCAAAGGGGCTTGGTTTTGTCCTGAAGTGCAACAAAAGCAAAGATCAAAACTGCAATTTTTTTGTGAAATGGAATTTTTTATTTCTGGCTGGCCCCGCTTCAACTGCACATTTAACAGGAGCAGAGCATTATTAATTATTATATTTATCAGGTAAAGTCAATAATATATTAGGTACTTTCCGAACAGAACAGAGTTTTCCTCCAGGAAACTTGCAATCTGAAAACAGATAAAGGGTAGGGAGAAGAGATACAAGATATCATAATAGAGATTCAAAGTGGTGCTCAGCCACATCTTGGTAAAATGATACAAATGTATAGTTTTGTAGCATTATAAGTAGTTTAGTTTATTATTATTTTATTATAGTTTAATGGGACATTAAGGATGAGTTTTTCCAAAGCAGTTTGTGTTTGGACAGGAAGGATGGTCTAGACGTTAGGGATGCAAGATGAGGAAACACAGCTGCACTTCTCTGCACACGCTATGTGGCTCTTAATCTCCTGTGCCTCAATTCCCTGTCTATAAAATGGGAATAATAGCATTCCCTTACTTTACAGGAGTGTTGTGAGACTAAGTGCACTAAAAGATTGTGAGGTGCTCAGAAACTACACTAATGGGGGGCTGCATATGTACCATAGATAGCACTGGACTAGCTCTGTTCGCACTGATGTCAGGGGAATTTTTACAGAAGTCTCAGTTTTCTGATGCAGAATAGAGATTTGAATGGCCTGATCAGCTCAGTCTACAGTTGTGAATATCAAATGAAGTGGCAGATCTCTCCTGGGAATCTCCATCCGTTTCCCAGGGCAGGCTCAGGTCAGCCCATGGACAGTAAGAAGAAAAGGAATATTCTCTATAACGTTTGCAGTGTTGTTCCAGCCGTGTTGGTCCCAGGATATTGAGAGAAAAGGTGGGTGAGGATCTTTTAGCTGGTCCAATTAAAGTTCCTCACCCACCTTGTCTCGCTAAGTGCTATCATTTTATTTAGAACTTCCTAAAATCAGAAAGAAAGAAACAAAAAAAGAACCCGGGTGGAATGTTCTATACTATCTATTAAATACGTAAGAGATGATTCCTTGTGTGCTGAGTCCTCAGTGAAAACGGTCCTTTTGTGAGAAAGAAAAACACACATCATTTAAACAGCAATTTCATAGTGAGTGGATCTTTCTGCTCCCATGCAGAAGGGCTTCACTATTCCCCCTTCTGCTATACCACACAGAGCCTCTCCTCTAGTCTGGGATCCATACAATGGGAGAGAGAGGAATGCACAGGTCAGGGAAGGGGTACACATTTCATCTGCCTCTCACTGATGGGGATTAAGCTGAAAAGATAAAACAGCCTAAACTGGTAGTATGTTTATATTAACACCCATAAGGTCAAAGCCTGCATTGAGGCACAATGGCCTCCACATGGCTGACTTGGTTCTGCAGGTGGGCCCCACAGTATATTGTGCTGAAGGAGGGGAATCATGCCTGTGACAGAACAGTATAGGGGGAGCTCTGCAAGGAGAGCTTCACAGATTTCCTTCCCCAGAGCTCCTTCCCATGGGGTTTCCTATGGGATTGTATGATTGGGACTTAGTTCTCGGCCTCAGTATCACCACCTAGGAAAGGGGGATGAAAGGGGTGTACCAATCCCTCTGCAGGAAGTGGCTGTTCCTTCTGGTTCTGGGACCATGAGCTTGGAGGCAAGGCAGTGTAGGTGCCCAAAGCACCAGGCTCTCTACATTCATTCACCTGGAAAAACCCATTGTTCCCTTACTAGGGATACTAGAATTTAAAAGGTGCAAACACCTTGGGCACAGTTGCTTCAATAGTTACAACAAAATGATTAATGCAACAGTTCCCAACACAGTCCAGGGGTAATAAAAAAAAGTACCTTCTGCCTGCAGCCCACTGTGCTGTATCCTGCAGCTTTGATTACTGCTGGCTCCCTGCCATCAACTGTGTGTCAGCCCAGCTCTCCACCTTCCCAACCCAGCTCCCAGGCTGATTTTAGGCAGCTGCTGTTAGCCTGTTGCTCCTGCTCCCTAGCAGCCTTTGGCTTCTCCCTAGCCTGTTCCCCTCCAACTTCAGGCTGCATTTCACTTTTCTGTACTCTGGGGATGATGAAGCTCTCTAGGGGCTGGATGTTAAACGAGTGTCCAATAATGAGCCCCCTGCTTCATATAATACCTACTCACTTACCTCACAGGGCCACTCTGACTAGTGTTTTGAATAAATAAAGTGCCAGGCCGCTGCTATTATTTTATTCTGATTATAGGTGGGACTGGTAGCTATGCCTATTGCATTAAGGTTGCCTGACATTTCCTATTATAAGGCCCTGCTTTCAGTTGTTTATAACTTTGCTAAATTATAATGATATAGGCAGAAATTTCCCATGGTGCGTGTCTGCCACTGGCTGATTTTTTTTTTGTATTATTTTTTTAATTCAGCCTATATGGTTTGGCTGTTTCCAAGAACAAAGTCAGAAAAAAAGATCTTGTTTTGCCTATGTTAAAAAATTCTGGCAACCCTTTCTGGTATCTTTTGAAAAGTTCTAGCACTCCCATGCTTTGGAGCAAGGCCTTGAAATTTGTGGCTTTGTGGCAGGAATCTGCCTTTTGCTGTCCTGGTGAAAATGCAGACACGTTGTAAGCTTTTGAAAAATTCCCAGCAGGGGTCCTGTGGAAAAATTATATGTGATCATGTAATCAAAGACTGTATTACAATGCAGAATCTCAAGAAGATCAAATTAAGGTTGCACGGACAACCTTAATTTTGTCATTTTCTAACTTTTGAGTGCTTGACTTTGCCACCTTGATGTTCCTTTAGCATACATTTTTGTATATGATATTTATATATTGTGATGGTCCTCACTCAGGGATTGGTTGATAGGATAGCATCACATAGTGGCCAGAGCTTAAGCTTGTGACTTGCAGGGGGGTTATTGGTGGGAGAGCCCAGGCCCTTCTACTCCATCGGGCTCTGACCCAGGGCCCTTTGAAGGGCTATCAGTGATCTGACAGCCAGGCGATGCTTAAGGCTGCCCTCCCTGGGCCACTTCCTCTCACCCCTTCCCCCCCGCAGTTGTCCGAAAGTTGCCATCTGGGTTAAGGCACTCATCACAAGGCATCTTCTGGCAGCTGTGTGTAGTGTGGTAGCGCTCTCTCTCTCTCGAGCTCTCTCGGGAGGCAACTGCCTCCTCCTGCGGTATGGCCTACCCTCCAGGGCCAGATCAATCCTAGGACTGTCCCCTGCTTAGGTAGTGCAAACAAAATAAAAGGGAATTAAAGTCCAGAGTTCACACGAGAGGGAGAGGGGAATACTTCCCTCTCAGGCTGTCTCTGTGGCAGGTCCTCCCTTCCCTCAGGGAGGGGCATTTGGACAGTTGTCTTAGGAAGAGATTCTACTTTTTCCTCAGTTCTTCTTTGCTGGAGCTGCAGGTTGCAGGTCTGCTCTCTTCCCTGATCTGCCACCAAGTGAGCTGCTCCCCTCCTCCAGTTGGTGCATTTCCTACAGGTGTGGCAGGGCGGGGCTGGCTGAGCCCAGAGCAGTTTCTTAACCCCTGGTTGCCCAGCGTGAGGTTCTATACCCCATCACATATATGTTATGTCCCAAGCTATCAACTTGATTATTTTGTTGAACACTCTACAAACTTATTTTCCAAATTGAAGCACACATCCTGTTTACTGGATCCCTTAAGCTGATTCAAATTCACAGCTCGGTTAAGGCATAGGCACAAAAAGAAACTGTTTTAAGCACATTGATTAACAGTAGCCCTTTTAATGAAAAATCTGGCTGGAGTGAATACTTTTTTTTAAATGAAGAGTTTTTCAGTCTAGTTTATAAAATAGAGGTGGTACTGTATTTTATTTCCTGTATTAAAGGAAACTATTATTTAGAACCACTATGAAATTGTTGTTTAAATGAAAACATTAAAAATTGGGTCTCTCGGTTGCCAGGCTCTGGAGCTACCCAGCGGGAAGGCCCCAGAAAGCGAAAGGCAGTGTTTCATGTATTCACATGATAAATACATCTGTTTCAATGCACAGATATACCTTAACAGCTACCCATTCAAAAATCTGAGCAAAAGTCACGATCAACAAAATGATACATGAGTATGTGCTCTGTATGCATAAATGAACTTCCCTTAACATACATTTTTTTAACAAGAGGTGCTTCATCGGAGAACAGGGGGGAAAAGAACAAATATTCAGGTGTGGAGAATAGTTAATCCAGTAGATAGGGCAATTGGCATATTTTTTCACCTTGCCAAGGAGTCAAAGCTAGTTCCTGCTTGAACATGGATGTTATTAGGCATTAATCTCACCTAGGGCAGACTGAGAATAAAGGAGTAAGAAATGGCCAGAGAGGGAGAAAATAGAGTGAAAATGGATCAGTAAGTCGGGTGAGGGCCAGGTTCTGTCATCACACTAGCGTACAGCTGGTGTAACTCCACTGATTACAATGTAGTAACTCTGCATTTAAAGTGGGTATAACTGAGAACAGAATTTGACCCAGGATGTAGTAAAAAGAACAAAAGTGAGATGAGAAAAACTCAAATGAAAAATGGCTACAGGAGTTAAATATATACACTGTACTCACGCAATCTGTGGTGTATGCCTCGCTTTTGGGGGAGAGGGGGCAAAGAGTAGCAATGTTCATTTATCTCTTTCTAATAGCAAAGGTTTCACTTTAGCAATAAAAATATCTTTAAAATGGAATCACCATAGGGAATAAACCCATGGGTCTAAATTACATGGAGGAAACAATAAATGAACTGAAAGCATAGCCCATGATGTGGTTTAAAAAACCACAGAACCTTTGGGTATGAGTCTCATTTACACTTAAGTCCCTTTACATCACTCTATCTCTGAGTTCCCCTTGACACTGCAGGAGAGGTGTGAAAAGACCTTTATGTATACAAAAATAAGGCCTTATGAGTTTTGACCATCTCTAATTTTCAACTATACAAACATTATTGATGGAGTCATCCAGGTATGTTTTAGAGTAAGGCTATGTTAGTGTTTAGATACATATTGTGGTCCAGATCCTCACTTTGGGCCTAGGAGTGCACAACACAACTCAAAAAGTGCATCTGCAAAGGTAACTTTAAGCTACCTTTTGCTTCCTCAATCCTGGGCTTACTGCACCATTGCAGAGCTCTCCTGTCGCCATAATAAAGCCACCTCCGTGAATGGCAGAAACTATGTTGGCGGGAGTGCTTATGCCAGCGTAACCTATGTCACTCATGGGGGTGGTTTATTCACACCCCTAAGTGACATAAATTATGCCGGCATATGCTGTAATGTAGACATAGCTATAGCAAACATTTTTTATAGATACAGAGCAAACACTTAAATATTCCCTCATGACATGGGATACAGACATTATAAATAAGGTTAATATACATAGCATCCTAGAAGCATTTCATAAAGTCTAAACACCAAACACATTCTTATAACACTACTATCTATTTAAAAACACAAGTGAGCCAGAGTGGTTTACAGCTATGCATTTGTCAGTGTTCAGTGAGGCCCAGTGGCTTTGGCATGAGCTGGCCCCTGGTCTGCCAGTGTCACAGAGGTGATGTGTGAGTTGCTATGCCATTCACTGTGGTGATCCTCCCCTGGCTGGCTATACAAGTTTTAGGGCTGCTTATTCTGGCACTATGATGCAAAGTGCCCTTGCTACAGACCAAAAAGGGTTTACATTTGCAACAGTCTACTTTTGCTAGGCATCAGCTGTCTGTACAAAGGAGCTAATAAAGTCAGAGGGGAGATCCTGGGACATTCATCATATGTTATCATGTTTTGCCTCAGTATGAAACAGCTGTATTAGGATTAGGAAAATGTGATTAGCCAAAAATATCTTAAGTATTTGAAAAAGGATTTGGTGACATTTTCCTTATAAAAATAATTGGTTCCTTCTGTGTTGACTAATGCAATGTGTGTAAGAGGCCAATGGCAGCAGTACAGAATGAGGCATTTCAGCTGTTGTTTATATAGAAAGGTAACTCAGAGATATACAGATGTGATGCACATTAAAAATGTAAAACTACAGGCTTTCATAACATTCACGATTCATAGATGGGCTAAGATGATGAAGAAAATACTGACATTCAGTTGGCATTGTGTTGTTCCCACCCTGCTATACAGAGGGAGAATGGTGTTCATAAGCGAAGCAGTAAATCCGCCTCTCTTCTGAGCACTAAGCACAAGAATCTAGGGTTGAGGGAAAGCAATCTTCCCTCTCCGTGCTGCAGAATTGTACTGAGTCCCTCCATGGATTCTATTGCAGAAGCATGGGCAGCCATGGCCCTGCTCTATGGAGTGCAATGGCCAGTAAGTCCACAAAACTGTGACCTTGCGTCTGCTTAACACGGAAGTGCCAGAACTCCCTGGAGTTGGCTCCCTGCTCCAAAAGGAGACATGGTGGCTCAGAAACCTTGGCCACCCAGGTAGGCAAGCTGCCATCTCTCCTGCTTCTGGGTCCATTCTGGAAAAAGCTATGGCAGCTCGGCTACCTGGGCAGCCACTCCTGGAGTGGAAATCCCGGTATGACTTGAGCACTGGTACACTTACTGTTGTCAGTCCCAGGCACAGCACATGCAAGGTAACAGTGCAGATATTTATCGGCATTCAAAGTAAACAAAAGGCAGTGAACTACTTTTCAGGCTAAAATGTGTTGAAAACATAAAGATATCTGACTACATTTCAGAACAGTGATATTTACTCCCAATATTATCCAGGAAACGATTAAGTTAATTTTTTTCACCTATTTTCATCCACTTTTTAATTTGTATAATAAACACTGATATATTTCCAGGAAACTGTAAACAAAATACAACCAGAAAACAAGGCCCTATTCACACCCCACGTTGCAATGCAGTGGGATCCCCCTACACATCTGGACTCCACAACATGTCGAGATTGTTGATCCCTTGCACAGACTCCTCAAAAACTGCCCCTACCCCATGCCATCTTTACAGTAGAACCACACAGCTTCCACAGCAGGCAAGGCCATCCGAACTCATGGAGAAGGGAGCAGGATTTGCCTTTAAAAATCCAGTTCACAGAAGTGTAAGATGCTGTGTATACTATAGGGATTTAATTTTAAACATGCTTTTATGAATATTGTTTTTGATTTGCTAAGGATTAGTGACAATGCAAAAATGAAGCTAAATAATTGCCCCAAATAACTTACATCTCAAATAGTAAGAAAAGACATGACATACTGAAAAACCAGAGAAGGGAATAAGCCTTGGTTTGTGGTGGGTTGTTTTTATTTTGCAGGTGAAATTCTGTTAATCATTAAACTCTTCTGTCTCAGCATATAAGTAGGGGTGTGTATCTTTTCCACAGCCAGAGTTCACCTTGTCTAAACAAGAAGTGGGCAGTATTAGAAGTAGGCCCATACTCCTCATTTGTCCAAATTCCTCACTATGCCTTTATGCAGGGATGGAAGTTCAGATAAACAGGACTCTGGTCTGAACCATGCCAGACTTCACAAAATAACATCATGAAAGGCAGTTTTACAAAACCAAAACTACCTCCCTTTTTGATTCAACTTCATTTTATCTGAATCCTCTAACTGGGATATTTGAAAAAAAATGGGACCCAAATCTGAACTGATGTTTTGCTGTTTGTTTGCTTTGCTTGGCAAAAATAAATCATTTTGCAAAACTGAAGCCACCTTTGGTTTGGCCCATCCTAAAAGAAAAACCTGATAACAGAGAACCCAGGTCAACTTGCTCAAACTCCTGGCTTTAACCACACAACCATTCTTCATCTTTTTGGGAGGGTAGTGGATAGGCAGAATGCAGGGCCTAATCCTGCAAGGTGTGAACACTTTCAGCTCCTGTTGCAATTCCAATGAAAGCTGAGGCTGTTGAACATCCCTTGGAGGGTGCTCAGCATTTTGTAGGACTGGGCCTATAATTAGTAGTGATGGAATTTGCTGAAGACATCAGGATAGGCATTTGGAAATCACATATTCAGTTTATATTGGGTTTTTAAGCAGCTGACATTTGAATAATAAACTCCTCCCCAAATCTACTTCACTACAAAACGGAACTTTCTGGTAACTTGGGCCTATATATGGTTTCAGGTAGAACTCAGCGAATTTGCTTGGTGTTCACCCCAAACCAGTAAAGCTCAACTGCTTTGTCCAGGTTTCACTTAGACAGTTTGGGTTCTTTCTCCAATCAAAGCAGAACTTAGGCAAATCTCAATGTGCAACTGCAAGCGACTGGATCTATAGATCATTGGCTTACAACGACACTAATACTCTGCTTCATATTTGGAGCGTTCTACTTATCTCCATCAAAGGTAGAGTGAATTAAAAGGGGATCATTCTCTAAGCTTTGCAAACATATAAACAACATTGCAATTTCAGAGTGTAATCATGATGGTATTGGTCATATATTAGTGTTCTTCTGTTAAATGTAAGTGCTGGTGTTTATACCTAACCAGAAATTGCTGTTTTTCATTTAAAATTGTGTTGAATAAAGCAGAACTCGTTTACTTTCCTAGCAGTATTTCTCACTGCAGGTGGCTTACACAGAGGGCACGTAAATACCCAGGTCTGTGTTGCCTCTGTTGGCAAGTTGAAAGAAACCTATATTTTAATCAAAACAAGGAAGCATATAAGGCTGAAGCTTTTAGGGCTTAGCAAGCAATTATATTTACTCTGTAAATACTAACTGTAAATGGGTCTCCAGTTACGTTGACTGACACTAGCACAGCAAGAGTGCTGGGTCAAATGCAATTAGGCTGGAAGTAATTCTGGAGTAAAACTCAAATCTGTAACAGGACAAGAAACTGACAGTAAAAACCCATTTTCTCCCTCTCCGCTGAGGTCACAGCTGGTATAGTAGAATACACTTACTGCATTACCTCTCTCCGTCAATGCAGCTAAAACCAAATGAAAAATGTATTTCTTATTTAGCATCCAGGAACAGCTCAAGTCTCTGTGTCTAGATTCCATATGAATACTAATTCTTACATGAAATTGCTAGTTGATTACTGGGAATGTTTTTCTCATTACAAAACTCCCCATAGTTTATTATATGGACCTCTAGTGTAACAGCTGAGAAAAGGAAAACAAAACCCTTATTATTCTAGTATTTTGGATCTTGCTAGAAGCAGTTGATGTATTCTGAAATCAATGGCTGTGTTTGAATCCCCATCAGTGCAGAGAGAGAAAGAGAGAGGCAGAATTTATCTTGAGAAATCCTTGCTAGAATCCTTTGGAGTATAAACAGGGATGAATTGAAATTCAGTGTCTCAAGCACAGATTTGGTTTGGGTTTAATCAAACAGGATATGCTTGTTGTTTAAATTCTAGTTGATCATTAAAATATATTTATTGAAGTTTATCAATCAAGTAGTTGGCAACTCTTTAGTAATGAATGAATGTTTAATAGTCAATTAATATTTAGTTTAAAAAGTACCTTGCAAATTGATTTGTCTTTCTATATTAAAATATATTTTACATAGATTGTTAATTACATATCAAATGATCACCTGAAAAAGATATTTACTGAGGTTTTATAAGTATCATAAATGGGATAAAATCTTGTACATACTGCTTTGGTTATTAAACACATCAATTATCCCCGGGCATATATGTAACATGAAAACTACCGTAGTGATTGAACATTATTCACAGTGTGTTATTTTTGGCAGGTGCTGTTTGATTTTTACCAGTTTTCATTGTATTGGGTTCTTTCTCACATGACTGTGAAGGTGAAAACCCATCCTAAAGTACCTAGCATTTTCAGGTATTCACAGTCATTTAATGAAATGCACTCTAAGGGTCTGTTTGTGACTGGTTATTACATGGGTGCATAGGGGAAAGGATATTTCAGGGAGTGTCTTTGCCTTGCAATGCCACACAATAGTGGTTCCTGCAATCAGAGGAACACAAGTTCAGCTTCCCCTAGCACACCTAAAGGCACAAATGCCCTAAGAGGACTGGAAGTGGTGAGGCCATGCCTCCCTGTACCACACTTCACATATGTGTCTACAAAACTAGCTGGATGTAGTGGGGAAAGCAGGATAATAGCTCCCCAGTCATTTGGGTGGTCAGTACTGTGACAGATACAGCAATTTCCTGCAATATCTTTGGGATAGCTTATTGAATTAAGTTTAAGTATATTCAGAGTCCATGGTGCAATGCAAAGGTTATGTATTATTGTGGGCCTGGATGATCAAGGACTATATTGAACAATGTGGCAGGCAAGAATGAATTTCAGGGACAATACATGTGAAGTGGATTTCCTGGGAAATATTTAGGGGGAAGTGAATGCAAATTCCTCCTTTCCCCATGCCTTTTGCAGAAACCCAGACTTATGAAGCTATGTCCTGGGAAGAGGATGATTGTCTGCTGATTACTTGTTCCCAGGGTCCCAAGATTAAAGACCCAAACTGTACAAAGGAGTGACCCTCAGTTTCATTCAAGGCGGTGCTTGTTCTGAGCTAACAGCTATTATGAACTGGTAACCAAATAAAAACCTCTTGATGGGAGTTTGAAGGGCTGGTCATCTGCAGAGCCCTTGTTGGGGCTTATTAGCATGCATGTAGGTTATTTTATTATTTTGTTTTTGTCATGTGTTCACTTTAAGAAAAAATGTGCTTTCTTAGACAGGGCTGTGTGGTAACTTATATTTGTGGCAATTATGCTGTTTATAGCCTCTGAGAAGAAAGCAAAGCAGGCCAGTTGTGATAATAGGGCCTACAAATGTACTGTAATTGTAGGCTCAACTGTAAAAAGTATGTGAAAGTTCATAAGATGTCACAATAACCTATACAGTGGAGTCGCATCATATGCACATTTAACTTATGTGAATTCAACTACACGCACTCGGCAAAAACAAAAACAAAAGAGAAAAATAACAATTTAAATACCGTACCTATAGTGCGGGCGATTTCGCCCGCCATTCCACTCAATGAGAGTTTGACTATATGCGATTTTCGTCTTACGCGCTGATGTTAGAACCTAATCCACGCGTAAGATATGACTCCTCTGTAATAACAAATGTTTATGGGGGGTGTGACATTATTGACAATAACTGGAACCATATAGACCATTGTTACAACCAAGGTCCTGTAGTGGCACCAAATCTTATCTAAAGGGGGTCAAATGAGGTGTCTAAGACCGGGTTATGCTTGGCTGGTTATGATTATGTCATTTATATGTATGTATCAGTTTTGTAGTTGAAGTTATGAATATTGGCTTTATACTGTCTGTATTTCAAATTAGGGCCATGCTTCTGGGACACTGGACAAGCTATCAGCTCTGCCAAGCCTGCTTGATGGCCCATTAAGGCCCATCAGAGATACAATGGCCCCATTGAGAGATGGCAGACATGCCTGTGACTTAACAAGATATGCAGGGACTTGCTCATGTGACTCCAGACTCCATTTTGCTGTGATTTTCCACAGTAAGGACAAAGAGGTGTCTTTACACCTGGAAGAAACTATAAAAGGCAGCTGCCTCATCTCCATTTGGTCTTCATTCCTGCTTCTTACCTCTGGAAGAACCTTTCTACAAATGGAAGCTTTGAACAAAGGACTGAAGGACCCATCCCAGCTGTGGATGTACTCCAGAGACTTAATTTGAATTTGAACCTGCAGTTTATTCCATCTCTGCAAGCCTGAACCAAGAACTTTGCCATTACTGTATGTAATTGATTCCTTTTAACCAATTCTAGCTCTCACCTATACCTTTTTCCTTTTATGAATAAACCTTTAGATTTTAGATTCTAAAGGATTGGCAACAGCGTGATTTGTGGGTAAGATCTGATTTGTATATTGACCTGGATCTGGGGGCTTGGTCCATTGGGATTGGGAGGACCTTTTTTCTTTTTAAAGGTCCAGTGTGTATAGCTTTTAAAAGGTCTCGGATGGAGGGAAAGCTATTACAGTTGATCAGTCCTTTGACCAAGTGGCTGAGTTTGGCCAGCTTGTTGCGGAGACAAGGTTGTTGAGAGAGGAATGTCTCCATGCTGATTCTATAAGTGAACAGTCTGTGTCTCAGGTTCAGAGGGAAGACTGGGTAGATGAGTCTGCAGGGCAGGACAGCTGCGTAGTTAATCTCTCGAGAATGCAGGGGATGGCAGGTATACTCTCATCACTAGACACTTTGGATGGAACTTCTAGTCTCTCAGTGAAATTAACTTCTGATTCCATGTGGAAGCACAGGTTGGTAAGGAAAGAACAACAGAACTTTGAGGCTAGCTTGTTAGAGAAAATGAATGGTATCTCTTTAAGACAGAGTCCAGCCTTGGAATTGGTAGCAGTGAAGGAGCTGAAATCTGGTGAACGGGCTCCTGTCTGTGTTGATGCAAATTACCTGACTGACTGGGGGAGGAAAGACTTGCTAATAGCTGTTAGCACAGGAAGCACTCCCAATCAGCCAGGGAATTCTGTTAAGCGAGAGAGATCAGGGTTTGATCCTTCAGGACAGGAAGAGAAGAGAGACCTTAAGTTTGCAAAGGGAAGCCACAGGCTAATCCTAAAAGGCCCAAACCTGTAACGATACTGTAACAAAACTGTAACGATACTGGTTCTGGCGGGACCTAACTGAGAGTGCCAGTTCAGGACAAATTGCTTCAAACAGGGCATCTACAGCCCAAGGCTGGGGTTTTTCCACCTCTGAGGCAAACCAAACCAGCCAGACGGAAGAGACTTTGGTTTTACCCCACTGGCTAACCACAAGTTATCCCAAGCAATCCCCTAAGACACTCCAGTTTCCCAGTCTCACCACCAGTGCCACTCGTTATGGGGACAACTGGTCATGAAAACCAATGCCCCAGTAAAAGAAAAAAGGTCTTCCCGATCCCAATGGACCAAGCCCCCAGATCCAGGTCAATATACAAATCAGATCTTACCCACAAATCATGCTGTTGCCAATCCTTTAGAATCTAAAATCTAAAGGTTTATTCATAAAAGGAAAAAGGTATAGGTGAGAGCTAGAATTGGTTAAAAGGAATCAATTACATACAGTAATGGCAAAGTTCTTGGTTCAGGCTTGCAGAGATGGAATAAACTGCAGGTTCAAATTCAAATTAAGTCTCTGGAGTACATCCACAGCTGGGATGGGTCCTTCAGTCCTTTGTTCAAAGCTTCCATTTGTAGAAAGGTTCTTCCAGAGGTAAGAAGCAGGAATGAAGACCAAATGGAGATGAGGCAGCTGCCTTTTATAGTTTCTTCCAGGTATAAAGACACCTCTTTGTCCTTACTGTGGAAAATCACAGCAAAATGGAGTCTGGAGTCACATGAGCAAGTCCCTGCATATCTTGTTAAGTCACAGGCGTGTCTGCCATCTCTCAATGGGGCCATTGTATCTCTGATGGGCTGTAATGGGCTATCAAGCAGGCTTGGCAGAGCTGATAGCTTGTCCAGTGTCCCAGAAGCATGGCCCCAGTTTGAAATACAGACAGTATAAAGCCAATATTCATAACTTCAACTACAAAACTGATACATACATATAAATGACATAATCATAACCAGCCAAGCATAACCCGGTCTTAGACACCTCATTTGACCCCCTTTAGATAAGATTTGGTGCCACTACAGGACCTTGGTTGTAACAATGGTCTATATGGTTCCAGTTATTGTCAATAACGTCACAGGGGGAAAGTATGAAAGAAAGACAGAAAAACTGAATTAGTCTAAACAAAAAGGCCTACTAATTTAACTCAAGGACAGTGTTAAGATCAGGCGTGGTAAGCAAGAAAATGAAGGTCCAAAAATCTGTGACCCAAAACTGGTGTATTGAGACAGGGCCTAACTTGTAGACAATGACGGGATGGGCTATGCCACCAATCACTCCCTTTTTAAGTCCTTAAAGAAAAAGACATTGGGGGGAAATCCCTAGAAGAACAGACTGAGGCGAATGGAGCGACCATCACCATTATGGCTGCCACCCCCATTGTCTCCTGGGACACTGGAGCTTCTTCCTCCAAATCCTGAAAGATGTCCTGACCAGACTGGACCAGATAAGGGATCCAGAGGACACTGTCACCCCTACCAGCTCCAGCTGAATCCCAAACACCACCTGAGATTAAATACGATCAATCTTTAGCAGCAACCACAGCTCCAGCCCATCTCAACTAATGTCTTCCCTTTTCTCTAAAAAGGACAGTTATTACCAGGTTTAATACCATAGAATCATAGAATCATAGAATCTCAGGGTTGGAAGGGACCTCAGGAGGTCATCTAGTCCAACCCCCTGCTCAAAGCAGGACCAACCCCAACTAGATCATCCCAGCCAGGGCTTTGTCAAGCCTGACCTTAAAAACCTCTAAGGAAGGAGATTCCACCACCTCCCTAGGTAACCCATTCCAGTGCTTCACCACCCTACTAGTGAAAAAGTTTTTCCTAATATCCAACCTAAACCTCCCCCTCTGCAACTTGAGACCATTACTCCTTGTTCTGTCATCTTCTACCACTGAGAACAGTCTAGATCCATCCTCTTTGGAACCCCCTTTTAGGTAGTTGAAAGCAGCTATCAAATCCCCCCTCACTCTTCTCTTCTGCAGGCTAAACAATCTCAG
The DNA here is from genome assembly GCA_037349315.1 of Chelydra serpentina. NCBI lineage: Eukaryota > Metazoa > Chordata > Testudines > Chelydridae > Chelydra > Chelydra serpentina. Next base: position 50,513,481 of record JBAIAC010000010.1, read on the forward strand.
TTCCCTCAGCCTCTCCTCATAAGTCATGTGCTCCAGCCCCCTAATCATTTTTGTTGCCCTCCGTTGGACTCTTTCCAATTTATCCACATCCTTTTTGTAGTGTGGGGCCCAAAACTGGACACAGTACTCCAAATGAGGCCTCACCAGTGCCGAATAGAGGGGAATAATCACGTCCCTCGATCTGCTGGAAATGCCCCTACTTATACAGCCCAAAATGCCGTTAGCCTTCTTGGCAACAAGGGCACACTGTTGACTCATATTCAGCTTTTCGTCCACTGTAACCCCTAGGTCCTTTTCTGCAGAACTGCTGCCCAGCCACTCGGTCCCTAGTCTGTAGCAGTGCATGGGATTCTTCCGTCCTAAGTGCAGGACTCTGCACTTGTCCTTGTTGAACCTCATCAGATTTCTTTTGGCCCAATCCTCTAATTTGTCTAGGTCCCTCTGTATCCTATCCCTACCCTCCAGCGTATCAACCACTCCTCCCAGTTTAGTGTCATCTGCAAACTTGCTAAGGGTGCAGTCCACACCATCCTCCAGGTCGTTGATGAAGATATTGAACAAAACCGGCCCCAGCACCGACCCTTGGGGCACTCCACTTGATACGGGCTGCCAACTAGACATGGAGCCATTGATCACTACCCGTTGAGCACGACCATCCAGCCAGTTTTCTATCCACCTTACCGTCCATTCATCCAGCCCATACTTCTTTAACTTGCTGGCAAGAACGCTGTGCGAGACTGTATCAAAAGCTTTGCTAAAGTCAAGAAATAGCACATCCACTGCTTTCCCCTCATCCACAAAGCCAGTTATCTCATCATAGAAGGCAATTAGGTTAGTCAGGCATGACTTGCCCTTGGTGAATCCATGCTGACTGTTCCTGATCACTTTCCCCTCCTTTAAGTGGTTCAGAATTGATTCCTTGAGGACCTGTTCCATGATTTTTCCAAGGATTGAGGTGAGACTGACTGGCCTGTAGTTCCCCGGATCTTCCTTCTTCCCTTTTTTAAAGATGGGCACTACATTAGCTTTTTTCCAATCATCCGGGACCTCCCCCGATTGCCATGATTTGTCAAAGATAATGGCCAATGGCTCTGCAATCACATCGGCCAACTCCTTTAGCACCCTCGGATGCAGTGCATCCGGCCCCATGGACTTGTGTTCGTCCAGCTTTTCTAAATAGTCCCGAACTACTTCTTTCTCATCTAGAAGACCGTCAAACAAGGGGTGGGGGTTCCTTCTAAAACTCTCTCCAGCTAAAGGGGAAGGGAACAAGAAACATTGTTAAAATAAAAGCCTTATTTAATACTGTAATATGTCACTGTTTTGTGTAAACTCAAATGCTTTAACTCTTTTTCCTTCTTTTCTGTATCTTTACTAAAAAGTTAAAAGGCATTTTCATGGTGTGTTTTTCACAGTACTAAGCAGGCTGAGGCCTCGAACCAAACCCCAAACCTTGTTTAATACTGTTGGACAGTGATATCACCTTTAGCCCATATAGTCCATCTAAATTAATACAAGAGGCTGGCTTAGGAAGTCTGACTTGCTGGGGAACTCACAGTGTGGGCAGGGTACTGTGAAGCCTAGAAAAACCCTGCTCAGGAGGCAGAGAGACACATCTCCATTCAAGAGTGGAGACAGTTGAGAAGCTGGGAGCCTAAAGTGGGTGCCATTGCTGAACCATGCAGCGGGGTTGGGGGTGATATAGGTGCAGTTGTCTTTATCTTAGAGTTTCTTCTAGTTTCTAAGGCCGGGGTACTTAGCGGTTGTGAGGCTGAGCATCACAGTGTCTAACTTTTAGGTGCCTAGAAAATCACAGGAATACAGTGTGGTTCACAAACTCTGAGTTAGATGCATAGACTCCCTATACAGTGAAGCAGGGGGGAAGAAGAGGAGAGATGGGCAATTTAGACTGTAATTCACTAAAGCCAGCATGTGAGGCGGGAAGCCACATAAGCTAGCCAATGGGAGATACTGACCAGAGGGTTTTGTGCTAAGCCCCACACCTCTCTTAGACATAGGCACCTAAGTTTGGGCTGCAGGGAGGTGCCTATCTCTGCTAGTGATTCTCAGCTGAAAACCCTCTTTGGCGTTGGGCACCAATGACATGTTTGCAAGATGCTGGGCTGGAGGAGGATCCCCCTCATAACTCTTAACTCAGTGGTCAGGCTCCTCACCTGAGATGTGGGAGATTCCCCAGGTCAAGTCTCTCCGCTTCTTCATAGACTGAGGGAGCCCCACATTGTAATATCCCATAGCTCAGTGGTTAGCGCACTTACACAGGAGATGGCAGAACCCCATTCAAATCACTTCTCCCCCTCAGGTAGAGAAGCCACTTGAGCTGGGGGTCTCCCACAACCCAGGTAAGTTCCTAACCACTGAGGTAAAATGTATGAGGAAGGTTGTAGCTGTTTTGTGTGAACTCACCTGAAGTGCCTGATCCAGTAGCAGCCGCCTCTGAGCACCCTACGGGATTGGGTCTCATGTGTGATTTTAGGTTGCCAAATGCCTGCCTTCCCCCATTTTGTAAAACTCTCTGGGGCCTAGGCAGGAGACAAGAGTCCGGCTGCCTAGAGTGAGGCTCCAGTGTGCGTGCTCAGAGATAGAAACTTAGGCACTTAGGGAACTTTTTACTGCAAAACGTAGGTGCTGAGTGAGTTTAGGTGCCTACAGGATTCAGAAGGAGTTTTTGAATCACAGTGGAACCCCAAACTGGGATTTAGACAAACCCTGACATAGGTTTGGGGCTTAGGCAATGAAATACCTTTGTGAATCTAGGCCTAAGCACTTCTTAGGTGAACTAGATCTACATAATGAAGATCTTTGGTGTACTCAATTTTGTAATGATACCATGGAGGTTGGGAGGGTGAGGGTGAGGCTACCCTGAGTCTTTAAAAATCAATTTAATTGAATCTGGGACTACAGATGGTATTATACACTAATCACAAATGTGTGATTAATGTATGGCAGAGTTAAAATTGTTTGTGTGTTTTAAAATGTGCATTTTCTTACCTTAACATATAGAGATTTCTTTTAAATTGAACCCTAACTCTGAATTTCCTGGTTTTGTAGTACTTGTTTTGTGGGATAATTACAACATCACTGTAGTGTTTTTATCCTTCATCTCCTAATATGCACTCAACCTTAACATCAGCTGAGCATTGTTTTTAAATCTATAAATATATACAATATAGCTACCAAATAAATACATTAAAATTATATAAAACCAATTTTGTGGCATTACAACTTACAGAGAGCCCAGCTATTATCCCAGACTCTTTGTTGTTAAATTATTCTATTCTTTGAGAGAGCTCAGCCTATTCAAAACCAAAAATCAAGGAGCTTTGTTTGTATTGGGTTTATGCAGAGAAGGAAACATTCAAAACTGTTCATATTTCATAAGGGCCTTTCTTAGAAAAAACAAATACATTTTTGAATGTCACTTAAAATCATGATGAAAAATAGCTTCTGTTTAACAGTGAGGCCCAGATCCACAAAGGTACTTTGGTGCCTATCTCCCACTGATTCCAGTGGGAATTAAGCATCTAAATATTTTTGAGGGTCTCAGGCATACTGACTGTTGTGCAGACTATAGAATATCATTATGGTTCTTCCGCCAATGAAAACATTGCAGCTGATTCTCTACCCTGACACACCTGCTGTCTTCCAATGTGACTCCATCCAAGTCATTGGAGTCACAGTGGTGTAAAACTGATGTAACACAGTGGTAAATCAGGCAAATGCATTAATCTTTATTACCCTGACTGGCTTCATTAATCTGTCCCTTTTCTTAACATTCAAAGGCATTTTCAGATATTTTGGCTTAGCTCTATTTTTTCTTCTTTGCCATTTGTTAGTTAACCACCTGTAACTGATTCGCTCGGAACTGACCTAAGATTTCCTCTAACCTAAAGTATTGTTTGTTTGCTGTAGAGAATATTAAATTAAATCTGCCTTTAAGATGAACAGAATGTTTTGTATAAAAGTTGGTCCAAAAGGTTAATGAATCCCAGATATACCCTCAAGTAAAGGAAGAGAGGCTGTGCTAACCAATATAAACATCATATAGCATAAACTGCATCTCTGGTATAACTCCATTGATTTCAGTGGGGTAACACTGGAGATTAATTTGACCCATGAGGTCTGCAATCTGAGGAGAGGTGAAGGATCTAGCAAGCAAATAATCACCTCTGCCTGCAGGTGGATTAAGGTGGATTTTAATATCATGGGCATAAAACAGTGTGGGGCATTTTTACCATTATACCTTTATCAGGGCCGGCTCTAGGCACCAGCCTACCAAGCACGTGCTTGGGGCGGCACCTCCGGGCGGGGAGGCGCTCAGGGGTTTGTTGTTGTTTTTTTTTTAATTTAAAAAACCACTCTTCTCGGCCAGCGCCCCAGCCGGGGGAGCGGGGCTGCGCTCCCCGCCGGCACCCTGGCCTGGGGAGCGGTGCGGCAGGCATGCTGTGCTTTCCGCCGGTGCCCCGGCCAGGGGAGCAGGGTGGTGGGCATGCCATGCTCTCCGCTGGCACCCCGGCCTGGGCAGCAGGGCTGCGAGCGGCCATTTTTTTTTGGTTTTTTTGCCTGTGGCGGCAAAAAATCCAGAGCTGGCCCTGGCCTATATTATTACCTTTCATGGAAGATTTGCACTGCATTTTCCATAGCATTAGAGGAGGAGGAAATAGTCACAAGGGAAGACAAAAATAATTATAATAGGAGCGTTTATTTTATGTGCTAAAAAACAAGGCAATTAAGAAAAAAATTGTGTATAACATTTTGTGATGTTTCTGGTTAGCAATTAATCTTTTTCCAGGGAACATGATCCCATTTCTGAGTGTAAACTGGACTATCCTGAGTGAAAGGGGACTTTGAAACTATAATTTGAAATTCAGGCCTTTACACATGTGCAGTTCAAACGTTCATACATTCTCATCTTTGTAAAACTTTTTCATTTATTTGTAGAAAATCAACATTTAAGATGCTGCACTAAACCATCTGGAACAGTGAAACTGTTTATAAGAAAACTGTTGATGAATTTTGCATAGCTCTACTAAGCATAGATATTCACCCAAACCTCCTTTTTTTAAGTGAAGGCAGGCTGTTTAATAATGTAGCTTGTAGCAAGCTGTCTTTTTAAGAGGGGGAAACCTGTGCTTCTCCTTGAGTTCCAAGTAGTGAGATGGAAGTAGAAAGTGTTATGGTGAAGTAGGAAGTGTTGCTAAATGGTAGTGAGCATGGAGCTGGCTGCTAAGTGGGCCAGACTCCTGATAGGATTCTCTTCCATCAAGTTTTAGGATTGGTTGAAAACTAAGGACCTTCAGAAGATGACAGCCCCTTTTTAACCTGGTTTCCCATTGTATGTTCATATATTGTGCCTGAATCTAAGGAGGCTATGTCCCCAGAACCCAGTAACCATGCAAACCAGCTACTCTATTTGGGCTTCACTGGAATTACTCCATATTTATACCAGTGTAGCTGTGAATAGAATTTAGGCTTTGTCTACACTTGCACTTTTGTTGCTAAATTTTTTGTTGCTCAGGGGTTTGACATCCCTCATTGACAAAAGGTTTAGCGACGAATAGCGCTGCTGTGGACAGCCCTATATCAGTGGGAGCCACCTCCTGGCAATGAAGCTACTGCCCCTTGTTGGAGGTGGTTTTATTTTGTCGCTGGAATCTCTTTCCTGGTGACAGAGTGACCACACAGCGCACCCTGCAATGGCGTGGCTGCAGCAGCACAGCCATACCATTGTAAGGTGCGCAGTGTAGACATACCCTTAGTCCCTTGTTTGTGTTTGTCTCAACTGGGGTAAGTCCCTTGGGTTCACTCATTCATGACATAACACTGTTGGAACTGCACCACAGATATACCATTTTCTAAAATCTTCCACAACGGAAAAAACTGCACCTTCCTAGAATCATAGTGTAACAAAGCCATAACCCTCTCGGAACTGATACTCTTGTTACAAAATCACAGGTTCTTCCCACCTTAGTTGAAAGAAAATATTTATGAATGACAGTGACACACACAGTTGACCAGTTCTGATATCATACAGGACAGGGCATTCTACAAACTATCAAGCTCAGTGCAATATAATGGTTTAGACACCAGGGATTAAAAGACTTTTTATGTCAAGCCACATAGTTCATCCCTGTGCCAGCTCAGGCTTGTAGGAGTGTTCCTTAAAGTCTCTGCTTTAGTACTTAGTCCAGTACATTTTAAATGATCCAATGTTCCTGGGATTTCTCCCACTTCCCTCAGGATTCTTATGCTGGCTCTCTAACATTATTGCTATACAGTTACAGTATTACTTTTCACGCTCTTCATGCAAGCATCTAATTCTTTTGTTGGCAGTGTGGAGAGGCAGACTCACCAGCCTGTTCTGGGAGAGGTTCTCAGGTTCACTGGAGGCTGGCCGGTTATGGAGCAGTAGTTTTCAATGCTAGGTCTTTAGAAGATAAAATAGAGAAGCACTTTCAGAATATTGAGTAGCAACAAAAGCCACGTGGGAGTAGGATCACTAACACAGAGCTGTAAAAACATGTAAAATTAGGCTAATATGGAGAAAATTCTAATTACATTCTAATGGGCTTTCTAAATGGATAGGGTTTTTTCATCTTTCTCTGTTTAACTGCCTTATTATAAGCACAGAAATAAGATACATCAGTAGGTATCTTTTTGGTATCCTTAGCAGAAAGGAAAAACAGAGTAAAATAATTGGTAAATGGCACACAGGGCCCATAACATTTTACTGAAGATGTTTCCGACATTGTTGTTCATAGTCTGTCTTTGGCAGACTATTTTAAAACAGGCAAGGGAATATTATAGCATTAGATCAGCTCCAGAGGCAGAAGTTACTCACGATAGGTCATGGAGATTGGAAAAGAAAAAGCTAAATCAATTGAAAGTTTCCTTTTATTCATATAATGTTTCCATTGTGTCACTAAACTTCTGATTAGCAACGTATTATCCCTTTAACCCTGTGTATATGCAGGTACTTACAAACCTTCCTAAAAAATCACACTGTGGGCTGAAGGTGTTTCACATCTGAATATATTTTTCAGGCCCTTTTTAGTGCTTGAATAACTCAAATGTGGACTAGGTTAACAAATTCCAGCTTGGCATATGTACACTTTGCTGACTTTAAAAAAAATGATTGAGAAATAAAATTGTAAACTAGAGAAAATAGCATACTAAGCATGCTTGCTCACTGCCAGTGAATTTTATATACACACATATAAGGCTAACAAGTAATATCACCACTTACAACAATTAGATGTTGCAAGGAGGCTGATGTGGAAGCCATATCTCTAAATTTCTTCACTTTTACCTGTGTGTACCGATAACCATTGAATTGCAACTTCCCGCGCCCCCTTTAATTAATTTTTTTTAAAAAAAATGTAACGAAACAGTGTGCTGATTTTTACAAAAAAATAAAGACTATCTTATACTTATTCCAAAACTTTCAAATCTAGGTTAAAATATTTATTTTATTCCCATTACATGAAAATTCACAAGTGGTAATTGACTTTGTATGTGTAACCGTTTACACATTTACATTCTCCTGGTGCTAAGACGTAGGGGCTAAATTCTACTTTCATGTACATCAGTGTAATCCAAAGTAAGCCCAAACACTTCAGTGACGTTACACCAGTGGAAATATAAAGGAAACAAAGCAGAATGCGGTCTGATGTGCAACTTACACCACCAAACAAGCCACGACTGAAGACTCAATTATGACTTGTAAGTTCCTGTCCATTTTAGGGACTCCTCAGAGCCCCATTGCCTCATCTTGAACTCCAGAAGGCACTGAGCCTTAGGTAGTTGTTATATATGTTGTTACACACCCAAGGGAGTGCAGCATAGAGGTTGTTTGCTCCCCAACACAGCCAACATGTCCCTATAGCTCTTGGGCGGGGGGGGGGGGGGGGGGGAGGGCTATGCTGCTTCCTGTGCTAGCCAGAATCATTCCTTGCTCTTAGTGGAGTTCAAGAACCACAGCCCCATAGTGTGGTGAAAGGGAGATAGCATCTTGCATTCTCCCATCCCCTTTGCAGCTAGACAGGGTGGGCATATGGCTCTAAATTCAGTCACAGTAGATATGTTTCCATAAGCTGGATGGATATTTGGATAATGGTTGGGTACAGGAGGTAAAAAATTAGTGGATAAGCTTTAATATACCACTTTCCCTTTTGAGGGGGGGAGTCAGATTTTTATTACTTCTTTAATTTGGGGGGGCATTATTGTTTGAGTTCCATGTTTCTCTTTTATCTGAACATTGATCAGAGTTCAAGTTTATACTCTGTAACCATATGAGCTGCCCTCATCTATTGCAGGAGTAGAGAATTTTTATATAGAACATGTGAGAAGAATAGCCAGAAATGATGTTCTTGTGAGGTTAGATTATCTTTTCCCTTGTGTCTTTTAAATGGCTCTTCAGGTTTGATCTCTATAAAACTATTATTACTAACCAATGCTCAGAGCAGATTCCAATCAGTGTGTGTGTGTGTGTGTGTGTGTGTGTTTGATTCTGTTTTCCCTCTCTGGTAAGTAACTGCACTGTAGTTCCAAATTTGGATGGGAATCTCACATTTGTGATGTTAGGAGTTCCAAATTCAGGCTGGATTTTGGACATAACAGAATTAGCCTCAGTACAGGTAAACAGAAGATTCAAATTCTACATGGACAGTTAAATATTGGAACCCAAGTCTAAAATTTCCTAGCTGGAGATAAAAGGGTATGAGTCTATTTATTCATGCAACATAAATAATCACAGAGGACTACAATAGCACAGCTTTACTCAGCTGTGCAGGGTAATGGGGGGTAAATTCTCCTACCTCCTTTACATCCTTCTCGTACAAGTAAGGGCTGCTCAGACTGCAGCCCCAGGGGCAGGTGAGAGAGAACAAGGGCTATTCAACCCTTGGGGGGCAAGGAGGGAAAGAGAGAGACAGGGAGTGAGAGGAGCCCTGGCTCTTCACCTCTGCCATTCACTAGACAGAGTAGCTAGCTGGGTACACAGGTAGGGGAGAAGAGATTGTTCCTCATGAAAAAGGATGAACTAATTTACTCCCTACCAGACGGGAACTGTGATTCTCTGAGTCACATTTGGTTGTCTGGTCTGTACCTGAGACATGACAGGTACATACATACCAGCTCTTATGCAATCTAGCCCATAATAACGTATATTCTATACACAGTTACGGGGGGGGGGGGGAATCCTTTTTAAAAAAAACATTTTTGCATGGCCAATGGTCTTCTTGTTTTAAATTATTTATGGGTGTCCTCAAACCCAGTGCAGAATATACTGCTTTAAATGAAAGACTGCAGGACCTTTCCTTTTCACCTCTATCTAAGTATTTATATGGCCACCATCGGTGCAGTATCTTAGCACCTCTCAAGTGTTTACAAATAGAAATAATACCAGTTTCTCTCCTTCTCTCAGAGAGTTGGTTTTAATCTTTTAACATACCCCCTCACAAAAGCTTCAGAGCTTATTGCATTTGTCCAGGAAAAGGAGCTGTGATTTATATTTTCTGGCTGTCCACCTTCAAAATCTGAAACAAACAAGTTTGCAATTTCCCCCCTTCAGAATGATTGTTCATGAGCTTCTGTTTTATTAGAAATTGTACAAGGCTTGCTTAGGTTCTGGGAAAGTGTACAAGTTGTAATGAAAACCAGCAGAAGGTTAAACAGGCTAATAATAAAGACTAACTTGGAACAGATAAGAGTTGTCAGTCATCTTCAGGTAATTCTCCCTTAAAAGAAACATGGCTTGTTGTGTTAATTGGCAACCTGTTTGAGCTTCAGCAGGGTAACACAAATCTTGAATTATCCATGATGGTTGGTAAAATCACTGCTAATGAAAATAGGATTCTGCACTAGATTTACAGTCTGAACTAAAAATACCACCTTGGCCACGAGTACATTTGAGTCTGGCAAACACTTCCTCTTGGCCTCGTTTGTCACTTTGGGTACGTCTATACTTACCTCCGGGTTCGGCGGTAAGCAATCGATTTATCGCATCTTGGCTAGATGCGATAAATCGATCCCAGAGCCACTCCCCATCGACACCGGAACTCCTGCTCGCCGAGAGGAGTACGCGGAGTCGACGGGGGAGCCTGCCTGCGCCGCGTGGACCCGAGGTAAGTGTGTTTCGGTTCAAACTAAGATACTTCGACTTCAGCTACGCTATTCATGTAGCTGAAGTCGCGTATCTTAGTTCGAACTGCGGGGTTACTGTGGACCAGCCCTTTGTCTTTTCAGAAAGCAATTTCAGTTTCAGTTTTGATTTATTAAAATCTTTGGCTGTTGTCCATCTCAATTTTCTGTTACCTTCAAAATGAGTTACTCCTAACATAGCCATTGAGGCTAATAGATTTATATTTGCTTTGTAGACACGTGTGGTAGCTTTTACCCAAAACAATAGACCTCGAGGTGTGCAGACTTTTTTTCATACCGGCCTTTTCAGTATATAGTAAATATACTGAAAAATGAAAACACCTGGGAGAATTAGGCCTCAATCCTGCAAACACACACACACATGCTTAACTCTACTCTTGTGCTCAAGGAGCTGTACTGACTTCAACAGGACTAATCACATGCAGTTATCCATGTGCATAAGTGTTTGTAGGCTTGGGACTTTGGTGCCAGATCCTCAGCTGGTATAAATAAGCATAGCCTTGACTTCAGTGAAGATACACCCATTTACACCAGCTAAGTATATGGCTCTTAGGGTATGTCTACACTGAAAAACAAACAAACTGCCCCCGGCAGGCCCTTAGTAGCTGACTCGGGCTTGTAGGACCTGAGCTGCAGGGCAATAAAACTGCAGTGTAGATGTTCGAGCTCGGACCCTTATGGGATCTCAGAACCCAGGCTCCAGCTTGAACCCCAAAGTCTACACTGCGATTTTATGGCCTTGCAGCCCAACCTTGTGAGCCCAAGTCAGCTGACACAGACCTGCCACAGGTGTTTTACTGCAGTGTAAACATAACCCCTGTGTCTGACCGTGAAAAGTTTTTTTATGTCAGCAGAACTTGAAACAAAAGACTGCAAGAATGGCTCCTTTCTCATTCTTTGTTCCTTGTCTTTGGCCAAAGTCCTGAAGCAACACTAGGATTTATCTTCACCTATGATTCCCCCGTTATTCCAATCTTGGGCATCTCCTGAGAAGAGCCTGTTAAACTTGCAAAGAGCATGGTAGATTTGTGATGTGTATGACATGTATCTGTGCTCATTTTTACAACCAAGAGTTCAATACTGTTAACACATTGGAAGACAGTCACTGCTCTGTAGAGCTTCCAGTCTAAAATCCTGTGTGTTGTTTTAGTTACATGTCACATCCAGCAAAATGGATTTCACATCCATCTTACATTCTATCAGTACATAAGAAGTATTACGAACACGTTTATACAAGCATGTATAAGACAACACATGGGACTGATTATGTAGAGAATTTATAATTCGACCTGCTGCCTGGCACAGTGACTGCAGTTAATGGGAGTCTTTCTCCTAACTTTGGATCAAGACCTAAGAAGGCGTTCCTCTTTGGCCCTGTTTCTTTGTATATTATATATCAAGTCCAGACTTCATAGAGTCAAAGAAGATGGTTGTAAACTATGGATCTTCTTGAGCAACAAGTTCTGCAAAAGGCAGAGACATGCCATTTAATAGCTGCAGAGATCTTTAGGATCTCAATTTTCCTGGTTTAATTTGAATTTTGTGTGAAACATAAAGGCTCCTCAACTCTATGCAAATAAGTTCTTACATGTGAGCTGGCTATATTTCAATGGAAACTTCCAACTACATAATTTAATTGGCACATTTACATTCCAATGAAAACAGAGGAATGGCCATCAACCCTAATACAATTGTAACTGTTTTGTTTACTCCTATGAACTAGAACTTTTAGTTAAAAACAATTATTTTATTTTGCCTTTCTTATTGATACTATTTTGTCTTTCTGAGAGGAAAGCCTAGTAATAATGAGCATTTCCTGTGTCCATGGAAGTCAATGGAAGTTTTGCTCTTGGTTTCTGTGGGACTAGGACTGGATCCAATTATAGTACTGATAATGAATGTTTGCATAGCACTTTGAAAATGTAAAACACTATGGCAGCAATATTAGGGATTACTACTTCTATCACTATGCAATACTTTTTATTTTTATATTGTAGAGTTCCTTGAATACAACACTGTGCTTTCTGCTGCTGCCTGTTTAGAAGAGCTAACGGACATAACATGGCGCTGGTGAGGAGAGAACTAAAGTGTAAAAATATAAACAACCCCTGAAAGTAATTTAGAAAATAGTGGGTTTTGAGGAGAAATTATTTTTTTAGTTTATAAAAGAAACAATCTTCTTTACAATGCTTTCCCAATTCCTTACACCAGTGCAATGGGATGCTGTCAGAGACAGGAATGAACAGGGTGCAACCATCAGTTCAGCCCTCCTCTCAAGTTAATTCCACATTCAACTTTAAATGTAGATTGATTGTATTTTGAAATGTTTAGATTAACAATGTGAATCCATTAGCAGTAGCATTAAATCATTAAGAATAAACAACCCTAGATTGTTTCCCCTAATGTGACCTTATACCCAATTTAAGAAATTGTCTATATTTATTAATATTCAAGAGGGGTCCCTTTATAAATTAATATTTTATCATCAAAATCAGAGGGCACAAGAGGGTTGTTAGGTATGGTGAGGACACCCCTCAGCGTATAACAGCTCTGCACCTTCAGTCTCACACTGAACGTCACCAACACATGTAATTAAGAGACAATATTGCACACCCTCTCATGTCTTATTGCTTAATTAGAACATCTAGACTACTCACCTCTGCAAGTGCAGGACTGTAATGGCTAACACTATATTTTCTAGTGTTTCTTGCCGCCTGTTTGTAAATGTCTCAGCAGATGGAGCTTTTACCACTTGCCTTGGAGAATTATTACACATGCCAGGAGCTCTCAGAGTTAGGAAAATTTGCCAGCCATTCAGCCTAAATTTGTCTTTAGACAATCAGGACATTAGGTTTGCTTCATGATTGTGGGGATTTCACAACTTTCCAAAGCCGCTACAGCTTCCACTCTTCCCAAGTGAGACAGTTCATCTGCAGGAGAAAAATCTTGGAGGTGGTGCTTTGGCTCCTCTCCACCCTTCCTTCAGCACTGGAGAAGGTTGAAAGTGCTACGTGGTTTCTGCTAAACCTTCAAAACAAAATGAAAAAAATTAACTTCGTTCGACATTTTAAGAAAAAATATTTCACTAAGGGAAATGTAAGGAAACTAAAGTAATATTTAGGTGGGTATTTTCTCCCAAAGAAGTGTCTGAGAAACTAAAAGATAAAACTTAGGTCATGTGTGAATTAGGCCCATGAACTTCACTTGTAATAGAAGTGGAAAATATTTTAGCAAACTTGCAACAGACAAATCACGTCCTTCCTCTTCCTCCCCACCCCCAGGGTCCCGCAGCCCATTTGCCATAAATAACTTGATTATATTGGGGTATATTCCAGAAGTCCATCTAGGGGAGATTTTCAATTCCATAAATAGGAATTAGGCATCCAATTGCCATTGACTTTCACTAGAAATTTGGTGACCAACTGCCCTTTGCACATTTGAAAATCTCTCCCTGAGTTGTCCTGTCACTAGAGGAGATTTTGACTCTACTCAGCTATAGTACTGTCTGTGGCTCTCACTCCTACAACTATCTGTCAGAAGCAGCACAATACTTCCTGGAATGATATATTGATCACGTATAAGGAATTGTACGCATCTATCAGTTAAGACATGGGTTGAGTAGTCAAAATGAACTGACCTATCTGGTGTTTTCTTAACATTCCTGTGAGGAACCCAAGTCAGATTTTCACTTCAATTCTACTTTTCTACAATTCTACAATTCTACTTCAATCATGCCTTTTGTGGTTGGTTCATTTATAATAAATGTTGCCAACAGGCAAAGACAAAGACACAGGGCATAGGTTGAGTGATAACATTTTTTATGAAACAAACCACAAATGTTCTCCAGGAGTTGTAACCAGTAGCATAGGCAGGTCCAGAGCACAGGGGGAGCGGCACTATAAAAAGGCACCTTCCCAGGCTCCCCCTGTACTCACCCGGCGGCGTTCCACAGTGGGTCCTCACTCACTCCGGGTCTTCAGTGGTACCTGCCGCCAAAATGCCTCCGAAGACACGGAGCGCCGCCGGGTGAGTGCAAGAAGCAGCGCTTAAAAAGAAGCGGCACCTTTTTTTAGCAGAGCTAAAAAAAGGCGCCGCTTCCTTTTTAAGGCGCTGCTTCTGCTCACAGGGGGAGAGGCCGCTCCCCCTGCTCCCCCCCTGGCTATGCTACTGGTTTTAACCAGTTTCTTACCTTTATTAGAGACCCTAATCTAATAAATTTTGGGGGGAAAACTGTTGTTAAAATACATTGACAATACATATCACTGAAAGATGAACAACCTATTAATCTATGAAAACCTGTCAGTAGGCTCACTAAATCCGAATTATTTTTTGTTACATTTTTTACAGAGAAACACCGCTACTCCCTGAAAACTAGAGGGATGGCTAATAATAGCACTTATCGATTGTGTTAGTTCTGGTTTATGTTTAGGGATCCATTCACAATATAAACTGTAGTTTGAATTGCATTACTCTATATATGCCCACATATTCAGTTACATGCCTTATACTACGTGATGTTTAAGTGTAAATAAACAATTCATATAAAAGGAAAATGACATCTACACTTTACAGATGTACGTTGTTCAGCACCGCTTCAGCTGTAACCATTGTTATCACCATAGTCAGCAATGGTTCTATTCTGTAGTGAAGAAAAGATCTAAGACCTGGTCTTACTTATGGGTTAGTACAATGTGTTACTGGTGAGAAAGTGGATGCCTATAAAGTATAACTGGAAAAAAGAGTCATAAGGCTTGTTTTTCAAACAAGAGATCATAAGAAAGGTAAATGTGTATTGCAGCAGCAAGAATTGAGTAGCAAATGGCTAGGACAAAAGGATAAACAAGGAATTTTTTGTTTTTTTCAAAATAGATATTATTGGAAAGAAGAGAGGATTTGGAAGCTGCCATATGAGATTGAGTGCCTGGCAGATCAGATGATCTCCTGATATAAATACAGTGATTTCCAAAATATATTTGCAATGTGAATCAATGTTCTGGAGCGAGTATAGCAATCCCAATAACACCAAGCCAAAGTTGTCATTTGTCTGAATGTAACAAAAAAGTAAGATTGCCTAGATCTCCGCTTCAAATAGAAGATATCATTTTTGATTAGCACATGATAAAATGAAACATTAAGGCTGTGTGGATGGGCACCTTTCCGGAGCTGATTATCAATTTACATCTACTACTCACAACTTTTACTCAGGGCAAGTATGCATTGCCATCTCTGTCATATCGTCTCACACTCTTGTTTTCATCTTTGGTCATGCATTTGCTCTATTGTTCTGCAATCACACATTTAAATACTACAATAAGTAGCTACCAAGAGTGAATACTTAAGTGTGCTGTATAAGAACTAGTGAAGTGCAATTACTCTTATGAACATAACTCATCTCAGTCTTCATAATTTCTTTTCCAAAATGTTCATTTCTGGCAAAGCGGCACTAAATCTGCCCCTCAACCATCTCACACAAATTAATTAAACTTGTAACCCATCTGCTACTGAGATCAAGTGAGTCCACAGTCATCCTACCCACAGATAAGCCCTAGTACTGTATATTCATTTAAAATAATGAAGAAAACCAGGTAAAATAAGATATGTGGGCCAGGTGGAAGAGAATAAGAAGACTCATGTGTGTCTCCATTTTGATTAAACATGAGGTCATCTAAGGCTAAGGACAAAAATACATTATATGGAGCAATCTTACTGCACTTAACCAGTGGAGATAAATGTGTTGTGGTTTAGAAAAGTAGAAAGATTGATGTTTTATTACTTTCAAGCCATAATGCAAATTGGATTTAGATACATGTTCCAAATAGCACATACTTTTCTCTTTTATATCTACAATTCCTTTACCACTGTATATTCAGACTAATTTCCAGTGTCACAGAGCAGAATAGTTGAGCTACAAGAAAAATTCTGGCTTTATTTATATGAATGTAAACTGGGAGTAACTCAGTTAGCTTAATTGGAATTGCTACGGATTTACACCAGTGTAACAGTCTCATTTTGCCTCATTTTGTTAATTTGCTAATAGGTCTGACTAACCTGAAAATGATTCCTGTACTAGTTTTCAGACAGGCCTGCTTTAATGTCAATGCACAAGCAAAAGTAAAGAACCAAATCATCAAAAGGTTTAGACTGAGATTTAGGCGATTAGGGCTCATGCCCAGCAATGGAAGAGTTGTCACTCATTCTTGGGACTTGTAAATTACTATACTAAGACTATATAGGGATTCACAAGATTTGGAAACTTCTCTGAGACTATGGAGCCCTTCAGTTCTGACAGGCTCCAATTATCCTTTGTCCCCAAATAGGTGGGAAAAAATCCCTTTCTCAGCAACAGGTTGCTCTGCCAGTACTTGTCTTCCCTCTGGAGTAAGGATAGTGTATTTCAGGGGTGACAGAAGGTCTGTCTCCACTTCTACAGCAGTTATCATTAGGCAGCAACTCCATTTTCCTTTTCTTAGGGGTCAGGAATAGTATAGGATTTCTCCTTTTGCTTTGTGCTCTGTGATATTCTCTTCATCATGGGAGGAGATTATTCAAACTTCCCCATGTTTGTCATTTTCCTGGAACATATTGAGCTATGAGAAAGCCCCATGCTCAACTTTCCTCCCCATCTTCCGGTGAACCATTGTGTGCCTTTAACTGAGGGAGATAGTAGGCGTCGATGGCATGGTTCCTTCACCACTAGGATATCAAATGCAATAACAATGACCCTTTCTGAATTGAGCTTTATCTTACTCTTCTTCATGCACCACCCACTGAAGCCCACCCATCCCCAAACAAGGACTTGAAGGGGTAGTGGCAGTTGCGGACAGCTTGTGAGATGTACTGCCTTGATGGCCAAGAGCTGCAGTTGGGCTGCAGTTGATCACCCAGACAGACTGCCTGCTAGCTAGTTTTGGGAAAGGCAGTGGTGGCAAACCCAACCCTGAAGGAACAATTAAGCCAAGATCCTGCAAGTCCAGAGTAGTGGAGGTCACACACATGGGACAGTTTAGCCCTTGGTTTCTACTTCATTTTTTCCCTATGATTCTTATGGTTTGTAACTGAAAACCTGACAATTGCAGAAGAATAAAGGAGTGTGTCATGTTCTGCAGGGAGTGTAGAATAACAATAGATGTCTCATTGTCAAAATCTCTTTGTCCTAAACTTTTTTGTCACTTCAGTACTGCACTCCACTGGGGTCTCTCCTATCTTAAACCTTTATCAATCAATATAGCTGATGCCAGGGTCTATCAGACCTTCTCTGCCCCCCGCTGGAGACATGAGCACCTTGACACTCACCACTCAAGAAGAATCCACTCAGACTGGGTGATCAACAAGATAGTCCTCCAGAAGCCTAGAAAGGCCAAAAAGAAATACTGACCAATTAAGTACCAGCAGGCTAGTTAAGAAGGCTTGCCTGGTTTTTCTCAGGGATATAGCTTGGTGATAGTGGACCAGCAAGAGTGCCCCAGGGCTAACTCAGAACGCAGGCCCAGGCCAGGGCTTTGCCTACAGCACTGCAACCCTTTGAAGGGGTTTTCCCTGTCTGTGTTGAAACATTCACACAGCTGAATCCTGAGTTCCTCCTTTGTTACTTGATTGTTTAGAGACTGACATTGCAATCATTGCAGAGTAAGGTGGGGAGTGGCTGCAGTGCCACCTCTGGCCCTACAGGGGGCACTGCAGAGGAGCCCTGCTTATCACAAGCCTGTCACTGGTTTTGGACACTAAAAAGGTGCTGGACTATCTAGCATGGCAACAATAAAAATTAATATATAGCATGCATAACTGTGTCATCCCAGTGGATCATTTGGCAATTTCAACAGATAATAAATATCTAATTTCTATAATGTAATCTGTATATTATTATTTATATTATGAGAGGGATTGCAACTGAGATCTGGGCCTGTTTTGCTAGGTGCTATATATACAAATATATACACAAGACAGTCCCTGTTCTGAAGGGATTACAATCTAAAAAACAATGGAATAATTATTATGCTCATTCTACAGATGGGGAATTGGGATAAAGAGATTAAACTACTTACTCAAACTCACACAAGAAGCCTGTAGCAGAGCAGAGAATTGACCCCAGAGCTCCCGAGTCCATTTCTAGTGACTTAATCAGATAGCCCCTTTTTTGTTTACATTGATGAGGTTACACTGCCCCCTATCTAGGGAACTCTGTACTTGAGCTTGTTTGCAAAGCTTCAAACCTCTTCTTTTTCAAATCTGTCTAAAGACCCACTTATTCCATGATGCCTTAAACTAATTAACCAACTATTTTAATTATTTGATTACATTATTTTAAAAGTTTCCCACATGTTTCCCCCATCTTCCTTACACTGTACTGTTTTGTTACTACCCACTGTAATCCCACCCTACCTTTATTGAATCTTGCCTGGCGTTATCTTGAAGGCACTTCAACGAAGAGATCATGACTTCTTGCCTGTTTTGTGAGGTGCCTAGCACATACTTGGACAATATCCAGTGATAAATAAGATTAACACTATGCATGTGCATCTTATGTACATTGGGTGTAAGCCTTTAATTTCGACCTTCAGGACAGAATATATATATAACCCCCTAGGGGTTTAGAGAGCATGGCCTAGTGTTGCCAATTTTGGTTAGACGTATTCCTGGATGTTTCATCTTGACATAAAATCTTGTCCTGAGGCAGAGAAAGAGTTGATGGTTACAGAGGAAGTGCTGGTTGCTCCAGGGGAGTGGAAAGAGGGAGAGAGTGACAGGTATGTGGCTGTAGCTCCAGACAAGAGGACCTACAGAGAGCAGGTCCTCACATAGTGAAGCAGCTGAGAACTGGCCCAAAGTTTTTGCTATTCATACCTCTGTAAATAAATATTTCCCTTGCCCATATTCATTGTACGATTCCAGTGTGTGTGTGTGTGTGTGTTGACTCCAGACAGGGCCGGCTCCAGGCACCAGACGAGAAAGAACGTGCCTGGGGCGGCACCTTGTAAGGGGCAGCAGTCCGGGGATTCTTGGGGCATCCGTTATTCTTTTTCTTTTTTTTTTTTTTAAATTCGTCAGTGGCCATTTTTTTTTTGCTTGGGAAGGCCAAAAAGCTAGAGCCGTCCCTGACTTCAGAGCGTGTCTAACAGGTGTCCCTGGGGTGGAAGGGAACTTCCTTGCTGCATTCCTGCGTGTGCCTTTTCTTGGCCAGAGCTGCCTGCAGAGCAGACTCCATCTTGGCCACAAGAGTGCTAGAGTTACATATACATACACTAAAACTGTAGGAAAAGGCCCCTGAGTACTGCTACTTTCCTTCAGTCTTGTAACAGCACAGAATTTCACTGGAGTCAGGATCTTGCAGTTTTCCCAAAGATTTGTTTAACTTTCTTTTCAAAGCAGTACTGTGATGATAACCTCAGTGAAAACATGGTGTTTTCTCCCCCACGTTCAAATGGCTTAGAGAGCCAGCATTAGTGAATGTGGTCAATGAGGTACTAAAAGGCGCTTTCATTGTACATAATATTAAAACCTCAGGGACTGGAGGAAATGAAAGGCAGCTGCCTCTGATGGCGATACTGATCTGTGGGTCCCTGATGACCAGCTGGTTAGAAGTACAGCCTGTGCTTAGAGGCAGTGTGTGCTGCTGCCACCCCATCTCTGTCATGTCCCCAAGAGACACCACTGAGCTGAAACAGTGGGGTCATCCATCATTAAAAAGCAGGGCAGGATGCCTTGGCATGCCTTCTATAATGGTAGAGAAATAGGGAAGAGGAGCTTCAAATTTCACAAAGGCAGGCGCTGTGTCAGTGGAGATTTAATCAGATGGCAAGCTTTCCTGATTATATATTCCAATGTCAGCTCTGAAGTGCAGACAAGCCAATATTCCAGTCTCTCCCTGAGGTTAGACTGGAGTCACTAACAACTAAAATATGAATACAGAAAGCTGTAATCTTTATTTGCCAGATCAGAAGCGTTTAAGATCACATACCAGGCTTGAGCTGCCTTTGTATGGAACACGATGACAGCCATGTCTTGTGTTCATAGAAGTCACTTATTTCTGTATTTCTTTTCTACACATATGTGATCGAACATATTTCTATGTTAGAATTCAGTAAAGTGTGATGCTCTCCGTGATTGTTTATAATAATTAGGCAAATAAAAATGAGAGGGATAAACCCGGACATAAAATAGATGTAATATAGTGAACTAGTAAAGCATAACCTCTTTTGGAACAGCAGGAGACTTACTATTAAATGAAATGGGAGAGTGTGTGCAAAATAAACTAACTCTACTGATTCATGAAAGAACTCCCATGTGGGAAATCCTTCACCAACATATTTAAGGGACAAGGACTGAAATTCTGCTCTTTTATATGCCTCAGGTCCCAAATGTACCATTCTATACTGTACTGAGAAAGGGCCAGCACGAAATAAGTCACAGTGACAAAAATAAAATTGAATTGAAATAACATTGGGGTCCCCACCCCATTGAACTCGGCGCTCTGTTGGGCCTGATTCTTATCTTATTTGCTCCAGTGTTAATCAGGAGCGACTCCATTGGACTGAATGGAATTACATCACAGTGAAACCAGTGTGAGATCAGAATCAGGCCTAATGTGTGATGATGTCATTACTGAGGCAAAAGCAACTTCAATCCTCTCTCTTCTCTCTCCTATTTTACAGCACCCATCTGCCCGCACACAGTACTGAAATGGTCTAAATGAAATAGGGAATCAGAGTCATGGTATTTCTGTGAATGACACAGCATTTTTGTTTACATTTGTGATTCAAGTCTATGAGATAATCTGAGATAATTGAATCCTTATCTATGAGATCCCACATGCAACAATCCATTCATTATATGGTACACAGTGTGGGAAACACTATTTGAACAATCACACACTATATGCAAATTTTAATACAAAGCAGAGAAACACATTAACAAAGACCATGTATTGTACTGTCAGAGGTAGTTAAATCGAAGCATGGTGAAAAATTGCAAACTTCAGTCCCAGTACTGCAACTGATAGTGCCTAGATGGAGCCCCATTGACTATCAGTTGCAAGATCAGAGCCTGTATCTATAGTAACATACAGACCTAGCACAGGTTCTCCTGTTTATGGAATGTGTATAAATCACTAGAAGTAAAATATTTTTAAATAAATTATCCTTAACATCTTTCATAAATGTTGAAAAACATAGTAAACACACACACTAACTGCACACTTTCCATCTGATTTGTCCTATGATTTCTTGTGAAATTTGGTGATATACTGTAATAATTCTCTTTTTAATGAAAATGACAGTGGTATGAGGCTACACAGGAAATGTTGTACAAAAACTGCAATTCTTGTGTGGTTCCATCATATGTAGGAGTAAACGCGCACAAATTAGGTATTGTGGGATAATTAGACATACAAGGTACACTTTTACTGCAAAGTGGCAATTAGCAATCTTCTCCCATTAAAAGAGCACCTTTTGAAAGGTAATTCTCATTTGTTTGTAATACCATCTTGAAAACAAAATTGATTTCTTAATTAGTTATGTATTTCAATAACAATCACATGTCCTTAGAAATATCCAATATTATTGATTTGTCCCAATCTGGATTCCCTCCATAATATTTTCTTTTATTATTTAATAACTGTATTATGGTAGCACCTAAAGACCCCCAACCTCATTGATAAGAATTGTACACACACATAAACAGATGCTTCCTGTCCTAAAGAGTTTACATTCTAGGGATGGAATCCACAAAGGGACTTAGATGTTATAATGTAGAGCGTCATGGCACCTAACTTTTAGGCACCTAGAAAACTACAGGAACAAAACTGAGATCCATAAAGCCTGAGATAGGATCCCTAGGCTCACTATACATTGAATGGGGAGAGATAGGTGTCTAAGGCTACATCTACACTATGAGCTAGGGGTGCGATTCCCCAGCTTGTGTACACATACACCCAGTAGCTCAATGAGAGCTAGCATGAGTATAACTAGTAGTGTATCCATGGTAGCATAGGCAGTGGCAGCATGGCTTAGCCATGCTGAGAACAAACCGGTCGGATACCAATGAGTATCTACTTTGCTCATCTAAGCTATGCCACCACTGCCACTGCCCATGCTACTGCAAAAACAGTACTATTTATACTCACGCTAGCTCCCATGGAGCTACCACAAGTATGTGTACATGAGCAATGGAATTATACCCCTCGCTCGTGCTAGAGACGTAGCCTAAGAATGTGATGCACAAAAGCTAGCACCCTAGACAGTCCCCATCTGAGCTAGCTAATGTGCTAAGCCCTGCCCTTTTCTCAGAGATAGGCACCTAAGTCCAGGCAGCAGAGAGGCGCCTAGCTCTGTGGACGATCCAGGAACAGTAATGCCTTTCCTGCTTAGGCACCTACATAGTTTCTTGTGGGAATGAGTTCGGTGTAAGGAGAAGAAGGGGGTGGTGCTCATCTTCTAATTTTTAGTCCAGTGGTTAGAGCACTTACCTGGAACATCTGAGGTCCAGGTTCAATTCCCCCCCTCTCTGGGGGATAAGATTTGAACAGAGGTCTCCCTGGCCTCAGGAGAGTGCTCTAACTACTGGTCTATAGGATATTCAAATGTGGGGGATCTACTGTGAATAAATACTTAGATCGTGGGCCAGAAAGTGAGAGTGGCAATGTATCCCAGTAGTTAGGGCACCCACCTTGGTGCAGAAAACCCTGGGTCTAGTCCCCTATGTCAATCACTCTCTTTGTTTATCCAAAGTGGGACAGCTTCAACAGGAAAGCCTGAGGGAGCCTCTCATTGGAATGTTCCATAATTCAGTGGTTAGCGCACACTCCTGAGAGACAGGAAGCTCTTGTTCAACTCCTCCCCTCTTCCAGAGAGCAGGAAATTGTGCCTCGGTCTCCCACAGCTCAGGTGATACTCTAACCAGTGGGCTAAAGGTTATAAAATGGGCACCACCAAGATGACTGAAGAAACTAAGTAAGTATCAAAGCCAAGAAATCACTAGCCGAGGTAGGCACCTTTCTAAAGCCTGAATTTAGGCACCTATCTCTGAGAAAGCGGGAGGTGGGGGAGGGTTCAGAACATTGGCATCTCCCGTGGACTAGCATAAGCAAGGAATGACATAACATCATGGCTTTTATGGATCACATTCTTAGGCACCTATTTTTCTCCATTCATCGTATAGGGAGCCTAGACGTCTATCTCGGCTTTGTCAATAGCAGTGTTGTTCCTGAGATTCTTTTTGGTTGCCTGAAACTTAGGTGTCATGATACTCAGCATTGCAACACCTAAGTCTGGCCTGCTAAACCCAGGGTTGTGAGTTCAATCCTTGAGGAGGCCATTTAGGGATCTGAGGCAAAAATTGGGGATTGGTCCTGCTTTGAGCAGGGGGTTGGACTAGATGACCTCCTAAAGTCCCTTCCAACTCTGATATTCTATGATTCTAGATGCCTAAATACCTCTGAGGAGCTGGGCCTAAACTACTAACTTCTGTGTATCAGGGACCAGAATGCAGGATAACTGTGTACTTTTGGTATTTTCAGATCACCTGTATCAAGTGTTTCAAGTTCACCACCACATAAGGCATTAAAATGGCACTACATACATACATAATTAGTAAATACTAATAAACTTCTATAGGAAGAGAAATAATGATTTTGTATGTCTCTTCCACCACATAGGAAAAGGAGCACAACTCCAAGAATAATTTAGGACCTAGTGTGGCATTACTGTTTACCTTTACAGCCGTAGTTCTGAGGAAGAAGTTACTCGCCTGGTGCAGTAATGATAGTTCTTTGAGATGTGTCCCTATGGGTGCTCCATTGTAGGGATGTCTGCATCCCTGATCTGCTGATTGGATAATATTTGTAGCAGCGTCCATTTGGCCTGCACATGTGCTTTCTCCTCTCCCACAGTCTGCCACGAGACTAACCAGCATTGTGCGGGCAGACCTTTCTCAGTTCCTTCTCTACCGCAGAGTGTATGATGAGAACTCCGAAGTAGAGGGGAGGAGGGTGGGTCCCTTATAGATGCTTAGCATTCCCAGGAGACACAAGAGCAGAGACATCACTGCATTTTTCAGGAGGCAGGGGCTGCAGTTGTTCACTGGCTCATGCAAGGAGAGTGCAAAGGAGAAAGACTCATTGGACCTTCCCTTTCTGTGCACTCACACAAAGGCAGTTCATAATCTGAACTTGCATGTTAAACAAATTAAAACCATCTGCAGAGAAAAATGTTTTAGATTCTAAAATACTGGTAACTGATATTTATGCAGAGCATCTCTAAAGCTCACATACTACTTCTTAGCATTTTTACTTGCAGTGCGGAAAACTAGCAATTTCTGCTGCAACCAGTGAAAAGAAGAGTTTTCTGTAGATTATAAAATACATTTCAGTGGTCCAGGCAAATGAAAGCTACAATACATTATTTTCTACTAGTTTCTACTGTGCCCTGGTTATTAGCCACAGATGTCCACTAATGATTGTTCTTTGTTTACTAGATTGACTTTTTCTCCCTGGAGTGAGAAGGAAGGAGCAATTCAGCTAAAGAAGGTCCATCTCTCAACTTCTTGTTTTCCTTAATGAGAAAAAAAACTCTCTTGAAATATGGAGTAGGTTAATTGTAACAACAGCTGCCTCTTTTTCAGTTAATAAGCTCTGACCTCTCCAATAGACATCACCATTGTCAGTGCCTCCTGCAGTTGAGCAAAGGGTATTATTGTGATCAAAAATTACTTACAACAGGCTGTTTAATAGAGTGAAATAGGATTTATGCATTTTTTAAAATGGAAGAATCTGAGAATGAAAAGGGAGATGAGCTTGTAAGATGGGCACATTAATACTTAAATCAACATTTCTTTTGCAGTGAAAAAAGGCTTATTTGGAATGAGATTTTATTTTAGACTCACCTGATACTATGAAAGAATATTCTATTTTACTCAGAATACATTGTTGTTGAGGTATCCATTACTCACTACAAAGGATGCAATAAAATCAAATCCCTGCCTATTAAAAAAATACCTACTAGCAGAGTCTATAAATATTTCACTACTTAACACATACCAGAAATTAAAATTCAAAACACTCAGGAGTGTGCATTTACAGCTCCAGAGCTGTTTCTATAACAGTAACACTCCATGCAGATTCTGTTTCACAGAGTCACATTTTATTTTCCTGAGCATAAATTGATGACAAATAGCAATACTGGGACAGATCCTCAGCTAGTGATAATCAGCATAATTTTATTGTCTCATTGCCTTTTTTTTTTAAAAAAAGTCCTTTTTTGGTGTTTCATTCTCCAGCAAACAAAGGGCCTGATTCACCTACTCCAGTTTCCTGCCAGTGTAACTGATGTAAAGAGTTACACTGATATAAAACTGGAATAACAGTGGTCAGATTATCATGGCCTGCACTGTGTATGTTTGTTCCAAAGATGATGTGTGTCAGTTACAAATCTGTGTGCAGCATTTGGCTCTCAAGCTCTAGCCCTTGATGTTGTTAGCTCTGTAGGTCCCTGGTTCAATCTGCAGTGTTGGTTAAGATGGCAACTGTCACAATATTATGCTATTTAAGGTAAACTAAAAAAAAAAAAAGGTCAATATGTTTAAACAGATACAATTGTATACATCCAACAGGGCAATAAGAACAGAAAAAAACCAAACATGCGAGTCTTTTATGCAATAAAATAAAGGCAAAATTTGCTAATCTCTGCAGACTATTCTAGCGATTTAACAATTGCTAGTTAACCTGGCCTCTGCTCATAGAGACGAGGAAGCTGCCCTTTACCAATGTCATGCAAAGGGAAACGTAGCTAATGCACATGAACAGACAATCTAAAATAGTACTTTGCACAATTTACTGGGATCTAAGAAAAGTTAAGGCATTAGTAAAAGCACTTATACTATTGAGTCAGTGTATTACATTGCAATAGTATACAAAAACAAACATACATTCTGGCGAGGAGAAATTTAATAGTAGGAAGAAAGTAAAATAGAAATCCTCTAAATCCTCAAGAACTAAAGCAAAGTCATTTATTATAAACCAATAAACTTGGACCAGTAATCTAAACTATTTAGTTAAGGAGATATCAGTGATAATTAAACATCTTGGAGTCTTACAACCTAGGATATCTGAAGCTAAATCCATTGATGCTGAGATCAAAGAAAAGCTGTTATACAAAAATGGTGTCATAGGCAGGTATCTGAAGCCTGACTCTTTGTTGTTACAGTTTTTAAAGTAGTTTGATCATGGAAGATGTGTCCCAAAAAGAAGTAAAGCTTGCTGCCGCTGTGTTCCCCACAACTTCCAGGGCTGCATGTCTGCCAACTCTGCCTGACTGTCTGTGTGACTTGCCTGACATCAGAAAAAAACATTTTATTGCCTCTCATTGATAATGTCAGATTTGTATCTGACACCTTTCAGAACGCAGTCTTTGGGGTAGGATCTGATTTCAATTAGAGAGGGAGAGGGAGAGAGAGAGAGAGAGACTGTATTGATAGCAATGGAATTATTCCCTATTTATACCCATGTAACTGACAACAGAATCTGGCTTGTAATATCTAGAAAAGTGAAACATACAGCAAGGATTCATAAACTGGGGTGAGTGGAATTTGGTGGGAATTAGAACATTTTTTAATTAGAGGCTAATCTTCTTTCCCATGGCCAAACTAACTGGGATTCCAATCAAAACAATCTCATTTGAGTCCAAGCCTTGCCCTCGCTTTCACAATCTGAATGTTCTTTTCCTGGCCTTAATCTGCAAATCCTCCATTTGCCATACAAAGGGGATGGTGTTGTTGTTTACTATTCTGTGAATTCCTTGTTGGACCTATAGCTTTTTGTAGAACCGACCTATGACGAATGGTTATAAAAATTAAAGATCAGATTCTCCACTCCATTGCACCAGTTTTATACCAGATAAAATCCCATTGGTTTCAGTGGAGTAACAGCAGCATAAACCTGGTGTATCAGAATGGATGTTCAGCCCCTACGTATCTATAGCTTGTCTAAAAGATGACTAAGGGTTTTATTTGAAGAGTGCTAGATTAAAGGAGAAGGGAAGCATGGTTTAGGAAGGAATAATAATTAGACGTAATAGGATTAAATTGAATAAGGGAAAAATGGATTGAGGGAAATGGACTAGTTTCTCCTTGATCTGTGATGTTATGCCTGTGTATATTCATTCATCTGCTGTCATAAGTATTATCATGTTATATTTTCATTAGTTATGAAGACATATCTTGGAGATGCAGAAACTTTAGGAATACCTATAGTCTTTAAAATAGAACACTTTGTACCTTCATTGAACTTTAAGGCTATGTCTACACATTAGCATTTTTGTCAGTGTAATTTATATCGCTCAGTGGTGTGAAAAAAACCATACACCCCTGAGTGGCACAAGTTACACAGACAGAACTGTCAGTGTGGACAGTACTATGTCGGTGGGAGACACTGTCCGCCAATGCAGGTACCTCTGCTCGTTGGGGGTGGTTTAATTATGTCAGTAGGAGAGCTTTGTCCCATCAGCATAGAGCAGCTACATGGGAGATCTTAGGTGTACCGATGCAGCTGTGTGACTGTGTGCCCCTGTAAGCTCTCTAGTGTAGAGATGAAGTCACTCAGTTAAGCCCGGGCTAAAATTGTACTAATGGCAATACAAAAAGGTGATGCTTAATTAGCAGGAATAATGCCTGACACCAGTGCATTATGCCTATTTTTTTTTCAGTGAATGAAGTACTGTTGAAAGGTGCTCGACTAAAGAAGTGAAGAATGAAGTTCCTGTAGCATAAAATATAGGAATTTCCAGACGGATCCAACCAGATGTGTGTCTTGCCTAGGCAGTAGTCAGTTCCTCATACTTTAACTACGTAGTAACAGTGTACATTTCATCAGATTATCCCATGCCCCCTAAACACATCTCAACGCTAAACTGGAGAGCTATATTTACAGGTGAGGGGCAGATTTACTCTGAATGTCCACATAGCCCTTGACCCGTTTGCCTGAGACTGCCAACAAGAGTACCGCTCCTAGTGGTCGCTTTTATGATGTGGACACCTGTCCATGAGAACCTGGACTGATACAACAATTAAACACATAAGCAATAACTCTCATTCACAAAAGCTTAATACAGTGATTCCTAAACTCCCCCTCCACCCCCGGGACCCCTTTGGTATCTTACTAAGCTTCCCCGACCCCTTTCATTTCCATTATTACTTGTACACCTCTGCCAGCATGAAAACGTTCCCACCAGCATAACCTTTCAAGCATGGTGCGTGTGAGGTCACCCTGGGCAGAGGATGCCATTTTGAGAACTTGGTGTCCTCCAGGCAACAAACGTACTGGAACACTGCCTCAGCGTGTTCCAGCTCTGGCAGACCCCTCCATAACCCATGGCAGACCCACAGGATTCCTGGGACTCCACTTTGGGAACCGCTGGCTTAATGGTGAAAACGGTGTTCATTTGCAAAATATAGCAAAAAGCATTATCCTCTGCAGTATGATATTCTACCTAGTTATCACACTGAGTGATATTAAAAATGAATAGTGTCTTTGACTTTAGTACATTTGTTATATTCACTATAATTAGAACAGGAAATACTGCATTACTGCATTTTCTGTGGTAAATATAACTACCCCAGCAGTAAATATTAACTTTTTCTTAAATGTCCAGTGTGCAATAATACTAATCATCATTAGGGATATTTGGACCCAAGTATGCTTTCAATATCCAGTATTAATACTGTAACACATGGGTTTACCCACAATCACATTCAATTAATGCTTTTTTAGAAGTTGGGTTACTCATTTTCATTGGCTTTTGTTGGGTACGGGTTTTAATTTAAATAAAATATTCAGAATTCAGTGTTACCACATCACTACAATATTTCTGTAGTACAAGTCATTGTCTGATGTATGTAAAATAATCATGTTTAAAACGCCAACAGACAGCTGAATTATCTGCAGACAAAAGGAGCTCCCCTAGGAAAAGACACAATTTGCTTACAGACCTTTTGGCCATGTGCACTTAATCTGTGGAGATTTTAATTTTGTTGGACAACAGATCGCCTGACTGGAATGCTGTCGTTCCATGGCTCCGGCTGCATTTTGCTGCATCAAGGAGGATTCAGTACTAGAAATAGCTTGCTGACAGCTCATGCCATTCATTTTAATTGGATAAGGTCCATTTGCACAAATGAATATTCCTGGGAGTATACAGAGATCTTTGAATTTTTCACAAATCTCATTCACATAAAAGTGGGAATCCATAAAGCCATAAATCAAGGGGATAACATTTTGGTGAAGCCACTGGCCTGTGTACCCACTGTTCATGTAATTACATGGGGAAAAAGGTACATGCCAATTACCTGAGACAGAACTTCTATCCATCTGGCTGAACTGTAAAGGTATAATCCCAGATTAAGGTTGTGACTGCATTTCAGTTCCTGCCCGAGTGTCTAAGTATTACAATGTGTGTATTACCAAGACAGTACTTTGGGTTGAAAGCCTCAAGTTATTATTTACAATAATGTAAGGACAGCTAAAACATTTGTGAAATAGACTAAATGTCACATACAAAAGGCTCAGTGTTTAACATTTAGGGTACGTCTACATTGCATTGTAAACCCACGTGTGTGGGATCTGTGATTCTAGACTTGGTGCTTCCAACCCCATGCTTTAGCATCTACACTGTATTGTACACCTGGGTTTATAGTTTGCAGTCGTTGGACCCAGGTCTCACAGCCATGCTAATGCATACATACACACACATGGGCAAGAAAGGGCGGATTTACATTATGGATTGATTTAGAGAAAACCAGATACCAAAACCATTAATAAAAGTGCACAAACCAAACAGTGAATAGTGCAAACAGTGCCAACAAATAAATCCCCTGATGTTGTGTGTCCCTTGGTCCCCCTTCTCCTTTCCCTTTCTTACGTGTTTAGTATGCATTTCACACCACTGGAGGGGGTGGAAGCCAGCAGGGGGTACATTTTGCTGTCTCCAATTACTGTTAAGTCCCAATTGAATGAGTCAGCCAACCATACAGTAGTCCAAAATGTTCCTGGTCTGCAGCACATGGTGCCATGGAGGGAACTCAGGATGTGGTGCTGGTGCAGCAGGAGCCTGTACTCTTGCAGTCATAAGCACAAGCCTCTCAAACAGATCTTTCTGCTGTGCTCTATCTTCTTTCCTTAGCCAATGCTCCTGCTCCAGAAACTGTGCTGCAAGTCTCTCTTTGTGCTCTGCAATTCTGTCCTCACACTCTGCAGACTGTCTGTGACTTTCTACCTGCCTTGAAGCCTTCTCTCTCTCTCTCTTTGGTATTTCATCCGCATGTGGCCAACAAACGGAATATCCACTATAGGTTAAGGATGCTTCTGCTTGGACCGATCCATGACAGTTCTGAATTCCAAAGTCCTTCTGTAGTGGGGCCATGCTGCTGAAGTAGAAGGACCAAGCAGAGGGTGAAGGACCTAAATGCATACATCAAACAGTGCATTATTATCTCCGTACATCAAAAGAAGTTCAGTGCATTTGCAGAGACAGGTGTGTTGTTGAACCTCAAGGTCAAAAAGTGATACTATGTAAAACTGAGCTTCAATATATTGTGAGGGGAACATCTGAATTCCCAGAACCTCCATGGACACAACTGAGATAATTGCAGTGAAAAGAGTGCCCAAACAATGGTAAGTTAAAATTTACAATTGCTTTTTGTTTAAAAATTGCAGTTGGGTTTTGAGGGTAGTGAGGGTCAGCACGGATTACTACCTAAACTACTTCTCTATGCTTTCAGGCCTTCCATGTGCTGGAGGACATAATTCTTGAGATTCCTGAATTGCAAAGCTACATTTTACTCCAAGCTGCCAGCTGGTAGCCAGTCATGTGTGCCACAGAAGTTTTCAAACTTCTGGTGACTGAGCAGCATATGTACAAGTGCAGTGGGCTGATGACTTAGAAGTGGGCCTGGAAAATATGCCTTCCCCTGAAATTTGACTACCTGCTGCAGGAAAAATATGCAACTATCAGCACCCAGGATTAGGGCAAAATTAATGGGGGAAATCAACAGGATGCTGCTTTAACATTCCCATGGATTATTGCCTCCTTTTGGCTTCTGATGAATCCTGTTCTGAATGCATCTACCCAGACTAAAGGCAAACACATGCAGCAATACAGACTCACAAAGACTTACATAGCCATCACCTTTCCTCCCCTGGTACATTTCTGGGCTACACCCCTCCAGCTGTACTTCAGACATTAATTTAGTTATCCATGGACCACATTTAACCTCCCTCACCCAGTACAGTTTTTTGTTTACAGGCGGCTCGTTACAATGTGGCGTGGCCATTTCCTATGGCAGGGCATACTAAAAGCTAAGGCAATCTAAAACTGTTAGTTACACCCTGGCACACCTTTGTAAGAATGTGCAAGTTTCTAATAAAAATGTAATTTTAAATGGCTGCTTCCCTGTTTGTGCTTTCCAGTCTCCATTTTGAATTGCACACAGTGGTGGGGGCAGAGAGGAGAGGGTTGATACCATGTTACTGGCATGCAGTCTGCCATTAGCAGATACCTGCTGCCTACTCTTGTAATAAGTTTTGCATTGGGTCATTGTAGCGAGGCAAAGACTCAGTGATATGGCACCTCCCGCTGGATGTCTGGGAATTAGCTCTTTTCAGCTCTCAGAGTGCCCTCTGCTGGCCAGTGTCTCGCCTGCTGCTGGGCCCCCCCCCCCCCATGTCCCTCCCAGACCCCGGTGCCCTTTGCCCTGTGGTTCTGCCCCAGCAATACCCAACACTCTGGGTCTCCCCTCCCAGGGGAACCCCCAACCCTCTAAACCCACCTTGCCTCAGTAGTTGCTACCAGTCATCATCTAGCCCCCACTCACTGGGGCAGACTGCAGTCCGTAATGGCCACTCATGGGGTTAGGACCTGCTGCCTTTGCCCATTCTCAGGCTGCCCCTCTGAAGCCCCAGTACCTTTTCATAGGCCTTCATCAAGGACTGAAGCCTGGGGGTTTACCAGGCTGGAGCTCCTTTTGCCCTTCCACAGCATTGCCCCACTTCAGGTACCTTGCTCCCAGGCAATTAGCCCTTCTCCCTCCAGAGCTGGAGTGAGACTCCTTCCACTCCTGGCCCACAGTCCTTTTATAGGGCCAGCTGTGGCCTGATTGGGGCATGGCCCCAGCTGTGGCTGCTTCCCCAATTAGCCTTTCACAGCCTCAGCCCTCTCCAGGGCTGCTTTTAACCCCTGTTCTTCAGGAGTGGGGCAGTGGCCCTCCACTACAGTCATACATGGGAAATCCCTCCCATTCCTATATTAACAACAAATAACATGAAGCCAGAAATGTAGCCGTCTCTGTGCTAATTCTGCCACCATTTCATTGCAGGCTGCTCTTCGGGGGTCATCAAACAGCTCCTCCAAATGTGGATCCAGGACATGCTGCATCTGCTCCAGTGGCAAAGCCTTGTTGAGGACTGGTGTGAGCACCAGAGTCACTTTGGAAGCCTGATACGGCACCTGCTGGCTGCCCTCTGGTCCTATACTGCATTCTGGGGTCAGAGGGTCACCAGCCCAGGTGACCAGGTTGTCATGAGTGGCTCAGTGTTCGGAGCAGTAACCAGCAACTAGTCAAACTCCTTGTGAAAGAGGCAAGTTGACAGGGAGTTCCTAGAGGTGTGGTTCTCATGGCTGGCTTTCTGCTAGTCTGTCTTGACCTGCTTAATCTGCTCCTTGCCAGGGGCACCTGTCCAGTGAATCCCTAACGATGCCAGCTTCTTCGCTATTTCCTGGTACATGTGGTCATTCCTGGTATTCTTGCTAAAGCTGAAAGTTTTGCTCACCTCACACCATAGATTAACTAAAATCTGGTTGTGGTTACATGGACAGGTAGCAGCAGACATGGCAAAGGACTACTTATTGGTGGCCATTGCAAACACAGGAGAAGCTGCAGCTCCAGCAGTCAAAATAAAAATGCTGAGTAGCTGTACTTGAATGAGGGGGGCTGTTTTCATTTCCTTGGCGTCGATTGGCCTGTCTTGGGATAGAACGGACAAGGAATGCTGTCCAATGGGATTGTGGGATAGCATTAGCAGTCTTAGGCCATAGTCTGGGGGACCCAGGCCTGAGCTGCAGCCACACTGCAAAACAATAGAGTTTGGACCAGAGTCCCCAGCATACTTAGGCTTGAACCCACCCTCTGAGAACCTGGGGCCCAGACCAGAAGGTCTTGCTGGCCTGAGTCAGAAAGAATTGTGTGTAGACAGAAGTGGGGGTTGATCTTGAGCCTGAGTCCAGGCTTACATTGCCCTGTAGACATACCCTTAGAGGTCCAAGGTTAAATGAAATTCTTGACGTCTGAATTATGCACAAAATATGTTATTCACACTATGGGCAGTAATTAGGAAAAATATGTCTCTTTCTTTTGTGTACATACAAGAGTGAAATTAAAGATGGATAGTTACTGAAATACTTGATTTACGAATAGTAACTGTGGACACCACCTAAATCCAAATTGGCACTGTGAGGAGAAGTGGGGTCATCCTAGAGTCAGTTATGCCAGGCTCACTCTGCATCTGCCATTCCCCAACATGAGTTAATCAGACTAAGGCCTTGGCTACACTTACGAGTTACAGAGCAATAAAACTGCCTGCAGCGCTGTAACTCACTAACTGGCTACACTTGCAAGGCACGTGCAGCGCTGTATCTCCTCAGATACAGCGCTGCATGTACTCCACCTCCCCGAGAGGAATAACCACTGTTGCGAAGTGGGTGGAACGTTGGTCTTTCAGTGTAGCCGAGGAACAACGCAGTTACTGATCTCTGGAAGCTGCATTTGTTTTGAAATGGCACTTCCGGGTTGGAGTTCAGAGCTCCGTTGTTGAGGTGCTTTACAAAAAACCAAACACAGGTACTGTTTGCAGGCGGGGGGGGGGGGGGGGGAGGGGAGGGGCTCCGTTAGGAATGCCGGCAGCAAAGTTGCCTTGGACAGAGACGGCATGGGGGGGGGGGGGGGGGGAGAAGAACGCAGGGAGGAGGGGGAAGGCTCCGTTTCCTCTCTTTTATCTGCTCTTTAAAAACAAACAAAGCCCCTACTGTTTGCTTTCAGTGATTGAGAGAGAGGCAGGGGATGTGGAGGTGTGGAAATAATGAGCTGACACTCTGTGGAGATTTCAAAAACCCACTCTGTCTCCAAAAACGCTCCCTGTCAAAGTCCCCCTCACCGCCCCCCCCATTTGAAAAGCACGTTGCAGCTACCTGAATGCCCATAATGCACCGCTCCCAATACAGCTGCAAGTGCCGCAAATGTAGCCACGTCAGTGCTAGTTACTGCTCTGGCGGCTGCCAGTGTGGACAGGCTGCAGCGCTTTCCCTACTCAGCTGTACGAACACGGGTTTAACTAACAGCGCTGTACATCTGCAAGTGTAGCCAAGGCCTAAGGAATGCTCTAATTTACATAACTGGTTTACAGTCCCTAAAAGGCCTTATGTCAATAAAAGTTCTGTATAGCAGATTTCTTCTCCACCATGCCCATGACAGCCTGGCATCTTAACCTGGGGTGAGGTGGGGTACTAGCATAGAAGCTTCCTTCAGAACATTTATGCTGGTAGAGTGTTCCCCTGCACAAGGAGAAATTCTGCATCTTCAGTGCTGCTGTCATAACATGGAGGAGAGAAAAATCTGAAATATAAGGATAGCAGAATAATTTTTTTCCAACTGGAATATAAGCTGTCAAAAAAATAGACCAATGGATCAAGTAGTTTAGTATCCTATAGTGACCTGCAAATACTGGTTCACAGGAAGGCAGAAAAGTATAGTAATGCACGTAACCAACTGTGAATTACCGGGGTTGGGTAGGAGAGATTCCTTTCTGACATCATCAATTTCTCAGTTTTTGCCCTGAAGCATGAGGACTGATAACCCATCATTTCTACATAGCTAGTATTGTGCATCAGTGAGTTTAGAATTATCCTCACTCCCTCTCTTTGGGTGATTTACTCTAATAGATACCCCCCACTTCATGACTCCTTTGATCACTGGTTCTTTCCATCTTCGTTTCCTATGCATATTACTATATCAAATAATTGTGACATTTTCCATGTGAAATATCTTGCAGACAGATCACCAGCAACACATTTTTGCACAGAAATTGCCGACTATCCAGAAGCAGATGGATTTTGGCATGAATAAATGTCTACAGATCATCATCATCCTTTATGGTACAAATTGGAGAGGAAAGGTGCAGAATCAGACAATATATCGATTCTTCATTAAAAGAGAGAAAAGAGTTTAACGCTATGCAGGATCTTCCTACCAACAGCAGTCACAGCAGCTGCACTAAAGATGTGCTCCAAGAACAGGAAAGATAGGCAAGGCAGATAGTGATTAGTAATGTTGCCTGAGTGGACAAAATTTATTTTTTTTCATTGTATCACCCCAAAGCCTCAGTCAGGATTGTGACTCCATTGTGCTGAATGTATGTGTTTGTACCCAACTGAGCTGCTGGGAGCTCAACACTTTAGAAAATTAAGCCATTTATTTAGGTACCTAACTAGGGACTTAGGAGCCTAACTAGACACCATATAAAAATATCTTGTCCATGTATCTTTGGAAAAAGTGCACTCAGGTGGTTATTTCACCTCATATTTCTTACAGCTTTTCCTTCTGTCTCTCTTTTTGTTTGACTGGCGCTCACAAAACCCAAGTGCCACAACAACAAAATATTTTCTTCTCCATAGGCGCCGACTTCGTGGGTGCTCCGGGGCTGGAGCACCCACGGAGAAAAATTGGTGGGTGCTCCGCACCCACCGGCAACTCCCCGCCTGCCCCGGACCCGCGGCAAACTTACCGGGCACCGGGAGACGTGGCGGGGCCCCGCCCCCGATGCTGGGCAACGTTGCATCGGGGGCGGGGCCCCGCAACGTCACCCGGCATCGAGGGCGGGGCCCGGCGTCGGGCGGGGCCCCGCCCACGATGCTGGGTGACAGCACCCACGGGCGGGGCCGGAAGTCGGCCCCTGTGTTCTTCTCAACCAGCATTAGTCCTTTTGGCAGGTTCTGCGGGCCACTTGGAATTGCCACACTTACTAAGCTGCTGATATGCAGTCTTGGATGCCTTACTCACTAAACTCTGTTATGTATTGCTCACCTAGTGTGGGAGGTTTATATCTTTCCAATATCAATTTCAGAATCTGTCTGAATAAGCCTTTAATTTGATCGATCTATACAAAAAAAGTCTTAAATGAAAGCACAGGCTGCTCCCCCGCCCAGATGTATTTCATGCATGCATTCCAGCTGCACTTGAAGCTATCCCCATTTCACATAGCACAAGTCACTAAAGCCTTTTGGGCCATGCTGTTTTTGTTTTCTACATAAAGCATTTTCAAAACATGAAATAAACACCGTAGGAAGAAAAGTCAAACTCATTTCTGTGAAGTCCTCTGACAGTTTTTCTTCATGTGATTCTTTTTTCTAAACTGTGTTCCTTCTCTGATCTGTCAATAATGATCTCACTCCAGAGTTAGTAGGCCAGTTCTTCATCTGGAATAAATTGGCAATAGTTCCACTGACTTACCCATCTGGAAGTGAGTGAATAGAACAGACTGTTTAGTGGTTTCTTTTAGATCAGACTGTTTGCTAGGAGAATCATTTTCTTTTCCACTCCCAATGACTTGTATAGATTCGGTGTATGTATTGAATGTCTCATTCTTACTGTATTTCTGGTTGTAACTGTCTCTGTATGTTGACAATTTATATTTAAATACAATTAAAGTATGGGTTTAAAAAAAAAATCAACCACATAACAAAAACAAACCAAATTGTAGCTCCTCTGCAGACCCTAAATGTTGCTCTTCCATAAACCTTTATTTTGGGCTCATAATATTCTACTAGGGTATATAGCAGCAGTGCTGGATCTCCTTCTAGGTACTGTGAGGAAGGCTAGTAAGAAAATTTTAGCCTTTGAGATTTGAGAAATGATTATTTAATAGAGAAGGACAAAACTGTTTTGATAAAATATCCAGACCCATATAACTGCCAAAACCTAAATGGGATTGCAATGGGGTGTTCACTCCACATAAGCCCCGAGCAGGTTAGTGTGGGCCAAATGGGGCCAATTAACCTTCTGTGCCATACCTGGAGGGGAGCCAGGGATAGACAAGGCCTAATTACAGACAAAGCCCAGCTGTGGGAAGAGCTGGAATAGGCATCTGAGAGCAGGAGTGGGCTGAAGAGAAGCTGTCTACAGTCACTGTGGAGAGGAAAAGGGAGGCAGTCAGAGACAAGGAGGATATCCAGGTGGAGGGTAAGCCCTGCGATACTGCTCAAACTAGGGAGTCTGGCAAGAGACCATGAGGAGTGAAGAAGCCATGGGGAACAAGGGAAGCTCCAGTGGTGGGGTGTGAAGGATACGGTCCCCTTTTATCAGAGAAACAGGAACAGAGACTGGGCAAACCTGGATTGCTAGTCAGAGTTCCTGGGCTGGAACCCACGTTGGAGACAGGCCCAGGTGTCCCTACCAGTCACTGGGACATTGCACAGGACCTAAAGGTGAAACACTTTACTTGCCATCTCAAGTGGCATCTGGATTACTTGTCTGGTTGGATTTGGATAGCCCAGAAGGAGGGAGATGGTTTGGTGACCTGTCCAGAGGGAGCACTTTAATGCACAAAGAGAGGGGGAGGGACCACAGTGCAAGCAACCAATGACAGGGGGCACCATAGGGGGTAAAAGCAGATTCCCAGATCCACCCACAAGAAGGTTCACCTGAAGCAAGTGGAGCCTTTACAATATTGGTCCCTCCTACTCCACTTCTCCATCTCCTTGTCTCTATGTGGGTTTGCTACTGGAGCTTCCTCTAGCTATCCACCCCTCTGTTTCTTGCCAGACACCCTAGTACAGAGCAAGATCTCAGGTCATTTCCTCACCCTGGATTTCCTCCTTGTTCCTGATCAATTCCCTTTCCATCTCCAGAGAGACTACAGGCCCCTTCCCTGCTGATTACCCTGGTTTTATAATCCTATCTCAGCTCCTCCTCCAGATGGCTTTTGTTTGCAGTTAGACCTTACCCATATCTGGCTCCCCTCCAGGTGCAGCATATAAGGTTAATGGTCTCCTGGCTCTCATTAACCTGCTCAGGGCTTGTAATTTCGGCCTTGGAGTTGGGCCCACAGGTCATCTCACACCTTCTCCTGGTCACCCACCGAGAGAAACAGTCTGGCCTTCAGCTCTGCAGCTACTAACTTCTCCCGTGTAGCTCCTTTAGTCATTCCATGGAATCTCCCAGCATCCTTTCCCTCAGGGTTGGAGTTCCAACAATAGACTGGTTAGTCTCAGCATTTAACCCTGCATCTTTCAGGTTTATCTTTCTTTGCAGGAACCTCTCTCCCTTCCAGTTCCTGCCTACTTTCCATCATTACAGCCCTGCCAACCTTCTCTACCACTACTGTGCCCATGATGAGTGCCATAAACATTACCTTTTGTTCTTTACTTGTAACCCTGCCCACTTCATCTATGTGAGGGCAATGCTTCCTTATGTCTCAATTCCCCAGAAGAAAAACAAGCACCTTCCACTCCTTCTCTCATAACAGATTGGATGCCTTTGTGCTTTCCTGTGTTCCTCCCTACAGGGAAAGCCCTTTTTATCACCATATAAATAGAGGCACTCTTTTCAGGTGCTCCCTCTGCCAACTGGCATAACACACCCTCTGGCTTCCTGGCTCCAAAACTTCTTCTGCCCTCATCTCTGCCCCCTTTACTACTTTCTTTCTGCAGGATCCTATATAAACACTGCTGCTGTTCAATCAGCTTCACTAAATATTCCTGAGGATACAACTGTTCTTCCAACTGTCTCTGTTTGCTCTCCAGGGCCTGCAAAGTAGTGCCTGGATCCCCTTTGGTTATTTTTCTGCCTTCTTAAACTGGAGTAGAAACTCTGGAATCCAACCAGCGAAGGTTTGCCTGCCTTCCATGAAAAAAAAAAAAAAAAACCTTCCACACATAGCAGCTCTATTTTTCCTCCCTTTCCTATGACTGAAGAGTACTCACTATCCCCTTTTATCAGGGGACATAGTCATACCCCCATTATCCTCCAATATTGTAAAAGGATCTACTCAGTGATGGTGTACTGCCTTGTGTTAGGTCTAGGAAGTAGCTTTTAGTCCATATGGTACCCCTGTTGCTCATGCTGTGGTTCTCCTCTCTTCGTCACTCAAAGTGCTCCATCTTCATTACTTGGCCTTCTGGACAGTTCCCTATACCGTCCCCTCTCTAAGGTATCAAAGTTTCATCAACAAGCTGTCCAGGTGGCTTTTCATACCACCTCTTGGTCTTGTGCTACTTCCCAGTGGCTGGTAGAGGAATCTGGGCTCACCCTCAACTCTAGGTTCTAGGCCAGGGACCCCTATGATCAGCAATCCAGGTTTACTCAGTCTCAGAAGGTGTTTCCCTGGGCTATGTCTAAACTGACATCCTTATCTCCCAGTCTATTTATGGGTTTATCATGGGAGCCTTCTCTGGTCCCCATGACTACTTCATACCTCTTAGTTTCTTGCCAGACTCGGATACACATTTTACTTGCCTTCCTGGACTTTCTCCTCATTCCTGACCATCTCCTCTCTAGAATAACTACAGACCCCATTCCTGTAGCCCCTGCTACTTGCATTTCCTGTCTTTATAATCTTACTTCAGTTCCTCCCCCAGCTGGATTGTGTTTGGAATTAGGCTTTATCCATACCTGGCTCCAAGTGCAAAATATGAGGTTAATTGGCCCCTTGTGGCCCAAGTTAACCCACTCAGAGTTTGTGTGTGTGTGGGGGGGGGTGAATATCCCATCATAGGGATAAATTACAAATTGAACTCTGCACCCCCTTAAAGGGGTTAGGCTCATATATGCTAGTAGTAAATTATTTCTCTAGGAGCAAAGTAGAATCAGGAGTCAGAGATGTGTCTGCAGCCTCTTAGAGCTATTTATGGGGTAGTGTTGCTTAACACAAAGCTATGCTCAGAGCTGTGCATAAAAGTACAATGTAGTCCAGTACTTTTCTGGTTCAAAAAAAGTTCTGTTACATTATTGTTTTTTCCTGGGTTCTTGTCAGGCCTAGAAGTGCTTATCTATAGGAATGTAGGAAAGCAGTTCTGAAAATACTGTATTTCTGGCCTGAATGGAAGCAGTAAATATTAGTAATGATGTGAGAGTTCCATGTTATTTTTTGATACAGAGAAGTTTAGATAAATACAATATCTATATTTTAGGGTGCCTTTTATAATCAAACCTATACTACTAGTATACTAGTAGAATCTTCTGAATAACTTTTTTTTTCTGCTTTTGTTTCTGAATTCATGTGATGTAGTCGATTGATTTGCCACAGTTAGCTTTTCAGTACATATGAAGGATTGTAGGGTGTGGATTATATGGGTCTCTGAATGCCTGGGTCACTTCAGATAAGTGTTGTCTAGATAGCCATGCTTCTGGGTGCTCCTTAGTCATCTGCATGTGCTATGGTATTTATTCTTAATTGGACATGAAGGTCACTTCTATTCCCTGCTAGTAGAGAAGATATCCTACAGGAAAGCGAGTGCTTCACATCTACTGGAGAATTCACTGGGTGAATTACTTCTGATGAATTCTTAGCAACGGGGTAAATTGCTTCAGTCTTCAATTTGTGCCTGGAAAGTTGTGGTTCACAAAAGGTCCCAGCAATTTGTTTTTTAACTAATTAAGTTGATCTTCTAGAGTACTTTAGGGTTATAATGTAAGGAATCCAGCTCTGTAAGTCTGTAACTGGGGGAAGCCATGAAAAATCCTGATTTTTTTTTTTTTAGCATTGACTTAAATATTATTTTGGTCAATAACATTGGAAAAAATGCAAATGTATTATTATTCATGTGTATTGCATGAACATCTAGATTAGGGGTTCCCAAACTTGGTTCATGGCTTATTCAGGGTAAGCCCCTGATGGGCTGCGAGATGCTTTGTTTACCTGAGTGTCCTCAGGTACAGCCGCTCGCAGCTCCCAGTGGCCACGGTTCGCCGTTCCTGATCTAGAGGCTGATCTAGAGGCTCCAACCAAAATCATAGCCCCATTTGCTAGGTATTATACATTGTGTGGTACAGTCCCCCATGATAGAAATACTCACTTCAAACTAGCAGAAGATTTGTACTGTAGCACAGTTTCCAAACACAAGATTTGTCACTAATCGAGGGAGTATTGTACT
The DNA here is from genome assembly GCA_037349315.1 of Chelydra serpentina. Classification (NCBI taxonomy): domain Eukaryota; kingdom Metazoa; phylum Chordata; order Testudines; family Chelydridae; genus Chelydra; species Chelydra serpentina. The sequence continues at coordinate 50,554,838 of JBAIAC010000010.1, forward strand.
GTTTAACCCATACCTAATAACTACTGTGTTCAGCATTCTGTTGCCTTGTTTAATGATGTTTGCTTAAGCGCTCCTTGACCAGGAGGTCATTGGGAAAAAAAGCCGTTACTCAATATTGGCTTGTGAGGTATGAGAGCCTCTAAGCATCTATGTAGATAATGTAGGCCAGATCTTCTTCTATACTGAGATCACATGGGCCAGGAGACATAGAATCTTGAAACCTCTAGCCCCTGTAAAGCCCCTGTATGCCCCTTGTGTGTGCTGGGTGGAGAGGGGTGGCAGGGAAATCCTGTACAGTACTTTCACACCTCCCAAGGCTTACACTTGGCAATGTTGCCATGATTTTGGGAGTCTGACTCAATATTTTTAGTGTCTTGAAACAGGTAGTACTGTATATGGACCTGATTCATCTCCCACTGAAGGCAGTGAGAACTCTTACTGTGGATATTAGATCAGGTTCTGAGTGAATGAATTAGTGTAGAGAGTGGAGAAATGACTTTTGTTTGGTTTTGATGGCCAGCAGACTTTTTTTTTTCTGCCTTTTAGTGCGATCTGGAGTAACTTTAAAAAACTGTGATAATATAATCCCTGGGAGTATATTATATTTTCCACAGTATGCTCCCCTCACCCCCCACCTCATTCCATACACAGGATGGACAGCACTCACTGAATGAGGACCAATTTGGTATTTTGATTATCCTCATTCTTCAAAGGATGGCCCCATGGTATCTCATGGGAATTGTATTTCAGGTATCTCTTGCTCCCATTCTTTCCTGAGGGCTGGACTATATCTCCCATGATGCAGTGCAGTGTCTCCTTGGACTGACTCTCATGGGAGTCACATGACTGCAGATGTATCATCATCTGGCCAGGGAGACTGTGCCATAGGGAAAAAATAGGCAATTGGTACCCCTACTACAAGGTGGCTCTATAAGGAAATGTATTTTAATACTGAACTGACTTGAAAGAAAACATTGAATAATTTCAGAAACAGAATTTTTTTGTTTAACTTTTGGTTCTGCCAAAAAAAATCATTTTTCAACATTGATCACAATTCGGGATAAAAAAAGCTGAAATTGCAAAAATTCCAATATTTTCTTAGTTTAGATCTAGATCTATCTTTTTCTCCTGCTCTCCTCAGTCATACAGAATGTAAATTTAGCACAAATTATATCTTATTTTAAAAGAGCTTTCAGTCTGAACAGACAAGGTGGAGAAAGGCAGGATTATTATCTCCATTTTCAGGTGGGGATGTGAGACACAGATTAAGTTGCGTATAAGGTTACACAGAAAGCTTGTGGCTGAAATTTAACCTTGAGCTCCTGAATAAAAGCACATCCTTCCAATCCCCTAAATGGTAAATCCTTCCTTGTAGCAGTGTTCATTCGTTCTTTTTTTTTAAAGCCTTGTTAAAGATTTTTTCCCCACCAACTACAACACTTGATTTAGAATTTTCAAGAACTGAAATCAATGAGACTACTGATGTGAATAAAGCCATGAAAAGGTGTGAGTGTTTGCAGGATCAGTGCCTAAATCTCCAGTGAACCATTTGATATAGGGGTACAATAGTAGGTGTTTCTTTGGGCTAGTCTACACTTACCGGCTGGATCGGAGGCGTCGGATCGATCTTCTGGGTTCAATTTATTGCGTCTTATCTAGACGCGAAAAGGGAGAGATCTTCCATTTGGCTGACTCAGAACTGGATTAAAGCAATCCAGGGCCTTAGACACACTGCAACATGGGACCTCGGTTGTGCTACCCCACTCTTGAAATGGCAGTGACATGGGTTCATCTCCCTTTCCAGAGAGGCAGGGGCAATACCATACAGCCTCTCCCACTGGGAACTGCTCAGATCCCCTCTTCTCTCCAGACAGGTAAAAGTGTCAGCAAGGGGACCCTCCAGTACTCACCCCAGATACTGTGGTGTATCTGCTTGGGCGAGTAGGTAGGACATGATGCACTCATCTCCTGCCATGCACAGCCCCAAAGCCTGGAGTTGGGCAGGTTTTAAGACGGGGATGCTTTATTTTCCTGTTATATTGAGGGATTATTCTTGTGTTGTTGTTCATATAATCTTTAGGAATGTGATACTGAAGTCACAACTCTCACTCAGGGGAGGAAAAGTTTAATGAATATTAAAAGTGTATAATTAATTTTTCTTCTGTGCTATTCCCCAGAAAGCTTGGCAGAACACCCATGTAAATTATGCATAATAGTTTTATGAGGTGAACTTTGTCTGCCCAGCATGTGAGTCTCTCATTTTTAGCAGTCATTGGGAATTCATTTTGTGCTATAGGGGAAGGCAGAAGGAAATTCTGAAATATTTCTGAAAACATTTAATTTGTTCTTTCAAGTGCTAGCCTGAGCAAAGGAGACATACATTGCTGAATGGGCTTGGACAGTTTCTCTCTGTGTGCTTTCATTTTATAGTATTGGCTTGAGGTAACATCCATACAATTCATAGTTTGAATTCTTAGGGTATATTGCTGTAACTTTTGGATGGGCTAGAGTTTACATCATTGCCCTCCTCCAGTGCCTAAAAACCCAGCTCCCATAGCAAAGCACCGGGAGACCCAGAATTCAGTCACACAGGATTTTCAGCAAGGATTGCACAGGGTCAACCTCCCCGCAGTCAAGTCAAAAGGAATTAATTTATTTCTTAAGTACCAACTTCATAAAATCTTATGATAAAGAAGCGTAATAAATAATGTCTACTTTACAAGCCACATACATCCTCTTCACAGTTGTACATAAATAATTAAACAAATTAAATCTAAACAGGTCTGTACTCACACAAACACAGTGAGAAGAAACTCAGAGTTCCCAAAAACTTAGGGTGAGTTCACCTGAGTCTCACTTAGTCTTTGGTCACCAGATCTATCCAATCTGCTGAGTCAAAAATCATCTTCCTTCTGCTTCCTTGTAGAAATTTTCAGCTGGACTCCATGTAGACTCTTCCTTCTCCTCCTCTGCTGAAATCACTCAGCTAGTCAGCTAACCAATTAACCAATCACTCAGTTAAGTATGCAGATTTTTTTTAAAAATCCCTATTACAAAAAAAATACAAAACTGAGAATAGCAAAATAAATAACTTTCCCCATCATCACATTTAAATAAGAAAAATGTTGGTGAATCATACTGGTTGAGACAACTTAACTAAAACAGTTCAGCTAAAATTAAACATTCAAAGTAAACAACAAAAATAAAAAATCGGTTTTCCCTCCCAATTTCTCTTTTTCTATAATTAGCACTGCTGGGGCTTCCCTGCTGAAGGGTTAACAACGTCCCTAACCTGCTGCAAAATACATCAGTGTTAGGGACAACAGCCTGCTTTCTGCTCCCCGGGTTTAGCGTCTCCCAATCCACACAGTGCACGTGGCCTTCTGAAAAGCAGCTGCCCTGACTCCTTGCCCTCAATAGGGTGACCAGATGTCCCGATTTTATAGGGACAGTCCCGATTAATGGGTCTTTTTCTTATATAGGCTCCTATTACCCCCCACCCCCTGTCCTGATTTTTCACACTTGCTGTCTGATTACCCTAGCCCTCATGGAGTCTGAGTCCAGCAACAGGGAACCTATTGAGTATACCCCAAACTACCAGACCCACTTCCAGAAACTTCTGGATGTGGAATGCTATTTGTGCAGCTGCCTGGCAACAACACAACTCATTCCCCTCTTCCCCTGAGATCTCTTAAAGAGATATGTCCCATTAGGCACCTGGGTTACATTGTGATCTTATTAATGTTCTGATTCCTGGGAATAATCCAAACATTTCAAAGAACTAATTTCAAATATGGCACATGGTTGTAAAAAGGTAGATAAACACCACAAGGAAAGGTGGTCTCTTATAGGAACATCTTTTATTCACATTGTTCACTAATATCCTGCTGATGCTCAGGACAGAATCAACTTGAGACCATTTGTTCACCCTGATTATACAATTAACAACTCAGCTTTGGTCCTAAGAAATAATGGATTTCTTTTACAAGCTATTAAATGTTACCATCACTGTTGGCTGTTTATACTTGCCTGCATAAAGCATATTTATAGAAAACACTACTCTGCTGTCAGCCCTTCAGAAAGTGCAAAGCTCATACATTGTAAATCCCCTTTGGGAACACTGGGTCTGGGCTGCCTGGCAGAATTGTATTAAATGTTTTCTTCTCCTTGGGAGTCTGAGGCAGACATATGGTGCGTACAGGCGTATTATGATGAAGAAACACAGCCGCCTTTTCATCAAAGAGAGCAGGTCAAACTTGAGCGGAGCGTGCTTCCTGGAAAATGGGTTAAGCATAACAGAAGCTCATTTATCTCCCATTTGATCCTGAGTACAGCTGAGATCTGTATCTATTACCACAATGCCTCAGTCACTTTGCGGCTCTGCTAATAGCCTAACTCCTGTCACTTCCCAAATGACAAGACATAGCACTCTGAACAGTCATGCTGATATACTGTCAAAGTCCTCCACGTACTGAGGACCAGAAATCTGACTAGTGCCTTCAGGAAATGCATCATTGCTGCTATTTGTTTCTAAGCCACATCTCTCTCTCTCTCTCTCTCTCTCTCTGCTCCAGTTCCTCTATCCATTGACTTCACCTTCAGTACTGCACATGTGCTTCTCCACTTTTAATACAACAAAATAATATGCCTTTCTAGCATAATAATACTTCATGGCCAACTAAATCACTGTATGCTTATTTAAAGATGCTGCTGTTTTCTTCTGGCATGTTATGTCAGTATCCCAGAGCCAAATTAGCTCCAGTTCATTTGCCTATAGCTACAGAGGGAGAGAGGTGTGTGTGTCAGTGTGTGTGTGTGTGTGTCAGTCATATAACGTCCTCTACAGAATGGTGGTGCCATATACTTTTGTCTTCCCAGCCTTTCCATTTAAGAAATATATATATTATATATGTGTTTATATTTTAAAAGAAAAACAGAGTTTTTAATCTTTGTCAAGATATTGCATTTTAACACTTTCTTACTTGGGGCGAGTCTAAACAAGAGGCAAATACCATAAGAAATTATTTGGCCCATTTCTCTCAAAATTCCTGTGTGTCTTAGTTAGGAGGAAAGTGTGGAGCTAGAACAGGGAGCCTTCACCACTCCCTTAATCCTGACGCAGATTACCAGTGTTCTCCATGCTTCCTGAAACACATGGCCAGATCAGGGAGTCATCCATCAATCACCAAGACAATATCATATTTTGGGACAGGAAGTGAAGAATGTTGTTCCTTTTTGGAACAGATTCTAGCAATGTTCCTGATTACAGAACAAAAAGCTGGAATGAGACCAAGTCAGAAATTACTTCCAAAACTCAAATGTAACCAGAATCTTTGAGGAAGGCACAAAACTCCATTCTGAGATGTAACTGTGACCATTAGAGATTAGGAGTATTAACTGATCTACTGTGATCAGTGCCTGCTATGTGATTGTATCTGTTACCATAAGGCAAACTTTAATGAAATATACAGTAGGCCTTATAATTAAGTATTATTTACATGTTGCTTATCACAAGGCATCTAAAGTCAGGACTGTAACATTCAGGTTTGATTTCCTGGTTACCCTATACCTTGTGAAGTAATTTACACCTGCAAATTAACGTTTTACAGCCATTTTTGCACTGTTGCAAATGATTATACAAGGTGCAGTGTGACGGAGAATCAGGCTCTACAAAACTAAAGGAAAAAAACCTTACCAAATAAAATATGGGCATTAGTGGCAGCTCAGTCTCGCCTGTTCTCTGCCTGTGGTACACAACAGTTTAGTCTTATAGACTCAGTGTGTGACGGTGCCTATGCTGCTGTGTGGAAGGGGAAACTGAAGCACACCACCTTATGGCACTGATGGCTAAATGCCAAGGCACCTACGCTTTAACAGGTATTGCTGTCTGTATTCTGTTAGCAATACTACACCCCAACCTATTTTTGGGCACCCGGGGACCAGGAACCCCACAACTTGCTAGACCTGTTACGAATGACATCATGTGGTCCACAGGTACTGAAAAGGCATGTGACCAAAGACAAACAGGGATTTTATATGTACTGCCTCTGCCATGGACAGTGTCCAAGTCTCTGGCAGTAAGTTTAGGAGGAGGGTGTGACGGTGTCCCCAATAAGACTTTATGGGGAGATGCTTATAAATGTATATATGATGTAACTGGAATATGTTTTATGCTGCATGTACCATGTAACATATCTCTGTAAAAGTTATGATCTACTGAATCTATTCCTCCTGTTTGTATGCATGTATCATTTGAAGTTATGAATATTGGTTGTATATTTGCTGGTTTTATACATAGCCTTTGTAAGAGCATGGGATCATGTCTGGGTGCATTCCTTTCTCCAATCAAGAAACTCTTAAGCAGACAAAAGGAGCTGCAGACTCCAATCCATATCTGAGCTTGGCCAGGAATGTGACTGGCTGGAGGAATGCGACTGGCTGGGCTGGTTGCTGAATTGGCATGGACATGTGACTTGCCCGTGTGATCCCAAAACTCCAGGGTAACATGATGCTATGGAGGGAGTGGGGAGAAAGTTTATTTAAACCCCGGGAAGACCCCTCTATTTTGGTCTTCAGCTGGTAAAAGAGAGAGGTTCTCCACCCCCCAAGGACATACCTGAAAGAGACTGAACAAAGGACAAAGACAATAGGGGGTGTGAGCGATTGCTGGACCCATGCTAGGAGTTCTACAGCTTGTAAAAGAAAGAGACTGGAACTGGTGAGGTTTTTATCTGTGTTGAGTTTGATTAGACCTAGACGTGTGTGTTTTATTTGATTTTACTTAGTAATTCACTTTGTTCTGTCTGTTACTGCTTGGAATCACTTAAATCCTACTTTCTGTACTTATTAAAATCACTTTTTACTTATTAAGTTACCTGGAATACATGTTAGTACCTGGAGGGGGCAAACAGCTGTGCATATCTTTCTATCTTTGAAATAGAAGGCGAACTATTTATGAGTTTACCCTGTATAAGCTTCATACAGGGTAAAATGGATTTATTCAGGGTTTGAACCTGGGTGTCAAAGGCAAGGGCACTTCCTGAGCTGCTTCCAGGCAGGCCTACAGCTGTTAGTGGACGTGGTTCGGACCTGGGTCTGTGTTTGCAGCAGATCAGCGGAATCTGGCTCAAAACAGACAGGATTCTGTAGTCCCAAGCTGGAAAAGGCAGGAAAGCAGGGGCAGAAGTAGTCTTGGCACACCAGGTGGTGGCTCCAAGGGGATTTCTGTGACCCCAACCCGTCACACATAGACTTTAAGGTCAGAAGGGACCATTATGATCATCTAGTCTGATCTCCTGCACAAGTATTCTGAGGACTGAAATGGTACAGGGTATGTCTACACAGCGAGTGGCAGCTTGTGGCAAGAAGACTTCGAGCCCAAGTCAACAGACTCGGGCTTCTGCTACTGTGGTAAAAGTAGCCGTGTAGATGTTGCATCTGAGCTCCAGCTCTGGAGCCTAGGGGGAGAGTGGGCTTCAAAGCCTGAGCTCCAGCCTGAGCCGCAATGTCTCTACACCTATTTTTATTCAGTATGAACAACCTGGACTTAGTGCCTCACTACCATGGACTGTATAGACATAACCTTAGTCTAACCCACGTTATTTGGCTCACTACAAGGTGACATTTAATGGCCTGTGATAGATGGGAGGTCAGGATAGATTAGCTAATGGTGCCTTTTGGCCTTAAACCCTATGAATACATATTCCACCTCCTAAAGAGAGACCTGCCTGATTCTCATTTCAACTAATAATAATAATTAATAGTACTTAGTTTTTCTGTCTCAAAGTGCTTTACAAGGGAAGTCAGTATCATTATCCCCAAAGGCCCCTTTACATCACTTTGGCAATGTAAAGGAGACTTACATTTAGTTGTGAGTAAATTACATTGACACTCACTTTAAGTACCCTCTACACCCCCAGATCCATGTAAAGGGGCCTTAGTGTAAATGAGAATCAGGCCCACAATCCCTGACTAATGAGAGTTATGGGGAAAAACAAAAGGAAAGCTGCTGCCAAACACAATGTAAAGCAATGAGCAAAGTCAATAGGGGAAACGTGACATTTTCAAAGAATCCCCTCTGAAAATTCACATTACTGAATTTGTTGATCGACCTAAAGAAGCTGGGGTACAGCTATAGAGCATATACAAAAGTTAAGCAGATGAGTTTGCAGCCTGCTAAAAACTGTGATCCACTGATACTAATGGATGAGCTCTCCTCATGTAAATATTCTATCAAGTAAATTTCACATTTATTATTACTCATTTGTATTACGTTAGCAGTTAGGGACACCAATCAAAGTGCTAGGTACTGTATAGACATGCTGTAAAAAGACAACACCTGTTCCAAATTGCTTACAGTCTAGGTTATGACAAAATGCAACAGGTGGATGAGACAAGTGAGGGGGAGAGGAAAGATAAGTGACAGGGAGAGGAAAGATAAGTGACAGTAAGTAAGGCAAGCAAATTGCTGTATTAAAAACAGGGGTCTCAGCTTGCTATCTGTCTAACCCAGTGGTAGGCAACCTATGGCACGGGTGCCAAAGGCGGCACGCGAGCTGATTTTCAGGGACACTCACACTACCTGGGTCCTGGCCACGGGTCTGGGGGGCTTTCCATTTTAACTTAATTTTAAGTGAAGCTTCTTAAACATTTTAAAAACCTTATTTACTTTACATACAACAATAGTTTAGTTATATATTAAAGACTTATAGAAAGAGACCTTCTAAAAACGTTAAAATGTATTACTGACACGCAAAACCTTAAATTAGAGTGAATAAATGAAGACTCGGCACACCACTTCTAAAAGGTTGCCGACCTCTGGTCTAACCATTGCCACCAGCTGCTTTGCATGCTTTGTAGGTATCATGGTACAAGTGAGGGTTAAGGAGGAATCTGCAGAAGGATAATGGTAGTGACTTGGTGGATTTTCTCAAGGAGATTTTCCAACACATAAGGAGCACAGTATTGTCAACCCTAAGCACTCAAAAACCATGAGTCATGCCCCCCTAAAATTTAAACCAGTTACTAATTTTATGTGCTTTTATTTGCCTTCTGTTTTTGAGACCTCAGGGTACATTTGGATCATCTTTTAAAGCCTTAGTTGGCAACCATGACTGGGTTAGAAACTTATTTTCTTTTTTAAATAAAAACTGAGATCCTCATCTAATCACATGTAACAAGAAACTGGTATTCTAACAAAAGCATCAAATAGTGTGACATTCAGGATAAAATCATGAGAGCTGGGAACCCTGAGGGGGAAGAGGGAGGAGAAGAGAGAGAGAAAGAGAGACCTTTGATTGGGGTGGTTAATGGTGGTTGCAAAGATTTGTGGCAGACATCTGCAATCAAAAGTCTTCAAATTCTCTTGTAAATTGAGCCTTTAATTCTGATAAAGAAAAACAATATTAAAAATCCCTCATTACATATACTTTTAGTATTATATTTTAAAGTTAAATCAATTGGAAGTTCGTTTTGAAAATGCTGTATATAAAACCTCACCACATGACTCTCACTTATATGGGTCATTGGAGTTATGTAGGTATTCATTGAAAATCTACCCCAAAGACTCAACAAACACTAAAAAAAATTGTGTCCTGATCTCTGATTTGCTCAGAACTGTCAAATATGCTATAAACATAGTTAATATACTGACCACAAGAGAAAAACAATATTGATAAATGGATATTTAAAAGTGTGACTCACAAATGTTCTGTCATCAGACAATATAGTTAACATATACAACTTATATCCAAACTCAGTCTTCCATCATGAATTCTCACTCACAGACAACCAATATCAGTTCTATACATAAAGGTCATATCAGATTTATCCTTCACCTAATATGTAGGTTCTTCTAAACTGAGCAGCTGCACTGCTGTCTAGAGACACATTGATTTTTATTCCACACAACCGGCAAGCTAACAGTTGGATATGTGCTTGCACTAAATACTCTATTGGATAATCAACAGAGTTGGTTTTTTATACCCTTAGTAGTTGGTGCCAGATTTTCAAAAAGGGCAAACTTTCAAAAAGATGAGTGCTATCTTTCCTTCTCATGACTTCACATTGCCCTCACAATATCTGTATGTACCAAAATGGATTGCAGGTGCATATCCAATTATTTGTATCTCCTTTCAGCAGATATAAATTGAGTCTGTGAGATCTGTGCCTACAGTTTATATTTGCAGAATCTGAGGGGAAAGAACAATTCTCATGAGGCACCTTGGTGGTATACCTGAATTGGAATATTTCATTTTTTTACCAAAGCATTTCAGCTTTCGGACAAAAACACAAAACCTTTTGGTGTTTTGGGTGTTTTTTGACCAAAAAAAATCCAAATTTTCCACAGAAAGCATATACCCCTTGCAAAAAAAAATAATGTTGATGGAAAACTGGGTTTTTTGATAAAAAGTTCCAACAGAAAATTTTACAACCTGTTCTAATTTTGACTGCTTTATGGAGAAGCTTCCAAAACTCTTATCAAAAGTTTAATCAAAACCTTTGGATAATGTTTGAAATACCAGAAGACAAATCCCCTCCAGGCTTTGAATTCTATGTGGATTTCTGGAATGGCTCACGCCCGTGAATACTTATCTCAGGGCAGACTCTCGGAAACAGGCAGACACCCTAAACTGGTGGTAAGTTCTAGAATTAGATTTCACCAGGCCAGTGACAAAGTGAATTCCTGGCTCACTATAACAGTCTCACCATGGAGTCATAGACAGACCCCTTAGATCAGTGGTGGGCAACCTGGGGCCCACAGGGACGTACTGGCCACTGCTTCCCGCAGCTCCCATTGGCTGGAGGATCAATGGGATGGTTAGTGTAAACAAACTGTCTCGCGGCCCGCCAGCGGATTACCCTGATGGGCCGCAGGTTGCCCACCACTGCCTTAGACTCTCCAGTCTATCTTGCCACCCAAGCAAGATGGACTTAGCTACATTTGGTCCCTTACACCAAAAACATTCAGGTTGCTTCCAGTCCCAAGAGACCAGTCACTTACCCCAAATCAGTTGATTCCCTAGCTCCTCAGCAAAGACAACGCCTGTAGCCAATCCTGTAATAAACTATTTAAAGGTTTATTAACTAGGAAAATAGAAATGAGTTATTTAAAGCTTAAACAAAGCAAATACATATACACAAATGAATTGCAATCTAAATCCTAAGAGTGACAGAGTTGTAGAGATCTATCAGTTCAAAATGTCTTTTAGGGCAGACCTAAGGTAATGGCTGGGGATCTCTGGCTTCAGCTTGGTGTGTCTGGCTCTACGAGAGTTCAAACAACATAGAGATGGAAAATTTTCCCGTGTCTTTGTTTTATTTCATTCATTCATTCAGCCTCCAACTCCAAAGGACAAGCTTCCTTGTGCATAGCATTTCCAAGGTGTGATAGGATCATTAACCAGTTATTTGTATTGTGATTAGGGTGACCAGACAGCAAGTGTGAAAAATCAGGACAGGGGGTGAGTGGTAATAGGAACCTATATAAGAAAAAGACCCAAAAATCGGGACTGTCACTATAAAATTGGGACATCTGGTCACCCTAATTGTGATGTTCCTTGATGGCCCGTCTGTTTTTGTTAGTTGTCTGGGACGGGAGTAGGGGTTGGAGGGGAGTGGGCAGGACACTCTTCCCATCTGAGTTAACAAGTTTAGAGCAAACACTGTCAACGTTATAAAACAAAAAACTTACATATTTCCTTATAGCATGGAATACAAACATTAAAAATAAGATTAATGCATGCAGCAACTTACAAACATTCTAGATCAGTGGTGGGCAACCTGCGGCCCATGGGCCGTACATGGCCCATCAGGGTAATCCGCTAGCAGTCCGTGAGACAGTTTGTTTACATTGACCTTCCTCAGGCACGGCCACCTGCAGTTCCTGTGGCAGCAGTTCACTGTTCCTGGCCAATGGGAGCTGCCGAAGTGGTGCGGGTTGCCCTGACGGGCAGCATAGATTGCCCACCACTGTTCTATACAGTCTAAACACGAAATACATTCTTATAAGATTAATACTTATTTTGAGCAACACTAACACGTAAGTGGACTGGTCTGGGCTCCAGCTGTGAGTTTGTCAGTTCTTAGCTAATGCCAGCAGAGTTGCCAAGAGCTGGCACCTGGCCTGTGGATGCTCTTTGAAACAGCAGAAGACAGATCCTCTCAATGCTTTCAATTCTATGTGGATTTCTGAGAGTGAGAAAAGTTGTAAGAGCTGTCTACCTTTGGTGTTTTATATTTCCAGTTTTGGTCCTAGATGACACCAGGAAGTGCAGTTATATGAGAAATTAAAAGCAAAAACAACCCTTTGATCACTAATTAAGCAGCCAAGACCAGTATAGATCATTTGATGGCTGTTTGGCAGCTAACGACTAAATAGGCTCCGTCCAGATCTCAGTGGACATACAATGAAAATCACTGACCAAATTGGCTGATTGTCTCAGTAGACACATGGATTGGATGGGCATGAAGATGGAACCATTGCAGTTTGCCATGCTATGTCTTTTTTTCCCCTTTTATACGTTGAAGACTTTCTTCTTCAGGGATGTCAAACCAGGCACTGTCTTGAGCACTAAATTCAGTTTAAAAAACGTGTAAGCTAATTGAATTTTTCTAACCTCTACAATGGTCATGGCTCAATACAGATGCGCTTCAAGTGGAGTTCAGTTCAGTTCTTTTTTTTAATTGAACCAGTTCACTCATCAGTGCTTGATTTCCTCATGCAAGCACTGCATAATAAGAGTGATAAAACCACAGAGCCCTGCCTTTAGATAATAGTCTCTCTTCACAATTTTAGATAATAAAGGAATATCACAGGCTAACATTGACAGGAACAAGACTTCCATTACTAAATAAATAAGTTTAAAATGCACTAGATTCATTTAAAGATTTGCTATAGATTTGTTATTAAATAGGGATAAAACATTATTGTAAAATTATGTAATGAAATAAAATATAGCATTACAAACAAATATTCTAGAACCTCCTTAAACTCATCATCTAGTGTGTGATGCTAGTCATTTTGTGCTAGGTGATCAGTGACAAAAGTCACAGTCTGTTGATTTTATTATATATACACTAAGGCAATCTGTTCCCAAAAAAGGATATGGCCACGAAACACCAGTTCTTATAATTTTAATCCAATTTTAGTCAAAGACATTTACAAGCTGTGACTTTCACTGTTCAACTATTACATTAATACATATTTTATGAGAGCTGCTCCATGCAGAATTCATGTAAAACTGTTAAAAGTACTGGAAGACAGGGTAGACACTGAACTCTGCTTTCCTTAATATTAAAAATATGTCAACATTGTATACATTTTTAATTACTTTTTTGAATAAAAAGAAAACAACTTTGGAAAGATTTGCATAAGTCTTCCAGTATTGTAAGTCATGAGTGTTTAACTAAAGGACCTGATCCAGCAACTGATTCGGCATGGGTGGACCCAGAGAGTCAGCCATAACCTCTAAGAAAGCCCAGGAGCTGAAGATGACTGATCAGTTGACACTACAGTCTTCTTTTAAAAAATAATGTGTTTTTTTAAAATGAGGAAAACAGCAATCTGTGCAACTGCCAAGATTTGGTCCGTCGTAGAAAAATTATCTTGTTATTGATGTTTTATTGTTTTCTTTTTACTGTAACTCTAGAACAGGGATCAAAAACCTTTGGCCCGTGGCCCGTCAGGGAAAGCCGCTGGCGGGCCGGGTATTGTACCAAAGTACTGCTGATTAAGAAGATAAGATTTTTTTCTTCTTAATCAGAATTGAACAAAAAAAACTGACACTGTGCTGATGCAGTAGTCCACCCATACAGAATCCAACATCAAGATTGGGTGTTTGTCTGAAAGATATGCTCTAGCAATAATTTTGGGTATGTTCTATGGCCTGGGTTAGACAGGAGATCAGAATGATCACAATGGTAACTTGTAGCCTTGGAATCTATGAATATGAATCTATGAAATGTACTAACATAGATCTGGGGCATTGTGCTGCAGTAGATGTTATCTTTTGATCAAGATGTAAATGTAAGGTATTAACTACTTAGTCAATAAAGATCCCATGAAGCTTGACACATTTTGAAGGACTAGAGCTGTTAATTTCCCTGTCCTAGACAATTACAATGTAGGTAATTATATTTTGCCAACATGAAATGCTCCAGCAATTTCAATCAGATGCAACATTCTTCCAAATTTCTTCTCCACCCATAGATGATATGAAGTGTTGCTTGTGTGCTCTTAAGCAGCTCTTGAATTCACCCTAAAGGCGCTTGGATTTTTGTGCTGTATGACATAATTCCTACACTTTTTTTTAGCTAGGTAAGAGATGCAATATAGGAAATTGTTGTTATAAATCAGGGATCGGCAACCTTTGGCACGCGGCCCATCAGGGAAAGCCGCTGACAGGCCGGATTGGTTTGTTTACCTGCAGTGTCCGCAGATTCAGCCAATCACAGCTTCTGCTGGCCACGATTCACCACTCCAGGCCAATGGGGATGAAAGAAGTGGCGCGGGCCAAGGGATGTGCTGGCCGCCGCTTTTCACAGCCCCCATTTTCCTGGAGCGGCAAACCGCGGCCAGTGGGAGCTGCGATCAGCCAAACCTGCGGACACTGCAGGTAAACAAACCATCCTGGCCTGCCAGCAGATTTCCCTGATGGGCTGTGTGCCAAAGGATGCTGATCCCTGTTATAAATAAGCTCTTATATATCTCTAAACAGGTTTTCATGGCATAGCTGGAAAAACACCTGAATCCTTTTTGCACAAACTCATTTTCTTATAGCAAATGCACCCTCTTTGTCTCAATTTCCCCATTAGTTTAAAAACAACAAGATTTACTGAAGAACTGAAAGGCATGTTTATACTGCAATGTAAGCTCAGGCTCAAGCCAAACACCCCTTCCATCTACACACAAATTGCACTACCCCAAGGCTCATACCAGGGTCTCAGAACCCTGGAAGTGGGGTGGAGGATCCAAACCTGAGTCAAGCCAAGACCCACGGTTCAAGCCCTATTGCTTTACAGAGTAGATGCAGCCCTGCTGGACTCATGCTCTGGGAGCCTGTCAGAAGTATCTCACAAACCCATGGGTTGAGTTTCTTTATCCTCTGGACAGTAAGTTAGGTGGACAGTCAAGTTTCCCACACTGCACCACCAACAAAGGGCTAAAGGAACCACAGTTTGGGAGGGTTCTAGGAAGTCTGAGATATGGGTGGTTAGGATCAGGCCCGCAGGATGCTGGAGACCCAGGTTGGGACCGTGGGTTCAACAAATCGTAATCTGGGGTTATGAATGAGTATAGATGCTCCAGCCCCATGTTAACAAACCCAGGGTCTGCTAACTTGAGTTCTATTTACCCTCAGCTTACATTGTAGTGTAGACATACTGAAAGATTTGAAATGCAGCATTTCCAATAAAGATGTGTACAGAAATAAAGATACAGAAAGTTACATCCTCAGCTGGTATAAATCAGCATAGTTCTT
This sequence comes from Chelydra serpentina, assembly GCA_037349315.1. NCBI lineage: Eukaryota > Metazoa > Chordata > Testudines > Chelydridae > Chelydra > Chelydra serpentina. The sequence goes on from JBAIAC010000010.1 coordinate 50,570,317, forward strand.
CAGTTTAGCACAGCTGAGGATCTGACCTATTTAAAATATATATGCATGCCATTTACCAACTGTTGTCTATCCCAAATGTAGAATAAGAACAAGACAGCATGAAGATCTACTCTTGTATACAAACCCAGACAGGCAAAACTCACTAGACATGACAAACCTTTTCAAATGTAGGCATTTTTCTGTTGCAGTTTAAAATCATCTGAAAGAGTGCACTCTTTGCATGCACGCTGTCCCACAGGAGTATGACCCATCTGCCCCAATCAGTAACAATCCCATATGTTACCAAATACATAACTAATGCTCAAGCCAGTGTGTGAAAAATCAAGCTAAACTAGGGGCCTGAAATGACATTTACTGCTATGCCCACTCTACAAATGAGATAATGTTTTCCTCTAACATTATTTCTGAAGTTTCCTTCATACAATATTTCTTTGTACAAGATATGTGATTAGTGAACCAGAGAAGTGTTAGCTGTTCTATTCCAGTAAGTGCTCTGAGAAATCTTTTCTCTTTCCTGTAAGTAATTTGCCATTCTTGGTGTTTTGCTCCAGAGGTGCAGATGAAATGAGGAATTTACCCTCTCCTAATCAGTGAAATTAACACACACACACGGAATCTTTCATGCAGTAAATGCTCTATCAAAAGGAAAAGGAACATGTAAGGAAGTCCCAGTCTCAGCTCATTTTATTTTCTTTACTCCAGCATGCTTTCCACATCCCTAAGGATGATCTCATTTTTCCATACTTTAACCCCTGTCTCTAGAGGAACCAGAGTCAAGGCCATCATCCATTTGGATGAGGAAAGCTTTTAGGAGCTTGTCAGTGCTTAATTAGCTGGGGTGCTTGCTGACTGAGTGATAGGCAATCCCTCCCACCAGAGGCTAAGCAGTTTGTTTTCTCTTTGCAGCATTTCCAAACTGTGCTGTCTAGGTAAACATTTCACCAGATCTTGGAATCAAACCCAGGTTTCCCCACCTGCAATAAAGTGTATGGTGAAATAAGTCACAGAATTTTCATCAATGTTTAAAAGCGAATGGAAGGTTGGTTGAAAAATGAAAATGAGGTTTGTGGGCAAATTTGAAATTTCAAAGTTGTTTTTATTTCAAAGGGTCTGTAATTAACCCATTTTTGTTTTATCAGTATTATTAGCAAATGTTTATCAAAACTTTTATCAAAATGGTTATTGCAATTTTTTCATGTACTGAAAACTCAGTTTTCACAAACGTTATTTAAAGGGTTATTGTGATTTTTTTCATCTACTTAAAACTGATTTTCAGTATTTCAATGTCCATTTCTGTAACATTATCAATTAAGTGCTTGATAAAACTTTACAAAAACATTGATTAAAACTTGTCTCTTGTAATTGTGCACTACTTGAATGTAATATTTTTGCATCAGCCCTAAAGGTTTTTTAAAACCCTGCTGGAAGGGAGTCCCAGTCTTTTGCAAACCCTGTAAAATGTAGAAAGTCCCTTCAGAATGTAACAGGGGGGCTTGTCCCTTTATGGGCCAAAGCCCTGGACCCCAGCAACACCAAGTTAATAATAAGATGCCCCTGAGACTAGTGGGGATCACCTGGTTCCCCTATAAAGCACAGTAGGAAGCTGCAGAAAGGGTGTGGGGATGCTTGAGCAGACAAGAAGACAGTATAGAGACTGTTGGGAGTGAGTAAGCTCCACCAGGGAAACTTTGGCATGAGACTACAAGCAGGAAAGGCCTGGGAGTGACCTGAAAAGGAGGTAAATGGATGGACTTGAGAACTTTATTTTGAATGATTAGTTTAATAAATCACAACCTGAGAAGAGGATTGAATGGGTTTGAGTTATTGAAGAAGCCTTAACAGGGAAACTGAGGCAGGAGCTGCTTGTTGGGGCTTCCCTTAGGCGATGAGGGGTTGTATGGGAGGTGGGCTGCCCTATTACGCAGAGGTTTTTAATCAAATCTGTGGAAGCAGGAAGTGGCATATACCAAACAGGGATCAGAGGGGAGTTTATAACATTATAATTTAGGTCTAGGAAGTTAGAGTTTAGATGGTTAAGACACTATATTTTTCAATAAAATGCAAAAATTAGTGTGGGGTTTGGGTTTTTTCCTGTTTTCTTCACTATGTTTTCTCTAACTTCCCTCCCTGACCATATTCCTTCCTGGATTAGAAAACCATTCTGCCACCCAGACCACATAGCATTTCTAACAAACAATACATTGCTTTGAGAAAATAATGAATGCTATGTGTCTGTGGCAGTGATGAAACTATTGGGCTGGGCTCCTGCAAACTTTTACTGTTTTAAATACTACTGTTATCTGCTCTGCAGTGTTAAAAATATTTGCTTAGTAGCATTTCCAGGAAATTCCTTTTCAGACCTGATAAGGAATGCTAGAAAATGACACCCTGTAATTAGGGGACTAAGGAATCTCAGGTATGCAGATGGACATCACGCCTAAGGCACCCCCTGGCTCCCTTGTGCTGCTATGCGGAACCACCCTTTACAGCATGTGGGGATCTGCAGAGCTTCTACCTCCATCAAGGGGCCAGAAGGAGGTGGAGAATTGCTTCCCTCCCACCCCCCACATGCACTTAGCAATAGAGCTACACTGGTATACTGATGAGCAACATCTACTGCACTAGCTGTAGATTTGTCACAGCCTTTTGCTTACCTGAAGCAGAGGAGAGCTTGAGAGGGAAACTGTGATCCTTAGTTCTGGGGTGACCGTTTCCCTCCCAGGCTGTTCCTGGGCAGTGAAATAGAAGGCTATGCTTACTCTGAGCTAGATGATAGTGTCAAATCGAGGCTAAAAAAAAAACACTAATAGAATTCTAATACTGGATTTCCTTGACAGTGTTGCAATAAAATATTTGATGGGATTCAACTAATTGAACCCAGTGGAAAAATGCTTCCCAGTGCTTTATTCTGCATACTCTCTAGCAGATACTCTTCATTTGAGCCAAGTGAGCTCACAATCCATGTAGTCTATCATGTTATCGAGTAGTTTTGAATTAATGGTACAAAGATAGTCCTATAAATGTTGGCATGGAAAATTATATGAAATAGCACCATTCCTACCCAAAGATGCCAAGATGTTTTACAAACTATTGGAAAACACGGTTAGCTATTTCAGCAGATTCCAAGCATGGCTGGCATGGGGAAGCCAGAACAGGCAGTACTCAGTGCTTGCAGTGGGTTGCTGCTTGATTTTCCAGAAGCAGAACCTGGTGTTTGGGTAGAAATCCTCATGGACTGCTGCAAAACTAAAGAAGTGGGTGTGGCATGGACGTGACTAGGAGGCTAGAGAATTCAGCCAAATTCAGAACCCTTAAGTTCAGTGTTGCAAGCCTGCCCACGAACTGCAACACTGAACTTAAGAGGACTCCGTTCCCTTCCACAAGTGGAGCACAAATTCCCCCAGGTCAGAATTGGAAAATCTTGGGCTCCTAAATAGAAGGGGAGAAGAGGTTTTACTTCTCCACACTCACATGACATTTATGAAGGTCAGGTAAATATGCTCAACCTTCTCTAGGTCAAAGGTAGTGACCCCCTGCATTCACCTGACTCCTTCTCCCCTTTCCTATACGAGAGCCTGTACCCTCCAGTCTCTTAGTCCCGAAGTCCTACCCTAAACTTTCCCACCCACCAGGGGCACAGATTGTACTCTGGAGTACGGGGCAAAGGCAAGGGACAAAAGGCAAGTACCAAGTGAAACTCTTGCTTGTGGTAATAAAGGATATCTAACGGGTAGGGACCCTTGCTAGGGGTGGGAAGAGCATGGAAATGATATGAGGAGGAGATGTGGGGGGAGGGGTGTCCTCCATCTTACTGCCACAAACTGCAGCTCTCCCAATTCTCCTACCCACAGCCATAAGCAGTGGCTTCAATACCCATTCTGGCTTGGATATTTAAAAAAAATATTTGAGATGAGATCATTGGGGTTTACACAGAGCATTCAGTTTGGGCAACCACCTTTTTCCCCGTTTCTGAATCAGCACAGGAACAAGGCAATTCATTGACCCATTAACCTGAGCGTTCAGAGAACCTTTTCATACATTAGCTACCAAAGAAATGGCTGGTCTTAGGGTTAGGTGATGAGGGCGGCCAACTAATGAGCTGAAAATTGGGGCAACAATAGAATATGCCTGACTTTTCTCTGTTTTGTGGAGGTGGGAAAGGGTCTATTTCCTGGTCTCTCTAGGGCACTGCTTGACTGAAAGTGAAACATGCCAGAATAGTTTGCTCATTATTCTAAGCACACTTGCTTTGCAAAGTGACTCGTTGGGCAATGAAAACTTATTTACTTACAGGAAAGATTTACAAACCAGCACTACTGCAGCATCAGTCATAGCACTGGTGACACAATCAGGCAAATCTTCTCCCTCTATCAGCCATTAATGCAGCAGCCCAAAAAAGGCTGAAAGGCCAGTTTAAGACTTTCCTGGGAAAATCAGGGCTGCTGGCCATTTTATTTTTAAATACCAAGTAAGAATACTGGAAGCATACTTAAGCCTCTGTATCTGTACATCATTTGAATTAAGTCAATAATTACTGCTCAAACTTGCTTCTCCAAGGTGACTTTGGAACATGTTCATCTGAGCAATGACTCCCAGGATGTATCAGCTGCTGACTCTACATTAAGCAGTGATGTAACATATGCTGTTAAAGCCTCCCACACTGTTCATAAAGATATATTAGTTTAACTAATGAAAACACAAGGGAATCATATTCAGTGATGATCAAATTTAAAGGTGGTCATTTAATCTCAGACTTCTGTCCCTCTCTGGCATTACCTAGTAGTGGTGTTTAAGCTAATATTAAAGACTGCATCATAATATTGTTACAAATCTGTCTGGATAGAAGACTTCCTGATTCTTATGTTCTTTACATTGCCACTAGGAACTTCAGTGATAACTGGACTAGAACTGGGATCCTCCCCTGAAGCACAAGCTTCTCCCACGGAGCAGATAGCTCTCAACAGTAACCTGCCTATGACACACAGCTGAGCAGATGAGCTCTGTTTCCAGTCAGTAAGTTCAGGGTTCCATGTACACACACTAGCCAACTGATTACAAAATGAAATGCTGACACATGATGCTCTTTGGCAGGGGATTGCAAGAACATTGTTGCATACGTCTCCTTCTTTTGAAATTATCTAATCGAAAAGATCTGTGAACTTCTCCAGTATACATCTATTACATATACAGCAAGGATGGGCACTTCTGTCCTGTTGCTATTCCATTACATTTCCTTGACAATATTTGGTAGTGTCTGTGTGACGCTTCAAAAGAAAACCTAGACAATGTTATTTGAATTAAACAATATTCTGCAAGTGATGTGAACCAAAACCACATTTTTTCAGTCAGGAAAGCCATTGCTATGTTTGGAAACTACACTAATAATGTATGCAAAGGCAACATGGCCCCGTAGAGCACAGGCACCCTTGTATTGTTATAGTTAGAAGCACTCCACCCTTAGGGGATAGGCGAGGTCTAAACTCACGAACTGTGAGACTTATATCTTTGCACATAAGGGAGTGCTCCTCTCAATCTGAGGTCAAAGTTAAGCAAAGAATTCTAAACAGGAAAACGAACAGAATATGAATGTCTTCCTCTGTTAGAGGTCAACCAATGGCAGACTTTTCTCATTTGTAACAGATCTCAGACAAGTAAGCCGAGTAAGAGGCTAAGGCTCTCATCACAATTGTGTTGGAAATAATATATTATTTCCTGACTGACTAAAAAGCTGTGCTTTTACTTTAGCAATTGGGCCACTATGAATGACGGCATGAGATTTTAAAGATTAAAGTACAACCTAGGAGTTCACTCCCAAGGATCCATTATTTAATGCTCACAGTTTGTAGAAAATGAAGCATTTCAATCATGTTTTCCAGTTAGAAATAACCAGCTAAATTAAAGCAGGTATTTTGGGGCGTTCAGAACAGACTCTCAAAGGCAAGCATCAAAGCTTCATTGAACTGAGACTCTTGAAATGGTGACTGCATATGAGCTGTAGAAGGAGAATGGTTTCCTCAACATATGACAACACATGAGGACATGAAATGCTGATAGCGACAGATTGTTTACATCATAATAAATGTAAAGAGATTGTGGAAAAATTATATATCAACAAAGGAGAGTGACACCAAAACTGACGTATACCCTTATTTTATGTCAAGTATCTGAGGGGTAGCCGTGTTAGTCTGGATCTGTAGAAGCGACAAAGAGTTCTGTGGCACCTTTATAGACTAACAGACGTATTGGAGCATACGCTTTTGTGGGTGAATACCCACTTCTTCAGATCTGAAGATGTCTTCAGATGTCTTCAGATCTGAAGAAGTGGGTATTCACCCACGAAAGCTTATGCTCCAATACGTCTGTTAGTCTATAAGGTGCCACAGAACTCTTTGTCGGTTCCTTATTTTATGTTGGCCCGTAAAGCTAGTTGTATTCTAAAATCTGTCTCCCATATGGCAGAACTTGCTTCAGTGTTCAGACTCTTCAGAGCATTAAGAAATATTTTGGGGCTATCGCTGTGCACAACTGTGATCCCATATGGAGTTCTCCAGTCACTTCATATGTCAGCTACTAAAGGCAGGATTAGCCTAAGGATGTGATGAGCTGGACAGCTGCCTAAGAAGGAGAAAGTTATTGCATTTAAGATCCTAAGTCTTTGACCCTGATTTGAATTTTGTGCCCACACTGCACACTGTGCTAACTGCTGGCACACTTTATAGCAATAGAAGTCTAAGTATCTGCTTGCACCTGCAAATCACTTAGTTGAATGTCTATGTGCTGTAAAATGCACCAACAGATATTTGTGCCCACAAAACTTCATGTATGGGTGCAAAAGTACAGTCACATAATTGGAGGTTTCTTCTGAAACTCATCCCTTTATATGTAATTGAGATTTTATTGGTACAGAATCAAGGGTCCAGTTTTCCTCTAAATACACAGGAGAAAGGAGCCCGTAATAGCAATTTAGTGTTAGAGTGCCCCAAACCGAAGGCAAAATGGACAACTTTAAGCTATAATAACCATACACTACTGAATGTAATTTATCGATAGCTTCAAAATTAGAGATGTATTTTAAGCAAAAAAATTCAGCACCATATTTTGGGCTAATCTCTTTTCAAAACATGTCCAGTTCTTTGCAGTATGGGTGAGTTTTCTGGTTTGAAAGACCCTCTGGAATACATCCATAACTTGGATGGGTCATTCAGTCCTTTGTTCAGAGCTTCAATTTGTAACAAAGTTCCTCTGAGGTAAGAAGCAGAAATGAAGACAAGAAGCGGGACTGAAGACAAAATGGAAAAGATGCAGCTGCCAGTGCCTTTTATAGTATTTTGCCATGCAGCTTGTATTTCCTTTGTTTCAAACACAAGCTGCCCAGCACACGGCATGGAAGCCTTTGCGTTCTGTTCATAGACATGCCTCTGCATGCCTTGATGAGTCATAAGGTGTAGCCCCTGACCCTTTCAATGGGTTCATTGTACAATTGATGTTCCTTGATGGACCATTAAGTAGCCTAGGCAGTGCTGAGACCATTCTGTCTGGGGGTGTCACCCAGATGCACAGAACAAATTTGGAAATACAGATATACCATACATATCTATAACTTACAATACAAAGGTGATACACATATATAAACAAGATTATCATATGTGGCAAAATATAACATTTTTGCAGATACTTTACACAGCATATCTGGCACAACTCATTGCAATTTAATAATATTGGTATTCATAATATCCTAAAGCAGTGGTCACCAACCAGTAGATCATGTACATGGATAGACCATGATCATGGACCCTCTGACAGCTGATCTCAGTCTCAGTCACTGCAGGCACCTGCCTCGCCTGCAGGCACTGTCCTTGCAGCTCTCATTGGCTGGGACCGGGGACCGGCGGCCAATGGGAGCTGTGGGGGCAGTGCCTTCAGAGGGGGGCAGCGCACATAACCACTTGCCCCTCCACCCCAGAGCCATTGCCAGACACGCCGGCCACTTCTGGAAGCGGCACGGGGTCAGAGTAAGCAGGGATCCTGCCTTAGCCCTGCTACCCAGGTGCCGCCTGAGGTAAGCAGCATGCCACCGCCTGGCCAGAGCCTGCACCCTGAACCTCTCCTGCACCCAAACTCCTTCCCAGAGCCTACACCCCATCCTGCACCCCTGGCCCTAGCCCTAAGCACCCTCCTGCACACAGCACCCTCCCCAATCCCCTCGTAGAGCCTGCACCCCTTCCTGCACCCCAACCTACTGCCCTAGCCCCCTCCCAGAGCCCGCACCCTGCACCCAACCTGCTGCCTGAGCCATGAGCCCCCTCTCAGAGCCAGCACCCTGTATCCCACTCCTGAACCCCAACCTCCTGCCCCAGTCCTGAGCCCCCTCCTGCACCCAAATTCCCTCCCAGAGCCCGCACCCTGTACCCACTCTTTCCCTAGGCTCAGCCCAGAGCCCCTCCTGCACCCCAACCCCCTGTTCCAGCCCAGTGAAAGTGAGGGAGTGTGGGGGAGAGCAAGTGACAGAGGGATGGGGAATGGAGAGAGTGGAGTGGGACCTGAGAGAAGAGGTGGGGTAGGGGGAGGGGCAAGGGTGTTTGGATTTGTGTGATTACTGTTATTTCTACTGAGGTAGACCCTGGGGTGCACTTAAATTCAAAAAGTGGTCTTGTGCTAAAAAGGCTGGAGACCACTGTCCTAAAGTGTCCCCCTGATTCCATACAGCATCACAACAGGGAGAGAAATGTTGGGGGGAGGAGTTGCAGTGAGGAGGAGGTTCCTGCAGGAAGCTGTGAAGGGTCGGGGCCTGGAAGCCAGAGCCAGAAGGCTGAGCTCCAGCTAGGAAGCACTGGAGTCAGGAAGCGGGGGATTTACTGAAGAGCAGATTGGGACAGAAGAAGAGCACCAGGAGAGGCAGAAGATTCCAGTGCTGATTATGAACGTTTGTATTGTGATGATGGACTTGACTTTGGGACCTTGAGGATTGTTTTTGAACTGTTTGTTATTAAACCAGCACCAGGCAGGGGTGGTGTTAGCCCTGAGAGAGAGAGAGAGAGAGAGAAAGAGTGAGCGATTGTGTGGCAGTCTTAAGCGGAAACAGACACAGGGTGCTGCAGAGCCACCCCTGGCCATTAAAGTGCACTGAGGAGTCAGCTGATTCTGGTTCAAAACACAAATGTAGCATGATCATAGTTCTCAGTCTGAAAGGGAAAATTATCCAGGCTTGTAGAAAAGCTGTTGTGGATTATTGTCTTTATCCTTAAACAATAGAACATGTCCAAACTTTCAGTACAACATTTTCTATTTGTATTTTAGGTCACCTCAAGGCTGAGGGACATTGGGGCACTCGGAATCACTCTATTATTAAAGCTGGATGCTGCCCAAGTTAAGGCCTTACTGCTACACTGAATTGGCAACACTGCAACATGTGTTCATAAAATGGAAGCAGTGTCGCTTTAAAGAGATCCTGCTGGTTAGTCCAAAGTAAGAGATATAATGGAACATAATATCTTTTATAGCCAAAGCTGTTATAAAAAAGCATTGATATTCATATAAAACAAGCACTGAGGGTGAGGAAAAAAAGAACAACACTGACCTCAGTTTTACTATATGTTCCTTCACCTGAAACAGATCAGTTCATTCTCATAAACATGCTAATCTAAACTGAATGCACTTGTTGAGATACCCTGGAGTTCTGGGAGCAGCAAGTATGCAGGCTGGTTACAAATGTGTTGTTCTGCTCAGCAGTTTGCAAAATTTCCAGTGGATTTGATACACTTTGCTGCATATCAAGGTGAGAAGAAAGTCCTCTGTTCCAGATGAGAGGTGTTCCTTGTGACATGCACATCAAACAATTGCCTGTCTTATAGTAAAAAAAAATAAAAAATTAACCGTGTGAACCTCCAATGGAGCAGGAAAGAAAAAGTATTTCTTCAGCTGCCTGAATCTGCAGCAATGTAACAGAATAGGTTTTGGAAATAAAAAATCTGGAAATAAAAAACCTGATCCCTTGGAAAGCCACCTTTCTAACCTTCTTCAGTTTTCAGATAGCCAGATTCCCTTTTGCAAGAAGGTTACTAAAAATAATCATGACTGGCAAATGTCACATCTTATTAGATCTAGGTAAAACCTACTGCCCTCCACTTTATTAAGATGAACTCTAGAATTTAGTTATAATCAGATTGTCATCTTGGGCTTAGTCTCAAAGCCTAATATTAACAAGAGGGCAAACAGAAGTTTGAGTGTTTAAAACCATTAGCTCAGACAGATCAGTAATCTGCAAACCTATCTCTTTTTCTCTCCCAAATTATTAATCAAGACTATGTTTTGTTTTAGAGACTGTGAAAGGGACGGGCAGTTATTTCAATCAATGTTTTAGCATACCCAGAATATTCTCTAGATAACATGTCCATTGGGTTGAGAGACATTCTGAGATCTTTCAAGTTCAGCACACTTTCCCTCTGCAGTTACCAATAACTTGACTTCAAGTCCAGAATGGATTTCTTAGCCCCTCTGTTCTATGTAGCCCCTCGTTTGCAATGCATTTAAATGACCTATCTTTGGGTTTGGTGCTGTACTTTGAGTGCATTCCAGGTAAATTAACAAAGTTCTCAGCTGGACTTTATGGATCTCTAATTCTCCTTTTTCAAGTTACTCAAATGCTGTGTGAGGTAGGGTTCTGGGGTTTGTTTTGTGGGGGGAGGAGTGGGCTGTGTGGTGAATGTCATCCTGGATATGATGGGGAACACTTTTTTTCAACTAGCAAGTTTTTGCAACATTTTCTAAAAGTAGTCAGACTCTAGCTTCATCTATTTTCATTGGAGATTCATTCATAACTTATGTGATCCACCTGTCGAACGTGTTATCTGCAGTTCTCAAACACTTTCTACTGGGTTATATGTCTTGGAGGACTGCAACTGTCTTGCTGTTTCATAGATGGAAATATGGCCTCTAATGGGACCTGATCCAGTAAATGCTCTGAAGATTAGGACCAAGGCCTTAAACAGGCAATTCAAGATGAATGGGAGCCTGTGGAAGGATGAAGGGACAGGAGCACAGGGAGATGTGCTCACAGCAGCCTACACCCTGGAGGAAGCAGGTAGCCCCACGTTGCACCAGCTGGAGCCTTTGCATGGTTTTCACATGCATCTTCAGATACAGTGAATTACTGTAATTCAGTCTGGAGCTGACCACTTCATGGATGACTATGGTCAGATCCTCATCCAGGGGGAAGGGCCACAGAGTCCTAACAAATTGAAAGAGAGTGGAGTATTTGGTCACTATGTATTGGTCATTAAAGTTCACTGATGAATCAGCCTGGACCCAGATTTGTCACACCAGTTTGACAAATGGGGGTTATACGCCTTCAGTGGAAGGAGAAGTATGGCAGTCTAATTCTTTTGTTTTGAGGGGGGTGAGTTTGAGCCATCTGCTCTTCATCTAGGAGCTCACATTCTAGTCTGATATCTCGGTGTTGGTGATTTCCATCAGTGGAGAATGAGAGAGACAGTTGGTCATCACTGGGGCATTGTTGGCAGTGGAGCCCAGGGCATCTCTCTCCCTACTCACACACGCACCCCCACTCCCCTCCAGTGGTCTCGTATTTTATTTTTTTTAATGGTGAAAAAGTGGACATAAACAAACTTAAGAACTGCGATGCAGGGTCAGACCAATGGTCCATCTAGCCCAATACCCTGTCTCTGATAGTGGCCAGTGCCAGATGCTTCAGAGGGAAGGAATAATAACAAGCAATTATTGAATGATCCATCCCTGTTATCCAGTACCAGGTTCTGGAGGGTTAGGGGCACCCAGAACATGGGTTTGCATCCCTGACAGTCTTAGCTAATAGCCATTGATGTACCTAGCCACCATTCATTTATCTAATTCTCTTTTGAACCCAGTTATATTTTTGACCTTCACAACATCCCATGGCAACAAGTACTACAGGTTGACTGTGCACTGTGTGAAGAAGTACTTCCTTTTGTTTATTTTAAACCTGCTGTCTATTAATTTCATGATCCCTGGTTCTTATGTTATATGAAGAGGTAAATAACACCTCCCTATTCACTTTCTCCATCTCATTCATGATTTTATAAACCTCTAGCATATCTCTCCTGTGTCATCTCTTTTCCAAGCTGAACAGTCCCAGTCTTCTAAATTTCTCCTTATATGGCAGCTGTTCCATACCGCTAATCATTTTTGTTGCCCTTCTCTGCACCTTTTCTATTTCTAGCATATCTCTTTTTTAGAATATTCAAGGTGTGAGCATACCATGAATTTATATAATGGCATTGTGATATTCTCTGTCTTATTATCTATCCTTTTCTAATGGTTCCTAATATTCTGTTAGGGGTTGTTTTTTTGTTGTTTTTTTTTATTGCCTTTGCACATTGAGCAGATGTTTTCAGGGAACTGAAGGAAGTCATTAACAAAGGAAGTCATTGACTCTGATTCTTATGTGGATTCATCCATGAGAAGCTTGTACTATCAAAGCTTATCTAACAAGTTAGAAAGGTCAAAGACTGGTATTGGTATTCTTAAATGCTTTGAAGAGTATCTTCGTTCATATCTGTTTCTTGGAGTGGGCATCCTCCATATTAGTCTCTGAGAAGTCTGTGTGTCTTCACATGTACACACATCCCCAGAGTGGTGCTCTCTTTCCTATAATGAAACTCACACAGCTCTTTGCCATTCCAGGGACCCCTACAGCACAAGTGTCTGGATCTATTAGGTTCAATTCACATCAGTCTCAGGCTTGTCCAAATTTGTTTTTTCTAGCCTTCCTTGTTGCAACCTGCCTTTATAGGCTAAGTCTACATTGCACATCACTTGTGGCAGCATGAGGGGTTTTATGTAGCCACATTGTTGTATCAATCAGGCAAGGTACTAACAAACTTCAACAGGTCTTTATTTTAAAGTGGAAACCTCTTTACCAAGCTGCTGCTGCACCCTCTGTAGCTCTCCTAGACTCTCAATTCCTCCTTCCCTCCTTCCTGTTTCCTGTCCTTTCAGACTCCCAGCAGCCAGTGCTCCCAGTTCTAATAATTCCAGCAACATCTAAACACCACATTCCCTCCTCTCTTAAGAAACTCTCCCAGTTAAAATAAACATTGTTGTTCTAACCACAGGAACAAATATTAAACAAGACACTATACTGTTGACAGAAATATTACACTGAAAACACTGTAGATACTACATAACATAGTCTCTAGTCCCGACAGGTGGTCGTCTGGGTCTGACAGGCCACCTCTCAAGTGCAATGTCTTGTCTTGTGTTGGTACTGCGGTGAAGTTATCCAATGCAGACTGAGTGTTGGCATAATCTCCTCTTGGTGCATAGGCAGGTGCAAGATAAGAAGCATTCCATACCCGCCCATCAGAAAGTCGATAGGTGTAAGGTCCCTTCTCTATGATTTTAAGAGGAGCTGTGAATTTATGGTCCCCTTTGTGTAAAATTCCAGGTTTTCGTATTCTAACGAAGGAACCACACTCAAACTTTGGTTCCTTAGCACCCCGCCTCTTGTCTGTGGAAAGCCTTAGACTTTGCTTGGTTCTGTTCAACTGTTTTTCCCAATGAGCTGGTCTCTAATCATCTCATCTGCCATATTCCCAAAGTCACAAGTTACAATCAGACTCCTCAGGGAAGCAATATACCGCATTATAGTATCCCCTGTTTTCTGTTCACGCTGGCAAAATCTGTAGTGATTAGCTACTACATTCACTTTTGGCACAAAAAAATTCTTTAATGCAGTGAGTGCAGTCTCATATTTATCATCTGCAAGGGGAAAAGTGTAAAATATATGCTGCCCTTCTGCTCCAAGGCAGTGGATTAGCAGAGCATGCTTTCTTACTTCAGAAATCTCTCTAGCACTGATTGCAAGCAGATAAGTCTCAAACATATGGATCCAGACAGTAAAAGCAATTGGAGGCTCACCTGGGCTTTGCAGAAAGGGTGCAGGTGGGTTCAGAGGCAGAAGATCCATCCTCGTCGCCAAAATGTTGTATCAATCAGGCAAGGTACTAACAAACTTCAACAGGTCTTTATTTTAAAGTGGAAACCTCTTTACCAAGGTGCTGCTGCATCCTCTGTAGCTCTCCTACTCTCAACTCCTCCCTCCCTCCTTCCTGTTTCCTGTCCTTACAGACTCCCAGCAGCCAGTGCTCCCACTTCTAATAATTCCAGCAACATCTAAACACCACAGACCTGCAGTAGTGAAAAGTGTCTCCACCCTGCCAGTGAGAAGCTACATGTCAGTGAAAGGCTCTGGCAGGGGGAGGCAGTGGGAAAAGGCTCCAGTAGCAAGGAACTGCCGGAAACTTTCCCCGCTGCTTCTCTGCGGCCAGAGCCTTTTCCCCACTGCTAGAGCCTGTCCCAGCAGTAGGGAAAGACTCCAGAAGCAGGAAGGTAGGGGGACACTACAGAACCAAAAATAGTAGTGTAGACAGAAGAGGCACTGCTTGGATGAATAGAGAGCTGTATTTGGTATATATGCACAGGGTTCTGATGTGTCTTTACTCATCTAAGAAGTGTCTCACAATCTGCATGGATATTTATACCCCTGGTAGGGGATATGTACTCTTCATGCTGTTGAAAGGAGTGTGTAGTGTAGATGTACTGAAACTAGTGGGTTCTTTCTTTAGTGAAGGCAGCTAATTACATGGTGAGAAGAATACACATAAAATGGAATAACTCCTCAAATAGGCACATTTATTTGCCGGCAAACTGAATAGTCTCATACCTGCTGATTCTCTTCTTAGAAAACCGTATCTGCCCTGTCCTTAAGCAGCCTTCACACATGCACACAGACAAATAGTTGCAAAGAAGCTGGTGCTAGTCACAGCTTGGGAAAATGCATAGATCAAAGAAAATTGCCACTGGCATTCAATTCATCCACCCACTGAGCTCTATGAGCAGCAGTGCTTCTTAGAAGTGCAGCTTTCCCCCTCACAATCTAATGATTTATTTGTAAAAGTGAAACTTTCATTTATTTTAGTAATGAAACTAAATATTTTGCAATCAGCCCCGCAGGATTTTATGTGTAGAAAAGGTGTAATATGAAGAGGTTCTGCTAAGAAACTGGTCTTAAATTTTTAGGCTTGGGCCACTTGGTACGGATCAGGATTACTTTAACACTGGCAGACCAAGTGTCAACTCATGCCAAGGTTCCCATGTCTCAGTGAACCCTGACAAATACAGAGCTGGAATCAATGTTATAAGAATATGTTTAGTGTTTAGACTTTATTGAATGCTTGTGAGCAGCTGCATGTATTAATCTTACTTAGAACATCTGTATCCCACTTTGTAAGGTAATATTTGAGTGACGTAGTCACAGAGGATTGCAATACAACCAATCACCAGACAGGAAAGAGACATTAACTAGTGTGAAGGGATGATCCCCAACAGAAGGTGTTAGTTACATCCTGCCCAACAAGAAAGGTCCATTGACACCAGATGGACTATTGTGGGACAATAAAGATGACAAAAAATGTTTTTGTTTTGCCATCCCCCCAAATCCCTCATGAAGAGAAGTCATGCAAGTGGATTCCTTCCATCAGTTGAGCTTACAGCTCAGAGCACAAAGGAGGAAGGGGATAAAAACCTCTAACAAGAAAGAGCTATATAGCTATGCTGCTTGGACTTTGGGGAGCAAGGTTTACAAGGCATAAGCAAGAGATACCCAGTGCTTGGCCGGGATTAGCCATAAAGAAGATGTACAGCTTGCTTATTATAGAAGCTTCTACTTTTTTAAACTTAAGATTGTAATTATTTTATGTATATACACTTTTATCTGCTTTAACCTTGTAAATAACTCTTGTTTCTTACTTTAATAAACTATCTAAAGATTTATTTAGGATTGGCTACAAGCATTGTCTTTGGTATAAGATCTACAGTGGAATTGACCTAGGCTCAGTGACTGATCCTTTTGGAACTGGGAGTAACCTGACTATTGCAGTGATCTTTGGAGGAAGGAACTATCCATTACAAAGGTATGGTTATCTGAGTGGCAAGATAAATCCGAGCACCCAAAGGGAGTGTCTGTGACTCCCTGTTTAGACTATTATAGTGCCAGAAGAGTTTACACTTAATAGCTGGTTGGGAAATGAAAATATAGAACTCACAACCAATCTGGGGAAAGTGGAGAAAAGCTGACTTTGAAAAGTTTTAATGATAATCATCTAAAGCATGTCTTTGATCCTTAGATCAATCACAAACCTGGATAAAATTTGTGTTCTAACTATCCTTCATTCAGGCTAAATAGAAGAAGCAATTAAGTTCCTTTATGGAACAAAATAGCTTGAGACAATGGAAGCCACACCCATGACTCTAGGCCACATACAAGGCCAATCAGAAGCTAAGCCATGTGAACTGAGGTGTTTCCCTGGAGTTGATTACAAAAGTAGGGGCTAGGGATTTGACTGTTTGTGGTTGGGGGGGGGGGCAGTGTCAGAGGCAGAAAGGGGGCAGAAAACAAGAAAAGCCTGAAGAAAGCCACAGAAACAGTGGTAGGCTGGGAGGAAGCTGAGAGTCAGAGGTTCTTTTGGCACAGGACTCAGAAAGGCAGACTAGGATTTCTGGATAAAGAAACTGTCTACAATTGTTTATTGCTACTGTTTTTAGGAAAGCAGGACTTTGTGTACATTCTTTGTAAATACACCAGTTTGCACCAAAGAAGTAATTTCTCCTCCTAATGGAAACAACCTGGCAAGGCCCCAAACTTTGGCTAATGGCTCAGGCCAAAGGGACAACATATTTTTTTGTACTTTTTCTACCCTCTTCCAGTGGATAAAAGGGGGGGAAATTACAAGTGGGTTTTTTTGCCATTAAGATAAAATGAAGAAAAACATTTTAAATCAAAAATATGTAAAATGTTAAAGAGAGAGAGAGAGATGTGTTGTGTCTGTGAAAAAACACTTAGTTTTATTTTTTACTAGTTTGGTTATGATATCATTTTGGTGAGGATGGAATAGATGCTATCGTGGCATTTTGCTCGCCATTTTTCTCTTGGCTTCTAACATTCTCTTCTTTTAGCAATAGCAGGATAAATTTTGGCATTTTTGTTGTAGTATTTCTTCTGTTCCAGTTTCCTGCTGTATTTTGTGTATAATTCAGGATTAATTGTCTTTGACTCAAGTAGCTTGTTAGTCAGCAATAAGACTTTCCCCCTTTTACCAACAAATCTCTCAGCTGATACACTTACTTACATGATCAAACTATATGTGGTGGCTTTCTTTGTGGTGGCTCTCCCATATGCCTACTTCTCACCGCTGTTGAGAAGTATTTTAGCCTGTAGGAGGTAATTGTCATTTACCTATCTCACTGGTTCAGTATTATATAGAGACACTCAATAGATCTTCAATATCTGCAGTCCATAGAGGTGCACTCTTAGAGTCTATTTTATCAAACCTGCGAGATATATAATATGTCACACAAAGTGTTATCGTCCAGACTGATCATATAGATCCCAATTCAGGAAAGGACTTAAGGATGTGCTTAACTTTAACCTTAAAAGTTAGGCTCATGCTTAAATACCTTGCTGAACTGGGGCTATAATGAAAGAACTTTATAATAAAAGTTTACAATAAGGTCTTAACTCTGAATTTCCTGATATTTAGACAACTAAAGCTGACCCTTAACCTTTCACTAACAGGGATGGCTCATTTAATACTTTCTGGGGGTAAGAGACAGATACGCCTGTGATAAGAAAAGATGCACAAATGCTTTGTGAATCGACAGCTTCTACCCTGGAATGTGGCTGACAGAAAAATGCTTCCATATGTTGAAGAAAGGCTTCATATCTGCTTTTATTGCTTTTAAAAGGTTCCAGACACAAAACACAAGCCATGCCTCCTACCAGTGTGGTAGTTAAAGTAGACATGAAACCTCTTGATATTTTTTGGACGTGGTGCAGTGCCACCTCCTACCCATTACTCTAACAGAACCACCATCAAGCAGGAAATGTGAGCCCTATTGCCCTTCCCTGCTGATTTTATTATTACGATTCACCACATGTGAATTTACTCGATTCTAGAATTCATTTCCAGTCCTGCCATGAACTTCAATTAGCCTCCAACATCCACACAGCATAGAAAATCTCTGCTGGCAAAAACACACCCAGGTTCAAACCAATAAGGCTATTTAAAGCTTCAGAGCTGATGGAGTGTATACCATTCACAATTAAATATATGCAGAAGTTCAATGTTTAAAAATTAAATACAACATTCATTCAGTTATGCAAAGTCAGATATCTTTAAAACGTACTTGAAGATTTGTACACTAGGAGAATGGTTAAGATTTAAATACATTGTTTTTTCAACAACAAACTTTGTAAGGGTACGGGCACAGTATTATTCACAAAGAAAAACAGACTTTATTACATTGGATTCAGTAAACACCATGACTGAAGTATATTGACAGAATAATTATACATACAAAACATTTGTCCCTCAAGCAGAGCTCAGTTGAAGTGATGGGAACATTCCACATTTCCACCAGAAAAGAGAAAATGAAAAAGGTTTTTCTGAGATCTGACAATTGAGTAGAAGACATTGTGTCTAATAAATATTTGAAGGCCCACACCTGAGCGGTGTTTTATGGGGGTTAATGTGAACATACTCATATTTCCATCCAGAAACACCAAGGGTCTGATTCTCCTCTCAGTTACATGTGTGTAACTCCATTGACTTCAGTGTCATCGCTCTTCATTTTGGAGAAGGGATGGCCTTGTAGTTAAAACATCAGGGTTCTAGGTTCCAAGCTCTGCTGTAGCCTTCTTATGTGAATTTGGGCAGGTTACTTAATTTCCCTGTGCCTCCATTCCCCGTTGGTAAAATGAGGATATTACTTCCCTAACTCACAAGTGTTTTGTTTAAAAAAGAAATAATAATAATGATTCATAATGTGAAGTGAACACGTTAGGAGCCAACTTCTGCTATTTCATAGCTAAACAAGAGTGTACCTGAGTTCTGCTGAAAAGTGTTGAGTGGGTCAAGACTTGTCTAGTTGTTTGTTATTTTCCCTACTGGAGTAATAAGATATGTAACAGTTTAAGGCTGTGTTAGGTGGGTGTAGCTTAGGGCACACCTTCAAAAACTAAATGATAGCCAGGAGGCCCATATACTGTTTTATGTTGTTGTTATTCAAGGAAGTCTCTGCATGTTTATACTTTTTGGACACATGTGCTGGCACCGTTGAGTTCCAGGAACTTTCTAGATACTGTTCCTGTGATGGGCTGAATCACAGTAACCCCCTTGGGAACTGCCACCTGATGTGCTGAGACTATTTCTGAGCCTGTTTTCCCTGCCAGCTTAGGACTCCAGAAGCTTGCCTTGTTTGAGCCAGACACGCTAGCCTGCTACAAACACAGACCCAGGTCTGAACCACATCCCCTAAAATCTGCAGGCTTAACTGAAAACAGCTTAAGAAGTGTTCCTGTCTCCTACACTCGGGTACCCAGCTCCCAATTGGGTCCAAACCCCAAATAAATCCATTTTACTCTGTACAAAGCTTATACAGGGTAAACATAAATTGTCCCACCTTCTATAAAACTGATAGAGAAATATGCACAGCTGTTTGCTCCCCCAGGTATTAATACATACTCTGGGTTAATTAATAAGTAAAAAGTGATTTTATTAAATACAAAAAGTAGGATTTAAGTGGTTCCAAGTAATAACAGACAGAACAAAGCAGTCATAGAATATCAGAGTTGGAAGGGACCTTAGGAGGTCATCTAGTCCAACCCCCTGCTCAAAGCAGGACCAATCCCCAATTTTTGCCCTAGATCCCTAAATGGCCCCCTCAAGGATTGAACTCACAACCCTGGGTTTAACAGGCCGATGCTCTAACCACTGAGCTATCCCTCCCTCCACTTTGTAACTCAACAAAGTGAATTACCAAGCAAAATAAAATAAAACACGCAAGTCTAAACCTAATACAGTAAGAAAGTGATTACAGATAAAATCTCACCCTCAGATGTTTCAATAAGCTTCTGGACGCCTTCCTAGTCTGGGCACAATCCTTTCCCCGGGTACAGCCCTTGTTCCAGCTCAGGTGGTAGCTAGGGGATTTTTCATTATCGCAGCCCCCTTTGTTCTGTTCCACCCCCTTATATATCTTTTGCATAAGGCTCGGGATCCTTTGTCCCTCTCTGTGTTCCCATCTCTCCTTCTAAATGGAAAAGTACCAGGTTAAAGATGGATTCCAGTTCAGTTGACATGACCATATGTCACTGTAAGACTTCATTACCCACTTGCCAGCACACACACATACAGGAAGACTTACAAGTAAAACAGAGCCATCTGCAGTCAATTGTCCTCGTTAATGGGAGCCATCAAGATTCCAAACCACCATTAATGGCCCACACTTTGCATAACTACAATAGGACCTCAGAGTTATATTTCATATTTCTAGTTTCAGATACAAGAGTGATACATTTATACAAATAGGATGACCATTCTCAGTAGATTATAAGCTTTGTAATGATACCTTACAAGAGACCTTTTGCATGAAGCATATTCCAGTTACATTATATTCACACTCATTAGCATATTTTCATAAAATCATATAGAGTGCAACGTCACAGTTCCCATTTGGTTAAAGATGGAAAAAAACCATTTAGTGTATATGCCTATCACAATAGAGGCTGTTATGTACAATACCACATATTCACTAGTGCTCTGTCCATTCTGATCAGTCCAGTGGCAAATGACACAACCAATTAGTATTGTTATTTTTATTTCAGTGGTTTCTAGAGACCCCAATAAGAGATCAAGGTCCCAATATACTAGACGTGGTATACACATGTAATAATAGACTGCCCCTGTCTCCAAGAGCTTACAGTTGAAGCATATGAAGGGAGAGACAATAGGTGAATATGACAAAAAAAAGGGAGGAGAAGTGAAAAGGACAAGATATCAATGAAAAGACAATGGTGCATCCACCACTTGGGAGACCCTTCCATGAATTAAGATCTGTCCCTTAGAAAGTTTATCCTGATTGTTTCATTTTTGCATCTTCAGTTTTTCTTTACTTAAATTAATTCCAGTGCTCCTACTTAGGACACAGGGCTCCAAGGATGGGGTTTTGGCAAGGATGAGGAAGTCAACCAGGAGTGAGGTAGACAGAGAGAGAAAAAGCAATCAAGTTCTCCTGGGGGATGGAAAGAGGTCAGGATACAGGGGATTCTGCACGTCCTGTGTACTATGGTGCTATACTCCACTGGACTCCAGCCACAACAGTGAAAAGTCTTATTTTGGGTTGATATGGCTAGTGGTTCAGTGATGGAAGGACAACTAGGGCTTATATACTAATTGTGAAAGAAATGGTGCCTATGAACCCCAAAAGCTCTCTTGTGATTTTTAGCCTGTCACATTCTTAGAGCAAAAATACTGATCTGACAAATTTTTCCAATTTTATATATTTTAATACATTAATTCTCAAATAAAAATGATAAAAAAACATGTTTACAAAAATTATTCCTAAATTAATGATGCAAATCAAATGAAGATAAAATATGTTAATGTCAAATTAACCCAATTATCAGGTTAAAATCAAATGGATTAATACTAAAAACAACACATTTTATTTAACTATTTGGGAAGGCAGCAATCTGTTCAGCCATATAATAGGACATCATCAGTGCCAATTGAACCTATATGTATATATGTATCAGCCAAAAGTCTGAACAAAAAGGGAACTAATAAATCCCAGCCTAAAGCCAGTTGTACATTACAGTTCAAAGAGCAGTGGTTGCCCAAATGGTAGAGGCTGCTGGCCCAGATTTTAGTGGTTAAATAACCATTTTTCCTCCTTTTCTAATATACACAGTTGCATGAGATGTTAAAATAATAAATGTAACTTAAAAATAATCCCAGCCTGTTACATTTAACGAGCGAAGATTTTCAGGTGAAATTATTTTGAGGAACCTGCCATGAGCCTGGGTTTCACTGAGACATTGTCAGACCATCTTACAGGAAAATTCAATTTTAAAACTAAATTCAGAATTGACAAAAAATTTGAATAGATTTAATCCACATTCCAGACACTTCACCCTGTCAGGCAAACATAACCGTTCAGAGATTCACTTCCAGATTAAACAGATGTTGTTTCTTATAAATAGTTTAAATGTCACTTTATTTCCCATTAAGACAGTATTTTGCTTCTGTTGGCATTTTAACTAAAAAGGTTTTATCTTGAAACAATCTGGTGTCTTGATAAAATGTAAACCTTTCCAACACCCCATACCAGGATGCTGCATCCAGTTCTCGTGTGCCCATTTTAAAAAAGATGTTGAAAAACTTAAGAGGATACACAGAAGAGCCACAAAAATGATTATGGAAATGCTTTACAGTGATATACTAAACGAGTTTGATTTGATCAGTTTATCAAAAAGATGATCAAGAGGTGAATTAATTACGGTGTATAAGTATTTGCATGGGAAGCAAATACCAGCTGCTAAAGTGCTCCTATTTTAATGGAAAAAGGCATAACAAGAACAAATGGCTTGAAGCTAAAGCCAGACAAATTAGAATTAGAACTGAAGTGCAAACTATAACCATGAGCATGATTAACTCTTGGAACAAACTACCAAAGGAAATGATGTATTCTCCATCTTTTGATGTCTTCACATCAAGACTGGATACCTCAAGATAGGCTTTAGCCAAACACAAGTTATTGAGCTAAACAGAGAGGTAACTGGATGAAATTCCATGGTCTGTCATAGACAGAAGGTCATACTAGATAATCTAATGGTCCCGTCTGGCCTTAAAAATCTATCAATCTATGAGCCAATGGAACAGTCTTATAGTGACTATACATATCGTCTGGTCAACACTCCCATATCCCAAACATGGGCAAATAGGATACCATAGCTAGTGGTTTTATTGCTACTGCATGGCCTGGGGTTAATTTGGATGAGTTTGAACATTTCACCTAAGATTCAAACCTTTAGTGATTCTCCCATCACTACTGAAACACTGTGCTAAACTCATCAAACATTTGGAAAGTTAGGAAAAAAATAAATGAAGGGGTCATAATTACCATCTCCTTTGCAGGAATTCAGACAACTATGTCATTAACATAACAAGAACTATATTATTGCTATTCATAAAGGCAGCTCCAAGCTGTGATGATAATATGTTCAGTATCTAGTGCCACACAGATAAGCTCAAAAAAACCCTTTCAGTTATATTCTAATTTGACTGAATTAAATTATGATGTTTTAATGTAAAATGTCATAAAGAATGTATCAGGTATTATTATCTCTATTAGAAATATTTTGCATTTTGTTCACAATTACAAGTAATTTTGTCTGCATAAATTTCACACCTATTTCAATAAGATTTTTAGGGGTGATTATTACCCTGGCTGTTAATAACTACAACACCAATGCTAAGTGGTGATCATAACCCTCATAAGAAGGGGCTGCTGGATTTAAAACAAAATGAGTCTGGACTATATTCTATAGGGTTTTTTGCTGAAGCTTATAGTGCAAGTAATCAGTTTCTGTCAATTCTATGAACAGCTTTTATGTTGACAAGAGGAAAGCCAACATTTCTCAGGCTAAAAGCAAACCTTAACACATTTTGAAATAAATCAGTCTTGTCAGTTTTGGGTTGGATGATGGCAGAAAAAGTTTTCTGAGTTCAGCCCTTTTTACATTCATTAAGAAAAGTCCTCCATTTTATATGATTAAATGCACTGTATGATTGGTTCATAAGGCGATTGATTTACTTTTAGAATTAATAGATTAAATTTAGCTTTGGTGTTGGATTTACTCCAAGTGGGAATTTAGCCAAACATCTTTTTAGCTTACTGATATTGTTGGGTTTAATTAAGACACAACAGCTGACATGAACTGAATGGGTAGACCAGGGATCGGTAACCTTTAGCACGTAGCCTGTCAGGGAAATCCGCTGACAGGCCGGGACAGTTTGTTTACCTGCAGAGTTCGCAGGTTCAGCCAATCACAGCTCCCACTGGCCGCGGTTCGCCGTTCCAGGCCAATGGGGGCTGCAGGAAGCGGCGTGGGCTGAGGGATGTGCTGGCTGCCATTTCCCGCAGCCCCCATTGGCCTGAACGGAGAACCGCGGCCAGTGGGAGCTGTGATTGCAGTGCTTCTGCATAGCAATGATTTTACTTATACACTGTGCGATGTTACAGCATAATGCTACACAATGATGCAGCGGTAGAGGTTTGATGAGGCTAGACCTGAAGGAAGAAGGAATATTTTGAATTTTCTATTTTGTAAGAGAGTAACATATAATTCATTTTCTTTTTGTAATTTATGTCTATAGTTCTAGAGAGTTGTGTTTTTTATAATTGTAGAAACTTATAGAAATAACTACATTTTAGGACTACAGGCTTTTAGATAGGAGCCTGGGGCCTGCTCAAATGACTATTGTAGACAATATTATTATTCCCATTGACTGCACTGGACTTTGGACCAAGTGCTAACTACATTCTTTTGATTCAAAGATTACAATTAGTTTTAAGAATATAATACAAATTGTATATACAGACAACACTTAAAAATACAAACACCGTGTAATGCTCCTGAATAGCCTCTATCCCAGCTTTGAAGAGTTGCTCCTCTCAGTTTAAAACAGTTTCTGTATCAGCTCTTCCTATTCCTCCTGTTATAGCTTTTGCCGAAAGAAACCCTTTGACTTTGGGGCTATTTAGATCTTTTGTTCCAAAATAAATAAAGTGGATCAAACGTGCAGACTTGGAAAGTTTCTGGCTTTCATAAGTGTTTTATTCTATATTAAGCATGTATTATCCTTAATGTGCAATTTGTGCTAATGGTAAAATCCTGCCCTCTGTAGCACTAGAGTACAAGTAGGGCCAGGGCCGAGAAGATGAAGCAGGGAACAACTTTCTTCCACCACAAAAAATGGGGAGGGAAGGCAGAATGTCTACCCTGTGCTCAAAAGAGCCCTAGGAGTTGGGCTCTTTATTATGACATTTGACAGCCTGCAAAACATTTCCTCAATGGCTAGTTATGTGTCTGAAACAAAACCTGTGATGCAAACGTGGACTCTGTGTTTACACTTGTGCCTGTGTTAGCCTGTAATAGCCCCAACTTTGGAAAAGTTCAGATTCAGATCAGAATTTTAACCTCTAGCCTGTGGGTATGTTCATGGATCATGGAGTCTGCATTATTTTCATCATAGGTTTATAGCATTTGTTTCTGGAGTTTGTTTGGAATGGTCTGTCGGTTTAGGGGCATGTGTAGGACGCCTGGTGGCTAATGCACATGCTGTCAGGAGCAGCTTGCACCAGGCAACAATAGCAGTATTAGGCAAACTAACAAATGATAGAGGTAATAAATAATGCCCAGTAGCACATTTTGGTGCCCCACTTTGAGCCAGCTTGAGCTACAATGGCAGATGTGTGGCCTCCTACTAGCTTCACCCCCTGTACAGCTGTCACAGATAACGACAGAATTTTGCTCTTTGAGGGCCAATTAATGCCATCAGTTAAACCTGTGCAACCCGACAGGAGCCAATCAGATTGCATGAGTTTAACTGACAGCAAAATTGAGCCTGCTCTGTATGCACAGTAACGCTTTCTAATATAGTCGAGAAAACAAACAACCCAAGCAAAAGCAATTATAAATTTTTAGCATGGCTTAAGAGTTAATGTTGTATAACAGGTTGTTCTGGCCCTTTAAAACAGGCTATAGGCCCAGCACAGCTCTATTGCAGGTTTCTGCCAAGGATGAATTCTGAGAGTTGAGGTCTCATGGGCTACTGGGAGGAGTAGGTCTTGCAGCAATGTTTACAGGGAAAGGGGGAAGGGATATATGATCTCCATTTTGTTCAGTGCAAGGAAGGCTAGAATAGAAGCAAAACCTCTTGGGGCTTGACAGTCAGACAAGGAAACTAGTAGCTGCTCTAAGTATCTCCTGCTTGAGGGTCTGGAAAGCCCATGAGGAGGTATAAAAAAGACAGTCAGATAGCTGGGTAAGATACTTTGAGGATGAGGTGTTATTCTGGCTAAGAGAGTCAGATGGAGCAAAATCCCAGGAGGGAAATTCAGGGTCTGGCAGAGCACATGGGAGAGAAGAAGAGCAGCAGGAAGGCTTCATGGTTGGACCTGATGTCATTTCATTGTCTAGGCTCCCAAAGCTAGAATTTGCAGAAGAGGGAGGGTGCAAATTCCCAGAACAGTGAATGCACTTGTACTGCAATAACTAGCTCAAAAACTTAAAGGCTATTTTATGTGGTTTTAAGTCAGAGTCTTTAACCTAGTAGTTTATGATTAAACTTTTAAGCTACTTAAAGACATCAGCAGATGTCCACCCACAACATTTGTTTGTCTGACAAAATGGGAATTATGACAGCCTTAAATAGCCTTATTGGTTTGAACCTAGGTGTGTTTTTGCCAGCAGAGATTTTCTACGCTGTGTGGATGCTGGAGACTAATTGAAGTTCATGGCAGGACTGGAAATGAATACTAGAACTGAGTAAATTCACATGTGGTGAATCGTGACAATAAAATCAGCAGGGAAGGGCAATAGGGCTCACATTTCTTGCTTGCGGGGTGTGTGTTAGGGTAATGGGCAGAAGGAAACACTACAGTATGGCCAAAAAATATCAGAGGCTGCATGGCTACTTAAACTTCCACTCTGGTAGCAGGCATGGGTTGTGTTTCCCAACAGTTAACTTACTACAGCTAAGATGATCTTTTGTGATAGAGACTGGAATGAAATTATACTTCAGTGATTACAAAAAAAGAATTTGTCTCTGGTCCAACAAACCTGTCAGTGATTCAGGAGAATATGAAGACTATGGGCCTAATGCTGGCATCATAGATTCTTATATATTAATCTTCAAACTAATGGCCACCATTCACAATTAGTTCCTTTGATAATTCTTTTACAGGCATGTTTCAGTGTTGTTAGGCCCTCTCCACATGATGCACTGACACAACACATTTGCATGCAACATCCTGACAACTGAAGTCTGCTCTCAGGGGGGACAATGTATGAATGTTCCCTTCCACTGATAAACTTTTGTATCTCTGTGTGTTCTTTGATCTAGTGCCTCCACTTGAGCACACACCAACACCTGGTCCTGGCAGGGGACTGGAGCATAAATGATCAAAGCAGCCATATATGATTAGTGATGAGAGCAAACAGCTTGATGATGGATACATCATCTCTTATTTTCTCCTCTCAGGCTCAGAGTCTGAATTGCAGAAGACAGGATAAATCATCCAAGCCACAGCAGAAGCAGGGGGGGAAAAAGGACCTAAAAATGACAAATCTTCTCTCTCTCTCATTTTGTTCACTGAAAGTATAAATAGGGAGCAGATATATGAGGCTGTCACTCCACCGTGCTCATCGGTTCTTATTTAATAGATATTGGATAGAGGTGAATATAATGGTGAATAAATATCATTTAGCCTCAATTTAATGAAAAATACACTCATGCTGTTCTCCGAGGATGTCAGAATCTCTTTGGATAAGCCCTCTAAGGCACAATATTTTGGTTTACCCTTTACCCAAGTCTTAACCCTAGACTATTCAATTGTTCATGTGGATGCTATTGCTCACTATTGCACAAGTACATTTCTTCCAAAACTTCTCCTATGTTTTTCTGCCCACTGACCTCCAACTGATTTAGTTACCAGGCCTAGGTGTACATGCTTTCCCAAATCCCTATTGCCCATCAAGCAGAAATGGTTAGGCTCAGCTACAAATGGAAGACAATGTAATAACACATTGAAACCTTCTGAGGCTTGCCTCCACTTGATTGTCTAGAAAACTTTAGGTAAAAAAACACATAACAACCATGTGTCCTTTATATAAACAGAGTGAGGGGACACTAAATGTTGTTCCTTTCTGTAAGCCTTTAGCCCGTTCTTCAAATGTGTCCTGACACTGAGGTAAACTTTCAGCATATACGGATGGACGTAGGGGCAGAACCCCCATTAACAATGATTTAAGTTCCTTAATTCCCCTGCAAGCTGTGCTGAAAATGAACCCTATTGTGTCATTCCACATCAGTTATGATGATACAGTGCGTGACCTGAAGCAATATAGGTCTAATGCAAGAACTCAGTGCGAGGCTGTTTCACATTGTAAAACACTGAGGGACCGGAAAACGATTTTTAAAGCAGTTTTATTTAAAGGGACACCTTCACATTTCCTTCTTAAAATTTTATATCTGCTATTCTTAAAGGTAACTCTTAGGGTTATTATAACGGAACTATTTAAGGAAACTATATTTCTATTATATTTACCTTTGTTTACTTTTTGCATTTGATAATGTTTTGTGCCTCATTAGTTTTGCCATTCTGTTGTTTGTACCCAGTCTTTCTGAAGGTTTGCAAGAGGGAGGATCTCTGTCAGAAAAAGCAGCAAAGCGGAAACTGAAACTGAAAAGGCAGAAGGCAGGAGGGTGCAAAACAAGAGGGGAGGATTGGGCCTGTTCCTGTTTGGTTTGGTTTCTATCATAGCCACCACAAAAGCCCCTTATAAGAACCAAAAAAAACAACCCAAAAAAAAGAGATTTAAAAAAATTCAGCACACACCGTTTGAAAGATGGTCTTACAGAAAACTGATTTTGTTTAAAAAAAAGTTTTTTATTTCAAGGTTGACAGTATCACTATACTGTCAGGTTGACAGTATCACTTCAGGTTGACAGTATCACTATAACTTATTTTAAAGAACTTATAACCCTCCTTTCCCTCCCCTCCAGCCATAGCCACTACATTTTTCCACACATAAAATGCCATGGCAACAATATAGCTCTTGATTTCCAAAAAGTCTAGGTACTTTCTTCTGTTCCCTCTGCTTCCTCGTAAGAGTGTATTTCAGGTTAACAAGACAGGAGAAAACCAAAATGTCACACTCAGCTTCAGCCTCATATTTGGCTTTTCTTCCATCCCAAGAAAGGCCAAAAGGTGGAAGTATTTGATGGATCCAATTTTGTTTCCACAATAAAGAAACTAAAGTATAATAGTTTTGACTGCATTGTCATTTTCCACATGATATGCTTAGGGAAGATTATTTCTGTGGATCTGTATCGAAGCACCTTTTCCAACTGCCCGTTTGATAACTACCAAATTAAAGGACTGCAGTTTTGCCCTATCATTTGGCATTTTGCTAGCATTAATATGAAGTGATAATAAAGACAGAAGCAACTTGTGCCACAGGCTTTCAGATGGAACTTTATATTAGCATTTGTATACTCCCCTGCAGGAAACCTACTAATGAGAAACATTAATATTCTAACCTAGCACAGACAATTGAAATATTAAAGGTTTTATTATACAGGTCTTTTTTATTAATCGGAAGATGCATGTGAATGATCCAATTAGCTTCTCATGCTTATATATGCTTATACCAGAGTCCAGCCCAAATCCACACATTTCAGCGAAGTTTGGTTCTGGATCACACCCTTCTTTGTTTTATATTGGCCTCTTCTACCTGCTATCTGATTTATCAAATTTTATTATATCTGCATATTTACATGAGGGCAACTAATACTTCCAGGCAATCTTGTTTGTTATGAAAATGGCACACTGTAAGCAGCAGATTAAATGTTTTGTCTCAGTTCTTGGATGGCAAGAAACAGTAGTTAAAAATCAACAAATCCAGGCCATCAAAGACCTTGTAACCAAACACATCAAATCATTTTTTTAAGGCAACTTGATGAAAGTCCACTAAGAAAAAAGAAAAGCACAGCAAGGCAAACTAACTACTCTAAACAGACCAAATGGTCATACATTAAACTGAGAGGTTGCAAATCAACCCAAAGTAAACGCAATCAAGTAATAAGAAAACAGGCAAAACATAAAAATATTATTGGCTCCTTTCCATTCCCTCTTTGACTATCTAATAATAGCCAATGATATTAGGCATCCTGCTATCACTGATTTTAATATCACTGGTTAGTGGAACTCCTTTAGTATTGAGGTAGATGTGTTGTAGATTTCCAGAAGTGTTGCACTGTAATTTATGAAGTCTTTAATGGTCACTGGGAATAAAGTGCTGCCTATCAGCTTCTGACTGACACATGCCATATCCTAGCAAAAATGCTTCTGGGAGGATATTTTGATAGTCATGTTCCTATTCACATGACAGTAAAGAACAGGAATGCAACAAACAAACAAACGCCCAAATCTTCTAAAGCAGTCACTACTACTACCCCATGAAAGCAGCAAAACATTGTGGAGGCTAATTATGAAGACTGAGACTATTGTAATTGCTGAATTTGTGGGTTTTTTGTAAAAAAAATTGGGATCTTAAATGATCTTTGAACAATATAAATCTGATCTGAATCCACAAGATGGAAAATTCAGAGTAAACAACTAGACCCCCAGTCCTACAACTACTACATGTTTTTAACTTTACCCATGTGAGCAATTTCAGTGACTTCAATGGAGCTGCTCACATGTATAAAGTTAAGTATGTGCATAAGTATTGGTAGGAGTGTGGTCAAAAACTCCATCTACTGTCACCATCTGACTCTGTCCGAATATAGCAACACATGGCCTGTCAGGGCATGACCTTGCTCCCACTGAAGTCAGTGGTTTCCATGAGCTCAGGATCAAGCCCAGTTATCCTCTAATATCTGAGAAAAGCTATCTGAGAAACTAAAGCAATTAGATCACCTGAATTGTGTCTGGTGGTTAATAATAGAGGAAAGATGGACAGGTGACTAAATTACTGGCTGAGGATTTAAGAGATGTATGCCTAATTCCCATGTCTTCCACAGAATTATGGTGTGGACTTCATCAATTTCTCTGTGCCTCATTTTCCCATTTGTAAAATTAGGATAATAATTCCTTTGTCCATTTGGACTGTAAACTCTTTGGGGGCAAGAGCTGCGTGTTTCTACATGTTCAGCACCGTGGGACCCTAATCTCAATTTTGGTTTCTTGGCTAGACTAATAATAACAACAAAACCCTCCTCAAAAGAAGTCAACCTGTCATGTTTGGACATCTACTGATTCATGTAATAAAAATATGTAGCCATGTACATCACTGATTAGTTAGTGTAGGCTGCAATCTAACAATCAAAATTAGTAATTAGTAGAGCTAGTCAAAACATTTCAACTGAAACACTTTCCAACTGGAAAATGGAGTTTAATCTAAATTGAAATTTTCTATGAGTCAGGTTGATGTTAATCTCTGCCTGAGCCATTATGTTACCATGTGGGAGTTGTAGTTCTGGGTCCCTCATGCCCCCATTCTCCTCCATGGTCCCTGCTCCCTGGTAAGACTATATGTCCTATGATGCAATGCAGTTTCTCCCTGTGGGTAAGCTTCTGAGGCGGAAGAAGAAGGAGGAAGAAAGATCTCCATGGCAGAGAAAGATTACTGATGACTAAAAGAACAGGATACACAAAATCCGTAATTGGATTTTGAAATTTAAGCAATCTGATGAATAGCTCAAGTATATATGAGTCTTGAACACAAAACTACAGCTCATCTGCAGGTTGGTCTGACCCTGCCTACTTTTGAATATATGGCAACTAGCTCTGGATGCCCCCCAGGCACCTCAGGCTTATTAGGTCTTGGATTTTTTGTAGTTTCCAACTAGTAAACATCATTTGATGAGTTTGATTATTGTAATGGTAAAGAGAACATCATTTCATCATCGTGCATTTTTAAAGCACTATTGAAATCTAAAGAGAACAGCAGAATCAGAATTAGTGGGGCAGATGACAAAGGAAATAAGAAATATCTATATTGCAAAAGAAGCAATTATAACTTTCCCTAATATGGAACTTGTCTCTGCAAATAAAATCACTATAACACAAGGAACTGTCTCATCTGCTGTGCAATTTTAATGCTATCAAAACAAAAAATGGATTTACCTGGGGGTCCCACTCACTCAGGAAATTGAGATATACATATTTGCGAGAGGAGTGAATGCTGTTGTGTATTGTATTGATCCCACCTAAAAGGTCCCCCTTTTTAAGTTTAAACTTTTCATACCTGGGAGTCTCTCTTTACAGACCCACTGTGTTGTACATTGACTGAACAAGAATCTGACTAATAAAATACATGAGTATTGAATAAAGCCAAATTATTTCAATTGCAGATGCTCTGTGTACAGCAGGAGTACTTGTGGCACCTTAGAGACTACAAGTACTCCTCTTCTTTTTATGGATACAGACTAACACGGCTGCTACTCTGAAACCTGTCTACAGCAGTGGTTCTCAACCTGCGGCCCATAGGCCATTTGTGTCCCAATCAGCACACAGTTGTGGCCCATGTGACATCTATTGTGCGAATGCGGACATCTATTGTGCGGATGCGGCCCACATAACACATAGGGAGCTGCATACGCAGCCCACAATGGTAAGAAGTTGAGAACCACTGGTCTACAGTAATGAAAAATAAAGATTTAATTATAAAACTAGGAGACAAGGGATAGCAATGGATGTTCTGAGTTATGAGCAAAATAAAAATAGAAGCCTCAGAGAGTGCTTGCAATATTTTTTATGAACCACTTGATCGTTGTTATGAATGGGTGGAACCATTTCCAGAAAGTTTTTCTGCTTCCAAGTAATGTGGGTATCCTCTACTCTGTTAACTTGAAGATACTTTAGGTCAAGTATTGCAATGGTGCTTTAGCTGCTGTCCCCTCATGCCACTCAGGTGTTTTTTAAGCAGTCCATGAAGTTTCTTAATTTAGCACCATGTTGTCCAAAGGTAGCTCTGAAATCATCCTTTTAAAGTAAATAATGTTCTTGAACTGTGCTCTATGGATTGCACAGTTTTTCTTGGTGGTTCTCATAATGAAAGAACTAACAGTTTTGTGGTATTGACAGGGAAGGTGGTCCAAGAAAGGACACTTTCTTACACAATAATTCACAGAATTAATAAGTTGAGGAACACCTAACTAAAAACCGTTCATGCCTGGAAGTAACGATAGTCACAGCCTAGAGTCCCTCTGTGTTATACACTGCCTGGGCAACAAATCCACTCTGTCTCATACATTTTCTGTATCCTAGTGCCACTGGTATATTTGGTGCCTGTGAGATAAGCAACATTGAAACAATTCTGGGAGGAAATCTTTTAGCTATATCAGACTTTAGGGAACGTAACAAAACACTGTTTAAAAAATTAAAGAACCAGATTTTTTTTAAAAATAAGGTTTTACTGAGAAGGGAAAGTAAGGTTCTACAGTGGGCACTCTTAAATAGTTAATTATGGGTTTAAATGTAGTAAAGGTTTCAGAAATATTCCTGTACTTAACCTGGAAAACACCGCTAGCACCAGTAATATTTCTAGAATTAGAATTAACTTTTTAAATGCATCAACTGTACATGGAGAAAGTCTGACTATAGTGAGGCAGGCTCTCTGTCTAGAAATGAGGAAAGACAAATGTAAAAGATTAAAGTATTTAACATATTTAAATTTATAATTTACTTGATTTTCTCTCCAAGCCCCTCCACCTTTTTTGGGGACTTCTGAACTTGTGTGAGGTTTTTCTGGTTATGGCTGTAGTTCATCGTGTGTGTGGAATGGGAGGATGCATAAGAGCAGAGCAGCAATCATCAAGTACAGTTTGTGCAATCGCTGGGTAGTGGGTATGGATTTTTTATTTCATACGTCATTCACAAATTGCTGCTCCCATCCCACAAAGAAAGAACATGAAATATGTCCTTTATGCTATCGTCATTGTTTTGAAATAAATACATTGGGAACAGCTGCAATCATTTACATTTTCCTTCCATAACCTCACCAGCCTCATTGATAGCAAAGTTGCATATTTACAAAGTAAAAGATAAAGAAGAAATCATATTATTTCAGTAACAAGCTACGCAACCATATTATTTTCATTGATTTGGCCTTTATTTATTGTTTGTTTTGTTCTGCAGCATATATCTGTGGTATTTAATCTTTGACCATAAACTATTAGACTGTAACAAATCTAGGTCTTCATCTCAAACAATATGAGGGAGAGATATTTGTTGAAGAGAAAGTCAATGACCACAGTGATACCTCTGAGTCCCAGTTCATGTTCTTCTGGTTTATCAAGCAAACAAATTACTGGAGCATATTACCACTCCGGTTGCTACCATGCTAGGGTTCTATATGTTAAAAGGTCATCCCCCCCACAAAAAAATGGCTGCCGACCTAAGGTAAAGTCAAATATCAAGTCATATTATTTCAAAATATGAACAATTTCATTTTACAGAGCTTTCTTTTCCCTCCACTGAACAAATGTCCTGAGTCTGAAATTATATTCCCATGGGCAAACCTTTGCCCACAGGCAAAGCCTTGACTTCAAGCATACCCCTTCAAGTCAATGGGGCTCCACACAGTTTCAAGGGTCCCCTGGCACAAGTCTGATTGCAAGAATGGAGCCATAGGGCTTGATTCTCATTTACATTAAGACCACTTTCCACAACTCTGGTACTGTAAGAGCCATCAAATGGGTATAAACTATATTTACACTCACTTTAAGGCCACTTTACGTTTCCAGAATAGTATAAAATGGTTGTAATGTTAATTACAATCAGGCTCATAGTTACTATAGAGTACAATAGATCGGTGACTACAATCAGATACCATAACTGTACACTTCTATACTAAGGTGGAGGAAAGGATATATTATCAATGATGTATCTTCTTTCTCAGTCTTATTTCATAAGTACAGATCATGACTGAGAAATGTATGTACTACTTTTACTGTACAGTTTAACTGCAGCAAGGGAGGTGTAGGTTGGACATTAGGAAAAAGTTCCTAACTGTCAGGGTGGTTAAACACTGGAATAAACTGCCCAGGGAGATTGTGGAATCTCCATCTCTGGAGATATTTAAGAGTAGGTTAGATAAATGTCTATCAAGGATGGTCTATACAGTATTTGGTCCTGCCATGAGGGCAGGGGGCTGGACTCGATGACCTCTCGAGGTCCCTTCCAGCCGTAGAATCTATGAATCTATGAATATTATAGCTTTGTAGTCTTGTGTAGGGCTTTAAAAACTCAGAAATGGTTTTTTACTGCTCTTATATGTCAGACCAGGAGGTAAATCATTTTAGTAGCAGTTCTTACAATGTAGTGTACAGGTGACAGAGCAAAGGAGTATGTGTCTCTGGGCCTTAAGAAAGACTCCATGGTTGAGAGGTCTTGATGGTCCTTCGTGATCTAAATTACTGTTTAATTGAAAATTGTAAGGCCATCTCTGAATTGGGAAAGTTTTTAAATTCAGGGCATGGATAACAAAGTCCTCTACAAAATAGAAATAGAATGGGATGAAACTGTGGAAGCTTTGACATGCTGCTGTTCTGGAAAGATCACTTCTCGGAAGGCAGAGACTAGTTCATTCTCCATGTCCATTCAATCATAACCTCCAGTGTTGAGCTTGTCAATAAATATCCAATTAATTTTGTCTATGGTGATGATACCTGTGATAGGGAGCACATTTTATGGACCACCAACTCATTTCACATAGGACACTGAAGAACCATTGAATGGTCACAACTTTGTTACTGATAACCTGCTTCTGAATAAAAACAAGTGACCAAAGGTCAAAAGACTCTGTAGCTCATGACCCCCTAGACATCCAGTCCCTAAAATTGCATCGATTTAAGCACTGGCCTATTGTTAAGTCTTATTTATTCAAGATTTAGATAGAAACTGAAGGTGAATGATGTACCAAGCACCATGAGATGTAAAGACTGACCCATTATTTTAATGTTTCCACTTTGTTGCACTTCCTCATTTAGAAGAGATTCAGGGCTACATTTATACCTCTTGGGAGGCCTGGGAAGAGGCAGGGTTAAATTAAAATGGACTCAGCCACCCATAGTAAAACCAACTGAGAGTTTTATATTCCAACATCTGCTACAAAAAAGGTTATAAGATTGTAGTTGTTGGATTACTTGCCCGCTACTCCACTTATAGGAGCAGTTTGAAAATAATTTAGATAAGGTACATCTCCAGTTAAAGCATGAGATCCTGGTCAATGTCAATGTTACTTCTTCTGTTCAATGTCAGATGGATAGATATAATCCTTAAAGGGCAGAATGCAAAATATTTGAATTAAAGTAACCCATGACAGGAAGTGACAATTGCTTCTTTATCCCCTGCAGCAGTGCAAAAAAGACAGTGTATGTCAGTGTCACCTAATAATTCTATTTATTAAAATTACCACGATAACTCTACCATATTTCATGTTGCATCAGATTGAGAGTGCATTTTGCCTTTTGCACAACTTAGTCTATAAATAAAATGTAAAGATATTTATATTGATTTGTTTCCATAGCAATGTGAAAGCCTCTCTTGGGTTTCCAAGGCAATGTGCAGCAGAGTAGCAAATCAGGAAAGTCCAGGAGATGTTGAGCAAGTAATAGGTTTAGGAAACACCACTGTTTTCCAAACAGAAATATACTGTTTATATACAGCAACCTGAAATATTGCAGGCTGTAAACTAAAATAATAATTCTCCCCTGTGTTGTAATTCCCTTTGTCATTGAATATATTTATGAGGAATAGCATCAGAAATATATTTTTGTTTATTACACTGAATCAACAGTTCTCAGTGTAGTGGGACAGTGGGGGGTGTGTGTTCAATTTTAGATTTAAAAAGATGTGGCAACTGCCTAGAGTGACTTGTAAGGGCCTGATGCAAAGCCCATTGAAGTCACTGGGATTCAAGGGGCTTCCGATCAAGCCCTCAGGCTATCAGAGAATGACAACCATTATTTTGTGATCTGATATTTTTTGTCACTGTAGAAGAACACATGGAGTGGTTTTGACGAACCAGCCAGAACTTTTGTCCATTCCTGACCACACCTTTTTTGGAGTATTTTGTGCTTTCTGTCTCACCTACCTACCTAGTGGAGAGACCTAAAATGAGGGAATACCCTCCAATCACATAGGAAGGCAGGGAAAGAGAATGTCATCGTCATCAATGCACCTTGCTTCCTATATTTGGGCTGTCGGCAGCCCCTCCTCAGGTCTTCTGAAGTGAAATAAGTAGCAGAGAAGATGACCACCAAATCTTTATAGCACTGTTCCCTGCTTAGTCTAGGTAACCAGAGATTAACAGTAGCCCAGATCCTGGGCTGCACTCAGAAGAGCCCTGAGTGGGGAAAATATCTGAATGGTAGGGCTGGCCAAGAATGGCTCCAGTGTCTGGTATAATCATGCATGCTTTGTAGATGACACAAACTTGGAACTAAGCCTTAGTTTGGTCCTGGTGAACCTCAAACATTTGGATGCAAACTTATCTGTGTCAATTTGTTGTCAATATTCAGCTGGAAATCTCACCAGAACAGATTTTCTTCCAAGATTTCAGATTTTGGTGGGTCCAAAAATACTGCAGTAAGAGCCTCTATGTTGTGGAATGTTAGCACTTGCAAAGAAGAAACCAGCCAGGGAGGTAAGCATTTTATTTTTAGAGGTAAATGATTTTTTTTTCGGCCTAAAAAAGATTTGGTTCACCTTGGAATTTGTTTGAACCTGCTAAATCACAAGCCTCACATGGATTGCTCCCCTGCCACAGCCTTTCTGCCTCTGTGCTGGGAAAGCAGCTGCTGCCTCTGGCTTCAGGTAAGCCATCATTTATTTATAAATATCTACAGGAGAGAGCCAGTGCACACTCCTAGGAATTAGATATTCAGAGTTATGTTCACTTTCCTGTCTTCTGCCTTTACTTTCACGCAATCTCTACTTGAGTTAGATGTTTGCAAGTCTTCCTCCTTTGAACTATGCAGGCTACAGTATGAGTTAGAGTATCTCATACTTCTCATCTGTATGCAGGTACTCCAGAACCCACCGTTTGAAAAAAAATGTGCTGTTGAATTACTTGATCAAATTCGTATCCGTTTCATTTGCAATTTCTAAGCAAAAGCATTTAAACATGTACCTAAATATTTGTATAAAGTGTGTGTGTAAAGAAATGACAAATTTTTGAGTGCAAAAGAACATCACGTTTCAGTGACCTGCGATGTCTGTCTCATTATTTTGAAAATGTGCATTCTTTGCTTATACACAAAATGTGTTTGTAATTTGACAAATAAACAAGCAAAATACTCTGTCATCTTGGGAACATATATACCTATTTATATTAATTAATGAAACAAGAGTCTCATCTGGTGGATTTCCACTATAAACGGATAGAGAATCAGCTCAAAGTTGCAGCAGTATTGAAAGAGTTTGTCAACGAATATGTATATGTTTTTCAAACAATTGAGGATCATAAATTCGTACAGGAGATGCTGGAAACTGCTAATTATCACAGGCAGAAACCTTGATTTCTGTATGTTCAGGAGCAAAGGCTTCTGATTATAATCCTATCATATCCCAATATAAAACTATGTAATAATCTAGTTCTTATAGATGTATAGGTTGTGTACAACCACATTTTCATTCAATTCTCTATAAATATATTACAAGAAAAATGGAAGGAGAGGTTTCCATACATGTCAATTATTAGATGGAGTTCTGTTAGCTTCTGATGTAAGTGTATATCAAGATCAATCTATTTTCCATTTTGGTAGAGATTGGGAATGTTCTACAGAAGCTAAACTCAATCCTGGACAGAATTCATGCAACCCTACTGAAGTCAAGGCGGAACCTTCCAGTGGGATTACTTGGCTATAACTCAGAGCAGAGTATGGTCTCTTTTTTCTGTTCAGTTAGGTCTACATGGTTTGGTTTGTTGTTGTTGTTGTTTTTTTTCCTTATTCTCTGTTCACTAATTCCCTGTTTTATTTAGGAATACTTTCAGTTCTTCTGATTTTACCACTGCAAAATGGTGCACTCGCTTGTCTCTACCTACCACATGTACAAGAAGCCTTATTGAGTGATGTACAATTATATTCTGTCATCAGTTTGATTTTTTTCCACAGTAAAACCGTTTCTTTATGACAGAATTTCATTTAAGATTAAAGGCTCCGTTGTGGCTTTTTACTACTAATGCACACGGCCCCAAGGAGCACTCCAGAAGGGATAGTGTCTTAGGATAGTACAGCATGCTTTTTCCCCATGCAGGATTGACCAGTTCAAAGGTGGGTTGGGACTATGGCCCTAGCTCTTCTCTATCTCCTTTTGGGTGGCTTGAACCTGCAGCTGCTTGGTCATTGCATGAGGGATGCAATGGAGGATGTCATCTTCTTCCTTATCACTTCCACCTATCTAAGGGCTTGTACACACTAGTGCTTACTTCGGCATAACACAAGTCATTCAGGGGTGTAGAAAAGCCACCCCCCAAATGACGTAAGTTCCACAGACCTATGCACCAGTGTGAACAGTGCTGTATCGGTGGGAAAAGCTCTCCCACTGACATAGCTACCACCTTTGGGGGAGGTGGAGTAATCACGCCAATGGTGGAGCTCTCTCCCCTCAGCATAGAGCGTCTGCACTAGCAGTATTACAGAGGCACAGCTACATCAGTACAACTGCACTGCTGTAGCGATTCTAGTGTAGATTAGCCCTAAAAAACCAAGAGCCTTTGATCCCTGTTCAGCAAAGTACTTAAGTACATGCTTAACTTCAAGTATAAGATTAAGTCCCACTGACATCAAGGACTGCTCAGGTGCTTAAAGTCATCGCTTAAGTGCTTTGCTGAATCCAGCTGCAGTTAAACAGATGCTCAGAGCTACACATGTGCTGAGTGTTTTGTTGGCTTGGGGCTTTAAAATAGTTAAAATAGTAATGGCAAACAGCTGTAATCCTTCATGGAACAATAGCTGACCAATGCACAATACAAGTGGATTTGTCTCCATGGCTAACACTGAGCACTGCAACTGGAAGCTTTTACCCTTGGGAGACATATGCCTGGATTGGCCGGCTTTGTGGCTTTTTACGAATCAAGTATATTTCAAACTACTGAAAATATTCCATGCTTACAAAAAAAGTTTTGCTCTGAATGATCCTTTCCATCTAGTCACAATATCCTTCAGCCCACGTTTATTTTTATTTCAGTAATCAGGTTAACTAAAAGGAACTTTGAAGATAACCATTCGCAAAATGAAACAGGATAAGACTCAGGTAATTATAATCTTTAAAACATTGAGAATAAATTCTAACAGATTAGCATCTTTTTAAAAAAGGCTTCAATATTTTACTTATTGTGGGGGAAACTGGGAAGTACTGAAGAATTTCTTATTATATAAACTTGATGCAACAAAATAGGCCATTTCCATTTCAAACTGGTCAAGTGGCAAGGCACTGGAGTAGGCGTCGGAAGACCTGTGTTCTAATTCCAGTTCTTCAACTCAACAGCTGTTGACATTAGGCAACCTCTTAGCCCTTGTTTCTCCTCTCACCCCTGGTCTGTTTTGTCTATTTGGATTGTAAATTCTTTGGGCAGAGACTGTTATTCACCATGTGTCTGTACAGTGCCTAGCACTATGGGCTCTGATCTTGGCTGAAGCTTCAAAGTGCTACTGTCATATGAATACAATTTCTTTAGCCTCTTGATCAACATGCACAGGCACATTAAAGCCAAATGTTGTCATGTGCTGTCTGCTCATGCTGATGTGGTTTCTTTGGCACATTTGGACTTACTGTATGATCATCCAGAGGTTCCCAGAAGTGCCACTTTCTCTGAATAAAGACTGATCAGCTGTAGGAAATGGAGATGATCACACTGATATAAAATTTACGGCCCTTCTCTCCCATGAAAAGCTGAAGGAGCAGCTAAAACTGAGTCTTTTCTGTTTAATAGGATGGAACATTTCTTCGAAAACGAACTTCAGTGCCACCAATTGGCATTTTAGCTCCAGTGTCTGCAACTGGTCTGTATAAACATAAGAACCTGGAAAGCAGTTGTCAAATCAACTGCATGTAAGGCTCTGTTGAATTCATTGCATTCCCTTTAAAAGGATAATACACATAAGAATTGGATGATTTAGGATAGCCAGTAAAGATGGAATATAGTCAATAGATACCTTTATGGTAAGCATATAAATTTTTTGACAATATATTAGAAACTATCCAGAAGTATTCTGTAATTTAGTGATATATGCATACATACAGCACAATACCCAGACCTGTTGAATTGTTCCAAAAATCTGTCACATAGTTATCTGTTTCAAGATCTTTTCAAGTCAGAAAATGCATTGTCTGAGCTCTATAAAAATATACAACTTTCGTCAATCTAATACCTATTGGGAGTGAGGGGAGGATATTCCAGAATCCTTTTAAATCCATAGATAGTAAAACCTAGCTAAACTGCAGTTCACTAATTCACATGCATTATCATTTGGACACAACAAAATGTTAGTTTTGTTGTGTCCCTTCTCAGTAAAGATTTATAAGTATGCTGTGCAGTGGTCTAATAAACTATTCCTGTCAAAATAAATGAACCAAGTATATTTTGTGACATATTATCCTTGCTTTTTCAATTGTTGGTTTTCTTACTAATTTGCAAAATTCAATAATGTGCAGTGGATGCCTGAGGCATTAGTGCTAATTAGCAATGCATTAGTACTACTGTTTCAGCAGATATGGCTACTGGAAAATATATGAGCAAAGCTTCTTTTTTAATTCCCCAGTATATTAATTTTATATCACCTATTTGGATATACTTCAAAAAACATTTGGACTGTTACCAGGATAAGTCAGAATAAAGCTATCCATTGATCTTTGGTTCATCACTGTAACGGGGCCCTATAATAACTTTGATGCATGGGAAAATGTATTTTGGTCTGTGTAACTGAGTGTACATTGGCCCTTTAAGGGTATCCATATGCCAGGTGTGGATCCAAATCCAGTGCAGCACAGAACAAAAGTATTCTGGGAAATGTAGTCTAGAGAGATAGATGGGTGATATAATGCAGGGAACATGCTGTGACTGAGATCTGATGATTGCAGAACTATGTAATGCAAGTGCTTTCATCTGTCTGGGAGAGACTAAGGACACAGTAAAACCTGATCTGGGCAAATATGGGCAGTTAGGGAGTGCAATGAAACAGAAGGGAAAAGAGGCCTTGAAGACACCTGGCATGAGGCATAGAGACAGGCAGAAGAGGAGAGAGAAGAACTCTTGGGAAGGCTAAAGCACATGAAGAAAAAGGCCTGGGGCAACACACTAATGGTGTATACATATATTGTTTGGTCAAGGTTTTTTTCAATTATTTTTCTGTTTGAAGGAGGTATTAATATCTTTCTCTGTCTCTCTTCATTGTGAATATGACTGGAGACAACAGTCTGCGAACTGAAAGGCCTCCTGGAAAGAAGTTTCATTTCCCAGTCACCTTACCTGTATTTTCTCATATTTTTGTTTTGGGATTGTATTATTCTCAGCTGAGTCAGGATGGCCACTCTAGTGAATGCAATTTATTACATGAAACAAATCTCAAGTCTAGTAAACCGTATTTTTTAAATGGAAGCAACAACTGACTAGGGTTAGTGTGTGACATAATTAATTTGTTCATATTTCTGAACCAGCTACTGATAAAGCGTTTTCTCTGTTGGCAACAGTACTGCAGAACAATTTACATTCGTTTTCTTTTTTTGAAATGAAATGTTAAATTTAATTTACTCAGATAATTGGATGATGGAATCCCTTCTATGGACTAAAATCTAAATTGGTATTTCTGACACTCTCAAGTTAAAACATTGAATTTGCAGAACCCTTGACAGCAAGAAAACTATTTAATGGGAACATTAGCACAAGTATTATAAAAGCAGGTCCATTTTCATGCTTTCCCCACAATCTCTCCCAAATAAGTAGACCACTAATGAGATTCAATTAGCACTTGTACTGGTGCTAAGGGCATAAAAATTTTAATCAGCTGTTAATTAAAGGCCTGCCTTATTGCTCTGTAACCCCAAGTAACCCAGTTTTGTTCCCACACAGAAATATAATTATTTTTAAGTTTCCAAAAGGCTCCCAGGCGCATGGAGAATATCCTCACTAGTTATTCTAAGAATCCTATACTGTATATTGCTGTGTATAAAAGAACAGCCAAAAAAATGAATAAGCAAATCATGAATCAGAAGGGGTTTCAGCAGGTTAGCAGCATAAAATAATGAGAAAAGTCAGTGTACCATGTTCCCCATCCAACCCTTGTCCAATCAGAAGTCTATAATGTCCAATGTTAAAAATAGCACTAGCAATGATCATGGAATATACAACAGTGATGCTTTAGTGATGGGCTAATCCAACCCCCTGCATTTGTCCAGGGGTTGTACGGAGATGTAAGGAGAGTGCCTGGTGAAGAATCCTACCCCCACATCCCACACCAGGGAGTGACTCTACAGTCACTCAGCAGAAGCTGTGGTAGCCCAACGGCTGGAGCAGCCAATTAACTCTGTATCTGAGTCTTCATTTTGTTGCACACAATTTTCTTCTTTCACACTGTGATCCACAAAGCCTGCGTTAGGTGACTCGGCTCCCGATAGAATGAATGGAGAGAATGAGATTCACACAACCAACATGCTAGACAAGGAGCTGCCTAAGCTAGGCAATGGGAAATGCTAAGAAGGGTATGTCCTAAGACCTTCCCCCTCCTGGAGACAGGTGACGAAGTATGGACTTCAGGGAGGAACTGATCTCCGCTTAGCGCTCCGCAGCCAAGAGTCCATCTCCTGGAGTCAGCCATCTTAAGAGCCTAAACAGTTTCTTGCTGGAATGAGGTAGGCACCTGCATTGCTAAACACAAAATGGAGGAGAAGGAGGTGGTGCCTAATTTGAAACTTGAAGCCCAGTGGTTAGAGCACTCACCTGGGACGTGGGAGACCCTGCTTCAATTCTCCCCACTGCCAGAGGGGAAGAAAGGATTTTAATGCAGGTCTCCCACTGTGACTGAATTCCCCACCTGTATTTACACCCTACACACCATTGTAATAAGCTTCATACAAAATAGGCCTTGTGAGGCATCATTTAAAAACTAATAACTCACTGGTCAATAATTATCAAGGAGAAATGTGTGTAGCAACATTATATGTAGAGTTATAAATGTAAGCTGAAATTATGACTGAAATCACAATTGCCAACTTTCACGTGGCAAATAAGCCCCCCTACTTTCACAATAAGCAAAAATCAAGCTAATCCCATTTCCAAACAAGGCCAAAACAAGCCAATCCCTAAGAACCCCAGCACTCTATGTAACTAGATTCCCCGCGGCGTGCAGTCTGGGACTGTGATGGGCCCACTGTGCACCCCTGGCTTTCTCCCCTCCTTGCCCCTGCTTTCCCCTTACCCCTACTTGCTGGGAGCTGATCAAAAAAAGGAAGCAACAAGCTACAAGCCAAAAACTAGCCAACAAGCAACTCACAAGCCAATTAAGCCAAAAACAAGTCAAATTTCTGCATTTTTTCCACGGGTTTGGCATATCTGACTGAAATGTGTTTACCAAACAAGTATAGGGAGTGGCAAGCCGGACAAAAGATAAGCTGACAACCTCTAGCCAGGTGTCATCAAAGTTGATTGGTAAAGTGGCCATTCTTTGACAGTGAAGCAGGGCAGGAACAGATAATTTTGCATTTTAGCATGCAAGAA
This sequence comes from Chelydra serpentina, assembly GCA_037349315.1. Lineage (NCBI taxonomy): Eukaryota > Metazoa > Chordata > Testudines > Chelydridae > Chelydra > Chelydra serpentina. Next base: position 50,614,724 of record JBAIAC010000010.1, read on the forward strand.
CATGGAACTTTCACCATGAGATCCATGTCTCCATCCTCCCAGCCGAAAAGAGCTTTATCTAGGGGTAACCCTCCAGAAAATGCATTTCAAAGGGTGACTGGACTATAAAAGTGAGGGCACAAACACCCCACATATTCTCTCTCTCTCTCTCTCTCTCTCTCTCTGTCACCTAACAAGACAAGAAACCAGCCCTTTGAACTTTGAGGGCAGACCCTGACTTGAGAATTTGGTCAGCTATGTTTCTGGGAACATGTGGTAAGGATTTTACCTTGAACCTAGTTTAGTTTGTTAAGTTTTACTTACTAGAAACCATTGTATCTTTATTTTTCTTTGGGGCTTTATACTTGTACTCACTTAAAATCTCTCTTTGTAATTAAATAAGCTTGTTTTATTCTTTAATCAAAACTAATCCAATGTTGTGTTTAAACTTAATTGTTTGGTAACTCCAATTAAAGTATCAAACTGTTGTACATTGACCCCTTAATTGGGCAGAGGACCTCTAATATCTGATCTTGGGGGACAGACCAATCCTTGCTTACAGACAGCCCCCCAACCTGAAGCAATTACTCACCAGCAACCACACACCATACAACAAAAACACCAACCCAGGAACCTATCCTTGCAACAAAGCCCGATGCCAACTCTGTCAACATATCGATTCAAGTGATACCATCACAGGGCCTAATCATATCCGCCACGCCATCAGGGGCTCATTCACCTGCACATCTACCAATGTGATATATGCCATCATGTGCCAGCAATGCCCCTCTGCCATGTACATTGGCCAAACCGGACAGTCTCTACGCAAAAGAATAAATGGACATAAATCTGACATCAGGAATCATAACATTCAAAAACCAGTAGGTGAACACTTCAACCTCCCTGATCACTCAATGACAGATTTGAGGACAGCAGTGTTGCGACAGATTAACTCCAAAAGCAGACTTCAAAGAGAAACTATTGAACTCGAATTGATATGCAAACTAGATTGCGTTGCCTCCGGATTAAATCGAGATTTGGAATGGCTCGGCCATTATGTTAATTGAATCTATTTCCCTTAAGTTAACGATCCTCATTCACACCTGTGTGACCATCTTGTTTATCACTTCAAAAGCTTTTTCTTCCCCTGCTGTCATGTTTCCTCTCAACTAATTAGCCTCTTAAGATTGGTCTATACACCTGGACCATCATGTTTCTCTGACTGTATAAATGTCTGTCTGAAGTGTATTTCATTCCATGCATCCGATGAAGTGAGTATTAACCCACGAAAGCTTATGCTGAAATAAATTTGTTAGTCTCTAAGGTGCTACAAGTTTTTCTTTCTTATTTTCATTTTGCTGACACAGACTAACACGGCTACTACACTTAAACCTATCTAATATCTGAACAGACCAGTAAAGGGCTGGATGGCACAGAACACATGTTTAGGGAAAATTTAGGACTGGGAGAGTGTTGAGGGTCACCCTGCAAGCAGGATCAAGGCTGCTGGAAGACAGAGTGTGGCTGGTGTATATCTGGCAGGCTGCAGCTATACACAAACAGTCAGGGTGTGACCTGCATGCTGTTTGTGAGTGGCCCAGGTTGGGACCTACACCAGCGAAGTATTGTGAGGCACCCACGTTTGCAGGGCAGGTGGTGACTGTGAAGGGTTGTCACCCCCGGGGTGAAGCCTGGAAGCTGTTGGAACCACTGTGCCCCCTGACTGTTCAGCTAGGTTGGCCTCCCATAATAAGGGTGACCAGATGTCCTGTTTTTAAAGCGACAGTCCCATATTTAATCCATCCTGCAGGTGTCCCAACTTTTTCTTTAAAATGGGCAAATTGTCCCATATTTTCTCTCTCTCTCCCCACTCAGTACTGGCACTCCTGCTGCTGGATGGATCCCTGCTCGTCAGATGCCCGCCCATCAGCGGTGAATGGTGGAGTCCAGTGGCCGATGATGGGGTTGGTGTGTAAGGCTGGTGGTGGGGCAAAGATGCAGCATGCAGGGTCGGCCGCTCTCCTATCTGGTCTGTCAGCGCAGCCCCCACTGCGTGCTGACTCTCGACCAGCAGGGACCCACGCCCGGTGCTGTTTCTGGCCAGTGCTGGCTGCGCGCTGCGAGCTATGGTGGCTGGTGAGTGTGGGCAGGCCCCAGGCAGCGGCCAGTTACGTCACCTCTGCTGCCCACCCATCGGCCCTTTACGTGCTCCCTCTCTTGCTGTCCTCTCCCTGATTTTCCCCTTCCCCCTCAGCCCCGCTCCTCCTCCATATCTCCCATGGCGGGGCGTGTCCTGCTCTCAGCGCTGTGAGGAGAATTAGCCCTGGTCGGAGCACTTAGCTCATCAACAGCCTGGCTGGCAGGCTCCTTCCTTCCCCCATTGCCTCTGGCTGGGCTGGCACCCTGGGAAATCCCAAGACCCTCTAGCCCAGGGTGCTGGCCAGGAGGAGCCAAGTCCTGAATGTGCCAATGCCCCGCACAGCACTGGCACGGGAAGCTTCTCCGCCCCTCAGCTAAGCTCTCGAGTGGCAGGGGGTGAGGGGAAAAGTTATTTTCAGCCTGTTCATACACAAACCTACAGACTCCACAGCAGCTCCCCGGGGAAGGGGCTTATCACCCTCTTCACCCCTCACCCCACCCAAGGTCCTTCCCCCAGGGAGCACAGGGGTCTGTCCCCAGATGAGCCACCTCTCTGGCAAGGTTTGCTGAAGCCCCTGCAGTGAGGTTCCCTGGGCCTGGTGCACAATGCATCCTTAGGGCTTAACTCCTTCCTGCCCGTGCTGTAGCCAGGGAACAAGAGACAGCTGGGTTATGTCAGTGGCCAGCAGTAGCCTGGAGGTGTTAGCTGCCTTTCGACATTGTGCGGGCAGGAAGGGACAAGCTGCTTCCAGCCACACAGGATGGGGAGTGGGGAGAAGAGATGAGCTCTGTAAAGACACAGGCCAGGTCATCCCTGCCACCCCCCCTTCCTCCTCCCATGTGGCTGGAACAGCCCCCATCCCTTCCCTCACGCACAGTACTGAAAGGCTGATGGTGGCACATTCTGGTGTGAACCCTGGCAGAAATTGGGTGGGGGGGCATGTGACCCTGCATGCCCCCCCCCATATGTTGCCTCGGGGAGATGCGGTTCCAGGTACTAGGAGAGGCAGGTTCATCTCAGGGGCCCAGTCAGGCATGGAGGGCAGAGCGCGCCGGGCAGGGAGGGTTGGGTTGGTCAGTCACACACACACACACCGGTGTGAGAGAGGTGTACAGGAATGTGTGTCACCTCTCCCCACGTGTGTGTGGGGGGAGCTAAGGATGTGTGTTAACCCTCCCTATGTGAACCTTAAAGATAAGAAGGTAAATAAAAAAGAATCCAACTACGCAGTATTTCTTTTTAACATGGCCTCAGTCAATGTGATGTTAATTTGAACATTTGTACTGCATAGTTCTGGTTGCTTGCCATTGAACTTGCTTGAATGCAAGTAATTTTACCAGGTGTCCCGTATTCAGCATAGGGAAATATGGTCACCCTACCCGCACTGCTCTGCTGGTGACTCACAACTAGCCTCTCCAGGCCCTGTTATCACCCAACACGACAGCAAGTGGCGCCACACACCCAACAGAGTAACCTGACTGCTTTACCTAAGCCACTCCTGAACCACCCATAAAGGCACCGGCCAATTTCCCAGCTCCCCAGCCTTGCACCCCTACTGGAGTATAAACCCAGATTTAAACCATCTTGCACTACATGAGGTCTGTACGTCTGGGGTCTGCAAGCTCATTAAATAGTTTACTGCCACCTCGATGATGGGGTGGGGGCATATGCACAAGCCTTTGTTAACTGAGCTGAGATTTTCCAAACACTTCACTCAAAACCACACTGGTTAAGATAAAACATAAAACAAATGTATTAACTACAAAAGATAGATTTTAGTGATAGCAAACAGATCGAAGCAAATTACCTAGCAAATAAACAAAAATGCAATCTAAGCCTAATATACTAGAGAGGATTTGAATCAGCAATATCTCACCCTGACTGATGATACAAGCAGTCCACCAAGCTTCCATACACAGGCTAGAAATCCCTTTAACCTGGGACCAGTGCTTCCCCCAGTTCAGTCTTTGTTCCTCAGGTGTTTCCAGGTGTTGTATTGTGTGGGGAGTGAGTCCAAGAGATGATGTCATTCCCCATCTTATATAGTTTCTCCACATTTATTTTAAGTCTTTTTCCCACCCTCTACCTTATCTCAGAGTCCAGATTACATGGACCGGCCTTCAGACGTCCCATGAGGACAATGCTACAGAGGCAGCTGAGCATCCCCTCCACATGGAAAGGGAAGATCTAGTTGTGTAGTTGAGGGCAAACATGGGTAAATGGAGTTTACCCACTTCTCATTTGGGGATTATAGAGTTCAGTTAAGGCGTGTTTACCCACTTCCTTTTTTACCACTAGGGAGAGCAGCATGCAGAGAAGGTTCACTCCATGCCTGGATGTAGGGCACACAGCTTGATCATTTAATGGTCTCTTCACAAGACTACAAACATGTTGGTAGTCCCGGCTGTATTCATTCTGAGTAGCAAGATACATTATCATAAGCAATTGGCTGAAACTGGCACATTTGGAAAACTAAATTTCTCCATTAACTAGGACTTTTTCTAATCTAAAATAAGCTCTTTTGAAGTAAATGTGACTTCTGGCATCAGTGTGGATGAAACATTGTAGTTGTGTTAATAAGAATCAGCTAGTAATCTCCTGTTTAGCTACAGTATTCCAGTTACTAATGAGGCAATGGTATAGTGTTGTGTAAAGGGTATTCTGTGCATAACATAAAAAAATCACAAAATACGGTTTCTTAGAGAAAGGATATTGATGTTGATTTAAAGAACACACACACACACACACACACACCAGAATCTACTGGTAAGAATTTTTTTGTATATATGATATGGAAATGGAACTAATTATTATGAAGGGAAACTCTTACTAGTATTAAGATTATACTAGGATAGTCTGCAACTCCCAATAGGGATTGTGGGGGGGAAACTGAATTGGTTTTAAGAGAGAAAGGGACACATTTATATCTGATTATATGACAGGGTTGCTTGTGATGGTAGGGGGCAGGGCTCAGCAACCTTGGGGCTTACATCCAGTGTATGTCTTATAGTCACATTTCAGGATTTCAGCCAGTCCCCTGCAGAGGTCAGGAAGGGATCCCCCTCCTCCCCAATGTATTCTGGTTTTTTTTTGGTTGGGTGGTTGGTTGGGGGATTGTTTTTTTTCTCCTTCCTTTGAAGCATCCGGGATGGCCATGACTGTAGATGGGACACTAGATGGTGGTGGAGGGCAGGGCTTTGAGGTGGCTCCAAGCGTTCTCTTGGGTTCTTGGCTTGCTGGTTCTTGCTCAGGTCTATTTGTGGGGTTGGGAAGGAATTTTCCCCAGGTCAGATTGGCAGTAATCTTGGGGAGGTTTCACCTTCCTCTGCAGCATGTGGATGCTGGTCACTTGCCAGGATTATCTGGGTATGTCTCTCTTAATCATTTCTCTGCCATTGCAGTTTAAACAGGAGCCACAGTAATGAACTGTGGAGTATAAAATTTAATAGGGTCTAGGAACATATTATTGTCATGTGAAAATGCAGAGGGGTGCAGAAATTCTGGTGTATTATCACAGATAATATCATAGGCTTTTCTGGCTGGTAGCAATGTATCTTCTAAACAATGAGATTGGAATGGGGCTCAAAAGACACCAGAAATGAATCATGCAGCCTGAAAGTGCATCTGGAACACACATCCCAAACATCTATGGCATGGAAGCATTCATTATGCTAGAAAAAAAATGATAGTGTGAAGGATATAGCTAAGATTTTTAACAAAAATAAAATGAGTCTAAATTAGTAAACCTTACTGTAAGTGTAGGACATAACAGTTACCAATCTTTTTATGTCTCTGTGGCATGTTTGCACTGTATAGTGCTTGTTTTGATACAGTACTGTTTGTAAGGCCAAATTAAGTAATTAATTAATCAATCAAATAAATTAGTCAAAATATTGCTCAAAAGAAAAACCCCTTTAGCAAGGAAAACACCGTGAGTTCAACAATTTTCCACCTTCGTTATTTCTTGAACGAATACAGAACTACTACACCACACGTGCAGACATATGTACTTGAAAGTCATGGATTTGTCAATGAATTCATCACAATTATAGAATGTCCTATACTACATAAGTGCTGATCAGCAATAAAAATCAGCACTCAGTAGTTCTTAGAAATTCCTGTGTGGTGAGATTATTCAAGTTAGATCCACATCAGGCTTCAATGCAAATTAAAAATGAAAGAACATAGTTTAAGAACAGTTGGCAGACTTCTTTAAGGATGTCTGTGCTTAGTGTTTGTCAGTGTGCATTTCCTCCCTAGTCCACAGTATGTAATACGTTGGGATGGGGAAAGATTCACCCCTCAGATGGCCCCTTTGTTATGCAGTGGTAGCATAAAATGACTAGTAAAGCCCAAAGCTGACCAGTGGTTGGTGCAGACTTTGTGCAAGGCAGTTCTTGCTGCACTACTAGGCCCCTGCTGCAATCTCAGTTTTGGGGGCCTTTCAGGGTTAGTCCGGAGGGGATGGGGAGAGGGTCCTGTCAGAGGTAAAAGAGAGTAAGGCTGCAACGCATAGCACTGTGGGGATTCTAGGTAGTGCTGCCACCATGAGGAAGCTGGGACTGGCTGCTGTAACTTTGATGTCTGAGTTATACCAGGAATCTCACTGGGCCATACAGCAGCCCAGAATCAGGATGGTGCAAAGATATTGTTCTATATATAAAGTCTATGTATGGGTTGTATGCTTGCGGGTGAGAAACTAAGAGAGGTTTCCAAAGAAGGTGCCTGCGATTTCACACATGTATTTCTAAACAGTTAATTTACACACAAGTGAGGGGAGTTAAGGACGGGGGCACAAACTTATGTTTACAAAAGACCACACCTGTGTAGCTGTTTTTAAATCAAAGTGCCCTCCCTCCCCTGAGTCTAGTGACAAAGCCTAAGACAAAAAAACCCTGAAAGCTTTGTGCTGAAATACAGAGCGAAAGTCCCACCCTGGGGTTTCTTCTCCCTTGGTGTTCCTGCTGGGGATCCAGACACTCCCCAGGTATTTGTCATCCAAAGTTCAAAACAAACAAGGTGGAGTTTCCCTTTGCCTAGGAGAGACTACCAGTAGCTACAGCTCACTCCACAGTTTCTCTTGTTATGAGGGAAAGAGCTGCTTATATTCTACCCACCTACCCAGCATATCTTGAGGCCAATGGAGGCCTAAAAACCACATCAATCCTGTTGCTGCACATTCTGTTTCCTTCTGGCTGAGAGAAGAGGGGAGCTTTGACTGGCCCACATATCAAGGCTCCAGACCTGGGCCCTAGCCAGTTGGCAGGGGGTTCTCTCCAAAACCACAGACTGCCATCTGCCCTCTCTCTCAGTAGTGGTTTCATTTGTCCCACAGGTCTGTCTACTTAAGACATAGTGGGAAGTCCATGGGTCCATACAACCTCATTCCAGGGGTTTTATTAAAAATGTGAAAACCGTATCCATGTGCACATGGGTGTGCCCAATTGTGCACAGCTAACATTGAAAATTCAACCCTAAAAACGGATACACTTTTCACTACTAATTAATTGCTAGTTAATTAAATTATGTCCTTTTTCAAGGATGCATTCAGTTTAGTTAGTTGATAGGTAACAGGAATTGATAACTGAGATCTCTTGGAGAGGAAAAAAATGTGAAAATATAACTTATTTTTCAGATACGATGACAACGTTGTGTAATGTAAGTAGACAGGAATCACTCAACTTCTTTTCTGATAGTGAAATTGTAGGATTTGATCTCAATGTACCTTTGCATAAAGTTGATTGTTTTGCCCAACCATTAAGTTCATTACTTAAAAAGTGATGTGCATGGGAAATGGTTATCTTCTTTTAAGTAATTTAATTCAGTAAGTGATTTGTCTTGCAGAAATGTTCAGCAAGACAAAGAATCTTTAAATCCCAGAAAAGCTTACCTCATAGAATGTAAGCCAACTCACTGCTTACTTTGTTGATTTATTTCATCTGGAATGCATGATTCATGAGTAATGTGTCTCTATTCAACAGAGAGCCTAAATTAATGCATCAGCTATAACTTCACTGGATAGCAAAAAAACAAGTGGTCATAAAATATTTAATGAAAAATTAAAGTGGGTTGTCATGGTGAGTCTGTGAGGACAAGATGACTTCCTGCACTTAGAACTGGCTGTAAATTCAGAGAGCGTGCAGCAATGCTGTTCTGAATCTGAGGATCAATACTTTCATATCAGGACTATCAACCAAATCTTAGTCACATATGTCACATTATATCTCAAATTCAGCTAAGAAGTGGCAGCCAGCATCTGACCCATAAGAATTCTTTTCTGCTGACAATGGCAAAAAACTCCTACACCTAGCACTGCCCTCCACCTCCCCCACAAAAAAATTTCCTTTTTCTTTTCACAGTACTTTAAGAAAATAAAGCAATTGTTGAATAAATAATTTATCCTTTATTGAGAGAAACTGAAATCATGAAGATATATTGTCCATGCAACATGCCAAACTATATTGTTGTCCCTTTTTGACCCAAGCAGCTAGTCAAAGGTTAGCAGTTTGAGGATGTTCCAGCTGGGAGTAGAAATTGATGGAGTCTGGTATTTTCTTTGATGCAATCTTGTTTATTTACTGGGAATCTATAAAGTCCTGCTTCTCTGAATGCAAGAGGAACCAAGAACAAAAGGAGCAGTTTCTTAGCTTACAGCTCCAAATCTCTTTAGCCAACCGACCCAGAAATTCTTTCTCTAGCTTTTTCCAGGGTCAAACTGTGCTCACTGGCTACTGCTTGGTTTTCTTGCTTTTTTTGCCTCTCTCTCTGTTCTTGTCTATTCTCAGTTTTTCTGTATGTTTTGCCTTCTCGGCTCCACTAAACATATATATGCACAAATCAAGCAAAAACAATAATCAACCAACCCCCCTTCAATGACGCAGCCCAAACTCCTGAACTGTTTCATAACCCCCTTTTGTCTTATGTCAAAGGGGGTGGGGGTTTAGGGTTATGTCAATTGAAGGGATACATTCACGCCCAATCTCAAAGAGGTTGGTGATCGATGCAGTCACCAGTAGCTCTCAGAATAACAGTATTTTATATAGACTTCAGTGAGAGTTGTGCCTGCATAAATCCCATAGGAACACAGTCCTAAGTATGTGTTGTTTTTAAATGCCACACAGCATGTTACTCTAATACACCTACCTCTGAAGAGAGGCAGGGAGTCAGTTTCCCATCCTACTACATCTCCTACATCCTAATACATCCTAATACAAAAGAAGCACAATCTGCGCTAAATATAGGTATAATAAAGAAGCAAGAAGAAAATGTAATTCTTCTTGTGATGTTGCACACCCCATCATTCTTTATAGAAATATGCTTATGAATGTAAATATGACATAACTGGAATATGTTTAATGCTAGATATGCCCTGTAACATATCTTTGCAAAGGTTATGTTCTACTGCATATATTCATCCTATTCGTATGCCTGTATCATTTTTATAACCGAAGTTATGCGCGTTGGCTCTATGCTTGTGTAAGCAGAGTCAGAATAGACTCTACCCTGGAATCTGGTGGTGAGCTGTGGAATAGGACTTCAGTGGCTGATCTCGTTTGCATGGGCACATCCACCCTGCCTAGCATGATGGGACTGCTTGCCCAAATGGTCACTTTGGCTGCTGTGGCATCCCCAGTCTCTTTGTTATTGGGGCAGGATGAATAAAGTGTTGTTATCCTGGTTATGTGAATCAAGGACAGTAAAACTGTAATTGGCATTTTATGACGGAGGGACTCGCCCTCAACTAAGTAGCACTCGCTAGGCAAGGAACATGGGTTCCAAAACCCAGTGAATTGAGAGAGGCTAGGGACAGGTATTTGTGCCTGGCTTCCCAAACACTATGTTAACTGCCTCCTCTCTCCACTGTGTAATAACAGAGCTAACTTTGACTCCATTAGGAGTCTTGTTACATGCTGCAGAGCTGAAATCACTGATACCTAGGTCTAAGCATTAGACCTATTTTGGGCTAGAGGTGCACCAGCACTGAGGCTCCCCTACTACCAGCTAAAATCACTGAGAGCTGTGTTAAGTGGGGGGGGGGGCTGAAGATATATTGGTGAATGGCTAGCAGGAAGTCTGGGGGAGAGGAGCGGCTCGCGATGAAGACTGCAGCAGAACCCCATGGAGAAGCATGGCAATTGGCCGTCGACATGAGCAGCGGAGCACGTAAGGTGCCCCCATACCTCCCCACCCTTTCCACCCAGGATGGGAAGTAAACTCTGCAGATGAACTTCTGAACTCTGGTGGGGGGGGAGCGCTGCACTGACCAAGGACAGAAACTGTGGGAGGGATGACTTTTGGGTTGCTGGACTCAAGAATCAAAGTTTTCCCAATTTAATGCTGAGTTGTTTACCTCATGTTATTAAAGTTTTTTGCTACACTGAGACTCTGTGCTTGCGAGAGGGGAAGTATTGCCTCTTTGAGGTGCCCAGGGGAGTGTGTATAATTTTCCCAGGTCACTGGGTGGGGGCTCGAGCCAGTTTTGCATTGTATTGTTGAGAGGGAACGCCTATATGCTGAACCCGGCCCTTGCTGCTATCAACTCAGCCTGGCAGAAGAGTTACATTTCTATTTAAAGTGTTTGCTGTAAAAAGCACCTAAGGCAGATTTCATCAACATAGTGTGAAGGGGTTATTCAAATAAATGGAAGTATTTGGCGAACAATGGACCTTGATAGATGCCAATCCACATCTGATCTTTCCTGGGAACCTCCCTATAGAGAACTAAGTCATACATGGACAAGTGATTTGCCCATGTGACTTCAAGACTCCATCTTGTAGCTGGGATTCTACATGGGGGAGGGAGAGGTTTCCACCCACAAGAGAGAAACTATACAAAGTCCTGGAAGACCCCTCCATTTTGTTTTCAGCTGGCTCAAGAGGTATCCTCCTCTCCACTCCCAAAGGATACCTGAAAGAAACTGGAACAAAGAACATAAACTACAGGGGTGTAAGTGATTGCTGGACCCAGACTAAAAGAAGGCTAGTCTGTAAAAGAAGCTTACTGGAACATATCTGGGGGTGAGATTTCATCTGTAATCACTTTCTTACTGTATTAGGCTTAGGCTTATGTGTTTTATTTTATCTTGCTTGGTAATTCACTTTGTTCTGTCTGTTATTACTTGGAACCACTTAATTCCTACTTTTTGTATTTAATAAAATCACTTTTTACTTATTAATTAATCCAGAGTATGTATTAATACCTGGGGGGAGGGAATACCACTGGGCATACCACTCTATCAGTGTTATAGAGGGTGAACAATTTATGAGTTTACCCTGTATAAACTTTATACAGGATAAAACAGATTTATTTGGGGTTTGGACCCCATTGGGACTTTAGCTGAGTGCTGGAGACAGGAGCACTTCTTAAGCTGTTTTCAGTTACGCCTGCAACTTGTGGGGAACGTGGTTCAGACCTGGGTCTGTTTGTAGCAGGCAAGCGTGTCTGTCTCAAACTAGGCAAGGCACTGAAGTCCCAAGCTGGCAGGGAAAACAGGCTCAGAGGTAGTTTCAGCACATCAGGTGGCAGTCCCAAAGGAGGTTTCTGTGATCCAACCCATCACACTTCTTTTCCATACTATGACCAGAAAAGGACTGGGCCCTCTGTTGTCCTGTCTAAGTTGTATGGGTAAATTTGGAAGGATTCAAGGGTTCTTAAAATAAGTTTGATGGATTATATTGATGTTTATTTTTAAGCATTTGTTTTCAATTTTCATCGATTTAAACTTTTACAACTGCACAAAATTATTGGTTTCAAACATTTTTTTCAAATTTTTATTTATTTAATTGTTTTCAATTGTGGGGAATTATTGGGATCACACATGAGTGGAGGGCAGACAATAATTATTGAATGACAGTAGACACCTAGATTCAAAAAGTTAAAGCTTCATAACCTTAAACACACAAATTGTCAACACTGAATGTCAAAATATATGAAGTAAATATCTTCAGATCAAACACTAATAAGTTTTCAAGCAGCATTTTTCTTACTGTGCCTATCTGTAAATGTCTGTTGTTATTGATGGAACTCTTTTTTCATCCGTTTGTGTGTACAGTGAAATCAACTTTCCTGACATTTACTGATCAAAATCTAAGCCTTCCAAACTTATCTATAGTGATGTTTTGTTTCTATGACTATGATTCTTTTGGATAGACTGTAGTTTTATTTAGAAAGATTATAAATAGTAATAACATTATTGATGTATTATTATTAATGTATTTGCATTGGAGTACTGCCTAGAAGCCCAGTCATGGATCAGGGCCCCACTGAACTGGGCACTATATAAACACCTAACAAAAAGTCATTCCCTGCCCCAAAGAGCTTAACAGTATACTAACAATGTGTTACATGGTTTGGGGAATAAATCCAATGAGTCTGCTTTGTGCACAGAAAACCAAGCGTCAGTCCTCAGGAAAGGCCCAAATTAGTGGAAGGACCAGAGCCCCGCTGGTGTGGAGAGGATGATACACCCTTTCAAAGGATGATACAGAAATATAGTCTGGAGTACCAGAAACACTATGACTGCCTCTGATCCAGTGCATTCACTGTATCTGCCCACTTTCTGCTTTCCACTGCCCACTACTGAGGGCTAAAGTTGAACTCACACTGATGGCCCAAGTGTGAAATCCTGGCCCCATTCAAGTCAATATCGAAATTCCCATTGTCTTCAGTTCAAAGGGGCTAGGATTTCACTCCAAGTGATTAGAAATGTTTGAAACACCCACTCAGTATTTGCATGCTGTATTTCTGTGGCTAAGTGCAGTTCTTAATGTATTTGTATAGCCAAAGTATACTGAACAAAGTGCTGACATGTTTTTTAAATGTATTTCTATTTTTAATATTGTTATATAAACACATGGTTTATTTAAAAGTAGAGGAAGTCCGGCATTTCCATTAGCCTTTTCTTTCAAGTGCCAATCCTTGAATCATCAGCTGATGGTTAGTCATACTGGACTGCTAACAAAATGAAAATTATTTTTACCAGAAAATGGTTCTTCTACAGCTTTACAATTTTTAATGCTGGCAAAACAATTCTATTAATAAAACATTTGAGCTAAGATTTTTTGTAACACTTGATGAAAAAGTGCCACAGTTTATATTTTACCATTGGATACACTGTTACCATTATCTAGAGGAAAATTAAATGCAAAAATATATTTATAAAAAATAGTTTTTAAATTATATTTATTTTTGCTGATTGGAATCAGACATAATGTTACGCTAGGAAGAAATCAACACAAAAAATCTGCACTAGCATTACTTACGAAAACTAAACACAAGACTTTTATATCTACAGAAAATGTTAATGAATAAAGATAAAATCTGCCGACTCTGCTAACTGTGAGTGGGCAGATGGATGGCAAGCTTGGCTGAGTTGTTTGATGGCCTCCTGGCATTCATTTTGGAATACTGACTGGTGATTATACTGCCGAAAATTATGTAGGTCCAGACTGTGTTTTGTCACATAAAAACTACGCAAGGGCATATATCATAAATACACTATGCGGGCATATCTATATGGGTTTTATAAAAAAGGTGATGAATGACATGTTATCTTCATTGTTATTGTGAGATAACATAACCACATCTGTGCTTAGTAATGTGGTCACATCTGGTCAAATTGCCACATAAGCAAAATCATATGCCATATCACTCCAACTGAGAAAACAATGCAGTGTATCACTGGACTATATTATTTTGCCCAAATGTTTCTGCAGACATACTGTCAGTAACTGCTCATTGGTGTCACAATGTTAATTTTCACAGTGTGCACAGAGTGATTCTTTTATTTATGTATTTTAACCAACCATTAATTTTAACTACTTTCCCATTTACCTATTACAATAAAAAAATGAGTAGGGTAGGTGTTCTGAGTGTTGTGCTAGCTACAGCTCAGAGCTATCATTCTCTCTGTGCCATCTGTTATTATCATTATCCTAGTTTTCTTCGCTGATCTTGTTTCCAGCTCATATGAAGTCATAGTAAGATAGTGAACAGCAGCGATAACCCGTTCAGTTACCAACCAGAAAAATCACTGATGTTGAACATTTCTGAAGGGTTACATGTAGCGATGCAAAATGCCTGCTCTAAAGAGATCAACTGGAAGCAATGGCTAAGCTGCTACAGTCAATTGGCATGTAGAACACCTTTCACAGTATCAACAGATGTCTCTTGTTACTCATTATAATGTCATTACTACACACTCTTTTGTTGCATATTAAATGCTCATGTCAGCAACATTTATGATGAGGCATATTAGCTCTGTTCCATTTACTATTTTACGTTCAGTGGTGTCCATGCTGGAGGAGTAGCCTCAAGAACTATTTAGGCAACAAATGAAATACAAAATCTCAGCCCCATGATTTGTGATAATTACTAAACCCTCAACCATGGTGAGGCAGGTGCTGTGCTGTGACTGCTATTGCATGAATCTTAATCATCTCACTGTTACCTGGAGCTCCCATCACTGTTAGTTGTAGCCACCAACATATGGTCTCTCCTCTTATATCCTTCTGTTGTAGGTTTGTACTATGTCTAGCACAATGGTTGTAGGGAGGCTCGAGAAGTTGCCACAATCCAAACAGTAACAACAACAACTAGAGATGGTTAAAAAATGTTCTAGGAGATTTTTTTCAAATCTTTTCTACTGTTATTTCCAATTTGAAAATTCATCAGAATTTTTGATTATCAAAATATTTTGATCAGTTGTATAGCTGGTCAAAAACCCCCACAAAAATGTCAACAATTTGAGGAGATGGCAAGGTAGAGCTAAGCACCATCACTGTCTCACTAGCTGTCTGAGCACTCTCCTGTGTACATTAAAGAGGGAGGATGGATAGCTAATATTCAGTCTTGCAGCCCTTATGTCTGAGGTGGTTTTAGAGGTGTTTCCTCAGCAATGTTATATCACACTAACTACACACTACAGTTACTTCTGCCTAGATTCACAAGGGGGACTTAGGGTGAGTGCTGCCATGCCTAACTTCTGCCACTCAAGGGAATTCATGACTCCATGTCGGATGCCCAGGCTCCCTACAAAATGCATAGAATATCAGGGTTGGAAGGGACCTTAGGAGATCATCTAGTCCAACCCCCTGCTCAAAGCAGGACCAATCCCCAATTTTTGCCCCGATCCCTAAATGGCCCCTTCAAGGATTGAACTCACAACCCTGGGTTTAGGAGGCCAATGCTCAAACCACTGAGCTATCCCTCCCCCCTAGGAAGAGGTAGGTGCCTAAAAGAGGGGTTCACAGATGATAGCACGCTGAGCAAGGCGCCACCTAACCTAGCCAGAAGGAAATGCTGAGGAGAGGGGTGTGGCCTAAGCCCTGTCCCACAAAGGAAATTAGGTGCCTAACTCTGGGCAGGATTCTTAGCCATGAATCCTCTCATGGAGTTGAGCATCGAAGCCAGGTCAGTGTTTTTCCCTGAAAAACTGAGGAGGTGGTGGCTGGGCTGGCCTCCTTATATCCAATAGCCCAGAGGTTAGGGCACTCATCCAATATGTGGGAGACCCAGATTCAAATCCCTCCTTTGCCAGATGTGGAAAAGCAACTCAGGTCTCCCACAGGAGTTCTCTGGCTTATGGAGAAGTCTAGTGTGGGGCTCTCTGTCTTTCCTCTTGAAGCTGTTCCACTTTGTATAATGTATTTAGTCAATGGAGCAGGGACTTGAACTTGGGTCTCCCACATTGTTCTATAGAGTCCATCTCTACCTTCCTGGTGCAGTGAATATTTATTTATGTGGAACTGGACCACACTTGTCCAAGTGATGCCACCACTGAATCCAAAGTTGCTGTAGTGGATAGGGCTGCAGAGAGTATGGCAAGCACCCAAGAAACCACTGATTGCTCCCCTGACTCCATGCATGCCATGAGGTCCAACCAGGAGGAGATTTACCAAGGCAGCCAAGAACTGTATAATGAGGCAAGGGTGGACAATACAGATGAACCCTGTGCAAACAGCTATATAGAAAACGCTGTGGAAAAAAGCACAGGCAGCACCCTGGCTGAAACTGCTTCAAAGGGGAGCAGTGCCCGTAAGTATTATATTCTGTATTACAATACAACTACATAGGGCAATTTAAACTACTTTTCCCCCCTGAAACAGGCTGTCCAGTGACAGGTGGGGCCTAAGAGTCTCTCGCCACCTGCTCGACATTTAACTGCCTCCCATGCAGCATGCTGCATGGGGCATCCGTGCCAGAGACTTCCAGCATTATATTTTGATATCTCTGCAGTATTAAATCCCACAACCACCTGCTACTCTTTCTGCATCTGAACACCTCTCCATATCAAGCTGCTTCCTGCTTGCTCTCCCTCCCCCATGAACCACAGAGATATTTCCCCACCCTCTACACTCTTTGCTCAGGCTGTCAGCACTGGGATGTCAGGATGTCTTTTAAAAAAGAAATGCATCGCATGGGATGGATGAATGCACTATATGGTGGATAGAAAGCTGGCTATATCGTCGGGCTTAACGGGTAGTGATCAATGGCTCCATGTCTAGTTGGCAGCCGGTATCAAGCGGAGTGCCCCAAGAGTCGGTCCTGGGGCTAGTTTTGTTCAACATCTTCATTAATGATCTGGAGGATGGCGTGGATTGCACCCTCATCAAGTTTGCAGATGACACTAAACGGGGAGGAGTGGTAGATACAGTGGAGGGTAGGGATAGGATACAGAGGGACCTAGACAAATTGGAGGATTGGGCCAAAAGAAATACGATGAGGTTCAACAAGGACAAGCTGAACTTAGTTCGGAAGAATCTCATGCACTGCTACAGACTAGGGACCGAATGACTAGGCAGCAGTTCTGCAGAAGAGGACCTAGGGGTTATAGTGGATGAGAAACTGGATATGAGTCAACAGTGTGCCCTTGTTGCCAAGAAGGCTAACGGTATTTTGGGCTGTATAAGTAGGAGCATTGCCTGCAGATTGAGGGATGTGATCATTCCCCTCTATTCGGCATTGGTGAGGCCTCATCTGGAGTACTGTGTCCAGTTTTGGGCCCCACACTACAAGAAGGATGTGGAAAAATTGGAAAGAGTCCAGCAGAGGGCAACAAAAATGATTAGGGGGCTGGAGCACATGACTTATGAGGAGAGGCTGAGGGAACTGGAATTATTTAGTCTGCAGAAGGGAAGAATTAGGGGGGGTTTGATAGCTGCTTCAACTATCTGAAAGGGGGTTCCAAAGAGGATGGATCTAGACTGTTCTCAGTGGTAGAAGATGACAGAACAAGGAGTAATGGTCTCAAGTTGCAGTGGGGGAGGTTTAGGTTGGATATTAGGAAAAACTTTTTCACTAGGAGGGTGGTGAAGCCCTGGAATGGGTTACCTAGGGAGGTGGTGAAATCGTCTTCCTTAGAGGTTTTTAAGGTTAGGCTTGACAAAGCTCTGGCTGGGATGATTTAGTTGGGGATTGGGCCTGCTTTGAGCAGAGGGTTGGACTAGGTGACCTCCTGAGGTCCCTTCCAACCCTGATATTCTATGATTCTATGTAAGTCACCTTTATTGTAGTCACTGAAACAGAAAGATTACAAAATCATTGGAAATGGTACTTGTTTCACAATTTCATTAGCACACTCAGCTTTTATAGGAGTTTAGTGTTCATGAGGTCAATGACCCAACTCAGGCAACAGAGACATTTCAAAATATCTAGATATTTTAAAGCACGATAATGTATTTGGATACAGAATTCTATTAATGTTGCTGTGCACTTTATGCTGACCTGTAGGACTCATAAAAGAGAACTGAAAGCAAATATACTGCTCAATTTAGGTACAAATATTGAATGGCAAAGCAGCTCTCTCAATGTTCTCTATATAACAAGTGATTGCCTTCCACTTGTGCACCAGCTGGGGTAATGGCATGTATTTCTCCCCAGTTTGCCAATTGCCTTTTTGAACAGAACCTTTCTCTGTCTTCTGGTGATTCACCTAAGATTTTATCCTTCAATTTTAGGACAGCTTGCAGAAGTACACACACAATTATTAACCTGCCTCCTGCTTTCCCCCCTCCATCCCAGCCAGCCACCCTACAAAGAAAAGAGATGTTGAACCTCCCACTCTACAGCTCCCAAACTACATTTACAAAAATGTCAAGCATCCATAGAGCTACAGAGGCCCTATAGTATGGAGAATTAAGTTATAAAATGTGTTACCATATTGAAGGGATGTGTTACCTTCAGAGTGGGAAGAGATGAGAATGACACTCCGATATTGTGGGAGAAGATACATTTTATCATTGTTGGCATGGAGACTAGGACGAATGGAATAATAAGTACTTGTGTTTTTTTCTGATTTCCCTTAGCACCTGTAACTGTGCAAAGTGGGGAGTTATCGCCACATGGAGGCTGTCAAATCTCAAGGGGGGAAACTAGAGAAGATCTGTTCTCTGAAGTGTTTAGTTTATCACAACAGAGGGCCTTGAAGGCGAAGTTGTGGATAAAGACTATTTCCTGGAGCATTCTCAAAAGATCAAAATGGAGTGCCTGCCACCTGGGAGGGAGTTTTATAACTAAGGACCCAAGTTATGAGTTTTTACTATTTAAGAATTGTCCGACCTTTTACAAAAGATAGAACAGAGGCCTAAGAAATACAAAACCCATGATCTAACAGCTATATTTCTTCTATAATCTGAGGATGCTCAGAGTTGCTGCAGGTGCAGCTTTTTTACCATGCCTGTGAATAAGTACATGAATTAAAATTCATATTAAATTAATATAAAACATTGATATTATATGATGTGCCAGATACAGCAGTAAAATAGGGGACTTAATGGAATCTAATATTATAATTAAAATGTGTATAAAAGGGAAGTCAACTTTAAGTGATACAGCTTTGGTCAAAATATTTTAAACTTTAATGACAAGGTTTACCTCATAGGCAATCCTGGTAGGAAAGGAAGGGATTGAGTTTCTATTGATTTCTTTTAGTTCAGTGATAAAGTAAGACTAGTGTTTGGAATCAAGAATGTTTATGCTATCAAGTTAGTGAAATACACCTGTGCTGAAAGAGGCAGCAGATAAAACAAATTGAAATCACATGGTGTGTTTATAAGGACACTCAACCACAATGTGGAATAATCAGCAATGTAACTGTTTGATAAATAATGCACAGACTCAGCTCAGTCATACATACCAAGGTCCCAACATTGTTGTTAAAACAAGGAGAACAGAAATGGAAGATTTATGCAGCTGTTTTGGCTTGCTAGAGACCAATAGTTCTTGAAGGGACTTAGCAATGTATAGTGTACTGTTCAAATGAGTTTAAAGAGCATCAAAGAATATGGAGGCCCTTTGTATAAAGTATATGAACTTTAAACTGAACATTTGAGCAGCTAGCAGAGCGTTGATGGAGAAACTGAAACATGAGCAAGCATAAGTGCAAAGCTGGCTACGAAGTGCACTGCAAAGGGACCCACGGAAAGCAGCTTGTGACAGTAAGTTGCTAACCAGAGCAAACCAACCATTGTGCAAGGTATGCCTCAAGATGGTTGTACCAACAGCTATGACCTAACTTGTCTTACACAAGTTGGTATGACAAGATGTGTTGCACAAAGACATTGGAAAATTCTAGTCCCAGTTTCCAGAACTCAAAAGCTAATGTCTCATTCCCTGATTGGATGGTGAGAGAGGACAACCTCATTTTGGTTGGACATTTCGACTCTTCAGAAGAAGTATGGGTCACCCTCTGATTGGTCTATGCCAGTACCTCCAAAAAGAAGCAAAAAAGTTTGACCACCCAGCAGAAAAAGGATAAAATGGCCTATTTCCTTCAATACATCACTTCATCAAAGCTGAAAACACCCAGAGGGCAGAAGACTGATGTCCTGAGCCAGCCATCTGGGAGTCCTACTGGTGACATTAAGACCTACCTCAGAAGGCACCTTTAACTGTTTCTTTCTATTTTGCAGCAATTTGGGTTGCCTGATAGCTCACCAGGGGGAAAAATTATAGTAATGATCATCCTTTGCGCCACCTGTGTTTGCGGCATCAGCTCCTGCTGTCAACAATAACTGACCTGAAAGTTGACAGCTGAGCAAAGATCTGGTGATAAGTAACACGGAGGTTTTCTCTTGGGTGATGGCCCAAATCAGTCAATTGACCACTTCCTGAAACTGGGGACCTAATTAGTAAGGACGTGGACATGCTTGTGTATGTGTTTTGAAGATTATCAGAGTTACTGTGTGTGCCTTGGTTTTGTAACAGGTTTCAATCAAGATTGTTGTAAAATAGTCATTTGTTTAGTTTTAAAGCTGTTATTAACTAGGATTATAGAACACTGTGCATGTGCCTACCATAGTTAATGGTTTTACACTGCCTTTCAAGTTTTAGGTGTATTTAGGCATAAAATGAGATCAAGTGTGCAAGGTTTTTGATCTACACTCAAGCTATACAATCTGTCATAAATGTAGGAATTTATTTTAGGTAGTTAGAAATGTTTGTCAGATCATGGGGCTAATATAATTCATTGGGAAATAGATCAAAGGGGTTGACTACTATAGATCCAGAGACCTTCCAGAGTTGATAACCAATTGGCACAAATGAAGCCCTATTCTAAGGGCTGGTCTACACTAGCCCCGAAATTCGAACTAAGATATGCAACTTCAGCTACGTGAATAACGTAGCTGAAGTCAAACTATCTTAGTTCGAATGAAAAGGTACTTACCCGGGGTCCACACGCGGCGCGCAGGCTCCCCCGTCGACTCCGCCTACTCCGTTCGTCGAGCTGGATTACCAGCGTCGACGGGGGAGCACTTCCTGGTTCGATTTATCGCGTCTAGACAAGACGCGATAAATCGAACCCAGAACATCGATCCGACGCCTCCGACGTGACTGGTAAGTGTAGACCTACCCTAAGGAATTCTTAATCAAAAAGCTAAACAAAGTTACCTTCCCAAGACAGTATTTGAATACAAGGGTTTTCTCTATTGTGATTGTGTGATTGGATTCTGAAAACTGAATGGCTATACCAACCAATTGTCTAGTTTGTCCAGTGGCACCTTAAAGACTAACAGATTTATTTGGGCATAAGCTTTCGTGGGTAAAAAACCCACTTCTTCAGATGCATGGAGGCTACCCCTCTGATACTTGACACCATGCAAGGCACTGAATTTAGCCATATGAAGTGGAAATCCATCAACCTCATCAAAAAACTCGCACAGATACAGACAGATGGACATCCTCTCCAAGTGCAAACAGATGGACATCATACCAAATGGACTGAAGGTAAAAAATCCATTGCAATCGACATACTACACGGACTATTGTGAGAGACAGTGCCACACACTCTCAAAGAAACTGAGGAACCACCTGATCAGCATCCTGTACAGCAGACAGGAGAAGATCAAGAATGAGCTCTCAAAACTGGAGACTCTCGTACAAAACCAACCTTCCACACAAACTTCCATGTGGCTGGACTTTAAAAACAAGACAAGCTATTTACAATGCACACTTTACTTCTCTACACATGAAAAAGGACAGTAAACTATCTGCCTCCATGCATCTGAAGAAGTGGATTTTTTACCCATGAGAGCTTATGCCCAAATAAATCTGTTAGTCTTTAAGGTGCCACCGCACTCCTCGTTGTTTTTGTGGATACAGACTAACACGGCTACCCTTCTGATATTTATCTAGTTTGTGTTAGCGAAATCGTAGTCCAATACCATTTTCTGCCTTCTTTTATCCTATACTATTAATTGCTGTTGTTAAGGATAGTTAATAAAACTTTATAAAACTAAATTGAGAAATAACCTTCCTGTTGATAAAAGCATTTGGTTTGGTGGGGGCGGGGGTGGTGGCAAAGAGTAGTCACATGTATCCCATCAATAGCCCTTAGTACAGTTTGCTAACTTGATCTGTGTCAAAGCAATCAGTAACCTCTGGCACATTGCCAAGCTTTATGACCCTGTCTTTGCCTTAAGTTCTCTTTTATGAACTTAAAACATATGAACATAAAGTGCACTGCAGCTCCAGGATGATCTTTGCACAGATTTGTAGGAAAACAGCCTTTGTCATCCTCAAGTTCTACTGTTGTGGCTTGTCACCCCAATTCTGCATCACTACCCTGTCCTACTGGTTGCTAGTAGTTGGCAGAGCCCAGGAGCAGTGCTCCACAGAGTAAAGCTGCTCCAGATAAATGCTCTGCATTCATCTTCCTGCTCCACCATTAGCTTAATTGCCAGGGCAGCACCAGCTGCATGAAACTGCAGAGCCAAATCCACCTGCCTGTGCAACTCAAAATGCATGAGCCTCATCCTGTTCAGATTAGTGATTGTCATGATTATGACTGGGTCCTCCAAGCTTCCTGACACCAGTTTGAAAATAGTGGTGGCAAAATGAACGGATGCCAGATGAGGAATCATGGGAGTTTGTTATTTTGACTCCAAGTCCCAGAGTTCCTCTAGTTTCTGGTATCCATCCCAGAATGTACCACATGAAAAAACATAGATCACACAGTGGAGCATTAGAAGAGTACACCATGGGATATCGGCCCAAAATGCTGAATGGTTAATTCAGACTAATGCTGAGGTGTGCAATGATTAACAATGAAGGTGCCATAACAAAGTGGTATGGACACATTTCAGTTCACTACAATTAAATTGCTGTATTTAGAGCGAACAAACTATATTGATATAACATGATTGTGTAGACATGGCCTCCCCTCACAACTCACTGTATTCTGTCTGATGGAAATGAATGGATCCAGAATATACACGTTTTTCTTTGAGAAAACTATATAGGCACATGATTAGGCTTGGAAGTATTAGAATTTTATTAGTAAATGTCAGTAAAATTTCACCCTATAGACACAAATATTATTATTTCACTCACTAATAATCAAAATGTACAGATAGAATAAGGAAATTGCTGCTTGAGAATTTAGAGTTTGATTTAAGGATATTTATTTTGAATATTATGATGTGATTCCGACAATTAGTATCAATTTGTGTTTTAATGGTTGTAAAGCTAAAACTTTTTGAATTTCAGCATCTACCGTCATTAAGTAATTATTGTCCAACACCCCCATTGAATGACCCGACAGCCATAATTTCACACAACTATGAAAATTTAAATATATAAAATATATTAAATGCTTAAAAATAAACATTTATAATGATGATGGATAATATTAGAAATAAAAATCAAATTTTGCCAGGCCTATATATGATATAGAATGGTTTTAAGATACGAAGTTTACATTCTTTTTAACTGAGACAGGCCTGTCTAAGCCATGATTTTTAATTAATGGCTTTATTATTTATAGACTACACATTGTTTCTCACGTTCTTGCATTTGATTCTCTACTTTGAAAACCTGTGGAATCAAGTTTGCCATTAACTGGCACATTAATGTCCTTGCAGAGTTGTATTAAAAGATACTTCAGTAAATTATTCTGCCAGGTACGTTTACCTGTACAATTTAGGGCTGCCATGGGGAAGAGCCATTGCAGAAGCGCCTTCCTTTGTAACAGAGACAGAGGAATACTGAGAAAAGTATTTGCAAACATTCCTTAAAATAAAAGCCCAGCGTTTCCTTTGACAGTGTTCATGATCTCTTTAGCTCACTTTTCTTGTCCACTTTTCAAGTCCGAGAGTTAGTGTCCACAAGAATACTTGGGCCTAAAACACAGTGTTTGATATACTTGTGCAAATAAATATTGACATGAGTATTTGCAAAGGAAGTATTTGCAAGGCCATCTTGATAGCTCTTTGTGGCTTTGGGAGTCATCCCATTTGAGAGCAGATCAACAGCATGTGATTTAAGTGGCCAAACTCAGTATACAACTAGCAAATTCTCAAAGTACCATACACCAAATTTTCAAGCCTGGCTATCCAAAAATAACTGCATCCTAAATCTACATCTATGTTTCTAAATAAAAGTGACCTGCCTTCAAAAGTGTTGAGAACCACATCTTCATTGGGATTTATGTGTGCTTAATGTAGCTTAATATAGCTTTTCTTGGAGTATTTTATACTTTTAGTCCCAATTCTCTTTCATTTCTCCTAATCATTTGTTGTTTTTCAATGGAGTCCCTCTATTTTCTTAATATTTTTAATGTAGTAATGACATGCATGGAACCAAGCATAGTATCACAAGTGTTATTTCTGCTGTCATATGATATTCGTGACACGAACACTTTGTATATGATACAAAACTGAATTATCTTTTTGCTGTCATATTGTATTTCAAACTCATTTCTAGTTAGTAGTCTATCTACCCATGGTCCATTTAGGCATTATTGCTTATTTCCATATTTCTTTCCTTTGAATTGCTGTACTTTATCATTATTGTTTTGCATGGGCTATTGTGTGTTATGCACTGAGAGAATGCATACCAAATTTTCATGAAAGGTTTTGAAAAATAATGGTCCTAGAGATTCGCAGATTGCTGTTTAAGAAAGAATGGGGGTCTATAATTTTTTTTACTTTTCCTGGGTCTTGCTCTGATTTTCAAAAAAAATGTACCTGTGGGCTGAGACCAAGCAGAAAAATGTCAAGCCTAAAGTTGCACTTTTGAGAAACTTGTAAGAACTTCTGGTGAGCAATTCCTAATCAAACATTCACCAATGACTTCACGTCTTTTTCCATTTGTGAATTGTCCACAAAGCTATCATGATTTTCTTAAACGTACTTATTTTTCTTAATCTTTTGCCTGTAGCTTCTTTGTAAGCAGTTAATTGTAACTATTTAAAATTTTGTATCAAACCTGTTGAAAGGGTACATAGGCCATGTTGTATATTTCTTTCCTGTCTGTTGATCTTAACTCTTAAAATCACATCTGGTCTGAATATTTGAATTTGGAATTCAAATTTTTCTTTCCATGAATGTTCTTTAATATTTACTTTAAAATCACCATTTCAATTAATGTTTCTGCTAGTGAACTCATTTGCTAGAACATTATTGGAAAGAAAACACAAATGGGTTGTGAGCAGAGTCAAAGTGAATTCATTTAAAAATCAGAACACATTTTGTAGGTTTTCCTCAATTATAGCTACTCATTTCTGAAAACAGGAGATTATTATGGAAGTTCCATGGCTATCATAACTCTCCTATTCACTACTCTGTTAATGCTATGATACCATTATTTATCTGAATAACTGGACTGATAAATACTAAACTACCTTAATTGAATTCACATCAGCTTTGCTAAAGCTCACTAAAGTAAAATAAAGTCTTTAAGCATCTGACAGTGAGGGACAGTCAATTCAGTCTGACTCAGATATATTTTTATAGTAATAATACATTCCAGCAGATGTTTTAATCTATTAGATAGAAGCAAATTAAACTAGTCATAAAGTATTTAATGATGTTCTATGATGAAGATGATTGAAAATAAATCTACCTTTGGGGTATCTGTCTTAATTCAAATATGTTTGAGCCAAGTAATGCTGAAAACCTACTAGTTCTGTTCTCATCAAGTGAAATTTAACAGGAAGAATGAAAAAAAGGATGATACACAGCTTGAGGAGGGGTTCTTCAAGGACACATTTTCCATTCATACAGTACATAGAAAGCAGTGTCCATTATTCCAATGGGATGGGGATCGCAAGCAGCCATGCCTTTATGTATAGTAAGGTGGCTTTAAAGAAGGAACGCTGTGGACTGAAACACATGAAAGTGACCACACATACAGCTTCAAGCTTTTGATTAAGGATTGTAGAATCAGATACAGCAGAGGGTGATGAAATGCAGCGCCATCTGAAGTGTGCAAAATTTGTTTTTAACTTGTTTTGAATGATAAAAATAGATGAGCTCTTGGATGTAAATGGAGTCATTCTTACAACGATGACATTCAAACTACTGTAGCACATAATTGGGATTACTGGTACATTACAAAGACAAGGTTCTTTGTTCCTTGCCCAAGAACTGAGATTCAGGATTTTTTTCCCTTGGATTACTTATAAATTGGATATAATTGTATTATTGCAGACTTGGTTAGGAGGCCCCGTTAGTTCTCCCAGTGTCCCCAAAGAAGATTCAACATTTCTGTCTGCTATTAAATACAATTGTAGCAGCAATAGGTAGCACAATTAAATTTTCTTCAAATGAAAATGTTGCTTGCAATCTTTGGAAAGATTTAGGAAAATTAAATTAATGACATATTCACCTCCTAAAATTTGTTACACTGTATTATGCCACTTTACAATTCTATATTACCTCTGTATCTTAAATGTTCACTGTTATTCAAAGAAATCCCTGATGGATGAAGCCCAGGAGGATTACTTTGACTAAACTGACAAAAGTTGGGATTTTAGAGAGACAAGGTGAGTGAGGTAATATCTTTTATTGGACCAACTTGTTTCTCTAATATCCTGGGACCACAACGGCTACAACAATACATGCAAAAGTTCTTACTTCTCCTTCCCCCATTTTGCATACTGGGTCTGATCCAAGGCCCACTCGGAGTCTGTCCACTGATTTCAAAGGGGTTTGGATCAGGCCTCTCATTAATTTCCTTCTTATTTTTCCAGCCAAGCCAACCTGATCCTTCCCCTGCCCAAGTGCAGCCTTTTGCTCTCCTAAATTATTCTTGGCTCTACTGTCCTGCCACCATCATATGGATCTGGCAGTAAATGTTTTCCCATATGGTACTCTTCTCTCCTCCCTTGACTTGCTACTCTTGGCAAATCTACAGTGTGGGTCTCACACCCCCAACAGCTCTGCTGGACCAGCTGATGTGTTAAACTTGTGCCCTGGAGAGGTTGCCCTGGTCTGAAGCACTCCAGTAATCATTTCAAACCTGTGGCTGCACTGGAAGCCAGAATGAGCCTCATCCAGCTTCCATAAAAGTCAGCTAAATGGAGTTTAATGGGAGCTGTATTGACCCTAATTTGTAAAATACAGGCCAGCTGCTGTTTCCATACCTGGGAGAAGGAAGTGGGAGATCAACTGAAACCTGTAATGGAGTGTGCAGAATATCGCCAGAAGTAGAGGGGTCTGTGTGGCGAAAGGAAGGGAAAGAGGTACTGATCCCAGTTTCAAAAGGTTCATGCTGGATCTCATTTCTTCTGACCTGGCTCACCCAATCCTACTTAGAATTCAAGTTATACTTTTTAGAGGAAAGAGAGCTTTGGAAAATGAGCATTTTAAATGATGCGCAATTGGTATTCTGTCAGAGCTAGAGTAATTTCTTTTGACAGCTACTAATTAAATTATAGGGCAAATAACCCATTGTGATACCTGGGAGAGAAGAAGGCTGGTTGGTTGCAATGAAAGACTCTGACGAAGCAGTATCATTTAAAAAAATACAAACCATACATTTTATTCTCAGCTTGGAAAAAAGACACAAAGGTGCAATTATAATTCAGCAAAATTAGAGGTGGCTCAAATCAAAAACCTTATTTAAAACACGCCTGGATTTTGGTTTGGATTGGAATCCAAACCTGAGCTTTGTGGCTGCTTCTGATGTCTATACCAGAGTGAACCAAACTCCACTTTCTTGTGATACCAATTTTATTTAATATTAGATGTGGTTGAAAAATGGGAGTGGGGGGATGAATGAGAGTCTTTGTGAAATGTTTTTTCACATTTGCCAAAATCCTAACAGATCCAAAAGCTGGTCTAATAATTGGGAGGTGGAGGGAACTGTGAAAATATAATCAGTGTCTTGCTTGCTTTCTAGAAATTTTAATCAAAATTTGAAAGAATTTCAAACCTCTCTCTTTAATATCTAACTGCATATACCAAACTGGGCACCAGGAACTCCTAAGCCCTGACCCTAATTCTCTCCATGGGCCTGATCTTCAGAGATCCTGAGCACCCCCATTCCTTCTGAAGTTAGTGGAATCTGTGGGTGCTGAATATTTCTCAGGATCTGGTCCTCTGTCCCAAGGAAAACCACTTATCACCATTACCTCTGCTTTGGTTTTACTTAATTAAAAAACTGAAGATAATATCTACCATACCAAAATCCAGGAGTGTTTGAATTCAGGTTTTTTATATTCTAAGGAATAATTAATTAGTTAATGTTTGTAAAGTGCTTTGAGAGTGAAATGTTTCTGTGCTAAATATTGTATTTATCCTATTCTCTAGGGAAAAATGGAAAGTCAAGTAGTGATATATGCATAAAGCCAGGTTGCTGCTAAATGACTGCAGTAAGTGTGGCAGGTTGCTGTTTTCTCTGTGATTGCTAAGGGAGGGAATGATTATGTATGAGCTGAGGTGTGCAGTTCAACATGAATGGTTTGATTTCTACTTGAACTGTTGGTGGGCATATATCTTAAAGTTGAATAGGCAATCGTGGAAAAATCAAATAGAGGCATGGATAAAAATGTTATTTGCCTACAACAGATAGGATTGCAGGAATAACTACTGGCTTTAATGGAACTTTTCATTACAAAAATGCATGTGACTCTGAGAGGTGGGAGTCATTCAGTTACTAATGGGCCAGTTCTGCAAATCTTTACTCACATGCATAGTCCCTTTCACTCCACTGGCACTACGCATGGAAGCACTACCTCTGTGAGTAAAGATTTGCAGGCAGGCATCTCTTGAGACCTTACCCAACAGTGTAGAACTGTTGCAAATATAAAGTAAACATCATTCTGGGCTGTATTAGCAGGAGTGTTGTAAACAAGACACAAGAAGTAATTCTTCTGCTCTGCTCTGCACTGATTAGGACTCACCTGGAGTACTGTGTCCAGTTCTGTGTGCCACATTTCAGGAAAGATGTGGACAAATTGAGAAAGTCCAGAGAAGAGCAACAAAAATGATAAAAGGTCTAGAAAACATGACCTATGAGGGAAGATTGAAAAAATTGGGTTTGTTTAGTCTGAAGAAGAGAAGACCAAGAGGGGACATGATAACAGTTTTCAAGTACATAAAAGGGTGTTACAAGGAGGAGGGAGAAATAATTGTTCTTCTTAACCTCTGGGGATAGGACAAGAAGCAATGGGCTTAAATAGCAACAAGGGAGGCTTAGGTTGGACATTAGGAAAAACTTCCTAACTGTCAGGGTGGTTAAGCACTGGAATAAATTGCCTAGGGATGTTATGGAATCTCCTTCACTGGAGATTTTTAAGAGCAGTTTTGACAAATACCTATCAGGGTTGGTCTAGATAATACTTAGTGCTGCCATGAGTGCAGGGAACTGGACAAGATGACCACTCAAGGTCCCTTCCACTCTTATGATTCCATGATTGTATGCATAGTTCCTATTGTAGTATGGCACACCAGTTTTGTTTTCCATAAACAGTTTGACTGCCACAATCAGCTTTATGCACTTAGAACCCTATGGTACGTTCACACTGATAGCCTCACTATTGATAATATTTCGTATTACAGTATGCTGAACTCCAAGTCTCCTTAGAGTTCTTGTGTGGAGAAGTGAAGTGGTTCCAGAAAAAGGCTGGGACTGCTTACTTCCCACATGGAGCAAGGGGGAAATTAGGACCCTCTCTCAGAGTAATGTCTACAATGTAATCACAGGGTCCGATTACAGCTCAGGTAGATATACCCCAGCTAGCTGAACCTAGCTAGTTGGGTATCAAAAGCAATGAAGCCATGGCAGCATGGGCTTCAGCACAAGCTGTACAAGCCCATTGAGAATCCAACGTAGTTACAGCATGCAGAAGCCCAGGCTGCCACTGCTTCACTGTGTGGTACCTTAGCTAGATAGATTAAAGCTATCTAGGGTATGTCTAGATGAGCTGCAATCACACTCTGTGGTAGCAATCAGAATTAAGTCATAGAATCATAGAATATCAGGGTTGGAAGGGACCTTAGTAGGTCATCTAGTCCAACCCCCTGCTCAAAGCAGGACCAATCCCCAATTTTTGCCCCAGATCCCCAAATGGCCCCCTCAAGGATTGAACTCACAACCCTGGGTTTAGCAGGCCAATGCTCAAACCACTGAGCTATCTTGCTTTGCTTTTGGGTTAGCACAACTGCATGCTGCCCTTTACCCAGAACACATTGCAAATTACATTCAAGTTCTAGCCACAATCAAATATTGATCACTTCAGTAGCCTTTACTCAAATGAGTAAGAGCTGCAGGCTCAGGCGCATTAGTTCCTGGCATGACAGTCTTATTATGGGGCTTTTATGAACACAGGAAAGATTATTTTTTTAAAAATTTGATTTAGAAATTGTTGAACATGTGAACACCATGTGCTATAATTCTCTCATGATCTGACCTACCATTAACCCGATCCAATATTAATGTGACTAATGCAGCATAGTCTTGCTAGCAGACCTCAGGAGAAAAAAATAATTGTGATGATGTTTACTTTGTGCTTGCTGGGGATTTTTGAGTTCAGATAAGGATTGCTGCGATTATTTTTCAGTTATCTTTGTGATATAATAAAAATGGCAAGGAGGGTTGCTAATTATTACTAATTTACTTGCCTTGTTCAGAAAGTTAATGATTTTTTCAATGATTTTGCAAACTGGGTTGTACATAAGAATTTTAGAAAGTATAGATTTTAATGACAGTTACCCCGGTAATTAAAATATATTAACCCCTGGTAAATAACCCCTGGTTACCAGTTACCCTGGTAATCAAAAAAGTAGCTCCCAGTTGCTCAGAGAATCATTGTCATTCAGATTACATATTCTTTAACATTGCTTTTCAGAAATGTTTTATACCAAAGGCTATATTGTATTTTATTGTTAATTAATAGAGACTTGGGGTTACCAACATATTAAGCATTTGTTTTACGCGGTAACAAGCCCATGTCAAAATGTGCAAAGTGAAATTATTATTGCAAGGGAATCTTATTGCTTTATCTCTAGCATCTATGAAGTGGTTTATAATTATATTTCTCAACTATAAAGTTATTTTTTACTATAAGCCTTAGAACATGGAATGCTGAGAGCTCACAAGATGTTGTATGCCAGCTGCCAACTCATATATCAGTTTTCCAAGGCAGAAGAGAAGCCAGTGTGATAATCTGTACAGAAAAGCCAAAGCCCAGGATGGATTTAACACTGAACTGACAGTTTTGCTGTTTCCTCCTGGTTATCTTCGCAGTTTAATTTAAAAAATAAATGTTAGAACTCCCCACTCAACATCACACCACTCCACATCTACGCACGGAGATTCTGTTTCTATGGTAACTGCTGGAGACTTCTTCACAACCTGATGTCGCCCACATACCCAATTTAATTACAATACACGTGAACCATCAAACCATTTATTTTTTCATGATATTAGCGACAATTATATTGCAAGGAACTAATTGGAGTTGCTAGTTACTTTAGCAGCCTGTTTTTCTATTTATCTAAAACAATAGAAAGAAAACCCCAAAGCCTATTAAAACACAGTAGGGGGTGGGAGAAGAACACACTTTCTGGCTCTCACCCCAGCGGCAGACGATTAATTCTACTTTGGAGTCCTCTTCTCTGTGACCATATCACTTCACTAGCCATGTGCCAAACTCTTCTAGTGCTTCAGAAAGTACTTGGGCAGCTTGGGGTCTGCCTAACCACAACAGCCTGGTGTTTTCCTGCTGTGAACATAGGGGCAAATGCTGCCCCCTCTTCGTGTGCAATGCTCTAAGGCAGGAGTGGGCAAACTTTTTGGCCCGAGGGCCACATTGGGGTTGCGAAACTGTATGGAGGGCTGGGTAGGCAAGGCTGTGCCTCCCCAAACAGCCCCACCCCACTATCTGCCCCATCCCACTTCCCACCCCCTAACTGCCCCCCTCAGAACCCTCAACCCATCCAGCCCACCCTGCTCCTTGTCCCCCGACTGCCCCCTCTTGGGACCCCCGCCCCTAACTGCCCCCCGGGACCCCACCCCCTATGCAACCCTCCTTGCTCCCCGTCCCCTGACCACCCCTATCCAACCACACCCTGCTCCCTGTCCCCTGACTGCCCCCCCCGGAACCTCCTGGCCCTTATCCAAGCCCCCCTCCCTCCCCGCTCCCTTACCATGCCGCTCAGAGCAGCAGGAGCTTGCAGCCATGCCGCCCAGTCAGAGCCAGCCACACTGCCACCCTGCCCAGCAGGACGGAGCAGTGGGCCAGAGCACTGCAGTGCAGCGAGCTGAGGCTGTGGGGGACAAGGGACAGCAGGGGAGGGCCTGGGGGCTAGCTGCCACAGCCAGGAGCTCAAGGGTCGGGCAGGACAGTTCCATCAGCTGAATGTGGCCTGCGGGACGTAGTTTTCCCACCTCTGCTCTAAGGCATAGTGGAACAGTTGCAGTTTTGCTGGAGGAGTCTGCACAAGGGTCCATACTAATTATCCCACATTGCAGAACTCTGCCAGGGGCTCCTAGGCACTGCTGTGGGGGAAGGGTGGGTTGGGTCTGGAGCCAGTGGATCCATGACTATGCTGGTCCACCTGCCATTCCTCACCACGATATAAGAGGAGTGCAAGTGAGCAGACCCTCATGTGTCCTTAGGCTGTAGCAGCAACTGCAGAGCCGTTATGTTGCCACTCCTCCGCCTGTGTGGAGGTTACTGTGGGGCATTCTAAGCACTGCTTGTATTTAGTACAGGGAGCAGCACTTTCCCCTAAACAATCATTAGAACATCTTTATCATATCGCACTCACCCACACACTGTTTTCTGGAAAACAAAGTGTGCACGATTAGAAACACACTGTAAAAGAAAAAAGGGAAATAAGGGGAGTCAGCCATCATAAAAGGCAAGTTTATACAGCAGTTAATATATGCACTAGCTCTAGTCTCTTTCCTTAGTATTCTCTAGAACAGCGGTGTCCAATACGTTCGCCACTAGCCACATGTGGCTAATAGGCTATTGAATTGTGCCTAGTGTATGTGGCTTTTTTATAATGTGACTAATAAGAAAAATTCAAAACCACAAGTGTGGCTAGCAGTCTGGCTAGCATCTAATTTCTATTGGACACCGCTGCTCAAGAAATAGAGTTGATAGGAGCAATGTGCATTTCAGCAGCCATCACTCCCCTTCATTGGATAATGGTCCTTGGGCGACTGACCACACCCCCATTTTACAAACAGGCATGGTGAATGTTTACAATCCATGCATGGTGGATTTTCCCAATTCTGGCCACAGAGAAATCATGTCCTGCCTAGAGAGGAGGATTTGTCGACTAAACTATCAATGGAACCTATAACAAATATGCTTTTTTCAAAAATCAGCCTTTACACATCAACTGTGTCTTCTTTGACTCCCCTCTATAATTTTATGGAAACTAACGTGTAAATGTTGGAAGATACGGATACTGCAAGAATGTTTCCATTTTCTAAAATGAATGTAAAATGTAAAATTATTTTCCCTGCTTTAACTACTGGTATTTCTTTGCTGAACAAACAAAAGGCATAAGTATGTAGCAACTGGTCTGGAATTTGGAGGGAGGAACACAGGTTGAAGGAGGGAAGAGTTTGGAGGAGACACCAGGAAATTAACCTACATGCATATGTCTAGAATGCTAGCTGCATTTGCAGCACCTCTGTAAATAGTTCTTTTAATCAGAGGATGCTCAAGACAATATGCTGCCCTACACAAAACTTCAGTGGCCCCCTTCCACCACCCAGAAAAGAGGTTCTCAACCAGGGGAGAGAAGAATGCTGGACTTTTGGGTGGGGGAGGGCAGGGCATACAGTGTGCTTTCTGATGGTTTGGTGGTTATGATAGAAATTGGGGGGCAAGCAACATGTCGCAGAGCCAATCATTCAGTTTTGGCCCAGCTGCCCCTCCATCAAGATGGAGAGGTGGTCAGGCCAAATTTGAATGAGTGGCATTGCAACCTGCTGTACAGGATTACAGCACTACTCAGGTTTGGCCCAGCCACCCCTGCTGCCCTAGGCAGTCGCCTAGTTTGCCTAAAGCTAGAGCAGCGCCTGTTCTTAATAAAGAGCGGGTTTAGTTCCAGAAACATAGAGTCTTCTCACACTATTACCCAGCACATTATACTTGAAACAACAAAAGAAGATTTCTCTAAGAACACTCAGCATTGTGAACCAAAGCTGGTCACAATTACGCTGAGTAAATCTGGAGTAACGGCACGGACGTCATTGAAGTTACTCCTAATTTACACTGGTTTTACAGAGTTCATGATGGGTGAAAATTGGCTGCTAATGTACAGTAGAACTTCAGAGTTATGAACATTAGCGTTAGGAACTGACCGGCCAACCACACACCCAATCTGGAACTGGAAGTTCTCAATCAGGCAGCAGCAGAGACAAAAAAGCAAATACACTACAGTACTGTGTTAAACATAAACTACTACAAAATACAGGAGATACTTATAAAAAGATTTGAGAGGGTAAGGAAACGTTCTGTGCTTGTTTCATTTAAATTAACATGGTTAAAAACAGCATTTTT
Source organism: Chelydra serpentina (assembly GCA_037349315.1). Lineage (NCBI taxonomy): Eukaryota > Metazoa > Chordata > Testudines > Chelydridae > Chelydra > Chelydra serpentina. The sequence continues at coordinate 50,649,091 of JBAIAC010000010.1, forward strand.
CTTCTGCATAATAAAGTTTTACAGGTGTATTAAATGAATGTTCAGTCGTAAACTTTTGAAAAAACAAACATAACTTTTTGTTCAGCGTTAAGAACATTTCAGAGTTATGAACAACCTCTATTCCTGAAGTGTTCGTAACGCTGAGATTCTATTGTAAATCAGTTTTCGCTATCATCATTTCCACCAGAAGAGAATCTGGCCCAGAGCTCTTAGAACAAATATTTTCTTCCCAAAAGAACTGCATTGCAAGTATAGATTCCCACTCACCAATGTTGCAATTGGTACAGTGCGCTTCACTGACACAATCTGAAACTTTCATTATACTTCATATAACAGTGGGGTAAATTTAACATTCATATCAATGGAGTTATGTGAGTGTAACTGAGATCAGATGCCCTTCCAGGTAACTTACACCAATATTTATAAGATCCCAGAATCTGGACCAATTACATTATAACTGAATTGCAAAAGCATGAAAGTGACACCCTTCTGGTACTTATACCCCGGAAAGTCTGATTCTCATTTCATTTGCACTGGTTTTCTACTGGACACAACTCCATTAGTCTAAATGGTCACCGATGTACTGTAAGTGAGAGGGGAATCAGACCCATTGTGCTCACCCGAGCCGGCTCTAGCTTTTTTGCCGCCCCAAGCGGCAAAAAAAAATCCGTCCACCAAAGGGGAGGGCGGGGGGAGGGATAGCTCAGTGGTTTGACCATTGGCCTGCTAAACCCAGGGTTGTGAGTTCAATCCTTAAGGGGGCCATTTAGGGATCTGGGGGGGCGGGAAATCTGTCAGGGGACAGTACTTGGTCCTGCTAGTGAAGGCAGGGGACTGGACTCGATGACCTTTCAAGGTCCTTCCAGTTCTAGGAGATTACAAATGGAGATATGCCATATTATATATATATAAAGCAAAAAAAAAAATGGCCCATGAAATGTGCCACCCCAGGAATGGCCGGAGTGCCTCCCCTTCAAATGTGCTGCCCCAAGCACATACTTCCTTTGCTGGTGCCTGGAGCCGGCCCTGGTGCTCACATCCACACAGATCAAAAGTATGTGGGACTGGAAGAAATCTAAATTGTTCCTTGCAAATTGCAATGCTAATTTGTTTAACATTAGCATCAGTCTTTTTTCTTAGGGTTATTTCTTTCATGTAGTCTAGCATCAGACTAAGATTTTGGCAGATCCTGAAAACATTTCCTTCACTGTCCGGCAGATACACTTTTCTCCACTGATGATAAACCTGTGTTAATGGATCCATTTTAAAACAAGATTTAAATACAGTTTGACTGGCTATTGTCGACCAAGCATAGCATTTAAAATAGTTTAAAATCCATGTATAAGACTGGATCACAAGGGAATATTCCTAGCTTTCAATATTCTTTAGATTTCCCTTTTCTTCAGGATTGCAGCTGAAATGAGGTTTCTGCTATTGTTTCTGGAGCCTCTTTGGATTTATTCTGCCATTGGAAGAGCTATGACATCATTGCTAATTAGCAATGTGAGAACTTCAAAAGGTTCAGTGGTTTGAACAAGCATCCAGAAGTCTGGATGTTTATCTGAAGTTATTCTAACCTCTATGGCTGAAAAATAGTGAGACCAAGATTTTGTGTAAGATTTCTAAAACTTCCTGGTGTCCAAGTAAGCTGGAAGTGTGGAAAGAACAACTCTGATGATAGCTAAAGAAGTATTTTCAGAGGCTGTAAGTGCTAGAAATTGGGGAATGTTTTAACAATGAGTCTTTTTATTTTTTTCAGTTAAGTTATTGGGGAAATACAGCAGCACTGCTACCTTGCTTTGATATCGCTAGCTAGCTATCATACCCATTACCATAGTGTCTGGCCACAATTCTGTTTCCTTTTTTACTTTATTTGTCCTGGTTTTTAGATTTATCCTCTATTTTTAAATTCAAGAACAATAGTCAAATTGTGTCCTCTGGAGCTATTGAGAGCAGAATTTGGCCCAATGAGACTAGGGGGCAAAGTTTTAATGAACATTCCATGATACTGTCCCTTTTTCTCTTTGCTGTTTGCAATAATAATGTGAATATGGTTTTCTTCCCACAAATCTTGTAGAATGGGTGCTCTTTATACACTTGTCCATACTCACAAATGAAGAAGGCTATTCATTATTTTGTTGTTTACTGTTTGCTACTCATCATTTTGTAACCTTTTTAAAACGTGTCAGTCATCCAATCAGGAAGCAGAAACAATGCCATGTGGCTTAAGTTCCAAATCACACAGCATAAATAAAGAAAAAATTGTCTGAGTGTGAAATTCAGTCTGGTCACATAGACCCTGAGTATTTGGAGTCTTTGCAAGTGGAAAGTGGAGTGGTAAAATATATCAGATAATATATTCAATAATACTCAGCAGATAAGAACCATTTATAAGAAATGGAAACTAAAAAGTTAAGTTGCTTTTTTCAAGATATATCTTTTTTGTTTATTAACTTTTCATTGAATGTAAACTAGTTCAAGAATTAAACAATGAGACCTTTCATTCTCACAGGGCCAAAAATCAAGACAGAAAAGGTTGTAGGGTTCTCCCTAATTAGTCCAATGTTTTAAAATAACCTTTAGACACTTTGGTCCCGTCCTATTGTAACTCTTCTTTTTACTTTACTGAAATACAGAAGCCAAAATTATCCTATGAACTATAATAATATTCAAACAGTGGTTTTAGACTATTGTTGTTGTTTGTTGTTATTACCAGAAATAACCAACTGTTCTTTTCAGGGGAGGCAGATCTTTGCATTTACATTTTCTTTTCTCATTCCTTCATGGTCAAAGTGAGATGATTTCATGGAATATGGATGGAACTCTGAAGTTTTGACAGGTTGATTTCTGTGTTTATTCACAGTTGGTACTTAGGGCCAAAGTCTGCTCTTCGTTGCACTCTTCAGTGGGGTTCCATGGGAAGAACTGATTGCAGAACTCAGCCAATAGGTAGAACTTTGCGCAGACTGAAACCGAGATCAGAGTATGTGATGGGGGAAGTATTGTGATGGGGGAAGGAATTGTAAAGATAATGGAAGGGGGTATAAGTAGGACAAATGACATGAAATTAAGCAGAAGAAGATCTATGTTGGATTGAATAGAAATCCTGGTTAGCTTCATTGTAGGGGTTGAAGTCTGATACTCACAGTTGAGGCTGAGGGACAGACTGCAGCTGAACCCTCCACAAGCACACATGGGTAGGAGGGCACAAAGAGTGCAGGTTTTGTGAGCCTTAGGGGCTAGCTACTGTTACAATGTTGTAATCCCCCGAGTGCTGGGCCTGCACCTGGCTAGCAGTGCTAGCCACTCCTGTGGTATTGGGGACTGTGCCGTTAAGGGCTGAGCTTCCCAGCAGAGTGTGGGCAGAGGGCTGTGAAGTTGTTGTTGCCATTTGGAACCAGACACAGAATAAAGCAGTGTCTTCCAAGCACTTCAAGCACTGAGAGATCATAGAATATCACAACCTCACGAGGGGAAGGCGGGTGGTAGGACCATACTTATCCCTGCACTAGCCAGCAGAGCTGGGCAGCCAGCAATGGAGAGGCGCATATGCTGCACTCCCTCAAAGGCTGAGACATTCCCCTGTGTTCCTGGCAGCTCCAGGAGGTATTCAGGGACCTTATTAAGACACAATGCTATGAGCCCCTGATGGAAGAGTGAGGCTCTACCCCAGCCCTACGTAAACTCAGGAATATAAGGCACACTTGATTACTTAATAAATGCTAGCGATATCTTAAAATCAATATTTATACTGAAAATACATGTAGATTTACACATCTGCTTTGATTAACTTTTTATGGTTTTATTTCAGTTTTCTGTGCACATTGTTTAGAGAAAGGTAATAGCAAAGCAGGTTAAAAAATAGGACTGTGAGTGCTGTATATGGGTATGCCATGTACAGCGACTGTATATCTATTCTAGTGATCAAAAGAAGGAAGAAATGTATGACACAGAGGACTTACACATATTGCATGAGACACTGTCTGGAGCCAGATTTGAATGTCAGAAAAATTCTATATCAAAGAAAGGATTTTTTTTTCTAAATCCGTTCATTTCATATCACTAACTGAGCTGTATTTAGCCACAAATTCTATTTTTAGGGAAATGCTTGTATAATTGAAACTCACATCATTCCCTGTAATTTTTTTTTCAAATGACTGCCTGCATCTGTTGCAGTGAATGAGACATAATGGTATGTGTTCAGTTTTTATAGTGCAATAATGGTAGATTTCATTAATAAAAGAATTACGTTATTGGAAATAACTTCTGCAGTTAAAATGAAAAGGCGGGTAATGAGATGCTGAAAGATTTGAATCATCAACTATGTAATAGTTGCTGCCATTTATTGGGAGAGCCCCGTGGAGATGGGGAAGTAGCTGCACAGACAGCTAATACGGAAAAGAATATTTCACAGACATGTTAACCATTTCACTGCTGTTTAGTTATAATAAAGGATTGTCCATAGGGTTCAGCAAAGTGCTCTGGAGAACTATGATTTGTAGAGCGTTCTAATGTGTTGGGCTCTAACTGTCCTGAAGCGGAGAAACATGAAAAGGAGCTCGGATGACAACCTCGAGTACTCCATTCTGTGCAAGCTTATATGGCGAAAACTGAAGGATGACTTCGAGAACTTCTGGAAAGAAAAGCTCCTTAAAACAGCTGAATCACGCAAGAGCCTCAGGACATGCAAGCGGGACTTGACACAGTATAGATTGAGCGTAACAGCATTGAAGAACAAGGATGGAGACACAGTAATCGACAGAGCAGGGATGGAGGAGGTCTGCAAGGACTTCTATACAGAACTGTTCAAATCAAGAATCAACGTCCCCCTCCCAGCCCTCGAAGAGTCAGAAGAACGCGTCACCCCAATAATCATCAGCGAAGTCCGAAGCGCACTACACCAGATGAAGAAGGGAAAAGCTCCAGGCAAAGATGGAATAACGTCAGAAATGATTTATGCAGGAGGCGAAAAACATTGGAAGGCCCTCGCTTTAAGATTCAGTCGATATCTTGAAGAAGGAAAAATACCATCAAGCTGGAAGGAGTCGAATACCATCTTGCTGCACAAGAAGGGTGATCGAGAAAATCTTAACAACTACCGCCCTATATGCCTGCTCTCTCACATCTACAAGCTCTTCACAAAGGTGATAACGAATCGCCTTTCGCAGAGTTTGGATGAACAACAGCCGAGAGAGCAGGCAGGGTTTCGAAGAAATTTCAGTACAATCAACCATATATTTACCCTTAGCCAGCTCCTAGAAAGAGCGAGGGAATACAAACTCCCGCTGTGCATTGCTTTTGTCAACTATGAAAAGGCCTTCGATAGCGTTGAGTTTAACGCAATATTAAAGGCGCTCGCAGAGCAGGGCATTAACATGCAGTACATTAGTTTGTTGAAGGAAGCGAATACTGGATCTACAACAGACATTACTCTCCTTGAAACTCCCCTCCGCATCCCAATTGAGAAAGGCGTAAAGCAAGGAGATACAATTTCACCGAAACTATTCACCGCCTGCCTCGAAATGGTTATGAACAAGATCAATTGGAGGAGTGGTGTCAACATAAATGGAGAGAGATTATCTCATCTCAGATTTGCAGACGACATTGTACTAATTGCCGAAAGCACCAACCAACTGCAGAGCATGCTACGAAGACTCGACAAGAAAAGTAGTCAGGTCGGCCTGAAAATGAACCGCTGCAAAACGAAATATATGCGATCAGACGTCTTACGAAAAGCCCAAATAACGGTAACAGGAGAAGACATTGAAGAAGTGGAACAGTACATATATTTGGGCCAAGAAGTTAATATGCGCCAAGACCTGAACAGAGAACTCTCGCGAAGGATTCGGGCAGGATGGTGTGCGTTTAATTCCATCAAGGACGTCCTCAAAGGAAAAATTGACAAGGCCACACGTAAAAATATTTTCAATTCAGCAGTGCTGCCAGCCATGCTGTATGGCAGTGAAACGTGGGCACTGACGAAGAGAGAAGAGCAATGGCTGTTGGTAGCTGAAAGGGCAATGGAACGAGCTATGTTGGGAGTCTCCCTTCTGGATCGTATACCAAATGAAATCATCAGAGAACGCAGCGGTGTGAAAGATATTGTCGTGGAAAGCAGACATAACAAGATGCGATGGGCGGGCCACACAGCACGGCTCACGGATAACAGGTGGACCGCAATCATTGCTGAGTGGTACCCGCGAGAACAGAAAAGACCCCCCAGTCGGCCTCCAAGAAGATGGGAATATGACATCGTTAAACGTTTCGGATGAACGTGGAGAAGAAAGGCAAGAGTGCAAGAAGAATGGCAGACGTGTTGTGATCGGCGCAATCCGATTGATCCAGGTGATCCAGGTGATGGTGTCACTTGAATAGATATGTGGACAGAGTTGGCATCGGGCTTTGTTGCAAGGATAGGTTCCTGGGTTAGTATTTTTGTTGTGTGGTGTGTGGTTGCTGTTGAGTATTTGCTTCAGGTTGGGGGGCTATCTGTAAGCGAGGAGTGGTCTGTCTCCCAAGATCTGTGAGAGTGAGGGATCGTCTTTCAGGATAGGTTGTAGATCTTTGATGATGCGCCAGAGAGATTTTAGTTGGGGGCTGAAGGTGACGGCTAATGGTGTTCTGTTATTTTCTTTGTTGGGCCTGTCCTGTAGTAGGTGAGTTCTGGGTACTCTTCTGGCTCTGTCAATCTGTTTCTTCACTTCAGCAGGTGGGTATTGTAGTTTTAAGAACGCTTGTTAGAGATCTTGTAGGTGCTTGTCTCTGTCTGAGGGATTGGAGCAAATGCGGTTGTATCTTAGAGCTTGGCTGTAGACAATGGATCATGTGGTGTGTCCTGGATGGAAGCTGGAGGCATGTAGGTAAGTATAGGAGTCAGTAGGTTTCCGGTATAGGGTGGTGTTTTGTGACCATCATTTATTAGCAACAGTAGTGTCTAGGAAATGGACTGCTTGTGTGGATTGGTCCAGGCTGAGGTTGATGGTTGGATGGAAATTGTTGAAATCACAGTGGAATTCCTCAAGGGCTTCTTTTCCATGGGTCCAGATGATGATGTCATTAATGTAGCACAAGTAGAGTAGGGGATTTAGGGGACGAGAGCTAAGGAAGCGTTGTTCTAAGTCAGCCATAAATATGTTGGCATACTGTGGGGCCATGTGGGTACCTATAGCAGTGCCGCTGACTTGAAGGTATTTATTGTCCCCAAATATGAAATAGTTGTGGGTGAGGACAAAGTCGCAAAGTTCAGCCACCAGGTTTGCCGTGACATTAGCAGGGATACTTTTCCTGACAGCTTGTAGTCCATCTTTGTGTGGAATGTCTGTTTGTGTGAGAACTCCAGGAGTGAAACTGTGCCTTTGATCAGCTGATAGGATGTCCTCCACCTTCCAAGAATGGCTGCAAGCATTCACACCACTGGAGACATAGCAATGTGATTACGAATGGTGACACCACTCCTTAGCCATAATATTAATTTATGTCAACACTCGGGGTGGCTGTGGCTGTTAGAGATCTGTACTAAGTACTGATCCTTAACAAATAATAATATAGAAAAGTATTTTATTAGTAATCTACTGGATGGAGCTCGGGTCTCGGAGTTGAGACAGCAAATAAAGACACAGTCCTTCTCCTTCTCCCAAGAATCGAATGAATTTAGATGATCATAGTGCTCATGAAAGTGAGGGAATAGAAACAATGGAGAGAGCCTGAGTTTTCTATAGACAAACCACTGTATAAGTGTTCCCAGACAGAACTGCAATTGAATTCTAGTGCTGTCCTGAAATACCCTTGTACTTCCAGTCTTGGGCCTCACTTATGCAAAAGCCACCTTTTACAACATGTATGCATCTCAGAGGTTAGAATTAGCATATGTTCCATGTGATGTCCCTCCCAGCATACTGGGATAACTGCTCGTTTTTTCAGCATCAGATTCAGGATAAAATAAGACTACTTTGTTGGGACATAATTTGATGCTATTCCAAATGCAGCTTTAATTTACCCCACCTCATTACCATTTTTGTATATGGTTTTCCTTGGTGAGTGCACATATATTACACCTCAGGGATTATTTATGGATTTATATAATATAGATTATACAATAGATTCTGTTTGCACTCCCAGTGCAAATCTCTGAGGCTTTTAGTACATGGCTGAATGTTTGATCAAGATGAAGGGGGTTAAGATACTACTCAGTCTGAATACAATTACCCTCTTCCACTCCCAAAAATATAGTGCTTTCCTGGTATGCAAAATAAAAGAGGCTAAATTGAACTGTGCACGATCTAAAGCTAATACAGTCTTCTACTCCCTACCTCCCTGCACCAACCCTACCCCTACACCCCCCCCCCACACACACACACATTTTAAACGTATACTTTTCTCCTGGATTAAGAAAAAATGGGGCCATTGATTTCCATGGTGATCATCAAAGAACTGGGTGGGTTTGAATGACTGAGGTTTCAGATATTCAGTGTAATGACGCCACAAGACATGAGCCTGTTCCGGATAAAGTCATTAAGGAAAATAGAGCTGCATTCATCCAGACCACCAATTTTGTAGTCCATCGCCAAATCAGCAAAGCATTTATGCACATGCTTAATTTAAGTAACATGTTGATTTCAATAGGACTTAATAATTAGAGTAAAGTTAAGCGTGTGCTTAAATACATTGCTGATTAGGGATGGACTTCAGTATGTTCTTAAATGTGTTGCTGAATTGGGGCCTCCCTGTTTCTTCCCATATATTTCAGTTGCTCTTCACACAGAGACTGTTTGCATAGTTCCACTATCCATACCAACCTACAGTTTTGTCTCTAGACAGATACTTTTGTGTTTAATAATTATTTGTGATAAATCATGACTAAACATGTCATTAATCTGTTCATTTTCCATACAGGGCTCAGTTGTGACTTTGACTACATGGCTGTGCAGAGGAATAAAGGGGTAAGTGGACACTGCCATGGCCATCAGAGCAGATGGGTAGATAGTGGTAGGAAATGGGCAGAACCTTGGCTCTGCCCTCAGTGTGTCACCTAGATTAGCTGAGCCATTACAAAGGGTACTAATAATGTGCTGATGATATGAGACAGTAGAGAATTATTACCTCTTGGACTAAGGGGGGCAATGGGGAAATTTTTTTTCCTGGGATGCTCCTGGGGGTGTACTGTACACCAATGCACCATCCCTTACTATGGGCTGTGATCTTATCCATTCTGGACCTTAATTGCCACATGCATTATAAATTATATAATTTCACTTGTTTTCAACAAAGGGGTGAAGTTCACCCTCCACCCTCCCCTTGTCCTTTCAGTGGTCCTGTCCTTTCTTGTGATATGAAAGCCACAAAGCCTGAACACAGGCTGTATTTATTTACCATATGTCTTGTGCACAAATTCAACACAGAAATGCCATTCTGTCACAAACTGTTTTTTAAAACTATCGCCTGTGTGCAGTGATGCTGCAAGTCATCCCCTATGAGAAGAGAACACTGACATAATTAGCTGCAAGGTATTTGGCTACTTTGTACGGAACTTTGAAAGCAAACTTCAAAGGGTGACATTTGGGAACGCTCGGTGTTTATGAGCTGCTTTTTACTGGGAGTGTTTCTGTTCTCTCAAATGTGTGGACACCAATTATTATAATAATAAAGAAGATTCATTGGCTGGCATGGAGCAAATTTTTTTCTTATTAAACCCTGGGTGCCACCTCAACTGAGTTCAATTTTACCATTAGCATGTGTCATAATGTTTGTTCTTCTTTTCTTTCTCAACACTGCTGCTCTTATTTACATGATTAATCTCGATTTTTAAAGTATTTAATTACTTTGGAAAATTACATTCTCCCACACATTAATTTCCTTTGCTACTTTAGCTTTTAAGGCAAGACAATGAAGGCATTAGGTCTAGACTACCAGTGCAGTTACCAGGTACATTCAAGGCCCCCCTGCTACATATACCAAATCTTCCAGTCAATAAGAACACTGATGGTGCAACTATAGGACATGGAATACCCAGTCATCTGTGAGTAGGAAGATGGAAGAAGGTCTACAAAACCTAATGCAGGCCCTGATGGAAGACACAGAGAGAGTTTTAACTGCTTTGTTTTTATCACAGTATTACTAACTCTTGCAATATTGTCATGACTATTGTAATATTTGGTATTTTTTAAAGCTCCTGTTCCTGGAAACATGTGATTACATGAGAATCTCTGCTTTTTTTTTTTTAATGAGTTTCTAACCCTCATGTGTTCAGATAAAAGCTTCAGATCAAAAACTCTCAAAGGCTCAAAAACCAGAAGGCAAATACAAAGACCTCCACATTTATTGTTTTTAAAACCCCATGATTTTGAAGCCAATCTCATGATTTTTGGAACCTGACTAGTGATTTTTGTTTACAATATTGTGATAATATAATTGTGATTCCTCAGTTGTCTTCTTAGTAGAGACGGGTGAACTGTTTTAAATCATTTAAGAACCAAACTGAACCTAAGCCCAAAATTTGAACCAAACCCCAACTCAAATATTTTTCCTAGTTCTGAAATGTTTGTATGACTTTTCTTTGCAGAACCTTCCATTTTGGCATTTGTTGATGGGGTGTGTAAGCCCCACATTGGTTAATATTGGGTTATAGGAGCCTGAAGCCAGTTAGGCCACTGGATGGCCCCTGAAAGAATGTTAGGCATAACTGATCATCAAACCCATCTAGCAAGAAGCTGGATCTTCATAAAGAAATAAGCACAGGACAGTGGGGAAAAGAAGCTAGGCAGGAGACCCAGGAGACAAACAGGTAGGAGTTTCTTCTCATGGGCTAAAGGAAGAGAGATGCCTTGGAGGCCAGAAGACAGTGCCAGAGAGTCCTGAGCCAGGAGGAAGCAAAGCCCAAGAGGTAGAGATGGTAAAGCCTAAGGGGTACTTGGACTGAAGTTTGAGGAGCTGAAGGGATAGAGGGAAGGACTCTAGAGTTGATCTCTTGATAGTAAAGAGTGGAGAGACCTGTGAGGAACAGGAAGACTCCTGTAGGGTGAGGAGGAAGTCCACAGGGAGAGGATACCTGGAAGGCACAGGATGGGCACAAGGTCCAGTGGCTGATCCTGACACAAAGGCAGGACCTGGACCTCTGGGAATGGGGAGAAACCCTAGGAGGCACTGATCATTTAAAAGAGCACAGGAAGGGGCTGGGGAAAAGGCCTGAAGAAAGGCTAATGATAGGAGTCCAGGGAGGCAGCCTCAAAGGCTACTCATGCTAGGGTCTGTGGATTGGAACCCGGTGTAGGGGCTGGTCCTAGGTTGTCCTACCAGTGTGAAGCCCCAACATAAAGATGTGTGGATGATTTACAACCCTGAGAGAAGGGTGTGAGGACCATGGGGATGAGAGGTTAGGCCAAAGACCAGAGGTAAGGATTGGGACTATAATTATTATTTCTGTTACCCCCAGAAGGGTGGAACTAATATGTAACCTGGGTGGAGGGCCACATTGTGAGAAGAGGCAGACCACAGCAGGACTGGAGCTACTGTCGGAAGGGAGAGCTAGAGAGGAAAGAACTGCTATGCCACGCCCAGCCAGCGGTGAGTCCACTCTTCTCCAGCATCTTTTTCATTTCTGAGTCTGACAGCAGGCGGAAACAATAGCTCTCTGAGGGCTGAACTTCTCCATTCATCTTAAGTGCATATTTAATTTTGAAGCCACATGATGACAGTTTAAGGTTGATATGGTTAATTGTTTTACTGCTTATTGGAGCAGAAATATTGTTCTAATACGGTTGAATCAAAGAGGTTAGTCTCACATGGGAGCAAATATCACAGGCATAAGGCAACACATTTTAAATATCGTTATGCAGAATACACATGGATAATAGAAAGGCAGAGCTACCTAAGCCCTAGCCTCCACTGATGCTACTATCATTGAAACTGTGCAGATACTGAGAGTTTGGCTAAGTAAAAAGTGAGTAAGTCCCTCAGGATTTGGCTCCAATTTATTAGCGCTTTCATATGTGTTTGAGTGAACTTTTAAAAATCCTACACATTTTCCAAACATTTCTGCAGAAATCAGGGTGGAAAAGGAAGCGTTTGGTGAGATTTCCTGCAAGTTCCTAGTGGCCTTCCTTGTATTAATCAGATTGCAATATTTATAACAAGAAGTGACAAATCACAGCTATAACACAGATATCGAGTTGCAGGCCATCGCATGATAGACCTTTTTCATGTTTAGTATTTAATTTGCATAAAGAAAAAATGACTCTGCATCAATCTGTGCTTCTTACAGGATGGTTTTTGATGCACTCCCATAATTCAAAAAATACCATATCTAAAACCCAGGGTCAGATCCTATCAAGCAATGTTGATGGTTGTAATCCATAGTCATTCAAGTATAGTAGTTCCTCCCACAGGAGAAAGGGTATGTTTACATTTCAGACTGGGGGTGTGTGATGCCCAGCTCAGGGAGACATACCCGTGCTAGTTCTCATTGAACTAGTGCCCTAAAAACAGACCATAGCTGCGGCAGCACAAGGTGCGGGATGGGCTAGTCGCCACAAGCACATGCATAGGGTCCCTGAGAAACATACTTGGGGTGTCTAGTGTAATCCATAGCTCACATTGCCATAGCTACATTCTGTTTTTAGCATGCTAGAATATCGCCTGGAGCTGGGAATCACTCTCCCACCTCCCAAGAGTAGACGTACGCGAAGACTTTTCAGGATCTGACCCTGAAGTATTATGTAGCTTTGAGAAGATATATACACACCCCTGTACTGAGCAACCATGGATTAAGGAACTGCTCTGGGCTCAGCCAGCCCCACCCTGCCACACCTGTAGGAAATGCACCATCTGGAGGAAGAGTTAAAAGGCAGGGGAGCAGCATACTTCACGGAGCAGGGAAGAGAGCAGACTTGCAACCTGCAGCTCCAGCAGAAGAGAGCTGAGAAAAAGGCAGAATCTCCCCCACAACAACTACCCATTGGTCTCTCTCTGAGGGAAGGGAGGACCTGCCACAGAAACAGCCTGAGAGGGAAGCATTCCCCTCTCCCTCTCATATGGACTCCAAGTTTTATTAAACCCTTTCCTTTGATTGGACTACCCCACTGGGGGAAGCCCTAGGAGGTTGGGCTAGGCTGCAGAAGGAGGCAGTTGCCACTGGAGAGAGGAAGAGAGCTACCTCGCTACACGCAGACACCCTTCACACTGCCTCAACCCAGATAGTGAATTTGGGACAATCTCAGGGAGTGATAGGCAGTGGCCCAGGGAGGGCAGCGTTAACCAGCCCCTAACTGTCTGATAACTGGTAGCTCTCAAATGGGCCTGGTCAGAGCCCGGGGGCCCTACCAACAACCCCCCTGCAACTCCTGGGCCTAAGACCACCTTACCAACCAACCCCCGAGCGAGGACCATCACAAGCCTAAATAAACAAAAATTGGTGTGTATAATAATGATACTTGCCTTGAGACTCAGGTGACATGTGAGTCTTCATATATGCCTTCCTTCTCACTGCACAACAGCCAGATAACAATTGCCATGTAGAGGGGGGAAAGTAATTTAATATAATAACAAATACATAGGCTACAGTGACATATGTCCAGTGGGCACCATTAATTAAATTCACCACCCCATAGACCTATAGCAAATTGCAATACCTATCTGTATTTAGAGGAGGAGACACTGCAACATCAGCAGTGTGACAGAATAAGAAATGCAGAGTTCTGAATGACACTGATTCTACACACAGAGACACATTGGAGAAGCAGTGTTATTGATGTAACTTGACCTCTTGAAAACTGGTGATAGATGGAAAATATCAGCTCTTTCTCTAAAAACAACGAGGAGTCCTTGTGGCACCTTAGAAACTAACAAATGTATTTGGGCATACGCTTTCGTGGGCTATAACCCACTTCATCAGACGCATGGAGTGGAAAATACTGCATGTTATTAGAGAGAGAGAGAGACATCTATTTATCCACACACCTAATTTTACTCTAACTTTAATACTTGAAGAGCCACTTCATTATCAAACAGTGGTTTAGAAAATCATAAAACAATTATGCATTCTTAGAATGAGTATTTCTTAGCAATTAACAGAGTACATTCATCATAACAACTAAAGGTTACACTCTGAACACTATTATTTAAGGCTCAGAGAAAGAGCTCAGAGTGGTAGCCGTGTTAGTCTGTATCAGCAAAAACAATGAGGAGTCCTTTTGGCACCTTAGAGACTAACACATTTATTTGGGCATAAGCTCTCTAAACCACTATTTGATAATGAAGTGGCTCTTCAAGTATTAAAGTTAGAGTACAACTAGGTGTGTGGATAAATAGATATTTTTCTCTCTCATAACATGCAGTATTCTACAATAATCTTGTTAACTAACAAATATCTCAATGTCTATACAGGTCAAGATAAGACATATTCTTTTTCCTTTTGTCTCTTTGGCTTCAAACAAGCAACCCCAGCAAAGCAACGAGATGCTGCCAAGGAGTGTTCAGCACTACTCGGGATGAAGGGTTTAAAACCACCTTTGCACTCCCCTGAAACTGGGTGCCAGTCAAGTCCTCAAGGCAAACTAGAACAGCCTAAAGGTTGCTCTGATTTGTGCCAGCTACCTATGCAACTTATGCTATCCACCCCTGTGACTGTTCCATGCTATTGCAGTTCCATGCCACCTAAGGATCCCCTATGCTGGGGTGTCCTCCAGTGGCCAGCTAAGCCAACTTTAAGGCTGTGTGGCATCCCTTAGAGCATTATATTCAGCCTTATCTGAACAGGTCCCAGAAATGAATTGACAGGCTACCTTGTGACAGAATAACAAAATAACTGCTACCAAAAAGAACAGAAAGGACTTGAATCCATATTGTAAAGTCTGACATTTGAGGATACAGAAATCAGAACGTAGGGATCTGTCTAGAGGCCAAACATCTGTCTGATGCCCAGAGGAAATGACTTTGAACAGCTGATTGAGTTAAAACACTCACAGATAATGTGTACTTTCTGGCTAGCACCTTTGTATTTGTTAATGACATTCATAATTAAGCTGTAATGTGAAGATAACAGATGATGTTAGTTGCAAGCTAATTCTGGGGTACTGTTTCCAGTTTTCTACAGATTTCCTTATTGTTGAGCTGAGCTGCAGTGGCCACAATCAAACAGCCATAGGCTCTTTTTGTTGATGTTGAATAATGACCAAATATTCAATATGTATCAAGAATATTAACTCTGGACAGGGTTGTCCCCTCCTAAAACTCACAAGAGGGACTTGAGGGGCAGGAAAATTCTGAGGATTGTCTTTCAGAGTATCCCCTTCATCACTGCATCAAGAGGATGCAATGAGAGACAGGAAACTCATGTTCCAATCCCTTCTCGTCAAGCAGAGAGGAGAATTTATCCAGAGCCTCCTAGCTCTCAGGAACATCTTACCACTGGGCTATAGATCACAAGGAAGGCATCCTCCCATGCCCACCAGGCCATTATGCATAAAGTTAGGCATGCACTACCACTGTTCTGTCAAGAGATAGTCTAGGCATCTGACTCCAGCAGAGGGTTCTCGATGTGGATCACAAGCAGCGATAGGTGCCTCCTTCCAACCCAGACTTAAGCACTAACTCCTTCAGAGAGGCAGGGCTTAGGATACATCCCTCTAATCGGTATCTGCTAGAGGTTAGTGTAGGCTGCTGCATCACAGCTAGCATGCTGACTTTTGTGGGTCCCATTCTCAGGCACCTAGCTCTCCCCATACATTGTACAGGGAGCCTTCATGCCTAATCTATGGTTTGTGGATTGCACTGGATGGCTGGGCATTGCCTTTTGTTAATCTGGGCCTTCAGAAAATGTCTACTCATCCATTGTCTACCCAATCCCAACCCTATATAGGGCTCTCTGTGTGGTTCTGGGATGGACGTAATGATGCTGCAAAGGTGGCTGATCTACTTTCCATATCTGTAGTCTCAACCACGTATGAATGTTGGGGACAAAATCTGTCCCTAGATATACAATGGTATCAGGCATTTTGGTATGGTCTGGAAAAGAAGGTACTGGGCAAAAGAAGGTTGATGCTTTGGTTATTTTGAGGAGTGGGGGCTAGCATGACTGTAACTGCTGTTAGGGATGGAAGGTTATGAAACCATGATTAAAAGAGGAACTTTAGTAAATCAAGATCACTAGTGAATGGTACTGTTTGGTTTTAGACAGGCAAGAAAGGATATGGGTAACAGGAGCCATGTATGTAAAGTCAACAGAAAACACCTCTCAATTTTCATATAGGACAAGTCAGAATCATTTCAGAAATGAGTTAGAATCCGGCAGTCATGCTCAGCAACACTGACAGCTATTCAAATCTCACATGCACCGTGAATCCATGGGCACATTGTGCTTCCTGAAATATAAGAACTGAGTAAGTTGGAGGTCAGTGAAATCCCAAATATGTGGTGACATCCTTATCTGAGATTGGTATGATTCTGTGCTGGCAAAAGACAGCCAGACAACTTGGATTTGACCATTGCATCAACAGGATCTGCTAAGACAATAACAAATCTGATCAAGCTGTAGAGCTGTGAAGGAACCAGGATTTCAATTCTGCAGCAAATTCCATTATTTTGAAATTTGTCATTCATAGTGACAGCTCATGGTCATTCATAATGACCACAAATAGACATTGGGCCAGGAAAAGTATGTGAGAGAGGTTGTCTAGGCACTTGCCTAGGATGTGAGAGACTAACGTTCAAGTCCTTGCTCTAATGATTCTTTAATTGTTTATGCAAAGTTGAACTGCTTTAACAGCGGTGAGGTGGGATGAGGGCGGGGGGAGACATACACAGTACATATCCTAGTGGCTAGGTCACTCTCCTACAAAGTGGGAGAACCCAGTTCAAATCTGTTTTCCACATGAGGTTGGAGGGGCGTGGGGAAGAGGAAGAGAGTGAATTTGATGTCAGGATGAACAGCTCATTGCTCAGGTACTGAATAGTAATTTGAACTATTGTAATGGTGCCCAGAGCGTAGGATGGACATTTGTTCAACTGTGGCCCTCTTTTATAAATCTACAGAAATAAAATAAATTGATCTCACTTTCTCAACCTTTTTACTTTCCAGCTCAGCTTGAAGATAAGGTAAAGGTGTTTTCATCACTGTGCAATCTCTCTGCGACCTTTGGTTATTTCATCAGAAATTATATCAATGCAGAGGTTAAAGACAACCCAAACAAACTCGTCTGACTAATATCAGCACTATCAGCAGCCTGAAGAATTCCGACATAAATTTTCCAAATGGTCTGTACAGCAACAGTGCCAAGAAATAGATCCCTAATGATCAAACATGTATAATCCTCTCAAAATGGCTATGTGTTACAATGCAACTCCCTCAATCATCTGCTACTCTGGACTGGTAGAACATTCAAATCAGAACTAGAACAAGATGGTTCAGTACTGGGCCAGCGGTTTCATCCACTCATGCCTAGGTGTTCATGTGGTACATGTTCCTTGAAAGAACCAGAGTCACAGAACTGGCATTTCACAAACATCACTGAAGGTGAAAGAGAAGCAAATGCTCTTCAGTGCAGTCAACCAGGATAATTTCAAGGGGGGCCCTAAGAAACTAAAACAAGACCCTCTCACACAAGATATTTGAACCCTCCCCCTTGGTTTATCCACCAATCAGTTTCTTATCCTGGCTAGGGTGTTAAAAGCTCTTCTCACTCCTGCAGAGAGCCCATTATATCATGCATTGAACATACCACCTCCACAAAGAAGTTCTAGGGAAAGCTAAAGGCTAGACTATACTGGCAATACTTATCTTTCTTCATGCCTTGTCTAAGGGAACAGAACACCTCCTCCAACACCTAGAGATAAACCCAAACTTGATTGCAAAAGTCAGGACACCCCTTAATTAGAAAATCACTGGACCCTACTGAAATGATAGGGACGTCCCTCCAAGAACAATGGGCATCCTGGAGAAAGATGTGACATTTGGGTAGCTGAACACAATGCTGAAGAAATTATCCAAATATTCTTTGTTAGAATTAGTAGAAATTTGAGGCTATCACTGGACTATCACATTTTGGATCCCAGACAATACAAAAGAAACAAAAGCAATAAAATGGGGCTGACCAAGAGGAGCAAGAATTCTAATAGCTTTATAATGGCCAGAAAAAAAAGATTTCATTCATTGGAGAAAATATAGTCAAGAAGGAACATGACTGAAATTTTCTAAAAGCTCAAATGGATAGTAAGAGTAGGTTTAGATGAGCTATTTCAACTAATGTAAACCCCAGCACTTGGGGATAGCATAAGAACAGGGGCTGGAGGCAGGGCTCTTTCATTCAGAGTATGAGCCTTGTTGTACGAGTTAGCAATAGCAGTAGCAGTAGCAACTGACACATCCACACTTTAACTCAAGTACTTTCTTAACAGAGGAGACTTTTATGCGTTATTAGTGGGTAAAATGGCTAATTAGGTAACTGGGCCAGATAAAATGATTCCCAGCCCTCCTTCTGTTTTATAATGTTCATATGCTGGTCCTTTTCAGTTCTCCTTACAAAGATGCTATAAAGCAAAACAGATGCCCTGCACACTCAATCTTTAATGAGCATTTAAAAACCTACTTTCTAGCTGCTCTTGTCTTCTGTTAAGCATTCTATAGTGACAACATTCACTTCCAGTGATGTGGGTTATTGATACTCGTACTAACACATTGATTTATTACGACACTTCAGTAATGAATATGTATGTGTATTCTTGCTGGCCTTTGTACCATTTTTCCTAGGGTTGCCACCTTCTTGAAAATGTAATGCAGGAGAGTTAGGTATAATTGGCCACCAACTAATGTATACCAAGAATATATAAAGACAAAGATAGTTACTGGAGGAAAGAGTAACTAAAGCATTTGTACATGTGCAGGTGAAAAGGTTGTAGAAAACATTGGACGCTACAGATGATGTTTGGGTTAAATTAATTTTCACACAGGCAATTCTTCTGACAACAAAATGACACAACCGTCCCTGGAGAACATCAGACTAATTACTGTACCTGCTTGTTCTCTTTCTTTCTGGCAGAATTATAGAGTTCAAAACAATAACTGCTGTGAGAGATATGTATGCAAATATAATGACCCTTCAAGCAAGGAGGAAGGATGTGACCCACGAAACTACCATATGTCACATCATGGACTTGGATGAGTACAAATACCAAAGGATTTCTCTGCACTCAGTATCAAAAATCAGAGTACACATTATTATTATTTCACCATTGTTAAACTATATTTCTATAGCTCCTAAAGGGCCCATTGGGCCAGGGGCTATACAAACACATGAGACATCCCCTCTTACATAAAATGTAACTGGAGACAGTTCACAAATAGGTGAGATAAACAAAAGGACTGGAAGGAGAGGGAAGACGAGGTTGGTATTGCACAAGTTCATGCAATCCCTCCAAATCTTCTTCATTTTATTGTTTTATAAATAAAAATCAGTGTGATGCCATGGCCCATCACGGCATGTGGGGGGCTCAGAAACTTCATATGTGAAAGGGTTAAATAGATTCATTGGTTTAAATCTTAATTGTGAGTCAGGTGGAAGGGGTGGATTGGCCAGAACCTATTAGGGGTGGAGACCAGGAGCTATAAGGCCTGATCTATCAATGAGAAGTCCACTCTTCTCTGGGAGCTGAGCCTAGCAGAAATTTGTACAGAGTCTCTCCCAGGCTTTTCCCAGGAATTATTCAGTTTGAGAACTCAGCCTAGCAGAAGCCTGAAGTTTGAATGTAGCTTACAGCAGATTGCTAAAAGACCAGTTTGAATTGTTATTATGATAAGCAATAAAAGCTGTAAGTGCTTAACTTTTATTTAAATACCTAAAAATGGATGTGCATGCCTGTCTTTAAGTACCCAGATTTGAAAACATCAGACTATTTTGCTAAGTGAGACAACTTCCCAGCAGTGGCTATTTTTCTTCAATTATTACATCTCATTACTTTCCATATTGATTGTCATTGTAGTTTGATACTGGGATCTAAATTGTTTTCCATGGTGTCTTAGCTACTGATAAACAAACACCCGATAGTGGTCGTTGTTACTGTTAAGTAATAATGCAGATAATAGATTTTCTCTGCATGCATTTTGAAACTTTACATTTTACTGCTTAATTACTGTCTGAATATAAGCACTACAGGAGACATTATACAAGTTCTATTAGGTACAAGTGCCAACATTTTAGAAGGCCTGAAATATTTTTAGCATAAAAAAACCAAACCAGATATTAACAAAAGCTTACTGTTCAGTTACTGGAAAGAATGGGAAGTTAAGAGACAAAGAAAGATCTCAAGATTCGTTTTTCAGAAAATTGAGCAAAGGTAAGATTCCATTGTTAGCAACTATTCTAATGTTATTTAAATACTCATTGTCCATTTCTCTGTAATTCACTTAAATCCATATTAATATATCTTGTTATACTGCTATTTTGATTAACTGTTTTTTATAAAGCTAATTGCTGTGTTGCAAACTTACTCAGATTATTCATAAAGGAACTGGACCAGTCCACTTACCACTTCCTTTAGAGCATTCCCTTTTCAGTGAATGTTATCTGCATTTGATGGTTTATACTGGTCTTTAAAATGGAGAATAATATAATGTTGCCCGAGCAGTCATGTATCTTGTTAGGACTATTTCAACAATACCCCTCTTTTTAGACTTGAGTGGGAATTGTTTACTCAGTCAATTTTTATCCTGCTAATTAATTCTGTAAGTCATGGAATATTGCCTCTCCTCCCTGTCTGGATGACACTTCTATTTAATACATGTATTCCAATAATACTGAGACTGGGGCCTTACTGTCCATAGCACTATACAGACATATAGTGTGAGTCAGTCCCTGCCTCAAAGAGTTTACAATTGATATAGATAAATCAGGCAAAGGCTGTGAAGGGAAACAGGTATAGCGAAGTGAAGTGAATTGCCTGAGGTCACTCAGCTGGTCAGTGGCAGAATCCAGGTTGCCTGAGTCCCTGTCTAGCACCTAAACTACTAGACTACACTGTCACATGACTTTCATAACTAAACAAAACACATACTATGAAGACACAATCTAATATTTGCTTTCAGCAAATACTCAAACTGGTTCACAAGTATTTACATTAGTAAAACTTGCAAGCATGATTATTTGTTGGCAATGCAATGAAAGTGTTGACAAACTGAAATACACTTGAATTTGAATCAATATTCACAATTTTTTTTACTGTGATTATTTACTATTAGGGTGACCAGACAGCAAGTGTGAAAAATCGGGACAGAGGATGGGGGGTAATAGGAGCCTATATAAGAAAAAACCCCAAATATCGGGACTGTCCCTATAAAATTGGGACATTTGGTCACCCTATTTACTGTCCACCTGGAGATGTTTTCCTAGCAGGTCTGAGGAGTATAAAAAGGGATATAGGCAGACTGCCATTGTTCAATAAGTGCAGGCCAGAACGCATAAGCTTCTCTTGTCTGTCTGTCTCATACTCTTACAAATCTTCCCACTATTCTAGCTGTCATTGAAACTTTACTTGTTATGTGCTTCAACAAGGTGGAACATTCTGTTTCATGCAATTAGATTTCTTCATCACCATATTTTCACTACAGGTTAGTGCCTTGAGAGTGACTGGAGCTGGGTTGTGTGTTACTCTATGCATGGGTGCGGGAGGGAAATAGGATTTTTTATTTTTTTCCTGCTGTGGGGCAAAGTCCTAAAATCCTTTTTCAGATGTACTTACTTGAATTTTCCCTACTGTATGGTAATACCCATTGAATGCACTTTTAAAAATACATTGATAAACAAATCCACCAATTATTCTAAATGAAATCACATTTCACAATGTACTCATCCCATGGTGGCTAGTGGTCAGATGACGGAACTGTGAGTAGAAGATTTGAGATCAATATCCCTGCAAAACAGCAACTATTATTTCCTCAGGTAAAGCTAAAGGAGTTTTCTGGAAGGTATCCTGTTGCGGTGTATGTATACCTATGCACCCAAGCAGTAAAGAAGGGGCTAAATGCAGGCACCAGGAAGCAGAATGTTACCATTATAAAGGCTTTTCCTTTAGAAGGGCAAGGGCTGGCTGGCGGGCATGGTGTAGAGGCTTAGATCTAGGGAGCCAATGGCATCTCTGGCCACTGTTCAGAACCCCTCTGAGTGCTCAGAGTTCCTGGACAATAAACAGACCCAACAAGCCAGCCCTACTATCCTATTACCATTGAAGTTGCACTATCGTGTTTGTTATAAGGCTTTAGTTTAGATTTGTTTTGGGGTGGTTTTTTTTGCCTAAATGTAACTGTTGGGGAAGTTCAGACTTAGCCTTTCAAAGGGAAGTTAGTATCTTGGTAACAACCACCACAACTGGAAGTTCCACAGTCCAAATCAGGTAGCCCCCTATGATTCACTATATCTCAAGTAGATTTAGCTAATATTTTATAGACACAATACATATTTATTCCCAAAGCATTTTAACAATGTATATGCATTCAGTACATTTGTGCTCCAGTAATCTTTGTGTTGGAGGGGAACAGGCACCTGGGATCAAAATAATGTAGAAATCCAGCTAAAGCTTCTAAATAGGAGTGGTTTCACTTCCACAGGTGCTGGGCACCCACAGCTGCGATTCTGGCTCTAGAATCTATTAATCTAAATATGGATTTGGGAGCTTTGCTTTGATTGTCTGGCTGCAGGCCAGCAGACCCTATTAAAGGTTATTTAAGCCAATAGGTGACAGAGCAAAGCAGTATGAAGGAAGGCTGTCAGAGGGAGAACTTGGAGTGATTTCATATGTCCATTATAATGTAGGTGTGTGCACATCCCATGCAGCAGAGCCAGAATTTTTAGTGGTACCAATAAGGATGGCCATACATGTGCCCTGACTCCTTGTGCTCCAAGTCAAGGGTATAAAGAGTGGAGACACCCAGTCCATCTTTTAGTTCCTTCTTACCATCTGTGATCAGTGCTTCTGCACTCTACAGTGATGTTCTTCTGTGAACAAAAGAGTTGATAGTTAATTTAACTAATGGTACTTGTTATGTCCTTTGGTTGTTTTTCTGGTCTCTTTCTTCATTTCATTTTTTATCGTATTTTATTTTCTTTCAGCTCTGGCAGGCCTCTCTGGCCTTCACCTAGTACCAGGGGAACCAATGACAATGTCCTCTGGCTTACGCCAATGACAGTTAGTGACCCACACTATTGCTGTTTGAAGTGCTTTGGTGAGGGTCACGTTAGAGGCAGATGTCCAGTCTGTCAGGGCTTCAAATCCAGAATGAGGAAGCAGAGAGAAAAGCACCTTAGATGTTGTGACGGTGTTCCCCATAAAACTTTATGGGGAGATGCTTATAGATGTATATATGTAACTAAAATATGTTTTATGCTACATGTGCCATGTAACATATCTCTGTGAAAGTTATGACCTACTGAATTTACTCCTCCTGTTTGTATGCATGTATCATTGTTGTAGTTGGAGTTATGAAGATTGGTTTTATATTTGCTGGTTTTGTACATAGCCTTTGTAAGTGCATGGGATCATCTTTGGAGCAAAGAATGCCTGTTAAATGCGAGCACTTGACAGACAAAAGACGTTGCAGACCCCAATCCACATTGAGGCCGGGTCTGGAATGCAACTGGTTAGGGCGCATGGGCAGGTGACTTACCCATGTGATCCCAAAACTCCAAGGCAACTGGATCCCACGCAGGGAGAGGAAGAAAGGCTATAAAAACCCTTGCAAGACCCTTCCATTTTGTCTTCAGCTGGCTATAGGGAGAGGCTCTCCACCCCCCCCAAGGACATTCCTGAGGGGAACTGAGCAAAGGACAAAGACACTAAGGGGTGTGAGAGTCTGCTGGACTCAGCTGGGCCCAGGCTAATTCTACAGCCTGTAAAAAGGAAAATATCCGAATCTGGTGAGGCTTTTATCTGTGTTAACTTTGAATAGACATAGACGTGCGTGTTTTATTTTATTTTACTAAGTAACTTGCTTTGTTCTGTCTGTCACTAATTGAACTCACTTAAATCCTATTTTCTGTACTTATTAAAATCACTTTTTACTTATTAAGTTTCCTTGAGTACGAACAGGTGTGCATACCTTTCTATCTTTGAAATAGAAAGCGAACTATTTATGAGTTTACCCTGTATAAGCTTTATACAGGGTAAAACGGATTTATTAAGGGGTTGAACCTCCTTGGAGTTGAGCAGCTGGGTGTCAAAGGCAAGAGCGCTTCCAGGGGCCTTACAGTGGTGAGTGGACTTGGTTCGGACCTGGGTCTGTGTTTGCAGCAGATCAGTGGAATCTGGCTCAAAACAGACAGGATTCGGGAGTCCCAAGCTGGAAAAGGCCTGGAAGCAGGGGCAGAAGCAGCCTTGGCACACCAGGTGGCAGCACCAAGCAGGTCTCTGGGGCCCCAACCCGTCTCAGATGTATTCTCAGAATCTGCTTGGTCAGCTCATGGAAGCTGATCAACCACTACGAGAGCTCCCCCAGCCTTGCCAGACAGAGGGACCAAGGAAGAGGCCCGTCACTGGGACCATCCTCTAGGAAGCTTAAGAGTTCAGACAGCTCTTGTCACCCAAAGCCTAAGAATCTGACCAGAGAGGAAGGCCACTCTGATATCAAGGGGAGAGTGTGGCAATTGGTTTGCCACGCCACTGTTATCAGCTCACAGTGGCTCTCCCCGCAATTGACTAGTGCCCACACAGGGACCATCGAGAATGGCTACCTCGTCAGTAATGACAGTAGATAGAATCACAGAATCGTAGGACTGGAAGGGACCTTGAGAGGTTTTCTAGTCCAGTCTCCTGTATTCATGGCAGGACTAAGTATTATCTAGACAATCCCCGACAGGTGTTTGGAGATTTTTAAGAGCAGGTTAGACAATGACAGAAATAATGGTCTCTTCTGTCAGCAGAGAAAGGAATAACATGATCCAGTCACTGGAAGGTGAACTTAGATGAAAATAAGATATACATTTTAAACTGCAGAATCAGTGAGAGGTCATTCTCTTACAGCACAACAGCTTTCTAAATGGATTACCAGCTGCATTGTTACCCTTGGCAGCATAGCATGTAACATGCTCCTTGAGAAGCTGTCAGTGCATTCAACTAGACCGCACTCGGCCTCCCTGGCGCTTGTGGGAAAAGTCCCTATTGTGGAAATGTGGCAAGGCAGCAAAGTTGTCCTTGGTCCATATGTTGGCCAGACACTATGCAATCACCACCGCTTCAAGGGAATATGGGGAAAGCAGTCCTGCAGTGTTTCTTCCTTTGAGACTCCTAGTCCTATCTCCATCATAAACAGTCACCTACAATGTGATGTATATATGCAATTGCTGGAAGAAAACACTTACCCATCTTCTTGTAACTTTTTTTTTAGATGAGTTGCACATGTCCATTACAGATTATATGACCTTTCCCAATGCAAGAAACTGAAGGAATAGCCGGGTGGCTCCACCTTTTATATGCTCAGCTCGGAGCACAAGGAAACCAGGTTGCTTACAGAGCACTCAGGAAAACTCTCGAGCACTTGTGCATGGAATGCACACACCTACAGTAAAATGGAGATATGGAACACATCTCAAAGAACAACAGTTATGAGAAGATAAATAACTGAGTTTTTTTGTTTTGTTTTTCCTGAAATTTCAAGGAATTAACTTGAGAAAAGGAATGTGTGAGTTGTTGGCATTAGTCATTACACTGCTCTAATTTATTTTGGGGGCCACCTTCCTATCATTGTCCCCACACAGTACTCTAAGGGCATGTCTATACTTGCCATTTAAAGCCGAAAAAGCCCCTTTTTTGCGCAAAAACCATGGGAGCGTCTACACTTGCTAATGACTTTTTGCAATGAAACTCAGAAATTTCGCCACCAAAAAAACCCTACATCCGTGAGAGGCGTACAGCTCTTACCGGTGATGCTTTTGCGGTGATGTGCAAGTGACGATATGTTCTTCCTGTTTACACAGCTTTTAGCCTCCGGACGATATCCCACAGTGCCTAGGTGACCACTCTGGCCAGCTGCTCTGCTCCTTTGATGCCACGTAAACAGACATCCACCCCTCCTCCTGTAAAGCCCCAGGAACTTTGAAACTCCCCTTCCTGTTTTCTTGGCAAGTGCTCACTTATCTGTCCAGGTGACCATGCCTGCTCCATGGAGCAAATGATCCCGTGCTTGGAACAATGCTGAGCTACTGGAGCTTATCCGTGTTTGGGGAGCGGAGGCTGTGCAGGGACCCAGGATGCCCCACGATCTCCCACCCCCTTCCCACGAGACCCATCATCAAAATGGAGAGAGCTGCACTATAGTGGCATAGCCAGGTGCAGAGTACAGGGGGAACGGAACTAAAAAAAGGCTCCTCCCCTTGTACTCACCCGGCGGCACTCCAGCTGTTCCAGCGGAGGGTCCTTCACTCGCTCCGGGTCTTCGGTGGTACCTGCCGCCGAAGTGCTGCCAAACAGCTGGAGCGCCGCCGGGTGAGTACAAGGGGAGCAGGCTGGTGCTACCACTAGGTGACCCTAGGCAGTCGCATAGGGCGCCAGGATTTTGGAGGAGGCATTTCAGGTCCCTCGGCAGCCGCCCGGGTCCTCGGCGGCGGGATCTTCAGCCACCTGGGTCCTCGGCGGCATTTCTGCGGTAGGTTCTTCAGCCGCCCGGGGCATCTCCCAGAGGCACCGCCTAGGGCGGCAAAAAAGCTGGAGACGCTCCTGAAGGAGCCGTTTTTTAGCTCTGCTCCCCTTTTAAAAGGCGCCAAAAAATGTTAAAGGCGCCGCTTCTGCTCAGTGGGGAAGCGGCCACTACCCATGCTCTCCCCCCACCCCCAGCTACACTACTGCTGCACTATGGGATAGCTGCCCTAGAGCGCGGCTCTCATCGGGTGGAAGTGCTGCTAATGTAAACACTCTGACGCCTGAGGAATTAAGTGAGTACACAAACCAGTGCTTTACTTTCACCAGTTCCCTATCACTGGTGAAACTTACAGCGCAAAAACTCTGCAAGTGTACACATACCCTAATGCATTGGGTGTAAATGCAGCACAGCTGAAAATCTGACCCAATATCTTCACATGGAGAATTTGTTTGTTCCTTCTACCCCATTAGTTGCTAAAACGATACTATTTAGAACAAGCATCTAAAGAAATTCTCAAATATGGTTTTCAATAATCTTACAAAACAGCATATGTTTTGGAAGTTCAGGAACCCATGACATAACCACTATTAAATAACTATCCATATATACCGTAACATAGTTCCAATGTCATTCTGTGCACCCAGCACAAAGTCAAGGATACAGTGACATCCATAGTCTTCCCACACCTGCATTGGATACAATTCTCTGCAGGAGGGTTGTGATGCTCATTAAAGTACAATGAATACTTACAGAGTGCTCCTTGTGTTGTAAGAGTATCTGGAAAGAGGCTGGGAGAGACCTGCATTCTTGCTGCATGAGGGCAGAGAGGGTGGAGGATTACACTTCTAAATTGTTGGCACTGCATCCTATTGATAGTATATCCACTAGGCATATTATTATAACAATAACATTTTTCTCCACTCCTTTTAATTGTTTGTGGTTCAAGAGAACGGCCAGCAAAATTGAGGAGTTCCATTGCTCATATATTTGAAGCCGGTAAGAGATATGCCATTTCCTAATGACCTTTTGTAGTTCATTAGGACAAATTAGCTTTGTATCTCACTCCTGAGACTTTTTTTAAAATCAGCATATCTGTAGTACTATTGATTTTCAAAGCAGCTCCTTCCCAATGTAGTTACTTTAAAACTAATTCCCAGCCATTTTATTTTAGCAGTTCTCTGCAGTAACACATGAAGATCATACATAAAGGAATCAATATGTGATTGTATTGATTGTCTCATCATTAATTACAAGATAGGGAGGAGGCAGCTGTATAATGTAGCCAATATAAAAAGCAGCAAAGGACAGTTTTTGCACAACAGGAAATGCTGCTTCAAATGATGAAAATATCTGACACCCAATAGAACAGGGATTGGCAACCTTTGGCCCGCGGTCCACCAGCATAAGCCCCCTGGCGCACCGGGCCAGTTTGTTTACCTGCCGCGTCCGCAGCTTCGACCGATCACAACTCCAACTGGTCACGGTTCACCATTCCAGGCCAATGGGGGCTGAGGGAAGCAGCGGCCAGCACATCCTTCGGCCCGTGCCACTTCCCACAGCCGCCATTGGCCTGGAGCAGCGAACCACGGCCAGTGGGAGCCGCAATCAGCCAAACCTGCGAACACGGCAGGTAAACAAACCGGCCCGGCCTGCCAGGGGGCTTACCCTGGCGGGTCTCATGCCAAAGGTTGCCAAACCCTACAATAGAAGATAGTGCCAGGTTCTGAGGTACCTTAATCACACACTTCTAAAGAAAGAGTTTCACTTATTTCACGTTTCTAAAGGACAAACACTTGCTGAATGTATTGAAGTTCTCTCTAGTGTAGCCCAATACAGGGCAAAATGCACACACGTTTTTTAAAATAGCGTATATTCTCATATACTGTGTGTGTTTATATAAATGTGTGTGTATATGTTTATATATACTGCATTCATTTTTACATCTATATTCATCAATTTATTAAAAATATTACATTAAGTATATAGTTATTTATTTCAATAACAAATTTAAAACTAAGTAAGAGTGGCAGTAAATCTATATAATAATAGCAAATGTATACAAAGCCATAAAGTGGTGGTAGGCATAGATTATTATTTAATTGTGTTTATAGTGAGTGGCCTCCATTAATATCAGGGCCCCATCATATTAGGTGCTTTACAAACATACAGTAAGAGAATATCTAAACTGGCAAAATAGAAAAAGATGGGAGCTAATCTAGCTCTGTCTTGTATCAGATACTAACAGAATGACTATCAGCATTTTAATAGCCACCTCCATACTTTCTGGCTGGCAGTTTGGGATCTTTAGCATCTTATATTCCAAGGAGACTATGTATTCACCATTAAGCACAGTCTTCACCTAACACAAGTATTGGAGGCCCAAAAGTGTGAAAAGCCTGCTACTATTCGGTCTTGCAGAGGATATAAAAAGCGTCTCAGTGCACCCATTTGTATTCCCAAGTTTTTTCAGTTTGTTCCAGAGCTGTAGCTCTCACTTGCTCTGATGTGACCTGGAAAAGCATTCTGGGTATTTACATATAAAGAGCATACCCAGCACTGTAAAAAACAAAACTCCTTGCAGGTATTTGCTGGCTAATTCCATAACAGGATTATATGTGGTTGGCAAACTTCCATCACCTTCTTACAGCAAGCAGAAGTGCTGCACCTTTAACTCAAGCAGGAATTTGTTTTGCTGCTCAGTCATCACACTATGAAATTAGGGTACAGAAACATGATTAAATATTTTTTTAAATACTTGCAATTTCAGATATGCTATTGGATTTGCAATGGTGTTAACAAGTGCAAGTCAGACTGTTAAAGCAATCTGAGGAGTCTAGTGGCACCTTAAAGACTAACGGGTTTATTTGGGCATATGCTTTTGTGGGTTAAAAACCCACTTCTTCAGATGCATGGAGTGAAAATTACAGAAACAGGCATAAATATATATTGGCACATGAAGAGAAGGGAATCATAGAATCATAGAATCTCAGGGTTGGAAGGGACCTCAGGAGGTCATCTAGTCCAACCCCCTGCTCAAAGCAGGACCAACCCCAACTAGATCATCCCAGCCAGGGCTTTGTCAAGCCTGACCTTAAAAACCTCTAAGGAAGGAGATTCCACCACCTCCCTAGGTAACCCATTCCAGTGCTTCACCACCCTACTAGTGAAAAAGTTTTTCCTAATATCCAACCTAAACCTCCCCCTCTGCAACTTGAGACCATTACTCCTTGTTCTGTCATCTTCTACCACTGAGAACAGTCTAGATCCATCCTCTTTGGAACCCCCTTTTAGGTAGTTGAAAGCAGCTATCAAATCCCCCCTCACTCTTCTCTTCTGCAGGCTAAACAATCTCAGTTCCCTCAGCCTCCCCTCATAAGTCATGTGCTCCAGCCCCCTAATCATTTTTGTTGCCCTCCGTTGGACTCTTTCCAATTTATCCACATCCTTCTTGTAGTGTGGGGCCCAAAACTGGACACAGTACTCCAAATGAGGCCTCACCAGTGCCGAATAGAGGGGAATAATCACGTCCCTCGATCTGCTGGAAATGCCCCTACTTATACAGCCCAAAATGCCGTTAGCCTTCTTGGCAACAAGGGCACACTGTTGACTCATATTCAGCTTTTCGTCCACTGTAACCCCTAGGTCCTTTTCTGCAGAACTGCTGCCCAGCCATTCGGTCCCTAGTCTGTAGCAGTGCATGGGATTCTTCCGTCCTAAGTGCAGGACTCTGCACTTGTCCTTGTTGAACCTCATCAGATTTCTTTTGGCCCAATCCTCTAATTTGTCTAGGTCCCTCTGTATCCTATCCCTACCCTCCAGCGTATCAACCACTCCTCCCAGTTTAGTGTCATCTGCAAACTTGTTAAGGGTGCAGTCCACACCATCCTCCAGGTCGTTGATGAAGATATTGAACAAAACCGGGAGTTACCTTATAAGTGGAGAACCAATGCTGAAGGCCAATTAGGTCAGGGTGGATGTGGTCCACTCCCAATAATTGATGAGGAGATGTCAATAAGATGTGAGGAATACTTAGGACTGAAATTAAATGACTACACAGGGTCAAATTCATCCTTGATGTAAGTTCCATGACTTGAGTGAAGTTCTACCAGGGATGAATATGGCCTTTGAATATTATTAGAGATGTATTTATATTTGTAATTTTATCAACTAGGTTACTGTATCCTTCACAAATCAAAAAGAGAAATGGGGCAGATGTGTGAAATCCAATTTCACATAGTGATTTTGCTATTTTTAGTAGTTTGCTGGCTAGAAAATTGCACTAAAACCGCTGAAATACTCTGCTAGTGATACAAAACATTGGACAAGAGTACACCTAATTGTACTTCTAGACATTTTATTTTCTTGGTGTGGCAAATTGCCTGCACTACTATGATGGGTCCCGCACGTTCTCTTCTTGTGGGGGGGGTTTCAGGGTGCCATTTCTTGCCCCTGCACTGGGGTAACAGTTATCCTACTAATATCCCAGGGAAGGGGAGTGGAGAGGGAGGGACCCAGGCCCGCCCTCTACTCCGGGTCCCAGCCCAGGGGCCCTATGATAGCAGGTGAACCACTTGTACCAGTGATTCTTTCCCCTGGGCTACTTCCCTCTCCTGACCTTCAGCTTGTGGGGCTTCCTGCCTTCCCTCTGCACAAGCCAGGTGTTCCTTTACCTAGGATCTTGGTCTTCTTAGCCCGCTGCAGCACTTCTCAAAACTCTCTTCCGCTTTCCTCCGAGCTGCTCTTTGTTCCACCACCAATCCACTCTGCTTCACTCCTCCAAACTGCTCTCTGCTCCACCACCAAACCACTCTGCTCCAACTCCTCCTCACTCTGCTCCAGCTCCTCCTCTAGCTGATTGAAGCAGGGGGATTTTATCAGGTGACTGGCTTCAGGTGCTCTAATTGGTTTCAGGTGCTTTTAATTAATCTACAGGGAATAAGGCTTCTCCTCATCCTAGATCACTCTCCTGCTGCCTTCTGGCCATGCTGTATCACATTGGCTAATCTGCTCCCTGTTCATGAAGTTAGCCATACCTACTTAGACTCCTAGCAACTGATCCCTGCTCCTATAGTCTCATTCAGCAAATACCAATGCAAGAGAAAGGGTGGAAACTTTGGCAGTTAGCTTGGCTTAAGTATTTCAAGAATCCATAATACAATTATTCCCTGAGAATCGTATTTCCCATATATCAGAGTGTGGTTGTGCTTTGCTCCTGTTCCTTTGCCATGTTTACTTTTATTTCACATTCATATTTTCTGTTTTTATTCAGATTAATATAAATACTGTGTCAAAGGGAGTATGTTGATACTGTACACAATGTATCTGCATTAATTGAAGGCTCTGTCTATAGTAAAGGTTGCCTGATGCTTTCCATTATAAGACACTAGTTTCAGTTGCTTGTGACTTGCCAAACGTCAACCATTCAGGCTAAAATTTTCCATGCTGGGTGTCTGCCACAAGCTGACTTTATTTGGAAAATTTCAATAAAAATGGTTCAGTGACTTCTGAGAAGGAGTTTAGGGGAAAATAAATTGTTTTACATGTTTAAAAAAACCTGTACAACCTTTTCAGTGAGAAGCTCTAGCATAGAGAAGCTCCATGCTTTGGAGCAGGGACTTGAAATTTGGCAGAGGAGTTGACCTTCATCATCCACATGAAAAACCACCATAATTTGGTCCAGTTATAAGCCTCTGGAAAATGCAGATCTGGTTACTCTGAAACATTTCCAAACTTGTGTTGATTTTGCTGAATTGTTTGGTCATTTTTTATTTTTATTATTTTAATTTTAGTGGAATTGCCAGTAAATTAAAAAATCCACTATTTGCTCAGCCCTCTTTTCTGTACTTAATTGTCCTGTGGTTTTAATGTCTGATATCTCAGGATGAACCTTTCTCCTAGATCTAGAAGTATGAGCTGCATATCCCTTTGGAAGTTATCTCCCATTTCCATAGTATAAATCTCCCATTTCCTGCACTTTTGCGTCACAAGATAGCAAACCTAAAACTTAGCATGTGTATTCCTCTTCTTGGCCTCAGGCCAGTGCAGTTTTGGGAGGGAAAATCACACACATATGGGAAAAGAAGAAAATATTTCTGACTTGTTTAAGAAAAAAAGGAACTGTTTGAAGCTGCTCAGAGGTTTGGCACATTACTAGTCTCAGCAGAATAAGCTTCTAATACCACATTTTGGAGGCAATAGCATGAAGGAGCGGGACAGAGAATATAAACCCCAACATTCTAAAATGCTGGTTACATTTTAAAAGAAATTTCAATTATTAAAAATGGAATGAGAGATATTTGGAAAAATGAAGCTAATCCTACAAACCAGCTTTGATAGCTATAGTAGGAAATTGTATTGCCCTGGGATGCAGTTGGAGAGGAAGGCTTTCCTTCTGTGATTGTTTTGTGTACCACAATCTCAGGAACTAGCTTTTCCCTTGGGAAAATATATTACTGATGTCACCCACTGAGTCAATCAATATTTGCATAATATTCTCAGACAGATGGAGAGAGGAGCTTGTCAAATAATACCTTAATTGTTTGTTGTTACAGTTATTTGTCAAATATATTATTTGATTAATAACATTTAACCATTTCTGATACACAGACAATGCATGCAGAATAGATACCCACCTAAACCTAAAACTTTGCTCATACAAGTGAATTTAAAAATAGCCCCCCTGAAAGGAAAGGCTTGGTGATAGGGCTGTACGTACCTCAAATACTTCACAAAAGAGAAACTAAGCATGATAGGTAAAGGTCAATATAAACAATCACCTGCTCTTTTTTGTATATTAGAGAGAGAGAAGGTGGGTGAGGTAATACCTTTTTTTAGACCAACTTCTGCTGGTGAGAGAGACAAGCTTTTGAGCCTACACAGAGCTCTTCTTTGGGTCTGGGAAACATATTCAGAATGTCACTGTGTGACAGGGTGTCTACCCCATACGAGGCCTGAAGGGGTAAAGTGACCTGGTGGGCCAGTTAACCACCTAGGCTGCACCTGGAGGAGGAGGAGCCAGGGAGCAAGGACGAACTAGAGATGGCATTCAGCTGGACAGGAACAGGAGGGGCGTGTACAAAGCCCAGTAGCTGAGTAGAAGGGGGCTGCAGAGAGAGAAATGGCAGTCACTGTTAGGGTGAGAGAAAGCAAGGTAGGAAGTAGCATAGACAATATAGTAGTAAGATTTAGGACTGTGCAGACCTTGATTGTTTGTTGTAGGGTCCCTAGGCCGGAACACAGTGTAAAGGCTGGATCTGGGTTCCCTTTCCAGCCACTGAGCTGTGGCACCATTAAGGGAGCAGTGAAAGAGAAACAGCCTGGGACAGTGGGTCCAGAGAGACTTTGATGCTCGTGATCCCCTGGAAGAGGGAACTACAGTGACAGCCAGAGGTGCTGAGTCCTGAGAGAGTGAGACAGAAAGTGACAGAATGCCACATCAGAAAAGGGCATCAGCCAGGCAAAGCTAATCCTGAATGCAGCCAGAAGGAGGCACTCCATCAGTGAGTAGAGCACCCTGTGTCACACACTAAATATAAAATGAGGCAGATTGTTTAGCCTAAAGATACCGGATTTATGGCTTGTTACAACAATCTGTAATCCAGTACACCTGCTCCCCCCGGCCCAAATCTATAGCAGTGTTTATGGGCTACTTCATCTTCAATGATCACTTAGAATATGTGCTAACTACTTATGCTATACCATATGTTCAATGTTGTATTGAGTTGTGACATACTTAGTACCTTTCCTAGAACCGAAGAAGAGCTCTGCTTAGCTCCAAAGCTTGTCTCTCTCAACAAAAGAAGTTCGTCCAATAAATATTATTACTTCCCCCCACCTTGTGTCTCACATATTTCAAAGGTCCATTCAAGCTGAAGTGGCCCATTAACACCCCTTCCCAGTCATAGGATGGAAAGGAAGGAGGAGGGAGGAAAATATTTTATAGATAACACAATTGTTACAAACTCAGAGGCATAATTAACTGATAAGGCTAGAAGTTTTTTGGCAATTTCTTGCTGCTATGGATGGCTGACATTTTTAGCTGTTCCTCATAGTTCAATTTTTTGATTGTTTTTAGGAGGAAAAATATCAGTGACTACAGGCTTAATCCTGCAAAGATTTATGCACACACTTAATTTTATGCACTGTGAATTGTAGTGCCAGTGGGACTACTCATAGTATGCAGAGTTTTGCATGTGTGTAAAAACTTTGCAGGATGTGCACTCGGAGATCTATCCCTGTCTGCAGCCCTTCTGCAGTCAGTGAAGTGAGAATATGAAATGGTTCTGGCAAGAGGGAGTTTTTTAAATGTCTTTTGAGAAGCCATTTGCTTTTTGCTGACATCTATGAGAGCATTTATGTTTCTGGAAGAGGATGTAGATTTGCAAATAAATCACTGCAGTTCAAATTCCACAATACAATAGTTAATTACCTTGATCTGTAAAATGCATCTATTCAAAGGACTCTATGGATTTGTTTAAAAAGGAACAAACACAGAAATAATTTACAATCCCCCCAAGTCCTGCACAAAAAAAAATCAGAAAAGTTATTCTGGCTCGACCAGTTTACACTGCTCTTTACATATACGCTCTCCTAAGTGTCAACTTCATCCAAGCATGGTAAAACTGCTGCAGGATTGCCAGTCTCAAGTATTCAAAAATTATCATAATTGGACCCCAAACTCATGACTTTGGCTTGAAAATCATGAGATTTTAAAATGTTGGCTTCTTGCCATTGGCCTTTTGGGTTTTTAGCCTTTAGAGTTTTATATTTTTGAACTATGAAGATTTTAAAATCACTCTTCTTGAAAATGAAAGCTGAGCTGCTCACAGAATCTCATGATTCCAGGAGTGAGGACTTTAAGAAAAACACCAAATATCATGAGACGTGTGATAAAACTGAGTTGACATCACATGAGCCAGGCCTTGAAGCATGTGCTGATGGAATAAATACAGTCTGACCCTGTCAGACTAAGAGAAGAAGTCAGTTTCAGAGCCACGGGCCTATCACTGAGAACACCCTTAAGCAGCACTGTTAAACCAGGGAACTGTCAGTTTGAGCACATCAGCTGATCCTCACCACTGAAGTATCATATGGGGAGAGAGGCGGTTTTTCAGAAATCACTTAGTAACCACTAGAATTTGGATATTTTCCTTCTAACAAGAAGATAAATCTCAAGGTCACTGCAGAAAGAGGCCTTCAGAATCTCTAAAGAGTCTTTTGCAATATGTGTTCATTTCAGTGTATTTTACAAATTATTTATTTCTGTCACAGATTAGGGTTGTCAACTCTGACTGAAGCTATTCCAGGAGATTTTTTTTTTCCCAACAGGATGTAATCTCATTTTCTTAAAATATCCAATTAAAATCTCCCGAATTACTTTCAATAGTCACTGGGAGATCAATGCCAATTCCGGGAAACTACAGGCCAATCCTGGAGGGTTGGCAACCCAAATCACAATAGCACCTAGAAACCCCATTTGAGGATCAAGGCTTTCATGTACAATATGAATGTAATGAAAAGGCAATTCCCACCCCCAAAGAGCTTACAATCCTATATGCCATATGCGTGTGCTGAAATAGTCTTCTATATTGCATTTTAATGTAAGATCAATGAGATTCTAACACTAGCTTCCTTTTTATTTAGATTTCTGTCTTAAGCTCTTTGTTTAGGAATGTGCCACTCAGTGTGGCAGATGTTTCCTTGTATTTTGGGTCACAAATGCAAGAAAACGTTCCAACCTAGTCTCTCATGCTTTAGCAAACCAAACAAAATCTATTTTTCTCTTTGAAACATATGATATAATTAATTGTTCATTGCAATAGTTCTCCTCTTTCTGATCTTTTCCATGTCAAACTTATATCAAAAACCAGGTATGGGACATTTGAGTTTTGTGCTCATAAAAAAAAACTCCAAATGAATTTGCAGTCTGAAGGAGCCAGAAATTTTTCAGGAAACATCACTTAGTTGGCTTATGCACCAGCATGTAAATGAGGCCTCTTTTCTAGACCCTGTTACTAGTAGGGCTTAAACATTCGGCTTCTTCATTTGGTGTATTCCTTTTTTCTGTTGCCATGGTAACCTGAGTGCCATTCAGCCTGCAGAAGAAGTTGCCATTGCAGGTGGTTTGCAGAACCTGGATTAAAACACACACATACTCTTTCTTCAGAGATGGCAATAAAAATGCATAATTTTACATTTATAGTACTGGCTTCTGTGATTTGATTACTTAGAATTTAGAGAGCACAGTTTACTATCTTAGAAAACAAGCATGGCTGTATTCTCATCCCTGGCAAGCCTTTTGTGTTCATGTACAGTTTTTTCTCTAGCAATCAATTAAATATTGTATCGGCATGAATGACAGGGCTGAAATGAATGAATCCTGATGACTGTGTACAGTGTATCATGTAGGGTGATAGTCCCAGTTTGACTGCTATTTGTACAAGGATTCTGTTGTACAATTAATAGATTTCAATTAATAGAACCTTGATCCAAGAAATTAGATTAATAAGCGTATTAGCAATCAAAGGTAATTTAATTTTTTTCAGTATGTTCCTCTAATTCTATACAAATCAAACATACAAGTATATATTTCTAAAAGTTCACCTCCCCAGAATCTACATTCTTATGAGATGCAAAGAAATAGAAGTGTTCCCCGGACTCACAGTTGTCCTACTAACCCACTTTTAAAAGGGGGCTCTTAGCATAGAGAGAACTCTGCATGTTTATCGTAGCCTAAGGCATTTGTAAATGCACCTTAATAAACGGTGTTCAGGTTTTCTTGCTGATGGGTGCGGTGCAAGATATCCCCCTGCTCCAGCAGTGACATTCTTCCAATTGTGGTTTCGAGAATCACACTGGACAATTGTGTAGGTGTGCAGGGTGCTAAAGTCAGTGTCATGGATGGGGTTGTCCCCTTCTATAAAGAAAAGTGTAGGCAGGTAAGTGAAGGATTCTCTCCATATACGGACCTGGAGTGAGTGGAATGATTTGTCCCCTAGATTTCCCCTGGTGTTTGAGGGTTTCCTTGAAGCAGAGTTGACAAACACAGATTATTCATGCTAGCTAGCTAGTTATGGGGCCCTCCCCCATAGTATCTGAGCACTTCTCAAATCATTAATGGATTTTATCTTCCCAACAACCTTGTGAGAGAGAGAGAACTGAGGCAACAGTTGGATTAAGTGATTTGCCCAGGTCTGTGGCTGAGCCAGAAACTGAACACTAGTCTCTTGAGTCTCAGGGCAGTACCCTATACACAGGAGCGGCTCTAACATTTTTGCCGCCCCAAGCAAAAACAAAAAACAACCTAAACACCGCCCCCCCCAAACAAAAAAAAAACTCCAATGCCCGCCGAAAAAAAGTTCAATGCCGGCCGGGGAGAGTGGGGGCCACGAGCATGCCGTGCTCGCTCCCTGCCGGCCGGGGAGCGAGCGCAGCATGCCCGTGGCCCCCGCTCTCCCCGGCCGGTGGGGAGCAAGCGCAGCATGCTGGCTGCCCCACTCTCCCTGACCAGAGCGCCGGCAGGGAGCGAGTGGGGCATGCCTACGGCCCCCGTTCTCCCCGGCCAGCGGGGAGTGAGCTCGGCATTCCGGCTGCCCTGCTCTCCCCGGCCGGAGCATGCCTGGGAGGGAGAGGGAGACGCGCGCCATGGCCGCTCGAGTTCTCTTCTCCCCTTCCCTCCCAGGGTCTTAAGCGAGCGGCCGGCTGGGGCACATTTCTAGGGGCGGCATGGCCGGTGCCAGAATGCCGCCCCTAGAAATGTGCCGCCCCAGGCACCAGCTTGTTTTGCTGGTGCCTGGAGCCGGCCCTGCCTATACACTAGGTCATCCTTCTAGCCCCTAGGGTAATAGATAGTTCCTGCCCTAGAGAACTGGGTCTAAATACACAAATCAAGCAAAGGATGGGAGGGAATACAGAGGCACAATGAGTAGTGAAGTGACAAGGTCATCAGCAGAACCAGGATAAACTCTTAATCCAGTGGCCTGGCCACTAGACAATGCTGCCAATCAGCCATTTCTTTGCATATAACATTAGTAAAATGGGCACTGTTTTTTTGGCGGGAGGAGGGGGTGTGTCCAACTAGAATATGAGCTAGGTTTTCAGAAGTGGCAAGTACCCACAATTCTTGCTAAAGAAGCTGTGTGTGCTGAGTACCTCTGATATACTATATTCTTTCTGTGCTGCATTATTTTCTCTTTTCATATAAAATTAGCCTAAACCAAAACATTAGATCCACGCAACCTGAATTTTGGTTTGATTTGAAGCTGGATTCAGATTTTATGGCTCTGGCCTATTTGTACTTTACTTATATGCTAAACAGGCATATAACTACTACAAAATAAATAACTACTATAAAAATATGGGTCTGATCCTGCAGCCCTCATTGATATCAACATGAATTTTGCCTCTAGGACAAGGCCCAAAATGGAATGGAATTAGAGTTCTTAATTACCCATTGTGTTTTCTGGAATATTTTTACAGTGTAGCACCTCCTCCCCAAAAAACCAGAACATAGAGTGAATCTGATTGTAAGAATATACAACATGATTCTTATTTGCTTGTATGATTACAAGATGACAAGTGATTGTATATTATGAAAATATAGAGTAATGGGCATTATAATTTTATATTGGCTCATGTAATCTGTTGCTGAGATAGAGCAAGAACTCTTAGGGGAAAATGGTGATAGTGTATAGCAATCCCATAATATGTTCAATGGTTCTGGTTTTAAGACCCTTAGATTAGAACTCTGGGAACATGATGGTCTTGAGCTACCTCTTCCCTTAACTATCCAGAGAAGATAATTTCTCCTTATTATATTATTGCGAGCACTGAGAACCCTTCCAGGCATGCTCTTCTAATTACTTACAGTCCAAATTAATCCTTGGGAAGCTTCCGGGAAGATAGGGTCAGAACAAACAATCAAGGGAAAATTATCTGAGATAGAGAAGATTTCACCTAGGACTGAGACAGCTTGGTAGTGGTCATTTTAGGGCTTCATTCCTGCTCACCTCTGTTTCCTCACATGACATGAAGTCTAAGAAATGCAGCTCCAGCAGGAAGCTACATTTGGGTCAGAGCTAGAATAAGAAGACAGGTGAACCATGGATGTAAAGTCTAACAACAGCAAGAGCCTGAAAATGCTGATTCTTATGCCCTTGCTTTGGCATGCTTGGGACTGAGATGATGTCTTGGGATCTTCATTAGTAGGATCTTGGCTTTCTGAATTGTAGACTGGATCAGGAACAGCCATGAAGAATATTGGTCTTCCCATTTAGATCCGGGTGTTGTAGTGCAGCTCAGTACAGCTGTGGTATATTTCAGTTTATGTTCAATGTTATCAGGTTGAACTTTGTTTTTATATTTTGATTAATCTTTCATTAGTTCATTGTGTGCCTATAACGTTTCCATTTTCCTCTCCTGTTTTGGTAATGTAAACAAACACCCTGGGCCAAATTCATCTCATGTCTAAATCCACTGATGTCAGGAGAGTAATTCATGCTTGAAATTTGACCCCATCACTCTTGTTTGTTCTAACTCTGGACTATTTTTATTACTACAGTAGTATTTTATTATTATATGTATTCCATACAGGACTAGATGCTTTGCAAACATAGCTGAAGACACAGGGTGTGATTTATTTTTCCAGAAGCACCCAAGTGACTTAAGAGCACAAGTTCCATTGAAAGTCAACAAATGGCTTTTCAAATTGAAATAGATGGCACCTCATCCACTAGTTAAATGGTGAACTCAAGCACTACATCTCAGTTAATAGGCAGCACAGACTAATGAGGACCACAGTAATGTTCGAGTTACCCATAAGCAAGTAGCATATTCAGCAACAAGGTGAATCTAATATTTTAATTCAATACAACATTCAGTTATTAAAGCCTAATGTTTTCTGCAAACGGGCACAGGAAGGTGGTAGCAGAGCAAAAGTGAACACAAATAATCTTGGAAATGTCCAGAGGCAGAACATTTCCACTGCTTGCATCCAAAGAAGTGGGTATTGACCCACGAAAGCTTATGCTTCAATACCTCTGTTAGTCTATAGGGTGCCACAGGACCCTTTGTCGCTTCTGCAGATCCAGACTAACACGGCTACCCCTCTGATACAAATAATCTTATTTGCTGTCACTGGGCAACCTACTTTTACAGCCAACCATGCAATGTGTTTCCAGTACCCTAGTTACACCATTTCACTTGTTTTATGCTTTTTAATAAAAAGAATAATATAAAAGTATTACATGACTCCAGTATTTCCTTGACAACATATAGTGTTCCTTACTGTGTCTGAGCACTGGTGGTGGCTGATATATAATAAATTACATAGGCCCTGATCCAAAGGCAATTGATATCAATGCTCGCTGCGCCACTGTGACGTTCCTCTGGTGTTATCTGGACTGGTGATCTGCTAGGTCACTCAAATCCTTGACTCTGGGAGCCAGCCGTACCCTGTTCTGCTGTGAGAATCCCCACTCCTGGGCTGTTCACGCACAGCCTCTGGCATGTAAGCTGCTTGAATTGTGCAACCAAATGACACTAGCCAATATCTCCGGTCTCAGACACAACCCTAGGAACCTCCGTCTTGCAATGTCCAGTTATGCCCGCTGGATGCTGCAAGCTTATATGAGTTCATCAATTTAACAAAGAAATTGATATGCACCAGGCTTGTTATCCTAAGGGAGTCTCTGTCATGCTTCAAACCAAATGCACCACTTCAGGTAGAATAAACAAACAAATGTATTAACTACAAAAGATAGATTTTAAGTGATTATAAGTCAAAGCACAATAAGTCAGATTTGGTCAAATGAAATAAAAGCAAAACACATTCTAAGCTTATTTTAGCACTTCCAGTACCCTTACAAACTTAGATGCTTCTCACCACAGGCTGGCTGGTGGCCCTTCAGCCAGGCTCTCCCCTTTGATCAGCGCAATCACTTGGTGGTGATGTCTGTAGATGGAGGTGGAAGAGCGAGGAAGAGCATGGCAAATGTCTCTCCCTTTTATCATGTTCTTTCTTCCCTCATGGCTTTGCCTCCCCTTCAGAGTCAAGTGAGCATTACATCATTGCAGTCCCAAACTGACCAAAGGAAGGGGGGCATGACTGACTCGAGAGTCCAACAGATCCTTTATTGCTGCCTAGGCCAGTGTCCTTTATTCCTGTGAGGCTGGGCAGGGTTTGTCCCATACATGCCTTGAGGAGATGTGACCTCCCCCTCTGCTCTTGGAGAGTTTTAACTGGGCTGGGCCTGTTTTAAGCTATGAGGGCACATTTTCAGCCTCATAACTATATACATGAAATTGCAACCTATAACATTACTATAACAACAAGTACAATACCAACGATGCTCAGTGCATCATGAGCCTTCTGAAGACACCTGACATGACAAACTTTGCATTGGATACCACACAATCATATTATAAGGATGAACGTGGAAGTGCAGAGTGTTCTCCCAAGGTACAGAACGTCACACTATTACTTTCAGTGAGTTTTGTATGAGATCTATAATAAGAAATACCTTTACACAACAAAGCACTAACAAATACAAGATTTGCTGTCTGTAATTCAAGCACTCTCTATACAGAACATGTTACAAACTGAAACGAGGAGGTTGTTTTGAGTCCCTTTCAATAAAAATAAGAGGGAGTACAGGATTCACTCTTTTGCTTTCTCAGGGCTTGGTGAGCCATGTGAGGAAGAAAAGTTGAAGCTACACCCAGGGAATTCTGGTTATCCGGAGTAAAGGAAGTGAGTGTGCAGCTCAGCGTTATTTATAAATATATTATGATGAGGCAGCAGATAATCCAACAGGATTATCTATAAAGATCTCACAGACATTACTGAATCATATAACCGTACACTTTACACAAATAGCGAGAGGGGAGGGATGGGTAACAAAATAATTAGTTCAGGCACAGATAGCAACAGCAGAGCTAGACAAATCCTGCAGCCTGGTCCACAGCAAGGATGCTTTCTTAACATAGTCAATGTGTAACCAAAGTCTTACTAAACCTGACCTATATTCATGGACAGCAATGTATTGCACTGATTGCAGGGTATGAGCATATGCAAGGGCAGTGGGCAGCTGGAATACTCCAAACAGCCACTTATGTTTGTAGTAGCAAACATTTTTCTTAATTCATTTTTTAATCGGAAATTGGAATAATAATCTCCTTTTCCCTTTAAATAATGCTTGTTCTGCTTCACTGGCTACAAGTGGAATAAAAAAATGAGCCTCGGCATTATCATAATTCTAAACTACATTCATGAACACACCATAAACCAGCTTTGCCATAGCAAAACTAGATGAAAAAGCACATAGTAAATCAGCATCACCAAAAGAGAACTGCACATAAATATAGTGATGGGCGAACCTCAAAAGATTATACACCAACAGGGCAACCATCCTCTCAAAACCCCTGACTTCAATGGCGATTATGTATATCCAGTCATGGCTGAGAGAGAATTCTGCTCCTGGATGATCTTGTAAGTGTAGCTGTGGTGGCACAAGCAGGTCTTCCAGAGACTCAATGCAGCAGGGGCAGCACGGAGACATTCCCTTGTGTTGCCATTAACTGACAAGGTTATAGACCAAACACTTGTCCCATAATTCCATGTGCACAGGCCCAGCTGCTGGGAAATTCCAGTGCACTCAGCTGAGGTGGGTTTGTTTCTTTTCTGGTTGTCTAGGAGAAGGCACACAATATGCAGCCACTCCACAGAGAAAATGAGTCAAAATAGCTTCTGCAATCCTGCCCCCAC
Organism: Chelydra serpentina; assembly: GCA_037349315.1. Classification (NCBI taxonomy): domain Eukaryota; kingdom Metazoa; phylum Chordata; order Testudines; family Chelydridae; genus Chelydra; species Chelydra serpentina. The sequence continues at coordinate 50,692,461 of JBAIAC010000010.1, forward strand.
ACCACTCCAACCACAGGGGCTATGTTCAGCCAACCTGGGATAAATAAGAAAGAACAGTATCTTCCGACAGTGGCCAATGCCAGGTGCCCCATAGGGAATGAACAGAACAGGTAATCATCAAGTGATCCATCCCCTGTTGCCCATTCCCAGTTTCTGGCAAACAGAGGCTAGAAACACCATCCCTGCCCATCCTGGCTAACAGCCATTGATGGACCTATCCTCCATGGACTTATCTAGTTCTTTTTTGAACCCTGTTATACTGTTGGCCTTCACTACATCCTCTGGCAAGGAGTTCCACAGGTTGACTGTGTGTTGTGTGAAAAAAAACTTCCTTTTGCTTGTTTTAAACTTGCTGCCTATTAATTTCATTTGGTTACGCCTAGTTCTTGTATTATGAGGAGTAAATAACACTTCCTTATTTACTTTCTCCACAGCAGTCATGATTTTATAGACCTGTATCATATCCCCCCTTTGTCATCTCTTTTCCAAGCTGAAAAGTCCCAGTCTTATTAATCTCGGTTTTGTGAGGTCCTTTTGTAGATCTTCGCAGTCTGTTTGGGACTTAACTATCTTGAGTAGTTTTGTATCATCTGCAAATTTTGCAACCTCACTGTTTACCCCTTTTTCCAGATTATTTATGAATATGCTGAACAGGACTGGTCCTAGTACAGACCCTTAGGGACACCACTATTTACTTCTCTCCATTCTGAAAATTAACCATTTATTCCTACTCTTTGTTTACTATCTTTTACCCAGTTACAATCCATGAGAGGACCTTCCCTCATACCCCATGACAGCTTACTTTGCTTAAGAGCCTTTGGTGAGGAACCTTGTCAAAGGCTTTCTGAAAATCTAAGTACAATATATCCACCGGATCTCCCTTGTCCACATGCTTATTGACACCCCCCCCCCCCAAAGAATTCTAGTAGATTGGTGAGGAAGGATTTCCCTTTACAAAACTATGTAGACTCTTCCCCCACAAATTATGTTCATCTATGTGTCTGACAATTTTGTTCTTTACATAGCTTCAGCTAGTTTGCCCAGTCCTGAAGTCAGACTTATCAGCCTGTACTTGCCGGGCTCACCTCTGGAGCTGTGTGTGGATTCATTTAGAAAATCAATATACTATGTAGTCGGAGTCAAAATACTGAAACATTTATAGGTAGAAGTTGTTAATTTTTTAAAAATTGGCGTCACATTAACTATCCTCCAGTCATTTGATACAGAAGCTGATTTAAATGATAGGTTACAGAGTACAATTAATAGTTCTGCAATTTCACGTTTGAGTTCCTTCAGAACTCTTGGGTAAATACCATCTGGTCCTGGTTACATATTACTGTTTAGGTTATCAGTTTGTTCCAAAACCTCCTCTAATGACACCTCAATCAGGGATAGTTCCTCAGATTTGTCACCTAAAAAGAAAGCCTCAGGTTTGGGAATCACCCTCACATCCTAAGCCATGAAGACCGATGCAAAGAATTCATTTAGTTTCTCCACAATGGCCTTATCCTCCTTGAGTGCTTCTTTAGCATCTCGATCATCCAGTGGCCCCACTGGTTGTTTAGCAGGCTTCCTGCTTCTGATGTACTTTAAAAAAAATTGCTATTACTTTTTGAGTCTTTGGCTGGCTGTTCTTCAAATTCTTTTTTGGCCTTCCTAATTATATTTTTACACTTCATTTGCCATAGTTTATGCTCCTTTCTATTTTCCTCACTAGGATTTAACTTCCATTTTTTAAAGGATGCCTTTTTGCCTCTCACTGCTTTTTCTACTTTGTTGTTTAACCACGGTGGCGCTTTTTCGGTTCTCTTACTATGTTTTTTTAATTTGGAGTATACATTTAAGTTGAGCATCTATTATGGTGTCTTTAAAAAGTTTCCATGCAGTGTGCAGGGATTTCACTTTTGGTGCTGTACCTTTTAATTTCTGTTTAACTAACTTCCTCATTTTTGTGTAGTCCCCCTTTCTGAAATTAAATGCTACAGTGTTGACCTGCTGTGGTCTTTTCCCCACCACAGGGAATGTTAAATTTAATTATATTATGTCACTGTTACCAAACGGTCCAGCTATATTCACCTCTTGGATCAGATCCTGTGCTCCACTTAGGACTAAATCAAGAATTGCCTCTCCTCTGATGGGTTCCAGGACTAGCTGCGCCAAGAGGAGTCATTTAAGGTGCCAAGAAACTTTATCTCTGCAACCCATCCTGAGGTGATATGTACCCAGTCAACATGGGGATAGCTGAAATCCCATATTATTACCGAGTTTTTTATTTTTATAGCCTCTCTAATCTACCTGAGCATTTCACAGTCACTATCACCATCCTGGTCAGGTGGTCGATAATATGTCCCTACTGCTATATTCTTATTATTAGAGCGTGGAATTACTATCCAGAGAGATTCTATGGTACAGTTTGGTTCATTTAAGATTTTACTTCATTTGATTCATTTTGCTTCTCACTTACGTGAAAGATTTGTTTTTCTTCATTTCATCTCCTTCAAGTGAAATCACCACCTTTTCTAATGACAGGAAATAGAATTGCTGTTATGGCAGGCATCAGCAGGTGGTGCTATACTATATAGTTTTTCAAGTTCTTTTTCTTGGCATGTGAGCAAGATTTGACTCCTGGGAAAATATGCTAGGTTGTTGTTAGTTTTGGATTATGCAAGTTTTGTGTAGCTTTAGCAGAGCAGCAGGAGAGTCTGACCTCTGCCTTAGGCTCTGATTTATCAACTCTTGAGGCAGAATTGCTCCCGAGGAGTGGCACACTAGTAATGGGCTGAGATTTCTGAAAGAAGGGATTGCTTTGCCTGCTGTTGGGCCATCTCATTTCAGGAGTGGTGTATAGTAAGCAAGTTACAATTAGAATATATCCAGACAGCACACCACTGATTTCTTCTCCCTTTGGAAACTGACCTGCATGACTCCAGACATCTGTGACAGCTCAGAAGAAGGGCGAGGCTGGTCTCAGAATGGGACATTGGTGTCAGAAGGAGAGGCCACATTATTTAATATTTATACCACAGCAGCACATTAAGGGTTTAGTCTCCTCACACTGAAATATAAGTACACACCTAAGGTTATCAGTTCGTGCATTGACACTGCCTTTTCCAGATAGTTTTCAATAGAAGTTTATGTAGAAAAAAATATAAATTTTATTCTACTCTATTCAAATACTTATACAGTCCTCATCACTGAAGTAGCTGAGCAACATGACTAGAATGTGTCCTATGTGGTTATTTCATTTTTGCCTCCTCTCTCTGGGGGAATACATTCAGTCATGTGTGAGCAGCCCCATAGACCTACTTAGATGTATAGGGAAACCATATGATAGGGAGAGTAGTACATGATCTCGCAATTGGAAGGGTAACTAAGTATGGGGGTAGAATAGTGGAGATTGAAGGGGAATTATAAAGGATATTCCTTAAAGAGTCTTTAATATTTTATTTATTTAAATGGGGTTTCCTCCCAAGGAACACTTTTCCCATTATTGTAGGATTTTCATGAAAAGTTCAGCTGCCCAAACTCGTTCGCTCTACAAATTCATCAAACTGCCTGGTTTTGCCGAGATGATTTTGTCAGGCAAAAACTGAAAGAAGCATTGCCCACCTTTCATTCTGAGGCTCACCTTCCCCACGTCTCAGCGCTGTTTCTCTGACTCTAACACCAACAGCTTCTGCCACGTGGAGAAGATGAGCACTTCAAGGCAAGGACCTTGTGTAGAGATATTAAAGAAGGTACTGACAGTGATTCCCCCAAGTGAAAGTGACCCCCCATAACTTGTCTAAAATCCAACAGCTTCACCAAGTAAAAAGATCTCTTGGGTCTCTTTTGTTAATTTACAAGCTACTGTCTGTGTCTATGTAAAGCTTGTAAATCATTGATTGTATCTGTTCTCAGAAAGATACTTTATTGCTATGTGAAACTTGCAAACTGTTGATTGTGTTAGTACATCCTACGACAAAGAGCCTGTTCTCAAAGCAATACTTTAACAGTTGTGATAAAGAATGTATGTTGATGAATGCATGATATACATGAATGGCTAGGGAGGTGCCAGCCTAGAAAGGGAGTATCCATCTGCCGAAGAAAGGTTTTGAGTGGACCGATACAACCCCCGGAGGGTAAAACTGGGATCCACCCCACCACCTGGAAGGATGAGAAAAACAAACTTTGGACAGCGTGGAGCTACCAGGAATGCCACCCGGAACATGCCATCTGCTGATTGAGTTAGCAACAGCAAGATGAAACAGTTCCCATAGACTGACACAGGAAATAATTCCTATAAGAATGGCCTCTAAAAACTGAGGACTTGGAGTCTCTGGTTCTGCTGCCAACCTCCAGGAGCATCAGATGAATCTGACAAGGACTCGGCTCCACCCTCATGCCCAGGTTACCTGGCCAGTAACTTGGCATGAGCAACTTTTAGGCTGGTAACTATGACATCTATGCAGAACCTGTGTGTGTGTGTGTGTGTGTGTGAATGAATGTGAAACTGAATGAAATGTTATAGCTATAACTGACTGCTTACTATGATTCTTTTTGTATTCACAATAAACGTGACATTCTGTCTTACCCCCTTTAAAAAGATCCTGCTGGTTTTTATTTTATTGGTATAACACTTGGACCAAATTCTGATCTCACTTACACTGCTGTAAATATGGGGTAACTTCACTGATGTCCTTACATTGGCCTGTAAAACACCTTAGCATAAGAATTAAGAATAATGGCAATAATTCCTCCAGCTAGGATATTGGGGCACTGAGTCATCTTTTTTATAAATTTGTACACATTCACTGCAATGCCATCCAACAGGCTAATAGACTATATTTAATTGAGCTCCACATTCAGTTCACCTCTTCCTGCATCTGAATAACTGTTAGTGTGTATTGATGGACTTTTCATATGCTGCATTTGGAACATGCATGCCAAAAACTTAAACCCGCAGAAAAATTGCTTTTCACGTGGAAAAAAATCACCATTAAATTTACAGTGGTAATGAAAAAAAGTCAAGAGGTCAGAGGGATGCAGAAGTTCAACTAAAGCACAATACTTAAGCAATGCAGGGTCAGACCTTTAACTAAAAGAACTTTCACATATTTTTGTTTGTAGAACAATAGATCTTTCAGAACCAAGAATCTGATGACCTCCTTTGGGGTCATTGAGAACCGTAGGCCAACTGTAACAGTTAGTCCTTCTCCCTAGCAGCATTTCCATACAGATCTACTGGAGACACTCAGTCTCTAGTAAATGTAGTCTAGGGAAACACAGACCTGGAACTGTCTACCACTTCATTATTAATACATCTGAATGATCTGGACCTATGACCTATCCACAGAATCCTTTTTTCCCTTCTTCTTCTTTTTTTTTTTTACAGGCTTTGTGTGTGTGTTTACTCTGCATGATTCCTCCTGTACTTTGTGTGCATAAAACCACCACTACAATATTTTACCTCAAAGTCTTCTTTTGTTGTCGGTGTCTCTGTGTCTCTTGCACCTTGTGAGAGAGCAGCAGGTGCAAACAAAAAAAAATTGTGTGTGCTCAGCCTATAAATGCTTCCCACTAATGGAAAGGATGCAGTGTCATCCTGCAGAGCATACTGTACACATCTTGTTAACAAAAAGAAAATTCAGGTAGAAAATATCACTGCGCAGATGCAGTGCGGGGCGGGGGGGAGGGAGCACAAGTGTGTTTTCTGTATTTATAGAGCTAAGCAAGGGGCTAGTAGATTCAAGTGCTGTACCTGAGTAACAAGGGAACAATACATTTGAAGGAAAAGGTCTTCCAGAAACAGATTCACATCTACAACACTACCCGTGGAGGAAAACTAGGGAATTATTCCATTGTCTTTACGGGGTAGCCACCAGATGCTTAGGATTCCATATATTTGGGGGATAAATCTTTCAATAGCACCACTGACATTGGGGTATGTCAATAATTCAGAGTATTAGTTGGATGCAAATACTACACAATAACGTATGGAAAGAAAACTGTAATTGGGAATGCCACAGCAAATGGGGCTCTATCTTTTGACTGAGCCCATTGTTGAACTCCAGGCGAACCTCCGACCCTTTACTTTGGAGGCACACAATAGGCTTTGATATGAGATGGTGGGAAACGGATTTAGAAACTCATTTCACATTCAGCAGCAATTCAGCAGCTTGGCTGGGATTTCTAGCAGCTTTAATGACCGCTGCAATTGATGGTTAAATCAATTTGTGATGGTGACAGCATGGCTGGCCTCTAGACTGTAACAATCCAGGATTACAACAGGCAGAAAGGGCCCCGTTATTCAGATGTGCGTGGTTTCTGCTCAGCTTTGAGTGGGAACAACAGTGGGGCAAAGTCTCACAAAATGAGGCCTGGCGAATGTACACATTCACTCCAGTTGACTACACAATGCTGCTGCTTCTTTGTAAAGTGATGAAGCAGGTTAAAAAAAAAAGCATTGTTACAAATAAAAATATACAGTAGAGAACAAAAGGTCCTGATATTTAACTATATCCTTAGGGAGAGTGGCAACCCAGAAAGAATTTCACCTTTGTTACACCAAGACCAAGTGGGTGGTCCCTTGCCCCCTTCAATTCCCTCCCCCCATCAAAAAACCCAGCAGTGTCTGGATTATGATAAAGCAGGTTTGAATTTGGAAAGAGTGGCATAGAAAGAGGGAAAATGAAAAACAGTCTGACTGCCACAATGAGAATGAAGAACTGCTCCCTCTTCTGTTTCCCAAGAAAATATGCATTGGAAATGCACACTGTGGTTCATGTCTCATTTTGTATGATTATTATTACTTTTTAATCTGAATGGCTAAAGCAGTGATAACAGTAACATCAGCACAAAAGGGCAGTGCCTCACAATTATTTTACACACAATTTCTTTTCTTGTAAGGGATTGCAAGGCAAGTGTTGACTCTTCAGTAAGATGAAAATGCACATTTGAATCACATTAATCCGTTCTATTCCATATATTGTATATATTTATATATGAGATATTTGCAGCCAACGAAGATAGGTTGTTTTAGAAGTGGAGGGAGAATGGAGAGCACATGAATATGATTACACCCCCAGCTATTTCTACATTTATGAATGAACAAATAGTGCAACCAGTGACCAAGAAGAATGTGATATGCTATATATGTATTGTACTGGACATATGACCTAGAGGTATTTGAGTACTTTGCTTTGGTCCCAAGATATTAAATATATATTAGATGGTTTAGTGATAAATTATATTCTCCACATCTTGTTAGCTGAAATAAATTACTCACCGCAGATAGAATATTTATCAAATAAATCTATAACAATAAATGTGTGTGGATTCATTTAGAAAATCAATATACTATGTAGTCGGAGTCAAAATACTGAAACATTCATAGATGGAAGTTGTTAATCTGAGCACTACAAATGATTTTAATCAGTAACTTGTAAATTATACAGCAATTAATTACATTTTTCTGTTTGTAATTATCCACAATCAAAGCCATTTCTATGAATATCAAGGCAATGTTTTAAAAAGGAATACTAAAGAACTAAAAATGCAGTGCCACAGCCCATTGACCCATTAAACCTAACACCTTAATTTACAATATTATTTGAAGCCTGTGATTAATAAGAACTAGCATATCCCCTGTTAAATGTCACAGACTAAATGCTGCACAAGGAAGAATTGTTTGGCTCCTTTAAGTGTGTGAATCAATTGGTTGGCATTAGTACCTGAAAAAATAGCCTCAAATAAAATACTGTATCTTGAAAATGTAAACAGCGGGGTTAAAGCCTTTTATAAAGGATCTGTCTAAATATTGAAAGAATATTACTACTTGCAGAAAAGCAGTCTGGCACTAGGTCCAAACCCTGCCAGGGGAAGGCGAGGGAAAATCAGTTGGTTTCTATGGTAACAGTGCTGGTAGGAATAGTTGTGTGAGCATACTGAACATGCATAAAGCCTTCCCAAGGGAGATCAGAAGGTCTGAAGATAAAAAAAGATGGCAGCATCTGGAGAAAACACTGAGGTTTTTTTGCTGAATAAGTGTGTTCACATTTGTTTGTGCTGGAACCCATGACAAAGAGCTAGTTAAGAATAGTCAGACATATTTCAACATCTATCTTTATCTAAGTAGCATGTGTGTATATAATATGTATTACCTATTTATAATACATATATATTATACATATTTATATGCACACTCATCTATGCATACATCACATATATAGGCTTGTTTGTGGGTATCTATAAATATATATCAATGCATGTGCAAGTATTTTGTGTATCTTTATGTACAAAGCTTTCCTTCAAATGCATTAAATACATGTGTGTACATAGACTATAAAATTCAATGCAACATACAAACATGTCACACACACACACACACTTTTGATGTGCCCATCAAAATAAAATGAGTAGCTAATAAGGAGTAGATCTGAAACACTGTAAATTGTGGGTGAGTTTTCTAATATGGCCAGTTACTTTTGTACAAAGCACTTTTATGAATGATGATAAAGGAAAGAAGAGCTGGGCATTGCCTATGGTACAACCAGCAAGGTGTATACAGGCTAGCGAGCGCCTGTGGGATGCAGTCAGTTAGAATCTAAGCTATCAAGGTCAATTGCCTTGAGGTTGGAATTGCTCAGCAGCCTTTTATTTACATCTGTTCCAGGACACTCAGTGCATTGTTGGTTGCTATAAACTTGTCTACGGGGGTTAGACTGGCATACTGTTACTACCTGATGGAGGATTCTGCACAGAGTAGGAAAGTCATTCTAACAAGTAAAATCCAAGGTCCAAAAAGTAAAAAAATAAATAAACTCTTTAGTAAAACTCAGACTTTAAAATGTGACTAATGGGTGGGCAAATGGTTTATGTGCAATGCATATTCGTAAAAACGTGCTTCATTTTCAAAGGTTTTAGCAGTCACGCAAGGGGCTAAAATTTCAAAAGCTTGATGAGGCCATATTTTGGGCCATAATGAGAAAGAGGATTTTTATTCAAAGGGATGGCTGCTGTAGGTGGAGGTGATCTTCATTCAGCCCTGCATTTAGTGCATTAGCCACTGGGCCATTCACTACAATTCAAAAGAAGCAGGTTATGGATGTCTGAGAATAATGGTTGTGAAAACAGAAATGACACATAATCTCCCCCATTAGCAGAAGCCCTGGGAGTAGAATGCAGACCACCTGTATGTTGGACACTTGGGTATCATCCCTCTTTCACTGTTACTAATAATTATCAGTACTTATTTGTTCGGTACTGACAATTTGCTTGGTATGGTACATGTATATAACAAGGCAAGGTTCCTGCCTGAAAGAGCTCACAGTCTAATTTGGATGCAAACAATACACAGCACACATATAAGACAATGTCTGCTGATGCTAGTAGAGGCCAGGTAACTTTTTTTTTAAAGCACCTAAGCATTTTAAGAGTCTAAGGATGGAATTTTCAGAAGTGCTTAAGTGAGTTAGGCAGGCAGCTAAGTCCCATTGATTTTCAATTTTCAAAAGCTTCTAGATGATTTAGGAGTCTAAGTCTCTGACTTTCAATGGGACCTAGGTACCTAAATCACATAGGGTGTGATTTTCAAAAGCACCTAACTCCCATTGAAAGTCATTGAGGCTTAGGCTCCTAAATCATTTGAAAATTCTATCCATCATCACTAAAGGCTTTCCTGAAAAAGTGTGTTTGAAGGAGGAACATTTTAAGCACTCTTAAGTATAGGGTAGCCCTGCCAAAGGTCAGGCAATAGGGAAAATTTAATCATACTGGCCCAGATCCACAAAGTTACCCAGTCTTAAGTGCCTACGTCAGGCTCCATTGTGATTCACAAAACTCTCTATCAGCTTGCTGCCTAACCCTGTAGGAGCTTAAACTCACTCAATGCCTACATTTTCATTGTTAAAATTTCCTATGTGCCCAAGGCCTGGTCTCACACAGTTAGGTTAACATAAGGTAGCTTACGTCGACTTAATAATGTCTGAGTCTACACTACCATGTCCATTCCATGAGCATAACTCTCCTGCCATGTCAGCTTAATTACTCCACCTCTGCAAGAGGTATAGCGGTTAAATCAATATTGTTAGGTCAATGAAGAGGCAGTATAGACAGCACATTGCTTATATTGACTTTACTGGCCTCCAGGAAGAGTCTCACAATGCTCTGCTGTGACCACTCTGGTGAATGTTTTCAACTCTGCTGCTCAGCAGCAAGATACACAGGAAACAGCCCCTCCACTGTTAAAGCACCAGAAGCTTTTGAATTCCCATTTCCTGTTTGTTCAGCGTGGAGAGCTTGCCAGCACAGCTGATCAAAGCAACTCAACATCGTAAATGTGTTCCAGCTAGGCTGACCAGATAGCAAGTGTGAAAAACTGGGACGGGGTGGAGGGGGGGTAATAGGAGCCTGTATAAGAAAAAGCTCCAAATATCGGGACTGTCCCTATAAAATCGAGACATCTGGTCACCCTAGTTCCAGCTTGGAGTACACAGGAAGTGGTGGCTCTCATTGGTCTGTGGGGAGAAGATTCAGAGCAGGCACAACTCCAATCCAGCCATAGAAACATAGACATCTACAAAAAAAAACACATGGGACATGGGACACCAGGGCTTCACCAGGGACACACCCTAGTCCTGCATGAAAATCAAAGAGCTTTGGCAGGCACACCAGAAGACAAGAGAAGAGAACAGTCATTCTTGTTCTGCACCGCAGACACACTGCTTTTATAATGAGCTGCATGCAATTCTCAACAACCCCAAGAGCAGCGTGGCTATCTCTGAGGAGTCAGAGTCCCAGGCTACCTTGGCCAACACTGAGGAGTAGGTCTTGCATGAGGATGAGGAAGATGAGAAGGCAAGTGGGAGATCCATTCTCCCAGAGAGCCAGGAGCTGTTTGAGACCCCAGAGCAGTCCAGACAGTTGCAGAACAGCACTGGGGCAGAGCATGATACCAAAGAAGGCACCTCTGGTGAGTATGCAATTCCAATTAATAGTTTGGAGTCACTACATGTTTAATTTTTTTTAAAGGATGAGGTACAGTGGCTGCTTCCCAGTGGCCGCACCAGCTTGGAAGAGGGAGCTCCATGGAAAATATTGTTTATGTGCAAGGGGAAGTCCCAGGAATCCTCCACAGAGATCTCCAGGAAACTTTCCTGGATGTAATCTGCAATCCATTGCAAAAGGTTTCTGGGGAGGGCTACCTTATTTCTTCCACCACGGTAGACACTTTCCCAAGCCACTCCAGTGTTAATTCTTCTGGCATCATCGCAGCACAGAGCAGCAGCGTCAGGACCCAGTCTGTACCCAGACGCTTGCAGTATCTGTTCCCTGGCCTCCTCTGTTACCCTCAGGAGAGTGATATCAGCTAGGGTCACCTAGAGGAGATGGTGGCAATTTTTCATTTCGATTGCTCAGACTGCAAACAATAGTGGACGTGATCCCACCCTCATTGTACTTTACTGCTCCTTCATGATTTCCCAGACATGCCGGTGGTTTGGATGGCAGGGCTCAGCATTGGATTTAGAAGCTGCAAGCCTTGGGCTATGGCTAGTAGCAGTGGAACAGGGGGAAGGGCGGGTTTGGGGGAAGGGAAATTTTCTTGTGCATTCCTGCCGCCACAAGCCACCCCCTGCACCACCACTGCAAAGGCTTGCAGTTTGGAAGGGTCAGCAATGGTCCCTGATCGCCACACAATGTCCATGTTACAAGGGCAGCTATCACTGGTCCCCTGCCCACCTGTGCTCCCACCACAAGTTGCCCACCCAGTGCTGCAGACAGCCTGGTGCCCATGTCCCTGGACCATACTCACCATGCCTGGTACAGCAAACTAGTTCAATGAATACCTTGTGTAAATGAAAATGTTCTGCCTTATACTTCAGTGGAATAAGGGGAGTGATTTGTATACATCAACTGTGCACTAAACTCTGGGTATGCAATGACAATGATTGCTTTGTGCTTTCCATGGCTTACAGCTCATCCTCCACACCAGCAGAGAGGCTGTCCCAGATTAGAAGAAGGTGAAAGAGAACATGTCATGACAAGTTTAATGAGATTATGAATGCTTCTGGGGCAGTGGACACTGAGCAGAGAGCATGGAGGACTTCTCTCTCTGAACAACGGGACATGGACATTGTGAGCAGGAGAGCAGCCCAGGAGCATGAGCATGGCACAAGGAGATGCTGGGGATTCTAAAGGAACAAACAGACATATTGAGGCATCTGGTTGACCTTCAGGAGAAACATCTTGAGGCTTGACTCCCTCTGCAGCTCCTGCAGAACGGCATTCCAACATTGCTGTATTCGTCCTCCCCTTCACCCATATGTTCTACGAGGCAGGTGGAGAGGGGGAGAGGAGCTATATCCCTTCCACTCAACACCAGGAGAGGATTCTAACCATAAAAGGTGCACATACGAGGATCTTTGACAAGCAAGGCCACTGTAGTTAAAAGACAAGATCACTGTGTTTTCCTCTCCAGATTTTATTCTAATGACCATCCAAGGTTACATTGTTTTCCTGATCTTTCATTTCCAATATGTTTGTGCAATAAAAGTCCAGGTCCTGAGAATGAAATAATTGTTATTACTTCACACAGTGGGGAAAGGAGCGGAAAGGAGAGGTACAGGGAAACTGAGGTGATTTGCTGGAGACAGAAACCCAGCAGGCACAGTAAGGTTCACAGTATGGGGAGGCACAAATCAAGAAGCAGTGCACATTACTGTGGGTCATTACTAAATTGGGTTTCCAAAGCCTCTCTGAGACTCAGTGCTCCATGCTGAGCTCTTCTTATAGTGCTTGTATCTGGCTGCTCAAAATGAGCAGATAGTCTATCACCCCCTTTGGAAACGTCTCACTCTTTCCCTCACAGATCTCATGGAGCACACAGCAGGCAGTGATAACAATGGGGATATTGCTTTCACTGAGGGCTAACCTAGTGAGCCAACTGCACCAGCAACACTTTAAACAACCAAAGGCACATTTAACTTGCTGCACTTGCTGAGCATACTGTTGAACCATTCCTTGCTGCTGTCCAGGTGTCTTGTGACAGTTTCATGAGCCGTGGGAAGAAGGGGTAGGCTGGGTCTCCCAGGATCACTATTGTCATTTCAGCATCACCAGTGGTTATTTTGCATTCTGGAAAGAAAGTCCCTGCTTGCAGCTTTCTGAACAGACCTGTGTTCTTAAAGATTCAGGCGTCATGCACCTTCCTTGACCATCCCACGCTGACACTGGTAAAACGCCCCCGGTAACCCACCAGTGCTTGCAACACCATTGAAAAGTATCCCTTGCTGTACTCTTTGGCAAGGTGGTCTGGTGCCAAAATAGGAATATGCCTGCCATCTATCGACCCACTGCAGTTAGGGAACCCCAATGTGGGAAAACCATCCACTATGTCCTGCACCTCGCCCAGAGTGACAACCCTTCTTAGCGAAAGGCAATTAATGGCCCTGCATACTTGGATCACAGCAATCCCCACGGTGGATTTACCAACTCCAAATTGATCCTACACTGACCGGTCGCAATCTGGCATTGCAAGCTTCCACGGGGAGATCGCCGCTCACTTCTCCACTGTCAGAGCAGGTCTCATTTTAGTGTTGCTGTGCTGCAGGGCTGGGGAGAGCTCCACACACAGTTCCTGGAAAGTGGCCGTACGCATCTGAAAGTTCTGCAGCCACTGAACGTCGTCCCATAACTGCATAACGATGTGATCCCCCCAGTCGGTGCTTGTTTCTTGGGACCAGAAACGGTGCTCCACCATGTTCAGCTGCTGTGCAACTGCCAGCAGCAACCAGGAATTGTTTCATTCTATGGCTTCCAGCAGGGCTGTTTGAAGGACACTGACATGTTACGTGTGGCAGCTCCACTCATGGCTCTGGAAATACAGCAGCATAAGGTGTGTGGTGTTTGTAATGCTCACACCAATAGTGCACAGCTGAGCGGGGTCCATGCTTCTCAGGTGATGGCGTATTTGCGGCTATGCCAGTCTCTTGAAATAAGGCATGAAATATTATGGGTCACAGTTAAGATCAGGGGAGGAGGTGAGAAAACTGCATCATGGGTCATTGAAGCCATGTTCCCAGTTCCCACAGTGAAAATGTTTCAATCCCATGAGGCATTGCAAGACCTCCCCTAAATCCCCTGCAACAAGTTGCACTGTGGGATGGCTTCCCACAGTGCACTGCCCTCAACATTAACGCAAGCGCTGCTAGTGAGGATTTGGTCCACTGACACAAGGAGTGTGGTGTGGACACACACTACTGACTTAATTACAGTGGTAGCTGGGTGTCAACTTAATTTAAGTCAACTTAAGTTTGTAGTGTAGACATGCCCTAGGTTTCTGCCTCTGGGCATGCGTACTGTTGTCTCACTCTAGCATCTGGATACTTATCTCCCTACTAAGCCCAAGAGCAATCCACAAATAGGGGGAAGATAGGTATTCATCTGCCTCTCTTTCCTGTGAGGCCTGATCCAGCAGGCATGCCCAGAAGCCGCCTACCAGATCGGGTCCCATTTAAAATCCTGCCGGGGGTGGTGCTCATCTTATAACTATTAGCCCAGTGGTTAGCCCACTCACCTCAGATGTGGGAGAGCCAGGTTCAATTATCCCTTCAGCCTAAGGAGAGAGGATCTGAACAGGGGTCTCTGACACTTCTCAAGACAGTGCTCTAAGCACTGAGCTGTGGGATATTCTGATGTGGGTCTCTCCTGCTGAAGCTGTATCATGGTGGATAAATACTTAGAGAATCATTGGGCCAAAGAGAGAGTGGGAATGAGTCTGTAGCTGGGTGGTTAGCATACCCACCTGGGTGACCCAGGATCCAGTCCCCCGCCTTCAATAAGTCTTTACCTATTGTTCCATGGGAGAGATTGAGAGAGACCCAAATCAGAATGTCCCATAGCTCTGTGGTTCGAGCACTCTCTTGAGAGGTGAGAGAATCCTTTTCTAATCTGTTCCCATGCCTTGGCAGAGTGGGGAATTGAACCTAAGTCTTCTGTGTCTCTGGTGAATGCACTAGTCTCTGGGCTAAAAGTTGTAATGTAGACACCACCACTAGCCCAGATTTTGAATGGGATCTGATCCGGTAGGCAGTTTCTTATTAGGCCTACTGGATCAAGCCCCACAGGCAAGATAGGCAGACAAACATCTATCTTCTCCCGGTTTATCTTGTCTGAAGGGCCCGATCCAGTAGAAGTGCATTCTTAGTGCCTACCTCTCCCCATTCATGGGAGTCTAGGTGCCTCACTCGGGTTTAGTTGTTCCCGTGATTTTATAGGTGCCTAAAAGTTAGGCATTATGACACTAAGCAAGGCAGTGCTTAAGTCCCTTTGTGTATCTGGGCCTTTATGATTATGTTCCACTCACAGTCTTAAACTCCTTCTCCTGTCCCAGAACAGATGGATGTTTTTGCTAAAATTATCAGCAGTGAAATAGTTCATCACCATTAGATCTTAGTGTGACTGTTCTAGTGAGATGGACGATGGCAGGTCACGCTTCTCAGATGTACTGTTTCTATCCATCTTTCTGAAGACTCACTCAAGCAGCACTGCACTGGGTCATATTGAGAATGTTTTCTCAGCAGGTCTAAAGCAAGAAAACACCATAATTTTATTTTAAAAAGTGCAAGAATCCAAGCTAGCCCCTGGGTACTGCATTACTGGGCTCTCCAGGCACCAATAAGGTATAAAACTAATAAATTGCAACATTGAAAACTCTGCTAATCTTGGTAATACCTCAGAAATCTTACTAACTTGGAGTGAGAGACTGTTGTATTTCAGAACAGATACATACTTAAATGCTGTCAAGCCCTATCTAATTGAACCCTAATCTAAAAAAATTGTCATTCTTGTTGATATTCTCCCTAACAAATTTGTCCCATCACAGTCCTGAAATCGAGTGAGTCATTGGTATATTCTGCATTTTACCCTTCAATCCACTTGTCTCAGTTTCTTATCTGCTCTGCTCCTCAATCCAGAATCCCCAATGCTCCTGAGTTCATTTTGTGTATTCTCTCATGACTCCTGGATCCAGTTATCTAAAAACATGCCTAATATGCTACCTAGAATTGGAAAGTCACTGATCCATATTTTTCAAATCTGTATGGCTTCAACCACAGCTGCTAGATCCTAGCTTACATTCTTGAACATATGTTCCCTAAGGCAAACCTGTCCTCTTAGTGGCATTGTATTAGTATATTAATTTGTGTTGCTGTCTGTGAACCTCACTGGAAAAAAATCTACTCTTCAAACTTCACATCACTACACCGGCTAATGGCAGGTCCCATCCTGTGCTAAGGAAAGTTGTATGGTGTAGTCTGTGGTGTACTTTGACAGTATAAAATAAGCGGAAGATTTTAGAAAGCTAATGTTGTGCCAATATATCAAAAGGGTAAACAGGATGACCTGGGTAATTATAGTCCTGTCAGTCTGACATTGATTACGGGCAAGATAATGGAGTGGCTGATACAGGACTCGATTAATAAAGAATTAAGAGTGCAATATAATGAATGCCTATCAACATGGGTTTATAGAAAATAGATCCTGTCACACTAACTTGATATCTTTTTTTGATGAGATTACAAGTTTGGTTGATAAAGGTAATAATGCTGATGAAATAGACTTAGACTTCTGTAAGGCATTTGACATTTTGATTGAAAGACTAGAATGATATAAAATTAACATGGCACACATTATAGATTAAAAGATTAAAAGCTAACTGATAGGTCAGAAAATGTAACTGTAAATGGGAAATCATCATCAAACGAGTGTGTTTCTAGAGGGGTCCCACAGAGATCGGGTCTTGGCCCTACGCTATTCAACATTTTATTAGTGATCTGGAAAAAAACATAAAATCTTCATTGATAAAGAATGCAGATGACACTGAAATTGGGGGAGTGGTAAATAATGAAGAGGACAAATCACTGATACAGAGCAATCTGGATCACTTGGTAAACTTGGCTCAAGGAAACAATACGCATTTTAATACAGCTAAATCTAAAGAATATATATAGGAACAAAGAATGTAGGCCACACTTACAGGATGAGGGGATTCTATCCTCTGAAGCAGTGACTCTGGAAAAGATTTGGGGGTGGGGAGGATAGTCAGCTGAACATGAGCTCCCAGTGTGACGCTGTGGTCAAATGGGCTAATGCAAACCATGGATATATAAACAGGAGAATCTCTCAAGTAGGAGAAAATAAGTTATTTTACCTCTGTATTTGGCACTGGCGTGACCGCTGCTGGAATACCGTATCCAGTTCTGGTGTCCACAATTCAAGAAGATGTTGATAAATTGGACAGGGTTGAGAGAAGAGCCATTAGAATGATGAAAGGATTAGAAAACATGCTTTACAGTGATAGACTCAAGCAGGTGCCAGGGCTCAAGCAATTAGGTGCTGGGGCTCAAGCAATTGTTTTACCTTTACAACTGATGCAGCAAGCCCAGAGGTGCCGGGGGTATGAACTGCCAAACTTACAGGTGCCGGGGCTCAGCCCTGGCAAGCCCTGGTACAAATTAAGCACTGGACTCAATGATCTGAATCTATTTAGCTTAACAAAGAGAAGGTTATGGTGACTTGATCAAAGTCTATAACAGGTATCGGCAACCTTTGGCATGTGGCTTGTCAGGGAAATCCGCTGACGGGCCGGGACGGTTTGTTTACCTGCAGCGTCCACAAGTTTGGCTAATCACAGCTCCCACTGGCCATGGTTCACTGTTCCAGGCCAATGGGGGTTGCGAGAAGCGACGAACAGCACATCCCTCGGCCCACGCTGCTTCCCGCAGCCCCCATTGGCCTGGAACAGTGAGCTGCGGCCAGTGGGAGCTGCGATCAGCCGAACCTGTGGATGCTGTAGGTAAACAAACCATCCCGGCCCACCAGCGGATTTCCCGGACAGGCCGCATGCCAAATGTTCCCTATCCCTGGTCTATAAGTACCTACACAGGGAACATATATTTAATAATGGGCTTTTCCATCTAGCAAAGAAAGGTATAACATGATGCAATGGCTCGAAGTTGAAGCTAGACAAACTCAGACTGGAAATAAGGCATACATTTTTAGCAGTACTAATTAACCTCTGGAACAATTTACCTAGGGTGATGGTGGATTCTCCATCACTGACCATTTTAAAATCAAGATCGGATGTTTTTTTTCTCTAGGAATTATTTGGGGGAAGTTCTATGGCCTGTGTTATACAAGAGGTCAGATAAGATTATCACAATGGTCCCTTCTGGCCTTGGAATCTATGAATTGAGTAGATATCACCCAAAATATATCCTTTGTATCAAGTGTGCTTGAAATCTCATATGTAACATCTCTGCTCCTCCATTCAGCCAGTTATGTGAATAGACTGAATGACCCAACTGGCTAAGCAATTTAACATTTCAGCTGTGCCTCTAAATTCTGTTCATTGTGTTCCCCAGCCAACAGGAATACTGTTCTTGTGGATATTGATGAGCATCATGGCAATCATCTTAGTTGGGGGAAGTAGGTTTATTATAGTACTTCTTTTCAGTTATGCCCCAATTCTCATTAACACTAAGGCCACTTTAAAACATTCTCACAGTATCCACATTAAGGCCACTTTGTATTGACAAAATTATCTCCAGTGACTTTCATGTAAATGAGATTCAGACCAAGTCAGATCTGAGATTTTTGAATGGAATCTATCTTTGAACATAGAGTGATTTAAAGTATGGCAGCAACCATCTGAAATAGTTTTATTCTATTACTCATTTTTTAATGTTATTAGTTTTAAGCATGTTCAGTACAAACGTCAAAAGAATGTTTGGTCCGTATGCAAAAAGCTTAGAATCGAAAGATCTGATTCTCCACTATTTGAGTAACACTTACTCATGCAACTTTTCCTACTGGTTTCAGTTAACAAATGTTACTCAATGTGAGGAAGAGTTGCAGAACTAGGCTGTGAACAGACAGACAACAACCGAACACACAATAAATCCAGAAGGTGGGACAAATTTTGCCATTACTTTTAGGTAGATTTTTAGGATTTTGTTGTTGTGGTTGATGCTCAGCTTTGTTTTCATAATGCGCTGCTAAGTAGGGCTGGGTGGGAGAGTTTTCCTGTCCTGCAAGAATTTTCAAGATTTGAAAAAAATTTCCTGTCCCAAATCTGAAGAAAAAGATGAAATCTCACGGTTTTGCAAACTGGCCAGCCACAAATAAAATTGATTTGAGTCAATTGAACAGTTTTGTTTGGATAATTCTGACATGTTTCATTTCAGTTTCAACCTTTTTTTTCTTTTTTAAACCTTTGTTTCTCTAAATTTACTAAAATTTCAGCACAAAGTCATTCCCTATCAAATACCCACAGCTTTTTCATTTTGACAATGTTGAAACAAGGGTATTTTTTCAAAAAATAAAAATTGGGATGGGAGATTCCTCAGAACTGGGCCTGTTTCACAAACAGTTTCATTTCAATTAATCAGAATTTTGAGCCAAAAAACCCACTCAAATAAAGTACCGACCAGCTGTACTGCTAACAGCATCTTTAGTAGCATTGTTTTTTGTGATCCTTCTAGTCCTGTGTATTTCTTCTGTACCTGTAATTCATTGTACTTTCACTTCGTCTCATTCCAAAAATTCTTCATATCACTCTATGGAAAGCCACCATATTCTTTCTTGCTGCCCTGTTGTTGTTTTTTTAATAAAAGCCAATCTAAGTGCCCTTCGCTAAGTTCAGTACGTGCCTCTCATAACATTTGGCATGTGGACTTTATGTTCCCAGGCCAAGCCTAACAATCTAACTTTTCTTTGTCCATCAAGCAAATTACATATAATTTGCCATGTCTGGCCATCTCTTTTGTTGTAACTGATGAAGCACCAATTCACTTAGGATGCAGTTCCTCTGCATAAAGCTAGTTCTCTACACAATATCTGTAGTGTTCTGCTGTAAAACTACAGTAAATGTTACATAGTGCCAATTTGTCAGTCAACTGAGACAATAAATATAGCTGTTGTTGTCTGAGTGCCATTAAAGAATGTGGCTCAATTATAAATGAAAGGAGCACTATATAAGAATGCATAGGATTTCTTGTCTGACGAATGGCATGCTAGAGCCCCCCAATCTCCCACTGAAAAATGCTGTACGTTGGTATGAGGTCATAGAAGGCAAAGGTATCTGGTCATTTTAATTTTATTTCTTCACAAATCTGTAACTGACTCCTGGGCAAGAATGAAAGCACCACAGACCATCAGATTTTTTTGTTAAAATTGGTTAAAATGAACAAAAATTGTAGTTGAGGTCAAATAGTTCTTTTATGCCTGTATGCAGAAAAGACTCCAAAGCCATGGAGTCTCCGTGGCCAGTAATAATAAGGAGACTGGTTCCAAATTATCTATGTTGTAGGGAGTAAGTTAGCTAAGAATATGTTATCAAGGAAAGGAAGCAAGAGGTATGACGATCTGTTCTGTATTAAATGTCAAACCAAAACCACATTTTCCTTAACACAGACAAAGGTGAGTATTTGGAATTGGCTCTTATCTAAAGTCAGTGTTACAAGGGGTAGATCCAAGTGGGCAAAGACATTGTGAACTGGCTGTATTGAATCAGCTATTGTTCAAAAGGATAATTAATTGAGCACTGCACAGAAATAACATCAGGAACATAGTTTCATTTCCACGGACTGAGCACCTCCCTGATTGTCTAGTTTGGCCAGTACTTTAAACCAAAATCTAATGCATGAAATAGGTCCAGATTAAGAACATTTGCATCTTCCCAGCCACAGCCAATGAAACATAACACTACCTATCCTCTGTCCTACCCATATTTGAACGATTCTGTTACCTTAATGAATCCTGTGGCCATGGCCTATGAAATTTAAAATGTGGAATAAAACCTTTCAGACTTCTAAATAGGTGCACTATATATAGACTCTAGCCATAGTCAATCATTACAGTAATGACACTGCTGGTTTTGCTATATCTGAGAGCCAATAGACTTGATTGGTGGTAGTCTAATACCTCAGGAACATTATCTGGGTCAAACTCAGTGACCATCAGTTGCTGTATGATCTTTAACATGCATGCAATGGCAACATACAAGATTCTTCAGCATCAGGCACAAAAATGAGCCCATGATGTATGAGGAAGGTCTGCTGTTGCCAAATGACTTCCAACCTCATGGCTGTTAACTGTTTGGTGCACTTAATCTGTACTTGTTAAACAGCTGTAGTAAATCCTAGTTCTGAGAGAGAGACAAGTATCTAGACAATCTCGAGAGTAGCTTCCATCTGGCTGCCTTATCCCGTATGTGTTGTGTGAGTATCAGGGCTTTTGGTCCCAGTAACATCTGGTTCTGGTTACATGTATCCTGCACGTTCTCACTTAATTGAGCCCACATGAGTTCACGGTGTATAAAGCCCTATGAAATGCTGGCCCCGCTGAAGTCAATGGCAAAACTATAAGTGCAAAGGAATTACTTCTAGGTCCCATAAAGCTGATGCAAAATTAATGTGGGGTTTTAATTAATTTCTGAGCTGACTGGTAAAAGTTAAAGCACAATGGCAATACACTAACAATACTTAAAGGGATAGAGCTTCAACTGATATAAATCAGAAAATCTTCAATGGAACCATTCTGATTTACTCCAGGGGAGTCTCTGGCCCCAGATGTCCAGTACTCTTTGTTACCACTGTCTCATTCATATCTGCAATTTCCAACACTTGAGATACCCTCTGGCCCTCCACAAATCATTCATATGCAAGAAAAAATGTCAGGATCAAGAAAGGCATTAGTGGTTGTCGCACTGAGTCCAATAGCCGTAACTACCAATATTATGTCAGAAATCACACGAGCACAGAGCAGGCTGTTTGATTTCAGCAAACACAGCCCACCAGATGCATATGTCTGCTTGCTTGTTCCACTCCCTCAAGCTGGATCAGGCTAAACACTGATATACCTAATACAACCCCTTATGCATATGTGATCTTAAATTAGTGAATTAATTTCAAAATAACCTTCCTGCTCCAAGCAACAAACTTCCTATTTACAACTAAAGAATAAAGAGGAGGAGGAGAATTCTCAAAATAATAATTGAAATCCAGGCAAAAGACCACATGCTACCCTGACTTAACCCTTCAAATGCCACTGACTTTAAAGTGATTCTAAGAGGTGAAAGGCAGGGCATAATTTGGCTCAAAAAGTTTTAGGGGGAGGTTTTTTGTGTTTTGTCTTCAGTGTTTACTTTACATTTGCTTTGGGCTGGATTCTAATCACTTTAGTATTACTTAGTCTATGAGTGGTCAGATTGTTTAACTGAGGATCAGGTCCATTGACTTCAAAGTCTGTTTTGCGCTACTCTGGCAGTTTGAGAGGATCTTCATTACATTCATGCCCACATTCAGGCGCCTTTACATTGCCATAGAAATATAAAGTAACCTTAAGGTAAATGAAAATCAAGCCCAATAGGACTGCTTGTAGAGTAAAGCATGACTCAACTCAGTAAAGGTATCAGAATCTGGTACTTTGTATAAAATCTAAATGTATTTAGGATGGAGCCAATCAATCTCTCTGTCAAAGGAGTTAAGAAACAAAAGCTGATTTTGTTACTTGCACTTTTTTCTTAATGGTTAGGTTAATTCAATAAAAGGTTTACATCATGTGTGATCATTAAAAATGTAAATCTTAATTCATAAAAAGAAACCTTAATGTTTTCACTGAGCCATGGGATGACATTTAATTAACCCTTAAACCATAGCAGAGTTGGGCACAACCTAGGGGTCCTGAGGGCTAGTCCTGTGCACTAACTACTTGATCATGCTGGGTACCATGATATGCCTAAGATTTAGCAGTACATAAGGAAGTACATGTTGAACTACTCCATTATTACATGGACATTCAAAAGGTTGTGGTCTTGGTTCACACCAGCCATTGAAAGATGATGGATTATATTTTAAAATGGTGAATTCTATTCATTTTTATATTTTCAAAACTATTGAATATATTTGAATAGTAATTTAGTCTTTAATAGAGCACAAATGTATTTGTTTATTTGTTAATCCCTTTTGTGTGATTCTTGCAAAATAGACAAAACAAATATTTTGCTGTGTGACTAAAAGACTAAAATGATGATGAAAATAGATTTCATTCTTGCCTTGGTCTTGCCTTCGGTTTGCTAAGTCCTTGCTCTGTGCTCCAAGTACATAACAATATTTTGCTATTCCAAATATGCATGATGAAGTGGAAGATCTGGAATTACTTTATGGAGTCTGGGCAGGATAAGGAGAGATTCTGTACTTATTTGAAAAAAAGGCAAAGAAGCAACTTCTGAAGAAATCTGCCTAATGAACAAGATCCTAGTGCTGCTCCCCACACAGTGGGGTAGTGGTCTGGTATATGCCATATGCCTTGATTATTACGTATGGAACAGCTGTAGGGGTTGGTAGACAGGCTATTTGTATGCTGCCTTTCTACTCTGCTCATTTTCTACCAAACCTGCCAACATGGGGAGGACCATTCCATATGAAGGATAATTTCTGTGCTATGTGAAGGAATGAAGAACAGAAAATGAAATCTGAAAACAATAATTATTATACTGGGCCAGATCCTCTGGGGTAAATCTCTGTAGTTCTGTCAAAGTCAATTGAATAATGCAGATTTACACCTGCTCAGAATCTGCCCCAATATTTTTAATCCTTTTACAGAACTTGATATTTCCTTCCCCTTACATTTTCCTTGTTAAGCAGTTCAAAATAATGTCATCACATAAGCTATTATTTATATTTTACCATTATTCTGAATCTACATTTTTCCTGTTATAGTAAAAAATACTAAGTCAAGGACGCAAACTTTCATATCACCACCCACCACCTCTTCAAAACCCACATGGGTACACAGTTTGATGCTCAGTATGGCTGGAAAGGATTTCTGTCTGCCAAAATTAGACTTTTTAAAAATACGCTGGTGCATTTTTTACAAAGGAAAATATAATCTACACTATAATCAGCTCTTAAATACCATATTTCAATAAATGTATCCTCAGCAAGATGTTTTGCAATCCATATAAAACAATTCAAAACACACAATAAATATGTATCTGGAGAGAGGGAGAGGATACAAGAAAGATAATTAAACCCTAGGTGAAATGTGGTGGATATGATACTGAGAAAGCAATAACCATAAGACAGAGGCAGATTGGATCCATCTAGGGAAATCAAATATACCGTGTCTCTTTATAATGAAATGATAGGCGTCAACAATAGCCAAGTTTAGCACTGTGTCTCATATTTTAATAAAAACCCATATGGCATGGTGCTCTGCAGTTGAAGTTACTTGCAGTCATGCTTTATAGAGGTGGTTTATGTACTGACTGAGAAGACTTGCATTTACAGCATCTGACAAATCACCTCCAAGTCTAGAGAGTGTTTGCAGCAATTTACAGTCGGTCAGTGCTTTGGTCTTATACTATTCGATTCAGTACAGCATAAACAATATAGTTTAACAAGCCATGTTTCTTATTGCTTTTCTTAAATGTATGCCTGTTAAACATGAAAAAGCCTCGTATTTAAGTATTTTGGAAAACCTGCTGGTTAAACCAAGGTCATGCCCTGAGCCAGCGCTCCCAGGTTGTGTGGCGGTGAATATGCATTACCATGAGATTACTTACCTCCCTTTTGTCTAGCAAGTTCATAGCATTCTGAGGATGAAGCCAATCAGAATTCACAGTTCAGCAACCTGTCAGCCCCAACTTCAAACTGAGATTAAATGCAGATAAAACAAATAGATTTTTTAAGGAAATGGAAATACCAAGTAATGGAATTTTGTGGTTGTATACAGCTGGATTCATTTCAAACCCCATGCACATGGATAAAATGAGATCATGTTCCCAATGGGGAAATGCTGGGCAGGGGAGAGAATACAGAATTATATTCCCTGTTATACAGCCTGTTCATGACTACTCAGGCCCCAATCAGGGCCGGTGCAAGGAAGTTTTGCACCCTAGGCGAAACTTCCTTGCACCAGCCCTGCGCCGCGCCCCCCCCCATGCGCCGCCCACCCTCCCCCAGCCAGCTCCCCCGCCCGCGAGAGCTCAGCCTTCCCCCCCGCCGGCCGTGGGCGCTCAGCCCCCCCCTCACCACCACTACCACCACCACCACCCGTGGGGGAGCTGAGTGGGGAGCCGGGGGGTGGCTCACCGTGGCTACCCCCCAGCTCACCGCTCAGGCGCTGAGGGGGGGGCAGCAAGGCAGGGGGCTCACCGCGGCTGCCCTCCGGCTCCCCGCTCAGTGGGGAGACAAGGGGCAGCCGCGGCAAGCTGCCCCTTGTCTCCCCGCTCAGCAGCTCAGCCACTGAGCGGGGAGCCGGGAGGCAGCTGCCCGCTGCCCCCAAATCTTGGCACCCTAGGCGACCGCCTAGGGTCGCCTAGTGGGCGCGCCGGCCCTGGCCCCAATCCCGCAAAAGTTTAGGGACTTGTGTAAGCAGCCCTGTGGAGTTGAATGCAACTACTCATGTGCCTTAGACTTAGTCTGTCTTTGAACTATATGGATTCTGTGGCCTTCTCACTGTCAATACTCCTCTCACCAGTAATGCTGCATGGCTTCTCTCCTTCATTATGAAAACAAATATTGAACATTATTACAGTTATCAAAATCAGATGTACCGCTCTCTGTGGCACTTACTTGGATAGTGTCAGACTCTGCAATTTCAGCTTCAGTTTGGTTCTGCTATTTAATAAAAATGAGCCACAGAACTCATAGTGAAGTTTAAATCCTGGCCAAACTTTAGAAGCTGTTTTTTTGTTTGTTTGTTTGTGTTTTGAGAGAGAGAGAGGTTTTTCCATTTCTATTTCTATGATGCTGTTGTGCACTCACACACACAAATGCCAGGAAAACAAACCAAAAGACTATAAAGCAAAAAATGTAATGGGCCAAGAAGAAAGGAGCCGGTCAGTATACCTGGAAGTGGAGGGCTAAATCATAGAATCATAGGACTGGAAGGGACCTTGAGAGGTCATCTAGTCCAGTCCCCTGCACTCATGGCAGGACAGAATATTATCTAGACCATCCCTAACAGGTGTTTGTCTAACCTGCTCTTAAAAATCTCCAATGATGGAGATTCCACAACCTCCCTCAGCAATGTATACCAGTGCTTATCCTGGTATAAGGTTTTCCTAATGTCCAACCTAAACCTCCCCTGCTGCAAGTTAAGCCCATTGCTTCTTTTCCTATACTCAAAGGTTAACAAGAACAATTTTTTCAATCTTCCCTCATAGGTCATGTTTTCTAGACCTTTAATCATTTTTGTTGCTCTTCTCTGGACTTTCTCCAATTTATCCACATCTTTCCAGAAATGCGGTGCCCAGTACTGGACACAGTACTCCAGTTGAGGCCGTATCAGAGTGGAGTAGAGCAGAAGAATTATTTCTCGTATCTTGCTTACAACACTCCTGCTAATACATCCCAGAATGATGTTTGATTTTTTTGCAACAGTGTAAGTTGACTCAGATTTAGCTTGCGGTCCACTATGACCCCCCAGATCCCTTTCTACAGGTCTCCTTCCTAAGTAGTCATTTCCCATTTTGTATGTGTAGAACTGATTGTTCCTTCCTAAGTGGAGTACTTTGCATTTGTCCTTATTGAATTTCATCCTATTTACTTCAGACCTCCCTCTTATACATACAAATGGTTTCATTTACTTCACAGGAGTAAGGAAAGAAGGATGTGTCCCTTGATAAATTCAAGAAGAGACAGACATGTGGAACAAAAATGGTTAGGTATTGAAATTCAAGTCTTTTTTTATTAAATCATTATCCATGATAACGATGATTGGCATGGAAAATTTAAAATAACCCTGTTTTACATGTCTAAATGCTGTACAGGCAGTTATCAGATAAAGGAATGGACTTTTGAACCAGACTTGTGAAGCTGATTCTTGTCAACAGAATATTGGAAACCAGTCTCACAAACAGAATGCATTCAGCTCATAAGTAAAATATATTAATCAAATCATGGGGTTTGTTTGTTATTATAGATATGCATGATTAAAAATTAAATGTTATGTAACCTGAATAATAAAGTAGCTAATAGGGAATAAGTGTAGTACATTATACTTAGGGTACGTCTATACTACCTGCCAAATCGGCGGGTAGTCATCGATCTATTGGGGATCGATTTATCGCGTCTCATCTAGACACGATAAATCGATCCCAGAAGCGCTCCCCATCGACTCCGGAACTCCTGCTTGGCAAGAGGAGGAAGCGCAGTCGACAGGGGAGCGAGCCTGCGCCACGTGGACCCGATGTAAATAAAATTACTTTCGATCTAGGAAACGTCGACTTCAGCTACGCTATTATCGTAGCTGAAGTTGCATATCCTAGATCAATTCCCCCGCCCAGTGTAGACCAGCCCTTAGAATGTTTTATATTCATGATGATTTGTAAGTTAAATGCTGTAACCTTTGCATTACTCATGCTATGTATACTTCAGGAGAATATACCAAGACTTGAGAAATACATGCAATCCACCAGCCTTTGGGTATGCTATGCTTGTCTATATGTTGCTTATACAGATCTTCTGTCTTGCAAATATATACAGACCCAAATAAAAGAATGTCTGTAAGGTTTATAGTATTAGCCAATATCATATACTATATTATATCTAATATCACCTATGTTTTATATAACTATGAATTTTATTCATATGAAGCTCTTTCAGAATGCTTTTTAATTATGTTAAACTGATTAATGATGGGTAGATGTGAAGTATTATAATCTCAGTGTTAGGTATTAATACATTCCAGAAAAAAAGAACAAGACAAATGATCTTGTTGATGCTTAGCTAACAGGCCTTCTGTACCAAGCTATAACTGATGCAGGATGTCTCTAAAGTTTTGCTGACATTTGGAATGCTATGGTCAAAATAAGATAATAAAATAGTTACAATCTCTATTCTGTTTACTGGAAGGGGGAGGGATAGCTCAGTGGTTTGAGCATTGGCATGCTAAGCCCAGAGTTGTGAGCTCAATCCTTGAGGGGGGCCATTTAGGGATCTGGGGCAAAAATCTACCACGGTACAGTACTTGGTCCTGCTAGTGAAGGCAGGGGATTGGACTCAATAACCTTTCAAGGTCCTTCCAGTTCTATGAGTTAGGCATCTCTCTCTCTCTCCCCCCCCCCCCCACATATATATATTGTGACAAAGTTCCTTCTCTACCTTGGTGGGTCCTGCGCCTATTGGTGGATTTTGCTTGCCTCAGAGATCTTCCCCTCTGGTAGAACCCACAGTCCAGGTTAACTCCTCCTGTGTCTGATCAGGAGTTGGGAGTTTTGGGGGAAACCCGGGCCCACCCTCTACTCCGGGTTCCAGCCCAGAGCCCTGTGGACTGCAGCTGTTTAGAGTGCCTCCTGGAACAACTGCACGACAGCTACAACTCCCTGGGCTACTTCTCCATGGACTCCTCCCAACACCTTCTTTATCCTCAGCACAGGATCTTCCAGCAGTATGCCTTCTCACTCTCAGCTCCTAGTGCCTCTTGCTCCCAGCTCCTCACACGCCACCTCCTTCCACAGCTCCTGACATCCCCCCCTCACTGACTAACTGGAAGGCTTTTAACAAGTTCCAGCCAGTCCTTGATTGGCTTCAGGTGTCCCAATCAATCTAGCCATCTCCACTGCTTTTTCTAGAAGGATCTTCATTGGCCCCAGGTGTCTTGATTAACCTGGAGCAACTGCCATTTGGTTAACAAGGTAACAGGGATTTGTTTAGCTTGGGGCTAACATACTGGTTCCTTACCACTTTCCTATAGCCATCTGGCCTTGCCCCATCACAATATATATAAGGGTCTCTGCTAGCCTAGCAAAAAGTTGCCAAAAACATGTCAGAGACAATAGATAACAATGATAGCTTTAAAGTAACACAAAGAGATGGTGAATCCCTCATTTGGGGTAAACAACCCTAGTATATATAAAGTGAAGCATTGGTTTTGAGACAGTTCACCAGATACACGGATGCCTCCCAAATGGATTGGTAACGTATTGGCCTTCCTTTCTGCATTATGTTACATTAGTCTTTTAGCAATAATAATTGATTAATGAAAATGATTAAGGGCTTGTCTACACTGCCACTTAAGTTGATGAAAGTTACATTGCTCAAGGATGTGAAAAAAACCGCCCTTGAGCAACTTGTTACCTCGACTTAAAGCGGTGTCTACACCGTGCAATGTCGACACAAGACAGTCTCCCACCAACATATCTTCCATTTCTCACTGAGATGGAGTAATTATGTCGACGGGAGAACGCTCTCCTGTCGACATAGTGTGTCTTCCCCAGATGTGCTACAGCAGTGCAGCGGCATCAATGCAGCTGCGCTGATGTAGCGTGGTTGTGAAGACAAGCCCTGTGACTAGCTATTTGACATATCTTATTATTGAATGTACTTGAGCCTGTAACAATAGCCAACACCTAAAGTTAAGGCTCCCCAGTACTTTTCATTATAAAACTCTCTTTTCAATTGCTTAGAACTTTGCAAAGCTTAAACCATTTGGGTTGATTTTTAAATCAATGTGTCTGCCTCAGGCTGAATTCTTTGGGAAGTTTCAGCTAAAATAGTTCAGCTATTTTTCAGAACAAGATTAGGGGAAAATAAGTAGTTTTGCCCAAGTTAAAAAATGTCTTGCAGCCATTTCATTGAGAAGCTGTGCTCTATCATCCCCATGCTTTGGAACACAGACTACATTTTGCAAAGGGGTCACACAGGTGTCAGAGATGTGCTTTTTGCAATCCCTGTGAGAATTAAGCCCAAAATGGCCAAGTAAGAGTCTTCTGAAAAATCTCAAGTGGCCCATGCTCAGTTGAGACTTGTTAGAGTTTGCCAACTAAAGCATCTGAAGGTTCCATCATTATAGGGCATGCCCCAGTACAGGGCTGCAGCAGTGAAGCAGTACTTTCATGCAATTGCTTCTTCCAGGTGCTGGGGGCCACTGTGGCACCATGCACAGGAACTGAAAACAGGACGATTGTCTCCCCTGGATCTGGGGACAAGGGAGGGTTGGGAGGACAGGACAGTGTGGGGAGGGGATCAGGCAGGAGGGTTGGGAGGACAGGACAGTGTGGGGAGGGGATCAGGCAGGAGGGTTGGGAGGACAGGAGCAGAAGAATACAAGGAGAGGCTGGCAGTGTGGGCGGGGTACAGGATCTGGGGGTTACAGTGGAACACAAATTGAACTGGCTAATATAAGTCAGGGGTGTGTTAACAAGGGTGTCGTGTGTATGGCACAGGAGGTAATTGTCCCGCTCTCCTTGGCACTGGCGAAGCCTCAGCTGGAATATTGTGTCTTCTTGCCCCCGTCTGTACTTGAGGAAGCAAGATCATCTGGAAAACAAAGAGATCTCCATTGAGACTTTGAGAGAGGCTGGAGCTAACTGGAAGGCATTCCAGTTAGCATGAACTGCTGTGAAGTTTTGGGTGAGAGAAATCCTCTTGCTTTTAGAATGATTAGCCTGGTAAAGTTTAGGATTTAGATTCTGGTTTTGCTATTTTATTTCCTTTCATAACCAATTCTGATCTTCTAGGCCAATACCACTTCATCACTTAAAATCTATCTTTCTCTAGTTAATACATTTATTTTGATGTTTAATTTAACGAGTGAGGTTTGTCTAAATTGCTTGAGGGATCTGACCAGATTACAGAGGCTGGGGCATGTCCACCACCCTTTGAAGGAGTGGCAAACTAATTAATGAACTTGCATTGATCAAGACAGTCTTGAGCAGTGTAAAACACACATTTCTGAGGTGCCAGGCTGGGGCTGGGGGAATTTGCTGGTGTCTCCCTGTATGGAGTTCACGGGTGGCATTGGAGAATATTCATATAACTTTGCTGGGTGTGTCTCTGCATGCTGATGGCTGAGTAAATGGAACCTGGAGGGGTTTGCTGTTCACTAGCATAGTGTAAGGAGACAGCCTGGGCAGGAGAGTTAAAGGGGGTTCAGGGGTTCCACTGTCCAGATTGCACCCCAGGGCATGTCACACTGGTTGGACAAACACCTGTCATGAATGGTCTAAGTTTACTTGGTTCTGCCTCAGCACAGAGGGCTGGACTTGATGAATTGTTGAGGTCTCTTTCAGCCCTACATTTCTATGATTCTGTGATCTCGACCTTGCTGATTATCCATGTTGGGGTGGGACGCGGTTGTATGGCTCCACATAACTGAATTTTGGTTTTTCTAATTAAGTTTTTTAAAATGTCAAAAATCTATATTAAAAGAATATTTACCTATTAGTTGGGAAATGCCAGAAATAATGTTGCCAGTGCAATGCTAATACAGCCGTACTGTGCCTTTGTAGTAAGATAATTACATGATCACACACTATGTTTTGAACAGGACCCCTGTCTTATTCGGTGCACAGGATGGAGCATGCTCTGGTGATGAATCAGGGTTGTATAGTGAATAAGGCTGTTGGTCTAGGACCCTCTCCCTCATTTGTGCAGAATGTGGAAGCTGTGTACTGAATGAGACTGAAGCTGCACAAAGAGAGAAGATGGTCTTATGATGAAGGCAGTCAAATATCACTCTGGGGATTCAATCCCTGCCTCTACCATAGAGTCCCTGTGTGATGCTGGGTAAATCTTGTAAATTAAAATTTTCAAAGGAGGGCCACTAATTATGTATTTCTCATTTTCTGGGTTTTCAACCAGAGACGCGTAGGCTTTGATTTGCAGAAGTGCTAAGCACCCGCAATCTGTAACTAAAGTCAATGCGACCTGTGCCCTGGACATACACAGTGTTATAAAATGCTAAGTGGTCTGCAAAATCAGGCCCCAGGCATCTGAAATTGCATCCCCAAAATTAGTTGACACATGAGAATTTTGGCTTTAATCTTTGCACCTCAATTCCGCGTGTGTAAAATAGGGATAATAAACCCCGCCCCCATCCTCTGATAGGGGTGTTGTGAAGATAAATTCATTAATATTTGTAAAGCACTCGTATGCTACAGTAACAGCACCATAGGAATTAATAATTCTGCATTCTGGATTGGATGATGCATGTTACATAGTGCATGGGGCCACACATGGAATGATTAGCTATCCATTCAGTGAGCATCTTTTGCAACTTCAGCATTCTTTTACTGTAGCTTTTTGGGGATGTAAGTATTTACATTGTTTCTAACTGCGTACTAATCACTTTACAGATATAAAATAATAAAACGTTTCAGTCTGAATGAACAATATGCAAAGGAATAATAGAAGAAAGCAACACATTCTCTCTCTCTCTCACACATATACACAGATAACCTATCTATGATATGATAAAAAAATAAAAATACAATATATGAAGTTAATTTGTTGATTTTTATATGCACATATAAGGAAAACCAATAGAATCAATTACAATATATTAATTTTATGTTGCTTTCTTCTCCCTCTATTTTGTATATTTTCATATTTACATAGTGAATAAAAGGGGGGAAAGTAAGTGTGTGTGGTGTGTGCGCGCACGCGCATGTTTCTACAGCTATATAACCAAAACACAAAGAATAATATCTATACAAATGGAAGTGAAACCAAAAAAAAATGTATTTTCATAATTTGGCAGAGAACATAGTTAACATTTGTGGACCAGTCCTAATATATATGTATAAACACATGTATATATATTATCATTGTCTCCTTTTTCCAATGATAAGGTTGGGTAGGACCAACATCTATAGGTATCTTGGCTTAAGTGCCCGCTACCTTAGTCTAGACCTATTTTACCGATGGGGAACTGAAGCTCAGAGAGGTTAAGTGAAAGTCTGTGACCGAATAGGGACTTTATCATAGGTTTCCCCCATCTCCTAGGCTAGTTCCCTAACACCAGCCATCCTTCCTCTCATAAATATATAGTATTAATGTATTAACCATTAATACAAACACTAACTACAGCACTATAACATTTACTTTGTCATTTTATTATTACTGAACCCATACGTATTTATACTTTTTAAAGCCCCCTGTTGATTGCCTCCACGTTTCTCTACAGGTCTCAACAATTTTAACCTTTAACTCCCACCTACTAGTATATTCAGTTGCTGCCCACTTGCTAACCAACCTACTCTGTATATTGTGCTTCACTGCTCTATGCCAGTCCCATAATTTCTGTAGTAGAGAGTGAGCAATCCTTAGTTTGACAGTCTCCCATCTCATCTAGTACCAGTAGCAACCTATTGACGGAATGGTTTCATTTCCATTTGTCCTAACATTCCTTGGTTTCTTTAAGTTGAGATCAGACACTCCACTCAGAAACCCATTTGGAATTTTAATAGGACTTCAGAGAGGTTCAACAAAAACTGCCTGGACTTTCATAGGGAAGCTAATCCTTGAATACTTCTGACAACAGAAAATGGAGAGAACCTCTAAGACAGAGAAGAATGAGCAGTTATTTATTGAAGAAAAGTGCATTATACATTCCCATTTCAAAGGCATTTTACTGTAAATTTAAATGTCCAGCTGTGGGGAGATTTGGAAGGAGGGGGAAAAAATCCCTTTTTCACACAGCTCTAAAGAAAATCTGGCCTGTTAGTTTACAAAGCCATAGACTGTGGTGTGATTAATCAGATGGACGCTGCATACATAATATATGGTATAAGGTCACAGCATGAAGAGGACATCAGTAATAAAATGCAGTGATTACTTTTTTAATATCACAAAAGGATACTATTTTTGCTGCAATATGTGAATGTGCCAATGAAAAAAGTGGAAAGAAAAAAATATTGTCTGGCACTGGTTGCCATGGCAGCAAGCTGAAGTTCAAGGAGAAGTGGAGAATCGGAATACTGTGGCAGGGTAATGAATTTAGCATCTACAGGAACAGAAATGGATTTTCTGTCACAGCCCGTAAATCAACTACAGGGAACTAACATACTGCAGATATTTTGGAATGTTTTAAATCCGCTTCTGATGTATGAAAAGTGTATCAAAAATTATCTCTTATGGCCCTGTCCTCCCTCTCTCTCTCTTCAAACCAGCACACTTACAAAGATATTAATGAAGCAGGTACATGATACTGATGGGAAAAGTCTGCTAAACACAGACCAGAAATCACGAGGCACCACCCTAGTCTGGGGAGGATGGAAGAATAATATAACCTTTTGACTGTTCACAATGTGCCACTTTCAAAGTCGGGCGTATGCCATTGCACACCTATTTGCATGCACCTTATTTTTCCATGCAGATAACTGATGTGTGTAAATAAATCAAGTAGCTGTGAATGCATGTGGCCAGTCAGGCACCCAACTCACCATAAGAGCATGCAAAGATCATGTGCATGTGCAATACAGGTGCATGCAAAGGTAAATACACATTTGCAGGCAATTAATCTTGACTATCTGGGCCAGTAGAATATTTTATAGGAAAGGGTGTTTTGTGGGATCACTCATCTCATCTGTTCCTCATAGGATGACCAGATGTCCTGATTTTATAGGGACAGTCCTGATTTGGGGGTCTTTTTCTTATATAGGCTCTTATTGCCTCCCACCCCCTGTCCCGATTTTTCACACTTGATGTCTGGTCACCCTAGTTCCTCAAAAGAAATAAAGTGTTTCTGTGAAACTTCTGACCATGATCATTGGATGCCTGGATATAGTGTGGGTGGCTGGATTGTGGATTCCATTTCTTCTGGATGTTTCAAAGACCAATCAGCTGCCGGGAATTACCTGTTCTGGATTTGTGTCTAGAAAATCCATCTAAAATTGCATTGAACAAGTTTAGTATCTATCCCTGTGTGTCTGCAGTCTCTTTCTCCTGGCTATCAACCTCTGGTATTATGTGAGTTTCATAGCTTTGCCATAGTACTATGCCAGACACTACCAATGGAGAATGAGCAAAGGGAACTCAGATGAATGGGAAATATATTGAAAAAACATTTCAGAACAGTCTGATCATGTTGATACTCCACATACTCTATGTGCTATAAAAATTGCTTCCTCTGTCTCTCAGTTGCTGGAGCAGAAGGGGCACAGTGTGGGTATTCACATGTGAGGAATGACAGAAAAAAATCTCCATTCCCTAAATAAAAAAAGAACTATAGTATCTTTATTTGTTACTTATCTGAATATATAGTGTCTGAATCTCCTTTCAGTTACACTCATGTAAAGCAGACACAACTCGATTGAAGTACGTGGAGTCACAACAGTGTAAAACCAGTGTGAGTGGAGAATGAGGCCCATCATGTGGTGTAAGACAGTAAAATAAGAAAAGAAACATGGGACACAATATACGTGTGTGTGTGTGTGTGCTTAAAATTGTAAGTAACAGCACTGGCAGTTTGTTATTGCTTATAGTCTCAGTTGAGTAGATACCTCATTTTGTAACACCAAGATGTCTGTGCCCAGGAGTTCGCCAGATTAGGCCATATTTTAATCATTGGGCCATATTTTAACCATTGCTCCTAGCTTCTTCACTATAAATAATTACCCATAATTCATCTGATCTGGCAAGCAGATAACATTGCCAGAGTTCCAAGAATTGTTGCATCCCCCTTGTAATATTGTCATTAGGAATCAGGCATTAAATAGAGACCTTATTATTGTGAGGGTGATTTCAGTGAAGTATAATTATACAGTGTGCCAACAAACAACAGCCCGGGAAACCTCTGCTCAGAATGAAGCATTAGCATTATATAGTCTCTGAAGGAAGCACAAAGCAAGTCAAGTAGCAAGTGGATTGTTTACATCTAATTATTAGAACATTAAATTCGGTGAGAAAAAAGGCAGTAGAATACACTATTTCTCAACTTCGCCCCTGACCTGAAAGACAAAAGAGCACAGATATAAGAGTAGAAATTCATTGAGTCCCTATAGGAGCTCTGCTTGCCTATTGCTTTATTATAGACTAATGGACTACATATGTTACCATATTTTAGTAGAGTACTGTATTTAGATCAGAGAATATGTACATTCCCAGTAAGACAGATGTTTTGTGCAGTCAGTGGAAAATGTAGTCAAATAAGTTGCAATTGCAAAAATAATTAAAGTTCATTAGTTACAGTAAATACACCCAGCAAAATTAGAGCACCTAAAGGAGAAAGTGACATTTCTCTTTTATTCATTGTGAAGACAAAATAATTTTGGAAGGATTAGATCATTAGAGGACTACCCATGAACTGGGATTAGCAGGAAGAGGAGGAACTAATCATAAAAAATTATTACAGTTATTTATAGCATCTGCATATATAAAGTGAGAAAACTAAACGCAAGAGAATACTGTTGACCAATGTGAGAAGAGAAGAGAGCAAAGATTGTGTATAAGTAAATGGAACAGACAGTATGCCCTGACTTGTGCCCCGTGTAACCTCATTACCTTAGATGGCCCTGTGTATGCAGCACTACTTCGAACATTAGAATCTCTTTTACTGAGAGGAGCAAAGCTGAACAGCACACTGGGTTGTCCTCTACTGTTCTCAAGAGGAGATGATGGAAAAGACGTGGCACGTTCTTTGGTTCACATTCAATACTTTGCAGGCGGATCACTTCTGCTGCTATGGGGTTTTTTTTCCACTGGAGGCCAAGGATGCTAGGTGCTTAACTCCCTCTTCATGCTGAGCTTTTGTCTCCCTATTTCTAAACCCACTCTTCTTGAGTCTCCCCTTTCCAATTCCAACACAATTGCGGACTTGAAAGTATGCCACTCCCTCCTCTGTGTAATTCCGAGTCAGTTTCCCTCTATGAAATAAGAGGAGGGATCCTTTAGACACTAGCCACCTGGACAGCACAGGTCTCTGTGCCAACATCATGCAGGGGTAAAGAGAGAAAATGGGGCAAGTCTGATGGATCTATTGGCCGTTGGACGCTACAGAGCAGAGGTGCAAATGCTGAATATGCAATTGCTATCCTGGGGCTACAGTAGAGGCCTGGGTTATATAGTGCCCCTCCTCTGAAATACATTCTTAAACCAAGCCCAGCTCTTTTCAATTAGTGTAGGAGTTGGGGAGGCTCTCCCGCAAATGAAGAGTCATTGAGGCCAGGGAGAGAGTAAGAGAGAGACAACACAAGCATGAGAACGACTGTAGCCCCATGGATAGAGCACTCACCTAGGAGGTGGAAAGCCCAGGGTCCAGCCCCTGTCTTCCAATGGCTCTAATTGTTTACCCAGAGCAGGAGTCAGCAACCTTTCAGAAGTGGTGTGCTGAGTCTTTATTTATTCACTCTAATGTAATGTTTTGCATGCCAGTAATACATTTTAACGTTTTTAGAAGGTCTCTTTCTATAAGTCTATATTATAGATAACTAAACTATTGTTGTATGTAAAGTAAATAAGGTTTTTTAAATGTTTAAGAAGCTTCATTTAAAATTAAATTAAAATGCAGAGTCCCCTGGACCGATGGCCAGGACCCAAGCAGTGTGAGTACCACTGAAAATAAGCTTGCGTGCCGCCTTTGGCATGCGTGCCATAGGTTGCCTACCCCTGGCCCAGAGTATACTATCTTCAACAGAAGAGACTGAGAAAGCCTCTGTATCACATTATTCCATAGCCCAGGAGTTAGAGTATTTACCTGATACCTGGCAGAGCCCTGTTCAAACCCTTCTCCTCCTCAGGCAAGACTTGAACTAGGGTCTTCCACTTCCTGGATTAGTACTTTAACCCTGGGGTTAAAAGTTATGAGAGAAGTCTTCCTCCTTTTCGCTAAAATGGTGTAGGCACCATGGGCAATGGATATAATAGGCCAGGGGAGGCTATGCCTCCCCTAAGCCAAGCCTTGGCCCCACCCATACTCTGCCATCTCCCCCAAGCTGGTGTCAAAGCCGGTGGGACTGGGAGCTCAGCTTTGCCTCCAGCCAGAGGCCAGTGGTCCTGGGAAGCCGACGGCCCAGCGCTGGGGCTGGGGGAAGCCCGGCAGCCCAGTGCTGGGGGCCAGCGACCCAGTGCTGAGGGCTGGCGCTGGGGCAGGTGCTGAGGCCAGCTGGCAGCCCGGCACTGGGGCCAGTATTGAGGCCAGCTGGCGGCCCAGCACTGGGGATGGCCCAGCAGCCCAGCTCTGGGGATGGCCCAGTGCAGTTTGACCAGGGATCCTCTGGTCGCGAGGGGCGGGGGGCTCAGTGCTCCGGTAGACAGGGGAGGGATGGGTGCTCAGGGCTCCGGTGGACAGGGGGGCGCTCAGGACTGTGGTGGATGAGGGGTGGGGCCTTAGGCAGAAGAGGCGGGGCTATGTGACTAGCCTACCCAAAGGGGGGGCTCACGCACCACTCATGGTAGGTACCTAATGCCAAAAGAGGGTTTGCAGTTGAGAATCCCAACAGAGATAGGCTCCTATCTCCAAGACTGGGGCAGGTTTAGCATATATCCCTGTCATCAGCATGTCCCATTGGCTAGCTTAGGCAGCTCCCTGCCTAGCACGCTGGCTTTTGTAAATGGCAGTAGGCACCTCTTTCTCCCTATTCATTATATAGGGAGCCTAAATCAGGCTTTGTGAATTACAGTGATTTTCTAAGCACCTAACCGTTAGGCATTGTGACACTCAGCATCACAGCACCTAACTCCTTTTGCACATACAGGACCAGGTTTTTAAAGGTTTTGGGGTGCCTAACTCCCATTGATTGAATACCTTTAAAAACCTGGCCCTAAGAATATTAAAAAATAAATGCTAGAGACTGATATAAGTCACATGCAATTGTAACATACCATCTTTGTGACTTAATCTGTGCTGCTGAGCCTGGAATATTGCCACTGACCTATCTCTGCCACATGTCATAAAAAAACACAAGATGGTTGATTCTAGTATCATGACACTAACTGATCATATGTTCTCAATCTACTGATATTATCAAAATATACTTTATTTTACTGACAAAAGTGCAAGAGTGTAAAAACAAATATAACTTTTATAGAGGAAAAAGCCTTAAAATAATCAATATTCTGTAAAATAACATGATTTGGAGACACATTCTGTGCCTGTTCACAATTTATAACTAGAAATGCTAATGTCAGCACTGGAATAGCTGTTGGAATACTGCCCAGATTTTCCACAAGGATCAGAGTCAAGAGTTCAGTGACACTCCTTGATTAACAACAAGCGGATTTGTGCATGAGTCATTAAATTAGCAAAAGAGGGTGTTTATATTTACAGTATTTGTCAGCTCTGTTGCTTGGCAGGCTTAGAGAAAACAATTAGGGATGAGCTAATCGGTTCAGAAAGAATCCAAACCAGCCCCAAACCTGCAGTAAGGGGAGATCTGTTTCCGTAGATGTCCCTACCTTCCAAACCACCCTCTCTTCAGATCCTGGAGTTCCTTTAAGCCCCGATATCTGCAAGCTCAGGGAATCTTCCATTGTAACAGAAAAAAGGATATTTTTGATGGAGACAATTTGCTTAAAACACTGGACCTCTTGGATGAATGAATAGCCAGGAAAAGATTAAATAAAAGGACAAGTCATATATTATCTCTTTGTTTGACAGATATTTCAGGTTTCTATAAAGGCACATACTGCTTATACCTCACTCGGCATTATTTTTGGAACGGATCCCTTTCTGTGTTTAGTAGTGCGGTGACCAATTAGTGGTCTCTTGAGCACAAAGGAAAAGGGTATGATAATACATTCAAGCTGGCTCATCTACAATTTTTCTAAGTAAAGAATGGCTCAGAAATACATGTTTTAGTAATTGAATCCTGTGTTTCTAATTGTGATAGCTTCATGTTGGAAAATGCTCAGAGTCAATGGAGTAGAGAACCATGGTGACAATGATGGAGGGGTTACGCAAAACCTGTTTGCTCAGCGTGGAGAACAGAATGGTGCAGAGCGAGATATTGAAGCTCTGTTTGTATCCAAAGATTGCCAGTGTTTTGGGCAGTAAATCACCTAGCTACAAATACACTGTGGTCACAACTCTGTACAGAAATGAAGAATAAGCACTGTGTGAAAACATGTCCATTTATGATCAATCGGATCATTTTTGGCTCTATGCTCAGGGACATATAGGTATTGTAATAACTCAGTGGAACTGTACATAAGAAGGACACTGAATGCTAGAAGGAATCATTTACTTTAGTACTGAGTCTGCAGAATAAAATACAGGAGGTGGGTGTAAACACACCACGGCGTGAGAGGGTAGTTCAGTCTCACTATTTATTCAATCCTAAATCTCTGTGCTGAGACTGCCGACAAGTGGGTCAGTTGTGGTGATGCGTATTGTGACAGAAACATTGAGATCAGCAAACTTATTTCACAAAGACTACTAAAGAGCCCCTCAGCAACAACAACGTTCAGACATTACCACCCTGGGCTGGATTGGAATTAGCAGTGAAGAGGGGAAAAGCTCTACACCCTCATCCAATTCCTCTCTGTGTTTTCTCAACACCCACATAGAAGCCTGAAAATTGAAATGTCGTCCTTTAGTGCTTTGAAAACAATGAGTTTTCCCCCGTCTTTTGGATTGGGATGAAAAGAACATACTGAGGTGGATTTTGTTTGACACCAACTTCAGCTCACATAATGCCCTATCCTGACAAAAATTCTTTGTGCACTGGCACACTCAGTAATATTAGCATGTCCTGGAGAATGGTGTCACACAGTTAAAAAGCTGCTCCAGAGTTGGCAAAAGGAGCACAGGGCTGCCAGGGGTGCTGGAACAATTTGTACAGTGGGAGTGCTGAGACCACTGAACCAAACTGTAAACCCTGTAGATGATGTAAACTATTCAGCCAGGGTGTGCAGTAGAACCCCTGCATCCCTAGTTACCACAGCTATGAGGGCTGCAATGGAGGCAGGAACACAAATGCTCTGAGGGGAACACAGCACTAAGTCCTGGAGTCACAGAATCTCTGCCCTATGCTCAGCCCATTTGCACTTTCCTCCTTTCCTCTAACAGTGCCTTTAGGAGTCAAACTCCCACTGGCTGACTTCTTCTGCCTCTTCTGAGAGAGATACTGTTTGCTTGGACTCTCATCTTCATCCACTCTCCAAATATTGTGACAGGGTCAGGCCAGATGGCTACAGGAGAGTGATAGAAGGCAGATATATTAGCCCCAGATTAAGCAGGTCCCTTTTCCCTGGGTAAGGTAACAGGGGCGGTTCCAGAACAATCAGGAACTTGCTGGAACCAATTAAGGCAGGCAAGCTAATTAGGACACCTGCAGCCAATTAAGAAGCTGCTAGAATCAATTAAGACAGGTGGGCTAATCAGGGCACCTGGTTTAAAAAGGACCTCACTTCAGTCCGTGAGGGGCGTGCAAGGAGCTGAGAGTGAGAGGGCGTGCTTCTGGAGGATGAGGAGTACAAATACTGTGTGCAGTTCTGGTCTATACTGTGTGCAGTTCTGGTCTCCCATGTTTAAGAAGGATGAACTCAAACTAGAACAGGTACAAAGAAGGGCTACTAGGATGATCCGAGGAATGGAAAACCTGTCTTATGAAAGGAGACTCAAAGAGCTTGGCTTCTTTAGCCTAACCAAAAGAAGGCTGAGGGGAGATATGATTGTTCTCTATAAATATATCAGAGGGATCAATACCAGGGAGGGAGAGGAATTATTTAAGCTCAGTACCAATGTGGAGACAAGAACAAATGGATATAAACTGGCCATCAGGAAGTTTAAACTTGAAATTAGACGAAGGTTTCTAACCATCAGAGGAGTGAAGTTCTGGAACAGCCTTCCAACGGGAGCAGTGGGGGCAAAAGATAAATTTGGCTTCAAGACTAAGCTTGGTAAGTTTATGGAGGGGATGGTATGATGGGATAGCCTAATTTTGGCAATTAATTGATCTTTGACTATTAGCGGTAAATATGCTCAATGGCCTGTGAGGGATGTTAGATGGGGTGGGATCTGAGTTACTACAGAGAATTCTTTCCTGGGTGTCTGGCTGGTGAGTCTTGCCCACATGCTCAGGGTTTAGCTGATCGCCATATTTGGGGTCGGGAAGGAATTTTCCTCCAGGACAGATTGGCAGAGGTCCTGGGGGGTTTTCGCCTTCCTCTGCAGTGTGAGTCATGAGTTACTGCACCTTGAAGTCTTTAAACCATGATTTGCAGACTTCAATAGCTCAGACATAGGTTGGGGTTTACTACAGGAGTGAGTGGGTGAGATTCTGTGGCCTGCATTGTGCAGGAGGTCAGACTAGATGATCATAATGGCCCCTTCTGACCTTAAAGTCTAAATGCTATCTGGCATCAGGAGGAAGGTCCTGTGGTGAGGATAAAGTAGGTGTTGGTAGGAGGCCATGGGGAAGTAACTCAGGGAGTTACGCAAAAAAATTATTCTCTACGCAAAAGAATAAATGGACATAAATCTGACATCAGGAATCATAACATTCAAAAACCAGTAGGAGAACACTTCAACCTCCCTAATCACTCAGTGACAGACTTGAGGGTAGCAGTGTTGTGACAGATTAACTCCAAAAACAGACTTCAAAGAGAAACTGTTGAACTCGAATTGATATGCAAACTAGATTGTATTACCTCAGGATTAAATAAGGACTTGGAATGGCTCGGCCATTACGTTAATTGAATCTTTTTCCCTTAAGTTAACGATCCTCATTCACACCTGTGTGACCATCTTGTTTATCACTTCAAAGGTCTTTCTTCCCCGCTGTTATGTTCCTCTCAATTAATTAGCCTCTTAAGGTTGGTCTATGCACCTCCACCTTATCATGTTTCTCTGACTGTATAAATATCTGTCGACTGTATGTTTCATTCCCTGCATCCGATGAAGTGGGTACTAACCCACGAAAGCTTATGCTGAAATAAATTTGTTAGTCTCTAAGGTGCTACAAGTTTTTCTTTCTTATTTTCGTTTTTCAGGGAGTTGTAGCTGTCACACAGCTGTTACAAGAAACACTGTAGACAGCTGTGGTCCACAGGGCCCTGGGCTGGAACCCGGAGTAGAGGGCGGGCCAGCGTTCCCCCCATCTCCCTTGCCCCGATTTGATATAAGGAGCTGACCTCGACTGTGGGTCCCACCAGAGGGGAAGGTCCTGGCCTGTCCCCCGACCCACTAGGTGGATCAGTGGAGACTGCGGGGAATGTTCTCCTTCCTTTTCCCTATGCTGGCCAGTGATGAGGTTAGCTGAGTGAACGGCAGGTTTGAGCCACTAGCAAAAGTGGCCAAACTGAGGGCTGCCGTGAATCTCTGAGGTGAACAAATCCACCAATAAGCAACCAAGGCAGAGGAGAAACTTTGTCACAATATCCTTAGTGACAGCAGAGAAACACCTCTTACAATGCGGCTGCTCCCCACCTCCACATCTGGCTCCAACCTGAAATACTCATGGAGAGCCCCATCACTTGGAGCTGGTATGACAAGGCTTCCATCAAACCTTAGGGAGAGGGGAACATGCTGAGAGGTCAGCAGCTCTCTCTCTTCCATGCTCCGGGAGACTCTTCTGATGGAGTTTCCTCCTCTCATGCCAATGGAGAAAGCACAGGACTTATATTTTTGTAGGTCTCACAAAAACAGCATTCACAGGTTGATTTTTTTCTTAGATCTGTGGCTCTACCAATAACTAGATAATATTAGGAACCCACAGGACGTTCCATATGAAAATATAACAATATTCATATTTTGAAGTCATATGTGGGCACCAGATTCACTGAGCAGTAAGTGTCTTTGTTTGTTTGCTTGCTTGCTTGCTTACTTGCTACTAATAACGAAAAGGAATCTCAGCTCACAAAAGCACTTCAAAAAAATGTTTAACAACCCCAAAAACTATTGTAGAAAAAGGAGGGAGAGAGATAGCAAAGGTAACACTTTTTAAAAATTTTCTCCACTGATTTTATTAATAATAACAACAATGTATAGAACACCTATAGAGCTTTTCATTGATCGATCTCCAAGCACTTTATGAATTAGGCAAATATCAATATTCCAATCTCCACAAAAGGTGACATTGAGGCACATAAAGTGGATGTGGTTTCCCCAGTTCTCAATAGTTGGGCTAGGACCAAGGTGATTCCCACTCCAGTGGCCTATCCACTGGGATCATCTCCTTTAAGTTAAGTGGGCATTAAGTACCTAAAGACCTCTCCAGGCCCCTTATCAGGCCTTTGGAATTACCATAGCGGAGACTCCCCCTAAATAATCCATCCTAGATTTTATACAAGACCTAATTCATGTTGGCCCAAGTCTTGGAGAGTTTTAGTTCCATACAGATTTTCAGCCAGACAGGATGTGATCAAATAGTATTCAGAGTACTTTACGGTACTGAGTTTTACTGTATTAAAACCAGGCTCTCGGTGATCTGGGACACACAAGGAGCCTGACTTATTTGGATGCTTTTCTTTATTTAGAAAGAAATTTATCAAGCTGCTTGCCAGATTAATATTTCACAGGTTTGCTCAGCTCAGACAAGAATCAATTAATTGCAAGGAGGTTTTTTGGAAAGCAGAGGTCCCAGAAAAGAAGTAATGTGATATGGGTACTGCCACCTTGTGTAGCTTCTGACTATAGCAAGTTTGTCGTAGGATGTCTTTCTTTTAGGCAACACTATTGAATAATGTAAGTTATTAACTGATCATGTACCTCAAATGGCCACGTTTTGACATGATAGAAAGGAAACTATTATGCTGGTTCTCTTCCAGAGTCTCCTTTCAAATGAAACGTCTACAGGATCTGAAATATCTTAAGATCTAAATTATCTCTGGATTTGGATATCATACAGTCACCACTTTAGCTATAATCATAATCTCTTATAGAAATTGAGCAGATGATAAACACCATACAGAAAGATGAAGAGAGGAGGCACTTTAAGGAGTGAAGTGTTTCACAGGAGGAAAACAAGTGACTCAGAAAGCAACAGAAAGTTAAGGTGACTGGGCTGGCGTGTTTACCCCACACTTGCCCTGAAAGTGTTAGTGTGGATTGAGAAGGGGGCTAATTAACCTGACAGGCCACAGCTGAGAGGAATTAGGTAGCTAAGCAATCCCCTGGACTCAGGGAGGGAGCCTAGCTGGGAAGAAGGAGCTAGGCTGGATGGAAATTGGAAGCAGAGGGGGCTTCC
The DNA here is from genome assembly GCA_037349315.1 of Chelydra serpentina. Lineage (NCBI taxonomy): Eukaryota > Metazoa > Chordata > Testudines > Chelydridae > Chelydra > Chelydra serpentina. The sequence continues at coordinate 50,737,354 of JBAIAC010000010.1, forward strand.
GGGAAAGTCTGCAGTCACTCCCTGGGAGGAGGGAGTGGTGAAACTAGGGGAGTGCCACATGGTAAGGAAAGGTCCCAGGGAAAGTCAGTAAGGTCCAGGAGGGAACAAACATTGAATGCTGGGTAGAGGGTCCCTGAGTCAAAATCCGGAGTGCTGGGCAGGCCTAGGTTCCCCTGCCAGCCACTGATGAAGTGGTGCAGTGAAAGGGAAGACTTCCTAAGACTGAGGAGGAAAGACTTTAATATCCTGAAAGGGGAAAATGTGAATAGTGACCTGGGCGGAGGGCTGAATCATGAAGAGGCAGCAGCATCTCATGCAGACAGAGAGAGAAGGATGGAGGGATGGTGTGCAACCACGGGAAGGGGCATTGACCTCGTGAAGTTAATCCCCAGAATGGCCAGGAGGAGGTGCCGACCTAGTGGTGAGTAGAGCACCCTGTCACAGTGACCAATAAGGATCAAAGGGACAGCAACACAACCAGGCAGATATTGAATGCAGATAAATGTTGAAAATAGTTCACTACTACCTAAGTACTGATAAAATAAACAGATCACAAAAATTTATGAGATCATGTAAACTTACGTATCTCATATTCCTCCACTTAGGTGTCTACTTTCAAAAATATTTTCTGCCGTTTAGCATCCCCTCGTCATTCTTTCAACATTTAAATTTAGAGATGATGGAAACAGAAAACAGTTGATCTTCCAAACTTATGTTATAAAGAGTTATTATTATTGTTTACATACAGACAGCTGCTCTTCCATGTTCATTTCTGTGGAGCAACAGTGACATCTGATAAAGGAAGCAATACTTTCTATGCAGAGCTCACTTTCAGAAGTAACCCACAAAAACACAAGTGGACATAGATGTACGTTCATAGGGCAAAGTTTAACCCTGCATAAGCAGATATAAATATAGAAATTTACATATTATAACATCCCGGAGGTCCAGCATCCTGTCTCTGACAGCGACCAATACCAAGTGCTTCAGAGCAAGGTGCAAGAAACCCTGCAGTTGGCAGATGTGGGATAATCTGCCTCCCATTAAGGTCTCATTCCAATCCCTACTAGTTAGCGATTGATTTAAGACTCATTGATTAACAGAGTTGTGTCTTCCTAGACAAAGACTGGCTCTGGGCCATAAAGTTCAAGATAATTCCAATATTATAGTGGAGAATAGAAAGGTTTGTTTTTTAGAGATTTTTGCTATAATGACAAATACTAACTTTGAATAGAAATAGTGATATTAGAGCTGTTCTGTTAGTTCAATGAATAAACCAATAGATTCCAATTCTGCGGAACATGATTTGGCTCAGAACTCATCAGTTTTCATGCCAGCAGGGATTGGAACCATCACAAAAGTGATAGTCTCATCCTCCAGGGAAAGTTACACACCTATAGCTGCCTTTTCCTAGCCCTGTCTCTAGCAGCTCATCAAGGTCATGTGCAGCAGTTTTGGCAGAAGCTGCCTGCTCTCCCACCTGCAAACTAAGTGCAACATTCACAATGACTGTTAGAGAGGAGAGGCCATAGAAAGAAAGAATGAGTGAAGACTTGAGGTACACACACAATTTAATTCTAAATCACTAACCTCCTTGCATCATGAAAAGATCTATACTACCATGGATGTAACTTTTAAAATCTCATTTAGATTTATAACTTCAAGCTTCTGATTTTTCTTCATTGAATTGAGCCCTTTCCCATTTCTCATTTGGCATTTTTCTTTTACTGTAGCCAATGTAATAACTGTCCATGTCATTTCAGTTTTGATGGGTTCATATTTTGGGGTCACAGTTCACAATTTCATTTAGATAAAGTTATCACTTTACGTTTGTCAATGTAATGTACATAGGCCAGCTAAACTATTGGATAGTATAAAACAGTCTTTCAAAAACGTACTTTTTCTGTAGCTTGCTACAGGAAGTATGAGAAATATTTCATCAGATAGTGCGTGGAAAGTAAAGACCCTGGTGGCTAGCAAAGCCCTGAGACATGTTAAACATTGATAAGGAAGAGACTTTGGCAGTACTCAAACAATCTATTTTGTCTGTCCTCTTCCCCTGCCCCCTTGTCATATTCCTGGTTTAGTAGAATGATAGCATTAAAAAAATGCTGTGTGCAATTTATGTAAACTCACACTTCAAACATAGGCAGAAGCAAATTTGCTGGGTGTAACATGAAAATAAAATTACACTATAAAGGATCTGGAGTGCCTGAATAATAACTCCTTAAAATGAAATTGTGGAAACAGACATATTTCGTGCATTTTCTTATTTATAGTGTTATTAAACATGCAGATTTATAGTTCATAATTGATTTTTCAGTCTCGTCAGTGTGCTCTGCATGTACATTTTCTACAGAACTCCCACTTACATATAATGTGGTGGCATCAATGCAGTGGATTAAGCAAAAGAGATTTCCCTGATGCTAATTCTGAGTGTCTAAAGAAGTGACTTCAACTTCAAGTCATCAACTGAGATTAGGTCTTCACAGCCAAGCCAAAATCACATCACACTACAGCATCTGGCAGGCTTTTTATTGTTGGCTATAATAGGAAATAGATGAAGATAGTAATGTAATCTCAAAACTGCTGAACATCTTTCGTTTTTGAAAAATTAAAGGAGTTAGCTGATTGGGTTTTTTCAATCAATGTTCCACCTTTCCTTTTTATCTTAAAAATCAAGTGTATAGTGAGTCACATCATCATGTGCCTCTAAGCCAAGTACCTTTCCATAAGTTGCTGGGGAGACAGGAAACATTCTGATGTTATCACAATTTCCATATATAAACACTTTTGCTGTTAGAAGAAACTAAACATAAAAATGCAGGGAGCCTTACAAACAGCGAAGGGGGTTCAGTGTATCAGACACAACTGGTAGAACCATCAAAATCATAAGAAACAAGTGGTCAGGTACAAGGCTCCACAGCTGAAGTCAGAAGCATCTTTTGTTTGTATTAAAGGAACTCTATCATGTCACCTTTGTACAATGAAGTGCCATATGTAGGCCAGTGTAACTGTCACAGTCTTCCTTCCATGCCTCGATGCCATATATTCATCCATAGAACAAAAACTGCTACAGAGAGAAGTAAAATTCATCTGTTAATTTTAGAGTGCAGCATTTGTATTACTCCTTCATCTACGCAATCCCAACAGACATGCACCTTCAGTGCTTCCTAGTTAACTTAAAACCCCATTAAGATGAACACTTGCCATGGCTATATCCTCAGACAATGGCATGGTAATTTATAACCTTCTACTGCACTTACCTTGTAACCAGCAATCTGAATCCTGTGACATAATGAGCTCCTTTGAGGATAGGATTCTAAAGGATACATTCTCAGTGCAGTTGCCTAGGATTAAGATCCACAACTTCCGTGAAGAATAGAACTTTTGGTCTAATTGCTAGGCAGAGTGTGCTATAAATATTGTCCTGCAATGAAAGGGTCATCAGCTGCTATGATGAGTGCTAAATCCAGAGACTGGAATGGAGAATCCAAGCTCCAGAGTGTCTTCTGTGAAGATGCATGCTAAGTAGCGGCAACTGCGGAACTCACTGCTTTGCCATCTCAGTTCCAACCCAAGCAGCACAGTGGTGTGGCAGAACTACCATTAAGTGAATACGTAACTGGTTAAACAACCACAAACAAAGAGTAACTATTAATGGAATGATGTCAGAATGGAGGGAGGTCTCAAGTGGGGTTTCACAGAGATCTGTTCTGAGCCCGGTGTTAACATCTTTATTAATGACCTGGATGTAGGAGGAAAGAGCATACTGATCAAATTTGCAGATAACACAAAGCTGGAGGGGCGGGGAAGTGTTTGCAACCACTTTGGAGAATACAGCTACAATTCAGAGGGATCTTGATAAATTGGAGAACTGAGCTATTGGCAACAAAATGAAATTCAGCAAAGACAAATGTAAGGTGCTACACTTAGGGCTGGTCTACACTAACCCCATAATTTGAACTAAGATACGCAACTTCAGCTACGTGAATAACGTAGCTGAAGTCGAACTATCTTAGTTCGAATGAAAAAGCACTTACCCGGGGTCCACACGCGGCGCGCAGGCTCCCCCGTCGACTCCGCCTACTCCGTTCGTCGAGCTGGATTACCAGCGTCGACGGCGGAGCACTTCCTGGTTCGATTTATCGCGTCTAGACAAGACGCGATAAATCGAACCCAGAACATCGATCCCGCGCCTCCGACCGGACGTGTAAGTATAGACGTACCCTTAGGGAAGAAAAAACAAATACACAAATACAGAATGGGGGTGGGAGCAGTGGCGTAGCCAGGTTTAGAGCACAGGGGGAGCTGCGCTATAAAAAGGTGCCTCCTCGCTCCCCCTGTACTCACCCCGGCGGCGCTTTAAAGGGCCTGGGTCTTCAGCTGCTGCGGAGCCCGCGGGCCTTTTAAATCCCCACCCGAGCCCGGCTCCGGCAGTGGGGCTGGGGTGGGGGGCACTTTAAAGGGCCCGTGGCTCCCCGCAGCGGCAGGAGCCGCGGGCCTTTTAAAGCACTCCCGAGCCCGGCTCCCACAGCAGGGCTCGGGAGGCACCTTAGCGCCGCTTCTCCTCACAGGGGGAGCGGCCGCTCCCCCTGCTCCCCCCCTGGCTACGCTACTGGGTGGGGGATAACTGGCTTGGCAGCAGTACTCCTGAGAAGGATCTAGGAGTTGTGGTGGATCACAACCTCAAAATGAGTCAGCAATGTGATGCTGTTGCAAAAAAATTAAATGCAATTTTAGGCTGTATTAATAGAGGCATAGCATGCAAGTCATGGGTGGTGATAGTACCACTCTACTCGGTGCTGGTTAGGCCACAGCTGGAGTGTTGTGTCCAGTTTTGGTCACCAGTGACTAGAAAGGATGCAGAGAAAGTGGCAAGCGACAAAATTGATCAAAGGGATGGAATGCAAGCCATATGAGCAAAGGCTGAAGGAACTGGGTATGTTTAGTGTGGAAAAGAGGAGATTAAGGGGGGATATGCCAGCAGTCTTCAAATATTTGAAAGGCTGCCATTAAAAAGATGGAGAAAAGTTATTCTCTTGCCACAGAGGGAAGGACCAGAGGCAATGGGTTCAAACTACAGCACAGCAGATTTAGATTAATTCTCAGCAAAAACTTCCTAACTGTAAGAACAGTAGGACAATGGAACAGACACCTCGGGAGGTTGTGGAAGCTTCTTCACTGGAGGTTTTCAAAAGGAGGCTTGAATGGTTTAGACACAACAAATTCTGCATCTTGGCAGGGGGTTAGACTAGATTGACCCTTTCAGTCCCCTCTAACTATATGGTTCTATGATTCTATGTAGTACTGGGCGAAGGCTGGGTTATCTGTGCAAGTAACTAGGCAATGTCCTTGTATGTCCCTGGGGTTGTCAGTAGGGTTTGAACTTGTGACATACAGAACTAAAAGCATGAGTCACTACTGTTGGATCTAAAGAACTTCCCCTTGCTGACATCTGTAGCAAACTCAACAACCTCAAACACCAACTGCTTGAGAAGGACAATGACTCAGTCTCCTAGTACATGTTACACCTGCACACATTGAGCAGTTTTTTTATTATATGGTGCATGGTATAATATAAAAAAAGAGCTTCAGTAGGTCATACGGCTTATGTAACAGCTCTATCTGGCTTCTATTGTGAATATTTCCAAGTTTCTCAGCACTGTCATGAAGATTTTAAAGCTGGCCATTTCATTTTACACACCATTTTCCACCAATGGTATGTGCATATATATGGGGGGGAGTTTGCCACATAATTATGCAGCATGGCGGGATGCCCACTTTCTTGGTGAGGACAGCATTGTTTTTTCCTCCTGTCTGTAGTTCACATACACACACACATGATTGGTGATGCCTGCACACCCAGAGGGTGAGACCTACAAATTTGTGCAATTTACTGATTTTGGAAGGGGTGGAAGGATGATGGCACATCTGTACATATGTAGCACCTTTTGCAGATGACCCATGTAAATGACAGGACAATTAGGCCAGCAATATATGTGACCTCTAAATTACCCTGGGCACAAGAAAACAGCAGTACCAGATGTGAGAGAGAGGTCTGAAACTGGCATATTAATGTCCTAACAGGCCCACTGTACCCACAACATGGGCACTGTTAATCCAAAATTAGTTCATATTGAAAATCCTACATTCCTTGTGGCTGCTATAGTTTAAAGCTATGATACAAATTATACAACTAGTTATATGGCCTAAACCTCCTAATGTGTTTGCTATATACGTGCTGTACAATGCAGTACAAGAGAGGGGAAATGACAACTCCAAATTAGAAAATCATCAGGCAGGTGCATTACACACATCTGGAAAGGAGACAGAATGAATTCCCCTTAAGGCAGTGCTAATGAAGTTCAAGTTCTGCCATTCACGTTTTGTTGTCTGCTATCATTAGTAGCACAGCCTTTCTGCATAGAATTACAATGGTTTAACTTCTTTTAACTTTTTTACCCTGATCTTCACCTTTTCCATCTTATGGCAAACTAGAATTTGGAGTCAGTATAACCCCCAGAGATGAGCGAGAGAGAGAAAGGAAGACATAGAAAGCCGTTTCCAGAACTGTGCAAGTTGTGAGATTGGCAAGCATGGTTTTGGCACAATTGTGACTGACAATCAGTTCTGAACAATGTTTAGAGAACATGTTTTTTGCACAGTTTCGGTGTCCTGAATGGACAGCAAATAAAATATAATAAATCTCCCTAACAGGTTGTAGCACGGTTTCTGAACATGGTTTATGACCATATTCAGGTGGATTCAAGTTCTTATGGCCATTCTTTTAAATTATGGTCCCACAAACCTCATGTGGTCAGAGTGAGCAGGGGAGAGACGAGAGACTGAACTTTGTATGGCTGTGCCACAGTGTGCTTTCTTCCCAATACTTACATACATTTTTAGTGAAAGTCACCAATATGGACACAACCTACTTTGACCACTTTTAAAATATGTTAGATATAAATCTCCTTTATTTCCCACTACGTAAGCAGAGTGAAAAATATCCTTCTGAACAGTATAATTCCTGAAATGTTTATATTGCATTTGTAAAGAACTGTAGCCACAGACATGGAGATGTAAAATGTCATCAGCTGGGATCAAATGTGAATGTTTATCACCAAAAACACAACCCATGCTACTTCAGCTTAACGAGTATTATCTATACAAATGGCATATATCCATGATGAATATATCCAGAAAACTTCCTGCTCAGTGTCTGAATATCAACATTTGAGTGGTTACCCAATAATGTGTTTAGTTTGAGTAAGTCTTAGCTTTATTCTGGGAGGAATATATACTGACTGCAGCTGTGAACAGATAGTTGCCGTTCCCACCTGATCTCAAAGTCCACACATATAGTCCAGAATCAAAAACTCACTCTCTGCCTGGAGTTTGGCTTTCTTAACTCATGAAGTTTAGCTCAAATATTCTTCCCAGGCTTGGTTGCTCCCATCCTGCCTTAGGACTGCTCAGCCCACACCCTAGGTCCCCAAATCCCTTTAACCCTATCTAGGAGGATCAACATCTGCTGTTAAAATTTCACCTAATCACTCCTCTCCTGCAGTCATAACTTCCCAGTGAGACCACAAGATGACTGTCAATGTTTTGGGGGGAAATTTCAATTTGAAATATGGGGAGACTTGCTATTGCCTTTTGGGAGAGATTTTTGTATGTCTCTTAATTCTGTTCTTCGGGTCAGAGAGTAATCTTAGCTGCTTTAAAATGGATATCAGGTAGAATTAGGTATTTCTAGACATAAGAGGGCATATATAGAGGTGAGGCAGAGTTTGAGGGTGTTACAGAGGATTTCTCTAGGATCTAAGAATACACAAGTAGACATAACAGTTCACATTTTGCATAATCTGAGTACAAAGGAACTCTCTCTAGTTTTGTGATGAATTTCATCCTTATCAGACTGTGCAGAAGTAGTTTGCATTGGAAAAGAAAGTATGGCGGGTATCTTAACTGAAAAAGACTCTCTCTTCAAATCTCTCAGACCTCAAGATTCCATGACCTCTCAGACCTCAAGACCTCAAAGTCCATGTCTGTATTTATGCGTAATTACATTGTCCAACCAAGTGCATCATACTGCTTGGTAATTCCCAGTGAGTTTAATACAACTGACCAAGACTGAGGGCAACTCAGTCAAGAAGAAATTCAGTGCTGTCAAAGAGGGATAGTAGATTTTACAAGAAGTAAACAAAGACTTTTTTAACCTATATGTTAATGGTATTTCTCAGGTTCTTGTTATGAAGGGAATATATTGTCCATACCTTTCTAAATTACCTTTTCATAGCAGTAATGAGATCAAAGATTAAATGAATGTTGACTTAATGGCTGTATATATTAATTGCCAATATATTAGACTTTTGGGTTTCTCCTGATAATAAAATGCTTTATGGTTGAGTGAGTATAGACTGATTATTTTTCCTTTTGTTGCTAAGTTCACTAATGCATACAGGGAACACAGTTCTTTTTTGGAGAATTTTGAAAAGGAATCACTACTGTTTCCTTTGGCAGGTCTTTTTCTTTCTCGGACTTAAATTATATTCAGAGATATGTAAATTGTGCGGTTCCTATTGTATGCTTGACGTTAGTCCACAGCTGTGTTATAAAGTTCAGATGAAATAAAAGCTCTGATTACCATGCACATACATTCTTATGATGGCATGGATGGTAGAATTATGACAAGTGGAAGTTTAGAACAGATCAAATATTATCAATACAGGATTTGTTTTTCCATATCTGTAAATAATATTCCCATAATTCCTTTATTACAGAATAACAAATGCAAAGAAATTAAAAAACCAAGTTATCCTTAGATACTGATCCATTTTCCCAAGGTGTTGGGCTGTTATTCAAGATGTTCCCAAACCAATGGAAAAGAAAGGCATAGAACTAATTGAGAAATTTGAGATTGATAAAAATATATCTTGATGCATGATGAATGAACCCCTTATTACAGAGGCCCTGGTTCAACAAAGCATGTAAGCACATGCTTAAGTCCATCCCTATCCAGCAAAGCACTTCAGCACGTGCTTAAAGTTAGACATGTGCTTAAATGCTTTGCTAAACAAGGATGGATTTAAGTCCCATTGAAGTCAATGGGACTTGAGCACATGCTGCCGATAAGGCATTTGCTAAAGTGTTTGTTGAATACGAATGGGCTTATGAATTGGAGCCCAAGATCAGAGCTTTTAAGACATGTTCCCAGGCATCCAAGATGCAAGAAATTCAGATTCATGCATGTTTAATATGAAGAAAGTGTTATCCAGTAAGAGTTCACAGTTCACATGGTTGGAAAATCTCTAGGTACCTTTACTGTTTTTTTATTCCATTAACAAAAATCACTGATATAGTGGCATAGATCTGTGACATTTTGTAAACACAGTTTGTGTTCAGTGCCTCAAAGAGTGTACAGTTTAATACTATAGAAGAGAACAACAGCTCTAGTTCAACATATTTGAGCTGATATCTACCTCTAGAAGCAAGTTTTTATGTGAACTAGCCAAGCAGGACAGAAGGAGTAAGAGGAAAGATCAGCAATTCTGACCTGCCAGCTGTAGTTATTGCTGATGGGTGACAAGAGTTGTGGAAAGGTGTTTTCTTGACTCCAGGAATACTCCTTACATTGATTTTGCAGACTAAAATGTGTGCTATGTTTCTCATGAAGAGTGAAGGGGAGTTATCATATGGGATGGTATTTGTAAAATAGCATTGCCTTAAGTTGTTATATTGGAACTGGCATATAGGTTTCTATTAACTAGATGAACCATGCAATGTTGTAGATACTATAAACACTTCAGTTACATATATGTGTGAGTATATATGTATGTTTTATATTAGGAGATAAAATATATGTGGAAACAGAACACAGAAGTCAGGCTAAAGTTGTTTAGCATAAAAATACTCATAAGGGGAAGTGTGATGCCACAGCTGTTTGAACTGAAAATTCAATGAGTTTAGGTCTTTTTCAAGTCATTAGACATTTGTGAATTATTCCTAATGTCTGCAAATAGATTCATCATCATTAGTGCAATAAGTAATCACCATTAGTATGGCTGAATGTTATTCATGGTATGTGATTGGTCACATGATATATTTTCTGATCCCAAAGGAATGACTGAAACTTTACCAGAAGAATGATGGATGACAAATAAACAGTGAATGATAAACTACATCCTCCAGCACAACTTTATGAAACTTTGTGAACATTTTCATGAAAACCTGTTCTCTCTGTCTTATAGCACAAGAACAACGGGACTGGATAATTATATGGATATCAAGAATATCCAGTTATCATAATTAACTATAAGTTTTGGAAGGGTTATTAAACCTTGTGCTTCAGGGCTTAAGCCAAACTTTTTAACAATTAGAGACCAATGTGGGAGGTAGATTATCCCACATCTACTTTCTGCAAGGTTCTTACACCTTCCACTGGCCATTGTCAGTACCAGGACAGTGAACTAAATGGACCTATGGTCTGATCCAGGATGGCTATTCCTATGTTCCAAACAACAGCAGTGAAACAAATTCAGGTCCTTTATTTGTGAATATATTTCTGATCATTTTGTCCTTATAAAACCAGGTCTAATGACAATGCAAAGGTCAGAAACTAATAAAAGAGAGAAAATGATGCTTCATACTAGATTCCACAAGGGGTAATACTACAAGCTAAACATGGGCAATAGGTACATTTCACTCTGCTATTAGGAAAACCTTTTTGTCAGTGAAACTTCTTGACTAATGAAGTAGTTATGGCACACTCACTAGGCAGTTTTTCAGGAAAGGTGTATGGATATAGTATTATATGGCCCTTCTGAGTTAATGTTAGAGGCTGGTTTAGATGATCCACTAGGTACCTTGTTCTTTCCACTTGTGTCATCAGTGATTCTATGATTAAAAACATTTCCTTTCAAAGAAACTTGGAGTGTTGAAAGTAAAGAAAAGGAAGGCCAGTATTACACACAGTGGGAACTGCCGAGACCAAGCCATTATTGTTCCATTTTTGTCTAAGAGGCTTCCATGAGCCAGGAGATATTTATAATCTGGTATATTTCAGGATAAGCATGTTATCTCACAGAAAACAGCATGTCTGATAGAATTCTAGCGAGACATATTAAACAGACGTTTCATATGAATGGCTGAAATGTCAAGGGAGATTTGTGACAAGCTGCAGTTGATATGCTCAGGCTGTACAGGAATACACTAGAGAAAAAGACGAAACCTCTGTCTTGATTGGATCACTCCCTGCAACCAAATTAAACAAACAAAAAATGAGAACCTTAATGCCAAGAATTACATGAGCATGGGTGTGTGTGTTTGCCATAACAAAATCAAGTGAATTACCACATGGCAGTACAGTTGTTCTCTTTAACTTTAATTTGGTTAGGATCACGTAACAATTGGTCTTTTTAGAAGGATGTAAAGCAGGGGTCTCGAACTCTCGGCCCGTGAGCCATCTGCGGCCTGAGAACCTGCCTAATGTGGCCCACGGGGCTTCAGCATTTTTGGGGCCAGGTCTCTCCCTTGGCTTCACCTGCCACCCACGGGCACTCCCCCCGCCTGTCCCCCAGGCAATTTACAATGGCCCAGGGCCCCGCCCACCATCGGCAGCACAGCAGACCTGAGCGGCTTCTGCTGGCCTCTCCCTGTGGCCCCAGGGTTGGGGTGGGACTGTACCTCCACGCGGTGTCCCTGGCCCGAGCGCCCCTGTGGCCAATCGGAAGCTGCAGAAGCAGTGCCTGGGGGCAGCAGCGCATGGAAGCCCCCCAGCCCACCCCGCCTTGGAGCCCCAAGTAAGTGCCGCACCTCCCACCCCCTTCCAGAGCCTGCACCCCCACCTCTCCCCACACACACCCCAGCCCCCAAACTCCCTCCCAGAGCCTGCAACCCCACCCCCTCCTCCTGCACCCCTGCCCCAGCCCAGACCCTGAACCCAGCACCCAAACTCCATCCCAGAGCCTGCACCCCAGACCCCCTCCCCCACCCAAACTCCCTCGCAGAGCCCAACCTCTCACCCCTTCTTCACCCAAACTCCCTCCCAGAGCCTTAGGCAGGTGGGCGGTGGAGTTTTGGGCAGCAGGTTCTGGGTGGCATGAGTGACATTATTGGCCCGCTAGGAGGATTTGAGAATTGGCACTGGCCCTAAGGTAAATTGAGTTTGAGACCCCTGATGTAAAGGGTTCTTGGAGAGGCTTTTTCCTCTATAATACTCAAACTTCTCTTTGGGTTTTGCACATACCATATCACAACCCCGCTACCGCTATGAGTAAAATGACACACTATGCACAGCAGAAAATAATCTGATCATTTCCAATACAGTACATAGAAATATAGCCATTTAATAAAGGGATTTTTCTCTCTATCTCTCTCTCCCCTTTTTCCCTTGCTTTTGCATTACATTATTTATGTGGAGGGCTTTTATTTTGAAAGCTATTTTTATATTCCTTCCAAGTAAACAAATGTGAAATAATGCCGTGTTGCAGGAAACATTATAATTTGCTATACTGCAATTTGAGAGCCTGAGGTGATGTGGTGACAGATTAGGGCACACTCAGTCCCTCCCCAAGCACTTTTCAGCAATCAGCTGAGGAAATCATGAGATTTGCAATTGGATCAGCTGATTGAATAAAATACCCCTTCACAGATCTGTCATTGCAACTGGGACTCCATGTATTTCACTGTACAGCAATGTAGTATTTCGTTGCTGCTACTGTTGAAATAAATCGCTCATTGAGGCAGCATTTAAAAATTCCTTTTGTATATTTTTCTGTTTAGTTAAAGCACTTCAGCACCCTCAGTGGTTCAGCAGACATAGAAAAACAGCCAAGGCAGTGTGCAAAATTCTAATGTACCATGTATACCCCTGAGGGTCAAAAGCAACGGACCTAAATCAATAAATGTTTCTCTGTTGGTCAGCAAAAAAGAGATGAAGACAGTGAAGCAACAGACTCAATGGCACAGTTAAAGCAAACTTGAAGCACTAAACACAGAATACAGAGCTCGCCAATATGAGATATCAGGTGCCAAAGGTGCTTCTTCATTTAGCTTCTATAGTGAATAGGAGTAGCGCCCCTATGATGGTTTAATGGTCTGTTAACAATCAGTTTATTGGAAACAGGCTAATGTTTTTTTCTTCTCTGGTCTAAACAGTTCTCTCTTCTGACAAATCAGCATTTGATCTGACAGACTGTCCAGCAGTGATATGTGCTCAGCTTTGCCAGAGAGGACATAGACGTTGGGTAGACTTTTGTCTAACAAAACTGATGGGAACATTCCACAGGCTGGAGATTATAAGATTAAGGGTAGTGAATTTCTTTGGTTCAAGACCACAGTCTCATTATAATAGCTTTATCCATTCCACTCAAGGCCACTGAGTAGCTGTTTTTCTATTAAGCCTACCAGTACATGCACAGAACGATCTTAAACTAAAGCTGAACCTGATAATAGCAATCACAACAGTCAATGTGGTGCTGTGTAGGAGAAACACAAGCTGCTGTTAATAGAGAGAGGTGAGGGTTTTACAGTATGGATTTTGCAGTATGTTGAAGGGATAAACTTCAAGATATTATTCAGCTTCTAAGGACAAATCCTGCCCCCTCCTCAATAGCTGCAGAGGGACCTAACCCAGTGGAACCAATGCAGTTACACAAGAGAGAAGAGGGCACAGGAACTGTGACCCCTTGCACCAGGAGTCTCCCCCACCGTGGAGTTCTGCTACATGGGGGGGGGGGGTCCCTACACCACAGCAAGCCAGGGATTGGGGGGCAGGGAGAGGAAGAAATGAAGCATGAAAAAGAGATAAAGCCGAGTCAGGGCTACATTCAGACATATATTCCTTCCTCCATATATACAGTTCTCTCCCATGAAGCACTTCCTGTAAGTAGAGTTCTCTATGTTCCTACACATGACACTATCCATCAGCATTTGAACATAAAAACTCTGAAAAAGATCTGGGGGTCATGGTGGATAATCAGCTGAACAGGAGCTCCCAGTGTAATGCTGTGTACAAAAGATCTAATGCAATCCTGGAATGCAGAAACGGAAATCTTGAGGAGGAGTAGAAGGGTTATTTTACCTCTGTATTTTACTCTGGTGTGACTGCTGCTGGAATACTGTGTCCAGTTCTGGTGCCTGCAATTCAAGAAGGATGTTAATAAATTTAAGAGGGGTCAGAGAAGAGCCACAAGAATGATTCAAGGATTAGAAAACATGCCTTACAGTGATAGACTCTGAGAGCTTAATCTATTTAGTTTAACAAAGACAAGGTTAAGGGGTGACTTGATCACAGTCAAAAAGCACTTATATGGGGAACAAATATTTAATAATGGGCTCCTCAACTGAACAGAGAAAGGTCTAACACGATCCAATGGCTGGAAGTTGAAGCTAGACAAATTCAGGTTGGAAACAGTGTAAATTTTCAACAGTGAGAATAATTAACCATTGAACAATTTACCAAGAGTCGTGGTGAATTCTTGAGCACTGACAATTTTAACATCACGATTGGATGTTTTTCTAAAATATATGCCCTAGGAATTATTTTGGGGAAGTTCTATGGCTTGTGTTAAAAGTGAGGTCAGACTAGATGATCACAATGGTCCCTTCTGGCCTTGGAATCTATGAATATTTAAGTACCCCGTATCAGGAAGCTCTCTATCCTAATACGTCGGGGGAGGAGGGAGTCTGTCAGCCATCCTCCCCCAACAAAGGGGAGCACACTGGACATAGGGTGGATTTGGCAGTCTTGAAGCTATAAAATGGCTAAGGAATGGCTTTGCTACACATGTATGGCCTAGGGAGAAGAATTCCTTCTCCCTGCCCTGTGGAGATCCCCATTACACAGCCCAGCTGCTTAGCTCTGTATTTTTGTTCCAGAATCTGGCCCTTAGAAATACAGACTGTGCGAATGGAACGTTGTCCCCAAATGTAAAGAACAGAAAACAGATAAATGCATTTTTTTTGTAAAATGAATGAGCAAGAGTCAACAAGGCCACAGCAAAACCTATGGGAGTTTCAGGCACCGAGAGCTTGCAAGGAGGAAGTGGTTAAATTACTGGCCTAGGAGTTAGATCTGGTTTCAATTCCAAGATTAGCCACAGACTTCAGGCATGATGTTCAGATCCAATTGAACTGCACTTGGCACAGGACCCAGGGGGGAAGAAGGGCAAAGCTTTTTGCAGTTCCCCAATTCCTGAAAATAATAAAAATATGAGGTGACCATAGCACATTTTTTGCATTTTTTAAATCCATTGGAAACAGATTTTCCCCCCTCTTTGCCAGTAATGAGAATATTTTTCATGTGTTTATATATGCGTGAAGTGTTCCATATTAAAATAACTCTAGCGAATCATCTCTCAGACTGAAAAGTTCTTGCTCCAAAGGTAGGCTACAAACTAACTAGTAATTTTGTTTCCTTTATCTGTCAGTTGTTGATCAAATCTCATTTCACTGTATGCATGATTTTTATTATAATATTGGACCATGCGAGTGCAAGGGAGGATCTGTATTCTTATGAGAATAAGCTGGGCTCATTGCAAAGATAACTCATTCAGAGCAAAATCATATTTACCAAGAATATAAGTGTCAGGAGAAAAGCAAATCTGATCACACATGCAGCACAAAACCCACCCTGTAGATGCATTACAGGATGGCTCTGGGAAGGACATAGCATCAAAGAAGTGTAAGACTGGAAGGGACCTCGAGAGGTCATCAGTCCAGTCCCCTGCACTGAAGGCAGGACTAAGTAATAACTAGATCATCCCTGACAGGTGTTTGTCCAACCTGTTCTTAATAATCTCCAGTGATGGAGCTGGGGGGAGGGATAGCTCAGTGTTCTGAGCATTGGCCTGCTAAACCCAGGGTTGTGAGTTCAATCCTTGAGGGGGCCATTTAGGAATCTGAGGCAAAAATTGGAGATTGGTCCTGCTTTAAGCAGGGGGTTGGACTAGATGACCTCCTAAGGTCCTTTCCAACCCTGATATTCTTTTTTTTTTTCTAAAATGGGGGGAGGGATAGCTCAGTGGTTTGAGCATTAGCCTGCTAAACCCAGGGTTGTGAGTTCAATCCTTGAGGGGGCCATTTAGGGATCTGGGGCAAAAAAAAATTGGGGATTGCTCCTGCTTTGAGCAGGGGGTTGGACTAGATGACCTCCTAAGGTCCCTTCCAACCCTGATATTCTATGATTCTATGGAGATTCCACACCCTCTCTAGGCAATTTGTTCCAGTGCTTAACTAACCTGACACTTAGAAAGTTTTTCCTAATGTCCATCATAAACTGCCCTTGCTGCAATTTAAGCCCAAGGCTTCTTGTCCTATCCTCAGAGGTTAACAAGAACAATTTTTCACCCTCTTCCTTATAATAATCGTTTATGTACTTGAAAACTGTTATCATGCCCCCTCTCGGTCTTCTCTTCTCCAGACTAAACAAACCCATTTTTTCAATCTTCCCTCATAGGTCATGTTTTCTAGATATTTAATCATTTTTGTTGCTTTCCTCAGGACTTTCTCCAATTTCTCCACATTTTTCCTGAACTGTGGTGCCCAGAACTGGACACAATACTCCAGTTGAGGCCTTATCAGCACAGTGTAGAGTAGAAGAATTACTTCTTGTGTCTTGCTTACAACACTCCTGCTAATACATCCCTGTCAGATAGATTTTGCTGCTGCTCTGAAAAGAAGCAGCGTGACCCACAATTAACACATGTTGCTGACTGCAGCATATACTCTAGTTTACTGGGTGGTTAGAGATGACCCCTAACCAGCAAATTATGCCCCATTTGGTATAAGATGCACAGGCCAATACAACAGCTGAGCCCTCTTCAGAGTACTCTCTGGAACACTGGGGAAGACCTTCCATTGCTGTTTGTATTGTAAGGAAAAAGCTCCCCTACACCATCTTTTCCCCTTCTTCTCCACATCACCTGTGCAGCCTAGGGCAGGATTTTACCCTCAGGCTCTAAAGTGACAAGAAAACTTGTTTCTATCAATGGGATATTCCAGGGGTTCTCACCTTTTTCTTATATTGTAGTCTGGAGTGCATTGTACTACGGAGTTTGCCCACCTGCCCTTCTATTCCCTGTTTATTGCCTACCTCTTCCCCTTCCATTCTCAATCATACAGAACAATCTCCCTTCCATTTGCAACTGTGTTGACCATCTCCTTTCCCATAAGTGATCAAATAACATCTCTCTGGTAACTACAGCAATTCCTTACACAGAAAAGTAACATTAGGAAAATATTAATGTATTTTAACTTATAATTGAGCAGCTGGAAACAATGAAGGGAGCCCAAACTGTGCTTGCAGCCAACAGCAAGTGCTCCACAGAGCACAGTTTTAGGAACCATTGGAATATTTCCACCGGCTAAGGGGCTGCCCTGGAAAAGATTACAATCCCTGACTTTCTAAACAGAGAACAGTACTAGTTGGTGCCAAAGGAAAAGAAAAATAAGGAATAAGCACATAGGAAGGAGCTGACTAAATTACAATTGTGGCCTAAATCTGAACCAAACATCTAGGGAACAAGCAAAAGATGTACTGATAATGGAGCCAAAGGGACAGCAAATCAGATCTGGAAAGTCTGGATAGTTCTATCATGCTCAAAAAGTTGGAATTCTTATCTACTGTACTCAAAACAGTGTTTTGTTTAATTTTGATTTTTAGAAGCATGACACGCGAATAACTTACATAGAATCCCTATAAAAAATAACTAAAAAGTGTTTGGGTTTGTAAATGTACAACTAGTAGAACTGGAATTAAAATGTACTAATACCATCATACCAGAAACACTTTATAAATACTACCAGTGTTAAATGCTGGCGACACAAATGAGAGGAGAGACAGTGTACCAGATGCTAAGTACTAGAAATAGCAAAATACCATTCCTATCTAATTCAAAACCAGGCTTATATCTCTTTTTGGACATAGAACTATCTATGTTATAAAGCATTATATGCCTATGGCTGTGAAATATAGAGGGGTTCTAATTTTCATTCCTTTGTTTAGACTGACATCAAAATAGTAGCCAAGAACGGAAAAGATGATTTTGGTGAATTACTATTTTCTTCACCTTATCTATTTTTACGAAAAAGGATTGCTAAATACTCAGATCCCATAACAGTAATGTTGCCCAGATGTTTTACACAGATCCTCAGTAAGACAAAAATGCTCTTTAATAGACATATATGCCCCTACTGAGCAACGCATGGTACCAGCAAAATTAAATGCATTTTTGTGAGATTTTAACATCAGCTAACCATCAATGGATGAGATCTATAAACGTGGCATCACTCATAATTGCTGCTACACTCCCCGTGATGATAGATAATATATGCAGGCAATACTGTTCCACTGATTGTTGCAAGAAGTAAAGGAGAAAGTGATTTCCTACAGGCATCAGTGCTTTCATTTCCCCCAATGATAGATTGCCTGCATTTCTTAACAGTATTTGTGTTTACAACAAGGAGTTCGCATCTTAGATCATAAAATGGATCAGAGATATAGCCTTAGCTTTGTTTGAGTTCTTTTAAGAAGCACAGTTTGTCATCCATACAGACACATACTAAATAGCTGAGGCTACACACTGAAGTCCTTACCCAGTCATTGACTTTTCTGAGAGTTTTACCTAAGTTAAGACTTCAGGATACAGTTTATTTTGAACAGAAGGGTGGGGTTCACATCCACAAGTGTCTTACTTTTTTCTGAGCAGAGTTGAACTGTCCCACTGGATTCCTGTGGAGCTTTTAAGATCATTACAGATGGACCTATCTACCCCAAACTAGCCACCCACTGCGCCCCACAAGTGGCTCTGTCCTTCCCACTCCTCCCTACCTGAAAAACCATGATCCCCTATATGGGTATCTCCCACTTCCCCCAGACTGGACCCATCCTCTAGCCATGTAGATTTTATTACAAGGTCTGCATTAGGGGCCATGCTGACTTAGGGGGACCTGATTCTCGTGACATGAAAACCCTCTCATACCACTTTGGTAGAATAAAGTGAGTGAAATTGCCACCCAACCCACCAAGAATATCCCCTGTGGAGAGGCCTGCCCGGGTTGTGTAGAGCCAGTATCGTGAATGCCTCTGAGCTCTGACGGGGGCAGAAAGAAGGGTCTGGTATGTGAGGCATTGCATGAACTCTGCATTTACTGTTTGTGTTCTCTTTTGTTCTATGTCGGGGTGGCAAAACTGTGGCTCGCAAGCCACATGTGGCTCTTTTACCATTAAAGTGCGGCTTGTGGAGCCCTCCCCCACATTCTCCACCTACCAGACTGGTGGGGTGGGGGGGGGGAGTTCGGGACCTCTGCCTTGCAGTAAGGTGGTGGGGTAGGCGACTCTGCCCAGCAGGGAAGGAGGTCTCTGGGCTTCAGCCCCACAGGGCGCACCTGCCGGGGCTCAGGGCTTCAGCAGGAGCAGGACTAAAGCCCCAAGTCATCTCAGGCACCTCCCACAGGGCTGAAGGCCTGGCAGGTGTACCCTGGCTCTTGAACTTCTGAAGACTGTTGATGCAGCTTGGAGGGTGAGTAAGTTTGGCCACCCCTGTTCTGTGTATTTCCTGATTCTTGGAGGTTTCAGTTTTCAGCTGCCAACTTCCACATGCTGGAAAGGCACGGGGCACTGCTTAACGCTGCAGTAATGATGGTTTGGGGTAGCAAATTCAGTGACTTACAGCAAAGCACATTATGTAAAAAGCAATCTAAATAAATAATAAGATATTTTATTTTCATTTGTGGTGTCATATCTTTGAAAAATTGAAACAGTTCAGGAATTCCCAAAGTGCCTATGGCTTTTTTTCTTTTTTTTTCTTTTAATAAATAGTTTTTTTCAAGTTTTGGGGCTAATGCGACTGTGTTTCATCAGCTCCTAGCAATCACACACACAAAAATTCAGAACATTTATTTTTGACGCTCATAAATGTCAAAGCAAACATATACTGTTTGTTCATTTATCATACAGAGGTAGAACAAACATATGATTGGAAGCAGAATGAGTTGCAATAATTTCTGAATATGTTCCATATTTTTACACTCCACTGTAGTCTGTGTTTTTCAATTTACATTTGCTATGCTAGAGGTGGAGTTTATTAAGGTAAATTAGGGGCAAGACAGGGATTCATATTTCAGATTTGTATCCCATTCTCCCATGTGAAAGTAGAAAATAAATGTCTCCTTGATGCTGATTATTCCCACCACCACTGTCTGCAGTTTCAGTGCTTTCCCAATCCAGCTGAGAAAATATTTCACTGTTAAACATCTGGTTAAGGAATGTTGGAAGTCCAGAAAGGTCTGGTGCATCCTCTGAAGTGGACTTGCTTAAGCAGAGTAACATGGAGTTTTAAACCATTCCAGAGGACTGAAAAATATCTAGCAAAAATTCACCAGAGACCATCCAAGATCCTCTCAGTGTGTTGCCCTGGAACATGTAGATGTAACTGAGACTATGAACATTTTATGGGCATAAAAATGCATCTCCTGCAGAAAAACTGTGAGAAAAAATACATCAGAGCTAAGAAGGCACTGGGAAAAAAAGAGCCGTGGAAAATGTCAAAAGTAAGCTATATGGGTTTTGTCCAGTTTGCAGTTTTACTCTTGTAAAGATTTTACTGAGAAGCTAATAGACTAACCATTTCTGCTGTTGCTGGACACAAGAAAGAGAACAGAAAACTGTCAGAGAAACACCAGATCTTCCAATCACTGCAACTCTAATTGTGCTCAATTTGAAAAAAAAAAGTAATAGAAAATGGGGAATTTGAGAAAATAGGGTGCTTGGTATTTATTTCATTCATTTCAGTCTGGGTGCAATCCACCAAATGCTCACTCATACGATTAGCACCCTAGTCAGCAAGGTACTTAAGCATGTGCTGAACTTTAACATTTGAGTTAGTCTCATAGGCTCCCATGGCACTCTTCACATTGGTAAAGTTAGGCAAGTGCTTCAGGAACTGGCTGAGCCTTAGCCCTTCTGTGAGTTGTCATACTGAACCCAACAGGACTGCTCATGTGACTGAGGGTTTTCAGTCTGTCCTCAGACACAGCTCCCATTAAATATGCACTAAGGAAGGATTGCAAGATTTGACCCTTCAAAAGCGATATTAAATTGTGGCATAGAGGAACTATCACAAAGAAAAATAAAATCTGATGCCTACTGCAGAACCAGAAGATAAGTTGCTCAGACTAAAGCTAAGTCATTGCAATATCTGTTTTCAATCAGTTCATACATTATTTAGAACAAAGATTGTCCATTCAATGCCTTTTCTAAGTGTTTTGGTTTTGTGGTTCATTTTTATATAGTAATGGAGAATGCTGAACACTTCACCCCCACACTAGGAAATTCCCCATATTTTGGCAAGACAAGGCCAACTACAATCCCAATATGATAACCATAGTAACCTTTTTGCCTTGGGAACTGTTAGACTGGGTTAGTTTATAAACTCTATTGGGCAGTGTATTTGTCTTTGGTGCATACAGTGCTCTTTATATAATAATTTAAGATGACCCCCACCCCCTGAAAAACCAGATCCAAATTTTGCAGCTCATATCCAACTATATTAAAGATAATTTCCATTTTTGTTGCTGGATCACACAGGATGTGTTGTTGTTTAACCACTGATATGACAAAGCATCATAGGGATGGCTAGTAAGTCCATTTCCTGTTTTATTTCTAACTCCAACTCCTGAATCCAATTTTCCCTGGTGAAACCCAGCACTCAGCACATGTGTGTACATTTTTTCACTATGCATCATGTTCAATGAATGGACATTCTTTTAGCCCAGTGGATTTACAGCACGATATATGATCTATTGATGAAACATTGCCAGAAACAGCAAAACTCAACAACCTGCCACACTGGAATTCCCTCCAAGGGAAGCATAGAAAGTGTTAATACTATGAGGATGGGTTATTATCTACTTTTAACATATGTTTTCCTTTCCTGAAGTAGGTCATTGCCTCAGCTAAATAAATGTCTTTAGTGTTTATTACTCTTGCGTATCAGCTTGTGGTAGGGTGTACAAAACCCACACTGAGCCAGGGAAGGAAGAGGTTAATGGTCTGTCTTAGAGGACAGGATTTATATTGGCCCTTTCCCACAACACTTGCCAGGACTGACAAATCTGGAGGAAGTCTGCTGCAGTTACAGCCTCTTACAGCAAACAGCAAGGAGGAACAGGGACTAAAGGGCAAGATGAGAGATGCTTCAGAAGGAAAGCAGAGATTTCTCCCATTTATATTGATTATATATATGGTCCTACCAAATTCATGGCCATGAAAAACACATCACAGACTGTAAAATCTGGTCTCCCCCTGTGAAATCTGGTCTTTTGTGTGCTTTAACCCTATACTATAGAGATTTCACGGGAGAGCCCAGCGTTTCTCAAATTGGGGGTCCTGACTCAAAAGGGAGTTGCAGGGGGGTCACAAGGTTATTTTAGGGGGCTCACGGTATTGCCACCCTGACTTCTGCACTGCCTTCAGAGCTGGGCGGCCAGAGAGCAGCGGCTGTTGGCCAGGCGCCCAGCTCTGATGGCAGTGCCCTGCCAGCAGCAGCGCAGAAGTCAGGGTGGCAAAACTATACCATGCCGTCCTTACCTCTGCACTGCTGTCGTCAGAGCTCAGTGGCCGGACAGCGGTGGCTGCTGACTGAGGGCCCAGCTCAGCAGGCAGCAGCGCAGAAGTAACGGAGGCAATACCATACCATTGTCATCCTTACTTCCGTGCTGCTGCTGGTGGCGGCTCTGCCTACAGAGCTCAGCTCCCAGCCAGCAACCACCGCTCTCCAGGTGCCCAGCTCCGATGGCAGTGCCACCGCCAGCAGCAGCGCAGAAGTAAGGGGGGCAGTACCACAATGCCCCCTATAATAACCTTGCAACCTCCCCCCCACTCCACTCCCACACACACAACTCCTTTTGGGGTCAGGCCCCTACAATTACAACACCATGAAATTTCAGATTTAAATAGCTGAAATAATGAAATTTACTATTTTTAAAATCCTATGGCCATGAAATTGACCAACATGGACCGTGAATTTGGTAGGACCCTAGTTATATAGAAAATATTCAAAGATATACACCCCACCTATATTACCTAATATGCCTGTGTAGTATTATCTTGGTGGTACAATAATGGTAACATTGATCTGCAATTATTTATATAGCTTACTCTTTGTTACAGGATCTTAGAAATTTTTTAGCTCATTCAATCAACGGTTTTTAAAATTGTCTCTAGGGAATTTTCTCTTGTGAGAAATCTCCAGCACTATGTATGGCAAATCTCTTCCTTCAGCCAGTATGTTTCATTGTCAGACATTTATTAATATGGAGCCTGATTCTGCACCAATTTAAGTAATTGGAACCACTGCCACTATCTCAATGAGAGCATACAAGCACTTAGGTCCAGGCCCAGACACTCAAAGATATTTAGGTACCTAACTCCCATTGGGACATATGTGCCTAAATTCCTTTGAGGATCTGGGCCTTAGTGCTTTCCCCATCACCTTGCAAGATGGAGTCCTTAATGGTTCTGTTTATATATAGTTATAGATATAGATATAGATATTTCACAGTGGAGTGGAGGGAGTCTCAGGAGGAATTATTTGCTCGTTATTCCATTATTATTGCCTTCTGAAGAAAATGCCCTATTACACAGGATTCATACAATACATATTATGAACCAGTTTCAGTTTTCATCAGACATTCACTGAACTTCAGTAAACTTTGAGTAAGAAAACATTCTTAAAGGAGGGCAAAAAACGTAAGACAAGAGTAACACCCAGACCTTACAAACAGTTTGCTATACTGTGTTTTTTCAAAGACTAAAGGAAATGAAAGAAGGTCCTTTTTATTCCAGGAGATTATATTCCTGCTTCTCATGGTCAAATTTGAGATGACTGTCTCTAAAAAAACATCTGAAACTCATCTGAGCTTGTAATGAAAAAAAAAATCAGATGGATTCATATATGCACTAAAGAGCAAGAGAACTTCACTCTGGGTAAAGGTTACAGGTTTGGATTAGAGTCTGAACTTGAAACTATCAGTTTCAAATATTCCCTTTTGAAAATTAAGGGGTTTTTTTCCAATGTATTCGTTCAAATTAATTTAGTTCTGGTGAAAGGTACTAGACTGGCAACAGTGGAAACTGAAATTCTTTATTTATAAGCAGTATGGGAAGTTGGAGGTATCACAGGCAGCAACAGTGCCCTAATAGCTCAATGTAAAACTGACTTGTTGTGACTGATTCTCTGGGACACACCCTGCCTGTCTATTCAGCCCTTGGCTTCTTGGGCTGTGTCTACACTGCCCCTTGCAGCGCTAAAAATGTAGTCACTTGGGGGTGTGAAAACACACATCCCTGAGCGACCAATGTTTTAGTGCTGAAAAGCGCCAGTATAGACAGCACATTATGGCCTGGAGCCGCGCTCCTGGCAATAAAGCTACCAACCCTTGTTCTGGGTGGTTATCGTTTATCGCCGGGAGAGCTGTCCCCCAGCGATAAAGCGTGACTACACTGCCCACCTCACAGCACTGCCGCAGCCACACTGTAACGTGGGCAGTGTAGACATACCCTTGGAGACTTAGATGGGCCAGTTAGAAAATGCCTATTTTTAAAGATTTCTCTGAGAAGTCCCACTCAGATGAAGGAGAAATACCAGCCTTTCTTCCAGAGAACACAATTTTTAATAGCAAAAACCAAAAATTTGCCTCAAGTAATAATCCATTGGTCTTTCCTATAACTTTCCATTGAATGGAAATTAGTGACAACAGCCTAATGAGGCAAACCCACTCCACCCTTTAGCAGCTCCCTTGTGAACAAGAGTGTGCGATTTTGTTGCTGCTGCTGTTATTGTTTCCTCACCAGTTGCATCAGTAGTGACAAAATATCCCTGCAGCTTTAATTGGCATCTGTCTTCATTAAAGTCCAGCAATGTAGCACTCAAAAGCAGACTCATCTGTATTTTAACACACATGCAAAATACTTTATGGGAATGTATGAATTCTAGAAATATGGATGATCTTATTCACTTTCACTCTAAGCCCCTATGTTAGCTGCCTAAACCTTCTGAAGAAATTACTCTTCAATATGAAAACTCCTATTTTTACAGGTTTCTCTGAGAAGTCAGATTTGGAAAAAGTGAAAGAGAGCTCAGATAACTTAAAACTGATTTCTAATTAAAGTGCCCTGGAGCTGCTGTCTTTTGGACTATTGCCTCTAACGTGAGAAAACATTATTTTCAAACAAATAAAGATGAGCTATAGAAAAGCTTGGGATAGGAAAGGGAAGAAAACAATTTCTGTGGCCTTTTTAGAGTGTTCACTGCCCGGGTGCAACTTTTTTTTCTTTATAATAACACAGGACAGAAGACTGGAACTTCTATTGTATGCAACCCTGTCATATAATCCAGTCCACAAACTTATTGAGCTCCATCTTAAAATTAGTTAGGTTGTTTGACCCCATGACTCCTACTGGGAGGCTGTTCCAGAACCTCACTCCTCTGATGGTTAGAAACCTTCCTCTAACTTTCAGCCTAAATTATTCATGGCCAGTTTATACCCATTTCTCCTGGTGCCAGTGTTGTTCTTTAGCTTAAATAGCTCTTCTCCTTTCCTCATGTTTCACTATCTCCCTCCCCTCCCCCACCCAACTCCAATGTATTTATAGAGTGAAATCATATCTCCTCTCAGCCTCCATTTTGCTAAGCTAAACAAGCCAAGCTCTTTCAAGCTATGTCTAAACTACGAGCTAGAGGTGTGATTATCCTGCTCATGTACACGCACTCACACAAACTGGCATGAGTATAAATAGCAATGTCGACCCGGTAGCATGGGGAATGGCAGCAGAGTCATGCCTGACTGAGCCGTGCTGAGTACATATCCACTGTCCAGGCAGATTTATACTCATCAGGGCTCAGCCATGCCTCCACTACTGCTACCCAGGCTACACTGCTATTTAAACTCATGCTGACTCAATGAGAGTTAGCTCATAGTGTAGACAGCCTTGGGCAATGACCAGCTCCACACACTTCACACTGTTGTAATGATATTTATTTAAAAGGTGTCATGTAATATATCATTGGAAAACTAATGACTCTCTTATCATTACTATTCTTGAATGACGTACGTATGATTAACCTACAAAGAATTATACAGATGTGCTGGATATGTGTAACTAAAATGTGTTTAAACCAGGCATGTCGGGGGAAGCTGATGGACAGATTTTTCCAGACAAACGAAAGGGGCGAGCCCCCTAAACTAAGTGTGTCCCCAAACAGAGGGTATGCATTTGTATTTGAGATTTCAGGACAATCATTTGCATTGTCAAAATCATAAGCCGGGGAGAAGCTAACATGGCATCTACATCAGACAGCATGGCGTCTACACTCAGCAGAGGAAAGGAACTTTATCTGGAGCTACACTTCAGAAGAATACATTTCAAAGGATCACTGGACTATAAAGAGAGGGGGAGAGAATGCCTAAGGTATCCTTACCTGAGGAGACAAAGAAACCCAGCGCTTTCGTCTCTGCATGTTGGATCATGGCTAAGGACTGGGCAGCATGCTGGAAAAAAGACGGTGGTGAGAAAACAACTTTGAATGAAAGATGCTAGTTTATTTTAGTCTGATAAATGCATTTTTACTTTTGTTTGTAAGCATTTCTATCCCAATTCCTCTACATGATATCACTTAAACATCTGTTCTTTGTTACTCTCGTTTTATTACCCAGCCATCTCAGAGCAGTGGTTCAAAGTGAAGAGTGAAATCCTCAATCAAATTAACAAGTTGGTGCTTTGTACAGTCTTTTAAAGGATCAGAGAACTTGATAAGGTTTTGAGTGTTCCAGCAGGAGGGACAGGACACTGCAGGGGAGAGGTTTTCAGGGAAACTAGAATTCAGTTGTGTAAACTCATTTGTTTCTTCCCTCCGTGATGACAGAACCACCCAAGGCAAGTAGTGGATCCAAAAATTAGATCAGTTCTGATCACACACCATTTTGATGATGGGGAACCAGTGCTCTGGGACATGCAGGGCCACACCTTTTAGCACAGGTTTTCTATGCTAAATTAAAGTTTTCTATTTATGATTTTTTTTAAACTTAGAACAATATTCTTCCCTCTGTTTCCCACCCCAAATCAACCTTACAATTTAAACTCAGGCTGAGAAAAGCACAAACCCAAAAAGTTCTAGAGGCTTTTACGTTTAAAAATGTGTCATGAGTTATGACCCACATCACTGTATCTGCACATCTCAGAGACAGTAATGAATATATCCTCAACTCTTCTATGAGGTACGGAAATATCATCCCCACTTTTACAGACCGGAAACCAAACCAGAGAGAATGAAATGATTTTCCCACGGTGTCCCAGGACGTCTGTGGCAGAACTGAAAAATGAAACCTG
Organism: Chelydra serpentina; assembly: GCA_037349315.1. NCBI lineage: Eukaryota > Metazoa > Chordata > Testudines > Chelydridae > Chelydra > Chelydra serpentina. The sequence continues at coordinate 50,764,748 of JBAIAC010000010.1, forward strand.
CTACATCCCCATCCAGCACCATTCACAAGATACCTCTCTCCCACCATTCTTTAAAATATACAAAACAACAAGAGCGAGAATAACTCGCCTTGCAGTTCTGGTTTCCCAGAGATATCGCCTGGCAGGATTTTCACTCCTGGGTCTTAACCCTTTACTCTAAGATTGGCAGGACTCCTTCCCTTTTAAGGTTTTATGAACCCTGAGTAGAGGAAGTGCATTCTGTAAAGACACAGGAGGGAGGATCCTGCATAGAGAATTATAAAATACACTTCTGGTGATATGAGAATTTAGCACACTACTCCAAAGCTTTGTACCCCCTGCCAGCACTGCTGCCATGCTAGCTGGGCCATCATTTTGGCAAGACTTTGTATTTGTTTATTAACTGCCCTTGTCTAGAATTTAGGAGCCTATAAACTAAAATAAATCGATATATTTAAAAATCCAGTAGAGGATTAACATAGAGTTTACATACTGCTGTGGTTATATTTTAATTTTTCTTAGTTTTCCTACCTTTTACGTTCTAATAAAATAGTGAGGTTTTTACAACAAAAGCTCTCTCAGAAAGTCATAGACTATATTGTGACTGAAGCTGTCTTTGCTAGGATTCTAAATTAGAAAGGTTAGTATCCCCCCTCCAGAAGTTATATACCTACTTATATGCTTTTGCACCTTCCTGTGTTGTCACCTGCCTCCCATCTCCACAAATGATGTCAACCTCCATCACTTCTCTCATCAAGATCCGGCAATGAGAAACTGCACCCAAAAATAGCTAGGTACTATAGATGGCCAATGAGGACTTCTGGGGTGAAATCCTGCCCCTTTTAAATCAATGTCAAAACATTTATTGACTTCAGTAGGGCCAGAATTTCACCCCGGATATTTCTCTTATTTGGTCTATGTAAATAAGTATTCTTCTTACTGTTTTCTTTGTCCTTTCTCCTGCACTTTGATTGTTCGTTGCACCTATGTTTTGCATATTGTCTTAAGACTAGATCCTGCTAATTGCTCTACTAGGACAAATACCTGGCCCTGCATGGAGCCCTATTGGAATCAGGAATGCACCCAGACAGATGCATTTGCAGGATCCAATCCTTAGGCTGTAAGCTCTTCAGAACAGGAATCATCTTTCAGCAGGAGTTTGTACATCACCTACCGCAAGAGGTGCCAATTCTGAATGGGTATCTTGTCACCATACTAATACAAATAACTAATAATAATGACTATAAATAATAGAACCCAACATAAAACACAATAAATTCCATTCATTCCAGATACTGAACAAACAGACATCACAGATTTATTTTTAACAATAGAAAAACACCACACTTGTTACAATGAGTGACCTGAACATTTTCCATGTGCTCTCCAGTCACGAAAATGCTCCAAGGGCTACAGTGGGTCTACTCCCTACAGTGCGGTGAACAGGATTTGGCCTCAAAGTTGTAAAACAGACTTAGAGTGACAGCCCATTTCTGTCTTTGCTTTCGGTCTTAATGAACGCTAAATGCGACTTTAATGAGATCACAGTGGGGCAGGTCTGTCGGGACTGGTGTGCAGACATCGAGTATTGCTTACCCGTCAGATTATTTAGCTTTAGACATCTAAGTTACCCATCCTACATGATACAGAACAACACTGAATAGGTGCTCTGCATGTATTCCCACAGTGGAAGAACTCTAGCTTTTAAAATCGGGGCGGGGGGGGGGGCTGTGTTGACACATACACATCCCTCTCCTAAGCATTTCATACTGCTGTTATGCTGCGCTACCCTATTGCATCTGGAGGCTGAAATAAGCTAACTTGAGATGTTTGTTTTTCAGCTCTTGGGCATGATGTAATAGGTGAAATTAAGCCATTACCACTAGAAGGTCAGGCATTTTCAGTGAAATATCAAGAGAGCAGAGGACTGCCACAGGAAAGGGGCAATCTCTTTGAAAACTGTCAGAACGGAATATGAGAATAGATACAAAGCTGGAGTCTGCATCGACAGTGCACTGATGCAGGGTAATTTGCTGTGGATCCCTTTTGAAAGGGCTCCTAAATAATATCATGTCTGAGACTAACAAATGACCCAATTATCAAAAACAAGGCTTTAGGAAACCATCTGGCTCAGTTTAGTGATGCTGTGGTGTATGAGCCTGCGTGTGTAACAAATTAACTGCCTTTTACCGAGCTGCTGAAAAGCTGCTTGGCACTGACTCTCCACATCGCCGCACTCACAGATAAGCTCCTGTCTAAGTTTCACAGTCACAACAGCCCTGAGGCTCACCTTACATAGGTGTCAAGTATCAGAGGGGTAGCTGTGTTAGTCTGGATCTGTAGAAGCGACAAAGGGTCCTGTGGCACCTTATAGACTAACAGAGGTATTGGAGCATAAGCTTTCGTGGGTGAATACGCACTTCTTCGGATACATAGGTGGGCACTGCCACCCTCCAAGCTCGCAATGGCACAATCCTCCTCTGTGTGTCACAGCTGCTCAACATTGTACTTGCAGTGTTCATCCTCTCATACATCTTGACAAGATAAGGCCTATGACAGGAGTCGTACTGGAAAAGGTTCAAAAGACCCTAAAGCTAATGGGGGAGTTTCAAGTCTGGAACACACAGACTTACTAGTCACAGATGTGACTGCTTGCCCACAGCCTTGCTCCATTGTCTGTCTCTGTTTGCCTGATGAAGTTGTGTAGATGCAAGCTCTTCCCACCTGACCTGGCAAATGCACAGTATAGAAAACTGTGCTGCAAAGAGGATGGGATTGAAGGATTTTCTCAGTTCTGGTTGATTCCCATTCCCGAATGATAACTTCCTCCTCTCTCGTTTCCTGGGCATCCCCCTTATCGCCTTCCAATTCAGAGTGCCTTCCTATTGTGTTATACTGAAACAGTCTTTTGTTTTTATTCATAGCCAGGGTGATCTTCTGCCTGGTATAATGTTCCTTTTCACCTCTAAGTGGTTTTGATCATCTGCAATTGTCTTTGATGGTTTTCTATTGACTGTTCTGGAATGTGGCAAGGGAACACAATAGAACCTTCCATTACCTGACCAGATGACTAGGGATGGGTGACAGCTCCCTCTTACTCTGGTCTACACTAAAAAGTTCGGTCAAACCAGCTTGTCACTCAGGGGTGTGAAAAATCCGTAGAGGTGTAGTTAAGCCAACCTAGCCCCAATGTAGACAGCACTAGGTAAACAGAAGAATTCTCCCATCAACCTGGCTACTGCCTCCCGGGGATTTACTACACCAATGGGAAAACCCCTCCTGTCAGCGTAGTGTCTATACTGAAGCACTACAGTGTCACTGTGCAACACTACAGTAGCTCTGCTCAAGCTAACATGCTAAAAATAGCAGTGTGGCCATGGGCAGCGGCTTGGGCTAGTAATGGGTACTCCTTGGTACATATGCAGGTGGCTAGCCCAAGCCACCACCCATGCTGCTATGGCCACACTGCTCTTTTTAATGCACTACCTCAAGCAGTGCTAGCATGTATCTATCCAAGCTGGGAAGCACACTTGCAGTTGCTGTGTAAACATACCCTCAGGGTGGACTCCCTACCTTCTGTGTTTAATTGGAGTTTTAAGTTGCTCCCAGTAGTTTTAAGTGGGAACTCTGTCTTTATCCCTCACCCTAGTATCTGTTGCCTCAGACACTCCAGCCCTTCTTGGATCCTGACTAGTCCCAGATGAGATGACATAAGAGTGAGCTAGCAAAAAGAGAACCTTGTATTCCTTCTGGGACCCTGCCCAGGAGGCTTCCATCAGAGTAATACTCAGCACTGGGTACACCATTCTTGTTGATGCCTTATTAGTCTATTTGCTGTCTAAGGCATTTCCCTTTCCATGGCAATGAGCAAGCTCCGCATCCTGCCTCCGCCTCTTCCCCCTCCCGCCCCTTTCCAGCTTTCAGGAGGACAGGATGGTGCTCCAGCCTCTTCCCCAAGACAACAGGCCAACACAATAAATGGGATTCCCCATCAGGAGTCAATCCAATTGACCCCTCACCTGATGGGGGACTATGCCAAGGGATATGGCTGGACACAGGTGACCTGAACAAATTCTGCTCTCTGAAGTAGATGAATTCTTATTAAACCCACCTGAGTCTACTATGCCTGATAGTGTCCCCTTCCACATGCCTGGGCATAGTAATTAAACCCCCTGAGAGCACTGGACCTTGTGACCTTAGTAAGACCAGTAAGTATCGCCCTATACTTACGTTCTGTTAAATGCCAGAATTTTTGTATATGCCCTGTCCACTACAAGCAAAACCATGGAAGGTCATGGTGAATCCTTCTATCAATTTTAGATAGATGTATTGTCCTTTTTGGTTGACTTCATGGAGTTCCAAGATCCCTTCTTTTTACTCTGTGTTGGATCTTGCAGGAGCTCTTCAGACTTTTTTCACATGGTACGAACTCCTTCACGCCCACCTCCTCTCTACTGGATGACTCTTCCATGAGGGCATTTCTCATACTTGTAGCAGGTCTTGAGCCTGTTGCTGAGTGAATCCTGTGGGCAGAGCAGAGGGAGCCAGGGCTGCTGGAAGTAGGGCCTGGGGGGGGAGCCCTGGTGCAGAATCTGACTATTTGGCAGCAGCAAGGAGAAGCAGCACTGGCTGTCCCAATACCCACTTAGGTTTGGCCCGAGAGTCCCTCCATCATGATGGGGTGGTGGCAGAGCCAAAACTGAGTGAGTAGCATTGAGACCTGGTGCACGAGGGTACCCCCTGTCATGACAGCAAAAACAAAAAGACCTTTAAAAGAGATGTCTGTCACTAGGCAGAGTCCTAGAAACAGCCACTGTGTTACTTGACAACATGATTTCTCTAATTAGCTGTGACTCTCTGCTATAACTCAAAAACTTTGATCAAGGGTCAACTGCACCTTTGCCAGCCAATGACCAGTTGCACCTCTATGACTGGTCTTTTCAGTTAAGCAATTCCTTTAATAGGCAGATTTTGCCTTTGAAATCCATGAAGCCTGCACCTGCGGGCTCCCTGTAACTCTGAATCAGAGTGGTAGTGTTTTACATCCACTTAGCACTGGAGCAAGGCAGCAGAGAATCATACCTGGGGTAGTCACAGAGTGCCCAGTGAATATCTTCTGAAATTTAAGTTGAAGACATCTGGAGTGCTTGTGGTTTACTTACTTTTCACGGAGCTAATGCACATAACAACAGCATGCCTACACTTACATTATTCTGTCCATTATCAGCAGCATCTACAACTCTACCATCACTCTTAAATTCCCACATGAACCAAATACTGATGCACAGATAGCAAGAATTTCAAGTGCTGGCCCAGAAATAATAAGTTCTGTTTGCCTCCTTTTTTTTCTGTACTTCATTTTGATTTCATTTCCTTTGAAATTTCCAGCTAATCTTCCTGCCTCTACCTGAAAGGAATATCAAGTTACAAATACCAGAAGAGGATCTCTACAACTGCATCATTACAGACACATCCAATACTGTGCGCACACTGTTAGCAACAGCGTCAGCAGAACACTGCTTTATCTGCCTGATTCATTAGCAGTGAGATCTCGCCAATATCAATCTCTCTTTTTAAAAAGAATGTTCTGTGACGCCTAGCAAATTGCTACTGCAGCCAATGCAGCATATTTTTTATTGGTAATAATAGCACAGGTTAAAAATATAAACATAGCCATAGTGATGCATTCTAGTAAATTAAGTTCACCATAGCATATATTGAGATTTGGAATGCTTCTATGAATAAATCTATATACTTGTCTCCACAACTTAGCTGCCTTTTTAAAAATGAAAACATGAGTTAATGATCTTTTCCATGAAGCTCTGCACATGCCATTCCCAGCGCTCAATTTGGTGGGGCAGGGAAGGCAGGAGAGCATCCTTTTCTGATAGAGGGATGTGGTCACTAATTAATTTATCTTTTGGAAAACTTCAAATTGAAACAATGAAATGTATCATATACATTCAAAGGGGGAGCATCTGTGAATTGTCCAGAAAGCCAAGTGCTGAGGATACCAAACTGGGAAGTTTGCTTCTGTTTAGATCTGTTTAGAAAGTTCCAATTTAGATACAATCTTTTCCAAATGGGGTGGAGAGGGGGTCAAAATCTGGGATTGTGGTTTGGCCCCGTTGCAATGTTTGGATCAGGATCTACATTTCCACCAAGTTCAAAGGCATCTGGCTCCCAGCTTTTGGTTTGGGCTCGTGTCTGTTTATTATACATTTCTATTCGCTACATTTGTATTCATAAGTTACACTTTGATCTGAATGCCATGAAAAAAACACATAATAGCAAAGGCATTCTGGCATGTTAAGAATGATGATTTAGTTGACTTGTCATTGTGATTTGCTCATGACTGCAGACTTCAGCACAAAGACGTCTCTGGTAAAATTAAAGGAATGGGGATTGAGTCACCCCTATGTGAGTAGGGGAAGCTTCTTTCACAAGAGAGTACCAGAGAGTAGCCCTTCCCTGAAGAGTCAATTTGCAATATCAGCTTTACTGAATCAAGTGTGTCTCCGGTGCCCTGAATGTTGGGTCTCCCAGATGCTTCCCAAGTGTTGATATTTGACATGTTGATACCTCTCCATGCTGGCTGCCTACACCCAGCTTCTAACAGTGGAAACCTAGAAGTGAATCAAGCCTATAGCCTGTAACAACAATGATGCAGTGGCGTTCCACACTATGCATTTATGCAGTTACTCCTGCCATGACATCTCTGTCAAATCAGCACAGTTCTCCAATTACAATGATCTGTAATAGCTCTCAGTATCAGGCAGCCAGCTTCATCCTCAGGAAAACTCAGATGTCTTTCAAGGTTTACACCTCACTAGTTACTAAGGATTAAAATACTTAGCAGGAACATGACAACAATCAGAGCAGCTCAATTAAAGGGATTGAAAAAGGACTGCTCAGTCTGAGGCTTTCTCAGGGAGTAGGAGTGACGATTTGGGGTATTTTCCTGTAATTATGCAGAATAATTCACTGCCTTCAACCAAACCAGTTCAGGTTAGTTTTAGCGGTGCTATGACTTTTAAAATTTGTTTTTGTGGTTGCTTTCACTAACGAAAGATTGAGATGGATTGTCAGCTGGTCACATACTATAAGTAGTTCAGACACTGTTGTTGTATCAAAGAATCCTAGGCGATATGGCTACAGAGGAGCTCAGGTCTGCTCCCTGCACCTGTCATGCTCTTCTCCCCATTGTAGAAAGTTTGAAACTATTGCAGAACTGTGAGCCTGAGACAAAACCAGCTGCACAGAACTGAGACTCTCTGGGGGACACACAGAGCCACAGCCACACACCATATAACCTAGCCGAGACCTCAGGTACTTCTCAAAATTTCCAGTCGCCACTTCAAAGTGTGGTGGCCTAGCAGGTTCAAATTTTCTGCTCCACACGCTAGTCCCTTTAGAGTGGAGTGTAATCCAACCTTAAGGAATTCTTACTTTTCTGTTACTCTAGTTTCTAAGAAGGGCTCGGTTGTGCTATTTTTCAGGATCAGTCCTGCAGTAGGGGCAGAGCAGTTATCCCATTGTAAGGGAAACTCTGGGAAGAATTGTATCTCAAGTAGATAGAATCCTCACAGAATTCCTCAGTATGCAGGGGAAGCACTGTTACTACTACACTCCATCGGGGGGTGCCATTTTGTACACACCACTAGCTCTGCTGGCCAGTGCCTCGTGTATGGGCAAGGAGTGCAAGGACTGCAGTTGTGCCTGGTTGCCACAAAGAGTCTGAAAACGGAGTGGAGTGGGAGGTGAGGGTGATGCGTCTTGTTCTCTGTCTGTCCCTGCCATCCTACCTTGTATACCCATGGGACACTTGGACACCATCTGGTCCTATTTTTGGGTGCTCAACTTGAGAGACATTAAAGGGGCCTGATTGTCAGGTGATAGGTGCTCAGCACTTTCTAAAAAGTGAGGCAGCTTTAAGGCACCTCAAGTTGGCCACTCAAAAAATGAAGCGCCCAAAATAAATAGTCACTTTTGGAAGGCTTGGACCCTGTATCTACTGGTACTTCTCAGAATTTCCTTCATCGGGTGCTCAAGGAGAGAGAATAGGTGCAAGCAGTTCTTTGGCTGAAACAAACATTAAGGGAGCATCCTTTAAAGAGGCACTGCTGAGTTTAAAATTCTATTTTGATAAAGAATTTTACTTGCCAGTCTTTATCACTAGAGTTGAATGAAATTCATAATGAATAACTTGTTTGACAAATTTTGCTTCTCTTTCTCTTTTAGTGGGGAGGGATAGCTCAGTGGTTTGAGCATTGGCCTGCTAAACCCAGGGTTGTGAGTTCAATCCTTGAGGGGGCCGTTTAGGGATCTGGGGCAAAAATCTGTCAGGGGACAGTACTTGGTCCTGCTAGTGAAGGCAGGGGACTGGACTCGATGACCTTTCAAGGTCCTTCCAGTTCTAGGAGATTGGCATATCTCCATTTTTATTTTTATTTTTTCTCTTCCCATGGCATCTCTGAACAATCATTATTTTCTTAGATATATTCATTAGTTCAAATTATTTACTCTGTGACTTGCTACCTGATGCCCTATATTAACAATCTGAGCTGCACTGTTAAGATTGTCCACAAAGTATTATTTCTGTTCTCTGGTTCCATTAACATAATTTTTATAATTAAATTTCTGAAATGAAAACTTTCAAAAAGCAAATTTTAAATCCACTTTCCACGACAATTTGAGCTTGTGAACTTAAAAATTGTTTTCTATAATCAGTCATATTAGTAAAATTCAGTCCGACAAATGTTTGAAGGAAGTAAACACAAAAAGAATGAGACCATGATCATAGAAAATTCCTATTTAAATTCAAACAAATATTCATGGAAATGTTTTTTTGTGTTGTTCACTCAATCTTATTTATTGAAATTATTTTAAGAATTTTTTTAAAAAAGTCTAGTTTAATTTTGATCATTAATGCTGCTTGTTTATTTTATTTTTCTCGGCTTGGACAATGAAAATAATTTCACTGTCTGGTGTTCATGTGCTAGCATACAATTGCAGTGGTTGTGTTGCAAATGCTGGAGGGAAAACTTTAAATTCAAACCAAAAATTGCATTTATTGGAGTTAATAAAAAAAATCATGACAACATTTCTATTGACCATAGGTTTGGGCCTAAATTGAGGTGATATTGTATTTTTAACGGAGGCAGATTGTGTTCATTCTCAGTTATGTATGTCTTGGAGTTTTCCTATTGTTCTGAGCCTGCTGCTGAATTGATTTTATTGGAAAAAAAGAAATTTGGCACTCCAACAAAGAACTGCTAAGGCAAAACATATACTTCACTTATAAAACAACATCACTATTGATTCTTCTTTGTCTTGGCTTGTTGTTATTTACTGTCCTGTGTTCAGGCCCAACAACCTATATACATTTGATATACTTATAAAAAGTAAGACAATAAGCTTGTCTTGTTATTTGATTTCTTTGCTTCACATTAAATGATCAATGACAACCACTTCCCTGCTCCATGTGCATCTGAGGCAATAACCAATCACGCCCGGCCTCTCAGCTCCATGACCTAGAAACCAGGGATAAGGCTTGTAAAATCAGACACTGAAGCGCAACATCAGGGGCAACTTCCCAAAGGCAATAATAAATCATTTGGTAACGCCATAAGATTTAAATGGTTTTGAAATAAAGAAATGATTCATTTTTTTTAACAAAATCTCTAACTGTTACTTTATCCATCATTTCTGGCCATTCAAGTGTCCCTAAAGATGCTTTCCAGACCTTAACTGTGAGTGTCAGTGCAGTATTAGGTGTTTTAGATCCCAATTCCCATAGCAACAAATGAGAATTTGCATGGCGAAAACCCATGAGAACAAGGTTTGTGGGTATGCCTCTAGGAAGGAATAATGAGAATTCTGAATGCAATGTCAAGGCTGGATGAGTGAGTATGATAGGCCAGTCATGATTCATCACCAAACTCATAGGTCAAGGCCTTTGAACAAATCAACCCAATTACTATGAGTATTTGTGGTTCACGCAGAGCTGTGCAAACCCTTCCAGTTGGGGTTGCAAAAGCAGTTCACAAATTTTGTCACATCCTGTTCACAGACATTCACTGGCCCTGAAGTTTGGAAAGTTTCGCAGTTCTGTACAACAGAACTTGTTGAATCTTGTTGCAAAACTATAGGTGAGGCTTTTGGCTGATGTCCATTTGCACTAGTTGATTAGCTCACTGAAAAGAAAAGCAGGGTTTAGTCTCAGTGCTGATGCAACTACAGAATTCTGCTCAGGGAGACATGTCTTCCATCCAACATAGGGCATTAATAATTGTGATTCAGGATATCATACATTATTAAGGAGGCAGTTCTCAATAACTGAGGGATTTAAATATGATGATAAATAATGTACTAGGCATCTGCCTGCTAGAGTCAGACACAGGGACTAGAAGAAAATAAATCATGCTGACTTCTCCAGCTGAATCAGAGAGTTCAAATAAGATGTTCCCTCTCTATCTGAGAAACTGGCTTAAGTCCGCTGAGCTGGGCCAGTCAGAGACACAACATAAATACCATGTGACTTACCCTAGCAAACTAGGCTTGAACTTGAACTACACTATAAACAGGAAACTGATAACATTCATTAATAATCCAGAAAGAGTAAGGGTTCACAACAGGGCTTCTACAGATTCAAACAAACTCTGATCACACCACTGTTGTTTTCTGATGCAATTAAGACTTTTGCCAAGGCTGATTTTAAGTGTGTGTATGTGTGTGTGTTGTTTTAAATGTTTATGCAATTGTCGATCTTAGTTCAGCAAGGTACTTAAGTATGTACTCAATTTTAAGCATGTGAGTAGTCTCCTTATACTCAGTGAAACTATCTATGTGTATAAGTTAGGCATGTGCTTAAGTACCTTGCTGCATCATGGCCCTATTCTCAAGGTTACATCTCTTCTTTACTTTTTTACTTCTTTCTTTCTTTTTCTTTTTTAATGTATAAACTAAATCCCCTTTGGGGGAAAAGCAACAACCTTCAGGTAGTGCTTCTGTTAAGTGTTGGTGTTTTTCATGCTCTGTATTTTGTGCAAAATCACTAACATACCAATGTCGTCGATTAACCACTGGACATCATATTACCGACCTCCAAGTGAAAGTAGCAACGATTATACTATGCTCCCTTTTGAATATTGTCAGTCTTCATTTTGCTTGACTTTTCACCTTTTGAGTAAGTCTGAAAGATGAAATATGCTGTTTCTTGTGAATTGGGCCTATGACTTTTTCATTCTTGTAATGGGGTATACTGGCTCTTTAAGGAAAAGATGTATTTGGTGGGGGTGGGAATGGGATCCAGGCTACCCCTGTTACAAACAGACTCAACCAATGAAGACCCTGGGCACAGCCGGGGCAGATGTAAGGAGAGAGGAATAGTCCCAGGGGAAGACCAAGTCTCAGGGAGTCTTTCCTTTAAGGACCTGGGGCTAGGAGCCTTGTAGTGTAGGGTGGGGCAAAGCTCCCCTCTCTCCCAATCAATCAATTAATTAATCAATAATCCAACCAATCAAGACAAAACTGAAATAGGGGCTGGGGCAGGGGGAGGGCAGAGAAAGAGCACCAAAAGCTCCCTCCCCTCTCTCTGAAAGGATAACTCACTAGCAGGGGAAAGACTGCTTGTCTCTCCTAGCCCTGGGGAGAAAGGACTGAGATGTTGAGACCTCTCCTCCAAGTTGTGGTGGAAGGGTGGAAGGCTACACCCTAGCAGAGATGCCTGGGAGGAAAAGACTTTTGCTGTCAAAGGTTTGTGTTTCTGTGTTTGAGGTAATTTTATCTTGAAAACCTTTTGCAGCGAGCCCAAGTGGAGCTGGACCTGGGAAATTTAAAGGGTCTCTGTGGTGTATAGAACATTGTTTTTATGTTGCAAGCTATTGTTTTAAGCGTAAGGGTTTTCCTTGCCTTGCTTGCAGGTGAGGGTGCTCAGTAGGGAAGTGTGTGATCTGCAGGGAGGGCTTTAGCGGGTGCAGGGCCCCACGTCAATAACGACGGTGGGGCCCCGCCGACTTTTTAGAAACAAAAAAAAAACCCCGCCACAGATCGGCGAAGCAAAAAAAAAAACCCTCCAGAAAAACCTCCCGCCGCCAATCGGCGGACCAAATATAAATAAATAAATAAACCCCGGAGCGGGGCCCGATTCTGGGGAATCACTGGAATCGGCTTAAAGCCGGCCCTGGTGATCTGGGTCTTCAGCTCCTGATACCAAGTGGAAGTAAGCTGTGTTGAGTGTCTTCCACTTACATCATGCACAAGCAGGCAGAGAGCTGAACATAGTTCTCAATGGTCAGTGAATAAAGCATGATTCATACCTGGTCTATCTAGGCATCACATTGAATAGAACTCTCACATATTGTGACAATCTTATAAAGACAGCGTAAGGTCAAAACGTGCAACAACCTGCTCGGAAAACTGACCGGACTGACATGGGACGCCAATGCCCAAACATTACGCACTTCAGCCTTGGCACTCTGTTATTCAGCAGCTGAGTATTGCGCTCCAGTATGGGCTCGCTCATCTTACACAAAGATGATTGACGTACAGCTAAATTCCACCAGGCACACTTAAATCTACTCCTCTCCCATGGTTACCGGTTCTCTGCAATATTGCTCCACCCAGTGTTCGCAGAGAAGAAAGCATAGAAAAGGTCATGACAAAATTGCATCATATGACACATCTACAATTAATTAAAGACTCGTTTAATCCACCACATAGTCGTCTGCCCTCATGGTGCCCATCGTGGATAAATTTACCGGATGAGGGATTTACAGTAGAGGATGCATGGCAAGCTTCATGTATAGTGTAAAAGATCAGTTTTTGTTCCCACTACTGACCCCCCCACTGATGGTCCCAGTTATGAGGATGTTTTGTGTGATGTAGATACCTGTGAAGTAGAAAGTGGAATTGAAACATTATTATACACCAAACTGTCATTAGACTGTATTTTTGGTGATCTCTTAAAGTCTGGTTTGAGATGAGTGGCACAATGACTTATATTAATGAAATTTGATCAGAATGGGCCTAATCGAATGCCAATTAAATTAAATGGATATGTTTCTTTTGACTTCAGTGGACATTGGGTCAGGCTTTATCTATCTTAGGTATGTATGTGGCCCCCATAACTATAGTATCCAAGGCCTCACACTGTTTGGTGAATTTATCCTCCCATTATCCCTGTGAGGTTGGGAATTGTTGCTGTTCCCAGGTTACAACTGGGGAGCTGAGGCACAGAAAGGGTAAATGACTGCCCAAGGTCACACAGGACAGCTGTGGCACAGCAGGGAATTGAACCCATATGTCCAAGTCCTAGGCTGGTGCCCTAATTGCTGGACCATTTTTCCTTCCATAACGTCTTCTTAATAAAACTAAGCAGTGCCAGACCCATAAACATCTCAGGAGCCACTCAGTTACACAGTGGGACTCTTCCAGGACGAAATCCACCAAGAAAACAGAACTCGTTTTGAAAAGATTAGACAAAGCAGACCATTCCTGTTTTACAAGACCTTGAGCTTCTTACCCGTATAGGGGGACCCGGCTGAATCGCTCACAGCCTTGAGAGGAATCATTCGGCAACATCCCATTGTCTGGCCACACTGCAAGAAAGGCAGGAGGAAATGGATGTGGAGGCAACTTTATTCATTTAAAATACCTGGGAATACCTGTAATAATACCTGCAGGTCACCAGGCTTTCCTTAATCATTTCCACATAATTCCCAACCTGGTCCCAGCCACCCCATTACTGAGACCCCTCTGCCCTCTCGTCGTCTGAGGTGAAAGGGGGCTAGGAAAAGGAGAGGCATCATATCTGCACTGTTCCAGACCCTCTTTCTTCAGCTCCCTTAGGGGATTCTTTACTTCAAATCATTTTCCACTCCATTTTATCTGATCACTGTATCCCTTCCATAATAAGTACCTGCACTGGATATCTGCCATAAAAAGGTGCCCGCGATTATGCTTGGATGTTAGCCTGATCTCTGTAAAACAGGTCTTCTCTGGGACCACAAGAAGTATAAATACACACACACACACACACACTCACACTCTCTTCCAGACAGCAGGAAGGACAGTGCCCTTGTCCTGACCTGGGCCCAGCTGCTTCCTGCCTTTCCTGTCCATCCCAGTGAACTTCCCCCTCCTCCACCACCACCTCTACCCCTATTGTAGGGAGGGACCTTAAAGGGACCCTTTTCTGGCCACCAGGCAAGGAACCCTTGCATGGAGGCTATGGTGAGCACATTCTGTCGTGTATTTTAAAATACAGATAATATTTCTCTTTATCTGTCAAAGAAAATAAAAATACAAGCAAATTAACTGCTATGGTTATGTGATTTTAGATTTAATAGATTAATGTAAATTAACATGGAAATTAGGTGCAGATCTTAGGCATCTGGCAAACTACAAATATACCCTTCAGTGTCCCCAAGCTATGATAGACTTACCTTGAAGTTGAGTAGAGGTTAGCACGGTTTATAAACATTTTTTTACATGTCTTAGTTTTTGTTTGTTTCCTACACAGCAGAAGACTTCACACCACAGGAGGTCTGTAGATGAAAGTCTCCATTATGTTACTGTCTAAATCCTGTTGCTGTCTTAGGGGGCTCAATTTCCTCGTCACATCACCTTCCTCTGGCGGGCTGTCAACAAGAAATTTACAGAGGAATTTGTCTCCATCCCCTGCCATGTTACCGTCATGATTCACACACTCCTCTGGCTGATGGTTGGGCAGTTTACTGAGACTTTTAATTTCCCATAGAGTGGGAATGGGGGGGGGCGGGGAAAGTATTGCAAATTTAATTTGTGCCTTTCCTAGGTCATGTCTAATGTCACTGGTGGGAAAGGTGTAAAAATGAAAAGAAGCAGCTAACGGATATACACCTGCACAGACTCTCGTGCTTGTCAATACTAAGTGTGCTGGTATAAGCTTTGCAATGTAGGCTGCCTCTCATCAGGTCCCCAAAGATTATTGAATGGGCTAATGCAAAATGCCATTACCGGGTCTTCCACCCAATGCAGATAAGAATAAATAGGGAAAAAAGGACTCACAGCTTACATAGGAAAGAAATACAAGACAACCTAGTGCATTGACCCAGTGCGCAAAGGTGGTGCAGTCTTTTCATGCTACCTTGTACTGCCTGGCTGTGGCAAGGACCCATATACAGAAGTGTTAACATTCCACAGGAGAGGCTGTCTTTGTGGTAAGAAGTCAATGAGAGTTAGGTCCTTACCTCTTAGGTGCTTTTGGAAATCCCACTAAGCACCTATCTGCATCTTTTGGCATCTAAACAGCTTTGCAAACCTCGCCCTTGGCGAAGCTTCTGAACTTTTGGATGCTGAACAAAAACAAACCACTGAATCAGCGGAGGTTGGCCCATTGATACTAAGAATTTGGTACCAGACTGTTTAGCTTTTATGGGGAAGTTGGTGGCCCACATTCTGTTCCATTACTTTGGTGCAGTGTTGACTATAAAAGGGGTGTCACTAATGTAACTGAGAGCAGAATTTGGATTGGCAGCATCAATAGAATCATAGGTTTGCCTGTCCGTTTGTATTCCTTAAACTTTTTTATGAATAAGATATTTGGATTTGATCAGTGTTACTCTCGGAGAGGCCAGTATACATATTTCATTGAGTAGTTGCTCTTTGAGCATGTTGGGAAGAGATAGTCAAGACACATTGCTGACAAGGTCTAAAGATAGCACCATCTTAATGGTAGTTGTGACAGCATGGCTAAGCAAGCTTTTAATCAAAAGAAATGATTTTTTATTGTATTTGTCATTAAATACAACATGGAAAATGCCGCCATGTGTTTTCTGAAAATTAAAGGCGATTATTTCTCCTCTGAAAGGCACACTTTAAAAACCCCCAACCAACAATAGGTGCTGGGAGTAGGGGTGCTGGGCGTGCTGCCGCATCCCCTGGCTTGAAGTGGTTTCCATCAGATACAGTGTTTACAGTTTGGTTCAATGGCTCTCAGCACCCTCACTATACAAATTGTTCCAGCATCCCTGCAACCAACCCAAAAGAAAGAAAAAATAACTCCCAATGCAAGGGAGATGAGGGGGAAGAAGAGGTGGTCAGAGTGGAGGAGAAGGAGAGAAGCAGCTGCACTCCCTTAGTAGACCAGATACAGCAAAGGGAGAGGGCTGTGCTCCACTGTTTTTGAGGCATTTCTTTTTGGCTGCAGGAAAATGAGATTTGGCTTCCTTGAATCACTGTGGGAGAGTGGGGCTCACAGATTAGCAGAGGGCAGGAGACAAGCGCTTTATGAAGCCACCTGTGGAGATGGCACCCAGAGGGGTGGGAGCATGCTATAAGAGCCTTAAGAAGCTGCCAGTCCTGTTCCTCCACCACGTGAATTGAAAAGTCCAACCAAGGAGCTGCAGTGTTCAGGAATAAAAATACCAGCCCCGAATCCCTATTCCCTCCCACCAAAGGTGTGAAGGGAGGGCGAGAGCGAGGCCTGACAGCCCTACAAGAAACTCCAATAGCAGATGATCAGATTTACAGTGTGTAAGATCAGCCCAGAACTTCCATGTATCAAGAAGCCCCGTCAGGGAGCTGCAAATGGTAGTGGTCAAACACCAGCCCCAAATCATTCCCTCTCCCCAAAGAGTGGAGTGGAAAGGGAATACGGCTCAGAAGCCCTATAGGGAATTCCACAAGCAGAAGGCTAGTCACTCAAGGTATCCCAGACTTGTCTCAAGCCCCATGTCAGAGCAGTAGTTCATTCTCTGTGACAAATGAGCCAATCATACTCTCTCACATCCAGTCGTGGAACACTATGTGGCATTGTGACAAAACTCAGTCACCCAAACATACGTTACAGAATAACAACAGTTTTGGTGACATTTTTTAAAAAATGAATTTTTTCTAATTGAATTTTTGTGGAAAAACTGGAAATCATAAAAAAAACTTTGAAACAGCATTTCTGAGGATTTTTTTAAATTTTATTTCAAAAACTTCAGCCATCATTATTTAAAACTACATCTCAAATGCTGTATACTTGGTGTGAGTATAGAAGGTCTTTATATTTTGTTTGTATGTGTACTAGAAACTATATACTAAAATTGTATTTACATCCTTGGATTGCCAAATACAATCCAATTGGCTGAGACAGGGTCATAGGAGCAACAGTAATTTTGAACTATGCTTTCTCAGCTGCTATTTGAATGAATGAACACAGCTACGTTTTAACAATACATCTTTCTTTTCAGTGCTCTACTCTGAAAAACTAGCTTTCAGCTAAGTCCTATAATATTCTCCAATAGTTGTGCCCTGACCTGACCAGTGCTGAGCCCAAGAGAGAAAATTAGGGCAAATGCAATATGAGAAAAGGCCTGTAACTCTCTTTTAGATGGTATCATTGACTGAAACTTTTGAGCCTCTCAGACCTTCCTTGGTTGTTGTTTAGAAGTTTAGTGTCCTTTATGCTCAAGTATTGCTATGAGAATATGAGCCACAGTGGGAGTAGATATATATATATAATGAACAATATGTGTCAGGGAAGTGTCTCATTTCTAGTGACAATACTGTTTGTAGGATCTGCTGCAGAACTGTGAGCCTTAGACACTGTTAGTTAAACAGAAATGGAACATTACTGGAGAATTTATTGTAAACAACCCCTATTCCGGGCTGCTTCTGCTTCTTATTCCCTCCCGGAATGTCCTTTTATCCAGACGCCACTCCAAGTTCATTGGCCTGGCAGTTCCAAATTTCTACAGTGTAAGCATATACATTACATTTTCAGAATACAGCTAATCTCATTTTTGGGGGTAGTAGTAAAGCAGTTAATTAGCCAGTTCTCCAGATGACTCCGCCTTTGACTTGGGTTCTCCTGAGAAAATATTTTATAAATGTGGAAGGTAAATGTGTACCCTTGAGTCATGTTCTCACCAACTTTCTGCTCTTCCAACATACATTTTATTTTTCTCTCAGTCCACTCTGAATGGTTATCTCCTGTGCTCTGCTTTGTCAATGCCCATTCCTTTCTAAACGAGTTGTCAGCACCAATACAGAAAAAGAATTACAAAGTGGAAATGGTAGGAGTTGTAGATTCTAGAATGGTGAAAGTGTTTTATCTCTAATAGAGGGAAAGCAGTCATGAACAACTTGTTTTTACCAGCAACTAACCAGACAAACTTGCTATTAACTTTTTCTAAAAATGAAAATACAACTTTAAAATCCTACCATAAAATTAGGGTGAGTGAAACACTGTGGATAAATTAGATACTCACCAGAAACTTTGCAAAATACTTACATGTACTGGAACCTATTTTGTTCAAAACAGTTCTTTAACATTTTACACATGCATTTTCATTTTTGGTTGCATACTTCTGATGTCAGCTAGCTGCAGGATGTATAATTGTTGAAATGGCACAAGAGACTGTTCTCACAGTATTTCAAGTCCCGCAAAACCCAAGTGTTAAAAATCTCACAATAAAAAAATTCAAAATTTCCAGCCCCATTAAAGCTCAGATATGTTTCAGGTAAGCAAATGCTCAGACTTATCCATTGCTATTTCATATAGTTTGAAAACGGAATGACATTTTTGCAAAACGTTTGCCGCATTTTATCATGGAAATTTTACCCAAACATTTAGTCAAAATTATGAATGTCAAAAGTATTTAACTAATTCCTATAAAACTTCAACAGTATTTTGGAGTTCTGCACATTCTAAATCTTATGATCCATACATTGATTGTTAACTACAAATGTGTAGCACCATAATGTTGACTGGAAAAAAGCTAATGTAGTGCCCATCTTTAAAAAAGGGAAGAAGGAAGATCCGGGGAACTACAGGCCAGTCAGTCTCACCTCAGTCCCTGGAAAAATCATGGACCAGGTCCTCAAGGAATCAATTCTGAACCACTTAAAGGAGGGGAAAGTGATCAGGAACAGTCAGCATGGATTCACCAAGGGCAAGTCATGCCTGACTAACCTAATTGCCTTCTATGATGAGATAACTGGCTCTGTGGATGAGGGGAAAGCAGTGGATGTGCTATTTCTTGACTTTAGCAAAGCTTTTGATACAGTCTCCCACAGTGTTCTTGCCAGCAAGTTAAAGAAGTATGGGCTGGATGAATGGACGGTAAGGTGGATAGAAAACTGGCTGGATGGTCGTGCTCAACGGGTAGTGATCAATGGCTCCATGTCTAGTTGGCAGCCGGTATCAAGTGGAGTGCCCCAAGGGTCGGTGCTGGGGCCGGTTTTGTTCAATATCTTCATCAACGACCTGGAGGATGGTGTGGACTGCACCCTTAGCAAGTTTGCAGATGACACTAAATTGGGAGGAGTGGTTGATACGCTGGAGGGTAGGGACAGGATACAGAGGGACCTAGACAAATTAGAGGATTGGGCCAAAAGAAATCTGATGAGGTTCAACAAGGACAAGTGCAGAGTCCTGCACTTAGGACGGAAGAATCCCATGCACTGCTACAGACTAGGGACCGAGTGGCTGGGCAGCAGTTCTGCAGAAAAGGACCTAGGGGTTACAGTGGACGAAAAGCTGAATATGAGTCAACAGTGTGTCCTTGTTGCCAAGAAGGCTAACGGCATTTTGGGTTGTATAAGTAGGGGCATTTCCAGCAGATCGAGGGACGTGATTATTCCCCTCTATTCGGCACTGGTGAGGCCTCATTTGGAGTACTGTGTCCAGTTTTGGGCCCCACACTACAAGAAGGATGTGGATAAATTGGAAAGAGTCCAACGGAGGGCAACAAAAATGATTAGGGGGCTGGAGCACATGACTTATGAGGAGAGGCTGAGGGAACTGGGATTGTTTAGCCTGCAGAAGAGAAGAGTGAGGGGGGATTTGATAGCTGCTTTCAACTACCTAAAAGGGGGTTCCAAAGAGGATGGATCTAGACTGTTCTCAGTGGTAGAAGATGACAGAACAAGGAGTAATGGTCTCAAGTTGCAGAGGGGGAGGTTTAGGTTGGATATTAGGAAAAACTTTTTCACTAGTAGGGTGGTGAAGCACTGGAATGGGTTACCTAGGGAGGTGGTGGAATCGCCTTCCTTAGAGGTTTTTAAGGTCAGGTTTGACAAAGCCCTGGCTGGGATGATCTAGTTGGGGTTGGTCCTGCTTTGAGCAGGGGGTTGGACTAGATGACCTCCTGAGGTCCCTTCCAACCCTGAGATTCTATGATTCTATGATATCATGAAGGAATAATTGCCTGGTCCTAGGGCAACTTCAGCTCAGTTCCTCTTCCCCACTTACATGGGTTATCAAGGGAAGGGTTATTAGAGGGGCTATTCAAGAGGGCCTTTCTTTAGGAAGGCAGACTTGTGCAGACAACACACTAAGACGGAGTTGAACCCTGATCTTGGAGATTTTTTAATGTCAACTTTGTTCTGAAGTCATCTGAAAGGTCCCAATTCAGGAAATCATTTAAGCATATGTTTAAGTTTATCCCTGTTCAAGATGGCACTGAAGCATACGCTTAACTTTAAATATGTGATTCAGGGGTAACATTTTAAAAGCACCCAAGTCCCATTTTCAAAAGTGACTTAGGGTTTACGAGCTTTCAGAATTTAAGTTCTACATTCTATCAATGTAGAGGTGCATTCAGAATAATTAATCTTACAACACTCTAACTGCAACTTGAACTCAAATACTGCAGTGGTGGATTGAGCCCTGCACAGAAAGTTTATTAGAGTTTTATTAAAAGTGAAAA
The DNA here is from genome assembly GCA_037349315.1 of Chelydra serpentina. Taxonomy (NCBI): domain Eukaryota; kingdom Metazoa; phylum Chordata; order Testudines; family Chelydridae; genus Chelydra; species Chelydra serpentina. The sequence goes on from JBAIAC010000010.1 coordinate 50,785,411, forward strand.
AGTAATATTTCATTCAATCTTATAAGAAGCATTTGTACCATGTCTAAAAGGAATAATTGCACTGCCAGTTTAACAGAAAATAAAATATCTTGTTTTAATATATTCACTAAAAGCTTCTTCAAGCTTTCTATATAAAAATGTTAATTTTAAACTAAATATTAAATTGGTGTCCCCAGCATCTGGAGCAGATTTGAAAACCAGCTTTCAAAATATAATTTCCTGATATATTCCATTTTTTATGGGTTTAAAATGCAATATATAGTACCAAATCTGCCTCCATAAAATGTTACTTTTAGTTACAAAAGAAAGTATTAAAGTTTATAACTCCCTCACTGAATGCTTTTAGATCAGTGGTTTTCAAACTTTTTTTCTGGCGACTCAGTTGAAGAAAATTGTTGATGCCTGCGACCCAATGGAGCTGGGGATGAGGGGTTTGGGGTGTGGGAGGGGCTCAGGCCTGGGGCAGAGGGTTAGGGTGCAGGGGTGAGGGCTACGAGGTGGGGCCGGGAATGAGGGGTTCAGGGTGTGGGAGGGGACTCAGGGCTGGGGCAGGGAGTTGGGGTGCAGGAGGGGGTCAGGGCTCTGGGCTGGGGGTTCAGGCTCTAGGGTGGGGCCGGGGATGAGGGGCTTGGGGTATAAGAAGGGGCTCCAGATTTGGGGGAGGCTCAGGATGGGGTCAGGGGATTCGGGCGCGGGGTTGGGGCACGGCTTATCTTGGGCAGCTCTCGGGCAGCGGTGCAGCAGGGTGCTAAGGCAGGCTTCTGACCAGTCCTGGCACTGCGGACCACACTGGACCCCAGAAGCGGCCAGCAGCAGGTCCGACTCTAGGCAGAGGCGCAGCATGGCTCTCGCCCACAGGCACTGCTCCCCACCCCCCGCTAAGTGCGGAGCTGGTGCGCGGGGTGAGGGCAGCACGTGGAGCCCCATGCCCACCCCGCCTGGGAGCTAGACCTGCTGCTGGCCGCTTCCAGGGCGCAGCGGGATGTCAGATCAGATAGGGACTAGCCTGCCTTAGCCGGGCAGCACCACTGATGGGACTTTTAACGGCCCGGCTGGCAGTTCTGACCAGAGCCGCTGAGACCCAGTGCTTTACATTCTGCGACCCGGTACTGGGTCGCGGCCAAAATGTTGTATCAGTAAAGCAAGGTACTAACAACTTCAACAGGTCTTTCTTTTTAAAGTGAAAGCCTCTTCACCAAGCTGCTGATGCACCCTCTGTAGCTCTCCCAGCTACTCAACTCCCTCCCCCATCCATCCTGTTTCCTGTCCTTTCAGACTCCCAACAGCCGGTGCTCCCAGTTCTAATAATTACAAGCAACATCTAAACACCACAGCCCTGCAGTTTGAAAACCACTGTTTTAGATGAAAAATTCTGTCTATGTAAGAGGACATATGGTATATATTGACAGAAAATGATGGAAAAGAAAAAAGTGGGAAGTCCTTTTCTTCATTAACTGAAATGTACATGATCACTCGAAAAAACGTCTGCTTGTAGCCTGAGAATTTGTCTGTAACTTCTGAAAATGTCCTGAAATGCAAGCACCATCATTTTTATTGCAATTTCACTGTGTTTATTGGCTTTTGGATATTTTGTAACATCACCAATATGAGTAACAGCAAGCAAAATGCTCATTTTCCCCTCATTCATTAATACAGAAACACTTTTTGAACAAAGCCTAATGAAGAAGCAGTACAGTGTGGCACATTGTGGACCAAGATGGGGTATCTCAGTACTCCACAAGGCAGTGTTAAATTTGCAAGCAGGTTTGTAGTGAGGCTGAAAGGAGGTGAAGCAATGTCCTGGTATTTTATTGTTTTCTAATAGAACAGTAGTGGTCTGCTACTTCTAGTCATGCCAACAGTGTTACATCACTGAAAATGGTCGGTCCACAGCACTTCTTGTTCTGCCTAAAGCATGTAGTCAGAGCAAGGACTCTTCTGTGGATCTAAAGAACACTTCCTGTTCTACCTAACACTCTCATTCCCACTCTAGTCTCCATTCTGCCTATGTACTTCAAGAAGAAGAGGAACCAGAATGAAAGATACTCAGAACATATACTAATAAGTTGGGTTCAACAGACAGTCAACCATGCTCTGGGAGCACATTCCTAAACCACAGTAAGTAGGGTAAGATCAGCCTTTTCCCTGCAAGTGGTCCAGAAAAAGTATCCTCTTCAATAGCTCACCTCTGAAGTACTAGGAGAAGAAAAGTTCTGGCTGCTGCTTCCAAGTGGATGTTAAAAAAGAGCCCGTTCTTCAAGCCCGTCTTCAGAAAATAGGGAAGATGTCAGCTAAGAAGCATCTTGGACTTTGGAACTATAACAGTAAAGGCAGTTAACCACTGAAACAACCTACTGGGGGATGTGGTGCATTCTCCAACATTTAATCTTTAAAACAAGATTGGGTGTCTTTTCTAAAGGATATGCTCCAGAGCAACCACAAGTAACTGGGCGTAATGCAGAAATTACTGGGTAAAATTCAGTGGTCTGTGATGTACTGAGGGTCAGACTACTTGATCACAATGGTCCCTTCTGGCCTTAAGTATGAATTTATGAGCACATGTCAAGATATTATGGAGAATCTTCATCCTGAACAGACTGAGGTGTTGTGGTTTTTAAAGGGCACATTCACTTTTAAATTAGTGGAGGCTTTCTGTTTTGTTTTTAGCAGCGTAGCTTACTACCTTTCTTCTTTTTAAAAAAAATAAACTCTCCAGAGGTATTGTGGAGAGCTACAGACAGCAGCAGGAGATGATCCATTTCATCAAGAGGAGTGACAGAGATAGAAAAGATGCCTAGAGATTTCAGAGCTGCAGAAAAAAGAAATTAAGCTTATTCCATACATTTCCTCCCTAGAAGACACCTCTGTTAAAATGTAGAATTGAAGCAGTGAAATATCAGGAAAAGGGTAATGAAATATAGACAATGTCATAACTACAGGGATGTAAAAATCTTGGCAGTATATCATTGTAAAAACAAAGTTCATATCCTGTGTCTGTTATGCCTAACTATGTTACAAATTCTGATTTGCGAAATACACAACTTTTAACTGATTTTTAGGAGTAGGATGGGCCTTTACTGACTGTCTTTGGTAAATAAGGTTCTCAATTAGAAATAATGCAAAACAAGGTAGCTGGTGCAACGTGCAAGTATTTAGTCAACGACTGAAATCACATGATGGATGTAAATGTAATAAAATGCAATCCTCCAATGTAATGTTATTTCCCGTAGACAAAGCCATGAAAAGATAGATATTTGAAAAGTAATAATTAATCTTTTAACCAAGCAGAGCAAATAGAACTTCCTCCATATTTTTTTTTCCTTAAGGGAAACGTGTAGGACAACAGAACTGAATTTTTCAGAAAAGTCAAGTACTGATAGAAATGATGATTATATTCTTTGGTGAGCAGTGAGCAATCAGAAACAAGGTTTATGCTTTTTAAAGGCACAGTTTTGGTTTTGATCTTTCAAATTTTGACAAAAGGGCTGAATTTGATACATTGTTTGCTGCAACTAGTTTTTGTAGCTCCAATTTTGAAGCTCAAATTGAACTCAAGGTATTATTATAGTAGAAAAGGGATATCTGCAGCTGCTGCTGTGCTTTGATTTCTGTCCAACAGTCAACTTAGGGCATAAAGCAATCACTAAGGTAGGTTAAGTAGAAACTTATCCTGTGGGGCACCTTATTTCATAATCAGCCACTATTGGGTTTGTTGAACCTTCCTCTAAAGCATATTAGTCTTTATGTGCTACTTATCTAACCCAGTATGTCATGGCCGATGAGCTGATCCAAGGCCCATTTGAAGTCAATAGACTCCTGTTAACTTCAATGGATCAGGCTCTGTAGGTTAAACTAAAATGCTTCTGAATGAAGAAATTTTTAGGTAATACTTTTATATAAAATATTTCTGATGTCACTTGCCTATCTTCTTAACCATATTCTTGTGGATATTAATGAAATAGATAGTACAAAGTATTCCTTCCATTGTGCATTGGTCAGTTCATTGTCCTTGAGGAGGTGGACTCCATCCTTGGATCTGAGGAGGGTTAGCCCGGGGGTGCTGGGACCATAAAGGGCTTTGGTGGCATTGATGAATTTGCGTGTCATAGGTGTCGGCGAGTTATTGGATCTCCTTCACTTTGTTCTCCCTCCATTTGTTCTTCATTTTATGGGTTTTCCTTTGAACCTCAGCTTTGAGATGACAGTGGACGTATTGCTTCTGTTTGGAATTGATGTGATTCTGCCAAGCACAGATGGCCTTGCGCTTATGGTCAATCAGGTCTTGGATTTCCTGATTGTTCTTGTCAAACAGACTTTGCCAGTAACATCTACAGGTCATGTATCCCCCAGTGCCATGGAGAAAATAGGGTTGGCCAATGGATCCACATAGTCATAGATCCACCATGCTTTTGCAGTGTCTCACCCTGCCCCCAGATCCTCTGAGTCCTGCAGTGACTATTGATCTGTACTCAAGTGGTACATATCCCCTGTACAAGCTTCATGAATTCACATATACATGCACACATCTCTCAGGTTTACTGCATTCTGCAGGATGTCCCACAGTTTAGTTATCACTAAAGCACTTCAAAGGAAAGAGGGGCTGGTGACTTTCAATAAGAGAAACTTCACATGGAGTAAAATTAGGGCAAAAAACTGATCTCCAGAAATCTGTAAAATGTGGCAGTCAAAGCTCCCAATTGTAATTCTATAGGAACCTAATAAGATAATTAAGGGCAAATTATGAATGTGCAACATTATAGCAGCACAACAATGGACATGAGGGGTCTTCCACCGCATTTCAGTCTTCCACAGAGGGGCTTGGCACAATTGCAGTTCCTGGTCTCACTGGCTCTTCCCTAGTATCCCTTAGGAAGGACAGAAAGGAAGTGGAGACAGGGTCTTCTCAACCCCTCACCACCAAGAAGAGCTGGTTGGGTATCCACTACCCAGAGGTATGTGTGCTAAGGGATGGTCCACCAGACATCTTCTCCTGGGAACTCCAGAAAGCACAATCCCTGCCAATATTTCATCTGTCATGCAGCTCTGTAAACAACCCCTGCCTTACCAGTGGCTAAAAATCCCAACTGAGTCCATACTTCTCCAATCATTAGAGTTCTCTATGTGCTGTCCTCCTGACACTCCTACATAGCAATTAAAAATAGCTATACTGACTGCTCTTAGAAATACACCAGCCAACCTTTCCTTTTAATATAATCTTTGACTTTCATTTTGAATTGCCTATTCTTTCCTACTATCTTAAATTGATTTCTCTGATAAAACCTGATAAGCAAGAGTGAATATCTGAGTTAGCCCATATGTAATAAGCCATGGATTTAATTATTTCCAACATTTTGAGTGTCTGACCCTTCCATCATACATTTGCATTTCCCTGTGACATATTCTTATGAAATGTCACTGTTTTCAGAATCTTATCACATTGTGAGAGTCATTGTCTTAATGAGGGCTGGGATTGCTCAAGCATTGCAGGTCTCAGGTAAGGATTCACTATCACACAAAATCATTATTCTTATTTTATCTGAAATTCCATGGTAACAAGTTTTTAAATGCCAATTGCGAAAAGGTTGACTAATGCAATTTGTCATTGAAAATCTTTCTAACTTTGGACAAGTGTGGAGTACTGGTGACCGGGGGCATATTCTATCTCAACTCAGCACACTGGACTGTGGCAGCCCCTTCATCAGATTGAGGGGATGAGGCATCTCAGAGCCCTACTCACTGAGCTGAGAACGTAACACACGGAGCTTGCTTAATGCACCCATTCTCAATTTAAGGAAAAGTACATCAAAGTACATTGAAGGCAGAAGTTCCAAAACAAGCGCTTCTGAATACTTGCCTGTTAGATATAGTGGTGCCACAGTGCACACTTTTAATGACAGTCTCAGTCATGAGCAACTTTTACTGCAGTGAAATCTGAGCCCAACACAAACTGTGAATGTCTCTGTATTAAGTTTGCATTTCTAACTTTGTGATTATTTTCTCCATGAATTGTAATGTCCACTGTGCTTCCAGTGTCCTGCTAGCTAAGCTTATCAAAAGATTTTAATCGAAACATTTTTTCAACAGAAAAATTTCTTTTCGGCTAAACAGAAAGTATTGTGAAAAGTTGTCATTTTCATTTAAAAACATTTTTCATTGAAACTTTTCACATAGAAAAAATCATTTTCTGATGAGCTCTAGCTGCTAGTGATACAGTACAGAACAGGTCCTTGAATCTTCGTCCTTAAAAAAAAAATCTCATTAAAACATTTAATTAACTTTAAACTTATTCCACAGCTGTCCATTTAGGAACAAATGAATGCATTAAAAATAGTGATGAGGTGATTAAAAAATCTCTCGTACTGTTTGACGTAAGGTATAGTGAATATACTGGCAAGGCTTTTTACCCCATTGAAACGTACTAGTCTGAAGTGCCCTTTCTCTGTTTACTATGAAAATTAGAGCCAGAGGAGACAATTATAAAAGAATCCTTCACCCTAGGGCTAAGAATCAAAGATACCTTTGTTTAACTTGAACTGTGTGAGGCTTGTTTCATTGTTTCAAAGCACTGTACAATTTACTGTTCATTAGTATTCAAATGTTGTATAGCTGATAAAGTTGGGATTACTTAGTCTGGAGAGGAAAAGAGTTACAGCTGACCTCATTTGGTTGTATAAAGTGAACGGTAAAAGCCCTAAAGTCTGACACCTTTTCCCCTTGTATGGGTGCTCAAAAGTACAATGAAACTACCATGCTTCTGCTGGGCTTTGGAAAGAGCATGCAATTAAAATGGAGTGTAATGAGGCCCACCATGGAGCAGTGTCTGGCAGCAGCAGGGAGGGAGGTTAGGCAGGCCGGCAGAGGGAAGGGTTGTGATGAGCACTCCCTTCTGCATCTCAGTAGGTTTCCCATTCCCAGCCCCTTTGCCTGATATTTGTGCAGAAATAGAGGATACTGTGAATCTGGCAGACATCATTATGCAGTTTCATAATTGGAGATTAAGGGCACATTCTTTGAAATGAATGGTTTGTAAATGTTTGAAATTGCATATTGTTACCAGTTTTAGCATGCTTTGAACTTTGTAATTAAAGAGACTTTAGATCAGCCACCTTGACTGATTTTTATTAAGTAATTGTTAGTTCATAACACAGGGAACCCTCTTTGCAGCCTGATGACTAATAGTTTGCACTGTTCTCTGGTTTTGGTTCTGTGTTCAGCTGAGAGTTCAATAATCTTATAAGGGAACTGTTTACAGTTTTATCCTGGGGTATTTCCTCTTTTTCACAGAGAGATAATATTTTTAGCACATTTTCCAATACATTTCTCACTATCCAGACATCTTCTATTCACTCATATCTTTCATTGAGTCCATTACATTTCACTAACAAGTGCCTGCTGCCTGTTGTTTAGTACATTGCTTAAAATAATATTCCTTGCTTATCAATCCTGGTAAATGTTTTCTGATCTTCTCTGATAATTCTTAGCAAGCTTCCCCCCAACCCCCTTCATTTCATGTCTCCCAAAACACTCAGGGAGTTTGTCTCATAGGCAAGCTATAAAAGTCTGGTTCATAGGTCAGATATCATCTATATATAAAGCATTGTACAGTAAATATTAGAATTCACTGCAGGAGTTCATTGAAACAATAATGTATGTCTGGATTTTGAAGATAACTGGATAGCTTTATTTACACCGAGGCAAGCCAAAAACAATATAAGTAGGGTCAGTTGACATTTTTTGTCAAAGTTTTTTCAGTATAAAATTGCTTTCTGAGTGATACACAAAATACCATTCAAACCTCTCTGATTTTTTTTTTAAATTACTCACCAATTCAAGAAAGATTGAGCTATAAGTAACTGGTAAGTCTATCTTCAATTTGAACAGAACTGCCTATGTTGGCATAGTATGTTGGCATAGTATGTGGTACCATACTAATGATTTTACTAGGCACACTGGGAAGAATAGCATTTAATTACAAGAGGAACCGCTCACAAACTTGATCTAGCTTGCAAGATTTATAGAACTTCAAACTCCACAAGATTTGTTCATGCCTAGGTTCTATACAGCTCACTGCTTGAGATGGGCCACTCATGCTGGAAACTAAACTGATTCTCACATGAAAAGCAGCTCCTGTTATAAGCTAAAGAAATATTCAAGCTGCTTGTCCTCTCCAAGGCCCGAGGTAAATTAACAATGCTGTTTTTAGTGCTAGCTGTGTTGTATTTGAGGTCCATGTTAGAATTATAAGCTCTCACTGTAAGGGCTGGTGGGTGAGGGCGATGTTCCTGGTCCTGCTTGCAGGCTAGGCACTCTGCAGCAACATGTGTGGGGGGGGATAGCTCAGTGGTTTGAGCATTGGCCTGCTAAACCCAGGGTTGTGAGTTCAATCCTTAAGGAGGCCATTTAGGGATCTAGGGCAAAAATTGGGGATTGGTCCTGCTTTGAGCAGGGGGTTGGACTAGATGACCTACTAAGGTCCCTTCCAACTCTGATATTCTATGATTCTATGTGTGCATCAGCAGAGTCATTCTGGAAAGAGCCAGCTTAAAGTGGGGTAGAGTGAGTTGGGACTGCCCTAGGGAGCACTCCATTTTCTCTCTCTCTGTATCTGTTTTGGGGTTCTTGTGTGTTATTGTTCTGAATTCTGAGACATAAAGTAGTGTTACGCTGCCACCTTACAGCAAGAGGATGTTTTATCTAACTTCTCTGTGTATATGCTGTGTACATAACATGGCTGCTTATTAAAAGATATCAGGAAGAGCTTGGGAATGGAGAAAAAAGGAAGCAGGATGGGTTACTTCACTCCTAAAAGAGTATCTTTGGAGCAGCAGTGTAGATACTCCCTTCTTTAAGGAGAGTAAGGAAGACTGAAGAGGCAGCTAGTTGGCTCCCGGGCTGGTGAAATAGCCTTGGGTCTCTCCCACTTCATACAGGGCACAGTAGTGACTGCTTGTGAGATCTTTGTTCCTTTGGTGAGGAGAGGGACCTTGTTATGAAGAACAGGGAGATGAAGGCTGAAACGGGGGATGGGGAGTGAAAATGAGACATGATAGACAAAGTAAGGTGGAGAATGGAGTGAGGGAGAAGAAATTAATGGTGATTGGCATGAGTAAGATGGAGAACTGGTGTGAAGAAGAGGAAAAAAATGCTGTGAGACCTGGGAAGGAGAAGAAATGAGGAGGGTTGGCGAATGGAAGGCAGGGCAAGGAAACAGGAGTGGTGAGGGGTGGAAAAGTAGGAAGAATACCGCTTACCGAGAACCTCCTCTGGTGTTTGTCCTTCCCCAAGCACCAGCCGCCGTGACTGGCTACCTTCCTCCTGGCTTGAGAACAGCTCCTGGCTGCATGCATCTAGGGATTCCGGGGTGTCTTCCTCCTCCTCAGCACTCTCGCTCCCACTTTTCTCCTCTTCCTCCTGCCTTGTTGGACTGGGATCTGAAGTGTCCATGGTGGTCCTTGCAGTGGAGGTGGGATCGCCCCCAAGTATCACATCCAGCTCTTTGTAGAAATGGCAGGTCATGGGGGCAACACTGGAGTGGCGGTTTGCCTCCCCGCACTTTGTGGTAGGCATTCCACAGCTCCTTCATTTTAACCCTGCACTGCAGTGTGTCCCGGTCATGGCCCCTTTCCATCATGTCCCTTGATATCTGCCTGAAAGTATCATAATTCCTACAGCTGGAGCGCAGCTGGGACTGGACAGCTTCCTCCCCCCCAAACACTGATGAGGTCCAGCACCTCACTATTGCTCCATACTGGGGATCGTCTGGTGCATGGAGGTATGGTCACCTGGAAAGATGCACTGAGAGCACTCCAAGCCTGGCTGAGCAAACAGGAAGGGGATTTTCAAATTTCCCAGAGAATTTAAAGGGCGGGTCTGATGGTTGGTCACCTGAGGACGGGACAGTAGAGTTCAAAGTGATGACCAAAGTGGCTAGAACAGGCATTGTGGGACACTTCTGGAGGCCAATCAGAGCACATTAACAGACCAGGGCGTCCACACTGGCACCGTGACGCTCCAGCGGGGGTGCATCAAACGTTATTCCACTCACCAAGGTGGATTACCAGGAGCGCTGTAGCCGAGGAGTCAGAGCACTCTACGTGCCTTGCCAGTGTGGACGCATCGTGAGTTAGAGCTGCTTTAATGCGCTCTAACTTGCAAGTGTAGCCATGCCCATAGTTTGTATCTAGAGTGACTGCTTGTCAAGATAACTAATTTAAGCTTAGAGCACAGCCCATTAATGAACAATGAGCAGCATGTGTTCTACACATCTTACATGGGTCATTTTCAGCTGCACCTCTGCTGCTCAGCATGCCAAGAACAATGGGGAAATTGCATTTATATTGCTCTCCATTTGCAAGGAATATCAAAGCATTCTATTGTGGTTTCAGTGGAACATCAACTTCAAGAGAATACCGCTGCAGTGCAGCAACTGGCATGAAGGGCAGTCAGCAAAGCAAACCAACCCTATGTGAACAAAATGTATACCCTGGAAAGACATGAGACTGTGCAGGAAAATCCTTATGCAAACCAAGCTGAAATGAGGAAAATTTTAGACCACCTCTATCTCTCAGCTGCAGTGACAGGTCTTTGCATGCCTGCTTGCAGGGTTCAGCAATTTTCCTCACGCTATGAGAAGATGCTCAGTTTCACAGCAGTTTCAGCCCAAAGCCTTTTCACCTATCTGCCCTACTTCCAAATTTTCAAATCTGGTTTTAAAGCAGCACACTCTATTAGCAGAATAATGCCTGACCCTTTGGAGGCTCACAAACTATGTCGGGTGCATTAAACTAGGTCATAAGAAGTCAGACCTTGCTGAAAGCTGAGAAATCTGTGTTTGGTGCACTTGTGATTTTTTGAAGGTTTCATGTTGATTTCTCTTCCTTTTCTTTTTAACGACATGGGGGATAGTGTTGATTTTTATACTGCTGAAAGCTTGTGACAGTGGCAGCCATGTTGATGCAAGTGTTTCTGAGAGATCACTGTACTGCTCTGCACGTGTTCTCTTCAGTCCTTCAATGAACCTGGCCTTTCGATAATCAGGTTATTCTCTGAGCCATGCTCCAGAAACATGAATTCAACAAAATTTCACTCTTTTTCCATTTCTAAGAGAAAGATGTAGGTCTCTGAAATGCCAGTGTTACATATTGGTAAAATCCTAACTAATGACACAGAGAGATTTTAAAATGTATATTCAATTCCATGCTGTTTCTTCTGAAATCAGCCAGGTTCTCAGTCCTAGAGACTGGAGTCTTCTCTTTAGTTATAGCAGTGGAAGCTTCCCCACACCACCCCTGATCTTTCTGTCCCCTCAGTCCTGACCTGAAGGGATGACATTTAGGGTAAGAGAAAAATCCAGTCTTCATGCCCATTATATTTTTGGCCTCTGTGACACTGCCAACAAAGGTGCCAATTAGTGCCAACTGTAAAGATAGCTTTTGTGACATGGAACCCTGTCCACCAGGAAACAGATGAGACCACAAAAACATCTTTCACACAGAACAACCAAAATATTATCAGACAGTACTGACTTTACGTCACTAAACCAGTACTGTTGCATCACCAGTAAAAAGGACTCACAGCAGATCCAGGTTTAGGTAAGAAAGCACATAGTTAAGGTCAAGGTACAAGATATAAAATTCACAGCTGGGGAGAAACTCTTTGTCATGGTTGACAAAAGGAACTGCCTGTTCTCCTGCAGAGCCAGAGGGTCTGTAGTCCAAATCACAGAAGAGATCGGACTCTAAAAGAAACAGACATCCTCAAATGTACACAGTAGACTTGCACGACGTGTACTACCAATTGAAAGACTCTGTGACCCACCTACCAATCCTTGATCCCCTCAAAGATCACTGTTGTTGTTTTTTTGGGGGGGGGGGCCTGAGGGGGATGGAGCAAGGAGGGGAAGAGAAAATAGGGTTACCACATGGTCAGTTTTTAACGAGCCTGGCAGGTTTTTGTACTGCCTTATTGGTTAAAAGATTGATTGTGCCTTTTTTTTCCCACTCAGGACACGTTAGAGCACTCTTCAGATCACACCCCGTAGTGTGGACTGCGGTGCTATATTAGGATAAGGTAAGAAAAATGATAAAACAACATAAAAATACACATTGTGCTGGTGTGTAAAACACAGAAATTAGCTATAGTTGGCACTAGGACCCTTTTTACTGAGGTGGGCCAGCGATGGGGTTTTAATGACAGGGAGAGTGGCCTGTGCAGGTTTTCCTTCCCTCTGGAGAAGAATCTTTTCATATTAATGTCATATTTGAAAAAACATCTCTGACTTCAAGAAGCTGCCTAAAGGAACTGTTCTGATCCACTAGTATAGTGATGGAGAGCATGAATGAAATCAGTTTCCATAGCTCCTAATACAAAACAGTACCTCCTAGGTGCTAGGTTCATTCTCAATGAGTCCACTGAGAAAAATAATCACCTCTATTATCAGACTCTACTCGCTGATTCCTACAAGTAGATTGTGTGTTTGCTTATAATATATAGTGCCTTTTTTGAAAGGTAGCAGCTGTAGCTGTGTGGCTTTTCTTACTTTGTTTTCATCTGATGATGCTGACTATACCTTAGATTATGGGAACCAACTGCCGTTTTCCCTTGTTTGTCATTCTAAGCAGAGCTTTTGGTGAATATAAATATGAATGGAAAGTAGAGCTGTGAATAATTAGAGACCATTATGTCCCACTGATGGGTTTCTCTTTTTTATAGCAAAGATGCATATTGTGCAGGGCTGGTAAGTTTAGTGAAGAGTTTTGATCTTTTATGAATAAGAGAGCAAAGAAGAGAGTCACAACTCCTCCTCAAAAAACCTAAAACTGATGACAGCTTTACTCCAGTTTGCATTGCCTACTTCCATTCTCTTCTGTTTGCAGATGTGCTCAGCCTGACATTCTAATGATACCTCCTCCTGTCAGTTTTAGTTTTGAACAATTTTCTGAAAGAATAGTATTGGAAAATACCTTGAGTGGAAATATGTTTGGCTTACTATTTGTACATGTACAGTGGTCACCATAAAAAAAAAAGTACAACCCCCACAGACTGGTGTTTGAAAATAACTTTGTAGTAACACTAGGTAAATAGTGACTATTTAATGGTGACTGTATTGTTTTAGCATAGATGTGTTGAAATCAACCTAACAGTACAGCCTCTGGCTGCAGGTCACTATGGGGTATAGAAAAACATTACCTGTATGTTGTTAACCAATACATACATTAGACCAGGGATCTCAAACTCAAATCACCATGAGGGCCACAAGGGAACTAGTAAATTGGCCCGAGGGCCACATCACTGAAACCTTTTCATACAATGATACAAAAGTATAGTCAAAAATGAAAAAAATGAAGAGTAATATAGTATTATTAAAAGTCAATGTATTAACTTTTTTAAAGCTGTAATGCAAAGAGGAGTTTTAATAAAATATAAACACTCAGTAATGTTTGGAGCTTGGCTGCCAGTGGAGTTGGCACCTACGGCGGGCCGCAGGAAATAACTATGCAGCCCACGGGCCGCGTGTTTGAGACCCCTGCATTAGACACCGTATCAGTATAAATGTTGGGAAGTTTTGTTGATTGAATGTATTATTCTCTCCCCACAATTCTGTTCACCCATGTCAAGTATCCCATAATATCTTGAATTAGCTGAAGTAAGCTTTGGCTTATACAGATAAGGAAACTGTCAGGACATATGAGTGTTTTACCATAGCAACAGCAGGGAGTTACTCTCACAGACCAGTAGTGGAATGTCCCACAGAAAAAGGACAAGATATATCATCTACCCTGGTACAAACCTAGGAGATGCCTTCATGCCCCATGGTACCTAGAATGCACGTGTTCAGAACAAAGAGATAAGGGTACAGCATGGTACCACAAAAACGAGAAAGAAAGCTGATTGATTACATCAAGTTTCAAATGGCACACACAGCACTTTTTTTACTTGTAAACAGGATGGGTATAGAAAGGATAGCTTTAGCAGTGTAACTTTGGGAGCTTTTTTGTAAGGTGGACTTAACAGCACTGCATGAGACAGCTTCCCGGAAACAGGCTCAATACAATTCCATTCTTCCTGTATTATACTATTATTAAATTTGAGCAATAAACCTGACAGATATTGCTAATTTGGTGTCTTGAATATTGTTCATAACCAAAGTGTGCTCAAGCCATTGACTATACAATATATCAACAGTGTACTATGCCAACAGGGAACATATGATGAAGGATTCTGTGATATTGTCTCTAGATGTCCTCCATAATTGCCCACCTCTGCTCAGACGTCATGTTGGCTGGGGCATTTTTATTGTCTGTGCAAGCACTTTACTCATTCTTACTCTGCTCAGGCTTCTGGGAACATCTAGTTCTCTCTGGACATACTAAGAAGCTTATCATAGGCATTAGTGCAGTCACTCAAATGCTAGCATCCAGTGTTGCCAACTCTCATGATAATTATTGTTTTCCTTAAAGCCAAAGCTCCTGGAGTCCAGTAGATATGTGATGATCTCAGCCTTCACTCTTAAATAAAAATGAAGTTTCTAGCCCTCATAGCTGTGGAGAAAACTTCAAAATGTGATCCTAGTAAACCATAAAAGCTCAAAATGCAGAAGACAAATAAAAAAGATCAAATCTGTTATTTTTTACATAATCTCACGATTTTAAAACCAATCTCATCTTTTTGGGGTGTCTGAGTCATGATTTTTGAACATTTGGGGTTGGCAATACTGCACTGCCCTACCATGATACCTTCCTTTACGATACTCCTCACTTTTAAACCATGCCAAGCTAGTAGCAAACAGGAAGAGAGACTGAACTTTAACTCTACACATCTATTGTAGGGAGACACAATCTTTAAACAAATTACCCTTAATAGTGAGGTCTCTGAGGGCTTGGGGGGGGGGGGGGGTTGTTGTGTTAGTAGTAGTGGTATCTCCACAGGACTAGAGTTTTCTTTCCCATGAATTCTGGAGATCTCTGTGGTTCAGACTACCTGTCTCCTCTGCCATCTTCCCAATCCCCACCTTCTGAATGGAAGATCAATAAGAAACTGTGAAGAGAACTCCGAGGAGTTTCCTGGTGACTGTCACCCTGGAATGGGTGTGTTTGCAGAATGGTATGAAGCAGTGCTGTAATAATGCACTGAACATGGACTGCACATTGAGACCAGTTGGAAATGGAAGCTAGCCTATCTATTAATTAGCTTCATGCTGTGCACAGGCCGCTGACAAGTTTCCAGGTGAATTTCACGATGTCTTTAACCGACAGCTCTCTTATGTAACACATTCCCAAGTGACCCAAACTATCTCATTGCCCATGAGATGCTGCCACCACCAGATGCATGTGAGCTGTACTCTCTGTGGTTCAAATTAGATGGAGCTGATGGCAGACTTAAAGGGTCTTAAACCAAGAACATTTTGGAATTTGCTTCTTTAGTTTGCCAGGTATATATAAATCTAAGTCCTTTGGGGCAAGAGATCAATTATTGGGCTTATGAACTGGTTTATATGTGGCTGACTTGGAAGTTTTATAGGTGATCATTTTTGTATCAGATATTTCAAATGTTGAAGCATCAAAAGTATGAGATCAATATAACATTTAAATAAATATAGTACTATTGGCAAGCTTCGAATGTATTAAGTCAAGAATATTATTTGACAGGATTATTTACCTTTGTTCATGCTGTTTTAAATGGAAGACAAAATAGTGATAATGAAAATATCCCATGAACGCCGTATGTTGAAAACCTAATTCCATAATCTTCAGCATAGAGCAGTGTGGAGAATCTGAATGCTCTGTTTCTCAGTGGTTTCATATTGATTGAATTAGTGTCAGTTTACTTTGCTGATTCAGAATTGCTTATCCACTAAATAAGAATTATGTTTGGAGTTGTTCTGTTTCATACAAGTCTCTCCTTTTCTATTTCCCTCTGAGTGGACCAGAAGAAATACTGAGTATACCTATTGATGGTAATCTCGCTGTCTTCTGTCAGTTACTGCTGGGAATAAAAATGTCTGATAAATGGGTAATTTATGTTATATACTGCCATCTACTGTGTCCCCTGCCAAACTGCAGCCTGGAATACAAGCCTAGAAAACCTGGAACTTGGTATTTAATTCAAACTGTACTAATCAATGAATATTGTTTTCATTCTGTTTTACAGGGGTTTAACAGGCTATGGGAAATACATTCATGTGAATAACCAAACAAATAGAAATGAGACAAATGCATACAATTAAATGTCCTGATTCCCATGATGTGAAATTAAACAAGATGCCTACGTTTTCTTTTCTTTATGACTTGCAGGTAATGGTTTTAGATATGCACACCATCATTTTAATAAGAACCAGAATGGACCTGTGTATCAAAATAAGATCATATATGGATTCCCTGATTATTTTAGCCCTTTGGGGAAATTCATAGTGGCTCCAAAAATGTGAGTCTTTAAAAGATTTGACAGGCACATTTTTACTTAAATTTCAGCCCACAGCCTCCCCCTGGCAATAACCATGTATGATGGACAATATGATGGATACTAGTTTCACTCTTATGCCATTTGATGTGCTAGTAGCTTATTACCGAATAAGAAAAAACAGGGTGGTAGCTGACCTGTATTAGATGTTCTTTATAAACACAGGACTCTTTTTTCCACATACATTTTTCCCTTCCATGCACATCAGTCTTTGGGAAAGGTTTCTGTATTCATCCTGTTCCTCTTCTGATAAATGTTGCTCAGTATCAGTATTTTGAGCTTTTCTTTAGATGAGAAGGCTTTTGAACAATGAACAAGAGAGATGGAGTGTTTACTGTAATGAGGTGAGTCCCTGACTCCACTTCACACTCCACCTGATTCAGCCAGGCTTCAAGCCTTGTGTTTAGGGATCTCATTGCTTCTGTTTACATGTGAAAGTTGATACAGAGAAAAGTTAGAGTTGGATGCTAACATAATCATCAACACAGAGTCAGGATGGACTGACTACACCATCACATGTTTCTGTTGCAGAATCATGCCCTTCACTGAAACTTGTAATAAGCCTTCGTTATATCATTTCTCTAAATGTTGGCAAGTTTGCTAGACCTTTGCCATAGAGTCCCCTGGTAAAACATTGTAAATGGCTTCCCCCCACCCCCGCATCTGAATAGAACTCTTAAGGTCTTCTTCAGGAGACAATGGCTCTCATGACTATTCCAATATTATCCATGGCATTCATTCTGAATGAAAACTTCCTCCTTGGTAGTGGCTGCCCAGGGCCATTTCAAGTGAGTAGCTGAGAAATATTCTTGCGGTGGGGGAGGGGGAAGCTATATAAATGTAGAAAGAATATTCTCACCCCCACTTGGAGCCCAATTCTTTCCAGAGATATGTGGGAGTGGCTCCTATTGATCTCAAAAAGATTTGCACTGGTGTATCTGAAGGCAGAATGGGCCCTTTCTCGTTAAAAAGATCATAACCTAAAATGATGTGATGTCATAACACCTCATAACCTGTAAAAAAAATACTGACCATCAGTTCAAATAACATTTACCCTAAGGACTTTTAAATCTATTGAAAGAAGCTACACCCATGCAAACACCTTTAGATCAGTACAATTGTGTTCACACTGGAGACATGGACTGATTTAATGAAAATTTAGTGAAATTGGTGCAAACACGTTGTGTAGACACCGCCCTACTTGGTGGGAAAAGAATTTTTTTTTTCCCATGGACAGCTAAATAATATATGTTCTAAATCCACTGGTTAGGGTCAGTGAGAAAGTGAAGACCAATAGGATTAGGACAGGACATTGAATGTGTTCTACATTTGTTCTAGTGTATTCATAATAAGAAATCTATTCTATAAATCAACTTGTCTTGTCATTATTTTAGTGTAATGTTTACTAGATATTTCTGGACTTACTCCTTGCTCATACACTCAGATTCATAGATTTTAAGGCCAGAAGGGACCATTACTATAAAAATTCTGACCTTGTCATGACCGGGACATGAGCAGTCAGAGTGGGAGTCAGGCCAAGTCAGGTACCAGAAGGTCAGAGTTCAAGAGAGGTCAGAGGGGAAACCAAGAGTCAGGCATCAGGAGACAGGCAGAGTCAGGAGCCAGAGTCTGGGGTGTCTCACACTCGGGCCTGAAGCACAGGCAGGCAGTCTGTACTGTTCCACAGACAGCTCCCCATCATGGCTGCCTGTCTTAAGTGCTGGTACCAGCCAATCAGTGGGCTGAGAGGATCTGCCATTCAGGTCCTGCTGGGCAGTACTTCCTGCTGATCCCAGCCTCACAATGTTCTCCCACAGGAGCCTAGCCTAAGCCTCCTGTGGTGATGTGGAGGCATTAGTAGTCCAGAACCCCCATTATCCCAGGTTCTAGCCCTGCAGCTTCTTACATCATTCCCCCTCTCTTTCAGGGTGGTGCCAGTTCAGGCTTGTCTGGTTGAGCCTGGAGGAATTCCTCCAGCAGGTCAGGGGTGTGAAAATGGGAGGCTGTCTACCAAATGTGCTCTTCGGGGCCATAACCTTCCCAATCCACCAGATAGCACAGTCAGCCACGTGTCTGTTGGGTATTGAGGATGGCATGAACTTCAGAGTACCTCACCGGAGAGCAGGCTCACTAATAACCCCACCTTATTCTGGTCTGTGGGGTATGTTCAGAGGCAGAGCAGGAAGAGCAGCCTGCACTGGTTCAGGAAACCCTGGAATTTCTGATGATCCCTATGGAATTGTTCAGGCACTTGCACCATGGGGACCATTTCTGGTGATGCATGGTCTGTTCAGGCATGTAGTGACACCACGTCTCATTGTGAGCATGTGAGTTGCTTGTGTAGGGTCAGGGCTTCGGCAGTGAGCTGTGCCAGCTGAGCTTCAGACTGGGTTACTTGCCTGCACAGGTTCTGTGTTTCCAGTGCACACTGCGTAGCATGGGTCTGCAGTGCAAGGTTCTCCACCTGCAAATGTGTGACTTGGTCCTGTGTGTCCTGGGCCATCAGGGGGCTGCTGGTTAGAAGGTGGCCCACCCCCTCCATCCATCTGCAAAGGGCTTGGATGGATTTGGGGGTGGGGAGTGAAGGATGTCTGAACAAACTGTCAAGACAGGGACATTGTGGTCAGAGTGGGAGTTGGGCACCAGAAGGCCAGAGTCTAAGACAGGCCAGAAGGAAACCAAGTGTCAGGCATTGGGAGGCAGGTAGGGTCAGGCTACCATGAGGTCAGAGGGCAAACCAAGAGTCAGATGTCAGGAGACAGGCAGAGTTGGGAGCCAGAGTCTAGGGTCTCTTACATGTGGGACCTGAAGCAGAGGCAAGCAGGCAGTCTGTGTCATTGCTCAGACAGCTCCTCGTCATGGCTGCCTGGCTGTACTGGTGCCAGCCAGTGGGCTGCGAGGAGCTGCCACTCAGGTCCTGCTGGGGGGTACTTCCTACTGAGCCTAGCCTCACAGGGTCCTCCCGCAGGCTCCAGTCTAAGCCTCCGTGGTGCTGTGGAGGCATCAGTGGCCCACGATCCCCATTGTCCCAGATTTTAGCCCTACAGATTCTTACAGGCCTCCTGCTTCACACGAGCTGTAACATTTCACTCAGTAATTCCGCCATCAAACCTGTAACTTCTAATTGAGCTAGAGCACTTTGTCCTGCTAATGCCTACTCCTGTTGATCCAGAATTTGTGACACCACAGGAATTTCAGTGGTGATATACTGGGCCTGATCCTCCTCTCACTCACCTTAGCATAACATATGTTTACTGCTGTGGCATTACTCCTGGCATACACTGATGTAAACAAGATCAGAATCAGCCCCACAGTGTTATGTTTTCACTACATAATCAAATTGAAAAGGAAACTGGACACTCCAGGAGAAACCACAGGATCAAATGCAAATATCTGAAACAATGGCAATGGGGAGAGGTGAAGAAAGGTGATGGGAAAATGCACTTATTCTCCTTGCAAAGAGAAGCTTTAGATGGGATCTGTTGAAATGGAAGTTTACAAAATCATGGAAGACATTAGTAAAGTCAGAGGTAAATAGTCCATTGGTGATGTTTTCAAAAATGAAGGTATTAAAATGTAATACAATTTTACAAGGTGAGATAAGATAAGAGCAGGTAACTACAGAAGAAAAGTGATCAATACGACCCTAAAGAACCAAAATGGACACTGTTTGACAAATCCTAAAGTCCATAATGAGAGATGGTGAAAATGTATCAAGGAACTATATGGTGGTGATAAATCTGGAAAACCTCAACTAGAGATCAGTCAAGTAAACTTGCCAATAATTAATGAAGAAATCATGGCAGCAATAAAAACACTTCCAAATCACTAGGATATGATGGAATACTGGCTGAATTGCTAAAAAGCATAGGGAATGAAGGCTTTAAAACCCTGTCAGAGGTAATGAAGAATATGTTTGAGACAGGAGAATTGCCAGAAGACTCTACACCTCACTTTGTATCCAAATACCAAAAAAGATGGTTTGTAAAGACTATAGAACCATCAGCCTACTATCACAAATCTCTAAGATACTTTTTGCAAGTTATTCAAGACCGAAAATAAGGAAAAGATTGATAGGGAAAGAAGCAAACAACAATATGGCTTCAAACGTGGAAAGGGCACAATAAACTCCATTATGAACTTGAAGCTCATATGATAAAGATCAATTGGAAAGGGGAAAACAGTACACTTGTTTCATTGACTTCCAAAAAGCATTTGACAGAATTTGCAACTATAAATTGCTCAACATATTAAGATCTGTAGAGACAGATATGAACTCTGAGTAATAAAAACAATTACACTGGAATCAGAAGGCAATTATAATGGGAGATGAAAATGAAAATCTAAGATCTAGAGAGGAGTGCGACAATTTTGTGTAATATCACCAAGTTTATTCAACACTTATAGTGAGTGTTTAATTAAATTAATTGAAGAAACAGAAAAAGATATTAAGATGAATGGAAAATGGGTGAATAATATTCACTATACAGATGACACAGTGCTGTTGACTGATTCAAAAGGTCTGATAAAGTTAGAGATTGTGTATGAATATTGCAAAGAATATGGCCTAGAAAGTGGATAAGACAAAAAACGATGGTGGTATGCAAGGATCCTGAGAAAACATACAAGATTCCAGTCAACAACACAGCTGTATAGCAAGTTAGCAGTTATTGTTAGTTAGGAAGCATCATTACAGAAGATGGAAGATCAGATACTGAAGTCAGCACCAGAATAGCAAGAGCAAAAGACATTCTAAAAGAATAAATGTCTGATGAGAAGGGATATAAATCTGAAGAATAAATTCCAACTCTTCTTAAATTTGGTCTGTGTTAAATTACAGCTGTGAAACATGGACATTAAAACAGCTGATGATAAGCTACAATCCTTCAAATTATGGTGTGTTAGAAGAATTCTGAAAACATTATGGATAGACCATGTAACCAGTGAAAAAATATTGAAGATGAATGGAACTCAGCAAATACTAGTTAGAGAAATTTATGAAAAGAGGGATTTGATTTGCAGGGCCCATTTTAAGAGGTTCAGTGAGTGATATTTGTTTATGGGCACTGAAAGGGTAAGGTGGTGGCAGAAGAACATGATGCAGAAAGAAGATCTTGGATGGATGATGTGATATCCTGAGTGGATCAAGAAGCCTAATCATCCACAAAGATTAGCAGAGGATCATACGGAATGAACTACCATAGTTGCAAACCTCCAGTAATGGAAATGCCACATAAGAAGAAGAAATTTTAAAATTAGGGAGACATTAACTGAATCTGAGAATATCTATTTCATGTAAAGTGTAAGGAACATAAGGAACATGATGGAATGCAACTGAAGCAAAATGTCTGAGTGACTAATCCAGTGCCCATTAAAGTTACTTACAGAGATAATAATAGTATCTAGAATTAAGAGTAAATATTTTAGCCATGAGCCAACCTCTAACTACTGGGGGCTAGGGAAAAATACTATCCCTGAGGAAGAGTATCCCACTTCTACTGATTTCAGGGTGCTTACACCTTCCTCCAACCAACAGCTACTGGCCATTGTTAGATTGAGGATATAAGACTAGAAGGACCAGTGGTCTGATCCAAATAAGCAATTTCTATGTCCTTTATGGGGAGGAGCTTCTCCATTGACCTCAAAGTGCATTGCATCATGCCCTAAATAATTTTGTCACCTGTATATTTATGAAACAGAAAGTAAATGTTAGATTTTGTTAAAAAGGCAGGAATGTGAATTAAGGATGAGCTGATGCTTTTTCAGGAGGAGTTGCCACTGCCTGTTCCAATAATTTATGACCTCCTGTGCAGAAGTGAAAAATCAAATACATTCCTTTGTTTCCATGGCAACTACTGAATATAATGCATGTTAAATAGTGCATTACTCCTCTAATTAGTTTAATGGAGACTATTCCAGGACTAAAATACTATTCACCAGGAGTAAAATGTCAGATCTGGCCCTGTATATGGTGGTGTTCTCCCCCATTCTCCACGTTCTCACCATGATAAAAGGGCATGGGTTTTGTTTCATTTTTGTTTTGTTTTGTTTTGGTTTGGGTTTTTTTTTTAATTTTATTTTCATCATTGTCTTTGGAAGCTTGAAACAAATCAGTTTCTTATATTTCTGGAATCTTGCAACAAACAAAGCTCACAATTGGATTTCTATAGGCAGTACAGAAAGGTCTGCTGACACAGTTCAACATTCAGGGCTGGGGCTTCAGTTCTGAAATGTGAACTTGTGAAAGGATGAGAGTTCATATACTGTCAAATGACTTGTTCACAATACCCAGTATGTGGGCATGTAGCCTGGCTATGTATCTTGGTGAAGTAAAAGACTGCCAAGTCACATAGGGCTCATGCAATTATTTTCAACATATGAATCAAGTCTTGTGTGTACAAAACAAACTGAGCAAATGTCTTCTGAATAGCCTATCTACTAGCATTGTTAATTATTTTTAAATGCTGCAATTATTGTGATGTATACTGTAGAGCAATTGAAGTTATGAAGCTACTCTCAGAGAGAGGAGAAAGTCAAAGCAATCAAGAAAAATCCAGATGACGTTTGCAAATAGAATTTTTAAAATATAATGTGGATTTTGTTGATTGATTGTAAAGCATCAATAATAACCAGCACTGTAGAAGAAGCAAAGAAAGACGTCATCCTTACCCCAAGAAGCTGAAACACAGTGCAAAATGATACAATGAAAATATACTGGGAAGCCCAGAAGATGATGCTTGCCACAAGAGGATAGTTGTACAAACTAATTGTAGAATTAATTTCTTGAAGCAAATTTAATACATCTTCAAAGCAAGGTGCGAAACCCTTTGCACCCTCTGCCCCCAGGTCTGAGAGCCCAAGTTCCAGCCGGAGCCATAACGCCAAAGCAACATCTATTCACCTATTTTTAGCACGCTGGCACAAGCCATGCTAGCACGAGTCTGTCAACCCAGGCTGAGAGGCTCGTTCCCAGACACAATGACCTACCCCATAAGATAGAGCAGCATGTGCATTCTCCTTGAACAACTGAGGCCTCTTGGAAGGATTCTGCATTCTGAGATGCAGTCCCTCTCAGAACTCCTCAAGCAGTGGGCCAGTTGAGTACTATCCACAGTGCAGGCCAATGATCATCAGGCAAAACTGGGACCAAAGGTCAGATTCACCTGTGGTTTATTGTAGGCATCAGTAAACCACTGTGAATTATAAAAAGAATTTAGCCCTTTCTAAAGCCAAACCTTTCTGCAAGCCAACAATGTTTGGTGTTTTGTTTTCTATTACTTTTCAGTTTTGTGTGCTTCTACACCAAAAATCAAAATTACAAACTCCTGCAAGAAAGGCTGTTCCTGTGGTATCACACGTCTGAACGGTGTCAGACTATTCCCAAAATCTCTTAACATGACCTTTGCACATGAGATTTACAGCAGACTCAAGGGATTGTGATAAGTATCAAGACATATAGGTGCTTATCTGAACTGAACAGTCTGACCCCTTGAGTATCAACCAGTTTGTTACCCGATGAAGGATTTATGAAGAGTTTTGAAAGATCTTCTTTCCCTGATTCTCAATCCCCTTACATATAAAATAAGTTGGGACAGACTGCATGGGGCATTCTTAGCTCCTATGGCTCAGAACAAAATCTACACCCTGCCTAGAATCTCTCTACCATTCCTTTGTCTCCTCTCCCAAAAAATCAGATCGCTCTATAAAGTTCAATGGTTACCAACAGTCATTTCCTTCCCCATGTAAACAATGTTCAACTTTAATTGCTCTTTAATCTGTCAGTGCCAGTTCTCAAGGGAAACTATCCATTTTGCACTTTGTTTTTCATGGTTTGGGGAAAACAGATCCAGGATTTGCCAGTTTCTAGAACAGGAGTTTCATTTTTTTTAGGTTGCAGAGTAAGAAATAGAGGGGTTTTGTGTAAGTGTGGGTGTGTGAATGAGTTCCACTAGAGCTAGTTGGCTGGCTGTAGGCCCAGAGGAGCAGCATTCCTCTGCATTGCATTACATCATATCATTAACTAGAGATTAGAGAGCGCTTTTGCCATTTGCTGCCTGTAGGCTTGCATTGTATCTCTTCAGTCTGCACGAGTATAGTTATAAAAATTGCCTATGTGTGTTATTTGAGTCAGTGCACCCACATGGCTCTCTGGGGGCTGAACAACTCTGGAAAAATAAGTAACCCTAGGTCACTCCTGAAGTGTGGGTATCAGACTAGATAAATAGGACACTCCTGTTTCAAAGTGTGGGCCTGAGTCTCAGCCTGACCTCAACCCTGTCTCTCTTTTTATGCTGGTGTACACACATGTGTAGCAACCGGATTGCTCCCACATACTAGGCAGTTAAGATGGTTGAATATCACTTGCTCACATGAATAACTGTGAGTGCAAAGCTGCCACAATGATCTGTTGTGTAATAGGGTGGCTGGCCAGTGGGCAGGAGATCCTAGGGCTAAGCCAGCCCTGATTATGAGATGAGCCTCATCAAAGGGGAAACAGGTGATCTAATATAAAAGACAGCAGGATACTGCAAGGGTGTGTCTAGCGACGTGAATGAGCAAGCCCCCCAGCAAGCTCCAGCCAGAAAATGCTTCAGGTAGCTTCAGGTAGAGCTGACTGACAAAGAAAGAGCACTTGATGTAGTTGAGCTAAGTTTGAACTAGTGAACTGTGATTTGGGGACTTTAAAGTGTGGACTCATTGAGGATTTTTTGGATTATTTTGTGATTAAGTACTCCGAGGTTTGTGTGAATTTTACATGATATTAAACCAGCCCTAGAAAGGAGTACAGTGAGCGATACAACAGAGATTGTCTGTAGTGCTTAAGAGGGCCTGTAAGAGGGAACTAATAGGGGGAAAGGTGCCTGTAAATTGACCCCTGGACAGTTTAATATCCAGCCCTGTAAATGAAACATGAAAACTGATGTTGTTGACAACTTCATGAAAATGTGAAGTACATCAGCTTAACCTGTGTCTGCCCTTTGCAGCTCTGTAACTTTCATGCAGTGAAAATTGCTTTGTGTGAGTTTTGATGTCATTTTGTCACTGGCCCTTTAAAAAGTAGTGGGCCCAGCCCCACCCCTGCCTCACTCAGCTCTCCATGTGGGGAAAGTCACTTCAGCCATGTGACAGACAGGTCATGTGGCTAAATGAGTCCCAGGCCTAAATGAATCTGGGCCGTTGTCTCTTTATCGTAAATATCCATCAGTCCTTGTGTAATGCTCACCTGTCACTTAATCTCAGTTTTCAGTTTCTCTTTCCTTTAATGATGCATTTGTAAAACGGCAACTATACGCACAGTCACAACTTTCGCTTACAATGAAGAAACATGGAGAAAGGTCTTTAAGCTGCTGCTAGCAATACACAGATGACTTTCGGCATCGCCTTTACAGCTGATGTAAGCGGCACCATCTCCCAGCTTTCTCATTTTGGGACTGAAGCTGCACCTAGACAAACAAAAGCGGTCTCAGTAGGAAGAAGAAAGCACTTTGAAGAATTCATCTCTTCCATAACATTCACTATCAAAGACATTTACCCACAGATCAAGTCAGCTCACAGTCTGGGTGTCTAGTTGCACTTGGGCACTCAAAGATGGTGACCAAAAAACCCCATTTTCATCTGTGGTTAGCGAGAAGCATGTATCTTACACCATAAGAACCTTTGGGCTCTCTTACTGCAACTCTTCATACCTAGAAATGAAACCACATACCCTGAAGGTATCTCAACTGCTACAAAACTCAGCTGCCAGTCTGCTAAATAGCACGAGACACCATCAGCATATCACGCTGGTTCTCTCCTCTGCACTAGCTCCCATTGAACCCAGAGTCCTATTCAAGTGTCCTGATAGTCAAAGCTCTCCCCATTGTTGTCTCTATCTACCTGAGAGATCACTTCTCTTTCCATGACTATGCCTTCCCACAACCTCTGCATTCCGGTAGAACCATGAAACATGTGAGTGCAGGATAAGAATTTCCACAGCAGTTGGACCTACTGTATGGAACTCATGCCCTCATTGGATAAAAATAGCCACACACGTCAGTGCATTCAGAACTAAACGTCAACCTCATTTCTTCACTTTAGCTTCTCCTCCTCCCATAAGTTTCATTCATGCATACAATGATTCTAAATATTGAAGTATTTACCTCCCCAGGAAAGGAAGGGAGAGAGATTGTTTTTTGTCACTACTCTTATTGTTTTGAAGGCTCTCACATGCTATGGTGACAAGGGCCATATAAATACTCAGACTAATGGTGCCTGCTAGTGCCTTTCACTTATCTTCAGTCATCCACTTACAATAAGTGTTTATATTCATGTGTGACTTTAACAAAAGGCTTGATTAAGATCACATTGAATATCTTTCTTTTGGTCTATTTCTGTAGAAATCAAGACTTTGTTGTGAAGTTGCAAAGACTGAAAGAAGCTACAATGTTTTCAGTTAAGATGATATTAAAGAAATGACATGTTGTGATTGATACTGAATCCTTAACCATTCAGGCTCCAATCCAGCAAAGCACTTAAGCATGGGCCCATGCTTGAGTGCTTTGCTGGATTGAGGCCACAGTTAACTGTTCCCATGTGAGTAATCCATCTGAGGTCATTGGGATTATTAATGTGAATAAGGGCTGCTCGCATGAGTTAGGATTTGCAGGATAGGTACACAGGCATTGATTTTGGATTAAGTGGGAGTGTGAAAAGGCTGACACTCACTGCAGCTAGATTTTAGAAAAGTGTAAACTGATAATAATCCCAAAAGGTATCCCAGATGGCTTCTGTTTAGTATGATGTAGTACAGCAATTTGAAAAGCTTCTGTAACTATATCACTTTCAAGGACCATATTGTGTGCCTTGTTTCACTGAGAAATTAAAACTATTAGATTCTTCTAAATTCTCTCCAAAAGCTTTTTTTAAAAACTCACATCCACTAAACATCACTCACTATTAAGTTACATGAGATTTTGAGAGCAAGCAGGAGCCGTAGAAGGGAAATGTTGTATTAATGTAGATTTTGGATCCAGTGCCTCACAGAAAAGAACGAAACTACACATTTCCAGAAAACCAGAAAATGTATCTTGGGAAACAAGTTTTGTTCAGAGGTGACCATTTGTCAAAAAGGTAATAAATCTACACTAAATACATTCAGAACTCAAGGAAAGAAACCAGACGTGTATTAAAGAGTTTTCTAGCAGGAGCTTTAAAGCTTGGTGAACGTGACAAAATCCCTGCTTTTGGGGATCAGTACTTTTCCATTAGCAATGCATGGAAGTTTAAAACTTCATACTTAAGTGTTTAAGTCAATCTCTAACTATGAAGGGGTTAGAGGGCAGATTATTCCATATCTGCCTACTGTGGGGTTTCTTGCACGTTCCTCTGAAGCATCCGGTCACTGTCAGAAACAGGACATTGGATTAGATGGGTCATGGGTCTGATCCAGTGTGGAAATTCCCATGTCTAAATTCCTAGGGAAAACAATGAGAAGTCACACTTCAGAGAATTCTCCAGTCAGTGTGTGAGAATCTTGAAATATTCTCAACAATACAGGATTTGTAGTGCTGGCCATTACCAGAAGAGTCTAGTGATGTATTTGTATTCTTTGCTTCTGCTGTGTATTTTAATATGATTACTATAAGGAAAGATGAAGAAATAAACCTTAATTCAGTTTTAAAATAGTATTAACAAACATTTATATGAAATACTTTCTTTTATTCAAGTACTTACATGTATTGATATAAGAAGTTATAAAGATGCAGAAAAGTGACACACAAAGTTAAGTTCAAGTAACTTCAAAGAATAAGAGTTGAGCTGTGCGCTCGGTGATGTCAATAGCAAAACTACTGTTAATTTTGATGGCAATAGAATCAGGGCCTATTTAAAGTAAGAAGTTGTATGAAATTAGAGTGTAAGTACTTTGGAGCAGAAACTGTGTACAGAGCCTCACACCATGGGGCTGTTCAGGACCAGTATCTACTTTTATTATGATTATGAAGTGTCTGGCACAGTGTTACATCATAAAGCATCTATAAAGGGGGGAATAAGGACAACCTGAGGAATTACAGACCAGTCAGATTAACTTCAGTACCCAGAAAGATAATAGAGCAAATAATTAAGCAATCAATTTGCAGACACTTAGAAGATAATAAGATGATAAGTAACAGTCAGCATGGATTTGTCAAGAACAAATCATGTTAAACCAACCTAATAGCTTTATTTGACAGGGTAACAAGCCTTGTGGATGGAGGGAAGCAGTAGATGTGGTATATCTAGACTTTAGTAAGGCTTTTGATACAGTCCCGCATAACCTTCTCATAAACAAATCAGGGAAATACAACCTAGATGGAGCTTCTATAAGGTGGTTGGAAAATTGTTCCCAGAGAGTAGTTATCAGTGGTTCACAGTCCAGCTGGAAGGGCATAACGAGTGGGATCCCTCAGGGATCAGTTCTGGGTCCAGTTCTTGTTCAGTATCTTCATCAACGATTTAGATAATGGCATAGAGAGCACACTTACAAAGTTTGCAGGTGATACCAAGCTGAAAGGGGTTGCAAGTGCTTTGGAGGATAAGATTAAAATTCAAAATGATCTGTACAAAGTGGAGAAATGGTCTGAAGTAAATAGGATGAAATTCAATAAGGACAAATGCAAAGTACTCCACTTAGGAAGGAACAATCACTTGCACACATACAAAGTGGGAAATGACTGCCTAGGAAGGAGTACTGCGGAAAGGGGTCTGGGTGCAATAGTGGATCACAAGCTAAATATGAATCGTTGCAAAAAAAGCAAACATCATTCTGGGATATATTAGGAATGTTGTATGCAAGTCACGAGAAGTAATTCTTCTGCTCTGCTCTGCACTAATTAGGCCTCAACTGGAGTATTGTGTCCAGTTCTGGGCACTACATTTCAGGAAAGATGTGGACAAATTGGAGAAAGTCCAGAGAAGAGCAACATATGTGATTAAAGGTCTAGAAAACATGACCTATGAAGGAAGATTGAAAACATTGGGTTTGTTTAGTTTGGAGAAGTGAGGAATGAGAGGAGACATAACAGTTTTCAAGTACATAAAAGGTTCTTACAAGGAGGAGGGAGAAAAATTGTTCTCTTTAACCTCTGAGGATAGGGACAAGAAGCAATGGGCTTAAATTGCAGCAAGGGCAGATTAGGTTGTATAGTAGGGAAACCTTCCTAACTGTCAGGGTGGTTAAGGACTGGAATACATTGCCTAGGGAGTTTGTGGAATCTTCATCATTGAAGATTTTTAAGAGCAGGTTAGACAAACCCCTATCAGGGATGGTCTAGATCAGGGGTGGGCAAACTACGGCCCAGGGGCCACAACCGGCCCTTCAGACGTTTTAATTCGGCCCTTGAGCTCTCGCTGGGAAGCGGGGTCCCGGGCTTGCCCCGTTCCATGCATCCCAAGGCTCCGCGCATCTCCCGGAAGCACTGACATGTCCCCGCTACGGCTCGTTCACTTAGGGGCAGCCAGGAAGCTCTGCACACTGACCCTGCCCCAAGTGCCGCCCGCACAGCTCCCATTGGCCAGGGTTCCTGGCCAATGGGAGCTGCAGGGGCGGCACCCGCGGACAGGACAGTGTGCAGAGCCGCCTGCCGTGCCTCCGCGTAGGAACCAGAGGGGGGACATGCTGCTGCTTCCGGGAGCTGGTTGAGGTAAGTGCCGCCTGGAGCCTGCACCTCTGAACCCCTCCTGCACCCCAGCCCTGATCCCCGTTCTTCCCTCTGAGCCCCTCAGTCCCAGCCCAGAGCACCCTTTTGCACCCTCAACCCCTCATCTCCAGCCCCACCTCAGAGCCCGCACCCCCAGCTGGAGCCCTCACCCCCCCCTGCACCCCAATCCCCTGCCCCAGTCCAAAGCCCCCTCCCAGACCCTAAACTCCTCATTTCTGGCCCCACCCCAGAACCCTCACCCCCTCCTGTACCCCAACCCCCAATTTTGTGAGCATTCATGGCCCGCCATACAATTTCCAATCTCAGATGTGGCCGTTGGGCCAAATATTTTGCCCACCTCTCATCTAGATAATACTTAGTCCTGCCTTGAGTGCAGGAGACTGGATTAGAAGACCTCTCGAGGTCTCTTCCACTCCTATGATTCTATAATCCTACACCACTGATGTCTGTAGGAGTTTTTCCATGAACTTCAATGGGAGCAGAAGGCCTACAGTGAAATAATATACTGAGATTGTTCAGAACAAGAGGGAAATTTTATTTCCATTTTATTCCATTTGTACAGTATATATGATGCTCTTGTGTTATTACTGTTATCAAAACTACACACTCGTGTTAAATAGCACCACTCCTAAGATCAGGCTGGGTTAGTATGGAGGTTCATTCTAACACTGATCACTATGGTGCTCATGCTTGATGACATTAGCTGGTATGTTTTCAGGGCCAGCTCCAGGCACCAGCGCAGCAAGCGCGTGCCTGGGGCGGCAAGCCGCGGGGGGGCAGCCAGCCATTAGCTGCGAGGGCGGCAGTCGGGCAGCGTTTCTGCGGGAGGTCCACCGGTCCTGCGGATTCGACAGCAATTCGGCAACGGGAACGCCAACAGCGCAGGACCGGCGACGTGCCCGCAGGAATGCCGCCGACTTCGCGGGACCGGAGACCTCCTGCAGAAACGCCGCCGACGGTTGCCTGACTGCTGTGCTTGGGGCGGCACAAAACATAGAGCCGCCCCTGTATGTTTGGGATGAATTTCTAGCTATGTTTGCTGATAATGCCTAAATGCAGTACCTCCAGGTACTAAGGCTCCAGCTACATTACAAGCTGGGGGTATGATTCCCAGCTCACACACACATACTCACACTAGCCTGAGTATAAATAGTGGTGTAGTTGCAGTAGCACAGGCAGCATCAGCATGGCTGGCCAAGCCAAGTACAAACCTGCCTGAACACTGGCTATGTAACTCAGCATGGCTAAGCCATGCTGCCACTTCCCACGTTACTGCCGCTGCACTACTATTTATACTTGTGCTAGCATAAGGCTACTGCAAATATACGTGTGCAGGCTAGGAATCACACCCCTAACTTGTAGTGTTGAAGTAACCAAAGTATGGTTAGGCCTTGCTCTCCCAGAGAGTGTTTAGGATCTGAAAACACCTGGAGAGAACTACTGCATTACTGAATGTAAGAATTTTCAAGAAAAGTTAGGTGAGGTGGCTTCATATGTTAGCATTAACCTACAGAGGCGATGAGGATTTTGAAATAACAAGGGCATTTTCTTATAATAAAATGTTGAGGCAGGAGCCTGTGTGGGACTGGGTACCACACATAAGAAAGGAAGAATGAGGCTATTATCAGATTCAAAGCACAGTATTTTTCATTGTGTTTTGAGATGGTTTTGCTAAGAAATTGTTGCAAACAATACACAAATTCAAACCTTGTTTTGGTAATTCTGAGTCTGTTGCTGAAGGACTTCTAGACAGATGCAACCCTTCCCCTGAGGTGTGGCTTAAGCCTCCTCCCTTTCTCTCCTTGGTGCTTGCTATCACCAGTTTTTCCCCTTCCCTCACATGGGTTTGGTCCTAGGTTCTTGTGTATGCCTGGTGCTTCCACCCAAGGTAACTCCTCATTGTGCCATGTACACAGAGGTGCACTCCCTTGAGAACATTACTTATACTACTAACTAGCATGGAGTGTACAGCCCAATATACAAGGGAACAATAAAGTAAATAAAATAAACCCCAGCTAAGGAATGACACACCCAAAATAACAAAGGGAGCAGGAAAATAGAATCGAGGGAAGGAAAGAGTTAATAAGCCAATTCCCCACTTCTTAACATGCCAACCCAGTGGTGCTGGAATTAGCAGTGCTGGGGATGCTGCCACACCACCTGGCTTGAAGCAGTAATAACAAACAGCAAATACATGGTTTCCATCATCAGCACCTCCACTATAAAAATTGTTCCAGCAGCCCTGCTCAAACCCCCAGCTCCCTCACAGGCACCTTCTAGGGGTAGATAGTATGCTGAGATTTGTTGGCTGGCTGAAACAAAAAATGTCCCCATATTCTATGTTCACCCCTGCATGGGGTAGAATCCTCTCCTGACTCCAACCAGGGTCACTGGTTCCCTGCTGTGGAATCCTCCGGTGGTCTGGGCTGGCTCTTGGTAGCTGGTGCTGGGTCACATCTCTGTCTCTGCAGAATGCTCTGAAGTGCTACAACTGCCTGATCCAGGCAGTTAAATCTTACAGCCATGCAAGAACTGCCTGGGGTGGAGGAGAAAAGGGGGAGTTTTTTGCAGTCTCCCTGACCGGTACTCTCTCTCTGACCAAAAAGCTAGCTATGTAAAGTCTGGATGTCCCCTCACTGAGAGCTGTGCAGCCCAGGCTTGTCATTGGTCCAGTGGACTGCTTTCTGTATTTTTATTTCCTTCTGTCCCCATCTCAAACTTGAAGGATGCTGGAAAATTTGGTCAGGGGGCTCTGGTATCCATTATAGGTGTAGTCCTTTTGGCAGAGCTGACTCATGTTGAGGTAGTGATCCACCACAACTCCCAGATCCTTCTCAGCAGTGCTGCTGCCAAGTCAGTTTTCCCCCATTCTGCAGTTGTTGTTTTCTTCTCTAAGTGTAGAAGCTTGCCTTTGTCTTTGTTGAATTTCATTTTGTTGTCTATAGCCAAGTTCCCCAATGTATCCAGATCCCTCTGAATTTTAGCTCTATTCTCCAAAGTTTGGCAACCCCGCGCCCCCGCCCAGCTTTGTGTCATCTGCAAACTTGAACAGTGTGCTTTCTATACATTAATAAAGATGTTAAACAACATTAGACCCAGAACAGATCCCTGTGGAACCTCACTTTAGAGCTCCCTCCAATCTGACATCATTCTATTAATAGTTACTCTATTTATGCGGTTTATGTATCCACTTAATGGCAGTTCTGTTGAGCCCACATTTCTCCAGCTTACTTATCAGAATGTCCTGTGGAACTGTCTCAAAAGCCTTGCTGAAGTCTAGGCACAGTATGTCCACTCTATTCCCCCTATCAATCAAATCAGCAATGAAGGAAATCAAGCTGGTTTGGCATGATTTGTTCTTGGTAAATCCATGCTGGCTGCTAGTGGTTACCCCTTCATCCTCCAGGTATTCACAAATTGAATGTTTTACACATTGCTCCAGTAGCTTTCCAGGTATCGAAGTCAGGCTTATTGGTCTATAGTTCCTCAATTCCTCCTTTTTAAAAATGGTCATTACATTAGCCCTTCTCCAGTGTTCTAGGACCTCTCCTGTCATCCATGAGTTTGTGAGCATTATCCACGAGTTTGTAAGCTCCAAGATTTCTTCAGCTAATTCCTTTAGTACCCTCAGGTGAATAGCATCCGGTCCTGCTGGTCTGAATTCATTCAAACTGGTCAGAAGATCTCTGACATGTTCTTTACTTATCCCAATCCGCATTTCTTCCCCTTTATTGTCTATGATAACTTCCTCTTCCTCCCAAGAAGAAGATAAAGAAGATACCATAGCTACAGAATAGAGAAATGCATCCTGGAAAATACTGAATCTTACAAGAATTAGGGAGCATAGTGCATCAACAACTGAACATGAGCTTCCAGGGTCATACTGTAGCAAAAAGAGATATATAAAGAAAGCGGTAATGAATAGGAGTAGAATAGTTATTTTTACTTCTGCATTTGGCATTGGAGAGACCAATACTGGAATCCCGCGTTCAGACTGCTGCGGACCTAACCAGTTCATCGTTATTACATTTGATTGACAACCTACTGGCCTGCCTTGCTTCGTGTGTGTGTGTGTGTGTGTGTGTGTGTGTGTGTGTGTGTGTGTGTGTGTGTGTGTGTGTGAGAGAGAGAGAGAGAGAGATGGGGTATACTGGTAGGGGCCTCATGCCCCTGCCACCCCGCACCTCCAAAAAGGCTGCCTAGAGTGGTTGTGTGGAACATAGCCAATCAGGGCCCAGCAGCCTAGTATAAGAAGAGCTGCAGGGCCAGAGGCAGTTCAGTTCCTTGCTGGAGCTGTAGGAGTGTGGATGGTTGATGGAGCTACAGTAGGGGCATTGCCAGCAGATCGAGGAACGTGATCATTCCCCTCTATTCAGCATTGGTGATGCCTCATCTGGAGTGCCCAGTTTTGGGCCCCACACTACAAGAAGGATGTGGAAAAATTGGGAAGAGTCCAGCGGAGGGCAACA
Organism: Chelydra serpentina; assembly: GCA_037349315.1. Lineage (NCBI taxonomy): Eukaryota > Metazoa > Chordata > Testudines > Chelydridae > Chelydra > Chelydra serpentina. The sequence continues at coordinate 50,820,014 of JBAIAC010000010.1, forward strand.
AAAATGATTAGGGGGCTGGAGCACATGACTTATGAGGAGAGGCTGAGGGAATTGGGATTGTTTAGCATGCAGAAGAGAAGAATGAGGGGGGATTTGATAGCTGCTTTCAACTACCTGAAAGGGGGTTCCAAAGAGGATGGATCTAGACCATAGGCGCCGACTCCGTGGGTGCTCCGGTGCTGGAGCACCCACGGAGAAAAATTGGTGGGTGCGCTGCACCCACCGGCAACTCCCCACCCGCCCCAGACCCGCGGCAAACTTACCGAGCACCGGGAGACGTTGCGGGGCCCAGCCTCCGACGCTGGGCAACGTTGCGTCGGCATCGGGGGCGGGGCCCTGCAACGTCACCCGGCGTCGGGGGCGGGGCCTGGCGTCGGGCGGGGCTCCGCCCCCGACGCCAGGTGATGGCACCCACGGGCGTCCCCGGAAGTCAGCTCCTGTGATCTAGACTGTTCTCAGTAGTACAGGTGACAGAACAAGGAGTAATGGTCTCAAGTTGCAGTGGGGGAGGTTTAGGTTGGATATTAAGAAAAACTTTTTCACTAGGAGGGTGGTGAAGCACTGGAAGGGTTACCTGGGGAGGTGGTAGAATCTCCTTCCTTAGAGGTTTTTAAGGTCAGGCTTGACAAAGTCCTGGCTGGGATGATTTACTTGTGGACTGGTCCTGCTTTGAGCAGAGGGTTGGACTAGACGACCTCTTGAGGTCCCTTTCAACCCTGAGATTCTATGAACCCCAGACAGGGCAGTGCTGCCAGAAGCTGGGGAGAGCGAGAAGGAGCCCTGAGCTGGTTGCTGGGACTCCATTAGGACAAGACCCTGAGGTAAGGGTGAAGACGGCATGGGGCGGCGGCCCAGGAAATTAGAGAAGCCTTGCAGTATAGTTAAAGGGACACAGCAGATGGCTGCTCTCTGCAGGGTCTCTGAGCTGGGACCCGGAGTAGTGGGCGTACCTGGGTACTGCCACAGGGAGGAAGTGGCCTGGACGTTGAGGCACCCCAGAGGAGGAACTGAACTATAGTGGTCCAGCTGGAGAGCTGTAGCCAGGAAGCCCAAGAGGGCGAAGACATTGTCTCCAGGGAGGGAGCCCTGGGACACTGCTCTATCTTACAGTATGGACAATCTGAGAGAGAGCAGGCACATGCACTTGGTCAAGGGGGTACTCATGAGTGCACCCCAGTACAGTGTGTGTGTGTTTTTGCATTGCTATGCTCTGATGCATCCCAGAATAGCACAATATCATCCTGGATTACAATTTACAGTGGATTAATTACAGCTGTTATTAAACTTCCCATGTGGCTCATACACAAACCAAAGTTTAACTCATTAGCAAACACTTAAGATGATAAAACTCAATTTGCAAGTAAAGGAGCATGACTCAGTTCTGGCTGGTTACAACCCTAAGGTTCAGCATCACTTGTCTGTGAAATTGTTTATATCGTATACCCTCATCCCATTTCCCCAAAATGTTCACACTCTGGACTTCGTACAACCAAAATTAAATAATGTCTTCTGGAATGACCTTAAAGACTATGGGTGTAAATTGGCATAGCTACCCAATGGTAGTTTTGCACCAGCTGGTCAGATATAAGTAGGGTTGCCAAGAGTCCCTTATTACAAGGAACATCCCTTATTTTTTATCTCTGTACAACATGATTGGGAGTTGCCAAGTGCTGCAAAAAGCAATAAGAAATACCCCTGCCAAATGTAGGTGAGTGATTATTATTAATTATTATTATTATTATTGATAATAATACTAACAACATTAAGAGGAGGGGTGGGGCTAGGGTGCTAAGAAAACAGTTCCTTATTGCTGGAATACAATGTTGGCAACCCTACAAAGTATTCAGAATGCTGGAATTGAGCTTGTAACACCACTGCTACTGTGAAGAAGAAAACAGAAGTCTTGTTGCTGCATCCTTGCATCATAAATATCATAATGTGCATAAATATCACACTGAAAATGGATAGCCGGACTGTGAAATTAAAATCTGTATTTGTGCCACAAACTTTGAAAGTGCCACTTTTAAATGTAAATAAAAGGTTTCTTATGGAAGTGGTCAGCTTGTCCACTCTGGAGAATGAAGGCTTCTTTTTATCCACAGAACAAGTATATTGTGTGCAAGGTTCCCCATCCTGTCCTGCCATTGCACCTCAGTGATCTGGAGACAAGACCTTTTAAGGCTGAAAGAGCATTTCAGGTTTCATACTCAGTCACACAGGCCACCAAACAGGCATTATGTGGTAACAATATTCATTATCAATCTTGACTGGTTTCAAAGTGACAGCCTTGATGTGAAAGACTTCATAACTCATTACCAATCCCCTGAGCTAGTCAGCACCTTCTGAGAAACACATTTTATAGAGTCTTAAAGAAACCAAACAATACTGTATCAGGATCATGTGTTAGGTCTGTGGCAGATGTGCTTTTGTCAGTTTAAAGTTCAATATGGCTACACAGGAAGACAGAGAGAAGGAACTTACAGAGTCAAAACCCCCAGTAGCTACTGTGAGCTGCACAATACTAATTATCATCAAAGTAATCTGACCTATTAAAAAGGAAATCTTTAATCAGCTGTTTCAGAAATATTGTAATTTATATTTTATTTTAAATCTTAAATAATGCATGATTGATCTAAAAACAAGGTTGATTAATTTACTGGAAGTTTTACATAAAGTAAAATTTGTTTTAAATTATTAAATAGTTTACACTCCTAGTTGATCATTTACTCTAATTAGGTACGTTAATACCTATTGATGGCTTGGCTATTCTTATTTTGCATCTCGATTAGGAAATATGAGTGTTCTTAGTCCCTTTCCTCCACTTAGCCCTAACTGGAACTATCTTCATTTTCTAGCCCTCTGTACAGCTGGACCAATTCTGTGTCGCATAGATTCTATGTCAGCAGAGGGAATTCAGTTTAAGTAACAACCCCTCTCCAGTTAAGTCCTACTCAGAATATGGGGTTGGGGATGGAATCAGTGCTTGTCAAATGGACAGGCTAAAAATCAAGAAGGTAATATTGTTAAGAATAATTTATTTATAAACTACACTAATTCAAAGATTAGGAAGTGGTAACATGGCCTGGACTAAGAGTTATGAGACCTGGTTAGTATTGCAGGCAAGTTACATTCACCTCAGAAAATTATAATTAGTTCTGATCGTACTTGGATGGCTTCTTGCCCTTAATGGAAACCCTCAAGCAAGTGTCAAGTGGTCACTGAACATACATTATGCTACCTCAACCTCACCCCCAAAACCTCCTACTGGAGCATCTAGTTAGAATTTTCATAGATCTTCAATGTGTACTATATAGTAATATATGCTCAGGCAGGTCCCACAGGCAATTCCTACTGCTGACAGCACCTGAAGTAATATATGACCTATTGTTTCCAAAGCAGCACGATAGGGTTCTTTGCTTTTATTAAATTCTGAGGCTATAGGACAACATCCACTCCTAAAGAAGGGCTTTCATTGCTACCCCTCAGGGAGATTTTTGATCACACTAATATAGTGAGAGATATTTCAAGGGGAGAGGAAAGGATACTTGACAGGCTTCAAATGTAAGTTGACATGCCCACCTGACAGCTCACAGGTCCCTGGAAGATATGTAACCTTGAACCAAGGATAAAGGATGGTGACAAAATAATGCCTAGATTGAATTTCATTCTGTTTCTCTCCTCCCTCAGCAGCCTATCACTCATCCCTTCAGCAAGACCAATGACTTGTTTTAGCTTGTCTTTTCAAAGTGCTTTTTCATATAGCTGAGGGGATGCTGTGGAAGCTTTATTAATGGTATGGCTTGTCTGAAAGTGCCTATACAGATCATATATCACTTGGTGTAGCCTCCAATGAACTAATATGCAAGGCACACATGCTCCATTAAGTTCTAGCAGAGAGGAAAAGTATTAGCCTCTGACATTCTACAGCAATCAGTACTCACGCTGAACTTACACCCTCTTGTTCAAAATGAGGGGTGGCTGGGCAGCTCAGGGGAGAAAACATTACCAAATACAATATTCATATAATCCTTGTGGGTCGCAGGGATTTATTCTGATTTATTTCCCAGCCCACCACAAATTGCAAGATAGATATGTTGAAATTTGGTTATATTAAGGAGAACACTGTAAGTATCTCAGACCCTGCATACAGGGTTGTTAAAAAAGGGAGGGTATATGAATAGAAATCCTGTCTGAGGAGCAGAGGCTGGGAAATAAAAAGACAGGTACAACAGTGTAGTCTTTTTCTGAGCATTTCTGATTGCAATAGTACAGCTTTCCTCTGCACCAGAGGTAGATTACATACCTTCTAATCCACCGAGAATGCAGATGCAGTACGGCAGATGGAAAGAGCATTAGAAAGAAATGGCAAATCCTTATCTTTGTTTTCAACCTTAGCAGACCTACAAGCAAAAAAAATGTGCACTACTTAGCAATTATTTTTAGTGCTAATTGGATAGGATAAAGCCCTGGAAATCTTGGCAGTCTTCATATCTACCAAACACAGTTTAGGCAGCATAAATAAGCTATGGATAAAGAAATTCTAGCCATGACCATATCTGGAGGCTTTGTAGCTGAAATTAAACCTCACTATAATATAGAAATTAAAACTTGCCAGATGTTACAGGGCTTTGATATAGTTCAACAGAGGTAAGATTATGGGTTTATTAACTATGCCAGCTGGTATTGTGAGATTTATGATTTTTTTTATGTGATACTTAATGTGAACCTATAAAGACACAAGGAACATAAAAGTATGTGAAACCCTAACCAAAAAAAGAGCTCATAAAATCACATCAATCAAATGTAAATGTTGTAATAAATTAAATGAACACCAGAGGTCTCTACTCAACTCCCTGCAGCACCTCAGGAATGAAGAAATGCAGCAAAAGACTTTTTCTAAAAGCTTTTCTGAATTTCTAAACATTTTAGAATGACACCGTCTGTAACTAAATCCTTCTGTTTTGTGTGGAATAACATGTTATCTTTGTACAGTAGACCACAACCCACACAATTCCACAGCAAAGGAGTTTGAGCTGGAGTTACTGCTATAAATGAGAAAGGGCTGCTGGCGAGTCCTTTTCTGGCCCCGACTCAGGAACATGCTTAAATCCATCCCTATTCAGGAAAACACTTAAATATGTGCTTAAATTTAAGCACATGCTTAAGTCCAACTGACTTCAATTTAAGCAAGGGGCTTAATGCTGTCCTGGATAGGGATGTATTCCCTAGTGGTGGGGCCTGAGGGGCCTATGGCTTGGGAATTCACTCCCACACTTGGTCCAAAATAGCCAAAATCTTAAGACTTCGGGGCACATTACACAGCTTATCTCCTCCTTCCCCCCACCCCAGACATTTGAAAATGGGGGGGGGGATATAAATGGCAACAGTTAGGGGGTGACATTTTTAGATTACCTTGTTTACAGGTGGTAGATTATATCTGGATTTTACTGCTGCATTTAAAAAATATATCACCGATAATACGCTAAGTTATGTTAGGTGAGCCAAAAGTGTATACAAGTGCCCTGTTCAGCCTTTGTGTATATATAAATAAATCCAATACATTTAAAAAAATAAATATATATCCTCTGTACATTGAGTGTTCATGTTGTATATTACACTGGGGGTTTTTTTTTTAAAGAAAAGGAATAGAACAAGTAGTTAAATTACTACCATAACATAAGCAATAAACTACAGCAAAACATGTGAAAATAAATTACTCGAAGCATTAGAGGGGCTGGTAGCACTGCCTATTAAGGTTTCCTGACATTTCCTGTCAAAGGAACCCATTTTCAGTTGTGGGATAGAGTGAACTGGAAGAAAAGAAAAAACTGACACCAATCAGCTCCAATTATCCAATCTGCTCAGAGACTGCGGGGAATCGGAGGGATGTGGGACTTCTAATAGCCAAGCCCAGCTCCTTCTAGGTGAGAAAGGTTGTATTGAAGAAGGCTGGGGTATATGTGTTCAGAACAAAGAGATAAAGGGTTCACCATGGTACCAGAAAAACAAACATGCATCTGTATGTGCGCAAAGAATCGGACAAGGCAAAACAGAAGGTAAAAGACTGCTTTGACAAATGGGTGATGGAAAATGGGAGACCAGTTATACTTTTGGCTTATGCTGTACAGGAGCATAATTTATGGCACTGATGGCTTGGTTCCTACCACTGTGGACAAACTGAATTCATCTGTGTATAAAATTCAGGTTACTGGAAATAAAGTGGATAAGCTGTTTAAAAGTAAGTCCTTCCCCCTCCAGAGACTGCCTGATGATCATGCTTTTATGGGTACACATCACTACTGTTGCAGTTGAGAAATGAGCTCACAATTATGCCTGACAGCAGAGATGTGGTTTGTGTGATCCAAAGAAACAAAGACGATGAAGTTACCTTTCAATGCCCAGTCATGTTCATGCCTCAGGATAAAGGACTTGGGGACACTGAAGGGAGCCACTTTGAAATTGTGGGGGTTATGTTTTCAGGAAATAAAATGTATACCTATGGGTCTTGGAAGGGGAAAGTAAACTTTACTAACCCTGACTTAAGTTAAGGAGATGAATCTATATAAACTTAACAGAAAGCGCTGGTTTGTTAATGTATTGTAGAATGGGGAGCTAGGGTTGGAAAACAAAAGGCAACACTGATGGTAATGACCCAAACTCCTTTAATCCCTACTACCATGGGCAAACTATATAGTCCCAAGTCACCGGTAAAAGTAATAATGCATTTTCCCTGAATAGGTCAGGTCCACCTAGCTGTGTAATTGCTACATCCACACCTGGGACATTGCTTAAAAATGTACAGTTTGTGCACATACTCTTTTAAACCTCTCACTGAAATATGGCAAAATTTGCTAATTGTGTAAGAGGAAGTGCATTACTGTTGTATATTAACTAACAAGGAACTAGACTAGCATTATGTCAGGAATGTCCATGAGCCCCAATAGCTAGGCAAGAGACTATGCTGCAGCCTGGTATCTTTTGAACTAGACTCCAAAACTTAGATAGAGTTGTTGGTTCCATTTCTGGACTGTTTGGATCTGGGATGTCCATTTGGAACAGAGCAGCTATGAAAGATATAAAAAGGCATGTTAACTATTTTAAGCATCATGCAGCAGAAACCGTTTCTAAACCCATGGCAGTGAGGGCCTGATCCTGAGAAATACTGTCTAATACACATGACATTGTTGAGCTATTTAAACAAGAAAAGATTAATGAATTGATCACAGAAAATAAGCAAGGAAGGGAAAATCATGTGGATAAGCAAGTTAATTGCACCACTTATGGGAGTTATGTTAACTTCCATAACAGTTCTTTTGGGACTATGTTAATAATGATCAATTAGCTAAATGGTACTGTCCTCAGTGCATATCACAGATTCTTGTAAACAAGTTTCCTTTGGCACAATTCATATTGTGGGGTCAGTGACCCCCACATCCTAACTGAGGCACATGTTATTCAAAACAATCATGCTTGGTGTCAGGTTTCACGTTTATTTCTTTTATGGTATCTTTACCAATATTGGATTCTGACACTGCAATCTTTAATACATTGCCTACTCACCGTTCAGTAAGTTGCCTGTAAGACAATGTCTTCAAGGAACACCGGAATGTACTCAGCTATTGATGTATCACTCAGAAACATGAATCTGGAAGGCGCTGCACATGGCTTGTTGTTCTGCTAAGGGATAGCAATACAAGTGTAGATGTAATGTTTCTAACATCACAATTCCCATGTGTGTCCACATTGGCCTGGAAAGTTAGTTGCTAATCTCTCCTGATGCCCAATGGTAAGGATAAACTATAATATGGAGGGACAGTACCGTGTAGTAAGTAATTATAAGAAATTTACTCATCCCATGAAGATGAGTCATGCAAGGGACTCCTCCCATCAGCTGAGCTTTGCAGCCAAAAGCATGTAGGAGGAAGAGAATAAAACCCCTAACAAAAATGAACTGATTATCTTTATGCTGCTTGGACTCTGGGGGGCAAGATGTTTCTAGGCATAAGCAAGAGATCCCCAGATGCTTAGCCTGGGTTAGCCCTAAAGGACATATAGAACTTGCTGATTATAGACACTTCTATTGCCTTTTGAAACTTAAGATTTGTGTGTATATATGTTTACCTGATTTAACCTTGTAAATATTTCTCTGGTTTCCTTTTCCTATTTAATAAATCTTTGTCTAGTTTATTACAGGATTGGCTACAAGAATTGTTGTTGGTGTAAGATCTAGGGGGCCATTGACCTAGATAAGTGACTGGTCCTTTGAGACTTGGCGTAACCTGTAGTGTGCTGTGATTCTTGGTGTCAAGGACCAGCTATCACAAAGGTACAAACACCTGGGCGGTGAGATAAATTAGAGTACCTGAGTCTGTGACTCCATGTTATGGCTGTTATAATGCCTGAGGAATTTACACTTGATAATTGGTTGGTGAAATATAAGTATAGAACTCATAACCAATTTGGGGTTTGTGTCCTGGTTCCTAACAGTCTGCCATGAAGTTTGTATTCATGCTCTTGAGTCATTGCAGGCAGCATTACAATTACATCTACTTCATTCCTTTTATCCATTGCCTTCCCTTCTGTTATTAAAAGCTATTGAGTTTATCTGGTAACACTTGTTCTTCAAAACTCTAATATTTAATATCCATGGTCCCGTATCCTATTTATTGCTAGTTATTATATTTTTCATTTTTTTTACTAGACACATATGAGTTGGCTACTGCCAGGGTCACTTACTTTGTTTTATTTTTGAACACTGGTATCAAATTTGCATTTCTCAAATCTTCACACAAGTTCAATATGCCTTTTCAAGAGATTGGCAATAATTTAGTAAATTGATGATTAGCTAATTGCCTTACCAAACTGTAGTCCCAATCCTGAAAATATACATATAATTCACTTTACTCACGTGACTAGTCCCATCTTAGCCAATTACTATTGGTTGCATGAAATTAAGCACGTGCATATGATGTATGTAAGCCAGTGGTTCTCAAACTTTTTTTTCGCAGACCACCTGAAAATTGCTGACGGTCTCGGCAGACCACTTAATGATCTTTCCAAATGTTGTTTGTACCATTAGCTAACTATTGTAAAGCGCTTTGGATAAAAGTGCTACATAAAAAAAACCTAATAATAAATGTTTTTTTGTTCTACAAATAAAAGCACACAACTCGTATTTTAATATCAGTAGTCTTACCTTTCTAATGCAATGGATGTGCCCTCTCTCCCCCACTGTGGCAGCCCCCGAGCTGGGGCTGGGAAGGAGGGCCGTCTCTCCCTGTCATCCGCAGCCCTGGAGCTGGGGAAAGTTGCCTCTTTCTCTGGATGCCACCACCCTGCACATCTCAAATTCCCCCCACCTCCTCTTCTCACCCCACTGTCCCTCCCACCTACCCCTTATTCCCCTCAAGCCCACCACCTCACCTTACATGTGCATCTTCTCCAGGGTCCAGGCAACTAATTACGTGGATGGCCCTTCATTCTCTCACGTGTGGCCACCCAGGCACGCACCTTAGAGGGAACTATACGTGGCCCCCCTGAATGGAGCTCGTGGACCACTGGTGGTCCACAGACCACAGTTTGAGAACCTCTGATGTAAGTGATACTTCTCAGTCCTGACCTGAAACATCCTAGACAATCATAGACAAACCTAGACATACCAGATTTTGTGGTAGCTTTCCGATGTGGATAAATAGAACAATGATATCACTTTTGTTCAGTATTTTAATGTAGATATTCATGAAAGAGAGGGCCTGTTCATTAATCCATTTTACTACCTTCTATCTATGCCATCACGCAGTTGATGATGAAATCAAGGAAGGCTATATGATCTTGTATTTAATTGTATATCCTTGGATATGTATAGAGTGGCATGTAAAGAGTTAAGCTGTTACATAACTTGTAGAGTATATTTTAGTGACATCCTAAATAAGTGGTATTTATAGTGTATTTGTTCCTGGGGAGTCAGGTGAATTAGAGTTGTACACAAACAACTCCCATCCTGAAGAGTAATGTTGAACTGGCATTCTGAAATGTCAGCTTCATGCAATCATTCTGTAATCCAAGTAAAATTATTTGGCACATCTTAAATACAAATCCCTTTATTGAGTAAACAAATTTAACAAAGGAGTAGTAATACTAGACTTCCCCACCACTGAATTGACTAACTTCTTCAATTTTTTTCTTATTGCTGTGTCCTCTTTACTAAACTAATGTGGCTATGTTTTGTTTATTAAAATGTCTCTTTCAAAGTTTCTCAGACTTTGGAGTTCTCATCTGACAGCATGTAAATGCACTACAGTATAAAAATTCTGTCTGTGAGTTTAGCTGAAACACTTCAAAATCCAAACAAACAGAATGCAGAATGAAAATATGGAAATAATTTCATTCTATCAATGTTTTATAAGGCTTCAAGTTATGATCTGGTTTTCTAGTGAGACACTTAAGGCAATTCACATGCAGTAAATAAACTTGTATTCCATACTTCGTATAACTAACATATACAGTTCCAATTTACATAGTTACAATCACCCATGTTGAGTTAATTATCCTTGTATTGACTTGTGACTGCTACGGGTGGTAATCCAGAACGTACTTTTTTTCAAAGAATTGTGTACATGATTTGAATAATTATATATTATGATCTTGGACTTAAAATGCCAAATTTTGAGACTTTAGACATGACCTACTCTAAATGTGAGGTTTTCTGGAAATCTCTAAGGCCTGTCCAATAGAGTACAGTTATGCAAAACTCCACTTAATCCTTTGAGAATAGTTCTTCATTTGGATGTGGATTTGGGTTTTGTCTTGTGGAGTAGGGTGACCAGATAGCAAGTGTGAAAAATTAGGACAGAGAGTGGGGGGTGGGGGTAATAGGAGTCTATATAAGAAAAATCCCCAAATAGCAAGACTGTCCCTATAAAATCGGGACATCTGGTCACCCTATTGTGGAGGCAGACAGCTCCGTGCCTCCATGTTACACCATCTTAGCCAGTTTCCACATTATCTCCCCTCTGTGGCCAACAGGTGGATAAAGATGTATAGAATCTTTTTTTCACTGCTTCAAAGATTACTCTTGTCATTCCATAGCCTCCTAAATAGAAAGTGATGCAGGAAATACAGCTGACTCCTAACTCTTCAGAAATCAAGTCATTAGATCTTAAAGAGGACCTTCCTGCTCTTTTACAATGTGTTCAGTATTCTTCAGCCAAGGCTACTTCCAAGTATTGCTTCCATGCTTGTGGATCTACTATTTTATCTTGTCTAGTGACTTAAGACAAAAGGAGTCCATCTAATATAACACCGTTATGCAGCTGGTAAAACAGAATTACTCATGAATAAGGCCCTTCCAAATACACGGCCATGAAAAATGCATCACAGACCGTGAAATCTGGTCTCCCCTGTGAAATCTGGTCTTTTGTGTACTTTTACCCTATACATTATAGATTTCACAGGGGAGACCAGTGTTTCTCAAACTGGGGGCCCCAACCCAAAAGGCAGTTGCAGGGGGATTGCAAGGTTATTGTAGAGGGGTCATGGTATTGCCACCCTTACTTCTGCACTGCCTTCAGAGCAAGGTGGCCGGAGAGTGGTGGCTGCTAGCCGGGTGTCCAGCTCTGCAGGCATCAGTATAGAAGTAAGGGTGGCAATACCATACCATGTCATCCTTACTTCTGTGCTCTGCTGGCAGTGGCGCTGCCTTCCGAGCTGTGCTCCCAGCCAGCAGTTGCTGCTCTCCAGCTGCCCGGCGAAGGCAGCACCAGCAGCAGCACAGAAGTAAGGGTCGCAGTACCACAACCCCCTACAATAACCTTGTGACTCTCCCCCCCCCCCCCACTACCTCTTTTTGTGTCAGGACCCCTACATTTACCAGACCATGACATTTCAGATTTAAATAGCTGAAATTATGAAATGTATTCTTTTAAAAATCCTATGATCGTGAAATTGATCAAAATGCACCGTGCATTTGGTAGGGCCCTACTCATGAAGCAGAGAATCTGATTTGGGGGTTTATTTGCCACGTCACGCAGATAAACATGAACATTTAACTACCTCAAATAGGCAGCGATCCTAACCATTTCTGTAGCCATAACTCAGCAAGCCAAGAGTCAAAACATTATTAAAAGAAAATACTACCTTGACTTTTAGACCTTATGCGTAAAGGCCTGGTAGAAGAAACAAACCTGGCATTGTGCTCTGAAGGTTAGCAGATTCTGGCTCTTGCAGCCCAGCAGAGGAAAGGAGGCCCACAAGTCCCTCCCCTGCAAGTGCCCTGTCTGCAATCCTCAACAGTGCAAACAGAGGGGCTATCAATAGAAGTTCATCAACTGACTTTGCCTCTTTTCCGATGCACAGCAATGACAGCAATCTCTAAAGTAAATATTTCTAAGGGTACGTCTATACTTACGCGTCCAATCGGAGGCGCGGGATCGATGTTCTGGGTTCGATTTATCGCGTCTTGTCTAGACGCGATAAATCGAACCAGGAAGTGCTCCGCCGTCGACGCTGGTAATCTAGCTCGACGAACGGAGTAGGCGGAGTCAACGGGGGAGCCTGCGCGCCGTGTGTGGACCCCGGGTAAGTGCTTTTTCATTCGAACTAAGATAGTTCGACTTCAGCTACGTTATTCACGTAGCTGAAGTTGCATGTCTTAGTTCAAATTCTGGGGTTAGTGTAGACCAGCCCTTAGGCTTTATAGATTAAAACCAACAGTATGAATTAAAGTCCGGTTCTTCACATTAATAATCTCAAAATGTAATCAAATGTGTGATTTAAAAGAACAGGAAGACAGCTGAGACAGCCTGGGAAACCATAGAAGAGCATGTATCATGTTAAGTAGGCAGTGAATAGTTAGAAAACAAGACTACTATTTTCTCTAATAATTCCACTCTAAAAAAAAATTGTTGGGGCTGATGCTTGTGCAAAACTGAATTAAATAAATGAGTCGCAATCTAAGCCTGCACAGCTGCATAGCCTTCCTGTGGTTTCAAATATTTCTATAATCTTGGGTGGAGTGTAGTATGCCATGTGCTCCTATAACTTTGGAAACAGCTGAACATAAAAAAAATTAATTACACTTCCCCAATAGAAATAAATATATCTGCGCTCACATGATTAACTAATCTTGTATTCTTTACCACACAGCAATGAAAATACAAACTAGAAACCAAAAATATTGTATTTTTGTTATGGTTGGAGGGTGTTTTTAATGTTTCCTGGTTAAGAATAAAAAAATTATCTGCACTCATAGCAAAGAAAGTTAGTCTACTTTTGGAGTATATTTTGGCTTTCCCTTTGTGTAAAAGAGAGAGATTTTAAATCAAGTCAACTAAAGTTTAAAATTAGTTCTCAAAAGGCCAATATTGGTCAACATGGGTGAAAACAATAGAATATCTTAAGGACAGGGGAATGCGAAGTGGTCTTCAATCAGCTCAGATCCAAGGAATTATTCACAAATGTCTTTAGTAAATAGCAATACCAAAATATCCTTGCTATCCTTGTAGCTTCTCTAGTATTTCTTTAAAATTCCTCCTAATCATTTTCATGAAATTCTTACACTTAATATCAGTGTATATTACTATATTAAGATCAACCAAAGCAAATGGCTATTTTCCTAATACCTCTTACACAGGTTGTAGTGTATTGGGTCACTATTACTATGGAAGACAAATTTACATTCTTTATAACCACAACAAGCTTGAGCTGTGAAGAATCTCTCTCTGAACTTGGAATCAGCTGTCTATTGTCTAATGGCTTTATGCTACTCTCATTGAAGTCAGTGTCAAAACACTCGTTGTCTAAACGCCTATATTCATCCCTATTAAACAATTTTTTTAGTGGCTCAAACTTTCCTGGAGGTCACATGCCAAAGCCTGCCTGAGAGTGTGTTACACTCCAGTCTGCTGTCGAAGGATTGGATTAGCACATGGTCTGTATCTGTGTGGAACTCAGTTGCTCTTGTTGCACATGCTTTATATTAGCCATGTCACTGTCAGACACTCATCTGCTGTTAGACATTTCTCAATAAAGTTAACTCTTTACTCTAAAATAGCCTACAGGTGAAGAAATAAGCATTTCCTCACATACAACAGAAAGTAAATGAGCCATTCTCATTGAATGACTTCTCTGTGAGGCACACAATGCTTTCTGATGACTTCACTCTCATGCAACTAAGACAGTGGTCCCCAACCTTTCTGTGGCCAAGAGCACATTCATCCCTTCATCAGAGCGTGACGGGCAGCGACACTTCTCGGCGCCATTTCGGTGGCGATGGTTCTCTGCCAGAAGCACTCCTCGGCGACAGTTTGGCGAAAGCTTCTCCGCCAGAAGCGCTCCTCGGCGGCATTTCGGCAAAAGCGTCTCCGCCGGAAGTGCTGCGTGGCAGCATTTCAGTGGCGACGCTTCTCCAGCAGATGCTCCTCTCCTCTTCCTTCCTTGGCGCCGGCCCTGACGGTGGGCGCACATAAATGCCCCGGCGGGCGCCATGGCACCCGCGGGCACCACGTTGGGGACCACTGAACTAAAAGAAAGCCAGACCTTTTGTGAGAACAACCATCTAGTGGCCATCAGCCAAGTCAAAGCAGAGAGGACTTTATATCTTTGTTTTGAAAAGTATCCAGTCCCCTGGTGATTTCTGCAGTTTTCATCAACCTCCAACTTTCCTTACCCCCAAGACACACAAGCCAAAATGGGTAATGAATTTGATGCCCAACTCCAAAGGCAATTTCCATTGAGTGGTTCTTCTGTCAACAAAAATTTTTCTTTTACGTCAATATCTATTCCTGTATCTTCCTCACTTACAACTTCCTTTTCTAAAGTGATTCTCTCCTAAATGCTAGTAAAAGATCTGCCATGTTTTGTTTTTCTGGAGAGGCTCAATTTTTAAATTTCTCAAGCAAAACTGCCTCCTTCATTGATGGCCTCTCTCGCCCACTTCTGACTCCCTTAACACTCAATAGAATAGCAGAAGCTACAAGAAAGAGGTGAATTGTGAAGTCATGGTGTGGAATAATCAGTTGTGCTAGCCAGTGCAAACCAAAGACATGTCAATTTGTCCTCCATGCATCCCTGTAATGGGGTATATAGACCCCACACAGTAGCAGCCACCAAAGGGTTAATGTATGGCTACTAGATGATGCAATTGCCTCTCCAATTGTGACTCAATGGTTAACTGGCAACAGCTGGGATAAAAGGCTATAGCTTAGACAGAAAAAGTGATTGGGAGTTGCCTCTAAAACTTCCCAGCAATGGACTGGGAGAAACCTGTCCAAGAAGTCAGGCTTCCAAGGAGAGAGCCATTGAGTACAGCTCAAAAGAGGTAGGAGGCAATTTTAAGATGCAGTCCTGAGCTGTTTAAACACAGAGTTCCTGGGCTGGAACCTGTAGGAGAGGGTGGGCCTGGGTTCCTTTCCCACTACCGCAGGAAGGGAGGGGCAAGCCCCTGAGTGCAGAGGAGCAAGCAAGGACTATTGAGCTCAGGTTGGAGCTAAAGACCTAATCTAAGGTCATTAGATATTTGGTTCTGTTTAAACGTGTTTGGTTACATAGGCAAGACAGTGAGTGACTCGACCTAACAAGAGGGCTGAGTCTCAAGGGGTCTCTTTCAAAATGGAGTACGTTCACTGTGAATTGAGTTAGTGTGGACTATTGTTAATGTGCACGCAATAGTTCTGCACGTTACTCTGGCTGTTCTCCAACTGCTGTCCCACACTGTTGTGTGAGCATCCATGACCAACCTCTCTGTTTAACTCGGTGACTTCCACTATTCTGGGGTCCAGTTGACCAGATAACCCCTTCCCCACTTAAAAACTGGCATAAGGCCAGGATCAAGTATATCAGCATTACACCATGCCTCTTGCAGCCACTTGGAGCTGTGGTGACATTCTTGATCTCCTCACTATCTGTGGAGAAAACAAAGATCAGCAAACCCTTGTGACCAATCATCACAATAAGAAACCTATTGAGAACATTGTTAAGCACATAGCTGAGAAGGATCTCAGATGGCAAGCTGATCAGTGCCATATAAAGAGCTTAGGAATATCTGCAAAAAAACCAGGGATGCCAGAAACAAATTAGGTGATGTCCATGTGACCTGTCCATTGTACAAGGAGCTGGACAGAATTTTTTTGCCCGCGTACACAACAGAACCCAATGGCCTTGTGGACAGTGGCGCCCCTCCCTCTGCAGAGGAGACTGTGTATGACCACAATTCATTAGAGGAAAGTGATTTCTGTCCGTACAGCCAGGATCACTTCTGGATTCAAGAACCTGAGTGGCTGTGTAGGAAGCCAGCCCAGTCCCAGCCTGGGACACAGGAGGAAGACACTCTTAAGGGGTCCTCAGCATGTAAGTATCTATCTTTACAATTGATATTTATTACACTGTACAGCTATGCTAACTTCTGTACCAGGTACCCAATGGCTGCTGCCATTTTGGGCAGATGTGAGCTTGCATCCTTTCTGAGCCACCAGACCTCATCCACTTCACTCTAACCCCATTCACATTGCTCACATCATGTGTGTTTGTAGGATTGGAGCCTAAGGTACTATTCAAGGTGACTAAGGGTATCAGAGACTGTTGAAAGAACAGACTACTTCTGTTTTTGCTGGGCTTTGATGAAACTCCTAGCTTTCACCTCAGGGGGCTATGGTGGCAAATTAACACTCTTCTGCTTAATTTTGTGAATTATGACCAACCTGTAAACATATGAAGTGCTGCCATGTTTTGCAAATTTGCTATCACTCGATGCTGAAATTTGATATGCTTGCAAATTGTACAAATGTAACTCACATGTACAAAATGTTACTTACCCACAGCACTTGAGGAATAAACCAAGTCTATATTGCATTACCAAGAGGCAAATGCAAGAATGCTGAACAGGTGGAAAGTTGAGCCTATGGCTAATTATGTAAAAATGGACTAGCTTCACTGTTACCTCTTTGTCCTTTCACCAGTTCCTTTTCTGTTTCTTTTTGTCACAAATCTAGATTGCAGACTCTCTGGAGCAGACACTTTCCTTTCTGCTTGCAGAGGCAATGTGGGGTGTGTGTGTCATGCAGTGTCATGTGCCTCCCCAGATTTTTTGGTGCCCCCCCAACCCAGACATGCTGGGTGGCCTGCTGAGATAAGTCAGGAGGTGGAGGTCGGGCTCCTTCCCTGAGCCCTGCTGTGTGGGACTGGATCAAATGAGCCCCACTGTGCAGGGCTGGCCCAAGCGCCTGGCGTTGCCAGCCCCAGTCTCCTGTCATCACCACTCACCCCCTGAATGTTCCTGCATGCCCCGCTAGGGGCATCGCCACATGACTATCTCTTCTACTAGTCCTGAGAGATCCAGAAGTGGCAGAGAAACTTCAGTGCTCACTGCAAAGCACCTGTGTACACTGCAAGAGGCAAATAAATGAATCCACTCATCAACTACTAGTGAATGGATTTTCACAATAAAGGCTACCTTTGTTTTGGAGAGAGAAATATAGCTATTGCCTCTGCTGGCCCTGTTTGGAAGGAGGAGGAAAGGGACCCATTTATGATAGCTGCTCTTACACTTCCCTGCCATTGCCACATCTGTCCCTATTGCTCCTGCCTCTGCTATGACTACAGAAATATCAGTCCCTCACTGTGCTCTAGTACTTCTGCTTCTTTAAAAACAAAGGGCACATATGGGTTTTGATCACAGCAGGGATCTCCCCTGCCCTGTGTTTTTGTGTGAATTGCTGCTTCCTAGGCACCATCATCATCCAATCTATTTTCCTGTGACCCCATGGCTGGCTCTCCACAGGAGCTGGGATCTTTGTAGCATTAAGAAGCAGGCCTGAGGGTGAGGGAGAGGAAGGGGACAGGCTGGAAGTCTGGTCTTCCCCCCACCTTCTATCTTCATCTGGGCTTCTTCTGCATGGAGTCACAGTGCTCTACTGGGAGACAGAGGGGCGGGGGTGAAGGACGAGCTCGGTGTAGTTTGAAAGCTTGTCTCTCTCACCAACAGACATTGGTCTAATATAAAATATTACCCCGTCCCTGTAGCACTGGCCAGAGGCAGCCCTGATAGGCTTCATAAGAACTGTGCTGAGGGGTCCTCAAACTAATGCAGAGGCACAAGGCTTCTGCGTGGAGAGTCCTTGCCTCCTGGCATTCATGGGGCTTGATGGTGGAATGTTGGCCTATTTTCTGGGGAAGGGAGAACACCTCCCATCCTGGAATTATTAAAGGGAAATTCATGGAGTTTCCTATTTACCTTAAGTACTTATATGGCCCCCATCACTGTAGTATCTGAGCACCTCAGACTGCTTAAGGTATTTATCCTCACACCACCAGTGTGAGGTAGGGAATAGCTATTCTCTCCATTACCCATAGGGGACTGATCCATATAGAGACTAAGTGACTTGCCAAAAATCACACAGGAAGTCTCTAGCAGAGCAGATAATTGAGCTGAGATCTCCTAAATCCTGGGCTAGGACCCTAGCCACTGAATCATTATTCTCCTCTAGTCCCTTAATCCCCCTCCCATATATTTTTCTCAAGCAGGATTGACCTAGGTCTTCATGGGAAAGGGGTGGTTAGTGTTGGGGGAAGGTAACGTTCCTCTCTGCCTCTTGTTTTTCCTCTTTATTATTTTCTTCCATCATCCTTCTTTGATTTCCCACCAGAAAGAATAAAACTGCTAACATCCTCTCATCTCCTCCTTCCAAATCCCCATAAGGGAAAGAAAATGATCAGACAACTACAGCTGGTGATGTTCACATACTATAATATGCAACATCAACTCTAAGCAAACAGTAAACACCTTACGAGACCAAGCCCGCACTGTGTGAGTCACAACATCCCCTCATTTCCCTGCAGCTTTGATCCCATGTGGTATGTGGAACTGGGAAGCACAACATACTATATCTCATTAATAGACTGTTGATGCAATAAGTACCCTTTTGTGGGCTTAAGAAGAAGCTACAAAATGAAGGAAAAACATGAATAATAGCAAATTTCGTAACAGCATCCCGCAGAGCTTGTCTTTCACGATGCTTGCATTAGTTCTCCTTGTGACTGAACACTGCTGCTGATTATTTATTATTAATATTAAGGTAATACTTAGAGGTTCCAACCAAAATCATGGCCTCATAGTGCTAGGCAATGTACTTTGAGGGTATGTCTACACTGCAGTGCAAGTCCAGGGTTTGAACTCAGGCTCAACCCTAAACCCCCTGTCCATCTACATACAAATTGTACAAATCTGAGGCTTGGACCCAGTGTCCTAGAACTCCAGGGGGTGGATAATGTGAGCTTGAGTCAAGCTGGGACCCAGTATTCAAGTCCTATTGCTTTTCAATTAAGACACAGCCTCACTGAACTTGGCAGTCTGTTAAAAGTATTCCACAATCCAATAGGCTGATTTTCTTTGTCCTCTGGACAGTCAAGTTTTCCCACATTGCATCACAAACAAGGGGCCAGAGCAGCCACATTTTGAGAGGGTTCCAGGCAGTCTGGGATGGCAGGGGGGTTAGGATCAGGCCTGCATAACACAATGTAGGTGCTGGAGCCCTAGGTTAGGACCCAGGGTTAAAGAATTCCTAACCTGGGGTTACAGATGAGTGGAGATGCTCAAGCCCTAAGTTAACAAACCCACAATCTGCTAAATTGAGTTCTACTAACCCTGGGCTTACACTGCAGTGTAGACATATCTATACATAGTAAGAATAAGTCCCTGCCTTGGAGAGCTTACAGTCTCAGGAGACATGACTGACAAAGCAAGTAGTTTGTAACTTTCCCAAGGTCACACAGGAAGTCTGTGACAAAGCCATGATCTGAACTCAGATTGCCTGAGTCCCACACCACTGACTTAACCACAAGGTCATCCTTCCAACCTGGTATGACTCAGACTGGGGAACGTTATGGAACATTTGGCTAGAGCCTCTGGATGAGAGCAGCCTGATACATAGCCAAGTTTTCACACATACTAGCACCAATTCAGCAAGTTCTTCTAGCATGCTAATTGCCCTGTATGCTGGGGTGAAGTATAAGCTAAAAAATATCTGGGACTAAGCCGCCATTTCCCAGAATTAGGACTAGGCCTGTAGACAAGGTGAGGGGAAGAGGGTTGAATAGGCAAAGGTCTATAATGCAGGGGAGTTGTACAGGTATCATTCATGCCTGTATGCTTGGCACATGTCACACTACTTGATACTTGCAGATTGACGTCTGGCAGGATTTGTAGCAAGATTTTATTGTATACCATTGTTGATTTTTATGACCTGCATGCACTGCTAGAAGTCATCAGCTGATAGGTATTCTTGGACAAAGAGGAAAAAGTAAACCAACATGAAAGGAGGATGCCTGCCACCCTCAAAACTACACCCACGGGTGTGGGACTGCTACACTGGAGGTAGCTCCAGGATAAGGCATGACCACTCTGTGACACTCTGTACTAGGCGGAACACCCTACACCCCCATGTTCATCCTTATAATATGATTGTGTGGTATCCAATGCAAAGTTTGTCATGTCAGATGTCTTCAGAAGGCTCATGGTGCACTGAGAATTGTTGTTATAGTAATGTTATAGGTTGTAATTTCATGTATATAGTTATGAGGCTGAAAATGTGTCCTCATGGCTTAAACTCTCCCAGGAGCAGAGAGGCAGTTCACACCTCATCAGGGCATGTATTGTACAAACCCAGCCCTGCCTCACAGGAACAAAGGACACTGGCCTAGGCACCAACAAAGGATCTGTTGGACTCTCGAGTGAGTCACCCCCCTTCTCTTGGTCAGATTGGGACTATGATGAGGTAATGCTCACCTGACTCTGAAGGGAGAGGGACAAAGCCAAGAGGGAAGAAAGAACATGATGAAAGGGAGAGATGTTTGCCATGTTTTCTCTCTTCCACCTCCATCTACAGACACCACCACTGAGTGACTGAAGCGCTGATCAAAGGGTAAAGCCTGATTGAAGGGCAACCAGCCAGCCTGTGGTGAGAAGCATCCAAGTTTTTAAGGGCACTGAAAGTGTTAAGATCAGCTTAGACTGCATTTTGCTTCTATTTCATTTGGCCAAATCTGACTTCTTGTGCTTTGATTTATAATCACTTAAAATCTATCTTTTGTAGTTAATAAATTTGTTTATTCTACCTGAAGCAGTATGTTTGGTTTGAAGCATGTCAGACTCCCCTTGGGATAACAGCCTGGTACATATCAATTTCTTTGATAAATTAACAAACTCATATAAGCTTGCAGCATCCAGTGGGCATAACTGGACACCGCAAGATGGAGGTTTCTAGGGTTGTGTCTGGGACCAGAGATATTGGCTAGTGTCGTTCGGTTGCACAATCCAAGCAGTGGCTGGCCAAGAGTGCTCACTCACGTAGCTGGGAGCAGCTTACATGCTAGAGGCTGTGCATGAACAGCCAGGGAATGGGGGTTCTCACAGAAGAGCAGGGTAAGGCTGGCTCCTAGTGTCGAGGATTGGAGTGACCTAGCAGATCACCAGTCCAGATAACACCAGGGAAACGTCACACACTCCACAACTAGCAAGAAGCCACAGCTCCATGATGACCTGATCTGTTTATCACTGTTCTTCTTTGTGTAAGTAAGTGACCTTAGAGAGCCTATGGCACAGTGGCACTAACCTTTGGCGAGAGGAGGACTATGCCGGGTGTTCAGGAACACAATACACAAGGCCTTGGAACTCAGATGATGTGTGGTACCTCTCTGTATTCCACACGTGGGTACACTTATGCGCTGTGTGCCTGAGTCCAGAAATTCTTCAAAGCAGTGTCTGTTGGTCCACACACGTGCAGTTGCTCATCTCATGATCCCGATCAAGGGTATAAGACACAGATTGATGCCTCTCCAGTTCCTTTTCTTACTGCAAATCCAACAAGAACCAAAGCAGAGGGAATGGAGGTTGTAATGGAATACAGATAGGGACCACACATATTGAAGAAACTCTAGTTACAGTAAAAAAGCTCCACTTTTCTTCCCCTGTCTAAGTACTTACTTACATAGCCCCCTCACCATAGTATCTGAGCACCTTGTGAACATTCCTGAAATTATCCTGACAACACTCCAGTAAGGTTGATATTATCCCCATTTTACAGATGGGGAACTGAGGCAAGGAAAAGGTTGAGTGATTTGCCCAAAGTCACACAGGAGCATGTGCAATGCAGGTCTCCTGAGTCCTAGGGTAACATTTTCAGAAGTGTCTTTGTGACTTAGAAGCCTAAATTGCATATTCAAAAGTAAAGTAGGCACTCAGACCTAGATCCTCAAAGGAATGTAAGCCCCTGAGTCCCATTGGTATAGGATCCTAAGTGCCTAAAGAAATTCTGAAACTGGGACTTATGCTCCTAAATCATTTCAAGTCAGATTTTTAAGTTAGTTAGGTGCCTAAAGATGCAGATGGGCAGCTATGGGATTTACAAAAGCACTTCAGTACCTAATTCCCACTCATATAGGCACTTTTGAAAATGTTACTTCTAGTCCAGTTCCTTACCCACAAGACTATTCTTCCTCCCAGATCTGTTCTGTACTTCAGCAAGTTTTGTCTTCTAAAGTAAATTTCAGGGACTGGGCTGAATTTGTACTTATTTACTAACGGCCTATTCCTGCTGCCATTAAAATCAATATAAAACATACTTTGGTGTCAATGGGAGCAGGATTGAGTCTTAAATGTGTGTCCATAATAAGGGTTGGCAATCCAGTACTGAGAATAGGTGAAATCACTAGTTTGGCAAAGTTCAATTATAAATTCCAGTTTGATTACTTTTATTTAAGGCTCCACAAAACATCATCACTTTCACCATTTTAAAATAGCAATAGCTCCAGTGTAGCTGACTGATTTTTCAGTCTTATAGCTTCTCAGAAGCTTTTTTCAGTCCCACTGCAGATGTTTAAGGTTGGTTTATACAGAGATAACTACATACCATCAAAGCTAAATATCTTTTAATCTCTTTCAGGAAAATAGGCATTCTTTCAATGAGTGTACTATGTCACTTTGTCAAGCACATGCTACTCCTGAGGGAATTCTGTGCCACTGCGTACGCGTAGAATTCATCTCCCGTGAAGACCTTTTTTTCTCCTCAGAAAATACATTCTGCCAGAGAAGTGCTACAGTTGCTCCTTTTACCCACCACAGGATGCTGTGGCAACAGAACAGAGAGCAATAGTTCCCAGAGAGGAGCAGCCCCAGCTGTGGATAGGGAAGAGAAGAGGCTGCCTACCTCACAGCACCCTGCCTGTGGGGCCAGGTCAGGAGGCACGGGATACAGGGGGGACGGACAGCGTGAGACACGTGAGGCTGCTGGGGAGTCACAGATTGGGGTTCAGAAGGGCTAGTCGGTGGGATAGATTGGGGAAGGGCTGACTCGGAGTGGGGGTGCAGGGACACATGGGGACAGGGAGGAGGGAGTGGCTGAGTGGGTGTACAGAGACACCTGGGGACGGGGGGACAGGAGTGCAGGGACACATGCATATGGGGGAGGGTGATGGCTGAGTGGGAGTGCAGGGACACATGGGAACAGGGGAAGGAGGTGCAGGGACACATAGGGGAAGAGGGTGCAGGGACACATGGGGAGGAGTGGCTGAGTGGGGGTGCAGGAATAAATGGGGACAGGGGAAGATGTGCCTGACTGAATGAGAGAAGCCAGGGGTCAGCCAGAGTCTGCAAGGGGCAGGCTCCCTAACAATCCTTCCTCCCTCCCCACTCCCCCCACCAAAAAAAATCTGTTCCATACTTTTCCCACCCATACCCAACAACCCTCCAACTTCACACCCAGGCTCCTTCCCAGCAATTACCTCCTTCTCCCTCAGCTCCTCCGTTACCCCTGACTTCCCTAAGCCTTTGAACAGCTTCTGAGGGGTGGGGGAAATACATTTCTGTATTGTAATTTAAATGAATGACCAAAAGTTCAGTATGAATATGTCTAGTAAGGAATCTATTTGTCATAAAACATTTCCTGAATCTTTTTTGTTGTCTGTGTTGTTACAGACATACTTGCTGACAGGTATTTTGAAATAAATTACCAAAATAATTGAAACTGGTGTGATTATATTGTGTTATTTTGACAAATAAAATATGCAGCATATTAGAAAATTGTGCACAGAATTTTTAATTTTTTGGTGCAGCATTCCCTCTGAAATAATTTACCAGCTGGATCTGCCAGATAATCTGTAAGGTACAGTACATGAACAGATGTCATTCTGCTGAGTATGTCAGCTGCTAGGAGGTGAGAGTATTTGAAAGTGAGAGAGAATATTTTTGGTAGGTAGAACAAAGAGGCAGACAGTACTCCGATATGAGTGAATAAAGATTTTATAAATTATTATTTATATAGCACCAAAAAGTGTATCAGACAGACAAATAAGAGCAGGTCCTTGCAACAAGGAGCTTGCCATCTAAATGAATCACTCCAAAGAAGAGCTATCCTACACTGAGTTGTAAGAATAGTGATTACATAACTGTTCATCACCAAACACTCCTGTCCCATCTCCAAGAAGCCTCAGGGATGAATGGAAATTATCTTAGATGACCCCTTTACAGTCTATACAGAGTCCCAAAGACTCAACCAAAATAACACCTTTTCACAAAGACCAAACATGGAAAGATTCTGCCCCAAAGCTGAATGTAACAGAAAGTTGGGTGTGTGGAAGAGGAGGTCACAATGGAAATCATTTTGCAGCACTAACTCTGGCCCTTTCTAACAATGAAAACAGTATGCAGCTACTGAGGCAAAATAATATCTAAACGCGGTCCCACGCCCGACTTTTTTACATGAACAGAAGAGGTATCTTCTCACAAGCACTCAGAAGAAATGCTCAAACCTGTTTCATCAAATTGTAAGAAGATTTGTGTTTGTCTTGCTATAAACCATCAGCCCAATATTCAAATGTACTATAAAATAGCTGTAGAATTGTTGGGTCCCAAACCCCACAAAAATTGCTGCCATTCCATGCCTGTGTACAAAATAAATAGCTAGGAAATGCTTCTCAGATGCAGTCTGCTTCTCACTCTAATTACTGTGGAGCATTTTTATGTCAATATCAATCTTTGCCCATTAGAGGCAGAAAGGGCCAGATTGGAATTAACACACTGAGAATGGTACAAAACTGCACCAGACGGAGTTCATGAATTATTGTGCCTTAGGATGCACAATCCCTTCCAGAGCTCCCTGGCATTCAGGGGATATCTGTGATTGCCTCGGCATGTTTCCCTTCCCGCCTCCGAACAGTGAGGACAGCAGCTACATTAATTTGGGCGGTAGTAGTGCAAGGTGGGGTGCAATCTCTGTATTCTGTGTGCAGAGAGTATGATTGTGGCTGGTCCTCACCCTGCAGTAACAACACAGGGCTGTCTCTCAGGGCTTTAACGTGGCTTGTGTAGTCGCGGCAGAGCGCTGGGAGAGAGCTCTCCCAGCACTCTAAAAGAACCACCTCCACGAAGGGCGTAGCTCCCAGTGCTGACGCACAGTCTATACTGGCGCTTTACAGCACTGAAACGTGCTGTGCTCATGGAGGTGTTTTTCCACACCCCTGAGCAAGAACGTTGCAGTGCTGTAAAGTGCCAGTGTAGACAAGCCCTCAGTCTCCAGACAGTGATCAAGATACTCAGCTGGTATAAATCAGCATAGCTCCACTGACTTCAATGAAGCTATGCCGATTCCTGCCGGTAGTTTGTATATGTTTCATTATGCCCATTTTTGCACTGAATGCATGGCAGCCTGGGTTTCATGAAACACCTACTTTCCCTGGATTCCTCTGATGCCCTGGTTCCTATAGCAGAGAGAAACAGTAAAAGTGTAGTAACAATGAGGCTATCACTGCAGTAAAAATGGGTCTAAATCCCAGGGCTTGACATGTTACCTTTTAAAATGCCTGACCAAAAAGACGGGGAAACATTTCCAGTGATTATGGCAAGTGAAGAATTCAGGCCTTGAAAGAGACATTGTCCTTACAGACGTGTGTAATTACTTTCAAGTACACATTACATCCAGGGCATTTTCATGTGTTGACTGTTTCTCCCCCCCATCCCCCTCACACACACACACACACACCCTCCATTCCACAGGAATTAAGCAGTGGAGCTGGTGAAAGAAAGTGAGCTCATTTGGGTGGAGGGAGGAAAAGATATAATCCCACAGCCACACATACTGTAAGTCTAATATACTGTATAAGAAAAACAGCTGCCAACCACTCTGAGCCTGAACAAACTGCCGTGTCTCATTCTGGGCTGGCTTCTGGAATGGATTAACGCAGGGTGGAAACCCAGTCTGTGCAATCTGAGTGGAGCCAGTAACAGTCCTTCGCAAAGTCAGTTCTTTTCTTTTTTTTTCTACAATCACAATGTTTTGCCTTTAGCCTGATTTTTCTTTAGTTCTCAGTAGTGAGCAGCTGCTATCTCACAACTCTGGCTCTTCCTCTTTCCCGTTTGCACTCCTGTTCACACAGAGCTCCCGTTAGATGAAATTTTGCCAGATTTCCAAAGGTCAGGGTTATATGCATTTGTCTTGAGCATGCGAGAGTTTTCTACCCAAATAAAAATAAATGCACACAACTGATCAATGGGCCTGATCTTGCCCGCAGTGACATAAATAACAAAACTCCTATTAGAGAGACAAGGTCAACTCCCATTGACTTCCTTGGAAATGGGATCAGAACCGATATCTATTCTGTTGCTCTATAATCTCCTTATACATCTTTAAATGTTTTAGGGGATCTTTAAAAAAGACATTAAGAAAGAAACAGAAGCACAGGGACCATAAGAAAAGAACAATAGTGAATCTCTGGGCCTTTCCTACATGTATGGTATTGTAGCCCATTGTACTGATATGGAACCTTGTCACACAAGTAGACATTTTTAAAAAAATAAAAAAATAAATGGAGATATGCCAATCTCCTAGAACTGGAAGGACCTTTCAAGGTCATTGAGTCCAGTCCCCTGCCTTCACTAGCAGGACCAAGTACTGTCCCCTGACAGATTTTTGCCCCAGATCCCTACATGGCCCCTTCAAGGATTGAACTCACAACCCTGGGTTTAGCAAGCCAATGCTCAAACCACTGAGCTATCCCTCCCCACTTTGAGTTGGAATGTTATTGAAGACCAAATGTTTCACAGTGTATCACAATTGCAGGAACCCCTATGCTAAATCCTAGTGTGCTGATGTACTGTACTATGAAATTTCAGAGAAAGGTCTTCAAAAAAAATTGTCTTATCAAGCATCATTGTATTGTGGTTTAGATTGCAGTGGTAAATATATGTGAACAATTCTAGAGATTTAAAGGCCTCTCCCAACATTGTTTCTTACACTCATTTGCTTTTCTTTCTTACTGCATGTAAGGTATATTTCTTTGTTTCTGGTTTTAATCCAAGTTGCACTTGTGATCTGTGAGCATACGTTTATGCACACACACATAAGTAAATCAAGGAAATGTATTCTAGACAAAATTACTAAAAGGTGGATGCACAGCTGGTTGAAAAAACTGTACTCAAAGAGTAGTTATCAATGGCTCACTGTAAAATTGGGAGGACGTATCTAATTGGGTCTTCAGGGGTCTGTCATGGGTCCGATACTAGTCAATATTTTTACTAATGACTTGGAAGATAGAATGGACAGTATGCTTATAAAATGTCTAGATGATACCAACCTGCCAGGGTTGAATTTAGAGGACAGGATTAGAATTCAGAATTTAGAATTTTTTTCCAGGATGGTCAGCTCCACTTCCTACCTGAGCAGTGATGAGTTCTTTTTATTTATCATAACATTCATGAAACTTGTATTGGGTGGCTAAGGCCAAGTTCTTAGCTTCTCCTATGAACACATACAGCTGAAGTGAAAGTTAATTGCAATGGGGCAGAATGGTAAAAACCCTACTCATATGGGTGATGATTAATGTAATTAAAGATGGTGCCTGAAATCTATGAGGTTGGGCTTCATTGTACCAGGTGATGTGCAAACATATAGCAAATGGCAGTCCTGTCCCAAAGAGCTCAGTCTAAGGGTAGGTCTATACTTACGCGTCCCGTCGGAGGCGCGCGATCGATGTTCTGGGTTTGATTTATCGCGTCTTGTCAAGACGCGATAAATCGAACCAGGAAGTGCTCCGTCGTCGACGCTGGTACTCCAGCTCGACGAACGGAGTAGGCGGAGTCGACGGGGGAGCCTGCGCGCCGCGTGTGGATCCCAGGTAAGTGCTTTTTCATTCGAACTAAGGTACTTCGACTTCAGCTACGTTATTCACGTAGCTGAAGTTGCGTACCTTAGTTCGACAGGGGGGGGTAGTGTAGACCTAGCCTAAGAGACTAAGTTCATGTCTGATATATCGGAAAAGAATGAGCCAATGAAGAGATTTAAAGACTACTCCTGAGGGAATTCTGTGCCAAAAAATTAAAAATTCTGGGCACAATATTCCAAAATTCTGCATATTTTATTTGTCAAAATAACAATATAATCACACCAGTTTCAATTATTCTGGTAATTTATTTGAAAATACCTTTCAGCAGGTATGTCTGTAGCAATAAAGACAACAAAAAAGATTCAGGAAATGTTTTTTAACAAATAGATTCCTTACTAGACATATTAATACTGAACTTTCGGTCATTCATCTAAACTACAATACAGAAATGTATTTCCCCCACCCCTCAGAAGCAGTTCAAAGGCTTAGGGGAGTCAGGGGTAATGGAGGAGCTGAGGGAGAAGGAAGTAATTGCTGGGAAGGAGCCGGGGTGTGAACTTGGAGGATTGTTGGGTATGGATGGGAAAGTATGGAACAAGTTTGGGTGGGGGGGTGGAGAGGGAGGAAGAATTGCTAGAGAGCCTCCCTCATAAGACCCTGGCTGACCCCTAGCTTCTCTCATTCAGTCAGGGACATCTGCCCTTTACCCCATGTGTCCCTTCACCCCCCTGTCTCCATATCTTTAAGCACCTCCACTCAGCCACTTCTCCTCCCACCTCCCCATGTGTCCCTGCATCCCCAGTCAGCCACGCTACCTCCCCCCCGCCACCCCTCCCCATGTGTTCCTGCACTCCTGTCCCCTGTCTCCATGTGTCCCTGCACACCCATTTTCATTCAGTATGGTCAACACTGTTAAAGATAGCTAAGTCAAGAAGGGTGAGGCTGGAGTATCAGCCCTGAAATTTGGCCAGAAAGAGATTAGAAACCTTGATGGCAACCACAAATAGGAGTAACTGCTTACCAATATCAGGAGGAGTTCCCAAGTTGAGAATATGCAACATCAGGCCCATAGTATTTCTGCAAAACCAGCAAAAAGGGCAAATTTCTCTCATGTAACTTCATGGGATTTATAGAACAACTAATCCTTTCATGCAAATCCAATGCTAATAAGAGAGTCTTTCCAATGCAATCTAGTGTGATGGCTGCTATGGATACTGCAAATGTGCCACCACAGAATCTGCTGTGAACACTCAGTGATTAGGCAGAAAAAATTGTAAAAGTCCACAGTGTGATTGAAATCAAGCATTCCACTTACCCTAACAAGCTCTGGAGTTGTAGAAACTCCACAGTAAAAAATTGTCACAGCAGGAAAGGATATAAATCCATCCCCAGTCATTTTGTGCTTGTCAGCTAAGTAACAAGGAATGCAGAAAATAGAACTAGAAAGAAAACGTGTGCAGCTCTAGGTAAGAATAATCCTTAACGATGAGATGTGAGAAACTTTCTTATAACTAACAGAAATTTACAGAAGTTAGAAACTAGTGGTAACCACTAAAAAAAAGGAGCTGATTGGCTTAGAAACCACGGTGGGATTTGAGTCAAGATTTTAAGAGGGTTTATTGTAGTCACAGCACTGTGAGTTTTGACATGACACTATTTTCAACCATTAAATTGGTGGCAAGCAAGAATGTATTAACGGCTCTGGTTCATGCAGCATGTGCTGGAGTTAATAAAGTGAGACTAGCTGGTGTACGCTTCATTTGGATCCCGCATTTGCTCCCGGAACACAAGGCAATGCTATAAACCCCCAGTATATATTATAGCTACAGCATGCATCCATTTACTAAGACTTACAACATAAGATGAATTTTTGACAATATACTTTAAAACAGTATAGAATTTTAAAAGCATTAATATGCATGCAGTTAAGCCACTCATCTTAACAGGTGAACTGATTTTTTCAGTAAAGAATTTTCTGTCAAGCTATTAGTCCTTGCAGCATCTCTTTTTCATCCCAAGCTTTAGGTTGAAATTTGTGCCTCACTCCACAGAGTCTGATGAAAATGAGCTTTGTGTGGAGACTGAATGGGGGAGCTGGGGATGGAATCCACCACTCAACCCATGAGCAAACAATGGGGCTGCTATTCCAGCCACTGAGCTCAACTCTATTATGGAGCCAAAAGAGTGACTCAATAATTAAGGTGAGAAAACACTTTTTGTTCAAAGCTCAGTTTTTGATAGATCCCCCACCTTAACATTTCCCTCAAAAGCTCTGTTGAAATTTCGTATACTTAGTCCTAGGTCAGAGGGGATTTTTTGTTTTGTTTTTTTACATTAAGTAAGTCCTACAAGCCATTTCAGAGTTACTCTTCAGAAAGATTAGGCAATTCATCTTCCCAATGTAGGGTATGTCTACATTACAAATTAAGACTAGCATATCCACATTATTTTAATGTAGCTCAGCAGTTTTCAAACTGTGGGTAAGGACCCCAAAGTGGGTCGCAACCCTGTTTTAATGGGGTCACCAGGGCTGGTGTTACACTTGCTGGGGCCTGGACTGAAGTCAAAGCTTGAGCCCCACCACCCAAGGCGGTGAGGCTCGGGCTTCAGCTTTGGTCCTCCTGCGTGGGGCAACAGAACTTGGGCTTTGGCTTTGCCTTGCCCCACCCAGGGCGACAGGCTCGCATGGGCTCAGGCTTCAGGCCTTCCCCCTCCTGGAGTCATGTAGTCATTTTTGTTCTCAGAAGGGGGTCATGGTGCAATGAAGTTTGCGAAACCCTGATTCTAGTTAGTGTGAGTAACAGTAGTAGTGAACTCATGGAGGCATAGGCTTCTGCATTCCTGAGAGGCTTGTACTGGCAGAGCTTACCCATGCCATGTCTTCACTGCTCGTTACCCACGCTAGCTAGACTAAAGCTAGCATGGGTCTGGTGACCCATGATACAATCACACCTTGTTGAATGTACCCACCACATATGCACCCCACACAGTCCAATAAAGCCTGGATGCATTGTCCTGCTAAACCCAGGGTTGTGAGTTCAATCCTTGAGGGGGCCATTTAGGGATCTGGGGCAAAAAAATCTGTCAGGGGACAGTACTTGGTCCTGCTAGTGAAGGCAGGGGACTGGACTCGATGACCTTTCAAGGTCGTTCCAGTTCTAGGAGATTGGCTTATTTATTTTATTTATTATGAACATGTCAAGATTCACTTTGACGTGACTACCAATTTCCTCCTCCCCGCAATTTCTCAAAGATATATGCTCAGGTTAGTCAAAACAGCATTTAGGGTTTGATCCAAAGTCTACTGAAGCCAATAGAAAAATCTCCTTGGGTATCTAAACCAACCTTCAAACTCTCTAAACGTTAGGTATCTAAGAGTGAGATTTTCCAAAGGATGCCTGAATCTGAAAGTCAGAATATAGCGGGGCAGGAAGAGGCACAATCTGGCCTCAGAGCAACAGCTTGTAATTTTTAGCACCAGTAAACCATGAATTGGCATCTAAGGAGGGTAGTTGTCTTAGTCAAGAGATTCTTACAGAGATTTCATTATGTTTGCTATTTAAAATCATTCCATTTGAGCCCTACACTTTACTATTGCTTAGAAAATTAGCTCCCCAGGCTACCTAGTTAAGTTTAGGGATCTCATTAAAAGTGAAATAGTTTTTCAACTTCAGATCATATTTGCTTAAAATGTGAGAAAAGGTAATTGTGTCAAAAATGGCTACCTGCAGTTGTATACATGGCTTGTATACTTATTGCGGATGCCTAGCAGGGATATTCTATTCTATTCAGGATATTATACTGTGCCCATCCACAGCCCTGGCTGGGATGATTTAGTTGGTGTTGGTCCTGCTTTGAGCAGGGGGTTGGACTAGATGACCTCCTGAGGTCCCTTCCAACCCTGAGATTCTATGATTCTACGGTATTGAAGGCATTCAGATACCTAACATGTTAATAAAGAAGATGGACAGAGCAGCATAGATTCTAGCACAGCTGTGAAAGTGACCGTCTAACAGTTGAAGACTGGCTTATTCTGGAACTATCTGACTGCATTGCTAACAGCTTGCTAAGGAGAGGGTTACAGCGGTATGTCTGTTCATGCAGTTCAGGATCTAAATCAGCCAATGTTCAGCATATATACACACTTAGATGGCTCTTCTATTTCTGTCCATTCACCCTGCTGTAGCTATCTGCTGGTGTGGTGTAGTTTAGTGCCTACTCCCTGGTGCTGCTGCTGATGCCTCCTGATCTCTGATCACTCTATTTTAACTAAAGACGCACTTACCCACTCAGTGTAATGTGTGCATGTGTTACTCCATTAGAGTACAAATGAACTGCTGATGTACTAAGGATGCATTTGTAATAAAAACTTCCCCTGGTGGAAGGTCTCTCAGTAGCTGGAATCCTAAGGGCATTATTCTTTTTCTTCAATTCCAAGCAAACCCGGGTAACACTTATGCAGTTCATTAGGCAGCGAGATGTACTGTGGAGCAGCTTAACAGATGAATTTTGTAGCTGTTGTTGTCAGCATTTCCTGTCAGCGAGATGTGGGCCAGCTGCTCAGCCAGCCCTGCTGCTACCAGACAAGCACAATCAGCCCCAGTCAGTACTGTGCCTTCTGTCAAACGCAGGTGCTGTAATTTTATATTGATTTTGAATGTTTACAAACATAGAAAGTAAAAAAATTGAATCCACCGCCTGCGAAAGTGACTCTCAATCACCTTTGCTGTTAAGACAGGCTGTAAAAATTCTACAGATCGGTGTGGACTGAGACTGTTTTACGGAATTAATGGTCTTAGTTTCAGACCATTATTTTCAGCTCATTATGAAAAATGAAAAGCATTTCATTAAGGTGCAAACGAAGGTACTGTTGCATTCATTTGTGGTTGACATTAAATGTCAACAATAAAAGGAAAATAATAATAAACATAATTTTAAAAACTAATTAACTTGCTTAGTTCACTGCCTTTTTTGCTTAGGAAGCTTCCATTATTCTGATGGCTTTGATTAAGCCCTTTAGAAAAGGCCCAGAAAACTCCAGCTGTCTATCATAATCTATGAGCTCAACTAATTTCATCATCCTAGCCTGTGACCTTCATCAGGTAAACAAAACTGCATGAGCATTCATTTGGTGCCTACTGACTTGACATTAACAAATTAAGCTGTCAGAGGTAGAAATGTCATAGCATCGTCCAAATACACTCCTTTGCTTTGCTTACTGGACCTTTCAGGGGAAGCAGTCTTTGTTTTCAAGACCAATAAGCTAAGACAGAATGAGTTCACAGTCCTCTCCACATATGCAAATACAAAACAATGCCAAAAAAGAATATCAAGGGTTCAACAACCCCCAAAGCATAAGACAATTCAGTTCTGATTCCATGGTGACGGACATAAGAATCTAGATGGATAGAAGTGTCTGAAACAAATATGCTGCCCCGTGTCCCTGGTATTCCATACTGAAAGGCTTATGGGCCACTGTCACAAAGGCACTTCAAAAGAACATTTCTGCTTTCCACTGCAGCAAAGCACCTAATGCGTTTTAGGCCAGATCTTCCATACTTCTAAAGGCTGCTTTAATTACTGCTGTCACAACACAGCCTTAAACCTGCCTCAGCTGGTCAGGGGATGATTCCTCCTAACTAGGGGAGTTCTGTAGTGGCATAGGGCTACTGTAGCCTGTCCTACACTGTCACCTCTCCCAGCCGTGATTCATGAAGGGACATTGGGAGAAATGGGGCATAGTCAGTGCATCCTTGCGTCAAGCAATCCCCAACTTCCAAAATGTCCTTGGGCGCCATGGGCAAGTGGCATGACATAGGCTATTCTACTGATGGTCTGATGCACTACGGCAATTCCTATGTTACTACTGAACAGCCTTTCAAATGTAGTGACTTTCAATCACTACTGACATGGATCAGGTGTTTCAAATGGGTGACCCAGTAGTAAATGGCTCTGTATCTCATTTCCAATTCCCCCATAATAATGCTTCTAACACAAAAGACACCATCAACCACATTATTCTTGCTGTTTCCTACCCCATTACACACTTGAAGCAGAGACCTTGAAAAATCTCACCCAATAAGCAACTTTCTCTTTTTATTTTCAGTAATAAAAAAGCATGACATGTTCACCAGGCTCATGAGGCCAGGGTATGTTTAATTGAACTCAAAGAGTTTTACAGAGGGAATAAATTAGAGCAACACAATATAACTAGAAAAAAGCCATTGCGAGATTAGTTGAAGGCAGTCCAGGATAAGCCAGATGGGTCTGATGCCAGTAATTAACGATACAAAGGATGAGAGATGTCAAGGCTGAAGCACGGTGATGTGGGAAATGCATGTGCACATGCTTGCTTGGTTCCTCGCTGCTTTATGAGCACAAATATCCCAACTATTGCTCTCCCCTTCAGACTGCTCTTTATAGCACCCGACTGGATTGTTCTAAGTCACTAGTCTCAGCATCTGCCTCACTGAACCCAAACTCAATGGTGAGGAGAAGAATGCAAATTGGTGAAAAGGAGAGAGATGATAATGGCGAAAAATGAGAAGGAATGACATTGTTTTCTAATTGCGTCTTGGGATCTATTCTATAGCCCATCTTAAGTTTCGCTGAGGAGATCATAAGTCTTGTACTGCCCCCATAAAACACACATCATTCTTAACAAAATCGTATTTCATCACAACGCAGCTTTAATTCAAAACCATGGATTGATATCAGGGTTTTATGTATAATTTCTGTTACTTCAATTTAAGCATCTACATTTTTTTTTTTGCAGGGATACTGTTAAATGGGAAATATTACCAATCAATACACTTAATAGAATTTTTTTAGTAAAGTACTTCTAATTGCAATTTCTTTAATGGCGTATGTGCAGTTAATTCAACAGAGAAAGTATACAATACAGTTAACTTATAGCAAAATTATATATGTAGATAGACTTGCTTTTGAGGCTCATCAATTTGTGTCATTAATGTGAACATCTGTAAATGTTATATTACTTTTCCCTAAGGGCTGGCTTAGTGTTCAATAGTTTGAGATTAGTTATGTGAGATTAATATTTATTTCAGGTCAGAGTTAAGGCTGTTGTATTGTGGTGAAATGCATTTCTTTATGCTTCATAAGAATAATTTGTTTATTGTAGGAGTAGTTCTAAGAGTGATGATATCTTTATTTAATTCCTTGCCTTTCTAGATTCAGGGGCCAAGATTTTCAAAAGTGATTAGTGCTGCCTCAGTTTTTGGGTAGCCAGCTTGAGACACTTTAAAGGGGCCCCTATTTTCAGAAAGTCCTGAGCACCCATCTTTTTCCTTATAGGATTTTGATTTGGTGAAGGATGAAAATACCTCGCTCTTATATAGCATTTTTCCTCAATAGATCTCAAAGCATTTTTTGAAGGAAGTGAGTGTCATTATCTCCATTTTAAAAATGGTGAAATGATGTGATAAGTAACTACATTGCTTTCACTTATCAGCCTTTACTAGTTTTGGACATGGAGTTTTCTGATTTTTTGGAAATTTCCCAGATGTTTTACGTTATTATTATATTGCAGTAGTTGCCTAGAGGCCTCATTCAAGGCCCCACTTTGCTAGGCATTATGCATGCATATAATAAATGATAGTCCCTACCAAAGGTCTTATAATATAAGCATCTTCCATGCTTTCTCTAGTGTAGGCAAATGAAGACAGGGGGGTTTAATTGTCAATAAATGAGATGGCTAGGTTATTTAAATGAAAGGACCGAGCAGCACTAAGCATGCTAATTGGGGCTCTGTAGGAGCTATTCTTCATTCAGTGCACCCATGCCAAGACCATCACATTCTCTATGTAATTAAGACTACAATCCTGCAAACACTTATGCATTTAACTCTATGGGACCACTCATGTGCTGAAAGTTACTCACATGGATCTTTGCAAGATCAAGGCCCAAATTAGCCAGGCATGCAAGTACAACACAACATACCATCACACTCCTTCTCTCTCACTCTCTTTTCTACAATGCCCATCACCATAGTATCTAAGCACTTCCCAGGAAAATTAAGGGCTGTTCGCCACCTTGTCTCACAAGCAAAATACAAGGGACTAAACTGTGTGCTGCACCCCTCAGGAGACACAGCACAGAAGATGCTGTCCAGGTGGGAGGAAAACAAAGCTGCTAAGCTGGACCCAAGCAAACAATGTGTGTTTCAATACAGCCAGATGCAAAGCTGTACATTCAGGAAGAGAGAATGTAAGCCAAACTTAAACATGGGGAGGGGGGGACTGTATCGTGGCAAGCAGCAACTCTGAAAAAGATTTGGGGATGGGGTGGTGGATAGTCAACTGAACATAAGCTCCCAGTGTGACACTGTGGCCAAAAGGGCTAATGCGAACCTTGGATGTACAAACAGGGGAAACTTGAGTATGGATAAAGAGATTATTTTACCTCTGTATTTGGCACTGGTATGACCACCACTGGAATGTTGTGTCCAGTTCCGGTGCCCACAATTCAAGAAGGATGTTGATACATTGGAGAGAGTTCAGATAAAGCCAAAAGAACAATTAAAAGCTTAGAAAACATGCCTTATAGTGATAGACTCAAGGAGCGTAATCTCTTTAGCTTATCAAAGAGAAGGTTAAGGGGTGTCTTGATCAGTTTATAAGTACCTACATGGGAAAGAGAAATGTAATCGAGGGCTTTGCAATCTAGCAGACAAGACTATAGCAATCCAATGGCTAGAAGCTGAAGCTAGACAAATTCAGATTAGAATTAAGGCACAAATTTGTAACAGTCAGGGTAATTAACCATTGGAACAATTTACCAAGGAGGTGGATTCTCCATATCTGACAACTTTTAAATCAAGATTGGATGATTTCCTAAAAGTTCAAATAGGAATGTATTCAAGGAAGTTCTATGGACTGTGTGATGAGTCTATGAAAGGTAGCTTAAAGCCACCTTTGCACTTCCTGAATTCTGCCTGCTCTTGGGGAGGAGCTATCTTCCCCCATGGCTGCTGCACAGCCAGGAACAGCTGTAGTGCTTTGTGCTGCAGCCACTCTCGCTTCCTGAGAGTGGTTGCAGCACTGCAAAAGTTCCCAAATGTGCCTGCAAAAGTTCCCAAATCCCAGTTGAAATCACCCACATCTTTACTGAAAGGAGGCTCCCTTAGTTAATAATATTTAAAGTAATTTACAAGGGGAGGCAAGAATCTGCTTTCAGGTTGAAGCCTGATAAGTCAATTTCAGTCTGAGGTGAATTAGGACAGCTGTGTTATAAACCACTGAAGAACAGGGTGCATAATGGTGTGACATACGGCATACCGGGGTACAATTCAGACCAATGGGGAGCTGTGCACCCCTGCCCTGCATCCTTAGGTGCCTTACAATGCCTTGCTGAAGTAGCTCCCACCTGGGCCGCTTACAAACAGCCTTCCGGAATGCAAGCCACACCCTGAGTATCTGTGTGTAGCTACAGCCTGCCAGCTACAGCCTGGCTCTCACCAGCCTTGGTTATACTGCAGAGTGACCCCAACATACTCGCAGTCATGGATCTTCCCCAGCAATGTATAGCCTGTACTTCCCAGCCCCCTCCTGAACAATACAAATATATTAAGTCCGATGTTCCTTTAAGGGACGCAGTATGTCACAAATGGATTCAGCACTGACCCTTACGTGAGGGGGTGCACAGCGATATAATTATATCCGGACTTTGCCCAAAAACCTTGGAAAGGTTACTTAGTCTGATGTAGTCCTCATGAGATTATAGTCAGAAAATAAGAGGTCAGCTGTGGATGTGCTTTTATACACTGAAAGCCTTGTTTCTGGGGACTCACAAAGCATCTCTTGAGAAGGAAAACAAGATGCTCTTTGTAAATAAAAGTTCATGCATTTGAGTAATGAAGTCATTTTCCAAAACTGCAGTGAATGATATTCTTTTGCACAAGCAGACATGAAAATGGGAGGTGAGGCTCAGGAAAAAAGGGGGGTTTTCAATTAAGCATATTAGACTGTACTATTTCAATAAGACCTATATCTTCCATTCTCTCACGCAAGCATGACATCTTGATCAACAGAAAAGCCACCTAGCCCCTATTAACACTTGGGACATTCTGAATCTTGATCACCCTGCCTCTACCCACACCCATGCCCCCCCTCCCAAGTAGGAGCCTCTAAAGTTTTTAATAAATCTGCCACCTTTCTGTCTTCGGATGAATAAACTAGAGGTGCTAAAAAAATAATCATGAGTTGATTCTTATTCTGGAGCAGTCAGACTATGTCCAAATTGGGAGGTGCAGGGAGAGTAAAGGTCTGACCTCAGTTTCTGAATGGCAACGTTTGAGTGGGAGGATCCCAAATCTAAAGGTAAAAAGGAATGATGTGAACATATGAAGGAAGCCAGAGCCCTGAATACAGACTCAGTCTGTATCCTGACAGAGTGGAGATAAGGTGGCTAGGGAGCTAGTGGTGCTTTCCTGGAATACAATCTGTGTTTGACACTCTGTTTAAGCACTGCCCATCTGCATGTTATTCAGCTGAAACCTCTAGGGGAAAAGAGGAGCCACAGGCACAGACTGCAAGCGAGGGAGGAAGCAAAAGAGCTTTTCTTTTTTAAATAAGGATCTGGTTAGACTGCCTTGAAGTGCCACATCTGGAAACTGAAAGCTGAGAGAAAGTTAAAACATCGGAGGCACTACTAAACGAAGTGGGGTGGGGGCTGATTGCAGAAGTGGGTAAACAATTACTAAGAAGCTAGAAGACCACTGCTGGATGTAAGGGGAGGAAATGGCTTTGATCTCAGCCTGGCCCCTTGTTTTTCCTATATTCTTCTTCTTGGGATGTTTCTTCTCCAGCGCTGCCTCAAGCAAGGGCAGCGTTTTTCATTTTGACATTGAAGGTAGCTCAGCGGTCAGCAATCAAGAATCCGCTGTTATCAGAGGGCAGCAGCAGTCAGTTGCTACTGGAAGTTGGGTGCCTTTTGCTGAGGTACAGTAACTCCATTCTGTCTCTAGAGTCTGAGCTTTCTCCTTTCATGTGCTTGTGGTGAAATTCCCATCTGGATAAAGTTAGTTTAATCATTTGAACCTTCAAGTGATATTGTAGAGTTTTGTGGGGGGGATTTTGGACGTTGCATTTCAGGCTAAAAGAGACATTTCAGACTTCAAAATAGACACATGCCCTGCCTGCTTTGAATAAACAGCTGTACTGTAAAGTGGTACTAGCTTAGCACGTCTCTGACTTTCCTGCCAGCATAACTAAATAGGCCTGTCCAAACAGAGTTATTTTACAAGGGTTAATTGTCACAACAATAGTCACCGGATCTTTAAATTCACTTGGATTTCCAGAAAGAGTTTGCCAAAAAAAAATCTACTATATTACTGACGTTTTGCTTTTATCTCTTACATAAAATCCAGCTCTGGAAATGGAGGTTCCTTTTGGGTTAGAGTAAGGTTAGTAAATCAAAGGGTATTTAGGAAACTGCCTGCAGAGAAAACACCTGCATAGATTTTAAACATTACAGAAAGTATGATAGTAGGACTAATGAGAGAAGAAATCAGGAAGATCCTAATGTTACTTTGTTTTAGTAAGTTTCTTGCAATGTTTGCTTCTTGAAGTTACTTTAGACTTCTGATTTCAGTAAGGCTGCATCTGAGCTGAACTATTTAAAAAAAACTAAGAAGAAAATAAATGACTTCAAGGCATGCTAGAGACAGATCAATGTCTCATGTGTGGGAGATACAAAGTAGGAGGCAAATTAAGTCACCTAAGGTCATGGGAAGGGAAAGAGTAATTGCTCTAGCATAACATCAGAAAATGAGAGAGAAAATGAAAAAGGAGAGATAAGCACAGCTGTGTTGATATCACAGTTATGACACTGATATCTTATGTCATGAAGCTAAATGTTTTTACCATGCTTTGATTACTAATGATAATAACCATGAAAGTAAATGTACAGCATCCTGGGGAAAAATCTTCTGGGACAATAGGGCTTCAGTATAAGGCCAAATTTGATTACGCAAACCTCACCCACATTACTGTGCTTCCAAACAGCTGAGGAATCTCAGGAAAGGCCTGCCCACTCCACTACTTCTCTGGGGCGAAACGTGACCTACGTGAGAAAGTGTTGAACCTAAAGTTTGCCCAGCTTAATATGTAGGCAGTGGGGGGCTGGCCTGGGTTTGGATACATTCCATAATGTGGGAAGTACATCTCTTCTCCACAGGATTGGAATTAGCCCCTGGGAAACAGTATCTCCACCTGTTGCTTACAAAATGGAAAGTCCCTGAATGAATGCTTGATATAAGAGACAAATGGGTTTTGTAACTGAGTTTCACAGGATAACGGGCTTAAGCTTTTAACAGATAAAACTCCTAGCCTTTCTGGGTATAATCACACTGAATGACTCCACAAAGCCAGACTGTGTGTGCTTCATTTAACCTATTGGACTTTACACCAGGAAAGTGCTGAGTGATAGTTTGCACCATAGGCGCCAACTTCCGGTGGCGCCGGTGGGGGCTGACGCCGGGCGACGTGGCGGGGCCCCGCCCCTGACACCGGGCGACGTGGCGGGGCCCCGCCCCCGACGCCGACACAACGTCACCCAGCGTCGGGGGCGGGGCCCCGCAACGTCTCCCAGTGCTGAGGTGAGTTTGCCGTGGGTCCCGGGGCTGGCGGGGAGCTGGGCACGAGCCCTGGGGATGGCGGGGAGCTGCCGGTGGGTGCTCTGCACCCACCAATTTTTCCCCGTGGGTGCTCCAGCCCCGGAGCACCCACGGAGTCAGCGCCTATGGTTTGCACATGGCATAGGAAAGACACTCTCCACCACCCACATTCATGGATGAAGATATTGGAAAGGTGTCATTTGTTCTATTTTATTTTGTCTTTTAAATAGTTAATATTTGCACTAAGGGCCTGATCCATTGAAGCCAGTGGGAGTCTTTCCACTCACTTCTGTGGACACTAGATCTGTCCCTAAGCACTAAATCCTACCGCCTGCTCCAATGGTGCAGAGGGCCCCACTTGCAGAACCACTGAGGCTCCATTGTGAGGAATGGCAGCTGGATTTCAGCCCCTACATTATGGAGGTACATACCCTGTGTGCTTCAGAGCCCAGCTGCATGGCAACTCCCTGTGTGGCCATGTGCAGACATTCTTTAGGGGCAGGACAGGTAGATCTGCCACTGCATGGATCCACTGCCCAGTGACCCCTGTGTTAGAATTGGTTGCTAGGGCTGGGAAGGCTACTCCAGTCCTGAGAATGGAGTAGAGGTCATAGAGCAGCTCTCTTTCTCTCTGCAGCCTGAGTAGGGAAGACCCCCTCCTCAAGCTCTCACAGATTTCCCCAGCACCAGCCCAACTATTCAGGTTGGGCCTTGAGAACAGGATTTCTCCCTAAGTGTGCATTTTAAAACTAGCCATTTTGTGAGCTTGAGCTCTTTATCCACAGATCAGTGTGAACCACAGTAGAGACTCCCTTACACAGCCCTGCTTGAGTCTACTCCTTAGTCTAAACATTGGCTCACGCCTATAACTCCCCCAAGCAGACAGAGGCTGTTAGTCATGCTGAACAGGGCCGAATTATATAGCGGGTGGGTTTGTGAGGTAGAGTTATAGAACCACAGAATCATTGTATGTAATGCGTCCTGGTAGACTATGGTGCCAGTGAAGGCCTGTACCTAACCGCAAAGCAAACAAACCACAATATAGCCAGAATGTAGGTCTAAACCACAAAGAATTCATGACATTTCATCATGTGGTATTAATACTATGCAGAGTTTGCCCTGCAAACCATTCTTATTTAGATAATGCACTGGCAATTATGAAGGATTAGAAATACAGTGGGTGGGAACGTCTAAAAATACATACTTTTTTGGATGGGTTTACATTGCTGTGTTGTTCTTAAATTCTGCTGAGACTGTGATACTATGAACCTATTGAATAATTGAAGGGAAGCAGAAGAAAGCCTGAGGTACAAGGGAACACACTGGTCAATATTCCTTAGCCTTTTACTTTTCTCCTTTTCCTGGTTTGGTGACTTAAAAACTAATTGTGAATGGAAGAACCGGTTTTAGAAAAATTCTGAACCAGATGGAATTTAAGCCTTTCTGTGAATCTGATTTGAACCCAAAGCCCTTTATGCTTGATACAAGAATATTAAATACCTGAATGTCATGTGAGAGTACTGAATCCCAGTAACTGGACAGACCCTCGAGGACTGGTACCCATATATCTTTATACTCTGCTGTCATTTTACAAAAAACTCCCCAATTATGTACCCTTCCTAGCCCCATGCATGACATA
This sequence comes from Chelydra serpentina, assembly GCA_037349315.1. Classification (NCBI taxonomy): domain Eukaryota; kingdom Metazoa; phylum Chordata; order Testudines; family Chelydridae; genus Chelydra; species Chelydra serpentina. The sequence goes on from JBAIAC010000010.1 coordinate 50,862,430, forward strand.
CAACTTCCCTGGAAGAGGGGTGGAGTGTTTAGATCATTCAGGGAGCGCCGGTTAATCCAGGTAACGTGGGTAATGCTAGCAGTGAAGGTATAGTGCTGCAAGCTGCAGTGTGGGCTAACCGCTCCAGAACAAGCTTCATGGGAAGCATGGGCAAGTACTTGGGTTGCCAGCTCCTGCTGAAGCTCATGCTGTTGCCTCTTCACTGCTATTGTTACCCACACTAGCTACATTAAAGTTAGTATGGGTATGCTTATCCATGCTGCAATCACACCTTAATTTGCAGTGTTGCCGTACCCTAGGAGTCTAGCATGCTGGTCAAGGTTGTTCATACCATAATGGACTTTCCCTCCTACACATGGCTTTCCATCCATTTCCTACATCCTTTCTTTCTCCGTAATTCAGATGCTTCTGTAGTGTTGCTCCCCGCTGGCACAGCTAACTCTGCCATTAGTCCTTCCATAGTACAGGATCCAGGGTGTCTTCCTGAAGAACATAATACCTTCTTGGAAGGGTTTGATTTGGACAAGTACTGGGGCATGAACTACCAGTCAATGGGTCCTTTGGAAGTAATAAGAGAAGTGGGCTAGATTTGCAAGCACTAAGGATGGGAGATTTCCTTCCAAAGTTGGGGCTAGGGAAGAATTTAGCAAAAGGCATCCAGATGAGAGAGAGGAGCAAAATCAGTAGGGAGAATTTGTATTAGGAAAGTAAGCATGAGTATAAGTAGGGTCTCTGGGATTCTGTTTCTGAGACTTAGCCTAGACACTGCTGTTCATAGGCAGGTTAGGAAGATAGGTATGAAAAACATGCTAAAAAGCATCAGAACTTTTAGTGGTTTATTCAAATCTTCCAAGAATTTTAGATTCCCTAGCTCATGAATGAGGTGAGGGGGAAAGTGTCACAATCCAGGAAGGGAGGTATATATGGAGAGAGAGCAGTTTGCACTGGACCAAATTAATCCTTTGTGTGACTATGCTGAAGTTAATGGATTTAGGCCAGGGATTATTTTTGCCAAATATAAAAAAAATAAAATATTTTATTGGAAAGGTTTTGCTTAGAGACGGGATCCAAGGACTCAAACCTCAAAATAGGCAGCCAATTATTGAATACATCAGTGTTTGAGAATGATTGGGGTTATGGCTTGGACAGTTACAAAAGTCAGACACCTTTTGCAAAAGTCAGACCTTGGTCTAGAGTCATATTTCACACAGTGATTTTGGGGTGTCCAGGTCTGGGGCATAGTGTGGACCCAGAAAAGATGAAAAATCAGGATTCAGCTCTGTGAAGAGGTAGTTAGTTATCAACATGAAATAAAAACCTTTTAAAAGTAAGTAGAATATGTGTTAGAATTTGATCTACAGACTGACAAGCAGATTTCTTTTGAGCTCTGTGGTTGTATTTTTCAGTGGTCTTCATTTATACAGCCCCATAAATGTGAACAGTGCTTTGCAAGACACTGGAATTGTTTGTAATCTAAGACAGGCAAACATTAAACATTAGACAATAGTTCAGGTGTCTGAATGGAGACTATGGCCCTGATTCAGCGTTGCCCTGAACCTGGTATAGTTATTTAACCCAGTGCAATGTGAGGGTAAAATGCTGCCAGTCCAGAATGATGACATTTTACATCTACCAGGCACTGATGTTAATCATTATATAAGGTGCAGAGCAATGGTGAATGGGGCCCAACACTGTTGAGGAGCTCAGTGTAGGAAGGATTAGTGGAAGAAGGGGGCTGTAAGGAAGGATTCGAAGGAGTGATGTTGGACCATTTAGTAAGAAAAGACAGAGTGTATGCCAAACATGGGGAATGGCAGGAAAGAAGGGAGGAAGCTGACAGTGGGAGATGAAGGGAGCAGTATAGAGACAGGCCTGAGAAGAGCAACAGGCAGCATAGGATGCACTGACAGCAGAGACATAGGGAGTAATGCAATTACGTGGGTCTTAACAATACAGACAAAGGTGACTGAACTTGCTGCAGTAGGAGAGGAAGCCAACTCTGGGTTTTGGGAGAGTCGGGGTGATATCATAGGAGTGATAGGGAAAGGAGATTACTTTCAGTAACAGCATTTTTGGTAGCTAGCGAGCAGAAAGGTGCCATGGGAGAAAGAGGTCCCGTGAGGAAAAGCGTACAGTAGTCAAGGCAAAAGGAGCCAATGACTGCCATCAAAATAGGAAGAGTAGTACTTCTTATAAAGTTCTGGCCTGACAACGAAAGCCCGCACCTTCAAATAATGATGAAATGAGGTATTTGACAGCAGTTCATTCCCATATCTGACTTACAACAATATCCTTTGGCCTAAGTTCCCAAAAGGATCTAGTGATATTTTGGATGCTTCATTTTGGATACCCAATTCATAGATCATCAGAGTTGGAAGGGACCTTAGGAGGTCATCTAGTCCAACCCCCTGCTCAAAGCAGGACCAATCCCCAATTTTTGGGCCAGAGCCCTAAATGGCCCCTTCAAGGATTGAACTCACAACCCTGGGTTTAGCAGGCCAATGCTCAAACCACTGAGCTATCCCTCCCCCCGCATTAAAGAGGCCTGATTTTTTATAAAGTGATGACCAAAAATACCTGGACCAAAAATAGCTGAACCCCTCTGAAAAACAGGCCCCTTTATCAGGCATCTGAATCAGGTATCTGAATTTAGGTATCCAGAAATTGGGGAACTCAAAAATCACTAGTCACTTGAAAACGTAGGCCTCAAAGTAACCATAATCAAAAGAGCCATTCCCAGCAATAAAAATTGGGATGGAAAGACGTAGGGACTGTATTGGCGGAAACACAGTTTGATCCCTGCTTTTTGTATGCGTCCATTTGAAACAAACCAAAAGGGTTTTTAACCTGACAAAGATCTTTACATTTTTTTGACTAGTGGAAGTTGCATCTCACTGTGCAAAAAGCAGATCTTGTAATGAGTTTGATTTCAGACCCTTAAGGGTTATGTTAGCTTAACTACCATAATGGGTAATTTGGATTTTTTGCTGCTGTGTGTTCCTGGTGTGTCAGGGTTATGTTCTGAGAAAAGTCCATTAATGATGAGGATGTTTAACTGCAGATGTTTGCATTTCCAACTTAAGTTTCTCATCAAAGTTTTAATGAAAATCAGCTGCAGGAGTTAAGCAGCCAGCCCCAAATCCCTTAAATCATGGAAAGCTGAAGGAAATGGAATTAGAGGACTGAGTGGATAGTGGGAAAAGTTGTGTGTTTCAAGTTTAGTCAAGAAGGTGAGAGTCTGCGCTTAAAATGTAACCAGCAAAATAATATGAGCTAAACTTTACTGCAGTTAACCAAATTTTGGGAAAGTACCAGTAAAATGCTCAAACTTATTCAGGGGCACACAAACAATACAAGGAGTTTTATGTCCACTCTTATTCATGGGCATGGGAAGGACTAAAAGGAATGAAAGGTCCAGTTTTATTAATGGGCATGGGAAGCAATACAAGGATCAGCATGTCAGGGAGAGTGATATGACCTGATTTTAAATGGTGCCAAGCAACCACAGCTGCCATGATTCTAATTGGAATTTTTGTTGCTCAGCAGCTGTAAAAATATGACCAATACCTTTAATCTGAGTGATTTGTGACTAATATGCCTAAATATTGATGGGAGAGGTGGGCTCAAATTTTATTCTGGATCCAGATTTTAAACCCCTTATAGTTTAGGGACATTCCAATCTGGGTTTTAATTAAGATTGATTGCAAAATTTGGATCAGGATCCCAGTTCATTTATAAACACTACCCAAATTCAGGAGTGTTTGGATCTGGCATTCTGATTCTAATGCAAGCTGTAACCTTACCAATCCACCAGCTTTATAATCCTCTCTTCTTGATGTCTCTTTTTTTGTAAAAAAAAAAAAGACCACCAAATATTATCCTAGCATTCCAAATGTATATATTGAGCAATTTGAATTGTTTTCTGATGAAAGAATGCACTAAATTTGATCTTGTTTGTTGTTCATATTTGTTTGAAATATCCAAATAATTCTTTAGATGTTTTGTTTCTCAAAACAAATGCACCAGGGCTCTGTTTTTCTGATAACAAACAAAAAAGTAGTGTCAGAAGCCCAGCACTCATCCCAAATCTGACCTTTACAACAACAAACAATGGAGGAAAACACATTTAGGTATGAAAGCAGATTTCAATTCCCAGCTTACAATGTGTTATACACAACAGTAATTAAACATTATTTTGGAGGGCTTGCTCAAAGCCTCTGGAAGTCAGTGGAAAGACTCTGATTGGCCTCTAAATGATGAAGAACACTTTCATGGTGTTCTTTTAACATAACAAAATGCTAGTTCCAAATTTGTTTCTATAATTAATCAACAAACTAAATCTACTGCAACAAACTCTGTCAAAACCAATACTTTTAGCTAAGATTTGTAAGTTGTGAGATACACTTCACCCCTACACCCTCGCACTAATTAGCCAAGGATGACCTGTCTGCTGGTATTCCCCATAGATATCAGATGGGAAGGGTGTCAAGTAGACCCAGCAAGTGAGTGTATGGCAGAGCAGCAGCTCCTAGACAAAAGGGAAGGGTGACACATTGGGTGGAATGTCATATGGGGAGGACCCAGTGGATTGGGAGGCAGGAAGCTAAAAAGAGGACTAGCTGGGAGGTTGGAGGGGAGAGGGTGTAAATTAACAGATGGATAGATAGATGTTGCATCATTAACCCAGGATTTCTAAACACCAAGAAGCCAAAAGATGTGAGGTCTTTTTTATTTTAAATGGGATTAACCTTTTCTTTACTGATCATTTTTAGCTAAAGTGTCTGGATTGTTTTTGCCATTTTGGTTGAGTCAACCTGTAACAAACCTTGGTTCCATGTCATAGTATGTTTATTATCCCCCTACTATGATTCCTATCACTTTTAGTAGAGGTTGAAGGGGATGGGATGAGGGAGGAGCAGGAAACTTCCTCTTGCCTGATTTTGCTGTGAGCCAGTCATAACTGGTTAAGGCTGGTCAGACCACAGGTTAAGTCATGACTAGAGCAGGGGCAAAGCTTTTTCAGTTGATGATGCTTTTGGGGGGAACTCCTCCCAGGGCCGATACAATACCTTCTAGTTGCCCACTCAGAAAGAAACAGCCATTCATCAATCTCCCCCATTCCATGCAGAAGAGGAATTCTGTCACCTCTTCAGCACCATGTTTGCCCTCCTCCAGATCCAGTGTAAACCTCACTGTGGAGTCTGGGGTTGCTCAGGAACAAGCAGGCTCGGAGGAGCATGACGCATCTTCCCCTTCTATACCACATAGATTCCCTGGGAAAGATTATACAGCCTGGGAATTATAGAGTCTGGGGGAGTCCTTGGGGACACAGATCCATCGGAACCATGCTGCCAGGGAGGTGGGAGGAAGGGAAGGCGAAGTCACAGGGCTTCATGCAGTGGATCTAGCCCCCTGCAGATCCCATAGAAACTACCAGGTTTGGGGTGGGCTACTTGGTCTTTTACACAAAGGAAAACCCCCACCCCCTAGTGGAATAATGAGGGGAGGGGTCTCTGTGAGGGCTCCATAGGTCCCCTAAATTCCCTTGACTAATCACTTTCAGGGCATGCTGCAAGTCCACAATGGTTTATTCCTGATTTCTATGGGCACCTTCCTTTATTTTGTTTATTTCTGAGGGGAAGGAAAACAGGTTAGTTGAGGAGCTGTTTGTTTACTTTTGAATGTGATATTCCCTTTCACCCTTTCTTTGAGCCAGTGAGGAACTGATTACATCTCTAGTGCGGTAGCCTTCATACTAGAATTTTTGACTGTGTGTCTTTTAATGTTTTGCACTGTGGCTTCCATTTGGTGCTTACCGGCCTTTCAATAGCTATCTTATCTATTGGTTAAATAATTAAGCGACTCTAAACAAAATTTCAGTCACCCATGTGGCCTTCCTTGGGTTTTACCTTCTTGTTATCCAGTGTTCTCATGGTAAATACAATAATACCTGCAGTAAATGCCTCTTAGGCATACTAGCCTTTGAAAATATATATTGCTTATATATATATTGCTTCAGTGGTCCTGGACATCTGGAAATGTGGGGGTTGTAAGCATGTAGTTGATAACTGTAGTTTTACGTCTAGCTTGTCCTATGGACGAACATGAAAAAAAATGACTCAATTATTCATTTCTCTTTTTTTAAGAGAATGACACAAAATTATTTACATCTTTCTTTTAGTTTATTCAAGGGAAACAAAATGGACATTTGTTAAGAGAGGTTTGGACCATCTGCATTGCCAAACAGCAGTATTTCTGTTTGCCACTGTGCATATATATTACAACAAGTTGTATACTTACTAGCTGTAGAAAAAATAAATTAGTGCTGAGGATTGGTATTAAATTATCTTTAGCTAGCTTGCAGCCAGCTAAAACGTTTTAGCTCCTCGCCTTTGTGGGAAAGAATGCCTTTTAAGTTAAGGCTTTGTGTTTCCCACTTTATATGGTAAAAATGACTGTGCACTTTTACGAAGAATGCCTAGCCAAGAACTGTTTATATTGGAACCAACCCCATCTCTAAATCAGCCTCTGTTACTGAATGGTATTTTGTTTTCCATATGGATTGAGGAAGGGTAACAGTCTGGAAACATCTGCAACGGATGAGGTTTTCAAAATTAAATACAATTATTTGACCAGAACGATAGATAATTTTGTTTCTTTAAATCAGACCATTTTACTTTTTATTATAATTTCTCTTTGCAGCACTTACAACCATTCTGGTACCGTTACGACAGAAATACGCACAGGCAGACCTTTCTGTTTTGTAATTCCATGCTTACTAACTTGAAAATATCAAATAAACAAATAGATTATATGTAGACATATGTAGATAGATATATGATTTTTATCACAAGACCATATTTTCAATAAATTATAATATAAAATGTTTGGGAAAATGGAGATGTTAAAGCATAGCTGAAAGGAAATAGCAGCTGAGCCCACTAATTTAGAGGTTGGTAAGAAAGCAGGATTCATGCTTCATAGTATGATCAAATAAGTTATGAAACGCATTTGAAAACAAAGTTGTCAGTTACATTGGCAGCTATCTTAAGAAGTGGCATCATTTGCCACATTAGCATAATAGTAGTCAATTGCTAAAAGCCCCAATATGGCTGTGCAATTCTCACGGTAGCTAGAAGCTGAACCTACTAATCAATAGCTGATACAGAAGGTGGTAAGCAGAGGAGGCACCAGCTAGATCCTAGCTACTGAGAAAGGGGAGGGTGCTGCTGGACTTCTTATCATGGTCCTGTCCCTAAATATTGTGCATGGCTTCGATCTTTCTATCTACCTGTTCCACGGTACTTGTATGGCCACTGTTGTTTTAGCATCTGAGCATTTCACAATCTTTATTTATCCTCACAATGTCACATGAGGTAGGGAAGTGCTGTTATCCCCATTTTATGAATAAGGAGCTGAAGCCCAGAGGCCCAGATCCACAAAGGGACTTGGGTACTTTAGTCCTGTTTTTAGGCCCCATTGCAATCCACAAAACTCCCACTCAGTTGCCAGCTAACCCTATAAGCACCTAAACTTGCTTAGCACCTACATCGCTGCAGCAAAAGTTCCCTCTGTTCCTATGTTTCTGCCTCTGAACATGTGCACTGCTGCCTCTCTCTAGGTGTCCAAGCAACTATCTCCAGCCTAAATCCAAGAGTGATTCATGAATGTAAGTGCCGCCTAAGTCTCATTTGGGTTGTGAGCCAGTAGGCATTCTCAGAGGCCACCTAACTCCACAAAACTGCTGGGGAGTAGGCAGAACAAGCATGTCCTCCCTTATAACCTTTAGCCCAGTGCTCAGGGTACAGACCTGAGATGCAGGAGACTGACACCCAATTCAAGTCCTGATGAGGAGAAAAGATTTGAACAGGGATCTGCCCCTTCTCAAGTGAGTGCCCCCCCCCCTCACTGTTTGGTGTGGAGTTAGAGAGCCTCTGAGCATATCTACTGGCCCAAGCCCCGCTTGTGAACTAGGCAGCCAAACACTTATTTTCCCCAGTTCATGAATCATGGGTCTAGAACCCTGGTCTGCAGAGCCTGGGACAGCGGACATTGCCCCCAGGAGGGCAGGCAGAGCGTTGGCAGTCACTCCTCACAGTTGAGAGAAAGGAGTAGGAAGAAGCCTAGGGAAAACAGCAGCAAGAGTGAGACCGCATGGACCTTAGCTGCTGATTGTTGGGTCCCTAGGCTGGCACCCAGTGTAGAGGGTGGGCCTGGGTTCCCTACCAGCCACTGAGGAAGTGTTACAGATGGGGCAGTGGACTTTGAAGACTGTCTGAGGCAGTTTGTTTAGACAGACTTGGATACCGTGCAAGGCGGGAAACTGTAGTGACCTGACCAAAGGGCCAAACCACAAAAAGGAGGTGCTGCAGCTTGTGGAGCATGAGAGAGGCCATAGAGTGAGAGAATGGGACCAGAGGCTGAGAAACCGTAAGAGAGGCATCAAACCTGTGGTGAGCTAATCCCAAGATGAGCCACAAGGAGGTGCCATGGCAGTGAATGGAGAAAACCCCATGTCAGTTTTATTCATGTGTGAATAGCCCTACTCCCTCCCAGCCTGTGCTGTGACTCATAACTTTATTAAGCAATAGAGAAATTGAGATAATTATTGTCTTTTTCCCCACTTCCTCATAGGATCCTGAGTAGCGGCAGTAAAACTGATCATAGTCTTGTTAATTTTACTCTTGGCAATCTCTGAGCAGCGGTGACATTATCTGTCTAGTGCCTCAGGCAGACTGAGTTTTCTGCACAAACATAAGGGCTAGAAATTTACTTTAAACTCCCCTCCCGCCGCCCCCAAAAGCTTAAACTCTGCACAGCATGATGAGTTGGGGCCCTTTCTGTGACACAGAAAGCTTCCCATTTGCCTATGGTAGGTAGGCAATGGAGCTCTCAAAGACGTGTGTTATGATTATGAGCACTATACTGCATTTGAATCAACAACAAAACTTCCATTGACTTCAGTGGGTCCAGGGATCAGTCCCACTATTTAAAGTAGAATGAAGGCTTTGGTTGAGATGGTTTTTCATTGTCTCTGATTAAGGGATTTTACATTGCTGGTGTCAATGAAAGTGCTCCTTTATTTATGAACTTTCAGATTGCTGAGCTAAGCAAAAAAGTTGTACTTTACTTTTAATGAATCTTCAGTATTGATTCTTAGCATTATTTTCACAGAGATAAAACAACCTCATCTCTCCAATAGAAAGATGAAAGCTATGGGTTTGTGTTTAACCTTTCAAATGGGCACTTAATACTGCTCAGGTGGAAAACCCAATATTGGACATCTTTGCTTGAGTGCCACAGCAAATTCATTAGGGGGACCTTCAATTTCCATTTGTGTATCTTAGATTAGAATTCAGTTTAAAAAAGAAAACTGTGCAATCACAGTGCTTTCTCTTTAGCAAGATGAATATTTAACTGGCAAAAAAACGTGAGTTTACCTCTGCAAATTAAGCAACACACAATATGTATGTAATTTGCTATTTATGTAATTTGTGTAATTGCTTTAGTTTACAATCTAATTAAATGTCATTTGAATTGAGATATCTGTCAAGATAAATGAAAAAGAAAAGATTACCAGTCTTGTAGACAAAAAACACTACAAACTTTTTGTTCACTCCTAATTTGCAGCATAAATGGAGCAGAGAAAAAGATCAAAATGCAGGGAGACTGTTCAGTAATTTAATGAGATACAATATATAGGGTGGGTATTTTTTTAAATAAAATGTACCATCAATAATGGTTTGGACACCAAAATCTGGGAAATGTGTCATTCCCAGAAATGTTCACATTTTTAAAAATAAACCAATTCATACATAATAAATGTACATATAATTTCAGTTCACCAATATTTACCAAAATGAAGGCTAAAACAAAGTGGCTTTTATTACACTGACTACTCTCTAACAGCTGTACTGTCTTATTACCAAGGCTACTTAACTGTCTAGCTATGATGTCAATACAGAAATAATTTATTCAGTAATCATAGTTAGAATGTGACATTTCTAGTTCAAAGAATGGGCTACTGTAGAACAGAGTAATGAAGGCTTATGGAAATTATAAATAGAGCCTAGAGGAAATCGGGAAGCAAGCTTGATTGTTTTTAATTCACCAAGTTTGTAAGGCTTGGAAATTCAAATGAATTTAGCTGAAGCCAATGCCGAAGAAATAAAAACTCTGATAGCAAGTGTCTATTCTTGGTCACAGTGGTGTAATTATGAAGTGCAGATTCTGGCCCTTCGCATTGCTTTTAGCAATTATTTTGATGTTATATTGTAGTCAACACACTGGGATGTTGCTGGCTTTCGAAGGGAATGTCTACACTGAAAAAAAAATGCATCAGCGAGTCTCAGAGACCAGGTCAACTAACTGGGGCTTGCACTATGAGGCTAAAAGTAGCAGTGTAAATGGTCCTGCTTGGGCTGGAGCCCAGACTTTGAGAGTAGGGAAGGGATGGGAGGGAGGTCTCAGAGCCCAGGCTCCATCCCACATGGAAACATCTACACTTCCATTTTTTGCCTTGTAGCACAAGCCCAGCGAGCCCAAATTAGTTGACTTGGGCTCAGAGACTCATTGCCATGAGTGGCTTTTTTGCAGTTTAGATATACCCTCAGGATCTAATACTGCAGTACCCAGAGAGGGAAAACTCCCATGGAAGTTTCATTTTATTGGGACTGCAGAATCAGGTCCAGAGCGAGCCTGAAAATACTACTACTTCCTAACTTGGATCCCATTAATTTCTTCTTTAACTGAAATTATATATATATAAATTAAATTAAATGCAGTCTGAAAATCAATAAAAGAGCCATCAAAGTGAAGGGAGGAGATCTTAAAAACTGGTTAGAGTTGCAATGTCTCATTGAACCATCTGTCACAAAATCCTTCATCCTAGAGACCACGGTTGGGACAAAGCATGTGCTGAAGAAGGTAGGCAGGTAAGCAGAAAGGGTGTCAGCACAACACTGGTTCTGAGAGGCATAGGCGAGGGACAAATTATTGTTCTTCATTTAAAATTCCCAGCCCTCATTTGTTTTATCAAGGGAAAAAAATAAGTTCTTTAAAATGTTGTATTGAACTAAAATAAAATACAAAATGGCTGATACTTCAATTGTAGTTCACGGACTCCTGCTCTCTTCATTGATTTCTGTGTAGAATGAGTTTGTCCATATCCTAATTTCCCTCACTTCCTAGACCATGGCTGCCTATGCAATGAAGAATGCAGAATTTAAGTGTTTGCTTAATTCTTTCTCTCTATTTTTTCCTTAACTAAACCTGAGCTAGATTCACAGGCCTGTCAAGCTTAGATAACAAAAAGGTTGGAGGTCACTCTTAAAAGACCCTCAATTTCTGTAGTCCAATTTATTCCTTAGACAGTAGGGAGAGAAGGGAACTTTGAAATAAGGTGGAGCAAGGCCAAGCAATGCTGTGTAAGTGAGCAAAAGAATCTTAAAGTTGATCTGCTATTCTAACTGAAAGCCAGTGAGGTGCTTTCAGCATTGGATTAAGATGATTGGAGGTCCTGCATCTGGTGAACAGTTTAGCTGCCAAGTTTTGTACTAGCTGTAGACATTGGAAAGAACTAGTCAGAACTGCGATTACTACTGAATTAAAGTAGTCCCAAATGGAAAGTTATGATATCGTGGATTAGAGTCTTGGTATTGGGTCAGGACATTGGTTAGATCCTTCAGTTACATCGGTTACATAGAAAAAGGGGAACTAATCTTGTGAGCACTCTTTGCGGAAGACTCCCACTGGAGCCAATGGAAGTTCTGCTAGAAGAGTACTTGCAGGCTTGAGTCCATAGAATGTACCAGACTGGATCAAAGATGAGTAGTTGTTCATTCAGGGGAATAGAAAACTCCATATAATATATGTGCCAATTCCACATACTGCATAACAGCGGGAAAATTCCTCACTGACTCTGAAATGTGATCTGTATCTTGAAGGGTGAGATATTCCAGAGATAGTAAAGAGCTATGGGCACAAAACTATAATAATTAATACCTTGCTGTTATATGCTCAATGCTTTGATCTCAAAGTGCTTTACCAAGAAGGTCAATATCATTTTCCACACTTTACCGATGGGGAAATTGAGGCACAGATAGGTGAAGTGACTTGCCTAAGGAGACCCAGGACACAAATAGCAGAGCCAGAATAGAACCCAGATCTCCCGAGTCAGTCTAGTGCTCGAGCCACTAGGCCACACTACCTCAACAAAGTGTGTGTTTAGTTTATACAAAGCACAAAGGATGACTTGGGGCTGAAGATATAACCAATGGGCCAATTGCTGTAGTCCTTAATATTTGCTTGATTAAGGACAAAATAATCTGACCCATTTTAGTTATTAAATATTTAGCACTCAGAGTATGGTAGATACTTGAGACATAAAAATTATTGTCTTAATCTCCCCCCAAAACTTACAAAGTAAGGCCTCAAACATGCAAACACTAATGCATCTTATAAACATGATTAATCCCACTTAACTCAATCAGACTACCTGCGTACATAAAATTATTCATCTCACCCACATTCATATGTACAGAACTGGGCCCTATATGCTGACCTGACCCAACATGGTAAGGCAAACAGAGAGGAGCAGGTAGGGAGAGTATGGTACAAATTTACAGATACAAGTTAATGAATTTAATCAACTGTTCAGTGAGTATCTTGAAACTGCTTGTTATGTTAATATTAAAATTAATATGATTTGTTTTTGTGCAGGGAATTAATGGGATAGAGATAAAGGGAATGTCATGAAGTGGATGAGTTAGTAGGACCAAAGGGAAAAGGAGAGATGGGAAGGGGGAAAAGGAAAGACCAGAGAGAACAGGAGGATGGATGGAGAGGAATCCAGTGAGCAAGGAGAGTGATGCAGCAGCAGCAGGACTGTGGAAGTTGGAGAGGGACAGTAGGAGATCAACAACTAGTCAGCATAATGTCCAAACACCACTAAAGCAGGACAGCCATTAATAGAAACAATCCAGGAGAAATAAAGAGGCCTTCCCTGAAGTGGGCCAATCAGCAAACATTTCATCTTGTCGGCATTCAGTTTAAGAAAGCTAAATAATATTCAAGTCCAGTCATCAACGAGAGAGACACGTAAAACAGACAGGACTAGAAGATAACCTATAAATATAAACTAGCATGAGTGTCACAAATAGAACCCTGAGGAAATGCAGATTAACTTAATAGCTTGCCATACGTAAATGGGCCTGTCATAACAAACTGCCTATAACAACATTTACCCCACAACATTACCATTATTCCCTCACTTAGTCACTAAGCTTTTGGAGAAATCTAGGACTGACCTGGTCCCTAGTCTATTATTGCAGTTTCTCTCTTTCTTTAGCAAACTTAAAGTCATTCTAACTTTTGGAAAATGAAACCTAGAAGACACAATGCACAAATAAATTAAATTAGCTGCATTTGATATCACAAGTGCACAGACTAGATAATGAAAGATTAGCAGACATATCACAAGGAAAAGTAATAACCCCAGCAAAACACCTGCTAAACCCAGGGTTGTGAGTTCAAGCCTTGAGGGGGCCATTTAGGGATCTGGGGCAAAAATCTGTCAGGGGACAGTACTTGGTCCTGCTAGTGAAGGCAGGGGACTGGAGCCGATGACCTTTCAAGGTTGTTCCAGTTCTAGGAGATTGGCATATCTCCATTTATTTATTTATTTGTATTTATTTGTAAAGGCTGTGAGGACTCACCCTAGAAATAGTTTAACTCCAAAAGAACAAAATGGAGACATGCTGCTTAGATAAGTTTGAACCCAAGTCAGACACATCACACAGATTTCATATCCATGATGACCAGACCCTTTACCTGCCTTGGACCAGACTTAGACCTGATATAGTCATGGAAATTGTCCATTTTTGGCAAGATGGAGTGGCGCCAACCATATTGGGAGCATGGGGGGCACAAAAAATTTAAACACAGTCATTTGTGATCTCAATGGTTCCAACTTTTGAGGGTGTTACACATGGCCTTTCTCCCAACTGATGGTCGTTGTATGCTCGTAACTGCTGCAAGTCTGGTGTTAGTTGATTGAGGAAATAGCATTCTTAGGTATTATGTGAAAAGTCTAATGCTCATACATGTAATAGTAGTGAGAGGTGAGATGTGAGTGAGCAGAGCTCTTCAAGGATGAGGTGGGTAACACTTGATGCAGGGTTCAGTGATTTACTAGCTCCTAGTTCTACTTCTTGACAATGTTTGCAAGCCAGCCTTGCACAGTCACCTAGCATAGCCCCAAATAGCCCAGAGACCAAAGACACAACACCTGCTGACACATACCTCAATAGGTTACTAAGACTCCTGTTAAATGTCTGCTTCCCTCCATGTCCGCTGTCCTCTAGGGCAGTGGTTCTCAAACTGTGGGTCGGGATTCCAAAGTGGGTTGTGACCCCATTTTAATCGGGTCACCAGGGCTGGCTTAGACTTGCTGGGGCCAGGGACCAGAGCCAAAGCCCAAGCGCCACTTCCCAGGGCCGAAGCCCGAGGGTTTCAGTCCTGTGAGGCAGGGCTCAGGTTACAGGCCCCCTGCTGGGGCTGAAGCCCTTGGGCGTTGGCTTTGGCCTCTTGGGCTTTAGCTTTGTGCTCCACCCCCAGGGCAGCGGGGCTCAGGCTTTGGCTCAGGCTTGGGTCCCCCCTCCTCGGGTCATGAAGTAATTTTTGTTCTCAGAAGGGGGTTATGGTGCAATGAAGTTTGAGACCCCCCCTGCTCTAGGGATAGCCAAAAATTGCATTGTCTTACTCTCCACTCATCTAGTTCATTCCAGAAAAGATTTGTTAATTTATTAATCAGTCCCTCAGCCACAGTGTGCTTTTGATGTAGAAAGATATCTAGGACAATGTGTGTGTGCTTCTAAATCTGTATTGTACCCTGTTCCCTGCTCAGCATGGTGCAGTGCTCACGACTTTCACTCATGCAATTAATGTAGTTTACTAGGAGCAAATCATAGCATGCATTAAAAATATAATAAATCCCCATTTTACAGTTTGGTAAACCGAGTCACAGAAAGCTACATTCTGACTGTCTCTACGGGGGCACTTTAGAATGGAAACGTTATACAGGGAGCCTTTTTGCCTACTTTTCCTAGCCAGCATGTGCAAGAAGAACCATGCAAATGCCATTGCTCAAGAGGGGACACTGAGAGCATGGGAGATGGGCTTGCATGTCCAGTAGTGTTTCTTGGACCAGGAGAGAGCTACCAGCTAGTTGCAATTATAGTAAGGGCTCTGCATACCTGCGAGTGCCCAAAACCTACTCCGCTCCTGTGCACACACACACGTACACATACACACCTTTGAGGTGGCTGTTTCTTCCTCCACCCCCACCCCCACCCCCACCATGCAGGCAGAATGCCTTTGAGCACCATACATCAGACATTACAACTACACCCCCCAAAACCAGAATTTCACCTAAATGGTTCAATACCTTGCCCAAGGTCACACAGCAAGTGCTGTAGCTGCACTTAGGACTGCTGAAACTTCCCTGTTCTATTCACTAGCCACACTTGCAGCTTGTGTCTGAGCTAGAAGCCAGTTGCACACGAGGTGTACTCTACATGTGTCAGATTTTATTTTTCAGCACCAAGTAAAGGCGTCTCATTCAGGTCACAGGACGCAGGAGGTCAGAATTGTGAGGCATAGTGTTATTACAGCTCCTGCTGTTTGCAGAATGTTTCCCATCAGTCCCGAGAAGAACTAAATCTTTGTGCTTGTGAAAAAATATGTCTTTGAACTGAGCAAACTGCTGGGGGATTTGAAAGGGCTGTTACTTCACTCACAGGGAGCAGGAAAATGGGTGTCCATGAGTCTGTGACCAGGAGCCCACACTGTAAAATCTATGTTTGAAAGTTGTGGGATGTTATTTATGCCACCAAACAGGAGTTAGGATGTTTGGAGAAGGGAGGTTGTAGCCTGTATTCTCTCCTTGGTTGAGAGAAATTAACGGACTGAGGGTCCCCTATCTCTCTGATGTTACAGTGAATGCTTTGTTAGCTAATACTTTCCTACTGTGACAAGCTGAATATTTTGTGCCCACCAGATGTCCAGGGGTAGATTGCTAGGATGCTGTGTTAGATGAGGACAACCCAACACTTCATTTATTCACTCAAAAAAAAAAAGCAACAGCATAGCACAGAAGGGTGATTCCAGTTTGATAAAATGTAAGTTACTAGAACAGAAGCAAAAGGATGGTCTTCTAGGTTAAAGCACAGCCTGGGGAGCCAGCAGGCTGTACTGGGAATTGGGGTCTGTTCCCTGCTTGACCATGGTTTTGCTCTGTGACCATCTCTGGAGACATTTACACTGCAATCAGCACCACTTTATAGTGGGCAAGTCTCTCCATCTGTAAAATTGGGACAATGTCCCTATTTCTCACAGGCACGCTTTGGGTCTTAATTCATTGTAGATTGCAAAGAGCTTTGAGGTGCTCAGATGAAAGTGCAAAGTATTACGACTAGTTGCTTATTATGACTTTATTCACTAATCTGCATATAAATGTTCCACTTAATTTGAGCTGATTTACTTGTAACAATGAGATGATTTTCGAAATGGCAAAGGTACAGGGAGTATTTTTTAACTCTTCTTGAGATTTCTAGTTTATTTGCCAAAAAATCCCTAACTCTTGGCTGGGGAGGATTTATTTCCATAGTCGAAGATATTCAAGCATGCTTCAGGGAAAGCAATATTTGCTAAGTGTAGTATAGCTTGTTTGAAGACCTGGCCACACATGTCACAATGGGGAGTTGCTGGAGTTTGAAACATCTGAAAAACTGGATCACGTTTAATGGGAGCTAGAAATCTAACTTTTTTGAAAATATGGCTCTATCTCCTTTGAAGTAACTTGCTTAGTTTAAAATAAGCATCCAGTGAATTGTAGGGAATTTCTGACTGTCTTTCTCAGCACTGAAGAAAATGTAGATGCCAGGTGGTACCTCTGTCACAGCAAGTTATGTACAGAGTGTAAATGATGGCATGACAGAGCCCTAGTCCAAAGTCCTCCTCACAAAAGAAACAGGTATCAGAGGGGTAGCCGTGTTAGTCTGTATCCACAAAAACAACAAGGAGTCCGGTGGCACCTTAAAGACTATCAGATTTATTTGGGCATAAGCTTTCATGGGCAAAATACCCACTTCTTCAGATTGGAGTCCATGCATCTGAAGAAGAGGGGTTTTTACCCACAGACGCTTGTGCCCAAATAAATCTGTTAGTCTTTAAGGTGCCACCAGACTCCTCGTTGTTTTTACAAAAAAACAGGACACTCTAGCACAGTAGTCTCAAACTCAAATTACCACGAGGGCCGCATGAGGACTAGTGCATTGGCCCGAGGGCCGCATCACTGACCCCGCCCCCTCGCTGCCCCCGGCCCCACCCCCACTTCACAGAACAACTGTCTGGCAGCAGGAACTGCCTGGGTGTAAAAAAAAATATTTTTTTAAGGGGGGGGGCACAGGGAGCCCAGTGGGCCGCGGGGAAGAGCTCCGCGGCCCATAGGCCGCGTGTTTGAGACCCCTGCTCTAGAAGGAAAAATCATGCTTTTTGGGACAGAAGTCAGCTTATTTATCTTAAGCGAGCCAAAGCAAAGTAATCAAAAGGGCCTCAGATCTTTGGGCTTCTAACTCCAAACAAGGCTCACAAGAAAAACAAACCAAACAAAAGTATCTATGTTTTTTGAAAACCTCTCCAGGTTTTCAAACATCAGAACATCACACTGTATGATCTAGTCTGACCTCCTCTGTAACACAGGTCATATTATTTCATCTAGTTACTCCTGTACTGGGCACAATGACTTGTGTGTGATGAAAGAATATCTTCCAGAAAGACAGCCAGTTTTGACAGGGAGTCATCAGGAGATGGAGAATCCACCACCGGCCTTGGTAGTTTGTTTCAGTGGTTAATCAGCCTCATTGCTAGAGAAAAAAAATACTGTTCCTTTCTAATTTGAATTTGCCTGGCTTTAACTTCCAGCCATTAGTTCTTATGATGCCATTCTCCACTAGATTATGCTTTATATGCTCCTTAGAAATTAGGAATAGCTGCTCTGCCTTCTTCCTTTGAGCTCCTGAAGGAGCTCCTCTGGGTTCTAGAATCTCACCTCTCAACTAGAAGCCCTTTTCTTAGGGACAGGATGGGGGAAATATTTTGGGGTCCTGCAGATGCTTTACCACCCATCATACAGATAATAAGATAATGAAGATGAAAATACAAATAATCAGAATATGCATCAAAAATCTATAAGGACATATTTGTTACTTGGGGATATATTATCTCCTGAATGCATGCAAACTTCCCATTGTAAGTAATAGAAGTCACACATGCACCTGGTTCTTTACAGTTTTATACTCCATTTCTAGGACTGCTCAAAGTCCTAGAAATGGAGTATACTGACAAATCTGCACCTTGCAGAAATTTACATTTCTGCTGCCAGTGGTCTGCAATTCTTAATGTGATTTGATTTTTGCAAGCATTTTTGGAGAGGTATAGTTCTGTGTTCACGCTGAAGATTCTTGAGAAAATAATAATGATGATCAGTAATGATTTTCAGAGCCCCAAAGCATGCTAAGAATGTCACAGAAACAAGATTCAGTATCTGCCCTGAACAGCTCAGAATCTACATTCAGATATTAGTCAGCAAGATCCTGGCGTGCCCCGTGCACTATGTAGGGGAATAAGAGAGCATAGGGTAACTCTTCCCTCTCTGCACAAGCTATCTATACTGCAAGTCACAGCATGAGGCGAGAGCAGCCTCCATGAGGCCACTACTCACCTTCCTAGGCAGGGAGCAGGCTGGCAACAAGCAGACCTAGGCCACCCCAACAACGATGGAGCTGGCACCGAGAGGAAAGTAATCCATGCCTGGTACCATTGACTTCTCAACTGGAGCAAAGGGAGAACCAGGGACCAAATTGTGACCTTCAGTGTCACAATTCAGTCCCTGCTCTGCTCCTGGGTAGTGCAGCTACACGCTGCCTCTTACTCAGGGCCAGTGCTTAATTTCTGTCGGGGCTTGTGTAGCACCGACAGACCCTGGTTGTTGGTGAGCAGGATTGAACCTGGGACCTCTGTAGTTTAGTGCATGAGCCTCTACTGCATGAGCTAAAAGCCAACTGGCTATTAGCTAACGTTGTAGAGGAGACTCATTTAACTCTCTCTCTCTCTCTCTCTCTAAGTGGTCTCCGTGCCACTAGATGGGACAGAACACCATATCTAGAAGGTGTGTGAGTTACACTTGCTGAGGGTGAACCCCGGTATCTCTAGGCTTGGCAGTTCATAGCCCTAGCACCTCGCCGCTTGCCACGTCAGCTATGAAAGTAAAAAATCTCTATTTTTTGCTCTGAAATGTGTTTTACTTAAAATTCTCAGCACAGTTGTATCCATAAAGACCATAATCAGGATGGGACAAGCAGGGCAGCCACCCAGGGTGCAAAGCCGGGAAGGTGTGGAAAAATGGGGGACTGAAAAAAAAGTAAGGGGGATAGCCCTGCAATGGGACTGGGATCCCATGGGTCCCATTACCATGCCAGGCCACCCACTCTGGCAGCCAGGGCCGGCTCCAGGCACCAGACAGCAAAGCACGTGCCTAGGGTGGCGCCCTGTAAGGGGCGGCAGTCCAGGGATTCTGGGGCGGCCGTTTTTTTTTTGCTTCAGCACTTCGGCGGTGGCCATTTTATTTTATTTTTTGCTTGGGGCGGCTGAAAAGCTGGAGCCAGCCCTGCTGGCAGGAGCATTGCCTTCAGAGCTGAGCGGCCAGAGAGCAATGACTGCTGGCCGGACACCCAGCTCTGAAGGCAGCACTGCCACCAGCAGCAACACAGAAGTAAGTTTAGCCTGGTATGGTAACAGGACCCATGCTATCCCAGTCCTTCTGCAAAGCTCTAACCCCTACCAGGTTTTTTTCGTCCACCCCATTTTTCTGGCCCCTCCACTCGTCTTTGTGCCATTGGTGGCTGCCCCGCTGTCTGCGCCCTGGTTATGGCCCTGGTAGAATACATGATTGTAAACATCTAACACTAGTATGTACAGTATGTAACCCTTCTGCCAGTCAGAGTCGGCAGCAACAAGGGCCGGGTTCCGTATCTAGGGGTTCCATTCCAATAACACAATGCAAAAACCGGCTCGAGCCCCCACCCAGTGACCTGGGACAAATATATATCACCCCCCCTGGGCGCCTCTAAGAGGCAGTACTTCCCCTCTCGCAAGCACAGAGTCTGAGTGTAGAAAAACCTTTTAATGACAGAGAGAAACAATGCGGCCTTTTGCTGGGGAAACACCACATCTAGGATTTGTAAACCAAACTGTGAGCAATGACCCACCCCAGCAAATTGGCCATGTCCTTTCCCTTTGGTTCTTGAGTCCATCAACCCCAAAAATCACCCAAAGTCCCAAAAGTCCAACAACCCAAAAGTCCAGACCCAGAGTTCAAAAGTTCATCTGCAGAGTGTTACACCCCCTCCAGTCTGGGTAGAAATGGGGAGGGGAGAGGTAAGGGGCACCTTACGTGGCTCGAAGCTGACTGCCCCGTCCCTTCATGGTGCTTCGCTCGGCTCTGCTCTGCTCCGCCAGCCATCCCACGAGTCACTCCGTTCAGCCGTCCCGCAAGCCGCTCCGCCAGCAGCTCCGCTCCGTCAGCCGGCCTGCAAGCCGCTCCGGCTGTCCCGCCAACTGCTCCGCTCCGCCAGCAGCTCCGCTCCGTCAGCCGGCCTGCAAGCCGCGCCGGCTGTCCTGCCAACTGCTCCGCTCCGCCAGCAGCTCCGCTCCGTCAGCCGGCCTGCAAGCCGCGCCGGCTGTCCCGCCGGCTGTCCCGCTCCGCCAGCAGCTCCGCTCCACCAGTCGCTCAGCAATAGATCTTCTGGCTCCCCCACTACTTAACACAGTGCTCAGTGATTTCAGCTCATAACAATTTCAGCTTGTAGTTAGGGGAGCCTTCGTGCTCATTTGCACACTTAGTCCAGAGTAATTCCAACTCAGCAGCCTGTAAATAGACTCCTAAGGAACTCAAAATTAGCTCTGATATTCCACAGTGGAGAGAGAGAAGGAGGTGCAATTGACATTTAGGACCCTCAGACAAGGCCCATGCCACCAGATACAAATACCTGTCCCCAACCTCTCTCAATTCACTGGGTTTTGGAATCCATGTCCCTCGCCTAGCAAGTGCTGCTTAGCTAAGGGCGAGTCCCTTCCTCATAACAAAAGCCCACTGTCCTTGATTCACACAATCAGGGTAACAACACTTTAGTCTTCCTGCCCCAATAACAGAGAAACTGGGGCTCCCACAGCAGTCAAGGTGACCATTTGGGCAAGCGGTCCATCATGCTTTGCAGGGTGGGTGTGTCCATGCAAACAAGATTAGCCCCTGACATCCCTTTCCACAACTCACCACCAAATGTCAGGGTAGAGCTCATCCTGACTCTGCTTACATCCTCCCCTCAGCCGAGAATTTGTCGTCCCGACAAATCGCACTCCCTTTATACCAACTCATTGGTTTCCTCCAAAGGGCCTCAGAAAACCCACTTCAGCTGTCACAAATCTGTGCGCTAAATGTATTGGCTCCTCGCTAATCACCCCAGGTGCATCATAGGTTAACCGTTTTACTGGTCTTATTACCCTGTCCCTTCTATTGAGAGTCTCTGTTGCAGGGGTAGGAGGGACATCTTCTTGAGTGACGGATGGAGAGGTTTCCTTTGAGGATCCCTCGGCTACTGGCATAGGCCCCTGCATCTCTGGTTCTGACAGCGGAAGGTCCAACGGGTCTAGGGCCCCCTCCACCTGGATGTCCTCACTGTCCAATAACCTGTGTGCATCATCAAAGGGGGGTCCCATCGGCGGCACAGGGGCGCCAGTAACGGGCCTAAATACCTCCGCCATGGGGCTTAGGGCTGAAGAGGGGGAGCTCTCTATTGGCTCAGCTGATCGAGACTGAAATCTTGTCTTCATTCCAGGATACACCAGGGTTGTGTCTTCCTCCTCGGCCTCACTCTCGGACATGCTGCATAAGGGTAGGTTAGCTTCAGAGGGCCCGTTGTCCGTGTTGGATGGCGGCTGTGGCCTGGCACTTCTGTTCTGCCCGGCTGCCCTGTCGTGGCCCATCTCATAAGGGGTGCCAACCAACTCCCCCACAGGGAGCAAGAGATTTCTGTGCACCGTCTTTATTTGCCCTGGACCCTCTTCAGGTTTGATCTTGTAGACCGGCAGGTCTCCCAGCTTCTCCATCACCAGGTAAGGTATTGCTTTCCATCTGTCAGCTATCTTGTGTTTGCCAGCAATACCCAAATTTCGCAGCAGGACTCTGTCCCCTGGCTGGAGCTCCTGCAAACGTACCCTAGCATCATATCGATGTTTGTTGCGATCTGCGTTCTGCCGAGCCGCAGATGTAGCCAAGTGATAAGCATCCCGCAGCTTTTCTCGTAGTCGGGCTACATATTGCTGATGAGTTTCGTAGCTATCTCCATCCTCTGATACACCAAAGCACAAGTCTATGGGTAATCTTGGTTCTCTCCCAAACATCAAGAGATATGGGGTGACTCCCGTAGCATCGTTCTTTGTGGCGTTGTAGGCATGCACCAGAAATGCGACATGCTGGCTCCAGGTTGCCTTCTGCTCTGGTCGCAAAGTCCCCAACATATCTAATAGTGTTCGGTTGAACCTCTCTGGCTGAGGATCACCTTGCGGGTGATAAGGCGTTGTCCTAGACTTTTTAATTCCCGCTATCCTCAGCACCTCCTTCAGAAGGTGACTCTCAAAGTCCCGCCCCTGATCCGAGTGTATCCGGGCTGGGAATCCATAAACTGAGAAATATTTCTCCCACAGTACTCGAGCGACAGTGATAGCCCTCTGATCACGTGTGGGATATGCCTGCGCATACCGCGTAAAATGGTCAGTCACTACTAGAATGTTTCCGACATTCCTCTTGTCTACTTCTAGAGACAAGAAATCAATGCATACTAGCTCCAAAGGTTTGGTGCTGGTGATATTCTTGAGATATGCAGCCCTTGTGGGCAGAGTTTTCCTTTGGACACATCGAGCGCATGTCTCACATTTCCTGCGAACATCTTCAGCCATCCGGGGCCAATAGAACCTACTACGAATAAGTTCCAGGGTTCTCTCCATCCCTAGATGTCCGAAATCATCATGCAGGGCCCTCATGGCCAGGGCTCTGTACTCTTTTGGCAGCACTAGCTGTGTTCGCTGCTTTTGTAAAGGGTCCATGGTCACTCGGTGTAGCACTCCCTGAATCAGTTTTAGTTTGGTCCATTCTCTCAATAGTAGTTTACCCTCTGGGCTAGGTGGAACAACCGCAGCTGGGCCTCGCCCCTCCCTTTTGGCAAGTAGTGTATCACGAATGTCAACATCTTGCAGCTGGGCTTCTTGCCAGTCAGCCTCACTGAGCATGGGCAATGGAGATTGGTCCAATGCTATGTAGTTCACCAAAGCAGAAGGCACGCTTTCAGGGGGCAGGCCCAGAGCTTCTGCAACACATCCCTGAAGGCTCCAATGGGCCTCTGGCTCTCGACGACTCACACTGCAAATAGCTCTCACTCCATCCATGGGTATCATAGAGACTTCTGGTGCCTTTGGACGTCTGGACAATGCATCTGCATCCACGTTGCTTCTCCCTGATCGGTATTGAATGCTGAAGTCATAGCTAGCCAAAGCGGCCACCCATCTCTGTCCGGTAGCATCCAGCTTGGCACTTGTTAACACGTAAGTCAGTGGGTTGTTGTCTGTCCACACCTGGAACTGAGCACCATACAAGTAGTCTCGGAATTTCTCAGTGATGGCCCATTTCAAGGCCAAGAACTCCAGCTTGTGAATGGGATAGCGAGTTTCACTGTCCGACAGTCCTCGGCTGGCAAAGGCTACAGGTTTACGTTTGCCTTCCACTTCCTGGTACAGTACTGCTCCCAGACCCTCCAAACTGGCATCAGTATGCAGGATAAACGGTTTGCTGGGGTCAGCAAAGACTAGGACCGGAGCATGAGTTAGGCAAGCAATGATTTCTTGAAATGCCCTCTCACACCTCTCATCCCACCACGGCCCAAACGGTTCGAAGGGGCCATAGTGTCTCTGCACAGGAGGCTTTCGGGATCCTCCCTTGTTCTTGGTCTTAGATTTGGGTTTTCCAGACTGGTATCCCCTGGTAAGATCATTCAGAGGCTTTACAATCGTAGCATAGTTCTTCACAAATCTGCGGTAATAGCCACTAAATCCAAGAAAGGTCTTGAGTTCTCTGTAGTTACTGGGACGTGGCCAGGTAGTGAGTGCTTCTATTTTGCTGGGATCGGTACTCACACCCTCTTGGGACACGATGTGACCTACATACTTCACTGAGGTTTGGCAGAACTGGCATTTATCTATTGAGAGCTTCAAACCATAGTCCTCCAACCTATTGAGCACTTTAAGTAGTCTTTCTTCATGCTCCTCCAAGGTTCTTCCAAACACAATCAGGTCATCCAAATAAACTAACACTTGCAGTAAATTCATGTCTCCCACTACTTTCTCCATAAGACGTTGAAATGTGGCGGGTGCTCCTGAAATCCCCTGGGGCATGCGTTCGAACTGATAAAACCCTAATGGGCAGATGAAGGCTGTCTTCTCCTTATCTTCTTCTCCCAGGGGGATTTGGTAGTATCCACTCCGGAGATCCAACACAGAGAACCACTGGCTTCCCAGCAAGCAGTCTAAGGCATCTTGGACTCGAGGCATAGTGTACTGGTCAACCACAGAACGGTTGTTTAGGGTGCGGTAGTCAATACACATCCGGATTTTCCCATTCTTTTTACGGACCACCACAATGGGTGAGGCATATGGGCTGCGGGACTCTGTAATGATGCCATTCGCTGCCAGCTCTTGTAGATGACGTCGCACATCTTCCATCTCAGAGAGGGCAATCCTCCTAGATCTCTCCCTAAAAGGTCGAGAGTCATGTAGTCTGATGTTGTGCTCCACTCCTTTTGCACATCCCACATCCCACTCATGCAATGAGAACACTTTGGATCTTTCACAAAGTTTTTTCCTCAGGCGATCTTTCCACTCCTCGGACAATGGTGAGTCTCCAAAGTCAAACTTTGCTGGGTCTATAGCCGGAACTTGAGTTTCACCCCGGGGTTTTACAATTGACTCAGGCTCAAAGAGGTCTGCTATCTTCTGTCCTTGCTTCACAACAACATCACGACTTGTTTCATTAGCAATCAGTATAGTCACCTTTTCCTGAGCTTTAGCAGGTAAGGTTATGATTCCACTGGGGACCAGCACTCCTTCAGGGAGCTCTCCTTTCACCGACTGCTCTACCATTGCTAAGGCCCCATTACTGCCTTTCAGCCAGGTGCTCATGACAAGCACTTCTTGCTCTGTCCTGGCAGGCACTACTAAGGGGGTTGTGCCCGCGTACTTCAGTGATCCAATCGGTAGCTCAGATGTCTCTTTAGCGCTCTCAATTTTCCTATAGGCTTCAGCACAAAGCGTATGGATCATCAGGGTGTTCAGGTATTGGTCCCCAGCCCGTCGTCTGCAGTAATCCGCGAGTACCTTGAAGAGGCTGGAGTTGGTCCCTATCAGTGCAGACACATCAGAGGTCCCTTTAGGGTCAGGGCATATTAATGCAGCTGTGTCTATCGCTTCTCTTACCCCCGCAACCTCCTCTGGGAATTCCAGGTGCACTATGACATATCCTTGGTAGGGGTATTCATCCATGCTGAGGCCACATAGGCCAAGACCAGTCAGTGGCTGTATAGGAAGGTGCCTAAGCATGTGTTGGTAGAATGACTGAAATATAATAGTCACTTGAGATCCAGTGTCAAGCACTGCTTTACACTCCGCCCCTTCAATCCTCACCATGACCTCTGCTCGAGGCCCTATGAGTCCTGTGGGGATCCCAGATGGACAGTCTTTTCTGTGGGAATCTTCAAATCCTGCAGGCCTGGGTGGTCCACGTCCCTGGACCCTCTGGCAGCTAGCGGATCTCTCCCAACTGATCCTTAGCTTTCCATACACTAAGGAGGGATTTTCTTCATTCCGGCACCTAGCAGCACTGTGCCCCTCCTGACCGCATCGGTAGCAGAAAATTTGCCCTTTCCCCCTTCGCCTGGATGGGACGGGGGCTTTAAATGCTGACCTCTCCATTGCCCCAGTGTGAGGCTCCTTACCCCTGGAAGCCTTAGCTCGGGCAATGGTGCTTTGCAGCTCAGCTATCCGTTCCGTCAGGACCTGCATTTGTTGAGCAAGTTCTTCTCTGGTGCTCACCATCAATACACTGGCAGTTTGCAGTGGTGTTGTGCTGGCCGGCTCCAATGTTTGGGCTTCCCAAAGCTCACTGGCAGCCTGCCTTTCTTCCTCCTCTCTGACCTCTTTTATTAGCTGGGAGTAACTTGGGGGATGTTCCCGTCGTTCTCTTAGCCGCAGATGAAGTAGAATCGGGTTCAGATACTGAGTTCCTCTTACAATTTGAGCCAGTCTGGTCTGATCCATCTGCTCAGCAGTCACTGCTCCCCTCATGACAGCTTTCTGAAGCAGTCTCTCCAGCCTCTGTATATAGGCTGAAGCCTTCTCGCCCTTTTGCTGTCGGGAATTAAGGAAGTTGCAGTAGCTATCTTCAGGGCCCTCTACGCTCCCAAATGTGTGATCAAGAGCCTCTAGACAGTCCCTCACACTGACCCCAGGGTCAATGAGCTTCAGAGTGCGAATCACATCTAATGCTGGGCCGGCAAGGCTCTCTATTAGACATCTTCGCTTTTCTGCATCGGGTACAGCCCACTCCTGCAGCATTTCAGTGGTATGCTCTAACCAGGGTTCAAACTCCTCCCCCCCAGCAAATGACCTTAACTTACGACAAGAGTTTGACATAGCATAGGACAGCACAACCTTTTCCAATGTTTGCCCCAGTGCTTTTGCCCAATCATCGGCCGAGGCTGCAGCCCCTGACCTAGAGGCTGCTGAGCCGGGGCCCAACAAACCTGACATAGTAGCCATTACGCAAACAGTAATTTCCTCAAAATATAAACACAATTATTTCCCAATGTAGCGGATCACTCAACAAGTGCTTGCGAGGGGTACTGACCCAGGGATCCCGGACGAGCCCCCAAAAATGTAACCCTTCTGCCAGTCAGAGTCGGCAGCAACAAGGGCCGGGTTCCGTATCTAGGGGTTCCATTCCAATAACACAATGCAAAAACCGGCTCGAGCCCCCACCCAGTGACCTGGGACAAATATATATCACCCCCCCTGGGCGCCTCTAAGAGGCAGTACTTCCCCTCTCGCAAGCACAGAGTCTGAGTGTAGAAAAACCTTTTAATGACAGAGAGAAACAATGCGGCCTTTTGCTGGGGAAACACCACATCTAGGATTTGTAAACCAAACTGTGAGCAATGACCCACCCCAGCAAATTGGCCATGTCCTTTCCCTTTGGTTCTTGAGTCCATCAACCCCAAAAATCACCCAAAGTCCCAAAAGTCCAACAACCCAAAAGTCCAGACCCAGAGTTCAAAAGTTCATCTGCAGAGTGTTACACCCCCTCCAGTCTGGGTAGAAATGGGGAGGGGAGAGGTAAGGGGCACCTTACGTGGCTCGAAGCTGACTGCCCCGTCCCTTCATGGTGCTTCGCTCGGCTCTGCTCTGCTCCGCCAGCCATCCCACGAGTCACTCCGTTCAGCCGTCCCGCAAGCCGCTCCGCCAGCAGCTCCGCTCCGTCAGCCGGCCTGCAAGCCGCTCCGGCTGTCCCGCCAACTGCTCCGCTCCGCCAGCAGCTCCGCTCCGTCAGCCGGCCTGCAAGCCGCGCCGGCTGTCCTGCCAACTGCTCCGCTCCGCCAGCAGCTCCGCTCCGTCAGCCGGCCTGCAAGCCGCGCCGGCTGTCCCGCCGGCTGTCCCGCTCCGCCAGCAGCTCCGCTCCACCAGTCGCTCAGCAATAGATCTTCTGGCTCCCCCACTACTTAACACAGTGCTCAGTGATTTCAGCTCATAACAATTTCAGCTTGTAGTTAGGGGAGCCTTCGTGCTCATTTGCACACTTAGTCCAGAGTAATTCCAACTCAGCAGCCTGTAAATAGACTCCTAAGGAACTCAAAATTAGCTCTGATATTCCACAGTGGAGAGAGAGAAGGAGGTGCAATTGACATTTAGGACCCTCAGACAAGGCCCATGCCACCAGATACAAATACCTGTCCCCAACCTCTCTCAATTCACTGGGTTTTGGAATCCATGTCCCTCGCCTAGCAAGTGCTGCTTAGCTAAGGGCGAGTCCCTTCCTCATAACAAAAGCCCACTGTCCTTGATTCACACAATCAGGGTAACAACACTTTAGTCTTCCTGCCCCAATAACAGAGAAACTGGGGCTCCCACAGCAGTCAAGGTGACCATTTGGGCAAGCGGTCCATCATGCTTTGCAGGGTGGGTGTGTCCATGCAAACAAGATTAGCCCCTGACATCCCTTTCCACAACTCACCACCAAATGTCAGGGTAGAGCTCATCCTGACTCTGCTTACAAGTAGGCTACTCTTTCAAATAAACACTTTACGACTGAATGTGCAGCGGTATTATTGTCTTTGGTAACCACACATTCAAAGTCATAACAAGTTTAAAATTTAAAATTAAATCATTGCTTGAGCCCCAGCATCTCTCTCATTACAAATTAAGAACTGCTCCGGGCCAGTTGTGAATGGACATTCCCACCCAGAGAGAGGATCATAGACTGACAAAGCAGGGGAAGAAGAGAAGCAGAAAAGGGGTCACCAAATAACACCGCGTGGTTACTCACTAAGGAATGTAGACATCCTGATAGTTCTTTGCAAAACAAAGCTAACATATTAAGGAATAATTCCAATATGATTTAAAATGTGTGTTTATTGCAAGAAACTGAACTGTCTATGCATTTTGCATACAAAACATGTATAACAAAATCACCACGTCATACAGAATTGTGATATTTAGCACCCAGGACAGTATTTTTTTTATAGTCTCATATATATTTAAGATGCTTGGGGCCAAATAAAGCCCTGGTTTTAAAGAACTCAAAAGCTGTTCCTCCATATATGACACTGTGATTAAAGTGATCCTTAAATTCCACTGGGAAGTAAGAATCTAGTAGATAATTCTCTAGAGCCTAATCTTCAGTCTGGTGCCTGAACACCCATGCTGTATGCTGAGTAGCTTCTTCAGGGCTGGGAGGAAGAAATCCTTCGTCCCTACTTCCAAGCTGCAAAGTGGCAGCAGGATTGTTTGGCAGGTACTCCTCAGTCTAAGAGCTACATACAACTCAGCACTGGCTAGGCAGCTGGCAGGCTGTGACCACTGCTTATCTCACTATTCATAACTGTGTCAGTGTTACCTTGTGCTTCCTGCATCTATTTGTTGCATCCTCTGTTGTGGCTCATCTTTTATTTGGATTGTAAGCTTTTTGGAGATGTAACCTTCTTTTTGTTCTGTGTTTGTACATCACCTAGCACAAGAAGGCCCTGATCTATGATTGGGGCCCCTATGCACTACCTGAATACAAATAATAAATAGTAAGAGCTAATAGTAAGAGGCACTTTCTGCCTCTATATGACATTCTGTTGACAAGAGGGGTCTGCTTTAGGAAGATATACTAAAAACCGGCTCAGGAAAATGCCACCTGATCACAGACTCACCTAGAACACTCTGAGCAATTACCTACATCTCTCTCCCACTTTAAAGAAAATAAATTAGAAGAGGCATGTTCACCGCAAACCTATGTACCATGCCATGACATCACTACTGCTACTGAGGCTTCAGGAAAGGGAACATGGCCCTGATTCTACTCTAAGTTACACAGGTATAAATCAGAGTAACGGCACTGATTTCAGTGTAGTTACTTGAGTGTAAGTGAGAACAGAACCATGCCTCGTGTCTCTCCATTCTCTTCTATCCACAGCCCAATCCCACATCCACACCAACAAAGATGGTGGGAACAGGGGGGATAAGACGAAGCAGGGGAAAGGAAGTAACTCCAGTGCCACTGTCAGCATATACTATAGCAATCTACAACAAGAAGAGCTAATATTGCAGCATTACAGCTGGTTTTAAGAAATGTCATAATAAAACCCAGGTGCAAAAATTAATGTAAAATACACAAACAGGGTTTACAGATTTTAAAGGACTTAGTAAGAGAGGTATATTGGATTGGATTTTTCAACTTGTACATGGAAAAAATATTGTCCCTTGGGCTAAAGAAATCCCCTCCAGGAGCCAATAATGCGTAATCCTGAAGATATAATGGGTTATGCAGACCCAACATTCTGGCCCACCAACTGTTTCCAAAGTTCATAAAAGGGCCAGTGGGTGGAAATGTTGCTCACCCACTTCCTGCGTCACTCGTGGAGTATACTTAACATTTTTCAGGGAGGCCAAATTGATTTTGTTCCAAACCTGTTTATGCCCTGTCTGCAATTATTTTATGCACTCACAAACATTAGCCCAATTGGCTCACTCAATTAGCTGAACATTCTGACGTGTCTTTTTATGAACATGATGTTGGTGATATGCACTGGAACATATAATGGATTGTTCCATTGTCACCGGTGGAGGAGGGAACAATAAAAATATAATAATAATTAATCCTTGGAGAATGCTTGATAAATTGCCTGTATCCAAGGGCAACAATCTAGATTGGATTTTCCTCTCACATGTGTGCAGTTCCATTGACTTCAATAGCACATTTCTGATTTAAGCCAGTGCAAAAGCAGAATCAGGTCCATTGTACTTACAATGGTGAGTGGCAGCACTTAAAAAATGAAAAATGACTTAGGAGTTTAAGTAAGTCCCTTTTTGAAAAATGACTTAGGCCCAGAACCTTAAAGGAATTATCCTAATTCACACTGATCTTTGACGATTTGGGCCTTAGGCACTCAGGGACAGATTTACAAAGGTATTTAGGTACCTAAAGATGCAGATGGGTGCCTAATGGGGTTTAGAAGAGCACCTAAGCAGATTCAGTGCCTGACCCCCATTGATTTCAATCAGGCCTTCCGGAGCCTAAGTCACACTGAAGTCAATGGGACTTAGGCTCCTAAGTCGTTTAAGTACATTTGAAAATTTAACCCTTTGTGTACATTGTCCTCTGCGGGATTGATTCAGAACAGCTGAACTGTCTTTCATAGGCCCTGTTCAGCTAAAAGAGAGTTCCCTTTAGTTTAAATGGAAGGTGACTATACTTTTGGAATGGGAGAAGCTTGGTTCTATCACCTCTGCACCTGCACATTTCTGAGTGACCAGGGTGTACACTGCAGCAGAGTGGCAATTTAGGGGGCTGGGTATTTGTTGCATTATTGTAGGGTAGTCGTTTACAGCATGCTGTGCAGAGACACAACAGACTCTGTTGTGCTTAATATACGTGTAAAGGTGGTTAACATTGCTGGAGAGTTGTAAATAGCTTGTAGGACTCCCTTTCTCAATTTTATACGCACTCCAGCAATGTGCATGGTCATCATTATATCCTAACAATGATTCTGCATGCCACAAGAGCAAGAAAGCTGTTGGACAGTGTGACACTAAGCACCCCTTTATTCAGACCCTGCACACTAATGTAATAATCTTTGTGCAGAATATGCTTTGTGAGACATCATTTGAAAACTAATAACTCACTGACCAATAATATTGTTGTGTGATGTATGTATGTGGTAGGTATTAAGAGTTATGGATATATGCTTGAATTATGACTAAAGTGTGTTTAAACAAGGCACATCAGGGGGAGTTGGTAAACAAGTCTGCCTTAAACAAAGAATTGTGTT
The DNA here is from genome assembly GCA_037349315.1 of Chelydra serpentina. Classification (NCBI taxonomy): domain Eukaryota; kingdom Metazoa; phylum Chordata; order Testudines; family Chelydridae; genus Chelydra; species Chelydra serpentina. Next base: position 50,894,178 of record JBAIAC010000010.1, read on the forward strand.
GATTCTCTGGCCAGCCCGATCTTCAGGAGAAGATAATGAAGGTCCATTTTTACATATTAGGTAAAAAAAGCTATTCAGCCAATAAGTGGGAGAAGAAAGAGCATGGAACTTCCTTCACCACCAGACTCCATGTCGTCTTCCTCACAGCTTCAATAAACTTTACTTTGGTTGAGGGGTAGCTCTCAGAAGAATACATTTCAAAGGTTTGCCGGTCTATAAAGACAGGGGGTCTAAACCTCAAGTGATAAGCAATTGAATCAACTGATTGTATACAATATTACTGTATAATAACAGGGCATAGAGAGGTCTTTTCTGAAAGCTTACGACCTGCCGGTGTTTAATATCACTGTGAAGTGTATGTATTAACACTATGAGGAAGTATGGATTCTTAATGATATTATGTTTTAAAGTCTGTGGCCAAACAGGGAGAAAGATTCCCTTTCAGACAGGAGAGAAGACAGACATTTATCTGTCTCCTATGTAAATTAAGCATGCTGGAATTAAAACAATGGAAGCCCCATTTACATATGGGAGAGTGGGAAGCCCTCAGGAAGGGAAAAACAGCATGAGGTCATCCTGCCTCTTGAAACAAAGTCATTGAACTGTGGAAGATATAAGCAAACACACGCCATCTTTGGGCACCCATCACTAACCGGACGCAAGGCAATAGTACTCTTGCAAACCGAGAAAGATGGATCCACCAATCATGGGGGTGAAGGGGCTCGGTGTCTCTGAGAACTGAATATAGGTGAGAAAACATCTTAAACAAAGCACTTTTATTTGCTAGATTAAGGTTTAGACATTTAGATGTGTTTTCATTTTTATTTGCTTGTAACCTTTTCTAACTTTATTCCTTTTACTTGGCATCACTTAATCTATGTCCTATTGTTTCATACATTTGTTTTATTTTTACTATAAACCAACTCAGTGCTGTGTTTAATGAAACAGTGTATTTACCCCAGTTAAGTTAACAAGCTGTGATGTGCTTTTGTGTCCTAGAGGAACAAATTAACCATATTATTTCTCTGAACTGTCCAGGAGAGGGCTGGACATGGTTTGGAGGAAATTCAGGACTGGGAGTCTGTTGCAGTCACTTTGTTAGTTGTAACCAAGGCTGGTGGAAGCCAGAGTGGGGCTGTGGGCCTGTAGACAGGCTGCTGGGATCACAACTGCTGAACCAGAGCTGTTTAGTACACAGATGCTCAGGGTGTGACCTGCATGCTTGTAGGCTGATTCTGAGCATCCAAGGCTGGGAGCTACTGCAGAAAAGCACTGCGAGGCATCCAGGGTTGCAGGGCAAGTGGTGACACAACCCTTTACTGGTCTGGACTGCCCCCAAGTTCTTGTCACAGACAGGCACTAATTTATCAGTTAAGACCTCCCACCAACTGAATGACACTAGAGAACAGAACATGCCTTAGGTCTATATGGGAGGAGAGAACTACTGCCAAGAAAGACTTTGCAATAAGAATCTGTTTTCAATTTGGAAACTAATTGTCTGCTTTCCATGGTGTGTGGTTCAATCATCCAGCTGAAATTCTTAATCTATCGTGAGCCAATTCTGCAATTCCATGTTAGGATTCATCTACTGAAAGAAGTAATACAAATGTCAAGTATTTATGATGCCCCTATGTAGCCATAGTATGGAGGATTTTCCTCCCCAGTAGCTATTACAGAGAACAAATATTTCCAAAAGCAAATTAAATTAACAGTGCATATAAAAACTGTAAAGGCAGCTAAGTTTTCCATTTATGTTCACCTCTGCCAAAGAACCAGCTCCAATACTCTGGGGTAGGGCTAGGCTAATGTTTCAGGTCTAAATCTTGCCTTCCTATTGCCAATATCATGTCAGATACCATTATAATTGAAAATAAGCAGCTAGTTTGATAGAATAAAAGACTTCATCCAGTATCCCCTTGAGAGGGGAATAGAAGACAAGGGCAGTTCTCTTACTGTCTCTTACTATCCACCGAGAACATTTAATGTAATGGCAAGAAGAACCATCTTAGGGAATGGACATGAGGAGCAATGGGTAGGACAATGGAAAGTAAGGCACAGGTAGGAACAGAAGATGATCCCTATTTCAGAGCAACACAGGAAAATAAGGGAGAACTATGTAAAGCAAATCTAGTTCTAAGCTAAGTCAACACAATTAACTAATAACAGTGCAAAGTGGATGTGAAATGCTGCCTTTCTGACTTGTTAGCAATTTATAACCACTTTACAAGAGGTAAATCATAGAATCATAGGACTGGAAGGGACTTTGAGAGGTCTTCTAGTCCAGTCCCCTGAACCCATGGCAGGACTAAGTATAGACTAAAGGAGAAGGAGGTAAAACCCTACCTGAGTTCAGCAGAGTGTGTGTGGTCTATTCTGATGGGGTTATGTCATGTTCTTTGAGGAAACCTGACTGTTGCAATACTTGCCTGTCTCTGAATATTAGCCAAACCTGACCTTAACATGCATATATAGAGAAAATATTTCATTTTGATTTTTTTTCATTGCAGAAATGCCAAGAAGGATTTTATCAAACTGCTTCTGGAGATTGTTCGCATTGTAATTGTAATGGTAATACAAACAAGTGCCTTGATGGATCTGGAATCTGTGTGGTAAGTCATATGTGCTATCCTCACTCTCTCTGCTGGTCCCCCACTTTATGGGTGCCTTCCATTTCACCATAAACATATATTATCTTTTGATTGACAAGATGAAACCTTAGCAGAGTCTCCTCTCTTGATCTTGGATAAGTCACCACCTGGATGAAGTACATTTGAGGAAAACTCAAATTACTGCAGGTTGTGGTGTTAGTAAATCAAAATCTGAGACTCTTGTATCACCAGTAGTCCCGGATCCCAATACACCAGCATAATGTTATACTGCATTACCAGAGGTGCTTTCTTCTGATTTACATTTAAAAGGTCATAATCACTTGTCATCATTAAAGATCTCCAGGTGCTAGGATCATTAACCACAATGTCCTGACCAAATTTCAGTGAAGATACTTACATTCTGCCAACTCAAATTATCTCTATAATTTCCAAACACAAAGTATTCTGCACTTCCTGCCCTAAACTGATGTGAAGCATTTGGGTGACACATTAAAGAGTTGTCACATTTCATCTCAAAGATGAAGTGATTCCTAGAGAGAGAATTTTAATCAGTTTATCAACACAGAAAGGGCTTTGGGATCCATCTTGAAAAAAAGCATATCAATATAGGCTCATTTCAACTCTCCTTTTCACTGTACTATGTTGTATATCATTCAAACAGCTTATGGTTGTATGTGACCTCCGAGTGTGTATGTACATGTGTTATCTATAGCATCTCTACCTCACAATTCACAGCAGCTAGCTTCCTGCTGCTGACTAATGATGATAGGAGCTTGAAATAATACACTGAAGAAAGAACGTGCTTTAATTCCAGTGTAACATTATAGCTTGCCATATGCTCTGTCTCACTCATTATTGGCTAATATGGAATACTGGGGTTAGTATTAGTAGTGTATCACTTTAGGGAACAAAAGCCAAAGAAGCAAAACCACCATCATTCTAGTAGACAATCAAAGCAGTAAATATTATAGGAAGTTAAATGGTAAAACTACCAAATGCTAACAGAACTGGGGAAGATTTTATATCTGTACTGTATCTAAATAATATAGCAAACATCTACTAGTTAGTGTAGGGGCTTGTAAGTCAGGATTTCTGGGTTTTATTCCTTGCTCTGCCACTGACTTACTCTTCTACTCTTGCCTCAATGTATCTCTCTGTAAAATGGGAAAATAATACCAGCTTACTTTGCTGGAGTGTTGTGAGTCTTAATTTATATTTGGAAAGTGCTTTGAAATTCACCAGTAAAAGATGCTACTGTGTATAAATGTAGCTTTTATTGAGTTGGCAGGTTTTACAGTTATATACTGTGACATTCAAGAGGACGTGTTTCTTATAATTAATAAGCTAGTGGGAAGAGGATCTTTACAGCATGTTCAGTACCTAGGTAGGATAACTTATTCTGTCTTTGGCCTCAGGTGTATGTTCAGGATTGGAATGACTCACCAGCCCCGTTTCTATTTAACATTGATTGTTTTAGTATTTTAATATAAATTAAATGAAAAATATCCTTGAAATTGCCAGATATATGTATATATACTCACAGCCTCCATGCATATGACTTAAACACTGGGATTAACACAAGAGGAAACTGGTGATAAAAGTCTCAAAACTAAAAGGGAGATCTTAATAACTGTATGCTCCTGGTGACCAATCATTCAGCATCCTCAATGCAACAGGTTTTGGCGAGGAAGGTGAGTATATAATCAATTAGCAAGCAATACAAAATCCTTGAGGCACTAAATGGCTTTATTGTTTGCTGTTCTTTGTGAAAAGCATGGCAAATGCAGAGGGTAGAAAACAAACAGATAAAGTGGTTGACATGCTGCAGAGAGTAATCTGGGAACATGTCTGTGGCCCACATGTGTTATTCAACCAATAGGACAACTAGACTCACTGAACTGAGAAGCTGCTAGAGAAAAATACTAGGAGCTAACACCTGAAGGATTTCACAAGTCTTTCAGTACAGCTCAGCCAGCAGACCTTTGGGGAAGGAGAATGGGAAAGTTTAGGCAAAAAAGAGGAGCAAATGGGAGAGGAAAGGGATTTGATAAAAAGGGAGAATAAAAGAGTTTATGGGGAGGTAGGAGAACATGGAGCAGGACAAGAGATGGCCTGAGGGGCTGTTGGGATATTTGACACTTGTGAGACTGTGGAGGTTTGAAGGGGAGAGTTAGGAGAGGCTGGTAGACTCAGAGGAGTGGGAGAAGAAAAGGGAAGGGAGGGAAGAGAGTGATGGGGTCGAGGAGAAGGAGAACAGTGACAGTGTTTCAGGAAGAAGGAGAGAATGAATGGATTTTGGGTCAGAGAGGAAGAGACAGTCAGGGGAAAAAACAGAGGAAGTTAATGGGAGCAAGGAAATTTGGAAATGAAGAGCCAGGTCCAATGCCCACTAAATAATGGACAAGGCCCTAAAAGCAACTGCTAATGACAGCTGCTATCAAACCTGGAGCAACACAGGAGGGAATCTGGACAAAGACTATGCAGGAAGAGGGAATTTACACCACTGGGAGTCTCATAGCAGTGGGGCCTCATGGTATTGTGGGTGCAAGTTTTTGTTCCTCACAAGTTGGTAGGCAAATTACTCCACTGCTACTCAGGCTAGTAAGCATCACACCTGGTAGTAACAGTTTGCAGAATCAGGGCCCCCTGCATCCGAATAGCTTAGTGTAAAAACTGTCTGAAAGGAGCTGACAGAGGAAGAGATTCTGTGAATACATCTGGGCCTTTATTATTGTTCTTGTTCACCCATTTATAACCAGGTAAGGGAGCCACTCCTCCAGCTAGCTTCCTGCTTCAAAGAAGTGAAAGCAGGAGAGTGTTTTTATGGATTCTAAGTACACAATATAATCACAATGAGTCACTGATGTGACTAAGTTTACCCAGATGAATGTCTGAAATGTAACTAAAATCCAGCAAAGTAGCAAAAAGTTTTTACATTTGTCAAGTCAACTCCCAAAAAAGAATTATTCAAATAATTGTAAAAATGTAGAAAAGTACAAAGTTTGGGGGTTTTGTGCTTCAAATGGTGAAAGACAACTGGAAATGATCTTGTCATGTAGCTACAAGTGTTACTACATCATCTCAGAACATAATTATTTGTCTTCTAGTGGAGATAATAACTAATGTACAAAAACTGAATAAACGGTCTGGGCTATTATGAAAATGAAAAAAAAAAAAGCTGCACAGAAAAGGATGAATTATAAGGACCAAGTTCAACAAAAATGCTTTAAGAGTTCCATACCATGCAAATCCCCAAAATCAATTTGTTGATAGTGGCCTTCAGTGCATAGAAACCAAATGGAATGTGTATAGACTTCAGCTCTGAATTTGAAATCAACTAAAATTAAAACCTTATTAGTGATGCCCCAAAGTGCAGTGCTCATATTTTTAATTTCTACAAACATGACAATGTTATTTTAAGGTTCTATTTTTAAATCTCCTTCAACCTTATTTATAAAGTATAAATCAATCCTGTGGAGTTTCTAAAAGCGAACTGAATGTACACAGTCAATAAATCAGCAAACTCATTAGGTATCCAAGACAAGGAATAATTGCTTATAGAACATTGCTTTTATATATGTTACTGTAAAATTGGTGCATAGATCAATCATTTGATCCTTTAATTAAAACTGGACAGTTGCTCAATCTATTTCTAATATAGAAACACACCCAATTAGAAGGAAAGAAAGCAGTCAGCATAGTCTAAACTGCATTTATGATCTATGACAGTATAGATATGACAATAATGCTTCATCTCCAAAAAGTCATTTGTCAGCTGTGTCACACGCATTGGTAATGTGTCTACACACTACCAGAGAGAGACACCCACTCTCAGGGCTGACTTTAGGATATTGCCCTTAACAAATGTCAAAGGCTTCTTGTTTGTGACCTCCTTGGTTCTGACTGAGAGAGGCGACCAGTTTGCAGCAGTGCTTTGTACCTTTGTTTTGGTTTACATGTATATATCAGTTGTTACACCTTTGAATTTACAGTAGCTGACAATGGTGGGACACGGCGCAGCTGCAGACAGAGTGAAACTTATTTTACCCGAATAAAGCTCAAGTAATTGGGCTTTATTGCAGATTAAATTGCATGGGATCCGGGGGAGTGAATCTCTCCTTCACCAGCACCCTTCAACCCGGAGCTGTCATAAATTCATGATCAGATATAAAGGAATTTGAATTTGATGGTTTTGGAAGGTCAAAGCACTTTCCAAATATAAATTAAGACTCACAACACCGCAGCGAAGTAAGTTGGTATTATTTTCCCTTTTACAGAAAGATACACTGAGGCACAGAGGGGTTCTAGTCATAAGAAACTCCTCCATTGTAAACAGACTGAAATTTGCAAAAGCAGATAGTAAAATGAAATAATCCTATCCATTCTTCAAATTCCTTTATATTTGATCATGAATGTATGAGGGTTATGGAAGGTCATCTGCTCTGAAATTGGAAGGTTATGGAAGATCATCTGCTCTGCTCAACCTGCAGCTTGTCAGAAGCAATTTGCTCTTGGTTTAGTATGTGAGTGGACTTTGGGAGGAGACTCATAGCTCCTGCTCAACAAACCAGCCTTCTCCCACAACGCTGAAACACAGTAGTGCAACAATGGAGAGAGGAGGCCAGCCAGTGCTGCCTGTAGAGCAGTTTGACAATTACTTCAGCAGAGTAGAGCAGTGGTGGGAGAATTAAGAAGTGGCAAGGAGGGCTGTGTGGAGCAAAGGTATTTTTGAAGTGAGTTGCCAGTGACCTTTCTGAGGCTATATTTAGCAATGGAGAGTAAACATTAGTCGAGGGTTAGCTCCTTACACAGAGATCATATTAGGCTATGTGGTGCAAAAAGAGCAGAGTCTGGAGATAAAGCCTTGTAGGGGTGTTGATTTGTTGCTAGAAATATTACACTTTGTTTTTTTCTAGGTGCTGTACGTTTGATCCACATGCATTTGAGGTGTCTGGTGATTAGGGCAGAAAGCATTAGAGGAACTAGAAAAACAAAAGGATCACGGAATGGGAAGCTAGAGTTCCTAAGATCCATTCATCCCTCTTATGGATTCTTTAACAATAGAGCATGTTGTCGTTTGAATGATTTGTACGTTTAAGTGTTTGGGTTTACAGCTGACTGGAAAGGTTGGAAGGGATTTGGCAGCTCTGCCTTTGAGAATAATGCGTTCCACATGAAAGCCAAAGCAGATCTGGAGAATAGCCAATAGATCTCCATCCATCCATCAAGTAATAAAGGAAAGCAACAGGGAGTTGGCACAGTTCTGCAGCTTAATAGATACTTCTGGTTTAAAGAATAACCTTGCATCTTACAACTGATCTTTTTCCTTCTGCACAGATGGATGTATCTGTCCAACAATGAGGGAGACAAAGGTAATACATATCTATGAGAGGCCTTGGAGGACTACCTATGGCTCTTTTGATTGCAGGAATAGACCAGTCAGACACGGTCCTTCACCTGATATGGGATGAAGGATCATCACACACTCAGATCTTTGTGTGGGTCACTTTTTTTTCTCCTTATACAGCGGCACAGGAGTGCAGTTATCAAACATGCAGCCCATAGAGAGTCTGCTCTTCACTGTGAAGGAGCAATAGCATAGCTGTGGTTGGCCACAGCAATGCTTCCTTGTTAATTAAGTCTCACAATTTTTAAGCCACTCTCATGACACTTTGGGCCTGCCCCCTGGTTTTTGAATGCTTGGGCTGGCAATATTCCCTATCTTCATTTTAGGTGGACACAAACACATCAAAATCTTGGGGAAGTTTGAATCTGTATCCAAACATTGTAGCTCAAGCCCATCTCTATAGTTGAATCAGTAAATCTAAAGAATATACAGAAATGCATAGTCCTTTCCTCACTGCAGCCATGGGATTTATTTGTTTACATGCCATTTATCTGTGTTCATAATTGCTACCAGACTGTCTCTTAGCAAGCAAAATGATTCCTATTACACTCTGTTGAAAATGTTATTTTAAACTGAGACATCATTATCTGAATTCCTAGTAGCTTGATACAACTTTCAAATGTTATTGATAACATACTCTTGGTCCTACTGAAATCAGGGGATTTTCTAACATAGAAAAATACACTCAGGCCACTTTGTCATCTGACTTGCTGTTGATGAAATGGTACATGGATGATTACATTCTGTAGGGGGTTTCTTCATTTAGAAGCCTTTAGAACCATGGCTTCTGTTATATTTTTTCCCATAATCTTTAAGGGACACTGCTGGGTTGACTTTGGCTTTGTAAAAGCAAAAGATTGTATTAACTTGGCAAAATGCAAAACATTTGGCTTGGAATTTTAACTTACAGTATTTTTAAAAAAATGTAACACCAGTGTTTTAAAAAACTTAATTGCAGTGCATTTACCTGTGCAACTTTTCAGCCTTTGTATTCCATGAACTACACCTGTAAGCCTCTAAGGTCTCTGTCTGCAGAGACAGGCAGCAATTTTGCTTTTAGTTCAGTACACACTGTCTAGAAGAGTCTCATGGAAAATTTACTTTTCTCTTTCTGGTTTTGCATTTATTTTCTTAATCAAAACTGAAAGCCATCTGTTTGCTCCTTCTGCATGAAAAAAATTAAACGCCAATATCAATAGACATTTTTCAATGTTTTTTTTTTAAACTTCATTTGAAAGAGAAGTTGGGATTGGAGGGGTTGTAACCAAATACCCCCCTGGAGAATTTGTGACCCAACCAGTGCTGGGATACAGCTCAGTATGCATGCAAAGATGTGTGTGTGTATGCACTGGGATCAGGAGTGCTCTTCTCCTCTGCTTAAAGTGCATTACTATTGTGAAAAGTGACTTTATAAAAGTGCCATCATGGAGCTCCACACAAAGACTGTCTTTTTTGCCACTAAAGTAAAAAATATGACCCTGAATACACAAAAGCGTTCAGATCTGTTGAACAAGGCAATGCCATTTTTACATAGTCACTTTTCAGAGTAGAGCCACACTTCAGATGTCCCAAGCACTCAACTGATGGGTTTATTAGGGGAGAGAGTGTGCTAACAATCTCCTGTGTGATAGAAAAGGAACACTGCAGATATGAATGTTAACACTTGAGTCCCCTGCTTTCTTTCTGTGCTCATCACTGTAGCATCTGAGCACCTGGAAAACATCAGTGAATTTATCCTCACACTAACCGCATGATGTATGGACAATTGAGGCAGAGGGAGGTTAAGTGTCTTGCTGAGAGTAAAACGGGAAGTCTGTGGCAAAGCCAAGAATTGAATTTATACCTGATTCCTAGTCTGTGCCTTAACCACAAGGCCATTCTTCCTCTTTGATTGACTTTGATTTCCCACTCTCTCATCCCTCTCCTCCAGTCAATCAAAAACCCTTCTTCAGTGAATATTGCCAAATTCCACTACTTCTTTAAATTGCACTAGCCTTAAGAACTTCCACTTGCACCCCATATTTCAGCTGTTGCCTCATTTCCTCTTATACCCATTCCTGCTTCCTCTGGTATGGCTAAGCTTCTCTCCTCCTCACTCCACACCATCACTTACGCTTACAGCAACCTTCCATTTAATGTACCCCAAGCTCTCTCCTACTCTTCTCTCCAAACATCACCTGTGAAAAGCCCTCCTGTAAAATTATGGAGAGTATTCCACTCTATAACACAAAATGCACTGCACTGCACTTGTTGGTGTATACATAGATATAAGATCTTCAGGAAAAGTGGTGGTGTTGGGATTTGCGGGGGGGAAGGGGTTCTGTTAGTTTGTTATTCGTTTTAGTGGGGTTGTTTGTTTTTTGCTTACCATATTTTACCTGTTGTTAAACTCCATGGTGGAATTATAGCTCTGGACAAATAAATGAGGATAATTGCTGCACACTGGAATAGTTGGGCTACATTTCACTAATTGTGGCTAAAACGTGTGCAGTGACTAACTCAGACCACCTCCCAGGATTCATCCAGAATCTACAATTGTCTGGACTGCTCTTATCAGAACCTGCATCTGCCTGAAGATCAAAGGAAGGAAGACTGGCTAAATGGTCAGCCAAATATGCAGTATATTTGTAACTTTCACGCAAGTGGCTGGCCTCTCTCTAATATATAAACAGTAGCTGTCAGAGGAGGCTGGTGACATCTGGATGTGGGTAAATGAAAATGACCTGTCAGTATCCTCATAATCAGTTTATGGCAACAAGTAAAGTTTCATTGTACTGTATCTAACACACAGCATGGCTGAGAATGTCTAATCTGAGATACTGGTACTATTTTTTATTAGACATTTTCTGTCCTTTTGTTCCTCTTTTCACAGTCTCCTGGACAAAGGGTGTGGTAAGGTATGAGTTCAAGATGACCTTTAAAATCTACTGCATTGGGTGGGTTCAATATTAGATAGAATAAGATCATCCACCCTGAATTTGGTGCTTGTGAAAGGCCAGTGTTGATTGCTCGGGCTAAATCCAAACATACTGCTAGGCAGCACTGCACGAACTTCCTCTTGCAGCTCTGCTAATGCACCTGAAACCTGACCTGCAACTTCCCTGTTATTCCAGAGATTGCCAGTCACTAACTGCACAGTTATTTTGTAATGTGATTGAATATCTACTGGAGAATATGCTGAGGAGCCAAGATAATTTCTTTTAACACATGTGCCAACTTTGAACATTGTTCTCTAGAGGAACAAAGCTATTACACTTAACCCAATACACAAAGTAGTTTTTTCCATACAGTATATGTCATGGAGTTGATTCTTCACTGCCTTGCACTTTGTATTGTCATTTACATCTGAATGAAATCAATTCAAAGTGGATGTAAAACATTACCAATGGTATACATAGAATTCTGATCTGGGAGCATTTAACACACATATCACAAAAATCACTAGGTATAAGGCAGTGGAGAATTGCACTCATCTTCTTTAGGGTATCCCTTTAAAAATAACTCAACTGTAGAGCATGTTTCTCTGGAAAAAAACACTCTGATGATAACGTCCGGGTACCACCCTGAAGTGGAAATGGTATCTTGTAGTTAAAGCATAAGACACAGAGCCTGAATTCATTAATTCTGTTGTTGTCTCTATGGCATTCACTACCTTGCAATGTGGTCGTAGGAAATTAACATAACCTTTCTGTGCCTCAGTTTGCCCATCTGTAAGATTAGCAATATAATAATACTTATCCTTCCTCACAGGGGTGTGGCGGGGCTGGGTTAAAATTGTAGAGTGCTTTGAGATCTTTTGATACAAGCGCATAGTGTTATAATAATAATAAAATATTTTCGGGTAAATCCTCAGCTACTATAAGTTGTATTGATTTTAGTTGATCCATGATAACTTACACTGGCTGAGGTATAGTGTATAATGTATTGTACAGGATGACATTACTTCCTATAAGTGTTGCACAATGGAGATGAAATCACTTCTTGAGAAGATGAGTGAGTTTTTGCTCCATTATTTTGTATTCCATAGAAAAAATAATCTTGAAATTCATGAACTATTTTTTTCATATCTTAGAAAGAAAGAATATGGCAGTCTCCTAATTATTGCCTACTCTGTTCTGAGCATCTTTAAAGGGCAATGTGTAGGGATCAATCTGAATATGTAAATAACCTTTAACATTCAGGCATATTTCATTTCACGGAAAAAATCAAAAACACCAGCCTATTAATTACCGATAACCTGCAATTTCCCCTGATACTCACTTTCAGTCATCAAGTCCAAAGAATAACCCCTTTCTCTCTCAACAAGCAGGCATCTGTACTGGAATCTATTGGTAATTATATATTACACTGTATATACGCCAATGGGGACATTTTACTTTGTTTTGGTGCCAGGCAAGTTCAGCATTCCTTCTAGTGCCTTCAGCTTAGACAGACCTGTCCACCACATGTGAATTCTCTCAACATCTCTGATGATATATAATGCAGAGTGTGTGCTCAGGGAGCCTGCACATGTGACTGCCTATAGTGATAGCTTTATCCTGTATGCCACTTTGTCAGCACTCCAAGGCAGACCAGTGAATTGTTCCAAATGTCGTCATTTGTAATATGCTGCCACTTACAAACACTTTTTGTTTAATCTCTCAGTATCTTGAAGGGTTCAGGCCTGGCACCAGTCTTTGATCTGCTTGGCAGAGTACTTGCTTACTAACTGTAGCTAAAACGTGTGCAGTGACTAATTCAGACCATCTCCCAGGATGCACCCAGAATCTACAAATATCGGGACTGCTAGGCTTGAATTAAGTAGCACCTTCCTTTAACATTTGTCACTCTCCTTTATTGAAGGACTGCCAGAGAAACACCACTGGAAAGCACTGTGAAAAATGTCTGAATGGTTACATTGGGGACATCGTCGGAGGAGTGCCCACATTCTGCAAGCCCTGTCCTTGCCCATTGCCATTAGTTGCCAAGTATGTAAAACACACTTTGTTTTATTTTATTTGTGCTGATCCTTATACTTTCTGTTCTGCATTCAACTTTCAGAGCGAGGCACAATAAACCTTATTAAATGGAGGTCAGAGAAAGACCGATGCACCTTCAAGCATAGAAAACCAAGAACATTTTCACTGGTTTATACTTATCACCAAATGAAAAGGAAAAAAAGGAAAATAACATTTAGAGTCATAGAGTTTAAGGCCAGAAGAGACCATTTGATCATCTAGGCTGACCTCCTCTATATCACAGGCCACCAACATTAAACCCAGCAACTGGAATTTTATTTAAAAGGTGTAAATATTTTTTTCAGTCTTTCCCATTGCTTGCTGCACACACAAATGGGAGAAAATATCTGAACAACTTTGGGCTCTTTCTCTTTTAAATAAAAAAGGTTGTCAGCGGTATGCTGACTATTAATAAGCTCAAAACCAAAGCCATACTGGAAAGCAGAAACTGATCGGGGAAAACCCTAGCACAGTGGTCCCCAAACTGTGGGGTGCGCTGAAGAAAATTTGGGGGGATGCACGGCAGGGCATGGGCCAACCCCCCTGGGGGTTAGGGAGGGAGCACCAGCCCAGCCCAGCCCACAGATGCAGCAGCTCCACTGCAGCCTCAGCCCAGCTCCAGCCCCAGCCCCCCTGCTCTGCCCGCAGCCCAGCTCTTCTCTCATTCCCTCTCTGCCCCCAGGCCAGCTCCACGTCTAGCCCCAGCTCCTCCCCCATCCCCAGCTCTGCCTTCAACTCCAGCTCCTCTGCTGAGCCACCTGAGCAGTGATGGGGGGTGGGGGGAGGGTGCAGACAGATTCCATTACTGGTGGGGGGGGACAAGACAGGAAAAGTTTGCGCACCAGTGCCCTAGCATGACACAGACCCAAGCAAATGGTAGCTTGGCCTGGTTAATGAAAGCACAGCATCTGATATTTAAATTAATGCATCCAACTTCAGTAGTGGTGCAAGTGGCACACAGTAACTGTAATTTCTACTAATGCATAGCCTGCTTTTGAATATGAATTTCTGAAGCCTGACAGAAAATACAGGTCCAGGCCAATAAGAGGACATTTATAGCGGTCATTATTCCCTGTGGTTTCAGAGATATACTAATTAACCAGAAGATGTGCCTTTCTGTTAGAGAGCTTTAATAGCACATCAATGTCATACCAGAAGAAATCAGCATTCCATTACTTATCACTGCATTCCATCTGAATGGATATCTATGCATATCCCATTACACTGACAGGATGATGTACCTTTAAATATTTCACTTTAGGTCAAAGACCTTTTTAATGAGACAGCTACTTTCTTCTTGTTTCCCACTCCACTTTCAACCAGCAGGTTTTAGTCCTTTTCTACACTGAATTTCTTTTCCTTTATTTCATGGTTCTTCTTACAGTTGCTATAGGACTGCTCTTTAGCACAGCCTCAATGTGAGAAATTTGCATTTTGTTCAGCTGCTCAGAGGCACGGGCTCAAAATCACAGCTGGGCCAAAGCTCACAGTCCCACAAAACACTTCCTGCCTTTCATAAGAGGACTGCAAGATGGAGAATAGCTATGACTAAAAATCTACATCCCTGACTGGATTAGAGAGAATGCCCAAGAGAGCGAGGAGGATGTCCAATTTTTCTTCACAATTGTCTGAGCACCTGCACTTTACTATATTTATGCAAGGCCAGCCAGGTGAATGAGTTCACATGGGAAGTGTATTATTCATTCATGTTTCAGTAACTGAGATAATAGCAAGAACACATAAGTAGAAACAGAACAGTCTGACATCTCCTTTGTTCAATAAATGAAATTGAATTTTTTTTCATATGGCTGTTTGCCACACAACAGCCATTTCAGCGTGCAGAGCAGTTTCCTTAAACAACATCCAGATTTCCGTGGGACACGATAGCATCTTTATCCTTTTGCATATGTTTTGTCTGTGGCACCATGAAATAGAGAAAGGTTGTGCTGGGAGAACATGGAAATATAGGGCTGGCCCCCAGCTGAAGTAAATCAGTGTAACTCCATCGGCTTCACTGAAGCTACACTGATTTATACCAGCTGAAGATCTGGCCCAATCTCCCCCAACTGCCCGTCTTTACTAGGGAGTTCCTTATTTCAAACTTACATTTATCTCCATTCCATACACATTTGGTGCTTTATTTTCATTGCTGTAAATTATATTTACCTCAGAAATACGGAAACATGAAACAGAGGTTATCAGAAATATTATCTGTGCTAAGGGGATGAATCTTGGCATTTAAGGGCTTGTTTACATGGCGAGTTACTGTACAGCAAGTGAATTTATAGTGCACCAGCTTATCATGCAATAACACCCACGTAGACATTGCTGAAGTGCAGTGAAAGTCCCAGAATGCAGCTTGGCATATTGTACTTTCAAGCAGCAGAATGCTAAACCCTATTCCAGAATGTTCACTGCACTATAGCAGGATCCACATAGCAAGTTGCTACATGGCAAGCTAGAGTAGATTCACACCCTGACTTGGTGAGCAGTAACTCATTGTGTAGACAAGCCCTACGCTTCTGCATGAGTAACTGTCTTGTGTCTTTCATTTGGGCTCTTTGGGTGAAACTCTATCCTTATTAAAATCAATGACAAAACTCCTGTTAATTTCAGTGGAGCCAGGATTTGATCCCTGGGCTGTAAGTATCCTCCCATTTTGGTGCAGTCTTGCTACTAAAGTTTATGTACCTCAAAATTACTAATAGCTGTAAGAGGTGGTCCTGCTTCCACTGAACTCAATGGGAGTTTTAGCTCTGACTTCAGTGGGAGCAGGAGCAAGCCCATGTACTATAATAATCTGTTTTTGCTTTTACCTGTGACACTATTTCCACATCATATATCACAAGGACTTACTAATAAACAATACCAAATTAAATCTAAAGTTTTTTAAGTGTACCCTTTACCCTATATCTACTTCAAACCGAAACTACAAAACTAAAAAGTTGTTTTTCTTAGTGTGAGTGATTACAGTGTTACAGAAGTATTTCAATTGCTCTGAAACTTTACTCTCAGAATTATGTTTATACTCTATGATCTTGACAGTTATTAGTAGGGCTGGCCACTAAACAAGAATTCCATTTCACAAAATGAAGTTTCACCATTTATTTTCAATCCAATTTTGAATGAAATGGAGACGTTTCAAAAATTAAAGAGAGAGAGAGAGAAACCCAACTCAGAAGACTAACCAGTAGTTCAGTGGTTAGGAAGCTCCCCTGAGCTATGGAAAACCCACCTTCAAGTCCTTTCTCCACATCAGGCAAAGTAGGGACTTGAACTTCCCAGTTGGGGGCCCTTACCACCAAACTGTCTGGGTCTTTCTCTGAAACTCCATCTTGGACCTGAGAAACTTTTTTCCATTGAAACCAATATGTTCCCATGAAATGTTGTGGGGGTTTTTTTGGTTTCAACAAATTGACATTTTCTGATGAAAAAGCCTTTAATCAGAAAATTCCTGTTGAGCTCTAATTATTAGTGATTCTGTATTTCCACTCAAATAAGCCAAATGCTTACTAAATAAGCAATGACTATACTGTTAGAAAATTAATCTCTGCCAGTCTTACATCAAAATGTCTCTTTAAATGCTTTCTGTATGTACTGGAATGTTATATCTAACATTTGGGTCCTGTTACTTTTTATTGTGTAGGGGCTAGCTGGCCCTTTTTATTGTGTAGGGGCTAATTGTTCCCCTTTATACTAGCATATTACATTTTTCCTAATTGGCTGCACACCTTCCTTTCAGATGCAGCTTTATCATTCATTGTCCCATTTGCTTTTCCAAAAGGATTATATCTGAGCCTAAATTATCTTTTTTAGGGAGTGAAGAACAATCATTTCTAGTTTAAAGACACTAACCTAAAATTGCTGCCTGTTGTTGGTGATGAAAATCTTATTGTCTTGCCATACCAGTCCCCACTTCTTTGACTCCTCTCCTATTTCAGACCACTAGAGTGAATGAAGCCCAGAACTCAAAGTAATAATATCATAGCCCATTTTGCAACATATTGGTGTTTAAATGCTGATTGCCTGTAATGGGCAAGGACTGTCTATATATACAGAACCTAGCACACAGGGGTCCTGATCTCAGGTGAGGCCTCTAGAACAGGGGAGGGCAAACTTTGGCCCATGGGCCAGATCCGGCCCATCAGGGCTTTCAATCCGTCCCGCAGGATTGCCAGCCCCATGGTGCAGCGGGGATAAGGCAAGCTCCCTGCCTGCCCTGGCCCTGCGCTGCTCCCAGAAGCGGCAGGCACCACGTCCCTGCGGCCCTTGGGGGAGGGGGGAGCAGAGGGCTCTGTGTGTTGTCCTCACCTGCAGGCACCACCCCCTGCAACTCCCATTGGCCGGGAACGGGGAACCGCAGCCAATGAGAGCTTCAGGAGTGGTACCCACAGGGGAAGGCAGCATGCAACGGAGCCGCCTGTCCAACTCCACCCCGTAGGAGTCACTGCCGGACATACTGGCCACTTCTGGGAATGGTGCAGGGCCTGGGCAGGCAGGAGTCTTCCTTAGCCCTTCAGCCCCCTGCCACACCCGTCCTGAACCACAGCTCCATGCCCTGAGCCCCGAACCCTCTGCCCTGAGTCCCCTGCCGCACCCCGCACCCCTCCTGCACCCCAACCCCCTTCCCTGAGACCCCCTCCCACACTCTGCACCCCCTCCTGCATCCCAGCCCTCTGCCCCGAGCCCCCTCCTGCACCCTGCACCCTTCCTGCACCTCAACCCCTTGCCCTGAGCCCCTTCATGCACACTGCACGCCCTCCCACACCCCGCACTCCCTCCCACACCCAACCCCCCTGCCCCAGCCCTACATTCATGGCCCTGCATACAATTTTCCTACCCAGATCTGGCCCTCAGGCCAAAAAGTTTGCCCACCCCTGCTCTAGAAGCTACTGGTATGCAAACAATAAATAATAATTATTATATTTATGATGTAATCTTCAGGCTCAAACAACAGGGTTCAGAAAGAAACTTCCTTTTTTCTTTTTTATCATTTCACCTTTATTCTTACTCTATTTATAGTAAGAGAAGAAGGGGCCTCCACCAGGAAGCTACCAAGGCTTTAAAGAGGAAATATACAGATGATATTGCTTGCTACTCCATTTTTCAACAGAAGTTTTATCCCTAAAAATAACATAACCAATGGATTCATAACACTCAAACAGACAGACACCAACTCTGCATCCAAATCTCTAAGCTGACAGAATCATTAGATCCACTGTTGTTCTTGGGATCCATTTGTATGGCTTTAGTTTTTTGTCTGGCCAGAGTATCTTCATATCTGCTATTCTGGGAACTTTTGTAATAGTTCCCATTAAGTGAAATGACATCTCTTTGGAAAAATTGGATGGAGGCGTCTCCAGACTCTAGCAGATGTTACTCAATTTTAAACTTCAGGGAATGTTATGACCTTTAAAAAAAAACCTAAAGAAATATAAAGACCCAGGAAGACTTTGGTCACACTTCATAACTTAAATCCACAAAGTAATAACTTCAAATGTTTTAAGTAGTTAGCCTGTATACAGGAAGAGGGGAAACTGCCAAAGTATTGTAATTTTCTTAGCATGTTCACATGAAAATGTTACAGAAGATAATTTGGGAATTTCATCAAGAGAGTCTCATTTTAAATTCTGTCTGGTTGTATAAATGTCTCCAAACAAGGTAAACCGATCGTTGACTTTACTCTGGAAAACATTAGCTTAGAAATACTGATGGGAACAGAAACAATGAAGGAACTATTTATATGCTTTTTATGTTGCTTGTTCCTGGGACAAGTACATGGACCAGATTCTCATCCCCTGTTCTGGCCCCTTTGTATAGCCTGAGCTACACAACAGGGATGGAATCTGGCCACAGATGCCCAAGTGAGAATTTCACTGTGCTAGGGGAGCTCTCAGCTAGCATAAAGCTGTCAGAGCCAGTTCCTACACGAACCACTCACTAATCCAGGCAAAGGCAGTGTGTTGGGAAAAGTATACTTTGTGGTGCTCTGCTCTCCCTGCCTGTTCTCAGCTGGCACATAGTACTTTTGGGACAATAGCCAACTAAGATAAATTAGAATAAGATTAGGCCAAGAACCAAGGAGCATCTAGTTAAAGAAACATGGAGCTGTAACTGGTTCCCTGACAACCTTCCTGCTCCCTGCCCATGCTGAATGGGTGTCAGTGCAGGAGAGAATCTGGCCCCATATTTTCTAAACTAACTAAGAATGTCTTTAAAATTGTGTGCCCTTTTTTGTCTGTAACTGTATCTAAGACACATTATCCTGATTCAATTGTGTAAGGTTTGGTACTTTTCCTGTCTTTACTAACCAAGTTGTGGTCATTTTTAGGAGCCAACCCACATTTCAGAGAATTTTTGTTTCACATATTGTAATGTGGTTATTTGTTTATTTTAAGAAACTGAAACTTGATCCTGAAAGTTAAAGACCACAAGGGGTAAAGGAAGCTATGATGTTAGAATAACATGCTGTTAAAAATCCCAGCACAGAACCCCCACCACAAGCAGCACTAACTGGCACCCTGGCTGGCAGTCTCAGCAGAGGCCAAGGATTGAACAGATTTGTAGACTAATCTGCCTTTTCTACTGTAGAGTAGATCCCCAGCTAGTGCAAATAAGCATAGTTCCATTGACTTCAATGGAAATCCATTGACATCAATGGAAATCAATTGAACTATTCCAATTTACACCACCTGAGACATTCTGTGGGGATTGTGTAAGGAAACTTGCACTGTCGCTGCCTGTACTGTACCTTTCCTGTGGTTAAATATAAGATTTTAGTTCCCAAAGAACTTGATCCAACATATTTCAAAAGCAACATGTTAGTTTAAACATTCTGAAATAAAATAGAGGAGACAAGTTCACAGGAAATATAAGAATCAATGTATACTCTGGAAAGAATGCAAGTTCCTTATTTATAAGATATGTATAGAAGCATGTAAATGTGCATGAGCTAGGCTGCAAGAAGGCAGTCAGTATTTTTTTACGATTTATATAGTGCCATAGGTATGCATGGTTTTTATAGGTGAAAATAAAAAGAACAGGGGTAGTGTACCTTCAGCTCCTATTGACCTCAGTGGGAACTGAGAGCACTCAGCACCAGTAGGATTGGCCCAAAGGTCATATAAATAACAAATGTTCACAAAATACAGCATGTGTGCATAGGCTATTAATAAGTGTTGGCTACCCTGATTGATATTTTTTTATATGCAATTCTAGTTTTGCAGTCTCCTGTCACAGAAAAAGTGGGGTAGTGCGCTGTGTCTGTAAAGAAAACTATGCAGGACCCAACTGTGAAAGGTAAGCAGACTAGCAGTATGGATGACTGGTCAAGTTTGCCAATGTTCCAAAGCCCTTAAGAGAGTTTCACACACTGGGAGAATTTTTCTGTGCTTGACATTCAGTGAATTATATTATGTCTGTCTGCCTAAGGGCCTGACCTTGCACTGAAGCCAATAGAAGTTTGCCACTGACTTCAGCAGGTGCAGGAGAAAGACCTTCATTTTGTATTTTTTGTCTAGTTATTGCATTTTATCTTCATGAAACCAGCTTCTTCAAAGGAACAGAATTATAGTATGTTGGATACAACTAACAGCTGAATTTAAAATTAGCAATATGCCTCCTATAACCCCTTTCCTAAAAAAAAAAAATGTAGTTCTACCAATGAATTTTTTTCAGAACCAGAGAGGAAATCATAATATTTGATCAAATTAATAACAAGCAGATATATATTTATTATTTAAATATGAAATGCATTTCAAATGATGCATCTCAATAAAAAGTGAACTGAGCAACCCTGGTCCAGCTTTGCTTTTCACACTGTCTATATATCCTCAAATGATTTATGCTACTACATATCAAGAATGACAATGTGTACAAACAAACAGAGCTATATACTACAACACAATTTAATCTTGTGAAGTACCAGCTTCTGATATCCTTATTCACGATGAAAGTGTGACGTCAATACGTGACGTTCCATTGAAGTCAATGGAGACCCCTTTACGCTGCCACTTGCATAAGGTCATTGAGGATATAAGTTAAAGTTGCTCTGATTTACAACAGGGTTGATTGGCACAGGATATGGAAGCCTCATCTGGCTCTGGCTCCCAACCCCATCCTTTGTACCCAATAAGATCTCTGATGTTATAGAGAATTCAGTTGATTAACTCCAATGAAAGATTGTGTGCAACCAGTGCATAACTGGACTATGAACGAGGGAAAAAATGGATGCCAAATATCCAAAGGAGAGAGCTGTGTGTAAAGAGCAAGGAAACAAATGATATTTTGTCACAAAGTAAAAGCTACAGTTACCTCCTAAATAAAATAACTTGTTGTAAATGTCACTCAAAGTGTCAATATACTACCTTTTGGACCTTTAAAGAGGCCACAGTTACAATTTTACAAGTAAAGCTACTGCAGATGGAGAGCATAAAAATGAAATAAACTTGTTTCCAGTCTGGCTATATCCTGTTATTCTTCTGGAATGTCATAAATGCAAACATAGGACAATATAGACAATTAAAAGCTCGGTGAGATTTCTCACTGGTTATTAAAATGTCACACTAGACTACAAATGAATGAAGTTCTGTGAAAAGGGAGACAGACATATTTCTATTCAGAGTGGCAGAAAAGGATAATGTCAGCTTACTTTATCTGGTTTCTAATAGCCACTGGCCAGCTTTTCGTGTACCAGAGGAAAAAGATAAGAGCAGTCAAAGGAGAAGAAAGGAAGAAGAAAGCAGCTAGCCCAAGTCAGTGAGGGCAAGTTGGTTAAGTGATTAGTAATGGCATATGGATCTTTTCTAGGCTGTTAATTCCAGTCCAACCAATGTCAGCAGTAATGAAAAGTCTTTATTTTCTGATGGCTATATAAGGGGCCTAGATGAAATGAGGTGATGGTTACCATCCTGTTCCTACAGGACACTCTCACTGAGCACTAGCTAGTATTCTTCATTGGTAATCTCAGTTGTCAGACTAGTGATTCAGTTGGCGTGGAGAATGACTTTCTCTCTTTCCCAGGGGAGTGTGCAGGAATAAAAATTTGAAACTTTTTGAGGGGCATGTTCTGTGCCCCAGCCACGGCCCCAGGACCAGAGGAGCTTTCTCTCCCCCCTGTGGCCCGGGGTCTGGAGGAGCTCACTCGCTCGCTCTTCCCCCAAAGCCCGGGAGCCAGAGGAGCTGTCAGCACCTGCTGTGGCCCCAGGGCCAGAGGAGTTCTGTCCCCCCGCCTCTGCTCCCCCCCCCACACTTGTGCGTGCCCCTACTCTCTCCCATAGGAGATCCTTTATATTGGTGAGGGGATACATGTCCAGGGCAGCGCTGGGCTGTTTGGACTCCACCACATGTGCAGACATGGAAGACCGATAAAAGTTGCTAATCTGGCACTTTTTCGTTTTTTACCTTAAATTACCACAAGATCACATGTAAATGTTACTTTGGGCCCATGTCATGCCTGCCCCTGACATGGTGTATAGTGGGGGCAGAGCACAAGATTTTCATTCCCCTCCTATGTAACAGCCATGTTACAGCTCCTGCACTCTGAGGTACACAAGTACTGATCCCTGCCTACTCTCCTGCTCCCTGGGGACTGCCCAGCACCTCAAAAGGGCCGAGGTGGAATCAGGCCATGTTCCCACCCCTCTGTACAGGCCTAAGGAATGTGACTGGCACTTCAGGGTAGTAAACGGCAGGATGTCAAAGGGATGTAACAGCATGTGTGCTCTTGCAGTGCACTGGAAGGCAAGCTGCCTCATTT
The DNA here is from genome assembly GCA_037349315.1 of Chelydra serpentina. NCBI lineage: Eukaryota > Metazoa > Chordata > Testudines > Chelydridae > Chelydra > Chelydra serpentina. Next base: position 50,916,948 of record JBAIAC010000010.1, read on the forward strand.
CCTCTGGCTTCTGTATGAGAGGTTTTCTTGTTCTGCGTAGGGGGCTTGGCACAGAACTGCCTGACTTATTCTTCAGTTAGTTGCCAGCACGTGATGTTGGGAAACCATGGAGGCTTCTGCTAGGAATTGTGAAAATGACCTCAATCCCCAAGTGTAAAGTTGTGAGCGAGTGAAATCCTTTTGTTCTTTGCTTTAAAAAATGAGGCGTTACGGCAGGAACAAATGCAATCCAGTTTTTGTTATTTTATAATTATTACAAGATTCTCTATAGAAAAAGTGCTTTGGCGTACATGGTGGACAGAGAGGAAAGATTCCAGTTAGTAGAGGGGAAGTTAACATCTTACCCACCAATAATCACAGGAAATAAAAATGCCTGGAGGTAAAAAAGAGAGAATTTGTTAACTTCATTATTTCAACAATGAGACGTTGAAAAATCACATGGAAATGAAAATATTTTTATTTAGCAGTGAAGAGTCATTTATCGGGACATGACAGGAATGGAGAAGGGCTTTTCTGTGGAGCTTTTCTTGGGACATAAAGTAAGGAGATGGAGCAGTGTATTTCTGTCCAAGTTTCCTTGCTTTTCTCATTCAGTGCCAACCATTTAGAGGAGTTGGATGCAATCCAAGTCAATGTTATGTGACATGGGAAAGTGAAAGTGACACATGCGCATTTTCAGCTCTGAAAGTTTCTGTCCATTTTAATCAGCTACTCCAGCTGATAAGCTATGGCTAATAGAAGTGAGGCAGATAGTCATAAAAAACAGCAGCTACCTCCATGCCCACAAACACATCAGTGGGAATGAGACAGCATGGCCATACACATTTCTGTCATGTACAAAGCTGCACTTCAACTGAGTGGTGTATTTCAGAGAAGGAAAACTGAGCACCTCATCTTCATTATAAGGAATGTCCTGTGGTAATGACATATACAGAGTCTTTTACCTGGAGGCCATTAATTTAAATCTTGCTCAGGTTAGCAGTGTCCAAGTATTATTTCTATTGGAGTTTTGTTTGGTGGCCTATATGAAACAATTTGGTAGTCACACAACAGTTACTATCAGATGGGCAACCACATGAAAAATCTCTAACTAGACTTTTTTAAGGAAAAATGTGAAAATACAAAAATATTCAACCAGTTCTACAGATGGTCAAAAAATGAGAGGAATTTTTTTCTCTTTATATTTCAAACTTCAGAATGTTGTTGACATTTGTAAAATATTGGCTATCTCCACTAGCTGGTACTAGCTGAGGGTGTGAAAAGCCTTTAAGAGACTTTCAACATGATTAGATAGCGGCATTCCTATCTTTACCAATGGAATGCCTGTGCTCCACCAGCAACATTGAACTGAGAAGGTAATACCATGGCAAAATTCCCTCAGGAAACAGTTACTGCCACTCTTTGAGGCAGATAAGTGGCACAAGTGGCATACTGTCCCTAACTCCTGAAGCTGAACACAATTTATTTTCACTCCAAACTTGGGCCAATGTATATGAGAGACTATGGACCTAATTCTGCCCTCATACCAGTGTAAATTGGGAGTATCTCCATGGAAAACAGTGGAGCTACACTGATGATGATGACAGAAGAATCAGGCTTTATATCATTACAACTGAATTCAGATCGCTGCTATGGTGACACATAACCATGGAGCATAGCTTTATTAATCTCTGGGTCATCAAAATGACAGGCCATTTTTCTTACTATCAGGTTATCCTGGTAGTTTGTGCACATGGACGTGCACTTCACTGACAAAGGCAATTAATTCAAGCAGCCAAATAGTTTAGAGTCAGTTTGAATTATATGGAAATACTTTTCATTTTATGTACGATTGTATTGTGGGAGTTTAGGATGTGAGTATAGTCAAAGCACTGATGAGGAATCTCAAGGAAATCAGAACTCCTTTCTTCTTTCACCAAAAAAAAAAAAAAGAGAGAGAGAGAGAGAGAGGGGCCAAAATCAGAGCCATCTGCTCAAATCTCCCAAGTTTGTAGCATACTGATAAAAGGAAACATGGATTTGACTAACATCTCGTATAGGTTTTATCAAAATCTGACTGAGGTTTTGTAGAACTCCAGTTGCCCCATCATAGAGATTGGCAAACACCAAACCATTTTACAGAGATCCTTTCCGCTATGAACTTAGAGGAGATAAAATGGACTCTGAATCTGGACTTCCCCGGTTTGTTTTTTGCAACGTGAAAGCTGACCTCCTCTGCCCATCTCCCATATAAAACAAGATAGTTTATGAAATCCGAAGATGTTAGTGAATAAAATAAACACCAAAATTGCTGAGTGACCTGCCAAGATAGCTTTGTGATGCATTCAAAAAGCACTGTGTAGCAAACATTTTTACTGATAAAGAAACAGACACAAAAAAATATGGACAGAAGTAATGCAGAACTAGAAGTGTTCTGGATGCAGTACTTGTTCCTCAATGCCTCAGAGCTATAAATCCCTACATAGATTTAGATTTAGATTAGATTACAAAACAACATCTGTCATAATTTAGGGTTTGTTCACTAGCACTTGCAGAATGTCACCATCAATTCCTGGTGGCCTGATAAGGACAGAAAAATGTTACTGCGGAGGGGAATGTGATCATTATTAATCATCTTTGGGCTTGGATTTCTTCTCAGGTGTGCTCCAGGTTACTATGGAAATCCCTTGCTGATTGGAAGCACTTGTAAAAAATGTGACTGCAGTGGAAACTCAGATCCTAACCTAATCTTCGAGGATTGTGATGAAGTGACAGGCCAGTGCCGCAACTGCTTGCGCAATACCACAGGGTTCAAGTGTGAACAATGTGCTCCTGGCTATTATGGAGATGCCAGAATAGCTAAAAACTGTACAGGTATTGTATTGTGTTAGTAATATATGCTATCATGTAGTTAAAGTATAGTGTAGTGCAGATATAGTGCTTCACTCTTGTCCCCTTCCCCATTTCATCCACTAAAAAGATCAGCAATTCTGTAATAACACTGGTCATTAAAATGTCATTATTAGGCTTCAGAGTTAAATGTCCAATAAATTAATGAGTGTCTAGGTAATTTACACCTGTTGAATCTTTGATTCAAGCTCTTTGTACACTTAGGAAGACAATTCTATATTTGTTACACTCTGATCACATTTAAAAGGTCTTCTTTACAACCATGAAGGCTAGAATTTTTTTTTTTAATAATAGTTTAGATTTTACAGAATCTGAATAGGGCATGTAGGCTACATGGATGTATCAAGAAATGGACTGGTGCTTGAGACCTCTAGTGTCGCATATATAGATAGACATGCCTACACATCTTTCTACAGTACACACGTATACTGTGAAAATACAGATTACAACATATCAGTAAACTAAAGCTCATGTCTCACTGTAGTTTTTAGCAGTATAGTACTGTCTTAACTATAGTTATTTTGACCTGAGCATCTAGCTGAAATTCAGGGTCTTCTAGGTTGTTAAAGTTGGGAATAGAAATTGACTATTGATTCAGGTATTTTTTTTGACACAATCTTGTTTATTTACAAGGAATACACAAAGTCCTGCTTCTCCCAATGCAGGAGGAAGCAAAAAAACCAAAAGGAGTGATTTCTTAGCATACAGGCTCAAACTGACTCAGAATTTCTCTCTAGGCTTCTCCAAGGTCACACCATGATTACAGGCTGCAGTTCAGCTTTCTTGTTGTGCCTCTGAGTCTCTCTCAGTTTCTTGTCTGCACCCCTACTTGTCTTGTCCCCACCCACCCACACACCCACCTGGTCAGAAACTATCCAGAGGAACCCTCTTCATACTTGGAACTAGCTTCTGACTAGACTCCACTGACTCCTTATTTTAGATGTCGCCCCTTAACTGTCTCTTACAGCTGTCTTAATTGAAGGGTGCATTCACATTCATCAACAAGATTTAAACTCGACCAATAACAAGGTTTAACCCAACTCACAACAGTACAAACTCATTGATGCTAAATACATTTCATTTATACTAGACAAGTAACTCAGTATGTATGCAACGTACCATTTGTTGTGCACCACGCAAAAGTCCCAAGTCCAATATTGACCTTACATTTCTTCTCTGCTTGGCAGAGCCTGGGAGTCTCATGGAGGTGACCCTCTCAGTCCACTGGAAAGTGGCCAACTAGTTACTACACTAATTCTGAACAATGTCTGTAATACCAGCCAGTGTGAGAAGCAATACAGACAGCAGTCTTGGAATAGGCTATGTTATGCAGGTAGTTGTGCACATGGCTAGCTTATGTAAACACCATCTTGTTCTTACTTTTACTCTCATCTTCCCTTTCCCATGACTTCCTATTGTTAGTTAAATTCACCTGTTGCATCTTATTTAAAATTAGCTTGTAAATCATGCCTTTGTATATGTCTATTCTGCACCTGCACAATGGGGCCACATAAAATTGATGCCATAGTCATTAAAAATCCAGTAGCAGTTTCTGTGAGAATAGGATTCTTCTTAGTGGCCTGGCTACATTCCAACTCAGTCTACCTAGATTTCCCCGACTCATAATTTATTCTTCACTTTCCAATCTAAACACTATTGTGTAACCTTGTTGGTTCAAGAGAAACAACAGTGTTTCCATACTTCAGATGAATGCAGTTTCAGTGGTGGGTAAAATGATTAGCACTGGCCACAAGAGGATGGTGATTTTAGGGGGGAAAGTGTCCCGAATTTGGGTGTCAAGTTAAAAAAAAATCAAAATTTTGTGGGAGGAAAATTCTGAAAAATCCATTTCAAGAAAACCAAAATGGAATTTTGCAACTAGCTCCCAACTGTCCTACTCCTTGAGCAGTTGCCTCCTGGGGTTGTCCATCCCCCCCCCCCCCCCCCTTCTCCAAGCAGCAGCCTTCCCATTCTGCCCAGGGAGCCGGAAGAACTAAGAGCTGGCAGGCAACCAAGCAAGCAGGCAGGCCTGGTTTCCATCCAAAATTTTGATGGAATTAACACATCCCTGAAGAACATTTCGGCTGTGTAAAATCAGTGTTTTCCAACAGGAAAGTGTTCCATCGGAAAGTTTTTGACCAGCTCTAAAAATGATCACTATGCATGGAGGGTGAAATTCACCCCTCTGTCAAAAGGTCACAACATTTAAAAGTTTAAACTGTTAAAATGGGGCTTAAATGCAATTTCAATGATGCACAGACCTTGTGCTAGCCTTCTGCACATATATGATTTAAATGCAGAGTCTGTCCACTGTAAATCAGTTAGGCTTTCCACTAATGGTTCACTCTGCAAGAACAGCTTTTCTTGCAGTATTTCAGTCCTCATTAAAACCAGGAAACAAATTAAGAATGGTATACAGTATCATTTTCCCCCAAATCTCAAGAAAAATTCGGACTTGAACAAAGTTTGGGTCAGGTCTTATTTGATCTGAATCTGTTTATTTATTCTTAGTAACAAAAGTTCATCTTACAGCTGACTCTTGAATAAATCCTGATTTTGGAATGTTCATTTTGGAGAGATTCAGAGCTCTAATTTTATCTTAACTGCTGCTAAAAATTGTAATGTGGCATATTTCAACTAACAGGAGTATACTGCCTGAACAGAAACACTGTACAAACATTTAGACAAGCTATCCATAAATGGTTTATATGCCACGTATAAACTACTTAAATTAATCCAAAAATGACTGCTCCAGATCAAAACATTCATACTATATCTCTTGGATTTCTCAAGGTGGTTTAGATTTGTATTTGTAAATTCAGTTAATGCTTTGGGGAGAAATATTGCCCATGAAATAATAAATATAATTTACTTGAAATGCAAAAATATGAAAAAGAGAGTAGGCAATTGAATAAACTCAGAGCATACATGCATGACTTACATAAAACACTACAAAGGGTGCATAGAACAAAAAAATACAGAGAAGAGAAATATGCAGAAAACCACGAAAGACAGAATGGGTGAATCAGCAAGGAGAGGGAACAACAACATTCTGTATCCACGCAAAATAGTGTTTTTGACATAAAAGCGAAAGCAAAAAGAAAAGTCTAGTAGTCTAAAAAGTTTTCATCTGCTTTTCAACACATTCATTAGCCATGTGTCATATCCACTGCAAGACAGTAAACAAATTGCCCTCAGAGATTATTAATTTTAGAAGCTTTCTGCAATAATAAGGTATAAGAGTACTGAAAGGTTTAATGCTCCATTAACATTGCAATATTTAGTAAACAACTGAATTAAAAGTGACAGATCAGCAGTGCTTTTGAAATCAGTTTGTTATAACCATTTGAGTCACAAATGAAAGTTAATGGGTTAAAAGAAGATGCCAATTTGGTTTTGGGTCACTAATCTACACTTTACAGTCTTATTACCTGGTAGTGCTAAGTAATTTTTTGAATAGTCTGGATCTTGTGATAGAAGTAGAGAAGACATTGCTTCTTCAGAGATCATTATTTAATTACAGAAAAGGTTGCTGTTACATAATAGACCTTCAGCTTGGACTTCTCTAACCCTAATTCTGGAAGTATAAAGTCCAAGTAATATAGATCCAGTAGCTGGCGGAAACAAAGATCATACTGGTTAAAGAAAATCTCACAATGTCTGCAGCTCCCTAACAGTTACAGCAGAGAACAGAATAGGCCAAATTCTAATCTCACACTAGTACAAAAGCAGAATAACTCCACTGTTGTTAATTAAGTTACTCTGAAATGACCCTGCTGTAAGTGAAATCAAAATGTTGTCCATCATGGAATCATAGAACTGGAAAGGACCTCGAGAGGTCATCTAGTCCAGTTCTCTGCACTCAAGGCAAGACTAAGTATTATCTAGACCATCCCTGACAGGTGTTTGTCTAACCTGCTCTAAAAATCCCCAATAATGGAGATTCCACCACCTCCCTAGGCAATTTATTCCAGTGCTTAACCACTCTGACCAGTTAGGAAGTTATTCCTAATGTCCAACCTAAACCGCCCTTGCTGCAATTTAAGACCATTGCTTCTTGTCCTATCCTCAGAGGTTAATAAGAACAATTTTTCTCCCTCCTCCTTGTAACAACCTTTTAGGTACTTGAAAACTGTTATCATGTCCCCCCTCAGTCTTCTCTTCTCCAGAATAAACAAACCCATTTTTTTTTCAATCTTCCCTCATAGGTCATGTTTTCTAGACCTTTAATCATTTTTGTTGCTCTTCTCTGGACTTTCTCCTATTTGTCTACATCTTTCCTGAAATGAGGCACCCAAAACTGGACACAATATTCCAGTTGAGGCCTAATCAGCATGGAGTACAGCAGAAGAATTACTTCTCGTGTCTTGCTTACAATACTCCTGCTAATACATCCCAGAATTATGTTTGCTTTTTCTGCAACAGCATTACACTGTTGACTCATATTTAGCTTGTGATCCACTATGACCCCCAGATCCCTTTCCGCAGTACTCCTTCCTAGGCAGTCATTTCCCATTTTGTACGTGTGCAACTGATTGTTCCTTCCTAAGTGGAGTACTTTGCATTTGTCCTTATTGAATTTCATCCTATTTACTTCAGACCATTTCTCCAGTTTGTCCAGATCATTTTAAATTTTAATCCTATCCTCCAAAGCACTTGCAACCCCTTCCAGCTTGGTATCGTCTACAAACTTTATAAGTGTGCTCTCTATGCCATTATCTAAATCATTGATGAAGATATTGAACAGAACCAGACCCAGAATTTATCCCTGCAGGACCTCACTCGTTATGCCCTTCCAGCATGACTGTGAACCACTGATTTTCCAACCAGTTATGCACCCACCTTATAATAGCTCCATTTAGGTTGTATTTCCCCAGTTTGTTTATGAGAAGGTAATGCGAGACAGTATCAAAAGCCTTACTAAAGTCAAGATATACCACATCTACCACTTCCCCCCATTCACAAGGCTTGTTACCCTGTCAAAAAAAGCTATCAGGCTGGTTTGACATGATTTGTTCTTGACAAATCCATGCTGACTGTTACTTATCACCTTATTATCTTCTAGGTGTTTGCAAATTGATTACTTAATTATTTGCTCCATTATCTTTCCGGGTACAGAAATTAAGCTGACTGGTCTGTAATTTCCCAGGTTGTCCTTATTTCCCTTTTATAGATGGGCACTATATTTGCCCTTTTCCAGTCTTCTGGAATGTCTCCCATCTTCCATGACTTTTCAAAAAATAATTGCTAATGGCTCAGATATCTCCTCAGTCAGCTGCTTGAGTATTCTAGGATGCATTTCATCAGGCCCTGGTGATCTGAAGACATCTAACTTGTCTAAGTAATTTTTGTCTTGTTCTTTCCCTATTTTGGACTCTGATCCTACCTCATTTTCACTGGCATTCACTATTTTAGACTCTAATCTCCATCAACCTTCTTGGTGAAAACCGAAACAAAGAAGTCATTAAGCACCTCTGCCATTTGCACATTTTCTGTTATTGTCTTTCCCCCCTCATTGAGTAATGGGCCTACTCTGTCCTTGGTCTTCCTCTTGCTTCTAATGTATTTGTAGAATGTTTTCTTGTTTCCTTTTATGTCCCTAGCTAGTTTGATCTCGTTTTGTGCACTGGCTTTTCTAATTTTGTCCCTACATACTTGTGTTATTTGTTTATATTCATCCTTTGTAATTTGACCGAGTTTCCACTTTTTGTAGGACTCTTTTTTGAGTTTTAGATCATTGAAGATCTCCTGGTTAAGCAAGGGTGGTCTCTTACCATACTTCCTACCTTTCCTACACAGTGGGATAGTTTGCTCTTGTGCCCTTAATAATGTCTCTTTGAAAAACTGCCAACTGTCTTCAATTGTTTTTCCCCTTAGACTTGCGTCCCATGGGATTTTACCTACCAACGCCCTGAGTTTGCTAAAGTCTGCCTTCTTGAAATCTATTGTCTTTATTATGCTGTTATCCCTCCTACCATTCCTTAGAATCATGAACTCTACCATTTCATGATCGCTTTCACACAAGTTGCCTTCCACTTTCAAATTCTCAACCCTTTCTTCCCTATTTGTCAAAATCAAATCTAGAACAGCCTCCTCCCAGTAGCTTTATCCCCCTTCTGAAATAAAAAACAGTCTCCAATACATTCCAAGAACTCATTGGATGATCTGTGCCCTGCTGTGTTATTTTCCCAAAATATGTCTGGGTAGTTGAAGTCCCCTATCACCACCAAGTCCTGTGCTTTGGATGATTTTGTTAGTTGTTTAAAAAAAGTCTCCTCCACATAATGTTTACTGCTAATCATATACTACAAAAAATTTCCCCAAAACTTCTTGAATAGTCACGGTAGGATGCAAATATGAGGACAATTTAAATCACAGAAGGCCATGTATGGGCTACAGTGAAATAGAAGTAGAACTAGGCCCTCGCAGGGTCCTAGAGCATGGGGCCCAAGCCAAAATGTCTACTCTACAATTAAAGAGCCCCTTGGCCCAAGCCCCACGAACCCAAGTCAGCAGGCACGGGCCAGCTATGGGTTTTTAATTGCAGTGTAGACATACCCTGAGCACTACTGTAATACAAACAGTAATTTAGTAAGTGTAGGAATAGGGGGTGGCACACTTTCAAAAGGATTCTAAAATCTCCTTTTTCCACAGAGTGCAATTGCAGAGGAGGACCCTGTGACAGTCGAACTGGAGAATGTCTAGCAGAGGGCCCTACAGGCACAGATTGCCCAACAATCAGTAAGAATAACAGTGAGGCATCCAATAAAAACAATGGAATAACCTTACTGTATTTAGTAGCCTGCAAATACATATTATGATTTGATCCTGCAAGATGCGGAGCACTCTGGCCAGGATCCAACGAAACACTTAAGCCTGTACTTAGCTTTAAATGTGTGTGGTATCCAGTGCTTAAAGTTAAACACACATTTAATTGTTTTGCTGGACTGGGGGAGGTTGCTCAGCACCTTACAAGCCCTTAGAGAGAGACCTTGAAGTACTATGAATGATTCAGAAGGCTGATTCTGTGGGCCCTCAGGCACAATGTCTTCTACTATGGCAGTACCTAAAAATAAGTTTGCTGGCCCAGTTCCTCAGAGGGAATTAGGTACTTAACTTTATTTGAAATCAATGGGAGTTAGGTGCCTAAATACCTTTGAGCATATGGGCCTCTGGCCCTAAAAGTTATCATCTAAAAACACAGGAAATGCAAAACTTTTGGTTCCAGCAGCAATATTTCCTCAGCTGCTTTGAACATCAATTCCTATGTATGTCAGTATATAATGGTCTTCATTGCAAAATCAGTATTCAGCAAGAGATACCACAACCAAGTTTCTGAGATATTGCAGGTATCTCCTATTCAAAATGCAGGGGGGGGGCACTCTGGTGTCTCCAGTACCACAGTGTTGTCACTGTGGTTAAATGCTGACCTTGTTAATGGCAGTATAACGTTTTTTGTTGTATACAGAATGTGCAACACAGCCAAGAAAAAGTTGCTGTTAAAACCTTTGTTTTATATTTCCTAGCTTTGTGATTTTTAACAATGTAACAGCAATGTTTCATTCATCAAAAGTTCTTAGCATTTAGTAATAGCTGTGACGGGTTGGGGCCACAGAGACCTGCTTGGTGCTGCCACCTGGTGTGCCAAGGCTGCTTCTGCCCCTGCTTCCAGGCCTTTTCCAGCTTGGGACTCCCGAATCCTGTCTGTTTTGAGCCAGATTCCACTGATCTGCTGCAAACACAGACCCAGGTCCGAACCAAGTCCACTCACCACTGTAAGGCCCCTGGAAGCGCTCTTGCCTTTGACACCCAGCTGCTCAACTCCAAGGAGGTTCAAACCCTTAATAAATCCGTTTTACCCTGTATAAAGCTTATACAGGGTAAACTCATAAACAGTTCGCCTTCTATTTCACAGATAGAAAGTATGCACACCTGTTCGCTCTCCCTTTGCACTAACTCGTACTCAAGGAAACTTAATAAGTAAAAATTGATTTTAATAAGTACAGAAAATAGCATTTAAGTGAGTTCAATCAGTGACAAACAGAACAAAGCAAGTTACTTAATAAAATAAAATAAAACGCGCACATCTATGTCTATTCAAAGTTAACACAGATAAAAGCCTCACCAGATTCGGATATTTTCCTTTTTACAGGCTGTAGAATCAGCCTGGGCCCAGCTGAGTCCACCAGATTCTCACACCCCTTTGTCCTTTGTTCAGTTCCCCTCAGGAATGTCCCTGGGGGGGTGGAGAGCCTCTCCCTTTAGCCAGCTGAAGACAAAATGGAAGGGTCTTGCCAGGGCTTTTATAGCCTCTCTTCCTCTCCCTGTGTAGGATCCAGTTGCCCTGGAGTTTTGGGATCACATGGGCAAGTCACCTGCCCATGCGCCCTAACCAGTCTAACCAGTTGCATTCCAGACCTGGCCCCAATGTGGATTGGGGTCTGCAAAGTCTTTTGTCTGTCAAGTGCTCGCATTTAACAGGCATTCTTTGCTCCAAAGATGATCCCATGCATTTACAAAGGCTATGTACAAAACCAGCAAATATAAAACCAATCTTCATAACTCCAACTACAACAATGATACATGCATACAAACAGGAGGAGTAAATTCAGTAGGTCATAACTTTCACAGAGATATGTTACATGGCACATGTAGCATAAAACATATTTTAGTTACATATATACATTTATAAGCATCTCCCCATAAAGTTTTATGGGGAACACCGTCACAATAGCATACATTTAATTAGAAAGTTTATAGTATTGCTTAAAACCAGCATTCTGCATGGCCATGGGTAGCCCTCTCATTAACCATAATTTGGATATACGAGTACTGTGCCTTTAAGAATCGACTTCCTAACTGAACTGTCAATCGAGTTCAGCTTCTGCAGATGACTGCCAGTCACTGAACAAAGAATGTATTCTGCTATAACTGCAAATATTAATAAATGCATGTTTCTGTGTTATAACAGTTGTGTGAACTCACTTTTTGGCCCCGATTTCTTGTTCTGTGGGCCACAAGCATGCTGAGTCCCTATGGCATAGCCAGGAAATGCCTCTTATTACCCCTCCCACTGGTTACCAAGCAGCCTTGACAGTCTCCCAAACTAGTTCCATCTGGCTGTCCTCAGCTGGAAGTGTGGTAGTTAAACTGTGGGACCTTGAAAGTGGGTGGATTAAAATGAAGAAAAATGGGTTTCCTAAGGGCTCCATTAACAACTAAGAGAAGAATCCCCTGTGGTGCAAAGTGCACAAAGTAAAGTTTAAGAAGAAGAATGTTTTCCATTTAACTGAAACTGAAGTTTAAAGAAAAATGACCATATCTTATTTTATTGTCAGGTTGTGATAAATGCATTTGGGATTTGACTGATGACATCCGATTAGCAATTCTCTCTATTGATGAAAGCAAATCAATTTTGCTGAGCATTTCCAGTGGTGTTGCTGCTCACAGACACTTGAATGAACTCAACTCCACTGTTTCCTTCCTTAAGGTACAGATTTCCCTATTTGGATGGGCTTCATTTTTTAGTTTAATATTAACCTACAAATTACTGCTCCATCCATAAGCATTTCAAATCCTGTTCAGCATAGCTGAATTCCTGCACTGCCAATACCATACTTATTATAGAGAAATTTGTTTCCCGCTACATTGAATTAACACTATTTTTAAAAAAAATCTCTTTTCATACAGATGAAACTGTCAGAAAAAGAAAAACATTCTGTTCTTAGGAAGATCCACATCGATTATTCTGCAACTGAAACGGCCAATCTCTTCTTAGAGATAGAGACACTTGAAGAACAGGTTTGTCTACAGTTCCAGTTATGAACTCCTGATGGAGTAGGTGAACCAATGTGAGCCTACGATTTGTCCCATTATGGCAAAAGGGTTTCAAGAAAGGACCTTTAAAGGGCTTTAGGAGATTATTTTATTTTTGAAACAAAGAAGGATGCTTCTAGTAATTAGAAATGGAAATGACCTCTCCGGTCTGTATTCCTGAAAACACAGTATATAGGGCCTGATCTGAAGCCCATTGAAATTAATAGGCGTCATTCCACTGGCTTCAGAAAACTTTCGATCTGGCTCGTTGTCCTCCACATATTGCCCATAATCCCTCACAGAGGCAACATTTACTATGCTGGCGCCACTTTTGATCTGAGGTAGACATGCTGAACTTCCATTTCAAATTCTGTTTCATAATTGAGCAAAGTAATCAAGATTAAAGTAATTCCGGTGTACTTTCTGAATGTTTGAACTGTATATATTTTACATAGATGCTCTCATAAAATTTAAATTAGCACTGATTAGATACTTCAAAGCATGTTTCAAATCTGCCAGTGAAAAATGGCTTCTCAGGTACCTGCTGAGAAAGGCACCTGATCAGCACTCAAGATATGTTTTGACACAATTATAATCATACATATTTTATCTATATTCAATAGCAAGACCATAAAATTAGTGTTACAGTCCCTCACTTCAAGGGGCACACTTACTGCAGCCTAACAGAGCGCTAACATGAAATCTCCTAAGAGAACAGCTGGAGCTCAAAATACTTTCTCTTTTTAAAAAATAGTTATTAACAGACATCCTTCATAATTTGAGTGATATCAAGTCAGCGATCACCATATTTTCACCGAGAGCAAAATACAATTAGCGTTTATGGCACAGTTCCAGAGTCTGTGCTTCAATTCTTAATTCTTCTGTCGGGCAAGAAAAATATTACACTTAAGACTAAAACTCAAGCACAGAAGTAAGCAAAGAACAACACAGAGGCAGGAAGAAAGAGAGGGAGTAAGGAGGTGGGAGATTAATACTTACTTAATGGAAGGACCCTTTGGATTAAATTTACTGTTATTTGTGTTCCTCCGCACTTTGCAAATGGACCAGTTGATTCAACGAACTCACCTTCACCTATTACTGTGAAATCACTCAGTGAGTCTAAATATCCCCCTCTGTGGTTTGAAAGTAGCATGATTGAGGCTTTAGGTTTTGTGGGCATCTTTACTGTATCTGGATAATAGGATTTCCCATCATCTTCACTGGCACTGGGATTTGTTTTGAGGTCATTGGATTTCAGCGTCGCTGAGTCTTTAAGTGATTTAATTTACTTGTGGGCTTTCTCCTTTGGGGCCTCTCCTTTGTGAGGAGTGTCCTACATCAGAACTTGTGATTGCTAGTGAAGGGGGAAGATCAAGTTCCTGGACTCTCACAGTAGAGATAGCAGCATAGTAATTCCTCCATATACATCACTTTTCTGCTCTTTTCAAAGCACTAAAAAGGAAATCAGGGTAGGAGCCTTTGTTAGTTTAAATGGGTTTGGAAGTGTGTAATGTGTCTTCCATTCAGAGTTTTGCAAGCGTACTTCATGATGTGTAAGTGATGGCTAGGTTTCTGGTTTAAACCATCCGAACAGAACAGAACCACAAAATGTATCTGAGGTTTTATTACAATAAATGTGATTTATAGTGACCTAATGTGATGCAATTCTGGTTAAGTAGCTTAAAGGCTCTGTCCTGCAGAATTTGGCTGGGATTTAGAGGATATGGACACCTAACTCCTGTAGGTTTCTTTGGAAATCCTACCCACAGTCTGCATGAAGTCAATGGTATTAGTGCGTTCAGCAACAGCATCCTTAGTTTACACTGTAAACTGATTGATCTTAGAGGAAATGCGGCTTCCCTTCTGAAAGAGATCACTGGTATTCTGATTGCAGTCTCAGCTTATACCATTGTAATTCTTAGTGTATGCAAATATAAAATCACAACTGGCTAAGAAAAATTTGGGGGTTATTAAAGAAGGAAAAATATTTAAATGCAAATGCTTATGTATGAACACGAATGGCTATTGCCTTAAAATAAACAATGAATAGCAAAAAAAAACCAACCACCAGAAACCCTGAAGATAATAAATCTGTATAGTGACCCATATACTCTTCTTCCTTCAAAGGCAAAGTAAATAATATGTAAAAAAATAAAAACTCTTACTATAAACCCAACTATTTATTTCATTCAGGTAAAAATACCTTCCTGTTCTATTTCCCAGGATTGCTCCTGGTTCTGCTCCCTCTGAAGGCACGCTCCACCCCATTGACTAAACTGATACCTATTTTTTCTTTCCAAGCTTATTTTCAGCCTTCTCTCTGGTTTAAAGCGCCACCTGGTGCTCTCGCAAGTGAAAACATCTATTTTCAAGATGATGTGGCTATGTTAGTACTAGCCACAGCTGATCAAACAAAGCAGCTAGAGTTACAGAATATGGTAGTAACAATTATTAATAACTATAGGACAGAAATGAAAGTTGTTTTTTTCAACCAAATGCATCATTTACCCAGGAAAACTGATTTCCCAGGAACTACAGGTCTTCAAAAATATTGGGAGGGGGATTCAAAGTCCAAAGCTGAACCCAGATCCTAATTTTCCTGTGAGAATTAACTCTATTACAAGCCAAAGCATACCTCTGAATCCAAGCACTTTGATACCATCGATCATGAGATGTTGATTGGCATACAAGACCTAGCAGCAGTGGACAACATAGCAATAGGCTCGATTCTTTTATTCTTCATCCTGAGAACTCCCTAAGGAAATTAATCTAAGGACAACTAAAGTCAATAAGTTTTTTGGAACCATCATGATTATGCAACAGTAAATCTTAATATCCCCTCTGCCCTCAATCTTAAACCAATGCTTCTGTAAAGCCAGTTTTGGGGACCCCAAGAAATTGTGATGGTGGCAGGAGAGTGTTATTTAGAGGGCAGTCCCAAATGTAATAGAAGACTCTGGCTCTGCTTCTGCCTGAGCTTATTGGCTACTCACTGGCTGTCTGAGTTTTAGAGAAAGGGAATCATAGAATCATAGAAGATTAGGGTTGGAAGAGACCTCAAGAGGTCATGTAGTCCAACCCCCTACACAAAGCAAGACCAACCCCAACTAAATCATCCCAGCCAGGGCTTTATCAAGCCTGGCCTTAAAAACCTCTAAGGATGGAGATTCCACCACCTCCCTAGGTAACCCATTCCAGTGATTCACCACTCTCCTAGTGAAATAGTTTTTCCTAATATCCAACCTAGACCTCCCCCCACCACTGCAACTTGAGACCATTGCTCCTTGTTCTATCATCTGCCGCCACTGAGAACAGCCTAGCTCCATCCTCTTTGGAACCCCCCCTTCAGGTAGTTGAAGGCTGCTATCAAATCCCCCCACCCCCCCCACTCTTCTCTTCTCCAGACTAAATAAGCCCAGTTTCCCTGGGGAGGGATAGCTCAGTGGTTTGAGCATTGGCCTGCTAAACCCAGGGTTGTGAGTTCAATCCTTGAGGGGGCCATTTGGGGATCTGGGGCAAAAATTGGGGATTGGTCCTGCTTTGAGCAGGGGGTTGGACTAGATGACCTACTAAGGTCCCTTCCAACCCTGATAGTCTATGATTCCATGATTCCTCAGCTTCTCGTCGTAAGTCATGTTCCCCAGGCCCCTAATCATTTTCTTTACCCTCTGCTGGACTGTCTCCAATTTGTCCACCTCCCTTCTGTAGTGGGGGGCCCAAAACTGGATGCAATACTCCAGATGTGGCCTCACCAGTGCCGAATAGAGGGGAATAATCACTTCCATCGGTCTGCTGGCAATGCTCCTACTAATGCAGCCCAATATGCCGTTAACCTTCTTGACAACAAGAACGCACTGTTGACTCATATCCAGCTTCTCATCCACTGGAGGAGAGGCTGAGAGGACTGGGAATCCTCCCCCAAACAAAATCTCTCTGTAGGAGAAACAGATTCTCAAAACTGGCCTTGAGTCTCACATTAGTCTTTTGTCCATACACTTACATTATCTGGGAAACAAACATCTGACAAAATCAGGCAGTGTTGGTGGATGCCTAGGAACAAGCCGCTTGAGACGCAGCAGAATGTTATATGGGAGTCTTACAAACGTACATAATTTATGTCAATTTGATTGCAGCAGATGATGGAGAAATATGGTCTAGATATTAATCTCCTATTCTGCAATTCTCAAAATACCAATAAAAGCAGCCCTTCATGTCAAGCACCTTTTTAAACATCATTTTATATGCTGAATGGACCTACACAACACTTTCATCGGGAAGAGGCAAAAATTATGTTTGTACTGCACACCCGCACACATGCATGTGGATTTTAAAAAATGACTAATCTTGTACTCGCATGGTTTATTCATAGGAAAATCAAGCATCAAGCAAAGGCCTACTGGTACAGAAGGAAACCATGGTGACCATTAACCACGCTACTCAACTTGTGCAGCAACTTGGTAATATGAGGGACAACATCCAAGGTAAATAGAATTTTTCTGGGTCATCTTAGTGTCAAGAATATATCAATAAAATCTCCACTGGAGAAATAGCACCAGGAGTACTGTTATAAAACCATTAGATATAAGGTTTTAACAGAATATGATGTCAGGATGAAAATTTGTCTCTCTCAACAAGCTATTGTGGCCAGTGTGTCAGGTATCTTTCATTATAGAGTACTGCGCTTCTTTTCTCTCCCTCCTGACATCTCCCTCAGGAAGTTAAATCTCAGGTCAATTACATATTAAATCAATTATTTTGTGAAACATTAAAAGATTATACAGGCTGTAGTTTGTATGTATGTATGTATGTACGTATGTTTGGTTTTGATCTCAGTTAAATAGAGTGGATGCCCAGATACTATAGTGGCTGAGGCTATATAACGAGCTAGGTAGACAGAGACAAACAAAAGCTTTCCCATGTTGACCCATTACAGAGAATTGTAGTTCTTTATCATGGCAGCACTAAAGTAGAATCTATCTGTGCCTAGAATCAATTTTGATTTTAAAAGTAACTTTGTACAAAGTTTCTATATGGAAAGATCGTTGTGATTTTTAGAAGAATTGTCAATAAAATAACAAGATATTTAAAACCAAGGATGAAATCCCAGCCTCACTGGCAGTGGGAGTTTTGTCATTAACCTCAGTGGAGCCAGGATTTCACCCCATTTTATTAAAAAAAAAAAAATTCATTGTGGTTTTTCTTTGCTTCCGATTTGGAGAGACAGCATGGTCTAATGGATTGAATATGAGACTGGACATCCTAAATTCGAATCCCACCTCTGCTACTGACTTAGTGTGTAGTCTTTGGTTAGTCATTTAACTTTTTTGGCCAGATTCTTTGTGCTGTTAGGGAAACTCTGCAATTTTCTCTCAGTGCAAATCTGCCACAAAGGTGGCAGATATAGCCAGTGGAGGAATTCACCCTGGCAAGGAGAGCCCTTAGATAACCTAGGGACACCATAATGGCTCCTACACCCTTGCCTACACTCTCAGAGCCTAGTGTAGGGAGTGTAACCAGAGCATCATTGCAATCCTTGGCAGAAGGGGTGAGGAGGGGCCCCCACTTGCTCTGGCCCAGTGCCCCACAAAAGGGTAATTCACCTCCGCAAAAGAAATAATTGCTTGGAGGGCTTGAACCAGAGGGGTAACTGAAACTAGATCCAACCAGCCAAGGTGGCATGTGAAAAGTGGCAT
Organism: Chelydra serpentina; assembly: GCA_037349315.1. Lineage (NCBI taxonomy): Eukaryota > Metazoa > Chordata > Testudines > Chelydridae > Chelydra > Chelydra serpentina. The sequence goes on from JBAIAC010000010.1 coordinate 50,935,346, forward strand.
CTAAGCTAAGTTGTTAAGCCTTTGAAAGACAGGAGTTAATCATAGTTAAAGGGTCTCTGTGTCTTCAGTGGTCCATCTCTTAGAAAAAGTGAAGAGTCCAAATCCTTTTATGTGTGTACATAGCTAGAGAAAAGTGTTTTGGAAAACAGGGGTTATCCGCCCTGGCTTCACGGGGGCTTGATAAAGAGGTTGAGTGAGGGAGAAAGACTCATCTCTAGACATCGACACAATGCTGGCAAGCAGACCAGAGTGGTCAGAGACAGAGGATTACTTTCAGCTATTTGGTTTTCTTTTTCTTCTCTGTAATTAAGTGGAAAATGCCTCATCTAGTTTAGCTGATGAGAAATGTAAATCTAGATATATTAAGCAAAGTTTCTTTTAGTTTAACTCCATTTTCTCTCATTTTTTAATAAGTCTTGGTTTTGTTACGATTCCTGTCATATGAGTAATTTCACACAGGCATCTCCAAAGGGAAAAGAACACTGTAACCTTTAAGCAGGGGTGCTGAAGGGTAAAGAGCTTCTGAAACCTAAATCCCCCTCCACTCGGTCTCAGTCAAGGGGACAGACAGAGGTTTCCACTCCAAGCCAGTTGTTGTCGTCAGGCTGTGGAATTTTCAGTTTAGTTTGGATATAGATATTGCAGTTCTGCAAAGGAACTTAGATTTTGTCTCTCTTTCTCCTTTCTGCCAAAGAAAACATTGCCTTCAGTGAATGAAAGTACAGTTTTGCAAACTGACTGACTACTGCAAAGTGTCATAAGCTGTTACTGTGATACTATTTCACATCGGGCAGAGAATATAACAAGCTTAAGAATGAGGAGTACTTGTGGCACCTTAGAGATATATGCCATCATATGCCATAGGGTGACCAGACAGCAAGTTTGAAAAATCAGGACAGAGGGTGGGGGGTAATAGGAGCCTGTATAAGAAAAAACCCCAAATATCGGGACTGTCTCTATAAAATCAGGATATCTGGTCACCCTAATGTGCCAGAAATGCCCCTCTGCCATGTACATTGGCCAAACCGGACAGTCTCTACACAAAAGAATAAATGTACACAAATCAGACGTCAAGAATTATAACATTCAAAAATCAGTTGGAGAGCACTTCAACCTCCCTGGACACTCAATTACAGACCTAAAAGTCGTAATTCTTCAACAACAAAAACTTCAAAAACAGACTCCAACGAGAAACTACAGAACTGGAATTAATTTGCAAACTGGACACCATTACATTAGGCTTGAATAAAGACTGGGAGTGGATAGGTCATTACACAAACGAAAACTATTTCCCCATGCTAATTTTCCCCCTACTGTTACTCACACCTTCTTGTCAACTGTTTGAAATGCACCATCTTGATTATCACTACAAAAGTTTGTGGGGGGTTTTCTCCTGCTGATAATAACCCGCCTTAATTGATTTGTCTCGTTAGAGTTGGTATGGCAACCCCCATCTTTTCATGTTCTCTGTATATATATATTCCCACTGCATTTTCCACTCCATGCATCTGATGAAGTGGGTTTTGGCCCATGAAACCTTATGCCCAAATAAATGTGTTAGTCTCTAAGGTGCCACAAGTACTCCTCGTTCTTTTTGCTAATACAGACTAATACGGCTACCACTCTGAAACCTGTCAACAAGCTTAAGGTCTCCGAAAACTAGCACAGTGCAACAAGGGGACTCTTCATATTAAAAATGTTGTGACAAACTGTCACCTACTGTCTTGGAGTCCAACTCATCTGTGAACTGACTGTCTAGAGATGCAGATAACACTTCTAAAATCAATCTTTGTTTAATACTATTGCAATAACAGCACCCTCACCAGCAACATATATACCAAAATATACAGACTTCACAACTAGCAAATAGGCCATTTTATACCTTCCTGGATGAAGAAATAACTTTTTGATTTAGGGACTAAGAGACTATTTGCATTTTCTTCAAGAATTTTTATTATCAGTAATAGGGACAAGTGACAACAGTGAGCATCTTCCCAAGCACAACTGCACTGAAGAAAAATACTCTAGTCAGAGATTATTATCTCTATTCCAAAATATTGATGGCACCTTCCTATCACATGGACATATAAAACTAAGATTAAACCAACTGCAGCATCTTCTTTTGTATCTACAAGAAGCAATAAAAAACAAATGAAATACTGTATACTTGAAAGCTTTCCTGTTCCCTGTGCCATAAAGGCCGAAGCTCTATCTTACAGCACATTTCTATTACTCAAACATTGACAGGCCAAAAAGGAAAACTGCATGTGATACCAATATGTAAACACTGATTTAACCTGACCTTTGAACATCCCCTTTCCAGTCAGGGTCAGTATAGATCTATACTTGGGTGGGGAACATTTATGCAAAATCTCTGTGCTATAGAAAGTGGTTTAGATGATGACATTGGGGGCACTTTTCCCTCTATATCAGTACTGAATGGGTGCCTAAAATTTTGAGGAATATTATAAAGTAGGAAGTGCCCTTCTTCACATGAGACCTAAAACTGAGATCATGACCAGTTGTGAGTATTAGGAGTTCCATGGCACCTTTTGAAAAGAAGTGGTGTTAAGTACAACTTCATTGTCCTGTCCAAACACCAACCACTTGGGTTCGCCAACTACTATTTCAATTACTTGGGTAGTTACTTTGGGTAGTGAGCAATAATCTTTTTTGTTTATTGTCCTATTATGTAGTACTGGTGCGCACTGTTGAACAGCTACTAGGCTTCACTCTAGAGGACTCAAGGCTTAATGTGGCCCCAAAGAAGTGTCATGCCCATAATCCCTGCATTCCTCTCTGTCCTGCCTATCTTGTCATGTCCCTCCATATGTCTTGGAATACCTGTCAGCTTTCATCCCTTTCCTTCTGTCTCTTTTTCCATTTCTCTTTTTTCTCCTTTTGCTGTCTCTCCCATCTGTCCTTTTCTTTCTCTCCTTTCTGTCTTGTATTTTTATCCTCTTCTCTTGTATGCCTCCCTTTTTTCTCTGCCTCCATGGACCATTTGTTATTCCCCCTCTCTGACAGAGCTAGGGTGCCCTGGTGCTGTGCTTGATATGTACTTATATCAGGGACTTGGCGAGGACTGAACCGACACGTGTAAACATTCTGGTCGATTGCCCAGAATCATTTGTGCTATGTACACTCAAATGGTTCTGACATATTAAGGGGAGTTGTGGTAGAAGTTTGTGGATTGCTAAAGATAGTTTAGCAGGAAAGAAAATCCAAATGTGGATTAATATGTAGGCACTGGGAAACATTTGTGACAATCTGATAAACATACTCCGAAACATGTTGTAAATAGACTAACTACAAGTTTTTCTTTCTTATTTTCGTTTTGCTGACACAGACTAACACGGCTACTACACTTAAACCTATCATAAGACATTGTTTCTGAAGTTAGTGGACAGAACTGTCAGTGTCAGCTTTACTCTGTGTCATCCCCATTTCACTCACCATCAACCTGATCTGGATTCATACCAGGGCTCTAGGGACAAAAGTGTTCCAAAGAAGTTCACTTCATTGTAACTATGTGGAGTGACAATCTGTTTCTTTGTCCTCAGAAATCAGCAGCAAGATGAAATACTATGGAATCCAGCATGAGCTGAGCACTGAAGATATCATTCAGAAGCTGAACTTAGCAGAGGAAATGCTGAGGGAAATCCAGCATCGCAAGCCTTTCACCAATCAGAGGCTGCTTGCTGATGATGAGGCTGATGCTTCACAAGAGTGTGAGTTTTAGGTCTCCATCTATCTGTGTGTTTATTCTGATGGAAAGACACAGTATAGCAAACAATGTTCCAGTAGTAATCAGACCATGGTAACCAGCGATGCTGAACCTATGTGAAGAATCTGCTCATAAATGCTGACTGTAATGGCTGACCAGCTGGACTACTCATGGCTTAAGGATACAAAAGGATCTCTCAAAACTGGGTGACTGAGCAACAAATTGGCAGATTAAATGTAATGTTGATAAATGCAAAGTAATGCACATTGGAAAGCATAATCCCAACTATACATATAAAATGATGGGGTCTAAATTAGCTGTTACCACTCAAGAAAAAGATCTTGGAGTCATTGTGGATAGTTCTCTGAAAACATCCACTCAATGTGCAGCAGCAGTAAAAAAAGGTGAACAGAATGCTGGGAATAATTAAGAAAGGGCTAGATAATAGGACAGAAAATACCATGTTGCCTCTATATAAATCCATGGTAGGCCCATATCTTGAATACTGTGTGCAGATGTGGTTGCCCCATCTCAAAAAAGTTATATTGGAATTGGAAAAGGTTCAGAAAAGGGCAAGAAAAATGATTAGGGGTATGGAACAGCTTCCGTATGAGGAGAGATTAATAAGACTGGGACTTTTCAGCTTGGAAAAGAGACGGCTAAGGGGAGATATGATTGAGGTCTATAAGTAGAGAAAGTAGATGAAGAAGTGTTGTTTACTACTTCTTATAACACAAGAACTAGGGGTCACCAAATGAAATTAATAGGCAGCAGGTTTAAAACAAATAAAAGGAAGTATTTCTTCACACAACGCACAGTCAACCTGTGGAACTCCTTGCCACAGAATGTTGTGAAGGCCAAGACCATAACAGGGTTAAAAAAAAATCTAGATAAATTCATGGAGGATAGGTCCATCAATGGCTATTAGCCAGGATGATGAGGAATGGTGTCCCTAGCCTCTGTTTATCAGAAGCTGGGAGTGAGCGACAGGGAATGGATCACTTGATGATTACCTGTTCTGTTTGTTCCCTCTGAGGCACCTGGCACAGGCCACTGTCAGAGACAGAATACTGGGCTGGATGGACCTTTCGTCTGACCCAGTAGGGCCATTCTTATGTTCTTAAGAAAACACATACTATTATGGCAAGCATATGAAATCTGTGAACCCATTAAAAGTATTCATCTAGAGTTTGCAGTAGATTAAGTAATCACTGCTTGAACAAGGGTTAAAGGTGATTGTGCCATGCCACCATGCCACTTTCCCAAGATTGCTGATTGAAAAAGGAAAAACAAACATGAAAAAATGGGAAAAGTTAGAGTGAGCCATTGTCTGTCAGAATGAGGACTATGTAGACCTACAGGGCCTGATTCATCACTATGGATATATCTAGACTGCAGCTGAAGGTATAATTTCCAGCTCAGGTAGATGTACATGCACTAGCTTTGGTCAAGCAAGCATGCTAAAATAGCCACCATGATGTGGGTAGGAGCATGGGCCAGCCAACTGAGTACAATCCCATCCGAGACTATAGGTGTGTACTAGGGTGGCTAACCCGTGCCACCACCCATGTCGCCATGGCTACACTGCTATTTTTAGTACACTAGTTTGATCAAATCCAGTGTATATACATCTGGAAATTATACTTCCAGCTGCAGTGTGGACACATGCTGTGTCTTCCAAACTTAGGCCAGGGTAACTCCACTGATTTCTGTGGGGTTCACGAGCATAAAACTGGAGTTACACAGTGGTGAATCAGAGCCACAGTTAGCTCATTATTATTTCCAACCTGGCCCAGGTAATTCTGGGAATATTGCACCTTGAAGGGTAAAACAATAAATACTCTTTCATTCAGAGAATGAAAGTATGGACTAGTTATCTGAGACTGTAAACAAACAAAAAACAATCCTGCCCATTCTATAATAAATCATTGTAATTTTAATTTTTTATGATAAGGAAGTTAAAGTGAGACAAGTTTTTTTCCCATTCAGAAGAATAGTTAGAAATAAAATCTAGCTAAGTGTCATAGGTGAGTGCCCAAGTTCCCTGCGAGCAAATATGTTTTTACTGATCCCTGATTAAGGACAGCCACTCAGGTCATAAAGTTGGTCTGATGCTGGTATATGTAAACTCCATCGGAAAGAGCATACCCTGATCTTGAACTTTTTGGAAAGTCACGTGTAGCTAGATTGGTAACTCATGCTGTGAAGGGAGAGAACAAAGGAATTCAGAAAGATTAATCAATAATCTCTTACTCTTCTCTCAGTACTAAGGCAGGTTGAAGAGTGGCAGCTGAGATATAATGACACCAGATCTCTGTTTCCCATCGTATTGGACCAGCTCAGTGACTATAACATGAAGCTGTCAGACTTACAGGAGGCTCTGGACCAGGCTCTTGACTACATCAGGCAAACGGAGGATACAAATACGAAAAACACTGCCACACTCCAAGAGAATGAGGTACTGTGCAGCAGCATGTATATTGTAAGTGTGTCTGTGAGCAACACATTTTCACTGACAAGGACATTTTAAATGTTGGATTCTAAAAATGTGTAGCTACAGAAATGACAGTGTAGACCTTTTCCTCTATGTGAGTTTCTGTATTGTGGTTTGATGTTATCATCACCAGAGGGATTGCTGTCTAATGGCTAACACACAGAAATGGGAGTCAGGACTCCTGGATTCTATTCCCAGCTCTGCAGTTGATAAAGTGTGTCACCTTAGGTAAGTTCTCTACCTTTCTGTGCTTCTGTTTTCTCATTTGACCCCAACTTCATAGCCCTGGCCCATGGACCACAGTGAAAAATATAAATTGGTCCATTCTGCAGCATGAATTTGGCACTCTTAGTCTAGATGTAAGCTGTGTAAGTGCTAATGAGGGGAGCTAATGCTACTGTTAATGTGGGGAGGGATAACTCAGTGGTTTGAGCATTGGCCTGCTAAACCCAGGGTTGTGAGTTCAATCCTTGAGGGATCCCATTTAGGGATCTGGAGCAAAAAATTGAGTCCTGCTTTGAGCAGGGGGTTGGACTAGATGACCTCCTGAGGTCCCTTCCAACCCTGATATTCTATGATTCTAATAAAAGTCAGCTGCTATCCAGAGCTACAGAAGAAGAAGACATGGTCTCTGCCCCAGGCAGCTAACAAAGACGCAGGCTTGACAGCTTAAACATATCTGAGATACATTGCAATAAACCCATGGCAAGGATTTCACAGCTCACCTTTCGCTGCACAACATGGCTACTCTTAATTTAATGGGGTTAATCAGGATACAACCCAGATCTTCCTGTTTCAGAAGCACAAGGCCACCTCACTGTAACTAAAGGAGAATTTCCTTTAAGTATTATAAGTATAGGTCCTATACAAAAATGAAGCAGTTTTTGTTCCATTCAGCAGAAGGCACTGGTGTGTATACATACACACACACACATGTTCAGATTAAGATCCACATTTCAAGCAATCGGGGTTTAATTATTTTAAATACGTTCTATATAGTAAATTATTTAAAGAAGGATTTGAATAAAGAGAGTGAGGCTGTTTGGTGCATGCATTGAAGAGGTGCAAAGAACAGTGTTGAAGTAGGATGCAAATAAAGTATTCAGGAATGGTGCCTTGAGAGTGAGGATGAGAGTCTCGGTGTCGCCAGCATTCGTGATTTTATCGCGAGCATGATGGCTTTGGCCCATTTGGGGGTAAACTCTCACAATCTCGCGATAAAACACAGGCAGCTCAGGAATTTGAGAGAGCTGTCTGTAGTTTCAGAGTTTGCCTGTTACAGGCATATGTGCTGAAGGCTGTCTGCAGTAGCGGGGTAGCCAACAGCACCACAGCCACAGCCAACAGCACCACAGAGCAGGCGCAGGGCTGTTGCCCCCTCTAGTCTTGGTGGCAGCAGTAGCCTCAAACACCGACTCTTCACACACACACACACACACACACACACATTCACAGTCTGGGAAGGGGGAAATTGGAAGTAAAAGCCCAAGGAAAGCCCCCTCTCCTGCAGGCTAGAGACAGGAGATAGCTGTCAGTGGAGAGCCAGGGAATAGCAAGGCCTCTGGGCAGTGGGAGGCAGGGAAGGCACTAGGCGGGGAGCAGCCACACAAGGGAGTTGTTGCCTACAGATTTGTGTGTCCAGTTTGTATGTGTTTAAGGATGAATTTTCACCCTTTAATTGTCACACACATATTGCGGGTGGACAGAGGAGTTCAAAAACCAGACAGCAACCAAAAAACATGATTTGTTGTGTTGTTTTTTTAAAACCTCATGATTTTTAGGCCAGTCTCATGTGCATTTTTTTTAAACAAAATATTTTTATTCCAACTCATGGTTTTTGAACTCTTCGGGTTGGCAATATTGGCAACTTGAACTTGATGTTGAAGGTAAGAAAAAAACAACATAGATAATCAAAGAGAGGAACAACATGGTCACAGGAACCAGATTTTAAATCACAGCATTTGGTATTAAATAAAATGGGCAAGATAAGATGCAGGAATTCCCAGAAAGAGAAAGTTTCTTGGTAAAAAGAAGATTTCTAAGGCCAGTCCAAGGGTTTTAGCTGTAGGGATGCTGTGGAACTAATGGATTTGAGAGATGTTGTAGGAAAAGAAGCACCAGATACATGTACTTGTTTTAAACAAATGTCCAGGAGAACAGCGCAGTGAATCAGATCACTATTTTATTCTTCCTTTCTGACTTTTATTATTGCTAAATAGTATGTAGCTAAGGATTTAGTGTTTTCTTTTAATAATTAAATATAAAATCGGGCATTCGGTTTTTGTGAATTGCTCTATAAGAAGCTTAGGATTCTCATGTACAGAGTCTCCTTTGTTCCTCTCTTCCTTTGTTTTATAATTACTGTGCAGAAGCAGATCTGCAGCTTATCTCATATTCATGAAGTGCAGGCTGAAGTCTGTTGGATGTGGTCATAATTGTTCTTTGCTTTTAACCATTGTTTGAGTTTCATTACTTTCCACAATTAAGGCAGATGCTGTACCAAAGAGAACATTCACATCACTTTTATTATTGCTATGGAAAACAGATCTCTAATTTGTATGTAGAAAAAAAATCTTCCAGTCCATACTAGTCTACATGCCACTGTGAAAAATACACATTTTTATTTGTCTTTGTACTGCCAGAGCTCTGTTCTGATGGTGTTGTAAGGGTGGTTCATTCCAATAATTGCTCAAACTGTAATATACAATGAAATTCATTTTTGTAAATAAAGGCCCTAGTTCTCCAGAAGGACAAGCCAAACTGAAAATGTCATATTAAAATATGCAACTTGAGAAGCGTGAGCAAAACTTGGTCTTAGCTTTTTTCCCATTTAATTAATGATATCTGTTTATTTGTTTTACCAGTATAACTGTAGTGTTCATATTAACAACATACCAGAGAACATTAACACTGCATTTTTTACCAATGCACAAAACATTTCTGATGTGGATTTATTTTTTTCTGCAGAAGCAACAGGAGAAGGTGAAGGAGCAAACTGATGATGTGAACAGTATTCTGCTAAGTGCCATAGATACTTTAGTTGAGCCACAACAATTCAGCACAGAATTAAGTGATGTGATAAAGGTAGGTGCCTGATTGTATGACCTGTTTAAATGCTGTGCTTTTTTTTTTTTTTAACAAGTCATGTATTCAAAACATCAAACTTGGAGAACACTTTCTACATAGCATTGCTGAAGTACTGACAGATATTCCAATAAAACCTAATAATTTCTGCCAGAGTCAAAATATTTGTAATGAAATTTTACTGCCACAGAAAAAAAATATTATTTTAAGAGCACCTTATTAGGGATAGATTTGAGTTAAGCCTGTTGTCATGTATTTCTCAGTTACTTCACAAGGGATGCCCAGTCATGATGTGCCCAGAAGATGCACTGAGCAGAGAAATGTTCTGTCTGTTAAAGAAAAAGCCCCACACGAACACCTTTCTCCATTTCAGGTTGAAGGCAGGAACAGGTTAAAGACCCTGAATCTCAACTTAGAGATAAGCAGTTGTTGGAATTTGATGTTTAAACACCCAATCTACAAATCCTCTTAAAAGTCAATTGCTCCGTGGAGCAGTGGAGTGAGGAAGTGAGGATTAATGTTTCATGGTGTAAAAAAGGTTGATCCTTTTTGTTTCAATGCTGAAAATAGACTAGCGTGGTCGGAAAATGCCAATTATTTTTGTGAGAAGGGTTTTTTTTTAACATTTTCTGGAGTTTTTTGTCTTTTTTATGAAAACCTGAAGCAAACTCAGGTTTCTGATAACCAAACTCCAAAAAAATTCAGTTTCCATTTTTTATAGAAATGGAAACTTTTGACCAAAATTTTGGTGGAAATTTTTCATTCTGGTTATTTTATTTTATTTTATTTTTAACCAAAAAAAATTTAAACAGAAATTTTTCATTTTGGTCGAAAAGTCACTTTTCATTGATAAACTGGTTTAACAAAAAGAACCCCACTCAACAACAACACAGAAAAACAAGACACCCCCCCAAAAAACATGACCTGCCGTAAGCATAATCTTTTTCGTGTTGTATTACAATATGTACACGTGGCTTTATCTGTACACCAGTTACCTGACAAATATTTCATACAACAGGTGTTTACAGTTTGTTTTTCTCTCTTAATTGGTAAGTATAAATGCAACAAATTGCAGGAAGGGAAGTGGTATGAAAATGAGTGTCAATCAGCTCATTTGCTGTTTGAAGAGGCTCTTAACTCACTGTTCTGTTCCATCCTTGTGTCTTGTACACCAAGGCCACTGTGGTTTAATGTTGATCTACAAGACTTGAAGCAGGTGGATTACACACTGGAGAGGAGATGGTTGCAGACCTGTCTTATGTTGGACCTTCTGTACAAGCATTTTATATGACTGTCCGGAAGAGCTATGGCTGAGGCAAAGAGACATTATTTGTCCTCAGCCATAGGCACTATAAAGAACCACTCATGAACTGTTGGTAGTCACAGTCTTCTGAATCCATGCTGCCATACCCATTAGTAGTCCCATCAGCCGGTCACTATATGACGTTTGTTTGCAGATAGGATTCTTTAACCATGATTTTTTTTCTTTCTAATTTAAGAAGAGCCACAGATACTGGCTTTTTGCAAAGAAACCTCCATGAGAATTCCCCCACATAATCCCATCTGTGTCCCTCTGCAGAAAAGGGTTCAGAATATGTCCCCAACCCTAGCAGAACCCAGGGAATTCAATCTGTAGGAACTACACTAGCAGGGAGACTTCCCTATGGCTACAGCTGCAACCCCAAAGGGGAACCCCAAAGGGGCTATGCAGAAGACATAATAAGCCTGAGGCTGTATTACCTTTATGGTTACAGTCCACTGGGAGTGCAAAGGTTCCACATGTATGGGGAGGTGGACAGTGCCACAGAGGTGGATGAGCCCACCCCACCCCTCATTCTGTGCTGTGGATCCAGGTGGGGTGAGCCCTACAAGTGCAGATCAGTGGAGTACGATCTGTATCTTTTATCCCACCTACTAAGGTTCGATTTCAGATGATTTCAGCTAATCACTGTGGCACTAATATCAGCGAAGGTAATGGAAGATAAGACCATCTCTCAAATGTGTTCATGTCCCATGTATCTATCCATTGTCCCTCTGTTTATGATATTTTGGCTTATTTTTATCACTCTTCTGGCTCCTCCCATTCAGTCACCTTGACCCCATCTGTATTTTGCCTCCTTTTCAACTTCCCTCTTTTTCATCTGTTAAAATATATCATAGTCAAAATATATGTTACCTAATATACCAAAAAAACCCTGCACTGTTAAGAGTAAAGAGGAATTTTTGTTACTATTTTCAGATTCTTTTTATCCTTCCATATTTTGTTTAGAATGTGTCGGGGTTCTATGCAGAAATAGATGGCGCTAAAAAGGAATTACAAGAAAAACTAGCCAATTTGTCTCGATTTAATGATGATTTGGTGCAGCAGGCTATGGAATATGCACAGGAGCTTCAAGGACTTGCTGACCAGTTGTACCGGTAAATTTCAACTACAGCAGACTGTACTGTGCTAATTATAAGGGCTGCTAGTCACACAGTTAAATGGATAAACAGACAAGCAAAAAGATAGTGACATTATATATACTGATTATAGATACACATTAAACAAATCACTAAGTCATGTGTGCCAGGGATTATATCACAGTCTGTGAGAAAGTCTTTTAACTAGAGCTGGTCAATATTTTGTTTAATATTTTTGAATTATTATTTTTTGGAAAAAATGTCAAAAAATTTGAATTCCCTTTGTTTTTTATTCACACATTTTAAAATCATTTCTTCATAATCCCAAAGTAACAGAGACATTGATAAAGTAGGTGACTGAGAAATAATATGATACTGGCAAATGTAAATGGGGATTGCAAAAATAGCTCAAAATAATAAAATAGTTCATGTGCATAAGATGGTTCACATAAAAATGACCTTACAGCTACACTCAGAGGTAGGGTCTGCTGTAGTTTTGACTCACACTGAGTGTACTATACCTATAGTAATTTAAATACCAAATGGATGGTGTCAAGGTGAATTGGTCCAGTTGCATACATTAAAGGTGTTCCAAGACTTTTTGTTCTGTTGAGAGATGATAAATACTTAGATTTTAACCAATATATACAAAAGTGACTTCTAGACAGATCAGAATTATGGTTTTATTTACAACTGTGATTATGTGTGAAAAAATGACTATTGTGATTACTTGCAGTAAACACATTCACCAAATTCTGCTTTCAGTATCATTGAGTAAAGGTATTCATGTGCATAACTGTTTGCAATATCAACCCTTAACTGCTCATCAAGTATCTAATTTAAATACATTTTAACAATTGTTCCTTAATATACTTAAGCCCTACATAGAAGATGAAAATAGAGAAAAAAATTACACAGAAAGCCAGTGGTTTCTTATTATAAAACTATACAATGCAGAAACTTAAAATTGCATAGTCTATAATTTTACATAAACTGGAATAGACCCCCACAAAAAACTGGTATGTTAGGTTTGAGAGCTACAAATTAATGGTATTGAAATCATTTGAAAGAGTTCCCCCATGACAGGATGAAATGAATAGCTAGCACTTTATCGAGTACATGACATCAGGAATTTAATACAAAGCAAATGGAAACCTTTATGGATGATGGAAATGTGACACTCTTACATTTGTTGGAAAGATTATCCTATAGTGAAAGTTTAATCCCTTAAAACATTTATTCTGTCTTCAAATCATGCCTTCTGGTTTTGTTGTTTTGCTTTGCTTGTCTTTCTTTTGTTTAGTATAGTTTCATTTTTGGTTTTGGACACATTTAAGACATTTCAGAAATCTTATGAAAGAGTCCAGTCTGGAGATTCAATAAGGTCCTGATCTGTCAATCATTTACATATATGATTAATTTGATTACTGAGAGTAGTCCCATTGAAATCATGTGTTTGCAGGATTAGGCCCTAAATCTGGAAAGTTAGGATAAAGTGCTTTTGAGTTCCTCTCTGAACCAAACATAAGCTCTGAATTTTCATGGGTTTGTTCATCACTAAATGTAAAAACCTATTGAAAGTTGTTAATAGCTGAAGGATTGAGGTAATAAATTGATGTGTTAGATATACCTCGTAGCTATCTTAATTATTATATGAAACTGGAATATGTAAACTACACCTAAATGGTAGTCTTCATAAGAGCACTCAGTGCTGGCCTATCTCTGCTCTCATTGGAGTCAATGGTAAAATTCCCATTGATCTCAGTGGGAACAGAGTTAGGTTATTGCTGAGCATTTTTGAAAGTTCCAGCCAAATGGCCTAATTCCATCTTCACACATGTGCAAACCCATGGAAATCAGATGGGAGTCAATGGGCAAGTATGGAAGTAAGAGTAGTATTTAGACCAAAGTTCTTGTGTCTCATGATTTTACAAGTAAGAGATGTAAACAAATTAATTTTTTTTCCTTTTTTTCCATTTTGTCCTTCTAACAGGAATTTACACAGTGTTGATACAAATGGGTTGGTACAAAAGGCATTAAATGCCTCAAATGTCTATGAAAATATTGCTACTTATATTGAGGAAGCTAATGAAACTGCATTACTGGTATTAAACACAACACACAGAGTCAGTGATGTAAGTAGTTTTCATAATGTTCATGTCTGCTTTGCACTGAATCTGGGTCCCAGCATGATGTTATAAGACTTTGGGCTCCTGGGTGTGAAGTAAAACCAAGCTCTTCATCATTTGTCAATGTAGCATTTTTGCAAGAATAGGGGCTTCATCCCTGTTGCCTGATCAAATTCCAAACTGGTTAATTACTTCTGCCACCCCAAATTTCCCCTGTGGTTTCAAAAGTATACAGTGGTGTTATTCACTTCCTGTCCTAAACTGTTGTGTACTGTTGCTGTGTGGTGTTAAACGGCTGCCATGTTTTGCCCCCAGAGAGGCTGCATTTCAGGAGTGGTTGAAGTGATAGATCAGAAGTGATGCAGAAGGTGGTGGTGATTAGGCTCTGACCCCAATTTGGCAAAGCTGGTTAAGCATATGCTTGATGTGAGCATATACATAGTGCCATCCCTTACAAGCAAAGCTCTTAAGCATATGTCCCATTGACTTCAAGGATAAAGTGTTTTGCTGAATCTGCTCCTATTGCCCTAGCATTGATTCCCATACAGTCACTTAAATACTCTTGAACTATCATTTACTTGCTCTACTGATGTGAAAAGGAATCTAAGTTGGTGTAACTTGCATGCCAAAGAGCCAGAAGAAAGCATATATTTAAGTAGTGTTCACCCTACTTTATAACTTACATCCACTTGCATATCACTACTGAATTTGGCCCGAATAGTTTGTAAGCTCTTTGGGATTCTGTGTGCTGTAAATCAGTACTTAAGTTTAAGACATTATTCAATATAGGTTATAGCGTACTGCAAGTAGAATAGCTTTTAATGTGTAAGTTTTACCCTGGATTGGCACCATGAGCTATCCAGTATATGATTTCATTGGGAAGCACATAGGTCTCACTTGGCCCATCTAGAAAAACTGCACAAAAGAACAACTTAGCTGAAAATTAGATTTGACATCTGAGCTGCCATTCATGTTTGTGCCATATTTGAATTCAGACTTTCTAACACTTATTATTTGTTATTTTACAGCATCGTAAGTATGCACAGTGCTTTACAAAACATTAGGCTGACCCCCTATGTCTCATCCAAGGGACTCCATCCTCTGGTCAGTGAGTCACTGAGGAGAGATTGCCACAGGTGTCATGGCCTGGGAAGCCTAACTTTGGAGCAGGAGTAAGCAGTTCATGAAGCAGATCCCCAACTCCTCCATATAAGAGCAAGAAACCATTCTCTTATCTTGGAAGAGTCACCCTCTCAGTCTCGCTCCTTTTTGGCCCAATTTTGCTCCCATTTAAGCCAATGAGACTTTTGTCATCGACTTCAATGAAAGCAAGTTCCAGAATCAAAAAGCATCTTATACATCTTTTATTTATCCGACAGCTAGCTCCATTCTTCCTCCCTGCCAGGGGATGATCTCCCTAGTGGGGAACTGATGATGGGTACTTCTTCCTTCTCAGGGATAGTGTCTTGCAATCTGAATAGCATGACTGTTGGTTAGGCCACATCTTAGTTGCCTAATATAGATGATATTTGTGATATACTGTGAATTTATTATTCAGTTCACCTGTCTGGAGGAAATACATTCTTTAAACTTCAGTTGCAACTTATAGAAAATTTGCATTTGAGCCATTTTTCTCATCCAATCACCCACTTTTTACTTTAGCAGAGAAAATGGAACAGCAGCAATTTTGTAGTTTGTGCCTGTGTGAATATTATGTGATCTAAAAGCAGACACAATAAAGAGATGCATTTCATCAAGCAGATTCTGACTCTCTTTTTTAAATGAATTTGTAGGCTGTAGTTGGAATTGATACTCAGATCATTTACCATAAAGATGAAAGTGAAAGGCTTCTCAATCAAGCCAAGGAACTACAACAGACAGCAGATGCCAGTAAATATACATCCTTCCTATTGGTTTTGCTACTTCACCGGGAATACGATAGCTCTGTATATGAAGAGATTTCAAAAGCACATCATTAAGGAGGAAATGCTGCTGCAACAGAATAACATATTGATCAAAGTTAGAATCCAATGTGTTAGAAAAGGAAAATGTACAATTTGAATAGCTAGAGTTGTACCAAGCTGATGAGAGCTTTCTGTTATTTACAGTGGTCACATTCGCAGGTGTATTAAAAGATTAAAGGTCTGATCCTGCAAACATTTATGCATTTGAGTAACTTCACTCATCTGAGTAGTCTCACAGAGGTCAACACATTCATTTACTCATATGCATAAGGGAATGCAGTTTTGGGCCCTACAAATCTGGTTAGGAATAAGATAAGATGGCATTTTCTTCATTGAAAATAATGGAACTTCTATAAAAACAATGGAAATTACTGTTTTTATTTTTCAAGGCCTTGTGCTTTCCATAAAAACTCACCATGAAGTTTGTACTGTAATATATTAGCACTTGTCCCAAGCAGTTACTGGCTATCAAAGCTCTTTTTGAGAGCTGATCTTTAATGAAGATAGGGAAGCAGCTTCCAGATTCTCCTGAAAAGACTCTTCCAGGAGAATGTTGAGCATCAGCTGGAAGATTGCTTAGCAATTTAGATCACTAGAATGCATGATATTAAAGTTAGTCAGTGTAAACACTATAGTAACTAGTGTTTGTTAAATGCACAGCAATATATCTATTTGGGCATAAGCTTTCATGGGCTAAAACCCACTTCATTAGATGCATGGAATGGAAAATACAGTAGGAAGATAGATAGATATATAGATAGATAGATAGATATACAGAGAACACCAACTTTTCATGTTCTCTGTGTATCTTCCTACTGTATTTTCCACTCCATGCATCTGATGAAGTGGGTTTTAGCCCACGAAAGCTTATGCCAAAATAAATTTGTTAGTCTCTAAGGTGCCACAAGTACTCCTTGTTCTTTTTGCTGATACAGACTAACACGGCTACCACTCTGAAAGCAATATATCTGTGCAGCATAGTAACACTAAAGACAAGATTTTTAAGTGCTTTTTTTGAAATCAT
Source organism: Chelydra serpentina (assembly GCA_037349315.1). Classification (NCBI taxonomy): domain Eukaryota; kingdom Metazoa; phylum Chordata; order Testudines; family Chelydridae; genus Chelydra; species Chelydra serpentina. Next base: position 50,952,168 of record JBAIAC010000010.1, read on the forward strand.
ACAGTTCAATTGTTTCTTCTGTCCTGTCCTCACAGGTAATGATTTAACTGTTGCAGACACTAGTCGCCGTATTGCTGGAACAATTGCCAGAAAGGATGCTCTGAAAAGCCGCTTGATGAAAGCCATGAAACAAATTCAATCAATAGAGCAAGGTTGTAAGATAAATACATCAACTTTATCTTTACTATCTGACTGTGAAATTTATAGCGAAGATCCCCACTCTGGTTAGCTCAAGCAGCATTTGACTGAATCTTTAAAAATAAGATTTCATAAACAAGTCTGCTTTTAACCCATTCAGAATGTAGGAAAGATTCCTGGAACTTCCCGATGAAGGCAGAAAATTAAGATAACCTGCAGTAAAACACACTGTCTCTCTGATGTGCACGTTCTTAGCCACAGGGCACATAATATACACATAACTACTCCGAATGACATCTCATTAGTCATCAAAGTCTTGTCACATGAGTAATTTAGGCAAAGCCAGAAACTGTTCATAAGGCAAAGCTGAGCACTTTTTGTCGCCCCAAATTGCAATTATGATGATATAATATAAAAGTTACAGGATGACGCGTTTTAGTTCTCTCTCTTTTGTTCATTATTTTTAAAGAAAATAATGTGAAGACCTTCCCCATTAACAATGACAATGCAACAGCTCATTGTATGGTGCTTTTCACAGCACGATGAGATAACATATCCTGTCATATGAAGCTGCATTGGCCTCCAGTTTACTAAAGGTTGCTGTCCATCACTTTATTCTTGACTTTATTATAGACTGGATACTCCATTAATTTGTAGACCTATTGCACTAATAATCAAAATTTAATTCAAGTGTATATTGTACTTGGCAGATTGAATACTTTGGTGGGCTGCCACTGGCAATTTATGATTAGCTAGGTGTTCCCTTAATTCTTGAAATAAATAGAGGTCATGAGCATCCATTAGGCATTTCCAGCTGTACTTCACCATGTCCTGAGGGCCATACATGTCCCAAATGGAGCTGGGCATCAATTTTTCATCAACATGTTTTTCAATGAAAAATGGCTTTTTGACTAAAAGTATGTTTCATGTGAAAATGTCTGGTTTAGTTGATATTTTCAGGGTTCTTGTTTTAAAAAAACTGAAAGAGAATGTCAGTGGTCAAAAACTTTTCAGTTTTTGTTTTTCTACAATAACCTGAAAATGTTCACACAAAAAATTCAACAAACAAATTTCACATTCTTTGACAATGTCACTAAAATAAAATATGTTTTTAATCCATTCTAGTCCCAGGGCCTTGGGTATACTAGCCATTACAAATCAAGCTCACTGAAAAGCTTAAAATGTAACAGTCTAACAATCAGCCAAAGGCAGTTGGTACATCTTAATCATTAATATAACAGCAAACAAGGGAAGGTTTTCAAATTCTCTGTGTAATTTGAAAAAATAATAAAACTAAGGTTTGTTTTTTACCTCTGTGTGAGGAAACCTCCAGCATTGTTGAAGCGAAACTCTCTTGTCACATGAGTAATTTAGGCAAAGCCAGAAACTGTTCATAAGGCAAAGCTGAGCACTTTTTGTCGCCCCAAATTGCAATTATGATGATATAATATAAAAGTTACAGGATGACGCGTTTTAGTTCTCTCTCTTTTGTTCATTATTTTTAAAGAAAATAATGTGAAGACCTTCCCCATTAACAATGACAATGCAACAGCTCATTGTATGGTGCTTTTCACAGCACGATGAGATTTAATCTTATTTTCATTTTCTTAAGCATTAGCCAGAAATAAAAAGAATGAGTACTTGTGGCAGACGAACATAGCTACTACTCTGAAACCTAGTCAGAAGTAGTGTACTTTAATAGTATTTATTACTGCTCATTCTCTATTCATATTACAGGTGATATTAGACAGCATTTGGACCAATCTAAGCTCATTACTCAACAGGCTGTCAATACTACCATGGCAGTAACCCAGACTACTGCCCCAATGGCTAAGAATCTGAAGAACTGGTCTGAGAACCTTCAGAACTTTAAACATGATTCAGTAGCTTATGACAGTGCTGTGGACTCAGCTGGGGATGCAGGTATATTAACTGTAACATGGCATTGAGGCCAAGTGTTACTTGGTGTTACTATAGCAGGTATTCATTGCAAGCACTATACTGTAAATGTAGATTGACAAGTGTTGCCATTGAATATAGTATGAGTTGCTTTCCCTGTCACCTCACAGCATATTATATTACTATCTGCTCTAACTACTGGATAACACGTGCTTGAAAAATGACTCAAATTTTTTTGAGTCTCATTGAAAGTCAACGGAATCTTAGACTCCTAGAGACCTAAATCACTTTTGAAAATGAAACTTAGGCCCTTTTGAAAAGTTTACTGCTTCTTAAATACATGTTACCAAATATTAGTATGGTGGTGATGGTGGTGGTGATAATAGTGGTGGTGGTTTATTGTTATTGTAGCACCTATAGGTCAACTACAAACAGGGCCCCATTGTGCTAGGCACTACAGCCATAGAGAAGAACAGTCCCTGCCCTGAAGAGATGACAGGCTAAATAAATAAGCAAGACAAAGGATAGGGGAAAAGGATATAACATACATGCAGAGTGATCAATGGGATGGATTGTAAGCATCATGTTAGTTCTCTAGTTTTTGGGGGGTTGTAGCGGGCTGTTAGGAAGGGAAGGGATCAACTAAACAGAAAGACAAAAGAAGAAATAAAGAGGGAGCATAGAAGGGAGGGAGGTAAAACGGGCAAGGAAAGAGGGAGGGCAGGTGAAGTGAGGCTGAGGTCAAGAGACAGGGGGCATGGGTGATGGAAGGGAGATAGAAGAAACAGCTAATTAACACAGAGAATATCCAGAGTAAAACTGCAGAAAGAAGTCTCATGATGTCATCAGTGTCGAACTGTGTCTACTGCAGTTGCTTCTGTGGTGGTTGCCAGCAGAGACTTTGACTGGCTCTGTCCAGGAGTTTCTTCACAGACTTCCTGTGGGATTCTGAGCAAATCACTTAGGCCCAGATCCTCAAAGGTATTTAGGTGCCTAACTCCTATTGAAATCAATGGAAGCTAGGTGTCTCAATACCTTTGAGGAGCTGGGCCTTACTCACTCTATGTTTCAGTTTCCCTATCTGGGAAATGGGCACAGTACTCCTCTAACTCACAGGTGTGTTGGGAGGTTAAATCCATTGATGTTTGTAAAGCACTTTGAGATGTTCCAAAAGAAGGTGTTACATGAGTGCAAAGCTGCTGCTGTTATTCATATTGGAGTAGCACCTAGAGGTACCAAAAAATCTTATAGTACTCAGCACTGATCCTGCATGCTGTTGCATACAGGCAGATACCTGCACCTACACAGAGCCTTGGTAAAGTGAATGGGGCTCTATACAGGTGCAGAGGTCCACCCACATGGAGAGCTTGCAGTATCAGGACCTTTGCTTAAGAGAAGAAGCAACAGGTGGGTGATGCAAACAAATACTAGTGAGAGGGAAGGGAATGCAAATTGAGTTCCATTGGTACAAAAACAGTGTTATGCAGTGGGGAATTGGGCTTTTAGTTTCCTTTCTAATTGCAGTGAGGAATCTGACAGAGGTCATCCCTCAGCTCCTGGATAAACTGCGTACAATAGACCAAAAGTTGCCAGCAAACAACATTTCTGCCAGCATTCAACGGATCAGGGAGCTAATTGCTCAGACTAGGAGTGTAGCAAGCAAGGTAAAACACTTGGATCAGACATTCGGTTACGAGTGATAATGATCAAATGCATCTTACTAACATTCCATTTCCCTGGGCTAGATTCCAGGTCTGACCCTCGATGTTATGTTATCTCTCCCTAACACTGGATGAGCACAGTACAGTGGTAGCAATTAAAATCTTTACAGTTGGTACAGGCAAATAATTAACATGGTATTCATGGCAGAATATCATAAATATGATGGTAATGTTAATTAGCCAATATGATAATGGTGGTCACTGCAGCAGAATCATTTAAAGCTAAAATGGTATTTACTATGAGTTTATTATTCAATTGCCAACATTAATTACACGCAGCAGCAATTGTGATCACTTCAGTGACAACCATTGTGAGTTCACAATACTTCTTTTTGTTAAAAAAGGCCTTTTTCACATAAGAAAAACTGTACTATACTAACACCATGGTGACATTAATTGCAACAGCAAAAGTATAGAGATTTTTCTGGCAAACACTTTATAAAAACAGTGATGCTGAAAATGAAAATGATATATTCAGTTGCATTTGGATGAATTCTGAGAAGTCAGTATAAGACTACATCTGTACAGTGTTGGAATATTCTGGCTCTAATGGTGTACCAAGTCTTTGTGACCCCCTGCTGGAAGCTTCGCTACTTCACCCTGCCCCAGGAAACAGTTCTCTGAATGGAAAAGAGCAGCAAGTATTAGACCAGGACCAGCCATTTGGGGAACCATTGTGAACTGGTCTTCCAGCAGCTAAAAGGGCTGGGGACCAGCAACAGCCAATCAAGGCACAGCAGGATAAAATAAAGGGAGCGGCCTGCTAGCAAAGCAATTCCTGGAAGAGCCAGTGGTGTGAGGAGGGACTCCCTAGGCCACAGCCAAAGGAACCAGGCCAGCCAGGGCCCATTTCTGGCCATAATCAAGGGAACATGTGCAGGAGGAACCCTGCTGGTTTAATTCTGGAGAAATAATTAAGCCTCAGAAGGATAAGAAACCATTTGATTTATGTTTGGCCCTGAAGGGCAAGGAACTTCTATTTGAGTTTGTTGTACCCCAAAAAGGGGTTTGAACTGTGTGACCTGGCCACAGGGCCAAGCCACAAAAGACCCACAGAGTCTGACTGATAGCCTTCAATGGGGGTGCAGGGAGCTGAAGAAAATGACAGTACTGTACCCAGTACCCAGGACACCAGAGTGGGGGCACTCAAAAAAGTAAGTGCAACCCACCATAAACATGGTACCAGAAGTGGGATGTGAGATCCTCCTCTCAGCAAGGAGTGATGATGACACGGAATGATACCTGCACCCATCTCGAGTGCAAGATGTCAGTTATCCCGGATCTGCAGATAGATCAGCAGGACCTCCAGCAGGGACCCACAAAGGCCTGGTATACCCTTTAACAATGTCCACCTAAATTCAACTATCTACGTTTGGTCCGAAAAACCAGAACTCAGTCAGGAACTACAATATTTGACTGTTCCTTAAATATGTTTTAGTTTAAAACATACAGTTCTTCAAAATGTAAAAACATTGCTTTAAATATGTTTAAAGATATTTTTAAATGAATGCTCTTGGCCTTATTAACCTCTCATTTGCACCAGTTTTACACTAGAATAACTCCACTGACTTCAGTGGTATTTAAACCAGAGAAAGTGAGAGGAGAATTAGGTCTATTTCTGAAGCAAAGAAATAAATGATTGGGAAAGAATTTTTTTTAAATATGCAAGAAGTTTGTTGTGTATAAATAATATTATAGCCCTGATTCAACAAAACACTGAAGCATGTGCTTAAGTCCCATTGAAGCCCAGTTAAAGTTAATTATATGTATTGCTGAATAGGTGCTTCAATGAATGTAAAGAAAAAATTGACACCATTTCATCAGTATATTTCCCCTTATCTTTGTACAGTGTGTTTCATTTGATTTGGGTTGTTAAGAACATACAACCAATGCCAATTCCATGCTTGTCATTATTAGTCAAGGAAGCTGTTGAGGGAGTATGTTTGCAAATTTCCCCATAGCAGAGTCTCAGAACAGAAGGTCTCTAACTTTGTATGTTTGCCACTTCAGGTTCAAGTCTCTATGAAGTTTGAAGGCCGATCAGCTGTAGAGGTTAATCCAAAGACGAGCCTAGATGATTTAAAAGCTTTTACCTCCATGAGCTTGTATATGAAACTTCAGAAAGACCACCCAGAGTTGCCAAGATCTCCAGATAGATTTGTTCTGTACCTTGGAAACAAAAATGTAAGAGAATAATCCAATTAATTTTATTCTGAAAAAAAAGAAAGTGGAAATAAGTATGGGGATTTTTCAGTAACATTTCTCTATTTTCTACCATCAGGGATTTCCAGAGTAATATTTTACTGATGCTCGTCATTGGTTAGTTACATGCAGTGAACTATCATTGCCACTTTTCCCTCTCTCCAATAAAGTATTCTATCCAAGTAGCAAATTGCATTGCCTTGTACACTGAGATACAGGGGCTGGCTGCTGTAAACTACACTTGCCATCCACACTCAACTGGTACTGAACTGCTCTGAAGCAATTATTTCTGTCTGCCAGGCTCCCCTAGTCACATGTAATCAACACTGTACTGCTGACATTGTAGATTTCAAGTCTCGCAATTCAAAGGTCTTAGAGATAAGAGTGTTTCTTTGCCTGTGGCATGTGCTGCTGCTACTGAATACCCTCTTCATATCTATTTAGAAAGGGCTTGCACTCTTGTTATCAAAAAAGTGTTGTGAAGCAACTGTGTTAAATTTTTACTGTTAAAGAAAAACAAAAAAGACACATCTCACAAACTATGTGCAATCTGGGCCAACTGCTAGTTTGGAAAGGTGAAGTCAAGGGCTTTTCTTTCTAATCTTTTTCTTTAAAAGGAATTTCTGTGTACAGTGCATGTACATGAAGAAATTCCCTGCTGAGAGCAGATCTGATTATGGTGCATCATATCTATGCCCTTCAACAAGCCTTTGTTGCTACTTCCTATACTGATACTGCCTAGTAAACAGTAGGCACATGCAAGAGCATGTGATAGATTTCAGTCAGAAAATGTCTTAGAAATCTTTAACCAGGCAATTACTTTATCCAAAATGGATTTGAAGCCATACTTTTTGGGGCAGTTTTGTCCTGTGCCGTACCATCTACTGAAACAATATAATTAGTGGAAAGTGTGCTTTAGTTTATTAGTTGTACATAAATAGTCCCTTTTGTCTAAAACTGTCTAACATTTATTAGCTTTTTTGGATTACGAGTGAATCATGTAGCTCTGACATCCCAACTCATTGGTGTTTCAGACAAAAGATTATATGGGTCTTGTGATCAAGAATGACAACCTGGTGTATATTTATAATCTGGGAGGTCGAGATGTGGAGATACCACTGGACTCCAAGCCAATCAGCTCTTGGCCTGCTTACTTCAGTATCGTCAAAGTTGAGAGGTAAAGTGTTTATGTGGAGCTGCTCTATTTCTTATGAGATCAGTTTGGTTTTAGAATTTCACAAGTGAACAAGTAAAGCTCACCAGTTCCTGTTAACTATCTAAGGCCTTGTCTACACTGCCACTATACAGCACTGCGACTTTCTCACTCAGGGGTGTGAAAAAACACACCCCTGAGCACTGCAAGTTTCAGCTGCCCACTTCTTCATTACAATGTCACCTGAAAGTGAGATATTGTAATTAAGAAGTGGGCAGCATTATCTCCCATAAATGTAAACAAACTTGTTTGTCTTAGCAATTGGCTGAACAAGAAGTAGGACTGAATGCACTTTGTAGGCTCTAAAGTTTTACATTGCTTTGTTTTTGAGTGCAGTTATGTAACAAAACAAATACATTTGTAAGTTGCACTTTTATGATAAAGAGATTGCACTTCAATACTTGTATGAGGTGAATTAAAAAATACTATTTCTTTTGTTTATCATTTTACAGTGCAAATATTTGTAATCAAAAATAATATAAAGTGAACACTGTACACTTTGTATTCTGTGTTGTAATTGAAATCAATATATTTGAAAATGTAGAAAAACATCAAAATATTTAATACATTTCAATTTGTATTCTCATGTTTAACAGTGCAATTAATCGTGATTAATTTTTTTAATTGCCATTCATTTTTTTGAGTTAACTGCGATTAATCGACAGCCCTAATATATATATATATATATAGAGAGAGAGAGAGAATATATATATGGAGAGAGAGAGACACTTTTTTTTAGGAAAGGTAAAAAAAGCTAGAAAACAGAAATGTCTCCTCCATAGTTAACAACATCTTTTCTCCATTTCTCCCTGATCCTACATCTGACCCAAATATTTGCCCCAAGAGCTCCAGAAAAAACAATTGGGCCTGAATCTCTTCTCCACCATTTTTCCACCAGTGCAACTTCAATGGAGCTATTCATTGGCACAAGCCTAAGAGTCTAATCCTGCTTTCATTGGAGTCAGTAGAAATTCCCATTGACTCCAAGAGGGCAGGTTCAAGTCGTAAGTGGAAGGCGATCCATTCCAATCTGTGTAATTTCTCGCTTTGGTCCCAGCCAGAACAACCAGATGGGTGACGCTTTTCTGGTGGGGAAAATACTTACATTAAACAACCAAAAAAACTTTGTTTTTAAATTATCTTTTCCTGTTTCTTATATCTAACCAGCAAGCTAAAGATATGACTATGCAGCCCTCTTTTTCTCCAAATTCCTTCAACAGGGTGGGAAAGCATGGCAAAATATTTCTAACTGTGCCAAGCCCTAGCAGCACAGCTGAAGAAAAATTCATCAAAAAAGGAGAGGCCCCGGATGCTGACTCCCTTTTGGATTTGGAGCCCAAAAATACCGTCTTCTATGTTGGTGGAGTGCCTCCAAATTTTAAGGTAGATCAAATAAATCTTCTGTATATACTGAAACTTAAATAAATCAAACCCATGCTGCTGGGACTTCCTTTACAAACTTGTCATTCATGGAAAGGTTTGGTTACTGGAAACATCCTTAGTAAGTCACATACCACATTACGATACTTCAACAAGTTCCCTGGAATCTGCAGCACTGACCAAGGCTAATTCTACCATCTACATAAAATGTCCTCCAGTGTGAAGCTGATCAGATTCATCTTGGCTACAGTAAAAGGTTTCTGACATGTAATTAGAGAAAAAACATATAGTTATTGTTCTAGATGGACACCTAGTAGCCCAGCTGAACAATGTGTGCTTTCTACTATACTCTGTCAACACTGGGTGCCAAGTTTGGCATAGAGACTTTCCTGTATGAGGGCTGTTTGATGGCCTATTTGAAATGTGATAGTGGCCTCAAGGTAGGAGAATTCATGGTGCAGACATGCATATGTTCCTAATATTAGCTGTACATTGTTTGCTACTTCTGTGAAAATTAGTTGGAAAAACCATTTTCTAAATGTCAAAGACTCTTATAGGTTTTAATCAGTAAATATCTATTCAGGGATGTAAATCTGTGCACCAGAGATGGCTAAGCAGAATGACTAAATCCTAATGAGGACCTGATATGATTGTGGAAAAAGCCAACTGATATGCCAATTAATGCTGGTTGCAACAGACAGATATGTTGAAGAAACATTTACTGCTGCTATGCCTATTCTACAGTGCAGAGTTTTTTTAATATTGGAAGACTGCTGCATTAATTCTGCCAACTTTACTTTGATTTTGTTTTTACATCACTTGATTTTTTTCCTTTCACTAACAAGGCAATTTAGATTCAGTTTGCAGTGATCATTGTTGAGCTATTTAAAATAATCTCTGCTGAACTTTAGCTACTGGCAAAGATAAGTTCCATGAATATGAGAGAATCTCCTAGAGTTCACATGCTCTTTTTTTCCTTTTGAGTGGCATGAAATGGCCTTTAAACCACAAAGAGATGTAAATGAAATGAACACAAAATATTGGGGGATATTTCCATTTAGATTGTTATGAAATGTTGTTCTTTGGATATCAGAGAGACAAGGTGGGTGAGATAATATATTTTATTGGACCAACTTCTGTTGGTGAAAGAGACATGCTTTCAAGTTACACAGAGCTCTTCTTCAGGTCTTTGGATAATAAATTGTGTAATCCGACTAAAATAGATCTGGGATTAGTCATAAAATCATTATAGTATCACATAGCACCAAGATCCAATCTACCCTAAAATCTAACTCCTCCTTTTGCCCCGTCTTTAAAAACTATGGTGCAAGTTCTCATTTGTAGTAGTCCTATCTAAGCATTTGTTCTCCTCAGCAGTTATTCATTACTCCTTTGTAGACCATAGCATAACTGCCTATCCCCATGCTTGGACACACCATTTCCCATATCTGGCTCACTAACTTTCAGAGGAATGTTAACAGGCCACTTTACCTGGAATGACCCCTTGAAATATGTGTAAACTACTTATGCTAAACAATCTGTTCCACCTTGTATTTAGCTGTGACACTCTGTGTAGGTTTCCCAGACCTGAAGAAAAACTCTGTGTAAGCTCGAAAGCTTGTCTCTCTCCTCAACAGAAGTTGGTCCAAGAAAAGATTATACCTCAGCCATCTTGTCTCTAAAGCATTGTCTACACTAGCACTTTTGTTGGCAAAACTTTTGTCGGTCAGGGGTGTGAAAAAACACACCGCGACATAAGTTTCACTGTCAAAAGGTGTGGACAGTGCCGGTGTGGACAATAGCTACCGCTGTTCGTTGGGGGTGGTTTAATTATGCCGGAAGGAGAGCTCTCTCCCACCAGCATAGAGCAGCTACACGGGAGACCTTATAGAAGTTCAGCTGCAGCAGTACAGCCGTGCTGCTGTAAGGTCCGTAGTGTAGATATAGCCTAACACTAAGAGCTTCAAAACAAAATTGATCTCATGAACAAATGAATTTGGCATCCCTGAATAAAATACATGTGCTGACTTTGCCCTTTTGCCCTTGTTTCCTTCTCTGCACAGCTCCCTCCCAGTTTGAACCTGCCTGGCTTCATTGGCTGCTTGGAACTGGCCACCCTGAATGATGATATAATCAGCTTATACAATTTTAAGCACATCTACAATATGAACACCACCGCATCGCCACCGTGTGCCAGGTAGAGAAAAATTCGATTGTTACAATGAAGTTCTTTGATAGCCTGCAATGTTTGCAGAACCGAATGGCTACTTCATTTGCTTCCTTTTAGAGAAGAATCTCAGGATAATATTAACTTGTCCTTTTCTGAATAGACCAACTGGCTTGATCTGTTCTGCAGTTGCACATTTTCTTTGTTATTTTTCATCTCCACAAATTGTGCCAAATGGCTTATTCACTCCTCTGACACAGAAACATTAGTGCCATATGCTCCTGAACTATTCAGTAAAAAATTTTCTTCTTTTTAAGCCCTTTGCAGAGAGAATGAGAAATGTTCCACTTAAAGGGAAACTGTAAAATCCATAAATATTTATGGGAGGTTTCTTCATTCACTAGTCAGAAACTGTAGTTTTGTGTTGCATTTTGATGTATATCTATATGATCAGAGAGGAAGAAACTCTAGTATTGTTGGAAATAAATGCAAGTTTTAATAAATCTGAAGAGAGCAACTAGAGTATAGGCTTTTTCCCCCAAAATCCCTCTTACAGAAAGCAGGTACTTTGAGTGAAAAGCCCTATTCACCACATCTCTATAACAGTGTATGAAGGGTACATTCCTTGCATAATTGAGGACCCAATCCATCTTCAGTTAAAGTACATGTTGGATTCCCATTGACTTTTATGGGAGTTGGATAACCCATAAAAAGAATACTTCTGCCTATAATCAGGAAGGCTTGTGGCCCTAACAGCTGTCCAAGAATGAGCCTCAAAACTTTCCAGTTTCTGATATATAACTATAAAAAAATGGGCATGTTTAGTCTTGAGAAAAGAAAACTGAGGGGTGGGACCCCAGAACATCCGTCAAGTATGATAAGGGCTGTTATAAAGATGACAGTGATCAATTGTTCTCCAGGTCCACTGAAGGCAGGACAAGTAGTAATTGGCTTAATCAGCAGCAAGGAAGTTTTAGGTTAGATATTAGGAAAAACTTCCTAACGATAAAGATAGTTAAGCTCTGGAATAGGTTTACAAGGGAGGTTGTGGAATCCCCATCACTGAAAATTTTTAAGAAGAGATTACACAAACATTTTTCAGGGATAGTCAAGGTTTATTTGGTCCTGTATCAGTGCAAGGGCTGGGTAAGATGACCTCCCAATGTCCCTTCCACACCTACATATCTATGACTCTGTACCACAAAACCAACACATGACCTTATGATAAGGGAGACTGATGTACTATCAAAGCCCTAAATAATTTTTCAGGGAAAATTCTCAGACAGAAGTGTAAAGAAAACAAGTCAGAGGCCTACAGTCTTCATCCCTCCCAGGGATAAATAGAAGTTCAGGTTGACTATTCCAAGAAAGTGTTGTAAACTCTGACGCCCAAATGTTAACAGCTCCCTGGATCTTTAGTTCAGGGTCATAATGCTAAGAATGCTCTGAGATGGTCTCTAATTCTTGCTTGCTTCTGTGTTCTTTTCCATGCTAGGAATAAGCTGGCCTTCACTCAGAGCCGAGCTGTGAGCTATTTCTTTGATGGCTCTGGCTATGGTTTGGTGAGGAACATTGAAAGAAGAGGAAAGTTCAGCCAGGTGACTCGTTTTGACATAGAAGTTCGAACACCAACAGACAATGGGCTTATTTTCCTGATGGTTAATGGAGTGAGTATAAAATTCTGTTCTCACACTGTCCCCTGTTTCTCTTGTGCCTATTCTGCATAGTTACTATGCAATACCCCAAATGTTGATGATTTATATTTCATTTTGGAAGAGAAAGTTTCCTTCTGCACACATATCATGAAGGACCTGAAGTACTGGGTACAAAGCCCCTAGTATTCTCTGATTTACTCTCACTGGCCCTAATTCTGCTCCCACAGTGGCATAATGAGCACTTCAGTGGAATTACAGTAACATGAAACCACTTAAAGTGAGAAGCTAATCAGGCCCAGTATTTTTACTTTTATTTCAACGCGAATGCACTGTCCACACTATCAGATGTTACTATATAGTAGTTGACATGAAGTTCTATACCAGGCCTGCACAACTCGTAAAGCGGCGAGGGCCATATTACTCCAAAGAAAACAGCTGAGGGCCGAAACCCCCCGGCCCCGCGGAAATCCCCCCCCAGCGCCGCCCGCCCCCACTTTGTATTCAATTGCCTTTTGAATGAATGAGGTGTGAATGAGGAAGGCGTGGAAGGCAGGCACCTCCAGACAGCTGCAACCCTTGGAGAGGGGATGGGAACTAGACCAAGGACAATCAGACTTGTCAAGTGGGCTGACTAGAGAAGAGCAGACATACTGATGGCCTCGGGGATTAGAAGCAAGCACCTTCCTTTCGGAACACCCTCTTTACAGCATTGGGACAACCCCCAGGCCAGAGACAAGCAGCAAAAAGGACCAACGGACACAGTCCCAGATTTTGGGCCACACAGTGAGCCCACCTACTCACACCCCCCCACGGGCCGCACAGTGAGCCCACGCGGGCCGCATGCGGCCCCCGGGCCACATGTTGTGCAGGCCTGTTCTATACATTTGTCTCCTGTTAGATAGATGGATGAACTCTATTATACAGTGCAATAGACAAGGTGGGTGAGGTAATGTCTTTCATTGAACCGATACAGTTAGTTACCGTTGTAACTTGGAATTAGAGACTATCCTAAACCAAGCACCCCCAATGGTGGATCCAAGCACCCCCAAATTTTCAGAAGTTTAAGATTGTCCCTTAACTCTATAATGGTCTGAACAAAAAACCCACATCCAAACATCTTCAAGTTTTACAAAATTTTGAATATAAACTCAGACTTGTTTCTTGAGTCATCTCTTCCTCAAACTTACAAGGCCAGTCTGGGTTAAAATAATTTAGTAAATCAAAAGAAAATAATTTACTGTGTAGATATGGCAAAAATATCAAGAAAGTAGAACAGTTCACCTGCCTGAACAGAACCATATTGGCTAACAGAGACCTCAAAAAAGAAGTGACCTCAAGGATAGAAAAACATCCAGTATTTACTAAACTCAACATCATATGGAAATCAAAGAAACACAGCACCAGAACAAAACAGATGCATTTTAATTCAAACAACATTTCAATGCTAATATATGGGTGTGAAAGCTGGAGATCTACCAAAATGTTAGTTAGAAAAGTAGATGCTTTACAAAATAAGTGCCTACAAAAGATTCTGGGTGTTGGTTGGAAAGACTTTGTCACAATGAAGAGGTCTGAGAAATCATCAACCACCAGCTCGTTTCCACTAGAATCAGAAGGAAGTGCTGGACATATTTGGGACATGTACTCCGGATGCCAACACACAGACACCCACATGAAGTTGTAGTGGCAACCAGACGGTGTGAGGAAACAAGGGCACCCAAGAGAAACCCTAAGAAGAACCCTTAGCCGGGAGAGTAGAACAGGTGATCTCAACACCATAGAGCAGTTGCAAGCAAATGACAGAAAGAAATGGAAGATTCCACCCTGTGAGCCAATATTGGCTCAGAAGGATGTAAAAATGTATGTTGCTACAGTATGTGCACAGACTTCACCACAATGAATTAATTCCATTCTAATTAAAACGGTTACTTGGCAGTGTTTGCCATCGGGGTACTTACAGAAGAGGTTTCTGCAGTGCAGATTGCTCTACAACATCTGAACACCACCAGTAACCTCAGCTCTGCTTTAAGCAGCAGTTGCTACACAAAAACTCTTCTGTAGCGGATCAGTAATTGATTTCTTCTGAGCAGAAATTCCCAAAATTGTGTCTGAATTGTACTGTATATACTTTGTAATTTTGTACTCTGTGATGGAAACTATAGTCATATTGGACATAAGCTGTTGAAGACCAGTTCTGTTGATGGACATTTTTGGTTGGATTGTACAAAACCAGCTACCACTGTTGTGTTCTATGTGGACAGCTCATAAATATGCAAAAATAAGTAATTCTTTTTACTTTATTTACAAGTTTGGCTTGTTCCTTTTGTAGTGTTTTTTTAGGTTTAATGTTCTCTTGTCTCCATTAGAGACTGTCATATTAATGTTAGAAAAATATAAAAATAAACATCTGGCCAGATCCCCAGCTATTGTAAATTGGTCCACTGTACTCCCTTACATGTATATACGGTTTATCAAATTAATTCTATGCCATAGAACTTGAATTCAAGGATAACTTGATTTCCTAGTCCTCCTGTGTCCTGGTATTTCTCTCTCCCTTAAGTGCTCCCCATTTTGTCTCCATAAAAATTCACTCCCTTAATTATGTATCTGAGTGCTGCTCTGCAGTGTTTTTGTCGCTGTGTTGATTCCAGGACTTTAGGAGAGACAAGGTGGGTGAGGTAATATCTTTTACTGGATCAAAGTCTGTTGGTGAGAGAAACAAGCTTTAAAGTTTACTCTGTGTAAGCTTGAAAGCTTGTCTCTCTCACCAACAGATGTTGGTCCAGTAAAAGATATTATCTCAGCCACCTTGTCACTATAAAGTTTTGGTTATCCAGCCATAGAATAAAATCCATAGCATGTGGCATAGGTGACCAATGACACAACCTGAAAACCTAATTCAGAATACTGAATAAGTATATGTTTCAAATAGTAGTTCACCAAAATTCCAAATCAATACTATTTATCAAACAATTTATGAATAAAAAAAATCCAGGAAAATTATGATAATTTTGCAAATAGGTAAAAGGCCATTTTAGTGAATAAATTGTTCATAATGAATAGTTCAACCATCTCTAATCATCTAATATATCCATCTCTATATTGCTTGCATAAGAATGATGTTTATATACTTTCCTTTAATGCTGTTTGTTTTGTACAGAGTATGTTCTTCAGTCTAGTTATGCAGAATGGATTCCTGTATCTGCAATATGACTTTGGCTTCAGCACTACCCCCATGTTTCTCGAAGATTCAATGAAGAAGGCTCAGATAAATGATGCAAAATTCCATGAGGTAAAACTGATGTGAAAGTATTTTTATTTAGCTAGCCACACCAAGAATAATAAAGCATAATGCTAGGTTGCTCCTCTTATAATTAAAGAACCAAAAGATGATGGGTCAGATTTTATATAATACCAAATGTGTCAGTTTTGTTATGAAGTGGCAAGGAACACTGGGCAGAAAAGATACTAATACTAAAAAGTATTAAAAGTCAGAATAAAACTATATATCCAGATGAAAGCACTTCGTAAATATAGTTCTCTACAACCACAAATATGTGTGTGACTATTTTAACTCAATCAGTTTTAGCAGCTATTGTATTACAAAGTGTTGAACTCCCATTTCGGTACAAAAGGAATTACTCAAATGAAATTCAGTAAGGGTGTTGGAACTATAGACACTTGTTTAGGCAGTTCAGCAACTCAAAAACTGACTGTCTGCATCTGCATTAGGAGTACCAGAGAATTTGCTTCAAGCCATCATAGCTGTGACAATGACAGCAATAAATCTGAACTATAAGGGGATGATTCTTCTCTCACTTACGTGGTGCAAATTAGGAGTCTGATTACTGATATCAGTGGAGTTACAGTGGTATTTAACTTGTGAAAGTGTCAGCAGAACTAAGCCCTAAAAAGTTTCAACAATAAAAGCAGATTTAAAGACATATATCCAAATTCTCTACTGAAGTCAATGGAAGTGCTTCATTTACACCAGTATAGAATTTGGCCTGTGATTATTTTTTACAAGCAAATGAAAGAAGGATTTGGTTTGTTTTTGACCAATCGAGAAATCATTATATTGAAATGAGCTCACTAGTAGTCATTCTTGTCAGCTCCCCTCTGATTCACAAGCCTCTTTTCGACTAATTAGAATAATTGTTACATTTTAAAACTACAATAGACAATAATTACAGACTCCCTTTTATTAAAAATGCCAATTTGGCAAACCCAGCATGATAACTTCTAAAAGACAATATTTTTGGACATTTGGAGTTGAACTGTTCATTTCTCCTTTCAGATTTCTGTTATATATCACAATTCTAAGAAGATGATCTTGGTGGTGGACAGACGACATATAAAAAGTGTGGAAAATGAAAAGAAAGCAATGCCATTCACTGATATCTACATAGGAGGAGCTCCTTCCGAGATCTTGAAGTCCAGGTTTGTTGACAGTCTAGGTTTCATCAGTACTCATCTGATTGTTGCATAATGGTTTGCAAGAAGGTGTGTTTTACCACATTTGCTCTTTCATGAAAACAGTTTCTAAGGCTCCATTTTAATTTTGCTCAGAGCTCTAGGTATAAAGTACTTGGCATCTGTACATTGATCCAAGATGACTGTAGCTCTGCTACTGGCTGAAATTAGCCATTTGATCCAGAAGAGTCTCAGCAGAGGGTAACAGAAACTGCAGTATACTTGGGACAAAAATAAATGTTTAAAGAATGTATGAAAACAATATATATATATGTGTGTACATAGGAAAAGCTAATCCCCCTTCCTTTCAACAAGCATTCTTCTTTGAGCAAAATGCCTTTAGCTTATGAACACAGATATCATATTTCACTGTCAATCATATTTTCAGATAAAGGGATTTTTTTCCACTATAAACCTTAGTTCAAATCAGTCTCTATTTATCTGTGGGCTCCAATGTAGCTGACCCTGTATCGATGTGCAAAGGTGTGAGGAGAGATCCCAGGGAGCCCTCTCTTTCCCCTCAAGCCATTGGACAAAGGCCAAGCATAGTCCCATTAGGGAGTACAGGTCCTACTTCCTAAAATGAGCAGGAGTAGGACCATGAACCCTCTTTGCTCCTATTTTAGCATCAGCCGGAAGATTTGGTTAGATGCATAAAGTAGTACACAGAACACTGAAATGGTGGCAGAGCTGCTACTGCATTATTACACTTCCCATTGTAAGATTTGTTTTCAGTTGCTTATAACTTTGCCAGACTTTAATCATGTGGGGTGAAAAATGTCCATGCTGGGTGTCCACCTCAGACTGAACTCTTTTTTGAAAAATTGCAGCAAAATGGTTCAGCCTTTTGCTAGAATGAGGTTAAGGACAGAACCCCTGCCTCATTCAGTGAACAGGATGGACCTGCTCTGAGGATTAATCAGGGCTGTGTTATAAAGGAGACCACTGTCTGTAGGACCCCTGTCTCGTTTGTTGCAGAAGTTGGAAGGTGTGCAGTGAATGAGGCAGGGGACCCAGTTGAATGCTGCCCTGGAGAATTGGAGTCTATCTCTGCCTCTGCCACAGAATTGCCGTGTAAAGCTGGGCAAGTCATTTAAACCAAACTTATCACAGGTGGTCATTAATTTTGTTGTCCTCATTTTCTGGGTGCCTGATCTGAGACCCTGAATTTCTGACTTGCAGAAGTGCAGCTGACTTGCAGCTGTAACTGAAGTCAATGGGAGCTGTGCGCTGAATAAATGAAGTGCTACACAGGGCTAAATACTCTGAAAAATCAGATCCTAGTCATCTCAAATTGGGTGCCCAAAATTAGCAGATATTTTAATCCTTAATCTTTCTATGTCTCAATTCTGCATCTGTAAAATAGGGATAATACCATCCATCACCTCACAGGGGTGTTGTAAAATAAATAAATTAATATTTATGAAACACTCATACTATAGTGATGAGCACCATAGAACAGTCCATGAGAAAATAAATAATTCTGTCTTCAGCACATGGTGTAAATAGTGTGTAGTAAATGGCTGGGGCCACCCTCTGAACAATGAGGAGAAAATGAAAAAGTAAATAGCTGCTCATTCAGTGAGCAAAGTCCATTCTGTGCATCGAGTGAGGGAGAATCCTGTGGAAAAAATACTAATTAAAGATTCTCTCATAATGCATACACACAAGGGAGCTGAATTAAGATTGCACAGGCAACATTAACTCTGGCATTTCCGACTTTTTAAGTGCTTGACTTTGTAAACTTATTAATGTTCTTTTAACATAGGTTTTGTGTGTGTAATATAAAATAATGAATGGTATGGAGAAGGTATACTGGACATTTCTCTTTGCCTTTTCTCATAACATAGCAACAAAGGCACATCAAACAAAACTGAAAGGTAACAACTTTAAAACTGATGAAATACAGATGTACAAAATGAGTAGTTAACTCATTGCCAAATGATATCATTGAAGCCAAGAGCCTAGCTGTACTAAAAAAACAAACAGCAGGGCTGTCAAACAATTTTAAAAATGAATCGCGATTAATTTCGAGATTTGAAAAATCATGATTAACTGAAGTTTTAATCGGACTATTCAACAATACTAGAATGCCGATTTAAATTTCTTATAAATATTTTGGATGTTTTTCTACATTTTCAGATATATTGATTTCAATTGCAACACAGAATACAAAGTTTAGACTGCTTACTTTATATTATTGTTATACCAATAAAATAAAAACCAGCAGGATCTTATTAAAGGAGATAAGACAAAATGTCACATACATTGTGAATACAAAAATAATCATAGTAAGCAGTCAGTTATAACTATAACACTTCATTCAGTTTCACATTCATTCATACACACACTCAGGTTCTGCATAGATGTCATAGTTACCAGCCTAGAAGTTGCTCATGCCAAGTTACTGGCCAGGTAACTTGGGCATGAGGGTAGAGCTGAGTCCTTGTCAGATGCATCTGATGCTCCTGGAGGGTGGTAACAGAACCAGACTCAAAGTCCTCAGTCTTTAGAGTCCATTCTTATAGGAATTAATTCCTATGTTAGTCTATGGGAACTGTTTCATCCTGCTGTTGCTGACTCAATCAACAGATGACACATTCCTGATGTTTGTGCTGTCAGATGTTATCTTGTTTTTCCCATCCTTTGAGATGGTCGGGTGGATCCCAGTTTACGCTCCGGGGGTTGTCTGGTCATTTGATGCCTTCTTCAGCCCATGGTCACTGAATTCCTAGGCTGGCACCTCCCTGATCATTCATTCATTATCTACACCAAGCATCCATCCACATACATCCTGTATCTTAATCACATTTTACTGTCTCCACCACTTTCAGGGTGTGTACTAATTTATTTGAGACTCCCAGCCCTTTAATCACAGAGGGTGGGGGTCTTTCTATGATGTTTCTAGGTACAAAGCATGCATAAGGAACAAAGTCAAATAACTTGTTTGCAAGTTTCTCATAGCAATACAGTATCTTTCTGACAATGGCTTACAGGTTTTACATAGACAGTAGCTTGCAAGTTTAACAAGGGATCCAAGAGATCTTTTACTTGGTAATACTATGAGGTTTAAATTGTGGGGGACAAATTATGGGGAGTTACTTTCACTTGGGGAATCACTTTCAGTACCTTCTTTAATATCCCTACATTATTATTTTTATTACAAATATTTGCACTGTAAAAAAGATTAATAAAAGATAAACAAAAAATAAACTTGCAATCTACAAGTTGAAGTATGAAGGGACATACAAATATTTAGCATATCTGGCACATAAATACCTTGCAACGCCAGCTATAACAGTGCCATGCAAACACCTGTTCTCACTTTCAGGTGACATTGTAAATAAGAAACGGGCAGCATTATCTACCATAAAAGTAAACAAACTTGTTTGTCTTAGTGATTGGCTAACCAAGAAGTAGAACTGAGTGCTTCCACCTTAATTGAATTGGCTCATTAGCACTGGTCCCCCACTTGATAAGGCAACTCCCATCTTTTCATTTGCTATAATATATATTCTGCTTACTGTATTTTTCACTCCATTTATTTGATGAAGTGGGTTTTAGCCCACGAAAGCTTCTGCCCAAATACATTTGTTAGTTTCTAAGGTGCAACAAGGACTCCTCACTGATTTTTCTCTGTAGGCAGGTTACTCCATAATTTCCCACCATGGGGATTTTGACACCTTCCACTACTAGCTACTGTCAGGCCTTGGCTACACTTGCAGATGTACAGCGCTGTTAGTTAAACCCGTGTTCGTACAGCTGAGTAGGCAAAGCACTGCAGCCTGTCCACACTGGCAGCTGCCAGCGCAGTAAGGTGGCTACATTTGAGGCATTTGCAGCTGTATTGGGAGCAGTGCATTATGGGCATTCAAGTGGCTGCAACGTGATTTTCAAATCGGGGGGAGTGAGGGGGACTTTGACAGGGAGCGTTTTTGGAGACAGAGTGGGTTTTTGGAATATCCACAGAGTGTCAGCTCATTATTTCCACACCTCCACATCCCCTGCCTCTCTCTCAATCACTGAAAGCAAACAGCAGGGGCTTTGTTTGTTTTTAAAGAGCAGATAAAAGAGAGGAAACGGAGCCTTCCCCCTCCCCGCCGCCGTTCTTCTCCCCCCCCCCCCCACAAGCCGTCTCTGTCCAAGGCAACTTTGCTGCCGGCATTCCTAACGGAGCCCCTCCCCTCTTCCCCCCTCCCCCCCCGCCTGCAAACAGTAGCTGTGTGTGGTTTTTTGTAAAGCACCTCAACAACGGAGCTCTGAACTCCAACCCGGAAGTGCCGTTTCAAAACAAAGCAGCTTCCGGAGATCAGTAACTGCGTTGTTCCTTGGCTACACTGAAAGACCAACGTTCCACCCACTTCGCAACAGTTGTTATTCCTCTCGGGGAGGTGGAGTACATGCAGCGCTGTATCTGAGGAGATACACCATTGCACGTGCCTTGCAAGTGTAGCCAGTTAGTGAGTTACAGCGCTGCAGGCAGTTTTATTGCGCTGTAACTCGTAAGTGTAGCCAAGGCCTTAGAAGCAGGATAGCAGACTAGATAGAACACTGCTCTGATTGGCATGGCAATTCCTATGTTCCTACAAAATATTCACCAGTCATCCTAGCCAATATCTGAATTCAATCTTTATCTTCCATTGACAGGGCTGGCCCACAACATTTTGGCACCTGAGGCAGGGAGCTCAAATGACGTCTCCATAACCCCTCGCTTGGGCCAAAATTTTGAAAGGTCTCAATTCTGCCTTATTCCTATTTTACTCCTCTCATGGTACTGCTCTGCTACCTACCCCAATAAAGGAGAACTAACAACATAAAATGCCTTGTTCAAAAACTTTAAGTAACACTTAACTTTCAAGCAAATGTAACTTTTCTTGTCTGCATAGTAAACACTGGCATTTTTATCTGTTTGAATAATCAAAGTGGTGCTTTCCGTGCCTTCTTGGTTGTAAATATTTGAACTGCTTCCTGAAAGGCCACAGTCTGGGCCAGCTCATGCTTTGCTGTGGAGCGTAGATGTGTTTTTATTAACTTCAGCTTGGAGAAGCTGCGTTCTCCACTGGCAACTGTTACAGGAAGTGTTGGAAGTATGCGCAGAGCAACAAAAGCATTTGGAAAGAGAGTGGTCATCATCTTATTTGTGCACATATATTCCAAAACAGCTTTTGGAGTTGATCCTGCTGAAATGTATCTTGAAAGGGCTTTCAGTTCATCACCTAAATCACTAGCATCAATATCACGCATGTCATCATGTGTCAACACTATCTCTCGTGCCCTGCATTGCTGGTGTAGGTCATCTTCAGGTATAGTGAGGAGTTTTGGAATATCATACAACATACCAAATATACTGCTGTGTTCCTTGAGCTGCATGAAACATTCTTCAACTGATTGTATTGCACAATCTAGCACCTGGTTAAAGAATTCAACTTTGAATTGTTGTTTGGGGTCTCTTATGGGATTATCCCGTGCCTCGTAATCAAAATGTCTTCTTCGGTGACTCTTGTATTCTTGAATGGGTGGGGAAAATAGCTTCAGTGTGAAGTTCCTCTGCCAACTTCTGTGCACTTTGCAGAATGTTTTGAAATCCCTCATCTGACCGATAAGACTGTAGGTATGATTTTGCTTTGTCCAGTTGTTCCATTGCTCCAGATATATCAAGGTCAATACCTTGGAGTCTCTTGCTTACAACATTTATTTCAAACAGTATGTCATGCCACAACACTAAGCCACACAGAAATTTGAAGTTATGTATGTTTCTGGTGATTCCATTTCCCTCTGCCACTGTTCTCCCACGAACAGTTCCTGTCATAGCATTATCCTCCATACTGGCAACTATGG
Source organism: Chelydra serpentina (assembly GCA_037349315.1). Classification (NCBI taxonomy): domain Eukaryota; kingdom Metazoa; phylum Chordata; order Testudines; family Chelydridae; genus Chelydra; species Chelydra serpentina. The sequence goes on from JBAIAC010000010.1 coordinate 50,974,854, forward strand.
CATCATCTATCTTCCCAATTTGGTGTTTGATAGGCTTTATCGCCTCCACTCGACTTTCCCATCATGTGGCACTCAGTGGTTTCAGTGTCAGAGAGGATGTTTCCAGATGTTGCTTCAAATTTTGCCATTGATGAGTTGATGCAGAGAAAAATACATAGATGCTTTGAATTACATTACAAAATTCAGCAGCCTCACTAGAAGCTGATGCTGCATCACTGACCACCAAGTTCAATGAATAAGAACTGCATGGGGAAAAAAAAGCTAGAGGGTTTAACTCTCGATTCACGTCTTCACTCCTCTGTTCTTTCCTGTCATGTTGGCACCATTATCGGAGCCAAGACTTCTCATGTCAGCTATCGCAATTCCCATATCTTCCAGCTTTTTAAGAAGCAGATTTGTCATACCAGCTCCTGTAGTATCATCAATGTCAATAAATTCTAGAAAATGCTCTCTGACCATTGCAGGGACATTTTCACTAGGTTCTGTTGTTGTTATAAAATGCACCATTAAAGTCATTTGTTCCGTATGGCTGATGTCAGGTGTACAGTCCAGAATAACAGAGTAATATCTTGCTGACTTCAGATCTGCCACAATCTTCTGTTTGACTTTTGTTGCCGGTAACTGTTTGATCTCATTTTGAATTGTTTTTCCAAGGTAGTGGTGTGTGTACATTTCTTGGGTGGTGACTCTTCTTAGATGCTCCTGGAGTACAGCATCAAACTCAGCCACCAGCTCCACAATTTTAAGGAAGTTTCCATTGTTTGGCACATACAGCTGATCTGAAGTGCCACGCAGTGCTAGGTTTTGGGTAGCAAGCATTCTCGCAATGGCAATGAGCCTTTTCAGAACATTTTGCCAGTAAAGAGACTCTGATGCAATCTTCTCTTGAGGCTGATCATCTATGGTGGCCTTTAACCTTAATCTCATCTCAAACTCTTTCCACCTATGGAATGCTCTCTGGTGATTTGCTGCCTTCTCATGGCATGCCAGATTTCTAGCCAGATTTTTCCAGTCCTTTGTTCCCGTAGAACCCAATGTGGCTGGAACATTAGACTGGAAGAGTTTGCAACAAAAACAGTATGCAGTATTCTGGGTTTTTGAGTACATAAGTCATGGCCTCTCCACTTTGTCACCATTGGGAATTTCACGCCAGTAATGTGTTGGATGGAAACTTCCATTTTCATTGTCTTTGGGGAACACTTGCTGTGGCCCATGCAGTACAGGGAAGTCCCTCAGGCTACTGCTCAAGTGGGTCCACATTCCTAGATCATCTAGACTTAAGGAACTAAATTCAGCAGCAGCTGTTTCTTGTGCCTCCACCACACTCTTCTCTGATCTACACCTTTATTCAGGAAAGTGCAAGGTTACATCCATTTGAGATGGAGATATGGATGCTGCAGTAGCCACCAGGTCACCTGCACTCTGACTAACTGGAAGATCAGGCATCCCCTCACCACTCACATCCTCACTGGGGCCAGAAGGCTCACCGTGAATATTTGTGTCTATGTATCTCAGGAGAGCTCCTTCCTGCTTAGATAGAAAAGCTTCCTTTGCTTGCTTTCTTTTTCTGAATGCTGTCCCAGAGGGGCGTTTTCTTCTTTCACTCATGACTGCTGTTCTGTGCCAGCTATAGTGGCTCTCAATACTCAATTGAAGGGGACAAATAAGCAGGCTGGTAGAAGGGCCTGAGTGAGGGAAGATATCAGCGTCTTAAGGGCCTAACTGGCTCCTACTACTTCAGTTGACTCCCTGTTCTCCTCAAGTGGGTTCAGGGAAACAGCAGAAAACAGGAAGCTCCCTGAGAAGCTGGTGTTAATCAGTCCAGGCACCTGGGGGTGCTAAAGAGGTACATAAGAGGCTCCTCCTTCTCTTTCTCCCTGAAGCTCCTGCTGCTTTCTGCTATTTCCTCTCATCTTTTCTCCTGCCTGCCTGTTATATCTCTTGTGCCCTCCTTCCTCCAGCACAGCACTCCACCATCTCTGTGCATCTAGAGCAGAGAGAATACATATGCCCCAGCAGCAGACACAATTTTCTACATTCTGGGTCCTAGTGGCGCCCTCTCCCGCCCACAGTCTGGCACCTGAGGCAGCCGCCTCAGTTCGCCTCATGGTAAGGCCAGCCCTGTCCATTGACATCTACTTGATTTTCCTGGAGAGATTTACATTTTACTGAATTTGTTACTTTGCAACTAGCTAATAGATGTAGGGAAGTAATTTGATTTTCCTCCAAGGCAGTATATTTTCACTCACTCCAGTAGCCTTTTCCTCTGTCAGTTATCTTGTCTTCAAATGAATGCATTTGGAATCACATTCATATATTTTTGTACACACCATTTGTTTTCAGTTAGGGATATTTAACTGACAAGCAGCTATTTGAAGTAACAAATCAAAGGGATTACCCACATGAGTAAGGGTCAGCCCCTTAACCTATTTATTAGGACTTGATCCAAGTCCCACAGAAGATAATGGGAGTTTCCCTCTGACTTCAGTGGGGATTAGATCAGGCACTTTGCTTATTATTTAGAACGTACAAATAATTTCTGATAATCATCCAGACTTGAGCTAGGCTGAACCCCCAGATCATTTGAGGTTTATTAGTACAGTCAGTCTTTAGTTAACTGGTGGAAGTTGATGGAGGTAATTCTGAAACAGCACCATTATATGCCAGTAATTGAGTATCTTCTAACATCTTTATGCAAATGCCAACTGAAGTTCTGCCTTTATCTACAAATAAAGAAAGGAACAATGGTAAAGTCATGAAGGCACTGGCCTAGGACTAAAGAGATCCTGTTTCATTTCTTGGCTGCACTACAAAATTTCTATGGGACCTTCAGCAAGTCACCTCACTTTTTTGTGCCTCAGCTACCCATCTGTCAAATGGGGATGATAATACTTTTCTACCTCCAAAGGGTGTTATGAGGATAAATTCAATTATGTTAGGTGCTCAGATACTATTATGATGAGCACAACAGAAGAATATGTGTGAGAAAGAGTAGTCAGTACAGATTGCTGTGCCAGCAATCTCAAACCTGACATGAAAAGGATTACTGAAGGCTATATTCTGCCCTCATTTACTACCATGAAACCATTTAATTAAAGACTCATGGGTGTAAGTGAGATCAGAATTTGGTCCCAAATCCGTTACCTCTGTTAGTATTATTTGTTTTGCCAGTTGAGTCCTGTCTGTTTCCTGAGAGGAGAATGGAATTGCCTATTGGGGCAGTTCATAGAGGAAAAACTGAAACATAACTTTCATAGATTTGTTCATAAGGTAAAAATCAAAACCCGTTTTTTTTCTTAAAAATAGAAATCATACCACATCCTTTAATTTCAGTTGCTATTTTAAACTTCTCAAGATTTCTCCACATGATTTCTTCAGCATACTCACCAATTTCCCTCCTTAACATTTATAAGTGTTGATATATTTTGACCTTTCTGGATGTAAAACATGGGGAAATATTTGCTATACATTAAAGAGCTGGAATTGGGATTGACTGGGGCAAGAGGTTTCTGTTTTTCAAGTTTTCTGAATGCTTTGTACTAAAGGAGAGAAGTACTTTTGTGAGGATTAGGGTTAGCTAATTGCAGTCTGTCTGATGTTGTTTTCCAGCAATGTTAGCCCACACCTCACAGTAAATACTGGATTTAAGGGCTGCATGAAGGGTTTCCAGTTTCAAAAGAAGGATTTCAACTTGTTAGAGGAGCCAGGAACCCTGGGAATCAGTTATGGCTGTCCAGAAGAGTCACTTGTAAGTACAGCACCACGCATGGGTCCATGGCAAAATCTTGGCTGTGGATGTGACCATCAACTTGACATTAATTCCAAATAATGGGAAGGAGAAATATGCAACCCAGGAACTATATTTAACTCATTGATTTTGATTTTTTTAATTGCATACTGAAATGATTCCTAACTTTTATGCTGAATTGCAGTACAAAATAGTTGTGTTTTCTCTGATATTTCAATGTCAGGATTCAGTCTGTAATACATAATATGCTGTATTCTGAGGGCAGATAGTCCCTCTTTACTCCATTTTTGTTTTGTGAAGTAAAGAGAATATTCTTAGAAAGGGACTGCTTGATAGCAGAGGAGTACAGAAGGCAAATGTTAAAAAGAACAACATAATTCTACCCCCATCTATGGTACTACTTCCCCAGGAGTAGTACCATAGGAGATGCCCATAGTATGAGATGGGCAAATATTTCTAGGCTGATCCTGTTCATGGAGAAAAATCAAAGGGCATTGTGGATAAAGAGGCTTTCCCTCTCTGTGACTTTTCTTCTTATTGTTGGATTGTTTCAGTAAGCCGAGTGGCAATCAAGTTTGGAATGTATGATGCCACCTGCCAGCCATTTCAACTTGTGTATTAGAACCAATCAGAACAGACAAAAATGTCAAAGCATTTTCGGGCCAGAAAACCACTCAGGGTCCACATGAAAATTCCAAAGAAGAAAAAATTGTCCTTGGAACCTCTGGGTTAGTTCTCCCCTTGCTTTCACCAATACAACTACAACCCCATCAAACTTAATGGGATGGCATTGGTACAAATGACCCTGCATCGTGTATCATTCTGTTCAATATAATAGAAACCTGGTAAATCTAGATAATTTACATGGCCTTGATCCTTCCAGTGGACATCTGCACCCATGCGGAGCCCCCATTGAAATCAGTAGGACTTCATGCAGGAGCAGAAATCTGTGTTTGTAGAACTCATTACAGAATGAGGGTGGATTTCACCTTAAGCAGGGTGAACCTATAGCTCTGTTACATAGTCTTGTAGGTATTTATTTTCATATTTTCACTGAGAAACATTGATACAGAGTTCTCATGGGGCAGGGAATGTAGGCAAGGGGGAAAATCCCTGTGTTTATTCAGGGATTCATTCAATTTAGGACATCCACTTCCCCTGAGTTCAAGTGGCTTTGAATTAGGCCCTTAGTCTCTGAAGAAATAGAGAACAATTTGACTTACATAGTTTAAAAAAATCTAAGAGAATGTTTGGAACCAATAGGGAAGGGATAGATAATAAGACAGTAAATATCATACTGCTTCTATATAAATCCATGGTACGGCCACACCTGGAATACTGCGTGCAGTTCTCATTGCCCCATCTCAAAAAAGATATATTAGAACTGGAAAAGTTGCAGAGGAGGGCAACAAAAATGGCTAAGATATGGAACAACTTCTGTATGAAGAGAGATTAAAAAGACTGGGACTTTTCAGCTTGGAAAAGAGATGACTAAGGGACGATATGATAACGGTCTATAGAATAATGAATGGCATATAGAAAGTGAATAAGGAAGTGTTATTTACTCTTTCAAACAACAGACGGGGTTGATTTCACCCAATGAAATTAACAGGCAGCATGTTTAAAACAAACAAAAAAGGAAGTACTTCTTCAAACAACGCAGTCAACCTGTGGAACTTGTTGCCAGGGGATGTTGTGAAAGCCAAAACTATAATGGGGTTCAAAAATGTTTTTGCTAAGTTCATGGAGGATAGGTCCTTCAATGGCTATTAGCCAAGGTGGTCAGGGATGCAACCCCAAGCTCTGAGTGTCCCTAGCCTCTGACTTCCAGAAGCTGGGAGTGGACAGCAGGGGATGGATCACTCGATGATTGCCTGTTCTGTTCATTCCCTCTGAATCACCTGGCATTAGCTACTATTGGAAGACAGGGATACTGGGCTAGATGGACCATTGGTCTGACCCAGTAGGGCTGCTCTTATGTTCTTACTTTCTTAATGTTTTCACAACATGCCACTCCATTTAGATCAGTTTAAACCTAGGGGACAAGTCTGAATTTTGGCACAGCTGAATCTGAAGAAAAAGGGAGGCTTCTATTACTATTGTTTATTATTGTTAAAAATACTTCCTATAGCACACTTGTGACTTTGTTGACTTGGCATGCAGATGTCCCGCAGAGCATATTTCAATGGAGAGAGCTACATTTCCTCCAGCCAAAAAATGTCACTCTTTGAGTTTGAAGGCGGCTTCAACTTCCGGACTTTGCAGCCCAATGGGCTGCTATTCCATTATGCTGAAGGAGTGAGTATGCTTTTCTTTTTCTTTTTTTTTTTAATGTACTGGCACTATGGAGAATTTCACTATCATTTCCTTCTTCGTTTCTTAAAACAAAAAAATCCACAATTTAGAAATACGGGTTGGTGGGCTAATTTTCATATTCTATACCCAGTGGACCAAATCCTTCAATGCTTTATTTGGGCAAAATCCCACTGACATTAATGGGATTTTTGCCTAACTAAAGATTACAGGATTTGACCCTATGCATATAACTGTACTCAACACAGTGTGTACAGTACAAATGCAGGTTGTGTCTCATTCTGTGATTGTGCTGCATCTGGCACAATAGGGCTGCAATCCTGATTTGAGCATCTAGGTCCTACCACAATATAAATAATAGTAATAATAATGGTAATATTCCCTTCCCAGGGAAATACACATGGAAGGGAAGATGAAGCAGAGAACGCCTTGAGTTTACATTGGTGGGGCTACAGTCTGACCCCTCCTCAGGTGACACAAATTGGCCAAAAAGTTGGCTTCATCCCCAGCTGGTGTAGATTCCCCTATCCCATCCCCCACGATAGGATGCCTGTGTGGTGAGAAGGAGCAGTGCTGGAAAGGCCCCTCGCAGTCATGAGCAGCCAGGCTGCTCTAAATGCTCCTCTCTGCAGTGCACAATCAGGGGGCTTAAACTCGCTTACAAGTTGATAAGTGAGCATAAGGTGTTCTAAGAAAGATTTTCCTGCAGTTAACCAGGCTAACCAACACTTTCTTACCCATCACTTCTGATTTTGGCCCAAAGGATTAAGACCCTAATCTTGTGAGATGCCAAGTATCCTCTTCTCCAATAGGAGTTCAGATACTTAACTTCTCCCAAGATCAGACTGTATGATCCTTAAAACCGAATAGTATGGATGCCTGTTTCAGTGGAATAGGTACATTATCCCCGCTGTGTGGGGTAGCAGCCCCAAATGCCTCACTCCCAGGGTAAATTATATCTCTAGACAATTGTGAATTAAGAAAGAGGTTTAAGCAAAGTTCATATTTGCAGTCTGGGGGAAAAGGAACATAAATATGCTGGACTGACCACAGTGTCTAGCATGAAGTATCAAATATTCTATCGTACTGTAAAAGAGAAACCCAGAATCACAAATTGAATGTAAACACCATAAATTGCTGAACTGATGGAGTCTGTGCCATAGATAAGGGGGAAATAATCAGGTACCAGACCTCAGAGCATTGTGGTTTAAAGGGTGACATTAATATAAAAAGAAATCTCAGTTCTCACCTGCCCGGGTCTGCACACACTTAAAACCCATGGGGAAATCGCAATAATACACATATCTGACAAGCAAAAGGGAAAATAAATATTACAGGAAAACTTTCGTGACTTTTAAAGCTTATTGTATTATACCTGCTCCTGAAACAAGTTTTTCTTTGTGTTTCAGCCAGATATGTTCTCCATCTCTATGAAAGATGGTGCTGTGGTTTTAAATGCTATGGGAACTGAAGTTCAGACAAAAGAGACACGCTACAATGATGGCAAAACCCATTTTATCATTACCTCTGTCTCACAAGAAAGGTAAAGCTGTTCAATATCTTTGATTCTACCACATATAGTATATGATATGTAGCTCTTTTATGTGCATAATGTCTTTTAATGTTGCTTTTGCAAAGCAGAGGTTGCAAAGCCCCTACTTCAGGAGCTTTTCTCACAGCATGCCCTATTTCAAGAGATTATCACTTCTTTAGTTAAAAAACACAAGCCCAAAATCCAAATGGCTGAATCATGGCCTGGAGATGGAAGGGTCTTTCCACTAACATTTTGAAAAAAATATTATTGTAAATTTTTATTGACTTTTTTTGTACTCACCTGTAAAAGCGCCTTAAAAAAACTGACGTGATTAATTCTTCAGAAGGGATGATTGCTTTTCTTAGTTAAAACAAAGTAAAAATTTAAATTAACCAAGGTATCTTTACTCAAAAAAGTCATTATATACATATATGGGGAAACACATTCATATTTTTAGCATTGACAAAAACATGCTAGTTCCTGATGGCAGCAGTGAGTGAGTCTACACATTCACTTTTTATAAATCTTGAAACATTTTCCTTGAAGGTTTTATTTCATCATTGTACTTTAAGTAAAAAAAAAATCTTTGTAATTTGAAAGCCAAATTATCCAAAAGTCTTCCTCCTGGTCTTCATATGTGCATATGCAACTCTGTGAGAGGAAATCATTCCACACATACTTTCTGTGCTTTTGCCTGCACAGTTTTTGTGCATTTAATGGAGGTTTTCATGTGTGATCTCTGCAATTTCTTATGGCATTCAAGAAAAATTGTTCTCAAAATTACATGTGCGCACAAGTCACATTTTGAAACTTTAGCCCTGAAATAGTCATCATGAGGACTGACATACTGCAATGAGCATTTTAACCTCAGGATCTGTCATACCAGATTAGAACCTAGGTCTGTTTGAGCCAGTATTCTTCTTTTGATATTGACCAATATCTAGAATTGGCAGAATTTGATGTGTTTTTTTTAAAAATATTTTTGACATAATGTCAATGTTTATTTTAAGCACCTTTTTATTTTTATCAATTTAAATGTTCACAGTTGTGGAAAATTATGGAGGGTCAGACTATGGCAGGCTCAGAGAACAATTATTTAATGATAGTCCACACTGAGATTCAAAAAGTTAGTTTTATAACTGCTGAAACACAAATTGTCAACATCTCGTGTCAAAATATACAAAGTAAAAAGCCTTAAACCAAACTCTAATAAGTTCTCAAGCAGCATTCTTCTTTCTTTGTCTATCTATAAATTGCAGTTATTATAGATGGAAGCATTTTTAGTCAGTTTGTCTGTGCATAGCTAAATCAATGCTTATTAACATTTACCAATAAATATCTAACTCTTCCAAGCCTGAATCAGATGCTCCAAATATAGGCAGTCTGGCATTAGAGAGGTGAAATCTTTCCTGACTTCTGCTGCAATTAGTTTACATGCTGCAGAATGAGATTTGATTACCCTTAAGCAATACAATGTCATCTTAAACACCAAAATGATATGATGTGTTTATGGTATCTCACTTTCCCATATAGTGTTCCATCCTTTCACTAGTGATCAATTAGTTTATTAGTCTTAGCCATAGTGTATTGTGGCTTTCTGAATATCAGGAGTATCTCAAAGCTCTCACTGGAGCTTTTGGTCATTGGACTCCAAGCTACCACGCTGGCTAATTCCACTGCCATTTATTGCATAGCTGGAAGGAAATAGGTTGTCTTCTGATATTGTCATTTAGGGAATCAGATGCTGAGTTCAGCATTATGGGAACATTGGCATGTGTAATAACTCTGAATAAACTCTTTCAAAATCAGTTTGTGAAAAGGAAGATTTATCTTTGCAGATATGAGCTGATAGTAGATGACAAAAAACATAGCAAAAAGAATCCAGCTAGAGACAAAACAGAGCAAAAGCCTGCAAGTGCCAAGAAGTTCTACTTTGGTGGCTCTCCCAACAGTACTCAATATGCCAACTTCACTGGGTGTATAAGCAATGCCTACTTCATCAGGTAGGTAACATCCACAACAGTACACATCAAACAGTCTGTGTCTGACAGCATAGAAAATAAATACCAACGAGAACCGATTATTTTCACAATGAAATATTTTACCTTATTTTGTGGGGTTACCCAGTGTATACAAACGCCTTTTCCTTTAATTTACTATGAAATGCCTCAGAACTGCCCTTCTACATTAAACTGTTGAAGTGGAAATAACTATTGACGTAAATCATCCATTACCATACTTGCTAATTCCTTTAGTGCAATGTATAATTTGCAGAATAATTTACATTTGTATAATGTAATTTGCAGCTCTGCCTTTGTAATAAAAGGATATGTCAGTGTCTCACAAAGCCTCAGAGCTGGGAGTTTGGTCTTGTTGAAATGGTTAGGATCTTTGTGGATCTAAATCATTTTGCAAAATGTTCCTATTTCGATTTTTTTTTCTGAAATGTATTGCTGGTTAATGGTGCCGGATTGAGAGTCCTGCAGACTGAAATCCTTTGTTTATGAATAGCACAGATATAAGACAGGCAGAAGCTGTGCAAGCTGCACGTATTGTCCCACCACTGTGCTAGCCTCGAAGAACCATCTGTGTGTGGGTGAGAGGGTCGTTCATCCCCTCTGCTGAGCCTGCCAAGAAGGATACCAACTAATGCCAGCTGGGAGAGTGTTTTGTGGTGTGTGTGCCCACCCACTAATAACTCTGAACTTAAATGTAGTCAGATTTATTTTCCAAATATCCAATTATCAAGACGGTGATTCATACAGGGAAATTGGACTGACGTGTGTATCAGTTAGAACAAGATTGCCTCTTGCCCTGCACTAGCCACCCACCACAGGTCACAGTCCAAGGAGGGGACAGAACAGAACAGCTCCTCCTATAATGATAATGATGAATGGAGATATGCCAATCTCCTAGAACTGGAACGACCTGAAAGGTCATCAAGTCCAGTCCCCTGCCTTCACTAGCAGGACCAAGTACTGTCCCCTGACAGATTTTTGCCCCAGATCCCTAAATGGCCCCCTCAAGGATTGAAGTCACAACCCTGGGTTTAGCAGGCCAATGCTCAAACCACTGAGCTATCCCTTCCCCCCTCCTGCACTGGTAGGAAGAGGTAGAACTTTAGCTCCATTCCTTCATGCACATCAGCCAGCTCACCTGAGAAATGTGCCGAGCAGAATTGGTCCTTTGCAGATTGCTTCCCCAATGGAACAAGGTCAGTCTGCTTCTGCGTCAGCACAGCTATACACTCCCCTTATTCAGGGCAAAATGTTATATATACAATGAGCCCAACTTTTCCCCAGTGATTTGAAGTCACAGAGCTCTCTAAAATTTCACTTGTAATAAGAAGATCTCTATGGTTGTACCCTAGTGATAACAAGTGAAAAAAAATATATATTTTACACTAGCTTAATTTGGATATTTTAATTATTTTTCCATTCTATTTTTAAAAAGCTGTTTTTGCTACACCTCAGTCAGCTATTCTTAACATTATCCCCTCTTTGAAACAGGTTGGATCGAGAGGTTGAAGTGGAAGATTTCCAGCGGTACCCTGAGAAGGTCCAAACTTCTCTTTATGGATGCCCTGTTGACTCCCCTCCAGTTGCCCTTCTCCATAAGAAAGGAAAGAACTCTTCAAAAGCCAAAGGAAGCCGTAATAAAAAGGTTAGCACTAAATGACTTGTAGCTACTCTGAAATCAGATTACAGTTTGCTAAAGTCCATGTATACTGCCTCATGATCCTAGGCTGGCCAGATTGTTGTGGTTCCAAGACACAACTGAAAAATAACAAAGGATAGGACTTGGTCCCTTTGAATATTTCATAATTTCAAACAGATGGTCTCATTTTGCAGATTTCAAGATTCATCAAAGACTTTTCATTGCAGTTTCACCCATTTTTAAAGGAGACTTTTAAAATGCTCTACCAGCTACTGACGCTTTTACCTGCTAATGAAAATTACTTCTTTATGCCTAGCCCAATGGTTTATCTGGGGAAAGGAGATATACAAAAAGATGTAGTAAAAGTCAGTGAGCATCATAGTATTATAGTAGTTATAGATGGGAAAGAACATATCAAATCCAACTGTCTGCAAGTTATCCCAACAAGAACTTATCAGATACTAAATTGATACTACACTTGATCTCTTAGCCAAAGGATTAAGAAGGGTGTCAGTTGTATAGTTTGCTAGTTTTTGTTTGGGGTTGTTGGGATTGGTTGGTTTTTGTTTGCTTGATTTTATAACACAAGTAAAAGGACACCGTAAATTTTCTACTGCTGGACAATTACAGGGCTGCATTTGCCTCAGCTTCAAGGAACAGTCATATCATTTTTTCCTAGTTAGTAGAATTGGAAAACAAAATTCCTGAGGTCTCCTAAAAAGTGTGACAGAAAGTTCCCCCTCCTGTTTCCTCTTAACTCTTAAGGCAGTGAAAGCAGTGAGCTAATTTTTGCTCTCTGCTACATCCATGCAATTCCACTGAGTATAGTCAACTTTCATCAGTGTAAATGAGTGTAAACCTTAATCCAGTATTCTGAGGTTGAGGTCCTACTATGCTATGTTGAATTGCAGCAGAGCTCATGTCCTTAAAAGGGGGGGAGGCCGCTACAATGGGCTCAGGCTGGCAAATTCATAAGAACTGAATTGCCGTTATATGTTGGCTAAGCAGTTAGAAATTCTGTGTATCTCTGCATCAGTGGTGGGCATGGAGCTGAAAATTAAATACAGTAGAATTATTTGGGGACAAATATATTGATTAGATTTGGAACAACTCTAGATATTTTGATAAGCAATGCAAAATATTACCTATCAGTTGGTAAACAGTATTGTTGCTGCTTGTCGTATGCACACCCACTTTAAACACTTGTTTAATGGCTTTCTTTGTATGAAGGTGGGAAGAGAAAAAGAGAGAACCTCAAAGGCAACTGGCCTCAAAAATTTAGATCAAGAAATGAGTGTGCAAAGAGACCCTGACTGCCAGTTGTCCAAGAACCCCACGGCAATTGAACATGCAAACCAGTTTGGAGGAATAGCAAACAGCCGGCAAGAGTTTGACCACATACCAATGAATTTCAGTGACAGGTAAAGCATTACATAGTAACCTGAGAAATAAAAACAATTTACTCTCAGGGAAAAGAGCCATGGAAACAAACAAACAAAGAACTTGGAACTAACAAGATGTACTTGCTGCCATTACCTTGGTGGTTGTGTTTATATGCTGTATTCCTTTCATGGGCTCTTCATCTGCTTTGTGTTTTGAGAAATTGTGCCTTCCTATCTGCTTGTATGGCACCTATTACAATTTGGATGCTAGTGCAATAATACTGCTAATAATAATATATTAAACCAGAGCCGTAACTAGGAATTTCTGCACCCGAGGCAGGGGCGCAGAAATTCCTAGTCCTCCCCTCCGCCGAATTGCTGCCAAAGCCGCGGGACCAGCGGACCTCCCGCAGGCAAGCGGAAGTGGCTTCGGCGGCAGTTCAGCGGAGGGTATTATTAGCAGTCGCCGAAGCTGCTTCTGCTTACCTGCGGGAGGTCCGCCGGTCTGTCTGCAAAAGGCCCCCTCCGCTGAATTGCCGCTGAAGCCGCGGAACCGGCGGACCTCCCGCAGGTAAGCGGCAGGGCGGAAGTGCTGCTAATAATACCCTCCGCCGAAGCCGCTTCCGCTTGCCTGCGGGAGGTCCGCCGGTCCCGCGGCTTCGGCGGCAGTTCGGCAGAGGGGGCCTTCTGCAGACAGACTGGTGGACCTCCCACAGGTATGCCGGGGTGGCTTCGGCAGTGGGGAAGGAGGGGGCGCCCCAAACCTCTGAGCAAGCCAGCTGCATCCCTCCCATATCACAGGCAAAAAGACTTAGGCCAAAGCCTGCAGGCCTGACTCAATCAATACTCAGCAAAAATGCCCATTTTACTTCTATAGGAGCCTGCCCTGAGTAAGAAATGCAGGATTTGACTCAATATTAATACTATTACAATATCATATATTTACATAATGCACTCCCTCCAAAAGCACATGTCCAAGCACAGGCTATATCTCACTCTCTCTCTGCACACATAAGCAATAATGACATCAGGGAGAACTGCATGGCCTAAGTGAACATATTTATATAAATATCAGAGGGGTAGCCATGTTAGTCTGGATCTGTAGAAGCGACAAAGAGTCCTGTGGCACCTTATAGACTAACAGACGTATTGGATGCATCCGATGAAGTGGGTATTCACCCACAAAAGCTTATGCTCCAATACGTCTGTTAGTCTATACGGTGCCACAGGACTCTTTGTCATATTTATATAACAATCACTTCCCCAGCCATTGAAGTACAGTCACCTCTTGGGTGGAACATGGCAGCTGTCTAGCAGCTCTGCACAGTGGATTAAGACAAGAAGCAAAAGGATACCATGTCCTATTCAAACAGCAGTGGAATTGTAGGTAATGAAAGTAATTCCCTACATATGGTTCGTTTGGTCTGCATAGCAAGGACATTAAATGCTCATACTCTCACAGAAATTGGCATATGATAGTCTATGACTACAAAGGATCAGGATCTTGGTTTAATGTTTATGCAAAAACCATCAGATTCAACAACACAGTGGTCCCTAAGCATACTGGGGCACTGGCTCAGAGGGAAGAATGGCATTTACTGAATCACAATGAAACCACTGAATTTGTTTTGCTTCAATACAGTATTTTACAAACTATTGCAACCTTGATGTTGAAGTTCAAAGTGTAGTACATCTGAGACAGATGACAACAAAAGAGAACCCAAATTCTATTCCTTCCTAATGCTGCTTTGTTTATTAATTAATATATTTATAAAAAATTAACATGGAAGTCATAGGTTTCATGATTTTAATGTTGATTAAAAACACCCCTGACTTTGACATTTTAAAATATTTCCTTGTGGGTGAGTGTATATGAAATAAAGCATTTCAACAAATCTGACAGAAAATCCTGAGAGATGCCAAGCTAAACTTTGGACTAAATGAGACGTGCGAGCGAGCAGGAACTCAGCACCACCACTGCTGTAACATAAAGGACCGGGCTAGTGAACATTCAGGCCTCCACTATACTAATTCTCCCGACCTTGCCATATTGGGAGCCCTAGTGTAGATGACATTTTAAGCACTGTGGCAATTAGACCTTCTGTTTTAATAATGCGGGGATGTGGCAGGGCATGATCCGCTCCGGCCTCTTTCCAACCAAACAATTTGGAGACTCTCTTCAGGTGAAACACACAGTGATTTATTTATAAAATTCATGGCCACTGCCTTTGCAAATTGTACAGCAGCTTTACGAACCCAGCAGGGGAGAGATCTCCTGTGGCCTTGGCTCTACCAGCCTACAGCTCTTTTCCTTTCTGGCCCCCTTTTCGCACTTTCTTTCTGTGCCTTGGTCCCTTCTGAGTTAATGAGGTAATTAGCTTTTAACGCTCTCCCGCCTAGCCTCAATCTATCAATGTGGCACAGTTCCCCATATTCAGGTGTGTGCGGGGCAACTGATTGAAGTTGCAGGGATCAGAGTGCTGGATCAGCTGCTGTAGCCCAGACCTCTGTCACAGCATGTAAGAAATGCATATATACTTCTTAGTGATTGATCTGTATTGATTTTATTCACTCCCTAGGATTTTGTTTTGGTTTTCAAAAGATGAGTTCTTTGTGAGATGGATTTTCCTCTGCTTGGTATCAGCTCTGCCTTCTATTCAAACAACCATATAGAATGTACATCTAAAACATAATCTGCATAAACAAGGAATGTATTCTCTGGCATAAGGGGACAGATCTCAATTCTCCCATCTCGGCATGGTGACTTCAGTCTGCTCTGTTACTAAAATGACATGTTTTTATTTGACAGATCACAGTTCTCCATTAGTCTGAAAACTCACTCAGCCCATGGAATGATCTTTTATGCCTCTGATCAAGAGGAAAACAACTTCATCACCCTTTTTCTTGCCCATGGCCGGCTGATTTTTATGTTTAATGTTGGTCATCAGAAGCTAAGGATTAAAAGCCAAGAGAAGTACAATGATGGCCTTTGGCACAATGTAAGTTGAAGAAAGTGACTGATGTTATGATTATGATATGATGATATATGCATCTGGAAACCATAGTAGAGAATCTTCTGATCCAACAATTCATTTCCATGGGGATGTCAGTCTTTGTCCATAATACATATACTTGCCTATATGCTGAGAAAGGCCTGCTAACGTTTTAAAATCCACCATGTAGATCTAAGTATTTTGCCAAGTCATTAACTGGGGGCTAAGGAGTTTAGTCAGTTACAGTAATCCAGCTGTTTCCCATACATACAGCCAAGTGGAAGAGGTGGATGTGATCAGGCCAAGAAAAAGCCAAGCAAGGTTTGGAAAGGCTTAGAGCTGGAAGAGAAGGCTGTGTGATCAGAAGCAGTATTGAGACAAAGGAGCTGGGAGGGCAGTGAGGGCACCTTAAATGTGAACAATATATGTAATATAAGATATATATGTATGTGTAAATATATTCTTTGCATTGTTGTGGCCATACTGGTCCTGGAATATTAGAGAGACAAGGTGGGTGAGGTCCAAAAAAAAGATATTACCTCACTCATCTTGTCTCTGTAAATATCTTGGCTATATACAATGTTCTGTTTTGTTTAACATAATGTTAAGACAAAAGTTTCATTACCAGCCTTTTATATGTGGGAGGAGACAGTTGTCCAACAGAGAAGATTAACAGTTTAAATACAGCCAGTGTGCAGACTGAATCAGACAATCTTCTCTAATACCCTGCTGTTATCTCATGTTCTCATCTTCTTCTGCTATACAGTGATGTTTCCTCAGCAGTTTCATTATCATCTGCTTCAATAGTTAAAATTGTCACTGAATACATTTTCTCCCTTTCAAGGTGATATTTGTTCGGGAAAAAAATACTGGTCGTTTGATAATTGATGGTCTCCGAGTATTGGAAGAAAGTCTTCCTTCTGTTGATAATACATGGCAAGTCGGTGGACCGCTTTATATAGGGGGTGTGGCTCCAGGAAAAGCTGTAAAAAATATCCAGGTAAAATAGACACATCATATATGAAATTACTAATGTACATTTTGGCCCCGATCCTCAGGTGTGGCTGCAGACCACACAGCACAAATCGGGGGCGGGGGTGAAAGGTGGGTTCAAGCCACCACTGTGTTCCTGGATCCTGGGCTGTTGATGTACTGGGCTGGACCCGTAGCAAAACCTAAAACAGCCAGGCGATCATTATGGCAGTCAAGGATCACCGAGGACCACAGAAGTAGCCGTCACACCCCTTTCCTCTGGCCATGCCCACTATGCAGGCTGAACAGAGAAGATGACATAGGAATCATTCTGCCAGCTCTGCATCCCTGGAAGATCCCTTTAAACTGGGATGATCCCTCTCACGTGGCTATTTAAACTGGCTTCTGGGCTGCTTTTATTCTGCAGAGTGACTCAAAGATGCTTCTCCACAGACAAGGACTAGGACTTATTTGTTTTCCTTCTAAAGAAGTTACACAGCAAAACAGCATTACTTTATAGTAGAAGTACACCAGGGAAGTGCTGCTAACATTTTAACAAGGGGCTCCCACAAAAATTATTCCCATTTGCCTATGACAAACTCTATGTACAATATAAAGAATGTGTGTGCTTCCGGGGGTGAGGGAATAGGGAAACTTTGTTTTGCCATTTATTCAAATCTGCTTCCTCATAAACAAAAAAAAAAGGAAGAGGCAGTACAATCTGGCAGACATGCATCACCCCAGCCTATTCAGTGGCAAAAGAACTAAGTGTGCTGCGATACCCTGAGAACTCTTTTCAGCATGTCATCGATTATAACCAGATTATTTGTCTGTTTTGTCTAATCTAATCTAATCTAATCTCTATGGCCCCCATCATCATTGTATCTAAGAGCCTCCTTAACACTCTAAAAACTAGAGATATCAATAACACTCCCTCCTTCACTTTCTTCCTTCTCAGATGGTAATAAAATAGCATGGCTTTGAGGATTTTTTTATTTGTTTCTTTTAGTAATTTGGATAGGAGGGTGTGTGGTGGATGTGTAGGTGGGTGTAGACCTTACTAAGGGAAAGCTAAAACAAAGACATTCTCCTTCCTTAGAGGTTTTTAAGGTCAGGCTTGACAAAGCCCTGGCTGAGATGATTTAGTTGATGTTGGTCCTGCTTTGAGCAGGGGGTTGAACTAGATGACCTCCTGGGGTCGCTTCCAACCCTGATATTCTATGATTCTATGATTCATTTTGTTGGTTGTTTGTCACAGCAATAAAGAATAAAGGTCTGTGACATATATGTAAATTGTGAAGGTTTTAAGCAGACAGTGATTTTCACTTGTGTTGTCTCAGATACCTGAGAGCTTTACATAGGTACATGAAGGCCAAGAGTCTGCCCTGCACATTGGAGATACATTGGAGGATGCTGAAGAGCAAAAACTTGACAAAGCAAAACCCAAAGTAACCAGGATTCATAGAATATCAGGGTTGGAAGGGACCTTAGGAGGTCATCTAGTCCAACCCCCTGCTCAAAGCAGGACCAATCCCCAATTTTTGCCCCAGATCCCTAAATGGCCCCCTCAAGGATTGAAGTCACAACCCTGGGTTTAGCAGGCCAATGCTCAAACCACTGAGCTATCCCTCCCCCTGAATTCCTCCTGGGGAATCCATGGGTGCACATACCAAGGTAGCTCTGCCACCCATGGAGAGGAGAGGGCGTGGCTGGAGCCCTGCTGCTGTGCTCCATCTATTCTTTATTTTCCAAAGCTCAGAAAAGGCCATGAGAGCACAAGTTAGCTCTTATCTGAGGTTGGTCTGACTGACACCAGGGGACAGGCAGGACCCAGAGTAAGAGAAGCACAAAGGTAGTTTAAAGTCCCTTCCCATACCTCCACCCTTCCCTTTTCCCTACCTAGTGCAGAAATGGTGCCACAGAAAAACAGGGGCCTAGAATTCATAAACAACCCCAGCTGGAGCTCTGAATCAAAAGGGAAAGACAAAAGACTTACTTTCCTTCCAGGGGTATTTTACTTAATAATCACTCACTTTGTTTCCTCAGATTAACTCAGTCTACAGTTTTAATGGTTGTCTCAGCAATTTACAGCTCAACGGAAGATCAGTCACTTCTGCTTCTCAGACATTCAGTGTGACTCCTTGCTTTGAAGGCCCATCAGAAGCAGGAACATACTTTTCATCAGAAGGAGGATATGTAATTCTTGGTAATGTGCAACTGAACAAATTTATCCAATAATAAGACTGGAGTATTTACTGTACTTCACATGTGGATGAGAGAGTTGGGTATCTTTCTATCTAGCTGCAGAATTTTTTAAATGTAATCATCACTGTGCAGGGAGTCATGAGACATCAGTTCAACAACATGACATATCCTTTACCTAATGTTGGTGTGGAAAATGTCAGTATGTAAAAAACTATATTTTACAAGTTCTCGTGTCAAATTTCTTTTCACTATGGGGAAGTGTAAATTCTTAAAGATTCATTGGAGTCAATGGAGCTAAAACAATCCACACCAGCTGAGGATCTGCTCCTGAATTTTTAAGTGACAAAATAATACTCAACTCAAAAGGCATATGAAAAGATTTCCTGTATGTCATGAAGTGGGTTAGCAGTATGTATAACAAAATCATTTAAGTTATTTAAGGCTATGGAACAATATTTATTCTGGGAAGTGTCTTATGGATAAATTGTGCGTAATAGGCACTAGGCCAAGCAGAGCATGTAGCTGGGCCACAACACCTCAAGAGAATAGTAGGAGGGCTTGCTGGCTGTTTCTGATCTGCTCCATAGCTTGCCGCGGGGTTGGAGGAGGGGGTTAGTGCTACTGAATCCTGCAGTCTCTACTCAGACAAACAGGGCCAGCTCTAGCTTTTTTGCCACTTAAAAAAAATAAAAGCCGCAGCCGGAGCTGCCGAAGCCAAAAAAAAAAAAAAACAGCCCTTCAAATGTGCTGCCCCAGGAATGGCCGGAATGCTGTCCCTTCCGATGTGCCGCCCCAAGCACCTTCTTCCTTTGCTGGTGCCTGGAGCCGGCCCTGCAGGCAAAACTCCCACACTCTGAGGCTATGTCTACACTGTAGCCTAAGTTGGCAAAATGTATGTCGCTCAGGGGTCTGAATATTCCACCCCCCTGAGCAACATAAGTTATACCGACATAAGCTCTCGTGTGCACTGCGCTATGTCGGTGGGAGAGCTTCTCCCACATACATAGCTTATGCTGCTCACGGAGGTGGGTTTTTATGCAAAGGGGGGAGAGCTCTCTCCTGTTGGAATAGAGCGTCTTCACCAGACATGCTGCAGAGGTACAGTTGCATAGTACAGCTATGCTGCTGCAGCATTGTAAGTATAGACATGGCCTGAGTTAGAGCTGCAGAATTTCACTCCGAGTCAGTTTCACATGAGGAGGCTGCATGAGGGGAGGATAATGCCCTGGGGGGGGGAAATTGCCTAGAATGTCTCAATTTTCTACTTTCCCTTTTGCTGTCAAAAAGTATCTTCAAGACTAAAATATTTGTAACAATATTAAAACCAGAGGTCAGAGTTAGAACTGCAATGTAGTAGATGTTCAGTTTCACAATTAATCTGGGTATAGAAATAATATTGTGTGACTGCTCACTTTTCTCCCCGCAGATGAATCCTTCAGTTTAGGCCTGAAATTTGAAGTTGTTTTTGAAATACGCCCCCGAAGCAATTCGGGAATCCTAATGCATGGTCACAGTGTGAATGGGGAGTACCTGAATATGCACATGAAACAAGGACAGGTATAAGGAAGGTCACATTTTCTTAACTGTTATGCCTAGTTCCCTCTACAGTGTATTTGGATTCAGTGCTACATGCAGCTTTTGTCTAACAAATTCACTATTCCTTGAATCTTCTTTCTCTCCTAAATATATTACCCCATTAAACAAGAAGAGGTTAAGCACAACCCGGATACTTATATTAATGTACATAAACATTTATCAGCCAACATCAAATCAAATTACTTTATTGGCAACAACAATTAATATTTAATGTACAGATGAAAGGGAAGAGGTACACTGACACTTTGGTGCTGCTCTTTCATCTGCATATTAAAAATGTATAACAGTTACAAGGAAGGTGAGTTGATTTCATTTTCATGGTGAGTTAATACACCGTTAAAAGAGACATCTGAGCTGTGCTCATCTTTTTTTAGCAGACACGTTGAGGCGGTGCTCCCATCTGACTCTTGGGCTGATAATCAGAGCCCCCAGGGTTTTGGAAAACTATCAATTGAAAACAATGAACTTGAGATTAAGTCTCTAAACCAGTGGTTCTCAAACGTTTGTACTGGTGACCCCTTTCACATAGCAAGCCTCTGAGTACGACTCCCCTTATAAATTAAAACACCTTTTTAGATATATTTAACACCATTATAAAAGCTGGCTGCAAAGTGGGGTTTGGGGTGGAGGCTGACAGCTCACGACCCCCCATGTAACAACCTTGCGACCTCCTGAGGGGTCCCAACCCCCAGTTTGAGAACCCCTGCTCTAAACAGTTGTTGCTATTATTGCTTGTTGCTGGTATTACAGTAACACCTGGAGACCCCAACCAAAACTGGGGTTCTATAGTGCTAAATGCAATATATACACATAATAAGAGAGGCTCCCAGACAGACAAATGTTTGGAGAAAGAATCATTTCTCCCACTTTTAAGATGGGAAACTGAGGCATGGAGGATAGAGCTGTAACAAGTTTTGATCTTTATAAATTAACAGGGGACATTAACCTCTGAGCCTTTTGCAGCTGCATATGGTGTCGCTGTCACGGCACTGTTAACATATGGATCTATACATGACTGGTCCAGTGTGATCTTTAGTATGCATATAATATATAGATGGGAGTCAGAGATGAAATGCGGTAGGGAAAGGCATAGGTGAGTATAGCCCCCTTCCCCTCACCAAAATGGTCATGCAGTTACCCCCTTAGCAAATGGCTGTATACTTCTGATGTGATTTTCTTTAAGCACATAGTCAATGCTCTTTCTTTTTTGAAAATTGCTTTCTGTTTCGTTTATTGACAGACACTTCTACATGAGATAAACCAGAATGGCCAGCCCTTTTCACTTACTTTTAAACCGTCAACCATCTTAGTTCACCACCATCAGATCACCTGACCACTTTATTAGGCCAGTAGACCCTTTCCCCAAGTCTTTTGTATTTCATTTTGCTAGTGATGCCCATAAACTTGGCCAAGGCCAAGGGAAAGCAAAAAGAGGATGAGGCTTACTGCAGTTTCTTATGTTGATACCCTCCAGAGAAAAAGAAAAATGTTCCCTAATTATCACTGGCATTTCCTCTACAATGAAAGCTGAGTGATTTCTTTTAATCATTTTCAGTGAACAACCAGTGAATATTATACGTGTACATCGACACTGCAATGGAGGTGTAATTTCCAGCTCAGGCAGACATACATGCGCTAACTTTGATTGAGCTAGCGCACTAAACATAGCAGTGTGACCACAGCTGCTCAGGCTAGCTGCCCACGTACAATCCCATCCAAGAACTTAGGTATGTACCCAGGAAGTTAGTCCGAGCCGCTGCCCATGCCACCGTGGCTATACTGTTATTTTAGTGTACTAGATCGGTCAAAGCTATCGCATGTATGTCTACCTGAGCTGCCTCTACTGCACCTCCAGTTGCAGTACCCTAAGGGCCAATTTCTGAACCTTTGCACAGCCCAAGTAAATGTGCATGAGTTGTGAGTGCTCAGAAGGAATATTGCACTCCGCCACAGACAAAGCTGCTCCACAACTGCTATTGCAGTCTTTATGGGGAAAGATGGTCTTGCAATTAAGGCACTGAACTTAGGAGAATTGGGTTCAGTTCCTAGCTCTGCCACAGATGTCCGTTGTGATCTTAGTTCGCTTAAGCTCTCTATGCGTTGATTCCCCATCTATACAACGGAGAGGACAATACTTCTTTTCTCCTACCCTTTGTCTGTCTTCTCTGTTTAGATTGTAGGCTCTTCAGGGCAGGGACTATCACTTACTAAATGTTTGTGCAGTAATAAGCACTAAGTAATACAAAAATAATCAATAAGACAGCCGTTCTGGAAATGTGAGTGAAATTGGTTGAGGTAAATTCTTTGTTAACCGGGGGTAAAAAACAAAACAAAAATCTTTCCCTGTGTTCAGAACACACATGTTGCAAAAACTGCTGAAATTAGAAGCTTGAAACGTGGTTCATTTTAAAGATCTCTTAAGAATTAGTGTAAAGGAAATTGGTTCAATCACTTTTAAAGTTATAAATGTTAAAATTGGGAAACTAGCATTAGTGCAACAACAAAGTGGAAAAAAAGGGGGGGGGAGTGATGGGGGGGAAATAAAGAAAAGATTTTACAGTATGAATTACATTGGTTTTCCCCCAGGTTACAGTGAAACTGAATAACGGAATCAGAGACTTTTCAACCTCAGTTACACCAAAACAAAGTCTCTGTGATGGCATGTGGCACAGAATTGCAGGTGAGTAAATCTCGGGTCTTACCACTGTGAAGGGTAGTGGAACCTGATCCTCCCTCCATGGTTGTCCATTCTCATGGGTCACAGCAGAGGGAGTAGGGATCATGCCTTCAACTCCTCACCAGCATTTGGGATTAAAGGTCCCCAAAGCAAATTTGTATGGAAGAAGCAGTCCATGCCCAAGGACAGTAGTGCGTCCTGGGCCTGCACTGTATGAGCCAAGGGAGGCTTACACATGGGCCATAGACAGTCTAGCCCATACTGTACAGCAGATCAAATAGACATCTTCAGACGCCATACAAAGCATAAATGATATATTTTATAATTAGGGCTTTTTTGACAAGATTTTGCTTTGCATTCCAGTTATTAGAGCCTCTAATGTGGTGCAGCTGGATGTGGACTCTGAGGTAAACCATGTAGTAGGACCTATAAATCCAAAGGCAGTTGACCAGAGGGAGCCTGTGTTTGTTGGAGGTGTGCCAGGTAAGACTTGTCAGCGTTGTTATAACTTTGTACCCAAATGCCAACACGGTTTAAAACAGAAACAGAAACATTTACTCTGTGCTCTCTATTTTCCTCACGTGATCCCAAATTTTGAAGAACTGACCTAATGTCCTGGTAAAATTTGACAGCTTAAGGAGAGGTGATTGAAAATTTTCTGAAAGAACAGTTTTCCATCACAAAATGTTGATTTGATGGAATCTAAACATTTCATGCAGCTGGGGAGATAGTTGGGGAGCCACCGGGGAAGCAGGAGAGCTGACTTGCTGGCCCCATAAAAAAAAAATTGCATTTCCGATTTTTTTGTTCCAATTTGGAATGAACTTTTTTTTTTTTTAGGGAGACAGGGGGAAAATGTGAAATTTTCTATGGGACAGAAATTCCAGTTCCCACATAGTTTCAGTCTCCGGTTCTTGCGTTGCTAGGCTCCTTCCAACTCCTCCAAGCAACAACTCCCTTGAACATTGAATATACAACCTGAAAATTCTCATTCTGACTGTCGATTTCCAATGCACAGATGTCTGTTAATGTGACTTTGTGACTCAGACCATCTGTGTGGTGTGGGCCAAGATTACTATATTTACTTCCATTATTCAGTACTCTGTTGCGCTTTCATATGCAAACTGTAATCAACAGGATGTAATTTGACTTTTAAATCACTTTCCGTAAAATCTGCATCTCTCTTTAGTAACATGTAGCATTATTTCGCTGTGCCATGAATGTCAATCAAGAATAGCATTAACAATACAATTATATTATTATATTCCTTATCTTGGATTAGTAGTTTGAGAGTATGATGCTCTCATTCATCCCACACTATGAGGGGGAGGAAATGAGTCGACGGGAACCACAGCTTTGTGCACAAGCTTGCTCACTCTTTAATTCTAAACTGAAATTTTCTTAGAACTTCTAAACAATCATCACAAAAACTACCCTGATATGTAATATAATGTGGTAATTGTGAATGCTGTTCCGGCCTGTGATAACCAAACTTTATAATTCTGCATTAGCTATAAAATACTAAAAAGACGTTATATATTGACTCCATGATATTATCATCATCTTGGAACAGAAGTATCCAATAATGAACTTCACTACAACAAACAAGACATAACACTGAATGTAGATATAGTAAACAGATAACACATTTACCCTTATGTGTCTGTTTTATTTGGCTATATTTAGTTATATCACAAGAAATTACAAAATTAGACTCAGATCTATACATGGATTTAGACACCCAATGCCCAAATGTAAGGGCCTAAACCGCAGTACTAGGCAGCCTGATTAGCTCTCAAGAAAACTTCCATCCAAACAAATTTTGATTAATTAGGGGAATATTTTTTCCACTTTCTGACCAGCTGTAATAATTATGCTACTAAATCAGGCCATTTCACAAACCGTGGTTGATTGATAGCCCTATACAAAACCATGCTGTAGAATTAGGATATTCCAGTTTTCTTGTTGTACTGACTCTACACCCAAGATATATCAGAGGGTGGCCTAGTGAATAGAACACTGCACTGGGACTCAGAATACCTGGTGACTAGTCACCATTCTGCCAATGGCCATTTGGGTGAGTTGTCTCACCTCTCTAGGTCTGTTTCCCCAACCATAAAATGGGGCTAATGATGCTAACCTCCTTGGTAATCCGCTTTGAGATCTACTGCTGGAAAGAGCTATACAAAAAGTAAGTATTAATAATATTGGTTTACTGATTTTGTGTCTCTTTTTAAATCTATCTGCACAATAAAAATATTGGAGATTGCCTGTATGTACCAGAGAGCCAGATCTGATCCCTTGGAATTTTGCTAGAACTGGAGCTGATCTCACTGAAAACTGGTTTTGGTAAAAGAAGTTTTTTTCAGAAATGATTTTGATTTTTTTTTTAATAATTTCAGTAAAAAATAACCTGAACCATGTTTCAAGAAACAGAAAAGGGGTCAATTTCAAACCTGCAATACAGAAACAACTTCCAAATATTTTCAAAATCATTTCCCCAGTTTTCAGCCAGCTTTATTTAAAATTGTTGTAAATGGTACTTCTGTCATCATTGGTTCTAATTCTCCTTTTTTATTTGGTTCTTCCAGAGTCCCTTCTAATGTCCAGCCTGACCACACGCAACTCCTTCACTGGCTGCATTCGTAACTTTGTGATTGATGGAAAGCCAGTGAGTTTCAGTAAAGCAGCTCTGGTCAGTGGTGCTGTGAGCATCAACACATGTCCAACAGCCTGATACTTCACAGCAGCAACACTGCAAACTTCTTTACAGCACTGAAGGAAAAAAACAAGCAAAAGAAACCATGTTCTATTCCATTACCAATGCTGGGGGGGCGGGGAAATGAAAATATATCATCCAGGATCTTTATATGATAAAGCAGTTATGCTTAAGGTCACTCACTTGAAATTTCTAAACAAAAAACATGGAGAATAAACAGAGATGTTATCTGTTCAATGCTCTTACTAAACCACAAGAATGAGTTTTACAATTCTTACAGTATCTTTGTAGCAAGCCCTATCACGCTGTCAATGAAAATGCTGATGGATTACAGAATAAAGGCAAATTATTTTAAATATGTTGCTTTCCAGAGAGACCTTTAAATCATTTCATTCCATACCATACAAATGCCCTAGGTCACCATCTTTGGTTTAACTTGAAAAGAATTGCTAATATGCATTAAAGTTAGATAACAGACTTACTGTGCAAACAATTGTGTGCAAGATTATTTTACATGGAGCTCATTTATTCTTTGCTCAGCTAAAATGGGAGTATGCTGACGATAGAATTTTTGGAAACAATAAAAAAATTAGAACCCATTTCTTTCCACTTCCAGGTGAATTTGTGGAACCCTTTTCTAGTGATTTTCTCATCTGACACCATGTAATAGTTTGAATCCAAGCATGAGGTGAAGCAGGACTTACTATTTTTAATATACATAATGGTTGTTACATAAACTAAACAATATTAGGACAAACTGCCTCACATAGAAAGCAGAGTGTGCATGTGTGTGTGTGGGCTGATTGAAATTTTCAAAATTTAAAGTTTTTGATTACATTTTTCATCTAAATTTTAATATATCCAATATACATATATAAATACACAAAGATCCAGGACCTGATTATAGGTATAACAAGTAATTTCACTGACTTCAGCAGAGTTACTCCTGATCTACACTTGTGTAAACCAGAGGAGAATCAGTCCCAAAGCATCTGGAGAAACACCATCACACAAGTGTAATGATCACCCCATTGTGAGATCATTGGGGTGTGTGGTATGCCAACCTTTCTCTGACAGTACTTGGAAGCACATCCAGTGGGCCACTACTCAGAGGCAAGAAGGAAAAGTATTGCAGTTGCTAGGCCTACTGTAATCTAGCACATCATGGATCCCAATAAGCACTCAGCCAATTCCCTTCAAATGCCACATTCTGCTCAGGTCCCCTAGAAACCTGACTCCCTGACATTTCCACTCCTACCAACCATCCTCCCAATTGCCATAAACCTTCCCCATCCTGCTAATCTCTAGCCCTCCAATGCAGGACAGAAAAGAACAGCAGATTCACTGTTTAGCAGATTCACTATAGGTGTTACTGAAATTCCTTTTCAGGTTATCTGCTGCTTCAAGGCAGGTACAGCCAACAATAACAGACACTTGCATCTCCTAGGCATATACCACACTATTGTTTATTAAATGTTGGTAAAAGGCAGGTGTTACATATTCATTACTGTGTATTTTATTTGTATGCAGACACCCAGAATGTTCTTCCAGCTCACTTCTGTTCCAAAGAAGTGTTTGAGCTCTGGGAATAAACAAAAATTGTCCTGGCTGGGTAGTGGGGCTTTTCTTCCAGTGTGCTTTGTAGGAAAGAATGATGATCACTTTCCCCACTTAGTCAGATCTTGCTACCTGAAGTTCATTCATGAATCAAAAAAACACAGTTCAATTAGAATTCACAAAAATGTTAATATTCAATTTACTCCACCTTAATGTATCAGAAGCTAATCGAGCTGAGCGGGGGCTGATCCTACTTCTGTTAAAGTATATAGGACCAGGAGCTTCCCCGCTCACCACTGTCTTGGGGAGGAATTCTCCATGAGGCTTGCTTCTCAGACTTCTAACCCATCAGGGAGTACAGGATTTACCCTCCCCAGAGACCTGCAGGAGTCCAGGACCACCTGCATGAGAGGCCTTGTACCTCCACACTAATACTGATGCCCAGCAGCCCCTCTGGCTTCCTGGCCACGTCTGCCTAAAGGAAGGGGGCCTGCAAAGAAAAAATACTGTAGCCCCAGATGGTATTGTCTATTCCAGGGAATCTTTATATGGCTGAGGTGGAGGAGAAATTTCTTCCCCTGGCATTCCCAGATTCTGCCCCCACCCCCAGTATGGACCCTCAGCCTTTCCAAGAACCATTTCATTTGGGTCAAATGATGCCTGTACCTGTTTCCAAGCCAGGTTCACACAACTTCTGCATTAACAGTCCAAGATAATGGTGTTTGTCTCAGAAAAGGGAATTTCTCAGGGCAGAAGCCTTTCCAGATTTCAGTTTGCTTCTTGGTCATTCACAGTGTGAAAGGTTGCAGCTACAGACTGGAAAAATCCTTCATCCAAAACAATTCCAGTGTTATTATGGAGTCTTTATTCTAGCTCAGCTACATGAGAGATGGGAGACAATCTCTTTGAGAAGACTATATTTATTCTCTGCCACCATCAAGACTGACATACTGCATAGGCTGCTCCAAAATAAGGTACAAGCCGGGGCATCATTTCAGAAAAACTGAAGGGGGGCAGTTGTGTCAGAATATAGAACATTATATATGATTATAGTATTTCCTGCAAAGTCTGGAAGGAGGGTGTCATATACTTCTGTACCAGATATGGACTGGTCTCAGAGCTTGCTTATACACACCAGATGTGTTCATCCTAAAATCCTGTAATGCTACCAGATATGCTACCAGATATGCCTCAAATTAGCTTAAATGAGGTATTTTACAGAGTGCCACCTAGTGACTAAACAGTATAATACAGTTTAACATTCCATTACATCTCTCCCTTTAAGCTGTACATGCCTACCATTTACAATATTTACATTATCACGCTGTCGCTGAAGTTCAGTACGTATCAGTCTGTTAAGTGTCTCTTAATCATACTGGTTTTCTAATTACATGACTCAAACGCATAACAACTTGGTCATCTGGCTGTCCGTTAGTTGCAACAACTGGCTTTGGTCGGTTTGGAATCTTTGAATTGTCTTCTTCGTGTTCTGCATACACCATCTGTAGACTGAGTTCTGTTGATTGTTCTTTCTGAGGAAAAAACTGTAGATGTCAACATTTTCTGTTGAACTCTCCACTTGTTGGTCTTAATCACATATGATCTGGGCTTTGAATTCTTTTTCTTTACGACAGCTGAGTTGTCCATCCCTTTTCTCCATCCAGTTTGCACAAACACAGTCACCAGTTTCTAGACCAGGCAATTCTCTGAGTGTCATCTGTTGTAAAAGTGTTCATAGGCTCTTTTTGCCATTTTATCCAAATTGGCTACTCTCTTCATGTCTGGCTACTTTGAAGATAGATTCTTTTCCAGAGTTGAAACCATAGTTCTGAATTGTCTTGCCATCGAGAGTTGTGCTGGACTATATCCACTAACTGGCATTGCTCTATAACTCAGAAGAGTGGGGAATGGATCCTTCTACTGTAGGATTTTCTTGGTTGTCTGTACAACTTTCTCAGCCTCTCCATTCACTTGTGGGTAATGTGGACTGCTAGTAATATGATCAAGATCACTTTTTGTTCCGAATGACTTAAATTCTGCTTAGTGAATTGTGGTCCATTCTCCAACACTAGTTGTTCTCGAATACCGAAGTGAGCAAAACTGTTCTTTGGTTTCTCGATAACACTGTGACATTTTATATCTTCCAAATATGTTATTTCTGTATTCCTGGAAAAACAGTCCACAACGACCAGGTAATGATGTCTGCTGAATTCACATACATCTTCAGCTAGTCTCTTCCAAGGTCTGTCTGACACAGGTGTTGTTATTAAAGGATCTTTGTGCTTTGTTGGTCTGTTAGTTCTGCAATGTTCATATGCAAATATTTTATTCTTTATGTCCTGGCTGATGCCCAGCCACCACACTGATTGGTGAGCCTGTTCAAGTCATTTAATTAATAATTGATGGCCTTCGTGGATGGGGTATAGGATTTCCCTTCTCATATCATTTGGAATTATGATGCAAATGTTTTTAATCATGAGTCCATTTGACCCACTTAATTGTCCACTGTAAAATCATAGGCATTTTCTATGGAGCACCCATGGAAAAAAATTAGTAGGTGCGTAGCACCCACTGGCAGCTAGCTTCCCCCTGTCCCCCACAGCGCTTCCCACACACCAGTGGCCCCGCCGATCAACTCCTCCCCCTCCCTCCCAGTGCCTCCAACCCACCAAGATCAGCTGTTCTGCAGTATGCAGGAGGCACTGGGAGAGAAGTGGGGATGGGGGTGTGCACTGGGAAAGGGGTGGAACTGGGTGGGAAGAGGG
The DNA here is from genome assembly GCA_037349315.1 of Chelydra serpentina. NCBI lineage: Eukaryota > Metazoa > Chordata > Testudines > Chelydridae > Chelydra > Chelydra serpentina. The sequence goes on from JBAIAC010000010.1 coordinate 51,004,972, forward strand.
GGGCAGGAATGGAGCGGGGGAAAGAGGCGGGGTGGGAGGGGGGGTTGGGAGAAGGGATGGGGTGGGGTGGAGCGGGGGTCGGGGGTTAGGGGAAGAGGGTGGGTGGGGGCAGGGCCAGGAGCCCGGAGGAAGCAAAATAGTCTCATGCCTCTTCCTTAGTGTTCTTTAGATACTTGGGCCAGCCACCCCTAAAGTAACGTAGAACTTCTGAAGTTGCAGATCTGTCAAGGTTTCTTTTTGTAGCTGATGTAATCTCTTTTTCCAACACTGCTCTGTATGAGTCCACCATATCCACATACACCTTTACATCATCTTCAAGCTCACGGGTAGGTCAGAGCAATGCTAGGCTCTGTGATAGAGTATCTGCTACTACCAGATTTTTCCCAGGAACATATTTAGCAATTGGGTTTCATCGCATTAACCTTAGCAAAAGACATTGACATCACAGCAATACTTAATCCTGGGGGTTTCCACTGATGAGGGTTACAAGTGGTTTATGGTCTCCATATGGAGGCGTGGATTCATCTTCCACTTCTAAAACCATGTTATGTACTTCTGTGCCAGATATGGACTGGTCACAGAGCTTGCTTATACACACCAGATGTGTTGATCATAAAATCCTTTAATGATCTGCCAGGTATGGCTCAGGCTATCTTAAATGAGGTATTTTCCATTCTATTACAGAGGGGGCAAAAAGTGGAAGACATAAAGGAGGAAATAGAACTATGAAAAGTCAGGAGGGCAGAGGGTGTGGGGGCAACTGAACGCCTTGCCCCATAGCAAATGATGTGCCTGGGTTCAAGGACATAGCAACCCTACTAACCAGGTGGTCCTGGCCTCTATATTTCTCATGTTGGGCCCCTGAACAGTCCTAGACCAGTACTAATGCAAACTCAGCTGTCTTGGCCAGCTTCTCTAGAAATGGTGAGAACTTTGAAGGAATTCTTTTGTTTTTCTGGGACACTTCAGCGCTCAGAGTAATATCCGCAAGGGACTGTAACACCCATACTTGATTTGCAGGCAGAGGTGGCAGCGTGATTGACATCTCTGTGCCCAAGGGTCACTGTTTGAAGACACTGAGCAGTCTTCCATCCTCCTTAGAGGTCAAGGTAGTGAACAACATCCTGATAAAGATAAGGAAAGATAAAGCAAATGACCCCAATAAAATATCAACTTTGTAAAGTGAACAAAGCCCTGAGGCAAAGCTAATTGCAGGCCTACTATGAATTCCAAGATATCTCCCTACAGCAGTGTGTGGTCTACGTAGTTAAAAGTGACAGTGATAAGAAATTTGCTACATTTCTGAAAGTGTGGTGCATGTCTTTGAGTTACAAACTACATTTGATAACAAAGGAAAAATGCATCTCTAGGATTAGAATGTACTCACTATAAAGAAAATGAAGCTAGGATACAGTGGCCTGTCAACTCATTTATATCTTAGCAACAGAATAATTCGCTCCTGGAATCCAACAATTTTTGTTCAGAAGGCTCAGTATAGTATAGTATTACACCATCAGCAGTTTAACAGGCATTAAGAAAATATAGAGGATGGAAACATAGAATTAGACTGCTAGATGGTTAAACACTGATAACCTTACACAGTCCATGGCTTGTCCAAAGTGAAGGGCTATTTTTAAAAAATCAAAAAACAAACCAAAAATCACAATATAATATTTTTTTTTAATCTCATGGTTTTGGGGACAATCTCATTATTGGGGGCGGGGAGCTAAGGCTGACTCATGATTTTGGGGTTGCCAATACCGCATTCAGGGCTTGGTGGGTTGGGAATATGATCATCACATTGTGACACCTGGTGGTGTATTACTCGCCATTAAACAAGTTTGGAATAAGTATTTGCATATTACAATGTTTGTAGGACAACGGCTGAGCCAATAATTTTTAATTTTAGTGGCAACATGTACTGAAGAGCTACTTAATCTCTAAAGGCTGAAACGTGGCTATAACCCCTACCCCTACTTTTGGCAATAATCAGCATACAGTGGTTGAGTTTTAATTTTTTTACAGAAAGCTTCAATCCTGTAGAGGCTGCCATGCTACCTGCACACCATGCTCCGTACTGCCCCACTATGACTCCTGGCGATAGTGTCCTTTTTATTGGATTTAGTGGCACGTGCCACTGAAGAGGCGCATCACCAGGGGTCAGAGAGCATCCAAATAGCAACAACCAACCCTAGGGAGGCAGGAGCGCTGCAAGCCAAGGGCCGGCGCTGCCCTTGGCCACATCTGGCTCCACCTTCCCTTTGCCCACCTGAGTGTTCCCGCACGGAACGTTCCATCTGCGGGAGAAGAGAGGATCAATCCACTGGGCGGGGAGAGCTGTCGCGCATGCGCTCGCTCTCGCCGGGGACATGAGAGTGGATGGTACGTTCCACGCCGAGCCTGGTCTTATTGGAAGAGCTTGCATAAGCCTCCCCGGCCCGGCGCCGGGCACGCGAGGGGCGGGACGTTCGGAAGCCTGGTTCGGAGTAGGCGGGGCCAGTTCCTCACCGGTTGGAGGAGGTGGAGCCGCAGCGGCTGCCCGCGCGCCCCGAGTAACGGCGCCCATGACCCAGTCGGTGGTGCTCCAGGGTAAGCCGGTGTGACCCCCCCACCCCGACCCCTCTCCCGCCCCAGCCCCGCTGACCCGCGTCTCTCCCCGCTTTGCAGTGGGCCAGTGCGGGAACCAGATCGGCTGCCGCTTCTGGGACCTGGCGCTGCGGGAACACGCCGCCGTCAACAAGGTAACGGCCCCTGACACACGGAGCCCGGGACCCCCACCGCGAGCGCGGCCTCCCAGCCGGTGCCGCCCCCGTCGGAGGTCGGCGCTGAGGTCCCGTTAGTCCCGCCCCCCGGTGGCGGCTCCGCGCGGTGTCTCCCCAGCGTCTGTCTCCGGGGGCCGGGGCAGGGGCAGCCTGAGGGTGACTGGGCTGGAGGCCGCGGGGACTCCCTGACCTGTGTAGCGCAGCCCCGCCCCGGTGGAGCTGAAATCTCGCTGGGGTGAGCATGAGCCGTTCCTCCCCCCCGCGCTGGCACAGCCCTGGCACAGCCGAGCCGCCGAACGTTCGCGGGGAAATTGGCGGCTTTGACATTTCCCATGAGCTCCGCCTCCCGAAAAAACTTCCTTTGGGACGGAAACCCCAATGCATGAAACAAAGTCTGCGCCGGGGACCCAGGCAGCTGCCGAGTGAAACTGACCTGCTCAGCAGTCACCTGGGGGGGGGGCTCTGCTCTGCTCCGCTCCATAGCCCGCCAAAGCCTTTGTAAGTTTCACTTCCTGCACATTTCAGTTTACCAAAAAATTTCTTTTTCTCATCAGGAAAAATCAATAGGCTGGCTCCTGGTTAGGCCTGGAAGGCGCCTGTCAGTTTCACAGAGCCTTCCAGGCCCAACCAGGAGCCATCCCTTTTGATTTTTCCTGATGAGAAACAGAAATTTTTTGATAGGTTTAAGTGTAGTAGCCGTGTTAGTCTGTGTCAGCAAAACGAAAATAAGAAAGAAAAACTTGTAGCACATTAGAGACTAACAAATTTATTTCAGCATAAGCTTTCGTGGGTTAATACCCACTTCATCGGATGCATGGAATGAAATACACTGTAGACAGATATTTATACAGTCAGAGAAACATGATAAGGTCCAGGTGTATAGACCAATCTTAAGAGGCTAATTAGTTGAGAGGAAACATGACAGCAGGGGAAGAAAAAACTTTTGAAATGATAAACAAGATGGTCACACAGGTGTGAATGAGGATCGTTAACTTAAGGGAAATAGATTCAATTAACATAATGGCTGAGCCATTCCAAATCTCGATTTAATCAAATTTTTGGGTAAACTGAAATTTTCTCTCGAAAAAAGTATCTGATGCTGGCTGCTGTTGCAGATGGGATATTGGACTAGATGTACCTTGCTTGGGTCTGATCCAGGGTGACAGTAGTTATGTTCCCTTCTCAGTCCTCCTTCATCTTCTCCTTCCATCACAATCATAGGTTTTTCCAGTATTGGGCACATAAGGTTGGGCCTGTAACCCTGGCAAGATCTTCCTTGGTGCCTGGTTCCTACAGGAGCCGACAGACATGGTTTATATTTCACTGCAGTCACATGTATTTGTGTCATTGAAATAACCCCACTGCCGCATATTGACTTTCGACCTGCCAACTCTTGTTCTGAGGTGATTTAAACATCTCTAGGTTGACCAATCCTTCTCTGCACCCTTGGGAATGTGTGTGCCAATTTTAGTCCTGCTAATGCCTATGTGCTCGCTGTGCAAGTCTTTTTAAGTCCTGCAAACTATTTTTATTACTACAGTTCTGCTTGTGCAAATACACAAAAATACACTCATCTCCAGCCTGTGGTATTCTTACAGATCTAGTCACTGCCAAAGTGTATGTATATTTTCTCAGTATTGTACTAATATTGATTTGCAGTATGATGGCCTGTTGATGTTTTGGCAATACAAATAGTACAGTCTATGAAGGTATGTGAGTATTACTCTGGAAAGTGATTTAGTTATCAAAACACATGTAGACCTTGAACAAAAAATAAGTGTTTAGTTTTTTGACTGTCAGCTGTGATCACAAGGCAACAACAGTGATTTTTCTAGAAAAAAGCTGAGAATATACATCAATAAAAAACACGTGGGGCCCAATTCTCTGTTGTTCCACAAGCAAATTATGTGGCTTCAGCAGCTTAAAGGGGCAGCAACAGGCCCTGGGGAATCCCCCACTTCAGGGGGCTTGCCCAATTGACATAGAATCAGTGGAACATCTATACAGTACTCCCCTTCCAAATCCCTGTGTAGTGTGTGTATTTGGAACACTGCTGTGGTCAAACTATTCTCTACTTCTCATGGTCAACAGCAAATAGAGTGTATATCAGAGCAACCCTGGGGTTTCTGGCAGGGTCCCTGGCAGGGTCCAAAATACAAGGAGTATAAAGGTGCACTAAAATCACCGTTGGTCCCTTCTCCATTCCTATATTCAGCACAGATAAATGGGCCCAGTAATTAGCATGCTGAGGACCCTTGAATGGAAATGTGTCCAGTTTGCAAGGAATATATAGACATTATTTAAAGAAAATTTCAATGTGTTAATAAACATAATGATGGACAGTCCTTTTGGCTACCTTGCTTTAAAGCAGCTAGTACTGGCCCAGTTGTGACAAGATAATGGACTAGATGGAATACTCATCTGAGTCATGTCAAATCCTATGTTTATAGTATTGTATACAGCAACATGCTTTCATTTTCAGTCCACTGTTTAGTGGGCAGCCATACAGTAGATATGGATTAGCTATAATACCATAACAAATACAACATGTAAAGCAGTTAGCTAAGCTCGTCCTATTGCTAATTAATAAATGTATTGGATTTTTTCATACAATACAAAAATCTTCAAAAAACACAAAATTAAAGAAAATGGTTGTGATTTGTTAAGTCTTATACTAAATAAAATGTTTCTTATTGAATGAATTGTTTACTTTCATAATTTCAAGTTCTGTGTATATTTTAACTAAATACTGTTGTACAGTGTTAGCCAGAAATATCATTGAAAATCTCTAAAATTGCGCACTTAAAATTTGTGCAACGTTTCTGTTTTTTAGAAAGGAATTTATGATGAAGCATTAAGCAGCTTCTTTAGAAATGTGGATACCAGGTAAGCTTTGCTGTATCAAGAGCCCTATTCAAAATTTATCACAGTAATTGATTTCAGCAGGTCAGCAATCCCTATCTGCTATTGCCTTGAATAACTACAGTTTTATCTGTGTTTCAGGTCAAACTACTAATTGTGCTAGAAAGAGATCCTAACCCCTTGTATTTTCATACGTTGTGTCTATCCTCCTCCTCTTTGATGTAGACCTTTACTATTCTAAGTCTATGAAAGTATTCTCCTCCTTCACACCTCCCTCCTGCCCCCCCCCAAAAAGCAGTCAGTCAATAACTTCACATTAATCTTCCTTTAAAATAAAATGTATTCTGCTTCAGCCACTCAGTCATATTCAAATGTCAGGCTTTATAATTATGATTTTTAGTGTTGATTGGGGATCTTGCTAGAGGAATTCATTTAAGGAATTAATTCACAATCTATGCAGGCCTTGAAAAATTTACCTGACCTTTTCTAGCATGAGCACTGGAACCCATAGCTAGAATTTAAAGAAAAACAAACCCACCTATCCCACCATACTAGCACCCCTGCTACTCCTCCCTGCTTACACATCTAAGCCACATCCTCTGTAACTTAATTAAAGGAATAAAACAATTGTGCTGCTTACCGCGCATGGTATTTAGCTGTAACACTATTAAGCACCTTTCTATCTGATGGTTAATCAGTAGCTGCAAGATAGTTAAGGCTGTGTTACAAAGTTTAATTTTAAACCTTTATTTTGTAAAGACATCATTGAAATGGCAAAAACCAAAATACAGACAATAAATTTTGAGAACTATTTGAATTTTGGATTGACTCACTTAGATTTCTTGCAAAAAGGGCATACAGGAAAAACATGCTGCTTTGGCCACATTGCTGTTCCTCATATCCTGATTCCTTGAATACCAGTTATATATCAATATGTTTGTCCATAGACTGCTTTATAACTTTTTTTTGCCATAACAGAAAATGTATGTCAAGGTGAACCCACCAGATTTTAGTTTGATGACAAATCTGCTGCAGCACAAATGCCATCACCCACTCAGGGAGGGAGGGGAAGGAAGAAAGTGTGTACCTCCTCAAATCATAGATTAGGATTGGAAGAGACCTGAGGAGGTCATCTAGTCCATCCCCCTGCTCAAAGTAGGACCAACCCCAACTAAATCATCCCAGCAAGGGGTTTGTCAAGCCGGGCCTTAAAAACCTCTAAGAATGGAGATTCCACCACCTCCATAGGTAACCCATTCCAGTGCTTCACCACCCTCCTAGTGAAGTAGTGTTTCTTAATATCCAACCTAGACCTCTTCCCCACCCACCTGCAATTTGAGACCATTGCTCCTTGTTCTGTCATCACTGAGAACAGTAGTGTAGGCAGGTCCGGAGCACAGAGGGAGCTGTGCTATAAAAAGGCGCCTCCCCAGGCTCCCCTGTACTCACCGGCGTCACTTCGGCGGTGGGTCCTCACTCACTCCGGGTCTTCAGTGGTACCCGCCCCCGAAATGCCGCCGAAGGCCCGGAGCGCCGCCGGGTGAGTGTAAGAAGTAGCACTTAGAAAGAAGCAGCGCCTTTTTTTAGCTCTTCTTAAAAAAAAAAAAAAAAAAAAAAAAGGTGCTGCTTCCTTTTTAAGGCTCCGCTTCTGCTCACAGGGGGAGTGGCCGCTCCCTCCCCCCCCACCCCCCAAGTTATGCTACTGACTGAGAACAGCCCAGTTCCCTCAGCCTTTCCTCATAAGTCATGTGCCCTAGCTCCCTAATCATTTTCATTGCCCTCCACTGGACTCTGTCTCCTATTTGTCCACATCCTTTCTGTAGTGGGGGGGCCCAAAAGTGGACGCAATACTCCAAATGTGGCCTCACCAGTGCCGAATAGAGGGGAACAATCACTTCCCTCGATCTACTGGCAATGCTTCTAATGCAGCCCAATATACCATTAGCCTTCTTGGCAACAAGGGCACACTGTTGACTCATACTCAGCTTCTCATCCACTGTAATCCACAGGTACTTTTCTGCAGAACTACTGCTTAGCCAGGTGGTCCCCAGCCTGTAGCAGTGCCTGGGATTCTTCCATCCTAAGTGCAGGACTCTGCACTTGTCCTCGTTGACCCTCATCAGATTTCTTTTGTTCCAATCCTCCAATTTGTCTAGGTCACTCTAGACCCTATCCCTACCTTGCAGCATATCTTCCTCTCCCCCCAGGTTACTGTCATCTGCAAACTTGCTGAGGGTGCAATCCATCCCATCATCTAGATCATTAATGAAGATGTTGAACAAAACCAGCCCCAGGACTGAGCCCTGGGGCACTCCGCTTGATACTGACTGCCAACTAAACATCGAGCCGTTGATCACTATCGAGCTGTTGATCGCTATTGAGCCCAACAATCTAGCCAGCTTTCTATCTACCTTATAGTCCATTCATCCAATCCATACTACTTTAACTTGCTGGCAAGAATACTGTGGGAGACCATATCAAAAGCTTTGCAAAAGTCAAGATTATCACGTCCACCACTTTCCCCATATCCAGAGCCAGTTATCTTATCATAGAAGGCAATCAGGTTGGTCAGGCATGACTTGCTTTTGGTGAATCCATGTTGACTGTTCCTGATCACCTTCCTGACCTCCAAGTTCTTCAAAATGGATTCCTTGGGGACCTGCTCCATGATTTTTCCAGGGACTGAGGTCAGGCTGACAGGTCTGTAGTTCCCCGGATTCTCCTTCTTCCCTTTTTTAAAGATGGGCATTATATTTCCCTTTTTCCAATCGTCTGGGACCTCCCCCGATCACCATGAGTTTTCAAAGAGAATTGCCAATGGCTCTGAAATCACATCAGCCAACTCCCTTAGTACCCTCGGATGCAGTGCATCCGGCCCCATGGACTCGTGCATGTCCAGCTTTTCTAAATAGTCCTTAACCTGTTCTTTCACCACTAAGGTCTGCTCACCTCCTCCCCATACTATGCTGCCCAGTGCAGCAATCTGGGAGCTCACCTTGTCTGTGAAGACCAAGGCAAAAAAAGCATTGAGTACTTCTGCTTTTTCCACATCACCTGTCACTAGGTTGCCTCCCCCATTCAGTAAGAGTCCGACACTTTCCCTGACCACCGTCTTGTTGCTAACATACCTGTAGAAACCCTTCTTGTTACCCTTCACATCCCTTGTTAGCTGGAACTCCAGTTGTGCTTTGGCCTTCCTGATTACACCCGTGCATGCTCAAGCAATATTTTTATTCTCCTCCCTAGTCATCTGTCCAAGTTTCCACTTCTTGTAATGTTCCTTTTTGTGTTTAAGCTCACCGAAGATTTCTCTGTTAAGCCAAGCTGGTCGCCTGATGTATTTGCTATTCTTTCTGCAGATCGGGATTATTTGTTCCTGCGCCCTCAATAAGGCTGCTTTAAAATGCAGCCAACTCTCCTGGACTCCTTTCCCCCTCATATTAGCCTCCCAGGGGATCCTGCCCGTCAGTTCCCAGAGGGAGTCAAAGTCTGCTTTTCTGAAGTCCAGGGTCCATATTCTGCTTCTCTCCTTTCTTCCTTTTGTCAGGATCCTGAACTTGACCAACTCATGGTCACTGCTGCTGAGGTTGCCACCCATTTCTACTTCCCCTACCAGTTCTTCCCTGTTTGTGAGCAGCAAGTCAAGAAAAGTGCGGCCCCTAGTTGGTTCCTCCAGCACTTGCACCAGGAAGTTGTCCCCAACACTCTCCAAAAACTTCCTGGATTGTCTGTGCACTGCCGTATTGCTCTCCCAGCTGATGTCAGGGTGATTGAAGTCCCCCATAAGAACCAGGGCCTGTGATCTGGAAACTTCTCTGAGTTGTCCAAAGAAAACTTCATCTACCTCATCCTCCTGGTCTGGTGGTCTATAGCAGATGCCCACCATGATACCAGCCTTGTTACTCTCGCCTCTAAACTTAACCCAAAGACTCTCAACAGGCTTTTTTCTAGTTTCATACTGGAGCTCTGAACAATCTTACGGCTCCTACATGCAGTGCAACTTCTCCACCTTTTCTCCCCCCCCCCCTCCCCCCGTCCTTCCTGAACAGTTTATATCCATCCACGACAGTGCTCCAGTCATGTCTCTGTTATTCCAATCACATAATAGTTCCTTGACTGTGCTCTATATACCCCTGTAGCCTAGGGGGAAGGTCCTGAACTGGAGAAAAAGAGAGTAGGAGCTCAAATCTAACCTCTGAGTGCTGATTAAATTCCCATACAATTCATTACCTTTATAATTAACCAGGTTATGAAACCTAACCTAGAAGATGAAGAGCTGCTGAACACTCCCCTACCCTTTTTTTTAATTAAATAAGTTAGCTGAGAACTTCTGCAAGGTCACTGCAGGCACAGGACCCAGGTGTTTCTTTTGACAGGCCTGAATATTACACACTGCACCATACTGCATTTGAGTGATTAAACCAGTCAAGTTGTCCTTTGTCTAACCACTGTAGACTATACTCCTCTCCCAGAGCCAGGCCTAGAATCTAGCTACTTCAGCAGCTACGAGTAGGGGGATGTTCCTGATGGTAAATATTTCATGCTGACCACCTTAGCATCACGTGAAGTTGTCCTTAAGATATTATCAGTGGGATGGGATCCTGTAAAGACTTTATTTTAGGGAATTTCCATTAAGACTTTGCTAGTAGAGTGTGTTGTATATGTGTGTGTGAAGGGGAGTGTTCTTATTTTGCACTGGGCCAAACCTATGGACAGCAGAGATCAATGAGAAGGAAAGAGAATTTTAATAATACTGTATCACTTCCATAATGGTTTTGATCTTAGAAAACATTTCTCCCTTTTCCAGAAATGGTGGTGATGGTGCTGATATTCACAAAGGAAAAATCTTCTCTTTAAAAGCACGAGTAAGACAATCTATAAAGATAATTTTGTATACATTGCATACTTGTGACTGACTAACTAAAGAGATCATGGTTTAAGCTTCCTTGTTTACCATTTGTCTTAAATGCACAATTTGAGACATGCTTCTCAAACTGAAATTTCTTAGTTCCCCAGATTAGTGTAACAGTATTAGAGTCCACTTTGCGGGCAGACTTCAGAATAATTTCAAATGTATAATTTAGGAAAATGATTGCGTAGATCAGTGCGTAGATAGTTGGTGTTTGTTTGGAGGGGGCAGTAAAGAGTTTTATTTGAGCCACTTATGTTAACAGGTTTTAAGAGGAAACATATCTTTGAAAATCTATGCCAATTTTTTTTGTTACTAAGTATTCAGCATGTTATGCATTTAACCCTTGAAATTTTGAACAGCATAAACAAAAGTTGCAATAACTGAAATAATGCTTCACTAAATTTTGTCTTCTGACAAGGAAATCAAGGTGAATTTTTCTAGAGTCGGCTTCTCAGTGATAGTGTATTCTTTTAAAATAAGATCTTCATGCCTGAAACTTTAAAGGAACAAGATGCCTTTTATCTTGCAAGTACTCGCATCCCTTTTGTGTAACTATTTCAAAGAGTGGCATACTGACTGAATTAACATTTTTCCGTCTCTAAGGCTCTCTTGATTGACATGGAGGAGGGTGTAGTGAACGAAATTCTGCAGGGGCCATTGAGAGATGTGTTTGATAGCAAGCAGCTCATCACAGATGTTTCTGGTTCAGGGAACAACTGGTGAGAATAAACTCTTCTTCGCAAAGCAATTTTAGCTACTAATAGATGGCAGTTGAAAAGGGAAATGATAGCAATATCTTTCTAGAGGATCTATTGCACCGGGCGGGAACTGCGCCACATTAACAGTAAATCTTAAGAGTTGCTGTCACCTTGAGGAAAACTTTGAAAAGCATTTTATTTATGAATCATTCTGCTGATATATCATTTCTTCTGTGTTTCTCTTCCCTCACTCTTTTTTGTTACTTAGCCTACTTGCATGAAGAAAAGATTGTTTGTCTTAGGCATTCTCCTGCTCCAGCGGCTCATTCTTCACTGGAGGTCATAATCTAGTTTGCGACGTTAACTTGCATGGAGACAGAGTGAGGAGTGAATAACAGAAGCAGATGAACATCTGACATCTAAGCAACACAGATCCTGACTTTTTGCATATATGCCAAGTCACAAAAAAGGGAGGAGAAACTCAGAATAAAGTAGATAACTGAACAAATTTCCAATTTTTCTTTGAGGTGTTAGCACATCTCTAATAATACTCTGCTCACTAAAGAGTGGAGCGTTTCTAAGCAAATATCCCACAGTAGGGAGCAATATGGAGAATCCCATAATATTGAGTTTTTTAACACATTAGTATATTATTGGTCATTATAGGTAGAGCGGTGCCGGAAAAGACCTCGGTTTTACCTCTAATAATGGTTGTAACTACAAGCTCCAGAGCTCTTATAATGAAAACTGACAGACATACTTAATAGTGAATTGGATTTTTTCCCTTTATATGGGTGTTTAACTTCCATTGATAGTAACAAGTTGAAGGAATAATAGTTCCCTTCCTCCCCATTTGTGACTAAAAAAATATTAAATAAGCAGTACTTCTGTGTTATGCTGTATCATAATTTTGTACATGCTTCCAACATCACAATTTATTTTTCTACGAGAACAAAGTACTGAGTACAGATTCTGAACCATTCAACTGTGTGTACAGACAAGAATAGAAAGAATTAGACTACAAAGCTGGAAGTTTACAAAAATTTAATCATTTCTCATATTTGCAGGGCTGTAGGTCATAAACTGTATGGCTGTCAGTACCGGGAACACATTGTGGAAAAACTGAGGAGGACTGCAGAACACTGTGACTGTCTTCAATGTTTTTTTGTAATTCATTCAATGGGAGGTGGTAAGTGTGCAGACATGCTATTCATGAAAAAAACAAGTGAAAAGGAACTAGATTTTGAAAATTTTTAACTTTTTTAATAATATAAGACCCTGGTAACATGGTAAGAATTTTTTTAAAATTAAGAAAGGCCCTTTAAGTCAAGTTAGTAGTAGTAGTAATAATAATAATAATATTACCATAGCACCTTGGGCTCCTGTTCCAGGACTAGGGCTCCTTTTTGTTAGGCACTGTACACACAGAACAAAAAGACAGTCCCTGCCCCAAAGAGCGTACAATCCAAGTATAAGACCAGAGACAACAGATGGATACAGACAGATGGGGGAAGGGAGGGAGGGCACAAGGAGACAGTACTGGTCAACGTGATAGGCAATTGATCTAAGTACATCGGAACCTAATGATTTTCAAGTTTTTTTTGTAGGCATCACAGAAAAGCAGAGGGTTTTTTTTTTTGGAAGGTTTTGAAGGAGGATAATGAGGTAGCTTAATTTTTGTGTGTTTCCATCTGTGATTTTCTGTTCTCCCTTGTGGTGTTTAGACCATGATTGTCAAGCCATCCTGCTCCCACAGGGTTTTCTTCTAACTTTTTTTACCTTTTCTTATCCGCATAAATGAAGTGTTCTCTTAGTACTTTTTTTGTAAATGTATCCAAGGGGAACCTTGTGTATTGACAACTTTGGTGTTAGTATAATGGCACCAAACTTGAACAACTTCAGTTCTGTTACATTAAGAGAAGATAGTTTAAATGGCTAGGATCTGAAAACTGAATATGAAAATGACCCCCTGTATTCCATGTATCTTTGTGCTGTGTCTTCAGTGTAATATGTTTAGTTTGAAAGAACCTGCTTATCATTACTCTCAACATTGCAGAAAAGCAGTTATATTCTCCTCATCCTCCAGCCTCATAATTGAAATTGGCAGCTGTTAGGATTCCAGAACGTTAGCTGTCCAAGGCAGAAGATCCACAGCTTAATTTTCAGGTCTCTGATTTGAACTGAATGTTGACAGTAAAGAAAGCAGGGGGAAATCATGTTCTGACTTGAAAACCGAGCAAACTTAATAAGGAAGTCACTGAAGGAAAAATAAATTTGAACACCAAAAATACCACTTGCAGTCATCTCGCTGACTATAATTACACTCGAACATACAACCCTCATTATGGAGATACCCTGCCTTTTCCCGGAATTGTATATCTACACACAAAAGATAAAGATGCTCTTTTACCTGCCGGTAGGGGGGCACAGCAACATTAAAGCGTTGCCGTGGCAAAGGATCCTGCAGCGCTTTAAAGTCCCTACCCCTTTTGCCCCTGCCCCCGGGCCGCCAACGGCGGTGGGGGGGCAAAGGGAACAGCTGCCCCAACTACAGACACTTACCAGTACGGGGCGGGCCGGGGCCGGCTCTGCCCCCCCCCAGCCCTGCCCCATCTGCCTGAGGCCCCGCCCCTTCCGGGGGCCAGAGCCGGCCCCATCCCTGTACTGCTAAGTATCTATAGTTACTTTCACCCCTGATTATTGTGCTACTTGAATCTGTATTTTAGGCTTAAGTAGAAATACATGCTGATCAGATACAATATTTGAGTGTTCTAAAAAGATTCCAAAATCACATCTTTTGTAAATATCCATGCTTATGTTTTTAACAATACAGTTAGCTAGACAATAGAATAACTTGCTAAGAGGAGCCATGGTCCCATCACAAGAAATGTTCCAGAATAGACTATATGTAACACTTAAGGACATTTCATAAAAGCTTAGTACAAGAGCTGGTCTGGAATTTTTCAACTAAAAGTTTTTCAGTCAGAAAACATCAATTCATCAAAACAAACTTTTTACAAAAAAGGGTAATTTTTCATAGATTCCAAGGCCAGAAGGGACTTAGGTCATCTAGTCTGACCTCCTATGTAACACAGGCCAGAGAACGTCCCCAAAATAATTCTTACAGCATATTTTAGAAAAAGTCCAGTCTTGATTTTGAAATTGTCAGTGATTGAAAACCGACCAGGATCCCTGCTAAATTGGCAAATTTCCCATCTCAAAATATTTTTGGGAAAAAAAATTAGAAATTGTTTCAACATTTCTTCAGTTGATGCAAATAAAAATTTTCAGATTTTTGGTTCATGAAAATGTTCAAGATTTCAAATTCTTATCCCAGTTCCAGATGGAAAACCTTTTTCCTGTCCAGTTCTACTAACTTCCACTGTGATCACTGAGCGGTGATCACTGAGTGCTGAGCACTTACGAAAATCTGATCTGTAATGCACAAAGAAATCCTGTGTTTCAGAGGGGATTTAAATAATTCAGGATGTTGTTTTAAGCATTATCTCTTTTCATTGTAATTATTTCCTTAATTATTCTTAGGGACAGGATCCGGTCTTGGTACTTTTGTACTAAATGTGCTTGAGGATGAGTTCCCGGAAGTATATAGATTTGTTACTTCAGTTTACCCTTCTGGGGAGGATGATGTCATTACTTCTCCATATAATAGTGTTCTGGCTATGAAGGAACTTAACGAGCATGCGGACTGTGTGCTGCCAATTGAAAATGAAGTAAGAAAGAGTATTAATATTCTTGTCAATTTCTTTTGTGGTGTACATTACATAGGAAGTGTTTCTTCCTTGTCTGTATTTATTGATGAACAGGAAAATGTTATCCTGAAACTTATTTTCAAAAAGAACCAAAGTAGCTTGGACTCTTAAGTTCCTTAAATCACTTTTGAAAATGAGGGTTAGGGTTGCCAACTTTTCCAATTTCTGAAAACTGGACACCCTGCTCATCCCCCTCCCCCTGAGGCCTCATCCTCTGCTCCACCCTCTCCCCCAAGGTCCCGCCCTCCATTCACTCCTCCCCCACCCTGCGCCCAGTCGCACTCTGCTCACCCCGCCAGTTACCTTGTGGGGGCGCTCTTTCCATAAGCCACTCATTCAAGTCACGCAACTTGGAGCTGGGGATAGAACCCAAGATTCCTGACTTCCAGACCCCCCTGCTCTAACCCACTAGCCCCCACTCTCCTCCCAGAGCCAGGGAGAGAACCCAGGAGTCCTGACTCCCAGCTCACCCCACCAGCTCCTCCAGGCCCCCAACACTGAGGCAAGGGTCGGTTCGAAACACACCCAGGTGTCCCCTGCTTGTCTTCATCCATGAAATTGGGGGCAGTGGGCTGGTCGTTTCCATCTGGGGAACTTGCCCCATTGTTTGTAGCCATGCTCCCTCCCTCTCCCCACAGCAGCCGTGACCCGCTCGCCCTGGCTGGTTCCAGAAAACTGGCACAGAAATATTGGTTCTGGGGTCTCCCCATGTCTCTTTAGGGGTTTAAAGAGCCTCTGCTCCTGGTAACTGCACCCCACGGAGAGCCGGGATACCATGGAGAGCTTGGGGCCCCGGCTCCCGGGATACCTTGGCTGCGGCTGGGGCAGGCTGGCTGCAATGCGCCGGAGCCTGCCAACTTCTACCACCCGGAGAGAGCGGGCACCCGAGTTCCCAGGGAGTACCACCGGGGGCGGCTGGGCTCCTACCTGGGCAGTGGTTATGCCATGCATGAAGTGGGGATGGGCAGCCCGGCCCATCAGGGGAAGTGGCCCCGTGCGGTGCAACATGCCGAGCCCAGGCCCCTCTGCAACTGGCAGGGGAGCGAGCAGATCCAGGGGCTGCTTTCTGAACGGCGCCTCTCCCGACATCCGCGCCCCGCAGGTAGCAGGCTGCCCCTTCCTTCCCGCAGCCTCTCCGTCATGCTTGAAGCTTGCCCTCCCCTCGCCACTCTGCTCGTAGCACCAGTGCGAACCTGTGGGTGCTCCCCAGCCCTGGGCCGGCCCCGTCCTCAGTCAGAGCTGCCTCCCCAGGCTGTGAGAGGCCTCCTGTAGCTGTCACTGAGGCTCTCCATCAGCAGCTAAATAGCTACTGATCTCAGTGGTGTAGCCAGGTTTAGAGCACAGGGGGAGCGGAGCTAAAAAAAAGGCGCCGGGAGCAAAAAAAGGCGCTGGGAGGGGAAAAAAATGCTCCGCTCCGGCTGCAGCGCAGGAGCAAAAGGCGTTGGAGCACAAAAAAGGTGCCGCTTCTGCTCAGTGAGGGAGCGGCCGCTCCCCCTACTTCCCCCCTGGCTACGCTACTGCCTGATCTTCCCGCTTTCTCAGCAGGGAGGTTGATCACATTTACTCTGGTGACCGGACTTCTAGTGTTCCCTTTTTGACCAGACTTTCCAGTCAGAAACTGGACACCTGGCAACCATAGTTAGGGTCCTACATTACTTTAGGGTTTTTTTAAAAAAATGTTATCCTTGTTTTGGGAATCATTTAAAAATTGCCCAATACTTTTTCCCCTTCCTTACAGAAATGGTCTGTAGCAGGGAATTTTATTCTTATGTGTGCTTTAAGGTAAACAGTAAATGATTGGAAAAACCTTTGTTTTTAAGATCCTTATTCACAATATATGGCGGTGTTTTTTTTATTTGAAAAAAGTCTTTTGTACTGTCTTTTGAATTATATGAACATGAGAACAAATATCCTATTTAGAAAATACAGGTTTTTCTGTATTTGAATAAAAATTTAACTTATGTTGAGTTAAGCTTCATATTTCCTTGACACATTTGAAGAAAAGCAGAAGAAAAGAAAAATACATTAGTCAATCGCAAATGACCAAGCAATGAAGCAGACTTCAAAGGCACAAACTGTTAACTTTAGCTACTGTGCTTAAATTTTTGTTCTTGGATTCCAAGTTTGACTGAAACAAACAGGGATGCTAAATGTGAAAGCTCTGTGCACAGGAGTACCTGGAAGCTTTTTATTATTATAATTATTTCATTTGTCTTCTCTCCAAGTCTTTATTTTCTATAGTTAGTAAAATTCATCAGATGACCAATTCTGGAAAGCTAGGATCAACTGTGAAACAAAACAGCTTGTTAACCTCAAGTGCAGGCAGTATCAAAACTGAACAGGAGAAGCCATTTGATGCTATGAACAATATTGTGGCCAACTTGCTGCTGAACCTGACAAGGTAATCTTACTGAGTATTGCACTGTGCAAGTAATGCTGCGAGAGATAGTATGCACAATGGATATTCTGCACTTCACTGCACTTCCAAAAATACTGATCCATTCTCAGTTTGATATTAGTCAGCTGTTGTAATTAAGAGTTTATAAGCACTGTTCAAGTCGTGTAACACCAGTCTAAAGAACCCACTTCAGGGGGTAACTTGGCAAAGTGGCTTACGTTTTAGCATGAGGAAACTACTGTAGAAACCCTAAAAGGGATATTGAATGAAATTCTGTCCCATTTGAAGTCTGTGGCAAAACTCTCATTGACTTCAACGACACCCCACTGACTTCAGGCTTTCTCCTACTCAATCTGTGATACAGATGAAGAAAGAGGTCATCTGAATTCTTAGGATTGATACTCCTCTGACTTACTAGCCTAGCTTTGCAAACCTATCATGAAAACTTGCCCTTGGCAAAATAATTTTTTTTTAATCCATTTTATCAATTTTCTTTTAGCCCTAAAGATCTAGTTTCATTTTATTGGGTTTTTTTTTTTAAAATGATTTACTCACCCATTGGAGGAAGTGATTACTCACCACAGGCAAGTAGAATTTTTTTTAAGATGTTCAGGTCTTGGACCCGTACGCTGTGTGGCAAGTAGGTGTTAAGTAAATTTAAAAGTGAGAAGTTATTCATGAGTGATTTTTCAAAAGACAAATTGAAGTACATTCAAATATAAGAAAATATTTATGCAGCAGAAATGCGATTTCACCTTTATTTAAAATAGGAACCTACTGATACAAGAGAGTCTTAACGAATATTACACAAGTAGTGATACACCACCTCTTGAGTATACCTGCTACCCCCAAAACACTAGTTGTTTAATATACAAAACTAATCACTATAAGAACTCCCATTGAAGTTAATTGGGACTAACGCTTTAAGAGTACTGCTCCACTTTTTTTAACAGATTGGTTCAAAAGATATGTGAATTTATGCAAAATCATTATTAAAATAGGTTTGATTACTAAAAGTGACATCTAATGATTACTTCTGACTTTTTTTTTTTTTTTAACCCATGAAAATTTTTTGTCTAGTGTTTCCAGGTTTCTTGACTCTTTCAACCTGTGAGCATTCCATGTGTCTGGCCTCAATCTCCCTCCACCTGCTGCTACCTTGTGAACATTTTGTTTGGGGTTGTGACATCAGAATAAACATCCTCTCTACCAATTTTTCTGCCTTTTTTCTCCTTTTGTGGCTGCTCTGTTATCAGTGCAGTACACTCAGTGGGACGGAGGCGTAACGTCTCTTCTCTTCTCTCCATTCTTGTTGTCATCTGTTTATTTGCATAATGCAGTTCTTTTGGTTGAAATGAATTGGTGGGAAGATTGTTGCATATCTATAGATATAGACTGCCTGTAGCTTTATACAGTCATATACTGACTCTGTGTTCAATCACACATTGTTAAACCGAGAGATTAAGACTTTTTGTACATGTTCCTGCTAGCCAATTCTCTTTATTCCAGTTAATGACCATAGCTAACCTGTTAATCCCCCATTGTGTTTAGTAGTATAGCAGCCTTTACTGCCTAATCCATATTTCCAATGATGGGAAATGATCTGCAATAGTAACCCTGAAATGTCTAGTTACTAAGGGAGTTATCACACCTGAGGCTTATCTTCAGCCAAACACCATCCCGCTGTAGAGCAGTACCTTAACCAGTAAACAGTGGTGCTTAGTGTTCAGTGTTTTTTAAAGAGAAATGAAGGATATTGGTACAAATGTAGGAAAAACCAGTTACTCCCATGATAGTGATTGAATCACCAATTCTGCAGTTGGTAAAATGACATTATACTTCATGAGAGAGACATGGTGAGTAAGATAATATCTTTTATTAGACCAACTTCTGTTGGTGAAAGACCAGTTTTCAAGCTCCACAGAGGTCGTCTTCGGGTCTTGGAAAGGTAATCAGAGAATCACAGCTAAGTACAAGATGGAACAGATTGTCTCGGTGGTGCTCGAAAGCTGGTCTCTTTCACCAACAGAAGTTGGTCCAATAAAATAAATCACCTCACCCACCTTGTGTGTCTCGTATCGTGGGACCATCATGGCTTCAACAACACTGCAAGCATTATATTTCATCTCCATGATGCCCTCTGTTATAGGGAACAATTGGAAAAAAGTATGGATATAACAGTAAAATATCAAGCTTCTACACAAGTTTTTGTAAGTAAATGATTTTGTTTTTATAATAGTACTATTAAACTTTTAGCTCTGCCAGGTTTGAAGGTTCCCTTAATATGGATCTTAATGAAATCAGCATGAATTTGGTTCCCTTTCCTCGACTTCATTACCTGGTTTCCAGCTTGACTCCTCTGTATACATTGGCTGATGTTAATGTACCTTCTAGAAGGTAGGTGAAACAAACTGTTATGGAGTAATGGAGGCTACACCATAGCTGAGGTCTGGTTTAAACCCTATTTTTAACTCCCCTAACTGCCACAAAAAGAAAATGCATATTCTGTATCTAATGCCAGGATAAAAGTTTCTTTGGAAGCCTGTGGAAAAAATTAAAGAAATTTAAAAGCACTCTGGTATTTCCAAAATTGCCCTGATATTCACTTTGAAAGTGTTCTTAAATGATGTTTTATTTAAACTCAATCTCCACAATGGCTTGGTTTACAAACTCAAAATATGTTTTGTTAGCCTTTCGGAGAAGTGCCTTTTTAGTTGGCTCTTTGGAAATCAGTGAGGGAACTGCAAAGTCATATATTATTAAGAGCTTGGTGATGGGGTGTTTCTGCCTCCTACCAAGGAATGAAATCCCACCATTAGACCAGTGACAGAAGGTGGTGCAGTGCTGGTGGAGGATCCCTGTACAGGTAAATGGGAGGGTGAAAGATTAAGGGGAAATGCAGTGATGATATTCCAGGGTGGGGTATGGAGCAGGATGCCGGGGACTGGGAGATGTACCTACTGTTGGTTGGGAATAGGGGACACGTGGAGGGTAGCATTATTTTCTCAGCTCTTTTAATAGAGAGATTCTGGGTGAGGTAAATGGCAGAGGACACAGAGTGGTGACAAATTGTATACAATGGACCTGGGGCACATGGAAGGGTGGCTTAAAGGAGTATACAGGGAATGAAAGAAGGCATGAAGGGGACTTGTGAAGGTGGAGTCTTTTATCTACATTAAAAAATTCAAATGCTCAACTTTCCAGGCATAAAGCTTTAAACTTTCTTTCTACCATTTACTACTTGATATTATGCCCAGGTATAATTGTACCTCTCTTCCCAAGACTCCACCCCTTTATGAACTTTCCAGATCCTACAGTAGAGGAGCTTTACCACTTTGGGCTCCATAAGATCTGTTCAACCATGTCTCTACTTCCACAGATTACATAAACCAGTCCAATTTGAACTTTTGGGAAAATTTCCCTTTTTTTCATTTTTGTTTTTGTTTTGTTTCATTTTAAAGTGCCAGCAACTCTTTAAGAAATAAAGTTGAAAGTGTAGGGGCTCCCCACACACACATATACTATGGTGTTGGGTTTTTTTAATGCATAGAATTTTTGTAAAAGAAGGTAATGAACCTTTGACACACAAGTCTGGGAAATAGGATGGTCCATGTAAAGGAACACTTAATTTGAAATCTAGTTAATTCTAAAAAAATTGGTTTGAAATACTTTGTTTCATCTGCCGATACCTATGGCTTTACATTCACATTTTCCTTTTCTCAATTTTTTCCCTCTTCCCTTTTACTGGGTGAAAGAGCCACACAAAAGGGGATCTGACAGTACACAGAATGCTTTCAAATGTACAAAGCAAACAAATAGGAAAGAGCAAAGATCAGGGGGGAAAAGTCCTTATTCTCTAAGTCTAAGGAAGTCTAGTCTGTTGTACCTTGAACCATCTGTTACCCCATTGAGCTTCAGGTTGCATCAACTCTGGTAAACTCATCACAACTCTGGGACACGACTGGTATACTTCAACATTAGTTACTGGCAGGTAACTTACTGCCCCTTATCCACTGTTTCTGAGCTTGGTGTAACTTCTATGCTAAGATGCTCAAAGAAAAGAGTGCCAAGAAAAGCAAATAATATGTGGGCATAAGAAGATGTAGGTTGAAATAAGCCATCTAGCTTGTACTATTGTTTGAATCTTCTTTTTTGACTGTCTAATTTATACTTTTAAATAACAAGAAAGTGGATGAATTTCAGTTGCTCTTAAATTACAAGATACAGGATTAGTGAAGAACTTCAGCATGCTTAATAAAAGTAGATAACTGCCTTTATGTCTTAATTTAGGTTGGATCAAATGTTTTCAGATGCTTTCAGCAAAGATCACCAGTTGATTCAAGCAGACCCAAAGCATAGCTTGTACCTTGCCTGTGCACTTCTGGTTCGAGGAAATGTACAGGTTTCAGACCTTCGCAGAAACATTGAAAGGTTTGATCTATTGTTATGGCTTGTTTATGCACAATACTTATTACAGAAGCTGTTGTCAGATGATCACATGATATCCCTATTCATACAAAAAGTTTCAACAATAAATTCAGCAAAAAAAAAAAAAAGTTTAGTTATAGGCACTTGAGAGAGGAAATGTTACTGACCAACAGAAATGAGTGAAAGAGCATAAAAATACTATTCTGTGTTTCCTAATGACATAATTTGTTAATAAGCTTTGTAAGTAGTGACCCTTTCTAAGCATTATAGGACCCTTTCCAAGCCAAATCTGTTTGTGGTTATGATCAAGTGATTACCAAATAGTTCTCTGCATACCATCAAAAAAACCCACCATTCTTATCATATACCTGTCATAAAGATGTTTGGTGAGAGAATGGTTCAGTTTATCTATCTTCCAGTTTTTCCCCCCAAGCCTCACTCAACCCCAGGGGAAGCAAAACTTCATACACTTGATGTAATAAGGACATTGTTATATTACCTTAACATGACAAAATCATTCAGAAGCACACCTAGTGATCTTTGATGATCGGCTTGGAAGGATTCATTTTTTATTGATAAATGTAGGTAAACATTGATTTCACTGTACATGCACAACCAGATGAAAAATATTTCCATTGGTAATAATTAGGGCTGTCAAATTATTTAAAATATTAATCGTGATTAATTGCAGTTTTAATTGCCCTGCTAAACAACAATAGGCTACCAATTGAAATTTATTTATAAATATTTTGGATGTTTTTCTACATTTTCAAATATATTGATATCAATTACAACACAGTATGCGACCTGTACAGTGCTCACTTTATATTATTTTTCGTTACAAATATTTGCACTGTGAAAAGATAAACAAAAGAGATGTATGAGGGAATTGAAATCTCTTTATCATGAAAGTGCAACTTGCAAATGTAGATTTTTTTGTTTTGTTTTTTTGAGTGAAGTTATGTAACAAAACAGTGTAAAGCTTTAGAGCCTACAAGTTCACTCATTCCTATTTCTTGCTCAGCCAATGACTAAGACAAACAAATGTGTTTACATTTACAGGAGATAATGCTGCCCACTTCTTATTTACAGTGTCACCTGAAAGTGAGAACAGGCATTGGCATGGCACTTTTGTAGCCGGCATTGCACAGTATTTATGTGCCAGATGTGCTAAACATTCATATGCCCCTTCATGCTTCGGCCAACATTCCAGAGGACATGCTTCCATGCTGATGACAGGTTCTGCTCAATAATGGTCCGAAGCAGTGCGGACCGATGCACATTCATTTTCATCATCAGAGTCAGATGCCACCAACAGAAGGTTGATTTTCCTTTTTGGTGGTTCGGGTTCTGTAGTTTCTGCATTGTAGGGTTGCTCTTTTCAGACTTCTGACAGCATGTTCCACATCTTGTCCTTCTCAGATTTTGGAAGGCACTTCAGATTCTTAAAACTTGGATCAAGTGCTGTAGAAATCTCACATTGGTACCTTGTTTGCATTTTGTCAAATCTACAGTGAAAGTGTTCTTAAAACAAATGTGCTGGGTCATCATCTGAGACTGCTATAACATGAAATATATAGCAGAATGCAGGTGTAAAACAGAGCAGGAGAAACAATTCTACCCCAAGTAGTTCAGTCACAAATTTAATTAACACTTTTTTTTTTAACGAGCGTCGTCAGCATGGAAGCATGCCCTCCGGAATGGTGGCCGAAGAATGAAGGGGCATTTTCAAATATATTTGAAAACGTAGAAAAACATCCACAAATATTTATAATAAATTTCAATTTAACAGTGTGATTAAAAACTGTGATGAATCGTGATTAATTTTTTTACTTGTGATTCATTTTTTTGAGTTAATCGTGTGAGTTAACTGCGATTAATTGACAGCCCTAGTACTAATCAAAATTTTACAAGTAGGCAAAGTAAGAAAAATGATGCTTGAAAACTTCGTAGAGTTTGATTTAAGGATATTTACTTTGTATATTTTGATGTGCTATTGACAATTTGGGTTTTAGCAGTTATAAAGCTTTAACTTTTTTTTAATCTCATCGGCTACTGTCATTAAATCTGAACTCCACCATAATTTCCAACAACTGCGATAAAAATTTTAAAATGCTTCAAACCCATAATTTTGTACAACTGTGATAATTTAAATCGCTAAAAATAAAAAGTACTTGAAGATAAATATCAATATCTGTCAAAATTATTTTAAAAAACATTGAATTCTGCCAACCCTACTGAGAAGGTTAAAGGTCAAGCAGTATCCTCACAGCTTATCAAAATGGGTCTGCAGCTATATAAAAACATGGTACAAGCTATCCAATTTAGAACCAGCTAGCTACATTAGAAATAATTCTGCTAGAGTTCAGTCAGCCTCTGCTACTGGATTGAGGAATGTCTCTTACTGAAAATATCTAAGGCAGCCTCCTGGAGCTCAGTCAACTCATTCACAAGTCACTATTCATTGTAGAAGCTCCCAGATCAGATGCCCATTTTAGTAGGGCTGTCATTTTTAAGTAGGACTCTAGTACCCATCTCCAAGGAAACAGAGAATCACCAACAGTGAAATCTATGCGGACAATCACCCAAGGAAGAATGGTTACTTACCTTACAGCAACTGTGGTTCTTCGCGATGTGCTATCCACATGGACTCCAGGACCCGTCCTCCTTCCCTTCTATTACAGTGTCCTCCTATGGAATTCGTTATTGACAAAAGAACTGAAGTATGGTTGGGCCTGCTCTGCCCTTTATGCCCTCGGGTGCTGAGGTGCAAGGCCATCTAAGGCACAGGGGCAGCCCCAAGACAATGGACAAAGGAATCCAATCTTGTGCATGTGCACCAAGAGTGGAATCCATGTGGACAACACATCTTGAAGAACTGCAGTTACTGGGCGATAAGTAACTGTCCTTTCTCTCAGCACCAGCAAATAGCTTATATGATATGTCAACAAACTTAAGAATATTCTGTCTATGGCATCTATTGTATTTCACTATGTCTGACTAGTTTTGGCTGAAGGTAGGCTTCTCCTTTTTTATGGAAAACAAACTGGGTGAAGTGTCTTATGATACAGGTCCCTTGAATGTAGCTTTATTTTTAATACTGAAATATAAAATAAACTAGCAAATTATTATTAAAATTAGTGTTCTGTGGTTTTTAAGGTTACGTTAATTAAACTGCTAATTCCACGTTATAAAATCTAAGAGTTATGCCAAATGCTAATTATAATGGCTTTTTTCTTCCTGAAATTTTATATGCAGGTGCCCTTGAGATTATTTAGCAAAATAAACAGAACTGTTAACATTGTGCTATGTACTGTACCTCTTTGCTTGCTTATTTTAGCTATGAATTTATGTATTTCAGGTTGAAGCCTTCCCTTCATTTTGTCTCATGGAATCAAGAAGGCTGGAAAACTGGCTTATGTTCAGTACCTCCTGTGGGCCATTCTCACTCACTGTTGGCATTAGCAAACAATACTTGTGTGAAACCGACCTTTACAGAGCTCAAAGACAGATTCATGAAGCTCTACAAGAAAAAGGTATGGTGAAAAGCAGCATAACATCCCAGTGTATTTTAAAGTAGCAGTAGTCTCTTCTAGGGTTCTTAAGGCTTCTTTATGTGCTGTGGCCCTTTTTCCTGTCACAAATGGGCTGGAGCAGGGATGAGGGCCTTGCCCAAGGTTCAAGATGGGGTCTCTAAAGTACCCAGGACTTAGGCCCTTAAAGGCTTTTGAAAATAATAGCGTTATGGACCACCTGTCACTTCAGAAGCAGTCACAGTCAGTCAAACCAAGGAGTAAAAATGCTGCTGCATTCTGAACAAATGGCAAATAGTAGAGATGCTCTGCTGTAAACTCCACTAATCAGGAATTACAATAATAAGGTAGTAACGGAGTAAAAATAAATGCTTTGATACCTTGTGGCACTGGAAAAAACCCCTTTGAACCACAACTGGCACGTGGCTTTCAATATAAAGGACTTGGTCAGAAGTGACACTAAGGGCTTGCCTACACTGTGCCATAGTTCAGACTATTGGGGGGTGAACTGCAAAGTGTACCAAAGTGTTGTGCACTAACTGCCCCGTATGGATGCTGTGGGCCAAACTAGTTTGTGTTCTTTAACTGTTAGGACTATGTTAATATGAACTAGGTGGTACTGAAGTTCATGCCAGCAGCATCCACACAGGGCAGTTAGTATGCAACTCTTTGGTATGTTCTGCAATTCACACTCCCGCACTGCGATGCAGTGTAGACGTAGTCTAAGATTCTTAACTATGTATTGGTGAATCCTTTCAACAAGCTTCTACACAAAGCAACAAGCCTCCTTAATGATTTTTATTTAGAGTAAAACAGGATGGAGGATGTGACTGATCTGGCTGGCAGTATTGTTCAAGATCCCCTCCCTACTCACCCAAAGAGAATTAGATCAACCTAGCTACGTCACTCTGGGCTGTGAAAAAATTCATGCCCTGAGCGCTGTCGGTAGGTTGACCTAACGCCTGGTGCAGATGCAGCTAGGTCAACGGAAGAATTCTTCCATCGACCTAGCTACTACCTCTCAGACAGGTGGATTAACTACATCAATGGAAAAACCCATTCCATTGATGTGGCGAAAGTCTACAGCAGCACAGCTATGGCATTGTAGTTGTGTTGCTGTAGCAGCTGTAGTATGGGCATGCCCCAGAGTATTGCAGCAGGGAGTTGCTAAGTAGCATTTCAGCAAAGGATATAGTGAATCTAGACACTTTCAATCTATTTATGATAGTGCTTGTTGTCCCCTTTCAAGGTAGGCTAAACAATAATGTATAATGAGCTAGCTCAGTATAACTCCTTGTGCACAGAAAAGGATATAGTTAATCTGTGTATATTCTTATAGGCTCACCTTCACCATTACTTGCACGTTGATGGGATGGAGCAAAGCTGTTTCTCCGAAGCCATATCATCCTTGTCAGACCTAATAGAGGAGTATAACCAGCTAGATGCCACTAAAGGTGCACCTAGAACAGATCCCTCAAGACTGAAGATAGCTATGTAACAGAGGAAGAATTGCTGTTGTTTGCAGAACAGCAAACTGCCTAAGCTAACTGAATGGTTTGTGAAGCATCTAGGACTAATCATTCCACAGGGATCCTGGTACTGTCACTCTCCAGGCTGGCTGGGAGTGTTGTATCAAGTGCTCAGCCTGTGGAAGAGGGACCAACATATATTGCACACTAGCAGAGTAAGTAGTGATCACGTCTGCCAGGAGGAGAGAGGGAAGGAATTAGAACAGGCCAAAAGGGAGTTGGTGAACTCCTTGGACCAACTTGAGTTAAATTAAATTGACTCCTGCTTTGGAGAAAAGATACACGAGGGAAGGGAAATCCTACATTCCCTTTTCTGAAATGAAAGAAGGCATCTTGTTTCTGAAGTTCCTAATATCCTAGAAAATTTATTTCTAAAATTATGGTCTAAGATGTGTGTCACTGTTCACAACTTAGAGGGTTGCTTTGTCATTGTATTTAGATGTAATTGAACTAAAATTTTCCAAGTTGATATCAGAACTGGCAATATCAAGAATAATTTGACAAAACGAATGCATCAAGTACAATACTAATATATCGTATAATAATAATTCACCTTTCATGAACTGTAGATTGCACTAATGTTGGTTTATGTACTGATGAGGATAAGAGGCTAGCATAGTACGCTGCCTCTTTATCCAATAACTGATCATATGTACATATAATATGGATTGTTTGGAGAATGTAGATTATATTCTTAAAATAACTTAATTAAAATAGAAGCATATTTTAAATTAGAGATTTTTATATTATTTATAAACAGTTGTCTTAATAAAAACTCCTATATTTTTGCAGAATAAAATATACAGATATTCAGAATTTGTCTGCCGAGCCTGACTCTTTTGTCTTAAAACTGCATTAAGCCACTACAAATGGACCCATAATATGACATTTTTTAAGTACAAGTTTCTTTCAAGAGAGCTCCAGCGGCAGTATGACCAGACACAATAGTATTAGTTCTAATTTTCAATGTATGAGGCCAGAAATACACAAAACAAATATTTGTTGAGGCAATTGTTATTAGGTTGAAAGCATTTTGAAAGTCACTCCATGTCACCAACTTACCTATAGAACACTATAAATGTGCTTGGCACTTTATGACAAAAGACATAAGGTAAAATCCTATCCCCATTGAAGTCACCAGGAGTTTTGCCATAGACTTCAGTGAGGCCAGGATTTCACCCATGGTTCCTACCCCAAGGAGTTTGCAGTGTAGGTTAAATAAGATACAAAATAGCATGAAGAGAGAACAGAAATGAAGGCGGGACCAGTATAAGATCATGAGGTTGCTTTTCATTGTATACGTAGTGTTTGTTCCTTTTATAAGTTTGTTTTTGTTAGCATGTCATGAGTGGGGGGAAATAATGAAAAGGCAAATTGTATACATTTAAAATTAAAACTTAGAAAAATGGTTCATTGGGGATGAAGTGAGCTAACCTATGTCTTGACAAATACGTTTTCATTTGTACCTGCGCAAATATGATGTTTCTTATATTCAGTGTATTTGGAGATATGTAAAATATAAGAATTGGTGCACAAATCAATCTGAGCTTAAAATTCATTTGTAGTTGTATGCTACAATATGTAATTTTTTTTCTAACTCACAAGAGAGCAATCTTTTTTTTCTAATTCTGTCAGTTTAGCTGTAAGAATATCTATCTTGTGGATCAAGAATGTTAGATCAGATGTTACAGCAAAAAAAGTTAAGATTCCTTTTTCTACTAAGTTACTTGGATGTTTAATTTAAACCTACATGTTTGTTGAGGATGAGGGAAGACACCTATTTCTAGGAGTTTTTTGTGTAAATATGGAGCAAATTCACCCCTGCATTCCTGTGGATTTTTTTAAATTACAAAAGTTTTCCTTCCATGACTGTCCCTATGTTAGCTAGACTTGTACCTCAAATGTATACTCACGCTTCAAACAATTTAATTCTTACATTTTTTGAGTAAAATATCTTGTTTTACATACATAGATGTTGTTCTTAAAGCATGTTCTCAGGGTATTTAACAGAAGAATTCCAACACCTTTGGTTTCAGTGGAAGGGTCTTCTCTTTAGCTAACTCTTCAAACTATGAGCATACTGCCATCCTGATGATACACTGCTGTCCATGGTGTAAGTTATAATAACTTGAGTCCAGAAAATATATCTCCTGGATCACTACAAATCCTCTGACAAACACAAGATGTGATCCACATCATCTTCCACTTAAAGGAGCCTTCTTTGGGGCAGTCGAACTGTACAATGATCATTTTGGATTTGTTAGGTATGCAACATCTCTTGTCCAGACACACACCACAGAAAGTAGGTTTGTAGCTTTGTGTGCTTGAGCATCCAGAAAAAGCTAGCTTCTCTGCTTTGGGAGGCTGGAATGTTGGCTGACATGTTTTTCCTTTTGGAATCTTAAATGTAAAACAAAGCAAAGCTTGAAACTTCACATCATAAAAAACACCAGAACAAACAACACAGGTTCTTATGCATTTGAATAGCGGTAGCATTTGAAACATTACCTACTTTTTTAAAGCTGTCTTACTTTTCTTTGTACCAGTCAGAGACTGAGATTTATTTTTTAAAGTAATAAAGCAGCAGGCTAGCAACCACAAATCTGAGGATCATTACTTTCTTTAAAATTATACTTCTGTAGTTCACTGCTACATGATAAAGACAAGATCAATCTTGTATTTCAGGAAGGCTCACATATCGGAGATAATGGAAAGCCATTTTGCACCACAATTTACCTTTATAGTCTTCAATATATTGGTCTGACAAGGTTGAATGAAACACAACCTCTCTTCTTTTCTCATTTCACAGTTACTGTTTTCATTGGTCACTCTATTGGATATACCTATGCCACAGGTTCTGGAACAAGGTGTCCAAGAAGTTGCCTGTACTAAGCACTTCTCCTTCAAAACAAGTGGTAGACTTCTGTAAACTGAGAGAGAGCAATATATTATACATGTCACAACACAGCAATATAGACATGGAACTTTTAAAAGTAGCGTAAAGTAGCATTAATTGAAAAAGTGATTAGCATTTCATTTCTGTTCATGTGGTTTCTTTCATAGGTAGATCTAAAAGGCTGAGATGTGCAAAGCTACCTATGAAATTTGGACACACATTTCCATTAAAATTGGAATCTGACATCCAAATCTCTGAGATGGCTTTGAAAATCTCAGCATGACCATTTGTATGTTCTATGGCCCTCCAGATTAATGTTATGGGAACCCAAAATCCCTTCTGAAGAACTGTTATGAAACATCCAGAGTAGTGAAGAACACATTTTAAGAACTTCTTAGACTGCAGACCAAGTGCAGCTGTGAAAAGTTATATGAACATATGTAAATAAATCTTTTAATATAACTTTTTCTTTTTTTATGTCGGGAATGATTTTTCCAGTCATTTCTAAATATGGGATGCTAATAAACCTAATAAGAGTGCAAATAGATAAGATTTAAATCACTGTGGCAAATCTTGGTGAAATACTCAAGAAGGGCTCACAGGGTTTGAAATCTGCACATGTAGTTAAGAGGGTAGGGCAGAATGATGAGGGTACCTGGAAAGTAGACAGCAGGTTAAAGATCTCAGTGCAGGAAGCAGATTAAAAGCCTGGCACAGATCTGCAATAAATAAAGGGAGGTTACATAGTTGCTCATATGTAGTACATTTTCTACGTATGATATAGATACGGTCTTCGTTTAGGAATTAGCTAAACAGAAAATGCTTAAGGAAAGCAAGAAAACTGAAAGAACAGTAAAAGCAATAAAATTAAGCTTAGCATTTTCTGCCAGCATTAACAGAAGGGAGGAAAGAATTAAAACAGTCTTAGAGCTAACAAGCCACTGCATGACTTCATGCAAACTATGCACAAATTGAATTTAAACCATAGATTATTACATTATGTTAAGGAGAGAACATCATTTTTTTTAAAAACAAATTTTCAGGTTTTCTCTGGAAAAGGGAAAAAGAGCATTTCTCCTACCAAGGATTCTTATTTTGTTTTGTTTTTGTCCCTTCCCTCTTCCTCACTTTCCACATTGTCTCCCTGTTCTTGTTTGGGTCATGCCTCAATCTTAATCGGTATTGTAAAGTACCATGTCTGGTGCTTCAGATGTAATAAATAAGGCCTCCACAAAGTACAGATTTTCAGTTTATTCAGGGAGTGCTAAGTGGTACTTCTCTTCCAAGAGCTCTTACTTCCAGGTTCAAGTGTGGCTGAAGGCATTTCTGTTCAGTTTAAAGTAACTGAAGATATTCAACATAGTGCTGGGGCACTATTTTATATCTCTTTCCCTCACTGTCAGCCCAGGAAGTAAAGAAACAAGATGTAGGATTATAGCTACTCCTGGGGGAATTCTGTGCCACTGCGCAATGCAGAATTTTGCAGAAATTAATGTTGTGTGTGCAGAATTTCCCTTTTCTCCCACAGAAATGAGCTGCAGAGATGTTGGCCTCCCACTAGGGGCCATTGGACCTGGCAGAGCCCAGCTCGCAAAGGGAAGACAAGGCTGGGGGTAGGGGAAGGGAACTGGAGGATTCCCAGCAGCTGCAGCATTCCCTGAAGGAAGGAGGTCACGTGCAGGAAACTCTGTGCAAGCCTAGGACCTAGCATCAGGTTGTTTCTCCCTCTGGATCCCTATGCTCTAGGAGGGTAGTGGGTGAGAGTATCTGGGATTGGGTGGCCCGCAGCTGGCCTTTGAAGGGTAGGAGTTGTGAGTGTCTTGGTTGGGGACGCCCCATGGCTGGGCTCTAAGGGGAGAGGGGACAAAGAAACAACTGGGCTGTCATAGGGGTTTCTTTAACTCTCTACTCCTAGGGGAATTTTTGTGTGTCTGTATTGTTACAGACATAATTGCTCACGGGTATTTTGAAATAAATTACCAAAATCATTGAAATGGGCATGGTTTATATTGTGTTGTTTTTGACAAAATGTGCAGAACTTTAAAATATTGTGTGCAGAATTTTTAGTTTTTTGGCACAGAATTCCCCCAGGAGTAGATTATAGCCCAGGTCCTCCGATGGTCGTGCTGAGGGTTAACAATAAATTTAATTCCAGAAGTTAATTTTTGAGTCCATCACTCTGCAGTGATTCATTGTTGGCTTGGGTCTATAAAATCAAGGTTTGAAATCTAAGACGAATAGGCATGTGACCTACAAAGTTCATTTTTAAAATCAAAGATATTTAGATTTAAATATCTGCCAGGAGTTTGTAACCCATATATTGTAACATCATGGTAATACATGAAAGCCAGAAAGTGAAACTAGGCATGTAAATAAACTTGACTAGTCTATTTGCATTCAACCAGACTCTCAGAATGTGTAGCAACCAGTGATCCTTCCCATCCCCTGCGAACATGGGACTGGAGTGTTCAGCCCTGTGAACTGAGAGCCAACTGGGAAGCAGTTGCTTTCTCATTGTGTTCCATGGTTTATCCAAATTTCTGAATTCATAGCAAGCGCTGAAGTGTTGCTTTTCGTTCTCAATAAAAATGATTGAAAATGCACCTTAAGATTTGTTTTATTAAGGTGCTAGGAAGAAGCAACATCTTGTTGCTGTGCAGGTATATAAAATTATAATTCCAGTTTATTACTACATTTTAATTGGTTTCAATGATTTGGTATCGGATATTCCAGATGGTTATGTCTCTCCTTGGTTAAATTAACAACATTATCTAAAAGTGTGCAATTCATTCATTTGAACTCAGTTGCCTTTCCTACTGTGCATGGTTTTATTCCCAGCTTTGGATACATTTTGTAAAAAGGAATTGCTATCCTTCACATCTGGTCTAAGTATCAAATTTATTGTGTTGCTGTAGGATGAGTTTCCATTTTTAGGATAGCTTACATAAGCACTTGAACTTCTTGGAAGCTTGTCCAAAGTGAATTCCAGTTTTGTGAGGTTAACCACCAGCACGTGTGTATAAATTTGCTATAGCCTGGGCTGGCTCGCTTGCTTGCATGCTCCTTCCTATATATCTGCAATACTTGAATCTGGTTTGTTCTTGAGCCTTGGGCTACCCTTAGTTTTATTTTATTCTCCTTCTCATCCTAGAAGCAGAGGACGAATGATTTAGCCAGGAAATAGCGATTATAATTTGAAGCTGATAATATTATGAGTAGTTTAGAAGCCAGAAAATTATAAATTGCTCCATATACTTGTAGACTGAATCCAAGATAGAGAAGGAGGTTGGTTTTTTCCCCCTTGCAATGACTGAGATTTTTGTCAATAACCAACCAGGCTGTCTGAGCCAAAATCTAGAATCCTCCATTTTCTATTGATAAGAAGGACCTACAAGATGTCGGTAAATAGAATATTGAACCATTTGTTCTTTTTAAAAAAAAATAGATGTGTAGTTTAAAAATTTACCATGTACGAAAATAGTTTACCATTCTAGTCATGCACACCTGGCATTAATCTGTAGCCTGTTGATTGTAGCTGTTTCTGTTGTCCAGGGCCACAGTTGGAATGTCCAGACTTTTTTCTGTCCTTGACCATGACACACTGACTTGCTGCTGCCTTTGAGGTGAATACAGGTGTACATCCAATTGCGCCACTAACACAGAGACACTTATAAAGTGGGGTAGGCTGGAAGGCCTGGCCATTGACATAATACACTCCATTGAGCTCACATCCTACTGCTATCATATCTGAAAATGGTAAAGAGCAAAATTACTAACCTAGCTACAAGCTATAAAATGCAGTTAATGGATACCAAATGGTAAGGCGAGATCATCTTTTCCTACTCCAACTACCTGCAGTGTACACTGCACCCAGTACTTCCATTGAGGAAGTGCTGCAGATGTAAGAGGAGAGTTCTGCCCATTCCCACCCAAACACAACTTTTATCTGTGAGAAATTATACTTATTTGCTGCTTTGTTTCAACCCAGTCACAAATGCTTCCATAAATAAGAGTGGATACACCTAATGGACCACTTGGACTGATGTGTAAAATGGTGTAGCAGTGACAACCTTAATCATACTTATTTATACATCAGTACATGAGTGAGTGTAAGGAAGTCTACATTGGTGTAATTTACAGGCAAGGAACTGTGCAACCCAAACTAAAAATTTTATTCTTTTGAGTCAGACTATAAAGAGCCAT
This sequence comes from Chelydra serpentina, assembly GCA_037349315.1. Taxonomy (NCBI): domain Eukaryota; kingdom Metazoa; phylum Chordata; order Testudines; family Chelydridae; genus Chelydra; species Chelydra serpentina. The sequence goes on from JBAIAC010000010.1 coordinate 51,038,963, forward strand.
ACCTATCCCCCCTCAAGTTTCAAGAATAGGACATGAACGAATAACTTACATGCACATACTCCTGTTTCATACCTAGGCCTGTCTGCAGAGTAATCACAGTAAAGTCCTTTGTGAGGGTCACAGGTATCTGCTTCATTACAGATCTCTCCAGCCTGCTTGGCACATATTTTACAGCATCCGCAACCATCCTTTACCAGGCTCACTCCAGGGGTGCAGATTGGCACATGGGGGCATTTGCATGGCCAGTGACAAAATTCTTTTCGCTGATGTACCTCACTGGCTTCTGCAGATTTTTCCCCAGGTTTCACTTCTAGTTGTCTGTTGCCTTGTGCCCTGCAGAAAAACTTACATATGGTTGGACTTTTGAGGGCTGGGTTACTTTAAGCATGGTTAGTATACCATAAACTTTAGTAAGGATGAAAGAAATTATTTTCATAAAGCCACTAAAGCTTTTGTAAAAATTCGCAAGATGAAAAAGTTAGATACGCTGGGGCAGTACATGAGAAACAAAGGACCAAATTCACCACTAACTTAGCACATTTGGAGTGTTATACCAACAGTGAATCTGACCTACTATTTATTTCAAAGAAAATTCATCTGTCTCTTCTTTCAACAAAATAAAACTTTTAGTGTAGTTAGAGTCAGGAGAAGGTTTTAAATTTGGTATTATAGGGTTTCACACTATTGATGATGATGTACCAAATGTACCCCGCCCTAATCTATAGACAGTAGCTGTCAGCCCTACAAATTCACTCTGATATCTGGAAGCCAAATGATGTTCTTTCTGCCGCTTACATTGGGGCGAATATTTGAAAATTTGGCACTCACAGCTTACTTGATAATTGGGTTGTTGGTGTGCAAAGGAGCAGAAGGCAGGTCACTTTTCCATTGTTGTGTTGGCTTTGCTGTACTACTAGCAAGAAAAATGTATTGTAGGGTGCTGATCCTGCAAACAGGTACGCATGTGAGCAGTTCCACTGAGTTTCATGGATTTGTTCACATGCATAAATTTACTCACATGAGTGTTTGCAGGATCCAGGGCTTAAGCAGGAAAGAGATCTTAACAGACTGGTGGCAGCACTGAGATGACAAGGTGGTAGTCTGCATGACCTAAAGCAAAAGTCCTGTGTGTCTCATTTTTCTGCATCTACAGAATTCTCCACACAGTCAAGCTCCTGCTTCAGAATTTAAGTCTTTACTTTAAAGGAAAACTGGTTCTAGCCCATGACTGAATAGAGAACCTTCCAGAAATGAGCCATTAGTGTAGTTTTCTGAAGTCTACAGTGAGCCTGAAACAATATTTCTGAGAGCGGTGCCTTGCTTCTGTTTATTTCAATGGCGTATTAATGCTAAAACATAATGACAATTTAAATGTCAACTGTAACTATTTCACTGGTCTTAAATAAAAACCTAGACCTTAATGTGCTTATTTAGCAGTGGTGATAGATTGATATGGGGAAAGGACCCATAGAGCAGCTAGTAGTTCCCATGGTCTAATGGGTTTGGGAACAAGGAATACTAGCAGCTCCACCAGTGTAGCTTACAGAAACCTGCAACCTTGCCCATTAAGAGGCAGGGAAAGAGAAGATACAGGCATTCCCCACTGACAAAAGCCTCAGCTACCACGCAGGTGCAAAAAACCTGATCCATCTTCCACATTTTTCTGGGTACCTAAGGACCCAGCTAAATGCTATCAGCTTCTCTCTCTTTCTCCAAACAAATTCTGCAGTGCAGTACTGTCCGGTCAGTAAAAACAACCTTTGGCTGTCTATGGAAGACTATTGTACTAGATATATTATTCATTTAATACAAATTCCCATTTTTAAACTGGAAGTTGCTGCCGAACTCTGCTTTGCATGCCACAAGAACCAGCCATGAAACTGAATTCCAGTTCATAGGGAAAAGGGGATATTCCTAATGGGGTTTTTCCCCTCTGATTTTCATATTTATAGTAATTTTTCTAGCTATGATAATCATTTTTCAAGCATTCCACCACGCTTTGAGGTTTATAACCCATAAAGTTTTACTAGATTTCAACATATGGCTTCCATGGTCACTTGACTAGAGCTATTTTTTCAGATACACACCTGTTCACAAAATCAACCACTGTGGGAGCTGAAATATTATTCCATGCCTCACAACAGGCTCTGCAATGTACCAGGCACAGTTTAATAAATGTGATGTTTTTAATCCTTCCATTATTTATTTTCATTTGTTTTCCACGCAAACATAGTAGTAATATGATAAATCACTAGCTCTTATAACTGATTTTTTTAAGGAATGGCTTTATGTTAACCTTTCAACCAGCCAAAAAATTAGCTTAGTCTGGACTTCTGGAGCCAGTTGTTACTGCTTTTTAAAGTTTCTGTCTCTGGAAGAAGGATGTGGGGTAAACAGGTGCTCTTAAACATTTAGCAGTATAAGTGACTGGATGGTTACTTTAGGAAACTCCCGTAAGCTCAGCTCAACATTTGCTGAAATCTTTCCCCCAAAAATATTATCTTTCTTGTAAATATTTGGCTAGGGTCTGAACTATATACTGTGGTATTGTCTGTGAGACTAAAATCAGGTATCTTATTTCAAAATGGATCTGTGTACTCTTAACAGGATTCCTTCATACACTCTGATTCAGCAAATATTGCTTACATTAATGCAGTTATTTAAGTTTTTGTATTATAAGTCAAAATGTGTTTTGAACCTGCAGAGCTCAACCTAAACAAAAACAAAACAAAACAAAAGAAAGAGAGGACAACTCAGGGGTGTGACACTTCACAGCAAGAAAAACAAATCATGAGAAAACTTCCTGTGGTAGGGTTAACTCTGCTGCCACTGAATAACACTGTTTACTTGAAAAATCTTCAGCATTCTATCAAGTTAGGATAAAAATGTAAAGCCTGCCTGTAAAGTTGACAAGCCAAATATTTTATGATTCTTCCTTCCCTACCCTCTATAACAATTGTGTCCACATCACACAAACCCACGGCACATATTTTGCCAATCCTATGGACAGATTAAAAAAGAAGACCATTGTGTGGAAATCTCTTGATGGGTGGTTGGTTGGTTGGTTTTTAAGATTAAGCAAATTATGTCTGAGGTAAACAAATTAATACCAACGTATAATTGTTTTGAAAACTGTCCATATGGAGATTTAACTTCATCACTAGAAGAGGAAAAGAACACATTTGCAAGGTATTTTTTTAATGGAATTGGCCTTTGAAACTGGAGTAGATAGAGGAGAATTTCTCTGTTGTTAAAACAGTTTAATAACATTAGAGCTCTCTGCTAATTTGCAAAACTAGTTCATGGAGCCCTAGAGCCAGATCAGTGCATGTACCTGGAATACGAATGAGGGAAAGATGTTTACTTACATTGTGTCAGACAAGAATTTGCACTCAGAAAAAAGAGAGAGAGAGCTGAAGTCACTGAGAATTTAAATTTTTTTAGCAACGAACTGAAGTGAGAGGAAAATGTCAAAATTGTGACTGTGCAATGAATAAGCTGCAAATAAAATTGTAAATAGTGGTAAAAAAAATGGCTTCCTATTCTGCACACAGCATTTGCTTGAGCGAATTTTATTTTGTCACGAAGCAAATCAAAGTTTTAACCGCTCGAGGGAGAAAAAAAAATCTTTCGAGAAAACTTACCTCTTGCCTATAAATGATGGCGAGGAGAGTGGGAATGAGGAGCCACTGCATGTTCCTGTAGAGTCAGAAGTGAAAGAGAGAGATAGAGAACGGGCTGAGCTGTGTCAGAGTGAGCACTGTACACAAAGCTCTCCCTTGTCTCCTCTGCAAATCCTTCTTTCCTCAGCACATGCAAGAACACACACACATTCATACTTGAAATCCTTCACTTCGTACATAACCAGTTTCACGCTCAGACTTTCAACTGATCTCTTTCATTTTCTTGAGCCTCTTTCAGGATATGTTTTAACACCCTGTTCAGCGCCAGAAAGCTGTTCTTGAAGATTCCACTGTCTTAACTGAGGTCAGGTTGGGCAAACTTCTGATTGGTGAAGTTAACTGCGGGGAGCATGTTTGGCTTTTTTAGCTTGTATTAAAAACTTATTGCATGGATGTTATGATCATTTTAAAAGGACAGAGCCACAGTAATATATTTTTTTGAAGCAGTACAAGCAGCGTTCCTCAAATTTAGAGGCCTGATCCTCTACGATGCACAATGCCTAATGGGGTCACACCGTAAAAGATGGAAATATCAACATTTATAGTATATGCTATACAGTGTACCATGCATAATACCAGTGGGGCTTTTGCACTATTTAGTGGAATAGTGATGGGGAAACTGGTCCTCTGATCTGTGCATTTCCCTGTGTAGACCAGGTGCCAATGTTTTAATTACTGTGTTTACACTGTAATCTAATTAGGCATTGTGATGCTGCGTGTCACTGCACCTAACTTGTAGGCACCTAGCAAATCACAGAAACAATACTGCGATCCACAGAGCCTGTGTTAAGCACCTAGGCACCCCCTACAATGAATGGGGAGAGAACAACTTAGAATGAGATCCACAAAAGCCAGCACACTGGGGAGGGAGCTGCCTAATGAGAGATGCCCACGAGAGGGGTATGTCCTAGGCCCCGCCTCTATGACAGAGATAGGCACCTGAGTCCAGGTGGTAGAGAGGCACCTATCTCTGCTTGGGATATACAAACCAGGGGAAGATAGGCATATAGCCACCTAAGTTGCATAGGGGGGCCCATTCCTGTAGCCATGCTCAGGGGCTGCCTAACTCCATACAAAACAGCCAGGAGGGCACCACTTACTTATGGCCTTTAGCCCAGTGGTTAGGTATTTACCCAGAATGTGGGAGACTCCCAGGCCTCCTCTGCCTGATGAGGATTTGAACAGCATTCTGCCACCTTTCAGATGAGTGCCCTAACCACTGGGCTACAGAGTCATTCTGATTTTTTTTCTGGCCCAATTAATATTTAATTATCCAATGATTTAATTGAATTAGACTAGAGACCCACATCAGAATATCCCATAGCCGAGTTGGTAGGGCATGCACCTGCCAACTCCCTGTTCAAATCCCTTCTCAGCAGGCAAAGGGGGCCTTGAATAAGGGGGTCTCCCACAGCCTGGGTATACCCCAACTACAGTGTTATAAGGGAGGTCCTCCTACACCTGGCTGTTTTGGGCAGCATAGGCGCCGACTTCGTGGGTGCTCCGGGGCTGGAGCACCCATGGGGAAAAATTGGTGGGTGCTCTGCACCCACCGGCAGCTCCCCGCCATCCCCGGGACCCGCGGCCAGCTCCCTGCCAACCCCGGGGCCCGCCGCCATCTTACCTTAGCACTCGGAGATGTCGCGGGGCCCTGCCCCTGACGCTGGGCGACGTTGCGTCGGCGTCGGGGGCGGGGCCCCGCAACGTCACCCCGCGTCGGGGGCGGGGCCCAGCAATGTCACCCGGCGTCGGGGGCGGGGCCCAGCAACGTCACCCAGCGTCGGGGGGCGGGGCCCGGCGTCAGGGGTGGGGCCCCGCCCCCGACGCTGGGCGTGAGCTCCCACCGGCGCCAGAGAAAGTCGGCGCCTGTGTTGGGCAGAGTTAAGCAGGCTCTGAGCACGCCTACTGACTCTGGCCCCAACACACGTGCATTCAAGGGTCTATCTTTCCCCGGTTTGTGTATCGATCAGGGGCTGGGAGATAGGTGTCTGGGTGCCTAGCGGGAGGCAGCAGTGCGTGTGCTCAGAGGCAGAAACATAGATGCATAGGGAACTTTCACTGCAAAAACGTAGGTGCTGAGTGACTTTAGGCACCTACAAAGTTAGGCGGAAGCCAAGCAGGTGTTTTGTGAATCGCAGTGGTGCCTAAAAATGGGACTTAGCCATCGACGTGTCAGGGACCATGAATGCTGATGCACTGGGCTCCCAGGAGCTAGTAAGTTCTAACCTGCCACTTGGTGACCTGTTTAACAGTTGTCAGATAGAAGCTGAATGCTGACAGAGGACTCCAATCCTGGGACCCGATTGGCTGAACACTGTGGGGTCCTGATTGCTCCCCAGCTTCTATTTAAACCAGCACAGGGACAGGAAGTTATCCATGCAACTGGGTTGCCCCACTTAGGACTGCTTCTCCTGCAATACTTGCAGCTACTGCTGAACCCCTGGTAGCCTGACCCTGCCTGCCTCCTGACACCTGAGTCCTGTCTTGGACTCTGACCTCTTGGTATTTGCCCTGGCCTGACTCCTGCTCTGACCATTAGGTCACACCGCCCACATCCCGGTTGTGACGCGAAGTACCCTTTGTGGAGGTCACCCTAACTGGCTAAAATTCTGTAGAACCAGGTCTATACTCAAAAAGTTCTGCTGGATAATAACGTTGATTAGGAGTTTGAGTCGTTATGAAATTTTTATACTGGCAAAAAGTATTGTAGTGTAGATGCAGTTATACTGGCAACAAATCCTTTTGCTGGTACAGTTTATTTAGGTTGGAGAACTGGAACAAGCTATATCAACAAAAGAATTGGTTTGCTGCTATAAGCTGCGTTTCCACTAGGGGGCCTGCTGGTATAGCTATACCGGAAATCCTTTCAAGTGTAGACAAGGCCTAGGAAGACAAAAGAAATTTTGTTTCATAATCTGACTGAACTCCTCAATGGAGTTCTTGGTCGATTTATCCGTCCTCTGCCTGTTCCTTCCGGCCAGTTACCACCATGCCAAGCTAACTATGTTATTATAATATGCTTTATCACCAGACAGATGCATAGGTAACTGTCTTACTGGCAACTAGCTCAGCTGTGCTCAGGGCCAATCTTAGTTTTTTGGTAGGCTAAACAAAGCTAGATTTTAATAGCGTAGTTGAGATCAGAGATGGGAGAGTTTTCTAAAAGCGGATTTTGTTTAGAAAAATGAAAAATTTAGGCTTTCACTTCAAAGGCAACGTATGAACACAATTGTATATTGTCTTTATTTACATTAGAGAGAAGAGAAGTTACTATTAAGACACAAGCATAAATCAGAAGCCTAGAACTGTCTCATATGGGTAAAAACATAGGCAGCTAAACATCAGCAAGTGAGGGCTTTTTAAGCTGAAAGGGCATAGAAACGAGGAGTGATTTTTTTTCTGTGAAAGCCAAAAGGAGCCCAGAGCACACTTGCAACTTGGAGCTCCATGTGGCGTTTTATTTTGAGTGCCTCTAGTGCTGGCACTGGCTGTGAGGAGCTTTAGCTCTACCAATAGACATCTTTCAATTTCAGAGGCAAAATCCATGGCATAGGAAAATTTAGTGTAGAAAGCCAAATCATATTAATTTGATTAGGTGCCATGGCTTATCAAGCAGCATCACACGTAACTGTCATTTGACAGTGGATGGCAGTACTTAGAAACAGGTTTGAAGTTCTGTTTCTAATAGAACAGTGGTTTTTCAACCTTTTTTCATTTGTGGACCCCTAACAAAGGAGTGTGTACTCCTTTGGAAATCTTAGACATAGTCTGCAGACTCGCAAGGGTCCATGGACCACAGGTTGAAAACCACTGTTCTATAGTAACAGTAACCTTTTGCAGATCCTTTAGACATAGTCTGCGGAGCCCCAGGGGGGAAACCACTGTAATAGAAAAACTAGGGCTGTCAGTTAATCGCAGTTAACTCACGTGATTAACTCAAAAAAATTAATCACGATTACAAAAATTAATTGCAATTAATCGCACTTATAACAATAGAATACCAATTGAAATATATTAAATATTTTTGGATGTTTTTCTACATTTTCAATATTAGTTTCAATTGCGACACAGAATACAAAGTGTACAGTGCTCACTTTATATTATTATTTTAGATTACAAATATATGCACTGTAAAAATGATAAATAGAAATAGTGCAATCTGTCGTGAAACTGTAACTTACAAATGCAGATTTATTTTTTTTTGGTTACATAACTGCACTCAAAAAAAACCAGTGTAAATCTTTGGAGCCTACAAGTCCGCTCAGTCTTACTTCTTATTCTGCCAATCGCTAAGGGCTGGTCCACACTAACCCCCCGGTTCGAACTAAGATACGCAACTTCAGCTATGTGAATAACATAGCTGAAGTCGAAGTATCTTAGTTCGAACTACAAAGTACTTACCGCGGGTCCACACGCAGCAGGCAGGCTACCTGCTTCTTATATACAATGTCACCTGAAAGTGAGAACAGGTATTCGCATGGCACTTTTGTAGCCGGTGTTGCAAGGTATTTACATGCCAGATATGCTAAACATTCGTATGCCCCTTCATGCTTCGGCCACCACTCCAGAGGACATGCTTCCATGCTGATGATGCTCGTTAAAAAAAAATGCGTCAATTAAATTTGTGACTGTTCTCCTTGGGGAAGAATTGTATGTCTCCTGCTCCGTTTTACCCACATTCTGCCATATATTTCATGTTATAGCAGTCTCGGATGATGACCCAGCACATGTTCATTTTAAGAACACTTTCACAGCAGATTTGACAAAATGAAAAGAAGGTACCAATGTGAGATTTCTACAGCACTCGACCCAAGATTTAAGAATCTGAAGTGCCTTCCAAAATCTGAGAGGGACGAGGTGTGGAGCATGCTTTTAGAAGTCTTAAAAGAGCACACTCTGATGTGGAAACTACAGAACCCAAACCACCAAAAAAAAGAAAATCGACCTTTTGCTGGTGGCATCTGACTCAGATGATGAAAATGAACATGCGTCAGTCCACACTGCTTTGGATCGTTATCAAGTAGAACCCATCATCAGCATGGAAGCATGTCCTCTGGAATGGTGGTTGAAGCATGAAGGGACATATGAATCTTTAGCCCATCTGGCATGTAAATATCTTGCAATGCCAGCTACAACAGTGCCATGCAAATGTCTGTTCTCACTTTGTGGTGACATTGCAAACAAGAAGCAGGCAGCATTATCGCCTGCAAATTGTAACTAACCCTGTTTGTCTGAGTGATTGGCTGACCAAGAAGTATGACTGAGTGGACTTGTAGGCTCTAAACTTTTACATTGTTTTATTTTTGAATGCAGGTTTTTTGTACATAATTGTACATTTGTAAGTTCAACGTTCATGGTAAAGAGATTGCACTACAGTACTTGTCTGAGGTGAATTGAAAAATAATTTTTTTTTGTTTTTTACAGTGCAAATATTTGTAATGAAAAATAAATATAAAGTGAGCATGGTACACTTTGTATTCTGTGTTGTAATTGAAATCAATATATTTGAAAATGTAGTAAATATCAAAAATATGTAAAATAAATGGTATTCTATTGTTGTTTAACAGCACGATTAATTGCGATTAATTTTTTTAATCGCTTGACAGCCCTAAGAAAAACCTTAGCCCCTGTAGAACATGAGATCCTCTACAGTACAGGAAGACAGACCTGGAGCTTTGCTAATAAGGAAAAATAAACAGCAGCAGATAGAAACTAAATGTACATCTTTGGATTTGTTTTGGGCATGGGGCAGGGAGGGATTTGTCCCCGTAAAAGTGACATTTTCAACAATGTCAACAGTTTTTAGCATGTGATGTTTCATGGCCTTTCTTGGACTGTGCAAAAAGTGGGAGACATGCATCCTTTTCTGCATTTTCCTGAAACCATTAAGGGCACTATGACCAAAATGTTGCATCTAGTGCTAAACATTGTTTTTCTCTCAGGACATTTCCATATTCTCACTGAAGCTGTAAGGATGCTGGATTTGCTCCCCCTTCTTTAATCTGCCTACCCTGGAGGCCCTGCATCGCAACTAACATTCTTCTGGCTGACGAAGACTGGACTGAGTCAATGCCCTGGCATGACATTAGAGACTATGCTTCTATATCACTGACAATTTTTACATCAAGACTAGATTTTTTTTCTAAAAGAGATGCACTAGGAAGTTCTAGGGACTGTGTTATCCAGGAAGTCAGACTAGATGATCACAATGATCCCTTCTGACCTTGAAATCTATTAATCTAGGTACTTGGTCTTGCCACAAGACCATGTTCTCTCATGATCATTATTGGTCCTCCGGCATTTTACACAAGTGTTAAGGTTGTTAATGCTTGTGTCCTGACTGCACTGTAGTTTGGGTGCTTGCATTCTCGCCAGGGCCGGCTCTACCGTTTTGGCCACCCCAAGCAGCATGCTGAATTGCCGCCGCGGGCGGCTGAAGACAGAAGCTGCCGCCGAATTGCTGCCACCACAGGTGGCTGAAGAGAGAGGCTGCCGCAGAATTGCTGCCGCTGCGGAAACACACATGCCGCCCTAACGGCACACGGACTGCCGCCCCTTGCAGATTACCACCGCAAGCACCTGCTTGGAACGCTGGTGCCTGGAGCTGGCCCTGATTCTCGCTGCCTAAAACTCCTGTGGAGATTCAATTAGATAAGGCATTCTTCATTTCTTGAACTAAAGTTGTTCTGTTGTGTAGGCTGGTGCCATTATGATTCTGTTTCAGAGGGTGTGTATTTTGGTGGTGTATGAAGTGATCTCTACATACAATACATATAGTTTGTTATTCTGAAAAGCATGTTCCTCTCTGTGAGATGCGCTATGTAAATCTGTTGAGTCATAATAAATAGAGGACGAAAAGTCCTCTTAGATCACAGAGCACAATCCCATAAATACAGGTATCTACTGATAGTAAACAAACTTTATTAAAGTTAATATTTAAAATCAAATTTACACAAGTTAAGAAGGAAGGTACTGTACATCTGGGGTAGGGCTTGGGTTATACGTTACAAGTATCAGTTACAAGTTTCACGAGGTACATACATATCACATAACCAGCATAGATCCAGATTGGGGTGTGGGAGTTTTTAAAGCATCTGATCTTAGCCAAATGCCAAGATATTTTTTACTGAAACTTGTTAATTACAATTGCTTATAGCTGGTGTATATCAGAAATATAGGCCAATGGTTTCAGCCTTGGACATCTGAAGGTTATAGATTTAGGTGTCTATTTAAATATCAGATAACCCGAAATAAGTGCTCTTATATTAAGAAGTTCTGATACTTCAGTGAGAGCAACAGGTACTCATCTTCTCTGAAAATCAGACCACTTATTTAAGTGCCTAAATTTGGGTTTGAGGGTCCAATTTTTGGCACCCATGTATGAAAGTTTTGGCCACAGTTTCTTCTTTCTTTGTATGCTGGTATGTACAAAAAAAGCGATCTTTTTCTCTGAGTTAAATCTATTGTGTATATCTTCTCACTCACAAAAATAAATAAGTGAATAAATAAATGCACATTAAGCAATTTTAACTTATTGCACTTGGCTCACCTCTGAAATTTTCTTGCACGCTGTTTATTAACTCTGGCTTTGCAAAGAAATCACCCTGCTCATGACAGTCACGCTCCAAAGGCATTTAGATATTTCCTCAAGAAACACAGTCAGCATTAATGACAACTTTACTATATTTGCAAATTTCACCCTTAGATAAATTAGCAGCAAAAACAGATTAATTTCTGGCCAGAATAGGACATCTTGGATTCTGTTCTTTCTGTTGTCACTACTCAGATGAGCACTACAGATTCTGCTTAACATTTCCAACCTCAAGGTGTGTGGTATCATGGCATGATATTCTTTTTGAAGAATCCCATCATATGCAGCAATTTCATCTTGAAGTTCTTATGTTTGAAGGTGCCTCAGATTTTCCTAATGGCCATCCATCAAGAAATATTCTCTCAAGTTCTTGTAAGGTTGGGTCATTTTGTTTCTCTTTTGAGCTTTAAAAATTTTGTTTCAGAAATGGGTAATTCCTGAATCCTCATTCCTTCAAATGTCTTTTCTTGTCGCTCCTTGCTTTCATTTTTAATAGGCACTTTTGAAAGCATGTCTATACAAGAAGCTCCTTCCCAGGAGTTAAATCCTGGCTCTACTGAAGTCAATAGGAGTATTGCCATTGATTTCTTTGCAGTCAGAATTTCACCCCAGGCCTTTATCACCTTGAATCAGCACTTTTGCAATGACAAAATCATTTTCTGATGTCTAGGTGGTGCTTTGCACAATTGCTTCCATAATAGAGTTTCCAGCAGCTTATGGTCTGTTTCTATAGCAACTGATTTCTGCCCATAAACTAATTTATGAAGCTACTCACAACCAAAACTAGTTACTAACATTTCTCTTTCAATCTAAGCAGATTCTTTTCTGTTTTAACCAGAGTATTAGAAGCATATGCTTCTAGCTGATCATGCAAAAAGATGAATTCCAGCCTATGTGAGCACATATTGACTGAAAGCTTAGGCTCTTAACCTCAAAATAGTTCAGCACTGGTGCTTCTATCATAACTTGATTTACATTTCCAAAGGCTGTTTTCTTACCAATTATCTCAGTGCCATTTTGTACTGTCACCAAGCAGGACACTTGTTGCACAATAGATCCAAGAGAAGTGCAGAGAACAACTCCAGCCATTGTTTATGGCACTTATTGATTCCATCCCGGCCAGCAGCTGTGATCTCTCCAAGCAACCACCTGTCACATATGTGGAAAAACCTGTATAACATGGATTGGACTCCTTAGCCATCTTAAGTCTCATCATTGACTTTTCCTCTGGCAGACATCCTCGTATCGAGGGATAGCTGACAATAATGGATGGAGAACTTAATTGTAACACAATAGGAATGAATTTGCAAAAATGTGTTAACAGGCCTTTGAATCTCTATAATGCTTCTTATTAGTATTATTTTTATTGCTTGTATTGGCGTAGCACCCAGGAGCCCTACTCATGGACCAGGACCCCATTGTGTGAGGTGCTGAACAAACAGCCAAAAAACTGGGTCTACCTCTCTGCATAATTGCCTCCGCCATTCTTGAATTTGGTCAGACTCCTTTGTTATTGAGTCTGTATCCTACCTAATTAATCTAATCCAACCCAATCTGACATTTGCTCTTACTCAATTTAAGGGTCTTTTCTTTGCCTCACCGCAGAACGTTATGCAGTCTCTTACAGAACAGAATGCAAAAGATAGTCTTAAAAAATGCAGCTGTGATGCACTTTAGCTTTGCCGCGTAGGTTCATTTTGTGCCCTATTATATGAAACAAGCTTAGTTTTGATTTTAGCATTGTCTGATCACTAATAATTTTATATACACCTACTGTAATTACACTGTGCCCCATCCTAGTTTTCTGGGACAGATTTTGTGCTGTACCTTCTGAGAAGCACAGCACAGAAAATGCACCCCAGGAAGAGGGGAAGCAAAAAAAAAGAAGAATAAAAATAAAAAAACCTTGGGGACCAATAGGCTTGGAAGAAAAGGGTTACATCAGTAAGATGACCTAGAATGTACTTGTTCTGGTTCATTCTGCACACATCACCAAGTTTCTGCTTATTCTTTTTTAATAGCACTGTGTGCAGCGTAAATTTGGAGTAACTACAGCTGTGGAGCAGCTTTCCTCATCACACTGTGAACCCTGAAAAGACTTTTTTGTATGAACTAGCCACTCACTGACTCAACCAGCTTTCTCATGCAGCCATGAGTTAGTGAGGCTTGAGGAGTGTACAGTCAGCTGCTCTCAATTGAGAGGAATGTTTTAGTATGGCAGGTAATCATACATTTTAGGAGACATGTGAAGCTTCTACAGAGGCTCATATAAATCTCAAAAGGTTTCCATTATTAATTATAAAAGGAAATAGCAATGCAGCTTCCAAAACTCCCCTGCTATTTACACAGTTTGTGCGCCAGCTAAAAACATTCCTACTGGAAATTAAAACAAGATTACAGCCAATTCTTGAACCAAACCTTCCTTAAGCAGGGAGCAAATAGAAAAGGGGTTGTATTTTTTTCCAACTCAGAAATAAACCATCAGTTCTGGTATCTTTTCATGTCTAGCATGTATTTTATTAACCTTTTTAAAAAGTACCCACCCTAAATATTCTATCTGGCACCATGTAACTTTGAAAGGAAACCTCAACTCTTCAACCTATAGGGGAAATTTCCAATGTTTAAAAAAAAAAAAAATGAGGAGGCTCATTAACCCTTAATACACAGGCTAGGCTGTTTCCTTGGGCTTGTGGCAAGCAGGGGTGAAAGTAATTTAAGAGACTTACCAGTACGCAGGGTGGACGGGGTCCTGAGCAAGGTGGGGAGGCAGCTCTGGGCCCCCAGCAGGGTCGGGGCCTCTGGCGGAAGGGGCGGGGCTGGGGCCAGACTCCCCCAGCCAGCCCTTCAGCGCTGCCTGGCCCACGCCACCCAGGGTTCCGACAGCGATTTAAAGGGCCCGGGGCTCCCGGCCATCACCACCACTAGCACTACCCCAGGGCTCTGGCGGCAATTTAAAGGACCCGGGGCTCCAGCCGCTGGCACGGTAACAGCAGCGGTGGCCAGGAGCCCGGGCCCTTTAAATCACTGCAGGAGCCCCATGGTAGCGGTAGCGGCAGCAGCAACCAGGAGCCCTGGGGCTCTGGCGGTGATTTAAAGGGCCAGGGGCTCCAGCCTCTGCCGGGAGCCCTGGGCCCTTTTAAATTGCCAGGCCCCAGGGAAGCTGTCCCTTTTGGCCCTCCTCATCAGCGACCCTGCCGGTACGGTCGCCTGTGTACCAGCTCTTACTGGTATGCCATACCGGACCGGACCAGCTTACTTTCACCTCTGCTGGCAAGGGAATGTTATCATAGGGAGAAGGGCAAGAGGAGGAGGGGCGGAGGAGCTGGGAAAGGACTTCTGTGTTGAGCCAATCCCAACCCATTTTCCTACAGCTTGGGACCACCCTCCCTACCCCTGCCCTATTGGAGAAAACTGCTCTCTGCTGCCAGTTTCAAAGGATGAGCCCTTATGATTCTAAAAGTTGAAGAGCTATTAAAAGGAAAACTTCTTGTTGTATCTGATGGAAAATTGTGTGGCCATCATTTCACTTCATCAGAATCTCTGTGCTTGTGTGTGTCTGTTTGAACACATCCACACAAAACTTAGCCAAAATTACCAAATTTTGTCTGTTTTCTTGTTGATACCCTATGAAGACCACTGAAATCTGTAAGATTTCCAACCAAACCCATGCATCCGACTAAACTTTCCAAAATGTTTGTGAGGTTTGCCTGGTTCCAGCATTTCATTTTGTTTTTAAATTTACAGAGCTGTAGTGTTGTCTCCATGTTGCCAATTCAGCACTGTAGTTACTTTTTTTGATCCTACCCCTTTGTCTACACTGGAATTCTTTATAAACAATATATTTGTTAAAGTCTCAACACTCCTGTTTCTTTCATTAAGATGTGAGAGCTCACAATACTTCTGCCCTGAGATATCCAGTAGGCTCTCCAGGAAAACTAGGGAAGACCGGGCTTGACATTCTTGATATTTTTAAGGTAACAAATATACGCGGGATTGGGAAACATTTAGGCCTGTTGCTGGCACACCCATGCCACCAATGAGACCAGCCTTCCCCACCTGAGTCTTCCCCACCAGCATTCCCAGACCTCCTTGAAGAAACACAAGCCTGTGATGACACACCTAGGCTGTTGGACAGTTAGGAAGCTGTCACCGGAGTCCTGGATCCTCCAGTACTAGAACAAGAGATGCAGGGGCCTATGTCTGAATCTAAGGGATCCTCGAGAAAATCTTCACTGTCCCTAACCCAAGAAGAAGTCCCCCTTGCTGCGGCAATGCCCACTTTCAATAGTTGTGACAGGGTTAGCAGGCCAGTAGACAGGTTAATTTATGATGCAGCTGGGGCGGTTAGTGAAGAACCAATACATTTAGCTCACAGGCTGGTAGCACGCATAGTTGGATTCCTCAGACACTTTAGGGAGGTCTAGTGGACTTGGTATAATATCGAGTGTGATTTGCCGGGATGACAAATTCTTAGCTAGGGGAGGATGTCAGCAAGGTCTGAATGAGCTCCCCTCCCCTCCTGTCATCCCCCCAACATCTAGTGATGAGCTGGGCAGGGGGGGCGGGACTTCAGGAACAGGTCTATTTGCATAAACACACCTACTCAGCCTAGGAATTTAGCAGGGAGAACTGTTTTGCCAAAATGATTAATTTTGTTTGATTTTGGGTTACAAATCACCACACAATCCTCACTCCGAAAGCTAGAACTATGCTGGAGAGGATCCTGAAGGATGACATCTGCTGCCAGTATGTGGAAAACCTGAAGTTGAAGCCAGACCAGGGCAAGGCATTCGAGGTGACTTGCAAGTGGGATGCCAGCAATCACTTCCTCCCTCGGGGCAGCTTCACCCAATTTGACGACTGGAGGTTCATCCACAGGGCCAGCTCAACTGCGTCCCACTGAACGGAGCCGTCCCCCACAGGAATCGGGACAAGTGATGCAGGAAGTGCGGCTATGCCAACGAGACACTATCCCACGTCTTTTGTAGCTGCAAGCCACATTTGAGAGCTTGGCAGCTGCGATACAACGTCATCCAAGATCGCCTGGCCAGAGCCATCCCACCACCCATAGGGAAGGTTGCCGTGAACTCCATCATCCCTGGAACTGACAGCCAACTGCAACCAGACATCATCATCACCAGTGAGGACCGGAAGAAGATCCTCATGGTGGACGTCAGAGTGCCCTTCGAGAACAGGACCCCGGCCTTCCACGATGCCCAAGCTCGAAAGGTGGAGAAATATGCCCCTTTGGCCGAAACCTTGAGAGCTAGGGGTTTCCAGGTTCAGACACATGCGCTGATCGTCGGAGCCTTGTGTGCATGGGACCCCAGTAATAGCAAGTGCTGAGAGAATGCGGAATCGGTCAGCACTACACTCAGCTGATGCGGCAACTCATGGTGTTGGACACCATCAGATGGTCAAGGGATCTACATAGAACACATCGTCAGATATCGGCAATACCAGGAAGGATGAGCTGGAGTGCTGATGAGAAGCATAGTCAGAAAAGTAACTGAAATGGATTGTATTTTCTAAATGGACAACTTACCTAATTCTCAGTTACTGAGGGACAATCTTCACTCATTGATATATTTTGCTTTCCACAACCAAATCTCTGTACAACTTTTCATGAGTGATATACTCGAATACTTGGATGCTAATATCTAAACTGTATTCTTAAATTTATTCACCTTAATTTGGGTTATTGCTGATTATGTACTATATGTATCATATGACTTTTAAAAACAATTTTGTATTTGTGGATAATCTAAGCACTATATTCAGATGTACAGACATTCTTTTCTTAACTTGTGTATTATATAATTTTTTAACATTAGCTTGAATACAGAGGTAATGAAATGTTATTATCCTGGTTGATTAAAGGGCCCTGACTGAAGGGGTACCCTGTGATGCTGACAGACAAGGTGCCAGCTCATGTCAGAGCCCCAGGTCAATTCACTTGTGTATTAGTATATAGATCAAAGTGATTGTTAAGTGTATAAGAGTGTATCTGGTGTTTAAACTTTATGAAAATTAGTGAGATGGTACTTGCATTGTTTTCACTAATCTGTATCCCATTATAATGTAGTAGCAAACATTTTCATTGTATATACCCCTTTAAGTAAATAACCCATCAAACAAGAAAGAAGCCTTGTGGAATGCAAATGAAAAACTTTAACAGAAAAGTGTTCATTTCAAAGCAAATGGGCATTGTGTGTGATGATCAGAGGTCAGAGATTCAAAATGCATTCCTAACTCTCTGTCATCAAAGGAAAAGCCAACGTGGGTAATGACACTGTCAGCTTGATTTCTGCCACAAGAAGCTATAAGTATGGATTCAAGGAAAGATCCTCTGTCTCTGTACTGATTGGACTCTTACAGGGAAGTGTACCTGATGCAAAGCCAAGATCCCCAGAGGCAATCTGGGTACCCTGAAAAGACTTTTGGGAGACAGGCAGTTTATTACTGCCACCATTTGGAATTACAAACTGTGACTCACCTGTGCATATATTTTACCTGCTTTAACCTCTCAATAACTCATTTCCTTTTCTTACCTAATAAACCTTTAGTTAGTGTACTATAGAATTGGCTACCAGCATTATCTTTGGTGTAAGATCTAGAGTACCAATTGATCTGGGGTTAGTGACTGGTCTCTTGGGACTGGGAACAATCTGATGTTGTGTGGTTTTTGTCACTGTGGTGGAGCGGCTGCCCCACACCGGGAGAAGAAGGGGTTAAAAGCAGTACCAGAGAGGCTGCGCAAAACCCACTAATCAGGAAAGGGCTTATTGAGCCCACCAATAGGGGGAAGGCTTGCTGGAGCAGCCAATCAGGGCCGGTGGGGGCCATATATAAAGGGCAGAGGAGAGTCTCTCCCTGGAAGGCAAGGGGGGAGGACAAGCGAACGAACGAACGAACGAGCGAGCGAGCGAGCGAAGGAAGGAAGGAAGGAAGGAAGTGCTATAGATAGTGCTGGGCAGGGGCAGCAGAGTGTGAGGGTGAGCTGCTGGCTGACCACTGCCAGGTGAGGCCTTGCTACAAGGGCTGACAAGGTGCTAGGGCTATGGGGGAAGAGGCCCAAGGAAAATAGGCAGCAGGTTGGAGGAGGGCAGTAGGTGGCTGCTGGCTATAGGATCCCTGGGTTGGGACCCAGAGTAGTGGGTTGGCCTAGGTTTCCCCCCCACCTTCACCCCACTTGCCAATGAGAAGAGTGGCTGGTATCCAGACTGCAGTTTGCCCCTGAGGTGGGGGGCTGGACCTTGGACTGCAATTGACTGCTGGGGCAAGTGGTGGACTAAGGACTGTTGCCCCAGAGGCTAGGTCTACACTAACCCCCCCTGTCGAACTAAGATACGCAACTTCAGCTACGTTAATAACGTAGTCGAAGTCTCTTAGTTCGAACTTACCTGTGGTCCACACGCGGCGCGCAGGCTCCCCCGTCGACTCCGCCTGCTCCATTCGCAGAGCAGGATTACCGGCGTCGACGGGGGAGCACTTCCTGGTTCAATTTATCGCGTTTAGACAAGACGCGATAAATCGAACCCAGAACATCGATCCCGCGCCTCCGACCGGACACGTAAGTATAGACGTACCCCAAGTGAAGTAGGTGCCCAGAAGAGGATGTTGCAGTCCGGGGAGCAATGTGGGTCCAAAGAGTGGAGACAGTAGTGACGGCAGGACATCACTAGCAGAAGGTGGACTGGAAGGACTGAAAGCTAAGTCCCAGGATGGCCAGTAGGAGGCACTGCAGTGGTGAGTCGCAGCCCGTTAGTCACCTTTTAACACAAAGTCCAGTTTTCCTGGGTGACAAGATAGATTGGCGCGTCTGTGACTCTATGGTGAGACTGTTACAGTGATCCAGGAGTTCACATTTGTCACTGGCTTGGTGAAATATTATGGAACACCATGAGTTTGGGGTGTCTGCCCTGTTCTGACAGTCTGCCCTGAGGTAGTGGTGAGCCACTCCAGACAGCATGACATACCCCTCAACTGAACCTTACTCACTAAGCTGGGGGTAGGGATGCCAAATCCCAGTGAAGGGCTGGAGGTGGGACTGGTGTTGCTTCATAGAATCATAGAAGATTACGGTTGGAAGAAACCTCAGAAGGTCATCTAGTCCAACCCCCTGCTCAAAGCAGGACCAACCCCAACTAAATCATCCCAGACAGGGCTTTATCAAGCAAGGCCTTAAAAACCTCTAAGGTTGGAGATTCCACCACCTTCCTAGATAACCCATTCCAGTGCTTCACCACCCTCCTAGTGAAAAAGTTTGTCCTAATATTCAACCTAGACCTCTCCCCCGCCCTCCCCCCTGCAACTTGAGACCTTGCTCCTTGTTCTGTCATCTGCCACCACTGAGAACAGTTGATCTCCATCCTCTTTGGAATCCCACTTCAGGTAGTTGAAGATTTCTATCAAATTCCCCCTCACTCTTCCTTTCTGCAGACTAAACAAGCCCAGTTCCCTCAGCCTCTCTTCATAAGTCATATGCCCCAGCCCCCTAATCATTTTTGTTGCCCTCTGCTGGACTCTCTTCAATTTGTTCTCACCCTTTCTGTAGTGGAGGGCCCAAAACTGGATGCAACACTCCAGATGTGGCTTCACCAGTGCTGAATAGAGGGGGAAATAATCACTTCCCTCGACCTGCTGGCAATGCTCCTACTAATCCCAATATGCCATTAGCTTTCTTGGCAATGAGGGCACATTGTTGACTCATATCCAGCCTTTCATCCACTGTAATCCCCAGGTCCTTTTTTGCAGAACTGCCGCTTAGCCAGTCAGTCCCCAGCCTGTAGCAGTGCCTGGGATTCTTCCATCCTAAGTGCAGGACTCTGCACTTGTCCTTGTTGAACCTCATCAGATTTCTTTTGGCCCAATCCTCCAATTTGTCTAGGTCACTCTGGACCCTATCCCTACCCTCCAGCATATCTATCTCTCCCCCACAGCATCGTGTCATCTGCGAACTTGCTAGGGTGCAATCCATCCCATCATCCAGATCATTAATGAAGATGCTGAACAAAACTGGCCCCAGAACCGACTCCTGGGGCAGTCCGCTTGATACCAGTTGCCAACTAGACATCGAGCCATTGAGCCTGATGATCTAGCCAGCTTTCTATCCACCTTACAGTCCATTCATCCTATCCATACTACTTTAACTTGCTGGCAAGAATACTGTAGGAGACAGTATCAAAAGCTTTGCTAAAGTCAAGGTATACCACGTCCACCGCTTTCCCCATATCCACAGAGCCAGTTATCTCTTCATAGAAGGCAATCAGGTTGGTCAGGCATGATTTGCCCTAGGTGACTCCATGTTGATTGTTCCTGATCACCTTCCTCTCCTCCAAGTTCATCAAAATGGATTCCTTGAGGACCTGCTCCATGATGTGGCATCTCAGAGGGTGCAGTAGAGGCAGGTGGCAGCAAAGAAGCAATAGGGCAGTGGAACACTTCATGGCAGAGCTGCCATGATGGTGGCAGCAGGCAGTGACGCAGAGTGAATGGAGGCACCTGTTAGCCAGTTGCAGTGGAGGAGTGGCATGTTAAAGGAACATTTGTCTGTCAGACTTTCACACACAAGGTGAGAATCTGTGGCAAAGGACACCGCCTAACATAATCTTAGGTGGGTGTTTTGCTTGTGGTCATATGCTTTTGAGTCATGGATGTGATATTTTTCCGAAAATTAATGCTGGGTTTCTCTTCCCTTTTATTAAAAGTTTTCTTTGCTCTGCACAGATTCAGCACTTGCAAGTGGGGAAGTATTGCCTCTTAGAGGCAACCAGCAGTGATGTTGCATTTTCCCAGGCTACTGCACGGGGGCTCGAGCTGGTTCTGTTTTGTATTGTTAAGAGGAACCCCTAGATATTGAACCTGGCCCTTGTTGCTGCCAGCTCCACCTGGCAGAAGGGTTACAGAAGAAAGCAGAAAAGAAAAATCTTTTTAAAAAAGAGTCTCAAAGGCAGAAATTCTTTCTTTATACAAAAGAGAGTACACGCCCAATTTTTAAAATATCCTTTGCAGATCCCCTTGAATGCATGTTTTAGAACGTCTTTATTTTGTATTAGGCACAGTCCTGCCATCTATTGGCGTTTAAAAAATGCCAACGTTACTCCTGGAAACTAACGTTTAGCATAAGGAAAAGGCAGAGGGAATCTGACGAGCCGTTTGTCCTTTAATCAAGTGTTTGTTTTAAAATAACTATGGAATTTGAGTAAGCGTCAGCTAACTTGACATTTGCCTCAAAAACTTTGTTAAATTAATAAAGGGTTCATCCAAAAGCATTTAACTTGGGATAGCTCCACTGAATGTTGAGCATTTAAGAGCATCAGAAAAAGATCCCCCTGGCATGCATTTTATTTTACATAAACCTTCTCCTCTTGGCATGAGCAGCCCACTATTGCAGCTTACTGTGGTACTGCATAATTTCCAATTTTCACAACACCCCCCAGCTTAGTGGTGTCACTCTGAAAAGTCTTTGCTGAGAAATTCTTTTCCAGGAGGTGCCGAACGCTGGAGGCTAGATAACACAGCGGATCAATGCACTACTCCTTCATCATTAAAAACTTGAGTTCGAGTCTTGATCTGGGCCAAATTTTTCCTTCAGCCACACAAGTGCAATTCCCCCTGCTGGCAAGAAGAGTCCATGCTCACATATCTGAGGTAGGACTTTGGCTATATATTGTGGTGAACTTGATAAGCTGACACTATGATCCCCATCAACCCCCTTCCCACGGCACAGCCCCTTCCTCTTGGCCAAGCAGGAGGAAGGTCCATGAGCTGGGAAATGACTGAGCTCTTTTGGGAAGCATCAGGGCATGGCTAGCCAAGAGCTGCCGAGAAGCTGGTTGCAGAGAGAAACCCCCAGGAACTGTGGACAAAACGATGTGCAGAACAGGGTGTGACTGCGGGACGTTACAGTTGGGTGCAGGTCTGTGTGGAATTTATGAGAGAGCAGCAGTAGCTGGGCATTGAGCCAGTGCAGAAGCGCCCCAACAAGTGAGATGCCACTAAAACCTAGTCTACACTACAAAGTTAGGTTGATGTAAGTAGATTTGCATCAACCTCATTGTGCATGTGTCTACACCAACATTTTGTCTCCCACCGAAGTAAGCACTCAGTGACATCATAACACCACCTACCCGAGTGACACAGTCAACCTACTTAGCGTGAGGTAGAGCGAGTGTAGACATGTCATTACATGTGTTGACCCTAACAGTGCTCCAGCACCTTTCCCTACTGTTCCCCTCTCCCTGCAACAGTGGCCACTTCAGTCACAATTTTGAACTCCACTGCACAAGATTCACAGAGACTAGAAGCTCCCCTCCCCACCCTTTCAAATCCCTGGGTATTTTTAAATGTCTTTTCCTGATGTGCTCACCAAGGTGGGCAACCTAGCAGTCTACCTTTGTTGTTTGTTCCAACTAACCAGGCCGGCTCTATACACACACACAATGCTACTAGACGCACTCCTGCCTGGAGCCAGCAAGTAATCATGGATCTACTCAGCCTGGGGGGAGAAGAAGCCACTCCCCAGAACAACCAAGTAAAAGAAAACAATACAGAAGCTTGTCAGAAAGACTGGATGCTAAGTGTATGGGGGGAAGCTTTAGCCTCCGAAATACATAGAATTATTGAACTGTCAGATCCTAACCTGGGGTGTTGGAACAATTTGTATAGTGGGGGTGCTGAGAGCCATTGAACCAAACTGTAAACCCTGGATATAATGGAAACCATTTCAAACCAGGGGATGTGATAGCACCCCCAGTTCCAGCACCTATGTTCTAACCCCAAACTATTCTGAATGCACTTATTAGTCTGTCTGCTCTGAACAGAAGGAAACAAATATTTAGTTCTCTTTTCATATTCTTAAGCTACATTTAGATAAAAACTCATATGTGGGATATGTTTAAGATTAGTCAAACCCATCACGGGATCTCTTTTATGAAGCTGGAACATGTGAGTTTTAAAAATTACTCTTTCAAGACTTCAAGGTGATTTATAGTTAAAGAGAACTAAAAAATGAAAAATAAACCTGCAATGTTAGACATGAAGATAATAAATTCACAGGGGGGAGCTTGTTCAGTTTCCTATTACAACTCTGGGTTCTGTGAGAAAACAGAGAAAAATTTCCTCTGTGAAAAACACCATGGAGCTAAAGGAAGCTGCTGCTGATAAAGCCATGTGTATTCTGTGCTGTCTCAGAAATGCCAGAATCACATATCTAGTTTACACTTGAAAGACTTTTCCATCCCAATAGAGTTTCCTCCACAACAATAGTCTTGTTTCAAAATGTCCCAGAGAACCTTATTCCTGAACTTGACTCTTGCTGGATTCTCAATAAGATAATCAAGAGCCAGGAAAATCTCATTCTTCAATGTTCTCAAATGTGCAAGCTCTGATGTGTGTGTGTGTGTGTAATCCAAGGCAAGACTGCGCGAAAAGATAGGCCTCTGCCTAAGGAGCAGCTTGTGTAATAAAGGCACTGAGCATGTACCATATAATGACAGCTGCAGCACTTTACCACCAGCAGTGTGCACTGCATGCAATGAATAACAAAGAGCACCATAGAGTATATTGGCTAGTCAGCCTTGTGGGATCCTACTCTGTGCTGGCTGGATTCCTTGTGCCAAGAACACACCTGCCATTGTCTTTTGCACCCCTGGCTGAACAGGATTTGGACCAGATGGGCAAGATTTGCATTGAATTAGAAAGTTTGTCATTGTATTGAATAGAGTGGCTATTAAAGACAACTGGGTTCAGATTTTACAGAGACTTGGCATGGGCCAAATCCTGTCCCCGGATACACACTGACTTCCATGAAAGCTGTGAAAATACATCTGAGAGCCAACTGATTCATAGGCCTTGCACTAACCTTCCCTGGGGTGAATTTCACTCTTATAGAATGTACACGTGTCTCTCTACAGTAGTAATATAAGGAGAGGGGAGATTTGGTTAGCCTGAGGACTGATTAATTTCTTTGCTTTTTTCCTAAAGCTCAGGGACTGCATTTTCAAATGTGATTGGTGATTTTAGGTATCCAATGGAGACTCCTTTCCAAGGGCGTGATTTGAAGAAAGTGTTTCGCACCCACTCTCTGAAAATCAAGTTGAGGGCCCAAAATCACTAGTCACTTGAAAATGTAGGCCCATGTGCAATGGTGCCAGAACCAGAGGCGCCAGGGGGACATGCCCCCCCATTTTTTAATATGGGCATAGTTTAGGGGGCAAGGGGTGGCATTACCCCCCCTCAGGCAGGCATTATGCTCCCCCATCGCAAAGCACAGCCCTTGCCTGTGTACTTGGTGAGAGTGACGAGCCACACAAAAGAGTTCTGTGTAACCTCAACAACTTCTCTCTCTCACCAACAGAAGTTGGTCCAATAAAAGATAGTACCTCCTGCAACATGTCTATCTTACTGTTTATACTCCGTTATCTAGCCCTTTTTAGAAAGAAAAACCCCAACTCTACTCTATTTGAGGTGGTGACTCTTATGGCAGTGAAGTCTACAGGACTATCTTGTGTGAAGTAGTCCCTGTTATTCAGAACTCAACAGCTGCTAATTTTATTGAGGGACTCCTTGTTCCCCAATGGGAAAGCACAGTTAGCTGTATTGTAAAATGTAATGCAATGCACACCATAATGCTTTAGAACTGCTGTGTTTTCTCTTCAAAGAAAGACTTTCTTTTCTCACAAGGGCCTGAAAGTGCCTTGTGGCTTTTTTCTGGGACACCTCAGTAATTTGGAGTATGTCAGTGAGCTGAGTGCTCGCCGAAGGCTTGCCACAAGTGACTCAGACAAACTTCATTTAAGGTGTCAAAGCCACAAGGCATTTATCGGAAAAAAAAACCTAGTAAACAGCTTCTACAGGGTCTCTGCTTCACAGGCGCCACGCCCAGATCATAACCTCTGCGCCTCCAAATAGGCTGGAACCTTGGCTCTGCCTAAGCACTTCCCAGGAGCTCTATGCAGAAGTGAACCACAAAGCACACTACAGGCTGCTGCTTCCACAGGGCTTATAGAGCAGACGTTTTGCCTTATTGCCTCCGTTTCAGGGAGCTGCTGATTGCCACAGTAGAGTGGCTCTAAATTGGCTCCAGCTGGGCTGGGTTGGGTCTAATAGCAGCACTGTCAAGGAGCAGTTGTTGCTTCAGGATCACAGTAGGGAGAGAAAGCGGCTACTGTTTATTTTCCAGGTAACGTAGTTCTCAAACAGGGAAGAAGAGAAAAAGGTCTGGCTTTTGTGTGTGGCGTGGACTGTTACATTAAAGTGGAGCCCACCCAGGTTCTTGGGGTGGGGAGGGCAGAAGGGAACTCCTTTCCTTAGCTCCACTCTCAGGGAACTCTAAGCACAAACAAATAACTAGCCATGGCAAACCACTGTTTGTTGCCATGCATGTTGCCTGGGAGCCCTCCCATTAGCACCTTTTAGGAAGATAGAAGAGAAATACCCTCTGCTATTGATTTAGCAAGGTAAGCCACGCTGTCAGGCTTTCAAATAGCTTCTAAAAAGGACTTGTGAAAACTGTCAGGTCTGGCTCTGTAAGGATCCAACACTAAGCATTGCAATGCCTAACTTTTAGGCACCTAGGACAACACCATGATCCGCAAAGACTGACTTAGGTGCCTAGGCTTCTATATGATAAATGGGGAGAGAGGAGTCTTAGAATGCAGTCCACAAAGCCAGCATGGTAGGCAGAGGGCCACTTAAGACAGCCAGTGGGAGATGCTGAGGAGAGGAGGGTATCCAAGGTCTCTGTCTCAGTGAGAGGGGCAGGCTTAAATCCTGGCTGCAGGGAGGAGCCTATCTCTGCTTACGGGAAGACAAGCATTCCTTTGCCTAACTTGCTTGTGGGGCCCAGTCCTGTAAGCATGTTCAGTGCCTAACTCCACACTAAATAGCTGTGGGGACGAAGGAGGAGACTCTCCCTTCTAATCTTTAGGCCAGTGGTTAGGGTACTCACCTGGGCTATGGGAGATCCCCAGTTCAAGTCTCCCCTCTGCCTGCTAAACCAAAGGGATTTGAACAGGGAACTGTGAACTCTCAAGTGAGTGCTCTAACCACTGGGCTATAGAGTCATTCTTGCTCTGGCCTAATTAATATTTTATTATTCAATTATTTAATTAAAGTGGAACAACTTCAACAGGAGAGATTGAGGGAGACCAACATCAGACTACTGTGTAGTCCAGTGGCCCAGATGCCTACAGTGAGGCAGAAGTGTCCATGCCCAAGGCAGAAACTTGGCACCTAGGAAACTTTTAGTGCAAAAAATTATGCACTGCAAGAGTTTAGGCCCACAGGGTGAGGTGGCAGCTGAGTAGGAGTTTTGTGGATCACAGTGGAGCTTAAAAAACAGAATTTAGGCACCTTGCATAAGAACCTGCATAAGGAATGGGATAGAAAATAAAACTGTAAATAGACCATTATACAAATTGTTCAGGGCAAGGATGCACTATCAATCTGTTCCATTTTGGTCCCCACGTTAGAAAATGATACAACAGAAATAGAAGTGGTTCAGCGATGGAGGACAAAAATTATTAGAGGCATAGAAAGAGTACTGTCGGAGAAGAGATTGAAATGATGAGCCTGTTTATTTTAGAGCTCGAAGATGCATAAGAAGGACACGATAATAAAGATATTTAAAAATAACTATTGGTATGGGGGGAGGTAAATTGGGTGTCCCTTTTCACTCTTATCCTAATACAAGAATAATGGGACATCTAAAGAAACTGAAAGGAGATCGAAATTCTCTTTTTACACAATGAATAATTAACATGTAGCATTTATTGCCCAAAATATCACTAAGGCCAAGAGCTGAGCAGGATTTAGAAGAAGCATAAACACTTATAGAATCATCCACAATTAGATCAGATTAGATAAAACATTACAAGGAATAAAAATCCTCATGATTCAGGACATAATCCTAAAGAGATGAAGGATGGCCCAGTGGTTAGGGCACTTGGAAGACCTGGTTTAAAATCCCTATTCCACCACAGACTTCTTATGTGACCTTGGTCGTGTCACTTAGTCTTTCTGTGTCTTACTTCCCCATCTGTAAAATGGAGATAATAGCAATTGCCTTCCTCCCAGGTGTGTTGTGAGGCATAAACACATTAAAGATTGTGAGATGCTCAGATCCTGTGGTAATGGGGGAACAATATGAATGCCTTGGAGAGATGGAAACCAGCTAACTGAAAGGGGTAAGGAACAACCATCCCCTGTATGTAGTGGGTTACTCCATAATAAGGTTTCTTGCTCCTTCTACTGAAGTTTGGACTTAAATAGACAACAGGTCTCATCCAGTTTGGCAATGCCTGTGTTTGCAGAGCATGTTGAGAAAGTCACATTAAAGGCAGCATAAAAATGCAAAGTATGTTGTTCTAGTGTTAAACTTGGTCACTTTCAGAGGTCCTCAGGGACTTTTGTTGGGGGGGAGGGGGAAGAGGTGGATGAGGGTGCAATTTAAAGCTGAACTGAAAATGTCCCACACCTGCCAGCCAAGGCTGTGAAGGCCTCAGCTCTACCAATGCTAATTTTTCTCAGTGTATAGAACTAATAAGTCATACCACAAACAACCAGTGCCGGATTTAGAGTTAGTGGGGTCCTACGCACAGCTTCATTTTTGGGGGCCTCCCCTGGGACCCAGACAAGAAAAAGAACATTCTCTCTTATCCTCCCCTTCCCCCCCCACCCCACTGTTTTTCATTCATTCTTTTTTTCTTCATCCTCCTCCTATATTATAAGTAATAGGAAGTAAATTAAAATAAAGTGAGGTACCTTGATTGGGGCAGTGGGGTTGGGTGCAGGAGGGAGTGTGGGGGTTGGGCTCTGGGCTGGGGTAGGGGGTTGGGGTGTGGGAGGGGTTAGGGGTGCGGGCTCTGGACTGGGATAGGGGATTGGGGTGCAGGAGGGAGTGCAGGGGTCGGGCTCTGGGAGGAAGTTTGGGTGCGGGCCCTGGGCTTGGGCAGGGGGTTAGGGTGCAGGGTGGGAGTGGTGCTTACCTTGGGCAATGCGGCTCCCAAAGTGACCTGCACACCCCTCTGGCAGCGGCTTCTAAGCGCAGGGGTCTCTGCGCGCCGCTTCTGCAGCTCCCATTGGCAGCAGTTCCGGTGGTCATGGGGGGAGCCACACGCAGAGACACCCCACCCCCAGGACTGCAGGGACATGTTCAAAAATCATGAGTCAGGCCTTAAAAATCATGAGATTTTAAAAATCAGAAATTTAGGTCCTTTTTTCTGTCTTCTGATTTCTGAGACTTTAGGGTGCACTAGGCTCATGTTTTCAGGCTTTTCTCTGCAGACACAAGGGCTAGAAACTTACTTGGTTTCCAACGTGAAAAAGATATTTATGTAATCACTTGATTCCAGGAATTGAGGCTTTAAGAAAAATACCAAATATCACAAGATTCAGGATAATATTTTGAGACTTGACAACACTGTTGAACTGTCATATAAAGTCTGTGACTGTGCTGGGAGGAGGACAGTTTTTTTAAGCACCAAAGTAGCTCTATTTGCTCTTTAAGAAAACTTCTAACAAAATATATCCTCCTAATCTCTCTGCATTAGCTGGCTGCATGCAGACTGAGCACTTTCGATTTTGACCCCTGAGACAGCATTAAGAAATACACAGCTTGAAAAATGGCAATGTGACATTATGTGGCACCCAATTAGAAAAGTTTGACTCCCGTTTTCAATACCATCTATTAATCTGGAGAAGAAACAGTCAGGATAATACTTTGGAAGAGAGGGAGAGTGGAGCAAATACTAAATTGCTGCCTGCATTTGCAAAGCATTTTAGCTCATTAATAAATTGTACAACAGGACAAACTGAAATGGAAACAAAACGTACAGAGAAAAAATGGAGCAGCTATAATAGGGAAAATGAGAAGAGAGGGGACTTCTACTCAAAAAAATGCAATATAGAAAGTTTTGTGAAATGTTTCTAATTGAAATAGCATGGGTTGTTCTATTAATCTGGTTTAAGTAATAATAAAAATACATAGCCCACTTGGTTGAGATTTGCCTCAGTGAGAAATGCTAGGCAGCAAAGAGTTAATGCTGACTGTGAATGGTAATGATGCAGGCTAAAAAAGGGGAATCTTTAGTAATCCTCAGAAAATAGAGGTCAGTCAGATACCTTACACCAAAATATTACAGTACTTATCAACAGCCATTTTGAGCAACCTAACAGATGCATTCTTGTATTTGAAAGTTGTAGTGTTCTTGCTTTTATCATTTTTAGGCTTTTCACACAGGTGCAGTCCCTGTTACCAAGGCAAAGCACGTCCATCATAATGCCATTGTATTATCTAAGGCCTTAATTCTGCAAGCTGCTCTGTGTTTGTCAATATTTATATAAATGAGTAGCCCATTAAAGCAAATGGTGGTTAATGGCACTAGTATAGGGATCCACCCATGTGGAGCAGCTGGTAGGATTTATTGGCTAAGATCAAATATACACTTCAGGAACTGATCCTGAAATATCAGATTCCACGTCTGCACACCAGTGGGTATACAGGTGAAGTCCATTAGTAAATCCACTCATTAATCCAGTAGAAATAATAATTATAATTGTTCTGCTTGTATTCCTGTTGAAATTAAATAAGTAAAAAGCTGCAAGGTATTTTTCTTCACAGTAGCACACAGCTTTTCCCCAAGGCTAAACCTCTCTCTCTCTCTCTGCACTGCTGTCTCTATTGTCTCATGTGTAATTACAGCTTGAGTGAAATTCTGTGTGTCTCTTTCACCTCCTAGAGTGTCGTTATATATATTTTTGGCACCTACCCCTGTAGTGAATTCCTGTGCCATCCTTCAAAAATCTTTCCATCTTTTGCAAGTTAAATTCCTTCCAATTTATTTAAATTCCCTCCATCTTACTTGGCAGAACTGCTCAAATACTAATTATCAAATAATTTTATCTGAAGAATAATTTGCAAAATTAACTGAATAATTTATTTGCTAATTTTTTTTTAGTTAGAGCTGTGGGAAAAATCACAATTTGTGTATGGCAAGTTTTACGTGACAAAACAGGATTCCACAAAATGGCTTGGTGATGTGTTTGTTTGTTTCCCCAGCAACTACTTCTGGTGAGTCAAAAAGCAAAATTTTGCACCTCCAGCATGCCATGATGAACATATACTCCAAACATCTGACTCCCAAATAGAAAGTTATGTAAATCCCAGATTTTGTAGGCTCGAAGCCCATTGAACTACAAACAAAACTGATCTAGAGAAGCTGAAGCTTACTTTCCCTGTCTCCCCATTGCCTTGTATTTTTAGAGGTCCTCAACTCCTGGGTGCACTAGTGAGTTGTGTTGCAGCAACCTGCCAGGTAGGGGTCTTCCAACATATCTGAAGCTTTCTATAGCCACAGCTGATGCCATTATTTTAACACGAGTAACGCTGAGAGATAATCACAGCCCTGGAGACTGCAGGGTATTGTATCCCTCCAAATCCACACCTAGCAGATCATCAGCCAAAAAGGTTCTCAGATTTTTTGGCATTTCTCAGTTTAAACTCACTTGACTGTGCCCAGACAGGCTCGCTGGTTAGAGCTTTTTATGTGAAAATGAAAAATGGCAAAGCTACCTGTAAAACTCCACAAGACCAGTGAAGAATATAGTATATGCATTATATGAAAATATGCTGAAATTGATCCAGAAATGAATATTGTTGGTAAGAAATAACATCTGCTCCTTACCAGCCCATGGCTGGCATGTGAGAAACATGGATCCACTTCTCTCTCATAAAGAAGATGACAAGATGAAATAAACAATCAGTGCTATATAACTCATATTCGTTCAGTGAGTGTTCATTGTTCAGAGCCCCAGTAATAAATGCATATTGGCATTGTTATAACCTTACAGTATCAAACACCTTCCAAACACCCGTGACTGTCAACTGTCACTGAAACCAGAGTCAATGAGGACCCAGGGATGCACTACACACATGAAAGACCTTTCAAGTTGAGAGATCTTATTTCTTCCTAGGGAAATTCAGTTCAGATTATCAGAAAATCCAACCGTTTCAACTGTTAGTTCTCTTGTCATTGTCCATGTAAGCAGAGAATAGAGAGTTTTCATGACACATGTCTATAATATGCTGCAACTAGATGTTAATGGTGAGCAGCAATATCTGGAGAGAGAATTAGCCTTGCTAAGAATATACAGTCACACTTTATATTGAGTCTACCTATAAAGGGTTAATAAATGATTGATAGATGTTATTGGCATGTTACAGACATGAAGAGTATGGGTTGTTGATGGTTAGAAGCACAAGAAGACGCGGCATTATAGATGGTTATAATCGATGGTGGCAGCAACCTATTGGCCTGCTGGATTCTATAGGAATCCATAATAATTGATTAGCCATTTACTAAAACATCTATTAATCCTTTATAAACTCTTTGTAAAACTATAAAGTGTGACCCATTATACATTAGCTCAGGGTTGCCTCTAGTGAAACAATGCCCTGGAAAAGCAAGAACCTGATTCTGAAAAATAAGCAATTGAAGATAATTATCTAGGGACTGATCCTGCAGAAACTTGGGTACATGAGCATCTTTACTCCATGTAAGAAGGCACATAGACTTCAGTCGGAATATTTAACTTTATGCCCATAATCACATGCTCAAGTCTCTACAGGATTAGACCCTGCATCTATTTATTGAGGCTACTGCAGTTTATTTTAATATAGTGAGCTGAATTCTGCATTCCTTTACAACCATGCAACCCCCCTGAAATATGAAGTCCATAGGACTGGAAGGTAAAATAAAGCCAGTCTCTCTCTCTAGTATTTCCTGGCACTGGCGGATGGGAGGGCATTAACATGAAAGCAGTTCAAAAGGGGAGGTGCATAAATTTCAATATTAAATATCAATAACTAATTGTGTAGAACATCTCCCCTTCGCATATAGATCAGATCTACTGGAAGCTGAGGGGATCTGCTAGGGCTCCAAAGGCCCATGCCTACAATTCCCTTGACTTCAGCTAGGCAATACTGTAGTTTTCAATGTAATACTAACACATCTCTTTTAGCCTGGAAACTCTACACTTTTTTCTGTGTTAGTGACATTCCACATGCGGTTTTTGATCAATGGGCAGCCATTTCTCATCTGCACAGTGATGACAAGGAATCTGTCATTGAAGCAAAGAAAAGGAAAGCCTACAGTTCAAGCCATCGTAGTGGCACACATTGCGTAAGTCTATGCTGCAGTCAGAGGTGTGACTGCAACACACGTAGACATACCTGAGCTAGCTTTGATCTAGCTAGCTCCAATAATAATAGCACTGAAGCCATGGCAGCATGGGATAGCTGTTTGAATTCATATCCAGCCCGTGCTTCCATAGCTTCACTGTTATTGTTATTCAAGATCGCTAGACCAAAGGTAGCTCAGGTATGTCCAAACGTTCTGTAGTCACACCTCTTATTGCATGCACCATGCATACATACACCGAGAGACGTATACTCAATATAAGACCCCCCATAGCAACCGTAATCACAGTTATAGTCATGTATTTTAGGAGTGGTCAGTTTAAGCAGAGCACTTGTGAGCCCCAGTGTTTTGAATCTTTTAAAACTAGACTAGACAAAACAAAAGAGCATATACTGTAAAGAACCATCCAGCACTGATGGGAGAATGGACTAAATGACCTACGATGTCTGTTTTGTCTCTAATGTCCATGATTCAGGCAGCCGCCTACTCTACAAATCATGCATTACAAGAAAAGCATTTATTTCACTGTCAGTTTAGAAAAAAAACTCTTATTGACAATGTATTCAGCCAACCCTCAGTGTTGTGCAAGACTCAAGTGTGTTAGATGTTATTTCAGAAGCAAAGAAATGTGTTTTTTTTATTATGAATTGAAGATCTTCTTTCCACTGTAGAAAGAAGCAGCCGCAGCCAAATCACAATGATCCAGTAAGATTGTCCTACTCGGGTGTATAAATATCTTATGAACAGAAAGATCAGTATATACCTGGTTACAACAGCAATGGTGGCTATTAAGAACATAAGAATGGCCCTACTGGGTCAGACTAAAAGTCCATCTAGCCCAGTATCCTGTCTTCTGACAGTGGCCAGTGCCAGGTGCCCCAGAGGGAATGAACAGAACAGGTAATCAAGTGATCCATCCCCTGTCGCTCATTCCCAGCTTCTGGCAAACAGAGGCTAGGGACACCATCCCGGCTCATCCTGGCTAATAGCCGTTGATGGGACCTATCCTCCATGAATTTATCTAGTTCTTTTTTGAACCCTGTTATGGTCTTGGCCTTCACAACATCCTCTGGCAAGGAGTTCCACAGGTTGACTGTGCATTGTGTGAAGAAATACTTCCTTTTATTTGTTTTAAACCTGCTGCCTATTAATTTCATTTGGTGACTCCTAGTTCTTGTGTTATGAGAAATAGTAAACAACACTTCCTTATCTACTTTCTCTACGCCAGTCATGATTTTATAGACCTCTATCATATCTCCCCTTAGCCGTCTCTTTTCCAAGCTGAAAAGTCCCAGTCTTATTAATTTCTCCTCATACGGAAGCCGTTCCATACCCCTAATCATTTTTGTTGCCCTTTTCTGAACCTTTTCCAATTCCAATATATCTTTTTTGAAATGAGGCGATGACATCTGCACACAATATTGAAGATGTGGGCATACCATGGATTTATATAGAGGCAACATGATATTTTCTGTCCTATTATTATCCCTTCCTTAATTATTTCCAGCATTCTGTTCGCTTTTTTGACTGCCGCTGCACATTGAGTGGGTGTTTTCAGAGAACTATCCACAATGACTCCAAGATCTCTTTCTTGAGTGGTAACAGCTAATTTAGACCCCATTATTTTATATGTATAGTTGGGATTATGCTTTTCAATGTGCATTACTTTGCATTTATCAACATTAAATTTCATCTGCCATTTTGTTTCTCAGTCATCCAGTTCTGAGAGATCCTTTTGTAGCTCTTGGCAGTCTGCCTGCGTCTTAACTATCTTTAGTAATTTTGTATCATCTGCAAATTTTGCCACCTCACTATTTACCCCTTTTTCTAGATCATTTATGAATATGTTGAATAGGACTAGTCTCAGAACAGACCCTTGGGGGACACCACTATTTACCTCTCTCCATTCTGAAAACTGACAATTTATACCTACACTTTGTTTCCTATCTTTTAACAAGTTACCATTTCATGAGAGCACCTTCCCTCTTATTCTGTGGCATCTTACTTTGCATAAGAGCCTTTGGTGAGGGACCTTGTCAAAGGCTTTCTGAAAATCTAAGTACACTATATCCACTATATCTTCTTGGTCCACATGCTTGTTGACCCCCTCAAAGGATTCTAGTAAATTAGTGAGGCATGATTTCCCTTTATTAAAACCATGTTGACTCTATCTCAACAAATGATGTTCATCTATATGTCTGACAATATTGTTCTTTATTATAGTTTCAACCAATTTTCCTGATACTGAAGCCAGGTTTACAGGCCTGTAATTGCTGGGATCACCTCTGGAGCCCTTTTTAAAAATTGGCGTCACATTATCTATCCTTCAGTCATCTGGTACAGAAGCTGATTTAAATGATAGGTTGCAGACTACAGTTAGTAGTTCTGCAATTTCACATTTGAGTTCCTTCAGAACTCTTGGGTGAATATCATCTGGTCCTGGTGACTTAGAATCATAGAATATCAGGGTTGGAAGAGACCTCAGGAGGTCATCTAGTCCAACGCCCTACTCAAAGCAGGACCAATCCCCAACTAAATCATCCCAGCCAGGGCTTCGTCAAGCCTGACTTTAAAACCTCTAAAGAAGGAGATTCCACCACCTCCCTAGGTAATCCATTCCACCCTCCTAGTGAAATAGTTTTTCCTAATATCCAACCTAAACCTCCCCCACTGCAACTTGAGACCATTACTCCTTGTTCTGTCATCTGGTACCACTGAGAACAGTCTAGATTCATCCTCTTTGGAACCCCCTTTCAGGTAACTGAAAACAGCTATCAAATCCCCCCTCATTCTTCTCTTCTGCAGATTAAATAATCCCAGTCCCCTCAGCCTCTCCTCATAAGTCATGTGCTCCAGCCATCTAATCATTTTTGTTGCCTTTCGCTGGACTCTTTCCAATTTTTCCACATCCTCCTTGTAGTGTGGAGCCCAAAACTGGACACAGTACTACAAATGAGGCCTCACCAATGCCGAATAGAGGGGAATGATCACGTCCCTCGATCTGCTGTAAATGCTCCTATTTATACAGCCCAAAATGCTGTTAGCCTTCTTGGCAACAAGGGCACACTGTTGACTCTTATCCAGCTTCTTGTCCACTATAACCCCTAGGTCCTTTTCTGCAGAACTGCTGCCTAGCCACTCAGTCCCTACTCTGTAGCAGTGCATGGGATTCTTCCGTCCTAAGTGCAGGACTCTGCACTTGTCCTTGTTGAACCTCATCAGATTTCTTTTGGCCCAATCCTCTAATTTGTCTAGGTCCCTCTGTATCCTATCCCTACCCTCCAGCGTATCAACCATTCCTCCCAGTTTAGTGTCATCTGCAAACTTGCTGAGGGTGCAATCCACACCATCCTCCAGATCATTAATGAAGATATTGAACAAAACCGGCCCCAGGACTGACCCTTGGGACACTCTGCTTGATACCGGCTGTCAACTAGACATGGAGCCATTGATCACTCCCCGTGGAGCCCGATGATCTAGCCAGCTTTCTAGTCACCTTATAGTCCATTCATCCAAGCCATACTTCTTTAACTTGCTAGCAAGAATACTGTGGGAGACTGTATCAAAAGCTTTGCTAAAGTCAAGAAATAACACGTCCCTGATTTCCCCTCATCCACAGAGCCAGTTATCTCGTCATAGAAGGCAATTAAGTTAGTCAGGCATGACTTGCCCTTGGTGAATCCATGCTGACTGTTCCTGATCACTTTCCTCTCCTCTAAGTGCTTCAAAATTGATTCCTTGAGGACCTGCTCCATGATTTTTCCAGGGATTGGGGTTAGGCTGACTGGCCTATAGTTCCACGGATCCTGCTCCTTCCCTTATTGCTGTTTAATTTATCAATTTGTTCCAAAACCTCGTTTAATGATAGCTCAATCTGGGACAGTTCCTCAGATCTGTCACCTAAAAAGAATGGCTCAGATTTGGGAATCTCCCTCACATCCTCAGTCGTGAAGACCGATGCAAAGTGTTCGGTTAGTTTCTTCGCAATGGCCTTATCGTCCCTGAGTGCTCCTTTAGCACCTCGATCGTTCAGTGGCCTCACTGGTTGTTCAGCAGGCTTCCTGCTTCTGCTGTACTTAAAAAAAAATTGCTATTACTTTTTCAGTCTTTGGCTAACTGTTCCTCAAATTCTTTTTTTGGCCTTCCTAATTGTATTTTAACACTTCATTTCGAAAGGAGTGTTTATGCTCCTTTCGATTTTCCTCACTAGGATTTAACTTCCACTTTTTAAAGGATGCCTTTTTGCCTCTCACTGCTTCTTTTACATTGTTGTTTAGCCACGGTCGCTCTTTTTTGGTTCTCTTATTATGTTTTTTAATTTGGGGTATACATTTAAGTTGAGCCTTGATTATGGTGTCTTTAAAAAGTTTCCACGCAGCTTGAAGAGATTTTGGCATTTTTGGCACTGTACCTTTTAATTTCTCTTTAACTAACCTCATTTTTGTGTTTCTGAAATTTAATGCTACAGTGTTGGGCCGCTGTGGTGTTTTTCCTGCCTCAAGGATATTAAATTTGATTGTCTTATGGTCACTATTACCAAGTGGTCCAGCTATATTCACCTCTTGGACCAGATCCTGTGCTCCACTTAGAACTAAATCAAGAATTGCCTCTCCTCTGGTGGGTTCCAGGACCAGCTGCTCCAAGAAGCAGTCATTTAAGGTGTCAATAAATGTTATCTCTGCATCCTATCCTGAGGTGACATGTACCCAGTCAATATGGGGATAATTGAAATCCCCCATTATTATTATTGAGGTTTTTTTTATTTTAATAGCCTCTCTAATCTCCCTGAGCATTTCACAGTCACTATCACCATCCTGGTCAGGTGGTCGGTAATATATCCCTACCACTATATTCTTATTATGAGAGCATGGAATTTCTATTTGATTAATTTATGATTTTTTTCTTCATTTGATTCTATGCTTTCTTTCACATATAATGCCACTCCCCCACTAGCATGACCTGTTCTGTCCTTCCAATATATTTTGTACCCTGGTATTACTGTATCCCATTGATTATCCTCATTCCACCAAGTTTCTGTGATCCCTATTATATCAATATCCTCATTTAATATGAGGCACTCTAGTTCACCCATTTTATTATTTAGACTTGTAGCATTGGTATATAAGCACTTAAAAAACTTGTCTCCTTTTAGCTGTCTGCCATTACAAAATGTAATTGAATGGGACTCTTTTTTATTTGACTGTTTCTGGCATAGAGATTCTCTATTAATAGGTCCTCCCCTATGGGATGTCCAAACCATGTGCTCCTCTGCACCTGTCGGCTTTCCCCCAGCCCTTAGTTTAAAAACTGCTCTACAATCTTTTTAATGTTAAGTGCCAGAAATCTGGTTCCATTTTGGTTTAGGTGGAGTCCATCCTTCCTGTATAGGCTCCCCCTTTCCCAAAAGTTTCCCCATTTCCTAATAATTCTAAACCCCCTCCTACCTACACCATCAGCACATTAAGACTGCAGTTCTGTCTAACTGGCCCAGCACGTGGAACGGGTAGCATCTCAGAGAATGCTACCATGGAGGTCTTGGACTTCAGTCTCTTACCTAGCAGCCTAAATTTGGCCTCCAGAACCTCTCTCCTATCCTTCCCTATGTCATTGGTACCTACATGTACCATGGCCACCAGCTCCTCCTCAGCAGTACACATAAGTCTATCTAGATGTCTCGAGAGATCCACAACCTTCACAACAGGAAGGCAAGTCACCATGTGGTTCTCTCGGTCATCGCAGACCCAACTATCTATGTTTCTAATGATCAAATCGCCCGTTACTAATACCTGTCTCTTCCTAATAGCTGGAGTTCCCTCCCACGGAGACGTATCCTCAGCGCGAGAGGATACCACAGCATCATCTGAAAGGAGGGTCCCAACTATGGGATTGTTTCCCTCTGCTTCAGTTAGATGCTCTCCTTCCCTGGGACTTTCATCCTCCTCAACAGCACAGAGGCTGTCAGACTAGGGTGGGACTGCTCTACTGTGTCCTGGAAAGTCTCATCTATGTACCTCTCTGTCTCCCTCAGCTCCTCCAGTTCAGCCACTCTGGTCTCCAAAGCCCGTACATGGTCTCTGAGGGCCAGGAGCTCCTTACACTGAATGCACACATATGCCACCTGCCCATAGGGCAGGTAATCGTACATATTTTGGATCTATATAGTAGATTTTTCTTCCATACGTCTATCACCAGTCTGTAGAGAGATGTGTAAATCCAGAGGGAATGCAATCTTTGTTAATGTAACTGTAGCAGCTCCAGAAGAGAGAGATACTGAATATTTATATATGTCTAAAGTTGGGATACATAATTATAGACCTTCATAGAGTTCTCTGAGATATTATACAAAACTAGATTATCCAGTAGCAAATAAAAACTTGAATTTTGTTTATATATTACAGACTTCAAGATCTATATTTTAAAAAATTATATTAAAATATTTTCAAGATCTTTGTGAAAATAAATGAACCTTTACATATATCATTTAATAATGTCAAATTTTTAAATGAAAGCAACATCATACTTCAAGAGGCGTGGTTATGCCAGCTGCATGCATTTCTCGGCATACATGGCACATCCTGTTATGTGCTATTGTTTATTTGGAAACATCATGCAATGTTTATCTGGAAAATGAGTTTTTATCATTACAACTAATAATCTTATCACACAAGGATCTTGACTATGGAAGATTTCATCATTTCCCACTCCCCTCTCTCCTGCCCGTGCCCTCCCCCCGAAAATTCCTTATAAAATAGTGCTTCCATTTGTTACTGGATAATATTTTTTAAAAATATAATCTTTCAGTAAACCCTATAAAAACTTTGTAATTATTTATCCCTACTCCAGCAATATATAACTATATACTGGATTACACCCTTTGGTGCTGCTGCAACTTCAGAATGACAATGATTGCATTGAACTGTTTGTTCCTGAAGACTGATGGTGCTGTTTGCAAAACTGCACTTTCACTGCTCATTTGGTAGCCAGCAGTTCTTAGCAGCTCAGCTTAGAGTCATATTTACATTTCCCCAATTCGGGGACTGGCCAAAAACCAGTATGGCCCTCTGCCTAAATGTGGGTAGCTTTAATTAACACTAAAGTGTTTATAGTCCCAAATGGGCATTCTAGCAGCTGATAACACTTTGAGAACAGTGGCACCCCTGGGACATGTGGGGGTCACCTACAGTGGGGGTTGTAAAGGAGAGACATAAGAGTGTACAGCTGTTCTGCCACCTTTACCTTCCCCAAGGAATTCCTTGACACCAATGGTATTCCTTAGAACCAGCTCTTCAGACCCTTTTCACTGCTGAAGCTATAACAACATAACAGAGGATCTAGTCCCACAGCTTTAAACACCTACCCTCATTATAGCTAATGTGATAATGTTTCAAGAAGTTCTTTTAAAACGTCCTTTGTTGTTGCCAATCTCATCTCAGGTCCTCAGATACCCGGGAGGGGCTCAGATACTGCAGTGGTGAGTGAGGTATAAGAACCTAAATAAAATGATCTCTAGGCTTGACTATCCTCTCACCCCAGTTTTACTCTGGTGTATCGCCATTGACTTCAGTTGAATTACTCATGACTTCTGCCAATGTAAGGGGGAGGAGAAGGAAGTCCTCTGTTTCCATGGAAATAGCAGCCCAAAGCTGAGCATGATAATGTTTGCTTGTCAGTTTCAGCTGTAATCTGCCTGCTGAGAGCAGTAAGTGCTGTTTTACAAACAGCAGCTGCAGCCTTTGCCAACAAGCTCTCAACATCCATAGCATCAGGAACTTAACTATTCATGCTAGTCCATATTAATAAAGGACCAGTATGACCAGCCTTCTAATCAGTATTATAAAATTTAGGATTAATGTAAAAAATCAGTAACATTTTTGTTTTTCTTATATGTTTCTTTTAAATGTGAGGCTCCAACTTGCAATGAATTGCTGTGAACATCTGTAGTGCAATGGCTAATCCTTGGAGCCCTCTGCAGGAGGACCATTCCCTTTTGAACAACCAAAGCAACTTCTGAAGCTACCTACAGTGGCCACTAACTCTTCTCTTCTACTGACTCCCAACTGGGGAAATCACAACAGGCAATGCTCTGCTCTTCCACGCTGAATAGAGGAGGGGCAACAGCCAGTTCCCCATAACCATTTTCTCATTTTCTGTGTGGCCACACCCCTGCCCTGCAGATAACAAAATCCCATTGCTTCAAAATGAATTTATGTGAGGTCCTAATAAGGGGAGAAGGATGAAGGAGTGCTAGTTTGAAATGCAGGCTTTGGGTTCCAGTGATCCAAGAGGTATATAAAACAGAAAAACTGATGCTTTGTCATAAGTCTTATTTGGAGTTGGTGGGAGTATTCTGAAGCTGATGCTTTCTAGTCAAAGTGTTCAGAGAGGGTCTGATAATTTGGTAAACTATGCAAATGTACTGCCTCAATTAGCCTCCTTATTAAACAGCTTTGACATTGCCACCTTTTATGAAAAGTTCATCCATTCACTGTATTTCATTCTAACGATGACTGTCAGGATATTGACTCGAAGGGGACACGTTACCCAGCCTCAGGACATGAGTTGTCTTAATATGCTATTTGATAAGATCAACAGTTTGCATGAAATCTGTTAATACCTCCAGTTTACAGAGAGTTAAGTATTTTCCTACAGCACTAAAACCATTCTCAAGAGATGTGAGGTCTCCAACTCCAGGCTCTTTTGTTAGCTTCAAGATATGAGAGAGAGAAAATATGCAGCATTAGAGACTAGCAAATCTTGTCTAATAGCTTTGCGATGGTTTCTGGCAAGTGAAGATGTCTACCAACGTTTCCACCAAATTAAAAATTTCTTTGATGCTATAAACAAACTACCACCTACTTGAACTCTCTTGCTCACTAGCAGATGGCTGATTAGATACACTAATATGAAGACTTCTCCCTCTTCCCCTCCCCTCTTTTCTCTGATGTTCTTTCATCTGAATCAACTTTATAGGCTTCCATAATCCTTCTTGCTTTCTACTCCTCAAGGAAGACTATAGAAAGGAAAAGCCAGGAGTCTGTGGCAGAGATACTTAATGCAACTTAAATTTCATGAGCTGGAAAAAAAACCCATTTGATTAGATTACTTATTCAGAGGCTTGTAATAGAAACACAGAGAAATAAATAACTATACATGACTAAGATTTGCTAACAGGAAAATAACTTGGCAGTCTGAATTCCTTTCTATTTAGTTAATTGTTGCATATGCAAAAAAGAACAGTCATGAAGTGGAACAAGCAAGCTGTTTTCAGGTGTTAAGGATAACTGGCAAACTCACAAGTCATGAAGCAAAGCACCATTATATGCATATTTGCACCAACTCTATTTCTGCATTTATTCCTCACCGATCACTATAGTACCAACCAGAAGTGTAATACTAATAACTCCTGCCAAACCATCTCCCCAGGCTCATGCTGCTTACTGATAAGCAGACTTTCTTTTTAATTTCTTTTTACTGTCAATAGTTCTTATCCTATCTAAAAACACATTTGGTGACAGAAAGTTTCCAAGAATGTTAGAAGCATCTCTTTGTGTCTTTCCCACCAAATAACACATCACCAAGTATTGTGTCTATATACATGAATGTTTGTTTCTTTTTATGCAGCAGAGGGCTACAGCCATCCATATTTGGGGTTCTGCCTTTGCTATCTGGCTTTACTAGGCACAGAAAACCATACATGGCACAAAGATTAGCCAAACATGTGGGCTTCCTGCAGGGTGGCAAGTATCTTACGTTTGCAGCTGAAGAAATAAGAGTTTCTCTGAATATCTTTAAAAAGAAACAAAGAATGAACTTGTTACTCCATCCTCAAATGTTTCCTCAGAAAGCAGTTGGGGCTTTTGGGCCAGGCCCACATTAAGGATTTACAGGGCCAAGGATGAAATTTAAAAGCAGGTTCTTCCTCCCCAATTCCATTTTCTAACGGTCTCTTCCCCTTGTCCACCTCCCACAAACACACATGCTATTTTCTCCCTGCTCCTTAAACTCAAATGCTGCCCATTTCCACCTCTATCCTCGCTTTATTTGGAGTAAGGGCTGTCCTTTACTGTGCATTTGCACTTCTCCACTGTGCTCAGCAACCAACAGGATTGAGCCCTTCATTTCTTCTTTGGCAGGGCAGGGAAAAAGCAACAAATAAAAACCCTTAACACAATGAACAAGCCACCACTACATACCATGCCAGAGAGAAGGGGGGCTGTAAGAATATTTCCATATGGATCCCACTTTGTGCTATCTTTAAATTGTTGTAGAGTGTTTAGATAAAATTTGGAGAGATACAGTGGGATAGCATTGCAGTTGAAGAAAATTCAGCAGATATAGTATATCTTGAAAGAGACATTTGACTAAAATATCATATAGCGACAGCAACTCTTAATGGTTCAGTGTCAAGTTGAGTGGAGGTGATGAGCAAGACCCAGAGGGAACGTAGAAGAAGCGACAGGTCCTCTCCCTTTGAGTACTTTAATACCTGGAGTTCAGGGTGTACTAATAAAGTTTGGGGATGAAAGAAAACTGAGTGATCACAAGATGCTTTAAAGGACAGACTTAAAATACAATGTGATGTTGATAAATTGCAGAAATGAGGTGCAGTCAATAAAATGAGATTTTTTTAAAAAAGACATGAAATGAGTCCTATCTACAGGAAAAATCAAATGCATGAATATAGAATGCAGAGATATTGCTTCAATACCATAACCTGGCACAGAACTATAGTGGATGATAACCGGAATCAGAGTCATCAGTGTAGCACTGTCACACTCAGAGACAAGTGCTATAAGGGTTTTATGAATAGGAATATTAGTAAAATGTAAAACAAGCAGGGTATTTTTCTCTGTTAGGCTGCCCTGGTTAGACCTTAATCTCAATTCATTTTGGGGCACCATGAATAATGGAAAAAAAAAACAGAAAAATGGAGGAAGTTCAGAGGAGAGCAGGAAAAATGATAAAATGTTTGGAAAATAAGACCTGTGAGGCAAGATTAATAAAACTGAGAAACTCGAGTCTGGGGGTAAAAGAAGTCCCATGGGAGATATACATACTGAATCTGCAAAAGGATATTACAAATATTACTCAGATTATTATTCTAGCTAGTTATCAAGGATGGAATGAGAAGTAGTAGGCTAAGACTGTAAAGGAGAAAATATGGGTAAAATGATTTTCAAATTTTCAAAAGCAGCAAAAACTGCCAAGTGAAGTTGTGGAATTGCCATCACTGGAGTTATTTGATGCTAGGCTGAAATACCCAGTTAGCAGGGATGATATGTGGGACAATCAGTACAAGTATTGCTAACCTCAAGAGATCAAAAATCAGGAGTCAGACTCTGAAAAATCAAAAGATTTTTTTAAATCAAATTGTTTTTTAGTCTGTCCTGACTTTTTAACTCCCCTCGCTTCTTCTGCCCGTGTGTGTGATAATTTTAGATTTAAAAAGTCAACCTTTGATGCTCACAAAAATATATGCATCTCCCTGGATGCTCAGATGGCAACTTACTTACCCTTTCCTCACCCCTAAGATGTGGGAACTGCCTCCATTTCCTATCATTGTCTTGACCCAGCAGCAACAGTTATCTGCCTCCAGCTGCCCTGGGATTTCTCTGCCTGAGACTCAGCAGAACCACATCCCTGCCTCTCTCATCCCCTACCTTCCACTGCCCCAGGACCAGTGGCAGATTAAGGTCTCTTGGGGCCCTGGGCTGAAGCAAGGAAGGGGGAGGGGCAGCACCAGAACTGTGGTCCTGCCCCCATTCTACCCCTTCTGTCTGTGGCCCACCCCATCTGCCAATTCCCCTGAAGCCCCACCCATGTTCCGCCCATGGTCCTGCCCCATTCTGCCCCTTCCCCTGTGGCCCCATCTCCTACTCGCTCCTTTCTGCACCGCCCACTGCGGCCCTGAGACCAGAGAAGTTCTGTGCTGCTCACGTTACACTGGTCTACAATTTTTGAGAAGTCATCTGCTTCAGAGATAAAATGTGCTATTTAGTATGTATTTTGATGTGCTGAATTCAGATATGACAATTTAAACAACTGATTGGCTACTGGTTCTAAGATATTTAAGTTTTTACATTTTATGTCTATGTATATTGTGTAGATAGTAGAGTTTTAATCATAAATTGTAAACCTAGGTCTTTTCATGTGTTTATGGTTGCTTTACATGATACTATTTCACCTGTCCTGTTTATGTAACACTTTAAAAATCAGCAAAGGGGTTATATAAATAAAATTTATTATGAAACAAAAGGCAAAAAACTATTATG
Source organism: Chelydra serpentina (assembly GCA_037349315.1). Classification (NCBI taxonomy): domain Eukaryota; kingdom Metazoa; phylum Chordata; order Testudines; family Chelydridae; genus Chelydra; species Chelydra serpentina. Next base: position 51,083,712 of record JBAIAC010000010.1, read on the forward strand.
TACATAGTTTAGTCCTATTCAGTGTCTACTCAGCGCTTCTTGGCTTGTCTCTTGGATTCATTAAATGGAGCATCTCTTGTCACTGTCCAGCAATAGTCTGCAAGCATTGATGGGCTCCATTTGCCCTGATAGCGTTTCTCCATTGTTGCAATGTCCTGGTGAAATCGCTCGCCGTGCTCGTCGCTCACTGCTCCGCAGTTCGGTGGAAAAAAATCTAGATGAGAGTGCAAAACATGTATCTTTAGTGACATGTTGCAACCAAGGCTTTTGTACGCCTTGAGGAGGTTTTCCACCAACAACCTGTAGTTGTCTGCCTTGTTGTTTCAGAGAAAATTTATTGCCACTAACTGGAAGGCTTTCCATGCCACGCAGTGCATGGTCAAATGCATCATCTCGAAGAAGTTCACGAATCTGAGGACCAACAAAGACACCTTCCTTTATCTTAGCTTCACTTAACCTTGGAAATTTTCCACGGAGGTACTTGAAAGCTGCTTGTGTTTTGTCAATGGCCTTGACAAAGTTCTTCATCAGACCCAGCTTGATGTGTAAGGGTGGTAACAAAATCTTCCTTGATTCAACAAGTGGTGGATGCTGAACACTTTTCCTCCCAGGCTCCAATGACTGTCGGAGTGGCCAATCTTTCTTGATGTAGTGGGAATCTCTTGCACGACTATTCCATTCGCAGAGAAAACAGCAGTACTTTGTGTATCCAGTCTGCAGACCAAGCAAGAGAGCAACAACCTTCAAATCGCCACAAAGCTGCCACTGATGTTGGTCATAGTTTATGCACCTCAAAAGTTGTTGCATGTTGTCATAGGTTTCCTTCATATGGACTGCATGACCAACTGGAATTGATGGCAAAACATTGCCATTATGCAGTAAAACAGCTTTAAGACTCGTCTTCGATGAATCAATAAACAGTCTCCACTCATCTGGATCGAGAACGATGTTGAGGGCTGCCATCACACCATCGATGTTGTTGCAGGCTACAAGATCACCTTCCATGAAGAAGAATGGGACAAGATCCTTTTGACAGTCACGGAACATGGAAACCCTAACATCACCTGCCAGGAGATTCCACTGCTGTAGTCTGGAGCCCAAAAGCTCTGCCTTACTCTTGGGTAGTTCCAAATCCCTGACAAGGTCATTCAGTTCACCTTGTGTTATGAGGTGTGGTTCAGAGGAGGAGGATGGGAGAAAATGTGGGTCCTGTGACATTGATGGTTCAGGACCAGAAGATTCATACTCTTCCTCTTCCTCGTCTGACTCAAGTGAGAATGATTCTGGTGCATCAGGAACCAGCAGTCCTTCTCTGTGGGGTACTGGGCGTATATCTGGTGGAATGTTTGGATAATGCACAGTCCACTTTTTCTTCTTTGACACACCTTTCCCAACTGGAGGCACCATGCAGAAGTAACAATTGCTGGGATGATCTGTTGGCTGTCTCCAAATCATTGGCACTGCAAAAGGCATCGATTTCCTTTTCCTGTTCAACCACTGGCGAAGATTTGTTGCACAAGTGTTGCAGCATATGTGTGGGGCCCACCTCTTGTCCTGATCTCCAATTTTGCAGCCAAAATAAAGGTGATAGGCTTTCTTAACCATAGTGGTTATACTGCGCTTTTGTGATGCAAAAGTCACTTCACCACAAACATAGCAGAAGTTATCTGCACTGTTCACACAAGTACGAGGCATCTCTGCTCACTTTGGCTAAACAGAAATGTGTCCCTTTGCAAAATCAAGCACTGACAAATAAGAGAGCATGACACTGTATGATTTCTAGAGCTAATATAGGGCAATTTGTTTAGCAGAGTGATGTAAGCTTCGTTATGATTGCATCATCCATGACTTCTAGGAATAACATGATGCAATTCATAGCATGTATGACGCAATACCAGCTTCAGATTGCATCATTCATTGTTTTGCCTAAAAAGCAAGTACTGTCCAAACCCAGTCATAGATTTATTCATAGATCCAGTCAAAGATGTATTGTAGTCATTTCTGGTTTAAATTGAAATCCCTTCCCTTTATAACTCACTTATCCTCCACCATTCCCAAGTCAAGGGTCGTATATACTGACCCAATAGCATGTCTTGAAAACTAGAGCCAATCAACAATTTTAAGCATCATTTTCGTTCTCAGTGACCCAGAATTAGTAAAGTTTGACTACATTTATTTCAGAAGCATTTTGGCTGGAGAGCAGTGTTATCACTACAGCTTCTCCTGCAGGCAGCAAAATCCCACAACTGAGTTTATGAGAGTTGACAATGCTGCCTTCCACTGGTTGCTTGAAGGGGACTTCCCTAACCAACCCCTACCCTCAGGCTGAGGGAGTTGCCATGCTATCCCCCCCATCTCCCACCTGCATCACTGTCCTCAGCCTCCCTCCTACCACCAACATCCTACTGCACCCCATTCCCTGCAAGCCCTAGATCTGCCTCCTGCTCCCCCTCACTCTCCGCAGCCAGTAAATGCTTCACCATGTAGAAATCCCATGGAAGTTAATGCCATGTGTGTGTACAGTGTGCATGAAGGATTGAACCCTTGGAAACTGAGCTGGTGGCAATGGAAGCCCCACAGGCTCAATGATCAGAGGCACAGAACTCAGGGTGAAGATATGTATATGCCGGCACATGCCAGTCTTAATTGCCTACGGTTTTGTATCTTCTGGGGACCAGCAACAGTTAGGAGGTTCGTTGGTTGGGGAGAGGGCGGTGTTTTGTTTTGTTGTTTTTCTTCAAGCCTTTTGCTGTTTAGTCTCTATAACTAACTGCACCTTCTGTATTACAAATCCGTGTGTGTGTATAACCTTGAGAGACAGAGGATACTACAGACAGGGGCAACAGATCCACCAGTATGTGTATGTATTTCAAATGTGTCGCTATCTCACTGCACAAAAGAGTCTTCAGCTATCCCAAGATAATCAGAGGACTGTATATACAGCATGTTTCACATAACTGCAGGAGATGTCCTAGAATCCCAAAAGGATCCACTCTCACATCTGCACAACAATAAATCTTTCTTTTTCCATTTTTTTTTTTGTGTGTGTGAAGATTTCAGCTATAAAACGAACCAGAGGACCCAATAACACTGCACTGAAGGACAATGGCCTGAAATTGTAAAAACTGTCACAGTATTATATTAGGATGCAGGGAGGCCAAAACATTCCACAGTAAAAAGAGATCTTACATTCAAAGCAGTTGAAATGGCAGAACAAAGTAGCATGTAATTAGGTACACCGTCTGTATTAAAGATCCTGTTATTAAAAGGCTGCAAATGTGGTAATCAAAAGGATTTAAAATAGACATTTCTGGTTAAATGAGGTCTCATTCCTATCACATTTTCTTTCCCTGTTTGTTTCTTTCCCTGTTTGTTTCCTGATTTGCTTCAGAGAAGCAATATCATAAGGCTAAATGTATGACGATATAACTGTCTCCACGGTAACAAACTATTGTCGTAAATACTGAGTCTTACGATTTCACAGTTGGATTAAGAAAAGAGAATCGGGCTAGCGAGGGAGGAAAGCTTTTATTTAAATGAGTGTTAGGGGAATACAGAAAATTACAGGCAGTGAAAATTGCTTTCGGTTTAAATGTTCTTTTTTAAGTTTACCCAGTGTGAAAGTCCCTTTTTAAGGGATATAATTTAGGTAATGATGCCTCTTCTATTTGATTGCTCAGAAGGCTAATGATGAAGCTCATCTATTTTTGGAACAGTTCAGCAACTTTAATACTAGACGTTTTCCAGCAAGAAGCAGATTACATTGAATTGTGTCATCTTCACACACCCAGCCATCCTGGTCTCCTCCTCCAGGAATTCTCATAAATTCACTATCCAGAGACCAATATATAGGTCAGGTTGCATATTTACAATCATGTATAAACTTGTCGGCCACCACTTCAACTTCTGACTGCATATATTAGCATTCCTTTTTATAGGCTTTCATTGATTAAGTTTAAACAACAGTAGCTACTGAACTGAAATACCTATTGACATGGATTGACAAAAATATAATCAAGGCAGGTTATGCTTCAATATTTTAAAAAAATCTTTGAGGAGTTGTCTAGTTTTCTAAACCTGCTACAGATTTATTTACAGCTAATTCAGGGTCTTTGGTCACCTACAGTCCTGGAATTGGAAAATTCAATCTGCTCTGCAGGAAGGGGTATTTTGTTGTTTTGTTGCAGGAACTCAGTGTGATTCAAAGGAATTCATTCTGGTGGGAAGGAAATACCCTGCAGGTCAAGTACAATTTACGGCTATATAGATTCTTGTCTTCATTAAATGGATCACTGTCACTCTTAGGGTTTTGTAGCAGTGCCAATGCTCTAGTATCTGAGTGCCTCTTAGGTTAAGAAATTGACATGGTGAGGTCCCTAGTGGACTTCATGGAGTCTTAAGTTTTTCTCCTTTCCCTGGTTATAAGTACCTCTACTTGGAGGAAGGAGGGAGGTGGAGTAGAGATGGCGTCTTTAATCATGAATGATATGCCAAGGAAAGTCACAAAGTAACCACTAGCTCAGATCAAGAAAAAAATGTCTACTCCCTCCTTCTACAACTCCAGAGACTGTGTTGCACCATCACATACATTATATGCATGAAGGAATACAGCTTCTTGTGAAACATCCAGCATTGGCCATTGTCAGAGACAGGGTACTAGAACTAGAAATGGATCATTTGTTTCTTCATGCAGGAGAATTCCTGTGGTGGAAATGCATTCACCCTCGACATGGTAACACATTTAATTAGCACATTTCATTCCAAGGAATCCTATCTTTGTAAGTACTGAATTTCAAGCATACATCTAAGATCTGTACACTAGAAGTTACAATTATAATAAAAACACATGCTAACTAACAGGCAAGGCAGGCTGTGTTACATACCTCATTTTGAACCATGAATTAAAATTAAATTTACTTAATTACGTGTAACGTACATTTGAATAAGGGCTAATCGGGTACAGAATCATAGAAATTTAGAACTGGAAGGGACCTTGAGGCAGCTAGTCCAGCCCCCCCATGCAGAGGGAGAACCAAGTTTTGGGGAACCAAAAGTAGAGTGTTTGAGGGGGAATTTTGTCCATAATGACACCAGCCAACCAAAGGAACATGAGCTAACACCAGCTTTTGGATATTTTAGGATGGGAACATCTGCAGATGTCTGATCACAAGAGAGTCATGGCAACAAATTGATGTATATGATAATAAGTTGAGATAATTAATATACTGACCTATAGGAAAAGGGCACCCCAACATTAGTAGGGAGAGGAAATACAAATAAGGAAAAGGGGAGAATCCCCTACTCAATATGCATTAGACATAGTGGCATTAGACAGTGTAACATATTATAAAAGTTGTATCCCAGTCTGTGTGCGGGAGGAGAGAGAGATGTAGCCCTTGGGAGGTGCCAGGATGATGGCCACTGGTGATGGTGATGAAGAAGACAACAGCTAACATTTCAAAGGTTGTTCTGCAAGGGATGGTGTGAATATATGGATGTGCAGATGTACATTCTGTATTCTCTCTATCTACCTTGCTGGGTTAGAGTGTTTGTAACTTTGCTAAATGTATTAATAAATTATTACAAATACAGAAAGTGTGAGTGTTGCAACTGTGCTCATCGGGGTTCCCAACTGAACAATATTTTTTATAATACTGGGCCTGATCTTGAGACAAGAAACTGTCAAACCTCAGAGTGATAACTGGGAATTCTAAAGTAATCAATATAATTAATATACGATTCATAGATCGGGCTACACACGTGCGCTCTTGCCTACCAGCTCTGAGTTTGTTGAAGTCTGCTTTTTTGAAGTCCATTGGTCATATTCTGCTGCTCTCACGCCTTCCTTAAATCTATCATTTCATGGTCTTTCACCCAAATTGCCTTCAACCTTCAGATTCACAACCAATTCCTCCATGTTAGTCAGAATCAAGTCTAAAATGGCAGCCATGCTGATTACTTCCTCCACCTTCTGAAACAAGAAGTTGTCCCCAACATATTTCTAGAACTTATTGGACATTGTGCGCTTAGCTATATTACTTTTCCAACAGATATCTGGATAAAGTTCTCCAGATCTTGTGTTTTGGATATTTTTGTTATTTGTCCCAGAAATGCTTCATTCACTTCCTTCTCCTCATTTGGTTGTTTCTAGTATATCCCTACCATGATGTCAGGCACAGACTTTCAGATGTCCTCCCTCTTACCTCTTTCTGGACTGCAGAACAAGGGTATACATTCTTGATGTACAATGCAATACCTCCTCACTTTTCCCCCCTGTTCTTCCTGAACAAGCGATACCCCTCTATTACAATATTCCAGTCATGAAATTTATTCCACCAAGTCTCTGTGATGCCAATTAAGTCATAACTGAGCTTGTTTACTAAGACTTCCAGTTCTTCTTGTTTATTCTCCATGCTCCTTGCATTTGTGTATGTACATCTAAGATGCAGAGCAGACTTCCCCACTCTTTTCCTTCTTGTTGCTCCAACCACCCTATTGTAATTTTCCATTCCCACCCCACAACATTTAGCCCTCTGTTAAGGTCACCCTTTTTGATACCTGTGTGTGGGCTTTTGTCACCTGCCTCCTTTGAACCTAGTTTAAAACCCTCTTCACTATGTTGGCGAGTCAGTGTCCAAAATGCTTTCCCCCTTCCTGATCTGGTGGATCCCATCTTTCCCCATCACCTTCCTGGAATAGCATCCCCTGGTTGAAGAAGCCAAAGCCTTCCCATCGACACCATCTGTGCAGTAGAAAATCAAGTGGTCTTAAAATGCTTGGAGAGCTGGTGGGGAGGAAGTTTTTCAAATTACCTCTTTACTTCCATCAGTTTAACTGGTCTGAAAATGACTGAACAGGTTTTTTTGTTGTCAATGTATTGCTCAAATTTGTAATATTTTCATTCTCTTTTTTGGGGGGGTAAGCAGTGAGTAAGCTGGTTGCCTCCATAATGATACACAGCCCAGCCCCTTTTGATCAAATGCCAAAATGTAGAGCCAAGTACTACCTTCAGCCCATATGCAACTCCAGAGGAGTTCTGCTGCAAATCAAGGGTAGTTAAAAGACTTCATTCCTTTCTCTGTGAGTGTACTATTCATGAAGGAGTAAAGTTAAAAGACAGACGAGCAATTTAAATGTTAATTGCATCAAATGTATCCCAAACTGGTGAATCTCACTATGTAATGTGCTCACCCAATCTACTATAACCCTAATTTACTGTGCACCAATTAATCAAAGTTCCTTATTAACCAAAGCTCAGTTGATATGTCACGAGAGGTTGTCCGGTGTCCTCTTCAAACAATCGGTGTTTCAAATTTTCCAGCCCACAATGAAGAGACAACAGACAACCTGGGAAGGAAAACCAAGCTTAAAATAACAATGCTCTGGGGCCCCAAACTGCAGAGCACAGTGAAAAGTCTGCAGCTATGCATTTTCTTTTTATTATCAAGTTTTCAATCAAAGTTACAGAGCAATGAATAACTTGTGAGGGAGTTGCAATCAGGAAGCTGATGTACCAGAGCTCTGCACAGATAAAGTCACAGCTGTCCTGAACAGAAGCTGCTTCTCATTCAACTTGCCCAGTGGTTTCCTAGGCCTCTCTGACTTCTTTTTCTTTTCTTTTCTTTTTTAAATGTATTTTTTAGTTAGACGCCATGCCTGTTTATTTAATGAGGCATCCTACACTTGTGCATATACTATGCTGCTGTACCTCTTCCTTCCCTCAATGTCATGATGAGGCAGGAACAACGTGTCAACTTGACTTTCCAGTCTCCTGTCTTGTGTAAGTTTGTGTCACAGTATTATAATGTTATTTACATGTAATTTTCCCCTCTGAGTAGAGTATTTATTTTACTTCTGACTCAGCAGTGTAAGCGGTCCAGGGCCCACTTTCTGATGATTCATGACATGTTTCCTGTTTTGTTTCCTTCATAGCTTCATGATTTGTGATGTTTTTACATATTTTAGTGTGACACATCCTGCCCAGGGATTCTTAACAGAGTTGTCAACAATGTATTTTGTCCGCTACATCTCTTTTCCATCTCCTTTTCACATCCTTGCTAGGTGGCATCGTTTTATTCTTTTCTCTGCATTTTCACAGTTTTGTTCTTTCAGTGGGTCAAATGGCACAGAAGGAAGGAATGTGAAATGGGAAATGTTTTGCCATTAGGCTGCTCTACCATCAGAATACACATTTCGGAATCCTAGAAGTTGGACTTGGAAAGACCCATCATGTCATCTAGCTCATCTCTGACTATTTCTTCCAGTATATTTTCTAGTATTTCGTGCAGACTCGATTTAATGTCTCAAGTGATGGAAATGCCACTGCTTCACAGACTATCCCAAAGCCTAAGTGGGGCTTGGGCTTGAGCCCCAGACCCCAGCAAGTCTAAACCAGCCCTGGCGAACCTATTAAAATGGGGTCATGACCCACTTTGGAGTCCTGACTCACAGTTTGAGAACCACTGGGTTAATGTAATTCCATTATTCCTCTATATTTTCCCTCCCCCACTCCCATATGTACCACCCTGAAGAATTCTTCTCTGTCTCCAGTGTCAATACCATTCAAACACTTTTAATTATTTCATCACCCCTTTCCCTGTCCCTCTGTACCCTCATTATCTCTTAGTCCTTATGTATGCAGCTGAAAATTCACTGGAATTTTTGCAGCTATTTTGTGTTACAATTTTATGTCTAGTTTATCCTATGTCTGTTATCGCTCTGATGTCTTTTTCAGTCTGACTGCTTCCCAGGCTTTTCCCTCGCACTGGAGATATGTTAAGAGATGATATTCCCTCAGAAATACTTCTTTGGACTGTTTCCAAACTGAATTTCATTTTGATGGACTTCTCCCACTTTCCTCACTCTGTTCTGCCCATGGGAGATGTCAAGCTGCAGAAGTGATTGCAGTATTCTTCCAGTCTAATGATAATTTACATATAAGTAGCTCCTTTTCTCCCAAGTATGTCATGTAATACTTACCTGCAGTGCCGCTGAGATACAGGAGACCCTGAAGTGAAGAGTGACAGCTAATACTTGCACAGACGTTGCACAAAGTAACAAGGGGGCACAGACCATGATGAACAGGCACTTTACACAGACAAGACCATTTCATATTATACCATGGCTAGTATGTTAACAGTAATTGTGTAGATTTTTTCCAATAAGCACCTTTGTGCTCTCTTCTCTTATTCGTGGAAAGATCTCCTCAGAAACCTCTGCAAAGCTCCCTCATTGTACTCCTTCAAATCCTTCCTTGCAATGTTCCTCTGCCACAAAATATTGAGCAGCCATTGGGCAGCTGCTGTGCTGGGATCACTGGTTATCCCCCTGTTCATAGCAATCTCATTGTTACCATGTGCTTCTCCTCATCTGTCTGTCTGTCTCCCCCTATGGTCTCTTGTCTCATATTTATATTGGAAGCTCTTTGGGGCACAGACCATGTTTTGTAATGTTTGTACAGCACCAAGCACTGGGGCTCTAACCCCGGAATGGGGCTTCTAGGTGCTACTGCAGTACCAATAACTAATAATGACCATGAGCAAAGTCACAATGGCCTTAGGATTTCTAGTCAGAACATAAGAATGGCCGTACTGGTTCAGACCAAAGGTCCATCCAGCCCAGTATCCTGTCCACCGACAGTGGCCAATGCCAGGTGCCCCAGAGGGAGTGAACGTAACCAGTAATGTTCAAGTGATCTCTCTCCTGCCATCCATCACCACCCTCTGACAAACAGATGCTAGGGACACCATTCCTTACCCATCCTGGCTAATAGCCATTAATGGACTTAACCTCCATGAGCTTATCCAATTCTCTTTTAAACCCTGTTATAGTCCTAGCCTTCACAACCTCCTCAGGCAAGGAGTTCCACAGGTTGACTGTGCGCTATGTGAAGAAGAACTTCCTTTTATTTGTTTTAAACCTGCTGGCCATTAATTTCATTTGGTGGCTCCTAGTTCTTATATTATGGGAACAAGTAAATAACTTTTCCTTATTCACTTTCTCCACACCACTCATGATTTTATACACCTCTATCATATCCCCCCTTAGTCTCCTCTTTTCAAAGCTGAAAATTCCTAGCCTCTTTAATCTCTCCTCATATGGGACCCGTTTCAAACCCCTAATCATTTTAGTTGCCCCTCTCTGAACCTTTTCTAGCTGATGTTGTGTGTTAATGAACCATGACTGGGCATTCCTGAATTCAGCCACACTCCTATATTTGGTAGGTGTACACCTGTGCTTAGCTCTAAACTGAGCATGTACACACATCCCTAGCACTTTTTCCAGAGCTCTAAAGTTGTGTGCACAAACCTTCTTTATTCTGTTTCCCTATTCCTACTTTCTACTGCTGAGTCCTAGGGATTCTGAGATTTGAGCCCATATTTTGCATGTGTGGGCCATCCAGCCATTTACTGAAATACTCGCTCATGAGTGTTATGCAAAGTAGACAAGACCTTGGTTTTTAAGATGCCATCCAGAATAATATAATAGCTGGGGGATATACATCTGGGGGCAGTTAATTGTGGAGTAGATTTCCTTAGCAAACATAAGCAGATGAGGGAGTGTGATACCATCATTTTCTTTTCTAGAACATAGTGACTCATTTCACTAAGGAGCGTATTGAAAGAGACAAATAAGGTTAAAAGACAGAAAGATTTATTTCCTAGTTGGCCATATTATTTTTAAATTCCATGTAGTCCTCTTGCTGTGCACGTCTCTCCCATGTACGTTAGTGGGAGTTAAACATGTTCATCAAGAGGACAATAATGTTTGTTGACTTGTTGAGTTTACCCTGACTACAACTGTTTCTTCCAAGACCCATGAAGAATTACTGTGCTTCATTAACATTTAATAAAGGGATTTCAATCTAGAAGAGGAAAGTATAACACGATCCAATGGTTGGAAGTTGAAGTTAGACATATTCAAACTGGAAATAGGTGTACATTTTTAACAGTGAGAGCAATTAACCAATGGAACAACTCACCAAGGACTGTGGTGGAGATTGGATGTTTTTCTAAAAGAGATGCTCTAGGAATTATTTTGGGGAAGTTCTAAGACAGTGGTGGGCAACCTGTGGCCATCAGCCTCATCCGCTGGAGGACCGCGAGACAGTTTGTTTACATTTTCATGGCCACCCACAGCTCCCAGTGGCCGCGATTCATCGTTCCCGGCCAATGGGAGCTGCGGGAAGTGGTGTGGGCCTCAGGGACATGCTGACCGCCACTTCCCGCAGCTCCCATTGGCCGGGAATGGTGAACCGTGGCCACTGGGAGCTGCGAGCAGCTGTGCAAATGTAAACAAACTGTCTCCTAGCCCGCCAGCGAATTATCTTGACAGGCCGCGTGCAGCCCGTGGGCTGCAGGTTGCCCACCACTGTTCTAAGGCCTGTGTTTTACAGAAAATCAGACTAAATGATCACAAAGATCCCGTCTGGCCTTGGAATCTATGTGTCCTTTGGGATTTTCCCCAAATGAGCTCATGGTGTAATTGGTATATGTATTTAATAAAGGTTAGGGTTGTTTTGAAGTGATGTAAAGCTGAGGGAGTAGGGTCTCAGCTGTACATTAAAAGTTTTGACACAGCATTTGGCCAAATGTTACTTGGCGTTGGGATGGAGATATGCAATTGATTCGGGGATGTTAAATGAAGTAATGTTTGTACCAGTATTAAGGTTTATCTGGTGATCACTCTGTTGAAAAGAGAAGATGCTCACTGTTGAGCAATTAAGTGTTTTGGGGGTTGGGGAGGTTTTCCATATAAGCTTTTGTAAGCAGAGGACCCAACACCAGCCTATATTCCACCCTCCTTTTTTGCCAGTGTTACTTTGATATCAGATGCCAGTGTAGAAATATGTTATGAACGTTATGGGGCTAATTCTCAATTACTCTGTTCCTGCACTTGGGGTAGAAAGCTTTAAGCCACCCTTTTGCTCCCCATTTTCTGAAACTGTTTGGGGAGCCTGCTCAGCCATGGTGTAAGTTAGAGCATCCCCTGAGCCCCCTACAGTCCCTGAGACTCAGGGAACAGCTGTTGTGCTGTACACTCCAATTGCGTCCCTATCACTTCCTCACATTGAAGGCTGGGAACAGGGTTCATATAGAGCCCTTATGCCAGCTCTGCAAACCCTGGGGAGGTCCTTTGCACAGGGAATTTTCTCAAGGGGGCATTTCCTCCCACTTTAAATCCCCTTAATGCCACAGTATCTAGCACAGTAACTTGCTCCAAAGAGGTCGGTGTTGGAGCTAGGGTTAATAGTCCAGGAGTTCCAACCACTTTGGAACAAGTTACTGTGGTGTATGTGAATATGTAACTGTGAAAGCGTATTGTCTCTGCACTGTGCCTTAACGTTTCTAAGGAGTGTGCTATCTGTAGGGACAGCTGTCATTTTATGAGGCAGAGTCGATGCACCATGTTAGAAAGGAGACCCACACTGTGCTCTCTCCTGGAGACTTTATTTCTGGCTTGGTTTGGTTTTTTGCCCCCACCCCCTACTCTAAAATAAAGTCATTTCGACTGTAATTTACATGGTTGCTTTTTGTGCATGGAAAAACAGAAGCACTAACCTTGCTGTCTCAGTTCTGACATCTGCAAATGGGGATTGTAATGCTTACCCGCCTCCGAGGGCTGTGGTGAGAATTATTAGTTACTGTTTGTAAAGTGTTCTGAACATGGCAAGTGATCCATAATAGCTGAGTTCAGGATTGCTATTTAATCATTGTGCAGTACTCATACCTTTCTTATGGTTTGTATAATCTTGATCAAAAAATAAATGAAAAAGTAAAATTTAAAAAAAAAGAAGGCATTTAAAAGAGCGTCTGCCATTAACTGTTGGCCTTTTGGGAACAGATTTGATTCTGTCTAAGGCTTTTGGCAGCTATGTGAATGATCACATTTCCCATATGTGATGGTGTTCCCCTCCCTCCCCCCAGTCTATAAACTAAGACTCTGGCATAAAGGGTGTAGGATTTATGATGACAGTAAGAGGTGAACAGTGTCAGTTATTCCCCAATGCACATGTGACATGGAGCGTGTAAAACAGGGGAGTGTACTGTTTCACAATTAATTATTATGCCCAAACTGACTCAATGCTGACAGTCTATTGCATCAATTTATGGATGTGCTTGGCATTGTTACTTAGTTGTCTAAAGTTCCAAGCCTTGGCTTTCCACTTTAAACAGCAGCCACAGGAAGCTGATGGCTTGTCCCTGATCCCCAGCTGCTCAGCTCTGATGGACACTAGAGTATCAGGGGATCTACTCTAAACTCAGGGCCAGCTCTAGGCACCAGCCTAGGACGCACATGCTTGGGGCAGCACATTATAAAGGGCAGCATTCAGGCCAATCTTAGGGCAGCACATTCCGCTCTGCCTTTTTTTTTTTTTTTTTTGGCTTTGGTGGCGCTCCAGCCGGCTTTTTTCTTTTGCCTGGGGCGGCAAAAAAGTCAGAGCCGGCCCTGTCTAAACTCCACATCTGGCATAAGCTAATAGCATTTAGCTCCTCCCCTGACATGCCCTCAAGCCACCCCTGACACAACCTCACCTCCGCCTTAGGATGAGGCTCAGTAAAGCAGGCAACATATCTGTCAAATCAGAGCTCCGCTTCTGCAAACTTCATAGGCTAGCCAATGTAAATGTTTGGTGTTCATATAAAAAACCCAGGAAATTAATAAACAAAAATCTTCATTCAATTAAAATGCATGTAAGGTTGAAGGTGCCTTTCAGTGGAGATCACCTGACCCTCATACCCAGTATTACACTTTGTATACAAAAATTCACATCGTTAAAAAAACCCCACCTTTTCTGAATTATTTGCATTGCAGCAACACCTAGAACCCCCAACGTAAGCATGGTCCCAGTGTGCTAGGCACTCTCCAAACACATAGTAAGAGGTGGTCTCTGCTCCAAAGAGTTACAAGGAAAATACACAAGATAGACACGTGGCGGGGGAAGGGAAGTACTGATGTCCCCATTTTACAGATGGGGAACTGAATCAATGAAAGGTTATTTGCCTTAGGTCACACATAAGTCTGTGGCAGTTGAACTCAGATCTCTGGAATCCCAGTCCAATGTATTTAAACACAAGCCCATCCTCTCCAGACATCAGAAAGTCTGGAAATGAACAGCTGAGGAATCTAGCCAATTCCCCCGTGCCATATAATCCATCATCACTCACTACTGACTTGTACATGCCCAAGCTAAACATAGCATTGGCTCAGAATAAAGCTCACAAATACACAGTGATGGGTCAAAATAACAATAACTAGTTACTAGATGATAAAACCTCTTTTCTTATTGAATGTTTTTTCCCCAATAACCTGCTACTTTGACCTTTGGATATATGTTTGCAAACTTTTTTGGGTTACAATGTTAAGTTTGAGTAGGTGGTGTTAAAATGTGAATCTCTTCATGGATTTAACATCAAAACAAGACAGTTTAGCTAGGATAAATCTCATATGTCTACAGAGCTCCCGTTTGTGGTTTCTACTGAACAAAGAGCAGACTTCTGGATGGAGGACACCCAGCTAAAGATCTGGGACGCTCTCTGGTGGTGGATTCTGGTGAGGACGACCTTGGCCAGGGAGGGATCATCCACTCTCTGAAGTCTGTGGGAACTCGGGTGAGAGGCTGGCCTGTGGGATCATTGCCCGATCTGCTGGGCTGTTCGAGAACCCCAAGCAAATCTGTACCTGTGATGGCGTGACGCTGTGGGAGGAGCGAGAGAAACCAGTGGCAGGGCCAGGCAGGAGGGTGCTTGGCCAGCCCACCCCTCACCTGTAGGATTACGGCGTTCCTTTCTCCACATTGTGCCTACTAGTTGTTGCTCTGTGCTGGGTGTGGTTCACTTTGGTTCTAGCATCAAAGGGATGGCATTTTGGGTCTGCGGTGTGGGAGATCTGACGTGAGCTTTAGGTGGGGACTGGACTTCTCCACAGCATCCCGCGCTGATACCACAGTCTCGTTCTTCTATTGTCAACCTCTGAGCAGCTTTGTGTCCTGACCCTTCCTCAGCTGGGTGCTGCTAAACTCGCTGCAGATGATGTCTCATTTTATAGGGGAGTTGTAAATAGGCTCTGAAGTTTTTTGCTGCTTTGGGATTTGTAAAGGCAGTGAAAAAAGCATCTTAATTCCTCTCCCCCCCCCCCTTTGCTTATTTGTTCCTTTTTAAACAGCAGGGATATCAAGGGTGGTTTTGCTGGGGGAACTAGAAAGGGGGAGGCAGGGAGCTTGGGAGTTCTCTTGTGATCACTTTTGCACTAAGTAGATGGGTTGGGGGTTGATAATAACTCATCCTACCTTTAATAATAACTCATCCTACCTTTTTCCTAAGTGGCCTGAAAAGAGCCAGCCCCATTTTATGGCTTAACTGCACCTGACTTCATCTGCTGTACCTATTGGGTTCCGGGAAGTGGGCGGGCGGAAGCCCGCCCACTGCTAAAGGACCCCCCCTAATTTAAGGGGAGGATCCACAGGACCTGGAATCCAAATGAGTCCGGGGGACAACTAATGAAATAACAGGGTCAGGGGTGCGGTCACAGGGTTAAAAGAAGGGAGCCTGATGGGGACACCGAGCAGAGAACCCCGGACAGCGCCCACTGCTCCTCATTAGGCAGTCTCCTCAGATTACCCTCAACTCAGGAAGGCACTCAGAAAGCCCAGCCTACTACCCATTGCTAGGATTTAACTCCTATTCACATTTAAATCAATGGAGCGTTTGGTGCTCTTCACTTCTGAAAATCCAGCTTTAAGTGACTTGCCCAATGTCCCACAAGAAGTCCGTGGCAGAGCTGGAAATGGAATCCCAGTATCCTAAATATCTAGTACAATACTTTAAACCTTCCTCCACAATACTTAAGTGCTTCTCTGAGTCCTGCACCTGAGGCGGAGCTACAAATGTCTTACAGCACCAAGTAATACAATGAGATTTTCTTCTGAACTTTCCCTCACACTCCGAGTTACTCACTACAAATTAGCATGAGAGTGAGTGGAAAATAAAAACAAGAATATTTGCTTTCATGATGGTTCCTGACCCTTTATGGCAACAAAACTGAGCCATGAATTGACTATTAAGGGGCTTTATACTATTTAACCTCTCCTCACCCCCAAGTTCCCTCCTTCTGGCATAACTCCCCAGTTGCTAGAACAAGAGCTCATGTCTAGTTTTCCTGTGTTCGCTAACACTCTGACTCGAACTCGAGACGAGTAGCTCAAAAGTTACTGAGTATTTGTGCACTAGAGACTTTGAACTCATGTGAATATTGAAAACAGACATCAAAACTACTGGTGGGTCTGTATAGCTTGTATGTACAACACTAAGTTATTGACATTACAAAGTTATACTTGAGTTATAAATCATTCCAATGATGTTTTGGACAGGAACGTGATATCTCCAATAAAGTCAGTCATTCTTTCAATTATACTTAGGAAGCAAATTAAGAAGTAATACTATCATTCTTATAAGCAAACTACAGAAATGTGGTCTAGATGAAATTACTATAAGGTGAATGCATAACTGGTTGAAAGAATGTATTCCAAGAGTAGTTATCAATGGTTTGCTGTCAAATTGGGAGAGCATATCTAGTAGGGTCCCTTAGAGGTCAATCCTGGGTCTGGTGCTAGTCAATATTTTCATTAATGATTTGAATAGTGGAGTGAAGAGTATGCTTATAAAATTGCAGATGACATAAAGCTGGGAGGGGTTGCAAGTACAGAATTAGAATTCAAAATGACCTTGACAAATTGGAGAATTGGTCTGAAATCAACAAGATAAAATTCAAGAAAGATAAGTGCAAAGAACTACACTTAGGAATTAAAAATCAAATGCACTACAAAATGAGGAATAACTGGCTAGGCAGTAGTACTGCTGAAAAGGATCTGGGGTTATAATGGATCACAAATTTAATATGAATCAACAATGTGATACAGTTGCAAAAAAGGCTAATGTCATTCTGGGGTGTATTAACAGGAGTGCCATATGTAAGGCAGGGGAGACAACTTTCCTGCTCTACTCATCACTGGTGAGGCCTCAGCTAGACCACTGTGTCCAATTCTGAGCACCCTGCTTTAAGAGAGATGTGAACAAATTGGAGAGAGTCCAGAGGAGAGCAACAAAAATGATCAAAGTTTAGTTAACGAGTGTTATAAAGTATCAGAGGGGTAGCCGTGTTAGTCTGGATCTGCAGAAGCGACAAAGGGTCCTGTGGCACCTTATAGACCAACAGAGGTATTGAAGCATAAGCTTTCGTGGGTCAATATCCACTTCTTCGGATGCAAACCGAAGAAGTGGGTATTGACCCACGAAAGCTTATGCTTCAATACCTCTGTTAGTCTATAAGGTGCCACAGGACCCTTTGTCGAGTGTTATAAAGAGGATGGTGATCAATTGTCCTCCCTATCCGTTGAAGTCGCACAAGAAGTAATAGGCTTAATCTTCAACAAGAGAGATTTAGGTTAGATGTTAGGAAAAACTTTTTAACTGTAAGGGTAGTTCAACTCTGGAATAGGCTTCTTGGGGAGATTGTGGAATCCCCGTCATTAGAGGATTTTAACAGGTTAGACAAAAACCTGTCAGGGAAGGTCTAGGTTTACTTGATCCTGCATCAGCACAGGGAGTTGGACTAGATGATCTCTTGTGGTCCCTGCCAACCCTACATTTCTGTTGTTCTTTCTATGACTTCATGCTTAACCAAAAATTAACACCGGAAGTCTTGATTCTTAACATAATGCCTTGACAAAGGCTATAGTAATTATCTTTTACCAATAGTTTCCCTTACACATCTGATCTACAGTACCTCCTCTTGACAAGGCACAGAAATGTATGTTTAATCAATGAATAGCAGCATGTTTTGGTTTCCCATTGACAGTAGTGTACGAAATGGCAGGCTGGCCTGTCTGGGATAAAGAGAATCTCAGACTCTTTCCTGTAGCAACTGGGAAGCATGCAGGCAGCAGGGGGAGCTGCAGTACGGCATCTGAGTCCCCTCCACAAAAGGGAGAACTGCTGCATTTCCTCTTAAAAATAAATCTATTAAAACTCTAGCTCTATGTCATCTGAGAATTAACATGCACAGGATTCTGTCAGCATTGTTCAGAAAAAATATGGAGAGGTTAGAATGAGATGAAGCCTAATAGTTAGCTCCTATACACTGCACCACAAATTTACAGCATTAGCCTGTCAGCTGTTTTAGTAGTAATGTGGTTACACTTAATGATCTGCAGTTTTCAGGAATAATGAGTGGAGGAACCCTTGCTCTGGAGACTGTATGAATCATATTTTCCATATTCACTTGTGTCGGTGCAATTTCTTTATCAAAGGCATAATGCATTAGCCTCTGAGTTGCTGAGAAGTAGCATGCTGTTGCACACTTCGTGCTGATTTGAATCTGAATATTACTGTTGCTACCAGAAAACAGTGACAGCTGGACTGCTCAACAATTTTATACCTCATATACCCATTGGGGGTGTTGCCATCTTGTTCTTTGCTTTCCTTTTGTTTGTCAGGCTTCCTTTGACAGCATGCAAGGGCTCTCAGTCTGTGCTGAACACGAGATTAACTCCACTTCAGCTGTCCCCCTTCCCCATGCCCAGGCAAAGAGTGGCTGCTGTGAAGACAGAATGGGGAGAATTCCTTTGGGAAGGTGGCAGGCCTCTACAACCAGCACTGACCCCCCCGTCTTGGGGAGTTTTCTGCCAATTTGGTTTTGCTTCCATTAAAATTATTATGATTTCCTGTTATAAATGTTATTCCTTAAGGAAAAGGGTTGTGCTGATTGTTAATACTGTAGTGTTGTGTCATTTTATCATTCTGCCCCGCTTGGGTATTGGGATTGGAAATGGATGAGCATGTACATTGTATGTCTCATCATTATTTATTTAATCTCATACAAGGCAAAGAATATGGATCTGGGTGTGGATGAATATCTTCATCTAACTAGGCTCAGTACAGTCAGTGTTTAACCTCTGAATATATGCCCATATAGTGGTCTCTGCTTTGATTTTTTTTTTGTCTTATTTGTCATATTCCTCACTCTGGCTGTGCAGTCAACAACAAATTTCCTGATCATTTCTTTGTTTACTAGACATAATATGAATTGTAGTTATTATACTCCTCAGGTAAAAAAAATGTTTGGACAAGCTGAAGCCTGTCCATCCTGTTTATGGGTGCAACTTTCACCTTCAAAATATGCCCTGATTTTTGCATCTGTAAAATGAATTGTGGGTGCAAATCTAAGTGTTTTCATCTCTAATTATATGATTTGGACCTACAGTCAGGTAATTAGCGATGCAAGTATTCAGACTTCTACACACATTGTAACTGCTGGTGCAAATCTGCAGAGGTAAAGTTACATATGTGTCCTTATCACTGGAAATTCCTGGCTTCTGAGCACTGAACTGTGCAACCTTAATATTCTCTTAACACAGTGTTCTTCTATGGACTATGCATGTACAGTATATAGTAATATAAAGCATGTGGAAGTGATGGGTGATAAATTGTGGAATCGTGTCATAAATTAATTTATCATGCACCTTACCTATTCTCTGAGCTGTGCAAAGGGGGAGAGGGGGAGAGAAGCTGGACCCCTGTCTAGTTTATCTGATCTCTTTGATTCAGGGCTTTCTCTAGTTCAAGCCTAGAGGGATTAATGGTAGTGATTTTATAAAACGCCAATCCAAAAACAGGTAAGCAAGCACCAGCAAACTTCTTATACCCACTGATGGTGACACTTGTGACAGATTTAGGCAAACTAGAAGATCCCTGTCCAAGTTGTTACATTTGTGACATTTTGACATTGTTCCTGCTGCACTTTGCGAACAGAGAGAGAATGCAGGAAGAATGCACGTTTTTTCACCCACACAGACTGGTTCATAAAACTCTTTTTATGACAAGTCTATTACAAAATGCACAACAAAAACTCATTGTTCTTGCATCCATGTATGCATGCACATGTGAGTAAATATATAACAAATGTTATATGATTTGTATGTGTGTAATGGTGTGGGATACAGTGTTAGTTTTCACTGCCAAGACTTTGGGATGACTGATTTCTCATGAGGCAATTCACGAGTACCACAGGTCTTCAAAATAAGTACAATAAAACCTCTAGAGCATTCCACACTGTCATATATATTTATTTACACTGCTTATTTTTAGGTCAGGCTTTTTTTTTCTTTAATCGTTTAAGTTCTTCTATGATTTTTCCCTACGTGTTGAAATACATTAGTTACTATGGAAACAGATCTATGTATACAGAGCTTGGTGACATCCACATAGCGTGAATTTGTATAATGCTTTCCAGGAACCTAAATATCTACCTGATAGTTATGCCTGAACAGTCTGGGGAGCTTAGACCCTACAGCATCTTGCATGTGGCAACTGGGGGTGAGGGAAGGCCAGCATAAGAAAAACAAAAGCCCCAAAGGTCCCATGTGACAGACCCTCTGACTTTCTCAGTGGGAAAGAAATCACCAGATTTGCAGTGCAAACCATTAGATTGTGATGCATTCCCAGAAACAGCACTGTATTAAGGAAGCACAGCAAAGTTACTGGAGGGGTTCACTTTCACTAGCCTCTCATGATTAGCTTTAATACAAATAAATAATAGAACCTGAGGCCCCAATCAAGGAACTGGGCCTCATTACTCTAAGCGCTGTTGTACCAACAAGTAACAAAAGGTAGGTCACTGTCTACAGGAGCTCACAGTCTTGGTTTATGACAAGATGTGAACAGTGAATGAAACAGCCATATATGGGGAGCGGGTAGAGTGGGAGGACTGCTTTGCAGAATAAGCAGTGGTTTCAGCCCACCACCTGCCTATTCATTGTCAGCTGATAATGTGTTGTCAGCATCGTGGCAGAAGTTTACAGACAGGGAAGATGTTTGCGCTGTGTATCGTAATAAGGAGCTTTATGCACACGTTAAGGGACAGCATGAAAAAAGTCTGGGGGCACTAGTGGGAGAAGTGGACAATCAAGGCCAGGATTCTGGGAGAGCGACATTGGGAGTCCATGGGGTGATGAAATAATAGATCTTATAGGCAGAGCAGGGTTAAACTGTGAGGAACCTTCAACGTGAAGAAAATAAGCTTGTGTTTGCTGAGGTGCAGAAGGGGGAGCCATGGGGGTACACAAACAAGGGTGAAATAGTCAGAGTGACAAGCCAGGACCATGTCTCTAGGAGCATTGTTTAGAAGGGCTTGAGGAGGGCAATTTTAGAGGACTCATTTAATCCTCTGTCCAATGTTCCTATTCCTATAGTTGCTCTCATGCTTTCTACCTCCAGTCTGGAGGACAGGCAAGCTCTGCCTTGTCACAGGCTAATGACTCCCATGCGAAGTCCAGCAAACACAGAGTGCACTCAGAGCTTTGGCTCTCAGCCTCTCTTTGATACCTAATGTGTGTTATCACTTGGCTACTGTTATTGCTCTCTACCAGGCAAGGCAGTGGATGGTGCAAAAAGAGAGATTTTAGCCTCCCCCTGGTATACAATCTGGGGGTTATCTGGTACATGTACCAGATAGGAGCCAGAGTCTGCTCTGAGTAATGCCTGTATAAATCCACAGTAATTCCAATTTCAGTTTCAATGGAGTTACTCTGGATTTACACAAGCATGATTTGGAGCAGAATTTAGCCCATGGCTCTATTTCATCAGTAAAAAAAAAATTCTCTGGGCTAATTAACTCTCTCCAAACACCATTCCTTTAACCTCAGGTTCTAGTTTAACTTACGTAGTGTGACAAAGTTCCTCCTCTACCTTGGTGAGTCCTGCGCTTATTGGAGGATTTTGATCGCCTCAGAGATCTTCCCCTCTGGTAGAACCCACAGTCAAATTCCTCCTGTGTCTGATCAGGAGTTAGGAGGTTTGGGGGGAACCCGGGCCCGCCCTCTACTCCAGGTTCCAGCCCAGGGCCCTGTGGATTGCAGTTGTCTATGGGGTTTCCTGTAACAGCTGTGTGACAGCTACAACTCCCTGGGCTACTTCCCCACGGCCTCCGCCCAACACCTTCTTTATGCTTACTGCAGGACCTTCCTCCTGATGGTCTGCTGATGCTTGTACTCCTCAGTCCTTCAACTCTTCTCCCTCTCAACTCCCTGTGTGCCTCTTGCTCCCAGCTCCTCGCCCGCCACACCACAAACTGAAGGGATCTCCTTTTTAAACCCAGGTGCCCTGATTAGCCTGCCTGTCTTAATTGATTCTAGCAGGTTCTTCTTAATTGGCTCCAGGTGTCCTAATTAGCCTGCCTGCCTTAAATTGGTTCCAGAAAGTTCCTGCTTGTTCTAGTACAGCCCCTGCTCTGGTCACTCAGGGAACAGAAGCCTGCTTCTCCAGTGGCCAGTAGATCTGCTTTGGACTCTTCTATTGCACCCAACTGGCCTGGAGAGAAGAGGGAGGTAGAGGGCTACTGCTCCTGCTCCCGCTGCTGGGGCTGCTGCTAGGCCCTGGTCTCTCCTGACTACTGCTGTAGCTGCTACTGCTCCAGTTACTCCCCTGGGTGGGCCAGACACCCCTCCCACTGCTCTACTCTCTGGTTGCTGGCTGGTAGCTGAACCCCCCCCAAACACCTTGGTTGCTGCTACTCCTGCTACTGCAGCAGCCCCAGGGGAGGGGCCTGCTGGCCCTCTCCCCAGAGGAGGGACATGGGGGATCCCTGCTCCAGCCGCTGCTGTGACCACCACCACTACCACCATCCGTGAGGGGTCCTGCCTGACCACCGGACCACTGCCTGGAGTTGCTGGAGCTGCTGCTGCTACCGTATTTGCTGCCAGGAAGCTGCTGGAACCCAGAGGAGGCAGACCCGGAAGACCGTCGGCTGCTGAGGGAGTGCAGAATCTCTGCAGTCCACCGTGGAGGGGGCCTTCAAGAACTGAGTATTTTTTCAAACTGTGCTCTAGTGGTGGGGGTATTGACTGTGTTTGTAGGGGCACAGGGGGTGTGGCGTGGAGCCTGCCCCCAGGTTCATCTGTGCCCCCCCTAACCCCCACCACCACCGCTGCCCCCTCCACCACCTCTGCTGGCTGCTCACCGTCTGCCCTGGTTCCTGCCTCTGGTCTCAGCTGCTTGCTTGGCTTGCCAAGCTTGTTTCCACCCTTTGGGCCTGCAGCAGCAACCAGCCCACCATTGACTTTGTACAAGTGCATGAGCCCCCGCCCATTCCCACGCCCCTTGCTTTGCCCTTTGCTACTTGCCCCATCTGCCCCTTGCAGCTGTTTGCCCCCCCCTTTTTTTGTCCCAACCCCTTGCTAGCTTCGGTTTAGTTGCCTGCCCTGACCTTTTCCCTCTACAGCCTTTGTTTTGTTTGCCCCACCCCAGCCCTGAAGCTAGCCCTTGGTTTTCTGCCCCATTTCCAGCCTGACTGTCCCCCTCCCCTGCAGCCCCTGCTTGCCCTGCTTGGCCCCTCCCCTCATGCGCCCATGCCCCCTCCCATGCACTTGTGCCCCTCCCCTGTTTGAGTTTGACCCTATCTCACGGCACCCCCCCCCATTGCTGTTATACCCCTCTTCCCCTAGTGCAACAGGAGGAGCCAGGTTTTCCATTCTGAGTCGGTGACTGAACCCTACCCCCGCACTAGTCCTTGATAACCCCGAATCCAATCCCCACTTTTAGTGCCCTCCTCCCCTGCCCGCAGCCTAGCGGGGAGGAGTGGTCACCCCAATTCCTCTCCCCTCCTCTCGCCGGTGTTTTCCCTTCCCTCCCTGTTCATTATGGCAGGCGACACGGCAGGGGTGGGCCCTCCAGAAGACCCGGCTGCCCCTCCCCCACCTGCCCCCCCGTCACCCCCCCTAGCCTCTACCTCAACCGCCGCTGCCAAACCACCTGCTATTGCCCCTGCTGGGGCACCGGCAGCGGTGGCCGCCGAGGTGACCTCCGCTGCTGCCACGTCCCTTGCCCCCCCCGATTCTGGGGGAGCTCCCCCAACCGGAGGAAAGGGCCAGGGTGGGAAGAAGGGTAAGGGCCCCACCAAAAAGGCCAGGCCCTCCATGGCAGAGGCCACCCCTACTGCCGCGGCCCCGCCACCGGCCGCGGCGTCCCTCCCTGCTGTTCCCTCCACCAGCTCTGCGGGTGCTCCTCCTCCGGCCCCCAGTACGCTCAGGTGGCAGCCACTCCCCCGCCTGCCGCTACGTCGTCTCGCCCGCTGCCTCTGCTACCACCTATAGTGGCCGGGGCCCCTTCCCCACCTTGACCAGGAGGCATGGCGTCCGTTGCCTCCTGGTACCCGCCTCGCCCCACGTAGAAACCTATGTGCGGGCATTGGCGAGGGTGGTGGGGCCCACGGCCATCGTAGCGGCCTCCAAAATGTACGAGAAGATCGTCTTCTTCCTCGCATCGGAGGCCGCGGCCCAGGAGGCGGTGGAGAAGGGCCTGGCGGTGGGGGGCGTGTTCGTCCCTCTGGAGCCGCTAGAGGACCTGGGTGTCCGGATAGTCCTAACCTCTGTCCCTCCCTTCCTCCCCAATGCCTCCCTGTTACCCACCCTCTCCACCCTGGGGAGGCCCATCTCCATTGTCAGCCCTCTCCCACTGGGCTGCAAAGACCCCGCCCTCCGTCATGTCCTCTCGTTCCGCTGGCAGGTGCAGCTTCAACTGCCGCCGCTGGCGCGTGACAGAGAGGCGCTCAAGGGGTCGTTTATGGTTCCCTACCAGGGGGCCCGCTACCGGGTGCATTACTCGACGGGGGAGGCCCGGTGCTACCTCTGCCAGGCGATGGGACACGTCCAGAGGGACTGCCCCTTGGCCCGGCAAGGAGGAGCATCCGAGACCCCCAAGCCCCGGCAGGGCGCTGGCCCCGTCATCGCCGGCGCCCCTGAGTGCCCAGCGCCCAGAGCCACCCCTCCTCCTTCCCAGTCCACCGCTGCTCCCGCTCGGGCCCTGGGGGTACCTCTCTTGGTGCGCCCAGACGAGCGGGAGAGCCCCGCCTCTGCTGCGTGCAGTCTGGCGGGACCTGTGGAGGAGAGTGCGGCAGGGATTTTGCCAGGTGTGGGAGAGGGCCTCCCCCAGGGGGACCTCACCCCGGCTCCCCTCTCCCCATGCTCCCTCCCCTTGACCGCTCCTTCTGCTCCCACCTCCGAGGACCTCCTGGGCTCTTCCACCTGCCCGGTCATGAGTGGCACACCGCTGATGGCAGCTGAACCTACCGAGGTGATGGCCGGTGCCACGCGGCCGGGACCCGAATCCCAGGAGGCACCCCTCCTTGGTGTGGGGCAACCGACCACCTTCCCGGGCGGGGACCCTGCAAAAATCCATCCACCTCTCGATGCCGCAGCTGTTACACCAGCCACCAAGCCAGAGCCCGGCATCGCTGGGGGTCCCCTTCCCGCCCCTATCTCCACTCCCCTGATCCCTGAGCCTAATCAAGAGGGGCCACCTCCCAGTGGCCCAGCTCCTACGGCTCAGGATCCTTTTTACGTTCCTCACCCTGGCCCTACTCATGACCCCCCTCCTGCCCCTACTACTGACCTCTGCCCAGCCCCCATGCCTGATCCCTGCCCCTGATGTAGTCCCACTTCCTTCCACCTCCCGTGATGCCATTGCCGCCCCCAGGGCCGTCTCCTTCCCCTTCCCGATAGATGACTCCCGGAGAGCGGCCTTTGTATTCCATTGTCCTGACCCACCAGGGGCTGCTCTCCTCCCTCCACCGCCTCTCCCCATTGAACCACATTTTGCGGCGGACCCCGTGGCGCCGGCGCATCGGGCGCCACGTCGGGGGTCCGCCCCTTGCCTGCCGGTCTCGGTAGGCCGCGGGGCTGTGTCAGGGGCCCCTTCAATAGATAACCAGGGGCCAGTGACCCCGGCCCCCCATATGCTGCGAGAGGAGATGCGGGAGTTCCTGGAGGACGTCCGGGCCTCCCGCAACAAAGTGCAACTCGCTCTCCAGCGATGGGGGGATTTCCATCAAATCCTCCGGGCCGCGAAGGCCCTTATGGGGGAGGGTAAAAGGACTGGGAAGCAGGCCGCTGCGGCCTACCAGTGGGTTCGCCTCTTCTGTGACTCACTACTCACCTATGGGATAGGTCACGGATTGATGCGCGGCCCGACGGAGGCCGTGAGCGATCCTGCCAGCAAGGATCCCCCCCAGCCCTCCTCATGGCATCTATCACCTACGCAACATTAAACACCCGAGGCTGTAGGATGGGTCTCCGCAGGAGCCAGGTGCTCTCCTTCCTTCGGGAGGGGGGGTACTCTGTGATTTTCCTGCAGGAGACCCATACGGTTCCGGCCGCCGAAAACAGTTGGCGGCTGGACTGGGGGGACAGGGTCTACTTCAGCCATCTTACCATTCGTCAGGCTGGAGTGGCCACCTTGTTCTCACCCGACCTACGGCCTGAGGTGCTGGGGGTTGCCGAGGTTGTGCCGGGTCGCCTGCTGCACCTCCGGGTCCGCATGAAGGGGCTCGTGGTCAACCTCGTCAACGTCTATGCCCCGACATCAGGCCCGGAGCAGCTGCGTTTTTATCAGCAGGCATCCACCTTCCTCGGCACCTTGGATCCTCGTGAGTGCCTGGTCCTGGGCTGGGACTTTAACAACACCCTTGAGGAACGGGACCGCTCGGAGACCGAGCAGTGCCCGGCTGCCACAGCTGTCCTCCGGGAGATCGTCGATCATCATTCCCTGGTGGACGTCTGGCGCGACCACCACCCGGACGACATCTTGACTTTCACCTTTGTCCAGGTGGAGGCCCATCGGTCGCGCCACTCCCAGTTGGACCGCATCTATTTATCATGCTTTCAACTTTCGCGGGCCCACTCCTCCAGCGTCCGGCCGGCCCCGTTCTCTGATCATCATCTAGCTACCGTGACGGCCTCTCTCTGCGCGGAGAGGCCAGGGCCGGCCTATTGGCATTTTAATAACAGTTTGCTGGAGGATGTGGGCTTCGTGGCGTCCTTCCGGGCATTCTGGCTGGCCTGGCGAGGGCAGCGGCACGCCTTTCCCTCGGCACGGCGATGGTGGGATCTAGGGAAGGTGCGTGCCCGGCTCTTCTGCCGAGACTACACCCGGGGCGCCAGCCGACGGAGGGATGCGACGATAGAGCAGTTGGAATGGGAGGTCTTAGAGCTGGAGAGGCGTCTGGCCGCCAGCCCCGAGGATCCATCCCTCTGTGGGGCGTGCCAGGAGAAGCAGGAGGAGCTCCGGGAACTCGAAGACCATCGGGCCCGGGGTGCCTTTGTTCGATCCCGCATCCGTCTCCTTTGGGAGATGGATCGCGGCTCCCGCTTCTTCTACGCCCTGGAGAAAAAGAGGGGGGCTAAGAAACACGTCACCTGCCTTCTCGCAGAGGACGGCACCCCCCTCACGGATCCGGCGGAGATGTGTGGGAGGGCCAGGGCCTTCTACACAAGCCTTTTCTCCCCGGATCCGACCAATCCAAATGCTTGCAGAGTGCTCTGGGACGAACTCCCTATGGTCAGCACGGGCGACCGAGACCGGCTAGAGCTGCCTCTCACTCTGGCCGAGTTCTCGGAAGCCCTCCGTCGCATGCCCACTAATAAATCCCTGGGACTGGACGGACTGACCGTGGAGTTCTACCACGTGTTCTGGGACGTCCTCGGCCCAGACCTTGTCACTGTCTGGGCCGAGTCCTTGCAGAGCGGGGTCCTCCCTCTCTCGTGCAGGCAAGCCGTGCTTGCCTTATTGCCAAAGAAGGGCGACCTCCGCGATTTACGGAATTGGCGTCCCGTCTCGCTCCTCAGCACGGACTATAAAGTCGTGGCGAAGGCCATCTCGCTGCGGCTGGGGTCCGTGCTGGCGGACGTGGTCCACCCAGACCAGACCTACACCATTCCAGGCCGTACCATCTTCAACAACCTGTATCTGGTCCGGGATCTCTTGGAGCTTGGGTGTAGGGATGGTCTGTCATTGGCCCTCCTGTCCCTGGATCAGGAGAAGGCGTTCGACAGGATGGATCACAGGTACCTCCTGAGCACTCTGCAAGCATTTGGCTTCAGACCCCAGTTTGTGGGTTTTCTCCAGGTGCTGTATGCCTCTGCAGAGTGTCTGGTCAGGCTCAACTGGAACCTGACCGAGCCGGTCAGCTTCGGGCGAGGAGTACGGCAGGGGTGCCCTCTCTCGGGCCAGCTGTACGCTCTGGCGATCGAGCCGTACCTCTGTCTCCTCCGCAGGAGGTTGACAGGGTTGGTGCTCCGAGAGCCGGAGCTGTGGCTCGTCCTGTCGGCATACGCCGACAACGTGCTCCTCATGGTCCAGGACCCGGGCGACTTGGCACAGGTGGAGGCTTGCCAGGCGATCTACTCGGCAGCCTCCTCTGCCCGGGTCAACTGGGTCAAGAGCTCTGGCCTGGTGGTAGGGGACGGGTGGCAGGCGAGCTCCCTCCCACCCACGCTTCAGGCCATCAGGTGGAGCGCGGGTCCGCTGCTCTATCTCGGCGTTTACCTTTCCGCCACGCATCCGTCTCCACCGGAGAACTGGCACAATTTAGAGGGCAGGGTGACCGAGCAGCTCCGGAGATGGACAGGACTACTCCAGTGCCTCTCCTTTCGAGGGAGGGCACTGGTGCTCAATCAACTAGAGCCGGTACCAGAGCATGGACAGGACAACACCCTGGTCCCGGCCCCAGATTTCCTGGCCAACCTCCGGAAGTTGATCCTGGAGTTCTTTTGGTCAGGACTGCACTGGGTCTCTGCAGGGGTTCTCCACCTACCTCTGGAGGAGGGTGGGCAGGGCCTGAAGTGCCTACGCACTCAGGTCCATGTTTTCCGCCTCCAGGCCCTGCAGAGACTCCTTTATGGTGCAGGTAGTCTGGCGTGGAGCATACTGGCGCACGCCTTCCTGCGCCGCTTCTGAGGGCTCCGATATGACCGGCAGCTCCTTTATCTCCATCCGAGAGGTCTTCCGCGAGACCTCTCCGGGCTGCCGGTCTTCTACCAGGACCTCCTCCGGACCTGGAAACTGTTCTCAGCGACCAGGTCCGTGGTGGCCACCGAGGGGGCAGATCTCCTCGCGGAGCCCCTGCTACACAACCCCCAGCTATGTGTGCAGGTGGCGGAGTCCCCCTCGGTGCGCCAGAGGTTGGTCCTGGCAGAAGTCACCAGAGTTGGAGATCTCCTGGACTACGACCGGGGAGACTGGCTGGATCCCCTGATGCTCGCTCAGCGCATGGGGTTCTCCAGACCTCATACGCCCCGGCGCGTACTTCAGGAGGTGAAGGCCGTTTTGCCGCCCGCTGCTCGGGTTTACCTCGACCGGGTCCTGCGAGAGGGCACGCCCCGCCCTCCCTCCACCCCTGGCCCTCCGGACCTTCTTATCGGGCCCCTGCCCCGTGGCCCCAACCAGCCCCCTCATTCCTTCACCACGAGCCGGCTGCACGAACTGCAGCTGGTCCGCTTCCAGACCGCGCCAAGGAAACATCTTTACACGCTCGTGCTCCACACCCTTCATCTCCTCACCCTCACGTCCCGCCCCGATACGAAATGGCGGGACCTCCTGCCACCTCTAGAGGGTGAGAAGCCCCAGTGGGCCAGCCTTTACTCCTCCTTAGTCCCAAGGCTCACCGGGGATGTCAGTTGGCAGCTCCTTCACGGAGCCGTGAGCACGGGCATGTACTTGGCGCGGTTCACCCCTATCCCCGACACCTGCCCCTTTTGCGGCGTGAAGGAGACCCTGGCACACATTTATCTGGAGTGCGCCAGGCTGCAGCCCCTGTTCCGGCTCCTCTTAGACATTTTGTTAAGGTTTTGGTTGCACTTTTCCCCTCACCTTTTTATTTATGCACTTCCAATCCGCGGCCCCACAAAGTCGCGGGACCTCCTGGTCAACCTCCTCCTGGCCCTAGCTAAACTGGCCATCTACAAAACCAGGGTGAGGAGGTTGGCCGATGGAGGCTCCTGTGACTGGCCTATTTTCGATCCACTGTTTGTTCACGCATCCGGGCAGAGTTCCTCTGGGCAGCGTCCACTGGCTCCCTTGACGCCTTTGAGGAGCAGTGGGCGCAGTCCGGGGTTCTCTGCTCGGTGTCCCCATCTGGTTCACTTCGTTTGACCCTTTGACCACACTCCCGTTCCTGTTTTTTCATTTTTTGTCCCCCGGAATCACTTGGTATCCAGGTCCTGTGGATCCCTCCCCTTAGGCTGGAGGGGGGGATCCTTTAGCAGTGGGCGGGCTTCGCCCACCCACTTCCCGGATCCCAATAGGATGAGATTTCTGTATCCCACTTCTCTGGGTCTGTCACAGTAGTTTGGGAGATTCTGGTTTGTTTGGGGTTTTTTGACAGTTATATACAGGAACCTTAACAATCCCCACTGAGAAACACATTTATCCAAGGATTCCATAACACAATTTGGAAGCTGCTCTTCGGCCCAGGACCCCAGGCCAGGAGCAGATTGTCCTTTTGTTGGCACAAGACCCATTCTGCCCCTGGTTGCTAAAAACGTGTGCAGAAAACCACTCAGTACATCTTCCAGACCCAGGGATCCCTACTGCAGAAGAGCCTCTTTTTGTTTGCAATGGGAAAATTCAGGCTAGGGCAAAACCTGCCAAATGGGTTTCCTAATAGAAATGGCTAAGGCTCTAGGATTAGAAGGTTTTTTTTAAAAAAAAGAGAAAACAAAGCCCTGTGCTAATTCAGTGAAACCAGGAACCAGGCCAGTTGGCTGGCTTAGGGTAACAAATATCCAGTTTCTTTACCTGGATAAACAACTGATGAATGATAGAATACAGGCTTCCCTGCTCCCCTTTCTTCTTCCCTTTGCCTTCTCTTCTGCGTGTCCTCAGGCAGTATAAATGGGAAGAGGCCCTGCTGGCTGGCTCCTCCCCTGCACAGCAGCTCGTCCATTCACTTCATTGAAATGTTCATTCTGCTCCCAGTTTAGCCGCTGACAAGAACTAACATTGTGTAGTGCTGAGTTCCATGTTCTCCTCCTCCACCCCTCTCCTCACAACAGAAACCTAGAAATGCAGAAAACTGGGACACGCAAGGCAAACATAAAAGGTGAACCAGAGGAGAAGAAGGACAGGGGGGAAGTACGAAAGGATAACAGAAAGGGTTTCTTCAAAAGAAACTTAACAGAGGGCCAAGGCAAGAATGAAAGGGCAGCTAGCTGCAAACCTGAGATGAGAAACAGGCAAACTGGGAAGAGAGGGTTGAAAAGGAAGGAAGTTTCTAGGAAAATAAGACGAAGACATAAAACCCAAAGATGGATCGAGGTGAATGTGAGAATGAAATCTTCCTTTTCTAGGCTCCCTTCCCCTATGAAAAAAATCTACATCAAGTGGAAGACAAGATTTGTATAAAGGCAAAGGAAGTGATTTTTTTCTCTATAATCAATCCTAACCATGTTCTCCAAAATCCTAACTTCCTCATTCATTTTTGTTATTTGTAGATGCAGGAGCTTTAGAGATTAATTGCTGAGAATGAAATATGAGCCAAGCATAAACTCCTTTTAAAAGTCTTTAGAAAATAAGTTAAATCCGCTGTGGAAGTTGGTGCCATCACACAGCTGCATAGTAGATCTTATTATGGGCAGTAAAGTAAAGATATACAAATGGTACTTTTATAAGACAGAACATGGGACTCCCTTCGAGAATGCACCAAGCAATTTAACACCTTGCACTACGGTATCACATTGTCACTTAGCAGTACTGTAGAAAGCTGTCATGCCCATCTAAAACTAGAACATTTTCCTAGCTACATTGTTGAAACTGATCTTTATAGTAAGCCCACAGATGTCCACCTATATTTAAAATGGGCATTTTGCATTACCCCAGGCACATCAGAGCAACGGGCAAACCTCGAAAGATTTTGAAAGTGTGTGGATAAGTACCCAAAAATTCAGACATTTGTCCAAATGATTTAAAACTTTTAGAAGCTATTCCCTTTGCTCTTTCCCGTCCCTTTCCCCCAGCTTCATCCCCGGGCAGGATCTCCTCATCCTCACACTATAATCCCCAGTAGCAGTGCCAGGGTTTTTGCCACCCTAGGCGGCAGCGCTCAGCACTTCAGCAGTAGCTCCTGTGAAGCTGCGTTCTCGGCGGCATTTCGGCGGCCACTTTTCTTGCCGCCGAATCGCCAACAAGGGCAGCATAATGCCGCCCCCCAAATCCTGCCACCCTAGGCGACCACCTAGGGTCTCCTAGTGCAAGTGCCGGCCCTGATAATCCCACACCTTCCCTTCCATGGCTTCCCTCACCTGCCCTCCTCTGGGGTTAACTAGGCAAGAACTGTTGCGTCCCTAGAAAAGGAGTTGGGCTCTCAGTCATTCCAGTCATACACCCTGGTCCATCAGTTGTAGGAGATTCCCAGAGTGCTTTTTAAATTCATAAACTGTTAAATCAGCAGGCACAGCGGAAAGAGGCATAGACCCCAATTTGATTAAGGAGAGAACTGCCTGGCTGCCCTCAGCCAATAGTATCATAGGTGGAGGGAACAAGCCACTGTGCTGAACCCTGAAGGGGAGCAGAGTGGGCCCCTAGAATGAAGCTTCCCAGAGGCAACACATGGGGGGGCATGTGAGGGGTCAGGTGCTTCCCCTACAGATTTGCTGCTTGCATTGTATTGAGCATGCTCACACGGACTGAGCATACTCAGTAACACTGCTGAAACCAGCTGTCCTCACTCTGCCCCCACATTGGCCTCCACTGTAGATAAAAGACAGGAGATTGGCTCTCACTCACAGCCCTTTAGTTTATCTGAATCTCCAACAAGGATCTAATTAGATTGTGTGAAGAGTGATGGTTCAGAGCAGTTCTTACTTTAATTAAACCAGTTTGGCCCTATCGAATCAAAATCAATTTTTAAAAACAGAATGAGAACTAGCTTTCGAAACCTAACATGGAGCTAATGCCCCTGATGCAGATCAAAGCTGCGAGCTATTCAAGACCTGAAATAAGTTGTTCAAAACTATGGACGTGACATAAATATTGCTATGTAGTGGCATAAGAAAATGTCTGTGAACATAACAAAGTTGCAGAGGGAGTCTGGAAAATTGCCATTGTTGGATTTGTAGGTGCATAAAGGATCTGTAAGTTGATGTCCTATTTTACTAAAAGTCACTGTAGTGATTAAAAATCAAAGAATAAAGTGCTGCTGAGATGGATGGTCTTGTTGGAAATTCAATGTGCTAGTCAGAGGTCAGAGGACAGGCAGAAATAATGATTATATATTATAATTGTGTGAAGAAATGAAAAAGAAATTGAGCAATTGCTTGCTTTCCTAGCAAGCAGTGGTCTCAGCCTTGCAACATTTCTGAATTGACAAAAAGATTAACAGAGCTCCAAAGTGGCCATTGAAAGATGTGACTCATTCTCCATTACCCTGCACCTTGTGCAGTCATTTACACTTGGGTACAGTGGGTGAAAAATGCTCCCAAATCTGAATGCTAACTTTCTGCACTCTGCACACATGTAAATACCTATCCAATATACAAGGCAATGGAATATCTAGACCTAAGATTTCTCATGCTCAAAGATGAAAGCTGAGCCACATGGTCAAAAAGGATTAACAGTCCTACAATCACCTACCCTGATGAATTTAAACAATAAGACATCTGTTTTATTTGCATTCAATTTCATGTAGTGACATGACATCCAGATTTGGATATAATGCATGATATTGGATGCAGTCTGGCAAGGCTTAAATCATACGTACTCTATAATGACCTCAGAAGATAGATCTTGTTTCATATCCGTATAGCAATGAAAACCAAGGCTACACTGAGAGATAGGATGCAAGGCCAAACTACAAGGCTGAAGAGAGGATGTGCTACTAGATAAAGGTCTTTGGTACTTTATGCTTAAGTGCTACAAGGCTCCGAAGTAAATGTATGCCAAGAAATCAACTAAGAGTACTTCTATAAATTTGAATAAAATCAGGTCTCAGAGAGCACTGCAATACCATTTAAATGGCTAAGGATCATTCTGTGATCAAGAGTGTGAAATCCTGCTGTTGAAATATCAAATGAAACCAGAAGTGGAAACCTGAGTCAGCTGTTAATATTATTGGTGCATCTTGAGAGAAGAGCAGAGTGGATAAGATGAATTTGAAGGGATTGAAGCCTCACTTAAACTTTTCAGACAAGCTGGTGTGTGTTTGGCAAGTTATCAGTTCAGTAATATTTTTCTGGTATCTTCAATGAAAAGCCTGGATTTTAAATTGTACAATAAACTGACATATTTTCTTTTTTGAATCAGTTAAGGTAAGAGACTTTATTAGCAGCACAGTTACTAAGCCCTGCTTAAAATACATAGAAACAACTCCACTTTATTATTTCTTTCATATGACTTAGAAATATTTTAAGCAGGGATGGGCAACACTCACTTTTGTCTGATTTTCAGGGCCCCTTTTTGGACTCTTACCGCTAGGTGACTCTGCCATGGAAGCAAGCGGCCCCTCCTCGGACCCCCTGACAGGGCCACATTCCATGTAAGCGAGACTGTGGAGGTGGAGAGGGAAAAGAAGAGAGAAATATCGACAGTGAAGAATGCTGCATCAGCTGGCAGAGAAGCCATGAAAAGAGGAACAGGACAGGGAAAGAAATTCTAATGTAAATAGAAACTCCTTATGTACAGTATGCTGTGGATAAGACACCTATTTACAACAGCCTAGTCTTTTACAGATGTTCTAGCTATAATACCTAAGGCACAATCCTACGTAATAGACAGGCTGCAGCTGGGATGGAGGAGGCAAAGGCGGTTCTAAGCCAGAGCAGTTTATAGCAGAAGTCAGAGCAGTCCTAGCACTGCTCTAACTTGTACTGGCTAGCGTCGTTCCCTAGGGAAGGTATTCTGCCAGACAGGGATCAGAGGTGCATATTGCACATTAGCCCCACCTGCCTGAAGCCAGGGATCAGTGAAGCACATGCATTGGCCCTGCCGGTCAGCCCTTTCATACGCCCTGCCCCAGAAGAGGCTAGAATGGCTGACATGAAGCCAGCTACACCAGGTTTATGCCAGCATCGGATTCCTCCTGCTGGGGGAATCCTCAGTTTCTGCTTTAGAGCAAATTTGTGGTACTTCAGGATCTGGCCAGGATGAAGTGCATCCCTTAGGTAGAAAAACATGATTTCAAATAACTGAATCTCCCATAAAAATGTATTTAAAAGGCAACTGTTAACTCATATTTGGCCCCACATTTTGCTAAACTGAAGAAAAAATAGAAATGTTTCAAAGGTTTTGTTAGGTTTTTTTTATTCCATTACTGTGTAATGTTTAAAACACAAATATTGTAGCATGAAGACCCTTACAAAGAAACTCTTCATAAAAAAATGATACTGACTTTCACTGCCTGTGCTGAGAGCAAAGCACAGAGCATAAGCAGAGAAAAATAAATTACAGTTTAAAAATATCTCAGATTTAATCATCAAGGGTGTTGCCGATAACATAGGCCAGGAAATGTGTGTTTCAAATATAATTTTTCTAAACTGAACGCAACTCTTTAATTTACGGAGAAAAAAGGGTCACAAACTTAAACTAGTTTTGCAAAGCCAATATACAATAAGAGATTTGCAAAACATCACACCCTTGAGACTCACCTATACCCAATTTTACGAGCACTTACAAAGCACTACGGCAGCTCTGCTAGAGGAATAGTGATGTGTAAATGGAGTCCTTTTGGTCGTTTCCATCCAAATTCACCTCATTCTCAGTAGGCAAGATCACATCAGCAAGGAGTCCTTTGACTTGTAGTCATGTCCTCATCACCCCACAGTGTTAAAAAAGCTTGCATCAGTCCTGACCCATTTCCCATCACTGCTGTAAAAATACATGCTAAATTAAAATACTGTTTTTCTCATCTAATTATTTTTATGTTTCTATCACTGTAGAGTCCAGAGCCCCGAACTGGATTGATGGTTTTGGTTCTCATCATGCTTTGTGGTGTTTAAGTAAATGAAGAAATGGCCTTTCCTCTGGAGATTTTGCAAATTTAAGATCCATCGGCATTTCTGACAGGCCTATCATTGTATTATGTACACACCCAGTATAAAATTAAGGGTCACATTATATCTATCTGGCTATTGACTCATCTAAATAGCACTCTATACCACTAGGGGAGCTTGCAACATACTGTAGAGCGGAATATCACTTCCTGAGCTACACTTTGTAATCTATAGTATAGTCAGCATTAATCATAAAGTCATAAGACTGGAAGGGACCTCGAGAGGTCATCTAGTCCAGTCCCCTGCACTCATGGCAGGACTAAGTATTATCTAGATCACTTCCACTTCTGGACTCCAACATCGCAAATCAAATCCCTTTATTTCTCTGGTAACCAATTAATTTTTAGAACATTTTCAAACAAAATAAAACATTGTTCCTGAACATGCTAGCCATGCACAGGCTCACTCTAGGATGCCACTCAACTATTCTCCCCACCCTTCCATTTTTGCAAAGACACAGAGGGAGACTAACTAGCATTTAACAGTCAGATCAGGCTATGTTATGTAAAATCAGTATTGAGGCAGCTATTATAAATGCAGAATTGGATGTTGTATCCAAATAGGACTCTGAGCCAGGATTTATCTACATTGTTCTCAAAAGCTGGGAGTTGGCAGGGAAGGAAGGGGGGAATTTACCTGCTTGTTTTCAGGGCACGTCTGCATTTCCTGATTCCATCTGGTTTGAAAGCAGAAGTGGTGACAGGGCTGATTCAACTACATCTTCATACCTAGAACTTCCCTTAGAGGTGACATCTAACATAAAACAGATGTCTCTGTTTTAGTGGTATTTTTGGCTCCAATGTGAAGAGGAAGCACTGACAGATTAGAAATAAAGAAACATAGTTGCTGTTATTATTGGCCTACTCTTGCAAACACTTAGACATGTGAGAAACATTACTTTGTGACTAATCCTGTGCTTTTACTAGGACTTCTCCACCTCTATCTTCTATGATTGTGTATATCTTTGATATTTTATGTTTCAAAGCTTGTTCTCATGGAAGTCCCAGCCCAGTACTCTGGACTCAAGGGACTTGGATAAGGTTCAAGGTGTCTATACGCAATTTATAGTGCTTATCCAATTCAGATATCCACACCTGCTGAGATTCACCCATCATTACCCCTGATGGCGATGGTCCAGGTGGAAAACTGCAGTGTAAACACACCAGCTGCAATACCATCTTGATTTATTCAAAGGAGAAGCCTGTGATCAGTCCTAGAAACCAGAACTGTTCCTGATATTTTTAGGTCACAAACTCCACAACCCTAATTCCCTAACCTTAGGTAGCCACTGCCAGCAACACCACCCTAGATGATATCAGAGGAAGGCCTCTTTCTGCAAAGCTTCCAGCCTTTCCTTGCTCCTTTTTTCACCCTTCGACCATTATGGCAGAAATATTTATTATCACACTTTTCTCTGATAGTGATACCAATATTATTCTTACCTCTCTCCTGAGGAGGTCATGGTAAAGATGATGTAGATCACAGTCTATCAATGGAAAAACTATGACCTCTCTAGACATTATATTTCTTCAGTGGATGACAGATTAGAGAAGAAACTGACCAGTTGGAAATAGAAACACAGCAGTCAATGTTCAAGGGGCAGGGCTGATTATTATGCTATGAAGATTAGTTTGCTGGCCCTAATTTGGTCCCTAGAAGACTCCCTAATATAGTCCACCTTTTAAAAGTCCATATATTTTAGCTTTTTCTGTTTGGGGGTGTAGATAGATGGTGGAGTGGGAGGTAGGGCATGATTCAGTACTGGAAGCGTTGCTGGTTATTTAAGTGTACTGACAGTTGTGAAAGAGGTTTGTTTACAGTCCCTTTCTATGCTTTGCTTGTATCCAGTCCACACTATTTGCAGCCTTCTCTTGCAAAAGTACATAATTCTCCCTTAAAACACACAAAAAGCAGTGTGAGCCTTTAGAACACCCCAGCTTTGATTGTAACATATTCTGCCAGGCAACTTATTGAATCCATGTTTTAGCTGATTTTGCTAATACAGACTAGTAGCTGATTTTGCTAGTACAGACTCTGAAATTTCTCAGAGCTGAGCTGGAGCTTCAAGCTATTGTGATCATTCTTGCATACTCCTAAAACCTACAGCTACACAAAAGAGTGAGCTGTTGTGACAGAAAATGAAACCATGAGTAAAGCCACAGGCACTAGGCTTGAGTACTGAAGAGCAACACACAAAATATTTACAAGGGACTGTTCCTTCTCTGAGTACAATAGTAGTATCGAGGAAAAAAAGAGATGAAAATGAGGGACTGAAGATAACAAGGCTCAGGACCATCTTTTGCAATAAGCTATGAATATGGAAAGACCCTTGCAGATTGACCCTTCTACCTGAAACAAATTTAGCATCGCTCTTACTGATCCCATCATAGCAACCCCCTCTTTGGCTCATATGACAGATCTGTTGCTTATGGACCATAGTGGTCCTGGTCTAAGTCGAGGCTGTGGTTTTGGTGGGATGTGCAAATTCATCAGTGACATAAATGGATGGTGTGACTTTCGGTTAGGCGTAGGTTGTATGGGAACCTAGGTAAATGATAGTCCATAAGATAGTAGTTTAACATGCACTGATCTAGCATTCGGTGAACACAAAAGATGAACCAAACTGAGATCTGGTGAGAGTCGGAGAAATTTCAGTGATGTCAATGGGAGTTGTGCCCCCTTCTGCCAGGGTTGGCTTGGAAATTGTGAGCTTTGAGGATGGCGTGGGCATAAGTTAAAACAGTGTGTAGAAGCTTTTACCATCCTGTACAACCAACCCTCTGCTGCACCCAGTCTAAACTACACCCTCAGCTGCGATGGCACCCAAGGGTCCATCTAGTAGCCAGGAATGCCAGAGAACAGCGAGATCCAAACATGTTTTTTGCACTTGGGTCTGGGCAGATATAGCATAGGACTGGTTATGCCATCTTTATACACCCACATGCACACCCTGGGGGGGATCCCTTCTGTCTATTTTGTGCTGATTGAGTGATGCAAAGGGGTCATAGCGGGGCTCAACAATGAGCCCACAGCTAATACTAAATCAGTGTACGTTATACTACTTTGTTAGTCTCATGCTTTTCTGACCAAATTACACCCGGCTTAAAACTTTACAGCCCTGGTTATGTTCACCAGTGAGTTTGACCCTGAGACTTCCATGGCAGTTGCTCCCTCTTACGCCATGCGATATTTTGCTTAGTTTGAGTCAGTGAGTCCAGGTAAGACACATGGGATTTACACTCATGATTAAACCTGCTTTAACATTTGGCCACTCATTGCAGGCACAAAGATTTTTGGAAGAGGCTGGAATGTGCCCATTGCACACCATTGCCAAACTGCCAGACCTGAGCGAAATGTCATTTGTGGTGCGATTTTTATTTCCCTTTTCAGATCAAAAGGACA
This sequence comes from Chelydra serpentina, assembly GCA_037349315.1. Classification (NCBI taxonomy): domain Eukaryota; kingdom Metazoa; phylum Chordata; order Testudines; family Chelydridae; genus Chelydra; species Chelydra serpentina. The sequence continues at coordinate 51,122,983 of JBAIAC010000010.1, forward strand.
GCAGCCAAAGAATATGCTGTTTGTTTCAGAAACATTACAATAGAGGAAAGAGGCGGGTACCCACCAGGGGCACCAGAACAGGGGGAGCCAGGGGCTATGACCCCATCACTTTTAAAAGTGGGAGTCTATGCCCTCTCACTTTTTACCAGCCATAAGGGCGAGCGACAGCGAGAAGGAGCGGAGAGGAGCAACTGGAGGGTGGGGTTTTGGGGGGAAAAGGAAGTGTGTGAGTGGAGCCTCAGGGAAAGGGACAGTGTGAGGGTGGGTGGGCTTGGGAGAAGGGGCAGCACAGAGTGGAGTGGGGACTCGGGGGAAGTGGCAACATGGAGGCGGGGCCACGGAAAGGGACGATTTGGAGGAGGGGCCATGGGGGGAAGGGGCGGTGAGAAGCCTGGGGAGCTCGGGGAGAAGAGGCAGTGCAGGGGTGGGGTCTTGGGGAAAGGGGTGACATGGAGGGGATGACAAGGGGGGACGGGGCCATAGTTCAAGCGCTGGTGGCTGCCCACTTTTAGAGAGCTTCCATCGCCCCGGTACCACTCACTGACAACTGCTGTCCACAGCCACTTCAAAAATAACCGTGCATAACTGTGGGAGAAACACTTGCACAGACTGTACCAGATTAAAACAGAAGTGAAGGAGGAATATAGAGAGGAGAGAACAAAGACCCAGATATGGCAAGCAGGCTGTCTGACTAACAATCTCCAGTAGGTCAAATTCCTCCATGGTGTTGTTACATTGAAGTCAGTGGAGTAACATTGTTGATTAATATTTTTATTGTTTCCCATTCATGGTGTTAAGGTAAAACGTGACAGGCAGAGCAGCATTTAGGTAAATTGTCAAAGAAATGTTATGATCTATTGATCAAGGAAGATTTGAAAGGATAAAAAAAGCAGATGACTTCTTGCAAAATTGTCCAAAATGCTTGAAGTGAACGTAGAGCCTATTTTGGTTGTAAAGGCCAAGCAAGACCTTTCAGAAACAGAGAAATGTGTCTAATATGCAAAACCTGCTTTTCTAGAAAGGAGTTCCTAAGTAAATCTACTTACTCATGTCTGAATATTGGTGACATCATAGCAGAATTTTCAGAAGCTTTCCAGATTCTTTGCTAACTTGAAGCACTCAGCAGCTGACCTCCCAGTGATCTGCCATACCCTTTGCTGGCCATCCCCTACTACAGTGATCCCCCACCATTCTTCCCACGATAGCTTTTTTCAAGGGTATTTCCATCTCTACACCTGATGTGACCAAAGTATATAAGTCTGCATCTGCCTAAGGATTCCTAAAGTTATACAAAACACAGCGGATTTGAGGGACTGAGACGGTCTGAGATAAAAAAATATCTTTGACCACTGATGAGTCAGTTGTCAGGCTATTGACTGCAAAATTCCATATCTGGATAAATGATTAGGGAGTGTCATGTCTATTTCATTCCACCTCAGCAAGATCACTGAGATCATTTTCTCTGTACCTATTGGTAGCGTATAAGGTGCCTATTATGTTGTACTTAGGGAGGTTGCAGAATTCACTTACATCTTCCGAAGTCCAATTGCTGATACAGGCTCCCTGTGCCATCCTGCTCATAGAAATGGCAGTTATATGTACAAATGGTCATTTACACTTGCAAACACCCAATTTGTATATGTAATCACTGTAACTGTGAGCATTTAGGTGATGGGATGACTGAGCTGAAGCAAAACACAGAATCAGGCAGTAATGTGTTCTGTAGGAGCCAATCTTTCTAAGCACAAATCAAAATGCAAGCAAAAAGAGTAACAAACAGAAATGTTCACATCCTGAGACTCAAGCCATCATAAAGAGCCCTGTCTTCCCCCCAGGGAGTCTCTCCCGTCTTTATTTCCAGCAGTCCTCTTCTCCAGCCTTTCCTATTTGTACAGTTATTCAGGGGAGAGGAAAGGGAAGCTGCAGTTAACCCTTTGTTTCTAGGACTGAGGTAGTGCCTCTGTCTATATTAGATTCCCTCCTCCCACCAGTGACAAAACAGCTACTCTTTATTTTTAATGCTTTCTATTCTCACCCCAGTTCAGAACCCAAGCAGATGCTCAATGGCTGGGAGAAGGAATCTTCCCTCCCCCGCCAACCCTGCAGCCCGTGGAGCAATAGTGAAACCATTTTGTGACTATTACTCCTTCCACAGGACTGAAAAAAAATCTACGTGCCACCTTTGTCCCTTCCCACCCCAGGTTCCAAGGGGACAACAGCTGGTGGGTCTCTATAACTGTGGATCCACTTAGCCCTTCTCCTCTGGGGGCTGAACACCCTGTCCTGCCTTATAGTTCCTGAAAACAACCATTTCTAGGGAATCCCAGTGGAGCAGGAAGGGGATATGCACCTCTGTGTAAGATCCCTAAATTCTTACATACCTATGCTGTGCATCAAAATGGCATTGGTTCCATGCTTTTATGCCCACAGGGGTTGGAGTAGGGGTTGTCACTAAATGCACTAACTACTGTGGCCTTCTGGGCATGTATTTAGTTTGTGGGACATCTTTGGATTTCTTCACCCATAAAGAAGGTCTATGCCTTTTAACCCAGTCCACTTAATAAACATTCATGAGTAGATCTTTTCTCTGAAATAAAGGCCCCCAACTAGCAGATGTTGACATTGGAATGACTTCCCAGTCAGACTTTGTTCCTGTCTTCATTAGTCTCTTGGGCCCTGGGCATGAGCACATTCAGAAAAAGGATGGGGTTCAAAGACGTCTTACTCTGAATTTTGTCCAGCAACTGACCACACAAACAGAGCTTCTTTTAGAAAAACCAATCCTTCTAAGGGAAATTTCTCCATCTTAGTAGGTTTGGGAACTCAACAAGATAGCAGTTTACCTACGTACTGCCTCCTGAAACTAATAAAGAGGCACGCCTAAAGCAAAATTGCACAAGATACCCTCTTCCTGCCAGAGCAGAAAACCCTACCAGAAAGATTACCAGTGAAATAAGAAAACTTGTATTTTCTTGGTTAGAGTACTGAAATATAGTTATTTTAGATCTGCTGATACTCCTCTTAAAATACAGGCAGGCACAGGGTAGTTTGAAAATCCTCAGCACCAAGAAGCAGTTTAGATTGTTACCCTGAGATGTGTATTATTTTGAAGGAAGCTTTGTCCATGACTAAAAATAAATTGAGGTTTCTTTCCTATCTGAACTTCCTGCAGATCTCTTAGGAACACAAAGGCCTTAAATAAGCTATTTTTTTGAAGGAAACATTTGAGGTAATTAGGAACTTGCTTGCTGGAAAGACCTCAGATCCAGATGTTTTCATGGTAAACTTGTACAGACCATTTGGTTTCCTATTTTCCCCTCGTTTACTAAACATGTGGAACTACTAGAAAGCTAGTGCCACAGCATTAGATGCAAGAATTATTTTATTAAGCATGACTGGCGGTCATGCTGTTTACTTTGGGCAGGGACAAGAGTAAATGAAGTTTATGTATTAAATGAAAACTTGCATTAAGGCATGTTCCTTATTAAAAACATGTGAAAATTAAAAAATCTCTTTCAGGCAGGTAGCCAGGTTGTTTCTGTGTCGTACATGTTTTCTGGACAAACAGCCTCATTCCTGCTCTGGTGAGTGGATCTGTGTTTGCTTCTCTGACCTGTGTAGTGGAGGAATTCTGGTGTTCTGTCAGTTGCTCCAGGATTAGAACAGCTCCCACAGCCCAGGTTTTTGTTCCTGTTTCTGGTTTCCTAAAAGAACAGCGCTTTTGTCACATCTCACTTGGATGTACAGCCACTTTGCAATTTCAGTCTCAAAGATTCATCAAATGGATTTATTTCCTGTAGCATCTCTACTTTCGCCGACATCTGTCAGACCTAAGCCTTAAATAGACTAGTGGATAGTATTTTTTCTGGAAATGTTAAAGTTTCTCCCCTAATTTGTATATTTATTGTAGTACAACATACTGGACACCAAGAACACAGAAAAATTATTACAGACACCATTGCCTGACACCTAGTTTTGTTGACAGGTACTGTCTGTTCAGTGTCTAACACAATGGGTCTCTGCTCCTTTGGTTCAGGTTCCTAGCTACTGTTGTAATAGATATGATAATCATAAATAAGATACATTTTTCTGAGTACTCCCTGTAGTGGTCCCTCACTCTCCAGTGGGGAGGAAGGCCACTCTGCCTCATTGTAAGAGATGGTAGTCTTCAGACTCAGGCCGCGCTGGCGGGGCCGAGGCGTACGCAGTCTATGTTTCTGGGACAGTCTAAGAGAGGCAAACACACAACAATAGTCTGGGACTTCTGTCCCCACCCTTGGGTGGGGCAGCGCCCGATGTAGTCCTTAGCCTGCAGCGCCTCAGCTGGGGCTGACACCAATTAACAGTCTGGGTCCCTAGCCCCCGGGGCAGGGCCAGGCTCGAGCTCATAGCAGGCTGCAGCCTAAGCCTCCAGGCCAAGGCAGACAGCAAACATACACAGTCAATAGCTCTATCCCTTGGGGCGGGACAGAGCAAGGAGCAAGCTTTAGCCTAAGCTTGAGGCTCAGGCAGCCGTCAAACATACCCAGTCTCGGGGTTCAGATAAGGGTGAGTGCCAACACAGTCTAGGGGCTCCCATGGGGGTTGAGCACCTAGCAGGTAGTCTAGGGTGCTGGCATGGACATTCAAGGCTCACAGGCATCCTGGCCTACGGGGGGAGTCGGCCACCCTGGGCATGGGGTGGCAATGGGACGCAGGCCCGCCCAACGCCACCACGTCCCAGCCTAGGACCGTAACAGTGGCAGAATCATCTGCCACTGGGTTGGCAGGGATCCAGCCGCAACACACTGACCTGGAAGCACTCAGCCCTGTAGCTGGACAGCCCCTGGGCTACTTCCTACCTCCCCGGGGTTTGGTACCTCTGGCATCCACTGGTCCTCGGGCTCCTCAGGGTACACGGCTCACAGTAGTCCCGGCAACTCCTTGTCTGGGTCCGTCTCCTCTGTGGGCAGGGTGCGGCAGAGCACAGATTCAGCTCCTGGGTGCCACAGCAGGGCAGAGGTGTCTGTCTCCTCTACTAGCTCCCACCCAACTGAGCTGCAGAGCCTTCTCTTTATACTTCCTGCCCTGCCCTGGTACTTCCGGCAAGGAGGGCAGGGTGGATTTGGCTCCACCCACCAAGGGGAGTGTAGTGGTCCCTCACTCTCCAGTCCAGAGGGAGGCCACTCTGCTTCACTACACTCTCTTAAAGGAAGAGTTTTATATCTAAGTTGAAAGTGGCTTATGTTTGAATGCACCTGTCCCAGCTTGGTGGAACCTACCTGACATACAAGGCTGGAGTAGTACAGATAGACCCAATGGACTCCAGTAGGCTTTGCCTCATTATTATATGGATGGGACGGGGAAATATCGGGTACTATGGGTGAAAATAGGTCTAGAGAAAAGAAGAGGGAGAAAATGAAAGAAGACACAGGAAAAGTAAGAAGGGGTGTAATGGGAAAGGGTACAGAATTGAGTTATCGTGCCATGGAAGATATATCCTATGAGAAACTGTTTACTGGGGGAGGCCATTTTATTAATCATAGTAGTGAGCTCCCTCTCAGCTAGAGAACCTCTTCAATGTTAAGAAATATTTGGAGTTTGGTTCATATGTTGATAAATGTGCTGAGTAACAGGTTGTAGATGATCTGATTAAATATTCTGAAAAAAGTCTGAAGCACTATTTGTTTTCTACACAATGCCGCTGCTAATGACCATTTTACTGGCAGGGTTAGAAAGCTTTATAGGACGTGTAAAAGGAAAAAGGTTACTCTGAGATACCTCTATGAAAACGTAATAGTTTCTGGAGTCTGTCACAATAGTGGATTTGGAATAGGGCATGATCAAAGGATGTGCATAAATTGTTCAGAAGTTTAGAGAGAGGGAATTAAGAATGTGCTATAAAATAACCTGGAAAGTAATTCAAAGCTAAAAAGAACAGTTCTAGTAAACCGAACAAAGCTCACAGACAATATATATATAAAAAAGAACAAAATAAGTTGGCTGTAAACGTTTGAAGCTAAAGAAAGTGCTGAGCAGAGACGTGGTCATGTGTTAGATTATTTAGTCTCGACATATCACTCCCCATGCTACTCTTGAGGATTACAGGGTATTTGTTTCTTCTGTGGAAGAATGATGATTTTCACTAGAAGTCTCTTTTTCTCAGGAATAACAGTAACAAGGGTACTTTTCATAATTCCAGTTAATTTCTTCCCCGTTAGTACATCCCTCCAATACCATTAAATAAACCTACTGTATCTTCTTGAATATTAGTTCAATGAAATTCAACACCACTTCCATCATTTTCCAGTGCCTTTCCCAGTGCTAAATCATGAACAGATTTCCAGCTTTTCATGTCAGCAGTGCTAATTCTATTTTGGGTGGGGTTGTTAGCATGCAGAGTTTTCAAATCCCTTTAGTTGGAAAAGCCACAGTGGTAAGCAAAAGGATATATAAGAATCCAGGGCTGGGCCTTCTTCGGCTTTCTATCTGGCAGTTGCTTCCATGGCATAAAGCATCTGTCTTCTGTAAATCAAAATGCATTGGAGAATTGAATCCCATTGCCACTTAGGGATTCTGAAGCCATAGAATTGTGAAATTTTCCATTCTACATGCTGTAGCTATCGCATCCCTGGTCTAGAAATTGGCCCTGAATTTCCAAGCAATGAGGGCCTTGTTTATAAAATTCCATATTAAATGAGGGAAGAAGTGAGGAACCAGAGTGAACAAGAAAATAAGACACATACAAATGTGAAGACGGGGGGAAAGCCAAATAATATATCAGATGTGCACTTAGAAAACAGCAGTAGGCAGAATAAAAAAAATGTAATATGAAAATATTTTTTTGAAAAAATAAGACGATTAAATGTTGAGACTCAAAGAAGAATTTAAGTGGATAAGAAAACTGAGGTCTGAAATAGCAAAGAAAATAGATGACATATTTCTAGAGACTCCTCTGCCTGTCTCCTTCTGAATTTATAGGGCCAAATTCTGTTCTTGGTTACACTACTAGTATATATCAGTAGTAGCTCCACTGAATTCAGTAGGGTTAGGTTGTTGTATATTTGGTGTGAGAGCAGAATCAGCCCCCTCTTATGATGCTACTTATGGGTCCTACTAAGTACTGCAAATGGCAGATGCCTGGTTCTTGGAATCATCCCGAAAGAGAGCAAAGTCACTTCACAGTTCTACTCAGAAGCAGGTGGAGGAGATCATACCAAAATAAAAAAAAATCTGCTGCTTTTAATTTCAGTGAACTGAAATGCTTTACAAGTGAATTTAACAAATTCAAATGATCTAAGCCCCAAAATCATGAACAGAATACATGTGTAGACTTAAGTGTCAAATACGTATTTTTATCATGATTGTGTGTGCAAGTTGGCTGATTGTGTGTTCAAATGGGCACTCAGATGGTTAAGTGCACTTAATCACACTAACTTCCGAGGCACATTAGAGATACAGTTGCTCGTACAAATCTTCATGCAGCCCTGAGTTTCTCAGGGTTTGAAAATCTGGCCCAATACGGAAACAGATTAGTGAAGTGTTCGCCGCTGTAATTATTTATCATCCAAAACCATCAAAGCCATGGTAAATAATATTGTGCAAACTTTTAATTCAGAAACATAACTTCTTGAGAAACTCAGCTGGAATTGGATATTGCTACAAGCCCCAAACCCAGCACTGATCAATTCAACAGGTTTGTGACTTTTCAACAAACTTAGGCCTTTTGAGCTAACCTCATTCTCCATGGGATTTGGGGAGGAATTTACAGCTTCATTGTAAACATGTGCAACATAGCCATTTCATATGGCTTCAACCTGAAACCAAGGAAAACTTGGCCATTTCATCCAAGCATTGTTTTTGAGTTCTTGGGTTTGACTGGTACTTAAAGGTACATAATGAATCCATATGATGTCAAATGAAAGAATTATCAAATCTCCCTAAACTACATACTGAGGCTATTTCTACACTTGCCCATATACTCAAGTACTGAATTGTGTTCATGCTCCACATATGTGTTCCTGAGAATGCACATATGCTGTGCAGGACATGGATATAACACTGTGTACATGCATATACCCACATCCATACTGCTGCTGTAGGTACACGACGGTAGTGCTACCATTTCAGGGCAGTATCCCTAGGTTCAGTGCATCGGAGGGAGACATTCTAGGAACTGCTTTGCTGTGTCTTGTTGGTACTGTCCCCTGCCTCCACACATTTGCAAGTGGCAGTTCCTGATCACTTTGTCCCTCTCTATTATTCACTGCTAAACTGGGTGGAAGACATGGAGCAATTGGATAGTGATCTGGTTCCACACCTACTCCTTGTTGTGGGACAAATAGTTATGTGGTGAGGAAGTCACTTGGTGAGATGCTGGATGGAATTTGGGCAGCATTTTCTGATGTGTCAAAGACAGCTGACCTGGAGGGTCAATGATAATTCATTCAGCTCCCACTGTAAAGACATGGTGAATGCTGCTATTGTCATGTTATGCCCTTTGGTTGACCATCACTTCTGGTGCAGAAGAACTAGCACAATGTGGTGGGATCACATCGTTTTGCAAATCTGGGATGATCACCAGTGGCTTCAGAACTTCCAAATGAGGAAACAGACTTGCTTTGAGTTGTGATATAAGCTTGCACCAACCCTCCAGCACCACAACATTCAATTCAGGGAAGCCATACTGTTTCAGAAGTTGGTTGCTATTGCCCTCTGGAACCTGTCTCTACCAGACAGCCATAGGTCTGTTGCAACCATTTTGGGGTTGGAAAGTCCACTGCAGGTTATGCAGGTTTGTAAGGCAATTAACACTGTGATCTATCCATGGGTGGATGCCATAAGAAAAGTTCCAGAAATAATAGACGGATTTCAGAAGATGGAGTTTCCAAACTGTGCTGGGGCTATTGATGGCACTCATATCCCAATACTTTGCCCATCACAAGGGGCAACTGAGTATGTGAATCAAAAAGGTTACTATTAAATCATTCTGCAAGGCATAGTGGACCACAGAGGCAGATTTATGAATACAAATGTGGTAAATGCTAGAAAGGTTCATGATGCTAGGGTCCTGAGGTGATCGAGCTTGTACTTGAAGGGGAAGAAGGAACTTTAGTCCCCACAAATAATATGGTTCTGTACAGTGTCTCTGCCAACTGTTATTTTGTGGGACCCCATATACCCACTCCTGCCTTCGGTCATGAAATTGTATCGGGACATCAATGACTGTGGAAAAAGAAAATTCAATTATAAGCTAAGAATGGTCATGGAGTGTGCAGTTTGTAGGCTGAAAGCTTGCTGGCGCTGCCTGCATACCTGTCTGGATGCCAGTGTGGCTAACACCATTTGTAGAATCGAATTGCATAACAATTGTGAGGGTAAAGAGGAGTGTTTTCATCTGAATGAACTCAGGATGTCTGGTTTATAAACTCTGTACAGGCAGGCAGCTCTCACATGTGCACACTGCTCCTGGTTCCCAGAAGGCAAAAGAAATCAGGGATGCCATATGTGCACACATCTTGGCACAGCAGGGAGGCAGAGGATCATAGAATATCAGGGTTGGAAGGGACCTTAGGAGGTCATCTAGTCCAACCCCCTGCTCAAAGCAGGACCAATCCCCAATTTTTGCCCCAGATTCCTAAATGGCCCCCTCAAGGATTGAACTCACAATCCTGGGTTTAGCAGGTCAATGCTCAAACCACTGAGCTATCCCTCCCCCCAGGATGATATCTGCCTGTAGTGAAGGACACATTCACATCCTATAAAGCTGCTGGAAATGCACAGGAGGGAATATTTGGTACGTACTTGTGGGGCTACACAGCTTTGTGAGGGTTTTGTGCCCATTAGCTGAAGATTATTAGCCATTCATTCCTGTGACAATGCACACATTAAAGACAATTATAACAGGGTACCTCCATTGGGTTATCACCTTGGGGTTGGGTTTCTGCTGTGAATGATGACAGCCAAGTTGTTATGCAGTTTTTGTGCGATGTTTTTGTCTACACTATTCATATGTCTTTAGAAACCTCTCTTATCAGGAGTACCTAAACTTTTCTAACAATCTTATGACTGACTGGAGGATGGGGTTGGACAGATATTGCAGCCATTATGGGGTTTGTGCAATTAATGGCTGTTCCAGAGCACTAATCCCTGGTCTGTCTGAAACTGCTTAAATCTTCAGGGAGAGGTGAGGTTGTTTCTCTACAGGGCACTGGCACATGCTGTCATTGCCACTATGTTCCCTCTTTCTTTGTTATTATTCATAGAATCATAGAAATGTAGGAAAAGAGGTAAATAGCAGGGTATCCCAAGGATCCGTACTGGGGCCTGTACTGTTGAACATATTCATAAATGATCTGGGAAAAGGGATAAACAGTGGGTGGCAATGTTTGCAGACGATACAAAATTACTCAAGATCGTTAAGTTCAAAGCTGACTGCAAAGTGTTACAAAGGGATTTCACAAAACTGGGTGACTGGGCAACAAACAGCAGATGAAATTCCATGTTGATAAATGCAAAGTAATGCACGTTGGAAAACATAATCACATCTATACATACAAACTGATGGGGTCTAAATTAGCTGTTATCACTCAAGAAAGAGATCTTGGAGTCGTTGTGGATAGTTTTTCCGAAAACATCCATTCAATGAGCAGCTGCAGTCAAAAAAGCTAACAGAAAGTTAGGAACCATTAGGAAAGTGATAAATAATACGACAGAAAATACCATAATGCCACTATATAAATCCACGGTACACCCACACCTACTCAAATCAAGATTATTATATCTACTGCTTCCCCCCTGGGGTTAGTCACCAGTTCTTTGGTTTCAATTTTAAACATGTTTAGTAAAACCATTCGGACACTGATCAGTCCCTTTTCTGTGTTACAGACATCTGCTGCGCTGAGAAATAGTAGTGTTTTTTAAAACACATAACATCTATATTAGACTCTCTCCATCCCTTCCATGTGTCTGTGGGACTTAAGATATTTCTGAACCTTCAGGGTAAAACTCAAAAGTAGTTGCACTTTGATGGTGACACCACATTTTTACACACCATTCCATTACTTGAGGTACGAATTTGTGGCCCATTCAAGAATAAATAAAATATCTTCAGTTCATCGCTCGGAAAGAGAACCAACACACAGTTAAACAAAGCATAACATTTATAAAAAGTATTTGTATAAGTATTCTTATTTACACTAAGGCCCCTTTACAACACAGTGGCATGTTAACAGGTCCTTTGTGTATATGAGAATATGGCCCAGTAAGTCAGAATTATACATAAACCTGTTTTCAAACAGTGGTTCATTAATAGACTATCCAAAGCATGCAGTTGAGATTCAATACTGCTCCCATTAGTCAATGGAAAGACATGCTCTTTTACTTCCAAAGGGAGTGTATCAGGTGTACCTCACTTTCACACTTAGGCATGTAAAAACCGACATTTATGTGTGTAAATCCCCATTTGAGTGTCCTGTGAAGGATTGGGGTGTCCTATTAAGGGTACGTCTATACTTACCTCTGGGTTCGGCGGTAAGCAATCGATCTTCTGGGATCGATTTATCGCGTCTTGTCTAGACGCGATAAATCGATCCCAGAAGTGCTCACCGTCGACACCGGTACTCCTGCTCCACGAGAGGAGTACGCGGAGTCGACGGAGGAGCCTGCCTGCCGCGTGTGGACCTGCAGTAAGTACCCTGTAGTTTGAACTAAGATACTTCGACTTCAGATACGTTATTCATGTAGCTGAAGTTGCGTATCTTAGTTCAAACCGGGGGGTTAGTGTGGACCAGCCCTTAGACATTTTGAAAACTGTGCTTAAGAGAGCACTAGAGAAAATCACCCTTTCAAAACTGATGTTCATTTTCTTTTATTCTTACAGCCTACAGTTTAGAATTAGAAGCTAGTTAGTTTTTCCAGACAGAAGGACACCCCAATCCATAAAAATAGGACACCCCAGTCCATAAAATTTACAATTTTCACTTCTGATTATTGTTACGGTTTATATTCTATCTCAGGAATCTTTTTAAAATGTAAAATATGGGATTTTTTATTACAGTTAAAACCCAAACATACAATAAATAAGGATTGCAGCAGTTAGCATCTTTAAAGGGATATTGTCAAGGCAGATAAAATGTTAGGCTTATTGATATATGAGCTCTGTTTTGGACTAGAAGCACGTCGCACTTTCCTTATTCTACCTTGGCCATCACTTCACCCTGTTGTGTAAGTCTTTTCCATTTTTGTAAATACACAGTAAATAGAAATGTACAAGAATCCCATTAGCTGCACACTTAGAATTACGTTATTGTATGTTTAAATTTACTACATTACATATGTCACAGGCGTTTCATGAAGGTTGATTAGTTCATGTTTTGCAGCACTTAGAAGATGCAGAGTGTTATGAAAGTGTAAGCAGTAACTGCTCACAAGAACAGAACAGACAAGGCACAGTAGGTGGAAAACAGTACATTCATATACATGCATGAGATTGCAGAGAGAACGAGCATCCTAGAATTATTTATGCAGTGTTTCCCAGCGATATTTGTCAGCTCTTTTCTTTGGAAATGCACATTTTGGGGAGAAAAGCTAGCAGTTATGGGTTCAGGAGGACAGTGTAAATAAACATAGTAGTCACACTAATAGTATATAGTAAAATTTTAGGCTTGCCATACTTGACAGTGTCCCTTTATAATCATGAGGTACATTATTAGAAAGGTTACCCCAGGCCTGAACCACCCTTGGACTCCTTGTCTCCCTATCTTGGGGGAATTCCCAGGGAGTCAGTTATCTGGCTTCATGACACCACTAGAGCAGTGCAAAGATGCCATAGTGAGGCTGAGGATCTGGCCCTAGACTCTAAATATCTGAGGTGTTGAACCACTAATTACTGCAAATCATATTTCACCGTCAAAAATAGTTTAGTATAATTTGCCTAAAATGTCTCCATATCAACGCTTGTCAAAGTAAGTTTCACAAGCTTCAAAGCAAAACAAAGCAACAGACCCTAAAGATACAATTAAGGGGGTTCCTGGCTCAAGATTCAAGCTCAGTCACCAACCTCAATTTCCTTTCTTTAAATGTAAACAACAAAAATCTTCAAAGTTTGAATCTCTTGGGTACTGTCATATTATGTCACCAAATAATTCATTAAAGCATGCTAGCTCTACTGTTGTTGTTTGAAGTGTCAATGATTTCCTTGCCTTAAACTCCTGCTACTCCTGAGGAACAAGTTTGAATACTTAAACTCTCTCTCTCTCTCCTCTCTTTCTCTCTTAAAATAAATTCAATCCTAAATAATGAAGTAGTAATAAGATAATACCTCATTCCAAAGGATCCCAGAGCACTCTAACAGTACACAGACAAACACATCAGGGCAAATTCTGCTCCCTACCTGTGTGGAATTAATTGCACTCAGTGCCATAATTTGTTTTCTAATATCCAGTGTGACATTTCCTTTTTCAGGCTATGTGTATCCAATCCAGCCTTCAATTAAATCAATGGAAAGGTTCCCATTGACTTGGCATTTTGGTCTCTGCCATTCTCTGCCTGTGACACACAATATAGCCTTCTAGTGCTGAAATGCTTTGTTCTAACTAAAGATTAATATAGGGTTTTGGGGTGAAAATTAATGGCCTGTGATATACCAGAGGTTAAACAATAAGTGCTGGTGATCCCTTCTGGCCTTACACTTTATGAAACTCTAACTTCAGTGTCTCCTTTTACATCCCTGACTGGAGCCTTTTGACCATCCTGATGATGGTCCTTCTGACTAGCCCGCAAGTACTTTCAAGACATCACATCTCTTTTGTGTGCGAGCATCAAAGTAGAGAGCCAGGACTTGATTCCTTCCTCCACGTATGCTGTCCATGTTCATCAAGCATGTCCTGCAAGCAGAGGTCTCTAAGCCACTAGACAGGACCTTATGTCTTACTATGCTATAACTTCCCCAATGGGAAGCTATTTATTGTAACATCTCTTTTGTCATTTATTTGAGATATCTGAAGGGCCAAAATCCATTGAGTTAAATGGAAAGCCCTGCCCCTCGACACATCCATTTGTGTGCATGACGGTCCCCCGAAGGGCAACCCTGAATATTGACGGGACATGGCTCCGCCATACTCCGCCAATGATGGGTAACCTAACATGGGATTCAAAATGGCACTACAGCAGTAAGTATCTAGAGGAGGGTCTTCTGGCCCTGCAGGCGAAGTTCAAGGAGTTGGTGGTCGAGGCCCAAAGACACATTGGGGAAGACCGTCTGAGGTACACTCAGATAGGGGAGACCATGGACCAGGTCGGTGTTAAGGACTCTGAGGCACAGAATCAGGCAGCAGAGGTTAAATCAATAATTATGGGCAATGCCATCTCAGGTGACTTGATCCCCTGGGGATGGATCTGGGTGCTATTCTGCCAAATTATGTAGGGAGTGTCCATCCTGACGTTCCTGATGGTGTTAATACTTTACCGGCAACTCCAAAGTAAGCTGAAAACGTTGAAATTGTTATATTTGACCTGGCGGGTTAAGGAACCCTAGGGTCAAGAGGAGGGACTGAAGGGCCAAAATCCATTTGCTGTGGATGTAAAATCTTAACTACAGTTTCTGCTAAGAACTTTCCATATAGGCCCGGATGAGACTAGCTAACAAAGAACAATACATAGCTAAAAGAAACTGGAGTAAACAAATAACCTTGTGTGTTTCAAGTCAGTGAGCGGAGTCAGCATAACTCCGAATGTAATTGGGCATCCTTATCACAAGTTAGAGACACATGAAGCACTGAGAAAGGCCTCACGGTTACTCCCTAATGCAGGGAAGAGATAATGGTACAATACCCCTCAGATCCCAGACAGAGTTTAGGGAGAGGCCTAATATAACTGACATGAGTTATGACACCCTCCCCTCATAGATGTATGCCAATCCTAGCCCACAGAAATGCAAGGGTAAACTTATAAACAATTGTTATTGTTAAGTACTAATGACTGTTTTTTTGCTTTAAATCTCCAGGAGTGTACCTGTTGGTCAACCGGAAGACCTGCTACCTCATTCCCCTGGATCCCAAAATTAGGATTTAACCTATACACTTTAATAGACAAAGTTTGGGGGTAATTACCTGTGTGTCAGCAATTGAGCCTTGGGCGGAGCCATTATGTCATCTTTTAGACCATTGGCTTATTGTGCTTATCTTGTCTTGCTGCTAGAACCTATCCAGGGGCTTGGGAAACCCATCCCCGTCGCTTATCTCCGCCCAATGAGCATCCTATATAATCTATTGTAATTAGTTGTTCTGCAGTGTCTCTGAGCCTGATAAGCAAAGTGACACTCCGCCAGCACTGTGCATAATAAACACCTGTGCATGACTACACGGTGTCCATTTTTGTTCCTTCATATCCAGTTTAATTTTGCTACAATAAACTGTTTGCATACTTAACATTGTATTATACCCCTAAACGTTTATATTATCACATATATAATTTAACAATGCCAACTCTTTTTTAATTTATTACTTTTAACCTGCTAGGCAACTAAGGGCTGGTCTACACTAACCCCCCAATTCGAACTAAGATACGCAACTTCAGCTACGTGAATAACGTAGCTGAAGTCGAACTATCTTAGTTCGAATGAAAAGGTACTTACCCGGGGTCCACACGCAGCGCGCAGGCTCCCCCGTCGACTCCGCCTACTCCGTTCGTCGAGCAGGATTACAAGCGTCGACGGGGGAGCACTTCCTGGTTCGATTTATCGCGTCTAGACAAGACGCGATAAATCGAACCCAGAAGATCGATTGGACTCCTCCGACAGGACGCGTGAGTATAGACGTACCCTTAGATACCGTCCTCTGGGTCTGTGACGGTCGTTCTTTCATACCTCAGTATTTCCCTTGCCCAAAGTCACCACCTTGCAAGTGGTTTAATGTTGGCGCAAGTGTGGGTCTTCCTTGTGATGACAGGAGACTGTCTTGCACTTGGTTCTTCTAGGGATGTGGTGTTTTGAGAATCAGTTCCAATATTTATCACTCATTTGTCTGCCTCTGTTCCTTATGTGATCTACTGTTAAGGTTATATGTACATTGGGTTGGGTGAGCACCCATGTCCTGGCTCACACACGTATCCATGCGTTAGCTAAGCCTGCCACCACAGTCCACACTGTAGAGCCACAAATGCAGCATATCCTATGTAGCCATGTCTACACTGATACTGTAGTTACATAGTCTTTCAAGCTTGGATTTATGGTTGCATATTCCATAGTACTGTTGGGTGAGGCTTACCGTACGCCCTCAAGGCTGAGACACTCAGGTTTATTAATTGACACTTTTATTTGAATGAAAAGCATGGCCTTGTGTATTATAATTACTATAAAAGCAATGAATGATAGATATGCAGAAAAAAATCTACCAATTACCATCTTCTGGGGCATAAGTGGGTCATGATAAATTTTGCCTACAAAGTTCCAATTATACCCTTACATTCCAGCATCTTCTGAGTCACTACTTTGTTCCTTGATATGGTGCTTTTTTTTTTTTTTTACTTTGCTTTGCTTTTCTGCAAATTTTGGCATAATGTTTTCTCTTGCCACAATTATTGCATTTGACCAAATATGTAGAGCATTTTCCATTATCATGTTTTTCACCACAGTATCATTAGGTCTTCCTTTGCGTTTTGTTTGTCTCCTCTGTTTTGTATTTGTGCATTTTGCTTTTGCACAAATATTGGTATATTTTTCCTTGTATTTTCACATTTTCCAGTACTGGTTGGTGAATTATCTCTGTGTCTGTTCCACTGATGCTCTGCATTTGGATGTGAGCTTGTTCACTAGTTTTTTACATGTCTATAGCTCTTGGTAGAGTAAGCATGGGATTCCTGCATGTTCCCCTTCAAGCTCCCTGCATATTTTGTCCCTAATCTATCACAAATTAGTTAATCTTTTAAGATTGGACAATTGCATGAGTCAGCCATTTTGTGAAGTTTAGCAAAGTATTCATCTATTGTGTCAGCAGTGGGATACTGATGTTAGAAGGGGCGGCATTAATAGTTTCATAATAATTGTTTAATTTCTACAAATATTCACAATATAATATGTTGAGAGTTTCTTGTGTCTTTGTTACAGGGAATGTTGCTGTCCCAAATGAAGAATGAATATATTCTTTGGCTGAATTACAAGTCTGCTCCTGTTTCCAGTATTCTTGTCCCACAGGTTCCCAGCCATCATTAAATTTACTGTCAGTAAAAACATAAAAAATGGCTCTCAGTGAAAGTAATTAAAAATGTTTGTGAGTAAAAATAGCAAGATAATTTGAAAAAATATTTTTACTTTAGTGTGAACTTCTAGACTGTACTACAACTTTTCATATTAGGTCTAGATTTATACTTTTTTTTAAATGGTGGATTCTTTTTTTTTTTTAAAAAGACTCCTGGATTTCCCAGGACATCCTGTGTTCTTTGTGTCTGTGTTTTAGGCCCACTCTTACAAACACTTAAATACATATTTAACTTTAATCACACAAATAGTCCCATTCACACCAAAGTGCTTAGTTAAGCATATGAGTAAGTTCTTGCAGGACTGAGACCTTTGATCTTTGGAGAAGGAGCTCTCTCATTTTGTGTCTTCTTTAGTGTTCAACACAATTATAATATAAAAATTAGCATGCATGATCATAACTAAATATGCCTTGAAATCAGAGAGATGAGGATTTATACTGGAAACCCAAAACCTTCACAACAACAACAGAGGATATATTTTTCTTTTGTTTTACATATGTATCGGTGAGTGTGTATTTCTCCCAATTTGCTCTCAAACAGTCTATGCACTATGTACAGTCCAAACCTACTCCCCTTCTCCCACCCTTCCAGGGGTTTAGTTACAGGAACACAGAAATTTAACACTAAGATAAGTAAGATCAATTCAAACGTTTTTTCCCCCTGGCTAGGCTGATCCTAGGAGGTCCTTCCTCCAAAATGCTCCATCCATACCCTAGTTCTTCTCTCTAGGGAGCCATTCCTACTGCCCTTGTATCCAGCTGGGGTAATCATCCACCTGATTCAGTGAGTCAGCAGAATGCACTTAACGTTCCCAGCAAAAATCAACTCCTGCTAAACTGAGGGCTGGAGACTGGCTGAAAGGACTGGGCCTGGGTTGAGGGAGATGGAAGCTTTTCTGACCCCAAATGAAGTCACTCTGGAAACTGTGGAAGAATCTATTAGAGAGGGAGAATAGATACAAAGTAGGGGGGGGGGGGGGAAAGAAGCAGAATCTGATGATGATGATGATGATGATGATATTGGCAAAAAAGCAAAACTGCAGAAGGAAATAAATCAAAACATTATAACTGTAACATTCCCTAGCCAAAAAAATAAGATTAGGTGATTACTAGAATTCTTTGAGGGTGTCAACAAGCATGCAGACAAAGGAGAGCCAGTGGATATAGTAAAAAGAACAGGAGTACTAGTGGCACCTTAGAGACTAACAAATTTATTTAAGCATAAGCTTTTGTGGGCTACAGCCACTCATAAATGCTTATGCTTAAATCAATTTGTTAGTCTCTAAAGTGCCACAAGTTCTCCTGTTCTTTTTGCAGATAGAGACTAACACGGCTGCTACTCTGAAACCAGTGGATATAGTGTATTTAGATTTTCAGAAAGCCTTTGACAAGGTCCCTCACCAAAGGCTCTTAAGCAAAATAAGCAGTCATGGGATAAGAGGGAAGGTTCTCTCATGGATTGGTAACTGGTTAAAAGATAGGAAGCAAAGGGTAGGAATAAATGGTCAGTTTTCAGAATGGAGAGAGGAAATAGTGGTGTCCCCCAGGGATCTGTACTGGGCCTAGTCCTATTTAACATATTCATAAACGATCTGGAAAAAGGGGTAAATAGTGAGGTGGCAAAATTTGCAGATGATACAAAGCTACTCAAGATAGTTAAGTCCCAGGCAGACTGCGAAGAGCTACAAAAGGACGTCACAAAACTGGGTGACTGGGCAACAAAATGGCAGATGAAATTTAATGTTGATAAATGCAAAGTAATGCACATTGGAAAACATAATCCTAACTATACATATACAGTAACTCTTCACTTAAAGTCATCCCGGTTAATGTCATTTCGTTGTTACGTTGCTGATCAATTAGGGAACATGCTCATTTAAAGTTGTGCAATGCTCCCTTATAACGTCGTTTGGCAGCCGCCTGCTTTGTCCACTGCCTGCAGAAAGAGCAGCCCATTGCAGCTAGCTGGTGGGGGCTTGGAACCAGGATGGACCGGCAGCCCTTCTATCAGCTTCCCACTCCCCTAAATTCCCTGTGCGGCAGCTGCCCAGCAGGCTACCAATTGCAGGCAGTTCAGCTGTCCCTCCCCCCACTGCCATGTGCTGCTCCTGCCCTCTACCTTGGAGCTGCTCCCCCTCAAGCATCCTGCTTGCTGTGAGGGGGGGAGTGAGAGGAGAGCTAATGTCAGGGTATCCCCCTCCCCTCCTGCTCCTGCACCCACTTACCCCATCTTCCATAGAGCAGGGGACACACATGACAGGGCTCAGGATGGAGGGAGCTTGCCATATCAACTTGCTGAAGCTGCCATATCAACTTGCTGATCTGCTTAACAAGGCAGTGTACTTAAGAGTGGGGTCAGTGTACTTAAAGGGGAAATGCGCTCTCTCCCACACACAGGGTGTGTGTCTCTGTCTCTGTCTGCCATGCTGTCTCCCCTCCCTCCATTCGTGCTGCCTTGTAGAGTGTGAGGCTACATTAACAACGAGTTAACCTTTGAAGGCTCGGCCAATTGCTAGTTCATCATTTAGCAGTAAGGCATTTCCTGGGAAATATCCCACCCTCTTCCACCCTCTGACTTCATCACCTCAACCAAGCTTCACAATCATCATCGCTGTGTACCAATATTAAATTGTTTGTTTAAAACTTATACTGTGTATGTGTGTATGTTATATATCCCTGGAACCTAAAACCCCCTATTTACATTAATTCTTATGGAGAAATTGGATTAGCTTAACATCGTTTCGCTTAAAGTCGCATTTTTCAGGAACATAACTACAATGTTAAGTGAGGAGTTACTGTACAATGATGGGGTCTAAATTAGCTGTTACCACTCAAGAAAGAGATCTTGGAGTCACTGTGTATAGTTCTTTAAAATCATCCACTCAATGTGCAGCGGCAGTCAAAAAAGTGAACAGAATGCTGGGAATAATTAAGAAAGAGATAATAATAGGACAGAAAATATCATGTTGTCTCTATATAAATCCATGGTACGCCCACATCTTGAATATTGTGTGCAGATGTGGTCGCCCCATCTCAAAAAAGATATATTGGAATTGGAAAAGGTTCAGAAAAGGGCAACAAAAATGATTAGGGGTATAGAACGGCTTCCGTATGAGGCAAGATTAATAAGACTGGGACTTTTCCGCTTGGAAAAGAGGCGATTAATTCTGGCTGAAATCTTCTCCAATCATATAAAGCTTAATTAGAAAAGAAACAGCATTCCAGGACCTCTCCCTACCCTCCTCCTCCCCTTCACACACACACACCCCTCCCCACACATCTCATGTATCTTCCAGGGTCAGGACAGTACCCAAGGCACTTCACCCTGTGGGAGATTAAACACAATGGCAATCTCACAGGCACCCAGTAGTAAGAGCACAAATCGGTGTATGTGCTTGTGAATTCCCTCTTCCCTCCCCTTTAAAGATACTTTCCCTTGCATGTATGAAGTTTGTCTCAGCATTATATAGGTATGTTTGCATAGGTATGGAATAAAAACCTACTTGTGGAAACTGAAATTATCTTTATTATTCGCCATCACATGGTGACTGTTGCTAACATTACAGACAATAGCAATAGGTGCATGTGCCTTGTTATAGTCAGGCACACACACACAGCAATCATTACAAGGTTCAGAGCACAGTGCAAACAAACAATGCCAGGCTCATCACACTTCACCAACACACATTACTGTGGCTCATTGTTAAAATGCTCCTTCAAGGCCTCCCTTGGGCAAATAGCCCCTCATTGAGCTCCTCTTATAGCCTTATGTAATGCACAGCACAATATTGAAGAACAATGCAGAATCCATGCTTTCTGACAGACATGTCTGGCTCGTAGGTTACCAGGGCGGTTGAAAAGTGGCTCGAAACCTAGTAGGATGCCCATCAAATGATGGGATTGAGAAACTTGCATCTGAGGGCTCTGAGTTACTATAGAGAATTCTTTCCCAGGTATCCAGCTGGTGGGTCTTGCTCACATGCTCAGGGTCTAACTGATCACCATATTTGGGGTCAAGAAGGAATTTTCCCCTGGGTCAGATTGACAGAGACCTTGGGGGGGGTTCACCTTCCTCTGCAGCATGGGGCAAGGGGCCCCTTGCAGCTTTAAACAAGTGTAAATGGTGGATTTTCTGTAACTTTAAGTCTTTAAATCAAGATCTGAGGACTTCAGTAACTCAGCCAAAGGTTATGGGTCTATTACAAGAGTGGGTGGGTGAGGTTCTGTGGCCTGCAATGTGCAGGAGGTCATACTTAGATGATCATGATGGTCCCTTCTGACCTTAAAGACAATGAGTCTGTGAGATAAGGTGCAGAGTGGTTTTAGAAGAGGAAGATGCATCATTAATCACATTGTTAAATTAGAAACTGAAATACAAAAAAGTATGAGGAACAAAAGTTTCAAGCTAGCTGTCTTTCTAGTTATGGAAATGGCATATAGCATGCTATGGAGAGAGGGCTTGTTGTACCAAGTAGGTGCACTAGGGATAAGGGGAAGCATGTATGGGTGGATTACAGACTTTTTGAGTAGAAGGACCAGGCAGGTCAGAGTTTGGAAAGTTATATTGACTATCTATAAATTAAAAATGGTACACCCCAAGGTGGAAGGCACTTCAGATTTTTAAACCTTGGGTCCAGTGCAGTAGCAATCTTTAGAAATCTCACATTGGTACCTTCTTTGTGTTTTGTCAAATCTGCGTGAAAGTGTTCTTAAAACAAGCATGTTCTGGGTCATCATCCGAGACTGCTATAATATGAAATACATGGCAGAATGCGGGTGTAAAAGAGCAGGAGACATATTATTCTCCCCCAAGGAGTTCAGTCAAAATTTAATTAATGCATATTTTTAACAAGCATCATCAGCATGGAAGCATGTCCTCTGGAATGATGGCGAAGCATGAAGGGGCATAAAGTTTAGCATATCTGGCATGTAAATACCTTGCAATACCGGCTACAAAAGTGCCATGCAAACACCTGTTCTCACTTTCAGGTGACATTGTAAACAAGAAGCAGGCAGAATTATCTCCTGCAAATGTAAACAAACTGGTTTGTCTGAGTGACTGGCTGAACAAGAAGTAGGACTGAGTGGACTTGTAGGCTCTAAAGTTTTACATTGTTTTATTTTTGAATGCAGTTATTCTTTGTACATAATTCTACATTTGTAAGTTGAACTTTCACGATAAAGAGATTGCATTACAGTACTTGTATGAGGTGAATTGAAAAATACTATTTATTTTGTTTTGTACAGCACACATACTTGTAATCAAAAATAAATATGAAGTAAGCACTGTACACTTTGTATTCTGTGTTGTAATTGAACTCAACATATATGAAAATGTAGAAAAACATCCAAAAAATATTTAATACATTTCAATTGGTATTCTATTGTTTAACAGTGCGATTAAAACTGTGATTAATCATGATTAATTTTTTAATCATGATTAATATTTTTGAGTTAATCGCATGAGTTAACTGTGATTATTTGACAGCCCTACAAAAAAAATTAAAATTCTGCATACAATATTTTACAATTCTGCAAAATTCTGCATAATTTACTTGTCAAAATAACGCAATATAATCACTCTGGTTTCAAGTATTTTGGTAATTTATTTAAACTACAATACAATGGATGGAGAACGGGAGTGGGGAGCATTGGAGGAAATCCCCAAACCCCCTCTGTCTAACAGTAATGTAGCTAGTATTGACCTTTACTTCTAGTTATTAGTCAACAAATATATGCAACCACACGTTCAGTGTTATATCATACGCAGGGCCGGCTCCAGGCACCAGCCGACCAAGCATGTGCTTGGGGCGGCACCTGGAGGGGGGCGGCGCTGAGGGGTTGGTTGGTTTTTTTTTAATTAAAAAAAACCAAAAAAACCCACGCTTCCCAGGCGGGGCAGCGGGCTGCGGGTGAGCCCCACTCCCCGCCCCGGCTGGGGCAGCGGAGCCCCGCTCCCGGCCGGGGCAGTGGGGCGGTGGACATGCCGCGCTCCCCGCCTGTGCCCCGGCCGGGGCAGCGGGAATGCCGCCCTCTCCGCCGGCGCCCAGTCCAGGGCAGCGGGGAGCGGCATCGCCCCGGCCAGGGCAGCGGCATCACCCCAACCAAGGCCGCGGGGCCCTGGGGAAGCCGCCCTCCCTGCCGGCGCCCTGGCCGGGGCCGCGGGGAAGACGCGCTCCCCACCAGTCCCCCAGCCGGGGCAGCGGGAATGCCGCCTTCTCCGCCGGCCGGGGCAGCGGGGAGCGGCATCGCTCCGACCGGGGCCGCGGGGCCCTGGGGAAGCCGCCCTCCCCTCCAGCGCCCCGGCCAGAGCCGCGGGGAAGACCCGCTCTCCACCAGCCCCCCAGCCGGGGCAGTGGGGAAGCCGCCGTCCCCGCCGGCACCCCGGCCGGGGGAGCGGCATCACCCCGGCCGGGGCAGCGAGGAGCGGCATCGCCCCGGCCGGGGGAGCGGGACCGCGGGCATGCCGCACTCCCCGCTGGCACCGGGCCTGAGAGGGGCGGCCGGCGGCTTTTTTGCCTGGGGCAGCAAAAAAGCCAGAGCCGGCCCTGATCATACGGAACCGAAGAGCAAGTGAGGACTGGGCACTCAAACTCACAGTTTATACTGGCTACTGACCATCTCCAGAAAGGTCAGTAGCAAACAGTTCATGAAGCACATTTTGATAGAAAAAATTTTCAGTCCAAAAATGTAGACCAGTTCTAATCATTAAAGCACCATAAGTATTTATAAGGCCACAGTGTCCTTTACAATAAGGCTCCTTTACACCACTCTGGCAATGTAAAGGAGCCTTAAAATTTGTACATCTGTTTTATACTCCTGGGGGAATTCACTAAGAACATTGGGAACAATTCACTAAGCAGGCAGGCTGCTACATTCTTCTCAGCCTGAGGGAATAGAGCCTGCCCCATGCCTGTCTCCTCAGAAACACCCCAAAGCCCTCTCCCTCCATGCCGAATGTGCCACAATAGCGAGCAAGAGGGACAGAGTGTCTCTCTCACACACTTGTCTGCAACTCCACATCAACGCAACTGTTTGCCTCCCTTGCCTTCTGGTACACCTGCTGCAGCTCCTTGATTTTCACTTGGCCCTGCTGCGTATCCCTGTTGTAGCCCTTCTCCTCCATGTCCCAAGGGATCTGCTCGTAGATGTTGATGTTTCTATGGCTAGATTGGAGCTGTGTCTGCACAGCCTCTTCTCCCCACAGACCCAGGACATCCACTATTTCCTGTGTACTCCAGGCAGGAGCACATATGCAGCATAGAGCCAGTATGGTCAGCTGGACAGTTGCTATGTGAGCTTTCCATACCAACCAAACAGGAAATGGAAGTTCAAAAATTCACAGGCCTTTCAAAGAGGAAGGGCATGTTCCTGTATACCTGGCCGCTGGGCAGCAGAGTTCAAAATGGTGACCAGAGCGGTCATGGTGGGGCATTGTGGGACAATTGTGGGCCACTAAAGTCAACATAAGTAGCATAGTGTCTACACTGATACTGCGTCTCCCTTACTATGTCGACCTAAGCACTACACCTCTTGCAGAGGTGAGGTATTAAGACAGCATAATGAGCGAGTTACATCAGTGGGAGCAACATTTTAGTGTAGATGCTTACAGTTAAATTTACGTAAGCTTCCCTGTGTCGACCTAACTCTGTAGTGTAGACCAGGCCCAAGTATTTAGGAATTATAGCTGGTGGTGGCTAGACTATTCAGTCAAGTCCGCTTTGCCATTATGAAAAAGAAAAGAAACTCCTAACATGGTGAGATGTTTCAGGCAAATACTGCCATCCTGTTACAATATTACAGACAAGTTCCGATTCTTCCCCTATACTGAAATTATTTTATATATACTGTCATATGTGAGTCTACAGCTGATAAAATATACAAAACTAAAACCAGAATGGATAGAAGCCCTTGTCTCACAGTATAGTTCTTACAGTGTAAAGGCAGAAATAGGCATAAGAAAGATAAAGAACACAGGATGTGATGCTGGTAAACCAAGTACCAGATGTAGACACAGCCATAGGTGTTAGGTAAGAACTGAAAAACTCACACCTGGAAACCAATCATACACACCTTGGAAATGCTACATGTAAGGAAGCTCATCTCATGGACTGGAAGGCCAAATGTAAAAATAAAACAGGGTCACAAGAAAATTCATCTCTTTGCTGTTTGAACTCTCACAGCAACCCCCAGGGGTTACTCCAGAGTCCACCCTAAAAGACCTTTTGAATTGACAGATTACCATATCTCTGTCATTTTTGGGAATCATAGGTGACAACTCATTTGTGTGTACATGTTTGCTTGCTTTAGCCTGTAAATAACTCTCATTTCTTTTTCCTAGTTAATAAACCTTTAGATAGTTTATTACAGGATTGATTACAGGCATTGTCTTTGGTGTAAGATCTCTAGGGTACTAATTGATCTAGGAAAGTGATTGGTCTCTTGGGACTGAAAGCAACCTGAATATTTTGTTGGTTTTGGTGCAAGTGACCATGCAGGGAGAAATGAGAGTTGCTGTGCAAATTATGTATCTGTACTTTTTGAAATAAATAAGTTCGAGGACTCCTGTCAGATCTCCCCAATGACTCCTAAAGGTAGATGTCTTGATGTCATATCACAATAGTGGTGGAGGCCAGGGGCTAACAGCAATAGAGTGTGTATATTAGTCCAGCTACCTGCTTCTGACAGCTAGACTATTTCAAGAAGCAACTCTCCACCAAATCTTCCCTCTCCAGTAGTGGCACTTCAGCAGAGAGGCAACTCACTGGGATAGTGCTGGTTTCTATAACCCTAGGATAGTCTGGAGTTGCCATAAAGAATTACCACAGCAACTCCTCAGGATGCTAGAATGAGGCAGTTGGCTGGCCTTCAACTTTGGAACTACCCTCCCCCTCATGCCTTTTGGCGGTACTAGCCCAAATAATTTAACTTTCAGGGACACATAGCCAAGAAAATCTATTTACCCAGGCTTGTGGCTGATGTGATATTGTTCGGGTCTGTTTTCATTGACTTGTTGGTTGGTTTCTGGTTTGGGATGAAGAACTGCTGGTTTTGTTTTATTTTCTTTATGCAATTGTATTATTAATTCAAAGCATAAGCACCTAAAGCCTGGGATAGGCATTCTTCTTTAAAAAAAATACAAATTAAAATAAAATAAAAAATGATATGTGCTTTGCTCCACTCCACACCACATGGGAAAAAAGAGGGCATTTGGCCTATTGATTAATTGTTGTAGCATCCAAGTTCTATTAACTTTTGGAGAGTTCAGATTGTGCATGGCCCAGCTTGACTGCACAAGGGAGGAGGTCGAGGGGACAGGACACAAGAAGGCTTCACCTTAAACAACTTTGCAGGGGCCAGGTATAAACCCTGTCATTGCATTGCCTGAGATCAAGCTCCTGGGATTTCTAGCTTCACTGGAATCCCCAAAGCTGGCAGGGCCATAGTTCTACTCTTCTTCCACATTGCTCTAGCACAGCAATGCTAGACTGCTACTGGGAAGAAAAGCACCCATTCAGGGCTGGCTCTGGCTTTTTTGCCACCCCAGGCAAAAAAGCCGCCGGCCACCCCGCTCCCCCGGCTGGGGCGCCAGCGGGGAGCGCGGCCTGCCCACGGCTCTGCTCTACCGGCCGGGGTGCCGGCAGGGAGTGCGGCCAGCCGGCCGCTCCGCTACCCTGGCCGGGGCGCCGGCAGGGAGCGTGGCTTGCCCGCCTCCCCATTCCCCCGGCCGGGAAGAATGTTTTTTTTAAAAAAAAACATTGAGCGCCACCCCCCCCCCCCCAGGTGCCGCCCCAAGCATGTGCTTGGTCGGCTGGTGCCTGGAGCCGGCCCTGCACCCATTGCAACGTTTCAAAGCAGTGGCGTGCATAGGAATACAAATTTGGCTACTTTTGGAGGGGCATTTTCTGTGCTCTCTGCGGCTGGAGGAGATGGCTCTCCCCATTCCCCCCACCCCCACAGCTGGAAGAGCTGGTTCTTCCCCACCCCCACCCCCAGAGCTAGAGGAGCTCACTCTCTCCCAGCAGCAGGAGAAGCTGGTTCTCCCTGCTGCAGCCCCATGGCCGGTGGACCAGGCTCTCCTCCCCTCCCACCGTGGCCGAAGGATCTCGCTCTCTCCTGGCAGCCGGAGGACCTGGATCTCCCCCCCACAGTCCCAGAGCCGCATGAGCTGTCATCTCCCACCCCAGCCCGGGGCCAGACGAGTTCTGTGCCCCCCTACCCCCTATTTGACCCCTGCCTTCCACACGCCCCTGAAGCACTGTGCCTGTCTCAGGTACAATGGATGAAATCTTGGCCTCCTGGAAGTCAATGGGAATTTTGTCATTGACTTCAAAAGAACCAGGATTTCACCCAATATTTCTGAGACAGTGCATCTCCACACTTCCCCCTACCATTAACACTGATTTAGAGTCACAATGTAGCCCTTAGAGTTTAAGATTAAGATTGCATCTATTGTTTACCTGTTTTTCATTGTATTTGTTTCTCTTCTATATTAGTTCAACTTCCTTGTTAATGTTTATAAACTCGGTAAAAGTAAATCTATTTTATGTTTACGACTGTTGTTTGCAACTAAGGCTGTGTCTACACAAAAAAAGGGTTTGCTGGAATAACTTGACCACGAAACTTTCTTAGCGGAAATGGAGTTTATACAGACAAAGAGGTTTTTTACAAGTATGGTTTTCACCAGTTCCCCGAGCAACAGAAGCTCTACTGGCAAAAGGACCTTTTTTGCCAGTATACCTGCATCTACGTTAGGGTATTTGCCAGCCTACCTATATAGACTGGGGTGTGATTTTTTTTCATATGAATTACTATGCTCATAGCTATGCTCTTAAAACTTTTAAGTATAGACCAGGCCTAAAGACAGAAAAGTCATATTAAGTACTGGTTTAACTGAGACCGGGAAGGAATTTGAACTGTCACTTAAAACCCTGACAATTTTTGTTTGTTTGTTCATGCTTCTGTATTCAAATTATAACTTAAGCAATAACATTGTAGGCCCCATATAAAGTTGAGCAAATAACTGATTTTACAGTTCACTTGCAGTTCTGAAAAAAAATCAGTTTGAGTCCACATGAATTTGTGAAATGTTTTGGATGATCTGAATCTGCACTTTTTGGCAAAAAACAGTTTTGTTCAAAAAAATTTGCCCACAAACTCCCATTGGTTTCAAAAAGAGTTCCACATACAAAGTCACTATATGTGCACATCAAGGTCCTGAATTAAAATGAACAGAAAAAAACCATCCCCCCAGAAATCCGGGAAGCTGAAGTGTTTTTGTTGTAATCACACTGCTGTGGGCAGCCTGATAGGAAATAAGCCCCCAGTTGAACATATTAAGACTATAATTCCATCAAGAAATTCTTTTGACATCATAAATCAAAAGATCAAATGCTTCACTGGGTTAAATATCAGAAACTCCAGAGGAAACATTTAGAGGGTGCACTTATTAAATATAATACAAATTTAAAATAAATTATTCCTTCAGATCTTGTCTCTTATTTTCTTTTTTTCCCCCACTTCTGTATTTCACTCCTCACCCAGAGAATCTTAATGGTGACCTCAGCAATGTTAAGGGAGAATAACCTCTCAAATATAAGGAATGTGTGACAGTCAGATGTACTCATCTGTTGAAACAACAGCATCTGAGGTTACTGTTAAGGTTTTGCTTTATAATGCAAGTTTGAAGTTGGGATACATATTGATTTTCAATAGGTGTTGGAGGTGGAAGTGAAAGCTTTATGGGATGTTGGAGTGTTGGTGACAGTGTAGTAGGCTATGTGGAAGTGGCAAGGAACACAGGAGCCTTTCCCCTTCATTTGTTATTTCCATGGATGGTGAAGTGTGTCCTTATTTAACCAAAACAAAGTTTTTGTGTGTTTATTTACACTGCTGTACTTCCTGGAAGCCCCAGTCAAGAGCAGGGTGGGGAAGGGGGTCCTGTCCAGAAGCGTTCACAACCTAGTAATATCCATCTCTGTAAAGTGTTTTGCAATCCTTGGATGAAAGGCATTATATAAGTGCTAAATATTTGCCATTAATAATAATTAAAATAAATGAAAATGATTATAACCACAGTACTGGTGAGAACTGTACATTTTACTGGTAGTATTTTCTTGTATATTGCCAACCCCAAGCCGTCAAATGTCCTAAATTGTTTGTTTGAATAGTGTTATTTTTCTTTTCAATCTTGTTTCTGAGCTTTAGGATACATTTATTTCATATTTTCCTCTGCCACCATGAGGCAAGAGGCTTGTTTTAAAAATAAATGGGAGCTGACAGTCTCCTATAATCACCAGACACCAGGGGCTCATACTTTGAGAAAAACACCAAATATTTCAAGTGAGGAATAAAACGTCATGAGCCAGCAACACTGTGACCTCACATTGCAAAATATTAGAATTATGGACGGGCCCTAACCAAACCCCTCCTACTTGCCCCCCCAATATGTGAATCATGCTTTGATTTGAAGAGGGCCATTAAAGCAGCTATGGGCCTATCCAAGACCCCGGTTCCAAGCTCCTGCATTTTTCCTGGGGAGAAGAGGATGGTTTAAAAACCTCCAACGCAGGGCTGCTGGCACAATTTTTATAGCGGGGGTGCTGATGAGGGACCCCATACATTTGGTGTTTATTATTACTACTTCAAGCCAGGGGTGCGGTAGCACCGCTACTTCCAGGCCAGCCCCATTGCTCCAACAGTCTCTGAACTTTGCTACCTGCCCCCTTCACTAGTCAGGATGGAGAACCCAGGTGCCGCTAGCCTAGGCGTCCGTGTGCAATTGAACGGGATAATTGCTGGGATTACAGCGCACAGCAGGGCAGAGGGGAGAGCGGCCAGCAAACGAAGGGTGCCGTGCCTGATGCTACAGCTCTTGCACGGCACCAGCCCCACCTAGGCACCCACCCCGCTGCAAGCCGGGGGCGCCCGAGCTAATACACCGCACCCCAGCTCCTCCTCTGCCGCCGCCTGCCAATAACTGCGGCAGCCCCCCCAGCCGCTGCGCCTCGCCATAGGCCGGCTGGGGCTGCCAGTCTCGGGCCGCCCCCGCGGTGGAGGGGGGGACCCGGCTCCGGCGAAGCAGCGCGAGTTGGCCGGGGGCGCGGCTGCGGTTGCGCCATCTGTCAGGCGGGGGGAGCGAGCCGGAGCCGGGCTCCGCCGCTGTCACTCGGGAGGGGAGGACGCGGCGAGTCGGAGCGACGCCCCTGCGCGCCCGTCTCCCTCCCCCCCCCCGCCGCTGCCTCGGCTCCCGGGGTCGCCGCTGCCTGAGCTCGCCCCGCTCCTCGCTGCGCCCGTGTGGTCCCTGCAGGCGCCGCCGGCGTTGGCGGGCGGGGAGGAGTCACCTGGGGCGGGCCCCCTGCCGCGAGGGGGATGCTGTGAGCGGGGCTTCGCCGCGCCAGCGCTGCGCTGAGCTTCAGGTAAGGGAGCGAAGGGGGCCCCGGCTGCGGCCCGGGGGGGCCTGGGGAGGAGGGGATGCTGCTGCGCCGCCGCCGGCCGCTGCTGTGTTGTTTCCTTTGTGTGGGTGTCGGGGGGTATGTGGGAGGCTTTCTCGGGAGAGGTCGGGGCAACGCCGCTGCAGGTGCCCTCCACCCCGAGCCCCCTGGCCTAGGCGTGCAGCCACGGGGAGCGGGGCCAGGAAGGGAGGGGGGGAGGCTGCGGGTGCAGAAGCCCTGCATCAGTTTTATGTATTTTTTCCTGAAACGTTTGTGTTTGGCTCCCCCTCCAGCAATAGTTTACCCCCAAGAAAGACCGAAGCTTTGTTGTTGCTGGTGATCATGTGGGCGCTGGGGGGTTGGCCTGGGGGGTGGACTGTTGTGACCCTGCTGATGGTGAGGATGATGGGCGATGGTAAGGGAGTTCTGGCAGAATATAACAGGCTTGCTGGGGGGGCGGGGAGCCTGTGGTGCTGAGCGGCTTGATCAATTCACGTTTCTGTTTAAATTTGTGTGGCTCTGAAGCTCTCTAAAGGAGCTAAATACGAACTATGATGTAATCATTTAATACTTAATGCTCATGTGTAGCTGGGCTCTGACCCATGCTGCCTTTCTCCTGCTTTGGACCATTTGCATGTTTTTGGTTTTGTCCCATTGCTATCCCCACCCCCATTTTAACTCTTGAACTGCAGGCTGAGCTTTATTAGTTACTGGGCTAGAAAGAGGTAACTGAGATTCATCACAGGGCTTTATTTGCTGCAATTTAGGGGAGAGAAAAAGGGGGAGGGAGGAATAATAAACAAAACGACCCTCTATCCCTCTTAAATTTTATAGGATTTGTGTGTGTGACAAAAGGCCCTTTCAGTGAAGAGGCACAAAATGCCCAAGGGTGGTAGGATTTGAAAGGAGGTTTGCTTCTTGTTTCTTTTTTCTGTTCCCTGGGGCTTCTCTCTCCCCAGATGAGGCCGCTGATCTGCTCTCAATTCCTTTCCAGCCACATTTAGATTAGTGAAAGATACCAAATGCCACACCATGGGTGCCAACATTTTGCTGCATCTGCAGAGCTACAGTATATATGTAGTCAAAGTTTCTTTAATAATGTTTAATCTGGTTTCTACTGCCTCAGTAACTTGCCTTGCTGCTCCTCCATGTGGATTTCTTTAATTCTAAAATGAGAACATAATAGCCTCATCCATTCAATAATGATTGGGGTGGGGAAGAGATGGGGCTGATGCTTAAGGAGAAGATTTTGGTCAAGTGCAAGGGAACACACTGCAGTTTTTCATCTGTCATTTTGATGCATTCTGTTTCTTAGAATGATTAATAACAGAGCGGGTTTGTAAGAAACACAGAGTACTGAAAATGCTTGTAGAGAGACCTTGTCACTTTCCTGCCTGTATGCAGCCTCCTTACCTCCCACATCCTTCCTCTAACCACCCAAACGGCTGTCATACTTTCCAGTTTTCTAAATATCTTTTAACTGGTACTCCCTTGCCAATGCTCTGAACAATTGCAGGTGAAGATCTTTTGCTTATAAGTTTGTAGAGGAAGTGGGTTTGTTAGGGTTTTGTCTAGCTCCCATAGATAAAGAACAGTACATTAAAGGGACACTGTCATCTTGAAATAAAGACCATTTCAATAATGAACTGAAAGTAGTTTCCAACACAACACTCGCATGCTGAGTTTTGTGGTTTTACAATCACATTTTCCATTTTTTTTAAAATAGGTTTTCATCTTCTGTGACAGACTTACATAGAGAAAACTGTATATAAAGTTCTGTTAAATGAACAAAGCAAACTAAGCGGGGGACTATATAGGTGGAAAATGTCTTTTTAATATTTCAGTTATAACCGTTTTAGTTGTTTTTGTAACACTAATGATTTTTTTAAAGTTAGCCAAAAGTGGTTTCTTTGTCCCCCCCTCCACCCTTCCCTGCCAGTTGAAATCATCCAAGCCAGAAGTGCAGAAAATCTTGGAATAATAGAGAATTCACTCAAACCTTTAATGCTTAATGCACATTCTAAGGAAAAAAATTAGTTGAATCTAATGGATGTCAATTATGTATTATATTTACATCGGAATATTTTTTTAAACAAAGTGTCTCGCTGAGGTTCCTCTTGAAAAAAACGGAATCACTTTTAATACATTTTGTTACGTTAGTGACTAGTTTTTTTTCATTAAAAATAATGTGGCTTAATGGCTGCCTTTTCAGTTATAATGTAGACTAAGCTTATTTCATTCCTGTTCTGTAAACTCATGTGAGAAGCTCACTGGAATATTAAGATTGTTCTTGTGGGGTTTTTTTGTGAGCCTATTAGTATTAAGCACTAATGCTAAAATAACTTAGAAAGTATCAATTCGTGAACTCATTTCAATGCCATGTTTGTGCAATAGTAACGATTTCCTTCATCGGGGTGTCTTCTGCAAGGTAATTAACTTTGACACTATTATTCCCCCTCAGCTCTGGACACACAACTGAAGTCATGCTATATTATCTTTTGATAAAGCATGTAATGGCATGGGGATATTACTTAATTATACACTTTAATGTACCTTAACTGGAAATAGTTTTCAGACTGGTTGAATAGAGTCCTTATTAGGCAATAAAGGACACCTGCATGTAGAGATGAAACAAAAGACTAGGCAGAGCTGTCAGTGAAGATTCTATGGATATGATGGGAAAAAATAGCCTTTTACTTGTAGTTTAACTTTACTGTTAACACTATTAGATTTTTAAAAATTAAAACCAGTTAATATAAAAATTCGGAGTAAAATACAAAAGTGTTGTAAAATCAATTGTCTTAATATAATTGTTAAACAATTGCATTGCATGAAGCATCCGAGTAAAGTTTTTCAAATGTGTACAAGTGGAGCATAGTATGAAAAGGACCTTTGGGGCCAGTGGCTCTATGGGCTCAATTAGAATGAACAACCGGCATGATATGATTTGCACTGGATTTATGGTCTAATAAAAATTCGGTTAGACAAGTTAAAACTACATGGTCCCTCCATGATGATTTAATGTTGTGTATACCTCACGAGTGTCATATTTTCAGTTGTTAGGGATGATTAGTTCTGCATAAAATATTATATGTTAAAAGCATTGTACAGGTGAGCTCATCACAGTTCTGCATTTGACATTGTGTACTCTTAGTATAATCTTTCTTCAAGAGTAAGAGAACTAATAACACCCCTCTTTCTGCCCCCCACTCCCCAAGAATTCACTGTAGTGATGGAGTCACTGCTATAAAAATAGGGCTTGACCCTGCCAGCCCTTGTCTCAGTAGTCTCATTGAGGTCTGGCAATTAAGGACTAGTTTGGTGAATAAAGGCTTGCAGGATTTGGATCTATATGTTGTAAGTCAGCCGTTTTAGTACATGATTTTTCAGAGATGCTGAGCACTTGCAATGCTAACTGAAGTCGGCAGGCACTACAGGTTCTCAGCACTTATGAAAAAAGCTGTTATTTTACTTTATAAGCAACTGTCCAAAAAGCATCTCTTAGGGTGTATAGTCCAGATCTTCAGAGCTCTGTAGGCTTCTAACTCCTGTTGGTTTCAGGTGGAGTTAGGCATATAAATACCTCTTGAGGATATGGGCTTAGGTGTCATTGACACTTACCACATCACATGGAAGACCAGATTCTTATACACTTTTATGTATGTGCTTAATTTTACTCATGCAAGCAGTCTCATTGAAGTTAGTGGGAATACTTATTTGTAAAGGTAAGTGTCTCTCTTCAGGAGTGGGGTTATAAACACAAAAACAACAACAACTTTGACCATATACATCAGAAACTAATTAGGCCTTGCAGCAAAGGAAAAGTATGCCATCTCCTATCTAGCACTGGCTAAAGGATGACAGTTCATTTTGCAAAGGATTTTGAAATTTAGCTTCATTTTGAATCGGAACAAAACCCTCAAAATTCTCCACAAAGGAAAATCATTAAGCTTTTTTTGTTTCAGAGCAGTTGACCTTTTGTTTCAACTCGGACTCTTATTTTATAATGTATAATTTGTCTTTTTGTTTCAAGTTTAAGTTTCAAAACAAAAATAAAAATGTTTTATTCCGAAAATGCTTTGAAACAAGATGTTTTGACGTTATCAGAACATTTTGATTTTTTTTGGTCCAAAATGAAACTTCTGCAAAATTGAAACTAATCTTGTGACGAGTTTCAATTTAAATGGAACTTCATTTTCCATTGGAAAATGGGTCTGAAATTTTTCCAACCAGCTTTACCTGCTGAATTCTAGCCTTAATCAGCATTCCTGCTATGTGTTCCCCACCCCCAAAAATGACCCATAAAAATGAGCCTCACGAAAATAACCTGTTTGGGCAACTTCGGAACTGGAGAGGAAGTGAGTTTCAGAACTGGAGCCTATATCACTTGATATTGAGGGCACTCTAGCTTAAACACCCTGCTTACCACAACTGTGGAAGCATAGCACAGGGAGTAAGACTACTAAAAGTTGGACCCAAGATCTTTATTTAGCATCAAACTTTTTTTAAACTGAAAGGATGACATTAACTCCAGCAAAGCCTTATATCTAAAAACGTTATTTTACTACACAAATAACTTTGTAGAGTTTTTGTGGGTAAGCAAATGAATTACATAAATATTTTTAATCAAAGAGCAGCTCCAAGTTTAGTAAATATCATGCTTCATGCTGAGACCCAATGCAATAAAATAAACTACGTATTGCAGTTGTGAGGGTTGGAGGCAAGCAAATAGAAGGGAGGAGGAAAAATCCCAAAAAGTAGCAGAAAGGGAGAACAGCCAACATAATGTGCTCCCTCTTCTCTTGAGCCCACATAAATCCAGGTTAATAGTTGTAAGGAGCTGGAAAGAGTGGGTTTGGGAAGTTGCTCCTCTGTGGCATGCTTATCTGTGAAACAGGTGGATGTCCAGTGAGCTGTGCTGCCAGGGGAGAGTGCTTTTTTAGGATCGCATTGGAAAGAACTTTGTAGGACAGCGTAAAGGAGACTCTGTAGCATAGCATTAAAAGATAGGCACTAGTTAAAACCTAGAGCCCTCATTGTGAAAACAAGGTTATGTTAATCTTGAATCACAGGGCTTCTGCTTCAGATGACTCACGAAGTGTCAGTTCTAAAGCCTTAAGAAGCCCTTTTAAAATATTTTGTTAAATGACTACATTATGTCACTTGTAATGAAGTGACTGAAAATTGTTCTGAAGCTGAACTGACAGTAACAGCATGATGTGCAAAGACGTAGGGGAGAGCCTAAAAAAGGTAAGAGAAGCGTCAGAGGCCAAGGAGAAATGTGGATGAAGAGGTGAAGAGAGATCAAAGAGCTGAAAAGCAGCAACAGAGAAAAGGAAGGCTCATGCAGAGGTGATGTCTGAAGAATGTAGATGCATCACAGAAAGACTCTTTAATTAAAAAAAAAAGAGAGGAAAAAAATCCAGTTTCATGGCAGAGACTCTTCCTAAGACATTATTTGAGAGATTCAGGCATCCATTTTTGTGTAGATACATAATGTAATATAGTTTTGTCAAAGCTTCAATTTCTGTGCAAGTTCAAATCAGCAAGGTTTACGCATCTGTTAACTGGCTTACTATTTAGAAGAGTAATTTTTCAACCTTTTTTTCATTTGCGGACCCTTAAAACATTCTGGAGGTGCAGACCTCCTTTGGAAATTCAACCTGTGGTCTGCAGACCGCTACTATAGAAGTCCTAGACTGAAAACTGACTGAACAGAATTCAACTATAAATGTTGCATGTGCTCGGCATGGCATTTGATGCAGCGTGAGAGAGGGTGCTAAACTGTGGGCTTCTATGGTAACAGCAACAGTTACAGGTCAAAACACGAATGTGGGGGTATTCACATACTTTTGATCAATCGAGAAAACTGAATGCCTTTTCTGAGATCTGAAACTTTATTTTCATAGTCACCTTTCGCAGTCCCCTTAGACAGTCTGCAGACGCCTCCCCCCACCTATGAGTGTGATGACCACAAGTTGAAAACCACTGATTTAGAATGATGGATACTTCAAAGAATGTAACTTTTGTTGTTTAAGCATAGGTTTTTGGGCCACATTCAATGAAGTTGAGTCCAATTATGCCAGCAGTGAACTTGCCCCTTAACTGTCAGGAAGAATACAAACTAAGATGTGAAATGCAACTTATGGCTTACGTGCCATTTTACAAAAAGAAAATGTCTCAAATATTTCTGTAAGACATTTACAGAGTATATGGGGTGATAAGTCTTGTCCCAAACAAGTTCCCATAAATTGCAGAATTCACTTAGAGCTATACCACTTGTGCTATACCAAATTCATGGCTACAAACCTTTATATTGTATGCGCATGCATGCATTTGCAATTCAGGCTGCTCTTTTCCAGATAATCACCCAGTTTATAAGTGCTTTGATTCCTCACCCCCCCCTCCCCATTTATGACATATGAATAAATGTTACCTGACCTTCAGCAACAGGGTAGCTTGTAGGATCAAATTGGAACATACAATATTTTAGTTCCCTAAATCTACCTTTTCTGGTGTTGGTTGGTGAAGATATGGGATCCACAGGCAGGCAGTCTTCCTTTAAGTTTGTCTCAATGGAATTCCAGATAGAGCCTGCCGTGGGTGGACCAACTTAGCACTAAAGAGAGTGCTCTAAATCAGGCTTGCAAAATTCTGCAAATCCACTAGCCTGAGGTGAATGTAGTGGTTGGACTGTTGGAGTGAATAAAATATCATGAGTCTGTTTTTAATCACTATCATAGTAAAGGGAAGATGAGTAGATGTGCATCAGCTAGTAAATGTTGTGACATGTTAAGCCCTGCTTTTAATTAAGTAGTCCAATATTTGTACAAAAATAACTTCATTTTTTAATATTTACTCTTTAAAAGATCTCCAAGATATGATCAATTTGCAAAAAGATTAAGTATGCCACCTTATGTTTCTGCACTGTTCATAGCACATCTTGGCATTTTATGAAAAGAGCATACTGTCAAGATAGCAAATATTGGGGTAAATGGTAAATTTGATAACATTGACGCTATAGCCTTTGATACTGTTGTGAGGAGTACAGTATAAGTGCCTAGAAATGTTTTTTTTTAAACCCGAGAGTCCTAGCAGCTTCCGCTGTTCTACAACACTTTTAATTTTTCGCTAGCTAAAAAAAAATTAGCACTGTTCAAAATGTGTTGAATATTTCTGACATACTTGCAGTCTTACTCATTTTTTTTGTTGTATGCATTTGTCAGGCCTTCATTTGTCAAGGTAGTTCCAGCTTTGGAAACATTGTTTCACAAGTATATTAGTGAAGGCTGATACTGAGACCTTATCAGCCAACATCCTATGACTCATGGGATGGCATTAAGCATGGAGTAAAGGTTGTCAGTATTTTACATGTTCAGTTTTGATTCACATTAATTCTCCCTAGATTTTGCTTTATACTAATTCCCCATAAGTTGTCCTCAGCTGGTCATTATTTTACAACTTGGCATAAGACAGGAAGGTGAGATATGACATTTTGTCATGGGGCTGACACCATTGCTACTGTAACTCGTTGACTGCGGGGGATTACATCAGGTATGATGGAGCTATTAACTCCATTATTGTCCAGAGTGAGAGAGTTTGTAACTATGGCTGGGTTTTTCTTTATACATACCTCATTAAGAAGCAGTGGGTTTGATATAACCACATCTGCATGGGTAAGTGTAAGTCTAGGAATAAAGGCCTCTACTTTTCCAGTAGGGGAGTTATACTGTTCTGCAAATAATGTCTCTCTTTTTTTTTTTTCTTTTAAATTGGTCAGGTTAATGGCATTTTACCTGGTTTTTAGTCCATCTTGTAGATGGGCCCTCTTGGATCTCTCTCCCTATCTAATCTGTAAATATGCTAAAACAGGTTCTCTGTCTTGTATTTTTATTTTTGCAGTGGATGGGGATATATTGCTATCTGCTTGTTAGAATGAGAGAGAGGGTGTTTAGGAGACATGGCTGCTTCTTTTCCTCACTCAGCTATTGTCTTGCCAAGTCATTTTAAATTCTCTGCCTCCATCTTTTCTACTTTACAAAGAAGGGTAAATTACCTTATTTTACAAGTGCTTTAAGATCCTTGCTCTGAAGGTACTATTTGTGTCCATCAGTTTTACTACATTCTAGCATTAGTGATTGTAGCGAAGTAATGACTCACCGGCACGGCACCTCCTGCTGGTCATTTGGGAATTAGCTCTTTTATAGCCTCAGAGCACCCCCTGCTGGCCGGTGTCTCACCTGCCTTAGGGACCCCGTGTTCCTCCCAGACCCTTACCCTGGGGTTCTGCCCACTGCAGTACCGCCACACGCTGGGTCTCCCCTCCCTGGGGAACCCCTAACCCTCTACACCCCCCCTTGCCTCAGTGGCTACTGCCAGTCATCATCTAGCCCCCTCTCACTGGGGCGAACTGCAGTCTGTAATGGCCACTCATCATTGGCAACGGGGTTGGACCAGCTGCCTCTGCCTAACCCCAAGCTGCATCTCCTAGCCCCAGTACCTTCTTAGGCCTTACCCAAGGCCTCAGCCTGGGGAGTTGCCAGGCTGGAGCTCCCCAGCTCCTTTTCCCTTCCCTAGCACTGCTCAGCCTCAGGTACCCTTGCTCCTTCAGGCAGCTAGGTCCTTCCCAGCTCCGCCCTCAGCCCTTTTATCAGGGCCAGCTGTGGCCTGATTGGCGAAGCGGCCACAGCTGCAGCCACACCCCATCAGCCTACCTTTTTCAGGAGCGGGGCAACTGCCCCACAACAGTGATGTACAATAACGAGTGCTGAGAGACCCTCCAATGGGTCAGCTTGAATTCCTAAACCCCACAGTTCATCCAAATCCCTTATGAATGTTTTTAGTTTGCAAATCTGAGTAATAGAGTTGCTTGCAAGCAGGGCCAGATTAACCTTTTGTGGGCCCCGCGCCAAACATATTTGTGGGCCCCCATGGGAAACTATTGTAAAAGACAGGAGATCGACACAGAAGTTGTCTTTGACACAGCTGCACGGGTTTATTTACAAGTTTCAGTTGCAGATGGAAGTGGCTGCCACTAGGGTACCAGCAATGGTAGCTCTAGGGCAAAAATAAACTAAATTATAAAAGGAAAAAATACAAAATAAAACCCGGAGGGTAAAAACTGCCAACAAGGCCCTTGCACTTGCAGCTGAAGGTGGTGACGTTTGTGATGGTCCTTCGCTCCTGTGAGAGTTTCGTGCCACAGTCTTGGACCAGCCCCTGAGAAAACTCTGTCTCCCGCACAGACAAGCTTTACCCTATGGGTAGAAAATTATCTTGTGCCTGGGGAGCAAAGTTGTAAATCATGATCTTCATCCTGGAGCTTCAGGCAGTCTTTGAGATATGCCGGGCCCAGGCCATTCAGCATGAAGTGAAATACAGTTATTTTAAAGCAAGTTCAAGAGCTCAACAGAAAACGCTCATGGGAACACAGCAGAGAGAGAGAAGGAAACATACTCCTCTCCATGCCTGGTTGCACTATAATAACTCCATCATACCCATCTGCATTAAAAACGATTACAGGAGCAATCACACTCTTCTCATTCCCCGTAAATAAGCCAAGGCTCATGCAGCTGCTCCTTAAATGGTCACAGATTATGTCAGGGCACAAATCAAAACCTCTCTCTGTGACAAGGAGCATTCCCCATCCCTTTGAGTCTCCCTTGCTGAATATTCTGCTCAAGAGTCAGGGAGCTTGGGGCTGCATGGTTGGGAAGCCGGGGGTGGGGGGAGGGGAGGGGGAGGGGAGTGGAGCAGATCAGACAGTTTCTGGGACTTCTAACCAACTTGCTTAGATCACCCATACCCTGAGGAGGCGGACTGTGCATGGGTGCCCATCAGGCACATGGCCCTGTGCCTTGCTGAGAGATGGCACTCTTCCAACCAGAGTATGAGGCGCCTAGTGAGTGATCACTTCCCCCTCACCAGGCCTGGGCACTGAGAAAGTTGGAAGCTCAAGTCCCGCCCGTGGTTGGAGTGAACTCGGAGGGCCAGTACCCCCATCCTGTGCCAGGCTTCTGAACTTGCCCTCTCCCAGGCGCCCGCTGTCCTCCCTACACCTCACCCAGCGGGGCACCCATCTTGCAAAGACAGGAGCGCAGCCAAGGAGCTGACCTCCAGCCACCAGAGCCTCACAGAGTCATTCCAGACAGGGAGAGGGGCTTAGTGGGCACCTTGCTTCCCCTCCCCGGGCAACGATGGCTCTGCATCCGGCTGCCAGACACAGTGTCCAGCCGAAGCCTCCGGGGGGTGCAGGTGGCGGCTGCCCCAGTACCAGGTGTGCTCAGCAGCCTGGCCAAACAGAGCTCTCAGCCTGGGCTGTCCCAGTACTGGTTATGGACCCCTTCTGCGTGTTGCCCCGGCACCATTGTAAACCCGGTACTGCTTGCAAGATATTCAGGCCAAAAATCATTGGGAATTTCCTTTCTTGTGGTACTTTTAGGGCCTTCAGGAAGCAGAGCTGTGAGACAACATTCTCTTTGTACTTTAAATCTCTCATATAAAAAAAATCAAGTTTGGATCCAAACAAGCACACTCATCCTTACTGCTACATACTATACTCTGGATGCAACACATGTAGAGTAAATGGCATGTGTTAGATTAATAATGCACATAATGTGGTTACATTATATAATGTTGGATCATAACGACTCTATCGACACTTCTTTAAAAAAATCTGAAATTTCTCTTATGCTAGAGAGGTTGTGTTGTTCTTTGCATACGCACACATTAGTGCTTAGTTTTGATTTCAGACTGCCAGAGTTAGGGGTTTTCTTGGTGGTAAAGGTAACTAAATGAAAAGCTGACTGAG
Source organism: Chelydra serpentina (assembly GCA_037349315.1). Lineage (NCBI taxonomy): Eukaryota > Metazoa > Chordata > Testudines > Chelydridae > Chelydra > Chelydra serpentina. Next base: position 51,164,460 of record JBAIAC010000010.1, read on the forward strand.
AAAAGAGCCCTCAGGAGAAAAATCTGATGGAAAAAAGAATCTCTCTTCCTTCTACTTGAAGTTCAGTGGTTACCTTTTATGAATGAGGGGAACTAGAGGACAAGCACTAGAATTGCCAGCCTTGCTCACTTAAGCCAGCATTACTGGCATGCTGAAAACTGGAGCAGAATGTCTAGTCCTAACATCCAAACAGGGATGCCAAAATGAACAAAAGAAATTAGAGTAAAGAAAACGTAAGGAAAACTGTGTGCCTCATCATCTCTGTTCAGTCACTACGTATTGAATAGTAAAAGCATCCAGTTTAAAAGAGAATTTATTTCTGTGTGAGTTTGAGAGCACCTCCTATAAGAGGTAAAATAGAAGGTGATAGTGGGGGGATTGGGTTTTCTTTTTAAGTTGTTGTTTTAGGCCCTCTGGTGTCAGTCTGGTTGATGTAATCATTTTAAAAGATGTGTTTAATGTTTTTATTGTTTCCAAAACTTTACAAAACAGAACTTTTTGAAGAGTTAAGTGACTTGATTTATGCTTTAGTATGCAGAATATTAAAGGCTGTATTTGATTTCTCCCTCAACCCAGTTCTTAGTTTTGATGGTGAGAACTGCTGTTTGGAGTTCGTCTTGTAATTTTTATACTTACTATCACATGATTAATTGAATAGTGGATGGTGTAAGGCCCTTGAATGTAATATTCATGATGATCTCATTGAGCACTCATTTAAACCACTGTAGGGATATGTTTTTTTCCATGCATAAGAATTTGTCAAACAAGCCAGCCAAATTATGTCTTTGTGGTCAACTGTTTAATGATGTGTCATGTAAACTACATCTTACTAAAGTTAGATTTAATCCTCTTATGGCTAATATAGTTCAGTAGAACTATTTGGTGGGGTTTTTGTTTTGTTTGTTAATTGGTTTCTTAGTGAAAATGTGGTCTTTAGGCCTAAAGTTTTGGCTAATCCTGCACCTATCGACAGTAATGGTGAGTTTTGTCTTTACTGTGGTGGGTCCAACATCTGACTCCTGGAGGGGGAAGTAATATATAAAGAATAAACTTACTTTATTGTATTAGAAAATACTTTATGAAAGAAGTGACCTAAAAAAGATTAGACGGTTAAATAAATGCTTATTGTGCACTGCAACAAAATATGTTAAAATGTAGAAGACACTCACTACCTGATAGTAAACCGTGTTTTAAAGTCTAGTTTTAGGCATAAAAAATACATAGGAGTTACTTCGATGTATCCATCCCCCAGGAGGAGGGATTACTGTAATGCTGATGGGGAGTTGCACCTTTAACAACTGCCCAGAATTGTGATCAGAAGACCATAACATAATAAGAATCTGCACTGCAGTTATAAGACTTTATTTCTAGACGCTATTGCATCCTTCTTTCAAATCATGTTACAATGAGAGGGAGAATACTTTTTGATATACTACATATAGTAATGCAACTCAAAGGCATTGTCTTGTCTGTCACCAGGGTAAATTTATGTAGGCCATATATGTGCTCTTGTATTTGACAAATTGTATACATTTCAAATCATTATGTAAATTGATTCATGGATTTAATGTTGTACAACGTCACAATTGAACAATAGTTGCTGGTGTACTCCAAAGATTGAAAAGCAGAGAGATGCTTATTTTGTTCCATGTTCTTCTCAAAACCTGCGTGACGATGCAGGATGAGTTCCTATTTCTTCTTGCTTAGGAAGTCTTGCTAATGGTTCCACCACGTATGTGAGTAATCTGGCCATCCTAAACTTGTGACAGTAAAAACTTCGTATTGTGACATCAGTTTATTAATATACAATACTTGTTTTGGCTGAGAAAATGTTCAGAGGAAATGGCAGTCAACCCACATAACAGATTTAAGTTAGTTTAGGATTACTGAAATGGTAATATCACATGGACAGTGATTTGTAGAGCAATCTAGTGAAAAAGTATTGAAGTGTCACTTTAAAAGAAAATATCGTCTACAATAATGCATTTTACTTTGTTTTCTTTTAACTGTTCATGCTGTGATTTTTCTTTAACTATGTTAGTGTAACTGAGGTCAGTTTCTAGAACTAAGAAAGGTGTTTGTTTTTATCAGAGGTCTATTATGGAGTTCTTCCTGGAAAGTACAGTTTTTCTTCTCAAATTTTAATTTAGCAAATTAAACAGGCATTTTGAGAGACATCCTCCACTGTACAAGTTGTCATAGCTCCACTGAAGCTGCTGAAGCTCTAACAGTTGACTCCAGCTGAAGATCTTATCCCTCAGTGTACTTGTAGTTTTTTCTTATTGCATTTTAAAACTCCTTTATATTTAAAGGGGCGGATAGTGTGTGTGTGTGTGTTTATTTGTTTAAAATGACTAACTTTGCATCCAAAAACATTTGGGTTTTTTATATTGTGCTGCACACAACCTTGGCATTTTGCACTAAGCAGTTTTCTTGCAGCATGCAGTAATATAAACTGAGGCAACAATTTAGTACCATGGTGATTGTTTTTAGTAAAATAATGAAGAAAATACAACATCCACTAAAAGAGGCATTGTGTGTATTCTATTTATGTTCCTGTGATAGTTATTGAATAGGATACTTAGTAAGCCACTTTAAATGTCACATTCAGTAACAGATGTGAGGATTCAAACTAACAAGTGTTCAGTTCCAGTGTCCCAAATTATGAATGATAGTACAGTAGTATATGGAGATTCTAATAGATCAGAGGGTTTTAAGGGTTTCAAAACTTTAGTAGCATATGTTATATTATCTGAATAACATAAGTATATGTCAATGATGTCATCCCAAATATTCAGTACAGAAAAAAAAAATTTATTTAAGATACTATTCTTACTCAGCGGCAGTATTTCCTAAGTGCCATGGAAATTTGGTTTCCTGACATACTGAGTGAATACCAGTCAGAGGATGACTACCATCCTTCCAATCTGGGTCAGTTATGAGAGGCTACAGAAATTGCTGTTGCAGAGAGTCTTGGGGTACGTCTACACTTCCCGCCAGATCGGCGGGTAGTGATTGATCTATCGGGGATCGATTTATCGCATCTAGTGTAGACATGGTAAATCGATCCCCGAGTGCTCTCCCCGTCGACTTCAGAGCTCCACCGCCGCGAGAGGCAGAAGTGGAGTCGACGGGGGAGGGGGAGCGGCAGCGGTCGACTCGCCGCCGTGAGGATGCCCAGGTAAGTCGACCTAAGATGCGTCGACTTCAGCTACGCTATTCTCATAGCTGAAGTTGTGTATCTTAGGTTGACACCCCACCCCACCGCCAGTGTAGACCAGGCCTCAGATAGAGAGTTATCCCTACAAGGAGTCTGAGCTGGTATTTTATGCCTACTTCCTCTTACTCCTCATGCGTCCTATAAAAAGTGATTTGGAGAAAGCTGCACTGAGCCAGTGCTGTGCCTCATGGACCCAAAGCCTGCTTGCTCCTTTGCCCCCTATTTCTACTCAGTATTGAGAGAACCTCTTTCTCTCCCAAAACACCCAGGCAGGCATGAAAGGATGCAGCTGTAGGGAAGGGAATGTTTGGCTTGGCTTTGGTTTGAGGGAGGGAGAAGGGGAAATCAATATCCTCTCTAGCCCCTTTACCTTCTGTCCCACCAGGGGACTTCCTCTGAGTCCATGTTCCTTTCTGGCTATTGTTGCCACTGCTTTCCTCTCACATTCCCCCTTATTATCTTTGACAGCTTCGTAGTGGTCATGATTGAGCTATTCTAGGAGCCCCGGCAACTCCTACCCACAGCAAATCTGTCTCCGTCCTTGTATCCCTCTTGCCCGGCCACCTCACCTATCTCTAGTCAACTGATCTTTTAATATAAAGAAGTTCTATGTACTTGAATTGGCAGAAGTGTTTGAAATGGCCTTGGTCATAATACTGTAGAAGTACTTATATTCATGATGATTAAAATAAAAAGTTGGATTTTTATTTTTATACACAGTAGTAGAGAATTATATGTTTACAATGTATAATTGTTGCTGTAGGATAAAATGAAGGGACCTCAGAGTAGTTAAGGAGAGAGCCTTTAATAAGGGGATTAATGTAATCAAATAGCTCATTCAGGTCATTTGAAAGTCATTGTGTAATAGGAAACTATTGATGTATTGTGGGCCATAGCACAGTTAAAGGCTACTGCTAAATCAACATCTGTACTGCATGGCAAAACACCTGGAATTTCAGCCATTTAGTATGACCAAAGGGACCTATCCTGAACTCATTATTGAGGCAAAACTCCCAAAGAGCCCTTAAAAAGGGCTGAATAATTGTCATCGTTTCTTTCTAAGCTCTGCTCCTGTGTGGGTCTGCCTGTCTTTTAAGAGCATGTAGGCCTTCCAGAGCAGGGAAGTCATTTTCTGTTGAATATCTTATCTTGATTCAGGGAGTCAATTTATTAATTGCCCTAGTGTACTGTGTATGTGAATAATGCTGCAGATCACATACATGTTTGTTTGGGATAGGTTTGATACATGAAGGGGCCATCACCTTATGCAAGTTTTGACTTAGCTGCCATGAAAACGTCATACAAAACTGATCAATGAGCTGAAAGAGTGTGGGAAAAGAGGATAGGGAGGATATTTAGAATTACTGTTTGTTTTTATATATTCTGATAAACACACAGTGTTTTGCCACAAGCTAAATATATGTTAGACAAGTTACAAAACCTGACTTTCCCTGAAGAGTATACAAACTAAAAAGAATGCAGGATACCTTTTTTTGGCAAGAAGAGAGAACTGAAAGGAGGAAAACTGGAAAGGACAGCAGGGAGATATGAACAGAGCTTTCTGAATAATGGATTTTTTATTTGCTGGCAGTTCTCAGAAATGAAATTAACCATTTTTAACATTTTTGAAAATTTTTAATTGAAGGAAACTTCAAAATGAAAAGTCATTTTGAACTGAAAATTTTCGTTAAGAAAATATCAAAATGAAAGGTGACTTTTGCAACACTAACAATTCAGTAAAACTGAAAGAAATTAATGAAACATTTCAGTGTTGCCGAATCTGTAACTTTGCTGAAAAAATGTTTTTGGCCAAATAATTTCACCCAGCTCTATATCTGAATACCTTTTCCAGAGGTAGTAGCACTTCATTTCAGTAACTGAGGCCCTGCTTCTGCAAACACTTTCTCTTGTAAAGTTGTATGAATATTTGCAGGTTTGGGATCCAGTATTGTCAACCCCAGGTGTTCAAAAATTGTGAGATTGACTTAAAAAGCATAAGTGGCTTTTCTTGGTGTCGTGTGCGTGGTGGTTTTATGTTGTTTTTGATTCTCTTTATTTGCCATCTGGCTTCTGAGCCTTTAGCACCCTAGTCACATTTTCAGGTTTTTCTTTGCAACTAATAGGGCTGAGATTCTGATGTAGTAGCAAGCTTCTAAGAGTGCGGGGAGGGGGGTGCTAAAAAATACAGATGATATGAGGTTTGTGATAAAATTCTGATAGATGCCAATGCTGGGAACGTAGGAATGCTTCCGCTGAAAGATCCAGTTCATGTCTCCAAGCTTTGAAGCTGACAAGGCAGATAGTAATAACATAGCCTATAAGACAAAGGAAATCTTGACCTGACTCGCTTTGGTGTAAAGTTATAACTTGCCTCTGTTTTTTTGCTAATATTGGAAATTAGATACTCTAATGAGATTGTTTCAATCATTGTACAAAAACAAGCTCTATATTTATCTCCACATAACACACACACACCTTTATTTGAAATGTAAATGGTAATGTTGCTTTGGAAAGACTACATTAAAATCATCTTGGGTTTGCTTAGTAGTTTAGATATGCTTCTCGTCATCTCCTTCCCAAATATCTTAGGGGGGAAAAAGATCTTAGGTTAGATTCCTGCACTCAAAAACTGCTATTGATGCTTTGTTCATGATATCAGTGGGGGAAAAGACATTTTAGAGGAATGATATTTTAGAACTTGTCAAATACTCAGCTTTGGGTACTTGCTGGTAGTGAAAGAGATGGTATTGGCAACTTGCAATTATCATTAACTTGGTGGTGGTGGGTTTTTTGTTTTTGTTTGTTTTTAACATGTGTTACTAGCTCTGAATATCAGCTTTCATTTTTCTTAAGAGTTTCTAGCTGTAGTGATTGTAGAGAGAAGTTTCAACACATGAGCCCCAAATGCTACAACACCAGAAGATTACCAAAAAAAAGTTTATTAAAATGTCATGGTTTTTTGTGGGGCCTGACTCATGACTATGAATACTTGGGGTTTGAAATACTGAAGATGGCATTTATTTAAAGTCAGGCCTTTTGGCCTTCGGCATCTGTTGCCCAGTCTTACAGAAACTGCCAGCGAAAAGGTCAATTTTCTTTTTCCTTATTGAGCGGTGTAATTTTCTTTAACACCTTCCAGTAAAGGCTCCAAGGCATTCAAATTTTATTAAAGTGCAGTTCTGCCAGTTTCAGGTTTAGATACGTTCAGCATATAAAGTACATTTTCAATATACTGTGTGGAGAACTAGTTGCTGGAGTCATTTTGTTGCTAATGAGTCCTGCATGCTTGGCTTATAACATACTGCTCTGAAAACGCACATGCATAAACTGGTGTAATGGAGGCTGATCCTACAGATATTGTTAATGTTGGCAGATGTTCATGGCCAATATAGTGCTTTCTCTGTAAATAGCTGTTACTCCCTGGCAAGCAAGTAGCTTATGAAGAGGGGATAAGGAATGGGGCATTGCTGCATGTCAAGCAAGACAGGTGGTGTGAACCCAAATTCATTATTTAAAAGGAAATAGGTGTGACTTTTCTCCATTGGCTCAGAAGGTTTCTCTTGCTTTCCCAGTGACTAAAAATATGTACAGTCCTGCACTGAAGCAGCAAAAAAAAAAACAAAAAAAAAAACCCTTACGTTTTTTTAAATCTTCCAACATGTCTGGCCTGGACTGTTTAAGTGCACACACAAGCTGCAACATGTACATAACTGAAATGGTCAGGAATGAGCATTGTCTATAATTTTGCTGAATCTGATACGTTAGATATGACAAATGACTCAATTTGTAGTAGATTAAAAAAATATTTCAGACAGAAAGTAGGGTTCATTGTCTCTCTAAGAAAAACCGTCCCTCCATCCCCAACGTAGGATGGCTTGCTATTGGGAGACTTGCAAAAACTATGCCTAGTCAGTGCACAAGGAAACAGTGTCAGTGGAGGGGTCCCTCTGTCACTGGGCTTATTTGTATGTTCTCTGCTGCTTTTATGTCTCTCTCTGTGAGTGTGCAGATGGGGGAATTGTCCTCTTTTAAAAAAATAAATAAATAAATGAACAGGGTTCTTTTACATCCCCTCCCTCCCTTCCCCCACCCCCTCGCTACCAGTAACCAGTGTAAGATACAAAAAGAAGTGCTGGGCAGTTTGCCTTCTGGGCATATCCAGCAATCTAACAGTGTTTTGTTCCACCAGCCAGCTGCAGTACTTAAGTGATATTAATAGGCTACATTTGTGCCTGAAAACAGGATTTTTGCTATAGATAACTTAAATGTAAGCCGAATTGTGCCCCATTGTATTTCAAGTTATAGACCTGAACAGCTTTAAGTCACATTGTTAATATTCACAATGTTTTAGGATAGTGTTGGGTCTCAACTTTTATCCTTCACTTCCTAGAGGTTGGATATTCATTTTCTAAAGAAGATTCAATTGCAACTTTTCACTGTTGTATTTAGGAAATGCCTAGGAAATTATCTGGTCCTTTTGAGGTGCTGGGCACTCTTGATGCCTTTTAGACTTCAGTGGGCAGTTAAAGGCATTCAGTACCTTGCAGGGAAAGGCAAGGAGTGCAGAATCTTTGATTCTAACCTAGGCTGGGTTTTCCACCTGCATGTTTTTTGCTACATTAAGTTTTGCTGGATAAGGACTCTTGGGTTGGGTCCTTAAACTGCAAGTATCACATTTGGTGAAACTTTCATGTTTGCTCTGTATTTTTAGCTGCAGTGGCACCTCTCTTCAGATTTGGTTTGCACACAGGGTATGCTTTGATGCCTGCCAACTAAAATAATCCCCTTGGGGCAGAAGGAAAACCAAAAAAAGAAATTCCCCATCTATTGCTGTAATTTAATCAATGGGTGGGGAAACCCAGCATTTTAAAAACATGTTGTTGTTGTAGTCTTTGGGGCGAATGAATTGCTTGTTACCTCACAAGTTTCTTGAGGTAGTCTGGTTTCTTCACTTCCTTTCACTAAAGTGTTATGTTTTGTGAGCTAAAAATCCAGCACACTTTTTTCGCACTTGGGCCTTGTCTACATGGGAAAGTTGTAACAGTTTAACATCTGTTTATAAACTGACATAGTTAAACCAGTGCAAACCCCTGCATGGATATTCATATTTCAGACTGAGCAGCTAATTTTGGTTTAGTTTAAACCTGTTCCTAGTTAACTTAAGCTAACCTTAAAAAAGCCTCTCTTACAGATAAAGAAGTAACCCCACAAGTGTTTCCACCAGTGTAGCTATATCAGTTTAAATTTAGGTCTTCACTGTCTATTGGTATTGGTTGCTAGTATCCCTGTAAAACAGATCAATTAGTTGCAATCACTTCATATAAGAGGGCAGCTCTGTCATTCATTGCTGTAAGTCTCTTGCTTTAGAGCAAGACCAGCTACGCTCAGGGTTGGTCTATGCTACAGTCTTCTGTCAGCATAGCTGTGTCTGTCAGGAGTGTGAAGAGGCGTGATCTCTGATGCATGTAGCCAGCAAAAGCCTCTAGTGTAGATGCAGTTATACCCACAAAATTGCACTTTTACCTATGTAGCTTGATTCATGTGCAGCTGGGGGGCGGGGGAGTAAATAAGCATAGCTTTGCTAATATAAAACTGTAGTCACATTACCAGCCATTTAGCAGTTTAGTATACCAGTATTCTTATATTAATAGAGCACTCCTAGTGTAGGCATTACCTTTCTCTTCACTGAGGAGTTCAGGAGTACTATTACTTCTATAATGGTTCTTTGCTTCTTCTGCTGTAGAAAGAATAGTAGTGCTGATATAGCATTGGGAGAGATTTTATTGTGTTTTAAGATTTTCTGTCTACTCTTCAAATGTGGACATCAGCAGCATTCAGAAATAGCTCTGGGCAGGAGGAGCATTCTGGGGACTGGCATGCCTATATCTCTACCAAGTATCTCAGTTTGATTTAAATAGATATTTGCTATGGCAGTACTGGATATAGAAACTGTAAAAGCTAGCAGTGTTTACTCAGGCTAGGTCTGCAACCACAAAACATGTAGGAATGTTGAAATAGGAGAGGGTGGGTGTAGGGATAGATATTGATAAATCTTACTCTTCTGAGAATAGCAGGCTAGAGTAGCATAAAATCATATATTATGGCCGATCTAAAGTTTTTTCATTCTTATTTTAATAAGAAATACATGTAATGGATGAGTCATGCTTACATCATTTTTCCCCCCCTTTACTGTAGATAAAGCTCACACTGTGATGGAACTCAGTCATCTACTACCCAGGCATCTGAATGTTAACTATAATTATGCATATACACAAGTAGAACCAGTATACATTGCCTTTCTAGTGGCTTGGCCATACATTTTGGGATCAGTTTTATAGTCTTGCTTCATGGGCTGCGTGAAAATACTCGAACTAGAATTACTAAAGAAAATATAGGCTGAATATTAGGAAAATGGAAGCACTGCCACTTAGGACTCTTAAAACTTGACCGCACCAAGCACTGATAAACTGAATTACAAGAATAATTCTGCATGAGGTGGCAGGGAGAGGGAGATGGGTTAAGTGCCAAATGTCTTTCCTAAGTTTCTGTGGTATGGTTATTGTACACAGGGCTGATAGCACTGCCTTTTATTAAGGTAGCTATTATAAGACTCATTTTTCAGTTTTATAATTTTGCCAGGCTTGACTGTTTGAGCTGAAATTGTCTCTGTTGCATGTCTTCCCAAGGCATTTATATTTTATTTTTGGTCTTGGAATACAGCCAATATGGCTCAGCTGTTTCCAAGAACAAATCTAGAGAAAAATACACTTTTGTCTATGTTAAATCCTGATGATCTTTTCTTTGAACAGCTCCTAGATGCCCCCCTCCCCAGTCTTTAAAGCAGGGACTTGAAATTTGGCAGGGGGTGGAGTTTGTGTCGGGATGTGCTGTTTGCTGTCCTTGTGAAAATCTGCCCAAATTTGGCTGAGTTTTATGCCTTTGAAAAATTGTAGTTCACACATGCTCAGTGAGACTTGCTAGAGCTTCATAACTAATTTCCTGAAGATTTTGCCCACACTAAGTAAACTCCAGCCTGGGGCCAAGGACTTTCCCTGCAATTGCTGCTGCAGGCTTGGCTGTTGCTGGCACTAGTATTGAGAGCAGGAAGTCTGTATCTCTTGTGCTCTCAATAGCTCCCCTGCTGGGTCCAGGCAGTAGGGAGGGAAGTGGAGGGGACAAGACCTGAACCTGGTGGTGGTGACAGGGAGAGTAGGTTTGGACAAGGAGCCTGGGGTTGGGGAAGAGACTAGGATTGGATGCTGTCTGGGGTGGGAATGAAGCCAGCTGATTAACCATGCAGGTATCACTGTGATGCTACATGATGGAGCTCCTGACTTTTTCAGTTTGCCGTCTTAAGAAAACCTAATAAATAACACAGGAAAAAAACCCATGTTAAAAGAACATTATTAAGGTTGCAAAGTAAAGCAGAAGTTAGGAAATGCAAGAGTTAAGGTTGCCCATGCATCCTTTATTCAGCCCCGTTGTGCGTATGCATTATGATACAGACTTAAATTACATGATCGCATTCCATTTTTTCCACAGGACACCTGCCTCGTTCAGTGCACAGGATGGATGGTGCTCAGTTAGTGAACAGCTATTCAATATTTTTTCTCCTCCTTGTTCAAAGTGTTGCCCCGACCTTATTTACTGAACACTATTCAAACCCAGCAGGGAGGCGAAGCAGGGGGCATGCAGGCAGGGCTTGTGGGTGGGTGGAAATAGTATGTGATCATGTAGTTAAAGTCTGTGTCATAATGCAATATGCACAAGGGGGCCAAATCAAGGTAGCACAGGCAACCTTAAGTCTGGCACTTTTCAACTTCTGAGCACTTAACTTTGCGAACTTAATGTTCTTTTAACACTGGTTTCGTGTATGTGTAATAGAATAATTACATTTAAAATAGTGCAAAAAAGGAGAGAGAAAATTTAGAAGCGAGGTTTTATATTGCTTAGCGTATGAAGTAGTACACTAGACAAACAGAAGCAGAGGTCTTAGCATTAACTTCTGATGCAAGTGGGCAGGTGTGAAACCTAAACATTTGCAGTCGCATGCACTAATTGTGGCAAACATGACAAACCAGCCTCTCTGTAACAAGAAAACCATTTGTGGGCAACTCATGAAATCTATTCAGAATGGAAATTTGGTGCTGTTCTTTCTGTGGGTGTTTGCAGACTTTTCTTCTCTGCACTCCTTCTGAAGAGGCAGGATGTAGCTGTAGCTATGAAAAAGTCAGCTGAACCTAAAACAGAGTTTCTGTGACCTCGCAATTGGTTAGAATGGGTATTTCTTTTAGTGACAGGACGAATGAGACCTTTTGCTTTGTTTGTTAAGGGTCTTAAAAGGTAAAAATACTCTTTCAACTATATAGCTTTTAATTTGTTTTGGGTTGGGGTTTTCCCCCCTCTTAATATGTACCATATATACCTACAAAAGATCAAACTCCTGAAGAACTCTTCCATTTAAAAAAAAATCCCAAACCCCAGCCGCTCCACTGATTATATTTAAAAATTATCTTGATGCCTCGATGACTAACAAAAAGGAAAGTGTGAAGACAGACAAGTACTCCCACATAATAGCTATGCTAATCTGATTTTTTTAATGATTAATATACAGATTTACACTTGGCACTTATAGGAAAAAAACAACAAAGTCAAGCACTCAAGTTAGGAAATGCCAGAATTAAGGTTGCCTTGTGCATATGTATTATGAGACCTTCTTTAATTACATGATCACTATTTTTTTTCCTGATCATCTCATTGATAGCTGAACACATTCTCAGTGAAATTTTCCTTGGGAATTCAGCATCCAATCCAGCTTCCATTAAAATCCGTGGCAGTGCTCCATTGAAAACAGAATTGGGTCTGTCTATATGTATAAAAGAAAGAACAAACAAACAAAAATCAGCTAAGTTGTTAGACTTTTGTGCGGCTCAGAACAAGAGAAGGGAAAAGATGAAATATATCTGGGTTCATCACAGAGTTAATAGAAGTATTGTGAAATGCTGTCATGCTGTTAAATGAACAAGATTTTGGGATACACAGAGATGTGTGGAAAAGATATATTCAATATGTTTTTATTTGATAAGTGATATGATAGTAAAGAGTGCCCTTTGTATTTTAATTCACATTTAACATACTTAGCTTTTTGCCATTTATCCCAGTAGAATTTAAAGAAAGTAGATACAGTGCAGATGCATTCGCACAATAGCTGGAAATACTGCAATCTATTACACTCCTGCTTTAAAAAAAAAGAGTAAAAGGAAAATGCAACTAACTAAGCTGCCTGTTGCCATTATTTTCTCTAACCACATTTTCCAGTGTCCAAGTCCTTTTTAAATTAAACATGTCAGATTTCTAATGCTGCAGGGTGTAATGCTGAAAGGCCTTAGTTTAATTACTGTGAGGAAAAGTAATATTTGTGTCCTTAAAACTTTTGGGGGACTAGGTAAGGGAGTGGTCTTGAGTTATGGTTGGTTTTGTTTAACTGTTTTACTGTCGTACAAATATTAATTTTTAAAGCTGTAAAATAATATTGTGCCTGCAGAACTTGCTTACGTTTCATATAAAAGCTTCTGGATCAGAAATCTCTGGAGGTTTGATTAAAACACCTTATGTCGTCTAAGAAGGAAAACATGCCCTTTGCCAATTAGCATTTTCAAACTAATAAAAGCCAACTCTATGTCTGGGCTTCATGTATCCAGGCTGCTATTGATGACATTTTGAAGATCTGTGGCTAACAAAGTTTACATTGTGCTTGGAGAAAAGGTTATATAATAAAGCCTCTTGATACAACTATTGAGTTGTTGGATACATCTGATTGCCTTTGTATCAACACTAAGGATTTTGTAGTCCTTGTGCTTGTTGGAGCAAAATGAACCAGACCCTGAAGAAATACAATTTCAGTATATATATTTTAAAGGTTTTGCATAGGAGGTGGTGTTAGCCCATTGGGGGCCCTAGGTAGGAATATTTTGGGGACCTCCCCACACAACACATACTTAAAAAGTGAATAGAACTGCTTGTGGCCTAAGTAATTGCTTAGTCCACTTATGCCTAGTGCTGGCACTGTTTGCATTATGTTAACTAAGTCTAGGAATAATTAGTTTGGAGCTTTCATTTTAAACTATCTTTCAAAATACTATCAATAATGGCATTTAGAAAGTGCCCTGTTCTTCATGGCTGTAACTGTAAAAGTCTGAATGCTGATTTCAGCATGCAAGTAGAATTGAAGTCAATACTCTAGGTTCAAATGGGCACATCCTATGACCGATTTCCTGCAGACACTACAGAACATCAGTCTTTTCCATTGTCATTCTGTGTGACCATTATAATGTAGATATTATAATCTACTTTCTGCCATTTCCTTTTTTCTTAACATTTATCATTTGGCTAGTGCAGATATTGACACTGCATGAAACATCTATCCTTTGCACGAAACCTCTATTCTTTACAGCTAGAGAAAACATCACCCAAAATACAGAAAGGGCCCAAAAGGCTGCATGTTTTATCTTTGCGTTTATATAGGTTTTAATATACTGGTTAACTGCTGATTACTTTATTTCATTGTAGCAGTGCCGGGGGATGCGGTAATCATTTTGTGATGCATTTTGGACAGACTTATTGTCTACTGAAACAGCGTGTGAAGGAGAGATTAGAGCGATTCTTCATACATGTTTTATTAAATAGTGTGCTTGCATCAAGATCTCAGCAAGATACTCTTAAGCAAGATTGCCAAGGTGTTGATGCTGGAGTCATGTAATATACTGCCCAAAACACACTGAAAAGACCGATGTACAAATTTGAAATTTTGCCGAACACTTGGAGAGCTGGTCAGAACCCTTTCACCAAAATATGCTTTTTTGTTGAGACATATCTGTTTCCATGAAACTTTTGTAGGGAAGGATGGAGGGACCTCATATCGCAGGCCAGTACCTTAACTAGAGCTGGCTGAGTAATGGATTTTTCAGTTCATTGGCAATTTAGAAAATAAATTATTTTGGGTTGAACGAGAAGTTGTTCAACCCAAACAAAACGAGCATTTTATAACACTTAATGCTATTTTTATAAAACTAAAAGGAAAATTTGAAACAGTCATTTTGAATAAAAAAATTGAAAATGTTGAAACGAAACATGGGGTTTGGGAATTTGACTGAAATGATTCAGTGAAACTGACACACATTTGCAAAATGTTTTGATCACCAAATCTATATTTCTTGCCAAAAAAGTTTCAATTGAAAAATTTCATCCACATCTAACCCCAACCAACTATCAATAGAATTGCTATTATGCTTGTATACCTCTACTTTCCCATCAAATTCCATTTTCACAAAAATGTTCCAATGGCTTTATTTTTGGCCCAATGTGGGAAAATTTAAAAAAAAAAAACATTAAAAATTGCAGTGAAATGGAATTGTCATCATCTAGTCAGCTCTACTCACAACTTTTCTTCAGAAATTAGAGAATAATCTATAGCTAGGAATCTATGTATTTTGACTGAGTTTTTGCTACAGTTCACAGCATCCTAATTTATTCTTAAGCAAATGTAGCATTCCTTGAACCATGACCTGGAGTTAGTGTTAAGACAGCAGTTCTGACACTATAAACAAGAGTATCCTGTGTCGTGACAGACAACTTTACACTAGGAATGTGACTGGGATCACCAATTCTTTTGGTTAATAGAAGAAATGGGTTCAAGTAATAGCCCATAATGTTTGACAAATCCGAACATGGTGGCTTCAGGCCTGTAACAGAGGGCCCAGGTTTCTCTTTTTAATCAAGAAGACAAATACTGATTGCTAAAGTCTTCCCAACTTCCTGGGTGGTGCCTGTAATCTTAGGCTCTTAAAACTTTAAATATGTATATATAAAATATGGTCCTCCCTACCTTGGGCCTTCAGCTGCTTATGTTACTCCAATTTTTTTTTCTTAATTGGGGTGGGGGGAGGTCCAGAGCTTGGAAGGACTTGCCCATTCCAGCTGCCTGGAATCCTCACTGTGGGATGACTGGTTCCTCTCGGAGCTTGCAGACTCCTACAAAGGAATATGGTTCCAGTTGACTTAGTAGACCGTATACTAAGGACCACCTGCCAAGAAAACCCACAAATTTAACCCCTGCTGGTCCTGCAAAACTTCTGAAATGCAAACACCAGTACTGGATTGACTTCAAGGACCAGTTAGGAATTGAGGGGTGCTTTTGGCCTAGTTCATTCTCAAAGGGTCAATATATCCTTTCACAAGGCCTATCTGTTTGTTACTAACTTACTCCATAGCTAGATCAGCAATCTAAAGGTGAAAATGCTTATAATCCCTTACCAATATTCCGAGCCTTCTATTCTCTGTTTCTGTTAAACTTATGAATGTTTCACTGTACCTGTGTTCTGGGCAACCCAGTGACGTGAAAGACACCAGGACACTACTCACCAGAGAATTCGAGCCCTACAGAACATAAGAATGGCCATACTGGGTTGGACCAATGATTCATCTAGCTCTGTATCCTGTCTTCCAACAGTGACCAGTGCCAGATGCTTCAGCTGCTGAGCGGAGAGACAAGGGGAGGCTTGCCTCAGCTTCCCCTTCTCCCCGCTCAGCGGCTGAGCTGCTGAGCGGGGAGACAAGGGGCAGCCGCAGCGAACTGCTGAGGGGGAGACAAGGGGCGGCTTGCTGCGACTGCCCCTTGTCTCCCTGCTCAGCTGCTGAGTGGACGGACAAGGGGCAGCTTGCTGCAGCTGCCCCTTGTCTCCCCACTCAGGCGCTGAGGGGGGGTGCAGCAAGGCGGGGCGGCTCCCCGCGGCTGCCCCGGGCTCCCTGCTCAGGCGCTGAGTGGGGAGACAAGGGGGGCTTGCTGCGGCTGCCCCTTGTCTCCCCGCTCAGCGCCTGAGCGGAGAGCCCGGGGCAGCCGCGGGGAGCCGCCCCGCTGCCCAGGCAGCTGCGGCGAGCCCGCCGCCTTGCTGCGCCCTCCCATAGCGCCTGAGTGGGGAGCCGCCTCGCTGCCCCCTGTCAGCGCCTGAGCGGCGAGCCCGGGGAGCCCCCCCCCCCGGCTCCCCGCTCAGCTCCCGCGGGGCGCAGGGGGGGGGGGAGGTGAGCTCCTGCGGGCGGGGTGGCTGGTGGGGGTGGGGTGGCACAGGGCTGGTGCAAGGAAGTTTCACCTAGGGAGCTAAACTTCCTTGCACCGGCCCTGGGGCCGCGGCTTCCCTCGGCGCTGCCCCACAGCCCCGCGCCTGCCGGAGACAGACAACTCCAGGGCTGCAGGTGCCGGTGTTCTCTATCCCCAGCAGGCATGGGGCTGCGGCTTCCCTCTCCGCTGCCCAGAACCGTGCCCCCTCCCCCCCCAAAAAAAGGTAAATAAAAAAGAGCAAATTCACTTGGTAAGGTGAAAGAATAGTTGCCGAATAATTTAATTAATACCTTTTACATGTAAAATTACTTTTTTTATCTTATGGATTCATATATTTGTAATATTAAATATGGTTTTCATATTATTTAATGTACAAATAAAAAATAAATCTTGAAAAATTGTTGGCGCCCGCCACACACTTCTGAAAACATGAATGTGCTCTTGGCCACAAAAAGGTTGGGGACCACTGCTCTAGTGCTCTTCAGGAGCAGCTGAAACAATGGCAGAAAACAGAAGGGAAATTTCAAAAATGCACTTAATTAATTTGCATTATGAGTAACTAGTGAGTTAGTGTCCCATTCAAAATTTTGAACTATGGCTACCTCTGGCTAGAATATTTTATTGCTACTATAATTTAAACCTTGCTATGGGGATGCAGCAAAAATGATAGATCTTCCTACCTAAGAGAGTAGGTGTCAGATTCTTAATGCATAAGTCTAGCTCTGACTTAAATGGAAGGCCGTGCAGGCAGGATTCGGCTCTAACTGTAAAAATTACCATCTGCAGACTGGGTAGGGTCTTGGTTTGTGGGTTTTTTTCATATTTGTTCGGGTGACCACGATATAAAAATTTACATGTATGACTTTTAAATGTTGGCTGTGCTGCAATCATTTTTCTTTCTAACTGAAACATGATAGAAATACTTCAATCATTGAGCTATAGACTCCTGGAAAAGTGCTTACACTAGTTAAAGATTGTTAAATGTATTTAAGATAAAAACTGAGGAGAAATGTGCAAATGTTTTTGCATGTGTCTAAAAATTCTTGCATATTGAATCTGATTCACTAAAAGCATAAAATGTGTACTGTATAAAACGAGTCCTCGAGCATATATATGCTATAGGTACTTAATATCATTAAGGATTTTACAGCTACTGTTTCCATTAATGGCAAATGAAGCTTACTGATTAATTCTCTTGTGCATTAAAATGAGAATATGCCTTTTCAAATGGAAACAAAGATGCTGCGCAACATTGCATAATATATTTTGTGCAAATAGTTTGAATCCTTAATTAATTAAAGCCAAAATGTGTGGCTGAAAATCTGCTGAAGCGTAGTAGACATTGTATGGTATTTAAACTTCTGCATAAGTACTTACGAATATTTCAGTGTTCATGCTTCATTTCAGAATCTCAAAGCCTTTCAAGAACATGTATTAAGCCTTACAGTGCCTCTGTGATGTAGATAGTATACCCAATTTAGTGATACAGGAAGATGTGCGTGCAGTACCTCCCTTAATGATCAATGGCTGAAGTGGAAATATAACCCCAGGAATCCTAATTCTATCCCTTGCTTTCACTCCAAGTAACATCCATTCCCTTAAAACTAAAGTGGAAAGGTACTGAGAAACAATGGTCAAGGTAAGAGGTTTGGTTGCCTTTGAAATGGAGTTTCACTGTAAGAGCATTCACTATTGGGTTTTACATAACTTATAATAGAGTAAACACACAAACTGCACTAAAGTAGCATTAAGTTTACAAGATCAAGAACTCAAAAATTTGGGAATGCCAGGCACATTCCTGACACGAAGGCAACCTCCACCTACCATCAAATTTCAAGTCCCTGCTCCAAAGCGTGGGGGTACCAAAGCTTTTCCAAAGAAAAGGTCTCTTCATCTTTTTCTTCATAGGCAAAACATCATTTTTCCCTGGCCTCATTCTCAGAAGAAGCTGAACTATTTTGTCTACAATTTTCCAAAAAATTTCATCAGAGGCCATCACTCACATGAAGAATTTTAATCCAAATTGTTAAAGTTTGGCAAAGTTATAAAATGGGAAATGTTGGGTAGTCTGAATAAGGTACTACCAGTCCTGCTTATAATGAGAGCTTCTGGATTTTTGGCACATAGGCATATTCTTGTTTGCAGTGCAGAAAACATGGAGGTCTCTAGTGCCAGCTGAAAAGGAAGATGGTGGATGGCTAAGATTTTCAAATTTGCCAACCAGGGGTTTTTGGCTGTTTGTAATACAGAGTTTCTCAATATGCTCTGTACTTTGGTCACATTGTCCACATGTTGTGTGTATCAGGGCTGTTAAAAGCTAAAAGCAATAGAAAACAGAAATATATACAAGAGGGCTGTGTGTGTTTCTCTAGGAACTATACCCATCAGTTGTCTGACTCCTGAAACTGAAATTTCCACCATATTGCATATGTATAAAGGGGGGTTGTGATTTTGTGTTTTGTACATATGAGGATGTTGCAGAAAATCAGTGAAGCTGAGATACAGCATTGCAGTCTTTGTAGACTTGGTAGCTGGAATGTTCAGACTATAAAAGCACAGCAAAACAAATGATAAATGTCCTGCAGGTGAGACTACTGTTACTGTGCTAGTAGTTTGGTTTTGGACATTAAACATTTATTTTATTGAATCAAAGATACTGAACTCAAGCTGGTTGATTATTTTTCTTTAGCTATAGATTTTTTTTCTTTAGCTGAGGTATAGAGAGTCTGCGTGGCGCAAAGTGCTCTAGCAACAATTTGAGACATGCTGTGATTCTTGCTGAGTTAACTTCTTTTACACAACAAAATTTGTACCTTAGTTCTTACTTGGGGTCATGTCATCCCTAATTTTCTTTGTAGGACTTTATTGGAGCAGAAATCCTGCTCTCTCGGTACATCATCAGTTTGGGGTAGGCAGTTGAAGTAATGCAGCAGTGTTCCTCCAGTCCAGTAGAAGCACTATAGTTTTGAACTTCAGTGTGTTTTTCTTTACAGGAGTGGAGAGTAAGGGGGTGGGAGTTGGTGATGTGGGGAATATGGCTATGTGGAGGGGAATGGACCAAGCCAGAGGAGAGCCACTCTCATGTCAACATCCCCCCCAGGGGTTTTAATGAGTAAGTTAACATCAAGATATAGGAACACAAGAATTGCTATACTGATCAACCCAAGGTCCATCTAATCATGTATCCTGACTGCAACAATGACCCCAGTTGCCTCAGAGGAAGATGTAAGGAATCACACAGTTGGCAGATGTGGGATAATCTGCCTTCCCCATCCCCAGTAGATCTCACTGTGATCTTTAATAGTTAAGAGACTGGCTTTTAAGCCCCGAAGCACAGGGTTTAATATTCCTTCCAGCGTTCTGTTAACACTAATTATGCTAACTCTGGATACTCTTATTGTCCATACAAATAACCAGTCTCTCTTTGAATCTATAAATTCTTGGTCTCAGCAACTTCCTGTGGCAGTAATTCCAGCCTAATTACATGTTGTGTGAGAGAGTATTTTTCTCTTCAGATATGAATTTTCTACTTCTAAAATTTCATTGAATGTCGCTTTTGTCTTGTGTTATGAAATAGATCAGGAGTATCTGTCGTTCCGCCCCCCCCCCATCTTTCCTAGACCAACATTGTATATATTTTTATGTCTCCTCAAATTCATCTACTTTTTAAGGTAAATATTTTTTTCAGTCTTTTCATATGAGTGCTTTTCCAGGACCTTGACCGTTCTCATCTCCCTTTTTCTGGAGCCCCTCTACATCTGTAATATCCGTTTTGAGATGAGGTGATCAGTACTAAATGCAGTATTCCAGATGAGTCCACATGATTGATTTTATCCAAAACATTACAATAGTGTTATTCATCATCCTATTGCTCATTTATCCTAACAACTTATTAGCTTTTTGACCATAGCTGTGCATTGTGCAGACATCTTTGTTGAGGTGTCTGTAGGTCCTTGCTGGACCTGATACAGTTACTGTAAAACCCTGTAATACTTAGAGATATTCACAGGCTAGTTGGATACAGCCTCTGCTTCCTCCACTGGGGCCAAACACCACTTCTGTGGTTCTGTGGCTACCAATTTTAATTTTAACCCTGTGCCCTCCTTTTTTTCCCCTGCTCAACAGTTTCCGGCGGCAGAGGCTTCCGGCGGCAGAGGTTTTTCCGTTGTTTTTTTTTCCCTCAACAACTTCGGCGGCAGAGGCTCTTCTGTTTTTTGTTTTTTTTGGGGGGTGGGAAGTCCCGATTTTTGGGTCTTCTCATCTGGTCACCCTAGTTCAGAACAGAATAGAGACATCTTCTCTGATACTGTTGTCTGATTCATAATGCTTCTAAAATATGGTGTAGTGTGGAGAGGAAATGACCTGTCTCAGATCAATCACAGGGTCAGTAAGTTAGACCAAGGCATTTGCTTAATAATGCAAACACTCCAAGTATTCTCTGTTCATTACTAGTTCTCAGTATTACCTTCCAGTATTGTGTAGATTTCATAAACAAGTGCCTGCTAAATGGATACACAATTGAGAAGCAAGCCAAGTGCCTCCCAAAATGATCTTGCTTTGGGTAGGATAGGTTTTAATTCCTATGGTCCTATAAATAAAGACTGTGGTTAAAACTTCAAAAAGACTTTTCTGCTTCAGAGAGAAGCTTATTTAGCTTTAAAAATAATTACAGGGCAAACATAACTATACTCTCTAATTTTTATGGATGGAGTTAAAATATTTTTAGCAGTTTGAGAGCTGTTTGATAAAATGACAAAACTGTACTTGTGTTATGTATGTATCTCACCAGCTACGGTGTCCATAAACATACTAGTCAGGACTGTGATTGTACTTTGTTTTGCTTTCTAACCTGACTTCCGATGCTTAGGTAAATGTGTATGAGGTCTAAATAACCTATGCAGTAATTCTCTGCTCCCCTTTCCCCCCTCCTGTATCCATTTTGATTACTTTGTTGAAGTACACAAAAAATGGTGGTTTTTTGCTTTTGTGTTTTTGGGAAAAACATGTTGGGGATGGGGAATAAAACTATTGGTGTGATATTTCTGTGAATCTGAAAGTGAAACTTTAGATTGCCAAAATAATGTTCCTATAGAATCTCCAAGGGGGCATCCTTTTTAGTTGATTTTATTATAGTTCATAATTCATATAAACCTCGGTCACCAAACTAACTGTGTCGTGGCAAGTCAGATTTATTTTTAAGATGAAATTAGTTAACTATTTTATCTGTATTAACTAGGGCTGTTGATTAATTGTAGTTAACTCACATGATTAACTAAAAAAAAAAATCATGATTAAAAAATCACGATTAATCGCAGTTTTAATCACACTGCTAAACAATGAATACCAATTGAAATTTATTAAATATTTTTGGATATTTTCTACATTTTCAAATATATTTAAATAATATCGAATACAAAGTGTACAGTGCTCATTTTATATTATTATTTTTATTACAAGTATTTGCACTGTAAAAATGATAAACAAAATAAATAGTATTTTCAATTCACCTCGTACAAGTACTGTAGTGCAATCTCTTTATTGTGAAAGTGCAATTTACAAATGTACGTTTTTTTTGTTACCTAACTGTACTCCAAACAAAACAATGTAGAACGTTAGAGCCTACAAGTCCACTCAGTCCTACTTCTTGTTCAGCCAATTGCTCAGACAAACAAGTTTGTTTACATTTACAGGAGATCATGTCAATAGCTTCTTATTTACAATGTCATTTGAAAGTGATAACAGGCATTCACATGGCACTTTTGTAGCCGGCATTGCAAGGTATTTACATGCTAGAGATGCTAAACATTCATATGCCCCTTCATGCTTTGGCCACCATTCCAGAGGACATGCTTCCTGCTGATGATGTTCGTTTAAAAAAATAATGTGTTAATTAAATTTGTGACACAATTCTCCCCCAAGGAATTCGTCTCCTGCTCTGTTTTACCTGCATTTTGCCATATCTTTCATGTTATAGCAATCTTGGATGATGAGCACATGTTCATTTTAAGAACACTTTCACTGCAGATTTGACAAAATGCAAAGAAGGTTCCAATGTGAGATTTCTAAAGATAGCTACAGCACTGGACCCAAGGTTTAAAAATCTGAAGTGCCTTCCAAAATCTGAGAGGGACAAGGTGTGGAGCAAGCTTCCAGAAGTCTTAAAAGAGCAACACTCTCATGCAGAAACTACAGAACCCGAACCACCAGAAAAGAAAATCAACCTTCTGCTGGTGGCATCTGACTCAGATGATGAAAATTGGTCTGCACTGCTTTGAATCATAGAATATCAGGGTTGGAAGGGACCTTAGAAGGTCATCTAGTCCAACCCCCTGCTTAATGCAGGACCAATCCCCAATTTTTGCCCCAGATCCCTAAATGGCCCCCTCAAGGATTGAACTAACAACCCTGGGTTTAGCAGGCCAATGCTCAAACCACTGAGCTATCCCCCCTTCCCCCAGAACCAGAGCAGAACCAGTCATCAGCATGGATGCATGGCCTCTGGAATGGTGCTTGAAGCATGAAGGGACATATGGATCTTTAGCGCATCTAGCACGTAAATATCTTGTGACGCCGGCTACAACAGTGCCATGCGAATGCCTGTTCTCACTTTTAGGTGACATTGTAAACAAGAAGCAGGCAGCATTATCTCCTGCAAATATAAACAAATTTGTTTGTCTGAGTGATTGGCTGAACAAGTAGTAAGTAGGACTGAGTGGACTTGTAGGCTCAAAGGTTTTACATTTGTTTTATTTTTTAATGTAGTTATTTTTTGTATATAATTTTACATTTGTAAGTTTTACTTTTATGTAGTATTGCACTATAGTACTTGTATTAGGTGAACTGAAAAATACTATTGTGGTTTTTACAGTGTAAATATTTGTAATCCTAAATAAATATAAAGTGAGCACTGTACACTTTGTATTCTGTGTTGTAATTGAAATCCATATATTTGAAAATGTAGAAAATATCCAAAAATATTTAAATAAGTGGTATTTTATTGTTTAACAGTGCAATTAATTTTTTTAATTGTTTGACAGCCCTACTGTTAACTGAAGTGGCATTCACTGGGCACCATTAGCTTTTGGTCTTACTAGCATTTTCACAGACTTCATGCTAGCATTTGATTCTGTCCATCTTGACATTATTGAGAGCAGCTCCTCCTACACTGAAGAGATTTCCCTCTTGTAAAAACACACTGGAGTTCTTCTTAATGTAACGAGCTTCATTCATTGAGGTGGAGCAGGAAATATACAAATACAATATACAGATTTAGCTGTAAATTTAATTACTTCTGACAGATTTTTTGTCATTGAAATTTATTTATTTTACCAGAATTCTGTGTTGGGAGATAATTGGGGAGAAGAGTTCTGACAATGTTGAAACGGGCTTTGATATTTCATTTTGAATAAACTTTTTGGTTTGTGTTTTCTTATTTTGTATTATGTTAGCTTGCAATACAAAATAAAAAATGAAAACAAAATGAAACATTTTTGTTTGTTGAAACACTCTTTCAGTTGACCCCAACACATTTTGTTTAGGAATTTTCCTTCACAGAGAATTTTGAAATTTTTGGTTTTGGGATGGAGCCATACTTTGAATTCTTGGAATCCTTTGTGCAACAGAACTTCCATCCTCCTTGAAGCTCTAGTATTAAGGTTGTTGGTGGCTGAAAGCTATTACTATCCAACAGCTATGCAGTAGCCTATCTGAAGTTAGTTGATCTGTCAGATTGATGCTGGACATGTAGCCCATAACAACTAGCACCCTTATTGTCCTCAAAGGATGGAATGGGCATGGAGAGTGAACTGTCCTCTGAGGCCTATAAGTAGTACCGCCAGGTAAAAGTGAAGGCACCTTGGTTGGGGCAATGGGTAAGCAAGACTGTTCTATGGATAAGCAGAGGTTAAATCTCTAGCTAGAGCAGCCAATTAAGCAAAATTAACAAGACCTGTTGTTGACTAGGCTATGTGTGCCGTTTCATGATTTGTTGGAAGGGAAGACTTGAAAGCTAGCAAAACCTGTTCTGTCTAGCTTGGTTGTGTTAAGAATCATGAATTCCTAAGCAGCGAATGTGTGTTAAGAGATTCCTCAGGATTCTCAAGCACTTGTATTTTCCCAAGAGAGTTATCTTCTTGTTGCTGCTGGTGATCCAGTATTATCTCTTTTAAAAATGTAGCAACTATAGACCTAATTTGTGTCTCTTCTCGGAACCCTCTCCAATTTATCAACATCCTTCTTGAAACACCCCAGAACTGGACATAGTATTCCAGCAGCAGTCGCACCAGTGACAAATATAAAGATAAAATAACCTTTCTACTCCTGCTCGATACCCTATCTCCTCTCTCTCTAGTCTCCCAACAGTTTGACACTCTGGTGCATCTCCCAAACAGAATACTGATTTGGGTGGAAGCAGAGAAGGAAGAGATGAGGTGCATGCACACATAAGACAGAGACCCTGGCATGAGGGGGTTGCACGTAGCTCCTGAAATAGAGTGGGATGGGAGGGTGGCACACAGGGAGCTTGTGGGAGGAATGAAAGGAGTCCCTGGTGTCTTCAGTGAGCTCTGCATAGTGAAGCTAAAAAGTGTGTAACCCCTTAGTGATAGAAGATGTTAAATTCCTGAATCTATGTGATTGTGTTTAGAGGTGAAAGAACATGTATACATCTTTATGTAAAGCAGAGGAACACCCTGAGGATTAAGGAAGACTGCATCAGTGACATACAGTTCACATGTGGCTAGAAACCTTTATGATAGTTCAGGTTCTGAAGGATAAAGCCATGACTGCTAATTTTAAGAATTGCAGAATGCAAGACAGCATAATAAACCACCAGTTTTAGTGAAGAGCCTAATCTGGATTCTTTCTGTTTTAAGTCTTTAGAACTATAGACATTTGGGGCTTGATCTAAAGCTTGTTGAAATTAATGGAAAGATTTCAATTTGACTTCATTTGGTTTTGGATCAGGCCTTTAGAGCAGAACTTTCTCAAAGCAGTGTGGTGTCATAATACTTTTCCTCAGCAATTCTTTAAAAGCAGCATGTATAGGAAGCACACATGGCTATTTTCAATCTGGTTTAATTTGGGAATTTGTACTTTGACATCAACAGTTAACTGTTCTTTTTGTCTATATTGTTTGCACCTACATATGCAGTGACATCACAGGCTGCTGAAGAATAGATTTCAAATGAAGACTTTGGGTGTGCTTTTTGAAAGAGTTCAGCTGCAGATGGGCAGTTCCTTTCCTGTGGAAATTATCAAGGGAAAAATCAGTCTGCAGCCTGGGAAACTCTAGAACAGTCATGAATGATTTTTTTTTTTTTTGTATCTAGAATCTTATTGCACTTTACTTTTTTACTGAGCCTATTGATGTCTGATATGTTTTTTCTGAGGGAGAAGTAAAAGTTTTCATAGGATATAGTTGGCCCAATTTATTGTCTGTTAGAGAAAGAGAGAGAGAAATTACAAAACTTTTAAACTGTTGATTCCCACTTGGTCAAAGTTAATTGCTTAATTCATTTTCATTTTTAACTCCGTGGCTTTCTATCAGCTAAAGCCATATTTTCTTAATCTCTTACCATTCCAGTAAACATTCATCTGTTTTCCAGTAAGCAGACTTCAAGTAACCCACAAAAATTGAGGCTCATAATCTTTGGTACTCTCACTTCACAAAACGTTGTATAATGTAGGTGACTCAGATGAAAAATCTGTTTCTATAATTGATTGTAAAATCACCTGGCTGTGTAAATACATCACTTTATCACAACTGTGTGAATAAAGATAAGATCTTATTAAATCAGTTGTTCTGAATAGTGTAATTACAAAGTTCTGAGTCGGATAAAGCTATGATCCATATTGCTAATTGGTGGAATTCTGTATGGAAGTGCTGTAATATAGCACATGCAATATATGTAATTGGCTTCTTTAGTGTTTATTTACTCTTGGATCTGTTCAACATAATGAAAACAAGTTTTCAGGGAATGTAATGGAGGAGTGTAGGGATGCTGATCCATAGGAGGGTAGGTTGTTCTTCCCCACACTGTCTAGTGCTATGCTCCAGTGCTGTGTGAATGTCCCATAGCAGAAGTGATAGGTTAAAATACTGTGAAATTCTAGGATTAAAGAAAAAGGGTTAGACTTTCTGTGCACAAAACAGTTTTCATAACCAAAATCCTGTTTAGCATTCCCTGGTTAATAGTGACTTCATACAACATAAATTAAAGGCACTGGATATCTAGGATGCACGATTCACTCTAGACTGCTGCAGTTTGGGTACTGGGATGGCTTAAAATATGAGAGTTGAGTAAATAGATGTAACTGAGATGAACTGTACCTAAATTGCCTTGAAATTTCAACAATGCTGTATTCACTTCACAGTTTGACAATTCAGGAAACATTAATTATGCTAGATGTGATCCTTGGTGAAAATATTTAATTTAAAGTATAGTGTTTTAGAATTTAAAATCGGACATTGTTCTATTAACACAGCATGTTAGAGTAGCCTAAACTGTTTCAGTACACACTTTCCAAATATCTTTAGACCTCGTTAAACTAAATGCAGTCTTAAATGTAGCTTTTGGGGGTGAAGTAAAAAGTTTACATTGTCACTGAGAAATTAGCAAATGCCTTTGAACATGCATCTGACACTTGGAACGCACTGATTTTGAGGATGCTAGTATGTCTGTAGGTTGCTTAGGAAAACAAACAAAAATCCTGAAAATACAATAAGATGATTTTTGTTATCAGTCCTTTCATGAGGTGGTCTTAGTCATCTCCTATTGAGGCTTAATTCTTCACACACAAAAGAACTTCCCACATCCATCTCAAGCACAGACCAGCACAGTGGTCCTCAAAATTGAAACACAGGACTCTCATGGGCATCTCTTTAACTGGATACGACTCACTGCTGAGGGGACCAGATAAGTGCAGATTACCTAAACCAAACTGAATTTATTCATCCTACCAGTGTAAATTCCTGCCCCAATTGGGCTAAAATAAAGATGAGTTTATATCCCCCATTTCTATTTTTAAGGAATCCAGGGATTCTGAAACTACATCATCTCCCTGGTCTCCTTTCTTAGTGATTGGCTTTTTTTAATGGTTCCCCTGAGGGGTGAACAAGCAACTCCACCTGAAGCTGTATGATTTCATAATTAAAGATGCGAGAGCCAGGAGGATCTTGGTTTCTAATCCTGAATCATTTCCTGTGTGACTTGCAGGACATACAAGTACTGTAGTGCAATCTCTTTATCGCGCAAGTGCAATTTACAAATGTATAATTTTTTTTTTTTACATAACTGCACTTAGAAACAAAATAATGTAAAAATTTAGAGCCTACAAATAAAAGCAGGAAAGGGCATATGAATATTTAGCATATCTGGCACGTAACTACCTTGCAGTGCCTGCTACAACAATGCAATACGAATGCCTGTTCTCACTTCCAGGTGACATAGTAAATATAAACAAACTTTTGTCTTTTGGCTGAACAAAGAAGTAGGACTGAATGGACTTGTATGAGGTAAACTGAAAAATACTATATCTTTTTTTTTTTATAGTGTAAATATTTTAAATAAAAAATAATAAAATAAAGTGACCACTGTACAGTTTGTATTGTGTTATAATTTAAATCAATATATTTGAAAATAAAGAAAAACATCCAAAAATAGTTATAATAAATCTAAATTGCTATTCTATTAACTGTGCGATTAAAAGTGCAATTAATTGCAATTATTTTTTAATCTAGTTAATTTGTTTTGTGCTAATTTCATGCATTAACTGCAATTAATTGATAGCTCTACAAATATTCCACCAAAACTAACTTTCTAGTAAATAACAAATACAAAATCCAGGAGTCTAAGAATTAATTTCTACTTAATGTATCCTAGTATCTGTTGCAGCTATGACAGTGTTATAAACTTGGCCTCTTCCATTTCTGGCTGTAAGTCTACTTTAAATATGGATGCTAAGGTATCGGATATCTTATTGCTTGGTTTATTCATTTTTCCAAAACCATAGTTTTCCTATGTTCTGTATATGACGTCTCTTTCTGCACCCAAGAAGGCAGTTGAGTCATTCCTTCTAGTATTATCCAATGAATTGGCCAAAGGAGAGACTGCAAGATTTCAGGTTTCCAGGCCTCACCTTGGACTTTCATTGCTCCAATCCAGGAATGTGGTTTGGTGCAGGAGAGGGAGTGGGGTGGTTCTGTCAAGGGACTGTTATCCGTGGGACATTCTCCCTTTTTGGGGGTGGGGAGAGCGTGGCCAGTGATGGACTGCCAAGCTACTGGAAAGGGGTTTTTTTGGTGTGCATATATATATTCTGTTGCTGTGTTTTTCCAGATTTGACTGTTCCCTTTCCTCTAACAAAGATTCCTTTGTTTGTACAGTTTCAGAGAATTTGTGTGTGGGGAAGCTCTGCCCGTTACAGGCTCCCAGGGAGGCTGAGTTTAGTTTTCCCAGGTTACTGGGGGGAAGTTCAGCTGGCTTAGTTAATTATTGAGAGGGGTCCTAGATATATTGAACCTGGTTCTTTTGCTGCTGTTAACCACCTGGCAGAAAGGTTTCAACAGTTTAAACAATGGGTGAAATAAAATATTCTATCTAGAGAGGATCAAGCCAGTTTTGTTAAGTGAAAGCCATGTAGAATGAACCTGACACTTGAATACCCAGCAATAATTTCCCCTCCCTATATTGATGCCTTTAGTGGCATGATACAGCAATCTTTTGTTGTACAGAACAGCAAGAAAGCTGTTTAACCCGGAGTGTTATGGTGGCAGAGAGAACAGTTCTATTCTTAGATATGTCTAATAAGCCAGACAGGCTTACTCATCATACTCAGGGGAAATATTCTACTTTGCTCTTTAAGTCATATTGATTCTTATCCATATTATAGGTGTGCATGAGTCCCCTCATCTGGGTTTCAGGTTGGCCCCAGATTTTGCTCCCCCTCTCTAACCACCTTCTACTGTAACAGCCTTCCCTGAGACTCGTGTTACTTTTGAAAACGTTAGCAGGTGATTTGGAGTAACTCTGATTTTGGGTGCCCAAAATGAGACTCCTTAAAGGAGCCTGATTTCAGAAAGTGTTGAATATCCACCATCTGGAAATCATGTCCCTTGGCATATCAAATTGGGCACCCAGAATCACTGGTCACTTTTGAAAATCTTAGGTTCCTCCTCCTCCCCCCCCCCACATATATATTTAGATGCCTACATCTCTCAGTAGTTATCAGTGGTTCACTGTCAAACTGGGAGGATGTAGTAAGTGGGGTCCCACAAGAGTCTGTCCTGGGTCTGGTATTAATCAACATTTTCATTAATGACTTGGATAATAGAGCGGAGAGAGTGCCTATAACATTTGCAGACACCAAGCAGAGAGGGGTTGCAAGCACTTTTGAGGACAGGATTAGAATTCAAAACAACCTTGACAATTTGGAAAATGGTTTGAAATCCAGATGAAATTCAAAAAAGACAAGTGCAAAGTACTGCACTTAGGAAGGAAAAATCAAATGAGAATAACTGTCTCGGCAGTCATACTGTAGGAAAGGATCTGGGGGTTATAATGGCTCACAAATTGAATATGAACTAACAATGTGATGTAGATGCAAAAAAGGCTAATAGTCTAGGATGTGTTTAACAGAAGTGCCATATATAATATATATGAGAAGTAATTGTTCCCCTCTACTTGGCACTGGTGAGTCCTCAGATGGAGTTGTGTCCAGTTTTGGAAACTGGAGAGAGACCAGGGGGAGCAACAAAAATGATAGATCAGGTTTTCCAAAATCTTTTATGAGGAAAGGTTTTTTTTTTTAAAAGTGGGTATGTTTAGTCTTGAGAAATAACTCCACATATGTTAACTGTTACAAAGAAGACCGTGATTAATTGTTCTCTATGTCCGGTGAAGGTAGGATAAGAAGCAATGGGCTTAATCATCAGCATGGGAGTTTTAGGTTAGCTGTCAGGAAAAGTTTTCTAACCATAAGGATAGTTAAGTACTGGAATAAGTTACCAAGGCAGGTTGTAGAATTCCCATCCTTGGAGGCTTTTAAGAATAAGTTAAACACCTGTCGGGGAGGGTCCTGGTAAGTATACTTGGTCCTGCCTCTGTGCAGATGGGCTAGTTAGACTCTCAGAAATGTAGGGCTGGAATGGATCTCGAGAGGCCATGTTCAGTCTCAGTGCCATGCTATCTAAACCTCTCAGCCTTATTTATGTAATTCCTTTCATCCAAAAGGATCCCAAAGGGCTTTGTAGATGGTGTGTGTGGTATATGGAGATCACTCCGATACCTCTGAAATGTAATTATTCTTGAAAATTGTCATGAAATCTTTAAATAGCCACGAAGTGCTGACTACTTCAGTTTGAACAATTTATGTGAAAAACCACACCTGTTGCAGCACAATGCCCCCACTCTCATCCAGAATTGGCCTTAAAATTTTTGGGATAGATATCTTGGTGATTATTTAGCCATTTAATTGACTCCTTTCAAAATGAGGTGGGGAAAGAGACAGGCTGCTATTCAGGCTGACACCTTCCTCCTCTACCACAGGAGAAGCGGTACTCAGCGACTTGTTGCTCTGCACAGGTGCCAGTGTTAGAAAATTATTTCAGGGGAGAGCTCTTAAAGCCTGGAAATAGGAGGATCTCAGACTTCCTTTACCACAGGGATTTGTATTCATTCTGCTGAACTGCAGGTTATTTTCTGCCTTACAGAGAGAGGCCCTAGTACCATTGGTTGCAGGCTGGGTGGCCCCTCTATCTGAGGAGACAAAAATATTGGGAAGATGCCACAGCTGCGGATTTCAAACCTCAAAGGTCACTTCTGGGTGGCTGTAAGGAAGTGGGGCACGGGGATGGACTAAATCACCCCTGAGTTTTTAGAAAAAATGAGTCAAACTTGCATGGTTAGCCATGACAGACAGATTACAAAATATGCAATTGTCAGTATTTAGATTTATGCATAAATCTAATCATTACTCAGTCGTATTTAGGTGCTTTGATTGTACTTTGAATGCAGATTAAATTAGTAAATGTGGGGCGCATATTTGATGTCTTCTTTTGTCAACCATTTCTATTCTTTGAAGATTTTCTTATCCTCATAAGGACCATATTTTTAACTTTTATCTTGAAACAACTTTCATAAAAAATAAAATTTATCTTCAGAACAGAGGGTAGTCTAGAATTAAATATTTTTTAATGCTACAGTTTTTTCTTAAATCCTAAACTTCTTTGACTCTTGTAGTCATTGACACTGATTCGGTGCTAATCTTTACAATCTGTCAGCAACCCAGAAAAATACAAAGGTACAGATTCTCCTTTCTATGCAGAAGCATATGGATGGAAACAATGCAAAAATTAATGCAAAGACCAAGACAGTTCTTGCTACTCCTTTAATTTCCCTCCCACACACTTTGGTCCACAGGACTAATGGGAGGGCGAGGGAATAAGTTGCGAGGTCCAAAAGTTCATCAGAGGCCAGAAATCTTGGTCCTCAACCCCATGGATGCAGGCCAGCTCCACAGATGGGCTGTCAGGAATGAGAGCCTGCAGCTGAGCCTGGGACTAGCTAGCTCAGTTTCTAGGCAGGTTAATGAACACAGATGAACTACAGCAGAACTGCCCAATTGGCAGACCCATCTGGTTTGACTGGAGGGAACCAGCAGGCATGCTCTAAGCTCAGCAGCAGCTGCTGACTTGCTGCTCAATGCTGCAGTCATTCCTGTGCTTGCCTTGTTCCCAGCCTTGCTCCCACCCTGCTCCCTTGCCCTGCTTTTGACTCCAGCCCTGACCCTTGGCTCTGACTTGTGCTTTCTGATTCCGTTGCTGAGCTTTGGCTTTGACCTGTTTGGTTCTGGTTAATAACTTCTGAATCTGGCTCCAGATCTGACTCCTGAGTTAACAGTACTTGAGTCATATTAATTCTTTCAAGTTGTCCCTGGGTCTGCCATAGTCTGGAGTGAAGAGCATACTAGCTGGTAGGGCTCCTTCCCTGAAATGATGCATTTCTGCACAGTCCAAGGGTCAGACAGCATCTTTGCAAGAGGAGCATATTTAAATTCTTCCCTTTCCCCTTGCTGGTCCAATGGATTTGCATCCCTCTGCTCTGTGCAGTGGTTGAGCACATAGGCCTACATTTGCCATTATGCTGGCTTCCATGTACGTTGGCTTACCTTTTTAAAAAAAATTATTATTATTAAAGCATGTTACCACAGATGATTTTAGAAAAACTAAAAGTGGTGCATGGCGAAGTAGAGGACCTACGCTGCTCCTGGCAAGCCTGGAGTTTGCAGCAACTCGGGCTCATGCTTGCGCTGCAGGAAATTGCCATAGAATATGGCTGCTCCAGAAACAAGAAGAGAGAGAGAGAGCTTGAAAGACAGCTGTTCTCTGAACCCAGGGCTGTGAGGCTGGGTTAATGTTTTTGTGTTATATTTTGTGTACATGTGTACCAAGAACTGACCCTGTCTCCGATTTCATTGTTCCGAACTTCCTTGTCAGTTGACAATGGTGGCCTAGTTCTACAAAGAGGGCTGGTCTATACTAGAAAATTAGATCAACTCAGCAACTTCACTTAGGGATGTGAAAAAATTCCATACCCCTGAGCAGTGTATTTAAACTGGCCTTAGTCCCTGTGTAGAGAGCACTAGGTCAATGGAAGAATTCTTCCATCAACCTAGCTATTGCCTCTCGGGGAGGTAGATTACCTATGCCAATGGGAGAACCTCTCCCGTCGGTGCAGGTAGTGTCTACACTGAAGCACTATAGCAGTGCAGCTGCAGAACTAGACAAGCCATGGGAGATCCTAACTCACTAATATATCAGTGTTATTCCACCGACTAGTGGACCAACGTTGGAAGAAAATTGATGTAACACAGTCGTGCATCAATCTGCTATGTTGTTTTCTATAGTCTGAGTAGATTTGGAATATCAACCACTCCAACGTGAACATTAAAAAGTTTACATAAAAGTGCGTGGGGGGCAATCCTGCCAAAGTCCTATAGACTTGTTTTTGTCCCCGCTTCTGGTGTCCTATGGGATTCAATTGCTTGAAGACATTTTGGGTCAAGTTCTGTACTCCGTGTATGCAGGGAAAACTCCCAGACTCAATGGGAGTTTAGTCTGCATAAGGAGTATGAGTAGGGTGACCAGACATCCCGATAAAATCGGGACCATCCTGATTTTTTTATCATTTGTCCCACATCCCGACCGATGGCCTTTTGTCCCGATTTTCAGTCTTCTTCTGGTTTTTTGGTTGTTTTCTTTTTCTTCCCTCGACAATTTCCGGCGGCAGAGGCTCTTCCGTTTTTTTTTTTTTTTTTTTGCTCAACAACTTCGGGCGGGAGAGGCTCTTCTGGGTTTTTTTTCTCGACAACTTCTGTGCAGGAAGTCTCGATTTTCGGGTCTTCTCATCTGGTCACCCTAAGTATGAGCCTCTTTGTATTTGAACAGTTTATTTCTGTTCAGATTATATACTGCTGAAGAAGAGCACATGTAAACCTGACCTCTGTGACCAAGGGCAAAAATAAAGCATACATATTCTTAACCTACAGGGTTTTTTGAGAGGACTCCTTAAAATAAATAAAAATAGGATACTCCTCTCTAGGCCTTTCTCAACCAGGGGGAATATGCCTTGGAGGAAGCAAATTTATAAAAAGGGGATGGTGAGGGGAGGTTTAAGCGAGCTTACAATACTGATTAGGCCAGTCTGCATAGCAAACACTACCTACTATTACTATGGGGATAAAATTCTACATGAGCAAAATATTTTGAGTTGAGAGATTTTTGTTTCTACACCACTCTTCCTTTATTCAGCATCTCTGGGGTTCCTTCAAATGACCAGGGAAAACCATGCAAACCATTACTCAATTTTTAAACTACATTTCATAGTACCCTAGAAACTACTGGGATTCCACAACCTCCCTTGAAGTTTATTCTAGAACCCAAGTATCCTTATAAAATTAGAAACATTTTCCTAATACCTAACCTAAATCTCCCTTGCTGCAGATTAAATCTATTACTGCTTGTCCTATCTTCAGTGGACATAGAGAACAATTGAATGCCGTCCTCTTTATAGCAGTCCTTAACATATCTGAAGACTGTTATCAGGTCTCCCCTACATCCCCAGTCGTCTTTTCTCAAAACTAAGCATATCCAGGTTTTTAACCTTCCTTATAGGTCAGGTTTTCTGAACCTTTCATCAGTTTTGTTCCTCTCCTCTGGACTCCCTCCGATTTATCCACATCTTTCCTGAAGTGTAGTTCCCTATCTACAGATTACTAGCTGAGGCCTTGCCCACACCGAGTAGAGCGGGAAATACCTCCTGTGCCTCACATACAGCACTTCTGTTAATACACCGCAGAATATTAGCCTTTTTCACAACTGCATCACATTGACTCTCATTTCGCCCAGATTCTTTTCAGCAGTACTATCAACTAGTCAGATATTTCCCATTTTGTAGTTGTGCATTTGATTTTTTTTTCCTTTCTAAATGCAGTACTCTGCGCTTTCTTTATTGAATTTCATCTTGTTGATTTCAGACCAATTCTCTAATTTGTCACCGTTGTTTTGAATTCTAATCCTGTCCTATTCAGCCTTCCACAGGCGATATCTACATTGAAGAACAATATCCTTTGCCTGCTAATAATAAATTTGTTACCCTATGGCTAACTATATAAGAATTTAAACTACATAACGCTTTTGTACTGGAATGAAGTATTGGGCTATAACTGATTCGGGGGGGGGGGGAGGATAGCTCAGTGGTTTGAGCATTGGCCTGCTAAACCCAGGGTTGTAAGTTCAATCCTTGGGGGGCCATTTAGGGATCTGGGGCAAAAATTGGGGATTGGTCCTGCTTTGAGCAGGGGGTTGGACTAGATGACCTTCTAAGGTCCCTTCCAACCCTGATATTCTGTGATTCTATGTGTCTTCCACTGAGCTATCTTTTTAGTTCCTGTTGCACTTCATGGTTCTGTAATTTACCTTTCGCTTAGAAACCACTTGATTTGTAAAAAAAGAGCTTCTTGAAAATCTAAAATTAGTTTTAATATAAGTTGGGTCTCTTGTCTTTTCAACTGTATTCTTGTTCCCATTTATTTAGGAGATTTTCAAAGACACAGATGGAAGTTTGAGGGCAGTTTAGGCATTTAACTGCACCTTTGAAAATCTTTTTTTTTTTTTTTAAATGTATAGTGTTCTTGAAAGAAAGTGGTTGTGATTTCTAAATGTGGTGCTTGTAATTAATTTTGCTGTTATGAAAAGGTGGGGGGCTGGAGACAAATCTGTGAGTAGAGGGTAGTTTATTCACTTCCTCAGGCTGAGCCTGACTCATAAAAATCATTAGGAAGTTTTGCCATTAACACCAGTAGAAAGCAGACTTGGGCCTCTTGCTTCTGCAGTGCTTCTACATTGGTATATCTTGAGGTTTTTGCTAGTTTTGGTCCTTCAGTATAAAGCATCAGTTCTTGCCCTACTAAAGAGTCTGCTCCTTGTAACCATTCACACCAGTAACTGATTTCTGGGTGCAAAATGCATTAGGACTCTGGCAGAAACTTTTTGAATTTGCTGGCACAGCCGGCAGTAGCGTAGCCGGGGGGGGAGCAGTGGGAGCGGCTGCTCCCCCTGTGAGCAGAAACGGCGCCTTAAAAAGGAAGCGCCGCTTCTTGCACTCACCTGGCGGCGCTCCGGGTCTTCAGCGGCTTTTCGGTGGCGGTGAGTGAGGACCCGCTGCCGAAGACCCGGAGCGCCGCCGGGTGAGTACAGGGGGAGGCGCCTTTTTATAGCACCGCTCCCCCTTGTGCTCCGGACCTGGCTGCGCTACAGACAGCAGGCTTAAATTCACAAGCACTAAAATACAAATGATGTAAAAATCTATAGGAGAGTGCACAACTGATTGCTATATTTATCCTATACATATTTGAAAGCATGGAATCAGTGTTGCAGAGTCAAAAACGTTAATAGCACAGAGGATTTGGTTTAAAATGGCTTCAGTAGTCTGACATTTTGCAGAAATTTAATCCTTGAGATTAAAGTTGTTCATCAGATTTCACACAGGTTTCAGTACAAATGGCAAACAGTATTAGTGATAATTTTACATTTAATGCTATATATGGGCTTTTACATCAGTCTGCAGTTTCATATTAAATAAATACTAGCAAGAGTTTAGAGTTTTGAATGTTTATGGAGAATATAGCATCCGCCCCCACACCCCCTATACTCTCAAAAACACCTTCTGAAGATTGAGCTTTGATTTATTTAAACTGAGGGACAGGTAGACAAATTAAATCCACTACAATGTAAAAGGACTTATTTTGAGTTAACGAGAAAATCTTGCTTAGATAAATTGCAGGCTTCTGGAGTAGTAGTTTATTATGTTTTGCACATACAAGTAAGTGCAGAAGACGTAGTACAGCCATCTTTGCAAGATACATCAGCTGGTGTATTGATACATTCATCCCCAGTGCCAAGCAACTCCAACTACTCATTGGTTAAAGAAAACTTTGTATTCATTGAGGTACAGTTATTTACCAATGTATTTTACAGTCAGGCGGCAGAGCAGGCACAATTAATATATTGTAAAATAAAAAAGCATTACAGAGATGATCTGTAATGGGCACTCACTGACAGTGTATGCAGTGCCAAAGTGTGGAAGAGTACACTGGAAATGCTCCAGCCAAGGGGGAAGCAAGACCCTGCAGGAATTCTATTTTGGTTATAGAAATGCCTGTTAAGAATGTGAGCAATTATCATTATGAAACCAATAGTTGCTATGATTCAGTCCAATTCCTCCCCTCTCTCCCATGTTACATATTGGTTGAGCTGGTTTGAATTTAGCATGCTTTTAAAAAAGAAATAGCTTCCTTTTTTGCTTCACTCTGGACCAAGAATAGCGTTAGTTTTGAAAAATAAAAGTGAAGAATTGGTACTGACAGCTGTTAATTTTTGTGATTTTGGGGGGGGAGTGTTAGGGGGAAGCTGTCATGAAACACAGAGCTAGTGCTATTTACTCTTATATACTCTTGGATAATATACTCTTGGGAATCTGCTTTCAGAATGCTTACTACAGATCAACATTAAACTACAGAATAAATAACCCAAGTCATTGTAGCCTTCTGTGCAGCATGGGCAGGAACCAAATTACATCAATAAAGAAAAACCTAATGGGCGTATGAGGGGCATGCTCCACTCCATAGCAGACTCCAACTTCAAAAAAACCATGCATATCTCATCATGAGCCATTTGGGAGAAGTGGAAGGGCTAGGAGGCAGGATGGGTAAGGAGCCAAGGAAGAGCTGATCTGCACAACGTCATCTCTCCTCTCTCTCTCCCCTGCCAAAACATAGGCGAAATGTAAAAAACAGGGAACAGTTTAAAGTAGCATTAATTGCTCTTATGCCTCTAAATACATCCTAGAGGAATGTCAGAACACAGGCATTAATTGGGAGCCAACAGCAATATGGATACAAGACTTTCTCATCCCTCAGCATGGCGTGCATGTATGAACGTAGAGGGAAGACTTCTCAACAACACACATAGCCAGGGACTAGTATGTTTGGGACCAAAGAGTCCCATTGGTCTGTGGGGAGACTACATTAGGTCCTGCTCCCTGTCAAGTACACAGGGTATCTGACCCAATGAGGAAGAGAAGATGTTGCATTGGAGTGGAGTTATCCTAATCTTATGCACTCTTTCTGATTAACATTCTCTTGGGAGTACAGGAATCACAATATTTTTACTGTGTAAACTCCCATTGAAGTTTGCATGTATTTGTTACAATTGCCATTGTATTTTGGTTTTATCTGAGTCAACCATGAAAAGTGTGAGAATCACAATGGCTGTATTGATATTCATGAATCTAAAAGATTTGCCCGATACCAACCTCTTGATTTGTAATAGGGATTATTAAAGTATCATTTGAACTGTTCTAGCTTAGGTATTTTTATTGTATCTTCCATGACTGTTGCATAAAACCAGTGTATACCCACAAACAAGCTTCCAGTGGCTATTGTCCCATGTAGTCTCTGATGCTTCGCAATTAGAATAAATAAAGAAAGTGCCTCAAATGGTTCTCCTGTAGCCTTCTGGAAATAGTGGGTGAGGAGAAATTTGGGTTTTTTTTAAATTTCATTTTAAGATATATAAAAGAGGAACCTTTTCAGGCAATTTTGAGAGCATCAAATGTTATAATACATTTTTTCCTTTTATTTATAAGGGACTCAGTACATTATGAATTTTAAGTTGTCTCTTTAAAAAGTAAATATCAAATGTAGTAATCTACACATTCTAAACAAATTTACTCCTATCAATCTAATTTTCATTATAAAATTAAACATCAAATACTAAAACTGTCTTGGACAACAGATTGACTTGAAAATAACTGTCTCTGAAGTGTAAAGTGGTAGTTAGTTGATTTATATTTAATAATGTCCTCTGATAGCTATAGATTAAAATGTGGGGCACATCTTTTAAAGCTTTTTTCAGTTTTTCAGTACGATCATATTAGATTTTAATGTAGGTTTAGATTTCACATTGCCATAGAGACTTTAAGGCCAGAAAAGACCATTATATTTATGTTGTCTGCCCTCCTGCATTACATAGACCAGTAATGCAGATTTTTACCAGTGATTCCTGCATGAAGCTTCGAACTTCTGTTTTGAGCTAGCGTGTATCTTTTAAGAAGACATCCAGTGTTGATTGAAAGACTTCAAGTGATGGAGAATCCACACAAATGTAGTGAATGTAATGTAGGCATTGTTGGTACATTCAGTAGACTTTTACCACCAAGAAATATGATTGAGACATTGGAAGGATAGAGGGTTTAACTATGCAAGAGTTTATTGCATGGTTGATTGTCATTCTGTGCCAATGTAGTTCAGGGTCTGAAGGACAAGCTGCAACATTTTGGAAAAAACATGGAATCTATTCGTGGTGTGAATCTTAGCCCAGGTCTACACTAACCCCCCCTGTCGAACTAAGATACGCAACTTCAGCTACGTTAATAACGTAGCTGAAGTCGAAGTACCTTAGTTCGAACTTACCTGTGGTCCAGACGCAGCGCGCAGGCTCCCCCGTCGACTCCGCCTACTCCACTCGTCGAGCTGGATTACCAGCGTCGACGAGGGAGCACTTTCTGGTTCGATTTATCGCGTCTTGACAAGACGCGATAAATCGAACCCAGAACATCGATCCCGCGCCTCCGACGCGACGGGTAAGTATAGACATACCCTTAGAAGTATGATTGCAAAATGACCACTCTACTCAACAGAAAACTTGCTACATGTTCAAAGTCCTAAAATGTGATGCTTTTTATTCATATATTGCAAAGACAATAGAGTATGATGGATTCTACATTCTTCCACCTCAACAAAGTAAATTTCAGTTATTGAGACATTTGCAAGAGAAGGCATAGACTCATACATGTCACTGAGGACACAATGTGAGAACTGGAGTAGCACAGCTGAGAGGGTCTGCTTGACCTGGGGAATCTTTTTATTACCAGTGATGAGATAGAATTAGAGAAATAACCAGCTTAACTCTTGAATCCTTAGTTGATTGATTTTTGCAATTCCATTTCTTGTAATTGCATCCATTTTATAAACTGATCTTTTTGGATGTGGAAATTGAAGAGACTGTAAACATGGAGCCCCACAGTGCCATTTTAATAGCTTTTCGGAATGCAACTGCACTTTAAGATGCATAGGAAAAGTTTCAGGTTTTGTTTAGTTTTTAAAGGGGGGAGAGAGGTTAAGTGTAGTCTTAAAAAACAAAACCAAGCTGACTCTTCTCCTCCCCCCCCCCCAAAAAAAAGTTTTCCATCTTAGAGGTAAAGCATGCATATAAAGCATTGTTTCTTCACTTGCCTATTATGAGTTTGAGCCTAGCAGGTCATTAGTATTGAAACTGGTTTCTGTGAGCACTGCACACACTTAGCACCTCCCCGAATCAAGTCTTACGTATCTAACCTTGCTTGTACTGAAGACAATGGCAGAACTCTCATGGACTTCAGTTGGGAGAAGATCAGATCTTGTATTTGGAGAAAT
Source organism: Chelydra serpentina (assembly GCA_037349315.1). Classification (NCBI taxonomy): domain Eukaryota; kingdom Metazoa; phylum Chordata; order Testudines; family Chelydridae; genus Chelydra; species Chelydra serpentina. The sequence continues at coordinate 51,204,827 of JBAIAC010000010.1, forward strand.
GCCTAGGCACAGAGGTGCCTAGATGCTCTGAGTATGTTTCCCAGACCTGAAGAAGAGGTCCGTGTAAGCTCGAAAAATTCTCTTTCTCCAGCAGAGGTAGATCCAATGTAAGATATTATCTCACCTACCTTGTCTCCTTAGGCACAGAAGGTGTGATAAGGACTAAGTAGCAACTTCTCTCTTGCAGTGTGTGTGGTGGGCAATTGTTTTTTGGGGGTGAGCTTTATTAGATTTTATTTTTTCACTTCTTGTATATTGATGCCTTTGTAGGCAATGTTGTGCACCTGTAATTGACTCAGCTCTTTCCTGGCTGTTCATCTTGTGGGGGCAATTCATCATGCTTGGATAGCAAAAAATAAACACTGTAGAGAAAATCTTATGATAGACAGTGGGTGGAAAACTGTTAAGTCAAGGGAGAAGTGGAAGGAGAGGAAGAGAAAGTAGTATAATAGAAGTGTTATTTCAACTCTGCCCCCCCCTCCAAGTGTAGGGGGTTTTTTGGAGCGGGGGGTTAGTTTCAATTTAATCTAGAAGTTTACTTTTTAGTAGTATTTAAAAGTGGGATGCGTTTGCTCATTACCAACCAGTGTCCATTGCTTCTCTACATGGAGAACAAAGGAGAAAAAATCATATATTGTAAAATAAGCTGACAATACAGTTTGACAATGGCTTTTATTACTAATTTAATTAACATTTTCTCTATGCAAAGTAAAACTTTTTTAGTAGAATATTTTATTGTTCCCTGCCTCAAAATAAGAACTTAGCATTTGTTGGGTCCCGTCTTGTGGTGTGCCCTTCCCTCTCATTGATGCGAGGTGGGAGTTGAGTTCAGTCAGCTTCTTGCAGGTTCAGGATCTTGTGTGCTCAGAATTCCCTTTTGACCCCAATGGGAAACTGAATGCACAAGGAATGTTGGGCTTCTTCCATTAATTTATTTTGAATGCTTACAAAAAGTTACAGCTGTGCTAGATCGCCGCCCCAAATAGCTTATCCAAGGGCCCCGTCCTGTAGGATGCTGAGCGCTTCAGCTCCTGTGGAAATAACTTTACCGTCAAGTTGACTTCATGGGAGTCGATGCCTGCCTGCATTTTAGCAAGTTGCACACTGTAACTTACAGTTTATACATCTATAAAATATTACATAGATTATTCTAAAAACAGCCTTGATTCTGTTCTATAACCTGCCCACCACCCGTTTCACAAGGCTACACTTATAACTATAACTTCTGTAATATTTTAAATCCTTGACTGCAAAATCGGAACATAATGCATTCTGCAAACAAGTTAACTCCTTTTGTCTCCTTCATAAGTAATTATTGTATGTGATAGCCTGATTTGATGAATGGGATGCCATGAGGGTTAGCCCCCTCTGTTTAGCATGTCTTTGGTTAAAGATGAAAAAGTAATCTGAATCTTGAAGATGGGGCCTTGGACTCTTGTTTCGGAGTGAATAGAAGAGGTGTAGATTAGGTCTTCTGCCCCCTTGTGGATGGGGAAATGATGGTGTTTCTAACACACACACAAAAATGCATTATTGTATGTGTAGTTTCTTAATCATAGTTTTGAGTTCAGGCTGAGGAATGGTGGATTTCAATTTGTATATTTAGGATAACTGGTCAGATGTTGGTGGGTTTTTTTTGGCCAGCAGTGACCATGTGAAGTGGAAGGTGATCTGTGAAGTGGCTGGATAGTGGTTTGTGGGAATATTTATACTTTTTATATTCAAAATGTGTATGGTACAGGTGAGTAGATATAAGAGGGAGGCTGGTTTTTTTGTAGTTGAGAGAGGCATATGGGGAAAAAGTTAAGGCTGTTTTCAGAAGTGCATTTATTTGCGGTATTGAATATACATTTGAATATGTATCTATTTTCCCGTCAGTTTGTTTCCATACTTTAATTGCTTATGGATTTTACTGTAATGCTTCATAGTGCATGTTTGTTTGTTTTAGTGTTACCTACAGCCTTAACTTAGTATGTGTGGTTTGGGTGCCGGAGAGGGGGATGATGATTTTCATTAATCCAGTATGTGTCACTAGAATTAACATCATAGCACTGAAAGTTCTAAATAATCAGCTGTTTTTTATATATATATAGATAGATAGATAGATAGATACACACACACACAACTGCAACTCACTCCTCACAATTTAAATCTGCAGAAGAATGGTGTTATTCTGTATCTGTGCTCAAACATCGTGCAGTTGTGTTGATAGTACAGTGAGACTCTATATCTGGTATAATTGGAGGAGGTAGGGTGTGCATCATGGAATTGCAGCCCCCACCCCTTCCCATTCTTCTAGGTTAAAAGAGGATTTCTCAAATGATGAAACACAGCTTTCTAAGGACAGGAACCAAGGGACAGTTGATGTCTATGGAAAGTTGCTATAAATAACTCAGTGTGTTAACATAAATTCTTTCACTAATGAAACCTACAAAAGGGGTTTTGTTCCAATCCTGCAAAATACTTAGTATGTCCCTGTCAGATTCGTACGTGCCTGTTTGAATATCAGCACTTCTCCCTTCATGTCCTCTCCTGCCCCAAAAGGAGAGTTGAGGGTGAAATCTATATACTAAAACTATCAAATTGTTGTTGTAATCATACAATTGATCTTTATAAAGAGTTCTTTCCGTTGTTAATAGTAAAAGCGACATTGGTTGGAATTTTTTTTTTTTTTTGGTCCACTAGGGCACAATTTGTTGAGGCGTTAGCTGAGATTTAAAAATTAAATTGCTTTGTAGTATATCTTGCCACTTGTTTCTCTGTAAATGTGCCCAATTAGCCTTGCTCAGAAGCTGTAGCTACTTAAACCTCGAAAGACTCACTGGGCTTATAAATGATCACTTGTGAATCCTAAAATCAAAAGGTTCTTACACAGGAGAAAAAAGCCTCTGTAGCTGCTGGGGCAATGTAAGATCTGCTGACTATGAAACTTCCTGGCTTTAAATTCCCTTTACTATGCAAGTCTGCCTCTTTGCTTTCCCCTTCATCTATGACCTCTCCGTGTCCACCTAGGGTATGTCTACACACATGGGGGGAGGGATAGCTCAGTGGTTTGAGCATTGGCCTGCTAAACCCAGGGTTGTGAGTTCAATCCTTGAGGGGGCCATCTGGGGAAAAAATTGGGGATTGGTCCTGCTTTGAGCAGGGGGTTGGACTAGATGACCTTCTAAGGTCCCTTCCAACCCTCATATTCTATGATACACTGCAAGACAAGCCTGGCTTCAGAATCAAGCTCAAGCCTAACTCCCACCTTTCATCTACACACAAATGGTGCTGACCCAGTGCCCCAGGACCCTGGAGTCTGAGCAAGAGTTAAGCCATGACCCAGGGTTCAAGCATAGGCGCGGACGTCCGGTTCCGCCCGTGGGTGCCGTCACTCGGGGGCGGGGCCCCGCCGGGCCCCGCCCCTGACGCCGGGTGACATTGCGGTGCCCCGCCCCCGACGCGACGTTGCCCAGCGTCGGGGGCGGGGCCCCGCAACATGTGCCGGTAAGTTTGCCGTGGGTCCGGGGCGGGCGGGGAGTTACCGGTGGGTGCAGAGCACCCACCAATTTTTCTCCGTGGGTGCTCCAGCCCCGGAGCACCCACGAAGTCGGCGCCTATGGGTTCAAGCCCTATTGCTTTGCAGTGTAGACACAGCCCCACTTGATTGGGATCCTGGGAGTCCAGTCCCAGTTCCACGGGCCAACTTCCTTTGTCCTCTCTCTCCTAAGAATCTCCAGTTAACTCCAGTGAAAACAGAAGCAATCCCCCTTGGCGTACAGCAGCAGCAGCTCAGTAAGTCAGCATTAACCCTTCCTTTGCCTTCTGAACACTGAGTTGCAAACACCCCACCAAAGAGCCTTCTGTGTTTGCAGTGGAGACTAACCAGAATATGCCTTTTTTTTAAAGTGAACTGCTTCATGGTCACGGGAGCACAGCTTGAATTTGGTGAATCTCTGGTGCAAGGCCAGCAAAACTGCATTTTAGCAAAAGTTTCAGCAATGACCGCACATAACGGCAAATAGTGAAGAAACTGGCATCTTTTCATATTTACCGGACTGGTGGCCAGCACAGGGAGCAGACTAAGCTGCTCAAGAGCAAGTACAGAAAAACCAGGGACCAGAACCGCATCTCTGGCAACTTGCCAACATCATGCCCATTTTTTGAGGAGTTTGACTAGGCACTGCACCCAGCATGGAGCCAGTCATGGTGCATGATGACCTGGTCAGCTGGGATGGTGCCCTGCTGGCCCCAGAATCCAGTGTGGGGTCTCATAGGAGCCAGCAGCAGGCGCTGCGTAAGGCTTATGAAGTCGTTCTGTTGATGAAATCAGTCCCAAAGCAGGCTTTGGAACAGGAGCAGCAGCAGCACATTCTGGGTCCATACTTAGAGGAGCTGTTTGATGTACCCACTGAGGAACAGCCTGCTGTGGTGCCTGCAGCAGACACAAAAACCACCCCTGAACCCAGTAAGTTTCTGGAACCATTATAAAGTTTTGTCGTTACAGTAACGGGAGGGATTTCCACTCTATGAACCAAAGCGAAAGTTATGAGAAGCCCTGACTAACAGCATGTATCCGCTAATGGCAGATTGTATCCTAGAGCCTTGGAGTCCCTCTTCTCAATTCCCCCCTCCACATGGAGTACAATGGCAGCCAGGAAATGCAAACCGTAAAGACCACCTTTTAAAGTGTGTTGTTATTGGAAAGGCGCAGATTTTTACTAGGGCCATTCCTGCTTTTTAAAATAACCGAACATTGGCATGACTTTTAATTTTGCTGCTCTGTAACCACTCAATCGTCTATCCAGCTGCTTGGAAACAGTGAATTTGCGGGCGGGAAGGAGAGGGGATAGAGAAATGTGTTCCATTTCTAAATCTAGTCCATTTCAGTTAGATGCAGTCCATAGATGATAAAATCATTTGTGCCCAGTATGACAGGGGTTTGAATTTTTGTCCGGAAATGTGCTGGGGGCGGAGAGGAGAAAGGCTATGCAGTTCTGCATGTTTGCATGCAGCCCTAACCAGCTAAGCCATATAGAAGCTAACATGGCTTCCTGTTGATTCCTTCATTAATTCTGACTCAATGATGAGTGCTGATAGCTGCAAACTATTCCTGAAGCAGGAACTCCAGGTAGGTAGGTAGTCACATTTTAGGGAAGGGCATATTTTCCAGGTCCACGTTGGTAGCTGACCAGCCTACTCCACTCATACATGTGCTGTTCAGTCACTATACATTTGAATACTTTAGCGGCATATACTGTAGGTTTCCCATAATTTCCCTGAATAACCTCTCCCTTTGCCAATCAAGCACCACAAGAACAGTTATGTCCTTCAAAGTGTGAAAGGCCGGAAATTATGGGAAAAGTCCTTGTAGTAAGGCCACTGGCCACCCCTTCCCACTCCATCCCCAATAGGTCTGCAATTTTTAGAAAACAAACAGCTTTGAGTTTTTATTTTACCATTGTCTCTGCACTTCTTTCACTGTGACTAACCAGGCTGTGTGCAGGCAGCTTCTGTGGACTGAAACTCCCTGTCACAATATATTGAAATTCAGTTTTATAAAGTAACATTTTATGTCCTTGAAATTCCACAAGAATTATTTCTGTGCTCCTTCACAGAGCCATTTGAGACAACAACCCTGTGTGTGCCTTGTCCTGTTCCAGGCCTCTCAACCTCTGCTGGCCCTAATATCTCCACAGATTGCCCACAGTGCAGTACAAGCCTGGCCTATTGTACCTTCCTGGACCGTTCCAAGAGAAAGCATCCCCCACCCAACCCCCATTTCATAAATAATCATATCATTCACAAGCACATTGCAGGGCAATCAAGCCCCATCCCCCCACAAGAACATTCATAAAGGTACTATTCCACCTCTTCCATTGGACCATGGAAGTCCATAATGTGAGAGCACAAAAAATCCCTGATTTTTCTTGCCCGGGTGCATCCAGCTCCAGCTGTGGTAGGAGCACTTTCTAGTTGAGCGTACCGATTCAGTAGCCCCTCTCTGCCATAGGTCCTCAGGAGGAAATGGCTCACCTCTTGCTTCACAAAGATTACAAAGAGCGCAGCAAGCCACAGTGATGTGGACAGCATTAATCACACTGGAATCCAAATGGATCTGTCAACACCTCCAACGGGATTTCAGTTTTCCAAAATACATTCACAATCATTCTACACCAGCTGAGTGTAATTAAACTTTTTCTTGCCAGCCTCTGAAGTCAGGGTATGGTTTTATAAGCCAAGGCAAACGGGACTATGCGGGGTCCCCCAGAATATTGGCGGCGACAGTAACTCTCTGTTTATGACAGTGACATTTGGTGGGAATAGTATCCCAGTCTGTCCATGAATGTAGACTCCTGATTGGTGAAAAACCCTGGCATTGTGAACTTTCCCAGTGCAGCCTACATTGACATTCATAAATCAACCTCTGTGATACACAAGGGCCTGCATAAAAATGGATTAGTACAAAGGAGGGCAATCTGTGGGCACATGAGTCTCATCAGAGTCCCCAATGCAGTCTGGAAACCCTACTCTCTCCAAGCCAGCAGTTCTCAAGAATATCTTTTATGCCTGCCATGTTGGGAAACCACCTACCTGATTGCCTCAGAAACCTCCGCCACCATCACTTTATCCACAGTCGACTTTCCTACACCAAACTGATTGGCAACAGACAATAGCAGTTTGGTGTAGCCAGCTTCCAGACAGCTATAGCAACCCACTTTTGGACCCGCAAGGGTGGCCGCATGCATGTGTCTTTATGCTGGAGGGTTGGGGCAAGCTGCTCACAAAGCTCCAGAAATGTAGATGTCTTCATGTGAGCGTTCTAGACCCACTGCTGGTCATCCGACGTCTGCATGACATTGTGATCCCACCACACTGTCCTTGTGGCCCTGTGTAGGGGGTGTCGGCAGCTATACCAAAGGTACTGAGCAGCATCAGCCAGTACAAATCTGTCATGCCTGGGTGGTGATTCTCCTCCATCATAAGCTCTGTTGGGTGCCTTTGTTGGGTCAGAAAACACCACCGAAATGTCCACCAGCACCTCGCAGAAGCTCTGCCCAATCCCTGACACAGGAGTGAAAATGCAAGCAAGAGAAGCTCTTGAAAAGGGGTCTCCTCCATGTTGGTCACCAGGCTGTGTTGGTGGGCTGTTCAAACTTCCCAGAACATGCAGGGTGGGTAATCAAGTTTTCCCACAGTGCATCAAAGGGCTAGAACAGCCTCATGTCAGGAGGGCACGAAGGAATTTGTGATATGGTTAGTTTGCCTCATGTCTGCATGTTGCAGTGTGGACACCAGAGCCCCAGGTTTGAGCCCAAGTTGGAAGATTCTTAATGTAGGGCTAACCATCAGTGTAGATGCTCAAGTCCCACTAACTCTGGGCAGGGTGACCAGACAACAAGTGTGAAAAATCGGGACGGGGGTGGGGGGTAATAGGAGCCTATATAAGAAAAAGACTCAAAAATCGGGACTGTCCCTATAAAATCGGGACATCTGGTCACCCTAACTCTGGGCGTACATTGCAGTGCAGACATATCCCTATACAGCTTGCCACCAGTAGCTGCACAATACCTGTTCAGGCACTAAGAAACCACCATAAACTCTCTCATTCAGAAATGAAATTAGATTCCACTTAAACACATTCCTACATTGGACAATCTGATGCATGGGTCTATTTTGAGAGATGTACTGAGCACGCTCAGTGCATTTCCCATCCACATTCGGCCAGTCAGTCAACTATAGACGAATTTTTAACAGGGCAAAAAGGCACTTTCTGGCTAACTGAAATGTTTTGGAGCTCATGCAGGTTGTAAAGGAGATCTCCTCCTAGACTCAAACTTTAAGGCCAGAAGAGACCATCTTAGTCATCTAGTCTGACCTCATTGTAGGCCACAGAAACTCACCCACCCGCTCCTGTACTAACCCCAGAAACTCTAGCTGAGTTACTGAAGTCCTCAAATCATGGTTTACAGACTTCAAGTTACAGAGAGTCCACCATTTACTCTAGTTTAAACCTGCAAGTGATTCAGGGTCTCTGCCAGTCTGACGGGGAAAATTCCTTTCCAGCCCCAAATATGGTGATCAGTTGGACCCTGATCATGTGGCATGACCCACCAGCAAGACACCTGGGAAAGAATTCTCTGTAATAACTCAGAGCCCTCCCCATCTAGTGTCCTGTCTCTGGACTTTGTGGATATTTGCTATTAGCAATCGCAGATGGGCTACATTCATCATACCGTTCTCTCCATAAACGTATCAAGGTCTGTCTTGAAGACAGTTAAGTTTTAGTCCCCACTACTCCCCTTGGGAGGCTGCTCCAGAACTTCATTCTTCTGATGGCTAGAAACCTTCATCTAATTTCAAGCCTAAACGTGTTGACGAGTTTATATCCATTTGTTCTTGTGTACACATTGGTGCTTAACTTAAATAACTCCTCTCCTTCCTTGGTATTTACCCCTCTGATGTATTTATAGAGAGCAATCCTATCTCCCCTCGGCCTTTGTTTCAAAAGTAAAGCTCTTTGAGTCTCCTCTTGTAAGGTAGGTTTTCAATTGCTCTGATTATCCTAGAAGCCCTTCTCTCAGCCCAAACCTCTTCCAGTTTGAATTCCTTTTCTTAAACACGGAACAGAATTGCACACTGTACTCCAGATGAGGTCTCAACGGTGCCTTGTATGATGACACTTCCCTGTCTCTACTGGAAGTACCTCATTTGATGCACCCTAGGATTGGCTTAGCTTTTTTCATGGCCACATCATAGTGGTGGCTCAGTCATCCTGTGATCAGCCAGTACACCCAGGTCTTTCTCCTCCTCTGTTGCTTCCATCTGATATGTCCCCAGCTCATAGCAACAATTCTTGTTACTTCCTAAGTGCATGACTTTGCACTATTAAATTTCATTCCATTTCTATTTCTCCAAATTTCAAGGCTCTCCAGATCTTCTTGTATGGTCCTCCTCCATACTGGCAAGACCTCCCAACTTTGTTATCTGCAAATTTTATTAGCACACTGCCACTTTTTGTGCTAAGGTTATTAACAAAAATGCTAAATAAGATTGGTCACGAGACAGTTCCCTGAGGAATCCTCTAGTAACCTCCCTCAGCTTAACAGTTCACCTTTCAGTATGACCAGCTGTAGTCTTCCCTTTAACCAGTTCCCTATCCACCTTTCAGCTCCCATATTAATCCCCATTTTCTTCAGTTTAACTAATGATTTCCGATGTGGAACTATCAAATGCCTTACTGAAAACTAGGTAGATTAGATCTACTGCATTTCCTTTGTCTAGAACAGGGATAACCAAACTTACTGACCCTCTGAGCTGCATACGACAATCTTCAGAAGTTCGAGAGCTGGGGAGTGCCTGCTGGGGCTTGGGGCTTCAGTCACGCAGTGTGGTAGTGAGGCTCAGGGCTTCTGCCATGTGGAGTCAGGCAGTCTTGGGCTTCAGCCCCAGGGGGCACACCTGCTTGGGCTCAGGGAAGCCACCCTACCATAGGGCATAAGCCTCAAACAGTATAGTAGGTGGAGAACGAGAGGGACATGGCGGGGCTCAGAGAGCAGCACTTTAATTGTAAAAGAGTCACATGCGGCTCACGAGCTGTGGTTTGGCCACCCCTGGTCTAGAAAATCATTTATCTTAGAGAAAGAGATCAGGTTGGTCTGGCACCATCTACCTTTTGTAAAACCATGTTGTATTTTATCCCAATTACCATTTATCTCTATGTCCTTAACTATCCATTTCAAAATTTGTTCCAAGACCTTGCAGACAATTGGGGTCAAACTAACGGGCATATAGTTTCCTGGTTCACTTTTTTCCCTTTCTTAAAAATAAGTACTATATTAGCAATTCTCCACTCATAGGGCATTACCCCCAAATTTACGATTCATTAAAAATCCTTGCTATTGGACTTGCAATTTCATATGCCAGTTCCTTCAGTATTCTTGGATGGAGATTATTGAAGCCCCCCACTCAAACAAATGTTAAGTGGGTGGCTCAAGAAACTGGTGGTAATAGGAGCGACACTCATCCACCCACGTACCAAGAGCGTTTTGTGTAGATGTCAAATAGGCTAACCTGACCTTGTTTTTCCTTTTTTGGGGGACCACATCCTACTTGTAGTACTACAGGAATTGTTAGCTACAGGCCCATACAGATGAGGGGAAGTGGAACAGGTCATGAATGGGAATGCAGGGAACACAGGAGAGACAGCTCAGTAAATGAGCTCTTTCTTCTGCTTAATAGCTTTCTAGCATATAGGTATGGTTTTGTTTTATAGTTCAGAGTGATGTGAAGGGCTGTTCTGCTGAATAGTCTGGCCTGTTGCAGAGCCAGCTTCTGGGGCCTATAGAGATATGTATAGCCCGGAAAGTTGTAGACTTCTTTCTGCTATGTCAGAACACGCGCGCTCTCTCTCTCTCTCTCTCTCTCTCTCTCACATATATTATGTGACTTTGGGTAGCTTATGCTGTTTTCTTCATAGAATTTGTGTGGGTGTGTACAGCCACAGATTTTACTGACACATTCTACAGTGTGTAGACTTTTAGACTCCATTAAAAAAAGGCTTCACTGCTGCAAATAATGCATTTTCTCTATTCTGAATGTTCTTTCTCAAATGTCTTCTGCTTCTGGTATCCCACATTCTGCAGTTGGAATTCATGTTCAGTCCACTGTATGAATGGTGTGTGTTGTATTAAGAGGCTGAGTATATTTGATTCTAGGTCAAAACCAAATGTGACATTTCCTGCTTAAGGCCAAACTAGATACTTTCAGCAATACAAAGAGGGGACTTATGAACATGTAGCACAATTGTTTTTGCCTTGCCTTGTACTGTAAATCGTTGACAATACATTATAGAGTTTTTTGCCATGTTTCAAAAATAATGGCTTTCATCATAAACTTTGATTAAACCTGGAAAACTGAAAGTAGAAGAAACTTACCAGTGTTCTGGGTCAGGTCAGTAACTGAGGACACAAAAGGAGTTTGCCCTTATAACAATGGGTTTCTTTGTTTTTTAACTATTTAAGTTAGGTGACTTAAAAATCTTGCAATTCACAGCATGTAGAAAAGGGGACAAAACTAAGGGCAAATCATTGCTTTCTCATCTTCACAAGTTGTGCTTTAAAACCTTCCACTTTTGTTCTACACTGGTGCAGATACATAGATGACAATGGGTGCGCTAGTATTGAATACCTATCAACATTTTAATCACTATTGTCTAACCATGCTCAGAGCAGGTCTAGATGACAGGGGGCTAACATGCCAATTTCCACTGCTACATGAAACCAGTGGTAGCACAATAGGAAATTTTATGAAATACTGTCTAGTTGAGACAAGGCCTTAGTCACTCCAATAGATTTTGACTGACTGGCACATATCAAGAGAGTAGAAAATCTCCTATTGACATCAGTGAGAGGAATTGTATGAACATAGGAAGAGCAGAATACCAGAGTCAAGAATCCATTCTGAGGACATGAGCAACGTATTGCCCTTAGAGACAAGACTTGCTTTATACAGTTATGTAGTAATAATAAAAGAATGTTAAGCAGGAAACCAATGACACATCTGAAATGTGCAGAAAACAATAGGCCAGATTCTGCTCTGGGTTACTGCCCTTAAACCTTATTTTTATGTGCAAATAATACCACTTTTTGTTTTTTCACTGTTTAGTGTAATGGACTAAAAGTGAAGGAAGAGCAGCTGCTGCTGTTGTTGTTTGTTGTTTTTAGAGAAGATTATTAGGGAAATAGTATGACATTTTAACCCATAGAATTCTGTATTTCAGTTGCCAGCAAAATGATGTCTTTAACATCCAGATGTTTACACTAATATAGCACAATCCTAGGATTACATGTACAACAGCATTATTCTAATTCATGTTGGGACCCCCCTTTTTTTTAAGGGGAGAACTGCTGTATTTTAGGATATAATGAAAAATTAAATGTACAGTCTCATTCATGAATTCTGTACTGAAGCATTATGTCACTGCAAAATCTTTTCATTTGTACTTCATGTGTTGTCCTGAAATTTTAATTTCCTGTTTTCTTCATTTTGTTTGAGTATTTTGGAAGCATTTGGATAGGATTTTTGGTTTGTGTTTGGGAATGAAAACCCTCAAAAAGCTGTGACTATATTTTTTTCCCTCTAAAAGATGATGGTGAACTCAAAATCTAGACAATTTTTTTTTTAAATTAAGTTTAAAGTAGTTTAAAGAACTACATCTCCTCTGGTCCTTCCCCCACGCCAGATACAGCTGTTTTAACAACAACATTTTTCTAGTTTAAAGCTGTTTTTCTCTCTTCTACTGCAGTATGACAAATAGGGATACTTGCTATACACGAATTACTGTCTGATGCAGTGGTTCTCAACCTTTCCAGACTACTGTACCCCTTTCAGGAGGTTGATTTGTCTTACTGTTTTTCACTCGTGAGCCTCGTCTGAAGCCAGAGCATTGGGTGGCAAGGCTGAACCCCGTCACCACTATCTGGCGCTGAAGCACGTAACTTACCTTTGCGTGAGGCCATGGGCAACTGGCCTGCTTGCCACCCCTTAACACTGGCCCTGCATTTGCAACCCCTCTAAACCCATCCCATGACCCCCTTAGGAATCGCAACCCCGAGGTTGAGAAATGCTGAGTACCCGCTGGAAAACATCTGTCCCTGGTCGAGAGCCACTGGTCTAATGCACAAAGTAAAACTGAAAAATAGATGATTTTTCTAATCTTTCAGCTATAGTAGTCTTAGTTGTATTTGTAACAATAATAGGTAAAACCAATGTAGACAAAATGATTTTAGTGTCCCTTTAATGAGTAACAAACTCAAGTTCCAGATTGCAGTGAAACCACTATTAATGTTATGCTTTCCTTTTGTGATTTTAAGTGCTTTATTCAATAATCTTCATTTGATCTTGACAAGTTCAGTTTCACCTGCCTAATAGCACTCTTTCCCATATTGCCAGATCCTAAGCAGATTGTGACATAACAATTCAGTTACGTAAAAATGAACTCTGAAATATTTTTAACTTGTTTCTTGACATACAATTTGGGGGTTTTTTTTATGTGGTCTAGTCATGTTGCTGTAATTTTTGTTACACTAACATTCTTCTGCTGAATTAACTTTAACAGAGAAATGAATTTGCAAATTGTGTATTTTTACAAAATTAAATTTCAACAAGAGTCTTACTGTGTCTGATATGCCACATCATGGAACATGAGCATGTGTAGGTGGTTGTTTATAGAAAAAATAATCTCTATTTTAAAAAAAATATTCCTTAGAGTTCATGGGAAAAGTTTTTTGAAGTATGTGTCATACATATTCTGTTGCAGTCCCATATAATTTTTGAATTACAGTACCATACTTCCAACACTTCTTGTGGCTAACGTGGGATGTAGTTGGTCACCGCCAATCCATGTGGCATTGCTGGCCCCAGTGCCTCACCTATTGAGTCTATGCCATGTTCATCCCACACCTTCCAGTCCAGCCCACACAGATGCAGTGTCACTCCTAATACAGCATAAGATAGCTGCAGCCACTGAGCATGCCTGAGGAGGCGAGCTTGCCCAGGAGCAGCTGAACCTGGTGCCCTCCCTAGGTCTGTCCCTGCCAATGGTACGAACTTGCATATGGTTGTGGGCACTACTGAATGAGGGGAATGTTCTATTTCAACCAGGACAGACAGTCTAGGGGGACAGTATCATGAAGCCCATGATGGAAGGCATGAATTATTTAAGAGAATTTTTGAAAAACAGTTTGTGGTATATCGGGGACTGTGTTGGCATTGTAAGCTGTGTCTACTTGTAGAGTTTTGAGTCCCTGTAGCCAAGCCTGCGATTGGTGCCAGTTTTCGAAACAGCCACCTTTAAGTAAGGTGGGGTGAGTTGTGCCGCTTTGCCTTTGGGTGCAGCCTGTTTTGTTTCTCTCTGTTTCATGTGTGTTCTCTAAGGGTACATCTATACTTACTTCCTGGTTCGGCGGGAAGAAATCGATCTTCTGGGACGATTTATCGCGTCTTGTCTAGACGCGATAAATCGATCCCGGAAGTGCTCACCGTCGACACCGGTACTCCTGCTCCGCGAGAGGAGTACGCGGAATCGAAGGGGGAGCCTGCCTGCTGCGTCTGGACCCACGGTAAGTACCTTTTAGTTCGAACTAAGATACATCGACTTCAGCTACGTGAATAACGTAGCTGAAGTTGAGTATCTTAGTTCGAACTGGGGGGTTAGTGTGGACCAGCCCTAAGAAATAGTGTTACTCTTGTTGGAATGTTGCAATGTATCTGATGTATCCATCTAACTTCTCTGTTTGTATGCTGTGAAATGTAAGGATTACAGCAGGGAAAGACAAGATTGCTTAGTGTATTTGAGAATGGGACTAGAAGCTAAGCCTCCTGGATTCTATTTCCAGTTCTGACACACACTTAATCTGTGACTTCAGGCAAGCCCCTTAACGTCTTTGCTTTAGTTTAATCATATGGAACTGATCGTGTTGCCTTACCTCCCCTTTGGCATTATGGAAATTATTTGATATTTTGTAGAGTGCTTTGAGATTCTACTGTGGTAAGATAGAATTTTTTACCAAATAAATGCTCAAATATAAATGTTAAAAATTGGAGTGACTATGAACATACCTGACTACTGGAAATTCTTAGTAATTCTGGCATCCAACAGTTATCCCAAGGATGCAGGAAGCAATGCATAATTGGTGATTTATCCTGCAATGAGCTCTGCTTGAATACCAGGGTCCCATGCACGCAGAACTCATTGACAGATCAAAGTCTTAGACTATAACTTGTCCAGGGCAGGGAATGTCTTTTGTTCTGTTTGTACAGTGCCTCACACAGTGGTAATAAGAGGTCCCTAGGTGCTTTTGTAATATCAATAATAACTGACCATACACTGCACCCCCACTAGAACAGGGGTTTGGGAGCCATGCGCGGTACCGCGTTAACGCGGAGGGTGGGGGACGGGGACGGACGTTACCATGGATCCCAATGTAAACAATTTATTTTGGGATCCATGCTCGCCCCCATGCTAATACTGAATTCACGCTATAATGGCGCGCGGTGTAGCGGGGATCTCCTGTACTTATAACACTGTTCAACTCACTTATGCACCATTGGTATGATGCCCTTTATTTTCATGCCCTGATACTGTGGTAGAGTATTGTCCTTTTCAGTGAGCATCTACAGTATCCCAGCAACATTCCAAAGAGACAGCTATGAGAGTTATACTCTGATCTATTTTGAGAACTGTGTGCCCTATTCATAAAAAGTATTTGGCTAGCTGGTTTTGCATAGTACTGTTGTTTTCTGGGTGTAAAAATGTAAGCATTCTTCCCATAGTTAATAAAAATCTTTTTCCTACTATTTGAGGAGTACACAATTTTTATGAGTATGCAGCTAAGTAAGGGGAGAAACAGCTGGAAATTATAGGATATCCCAGTCTAAATACATATATTATCGAACCTCCCAATAATTTTTCTAAAGACTGTTTAAGCCCCCTGATAGCTTAGGCTATCTCAGGCAATCTTATTGCCAAGCCAGACTTCTGATTGCATGAGCCATGTATGCTTTACATTGCTTGTCAATCATTTTTAAAAGAAGGCCGCTAAAATATCTTTTCATTTAGAAAAAGCAAGGAAAAATGAATAGCAGGGGGATTTTAAGAGTGTGAGACCTTTTTTGTCATACTTCAAAAGGCAGAAGTTAGAAACAGGCTCTGATTGCAGTTATGGTCTGTTTCTTTGTACTGTATAATTTACAGTGTCTTCAGTTTCATTCACACTGAGGCATTCCAATCTATTCATTTTTGTTTTTCATTATGTTTCTTGTTACTGGCTCTTAGCACTTTTACGTTTTCCTATATTTGTACATATTTCAGTCTTCTCTGCCCATAGCCACACATCACCTTGATCAGCAGTCCTCAAATAGTGGTCTCTAGAGAGTTGGCAGTCACACAGTTTTTTCATGTTTCCAGCTGCTTCACCTCATGTCAAGGATCTCTCTTGCAAAGAGAATCGATGACGGTAAAAGTAGGTGAACACAAGAAGGATTCTGCTTAGCTCCTGCCATGTAGGTGATGAAGGAAAAGGAGCCAGGGACTGGACAACCAGGTGAACTGGAGATGTGCGCTCCATCAGTTGAAGCACTAGCAGGAAAGCCAATGGGGCTGGAGCCATCAGTGTGACAGAAGCATCCAGGGGAAAAGAGAGCCAAGCAGTATGTGCGGGAGGAGAAAAGAGCTCCATACAGGGAAGCATATGCAGGAGGAGTGGCGGGCCAGGGAGCAGGGGCATGCCAGATACGGCACCAGGTGATAAGCATATGCTGACGATAAAGGAATAGATCAGATGTGACAAAAGATTAAAGAACAAAAAACAAAAAAGTGATTTACACTCTTTAAAATGACAAAACATTGAATTAAACACATCTAAAAATACCTAAGAACTTTCCTAAAGTTTTTTTCTACATAAACACTTGCTGCTATTGTGAGAGTGATGGATCCTCACAGCTGCAATTGGGACTTTGAGATATGTTTCTCCAAGATGAAGCCTGCACCATGAGAATGCTCATTCTGAGCTTAGATACTATGGATATGGTGCTGGAGATAAACATACTATTCCTATCTCTCCATTTTATTTGGGGCATGATAGGGACCAGTTGCCCTCGCTCATGTCTTGAAGTTTGCTGATGCAAAATGAATCTATGAAAACCACTGGATTTCTGAAAGAAGCCAGTACTGTACTTTTCCCGCTTTATAGACACTGCCCTCTTTCTTTTTAGATTTCATCCCCATTGAGAGGAGAGTCATCAAAAGTCAATGTGTAGTCTTGATGGATTTGGCTGGTGATGTCCAGGGTTTTGTCAGTCACAGCAGAGGAGAAGAGGGGAAGTCAATTACCTTAGGAGTTCCCTGTTTGCTGCCTCTAGATTCCTCGTGCTGATGACTAGGCTTTTTCATATTATGTGCCTGCCATCTGGAACCCTCATTTATCAAAGAGTGGCTTCAAGCTAACAGGGATGCCTCTGTTTCTCTGTGTAACCTAAACACTTCCTTGATTTTTTTTAACGGTTTTATTGTTGGAAACCTTTCAGATATTCACAGGACAAGAGTCCTTTATGTATAGTTTGGCATTCTATGGTACTAGATTGCTTTATGTAGGCAGAATTTAAACTGTACAGTTTCTGTATGAATTAGATATAATAAGTTCCCTATGTGTGTGTTCTGTGTTCAATTCTGGATTTTTTCCGAAGTCTTTTCTATTGTTGTTTAATAGGATTAAAAATATAAAGTAGGTGGGCTTCGGAAAAGCAATGAACACAGAAAATCACTCAATTCTGAATAAAATTGGGCATGCCATGTGAAGGACAATGTACAGATCATAGGGGATACCAATGTCACTAGCCTAGCACAGAGACCCCAGTGTGACTAAGAAAGGTGGAGCAAAATTACAATCTATTGAAGAGAGGGTAATACTTAATAGATGAATATATGATCCAGAAAAACCCACTCATTTAAAATCGAGAATGTAAGTTTAGACAGATGTATAATAAATCTAAACCATAGTGCTAAAATCTATAATACACTAGGGTCAGTGTTTAGCACAGTAGTGAACACCACCTTTCTTTATACAGTAGATCCAAATCTTACACCAGAACCTTCACTAACTGCAGATACTGATCCAGGTTTCTAAGTGCTAGTGAAACTTTTAAATTTGTACCTATTTTCTTCCTTTTTTTCCTAATTAAAATAATTTGAAGTAGCAGAATAAGAACCACAATATATGAGATTCTGATTGGGTTGTTTTAGGTAGCAACTAAGGCTAAATAATGCCTATTTATTAACCGGATCCAACCCAGCCATGGAAACTGGCAGTATTTTGTCAGTATTTATTTAGAGACTTTTCTATGGCTCTCATCAATGTAATATCTGAGCATATCACAAACATGAGTAAATCTGCCCTCCTAAAACCAGTGTGAGGAGAGATGAAAACCCCCCTCTTACAGGTGGGGTGCTGAGGCACAGATGGATTAAGCGACTTCCCACATGAAACTTGTCCCAGAACAGAGACCTCGGAGGCTCAGTCCAGTGGTTAACAAGGTCATCCTTCCTCTGCAGTAGATAAGCCAGAGGGATCTCTCTAAAGTTTTTGCATCAAAAGTCTTTTCTCACTAATAAGAACCAGCTACTATTATCAGTAGCGTGCAGTGTATTGTAGCCGTGTCGGTCCCAGGATGTTAGAGAGACAAGATGGGTGAGGTGATCTCTTTTATTGGACCACCTTCCCTTGGTCTGTGTGGCTCGAAAGCTTTTGTCTCTCAGCAACAGAAGTTGGTCCAATAAAAGATATTACCTCACTCACCTTGTCTCTGTATTATCAGTAGTGACGGAAATCACGTTGGCATCACTTCCTTAACCGACAACTGGTGGTGATTTTCATTAAAAGAAAAATAATGATTTCAGTCAGAGCATTCAGAGTTTATCCCGAGTGCTCTTTCATTTATTTGTCTGGTTTATTATTTATTTGAGTAAAGTTAAGCTTGCTGTCTATGGGCTTGATTCAAAGCTCATTAAAGTTGATGGGAGCCTTTCCATATGCTAAAAAGATACCTGATTTAATGTCAGTCAGTGAGCCGTCTTCCTCCGTTGTTAATACAGGAGTTAACTTTGTGTCTGGTATTGATGACAGATGTCTAGTTGAAAGTCGAGTGTGGTCTCATGAAACAGGAAATATCGCTAATGTGGGCTGTAACCATCACAGTGGCTATAACCATAAAAAGGTTTTGTCTTTTACAAAGCAAGTTATAATTTCAAAAATGATTTTTATACCAGATTTCTACATGTCTCTAAATTCCATCCATACAATAGCTTCCACTGTTTGGTAATATAAATGATGTATAAAAGCTATATCAGATGCCATTGCTAAATAAAATGTTATAGTGTATGTAACTTTCATTACATTTATATTTTATACTTCCATGTTCTTATATTAACATCCAGCTTTTTCTACTTTACTTTAATGGTGGAAAAGCTATGGGACACTTAAAGGCAAAAAATTAAATAAAAATAGATGGAATAAACAAAATGTGATGGTGTGGATTGCACTAACGTTTTTATTGCTGCTTTTTTGAGGAGACTGACATGGGTCAGGAATAATTCCTATTAAAATATTATATAAAGAAGGTTGTTTTAGGTCACTATAACATATACATTTTTAGATGCATTAAAAAGCAAAATGAGTGAATTAAAGAGAGGATCTCTACCTTTCAAATAGTGTGTTGTCGTTCACAATGCACTACCTCCTCCTTATTCTTTTCTCCAAAGTGACAAAGGGAATGGAACTAAAGTTTTCTTCCTCATATTACATACCTACAAGTAGTGACAGTACCCCTTTGGACATTATTCTTTTCCTGTATATGCACCAACCCTTGCTAGCCTCCTTTTGGCTAGAGCTGATCAAAAGTTGTCATTTGAAACTTTTTTCAAAAAAAAAAAAAACCCCTTTATTTTTGTCACACACACAAAGACACTTCCAAGGGAAATGTCCATTATTTTCTATTCCCCCCCCCCCAGTTTTTATTGAAAATCACAACTGAAATTTCAGTGTTTGTGGGGGGGGGGTCTGAATTTTTTTTCAACAAATTCAAAAACTGCTGAAGAAAAATTAATGAAAACAATTTATTTTTTTTGAAACTTGCAATGGGACCAAACAACATTTCCTGACCGGCTCTACTTCTAGCACTGTTCGAGAAAGGAGACCAAAATATCTATGGCTTAGACCTTGTATTCAAGTTATTGCTTTTTTCTGTCCCTGCCTCTCCCAATGTCTGTTTAGTTCCTCTCAAAGGTGCCTGTCAGTGATTAGAGACTATTAACAATATCAGAATCCTATTTCAGATTGTCTTCAATTAAAGGGATTGTTATTTTGGAATTATTGAAATAGAATAAAGAATTATGAACTCTGTCTGTCTATCAATACAGGTACTACAAACAGGTCCTCTCAGTAGGCTCTAAGCTTAATGACAGAAACTCAACATTTTATTTATATCATTGGAGAAGTCTTTTGTGCTCTCAGCCTGCCACTGTTCAACCACCTACATAGCACCATCATTTGGTTCCAAAGTCCGTGTAACCAGAACTGTTGCTTCCCTTTATAGGGAACACATCTCTTTTGTTTCTTCTCCCCAAACACCAGGTTTCCTCTGTAAATAAAGAGACAGGCCGCATATTACATTACTTTCCAAAATGAGGCCAAAATAACAAAACTTGACAAAATCCCTGAACTTTCTTTCAGTTTTTAGAATGGTAGGCTAGAGGCATGCTAAAATGTCTCATTTCCTGAACCTTTAACAAGATACTCTGCCCAAATGGTCCTTAAATAGGATTCACTACTGGGGTCAAACAAAAATACCTATCAAGCCTGTGTCTCAAATGTTTTCCCACCCTACTGTCCAGTTCCACTGAGGGAGGGAGGGCGGGGTTTAGTGTATCGAGTTCCTGCATTTTGCAAGATGCCCAGTGTATCCAAGGCTATAGTGAGAATTCTGTAGTATTCACGTTATAACAAACCATAGGAGGTAATATTTTAGTTTCCTTTACTGTTTAACTGTTGGCATAGAAGGGGAATCCTGCACTTCTGTTTCTGGCCCCTGTTGGTTCACTGGATTGGTATATGAGATGGCCTGGGTTTTTTGGCCGTCTCTTCTCCATCTCTCTTTAGGACAAGAAGGCCAGTTCCTGAAAGACTTAGAAGCCCAAACTACTGCAGGGAGAAAGTTAATGGTTTTGGTCGTAAGGTCCCAATGTCTGCCTTCTCAGGTTTTAAAAATGCCTGATTGTTTTCACTACTAGCTGAACAAAGTATAAAATTGCTTCATTCAGACAAAATACAAGATAGATATAAAGAAATTCAAACAACTTTGACCAGTAATTTTGAGGCAACAATGTAAAGTCAGCAAGGAACTGAAATAACCATCTTGTTCTCTCACATGGCTTTAAAGCTAACTATACCATACATCCCAATTTGGGACACTTGCTATTCAAGAGCATCGAAAAGCCTTTCTTCTCTTAAAACTTTAACTGCCTAGGTACTTACGTTATCCAGATTGTTTTGTGGTAGTAGACTTTTTAATTGCTTTTTTTCCCCAACCCAAATGCCTAGCAGCTAAGAAGGAAATGGACTGTACTGGAATTATAAGTGTCTTGACCAAGTCTCAGAAAATGATTTCAATGCAGTCTTTTCTAGTGTCTTCAGGAATTCCACCCAGCTGTAAACTTGGTGACCATTTTACTCTCAACCACCAAACTAACAAAAATTAACTTTTCCCCCCATGTTTTATTTTCAGTTTTCCTGATAGTCCTTTATGCCAAATCTTTAGGTACAACATCAAACTCTGAGCAGTTAGACTTTAGGTATTATAGACCTGCTTCCCAACCTGGATCCAGAGCATGGACCCCTGTGATTTAGAGAGAGAGTTTTAGATTTGGAGGCTTTTTTTTTTAAATCAGGATTTTCGCATACTATAGATTCCTTCAGCTACTTCTGTGTAAAGATAATCATGTAATCTGATCTGAAAAAGGTAATCCAATCCAGGAAATCTCTGCTTCCCCTCCTACACATGTGCATGCCATGATTTTGGGCAGGTTTCTGGTGTAATCATCTGCCAACACTGTAGCTTCTGCAATGCTGTTGCATCAATAATTCAGGCCTTCAAATCTTTCATGCAAAATTGTAAAATTACTCAGTCAGCTTTAACTCCATAGCCGCCTCTACCCCGTACTCTCTACTTCTTAGAAGATTCTCTATTTGGGCTGCAAACTCCGCATATTTTCCTCCTTTCTCTTTTGGTTCTTATTAAACGTTTTTCCATATGTTTTGGGTGTTTTTAGTCAAATTCTTCTAACAAAGCAGTTTTTTATCAGAATGCATGCATGTGGAGTCAGTGCTTGCACTTCTGAAGCCTTTCTGCTTAATGAAGGGGCTAGAAAACTCGCTCTTTTCCATATTTAGCCCTAATCTTAATACAAAGACATTGAAAAGTTCATTTTAAAAACTGCTTTTTTAAAAGGAATGTTAAGAGTAACAAGAAGGGTTTCTTAAGGTATGTTAGCAACAAGAAGAAGGTCAAAGAAAGTGTGGGCCCTTTACTGAATGGGAGAGGCAACCTAGTGACAGAGGATGTGGAAAAAGCTAATATACTCAATGCTTTTTTTTGCCTCCGTCTTCACGAACAAGGTCGGCTCCCAGACTACTGCACTGGGCAGCACAGTATGAGGAGGAGGTGACCAGCCCTCTGTGGAGAAAAAAGTGGTTTAGAACAGCTGGACGAGCACAAGTCCATGGGGCCGGATGCACTGCATCTGAGGGTGCTAAAGGAGTTGGTGGATGTGATTGCAGAGCCATTGGCCATTATCTTTGAAAACTCATGGCGATCGGGGGAGGTCCCGGATGACTGGAAAAAGGCTAATGTTGTGCCCATCTTTAAAAAAGGGAAAAAGAAGGATCTGGGGAACTACAGGCCTGTCAGCCTCACCTCAATCCCTGGAAAAATCATGGAACAGGTCCTCAAGGAAACCATTTTGAAGCACTTGGCGGAGAGGAAGGTGATCAGGAACAGTCAACATGGATTCACCAACATGGATTCACCATGCCTGACCAACCAGATTGCCTTCTATGATGAGATTACTGGCTCTGTGGATATGGGGAAAGCAGTGGATGTGGTATATCTTGACTTTAGCAAAGCTTTTGATACGGTCTCCCACAGTATTCTTGCCAACAAGTTAAAAAAGTATGGATTGGATGAATAGATAGGTTGTCAGGTTCAACGGGTAGTGAGCAATGGTTCGATATCTTGTTGACAGCTGCTATCAAGTGGAGTACCCAGGGATCGGTCCTGGGACGGGTTTTGTTCAACATCTTTATTAATGATCTGGATGATGGGATGGATTGCACCCTCATCAAGTTCGCAGATGGCACTAAACTGGGGGGAGAGGTAGATACACTGGAGGGTAGGGATAGGGTCCAGAGTGACCTAGACAAATTGGAGGATTGGGCCAAAAGAAATCTGATGAGGTTCAACAAGGACAAGTGCAGAGTGCTGCACTTAGGACGGAAGAATCCCATGCACCACTACAGGCTGGAAACCAACTGGCTAAACAGCAGTTCTGCAGAAAAGGAACTGTGGATTACAGTGGACGAGAAGCTGGGTAAGAGTCAACAGTGTGCCCTTGTTGCCAAGAAGGCTAGCGGCATTTTGGACTGTAGAAGTAGGAGCATTGTCAGCGGGTCAAGGGACGTGATCATTCCCCTCTATTCAGCATTGGTGAGGCCTCATCTGGAGTACTGTGTCCAGTTTGGGGCCCCACACTACAAGGAGGATGTGGAAAAATTGGAAAGAGTCCAGCAAAAGGCAACAAAAATGATTAGATGGCTGGAACACATGACTTATAAGGAGAGGCTGAGGGGACTGGGATTATTTAGTCTGCAGAAGAGAAGAATGAGGGGGGATTTGATAGCTGCTTTCAACTACCTAAAAGGGGGTTCCAAAGAGGATGGATCTAGACTGTTCTCAGTGGTACCAGATGACAAAACAAGGAGTAATGGTCTCAAGTTGCAGTGGGAGAGGTTTAGGTTGGATGTTAGGAAAAACTTTTTCACTAGGAGGGTGGTGAAGCACTAGAATGGGTTACCTAGGGAGATGGTGGAATCTCCTTCCTTACAGGTTTTTAAGGTCAGGCTTGACAAAGCCCTGGCTGGGATGATTTAGTTGGGGATTGGTCCTGCTTTGAGCAGGGGGTTGGGCTAGATGACCTCCTGAGGTCCCTTCCAACCCTGATATTCTATGATTACTGTGTTGATGTAGGGGAAAAATGTGAAACTTTTGACATGTAGACATACATGTCTATTTATGTAGACATACATGTCTATTTCCACTTACTGTACCATCAGGTACTGTTGCCAGAGTCCTTTCCCTACCCTGTTTTGAATCCATTCTTTTGCTTTCTCCCCCCAGTTTGTATACTAACAGAAATGCAGCTTCTCTCTCCTCCAGCAATTTTTTAAAAAAATTGTTTTGACATTGCTGCTAGTGTACACTCAGAGTCATTCTGTCTAACGATTAAGCCAGAGGAAAAAATAGCTGTCATCTGAAATTTACTCAGTCTTGGCAAAATAGTGGCGCTTGTCAGTATTACTCGCCATGCTTCTCAAATTGTTCCTGAAGTCTGTCTTGATACATGCCCATCTAGTTTTTTTTACCTTTTGCTAATTGCACTCCATTGTACATACAAACAAAATCTAAAGATTGATTTTCTAGACATTTTTTTTTCTTGCATAGGGATTTCAAATCTACTAAAAGCTTCGGACAGACTACAGTATTATAAAACCAGTGTATCAATTCCTTTGCTTTACCAAGGAGCGATCATCAGGTTAACCAATGTATTGGAGTTGTGATTAAAATAATTGGCAAATTTTCATTGCTGCTGCTACCTGTTGCATATTATTGACCTTGTATAGCTGAAACCTGAATAACCAGTAGTCAGTGACTGTCTGAGCAGGTCTGAAGGGATTCTGTAATCATTTTTAATGTTTTGTGTGATGAACTGATAGATTTCAGAAATGAGTTGTGAAAGATCAAATCCAATTTTCTCTTGCCTAAAAATGGAGGGGGGGAAGGTACGAGTGGAAAAAGTACTGTAATATAATTCACATTGTTTTAGTTGTGAAAATAAGTCAGTCACTAAGCAATCTCTCTCTCGCTCTCTTTGCAGGACCTGTTTTAGAAGAAATGTGGTGAATATCAACTTACTTTAGTTGGGGGGGGGACATTCTGGTAAGTGGTGCTGCCTTTATTGCTTTTGTTTTACAGTGATGATTGTGGAGGGAAACTGTTTGAACCTTTTTCATTTCCAGTTTGAAAGCTATCTTGCTTGGGGGAAATTTAACTTTACAAAGGCACAGTCATTAGTGCTGATTAATTTTTATTTATTTATTTATTTTTTGTATGGAGACTTTCAGGGGATAATGAGATACGTTTTAAAAAAAAACAAACCACGTTGGGCCTTAAGGCAAAGAATGCACTTGACAATTTAATTGTTGAATGGCTTCTGCTTAGTGCTGCAGCTGTTGTAGAGTACTTAAAAGCCTCTAAGCTAAAACCTAAAGCAGGAAAATAAAGACCTAATTTAAAAAAAAAAAAGTATGGTAACTGTCACAGTTTCAGGATAACACCTGTATCATGCACCTTTGTGGTTCACTCCCAGAGTGCCCGTTCAGTTCTCCAGCCATCCCTGTTTCTGAACAGGGAACCCTTGTCCAACTGCCTTTTGATTGGGGGTAGAGAGGGGAGGGGGTTAAGCCTGCATACACCCCTACCTTACCCTGTGATATCGCCAGCTAGCCTGACTGCCAGCGCCTGCACTTTGTTCATAGCTGTTGGAGAAAAAGCAGTGTATGAATGAAATGCTCATGAGAAAAGCCCCGAAAGCTTCTCCCAGTCTTCTTGTTCCCCTCGGGCCCATTACGTAGTCTTTCTACGATACTCTCGCTCCAGCCCAAGTTCAGATACCCTGCAGCAAAGCAGTACACTCAGCCCTGCAGCTTCCTCTAGGAGATGCCCAACCCACTCAATTTTGTTTGGTGTCAGGAAGCCCAGCTCCTCTTTCTGTTCCCATGGAATCACCACCAACAGAAGACTGAACACTACTCTCCCTGCAAACTGGGCTCGACATGAGATTGGGCAGGGATTCCCTTCAAGAAAGGACATGCAGATTGCAAAGGAGGTCTACTCCCTACTCTGCTGTTGGAAGGTTCCAATGTAGAATTGCCTACAGAGATGTAAATCTAAAACTCCAAAGATGAGCTCTGAGAACAATGGGTTTTTTTCCCCCTGACAGAAGAAAATTGGTCTACAATTTTTGAGAAGTCGTCTGCTTCAGAGATAAAATGTGCTATTTAGTATGTATTTTGATGTGCTGAATTCAAATATGACAAAACAACTGGCTACTGTTTCTAAGATATTTAAGTTTTTACATTTTATGTCTATGTATATTGTGTAGATAGTAGAGTTTTAATCATAAATTGTAAACCTAGGTCTTTTCATGTGTTTATGGTTGCTTTACATGATACTATTTCACCTGTCCTGTTTATGTAACACTTTAAAAATCAGCAAAGGGGTTATATAAATAAAATTTATTATGAAACAAAAGGCAAAAAACTATTATGTACATAGTTTAGTCCTATTCAGTGTCTACTCGGCACTTCTTGGCTTGTCTCTTGTATTCATTAAATGGAGCATCTCTTGTCACTGTCCAGCAATAGTCCTCCAGCATTGATGGGCTCCATTTGCCCTGATAGCGTTTCTCCATTGTTGCAATGTCCTGGTGAAATCGCTCGCCGTGCTCGTCGCTCACTGCTCCACAGTTCGGTGGAAAAAAATCTAGATGAGAGTGCAAAAAATGTATCTTTAGTGACATGTTGCAACCAAGGCTTTTGTATGCCTTGAGGAGGTTTTCCACCAACAACCTGTAGTTGTCTGCCTTGTTGTTTCTGAGAAAATGTATTGCCACTAACTGGAAGGCTTTCCATGCCTTTTTTTCCTTGACACGCAGTGCATGGTCAAATGCATCATCTCAAAGAAGTTCATGAATCTGAGGACCAACAAAGACACCTTCCTTTATCTTAGCTTCACTTAACCTTGGAAATTTTCCACGGAGGTACTTGAAAGCTGCTTGTGTTTTGTCAATGGCCTTGACAAAGTTCTTCATCAGACCCAGCTTGATGTGTAAGGGTGGTAACAAAATCTTCCTTGATTCAACAAGTGGTGGATGCTGAACACTTTTCCTCCCAGGCTCCAATGACTGTTGGAGTGGCCAGTCTTTCTTGATGTAGTGGGAATCTCTTGCACGACTATCCCATTCGCAGAGAAAACAGCAGTACTTTGTGTATCATCCATGACTTCTAGGAATAACATGATGCAATTCATATCATGTATGATGCAATACCAGCTTCAGATTGCATCATTCATTGTTTTGCCTAAAAAGCAAGTACTGTCCAAACCCAGTTATAGATTTATTCATAGATCCAGTCAAAGATGTATTGTAGTCATTTCTGGTTTAAATTGAAATCCCTTCCCTTTATAACTCACTTATCCTCCACCATTCCCAAGTCAAGGGTCGTATATACTGACCCAATAGCATGTCTTGAAAACTAGAGCCAATCAACAATTTTAAGCATCATTTTCGTTCTCAGTGACCCAGAATTAGTAAAGTTTGACTACATTTATTTCAGAAGCATTTTGGCTGTAGTGCCTTTGTTTTGTATGAAAAGATCTGGATTAGCCAATATATATTTAAAAGTAGATTGCTTAACTTAATACAAAGTGCATCATCTCTTATTAAAAATAAGAAATAGCAGCAAAAAATTAGCAAAAATTTTGCTATCAGAATTTAGTGAAGAAATTAAATGCATTCTAAAACTTGTACAGATGTACTTAAACAATATTGATATTTCTTATTTTAAGCAATTTTCTGATGACAGTTTAGTTTTTGTACTGAGAACCAGGCATGATGTGCTGTTGCAGCTATATCACGCACAAGGAGAGGCTGAGTAAGAATATTTAATTAAAATTGCCCACAGACCTCAGGATGTAGAGCAGTGAGCCTTAGAGTAGTAACGTGAGCTCACTACCCCAAGAGACTTCTGCAGTGGTTTGTTACCACAATAGAAGACAGAATTGAGGGATAACACCAGTAGCTAGTGATCCCAATAAAAGTCCAGCTTTCTGTAAAGTGTTGGCTAAACTATAAGAAGCCAAGGAGTGTCCATGGGCTTCCTGGATTGGAAAATCCTAATGTTTGATGTAGGTCCAGCCTCAAGGGCTAGGGAGTATATGTGGGCAAAGCCATAGTCTAAGGGCAGTGGTCCTTGACACTAAAGAAATGGTCCATCAGCAGACTTAGGTGGTTGGACTGCTCTGGTAAATCTCCATTCAAAGAACAAGAATTCAGCAATCTAAGGGCTTCTCTACATTAACCTCAGGATCGACGGGCAGCGATCAATCCAGCGGGGGTCGATTTATCGCGTCTAGACTAGACCCATCAGACTGCTGGTCACAGAGCATCTACTTAGGCAACTTGCCTCAGCCCCAGCTCACTTCGGACTTTTATGGTGTGGCTGTTAAATAGCTGAGTCTCAAATCTTAGGGGACTGTCAACTAGCCAAGTCTACTATGTTTTTAAAAGTACAGCAGTCTACTTTCCTGACCTATTTAGAGGTGTAGGAGAATGAAAATAGACTACTAGCAGTCTAGAGTTGTAGACATCCTGGAATTTCTGCAAGCCCATCCAGATGTGAGTGTGTGCCAGTTCCATTCTGCTGCTACTACTGTCTGAAGTCTGGGGTTTTGTTGTTCTCACAGCCCCCCACTACCTTATGGTGTTTCTTGTGGCCACTGGTTCAGGCAAAAAAGTCAGGGAACTTCAGGTCGTATCTTGTAAGAGACCATATGTGATATTTCCCCCCAAAATAAGTTTGTCTGCGGGGCTCTGCCTGAATTCAGACCATGAACAGCTTCTGTCTACATTTTGTTTGAACAAAGAAATAACCTTGCCCACTCCTACACTCTAATTCACTGAATTACAAGAAGGGTAGGCTACATTGCTGGCCATCAAGAGAGCTCTCTGAATTTATCTTGACATAGCAGCTGAGCTAAGAGGCTCAGAGGTTAGTTATCATGCATCAAGGTCCTAGAAAAGGTCATCTGGTCTCCAAATCAAAAATTTCATAATGGATTAAGGAGTTGATTAGAGAAGTGTACTTTAAT
The DNA here is from genome assembly GCA_037349315.1 of Chelydra serpentina. NCBI lineage: Eukaryota > Metazoa > Chordata > Testudines > Chelydridae > Chelydra > Chelydra serpentina. The sequence continues at coordinate 51,233,624 of JBAIAC010000010.1, forward strand.
GCTGGGAGGGATGTCTCAGATGAATTTATACCATCAATCTGGTTGACTGGGTTTTCTTTCTGGGCAGCATGAATAGTGACCTCTTTTGATAAGAATTCTTTAAAGCTCCTTCCTGGATGTTAGTGCAGATATCTGCCAGGCATTTACAGGTTTGACCTGTGTCATTTAGTGCAGCCTTCAGCAGAAAAGTGCTGCAAACTGTCATCAGATACTAGTCCCTCCCAAGTAGATTTACTACTATGGGAAGGCCTAACTATCTGGACTGGTAAAGAAGAGAGAAATAATTTTTGCATATTCATTTTCTGTTTTCAGTGTATTTCGTACCAGTCCAGACCTCTCCTTTAAACTATTAACACAACGTCCTTGTGTGAAATTAGTTATCTTCCTTCTGTACTTACCCACTTAATTTTTCCAAGTGTAATCCATGCTTACACAGTGTGTGCTTCTGTCCACCGCTGTCTGGACCATAGAGAGGTTTATGATTTCACTGGAGCCCTTGGCTTAAAAGACATGTCTTTTAGCTCAAGCAGTAGAAGCTCATGCTTTCAGATGCAGAGCACTTGATGTTCAGTCCATGCAAACAACCCATCAAGAGTTATCACATTACATCGCGCTGCTGTTGAAGTTTCAGTTGAGGTCTGTTGTATTGACCTCAAGGGTCAAAAGAGTTAAAGTTTAGTTATAAACTTTCACTGTCCAACATTAAAACAGTGATACAAAGTTTTAGGGAGGGAGATTTCTACAGAACTGATGGTTTACTTGGTTTCTTTGCCAAGACCCGAAAGTGTTCATTCTGAAGTTGAAAGTTTCTTGATCAAACACAAGAAAGAACAAGAAATCAAAACCAATTTATACTGAAACTGAAATTGAATGATTATGCAAAACAAATTTAATCAAAACCTATTAAAGTCTCTCACCTTTTGGAGGAAAAATATCAATCTCTTATGTTCATTTTGATGAAAATGAAAGGGTTAATTTTACTCAGCCACAATGTGTGAAGGGTATTCACTTCTCTTTTTAGCAGATAGAGATACACAAGGTTTAGGGGAGAGAATATAGAAAGGGTGGGGGACATAGCTTTCATTGATGGTTTTTGGAATACTGAACGGCTGGTCAGTTATGAATGGATGCGTTGCGTGGCAGGCTGACCAGGACTCCTGTTGCTTGGACCCTGCTTCACATTCCAGTCAGGGACATCATCTGGCTGCATTTTTTCTGCTTAGACAGGGGAAGACGGTGGCCCTCTCCTCTCACTGTGTTGATGCAATGCAGCTGATTGCAGGATTCAGTGAAAAGCTGAGACCGTGGGGGGGCGATAAGAGGAAAGAAAGGGGTCAGAAAGTAATACAAAAGGGAACAGATCTTACACTTGTCTGTGTTGCTGGCAATCAGGAATCGCCACTGAGGATGGGATGTCATGATGATATAGTTACTTCCCTCCCCCGCCCCCCCGCCTTTGGTAGCTGTTTGTCCTGGGTTTGCCACAGACAATAAGCCTCGTTTGTAAAGGGAAGGTGAGAGGAGGGTGGACCAAATGCTGGTTGGAAGGAACTATAAGCACAGACATGGATTGGTACAGAAGCTCTCACAGGATAAAAGAATTGAGCAATAAGAAAAAATTCACTTTCTTGGTCTTGCCCAAACAAACATTTCCTGAATGTTTCATACTATATTCTGCTGTTTAAGGTGCTGTAGTTAGTTAGAAATGGATGTGTGGAAAATTTGTGTCTTCACCTACTTCACACTCTTCAGATGTGTTTTCCATATAGGAAGCTCAAATTCCTTTGCTCTAATAAAAAAAAAGTCTAGTGTAGTGTATGTGTAGTGCCTGATTGGCTTTAGAAATAAGTTATTTAAAAGGTCACTGAACATATAGTGTATATTTGTTGTCTTTTTACCTTCTGAAAAGCTGCGATACTCTAGATGTTCACAGGTAAAGATACTTGTTTTATAGGATAGCCTTCATAGCTGCAAATAATTGTACTGAATATCCAAGAGCGGTGACTTAGTTCTGATAGTACTTCAGATATGAAGATCTTGCATGGTATTAGAGAGCAAGTTTATATCCCTTATAAAGAACTGGAAATGGATGCTGTTTCAATGCTTTTCCTGAAGAAATAACCCTCTAACTTTTGACTTGGCATCTGTATTTTGCAGTTTTCACAACAAGCTTTGTAATTATTTATTCTTGCCAGAATACACTAATCATTAGCTGTTTTTATAATTATGGCTGACCCAGATACTTTTCAACCCTAGTTTTACTGGCTTTTAACTTTCTAAAGCAATTAATGTGGGGGCTGAAATTTTTCATATTTGTGCTCCAGGAACCTTCACTTTGCTGTCTCCTTCTGGAGGCTAAAGGTTTTTTCACCTCTCCAGGAAGATCTGTGTGTGAAAGTCTCTTGCAGTCTAAACCAACCTAAGTTGTAGTAAGGCTAGATATGTTATGCATAACATTTCTTTAGTTTTAATCTGGTTTTCATTCATTGTTGTTTTTCTCTGTCCTTTTCTAGTGTAATCACTGCCCTTTGAGTAATCAGATTTAAGTTGCTGTTTCCTTGTTTTTCTTAGCTCCAGACTACCTGCTATATTCTTTTGTATTAATTGTTTTAGCTGAATGTGATGACTTGAAACCAGCTCCAAATCTACCCTGCTTCCAAGTTAAGAGACAGCTCACATACACCCATAGTTGTTAGTAGTGTAAGTGTTTCCATTCGGCTCTTTTAATGGGAGAAGAGGACAAGGGCAGTTTGCATAAGCAACTTGAATTTTAGCTTTTTTTTCTAAGGTGTGTGTTTCTGTGTGTAAGTAAAAGTAACTTCCTACGGTTTTTTTAAACAGAAACAAAACCAGATTTTGTCATGTAGCATCATATTGATACTCACATCGTTCATCAGCATGTTTGGAACCTTTAGATCTACTGGACTGGAGTAGATTAGTAGTAGTCCATAAAAATGGCCATACTGGGTCAGATCAAAGGTCTATCTAGCCCAGTATCCTGTTTTCCAACAGTATCCAATGCTGGGTGCTTCAGAGGGAATGAACAAAAGAAGTAATCAAGTGATCCGTCTCCTGTCACCCATTCCCAGTTTCTGGCAAACAGAGGCTAAGGACACTTCAGAGCATGGTTTTGGATCCCTGCCCTTCCTGGCTAATAACTATTGATGGACCTATCCTCCATGAACTTACCTAGTTCTTTTTTGAACCCTGTTATAGTCTTGGCCTTCACAAAATCCTCTGGCAGAGTTCCACAGGTTGACTGTGTGTTGTGTGAAGAAATACTTCCTTTTGTTTGTTTTAAACCTGCTGCCTATTAATTTCATTTGGTGACCCCTATTTCTTCTGTTATGGCAAGGAGTAAATACACTCCCTTGTTTACTTTCTCCACACCAATCATGATTTTATAGACCTCTATCCCCCTTAGTCATCTCTTTTCCATGCTGAAAAGTCGCAGGCTTATTAATCTGCCCTCATATGGAAGCTGTTCCATACCCCTAATCATTTTTGTTGCCCTTTTCTGTACCTCTTCCAAGTCCAATACATCTTTTTTGAGATGGGGCGACCAGAATTGAACTCAGTATTCCAGGTGTGCGCGTACCATGTATTTAATGGCTTATTTTCTGTCTTATCTCTTCCTTTCCTAATGGTTCCTAACATTCAGTTAACTTTTTTGACTGCAGCTGCACATTGAGAGAATGCTTTCAGAGAACCATCCACAAGATTTTTTTTGAGTGGTAACAGCTAATTTAGACTCCATCAGTTTGTATTTATGGTTGGGATTATGTTTTCCAATGTGCATTACTTTCCATTTATCAAATTTGAATTTCATCTGCCATTTTGTTGTCCAGTCACCTAGTTTACAGAGGTCCTTTTGTAACTCTTCGCAGTTAGCTATCTTGAGTAATTTTTTATTGTCTGCAAACTTCGCCGACTTTTCAGCATGGAAAAGAGATGAGTAAGGGGGATATGATAGAGGTCTATAAATTATCCATTTTTCCAGATCATTTACGATTATGTTGAACAGCACAGGTCCCAGTACAGATTCTTGCTATTTACCTTTCTCCTCTGTAAAAATTGGGAGAGGGGGATGGGAATGAGCCCTTGAGGGCACAGACTTTTCTTCCTGTTTACCTACCCCCTCCCAAATCTTGATCCCTTTGGCCCCATCCCCTTCAACCTGTTGCTGTCTTTTCCCCATCTCTGGCTCCTCATACCAGTCCCGTTCTCATATAACTAGTCCAGGTCTCTGCTCTTCAGGCTTCTCATCCCAGCTCCAGTCCCTGTCTCACCCTTCCAGGATCCGTGTTCCTCATCTGATTGGTATCTCTCTCTCTCCCCCTCCAGTCCCCCGGGCTTCTCGTCTAATCTCATTATCCCCCCCCTGATTCTTTTTCATAGTTTCTTTGAGTGCCCAGATTTACTTCTCCCCTGCACCCTGACTGCTTTTTGTATCTGTCTCCCTGCTCCTCCCGTCTCCTTTTTCTCTCCCCATGCCACTGGTTCCCTGTTCTAGTTTCCCTCCTCTGCCTTCCCTGCCCCCACAAGGCCTGGCCTTTGTCCTATGTGCATTTGGGGCCAGCACAGAGTGAGGGGCATGGGGAAGCACTGAGAACACAGGCAGACAGGCTCCTTCCTATTAGTTCCATGGTGGCATAGCCCAGTGCTGCAATTGCAGGGGAAGTCCTCCTCAGCCCTAGGCTGGAGCATGCCCAGAGTGGACACATTTCGCATCAAATCTCTAGCAAGCCACTACTGAGCACATTGAAACTGAAAAGTTATAACTTGGCCAAATTTGAGCATATTTTCACAGAGACAGCAAAGGCCCTTCCTGGACACACCGGTCACCCGTCTGCCAAATTTTCAGTCCCTGCTCCAAAGCATGGAGGTGCTGAGGCTTCTCAAAGAAATGATGGCCAGAATTCTTTAATGTGGAAAAAACTTACTTTCCCTACCATCACTTGCAGAAACAGCTTAACTACTTTCGCTGAAAATTTTTAAAACGAAATTCAGCCTGAGGCGGAGACCTGGCATAGGAAATATCAGCCCAAGTGGCTAAAGTTTGTCACAATTATAAGCAACTGAAAACTGGATCTTATAATAGGAAATATCACACAGTCTTAGTAGGCAGTGCTACCAGCCCTGCCTATAAAAAGTTGTTTACATGCTATGATGAAGAATTCCATAGAACAGCCTGTTATAAAAGGGAATAGAGGCAGAAGTCTTTATTTGTGAGAGGTTTGGTGGTGTGCTATAATTTGTCAGTATTAATTCCACTCAATACATCATATGAATTCTTGACCAATTAAAGACAATCAGCCTCAGCATCGTTTAGTGAGGTTTTTTCAGTCCAGCATAGTTGAGGTCCATGAAACCAGATGAAAGACACAGAAGTGTGTGATGTAAGATTTCCAAAAAAAGTTTACTTAATTATGGGATTTATTTTAAGAGATTAGTAGTGCCTTTTGTGAAATGTATTTTGAGATTCCCAAACCTTGTATTTGGTCCCATAATATCTCTGCAGGAAGGGTGTGGTAATATTTGTGGGCACAAATCTCTTTCACTGTACTGCATTCAAAACACACCGCTATTATATTACTTCAGCTTTCTTACTATCCTTCCTCTTTTTTTTTCTTCTCCCCCCCCCCCCCCCCCGTTTGTTTGTAATCTCTTCTTTGGCATGAGAAATGAGAATTGTGACAATTTATTCAGGAAAAGGTGATGAGAAGGGAAAGAGAGATCTCATTACAGATGACCAAGACTGAGTATTTTTGGACATGAAGTTTATATTAATCAGTTTGCTGAGCTCAAGGATAAATGAAAACCTGGGAAGTCATCCAGAATGACCAGGAACAGAGACTGAAAAAGATTGTGAAGATCAGATGTTAGTGAGAATTTTCAGTCTGTCTGAAAAGCTGTCTCATAGTATCCATTTAAAAAACAAAACAAAAAAACGAAATGGGGGCTGCACTTACAGTTAGATTAGATTTCTGCCTAGTCTCTCATTCTTTGGGCCAGCTGGGACTGGGAATACTGCTTAGAGCAGGGGCGGGCAAACTTTTTGGCCAGAGGGCCACATCGGTTTCCGAAATTGTATGGAGGGCCAGTTAAGTGAGGCTTTGCCTCCCCAAACAGCCAGGCGTGACCTGGCCCCATATCCAACTCCCCCTTCTCACCCCCTGACAGCCCCCTGGGACCCCTGTGCCATCCACCCCTCCCTGTCCTCTGACTGCCCCCGGACTCCCCGCCCCTGACTCCCCCCCCCCCCCCCCCCCCCCCCCCCGCTGCCCCATCCAACCCCCCTCTCCTTCCTGACTGCCCCCCAGGACCCTTGCCCCTATTCAACACCCCTGTTCCCCGCCCTCTGACTGCCCTCACCCCTATCCACACCCCCGACCAGACCCCTGACCACCACCCCGAACTCCCCTGCCCTCTATCCAACTCCCCCTGCCCCCTTACCGCACTGCCTGGAGCACCGGTGGCTGGCAGTGCTACAGCCGTGCCGTCCAGAGCACCAGGACAGGCAGCCCTGTCGCCTGGCTGGAGTCAGCCACGCCACCGCGCAGCACAGAGCCGGCGGCACAGTGAGCTGAGGCTGCGGGGGAGGGGGAACAACAGGGGAGGGACCGGGGGCTAGCCTCCCGGGCCAGGAGCTCAGGGGCCGGGCAGGAGGGTACCGCAGGCCGTAGTTTGCCCAACTCTGGCCTACAGCATCCTGCATTATTCTGCAGCAACCCTTGTGGCTAAACTAGTAGCAGCCATTTATCAGGATGGATAAAAATTGATTGTTTTTTTAAATAATCCTGATGTTTAAAATAGTCAGATTTTGCTGTTTAAATTAAATAGGTTTATTTTTAAAAAACTCATTTTTACATCTATTTAAATTTTTAAAATTTGAAATTTTCAACCTATGTCAAGGTCTACATTTATCTATTAAAATCTTTTAAATTAAATACAAAAAAAATTAAGCAGAACATGTTTGCTACCAAATTTTAAAGAAGGTCAGACTACTGAACTGGTGGAAGTCACCTGACATTATAGAAGGGCTAAACCAGCTTTTGACATCAGTAGACGCTTCTGCAGGTGCAGAGAGAGCATATTTTCTTCATTTCATCATCATCAATTTGTTCAGTGCAATGACTAGTTCAGTCAAAGTTAAGAAACCAGTTGAAAATTGAAAAATCAGGAAAGCTCATTTTCATCTTCCAATCTATCAATAGAAACTAGGCGTGAGGTTTATTAGTTCTAAAATTTTGAAGGACATGGTGACTGAAAACAATCCGTTCAATTCACTAACTATACATAATAAATCAGTTTGGTTTAAATGCAAAACATATTTTGATTAACTTTTTCTCATGTCTCGAGCACTTTTAAGGTAGTTTTATTTAATAAAAAAAATTAAAATACTGTCTTTGTGCAAATTTTAATTTGAATTTATATCTAAATAGAATTTGGCAGAAATCACAAGTGAAAAATTAATCTAGTAAATTAGAAATGCATCATTCACTATTTTCTAATATGAAAATGTAAAAATAAGGAATCTGAATATAGAGAAGTTAAATTATATAATTTCTTAATATAAATATGTATAGATGTAGTGTATCCTGATTAGCAATGAGAAACACCGAATTTAGGGTAAAGGTTGTATTTAGTTTCAAATCAACAAGTGTCAGTGGTCACCCACTAATGAAAATCAATCTTTCCTTAGGAAAATAATTAAAGTACAATTGCAAAAGACAATATCAATATTTAAATCAAACTTTCTTGCTTGGTGATTTAAATCAATCCACCCTGACATTTGTGGACTATGAAGGAGTTGTCCCATACAAACTCAGTAAGGCAAGGAATATCACTCTGATGCTGTGTCCTGAAGTGGAGTCTATTTAAGATTATAAAATAAATAATGAATTTAATCGAGGTTTCAAATCCTTACTCAATAAATATTTAGTCTATATTGGCGAATGGTGTATGCATCATCACAGAAGCCCTGGAATTAAGTGCAATATTTAGGCAGTCATACAGTAAATGGTATTGCCTTGTCCCACTGACCTTCTCACCTGTCCTTTGCCCTTTTGCAGGTGGACATCTAACCTTGTAATCTGTTAGCCAGGTTTTCCCACTGCCACCTTTTTTTAAAAATAACTAAACTTACATAAAGAACCGACCATATAAATGTCATTCTTTCTCACCAAATGTGGCAGACTGGGTAAAGGAAGAGCCTGATTTTAAAATTTTACTAGTCCAAGGCTTGAATTTACTTTATGCAATCCTGGACTGATGCCAAAAATAACTAAACCAAAGAAACAATGAGTGGTATACAGTGTAATAACTCGCAATTTTTTAGAGCTTTAAACACCATTAGAGGATTGGGAAGCCCGTTTTTCCAATAGTAAAGCATTCGTATCTAGCCAGAGAAGGTGTTTCACAACAAGCTGACTTAGAGAAGACTCCATTTAGTAAAAATTTTAGAGGCTTTAAACATTTATGTGCTTGTGTTTTCTCATTTCATTATACCTTTTACTGTTTTGCTTCAGTTACTCTGTTTCATTCATGAGGTTTTACAGGCAGAGGGACAAAAAAAATACTGCAAAAGCCTCTAACAATTTTCTGAAATGTTACCGTTTGGTTCACTCTTCCTTTTATGCCTATTCCTGGTTACCCAGGTTTCTGGTGGATCTGGCCAAAATGCCAGTTGAAAATAACATGACTCTGAAGCAAACAGACTTTGCCCTACACCTTGGACTGAGTACGCCTGTCAAGTGCTTTTTGCTCCTTCTGCATCTCACCACAAGTTGGAAGTTTATTTCCTGTTTGTTAGTATAAACCCCACTAACTACCTCAAGACCAAAACTACAGTAAAATGAAGTTTATAGTCAGGGTTGCACCAGTGCAGCTACACCAATCGCTGTAAAGGGGCAAATCCCCAGCATAGACAAGGCCTCACTCGGTCCTGTTTTGCCATTTTATACAATATTTTATTAGTTGTTCTTCCGTCCTTCACCTAGTTCTGCAGTCTTGGGACACAACCTGCACTCTCTTTCTACCAAGCATTCTGATTACTATCATGCATAGTCCCATTGTTTTTCACTTTTCTCTCATGTAACCCACCCCCAAATAAATATTTAAATCCATAAACTTTACATGCGATAAGAGGGGCTGCTAGAAGATCCAATAATTGCAATTCAGCTATGTCACTGAAGCAGAATGATCTCTCCAAATTTATTCCACGTGGTGACTAGGAGACTAACAGATGGTAGATACTGTGCGCTTCTCATAGTTCTCTGTCATAGCTTGCTATAAGCAGTTAGTTTGCTGACTGTATCAGAACACAGAAACAATGGTTGAGTGGATAAAATGTGATACTTTAAAAATGAGCTAAACTACTTTTTCTCTGGGAGAAAGATGCAACATCATAACTCTACTTTTAAGAATTAAATTAAACCCATTTTAGTATCCAATAAATACCCTTACAAATGTCAAACATTGATTTACATTTACTTTTTTAAAGGTTTACTTTAATCACTGTTTTAAGTTTTGCCCTCTAACTAGCTTCTAATTATAGAGAGAAGTTTGGTTTGGATCAAGCCACCAGTTCTCCTGCATGTCATTAGATGATGTTGGGATCAGCATGCGCAGATGTAAATGATAGTCTGTGATTCAGTCTTTTTTTTTTCCTCTTCAGACTATACCATTAAGCGAGAGTTTCAGAAATCTTTTAATCTGAAATAGAAACCTACTTCAATCCTTAAACAAAAACAAAAAGTTTAGCAGACTCATGCTTGAAACAAAAAACTAGATTATTATTTATGCTACATTGCAATAGTGCCTGAAGTGTTCTGTGTGTTCTACTGATGCATAGAAAAACAGTTTCTGCCCCAACAGCTTTACAATCTCAAAAGGTGAAAAATAGACGAAGCTCAGAGGGGAAAGGATGCCATATTCAAGCCAAGAGATGGTACTGATGGACACATGTGCCATCAATTCCATATTGTTTTGTGTGCTCATGTGTACTCAAACAGAATAACGTGTTAATCCTATTTTTGTCCTTCCTTGCCATCTTCCTTTCTGGCACATTTTTATGTTCTCATTTGTCAGATAAATTCATCATTTAGGCCCCAAACCTGCAAACACTTATACACATGCTTATTTGTATTCATGTGAGTTGTCCTAGACTATTTGTACATAAATGTTTGCTGGATCAGGGCCGTAGGTTCTTTGGAGAAGTGACCAATCAACTTTTGTTGCTGGGCACTTCACTGAATACCTGTGGGGGCTGTAAAATTATAAAAGGTATATTTTCCCTTTGGTACACAATCTAGCAATGATTGCCATCATTAAAATTGCGTGTGTGTGACTTCTATTTTTTCAAATTAAATAATATTCCTGTGTAATTCTGCTACTAACTGAATAAATAAAGAGAATCTAGTAAAAGGTCTTCATAATTTCTCACCACCACCTCCTCCCTTACCTCTCACATGTAAATACATTCAGTCAGAGGCAGACTGATGCCATTCCAAGCTTGCCATACCCCAGACCACTATCTTGTTTCAACAAAAGCTTCAGAGATGGTTGCTGTGTAAAGCTTCTTTACATAATAAACACTGAGTGCCGTATCACTTTCAATATGACCAGCATCACCACTCCCTATATTTTTTTCATTTTTCATTTAATTTTTTCCCTTCGGGGCTGCCCATCAGCATAGTCAAGTTTCCCAATATGTCAGGGATCAATCCTGGGAGTTTCTGATATGGCTTCACGGTCCCCTGGAAATTGTTTCTACTCTTCTACTCTATCCTGCAAATTCTTTAGATCTTGTAGTATGTATAAAATCCCTTCTCAATCTCTTAATTTGTGGTGTGAATGCAGCAGATGCCAGTGCCATAGCAAATGTTTAATAGTAATTTTCCAAGGTTCTTTAATGGACAGTTCCCCAGTGACACTGGTATGCCAGCAACTTCATATGCCTTTGTAAGGCTGATGTGACTAACCAACCAGAAAATTCTGGCGAGTGGGACCAGTCCCCTTGGAGTGTGCTTTAACTACCTTTTCTCTTTTATAATTTTCTCCCTTTCATTATGCTTGATCATTTTGTGACTGAGTTTTGTTCCAGGATTATCTATTCTAGACTAGCCTATGGCTGCGAACTTTTTTCTTGATTCATATGCTGTGTTGAGGTAACTAGCTGTGATGTTGTTGGATTAAATCTATTCCCAGTCTCAAGGGAAATAGTGTCAAAAACTAGACACTTACTGAACTAAGCTAGTGGGTTTTTTGGTTATTGAGGAGATACTCAAATATTATGCTGATGGGCACCACTATTGGAACCTAGATTGTGCTGTAGTCTCCTGTGTAGCGTTCTGTAGTTTACACAAGAATAAATTACTTCTGACATAACCAGCTGTTTTTCTATGATGATCTGGAAATATTGAAGTCATCACAATTCTTACAATTTTTATGGATGTTACACATCTTATGTTCATTATTTTAGGAACTGCTGGGAAACTGTAGAATTCTTCAAAGGAGCATGATAAAAATGTCCTTTGCAAAGGCTTTAAAGATGGCAGTTCAAGATGTAACATACGAACAGCAGAGCCTGGCGGCTGTAGATTATGGTGTATTTTAATCTGTATGAGTTCATCAATGCATAGCAGTTTAAACTGGTGGAAATCCCATGTTTTCCAGTCCCCTCCTGCTATTTTTATGCAAGAGTTTCACAGAATTTTCAGTATGAATGATGGTAGACATGTTGTTGCACACTGGTACTTTTCTGTGTGGGGGAGGAATAAGGATGTGACACATGGGAGTACTGATAAGACTGATCTGTATTTCCTGGCCTGTTCAAATGGCATACGTCAGGATTATAAAAGATTAGACCCCTGTCAAATTGTAGGAGGAAGTGGTCAGTGTATGCCGGCTCCAGTAGCTGCTATTAGTGAATGTTTATTATGTAATAACTTAATCTGAATTCTTCCTGCACTGTCAGACATTGCTTAGTATGCAAACAAGGCTTCACTCTCCCTGTCTTCCAGCAAACAGCATGATATGGCTATGTTGTTGTGTTTCTGTGACTTAACTTTTTTACAAGGATAGGTTATTGGCCTATCGCTCAGCTACTAACCTGGGGAACCAGTGGGCTGTTTTTCATCTAGTCTCTGCCCTTTGATCAGGTGGCTCTATCAGGTATTACAGTCCCACCAGCATAGCTCTCAGGCTCATTGGAACACATAAGTATTCCCACGACATCAAGGTGCAGTCCCCAGGGAAGGAATATCTGTATACATGTAGCCATAGCTTCAGAAAAACTACGAGCCAGGGGTATGATTCCCCTGCTTGTGTACACATACTCACACTAGCTGTCATTGAGCGATCATGATGTTAAGTAGCAATGGAGCTATAGTAGCACTGGTATTGGCAGTGGAAGCATAGCTGAGAAGTGATGAGCACAAACGCGCAGTGGATACATGCTCAGCCTATGCTACCATGGCTACGCTGCTGTTTATACGCGTGCTAGCGCAATGACAGCTAGTGTGAGTATGTATACACAAGCAGATGAATCACATCCTAACTCGTAGTGTAGTTATAGCTTACTATGATTATCAAAAAAGTGGAGCTACAATGTATGTGATAAATTGCATTACTACACACCTTAAAACGCTTCACCTGCATTCTATTATATCCCGCGATGGGATGCAACATTTTCCTTCTAGCCTGACGCTCCCAAGAAAGCTCATCTTAAAATTGACATTATGATTTGTAGAAAAAAAAATAGGTAGCATCTTAAGGCTTCTAAAATTGTCTGGGATATTGCTTGCTTCTCGGTGATAACCTGCATAACTCAGTGGGTCTGAGTAGACTAGGAAAAAAGGGGATTTTATTTTAGATAGCTAATGTGATTTGAAACATCTCTTTTCAATTTGTGTAGACCGTTAATTCACCTTTTAAAAGTCATATCGTAAATGGGGAATAATCTTGCATTGTCCCACTAGGAAATGGAATAAATAATCCAGTAGTACCTCAGTCCTGCAAATATGTATGCAGTTGAACTCTGTGGGACTTAGTTAAGCATGTGTACGTGTTTTCAGGATTGAGCCCAAGGGCTGGTCTACACTACGGGGGGGGGAGTCGATGTAAGGTATGCAACTTCAGCTACGTGAATAACGTAGCTGAAGTCAACGTACCTTGCTCGACTTACTTCGCCATGAGGACGCTGCAGTGTCGAAGGCTGCCGCTCCCCCGTTGACTCCGCTTCCGCCTCATGTCGGGGTGGATTACCGGCGTCGACGGGGAGCGCGTTCTGGGATCGATTAGACGCGATTAGATTAGACGCGAAAAATCGATCCCCAAAAGATTGATTGCTACCCGTCGAATAGGCAGGTAGTGTAGACATAGCCTCAGTCTCTTCAGCATCTGATTTCCATTGCAATCCTTAGCTAAATTTCTTATTTTTGAAGACCGTAAGTCTGTATTTGACAAATGCACTAGAAGTAATATAACTATCTGTAGTGTTAATTTAATTAGTGACACTGTACTGGACACATTGATGTTTTGATTCATGTTTATTTTACAACCTCTTTTTATGCATGTATTTAAAAAAAATGTTGACCCTTAAATAGGGCACAGTAACATGTTTGGGTTTTTAATCCCTTTCCTCCATCCACTGTCTTGAAAAGGTTTCACACAAAAAATCTGGACATACCCTCATGGCTATCTTTCCAAATAAATTTTAGATTTGTACATGCTTTGTAACTACTCTTTTACATGAAAGGTCAGCATTGATTTTCTGCTGTGCAATATGTCACACTATAAAATAAACAGTACTTACCCATCACCATTTCCCTGAAATCCCAATCTGAAAGCTGACTGAACTTGCTTGGTACCCCTGGAGTGATGATCATGAACAGAAATGTTCCACTCAAATAATTTCTAGAGATCTTTCTTCAGAGATCACAGTAGAAACACTGCAGACATGTGCACATATGAACATACACTCTGGTTTCCCATCAGTAGTCAGATCACTTAAAAACCCGTGGGTAATTAGTATGATTAGCTGTATACACACAGCAACAATCAATTAAAATTAAATGTCATTGGCATTGCCAAAAGGTTATACCAAGTTTTGTTAGTGCTTTGAAAATCCAAACGGTTTAGTGAAAGTTATTCGTTTGAAGATAGTTACAACCTTTCTAAAAGCTGCATTCACTCTCGTCTTCTCTTTTGCACACCTGATACTATGCATCATAACTTTTTACTGTAGCATGGTTTTGTTCCAAAATTATCCTGATTTTTCCATTTAAAAAAATACTCATATGAAATTTTGATTTTTTTTTCTTTTTAAGGGATTGTGCTTATAGGCCACTCACCCTGAAATTGCAAAGCATTATCAGTGAATGTCTTCACTACCAAAAAAGGTGTATTTTTAGTGACATGGCTATTGTGGGTTAGTTACCTCGCTGTGAAATCCTAGAGGAGATGAGGTGCAGGTAGTTTTTACCTTGATCTAGGTAGGTGAGGTCAACCACAAGTGGTGGGTTTAGTGTTGACCTCGTCCAGCTGCATTAGAGTAAGAACTACCTGTGCCTTATCTCCTCTAATATGCATTCGCTATCCCTCTATAAACCCTGGTTATTGCACTGTAAAATGCCACCCTTTTGGCAATGAAGACATAGCCTCAGTATACAGTGCCTTTCACCCAATGTTTTGTGCAGAGGTGGGTGTGTATCCCAGTTTTGTAAATGGGTAAACTGAGGCACAGAGACGGGGTGGTCACATAGCAAAAATCACCCAGCAAGTCAGTAGATGAGTTCTGAATAAGACCCAGTGCCTCCTGACTCCCAGTCCACTGTTCTAACTACTAGACAATATTGTGCCATGTGCAGAAAGCTTTCTTAATATTTCCATTCATTATTGGTTTATCTCAGCAGCCCCTCCCCTTGCAGGTTTACCTCTTCTATCATACACACCCCCTCATACACAATGAGCAGCACATAGCTGCTGACTGGCACAGCAGCAGTTCATAAGTGTGCAAGCTACTGGCAGTTTGTATCTGTTCTCTTCCGCCCTCCCACCCACTTCCCCAGTTCCCAACATGGCTTTGACATTTGCCTGCTGCTTCAGCTTCGCTTGGTCTTCACCAAAGCCATTCCATCTCCACTTACTCTGTTCTCCCCATTCCATCTTTTCACTCCCACCCCTGAATCCCCACTCTCTTCCATTCCTGGGGGGAAAATACCCTGAAGGTTTAGCCTGGCATGGAAAACAGTAGATTTTGTATTTTTATTGCTCAGAACATTCAGCAGCTCTGAATATACTTTCCACTTTGGAGTGAGAAGAAGCTCAATGTTGTTTGATTTCTAAACTGCAAGCAAAACTAGCAAGGAAGATGGGAGCACTGTGGAGGCAGTCAAAGGATTTTTGTCTACAAACATTGCGGTGTGGGTTGGTTTTAATTTAAGGTTTTATTGCCAAGTTCTCAGCACACTAATATGACAGATTCTAGACACCCCAAGGGGAGAACAGGAGATCTGAACCCCAAAGAATAAGCAGTAGAATCAACTGGTTATATACAGTGGTATTGTGTATAAAAATGTCAAGTAAGGTCTTTTGTGAAAGATTGGAATTTTCTGAGCTTGATAGTCCTGATGAGAGATGTATATAGACTGTGGTTATGAGTTCATGTATTTGTGTATGTGTAGAGCTGTGCTCATAATTTGTGCTGCAACATTCAGCTCCACCTCACAATGTGACAGTGGGTAGTTGGGCAGAGAGGGGCTGCCTCCATAGCCAGATGAGACTAGCACCAAGCACCTAGGATTGTACAACCCAAGAAACGACAAATGATGGGCCATTATAATTAGTCAAGACATTGAGACGTCCTGGCTATCAAGTCAAGGAGGAATTTTCTCTGCTTTGAATAACTGAATCACCATAGTCTTATGGAGGGGAGAAATCCTGCAAATCCTGTTAAAGGGAAATGACTTGAAATGAAATCTATCCAGAAACTGAGTGATGGTCACTTGGCAGGTGCTGTCTGTGAAATGCCAGGCTCTCCCTATGGGTAGACAGTACACTGAGAAACTGTTCAGAGGCAATAGGTAGCTTATATTAGAAAAGGGAGTAGATCTAGTTTGAAAGTGTAAAGCCCGAGGATGCATCTTTGTTTTCTGTATAATGTGTAGATCTGCTATTCCTTACTGCTTTATCCTTGAATCTGTGATTTTTCTGTTAAATAAATCTTTGTTTGTTTTTACCCCAAGCAGGTTTCTGTTGTGCAAACTGTATTGAGTGTGTGTACCAAAGTGAAGCTGATAACTTGGGGGAGAGGGGTATGACAAACCAGAGGGGAGTGGTCCCAAGTTTCTGGTAATTAAAACCTCAGGGAGATCTTATTTGGGGACACCCAGGACTGGAGGGGCTGTTGGTGTCTCTCTGCAAGGAGTAACTAGGCTGGTGGATGCCAGGGTGAGACCTTGTGGTGGGGGGGATGGTACTGGTGTCACTGAACTGAACCAAAGCTGCACAGCATAAAGGCACCCAAGATTGCAGGGTGGCAGTGACAGAGCCCCTTACTCATCTGGGTGATCCCCAAAATATCACAGCTAGCTTCTTTTCAAGTTGTATTTTTCAACTAGTTGTAGTTTGTGTAAATGTGTGGCTTTGTTCCATGTTGTACAGATCGACTCTGCTCGTATTCTCCCTTCTGTTCGGTAACCAGTCATCCCTCCAGCTCAGGTTTCGGAGTGGTAACCATGTTAGTCTGTATCAGCAAAAACAACAAGGAGTCCTTGTAGCACCTTAGAGACTAACAAATTTATTTGGGCATAAGCTTTCCTCTGATGAAGTGGGTTATAGCCCACGAAAGCTTATGCCCAAATAAATTTGTTAGTCTCCAAGGTGCCACAAGGACTCCTCGTTGTCCTTCCAGCTCAGGCATTCCACTCTCGGATTCTGGTACCAGATGGAATCGTGTCTGAATACAATTCCAGAAATAAAAAATACTCTGAGAATACCAAAACTGCTTACCTGCTGCCAGTTGTCTGTTTTCCTCTGTCACCACCTCTGTAACCAACAGTTACTCTTGCCATGGGCTAGTAATGCTTACAGCAGCAGCAACTGTCTGTCATGGGCAGATGGTGACTGAGTGTAGCAATGGAATAAGAGCAGTAGAATACGAGGAAGAATTTATCATCCAACAAAGGGAGAGGGGAACTGCTTTGAACTATTGGCACATTAGTGTTTTGTGATAACTACTGAGTGTTTAATCTGCTGTTGGAAAAAGGTGATTTTTTATTTATAACCCATCCTCCCTTCAGCATCATCTGAAAGAGCAAATGACAGAAGTAATAAATCTAGCAGTAAGTACACTTCCTTGCATAGTACTCAGGGCTCCTAGAACTCTGTGGCACCTTCAAATCCATTTTTTCTAGCAGACTGCAATGGAAACTAGGGAAGCGTCCAAAGCAATAGAGCAGGGGTGGCCAAACTGTGGCTCTTCTACCATTAAAGTGTGGCTCATGGAGCCCTCCCACCCCCCATTTTCTGCCTACCAGACTGGGAGAGAGCTCGGGACCTCTGCCTTGCAGCGGGGTGGTGGGATAGGGGCTTCTGCCCAGTGAAGAGGGGAGTCTCAGGGCTTCAGCCCCGCGGGGCACACCTGCCGGGGCTCAGGGCTTCAGCAGAAGCAGAGCTCAAGCCCCAAGCCCTGGCAGGCACCACCAAGAGGCTGAAACCCCAAGGCCCAGCAGGCACGCCCCAGCTCTCGAACTTCTGAAGATTGTCGTATGCGGCTCAGAGGGTCAGTAACTTTGGCCACCCCTGCAATAGAAGAAGCAGGCTGCCATCTTCCCTCATTCCTTCCAAAGTCATTGCTGCCTCAGTGCGGAGAACTGATCTGCCACCAAGCTCATGCCAGAGACTGAAAGGAAAGCTGATTATCACAAAGCAGTTGTTGCCCCTAGAAATAAGGTCAGGTCAGCAGGTTTTCGTCCTCATTCTATTATTCAGGAACTTTCCAAACAGCTCTATGATACGGCTTTTCAGGCCCCTTCATTCACCCCTGTAAGAGGATTCAAATGCTGCAGGACTACTCAGTTGTAGTTGCTCTATTATGACTTAGCAACCCACTGAAGAGCAAATCACCATTCAAGATGCCACCCCCTACCATGTCCTGCTCTAATCTATCAGCCTCTTCTCTGCCACCGTTTCAGTACAGCTGCAAGAGCCCAAGCCAGAGCCAAGATCACACAACCCCAAACTTTGAAGCTTGGAGCACATCTTTTCTGGCCAGAAAACCTGGCCCTATTGCCTCTGGGGGCAACACTAGCTCCAATTCAAGCGTAGAGCCAGAGTGAGGGTGAGGGGATGGAGCCCCTGACATCACTTGCAATGGCATTGCCCTGACATCAACAATGATGGAGTCTCACTAACTTTTTGCTTCAGCAAACTGCAAACCCCAGAATTTTAGTAGAAATTTGTGTTGGACGTTTGCCATGATCCAAATGAGCAAGGGGATTTGTATATGTGGCTAATAATGAATTTTAATAAATTAAATGCCATTGGCATTGGAGGACAGAGAGGTAGCAACAGAGCACAAGGAGCCAGTGCAAGTGTGGTCGCTTTGGACAGTAAGGTGGCTGGAGTGCTGCCGTGTGCTCTGACTGCAGTCACGCTTTCTTCTCTTCAGCAGCCTCCCAGCTCCAGCCATGGCAGCCATCAGGATCAGAGGCATCAACAGCGAGAAAGCAGGCAAAGAGGAAAGGTCATTCTGTAGGGTCTGAGGTCAGAATTGGAGGGGGAAAGGAAAAGCAGAATAAGGAGAAACATCTTTCAAGGATTTCAACACATTCAGGGGAGTCCACGGGAAGGCTGCATGCTTTGGAATTTTAAGTGATTGATTTTTTTTCTTCTTTGAAACCTTCTAAGAAAAACATAGTGTGAAGTTTCCCAGAAAATGCACATCTCTCCAGTGGTTGCAAGGCTGACGACCTACAGAACCCCAGCTGATCAGCTGTGCTTACGGCAACATTTTCACATATTGGCAAAAATGCCCTTTCTTCCTCCAGCTCCCTCCTTAAAACATGCTTCTTCCATGAAATATGTAAACCCTAGCCCTCCCTTCAAGCAAATGTTAACAAAACTAACTATATTTCACCACTCACTCACCTGCTTTTTGTTGTATCACATCCCTTGGATGCATAGTGTCTACTCAGAGTTTATATTCTGAAAGGGCAGGGACTTACTTCACTGTTCTACTTGCCTGTGAAGTGCCTACCATGTTTCTGTGATGCCGGTGTATTTATAAAATGGTGGTTGGAGGGAGTGGGTGGGAGGTTGATGATAATTTCAGCAGGTGTAAATATGGTTTCCATATTCAGCTTGGAGTCTTCAAACCATTTATCAAGTGTAATATATCCCAAACCACTTGGACGCTTTCCATTTATGCAAACTATTTAATCATATTTTACATAATGAATTATAACATTACTCTCTCCAAGTTAGCTCCTTCTGAAATAAGGTTATGAGAGCAGGCCATATGAGATATTTAACCTAGAATGTTGTTTTTCCTCCACCTTTCTTTCCCACGTTTAAGTGTTAAATAAGCATTGCATTGTAGGAACTAAGCAAAGACTAATTTGCCTGATTTGAATATGAAAAGGAGCCCACATCCTTCCTGTCCCCTGCAAAGAATTCAAAAAGACTTTACAGAGAAAACAGATGAACTAATATGTATCACTTTAAAAAATAGTGGCATGGTTAGAAGCAATGCTGAACTTACAAGAGCACAAAATGCTACTAGTGTGAACCTGAGGAAAGTCGGGGACTGTTCTATTTAACTTTTCTCATGATGGCATTTTTAACAGTACTCTGCAGAATAACCACAAAGAAAAATATAGTGTCATTTTTCATGGTTCAAGAAAACTACACTGAAGACGATACAATTTTGTAATGTAAAGACTTACACAGGTACTGACAAAAGGCAGAAACTCATTCCATCCTTTAGATGGAGGATTTATTTATTTTTTAAAGCTCAGTGGTGGGAGACTTAACAAAAGCATGAGGCAGTTGATGCTCCTAAAAAATTAGCACAGACCTTGTCTATACTATAAAAGTGTGCTGTGTTCACTAAATTGATTTTTTTATCAATCTGTTTAAGCCAGTGCAAAAATCTAATGTAGATGCACTTGAATTATTGTTTATATCAATTTAACTAAGTTAGTAATTTACAGCACAAGCTAAATCAATAAAAGCAAGGACTCAACTGGTTTAGTATGGCTACATTAGGAGTGTGCACTGGTTTAACTAGATCTATTTTGAAACTGATTTTGTGAAACTGATGCACTCAGCATAGACAAAGCCACATTCTGCCTTTCTCCTCCAAAGTGCCAATTCAGCAAGGTAGTGAAGCAGTTGGGACTATTTGCATTCTTAAAGTTACCTGTTTGTTTAAACAGCTTGTTGAATTGAAGTTTAAATATCCAAAAGCCCTAATTCACATCCTGTAATTGCATTCTGTTCAATTCATCTCACTTACAGAAGCCATCATGAAATACCTAAAATTGCAATGGTTTCTCTCTTCTTCTTCTCCCCCTCCCCCCCCCCCATCGTATATGTTTAATGGGTCAAATCCTGTGTTGGTTTATAGCCATCTTAAAATGCCGTTTAAGCCAGGGATTCTCAAACTGGGGGTTGGGACCCCTCAGTGGGTCGCAAGGTTATTACATGGGGGGTTGTGAGCTGTCAGCCTCCACCCCAAATCCCATTTTGCATCCAGCATTTATAATGGTGTTAAATATATTAAAAAGTGTTTTTAATTTATAAGGGGGGTCGCGCTCAGAGGCTTGCTATTTGAAAGGGGTCACCAGTACAAAAGTTTGAGAACCACTGGTTTAAGCACATCAGGTGTGTACATTGAGGTGAGCTATTCTGTGATGGTATAAATGGTTTTAGTATTTCAGGAAATTAGATGGGTGATTCCTCTTCTTAATGGGAGAGGAGAAATCTATGCCCTAGGGTTCTCCCACACTCCTACCCACTTCTCTTCTGAAGGAGGAGTCTGTACACTGAACCAGTGGGCAGGTGCAAGCTGCAGTCAGCCCCCCAATATAGTGTGAATGTTTCATTTTACATTTCAAATGAGGAGTACCTGGAAGGTCTGTGTAATGCCTCCAGCTGAACAGAGTTAATTAAAACATTTTTCACTTAGTTTTGTACAAAATCTTTCACCAGCTCATTTTGCAAAATTTTGTATCTTTTTGTGTGTGTTGTGATGTTTCAAGGACTTAAAAAATTGGTTGATCAGCTTGCAAAATTCATTTGTAGCTCAAAATCCAAAGTTTAAGCAACCTGGCATATGCTTATTTTTGCCCAGAAGAGAGAGAGGAGAGAAAACCATAGGTAGTTGCATGTGCTCACTTACCATTTATCATATACTAATATTGTCTGTCACAATAACAAAATGGGCTAAGAATTAAAAAAAAAACGGAAGTGGAAAGTTGACAAAAAATGCATCTGGTTTCCTGTATAAAAAATGGTTGTACAGAAACAAAAACAAAGTTATACAGTCATTATAGTAATGCTAGTTTTGTAGACACAATAGGTGGGTCCAATCCTGGGAATTGGGAGGATGATTGAATTTTTCTTACCATCTAGAATGCTAGGGTCTAGGATCATCTAAAAGGCTTTTAAAATTATTTCTGCTTTAAACATTAAAACAAATACCTTTGAATTAAGAGTGTATTTTCATTGTTAAACGTTTATCCATTTGACACCAACAGCTACCACTCAAAATTGTAATACCTTAAATGAGAGGTTTTAGTCACTTATCTAAATTCCTTACTCAGATCGGTATGTGACACAAAAGGATGTTTGGTATATTGTTTAGCTGCAGACATGATTTTTAGGCTAAGTGTATAAAATCTTGGCCTGGAACAATATTTGTGTTCTGGAACAAAACTCTCAACACTACACATTACAGAAAGAAGTTACGGTCACGGAATAGAATAGAAATTAGATCACTTTTCTTTCCTGCATTATTTCCTGTAAGTGTAACATTTCCTGTTGTAAAAGTGCTGCAGTAATCTTTGCTATCCAATGGATACTAAGGTATCATTTGCAAATTGAAGGTCATAGCAGATTAATATTTAGTTGGGAGAGTTTAAAGCGTGTAAAAAACACTTCCGTGCACCTCAAACCTCAAGTGCTAGTGCTGCTATGAGATAACAGTGAGTACGAATAGCCTAATGACACATCAGCTGTGGCTATCATAACTATTAAGGTTGGGGCAAGGAACAAGAATGCTAAAAAAAAAATACTCTCACACACAAAAGTAAGTGTCTTCATAGAAATGTAATAATACTTGTACAGCTCTAATTCTGAGACTTCCTTTGCTTTTGGATGTTAGCATCTAAAAATTTACCTGAAATAAACTGTCATCTTTTATTTTTCTTGTGTTAGTTTTATGGTGGTGGATACTGAAAATGGGCCAAAATAAAGTAAGATTGGCCTATAACAATGTTCCATAAACCATTGTTGTAACACAGTTAAAGATGCTATTGCTATTCCTGACTGTTCTGAAAAGTTGACCATGTTGAGGAACCCATGTTAATGCCATTGTCCCCTAACATTGGTAAAATCTGGTTCACAATATAGATTAAACTAAATCATGTTTTAACCATGTCTCTGAATCAATTATAACATTGTGAACAAGTGCACTAGATGCATTGGAAATTTCCTTTATTAGGAAGCTCAAGAAACAAGAGATGGCTGGATTTGATTTTGTGTGTGTGCATTCTGATATGCTGATTAGATGGCTTCAGCAGCTGTAACATGTGGTTATTCACTCCCAGCCCAAAGATGCTGTTTTTTACATTTTCTTTGTACAGGATGATAATCTGCCTACCCGTTTGTCTTCACCAGATGCGATAGATAGTAATTTTATAGCAATAGAATTACTTGTGCAAGCAGCTGCAGAAAATATGTAAATAGGAACCAATTTCTGCACATACCCTAATATCTCACCAAGGAGAGAATGCTATGTCTACACTGCAATTGGGAAGTGTAATTGCTGTGCAGATATACCCTTCGGTTAGTCTTTCACTCTGCAGCTTGTGCCACATGGAAAGAGGCTCTTTTTTTATCATCATCCTGCACGGTTTTCTTCAATCAATCTATTGATCTGGAGTGAAGAGGAACTAGGAAACAGGAGAGACGGAAAAGGAAAATCACAAGGAGGAAACGTCAAGATTGACCAAGAAAAAGGAGGCAAGCAAGAGGAGAAGGAGGTTGTGGTAGTGGTAGGGTTGCCAGGTGTCCAGTTTTCGACCAGAACATCCGGTCGAAAAGGGACCCTGGCAGCTCCGGTCAGCACTGCTGACCAGGCCATTAAAAGTCCCTATCTGGCTCCGTGCGGCTCCTGGAAGCGACAACATGTACCTGCAGTTCCGAGGCGCAAGGGCAGCTCCGCATGCTGCCGTCGCTCTGTGCGCCGGCTCTGCAGCTCCCATTGGCTGGGAACCACAGCCAATGAGAGCTGTGGGGGCAGTTCCTTTGCATGGAGGCAGCGCACACTGTGCAGAGCCACTTGGCCACCCCTACACCTAGGAGTCGAGGGACATGTCACCGCTTCCTGGGAGTCCCCTGAGGTAATCACCATCTGGAGCCCACACCTCTCATCCCTTCTCGTGGCCTAAACCCTGCCCCAGCCTGGAGCCCCCTCCCACACCAAAACTCCCTCCAGGAGCCTGCACCCTGCAACCTCCCTGCACTCCTGCCCCTGCCCAGAGCCCCCTCCTGAACCCCTCATTTCTGGCCCCACCCCAGAACCTACACCCCAACTCCCTGCCTCAGCCCGGAGCCCCCTCCCACACTTTGAACCTCTCGGCTCCCCTGCCCCAGTCTAGAGCCCCGTCCTGCACTCCAAACCCCTCATCCCCGACACCATCCCAGAGCCCACACCCCAATCCCCTGCCCCAGCCCGGAGCCCCCTCCCCCACCCTAAACTCCTCGTTTCTGGCCCCAGCCTGGAGCCCACACCTCCAACCAGATCCCTTACGCCCTCCTGCACCCCTACCCCCTGACCCAGCCCAGTAAAAATAAATGAGTGGCGGGGGGGAGAGCAAGTGACAGAGGGAGTGGGAAATGGAGTGAGCAAGAGGGACTCGGAGAAGGGGTGGGGCAATAGTGTTTGGTTTTGTGCGATTAGAAAGTTGGCAACCCTAGGTGGAAGTGGTACAGATAACTTCACAAGTTTAACTTTGATAATTTGTGCAGATAACTAAAGAAGTAGCAAAGTTCAGAGTTGAGCTATCGATATCCCACCACAATACACACATCTGAATATATATGCCATTGGTTTGTTTATGGAAATTGAAGCTGGAGCAAATGAAACAATAGATAAATGCAAGGATTATGTTTTTCATATTAGCTTCCTTGAATTATTCATTTACTATATTTCAGTTAGATATGTAAAGATTTACATCTTAGATTCAGTAATCCCATCACAATAGTAGAGTTGCCTGCATTGCTCTGACATGCTGCGAGTTGGCATACTATCTACATGGCCTTAAGAGGTATTTAAAGCCCATTTATATAAACCAGTGTTGACACAGTGTTTGATACTGATCATACTAATGAAAGTGGCTTTGGCTCATTCTTGCAGTCCCTTGAACCTAACAAGGACAGGGGCATTTTTGGAGGCGGGGGGGTGGTAACTAATAACTCTCTCTAGTATCTCTGTGCTGCAATTCTAAAGGACTGATTTATACTATCCTGGGATTTTATAGTAACATCGCATGGAGAAAGGGCATGTTTCATATGTATAATAGTAGTTCATGAGTCTCAAATCCAAGGTACAAAACAACTACTTATATATTAGATACTTTTTGTTCTGTGTGAGAATGTGGTTTTATGACTGTGTACTGATATGCAACTGTGTGTTAGTTCTCCCTTTCTTAAACAACTGATATTAACGTTGTTGTTCTAGCCCTGCTAAGACATGTTTTAACTGGGTGTAGATAACGCCCCCCTCCCTCAAAATCCTTCTGTTTACATCAACAGATTGGAACTGCTTGTATCCAAAAGAATTATGTCACAACAATTGCTTGTATTTGTATCTTAGTATGTTCTCCAGCAGCATTGTCACTAGAGGGTCAGACTGGAATACGTTAAACTAGAATTGGGGCAGAAACTGCAGCCAGCCTCACATCAGTGTTGCCTCTTGAGATTTGCAAAATAGCAACTTTGTGGCTTCATTGCATTAGTTTCCATAGTTATTTCTGGTTTTATTACAAAGGATAGTCTTGCATGCTCCATTTAATTCCCTTTCTCTCTCTGTGTCTGGGATTTAAGAATTATCTTAAGACAGAGGTTATTTTTTATTATATGGAATTTATAATTTCTACAGTACTTTAGAGGTCTTTAAAAATAGTGCTTCTGAGCAGATCTCATGCATGTATGATTAGGAAATTTACGAGGAACGCATGGTCTCTTGCAGTAAATTCAATTTTTCTAACCTACCTATTCTCTGGTATCTAGGTGCAAATAATACATCATTTAACATGAATAACAAATCTGTAGAACACAGAATTATACTCCAGTATAACAGGACTATACACCTGGGCTATACTGAGGGAGTGGTAGTCACCCAGGGAAAGGGAGAGATCCTGGGTGGACAAAGACCATTGAGATAAAAATGCACAGTGCTGGGATCCAACTATCAGAAAAGCATCCTCATGACACACACCTAAATACAACATAGTCACTGTGCCATTGTTATACAGCACAATTCTGTCAGTAGTTCTGAGGCTGTGATCTGATCCATTTTACAATCTGCTGAAACTGACAAGCTTAACAAAAGTTTTGAAAAAGAATTGCCAATCGCACAATTTGTGTCTCAAGAAACTTGTTGACAGTTGTTCAAGATATAGGAGACATTGTTTGCCATCATCACGCTTACACAGCTTTTCCATTCTTCCTAAAACTGTGACCACATTTACTGCTGTAGCTTAGCTAGTGTGCAGAGTTTCACTTTTTGTTACAGAAACTTTCCATGACAATAATTTTGTGTTTAATTGGGATACTACTTTGGTGTTTCTGCAATAGTACAGTGGTATTTTTTTTAATTGACACATGCTGTATTTTAGCAGACATCTTTTTACCAAAGTGACTGAAAGTGCCAAACACATTCTCCCCTTTTAATGAACCTGACAAATTGAGACTAATTTCATTATATTTAATGTTTATATGAAATAATGCTTTTTGAATCTCTGGAATGGAACGTGTGAAACAAATTTTAGCTCAAGTAAATTAGATTATTCCATTTGTTTTATTTACAGAATTTTTGTATTGAAGCAATCAATTGTGATAAGTAGGTTCATTCCAGAAATTTAAAATGATCTGGTGCCAACAATTGGCACAGATCAAACCATGCCCCTGTCCCCAGCCCTTACCACCCCTACTCATTGATGGGATTAAGACCCTTTGGCTGTGTGCCCAAATTCAGAAAGACAAAGTGAATAGAAGCTTGTACTGTGTCCTAAAAATCACCAAACTTAAGTATTGGCAGACTGCATGAGGGAACAAATTCAATAGCCCAGGGCCCTCCACTGAGTATTCCACCCTAAGACTTACAGCCCACCTGCTAGAATTCAACCCTGGGACTTTACAGCTGAGAGCTTTTTTGTCATCACTTTACTGCCTCAACAGGGTGTAGAGAAAAGTGATATATGAGAGAGACCGTTACCAGGCCATTCAGGATGCTAGAGAGTAGTGCTTGGGTCGACCCCTTAGTCCAGTGGTTTTCAACCTGTGGTCTGCAGACTGTCTAAGATTTCCAAAGGGGTCCGCACCTCCATTCGAAATTTTGTAGGGGTCCACAAATGAAAACAGGTTGAAAACCACTGCCTGAGTGGCCTTTCATACACGGTGAGCAGGAGAAATGACAGGTGTTCACATTTGTCCAAGAGAGGGCTTTAGTGGAACACTAACTCTGGTGGTGCAAGATTTTTAAAGCCAGAAGGAACCATTATGATCCCTTACATTGACTTCTTGTATAACACAGGCCACGGGACTTTCCTGAAATAATTCTTGCTCCTTCAAGTTCACTAGTTGTGGCTGAACTAGAGCATATCTTTAGGAAAATATCCAATTTCCATGTTAAAATTTCTAATGATGGCAAATACACCACAATCTTTAGTAAATCGTTCCAACAGTTAATTACCCTTTCTGTTTAAAAATTTGCACCTTTTATTTCAAGTCTGCGTTTGTCTAGCTTCAACTTACAATATCTTAGTCTACTAGATTGCTGAGCCTCATGTCATTACTTGTAGACTGCGATCAAGTCACCCCTTAACAGATTCAACTCTGTGAGACTTTCATTGGCAATCATGTTTTCCAATCCTTTAGTCACTTTCATGGCTCTTTTCTGAACTCTCTCCAATTTATCAACATCCTTCTTGAATTGTTGACACCAGAACTGGGCATTCCAAAAATAGTCACACCAGTTCCAAATACAAAGGTAATATTCCCCGAATTATACATCCAGTCACTCATGTTCAGATGATTTATCCACGTGATGCCAAAGAATTACTGCTTCCCAGGAAATAATCCCCCATTCTATAAGTATGGCCTGCATTCTTTGTTCTTAGATGTATGATCTTATATTTGGCCGAATTAAAATGCATATTCTTTGATTGTTTCTAGTTTACCGAACAATCCAGATTGCTCTGTTAGTTACCTGTCCTCCTCATTATTTACCGCTCCCCAAACTTTGTCATCTGCTAATTTTATAAGTAGCAATTTTATATCTTCTAGGTCATTGATAAAAATGTTAAATAGCATATAGACAGAACCAGTCACTGCAGGACCCCATCAGAAAACCACCTGCTTGATAATGATTCCTTGTTTATAGTTACATTTTGAGGCCTATCAGCCTGTTGTAATCCATTTAATGTGTGCCATGTTGATTTTGTAATTTAATGTTTTAATCAAAATGCCATGCAACACCAAGTCAAATGCCTTCAAGCTTGTAATCTCATAAAAAAAAATCAAGTTAGTTTGACAGGATCTATTTTCCATTTTCCCCCTTAATTATATTACCCTTCTTAAATGTTTTATTAACTGAGTCCCATATCACCCATTTCATTATTTTGCCGAGGATGGGAGTCAGGCTGACAGGCCTATAATTACTTGAGGTATCCCACTGATCCTTTCTTAAAATGGCACATTAGCTTTCTTCCAATCCTCTGGGACTTCCCCAGTGTTCCAACACTTACTGAAAATTAACATTTACAATCCAGAGAGCTCTTCAGCCAGCTCTCCTAGAACTCTTGGATGCAAAGTGTCCCGATTTGCTGATTTTAAAAATGTCTAATTTGAGTAGCTGCTGTTTCCATTCCAATGGTAGCTCAGAGTGATGTTAAATACATCATCTGTCTTTTTTCCAAGTGAAAAAGATCATTTGCTTCCAACTTGTCTCTGCCATTTTTGACAGTGCGCCACTTTCCCTCCAGTTTTGCCTACTTTCTCTTTTCAAAATATATTATCAATGAATCTTCCCACCAGGTTTCAGTAACCAATTAGGTTGGATTTATGCTCATAAATCATAGAATCATAGAATCTCAGGGTTGGAAGGGACCTCAGGAGGTCATCTAGTCCAACCCCCTGCTCAAAGCAGGACCAACCCCAACTAGATCATCCCAGCCAGGGCTTTGTCAAGCCTGACCTTAAAAACCTCTAAGGAAGGAGATTCCACCACCTCCCTAGGTAACCCATTCCAGTGCTTCACCACCCTACTAGTGAAAAAGTTTTTCCTAATATCCAACCTAAACCGCCCCCTCTGCAACTTGAGACCATTACTCCTTGTTCTGTCATCTTCTACCACTGAGAACAGTCTAGATCCATCCTCTTTGGAACCCCCTTTTAGGTAGTTGAAAGCAGCTATCAAATCCCCCCTCACTCTTCTCTTCTGCAGGCTAAACAATCCCAGTTCCCTCAGCCTCTCCTCATACGTCATGTGCTCCAGCCCCCTAATCATTTTTGTTGCCCTCCGTTGGACTCTTTCCAATTTATCCACATCCTTCTTGTAGTGTGGGGCCCCAAACTGGACACAGTACTCCAAATGAGGCCTCACCAGTGCCGAATAGAGGGGAATAATCACGTCCCTCGATCTGCTGGAAATGCCCCTACTTATACAGCCCAAAATGCCGTTAGCCTTCTTGGCAACAAGGGCACACTGTTGACTCATATTCAGCTTTTCGTCCACTGTAACCCCTAGGTCCTTTTCTGCAGAACTGCTGCCCAGCCATTCGGTCCCTAGTCTGTAGCAGTGCATGGGATTCTTCCGTCCTAAGTGCAGGACTCTGCACTTGTCCTTGTTGAACCTCATCAGATTTCTTTTGGCCCAATCCTCTAATTTGTCTAGGTCCCTCTGTATCCTGTTCCTACCCTCCAGCGTATCAACCACTCCTCCCAGTTTAGTGTCATCTGCAAACTTGCTAAGGGTGCAGTCCACACCATCCTCCAGGTCGTTGATGAAGATATTGAACAAAACCGGCCCCAGCACCGACCCTTGGGGCACTCCACTTGATACCGGCTGCCAACTAGACATGGAGCCATGTCAATTTCTCTTGTTTGTTACCCAGGCTCCTAGCATTGGTGTACAGGCAATTAAAGAATTTCTTCTTGTTACATCCCTTGGTGCCTTGATTCATTTTGTGCTTGACATCTTGGTTTTGTGCTAAATAAACACTCGTTCTCTCTCTTTCACCCTCCCCCTTTGGTTTTTACTTTAATGCCCTCCTGACTAATCTAGTACCTGTCCCCTAGAAGATAGGCTCCCATTCTACTGAGTTGGAGGCCTTCCAAACTGTATAGACCCCTATCCCCATAGAAGGTGGACCAGTGTTCCAGTAAACCAAAACCTTCTCCCTACACCACTTACCTAGCCAGCTGTTCACTTCCAGAATCTTTTGTTGTCCATTGCAGGATAGAAAGGATCTTTGAGAAGATCACTTGGACATTCTTCTCCTTCAGGAGCCTTCCAAGTTGCCTGAAGTAGCCTATAATCCATAAGGTATCCTGTGAAGCAGTCATTAGTACTGATGTACACCAACACCAGTGAAGCCTTGTTTGCCAATTTCAGAAGCCTCTCCAGTCTTGCAGCCGGATCTTGTGTCTTGGCTCTGGGAGGACAGCACACCACCCTATTTTCCACTTGTCCCTGGCAGAATGTTTTTTTACAGTCTTATTAGCGTACAGTCCCCAACAAGGATCATCTGTTGTCTTTGGACAGTTGGAAAGCTCTTTGTGGCCAACCTTGATAATCTCGCATGTTGGGCTGAGCAGCCATCCTCCATTCCATTCTGTTATCTGGATCTTCAGAGGTATTTTCATCAGTTTGACAGTGGTGTAACCTTGTGGGTGCAGACATCTAAAGTGCAGTTTCTAGGCATTTATATCAAACCTATGTCAGGGAGGAGACCCAGTATACTGTCTTTAAATGACTCCAGATCACATTTCCTCAGGGTTTGTGGTGTTATTTTTTAACTGCCATCCCTGCAAATGGGACAGTCACTATCTTGGCTGACACATCTGGGATTGAAGTGGGGACTGCCACAGCTAAAAACCTAAATCCTTACAATTTAAAGAGTCAGGCTCTATAGCTGGGGACTGTAACACTCACATTCTCTAATTCGGGCAGTGTGGAAAACACACAGCTCCCACTGATCTGTGAAATACACCAACTCATTTTGGGCTCCTGAAACTAACTAACACCCCATGAACCTTTCCCACATGTGCCCAAAGGCTCCCTCACAGGGCTTTAAAACAATTTACCAAATACCTAATAAACTGAGGACTAAAATGGGGGGAGGAGCAATGTGTGGGTGAAAAGACAAAATCCCCTTCTAACCATCTGGAAAAGGAAGGTGTTGGGCTTCCTGTCAGGATGCTGTCCATAGATGTTGCTTGTGGGGATAGCAGGGCATCCATTTTTCATATGCTCTAGCTAGTACCTGATCAATTTGATGGCCCATCTCCTCTATGTTCCTCAGCTTCCCCAACCCAGAGCCAACCAGCTGCTGCAAGGTTACTGATGGGGTCTTTTCCCTGCTTCTTATTGGTGGGTCATCCTACTCCGTCATGGAACGCTCCACTCCCGCAGAAATACAAGCACCTAAACAACAGGGAAGATTGTGAGATTAAGAGACAGAAATGAGAATGTGGGAATCCTGCAATCATGTGGGGTGGGGTCAGGATGCTGACTGGATAATAAACTGAGGAGGGGGGATATGCTTGCCTCCCGCACTGCTGTGACATACTAGGATTCAATCCAGACTGAATAGCTGTGTCACCCCTGTTGGGGGTGCCCTTTACAATGCTTTGCTGCTGTAGTCTCCAACCTAGAGTGCTCAGAAACAGCCTCCAGCATGTAAGTTACTTCCAGCTATGCCTGTGTGTGTGCTGCAGCCAGCCAGCCAGCCACACCGTGGCTCTTACCAGCCTTAAAAATTACCATAGGGTGACCCCAACGCACTCCCTGTCCCAGATTTTCCCCAGAAATGTATGTCCTGGACAGTACAAATATATTGTCAGTTATTCCTTGAAGGAAATAATATGCACACAACGTGGTACCCCAAATGAAGTTACCCAGACACTTTGACTTAAGCACACTGGATTAGATAAAACAATAAAACAAGTTTATTACCTACAGAGAGATTTTAAGTGAGTACAAGGAATGAGACATAAAAGCCAGAAATGGTTATAAGAAAAATTAAAATAAAATGATTACAGGTGCCTAACATAGGAAACTATATTAGATTCAAAGCAAAGTTTTCTTACCTCATGCTCCATCAGGTTACTGACCAAACTCTCAGGTCAGGACCCCGCCTCAAGAGTCTAATGGCTGCTTTCTTTGTCTCTTGAGGTGCAGTCAATGTGATGGTCAGAGAGAGAAAGAAGGGTGTCTTGGGGTTTCTGCCCCTTCCTTTTTGTAGTCCTGTCCTCCCCCTTTGAGAAGCATTTCCAGCTGGGAGCAAGGTGATGAGCAGTCTGTGTAGAAGGAAACTCCATCCTTTTTCTATGCTAAAATGTAGATTTTTTTTTTTTTAGCCCCTGGCCCCTTTCCTGCCCAGAAATGGCCACTTAGCAGGTAATAGTCTATTAGCCTTGGTTACACTTGGCTGAGGTGTCAGTTTACCCTTTGTCTCTGAGGAACCATTTGGCCACTTCTCAAACTTACCTGGAAAACATACTTTTAGTCATGTTTTCAGCTTATGTTTATAACTTGACATATAACGCTGCCACATGCATTTTGCCGTGATATTATTGATTAAAAAATTGAGGTTTTTAAATGATACCTCACAAGGCCTTGTACAAACATTATTACCATGGTGCGTAGGATGTGAACACAGGGTCTGTTCTGTCACCAACAGCACTTGTGCCTATGTGAGCCTTCCCCTGTTGCTGCTCATGCTTTCAGCAATTTCAGGAGAGTTAAACTGATCTGATTTCTTGTCCGTTCTGATGCTGCCCCTCAGGTTCCTAGTAGCAACAGTGAAAACTAAACAAGCATTGTCAGTTTTTATGCTGCAGCATCCTGTCAGGGCCGGCCCACAACATTTTGGCACCTGAGGCAGGGAGCTCAAATGACACCCCCATGCTCCCTTGCTTGGGCCAAAACTTTGAAAGGTCTCTTGTACCCTCCTTCCTACAGCACAGCACTCTACCATCTCTGTGCATCTAGAGCAGAGACAATACATATGCACCAGCAGCAGACACAATTTTCTACACTCTGGGTCCTAGTGCTCCCCTCCCCCCCCCCCCCCCGCCCCTGCACAGTCTGGCACCTGAGGCAGCTGCCTCAGTTCACCTCATGGTAAGGCCAGCCCTGCATCCTATGCAGATTTAGGCTGGTATTGCTCAGACAACGGGGTCACAACACAGCAAACCCAAGTGTCAAAATTCCTGGGTCACTAGAGCTCAGTAGAAGCCTGGGAAGGGGAAGCAGTTTCTTATTTCCTCCTGCTGGTGTGGCTGCTGCCTCCATCCCTGCTGTGCCCCTCCTGCCTATCACCCAATACCAGAACAGCTGATTTCTAAATTCTTGAAGCACTGATTCAAGGAGTTGTGGGTCAGGCTTAGTGGCACTTGCCAGCCTTTGGAGCTGAGCACTGTGCAGGAGAGAAGTGAAGGAGAAGCAGCTCTATCCACTGGCTCCCACACCTAGTAGCACAAACCCACCCCCTCCACAAAATGGCTGAAAATGTTCATGTGAAATACATTTTTGCAGCTGTAAAAATTGTGGGATGTGATGGGTTGTGGGATGACTTCTTGGCCATTTTGCAGGTCACACACCAAAGGAGGGTTGAGAACCACTCATCTAACTGAGACAGGACTGGAAGCACAAGCAGATTGTGTATACTAGCACTCCCACTGTAGCAGTCCCCCTAGAGGAACTGTGCAGGTAATAGTGGGCTGGTGGCAAATCTCAAGAAAACGTTCAGTGTAGACTACGATTCTAGAGAGACAAGGTGGGTGAGATAATATCTTTTATTTGATCAACTTCTGTTGGTGGGATACACACACTTTCGAGCCACACATACCTCTGTGTGGCTCGAAAGCTTGTCTCTCACCAACAGAAGTTGGTCCCATAAAAGATACTACCCCTCACCCAACTTGTCTCTCTAATATCCTGGACTCCGCATGGCTACAACTACACTGCATAAGATAGTCTGTCATTTCCACGGCCAACCACTGATCACGCTTTGAATAGATGAGCAGTAGTCTTTCGCTGTAAGCCTTAAACTCTTTCTCTTTCCAGTTCTGAAAATGTCAATTAAAATGGGTTGAACTCTGTGTCTCACCTCCATGAACCATGCATATCCATCTTAAGCCAGTGATCAAGGAAACAAGGTTTAACCCGTGTTACCTGAAAACTTTTGCAAATTAAATGTTTGACAATAGTTTGGTGGTATGGTTGAAACACCAGGCCAGGCTCAAATCTTTACATTTAATTTGTTACTATAAAGACGCAAAAACTGTTTTCCGGAGACTTGAAACCACAAGAGTAATAGCTGAGTTTTAAATATAATTCTTGCTAGAAAAGTACTAAACTATTTCTGTGTAGACAGTCATAGTTTCTGTGTGTTACTGGCATGTACTGTAACCTTTTCTTTCAGATACAGACCTTGCCATAGTTAATGCAGGCCTTTATCACCTTGAGGTCATAGAGCTGCACCTTTAATCAATCTTGAAATTGTAGTTAGTGCAGAATGCAATTGGGAATAGAGAGCACATCACCCCTGTGAGCTTCACTGTCTACCATGTTCTTTGGCTGCTTCATGATTGGGTGGGTTGGAGAAAGAGAGAGAGTATTTATAATTAAAAAGCCTGAAAGCTCTGTACTGATTTTTTTTCAAAGAATGTCATGGTCTTCACATGGAATTTGCTAGGGCTTACCTTTGAAGGACCTAAATATATGGACTGAGCTCTTGATCTCAAGGTGAAAGGGGATAGGTGCTGAATCCCTAACGAAAGTTTTTATTCTAACTATTCGGGCATTTGAGCCAAATAGGCATGAATAAAAAAAAAACCGAATTTTAAATTATCGGAATATAAATCACCACCTTTCTGTCGGGTGTCAGCTTGCATGGTTTCCTTGATGTCATATCCTATTAATGCTTCAATCAGAGAGCCTTCCATGAGAAACAGGGGACACCTGAATTTCTCATGTAAAAAAGGCAATCAGAAAAAAAACTTTCTGAGGGGAAGAAAATCTTTCTGGCTGCCTCTTGTACATCATAAAGAAGCAAACTAGATCACATGAATTTGATTAAACTCTTATTAATCCTGAAAAGTTTCTAAAAAATTCAGAACAGGGTGAATCTGCAAAGAAAATCAAAGGGGCAAATACCTCCAATCATCTATTTCTCTCCCTCCCCCCGGTCAGGAAATAGAAAATCAGTAGGAACCTCCATTTCACTTCTTTCTGAGATTAATTGATTCTACCCTTTTTAACGGTTGTTCTTTTGAAGGTCAACTATGCATGTTGGGTGAGGAAGAGGAGTATTTTTAAAATCTACAAGAAAAGTTAGGCCTAGTCTACACTAAAAAGGTAGGTCAATCCACTTACCGCCCATAGGGGTGTGAAAAATCCACACCCCTGAGCGACGTAATTAAACCAAACCAACCCCAGCATAGACAGAGTTTGGTTGATGGAAGAATTCTTCCATCAGCCTAGCTACCACCTTTCAGGGAGGTGGATTATCTATGCTGATGGGAAAACCCCTCTCATCGGCATAGGTAGAGTCTACGCCAAAGTGTTACAGCAGTGCAGCTGTGGCATTTCAAATGTAGACAAGCCCTTAGAATCAGTGGCTTAAAATGCTCCTGCAGGCTGTCCACCCACCTTCTTAAGCCCAGCGTACTGAGTGGCACAGACAGCTGGGTATAGTTAGAATGTAACTTGGATATTTTTGTTACATGTGTCTTCACACTCTAAACCAACATTTCACCCAGAGTTCTATTCATTGTTTAAATTAAAATATCCTACAATAAGCAGTGTGTTTACCTTGCTTAGTTATTAGTGTTAACCCTTAAATAAGGCTTTAAAACTCCTTATTAGAATAAAGGAAAGAAATGCTAATCTCTAGACTAAGTCTGCCTCGTACTGAAGTAGTGCACTCATTTAAAGACTGAAGGCTTTCTTTGCCAGGGTAGCTATACATAAATCCTCTTTTCTTTAAGAAAAACATTACAATGTATAAGCTTCGATTCTGAACAATGCAGCAGAACATGTTTAACTTACAGACCTTCTGAGCTGTGGATTTCAGTGGTGCTTGCTTTTCATAAATCAAGTAAAACTACAACTACCCAGAACAATCTACAAGGTTTGACTCCAGTTACTGTTCCTTTAAGACACTGCAGTTTTGACTGAAACTGGCATGCTATCGAGAATGAAAAAGAATTCACTGTTTCTAAAAAAGATGAGGCCATAACATTCACAAACTCATCTGGCAAGGAAATGCTATAGAAACTAGAAAAAGTGGCAAAGTGGTCTTTTGTTGGAGTTTGGAGGGTGAGCCTCCTCTTCTTTCATTTGTTACATTGGGGAGGTTTTGATTACGCCTGCTCAAACAGACGCTTTGTGCTAATGTGTTTCCTTGTGGATTTGCCAGGTGACCTCCAACCCTTCGGCAACAGGCCAGTTCCACCACAACAACTGTTCCTTAAACAAGCACAGCAAGTGAAGTCAGTTTTTGTCACTACTGTCCAGATGGAACACTGACTTTCCTGTTCCTCCCTTGCTGATAGTGAATATAGCCTTAGATTCTTACATTAAAGCAATACAGGAATCTGAGAGGTGCTCTACTGAATATCAACATTAGGAAGATAGATATATTTCTCAGACCATCGTCTAAATCTTTCCTCCTTTGATGCAGTTGCCACCAATCTGTATTTGTGGACATCTCTACTATTGATCACTCTGGTAGAGAGGGCCAGTCAGGTAGCATTTTGTCCCTTGACCTCTCTTATATACATGCGTCCTCTCCAATCTCTGGGCTCCAGTCCTGGCTGACCAGGGACAGAAATACATAGCAAAACTAAAGTCAGGCATGAGAGACAGAGAAAAGGCCATTAAAGGAAGAACATAGGCAGTCAAGCAAGGCCATAGTCCTCTACAGGGCATATGATGCAAACTAAGTATTATTAGCTTTCTCTTGTATTATGTATATACCAACTGTTTACCATGTTTTCTCTGGGGGCTTCCTCTTTTGCCACCGTTCAAGTGTCAAAGAATGACGCAATGGATTTGGCACCCTGAAGCTCAGAAACCAGTTCTTCTGGTTGGGGGTAGTAGGAGCTTCTCATTCTCCTAAAATGTTCCTTGGCTTCATTTTAGAAAATTCCTTCATATTAAACTTTCAGCAGTTCCTTATAGACAACTGAGAATAATAGGAGCACTCAGCTCGTCAAATGGCCTTTGCTTTGGGCCAGCATAATGCAGCTGTAGGAATTCATTTAGGACGCATCTTCCAGCTGTACCTCCAATAGATGTGAATTGTCACTTGTTATCAGCTTATTCGTGCTACTCGGACTTCTAGTTGGTTCGGGCAGGCAGGTAATTATAAAATGCTGAAACTTTGTGCTCATACAACTCAGTAAATCCTGGGGATAGCGCTTTAAAGGGCAGCTCTTTTAAAAGTCAGATTCATGCAGCTAGATCTTTAATTGTTCCTGTTTCTCTCATGAATCTGTTATTTAAATACCTTCACTGATTTTTCATTGTTATACAGTAAGGTTTTGACCATGGCATGTATGTCCTTTTGCTCAGAAATATCAATATATTTGTTTAATTTTCTATGTATCCTTAAAATATCTCCTTATCAAGTCACAGATACTTTAAAAAATCACAGAAGATTGGGCACTTGCCAATGATCCTGTCAGGTATAAAAATAAATGTATAATAAAACGCCTTCTAAAAGAATGCCCTGCAAATATTTAATTAATATTTGCAGGGCATCTTCATGATGTGTTCTCTAATTCCAGCAAACTGTAGAATCACTGATAGAACCGAAATGAAGGTGGTCTTCAGTAAACTTCGGAGAATTAAAAAAAAAAAATAGTGAGAGTTGACCCATTATGTTGCATATATTATGCTGGTTTAGGACTTAAAAAAAAAAGAATGTTCAAGATAAAGAAAAAACTGTTACTACTGTGAATACCAGAGTAAATTTAAGAAAACTGAATGAGTGATGCAAGCTAAGGATACTACCAATCTACTAGAATTCTTTGAGGGGTCAACAAGCATGTGGACAAGGGGATCCAGTGGACATAGTGTACTTAAATTTTCAGAAAGCCTTTTACAAGGTCCCTCACCAAAGGCTCTTAAGCAAAGTAAGCTGCCATGGGATAAGAGGGAAGGTTCTCTCATGGATTGGTAACTGGTTAAAAGATAGGAAACAAAGGGTAGAAATAAATGGTCAGTTTTCAGAATGGAGAGAGGTAAATAGTGGTGTCCCTCAGGGTTCTGTACTGGGCCCAGTCCTATTCAAAATATTCATAAATGATTGGGAAAAGGGGTAAACAGTGAGGTGGCAGAATTTGCAGATGATACAAAACTTCTTAAGATAATTAAGTCCAAGACAGACTGCAAAAAGCTACAAAAGGATCTCTCAAAACTGGGTGACTGGGCAACAAAATGGCAGATGAAATTCAGTGTCGATAAATGCAAGTAATAGACTTGGGAAAACAAACATATAAACTATACATATAAAATGATAGGGTCTAAATTGGCTGTTACCACTCAAGAAAGAGATCTTGGAGTCATTGTGGATAGTTCTCTGAAAACATCCACTCAACGTGCCGCGACAGTAAAAAAAAAAAAAAAAAGCGAATGTTGGGATTCATTAAGAAAGGGATAGATAAGACAAAAAATATTGTATTGCCTCTATATAAATCCATGGTACGTCCACATCTTGAATACTGCGTACAGATGTGGTTCCCCTTCCCCATCTCAAAAAAGATATATTGGATTTGGAAAAGGTTCAGAAACGGGCAACAACAATGATTAGGGGTATGGAACGGCTGCCGTATGAGGAGAGATTAATAAGACTGGGACTTTTCAGCTTGGAAAAGACAGCTAAGCTCGGATATTATAGAGGTCTATAAAATCATGACTGGTGTGGAGAAAGTAAATAAGGAAGTGTTATTTACTCCTTCTCATAACACAAGAACAAATTAAATTAATAGGCAGCAGGTTTAAAACAAACAAAAGGAAGTATTTTTCACACAGTCTG
Organism: Chelydra serpentina; assembly: GCA_037349315.1. Lineage (NCBI taxonomy): Eukaryota > Metazoa > Chordata > Testudines > Chelydridae > Chelydra > Chelydra serpentina. Next base: position 51,272,410 of record JBAIAC010000010.1, read on the forward strand.
CAATGGGCCCGAAAGATAAATTAAGGCAAAATGAATTAAATGAAGTGCAAACGTCAATGTTTATTTATCCCCTTGAACCAGATTGCATGTGGCACGCCACACATAAAAAGATTGAGGTTACTTTTTAAAAATTACTTAATTCTTGACAAAAATCCTACTTTGTCAGTAAACCAGGAAGGACAATAATCCAGAATGTGACCTTCTGTATATCAGAAGTCTACTATAACTCCTTCTACTTGGTACCTTTGATGTCACAGAATGATGCATTCTGGGATACTTTCAGCAAAACAGAAAATGTTAAGATATCCTTGAGGGAAAATTTTTAAACTTCTATGTTTGGATGCTTCCTCTGGCTGGACGTTTATCATATAAACTGAGTAAGAGCCCAGATTTTCATTTTTCCTATGTAGCTGGCGTTCACTAGAACCTGAGACCCCTTTCTCCAGCTTCCCTGCTAGTAATTTCCAATCAGCCTCTAAAAGTTAATTAAAAGAAGCAGTTATGTTAATCATTTACTCCCTCCTGCATTTTCACCTTCTCCATTGAAAGAAATTCTCCAAAGAATTTACTTTGTGGTCAACTCTAGTTGTCAAAATAAAAAAGCAAACAGGAGAGAGGAAGAATGTGTCCCTGCTGCATCTCAGTGACTTTGTCCCAGTCAATAGCTTCAGTTTGGAGCTGTTGGGGTCAATAGACCTATGAGCTGCTCCTTATCTTCCTTCATCTAGTACTTCCTCCGTTCTAGTGAAAGCTGCATTTGCAACTAGAACATGATTTTTAGGTACGGGAACTAGAGTAGGCTATGATTTGACAGCTTTGGTGTAGTTTGAGAAGCAAGAAGTATTGAACTTCTTCTTTAAGACCCCTTTGTGCCTTAGTGAAAGATATTACAGAAATTTCTGTAGTACTCCCTTTCCTTTGGGCTTCAGAAACTAAAGGAAAAGCTCCACTGAATAGGGAACAATGAAATCATTGCAGTATTGGACTGTATGATCACATCCAAAAGCCCCATCCCTTCCTGGTAAGGAGTTGGCTAATAGCTGTCCCTTGAAGAAATGGGGCTTCTACCCCTACCATGGAACCTAACATGTACATCTCAGTCTGTGCTCCTAATGAATCAAATACAGTTAGGGTATAGTAATAACTGCTACCACCACTAAAATAGCAGAAGCTCTCCATGATGAGGCCCCAAAACGTAAGCACTGAGACAAGTCATTTCCATAGTGGAATGCATGTGCTTCACTTTTAGTATATACTTCAGTTTCAGGGACTTCATTGAAACTTAAATACATGCGTAAGTGATGCCCTGAATAGGGATGTTTTCCTAAATCAGAGCTACAGTGTGATAAGCAGCACTTCAACCTCATGCTTCGACCCCGTGTGGTCAGAATATTTCTAGTATAAACAACTATCCCATAGTGTTTTACTTATGAATGGAACATATTTAGACTTGGCAGAATTCAATTATTATCATTGTTATTTTATTATTTATTATTTCAATGAATAATATCAATGTTTATTTTAAGCATGTTTTCAATTTTTATTAATTTTTTCCTGCAACTGTGAACATTTAAAAATCTAGGTGAGATAATTATTTAATGACAGTAGACACTGAGATTCAAAAAGTTAAAGCTTTATAACTGTTAAAACACACTGTCTGTCATATGTCAAAATTTTAGCCTCAAGTCAAACTCTAATATGTTCTCAAGCAGCATTTTTCTTTGCCTATCTGTAAATTTCAACAATTATTGATTGGAAATATTTTTTAGTCAGTTTGTATGGGTACAGTGAAATCAGTGTTTATTGACATTTACCGAAAAAATTAAATGCTTCCAAGCCTAAATATATGCCTTAGTTTAATGTACATGAAGCAGAGGCTCCTGTGTAGACATTACCTGAGATATGTAATTGTGTATAACACTGACCTGCTTCTTGACTCTTCTGGTCAAAACTTTGTAGCATGGCAAGGAGCCAGCTTACGTCAGATTCAACTCATTTGGCTGCTCTTCTTTCTTCCAACAGGAAACAATTAGTATGGCTGCAGAGAGTGGTAGGAAAGCAAGCAGAAGAGCTTACACAAATATTTTTGTTTTCATTAATATTTTCAATGTTTCTAGCCCATTTTGTTAAACCATTTTTCTTTTTCAATAAATATGAAATGGTTCTAGCAAAGTGTGTGATTAATCCTCCCTCCCCGCAAAAATGCTTTGCTTGCTAAAGTTCTAAAATGATAATGCATTTTAAGGATTACATCTCTACCACATTCCATAAAAATAATCTGAGGGGTGTCAGGGAAGAGCTCAATATTGAAACAAAACCCCACTTAGTAAAGCCAGAATTTGTGAATAGATCATTTTATTTTTAACGTTGCCTTAGTGGTAGGTGGCTTTTGTTGTTCTTTAGTCTTGGCTTCTCTCTAGAATAGTGTTCAGGATCAATAATCTTCAAGAAAAAGTGGGGTAGTGTTATTTTAGTAGACAAAAGAAGATTGAGACTAATTAGATATTAAAACTAATGAAGTTTACGGTGCTACAATAGTATAAATAATAATGACAGAATTTGTTTTGTGTTTTTTATCCAACAAGGATGTTTCTGCCACTGGAAAAGAAACAATTTATTTGGCTAGGCTAAAACTAAGTATCCTGCCATGGAGTTACTAGATTCCAGATAGTTAACATGGACAAGAAAGAGACAGGTCCAACAGTAGATATTTTCAATTGTCACTAAGGAAGTCTCATAAAATATATCAACTTTTTATATTGCTCATGAAATTGTATGTTTTGAAACAAACCAGAAACATATGCAGCTTGTTTGCGTTTGAAAAGTTAACCATAATTAAGCCATTTATTTGCTTTTGTAGCAAATTGTATGACAAATTATGAAATCGCCACAAGACCCAGTAAATTATTTGTGCGAGAAATACTGCATTTCCTAATGGAAACTTGTTCATTTACCAAAAGTTGCACAGCGTGTTGGATGAACAATGTGGTATGTTGATCTCTTGAGAGTTTGGTGTCAGTACATTCCAGCTTTTGTTTGGTCATATCAGCTCTGTCCTTAGTGAACATGTTTCCAACCTTACAAAACTCTAAATCCGGACATTTGGTGGGTCTGTTCTGTGGTAACAAAGGAGATTAGTTCTTGTAGTCTAGTCATTGATATAACTAGAGTAGTGATGTTGAATGGCGATATTTATTATCTGTGAAAACCCTGGAGTAATCTTGAATCATTTCCAGCAGTGTGTTTGTGCATTCTCCCAGATGTAACTATGCATGATATAATTTGTTGCCTAGTTCGTTTCTTTGAGCCAGGAATGAACAACTTTTCAAAGTCTTGGCTTGAAAAGATGCATGTATGTTACACCCTCTGTCACGCTTTACAAGGTACTACAATCAGGCAGTCTTTATACTTGAGCTGTCTAGACATTGTAACCGAGCTGAAAAGGACAAATGAAAGAAAAAGCCCTTTCCATCAGATTTTTTTTCATTCTGCACCCAATTCTGACTCTCAAGCTGCACACTAACAAGAAAAGATAATGGGGGTAATAGGCTAAAAAGCCACTGGAGTGGGACAGGAGAAAGAACTCACAGTTCAGTGGTCCTCTGTTAATATTTGTTTATGATTAACATGCAAAAGTATTTGTCTTGAAGATCTGTATATGTATTCATTGGTGGTATGATTTTGTAATTAATTCACTCTTTCAGAATTATTCACTTGAATAATTTTACTTTTAATGCATTTGTAATTTTAACTTCCTCTCATTGACTGACTGAACATGCCAATCAAATAGGTAGGGCCAGATCATCAGCTGCTATAAATCAATGCACAAACTCACAACTTCAACAGAGCTATTTCAGTTTATACCAGCTTAAGATCTGTGTGTATTTAGTACAGCTGAGAGAAAAACGGTCATTATCTTCATAATTTTTTTTTAATTTGCTGGAAAAAATGCTGCTTTTTTCCAGTTAAAAACTTTTTTTTTTAAATGTTTTTGGGTTAACCTCTTCTCTTTTTTCCTTCTCCTCTGCCTTCCTACCTTTCTCAGTGCCGAAGTGGAAAAAGGGGAGAGAAAGGAAGGAGGACAACAACCTTTTTGTCAAAGGGGAAAATTAAAAAAAAAAGAAAAATGTCACTGAAAATGTCGCTTATTGTAAAATAATAAACTCTGCATGACAGCAAATGTTTTCAAATGAAAAATGTTCTGCTATAACTTTTACCTCTTGAGAGATTCTCCAGTTTCTTAATACTTCACACTTTCATAGAGCATTTTTGCATTTTCAGATTCCTTGTGTTGCTTTACTTGGTTGGGAATTTCACTTACACTATCACTATTAATTGGTTCAGATTTGTATAGTTTGCCTTCTACCTTAGAGGCCAGATCCTCAAAACTGCAAAGTTAGATGTGCCTGATTCCTATTTGATGCACCTTACTGTCCTGTTCAAAGTTGTAGTAATGGCAGCATGTTTATAGAGTGTCCACAAGAGCATCTGTTCAGTAAAACCTATTTTATTATCATTTAATGAAAATTCTGGAGAGAATTTTCAAACAATTAAGAAAATATAATTTTCCACTGAAACGTCAAGCTATTAATGAGATTTATATTTAAATAATGATGGTTCTGTCTGCAAAAGTGGTTTTTGAGAGAGAAATAAATGAAATGACTTGGTAGCACTTACAGCTGTGTAAGGACATCTTTTTAAAGGAAGAAGTATTTCCAGGGTATCAATGAACAGTATAACACTAGTTTGAAATATGGATGGGATTCTCAAGTCCGATAAGGCCAATTAACATTCCATAAGAAGCCCTAACTGCACCAAGGTTGGGCAGCCCTAAATCAGGGAATCATAACCAGCTCTCTGCAGCCCCCTCTCCACTCTGTCGGGTATGTCTACACCGCAGCTAGAAGCATATTTCCCAGTGCAAGTCGGCAGACACGCAAGCTAGTATGTTTAATAATAGCAGTGTAGCCAGGGGTAGCTGGGCTCCAGCTTGGGCTAGCTGCCATAATATGGACCAAGGGAGTCTGGACAGATTTGAACTTGAGAAAGCTTTGTTTTTCAGCCTCTTCTGCTGCCAGTTCTCTCTTCCATAGCTCTAGGATTTGGTGGCTTAATGTCCCCTTTGTCATTCTTACCCTGCTTCGTCATGTCTGTCTGTCACATCATGGCATCAGCATTGCTTTACCTCCATGTGAAGTCAGTGGGAGCTATTGGGTGCTCGGCACTTTTGAAAATTAAATCACTTTTTAGATGCCTAAATATGGATTTAAGAGAAGAGTGCCACAGGAGCCTCCTCAAACAAATCTACATTTATCGGCAAAAATTAAACTTTCGCTCACGAGAGGCGAGCTGGTCAGCCTAACTTAGTTCCTAGTAGTGCCTATGATCCAGCAAGCATCACTGTAAAAACACTTTTCTCTTCTTCTTTCTTTGTTGTAGGATTTTAGATAATGGGCTGTGTGCAATGCAAGGATAAAGAAGCAACAAAACTGACAGACGAGAGGGATGGCAGTTTAACTCAGAGTTCAGGATATCGCTATGGCACAGATCCCACTCCACAGCACTACCCTAGCTTCGGTGTGACTTCAATTCCAAACTACAACAACTTCCACGCAACAGGAGGCCAGGGACTGACTGTCTTTGGGGGTGTCAATTCCTCTTCCCATACTGGGACTTTGCGTACAAGAGGAGGAACAGGTAGGTCCTGATATGAGCTTATTTCATGGTATATTTTAGCACATTGTTTAAAAATGTATGTATTTATTTTAAAGTACAACTAATTTCAGAGTAGTCTCTCAGCTCTAAAGGCGGCTATTGACTTAGGTAAAAGACTTTGGAAAAAGTCACCTCTGACATTTAATCACTGAAATAAACTGCACTAAGCATTGAAGTTTCTGAGTAAAATAACCATAATTTCAACCATATAACTACTAACTGATAGTAGTTACTAGTTGTAAGCAGTGGGGGTAACTTAACTACCTATAGTAATTACAAAGCAAACTGAGCCCTTTTGCACACACATCATTGCATGGTATCACAAGGAAAGTGTTATTCAGCTGTCTTCTCCTTTTCCAGGTGTAACTCTTTTTGTGGCGCTTTATGACTATGAAGCAAGAACAGAAGATGACTTAAGTTTTCAGAAAGGAGAAAAATTTCAGATACTTAACAGCTCGTGAGTTTTAAGAGGGTGGCATGTTTGTCAGTTACTATTTTATAATTAAAGATATCATAATGTCAACAGTGCTGTTTATCAACTTATAAAATCAGTAAAAGAAAAGGTGTCATATTCAAGAAATATGCTTTTTAGGTCTTGTGCTTATCTTCCGCTGCTTTTTACAGACTTTATTATGGGGAAAAATTTCCAGAACTGCAATTTTTCTTTGAAAAGTGGCATCGTGAGGTTCCATGGTGAGAGCTGCTTTCAATGATTTCCATAGCTAATGGAATTTAGAATTCACAGCAAATTCAATCTTGGAACTGAGAGCACAAGCTTCTGTGCATCACCACCAGTAATAAAAGTGCTGCGAGCCAAATTAGGCCCATGTTCACACCTCTGCAATTCCATTATCTTCAATATTTTACATGGGTGTTTAATTTGAAAGGAAAAAAAAACAACTTGATTCACAAGAAGGAATACAGTCCAGCTCTGTAAACCAATGGGAGTAAAAAGCAATAACATTTTTGTCACACAGTAAGAGGCTATAGCTCTGAATATGCACAGGGAGCAGATCTGTTGAGTAATAATGCACCATTTCTACAGTCATGTAGAACTGCACTTTAAGCCAATTTCTTAAAATGAATTTTAGCTACTGTCCATGAAAAGATACTCATTTGGGGGTTAAAATCTGCTTCTAAAAGATTACTGTGCTGGCAATTTACTGAGAATCTTGTATCGGAATAACTTGTAGAAAGCTTTACGAGTTTTTGACGATGTTGTTGTCATAATGAAATAAAAATGGATTAATATCCAAAAGTATCCAGTAAGGGACAAAAGCAGTATCACGTTCTGTTTTATGACGGTGGGGCAAATTCATCTCTGATGTAACTCCATCAAATTTTAATAGAGTAATTTCAGGGCTCAGTTTGGCCCAGCGTTCATTAAAATAAAGAGAGTCAGGTAGTTCTGTGGAATATGTGATGAAACTGTGCAGCTGGAGAGCTTTGATGTAGATGAAAGTACAGAAGCCTCAGTTAAGACTTGTAAAGAGAGCAGCAGTTTAAAAACATCTCCACTTCTAAATGAGCAATTGCAAAAAAAATCTGACAAAAGATTTTATATTATCCATTTTTTTCACATTGCCTGGTGCTATCCTAGCCTTGAAGCCTTGCCACAAGCTATATCGTGGCTTGAAACACACAAAAAATTCAGTCTATTATAAATTCCTTAAACATTCCACTTAATGAAGTCAATGGGAGCTCACAGTAAGCTATATTATTTGGAGTCATTGTAGGACAGAGAAAAAGAACAGATTCCACCCACTCATGAATGGTAGCAATGCATACATTTTGATGTTGGTACATATTGTGTGGAAGAAGGTTTTCTAGAGAGAAAATCAGCTATCCGTTGACTGCCTTGGGAGTTGTGGGTGCTCAGTAACCATCAGGATTGGGCCCTATATGCTTGGAACCTTCAATTCTTAACCACACTCCTGGAATGTTGAAAATCAGGATGGAAACCTTACAAGAACAGGCTTTGTTGTGAGAATTCATACTTTTTTTATTTTCCTGTTCAGGCTGAATATAATACAAGATAAGCCTCTTTTGTGCTCTTCTGGTACTGCTTGGAATCATGAAGCACACAGGTGCACAAAAATGAGCTTGTTTTGTTTTCAGTTGAACAGATTTCTTTTTCAATCTAAAAGAAGTTCAGGTTTGGTTAATCTGGGTGAAAGTTCAGATCAATAATAAACTTTATCTGAGCTATTTCATGGATCCCTAAAATTAATGCTGGATTTGATGTAGGTTGATATAAAATGTAATTTAATTCCCCTCCTCACCAACACATTGAGAAAGATTTATGTTTTTCTCTTTTGGAACATTTTATGACCTACAGTGTGTAATATTTATGGATATGATAAAATACCTCCATCTAGTGGAAATTATGTGCAATAATACATTGGAAATAAAAAATAATCACTAATACATCTCTGTTGTGTAATAATAGAAAGATTTCATAGAGGATTTTAATTGTATTTATTAACATAAATTTAAATTATTTTATTTATAATTAAAGTATTTATTAACATACATTAACATAAACATAAATTTAATTGTATTTATTAGCTTTTTGTCATCTCCCAAAAATATTTTATATGGACATAGGATAAGATTTTCAAACTTCAACTGCCTAAAGTTAGGCACATAAACAGAAGTGGCCCAATTTTCAGAGGTGCTGAACACCCACAGCTTCTGTGAAGTCAGTGATATCTGTGTGTGCTCAACAACACCTGAAAACCAGCTACTTCTATTTAGGTGCATTATTTTAGGTACCCAAGTTAAATAGTGTTAACCAAAATTTCTAGAATAAAGATTGTCTTATGGATGAGTGCCTGCAACCTACTGCAAACAGACCTGGGGGGGAATCACACTCATAAAATGAATAACAGAATATGGATTTTTTTTAATATTACAAATCAATAGCTCAAAAGATGAAAAAGAACATCTCCTGTTTGACTAAGTTCAGCTGTTTACTGAACTGTCTTATGAAGCATTTTACAAGTTCTCTCAGAAACTAGTTCACAGAGAAATAGGAAGTTTTAAGATAGTTCATCTTCATATAATTTTAAAATGTTTGTTCAAAACAGCATTGCCCATATCTAATTTCCATAGTTCCTGTTTGCATATTGGAAGCTTTAAGATTTTTAGTTCACATTTGATAATTCTGTATAATTTAATTAAATCGCCATTTTACAGATTTGGAAATAGAGACAGAGTTTATAAACGGTCCAAAGCCACAAAGAGGAGTCTTTAGCTTGGCTACACTGTCCCACAGTGTGGACTACAAAAGTGAGAATTGTAGAGGGCACCAAAGTGTTGAGATCTATCTGCCCCGGGTGGACATTGCTGACACTAACGAAAAGGTGCCTACTTTGTGATAGCCTTCTTTCAAACAGGACTATGCTATGTTAATGCAAGCTAGGTACCTTTTAGATCAAACCAGCAGTGGCTACACAGGACAATTAGAGCATAGTGCTTTGGTGAGCTCTGCGATTCAATCCTCTGTAGTCCGCACTCTGGCGCAGGGTAGATGTAACCTTTGTTCGAGATGGAATTAGAAATCAGGAGTATCTAGCTCCCAGCATTGTATTCAGACCACTAAACCATGAATCATCTCATCCTGTAAAAAGCTGAGAAGTAAACATTTTCTAAAGCTATTGCATTTCATTACAGCAGATTTTTCTTCTAAGGGCCATCTCTTATCTTCATTCTATACATCTTCCTATTATTGACATAAACTGAAGTTGTGTATGTATGTGGGAGGGGGCAGTCACTGCACTGAGGTGGCCTTGTTTTTCTTTCTTTTGAAAGGTTTGGGCGACGTGGCTTGCACAATGATTTGAAAATGTAGCCAAATTGTTTATTATTTAAAATAGCTTTTGTTGGTGACCAGGAGAAGCAACACAGAACCCAATTTTCCGAGGCTATCCCAAGCTGCAGATTGGTAACAAGGCAAGTAAATGGCCTTGTTACATTCTTGAGTATCCATCAGACGCATCCCACCTAAGGTGTGGATATCCTATTAAGGTTAGAGATGGATGCGACTCAAACTTTCCCAAAAGTTTGGATCTAGTTTTTTGTTTCAGAGCCCTCACAAGAGCCTATATTTGAAAATTGGCCCCACACCAATTATTCAATGCTCCAAGTCAGCCTCAGCCCTTACTGACGGTGATTGGAGTGGAAGTAAACAGCTATTTATGCCACTGTGCTAATTTTGAAAAACTATACTTCTGATCACCAATTTTTAAAAAATGTAAATAGGTGCATAAGGGTGCGTGTCTTAATATGGCTTAGAATGGTACCACATTCTCTCTCTCCAAAATGCCTACATGATAAGAGTTTGAATTGTTATAATTCTTAGCATTACCTACAGCTTCATGCTTTAACAGTCAAATAATTTTCTTTGCAACTGTATTTTTCACTCTGACTTTCTCACCTCTCTTCCTTCAGTGAAGGAGACTGGTGGGAGGCACGTTCCTTAACAACAGGAGAAACTGGTTACATTCCCAGTAATTATGTGGCTCCAGTCGACTCCATCCAAGCAGAGGAGTACGTTTTCCTTTCATTTTAAAGAGATATTAACACTGTAATTGAAGGAGATTTGAGTTGATTGATTGTAGTGATTTTCAAGTGACTTACATCATTTTTATTTCAGTTTTCAGCTGCACTGATAAATAATTAGGTAATTAGTAACAAAGGGAGCACAAACTGAGCCATTTTTGAATGTCAAAACAAACAGGAAGAAACCACATCAAATGAAGCAGACCTTGTTCTATTGTTCTAGCCAGTTTCTTGCTTTAGACCAGAGTTGCCCAAACTAACTTGCCAGTGCCCCAGGAACAAGCAATTTGCATAAAACAGGACAGATTGTATCAACCATCATTTTTAATGTGGGATGATGGCCCACAGAGTCTACAGCAGGCAATAAAGCATCTATAGCCTCTATGGACTGACATTTTAAGAGCCTATGAGCTTCATTTTAGACCTTTATTTATCTCATAATCAGCATGTTGTGCCGTTAGAGCAATCAGTATTTGAAACGCCAAGCATAAAAATTATATTGTGAAATTGCCTTATTTTAATGAGTTGTTTGATTTCAAACAAATTTACATTATTGGTTGCTAAGAACAAAGAAATGAATCTAGCACAATGGCATTGAGAGCATAAAACATATGGAATCATGAAAAAATTTTACTCTTAGGTTGTATCTGGTCCTTCTATTCAGTTTTCTTAGCTCTGGGTGCAAGAGGAAAAACTGGCCATTGATAAAATGGATATATAACCAAGAAGCCACAGGTCAATAAACTGTTATACTGCAGTTTAAAACAAAATAAAATATACTGTTGACTCAGAAGTTAGTCTGATTGCAGTTCTCTTTCCAGTGGCAGTGCATTTTTAAAATGCGCTCAACTTTTTTTTCATTCATTCTATCCATTATATGCAATGGTCCAAATTCTGGCAAGCAGAATCATCACTTACCAGAGGCTTGAGGTGGATGTTGATCACCCTTCCAAACCCAAAGAGAGGCTACTTCTTTCAGACTTTCTATGACACTACCTGTCACTTGTGTTCCAGGGTAAAGCCTAAAGTATGAGGACCACAGTGGACAGAATAGAGGATCTGTAGCTTTCTTAAATGATCTAGTATTTTGGAGCTTTGCAAGTCGAGTGACCCTACTGAGCACCCTATCTAGCATTTTTCTTACCTCCCTCTTATGTTTTTAAGGTGGTACTTTGGCAAACTTGGCCGAAAAGATGCTGAGAGACAGCTGTTGTCATTTGGAAACCCACGAGGTACCTTTCTTATCCGTGAAAGTGAAACCACCAAAGGTAAGATGGCCAGTTCTATGAATATTAATGGTACGTGTAAGACAGAAATTATAGCTCATGGTTATGACAAGTCAGCAAGATTATCTTGTGAATGACACCGAGATAGAATGATATCACCTAGTCAGACTGCAGTGATCACTGTTTTAGTTTTTGGTTTTTTTAAAGTTAATAAATGTTGTATGCTTGTGTATATGCAATATTTATCCATACATCTCTGTGTGTATTTGTCCCTTATGGCACAGTTCGTAAGTACACTGTAGGTTATTGAACAATGAAATACATGAAGATTCTCCAGTCCTTCCATTGGATCTGAGGTCAGTGGGGCTCCACAAGGGGCTACACGCACAGATCCGATTGCAGGGCTGGAGCCTAAGACTATGTTTACATTTTTCTAAAGAATCTAAAATACTAATCAGATAGTGAGAGTGACTAAGGAAAATACAGCTGTTGCCAGTGGTGCAGGTCTCACAGAAGCCTAGCTATCTAGGTAAAGAACTATGCTTGGAAAGCTTGCATGAGTAGGACTCCGATGTAAAAATGTCAATACAAAGCATAGCTTGAGAGCAGGTTTATTCCCCTGGCCCCCAAACTGTTTTAAAAAAGAATCCCTGAACTCAGCTTGTAGAGATGTATTTATCTCAATAGGGAAATCTCTTCAGAAAAATCTCCTCAAGGTGCAATTTTTGCTCCACGCTAACAAAAATCTTTCTCTCCTCCTGAGTATGTCTCCCTCTCTTACAAAACAGAATCAAATGTATATAAACATGGGCAGTTTTCTGGGTGGTGTTTTTCCTAATCCTAAAGGATGAACAACAGGAGTTTGAGAGTTCTTGCAGCAGGGTCAAGGTGTGCCTGCACTGCAAAGAAAAGCCTGTTGTACCAAGTCCCAGAGTCCAAGTCAGTTAGCTCGGGCTGCAGAGCTAAAAATAGCAATGTTGAACTTCTCAAAACTCAGTGGTAGGGGAGAGTCTCTGAGGCCAGGCTCCAGCCTGAGCCGGACTGTCTACACTGCTATTTTTAGCCCCTCAGCCTAAGTCAATTGATCTGGGCTCTAAGACTCAGCACCACAAGTTTTTCTTTGCCGTGCAGACGTGCCCTATGAGGGTGTTGCTCACTGGAGCTCAGATCTATGGTGAACAGCTCACAGGAAGTCTGTTGAAATCCAATATGACCAAAGGAATTTTTAAATTCTATATCTGACTCCTCCTTGCAGTTGTTTCCAAGTTGGACATGGGGAGATACTTTCCAGCAGAAAAGCTGGTTGCATAGCTGCTTTTAAGCACCGTTTCGCTAGTGATACTGCTGAAAGGAGTTAATCTATAGATTGTCACAAAAGGTACAATTAGTTCTAATGGACAGCCAATCAGTATTGTTTTTCATCAAGTCGGGAGGCTGTAGTGACCAATCCCATGTATTGGGCAGACTGCAACTATAGAAAAGGGCAACTTCTACCAGCACATTCCCGATTGCCTCTTCATTTATGAGGAGGAAAAATGGCACCAGAACGATAGAGTTTATGACAGTGCAGGTTCTCATGAACTTGAATCAATTCTGTGCGGACAGTCTCCTTTAAGCTTTGAATAAAGATACATCATCTCAGCTCCTTCACTTCTGAAGTCACAAATCTTTTAGTCAGAAAACTGCTTCATGCTGTAGGATATATTGTCACCTCTGATAAGGGAAAGGACAGATTTGTATGTCTGCTTTCCAGTCTGTCTAATGCCTAGAGTCCTACCGTGGATTTGGAGAGACATGTTCAATGGGCATCATTCTTGCAGGTCAGTGTTCCTGCTTAATGGATAGTCTATGTTGCCATGTTTTCTCTCTCCAAGATGGCTGCACTGCAGTAGTGGACAAAGTGATTGCTGCATTTAAAGTATATTAATTGGTTGTTAATGTTTGCAAAGCAATTTGGAATTCTTTTGGATGAAAAGCACGATGTAACTATAAAAGACTATCTCCAGCTGGTGCTATGAAATCTAGACATTTACCATATTTTGCCATTTACCTAAACCACAGTATTTGCAGTGTAACCTGACTCTTAAAATTGGGAAAGTAAATTTAACAACCTCAACCAGTAAATGTGAAGACATAAATTCTCATTTACACAAAGGCCCCTCATTTCTGCTAGACCAGTGTAAAGGGGACTTTGTTGTAAATGAGAATCTGGGCCTAAGATTTTAATGGCACTCGCTGTAATTTTGTTAGGCTCACCAGTTCTTATTTAAAGTACAATATTTGCTATTTCTGTGCAGTGTCTCTTTTGTCTAATAATAAGTGACTGACACTTTGTTTTTTAAAATTGTCTAAAAACGACTGCTTATACTTTTTTTCTCCTTACTTTGAACAGGTGCCTATTCCCTGTCTATTCGTGATTGGGATGATATGAAAGGAGACCATGTCAAACATTATAAGATTCGTAAACTTGACAGTGGCGGATATTATATCACAACTAGGGCACAGTTTGAAACTCTTCAGCAGCTAGTTCAGCATTATTCAGGTAACTTTGCAGATAAATATCTGATTCTCTCAGCTGTTGCAAAACAAAAATGTTTCCTATTGAGCTCTCCTCTCTCTGTAAGATGTCCTAAGGAGTCTTTTTATTAAGTGTCTCATTCACTGAAGTGCATCTTTATTATCCCTTTCCCATTATTTATAAGCAGTTTTACATTTATAAACAGTTTATAAAAATATATTTATAAGCAGTTTTACCATTCATATGATACATAGGCAGTGCAATTTCATCTGTTCTCCTGTTTAATTTTTCTTTCTAAAATCCCCAAAGCGCATTTGTGCACTCATCTAAGCTACGTACTTTGTGAACTGCACGAGTATGGGACAGAGCTATGGGGAACTTCCTAGTGATACAATTATCCAAATAATTCCTGCTTGGTGCATGACATTTCAATCATTTTTTAAACCCACTTACTTGCATTGGATACATCTTGTTCTGTGAACAAAAAGAATTTTGCAATTACCCGGGTTTAGACTACAGCTGAGCTTGAACAACAAAATTCATATCTATAACTGAGTTAGTGGTCAACAGCAAAATTCAGATCAGTATTTTGATTCAGAATCTATAAGAGCACGGGGTAATTCAGATCTAATGTTTTGACCCCCTTTGTAATTTAGCCGCTTCCCATTTCATCACTTTTGCTTTATTTTCTGATTAGCTTTAACCCGTGTCGCTACTGCACATATTGCCAATTCAGTTTTTTTAAACGTAAATACTTTTCTTTTTGTAGAAAAAAATTAATAAGGGTGCACTTTTTTTCAGAAGTACTCAGCATTGACCTAGCTTTTCCCTTATTGAAATCAATGTTAAAATTCCCACTGGCTGAGAGCTTGTCTACATAACCATGTAATTCATAGCAAACTGGGATGTGAATCCACCTCACATGCTGCAAACTGTCTGTCCAGGGCTGATGCACATTAACAAGTTTAAGTGTAGTAGCCGTGTTAGTCTGTGTCAGCAAAACGAAAATAAGAAAGAAAAACTTGTAGCACCTTAGAGACTAACAAATTTATTTCAGCATAAGCTTTCATGGGTTAATACCCACTTCATCGGATGCATCCGATGAAGTGGGTATTAACCCACGAAAGCTTATGCTGAAATAAATTTGTTAGTCTCTAAGGTGCTACAAGTTTTTCTTTCTTATTAACAAGTTTGTTAGTGCACTTTGATCTAGTCCCATTTCAAAGAGGACTAGATCAAAGGGAACCGATGAGTTGTTAATGCATGTCAGCAGGGTGCAGGTGGACAGTTAGTCCTTGGCAGGCTAGTGTGATGTAGATTCATTCCCCAGCTTGCTGCAAACTAATTGTTTGGGTAGACAGGCCCTTAGAAGCAGGGTGGAGCCAACACGGAGCTCTTTTGACTATCCTATTCTAGATGTTTGTGTGTATTTAGGGCACAAGTCCTCTGTTTAGCTGCAGGCCGGATAGCTCATGAACAGCTGTAATGCATCCTTCCCCACACACAACCCTGCCACTGTGCCTGAGCAGTCTCCATGCCCAGTCAGTCTTTGACCCACAGGAAAAACTGCCAACGTGCCTCTGCTCATTAATTAATTGTGGTGATGCGTTATATGTGTTGTCACCACTTTTTTAATGGAAAGTAGATTGAGACCACAAACTCATTTTACACCGGCCATCTGACAGATGTTAGATAGTAACAACTTTCTGGTGCTACCTTCCTAGACGGGATTTAATTCAGCAAGGTGAAAGCTCTCATATCGCATTATCTATCCCTCTCAGGCTATGCCATGCTTTTAATACAGAATGAATCTGTTTCCACTAAGGTTTATGATCACCAATATTAAATGTGACCCTCAGGCAATAATTGTGAAGGGCCACCCCTTAGTTGGCACAAGGCACAAAAGTGAGCCACATACTTCTCTAAATTACTCTTAATTGGCTTGTTTCAGCACCATGCACTTTAATCAAAAAGCATATAATCATTCCACACCCTGGCCAACCTTTTGACATTGACAACATTAATTTGTACCATTTGGTCACTAGTACTAACAAACAACTGAAGAGACCAGTTTAAAGCACTCTGAATTGATTTGGCCAAAAATGTTACATGGGATTAATGCAGGGCTTATTAAAGGTAATATTTTGTTGTGGTAAAGGTTTTTGCCAAAGTTACATTTGTAAGCCAACAGAGCTGCTGAATTTAATTCTCACATTTTAGTGCCTGAATTTACTCTGCATTAGCAAGTGCTGACATATATCATGTTACAGCAAAGTATTACTAGTGGAGCAAGGAGTGCTCCATGATAATTTTTGACTGCCTGAAAGTGTCATTAAAGACAGAGAGAGAAATAATTTACCTGAAATGTGTACTCCTACCTCCTTATAGATTTATGTATACTATATTGCCTATATATTTCCACTGAGTGTTAAATGTACAGCACTCTCCATATTGTATTTATATAAAATACTAATGGCTGATTTAAAAAAAAAAGTAAAGATGATGACTCCTGCAGTACTTCATTTGGGAGGGAAGTTATATTTCATGTGTTCTTCAACATTTTTTCATTGCATAATAATTAATGAAATTGTACCTCTTTCCTCTAGCCAGAAGTGCAAGATGTGTTGTTTTATCTTCCATGATTCAAATTGCATATACAGTACTTACAACTTAAAGGCCTAAGCTCTGAACAGGTCGACTAATATTTATGTAAAAGGTCAACATGCCTTTCAATAGGCATATTTTAAAATAGAGGCATGTGTTTTTAAGAAAATTCTTGTCTTAGTTTTTCATAAGTGACTCAAATGTATTTTATGAAAGATTTTTGAACAGTGCATGTTTTAAGAAAAGCTTTCATGGGGTTTTATCTGTATGTTATATCCATGCTCTGTTTTATGTGTGCCATATTCCTTCCCTGCCCTGCCCTGCTTTCTCTTCTTCCTTCTTCCTGATGAGCCTACCTGAGAGAGTGGTTATAATTTATGCTCAAGGTGATTTTACGATAAATGCTTGGACCCTTAGGTCCAAGGCATTTCTTCTCATCTCTGGTGCAATGTCTTGAGTTTCATGGATAAACCTAAGAGATCAAAGGTACTATGATAATACCAGCTCTTACTTAGGATGGTCTGAAGTCAGCCAGACTTTCCACTCACAGGGCACTCGAATTCCAGTCACCCATGCCGTAAGATTAGGAGTGATGGGCTATTCATGAAAAAATGGGTCTGGTCTATTCTTAGGCATTCAGTGTCCGTTTCTTTGGGGCAGCGAATATATCTTTGATACCGGCACTGACAGATTCCTCTCTATTAAAGGAGAGCAGAAGACCATGAGATCCCTAAATTCCCTGTTGCAGCCACCCAAGCTCATTATTCTAATCTTCCCAGTGCGGGTGCTTCCAAACGAACAGGCTGACTTGCTGGCTCAGGTTCCCTGATTTGCAGACTTTGATGGTTTGCTAAAAGAGGTACAAACTTTCTCCTTTGGCTTTCTGCAAAACCACTTCAGCTACCTATAGAGAGCTCCTGTTATCCCATGATGTTTCAGCTGAGAAGGCAGAGCTTTGTATTGCCTTTACCCCTCTCATTTCATTCTGGTGCACAAACTTCCCATCTGCTTAGAAGGGAATGTTGCAAAAGTAAACGAAAATTTAAGTTTAATAGTGATCTACCACCTTGCCCTTTTCTGTTGTCTCTGTGTTAAAGTGTAAACGTAATAATCTGGGCAGGAATCCTTCTTGACCAATCTGTTTTGGGAAGGGCAATGTGCCTTTACAGCAATATATAAATCATAATGATTATTAATAATAAAATGGGGAGCCTAAAATTGTATGAATTGGAGTCATTCCTCTTCCAATCATGTCTGCCTGCTAGTCAGTTTTCAGTGAGCTTCCTGATGAGGAGTAGTGTTAATCTGTCCAAAAAGGAGCAGATGTAACCTACCAGTGGGTGGATGTTACAGGTCCTCCTCTCTGTTGATCTACAGAGCACATGGGTTGTTGTTACAGCTTTAGTTGAAGCTTTTAGTTGAAGCTATAACAGCTCATGCTTGTAGGTATAGAGGTTCACAGTTCAGTCCCTGGTGTGTATGCCAATATGGTGGCCATCACACAAAGCTGAATGCAATACAAAAACCTACAATGCCATAAAGTGCCTGCCAATTTTTTGTCATTCCGTGGTTTTCAGAAAAATGGAAACAATCTTTACTATTTTTTTTGTAATTCAATTTCACGTGAAGTGTATAAATAAACCAGTTTATGGGTTACCATTGGGTATTTTTAAATAAATATATTAATCTGTACTGCACCAATTAATTATGAATGTGCATTATTGCAGTATTAGGAACAAATCCTGAGTTAGTATGCCAGGGCATTACCTCAAGTAAGAAAACAATTGACAATCCGCTTCAGTTCAAGAGTGTAGAAGCAGGTACTAAAATATTTCCTGTTCTGTTTCAAGTGAATATGTTTCAGTGTTCAATTTCTAATCTTCAAAGATGCTTTGTTATGCGACTAACAGCTGTTGTGAGTAGCATTGTTTTTATGCTTACTGTTTTTGTTTCATGTGTCAAACTTTTTTCTTTCCTCTTTGCTGTTTGCTGCATTTCTGCTCCGTCAGAGAGAGCTGCGGGTCTTTGCTGCCGCTTAGTAGTCCCCTGTCATAAAGGAATGCCAAGGCTTACTGATCTGTCTGTCAAAACCAAAGATGTCTGGGAAATTCCACGAGAATCCCTACAGTTGATCAAGAGACTGGGAAATGGGCAGTTTGGGGAAGTATGGATGGGTATGGAGTGAAACTATTATTCTAAAATAGTCTTCGTGTTTGGGAATTACAAGGTGGAAGGTGGAATTCAAAATGTTATGTGGCCAGACCAAAAAAAAATTGTTTTTTTAATTTGAAAAAATGTCTTAGACATGTCTTTGACTTTGAAATTTTTTAGTTTCAAACATCTGAAGGTAATTTATGGCAAAAGAAAACTGATATCATATGTTCCTTTGCAAGGTTTCAGTTTTGACAAATTACCCTAGCCTTAATAATACATCAAAGCTCACATTCTAATCTTAATTATACAAAGGGTCTTTTAGCAAGCTGGCATAAACTCCATACCTTCAGTTTCAAATATGAGTGTTTGCAAAAACATAACATGGCACTGAAGGACAAATCACCTTCCATCTTTCTCAATGCATGCATAATTTTGGATTATAAGCATTTTTTATTAATTTCCTTTCCTATAGAGAAAGCTGATGGTTTGTGTTTTAACTTAACTGTGATTGCTTCGAATCATACTCCACAAACCGTCGGATTGGCTAAAGATGCATGGGAAGTTGCACGTGATTCATTATTTCTGGAACAGAAGCTTGGTCAGGGGTGTTTCGCTGAAGTGTGGCGTGGTAAGGCAGAGAATATGTTTTGTTTTGGATGGATTTTTTAAGGCCATCTTAAAAGAAATAAACCTTTTGAATAGCGATTTTTAAGCAAAACAATCAAATTGTTTGAAGTATTACCCTATGTCTGTTGATGTGATCAGACTGACTTTTTATGATCACCCTATGGCAAACATTGTGTTCGCTTTCTTCCCTTCCCATTCACTGGTATGAGGGATTTGTTACTTTAAATTTTATTAATTACTTTAAATTTACTCATCTGACTAAATAACTAAGATAATGAAATAGAAATAATATTGAATGTGTAAAGCACAACTATTAATTGTGACCCTGAAAACACACACGTGTGTAAAGTTCCTCACACAGGGAAGTGTTTACAGGATCAAGCCCTAAAAAACAGCCACTTTCCCTGTTTTAAAAATAAGAGTGAATATGGGGATAGCTGACTTTGCCAGGATAGCTTTCCCATGCATTCACTTCGCTAGTTTAGTTTGCAATTCATAACCCCTGAGTAAACAAATCTGGGGATTGGGAGAACAAAGTCATGACCTGCACAGCTGGGCCACTGCTTTGAAACCGAGGGATTCTTTCAAGTTGTAAATTCAGTGGCCGTGCGCCTGCTCCTGCCACTTGTCCAGTTAATCCCCTCTACCAGGCCATCAATTTTTATTGATTATAAAATAATTTAAAAAAATATTTGTATACTTTTAAATCTTAGCAGCACCAAAATACAGCACCGCAGCTATTTTATAAGTAGCGAGTTAGTTTTTGCACTAAATTATACTCTACACAGCCCTATCAAAATTAGTAAAAAAGATTTCCAGTATGTTAAGACATCATCATCATTAGCAATAATTTTGCCTAAGAATCATGGGCCGGTAGGACCAGTGTGGGCTAGCTATTTTGTGGTGCTGCAGTGACACAAAGCAACTGTAAATCCAGCTCAACTAGTTGGTTAAACTGGGACTTTGCAGCTGCTTTGCATTGTGGGGATGGTGCAAAACAGCCAGAGTGGATCAGTGCATCTGACCCTTTGTTTAAATGCTTTGGGTAACAAAATTACTAATGACATATGATACAAAGGAAACCATCTGTATTTTACATTAATGTCCATAGGAACTTACATCAATCTATGACTGAAAATAAATACGAAAATTTGTAAGGGGAAACTTTCCTGCAAGGTTCTGCTACTTCTCAGTGAATGGCTCTGTATGTCATAGATTTAAATAGTTAGAATTAACTTCAGCAGCAAATATAATAAAGTGTCCCAAATACAAGTACTTAAATATACTGCAATCATAGTTTTGAACAGTGCAGCTAGTAGACAGAAAGAAATGCGAGCACAATTAAGAAAAATAATATGTCTATAATAATGAGGAAGTAATAATCTATGATAGACCCTGAAGCAGCACAAAATTAGAGCTGGTTAAATACTAAAAGAAAATTACTCAGGTTTTGCTATTAATAATGTATTTTAATAGTAGCCAGAGAGCTATAGATCAAATACTATACATAAGCAGATTCCAGTAATGGAAGTTACTGCTAGTGGTGGTCTCAATAGCAGATAAAAATACCAAATCATAGTAACAAAAAATTATAAATATTTCAATGAAAATTTTAGTAAGGTTTTAGGGATTTTTAAACAACCTTTTTATTTTGATTTTTTTTAAATGGAGAAATTTACAGAAGACAGCCAAGTATTTTTACAGTGGAATCATAAACCATGCACATCCTAAAGGTTGATAGAATGAGTCTGGGGATAGTTTAATAAGTCAAGAGTAAATAGATAACATGCAATTAATTTTGCATGAAGTTGGAGTGAAATCCTGGCTTCATTGATACCAGTGACAAAACTTCCATTGACTTTCATGAGGCCAGGATTTCATCCTTAATGTACATGTTTATGACGTTTTAAAATGTTCTGTTATTCCGCGAAGTGACTCTGCAAATGGCACTGTGTGGTTCTGTCTGTTTCTCAATGACTCCATATAAAATGCACTCCGTTTTACAGATGGTAAAGTTTTCTGCCAACCCTGCAACAGTCTCCCTGAAATCTAAAAGTCAAGCAGTGTTCTTTCCAGCTTGCATTTCACTACCTTATCTGTGGTACATTACAAGTGCAGCTAAGGTGCAACTGAGACGTGCTACTCTGCTGAGCCAGGATTACTAATAAGAAGAGTTTGCTCAACTAGTCAGAGAGAACAATTTATTTCAAAAACTCAGCAGTCTTCCCCCACACACACTTTTTTTTTCAAATTGAGCATAAGCAGGCTTTGATTTTTACTAGTTTAGTCATAATTGTACAAACACTATGTGCAAACATTTTCGCCTTTGGGTTGTTCATGCTACTCACTTGGACTGATCACTGCTACTTACTGATTGTGGGTGAAATTCACCCCCCAACAAAGTACCAGCACCACATCAGTCGTACTTATGCCCTATTTTGAAGGTTTAAGTGGGACTTAAATAGCATGTAGGTCTTTTGCTGCCCACACACACAGAGTGAATTTCACCCAGTATAATTGTCTACCTAAGTCGTTTGGTGTTGGTGTTGTTCAATAAGGCAAAAAAACAACTCTATAAAGGGATCAAATTTTATATGAAATTATTGAGATACAATGATCATGGAACCCCATGGTGCCACTTTCACAGTCACTGTTCAGTGCAGAGCGAGTCTGGAGAGCCTGCACCACTAATTTCTGCATTTAAAAAAAATTAAGCATTTGCCTTTGTTTCCTTCTTTGCTGACTCCTGTAATTACAAGGATTCTGTGTAACAGACTAGTTTCTGTCAGTATCTATTTTTGACAATGTATGTAGCAGTAGTGAACTAGCCAGCCCTATTCCTGAAGTTGTACTGACATCACTGACACTATCATATATAAGCAGGAAAATAAGTGTTAATTTCAACATCAGGAGTTCAATCCTGAATTCCTTACTCAGGCAAAACGTCCACTGATGTCAGAGCCTGAGTAATGATGGCGAGATCAGGCCCCGTATTGGTAATGAAAATGAAAAATAATATTTGCCATAATGAAAAAGAACTAAATTGATAGGAAGAAATGTAAACAATAAAGAGCAAAAAAAAAAAAAGTAAAGCAGTTTTTAAAAATAAAAATAATATTGGTGTCCTTGTAAATTACTCTGCACTTAAATTAGGTGTTAGTTTTCTTTTCCAGACAGAAGGATGTTTAACTTAACAAAATATCTATGGCTTGGTTGTAGGCACGTGGAACGGAAATACTAAAGTGGCAATAAAGACTCTGAAGCCTGGCACAATGTCCCCAGAATCCTTCCTAGAGGAAGCTCAAATCATGAAGAAGCTAAAGCATGACAAGCTAGTCCAGCTTTATGCTGTGGTGTCTGAAGAGCCAATCTATATTGTCACCGAGTACATGAATAAAGGTGAAATAGTGCTTCTGACCTTGGTCCTTATCAGTAACAAGTCTTTTTGTATGTTCAAGCACTCTGGGTGGGTGGGTGTGCGTGCACAGTTTAAAGAATGTTGGGCAAAATTCAGTCCTGGGCATAAGTAGGCACAGATTGTTACCCCGGGTCTGAATTGGGCCCCAAGAATTGAAAATGTTTATATGGCTTCTGTGCAAGTCACACACAGCTTGAAAAAAAATTAAACAAGCAGGTACGGCATAAGTGTTCCAGTTAAAACGGCATCTTATCCTCCTTGATAACAGGAGTTTGAAAAGTTCTACCGTTGAACTATATTGTATATTGCTTCAGGAAATCCTAACTCTACCTGGAACCAGAGGGTTCATATTGAATCTCTTGTCAGTGTTCATGTTAGTCTGAGATTTTTATTTTTTTTCCTTTAGCAGTGCTGAGCCTTGTAGGACACACACACTGCCCTTAGAAGACAGCTTAATTTTCAGGCTGCTCCATATATCATTGTAAATTATATGTACATACACTTTTAGCTGCTTAACTATTTTAACAATCTAGTAAAATGAACTAAGGAAAACTTTTAGCTAGCTTGTCAGTCAAATGTGGCACCAGTGCTGCGGGGAAGACCAAAGGATGCATTTGTTTTGGAAAAGTAAATGAACCAAATAAAGGAACAACTTCTAAAGGGAATTTCATTGTACAATGGAGGATACTTTTTCCAATTTGTAGTGGTTTCTTTTAATCTATTTGGAGTTGATTTTTATTTTCCTGGCAGGTGTCCGTCCCTCCCTCTCTCTCCTCAGAGGCATCCGAGCATTGTCTAACTTGCATATTACGATTAAAGGCTCAGTGCCAAGCGCGTGCTTTTCTTGAAAACTCTCTCTGTTCTAGAAATGTTTCTGAAAGATTAAGCCTGTTTTGGCTCAGACTTTCCATCAGTTTTGACTGTACCATTTTGGACCTTTTGATTCAGGGCTTTGGTTGAAGATTTAACCAGGGTGAAACCCCTAATCTTCTGTCCTCTCCCTATATTTATTAAATCAATTTCTTACTTAAATACTTTTAAACAAAGATGGTTTCCCATCTCTATTCAGGGGTTAAAGTGAGGGAACAGGGAGGCATGATTCTGGGAGGGATAGCTCAGTGGTTTGAGCATTGGTCCGCTAAACCCAGGGTTGTGAGTTCAATCCTTGAGGGGGCCATTTAGGGATTTGGGGCAAAAATTGGGGATTAGTCCTGCTTTGAGCAGGGGGTTAGACTAGATGACTTCCTAAGGTCCCTTCCAACCCTGATATTCTATGATTCTCCCTACTCTGCTGAAAGCAAAGGGGAACTCCCTGGTAAGCTTCTTGGAGCACCCAGGGCTGAGAGTCACCTTGTTGCCATATGCCGCCAGTGCAAGGGAGTCTTGCCTGTGCCAGGTGGGTGTTATCTCCCTAACACAGCCAGCCTGTCAGCTACACAAGCACTCTCCTCTGGGCTGTACCAGCCCTGCCAGTTGACAATAGATGTGCCCCTGCCCAGGAGCCTTTCAAAGGGTCCCCCTGGGGTATTCAGCCCCTGATCACTGGATACACACAGAGATCCCAGGACTTCTGTTCCCAGAGAAACAATGTACCCCAGTTTACCAGCCTTGCCTTAGCCCACCACTCTGTGTCACATGCAGCACTTGAGTTCAATTATAGTAAAACAAAAGGCAATTTATTTGAGAGAATGGAGATTCAAATAGATACCAGTGTGAGTGATGGAAACAACCGGTTACATACAAAACAAAATCCATAAAACATGAACTAGGGCCTACACTTATTAACAGGAAAAGTAAATAATTAATAAAGAAGATTCTCACCCTGTAGTTCAGTCTTCTTGGGTCCTAGCTCCAGGGGCTAAGAGTCTTTCATGAAGCACCTCCGCTCATCAAGGTATTTCCTCAGTGAATGGATTCAGAGTGTCTTTCTTCCCCTGTGATGCACAGAATCCGTTTTTTGTCTGGATTGACAGACAGGATGATTTCCCTCGGTGTCTCCTCATTCCTTTTCACCGCCAGGTGATTTCAATGTTTATAGTTTGATGGTTTTCCATTGACTTTTCTGTGTTGGTTGCAAAGGTAGAAAACCAAGCAATACATTACATTATTGGCCAGCCACAGAGGGATGACGCCTCCCTCCCACATGAATGGGCCATGACTGAGACATATGATTCTTTGATGGCTCACTTTCACTCCAAGACCATAGGGGCATAATTTTCAGTATAGTTGTATTATTCCATAAATATTACCCAGATATATATCACTCAATCATTATCCATAATTTACAAGCTCTCAGTAGAGACCTCACATGCCGCCCTTTATAGATAAATACCATGAAAGCGTATTTGGTGTAGTGAGTGTGTCAGGCCTGTGAAAGCCACAACTTTCTTAAACTGTGAAGCCCAGAAGAGGAGACAGTACTCCAGCTGAGGCCTCGCCAGTGTCTAGTAGAGTGGGCAGTAGCGTAGCCGGGGGGGGAGCAGGGGGAGTGGCCGCTCCCCCACTGAGCAGAAGCGGCACCTTTTTTATGCTCCGATGCCTTTTGCTCCTACGCTGCAGCCAGCCAGAGTGGAGCTTTTTTTTTTTTTTTGCTCCCGGCGCCTTTTTTTGCTCCCAACACCTTTTGCTCCTATGCTGTAGCCGGAGCGGAGCAAATTTTTTTGCTCCCTGTGCCTTTTTTTGCTCCTGATGCTTTTTGCTCCCGGTGCCTTTTTTTAGCTCCACTCCCCCTGTGCTCTAAACCTGGCTACGCCACTGAGAGTGGGACAGTTACCTGGTGTGTTTTACATATGACACTCCTGTTAATACACTTCTAGGGATATTAGCCTTTTTCACAACTGCATCACGTTGTTGACGCTCATTCAGTTTTTTATCCACAAAACACCCCAGATCTTTTTCAGTAGTACTACTGCCTAGCCAGTTATTCCTCATTTTGTATTTGTGCATTTGATTTTTTTTTTCTTCTTAAGTGTAATACTTTGCATTAATCTTTATTGCATTCCATATTTTTTATTTCAGACCAACTCTTCAATTTCTCAGGGTTGGTCTGATGACCCCTATTGACGTTTCAATTTCTCTCCCAATGTTTAGCTCTCCGTTAGGGTCACCTTTTTAAAAACCTTTCTGGGGGCTTTTGTCAACTTGCCCCCTTTGTACGTGACATAAAGCCCTCCTCACTCTGTTGCCGAGTCAGTGTGCGCAGATGCTCTCAGGTGGACCCCATCTCTTCCCAACAGTCCTCCCTCCTGGAACAGCATCCCATGGCCAAAAAAGCAGCAGGTCTCTCGTTGACACCATCTATGCAGCCATTGTATTCATCTCCAGGATGCTCATGTCCATGCCTCTGGGATTCCTTTTTGATTTTCAGGTCACTAAAGAGCTCCTAAGCGAGCAGTATTGGCTTCTTACTATTCTTCCTATCTTGGAATTGTGTGGATGTTTTCAGCTAGATCAGGCCTTTAGAGAGCAGTGGGTGCATTCTTCAAAAGAATATTAGCACATAAATGAAAAGTTAGACATATATATTTTGTCAGTAACAAAATTGAAAACAACTGCACGGGTGGCGGGTGAACCGGGGGCTTGGGAAGGCTAGCGCCCGGCCTGCCCCTTCTGGCCAAGGTCCCGCCCCTGCTGGCCCCTTCCCCCGCCAGAGCGCGCGCACACACACACACACCAAGCGCCTCCAGCCCTGGAGCGCCAACTCTAGGCACCCAGAGTCTTCCGCCCGGGCCAGGGGGGAAGACCCGCAGCGGAGCGCAATGAGAAGCAGGAGGGGACCTGGGGGTGGAGCCTGGGCGGAGCCACACAGAGCTGTTTGGGGAGGCTCAGCCTACTCCCGCCTTTGATACCTTCCATCCATGACAAGTGGGGGTTTTGTTCCTTTTTTTGGTCTAGTTACATAATTGTCCACAAATATATAGGAGAATACAGTGAAGTAGCAGTAGTATCTTATCAGAACTGATTTGTAACTAATATGTATCTGTAAACGGGAGTTGCCCTGTTTTTGAAATATTCCCTTAATTCTGGAAACTTGACACTGTGTCATTTCAACCAAAAATATTGCTCTTAAATACTGTGTACTAAACTGAATCCCTCTCCCCTCATTAATAACCTTGTTTTCTTAAAGTGACTCTTCAGTGTTTACTTTTGCATTTGCAGGGAGTTTGCTAGACTTCTTAAAAGATGGAGAAGGAAGAGCCTTAAAGTTACCGAATTTAGTGGACATGGCAGCACAGGTATGTCTTAATTTATAGGCAATTAGCTACTTGTGTTTTCTACTGCAACTGTATAGGACTTCATTTTTAAATCACGCCTATTGAGAGCTGTGCTTCTAACAGGTTGCTGGAGGGATGGCTTACATTGAGCGAATGAATTATATACACAGAGACCTGCGATCTGCAAATATCCTGGTGGGGAATGGCCTAATATGCAAGATTGCTGATTTTGGATTAGCAAGATTGATTGAAGACAACGAATACACAGCGAGACAAGGTGGGAGCAGTAGCAAATGTAACCTTGAATATGGTTTTTGAAACAGATGAAGAAAAAAACATGCTAAAATACCAAGAGGTTGCTTCAAGTTTAGGATTTGACCTTCTATTAAAAATATTAACCCATGTTTTAATTCCTAATCCTGATAGAGGGCTGGGAGCTTTTCTGAGGTAGTACATAAAACCCAGGAGAGGAGGAATGTATAATTGCTTAACTGTGATTTCTCTAGCTAATTCTGGCCAGCCCTCAACTGAAAACAATATCATCCAAGTGCCCTGACAGACAGAGAACTCCTTCCCTCCCCACCCCTCTCCCCCATCTTGACAAGGAAAGCTAAAGAACAACACCAAAACCTACAGCACTAAGCAATATATGTGTGTGTAAGCTGAGGCATACGTTCAGATACATATTCTAATGAAATTATTTTTTCTTCCTGTGTGAACTAACCATGGTAAATATTGCTGTGCTGGACTTCATTTTTCTTGGTTTTTAATTCATTTTGGTGTAAGTTACTTAAATCAAGTACTCATTCTTTAATACAGCTGTGTGTGTCTGAGAACAGTATTTTCTTTGGGAACTTTTAGGGATTTTTTTAATATGAAAACCATTCTCCACTGCCATACAGATTGCTGGGCATGAGCAATCTCTGATATACAATACTCTTTGAGACGATAAGTTTTTTATAGCAACCCTTATTGCATTTCCTTTAAAGGTACCTTTTTAAAAATCCTATGTTCATGCTGAGCCATGACACACACACACACACACTTTGTACTCTGTAAGTCTTTATTAGTCATTCCTAATTTTTCAGCGTGTGTTCAAGTTTGCAAAGACAGAGGATTTAGTTTTGGTCTGTCCAATGGCAGTACTTGCCCAATATATGTCAATAAATGCAACTCCAGATACTTGAACTCCATTAACCCATGGGCCTTTTGTTAAACCATGTTATATGTCATCAAAAAGTAGGGAGGGTTAAATACTTCATAACCCATTAAGAGCTTTTATCTTAACCAAATGTCCCTGTTCTAGTATGGAATCTGTCTCTGTTTTAGCAAAAAGTTTTCTTTTGTTTTCTGGCTCTGAAATCTTCACCAAATGAGCCAAAGAGTTCACAGCGTGCTGCATATTTCAGTGAGAGCAAAAGCCATCATGCCATTCCGATCCCTATAAATTTCTTTCAGCTGTTGTCAGCTGCACTTGTTTGCAGAAATGTGGCACCCTAACCAGCCTGCACTCACACTAGTGCTAACAGTTGCTTACTGTGTCTTTCCACTTATTTGAGAGCGGTATGAGGGATCAGCTTACAGGGAGAGCCTCTTTTTTTTTTTTTCTGTCTGAGCTCTTAAAGAAACTATGATAAGTACTGATGTAGAGAGTTAACTAATGCTGATTTGAGCGGTAAGTGCGCATTCTGGTAGACAGGGTCCACTCCCTCTAGCCTGTGCCATGTGTGAGAGGTGTGCTTGAGTAAAGGCAGTAGCATCCAACCCATAAAATAGCTTGGAAAAAATACACAGTAGAAAAAATGATCTCCTTTTTGTTTTACTGCCACTTTTTTCTCTCTTTGGAAAGCCCCCAATGTATATTTTGACATGACTAAATATTTGTTTTAGTAGGCAACGTTGCTGGACAACATATTCTGAGCTTAGAATTCATAGGAAATCCTTGGATGTCCTGTTTCCTTTCTGGGTTACATCTCCTAGAATAGCTTAGCTCTTTTCATATGTTAGAAATCCCTGGAAGCCCCACGTGCCCTCATTTTATTTACATTGTGGATAATCTTCAATTTTATAGGATAATAAAAAGTGATTAAAGTTAGGATAGAAAAAGTTTGGACTCGGAGAGAGTAAAGATGGGTTTGGACTGGTGAAGACAAGCAAGTGTTTTAAGTTGGGGAGAGAGAATGACCTTGTGGTTAGGATACATGTCTGAGAGTCAGGAGACCTGAGTTCTGTGCGTCCAGAACAAACTTATTGTGTGATTGTGTGCAAGTCACCTACCCTTTCTATGCCGCAGCTTCCTCTCCTGTGCTCTGTATAGATTGTGCCTTAGAGCAGAGCCCTGAGCAAGAGAAGATGCATGAACTGCACTGTCCCAGGATAGCACTGTGCTGAAGCTTTATAGATAGATCTTGTTTAAAGGGTTTCCTAGTTTTTCTATTGCTTCTATATCCTGCTCTAAAGTAAATTTTGGCTGAGCTTGGCAACCGTAAATACCAGGGGTGGCCAAACTTACTGACCCTCTGAGCCACATATGATAATCTTCAGAAGTTAGAGAGCTGCAAGACGTGCACAACCTTTACACATGCATTTTAAAAAATATTAACATCCTACTTACTGTATAATGGCTAATTACTGCAAGAGCTAGCGGCCTTGTGGGTCTCCAGCCTGGTCCTAAGTCTTTGGAAATCTGGTTGATATGTTGTCAAGGTGGTACGGAGAAGCTCAGTCAGATGTTGATTTGTAAGGACTGCACATTTCAATTTTTATGAACTTCATCACAGAGTACAGCGATTCACAGCAGTATGTTGTGCCAAAAACTGAAATGAGTAGCACACTAGCATTCTTGAGTTGAGGATACTTCGTTCCTGGAACTTGCTTCCAGAATTCAATTGTAGACTGTGATTTATGAGTCGTCTTTAGAGCCTGCTCTTCCTGGAGTTCCAATAGTTCCTTTTCTACAATAGATGTTTCTGTAACCATGGTTTTGGGAATTGGACAGCCGGCATTGATCACATCAACCATGAATGGGTTTACAAGAAAGGCCAAGCAAGATCTTAGCTTCTGCCAAGTCTTCAAACCTGGCCTGAAAATCATCAAGCAATTCTTGTAATTTACCTCTGTATTCCTCAAGTTCGTGATCTTCTACAATTTCAGGGAATGTGTTTACCCTACTCTTGAGATGGAGAAAGTGGTTGAAGTCTCTTGACACTGTCTCTTTGCAGAAGCTTTAACTTATTCTGGAAGCTGAAGACTGTCTGAGTAAGGTCAGAAATAATCTTATCCCTCCCTTGGAGTGCCAAGCTGAGAGTTTGGAGATGGTTCATAATATCAGTGAAAAACATCAGATCCTGCATCCACTGCGCATCTTTCAGTTGTGGATAGGACTTTTCCTTTTTTTCAAGGAAAGCACTAATAGGTTCCAACAGTTCCCCAAATCTATTTAAGACATTGCTGGTTGATACCACACACCCCCGGTGGAGCTGAAGCTGCGAGCACCAGTTCAAACCCCCCCACCCCCCGCAGAGTGAAGCCCCAAGCTCTGCGAGCCGCAGCTGACCTGTCAAAGAGCCACATGCAGCTCGCGAGCCGCCGTTTGGCCATGCCTGGTATATATTCAGTTTTGCTCAGTTTCAGTTACCCTGGTTTCTAATACAATTTGGGTAACCAGTATGAACTTAGGGACTTAAAAACAGGTTTAAAATCCTTTCATAACCTAACACTTTTGCCTGGAATCTGATTTAAATTGACTTTAATCGTGGTTTCTTAACTCAGTTTTGAGCACTAATATGGTGCGGGCCATAGTAGCACAAAGACGCTGTGCTGCCTTTGCATGTTTCCCATGACCTATCAGTCTAATCCTCTAAGGGCATGCATCTGGGGACTGCTCTGTTTATCTAGACGGCTACTGCCTCTGTGGTGATTCTGACCCACAGGGGTGGAAAAGCCGGGCCGGGGGGAGGGGGGCAGATTGTTAGTTCCTTTTGGAGAAAGGAAGTGCTGGGCCATGTGAAATCTGAAGATTAAAGTTTAAAATAAAGTAGCTTAGGTCACACTCTCCTCTCCACTTTTCTGTGGAAGCTAATTTTGTTTGGGTTTGTTTTATTTTTTTGCAGGGGATGGGGGGAATTATTTCTTCCCCCTGTCCCCAAAAAGTGTTACTTTTGGATCCATGTAAATATTTTGAAAGGAAACAGATGGGGACAATCTAAGCCCCAGTGGTTTAACATGTGGGATTCTTGGTTCAGATGAATCTTTCTCAGCTGGTGGTAACATTTTGTTGACCAGAAAGTTTATTTTTATTTTGGATTTAAGCAAAGAGGCCTGACTGCTCGTGATTTATGAAAGGTAAATAGCAAGCGGTTAGGTTCATGCATCCACTGTTTCTCAGCAATCATCAGGAAGGAAACAGATGGTCACACCCGGTGTGATTTAAAGAGTGTGACTAGAAACTATGTACTGCCATTGAATATATGGAAAAGATCATTTGGCTTCTAGTGAACATTTGGCTTCTCTTGTCTTGCTTTGTTGTCAAAAAATAAATCTTGCTTTTCTAGTACATAAGTGAATAATCAAAGGAAAGAAATTGTATATTAAAATGATACTCATTTGAAAGGCTATTGCCTCCTCTTTGCTAGTTGCCATTGTATCACTTTCCTGCGGGTCAGTCTAATTTTTCTGCCTGGTTGTCTTAAATGGCACTGCTTGTGTCAGCCTTGTAAGGCAAGCTTCAAAGTTAATTGTCTCCCTTCCCTACTGCCTCCTTCTCTCCTACAGACCAGTGAGTCAGAGTCCTTGCATCACTTCCTGCCCAAGACTTCCCATACGGCATTGTTCCCATTGAACTTTGAACCAGATCAGTGATGTAGAGCCTTAGCCAGCACATGGCATGACTGCTTGGGAGAGCTGCTGGGAAGGAGTGGTTCCTATTATAAGCAGGAGCAGCTGAAACAAATTTAAAATGTTCTTTGTAAAATGGGATTTATTTTCCAGTCCATGTGTCTATTGCATATATTGGCAGCACTTGTGGTAATGCTACTCCAACACTGATGAAACAATAAGGATTTTTCTGATGCCTTCCAGACCACCTAGAGCTATTTTTGTAGCTCGTGTATGTGTGTTTGTGAACTCTCAGATACGTTTTTGTCTCAATACTCTGGTGTATCTGCTTTGATTTTTCTTGAAATGAGAGTTTTCTTTGTGCTCTGTCAGTCCTTTGTAGAGAACTGGCACCTGGTTCTTCAGTTAACCAGACTACGTTGTTTGCAATTGACTGTACCGCAGAACAGAACATACAAGGTTTGGTTCCTGTTCGTCTCCTCTCGTTTCCAGGGCCAGCTGTAGCATGGAAGGAAAGGAGTAATGACTCATTTTTCTCAACAGCAAGCCCCGAGTGTTTGAATAAAAAACACTGATGGGCTTCAAAGGAAATCCCATCCAATTATCCTCAACTGACAGGAGAGTGACTAGTTTAAGAGGCTTGGGGATTCAGAGTAAGGGAGACAATCAGAGCTCTGTTAAGAACTTGGAGTTCCCCCATGACCCATTTCCCCAGGTGAGATGGGGTAAGGACCTTGTTCTCGTTTCTAATGTTTTGCCAGGCTTGTAATTTCATATTAGTTCT
Source organism: Chelydra serpentina (assembly GCA_037349315.1). NCBI lineage: Eukaryota > Metazoa > Chordata > Testudines > Chelydridae > Chelydra > Chelydra serpentina. The sequence goes on from JBAIAC010000010.1 coordinate 51,305,069, forward strand.
CTCAGCAAACAAGATTTAATAGTACATTTTTGGCTCGGGTCCTCCCACACAGCATTTGTCACTCAAAGTCGTCTACCAAAACTGACTTGTTTCCTGTTATGTGCTTGCTTCAGCATTTTTTATCTCTGTGGCTTTCCCTTTCCAACCCCAAATGCTACTTAACATTGAACTAAATTTCTCTAATAGTTGACCTAATCGTTTCCATGGTTTATCATTTTAGCTTCTTTTAAAAAAAAAATGTGTACCCTCAGAGTCTTGTTTTCTCAAGAAGGGTAGTTAGTGTCCTCTGCCAAGCCCAGTGCTTGTCATTGGTGACATGTAGTAAGAAGTTTGTTTCAGCGTAGGGGGCAGCGATACAGCAGCAGCTTTGGGAGAGTGGGGACACAGTTTCAATTGTCGAATTTTTGTTTGTTTGTTTGTTTTGTTTTTCTTATGGTTTTAAATTTAAAAATACAAAACAAAAGCCTTGAGGGATTTCCTTAGCATGAGAAAATACATTCTGGGAGTTCCACTCAGCTCCTCCCCATACTCCTGTCATGAAACACAGCGTGGGGAAAAGGAGAATTAAATTGGGCTTACTGTCCTCCTGATCCTGATGAAGTCTAGTTTGGAGACGCCCTGTTCTCCCTCATCCTGCCCAGACATTCCAGGGAGTTTAGTAACAGGCCTGTGCCTCTTATTAATATCCTCTTCTAGTAGAGTCACTGGCCTAAGAATCCATGTGTCTGATGGACTTTATTTCCTTGCACTGACTCCAGTGAGCTAGCTGTTTGTCTGAAGGCCACGATGTAAGCAGTACAGCCAGACAAGAATTGCTGCTCTCACACAGAATTAATTCAGAAACTGTTTGATAAGTGGGGATAAAAGCAATCAGTTCAGACTTGACTTCTGGGTAAGGACAGACTGTGCTGACCTAATATATTTAGATAGTGATTGGTTTGTCAGTCACGTTACAGATCTGTTAGCTTTTAATAAACACAATACTTACAGTTCCGGCAGAAACCACTGAGCCAGATCCCCCACTGTTATAAATCTGCATAGTTCCATTCACACCAGTGGAGATGAACCAAATTACACCAGATGAGGATCTGGCTCATGAGACTTCTTACCACATTTATCAGTAATATATATTTTATCTGACATTGTTTGTTCACAGCATGAATGTGGCTAGTTTAATGTACTGTCTTAGCCCTGCCTGTGACTTTAAATAATGTATTGCAATCTGTGGGCTCAGTTACAGCTTGTAGATCAAAAGCGGTGCTGGGGTAGCATCTGAACTGTAGTGTCTTGAGGCATTATACCCATGTGAGGCAGAGGCAGGCATTGGGAGGATGCATTTAGCAGTGGAAGTTAAGTCTGCTTTTCACTGTAAAAGGGAGGCCAGGCCTTGGCCATATCCCCTTTAAGGTTGCCAGCAATGCGGATCAACCACCCCCTTCCTCTCAGAAGTCTGGTCTACACTACAGCATTTTGGTGTTGCAACCCCTTAGCCAACTATAAAAACACATTACCCACCTACAGCTTCTTACAGAAGTGACGTACAGCAAACACTTCGCACCATCACTGTGATTGCAGGCTAGACATTGTCGTGCACTGCAACATGGCCCTCTACACTACTGCAGTGCTGGTGTGAACAGGAAATGCAAGCACTGCAACTGCAGCAGCACAGTTGGGCCTCTCGGTGCAATCCCACAGTGCTCCTGCCCCACCATTCAGTGTCAGCTCTGCCAGCTCAGAGCATGTCAGGATACTCATCTGCCCGCTTCCTTGCAGGCTCAAGAGCACCCGAGGCAGGACTTGGCCATTGTCCTCGTCTCCAGCCCTGACAGCAGTAAATGGTACAAAAAACGATAAAGCAAAATACACAACTTTAAAAAAAGTTATTGTGTTAATAATAATAACGTCCCACCTGGAAAACACAAAATAGTAAATGAATTTAGCCAGCAGCCATTACAGACAGACATCCAGCCTCACCACACCCCCAGATATTGGGGGGTTACCCTGGCACAGTCCATTTGCTGTCTCAAAAGCATTTCCCATACACTTGGCTTTCTCTGACTTGGCTATCAGGAGAGGGGACATTTTAAAGGATACACAGGAAAGGTAACCCCTCTCCAACTCTTACCTTCCCATGGTGCTCCAGCACCCACTACCAGTACATCCCCTGGGGCAGCACTGTATTAGATAAGGAAGAGGAGGATGAAGTGGGAATTGACATGGCTGCGTGGAGGAGCCCGGTGGGGTGTCCATCCTCCAGGGCTGTACCCAAAAGATTCCCATCTCTGGATCCTAGCAGGAAGCACGAGAGCAGGAAACTGTTCAGCTACAGAGCGGAAAAGGAAAAGGAAAGTCAACAAACGAAATGTGTGAAATAAATAAATAACAACCCAAAGTCCAAGCCTCCAGATCTAAAGACTACTTAGCAGAGGGTGGTGACCCTCTACCTTGGCATCTGCATGTACGTGAGCACCATGGGATGTAGTCCCTGCCCTTCATGACACGTGTGGATCTTCAAGCAGGACAGGGCCATCTGGAGCAGCAATCCAAACATATATACAAAATGTGAACCATATATAAACGCATTTCACGCTTTCTCTAGAGAGCTGTGCAAGGCTCATAGTCCTCACTCCTCAGCATTGCCAGTAATTGGGGAAGCCAGGTAGGTGCCAGCCTTCCTACAGCTAATGCTGATGCTGAGGGGGGATGAGGAGTCCAAACAGCCATTCTAGTCCATTGCACACAGGAGTGATTTGTAGACACCACCACTAAGAATAATTTAGAAGAGGATAAGGTGATTCTCTGCAAATTTTGACAGGAAGTTCTGTAATCTCAGACCAGTCCCTTAAGGAAATAACATAGGAGAGAACGTGCTCATAGCCAAAATTTTTCAAATCTGAACTCCTAAAATTAGGCTCCTAGATCTGTGTTTACCCACATAAGTATGAAATGGCCTGACTTTCAGACATGCTGAGCATCTGCAATTCCCACTGAAGCCAACGGGAGCTGCAGGTGCACAGCACTGTGGAGTCAAGCTATGTTTATACGGGTATCCAAAAATTTCCTAACTTCAGGCACCCATATTTGAAAATGTTGGCCTGTGTCTTTAAGTTTGGCAAGACTTACCTAAGCAACTCAACCTGTGTTCCATTTGCTTCAGCGATATGTATTAATTTGTAAATAATTCAGCTCTTGAATTTAAAATTATTCCTACAATATATTTAAATAATGTCTGGCATTTTACCAATTAAAGGAACTCAAGATTTACTTTGTCTACTTTGTATTCTGAGCCCAAGTCATGTTGCTTAGAACAGGAGAAAATTCAAGGCACTGATCACTGAATGAGATAGCAAAACAGCATTAGCAAATTACTATAAGCAGTGCAGTAAATTAACTACCTAGAAGTCATTTGTCAAAGGTGTGATTTCCATGAATCTTTTTAAAGCTAAACAACTTCTATGAGCAAACGCTAACAAGTCTCACTAATTCAATATGTTTCACAGTTTGAGGGTGTTTGCCACTAGGAATCAGAAGAAGGTAATGCCACTAAATTATTATTGCAAGATGTTTTGAAAAGTAATACTAGACCATTTTTGTAGAAAAATGTTTTAATGATTTGAAAAGCAAATAAATCAATGTTTAAAGACCCATTATTTTACTCACTGATAAAGGCAAAAATCAACCCTGCTGCCACCATTGGCTCCTACATGCTATGATGATGGATTAACACATTAGAACTGCACATCACTACAGACTTTTCAGTTCAGGGAACGTAAAAGGACACTGTCGAGATATACATCAAAGGCCAAAATTCTGCCCTGACATCACATCCAAAGAAACTCCACTTGCAGTTTTTTTTTTAATCCTTGCATATTACTAGTAACATCTTAGTGGGTTTTTTTAATGTACGGTTTACTGTTTGTTTATATTTTTGCTCCCTTTGGACAGTGAAGCTAGATAGTGTTTCTAATAAATTTCACTTCTATTCTCATGCACTAGCATGGCGTAGCAATGTTTGGGTTGTGAATGCTGCAGGGAAATGTTAATTGAAAACATTTTTATTGGAAGAAAACCTGTACAAAAGTTTCTATTGGTTTTTAAAATTTCTTTTGTATAAAACCTCAGTGTTGAGTTTAAATTTTTTGACACTGTTTCTCTGAGAGAAACATGCTAATGAGGACCTTGGGAGGGAGAGACAGCCTCCCCTCAGGCCTTGGCTACACTCACGAGTTACAGCGCAATAAAACTGCCTGCAGCGCTGTAACTCACTAACTGTCTACACTTGCAAGGCACATGCAGCGCTTCATCTCCTCAGGTACAGCGCTGCTGGTACTTCTCCTCCCCGAGAGGAATAACAGCTGTTGTGTAGTGGCTGCTACGCTGCTCCTGGAATGTAGTTGAGCAGGATCGCACTAACTGACCTCTGGAAGCTCCCTTTGTTTTGAAACGGCACTTCCGGGTTGGAGTTCAGAGCTCCGTTCTGGAGCTGCTTTACAAAAAACAAACACAGCTACTGTTTGCAGGCAGAGGACTCCGTTAGGAATGCGGGCAGCAAAGTTAGCTTGGAGAGAGACGGCGGGGGAGGGAGGGGAGAAAGAAGGTCGGGAGGGGGAGGGGAAGGGCTCCGTTTCCCGGAGTTGTCTTTTATCTGCTCTTTAAAAACAAACAAAGCCCCTGCTGCTTGCTTTCAGTGATTGAGAGAGAGGCAGGGGATGTGGAGGTGTGTAAACTTAGGAGATAATACTCCAAAAACCCACTCTCTCTCCCCACACGCTCCCTGTCACACTCCACCTCACCCCCCACCCCATTTGAAAAGCATGTTGCAGCCACTTGAACGCCCATAATGCACCGCTCCCAATACAGCTGCAAATGCCTCAAATGTAGCCACGTTAGTGCGCTGGCAGCTGCCAGTGTGGACAGGCTGCAGCGCTTTCCCTACTCAGCTGTACGAAGACGGGTTTAACTCACAGCGCTGTACAGCTGCAAGTGTAGCCAAGGCCTCAGTCCCTGGAAAATCATGGAGCAGCTCCTCAAGGAAACCATTTTGAAGCACTTGGAGGAGAGGAAGGTGATCAGGAACAGTTAACATGGATTCACCAACATGGATTCACCATGCCTGACCAACCTGATTGCCTTCTATGATGAAATAACTAGCTCTGTGGATATGGGGAAAGCAGTGGATGTGGTATATCTTGACTTTAGCAAAGCTTTTGATACGGTCTCCCACAGTATTCTTGCCAGCAAGTTAAAGTATAGATTGGATGAATGGAATATAAGGTGGATAGAAAGCTGGCTAGATTATCGGGCTCAACGGGTAGTGATCAATGGCTCGATATCTAGTTGGCAGCTGGTATCAAGCGGAGTACCCCAGGGGTCAGTCCTGGGGCTGGTTTTGTTCAACATCCTTATTAATGATCTGGATGATGGGATGGATTGCACCCTCAGCAAGTTCGCAGATGACACTAAGCTTGGGGGAGAGGTAGATACACTGGAGGGTAGGGATAGGTCCAGAGTGACCTGACAAATTGGAGGATTGGGCCAAAAGAAATCTGATGAGGTTCAACAAGGACAAGTGCAGAGTCCTGCACTTAGGACAGAAGAATCCCATGCACCACTACAGGCTGGGGACCGACTGGCTAAGCAGCAGTTCTGCAGAAAAGGACCTGCGGATTACAGTGGATGAGAAGCTGGATATGAGTCAGCAGTGTGCCCTTGTTGCCAAGAAGGCTAATGACATATTGGGCTGCATTAGTAGGAGCATTGCCAGCAGATCAAGGGAAGTGATTATTCCCCTCTATTCGGCACTGGTGAAGCCACATCTGGAGTGTTGCGTTCAGTTTTGGGCCCACCACTACAGAAAGGATGTGGACAAATTGGAGAGCGTCCAGCAGAGGGCAATGAAAATGATCAGGGGTCTGGGGCACATGACTTACGAGGAGAGGCTGAGGGAACTGGGCTTGTTTAGTCTGCAGAAGAGAAGAGTGAGGGGGGATTTGATAGCAGCCTTCAACTACCTGAAGGGGGAGTTCCAAAGGGGGTGAAGCTTGGCTGCTCTCAGTGGTGGCAGATGACAGAACAAGGAGCAATGGTCTCAAGTTGCAGTGGGGGAGGTCTAGGTTGGATATTAGGAAACCCTATTTCACTAGGAGGGTGGTGAAGCACTGGAATGGGTTACCTAGGGAGGTGGTGGAATCTCCATCCTTAGAGGTTTTTAAGGCCCGTCTTGACAAAGCCCTGGCTGGGATGATTTAGTTGGTGTTCGTCCTGCTTTGAGCAGGGAGTTGGACTAGATGACCTCCTGAGGTCTCTTCCAACCCTAATCTTCTATGATTCTGTGATCCCGAAAGCCCCTCTTAAGCCTTCCCTTCCCAAATTCTACCCACCCTACTTCCTGTGAATCACACAGTACAGCCTTGACCATAGTCCACTGAGTTATTTGCTAATGTCTGTATGCAGTACTTTGACTGTTGCAGCACCCACGGAATGAAACCGTCATTTGTTACATCTGTACTGCCCACATCTTGATCATAACTCGTTTGTTTCTTTCATTAGGTGCAAAGTTCCCCATTAAATGGACTGCGCCAGAAGCAGCATTGTATGGAAGGTTCACAATAAAATCAGATGTATGGTCTTTTGGAATATTACTCACAGAGCTTGTAACAAAAGGGAGAGTGCCATATCCAGGTAAGAAAAGCAGTCGACAATACTAATCTAGGTCTCAATTTAGGAAGGTTCTTAAGCACATTCATAACTTTACACGTAAGTAGTTCCATTGAATTCAGATGGGATTATACTCACATGCTTAAAGTTGTGCATATGCCTAACTACTTTCCTAATTTGGGGCCCTAGTGTGTCCATGCCATTATAAGGGTGGTGTCCGGACAGTAAACCTAACCTACCTTCATTCTAATTTCTTTTTACTTATATCAATTAAATTGATCTTTGTCTTCATTATTTTGCTGGAAAAAAATGTAAAATACTGTATTTTAGCCCAAATATGTCACAGTAGCATTTGCATTCAATTTTTTTTTAATATCAGTAGATAAGATACAGAAAGGATTTATCCATTTATACATTAGTCTAGTTGTACTAGCTTTGATACCTGACCTTGCCAAATCTCTTTTTAAATGCTTCTAAATTTCAATCCTGGGTATAAAAACCTATGGAAGTGAAAATATTATTCATGTAACATGTAGGTACGAGTCCAGAGCAGATTCACAAATGGGTTAAATTCTCTAGGGAGGGGAAAGTGAGGGCCTGTTACTTTCTTTGTTGAAACCCTGCCATGGAGTTATACTTGCATTAGAGATGAATGGACATGCTTGTGCATGTTTTCAGAAGGGGCAGTTTCACTCTAACAGCTTCTAAAGGACAAAGGCTTTCATGTGGGGAGGGAAAGGGAATGGTGACAACAGTGAACTTCATGGAGAATAAATGTTTTCTTTCCTTAACATTGTGAACACAGTCTGTGAAATGAGAAAACTAGAATGTCTAGACCCTTAGTATTTTTCCTTAAGACTTTTGTCCAAAGTCTATTGTCCAAATAGTTAAGCACTGGTAAAGCTTATCACTGCATGGGTTTTGTATGCTATAACAGACTGCTGGTAGGTTATAATTGAAAGGATGCTAAACCAGTTTGTGTGATGCTGTAGAGTCAATTTCTGTAATTATCAAAGCAATCAGAACCATATATCAAATACTAGCTTCTGAAGAGAGTTAAGGATACAGTCTACAGACACTGCTGCTTATAGTCTTGTGGGCTGGAAAAAAGAAAACACCCTCACTTGAAATGTGCTACAAGAGGTGATAGAATGTCTGTGGATTGTTTGCCCAGGTGTGCACCTGCGGGTTTGCATGCAGAGATACCATGCCATTGAATACCTGGAGCAAAAGGGTTATTTTATCATCTTGTTTTGTTTGGATAAAAGGCAGGAGGCACAACATAGAGCAGAAAAGGGAAGACAGACAGAGGAGGAGGAAATATTGTGGATATGAATGGGAATTACGGCATTCTCTCTCCCTCGGTCTGCAAATCAAGCACCCCGGTGCTCCAATTTGGGTGAGAAGGAGGCGAAGCTGTGAGCCTCAGACACTATGATGAAAAGGAGGCAGAGATTAAGGGGATGTCAAGGCTCACAATTAAACCTTACACCCCAGCCCTAGCAGTCCCTGCCAGCAGTAGCGTGATTTCTTAACAGACGGGCTGCAACCTTCAGTTAATTTATTGGTGCTCTCTTTAACCCTTTATACGACAGGGGCTTGAAGTAAGCAACTTGAACAGTTTCAGTCACTATTAGTACATGAGGGGAAATAAAAACTATATGGGCTGTGAGAGAACCAAAGCCAAAATGAATATCAACTTATTTTTAGTTTTACTGTTTTTTCTGTACCCAGATTCCCTTGGATTTTAATCTTCTCTTTACCACAGTTCAGAAGTAGGAGGCTGCAATTCTTTGGCTGTTGCACAGCAGGATTATTGTTTGAAATGTTGCTTATCAGGCAGTGCAGCCACACATCCAGCTACACTGACCAAGCACATCTGCCTTGCCTGTCCTGCTTTCTGGTGTTAAAATTGCTATTCGGCTGTTCATGCACAGAATGGCAGCATATGTACATGCTCTACTTGGAGAAGTATCTGCCACAGTGCCATCAAATCCTGTATGGAATTCCATCCGAGTGTGGCCTTTGGAAAATAGCAAAGCTCTGTTTACAAAGGCAAAGGGCCCAATTGTGCAACCATGTCTCACGGCAAATAGTACCAATTACACATACACAGGCACTCTCCCATGGATTTCAGTGGGACTGTTAGCGTCATAAGATACTGTTCACTGTGAGGAAGAGTCAGTCAGTTGGCTGTTAGCTCAAAATGTCCAAGCTGTTTCTTGAAAATATTGGCTAATGCCATGAGGATTATTCCTGCTTTAGGAAAAAAATACATAGGAAATGATAACATAAACCATTTTAAAAAACAGATAATTTTCTTCCCTCTTGAGTGTTTGAAAGTGTGGTGCTGCCTCTTTCTTGGCCTTTCCAGTGGTTGTCCCCCTTGGGGTATGGCTAGATAAGTATATTAGCTTGGGCATGTGAGTATAAAAGTAGCCTAATCCTTCACTCTTACACTGGTTTTACTCTGGTGCAGCTCCACTGACTGCTCTGGAGTTACACCGGTTTTTATGCTGGTGTAACAGTGAAGAATGAAGCCCAGAGATGGGCCAGAGCTGGGACTTTTATCCAGTCCACCTGTCAACTTTGCTCACTCAGCCTGAGTTTCATCTTCCAAAGACAGCTCCTGCTTTTTTTTTTTTGTAAAACTGAAACTTGGCCTTTTTGATGGGCCTCTTTAAAAATTGCCTCCAAATTTGCACCCTCATTCACACACCCAAAGTTGATAGCTACTCAGTTTTTGTGCTGAGTGCTATCTGCACATGCAGATGCCTCTCCCTATTAGAGGACATTTTCTTACTTATGCTATGGGTCAGATTTTAAGGGTTTCAGTGCCATTTGAGGGGATAGTCAGTTTTTCTTAGCTGTTGGCCACATTTATTCTTATGTTGTACAGAGTTAAATGCACTTTAAACATATGTCTCAAACTATTTAATAACACACTTGGAAAAAAAGATATCATTTGAAGGATTTTGTAATCAGGATGCAATTTACTGTACTTCACCTTTAGCTAACAAATGCTATTTAGCGATTGTGGCATCACTTTTTAGAGATAAATATACACGATTCTTTGACTAAGAACATTGGCTTTGACGCATCCAGTTGTTTGATCTGGTATTTGCCTTTCTCTTGCAGAGGTACTTCAATATATATTTTTGGTATAGTAAACAAGGGTATGAGGCATGCAATCCAGATGTGCTTCTCTAGTTCAGTTGTTTTTTGAGCACCTAGAGAAAAAGAAACATTGATGCAAGGCACTCAAGAGCTGGCTTCACAAATGTCTACCACTGGGAATGGGAGTTCGACGCCCAGTTCAGCCTACAAACCTGCAGCACCTCAAATGAAGCAGAGAGGGATCCTTATTGTTTGTGTAGCATCAATAATAAGGTGGGTACTGTACAATACCCAAATTAAACTGTTCCTACCCTGATGATTTAGGGTACGGCTGTGTCTTCACTGCAAAGAAGGTGCTTTTTTACTAACGTGCATTAGCTATCCTGCTGTAAAACCCTAGTGGAGACAAGGCACTGTACTCTTTACCATTAGGTAGGTAAGCAAGGTCAGCACTTTTCCTCACATCTCTGGTTAACCTCACCTACTGTACCTCACAGTAGAACTCAAATGCCTTGTTCCACAAGATTTTACAGCAGGGAGCTTATGTGGGTTAGTTATCCCATGGTAGTGAAGACCTAGCCTTAGACTAAAATTGTCAAGGTAGGGACCGTTTTACTTTGTTATTGTACAAGTACCAAGCGCATTGCTGCTAAACAAGTAGTGAGACACAGTCTAAAAGATGCAAAAGGTATTGTGAGAAATTAGCTGTGGGGTTGATTTTGAGATTTGGTTGTGTTACAGCTACACATATAACTCACTTTTTACGGGTAGCCCAGAAGAAACGTATAGTGAAGGAACATGAAAGCAGAGAGGGTGGTTGTATGGCAAACTGGGACAAGGAAGTAATTCATGCAGAGGAGGTAGCGTGGCTGTATGCTGGAGGAATTGGGAAAGCTTTTATTTAAGGGAGATATCCTTTGGATCATCATAGTAAGAGCTACGTAGGAAGAGAAATCTAAATTAACCTGTGGGAAAGATATGACAAATGACGAGTGTCCTGAAATATCCTGGTTTAATTTAGTGTGATTTATGTCCTGTGCCTTTAAAAGATGCAGCACAAAACTCGGCCCAGGGAAAAGGAGCAGGGGAGTAAACTAGCATAAAGCCATCACTGCACACTCCCGATTTAGGGCTAAAGAGGCCGCTGCTGAAATTTAGACAGCCCTGAGGGGGGCTAAGTTACAGAAACCTTTTCCCTGAATGCTGCCCACAATCTCTGTAGCATGCATGCCCCTCCCCCTCAACCCTGCCTTCTGCTCCAGGGCTGACAAGGGAGTCCTCAGAAGAGAGCCTGCAGCACTCTTCCTCAGTTTCCGCACGTCTTCACTGGCAGCATTCAAGCGCTGCTGTGGCTGTGCTTTAACGTAGCTTGTGTGCAGGGCTGGTGCAAGGAAGTTTCGTGCCCTAGGCGAAACTTCCTTGCACCAGCCCTGCGCCCCCGCCCAGCTAACGCCGCCCCCTCCCCCCCGCCGCGGCAGCCAGCTACTCCGCCTGCGACAGGCGGCTCCCCACCCTCCCCAACCCGTGGCAGCCGGCTCTCCACCCCACACCATCCCCCGCAGCGGCTAACCCCCCCGCTCACAGCAGCTCAGTCCCCAGGCCGCGGCAGCCTCCCCCCCGCCCACGGCGAGCTGCCTCTGGCTCCACGCTCAGCCGCTGACCCGAGCGTGGAGCCGGGAGGCAGGAGGCAACCACCCGCCGCGGAGGGCCGCGAAATGCCGCCTCCCAAATCCTGGCGCCCTAGGCGACTGCCTAGGGTCACCTAGTGAAGGCGCCGGCCGTGCTTGTGTGGTCACAGCAGAGCACTGGCCGAGAGCTCTCCCAGCTCTCCAAAAAACCACCTCCACGAGGGGAATAGCGCCTACTGTCTACACTGGCACTTTACAGTGCTGAAACTTGCAGTGCTCAGGGAGGGGCGGTTTCACACCCCTGATCCAAGAAAGTTGCAGCACTGTAAAGTGCCAGTGGAGACAAGCCCTTTATTTGCTAGCGGGACTTCTCCACAAGCCAGAACTGAGCATTTAGATCCCATTGATGACACTCCGTCCCTTTCCCCCAAAATAAAGGAGAGTGATCAGGAGTGAGAAACTCTGTCAGAGCTTTTCTAGGTTAACCAGGTAGGAGAGCTTTTCTGTTTCTGATCTGCAGCAGATTTGTATAGCTTCCCAGCAGCTTTAGTGATTCACATGCAAATCTCTAATAACCTGAGACAGGAAAGAGATGTGTGGTCTTAAAATGGCAACATCCTTCACCAGTAAAGCAATGTGTTTTCTCACTCCTTTGGTGGAATCAGGAGCTAATAGAAAAATTGTCTTTTAGAACTTAAGTGTTTGGGCAAGTGTTTTCCCTGGCCCAAATGCTAGTTCTAGAAAAAGTTTGAATACAGTGGAAATCCAGGACGGTGAAATTTCTGCTGTCTAAAATAGGATGTTATTGAGGAGTTTATTTCCCAGACATACGTTTTGTAAGAGAAAACTTTTAAAGGGTTTAGAAACCTACTACAAATACAACTGACTGTATGTGTTTAAGTAAATGAAAAGGTTGGATTTTTTTTAGATGAGAAGTGAAACCGTTTAAATATTCTGTTTTGTTACAAATGGAAATACAACAGCTTTGTGCTAATGTAGGAGAAACAGTGAAACTGGCCTATCTAGATTCACTTATCCTATTACAAAGTTTGTAGGAAAATAAACAAACAGCATAAGAAGTACAAAATAAACAGAATGATTAAGTGATTCCAATAAATCAAATATCTGACTAGTAATACAGATGGATTCAAATATGATTTTTTTTATCTTGGCACTGTCCCTTTTAAATTGATAGCTCATTTCATTTAAAACAAAGTAAAGTTTATTGGATAAGTATGGATTTTGTAGCTATTGGTGAAGATATGAATTTCCGAAATGAATGCCAGGGGTAGCTTGATTGAGTCTCAGACTTTGCAAGATGAATTCTTCTGGATAACACTAGAATGACAAGCAATAGCCAGAATCATTGTTTTATAGCTGGATTTTCTGGGGTGGAGGGAGAATGTCAATATGTTTCCAGTTAGCACAGTACATGGAATTTGTTAATCTTTCCCACGTGTTAAAAAAAAAGAGAGAGAGAGGTTGAGAACTGTTTCTCCTTCCCCTCCCTCACTCTCTCCCTAGGCTTTTCTTTACAGCATATAGTCTGCTATCAAGTTTCACCATGTACTGGCCTGCACAAAATAATACACTGGATAAATATTCTGCACTAATATCCCAGAATAACAAAATGCTAATTAATTCACATTTGGGAGGAAAGTTGCTGGTGCTATCTGTGTTGTACTTGCCTCGCACATAAATGGACCCAGCCAGCATAAAAAGTCTAGAATGTAAACAAACAAGGTTTTTTGCCTATGTTACTAATAACACCTTATTTATTCAAAGTTGAAAGAATTATAATTTAGCCTGTGAGGGACAAGAAGCACTGAAGAGATTTTTACGCCAAAATGTGAGGTGACTTGACCCAGCTGATTCAAAGATGAGAGTCTGAAAAATTAGAGGCATTTGTAATTTAAAACACAAAACCTTGTCATCCAGCTTCTGTATTTCCCAGGGCATTCCACCTTTTACGTGCCTGTCTTTTCAGTTGAAATCTCTTTGGGGCAAGAGCTGCCTTTATGCTTTTGTGTATTATATATATTGTACATTGGTGGCATGAAACAAATACTTACGGACATTTTGCCTGCATGACAGATTTTCACTGCTCTGGTGGGGTGTCTCAGAAACAGTGAGACCTAGAAACATCACCTTTGGTTTCTGGTGAAGGGCTTGCAGAGCACTGGGGTTTTTGCCATTTTCAAGAACTGGTGGGATATATTTTGGAAGTTACATGTTGACAAATGAGGCCCATCTGGATGTCCATTTGGTATGTGGCAGACTTTTAAGATATGCCAAAAGTCCAGCTGGCCTAGTGTGTTTAGAGTCTGAGATACCTACAGAGTTTCTCAGCAGGACCCACAGAGTTAAGGATACTAAGTCTGCAGGTATAGCTTGGCAGAAAACTTGTTACAGTACTAGCAAGCTGGAATCCAAGCTGCCATTTAAAGTGTAATTAATGTATATATTTTCTGGTAAATACTTCCATAAGGCAGGGGTACTGGAATTTTTCCTTTAAATTATTAAAAAACCAAGAAAATGTCAAAGAATGTAGTTAAGCTGAAGTGAAGGTTGCTAATATGTTTTAGCTACTTAGGGTGAAAAAAATTCAACTGAATGATCTGTTGTTGGAGGGGGAGGGGAATGGAAAGCCAAGGCACAGATAAGGAAGGCAGATGTCTGGCAGTGGAACACATAGTGGGGAGTCTCTACAGAGAAAGTTGATCTCCTTGCAAGCAGCATTGTTTTTTATATTTTACCCATCTCCTCAATTAGAACAAACTTGTTCTCTTTTGGATAGGAAGTAATAGAAGGAACATTGGAGTGTGTTTGAAACTACACTGGCACTAACCCATATTCTTAAAATGGCACTCCCATATGTAACCATTACAGTTTTCTGTCAAAGCAAATTCTGCAGCTAATGTCAAGTAGCACAGGATGAACAAAGTCAGACGGAGAACAAGGGACTATGGGTCACCAATAACAATATACTTCTGTACAAATATTAGAGATGCTGTCAGTGATATCTGATAGTCTAAAAGCAGTGTTGTTTGCATTCTTATTGAAGTCTGCCTGTCACATTACCAGCAAGTACTAAAATATTTTTTAAAATTCAGCAAGCTCAAATTGAGCCTTTTTAAAAGTCAATTTTCATATTTTTTTAAAAACTTTTAGGATTGTGATTAGGGAAACAAAAATCTCTGTATACCAAAAGGCTGTAATATCTCTAAACAAACCTTTTCACAGACGATTGCACAACTATCTATTGACACATCACCACAGTCTGCTCTTTGTTATGCTCACGACAACTCATTTGAAGTCAGTGGAGTGGATATAGGGGTATTCCTGAGAGCAGCGTTTTACTGATGTGTGGTTTAGATGAGTTCATTAGGAAGAAAATGGATCCAGGTTATACTGGAGTAGTTGTAAAGCTGACACTGTTTGTTTTGTTTGTTTTTTACAAAAAGGACTGAATAAGCTTGAGAGACGTAAATAAGAAAGAAAAACTTGTAGCACCTTAGAGACTAACAAATTTATTTCAGCATAAGCTTTCGTGGGTTAATACCCACTTCATCGGATGCATGAATGCATGAATCAACATGTATGTATTATACATGGAGAAGTCTGTGTATTTTAACAGAGACCATTTCACATTGCCTCTTTGTAGGTATGAATAACCGTGAAGTCTTGGAACAGGTAGAACGTGGTTATAGGATGCCGTGTCCTCAAGACTGTCCCATCTCCCTGCATGAGCTTATGATCCACTGCTGGAAAAAAGACCCAGAGGAACGTCCAACTTTTGAATATTTGCAGGGTTTCCTTGAAGACTACTTTACTGCAACAGAACCCCAGTACCAGCCTGGTGACAACCTGTAAATTCCTGGTCTACACAGACTGTCATTATCAGGTGTCCCCCGCTCACCCCCACCTCATTAGCTTCCAACTCAGTGACCGGCTTCGCCAAAGTGCAACATCTTCCAGCACCAGAATGCCATGAGTCTGAAGTTGAGAACTTCTACAGAACTTGTCCATGACCACTTGTCCTAATAATCTGAATGTCCTCTATGACAAGGAGAAAAACACTTGTTTTTTCTTAATCAGAGACTCAGAAACTGCATTGTATTGATGTTATGTAAACTGCAAAACCTCTGTTCAGTGTAAATAGTAACTTAGTGCCAATAACTGATCCTAGTGCTTTCCTTTTTAAAAAATGCGAAACCTATGTGATTTTAACTAGTCTTCTCCCAATTCAACTCAAAGTATTATTTTCCAAAAGTGGCCTCTTTGTCTAAAACATTTTTTTTCATGTTTTAACAAAAAAAATCAGGACAGGTGTTTGTTTTTTGCTTTTTTTATATATATAATATATATATAATATATATACATACCTGTACATACAGTATATGGGTTCTGTTGCAGAGGAAACTCATTTCAGATTGAATGAGCCATGCTGATGCAGTAGTACCCAGAACATGATAATTTTACTGCAAACTTGTACATACTGGTGAGATTCTGAAAGCCAGTGATCTAATTTTTGGCATTTGCCAAGCATGAATTTTTTCAATTGGATTGCACTTTTTGTTTATGACTATGTACCTGTAGATGGTTGTAACTTTGCTCTTTCAGGAATCATGTGCTGTATTTACAGTAATGTTCCCAATCTTTGACAAGCGTGTTATGATTTGTTCTTCAAATTAAAATGAACATATTTAAATTAAGAAAAACCACACCATCACCTTTTGAACTGGAAGATTGAAACTGCAAGTTCTTGTATCAAAACATGTATACTGAAATGTTTCAAAAACTTTTATTTAATAAACATTGTAACCACATTCAAATGATCTTAAAACCATAGCATTTTAGTGATGTCCACCTACTAAACTGTTTATCATGCAACTAGGATTTTCTGTTTTATGTGTAACATTGCCCATTGTAAAATAAGTGTGTTAAATGTCCTGTATTGCTAATGAAATTACTTTCTATACGTCTGCGAGTTCTCCAGTGGAATTACTATGCACTTCTTTACATTTCATGGGAGATGCACAGAACAAAGTATTACTTTTTCAGCTGTCTATTTGTACCAGCCTTGAATGACTTACATTTAACCAAAAAACAATTCCTTTCTATTTCTATTGAGTTTTTAATACTGAGTTGCAAATTTTAAAGTCTTAATTACATTTTGTTATGATTTATTTGCAAGTTTACATTTTAAAACTGTTTAACTTTCTTAATTTAGTAATTAAAAGAGAGCATTTTACCTTTGGATATTTGTTCTTTTGTTTAAATCATGGAGAGAAGAAGGGGAAAATACCATTTTGGCATCACCTTTGATAGGGGGTGTACTTGGCCATTTGTTTGTTGGTATCATTGTCCAAATTACGAAGCTACTATGATTCAAAACAGCTGGAGTTCAATGTCAAGGATGGGTGAACATGTAGAGTATTTTGCAATTCTGTGATCGGAAGAGCTATTTATTCTAGAATAGCTCTCTTGATTTCATCATTAATATTTGGGCATCTAAGTGTCACAAGAAACCATTGTTTTATGCATAAACAAATTGATCAACTTTAATCTTATTACAGCATAAGAATGTTGAAACCATGTTTCGTCAAGTAATACATTCTGATGGTCAAAATGCAATTTTTATTGTTTAATATTTTATCTTTCTTAGGTTGTCTAGTCATATTCTGAATATTGACCTATTAACTTAATAGGCCTTCTTTCAATTACTAAACTAGTAAAGCAATAATCTGATGAAATACAGGGAATGTTCAGTGTTTGCAATATTGATCATTGACTGACCAGTTAATTTTAAAGAAGCAGCTCACAAATCTAGCCTTTATTGGCATATAAAACTGTATAGCAGTGTTGCTTTCAATCTCACAAGCTAATGTTCTGTGAAAAAAAAATCACTCAACTTTGGCTCTGATTGCCACAGAAATTGTAGCACTATTAATGTAATGCGTATTGTGCATGTGATCTTGATAGCCTTCTAGCAATTGAATACTCAAGATGACAGAATATTTTTAGGATTGTTTAACCAGTTTCATCATAGAAATCTGCCCAAATGAGTTATATTCATCTTTCTTCCTCAGTCACCACCAACCTTAAAACAAAACCTACAGAGCTGAGATCTTTAAAGTAAGGTTTAAAAATTATCTTGATACGCCAGCCAAAGCACAGTAAGTTCTGTTATAGTTGATTGCTGACATGGCCAGATCCTATATAGTGCTCCCCAATTAACAAACTAAGCATTTTCCTTTTCTTTTTAAGGACATGGTGCTATTAGCTATGGTACCCCAATACATGCACACAGGATGGGATTCATGCACTGGGAATGGCTGGGGTTTTGTATGCATTTCCAGTTGGAAACAAATATTATGTTTGTTTGGTTTGTTTTAACTCTTGGATTTGTTGCTTGGGCCACTTGCCAAGCCACAAGCACCATGTTGGACTCTGCTACATTGCTGCCCTGGGCTAGACCGCACGTAACTTTTCTGCAGACTGTTGCAGTTGCTGATTGACACATTCAGACCTTTTCCTCTGGTAGCTATTCTGCTTCTACTTGTTAGTATTAAAATAAAACTCTCCTATCTCCATGAAACAAGGCAAGTATTAGCAACATATTTAAACAAGCTGATGATGTGTATGTTACAAATTAATAAAAATCCATTGGTAGGCACTGACCGACACAGAACTGTTCTGAAACTTCTTCTGTAAAGGAACACCATTAAAAATTTTTAAATCACACTTTTTCACCAATCAATGTTTTAAAATCTGATAGCCTGCATCCAAGAATATTAAAAGAATTGACCGAGGAAGTCTCTGAACCATTAATGCTGATTTTTAACAAATCTTGGAACATTTAGGAAAGTTCTAGAGCACAGGGAAAAAAGACAATGTGCCAATATTTTGAAAGGATAATTGGGATGACCTGGATAACTATATAATCTAGTTAGCATGATGTCAAACCAGGGCAAAATCATGGAAAGGCTGTTATGGGACACAATCAATATAGAATTAAAGGATGTTAACATGATTAATGCCAATAAACATGATTTTGTGGGAAATAGGTATTGTCCAACAAACTTTGCTGTGTTTTGATGAGATCAGTTTGGTTGATAAAGGTGTTGACATAACACACTTAGGCTTCTGTAATGCATTTGACTTAGTCCCATATAAAGTTCTGAATTTTAAAAAATTAGCACTATAGAAAATGAACATATCCTATATTGATTGGATTAAAAACTGGTTAACTGATGGATCTAAAAAAATAATTGGAAATGGAAAATATTCTTCCTATGCGGGTCTCTTTAGTGGAGTCCACAAATTTGAAAGTAGTGTAGGGCCAAGAAGATGGACCCACTAAACCTACAAAGTAAGTGGAGGACTGCCTAATTTTTGTTGGTTTAGTACATACTGTCCTGCACTCAGATACTGCAATAATTAAGTTAGTATAAATACTTATTGGGACCTAGAGGTAAAAACAAGATAATGTCGAAGTGTACAAGAGCTGCTATCACACAGTGATTCCTCTTATATGTGTACTGTACTCATTAACAAAAGGTACCATTAAGAGGGGTTTTAGAGAGTGTAAGCTACAAACAGAACAGGTGGAAGGATGTTTACCTTTTTCTCAGGTCATGACAGGAAGGGGACTATCCATCTTAAAAGAATAATTAGAGGCTGTTTGTAACTCTGGAATCGCATAGCATTTCTACAGTCCCATTGGAAAGCAATTATAATTCCCAGTGATTAATTCATGTGCAGGGAATTCACCACTGAAAGGACTTCTGTAGTGTTAATTGGAACAGTGCTCCCTACTATCTTAATTTAGGAAGAGAGACCGTTTAGCTATACAAACTAAAGCAGGTTCAGATGTTAGATGTGATTTCACCTATATTGGATGTTTGGTCTCTCCCATCTAAACCCTCAGGTCTAGTTACCTTGGGAATTTTCACAGCCAAACCGAGGGAAAGGGATTCTATTGAATATACGAGGTGAAATCCTGGCACCATTGAAGTCAGTGGAAATTTCTTCATTGACCTGAGGGGGGCCAGGGTTTCTGTGTAGAGTAGTCACTAACCTAGTGGTCCTTGGTTTTTCCAAGGAGCTTCAAACCAGACTCCACATCTGTATGCAAAAATATGTGCAAGTGACAAAAAAAATCAAATTTGTGTATGAAAAGGTAGAGGCTGTTGTTAAAAATTCAAAGCAGTAAATACACTAATCATTCCTTCCCATTCTTCCCTTTTCTTTGAGAAATTCAACCTAGGAAAAACAGGAGAACAATTACTTGTAAGACATAAAAATGGACTCTGAAGAGTAACTGATTAGAGGAGAGGATAGTCTAACAACAGAGTAGACTCTAATTTGTGTGTCCAATTGCTTATGTGTTTATGATTCTTGTCCCTAGAACAACAGAGGGCTAGAAGAGTTGTGGTAGCAGCATGCTCTGCTCCTGCAGTGTAGTTATGGGTTGATGTATAGTAACCTATTCTGCTAATGCAAAGAGCAATATAAGCAGACTTCAGAGGGAGGCACATCAAGCCAGCCATGGAGAGTAACTGCCGTTTGGGGCCTGTGGCATGGGTGTGCAGGGAGGAGCAGCCGGAGGAGAAAAGCGGGTGGATTCTGAGAGTGCCCTTCTGGAAAAAAAATGGGTCACTAGCTTGCAGGCTGTGTTGAAAGTACATCCTGTCATTTACAGACAGATTTAAAGGTTGCAGCACCAGCTGTGCTTGCAGCATCAATGTGTTTAACTCCGGCCAGGGATTCATGTAATCAGATTATAACAATGTTGGTGGGTCTGTGCTCCAGTTTTTCATACCAGAATGTAGCAGTCTCCTCTGTTTAAATCAGAGGAGTAACTAGAATATTATTTAGACAAGGCAGGAAACAGCAAGTGTGACTCACTATGGGAAAGTGCTTTCTATATGGGTACGGGATGGGGAATTGATCATTCTTCCCATTTTCTGGAATAATTCAGCATTAAGCCCAGTCAGAATGGTGAAAAGAGCAAAGGTCAACAAAATAAGCTTATCCCCCTTCCCTCCCCAGCAAAGAGACAGTCACAGACGAAGTGAAGGTTCTGGTTTGCTCTTTCATGTCAGTGTTGCTGCTGAGCCCCTGCTCTCAGCCTCCATGTACAATGCACATTTATAGCTCTCGGTGCAGTTTGCTGAACGGTTTCTCATCACTTCTGCTCACAAGATCCTTAAAGGCCTGGCACATATTTTTCATGTTAAGAAACGTGGCTCACTAACAAAAGTACAACCTTACTGAGAGTGGGACTCACCCCAGTGCAGCAGGCCTGTCCAAAGGCCTATTGACCACTTCAATTCTACGCATGTCTGTCACTAAGCCCCAGTTCTAGGCTGTCTTCCAGCCCCATTACACCATCAGATTCCTCCAGCCAGGAAATTAGGGTGACCAGATGTCCCAATTTTACAGGGACAGTCCTGATTTTTGGGTCTTTCTTATATAGGCTCCTATTACCCCCCACCCACTATCCTGATTTTTCACATTTGCTGTCTGGTTACCCTACAGGAAATATCACATCAGGAGTGAGCCCTGGGTGGAGTAGAACTGATCTAAAGGGCCCACAGGGTGCACCCTGGGCAGGGGTGGCGGGAGGACTGTGTGGCCAGAATGCTCCAGTGTCTGTGCTCCAGCCATGGGCTGCTTTAAGTTTACAGTGGGGTCAGACAGGCCCCCAGTTGGGCCCAGAACTGAAAGGTGACTCAAAGCAGCTCAGAATTGGGGGCTAACGGCTCAGATGGTGCTGAGGGACTGCTGCTGCCTGTGTGGCTGAACTTCACTTTTATCTTGGTTTTGTCTGTAACTTTCCTTCACAGGATTTTAAACAGGTCTGATTAAATATGTAGATTTTTTCCTCCTTCATAGAAAGTTGTTTGTTTTTTCTCTCATCTCTCAGGGGTCTCCGCAAGGCTCCAACCTCTGGCTCATGCTCCCTTTAGAGAGAGGGATTCTGACTGTGTCCTCGCTCCTCTTGATTGTAGGATCTCTAAATTACATGGGGAGTGAAAGCATGAATGACTTGTATTCCAGTAGTCAGCATACAGTAAAATCTATGGCACTGCTCTCTTGCCAGGTCTGGCTTATCATCAAATAAAGCAGATTTTGGCTTAGAGCACTAGCCCTCTCTTTCATCAGGACGGGTAAGAATACTCACGAGAGACTCCAAACCGATCACACGAGTATCTTAAAAGAGTGTGAGGTTAGCTTTAAAATATAGAGAGATCTTTAAAAGAATGACTGTATGCCATTCTCCACTGCACCTTTTGGATGCACAGAGAACAAATCCAAATCTAAGGCCGCCTCCATCCACTCTACAGCTCCACATGTGGAAAGGACGGGTCCGTGTCCCCTGGGCTCAGTCCTGCAAGGTGCTGAGCACTCAGAACGCACTCCTGCAAAGCACTCTAGCACACCCTTCACTCTAAGCACGTGAGCAGTCTCATATTAATGGAGGCTTCTCATTTGCTTAAAGTTAAGCATCCAGCCGCTTTGCCGAATCAGCATCTCAAATCCATATAAGAGTAAGTTATACATTTACTGGGGGGCAGGAGGTTGTAATATGGGGAAAGTGCACTAACATAGCAATACAATTGACTCAATATATCGTTACTGGACAGACTTGCCAAATATTTTGCTGCCTCCACAAGAAATATAACAAACTTCACACCACCACGGTGCGCTATTCTGTACAGGCTCAGTCTGAACATTTGGGGGAAATGGAGCAAAGTGATTTTTATATATGCCCCAGACATAATAGACTACATTTACATAATAAATGAATGAGTGGAAAGGGATCTTTGGCCCCAATTCCTCCCCCCACCACCCCACCCCACATCCCCTCCTGCTATACAAGTGCAGCTTGCGGTGGAGTCTGGGCATAATTGTCCCTTGCAAACTTTTAAAAAGTTAGTAACTGTGCAAACAAGCATGGCATTGGGGGTCATTAGGCGCCCAGTGCCTAGGTTTTGTGTGTTCTGGTGAATATTAGTGCACAGCTGGTGTTTACAAACACATTTAATTATCACACTCTGTCGTTGGCTCTACATGAGGCAGATCAGACTTACAAGTAGGAACATTTAAGCAGAAAGCGTAAGTGACGTGCCCAGGACCAGAGAGGGCATCATTTAAAGCTTGAATGAAAGTGCTGGATTCCTGGGCCCTGCTCCATGCTGCCTCTCCTGCCACTGAGCTGCCTCCCTTTCACAGGTCACACTAGCTGTATAGCAGAGGATCCACACGAGCAGCAGTCAGTTGTCTGGGAGGTCATGTGTGATGGCTTTTTTGCCATCAGGAGGTTGAGGGGGGGGAAGAACCCTTTTATAAAATGAAAGCCAAATTTCTCTCTTTTGCTCCTGTGTCTCCAAATTAGGCAGGGTTGCAACCCAGCTCTGTATGATCTCATATACATGGAGCATATAAAACATGTTACCTATGTAGCCTTTGCCTATGTTCCATATGTCTTTGATCCACATGGGAGACTTTACGCCCCTGCCTCTTGCCCCTTTACACACCAAGGCTGTGTCACTTTCATTATTCTAGACATGTCATTTCTGAAGAAATATATATCCTGTTGTTGGGGTATTTTTGTTCTGTTAATTGTCAAGTGTCTGGTGGGTAATGAGCAATGGAGGACTAATTGGAAGCAAGAGGGAATAAAATAGGTATTAGTTTGTTTCTGTTCTTAATTAAGAGGATATATAATACTGTGGGGAAAGTTTTTAACAAATGGCAGGAGGGTTTTTTATCATTAAGAGAGGATTAATTGGAAGCATCTTATAAATTAACATAGAGGCACTGTGGTTTTTTCCTTTTAGGTATCACACCAGGATATAACTAGCAAATAGCAAAGCAAAGGCCTAAAAGACCATTTCTATAGACATGTGACTAAGAATCTCAAACAGCCGGAAAGGGAAGAGAGAGGTCCCAGTTTGCCTGGGAGTGCAAAAATGGTAAGCACATGGCAGACTGTGGCCAAGAGGAGACTTAGGAAAAGTAACTAAATACCTATTTACCCTAAAGGGTACTGTGGATTAATTTTCTCTATATTAATTCAAATTGTTACTTTATTTTAATTTTAAGTTAAATAACTTGACTGTTATTCTTTAAACAGTTAATCAATTGGAAGCAAAACCATATGTGTTACTAAATAGTCCTCTGAATAAACAGACCAGGGAGGTAATGTAAGAAACTATGCTTGACTGTTACATTGTCTTCCTATCAAATGAAAAATATTCAAAATCCTGAAGATCTTGTCGTCTACCAGCCACGTCTAATAAAAAGGCTTCCTGTTATCTGCCTTGTCAATCAAGCCCACTCATGTTCTGCTCTTAGAATATGAATATGCATTTTATAGGACAGAGGGTCCAACATGACACGTCGCATTCAGCTTGAAATACTGTACAAATGGGATGCTGGCTTTAAAGGAATTATGGACATGATCCTGCTACCACTGAAGTCAACGGTAAAACTTCCAAGTGGTCGGATTAGGCCTTTAGAAAGCAACAGGCTATAGATGTGGCTCGGGGAGGAGAGGGCAGGTGCTCATTATCTGAGATGCCGAATCAAATGTAACTGAGTCTCTCTCTTAATCTAGACAGAGTTATAATATTACCTTGGCAGGCACTGATAATCTTTTGTGCAGTTTGTGTTTAAAAAAAAAAAAATCAGTGGGGTTATACCACCACTTGTAAAAAGCTTCACAAGGACCAAATTAGGTGAAACAGACCAAGTTTCTGCAGCATCATACCTTCCTGTGGGTGAGGTTTTGCAAGCTACAAAGGGATGGAGACTAGTTCTCCAGTCCTTCATCTAAATGTCCTAAGGTCTGGGACAAACATGTGGATCTTGGGGCATTCACCTGTGCTTTGATCACAAACATCACCTCTAAAAGGGGATGCATGTTCAGAGTGGCAATCTGCAGAGAGAGATCAATATTGATTCCTGGGTTATTTCATCGTGGATTTACTGATGCTCTGCTATCCATGGCTCTGCTACCTTCCTGCCAGCCATGCCCTCTGCAGAGCACCAAACTGTCAGTCAGCGAAGAGGGTCCAATGTGTAGCTACCACAGTCAGAAGTACTATATCAAACTCTAAGATAAGGGGAGGGCTACTGCTGTGCTGATTAAGTTCACCTCCTCTCCTTCTGACAGGCTTTCAGCTGTTTTCTGCTCCTTTCATCCCTTCGTGGGGTAAAATTGGAGGCGTTCATCTGACTCTAATACGTACACAGTGCAAATACAAAGAACTTCCACAACCGGTATCAGAACAGAGAATTCCTGCTGCTGCAACTCAGGTGAGAGATTCTAGACACACACATATTACAAAGACTTTTACATAAATAACTGCCATCGGTGAGAGTATTGATGCTGTCTGCCCACGGGCAGCTCTTCCCATCCAAGCCTGGGGCTATGGCGTACTAACACACGAGTGGAGTGGAGCTGATTTTTGAAGGTTTCTGTTCAATATATCTAATTTTTTTCAGCACTTTAAAAACTCTGACAGATACTAATTCAGGTGTCTGCCCGTTCCCTCCCCATTTCAACTCACCTAATCAGCTGCAGCCCCAAAAATCAAATGATGTTTTTTGCTGAGTGTGTGGCCATGATTGTGACTATCTCCTTTTGCTGTAATGTAGTGGCGCTAACTAAAGGGTATAAACCGTTCACTCCAGTGTTGAGGTCCTGGTTTTGGCTCCCCTGTGGCCCAGAGTTCCCTTGCAGTTGTTCGCATAGTGGAGGTGCAGACTGCAAACAGACTGGTCAGCTGCTGCATGCTGCTCTCAGGCAGAATGCCAGCAGCCTGCTGGTGGGGAAGTGGGCAGGCAGGGGGAGTAGCTGGAATCCACTTAGCTTACACAAGAGACTCCTTTCTGGCGTATCCTGTGATTGTCATTGCTGAAAAATATTTTGCTAATGAAGCCTGGATTTGTGTCAGTCAGGCAAATTCAGCCCACTGGTCCCCTGGAATAAATCACCTGGGGAAGTCACCAGTAGATCTCAGACTCCAGTCTCTTCCCTAGTGGGTTCTAATTAGCCCCCTGTGAGCAGCCCCGTAATTTGACTGAGACAGGTGGGAATCTTTCCTTTGTATTATTTTGTGAGAGGAAGGATGGTCTTGTGATAAAGGAACATGAAGACTCAGGATTTTGGGGATCTATTCCCACTTCTACCACAGACATTCTGTGTGACCTTGGACAAGTCACTTATCTTCTCTAGGCCGGATTAATCCTGCCACCAGTGCAGGGACCAAGAGGGGAGGTTTGGTGCCTCCTCTATGCTGAGGTTGCTGGGGCCAAGCTGACCTCTGGAGCAGGTTAGTGCAGCCTTAAGGATGTTCTAACCACCGTCATAACCTCATGTTCCATATAGCCAGGCCGAGCCACACGTCCACCCACCCCCAACAGACTCCCTGCCCTAGATGATCCTGCCAGGATCGAGCCAGTGGCACCATCTCTCCGTTTCTAGCAGAGAGGGCCTCTTGTGTTGGGGGTATTCTGCTGGGAAGCTGCACAAAAGCAGTTAATTCCTTCCTCTGGGCATCAGTTACCCCATCTGTGAAATGGAGATAATTGTACTTTCCTTCCATGCAGGGAGGGGGGGTTGAGTATTTATTAATTCTTGTGATGTTCCCTGAGATCCTTGGATGGAACAATTTTTGGTTGTGTTTTTATATTATTTATTTTATGTTTATTATTATATAAGAGTCCTGCTTATTCAGTCCCATCAAGTATCAAATACTGTTAGGGCTCAGTGGACCACACGTGAAAATGAGCACTAAAACACAAACTTCTTTACCCATTATATTTCGAGTTTAAAGAGGTTTTTTACTATTCAAGAGCCTAGAAAGACTGTGCACAATATCCATGACCTTAGGCCCAATCCTGCAAATATGGACTACCAGGTAAAGTACGTACTACCTTGAGCAATCCCACTGACTTCAATGGTTTATGCATTATGCCCAGTAATAAGTGTTTACAAGATGAAGTCCTAAATTAGTGTTTACGTAGAAGCCAAAATGCTGTTTTCAATGGTCCAATTCCCTTTGTAATCTGAGAAATGCAAGGATCCAATATAACTTCACTACCTAAGTGTATTTCCTTCAAAAATGGTTTTTAAAAACATTTATATGTGTGTGTTGTGTATATATTTATGCAGACGTGTGTGCGTGCACACATACACATGCTGTATGTATCTTTTCTTCTGCCAATCCATGCCCATTTCCATAGAAACAGAAGTGAAACCATGAATCGGCCGCCAGAAACGGAGTTATTTTCATTTCCCTACACGCAGGGTCAGAAAGGCTGCGGGTAGCCAGCAGGCAGCTGTCAGCTCATAGTGAGAACTCTCCCTTGTACATTTCAGCAGCTGGCTGTCATCTGACAACTACAAATATCAGATTTGCAAAAAACAGTTACAGACTTCAGAGCCCTTTCAGCTTTGAACGCCTGTATGGGTTGGGGAGCCCTGGTGCAGTAGCGCAGCCAGGTCCGGAGCGCAGGGGGAGCGGCGCTATAAAAAGGCGCCTCCCCCTGTACTCACCCGGCGGCGCTCCGGGTCTTCGGCGGCACTTCGGCGGCGAGTCCTCACTCACTCCGGGTCTTCGGTGGCACCCCGCGCCAAAATGCCGCAGAAGACCCGGAGCGTCGCCGGGTGAGTGCAAGAAGCGGCTCTTAAAAAGAAGCTGCGCCTTTTTTTAGTGCTGCTAAAAAAAGGCACCGCTTCCGCCACTTCTGCTCAAGGGGGAGCAGCCGCTCCCCCTGCTCCCTCCCCGGCTACGCTACTGCCCTGGTGTTTATGCTTTTGGATTCAGGCGTGCTGGGAGGACTGCTAGTAACGTTAGATATCACCTGTTGAAAATCCCTGTTCGCTCTGTCTAGATGTTGGGATTGGGAGGGGTCAGCATGGATAGTCTGGACCCAGACAGTGCCATTTATGTCCACAAAGGCATAACTTTGAAGTTCTTGCCCTTGAGTCAGAGCACTGGTTAATGTGCTGCATGAATGATTGATAAACATTCTTTAGTCTCCTTCACAGTTCATTGCCCCAGTTAGACAATGATGATGAACATGCAAGGGCTCTACCGTATATACTTGCTTATAAACCAACTCCCAGAAAGCCAATCCCTTGTCTTCCCTGCAGACACTAACAAACATAAATGTCCTGCATGTAAACTGATCCTTCTCCCACTGTGCCTGTGCTCCCCAGCTAACACACGGAAGAGTCTTCCTTAAATAGAAAGTAACTTAGGGGACCCCTCAGCAGAACTTCTGGCTCCCCTCTTTCCCTGCTTGAGTAGTGTATAAGCCAAAAGTTTTGCCTGGAAATTGTGGCATAAATGACTTAGCTTTATATATCAGTAAATATGGTATTTGCCTGAACTGCCCTGAATGAGTCACCATCACTGATATGCCCCGCCAGAAACTCCAGATCCTATATCTACAGGGCGTCTGGGCTTAGTGCACATGCTGCAGCTATTCCAGCAAGCCAGCTGCAACCAAGAATTACCTCGCTGTAGCTGCACTTATCAAATCTGCACTTTGTAAAATATGGATTTGTGAAGGTTCTCAGATCAAACCCAGTGTTACTACAGAACAGTGCCGTAAAACGCCAAAGCTCACAGCTGTCGGAGGAAGGGCTTTCACTGTGAAAAATAGGCATGCAGCAAAACACCACGTCTTAGTTACAAACAGATGGCTTTAAACTTAAACTGATTAAAAGGCCATGCTAATAGCACCACTACTAATGCCACATTAATTGGTAGGAATGTTCGTCACATCCAAGGCTGGCTCTATTGTACAGGCAGAACAGGTGGTTGCCTGGAGCAGCAAAATGTTTAGGGATTGTGGGAAGTGAAGGGTATGTGTTTTCCAGTTTGCCATGGGCATGAACAGCCATAGACCTGATGCTAATCTGAGAAGGGAAGAAACTATTAGCAATCAGCCATTTTGGCTTTGTTCCGGTGGCCTAGTATTACTGCTTTGCAATGCCCCAGAGGGGAAATATGGGTTCAATTATGTTCGCTAGTCTTTCACTTGTAAGGCTGATATGGGCAGCTAAGGGAGGCAGCATGCTCAGCCCATTAGTGGAAGGGAGTATTACAAGATGCTTAGCAGGAATCTTTCCTGCCAATCAAGGTACAGAAATAATGGGCTCCAGAAAAAGTCCATCCAGTCTAGCAAAGGATGGTTGAAACATGGGCGTCTCCGGGAAATGTACCACAGTATTCTACAGCAACAGCCCAAAATACTGCAGTGTTCCTAATATAAGGCACAGTGTTTTCACCTATTTCTGTAGAGTACCATAGTACTTTTCAAAAGAAGGTTAGAAGCAGTAATGCTGAACGAGACCTCTGGCCAGTAACTTAGGCATCAGTTTGCAATGTGGCTTGGCTGCAGAAAAGACTTGTCTGGTTTAGGGATTGGATTATGAAGAGGTGGCAGGTAATGCTCACTCAGAGAACTGACATGTGCCTGGAAACTTCACGTCCTCTTCACAAAGTGTATGATGAGGAAATATGCAAAGGCATCATGGGGAGGGGAGAAGGGAGGGGGGGGAGAGAGGGGAGGGAAACAGAGGTTCTGTTACCTCCCTGCTCTCTGCTATGGCCACATCTGAAATGTTGCATGCAGTTGTGGGTGCCTCTTTACCAAGATAGTGATCAATGGGCGGGAGTTCAGAAGAGAGCAATAAAAACAACCAAGCAGCAGGAAGAACTGACTTCTGAGGGATGATTTTAGATAGCTAAATATGTAGAGCTTGACTAAGCTAGAGTTCAGGGGGAACCTGATGGCTGCCTACAAATACTGGAAAGGTGAAAACACCAAAGAGGAGAAATGAATTAATGTGGCACCTAGGAGTATAAGTAGGAGGAATGGGTGAAACTAAGCAAGGAAAACAAGCCTGACAGTGAGATCTACTGGACTAGGAAGTAGTGGAAGGCAGTTTCCTTGGGACATGTAATCTAGATTGGAGAAAGCACTAGAGAATATACTGTGGAGAAAATCCTGACTGGCAAGAAGACAGGATGGATGATACCAGAAGTGCTTCTAATATCTATGCATTGTTGCCAACTCTTGCCATGTTTGATATTTTAATTAAAGTCCCAGCTGCTGGAGTTCTGTGACTACATGAGAATCTCAATTTTAATTTCTTACAACAAATGTTCCTAGATATGCTTGTGGAGAAAAGTTTGAAAATGTTACTTGAGTGTAACCTTCAAGACTCAAGAACCAGAACACAAATAAATATAACCCGTTTTTAAATCACATGATTTGTAAGACAATCTCATGGTTTTTGGTGGTCCAACTCATGATTTTTGAGCAGTTGGCACCGACAATATACATTCTAGTATTTAAAAAAAAATCAGACACGTCTTCCACTCATGAATATTATGTTTGAAAATCGTATTGGGTTTCCCCTGCAGTTACTTATCTGTCCCCGTTAAACAGCAGCCTGACTTGTAAGGACAGAAACATTTCAAGGGACTTTTTAACTTCAAAGTAGTTTTTCTCTGTTACTGATTCACTCCCCCTCAGAGATTTTCAGACTGACGCTTTCCACTTCTGATTTGTGATTTGCATACAAGTTCTACTTCCTGCTGCAGAGCCTGTTCTGCAACTTACCTGAGAGAGAGAGAAAGAGAAAGGGGAGCACAAAGGGAGAAAAAAACCAGAGATCCACAGGAAAAGAGTGTGCAGGAGAAAGCCCAACAGTCGCTTCCTACCCTGGGTCAGTCCAGCGTGTGTCCCTGCTAGCCCCAAGGTAAGAACTCTTAAAGATACTGCTGATTCCCTGTCACTGTTTGTTACTAACCACTGACCCACTTTGCCTCTTGTTTTTCTTTCTCTTCTTTCGGAGTTCTAACCTCCTTTTTATTTTGCTCATTTTAGCAAACAGTTTAGCAAACAATGAATTTGGCAATCAGCTCACTGTGCTTCAGCTGCTTCGCTTTACAGATTTGGATCAGGACTGTCTGTGGGTAAACACTCTGGAAATAAGCATCTGAAAAATGCCAGCGACGGGCTGGATCCTGGCTGGCCGTTGCACGGGTGTTCCATGGAAGGTAACTTGCAAGGCTCTTTCACCTCTACCCCTCTGTGCCCCCCACACAGGGGTCAGCCAGTGATCCTGAATTCTTCTGGGTGGTGGCACAGCTGTGCTCCCCAGGAGCTTCTGGAGGAATTGTGGCACCGTTGGGACAGCGTGATTTTGCACTGCCTGCCACACAGGCCCATGCCTCGCTGCCTACTCGGCCATAATGAGGGGTTGTTGCCCGGTAATCTAGGAATTGCCTAAACGGCTGAAGAGCAAATCATTATGGAAAACAATGAAGAAATAGGATTAGAGACCAAGATAAAACACTTCCAACCTGATGTCAATATCAGAACAGATTGCAAGTGATCTGATATTAATTTTAAAAAATCGGCTGTATAACTGATATGTTAACATCCCTTTCAGAATACTCCGTTTGGCAACTCTCACTAGCATTTGCTGGCTAGTGAGAACAGTAAATCTGCCCTCACATACAGTGCCTCACAGCTGCAACTAGTTGCTGGGAATTACATAGTATTGCAGAATTAAGGTATCCTCTAAGGACTAAGGCCTGACCTACATTAAAAATTTATACCAGCATAATTATGTCAGGAAGGTGATGTTTTCCCAACATAGCTATGCTGGTATATGCACTAGCGTAAGACCCAGTTATGCCAGCAAAACTCTGCTTTGCTGATGTAGTCTATTTTGTTCAAGGAACTGGGGTGAGCTATACTGACAGTTATAAGCTTCATCTATACTAGGAAGGTTTGCTGGCCTAGCTAAACCAGCAAACCCTTCTTTGCAATAACAAGCCCTTAGGTAGAGACTCTACCAACTCTTTGGTGCCATCTGCAAGGAAATAACAAAATGCTTCCTAGCTCCATAGGCTCAAAAAATGTCATTGGAGGAGAGGGAAAAGGTTGGTAAGACCTGTGTTCTTCCTCTCATTGTCTTGTATTTCCCCAAAGCGCTGTTTAGCATGCTGCCTCGAGTACATTTCGCATTATCCACGCCACTTCTTGGCTTTGGGAATTTGTTTAGTTTTTGCAAACTACTATTGAAGATTGTTGTCTGGAATCAAAGAAAAGGAATTATAGTTGGATAAGGCTGAACTGGGCTCACTTAGTCATCGCATAATCCTCAGCAGCATGAGAGCTCAATGGTGCAAGGTCACAATCATGCCTTAGCCAATTCAAGCACTGCTAAGAGTCCTGTGGAGGGAATGTCTTGTTTTTCAGTTTACCCTACTGTGGGGATTGGGTACAAAGAGTGATTGAGGGCACTTTGATTATTGTGTTAGGACTGGGTGCCAGAGATGAGGGCAGGAGTTCATCCTCCCCCCACTTTTGAAACAAAGGGGGCTGTGCCCTCCCCATTTTTGAGAATCTGAACTCAGCAGGGGGAACCCAGGGAGCCCAGACTCCCACCCCCTGTCCCCTGACCAGAGCTGGGTTGTGTAACAGCAGAGCCCCTTCTCTGCTGGCATAACAGAGGAGCAACTGGGCCAAATTTGAAGGAGTGGCTTTGTGACCTGAGCACAGAGTCACAACACCACTCCAATGTGAGAATCTGAGCTAGCAGGAACTGAACCGGAGGAGAGTTTATCTACCCAGGGTCTTCTTTGGCTTCATCTTTTCTGAGTGACTCAGGCACCAGCACAAGCAGCCTGGCACGAAGGGCTCTCACTCTTTTAGGACCCAAGGCACTGCTCCCCTGTTAGTTTCCTATGTGCCTCCGCTCTTCACACAGCACTGGTGAGCTCTAAGGAGTAGCTATGATCAGGCTAAAGTCTGTATCAGGGATGAACTGAGGGGCAGTGGTTCTGATGTTGGCTTATGGCAGCCAGAGTGCCCTTCAATATACTACTATGCTCGGTGCATTGGAAGCTCCAGTCCTTTAGGATAAACTCTCCTCCGGTTCAATTCCTGCTAGCTCAGATTCTCACATTGGAGTGGTGATGTGACTCTGTGTGCCTTCGAGAGCCAAGTGGGACTCATAGCAACTCTTATGTGAAGCTGCCTTGCTTTGGAAGGCAGGCTGCATGCCTTGGAAGAAGGTGCTGGAGCTTATGTGTAGGTGTTCACCCAGGGCTGGTGGCGCCTTCTGCAGGTACCCAGAGGGGGTGTTCATTCCTCATCAGGAAACATGTTGAGGGGGAAGCCTGAGACTAGATCCCTGGGGGAATGTCTGACTAGTGCTGTGCTGATGTCAATGCCAACAGTTGGCCCAGCGCACAGCGTTGCTGTATTTCCAGCACTCATAGCATTAAGGAGATGTGGCTGTATTTCCATAGATGAGTTTGAAACCAGCTTCCACTATAGAGCCCTATTTTGGCACCCTCATAACTTTGACTTGGAAAATGGATTTGGCCTGGAAATTGCCATGTTTACTCGGCAGCAAAAGGAGACTGTTTCTGCAAAGTTTGAAGAAAATTCATCAAGGTCCTTTGACGTTACACAACATTATAATAGTGCCATGGTTTTAAATTCTGACTTGGTATCTTTGTCTCTAAAACAATGTGTTGCGACCTCTTCAGTAGAGCGTCAGAGCCAGGCAGAATTCCAAGCCCTACACTCAAGAAAGCACATGGACAGTACCCTAACTACTCCCCACAGAGATGCATGCCACCCTTAAGGGGCAGGGAGGAGTGGAGATTTGTGGCTGTGTTGGTCCCCCTGTGCACCAGCCAGCATTGTGGGGTAGTGGTGTGTGCACTCCCCCTGTTCAATGGAAAGCTCCAGGAGGCATTCTGACTCTTAAGCCAGGATGCCTTGGTGTTTTCCCTGGGGCAATGCACCCCCAATCCCTTCTGGGCTGTGCCTAAGGAGTACCAATCTAGCCCTGTGTAAACTGAGAATGTGTTCTACTTAGAAGCATCTCATAAAAGCAAATCTTTTGCCATTGAAATAAAGAAAACACAATTCCATTAAAATCAGTAATTCAGTGGTCAAAGTTATGGTTATGTTTTGATAAAATATGCTTTTCATTATAGTTCATATGCATGTGTGTGTTTATTTTGTGGACAGTTCAGGATTTATGATGTTAACTATTCATTTCCTTGTTTTCAAAAGTTTGCATTTTGTTACTGATGTGATATGCAAGCATGTTATCATTTAGCAACATTAACTAGCATTTTAAATAATGTGGTGGTTGTTTTACTCTATACCTAGCAGTCACTAGACGTACATGTCATTAAACGTATGGGGAAAATGTGCCACGCACATAGCAGAGTCTCTGCCCTGAAAGCCTTACTTTCTAAAGGCATACCTTTATTAAGGGAGTCATGCTTCATGTGAAGATGTATTGATTCTGTTTCCTTATATATTATTCTTGGTATCTGAGATAAGATTAGCTATTGCTGAATGTTGGCACAATTTCGACATGCACTGTAAATATTGCACTGCAATATTTTTTTATCTAATGCTGAAGCTCCGACTTGATTAAACTCCAGTAGGAATACAAACTCCTTTTTTTTTAGCCCATGCAGTAGGTTGGGCATCCAGGAATCTGCTACCATGGATTATAGTTCTGGGTCAAGATTTTCAAAAGTGCCCAGTGATTTTTGGGTACCCAATGGGAAACAGCTTAAAGGAACCTGATTTTCAGAAAGTGCTATGATGGATCTGCAAAGCAGGGGACTACAACTCCTGTTAGCCCCCACCCCACTGTTCATCCCATTTCTCCTGGCCAAGCAGGGCTTACATTTCCCATCGGCCCTCCTGGCTGCACTACTCCTTCCCCTGGGCCAGATAAGGGGAAAGACACTTGCACCATTGTTAGCACCAGTGTAGTTACTCTAGTGCTGGAAAATGAGTATGGTATTTTATACTGTAGATAAGGCCTACCCATTAGAGTTAGACACATGTGCTACAGTTTTCCTTCTGTAGACAATCCTTGTGTTAGCTGAAGAGAATATGTAAGAATAATAAAAAACTGAAAACGTGAGCACTGAAAAAGAACACTGTTTCATACAGTAGAACCTCTGAGTTACGAACACCAGAGTTACGAACTGAACGGTCAACCACATACCTCATTTGAAACTGGAAGTATGCAATCAGGCAGCAGCAGAGACCAAAAAAAAAAGAAGCAAATACAGCCCAGTACTATGTTAAACGTAAACTACTAACAAAAGGGGAGGGGTTAAAAAAAGATTTGACAAGGTAAGGAAACTGTTTCTGGGCTTGTTTCATTTAAATTAAGATGGTTAAAAGTGGCATTTTTCTTTTGCATAGTAAAGTTTCAAAGCTATATGAAGTCAATGTTCAGTTTTAAACTTTTGAAAGAATAACCAAAATGTTTTGTTCAGAGTTACGAACAACCGTCATTCCCGAGGTGTAACTCTGAGGTTCTACCATATTATTTATTATTTTATACCATCCGAAGTATGCTAGGTGCTTCCCAGAAGACACACAAAAGAAACAGTCCCTCCCTCAAAGAGTATATAAATCTACCTTTTAAACATGGCCGAATGGTCCTGTCTTCATTATGGAATGTACCCATTGGTGACAACAGGTATCAGCAATGAGTGCAGCTAAACATGGTTAGCGCAGCCAAAAACAAACTGTTCAGCTTAGATTTCCTTTGACCCTGATCATTTGGGTCATAGGTCCCAAATGGCTCCCCTGTTTGCAGCACTGCACACTGCTGAAAAGGTTTGGGACTGACTTCACTTAGTTTTGCTCCTCAACTCTCAAAGCTCCCTGAAAAAGAATGAGAGCACAAGCACCTTTGTTTGTTGAAGGTTCCTTCCTCTCCCTTGTCAGAAGTTGTCTAATCAAAACCAGGCAGTTGGAGGTATTCTGTGGGGATGTGATTCTTGACCTTCAAATTGGGAAATATATGGAATGCTTTGTGGTTGATTATGAAATCCTTAAACTGTAAAGATGAGCCTGAAGCTAACCCCCAGCTACACACTCTTGAATGTTAGGGGAGTTTGGCCCTGCTATTGAACTCTGCACCTCAGGCCTAGCTCTATTGATCTGGAAAAGTGAGTGTCTGCTCCCTCCCTTTCTTTCCACTTACTTTCTCTACTGCAACTCCCACCGGAGACATCCAAAGCAAACTGTGTCCAGAACAAGCATATGATGTGGTCATTTTATTGTGAACATTGCTGTCCAGGACTGTTTCAACAGCACAGTCAGCACTCCCTTGGCTCTGGAGCTTTCAATTTATCTGGCAGGAGAAATGGAAGAACTTCTCTCAGTCTGGGAACTGTTGCAAGGAAGCTTGGAAGAGTTTTGTCACAAGAGCTTGAGCAACTGTCTATCAGCTCACTTAAGACCAAGTCTCCAAGGCTATTTACTAAATGAATCCATGTTACAAAACTTTGAGTATGGGGAGAGGAAGGAACAAGAGGAGACAAGGGCTGTTAAAGGGATTTTTTCCATTTCTTTTTACTAAATTTGCTGCTAGAATGTTAATTCCATTTACTAAAGGCCTCACTTTATGATTTGCAGGAGTCCACCCAAGAATTCAGGCTGGTTATCAGTAATCTCCTGTATAGCCATGATAGAGTGACCATAGTTCCCGAAACTGAAAACGGGACACCGGGTAAGAGATGGTCAGTGCTCACAGGCTGGCCCAAGCCCTGCCATGTGGGTGTGGCCCGAACCACCTGGTGTCACCTCTCGCCCAAGCCAATGTCCTGGACGTCATGACTTTTTTGGCAAAATTGGACCTTTGTCCCATTTGCTCTTGCCTGAACATTCCTCCATAGCCCCCTCAAGCAAGAGCAAATGGGGCAAATGCCGAGTTTTGCCAAAGAAAAGTCGTGACATCTGATACAGAGCTTAAAAAGGGGGACTTTCCCGGCCAAAATGGGACATATGGGCACCCTATGTCATGGGGGAATACTACATTCTTGGAGCTTTCTGGCAATATGAAAATACCACCTAAAATAGTTCTATATATTTGAGGATGGGATTGGGCCATAAACTACATTCTCCAGTTGTCTCAGTGCTAGAAGAGGAATCAGATCATGGTTTGCTGAGGGTGTTTTGATATGCTGAAGGACTCCTTTATCCCAGTTCTTGACAACAGGGGCCCAAATAAGTTATTTGTCTGTTTTGTGCTCTACTTTTATCATATGTTAAATAGAAAAACGTCAAGAGAAATTGCATGAAACTCTACAACATGAGGCCATGTATAACAACAGGATCAAGGTCTCAGTTTTACATCTCTTCCAAAAGCTGGGACCTCTAGTGGAATAGTAACATCATACTGAAGCATTGGTTCAGTATAGACTTGGTAGGAAGAATGTTACTTACTGAATCACCAGCATTGCCAACCACATTTGGGTTTTCTTTTGGAAATTTTCACCAAAATACAGACTGAGCCTGCTGCCAGCATCACCCCAAAAGTGGATAGGGTTCCCTGGCATGCAATGTTTTCACTTATCACTTGGGCAGCCTCTTGCACAGGGCTTCTTCAATTTAAAGCTGCATTCTCCCACCAAAATCATTGAGAGAGGAAGATAGAATCATAGAAATGTAGGGCTGGAAGGGACCTCGAGAGGTCATCTAGTCCAGCTCCTTGAGCTAAGACAGGACCAAGTATATGTAGACCTCCCTGACAGGTGTTTGTCTAACCTGTTCTTTAAAAGCTCCTATGATGGAGATTTCACAACCTCCCTAAGTAACCTATGCCAGTGCGTAACTATCCTTAGGGTTAGAAACAATGATACCCAGTGGCATGTAAACCAAGCCCTAAAGAAAATCTGCATTCTCAGTTCCCAAGAAATGGGCCAGAGAAGATGGATCACTTGGTCCCATAGTTCTTTCTCTCTGAGAATTGTGAAACTAGTGCATCCTGAACCATTAGTCCAAGGGTGAGCATGTCAGGCAACAGATTCTCTCTTGGCATGTTTGGCCGAAGTGAGATTGCGCTCTCCCATCAATGGGAATCTTCACCAAGCTGCAGCTTTGCCAAGTCTCCTTTCAAGGAAGACCGTGCAAGCGAGGGAGGAATGGACAGAGATTTTATGCTAAAGAAATGCCATCTTATTAAGACTATTAAGTAGAATGATCAGAAGAGCCAGAAAACTGTTTTCTTTATTTTTATCTTATGTTTCACAGGAAGACAAGAGGAAAAACTCTGTCTGCAACCTCCAAGGGAGGTACAAACCTTTCATTCTCATTTGGGTGATAGAGCTGGTGGGGGTTTTAGTTTTTGGTTTGGTTTGTTGTTTGAAACAGTCACATCTTCTGGGTATCTGAAATGTCTCAAAGATCATGTAAATCTAATAGCAGGCAGGTGAGGCCTTGGACCAGAACAATTTTTGCTTTTTTGTTCCAAGTTTACTATAAGGTATAATTAGCATTAATTTTGGAGAATAAATCATTATTAATATTTTAACCAATAGATGTTGTGCAGCCTGTGCACCAGCCAAGATCTTTAAAAAGATATACTTTACAGTGGACTTTTATGTTGATTTGGCGTTCTGAGAGCAGATAATATTTGACTACATGCTTATTCATCTCTTGAACCTATATCGTGTTTATGGAAAGGCCATATCTCTTTTCTGTCCTTCTTGTGGACTATAAAATAAAAACAAAGAAAACCATGTAATAAGCTGGGACAGGTCTGATTCCAGCATCCACATCCCTTCCTGAGGTTTGTTTTTTTAGTCTAAAGTTTTAATTTCTCAAACATTGCATACAATGGGTTTAATTCACCCCCTCTGACACGGGTAGCCAAAACTGCACCCGTATATACCAGCCAAAGCCACAGAACCTGAGGGATTAAGATTCTAGGCACATAGATACTATGGTGATGAGTGTGGTGTAAAAACAGACACACCAATAGGAAAGGAGAAAGCGTTTCCGTTGTCATGTCCACTGAGGATAAGACAAGAGGCAACTGGTTTAGTATGCAGCAAGGGGTATTTAAATATTCCCTTGAGATTTTATATTACCCCTTGCTCCTTGAATGCTCACACTGAAAATGGCCTATATATGTAGGAGCAAGAAGACTCAGTTGCATCATTCAAAGCCAGTGGGCTTTGAATCCAGATGCTTGATTCTTCCCAACAGGTCATTTCCTCAGTTGACCGGTAATGTTATCAGTGTTGGTGTTAGGCTGACGGCTGTTGAAGACAGAATTTCCAGCTGGATTTGTTTTCTGGTGTTTTGATATGCTCGCTTCAGTGACCATCAAAGAGACAACAGACAGATTCAGCCTTGATGAATTTGTTTCTGTAATTTGCCATGTTCAGATGTTTGATAATTGCAGATAATAATGGTGTTAAATTGGTATAACTTACGAAGCCAATGGAGTTATGCCCATTTACACCACAAATGAATTTGCCCTTTATCTTTATGATCCAAGATGGATACCAAGGGGAACTTCTTATGAAAGAGCAGATGCTATTCAATGGTGGGAGGAGAGTTTGCAATGTAAATAAAGTCTAGAGATGTCCTTTATGACCCGTTAATGTGGCTTTCACCCATGTGCGAAGTATGCCATTACACTGGTCGTTTCTTCACTTGGGGGTTGGTCCAAAGTTGCCCACAAATCATACACATCCCAACTAATTCCCCAGTGACAAAGCAAGTATGTGCAAGCACGCCATGGCCGTATTTACAAAGGTATTTAGATGCCTAAATATGCATACAAGCGATTTCTTTCAATGAGAGTTAGCATCTAACCTGCTCAGGCACTTTTGTAAATATCACTAGGCACCTATCTGCAGCATTAGGTGCCTGAATACCTTTGTTAAACCTGGCCTTTACTCATATTCTCAGAAGAGACATCTGATCGCAGTGCAAGAATGATGGGGGCAGTGATATAAGCAGGTGGTTCTCAACCAGGAATACACGTACCCCTGGGGGTAGGCAGAGGTCTTCCAGGGGGTGGATCAACTCATCTAGATATTTGCCTGGTTTTACAACAGGCTACATAAAAAGCACTAGCAAAGTCAGTACAAACTAAAATTTCATAGAGACAATGACTTGTTTATATTGCTCTATATACGGAAATGTAAGCACAATATTTATAGTCCAATTGATTTATTTGATAAATATATGGTAAAAATAAAGTAGGCAATTTTTCAGCAATAGAGTGTGGTGACACTTTTGTATTTTTGTCAGATTTTTGTAAGCAAGTAATTTTTAAGTGAGGTGAAACTTGGGGATATGCAAGACAAATCAGACTCCTGAAAGGGGTACTGGAAAGGTTGAGAGCCACTGATATAACCAACCTTCCCAGGCAACTATCACTTCATCGCTATTGCAAAGAACAGAGTAAAGCAAGTCCCCATCTTAATCCTATGCCAACTATGAGAACTCAACGTTTTCCCTTTAGAGTCACATGCATTATTAATGTCACAGGACACTGACTCAGCTAAAAGTGGCAATCATATGTCTGTGGCTTAAGGGAAAAGTGATACAAACCACAGGAAAAACTGTATGATGTTGGTGAGCTTACTGTCAGGATTTCAAGCATGGATGCCTGCAATAAAAAGGAGTCTAGTTAGCACTGTACTTTTTTCTCTGGCCTGTGTCTGGGTATCTGACAAAGCAGCTACATGTGCTGTGTGTTAGTGCTGCCCAATAACTTCTCTGAGGGCTTGTCTACATTGGGAAATTTACCAGCATAGTTATACTGGTATAATTATAAAACTATATATGTAACTATAGTGGTAAATTACCCTGTGTAGAAAAAATTGAAGTTACACTTTGGAGAAACCCTTTCTCTAGACGTACAGCCCAGGAGTTGTGGAGAATAATTTTGCCTGACCACATCTCCTTTTCAGAGAAACCACAACCTGAAACCTCACTGTGCCAGAGGTGGTTTTGCTGTGTGGCATATGTGCCATGTGACCAGCTCTAGGCTGCTTCAGGCTCACAGTTACAGAGAATTGATCAACATGGAGGGTACAAATAGGGTTTGGCCTATGTAATACAGTAGTATTACACACTGGCCACAAAGCACTCAGGGATCTGGCCTAAAATCTCCATTTTTGGGGTCTTCCTTGTGGCTATGCGTTGTGAAGATTTTGGTGATTTTTATCACATTGGCTCCTATAGCCTTAATAAGCTATATATACACTCTCTGAAATGGTTAGGTTTGAAGATGTGAAAATTTAAAAACCTGAAATCTTCCAGATCTCTTGCTACATGTATGTCCCTTTCACAATGATTTTCCTTGAGGAAAATCAAACTGGATTTGCTTCAGTTTTTACATTGGATTATTTCCTTTATGCTACTGCAAATGAACAAGACTTGTGGGGACATTTTAGAGCAGATGAACTGGATTGGCGATTGCTCTTCCCCAGTTTGACCAAGAATTAACTATAAAGCGCATGTTTTTACTTTTTCAAATTAAAGGTACACATTTTTGGAGAAAGAGCTACTGAAATCAAAATGGAGTTGAGACATTTCTCAGTCAGACACAGAACATGATATTTCTCAATGATCTTGCTTGACTGTTTTGAATTCTTTGTTCATTGGAACATACTCTTTATGTACAGCTTTCTCTTTAAAGTACTTGTTACTGAATATTGTAACTGAAGTAAATTTCTTCTTGGTTTACTGGAAGCTCTTTAATACTCTGTGCTTGTGATTATTTTAAGCCAAATTCTGTTGTTGGCGGATATTGCCGTTTGCTTTGCTATGAGTGCTTGTCCCATTCATCTTTATTGATTGTCCTAGTTTGGTTTCTGGCTTCTTCCAATAGGACAGAAGTAAAACTGTAAAGGAGGTGGTGCATATTTCCTCCTTCTGAGGGTACCAGAACTGTATATAGAATTTGTCCATAACAGCCTATTATCTATTAGTTTGTTGGGTGTTGCAGCCTTTTATAAGGTGTTGGCTTACATTGCTTCATTTGACTTCTTATTTACATTATAATTTCAAAGAAAGCCTCTGGATACCCACTCTGAAATATGAGAGGCCAATTGAGAGTGGTCATGCTATCCAAGAATCAGTACTCTTGTCAGATAACTTTAGATTGAGCATAGAAAGAATGTTTTGTGTAGTTGTGCAATGGGGCATGTAGTTCTAACTCCCCAAAGTTGGTATAGTAATAATGCGTGCTTTGGGCCTGGCTGCTACTGTAATGCTACTGTAATGACAATGCTATATTAAAACATTATGAGAGTAATTTGGCTGGAACAGTTTTACTGGCAACACCATAAAAAGAAGCTGATGACTTTACAATTTGGATCCCTATTGAATTCTGGCAAGGCATCTGAAATTCCATATGACCTGTACCATTCAATCGAGGTTATTACATCATCAGAAAAAGGGAACCTAAAGAACAACAAAAATTTCAAAATGTCTGTAAACTCCCAGTAACCTGAATTAACAGTATCCATGTAATAACCAAATGGATGAACTGCTTTGGATGAAATAAGAGCCAGCAATTGGAGACTGCTTTAGTCATTAAGTTTGGCTCAGGACTCAAAGTTCTTTAGTTTGGCTGAGAAGGAGAGTGTAGATGATGGGCAGTAAGGTGGGGCCTCATTATCAGGTCTGGATCCAAAACGTGCAGTTGGTCCCATCTCTGGAACAGGTTGAACCAAATCTCCTGATCAGAATACCCTAAACTTTCTGTCTGGAAATAACACAAGACAGGCTGTCCTTCCAGACTTAGCAGGAACAAACACAAAGTACCAGAAGTGCTCTTAAATTTCTCTGTTTTCTGAACTGTGATTCTCAGAACTTTAATCAGTACTTCTGGTAAATCTCTGATATATAGTCATTACTTCTGGATTTTTAACTGGATGAAAGTGCACTGTTTCAATAGGGATAATTTTTCTTGTTTTCCAGTTTGTTGGAAAATCCTGGCACCAAATTAAGAAAGTTGATTCATTTTTTCCAGTCTTCACAAAAACTCGAAATGGCCTCCATTGCAGGTTAGTCAAAGGCTATTGCTCAATGCATTTGTTTCTTCATCAAAAGTCAACCAAGCAGAGATGTATTCCTATTGTTGATCTGTCTTTAAAAACAAATCACTGGTCTGTCATATTCTGTCTTTAAAGTTTCACTCTGTGGTCTTGAATTATAAAATTGAAGATAAACTTATATCTTTATAGTGACTGCAGGAATTAACCATGAGCTGATAGTTTTATATTGTTTGTTCTTCCCCTTTCAGGCACTGTGATGAGTCGAAGCATACCTGTTGAAGTTGATGAATCTGCATTCTTGTCGTCATTTCCAGAACATTCACTAGAAGAGGCTTTGAAACCTTCTGTTGAAAATATGGAGAATTTGGTACCTTTAGGATCATATCCAACTCAAATGTCTCAAAATTCCTTGGCTGATCAGTCACATTTATGTAAATCTTCAGAGCTTGCAAACTATCATCAGCCTGTACCACACAACGTAGCGAGGGAGGATTATGACAGCAGTCTTTGGGTAAGATATCAGGATTCTGGAAAAGATCTGCCTTCCTGTGCTTCCACTGAATCAGAGGCTGGGATGCTCCCACTTCAGTCTCATCTTTTAGCTGTGGAGAAAACAAATAAGCTATTGAGATCTCAGCTTTCAACTGATTCTCCTGACACTGGACATGACTCTAGTAAATCAAACAAAAGTTTTTCTGATGTTTCACAGAATTCACTTGATGACAAAAGCCAAGAGAGTTTACAGTCACATCAGCCATCAAATAACAGAGCACCATTCGACCTGCCAACTGTAGACACCGGATATGATTCTCAGCTTTGGGATGTCATGGGCATCAGGCAGTTAGAACCTCCGTTACCACTTACATCTGTGTTTAACCCCCAGGACCTTCCAGGACCATTAATATCCAGAGAGTTTCTCAGAATTGAACCTCAGCAGTATCCTGCATACCAACAAATGCTGCACCGTAATGTTTCTCCGCAAGCTCACTGGAACCTCAGATACCTTTGTCCGGTTGATCCTCACCACCCAAATCCATGTAAGTTAATGTAATTGACCAGCATTTAATATGCTTTTCTATGGTATCACCCTCTTAGCTCCAAACTATATTTTAATAAGTTGGTATTCCTACTGTACTTCCTTCACAGGATGCATCTATTGTTTTCTAACACCTATTACCAACCCCTTTATCTTCCTAAATGTTAGCATGATGTCAGTGAATTTGCTAAGGCAGAACCTCCAATTCAAATAAATCAAACCTAGGCCTCAAAGTTCACTCATCAGATCACAGCTGGTGCTATTGCAAAGAAGCTATTCTTTCCCAGTCATGCATTTTGTGTTCCAACTTCCTTGCTGCTGTTTTATGTTCTGGTCATTTCTCTCCTCCTTGCATCACTTAATTTCCTGGAGAAGAAGAGCTAAATTCATAATATCCCCTTGCTTCTTCCCTCCCTCCCTATCTCCTCCACACACACACATTGTGTGCAGCTGTACACAAACAGAACGGGTACAGAGTGTTTTAAAATGTGAACAAGGGGAGGATCCCCACAGAGAAATCAAAGCAATATTTCAATCACATCCAAAGACAAACATCAAATGGCTGGAATGGATTTGGTCAGGACCAAGAAGCTGGCAACTGTGGTCCTCCCTGTTACATGCACAGTGCAGCATAAATCACCTCCTGACAGCTTTCTAAATTTCAAATGATTATCGGGCAATCACAGCCCACAATAAGGCTTTGCACTTACTGCATTCTATTATGTATTTTCTAGACAATAACAATATAGTATATTGTGTTCACAGGCTGTAATCTAGCCCTGAGCACCTGCTATCTGCCATTCATGAAAGAACAGTAAAACTGCTTTTGATGTCAAAGAAATCCTCTCAGCAAAGCTATTCGCCCAAGGACTGTTACTTTACATATTCATTATATGATGCACTTGATGTCAGAAACCATGGATACATGATTCCACT
The DNA here is from genome assembly GCA_037349315.1 of Chelydra serpentina. Lineage (NCBI taxonomy): Eukaryota > Metazoa > Chordata > Testudines > Chelydridae > Chelydra > Chelydra serpentina. The sequence goes on from JBAIAC010000010.1 coordinate 51,349,360, forward strand.
GTGTTTGTGATAAGTAATGTTTATTCTTTGAGTGGTGGTCCCTATGTGTATTCCACATGTAGGATACGCATGCGCACAAGTCCAGAATTTTTTGCAGGTAGTGTCCATTGGCCCACACACGTGCCTTAGATCTCCTCATGCTCCAAACGGGGGTTATAAAAGGTGGTGCAGGCTGACACCTCTCCAGCTCTGTCTCATTGCCATGTGACTTGAGTTGGAAGTTGTGATGTCCTCAGTTCCTTTTTTACTGTATGGGCATCAGAAAGAGATCACTCGTTCTAAAAGGGTGCAATCCATGCTTAACCAAGGTAGAAAAGACTCTATAAGATGCCATTACTTAGCAAAATGGAAGTTTCTCTCGTCTTGGGCTCACCAACACAACTTGTCTCCAGAATCTGCTGGTAGTCCTGCTATCTTAGAGCATCTACTTACCCTTGAGTCTTCGCATCTCAGTTCCCTGCGAGTGCATTTAGCAGCGATCAGTACTTTCCGGTGGATAACCATACAATATTTACTCATTCTGTTACAACTAGATTTCTGATGGGGATTCTCAGATCCTTTCCACCATTGGTGAAGTTCATATCTCAATTTTATTTTATTGTCACTCACCAATCCCCCTTTTGAGCCTCCAGCCAATGCATCTGTCTGTGAATGGGGCATTTTTACTAGCCGTAATGTCAGCCAGAAGAGTCAGACTCACCATATGCTACGTTCTGTAAAGAAAAGGTCTCGTTATGACCACATCCTAGATTCGTTCCTAAATTAGTTTCTGAGTTTTATATAAATCAGGTAATCCATTTACCAGTTTTTTCCCCAAAACTGCATACCTCAGATGAAGAGAGATGGCTGCATTCTCTAGACATCTGAAGGGCTTTGACCTTTTATCTGCAAGTAACGAACGATGTTGAGAGACACCTAAGCTATTTGTTCCATAGCAGAGGTCAAGGGGTCAAGCTATATTGACGCTGAGATTTTCAAAATGGATTTTTGGTTGTATTGCCCTTTGATACTATCACATTCCGGGGTGCAATCCAGACCAGTGAACGGTTGTCACCACTTGCCCTGCAGCTTTGGTGCCTCACAATGCTTTGCATGTGTAGCTCTCAAGTTGGCCACTCACAAACAGGCAAACAGTATGCAGATCATGCCTTCAATGTCTGTGTATAGCTACAGCCCTGGCCCAGAAGCTCTGACACTAGCGCCCTGTCAATAACACACCAGCCACTCTCTGGCTTCCAGGATCCTTGGTTACTACCTGCAGGGTGAGCCAACACACAGCCAGTCCCAAAATTTCCCCAAAACATGTGTTCTGCACTGTCCAGCCCTTTACTGGACAGTGCAGATATTAAAGTTCTGTTGCCCCTGGTAAGGGGACAATATACAACAGTTTGTTACTTTAATTGGAGTTACCTAAACAATTCAATCTAATCAAAACTAATCCAACTCCATGTTTAAAGAATAAAACAAGTAAATCTAACTACAAAGAGAGAGATTTTAAGTGAGTACAAGTCAGAAATGGTTACAAGAGAAATAAAGATAAAACACTTTCTAGTAACTAAAATGTAACTAACTAGATTTGGTTCAAGGTAAAATCCTTATTACATACTCCCAGCAACAGGGCTGACCAAATTCTCAGATCAGAACCCCTCCCAAAGTCCAAAGGCTGGTTCCTTTGTCATTTTAGGCGAAAGAGAAATAGGGAGAGAAAGAAAGAGAATTTCTGGGGTGTTTTTGTCTCTGACTTGTATAGTCCAGTCACCCTTTCAAATGCATTTTCCTGAGGGTTACCCCCAGGGCCGGTGCTACCATTAGGCGACCCTAGGCGGTCACCTAGGGCGCCAGGATTTGCGGGGCGGCATCTCAGGTCCCTTGGTGGCCGCCGGCGGGAGAGGCTGCCACCGAAATGCCGCCGAGGTCCCTGGCGACCAAAGACGCTGCCGCCAAGGACTCCGGTGGCACTTTGGCGGCAGCTTCTTCGGCCGCCGGGGACCTTGGCGGCATTTCAGCAGCAGCCTCTACCGTTGCCGCCTAGGGTGGCAAAAAAGCTGGTGCCACCCCGGTTACCCCTAGATAAATTTACTTCCTGCTGTGAGGATGAAGATATGGATTCTTGTGGTGAAAGAGGTTCCACAGTGTTGCTTGCTAAGATGCAGGTCGATCTGTTCCTGCCCCGCTTCACTGCCACAGAATGGCCACTTGGCCAGTGATTGCCAATCAGCTATGATGACATCTGGCTAGCGGCATTAGCTTGTCCTTTGTCTCTGAAAAACAGGTTTACCCTCTCCCCAAACTTGTGTGATAAACACATCTCGGTCATAATTTTAGCGTATGTTCATAAGTTCACATTGCTACACACATTTCACCATGATATTATTGACCAGTGAGTTGTTAGTTTCAAGTGATACCTCACACGGCATATTTTATACAAAGATTATTACAGTCATAGGTGCCGACACAGTGGGTGCTCCAGTGCTGGAGCACCCACGGGGAAAAATTGATGGGTGCTGAGCACCCACCGGCAGCTCCCCGCTGAACCCCCCGCCCACGCCCAACTCACCTTCCGGGAGGCGCCTCCCGCTGAAAACCCGCTGCTTTTTTTAGCACAGCCGCCTTTCAGCTGTGCAGCGGGCGGCGGGGGAAAGCGCCGGAGGGAGGTGCGGCGTGAGACGGCCGTGGCCCGGGTGGGCAGAGCAAGGTCACGCAAGTGGCCGGGGTGAGGCAACGGGGCCGGCAGCAGCCCCGCGTCCCGTCCTGCTCCCAGCCGGGAGCCCAGCCCCGGCCGCTCCGAATGTGATCGCTGGCCGGGCGGGGGGAGAGCGCTGCCTCCTGCCTGCGCAGCGCCTAGTGCGGCCTGCGGAGCCCAGCCCGCATGAGGAGCAGCCAGTGCCGGCCGGGCCGAGCCGAGGGCAAGCAGGGACTGCCTCCTGGCCCTGGAGCACAGCGTGCAGCCCCGGCTACTGCGCCTGGGGCGGCGCCGCGCGGCAGGGCCAGGGACAGGTAAATCATGAGCCAGGTCTTGCAGAGCTCAGCATGTAAACCAGATTTTCAGACGGCCTCGGCCTCCAGCAGCTCCCCTGGCTCGTGGCACAGTTGCCATCTTGGCCAGCCCTGCAGGGGTTTCATGGGGCCCTCCAGAGCTAAAAACATGTGTCTCTCCAGCCTGGGCTATGGAGGCTGCCGCTGCCATTGCTGTGGTGCTGCGCTTCCCGTTCTCTGTGGCTCGGAGCTGGACAGGTAACACATGCTGACTGGTATGCGAGTTACGCTCACGCTTTTGAAAATCTGGGTGCCTGAGTGGGATCTGTTAGGTGCTGAGCTCTCGGGGAAATCTGCCCCTGCCTGGAGAGCCTTGCATGGACCCAACATTTATATCTGCATCTGACCCGCAATCCGCAACAACGGTCCATGGATATAAACCAGATAGCCACGGATTTGCAGGGCTCTGCCTACCTCGTCCCCTGAGGAGACCCACCCTGCAGAGAGTTGGGGGTGCGTAATGCGCTGGGAGATGGGCGATGCCCATAATTCCCCCGTGACTCCACAGGCGTTGGCCAAGGGGAGATTCCCCAGGGAACCCCTGAGTCAGAGGACTCTTGACGGACCCGTTCCAGCTAGCGCCACCCATAGGTGCCGACTTTCGTCAGGCCGGTCTGTCCCTGGCCCTGCCACGCGGCGCCGCCCCAAGCGCGGTAGCCGGGGCTGCGCGCTGCGCTCTGGGGCCAGGAGGCAGTCCCTGCTTGCCCTCGGCTCGGCCCAGCCGGCGCTGGCCGCTCCTCATGCAGGCTGGGCTTCGCAGGCCGCGCTAGGCGCTGCGCAGGCAAGGGGCAGCGCTCTCCCCCCGCCCAGCCAGCGATCACATCCGGAGCGGCTGGGGCTGGGCTCCCGGCCGGGGGGCAGGACAGGATGCGGGGCGGCTGCCCACCTGGGCCGCAGCCGTCTCATGCCACACCTCCCTCCAGCGCTTTCCCCCGCAGCCGCCCCCCCCCCCCGCCGCCGCCGCCCGCCGCACAGCTGAGAGGCAGGCAGCTGGGCTAAAAAAGGCGCGGCTTTTCGCCAGAAGGTGAGTTGGGTGCAGGTGAGGGGGGTCGGTGGGGAGCTGCCGGTGGGTGCTCAGCACCCACCAATTTTTCCCCTGGGGAGGAGGCGGGGGCGGGGATTTGGGGAAGGGGCGGGGTCAGGGGTGGAGTTGGGGCGGGGCCGGGGCACAAGCACCCACCGGCACCGACGAAAGTCGGCACCTATCATTACAGTAGTATGCAGGATGTGAATATAGGAATGCATTGAGTCACAGTTACCAACTAAAAGAACAGGATTACTTGTGGCACCTTAGAGACTAACAAATTTATTTCAGCATAACCAACTAGCTCATATTCCCCCTGCAGAGGGGGTGAGGGTTCATTCCACTAGAGAGGAAGCTACTTCAGCTGCATAACTGAGAGATGTACCTCTCCTAGAGATATGTAGAGCAGCTATTTGGAACTCTCTTCATACCTTTATGAGACATTACGCTCTGATCCCGTCGTCAACTGTGGATACAGCTGTGGGGACAGCAGTACTACAGTTAGTTTTCACTTCGGCATCCTTGCACCAACCTGCAGTCTGACTACTGTTTGTTAATCTCCCACGGATGGAATACACATAAGGACAATCACTTGAAGAAGAAATAGAGGTTACTTATCTGTAACTGGAGGTTCTTCGAGATGTGTGGTCCCTATCTATATTCCACCACCTGCCCTCTGTCCCCTCTGCAGTGGATTGTTTTAACTGAGGTAAGAATGGGAAACTGGAGAGGCATTGGCCCTCACCACCTTTTATGCCCTCAGTTCAGAGCACAAGGAGAACTATGGCACACATGCAGGCCAAAGGACAGCGCTTGCAAAAAAAAAAATCTGGATGCAAGTACACGTGTGTCCCACATGTGGAATATCCAGATACGGACCATACCCCTCGAAGAACCTCCGGTTACAGGTAAGTAACCTCCATTTATTATTGCATCAGGAATATCCAAATGAAAGAGGTGAGACTGTGTTGTCTTAAAATCCTTTAAGCCAACCCAATCCCGCACACAGAAGTGCCTGTCCCCCTAGAGCTGGCTACAGGCAACATTCCCCAAAACATGTTTACTTTCATTTTGCATTCCCCAGGCTTTTTCAAACCATACCCAGCAATGCCACAGCTAATAGGGGGGTGGGTGGGTGTCTGAGCGGGGGTGAGGGGGGGGTGAGTGGAGACCCACTGTGGTACACATAAATAGAATGTTGCCAACTCTCATAATTTTATCAGAAGTCTTACAATAACTGATTTTTTTTTAAGTGTCTAGCCCTCATGGCTGAAAAGAAAAGCTTGAAAACATGATTCCATTGTACTCTAAAGGCTCAAATCCCAGAAGGCAAACAAAAAAATTGTCTAAAAATGTCACCTGTTTTTAAGCCTATCTCATGATTTTTGGGGCCTTGGCTTTTTTAGCATCTGGAATAGGCAATACCATAAATGGCAATTGTTTATAACCATGTTTTTTGTTTCTGTTAACATTTTACTATGGAAGGAAGTTACCTTGAGTTTATCATAATGAGAGGCAATAAGAGCATTCATTATTTAGTTGCTGAAAAAATAGAGAGTATTTAGCTTTGTGACACTAAAATAATGACTCTAAATAGCGTGTAGTTCTAAACTAAACAAATGTAAATAAAAAGAGAACTAATGTAAAGAATATCAAGTACTTTTATTAATAAACACACAAATTACTTGTGGATTTTAATCTCGTATTTATAAACAAATCCCCCACAGAACTCCAAATATGATTCAAACCAGGGTCCAATTGTCAGTTTGAGCTAATATGACCTACTAGCATAGTATTGCCCACCCCAAACACTCCAAAATCTCGAGTTTGGATTAAAAATCACAAGATTTTAAAAATAGTAAATATTGGGTTCTTTTTATTTGCCTCTGGTGATTGAGTCTTTTGGGTCACATTTTTAAGCTTTTCTCTGTGAGCACAATGGCTAGAAACTTAAATATTTTAAATGAAAACTGAGATTGTCATGTTATAATATGTCTCCAGGATATCAGGGTTTTTAAAAAACCACCAAATAGCACAAGACTTGTGATAAAATAGCAAGAGTTGGCAAAATGTCTAGCACTTCATTCCTGTCCCATCTGCTTCTGAATAATTTAAGCTTTCATTCTGTAAAAAAATAATTTTCCAGTCCTGATAATTACCTCCTGACTGGGAACTGATGCAGTGCCATCTTAGGGAGTCCACAAAGAGAGAGACTGAAGCAATGGTCTCAGTTTCCCCTGCCCGTGATGCAAGTTGCTTCCATTGCTTTCTATTTCTGCTTATGCCTAAACTATGCTTTGCATATACCAAAACAGCCATTACATGTGTGAAGGTCTAGAGATGAGTTGGGTGAGGGCATGTGTCTTCCAGTGCCACCACTGGGCCAGGGAGCCATTCCTGGCAATGAACCTGACGTGGGATGCTGAAGGGAAAGTCTCTTTCCCCATCTGTTCCTCTTGTAGCTCATTAGAAGTTACTTCTTGTTTATCAGCAACAACAAGGCTCTTCAAATGTACAGCCTCAGTTCAGTTTCCCCACTCCAGTTAGATACGTGGTCCCCTCTGCCCAGCTATACTTGACCCTTAAAGAGGAAAGACTATGGAATGACACACAGTACTGCAGTGTGCTGGCATTCATTGCCTTTGCTATCAGCTGCCTGGGTGCTGCTTTGCTGTGCCCTGCTCTGCTGATTGTCATTCAACCCCGGCACAGAAAGTGAACAAAAAAGTTTGGAGCCCCCAAAATGCAATAAAAATAAAATCTAAAGTCTTAATGTCACAACTGAAAAATGAAAACTTGGGTGGCTGTGTAGATCACCTCCAATTAAGGTTAGATACCAGCGCTTTCTAATGAGAGGCCTTCATCTGTGCCCCCCACTCTTGCTGTGATCTACTGCTTGTACAGCTGCACCATGTAATGTGTTAGAAGGCAATAATTTTGCAGGTGTTTATGGAATTAACTTACCATCCTCCTTCAAATCCCTCATTAAAACCTCTCCTGTTCTGAGGTGCCCACAAAAACTTGAACAGTTAGAACACTGTGTTCTCAGTGCACAGTAACCTATCATGAATATGGTCTCCTTGTACTCCCCCTTGTGTCTGTATCCATCCGTTGTCTTTTGTTTTATACTTAAATTGTAAGCTCTGTGACGCAGGAACTATCTTTTTGTTTTGTTTCTGTACAGCACCTAGCACAATGGGCTCATGCTCTATGACTAGGTGCTATGGTCATACAAATAATAATAATAATAATAATTAATGAATAGATACTATGATGTGCACATCAAAAAACCAATAGCATTTTTGCAAACAAGTTATTTTAGCAAGGATTGTCACATTACCTTCCTTTAGGATCATAATAGAACCAGCCTCAAGGCCTTAAGAGATTACTGTTAGACAGACAGCAAATTCGTTCAGAATGAAGTAACAAAATGAAAGATAATTTTGCTCTTTTCATTTACAATACTTTGTCTGTTGAGCCTTAGTGTTACAAACTGATTTGTTCCAGCATTTTTCTTCTGCTTTCATGAGACTGTTGAGATGATTCATTTTCTCAGGTTAGAGCCAAAAAAAAGTCAGGCATGTTAAATATGGATGAAGACCAGCTCTCACTGTTTAACTGTCAATCTTCCCAACATTCCAACCCACCGTGGAAAGCTGAACCCCATTGTTTGTTCAAGCATGGAACTTTGTCCTGTAAAAACGTTTCTTAAACCTGCTACTGATCGCACTATATAACCTACAAGCTGCTAGAGCTTTCCCAGAAATGAAGCAGGTTGTGTTTGAAATATGAAAACTTCCAGTTAGTCAAAAGTAAATTCATGAGATCATTGTATTTATGTTATTAATTTCTTAGATGGTAGGACTCCCTGCCAACAATTTGCACAACCCTCGCAACCACTGCCTCCTGTTCCTGGACCTTGCATGAGAGTCATCCATCCTGCCCAGCAAGTAATCCATAACTATTCAAATCCTCATGCTTCTAAATGCAATGGAGAAAGAGTTCCACAAAGAGAATGCTCCTCTCCAGTACACCCACGATTTCCGTAAGTCTGCTTTGAGAATTGGGACACAAACTTTGAAAATCCTAGAGCAGTTTTGTTGGAGTTTGGAACCAGTATTTGTAAAGCCTGTAATGTTAGTGTTTCTTGTTGGCATGTGTGTGGAAAGGTTGGTTTGGAGATTTGTTAAGTTTATTTGCTATCTCCTATGCAATGGGGCCTTGTACATAGCAGAATACAGAGTCTCAGGCTACATCCACACTATCCACCCGATTCGGCGGGTAGCGATCGATGTTCTGGGATCGATTTATCGTGTCTCGCCTAGACGCGATAAATCGATCCCAGAGCCGCTCCCAGTCGACTCCGGAACTCCAGCTCCACGCGAGGAGTAAGTGGAGTCGACAGGGGAGCTTGCCTGCTGCGGTGTGGACCAGCGGTAAGTACTTTTGAAATCGATCTAAGATATTCGACTTCAGCTACGTTATTCACGTAGCTGAAGTTGCGTATCTTAGATCGATCCCCCCCCCCCACCCTCCTAGTGTGGACCAGCCCTCAGTGTGGTACCAGAACTTCAAAGCCATTTATCTAAAATATTATTCCAGTGTTTGCTCCACTCTGAAGTGCGCACAAGTGTAAATACTTGAAGACTAAAAGAAAGAGGAGTTGGAAATATCTTTGTTGAAGCTTCAGAAGTCTTCCCCTCCCCACCGAGTTTATGAACAAAGATCAGTGAGGTTACATTCTTTAGTTTTATGATATGCCAGCCAGATCAGCCTTGAATTCCTCTGTGATTTACAACAAATAAGTTCATTCTTATCTCTTCTGTAGCTCAGAGGAAAAGAGAGAAAATATTGTTTAATTCTGATAGCTATCTAAATTAACACTTCCAGCATGTTCATGGACTTCTCATGACATAATAAAACATAGCATGTCTAGCACTTTTCATCTGAGGATCTCCTAGAACTTTGCAAACATTCAGTCATTAGGCTTCACATCGTCATTGTTATTATTGTTATTATTACTACTACTACTATAGCTCCTAGGGGCCCCATTGTGCTATATAATGCGCTATCTTCACTTAAGAGATAGGGAACATGAGGTACAGTTTTTTTCAAACTTGATTGCCTAAAGTTACCTTCAGTGTGAGCTGCAGGGACTCAGGTGCTGAAGGACTCAGGGACTCAGGTGCTGAAGTATGAATTAAGGTGGGTTAACTTTAGGCATTCATTTTTGAACATATTCAACTATGTGGCTTGGCTGTAGCAAGAAACTGAACTAGCAGCAGAACTCTGGAGTCCTGGCTGGTGGCTAAATAGCATTCTCTGCCTCCAGAGAATTAAGAGCACTAATGACCAAAGTGAGATGCAGTAGCAAATTAAGTTTGCATTAGAGATTTTCAACTTGTCGGTGGAAAGAATGGTGAATATCTAGTGTCTTTGAGAGAGTTTCAGTCAAATTTTAAAAGTGGGTGATAACTTTTGGCATTTATTTGTAAATTTGAAGTTCTGGAAAGTTTATAAGCAGCTGTGGAAAATAGGCATTTTTGTGACTGATTTTTTTCTGGAGCATCTCTCATTTTCCTTTGTACCCTTTGTGCAGCAAATCCAAAACATCTTTTGGTCACATTGCTGCTCTTTTGCACTGATTCCTAGAATACAAGTTATACATTGAGAGTGATTATTTATAGAGTATCTTATAACTTTTTACCCATAGCAGAAAATGGATGCCAAAGCAAACTCACTAAGTTTTAATTTGATAACAAAAAATACGTTGTTGTCATTCACATCCAGGGACAAGAGGGAAAAAATGAGAGAGAGAGAGAGAGAGAGAGAGAGAGAGCGTGTTCTAAGGCCATAAACCCCAGCCAAGAACACAGCTGGGGAAAAGCTGCTGAAAACTCTCTCCCTAGCCCTCTTTTTAAAAAAATAACTAGTTAGAAACATTATACAAGGTCACTGCAGACCCAGAACGCAAATCTCTAACATGTCAAATCTCAATCGTAACCACTTGGTCACACACAATTTTTTTTTCACAATTTTGATTTTTGTTCTATAACCAAAATATTTCAGTTAGGAAATGCTGCCATGGTGTCTCATGGGAGTTGTAGTTTGGGTACCTCAGACTTCAATTCTCCGCTTTAGGCCAATGTCTCTGGTAGTGTGACCAGATGTCCCGATTTTATAGGGACAGTCCTGATTTTTGGGGCTTTTTTTAATATAGGCTCTTATTACCCCCCACCCCCTGTCCCGATTTTTCACATTTGCTGTCTGGTCACCCTAGTCTCTGGTCAGACTCCATCTGAGTCCCTGAGGCCTAAGAGTTTTCACATATCACCTTATAGGTAGTGCCTATAGACTATGTAGGTGCCACTTTGATGGTCAAATATTCACATGTATAGAACTTTATGCACAGACCAGCATCGTTTGGAACGTTTACCCCTTCTCATCCAAAAATATTTTTTGCTTCCTTTATTTACAAATTAGCTGCTTTCAAGTATTAAAGGATCCAGCCTCTCTCTTGCATTCACCAGGGCCGGCTCTAACTTTTTTGCTGCCCCAAGAAAACAAACAAAAACCCGAGCGCCGACCCCCGCAAGCAAAAAAAACCAAACCGGGTGCCGCCCCGCCGAAACAAAAAAAAACCACCGCCCTTAGTGCCACCGCACCAAAGCAAAAAAACCCAAACCCACGAGCGCCGCCCTGCCAAAGTAAAAAAAAAACAAAAAAAAACCCCAAGCGCCGCCCCAAGATTGGCCGCCCCTTAGAAGATGCCGCCCCAAGCACGTGCTTGGTTGGCTGGTGCCTGGAGCCAGCCCTGGCATTCACCTGCTGTGGTCAGTGCTTCCTTTGCAGTAAACTACATCAGTGTGGTAGACTTCCAGTCAAGAAGTATCAATGGAAACGCATATCCAAAGACACCCAAATAAATCTGAGGAAAAGCTGAGCCAGTGGTGACTCTTCAAAATCTCTCTTAAATTCAGATTTTCAGTCAGTTAAATTAACATTTTCAGATGTTCTTATTTGGTAAATATTGGATAAGCCAAGTCTCTCTTTGCTATTTATCTTTAAAATAACTCAAATTTTATGTTTGCGTGTGTGTATGTATATAAGAAATCACCATTTGTTTTTCCTTCTAGAAACCAGTTATACAACCAGCTACCCAATGGAGGGCTGCCACCCACGGCATGTGCCCAAGATGATGCTTATTGGTGTACTTCTGACTTCGTAGCTCAGGTTAACAATTTTCTGCCCTCAGCTGCTGTCCCAAGACCTATTAGTAACCCTGCAGCCAGGGGAACTCTGAGAACAAGCAATTTGCCAGAAGAGTTGCGTAAGTTGTTAGTAATTTTCTTCTGTCAGGTTTTATTATTTCAAAAGCTGTCTGTGATCATCAGCCTGTCAGTTTTACATGCTTAGCAACAAAAAATGTAAACAACATAAGAACACAAAGACAACAAAGAAAGAAAACACTTAACATGAACTAGACTTTTTGCACTAAACGTCATGAGGTCCTGAATGTGTTTGTGTTTGGTGTAATAAATTATTCCCTTGGAACTGGAAACAGATTAACATAATTCTCATTAATTACTTGACATTATGTTTTTTAGAAAATAAACAAACACTTTTTGGATTGTTTTCATGGACCAGCAGATTTCTTGCTAAAATAGATGTCCCTGTGAGGCAGTTTATTTTATATGGAGATATGCCTATCTCATAGAACTGAAAGGTCATCAAGTCCAGTCCCTTGCCTTTACTAGCAGGACCAAGTATTGTCCCCTGACAGATTTTTGCCCCAGACCCCTCAATGGCTCCCTCAAGGATTGAACTCACAACCCTGGGTTTAGGAGGCCAATGCTCAAACCACTGAGCTATCCCTCTAGTTCTTAATAATGTAATAATAATAATCAAACCACAGAGACTTTTCTATAGTGATGGTTGGCTCAGTTATGGAAAAGATGAGAACCGCCTCCTCCTTCAGAATCTTTACCTGTTTCTACAAAGCAAACCCTTATCATAATAATAGTAATGTTACTTAGTATTATATAGTGCTTCTATCCACGTTTTACAGATGGGGGTCTGATATCAATATATATATATTTGAGTTTTCCCAGTTTGTGTGTGTCTGGGGCTGGAATTGAAATCACCAAACACTTCCTAAAAGAATCATAGAGATTTAAAAAAATCTACTCGGTTCTCTAATCCCTGACAGTTCAGTGCAGTAGATACACTTCAGAGCATTTCTAGAGAATCTGTTTTCTGCACATGAGCCTTGAATCCTGTCTCAGGATCCTATTTATCTCACAGTACTTAGGGCCAGATTATGGCTAAACTCCTATGCAGGTATTTAAGGCTGAGAGATTGGCACGCTGGTATTCATACAGTGCTCTAGCAGTGCTATCTACCCCAAGCAGGTAGAAAGGCAGTCAGGCCATGGTCTCAGTCCCCACTCTGAATTAATGCAGCCCACACAGGGGAGTGCACACTGCGCTCTCTAAAGGAGTGGCACAGAAGCTGTATTGTGCCTCCCAGCACTCCTGCTGAAGTGGTAAATGCCACACCAACCCTGATCCAGGGCTATGAATAAAAAGAACAATACCACCTTTTATAAACAGTGCTGTAATGGTCTTCCAATGTCTCTCACAAGGAAAAGTTAGGATTTTAAACGGTCAGTGTCTTTTTAAACATTGTGTTGATTGACAGGTGATATATATTTTTGGTGAGATCCTTCCACATCTCAACAGAAGCTTTACATTTTCCACCACTTTATATCTACCTTCAAAATCCCATATTACAGCCATTATGTCATTGTGTCTGAGGGCTGAATTAGACTATCAATACCACTTTTAGATATGCTCTAGCTCAACCAGTAGTTATGGCCTTGATGCAGGAATTACTGGGTGAAATCCTATAGCCAGTATTATTGCAGGAGGTTAGATTAGAGTATCACAATAGTCTCTTCTGGCCTCAAAATCTATGATTCTCTGACTCTTTAATTGGTCACAATGGTCAAATGTACAAGGCACAGCCCCTTCTCACTGACTTCAGAACTGAGCAAGTAAAGTTATGAAACTGTCTCCTTTTCTTTGAATCATCTCTTTTGACTCATCACTTATTTATATGAATGTCTCTCTTAGGTAAAGTTTTTATAACCTATTCTGTGGATGCAGCTATGGAGGTCATGAAATTTGTGAACTTTCTGCTTGTGAATGGATTTCAAACTGCAGTAAGTATTCCTTCTGGAAAGAATGATTTTCAGATAAAGGAGAAAAGAGAGAATTTTTTTTTTAAAAGAGAGGTGTATGTTTTTCTATGCATCACTAAATGTTGTAGATTCAGGGACTGGTAAAAGAGAAATGGGTTTTAGATGAAAAGTTTAGATCAGATTATCCACATTTTCATGTGTTGACTTTTTTAAAGTGAATTTCATGCATCTGAAAGGTGCTAGACTGATAGTCCTTGAGCCATTTATTGATAACTTGGTACAGTGTGGACATCCATATGAGCTTTCACATGCTGCACCATCAGTGTGCCTCTACCTTGATTAGGATTGACCATCTCTGGGCAGGAAAAATCAATTTGGTTTTCATGTTCGTTCAGTCCAAACCATGGCCTCTTTGCAGAGACAGCTAATTTTGTAGGTGTTTTTTCAGATGTGGACATCAGTGCACTAGAAATCAGACAAAGACCAAAAACCACCAGATATTTCACATAGGTTACTGAAACAACCATAAGATAGTGAGATCTTTTGGTCACTACATATCTAGGGAAGATTCGAGCCAATGACCTAGAGGTGTAAAAGGCTCTGTGTTCCACTGTCAATCCTATATGCCATCCAGGTTTTCATTTAACTGTTCAGGGGGTTTTCTTTAACACAATTCTCACCTTTACAAGCATCATCCACAAAGGTTCCAGGACTCGATATCCATAGAAGCCAATTTCTTGAATCAAAGCCTTTTTCCAGAGGCTCAAGCTACGCTTCTTTATAGTAGTTTGATTCTAAATATGACCAATTCATATGAAGACTGCTGATACCACCTCTGGGGACAGTAACAAATGTAGGAAAATGGTATCAAAGCAGGTACCCGAAGAGAAAAACAGAGACTTGGGAGACAGGCACATGGCTCATCTACCAAAACCTTGGAATTGTTAAAATGTACTTCATTAGCCGGTGTCATAGACTGTCAATTTATGGAGCTCATGAACCTTGCAGAGAGCTGATTGAGGCTCATCATATTCATTACAATGAAGCCCCCTGCCCTTCGGCACTCTCTGCAGCCTGGATTGCTGATTCTAATAGCAATAGCCTTGCTGATCAGGGCAGTGTGGAGGGAGCCAAGCTCAGATATTCATCGTGGAATTTTGCAGGAAGAAAGCTGTGGATCTTTTCTGTGAAATAGTCTTGGACATAAATTCATGTATCCCCTTGCAATGATGCCAACTTAGGAAAATAATGGCAAATTTTGTTTTGGGTTGGGGTGTGCTGTGGGTGAGAGTGTTGTGTGTGTTTGGTTTGAAGAGTTAGGGTGGGGGGCAGTAGATGGGAGATTCAGAAGCCACAGAACCGGAGGAACAGACCAGGCACTTCAGGAATATTCTCAAAACCATGATTTACGTTTTCAACACCAACTAGCACTTTTGGATAGTGTCATCAATTTGTGTGGAGTTTCACTCTGGTTTGAACTATAACTATCTTTGATTGGGATTTTCTGAAAACATGTAATAAGTAGCTACGTTAAAGTTTAAAAAAGGCAATGATTTTGATACGTAAATGCTAATCTGTCTTTCATCTAGGAATAGTGAACACTTAAGACTCTGAATCTTTAAGTACACTATTTTACTTTAAAATTTGTTTGGTAAACTTTTTACAAATGTTCCAGGAAACTCTCCTGTCCCTGTCCCATCTTCACAACCCTCAGGAGCTGCAGCTAAACAGTGGGGAAGTAGTAATCTCTAACTCTCCTTCTCTTACAGATTGATATATTTGAGGATACAGTACGAGGCATTGACATCATTAAGTGGATGGAACGCTACCTAGGTGATGTACGTAAAGACAATCTAATTTTGTCAGGATATTTTCCCACAGAGATGGCACAAGGAAATTCTTAAGGTTGATACTAGTAGAACCAAAATGTGAAGACCAGAACCAAAATGTGAAGTACACACACCTACACTGAACATACAGCACTGAGAATGAGTTTGTCTTCATTAAACAGTGGAGTGAACATGAGTAAATTTGTTTCTTTTTCCTCAGTTCTCCTTGCCCCCACCACCCTCCATCAAGTTTTTCATCCATTTCTGCCTCTCCTCACGTCACAAGTTTTCTCCTTGTCTGTCCCCTCAGGCCTAGCGTGACATTCTCTCTCCTCACAAGGCGGATTGATTTGATCTCCCTGTCTGCCTGCCTGCTGCCAGTGGTCCAACCCTCCTCCCCAAGACCCTTTCCAACTTTCCTGCTCCTGACTCCTGAGCATACGTTCCCTGCCTGTGCTCTCATTGTCTCCAACCTGGGGGTATTTGGTGCAGTATTGCTTCTACAAAAGAATGTGAAATACGATGCCTCATTTTTGTACAACAATAGGTCCATAACACAAGTAGATAGATGGGTATTTGCATGAAGTTGTTTTGCCCTGCTTTGCTTTTAATCTATTTTAGCTTTGGGGAACATTAAATCTCCCATAGCTGTGATTTGTTTTCCATTTGGTAGAACAGATGTAGATCAATAGCTTAATTTAGGATTTCTGATTTAAAAGAAAAGGAAATGATTGTACCCTCATCCTGGTTTAGACTAAAACAAGCAAAAGAGGCATGTAATGAACCATAAAACTAAGATCTCGAGCTTTTCTGCTTGTTAAACATCCCAAAGCTCTTTCTCTACAAGCTGGGGTGTTAATTGTGGCATCTCAGCCAAACTCGAACTCTAGTAGTTACGTTGTGTCTGAAGTTTCAATTGGATATGTTGTTCCTCACATACTGCCCAAATTACTGTCTAGTGTTTCTAGGCATGGTTAAGGAAATTACTGTGTTTCATCCCAAATGCAGCTGCATTTCAGTGGTGAATGCAGTGATCCTTCCTGTTCCCCGTATATAGTTTGTATATTACTATGTCTGTAAAGCACTTTGTGAAGCTGGGGCCTTTATGGATCAATGTGCGGTATAAAGGTAAACTAGAACTTAGTATTCTACTAGGAGGCAAAGCGAAGGCTCAATCTGACAGCTTTGTATTTTTCTGACAAGTGCAGCTTGCTTCAAAGCAAAGACTATAATGCTACAACTTATGGGCCTGATCCTGAGAGTCCTCAGCATCTACAACTTCCTCTGAAGTTACTGGGAGTCCTGGGTACTCAGTCCCTGTTGGGATCAA
The DNA here is from genome assembly GCA_037349315.1 of Chelydra serpentina. Lineage (NCBI taxonomy): Eukaryota > Metazoa > Chordata > Testudines > Chelydridae > Chelydra > Chelydra serpentina. The sequence continues at coordinate 51,365,781 of JBAIAC010000010.1, forward strand.
GCCAAATCATTGTATTAAACAAAAACAGAGACAGATGCCCACTGACAGAGTAGAAAGCACCGCATTCATTTCTATCATTTGGTGTACAGCTTCATGCATTGGATTTCTTGGATTCATTCTTTCTTTCAGAGGGTATCTGTCTGTGCATCTAACTCACTATGTCGCCTTGGTCAAGACAATTAGCCACTCTGTGCCTCAACTTCCCCATCCATAAAGTGGAGTTAGTAATGCTTACACCTAACAGGGGTGTTGTGAGGTTTAATTCGTTACTGGTTCCAGAGTGCTTTGAGATCCTTGAAGACAGGCCCACATTTTGAAAGTCTATGCAAGCAATATGGGTGTGCGCACGTGTGTGTGGATAGGTACATGCCAATTCCCGACATGTGCACACACATCTGGCAGTGTGTGCATGCAAGCCAGGCATGTGGAAAAGCACTTATGTAATATGTTGGTCCAGTGCAAGTTACCATGACTCCTTGTAGTATCTGGCCCCAACAACTATACAGTATTCTACTTTCTCCCAGTGAAAGGAGCTCAAGTGGTAGGTGACAGGGGATTGTACTTTTAGTACTGAAGGTCCCAGGTGTGGACCCCACTGACAACTGTAGTAGCATGTGCACTTTTGAAAATCTGAGCATAACTATATTACACAAGTTACTTTTTATTAATGCGGTTTCAACTGTAAATTGATCAACATTAATATCTATTGATCTTATCCCTGGACGTTTAGGTGTTTTATATGTAAAAGTAGCAATTGCAAGAAAGAGAGAGGAGAGAGTGTGGATGAGTTTCACAGTATTTCACTTGCCAGAATGAATGAGATCCTCTGATATTTGCCAAGAACATCAAGAGCACTTAAAATATAAACTGGCGGGTTTCCAAGAAGCCTCTATCAAACATAGTGCATTTCACAATTTCATATGAGTGCTTTTCTCCCTAACAGAAAATGGTGATGATAATCATAGCAATCAGTCCAAAATACAAACAGGATGTTGAAGGGGCTGAATCCCAGCTGGACAGGGATGAGCATGGCTTACATACTAAATACATCCACAGGATGGTAAGTGAGGGCATGCGTTTGCCATTTTAAAGGGAATCGGCATCATCTCCTCTTAAAAGCAAATCTTTCTCTCAAAGAAATGCGTGTTCTTTGTTTTCTTTGTGGTGCTCACATTAACACCTTCCTCTAGTCAGTATCCTGAACCCAGTATCACTGGCTAGGAAATGCAGTTCAAGATTAATGCAACATCCTTTTAATCGTGTGTGCCTTATTCTTCCATATTCTTTGTGGTTTTATGAAATTGGAATTTTTGATATTCCAGTTCATCATCTTAAACCTTTTATATGCTCTCCCATGCCTCTCCCCCTCCCCAGCATGATCTGATATAATGCTCTTTGACCTTCCTCCCTGTAATTCACCCCGCTGGCTGAGGGCTCTGTCAGGCAGTGGTAAACCTGACTGAGACATGGAATTGTGAAGCTAAGCACAGGACTGGCAGGGGAGGAGACTCAAACCAGTGTACTTTTGTGAACCTAGATGTTTCTTCCTCCCTTGTCAGCTCCCTGTAGAGCTCACTTCATAACCTTATAGGCCTCACATTGCCACAACTAACCTCCTATTTAAACTTCTCAAAATAGTTCTCTCCAGAGCTCTCCACTGATCAGCCAGAATGAGCTAATGCAAAGGTAACCCATCCCCCACTTGAGAGCTAAACCCATTATCTTGGCAACACTTCCAGTTCTCACCACTTCCATCCGAACCTAAATCAAATTAAACCCAAGTCTGCATGTGACAGGGGTTTAGTTAGCATCCTTGCTAGGACACAGAATTGACCTAAACTGTGAAGATATTGAAATTAATGCTTTCACCACTTTGTAAACTGAATAGCATTTCTTATCAAGTCATACTTAAGCAATTCTAGATTTATTTGACAGGATTACTGGGTGCAACCAAAAAATATAATTATTTAATTCTGGATAACTGGCAAATAGCCAATAAAGCTTTGAAGACTCCTTTCCTGTGTCTCTTATTTCTGTATAGAGAGAAGTCATATAAAGATGCCACACAAATGATGCTTGATGTAATTAGAAGTGAAGGTTGACTAGCCATAGGTCAAATATCTTAACAGAAGAGTAGTTCGAATAAGCAGTGAATGTTCTATATGTGTAGGAGTCTGGACATGTGTACAGAAAAATTAACTTATAAGATTAATCTTTTCAATTAAATGTCAGATTTGTTCTGTTTTAGATGCAGATTGAGTTTATCCAACAAGGAAGCATGAACTTTAGATTCATTCCTGTGCTCTTCCCAAATGCTAAAAAGGTAAAAACAAATTGTTATATAATTAATCATGTATTATTTTTGGTCAATGTGCAAAATGAAATAAAAAGACTCATTTTCTTGGTGCTTAATAAGAGCTTGTTGTTAATTTCCTGAGCAGTATTTTACTCAAATGGTCCTCATTTTTATGTACAAATAAAACATATACCATAGTATTAATCAGTATGTTAATATGATATATTTGGTCTTAATAAGTGTAATGACTAGAATAGAATCAAATTCTCCTGAGTAGTGAAAGAATTTAATTGACTTTGAGATAAGTTATCTGGCAAGCAAGCTTCTTATATTCACACCTTATTATTTTGCCAGTTTACCCAGAGATAATGCTGATGGGTTTGATGGGAGAGATTTATGATCGTGGAGAACTGAGGTTTTTCCAATCTTTTTTTTTAAACAAGTAAAATCAAAGAGACAATAAATACTAAGGTATAGTAGGTCACCATGTGAGCTGTAGTGGCCCCATCAGACAAACTACAAGGTTTTGCAAGACCTGCAGTTTCACCTGCCCTCACTGTTGAATTTTGAAGATTCATTTGAAAATAGGAAATAAGATGTAAAATCAAAGTCCTTCCTGCATGTGATTCTTACTGACCTCCCTCACATTTTTGCGACAGTGGAAATATCAAATACATTGTCCTTTCCAAGTTCTAGATGGCTAATTACATTCTCCTCCTGAAATTTCAAATGGATATGGTATTCATCTTCACTTGTTCTAAAACGTTTTATCCTGCAGTTTTGTTGTGCCTGTCAACAGCTGTCACATTAGTAGAGCTCTGTGCGGATACAAAATGTATATCCGCAGATGCAGATATGCACGGATATAAATCGGTGTATCCGCAGAGCTGCAGGGCTCTACTGGGAACTGCAGCGGCAAAAGCAGCAGCATGTCGGACTGCCAGTCCCAAGAGTTAGCGCCCATCGCCGGCAACTCCTCCTGTGTGGCTGTACCGCCCCCAGTCCTGCCCACTAGGATGGGCACCAGGCTCACCAGCAGCTGTCCCTGGTCACAGAGCCCCAGTGGGTGGGGCTGAGAGTGGTACAGCCACACCAGAAGAGCTGCCAGTGCAGGGCACTGGCTCTTGGTAGTGGCAACCCGACATGCTGCTTTTGCTGCTGCGGTTTCCGGTAGAGCCCTGCAACTCCACGGATACCAATTTATATCCACAGATATCCGTATCTGCGGATATCAATTTTTTATCCGTGCAGGGCTCTACACATTAGATCCATGTGGTTTCTGCATATCAATGGTGGATAGAAGAATTATTTTATATTTACTTGGCTACCTAATGTTAGACTCCTAAATCTATATTTAGGCAACAAAATAAATGGCTTGATTTTTAGAGATGCCGAAACTCATAGCTAGCATGGATGTCAGTGGAAGATGTATGTGCCCAGCATCTGTGGACACAAATCATTTATTTAGGTCCCTAAATATAGATTTAGGCATCTAACTTTTAAGCACCAAAGTTTTGAAAAATTGACTCTAGTTTATGAAGCATTTGGGAGCCTTCAGAATGAATGGTGCTATAGTATTTTACCTTTAGATCATAAAGCTTCCAAAATAGCTTTTCTTTTCAAATGGAAAGAAAAGTGAAGCCATGGGAATGAAGGCATTCCCACACCTGCTTTAGAAATTTTTAAAGCTTAGGGCCAGGTTGACATCAGTGGGAATTCTGGGCTAATCAAGGACAGTGTATTGCTTTGAGTTTTCTTTCTATCTATCCACCTATCAATAGCCTTTAAAGCTCTATCCATACCCATAAGGCAGAGTTAATCCTAACTTTTGTCAGTCCTTGAGAGCTAGTATATATGCAGAACTTGAGATGTTAGTAATTCAAAAAGATTTAAGAGAATACTGTAGTGTTATTAGAAAAAATGAGATTAAGGGCATGTCTACACTTTGAGCTGAAGGTGTATTTTCCAGCTTGAGGAGATGTACTCACACTAGCTCAGATTGAACTACCATGCTAAAAACAGAGTGTGACTGTGGTGTCATGAGCAGCTGGAGGGACTAGACACCTCAAGTATGTACCCCTCCAAGAAGCCAGGTACGGACTCAGGGTGGTTAGCCCCTCCTGCTGCTTGCACTGCTGCAGCTACACTCTATTTTTTAGCATGCTGGCTTGATCAAAGCTACTGTGGGTATGTCTCCTCAGGCTGGAATTTAGACCTTCAGTTTGAAGTGTAAACATACCCTAAGAATGGTACAAGATTCAGAAGTGAATAGACAAGATGGATGCTACAGGTCTATTTGGGCCTAATGCCAGATACAAGAATAGCACATTTAAACTAATTTTGGCTGAACTTTGTGTATTATGAGACTAGCTAGCATATGGCAGTGGTTCTCAAAGAGTGATTCAAGGAGTATTTCCAGGTGTCCTGCTGAGCTGTCCCTGTCAGAGTGGTGAAACATCTGTCTTCAAGCAATGACACGTCCTGCTAATTGTCCCAGTCTGGGACACTCTTAGGTTCTCGAGAGGTGCCTTTCTCAATTAAACTACAAATTTTAGCCCATCTCTACAGCCTTTCTGACTGTAGTCTTTGTTTCATGTTTCTCTGGGATAAGATCAATCTTCATAAAATTTGCTAATGACACTACAATTGTAGGGGTAGCAGATGTACTGCAGGAAAGAACCAACTGTAAAGTGACCTGGATAGATTATAGAGTAGTGGGAGGTGTGACAGGTTGAGTCACAGAAACCCCCTTGGGACTGCCACCTAATGTGCTGAGACTACCTCTGAGACCGTTTTCCCTGCCAGCATGGGACTTCAGTACCCTGTCTTGTTGAGCCAGACACGCTAGCCTGCAGCAAACACAGACCCAGGTCTGAACCACGTCCCCAAAAGCTGCAGACTTAAGAGAAAACGGCTTAGAAAGTGCTCCTGTCTCTAGCACCCAGATACCCAGTTCCCAATGGGGTCCAAACCCCAAATAAATCCATTCTACTCTGTATAAAGCTTATACAGGGTAAACTCATAAATTGTCCGCCCTCTATAACACTGATAGAGATGCACAGCTGCTCCCCCAGGTATTAGTCACTAACTCTGGGTTCTGTAATAAGCAAAAAGTGCTTTTATTAAATATAAAATTAGGATTTAAGTGGTTCCATGTAATAACAAATAGAACAAAGTAAGTTCTCAAGCAAAATAAAATAAAACACACAAGTCTAAGCCTAATGCAGTAGGAAACTGAATACAGATGAAATCTCACCCTCAGCGATGTTCCAATACATTTCTTTCACAGACTAGACTCCTTTCTAGTCTGTGCCCAATCCTTTCCCCTGGTACAGTCCTTGTTCCAGCTCAGGTGGTAACTGCAGCCCCCTTTGTTCTGTTCCATCCCCTTTTATATCTTTGGCACAAGGCAGGACTCTTTTGTCTCTCTGGATCCCCACCCCTCCTTCTAAATGGAAAAGCACCAGGTTTAAGATGGATTCCAGTACCAGGTGACATGGTCACATGTCCTGTGAGACTCCAAGCCTTCATTCTTCCCAGCTTGACTCACAGGAAGGCTTGCAAGTAAACAGAGCCATCTACAGTCAGTTGTTCTAGTTGATGGGAGCCATCAAGATTCCAAACCACCATTAATGACCCACACTTTGCATAACTACTATAGGACCTCAGAGTTATATTTCATATTTCTAGTTTCAGATACAAGAGTGATACATTTATACAAATAGGATGACCACACTCAGTAGATTATAAACTTTGTAATGATACCTTACAAGAGACCTTTTGCAGGAAGCATATTCCAGTTATATTATATTCACACTCATTAGCATATTTTCATAAAATCATATGGAGTGTAACATCACAGAAGGGCTATAGGAAGTATAGGGAGGTGTGGGTACCAATATATGTAAACCTGACACCTGTAAAGAGGAAATAAACAGTATAGATGTGAAGTGGAATGATGTAAACAGGAAGCTACACTCAACATATTAAACCAAGTTCATTTTTATTTTACTTCTTTTATACTGTCCTGGTAATAATTTTTCATGTAATCAAGCACAGTATTACTGCAATTGTCATGAGAAGGTGAAGGGATCAATGCTTGGAAGGGTAATAATACATGATAGGGTCTGGAACTTATTAAGTAATCCCCTATAAGAAAAGATTTGAGAACTGCTCATATATGGAATAAAGTTCACCACCAAGGAGCCAATAGGAACCAACTGGTCTAGATAGTTTTCACTATGAAACTAAATAAATACTGAAGGGAGAAGAAATTGTGACAAGCAGCTTAAGCCAAAGACTGAGTGGGCTTTTCCAGCTTCTACTCATACAATACTACAGGGAACCTGGGTCTTACCAGCTCTCAGATCTGGCTGCTGATTCAGCCCTTCCATTAAGCCAACAGAATGGTAACCTCAGTGATTTAGATAAAAATATTAAGCATTTAATTCCTTACATGAATGCCCAAACAATGTGCAGTTTAGAACACTATGTATCGCTAGCCAAAGGATCAAAATGGAGAATTTAGTTACTTATTAATTTTCATCCCGTGTTATAAATTAGAATAGACAAGTAATAGATATGTATATGTTTTATTGATTTGCTTTATAAATAACAACAAACATAACCTTTACATTATGCCAATGAAATGTTAGCCAGTGATTTTCTGTGTGCTAAGACACACAAAGCATTTGGGAGTCCACAGTAGTTTTGGTATGTTTCACTATATATTCCCTGATAAGAAAGGGCTGTAAGAAGATCAATCAGCTATCAGATGAACCTTGTAAAATCAGAGGGCAAACAAAATGATAGAGTGAAAAAACCCCAACAAAACTCAGAATCAGTACATTGACTTTATTAATACTTCTCATGAGTCATATGCAAACCTGTTGTTCTAAATAATCAGTTTCCATCCTTCCATCTGGGGGAAATTTTTACTCTTCGTTCATTAAGTACCATGTAAATATGTGGCACTATATAAATGTTCATAGTGCCTGGAAACTATGGTGATGACCATTTTAGGCATTTGTCTAATAGTTATTGATATCATTGAAAAGCACATTAAAACATGAATGATGGTTAGCACCATAGTGCGCGAATATAAAAATGTTATAGACGTGTTTTTTCATGATGAGTTATGCAGCTGAGAAATACATAGACTCAACCTGTTTCAAAAAATAAATAAAAATCCAAGTGTGACTAATTTCTTGTCAGTGTTGTGGGAAATGGCCATAGTAGAGACACAGTGACGGTTGTATGGCAGAGTCTAATAGCACTGCTGGGAGGTTTCTGCAAGAAAGTGATATGCAGTCAGGGGATTTTATGTGGTTATGGTTTTGGTTTGTTTTTTCTCATTTGCAGGAACATGTGCCTACCTGGCTTCAGAACACTCACATTTATAGCTGGCCAAAAAATAGGAACAACATCTTGTTGCGGTTACTGAGAGAAGAGGAATATGTTGCTCCTCCAGTAGGACCTTTGCCAACACTCCAGGTTGTGCCATTATGAACATTTTTACAGAAAGTGCATGACAAGCAATTGTTAAAGGGTGATGTTGGCAGGAAGCCAGGACTCTTCCAGGTGGCCCTTTCTGGTGATGGAAGATTCTCTTTCTGCTAAAGGAGTTGTCTTGGGTAATTCAGACTCAGCTTCCTCACTTCTCCACTGTCTCAAACATTTCTTTCTGAAGCTGAGCAAGCATAATTCCTCTCTTGATTCTTAAACACATTGCAAATGGAAAAAATGTCCAATTTTATTTTTATTGATGTTTCTAATATTCCTTTACTAGTCTGCCACACAGCACGTAATTACTGTAAATGATGTTGCAATTAGTGTAAAACAATTCCGCCTTTCTTCTTTGCTAAGGGTTTCTTTTGTTGTTATCCAGATGTTCTTGCATATTACAGTGTTCACAAACAATGGTATAGACAATAAAATATATTTGCTTTTTGTAGAACTGTTTTATTTATTGCTGGGGAGAAATAAATGAGGCTTTATGGTGTTTTGGGAGCCACCTTAAAGGACTGTTCGGTAATGCATCTTTTACTCAAACAGATTATCTTGTACTGTACTTGATAAGCAGGCCTGTTACTCTGGCAGACCAGGTGTCAGCTCATGGCAAGGCCCTATGCCTCACTGAACCACACTTAGATGGAAACCAGTCTGGCTTATCTGTGGGTTAGTATAGTTAAAATAGAGAGAGAAGGTGAGTGAAGTAATATCTTTTATAGGACCGACGTCTGTTGGTGAGAGAGACAAGCTTTTGAGCTATACAGAGCTCTTCTTCATATCTGGGAAACATAATCAGAGTGTCACAGCTAAATACAAGATTGAACAGCTAGTTTAGCATAGCATATATTGAATGCTAAACTGTCTGTTAGCTCTTGTATTTAGCTCCGAAGCTCTTGAGTACCTTTCCCAGACTTGAAGAAGAGCTCTGTGTAGCTCGAAAGCTTGTCTCTCTCACCAGCTCGAAAGCTTGTCTCTCTCACCAACAGAAGTTGATCCAATAAAATATATTACCTCATCCACCTTGTCTCTCTAATGTCCTCAGAACAACATGGCTACAACAACACTGATTACAACAGTGGAAGATATAGTTAAAATAGATATTAATGTTATAAGAGTGGGTTTGGTGTCTAGACCTTATGAACAGTGTAGGATGCTGCATGTATTGATCTCACTTATAACCTCTGTAGCCAACAGTATAAAGTTATATTGAGTGTTTGCACTGTAAACCTCTGTAATTGTGTAACTCATCAAACAGGAAAAGAAGCATTAATTAAGGTATAGTGCTCATCCTGCACACAAGATGACCCATGGAAGCCAAATGAGCCATTGTGTAGCATCAAGGGACAGAGACCTTGTTGATTGCATTCCTCACTGCCTCCAGGAAGGGAAGGCCTGCACATGAATTCATCCCATCAGCTTGGAATCTGCGGTGAAGGAGATAAAAATCTCTGACAGGGAGAAACTGGGTCTCTTTCATGCTGTCTGTACTCTGAGGGGCAAAGATTTTTAAGCATAAGCAAGAGATTCCTGTGCTGCTTCGTATGGGTCAGCCCTAAAGGATATATACAGCTGCTTATTATAAAAGCTTATGTTACCTTTTTAAATCTTAAGACTAAGTATGTGTTCGTGTGTGTGTGTGTGTGTGTGTGTGTTTCATGTTTTAACCCTGTAAAGAACTCTCATTTCTTTTCTTAGTTAATAAATCTTTAGTTAGTTTATTACAGGAGTGGCTACAGGCATTGTCTTCAGTTTGAGATCTGAGTATAATTGGCCTGGGGTAAGTGACTGGTCCTTTTGGGACTGGGAGTAACCTGAATATTGTTGTGATTTTTGGTGTAAGTGATCATCTATCACATAGTCCTGCTTGCCTGGGTGGCAAGTTAGACTGGAATGCCCAAGGGGGCTGTCTGTGACTCCATGGTAAGACTGTTGTTGCACTTTAGGAGTTCACACCCGTTACTGAGTTGGTGAAATCTAATAATAGAAACATACAACCAGTTTGGGGTTTCCGCCCTGCTTTTTGACAATCTGCTCTAAGATTGGCACTCATGGGCATGAGCCACTCCAGACAGCATGACAGGGTCCTTTAGATCCCAAGTCACTAAAGTGCTACTCTCTTACAGTATAGTTCCTAACAAACACCTACACCTTATTCTACAATAATTCTACAAACACCTTATTCTACAATAATATTCCAAAACACTACAGCTTAATATATTTTTAGTTTTAACCATAGAATGCTACAATACTTTTTAAACTGGGCTTTAGCTTTGCTGCTGCTCTTTAATCCTTATTAAAACAAGAATGTGACAAAGAACAGTCGCTATTCTGCAATGGTGTGCTAGCCCAGAGACACAACTTTAAAACCCCACTTAGTAAAACTTAGTGAGCCATAAAATAATCTAAGGAAATATGGAGGGTTGGCACTTAGAGAATCTACCTAATATGAGATTAACAAAAATGACAGGGTTTTTTAAAGTTATAAAAAATATGTTGAAGGAGTGGTTGTTTATTTTTTTTACTCAGTTAGCCTTATTGACATAACAGCTGGAATCCTATTCAACTTGAATGGTCAAAGCATACAGCCCTTACTCTTTTGAATAGTCTCATAAGGGCTCCAGGAACAAACCCAGAATCAGCTACAGTTAAGGCTATGATTTAGTCACGGGTATTTTTAGTAAAAGTCATGGACAGGTCACCGACAATAAACAAAAATTCACATCCATTTTTACTATATACCCCTGACTAAATCTTAGCTGGGGGCTGGGCGGGGGAGTATGCTGCTCTGGCAGGGCCAGAGGGGCTGCAGTTCAGGAGGGGCGGGGGGACCAGAGGGCTGCTGCTCTGGCGGGGAAGCCCAGGGAACAGCAGCACCAGCTGCAGGGGCCAGCAACCCCTGGGCCACCCTCCCACTGCCCCTGGGACCGCTGCCTGGTCTTACATTGCAGTGTAGACATACCCTTGGAGTCTTTAAATCAAGACTAGATGTCTTTCTAAAAGACATCCTCCAGTTCAACCACAATTTATTGATCTTGGTGCAGGAATCACTGGGTTTTCACTATGGTTTTTCTATGCCCTGTTTTATGCCAGAAGGTCAGACCAGATGATCATAATGGTCTTTTCTGGCCTTAAAATGTATTAAAATAATATCTTACTGGAAACAATACCATTGGGGAGAGGGAGAAAGGATCAGGGTCTAGGAAGCACAAGGAGCTCAATCCCTTTATTCAGATATTTTCTCACTGATTCCACTTCAAATAACAATTCCCAAGTTTTGTTGATCTTTAAATTAGAGCATTCTAGAAGGATGCACCCCATGATGATGAGGGCATGGTGATGAGGAACAGTTTGTGAGCAGTCCCCCTTAAAGATGTTTAGTAATAAAGAGAAATGGTAGGAGTTCTGAAAAGGGAGAGAAAGGAGGAGAAAAACAGAATGAAAGAATAGAAAGGATAGAGAAAAGTAAGAGAAAAAAACAGTCTGCAGATAAGGGGAAAGAAAAAGGAAAAGACAGACAAAATATACTGAGGCTATTTAAAAATTAAACATTTTACATTAAATAATATAAAGGAAATGGGTTAGAGGACAAAAGACTGAGACATAGAAGGGAGGAAAAATGAATGAGAGCAAGCATTAAAAGTATATTTGCAGCCAAAGTCTAAGTAAATTATTAACTATATATGTAAATAGCATAGTAACATATATAGACTAACCCATATGTAAATAAGTACATTTCCCAAGAGTCTGGCATTATTGCCTAGTAGAAGCTGAGATACAGGTAATGAAGGGGATGAAAGGCGCCTCTTAAACATTTACAACAGTTTTATGTCTGAGTTGGCTTATCAGACCAGCTAGTATGGTTGGGGGGGGCGGGGTGGTATGCATTGTCCCTGTAATCAAGATATAGATGAAGGCATAAGGGCTTATTTGCTACCAATTTAACCTGATGATGGGTGTAGTATAAGAGTATAAATAAAATTTGCTGTGAAAGAAGTAGCTCTCTGCTCCTGTTATAAGTTTCAAGAAACTCAAATTACACTACTGGGATGAGCCTTTGATACAAGTCACCAGCACTTAACAAAATCTTATTGCAGTGGTTCTGTTCCATAGCTAATCTCCAGTGAGAATACTTTTCAGCCATTCCGATAAAAAGCCAAGCCAATAAGGTCTCATATGAAAAAAATATTTGAGAATTCTGTTGATGTACCTTCCCATAACTGCCAGTTTCCCCCTGTAGGCTCTTTAACCTTTCAGGTTTCTTTTGTACCATTTAACAAAACAAAGAAGCAAAGATCCTGTAACCTGCCTGGACAGACAGCAAGATAAACTACCAAGCCTGCTCATTAGAGCAGCTTGCCTGAAAAACACCATTGTTCGCAGCCTGCCCTTCCTTATCTCTATCTGGCAACTGGGTGAAGGCAAAGGAGAACCAGGAATGTTAATAAGGATGACTACTACAGGCAGCAGCAAACTTCAAAAAGGAGTTCAAAGGAGAAACAGTCCATATGTCAGTGCTACACAAATGAGACATAGTGATGGAGGGAGAAGAGCAATTACTATTATCATCACACGTCCATGTTATTGGGTTAAAGCTACTGGAAAAGCTAGGGCAAGTACCTCATCTTGAAAGGAAACAAAGCTGTAAGGCCTTGAAGTGCAAAGAGTTTACCATGGTAACAGTTGAAAATGAGTCTCCAATAGTTACCTAGCCCTCAGCAGACAGAACAGGTGTATGTTATCTTTCAAAATAAACATCCATGTTTCATCCCCTGGCTTTATTACAAAAGGTATAGACTTCTTTCTCCCTTCACTTAGAGGAGTCTGGTTACCCGGAGGAATCTGCCATTGTTTAATAAACCAAAGGCTGTTGTTTGGACAGCTTTCTAAAGACAGCTACTTTTGAAGTTTCCAGTTTAAATTGACATTGTAGCTATTGTAGGATAATGCTTTCATAATACAGTAGCACTGACACAAACTGGATTTGCAGCAAACATGGAACCCTAACAGCTTCCTAAATCATGCTCCAGGTCTTTGTAAATTCAAGTCTGTTGTATAAGTCAGGAATGTGATTAAAATATGGTTCAGCTCCATCTCCACTGCAAGACAGCCCTCTATTTAAACCAGGGGTCTCAAACACGCGGCCCGCAGAGCTCTTCCCTGCAGCCCACCGGGCTCCCCGCGCCCCCCCCCCTTTAAAAAAATGGGGGGGGGGTTGTTTGGTTTTTTTACCCCCCAGGCAGTTCCTGCTGCCAGACAGTTGTTCTGGTGGTGGGAACTGCCTGGGGGTAAAAAAAAAAAAAATGGGGGGTGGGGTGCGGGGAGCCCGGCGGGCCGCAGGGAAGAGCTCCATGGGCTGCATTGGGAAGAGCTTCGCGGTTTCTGGGAGGGAGGGGGGAGGATCGGGAAGCCGTGTGCACAGGGGAGGAGGTGGAGAAGGGGCGGGGCCTAATGGAAGGGTGGGGTGGGGGAGGGGGCAGCGAGGGGGCGGGGTCAGTGATGTGGCCCTCGGGCCAATGCACTAGTCCTCATGCGGCCCTAGTGGTAATTTGAGTTTGAGACCCCTGATTTAAACCACTCCAGCAGCCTACTGTGCTGTAACAGGTCCCTTCTAGACAGTCATTGTTACAGTGATAAATGGGAACTTCACAAATACTTATGCTAAACTTTCTAAGATCTCTCTGAAATCGTATGCAATTGAATGTGCACCTCTTCTGAAGACACCTGTCTTGTCTAACGCCATGACCATAATGAGAACAGAACCAAGCACTACATTTGCATTGAAACAGTTATTGCCAGCAGGTTGTAGCACATTTTCTCTGCTCACTGGGAACAGAAGTATTTTTTGTTTGAGGACAATGTTGTCGTAGACTACCCACAACACGGCTAATTTATTTTGAATGAATATAGTTAAATATTTTTATTCTTTGGAGCTTTACTTTTTTCTTTTTTTAAAGAAGCTCATCCCCAAAACAGCAGCATTGAGGGGGTTTGTTAGAGCTAACTATTGCTTTTACTTGGACTGACACATATTTGCAGTGATGTAAAAATTTCAGCTTTGGGAGTTTCAGCAAGAGACTGAGTGCTGAAGTGTGCTATGAAAAAGCCTGCAGTCTTCTAAGTGCTTTTGATAAATTTAAGAGATTTAATAAGAAACACTTTTTAAAAATCTGATATTGGGTGTGGGGGAGATAATACATTAAAGAGCATTTAACTTTTAGGCCACCTCACTTAATCCAGTCCAGGTTGGTAGTAACCAAAAGTCATTACAATCTGATGGCTGTATGGTGGTTGATGTGAAATGAGTTATTGATCAGTTAATTTCTCAGAGCACATGACACACACACACAAAACTCATCACAACAACTTCCTGCTCTATAACTTTCCTGTGATGGAGTATACAACGCCCCATACCAGTAAGGAAAGGGCTAAATGGTTACTCTGGGACCAGGAAGCCCCACCCACCACATCTCCAAAGTATGCACTGCTTTCAAGAGGAGCTCAAAAAGAAAACAGGCCAGTTCAGTAGGCTGCAGACAGTGGAAGTGAACTGATCTACCCCCTGAAAGCCTGGGAAGAAGGGCACTGAAGGAGCGCACAGGGAAGACACTGGTGATTCTCAGAAGGCCTGAAACTTTAGCTTTGATTCCAGGTATTTAATGACACTATACCCATTGGGAAAGAAGGAACAGGTGGGAAGTGATCCAGGACACAGCATTATACCACTTCAGTGCAAGACTTAGCTGCTTTACACTGGGTCCTGTATTGGAACCCAGTGGTGAGGGTAAGTCCAGATTTCCCTATAGAGGGTGCCTTCCCCTGATTTGGGGAGTCCAGGGGAGAGAAGGCCCTAAGGACAGAAGGGTCAAGATCCTGAGAACTCAACCCAGGGGGAGCCCTCTCACCTAACTAAAGGGCTGGTCCACACTAACCCCCCGTGTCGAACTAAGATACGCAACTTCAGTTACTTTAATATCGTAGCTGAAGTCGAAGTATCTTAGTTCGATCTTCAAAGCACTTACCGCGGGTCCACACGCAGCAGGCAGGCTCCCCCGTCGACAGCGCTTACTCCTCGCGGCGAGCAGGAGTACCGGTGTCGACGGCGCGCACTTCCGGGATCGATCTCAGAAGATCGATTGCTTACCGCCAAACCCGGAGGTAAGTGTAGACGTACCCGGGGAGCAACCCCATTGCTGGAGTCTATATATATCAAAAGGGGCAGACATAAACATGTGACCTGGCTGAGTCACAGAAGGGCTGGACCACGGCAAGCAGAGGTGCTGGAACTAGGGGTGCTGGAGGTGCGGCATTTTCTTAGAGCTTGCCCACACAGTTATTGTACTGCTATAATGGTTTAGGTAAAGCAGTGCAACGCCCTAGTGCAGATGCAGTTTTACTGGTATAAAGATGCTTATATTGGTATAGCAATAAGATATAGACTTATAAAGTATAGACCTATGATAGTATGAGGATTAGCTGCCCTGGTATGACATGTTTTAATTAGAGATATTCACTATTTAAAACACGTAACATTAGTTCCTTCCAGTAACATTAATTAAAGATGCACATCTTAAACCCATGCATCAAGTTGAGAATATTCCCTTCCTTTGCACATCTGGCTGGGAATAGGAAAAACTAATCTGTGAGACTGAAAACCCTGGCCAGTTTGGGAATTGGCACCAGAGATCAAGGTTTAATTCGATCACTCAAATAAACATGTAAGCCATAGAGTGAGTGTCAAGAACTGCAGCCTCATTTATCCAAGCTACAACAGAGAAAAAACAGGAGGTCCATCATATCTGCTTCCTTTTTGGTTTCATTTCCCTATATTTCTCAACCACACACATTCCCCTTCTTTAATGTTTTATCTACTTTCCTCTGGAACTGATTGATGTCCCTTGTTGCAATGGCAATTTCCTGTACACAGAACTGTTAATCTGGAGACCCAGGTTTGAGTATCTAGCCTTTGATCTGACTCCCTATTTGTCTGCACCACAAAAATCATAGTTTAATCTGCTCAGAAAGTTTTAAGATAGGGAAAGCAGGAAGTGTTGCTTATCAGGCTGTGGTGGGGAAGCCTGCATAGAGCATCATTGCATTATTGTTGAGCCAAGACCCTGTTAGTCCCCCTAACTTTCATGAGCATTATATTCACCCATACTTTAAAAAAGCCAGCATATAGCAAGGTAAGTTAAAGAGGACACTGGCAGTGTGAAGAAGTTACAGTTATCTTTATCAGAAAGATGCACACACTGAGGTAACATCAATTGGCGAGCTCAGCAAGTGTTCTGCACATTACCTAAGATATTGCACACTGAGCTCAGTTCATCAAAGGAGGCACAACAGCAATCATCCTTCCTGATCTGAATGTGAACTGAGTAGTGTCTATGTACATCGGAAATAAAGAGAACCTATCTTACCAGATGCAGCTTGTACAAACACAAGTAGCATGTGTGTCCATATTTAGCTTGTCACGCAGGAGAGTTTAAGTACCTCAAACCTTACCACATACCAGGATTCAGCAGGCTTTAAAAGGATTTATTGGCAACCCAAAGTAAGTATCATTTAACAGCATACATAACTGTAACTCCAGTTTTAACTCCTTTATTTTTATATGCTTGTATTAGTTAATTTCTGCTGATAAAAAAGCACCTAATTTTCTGCAGTATCACTAGTGTGTTGCAGAAATTAGTTGCATAGCATCATTGTTATGCATGGCACTTTACAGAACAAAATAAGATAAGGCCATTCTCCTGAAGAGTTTTTAATCCAACTGTATATTGAGTTGAATTTCTTTACTACAAGCATTTGCAAATTATCTGTTGCTTCTTTGTAAGTGGCTCTTTTTTGTGTGGGGGCTTCCTTTCTCTGTGTCTAATTTGGATGGGGAATAATGAACTTCCTGTGTCGTATGCTGCAGTACAAGGAACCTCATTGTATCCTGACCAAGGAAGAGTATATCAGTAAATAGTTTATATGGGAGCTCTGAAGAATCTTGTTAGAAAGACTTATTCTCCCAGTTCCATTTGTTTGATGAAGTGCATCATGTGATAAATGCATATAATGAACTTCTTCAGTTGCTGCCAGTGAGAAACCCAGCAGCTAAAATGCCGAGTCCCATGGCATCACTGTGTGCATAACAAACTGATTACGTGAATGAAAAGATCATGCAATTCAAAGGATTCTTCTCCTTCCACACTATACAGCACACCAGTGTTATAAGATTTTCTGTGATGTCCCCAACTAAAATATTCTGATTACGAAATCCAGTTCCGTCCAGTGCAATTTTCCTCCCATGACTTAACACTTCATTATGACATCCAGATCTCATTTCTCAAAAAATACCAACTTGCAAAAAGATTTCCTAGTGAAACATTCATGTTTCTAAATGCTTCATTTCTGTTGAGAAAAACTGAGCACAAATTCAGTGTAATAAGGTCAGTTTTTGTTTTTTAAACAAAATAATTTAAAAGCCTTCTGGTATAAAATGCATTTCATCCACAACATAAGCATTACATTTGTGAGATCAAAGGTCAACTCATTAATAAAAAGTCCTTCCCAACTCATGGCTCTAGAATCCATGGTCATTTTAACACAGCAATATCTGACATGCTCTGTCCTGCCCATGCCCCTCTACATTCACGCTGCTTCTAATGCTCAGTCTGAGAACCTTTATCTACTCTAGAGAATTGCACTATTGCAATTTTCACTAGTGTGACTGAACTAGTACAAGCTACAATGGTGTAATGTAGCGGTTCTCAAACATCATTGCACCGTGACCCCCTTGTGACAATAAACATTACTACACGAACCCGGGGGGGGGGAGGGGGACTGAAGACTGACCCCAACTGAGTCCCGCAGCCTGAGCGCCACTGCCCCGGGCGGGGGGGCCAAAGCTGAAGACCGAGGGTTTCTGTCCTGGGCGGGGGGCATGTAACCTTAGCCCTGAGTGACGGGACTTGGGCTTCGGCCCTGGGCCCCAGCAAATCTAACACCAGCCTTGGCGACCCCGTTAAACTGGGATCAGGACCCACTTGGGGGGTCCTGACCCACAGTTTGAGAACCCTTGGTGCAATGCATTCACAGCTGCCATCCTGTTTTAAAGGGTAACACAATGCACTGCATCCACATCCAGAACTGCACCTCTCTCACAATTCCCAGCATGGGTCCCAGAAACACATGCATAAGGTATGTGACATAAAATAAATGTGAGACACAAAGGCGTGTTGGCAAGAGACTTGTCATTATTTCCTGACCCCAGTACTCTGATATAAGTAAGGGTTACATAAGCCTAAGAGCTTTGGGACCTGACAAGGCACAGCATCCACTCACTCCTTTTACAATGGATAATATATATATGCAGATTTTCACATTTTTGATTGATTCCAATAACTGGTTAATGCTGTGTATAAGTGAGGCGACCATTTATATCATGGGTTCTCAACCTTTTTCTTTCTGAGGCCCCTCCCCAACATGCTATAAAGGCTCCATGGCCCACCTGTGCCACAACTGTTTTTCTGTGTATCTAGTAGATTTAAAGTCAGCGTTAGGGAATAGCAAGCAGAGCAATTGCCCAGGGTCCCATACCACAAGGGCCCCCGTGAAGTTAAGTTGCTTGGGCTTTGTCTTCAGCAACAAGGCTCAGACTCCAGCTTTCTGCCCTGGGCCCCAGCAAGTCTAATGCCGGCTCTGCTGTTTGGTTTATTTTGGCAGACCCTCCCCGAAACCTGCTTGCAGCCAGGGGCGCCGACTTCGTGGGTGCTCCGGGGCTGGAGCACCCACGGAAAAAAATTGGTGGGTGCTCTGCACCCACCGGCAACTCCCCGCCATCCCCGGAGCTCGCGCCCAACTTACCGGAGCACCGGGTGATGTTCCGGGGCCCTGCCCCCGACGCCGGCGACGTTGCGGCGGCGTTGGGGGTGGGGCCCCGTGACATCACCGGCGTTGGGGGGCGGGGGCCCCGTGACATCACCGGTGTCGGGGGGGGGGGCCCGGCGTCAGCACCCACCGACACTGACGGAAGTCAGCGTCGCTGCTTGCAGCCCCCTCATAGGCTGGTTGAGAACCACTGATTTATATCACTGTTGGTACCACTATTACACAATTTCCATACGTATTGTACAAAGTATGTCATGTAAGGCAAAGTTTCTCAACCTTTCCAACCTACTGTACCCCTGTCAGAAGTCTGATATGTCTTGCGTACCCCAAGTTTCACCTCACTTAAAATCTACTTGCTTAAAAAATCAGACATAAAAACACAAAAGTGTCGCAGCACACTATTACTGAAAAAATTGCTAACTTTCTCATTTTTACCATATAGTTATAAAATAAATCAATTGGAATATAAATATTGTACTTACATTTCCAGTTTTTCACTTGTGAGCCTTAGCCTCACTGCCCGGGGCGGAAGCATGTAACTTAGCTTGGTGGTGCCCTCCGCGGTGTAGGGCCCCAGGCAATTGCCCTGCTTGCCACCCCTAATATCAGCCCTGCACTTGCGAGCTCCCTAAAGTTGTCCCCCAAACCCCCTGGGACTCGCAACCCCCAGGTTGAGAAACACAAATATAGATGAGTTCAGTACCCTCTGGAAGACCTCTGCGTACCCCCAGGGGTATGTTTACCCCTGGTTGAGAACCACTGATGAGAGGTATCAATGGAAAAGTAATGATTTGCTAAGCATGATTATGCTGTTTAGATGCATGTACAGGGCCGGCGCTTCCACTAGGCGACCCTAGGCAGTCGCCTAGGGTGGCAGGATTTGGGGGATGGCATTTTGCCGCCCCTGGCAGAATTTCGGCAGCAACTCATTTTGCAGCGGCGATTCAGCGGCAGCTTTTTCTCTGGGCAGCAAGAAAAGCGGCCGCTGAAACGCCGCCGAGAACGCAGCGTCAGAGGAGGAGCTGCCGCCGAAGCGCTGCCGGTTACGGCGAAGGAGCGCTGCCGCCTAGGGCGGCAAAAACCCTGGTGCCGCTCCTGTGCATGTATCATCTTTGTATCTGAGATTATGAATACTGGCTATGTATATGTATCTTAAACCTGTGTTGTATTCCTGGGTGACACCCCCCATATAGATTTACGCCAGGGCTAGATAGCCATGTATTGATGGCCCATTAAGAACACTCAGCTCTCACAGTGGGCCATTCACAAAACTCATCCTGCCTAGTAGGTCTTCCTGAGGATGCTCTAGACAGCAAGGAGCCAATGGCTACCCACTGTGATTCCGCAAAATGTGAAAGGGCATGTGATATGCTCATGTGACCCTGGACTACTCCATCTTGTGCCAGTAAATTTCCATACACGGGGCTGTGGGCTTTGTTTGGGACAGTATATTTCCACATGGCAAAGGATATAAAAACACACCCAAAACACCTCTATTTTGTCTCTCTCCTGCTCTAATTCTCTGGACTGTGGATATACAACTAAAAGGAGTATCTTGAACTATGGACAGTAAACCTTCCAATCTTTTGGAAGTTACCAGAGAGACATTTGCAAGCCAGCAATCTATTCCATCACTGCTACAGACCTGATGTAAGGACTTTGCAATCATTTGCATGTATATGATCCAACCATTTATTACTCTCATCTTTTCTTTTATTAATAAATCTTTCGTTAGTTTAGTAAGGATTGGCTGACAGCATGATATTTGGAAAAGAGCTGAAATACATATTGACCTGAAGTAGGTTTCTGATCCTTTGGGATTAGTAAGAACCTCACATATGGTCAAGAGCGGCTCTCACAATTTTGCCACTCCAAGCAGTGGCAGGCAGTAGCCTGCCTGCGTCAGGGGCGGGGCCCCGCTACGTCTGCTTGTGTCGGGGGCGGGGTCCTGCTACGTCTGCCTGCATCGGGGGGGTGGGGCCCCACCCCCGACGCAGGTAGTCCGAGTCCGCGGTGGCAAGGAAAGAGCGGCAGACCTGCCACCGAATTGCCGCCGCGGTGAGTGAGAATGGGGCGGCAGTCCGAGTTCCACGGCAGCAATTCAGCGGCAGGAAGAGCGGACCTGCCACTGAATTGCCACCGCGGGACTCTGCTGCCCCATTCTCGATGCTGCCCCAAGCACCAGCTTGGAAAACCGGTGCCTGGAGCTGGCCCTGCATATGGTGAATTAGGCTTTCAATAACCCCTCACTGTTTTAGACCTGTTTGTCTGGATAGGAGCCAATGGCTGGAAGAGGGGATTGTGTTTGGCTTCTGGTTAACCAGTGTGGTACTACAGAAGCACTTTTGTTACTAGCTTGGTGAATCTAATTATAGAGTAAACAACCCATTTTGGGGGATTGTCTGCTTAATTCTTGCAGTCTGCCCTGAGTATGGCATTCTCAGTGTGGTCCATCCCAGGCACCCAGTCACAAACTGCTTTAAATTGTTCTGTGTTGTACAATAATCTGTGCATGCATCAAAGGGAATAGGCTATGCCCTGACACTTACAGGTGCCATGCTAGAAAGTCAACAGCTTCACCCGCACATGCTGCTGACATCTTTGGGCATGGTCCGCTGCTGGGGTTGTGAGAGATGTGTGGACTGGTGCACTACTGAGGTATGTGGATTTGCTTTTGGGGCTGAAAGCAGGGTTTGTCTTCCTGTGTAGGCATTAACGAATAAGATTTTTCTTCCTTTTCCAGATCTCAGGATTTTGGGAAATGGTGCTGAGATGGCATATGGACTGCCATGCCAAGTCCCAAAAAAGTGAGTCCTTTGTATGTCTGGGTCTCTCAGTTTGTATACTTACTAACTAACCAATGCTTTTTTTGTTTGTTTTGTTCTTTATGATATATAAGTGAATATCCTAAAAATAATTGTTCAGATCACAAATGCATATTTTGAAAATATATAAAGTAGTTTATTTTGCATTGTTTTTTCATGTCTTTTGCTGCTTGGGGGTTGGGATACCAGAAGTGTAGGAACAAAGCAGAGCTGATAACGCAGATTATCATGTCATATGCTCTCAGGCCTGCATGCAGACAGTAGGTGAGTGGCTTGACAGGCAATAGAGTGAGTGCTCTTACCTGACAACTATCACTGAAGGGAGAGCAAGAGCAATGTGGGATCACACACAGTGAACTCATTGCACCATGCAATAGTTTAGTTATATATTATAGACTTATAGAAAGAGACCTTATAAAAATTTTAAAATATATTACCGGCACACGGAACCTTAAATTAGAGTGAATAAATGAAGACTCGGCACACCACTTCTGAAAGGTTGCCGACCCCTGCAAAACTCCTCGCTTAACTTTGTAGTTATGTTCCTGAAAAATGCAACTTTAAGCGAAACGATGTTAAGCAAATCCAATTTCCCCATAAGAATGAACGTAAATGTGGGGGTTAGGTTCCAGGGAAAAATTTTTCACCAGACCAAAAAAAAAATTACATATATATATAAACACAGTATAAGTTTTAAACAAACAATTTAATACTATACACAGCAATGATGATTGTGAAGCTTGGTTGAGGTGGTGAAGTCAGAGGGTGGGATATTTCCCAGAGAATGCCTTACTACTAAATGATGAATTGGCCCGTGGCTGAGCCCTCAAGGGTTAACACATTGTTGTTAATGTTGCCTCACACTCTACAAGGCAGCACAAATGGAGGGAGGGAGACAGCATGGCAGACAGAGACACACACCCTGTGTGTGTGAGAGAAAGAGATGTGCATTGCCCCTTTAAGTACGCTGATGCCACTCTAAGTACATTGCCTTTTTAAGTAGATTAGCAAGTTGATACAGCAGCTGCTGACAGCAAGCTCCCTCCATCCTGAGCCCTGTCATGTCCCCCACTGCTCTATAGAGATGAGGTAAGCGGGAGGCAGGAGCAGGGGGGAGGGGGACACCCTGACATTAGCCCCCCACTTCTCCCCCACCCCTGCACAGCAAGCAGGAGGCTCCCGGAAGCAGCTTCAAGGCAAAGGGCAGGAGCAGCACATGGCAGTGCGGGGAGGGACAGCTGAACTGTCTGGCAATTGATAACCTGCTGGGCGGCTGCCGCACAGGGAATTTAAGGGAGCGGGGAGCTGATAGGGGGGCTGCCAGTCCACCCTGGTTCCAAGCCCCCACCAGCTAGTTGCAACGGGCTGCTCTTTTTGCAAGCAGTGGACAAAGCAGGCGGCTGCCAAACAACGTTATAAGGGAGCATTGCTCAACTTTAAACGAGCATGTTCCCTAACTGATCAGCAACGTAACAATGAAACAAAGTTAACCGGGACGACTTTAAGTGAGGAGTCACTTTATGAAATCAGAGGGACACAATAACTGTGGAATTTCACAATGCTGTTGTTAGAATGACTCTTAAGAGAAGACATAAACTTAAATTCTATAATCCACAATGTAAACTTGGCCCCTTAATGTCACTGTTTCCACTTTAAAAGGACAATCTCATGGAAGATGTTGTTTCATAGTTCTTATTAAATTGTGAAGTTTTGAAACTGTACTTTACGCCTTTCCAAAATGTTACCCCTCCTTGCAGAGACTCTTTAGTTTGGTGTCACAGGTTACTTAGAGATGTTGGGCCTGCTGTTACTGATTGGATTACAGGAGGGTTTTGTTTTTTAAAGCAATCATGGAAGCATTTTGGTAGCTATATCCTTGCAGCCCACCCTATTCCCAAAACAGCCATATAAAATTACCGTTCATGAGTTTAGCAAGACAAATATAAGGGTGAGGACCAGTGGGTCACATTTTGAGAGGAAAGATGTGATCTGATCCAAGAATTACTGAGTTCTAATCCCAGCTCTGATGCTGATTCCAATTCTGTGGTCTTGGCCAAGTTATTTTTTCTGCACATTTTGGGTGCCTCAAGCTTTACATACCCATCTTTAGACACTTGTTCTCTCAAATTGGTCCTCCATAATTAGTGGACCCTTTTGAAAATGTGGGCCTAAATCTTACTGAGTCTCAATTTCCCCAGTTGTAAAATGAGGATATTACTGAGGCTGCTCCCTATTACAACATAGCATAATCACAGAAATGTAGTACTGGAAGGTACCTCAAGAAGTAATCAAATCCAGCCCCTTGTGCTAAGGCAGGACCATCTAAACCTGGACCATCCCTAACAGGTGTTTGTTCAACCTTTTCTTAAAAACCTGCATGATGGGGATTCCAAAACCACCCTTGGAAACCTATTCCAGAGGTTAACTATGCTTATTGTTAGAAAGTTTTTCCTAATATCTCACCCAGATCTCCCTTGCTGCCAGTTAAGCCCATTACTACTTGTTCTCCATGTCCACTGGAGATAGAACAGTTCTTAACTTTTATCAAGTCTCCCCTCAGCCTTCTTTTTTCATCCCCAGTATTTTTAACCATACAATCCTGAGGTATAATAGCATTTTTCACAACTACGTTTCATTGTTGACTCATATGCAATTTGTGAAGCACTATACTCCCCAGATCCTTTTCAGCCGTACTATTGTCTGGCCAGTTTTTAGACATTTTGTAGTTGTGCATTTGATTTTTTCCTTCCTAAGGTAAGTACTTTGCACTTGTCTTTACTGAATTTCATCTTGTTGATTTCAGACCAGTTTTCCAGTTTGTCAAGGTCATTTTGAATTCTAATCCTGTCGTCCAACGTCCTTGCAACTCCTCCCATCTTGGTGTCATCCACAAATTTTATAAGCATACAGTCCACTCCATTATCCAAGTCATTAAGGAAAATACTGGAGAGTACCAGACCCAGGGCTGACCCCTATGGGATCCCACTAGATATCTTTCCAGATTGACAGCGAATCATTGATAACTCCTCTTTGAGTACAGTCTTTCAACCAGTTGTTCATCTACCTTATCATAATTTCATCTATATCACATTTCCCTAGTTGGTTTATGAGAATATCATGTGGGACTGTGTCAAAAGCCTTACTAAAATCAAGATATTTACATCTACTACTTCCTCCCATCCACTAGGCCAGTAATTCTATATCCTTTTGCTATTCTTTTGTACTCTTTTTTAGCAATAATACTACGTCAAAGGTGCATTATGAGGTTTACTTTATTCATGTTTAAATACTCAATAGACAAAAAGCACTATATGAGTGTTAAGAGTTGTTATTCTGGGCCTGGTAATCTTAACAATGTCTCTTCACAAAGTAGTAAGTGAGGAATCTCTATAGCCAAAAGTAAAACATGGAAACTAACCTGCTTGTTGTTCATTCTGAAACCTGGAATTTGGTCACTTTGGAGTATCCCATAGTAGATTCTTTTTGGCACTGTCACACTTTCACATATACTAAATAGTGTCTAGATATTTCCTGAACAGGACTATCTCCAGGGATTGAAACCGTAGGGTATACAGCTTATAAATAAAGATAGTGATGTATGAGCAGAAAAGAGCAGAGCACAACTCTTCTGGGAATCACTCCAAGAAAATCAATATGCAAGATGGCACGTTATCCCCACACAGAGCTGGCAAGGGAAGAATAACATTTGGATTTGATCATTTTAAAATCAAATACAAATTAATTCTGTGCTCGTACGTACATGCTGCTCTCCCATTGAAATTAAAGGGTATATCTAATGGTAAAGTTTGACCTATTGTGATAGATTCAGACCTTGTATCAGCAGATGCAGCTCCACTGACTTTGGTGGAACATGAGGTCTGAATTTGGTACCTAGTTTTTGACACACCTATGGGTCTTCTGGAAAGGATCATTGTAATTTATTCTCTATCTTTGTTGTTGTCCAACCTTTCCATAGCATAAACTCATTCTTAGGAGAGTCTGCGAATAGCTTTACAACTTGCCACTGCACACAAGGGGTAACAACAAGAGACTGAACCCAGAAGAGATTCCAATGGATGAACTGGCAGCAAAGAGAGTCATGGTGTTACTATGCAGGGTGCAGTCAGGTGTTTTTGTGTGTTTTGTTTGACTGTAATCTGGAAATAAACAGGGTTCCAATGGAGTTTGTGGTGTGCTGATGTAATGTGCTCATGCCAGCCTTTGTTGCTTAATAAATGGATTGGTACTCATTGAACCATTTGTAGTTTTTATTTGCAGCCTCAATGAGATGCAAAATTTAACCTGCTGATGAGAAATGTAACAGGTTCTTATCCACAGAAAATACAGGTGATGGTGTGAGCTGGTACAATTGAATGCAATATGGCACCATATAAACTCAGAATAGCGTATGGGTATAATAGATGGAATTCTTCATGGACTATATAGATTTTCAGAAGAGAAAAAGGGAGCTTAGCGCACACCAACTGGAAGGCTCCTCTAAACATAAAGAAGTGGCATGAAAGAAGGCACAAAAATAGGAGTGAGCAAATGATATATAAGGAGATAGACATGGGTAGTAGGTAGTGAATCTGAGGCAGTACAGGAGATGAGAGTGAAGATTTGGGTGAGTGCAAACTTAAGGGGAATCTTGTTTGTGTTTTTTTTTTATTGTTGTATGCAGTAATAGAACTGAACTATTTCATATGAGGGTTGCCAACTTTCCAATTTCTGAAAACTGGACACCCCTGCTCTGCCCCCTCTCCAGAGGCCTACCCTTTGCTCCACCCCTCCCCCAAGGTCCCACCCTCTGCTCACTCCTCTCCCCACCACCTGCCCTGCACCCAGCCCAGGGACCACTGTACTCTTCTCACCCCTCCAGTTACCTGGCGAGGGGGAGGCTCTCTCCATAAGCCACTCACTCAAGTCACACAAGAAGTCTGTGGAAGAGCTGGAAATAGAACCCAGAAGTCCTGACTTCCAGCCCCACCTCACCCCTGCTCTAACCACAAAACACCACTCTTTTCTCTAGCCAAGAATAGAGCTCAGGAGTCCGGAGTCCCAGCTCCCCTGCTCTAACCACTCACCCCCACTCCTCTCCCAGAGCAAAGGATGGAACCCAGGTGTCCTGGCTCCTAGCCCCCCTGCTCTAATACCTCCCCTCCCAGAACCAGGGAGAGAACCCAGGAGTCCTGACTCCCAGCTCTCCCCCACCCCCTCAACTCCTCGGTCCCCAACACCAAGGCAAGGGACGGTCCCAAACATGCCCAGGTCTGGGTCCGTGGAACTGGGGGGCAAGGAGCTGCTCATTTCCATCTGGGGAACTTGCCCCATTGTTTGTAACCATCCCCCCTGACAGCCACAACCCGCTTGCCCTGGCTGGCTCCAAAAAACTTACATGGAAATATTGGTTCTGGGGTCTCCTTGCTTCTCCCAAGGGGTTTAAAGACCCACCCATCCTGGTTCCTCCACACCCTACGGTGAGGGGCTCTTGGGGCCCCGGCTCTAGGGCTACCTCGTAAGTGGCTGGGGCAGACTGGCTGCAAAGTGCCGGAGCCTGCCAACTTCTGCCACCTGGAAGACTGCGGGTGCCCAAGTTCCTAGGGAGCGGCTCCTACCTGGGCAGTGATTGTGCTGTGTGTGGAGCCTGGATTGACAGCCCGGCCTGGCCCTTCAGGGAAAGTAGCCCCGCGCAGCGCGGAAAGCCCGGACCCCTCTGCAGCCGACGGGGGGGGGGGGGCGAGTGGAGTGAGGCCAGGGGCTGCTCTCCAAACGGCTCCTCTCCCGACAGCCGCACCCCACAGGTAGCAGGCTGCCCCCTTTTTTTGTGTGGCATGCTCGGAGTTTGCCCTCCCCTCACCTGCTCTGCTCACAGCGCCAGTGCAAACCTGCGGGTGCTCCCCTTCCCCAGCCCCGGGCTGGCCCCCTCCTCAGCCAGAGATGCCTCCCCAGGTTGCAAGAGGCCTGCTGTAGCCGCTGCTGAGGCTCTCCATCAGCAGCTGAGGAGCTGCTGGTCTTCCTGCCCTCTCGGTGGGGAGGCTGATCACAGTTACTCTGGTAACCGGACTTTTAGTGTCTGGTCAGCAGTGCTGACTGGACACTGCCAGGTCCCCTTTTCTAACAGATTTTCTGGTTGAAACCTGAACACCTGGCAACCCCATAAGTCTAAAACATTAGTTTGTTGATATCTTTGGAAATTCTTTTCCTGATAATCATCATGTTTCTTTGTGCTACTTTTAAGTTTTGGAGTCTAAGGGCAACAGTCAAAAGAATACAATAGTTTATGCCACGTTGTTCTAAATTAATTCTGTTCATCAGTTGCTTTCTGCTCTTCTTTCTTACTCTTTTTCTTTTGGCTTTTGCATGTTGTAACCTCTGTATGGCTGGAAGTTCTTACATTACCAAAGCAATGATTTAGCTCTGACTGCACTGGGGAATCCCAAGAAATAATATAGGTTCCACCAGATGACATGGCACATCTCCAACACCTCAGACTCCAGTGTGGTTTGAATACTGTATCTAAGCTTAGTAAGATATCTTGCTGTGTACATTTTCTGGTAAAAAGTCCTCTATGACAAAATATCACCCTTCTTGGAAGAAAAAGCATATTCTGCCATAATCTTGATATCACAAGTTAGCTCATTTAAAGGTGGTATGCCCTAATGCTGAGTTTCATTTATTATTATTATAACACCATTTTTATAACACCATGAGTGTGCACTGTGCTTTATTTACAAATGACAGATACAATCACGTCCCCAAAAAGCATACAATCTCAGGACCAAATATTGAGATCCTTAACTTGAGGCCATATAGTGCCTTGGAGATCCATTAGTAGAGATGATCCTCTATTGATAATGATCACCCTTTCTGTGTAGAAAGGGGGCAGCAGCCCAGAAACACTGAGTGTATGAATGGGAAGAGGTAGGAAAAGCTGAGGGATGCCATCATCCCCCCATCAACTGCACGAGGAATCAGCAGAAAAAATTCATTCTGCCTCAGGCTGAACTTATTTGTCCAGAAGTTCCCTGCAGCTACTCTGCATCCCTGGAATAATCTTTAAAATTGAAATGAAAACTTTTACTTTTTTACAATTTGGATGTGGATTCATTGCTTGTGAAAGGCTTCACATTCACAGTCCTGGAATCATAGAATCATAGAATCTCAGGGTTGGAAGGGACCTCAGGAGGTCATCTAGTCCAACCCCCTGCTCAAAGCAGGACCAACCCCAACTAGATCATCCCAGCCAGGGCTTTGTCAAGCCTGACCTTAAAAACCTCTAAGGAAGGAGATTCCACCACCTCCCTAGGTAACCCATTCCAGTGCTTCACCACCCTACTAGTGAAAACGTTTTTCCTAATATCCAACCTAAACCTCCCCCTCTGCAACTTGAGACCATTACTCCTTGTTCTGTCATCTTCTACTACTGAGAACAGTCTAGGTCCATCCTCTTTGGAACCCCCTTTCAGGTAGTTGAAAGCAGCTATCAAATCCCCCCTCACTCTTCTCTTCTGCAGGCTAAACAATCCCAGTTCCCTCAGCCTCTCCTCATAAGTCATGTGCTCCAGCCCCCTAATCATTTTTGTTGCCCTCCGTTGGACTCTTTCCAATTTATCCACATCCTTCTTGTAGTGTGGAGCCCAAAACTGGACACAGTACTCCAAATGAGGCCTCACCAGTGCCGAATAGAGGGGAATAATCACGTCCCTCGATTTGCTGGAAATGCCCCTACTTATACAGCCCAAAATGCCGTTAGCCTTCTTGGCAACAAGGGCACACTGTTGACTCATATTCAGCTTTTCGTCCACTGTAACCCCTAGGTCCTTTACTGCAGAACTGCTGCCCAGCCATTCGGTCCCTAGTCTGTAGCAGTGCATGGGATTCTTCCGTCCTAAGTGCAGGACTCTGCACTTGTCCTTGTTGAACCTCATCAGATTTCTTTTGGCCCAATCCTCTAATTTGTCTAGGTCCCTCTGTATCCTGTCCCTACCCTCCAGCGTATCAACCACTCCTCCCAGTTTAGTGTCAGTTTAGTGGAGACTGAAGTCCCTTGTTTATCAGCAGAACAGATATAGCACAGACATTGCCATCCCTAGCCTTGTGACAGAGGGTTTTCAGATGTTCAATGTGCCCCCTGCACTGAATACCAGTCCAACTGATCCCCACCTCCACCAGTCTCTTCAAAGTGGTCTCATACAAGTGCAGATTTTGGCTGCTTCTCCTAAAAATCACACTCCCTGCTGTACCAAACCAGAGGTTAACAAGACACCTGGTGAGCTCCTCTGGTCAGCTAGCAGCACACTGGGTAGTCAGCTTGTAATGTTGTTTTGCACAGATGGCCTGAACTAGGCAGGAAATAGAGAAGGTTGCATATGTAAGCAGGGGAATGGTCTCGCTTTGTGGGGAACTTTCCTGGCTTACACACTACCCCGGTGAAGTGGGCTAGTGAAAGGATCTGAGTCCTCGCTCCCACTTCCTTTACCCAGAGACTTGTTTGACCTAGAGGGTTCCCCTTCCACTCTCCTGTGTGGCAGAGACTTGTAACCCCAACAAGGACATCAGAACCAGTGTCTCTGGAATGTAAGGGAAGTTCAGTCTGTTCCTCACAAGTCCCAGGCCTCCTTCTCAGGCCTTGGCTGTGTTGCAGGGATGCTATGGGTTGGACACTTGCTCTGGTGGTGGCCACACGCTCTCAGGCTCTAGGGGGCAGGACCTTTCTTTCCAGCGTCGCCCCTGCCCCATCGGGGTTACGATCCCCCTCCAAGTCTGGACTGCAGAGCTTCTTGGCTGGGGGTGTCTCCCTGTGCTGAGCCTGCTGCCCAGGGTCCCCCTCGCTCTCTCCCCAGTTGCTCGCCGCACCCGGTCTGGACTTCTCTAGCCCCAGCTCCACTCTGCCTCAGCACGGCTGCTGCTGCTACTCTGCCTCCAGCTCCCAGGGCTGCTTCTCTGGCCGCTCTGGCTCTGGTTGCTACAGATCTCCTCCCAGGATAGGTCTGCTCTGTGGACTGCTTCTGTGATTCTGCTCCCAACACTGACCTGCTTCCTGAGCTGCTTTTCTGGCCCTTCTGGATCTGGCACAGCTCTGTTCCCCGGCTCAACTTGTGCTCCTGCTTTCTCCTTAGCTATCTGACCCAGGCAATTCCAGCTCACACAGAGGACGGGACCACCCTGGCTTCCTTACTCTCTGATTAGCCTGCCCACCCTGTCAATCAGGCTGACCCAGAGCATTGGCCTCTCCCCATTGGTTCCAGAGAACTGTCAGTCTCAAGATCCTGATTTCCCATTGACCCTTCCCCATTCATAGAATCATAGAATCATAGAATCTCAGGGTTGGAAGGGACCTCAGGAGGTCATCTAGTCCAACCCCCTGCTCAAAGCAGGACCAACCCCAACTAGATCATCCCAGCCAGGGCTTTGTCAAGCCTGATCTTAAAAACCTCTAAGGAAGGAGATTCCACCACCTCCCTAGGTAACCCATTCCAGTGCTTCACCACCCTACTAGTGAAAAAGTTTTTCCTAATATCCAACCTAAACCTCCCCCTCTGCAACTTGAGACCATTACTCCTTGTTCTGTCATCTTCTACCACTGAGAACAGTCTAGATCCATCCTCTTTGGAACCCCCTTTTAGGTAGTTGAAAGCAGCTATCAAATCCCCCCTCACTCTTCTCTTCTGCAGGCTAAACAATCTCAGTTCCCTCAGCCTCTCCTCATAAGTCATGTGCTCCAGCCCCCTAATCATTTTTGTTGCCCTCCGTTGGACTCTTTCCAATTTATCCACATCCTTCTTGTAGTGTGGGGCCCAAAACTGGACACAGTACTCCAAATGAGGCCTCACCAGTGCCGAATAGAGGGGAATAATCACATCCCTCGATCTGCTGGAAATGCCCCTACTTATACAGCCCAAAATGCCGTTAGCCTTCTTGGCAACAAGGGCACACTGTTGACTCATATTCAGCTTTTCGTCCACTGTAACCCCTAGGTCCTTTTCTGCAGAACTGCTGCCCAGCCATTCGGTCCCTAGTCTGTAGCAGTGCATGGGATTCTTCCGTCCTAAGTGCAGGACTCTGCACTTGTCCTTGTTGAACCTCATCAGATTTCTTTTGGCCCAATCCTCTAATTTGTCTAGGTCCCTCTGTATCCTATCCCTACCCTCCAGCGTATCAACCACTCCTCCCAGTTTAGTGTCATCTGCAAACTTGCTAAGGGTGCAGTCCACACCATCCTCCAGGTCGTTGATGAAGATATTGAACAAAACCGGCCCCAGCACCGACCCTTGGGGCACTCCACTTGATACCGGCTGCCAACTAGACATGGAGCCATTGATCACTACCCGTTGAGCACGACCATCCAGCCAGTTTTCTATCCACCTTACCGTCCATTCATCCAGCCCATACTTCTTTAACTTGCTGGCAAGAACGCTGTGCGAGACTGTATCAAAAGCTTTGCTAAAGTCAAGAAATAGCACATCCACTGCTTTCCCCTCATCCACAGAGCCAGTTATCTCATCATAGAAGGCAATTAGGTTAGTCAGGCATGACTTGCCCTTGGTGAATCCATGCTGACTGTTCCTGATCACTTTCCCCTCCTTTAAGTGGTTCAAAATTGATTCCTTGAGGACCTGTTCCATGATTTTTCCAGGGATTGAGGTGAGACTGACTGGCCTGTAGTTCCCCGGATCTTCCTTCTTCCCTTTTTTAAAGATGGGCACTACATTCGCTTTTTTCCAGTCATCCGGGACCTCCCCCGATTGCCATGATTTGTCAAAGATAATGGCCAATGGCTCTGTAATCACATCGGCCAACTCCTTTAGCACCCTCGGATGCAGTGCATCCGGCCCCATGGACTTGTGTTCGTCCAGCTTTTCTAAATAGTCCCGAACTACTTCTTTCTCCACAGAGGGCTGGTCACCTCCTCCCCATACCGTGCTGCGGAGTGCAGCCATCTGGGAGCTGCCCTTGTCTGTGAAGACAGAGGCAAAAAAAGCATTGAGTACACTAGCTTTCTCCGCATCCTCTGTCACAAGGTTCCCTCCCTCATTCAGCAAGGGGCCCACACGTTCCTTGACTTTCTTCTTGTTGCTAACATACCTGAAGAAACCCTTCTTGTTACTCCTAACATCTCCAGCTAGCTGCAACTCCAAGTGTGATTTGGCCTTCCTAATTTCACTCCTGCATGCCTGAACAATATTTTTATACTCCTCCCTGGTCATTTGTCCAATCTTCCACTTCTTGTAAGCTGCTTTTTTGTGTTTAAGACGAGCAAGGATTTCACTGTTAAGCCAAGCTGGTCGCCTGCCATATTTACTTTTCTTTCTACACATCGGGATGGTTTGTTCCTGCAACCTCAATAAGGTTTCTTTAAAATACAGCCAGCTTTCCTCGACTCCTTTCCCCCTCATGTTATTCTCCCAGGGGACCTTGCCCATCAGTTCCCTGAGGGAGTCAAAGTCTGCTTTTCTGAAGTCCAGGCTCTGTATTCTACTGTTCTCCTTTCTTCCTTGTGTCAGGATCCTGAACTCGACCATCTCATGGTCACTGCCTCCCAGGTTCCCATCCACTATTGCTTCCTCTACTATTTCTTCCCTGTTTGTGAGCAGCAGGTCAAGAAGAGCTTTTCCCCTAGTTGGTTCCTCCAGCACTTGCACCAGGAAATTGTCCCCTACACTTTCCAAAAACTTCCTGGATTTTCTGTGGACCGCTGTATTGCTCTCCCAGCAGATGTCGGGGTGATTAAAGTCACCCATGAGAACCAGGGCCTGTGATCTAGTAACTTCTGTTAGTTGCTGGAAGAAAGCCTCGTCCACCTCATCCGCCTGGTCTGGTGGTCTGTAGCAGACTCCCACCACGACATTACCCTTGTTGCTCACACTTCTCAATTTGATCCAGAGACTCTCAGGTTTTTCTGCAGTTTCATACTGGAGCTCTGAGCAGTCATACTGCTCTCTTACATACAACGCAACTCCCCCACCTTTTCTGCCCTGCCTATCCTTCCTGAACAGTTTATATCCATCCATGACAGTACTCCAATCGTGTGAGTTATCCCACCAAGTCTCTGTTATTCCAATTACGTCATAATTCCTTGACTGTGCCAGGACTTCCAGTTCTCCCTGCTTGTTCCCCAGGCTTCTTGCATTTGTGTATAGGCATTTAAGATAACTCACCGATCGTCCTGCTGTCCCATTCTTTTGGTACTGGGAGTTAGCTAACCAAAACACCCCCACTAAGTTTTAGTAAGGGGACAACAGTCCCCTTACACATAGAATCAAGGGGTAAATGCTGATGTTCATAAACAGGCACATACGTGGCTTCCAGTGCATAAGATGAAAGGGAAGTAAGTAGGTAGAAGGGCTGGAACACACAGGCTCCAGGACTTGTGGGAAGCCATTGGAGGACTATCTAAACATAAGCTTAGCAACACTTAGCTGCATCCTTACTGCAAAGTGGGTGGGTAGGAACACACTTTAAAGCAAAACCTGCTTTAACCCACACCCCCAGTCATGCATGCGAGCACTTATTCAAATGTCATATAAGCACATGTCTGAGGTTTTGTGTGTGGATGGATGGTACCAGTGTCTGGGCTAAAACATATGGTAAGTCTGCAGTGCAGAACCCTTATAGGGATCACTTCTAGCAGTGAGAGAATAGTTTGGTTTCCATCCCCGATCAGTCTTTGGTCTCTGCTGAGATGGCTAACTATATTGGTAGATTTTGTGGTGTGGATACTTCTCCATTGGAAACTGGACTAAGATCACCAATTCATTTTACAGAGGCCACCAAACAACCACCAGAAGATAATAAGTTTCAGTCACTGCCAATCTGGGCTGGATAGTGACAAGATCTATTCCATACCCCATTACCAATCCTCCAAGCCACTGAATTCCCACAAGAAAATAAATCTTTTTGTTGTATGCGGTTATTTGACAGTGTAGAGGCCACCTGTTTCCACTTACGTGTTTGTCAGTTACCTGATGTTTCAGAGCAGCAAGGGGAATTCACTCTGTCTTGAAGGTATTTTAGTGTAAAAATGGGAAGAAAGATAGTCTTGTGGTTAAAACACATGAATGGGAGACAAGAGGCCCCACAACAGACTTCCTCTGTGACCCTGTGAATATCAGTTACTCTTTCTGTGCCTCACTTTCTCCAACAGTAAAAAGGGGGTTTGATTATGGAATTCATTCATATTTATGAAATGCTTAGTTATTGCTAATCCCCCCCCTCCTTTAACTTCCAAGAAATTCAGTGGTAGATTCCCCCCACCCTCAATATTTGGAAACTAAAAGTCACTCCTTCGACTTGGGTTTAACCAAGTTGTGTCTCTTTACAAGATTATTTAAATATATAAGAATAATAACAATCAAATTAAGTCTTACAATTTAAGCTTGGCTCTTGCTATTATATCTTCAGGGAGACATGTTTGTTTTCTATCCAATGCAGTGAGTGAAGTCTGAATATCAGCACAAATCTTTAGCCATATCTCAGAATGGTAGGCCATGAGAGGTAACTGAAGCATATTTCTTTATTGGCCATGCTTGTGAAGACCTTGTGCTCAGCTTGATGGCATTTATCTGTCTCAGAGTATGTAACACAATAACTTTTGAACACCACATCTGATCAATTCCTAAATTTCAGGGAATGTTCCAGGCATCAATGGCCTGAACCCTTTTGATTTTGGAGAAAATCAGAAAATCAAAATGGGACAAATGGGGGACATAGGGAGCACCTGCCACCTGACTGGCACAGCCAGAGCTTCATGCACCTCTTTACTTGTCTATATATAAAACAGCTGGTTGATGGCACCTATTAATGGCTTCGAGCATAAGAATACCCCTTGTCATCTTGGCCTGTTCTCGCAATAGAAATGAACATTTTGATAACTCATTCAAGGTATCTCCCCGACAGAAAGAAAAATAATGGCTGGGGGGAGGGTGGGGGAAGGAGGGGCGGACACAGAGCCCCTGACATGGGGCTGGGGAATGGAGGACTTGGGGGCACACATGCAGCCTCTGACATGGGAGGAGACTGGAGGGAACACAAAGCCTCTGACACGCAGGGGAAGGTGGGAATCAGGGGCGCACACAACCCCTGGCAGAAGAGGAGATTGGGGAACCCTGGCATGTGGCAGAGAGGAGGATGGGGGCACACAGAGCTTTGACTGTGGGGTGATGAGGGACACACAGAGTCCGAAGCAAGAGGGGGGTGAGGTGGGATAAGTTTCAAGGAGTCCCTGAAATACGGGTGGATAGGAGGGTGGCAAACAAAGAGCTTGGGGTAGGGAGATGGAGGAATGTTTGTAGCCCCTGTTGTGTGCAATAAGCTCTGCCTACAGAAGCTATAAAGAGTGTGACTCCCTAGTTCACTTTTTTTTTTTAAGTATACACCTGTACATATTCTGATTGTCTCCCTCTTCCATGCCATTCATATGTTGTTTGCTTTTTAGATTACTATCGGTTCAGGAGAGCAACTGTACTTTCCTGTGTGCTTAGAACGTGCCTAGCAGATTGTGCACTATCAGAATACAAATAATAAGAAGTAACTCATTGCTAAGAAACCATTTTTGCACTAGAGCTAATTCATACCCAAAAAAGTGTTTTTCCTATATACTTTTTTTAATCCCACCCCTCAATCTCTTACATCATCAAGTTTGGCCAGATCCTGAAAGCCCTACTGACACAAATCATCGACCATTTACTCCCATTAGTTCCCCTGAGACTGTTTGCATTTGCAGAATTAAGGCCTATATTTTATTAACTTAAAAATTAACAGTAAAAATAGGAATCCAGTTGGAATCACTGACTTATTTATCCCGATATTAATGTCAGTGTTATCTCCTATCACTTCTGTAATAGCACAACCCTCATCACTCTATAGTGTATCATACATTGTACTTACCTGCATGGTACTAGTAGCATTTTGAATATGTTTTGAATAATAGAAGATGAGTTGCCTTAATGCCACATTGTTCTTTTAAATAATAAACCATTTGACGAAGACAGACTTTTGGCTGCTGTCCATGACTATCATATGGTACACAGAGATAAGGGAAGATCTTGTGATTAGGTTCTAAAAAGGAAAAAAAGTAATAAATGTAGTTGTCAGCTGGCTCTTGCTTGTCATGTTTCATAATCCTCATATACAAATTTAGGAAATTAGTGAAACTGCTGAAATGATGACTATGAGCATGGTCTATGTACTCTAGAATTCTGAGAAAGTGGAATTTGCTGCAGAATTGTGCTCCAAAATCTAAGGCAGGCATCTGCAACCTTTGGCACGCGGCTTGCCAGGGTAAGCCCCCTGGCCGGCCAGGCCGGTTTGTTTACTTGCCGCGTCCACCGGTTCAGCCGATCATGGCTCCCACTGGCCGCGGTTTGCCGTCACAGGCCAATGCGGGCTCCGGGAAGCGGTGGCCAGCACATCCCCCGGCCCTTGCCACTTCCTGCAGCCCCCATTGGCCTGGGACGGTGAACCGTGGCCAGTGGGTGCTGCGATTGGCCAAACCGGTGGACGCGGCAAGTAAACAAACCGGCCCAGCCCACCATGGGGCTTACCCTGGCAAGCCACGTACCGAAGGTTGCCGATGCCTGATCTAAGGCTTTGTCTATACTAAAAATTGCATTGGCTTAACTAACGGTGTTTTTAAATTGGTTAAACTAAAGTGATCTAAGCTGGGTTTAAATAATTTTAAGTGTGCCCACAAAGGGGTTTGTGCTCTTTAACTAAATCAATTAAAAAAAACATCCTTAGTCGATGCAACTTTTAACACAGACAAGGTCCAAGCTTTAACTTAAAAAAAATAATTTCTAGCCCTTGTCATGGCAAAGAAAACCTTCCAATCATGAACTAATCATAAATTGATGTAGAGATGTCTGCCTAAACCAGCAGACAGCCTAGAATAATAGCATTGAAAGATGTGAACTGCTCCACTCATTTTAATAGGGTATTCACTTTGAAAATTAAGCTGTTGTGTACACATACAACTTACATTTCAGCAAAGTCCATTTTAAAATGTATTTATGTCTGGTCTACACACAGTTTTCATACTGATTTAACTATTTTGGTAGTTTGGGTTTTAACTATGCTGGTTTCAAACCAAGACAGTGATACAAAAAATGTGTGTACACAAGCCCTTAGTTAAACTAGTACAAACTCCTAAGAAGACACGCTTATCTCAATTTAGTTGAAGCCAATAACTTAAATGATTTTAGTTAAACCAGTGCAAATTGTGTGTGCAAAGCACAATGATATTTATTTCACTGTCAACAATATTAACTATTTCATGACTGGAGTGATGATGATCAATACATTTACTCACAAATTCAAACCGTCTTTCCACACTTTCCCAGATGTCAAAAGGTCCAACTGCAGGGGCACCATTTCAGATTTCTGGAGAGGGGGGACTTTAACTGTGATTCCAGGGGCTATTTTTTGCAGATAATAACTTAGAAATTAGTTGACAGGAGCACTGTACCTAATTCCTATATAAAGAAAGAAAAAATATATACAAACACCAATTAAAGCCATATTTTATGTTTATATTATATTTAGAACAATCAGGAGATTTAATACAGCAAGATATTCCCAATCCCAAACCTGGAGATATCAGTTCTGGGGCTTTAACACAGATATCAGAAACACTAGTTTGATACTTTGTACACTATCTTTAGTAGAGATAAATAAAAATAAATAAAATCTGCTTGAAATGTGCTTACTTTCTCTAACAGACACACTCTGTGTTACTGCCTCTATTTTAGTCAATTGTTTTTCACTCCACTAAACATTTATTTAATTTTAAAATATGCAATTAAGCTTTTTTCTCTTTTATTAAGAACGGGAATTTATTTTTTTAATTATTTTGGCATTTATGTTTGCTGATCACAATCATGTATGTAACTCACTCATTACTATTAGTATCAGACTTGGAACCACATTTATTTTCATACAAATGTTAAGTTATTTTACACATATAACTAAAATAAGTTTGAAAATAAGTGATCTTCAGTTGCACGGTGTCTAAAGTTATGTGTTTAGCTAAAAATTTTTTGTAAAACTGGCACTGCTAGGGTGAGTACAAGCTAAATTTACATTCTAGAAGGATACTATTATTTGATTGTACCTGTGACAGGTTGGTATCAGAGAAACCCCCTTGGAGCTGCCACCTGGTGTGCCAAGACTACTTCTGCCCCTGCTTTCCTGCCTTTTCCAGCTTGGGACTCCAGAATTCTGTCTGTTTTGAGCCAGACCCGCTAGTCTGCTGCAAACCCAGACCCAGGTCTGAACCACGTCCCCTAACAGCTGTAGGCTCGCCTGAAAGCAGCTTAGGAAGTGTTCTTGCCTTTGACACCCAGGTGCCCAACTCCCAATGGGGTTCAAACCCTGAATAAATCCGTTTTACCCTGTATACAGCTTATACAGGGTAAACTCATAAATAGTTCACCCTCTATTTCACAGATGGAGAGGTATGCACAGCTGTTTGCCCCCCTCCAGGTACTAACACGTACTCCAGGTAACTTAATAAGTGAAAAGTGATTTAATAAGTACAGAAAGTAGGATTTAAGTGATTCCAAGTAGTAACAGACAGAACAAAGTGAGTTACTAAGCAAAATAAAATAAAACACGCAAGTCTATATCTAATCACACTGAATACAGATAAAAACCTTACCAGTTCCAGTAAACTTCCTTTTACAGGCTATGGTCCTCCTAGCCTGGGTCCAGCAATCGCTCACACCCCCTAGTGTCCTTGTCCTTTGTTCCAGCCTCTTTCAGGTGTGTCGGTGGGGGGTGGAGAGGCTCTCTCTTTAGCCAGCTGAAGACCACATGGAGGAGTCTCCCAGGGGTTTAAATAGACTTTCTCCCCTGGGTGGATACCCCTCCCCTCTCCCTGTGTAGCATCCAGCTACCAAATGGTGTTTTGGGGTCACATGGGGCAAGTCTCATGTCCATGCACAACTCAGTAACCAGCCCAGTCACATTCCTGGCCAAGCTCAGATGTGGATTGGTGTCTGCAACTTCTTTTGTCTGTTTAAGAGTCTCTTGATTGGGCTCTTAACCTGCACATTCCTTTCTCCAGACATCGATCCAATGCTCTTCCAGAGGCTATGTATAAAACCAGCAAATATACAACCAATATTCATAACTTCAACTACAAAAATGATACATGCATACAAACAGGAGGAATAGATTCAGTAGATCATAACTTTTACAGAGATATGTTACATGGCACATGTAGCATAAAACATATTCCAGTTACATCATATATACATTTATAAGCATCTCCCGATAAAGTCTTATGGGGTACACCGTCACAGTACCACTTTTAAATAATGAATGACAAAGCACAATATGGTAATAAAAGTAATTATGATAATTACCCAAGTCGGGACAGGTTAGGTATTTTAGAACTCACTACTCAAAGAATTACATTTAAGCATAAAAGAGAAATAAAGTAATGAAATGCACAGATGAGTCAAAAAACTAAATATAACTACTGTAACTAAAATAACAGTACTGTAAGCCTTAACGAACTTTGAAAGAATAAAATTACAGAGAATAGATGTGCATTTCACATTTTGACTGGAAGTACCAAGAAGTAATAACAATAATAATAACAGGGTTTCAGAGTAGCAGCCGTGTTAGTCTGTGTCAGCAAAAAGAACAGGAGTACTTGTGGCACCTTCGAGACTAACTAATTTATTTCAGCATAAGCTTTCGTGGGCTACAGTCCACTTCATCGGATGAATAGAATGGAACATACAGTAAGCAGCTATTTATACATTCAGAGAAACATGAAAAGGTGGAAGTACCCATACCAACTGTAAGGGGCTAATTAATTAAGAGGAACTATTATCAGCAGGGGAAAAAAACTTTTGAAGTGATAATCAAGATGGCCCATTTCGGACAGTTGACACAAAGGTGTGAGGATACTTAACTAGGGGAAATAGATTCAATTAACGTAATGACCGAGCCACTCCCAGTCTCTGTTCAAACCTAAGTTAATGGTATCTAGTTCCTCTTCATTAATTAGCCTCTTACAGTTGGTATGGGTACTTCCACCTTTTCATGTTTCTCTGAATGTATAAATATCTGCTTACTGTGTGTTCCATTCTATGCATCCGATGAGGTGGACTGTAGCCCACAAAAGCTTATGCTGAAATAAATGTGTAAGTCTCTAAGGTGCCACAAGTACTCCTGTTCTTTTTGCTAATAATAATAGTAATAATAATAATAATACAAGTGTGTGTGTGTTGCGGGGAGTGTGTGAGGGAGACTGTGTGTGTGTGTGAGAGAGAGAGAGAGAGAGAGTGTATGTGTTGGGGGAGTGTGTGTGGAAGACTGTGTGTGTGCCTGAGTGTGTCAGCATGCCATCTCTTTAAGCCAAACACTCGGGAGCTTGCTTGCTCAGTACAGCAGCAGCACCCACTCCTGAGCCAGAGGCAGCAGCACAGACAGGCTCTCTGTCCCTCCTACCTCACTTAGTGGAGACTCAGCACATGGGAAAAGGTTGAGGGACATCAGCTCCCATCCGGATCTGCACAGCAGATCAGGAGGCAGGCTCCTGGTCCCGAGCAGTGAAGCCACTGGCAGCTCCATGGCAGGGGGCAGGAGCAGCGCAGCTGCAGAGGGCAGCAAAGCAGGGCAGTGTGGAGGTGGGGGGGAAGGGCAGCATTTTTCCTCCTGCTGCAAACTTCACCCAAATGTGCTATGAAACTCAGAAAGGGGGGCAGGTGCTCCCCCTGCCCTCCCCAAATGGCACTCCTGTCCAACTGTCTCCTACTCCATTACCAAAATTTCAGCTTCCCCTTGACAAATTCTGTAATCAACATGTCAAATTACATACATGTTATATATTATTTTCAATATAAAATTCTGAAGCTCACTGAAAATTAAAAATGCAGGAACAGCGTAAAATTGGATTTAATATCAAATTAAAATAGTGGTAGGGACACGCTTCTGATTGAATTCATTTTCACATACTTACATTTTTACATGTAGATGTTAATGAATTATCTGAAGCTAATGCAGCATCTCCAGACTGGAATACCCCAGAATTTAGATCAAGCTTGCTCTGCACTGGAGTCCACAAGGACTTGATTATAACCCAAACATTTAATGGTTACGTTTCCCAAACAGAACCAGCACATAGTAACCATTCGATAAGTATCAGGCAGCGACGCTGACTTCCGTCAGCGTCGGTGGGTGCTGACGCCGGGCCCCGCCCCTGACGCCGGTGATGTCACTGGGCCCCGCCCCCCGGCGCCGGTGACGTCACGGGGCCCCGCCCCCGACACCACCGCAATGTCGCCGGCGTCGGGGGCTGGGCCCCGGAACATCGCCCGGTGCTCCGGTAAGTTGGGCGTGAGCTCTGGGGATGGCGGGGAGTTGCCGGTGGGTGCAGAGCACCCACCAATTTTTTTCCGTGGGTGCTCCAGCCCCGGAGCACCCACGAAGTCGGCGCCTATGGTATCAGGGAATACACTGCAAGGTAATTTGAAAGTCTCTGAATCATGCTGCTGATACAGAGTAGGAGTGGGGATGGCTAGGAGATCAGTGGGCAGGCAATGCATTCTGCAGTGCTCTTTATGGCTGTTCCGAAAAGGAGCAGCATCACCAATTCCTTTGTGCCTGCTGCCAACAGCAGCATTTGTGAAGAGGGTTAAAGTTAAAGACCTGTCCAAACACTCAAGTTGGCTGACCATGCCCTCTTGGATACCTGGAGTATTGGCAGGCATGCTAGCATAATGCTCAAGGGAGTGGTAGGTACGTATTCTGCCCAGTTCTTGTGAAGGTACCAGTAAGTTTCTCTGCCTTTTTCCCCATGTCCTCCACACAAGCAAACCTACATAAAACAAGCCATAATTTTCCCTAAAATCTTAAAAAGTACTTTCCTATCTGTGAAGTAGTAGGTCAAACAAACTGCTGTAATAATTAGTTACAATTCTGCTAACAGGCAGCAAAGTGAAAGATATCAGGTAGGATATGATGGCCTTCTAGGAACAAGACAAAGGTGATTTTGAGTCTCCATATTAGGATGTCCTCACATGAACCAACCATCTCCCCCTCCCCGTAAATCTAGGATTACAACTCATGCAGCAGCTGGACCAGCCTCAGTTTCTATTTTTAGTACAGAACTTGCTCCTTATTTAGTCCTGAATAAGGACTAGAAACGTGTTCTCAAATGGCTCAGTAAAAATATTGTCTATACTTTTCATAATTTTTCCAGACAAAAAGTTGGGAATCATGTAACTTCTACCTATAAACAACCTTATTTCAAGAGACCACAATCAGACATATTCCAAAAGTTAAAGGGCCAAACTAATCCCTGGAGTAATACTATTGATTTCCCAAAAGTAATACCTGCAGTGAATTTGGCTCTGCTTCAATTAACTAGCCAGGTTTTTTCTTTTGAAAAACAAACATAATTAGGAGGCAGTCCTTGAAGCTGTAATATACTGCTGGATGAACCTCTCTAGAAAACATTTTATCCCTTCAGACTAATAGTTCATAAATCCAGTTCATAAAGGCATCTTCTAGCCAAGAAAGAAATAAACAGTGCAAAATGGAAACTTTTGTGGGTTTAATTCTCTTAGCAAGAATGACCACACAGAAGTATTTTTCTATCACTCAATTAAAAACATAAGAACAAAGTGTTTTGTTTCTGAAAAAAAATGTTTTTCCACTAGAGCTCAGATAGTTAGTTTAAGTTGCTGCAGTTATACGAGCAGAAGCTGCTAAAGCACTACACTTTTTACTTTTAGGGCCTGTTCCTGCAGTCTTTACATGGCCAATGATATGTTTAATTTATCTATGATGGCATGTGTTGCTCATACATACTTAATCTTGAGTTCAGTCCTACTTTTAAGAATATCAAGATTATCATTTGTCTATAAACAAACTCATGATACAACACAGAGCAGTTACTCACATTGTTAATTATTATAATAAATATGGAATACTATATTCTCTGCAGATAAAAATGTATGTTGCCACTAATACATCTTTTTATTTCCCACATGTGAGTGTGCATTGAAATTATGCATATCTCCAAATAAGGATTTTTCTTACCACCACATAAAGGGCCAGATCCTTAGCTGCATTAGAACTCTATTCAATCTACTTTAAATTCTAGCAACTTGTAACAATACCCTCGGGGCTATTATGCTAGGCAAAGATCACTGAAATAGAATCCCCATCATCCCCCAACACTCACCCTATGCTGGGGGAGTCCGATTATAGATGGGGATTTAATCCTCCCCTAGCTGTTCTTATAAGGCAGCTTTCTGTAGGCCTGGCTGGGCATAAGTAACTTGACATAAGTAAGACCTCATTTCTTAGTCGGCATGGTATGAAAGGTTAAGTTGTTAATAGGGGCTTAACAAGCAGTATGCTGGAGTCAGGATGTCTGTTGCTAGCTAAGATAAGCAGGAACACCCTGGAGCTAGGGTCAACGGACAAGATAAACCTGAAATGTAAAAATCAGGTTATACATGGACCAAGCATGCTGCCCAGGGATTGGTTCCTAAAAAATAACCAAGCCAATCATGAAGCATGTGATACAATGTATAGTTAAGAATTCATGTGTTATTAGTGATAGTAAAAATGGATATAAGGTAAAGTTTTGCCGTGTAACTTTGGATGTGTGGTACGTCCTATACCCACCCTCTATACTTGAATCTAATCAACACAGTGTAACTTTGCTGTATGTCAAATAAAAGAACCTGAGTGACAAAACTGGAGTCAAACTGAGTTCCTGAGGAAGCAAGTGGAAGAGATCTTGGGGGAATGCTAACACTTTCTAGGCCCTTTGTGATACTCTGGTAACACAAAGGAGCTAGAGCAGTGGCTAGGATCTGGACCAAAATATTGCCTTTTTTTTTCTATTTTAATACATTAAATAAAATTAGCTACTTACAAATCTGAATTGAAGAGCTAATAAAATTTTGTTTTAGATTCAGTAGTTCAATTAACTTTTCCAATGTCTGACTGTGGCTTACAAACAGGGCCAGTGAAAACAGCGGGCATATGCAAACTGTGGATTCAGCAGTCTGAATGTGCATGCTTTGTGTTCCTAAAACTCTCATTCAAGTCAGTGAGAGTTTTGGGTGTGCAAGAAATACAAGATTGGGATCTGCATCTGGATTTAGGAAAATAAAATTTGAGAATGTAGAGAGGCGGAGTGGCCTCCCTCCGCTGCCCCGTGGTGGTTGGAGCGAGGCTGGATCTGCT
Source organism: Chelydra serpentina (assembly GCA_037349315.1). Classification (NCBI taxonomy): domain Eukaryota; kingdom Metazoa; phylum Chordata; order Testudines; family Chelydridae; genus Chelydra; species Chelydra serpentina. The sequence goes on from JBAIAC010000010.1 coordinate 51,410,502, forward strand.
CCTTGCACCAGAAACGAGAGGTGGAACAGGAAGTATAAGAGGCAGAGCCTGGACCAGCTCAATTGGGAGAGAACCAGGGAAGGAGTCAGATGCCTCCGCTTTGCTGCTGGCCCTCGAGCAGGGACTGAGATGAATCAACTCCTGCTCCTGGAGGAGAACCCCGAGGAGCCGCTAGGACTGCCAGCTGCCAAGTACCCTGAAGAGATGAAGGACCTGTGGACTACAGAGCCCTATCCTTGGACTAGGGTAGGAAGTAGCCCAAGGAAACCAGTTTTTAGTCCAGTTTTGCTGTCAGAGTGCAAGTCACTGTGTTTCAGCGGGATCCCTGCTGACCCAGTGGTAGGATCCCCCACCACTGTTAGGGCCCTGGGCTGGGACCCAGTGGAGTAGTGTGGGCCCAGGGCCCCCTGCTGCCAATCCCACCCCTGGGATGGCAGCCTCCCCACCTTAGGCCGAACAGCCTCTGTTTGTCTGCCATCTGCTGGGCATTAGACTGCTGTTGCTCTGCCCCGCCCAGAGGGTCTGAGCCCCATAGGTGCTGGAACTAGGGGTGCTGCTACACCACCTGGCTTGAAGTAGTATTAACAACCCAAATAAATGGATTCCGCCTTCAGCACCCCCACTATAACAATTGTTTCAGCACCATTGCAGAGCCCTGACTCTATTAATTGCTGTCTGCCCTGACCAGAGAGCTGGGCTAAAGACTACCTATTGCCCTGTCCCACCCAGAGGATCATGGTCCTGACTGTGTTGATTGCTGCCTGCCCTAGCCAGAAGGTGGCTGCGCTAAAGACTGCTACTAGCTCTGCCCTGCCCAGAGCACCAGAGCACCAGATTGTACTTGCTGACTGTCCTAGCCAGTCGGCTTTGGGCTGAAGACTTCCCCTTGCTCTGACCCGCCCCTTGCTCTGACCCGCCATGCCACCAGAGCATCTGCTGTACATGCCGTCTGCCCTAGCCAGGAGGCTAGGCTAAGGACTGATTGTTGACAGGTTCTGCCCAAAGGGCCAGGGTTATGGACTGGTGATGTGCGAATTCCTTGGCTGATAGACTTTGACCGCTGTGATGTAGTGATGCGGAGTCGCCTCCCTCCAAGACTGAGGGGGAGGGATGACCACCAACCCACTACAGAGAGAAATAAGGAAGGTAGATGCCACAAAAAGTACTCGGGAAGATCACTAGCTCAAAAACAAGAGGATATAAACTGAAGCTAAAGAAAGACTTATCACTGAAGGCCTGATGGTCTTCAATGGGTGTCCAGGGTGCTCAGTGCATTGCACGATTGAGCCCTAAATGGTGATTAGTTAAAATCAGAATATACTATATAAAGAACCTTTAACAGGCTACCAAAGGCAGAAGTGAAACTGCAACTATTAATATATTCAAAAAGAAGCTTTTAAATACTTACTACAACACTGCAAGGTATCAGTGCTTGACAAGTGAATGGAGTTATGGTAAATGGGCCTTATGATCCTGGAATTTAGAAATAAGAAGTGTTAGGAATGACAGTTCTATCACAAATGTGTCCAATAGCAGTATGGCACATTAAAGGCACCATGAATGAGAATCAATATTTTAAAAATGCCAGTTGCAAGTTCACATGGGAGAGGATTGTATTCTCTAGTTCATTAGTTCTCAAACTTATTTGATTCGGCCCCCCCATTCTTTGTGTCTGTAGTCGTTTATGTGTCCCTCGCCCTCAAGTACTGTACATATACTGCCACCCACCTCTGAAAGCAGTGCCGCACCAGCAGCAACCCAGAAGTAAGGATGGCAATGTGAAAAGTGATATTCGTCAATATCACTTTTCACATCAGACTTAGCACCCAATTGCCACCCTTACTTCTGGGCTGCTGCTGCCACCCTGGGGCTGACAGCCAGAGCCCTGCCGCTTCCAGAGGAGGGATTGTGGGAGGGGAAGGCGAGCCTGAGCCCGGGTGCTTTATCCCCACCTCCTGGGTGTGCACAGCCCTTCTGCACGAGCCCCAGCCACCCGGGGATGATAGCCAGAGCTTTTTAAATTAAAAGAAAAAAAAGGCACACCACGAAGAGCCGCCAGGGGCCTCCACCTAGGGGCCGGACATGCTGGCCGCTTCCAGGAGCAGCACAGAGCCAGAGCAGGTAGGGAGCCTGCCTTTGCCCTGCTGCGCTGCCAACCGGGAGCTGCCTGAGGTAAGCACCACCCGACTGGAGCCCACACCCTGAATCCCCTGCCCCAGGTCGGAACCCCCTCCCGCACCCCAAGCCCCAGGCCTGAGCCCCCTCCTGGAGCCCACACCCCCTCCTGCACCCCAACCACTTACCCTAGCCCTGAGCCTCCTCCCGCACTCCAAACTCCCTCCTGGAGCCAGCACCCTCCACCCCCTCCCACACCCCAACCCCCTGCCCCAGCACTGAGCCCCTTCCTGCACTCCAAGCCTCTTGGCCCCAGCCTGGAGCCCCCTCCCGCACCCATAACCCCTCATTTCTGGCCCAACCTCAGAGCCTGCACCCCCAGTTGGAGCCCTAACCCCCTCCTGCATCCCAACCCTTGCCCCAGCCCAGTGAAAATGAGTGAGGGTGGGGGGAGAACGAGCAACGGAGGGACGGGGGCTGGAGTGAGTGTGGGGCGGGGCCTCAGAGACGGGACGAGGCCTCGGGGAAGGGGCAGGGCAAGGGTGTTCAGTTTTGTGCAATTAGTTTGAGAACTGCAGGTCTAGTTCTATGCATGGAGACATTCAGAAATCGCCCACAAAGGTTTACATAGAGCTATAGGCTATATCAGGCTACATCTGGCCCGCGGGACCCTCCTGCCTGGCCCGGGAGGCTAGCCCCCGGCCCCTCCCCTGCTGTTCCCCCCTCCCCCGCAGCCTCAGCACGCCGCGCCGCCATGACCTAGAGGCAATTGGGGTGGGAGCTCCTGGGGCAGTGCAGCTGCAGAGCCCAGCTTGACCCGGTGCTCTGTGCTGTGCGGTGGCATTGCTCGGCTCCAGCTGGGCGGCACGGCTGTAGTGCCGCCAGCCACCCGTGCTCCAGGCAGCGCAGTAAGAGGGTAGGGAGCAGGGGGGGTTGGATAGAGGGCAGGGGAGTTTGGGGTGGTGGTCATGGGGTGGGGGTTCCGGGGGTGGTCAGGTGACATGGAGCGGGGTGTGTGTGTGGATGGGGCAGGGGTCCCGGGGGGGCATCAGGAATGAGAGGAGGGGTTTAATGGGGCGGCAGGGGGCAGTCAGGGGCGGGGGTTCCATGGGCGGTCAGGGGACAGGGAGCGGGGAGGTGTATGGATGGGGCAGGGGTCCCGGGGAGGAGGGTGGCAGGGAATGGGGGGTTGGATGGGGCAGGAGTCCCGAGGGTGGGGGGGGGGAGAGGATAGGAGGTGGGGGCTGGGCCACGATCCCTTCCCCTAACCGGCCCTCCATACAATTTCCGAAACCCGATGCGGCTCTCAGGCCAAAACGTTTGCCTGCCCCTGGGCTATATTAACTTTCTTTGGAAGTTAAGGGGGCTTTCTGGGGCAGTTCCTGGGTGAGTTGATAGTGCAGCTCCATAGGAGCTGTGCTGTCAGGAAGCTGTGGCTGAGCCACAAGGAGCAAGGACCCAGTGTAGAGGCACAGGAGGCTCCATGCAGATGGCCCTACATCTCTAGCAGATTCCCTCAATATCTTAGGCCTGATCTATACTAGAGGCGGGGGTCGATGTAAGGTACGCAACTTCAGCTAAGTGAATAACGTAGCTGAAGTCGACGTACCTCGCTCGACTTACAGCGCCATGAGGACGCTGCAGGGTCGACTGCCGCCGCTCCCCTGTCGACTCCGCTTCCACCTCTCGCCGGGGTGGATTACTGGAGTCGACAGCAGAGCGATCGGTGATCGATTTATCGCATCTACACTAGACGTGAAAAATCGATCCCCGAAAGATCGATCGCTACCCGCCAATTCGGCGGGTAGTGTAGACCTGCCCTAAGAAGTTTTGGAGGCCAAACCTCTGGTTCTTCTACAGGGAGGCAATGTCGTGATCCTTACAAGGGTCGAATTTAGAGGAAACTCCACATCTAGCAAGGTTTCCCCCTCAGGCCTCTTCCATGGGCTTTCTTAAGGAAGGGGATATTTCAATCCACATTTATTAAAATACTGTAGGTCATGATGCAAGTACAATATTTATTTATTTGAGTGTATTTAAAGCATTCTAATATAACTCTAAAAATAAAAATGATTATTCTACCACTTTGTCAAAATAATTGTATAACTTTAACAATCTAATTTTGTATATCATTTTGTCTTTGTTATCCCAAACTATGAAGCAGCACCCCAAAAACATTGTCAGGCATAAAATGTACAATATGTACATTTTATGCCTGACATAATGACCAGTTCTGTGTTTTGAGCTAGCAAATATGCATAACATTAAAATAACTGAACTGCCATTTTAAATCAAAATGCTGTGTGTCATTAGTACTATAAAGTAGAGCTGTATGGATAACTGATTTTTTGGTTGCTGACAGGTCCAAAAAATTGGGGAAATTTTTTTTTGTAGGGTCAACCTGAATCGAACATTTGTGGAAATTTTGACAAATAAGAAAGTCAGGAAATAAATTGTTTTGATCAACCTGCAGTTAAACATTTTGTTTTGATTTCAGGCACTTTTAACTGATTATTTTAATAAAAAGCTCATGAAATGTGGAAATGAATGGCTACAGTCACAAAACTGAGAAGATAGTGGTGATAATGCCACCCTTATGCCCAATAGCCAGGGCACTCACCTAAGATGGGGGAAACCCAAGTTCCAAAGCAGAGATTTGAACCCACATCCCAAGTGAGTACTCTAACCACTAGACCATTAGGTACCAGTGATAAGGACCAGGGAAAGCACTGTCAATCTCTCCTATTGAAACTGTGATAAGGACTGGGGAAAGCACTGTCAATCTCTCCTATTGAAGCTGATCCACTTTGTATAAATAATTAAATATTCTTTGAGCCAGTAAGAGTGACTGTAATAACTCAATGGTTAGGGCATTCACCATGGAGAGCAAAGGGAACATGGGTTCCAGTCCCTGCTCCAGTGAATACATAATTATTTATACAAAGTGGAATAGCTTCAATGGGGATTTGAAAGAGGACATCTTGCAATACCCAGAACACTGATGATTAAGGGCATTGTGGAGCAGGGACTTGACCCTGGTTTTCTACAAGCCAGCTGAGTGGACTAACCACTGGGACATATGCCATCACCACTATCTTCTCTGTTTTGTGAATCTTACCCAACATTTCTGATTTTTTTCCCCAGAACCAATTTGCTGACATCAACACACATTAGTAAAATATTTGAGTTGACTTGAATCTGCATTTTTCAGTGGGAAGGAGGAACGATTTTAGGCCAAAGAATTTCACACAGCTTTACTTTGAAGTCAGCTTTTTTTAACAGTCTTTTTTTAAAAATGTGAGCATAAGTGTATTCCCGCAGAATCAGTTAAGTCTGGTAAGGCTAATGAAGAGCAAGCAAAAATAATGGTTTTTATTTACCCACTCTAACATCTAAGAGGTGAGGACAGCTTGATGCAAATAATGAAAAACCACAAAACATTTTCCACTGCCGTTAACCACTTGAATATACCTATGCACATACAGCACACATCCTCTGAAGCCTCGTGACCCTTTGTACTTAAATTCTGTGTCCCACTATTCTGCTGTGCTGACATTTTAAAATATGCTGTATGACATGCCTTTCTAAGGGCTTGGTACTGGACAGGCATGGGAATGGAGTGCAAGCCATTAAATATAAATGTATTCAATTTCAGATTCAGTAAATCACCCATATGGAACAAAGGGTAACATCAGAGGCACATGAATTGTAGCAATATTACAAAAAGGGACAATAATCTAAAATATGACTACCCAGGATTTGATCCTGCAAAGAATTATACTCATCAGTTCGATTACTCAAATGAGTAATCCCACTGAAGCTACAAGTTGCTCACATGTATCAGAATTCACAGGATCAGAAACCTTATTTGATATACTATAAAATTTACTGACCTGATTTTCTACAGCTTTGCAGTTTGTGTTGTCATTTATACCTGTGCGAAGTGAGTATAAAAAAACCACAGCTACTCTCCATTAGATAACATTTTTACCTGCATTTTGCACATGGGTAAATGATTAAACAAGGTTCAAATCAGTGGAGGATTTGGACCTTTACTTGACCAGCTGAACACAAGTGGACACACACACCTTCCGAACTCTTGTCAACTCGAGTTCTAAGGAGTGCTTGGTGCAGTTTAGATGGTGGGATAAAGAAGCCTACCATGGGTAGTGGGTAAAGCTTCCCCTGGGGAAGACTAGCTCCCTGTCCTGCCTCTTCCACCCGAAGCCCTGCCTTTTCTGCCTGCAGCCCCGCCCCCACACCAGGCCCCACCCTACTGATCACTGTGTGCCTCCTCTCCTCCCCTCTTCCCCTGCAAGGCCTCCGCCACTCACCAAGTTCCTCCTCTCATCCACCCCCTTCCCCTGCGAGGCCCCCACTGCCCGCAGGGATGTGGCAAGTGGCGTAGGGACTTGTGGGGGAGGGGAGGGTGGAGGAGAGAAGGTACATGGGGAGCAGCAGGCACCTCTGGAGGCGGGGAGTGGAATTGAGGAGAGAAGGGACTCAGCCAGACAGCGGCAGGTGTTGGGGTCCTTGGGGAAGGGGCGGAGCAGAGATGGGAAGAGCAGAGTGCAGGCAGGCCACCACAGCCCAGGCGTCCAGTGGCAGGTCGGCAGCCGCTGTACTGACCTATTATAACCGCTGCTTATGAAGCCCATCTTTTGTTGCCCCTTGATCCTGAGCCAATTGAGTGCGGGGCCAGTTCCGTGCTGAAATTTAGAGCGGTCTTCAGCTTGCTCTAACTTGCACTGGCTGCCCAAAGGGCTGTTCTCAGAGATAAAATCTGTCAGAACATAGGGACACTGCAACCCTCTTTCCCCTCTGGCAATGCTTCTGGCATCACCTGAGGGGGTGAGGGGCAGACATATTGTAGGAGATGCTACAGTGACTGTGTCATTCAAGCATCCCACTATGCAGGGGAGATCCTCCACAAGTGTGAGGTCAGGTAGGCAGTCTTACGGCACTTTTGTACCAGGAGAAGCTGCTTTCACCCAACCAAGGATCTGGCTCATGAAGTCCTTGATTAAGGATGCCTAAAGCACAGTTGTTATGTTTAAGTGCCTGAGCCTGCACTCCTTATTCATTCATTGAAATCACATTGGCTTCAATAGGACTACTTACATGGCTAAGGACTATTTGTGTAAGAAAGGTAGTAAGATTGGGCCCCAAATCTGGCCACCCTTTTTTCTTTTAAGTCAATTGCCAAATGTTTCCATGCTACAATTCCACTCGGCTTTGTTCTTTTGGTTGCCATAAGCTGTGTAATGTACCCTCTCAATTTTCTTTGCACGGAGCAGGCTACAAACTCCACTGAGCACTACATTTTTATCCTTGTCCTTTATTATTTTTTTAAAAGTCTTCTTACACTGAGTTAACTTGTCACTGTATTGCTACAACTGCATATGTGCACTGAGAAGAAAATATCTCAGCAAGGTCATGCCACATATGAATGAAAACTCAAGTGAGCGTTTTAAGTTAATTTTGTGCTGAATGTCCCTCTTGAGCTGACCATTGGGAGCATTTGCCGATCATTCTAATCTTGGCATTTTTCTTTTTAAAGAAGAGCATGTCCCATTTTTCAAATTAATCTATAATGAATTCATTTAGCAAATAAAAAGTTAAGACTCTCTTGCTGGATTACTGGTAAGCTACAGTCAATGGTTTATTTCTGAAGGAGTCATGATCTGGAGTTTATTTTTCTGGCATTTCTATATACACTCTGACACACCTCCAGCAGTAAAACCAAATCTAACAGCTTAAACTGCAGAGAGGGGAGGTGTCAGAAACCAAATCATGTTTCTTGCCGCATTTTTATCAAACCTGACTAGTAATTAATAGATTAACTTTTTTCTATTTCATACTTCTGCTTTCATAAATGTTTGTAATACATTTCCTTCCCCATCCAGCAGGCTCTGGTTTATTTCAGTTCTAATTTTCCAAACTTTTAATGTCAGAACACCAAACTTCATTGAGTGCAATGAGTTTCCAGTCCTGATGGACACCCAGAGCCGTATTTTCAAAAGACCTCAGTGCTCAATCATTCCCATTTAAGCACCTAAATTGAGTGGCCAGATTTTCAAAGAGCTCGGAATCCAGCAGCTCTCAGTGGGAGTTTGGTCACTCATTTGGAAGCATTTTTTTTTTTGAAAATTTGGCTCATTGTGGTCCAAATTCTCCCCTCGTTTACACCCATGTGACCCCTGAATTTCTCCCCCATTTTACTGTTCCTGAGCCCGATTCTGAAAACTCTTACTCTCCCAAGTATTCCCACGGACTTAAATGAGACTTGGTGAGTCAGGAGTACTTGTGTCAGGATCAGGGCAGGCTCTCTGTATGCCTCTGATTTAACTCAAGCCCTAATCTCAGATCCTTACATTGATGCCCTAACTCCATCAGAGAGAAATGTCTGACAGGATGTACAGTTGTAAGAGGACGTGGGGGAGCCACTGGCTGCTGACACCTGGGTTCACCCCTGCCCCCGAGCCAGGACTGAACCTGCCCCAGCTCAGCCTAGGAGGAGGAGAGTATGGCCAGGACCCCATCTGAGGGGACCAAATGCTTCCACCGCAGGGAGTCGCTGTGTGACACAGCCACTGCTAGGGCTGAACCTGCGCCATGGGGAGAAGCAGGGGCAGCTGGGCAAAGGGGGAAAGTCAAGGATAGGATGTTTGGAGTGGGTGCTCTGCAAGGGGAGCTACAGAGACATGGCTGGAGGTGGCGCAGCTGGCTCCAGGCTGGGAAGCAGGGTCCTAATGGGTTGTGACTGTCTTGCCCAGGCTGGGGTAGTTGCTTCCCAATCCTAGCTCAATCACCCCAGTTCCTACCCGATCCCTGCCCTGATCCAGACTGCCTCTGCAACCACTCCAGCCCTCCAGGTCCCACTCTCATCTCCATCCCCAGCAGCATGGAGTCACCAGCCCAACCCTTGCAGCACCTGCCCCAGAGTCAGAGGAAGTTGTGAGTAGCATGGTTTGTGACATGTGCAATATATGGGAGATTGCTGCACGGCCACACGTGTGCAGTTTACAGGGAATGCTTGCGGCAGCACAGTTTTCCAGTTTCTGTCATATCAAGGATGTGAAGGAGAATTACACAAATATACTGCTTCAGACCTTACTCAATGGAAATATAAAACATCACATTATTATTATTATTTATTTGTATTACCATAGTGCCTATGAGCCTTAATCCTAGACCAGGACCCCATTCTGTGTTTGATTGTGCCAGTATCCAAGTCTTCTTACAATTATCTTGGGTTTTTTTCCTGTTGGAGAGTTCTGTTTTCTGTTTTTCCTGTTTGTCTGATAAGTGCCTATGAACTAGTGGCATCTTGGTATCATCTTCCATAAAAACAACTGATGGTCAACCATTATTAGAGGCAGGCTGTTAGCGATGCCTATCATTAAGGTTGCCTAACACTTCCCATTATAAGACTCTGTGTTCAGTTGCTTATAACTTTACCAAACTTTAACCATTTGGGCTGAAATTTTCCATGCTGAGTGTCTGCCTTGGGCCTTTTTTTTCTTTCTTTCTTTTTTAAATTCAAATAAACCAGTTTAGCTATTAGAAAGAGGCAAGGGGAAACGACATTATTTAGGATGACCTTTTCTTTGAGAAGTTCTACCACCCTTATGTTTGGAGCAGGGATTTGAAATTTGGCAGGAGGGTGGTTTGTGCCAGGGACGTGCCTTTGCCATCCCTGTGAAAATCCACCCAAATTTGGACAAGTTACAAGCCTTTTAAAAATGCAGTTTGCATGTGCTCAGTAGAAATTTCTTAGTATTTAACACAGTGATCCCCAAACTTTTCTGGGTCACGCCCCCCCTTACCTCTGTCTGTGCCCCCTCCCCTCTCCCTGGAGCCACAGCTGGAGGGGAGGGGGACATGGACTGGGGTAAGGGGGCTGAGGCTGATGCTGCAGCTGGGGGTGGGACCAGGTGCAGAGCCGCAACCGGGCCATGGCTAGGGGCGGGGCCTGAGCAGAGCTGGGAGTGGAGTGGGGTTTGGTGGCGCTACCTCCCCACCTCTGTGGGGGCTGGCCCAGCCCCACCACACATCCCTGAATGTTCCTCCTGCACCCCACAGTTTGGGGACCTCTGATTTAACAGCTAAAATTTCCTGACTCCATGAGCACTGAGAATGTTCCATCTCATAGAATCATAGAATCTCAGGGTTGGAAGGGACCTCGGGAGGTCATCTAGTCCAACCCCCTGCTCAAAGAAGGACCAACCCCAACTAAATCATCCCAGCCAGGGCTTTGTCAAGCCTGACCTTAAAAACCTCTAAGGAAGGAGATTCAACCACCTCCCTAGGTAACCCACTCCAATTCTTCACCACCCTACTAGTGAAAACGTTTTTCCTAATATCCAACCTAAACCTCCCCCTCTGCAACTTGAGACCATTACTCCTTGTTCTGTCATCTTCTACCACTGAGAACAGTCTAGATCCATCCTCTTTGGACCCCCCTTTCAGGTAGTTGAAAGCAGCTATCAAATCCCCCCTCATTCTTCTCTTCTGCAGGCTAAACAATCCCAGTTCCCTCAGCCTCTCCTCATAAGTCATGTGCTCCAGCCCCCTAATCATTTTTGTTGCCCTCCGCTGGACTCTTTCCAATTTATCCACACCCTTCTTGTAGTGTGGGGCCCAAAACTGGAAACAGTACTCCAGATGAGGCCTCACCAGTGCCGAATAGAGGGGAATGATCACGTCCCTCGATCTCCTGGAAATGCCCCTACTTATACAACCCAAAATGCCGTTAGCCTTCTTGGCAACAAGGGCACACTGTTGACTCATATTCAGCCTTTCGTTCACTGTAACCCCTAGGTCCTTTTCTGCAGAACTGCTGCCCAGCCATTCGATCCCTAGTCTGTAGCAGTGCATGGGATTCTTCCGTCCTAAGTGCAGGACTCTGCACTTGTCCTTGTTGAACCTCATCAGATTTCTTTTGGCCCAATCCTCTAATTTGTCTAGGTCCCTCTGTATCCTATCCCTACCCTCCAGTGTATCTACCACGCCTCCCAGTTTAGTGTCATCTGCAAACTTGCTGAGGGTGTAATCCACGCCATCCTCCAGATCATGAATGAAGATATTGAACAAAACCGGCCCCAGGACTGACCCTTGGGGCACTCTGCTTGCTGCCAGCTAGACATGGAGCCATTGATCACTACCCGTTGAGCCCGATCATCTAGCCAATTTTCTATCCACCTTACAGTCCCTTCATCCAGCCCATACTTCTTTAACTTGATGGCAAGAATACTGTGGGAGACTGTATCAAAAGCTTTGCTAAAGTCAAGAAATAGCACACCCACTGCTTTCCCCTTATCCACAGAGCCAGTTATCTCATCATATAAGTTAATTAGATTAGTCAGGCATGACTTGCCCTTGGTGAATCCATGCTGACTGTTCCTGATCACTTTCCTCTCCTTTAAGTGGTTCAGAATTGATTCCTTGAGGACCTGTTCCATGATTTTTCCAGGGACTGAGGTGAGACTGACTGGGCTGTAGTTCCCCGGATCTTCCTTCTTCCCTTTTTTAAAGATGGACACTACATTAGCTTTTTTCCAGTCATCCGGGACCTCCCCCGACTGCCATGATTTTTCAAAGATAATGGCCAATGGCTCGGCAATCACATCGGCCAACTCCTTTAGCACCCTCGGATGCAGTGCATCCAGCCCCATGGACTTGTGCTCGTTCAGCTTTTCTAAATAGTTCCGAACTACTTCTTTCTCCACAGTGGGCTGGTCACCTCCCCATACCGTGCTGCGGAGTGCAGCCGTCTGGGAGCTGACTTTGTCTGTGAAGACAGAGGCGAAAAAAGCATTGAGTACACTAGCTTTCTCCACATCCCCTGTCATTAGGTTCCCTCCCTCATTCAGCAAGGGGCCCACACTTTCCTTGACTTTCTTCTTGTTGCTAACATACCTGAAGAAACCCTTCTTGTTACTCCTAACATCTCCGGCTAGCTGCAACTCCAAGTGTGATTTGGCCTTCCCAATTTCACTCCTGCATGCCTGAGCAATATTTTTATACTCCTCCCTGGTCATTTGTCCAATCTTCCACTTCTTGTAAGATGCTTTTTTGTGTTTAAGACAAGCAAGGATTTCACTGTTAAGCCAAGCTGGTCGCCTGCCATATTTACTTTTCTTTCTACACATCAGGATGGTTTGTTCCTGCAGTCGTAATAAGAATTCTTTAAAATACAGCCAGCTTTCCTTGACTCCTTTCCCCCTCATGTTATTCTCCCAGGGGACCTTGCCCATCAGTTCCGAGGGAGTCGAAGTCTGCTTTTCTGAAGTCCAGGGTCTGTATTCTACTGCTCTCCTTTCTTCCTTGTGTCAGGATCCTGAACTCGACCATCTCATGGTCACTGCCTCCCAGGTTCCCATCCACTATTGCTTCCTCTACTATTTCTTCCCTGTTTGTGAGCAGCAGGTCAAGAAGAGCTTTTCCCCTAGTTGGTTCCTCCAGCACTTGCACCAGGAAATTGTCCCCTACACTTTCCAAAAACTTCCTGGATAGTCTGTGCACCGCTGTATTGCTCTCCCAGCAGATATCGGGGTGATTAAAGTCACCCATGAGAACCAGGGCCTGTGATCTAGTAACTTCTGTTAGTTGCTGGAAGAAAGCCTCGTCCACCTCATCTCCCTGGTCTGGTGGTCTGTAGCAGACTCCCACCACGACATTACCCTTGTTGCTCACACTTCTAAATTTAATCCAGAGACTCTCAGGTTTTTCTGCAGCTTCATAGTGGAGCTCTGAGCAATCATACTGCTCTCTTACATACAATGCAACTCCCCCACCTTTTCTGCCCTGCCTATCCTTCCTGAACAGTTTATATCCATCCATGACAGTACTCTAGTCATGTGAGTTATCCCACCAAGTCTCTGTTATTCCAATTACATCATAATTCCTTGACTGTGCCAGTACTTCCAGTTCTCCCTGCTTGTTTCCCAGGCTTCTTGCATTTATGTATAGGCACTTAAGATAACTCATTGATCGTCCTGCTGTCCCAGTATGGGGCAGGAGCCCTCCCCTCTTGCACACACCTACTTGTGCTTCCTCCCGGTATCCTACTTCCCCACTTACCTCGGGACTTTGGTCTCCTTCCCCCGGTGAACCTAGTTTAAAGCCCTCCTCACTAGGTTAGCCAGCTTGCTTGCAAAGATGCTTTTCCCTCTCTTCGTTAGGTGGATCCCGTCTCTTCCTAGCACTCCTTCTTCTCGGAACACCATCCCATGGTCAAAGAATCCAAACCCTTTTCTCTGACACCATCTGCATAGTCATTCGTTGACTTCCACGATTCGACGGTCTCTACCCCGGCCTTTTCCTGCCACAGGGAGGATAGACGAGAACACCACTTGCGCCTCAAAGTCCTTTATCCTTCTTCCCAGAGCCACGTAGTCTGCAGTGATACGCTCAAGGTCATTCTTGGCAGTATCATTGGTGCCCACGTGGAGAAGCAGGAAGGGGTAGCAATCTGAGGGCTTGATGAGTCTTGGCAGTCTCTCCGTCACATCATGAATCCTAGCCCCTGGCAAGCAGCACACCTCTCGGTTTTCCTGGTCAGGGAGGCAGATAGATGGCTCAGTTCCCCTGAGGAGGGAGTCCCCAACCACCACCACCCGCCTCCTTCTCTTGGGAGTGGTGGTCGTGGAACCCCCATCCCTAGGACGGTGCATCTCATGCCTTCCAATTGGTGGAGTCTCCTTCTGCTCTCTTCCCTCAGATGTATCATCCATCACAGCTTCTTGTAGTGATCTGACTAAAGTTGCCTGTGCAACCTTAACTTGGCTTGGCCCCTTTGTGCATATGCATTGTGATACAGTCTTAACTTATATGATCACATACTATTTTTTCTAAAGGACTCCGCCTCATTCAGTGCACAGCTGGACCTTCTCTGGGGATGAATCAGTGTTGTGCTATAAACTGTTGTCTGCAGGGCCCTGCCTCATCTGTTGCAGAAGCTGGTAGGTGTTTAATGAATGAGGCAGGAAGATCAAGGCAGGTCCCATGGTTAAGGCAGTTGAACGTTACCATGGAAATCTGAATCTAATTCCTGTCTCTGCCACGGAGTTCCTGTATAATGGTAAGCAAGTCACTTAAATCAAACCTTTCACAGGTCGTCACTGATTGTGCATGCTCATTCAGTGAGTGTCTGACTTGATACCCCGGGGTCTGATTGCAGAAGTGCTGAATGCTCACAGCTGCAACTGAAGTCAATGGGAGCCGTGCTTGAACATATAAAGTACTCTATAATGTGAAGTACTCTGAAAAAAAATCAGGTTCTAGGTATTTCAAATTGTGCATCCAAAATTATTGGACACTTGTTGACCTTAATCGTTCAGTGTCTCAATTCCCCATCTGTAAAGTGTAGTAATAATACCCATCCCCCCACCTCATAGCAGTATTGTGAAGATTAATTAATTAATATCTGTGAAGCACTCAGATTCTATAGTGATGTGGGCCATAGGTAGACCCCTGAGGAAATTAATAAATCTGTCTTCAGAACAGGTTTTGAATAGTGTGCAGTAAATAATCCATAGACCCACACAGTGAACAATGAGAAAACAAAATATTGAACAACTGCTCAGTAAGAGAGCACTGTCTACCCTGGAGTTCTCAACCTTTTTCTTTCTGAGGTCTCCCCTCCCTCACATGTTATAAAAAAACTCCACTGCCCAGCTGTGCCACAACTTTTTTCTGCATATAAAAGCCAGAGAGGCACTGGGGGTAGCAAGCAAGGCTATTGCCCTGGGTCCCACACCACAGGGGGCCCCACAAAGCTAAGTTGCTCAGGCTTCGACTTCAGTCCCAGGTGGCAGGGTTCAGGGCCCCAGACTTCAGCCCCACATGATGGGGCTTCAGCTTTCTGCCTTGGGCCCCAGTGAGTCTAACACTGGCCCTGCTTGGCGGATCTCCTGAAACCTGTTCGTGGCCCCCAGGGGGCCCCCAGACCCCAGGTTGAGAAGCACTGGTCTAACCTATGAACTGAATAAGGTAGGGGGTCCTGTGAAATAAAAATAGTATGTTATCATGTAATTAGAGACTGTATCATAATTTATATGCATAAGGGAGCCAAATTATGGTTGCAGAAATAATCTTAATTCTGGTACTGTATTTTCTAATTTTTGAGTGCTTGATTTTGCAACCTTAATAATGTTCTTTTAACAAGATATTTTGTGTATAATATACATTAAAATCAAATAGGAAAAAACTAACCAACAATCTGTTTTAGTTCATATTTGACACAGAAAAATATATAACACTAGTACTAATAGAACAAAAAGTAGTAAGTTTACAGAGTTGTTGTGCCCTTACCATGCCCCCTCAATTCCTCCCACTCCCTCAGAATATAAGGACAAAGGTTGTTTCCAGAAGGTGCCCTTAATGGCATTTTAACAGTTACTGCTGTCTATTTCCCCTTTCCAGTTGAGTAGAATTTACTTCTAAAATAAACCACTTAACATAAAAAAAACACCCATCATAACAGTTTCAGCATGTTACTGAAAGCTAAGTCCATATAAAACCTTGGTATATGACCCTGAAACTGGGAAACATGGATTGTTTAGAATGTTCCTCTGAAAAAGCCTCTTATTTTGTTGAATAGATTTCTAAATTATATATATTACTAAAAATGCACCCATCTGTTTCTGAATATTTCTATGCAGATAACAATTCTGTGGAAGGGAGAGGAAGTTGGAACTAGGGAAATGACCCAATCATAATGTTGGCAGAGGTGATGGATGGCTCTGTTTACCAACCATGGAAACTGATACTAGCAGTTCTACAAAGTTGCAGCAGGACATTTACTCTTTAGATATTTCATTGCATATAGACAACAATTAAAATGAGATAGGGACAGGGCCGGCTTTAGGAAGTGCGGGGCCCCATGCAGGGCTGGCGCAAGCACTAAGTGACCTAGGCGGTTGCTTAGGGCACCAAGCTCTTGGGGGCAGCCTTTTTGCGCTCTTGGCGGCATTTCGGCGACGACTCCGCCTCTTCTCGGCGGCGACTCCTTTTCTTCTCGACGGTATTTTGGCGGCGACTCCTCCTTCCCTCTTCGGTCCGCGGCGGCATTTCGGCAGCAGCTCCTCCGCTGCGGCGTCAGGCTTTTTTTTTCTTTTTTCCTCTTCGCCACCTAGGGCGGCAAAAACGCTTGCGCCTGGCCTGGTCCCATGCCAACAGTGTAGATGGGGCCCCTCCGCCAAAACACCGCCGAACACAGCGGCAGCAGCTCAATTGCTGCCGCCAAAGCAACGGACGTTGCGGGGCCCCAACACAGACGTTGCGGGAGAATCAGCCTAAAGCTGGCACTGGATAAATAAAATAAACACAAAAAGAAAGTGTGCAGTGATTATAGGAGAGGGTATTACTGTACACAGTAAATGAAATATGATCTGCCTATTGCTATGTATCTAAAGATTCCACAGAACAGTCACCACAACAGCTGTCTTTAGAGAATAATAAAGAAAAGGCATGAAGTGTGGAAAAGGTATTGTCTTATCTTATAAAACATATGATCTTTTACCCACTATTCTCTAAACACAGAAACGATTTCAGCCATGACAATTCCTGTTTCAAATGTTCAGCCCTAACGCCTGATTTTACAACAATATGTTTCTGCACTACAAGATTACAGCAGACAAGACCAGGACTTAATTTGATTTACTGACTGATTCTGTTCTGTTTCCTTTTAAAGATAAAGAATGTGTTCAAAGTTGCCTGAGTGTGAGAATGTGATCACTTCTTGGAAAGCTCCCTTCACTCTGTGAACCATCTAAGAAGCTATTTCTAAATTATATTAGAGCACATCCCTTCCCCATTCTTCCCTGTGGATGAGTACCAACACTCTAATGCTGAGAGCTGTATCTATGTATAAATAATCTGTTTTGCCAGTAAGGTAAGTGAGAGGTTGCACGAGATAGATAAAGACAGACATGGGAGAAGAACCCAGTATAACAGACGAAGTCTCACTTAACTGCATTGCTTTCAGAATGAATGTCTACTGTGTGTGCTTGATTACAATATCTGCTGCTCCCACTGCTAGATGATCTTCTCCTCTCAGAGCTAGGGACAGAATCTAGCAGTCCTGACTTTCAGTTCTGTCCAACTCTAACCAACAGACGGCCCTTTCCACTCTACAACTCTGGATATGTTCAGATTTGGATAGATGCATTCGTAGTTATTCAAATGTGTGCACCTTATCCTCTTTCTCTCCCCTCACTATATATTCAAACGAAGATTTGGACAATGGGGAGCAAATCCTTAGGTAACTTGTCACCTGTGGCAATGTTACCTCATATACACTAAGGCCTGGTCTACACTAGGACTTTATGTCGAATTTAGCAGTGTTAACTCGATTTTACCCTACACCCGTCCACATTAGAAAGCTATTTATTTCGACATAAATGGCTCTGTAATTCGATTTCTGTACTCCTCCCCGACGAGGGGAGTAGCGCTAAATTCGACATAGCCATGTCGAATTCATGGTACTGTGGATAGAATTCGACGCTAATAGCTCCGTGAGCTATCCCACAGTGCACCACTCAGTGGACGCTCAGGACAGCAATCCGTACTCGGATGCTCTGACCTGCCACTCAGGAAAAGCCCCGGGAAAATTTGAATTCCTTTTCCTGTCTGGCCAGTTTGAATCTCATTTCCTGTTTGGACATCATGGCGAGCTCAGCAGCACTGGCAACAATGCAAAGCTCTCCAGCAGAGGTTACCATGCAATCCCAGAATAGAAAGAGGGCTCCAGCATGGACTGATCGGGAAGTCTTGGATCTGATCGCTGTGTGGGGAGATGAATCCGTCCTATCCGAGCTCCGATCCAAAAGACGGAATGCAAAAATTTATGAAAAAATATCCAAGGCTATGACGGAGACAGGATACAGCCGGGATGCAACGCAGTGCCGCGTGAAAATCAAGGAGCTGCGACAGGCGTACCAGAAGACCAAAGAGTCCAACGGACGCTCCGGATCGCAGCCACACACATGCCGTTTTTACGAGGCACTGCATGCTATGCTCGGTGGTGCTGCCACCACTACCCCACCAGTGTCCGTGGACTCCCACGACGGGGTCTTATCTACGGCCACGTCATCGGAGGTTTTCGCGGACGGTGAAGATGAGGAAGGAGAGGAGGAGGACGAGGCAGTCGACAGCGCTTTCAATGCTGATTTCCCCGACAGCCAGGATCTATTCATCACCCTGACTGAGCTCCCCTACGAACCCTCCCAAGGCAGAATCCCTGACCAGGAACCAGGCGAAGGATCAGCAGGTCAGTGTTTTAAACATTTATTTGGAATAGAATAGGCAGGGTGTGTAAGCACTGTGTTTGTATTGCTTAATTGGCCTTAGGTGCTTCAGTTTTGAGTCGTTTTCCAGTGCAACTACTCGAAAAGTCTGTCAATATGTATGGGGATAGAGGAGAAATCCCCATCGGAGATCTCCGCGAAGCTCTCCTGGAGGTACAGTGAAAGCTTTTGCATCAGGTTCCCAGGGAGAGCGGCCTTATTGTCTCCTCCATGGTAGGATACTTTCCCGCGCCATGCAAGCTGCAGGTACTCTGGTATCATTGCCTTGCATAGCATGGCTGCATACGGCCCCGGGGTTTGCTGGCATTGACGCAGCATGCAGTCTTTCTCTGTCTCCGTAATCCTCATCAGAGTGATATCACTCATGGTGCCCTGGTTTGAATGAGTGGTTTTTTTAGTATAGTGACTTCTTCATTTTCCCTTTAAAGAACGACACCCGGCGGTTTCCATCCACGCGGGGGGGGGCGGGAGCTGGGAGGCTAACCATTGAAACTTAGCGGTGCGCAGGCAGGGAGAGTTCCTGGGACCGGCCACGCGGAGGGGGGGAAAGGGTAGGCGAGCCGTTCAAACAGAGCGGTTCGCGGGCACGTACAGTTCCCGGGACCGGCCATGCGGAGGGGGGGAAAGGGTTGGCGAGCCGCTGTAGATGAGCGGTTTTGGCAGCAGCAGGAACTGGCCACCGCCAGGAACTGTGATAGAAACATGGGAGTAGAGCACTGCTGTGAAGTAAGCTCTCAGCAGTCCAAAGGCAACGGCTTACCATGGTCTCCAGAGAGCCGATTTCCAGTGTCCAGCCACGCTTGTGGGATGTGTACACCGGGACCCCAGGCACTCAGGATAAAGACACAATATTCGACCTTGTAGTAAGTGGACATGTGATAGGTACTGTGCTTGGTCTTATTCACAGGGAAAGAGTATAGGCATTGTTCGGGAAAAAGTATCTTTCTGAGGAATTCACTCCCTTTCTCCCATCCCACAGCTGCGAGTGTCTCCCGCACTACCCGTGGATCACCCTCCCAGAGGCTTGCGCTGATCAGGCGGCGCAAAAAGAGAACCCGGGACGACATGTTCTCAGAATTGATGGTCTATTCCCGAAAGGAGGCAGCACAGCGGAGAGAGGACGTCTCAAGGTCCGAGCGAGCAGTCAGTGACCGGGAGCAGAGGGCTGAAGCTCGCGAGGACAGGTGGCGGCAGGAAGACCAGCAGGCGACTCAAACGCTGCTGGGACTAATGAGGGAGCAAACTGACACACTCCGGCGCCTGGTAGACGTTCTCCAGGACAGGAGGAAAGAGCATATGTTATTTCCAACCGCCCTCCCGCGCCACAAAGTCCAATCCCCCCCTCACCCAAAGTCACTAGAACGAGGGGAGGCAGGGGCCGTGGAAATAATCACTCCACCCATGCAGACTGCTCCAGTAGCAGAAGGCTCTCATTCCCAAAACTTTAGATGGGTCCTTTCCTTCCCTCCAACCGCACCCCACAACAGTTCCCTGCCCAGGTTTCATCTAAAAAATATGCTCCCCTTAATAAAAATGTTTGTTTTGTACAGTGGTGTTTCCCTGACTTTCTTTCACAGGACGGTTTGGTTTTGGGGGAGTGGGTAAGGGGGTTTGTAATTAGAGACGACAGGCGCCTGAACCAGGATACAGACAGGGGGAAAGATTCAACCGAAAGTCACACTCACATTGCATGCACTGGGCACACTTGTCATTCTGGGAGGGGGTTTTCATGTTCTCTATGGGGGGGGGGGGGGCTCTGTGACTTTCTGGTGGGGGAGGGTGGCTGCAGATCTTTTGCGGCTGGCGATAGTCTGCATGACAGATCCATGCAGCAGGGGATCTGTTGCCGCAATCCACGGCCAAAAAGTCACACAGGCCCCACCACACACAGTTGCGAATAGGAGGGGTTGCTGGCTCCCTTGAAACAAGCAGTCCAGCACTGCGGACTGCTCTGGGAGCAGGAGCATGTCATTCCCCGAGTTTGGAAGCGTACTTTCCAACACTCCACCCACTCCCCAACCGCGGTATGCGTCCCAGGTTAAACCCTTAACCGAGAAATCATTAATAACGACGGTTTTAATAAACAATGTTTCCTTTATTATACTTTTAAAGTGTTGAATGAAGGGGGGGAAGGGGGTTGGTAACTGGAGAGGATAGGCAACAGAAACTGGGTAAAGAAACGGGGGCAGGTTCAGCTTCTGTTTAAACAAGCGTAACAGTCACTGGTTACCCCGCTCGCTCTGGAAGCTAGCTTTCAAAGCTTCCCGGATGCGCAGCGCGTCCCGCTGTGATCTTCTAATCGCCCTGGTGTCCGGCTGTGCGTAATCAGCAGCCAGGCGATTTGCCTCAACCTCCCACCCCGCCATAAACGTCTCCCCCTTGCTCTCACAGAGATTGTGGAGCACACAGCACGCTGCAATCACAATGGGGATATTTGTTTGGCTGAGATCGGAGCGAGTAAGTAAGCTTCTCCAACGCCCTTTCAGACGGCCAAAAGCACACTCCCCCACCATTCTGCACTTGCTCAGCCGGTAGTTGAAGAGCTCCTTTTCAGTGTCCAGGGCTCCTGTGTATGGCTTCATGAGCCAGGGCATTAGTGGGTAGGCTGGGTCCCCGAGGATCACTATAGGCATCTCCACATCCCCAACAGTTATTTTGCGGTCCGGGAAATAAACACCCTCTTGCAGCCGTCTAAACAGACCAGAGTTTTTGAACACACGAGCATCATGAACCTTGCCCAGCCATCCGACATTGATGTTGGTAAAACGTCCTTTGTGGTCCACTAGTGCTTGCAGCACCATAGAAAAATAGCCCTTTCGGTTAATGTACTGGCTGCCCTGGTGCTCCGGTCCCAGGATAGGGCGCGAGGTGTTGACAACGGACAGAACAGCAGCGATAATCGCGGAGGGCTCCATGCTTGCTGTCCAGTGGCGTCCGAGCTGTCAATCACCGGAAAAGGGCGCGAATTAATTGCCTGCCGGCGCTTTCACGTAGGGAGGGCGGGAGTGTGGGTCGAATGACGACATTTACCTATAACCACCCTCGACACATTTTTGGCCCCAGAAGGCACTGGGGGCTACACCCAGAATTCCAGTGGGCAGCGGGGACTGCGGGATAGCTACCCACAGTGCACCGCTTGCAATGTCGACGCTTGCCCCGTTACTGTGGACTCACAAATTCGATTTAATGTCCTTGCTGTGGATTCGCACGATCGACTTTGCAATATCGGTTTCACAAGTTCGGTTTAAGAAAAATCGAACTAGTCTCGTAGTGTAGTCATACCCTAAGGGTATGACTACACTGCAAAAACAACTCCCGTGGCAGTGAGTCTCAGAGCCCAGGTATACAGATTTGGGCTTGTGGGGCTCACACTACAGCGCTAAAAATAGCTGTGTAGATGTTTTCACTTGGGGTGGCACTCAGGCTCTGAAACCAGGTGTGTGTGTGTGTCTTACACCCCACACTGGAATGTCTACACTGCTATTTTTAGCTCAGTAGCATATATCTGGCTCTGAGATTTGCTCTGAGATTTGCTGGCTCTGAGATTTGCTGCAGCGGGGGGGTGAGGTTGTTTTTTGTTTTTGTGTTGTAAATGTACCCTTAGTTTCTCAAAGAGGTTTCTCACTAAACAATCACTCTTTCTCACTCTCTTGCAGGCTATTAGTTTGGAAAAACTCAAGAAGAACAAAGGAGATGCTATAAGAATGGCGAGAAACAAATGTGGTGCCTATCTTCAAAAAAGATAAGACAATGTGTATTGGCAATTATTATTTGTACTTTGGTAACATCCAAAGGCCCCTTGCTGGATCAATAACCCATTGTGCTAGTTGTTGTTCATGCACAAACAAAGGTATGATTCGTGCTCCAAATATCTTGTGTCTAATTTATATTCTTAATAAAAAATGTAAACACTGAAAATCCGAACCACATTTTCAAACCCAGGTGCCAAAACTGAGCTAAATCTCTTTTTAGACACCCAGATAAGACCACTAACTTAGGCACCTAAACTTGACCCAGCTTTAGGCCAACCACGTTTGAAAATTTTGACCCTAAAGGCTAACAGAATCCTAGGCAGTAAACAATCTAGGTTTATAAAGAACAGATCTTATCAGATGAGCTTGCTTTAAAAAAAAAAGTTATAAAATTCTTGGTTGAAGGAAATGCTATAGATATTATATGTTTGGATTTAAGCAGCATCTCATGAAACCTTACCCTGAAGATCACTCAAATTGGCAAATTAATGTAAAATGAAAGCTGACTGAAGAACAATAAACAAGGGTAATGATATACAGCCTTGTAGCTATTTGTGGAGTGCTACAGGCATTGATGTGAAGCCTTGTTTCATTTGCCATCTTCATTACTGGTCTGGAAGAAGTCATGTTGCAGACACCACTGAAGATAGTAATATAGTACAAAATATCATAGAGTTGTTAAAAACGTAGACAGAAAACAAAATGAGATTCAGCTCAGAAAAACACAAGCTATAATAAAAAATAATTTGTAACACTAATATTCAATGGGAGGGATTAATATGAAAGCCAAAATGTTGAAAAAACCCTAAGGATAATAATGAACAGCAAATTACACATAAATTTGAAGTGTGGTGTCACCAAAAAGACCAACGCAGTTTTGAGCTGCATATTTAGGACTTGTGTATATAGTGAGTCTACAGCACTCTAGCTAGCCTGCCATGCACTAAGTGGCCTTGTGGACCATGCTGCTGCACACTAAAAGTTCCATAGTGCACTTTGATCTACTGAAGTTTCAAAGAGCAAGTAGATCAAAGCGTAGTATGAAACCTTTAGTATGTGGCAGCAGGGTCCTCATGGCCACTTAATATACAGCAGGCTAGAGTGCTTTGCTTGCGGCACACTAAATCAAAGTATAGACAAGCCCTTACAAGTACCACGTCACAGAGCAGGAAGGTAACAGGTCCGCTGGATGTGGTTCTGGTATGACCATACCTGGAATTCTGCACTAGGTTCTGGGCACTTTACCAGAAATATCTCTGCAAACTGGAAGGAGTTCAGATAAAAGTAACAAATTATTTGGAGGCTGGAGCGACTGACTCATGAGGAAAGATTAGAAAGTTAAGTAAGTATAGCTTGGCAGAGTAATGACTAAAGGGTTCATGATACCATTTCAGAAAATTCACCTGCTCTGCAAATATATTTGAAAGCTGTAAACACCAAGGAAGAAGAATTATTTAGGGAGGTACAAGAATGCATAAGTAAGAGTAATTAGGAAAGGGAAAACATAGTCTGAATATTAGGAAACATTTCTGTGTGTTAGGCTCTGGGATGTTTTCCCAAGGAAAATGACGGAAGGCTTAGACGCTTAAAACCAGATAAACAACAAGGAGTCCGGTGGCACCTTAAAGACTAACAGATTTATTTGGGCATAAGCTTTCGTGGGTAAAAAACCCACTTCTTCAGATGCATGGAGTAAAAATTACAGATGCAGGCATTGTTATACAGACACATGAAGAGAAGGGAGTTATCTCACAAGTGGAGAACCAGTGTTGACAGGGCCAATACAATCAGGGTGGATGTAGTTCACTCCCAATAATTGATGAGGAGGTGTCAATTCCAGGAGAGGAAAAGTTGCTCCTGTAATGAGTCAGCACTCCCAGTCCCTATTCAAGCCCAGATTAATAGTGTTAAATTTGCAAATGAATGTTAGTTCTGCAGTTTCTCTTTGAAGTCTGTTTCTGAAGTTTTTTTGTTCAAGTATGGCTACTTTTAAATCTGTTATAGAATGTCCAGGAAGATTAAAGTGTTCTCCTACTGGCTTTTGTATGTTACCATTCCTGATGTCCAATTTGTGTCCATTTATTCTTTTACATAGAGACTGTCTGGTTTGGCCAATGTACATGGCAGTGGGGCATTGCTGGCACATGATGGCATATATCACATTAGTAGATGTGCAAGTGAATGAGTCCCTGATGGTGTGGCTGATGTGGTTGGGTCCTCTGATGGTGTCGCTAGAGTAGATATGGGGACAGAGTAGACAACGAGGTTTGTTACAGGGTTTGGTTCGTTGATGATGTGTTGAAAAGGTTTTACCAAATATGCTCCAATCCCTCAGACAAAGACAAACACCTACAAGATCTTTATCAAGCATTCTTAAAACTACAGTACCCACCTGGGGAAGTGAGGAAACAGACTGACCGAGTGAGATGGGTACCCAGAAGTCACCTACTACAGGACAGGCCCACCAAGGAAAATAACAGAGCACCACTGGCCATCACATTCATCCCCCCCGCTAAATCCTCTCCAGCACATCATCAACGATCTACAACCTATCCTGAAAACGATCCCTCACTCTCACAGATGTTGGGAGGCAGGCCAGTCCTCGCTTACAGACAGCCCCCCAACCTACAGAAATACTAACCCAAGAACCAAACCCTGTAACAAACCTTATTGCTTACTCTGTCTCCATATCTACTCTAACACATATATTTTAGGTCATCATCTGAGACTATGACATGAAATATATGGCAGAACGTGGGTAAAACAGAGCAGGGGACATACAATTCTCCCCCAAGAAGTTCAGTCACAAATGTAATTAACACATTCTTTTTTTAATGAGCGTCATCAGCATGGAAGCATGTCCTCTGGAATGGTGGCCAAAGCATGAATGGCCATATGAATGTTTAGCATATCTAGCACGTAAATACCTTGCAATGCCAGCTACAAAAGTGCAATGCAAATGCCCGTTCTCACTTTCTGGTGACATTGTAAATAAGAAGAGGGCAGCATTATCGCCTGTAAATGTAAACAAACTGGTTTGTCTTAGCGATTGGCTGAACAAGAAGTAGGACTGAGTGGACTTGTAGGCTCTAAAGTTTTACATTGTTTTGTTTTTGAGTGCAGTTATGTAACAAAAACCCCTACATTTGTAAGTTGCACTTTCATGCATACAAGCACTACAGTACTTGTATGAGGTGAACTGAAAAATACTATTTCTTTTAGCAGTGCTAATATTAGTAATCAAAAATAATATATACTTTGTATTCTGTGTTGTAATTGAAATCAATATATATGAAAATGTAGAAAAACATTCAAAATATTTAATACATTTAAATTGGTATTCTATTGTTTAACAGTGAGATTAAAACTGCGATGAATCGCAATTACTGTTTTTAATCGCGGTTAATTTTTTTTAGTTAATCACGTGAGTTAACTGTGATTACTCGACAGCCCTACTTCTAAATAAAAGGAGAAATTATATGTTATAGTTCCGCATTTTAAAAATGTTTCATTCATTTTTTCACTTCAGGTGATGATATTTTCTTGAATACTTATGTGTTTTTCCTGCATGTAGCATTTCAAGTGTAGACAAGACCATAGTCCCACTTTAGGCACGTAAGTGCAAAACTCAGGCACCACTGAGATCCTCAGAACCTCCGTTCAGCTGCTTCCTAACTCTGGAGGCACCTGTAATCCCTCAGGCTACATTTTCACTATAAAAGTCCCTTAGGTGCCTAAGCTTTTGATGCTGGATGTGCACACAATGCCTCTGTCTAGGTGCCTGTCGAGGGGCCACACCTAAGCCCCAGTGCAGTCTTCAAGATAGGCAGGGCAATGCTCATTTTGCTTGCAAGGCCTCATCGGGAGCATTCTGAAAGCATACTTAATTCCACACAAAATGGGCAAGGGGGAAGGAGAGGCAATGGCAGTGGTAACCATTAGCCCAGTGGTACGGGAACTTACCCAGGAGATGGGAAGACACTGGTTCCCCCCCACCTGAAGAGAAAGGATTTGAACCTGGTTTCCTACCTCTCAAGTGAATGCCCTAGCTATTAGATCATAGAGTCATTCTCACTCTCGCTGGCCCAGTGTATATTGAATTATTTATATAGCAGAACAGCTTCAACAGAAGAGACTGATGGAGACCCACATCAGAATATCCCAGAGCTCACTGGACATTGCAACACCTAAGTTCCTTTGGGGGTATAGGCCTAAGCTTCCAAATCACTTCGATTTTGTGAAAATTTTACCCACAGTCTTTAGGGCCTGATCTTTCACCACTGAAATCAGTGGGAACTTTGCTGGATGTGCAGGATCAAGCTCTTAATGAAGTAAAGGACTGAATGAGGGAGATCATAGCTATGTACATGGTGTCATATCTATGCTGGTATATCCCCATAATATAGACACAGTGACAGAAGGGATTTTTCTGCCAATGTAAGAACACCATTTCCCTGAGTGGCGTATTTATGCACCTAGCTGTATCTACGCTGGGAGTTGGGTTTGCATAACTATATTGCTCAATAATGTGGATTTTGCACACCTCTGAGTGACATCAGATTTTAAGTGTAGGCCGTTTTTTTCAAGACTGAATTTTTGGATGGCATTGTCAGTTTAGACAAGTATTCTGTCATGTACTTTATAAAAATCTATAAATGCATGATACTAATTGGGAAAAAGAAGAGGTGAGTTACTGCCTGACCTGTCTTTTGTTCAAATATAAAAATAAACAGCTATATTTATTTTCTTCTGTTGAGTAAATTCTATCTTTTAAGACAGTAGTTAGCTAGTTACAGTGACAGTCGATAATATTATTTCTAATACTTATATTAATTTATTGTACAGCTGTTTAATTATATTTGATTAGTGGCAGTTGTATATTCAAGTCTCATTATTTTCACACAAATATGTGGATGGTTGGTCAGGAGCACAGCTGCTGCCTAGCAACTGTAGATGGTAACTCTGGAAGAGTTGGAAAACTGGAGATGGCCTTGGGGAGAGTATATCATTTAGAGAATGGGGTTGAAGTGGGGAGTTGGCAGAGGCTTCTCCAATCACAATGTTACCATTTGGAATTGACTGCTCTGGGATGTCAGAATTTTCAGGAACTAGAGGACACACTTCAACTAACATGAGTATATCATATATTGGAGACTGTCCAGGCACATCAAGCTGCAATCCAGAAGTCCAGGAATAGATCTTGCACCTGCCACCAGGGCTGTCACAGGTACTCATGGATCTCAGATCCCTGTAAATGAGCTCAGTGATGGCCTTGAGGCTAACTTCTTCACTTAAATGCATAAGTAACATGAAAACAGAGAGAAGTGTGCTCTGAATCTGAGAAGGTGAAACTCATCAGGTCTGGGAGTTGCAGATAAATTATTAATTGTAGAATGTTTTATAGGGCTAGGAGACTAAAACTTTAAGTAAACTCTTAAAAAAACTGGACAAGAAACTAGTCACTTAATTCTTCTGAAGGCAATGGATAGCAGTTTCAGTCAGAGGATGAAACAGCTCACTTGTACAGGAAACTTTCTCCAGATTAGGTGTCCACTACTCTTGTTCTAGACCTGCTTTCTCAGTTTTCCAACAATTCTTCCAGATTCAGAGTACACTGTTGGCTGCTTTCATGTTCCTTTTTAGATGAAGTAAAGAAGCTAGCTTTCAAAAGCTATCACTGAGTTAGGAAAAAGATGGCAAGGATACTCAATGAGATGGAAGCAAAGATCAGACAGATTAACAGGAAGACAGCAGGGGCTCAGAAAGAAGTAACATGAAGAAAGTGTAATTAATGGTGGCTGCAGGCCCCCTGTGAGTGGAGGGGAAGAAAGTAGGAAAAGTTAGTAGTTGATAGGGAGCAGGCTAAAATTTGTTCAAAGAACAATAACAGGAAGATGAAAACTGGTCAGACTGAGTTGGTACTCAGTGACATGCTTAGGGTGACCAGACAGCAAATGTGAAAAATCAGGACAGGATGGGGGGGGGGGGGGGGGGTAATAGGAGCCTATATAAGAAAAAGACCCCAAAATCAGGACTATCCCTATAAAATCGGGACATCCGGTCACCCTAGACATGCTTCACCAGTACTTTCCTGGTGACTATCAGTTTTAGTGGAATTTAAGCTTCCTTAAAAATAAACGTTTCCGGTTCTCATTGTTAAAAAGATGTCCCATATATGACCCTTTGCAAACAAAGAGCTCTTACAGAAATGGGCACTGCACCTCAATTGTGTCTTAAAGCCTTATTAGATCTCAGAGTTCAGTATCAAATTTCTTAATGTCAATTATGTGTGCCAGGCAGATCTATCCCATTTCTCTGTGACTATAGGCAAAGTCTGAGTAACATTACTTTTTCTTCCATTTATGAGAAACCAAAATGAGATAAAGGAACAAAAGTGACCCAGAGAAAATAAATTGACCCAGTGAGATGAGAGAAATAGACTGAAAAAATCAATCCAAGATGTGTGAACTTCAGAAAGTAAGTGAAGGGAAGGAATTACCTGCGCTGTTTTTTGTTTACATCTAAAAACAAAACATACACAGGTTCAGTGGGCAGCATATGTTTTACATACTGGATTTATGTCTGATTTTATAGATTTGTACATTTGCTGTATCTTTCAGTCTACACACATACCAAACAAAAATATAATAGGTCTACGAAACACATAGCCTTTTAACAGGACTATCAACTCTTGTGATATTCAGTGTTTTTCCAAAAGCCCCCGCTGGGGAACAGAAATTGCATGAAAATCTCAGCTTTTATTTTTAAAAAAGCCTGGATTTCTACCCGTAGTAGGGGCCGGGCACAGCCTTAGGGCCCAGAAACCAGAAGGCAAATAAAACGAGCCCAGACTTTATTAAGGAAAAAATGTCATGATTTTTAAGCCAATCTCATGATCACGAGGGTTTCACTCGGCGGGCTGACAGCACCCTGTCTCTCTCTTCCCCCACTGAGGAGGGCTGCTCCCTAGGGCTGGACTCTTCGCTGGGAGGAGGTTCCCGGTGGGCTCAGTGGGGCGGCTGGGGAGGTCAGGGAGCGGCGGGGCCGCCCTGCAATCCTCCCACCGCAAGGAGACCGAGGCGCGCGGCGCACGGGGAGCCCGCTCCCTAAGCGCCCCGCCCCCAGCTAACGGCAGCGGCCGCATCGTTCGCGGTGCCTGAGAGCAGCTCTCCGCGGGCTGCAGCCGGGACCCTGGCTACCGTGGAGGAAGCGGCGGCGGACGCGCGCCCGGAGCGGGCTGTGGGGCACAGGGCGCCGCGTCCGGGCTGGCGGTGGCGCCAAGGCCCAGCCCCTGTCAATCCTCCGCAGCGTGCAGCCGCCTCGGCTCCTCCCAGCCGCCAGAAGCACGTTCGCTAGCCGCCGCCGCTCTTTTATAGGCTGAGAATTGCGCTCGCTGCCCCTCCTGCGGGCCGCGCGCAGTGACCGTTACAGCCAAAGGGGGCGCACACGACGGCAGAGCCGTTACCTGAGAACTCCCGCGCTCCCTTTCTTCCTTCTATTCCCCTCCCCAGTCTCGTGCGTGATAAGGGCACGAGACTGCCCCTTCCCCCAGCAGCGGGCGGCGACTCACCTTCCCGCAGCGAGACGCCTCAGCATCCAAAATGGCGGCCCGACCCAGCCTAACCCAATCCTAGCCCAGGAGTCCCCAGTCCGATCCATGACGCGGCGCTCCGTAGCCTCACTCAGCCGCTAGGGTCGATTGTCGAGAAACCGATACCGCACGGCTTCTACTGCCCAGGGAGCGGAAAAAACACCCTGTACTGAAGCGCAGAAGGGGAAAAACACATTCCCCCCGCTCGCTCCCTTCTCCCCCCCCCCCCGTGGTTGCGTCCGTGACATCATCATCATGGCAACAACAGCTGGAGCCGAGGAGGCACCGCCGCCAAGGCGTCCGCGCTGCCGAGGGAAGGGGCTGCTCTGCCCATGAGGCGCTCGCGGCCGGCCAGGCTCTTCTAGAGCCAGTTCGAGCTGCTCAGTGCGCGCGTGTGTCTGTGTGCGCGCGGGGAGCGGCAGGCGGGCAGCAGGGAGGGGGCTGCGCTCGCTGCGGCGGAGCCGGAGCCGTGTGGGCTCCGCGCTCGCTCAGTGCGTGGGTCGCTCTCGGCGGCGGCGAACATGTTCTCCGTGAGGATCGTGACCGCCGACTACTACATGGGCAGCCCGCTGCCCGGCCTGGACCCCGGCCAGTCCCGCTTCAGAGAGGCCCAGGCCAAGAAGGTGCCCGTGGTGAGAGTCTTCGGCGCCACTCCTGCAGGTAAGGGACCCCCGCTGCCTTTGCGGAGCCGGCGCTAGGCCCGGGGACCAGCCCCGCCGCAGGGCTCGCTTTGTGATTCAGCCCCGGCGTGCTGCGGCGTGTGCCTCACCTGCCGCCGCCGGCCTCGCCCCTCCCCCGCCGGGACCTGGCTGCTGCTGCGCGGGGCGATACCTGCCTGGAGCCGGTGGGGACCGCAGGGTCTCCATAGACCGCGGCTCCCCGCAGGCGCCATGGCTGGTGGGGAGGGGGCGCTGAGAGCAGGATCGGGATCTGCAGGTGCGAGGATGAGTAGGGAGGCTTGTGTCCGGGGAGAGTAAGAAATCGCTGCATCCGCGCCGCTCACCGGGGAAGCAGCCCCCACATAGGCTCGGTCGTAGCTCGTGAACCACAACTAAGCGCAGCTGTAAAAACACTGTGGATCTGCTTTGCTCCGGATAGAGGGGATTTGTGCGTAACCCAGGCCGTGAGGTGTTGGGGGTTGCCTCTTTTACGAAAGAGACGCAGCGTTTGTGTGTGAATGGATAGGAGAAAAAAAATTAATACGTGTCTTTGAGGGGGTGAATAATGAGTTTATTTATAAGTACTGTATCTTTAAACGGCTTCCTAATACAGAGTTCCATACGTGGGACTTCTGCAACAAGACTTGTGAAGTGGTTGTTTTTATGTTGCTGTTACGCTAGTATATTGTAAATTGCTCAGACCAATAGGCAGTAGTGCTGCACTGCAGAAGGGAACGTCCTAACCACTAGCCACATGTTGGCCCCTGCGACTTCCTAATGTAACATTCTATTTATTCTTCATGACCCCTTCAGCTATACTTCTTATCGTTTAAATCGATAAGAAGCCTGACAATTCCAAGGTCCATTCCCCCAAATACTAACATTCTCTTTACCAATAACATATTTTTCCCAAATATGGATAGCCTTTATTGCAAGTTTTCAATCCACACTGAAGATGAAAAAAGGCCTCCTTTCCATCAGTTGTTACAAATATTAGAGAACATTGAAATGTTTGTGTTGTATGATACTGACCTTGGAAACTTAGGTATTTGTGTGTTTTACAGATGTGTGTACTATAAGTAGAGTAATGCACACTGTTATCATTAGGGAGGGCAGAAACTGCAGTAAAAGTGCACAATAAAGGGCCCTTTTCTCCCATTAGTATAGTATAGCAATCTTTATTCATATTTGGAATTTCAGTGTTATCTTTTCTGCACACTCTTCAGGTGCAGAGGAAGGTAAGGTAATTGAAGCAGATGCAAACTGATGCATCTAAAGCTTAAATTTTTAAAGTAGGTTGAGTTAACACAAAAATAAGCTGATATAAAATAGCGACGCCTCTTCTGTTGTAATTTGCATTTTGCATACATTCAGTGCTTCATATTTTCCCCCATAATAAAATCTGTTAAATGCTGTACATTTCAATAGTTTCTCAACTACATATGATAGAGGGAAGCTTCTTTGAGAAAGTAATTATGTAATCCTATGAGTAATTGTTTCACTATTCATAAATTTAGAGCCTGAGGTTGTCTGGAAGGAACAGGCTTACTATTTTTTTTAAATGCATAAGAGAAGACTGATATAGTTTCTTTAAGATGTTGAGGGTCTGCTATATCAGGAGTATGGCATGGAAAGTAAACAGTAGAGTACTTCACTTTGTCCAGTGACTCAGAGCATACTGGGAAATCCTTTTGCTTCCCTGACATAAACTTTGCTTTGTGTTTGCATAGCAGAACTGTTTCTAATTCAGAGTGGTTAATGGTGACTTTCTTCTGGCTTCTGCAGAGGAAGGGTGCTTTAATTATCTAATATTTCCATGTTACTTTTTAGCACAAAGAGTAGGTTGACTTATTTTTCTTTTCCATTCTTTTAATAATTTTTGCTGATAAGACTTGAGAAATACATTTTGTAGTTCTGCTTGTCTTTAAATGGTAAAAGATGAAATTCAGGTTCTTTTAAGTAAGTGTTTTTGGAAGTAAGCAATTATTAGCACCTCACTGTCAACGTTAATATATTTAAATGACTTGGCATAGTAAACTCTGCGACTATTTACCATGGAACTATCATGAAAAGAGATTTTATTTAATCTTTTAGAAATATATTTACTACTTTTTTTAAACGGGAGAAAATTCAACATTGAAGTTGACTAATGTATTGGCTGTATGCGATTCAGAATCAGTAAACTGATTTCCTTTCTGGCGTATAAGTATGGCCCTGTGTAAATCATGATTTCATGGAATCTATGGAAATTGTGAAATTAGCCCAATACTGCAATTTCCCCCTTCTTCCTCCCCCCCCCAACAAGGAGGTAGAAGCATCCCACCGAGGCTGTGTCTGTTCATGGTGGTGGTGATGGGGGCGAGGGGGCGGGGGAAGGCTAGTGGGCCAGCTCTGACCCAGGCCACCACTGCTGCTTCCTGTCCAGCCGGGAGGAGAGGGGGGGGAAGAGGTGGCACTGACCATGTGGCAATTAGGAGTCTGGACCCAGCCCGCCTCACAGAGGCCCCTGCAGACCCGTGGGAGACACTGTAGCACTGGCTGGTGAGGAGCTGAAAGTGGGTTCCATCCCTCACGCCTCGATCCCCCCCCACTGGGACAGGGTCCCCTCACACAACGTGTGTTCCATGCAGTGGTGGCTTTGTGCGGGGGATGGATCTCAGTCTCAGCTCCTTGCCAGCTGGTGCTTCGTTGTCTCCCACGGGCCTGTGAGGGCTGCTGTAGGGGCAAGCCAGGGCTGCCAATTGCCTTGTCAGTATTGCTCTCCGCTGGCTGGACACAAAACAGCAGTAGAGGCCTGGGCTGGAGCTGAGTATGAAGCAAGCTGGTGAGCCCTGCCCTGGGGTCAGGCTGAGCTAGACTGGCTTGTGCCATGTGGTTCATTTGCTCACTGAGTTGGATCTCATTGCTCATTCAGGTGGCTTTTGTCATCCTGCCCATCGGTGAGACACCCCTCCCCCACATGAACTCCATGGAATGGTACTGCACCGCCACATCCCTCTGAGATGGGACTAGTCTGCTAACCCTCTGTGAGCAGCTGCAGCCTCAGTGATGCCTGCTTTTGCCTCCCCACTGTTGAAAAAATTATAGAAGTTTGGGAGATAGTTGGCGGCCATGCAGATCCAGTGAAATTTGAACATTTACCCATGATGTTAGCATGGATTTAAAAAAAAAATCTGATTTTTTGGGGGGCGGGGGGGGGCTTATAAGATAGTGGCACACACCTACAGCTCAATTTTTAAGCAGCGGTAATGCTTGGGTTTTTGTTTTTTTTTAATAAGCTTGCATGAAGAAAATCAGCCCTTCTAATTAAGGTAAATGTGTATTCTTGCCAGCCAGGTAGAAAAAATGCCAAGTTGCAACACTGTGCATAGCACCTAGCCACTATGCTTGTATAGACAGCTTGCACTTTTGGTTTGGTTGTCTCTATGTTAATCTTAGTATGTTTAAAATGAAACACCCATACTGTGCAGCTAATTAAGAGTCTTGGGTTTAAAAGGAGGATCCAAGGCCCACCTGGTGAGCCAATGGAGATTAAGCCATTTTCATATGCCAATCAATCATTTAGATTCAAAAGTTGGAGTCCTAGCAGCACCACATTTTGTATCTTCTAGTAGCTGTGGGTGTTGGTGGGATCTGGCTGTATGCCCTTCTCTTCTGACAGGAGATAGTGTTCAAACAGCCAGATGAGTGAGGAGGGAATTCTGTATTGCTGTACATTGTTTCATTCATAGTTGTGTATCATGAATTGATCATTTTGCCAGTTATCACACAAACTATAATATATATAAATAGGAGCCAATTGCTCATAGAGGTAAAAAAGTTTGTGCCCATAGACACTTTCTGGTAAAAAGTACTGCCCCTTTACATGCTTTTAAAAATGGATTTGTGGGTCCATTGCTGTGGATATTTGAAGGATAGATCTTGAGCTCATTACCTCTGGGTGGACATAGTAATCTTTTGGGGTCCTGTGATGGGGTGGACTGGGCCCAAATGCCTCCTGCTGGAGGCCTCAGGGTCTAGCCACACCCATCCCAGGAAAGGAGCAGTGGAGAGGTCCTCCAAGCAGGCTAGAGTGGCTGCAGAGGAAGCAGCCAATCAGAGAGGCTACAGGTAGCAGCCAGTAAGGACCAGCAGGCTCATATAAAAGGAGCTGAAAGGGCCTGGAGAGATCAGTCTGCTAGCAGGGACTGGGGGAGCAAGAGGTGTCCCTGGCTGGCTGCAAGGGCTAAGGCAGGTAGTTGCTGTCAGGGACCCGGGATAGTGAGGGAATAGCTTCTGGCTTGCTGCTAGGAATCACTGAAGACAGGCCTAGGGAATAGACTGTTTGTGGAACTGTTACCTCCTCTTCCCCCAGAAAGAGGCTGGTCTAGATTGACCCAGCTGGAGAGCCGGGGTCAGAGGACTGGGCAAGCGAAGAGCCATGAGGGAGGAAGCCCTGGTGGTGCTGCTCCACCCCAGGGCAGGAACCTTCACATGTAAGCTGGGCCAGTCCTCAGTCTGACCCCAGGAAGGGCTACAGGGACAGTGTAGGTGGGTGCCCCTGAGGACCGAGTCGCTGAAAACCCAGCAAGGGATCCATCGGCCGGAGGGGGGTGCTCACAAGAAGTGATGTGCTGACCGATGCTTCCTGCAGCTCCCATTGGCTGGGAATGGCGAGCCACAGCCACTGGGAGCTGCGAGCGGCTGTGCCTACGGACGGTCAATGTAAATAAACTATCTTGTAGCCCACCAGCGGATTACCCTAATGGGCCACAGGTTGCCCACCACTGTCCTAAAGCGAGAGATGATCTGTACAAATCTACCTCTTCTCCTTGCTGCAGCCAGGAGGTTTTGGGTAGCTAGTGTCCATTTCCTAGCGTCTGTCTGTCCTTTCAGTCTTCCACCATGAGTAACTCTAATACCTGCCTTTTTCTGAATAAGCCTGAAATGGGTGTAGTCCATGACGTTTCACTGCTGTCTAGAGAATGAATAGTGGCACAGAAGCAGGCCAGAGTCTTTTTAATCTTATTCTTCTGATGTTTGGGGAAATTCTGAGTAACAGTAGAGACAGTGAAGCTGTCTGTAGACTTGGAAAGATGCTGGTGCATCTGTTACCCTTTAAAAAGTCAAACATGTATCTCTGCAACTGTAAGCTAGTAAATGAAATCTTGATCTACAGAAATTGATGTTAAGGCCCCTTCTTTGCCAGGGCAAGTTCCTCTCTCCAGGGGTGAATGGAATTTTTTTAAGTCCTGTTTATAGTTATGAATAACTTGTCATAGATGCATTAGTTTTTTGCTATGTTTAGCAAATAGATAACTTCTCAATAGTTTAATCTGGTTAAAAGGAAAAATAATTCTGACTTCATTCTATGAATCTGAACATGTGGCAGAATGCAGTGTTAGCAACTTGTTTTGCATACATGGGTGTTTTTAATATAACTTATTTCAAGGGATAGAGCTATTTTTTTTTAGTATAAAAATATCCAGTTAAATATAAGGAGAACAGTAGAGCGTGTTCCATTGGATTATATGAGAGTCTAGGGGGTTGCCTACTTGAAGAATTAGAACTCAGTAAGCGAGGGTGTGGATCCTGATGCATGTTAACAGTTTGTTAATATGCTTTGAACTAGTCCCGTTTCAAAGAGCATTATAACAAACTATTGTGCATCAGCGGGGTGCACATGGACAATTAGACCATGGCAGGCTTGCGCGGGGTAGATTCACACGCTACCTTGCCGTAGCCTACTTGTTTGTGTAGGCAAGTCCTAGAAGTCAGAAAGCGTATGTTCTGTTGCAGCTCTCATTTAATTGCTCTGTGACCTTGGACAAATCACTTAAACTCCGCATTTCAATTTCCCCTTCTGTGGAGACAGTATACTTTGCCCATCGTTGTAAAGCACTTCGAGATCTGTAGACAAAAAGTGCTCTATAAGTTAGCATTTCCTATAATAGAACATGGATCAACAGATCAGATCTGTTAAATATATAGATTATCCCATCCATGTTTCTTTCCTCTTTTCTTACTCCTTTTTTTCTGGCCGGCAATTTTATAAAAGCATTGGGAAAGCCCAAGACATGGTCTTGGTGTTTGAGCCTCCAGAGTGAAATTGGGCAGAAGAGTGGTACAGTTTAAACTTTTGTTTACATTCAGTCTTTGGTTTAATTTGGTGGTTCTCAGATTCGTTCTTGGCACAATGGTGAGACATGTAAGTATCATGATAGAAAGAAGTATTTTTTAATGCAGGTTGGGGCTCTTGGAATTTCCAGGAGACTTATTGACCACTGAGGGTATATCTACACAGCACAATAAGCCTAGGCTCTGACTCAGGTTAAGCCCAAACCCTGCTACAGTCTGCAGAGAAATTACTCTGACTCGGGCCAGGAACCCTTCCGTACTCAGGCCTGCTGATGGGGGGGATGGGTCAGAGCTCAAGTCCCGCTATGAAGTGGATCAAAGCTCAGGCATTTTTCAGTGTGGACGCAGCTCTGGTCTCAGTTGCCAGACTTGGATCTGGAGAGTCAACCAACGCTGTCCTCTGGATCTGTCCTTCCCAACGCTTAATTCCAATACTTCCCAGGAACAGAAAGCAACTGCCTGGTTCATATGCAACTGCTCTGTGTTTAACCCTTCATTTTCATGCGAACTGCTCAACTGGAAACACAGTCTATGCAGACGTGCATTAGCATGGCTAGCACTAAGAGGTCGTGCTGCATCAAGCATGCTACTAGCTGGCTATAGGAACATAGATGGATTCTGGTTAACCTCTGGTGTGAGGCAAGCAAAGTGTTCAACTTCTGTAAGAGCATAAGAAATTATGTCTACAAAATTATATCTGAGTGCCTGGTAGCATCGGGATCGACTGGACAGCAGAACAATACAGAGAGTAACTCAAGCATCTGAAGACAGAACTGCAAAGTCAAGGATGCTAATGGAACTTCTGGGAACTCTGTTTTCCTGCCTCTTTTATGAGGAAATCAATCGGGTACAAGGAACTGTAGCAAGTACTGAGCCTGAGCCCACAGTGGTGCATGACAATCTGCTTAGCAGGGATATTACCCTTACAGCCTCTCCGCCCCCATCACAGGCACAGCCAGAGGAGAGAGCCAGCTATCGAATGAAGGGCAATAAGTGACCCTAGTGCTGCTGGTAACTGGGGAGACTATGCTGCTGGAGCAGCTGCAGCATATCCTGGGTCCATATTTGGAAGAGTTGTTTGGGAATGGTCCTGAGGAGCAGTCCACTGCAGAATTGGTATCAGAACAAGCGCCGAAGCCGGAGTCTGGTAAGTTTCTGCCACCATTTGTTTCTATTAACATATGGATGGGAGAGATTTTTGGCTTATGGGCCTGTTAAGTTATTAACATATGGTTTTGATGTGCTTCTGTTCAGGGTGGAACTCACGCTATTCCCCATGCGCCTTCCCCCTGACGCCATGTGGGAATCAAAATGGACACCACAAAAAGTGGAAAAAGTTAAACAAGCAGTTATCATGAAATCTTTAGTAGTTGCTCAGTTATTGTTATAAATATGGGTTGGGGTTTTATAATGAATAACCTCACATACCCCGCCTGTGTAATATAGTGCGCCTTATAAATCAGCCACACCTGCCCTGTCCTGGACTGCCTGTGAACTGAGTTTTTAAAAAGTGGCTATTACAAGTCCAAATTACAGCGGACGGTGGCAGTCTGTGTTTGAGTCCCCATTGTTAGTAGCGAGTTGGGTCTGTGTGTGGATGCAGGGTGCTTGTAAGGAGGCTGTACTGTGTTTCCATGTTAAATCAGCATCTTGTTGATTTTTACAGCAAATTGTCACCCATTATTGCTGGCTGGTGATGAAAGCAAAATTCTCATAGAGTAAGAACTCCATACAGTCTGCTGTGCTCTGGGGCAGGGCATACTTATTAGGGCTGCCTCTGTAATTCACAAGCACCCTCCATTTTGAGATGTGCTAGCTGGTCGCTGGGTGCCTGGATATCTCCTTAGCGTACAAAGGTGGCTGTCCTCCATTGGCCTGGAATAGAAGTTCACATTTCCCCTCGGGTACCTCCAGAATATCAATGTTCTCCAGAGCTTGCTCTTCTTGACAGGATTGAAAAAACATTGATAGTAACTAGACAACTCATAAGGCTCCTTCCTACCTCCACCTTGAGAAAATGAAGGGATATAAAAATAATTTCAAATGAATTTTTTATGAGAGTCTTACCATGATGTGTGATGCTTTTCAGTGCTGCTCCAAAGGATATCTGAAGTCGACGGTGTTTTCTCTCTGAATACACCCCATTAATAAGTGTTATCCTTTGACATTGAATTAAAGCAGTCCCTTTCACAGGGCTGGAAATTTAACTTTTGTCGTGCTCAGACAATAATGTACTCTGTCATTCTCTTTTCAAGGCCCTTCCACCTCCACAGGGCAAACACATGGCACCAGGAACCTGGGAGTTCGGACCAATCTACCCTGAGCAAAGAGAGAGAGAGAGTCTGGGATAGGCTGACGAGAGAGCAGCTAGATAAAACTAATTGCGAGAGAGTTCCAGAAGAACCAAAAGGAGTGTCAAATAGATAAGATGCACAAAGGGTGGAAAGAGAGACAGAATCTGTACAGCATGAGGAGAAATTGGCGGATAGATTCTTGAGGGGGTAAGAGAGCAGCAGAAAGAGCTTTTTTGAGTGATTACTTTAAGCCCATGGTTACGAGGCTCCAGTGCCATCATCATCTCTTGCTCTACAGCCTGCAGAGTATGCCTTCTTTGGACAATTCCGGAGGTGGCTAGATCATGTCACAGGCAGTGAACTCTAGTACATGGAATGAACCAGTGTATCCTATGCATTCACTGACTCCTGTCTAGTCATGGCCTGCATGAGCAAAACATGCCAGAAAGGCCAAGGAGAACAGAGGGATGGGATATTCAATTATTGCTGGGTATGTCATTTGGGAACATGGACCGCTGATTGTTTTGGCACCGAGTTTGTTTATTGTGCTGCATGCTTTGATGGCAGCTGGTTTGACTTTCTGGTTCTTACAGTGACGTGTAAAATAGTGTTCAATTTGTGCACAAGGCTACAATAACAAATTTTATTATGTAATGATATAAGTGGAAGGCTTTTCCTGAGATTTCAATGGGAGCCGAATCAGGCACTATATAGTCTAATCTTTTTCTTCCTTTTATTTATTTTTATACCAGTGCACCTAGGAGCCCTAGTCATGGACCAGGCACTGATTGTGCTAGGTGGTGTATAAACATATAATAAAACAGATGGTCTCTTCCTCAAGGAGCTTACAATCTAAGTATAAGACAAGAGACGATAGATGGCTACTGCCAGACAGAGGAGTACAAGGAAACAATGAGACCGTATTGGTCAGAATGGCAGGCAATAATCTCTGCACACCACATCCTAACTGTTATTAAGCTTTTTGTAAGCAGCACAGCAAAGGAGGGGTTTGAAGGTGCATAATGCGGTACCTTTGTGGATGTTTGTGGAGTTCACCTCCCAAGTGTGAGAGGCAACATGGGAGAAAGCATAAAGGTGCTTTTTTGAAAATTTAATAAGTGCATGATGGAAGCTTCCATCTATGGGTTGATCAGAGGCAAGTATTGGCAGCTCAGTAGCGAATGAGCGATGATAGGAAGAATGTTGGATTGACCATGAAGGGTCTTGAAAGTTAACACAAGTACCGTACATTTGATGTGATGCAGAAGGGAGATCCAGTGGAGGGATTCAAAGAGAAGGGTGATGTAATCAAAACAACAGCCTAGCAAAATGATCTTAGCAGCAGCATTCTGCTAAGGATATGAGTGGGGTAAGATTGCCTTTGTCGAGGCCATATAGAAGAATACTACGGTAATCAAGATGTGAGATGAGAGTTTGGACAAAAGTTTTAGCTAAGTGGATGGATAAGAAAAGTCATATCTTAGAGATTTACGCAGAAAGAATCAGCGGGATTTAGATATAGACAGGACAGGAGGATCTATGTCCAGAAAATTGCACTGCTTTACCATACA
The DNA here is from genome assembly GCA_037349315.1 of Chelydra serpentina. Lineage (NCBI taxonomy): Eukaryota > Metazoa > Chordata > Testudines > Chelydridae > Chelydra > Chelydra serpentina. Next base: position 51,450,914 of record JBAIAC010000010.1, read on the forward strand.
CCAATGTAACTAAACAAGTCATTCATTGCAACCTGTTTTGGATTCGATGTCCTAACCACAGTATTTCATGCAGGAGTTGCAGAGCCTGTGAACTGTTGTATCTAATCTAAAATAGCTAGCATTACTCTCTAGAGCAGGTTAGTGTAATGCAAGTTTTTCAAACAGTGGCTCCAGACAGTTTGTCCTATACACTGGGATATGGAGTCTTTCACTTCCAGGTCATTGTTTCAAGTCCAAGTCAGTAGAAAGCAAAAATAATTTTTCTTAGCTAACTCTTTAGTGGCATATGTGAAATGAATTGATTTTTTTTACTTGGTTTTCTATTGGGCAGTTTTTCACACCATAGAAACCATTAAGGATCAAATGGACAATGGAAACTGAACTACCCTCGCTTTCAAAGGTGGTCCCTTCCAGAACAGCGTGGTATTTTTAGCAAGTCATTGGGAAGCTTTTTTTGTTGCTGCCTATGCTGGCTCTGTTCTGTGGATAGAGAGGTCATTTTACAGGATTATCAATGTGACACCTTTTGAAGTTTCTTTTAAAAAGTTACAACTTATTTTAAGGCCAGCTACACCTAAGGTGATTTATATCGGTAGACTCCCACTACAATTGTCCTTCCTTTCAGACTTCTGTGTGGATCAGTATTCAGTTATCATCCATTATGAGGCAGGTAGCTGTGGGGAATTCACACTGCTTATAAGCAATACACTTTTACTTTGCTATCTCTGCTTCATGGGAGCAGATTTTAGCCTTTTCTTGAATGGAAATAAAATTAAAAAAACATATAAAAAGTACTTGACATTGATATGAAGTCCTCTTTTCTGCTTGAATGATCTTTATAGAGATGGTTGATACTCAGTTGTACTTTCAGCACCGTAGTGATAACTATCAAGCATTACATTACACAGTCCTGCTCCAGTAGTTTTCACTAGGGGTTTGGCCATTAACTAGGGTTGGCAGGTGCCCAGTTTTCGACCAGAACGCCTGGTCGAAAAGGGACCCTGGCGGCTCCGGTCGGCACCACCGACTGGGCTGTTAAAAGTCCGGTCAGCGGCGCAGCGGGGTCCCGGTGCAAAGGCAGACTCTGTGCCTGCCCTAGCACCATGCAGCTCCCAGAAGTGGCTACCAGGTCCCTGCAGCCCCTAAACACCTGAATGGCAAGGGAGGCTCCATGCTCTGCCCCCACCATGAGGACTCCTCACACCAATTGGAGAAACAGGGGGAGTGCCTGCAGGTGCGAGGACAGCGTGTGGCGCCTCCCTGGCCACCCATGTGTCTAGGGGCTGCAGGGACCTGGTGACCACTTCTGGGGAGCTGTGGTAAATGCCACCAGGATCCCGCACCCCAATCCTCTGCCCCAGTCTGGAGTCCCTTTCCCCACCCAAACTTCCTCCTGGAGCCTGCACCCCCACAACTCCCTGCCCCAGCCCTCTCCTGTACCCCAAACACCTCATCCCCAGTCCCACCCCAGAGCCTACATCTTCAGCTGGAGCCCTCACCACCTCTCAGTACTCTTGCCCCAGCCTGGAGCGCCCTCTTGTATCCCAAACCCCTCATCCCTGGCCCCACTCTAGAGCCTGCACCCTCAGACGGAGTCCTCATCCCCCTGCACCCCAACTGCCTGCCCCAGCCTAGAGCTCTTTCCTGCACCCTGCATCCCTCACCTTTGGCCCCACTCAGAGCCCACACCCCAGCCTAGAGCCCATAACCCCACTGCATCCTAATCCCCTGCCCCAGCCTGGAGCCCTCTCTCGCACCCCAAACCTCTCATCCCCACTCCAGAGTCCGCACCCCCAGCTGGAGCCTGAACCCCTGCCCCAGCCCCATGAAAGTGAGGGGAAGAGGGAGGGGGGATGTGGGCGATGGAGCAAGTGGGGGCTGGGCCTCGGAGAAGGGACAGGGCACAGGTGTTTAGTTTTGTGCGATTAGAAAGTTGTCAACCCTACCATTAACTACAATGGGAGCAGGATTCATCCTAAAATTAATATTCCTTCATCACAAGGGTGCTTCTACTTACATTCATTTGCTTATTCCCTTGTCCCCTTTCACTCCTCCCAGACTTATTGTAGAACTCTTCCTTAGTGTTTTGGTCAAAACTCTAGGCAAGGGGAGGAAAAAAAGAGTAGTCTCTTTAATCTCATGGCTTTATGTTGGGGGTGGACCATGCTTTTCATTTTTTTTTTTTTTTTTTTAACTAAACGGGCTTCCTGTCTGAAAGGACTCCAAGAAGAGCTCATCCCTGTCCACCTGATTATAGCCAAGGTCAAGAACTAGGGTCTCCATCAGGATGCTGTTTCCTTGCGCTTAAGTAGGGGCTGCCATAGTATTGGTGAGATCACTTATTTCCCTTAGAAGTTGTGGAGAAAACCTTTGGCCACATCCTACTTACCTTCTCTCTTGGTAGTCTTGTTGACTTTTATGATGGTTGGCTGGAGGAAGCACAAAATTAGGAGATCTGGGTTCTTTTCTTGGCTCTGCTACCATATTGAAATCTCTTATCCCTACTACCTCAATTTCCCCATTTTACAGATCATGCCTTATAAATACAAGTGTTTTCACTGTGATTACTTTCCTAAGAAAGGCAAGAAGTATCTGATCCTTTGTTTTTAACACTATTCTAGTCCTTCCCAATTAAGCACAGCTGACAATAGGCAGTTTGTTCACACTATAACTGAAATTGCTTAGAGCTTAATACACAGATTATAGCAAGGTTTGTGTTAAATAATCTCAGTGTTCATTGGAAATAAAATCTCTGGTATTCAGAGAGTTAAATAGCTAAACAGGAATTGGTTGTCATAGAATTGTCAGAGAAGCTAGAAAGTTTTTTTGTTTTTTGTTTTTAAAGCACAACTCTGCTCCACCAGTCTGTACATAATGGAAGAACTTTCCCTCTACTCATAGGAATAACCTATCTGGAAAAAAAACAGGATTATTTTGACACACTAGGTGTGAAAACATCTTTAATTAAAGTGCACTATATGACAGGCTTATGGGTGGTTAAATTTTTTTGAAATGTTATACAAAAATTACTTTAAACTGGGTTAATAAAGGACTTGTCTACACAAAAACTTAGTTTGCAGCAAACTGGGGTGTAAATCTACCTCACACTTGCATGCTGTCCATTAGTGTCTGATCTGGATTCTGCTGCCTCACACCAATAGTTCCCTAATGCATTTGGAGCTACTCCTGTTTCAAAGCACAGTAGATCAAAGTCACTGGTGCACATACATCATCAACATCCACATGGACACTTAGCATGTGACAAGCTAATATGCAATAGATTTGCACCCCAGCTTGCTATGAACTAAATGTTCATATAGGCAAGTCTAGAGAATGACTCTAAAAAAAATTCAGATAAGTAGAAATATCACTGGTTACCAAAAATGTTTAAACTAGCGACTAACTCTAGAACAATGGTTTCTAATCTGTTTGAGCCACAAATTACCACATTAAAAACATCAGCTATACAAGCAAATACCTGCCATTACCAGTCTGCCCTAATCCACAAGGGAGCATTGCCAGTCTCAAACATCTGTTTCGTAGATTCGAAATGGGACAAATTCAATTCAATGGGAGTTTTGCATTTGACGTCACTGGAAGCAGGATTGGCCCTTAATTTAGAAAGGAGGAGCCCAGAGTACCAATTACAAAAGCTTGAAGTGTTTGGGAAATGCTGCTCTGGAGCAGTACTGTTCTAGGGATAAGAGAGAGGAAAGTTCACACTACTACTATACACACAATCATATGAGCTGGTTACGCTCTCAAATATAGCATGTATATAAAGGTAATCAATCTCAAAATACTTGAATCTGTATGCTCTGCATCTTTTGAGGGTGGATTAGACTCAATACAAACACAGAAACAACATTACAAATATAGCCATAATTTGATTAATAAAAATCAAATAGTTTGTGTAAGAAATGTACTTTTAAAACTCTACAGTATTTTCCAGACTTAAAAAGACAGCATATGTTGTGAATAAAATAATTTAACTTGCCACAGTAATTCAATCCATTCTTTTTACTAATATATGATTTGGAAATAAATTTGACTCACTTTTTCCAGACAAGCTTTAAAAATGGTATTTTTCTAACAGTCTGATTCTGTAATTTTTGTTTAATTTCTGTTACAAGAATGCAACCTGCTCTAAAGTTTTAAGTAGTAAATACTCAATTCCAATGTAAAGATGACCCTAGTGTATTTAGTAGTGCAGCTATGTTGGTCCCAGAATATTAGACACAAGGTGGGGAGGTAATATTTGATTAGACCAACTTCTGTTGGTGAAGGAGACAAGCTTTCAAGCTACAAATAACTCCTCTTCAATAAAAGATATTATCTCACCTATCTTGTCTTCCTATTTATTGTATTTAGAAGTTGAATTTCTAAATCTTGAATATAGTGTTAAAAAAAAAGGCGCAGGTTGGATGAGGAGGGAGGAATAGGATCTCTGAAGTATTTACAACTACATATGCAGGTAGCCAGAGTTTTGATGAGCTGGTGCCAAGAGTTGGAAGCCTAACAAAAGAAACAAATGATTTTTCATCTGTATTATTATTGATTTTTATTACAGTATTGCCATCGGACCCAGTGAGAACTGAGCTCCATTGCTTTAGGTACTGTTAAGAGAGTAGTAGACAGTACCCGCCCCAAAGAACTTGCAACTTAAATAGACAAGGCAGAAAAAGGATAGAGGAAAGGGATACAACAAATAAGCAGAGTGAACAAAGTGATGGCCTCTAAACATCATGTTAGCTCTGAGATTTTTTGGATGGGATTTTGTTAGGAGGGGATTTGCTTAAAGACAAAGGAAGGGAGATGACATATTGAAAGGAGGGGGTTCATAAAGGGAACCAGGCATGGGAAATGGGGGAGAAAAGGAGCATATAAGGCATGTAGTGTGAGGCTGAAATGAAGAGACTGGGGAATAGAGTTGGAACCAACAGCCAGGTAGCACAGGAGAGAATGTTGCGAGTCAGAACTATAGAAACCACTGACTTTGTTATTGTCCAGTGGTTCCTGCAGCAGTACCAGTTGAGGCTGTTTGTGTCCTTTCCTTCTGGCTTCTGTTTTTTTGTCTACTGGGGTATAGACTCTTCCCGGGAATTCCCTTCCCCCCCCTCCCCATATCCACGTGAGTTGGAAAAGGGAAGGTGCCACATAGGTCATAGTTAAGGCTACGTTTATGTCACAGAGGTCATGGAAGTCACGAAATCCATGACTTCGAGACCTCCATGACATTCTCTGCTGCTTCAGCCCCAGTGGCTGTGGGACTCTGGAGCTGGCAGCCAGTGGGGCCCTGGCAGGGTTCCAGCAACAGTTGACAGGGTTTCAGCGATGAGTGACAGCCTTGTGTCGGGGAAGGGGGAGAGGGATGCCTCGAATGAGTGGCTAGGGGTGTCCTGTTTTCTCTTTGCAAGTGGGCGAAGGGGGAACCCACAGCCCCCCCCCCCCCCCCCCCGGTGGCAGACGAAACCATGGAGCCACAGCAGCAAAAGTCAGAGACAGATCATGGCTTCTGTGAATTTTTGTTTATTGCCCATGACTTGGCCGTGACTTTTACTAAAAATAACTGTAGTCATGGTGTCCGCTGTTGGGGTAGAGGATTTGTCAGTTCTTCCCTTTCCAGTGCCTCGAACTGTACAGGGGTGAGAACTCTGGGGAAACTGCAGTCTTCTCTCAAATACTCTGCAGTTCATGGCTTTGATCCAGCAAGTCCTTATTCATGTGCATAACTTTATGTGAATGAGTGAGTGGAGGATCAGGGCCATAAAACTATATATATGGGGAACTCAATCTGTAATGCCCAGTATTTATTAACTCCATTGTATCAATAAAGACAGAAGAGAAACATCCATATTTCAAGGTTGTATGACAGACAAAGCACTACTTTGGGGGAGAGGAAAGGAGGATGGAGTCCAAGGCCTACTGTAAGTCATGTGTAAAGTAGCAGTAGGTGTGAGACTTTTGCATTGCAAACCAGATTATCTGCATCAAAGGGAAGGTGCTCTCCTGAGGATGCAATCACTCCTTCAGAGACTAGGTTGTATGTCAGTCATAAATCTGCCCCAGTTCCAATCCCTCTTATTAATAATCTCCTGCAGATTTTATCTAACCTTGAGCCATGTAGAAAACTTAGGTACACAACTATTTATGTCATTTACTCCAAATAGTAGCCTGTGATGTTTTCCCACTTTTATTCTCCCCCATGTAAACCTGCTGACAATGAAACTTTTAATTTGATCCTACTCCTGATAAAGCAGTTAATTTCATTATGCAATTGAATTCTCTAGTTTCTAAAGGGTAAATGATAGCATTGCTCATCCTTACCTCTAAGTGTTTAAGGATTTGGTATTTTGGAAGTAGGGCACATGCTGTGAATAAATATGTGGAACATAAAGTTGTGGCGCTATAACATGGATGGAAATAGAACAGAGGCCAAGAGTAAAGTCATAGAGTGAATCTGACTGTAACTTGCGTTTTTCTCATTACATATGATCCACTGACTGGCAATGGCTCACAGATGCTAAGGGTAGGTCTACACTTACCCGTCGCGTCGGAGGCGTCGGATCGATGTTCTGGGTTCGATTTATCGCGTCTTGTCTAGATGCGATAAATCGAACCAGGAAGTGCTCCCCCGTCGACACTGGTAATCCAGCTCGACGAACGGAGTCGACGGGGGAGCCTGCGCGCCGCGTGTGGACCCCGGGTAAGTACCTTTTCATTCGAACTAAGATAGTTCGACTTCAGCTACGTTATTCACGTAGCTGAAGTTGCGTATCTTAGTTCGAATTGGGGGGTTAGTGTAGACTAGCCCTAAGAGAAAGTAGCTCATGTGTTATGGTAATACACTGACAGGAGTTAGGCAAATCCCACAATTTGGTGTACAGTACTTTAAAATACAATAATCTAACAGTTACTCTCTATAATGACCCAAAGAATAGTCCTGTTGTTCTCATGTTCTACCAATATCACAGGAGTGTAGTGACTATTTTTAGCACTGTAATGGTTAACCTTATCTGCAGTACTCAGTAAAGCTAGGGCTAACATTTTCAAATGCTGCCTGTTTTCCTAGTTTAGATGAGATCTGAGTGAGCAGTGTAATGTAGCACACATCACATTCCCCTTTAGAAAACAAAATGAAAAAAACAAACACTTACCTTTTTTGTTGTTTTATGCACACTCTTCAAGGAGAGGACTTACTTCAGAAGAAGTTGCATTTTAAGGAAGGACTTAAGCAGGAGAAGGTAAAGCTCTGATGGACACTGGGTCAGAGGTGGGAGTCTTCAATATAGGGGCCCTGTGGTTGTTTTACGGCCTGCTTTCCAACATCTGTTGTCCAGTTCATAATTTTCTCAAACTCCTCTTGCTTTGAAACTTTGCATGTTTGGGCTCAGCCCAAAGATAACTTTTCCCAGTAAAAATGTTTGTCATCTGAGTTAACCAAATGTGCATGCAGAAATATTTTTCCCTTGTGTTCTGACTGGGACTTTTACACTTGCGAACTCAGTGGATATAGATAGAAACTTGGAAATTGGTCTTAAAAACAAGCCAACCAACATTGAAGAAGTTTTAAAAACTATGAATTTTTGAAGTCTGCATTTTGGCATCTAAGATTTTTATTTTACTTCCCCCCCCTTCTCCCTTCCAGGATAACCTGAAAGTAGAGTGACATAAATATTGGCTGCACTCAGAACGACTTTGTTTTATCAGCAACCTTAAGCTAAAACCTTAGGCCCTGATCCTGCAATTGAGCATGTGTGGGGACCCTTAAGCTAAATCAAAACCTATGTAATTTATAAGATTTACAGACCAATAATTATTTGTTTTTTCCTTTATATTTTAAAACACTATTTTAATGTATTGTTTTATGGTGTTCATTAGTATACAGTATTTGCAGCATAGCCAAGTTAATGCTGTAGGGCAATGGTCCCCAAACTCAATCCGGCTTGCTCGGGGTAACCCCCTGGTGTGCAGAGTTGGTTTGTTTACCTGCTACCTCCGCAGGTACAGCTGCTGGCGGCTCCCACTGGCTGCGGTTTGTCGTTCCCTGCCAACCTCAGGGCAGACTATCAAAAAGCAGGGCAGATGCTCCAAACTGGTGGTATCGTCTATAATTAGATTTCACCAACCCAGTAACAAATGTGAACTCCTGAAGTCACAGACAGTCCCCTTGGACAGTCTAGTCTATCTACCCAGGCAAGCTGGACTTAGTGATTAATGGTCAGTTACACCAAAGATCACAAAATATTCAGATTATTCCCCATCCCAAGAGATGAGTCACTTACCCCAGATCAATTCGTACCTTAGATCTCACACCATAGACCATGCTTGTAGCCAATCCTATAGAAAACTAACTAAGGCTTTTTTAACTAGGAAAAAGAAATTAGTTATTTACAGTTAAAGCAGGAAACATACACACACATGAGTTACAGTCTATGGTTTCAAAAGATGACAGAGTTGTAGTAATCTGTCAGCATTGACAGATTGACCCTGGGGATCTTTGCTTTTGTTTCCTAGCTCCAACCCTGTGAGAGTCCAAACAACAAAGAGTTGAAGAATTTTCATGTCAGCTATCTTTATTTCCTTCTTTCAGAATTCAAGCTGGTGGAATAAGCTTCCTTGCACATAGAACCTTCATGGGTGTCAGAGGGCCATTAGCCCAGTCTTTATATTGTGATGCTTCACAATGGCCCACTTAGTTTTGATAGTTGTCCTTGATGGATGGAGAACCATCCTCCTGCCTAAGTTTATAAGTTCAGAGCAGGCATTTTTACAGTTATGAAGCAAAATTTACATGTTACCTTATAGCAGGGGATTATAAGAAAGACATTCTAAGTAATGCATCCAGCAATTTACAAGCATTTTATAGAGTCTAAACACATCCTTACCAGTCTAACACCTATCTTGAACAATACTAACATACAGATGAGCTGGTCTGGTTTCCAGCTATGAGTTTGTCAGTGCTCAACTGATGCCTACAGCCTTGGCAAGAGCTGGCACCTAGTGTAACAGTGTCATATTTTTATATCACCAAAAACAGTGGGCTCTGATCTGTATGGGGTTTCTGTGTGTTCCCACAATATAGATTATTTCTTTTAAAAGTAAGATATTTTCATAACCCCTCCAAATACTGTGCTCGGACTAGATTGGATGTAACAATTTATTTTAATAAGACCACCTTGGCTATTCTTGTATTGCTAAGTTTAGTTATTTGTACATATTGCTTCTCAAAAGCAACTGTTCTTTTGAGAGAAATTGTCATGATTAAATCAGGTTCTGAAGTACAGTAGCTTTACAGTCCATGAATAAAATGTGGTTGGGTTTTTTGCTCTGTAGAGTGGGAGCTTAAAACCTTTCATTAGTGTACTGAAAATTACTAGTATGGGCTTTAAAGAAGAGCTATGCTCTCTGGTGGGTTTTAGATGCTAGAATTGGGGCTTTTCCATTAAGTTTAAAATGCATCCCTCTCCAGGCACACAATGTAAAGGTGTAATCAATGATCAGACGGGTATTCTTAATTCAGAAGCTTAAACATAAGGAACATGGTTACATATCTAAAGGAGTAGAAAGTCTAAGAAACTAGTTCATTGTGGATATTTTATGATGATCTCTTGATCATCAGAATCTCTCATAATGGTACGTTACCCTCTTCCAAGGAGGAAAGTGTTTTATTCATCGACCCATGTTTCACTAGCTACCAGTATTTGGAACAGGGAAATCTCTCAGTTGATATTGGAGAACAGCCAGATAAAAGGATAAGGAGCCAACAGCATGAAGCAGTTGTTTTTCTGGCAAATAGTTTCTGTATACGCTCATCTTAAAATTAGAAGCAAATCTGAATTGGGATAGTTTCTTGTTTAGTATGTTAAATTCTGAGTTGACGCTCAAGAATATAACAGTCATGTCTGTGGTGAAAACGGCTGCTGTTTCCCACTGTATTTGCAGTTGCATAGTGGAATCAGTTGCTCCTTTCCTATTCAGGAAATGCAAACACTTTCCAAATTGCTCAGTTGTAATTGGACACCATTGTTTGTCATTCCTGAACTTTATACTTATTTTCAGATCTAAAAAAACGAATGAGACCGTTTTTCTTATTTCTCACAAACATTTGCATTTATCATTGCTATGCAAGTTTAGTGTTATTGCCAGTAATGGGATCTAGACTTAGACAAAAGACTTGATGCCCAAAGGGAATTGTAATGGGCGGAATTTTTTGTTAGTTTATATGTGACCTACAATTAAGAAGAGTGTAAAACAAAACAGTTATAATGTAAATAAACAACCTCCTGATAAATAATGTAATGTAACAGATAGTGTAGAGTACGGAAAATGTACAGTACGGAAAATAGTGAGTAAAATTCCACACTTTCAGGTTTATTATTGATGAACTAGCCTGTCATGTCAGAGGGACACACACTGTCTATGTTTAAAATCCACAAACTCTAAAGGTATGAAATGGAAAGGAAAAGAAAACGTGCTCTTCACCATAAAGACAGGAAGAGAAATACATTAATACTTATTTAGAAATGGGTCAAATTTTCTTAGTTTTTCCAGTGGGAGAACAGATATTTGTTTTTGTCGTTTATACTGAGAAATCTTGATCCCTTGATATTAGACAGCAGCAATAACCAGAAACTGCATTTAAATAATCTTACGGCTGAGACCGTTTCTAAATGGCCCATCCTTTTGCATTTAAGGCATTCTTTGGGTATGTCTGCACTACGACAGTAGTCCGATTTTACAGAAATCGATTTTTGGGAACAGATATTATAAAGTCGAATGCGTGTGTCCACACTAAGCACATTAATTCGGCGGTGTACATCCACAGTACCGTGGCAATCGTTGACATTCCAAGCGGTGCACTCTGGGTAGCTATCCCACAGTTCCCGCAGTCCCCGCTGCCCATTTGAATTCTGGGTTGAGCTCCCAATGCCTGATGGGGCAAAAAAATTTTTGCGGGTGGTTATGGGCAAATGTCGTCAGTCAACCCTCTCTCCCTCCATGAAAGCAACGTCTGACAATCATTTCGCGCCCTTTTCCCTGGATTGCAAGAGCAGACGCCATAGCACGGCGAACATGGAGCCTGGTGAGATCATCGCAGCAGTTATGGCCATTGTAAACGCCTCACGCATTATCGTGCACTTTATGCATAACCTGAACTTGAAAAAGCAGGCGAGGAGGCTACGGCAGCGCGGTGACGACAGTGATGAGGACATGTACACAGACCTCTCAAAGAATGGGACCCTGCAAATTGGACATCCTGGTGGCAATGGGGCAGGCTCATGCTGTGGAATGCCGATTCTGGGCCCGGGAAACGAGCACAGATTGGTGGGACTGCATAATGTTGCAGGTCTGGGATGAATCCCAGTGGCTGCGAAACTTTCGCATGCATAAGGGCACTTTCATGGAACTTTGTGTCTTGCTGTCCCCTGCACTGAAGCGCCAGAACACCAAGGTGAGAGCAGCCCTCACAGTTGAGAAGCGAGTGGCGCTAGCCCTCTGGAAGCTTGCAACGCCTGAGAGCTACCGGTCAGTCACGAATCAGTTTGGAGTGGGCAAATCTACTGTGGGAGTTGCTGTGATGCAAGTAGCCAACACAATTGTTGAGCTGCTACTATCAAAGGTAGTGACCCTAGGAAATGTGCAGGTCATAGTAGATGGGTTTGCTGTGATGGGATTCCCTAACTGTGGTAGGGAACTCATATCCCATATCTGTACTGGCTATCCTGGGACCGAACCACCAGGGCAGCCAGTACAGAAACCGCAAGCACTGGTGGTTCACAAGGGACGTTCCACCAACATCAACGTCGGATGTCTGGGAAAGGTTCATGACGCTTGCGTCTTCAGGAACTCTGGTCTGTTTAGACGGCTGCAGGAAGGTATTTACTTCCCAGACCAGAAAATAACTGTTGGGGATGTTGAAATGCCTATAGTGATCCTTGGGGACCCAGCCTACCCCCTAATGCCCTGGCTCATGAAGTCGTACACAGGTGCCCTGGACAGTAGTAAGGAGCTGTTCAACTACAGGCTGAGCAAGTGCAGAATGGTGGTGGAGTGTGCATTTGGATGTTTGAAAGGGCGCTGGCACAGCTTACTGACTCGTTCAGACCTCAGCGAAACCAATATACCCATTGTTATTGCAGCTTGCTGTGTGCTCCACAATCTCTGAGAGTGTAAGGGGGAGATATTTATGGTGGCGTGGGAGGTTGAGGCAAATTGTCTGGCTGCTGATTGCCTGGATGCGCAGCCAGACACCAGGGCGATTAGAAGAGCACAGCAGGACGCGCTGCGCATCAGAGAAGCTTTGAAAACTAGTTTTATGACTGGCTAGGTTACCGAGTGACTGTTCTGTCTGTTTCTCCTTGATGAGAACCAGCCCCCTTTGTTTACTCTAATTCCCTGTAAAACAGCCTCCCTCCACCCTTTGAGCACACCTTGCTTTGAAAGGAAATAAAGGCACCATTGTTTAACAACCACATATTCTTTATTCAACATTTATTAAGATAGGGAAAAAACTGAGAAGGTAGCCCGGGTGGGGTGCGGGCGGAGGGGAGGAGGGAAGGAAAAGGCCGCTTCAAAACTTGTTGAATGCCAGCCTTCTGCTGTTTGGGCAATCCGCCGGGGTGGAGTGGTTGGGTGCACAGAGCGCCCCCCCCCTCTGCATTTTTGGGACTCTGGGTGAGGAGGCTATGGGACTTGCGGAGGGGTGAGGGTGGTTACAGATGGGCTGCAACGGTGGTCTGTCATCCTGCTTCCGTTCCTGCAGAACCTCCACCAGACGCTGGAGCATGTCGGTTTGCTCACGTAGTAGCCCCAGCATTGCCTCAGTCATTCTCTGATCTTCCTGCCACCACCTCTCATCTCGAGCGTCCCTCCTGTCCTCACGGTCGTCCCTCCTGTCCTCACGGTCGTCCCTCCTGTCCTCACGGTCGTCCCTCCTGTCCTCACGGTCGTCCCTCCTGTCCTCACGGTCGTCCCTCCTGTCCTCACGGTCGTCCCTCCTGTCCTCACGGTCGTCCCTCCTGTCCTCACGTTCACTGCCCACTTTCTTGTATTGGGCTATTGTGTCCCTCCACACATTCTGCTGAGCTATTTCAGTGCGGGAGGACTGCATTAGCTCAGAGAACATTTCATCGCGTATGCGGTTTTTTTGCCACTTTATCTGGGATAGCCTTTGGGACGGAGATGCTAGGGGGAGGCTGGAAACAGTTGCAGCAGCTGCGGGAGGAAAAAAAGGGAGTGAAGTTTTTAAAAACATACATTTTACAGAACAATGGGTATACTCTTTCTTGGTGAACACCACCATTCACAGTACCCAGCACATGCGCTTTCAGTACAAGGTCGCATTTTGCATCTTTATATTGAGTGCCTGGGACTTTGGTGTAGAGATCACTCACGCAGGGCCGGGCAACGGAATTCGGCTAGTAGGCGGCCATGGTAAGCCATAGACTTTCGGCTTCTGAAACCTAAATTAACAGCAGCGCCCTCCTTTCCCTTTCCAAGCAAAGCCCGTTGAGTTGGCCAGTTAGTGCTGCGCTTTGTGGGTTAACATGCAGCAGCAGAAACCAAACCAAACCCAGCCATCCCATTCTCTGGGATGATCGCTTTAGCCTTTCCCCCACAGCGTGGCTGGTATCGGGGAAGATCCCTGGTAGCCGAATGCAAACGGCTCAGCGTGAAGGGTACCCCTCCCCACCCCCACCGTGTGGCTGGAAACTGCGGAGAGGATTTCTTTTCAGGCACAGGCAAACAGCCCAGTAGAAACGGCCACCTCTGAAGGTCCCCGTAATGAAATTCCCATATTTCAACCAGGTAACCATGAATGATATCACTCTGATGAGGATAACACAGACAGAGAAAGAATGGATGTTGCTTGAATGCCAGCAAACACCGGCCATATGCTGCCAGGCTTTGTCATGCAATGATTCCAGAGTACTTGCTAACAGCCTGGCGTGGTAAAGTCTCCTACCGTGGAGGACGGAATAAGGCTGCTCTCCCCAGAAACCTTCTGCAAAGGCTTTTAGAGTACCTCCAGGAGAGCTTCATGGAGATGTCCCTGGAGGATTTTTGCTCCATCCTCACACATGTTAAGACTTTTCCAGTAGCTGTACTGGCCACGAATGCATCCCAAGTCCTCAGGGCAAATTAATCATTAAAAACCGATTGCTTTAAAACCATGTATTTTCAATTCAAAAGATACTCACCTGATGTGCCTTCTCCGCCAGGATACCACCTTGGGAGGGTATTTCAGTCAGGGTGATGAAAAGATCCTGGCTGTCGGGGAAATCGGTGTGCTGTGCGCTCTCCACTAACTCGTCATCATCATCTCCATCATCATCTTCCCCGTCTGCAAAAACCTCAGACGAAGCGACTGATGAAAATACCCCATCGTTGGAGTCCACGGAAAGGGGTGGGGTAGTGGTGGCGGCCCCCCCCTAGAATGGCATGCAGCGCAGCGTAGAAGCGGCATGTCTGGGGCTGTGACCCGGAGCGTCCGTTTGACTCTTTGGTCTTCTGGTACACTTGTCTGAGCGCCATAATTTTCACGCGGCACTGCGTTGCATCCCTGCAGTATCTTCTGTCCATCATGGCCTTGGAGATTTTTTCGTATATTTTTGCATTCCGTTTTTTCGAACGTAGTCCGGATAGCACGGATTCATCTCCCCATACAGCTATCAGATCTAACACCTCCCATTCTGTCCATGCTGGCGCCCTTTTTCGATTCTGGGATTGCATGGTCAGCTCTGCTGAAGAGCTCTGCATTGTTACCAGTGCTGATGAGCTTGCCGCGATGTCCAAACAGGAAATGAAATTCAAACGTTCCCAGGGCTTTTCCTGTGTACCTGGGCAGAGCATCCGAGCTCGGACTGGTGTCCAGAGAGGTCACAGTGGTGCATTGTGGGATAGTTCCCGGAGACCAATACCGTCGAATTGCGTCCACACTAACCCTAATTTGACACGGCTATATCGATTTTAGCGCTAATCCCCTCGTCGGGAAGGAGTATAAAAATCGTTTTTAGGAGCCCTTAATGTTGAAATAAATGGCTTCGTTGTGTGGATGGGTGCATGGTTAATTCGATGTAACGCTGCTAAATTCGACATAAACTCTTAGTGTAGACCAGGCCTTTGTTAGCGGGTAAAGTTCTTGATGCTTTGGAGACTATTTTTATGTATTGTATATACTTGATCATAAGCCGGTTCGTTTATAAGCCAACTTCCCCCCCCCCCCCCCCCCCCCCACCACCACCACCACCACACACACACACAAGATGGATAGGTAAAAATAGCAAAAGCTAGCCTTTATGAAATAGCCTTTCATAAGCCAACCCTATATTTCAGGGGCGGCAAACTTTGGCTCCTGGGCCATGAGGATAAGCTCCTGGCGGGCCGAGACGGTTTGTTTACTTTGAGTGTCTGCAGGCATGGAGGGTAAACCTAAGTAAACCAAGTGTCTTGGCCCGCCAGCTGCTTACCCTGACGGGCCGGGACAGCAACTGGTGGGAAAAGTTTGGAGAGGGAGGAGAAGCTGGGGGTCAGGGAAGTAACCCCTGTGACCACCCCCCACATGATCCCACCCCTAGCCCAGGACCCCCGCACTCTCCCCGTCCCATCCCTTCCCACCTTAGCTGGGGTGGGCCAAGGGAGGATGTCTCTGGCCTGGCTGGAGCTGCTCTGGCAGGCCGGGAGGCGTGGCTGCTGCGTGCTCCGGCAGGTGGGTCTGGGGGGCGGAGCTGCAGCTGCTTCGGAGGCAAAGGGGAGAGCAGCGTGGCCAGAAGCGGAGCGACTCTGGTCCCATCTCTTCCCTTCTGGATCTGCTGGCTGTGCTGCTCTCCTTGCCCCCTCTGTTGCAGGGGAGGGGCTGTGTCCCAGCTCTCTCTCTCTCTCTCCATTCATAAACTGACTCCCTTTTCTTTTGCTTCCCTTTTTTACTAAAAAAAAATTGGCTTATGAATGGGTATATACGGTACACCTCAATGGACAGATCCTCAGTTGATGTAAATAAGTGTAATTCCACTGACTGTCTAAATGTTTATGATTCTAGAAGCTCAGAGTCTGATTTTTTCAGAGGTAGTGAGCAACCGCAACTCCCATGGAAGTCTGGATCTGTGGATGCTACTCTGAAAATTGAGAAATGAAAGTCATATTTTCTACAAATGTGTTACGGATGCCCCCATTTTATTACTATAATTTTAAGAACTTGTAGGGACATAGTCTCTTCTTCATATGTATATTTAACTCAGTGTCAATGGGAACTACATACTGGAGAGACTAAAAGTCTCATTGGGGCTCCAACCCCAAGATTCTAAAGTTATTGGGAAGGTTCTTTGTGACAATGACTATTAGGTAGTGCTGTGTTTCATGTCCATGCAGTCATATAATTTGGTTTTATTGATTGGGATTATACTGAATAATTTTGACTTTTGTTTTTTAGTTTTCATCCCAAAGTCTGAGAGCTGATTAAAATACATGATTTCATACAGAATTTACAAAATTTATAACACCCATAACAAACTACCACTGCCAGAATCAGAGAGCCCAACCCCTTCATAAAAATAATCCAACAAAAACACCTGGCACATCTGAACCCACCAACCTTTTTTCTAAATGGTGGTAATTACTTTCAATTCTGGCTAATTGAAATTTACCATAAATTGGGTTATACTCTTACTGGGTTGTACAGGATAAGAATGCAGTCAGGCTACCTTTTTAGAGTATTGCTGAATGTATCCCACTATGTTGTTGGGTTGGAAATTAGGTACACTGCCTTTACAAAACTCTCTGACTGGTTCTTTCCTTTATTTGAAATTCTGTTCCTCGAGGTTTTGAGCTATTCCAGAAGACCTTTATATGTAAAGGGTTTTATTGTAATAGCTTCTCATATGACCACAATTTCCATAGTATTTGAGTGTCTCTTATACATTTAATGAATGAATTTATTCTTATAACACCCTTGTGAGCTAGAGAAATCAATTTCTATTTTGCAGAGGTGGAACTGAGGAACAGAGGGTATGTCTACACTGCAATTAAAAACCCATGGCTGGGCCATGCCAGCTGACTCAGGCTCATAGGCTCAGGCTGCAGGGTTGTTTATTTGCAGTGTAGAGAGGGCTGGGTGTGGCCAGGGTGGGGGTTTGGGTGTGGGGTTCTAGATGCGGGGGGTGAGGATCGGTGGGGGTCTGGATATGAGGGAGTATGGATGCATGGGGGTTGTGTGGAAGGGGGAGCAGCTCCCTGTACTGTGACCACTCTCCCAGCGACTGAGGAGGGGCAGAAGGTGGGGTGTGGAGCCAGGGGAGGTTTCTGAGGGTTGGATCTGACCTGACCCCAGCCACTCTGTACATGGGAAATGCTCTCCTTGACTAGCAGCTGAGCCTGGCATGTCCCCAACCCCAGGGCCTGATGTAAGGGGGGTGGAGTTCAGCAATTTGCTTTCTTTTGTTCTTAGATTTCCCAGCATCCTTTTGTACTATTGATGATTGTCATGCTGTCTGGAGTGGCTCATGACCATGAGGGCCAGGCTCAGGACAGACTGTCGAGAAGCAGGGCAGAAACCCCAAACTGGTTGTATGTTCTATAATTAGATTTCACCAACCCAGTAACAAATGTGAGTTCCTAAAGCACTATAACAGTCTCATTATGGAGTCACAGACAGTTCCCTTGGGCATTCCAGTCTATCTTACCACCCAGGCAAGCTGGATTTAGTGCTATACATCAAAGATCACAAAACATTCAGGTTGCTCCCAGTCCCAAGAGACTAGTCACTTACCCCAGGTCAATATGTACCTTAGATCTCCTACTAAAGACAATGCCTAAGGATTTATTAACAAAGAAAAGAAATGAAAGGTTTTTACATGGTTAAAGCAGGCAAACATACACTAGAACCTCAGAGTTGCGAACACCAGAGTTATGAACTGACCAGTCAACCAGCCACACACCTCATTTGGAACCGGAAGTACACAATCAGGCAGCAGCAGAGATAAAAGCTAACTCAGTACAGTGCTATGTTAAACGTAAACTACTTAAAAAAATAAAAACAATTTTTTGACCAAGTAAGGAAACTGTTTGTGTTTGTTTCATTTAAATTAAGATGGTTAAAAGCAGTATTTTCTTCTTCATAGTAAAGTTTCAAAGCTGTTAAGTCAATGTTCAGCTGTAAACCTTTGAAAGAACAACCAAAACATTTTGTTCAGAGTTGCAAACATTTCAGAGTTACGAACAACCTTCATTCCTGAGACTTTCATAATTCTGAGGTTCTACTGTATACACAAATTAATTACTATGGTTTCAAAAATTGACAGAGTTGTAGTAATCTGTCAGCTTTGAATGTCTTTTTAGGGCTAACTCAGGTTGACCATGAAGGTCTCTATTTCTGTTTCTTAGATCCAGCACTGTGATAATCCAAACAGCAAAAGATGAAACATTTTCTTGTCAGCTATTTTTATTTTCTTCTTCCAGAATTTAAGCTGATGGGATGGGCCCTTTTGCACATAGCCTCTTCATGGGCATGAGGTGCAATTAACAAAGTCATTGTATTGTGATGTCCCCCCATGGTCCATTTAGTTTTGATAGACTGGCTTAATGGCAGGAGATGATACCTCCTGACTGGGTTCACGGTGTCAGAGCAAATGTTTTTTGTATAGTTACAAAACAAAAACTTAAATATTGCCTTGTAGCATGTGATAAATATATATTAAGTAAGATTAATGCATGCAGCAATTTACAAGCATTTCAAAAAGTCTAAATACATTGTTATAAGTCCAATACCCATTGTAACCGTACTAACACACTGGTGAAACAGATTAGTTTCCAGCCATGAATTTGTCTGTACTCGAGGTCTAAAGCCTTGGCAAGAACTGGCACCTGGTCTGCCAGTGTCACAGTGATTCTAACCCTGAAATCCTGCAAGATTTAATTCTCTTTATCCCTCCTCCTGAACACAGGTTTGAGACCACTCATAGACTGTGAGATGCCGTGCAGTTGTTTTCTGAGTGTGCAGATGGCACTTTTCGTATAATCTTGTGCTGTCGTCAAGAGGAGACGTTTCAGTCATTCTGTACTTTTGTCTGGATTAGTTTTAGGTTGTGTTGTAACTCAAGTTAATTGATTGTGTGTTAACTAACATGATTGTAAGTGCTAATCTGGGCATTGCACAAACATATGGTCCAAGACATGAAAATTTGTTCCTGGAAATGGCCTCCATCACTGTAGTATCTAGAGGCCCACCATAACATTGAGACAAAAGATGGTCTTGTGGTTAAGGCATTGTACAGTAATGCATTGCTTATTTCAAGGCCTAGCTTTTTCACTTCTTAAGTAGCCTTGGACAAGTCCTTTTAATATCTTTGAGGATAATAGTACTTCCTTTCTCCCACTCTTATGTCTATGTCAGCAGTTCTCAAACTATGGGGCAGGAACGTGTCAAGGGAGGCGTGAGCTGTATTGTATACTGCCTTTAAACAAAAAAAATTTTTTAAGAGCTCTGGCTCTCAGACCTGGGTGACTGGGGTCATGCAGAAGAGCTGTGCATACCCAGGAGGAGGGGATAAAGGGCTAGCCGGAGCCCTAGGGCTCAAGCTCTCCTCCCCTCCCCTCATTCCCTTACTGGGAGGCAGCCCAGGCTCAGGCTTCCTTCCCTCCCACCCCCAAATCTCTCACCTGGAGTCAATGGAGCTCTGGCTGTCAGCTCTGGGGTGGCAGCACCAGCACAGAAGTAAGGGTGGCAATGGGGCACCAAGTCAGCTGTGAAAAGTGACATTGACAAAGTCATCATGAACCCTATTGACAAATATCACTGTTCACATTGCCATCCTTACTTCTGCACTGCTGCTGGTGTGGCGCTGCCTTCAGAGCTGGGCATCTGGCCAGCATCCGCTGCTCTATGCTCTGCCTTCAGAGCTGGGTGGAGGTATATAGACTGGGGGCGGGGGAGGGGCATAAATGACTACAGACACAAAGAAGGGGGGCCCGATCAAATACGTTTGAGATCTACTGATCTATGTAGATTGTGAACTCCCAAGGGCAGGTATTGACTTACTATGTGTTTGTATAGTGCCTACTACAATGGTACCCTAATCTCAGTTGAGGCTTCTGTAATAAAGTTTAATAATAATTACCAGTGAACTTATTCTCCTAGCACCTCTGTGAGCTAGGGAAGTATTTAGCAGGCAGGGGACTTGAGTCACAGTATAAATGATTTTCCCATGGTCTTGCAGGAAGTTTGTGGCAGAGCCAGGGATTGAATCCAAGTTCCCTCAATCCTAGGTCCTGGTCTTTTTCTACCCCTTTCCCCCATCTGTTTTATGAATGGCTGCCTGAGCTCAGGCTTAAAATCTGAGCATAGTATGTCTGAATTCCTTCCCCCCACATTATGTCTACCTCTTTATTCACTCGTTCCCTGTCCTTCCTCTTCCATTCCCTACTATTCATTATTGCTGCCTGTCCACTAAATTCTCCCTCAGTCTGGGGAACGAAAAAGAGAGAAAATGGAAAGGTGAGTTTGGGGGGGATAGGCAGTAATAATGAATGAGCATAAGGAATGAAGCAAAAGGAGGAGAGAGAGGTAAGGGGGGAAAATAGAATATTCATAACTTTTAAACTTGAGCTCGGACAGCCATTCACATCATTCTTTACCACAGAGTGTTGGTAGGGGCAATAAAGATGAGGTACTATCCGGGAGTGATGTGTCAAAAGAAGAGGTGCTGGATCAAATGGATAAAGTTAAGGAGCAGCGAGTCACCAATACCAGATAATTCAGTTGTTCTGAAGGAATTTAAGCAGCTAAATTTGAGGAATTTAAGCAGCTGTTAAAACATGGAATTCTCACTAAATTCCATTACTGTACTGGAGGATTAGTAGGTTGTAAATATTGTGCCTATTTTTTTTAAAGGGGATTGACCTGATAGCTTGGGCTGGGAAGTTTATTGAAATGATCATTAGAAGTAGCATTCTAAATCTTCTAGGTTGTGGGGACTAACTAGCCGAACATCTGTATAGGAAAATTGTGCATCACTAATCTATTAGAATTCTTTGAATGTGCAATCAAATAATGTATGAAGGAAAACCGCTGATTTAGCTTTCAAAAGGCCAAAGCTATAAAGGAAATTTGCATATAATGCAATTATTTTGATTACTGAAGACAGTAGAAGACTGAGAAATTTTAGAGGCACCTGTGAAAGTTTGGTGAATGGACAACACCATGGCAAATGAAATTAAATGTTGACAAATGCAAGATAATGCATATTGGAAGGAGGAATCCTTCATTTTGCTAAGGGCAACAGGGGGTACTTTAGCCTGCTTTCAGCTTGGTGGCAAAAACAAACCTGTCAGTCACTGGCAGCAGGAGAATGCCTTGCCCCTTAAAGTTTCCCTTCTTTTATCTGCCTTCACAGCTGGCAGTTGCTTAATGTGACCTCCTTGCTGCAGAGCTTTTCTGAGGGAAATTCCAAAATTTATTTTAAAAGTTTAAACTAAAAGTAATTCAGTGCCTTGTTCAATAATCTGTCCAAATCCCAGGTTGTGTTAGCCTTTTGAGGAGGTTGTTCACTTAGCTCTGCTTCCCATTCTGAGTTGTTTGCAATGGCAAGTGCCCCTGTAGGCTGCAGGGAGTGTGAGGAACTACAGGGCTCTTAGGAGCTAGCAACTTCCAACCTGCCACCCAGTGACCAGTTAACCATTGCCAGAATAGAAGCTGAACACTGACAGAGGACTCCAGTTCTGGAATCCAACTGGCAGAACTCTGAGGGTCCTTACTGGTTCACAGCTATTCTGTAAACCCAGCATAGGAACAGGAAGTTGTCCATGCAACTGGGATCTCCCTGCTTAGGACTGCTTCTCCTGCTTCTTGCTACTGATCTCCTGGTAAGATGACCCTGCCTGCCTCCTGACACCTGACTCTTGATTTTGTCCTCTGGCTTGCCTTGACCTCTGAACTCCTAGTAACTGATTCAGCTGTCTCCTGGCACCTGCTCTGACCATTAGGTCAGACCACCCATGCCCTGGGTCATGACAGGGAGAGAGCTAGGCTGAGAAAAAACAGATGCAGAAGGAAGGGCCTGTGTCTCCTGCTTTACCCCCTTATCAGGTGTCTCACTGGGGAGCTTGGTTGGCTCTGTAGGCAGAGAGATGTTTTCCCTCACAGTCCAGTTTGTGTGTGGTCACCTCAGCTTTACTCCCCAAACAGGAAAAGAGCCAGGCAGAATTAGATAGGGTGGCTCTGCTGGGTAAGGTGCAGCTCAGTCTGGGTGGGTTTGCCTCCACCCTCTTCACATAGCAGGATTGGAAAAGATTTAGCTACAAGGCAGGCAGCCCCTGCTCCCCCATCTCCAAGAGCGGAGCACTAGCCATGAATGGGCAGCATGCCAAAAGGATGATCCTGCCTAAGTCCCTTTGTGTGGAGCTCAGCCTCTTCCTCCCTCTCCACTTGCTCATGGATGGAGGTCATTGGGCACAGTGTGGACATTACCAATGCAGTGGGATAAGGGGCCTTCAGACCAACCTCCCTCACCTTAGGGCCACCTTTAACATACCCTCCCACAGATAATTCCTTACTCAAATCACAGATGGAGACATCCAGGAGAAACACAGACCCATCTGGATCCAATGTAATAGGGGTAGAGCTTCTGGGGAGTGTAGCCTGATTTGGGGTGTACTAATAACATTCATTTAATTGATCAATTTAATTTAATATTAGTAATAATTATTAATATTAATAGTATGGGTTTTAGGCTCACCAATCTGTTTGATGAGAAGATAAAAGTTCTTGTCCCGAATCAGGCTCCACAGAATTTACAAAGGACCCTCGGGGGTATGAAAGGAAGCTCACACTGGGACAGATATAGCCTTAAAGACTTTTTATTAAAATCAAAGAAACAGTAAGTAAATGGTAAAATAATCAGAGTTACAAAGTTACAATTGCATTACTGCTATTCAAAAGATGCATATGATAATATAGTATTATATGCAACAAAGCTTTGGTTAATATACTCTCACCCTTCCTTAATAACCTGGTGGTAAGAGAGACAGGACCAGCCTTGCAGTTCAGGTTTCTCAATTCTTGAGTGAGGGAAGCAGTGCTTAGAAGAAACTAATGCTAAGAGCTAACTTAGGGTTTACTTGATTAAGGCCTTGGCTACACTTGCAGCTGTACAGCGCTGTGAGTTAAACCCGTCTTCGTACAGCTGAGTAGGGAAAGCGCTGCAGCCTGTCCACACTGGCAGCTGCCAGCGCAGTAAGGTGGCTACATTTGAGGCATTTGCAGCTGTATTGGGAGCGGTGCATTATGGGCATTCAAGTGGCTGCAACGTGCTTTTCAAATGGGGGGGGGGTGAGGGGGACTTTGACAGGGAGTGTGTTGGGAGAGAGAGAGTGGGTTTTTGGAATCTCCACAGAGTGTCAGCTCATTATCTCCTAAGTTTACACACCTCCACATCCCCTGCCTCTCTCTCAATCAGTGAAAGCAAACAGCAGGGGCTTTGTTTTTAAAGAGCAGATAAAAGAGAACTTGGGGAAACGGAGTCCTCCCCCTCCCCCCTGCCATTCTTCTGCTCCCCCCCCCCCCCCCCCCCCGCCGTCTCTGTCCAAGGCAACTTTGCTGCCGGCATTCCTAACGGAGCCTCTCCCCCTTCCCCCCCGCCTGCAAACAGTAGCTGTGTTTGGTTTTTTGTAAAGCAGCTCAAGAAGGGAGCTCTGAACTCAGTGGTTTGAGCATTGGCCTGCTAAACCCAGGGTTGTGAGTTCAATCCTTGAGGGGGCCATTTAGGGATCTGAGGCAAAAATTGGGGATTGGTCCTGCTTTGAGCAGGGGGTTGGACTAGATGACCTTCTAAGGTCCCTTCCAACCCTGAGCTTCTATGATTCCTCTATGATTCCAACCCGGAAGTGCCGTTTCAAAACAAAGGGAGCTTCCGGAGGTCAGTAACTGCGGAATTCCTCAGCTACATTGAAAGACCAGCGTTCCACCCACTTTGCAAAAGTAGCTGTTCCTCTCGGGGAGGTGGAGTACATGCAGCGCTGTATCTGAGGAGATACACCGTTGCACGTGCCTTGCAAGTGTAGCCAGTTAGTGAGTTACAGCGCTGCAGGCAGTTTTATTGCGCTGTAACTCGTAAGTGTAGCCAAGGCCTAACTTAAACTTAAAATCAAAGCCTAATAAACAAAACTAAGAATAAAAGCTTAGGGAAATCAAGCTTACCCTAGTTCCCTTGAAACTTAAAGTTTAAGAAGAAGAGGTGCAGCCTACTAATAGTAGTAGTCATAGTAGATAGATAGAATAGATAAAATAAAATAGAGTGAAATAGAGAAAGTGGAGGAAGTAAGTGAGAATGATAGAGTGGAGTACTCTAAAGAGCTGGGTCACCTCTTTTATAGGGCACAAGTGCCGGAAATCCTTCCTCCTATGCCCAAATTTTATTCCTCGCGCACAAAATGTTAGGATATGCTTACCCCATAGGCTAGTATGTTTGTGAGTATTGATTACATGTATATACGCACGTAAGTTTCCTTGTGGTGTACCTGTTAAGTTTGTGAGCACAAATTGAAAAACCTCCTATGCCATTCTCCATTGTCTATTGGTCTAGATAAAAGGTCTTAGACATAGGCGTGCGTACTTATCTATTTAGGTAACAAGATATAGGTCAACTTTACTTTCTGGGTAAAAGGTCTTAATATAGAGATGCTAACTTTGCCTTAGCTTAACATACAGGATATGGCCTGTAGGTCTCTTGCATTACAGCCAAATTTACTTTAATATAAATCTATAAACCCTGTTACAATAAACCAAATACTTCAACTCTAAGAAAATAAACGCACACACGCACGCACACACATGCAAACAGGTTAGTCCTATAGGCTACATGCCCTCCTCCTTTGACGAGGTGGTTGGCACCAATGAACCCCGTCACACAAGTAGGATGTAGGTGGTTAAGTATTTATGGGGAAAAGTCTCAATGCCATTTTCATAAAGATGATAGGCTGGGTCAGACTGAATAATAGTAATGTTTTTAAAAGTGGGAATAGGGGAAATAGCTTAATTTCTTATTAAAGTAGGTTGCTTTGAATTAAAACAAAAATTTGGTTCTGTGACAGTACACTCCAAGGGACTATATTGGTACCTCTTTTGGTTGGTAACCACGCAAAATTGGTTATTTTCAGCATAGGTCACTCTCGCCATCGGAGTCTTCCACTTGGTCATCCTCACCAGGCATGACAATGATGAATTCCTTACTTTCTCTCTCTGCAGTCCACATAGACCAGTGTTTGCTTCAAAAACGTTACACCTACAGATGTACTAAGCCTCTTTTCAGAGCAACATCTGTGGCACTTTCCAAGTCTAAGGGTATGTCTTCACTACCTGGGGATCGGCGGGTAGTGATCGATCTATCAGGGATCGATTTATTGCATCTCGTCTAGACGTGATAAATTGATGCCCAAACGTGCTCCCCGTCGAATCCGGAACTCCTCCACCGCTAGAGGCGGAAGTGGAGTCAACGGGGGAGCGGCAGCGGTCGACTTGCCGCCATCCTCATGGCTAGGTAAGTTGACCTACGATATGCTGACTTCAGCTATGCTATTCGCGTAACTGAAGTTGCGTATCATAGGTCAACCCCCTCCCCCTCGCCCCCAGTGTAGACCTGACCTAAGTTGGAGTGTAATAGACCACCAAGGGAGGTGCATTAATGCATTCCCTATAGATGTCGTCTTTGAGGTGACCTATAGAATGGACAGCAACCAATTGCCTGTACGCATCCTTGTCTGGGTCAAATACTGGTAACGAGACTGTAAATGAGACTCACAAGGATCATGCCATTATACAATCTTTAGAAAGAAAACATCTGTCTTGGTTGGGGTGAGGTATCACAGATCCCATTTCTCTCCTAGCACCCACTGATAAATGCTGGCATGAATCCAAACATGTGGATCGTTCCTTTTTCCAGCCTTTGAAAACACTTGGGACAGTACCAACTTAATAGTTGCTCATTTTTAATTGTCAGGAACCTTTCCCAATCTTAAGGATCGCAATGCATCAGTGATTGCATTTACGATGTATTCCCCATATGCAGAGCATATAATCTCCTTTCTTAAATGTTGATCCATGTGCTGATCATAGTTTAAAGCAATCAGCTGATTAATTTTACATTGGGTCTCATTAAACAGTTGGGTTATGTCATACATATTATAAACAGTAAATTGCTCTTCCTGTGGATAAGTCCTGGGTTGAGTATAATAGCCCATTCCTTTTCTTGTGTTGGTATGTCCTGTTTCATGTGCTCAGGCAATTGAGCACGACCATGTCGTCTGGTTTCATGGGGTTGTAATAGTTCAGTCCCAAATTTGTGATTTTGGCTCAATCTTATCCTTAGAGCAACGATAAGGGTGTAGTAACTCAGAAATATCAGTGTCTATTTCATGGTTGCAATCTGCTGGGCTCCAAGTGTCGCGATTCCATTGGATGCTGTTCACTTAAGTCCTGAGGAGGAAATTGTTCCTGCGACCTGGATGTTCTATACAGCTTTAACTGATTAGTATGATAGATTCTGTATTTATTACACTTGCCTCCTGTTATCCTAATCTTATACACTGCTGAACTGAGTTTATTGATGATTCGGAAGGGTCCTATCCATCGGTTACACAACCCATGAACTGTGATCAGACACTGTAAGTGCCTCCACATGCCTTCACAGCAATGCTAACATGAGTAGACAACATAAAAATCCCATTTCCTGAGAACTACTCTCTGAAAAAGATAGTGGGATACAAATCTGTTTCATGTATATACATGGGACTTTGATACTTGAGGTTATATGTTCAGGCAAATCAATTCCCAGTTATCTTAACAATACAGTGAGAAACTTTAGGGAAAGCTGCGGCTATTCAGAATCTCAGGAAAAGTTGACTTAAATAATGCCTGCTGACACAGACTGTAAAAAAGAATTCAAGTCAGATGGCAAGTTGAAGCATCTAAAGTACAATAGGAGAAAATACCTCTTTGCATGTGGTAGGTAGAACAAGTACAGGGTGCTAAGGTGAGGTCAGTAGCTGCCCTCTGTTGCTTTAGCTGTCTGCATGACTCCCGACAAGCCCAGTTGGTGCCACATTGTTTCAGTTTCTGAACAAAAGAGTTACCTGTAGCAGAATTACATGAACAGTTTTGCCCTATTCTCAGTCACAGCAATGATAGAAATGCCATGACATGATTGAAAGCTCCTATCTACTTCTGCTCAATATAACTCACTCCCCATTCTATTTCTAACCTCAGAGAATCAAGGGCAAACAAAGCCAGGGTGCCGTCTGAAAGTCCTAAAGGAGACTTATCTTCAAAACATTCACGTTTTGAGTATCCCACAGATTATTTCTGTGTTTTGCATTCGAATTGCAGGTTTTTCTTTTCTCTATTTAGATCATTATTATTTGATTTGATGTGTTCCCATGTCTCTTCCAGGATCATGATAGCAATAATACTTGCTTTGGAAGAAGGAAAAAAATCCACATATCTTTTTCCTTGACAATTTTTCTGATCAGGGTTCTGTACAGAGAGAATACTGAAGCAAACAGTTCCTGAAGTATCTTAGATTGAGGACAGGCACATGGTGACAGGGAAGTGAATAGTAGATCTGGGCTGAAATTCTGAGTATAGTTCCGTGATCCAGAGTTCACGTGAGACTGATCCAATAATTCTGGGTATCTCCATCAAATCTCACCCTATCTCATCCATTGGCAGAAATCTAGCTCTAATTGTAAATTTTCCACTCTCACAACCAGTGAATACAGAAAAACATATTTTTGAAGGTATCCTCCTAATTCAGTTCAGGGATGGATACTGGAGAGAGAGAGAGAGCGAGCTCAGCATCCACCAGCTGGAATAAAATGATCCACTGTGGGCTTGGAGAAGTGTTCCTTCTATGGATAACAGACTTTCCTGGTAGCGAAACTCAAACATGTCTGATGGGGTTTTCATAAATAACTAGAAAGAACATGATCATCCCTATCCCAGAGAGACATTCTCCTGTCTTGGGAAGAGCAAAGTTTCCTATCTCTGTGTACTGTCTGTCCAAGGAGAGATGAAAACCAAGGTTTACAAAGTAGAATTGTAAGTCAATTTGGTGGACTGGTGACTGACCTCTTTGATCTGGAAACAGTAAATAAAGTGCCCTGAGCCCTTTCTGTGTCAGGACTTGAGTTGTCAACTTGTGAATGACCTCTTGCAAAGCTGAACAAGATCTCTGCTGCATGTCTTCCCATTTTTTCTGCTGCTCCCAATAACAAAATGAACAAGACACGAGGAAAATATTGTAGCTGTGACACACTAGCTGAATAACAATATACTTTTGACTTACGCACCAGAACTGAATGTTTCTGATTTTTAAGGATAATTCTCCTTACTCTGTGCTGAGGACACAAGTGTGAAAATCAATGGCTTTTCCACAACATTTTAAGAAAAGACGGCGGGGGGGCGTGTTTGAAACAAACAGGCTATCTAGTTGTGCAGACAATTATACACATCTATGTGACATTTGGTCTGAGGGAAAAGGTCAAGTATTGCAGCCAGCAGGGAAAATAGTCTCTCTTGGTATACTTGTACTCTATGTACTACTTACTGCAAGAGTATTCATGGGATAGCACGCAAAAAAACTCCATCTTTTTACTTGCGAGATGAACAAGCTTAAAGTAGCTTGAGACAATGGTTTTATGTCTCATTACAACAATCTATATTGCACTAATCCCCTTTTGTCCTTTGGCTGTGGGAGCGTTATTTGCCCACTTATGCTTAACAATCTGTTCCACCTTGTATTTAGCTGTGACATTCTGATGATCTTTCCTAGACCTGAAGAAGAGCTCTGTGTAGATTGAAAGCTTCTCTTTTTTTTTTTTTCCCTGTCAGCCCTGAAGACTCCACCTGGCATCTGGTAACTTGGTTCTTTACTTCCTGTACATCAACACCTGTAACAAAAATTCTGATGGCCAGCTATCTCTATTTGGAGAGCATCTGAGATTTAAAAAAAAAAATATTCTGTGATGTTCTGGCAACATGTAGATATGGTAGGCCAGTCCTTTGGTGAGGTAGAGGGGAGAAAGATGTATTAGATAGCTTTAAAGGTGGTTCACAATCTCCAAAATTATCATTTAAAAAATCTAGGGCTTTTTTTGGTTAAACTTGAGATTCTGAAAAGGTAGACTAGCACTATGCAGTGTTTTATTTAATTTTTTTTTCTAGCTAGCTCAGGAGCAGAATTAACTAACTCCAAATTTAGTCATGTCCAACTCTTCTTTGAAGGAAGGTAAGCACAATATGCAACTTGGGGCAAAGACAATACATCCATGGGAGGGGAAAAAAGGGCACGGTGATATGCTGCCAGAACTTTAACAGGATTCCTTCACTTTTGTTGTTGCCATAATCATTCTCCCTTCCCTCTAGAGTAGTCACTTTTTTCATTCTTCCTTCCACTCCCACTATAATGTCTCCACCCCAACATCTGGGAAGGGATGAGTATAACATGGGTTTGGGGGATTGGGCATGGAGTCATTCTTCTCACTGATAGCTGGTCAGTCCAAGCAGTGAGTGGAGAGAGGTGGGCAGTAACAGCTGCTCCAGCATGTGTGCTCTGGGTTTGTTTACACTAGGAAAATTGCCTGGTGTTGACAGGGTTGTCAGTTAGGATGGGTGAGGCTGAACTGCTGAATATGGTTTAGCTACAAGTGTAGATAAGTACAGCTTTGGTTCAGCTGCACCTGTTATTTACACAACTGTCAGGACCAGGTCTCTTTCTAGTATACCAGACGTCAGTCCAAGAACTTGGGCTCTGTGTATACTGTGGAATTCATCTATCAATGTAATTGTACTTGTGGAAATAACTATAGATAAGGAAAAACAGTGATTTGAACCAGTTGCATTTACCCCTGCTTGAAACTGGGTTAAGTTCAACAGGTGCACATTTCAATTTTCCTTGTCTACACTTGGGGCTGATGATTGCTGACCATCAGCTGCTCAGTTGAAACTAATCACAAGTTTGTATTTCATTTCTTTAGATTTATAAAACACTAGAAACCTTTGGCAAATACTGAAATACAATAAATCCAAAAAGAAACAGCAACATCATAATATATAGTAATACTAAATAATGAAGCATCACAAAAAATAAACTAGATTCACGTTCCAAGTACGAACCAGGCCTTGGCTCCTTCTCTTGCTGCTGGAGTAGAATAGATAACAGGGGCTGAGGGAAGTTAGTGCTGTGGCCCCACGTGTTACCAGCTGCTTCTGCACAAGTGGAACTCTGTCCTCTACCCATTCAGGTGATGAGAGAGAGGGAGGAGACAGTGGGCACAGTAGATGGCCCCAACACAATTTGGGAACTCCATCCACTCAAAGCCTGCTCTTTGGGGACAGTAGCAATCTTCACCACCCATGAGTAAATAGCAATAATTGCCTTGCAAGCCTCCATCACCACAGCACTGACATTTGACTTGCCAAAATCAAACTGACCACCATCGTAGTAGTTGGATAGCCAGCTTCCAGATGGCAGTAGCAACCTGTTTCTGGACTGGTATGGTCTCTCTCATCTGTCCTGGTGCTGAAGGGCTGAGCTTAGCCAGGGCCATCCCTAGCTATTCTGGGGCCCTACGCAACCCCAAATTTTCCAGTCCCCTACGCAGCTGCGTACTTTGCGTATGGGTAGGGACAGCCCTGAGCGTAGCTCTTTGCACCGCTTCAGGAAGATGGCCTTTCTCATTATTCAATTTTGGACCCATTGCTGGTCATATCAAGTCTATGTGACAGTGTAGTCCACCAGACTGTGCTTCTGGTCCTGCCCCAGAGCTGCCTATCATCATGGGGGGGGGGGGGGGGGGGAACGGGACTCTACAGCTATTAAAATCTGCATTAGCTGTCCCCACGTCTGCATGTCCATATGCAGCCAGTTGTGGTCTCCTCAGAAACACCTGCCACCGTCTTCTCAGGCAACAAGTCTCTGCTGAAATGCTCTCATGTCTTGCATCTGCCTCCTGTTGCTAAAATAAGTTGCACTAATGCCAACTGCTGGGACAGGTAATCATCTTGAGTTGGCTCCATGCTTTGCCATGGGTTGACACTGTAGCCGTGGACAGAAGTCTGGAGAATGCCAAGACAGAAGTGGTTTGGTTTACTGAGTTGGTGGAGTAAGACCGCTTCGATACAGTGGCCTGGGAAGAACAGATAAGTTCTCCACAATCCATTGCAAAACAATTGATAGAGCAGCTCATTTTAGTGCCGTGCTGAGAACACTGGGGGATGCCCCCAGAAGTCCTTGTACCTCACATATTTGAGTTCAGCACCTGTTGTACAGAAACTCAGGTATGGCGCCAGGGTGGCTTTGCAGTGTGGACACTCTCATCTGGCAAAAGCTAATCTGGGTGTCCAGTCTCAGGTTAAATGCAGTGAAAACATATAATTAGAAAACTAAACAAGGACATCTCTGAGAAGGGCTTAAATGATAGCTTCTTACAGTTTTCCATACACCCTGGGATAAAAAACATCCATATTCTCCCTAAAGTATGTCAGTGGGAGGAAAGTAATTTTCAAGGCTATATTTAGGGCAGTGACTCCCCCGACGATCAGAAGGTTAAAAATCATTGTTTCCCCATGATGTTTCCAGTAACCTCTGATCTGTTGCTAGACTCTACCATTCTTTCCAAATAGCTCTGCCACAGGAATAGAAAGCAGTTGGGAAGATGATCACTGTCATATTCCAGCACCAGCTGTTGAAGGAACAGAGTCTGTGAAGGAAAAATCTGAGCAAACACTCCTCTGTGTCTTCTATGAGCCCTGGGATGAGAAGTCAGTACACTAGAGGCCACTAAAATAAACTACTTCAAAATATGTTTACTAAGTATTTATTTACTTAAAGTGTGTGTTTGTGTAATGCATGCACACACACACACACACATTTATATACTTTTAAAATAATTTAAAATAAAGGAGTGAGGCCCTGCCTTTGACCCAAGTGTGAGTATGCCTTAAACAACACATAAGAATAGTTTGAAGGGTAGTCATAATTAGTTTCATTTTTCTGAAATGAGTCTGTTTTCAAAAGTTTGGGAAAGTTTTCATGTAATAACATAGTATTCATTTAGGATACTTCCATTGGAGGTGTGTAAACTTGGACTTGCTAAATATAGTCTTTTTTTCCAGTAAAGGACCAGATGGTATTCTGGCCAAGTGTTCTGAAGGAACTTAAATAAGAAATTGCAAAAATACTAACTGTGGTATGTAACCTATCACTAGGGCCCTTCGTTTTCAGTTTTTATTTTATTTATTTTTTCCTGGGAATTTATCAGTGTTTTTTTACAACCACAACAAAAACAGGTGAAAATCAGTGCAAAAAACTATTAATAATTTTTCTGGGTACATATCAGGGTTTATTTTGGTGGATAGAAAGACGGGGAAAAAAGTATTCAGTAAATTGATCCTTTGAATTTCGTTCATCAATATGGTTTGCTGAAGAACTAAAACAGAACTCAAAACACAATGCCACCTCTGAGTTTAAGAAAACAATATATATCTAATCCCTAAATAAAACTTTTCATTTGAATAAACAGTTTACTGTTCTAGACTTAGCCTATAAATATTTACATTTAATAATTGGGCCACACCATTTGCAGCGTATACACTCAACTTCATCCTTTTCTCCTGTTTTTTTTTAAATGTTCAAATACTTTTGTGTTCTGAAATGCAGTCTGATATAGATTTTCGTTTTCTTCCTATCTTAGTGTATCAGATTTTTAAACTGTTATCTACTAACAGCGTGAAATGTATACGTGGTGGGCATAAGATTCATTGATACGTTCAGATGCACACGCATTTCAGAGCGGGTGTGCCCTGTTCATTTATTGTGTGCATCTTCTAGACTAATATATTGCCTTACTTCAATGGGCAGCTTTGCATATACATACAGACTAATGTATTATCATAATACATATATCTTATGCAATGTATTGCGTTTTCCTAATAAAACAAGTTATTTTTTATATATTTGAATGAGGACAGTTTTTATAAAAAGACTTCAGAGGCGATCCTGGCAATTACAGGCCCATAAACCTAACTTCAGTACCGAGCAAATTAGGTCAAACTACAGTAAAGAACAGATTCAGACACACAGATGATCGTGATTTGTTGGGGAGAGTCAACATAGCTTTTTTAAAGGGAAATCATGCCTCACCAATTTGGAAAATAGGGCAAACAGTGAGGTGACAAAGTTTGCAGACAATAAACTACCTTGACTAATTTTGAAGTCCAAAATTACTTCGAAAAGTTACAAAGGGATTTCATAAAATTGGGTGACTGAGCAAGAAAATGGCAGGTGAAATTCAGTGTCGATAAATGCAAAGTAAAGCATATTGGAAAACATAATCCCAACTATACATACAAAATGATGGTATCTAAATTAGCTGTTACCACTCAAAAAAGAGATCTTGGAGTTATTCTGGATAGTTCTCTGAAAACATCCACTCAAAGTGCAGTGGCAGTTAAAAAAAGATGATAATGTTAGGAATCCTAAGGAAAGTGATAGCTAATAAGACAGTAAAGATCATGCCACTATATGAATCCATGGAACGTCTTTGCTTTGAATACTGTGTGCAGTTCTGGTTGCTCTATCTCAAAAAAGATACATTAGTAATGCAAAAGATACTGAAAAAGGCAACAAAAATGATTAAGGGTGTGGAACAGTTTTTTGTATGAAGAGAAATTAAAAGACTGGGACTGTTCAACCTGGAAAAGAGATGACTAAGGGGGCCTATGATAGAGGTCTATAAAATCTTGACTGATGTGGATAAAGAGAATACGGAAGTCTTATTGACCCCTTTACATAACACACGAACCAGGGGGCAATCAATGAAATTAATAGGCAGCAGGTTTAAAACAAACAAAAGGAAGTACTTCTTCATTTAACATACAGTCATCATGTGGAACTTGTTGCTAGGGGATGTTGCAATAATTATAACTGGGTTTGAAAAAGAATTGAATGAGTTCATGAGGGTAGGTCCAGCAATGACTATTAGGCCTTGGCTACACTCACGAGTTACAGCGCAATAAAACTGCCTGCAGCGCTGTAACTCAGTAACTGTCTACACTCGCAAGGCACGTGCAGCGCTGCATCTCCTCAGGTACAGCGCTGCATGTACTCCACCTCCCCGAGAGGAATAACGTTTGTTGCGCTGCTGCTGGTGCATTGCGGCTACAGTGTGGCCACCCAATGCGCTGTTATTGGCCTCCAGAAGTATTCGGAAGTATCCCACAATGCCTGTTCTAGCCACTCTGGTCATCAATTAGAACTCTACTGCCCTGGCCTCAGGTGACCAACCGCCACTCCGACCCTTTAAATTCCCTTGGAATTTTAAATATCCCCTTCCTGTTTGCTCAGCCAGGCGTGGAGTGCTCTCCGCATCTTTCCAGGTAACCATGCCTCCACGTGCCAGACGAGCCCCCAGTATGGAGCAATGGTGAGTTGCTGGACCTCATCGCTGTTTGGGGGGAGGAAGCTGTCCAGTCCCAGCTGCGATCCAGCCGGAGGAATTTCGATACTTTCGGCCAGATATCAAGGGCCACGATTGAAAGGGGCCATGACCGGGATGCAGTGCAGTGCAGGATAAAAGTAAAGGAGCTGCGGAGTGCGTACTGCAAAGCCCGCGAGGCAAACAGCCTCTTGGTTGCTCCCCCCAAAACCTGCCGATTCTACAAAGAGCTGGATGCAATACTTGAGGGTGACCCCACTACTGTTCAGAGCACCACCATGGACACGGGAGAGCGGGATGAGGAGGAGCAGGAGGGAGAGGAGGAGAAGGAGGGGGTTGAAGAAAACAGAAGCGAGGGTGCTGTGGTTGGGGGAGACACCCTGGGTGCATGCAGCCAGGAGCTCTTCTCGAGCCAGGAGGAAGGGAGCCAGTCGCAGCGGCCGTTACGCGCTGGGAGAGAAAGAGAAGAACAGGTTCGCGGTAAGCAGCTTTTATTTTCGGGAAGGAGTTTTTTCGGTGTGGGGTCCTTGGGCGAGGAGGGTTTGGGCTGCATGCATGCCTAGATGCGGAAGAGCGCATTGATGTGGTCTATCACATCGGAGAAATCGGCCACTGTAATCTCTTCGAAAGTCTCAGTCAGAACGTGGGCAATGCGCTTGCGCAGGTTTATTGGGAGAGCCGCCGTGGTCCTTGTCCCATTCAGGGTAACGTGTCCGCGCCACTGTGCCGCGAGGGGCGGGGGGACCATTGCTGCACACAGGCAAGCTGCATATGGGCCAGGGCGGAAGCCGCATTGCAGTAGAAGACCTTCCCTTGCTTCCCCGGACACCCTCAGCAGCGAGATATCTTCCAGGACGAACTCCTGTGGAAAATGTGGGGATAGTGTTCAGTGTGGGTTCCCCCTGCAGCTGTTGGCTCTCCCCAAGGCACAGAAACCCGTCGGACAGTACATCCATGAAACAATCAGTACCCCTTTACCCTGTGCTTACTCACCATTTTGGGGCTCCCGTGGGTTGTGTGTGCTCTGTTTGGGACGGGAAAATTGTGCTGTTTTGGAGACTGTGTGCGCCCTCCTTAAGTGTGGGGGAATCATTGCTCTGTCTGGCATAAAACAATGATGCCTCTGTTAAATGTTGCATTTTGCCTTCAAGATGCAACCTTGAGATCTCCGCCATCCTTCTTATCACCGGCTGAGAGACTCCAAAGGCTCAGGAAGAGGCCCAGAAGAACGAAAGAAGACATGCTGCAGGAAGTTATGAAACAGTCTCTTAAAGAGAATCAAAAGGCTCGGGAGTGGAGGGAGAGTGAAAGCAGGCTCCGCCAGGAAAACGCAGCGCACCGGCGGCAAAGCATGCAGCTCCAGCACGAAAGCACAAAGGAACTGATTAGCATCTTGGCGCGCCAAGCGGACTCTATCCAGACGCTCGTTGCCATGCGGGCGGAGCAGTACCGCCCCCGCCTGCAGCCAGTGTCCCAAAACACTTGCGCCCCCATGTCACCACCTGCCCACTTCACCCAACATACAGGTTCTGCCCACACCAGATGCCCCCAACACCTGTAGCTTCACCAGACAGCCCTGGAAACTATGACCCTTACCCACTGCACTCAACTCCCATCCCGAATTATAGACATTCTGAAGTGCAGCACTCACTGCACAGCACTCCAGACAGGAAGCCCGAGTATGAAAGCAGGACATACCATACCCTGTGATTGAACCCTTCCCCACACCACCCACCACCCCCTTGCCCTTTCTGTCTCGCAAGCAGTTGTGTTTCTTTTTAATACATGTATTTTCTCTGTAATAAATGGATTCTTTGGATGTGCAAACAGTCTTTATTATTGCGTAAGGAAAAAAGATACCTTAGGCCAGGAAAGAAACAGGCAACGCAAGTGAGCTGAGCAAACACAAATCAGCTTAGCAAAGACAGATAACTGATAACATTGGAACCACTTCACTTCAGGGTCATGCAGGGCAGCACACATTACTGGTTGTTTTCAGCCTCAAATTTCTCCCTCAAGGCATCCCTAATCCTTGCAGCCCCACACTGGGCCCCTGTAATAGCCTTGCTCTCTGGCTGTGCAAATTCAGCCTCCAGGTGTTGAACCTCTGAGGTCCACGCCTGAGTGAACATTTCACCCTTCCCTTCACAAATATTATGGATATACAGCACGTGGATATAACCGCGGGGATGCTGTGTTCGGCCAAGTCCAGCTTCCCATATAGAGATCGCCAGCAGCCCTTCAAACGGCCAAAAGCACACTGCACAGTCATTCTGCACCGACTCAGCCTGTAGTTGAACCGTTCCTTGCTGGTGTCAAGGCTCCCTGTGTAGGGTTTCATGAGCCGCGGCATTAAAGGGTAAGCGGGGTCTCCAAGGATCACAGTGGGCATTTCAATTTCCCCTACCGTGATCTTCCGGTCTGGGAAAAAAGTCCCGGACTGCATCTTCCGGAACAGGGCAGTGTTCCGAAAGATGCGTGCGTCATGCACCTTTCCGGGCCAGCCTGCGTTGATGTCAATGAAATGACCACAGTGATCCACAAGCCCCTGGAGAACCATGGAGAAATACCCCTTCCGATTAATGTACTCGGATGCTAGGTGGGGTGGTGCCAGAATAGGAATATGCGTCCCATCTATCGCCCCTCCTCAGTTAGGGAAACGCATTTGTTGAAAGCCAGCCACAATGTCCTGCACGTTACCCGGAGTCACGGTTCTTCTGAGCAGGATGCGATTAATGGCCTTGCAAACGTGCATCAGCACGACTCCAACGGTCGACTTTCCCACTCCAAACTGGTTCGCTACTGATCGATAGCAGTCCGGAGTTGCGAGCTTCCAGATTGCAATAGCCACCCGCTTCACCGTCAGGGCAGCTCTCAATCTCGTGTCCTTGCACCGCAGGGCGGGGGCGAGCTCCTCACACAGTCCCATGAAAGTAGCTTTTCTCATCCGAAAGTTCTGCACCCACTGCTCGTCATCCCAGACTTGCATGACAATGTGATCCCACCACTCTGTGCTGGTTTCCCGAGCCCAAAAGCGGCATTCCATGGTGCATAGCATGTCCGTGAATGCCACAAGCAAGTTAGTGTCGTACGCGTTTTGTGTGACAATTTCATCGTCATCGTCGGACTCCTCGCTGTCACTGTGGATCTTAAGGAACAGCTCGACTGCCAAACGTGACGTGCTGGCGAGACTCGTCAGTATTTTGCTCACCAGGTCGGGATCCATTTTCCCGCTGACCGAAACGGAGCACAGATCACGCTACAAAGAAACCGTTGAAAGATGGCGCAAATTGTGGCCGGAAACACAGGGATTGCTGGGATGCGAAGCGATGCATCACGGGGCATTGGGACAGGACCCAGAATGCACCATACCCCACGCCCCCTTCCCACAACCCACGGCGCCAGAATTGGAAGAGGTGTTCTGTGGGATACCTGCCCATAATGCACCTCTCCCAAAACCGCTGCAAGTGCCGCAAATGTAGCCACGTTAGTGCTCGTTACTGCGCTGGCAGCTGCCAGTGTGGACAGGCTGCAGCGCTTTCCCTACTCAGCTGTACGAAGACGGGTTTAACTCACAGCGCTGTACATCTGCAAGTGTAGCCAAGGCCTTAGTCAAGATGGTCAGGGATGCAACCCCATGCTCTGGGTATCCCTAAGCCTCTGACTGCCAGCTGTTGGAGCTGGGTGACAAGGGATGGAATACTTGATGACTATCTTGTTCTGTTCATTCCCTTTGAAGCATCTGGCATTGGCCACTGTCAGAAGGCAGAATACTGAGCTAGATGGACCATTGGTCTGATCCATTCTTACAAATATGAAGCCTTGCTATCTGACTTGGGGAGAAAAGTATAGGATTTTTCTGTATATTCAAAAGCGTGAGTAGCCAAAATATATTCAGTATCTATGAGATTGTCTCTGAGGATATGTGTACAGTTGATCTGAGAGGCATGATTCCCAGTTCTTGTAGACATACTTGAGCTAGCTGTGCTTGAGCTAATGCTTAAAAATAGCAGTGTGTTCACAGCAGCACAAGTGGCTGTTCAGGTTAGAAGCTCAGAGTACAATCCCGCCCAACATGCTTGGTGCATACTTGGGTGGCTTGTCTGAGATACTGCGTGTGTCGTCATAGACACACTGCTATTTTGAGGCACTAGCTCAAGTAATGCTTGTGTGGGTATGTCTACATGAGCTGGGTATCACACCTCCCAGCTCAAATGTAGACACATCCTTAGCATATTTCTTGTTTCAGAAACTGCTCTGTCATGTTAAGATCTTAACGATACAATAATCTTGTTAAGAATATTCTTAAACACATCTAGATAATTCATCTAAATAATTGAGATAGTAACACATCTAGATAGAAAACATCTAAATAGTAGTACAGAATTTGTCTGGGTAGAATATAGTATGGTTTAAATTTTGATTTTTTTTAAAAAGAATTGTAGGCACGTAATTTCATTTTAAGTAAAAACAAAATCTGTTTCCCCATTCTCTGGCAACAGAGCTCAATTCTCACAGTATTGATGTTCTATTTTAAAGCCCCAGGTCCTGGGCTCAAGTAATTATATTAGAATCTCTACTTTCATTGAAAATAACAAGACCAAAAACACTATTCCCAGTCTTCACAGTTGTGGAGGAAATCTTGAAAATGTGACCTATACAGGCTCAGAAACTAGACGGCCAATAAAAAGACCCACAATTAAAAAAAAAAAAAGGTTTTTGTAAACTTGGGGTTGGCAATACTACATGAGGGAGAGGAGATTGTCCTAAAAGCAAACTCTTTTAAGGAGAGAATCTAAACAGAAAACTACTGGATCTGGAGCACTATGGCACTCTGCTGCTGCCATGTTTTTTGGGTTGCTTGCTGAAATGGCACACTTCAATTGGTAATGTGGTGTTCTGACTCTTTAGTCTTTTATGCCTAATGGCAAAATAAATGTGAAAAAACACTGGGTTTGACTTTTATGATTTTTATATTGCAAACGTTTCTGTACCATGATGGTCAAAATTCTTAGTTGCTAAAGTTCAGAATATTGAAAAATTAGCAAATGTTTTATAATTTATTGAATATTAAACATTTAAGACAAAGGATACAGGGTTTGTTTATGTTCTCATGAAACAATATTTTCTCAAGCGTGGCTAGTTAGTAGACCAGGAATGACTTATGACTTGCCTGAAAAATACAGAGGACACAGGTAATTGTCAGTTGAATACTAAGATCTGGATGACAGGCCACAGTTGTAATCAGGTAAAATTAGAGAGGACTCTAGTGCAGTTTCCAGATTTGTATTGTAGTTGCCCATGATGACACACAACAGCTGTTGCACTCAAATAATCCTTAGAAGTTGGTAGTATTTAAGTTTGACAGGAGACTTGCTATTAAATCAGTATGTGATTAAATCTTCAATCAGGGAGCAAAGACAAACATCCAACACTTAATAGCATTTGTTTAGTTTAGATTGTTATATTTGATTGTCGACATTTAACAACTTGTTTAAGATGCAGAGCATGCCTTAACAGACTTGCATTTGTTGTTTTCTGTCATATAATGAATGTTACAGATTTTTTAATGAGGATAATTTCAACATAAATGTAAGAATTACTGACCTTTAAGGCTAGGAATTTGGCAGTGCTCTTTTAAACTTTAAAATAAAATTTTAAACACAACCATTGCTATATAATGATCCAAATTAAGGCTGTCAAGTGATTAAAAAGATTCATCGCGATTAATCGTGTGATTAAAAAGATTCATCGCACTGTTAATAATAAAATACCTTTTATTTAAATATTTTTGGATGTTTTCTACATTTTAAAATACGTTGATTTCAATTACAACACAGATTGCAAAGTATATAGTGCTCCCTTTATATTTATTTTTATTACAAGTTTTTGCAGTGTACAAAACCAAAAGAAATAGTATTTTTCAATTAACCTAATACAAGTACTGTAGTGCAGTCTTTCTCATGAAAGTTGAACTTACAAATGTAGAATTATGTACAAAAAAACCTGCATTCAAAAATAAAACAATATAAAATTTTAGAGTCTGCAAGTCCACTCAGTCCTACTTCATGTTCAGCCAATCGCTCAGACAAACAAGTTTGTTTACTTTTGCAGGAGATAATGCTGCCCACTTCTTGTTTACAATTTCACCTGAAAGTGAGAACAGGCGTTCGCATGGCACTGTTGTAGCCGGTGTCACAAGATATTTATGTGCGATTCATATGTCCCTTCATGCTTCAACCACCATTCCAGAGACATAAATCCATGCTGATGACAGGTTCTGCTCAATAACAATCCAAAGCAGTGCGGACCGACGCATGTTCATTTTCATTATCTGAGTGAGATGTCACCAGCAGAAGGTTGGTTTTCTTTTTTGGTGGTTTGGGTTCTGTAGTTCCTGCATTGGAGTGTTCATAGAATCATAGAATATCAGGGTTGGAAGGGACCTTAGGAGGTCATCTAGTCCAACCCCCTGCTCAAAGCAGGACCAATCCCCAATTTTTGCCCCAGATCCCTAAATGGCCCCCTCAAGGATTGAACTCATAACCCTGGGTTTAGCAGGCCAATGCTCAAACCATTGAGCTATCCCTCCCCTCCGCTCTTTTAAGACTTCTGAAAGTATGCTTCACACCTCATCCCTCTCAGATTTTGGAAGGCACTTCAGATTCTTAATCCATGGGTCGAGTACTGTAGTTATCTTTCGAAATCTCACATTGGTACCTTCTTTGTTTTTTGCCAAATCTGCAGTGAAAGAGTTCTTAAAATGAACATGTGCTGGGTCACCATCCAAGACTGCTATAACATTTAATATATGTCAGAATGTGGGTAAAACAGAGGAGGGGACATACAGTTCTCCCCCAAGAAGTTCAGTCAGAAATTTAATTAACACATTATTTTTTTAAATGAGCGTCATCAGCATGGAAGCATGTCCTTTGGAATGGTGGCCGAAGCATGAAGGGGCATGCGAATGCTTAGCATATCTGGCACGTAAATACCTTGCAATGCCGGTTACAAAAGTGCCATGCGAATGCCTGTTTTCACTTTCTGTTGACATTGTAAATAAGAAGGCAGAATTATCCCCTGTAAATGTAAACAAACTTGTTTGTCTGAGTGATTGGCTGAACAAGAAGTAGGACTGAGTGGACTTGTAGGCTCTGAAGTTTTACATTGTTTTGTTTTTGAGTGCAGTTATGTAATAAAAAAAATCTACATTTGTAAGTTCCACTTTCATGACAAAGATTGTACTACAGTACTTGTATGAGGTAAATTGAAAAATACTTTTGCTTTTTTTATATTTTTACAGTGCAAATATTTGTAATAAAAATAATGCACTTTGATTTCAGTTACAACACAGAATACAATATATATGAAAATGTAGAAAAACATCCAAAATATTTGATAAATTTAAATTGGTATTCTATTGTTTAACAATGCGATTAAAACTGTGATTAATCACAATTAATTTTTTAATTGGAGATTAATATTTTTAGTTAATTGTGAGTTAACTGCGATTGATCGATAGCCCTAGTCCAAATACCTAAATGGCATGCAGTGAAGCCTTGTTTAGTGAATAAGCCCTTTTATTTACTTTTTTTCATTGAGCTGATGATTATTAGATTCTTGACCGTCCAACATTTAAAAATTTGATGTTGACTATCTTCTTGGAGCAATATTGCTAAAATGGCTTTACATAGATAAAGCCTCCCCATGTATGATATTAGAGTTGATGCATGTTCTTGTTCAACTTTTCTACATTTTTATTTCTTTTCACATTTTTTTCTGTGACACTTTTTTTTTTTTTTTTTTGTTGAGCACATTGGTTGGTCTCTGGGTTAGTGATCGCCAACATTCCTTTTAAACTGTGCTAATATTAAACTAAGTAACTTTCTCTTAGTAGATGGCAGAGGTGCTGTTTGGTGGTAAAAAGTTATCACTGCAATGGGTGAAATTCATGGTGGAAACTTCCTGGTAATATTTTGAATCCAGGCATTTGAATGGTAAGGGTGCTATATGTCATAGTTATATTAATAATACATGTTCAGAATACAAATTGGCATTTCAGGCTTGAGACAGGGTTTCTTCCCTCTTTGTGTCTATATACACTGGGGGAATGTGAAGGCTCTTCTTATGGAATAAATGTTGTTTCCCATGAGAAGCTGTTGGATATTACCTCAGTATTTGTTGCTGTGAAAAGTGTCTCATGACTAAGGTAGTCTATACAAGAAAGTTTCCCCAGTGTAGTTTATATTGATGCAATATAAAATCATTGCTGATAAAATCTGCAGATAACACAATGATTGGAGGAATGGTAAATAATGATGGACAGTTTTACAGAGTGATCTGGATTGCTTGGTAAGCGGGGCTGTTGAAACAAAATGTGTTTTAATGCAGTAAAATGCAAGGTCATATATCTAGGAACAAAAAATACGGCCAATGTTCCCTCCAATTTTTTCCATCCATCTGCAGAACAAATTTTGTTATATGCACCAAGGTAATGTGCGGATGTACGCCACCAGTAGAAACAAAAAGCCTAGATACAATAGATATATTTTTAAAAAGTCACCATAGGGATAATTACTCCAGCCAGGACAGGTTAGGCATTTTAGAACTCCCTACTCAAAGAATTAAATTTAAGTATAAGAGAGAAATAAAAATTATGAAATACATAGACCAGTCAAAAAACTAAAACAACAAACTTTGAAAGAATAAAATTACAGATAATATATGTGCATTGCAGGAAATACCAAGAAGTAAAAACAAACAACAACAGAAGTATGTGTTGGGAGGTGAGTGTGAAAGACTGTGTGTGTGACCCAGAAATTGTATATGTGCTGGCTGCAGGGGAAGTTTCTGAGAGACACCATTCATTGTCTCTTTAAGGCACTCTCACAGAAAGTTCTGCTCTACCTAAGCCTCGTCTCCCCTCCCCTCTACTGTGGAGATGGGGTACATGAGCAGGAGGGAGGGGGAGAGATTGTATGAGAGAGACCGTGTGTGTGCTGGCTGCTGGGGAAGTCTCTGAGACCGTACGCTGTATCTTTAAGGCACTCACTCACCGCTTGGAGGCTCTTTCAGACCTCACCTCAGATCCTCTCCTGCTCCGAGTCCTGAGTCCTGTCTCCTTTCCCCTGCTTTGCTGAGATGGGGTACAGGGGCAGGGAGAGGGGGACACCCTGACATTAGCACCCCACTTCCCCCCTGCTCTGCACAGCCAGCAGGAGGATCCCAGGAGCAGCAGGGGCTCCAAGGCAGAGGGAAGGAGCAATGTGGCCGCAAAGCAGCAGGGGGAAGGGCACCTGAACACAGACTGCCGGCCGGATGTACAGTGAAACCCCCCTATAGTACGCCCCACCATAACGCGAATTCGGCTATAACGCGATCATAAGGTGGCTCCCGCTGCCCCAAGCAAAAAAAATAAAATAAATCCAGAGCGTGCTTCCTCGCCTGGAGCCAACCCTGGCTCCATCTCCTCCCCATCTCCCCTGTTCCTTCCCCCCCGCCCCTTCCCCCCTGCCTCCGCTTCCCCTTTTGGCAAGAAGGGAAGAGACCGGCTTGAAACTCAAGCTAGTCACTTTCAAGCTGGTCAGTTTCAAGCCCTCTCTTCTCTTCTCCCCAAAGCAGAGAAGTTTGATCAGCTTGAAACTGACCAGCTTTGGGGAGAAGAGAAGAGAGAAAAAGAGGGCTTGAAACTGACCAGCTTGAAAGTGACTGGCTTGAATTTCAAGCCAGTCTCTTCTCTCTTCTCCCCAAAGCGGAGAAGTTTCAAGCTGGTCAAACTTCTCCACTATGGCCAGAAGAG
The DNA here is from genome assembly GCA_037349315.1 of Chelydra serpentina. Classification (NCBI taxonomy): domain Eukaryota; kingdom Metazoa; phylum Chordata; order Testudines; family Chelydridae; genus Chelydra; species Chelydra serpentina. Next base: position 51,495,195 of record JBAIAC010000010.1, read on the forward strand.
AAGAGACCGGCTTGAAACTGACCAGTTTGAAACTTCTCCGCTTTGGCGAGAGGAGAAGAGACCGGCTTGAAACGGTAATTTTTTGTAACCCCCCTATAACACGACCCCGCATTTATCGCGATGGAATTTTTTGGACCCCATTTATCGCGTTATAGTGGGGTTTCACTGTATGTGGATCTGCTAATCAAGTGTGTGGCACTTGAATCACTCCTGGGTGGCCGCCTGACCACGCAGCTTAGAAACAAATAAAAGGAAGTTCTTCACACAGCGCACAGTCAATCTGTGGAACTCCTTGCCTGAGGAGGTTGTGAAAGCCAGGACTATAACAGGGTTTAAAAGAGAACTAGATAAATTCATGGAGGCTAAGTCCATTAATGGCTATTAGCCAGGATGGGTAAGGAATGGTGTCCCTAGCCTCTGTTTGCCAGAGGGTGGAGATGGATGGCAGGAGAGAGATCACTTGATCATTACCTGTTAGGGTCACTCCGTCTGGGGCACTTGGCATTGGCGACTGTTGGCAGACAGGATACTTGGCTGGATGGACCTTTGGTCTGATCCAGTATGGCCATTCTTACGTTCTTATGTTAGAGGGAACACAAATGCAGGCCATACCTACAGCATGAGGTATTGTGTCCTTGAAAGCAATGACTGAAAACGATTTAGGGGACATAGAGGACAAGTAACTGAACATGAGCTTCCAGTGTGATGCTGCAGGAAAAAGGGCTAATGCAATTCTTTAATGTATAAACAGGGTGTAAGGAGATAGTTTTCCTTTGTATACAGCATTGGTGAGTCTAATATAGGAATACTGTGTACAGTTCCGGTATCCACATTTTTAAAAGGATGTTTGAAAAATTAGAGGGTGCAGGAAAAGTCACAAAAATGATTTGAGGACAAGGAAAAATACTTTACAGTGGCAAATTTAAGAATCTCAATCTGTTTATGGTGCATAAATACCTTCACAGGGAAAAAATACTAGGTGCTTAGGCTGTTTAGCAGAGAAAGGCAGAACAAGAACTAATGTCAGGAAGTTAAATTCAAATTATAGTCAAATTCAAATTAGAAAAAAGGTGCAAATTTTTAACAGTAAATGTAATAAACCATTGGAACAAATGACCAAAGGAAGTGGTAGATTCTCCATCGGTTGATGTTTTAAAAGCAAGACAGACTGGTTTTCTTTCTGGAATTTGTTTTAGTCAGTACAGGAGTAACTGAATGAAATTTCATGGTCTGTGTTATACATTAGGAGAGAAGATCTGATGGTTCCTTCTGGCCTTAAAATCTATTTAATCTAACTAAAGAGGTTGTGAAGCTACACAACTGTGTGTGAACTGTTTAAACTACTTTGCTTGTACATCATTGTGTTTTAGACAACATGGTGCTTTATTGGTAGAAGATCATTGCACTTTGGGTGGATATCCCAGTTGCTAAGTGCTGCTACTAGACCAGGGATCGGCAATCTTTGGCATGCGGCCCGTCAAGGAAATCTGCTGGAGGGCTGGGATGGTTTGTTTACCTGCAGCGTCCGCAGGTTCGGCTGATCGCAGCTCCCATTGGCCGCGGTTCGCCGTTCCAGGCCAATGGGGGCTGTGGGAAGCGGCAGCCACACATCCCTCAGCCCACGCCGCTTCCCGCAGCCCCCATTGGCCTGGAATGGGAGCTGCGATAGGCCGAACCTGCGGACGCTGCAGATAAACAAACCGTCCCGTCCCGCCAGCGGATTTCCCTGATGGGCCAAAGGTTGCCGATCCCTGTACTAGACTATGCTTATTTTGGATAATGTGGGATGCTAACCCAGAGAAATTGTGGGACTTTGAGGTCAAACTCCCTTGAGTCCTCCTGCTGTATCCCATAATGTATCTGGTTCTTGCTAGTCTGTTTCATTTACATACAGCTGTCTGCCAACATAGAGATACCAATGAATGCTGAGATCCAGTCTATCCTTGATACAGATAGCATGATACTGTTGCAGTGGGGTGCAACCTGCCAGACATTCCTGAATCACATTGCAGATGACCGTAGCCAGTGTGATATTTATGCAGCTATTCCAGGAAGCAAAGTAGGATTGTAAGCAGATGCTCCTGTATGACCTGTTCTTTGAGTATTTTAATTCAGTAGAGTGCTACTTCTGGGCCCATGCAATGAGCATGGACTGGTGGAACAGGATAGCGATTCAGACCTGTGGTGACCAGAAGTGACTGCAGAATGTGGAAAGCCACTTTCCTGAAAGCCTGTGCAGACTTCACTTGGCCCTTGCAGTGCCAGACAACCAAAAGGAGAGTCCCCCTCTGTGGAGAAAACATGGTAGCTAACATGTAGAAGCTTGCCGCCTCCTGTTCCAACCTGTCAGTGAGTAACCATTTTGGTGTTGGAAAATTTCTGGGAGAGGCTGTTCCTGATAGAGGTGTGCATGGCTGTAGAGTGCAGATGCTTTTGCTCCCAGTCACACATGCACATCAGTGGCATTCAGGTACCAACTATCATTTTAGGCAGCCTAGCATACCTTCTGCTCCCCTGTGTTATGAACCTTTGCATAGGAAATTTGGACAGGAGAAAGAAACTGTTTAACTTCACTCTGAGTAGCACTACAATGTCTGTGGAGTGTGCATTTGGATAACTGAAGGGGATATAGAAGTGTCTCATGAAATGACATGAGGTTTCGGAGTGCCACGTTACCAGTACTTATTGTATGGGAGCAAAGGTGAGGCTTTCAGTGATGACTGGTAAGAAGAGGTGGAGAGACTTTCATCTCACTTGAGCAATCAGACACAATTAACCATTTAATCATTGTTACTACCACCCGCGGTGCCAGGGTCAGGGAAGCCTAATGCTTATATTTTGGGAATAGGGAGCTGAGGAGCTAAATGTAATAATTCACTTTTTAATAACTGTGTTTCCAGTGTCCTAGAGTAGACAGGATCTCTTGCGTGTCAATTTACTAAATGTATTTCTTATCTCTTTATTTAATGCAGTAGGAGGTTGTTACTGCGCACCTTCCAGAAGTGGTGGTTAAGGAATAAATCTTAGGAAGCATTTGTATAATTGTGTAATGGGAATCCTTGAAGTTTCTGTGGGGAGATTAACTTAAACATGTGGTTTTTCTCCCTAAACTACTGAAATATATTTCATTAAAGTTACCTATAAGTTTGCAAATCAAAAATTTAAGATTTTTTTAATTGATAACGATATTCAAATAAAACAAACCATGAGATGATCATGCACCCTATCAATTGTAAACAATAAGCTATTATAATTGCACACAATCAATCAAAATACTCATGATATATACCTATAGCTTCCATTACAAATCCAAGAGCACTTTGTAAGGAAACTGCAAGGTAACTTTTTTTTTTTTAAAGAACAAACAAGAATCATAGAAAAATATGTAGAGCTAGAAGGGACCTCACTCAGTATGCCATCTAGACCAAACATACCTAGACCATCCCTGATAGATGTTTGTCTAATCTGTGATAGGGATTCCACAACCTCCATTGGAAGCCTGTTCCGATACTTAACAATGCTTATAGTTAAATTCCAACCCCCCCAATATCTAACCTAAATCTCCCTTAGTTCAGAGTAAGCTGATTACTTTTTGTCCTACCTTCAGTGGCCATAGAGAATAATTGATCACAGTCCTCCTTGTAACAGCCCTTAACATATATGAAGGCTATCAGTTCCCTCCTCAGTCTTTTTTTTCAGGGCTAACCATGCCAAGATTTTTTTAACTTTTCCGCATAGGTAAGACTTTCTAAATCTTTTTTTTTTCCCTCAATCTCCTCTGGACTTTCTACAATTTGTGCACATCTTTGTTAAAATGGGATACTTAAAACTGAACACAGTATTCCAGCTGTGGCCTCACTATTGCTGAGTAGAGAGAGACAGTTACCTCCCATGTCTTACCTGGCTCCTGTTTTGGGTGTATTTGCCCTATTTCTCAGCAGTTTGTCCTGAATTTGGCATTCTCAGTTGTGACCCACGGAGGTATGGTTACACCCTATTCAGTACCCAACAATTTGGTATGCAGGGATTCAGACTGAGTCCTTTCCAGAGCATGCTATCAGACTTAACAGCTTCCCTGCAACAATGGGACCAAGAGAAAAGACACTTGAGAAGAAACTTCATGTTTCGGTTGTCTGCAGGGCACTGGTATTTTACCTGGTACTGTGTAAGCTAGTTGCTGACGTAAGAGGAGACTGTAGCTCCCACTATTTCCGTCACATAGAATTTGGCACCATGATCTGCCCTGGGACCTATACATATGACTCTGTGGCAATTGACTGTGTAGCAAAAATGCCTGGTTCTGGGTGCACACACACCTAGAGTGGAATGGACATGAGGAATACATCTCGAAGAACAACAGTTACGAAAAGGTGGGTAACCATCTTCTCTATTGCAGTACAGAATGTTCTTTGGAATAGCAGAAAGTCCTCCACCAAGTACACTTACCTCATGAAATAGAAGATGTTTTCAGTGTGGTCCCAGCAGAAGGATACCTCCCTTCCAGGGGCTTCTGTTCAGTTTATTTGGAATTATTTGCTTCACCTAATAAAAAGTGGCCTTTTGATCAGTTCCCTGCGGATTCACTTGGCTGCCATCTCAGCATTCCATGCTCCTGTAGATGGAAGATGGGTTTTATCCAACGCTATGACTGTTAGGTTCCTGAAAGGTTAGGGCACACTTTTCCCATCTATTAGCGATCCAATGCCATTCTGGGATCTAAATTTCGTTCTCTTGGTGTTATTGGGACTCCCTTGTGAACCTATGACTACCTGCTTCTTGTCTCATCTCTCAATGAAGGTAGCATTCTTAGTAGCTGTTACTTTGGCCAGGAGAATTACGGAGCTTCAGGCTTTGATGGATGACTTTGCTTGTATGGTCTCTCGCAGGGACAAAGCTGGCTTGTGTCCTCCCCCCAAAATGTCTTACCTATGTGGTTTCAGTTTTTATATGAACAAGACTGTATACTTAACTAACTTTTGTTCTGAAACCCCATTCTGACAAAGTTGAGAAGAAACTTCATGTTTCGGTTGTCTGCAGGGCACTGGTATTGTACCTGAAGAGAACTAAGGAGTTTAGAATAATCCTCAAGTTATTTGACTGTTGCTGGTAGATTGAAGAGAAAACCTGTTACCTCTGAGAAGATGTATCTTCCTAGATCTCCTCCTGCATTCATTTGTGCTATAGCATTGCTACAGTACCTCTGCCCCAGAGTTTTAACACACACTGCAAGCTCCAGCAGCTTTCCTGTGTCATGCTCCCATCAATGACATTTGCACAGCTGTCACTTGGTCTTTGGTTCATATGTTCACTGCCCATTACACACTCTCCCAGGCCTCTAGAGATGATACTCATTATGAGAGAGTAGAGCTACAGTGCTTATTTAGGTGTACTCTGATACCCTCCTCCATCTTGGACTGTTTGTGAGTCACATAAAGTGGAATCGACACATGCAAGCATTTGAAGGATAAAAAACGTATGTGCCTTTTCAGTAATTGCTGTGCAATGTATCTTGAAGAACATGTCCATTCCATTCCATTCTCCTTTGTGTTGGAGTCACTCCAGATACTGCCTTCTGTTGTGAAAGAACTGATGAAGATTGGGGGAGCTGCTTCCCTTCATACTTTAGACTGGTAGCACGAGCATGGAGAGGTCGCATGTGCCATACCGTCGGGTGCTACTATGGGTAAAAGTGCTCAGTGGACTGGTGCACAGACACACAAAGTGGAATAGACAAATGCAACACATGTTGAAGAGCAGTTATTGAACAGTAACTGTTTTTTCCAGTTCTTCTTGTTTATTTCCAATACTGCCTGCATTTGTATATAGATATCTAAGATGTTGAGTAGATTTCCCCCCACTGTTTTCCCTCTTGTTCCTCTGACCCTTATTATAATTTTCCATTTCCTCCTTCCCCCTCCCAACATCTAGCCCTCTGTTAACCTCACCTTTTTACATACCTTCCTGTGGGCTTTTGTCATCTGCCTTCTTTAATCTTGTTTAACACCTTCCTCACTAGGTTGGCGAATGGGTGTCCAAAGATGATGATCATCTTGATCAGTTGGATTCCAACTCTTCCCAGAAGTCCTCCTAGAAGAACAGCATCACTTGGTTGAGGAAGCCAAAGTCCTCCCATTGACATCATCTGAGCAGCCATGCATTAATCTCTAGGATGTGTGTATTCCTGCCTGGGCCGTTAGCCAGGAAGATGAACGAGAACACAACCTGCACCCCTGACTCCTTCACCCTCACTACCAGAGCCCTGTAGTCATTGCTGATCTGCTCAGAGTCATACCTGGCCGTATCAATAGTGCCTACATGAATGAGCAGAATGGGGTAGGGGTCAGAGGGATGGATGAGCATTGACAACCTTTCTGTAATGTCTCCGATGCAGGCTTCTGACAAGCAGCACACCTCCTGGGACATGAGGTCAAGTCAGCACATGGATGTCCCATACCCCTCAGAAAGGAGTCCCCAACCACCACAACCCTTCACCGCCTCCTCTTGGGGGTCATGGCTGTGAGCCTCCCAGCATTGGGGGCAGATAGCTCCTCTTCATAAGCTATTGGGGTGTGCTCCTTTCCTCCTGTTGCCAGTACAACGTACAGGTTCTTGGATGGAAAAGAGTCCTAGGTGAGGAGTGGAGGACTGCCAGCTGCCAGTCTCTTCCCAATGGAGCAGCTGGTTTTCCTTCCTTCTCTGGTGCTCATGTAGTCTTTTCTAGTCACCTAGCATTCTCCATCCCGTCGATGAAGTACTCGTGCTCCTGCGCGCTAAGCTGCCTCCAGCTCTTTTACCTGCTTCCTGAAGGACTCCACCAACAGACACATCTCACTCCAGGTGTCTTCCTCTGCATGGTATGTTTAGCAGGGACATGCAGGCTACATTCACAGTCAAGGTCAGGACCTGAAACAACCAGAAACAATTTCCTTAGCAAGATATGGCATGCCTAAAAAAACACAAAGAGAAGCAGCCCCCTCTTTGTCATCCTCCCAAACACAACCTAAGTGCTGAGGCAGTCTTGTGCTCCTCTGGCAAGATACATTGTAAGGATTTATCATGCAGTTCATAAGTATTCTTTATCTTGGGCATAGAATTGCGGAGGTGGGGAGGGGAGAACAGCCTCTCCCTTGTGGTTGTGAGAGTTACATGGAGCTCCCAATACTTTGTTTCCACTGGATGCAGCACCTGGTTTTGATGAAGTTGGGATATGAGAGTAATTAGTTACAGCGTTCTTTACTAAAGTAGCCTGCACCTTCTTCATTTCCAGTATCTTCTACTTCATTTCCCTGTCATTTTTTCTGTTTGCTCTATTTTCTTCCTTCCCAGCTTCCGTCTTTGCTCCCTGTCTTTCTTTTTTTCTTTTCTTTTGGTCCTGCTTATTACAGGCAATAAACAGTTTTCTCCATTCATCTGTCTTCTTGGCAGATGGCAGAGATCCAAACATGAATTTACTGAATATTTCCTTCTCACTCTTCTTTTTTTCTCCTGCCAAAATTGGCAAGGAGTTCAGCAGTAGATAGCAACCCTCTCTGTGGCAGGCATATAAAGGCAGGTGCTATAAAACAGAGGAGCCTTAGTGTAACTTGTAATGGCAAATGTGGCCACCATGGCAACAGAAAAAAAAAAAAGTTCTTTTCACCAGTTTTCCCCATTTTCAAAATTTCTTTTTGAAGTGGGAGGGAGGAAGAATAGTGACTTGTCAGAGGTGTAAGGTGCTGCATAGAGATGGACACTAGTGTCCTCTCCTATAGTTAAAGCCACCTGACTGCAAACAGGCATGCAGCATGCAATCAGAATATAGAAGAAAATTCCCCAAACTCCTCCATACCTGCGTCAATAAGATATATTGATTAAGTATAGCACCAAAAACTTACTGGATGAGGTCCCCTCATCATCATCATCATTTTCTGTTGCTTCTTGGTTATCCAGTTGGTTCTTTGACATATAGAAGAGGTGTGATTTGACTCAGGTATGTACTGCTGACCTTTCAGCCTCTGATCAGACTATCGCACACAAACCAGGGATTAGTGGTGGCCTCCTGGGCAAAAATAATTGGAGGTGCATGTGAACAGGCAAGTTGCTAGAGGTGGTGGTGCTGTCTGACTACTGAGGAGATGAGACTGGGTGTGCTCCTCTCCTCAGAAGGCAAGGAAGTCCAGAGCCTGTTTACATGACCTCACGGAAGGACAAAACATAGTGGTGGCAGTTGTTTCAGGGTCCAAGTACTTGTATTAAAAAAAAAAAAGGGGGGGGGGTGCAGATGCCAAAAGGTCTTTATTTGCAAGTGGTATTTAAATGAAAGGAGGACATCTAATCTGTATCAACCTGGAGCAGATGAGTGTGGACAGGCAACCAGACAGGTCACTTCAGATGTGAACCAATGCACTGGGGAATAGCAGTGGGAGGACTAATAGAATCACTGTCGTTATATTGAAATGGTCTGCATTGCCCTTACACCAGTATCGTAGAATCATAGAACCACAGGGTTAGCAAGGGTCGGCTAGTCTAACCCTTGCCAAGATGCAGCATTAACCATCCAAGACCGATGACTATTCACCCTCTTTTTGAAAACCTCCAGTGAAGGAATTCCATGATGTCCCTAGGCAGTATAACTCCCACTGAATAATTAAGTTTATTTGAAAGTGTTTTAATTGTCTCAATATAAACTGCAAATGAAACTCTAATATAAGGCAGTTTCTACTGGAGAAAGGAGTTACGCTTGTGCAACTTTCTCATGTAGTCAGGCCCTTCTGACTCCCTTAGTAATATTAGATTAGTATTGTATAGTATTAGATTTATCTAATTTTGATAGTTATTGAGCTGCGAAAGAGATTGAGGGCTTGTCTTCACTACCCGCCGGATCGGCGGGTAGCAATCGATCTTTCGGGGATCGATTTTTCGCATCTCGTTTAGACGCGATTAATCGATCCCCGAAAGCGCTCCCCGTCGGCTCCGGAAATCCACCTCATCGAAAGGTGGAAGCGGAGTCGACGGGGGAGTGGCAGCGATCGACTCACCGCCGTCCTCATGGCCAGGTAAGCCGATTACGATACGCCGACTTCAGCTACGTTATTCACGTAGCTGAAGCTGCGTATCGTAGATCGACCCCCTCCCCTAGTGTAGCCCTGAGCTAAGAAAAGGTTCCTGCTTAACAGGAATAAAGATACTTGATTTTCCAATGTATATTTTGTAATATATATCTCTAAATATATATGCCTTCCAATTGAGTACATATGTTAATTATTAGTTGATTAATCTCAGTTGTCTCTGAAGGAACACTTAAGCCTGTCACAAGGCAGGTCATTGTTAACAAACTTCTTACAAGTATTGATAATGGGGCTTGTTCTCTTTGCATGTCTAAGACAATAGGAGTGTGAATGGCAGAGTGCACCAAAGTGTTGCTATCTAACTGCCCTCTGTGGATGCTGCTGACACAAACTAAAAGATAGCTAGTTTGTGTTAACATATTCCTGTTTGAAAGAGACCTATGTTAACGTGAGCTAGTACCTTTTCATGTGTGTAAGGCAATGTCCACATATGGCAGTTAGATCGCAGCACTTTGGTGCACTCTGCATTTCACACCTCCATAGTCTGCGCTGCGGTGCAATGTAGACAAGCCCTAAGAAATTGGCATCTTTTTGCAGGGTTGGCCATAATGACCTGTCTCTCTCTTGAATCCTCTGTTAGGATTATTGGAATTACACTGCTTTGGTTTCCACTATTTCAGTTATTGGATAGCTTTTAGTTCTGATCCAGTAGCTGAAGGCTGTTTTGTTCATGTACATCTCAGTTTGATTCTATAATTCTGCAGCATGGGATCAGTTTTTCATTCTATAGCAATACACTAATTTATTTCAGAACTCTTTCACATGTATTTATTTTAATTGTTTAGGGTTTTTTTATATTAAGCACTCATTCGAAAATGGCAATAAGTCAGTGTGCGGAGAAGACTAGATTGTTTTTGAGAGACACTGTAGGAACTACATAAACTTTTTTCCAGGTTTGTATTAATTTTGAGAGCAATTAAATTTTTCTTTGTTTCCATTTTAAACCCATGTATTCCTTTCAGGAAACCTGCTTGAAGTGACTTAGAAACATTGATTCAATTTGCTAATTTCTAGTATGTAATGATTCCATATCCTTGAAACGTACATGCAATCTTTCCACATTGATTGACTATTTGTTTATTCTCTCTGCCTATATCATTTAATAAACATATTGCAAAAGATGTAAAGTATACTGGATTAGAAAGAATTTCGCATTCCCACTTCTATATTAAAATAATTGCATTTGGCTTCCAGTATGCAGTGTGATTACTCTAAAATTATATTGGTCTTAAAAACTGCTTCCTTTAAACACTGAGTTGCTTAGGCCAGGTCTACACTACAAACCTACATTGGTATAACTGTGTTGCTCAGTGGTGACTGAACGCCCTGTGTAGACAGTACTATGTTGATGTGAGAGCTTCTCCTGTCAACAGAGCTACCACCTCTGGGGAGGTGGATTAACTATGCTGACATGAGAAGCTCTCCTGTCAGTGTAGTACAGGGATCTCAAACTCAAATGACCACGAAGGCCAAATGAGAACTAGTGCATTGGCCTGAGGGCTGCATCACTGACACGTCCCCCTTACTGCTCCCGGCCCCACCCCCACTCCACCCCTTCCATGAGGCCCTGCCCTGCCTCTTCCCACCCCTTCCCCAAAGTCCCCACCCTAACTCTGCCCCCTCCCTGCCCCCATTCCAATCCTTTCCCAAAATCCCTGCCCCTGCTCCGCCTCTTCTCTGCCTCCTCCCCTGAGCACGTGGCTCTCCGCTCCTCCAAACAGTTGTTTGGCGGTGGGAAGCTCCTGGAGGTAGGCAGAGGAGCGGGGGTGTGGCGCGGTGGGGGAGAGGAGCTTGGCAGCCACGGGAAATAATGGGGTGGGGGGCGCGGGGAGCTTGGCAGCCGCAGGAAATAATGCGGCCCAAGGGCCGCATGTTTGAGACCCCGGGTGTAGTAAAATCTTCACTAAAGCAGCACTGCTGCACTACTGTAGTGCTGTATGTGAAGACGAACCTTTAGTTGATTGAGAAGGATAGTTGTATCTTGGAAGAGGATTCTCTTTGTAGTTTCCCCCTCCTCCTTTGGTACTTATCTGCTATGTCTATTTTCAAAGGTTATTGTAAAATAGCTGTTTATACAGTAAGTGGGTCTGTGATGAGTATTTAGTTTTAACAATAAATAGTAAAACCTTATATGACTGTTTAAATTGAGACTATGACCTCAAGTGCGGCTATAGTTTGATTTAAATATATTGTATTTTACAAGAAGATGCTTAACCGGCATGTTGGTGGTTCCAAATATTTGCAGAACTTATTTCAACCAAACATTCTTGAGCAAACAAAGGAGAGCTATAGAAAGACCAAGCATAAATTATATTTGTGTTTGTACTTATTGTCTAAATCTCTTTCCCCTGTTTTAAGTACGCGACAGTGCTGGAATTCTCTCTTTTTCCTTTAAATATGTTGAATATTTTAGGGTTTGTCTACATAGCAAAGAAAACCCTGTGGCTTGCCTGGGCCACCCAACTTGGGCTTGCGGTGCTCGGACTGTGGGGCTGTTTAATTGCTGTTGTTCATCGCAGGGTCCAAGAGCCCGGGCTTCAGCCCGAGCCTGGAAGTCCACACAACCGTGAAACAGTCCCTCAGCCTGAGCTCCATGAGCCTGAGCTGGCTGGCATGGGCCAGCTGCAGATTTTTCTTTCGTGTGTAGACATAGCCTTAAAGTTGCACTTGAGTTCCTTTTTCTAAAAGAATGATCTTTCTGTTTACATTTCATGTCAGCCACTTTCGTAAATACTAGAGAAACATCTTGAATTCAAATATTTAGGGCTTAAAGCTTATTGCCCTCAGTTCTACTAAATTCAGCATTAATTTTTCAGTATTTGTTTTGAGGGGAGAGGGACAAAAATTAAATATTTCAACTAATTTTTGGCATGTAAAATCTGTGTCTCTGCTTGTGGTGCTTGGTTGGAAATCGAGAAGAAAAGTATCAGGAATGGCAGAGACATAGTAAAGTGAAAAACTGATGTGTTGTGCGGTTTTATTTCCTCCGCAGCTTTATCGAAATTTTTTAAAAATGGATACCATGGATGCCTTGGACACTGGCAGATATTTTCCAGTTCAACTGCATACAGTATGAACAGGTATATTACTGTATTTTGGCTTCAGATGAAATTTTTTAAAATCTCTAAAAGTATCACTTGAAAAGTAAATGGAAGTAATTTAGTTATAATGCTTTTATTATTTTGGTAGAAGTGGCAGATGCCATATTTTGAATAAGCTTAATATTTGAGTTTGAAAAACTAGCTAATGAGCAAGTATTGTAGCTGATTTTAATAACTTACTTGATCCTATGTAGTTGAGTAATGCTTGTGACATGGCAGGCTGGACATCTAGATTCACAGCATAGTCTTCCACCTCTACCACTAATGGGGTAACTGGTAGCAGTAGAAGATTCTTTCATGTGGGCCAGCCACTAAGAAGGGATGTGAGAAACACTTTGCTAATGGGTCTCACAGCTATTTGCAGACAACAGAAGAATGTAAAGAGTAGGGAATTTTGGGTTCAGTTCCATGTTCTGGTAAGGAGTGTGGTCTAATAGTTATAAATTCCTTTCTGCCCTAGTTCCAGCCAGCCTGCCATTGGCTTCTTCTGCTTCTGTCCTCCCATCCCTGTTTTCCTCTGCTCCTCTTCTGTCCGAACCCCATTCTACCACTCTTCTCTTGCCCATTTTCTCCCTCTGTTCCTGACCCTATTTTTCCCCACCGCTCTTCAAGCATTAGCTAGGCCACTTCTTCCGTCTCCATGCTGCTTGCACACCAGCATGGGGCCACTGAGAGCACAAGAGAGACAGTTTCCCCACTCTTGGTTCTGATGCTCAGTTCTGCAGTGGTCTCTAGCATCTGGGAGGAACAATTACAGGAAAAATCCTGCTGTGCCCCTGCAGCATTGTAATGGAGCATGCTCAGTCACTCTGTGGGTTTGGTACATGTACAGTCCAGTCAGCACAGCAATGGCAAAAGGCAGATCCCTGCCAAATTTCAAGTCTCTGCTCCAAAGCATTGAAGGACTAGAGCATCTCAAAATGATTTAAAGAATTTTTTTATGTGGGCAAAACAACATATTTCCCCTTAGTCTTGTTCTTAGAAATGGCTGAACCATTTTAACCTAAACTTAAAAAACAAAACCAAACAAACAAAAAAACAGCCTGATGCAGACACCTGGTGGTAGGAAAGTTTTTGACAAAGTTATATTCACTTGTCCTGAAAGTGTTAGGCAACTTTAATTATAGGCTTAGATGCCAGCTCCATCTGTAATTAAATTTTTCAGGCCCATAGGCTAAATTATTTGTGCTTTCGGATAACTACTTTCACACAGAGGAAAAGATCATCACTTCAGAGGTCTTTTAGGTGAGTTGAGTCAGAAAGCCCAGCTACCTATGAAAAAGCATTCAACCAGCCATAATTCTTTTCAAAGGTCAGATGATGCAAATGAAGTGTAGAGGAGTGATTTTTTTCTTGGTCTGATTTTCATTCCTCCCCACCTGAATGTAATAAGTAGATACTCTACTTCAGTAGATCAGGCTTTTGGTCCTAGAGTTCTTAGAGTTGCTTTTATAGTCCAGATTAGAAAAAAAATTCTATCTAATGCCCAAAGTTCAAGGATTGGCAAGTAGGATTCCATCTGTTCTAGCATAGTGAAACTAAGGGTGCTAGAAATGGTAATTTTGCATGTTAATTTACATTCCATGTTTCATTTACATTCTGTTGGAATGACCATCCTGAATTCTTGACATTTCAAAGTATTTGGTGAAATTTCAGTTAAACTTTGTTGTTCCTAAAAATCTCTGTTTTCTGTTAGTATTTGTAATTATACAAAAAACCTTCATTTGAGTTTATTGTTAAAATGGATTTAAAAGTTAGTAGGCGATATAGGAAGTGATATTAAGCTGCTTCTCCTCTTAGCAACTTTTGCTTTATTAATACTATCTGTCAGTCAAGAGCAAAGTGGGAAATACTCATTAGTTTTCAATTGGTGTAACTTGAGGTATCGGATGCAAACTTAAAAGTAAAACTTCCCTCCTTGTTTTATCTGCCACTGGGAGAGTGCTGCTAACATGGTTGATATATTCAGCTTTCAGGAAGGCAAATTATGCCTTACTTTGATTAGTCCCTGACTACATTAACATGAGTTAGAGGCCATTAATGTTTTACAGGGGATACATATTTAATTGTATTTTAAAGATAAGAGAATGGATTGAAGACATTAAGAAATGGGAAAGCTATTTTTTTCAGGAGTCTGCTGTATTTTGCAGAGAGAGTTGCTCATATCCTTACTTGAATAAGGTAAGTCTTGAACAGAGGCAGGAAATAATTTTCTAACCATTAAGCTGCCTGGTCTCAAAAATGCCAATGGATCAGACATAAGCAGGCACTGACAAATATCAACATTGAAGATCCATTTAGACCCTGATCCTGCAAAGATTTAGGGTATGTCCACACTGGCAAGTTTCTGCACCACAAGTTATACCACTTTTATTAAAACGTTGGAATTAAATCGCTCTGGTGTGTCCACACTGTGCTCCTTGTGATGCTGGAGTGCATCCAAATTAGCAGCTCTTCCAATGGCAAAGACAGCAGTGTGTTGTGGTAGCTATCACACTGTGCAACTGGCCGCAGGGTGTTTTGGGAAGGGTTTACAATGTCTCATGGGGCAGACATAGCATCACATGATGCAGGTTTCCCAATCCCATTGTTCTATGGGCATCCTTCTACATTACCAGCTGCTTTTCAACTGAAGTGAGTGTGACCGGGGGGGGGGGGAAGGAGTGTGTGTGACAGGGTGTGTGTGTGTATGTATGTATGTAGGGGGAGAGAGACAGTGTGTTTTGGGGGACAGAAAGACTGTCAGCATGCTGTCTTGTAAGTTCAGACAGCTGCAGGAAGTAACCAGTCCTAAGGCAGGGGGAGGGAGGGGGTCCTCAGCCAGTAGCTGCCACTTTCCGGCTGCCCAGATCTGAAGGCATCAGCATGGAAGTAAGAGTAAAATGGTATGGTATTGCTACCCTTACTTCTGCGCTGCTATCGTTGGGGTGCTGGCCTTTGGGTGGCCTGCTGGGTGCCTGGCCAGCAACTGCCATTCTCTGGCCACCCAGCTCTGAAAGCAGCGCAGAGGTAAGGGTGGGAATACCGTGACCCCGCTACAATAACCTTGTGACCCCCCCCCCACCCTGTTTTGGGTCAGGACCCCCAGTTTGAGAAACTCTGGTGAAATCTGTATAGTATAGGGCAGTGGTTCTCAACCCGTGGCTTGCGGGCTATGTGGCCTAATTAGCATAGAGCTGCACCCAGCTTAGCTGTGTGCTAAAGGCCATGGGCACCGGTCTTCCCGGCTGCCATGCTGCCCAACTGCCCCACGGCCCACACCCAGCTCTCCGCTCCTTGCCCAACTCTGTGGAGGGGTCTCTGGGTAGAGGGTTTGTGGGGGGGTTAAATAGGGGGGACTGTGGGTCTCAACCTGCAGCCCAGGTAACACAATGATAGGTGGAGAACCACTGGTATAGGGTAAAAGTACACAAAAGACCAGATTTCACAGTCCATGACGCGTTTTTCATGGCCGTGGATTTGGTAGGGCCCTACCTATACGTGATATTTTTTTCCTAATTCATCAGTTTTGGTAACTATTTCATATACTATATTTCTGTTATTAGAGATGGACTGAAAAAATGCAGCCCAAAAGAACTTAATTCTTTTGGTCATTTTGATGATTTAATATTAAACCTGTGTATAAACTAGAATTTGAAAAGACCTGACTAACCCCATCCCCCTTTTACATGGAAATAAAATAAGCCACATACCTGGAAATTAACATTATTTTAAATAAGCTAGGTTTGTTCTGCCCTACAATATAAGAGTCATAGGTTTCATACCTAGCCCTGATCCTTTGATTCTTGGACCAGTAGAGACAAAGAGCTCTGCAAAGCAGAGGTTCCCAAACTTGGTCTCTACTAACGCTTGTTAGTGATCTGCAGAGCATTCGCTGGTCACTAAAGCCTGGTCTACACTAACGAGGTGAGTCAATCTAAGTTACGCTAGTTAAGTTACATAAGATACGTAACTTAAGTTGATGTAGCTTAGATCGACTTACAGCGGTGTCTGCACCACGCTATGTTGACGGGTGATGTTCTCCTGTTGACATAGCTTCTGCCTCTCGGGGAGGTGGAGGTCTGAAGTCAATGGGAGATCGCTCTCCCATCGACTTATCACCTTTTCACTAGACCTACTAATCAATGCCTGCTGCATCGATTGCAGCAGCACCAATTTAGCCATAAGTGAAGACAAGCCCCTAGTATTGGCTGCTCCTCCTTTCTTCTAGCTGCTTGTACAGGTGTTCAGGCTTTTCACTGCAGACTTTTTGTTTAAAAAGGACAAAACACTACATTAAAGAATTTTTTTAAAAAAAGTTTCCTAATATTACTTTTCCATGCAAGCAGTTATAGTTGCCACATGACTGTCATTGCCACATTGATGTCAAACTATCACAGATGTGTGGGGAGACAGATAATGCAATTGTTAATGAGGATGAGCTGTCCACAGACAATATTGTAAATAGGTTGTCCACACTATTAAATAGTTGGTGTGATGAGGTTACATGCTCAGATCTTGCTATAGATTTTGGAGTTGGATTAAGTGACTCAGATTGTTCCACAGTGACTCCTTTAACCACTTAAATAGTGTTTGATGGGTCCAAAAGAAGTATAATCTAGTCCTCTGCCTCTTTGCTTCCAACTGTCCCATGGACTTAAAATCCTTACATGATGGCATGAAGGCAACTGTAATGTATGAAAACCAAGTGTCTGACTCATTTAACATCAACAATGGAGTGAAGCAGGGTTGGGTACTGGCTTCTACATTGTTTAATATTTACTTCTCATTCTTGCTTTAACATGTGTTCTGTGATGTTTAAGAGGGTGTCTATCTTACCACTAGACTAGGAGGTTTGTTTGACATTGCAAGGCTAAGAGCTAAGATGAAGGTGAAGGAGATCATCATAAGAGACCTGTAGTTTGCAGATGGTGCAGCCCTTGTGGCTCATAGTGTTGATGTCCTACAGCATCTTATTACCAAGTCTTCTGATTTATGCAAAATCTTTGGGCTAGCAATGAACTTGAAAAAGACTGCTGTCATGCATCAAGGCTCTTCAGAACCGGTTCCAGATGTCACCTTAGCTGGTATTCATCTAGGTGTTGATGACCAATTTTGCTACCTTGGCTCTACTGTTAGCAGTAATGTAGATCTTGATGCTGAGCTTACTAGTAGAATCGGCAAAGCAGCCAGGAACTTTGGTCTTTTGCAAGACAGAGCCTGGGACAATAAATTGTCAACTAAAGTGAAAAATCCGTATTTATGAGACGTGTTTTATCCACTTGTCTATATGGTTCAGAAACATGGACAATTTACACCAAACATATCAAAAGACTAAACAATTTTCATATCAGATGCTTGCATACATTTCTTCAAATAAGATGGCAAGACTGGGTGACACATGTGGAAGTGTTAAATCATGCTGATCATTCATGGGAACATTGATTAGTAAGAAAAGACTCAAGTGGCTTGGATGTGTCAAGCCAATGCCGGATTACAGGATCTAGTTCGTGGATGTGCCCTACCTGTGGACGAGACTGTCACTCACATATCGGACTCAGCAGCCATCAAAGAACTCATTGGCGCATACACCATGCTCTGTAAAGAGTGATGGTATCATTGATTGGTCCAAAAGAAGTATAACTAGTCCTCTGCTTCTTTCAACTATCCCATGCACAGTTCCAAGTGGAGAAAAAACACTTAAATTAGCACAATATTTTAAATCTTCCAAGTTTGATTTTTACATCTGTTTGTTTAGATTGTAAACTTCTTTGTTGAGGCAGAGACTGTATCATTTAAAGCACCTAGCACTCTGACAGTTAAGAAAAATAATAAAAAGTTAGAACAGAAGTTTTCAAACTGTGGTCCGTGAGCTCCATTCAGGTGGTCCGCGGATAGTTTCCTCTAAGGTGCGCGCCTGGGGGGCTGCGCACAAGAGAATGGAGGGCCACTCACTAATTTAGGTGCCTGGACCCTCGAGAAGATGCACATGTAAGGTGAGGTGGTGGCCTTGGGGGGAATGGGGGGTATGTGGGAGGGGGCAGTGGGGTGAGAAGAGGGGGTGGGGGGAATTTGTGATGTGCAGGGCTGTGGCAGCCAGAGAAAGAGGCGACTTTCCCTAGCTCCAGGGCTGAGGCTGCCAGGGAGAGATGGCCCTCCTTCCCAACCTCAGCTCTGTGGCAGCTGTGGTAGGGGAGAGACCTCCCTTCTTCCCAGCCTCAGCAGGGGGGAGAGGGCACATCCATTGCATTAGAAAGGTAAGACTACTGATATTAAAATATGAGTTGTGTGCTTTTATTTGTAGAACAAAAAAAGTTTATTATTGTTCTTTTATATATAGCGCTTTTATCCTAAGAGCTTTACAATAGTTAGCTAATGGTACAAACAACATTTGGAAAGATCATGAAGTGGTCCGCCGAGACCCTCATCAATTTTCAAGTGGTCTGCAAAAAAAAAAAGTTTGAGAATCACTGAGTTAGAATATTCCTATCATGATTACCTTGGTGTTTTTCTGAACCCAGTTAAGCCATGCTTTGTGAATGAAAATTAGTAGTCCGTTGAAGAAACACCAGAGCTGGAAGAAAATTGTGACAGATTCTGTATCTGTGTAGTCATGTTTTTATTTGTTTGGATTTTTTAAAGTTTAAGATTAGTGGGTAAACAATATTGAGTCGACCTAGTTGGAAAATTTTTGTCAATGTTTTTTCAGTGGAATAGTTAAGATATTCAGAAACATTTCTATAAAATGTATTTATCATTTGAAGCAGCTGTAATATAGATAGTTTTATTTGACCTTCTAGCATCAGGTGTCTTATTGTCATTTACTAACACAGGCCAGTCCTTCAAACCCATGCTTAAGTGAGTTAAGGTTTTTAGCAAACCCATATTACTTACTAGAAATTGATCAAATGCTGAATTCTTTCATCCCTTTTCAATGTGACATGTATGGATTTAACCATATTTCCATCTATTGTAGTGTTCAGTCGGTATTGTATTTATCTCCAGGGGATATTGAGGATTAACTGTTTTAAAGCATTTTATGACCCTTGGGTGAAAGGTGCTATATAGGTGCAAAATAATATTTGTTTGCTTTAGCAGTGGAAATATAGGAGTATGTTTTTGATAAAAATTAGATTACAGTATATTTTATGTAGACTTTTTATTTTAATTTAGGAAGATTCCTCTCCCCTCCCTTCACTGAGAAAGGAGATTTATAAAGTAGATTTTATTTCAGTGTTTTATTTTGGTTCCCACTTAAGTGTTAGTTAACTGGCTTTTTAGTCAAAATATGTGTAGTGATAATATCCACCACCACCCCCCGAGGGGAAAAAAGTTTAAGCTGTCGCTTTTAATTTTGTTCTCCCCCAACAGGTTATTTTTTGTTTGTTTCTTGTGTGTTTGTTTATTCCCACACACCTTCTTGTCTTTGTCTATCATGGAGTAAAGTCTTCGAGGCTCCACACAACTCTTTCTCTTTTAGCTTTTTAAGACTCCCTATTCCAGAAAAAATCCCTCACTGCAGTGAACTCAGTGGATGCTGTGCATGCTCAGCACCTCTGAAAATTAGCGTTAGTCACCAACATTGGAATTTTTTATCTGTCTTTACAATGACTAATGTTAAAATGCCCTCCCCACCCCTCAAATTTCATTTTAATGCCTTTTTGTGTTCTTGTACATTTTGTAAAATGTGTAAATGAATGCATTTAGAAGCTGGCTTTCAGTAATACAGCTAGAGTGTTCCTGTTTTATTCTTTACACTTTGTGATACTACTAAATTCCTACCTTCTTATCTCTTGGTTTATTTTGGAATATGATGCTCCACTTTCTCATCTTGAATCATGTATCCATCCCCCCTCTTTTCATAGTCTGTAAAGTCTGTCTCTTGGCAGCCCTTGAAGGATTTCATGGCTTTTTGTCTGTTCGAGTCTTTCTTTTTTCAAAGAATGCCGCTCTTTGTAGCACACTTATCTTGGACTCTCTACATAGTCACTGATTGATAACACAAACTCATTGTTCTAGTTCTTTACTTAATTAGAATTGCAGGATTTTTATGTCTAGATGCTGGATTAGAGCTTTTAGAATTTTCTAGCACTGCATAAGAAGCATAGATACAAGTTTGTTTCATGTTTCACATCTGTTTTCATTTGGTTGTCTTCGATTTAACCATTAACCCTCAGACCTGGGATTTAGCCCACATGGCATGGATCTGTGTTTCATTTGCAACAACATTGTGTTTACAATATGATGTGATGCTGGCAGACCAGGTGCCAGCTCATGCCAAGGTCCCCATGCTTCCATAGAGTACAGACAAATACATAGCTGGAATCAGTCTGGCTCACCTGTGTGTTAGTATTGTTGAAACAGATATAAGAATTATAAGGCTATGTTTAGTATTTAGACTTTATCAAATGCTTGTGAGTTGCATATATTAATCTCACGTAGAACATCTGTATCCCATATTGTAAGGTAATATTTGAGCATTTGCATTGTGTAAGGCTCTGTAATAGGAAATCACTAGACAGGAGAGAGATATTAAGTGTGAAATGCTGGTCTCCACGGGAAGGTGTTATGTCCTGCCTGACAAGGAAGGCCTATCAACACCAGATGAACTAGAGTGGAACATTAAAGAGAACAAAATTTTGTTGTTTACGCTCCCTCCCTCCCCTAATAAAGATGAGTCTTGAAAGTGGATTCCTCCCATCAGCTGAGTTTGCAGCTCAGGAGAGAAGAGGGGAAGGAAATAACCCCCACCCCCAACCTGGAACAACTGTGTTTTTATGTTGCTTGGACTCTGAGGGGCAAAGATTACTAGGCATAAGCAAAAGATCCCCAGTGCTTAGCCTGGGTTAGTCCTGAAGGAGACACAGAGCTTGCTTATTATAGAAGCTTCTATTACTTTTTGAAACTTAAGATTGGAACTCATTTGTGTATATATGTTTACCTGCTTTAACCTTGTAAATAACTCTGTTTCCTTTTCGTATATAATAAATGTTTAAATAGTTTATAATAGGCGTGGCTACCAGCATTGTTTATAATAGGAGTGGCTACCAGATCTAAAGTGCAGTTGACCTGGAGTAAGTGACTGGTCCTTTGGGACTGGGAGTAACCTGAATATTGCTGTGATCCTTGGTGTAAGGGATGATCTTATTACACAGATATGCCCACTTGGATGGCAAGACAGATTGGAGTACCCAACCAAGGGGGACTGTCTGTGACTCCGTGGTTAGGCTGTTATAGTGCCTGAGGAGTTTATACTTGATAATTGGTTGGTGACATCTAAGTATAGAACTCACAGCCAGTTTGCTGTTTATGCCAAGGTTTTTAACCGTCTCCTTTGAGATTGGTACTCATGCTCTTGAACCGCTGTCGTGTTTCTTGCTTTCTTGCTTTCTTTCTTAAAGGCATTTTCTGAATAGATGTCTATAAGTAACTGTTACTGATGCATCAATACCCTGTCCATGCACCTACTTTGTTTCCTAGTATTAGTTTAACTCTGCTGCTTTCAGGACATTCAAAATTTGAAACTGCTTATTGGCTTCTGCTGCCTTTAAAACAATATCTCAATCCCAAATATAACTGAAAAAGGAAGGGGAAAAGGTGGAAGTATAATTTCACATTTTAAGATGTGTTGTATATTTCCAAAGTATTTAAAATAGCAAAATAAGATAGTAATCTGTTTATCCAGCAGTAATACAGTGTGCTGCTTTGTGGAAAATTACTACTCGAAGTTTGTTTTGTATCCATTCGCTCTTCCTTCCCTCCACCCCTTCACAGGCCAGTAGGGGTATAAAGGCTGCAGAGGCAGCTTGTGGTATGGAGCTCATGTCTCTCTCAAATTGTCTTAAGAGCCACGATTGGCTGTGCAGGGCATGTCCAATCCCCATCAGCCAGAAGGACAGTAAGTATGATTCAGTGATCTGAGAATGAGGGTTGGTTAAGGGAAAATAAGAGGATTCTTGGGGCCCAAGAAGTGTTCAGATGATTCGTACCTCTTGCCAGGAGGATTTTGGGTAGGAAAACAAAATAAAATGTGCAATTATTGATTTTATTAATTAAGGTTGTTTTGATTTTTGAGACAGTTATATATTACGATATGCCACTTGTCTGGTGTAACATCCCTAATCACATGTATTAATTTATATGCTGCTCTTTTATGTGTAAAATCACTTATTCCTAAGGAGTCACAAGTGGTGTGTTTTGCATTATGTAGCAAAGAATTAAGTGATGGAGGCGTTACATGTCCAAAGTCTCTAAAACATGCTGAAAACTATATGTGGTAATATTGAAAATATAATGAAAAAGATTATTAATTTGTCTTGATATTTAATAGAACTGGACAAGGATTTTTAGCCTTTTTTTTTTTTTTTACTAAGAAGTTGATCTTTTTGAAAATGTTCATACCCCTCCACCCTCCAATTTTCTAACTGACTCTGTTGCTGGGTGGAATTTTTTGTCTACTTTCAATGAAAAGCATGAAAAAAATTTCAGCTTGCTGTAACATATGCAGGAGAAGGAAGCATATTTTGATTTGTATACATGGATTACTATTTAGCATTTCTTGTTGATCATCAGCTTAAGTTGTACTGTCAACTCCATTTCAGAGTTGTTGTTTAATACAGGTAAAACTATTTCCTCCTTTGGAAGGTATGTGCACCAGTCTTCACTAAATGCTATACTCTTCCATAGGAGGTAAGAAGGATGAGGCAGAAAATAAACCAGATAACAAAAGCAAAGGTAAATATTTTCAATCTGAAGAGGAGTCAATGCATCAGCCTACAAGAAAGGGAAATAATGCTGAGTGGAGAACTGCTTGTAAGGGAAGGCTACTTGAATTGCCAGATATTGAAGTTATTGTATAACTTAAAAGTAAAAGAGCACATCCTTTCAATGGATATTCCTTCCTTTAAGAATCAGACTGACCACACAATAGAGGGATTGATCTCAGAAGTGTGGGGGAGGAAGGACTTTGAAACAGCAATTATACAAGTATACATTCTTGCAATACCTTCTGCAATATTCATGTAAAGAAGAGGAAGTGAAATTTAATTAACACAAGAAATATATAGCAACTCACTTGAGACAGAAGTCCCCATTAACTGTGTCCAATTTTTAGCTAGGGCTATTGTCCTTGGTGCAGGAGATGGCCAGGCCAAAACAGTTACTGTGTCTTCAGAATTCAGAAGAGACAAATTTGTTTGGTGAGCCTTTAGACAGGACCCTCATAGAGTTCAGTAGAAAGGAGAAACATTCTCTCTCCACACATAAGCAGGGTAAGAAGAAGCAGAAAGGATTTTATAAGCAAAGGTCTAGATTTTTTTCTTTTTCTCATGCGTACCTGGTCCTCCGTGATCCATTACAACTGGATTGTTCTTCCTAGGTTTCCAAGCATGAGGAGACTCTATTTTTTTTTAAACCCCTCTCTCTCTAGCTTCCCAGTGTACTGCCAGCAGTTAGAGTTGTTCAAAGAACTGATTGCCTTGCAAACTCCCCAGTGTCTTGTCTCTGCTCAAAGAAGCAGGAGGCTTCCCCAGGCTCATCCTCTCTGTTTTCAGACAGGAGCTTTTTCTGTTACAGCACACCCTCGCTATAATGTACCCCTTGGGGTCCAAGCCATTTGTTCGTTATAGCCAGAGGTTCATTATAGCAAAAGAGACCCGCCGTGGGTGGGGAGAGGTGGGATGGGGGCTGACAGCTCCTCCAGCCCCTGATGCAGCACCAGGGCTGGGTGTGGGATCCAGGGACTGGGTTCATTCTGTCCAAAGGTTCATTATTATGAAGGGTGTTATAACGAGGGTGCACTGTATTTTTTTTCGGTGCCCTGCTGGTTGTGGGAGGATATTTGGAAAACAGAAGTCTGCTGGAAAACTGGTATTTGAGGAGAAAACACACAGTGAAGTAGTACCACCCCACAGTTAAGATCGAGGGAGTTCCTGCACACTGCATGGCTACACAATAATGCACTGACTACCCCATTCTACAACAGTGTTCACATTGCCTTAAGCTGCGTGGGGCAGAAATTCACCAGCAGGACCTGGGATTTTGGATGCAACAAACTAGAGGTCCTTTGCTGTTTTTTTCTGCTCAGACTGGGCTGAAATATGGCATCCAGGTGTGTCTCCAGGAGACTGGTAAATCAGAGGGACAGGAAAAACCCATGGCACAGGACCACAACCACCATCACCCCTTTCAGAGTGCCACGGTAACATAGTATTTTTTGCCTAAATTGTTCCAGGAAGGGCCTTAGCTACTCCTGTTTGTGGTCAGTATCTTGAACCCCTGCCCTCAGGAGTTCTGTCAGCCTTGCTCCCTCTCAGGACAACTTTTACTCCCACAGGCTCTTAAACCAAAACCACAGTTTTAAAAAACAATCCCCCTTTCCTTCCCCTTCACCCCCACGCTCAAATGGCTCATCTTCTCCATACTTGGTACCAGTTACCATTGCATCAGAGCAACCTGAGGTTCTGTGCACGGTCACTGTTCTTTTTCCAACTCTTACTATTCGTTCCATTGGCTTTTTCGTCATGAGTCAGCAGAGTGGTCTGGCCCACTGGTGCCAGTTAACGCTCCATTCCCCTGACTCCTTCAAGTGTGGGCTACTCCAATTCCTCTTTTTTTACCTTTGCACTCTGTTTTTTCTTTTTCAGAGAATGCAACAGAGCGATCTAGCCCATACTCCTAGTTTATCAGTACCAGAAGACCTGTCTTCTGTTTGGCCTTGATTAAGTCAGAGTAGGCTAACTTAGCCTGCCTTTTTACCATAGCTGCTGGTTGTTTTTCTTACCAGTGCAGCTGAGCAGTGTAGTACATGTAGCTAATCAGCATGTGACAATAAACAACAGAAATAGATGGATTCTGCAGGTAGAATCCAAAAGCAATTAAGCTTTTTCCATTCCAGTTTCCCTTTATAAGTCCTAGTTGAGCCTAACTGGACATTTTGAGTCTGACAACAACTTTCAATCAAGAAACTTTGTTGAATGTTGTCAGGGTTCCCTCCCCACTCTGAACTCTAGGGTACAGTCGTGGGGACCCGCATGAAAGACCCCCTAAACTTATTTCTACCAGCTTATGTTAAAAACTCCCCAAGGTACAAATTCTCCCTTGTACCCTGAAGTTGGTAATCACTGCACCACCAAGTGATTTAAACAAGAACCAGGGAAAAGGGGAGTTTCCCTTCCCCCAAAATATCCCCTCAAGCCCTTACACCCCCTTTCCTGGGGAGGCTTGAGAATAATCTCCTAACCAATTGGTTATAAAGTGATCAAAGACCCAAACCCCTGGATCTTAGAACAATGGAAAAATCAGTCAGGTTCTTAAAAGAAAGATTTTATTAAAAAAGAAAGGTAAAAATCATCTCTGTAAAATCAGGATGGTAAATAACTTTACAGGGTACTTAATTTCCAAACTCAGAGGATGCCCCATCTGGGCAAAACCTTAAAGTTACAGCAAAACAGGAATAACACCTCCCTCTTAACCCAGGGAAAATTCACAAGCAAAACAAAAGAAAACCTAATCGCAATGCCTGACTAACTTACTTGTTGCAATATTGGAGACTTGTTTGAGGATGGGTTGGAGGAGATGGATTTCTGTCCCGGTTCCTCTTAGTCCCAAGAGAACAGAAACTAAAAACACAAACAGATCCTCTCCCCCCCCCCCCCCCCCCCGGATTTGAAAGTATCTTCTTTCTTCATTGGTCGTGGTGGTCAGGTGCCAATCGGGCTATTTGAGCTTCTTAAACCCTTACAGGTAAGGAGAAATTTTAGGCTACCCTTAGCTGTATGGTTATGACAAGTGTCCAGTGGCTCATAGCATCAGGCTTCCAGTTCAGTGGACGATCCAGAAGTCTGTGATCCTGAACTAAAAGGTTAACATTAAGGGAGGAGAGTACACCATTTTGTTTCATGAGTGTAAAACTACTTCAGTAACACTTTAAAGTTGAAAGAGCATTACTATACAATCAAGGCGCTTCAAATGTGAGTGCTCATTCCCACCTCTACACTTCCCCCAGACCACCACTCTTTATTGCTTGATTCTCTAAATATGTTTAAATTTAAATATTTTTTTAAAAGGTGTTTATATGTCTCTTGGGTTATGTCTATGTTGCAATTAGACCTGTGGCTGGCATGTGCCAGTTGGGCTAAGGGGCTTGGGATAAG
Organism: Chelydra serpentina; assembly: GCA_037349315.1. Lineage (NCBI taxonomy): Eukaryota > Metazoa > Chordata > Testudines > Chelydridae > Chelydra > Chelydra serpentina. Next base: position 51,521,535 of record JBAIAC010000010.1, read on the forward strand.
GGGCTGTTTATTTGCAGTGTAGACCTTTGGGCTCGAGCCCAGGCTCTGGGACCCTCCCACCTTGCAGGGTCCTGGAGCCTGGGCTCGAGCCCAAGTCTGAACATCTTCATCACAATTAAACAGCCTCTTAGCCTGAGTCAGCTGGCATGGGCCAGCCCACGGGTTTTAAATTGCAGTGTAGACATACCCTTAAATGGCAGGTAATTGACCAGGGCAGCAGCAAAGCTATAGCTGCAGAAGCTGCAGTTTTACAACTGTGAGACTGAGTAGTATCCTGTAAGGCTGAGCTTGCTCTTCAGTTTCGGAGGTAGGTAGTTCAAGCCTTCATTAAGATGAGGTAGGTAGTTCAAGCCGTTGTGTACTGTGGGGGTGGAAAAGCGCTGTATCCAAGAATGCAATGGAGGATGGTGGACAAGGGAAAGAAAAAAATAAATCCCCAAACAAAAAAACATCTTACACTCTTTGGAACAGAGTTCCAAAGTTTTCAAGCCTTCCAAATCAAATCTTAAAACACATCAGACAGATGGGCTCTCAAAACTAACAGATAATCTTCCCAAAGATTTAAGTTCCCCCTCCTTTGTCCACCCTGTTGCCTGTCCTTTCTCTGGACCAGTGAACAGGCAGTGCAGGGTAGCATTGCAAACTTAATTTCACTAGAAACAAGTGCTCCTTTTCCTGAGGATTTTTGGGGTGTTAATTCATCACTGTTCCTCGTAGGAAAGAGAGAGACAGATTTGCTCAGTATATTGGTTCTCTCCGGGCTGATTGACTGTATACAAGGCCCATTTTTGCTTTGAGTCTAGGACTTTCTGAGAGAGATTTCTCCTCATGATCTTTCATTGTTATACAAGGAAGCTTGCCTCCATGTACTAATTTAACTGTTCCACCAATGCTACCTATGCTTTGCAGCAATGTGGACCCATTTCCTAACCTAGGCAATGCCTTTTGGCTTCTCTCTTCCTTGTTTTCTCACCAGTCCAATGGTGTCTCTCTGAAGATCAGTCTTTAACAGGAAGTTCATAGACAACTTGGGCATAGCCCATTCTTACAAGATAGTATCTGAACATTATAGATTTTTTTAACTGTTCAAGTCTTTTGGTTTCCTCATCTATTTTCAGAAGACCGCCTTAGTACCCTCTCAAGATCTGGCCCACTTCTTTCAGACTTTCCTGGTTCTAATCCAGTTGCCCAAAGACAGATTTCACAGATTGTATTTCTTCTAAGAGCTGTTCAACTATTTGCCTCCAGGGAATCTAATTACTTTGTGTAACAGTGATTGGAGGGGTAACTATTCCATGCCGGTGATGCATGTCAGTACCCGAAAAATGGTCCAGTTTATCAGTGACATTTCCAGCATCAGGAACCAGATGATTTTCTGTTCCACTGAGTTAACTCAGATAGGTTTAATTCTAATCAGTAAAACTTCCTGGAGTTACAAGTAGTTGTGATTGTTCTCTCGCCATTCCTCTGAATGTGGTTGTCCTCCCCATGAAAAGCAACAACAGGACCTCGGTGGCAGGCTTGCACTTCCAAGCTGGGATAAGAAAGTGCAGGTTTAAAATCCTGAATGAAACAAGGGAAATTATGCTTCCAGGGTAGGAAGTTTTGTTAATTAGTTACTAACATTTTTTACAGTCAGTGCTATATATACTGGATACTTACCAAATCATCATTATGGACAGTCTCTGTTCTGAGGAGCTCACAACAGAAGGTGTCTAATGTTTAAAACAACCTGTTTTTGAGCTAATGAGCAGCCTATATGTCCAGGGACTAAGCATATATCAACTGGACACATGAGAATAAGAACTAAATCATCTGAGTCCTCCATCAATTAACAGAAAATAGTGGGCCACACACCCATAGTTTCTGAGATTACTGCAAGTGTCATGTTAGCATCCTTGGACTGCACTGAGGTAAATTCCTATTCAGGATCCTCAAACTACCAGACCTACAACACCTGATTTCTTGTTCTGGAACCTGAAAGGTTTTTCCTTCTAGAGCATGAATATTCAGGAGAGCTTGTCTTAAAATGTAGAAACTGTCCACAAATCTGGGTTTTTTCAAGGGATTCTGAGAACTTGATCTTCATAGTGATCTTGAAAAGACAAGAATCTGTGGTTTGTTTTTTGTTTTGTTTTGTTTTTTTGTCTTCCGTCCAGGGTTATATTGTATCTTCTTCTTGGTCCAAGTCTTAGTGTTATAGGAGCTTTATAACATATTTCTTCCACTTGTAGCTGTTTTTTGCCGCACCCCTCACACCCAGTTTCTTTAAGATGGGTGTCTACAGAGAAATAGATTAATAGAATACTGTTTGATATTTCAGATAATCCCTGAATCTTCTTATTTGAATCTATGGAGGAGTCTTCCCCATACTTTTCTATTAAATATTTTTCCTTTAAGCAATTACATTGGCCAGTATTGTTAGCAAGTTTGGGGGTTTTATTGATCTGGAATTGCAATTAGCTGAACATAAGAACAGCCGTACTGGGTCAGAGCAAAGGTCCATCTAGCCCAGTATCCTGTCTTCTGACAATGGCAAATGCCAGGTGCCCCAAAGGGGATGAACAGAACAGGTAATCACCAAGTGATCAACCCCCCTGTCGCCCATTCCCAGCTTCTGGCAAACAGAGGCTAGGGAGACCATCCCTGTCCATCCTGTGTAATAGCAATTGATGGACCTATCCTCCATGAACTTATCGAGTTCTTTTTTGAAGCTTGTTATAGACTTGGCCTTCACAACATCCTCTGGCAAGGAGTTCCATGGGTTGACTGTGCATTTGTGTGGAAAAAATACTTTCTATTGTTTGTTTTAAACCTGCTGCCTATTAATTTCATTTTGTGACCCCTAGTTCTTGTGTTATGAGAAGGAGTAAATGACACTTCCTTATTTACTTTCGCCACAATAGTCATGATTTTATAGACCTCTATCATATCCCCCCTTAGTCGTCTCTTTTCCAAGCTGAAAAGTCCCCGTCTTACGAATCTCTCTTCATATGACAACAGTTCCATACCCCTAATCATTTTTGTTGCCCTTTTCTGAACCTTTTCCAATTCCAATATATCTTTTTTGAGATGGGGCGACCCCATCTGCATGCAGTATTCAAGATGTGGGTGTACCATGGATTTATATACAGGCAATATGATATTTTCTGTCTTATTATCTATCCCTTTCTTAATGACTCTCAACATTCTGTTCACTTTTTTGCCTGTTGCTTCACATTGAGTGGATGTTTTTAGAGAACTATCCACAATGACTCCAAGATCTTTCTCGAGTGGTAGCAGCCAATTTAGACCCCATCATTTATTATGTATAGTTGGGATTATGTTTTCCAATGTGCATTACTTTGCATTTATCAACATTGACTTTCATCTGCCATTTTGTTGCCCAATCATCCAGTTTTGAGAGATCCTTTTGTAGCTCTTGGCAGTCTTCCTGGGACTTAACTATTTTGAGCAATTTTTGTATCATCTGCAAATTTTGCCACCTCACTGTTTACCCCTTTTTCCAGATCATTTATAAATATGTTGAATAGGACTGGTCCCAGAACAGACCCCTGGGGGACACCTCTATTTACCTTTCTCCATTCTGAAAGCTGACCATTTATTCGTACCCTTTGTTTCCTATTTTTTAACCAGTTACTAATCCATGAAGAACCTTACCTCTTATCCTGTTACAGTTTACTTTACTTAAGAGCCTTTGGTGAGGGACCTTGTCAAAGACTTTCTGAAAATCTAAGTACACTATATCCACTGGATCCCCTTTGTCCACATGCTTGTTGACCTCCTCAAAGAATTCTAGTAGATTGGTGAGGCATGATTTCCCTTTACAAAACCCATGTTGACTCTTCCCCAACAAATTATGTTCATCTATGTGTCTGACAGTTTTGTTCTTTACTATAGTTTCAACCAGTTTGCCCGGTACTGAAGTCATGTTTACAGGCCTGTAATTGCCAGGATCACCTCTGGAGCCCTTTTTAAAAATTGGCGTCACATTAGCTATCCTTCAGTCATTTGGTACAGAAGCTGATTTAAATGATAGGTTACAGACTGCAGTTAGTAGTTCTGCAATTTCACATTTGAGTTCCTTCTGAACTCTTGGGTGAATACCATCTGGTCCTGGTGACTTATTACTGTTTAGTTTATCATTTTTTCCCAAAACCTCTGCTAATGACACTTCAATCTGGGACAATTCCTCAGATTTGTTACCTAAAAAGAATGGCTCAAGTTTGGGAATCTCCCTCACATCCTGAGTTGTGAAGACCAATGCAAAGAATTCACTTAGTGGCGCCGCAATGGCCTTATCGTCCTTGAGTGCTCCTTTAGCATCTCTATCGTCCAGTGCCCCTCCCCCCCGGTTGTTTAGCAGGCTTCCTGCATCTGATGTACTTTAAAAAATTGTTGCTATTACTTTTTGAGTCTTTGGCTAGCTGTTCTTCCTATTCTTTTTTGGCCTTCCTAATTATATGTTTACATTTTATTTCCCATAGTTGATGCTCCTTTCTGTTTGCCTCACTAAGATTTAACTTCCACTTTTTAAAGGATGCCTTTTTGCCTCTCACTGTTTCTTTTACTTTGTTGTTTAGTCAATGGTGGCACTTCTTTGGTTCTCTTACTATGTTTTTTAATTTGGGGTATACATTTAAGTTGAGCCTCTGTTATGGTGTCTTTAAAAAGTTTCCATGCAGCTGGCTGGGATTTCACTTTTGGCACTGTACTTTTTTATTTCTGTTTAATTAACCTCCTCGTTTTTGTATTGTCCCCCTTTCTGAAATTAAATGTTACAGAGTTGGGCTGCTGTTGTATTAGCAGCATGGAGAGAGTACCTACATCCAAGAAGCAGTCATTTAAGGTGTCAAGAAACATCATCTCTGCATCCCGTCCTGAGGTGACATGTACCCAGTCAATTGTCTTTCATAAAGTGTCTAAGGGCTGGTCCACACTAACCCCCCGGTTCGAACTAAGATACGCAACTTCAGCTACGTGAATAACATAGCTGAAGTTGAAGTATCTTAGTTCGAACTACAAGGTACTTACCGTGAGTCCACACACAGGCAGGCTCCCCCGTCGACTCCGTGTACTCCTCTAACGGAGCAGGAGTACCGGTGTCGACGGCGAGCACTTCCGGGATCGATTTATCGCGGCTAGACAAGATGTGATAAATTGATCCCAGAAGATCGATTGCTTACTGCCGAACCCGGAGGTAAGTATAGACGTACCCTAAGTGGGTACTACCAAAATACAACTAATGGGTAATACTAATAAAATAGTTTGAATAGATATGTATATTGTGTTAACAGTTTGATTATCAGGGTGTTTTTTAATAAGAGTACTTAGTACACATAAGGCTTTTTATTCGAGAGTATTAAAAGGATTTGTGAATGTTAAACCTAGGGATTCTGATTTTCAGGTCAAGCCACGTAAAACAGCCTGTAAAACAACATTGATCATAGTCTTTCAAGAATCCGTTCTTAAAAAATAAAAATAAACATAGGGGAAAAAAAATAGAAAAAGATAAGATTTCTTTCAAGGGAATTTCAAGACAATTCAGTCCTATTCAGTGTCCTCTTCATACAGCTCACATCTTGGTCACATGTGGCAGTGTAATAAATTGCTTTTTGTGTGGTTACACAGTTTGGGCAGTATAGGGTGCAAATATATATGACTTCAAAAATAAATTACAAGTATTTAATTGACAATTATGTATTTCATTACTCAAATTTATGCAGTCAAAATTAAAATGGGTGGGTTTTTTGTGTGGAGGTTCAGATTTTTCACTTTTTGAATTTGGCATTCTGAAGTGTGAATGTGACACATTTGAAAGTCTTTTGGACTCTAGAAGATTAAGTGCTAATTTCTATCTGTGAGTGATGTAGCAAACAGTTAAGCCTCAAAGTATATTTTTCTCTCTAGTTGACATACTAAGGACTTATTTTTGCTGCAGTGTTAGCTCAAGTTATCTACATTCAAGTTTACTCCACTCCTGTTAGCCTAGTTTGAGAGAGAGTAGTCAAGGTATCCAGAGCTGTAGAGTTTGTATTAGCAGCATGGAGAGAGTACCTACATCCCCACTGCATTACTAGTTAAGGTGTCAGCAACACTTGCGCTTTCGACTCATATCTTTACCAGCCAGCTACATCAAGTTTAAAGTAACACACAACTTTAGCTAGAAATTTTTGTGTAAGTTGGGTTGAGGAAATACTAGTTATACCTCAAGCTAATACTACAGTGAAAACCAGAAGAAATGTTAAGTGTCGTCATGTTTAGTTTTTAAAACAAAACACCTTTGTTGCATCACGTTTTTAATTGGCCTTTAATGACTTTCCTTTCTCATAGTTATTCTTTAAAATATGCATTTGCAGAATTATTTTTTACTAACTTGTTTTAATAGGATCTTTGCTCTGCAGGAACTAGGGGAGGCAGGTTTCTACTTTACATCTGCAGTCTTCAATCCTACTGTTAATCTAGTGTTGTGTAATTAACTTAGAGAACCTAAAAATCTCTTGAGAACACACATCTCTTATTGTCTCCTTTTGCTTTGCTATTATTGATAAAGGAAGCAACTCCCTTGTTGACATCTATATTCTTCTGCATCCTACAGTAGCAAAGTTGGCATATACCCTCCATATGCATTCTGTTACTACATTGTCAACTAGTGTTTCTGTTTTAAAAATAATTATGCAGAGTTTTTCATAGATTTCAGAGTTTAAAAATTAAACTTGGTTTTTGTTCATGAGTTTTCTATATGAACAAAAATCTTTCTAAAAATGAGGTTTTTTCCAGGAGTGCTGCTGCTTTTCCCCCCCTGATATTTTATTAACATTCTGCGAGAAACATGATAATCGAACAATTAAAACAACAATTCTAGGGAGAACTTAAATATAATGTGACTAAGTGCTCATATACCTATAGCAACAGATTTGGTACACTATTTCTCCATAGCTTAGTTTGGCTCCTTATAATGGAATCACCTTGATCTATGGTAGCACAGGCTAAATTTCAGACTAGACAGGCATTGAAACTTTCCTCTGATAGCAAACTGCACTTTTCCTATATCTTGCTAAATTCTAAAATAGAATAATATGGAGTTAAAGTGTTTGTTGTGTTCCAGAAATAAGATGCAAACAGATATGAAGTGAATAAGACCAAGATACATGTGAGAAAATGCTAGTACAAAATATGCCTCCAAATTGATCTAGGAATACAAACTTAAGAACTTGGATTTAGTGGAGCTGTGATATATCCAGTAAAGATTATAGGATGGGAAACAAATAAATAGTTGTGAGTAATTCATATAGGCAGACAGACAGACAGACCCTACTCTCATTGCAATAGGACATAACCTGATTAGATATTGGAAATTGAGAGATGCAAACAGGGACAGAGTAGCTAATGACACTAGGAAAAGATCATTGATATGGTTTACATATCATTTCGGGGTTGTAAAGAAGGAAATTGGATACTTGGGGATAAACAGAGTATGAAATTCAAGATAGTTTCATGAGGGTATAATACTGTGTAGTCTTTTGACTATAATTTTATTAAGTGAATTTCACAATCCAAATTGCATATAAAGGTAGATTTTTAAGGAAGCGTGCCCAAGTTTTGTACGTGTTTGCATACCTGCATTTACAATTGCACCAGCCTAAACTTGCAATTAGGGGTGCATTGTTACACATGCAAGTTGGTCTCTATCCATTGAAATTTTGCCTCTGCAATATCTTCAATAGTATGAAAGAGACAGGTCCGGTGCAAAGATATTTTGCGCCCTAGGCAAAACTTCCATCTTGCGCCCTGCCTGATGTCCAGCCACCACCTTCCTACAGCCAAGGTTCCCCCCAGGGGCCCAGATGTTCACAAAGTGCAGGGAGTATGAGGGGTCTGCAAAGAGGGGGATTGTATGGGGGCTCTTCCAGGGGGTGAAGGTGGCAGAGAGGGGAGTGCACGAGATTGTTGCAAGGGTTGGAGGTGGCCAAGAGGTGGAGGGGACGGGGGTGTAGTGGTAGGGAAGAGATTGCACAGAGGCAAAAGGGGCTCGTTGCAGGGGGTGCTGTGGCAGGGAGGGAGTGGGCAGGAGGGTGATGGCAGGTGGGGGGGAGAGGGGTCCCGAGGTTGATGCAGGGGTGAAGGTGACCATGGCTGGTTGGGGGGCGGGGTTTGCCGGGTGGAGGTTGTCCAGAGGCAAAAGTGGCAGGACAGGGTGGGTTGTTGGGCGGGGAGTGCACAGGGGAGAAAGTAGCTGGTCGGTGGGTGTTGGAGGGGGTGGCACTGGCTGGGGAGGGGTGCCCAGGTTGCTTCCACATACACCATTCGCCAGGGACTGGACCTGCCCACCCTGCGGGCCCATGCGGCTCCCCGCGGCCTGGCTAGGTACCTTGCAGGCAGAGTAGACACCCAGCTTCTCCGCCCGAAGAGCAAAGCGCAGCTGCGCCTTCTTCCCTGCGCCGCGGGCCGAGCTGGGCTCCCCGCTGTCCCCGGGGCTCTCAGCAGTGGCGTAGGCAGCCAGCCCGCCCAAGCCTGCTGCTGCTACCAAGAGCCCTGGGGGCAGCGGGGAGCCCGGCTTGGCCCGCGGAGCAGGGAAGGTGCAGCTACTAGCCCCTGGGCACGGGGGAGTGGGGGCTGGCTGCCTGCGGACGGCCACCACTGAGAGCCCTGGGGGCAGCAGGGAGCCAAGCGCGGGGATGAAGGCGCAGCTGCTAGCGTAGACCCTCCCCTTCCCTGCTCTGCTGCCGGCTGCTCCCCCGGGGCGAGGGACTGGCCATGCCACTAGCGGCCCCTCTGGAGCTGGGAGGCGGGCAGCAATGGCAGCCTGGTGCGCCGCTGTTTAAAAAAAATTGGGGGGGCACCGCTTTTTGGTGCCCCCAACCACTTGGCGCCCGAGGCGGTCTCCTTGTCCGCCTAGTGCTTGCACTGGCCCTGGAAAGAGACCTTTTATGCTTAGCACATTTTATACTAAAACACACTGATAGCCTAAATCTTTGCAATTACAAACTTACTTCCAGTCATTTTCACTCTTTCATAAATACCTTATTTTTTTAATTTTGGGTTGAAATTTACCAGGCTTGATCTCAGCCTGTAGGAAGATAATTTTTCAAAAGCTTGAGCAGAATCCAGTTTTAAATTATGAAAAAGCTTTTCTCCAGAGGTACCATTATGATAATCCTTAGTCTGCATATTTTGTATCTCTGGCACATCATGTGTTCATATTTGCAATTTATATTTCAGTGCTGTCTGAACCATATCACCAGCTGGTTGAGAGTGCCTGGGCATTCCAGAGGTCAGAAGATGTTAGTCCTAATTTTTCTCTCCCCACCTGTGTAAAATGGAAGCTCCCTTCATATTTTGCTGCTCTGTGACTGCAGTTCTCTATCCTAGTGGCTTCAATTTTAGTTAACTTTACTGCACTTGTCTGGTGCTTATGGCTGGCTATATGTAGACTCTTTTTTTCTAAGAGAAAAGTAAATTGATTATAGAATGGGTCTTGATCAAATAACATTAATGCATATGGCAGCCATTTTCCAAATATTGGCACATATTTTTTACCTTTTGTTATCTCCGGCACCCAGAATACTATACTTTGATTTGTTTGATATTTAAGCATTGAACTAGGATAAGTAGTATCTTGTTTCTTCTTTCATGAGGGTTTTTTCCCCCATCTTTAAAGCTCATTTTTCTCCCCTGTCCTTTTTAAAGGTCTTTAAAGCCATATTACTTTTTAAGTAATGACTCTGCAGTATCTGCACATTGGTCTAAGTTAATAGATGATTTGGCAAGTTTTCCATGAAGTGAAGCAGCAGTACCTTTTAACTCACTTAATTCAAGATTTTCTTCCAGTAATGCTCTCAGGGGTGTTTTAGTCACCTTACTTTTTCTGTTTCTAAGAAACAACACTCCAGTTTCCTGCTTCATGCAGTTCCTGAGCCACTGATGGGCTTTGGGCAGGAAAATGGACTGATGGTGTGCTGTAGTTTTAGTTTTTGAATTTTGAATGGTCACTGGACAGGCAGTAAGAATCAAACTATATGTCCACACTTCCAAATTCCAAAAGAGGAAAATTCAGAAAATGTCTTATTGACAAGTTAGAGCTAACATAACTTTAATTCTTATTGATATAAAGCCTACTCCCCTCAATTAAAAAATAAAACATACAAAGCATCCCATTTGCGGTAGATGTTGTGTACAAGGTAGACTTCATTGAACCACCCACAGAGATTATTAAGGCCCAGATTCTGCCCTGCCCAGTAAATACCCATTATGTTTCCTTTCCGCAAAGACATCAAGGATATGCTAAGGGAGTGATAGTACAAACTGTATTTCTCTTCTACCTTATCAAAGACAATGCATGGTTTTCATTGGCTCTCCAAATGCAGCTAAGAAAGCTGGGGATCCTTTCATTGCATAGACAGAGTAAACTCACCTGCTGGCTGCAGTAAGGAGCCTATGTTTTTCTGGATGGCGGTCCTCTGTGAATTATGTCAATACTTGCCTCTATCCATACTTCTCACAAGCAGAAGCAGCATGAAATGTATATGATTCCTGACCTGTTACAGGATTCTGATCTGAACCCTGTTAACTGTACTCTGGCAAAGCCCTGAGCAGCCACTGTAGCAGTCACTGCAGCTGCTTGTGGACTCAGAAAGACTTCATCTCTCTACTTCAGTTCACATTTGGAAGATTATCTTTCAGCCATAAGGGCTGGAAAATTGTCTTTTTAATTAAAAACTTAAATTCTGCAAAAACTGCATACCCCTACACGTGGTGGATTTTTCAAGCCCTGCACCAGTTATATTAATCTCAGACTATCCTCTTTTTAGCATTTGTCTCTCTTCATCTGGGGGAATTCACATGAGGATGAGAGTTATGCCTAGATCGTTGACTATGACTGAGGAACACACGATGCAACTCAGGGAAATGGGAGGAGGGTAGGGATTGTGTAAAGATAGTCTTTGTGCTCCCTCAGTTCTGTGCCAGCTGTGTCCTGGATGGTCCCCTTGAATCACTCAGAGTAGCCAATGGCTCCAAGAAACTAGTTTGTCAGCCCCACATCAGCTGGATGTAGGGAATCCTGGGCATGCCCTTTACACAGGCATCAGGGAGCGGGGGTGGTTTGGAAGCTTCTCTCTCAGCTGTATTCAATCAGTGGATTCCCCATATGATCCGCTATGGCTACAATGCCAGCTTCAGAGCTAGAATCTGCCAGCGGTACAATGAAAAGCAGACACAGACACCACACTCGTTTAGGCTCCGGAACACTCGTTACCAAAACATTTGGTGCAATGTAATGCTACTTCTTATCTCAGTGGTGCCAAAAAATTTCCTGTTGCCCCCCTCCTTACAAGTAATGGAATCTGTCTGTGCATCCCCTCCCCCCCATTACTGTACAGTTGGCTTAGCAGAGGAGCTTGGGCTGGGGGTGGGGGAGTTGGGCGGGGGGCGTAGTGGAACTGCAGCTGGGGCTGGAGTTGTGCTATGGCTGAGGGTGGAGCAGGGATGATGGCGCTCCTTCCCTGCCCTCCTCTCCCCCCCCACCCCCCCCAGGGGATGGCCTGGGTCTCACCGTATGCCCTCCCAAATGTTCCTCCATACCCCATAGTTTGGGGACCACTGACTTTTATCTCTTGTCTGATGAAACCAGATAAAAGCAAATGCCTCAACGTTCCAAGACTGGTGGGATCAGAGATGCAGTAACATGATTTACAAATAAAAATTGTTTTCTGAGTAAGAGTAGCTAAATACAATGGTACACACACAAGTGAGGATTAGAGCTGGCCAAAACTCAGAATTGTTGGTTTGTGGGAAACTTAGATATTTTAAAATTTGGTTGTTTTTTTCAGATTCAGACCAAAACCAATTTTTTGGAAAATCCTCTGACCTGGAATTTAAAACAAAAATCAACACCCCAAAACTTTTGTTTCAGAAACATCAGCACATGGTATTTCCAAAACAAAAAGTGCTACTTTGGGAACCTGGCACCTGTTGAATGAAATTGAGATAATTTTGTCATTTTCACCACTGCCTACCACACAATATCAGCAGAAAAACTGACAAGAATCGTATCAATCTCATTCAGTAGCTGCCAGCGTCTGTGCTCCAGGACAGCACGTTTGGGGAGCTCAGGGCTTCCGGACTCCAGGGCCAGCTGGCTTTCCACCCTACAAAACTTTCACAGCAGGTGGCTTACCAGTTTGTGGGAGTAGGGGAACTTGGCCACAGGCAGTCTGAATGGCAGGGCTGCTTCAGAGCTGTAGACAGCTTTCAGGATCCTAGCTTCACAGCTGGAAGCCCCAAGAACCCTCAGGGATTCTTGGTTCCATGACAGGGAGCCTAGAAGCTATGAGAGTCCCCTACCTATGGTTCATCAAATGTCTGTCAAAGCCAATATGTTTCCGCAAAATATTTTGGATTCAACGAATTGGCATTTTCCAAGAAAACTCTGTTTTGTCAGTATATTCCCAACCCGTCCTAGTTAGGATTAATTAGCCTAAAAGCAAATAGTTCCATAAGGCCTGTGTATGTTGTCAGCAGTTAAACAAATAATTGCCTTAGATGAGCAGTAACTTAAACTTTCTTTTATTGAAATAGAAAAATGCAAGTCAGTATGTATATTTCATATGATTTCCCTACTGGTAAACAGTAGTTTAAATCTTCATTCAGTTGGAATTTTGCATCTGAGTATGAAGGGGGATGTGAAAGGCATATAAAGAGGTGAACTTTTATGTGAGAAAAGTTTGTTTGATTTATAAAGTGGCATTTTTGACTGAGAAATTATGTTCATTGATAAATAATTTCAGTTGAAATAAATGCACCAGTTCTTAGGTTTCATTACAGGTAGTAATATTGGGTGGTTTTATGTTTAGTTAACAATCTATATAATTTGTGGTGAAAATGTAAAGCTTTTAAAAAGTGAGTTTAGATTATAATGGGGTCTCTTCTTTCTTTTTTTAAGAATAGCCTAGTTCACTCTGATTTTTTTTTTTTTTTATAACATCACTGTGTGGAGAACATAATTTTGTTGTCATTCAAGATAATTTTCCATTTTATTTTTGAACTTTGTTTTTATGGTTGTCAAAGTCCTATACAAACTGTGTATGTTGCCATTCCTGCAAAAATTGACTTAAAATGAAAACAGTTTTCATTATAAGGCTGCAGCTTTCCTTTTGGCTACAGCTAATAAACATCAACTGGATTTATTACATGAATCTGAAAAACACATGTTTCCCGAAATTCTTATTTGGACCTAGTTTCAGTGATAACTTTGGTTCTTCTTCGAGTGCTTGCTCATATGTATTCCAGTTAGGTGTGCGCGCGCGGCGTGCACGATCGTCGGAAGATTTTTACCCTAGCAACACTCGGTGGGCCGGCTGGCGCCCCCTGGAGTGGCGCCGTTAGGTGCCCCGATATATACCGCAGCCGGCCCATCGCCCCCTCAGTTCCTTCTTACCGCCCGTGTCGGTCGTTGGAACAGTGGAGAGCAGCTCGCTGACCTCCACAGCCCTAGCTTTACAGCACTCGTTTATCTTTTAGATAAGTTTAAGTACCGTTAAGTACCGTTAATTAGTTGTTAATAGTTGTTGTTAGACTCATTGACAATTGTAGCTGGAGATTAGGGGCTTCTCCCCTTCTCTCCAACCCGGTACCGGGCCAATGCCTGGCTCACCGGGATTCAAGCCTTGCTCGGCATGCCAGAAGCCGATGCCTACAGGAGATCCACACGCCTCCTGTCTCAAGTGCCTCGGGGAGTCCCATCTTCCGGACAAGTGCCGCATTTGTAAGTCCTTCAAGCCGCGGACCAAAAAGGAGCGGGACTTTCGTTTGAAGCAGCTCCTGTTAGAGGCGTCTCTTAGCCCGATGTCGGCGCCGCATCGTATCACGGCACCGACCCCGGCGGCCTCAACGTCTGCGGCACCGGAACGTCCAACCTCCGGTAAAGAACCCAGGCACCGTCCCTCTCTACCCGGGACTTCACAGAGCCGCTCTCTGTCCCCGAGAGCCAAGAAGTCGGGTGGACCGACTAAGGCGCCGCTGCATGCGCAGCCAGCTCCAGGCCAGCCTAGGTCTGTCGAGGCGCCCGCACCGCCAACTCCGGTACCGGAAGGACCGCTGAGTTCGGTGCCAGTGGTCTCCGTGCCACTTACTCCGGCCCTCCCTAGGCCGTTGAGTCCGGCGCCGCCGTCAACACCGGCGCCGGCCCTGCCAACTCCGGCACCCGAGAGGCCGTTGAGTGCAGGTCAGCCTCCGCAGGCTCCGGTACCGACGACTCCGGTCCCGCGAGGGCCGTTGAGCTCGGTAACCGCTAGCTCCCCGGCACGCTCCGTGGTTGAGCTCCCGCTGCCGTCCACGCCGGACACCTTCGCAGCGGCGCGGGACCTGATCCAGATGACCGCTCCGGTACCGACCCCGTCTACGGTACCGCCGGTGCGGATCATCACTTCACGCGGCAAACCGGCCATCTTCCGCCCGGTGCCGCAGGAGGAGACCAGCCAGCAGCAGCCACGTGCGTCTCCAAGGTACCGCTCGCAGTCCCGGCACCGATCACGATCCCGGCGCCGTTCCTACTCGCGGTACCGCTCCAGGTCTCCATCGGCACGGAGGTATCCTGACTCTCGGCGCCGCTCCCGGTCCCGCGGCCGGTCGACGCGCAGATCGCCGAGACGCTCCAGGTCCCGATCCGTGTCACGGTACCGAGAGCATCGCCGGTACCGATCCAGGTCCCGCCCTCGATCCGGCTCTCGACGCCGCTCCCCATCCCGGCGCCGATCCGACTCTCGACGCCGATCCGGCTCCCGGCACCGGACACCATCCCGGTACCGATCCGGCTCACGGCACCGGACGCCATCCCGGCACCGATCAGGCTCCCGGCACCGGATACCATCCCGGCACCGGACCCCACCGAGGAGGCAGACCCTGGCCACGCAGACGTCACTGCATGGCTACTCTGCCCCGCCCTGGCCTTCGCGCTCTGGATCCCGCTCTTCCAGAGCTGGTAGCGACCTCTACGCGGAGGACCGCACCGTCAGCGACCAGGGTCACCTGCCAGAGACCGGGCAGGTTCAGGAGCGGTGGCCATTTTGGACCCCCATGGCATACTATGAAGCCCAGAGGGTACCAGCAAGAGCTCCTACCTCTACCACGTTGGAGCGTCGAGCGCCAGAGGCTACAGTCTCCCGCCCTCCAGAGGCTACAGTCTCCAGGCCTCCGCCAGAGGTAGAGCAGCCTGAAGCGGAGCCCCCACCCCTGGGCCCCGAAGAGGTACCTGTCGAGGACCCGCTCGCCCAAGGCCTGTCCTCTTCCTCCTCCCCTGATGAGGCAGTGGCTGGAGCATCATCATCCGGTCCACCTCCCATCGATCTCAGGGACCACCAAGCCCTGCTCCGCAGGTTGGCCCTGAATATGGACCTCCAAATAGAAGAGGTCCCTGAACTGGAGGACCCCGTGGTGGACATCCTGACGACCGATGCCCCCACTAGGGTTGCCTTACCTTTTGTGCGGACTATCCTTGCCAACGCCACATCCATCTGGCAGACACCAGCCTCAATACCCCCCACTGCCAGGGGGGTAGAGAGAAAGTACATGGCCCCCCCGAGGGATTTTCAATATCTGTATACGCACCCCCCTCCGTGTTCGTTGGTAGTCCAGTCCGTCAACGAGAGGGAGAGGAACGGCCAACAGGCCCCGGCGCCGAAATCAAAGGACGCCAAGCGCCTAGACTTGTTTGGCCGCAAGATCTACTCAGGAGGGGGCCTACAGCTTCGTGCGGCGAACCAACAGGCACTCCTGAGCCGCTATGCTTTTAACACCTGGGTCACGATGGACAAATTTAAAGAGCTTATACCTCCAGAGTCCAGACGGGAGTATAAAGCCTTCGTGGAGGAGGGCAAAAAACTGGCCAGGACGTCGCTGCGGGCCTCCTTGGACATCGCCGACTCCGCTGCCAGAACCATCGCCTCCGGAGTCGCCATGCGGCGCATCTCCTGGCTGCAATCTTCTACCCTCCCAGCAGAGGTCCAGCACACTATCCAGGACCTACCCTTTGACGGGCAGGGCCTGTTTTCAGAGAAGACAGACCCTAAGCTGCAGACCTTAAAGGACGGTCGTACTATCATTCGCACGCTGGGAATGCATACCCCCGCGACGCAGCGTAGGCCCTTCAGGCCGTTCGTGAGACGCACCTATTTCCCCCCCCCGCCACGTCAAGACTATTACAGAAGGCCGCGTGGTCGAGGGGGTAGGAGACAGCAACCCGGCCGGCAGACCGGCCAGAGGCAGGGCCCCCACAAGCCATCCTCGGGGCCCAAACAAAATTTTTGAAGGGGCGCTCGAGGCCGGAGTACCAGTCCATTCCGATCCCGCACTCCTGTTTATGAACCGCCTCTCCCCCTTCTCCCCGGCGTGGTCGAATATCACCACGGACCGCTGGGTTTTACATACCATCCAGGGGGGATACCGATTGCAATTCGTCTCCCCGCCCTCCTCCCACCCTCCCACCCCGTCCCTCTTCAGGGACCCCTCTCACGAGCAACTCCTTATCCAGGAGGTGCACGAACTCTTTACTCTGGGAGCGGTGGAGGAGGTCCCAAGGGATCTCAGAGGCAAGGGATTCTACTCCCGTTATTTCCTAATCCCAAAGCCAAAGGGGGGGCTGCGTCCTATCCTGGACTTACGGGGTCTCAACAAGTTTATGGTAAAGTTGAAATTCCGTATGCTCTCCCTGGGCACCCTTATCCCCTCTATGGATCAGGGAGACTGGTACGCCGCCCTCGACATGAAGGACGCGTATTTCCACATTGCCATCTACCCACCTCACAGACGCTTCCTGCGCTTCGTAGTGGGCCAGAGACATTTCCAGTTCGCGGTCCTGCCATTCGGCCTCTCAACAGCACCGAGAGTCTTCACAAAGTGCATGGCAGTGGTAGCAGCCGCCCTTCGGCGTCAAGGAGTTCAGGTATTCCCCTACCTCGACGACTGGCTCCTCCGTGGCAACTCCGCCAGCCAGGTCCAGTCCCACATTCACAAGGCCATGGACATGTTCAACCGTCTCGGCCTCCTACTAAACCTCAAAAAGTCCACTTTGGTCCCAACACAGAGAATAGACTTCATAGGGGCTATACTGGACTCTACCCTCGCCAGGGCTTTCCTCCCAGAGGCTCGCTTTCAAACGCTTGCAGCCGCCATACGCAGCCTCCAAGCTTTCCCAACTTCGACAGCCCGCTGCTGCCTCAGCCTCATGGGCCATATGGCATCATGCACCTTCGTGACAGCCCACGCCAGGTTACGCCTGCGGCCCCTCCAAGCATGGCTGGCCTCCGCATACCGACCACACAGGGACAACCTCGATATGATTCTGACGGTCCCATCGCAAGTCCTAGCCTCCCTCAACTGGTGGCTGGACCCCGCACATGTGATGTCAGGTATTCCCTTTCATCCACCTCAGCCTTCCCGCACCGTGACTACGGATGCCTCATCCCTCGGCTGGGGGGCTCACCTGCTGAACTTCCAAACGCAGGGCCTGTGGTCGGAGCAAGAGCTGACGTTACACATCAATGTCAGAGAACTCCGAGCGGTACGACTCGCCTGCCAAGCCTTTGCTCAGCACCTACAGGGCCGCTGTGTCTCCATCCTTACAGACAACACGACGGCCATGCATTACATCAACAGACAGGGAGGAGCGCACTCCCTTCCTCTCTGCCGAGAGGCAACTCAGCTCTGAGACTTTTGCATAGCCCGTTCCATTCACCCCGTGGCCTCGTTTCTCCCAGGAGCCCAGAACACCTTGGCGGACCGCCTGAGCAGGTCCTTCCAGGCGCACGAGTGGTCCATTCGGCCAGACGTCATCCACTCTGTCTTCCAGAAGTGGGGGTTTCCCCAGATAGATCTCTTCGCGACTCGCGAGAACAGGAAATGCCAAGTGTTCTGCTCCTTTCAGGGTCGCTCCCCAGGCTCCCTGACAGACGCTTTTCTCCATCCTTGGACAGACAACCTGGCCTATGCCTTCCCACCAGTTCCACTGGTCCACAGGGTCCTGCTCAAGCTACGCAGGGACAAGGCCAGGGTGATCCTGATTGCTCCAGCGTGGCCCAGGCAACACTGGTATACCACGCTCCTGGAGATGTCCGTGACAGACCCGATCCCTCTACCGAGATGGCCGGACCTGATCACGCAGCAGCACGGCAGGATCCAGCATCCCGACCTGCGGTCCCTTCACCTCACGGCGTGGATGCTGCATGGCTGAACCCGTCGGAGCTGCGATGTTCCAGCCCGGTCCAGCACGTTCTGCTGAGCAGTAGGAAACCCTCCACCAGGTCCACCTACACAGCTAAGTGGAAACGTTTTTCCTTGTGGTGTGGCACTCGGGGCCTTGACCCCTTGCAGGTGCCGGTTCACACCATACTGGACTACCTCCTCTTATTAAAGGAGCAGGGTCTGGCTCTCTCGTCGCTAAAAGTCCACCTAGCGGCAATTTCAGCTTTTCACCCCCGGGACGGGGCGGGTTCTGTTTTCTCCAACCCCATGGTCACCAGGTTCCTTAAGGGGTTAGAACGGCTACACCCGCCGGTGCGCCGCCCGGTCCCTACATGGGACCTCAACCTAGTCATTACCAGGCTCATGGGTGCCCCATTCGAGCCCATGGCCACTTGTTCCATGCTGTATCTCTCATGGAAAACGGCCTTTCTAGTAGCCATCACCTCGGCTAGACGCGTCTCTGAGCTCAGAGCGCTTACTTCGGAACCACCTTATACGGTGTTCCATAAGGATAAAGTACAGCTCAGGCCACACCCGGCCTTCCTGCCCAAGGTGGTGTCGGCTTTCCATATTAACCAAGACATTTTCTACCTGTCTTTTATCCTAAGCCCCATGCCTCCAGGAAGGAGCAGCAACTCCATTCCCTGGATGTCCGGAGAGCCCTCGCCTTCTACATCGAGAGGACAAAGCCCTTCCGGAAGTCGACCCAGCTGTTCATCGCCGTGGCGGACCGGATGAAAGGCCTTCCCGTCTCTTCCCAGCGCATCTCGTCATGGATCACGTCGTGCATCCGCACATGCTATGACTTGGCAGGTGTCCCCACCATGCACACTACGGCCCACTCTACCCGAGCTCAGGCCTCGTCGTCTGCCTTCCTGGCACACATACCTATACAAGACATTTGTAGGGCCGCGACATGGTCGTCAGTACACACTTTTGCCTCGCACTATGCCATAGTGCAACATTCTAGAGACGACGCCGCTTTTGGTTCGGCGGTCCTAAACTCTGCTGTATCACAATCCGACCCCGCCTCCTAGGAATGGCTTGGGAGTCACCTAACTGGAATACATATGAGCAAGCACTCGAAGAAGAAAACACGGTTACTCACCGTAGTAAATAGTGTTCTTCGAGATGTGTTGCTCATATGTATTCCAAACCCGCCCCCCTTCCCCACTGTCGGAGTAGCCGGCAAGAAGGAACTGAGGGGGCGATGGGCCGGCTGCGGTATATATCGGGGCACCTAACGGCGCCACTCCAGGGGGCGCCAGCCGGCCCACCGAGTGTTGCTAGGGTAAAAATCTTCCGACGATCGTGCACGCCGCGCGCGCACACCTAACTGGAATACATATGAGCAACACATCTCGAAGAACACTATTTACTACGGTGAGTAACCGTGTTTTTTGTTTTCTTTTGTTTAAAGTCTTATTAGGTGTTTGGATAAATAAAACAGTGCATACTAACGTATCAACCCTGTATGAATGTTATCCTAATGTACATGCAAACAAAAGTCACTGTGAAAGTTTAGACCGCCTTGAAGGACTCGTGGGCAACCCTTAAGACCCTGCGGCTGCATACTCCACCCCCGCAGAGAAAGCCATTCAAACTGCAAACCTCCTCTCGCTTCTACTGAGCTCTTTCCAGGCAGGACTGTAACAGGAAGCGGGGCAGGAGTAAGAGGAGGCGGCCCTCTCAGACCTCCTCTGGTCAGTACCAGGGTGCAGCAAAGCAGCCCTCAGCCTCTAAGCCAAACTTTTGAAGGTGTGCCTGGGGGCGATGCACCAGTTCAAATCCCAGATCTTTTCCCTCCCTTTGTGAATCATCTATCCCATTTCTACCATGCCTGGGCTCAAATAACCTCAGACTGATGGGTCTTGAGCATGGTAGAATTGGGATATTCTCTCCAATTCTATTTCCTCCCGCCTTCCTACCCACCTTCCCCATCCTTCTCAGGAGCAACTTCTAGGCCAGGAGGTGCAAACGCTCCTACAACTTGGGGCGGTAGAGGAGGTGCCTCTGGAGTTCAGAGTCCCGTTATTGCCTAATCATCAAGGCCAAGGGTGGGTTCAGGCCTATTTTAAACCTACGAAACCTAAACCGATTGATGAAGAAGCTAAAGTTCTGCAAGTTCTTCCCTGGCTTCCATCATTCTCTCCCTGGATCTGGGGGAGTGGTATGCTGCCCTCGACTTGAAGAACATGTACTTTCACGTATCCATAATTCCGTTCCACAGATGATTCCTCCGATTCGTGGTCAGCAACACCCACTATCAGTTCACGGTCCTCTCCTTCGGCCTCTTAGAGGCCCCTCAGGTGTTCACTAGTGCATGGCGGTCATGGCAGCCTTCCTACGGAAATGGCAAGTGCAAGTATTTCTGTGCCTAGATGACTGGCTAATCAAGGGCCGCTCCTGGGCCAATTGGAGGACCACGTGAGCCTGAAGCGGACGGCGGTCCACAGGCTTGGCCTCATTCTGAACATGGCGAAGTCAACTATATCCCCCATGCAAAGGATAGAGTTAATCAGAGCCCTCCTGGACTCCAGTCACGCCAAAGCATTCCTCCCAGAATCTTGCTTTCTCACCATGAGTGACATCATAGAGGATCTGAAAAGATTCCCCTGTGTTAGGAAGCCCTCAAGCTGTGGGACTTCTGCATCCCCCTCTCAACACATTTGGAGGCATCGTACCTTCCAGGCTCACAGAATGAACTGGCCGATGACTTCAGCAGGTCCTTTCATGGCTACGAGTGGTTTCTCTGCCCATATGTCGTGATCAACATTTTCCAAAGGTGGAGATTTCCCCAAATAGATCTGTTTGCAACATGGAGCAACAGGAAGTGTCAGCAGTTCTGCTCCTTCCTGAATCACAATCCAGGCTGGCTTGCAGATGCCTTTCTCCTTCCTTGAAAGAGGAAGAGGTTTTCGATTTGGTCTCTGCAGAAGGGCACTCCTCTGTTGCAGTCATCAATACCCTTCATCCTAGAATATTTACTTCACCTAAAACAGCAGGGTCTAGCAATATCATCAATAAAGGTGCACCTGGCTGCTATTTCGGCTTTCAATCCCGGCTCAGCTGGACAATCAGTATTCACTAACTGCATGGTTGGCGGCTTCTTCAAAGGGCTAAATAGACTGTACCCGCAAGTAAGGCAGCTGATTTCCCCCATGGGATCTCAACCTGTTGCTCTCGAGGCTGATGGGCCCTCCATTCTAGCCTCTAGCAACATGCTCTCTCCTTTACCTTTCTTGGAAGGTGGCATTCCCAGTGGCTATAACGTCAGCCAGGAGGGTGTCTGAGCTCAAGGCCCTGACGTCTGAGCCACCTTACACTGTGTTTTATAAAGACAAGGTGCAGTTGCGGACGCACCCAGCTTTCCTCCCAAAGGTGGTCTCGCAATTTAATGCGAATCAGGATATTTTTCTTCCAGTGTTCTTCCCTAAGCCACATGCTAATAACCGGGAATGGATGTTCCATTCCCTGGATATCAGATGAGTGTTAGCTTTTTACATTGAGCGGACAAAGCCATCTCCAAAATCTACACAGGTTTTTATTGCAATGGCTGAGCAGATGAAGGGGCTCCCGATGTCGTCCCAAAGGATCTCTTCATAGATAACAGCCTGTATCAGGGAGTGCTACGACCTAGCAAAGATACCGGCCCCAGCATTAACGGCGCACTCCATACGAGCGCAAGCTTCGTCTGCAACGTTCCTGGCCCAGGTTCCTATTCAAGATATCTGCAGGGCAGTGACGTGATCATCTATTCACACCTTTATGTCTCACTATGTCATCACACAGCAGGCTAGAGACGATGCTGCATTTGGCAGCGTGGTGCTACAGTCTGAGACTCGGTGAACTCTGACCCTTCCTCCTAGGGACTACTTGGGAGTCACTTACTTGGAATCGTCAAGAGCGATCACTCAAAGAAGAAAAAACGTTACCTACCTTTCTTAACGGTTGTTCGAGATGTGTTACTCATGTCCATTCCAAGAGCCACCTGCTTTCTCTCTGAAGTATCCGGCAAGAAGGAACTGCAGAGGCAGTGGGTTGGCAGGGACCTATATACACTGCCATGAAGGCGCGATTCCAGGAAGCTCTAGAGCCGACCCAATGGGTACCGCTAGGAGAAAAACCTTCTGGCAACTATGCACGTTGCGTGCACACACCTACTTGGAATGGACATGAGCAACACATCTCGGAGAACAACAGTTACGAAAGGTAGGTAACCGTTTTCCAATGGTTAATTACCTTCACTATTTTAAAACTTGTGCTATATTTCTAATCTAAATTGAATATTTTAAACTTCCAGCCATTGGTTCTTGTTATACCTTTGTTATCTCCTAGATTGTGTTTGTTTTCTTCCAGGACACTGATAATTTCAAACAGTATAAGGGCCAAAAGCCAATCCGTTCAGGACCCCATCAGAACCACTCTCACTCATCGATGATTCCCCATTAACAGTTACATTTTGAGACATGTCAGTTAGCCATTTTTTAATCCATTTTGTCTGTACCATATCAATTTTGTATTGTTTTTAATCAAAATGTGCATTATCAAGTCAAATGCCTTTCAGAAGTCATAGGTATATTACATCAACATTACATTTTCTTCATTCAGAAAATATATAACTTTTATGCAGCAAAAATGTTCAATAATATTGTCAGAGAGCTTTAGCAGATCTATCCTATCAAGTGAAAAGGATCTCGTGTATTTTACCACTTTCTAAAACCTAGGTCAGCTACACCACATAGATGAACAGCATCCTGTTAATAATTACTTCTACCCCAAAATGGAGAGCAATGAGTTTTTCCACTTAAAAGACTGCTTACTTTCTATATCCACTGCTGTGGTGGTACTACTAATAATAAGCACATTATAAATGAATCAGAAGTTAAACACATCCTCTTTTTTTAAGATATTCAAACAGTTTTCCAGGATGGGCAGAATTAAATATAGATGAAAATATTAAACACAATCTCTACACCAATCTATAAAGTCAATAAAGTATCCCAGCATGGGGAAAATCCCATGTACGGGGTATATCAAGGATATGCCTGCAGGAGGCATTTCCCAGTTGATGGACCAAGTGCCCCGGGTGCTCATTTGCTGACCAGTGGAAAAGCTGGAGCAATGAATTTAGGTTGTAAGCTGTTTGGGGCAGGGAGCATATAGCACAGTGTAGTCTTGGTCCATGACTTAGGGCTCCTAGGCATTACAATGATACAAATAATAATTAAGCTGAGGGCCAAACTGTCTCTTGGCATTCCTAAAGATCAGTGGCGTTGCCCCCGCCACCTCATGTACTCTGAGCACATCTTGACCAGAGCCAGGGATTGAGACCCTTCATTGTAATACTGATAAAATACATGTTGGTTTTACTTATTGCTTTTGAGTATTATCTTGCTGTAGTCATATGGTAGAACATCTTACATCTGAGTACTTTCATACAAATCACAGTGGTATCTAGGCACTGCATATATACGTAGTGTGCAAAATTCTACTCAGAGTTGCAATTTTGCTCTGACGGTGTCCCCAATAAAACTTTATGGGGAGATGCTTATAAATGTATATATGAGGTAGCTGGAATGTTTTATACTACATGTGCCATGTAACATATCTCTGTAAAAGTTATGATCTACTGAATCTGTTCTTCCTGTTTGTATGCATGTATCATTGTTGTAGTTGAAGTTATGAATATTGGTTGTATATTTGCTGGTTTTATACATAGCCTTTGTAAGAGCATGGGATCATGTCTTGCAAAAGGAATGTGCATGTAAAGAGACCAGTCAAGAAACTATTACACAGACAAAAGAAGGTGTAGACCCCAATCCACATCTGAGCTTGGTCAGGAATGCGACTGGCTGGACTGGTTACTGAGTGGTGCATGGACATGTAACTTGCCCATGTGATCCCAAAACTCCAGGGTAACATGATGCTACACAGGGAGTGGGGAGGAGCATCCATCCAGGGGAGAAAGTTTATTTAAACCCCAGGAAGACCCCTCCATTTTGTCTTCAGCTGGCTAAAGAGAGATGCTCTCCACCCCCCAAGGACACACCTGAAAGAGACTGAACAAAGGACAAAGACAATAGGGGGTGTGAGCAATTGCTGGACCCAGGCTAGGAGCCTGTAAAAAGAAGTTTGCTGGAACTGGTGAGGTTTTTATCTGTGTTGAGTTTGATTAGACATAGACTTGCGTGTTTTATTTTATTTTACTTAGTAATTCACTTTGTTCTGTCTGTTACTACTTGGAATCACTTAAATCCTACTTTCTGTACTTATTAAAATCACTTCTTACTTATCAAGTTACCTGGAGTACATGTTAGTACCTGTGGGGTGGGGTGGGGTGGGGTGGGGGGGGGGAGGCAAACAGCTGTGCATATCTTTCTATCTTTGAACTAGAAGGCGAACTATTTATGAGTTTACCCTGTATAAGCTTTATACAGGGTAAAACGGATTTATTCAGGGTTTGAAACCCATTGGGAGTTGGGCACCTGGGTGTCAAAGGCAAGAGCACTTCCTGAGCTGCTTCCAGGCAGGCCTACAGCTGTTAGTGGACGTAGTTCGGACCTGGGTCTGAGTTTGCAGCAGATCAGCGGATCTAGTTCAAAACAGACAGGATTCTGGAGTCCCAAGCTGGAAAAGGCAGGAAAGCAGGGGCAGAAGTAGCCTTGGCACACCCGGTGGCAGCTCCAAGGTGGTTTCTGTGATACCAACCTGTCACATACGTAGTGTGCAAAATTCTGCTCAGAGTTGCAATTTTGCTCTGTTGCTACAAAGGAGATCTTCAGGGTTACACCAACGTGACAGCAGAATATAGTCCTTGAATATGTGTGTATATATAGCTAGGGTGACCAGATATCCCGATTTTATAGGGACAGTCCTGATTTTTGAGTCTTTTTCTTATATAGGCTTCTATTACCCCCCACCCCTTCCCGATTTTTCACACTTGCTGTCTGGTCACCCTATATATAGCTGACGTTCTTCATTATGTAACTTAATCTGTTCTGTATTGCATTTGCTTTGATTTAATAAATGTGTTGACATCATAAAAACAATTCCTCAACAGTTGAGCTTGCTGGAGAATTCTCTGCACCTTGAAGTCTTTAAACCATGATTTGAGGACTTCAATAGCTCAGACATAGGTTAGGGGTTTATTACAGGAGTGGGTGGGTGAGATTCTGTTGCCTGCGTTGTGCAGGGGGTCAGACTAGACCAGGGGTCGGCAACCTTTGAGAAGTGGTGTGCTGAGTTTCCATTTATTCACTTTAATTTAAGATTTCGCATGCCAGTAATACATTTTAACATTTTTAGAAGGTCTCGCTCTATAAGTCTATATATTATATAACTAAACTATTGTTGTATGTAAAGTAAACAAGGTTTTCAAAATGTTTAAGAAGCTTCATTTAAAATTAAATTAAAATGCTGATCTTACACTGCTGGCCCACTCAGCCCGCTGCCACCCTGGGGTTCCATTCACCTGAGCAGGGCTGGCAGCCAGAACCCAGACCGGTAGCTGGCTGAGCCGCAGCGTGGGCTGAGCGGCTCAGCCCGCTGCCGGTCTGGGGTTCCATCCGCTGGCTCCTGCCAGTCAGGGTCCCGGCTGCCGAGCCTGCTGCCGGTCTGGGATCCTGGCCCTGCCCACATAGAGTGGGTACTTACCTTCTCCCTGGTTAGCTCTTTGTCTTCCTCTCTCTCTGCACTGAACTGAGGGTGGGAGTGCACTGAGCACAAGGCTGGGGGTGAAGGAGCAGGCTGGGGGTTGGGGTGTAGGGTCTGGCCAGGAGCTAGAATGAGGGTGGGGACTCAGGGTTGGGGCAGGAGGTTTGGGTGTGGAGTGCTTACCTGGGCAGCTCCCATTTGGTGTGAGGGGTGCAGGTGGGAATGTGTGGGAGGGCGCAGGAGCTCCCATTTGGTGCTCAGGGTGAGGGTAGGCATGTGGGGGGTGCAAGAGTCAGGGCATGGGGTGTGGGGGGTTGGATGTGTGTGGGGGGTGCAGGAGTCAGGGCAGGGGGCTTGGGGTGCGGGCCAGGGTCGTGGGGGTGCTCCCAGCCCCCTTCCCCCGTCCCCAAGGCCCCGTCCCCAAGGCCCCGTCCCCACCTCTTCTCTGCCTCCTCCCGGGAGCAGCAAGCGTGCTGCAGCTCCTCCCCCTCCCTCGCAAGGGCCCTCAGCTGATGGGCGGCGGGGAGGGAGAGGAGGAGGGGCAGGAGCCCATCACGCTGGGGGAAGAGGCGGGGGAGGGGGGAGCAGCTTGCCTGCCCTGCAGCGGCAACAGCAGCCAGCAGGACGAAGCTTTTTCACTCTGCCCCGCGGGGTGGAGGGGGTGGAGAAGAACAGGCTGGGGCGGGCAGGATTTTTAATGGCATGCTGCTGCCTGCAGGGTCCCTGCCGCCGGCCCCACTCAGCCCGCTGCTGGCCTAGGTTCGGCAGCGGGCTGAGCGGGGCCAGCAGCGGGGACCCGGCAGGCAGCAGCGTGCCATTAAAAATCAGCTTGCGTGCTGTCTTTGGCACGTGTGCCATAGGTTGCCGACCCCTGGACTAGACAATCATAATGGTCCCTTCTGACCTTAAAGTCTATGAATCTATAAGATTGTGAAACAAATAATTGGTCTACATCCATTTTCTAATGAATATATAGCTACACTTCAAAGCTGACATCACAACTATCCTTAATTTAAATCTTTATTAGCAATCTCAATAGGGAGGGGAAAATCTATGAATGGGCACAGGGACTGAATTTACTTCTTACACAGTAGTGATACCTCCAAAACAATGTAGAGGTACACTGGCAGAAATCTTCTATGCTCATGTTATAGTATTCCGCTGTGGAGAAGTAGAGATCTGTTGTCAGAAAAAGTAAATATTTCTCCTTGTCATTTTTTAACTTGTCTCTCTCCCCCACCACCAGCACCATTCATACTTACATTAAGCAGTAAAGTAGTTAGTTATGTATCAGGTAAATTGGGCAAACCTTACCTCCAGTACTATCTTATATTTCATGTAGATCATATTCTAGTGTGATTTAAATGAAACATCAAAATAATGTAACTGCATGGACTAACAATGAAGTGGTTGTGGCTTATTGAAAGTGAAAGTGACTAGTTAACTGTCTGAATTCTTGAAACATTTTCTGCTTGCAGTAGCCAGATTAGTGTTAGCAGGCAGCAGTTACAACACACAATTTATTTGGGGAGGGAATGAAGCAGATTAGAAAGATTTGCCATTTACTGAATAAAAACAGTAATTTCTTCTATTCAGTTAGAAATAAATAGGAGCAAGTTGTGTATTAAAAATAAAGGTGCACTAGCTGTAATTGCAAGTTGTAGTCCTGTGGAACTATGGGGGACTGTTAGTTCAAGATGGAACATTGCATAATGGAGGATGCAAATCACTGTTGCCCTGTCCCTATGTGATAGTCTCTCTCTTCTTAAACTTTCTTTCATTTCCTAAGATATGGGAATTGCACACTTGATCTTCCCTGACACAACATATTTAAGAAAGGCAGTGTTAGGTAATATCTCTTTCTGAGTTGTTGTAGCTAATTTCTTTTGAACTAGGACATAACAGCCTGTTAGCAAAAGTAGAGCCATTTATAGCAGGGGTTCTCAACCTTTTTCCTCTGTGAGGCCCACCTCGACATGCTATAAAAACTCCTCAGCATGTCCTGGAGATGTCATTACACTGACTGTTTTACATCAGTTTAGCATCTGATTTTTATTTTTTTAATTTATTTTATCAAGAATTCCAAAATTAGAGACATCTATGGAACAAATTGAAAAGGGTCAATTAATGAAACTGAAGTGAATAGTTTTAAGTATGTCTAGCTCTTTAATTCATGATAATACTGTTATGTCACAGGTTGGAGACTCTGGAGAATAAATTCAGGGCCTCCAACCTCGGTGTGTGAGATTTAGAAGAAGGAGAATAGGGATACGATTCTATTGCTGCCACACCAGGGCTAGTATTGGGTCAAAAAGTTAGTCTGTATTGAAAATATGAAGGGCCTTTAGTTTATCTACTGCTTGTTCTGTTTTACAACAAAGCAGGGGGCAAATACACAGGCTTGGAGAATCTTGTTTTTTAGTTACAATATTTAAAATAGCTGACGGAGATCTTAATGTATTCAAGAAAAAAGTTAGATATGAGACACAGGATTTTAATTTTTTCAGATCTCACAGGTAAACTCAAACCTGTAGAATGAGTTTCAAAACTTTATAATCAGATGCTGATTTATAGGTTCTCAAATGGGAATGTTTTATCATGCAGATCTTTGAATTATTTGAGGAAAAGAAGGATTTTTACAAATTTCAACAAGGCTCAATGTTTTTGTTTTCAAAGCTTTCAAAAGCAACTGTAGTGATCAATTGTATTTTATTAATTATGCTGATCTTAATGAAAATTAATGAAAATTCTCACATTTTTGGAACACAAGTCTGGAGTATTTAAATAGAGTTTTCAATAGCTTTTTGATATGTGTGAAAATATCTCAGTGGAAATACATTCCTTTTGTTACTTAGTACCATGATGGATTTTCTTTTGTTAATTGGTTAATATTGTGAAATGTATATAGGATTTTTATCATCTTATGGTTGTATTGCTGTCTTTTTTCTTTGCATCAAATGCAATAAAATATTTTCTAGTAGTTTTGGAAAAAATTAAATACCAAGTTTAGAGACGGTCAATATGAGAATTTATTTTTAGCTTTCCCGAGTCCTTCCTGGAAAATAATTCCTCAAGAAAGAATGTTACCTTATTTTCTCTGGGCCTTTTTGTGCCTCTCTTCTTCGTTTGAGAAATCTTACCTTGCTGAACAATACTGTAGAGGAGAATGTTCAATTGATAGTTAAATATATTTTTAAAAGCCCCTCTATTTACAGTTGGTAAGTTATTTTTTTTAAGCAGAAGGTACCCCGTTTATCGATTATTAGGCAGGCAGAAGCTGAATATCCAGATTTACATTACATTATAGCTTTGGTTCCACTTTGGACACCTGGTAACCCAAGTATGTGGATTTTATATTCATGTTATTTGGATAACTGTACAGAATATTTTTACATCTGTTATACATGAAAAAGCTGCTAAGCTTGACTTTCTTTTTCTTTCTAGGTCAGAAGACTTGTCTCCATTTACATGGTATCTTTCCTTATCTCTATGTGCCATATGATGGTTATGGGAAGCAGTCCGAACACTATCTTCGTCAGGTGGCATTCAGCATTGACCGAGCACTCAATGTGGCTTTAGGCAATCCATCTTCTACTGTTCAACATGTGTTCAAAGTGTCATTAGTATCTGGAATGTAAGTATGACTTGCATTATGTTATTGTTAGTTTTGTTTATGTAGAAGGGTTAGCATACCTGGTTTGGCACTGGGAGGTCCACTGCTCAGTTTGTACTTGAACTCACCAGTAACTACACATGCTTATATGCATCTAACAACACCCCTTCTTGGGATCTGGTTTATTAAAATAACAGAAGTGTAGTAAAATAACAGTTTAATGTCAACATACAGTAGAACCTCTTAGTTACACACACCCGAGGAATGGAAGTTATTTGTAACTCTAAAATGTTCGTAACTGAACAAAACGTTATGGTTCTTTCAAAAGTTTACAACTGAACATTGATTTACTACAGCTGCTTTCCCTTTATTTTTTTAGTGCTTTATGTTTAACACAGTACTGTACTGTATTTGCTTCCTTTAACCATCCTAATTTAAGTGAAACAAGCACAGAAACAGTTTCCTTACCTTGTCAAAAAAATTAAAACTTCCCCTTTATTATGTAGTAGTTTATTTAAACACAGTATTTGTACTGTATTTGCTTTTTTTTTGGTTTCTGCTACTGCCTGATTACGTACTTCCGGTTCTAAATGAAGTGTGTGGTTGACCAGTCAGTTTGTAACTCTGATGTTCATAACTCAGAGGTTCTACTGTAAATAAAAGCCAGTATTTTCCAAACTCTACAGTTCCTTCAGCCACTTGCTGGTTTCAGTAGTTCCTTACCAAAACCTAGGTCTTGCTATTTGGTGTTTCCTAAAGAAAACCTCTTCCTCTTAGGTCTCCTGATTTTTTGTCAAGCCCTGCAAATGTGCAGATATCTGCTTTATATCCGCTGACCATGTTAGTGGATCATGGATGGATGCAGATCCAAATTTTATATCTAGAGCCCTGCAAATCTGTGGATACTTGTAGACCATGTTTGCGGATCCCAGATCGGATGCAGATACAAGTTTTGTATCCATGCAGGACTCTGGTGTTTTTGTCCTTTGTCAGGTTGCTACAGCCATCTGGTTGGTATGGCGAGCCCCTTCCCATGTCTCCTCTGATGATGGGTCTCTTGCAGGGGCAATCCTGCAGGTTTCTCCCCCTCAGATTGCACAGGCTCTCTCTTTTGCTGTTCCTAGAATTGTTAGGAATATTATTACTGTTGTCAGACGGCTACCGGTGTGGTGCTCTGCTCTGTTCAATGTTGATATCAGTCGGCTGCGTGCGTGTTCCCTCTGTGTGCTGCCCCAGCTCTGCGCAGATAGCTAACACAGCAGACTCCGAGAGAACTCCCAAAGACCACAGATTCTGATAAAGCATGTCGGCCAGGTTTATTGTCGAAGAGAAACACAATCTCTAGCTCCCTGGGTTATAAATCTGTGGTTTGTGGCTAGTCCCTATGTGCTCCCTGGCAATGGATACAGCTCAGTCAGTGGCGGGACTTTCCACTGCCCCCTAGGCCGGACAAAGACAACTCCTCGGGGGTGAATTCTTATACACAGGTACAAACAAGTTACACATCACTCCTGACGTATTGAGGTGCAACCCTTCTACGTAACAAGGTGCAACCCCTCTACACCACCTTGTACATGTTGGTTCGAACAAAACAACTCTATCCATCGTATTACCCTTTTGCCCCTGTCTTTAGGATGGGTCAGCCTGTTCCTTGTTATCTGTGTGGAATGTACAAGTGTTCTGATACCTTTTAGGTTTGTGTACTTTTGCAACATCAGCCCTTTCCTTGCCAACTTCTGTGAGCAGGGCCTGCCTTTGGCTCACAGCTTAACTTTGCTTTATGTTAGCAAAGTCTTGACCATTACTATAGCTCAGGCCTTAGGCCTCATATTGGGCCTCATCTTACTACAATTACCAGATGTTAACATTTAAGGATTCTCTTATTCACTATTTATTTGACTCTCATAACCAGGGATTGAAAAATTTACTCATCCATGATGAACAAGAAGCTTTTCTGGAAGA
Organism: Chelydra serpentina; assembly: GCA_037349315.1. Classification (NCBI taxonomy): domain Eukaryota; kingdom Metazoa; phylum Chordata; order Testudines; family Chelydridae; genus Chelydra; species Chelydra serpentina. The sequence goes on from JBAIAC010000010.1 coordinate 51,553,003, forward strand.
ACATACGCAATTTCTGCAAAATCTGTTTTCATCTAGAAAAAAGGGTGTTCAGCACTGGCCTAGTCAGCCAGTAGGGTGCACTTTTGGCAATCCCTAGTTCATAGCAATTATACGTATCAAGATAACCTTCCCAGCATGAACCATTGGAATGGTTCCTTCTGAAGACTGCAGACAGTGCCTATGTTACTGCTCGGAGCTTATGTAGGCTGCAGCAGAACTAAATCTGATCACTGTATTATCGGATTTCACTGTTGCTGTGAGAAACTTGAGCAGCAGTGAAACTATTAATCTGATCCTTTCCTATCTGTGGTTTCTTGCAAAAGATATGATTAGCAGCAGAAGACAAGCACTGGAACTATTCACTGGAGAGGAGGAACCAAAATTGAAAACTAAGCAGAGTAGCCTAGTGAAGACAACCCTTCTGTCTTCCTCCTCCATCCTGCAACACAGCCAGAAAGCTGCAGGGATAGAGTAACAGATCCTGTATCCCTCTCTTTAGCAGCTCTTTTGTTGTAACTTCAAGTCAGGTTCTGAATGCAAATGGTAGCTACTTTAGGTGCTAAAAGCTCTGTAATTTTACCTTCTCAAATTTAAGCCCTGCAGATGTTCTTGCATGCTTTCCTTGCTGTAGGAAGGACAATTAAGAGAAATATTTATTACCTAAGTTTCAAAATATGGAAGAGACAAGCAGGCAGAGCTAAAGGAAGGATAATCTTTGAACATTGACTGTATCTACCGGTTGCCTGTTTGAAACGAAGAACAATCCACTAGTTCTTTGAGTATGTGTTATTGTGGATTTCACTCTAGGAAGTGGATGCACCTCATATGTCTGAGACCAGATTTTTTGAATAGCGATGACCATTGGGGCCATGCATGTATCCTGTGCCTCCTTGTGTTCACATACAAGGATATAAAGGATAGGGCAGCCACAACCCACCCTCAGTTCCCTCTTACTTCCTGTGGTGAGATGGAACCTAGCTAGTGTCCGACCCACGGGACTTTAGCTCAGGCTAAACTTCTCAAGAAACCTTCTTAAAATCTTCTGAGATATTTCAGATTGACTTTCATTCTTTTATTGTCAAGCCAAAAGTTGCTTGCAGACCCTTCTGTACAAAAAACCTCCCCCAGTACAGAAACTTAAAATATGGTGGACTCAAAACTCACAGGAAAACCTTTTCTGTCCGACAGTGGACTCATTCCACTGAAAGATGTGCACAGAAGATATTCTGCCTGGGAAAGACTCACATCCGAGCGGGTTCTCGGTCTGCCTCTGCTTTCTAAGAAACACACAAATAGAGGGATGTGAGGCTGAAATTCCATCTGCAGGAGCAATCTATGAGAGTTAGTTTTGGATCTAGTATGGGGGCAGGAGCTCAGCAAGGAGCTCTGTGTCCTCCCATAAAGAGGGATACAGAAAAACTTTGGGAGACAAGCTGGTATGTCCAAGTATGACATGGAGACGAGTAGAAAGGAGCAGACTGCGGCACAGCAGGCTCTTCTGGTACTGGAAGTACCCTCAGTGATTTTGACTCCATCACCAACAACACAGACTCAGAGTCCTCTGGAGCAATGTTAGGTACCGAGATATGCAGACGTATTGATACAGTCCTGGGTGCTGATAGAGCTTTACCAATTGGTGACACCCATGATTCAGGTGGACTCCTTTTCACCATCCCCAGGACACATCTTTTTTCTGGAATATCTCTACAGACCTCAACCATGGGCATACCAGTACTAATATTGGTCCATCCAACAATTCACCAGTCCTCCATAACCATACAGAATGCCATAGTGATACTACTGGAGTTATTGGGGCCTACCTTCCCGGGCCTCTAGGAAGTGGTCCACACCATCTCAGAAAAGAAGGAGGTCTCCTTCTCTCTATGACTTTCCTTAGCAAAACCTCAGTCCTCAGAATACAAAGAGGAAGGAAATTCAGAATTGAATGACTCTTCTCACTGCCCAAAGACGACGAGTACTCGTCCCCAAATGAGGCAATAGCTTTGGTACCAATACCGGCACTGCACAATTTCAAAGACTTCCAGGAGCTCCTGGTGCATATCACAGACACCCTGGAGACTGAGACTTCGGTCACCTCTGTGAAATCTCACAAGCTGTTTGATATTTTGTTGGCCATTGGTCCATTCGGAATTGCTCTTCCCATAAATGAAGGCCTCATAGATCTGGCAAAAGTCCTGTGGCAAATGCCAGCCACTAAAACATGAATTCCCTATAATATGGTACCCCCTGGAGGTGCAAGAACTATTACACCCGCCCCAACCTTGGCTCCCTTAAGCGTTCAAGAGAAGTCAAAGCCCACCAAAAACACACCTAAAGACAAAGATCCCAGATGCATAGATCTTTTTGGAAGAAAGGCATACACGCTGGCCTTGCTCCAGTGGAGGGTGGCTAACTCCCAGGCATTGCTGGCCAAATATGATTTTTTAACATGGGACAGAATGACACCATTCCTGGCTTAGCTCTCTCACAAAATCAGAGGGGAGCTGAAAGTGTTATAAAAGAGAGCCAACTTGTGGCCAAGACCGTTGTACAGGCAGTAATGGATGCCTTTGACACTGTGGCCAGGTCTGTGATCTTTGTGGTGACCATGCATGGCTTCAAGCCTCGAGTATCCCTCCCAACTAACAAGCCACAATGAAGGACTTTACTTTGGAGGGGTTGGAGCTGTTCATTGAACTGACTGATCGCATCCTACATGTACTGAAAGATTCCCAGCCTTAACGCTCACTGGGAATTTGCACTCCCCCACCCTATCAAAAGGTGTACCACCCTCAATCATTGCACTAGCAGAGACCACATACCTGTTCTTACCCCAGGCAGATGGAGTATCCGGCCAGGAAACACCCAAGGTAGAACAAGTGGCATCAACCCTCCTTGCCTTTGGCCCCACATTTTGCCATGACGCTCCATCAGAAAATTTGATGGGCCAGTCAAAGCCTGTACTGGAACCAGTCCACAGAGAATGACTTTTGGAAGCTGCTTTGCCCCATACCACCAGGCGTGGTCTGCTGTAACAGCAGGCAGACAGGTGCTGGAGATCATTATCTGTGGCTACCACATATGCACCCCTTTTCACTGTCCCTTTTCAGGGCCCCCTCTAACAAGCATCTATTACAAACAGAAATGGCTTCATTGCTTTGTCTAGGAGCCATAGAGGAAGTTCCTCAGGAATTTAGGGAAAGAGGCTTCTACTGCAGTGTTTTCTTATTCCAAAGACTAAAAGAGGTCTTCATCCTATCTTAGACCTTAGAAGATTCAACACATACATATGCACTGTCTCAGGTCCAGGATGGTAATGCTTGCCTCCATCATCCCATCACTCCAAGCTCAAGACTGGCTCACGGCTCTAGACTTGCAGAAGATGTGCTTCCACTTTGCCACATCCAGCTGTGACAGGGTTGGACTCACCCCTGCGGTGCCTCCTGCTGGTTTCTCCAGGGAATTAGCTCACCAGCCTCTGGAGCGCCCTCTGCAGGCTAGTGATCCGCCTGACCACTCTGGCCCGTGTCCCTCCCAGGACCCGGTGCCCCTTTGACTGGGGTGCTCCTCCCTGGCAATACCCCCTAGATCTGGGTCTCCCCTCCCCAGGGGAACCCCCAACCCACTATCCCCACCTCGCCTCAGTCGTAGGCTACTGCCAGTCACCAGCTAGCCCCCGCGCCCTGGGGCAGACTGCAGTATAAGCCACTCATCACAGGCAAAGGGGGTTTGGACCTGCTGCCTCAGCCTACCTGTGGGCTGCCCCCGCAACCCCAGTACCTAGTTGGGCCTAACCCTGGGCCACAGCCTGGGGTTTTCTCAGGCCGGAGCTCCCCAGCTCCTCTGGCCTTCCCCAGCCCTGCTTCACCCTAGGTACCTGCTCAGGTCCCTGCAGCCAAGCCCTTCTCCCTCTAAAGGCAGAGAGAGTGTCTGCTCCAGGCCCACTGCCCTCTTACAAGGGCCCGCTGAGCCTGCCTTCCCCCTCAGCCTGGGGCTGCTTGCTCCAGAAATAGCCCTCTCCTGGGCTGTTTTCAGCTCCTCAGGGCAGGAGCGGGGTGCCACCCCGCTACACCAGCCCACAAGAAGTACCGAAGATTCACAGTGGGTCCCAGCCATTGTCAATAGAGAGTTCTACCCTTTGGACTTCCTACAGCGCTGAGAGTGTTTACCAAATGTCTGGCCACAGCGCGCAAAGGAAATAAGGAATCCATATTTACTTTACTTAGACAACTGGCTAATCAGAGGCCAGTCCCAGGATGAGATCAGAGCAGCTCTGGATCGCTTTCTGTACTTGGGACTCCTGGTGAACCAGGAAGTTGTGTCTTGTACTACACAACAGATGGCTTGCATCCAACGAAGTGGGTATTCACCCACGAAAGCTTATGCTCCAATACGTTTGTTAGTCTATAAGGTGCCACAGGACCCTTGTCGCTTCTACAGATCCAGACTAACACGGCTACCCCTCTGATACACAGACAGTAAAATTCATAGGAGCATGGCTCAACTCTAGTCTGGCAAAAAGTTTCCTGCCAGAGGACCAGTTCTAGTCTCTTCAGTTGATAGCATACAACTTGTTGACAAGATTCTCGACAACTGTATATTTGTGTCAGGGGCCCCGCAGCCTTGGCAATATGATCACATGCACATATGTGACGCTGCTTGACAGACTTTGCCTATGCTCTCTGCAGTGCTGACTGAGAGAGTCTGTTCTCTATCCAGACATATTGTGAGCAAACAAGTCATGGTCCTGCCTCATATCCTGTTGGAACACGAGTGGTGGTTATATCCAATGAACATAAGAAAAGGACAACCCTTCTTGGTCCCTTCCTCGGCAGTGGTGCTAGTCACAGACACATCTGGGACAGGATGGGATGCCCACTTGAATCACTTTCATATGCAAGGTTCATGGTTTTAGGATGATCTAAAACTACATGAACATCTTGGAGCTGAGAACCATCACACTGGCTTGTATGGCTTTCCTACATGTTCTCCAAAATGCCATGGTGTAGATTCTGATGGGCAACATGTTGGTGACGCACTACAGAAATGAGCAGAGAATCATTTGGTCATCCCTTTTTTTTTAAAGGCAATCGGCTTCTTGGAATGGTGCCAGCATGTAATGACTCAAATAGCTCTGCATCTACTAGGGATCAGCACAAACCTGGTGGACTTCCTGAGCAAGAATGTGGTAACCAGCCACAAATGCAGAAATCCATTCTAGACCTAATAGTTCACCAGTTGGGAACTCCCCGCATTAGGCTTCTTTGCCATGTGAGACAACACCAAGTGCAAGGACTTTTCCTCTAGAGCAGGGGATCTCAAACTCAAATTACCACGAGGGCCGCATGAGGACTAGTGCATTGGCCCGAGGGCCGCATCACTTACCCCGCCCCCTCGCTGCCCCCACTCCACCTCTTCCATTAGGCCCCGCCCCTTCTCCGCCCCTTCCATTAGGCCCCACCTCTTCTCCACCTCCTCCCCTGTGCGCACGGCTTCCCTCTCCTTCCCCCTCCCTCCCAGAAAACGTGAAGCTCTTCCCATGCGGCCCACAGAGCTCTTCCCTGCGGCCCGCCGGGCTCTGCGCGCCCCACCCCTGCACCCCCATATTTTTTTTTAAAAAGGGGGGGCCGCAGGGAAGAGCGGGCCGCGTGTTTGAGACCCCTGCTCTAGAGGAAGTGTGAGCGCCCGTCCTTTTTTCTTCGGTGGTTTTGAGGATTCTTGTATGCCTTAACACCAATTTCCCTGATCTCCAGGATTATACCCAAGATCAAAAAAGATAAAGCTATGGTCATTGAGAGAGCTCCTACTTCCCAAGACAATTTTAGTTGACCCTGGCTGACCCCAAGTCTCTCCCATTCAGTCAGGCACATCTGCCCCTCTTCCCCATGTGTCCCTGCAGCCCCCTGTTCCTATGTGGTCCTGAACCCCTCCTGCCCCCTGTCCCCATGTGGCACTGCAGCACCTCTCCCATTCAGCCCCTGGGTCAATGCTATCGCCCCACTAGCTACTGAGCCTGTGCCCCATTCTGTCCCCACCACTAACCTTTCTGAACCCCAGTCTGTAACCCCCCCAAAAGCTCCGTGTGCCCCGGTCTGTCTGTCCTAACCTGGCTCCATGGACAGGGTGCTATGATCAAAACAGCCGGCTGCTGGCTGTTCTGGTTCTACAGTGGCCTTTGGTGGGTGAAAGATAGAACTGCAGCACTTCTTGGGCAGAATGTATTTTCTGCAGGAAAAATAAATTTTGCACCAGACATGAATTCTGCACATGCACAGAGTTGCAGAATTCCCCCTGGAGTAGCATCTGTTGTTCTGGCAGGGTCTGGTGCTGTTTGAGTTGAAATGTACTGGTCTGTGGGGAGCTTGCTTCTGATGATAAGGTTAGCAGGTTGTTTTTAGACCAGAAGAGGTGGCTTGGAAAAGACTTCTTTCAGGATGTGGTCCCCGTCAAGCATGGGTTGTAGTTGTTTGATACCCCGTATAGGTTCCAATGTGGGGTGGTAGGTGACAACTAAAGGTGTGTGGATGGTGGGCTTTTTTTTTTTTTTAATCAAACCATGTTCTCTTAGGGTATTTGCATGGCTCATTCCATGCTTTGGTCTACTACTCTGAAATGTCCTTGATTGGTGAAGGCAGTCTAAAGTGTGTTGAAGTGTGTATTTCAGACTTTCTCCTTGAAGCATATTCTGTAATATCTGAGTGACTGGCTGTAGATAACAGATTTCTTGCTGTGTCTGGGGCAGTTACTGGATCTGTGGAGGTAAGTGTGATGATCTGTTAGTTTCTTGTATAAAGTTGTCTGTAGAATTGTTTGGACAAAGTGTGTGTTGTTAGATGTAAAGTTGTTATGTGAGAGGATTAAATGTATGAGTGGAGATGTGTTTGGGATGGACATCTGTGTGTTGTCCATTGTCTTGTAAGATGTTCAAGGCAGATTGTCATGCTGTCATGGTGAGGGATGTTGGTTGATAGGAAGATGGCATCCATGGTGGCAAGGATGGTGTTCTGAGGAAGGTTGTTAATGTTGCAGAGTTTCTGGAAGAAGTCAGTTGTGTCATTGAAGAAACTGGTTCTTTTGTGTTGAGTGGGTTTTGGGTGGTTTCTGAGAGTCCTAATATTCCTTCAACAAAATTTAATTACATGATCGCATACTAGTTCTGCCATAGGATCCCTGCCTTATTCAGTGCACATGATAGAGATGTTCACTGAAAGAGCAGCTATTGTAGATTTTGTGTTTTTTCATTGTTCAGTGTGTAGTCTAAGTTATTGTTACCCTACAGTGTTCACACCCTGCTCAGAATTATTAGGATATGTCTACACTGCACACTAAGCCTGGGCTCTGACTCAGGTTTGAGCTCAAGCCGCTCTTCCGTCCATGCACAAATCAGTCTGACTTGGGTCAGAAAGCACTCAGGATCTGGGTGGAGAGAGTCAGAGCCCAAGTCCTGCTGAGACTTGGGTCCAAGCCCTGTCATTTTGCAGTGTAGCTCAAGCCACAGACTCGAGTCAGAAGGTCTGCATAATGCAGTATGAACACATTTGCCCGGGTCCAGCAATTGTAAGCCCAGATTTACAATGCAATGTGGATGCTCAGGTGGGTACTTCACAAACATTAATCATTTATTTTCACAACACCCCTGTGAGATGATGTGCTATTATCCCCATTTTACAGATGGGAAACTGAGGCACAGAGCATTTAAGGTCAAAAGTGTCCTCTTAAGTTTGGGTACCCAATTTGAGATGCCTAGGGTCTGCTTTTTCAGAGTATTTAACATTATATAGCACTTACAGCTGAACGTGTACAAAGCAATTGTTATCACCATCACAACATATAGCAGTGAGACGTGGCAGTTTACCAAGAAAGATACACAAAAGCTGGATGCATTTCATCACAAATGTCTGAGAAAATATTGGGAATAACATCTAGAGATAGGAAGACGAATGAAGAAGTCAGTAAAATTACTGGACAAGGTACCTTCTCACAAATAATCTACAAAAGAAGAAATCAGTGTCTGGGACATATGCTGACAATGGAAAAAGAACGCTTACCAAATACCGCCCTTGAATGGAAGCCAGAAAACTCAAGAAGAAAGAGATGAAGACTGCGAATAACGTGGAAATGAACAGTTCTGAACCTCAAGCACCTCGACATGAAATGGGGAGGATTTGGAGACAAGGGCAGTTGACAGGCAAGGATGGCAAATGTGGGTAGCCCAATGTGCAGCAAAGCACAGGATGGACTAAGGTCTAAGGTATGCACTTACAGCTTCGTTTACTTAAGTTGAAGTTGTGAGTGCTTAGGACTTCTGCAAATCAGGCCCCAGAGTCACAAGTTGGGCACCCAGAAAATGAGGAATACACAGTTAGTGGCCCCTTACAAGGTTGTGACTTGCCTAGCATCACAAAAACTGTAATAGAGGCAGGAGTAGAATCCAGTTCTCCTATCGTGGCATTCAACTTCTTTAACCAGGAGACCATCCTTTCTCTTCCAGCAGTCCCCTGCCTCATTCACTGCACCTCTCCCCCAGTTTCTGCAACAAGTGAGGCAGGGGTTCTACAGACAGCAGCCTCCTTCACTACACAACTCTAATTCATCCTCCAAGCATGATCCATTCTGTGCACTGAATGAGACAGGAGTGCTATAGAGAAAAATAGAATGTGATTGTGCAACTAAAACTGTATCATAATGCATACACACAATAGGGCCAAATAAAGGGTGCACAGGTAACCTTAATTCAGGCATTTCCCAACTTCTCAGTGCTTAGCTTTGCAATCTTAATGTTCTTTTAATGTTGTATGTAATTTTTTAGGTTGACATGCACATAGGTCTTGAACAGGATTGGAACCTTTAGAACCACTCCACAGACCTCTGCCACTTGAGCTAACAGAGTAACAGACAGAAGTAGTAGGTTAGCATCTTTTATGTGGCTCATACACTACAGGGGATAGAGAGAGACACTTCTCCAGTGGGTTTCACAGCTATTCGCTGATAGCAAAGGAATGTTGAGACTATGGAATCTTGTGTTCAATGTTAGGTTCTGGAAAGTAGCGCGCTGTTGTGCCAACAATCCCTTCTACCCCTGGACCATCTAGCTTCTCCCTGTCTAGCCTCGTCTCCGTGCCCCTGTTCCATTGCTCAGCCAGTCCCAGTTTTCCATCCCAGACTCTTCACCTAGTCCCAATATCCCTTACCCAACCAACCCTGGGCTATTTTTCAAAGTCCCAGTCTTCACCCTGCACACCCTGGCTCCCAGTCCCATTTTCCTTCTTGGGGCTCCTCATCCTAATATCCTACCCCCAGTCTCCTTTCCTAGCCAATCCCAGTCTGTTCTGTCCCTATCAACCCCACCATTGGGCTCCTCATCCATTCTCAGTCTTGCATTTTACCTGGGCTCCTTGTCCAACCTCCCCCATGCCCCCCCCACCCAAGTCAAAAGAACAAAAGAGCCCACAGTTTGGCTCCCAGTGTTGTTTCTCTTTCTCCCTTCCCCAACAAGCAGGAAGGAGGAGACATTTGCCATCCAAAGTGCTTCAAAACCAAAGCGGGCAGCTTTTCTCTCTGGCAAACCTCCTGTGGCCAAACTGAACTGGATTCCTAGGTTGACCCACCTAACCAAGATTGTTGGATTAAAATTTCTCCTAGGGACAGTATGCAGTCAGGATATGGATGGCCCTTCCATCACTTCTCTTTTATGTCCTTAATCCCCCATCCTCACACACCCAAACTCTGACCTCAGCAAGAGTCCAATACTTTACAGACCAACATACTTTCAGTTTAGAAACCTACAATGTTTTATTAGTACCTAATGAAAATATTAGGTTGGAATTAAGATTTTGAGTAATTGGATACATGTCTTAGGGATGACTTTGCATTGGAACTGAAAGATGATGATGAGCTGATGAGTGCATTTGGATTATAATGGTTTATGGGGTGATAAGACTCATGGCTTTTGATGTCCTGGGTGCAAATATTATCTTAACTAGAAATTTCTCAAATTTTTAGTAATTGCTTTGGTGTAGTTTACACTTGAGCAATCTTACTTCTAAATTAACAAAGATTTTGTTAGTTTGGGAAGTGTAAATAAATACATATAAATAGTGACTAAAACACCAGATGTGTAATGCCCATCTCTTCTAGAGTGGAGAAAGGTAAATATAAATTAGAGAAAGGAATTTAAGTGTAAATATTGCTATAGTATAATCAGTAATCTTGTTTGTTTGTTTGTTTTATTGCTCTCCAGGCCTTTTTATGGTTATTATGAAAAGGAGAGAGAGTTTATGAAGATCTATCTTTACAATCCTTCAATGGTGAAAAGGTAAGGCTAGAGTAAAATAGAACTCTCAACAGCTTTCACTGTCTTTTGAACCAAAAAGGGAGGTGAGATGACTATTCCATGCATTTTCATTGGGAAGAAACGTACATAAATAACTAATATTGTTATTTAAGATAACAATATTAGTAGGGCTGTTGATTAATCACAGTTCACGCACGCAATTAACTGAAAAAAATTAATCACGATTTAAAAAATTAATCTCCGTTTTAATTTCAGTATTAATAGACTACCAGTTGAACTGTATTAAATATTTTGAATGTTTTTCTACATTTTCAAATATATTGATTTTAATTACAACACAGAATACAAAGTGTATTCTCTTCATATAAGTACTGTAGTGCAATCTCTTTATCATGAAAGTGCAACTTACAAATGTAGATTTTTTTTTTTGTTACATAACTGCACTCAAAAACAAAACAGTGTAAAACTTTAGAGCCTACAAGTCCATTCAGTACTCCTTCTTGTTCAACCAGTTGCTAAGACAAACAAGTTTGTTTACATGTACAGGAGATAATGCTGCCTGCTTCTTATTTACAATGTCACCTGAAAGTGAGAACAGGTGTTCACATGGCACTTTTGTAGCCGGCGTTGCAAGGTATTTACGTGCCAGAGATGCTAAACATTCGTATGCCTGTGACGGGGTCCGCTTACCCCGCACTAGCCCAGGCAGGGTTGAACCCATGGGATTGACAGCAGAAGTCCCACCCCCCTGGCAAGACTGGGCATGCTCCAAGTGTTCTAGCTGTATAAAGGGAGGGAGCCCAGCTCATTCCAGGGAGGAGGCCGCAGGGGAAGGACCTGCCTGGGGAGCTCCTGCAGAGGGCCACTCACAGCCACTGATGGAACCAGGAACCGAAGCCTTGCATGGTCTGCCTGGATCCCCTCGAGTGGAGAAGCCCGTGACGATGACCGGACCGGCCGATCACGGAGGACCCGACCCCTTGTGGGGTACCCCAACACGGACTCTGGTAGGGGGTGACCCAGGGAGGGCGGCCGAATGGTACCTCCCACCCCGATGAAACTCAGTGTGTTTCGGCCGGACCCTCCCCGCTGAGTCAGTGGCGAGTTACCACGCTACTGTTCTGGCCACTAGGCCACACTGCTCTGCATCAAAGGGGGGTGTTATAGACTCCGGCCGCTAGGCCGCACTGCCCAGCACCAAAGGGAGGTGCTAGAGACTCTGGCCACTAGGCCACGCTACCCTGCACCCAAGGGTGGGGTTATAGACTCCGGCCACTAGGCCACGCTACCCTGTACGAAGGGTGGTACTAGAGACTCCGGCCGCTAGGCCACGCTGCCCAGCTCCTAAGGGTGGTGCTAGAGACTTTGGCCACTAGGCCACGCCACCCTGCACAAAGGGTGGTGTTGCAGACTCCGGCTGCTAGGCCGCGCTACCCTGCACGAAGGGTGGTACTAGAGACTCTGGCTACTAGGCCACGCTACCCTGCAACAAAGGGTGGTGTTTCAGACTCCGGGCGCTAGGCCACGCTGCCCAACACGGAGGGGTAGCATCAGAGACTGTGACTGGTAGGCCACGCTGCCCTGACCCTAGGGGCGTGGACCATCACAATGCCCCTTCATGCTTCGGCCACCATTTCAGAGGACATGCTTCCCTGCTGATGATGCTTGTTTAAAAAAAGAGCATTAATTAAATTTGTGACTGAACTCCTTGGGGGAGAATTGTATGTCTCCTGCTTTGTTTTACCCATATTCTGCCATATATTTCATCTTATTGCAGTCTTGGATGATGATTCAGGACATGTTCATTTTAAGAACACTTTCAATGCAGATTTGACAAAACACAAAGAAGGTACCAACAGGGCCGGCTCCAGGCACCGGCAAAACAAGCTGGTGCTTGGGGCGGCACATTTCTAGGGGCGGCATTCTGGCACCGGCCATGCCACCCCTAGAAATGTGCCCCGGCCGGCCGCCCCAACTCACCTCCACTCTGCGCCGCCGGCGGCTCGGCTTCTCCCCCTCCCTCCAGCCTTAAGAGCCTGGGAGGGAGGGGGAGAAGAGATCCTGAGCGGCTGCGGTGCGCGTCTCCCCCTCCCTCCCAGGCATGCCGCCCTCCCTGCCGGTGCTCCGGCCGGGGAGAGCGGGACAGTCTCACTCCCCGCCGGCCAGGGAGAGCGGGCATGCCCCGCTCGCTCCCCGCCGGCCAGGGAGAGCGGGCATGCCCCGCTCGCTCCCCGCCGGCCAGGGAGAGCGGGCATGCCCCGCTCGCTCCCCGCCGGCCAGGGAGAGCGGGCATGCCCCGCTCGCTCCCCGCCGGCCAGGGAGAGCGGGCATGCCCCGCTCGCTCCCCGCCGGCCAGGGAGAGCGGGCATGCCCCGCTCGCTCCCCGCCGGCCGGGGAGAGCGGGGCAGCGGTCAGAGAGGCGGGGGTATGTGTGTGTTTTTTGTTGGGGGGGGGCGGCATTTGGGGTTTGTTTTTTTGCTTGGGGCGGCAAAAATGTTAGAGCCGCCCCTGGGTACCAATGTGAGATTTCTAAAAATAGTTAAAGCAATCGACCCAAGGTTTCAGAATCTGAAGTGCCTTCCAAAATCTGAGAGGGACGAGATGTGGAGAATGCTTTCAGAAGTTTTAAAAGAGCAACACTCCAGTGCGGGAACTACAGAACCCAAACCACCAAAAAAGAAAATCAACTTTCTGCTGATGGCATCTGACTCAGATGATGAAAATGGACATGTGGCCGCACTGCTTTGGATCGTTATCGAAAAGAACCCGTCATCAGCATGGACACATGTATTCTAGAATGGTGGTTGAAGCATGAAGGGAAATACGAATCTTTAGCGCATCTGGCACGTAAATATCTTGTGATGCCAGCTACAACAGTGTCACGCGAATGCCTGTTCTCACTGTCCGGTAACATTGTAAATGAGAAGGGGGCAACATTATCTCCTGCAAATGTAAACAAACTTGTTTGTCTGAGCAATTGGTTGAACAAGAAATAGGACTGAGTGGACTTGTAGGCTATAAAGTTTTACATTGTTATATTTTTGTACATAATTCTACATTTGTAATTTCAACTTTCATATTAAAGAGATTGCACTACAGTATTTGTATTAAGTGAATTGAAAAATACTATTTTTTTTTACAGTGCAAATATCTGTAATAAAAAATAAATATAAAGAGATCACTGTGCACTTTGTATTCTGTTGTAATTGAAATCAATATATTTGAAAATGTAGAAAACATCCAAAAATATTTATATAAATGGTATTCTATTATTGTTTAACAGCGTGATTAATTGCACGATTAATCATGACTCATTTTTTTAATAGCTTGACAGCCCTAAATATTATTATTACCCCCAATTCAGCAAAGTATGTAAGCATATACCTAATTTTAAGCATGTGAGAAGTCTTAAGGAATAGCTTATGCAAGGGAAATGAAACATGAAATGTAGCAGCAGTTAATTGTCTATTCAGACTTAAATACATTCAGTCAAAATCAGTCTTGTTGTAACTGTTTAAATCAATGGAGTTAAAACAGGATTAAATTTAACATAGTGATATTTCAAGTACATTGAGGTGAATTTTCATAAATAAAAATGCTTGTTATAAAGTTTTAAATTCCGGTATCCAATCTCAGAATTCTGGTATCCAATTTAAAATGATCTGGAAAAATCAGATAATTTTAGTATAAATCAGTAAGGTAACATTATGTTTATTAAATGCAAAGAACAGTTAATGCAACAGTTAATGTTAAGATTGAGATTAATTGCACAAATCCCAGGAAATTCAGTCTTTATAGTTCATAGCATAACTGAAATCCTTTGGATCTATGTAATATTTTGTATCATGTTAACCTTACTAAAATCTAATTTATGATTACGAAAAAACTAATATGATAGTCCATCAATGGCTATTAGCCAAAATGGTCAGGGATACAATCCCATGTTTCAGATGTCCCTAAACCTCCAATTGCCAGAAGCGTCTGGCACTGGCCACTGTCAGAGATGGGGTAGATGGACCATTGGCTTGACACGAAATGGCTGTTTTTATGTTAATGATTGTCCAGAAAGTTATTTGATCCAAATAAGTAGGATAATAGAATTTTGCAAGGCTTTTTCATATGGTGTTAAGTTTGTCTTAATATATTGTATATACGCAATATGGCTGAGTTACAATTGCTGTGGGAACCATATATTGAAACTTTTAGATTTTAATCATTCATATTTGAACTATGCTATCTTATCATAGTTTTTTTCTTTAATTTCTTAGTTTTGATTTTTAGATAACATTTTATTGTATCATATAGTCAAATAAATGCACTGATCCCCTTTACAAATGCAGATACCATTCTGACATTCAGATAAATTAATTCCATGATTTTGTAATTATTCAAATGTAGACATGTTTATTTTAATGTACAGATCTTTGAAGAAAATAGGTGTCTGCAGATATATGCTGCATCACAAAGGTTGCTTTGTTAAAAAGTTAGGGTACTGTATTATGCATGCAGTTTGTAATTATCAAACATTTATGACTTGTTTGTTAATATGGCAAAGGACCACAGGGGAGATTTTCAAAGTCACAAATAACATTTAGTTCTCCAACTGTCCTTGGGCCGTTGAGGTCAATGCAAAGCTTTCCATGGACTTCTGAGGGCCTTGGATCAGTCCCCATAATTATTGCTATGTGCTATGATACTTCTGTAGAGATTTTTATAATTGGACGGTTACAGCTCCTCTGTGCTTATTTTCAGATACTGAATTATTAGGGCAGACGAGTTTTGTTAAGGACATTTGTTAAAATGTAGAGGTTTGCAGCATTTATAACATTAGTAAAATCAAATATATTGTGGAATTTTAAAATATTTATTGTGGTTTTAATTGATAAACCCAATAAGATGGTGTAACTTTTCAACATGTTTCAATTTGTTTTTAACTTTAGAGTATGTGAGCTTCTACAAGGTGGAGCCATAATGAATAAATTTTATCAGCCTCACGAAGCCCATATTCCCTACCTCCTACAACTGTTTATAGACTACAACCTGTATGGAATGAATTTAATAAACCTGGCTGCTGTCAAATTCAGAAAAGCAAAGAGAAGAAGTAAGGTGTTTATTTCTCAAGGCTAAATCATAAATAATTATCTTGTAGGTTCAAACCACTACTTCCAAATGGAACAACATTAGGTTTCAGATTTTGCCATTCTTTGCTCTGTCTTAAATACAGTTATGTATTATCTGTGTACTGTATATTATTCATTTATAGCTTTGCCTTCTTCATCAAAATTCACTTTGAGTTTTCTCTCATTGTTCTAATTTGTGCATGTTTTCTGGACTTAGAGCAAAATAGAGTGGGGAAAGGGCCGCTTATGCAACAGTTCACATGTCTCTAAGTATCAAGGCATATGCTACCTATGACAGATGTGGATTTAAATATCAAGTCACAAAAGTTAGGCACCTGTTTTCCAGTCCAAAATTATAAGAGAAGCTTTTTCAGTTTGTACACAGTTTATCTTTAGTTGAAGAATTCATGTAGAAGTTAGTTGATTGATTGCATTATTTAAATACTTTTGGTATTCATTCTTTCAGTTGTGCCCTAGATCCTTTGTGGTTTGTTCTTTATTGTAGTGGCACATTCATGAAGTTATAGGTAGGTTATGTTGTTATCCTCTGACAAAAATTTTAATTAAAGTGCTTCTAATTAATTATACCACTGCTGTTTTCTCCAGGTTGAAATTTGAAATACATATGTCGGAGAAAGGGAGACATTTTTAACTCTCCTTTTAAAAGATCAGTTTGGAATGTTGTACTTTTGGGTAACTTCAAATTCCTGTGACATAAAAGTATAATAAAAGTATAATTTGCAAATGATTAATCCATAATGTGATATAAATGCTTTTAGTGTTTTGATGGGGAGGGAGAAAGGGAGGGACAAAATGACTGAGATTTAGAAAAATAACTGCTGTCCATTTCTGGTGAATTACTTAAACACAAATGTAGAGTTGTGTGCTTATCTGTCAGAGCTACAAAATAATGAGAGTTTAAAGGAATTGTTACAAAATATTTGCATTAGTAATGGTAAATAGTCATGTATATGATTTTAAATTGTCATTCCTTTTTATTTACACACACACACACACACACACACACACACACACACACACACACACACACACACACACACACAGGCATTTTAAATCACCAAGTGGAAAGCCTCGATTTAAATCAACTTTTTCTTTGTACTTCAATTATTTTCTAAAGAAAGATGCAGTCTCATTGGTTAATATAACTGTTAAAACATGTTCATTTTCAACTAAATAGAGCCTCTGTGTTAGATTTGGTACATCATTTTGATACCGAAGAGGGTACTTTATAACTATATATTTAAGCAGTTATATAGCTTAATATTTTCAGATTCTTATTCAATATAAATTTTTAGAATGTTAGAAAATGGTGAATGATATATTGCTTATTTACTAAGTAATTAACTCTTTGCTAGTGATTTGTGTCAAGCTGCATTAGGATGGTAACTAGAATTTAATTAAACACACAAAACAGCATATAAAATATATTGTATTAACCAAAACAAGCCCTTAATATACTACATGACATATTGTGATATATTTATAAAGTTTGGTGTTCAAAGTTTGATATTTTCCTCGACTATTTCTGTATATTGAAAAAGCAGCCTTTGACTCAAAATTTTTGATAGAGGCTTATGGATTCAGCATATATATTTTTTTATTTAAATGTTTTAAGAGACTATCATGAGTTTAGGCCTGAACATATTTGAATTAAATTTGGATTTCATTTTGAATGAGTTTATTTTAAAAAATAAAAAATTTGAGTTTAAATAACAAAATTTAAAAAAAACTATTTAAATATAAAAAATCACTTTTTATCCACCCTGAGATAGACAGACAGACAGACAGACACATCCTGTTATGAAGCCTCTTAAAGCCATTTATTTTAAATGTACTTAAAAAGCTCTTGGAACCCTTAACCTTTCCACACTCAGGAATAATTCCACCCTCCTGCTGTTCTATATGTCGGGAGCAGCGGGAGGTCAGAGGACTGTAGCTCAGCTAAGAAGAAAAGATCTTCAAGGGGAATAATCTATGGGGCCCTACATCCAGTCATTGGGAGGAATAGGGGAGAAGCAGGATCAGGTACTTGCATTCTCCCCAAGATACCAAAAGAGCCTCCCAGAGGCAGGTGAATCATAGAATATCAGGGTTGGACGGGACCTCGGGAGGTCATCATCTAGTCCAACCCCCTGCTCAAAGCACGACCAATCCCCAACTAAATCATCCCAGCCGGGGCTTTGTCAAACCTGACCTTAAAAATCTCTAAGGAAGGAGAAGTTTTTGGAAAGTGTAGGGGACAATTTCCTGGTACAAGTGCTGGAGGAACCAACTAGGGGAAAAGCTCTTCTTGACCTGCTGCTCACAAACAGGGAAGAAAGAGTAGAGGAAGCAATAGTGTATGGGAACCTGGGAGGCAGTGACCATGAGCTGGTCGAGTTCAGGATCCTGACACAAGGAAGAAAGGAGAGCAGTAGAATACAGACCCTGGACTTCAGAAAAGCAGACTTCGACTCCCTCAGGGAACTGGTGGGCAAGGTCCCCTGGGAGAATAACATGAGGGGGAAAGGAGTCAAGGAAAGCTGGCTGTATTTTAAAGAATCCTTATTGAGATTACAGGAACAAACCATCCCGATGTGTAGAAAGAAAAGTAAATATGGCAGGCGACCAGCTTGGCTTAACAGTGAAATCCTTGCTCGTCTTAAACACAAAAAAGCAGCTTACAAGAAGTGGAAGATTGGACAAATGACCAGGGAGGAGTATAAAAATATTGCTCAGGCATGCAGGAGTGAAATTAGGAAGGCCAAATCACACTTGGAGTTGCAGCTAGCTGGAGATGTTAGGAGTAACAAGAAGGGTTTCTTCAGGTATTTTAGCAACAAGAAGAAAGTCAAGGAAAGTGTAGGCCCCTTGCTGAATGAGGGAGGGAACTTAGTGACAGAGGATGTGGAGAAAGCTAGTGTACTCAATGCTTTTTTTGCCTCTGTCTTCACAGACAAGGTCAGCTCCCAGATGGCTGCACTCCGCAGCACAGTATGGGGAGGAGGTGACCAGCCCTTTGTGGAGAAAGACGTAGTTCGGGACTATTTAGAAAAGCTGGACGAGCACAAGTCCATGGGGCCGGATGCACTGCATCCGAAGGTGCTAAAGGAGTTGGCCTATGTGATTGCAGAGCCATTGGCCATTATCTTTGAAAAATCATGGCAATCGGGGGAGGTCCCGGATGACTGGAAAAAAGCTAATGTAGTGCCCATCTTTAAAAAAGGGAAGGAGGAGGATCCGGGGAACTACAGGCCAGTCAGTCTCACCTCAGTCCCTGGAAAAATCATGGAACAGGTCCTCAAGGAATCAAATCTGAACCACTTAAAGGAGAGGAAAGTGATCAGGAAAAGTCAGCATGGATTCACCAAGGGCAAGTCATGCCTGACTAACCTAATTGCCTTCTATGATGAGATAACTGGCTCTGTGGATGAAGGGAAAGCAGTGGATGTGCTATTTCTTGACTTTAGCAAAGCTTTTGATACAGTCTCCCACAGTATTCTTGCCAGCAAGTTAAAGAAGTATGTGCTGGATGAATGGACTGTAAGGTGGATAGAAAACTGGCTAGATGGTCGGGCTCAACGGGTAGTGATCAATGGCTCCATGTCTAGTTGGCAGCCGGTATCAAGTGGAGTGCCCCAAGGGTCGGTGCTGGGGCCGGTTTTTGTTCAATATCTTCGTTAACGATCTGGAGGATGGTGTGAACTGCACCCTTAGCAAGTTTGCAGATGACACTAAACTGGGAGGAGTGGTAGATATGCTGGAGGGTAGGGATAGGATACAGAGGGACCTAGACAAATTAGAGGATTGGGCCAAAAGAAATCTGATGAGGTTCAACAAGGACAAGTGCAGAGTCCTGCACTTAGGATGGAAGAATCCCATGCACTGCTACAGACTAGGGACCGAATGGCTGGGCAGCAGTTCTGCAGAAAAGGACCTAGGGGTTACAGTGGACGAAAAGCTGGATATGAGTCAACAGTGTGCCCTTGTTGCCAAGAAGGCTAACGGCATTTTGGGTTGTATAAGTAGGGGCATTTCCAGGAGATCGAGGGACGTGATCATTCCCCTCTATTCGGCACTGGTGAGGCCTCATTTGGAGTACTGTGTCCAGTTTTGGGCCCCACACTACAAGAAGGATGTGGATAAATTGGAAAGAGTCCAGAGGAGGGCAATAAAAATGATTAGGGGGCTGGAGCACATGACTTATGAGGAGAGGCTGAGGGAACTGGGATTGTTTCGCCTGCGGAAGAGAAGAATGAGGGGAGATTTGATAGCTGCTTTCAACTACCTGAAAGGGGGTTCCAAAGAGGATGGATCTAGACTGTTCTCAGTGGTAGAAGATGACAGAACAAGGAGTAATGGTCTCAAGTTGCAGAGGGGGAGGTTTAGGTTGGATATTAGGAAAAACTTTTTCACTAGTAGGGTGATGAAGCACTGGAGTGGGTTACCTAGGGAGGTGGTTGAATCGCCTTCCTTAGAGGTTTTTAAGGTCAGGCTTGACAAAGCCCTGGCTGGGATGATTTAGTTAGGGTTGGTCCTTCTTTTAGCAGGGGTTGGACTAGATGACCTCCTGAGGTCCCTTCCAACCCTGAGATTCTATGATTCTATGAATAAAAATAATAAAAAATGAATACATTAAATTAAAAAAACTGTTGGTGTGTGCCACAAGCCAATAAAAGTTGAGAAAATCCAAAATTCAAGCTGATCTTTAGTGTGGAAGTGGGAATCTTGACTAATCATTTTAGTGTGTACAACGGCAAAAGCAAAACTGTTGCGTCTAGTGCCACTGCCTTTGTGTGCTTCATCATTCCTTCCTGTGAAGAGTTAAGTTCCAGAAGGAGACCACAGGGGAGGTAGTAAATCTTCAGAGGGCACTTCCCCAGCTTGACCCTGAAGTACAATTCCTTAAACTGAAACCTCTGAGCAAACTTATACAGTCCTTTCTTTATCTGCAGGTCAGACACCATCTGCTTTCACTGCAGATTTCTACTTACTGTTATGGACACCACATCTGGAATACATTGTGTATTCTCTTTCCGTTCAGGGCATAAGAAAGACGAAAAGTGCTAAGTAATGTTTAGAGTTTTATCTGGTATCTGATTTCTATTGAGAGCTTGGCTGAGGCATTTGGAAATGCTCAGGGAGGTTAGATCAGAGATGACAAATAATTTCCCTTGAAGCTCACTTAACAAGCAAAAAAGAAAAGTAGTTTACAGATTTAATTTTAACGATTTCATCGTATGCTGTGAATATTTGTTTTTCTTTTTTTGGTGGGAGTCCACGTGAATCTATTCGTAGGTAGAGAAATTATCAGTAAGGTAAAGGGTAGTGTAAATCCTTTTTGAAGCCTATGTCGCACATGTTGTAAAGCATTTCCTTCTTTCAAAGCATTCGTATTGCTAGTGCAAACCTATAACTTTAAAAGGGTAATTTAGTGTGCAAATAAAAGTATAAAGTATTGTAAAAC
Source organism: Chelydra serpentina (assembly GCA_037349315.1). Lineage (NCBI taxonomy): Eukaryota > Metazoa > Chordata > Testudines > Chelydridae > Chelydra > Chelydra serpentina. Next base: position 51,573,884 of record JBAIAC010000010.1, read on the forward strand.
TAACGTGCTTCCTTATGTTTCTGTTTTTAGGTGATACTTTAGATGGAATTGGATGTTACAAAGATCATTTGCCAGAAAATTCCATTACTGGAACTTTTTTTCGATGGGAAGAGGATGAAATACCAAGGTTAGCATGTCTAAACAACTTAAAAAAAAATAGTACACTAATATGTAGAGAAGACAGAAACTTATAGGCAGTTAAATATATTAATCCGTGAATGACCTCTGAATTCCAGTGTTTAATTTTAATTATCCCAGTGTGCCATTTTTCTTTGTGCAAAGAATGCAAAAATTAGGCACAACGTAGGTAATAATTTTGTGTTACTTTAGTTTTGTATGAAGAGGACTCATTTAACCATCATCTCTTTTTCAGGATTTTATCACTTGGTTGTAAAAACTCACTCTAGTATAAAACTTGAAATACAAATGTAAAATTCAGATGTCAGTTATTTTTAAAATAAACTTTCCAACTATTGGCATTTGATTAAAGATCAATTAAAGACAAGTTATTTCAGAGAATATTTACATCTTCATTGACAAATGGTAATCACCCCCGTAATAATGTGAATAGTGGACCATCAAACTACACTTAGCTGCTGGTTCCTAAAGACAGCAGCAATCATTCAGAGCTTTAAAGTCTCTTGCACTCTTCTAGTTTTCCATGAGTTTCTCAGTCTTTAGTCAGTTGCTTGTAACGATGGTTGCAGCAGCTTTACAGCAATGTGTGTTTGTGTGTTCTCCAGAAAAGGAAGATGAAAAAGAGAGTGGAAAATACTTCGTGCTGCTTAGAGCTATGTAATATACCACAGCAGGTTCATTCCCTGAGCCACCTTCTAAACTTTTTCCCAGGTCTTGTATCTACTCACATTTTCAGAAAGCTTGAGATCATTCCTTTCCTTTCAATCCTCTTTGAGTGACTTCTCCATATTCCCACTTGTATGGATCAAGGTTCCTGTGCTGTGAGATTCCAGAATCTTCTGGTGAGGACTGTGTTGGTGCCACTCATCTCCTCCCCCCCCTCCCCCACTGAACGAAGGATTTTGAGGGTATAAAGGGAGTGACGTCAATCACTCTTCAGTTCCTCCTAATCGCTTATGATGCAGTGAGCTTGAATCATATGTGATGTTCTCAATATTTCTTTTATCGTTTTTTATTTCTTTCTACCCTTTGAGGACTATTTTTATCCATAGTTAGTCAGCTTTTCCAAAGAGAAGAGAAGAAAGACGGGTGCCTGTAGAGCCTTAGAGATCATCTGAACCCAGAAAAGTAGAAGAGCCACCTCACTTTCCTGTTGATGTATGAGCCTCTGTACGTTTGGTTGACTAAGACTGGCCATCTGTAAATTCAGCATCAACTTTGGGGATCCACTCACTATAGCGTCTAGTTGCCTGGTTTAAGTAGCACCACAATCACTGGATTAATCCTGGTTGATCAAGTTCAGTCCCAGGGATCCATCATTCTTTGACTTTAGAGAACCACTTGCTACAGCCCAAGTGTGGTACTAAGGGGCTAGCATTGTCAACTATTCAGATCTATTAAATGCACACGTTCAAGAATTGAGAGCATTTACAAAAATTCTCTGCCAATTCAGCTTATTCCTCATGCATCCATCCTTATGCATTTTAATCAGATCACAGGACAAACCATTGGCCATTGTCCTTGTGACAAATGCGATGGACACATGGAATATTTAAAGACTATTGTATCAACTTTATAAATGTTATACGTATCTTTATTTAGTGACGGTATTCCTGACTAAATAGGGGAGCTAAAAGTTTTCCAGCAGGAACTAAAAACACTGGGCGGATAATTAATGTACATCCCTAATGCAGGTAACAAGTTTGTGGGAGTGTCACTCTTTCCCTCTCCTTAAACCCTCTGTCCTGGTTCAATAGGCCTGCATATAAAGCATTGTAAACTGTATAAAGAGACTGCTCTTCTCAGGAAGCGGTTCAGTCATCCTCAATCCAAGAACTGACATTAGACTTGTGACCAAGAGAGGCAAACCATGCGGAATATGTAAAGTATTTTAAATCCTAGCAGTCTCCATATGGAAGACGGCTGACTGCCCGGTAAGCTACACCTGCATAAGTTGTTAATTGTTTTTTAAGATGTGTTATCTCTGTAATGCTTTTGGTCTGCAATAATAATACTTTGCTTTATGAAAGTTGGCTGATCACTGGCTAACTCTGTCATTGCCCCTGAGAGAACAGAAATGCAGGTTCAGAAATAAAAATCCTGAACTAAAGTCAGACCTGCTGAGATAATTGCAGTGCATTGTGGGAGTCTGCAGCCTAAGTCCCTGATCTGAAGAGAGAGGACTCTGGGATCCTGCCTGGAGAAAGTTGACTGTTAGAGGCCTAAGAAGGTATTTAAGTGGGGTACCTTCAAGAAGGCTACAAAGGGATCAGAGGTTCAGCAACCCTGGAAACTGGCAGTCCTGATCAGCAGTTGGTGATAGGGAAAGCCAGACCTCTGGAAGAAATAAGTTGAATTGACTGGAAGGGCATCTCAAAGCCCTACAAGTTTTCTGTGTCATAGGAAAACAAAATACAGTAGTTACTGATCTCAGTCATCAGTCAATCTGTCCAAGAAAAGTGGCATGTAAAACACGAGAGGCTTCAGATATTAGAAGCTGGCCACAAGTGCCAAAAAATGTGAATCTTCTGCTCCAGATGTAGTTTTTCAAGCGTACTCCTCATTCTGGTGGAACAGATCTTAGGTATATGAGTTTTCTCTTTCTTCTTTTTTAAAGCAGAAACTTTTAAGAGAAATAAAAACGACAGAGCTTTGCTATAATAATACCTCCAAACAGGCAACGGAGGGCATGATATGTGAACCCAATACAGATATTACAGGTCTTGCTATTCCTTTATTTGCAGATCTACCATGTCAAGGGGCATATTTTCACCTAGAAAAAGATTTGTCCTTTCTGCTTAGTAAACGAAGGGACTGAAATGCTAGCCATAGGAATTTTTTTAGTGTAGATGATTGAATCTGAGGGTTTTCACCTGGCCAAGAACTAAACATGACAATGGTCTGAGGTCAACGGCTTGCTATTTTTAAGTCCTGCACCAATTTCAAAATAGCACTGCTGGTGGAAAGAACTAGTAACTATTAACTTCTGATATTTCACTAACCCCTACAGATATTAATGAATACTATATACCTGTTTCTCATCCTTTATAGATTGGTGACCCCTTATACGAAGTCAAAAATTTTCACAATCCCCTGACATTTTCTATAAAAGCAAGAGTAAAAAATGTATCAGTAAGTTTATATAATACAACTACTCCTAAACTACTAAATTTGACCTCACAAACTTTGAAGGTTTTGGTTGTCCAGAAGTTATCCTCAAAACTTTATTTCTTTTGCTTTAGAGCTGTAATAAAATTTTCAAAGCCTCACAATCCTCCTTGTTGCCTTTACTGACTCTTCACTCACTCCCCCACCTTCCAGGAGTTGCAACCCAGAATTGAGAAGTACTGCAATATACCATTGGAAAAACAAGAGTTTTTAGCTTTCTAGTTCTGATAGTTTGAGAGATATTAGAAATCAGAGCAGTGTGATTTTATGTTTATCATACCTTACCTCCACTTTCAATTCCCACCTGATAGTGTCTATCTTGAGAATTATTACAGCTAAAACTAAAGCTATATGCCATTTAAAAATGTCGAAACGTAGATTTCAAATGGTGGTAAAGCATTAATCTCAAAATCCAGGGCTTTATGGAAAAATAATATCAAACAAGTTGTCTTTCACACACTATTAATCAGAATAATTTTATTCTAAAGTATTGATATCACTGAAGATACTGAAAAAAAATTTGTTATTGAATGTCAGCTATTCAGACTTACCAGTATTTCAATAAAATTTAAAAAGTTCGTCTAGTTGTGTTTCTAGAAGTGGGAACTGCAGTAAAAGGACAAAGTCATTTGAGAGTCTGCTAGAGTCCCATGCTGCTGTTGATGCAATAAGCAGTTCCTGATTCTTCATCAGGAACTACAAAGACCTATTTATGCAATGTGATAGACACCTGATTTAGAGAGAAAAAGATACTCTGATATTTTCTTCACTTACCTCAGGTTTCTTGGACATGGAAAGAGGAATTGCGTACAATAACAGCAGCAATGGACTTGAGAAGCCTTTAGACTTTGCAGTAGTTCCCCTTGCACAAAGACACACATCCACTTTTTAAGTCTTGTTGAACTATTGAAGTTTTACTTAGCTGACAACCAATAATACCTCAAATTTTGAGAAAAAAATGGAAATAGGAGATGCTGAAAAATGTTAAGGTCTTATATTTCACAACCTGCCAGAACTAGAAACAATTTGTCAATCCATTATAAATACTTTAATGTTTAATAAAGTTTTCTAAACAATGGTCCTGGACCAGTGATCAGAGAGCATTTTCAATCCTTGCTGGTGGCAGTTTATGTAAGTGATAATAGCTAGGAATTGTCCCTGAACTTCTACTTTTTCTGGAAGTGTAACTATCTGGAAAATTGTTTTACAGCTTTGGGTTTAATAGAAATTGTGATAATCCTGTGGCAGTCCACTTAATCACAGAATGATCCAGGTGTGTTGAATGGGATTTATTTTGGAGCTTAAAAAAACTTATAGTAGCCCATTAAAATCCCAATGTTGTATACTGCCCTATACCTATATGGATACATTAAAGTATAAAGAAGATGGAAATGGCATGGTCTATGATACATATCCACTGCTTTAGACTGGAAAGCTGTGCTTAAATAAAATTGAGGCATAGAAGGAGACCTTGATTAATCAGGGAATTCTGAAAATCTCCTAGCTGTTGCTTATCTGCTGTCTATAACTTAAACTCAGTGTTAACCCTATGAATTTTGGCTCGCATATGGTGCAAAATGCAGCATCACACCATCGGGGGGAAGGATAGCTCAGTGATTTGAGCATTGGCCTGTTAAACCAGGGGTTGTGAGTTCAATCCTTGAGGGGGCCATTTAGGGATCTGGGGCAAAAATTGGGGATTGGTCCTGCTTTGAGCAGGGGGTTGGACTAGATGACCTCCTAAGGTCCCTTCCAACCTGATATTCTATGATTCTATGATCATTTTAAAATTTACAGTATTTTGAAATTGAGTCTACTCTTCTCCTTGTTAACCTCAACTTTGTTTACCATCTACTGTCTTTATGTTCCTTCTTCCCAAGACTCTAGTTTAGTTGGGCTGAGATTACGTAGTTATTCTGAGCACCCAGATTGGCAGGACAGTAAATAGTAAAATTTTCCCACTAAAAAAACATTTCTTCTGGTGGAAACAGCCACAAAAATCCATAATAAGATCAAGAATTCTATCCATCACTCAGATTCATAGCATTTAAGGCCTGAAGGGACTATTACAATAATCTATTCTGGCCTGCATAATACAAGCCATAGAATTTTATCAAGTGATACCTACATCAAGCCCAGAGCATCTGGTTGAGTTAAAGCATATCATTTTAGAAGGACATCCAGTCTTGATTTAAAGACTACAAGTGATGGAAGATCCAAAACATATCTATGTAAATTGTTCTAATAACTATCAGTTAGTCAGTTTAAATCAATTTAATATGTGCTGCTTCAGTTTTTGTATAGTTCACATTTTTTAATCAGAATGTTGTACAGTACTAAATCAAGTGCCTTAGAGAAGTCTTAGGGTATGTCTACACTACGAAATTATGTTGAATTTATAGAAGTCGATCTTTAGAAAGCAATTTTATACAGTCAATTGTGTGTGTCCCCACTAAGCGCATTAAGTCGGTGGAGTGCATCCTCAATACCATGGCTAGCATCGACTCATGGAGCGGTGCACTGTGGGTAACTATCCCACAGTCCCCGCAGTCTCCGCTGCCCATTGGAATTCTGGGTTAAGCTCCCAATGCCTGATGGGGCAAAAACATTGTCGCGGGTACTTTTGGGTACATGTCGTTAGTCTCCCTCTCCCCGTCCCTCCGTGAAAGCAACGGCAGACAATCGTTTCGCGCCTTTTTTCCTGGGTTACCCGTGCAGATGCCATAGCACGGCAAGCATGGAGCCCACTCAGCTCACCGCTGCTGTTGTGAGCATTGTAAACACCTCGCGCATTGTCCTGCAGTATGTACAGAACCTGGCTAGGAGACACCAGCACAAGGACAATTGTGAGGAGGACATGGACACAGACTTTCCTGAAAGCACGGGATGTGGCAATTGGGACATCATGGCGGCAGTGGGGCAGGTTGATACAGTGGAACGCCGATTCTGGGCCCGGCAAACAAGCACAGACTCGTGGGACCGCATAATGTTGCAGGTATGGGATGATTCCCAGTGGCTGTGAAACTTTTGCATGAGTAAGGCCACTTTCCTGGAACTTTGTGAGTTGCTTTCCCCCGCCCTGAAGCACAGGAATACCAAGATGAGAGCTGCCCTGACAGTTGAGAAGCAAGTGGTGATATCCCTGTGGAAGCTTGCAATGCCTGACTGCTACCAGTCAGTCGGGAATCAGTTTGGAGTGAGCAAATCTACTGTGGGGGCTGCTGTGATCCAAGTAGCCAAGGCAATCACTAACCTTCTGCTAGCAAGTTTAGTGACTCTGGGAAATGTGCTGGTCATAGTAGATGGCTTTGCTGCAATGGGGTTCCCTAACTGTGGTGGGGCAATAAACGGAACGCATATCCCTATCTTGGCACCGGACCACCTTGCCAACCAGTACGTAAACCGCAAGGGGTACTTCTCAATGATGCGGCAAGCACTGGTGGATCACAAGGGACGTTTCACCGACATCAACTTGGGATGGCCGGGAAAGGTGCATGACGCTCGCATCTTTAGGAACTCCGGGCTGTTTGAACAGCTGCAAGAAGGGACTTACTTCCCAGACCAGAAAATTACTGTTGGGGATGTTGAAATGCCAGTAGTGATCTTTGGAGACCCAGCCTACCCTTGCTCCCATGGCTCATGAAGCTGTACACAGGCAGCCTGGACAGTAGTAAGGAGTAGTTCAACTATAGGCTGAGCAAGTGCAGAATGGTGGTAGAATGTGCCTTTGGATGTTTAAAAGCTCGCTGGCACTGTTTGCTGACTAGGTTAGACCTCAGCGCAACCAATATTCCTATTGTTATTGCTGCTTGCTTTTTGAGAGTAAGGGGGAGACATTTATGTCGGGGTGGGAGGTTGAGGCAAATCGCCTCGTGGCCGATTTTGAGCAGCCAAACACCAGGGCGATTAGAAGAGCACAGCTAGGCGCGCTGCGCATCAGAGAGGCTTTGAAAACCAGTTTCATGACTGGCCAGGCTACGGTATGACAGTTGTGTGTGTTTCTCCTTGATGCAAACCCCTCTCCCTTTGTTGATTTTAATTCCCTGTAAGCCAATCACCCTCCCCCCTTCAATCACAGCTGGCAAAGGAAATAGTCACTATTGTTTTGAAACATGCATTTTCTTTATTGATTAAAAAAAGGAAGATAACTGACAAGGTAGCCCGGGTGGGGAAGGAGGCAACGACAATGCCCCATTGCTCATTGTAGCCACACTACATATCAAAACTTATTGAATGACAGCCTTCTATTGCTTGGGCCATCCTCTGGAGTGGCTGGGTGCCCGGAGCCACCTCTCCCTCATTTTTGGGAGTCTGGGTGAGGAGGATATGGAACTTGGGGAGGAGGGCAAGTGGTTATACAGTGGATGCAGAGGCGGTCTGTGCTCTTGTTGCCTTTCCTGCAGCTCCACCAGATGCCGGAGCATGTCCATTTGCTCCCCCATTAGCCTCAGCATTGCATCCTGCCTCTTCTCATCGTGCTCACTGTTTGATTTCCTGGCCTCTGTTACTGTATGCCTTCACGCATTCAGCTGTGCCCTATCAGTGCAGGAGGACTGCATGAGCTCGGAAAACATGTAATCGCGAGTGCATTTTTTTCGCCTTCTAATCTGTGATAACCTCTGCGACAGAGATGAGAGGGGGAGCGTAGACACATTTGCACCTGCGGGGGAATAAAAAAGGAGAGTAGAATTTAAGAAGATAAATTTCTGAGAACAAAAGGGAAATTCTTTCACAGTTAAGCAATTCACAGCAGACTGCACATGTGCTTTAGGTACAAGGTCGCATTTTGCCTTTTATATTGAGTGTCTGCCAGTATGGTGACACATCACACATGGCTGGGCAACAGAATTCAGTTTCCAGGCAGCCATGGTAAGCCAAAGAGTACGCGGGATTGGCTTCTTCCGCCTTCATAACATGTGGGAATGGTTTCAAACTGCAGCGCCCTTCTTTCCCATAGCAAGCAGTGTCGGTTGGGTTGGCCATTTAAAAGGAGGGGCTGCGGTTTTCGGGTGGATGTGCAGCACAGCCCTCCACCCACCTCATCGTGTGGCGATTCTCTGGGATGATCCCTTCACCCCTCCCCTCACCATGTGGCTATCATCAGGGATGATCCCTTTTAGCCAAACGCAAACAGCCCAGCATTAACGGGGTCCTTTGACTGTTCCCTTACAAAAATTCCCCTATTTCAACCAAGTAACCATGAATGATATCACTCTCCTGAGGCTAACACAGAGAGATAAAGACTGAATGTTGCTTGAATGTAACCAAAACCCAGGACCATTTGCTACCATGCTTTGTGCTGCAATGATTCCATTCTACTTGGTACTGACATGGCGTGGTAAAGTATCCTACCATGGAGGATGGAATAAGGCAGCCCTCCCCAGAAGCCTTCTGCAAAGGCTTTCAGAGTACCTCCAGGAGAGCTTCATGGAGATGTCTCTGGAGGATTCCCGCTCCATCCCCAGACACATTAACAGACTTTTCCAGTAGCTGTACTGGCCGCAAATGCATCCCAAGTCTTCAGGGAAAATCAAACATTAAACACAATTGCTTTTAACCCTGTATTGTAGTTACAAAGGTACGCTCACCAGAGGTGCCTTCTCCGGCTTCAGGGTCTGGAAACCCTTCTTGGGAGGGTATTGGCTCCAGGGTGATGAAAAGGTCCTGGCTACCGGGGAGAACAGAATCTCTGCTTGCCCGTTGCACATTCTCCTCCACAAAATCCTCCTCCCTGTTGTGTGAGACTCCCCCCTTGCAGGTGTCCATGGACAGTGGTGGGGTAGTGATAGGGTCCCGTCCCCCCCGCCCCCAGAATGCCATGCCGCTGATCATAGAAGCGACATGTATGGGGCTCTGACCCAGAGTGACTGTTTGTCTTTTGGTAGGCTTGCCTGAGCTCCTTAACTTTCACGCGGCATTGCTATGTGTCCCTGTTGTAGCTTCTCTCCACCATGCCCTATGCGATTTTTGGCATATATATTAGCATTTCTTCTTTTTGATTGGAGTTCGGCCTGCACAGATTCTTCTCCTCAAACAGCAATCAGATCCAGTGTCTCCCTTTCAGTCCATGCTGGAGCTCATTTGCAATTCTGGGACTACATAGTCACCTGTGCTGCTGAGCTAGCCACACTGACCAAACAGGAAATGAAATTCAAAATTTCCCAGGGCTTTTCCTTTGTACCTGGCTAGTGCATCGGAGTTAAGTGTTGTCCAGAGCGGTCACATTGGAGCACTCTGGGATAGCTCCCGGAGGCCAATACTGTCGAATTGTGTCTGCACTACCCCAAATTTGACCCAGCAAGGTTGATTTTAGCACTACTCCTGTCGCCAGGGAGGAGTACAACAGTCGATTTTAAGAGCCCTTTAGGTTCACGGAATGGGGTTGGTTGTGTAGACGCATTACTTATAAAATCTACCTAGCGCAGCTAAATTCGACCTAACCTTGTAGTGTAGACCAGGACTTAAGTATATGATTTGTCAACCAAACTTGCGATCTCCTCAAAAAATATCAGGTTTGTCTGGCAAGATATATTTTCCACAAAACCACATTGATTGGCATTAATTATGCTGCCAACCTTTAATTCTTTACTAATTACATCTCTTATCGACTTTTCCATGCTTTTTGTTGAGATCAATGTCAAGCTAACCAGCTTATCGTTAGTCAAAGGGAAGATAATTGATAATTTTTTTAAAATAAAAATTTGATTTTTTTAAATTAAATGCGTTTTTCTTTTCAAAAATCTATTTAAAATTAAATTTGAAATTATGACAGCCTATGTTCAGGCCTAAATTTACAATAATTTATTTAAAAATATTAAGCAATATATATTTGCTGCCAAAGACTTAAAGAGAGTCAGATCATTGAACTGGTAGAAGTCACTAGCTGAGCACATGGAACCAATGTTTGCTGAAGTACTAAGCAAGTTTTTATGCAGTAGTGTTGGTCACAGGATATTAGTGAGACAAATTAGGTGAGGCAATATCTTTTATTGGACCAACTTCTATTGATCAGGGAGACCTACTTTCGAGTTGCACAGAGCCTTTCTTCAGGTCTGGGAAAGTGAGCATTACAGCTAAATACTAAGGGTATGTCTACACTATGACAGTAGTCCAATTTTACCAAAACCGATTTTTGGGAACCGATATTATAAAGTCGAACGTGTGTGTCCACACTAAGCACATTAATTCGGCGGTGTGAGTCCACAGTACCGGGACAAGCGTCGACATTCCAAGTGGTGCACTGTGGGTAGGTAACCCACAGTTCCCGCAGTCCCCGCTGCCCATTTGAATTCTGGGTTGAGCTCCCAATGCCTGATGGGGCAAGAAATTTGTTGCAGGTGGTTATGGGTCAATGTCGTCATTCAACCCTCACTTCCCCCCCCCCCCCTCCGTGAAAGCAACGGCAGACAATCATTTCGCGCCCTTTTCCCTGGATTGCAAGTGCAGACGCCATAGCGCAGCGAGCATGGAGCCCGGTGAGATCATCGCAGCAGTTATGGCCGTTGCCAACACCTTGCGCATTATCGTGCACTTTATGCATAACTTGAACTTGAGAAAGCAGGCGAGGAGGCTATGGCAGCGCGGTGACGACAGTGATGAGGACATGTACACAGACCTCTCTCAAAGAACAGGACCCTGCAAATTGGACATCCTGGTTGCAATGGGGCAGGCTCATGCCATGGAACGCCGATTCTGGGCCCGGGAAACGAGCACAGACTGGTAGGACCGCATGGTGTTGCAGCTCTGGGATGAATCCCAGTGGCTGCGAAACTTTCGCATGCGTAAGGGCACTTTCCTGGAACTTTGTGATTTGCTGTCCCCTGCCCTGAAATGCCAGAACACCAGGATGAGAGCAGCCCTGACAGTTGAGAAGCGAGTGGTGCTAGCCCTCTGGAAGCTTGCAACGCCTGAGAGCTACCGGTCAGTCGCGAATCAGTTTGGAGTGGGCAAATCTACTGTGGGGGTTGCTGTGATGCAAGTAGCCAATGCAATCGTTGAGCTGCTGCTGTCAAAGGTAGTGACCCTGGGAAATGTGCAGGTGATAGTAGATGGCTTCGCCCCGATGGGATTCCCTAACTGTGGTGGGGCTAGAGACAGAATGCATATCCCTATCCTGGGACCGGAGCACCAGGACAGCCAGTACATAAACCGCAAGGGGTACTTTTCAATGGTGCTGCAAGCACTGGTGGATCACAAGGGACGTTTCACCAACATCAACGTCAGATGGCCAGGAAAAGTTCATGACGCTCGCGTCTTCAGGAACTCTGGTCTGTTTAGACGGCTGCAGGAAGGTATTTACTTCCTAGACCAGAAAATAACTGTTGGGGATGTTGAAATGCCTATAGTGATCCTTGGGGACCCAGCCTACCCCTTAATGCTGTGACTCATGAAGCCGTACACAGGCGCCCTGGACAGTAGTAAGCAGCTGTTCAACTACAGGCTGAGCAAGTGCAGAATGGTTGTGGAGTGTGCATTTGGATGTTTGAAAGGGCGCTGGCACAGCTTACTGACTCATTCTGACCTCAGCGTAACCAATATACCCATTGTTATTGCTGCTTGTTGTGTGCGCCACAATCTCTGTGAGAGTAAGGGGGAGATGTTTATGGCGGGGTGGGAGGTTGAGGCAAATCGCCTGGCTTAAGCTTACGCACAGCCAGACACCAGGGCAATTAAAAGAGCACAGCAGAATGTGCTGCGCATCAGGGAAGCTTTGAAAACTAGCTTTCTGACTGGCCAGGGTACTGAGTGACTCTTATGTTTGTTTCTCCTTGATGAAAACCTGCCCCCTTTTTTTACTCTGTTTATATTGCCTGTCCTCTCTAATTAAAAAACACCCTCCCCCCCCTTCAAGCATACCTTGCTTTGAAACGAAATAAAGGCACCATTGTTTAACAACCAAGTGTTCTTTAATCAACATTTATTAACAAAGGGAGAGAACTGGGAAGGTGGCCAGGGTGGGGTGAGGGAGGAGGGAAGGAAAAGGCCGCTTCAAAACTTGGGGAATGCCAGCCTTCTGCTGCTTGAGAAATCTGCCAGGGTGGAGTGGTTGGTTGCACGGAGCCTTCCCTTCCCTCCCCCCGCGTTTTTGGGACTCTGGGTGAGGAGGCTATGGGACTTGGGGAGGGGTGAGGGTAGTTACAGATGGGCTGCAGCGGCGGTCTGTCATCCTGCTTCCGTTCCTGCAGAATCTCCACTAGACGCTGGAGCGTGTCGGTTTGCTCCTGCAGTAGCCCCAGCATTGCCTCAGTCGCCCTCTGATCCTCCTGCCGCCATCTCTCGTCTCTCCTGTCCTCACGGGCGTCCCTCCTGTCCTCACGTTCACTGCTCACTTTCTTGTATTGGAAAATTGTGTCCCTCCACACATTCTGCTGAGCTACTTCAGTGCAGGAGCACTGCATGAGCTCAGAGAACATCTCGTCGCGCGTGCGTTTTTTTCACCGCCTTATCTGGGATAGCCTTTGGGAGGGAGATGCTGGGGGAAGCCTCAAAACAGTTGCAGCTGTGGAATGAAAAAAAGGGAGAGAATTTTTTTAAAAGATACATTGTATAGAACAATGCATATACTCTTTCGCGGTGAACAACACCATTCACAGTACCTAGCACGTGCTTTCAGTACAAGGTCGCATTTTGCATCTTTATATTGAGTGCCTGGGCCTTTGGTGTAGAGATCACACAAGCAGGGCTGGCCAATGGAATTCGGCTAGCAGGCGGCCATGGTAAGCCATAGACATTCGGCTTCTGAAACCTAAATTAACAGCAGCGCCCTCCTTTCCCGTTCCAAGCAAAGCCCGTTGAGTTGGCCAGTTAGTGCGGTGCTTTGTGGGTTAACATGCAGCAGCAGAAACCAAACCAACCCCAGCCATCCAGTTCTCTGGGATGATCGCTTTAGCAGGGTTCCCTCCCCACTCTAAACTCTAGGGTAAAGACGTGGGGACCCTCATTCAGAGCCCCTAAGCTTATTTTTACCAGCTTAGGTTAAATCCCCCAAGGTACAAAATTCCCTGCACCCTGAGAAATGCTTCTTTCGCTGCCACCATCAAGTATCTAACAGGAATCCAGGAAAGGAATCACTTGAACTTCCCTCCCGCCCCAAAATACCCCCTCAAGCTGTACACCCCCTTTCCTGGGGAAGCTTGAGAACAATCTCCCAACCAATTGGTTACACAGTGATCTAAAAACCCACCCCCTGGGTTTTAACACCATAGAAAACAGTCAACTTCTTAAAAGAAGGATTTTATTAAAAATAAAGAAGGTAAAATCATCTCTGTAAAATCAGGATGGTTACTATTTCACAGGGCACTATATTTCCAAACTCAGAGAGATTTCCCCCTCTGGACAAAACCTTAACGTTACAGAAAACCATGAATAACCTCCCCCCCCGCCCCCGCCATGCCCCTTCTAACCCAGGGAATACACCAAGCCGAAATTAAACAGAAATCTATATGCTATGCTATCTAAACTTACTTCAGAAAAGGGAGGTTTGATTTTCTGCAGGTTCCTTCTGTCTTCCAAGATCACTCTGACTCAGACAAAGACACACACACAAAGCCTTCCCCCCTCCTAAGATTTGAAAGTATCTTGTCCCCTTATTGGTCAGATGCCAGCCAGGTCAGGTGTCAGTCTGGTTACCTGCATTTCTTAACCCTTTACTGGGAAGAGGATTTTATAGTACTGCATCAGACCCACTCCCTTCATATTTATGACAAGCCTTTTCCCCACAGCGTGGCTGGTATCAGGGAAGATCCCTGCTAGCCGAACGCAAACTGCTCAGCATCAAGGCATCCCCTCCCCGCCCCCACCGCGTGGCTGGTATCGGGGAAGATCCCTGCTAGCCGAATGCAAACGGCTCAGCGTGAAGGGTACCCCTCCCCGCCCCCACCGTGTGGCTGGAAACTGCGGGAGTGATTTATTTTCAGGCACAGGCAAACAGCCCAGTAGAAACGGCCACCTCTGAATGTCCCCGTAATTAAATTCCCATATTTCAACCAGGTAACCATGAATGATATCACTCTGATGAGGATAACACAGACAGAGAAAGAATGGATGTTGCTTGAATGCCAGCAAACACCGGGGCCATATGCTGCCAGGCTTTGTCGTGCAATGAATCATAGAATCATAGAATCTCAGGGTTGGAAGGGACCTCAGGAGGTCATCTAGTCCAACCCCCTGCTCAAAGCAGGACCAACCCCAACTAGATCATCCCAGCCAGGGCTTTGTCAAGCCTGACCTTAAAAACCTCTAAGGAATCAATTTTGAACCACTTAAAGGAGGGGAAAGTGATCAGGAACAGTCAGCATGGATTCACCAAGGGCAAGTCATGCCTGACTAACCTAATTGCCTTCTCTGATGAGATAACTGGCTCTGTGGATGAGGGGAAAGCAGTGGATGTGCTATTTCTTGACTTTAGCAAAGCTTTTGATACAGTCTCGCACAGCGTTCTTGCCAGCAAGTTAAAGAAGTATGGGCTGGATGAATGGACGGTACGGTGGATAGAAAACTGGCTGGATGGTCGTGCTCAACGGGTAGTGATCAATGGCTCCATGTCTAGTTGGCAGCCGGTATCAAGTGGAGTGCCCCAAGGGTCGGTGCTGGGGCCGGTTTTGTTCAATATCTTCATCAACGACCTGGAGGATGGTGTGGACTGCACCCTTAGCAAGTTTGCAGATGACACTAAACTGGGAGGAGTGGTTGATACGCTGGAGGGTAGGAACAGGATACAGAGGGACCTAGACAAATTAGAGGATTGGGCCAAAAGAAATCTGATGAGGTTCAACAAGGACAAGTGCAGAGTCCTGCACTTAGGACGGAAGAATCCCATGCACTGCTACAGACTAGGGACCGAATGGCTGGGCAGCAGTTCTGCAGAAAAGGACCTAGGGGTTACAGTGGACGAAAAGCTGAATATGAGTCAACAGTGTGCCCTTGTTGCCAAGAAGGCTAACGGCATTTTGGGCTGTATAAGTAGGGGCATTTCCAGCAGATCGAGGGACGTGATTATTCCCCTCTATTCGGCACTGGTGAGGCCTCATTTGGAGTACTGTGTCCAGTTTTGGGCCCCACACTACAAAAAGGATGTGGATAAATTGGAAAGAGTCCAACGGAGGGCAACAAAAATGATTAGGGGGCTGGAGCACATGACTTATGAGGAGAGGCTGAGGGAACTGAGATTGTTTAGCCTGCAGAAGAGAAGAGTGAGGGGGGATTTGATAGCTGCTTTCAACTACCTAAAAGGGGGTTCCAAAGAGGATGGATCTAGACTGTTCTCAGTGGTACCAGATGACAGAACAAGGAGTAATGGTCTCAAGTTGCAGAGGGGGAGGTTTAGGTTGGATATTAGGAAAAACTTTTTCACTAGTAGGGTGGTGAAGCACTGGAATGGGTTACCTAGGGAGGTGGTGGAATATCCTTAGAATCATAGAATCATAGAATCTCAGGGTTGGAAGGGACCTCAGGAGGTCATCTAGTCCAACCCCCTGCTCAAAGCAGGACCAACCCCAACTAGATCATCCCAGCCAGGGCTTTGTCAAGCCTGACCTTAAAAACCTCTAAGGAAGGAGATTCCACCACCTCCCTAGGTAACCCATTTCAGTGCTTCACCACCCTATTAGTGAAAAAGTTATTCCTAATAGCACATCCACTGCTTTCCCCTCATCCACAGAGCCAGTTATCTCATCATAGAAAGCAATTAGGTTAGTCAGGCATGACTTGCCCTTGGTGAATCCATACTGACTGTTCCTGATCACTTTCCCCTCCTTTAAGTGGTTCAAAATTGATTCCTTGAGGACCTGTTCCATGATTTTTCCAGGGATTGAGGTGAGACTGACTGGCCTGTAGTTCCCCGGATCTTCCTTCTTCCCTTTTTTAAAGATGGGCACTACATTAGCTTTTTTCCAGTCATCCGGGACCTCCCCCGATTGCCATGATTTGTCAAAGATAATGGCCAATGGCTCTGCAATCACATCGGCCAACTCCTTTAGCACCCTCGGATGCAGTGCATCCGGCCCCATGGACTTGTGTTCGTCCAGCTTTTCTAAATAGTCCCGAACTACTTCTTTCTCCACAGAGGGCTGGTCACCTCCTCCCCATACCGTGCTGCGGAGTGCAGCCATCTGGGAGCTGCCCTTGTCTGTGAAGACAGAGGCAAAAAAAGCATTGAGTACACTAGCTTTCTCCACATCCTCTGTCACAAGGTTCCCTCCCTCATTCAGCAAGGGGCCCACACGTTCCTTGACTTTCTTCTTGTTGCTCACATACCTGAAGAAACCCTTCTTGTTACTCCTAACATCTCCAGCTAGCTGCAACTCCAAGTGTGATTTGGCCTTCCTAATTTCACTCCTGCATGCCTGAACAATATTTTTATACTCCTCCCTGGTCATTTGTCCAATCTTCCACTTCTTGTAAGCTGCTTTTTTGTGTTTAAGACGAGCAAGGATTTCACTGTTAAGCCAAGCTGGTCGCCTGCCATATTTACTTTTCTTTCTACACATCGGGATGGTTTGTTCCTGCAACCTCAATAAGGTTTCTTTAAAATACAGCCAGCTTTCCTCGACTCCTTTCCCCCTCATGTTATTCTCCCAGGGGACCTTGCCCATCAGTTCCCTGAGGGAGTCAAAGTCTGCTTTTCTGAAGTCCAGGCTCTGTATTCTACTGCTCTCCTTTCTTCCTTGTGTCAGGATCCTGAACTCGACCAGCTCATGGTCACTGCCTCCCAGGTTCCCATCCACTATTGCTTCCTCTACTATTTCTTCCCTGTTTGTGAGCAGCAGGTCAAGAAGAGCTTTTCCCCTAGTTGGTTCCTCCAGCACTTGCACCAGGAAATTGTCCCCTACACTTTCCAAAAACTTCCTGGATTGTCTGTGGACTGCTGTATTGCTCTCCCAGCAGATGTCGGGGTGATTAAAGTCACCCATGAGAACCAGGGCCTGTGATCTAGTAACTTCTGTTAGTTGCTGGAAGAAAGCCTCGTCCACCTCATCCGCCTGGTCTGGTGGTCTGTAGCAGACTCCCACCACGACATTACCCTTGTTGCTCACACTTCTGAATTTAATCCAGAGACTCTCAGGTTTTTCTGCAGTTTCATACTGGAGCTCTGAGCAGTCATACTGCTCTCTTACATACAACGCAACTCCCCCACCTTTTCTGCCCTGCCTATCCTTCCTGAACAGTTTATATCCATCCATGACAGTACTCCAATCGTGTGAGTTATCCCACCAAGTCTCTGTTATTCCAATTACGTCATAATTCCTTGACTGTGCCAGGACTTCCAGTTCTCCCTGCTTGTTCCCCAGGCTTCTTGCATTTGTGTATAGGCATTTAAGATAACTCACCGATCATCCTGCTGTCCCAGTATGGGGCAGGAGCCCTCCCCTCTTGCACTCACCTACTTGTGCTTCCTCCCGGTATCCCACTTCCCCACTTACCTCGGGGCTTTGGTCTCCTTCCCCCGGTGAACCTAGTTTAAAGCCCTCCTCACTAGGTTGGCCAGCCTGCTTCCAAAGATGCTCTTCCCTCTCTTCGTCAGGTGGAGCCCGTCTCTGCCTAGCACTCCTTCTTCTTGGAACACCATCCCATGGTCAAAGAATCCAAACCCTTCTGTCCGACACCATCTGCGTAGCCATTCGTTGACTTCCACGATTCGACGGTCTCTACCCCGGCCTTTTCCTGCCACAGGGAGAATGGACGAGAACACCACTTGCGCCTCAAACGCCTTTATCCTTCTTCCCAGAGCCACGTAGTCTGCAGTAATACGCTCAAGGTCATTCTTGGCAGTATCATTGGTGCCCACGTGGAGAAGCAGGAAGGGGTAGCGATCTGAAGGCTTGATGAGTCTCGGCAGTCTCTCCGTCACATCACGAATCCTAGCCCCTGGCAAGCAGCACACCTCTCGGTTTTCCCGGTCTGGGCGGCAGATAGATGACTCAGTCCCCCTGAGGAGAGAGTCCCCGACCACCACCACCCTCCTCCTCCTCTTGGGAGTGGTGGTCGTGGAACCCCCATCACTAGGACTGTGCATCTCATGCCTTCCAATCAGTGGAGTCTCCTTCTGCTCTGTTCCCTCAGATGCATCATTCACTCCACTCTCTGCACTAGTGCCTGTGGAGAGAACATGAAAACGGTTGCTCATCTGAATATGCGTTTCTTGTACATGGACTTGTCTCATACTCTTTCCTCTTCTGGAGGTCACATGCCGCCAATTATCCTTGCTGGTCTTCTGTCCCCGCTGCGCAGCCTGCTCTGAATCCTCACAACACTGCGCCCGCTGAAGCCAATCCTGACTAATGATACCAGAGTACCTGCTATTGGCCTGGCGTGGTAAAGTTTCCTACCGTGGAGGACGCAATAAGGCTGCTCTCCCCAGAAACCTTCTGCAAAGGCTTTTAGAGTACCTCCAGGAGAGCTTCATGGAGATGTCCCTGGAGGATTTCCACTCCATCCCCAGACTTGTTAACAGACTTTTCCAGTAGCTGTACTGGCCACGAATGCATCCCAAGTCCTCAGGGCAAATTAATCATTAAAAAATGATTGCTTTAAAACCATGTATTTTCAATTCAAAAGATACTCACCTGATGTGCCTTCTCCGGCTTCACGGTCCAGGATACTGCCTTGGGAGGGTATCTCTGTCAGGGTGATGAAGAGATCCTGGCTGTCGGGGAAATCGGTGTGCAGTGCACTTTCGACTACCTTGTCTTCATCATCTCCATCTTCCCCGTCCGCAAAAACATCAGACGAAGTGACTGATGAGAATACCCCATCGTCGGAGTCCACGGACAGGGGTGGGGTAGTGTGGCGGTCCCTCCTAGAATGGCATGCAGCGCAGCGTAGAAGCGGCATGTCTGGGCCTGTGACCCGGAGTGTCCGCTTGACTCTTTGGTCTTCCGGTACGCTTGTCTCAGCTCCTTAATTTTCATGCGGCACTGCGTTGCATCCCTGCTCTACCCTCTGTCCATCATGGCCTTGGAGATTTTTTTCATAGATTTTTGCATTCTGTTTTTTCAATCATAGTTCTGATAGCACGGATTCCTCTCCCCATACAGCTATCAGATCTAACACCTCCCGTTCTGTCCATGCTGGTGCCCTCTTTCGATTTTGGGATTGCATGGTCACCTCTGCATCGTTACCAGTGCTGCTGAGCTCGCCACGATGGCCAAACAGGAAATGAAATTCAAACTGGCCCTAACAGGAAATGAAATTCAAAAGTTCGCAGGGCTTTTCTTGTCTACCTGGGCAGAGCATCCGAGCTCGGACTGCTGTCCAGAAAGGTCACAGTGGTGCATTGTGGGATAGCTCCCAGGGACCAATACCGTCTAATTGTGTCCACACTAACCCTAATTCAAAACGGCAATATCGATTTTAGCGCTAATCCCCTCGGGGAGGAGTAGATAAATCGATTTTAAGAGCCCTTTATGTCGAAATAAATGGCTTCGTTGTGTGGACGGGTGAAGGGTTAATTCGATGTAACGCTGCTAAATTCGACATAAACTCTTTGTGTAGACTAAGTGGAACAGATTGTTTAGCATAGGTAGTTAGCACATATTCTAAGGAACCATTCAAGGTGGAGTGCCCTCTCTAGTCATAGGAGAAAAAGGGGGGATGAGGTAGTGGGTTACGGATTGTGGTAATAAGCCAAAAATCCAGTCTCTGTTCTGTTCATGATTTTTAGTGTCTAGCAGAATTAAGAATTTAAGCTCTTCAGGCTGATGTTTTGAAAGTGTTGTGCAGGTTTATTTTGAGGATGAGAACTGATAGGTCAGATATAGAGTGAGCATTTTGTGAAAAGTGTTCACCCACAGGTGACAGGATGTTTTTTGTCTTTTATCATTTTCCTGTCTGAGTTCATTGAAGAGAGTAGTGATTGTCTGGTTTCACCCACATAGTTGTTTTTGGGACCTTTAGTGCTCTGGATAAGGTATACCATATGTTATGATAGGCAGATTTAGGATCCATGGATCTTGAAAGGTGTGTTGGGGAGTGGGGAGAGATGTTGATCATTGTAGCAGGTTGCATCTGTTATTCTGGCAAGGTCTGGGGCCACTTTGAGTGGATGTGTCCTGGTCTGTGGGTGGGGAGCTTTCTTCTGGTGATGAGCTTGGAGAGGTAGGGGAGTTGTTTGAAGGCCAGCTTTTGACAGCAGTAGCCTCTTCTGCAGATGCAGAGAAAATATTTTCTTCTTTTCAGTTTATTCAACTCTTTCAGTTCAATGACTAATTTATTTAAAGTTAAGAAAGTAATTGGGAGTTGAAAAAGCAGGAAAACTTGTATTCCTCTTCCAATATATGACTAGTGTCTTGTTTACACTACAGAGTTAAGTCAACTTAAGTTACGTCGACTATCTCATGCCACTTTAATTACATCGGTTGTGCATGTCCACACAACGCTCCTTTTGTCAGCAGAGCCCGTCCCCAGTCAGTGCTCTTGCATCGACAGAGAGAGCGTTGCATCATGGGTGCAACTTGCCACCCTCTGCCACTGGGAGATCTCAGAATGAATCGCAGTTCATCATGCAGATGTGCTCAATGTCCCATGATGCAGTTCTTTCCATCCCATCATTCCACGAGCTTCTGACTCAGTTTCATGCCATTTTTAAACAGCCCTGTAAACTGTGCGCCGGTGATCTTTGCCTGAAAGCATGGATCCTGAACTGCTGACCAGTCTGGTGATGAGCGTTAAGAACACAACATGACTAGTCCTGCAGTATTTCATGAACTGAGAAACAGAGAATCTGTGGTGCCTTCCCTGCTTTGTGTAATGGAAAGAAACAATTCAAGATTGCTGCTGGCATTCACGGAGCAGATGCACATGGTGGACTGTCGGTATTGGGCTCGGGAGACAAGCACTGAGTAGTGAGATTGCATCGTGATGCATGTATGGGATGATGAGCAGTGGCTGCAGAATTTTTGGATTCACCTTCCTCAAACTGTGTGCAGAACTCATCCGTGCCCTACGGCACAAGGACCACCAGAATGAGAGCTGCCCTCATAGTGGAAAAGCGAGTGGCAATCGCTGTGTGGAAGCTGGCAAATCCAGACTGCTACCAGTCAGTCACAAATCAGTTTGGGGTTGGAAAGTCCACCATGGGGATTGCAGTGATGCAAGTGTGCTGGGCTGTTAATCGCCTCCTGCTATAATGGACTGTAACTCTGGGTAATGTGCATGAAATAATTGATGGTTTTGCAGCAATGGGATTCCCTAACTGTGACAGGGCAATAGATGGAATGCATATCCCTATTTTGGCACCAGACTGTCTTGTGATGGAGTACATCAACTGAAAGAGCTACTTTTCCATGGTCTTGCAGGCCCTGGTGGATCATCGGGGCCATTTCATGCACATCAATGCGGGCTGTTCAGGGAAAATTCAAGATGTACGCATCTTTAGGAACACTGGACTGTATAGAAAGCTGCACATTGGGATTTCTTTCCAGAAGATTTCTATGGGGGATGGATATATGCCCATAATGATCTTGGGAAACCCCGCCATCCCCTTGCTCCCATGGCTCATGGAAGTAAGGGGGAACCGAGAGAGAAGTAAAGAGCCCTTCAGCAACAGGCACCAAATGACTGTTGAATGTGCCTTTTGCAGATTAAAAAGTCGCTGGCGCCGCCTTTTTGGCAGGTTAGACCTCATTGAGGAAAATATTCCAATGGTCATAGCAGCCTGCTGTGCATCGCATAACATTTGCAAAGCGAAGGGGGAAAAGTTTCCCTAGGGATGGAGTGATGAGATGGATCGGTAGGCTGCTGATTTTAAGCAGTCCGATACCAGGGCAATTAGAGGAGCTCCGCAGGGAGCTATTTGAATCAGGGAGGCTTTAAAGAAGTATTTTGACGACGAGTCCCAGTAATGTGTCTTTGCGATGCATTCGGCCAAGTAGTGTTTAGTTGCTGCCTTGAATGACCCCTATAATGCTTGCCTCCTGAAAAATAACTAAAAAGTACAAATGCGAAACAAGATTTAAAGCAATGATGTAAATCAAGGTTTCCTGCTTCCTGATTTAAATCATGATTAAAATCAATGATTTATTCACTCTGATATAAATCATCCATCCTGGTTACACAAGTTATCCTGTTTGTTCTTATTAAAAATTGGCAAAAATTAGTTTTTTCCAGTCCTCTGGAGCTAGTGCAGTATTCTAAAAATTGTAAAATATCAACATCAATGGATGAGAGTGCTACTCAGTGAATTTTTAAAACTCTTGGTGCAAATTATTGGGTTCTGCGTATTTAAAAATGTTTAACCTTAGCATTTTCTGTTCAACATGCTTCCTAGTTACTTTTGGAATAGGTGATATTTATCACTGTAAGTTGTGAATACATCATCCATCTTCTTTCCAAATATGGAACAGTAATATTTATTGATTCTGCCTTTTCTGCATCATTATGAACTCTGAAGGGCCTTTCCTGCCATTAACCTGAGTTAAGGACAGAGCATCAGTCTTAAATTTGAAATTCCTGTTCTTTCTCTTTAACAGAAATTGTATTTATTAATTATTTTCTTAGAGAGCTGCACTCAAATACCAAGAAGCACTTAAACCACATAAAAATTTAATTATATCTGACATAAGATTTCATAGTCAATTTACTGGATTAGTGGTAATGTGATAAACTACCCAGTTTGATTTACAGTCTAGAGACTGCGTGAGTAACAGGACTTGAGAATCTTTTAGAAAATGTGCCTAGCCTCTTAAGTGAGAGAGTATCTTATATTAACATGAACATAAAAATGGTCAAACTGGGTCAGACCTGTGGTCCATCTAGTCCAGTATCTTGTCTTCCAACAGTGGTGGCCAGTGTCAGATGCTTCAGAGGGAATGAACAGAACAGATCCATCCCGTTGTCCACTCCCACCTTCTGGCAGTCAGAGGCTCAGGGACACCCAGAACATGGGATTGCATTAATTACCAGCCTGACCAATAGCCATGGATAGAGCTATCCTCCATAAACTTATCTAATTCTTTTTTAAACCCTTTTATACTTTTGACCTTCACAACATCCTCTGGCAACAGGTTGACTGTGCATTGTGTGAAAAAGTACTTCCTTTGTTTTAAACCTGCTGCCTGTTAATTTCATTGGGTGACCCCTGGTTCGTGTGTTATGTGAAGGAGTAAATAACACTTCCCTATTCACTTTTTACACACCAGTCATGATTTTATAGACCTCCATCATATCCCTTCTTAATCCTCTTTTCTAAAATCAGTCCCAGTCTTTTTAATCTCTCCTCATATGGGAGCTGTTCCATATCCCTAATCATTTTTGCTACCCTTTGTACTTTTTCCAGTTCTAATATATCTTTTTTGAGGTGAGCTAATCAGAACTGTACGCAGTATTCAAGGTGTGAGTGTACCATGGATTTATATAGTGGCACTATATTTTCTGTCTTCTTATCTGTCACTTTCCTAATGGTTCCTACAACTCTCTTAGCTTTTTGACTGCCACTTTACTTAAGTGGATCTTTTCTGAAAACTATCCACAATGACCCCACGATCTCTTCCTTGAATGGTAACAGCTAATTTAGACCCCACCATTTTGTATGTATAGTTGGGATTATGTTTTCCAATGTGCATTTATCAGCATTTAATTTCATCTGCCATGTTGTTGCCCGGTGACCCAGTTTTGTGAGATCCCTTTGTAACTCTTCTCAGTCAGCTTTGGACTTAACTATCTTGAGTAATTTTGTAGTGTTTGCCAAATTTGCCACTTCACTGTTTACCCTTTTGTCCAGATCATTTATGAATATATTCAACAGCACTGGTCCAAGTACAGATCATTGGGTGACCACACTATTTACCTATCTCCACTGAGGAAACTGAACAATTATTCCTACCTTTTGTTTGCTATCTTTTAACCAGTTATTGATCCCTGAGAGGACCTTCCCTTTTATCCCATGACTGCTTACTTTGCTTAAGAGCCTTTGACGAGGGATATTTCTATAGCTAATTATAGAGAGAGCCTGATAAGAGCAGTATGGTGTATTTTGCCTTAATCAAAATGTTGATGACTACTATACATAGTTTTGGGAGGTTTATGTGCACAATGGTGTGGGTGGGAGGGATTGCATATTTAAAATGTGGAATTGGGGGATAATTTGAAACTCAGAGTTACAACATCCCAGAAAGGATGGGGGAGATAATTTAACAATTATTTTTGACCCTTCTGTTAGCAGCAATGAACCTAATGAAAACAACCCCCTTTTGATGCTGACAGTATAACAACCAAGTGTCTGTCTCCCTCCTACTTTTTAAAATAATTTAACAATCAGAAGAACTTTAATCATTTGATTGGAATACTACACTCTTGTGTACTAAACTTGTACCAAATGTATTAATACCAAGCCACTTGACTGTTCCATTTGATTTACAAAGTTCTGAAAAGACTAATAGTCCTGATGTACTTACTAAATTAATAACTGAATTTAAAAATACAGTGGGGAAAACGTTAATCTTGAATACTATGGTGGAACTAGCTAATTAGCACCCATAATAGCCCCATAAGAAAAGAGAATGATACTAACTGGTACTTATATCAGCATGACAAACTTTTAGGTACAGTGTTGCAAATTCATTTATATTTCATTTTATGATAGCAAAGGATAGCAACATTAATGAAGGGAATATGTTATCATTATTGCTTTTATCTTCAACATTATAGCATTGTTTAAATGATGAAATCGGCAATTATGCTGAGGTCTGATGTGGATCTGAAGTGTGGAGGTCATCCTTTTTAGCACTGTCAGGAATTCATCATTTGAAACAAGAAGTTAAAGACCTGCAACTTGTGTTTGACTCTATCTATTTAAAGAACACTTCTGTAATTCCTAGATACACTTCTCATATAGTTGAAATCTCAAATGTTTCTTTAAGTAACTGTACTTTCTACTAAAAGTTGTATGGAAGTGAATTTGTGGTTATTTGGAAATCTATTCATGCTTGGGATGTTCTCTTTTTATATTGCTACCAAAGCAGAAACTCTTCTTCTGTCTCTCTTTTTAAAATCTATTTGTAGACTTACTTATTGTATGTTCTTTTTAAAATAAAAAAACTGGAAGTTATGCATTTTTTCCAAGTGATAGGAGATATTGTTATGTGCATAATGATGAACAGTCTGTATTAAGGGTCACTTTCTAGGTTCCTGTCCACTGGTAGATTTGGCTTTAAATGCTTAGAATTGTTGTCTGGTTCATACCAAGAGTAGAGACTGCAATATACTGTATTATTAAGGGAATGTTCCATTTTTCAGATGAGCTGTTTAACATAAATCTTTACATCAATTAGAGAAGAGTTGAATGGATTTCTATTTTAGATCCCAAGATATTTTCCCCCCAAAAAGGAAATAAGTGATATTTTAACCAAGATTATTTCTCCAAAAGTGGAAGAGGAATATAGGTGACAGTGCTAAAGTGGCTATAGCTTCACATCTGTTTGCTATATAAATAGTACTCTATATCAAAACAGCCCTCCCAAAGCAAGGTATTTGGTTTCCAATCCTTTTATTATAGGAACTGCTGCTTAATGAATACTGTTGCCTCTATAATCATTGTGCTACTGATAACAAATTCATGGATTAGGTATTCCAAAGCAGTTCATAAAGTATGTAGAAGTGCTATTTCTGGGTCCCAGTTCTGCTGGCACAAAACAGATGTAAAGCTTCTCTCAAGAAAATTAGACCAAATAGCAGCCAATGACAAGTTCACATTTTGATAGCCTTCAGCTAATTTCAGACTTCCCCTTTTCTCTCCTCAATCTTTTTCCTGCCTCCTAAGAAAAAGAACATATTACAGTCTCTGCTCTTTGGAGCAGTAAAGCTTGTTTTTTTTATTTGCCGGCCTTGCTTTTTTTGGCCTTTTACTCATTTTTTTGGGGTGGAGAGGTAGCATGAGCTCAGGGTACAAGAGGAGAGGGCAAAAAGTTGCATTGGTTTAGAAGCACCTACAGCCTACATTAGCAGATTCCCTCTGCTGTGGCTTGGGCCTGCATTCTGAAGTGACTTCTGATGACATGTCAAAGCACTGGGCCATAGCTTCCATGTCCTTCACCTGGGAGCTTGCACTTTGGGGGACTCAGACCAGCTTAACTCCCACACTGGATTTTGAAGGACCTGTTGGTGGACTCACCGTCCTTCTTCTCTACAACACAGATATAATCAGGATAAGGAAGAGATGCTACCTCAGTGTTTTATACCTTGATAAATTAGGCTTTTTCTAGAATTTAGTTTCAGGTAGAGGGGAGCAAGAGCTCCTGCAAAGAAGTTGTCTTAATTGGGCCCCAGCAGAGCAGATCTTCATAGGCTATCTGGGTATGACTTTCTCAGAAGGGAGTTTGTTCACATTCCCTGGAACCTTCTAGGCTGCTAGCTCTTTTTAAGGTGGAGTTCAACAGATGGAATCTGAGGTGAATATTTTTCAGAGAACATTTCAGTAAAGCTTCCTAGAATATCAATTTATCAAATATCAAAATATCAATGTATTTGTCAACTCTAAGTCTTTACCCCTTAGTATTTTGTATGCTGACTATACAGCTAATATGTTTGAGGGGGTTAAGAAAATCACATTTCTTCTATGGTCATATTGCTATGGATGTGATCATTAAGAAGCAATGTTCTCTTAGTTGGTTTTTTGAGAGGTCACTAGAATTTCTGCTCTTACTACTTTTGTAACAGGGCAGAGCATTTCCTTCAGGTTTTATATTTGTAAATGCCAGATCATGATTTCCAGGGCAGCTGTCAAGTATGGACAACTAGAAGCTTGTATCTGTGACATATCATAGCTTCTTGAGCTTTGGGAAGTCCTTAGTAGATGTCAGTTATGTAGTAACTTCTATCTTAGGCTTTCAGAGAGTATTGCGAACATTAATGAGTTAGGCCTCACAAGTCCATTGTGAGATAAGATTAATGAAGGCTCTCGTGCCTGAGAAAGAAAATATACAAGTAGACTGGCTCATTCATCAGAGAATTCACCCAGGCAATGGGTCTTGGAGAATGGCATATTCCAGTGGCAAGTGGCTTTGTGGGGCCTTATCCAAATAGATCTGTTCAATAAAAGGCACAACAGGAAAGTGGACATGTTCTGCTGCAGTGTCCAAACCATCAGGCAATAACTCAGGATCCATTTCTGATCTCATACTAGACCTTTTCCTAGCCAGTAGTCCTTAGTTTGTTTAGTTGGTTTGGGGGCCTGGTAGTTTCTTTTTATTTATTGTTTCTTGTTGCATTATCCCAGAGAAGCAGTTTTATTTAAATTTGGGAAATAAGGCATCTTTTGCATTGTTTTGTTTTTCTTTACACTTAATGGAAAATGCTGAACTAGTCCCTACCTGTTTTGTGCTATAGAACTCTGACCCAGAAAGAAGAATTTTCTTACTGTTAATTCCTTCCTGTATTCCACCAACATGGATTCTGTCCAAACTGATGAGAGAGCAACTGAGGGAATAGTGTTACTCTAGATGAAAGGTGACAAAATTAGAGCTGCTTACTAGCTGCTTCCCTGCCTAATCTGCATATAAAAAGGAGTGACCCTCTGTTCTACAACAGTGGAATCTGCATCCCAGACAGGAATTAGCAGTAAGAATATTCTCCTATTAAAAGCAAATTCTATTCAAATATGTACCCCTTTATTTTCACATTTGAAATCCATTTAAAAGTATTACTGCCACAGTATTTCAAGAAATGGCATCTTCGCTTCCTTCCTCCACTTCCTCTCCAAAAAATGACCTCAGTATTTGGAGATCTGAATGTATCCAAATTAGAAATAGGTATGTGTTTGTTGATTTAAAAACTGATAGTGAATGGCAATAATAACTGATAGTTATGTGGACTGAATTAGCATAGTAATTTTTTCCCTGCAAGTATTTTGGTTGTCACTCCAAATAAAGGAGAGAGTTATTTTAAAAATTTCACATGAAAAATCATCATAAAATTAACCCATCTGACTGCGTGATATTTATTTCATTGCAGCTCTTTAATATTAGATGGTGTTGAGCCACAGAGTACCTGCGAATTGGAGGTGGATGCAGTAGCTGCTGATATTTTAAATCGACTGGATGTTGAAGGTGAATTGCTAATTATTCTGTATGTAATGCTCTTCGGGGAAGGGATTTATATTGTCATATTATTATAATGCCTAGCACAATGAAGCCTAAACCCTGATTGCAGCATCTGATATACTGCATGCAATATAAATAATAAGGCGCTCAGATACTCTAGTGATGGGCAGCGATACAAAACTCTATGATAAATAAGAACTATAAAATGGAAATTGGAGAGAGGAGAAAGCAGGTGATTAGAAGAATAGCCAAGCATCACAGGAACAACACAGAATCTCGGCAATGGGGCTCAGGAGGCTTTTTTGGCCTGTAAGAAAAAGATGTAAAATTCAGTTATTTTGGTTCTTCCACATCTTGCTTAATGACCGCTGAATTAACATTGGCATGGGTGCCAAAAGAAGCTATGCTTTTGTCCACACTACTAAGTAGTAAGTATCTTCAAAAGCAAGGGTAACGAGGTAATAAATAGAGGAATTATGCCAGAACTTTGCATTGGACTAGTTTGTCTAGGCAAGGTATGACTTGCAATGAACAGCAGCAGACTGATGTGGCAAAAGCTATTAGTGGAAAAATATGCCATTGTCAGAGTTATTTAAAAATTTTGTTTTGTCACCCTGACAACTTTTTCTTGATATATTCTGGCATATTCCAGCCCAGATTGGCAGGAACCCTGGCTTGCAAGCTATATGGGAAGATGAAAAGCAGCGCCGGAGAGAGAAGAATGAATCTTCTCAGATTATTCCATCTGATTCACAAGGTAAATGAAGTGTACAGGGATGTGCAGTTTGTCTATAGAAAATTTTTATAGGAGAGGTGAGTAGGATACAGAGCTGAAGTTAATGTATTAAGTTTCAGGTTTTTTGAGATTTATTGTTTTTATTTTATTGAAAGAGCATTATCCAATGTTTGTATTTTATTTTTATTTTAAAATATGAAAAATTTATTCAAAATCATATTAATTAACAGAATATATTATACACAACACAGGTTGTTGCCAGTGCTGTGCATAATAAAGTTAAGGTTGCCTGACATTTTCCATTAGAATACCCTATATTCAGTTTCTTATAACTTTGTCAGACTTAACCCATTTGGACTGATGTTTTCCAGGCTATGGCTGTCTGCCTAAGACTGATTTTTCTTTTTTGGTGAAGTTTCAGTTAAAACAGTGTAGTTATTTCTCAGAACCAGATTAGGAGAAAAACACATTGTTTTGGTCATGTTAAAAATGTATTGCACAGGGAGAACTGTACTCCTGGAATTAATCAGGGTTGCGTAGTGAATAAGATAGGTCCCCTGCCTCATTTGTTGCAGAAGTTTGGAGATGTTTGGTGAATGGGGTATGAGACTTCAAGAAGAGAAAGGACTGTCTCATGATTTAGGCAGCTGAATGCTGCCCTGGAGAAATACCTGCCTCTGCCACATAGTCCCTATGTGATAATGTGCAAGTCACATGCATGAAAATTTTCATAGGTGGCCATTAACTGTGTTTCTCGTATTCTGTGTGCCTAACTTCAGACACGTTGGGTCCAATTTGCAGAGCTGTTGAGTACTCACAGCTGCAATTGGGGTCAGTGGGAGTTGTTCTCTAGACATATAAAGTACTATATAAAGGTAAATACTCAGTAAAATCAAGGAGCTTCCCCCCCATGCAGACCCTGGCTGACTCCTAGCCTCTCCCATTCAGTCAGGCATATCTGTCCCTGTCTCTGCACCCCCATGTGTCCTTCACCTCCTGTCCACATGTGTCCCTCCACGCCCACTCAGACACCCACTCCCCATCCGGCCCTGCACCCCTTCCACCTGTCCCCTCGTGTCTCTGGGCCCCCACTCAGCCACCCCCTTGTCCCTATGTGGCCCTGCAACCCTCCCCCGTCACCATGTGGGCCTGCACCTCCCTCCCCCCGTAGCCTTGTGCCTCCACTCCCATTGGCAGCCCCTGTCCCAGTCTGTCCTCCCCCACTAGCCGTTATGAGCCCCTGTCTGACCCCCCCCCAGCTGTCTGTCTCCCCATCGCCCCCATCTCCTGACCTGCCCAACAAGTGCTGTGAAGAAGGCAGACGCTTTCTCTTTCCTAACTGGCTGGGAGCTGCTGCCCTGGTCTAGTGCCACAGCACCCTCTAGTGGGCAAAAGGCAGAACTGCAGCAACTTTCTGGCAGAAGCTTTTTTCTGCACAAAAAAATAAAAGTATGCATGGCTTATTAATTATGCACATGCGCAGTGGCACAGAATTCCCCCAGGAATAATAGCTGCTTTGGTAATGATTGTGCTGTCTTTCTTTGGTTTCTGATCACAGTTGTCGCACTCAAATTTGAACTGGTTTTAAGCAAATATATTTTTTCAAGACTATTAGTGAGTTGCTAATATAAGCGATCATCCTAGCAATAATACACAAGTCACTTTGTGTTGATGGATCAGAATTAAAGCTCCAAATAACAAAACTTTTTTTTTAAATCTTAAAGATCGTGGATTTGTGCCAACAACAGAGAGTGAAAAAATCTTTCAAAAGAGACTTAAGGAAATCCTCAAGCAAAATGACTTCTCTGTGTAAGTGGTCAGCCATTTCCCATGATTTGTAACCTTTTGTGCTAACTGAATAGTCATTTTAAAGATTTTTTTTTAAATTAAATAGAACGTTGTCAGGATCAGTGGACTACAGTAATGGATCAGAGGAGTTCTCTGCTGAGTTAACACTGCATTCAGAGGTACTTTCTCCTAAAGCAGTTCCATGTTCACCAGCCAATATGGTGGAAGTGCACAAAGATAAGAAGCTGAACACAGGTGAATATTTTCAGTGGCATTACTTTTTGGGACCAAACCTTACACATTCACATATTTAGGCCATTGGAACTAATTGCATGAATAAATCGAGCAGGATTTGGCTCTTCGTTATAGACTGCCTGAACTAAACAGTACCTTTGCCCTCACTTTAGCTCCTTGTAACGCCAGTAAAGTAAACCCTTCACCAGGGGTACTTAGGAGCCAGCTATGCCATCTCTCTACATGCACTTGGGTCCTCTCTGTGTCAGTAGCATACCTGACTGGAGAGCTAGTTTTTCTTTGTGCTACCTGAGGAGTGCAAAGAATGTGAAGCAAATCACAAAATCTGGCCCAATACATGCAGGATTTTCACCACCACAAAAACATTTTGTGGATCAAAATGTTCATAATCGATAGAACCACAGAAACTTTTTTAGAAGTCTTATAAAATAATTTGTAAATACTTAAATGTTTAATAGCCACAAACTGATTTTTAGAAATTGTTTTGCTTTCATATCGAAACACTGATGTATATTACTCCTTCAAATTTGATCTAATTTTTTAAAGAACCGAATAGGGATACTAATAAAGAGGAGGACGCGCTTATTAATGAAGAAGCGATTTTAAACATCATGGAAAATAGTCAGAGTTTTCATCCACTGTCTCAGAGACTGAATCAGACTGCAGTTTTCAGTGAGTATAACCAGAACATAAATAATACATTCTTTGCTACTGGGCAACTGTTGCATTCCCTCAGTTTATTTAGTTCTGTGTCAAACCCAGAGGAAGGCACACTCCATGCCCCAAGGAGTTTGCAGTTTAGAAGGTTGCCTTCCAGTATCGCCTTCTATAATCTCTCACCAATCCAGTTGGTTTATAAAGACTGCTCTGCTGCTGCTGTCTCTCTAATCCAGGCTGTCATCTTCCAGGTCAACCAACTAGAGGTGCTGGGAGGAGTTCCTGTTCCATGTGTCTCTAGGAGGTGTGGGGATGCTTAAGGAGATTCTGGAGTCCCAAAATTTGGGTCAGAGAGAATGGGGGTCTGGATGGTCTGTTCTCTCCCCTGCCTATATTGTTCCCACTGTTTTCAGCTCTCTTCCTCTGGGTTTGGGGTGAGAGAGAACTCTCATAGGCTGGCTTTAACAAACCAGCTCCCTAGAGGTATTGGTGGATGATAATCAGAGAGTGGTGGGGATGGGAAGAATTTCCCCCCAAGATAGGTGGATACAAAAGGATCTTGATAAATTAGAGGAATTTGAATTGAAATCAACAAGATGAGCTTAAGTACTGAGCTTAAGAAGGAAATCAAATACACAGCTACAAATAATAGGGAATAACTGGCTAGATGTTAGTACTGCTGAAAAGGATCTGGGGGTTATAGTGGATCACAAATTGAATATGAGTAGGGCCCTACCAAGTTCAGAGTCCATTTTTGTCAATTTCACGATCTTAGGATTTTAAAAATAGTAAATGTCATTATTTCAGCTATTTAAATCTGAAATTTCAAGGTGTTGTACTTGTAGGGATCCTGACCCCCAAAAGGGAGTTGTGGAGGGGGGGGGGTCACAAGGTTATTGTAGGCGGGGTTGTGGTACTGCTACCCATAATTCTGCGCTGATGGTGGTGGTGGTGCTGCCTTCAGATCTGGGCAGCTGCAGAGCAGTGGCTGCTATTTAGGAGCCCAGCTCTGAAGGCAGAACTGCCGCCAGCAGCAGCGCAGAAGGAAGGGTGTCATGGTATGGTATTGCCACCCTTACTTCTGTGCTGCTGCTGGCGGGGCACTGCCTTCAGAGCTGGGCGCCTGGCCAACAGCCGCTGCTCTCTGGGCGCCCAGCTATGAAGGCAGCACAGAAGTAAGGGTGGCAATACTGTTACCCCACCCCCCAAAAAAAAATAATCTTGCAACCCCCCTCACTGCAACTCCCTTTTGGGTCAGGACCCCCAATTTGAGAAACTCTGGTCTCCTCCATGAAATCTGTATAGTATAAGTTAAAAGCACACAAAAGACCAGATTTCAGGGTGGGAGACCAGATTTCATGGTCTGTGACGTGTTTTTCATGGCCGTGAATTTGGTAAGGCCCTATGTATAACACTGGCCACAGAATTTTACCCAGTAATTTCTGTATCATTCCCATAACTTCTGACTGAACTAGAGCATGATGAAAGGAGGAATCTTTAATGGTTAAGTGCCCCTGTATTAGGGTCTCTAAATCGTTAATGGGGGGAGACCAGATTTCACAGTCTGTGACGTGTTTTTCATGGCTGTGAATTTGGTAGGGCCCTAAATATGAGTCGTCAAAGTGGTGCAGCTGCAAAAAAGCTTAAGGCTATGTCTACGCTGCAGAGTTTTGTCACCAAAAGTTATGCTACTTTAATTAAAGCGCTTTAATTAAACTACTGTTGCATGTCCACGCTATGCTCCTTGTGTCGGCAGAGTGCATCCACACTAGCAGCTCTTGCATTGACACAGAGAGCAGTGCATTGTGGGTAGCTATCCCACTGTGCAACTGGCCGCAGGGTGCTTTGGGAAGGGTTTGCAGTACCTCATGGGGCAGGTTCAGTGTCACATGATGCAGGTGTCTCAATCCCATTGTTCCATGGGCATCCTACTAGACTGCCAACCACTTTTCAGCTGAAGTGGGGAGGGGTGAGTGGGGGCAGAGCGTGTGACAGGGAGTGTGCGTGTTGGGGGAGTGTGTGGGTTGGGTGTATGTGAGCAAGTGTGTGTGTATGTTGGGGGAGAGTGAGTTTGTTGGCATGCTGTCTCAGCTGCTGAAAGCAACCAGTTCTGTAGCAGGGGGAGGGGGACACCCCAGACATCAGCCCCCACTAGGGTGACCAGACAGCAAATGTGAAAAATCCGGACACGGGGTGGGGGGTAATAGGAGCCTATATAAGAAAAAGACCCAAAAATCGGAACTGTCCCTATAAAATCGGGACATCTGGTCACCCTAGCCGCCTACCCCCCCCCCCCCCCCCCCCCCCCCCCCCCCCCCCCCCCCCCCCTCTGCACAGCACAGTACTCTCTCACATACACAGACCCGTCCCTGCCTGCCTGCCTCTGTGGGCCTAGTGCAGGAGACAACAACATTCCACATTAATGATTTGCTCTTTCTTCCGGGCATGCTGAGCTGTCAGAACTTCATGGAGCTTTGAAAGGGGAGGGGCACATGCCTGCAGGGCAGATAAGTTCAAAACAGTGAGCAGAGCAGTCACGGCGGACATTGTGGGACACTGGGGGAGCATTTACGCGCTCTTTGGGACGTACGGCAGTGTTTACATTGACACTTTGTCGTTTTAACTTTGCTGTAAAAAGCAGTATGTGTGGACTTTTTTTTTTTTTTTTTTTTTTTTGCAGTGGACAGTAGTTCTGATCAGGCCATGATACACCTGTTGGCTGGCTTGGAGGATGATGGGTATCAAATGGGAGGACACAGAACATTATCTCAAAATCATTCTCTTGGAAGCTATAGAAATCTCCAGAACAGTGATGATGAAGAAAATGAACCACAAATTGAAAAGGAAGAGATGGAACTCAGTTTGCTAATGTCCCAAAGATGGGATAGCAGCATTGAAGAGCATGGGGCAAAAAGAAGGTATGTATTTGACATGGAAAACAGGATTTTCTCTTTTTTTAAAGACATTTGTTCTTTTTCCCAAATACTTCATGTTTTCAACTCCTGTGAATGAGCAACTCTAAATGAAGTGACTTAAATACTCATATACTTCCTCTGACTTACAGAAGGGACTCCCGTTGAGCATTGGAGCTCCGGGTAGATCTCAGGCTAGATATGGTTTTTAAAGTGGTGACACTTGATGATCAGTTTTGTATGTATGTATTTTGTATCCAAGCCTCTAATTTTGCTGTCGAGAACATATTTTAAGGTAGCTTTTTCCTGTATCTATGTTCCTGATCTGTTCCTGATCCTTTCCATTCTAATCAGTTTAGAGCCTTACTGTATAGGTTTGACACCTGATGTACCTGGAGTGAATGTTTAGGAAATACATTTGTAAAGACTGATCTGACACTCCAACAATAGCACCGTGTGTTCCGGTTCGCCTTGGGGACAATGATTAAATCTTACGGTGCACACTTCTTTTCTGGACCACCGACAGTAGGCTGATCCTTTAAGATAAGGCACTCCTGGAGCACCTTGTGTCATTCTGTATTGACCTCTTTTGTCAACTCAGTATTGACAGGTCCTGAAGGAAGTTATATCCAGCATTTCTCCACCCAAATTCTGATCAGGTCTTTGAGTATTTGAGTTCCATTTAAGAAACTCAAGGCACTTTACAAACATTAATATATTTATTCGAACAACTCTCTTCTGAGGTAGGAAATCATTAAGATCCCTATTTTTAAGATGGAAGAATTGAGGCATGGAGAGATTGAGTGACTTTCCTGACATCATACAGGAAAACTCTAGTAGACATGGGAATAAAACTTGGATTACTATACTTTTTGAACAAAAAGCCATTTTTCCTATCTGATATTACTTTTTCCGCCTTCAAAATATTGTGAAAAGGAAAATTGAAATGAGTGATATCCAAAAAAGGGAAATATTTTTATCCAAAATATGTAACCTTAATACTTAAGTTATATTAGTATAAAAAATGATTCGGTGGACAGATTTCTGTTTTTTTGCATTCCTATGAGTTTATAAATTACTACTTACTTACATTTTCAGGCTAGTTACCCATAATGCCATTTTGGTATACAAAATTATAAAATAGTTTTAAAACATTTCTATTAAGATAGGGTTTGTATCCCTTTTTATTTTCATAAAATTTTAAATTGCTTGATATTTTTTCTAACCTTCTGTTTTGGAGCCACCAAATAGCTTAGTTGTATAAAACACTACGGATTGTTGTATTTTAAAGAAAAAAATCTCTCTAACACAGGGCTTCCGCGTTATTTATTTTCTGTTTCTTCCTTCCCGCCCCCAGTGTCTTTCTTAAACTTTAGGTGAACCTTTTCCCCCCCATCTTTATTTATTTATTTATTTATTTATTGGTCCTATACTGGTCTCATTTTGTTTGCATTGTTGTTGTAGCCATGCTGGTTTCAGGATATTGGAAGAAGGTGGGTGAACTAATATCTTTTATGGGACGAACTTCTGTTGGTGAAAGAAATAAACTTTTGAGCTACACAGAGCTCTTTTTCAGGTCTAGGAAAGTACTGGTTTGGTAGCCTCAGTGACTTTATTTAAAAAACAACAAAAAGCCGTTACTGAAACAGATGTATCACAACCTAGACAGAGCACCAGCTCATCTCACACAGACCACTCAGTTTCCTTCAGACTTTCAGTTGCTATTAAGCACTGTCAAACTGGAATCAGTATGATACAAAATGAAAATATCACTCAGGTGCCACAGATCTTGTCTACATTTTCCTGACTACCATTATGGTAGTGGATATCACAGTAACATCACAGAATAATATTCTTGTGTCTCAATGAAATATCTGACAAATATATTTGCCTTCCCTATCATCCCTGAAAAGACATTCCCACTTACGTCCACCATAATTCTTTTCAGCCAGAGGTTGTTTGCAATCTAAAATATACTGCTCTTATCAGGGTTGTTTAATTTTCTTTAGGTCAGTGAGCAAAAATATGCATAGAAGCTCAACTGAAGAGGAGGATTCATCTTCAGAAGAAGAAATGGAATGGAGTGGTAACAGTTTGCTTCTAGCTAATCTCTCTATACCTCAGTTAGATGGAACTGCAGATGAAAACGGTGGTAAGTAAATGGTAAAACTACTTTAAAAATTGATTTACTGCATGGAACATAAATGGTTTCCTGATCTATGTACCAATCCTAGAAGATCTGACTGCCCTCAACTCCCAAGTCAGTGGGAAGGACGTGCTCTCAACACGTTGCAGGAAATTACCCTTAAATACTGTAAATTGGCTTATAAGATGATTAATCATAAAAGGCTTATGGTTCTCCCAACTGTACCTTCCCTCTCCCGCTCTGCTTTTTTTGTTTTATGTTATGGTCTGAGTAAAGAGGGTCTTCTATTAGTCTTAAGGGAGAGGGTAAAACTCATCTAGTTCCCATAGGAATTTTTCTGTTTAAAGTATTTATTATGCATACACAATATAGAAATTACTACTTTCATGAGACCATTGAAGTCTGCCAGGATTTCACTGTAAGTATACTGAATTTAGTAAACTTGTGAAAGAATCCAGACTCCCTATGTACTGTTTTTCAGTTATATACCACCCATAATTAATACAGTGCAACTCACTCTCAGCCTGCATTTCATTCAGTATATTGTATATCTATATCCTGAAATTGCATGAGTTTAAAACTGTGTAATGGCAAACAGGAACAAGTTAGCAAGGAAGAAGTTTCAAGATTCAGAATTTTAAAAAATATATTCTGCCCTTACCCTCATTACCTCTGCAAAAATAAAATAAGGTCTGAAATTACCTCAGTTCATAGTATGAATAGTCTGAGTTTGATAAGAGAATATTTAAATATTGTTTTCTACTTACTTTTAGTAATGTGATCTATATATTCTTCATCGAGTGGTGTCCCTGTGGGTGGTCCACTGTAGGTGTTGGTGTGCCCCTGCGCCGCAGATCGGAGAATTCTCGCAGCAGTACTCGGTTGGGGGATGAGCGCGCGCAGGAGCTGTCTCATGCAGCCGTTGGCCGCTACTGTAGCGCGCGCTCCCCCAACCGTTCCTCAGTTCCTTCTCAACCGCCCTCGGCGGCAGACGAAGCTCCACGGCAGTGCTTTCTTTGATACTTTCTGACAGGAAAAAAGAGAAAAAGAAGAAAACAAAGTTACAAGTCTGTAGTGTATACTTAGTTACGTTGTTTACTTAGGGCTGGTCTACACTAACCCCCCAATTCAAACTAAGATACGCAACTTCAGCTACGTGAATAACGTAGCTGAAGTCGAAGTATCTTAGTTCGAATGAAAAGGTACTTACCGGGGGTCCACACGCGGCGTGCAGGCTCCCCCGTCGACTCCGCCTACTCCGTTCGTGGAGTAGGATTACAAGCGTCGACTGGGGAGCACTTCCTGGTTCGATTTATCGCGTCTAGAGAAGACGCGATAAATCGAACCCAGAAGATCGATTGGACTCCTCCGACGCGACGGGTAAGTATAGACGTACCCTTAGTGTTAGTTGATAAGTTGTTACATAGTCTCCTTCGTTCCTCTCAGAGGCTTTTCTTCAAAAAAAAAAAAAAAAAGGGGGGGGGGGGGGAATAAAAAGACAGGAGAAGATCTTTTTCTCTCTCCTTAACCCCCCGTTGGGGAACTGTTTCTACAAGTTTAACATAACAATTATCTCCCACCCTTCTCTGGGAGAGGCGGGAGAGGCTTAACAGCAATTATGCCTGGCTTATCAGCTTTCAAAGAGTGTGACTCCTGCCGTGAACCGAGACAGGGAACTCCTGCTTGAAAGCGCTTCTGCTGGAGAAATCCCTTCAACCTCCGCAACAAACGCCCTCAGGAGACTCTCACAAATCGAGATCCCTGAGCGCTGATAAGGCTTCGACTTCCAAAACTGTCAGGAAGCGAGCCTCGACCTCTCCATCAAGGGTCTCTCAGACAAAGAGAGTTTCCCCAGCGAGGTCTTTGCCCTCAGTGCTCCTCTCAGCTGGAGTGAGCACTTCCGAGGCACCAGGCTCCTCCGGCACCGTCCCTCAGCGGACCCCTGCCGAGCCCCAACAGGCGGCACCGGAGTTGAGACATCAAGTCTCCTCAGCTGCACCGACTACTCCGGTGCAGAGTGCGGCACAGACAGCGGCACTATGCTCAATGATGCCGCCGCTGGCACTGACCCACGATTTATTGCCGCCTAACAAACTGAACCCTGCACCGGTCAGTGCTTCAATGGTCGACCGCAACCCCAAGGCGGGACCAGCACAACTTGTGCATCGTGCTGACATAGCAGCTTCGTCAGCACCGCAGTCACCACTGCTCGGCACTGAACACTCTCCGAGCTACATAGCACAGTACCAGCATCCATTTCCTGCACCACTCTCCATCCATAGTGGTGAGGAAGGTGACGTGCAGGACAACTGCTTTTCGTCTCAGAGTTCGTCCCCAGCACACGAGAGACCTAGCTGGAGTGCTGTGAAACCTAAATCTCATCCCTCCCAGCACTTACAACCCTGGTATGGGCAGCACTGGCCTTAC
This sequence comes from Chelydra serpentina, assembly GCA_037349315.1. NCBI lineage: Eukaryota > Metazoa > Chordata > Testudines > Chelydridae > Chelydra > Chelydra serpentina. Next base: position 51,613,142 of record JBAIAC010000010.1, read on the forward strand.
CCTTTACCACCTTACCCCATGCAATGGACACAGTGGGGTCCTTGGCCCACATACCAGAACCCCTATTCTGGTCCCCTTCCCCAGCAAAAAGAGGTTCCAGATTACACCAATCAATACCACATAGAGAAACCTCGGACCTTCCTGACACAGAGATGGAAGAGGAAGAGATGCTATCGCAGGCAGACCTAGATGATTCGTCACCTGCCCCACACACACCTGCACCAGACGAAGCAGTGACCCCATCTACCCCTACAATGCCAGTTGACCTGAAACAATTCCAAGAACTCTTCAAAAGAGTAGCGAACAGCCAAGAACTTGCCTTACATGAGGTGCAGGAGAAACAACATAAGTTGTTAAAAATCTTACAACCGGCATCATCGACCAAGATTGCCTCCCCCCCTCAATGGATGAGGCTATAATAGAGCCTGCAGAACTAATATGGCAAACACCAATAAAAGGCCTGACAGAAAATATTTCGTTCCAGCCAAAGGCATGGAATTTTTGTTTTCACACCCTCAAGCTTGTTCTTTAGTAGTAGATGCTGCCAATCAGCGTAGTAAACAGCCTCATTTCCGCTCTTCACTGCAACATAAAAAACACAAGAGATTGGACCTTTTTGAGTGGAAAGTTTACTCGTCAGCCACCCTGCTGCTGAGAGTGACCAATTACTCTGCTCTCCTAGCAAATTATGACTACTCTAACTACAGTAAAATTCAAGAGGTCGTGGATGACCTCCCCGAGGATAAATGTCCTCAACTCAATGCCATTATTGACGAGGGTCAGTTAATAGCCTGTACAGCACTGCAAGCCTCAATGGATGTAGCGGACACAGCTACCGAACAACCGCAACAGCTGTGGTTATGAGAAGAACATCATGGTTGCAGACTTCGGGAATCCCAAAAGAACTACAGCTAAAAGTGGAAGACGTCCCCTTCGATAGGGATAAACTATTCTCGTCTCAAACAGACGACGTGCTCCATACAATGAAGGACTCCCAAGTGACACTGCGCATGCTAGGCATACACCAACCGCCTGACAAACGCCCACGCTTTACAACCATACCAGAGGCCACAAAACTCAACAGATTTGTTCGCAACTACAGGTTCAAAATGGTCACCCTGGCCACAATCATACCACCCCTAGACAGCAGGGATTTGTGTGCAGCCCTCGACCTCCAAGATGCATACTTTCATATTACACTACATCCTGCTCACAGACCATTCCTAAGGTTCACAGTAGGACCCAAGAAACCTGTTTCACCAGCTAGGTCTACAGATAAACTAAAAGAAATACACCCTGGAACCAACCCAGAGACTGGAGTTTATCGGAGCCGACCTAGACTCCATACAAGCCAAGGCACTATTGCCAAATCACAGACTCATGACATTAACCAATCTAATTTCCACGGTAATCATCAGCCCACAAACTTCTGTGAGGACATGCCTCCAGTTTCTGGGACATATGTCCGCTACGACTTTCATAGTATAGTATGCCAGACTCCATATGCGCTGTCTGCAGCACTGGTTGAGCACGGTCTACGCACCCAGCAAACACCCTCTCAACAGACGGGTGACACTACCACCAAGGGTTATCCTCTCCCTACAATGGTGGACACACCCAGGGAATGTATGTTCTGGAATTCCCTTCCAACAAGACCCCCCATCAGTGACTATTACAACAGATGCCTCCCTGATAGGCTGGGGCGCTCACTTGGGTCACCACAATGTACAAGGCAAGTGGTCCCCAACAGAAACCAGATTACATATCCATCTCTTGGAACTCCGTGCGGTACACAGTGCATGCCCACACTTCCTCCCACTCATACGAGGAACCTCAATTTCTAGTCTCACCGACAACGTAGCGTGTATGTTTTACATCAATCGCGAAGTAGGAGCCAGGTCTCACTTGCTCTGAGTGGAAGCCATGAATTTATGGAACTTTTGCATCCACAACAATATAAACATCACAGCATCATACCTGCCAGGCTGCCAAAACATTACTGCCGACAGCCTCAGCAGACACTTCTCACAAGAACACGAGTGGGAAATCCATGACAGAGTTCTCAAAACAATATTCCAATAATGGGGCCACCCAGTAATCGACCTTTTTGCCTCAGCAACAAATCACAAATGTCCACTATTTTGCTCCAGGGCAGACCTGGCACCGGGATCGCTAGGAGATGCCTTTCTCGTTCAGTGGAATGCATCACTCATGTAAGCCTTCCCACTGATACCGCTGATCCCTCGGGTCATCCGCAAAATGCTACTAGACAAAGCATACAACCGCTGCCTTTCTGGACGAACCTCCTATCCCAGAACAAGGGCCCGACACTTCATCCAGACCCAGCGAAACTCCATCTAAAACCATGGTGAACTGAACTGTTCAGAGAAAGTAAAACAAGTACTTGGGGGGGAGGGATAGCTCAGTGGTTTGAGCATTGGCCTGCTAAACCCAGGGTTGTGAGTTCAATCCTTGAGGGGGCCATTTAGGGATCTGGGGCAAAAATTGGGGATTGGTCCTGCTTTGAGCAGGGGGTTGGACTAGATGACCTCCTAAGGTCCCTTCCAACCCTGATATTCTATGATTCTAAGTATTACTAAATAGTCGTCACCTCACCACTAGAAATACTTACCATCACAAGTGGAAAATATTCTCCCTTTGGTGCCAGCAAAAACAGCTGGACGCATCCGAGGCGCCTCTGTCTATGATCCTAGATTACCTACTAGAACTGAAGGAAACGGGGCTAGCCATAAGATCTATTAAAGTGCACCTTGCTGCCATTACGGCCCTTCACGAATGGGTAGAAAGGGCTTCAATTTTTGCTCACCCGATTACACAGCGTTTTCTAGCAGGTATACAGAACATGTACCCAGAAGTACGTCAACCTGCACCACCATGGGATCTTAATCTTGTGCTCAAATGTCTCACAAGGCCACCCTTCGAGCCTCTGGCAACCTGTTCGCTCCTACATATGTCAATGAAGGTCGCATTCTTAGTGGCAATCACATCTGCCAGACGTGTCAGCGAAATAGGAGCATTGATGGCTGAACCACCATACACTATATTTACCAAAGACAAAATCGTGCTACGTCCCCACCCACAATTCTTACCCAAAGTGGCTACAAATTTTCATATTAACCAAACCATACATTTACGGGCCGTAGCCTTTTACCTGGACAGAACTAAGCCTTTTCGCAAGTAGCCAAGGCTATTTGTCTCTATAACAGAGCACTCCAAGGGTTCTGCAATATCGACCCAGAGACTTTCCAAATGGGTCTCTACCTGTATTAAAACTTGCTACCAACTGCAGCACAGAGAACCCCCGTGGTCACCAGATCCCACTCAACACGAGCCATGGCGACATCGATCGCTTTCCTGAACAATGTTCCCTTAATAGATATTTGTAGAGCTGCAACCTGGACATCAGAGTACAATTTTGCAAAGCATTATGCTATCACCCAAGGCCTTCTCTCACACTCTATCGTTGGCCTCACAGTGCTCTCATCACACACTTATGCATAACTCCGAAACCCTACCATCCCTGGTGGGGTACTGCTCTACAGGCACCTACAGTGGACCCACCCACAGGGACATCACTCAATGAAGAAGAAGAAGTTACTCACCTTGTGCAGTAACGATGGTTCTTCGAGATGTGTGTCCCTGTGGGTGGTCCACTACCCACCCTCCTCCCCTCTACTTCGGAGTTCACATAGCCGAGCTCTGCAGTAGAGAAGGAACAGAGAGACGGTTGGGGGAGTGCGCGCTACAGTAGCAGCCAACGGCTGCACGAGACAGCTCCTGCGCGCACTCATCCCCCAACCGAGTACTGCTGCGAGAATTCTCCGATCTGCGGCGCAGGGGCGCACCGACACCTACAGTGGACCACCCACAGGGACACACATCTCGAAGAACCATCGTTACTGCACAAGGTGAGTAACTTCTTATCTTTACCTTGTTCAATATACTTATATAATGAAAATATATATATATATCTATCATGAATAAATACTTGGTTCTGTGGCAAAGGGATCCTAATATTAAGATTAAGTATTTGCTTTAGTTTTTTTCTAATAGTGATCATTTTTCTTTAATGAGAGAGACAAGGTAGGGGAGGTAATATCTTTTATTGGACCAACTTCTGCTGGTGGAAGGTACAAGCTTTCAAGATACAGGGCTCTTCTTCAGGTCTGGGGAAGGAAGCAGAATGACACAAACCTTGTACCTTCCACCAACAGATGTTGGTCCAGTAAAAGATATTACCTCACCTGCTTGTGTTTCTCATATTCTGAGACCAACATAAAATCATAGAATATCAAGGTTGGAAGGGAACTCAGGAGCTTATCTAGTCCAACCCCCTGCTCAAAGCAGGACCAACCCCAACTAAATCACCCCAGCCAGGGCTTTGTCAAGCCTGACCTTAAAAACCTCTAAGGAAGGAGATTCCACCACCTCCTTAGGTAACCTATTCCAGTTCTTCACCACCCTCCTAGTGAAAATTTTTTTCCTAATATCCAACCTAAACCTCCCCCACTACAACTTTAGACCATTATTCCTTGTTCTGTCATCTGGTACCACTGAGAACAGTCTAGATCCATCCTCTTTGGAACCCCCTTTGAGGTAGTTGAAAGCAGCTATCAAATCCCCCCTCATTCTTCTCTTCTGCAGACTAAATAATCCCAGTTCCCTCAGCCTCTCCTCATAAATCATGTGCTCCAGCCCCCTAATCATTGTTGTTGCCCTCCGCTGGACTCTTTCCAATTTTTCCACATCCTTCTTGTAGTGTGGGGCCCAAAACTGAACACAGTACTCCAGATGAGGCCTCATCAGTGCCGAATAGAGGGGAATGATCACATCCCTCGATCTGCTGGCAATGCCCCTACTTATACAACCCAAAATGCCATTAGCCTTCTTGACAACAAGGGCACACTGTTGACTCATGTCCAGCTTCTCATCCACTGTAACCCCTAGGTTCTTTTCTGAAGAACTGCTGCCTAGCCATTCGGTCCCTAGTCTGTAGCAGTGCATGGGATTCTTCCGTCCTAAGTGCAGCACTCTGCACTTGTCCTTGTTGAACCTCATCAGATTTCTTTTGGCCCAATCCTCTAATTTGTCTAGGTCCCTCTGTATCCTAAACTCCTCCCAGTTTAGTGTCATCTGCAAGCTTGCTGAGGGTGTAATCCACGCCATCCTCTAGATCATGAATGAAGATATTGAACAAAACCGGCCCCAGGACCGACCCTTGGGGCACTCTGCTTGCTGCCAGCTAGACATGGAGCCATTGATCACTACCCGTTGAGCCTGATGATCTAGCCAGCTTTCTATCCACTTTATGGTCCATTCATCCTGCCCATACTTCTTTAACTTGCTGGCAAGAATACTGTGGGACACCGTGTCAAAAGCTTTGCTAAAGTCAAGGAATAACACATCCACTGTTTTCCCCTCATCCACAGAGTCAGTTATCTCATCATAGAAGGCAATTAGGTTAGTCAGGCATGACTTGCACTTGGTGAATCCATGCTGACTGTTCCTGATCACTTTCCTCTCCTCTAAGTGCTTCAAAATTGATTCCTTGAGGACCTGCTCCATGACTTTTCCAGGGACTGAGGTGAGTCTGACTGGCCTGTAGTTCCCCGGATCCTCCTCCTTCCCTTTTTTAACGATGGGCACTACATTAGCCTTTTTCCAGTCATCTGGGACCTCCCCTGATCACCATGAGTTTTCAAAGATAATGGCCAATGGCTCTGCAATCACATCCGCCAACTCCTTTAGCACCCTTGGATGCAGCGCATCCGGCTCCATGGACTTGTGCTCGTCCAGCTTTTCTAAATAGTCCTGAACCACTTCTTTCTCCACAGAGGGCTGGTCACCTCCTCCCCATACTGTGCTGCCCAGTGCAGTATTCTGGGAGCTGATCTTGTTCGTGAAGACAGAGGCATAAAAAGCATTGAGTACATTAGCTTTTTCCACAATCTCTGTCACTACGTTGCCTCCCCCATTCAGAAGGGGCCCACACTTTCCTTGACCTTGTTGTTGCTAACATACCTGTAGAAACCCTTCTTGTTACTCTTAACATCCCTTGCTAGCTGCAATTCCAAGTGCGATTTGGCCTTCCTAATTTCACTCCTGCATGCCTGAGCAATATTTGTATACTCCTCCCTGTCCATTTGTCCAATCTTCCACTTCTTGTAAGCTGCTTTTTTGTGTTTAAGATCAGCAAGGATTTCACTGTTAAGTCAAGCTGGTCGCCTGCCATATTTACTATTCTTTCTACACATCGGGATGGTTTGTTCCTGCAACCTCAATAAGGATTCTTTAAAATACTGCCAACTCTCCTGGACTCCTTTCCCCCTCATGTTATTTTCCCAGGGGATCCTGCCCATCAGCTCCCTGAGGGAGTCAGCCTGCTTTTCTGAAGTTCAGGGCCTGTATTCTACTGCTCTCCTTTCTTCCTTGCTTCAGGATCCTGAACTCGACCATCTCATGTTCACTGCCTCCCAGGTTCCCATCCACTTTTGCTTCTACTAATTCTTCCATTTGTGAGCAGCAGGTCAAGAATCGCTCTGCCCCTAGTTGGTTCCTCCAGCACTTGCACCAGGAAATTGTAACATGGTTACATCATTATATTTTTTTAATATAGTTTTGAAACACTGTATTAATTATACTAAATGGACTACAAACTCGAAATTTCAGATTAAATTCAAATGCTACAACGCTGTATTTCTTAGTCTGAAATCTAGCTGGCTAGCATGAAATTCTTATTAATTAACTCCCTTGGGTGCAAATTTTGCCCTCCTATGCATGTGCACAAATCTCTCTAAAATTAATGCAATTTGCATGTGCTCAATAAGGGAAGAATTTGGTTTTTAAACACTATTTTTAAAAATATACTTTCTGGAATGGTTTTGCATTTTAGAAATATATTTTAAAATAATCCATGAAGGGTTGTGACGGTGCCTCATTGCATTGCAAATTTGAAAGTAATAGTATACAATCACAGGTGTGAGAGAGGCTATATGCCTAGTATTTACTACTTAACAGTAAATAATGACCCTTTGGCAAACTCTTCAGTTATTCAGCTGATGAGCTGTCTGGGCATTCTTCTCTTGAATGGAATGTGTATCCCTATTGTTATCCTTTTATCTGAATAACCACCAAACAAATCCTTCATTGGGTTTCCATGATTTATGGAAATGCATGGAGATAGACACAGATCAATAAATAATACAAGTTGAAACAGGAGCAAAGCAAATGACTATAGCTAACATCTCAAAATCTGAAATCAAGCTTCTAGTGCTAAATTTAGTAATCCTAATAAGAAGCCTGATTTTCAAAAGTAGTGAGCATATACAGCTCCCTTGACAACATTGGCATTGGTAGGTCAGCACTCCTGAAAATCAGGCCACTTGTATTTAGGTATCTATAGGTGAATTTAGAAGCCTAAATTCTTTCACTGGTTTAAAAATTTGGCATGTGTATATATGTATAGTATTTAGGAATGATTGGCAGAATGGTTACTGCACTAGTTGTTTAAATGATCTGATCTGGTATGACAATTCCTATGCTCATATGCATCGTAGTTAAGGCTGCGAGTCTGTCCTGGAGGTCATGGAAATCAAGGGATTCTGTGACTTTCCGGAACCTCCGTGATTTCTGCAGTGACCGGTGCGGCTGGCCCAGGGGCTGCCTGAGCAGCTCGGGTAGCCCCTGGGCCAGCCGTACCAGCTGCTGCTGGGGCAGTCTCAGGCCACCATGCCCCTTCCCCCCAGCAGGAGTTTGGGTGTGGGAAAGGGCTGGGGCAGGGGTTGGGGTTCAGGAAGGGGTGAGGACTCTGGGCAGCGCTTACCGTGGGGGACTACCCGGAGTTGGCGACATGTCCCTCGGCTCCTATGCGTAGGCCTGGCCAGGTAGCTCTGCATGCTGCGTCCATCCACAGGTGCCACCTCCGCAGTTCTCATTGGCTGAGACTCCCAGCAAGTGGGAGCTGTGGAGCCAACACTTGGGGCGGGGGCAGCACACGGAGCTCTGTGGCCGCCCCTACACTGAGGAGCCTGCCAGCCCTGACAAACCCACCCCCTCCAAGCATCCGTGGCACCCCTGGGCTGCCCTGTACCCCAAAGCACCCAAGATTTAGTCAGGATTTATAGTACAAGTTATGGACAGGTGAATTTTTGTTTACTGCCCATGACCTGTCCGTTACTTTTACCAAAAATGCCAATGCCTAAAACATAGCCGTAATCATAGTCATAACAATCTTGCCCATAAATAAAATATGATTTCGATTTTTTATGGGAGTTCCTCTCATAGAGGTATCTTTAAAATGATTAATATCTTAAGATTGATATTTTGAAATTGGGAGGGGGAAAGTAAAAATAATTGCTTTTCTTCCATTTCAGACAATCCTTTGAATAATGAAAGTTCTCGAACTCACTCCTCCATAATTGCAACAAGTAAAATGTCCGTAAAGACCTCGATGTTTCACAAAGACGCTACTACGCTAGAACCCCCATCTTCTGCTAAGATTACTTTTCAGTGTAAACACACAAGTGCCCTTTCTTCCCATGTTTTGAACAATGAAGATTTAGTAGAAGAGCTTTCACAACCAAACACTGAACCAAGACCTGATCTTTCAGTCCATTCTCTCACAAAAGAAAGCACTTACACTGCAAAATGTCCAACATCATTCAGCAATAGCGCCCATTCTGAAAACTCTCACAAGGAAAGTAATAAGAAGGATATTCTTCCAGTTTCTTCATGTGAAAATAATATTTTTGAATATGAAGAAGATATTTCATCAGTGAGCAGACAGATACCAAGTAGGAAATACACCAGCATCAGAAAGGTAGACAAGGATGATGCCTCTTTTATGCATATGAACTGCCACATTAGTGATAGTGTGTTGAGTAAAAACTCATTCAGTTTTTCAGAGTTAAGCCTCTCCAAAAATAAAATACCCTCTGAAGCAAATGAAAAATCCAGCAGCACAGGTATAAATAGCTTTTTCCCTTCAACGGTAACAGAAAGTTGTGAATTGGTGTCTTGCTCAGGAGGGAATCGAACTGCGGGGCATTCTCTTGAAAGTAGCACTGATGAAGAAGGTAGCCTTAATAAACTTAAAATTAGGTATGAAGAATTTCAGGAGCATAAGACAGAAAAACCTAGCCTCAGTCAACAAGCAGCACATTATATGTTTTTTCCCAGTGTTGTTCTTTCCAATTGTCTCAGCCGACCACAAAAATTAGCTCCTGTGACATATAAATTACAGCAGGGCAACAGACAATCCAGGTTAAAGCTGAATAAAAAGAAACTGGGTCTTAGCAATTATCAGGAGTCTGCAGGTGTCAGTGATATTGCATCCATGAAGGAAAGCTGCTATACACAAGATGATGCTTTCAGTAACATTCCTGACAAGGACAGTGCATTACCTAGCGATTTAGTTCAAGTTCCTCATGGTGCTTTTGAAAACAAAATGCCTACAAATAATACTAATTGTATTGACTGCCAATTTAGAGATGGATCCCTGGAAACAGAGCAGTCATTTGGATTATGTGGGAATAAATATACACTCCGAACTAAACGAAAAGTAAATTATGAGACTGAAGACAGTGAATCAAGTTTTGTCATGCACAACTCAAAAATTAGCCTACCTCAGCCCATAGAAAGTAGTGAAAGTTTGGATGGGTCTCAGAAATCTCGAAAACGTAGAAAACTCTCTAAAAAACTGCCACCTGTTATTATCAAATATATTATCATTAATAGATTTAGAGGCAGAAAAAATATGCTTGTTAAAATAGGAAAAATAGACTCTAGTGAGGAACAAGTGATACTTACAGAAGAAAAGATGAACCTATATAAAAAGCTTGCACCTTTAAAGGACTTTTGGCCAAACGTTCCTGACTCCCCTGCAACCAAATATCCTATTTATCCATTAACACCAAAGAAAAGTCACAGAAGGAAAGCAAAACATAAGTCAGCTAAGAAAAAAGTTGGAAAACCACAAAAAGCAAGTAGTAAAAATATTAAAAGAACTTTATCTTTCAGAAAAAGAACTCATGCAATCCTTTCTCCTCCTTCACCATCTTATAATGCAGAAGCTGAAGACTGTGACTATCACTATAGTGACGTTATGTCTAAATTAGGTTTTCTCTCTGAGAGAAGCACAAGTCCAGTAAATGCATCTCCCCCTCGCTGCTGGTCTCCAACGGATCCAAAAGCAGAAGAAATTATGAATGGACTAGACAAAGAAGCTTTACTTATTAAGGGTCCTAACATGTACATCAGCAAGACTGTTAATTCCATTGTAGGAAAAACTAGTCGAGCAAAAACTCAGGTTAAGAAATGTAAAAAGAAATTTGCTACTGTATCTACTAAGAAAAGGAACAAGATTAATCAGACTAATAAAACAGCAAATGATGGAAAGAAGAAACCTAGGACAAAACAGAGACAAAAAATAGCTGAAAAAATGTCATCAAGAAAACGTATTACATTTAAAGATGAAAAAGGAAATACTCGTTCTGCTGCAGAAGTTAAATTTGTGCTGAAACATCAAGATCTGCCTGAAATTACTCTCAACTTTGGCAGCTCACAACCACTTCTTACTCAGAAAGATGTTCCTCTAACTGGCTATTCAACAGGACATCTACCATCAACACAGCTCCCTTCAACTGCTGATGTACAAGGAAATTCATCTGGCTATTTTCATCCATTGCTGGAAACTGATAAGCCTGTGGATTTACAAGGTTTGTCTACTCCAAGAGAAAATCTTCATTCATCTGTCATTTCTGCTCCTGTGATACCTGGAAGGGAAATAACAAAAATAAACTCCCAAAGGTCTAAGAGTCAAAATGCTGTGTTTCGAATGAAGGAATCTAGTTTGATTCAAAATAATATATTTGACCCATCTAACCACTCATCTCAGGTAACACAGAATGTATGTATCTCTAAAGATAAAACATCTGCAAAGACAGAAGAGATTATAAATTCACAGAATAGATACTTGTCATCAGTTGGAAAATTAAATGAAACTCATAGCTTTCTAGATACAATGAAGACAGATCAGTTGCATACCACTAATTTTTTGCATTGTAAAGACAATAATCAGCAGCAGATTGTGTGCTTACCAGAAGCATCAAAACATGCAGATCCTTATTCTTCTATACTTAAATCATCTGAGGAAAGCCATGGATCTCTTCAGTTGCCTAAGAACTGTTTTGTAACTTCTTTAAGGAGTCCAGTGAAACAGCTAAAATGGGAGCAAAAACAGAGAGGATTTATTTTTGATATGTCTCATTTTAAACCTGAAAGAATAAAACATCAGTCTTTGTCAGATACCATCTCGCAAACAAAAGCTATCTCCCAGTGTCAAAACAGGACTGTAATGACCCCATCAGCATTCAGTGAAGGACAGTCTGGATTAGCTGTTCTGAAAGAGTTACTACAAAAGAGACAGCAAAAAGCACAACATGCAGGTATTTTGCAAGAGCCATTATCAGTTACACCTCAGATAAACAAAAGTATTTCTTGCTCTCCGGAACAGCATAAAGCAATTAAAAGATCACAGTCAGTCACATCACCAAGAAAGTCTCGCACTCCCAGAAATACAAAACCTAAAGAAAAACCACCCAAACCTTTAAAAGTGGATTCTTCAAACCAGCATAACACTAATCAGATTGACCATTTTATGTCTGATGACAGCCCCATTTTTTTTTCAGACCCAGGTTTTGAAAGCTGTTACTCACTTGAAGACAGCCTGTCACCAGACCATAATTACAATTTTGATATTAATACCATAGGGCAGACTGGATTTTGTAGTTTGTACTCTGCAAGTCAGTTTGTCCCAGCAGATCAAAGTCTGCCACAGAAGTTTTTGAGTGATGCAGTTCAGGATCTTTTTCCTGGACAAACAGCAGAAAATGAACTTTTCAGTCATAATAGCCAAAAATCTGAGGAAGAAAAACATCGCTCTTCAGACCCAAGTACATGGATAACATCTGGTGCTCTAAGTCCTGAACTTTTTGAGAAAACCTCCATGGATAACAATGAGAACCATCGCCATGGTCAGTGGAGAAACAATGTTCATCCTTCAGCATCTCGAACTAGCTCGTCAGTAGATATTTTCTGTACGCAACAGGCAGGGGACTATGTAAATGAGAAATTCAAGTTGAATAGAAATCCAGTAAATAAAGAGGTGTATCTTAGCCTTCCACAACCAAGCTGTTCAAATTTCATTCAAAGCTGCACTAGAAAAGAAACCACTTTTGAATCATGTCAGCCACTTGGTTCAATTAATACCTCTTTTACTTCTGTATTGTCTTCTCCGGATGGTGAGCTCATCGATGCAGCTTCTGAGGATTTAGAGTTGTATGTTTCAAGAAACAATGAAGGATTAACTCCAACTCCAGATAGTTCACCAAGATCAGCCAGTTCTCCCTCACAATCAAAGAATGGAAGTTTTACGCCTCGTACTGCTCACATTCTTAAACCTCTCATGTCCCCACCAAGTCGTGAAGAAATCATGGCAACTTTGCTAGATCATGACCTTGCAGAAACAATTTACCAAGAACCATTTTGCAGCAATCCTTCTGATGCACCAGAAAAGCCAAGGTAATTTGTCTGTACACTTTTATTACAAGGCATTTCTATATGTATGTATATTTGTAATTATGTTAAATCTAATTATATGTACTCCTAAAGCTAATTTTAGCTATATATAGGAATTTTTCACTCTCAGATGTAAAAGATTTGAAGTGATCAACATAAATTCCAAGGCTTTTGTTTTAACTCTGTAGTTAAATAAAATAATTGTCCTTCCCTTACCGTTATCCTCTTTAATGCCACATGCCAATTTTGCTGTCCCTAATGATGATCAAAGGAGGAATGAGCCAACTATCTTCTCCTTTGGTGAAGGAAGACATCTGCCCATGTGACTTGCTCTAGATCAGGGATAGTCAATTATTTTTTGTCAAGGTCCAAATTTCTTGGTCAGGGTATAATCAAGGTCCAGACTCCAGAGAAACATTTTTCACACCATAATAGCAGTAATGATAATAAGTAAATAAAAAGATTTTGCAGTCAATTCAAAAGCATTTGGTCGTCCGTATTTGGCCTACAGTCCGCCTGTTGTCAATTCCTGTTCTAGAGATTAGAGCTATCAGGATTCTTCCTGGTTTTCATCTTGAGGACTGCTTGTAATTCTGACAAGTGCATAGATACCCCATACCTTTTAATTCAGGCCTGCACGACTCGTAAAGCGGCGAGGGCCATATTACTCCAAAGGAAACAACTGAGGGCCGAAACCCACCAGCCCCGCGGAAACATGCCCCCACCCCCCAGCGCCACCCACCCCCTGGAAACAACCCCTCTTTCACCAGCGCTGGGGTGTGGAAGCCTGTAGAGGGGGAAAGAAACAGCACACATAGGGTGACCAGATCACAGCAGTAAAATAGGACCCACCCCCTCCCCGCTCGGCCCCACCATCACACCCCTCTTCACCCCCTCAGGGGTCACTATATTACTGCACACAACAGTTAATCAATGCAGTTGTAGATAAATCTCTGCATTATGCATTTTTGTATAACTTTTATATGACTTTGTATTGAACCTTGGTACTATGTTATAGAGGGCCCCTAAGGTAGTATAATTAAGGTAAAAGAAAAATTTATTTTTGCTAGAAGTAGAATAAGATCTCCCCCCCCCCCCACTTTGTATTCAATTGCCCTGTTGAAAGAATGAGGTGTGAATGAGGAAGGCAGGCACCTCCAGACAGCTGCAACCCTTAGAGAGGGGATGGGAACCAGACCAAGGACAATCAAACTTGTCAAGTGGGCTGACTAGAGAAGAGCAGACATACTGACGGCCTCGGGGGTTAGAAGCAAGCACCTTCCTTTGGGAACACCCTCTTTGCAGCATTGGGACAACCCCCAGCCCAGAGACAAGCAGCAAAAATGACCAACGGACACAGTCCCAGATTTTGGGCCGCACAGTGAGCCCACCTACTCACCCCCCCGCGGGCGGCACAGTGAGCCCACGCAGGCCGCATGCGGCCCCCAGGCCTTTAATTTATGACAATTATTGACCATGCTATGATGTATGCAAGTAGTGAAACTGGTCGTACATTCACAATGTACTAAGTGATGCTTCTTCACAATGCTGAAGCTGTACGTGTGTTACCTTTAGTAATTTTGTACTAAATGTACTGACAACTGCTTCTTCCAGAAATTCATTGACATTTTACATCAGGATCAGAAAGCTTAGTGGTCCTTCAGTTGTGATTCTTTAACCAAATGGGTTTCTACTTCCTTCCTGGACTACATCATGTTTTAATATTTTCTACCCCAAAATACCAAGCTAGGGTCTTTGCAAATATATTATTACTGACAGTTGAAATTTAATTTTGTTTGAGTGTGAAAAATGGCCTTTCCAGTAGTTTAATAATACTGTATTGAATTACTCTCCATGTTGTTAGAGACTCCAGTTTGTTCCCACATTCTTGAATTAATAGGAGTTGAGAGCTCTATGGAGGTGGCATTCTCTGTCTCTGAGGGAAAAGTGATTTCCTTTAGTGATTTCTCTTGCTGATTCAGGAGAGTGTTTGATAGTCTGGATGGAACTACATCACTCCTCTTTTGAAAAGTTGATGATTGTCATAGGATATGTAGTGTGGAAGATAAAAGGTAAAGCAGGTAGCATTTGGAAGAGATCCTTGGGGCACTAAGAGTGGTTCAGAAACTCCCATCCCTCCACTAGAAAGAAAGGAGTTACTCTCAGTAGATTTCCAATTTAGGGCAGAATAATAGCTTAAAATATTCTCTTTACAGGGAGATTGGAGGACGGCTTCTCACAGTAGAAACTAGACTTCCCAATGATCTGCCTGAGTTTGAGGGAGATTTCTCATTGGAAGGACTACGCCTCTGGAAGACGGCATTTTCAGCAATGACACAAAGTCCTAGACCAGGTTCACCGCCACGTAATTATCATTCCATTGCTGGCAAAGGAGAAACTGATAGCCATAAAACTAGCGAAGATAAAAAAATAGTCATCATGCCATGTAAATGTGCACCGAGTCGCCAACAGGTTCAGACGTGGCTTCATGCCAAAGAAGAGTATGAGCATGTCAAGAAGTTGCCAAAGGATCAGCCTCTTGATACTGAGAAAGCAGCAGAGAATTTCAGATCCATAGCATTGCCTGAAGATCAGCCTACTGAAATGGTAACAGCAGCTAAGAATTTCAGTTTACCTAGCCTGCAAGACAGCATACCTATTGTGCCTACAAAAGATGCTCCTGTTTCACAGGCAGATCCTACACCAACACAGACCAAGGAAACTTGTGATAAATATATTAATACTGTACAGATTTCTACAAATACCATAGAACCAAGTAAAACTCCACCTGAAAACAGGACATTGCTGCTTGCTCCTTCAGCAATAGAACTTGATAAAGAAGAAGAGGATGATGATTATTATGTCAATTATAGTTCACCAGATTCACCAGTGCTTCCTCCTTGGCAACAAGCAGCATCCCCAGATTCCAAACCATCTAGTTTAGAAGATGCAGACTGGCAGAGTCAGAACATAATTTCATCTTCTGTGGAAGAAAATGACACAGCACACAGTGAGAATGTACAGAAACATGTCAAGGATGAATGTCGGGCATCCTTCAGCACATCTCCACTTTTGGTCAGAGAAGGTGCTGGAAATTCCGAAACAGTTTGCCTACACAGCACACCCATTGTACAGAGAAAATCTCAAGAAAGAATAGCTGAAGCACTTGATTTTACTCCTTTATCAACAGGTAAATGTATTAATTAAGCTAGGTACAAGAAGAGGTACAAAAACATTTCCTGCAAATAATAGGAAAAGACATTAATATACTTTGAAATAATTGAAAAATAACCATCTCTCTACAGGAAGGGCAAGTTAAACATGTTTTTATTTTTGAAAGGGATATATTTCACAAGTATTTATCCAGTGAAAGTAAATATACAATTATGAATTAATATTTGAGTATCAGGACACCTTAAAAACTGTGGTACTGTGGCTAGAATATGAATTGTAAAGTGATGGTTAAAACATGAACAACATTATTGAAATTAAATGTTGAGTATTTTTGAGTCATTAAGTCTTTTTTGCTTAAGTCACTGGTATGTTTCAAACACATACTTACAGTACTTTGAAATTAGAATATAAATATTAAATATCTTAAATTATAAGACTGTCCAAGATAACCATGTGTTTTTGTCTTATTATATAGTGCCATTTAGTCTGTAAAACACACTAGGCTATCAAAGCTGTTCTTTGGACTGGAAGTGATCAATTTGTGCACATTCTATTAGATAGAAGAATTTTCTGTTTCCTGGTAGGTAGTTCAGTTTTCTTAGAATATTTGGGGGAAACTAAATAACATTTGCATTTGTTCTATGTTTTTACAGAACCAAAGATGCAGAAATTGAATCATAGAAGAGGAAGTAACTCTGACACTCTTCGAAGAGTACTTTTAACAACACAAGTGAAGGTAAATAAGAATTGGAAACAAAGATTCACGTTTATTAAATTACATTTAAGTGCGCTTTCAAGTTCAGAAGCAAAAATAGTCCATGTGTCAAGATAAACAAGTACCTTTATCTCACTTGTACTTATATTTTGACCTTTTCGATTTTTAGAATTTGTTGAGTCTGTGATAAATTGTCTATTTTTATGGGCTTTTGCTTTATTTTTGCTGTTGTGATCTGGGAAATTATCTGTGTGCGTGCATGTGTAATAAACACACACAATAGAGTAATCATGGTAACTAAATGGGAATTATAAAGATACAAACACAAAAGGAAAAATGAGAGCAAAGTGATAAGCATATGTTATTTGATCACATCAAATCCTAAAATGTCTCTGTCTTTATTCATATTGTTATGATTTTTTTGTAAAAAATTGATCATTACAAACTTTCATTTGTTGTTTCAGTGTTAACATTTTAGTGTCAATATACAATAGTGAGAATAAGTGCATGTATATATAAATAAACACACAACCAAGAGATGGAATTATACAGTATGTAAATAGGTGCTTTTAGATGAATCTCTTATACAGGTTTGATCAATCCCACACAAAAGTGACTACTTCATTGTTCAGTTTATAAGTACCACATATTGAGCAATATTCCCTTTGTAAGGTACTTTTTCGTGGCTTTAAAACCTTCTGAACAGGGCTGGCTCCAGGCACCAGACGGCCAAGCGCGTGCCTGGGGCGGCGCCCTGTAGGGGGCGACAGTCAGGATTCTGGGGTGGCGTGGGTTTTTTTGCTTCGGTACTTTGGCGGTGGCCTTTTTTTTTTTTTGCTTCGGGGGTTTTTTGTTGGGTTTTTTTTTTGCTTCAGCACTTTGGCGGCCATTTTTTTTTGCTTCGGCACTTCGGCGGCGGCCATTTAAAAAAAATATTTTTTTTTGCTTTGGGCGGCCGAAAAGTTGGAGCCGGCCCTGCTTCTGAAAGTTGAAATTGAAGAGGCACTTGCCCCTTTTTAAAAAATTCTTGTTACACTATGAGATTTCATTAAAATTAGACTAAAAAGGGAAGTTGATACAACAGTTTGGTTTGGTTTCCTATTGGAAACTGACACAGGAAGATAGGATAAGGTCTTGTCTACATGGCGAGTTAGTGCGCAGCAAGATGTTGCACTGTAGATTCGCATCCTGGCTTGTTACACCGTAAGGCTAGGTCTACACTACCCCCCCCTATCGAACTAAGGTACGCAACTTCAGCTACGTGAATAACGTAGCTGAAGTCGAAGTACCTTAGTTCGAAGGAAAAAGCACTTACCCGGGGTCCAGACGCGGCGCGCAGGCTCCCCCGTCGACTCCGCCTACTCCGTTCGTCGAGCTGGAGTACCAGCGTCGACAACGGAGCACTTCCTGGTTCGATTTATCGCGTCTTGACAAGACGCGATAAATCGAACCCAGAACATCGATCCGACGCGTTCGACGCGACGCGTAAGTATAGACCTACCCTAAGGGTATGTCTCCACAGCAAAAAAATAACAACAACTGTCAACAAGTCTCAGAGCTCAGGTCAACTGGCTGGCCGTGCTACAGGGCTAAAAATAGACATGTAGACATTTGGGCTCAGTCTGGAACCCGGGTACTGAGAACCTGCCGGGGTCTTATTACCTGGGCTCCAGCCCAAGCCCAAACATCTATGGTTATCTACGGTTACACTGTGGTACAAGCCCAAGTCAGTTGACTCAGGCTCTGAGACTTGCTGCTGTGGGGTTTTGTTTTGTTTTTCTGCTGTGTAGACATATCCTAACTCATCGTGTAGACAAGGGTAAGTGAAAGTTTCATTATAATTGTTGTAGAGGAGCTTTTAACTTTAGGGTGCTAAATAGGAAATCAGTAACCTGAAGAATGAAACATAAATATATTAATCTATAGATTTTCATCATTTTCCTGCATATATTTCTTTCAATAGAATCAGTTTGCTGCTCTCAGTGCCCCAAAGAAAGAAACTTCTCAGATTGAAGGACCATCTTTAAACAACTCTTATGGTTTTAAAGTCAGTGTGCAAAACCTGCAGGAAGCAAAAGCTTTACATGAGGTAACTTGCTGCAACTCGAAAGATGCATAACTTTATTCATGCTTTATAATTTTATTTAAGGAAGGAGGAGTTTGAAGGAAAAAATATTGTTGAATTCTATCCTTGTTAATCAGGGTTTGGTATTTCTCATTTTTAATAAAGCTTCTATAGTAACTTCTGTCTGAAGTTCTCAAAGTTCTTTCCTTCTAACAGCATTGAACTAAGGCTATGTCTACACTACGAAATTAGGTTGATTTTTTTAGAAGTCGATTTTTGGGAACAGATTGAATAAAGTTGAATGCGTGTGTCCTCACTCAGCGCATTAAGTCGGCAGAGTGCGTCCACAGTATCGTGGCTAGCGTCAACTTTCGGAGCGGTGCACTGTGGGTAGCTATCCCACAGTTCCTTCAGTCCCCGCTGCCCATTGGAATTCTGGGGTGAGCCCCCAATGCCTGATGGGGCAAAAAATTTGTCGTGGGTGGTTTTGGGTAAATGTAGTCATTCACTCCTCCCTCTGTGAAAGCAACGGCAGCCAATCGTTTCACAGCGTTTTTCCTGGAGTTCCCGCGCATGCGCCATAGCTCTGCAAGCAGGAGTCCGCTCAGATCACCGTTGCAGTTGTGAGCATTGTAAATAAACACCTCGCATTTGCCCTTGGAGATTTTGGCATATATATTGGCATTGCGTCTTTTGCAACAGAGTACTGATAGCACTGATTCATCTCCCCATACAGCGATCAGATCCAGTATCTCCCGTTCGGTCCATGCTGAGGCTCTTTTGCGATTCTGGGACTGTGTGGTCACCTCTGCTGATGAGCTTGCCACGCTGGTCAAACAGAAAATGAAATTCAAAAGCTCTCAGGGGTTTTCCTGTGTACCTGACTAGTGCATCTGAGTTGAAAGTGCTGTCCAGAGCAGTCACAATGGTGCACTCTGGGATAGCTCCCAAAGGCCAATACCATCGAATTGCATCCACACTACCCCAAATTTGACCAGGTGGTGTCGATTTCAGCGCTAATCCCCTTGGGGAAGAGTAGAGAAATCGATTTTAAGAGCCCGTTACGTTGAAAAAAATGGCTTTGTTGTGTGGACGGGTGCAGGGTTAAATCGATCTAATGCTGCTAAATTCGACCTGAACTCGTAGTGTAGACCAGGGCTAAGTCACACGACACCTTTTTTGGCAAAGTAAGTATTATTCCCATTTCCCAATAGAGGAAACTAAACTATAGATGTTTAAAGGGCTCCTATTATCTTGAAATCTAATGAGTTAAAAGTAGTTTTAGATACTGCATAAACTCCTAAACCATCACTAATTTGGGTATTTTTAATGGTTTTTAAACTGTTTTTCCTCTTATCTATTGCTTTATGAAAGACTAACAGAAAATACACAAAGTGCTGTTAAATGTACAAAGTAAACTCAAAAGAGCGTAAAGGCAGTAGTTTAATCTATCAGTTACAGTAATCTTAGATGTTACTTGTGATAACAGGAAAAAAATTCAGACTTTTTTTTTTTAAGTTAACTGTCTCCCTTTTATGGCTAGTCCAAGATTACAAAGGATGGCAGTTGTAGAACCAGGAATACAATACTCATAACCTGACTCTCAATCCTTTCTGTTAACCACTAGGCCACACTCCTCTGTTGAATTTTTATTTTTTGATATAGCCCTTACTGAGCAGAAAAGGGTAAAGATCCCTAGTCAGTATAGAATGTAAGCACATACATACAGAGGTGTCAGAAGCTTACTTTGAATGGGGGCAGAAGGTGGAGACATAGGAGTGGGAATGAGGTGGATGCTGTGCATGGGGAGACTTGTGTGGACAGAGCAGAGATGAACAGCTCAAGACTCAGGGTGGTGCAGGGTTCTAGCTGTTCACGTGTCTCTTGCCAGCTGCTGTGGGTAGCTGCTCCCAGCCCTGACCCAGTCACCTCAGTTCCTACCTGCTTCCCAGCCTGATCCCAGGCACTGCAGCAGCCACTCTAGCCCCTCCACATCCTGCTCTTGCTTCTGCCCTCTGTGCGTGCAGTTTACAGGGAACATTGCTTCCCAGAATGTGTAGGAGTGTGACATGAGGGTCCAAAACTAGGATCAGCTTACACAATATTTCTACTGCAGGGGTGCTGCCTGCCCCCATCCCCGGTTCCATCAACCCTTCATACTTAACTTTAAGCAAGTGAGTAGTCCTCATGAAGTTAAAGTGCTTACGTGTTACCGTGAATTTGGGCCAAAATGCTTTTGAATGATCACTTAGGCTGAAATGTAATCACTCCTTCAGTGTGTCCTTCAGACTAGCCTCCTCATTCACACTCCAACTTTTCTGTGGGGGTTCTACTGGGCTCTGTCTTTGGTCCCCGTCTCTTCTCCCTTGCCACAGTATCTCACAGTAATCTCTTCTCTAAACACAACTTCAACTACTGGCTGTATGCTGATGGCTCAACGATCTACCTCTACTCCAGACCTGTTTCCTGTCCAAACTAAAATCTCGGTCTGTCTCACTTTCCCTCGTGGATGTCCAGCCATCAGTTCAAGATCAACATGGCTAAAACAAAGCCTCTTTATCTTCCCTGCCAAGTCCTCCCACTAACTCTTTTCTTGATTACTATGGACCACACCCCCATCCTGCCTGTAGCTCAGGCCTGTAACCTGGCCGAAATCTTCAATTTAGACCTCGCTCTAGGACCTTACATCTGGCTATGTCTAAATCTTGTCAATTCTTTCTGCATAACATCTCTTAAGTTATAGCCTTTCCTATCTATCCACAAAGTAAAACTCTCATCCAGGCTCTTGTCTTGCATCTTGATTACTGCAACATCCCACTATCTGGCCTTGACAAATGCAGACTTGCTCTGCTCGTATCCATTCAGAATTCTGATGCAAAGATCATTTTCCTAGCTTGTCACTTTGACCATATCATCCCTCTTTGCATTCCTTTATTGCATCAGACATAAGCTGCTTGTATTCACTTTCACGGGCCTTCATAGTCAATCGTCACCCTCCCTATCATCCCATTTGCTCTTGAGCTGTCGACACTTGCCTCTGATTAACCCATTGATGCCAGCTTCCATCACCCACTTATTAAATTTTCAAACAAACACCTTTGTGCTTTCTCTATGCTGCTCCTCACACATAGGAGGCATTCCCCTGTAAACATCTACAAAATTACATTATCTACCTTCAAATCCCTCTTCAGAACTCCCCTTTACCATGATTTGTGCAAAAAAACTTGTTAACAGTTAGGCCACTGGTGTGCAGAGACTGCTGCTTACTGTGCCAACTCCTTCTACTTCCCCATCCATTTGTATTTATCTGTTGTCTTTTGTCTTATTCTTAGTTTGTAAACTCCTTGGGGCCAGGCCTGTCTCTTCGTTCTGTTTGTACAGTGCCTAGCACAGTGGGCACCTGGTCCAGGACTAAAGCTCCTAGGCACTATGGTAACATATAAAATAATAATCCAGTCTCAAGATGGGGTTTTCTTCTGTTTGTAGGAATACAAATAATGTGTCAATTAAAATGCAGCTTGGTAGTGTTTGGAAAAATAATCAGTGTTCTACCCAAAAAAGTATCTTACTAGTTTAAAAATATTATATTCAATATTTAACTGCAGCATCCAAAATTGCTGGTTACTTTACGAAATTTTTAATGAGTGAATTAAAAGCTCACAAAAGTGAGGAGCTGATGATGACTGCTTAATTTTTAGTCTAAAAAGTTTGAAGCTTAATATACCCTAAAAATAGTGTGTCAAAATTAAACGAACTATTGCTCCCTATTAACGATTTAGAGCCCCTAATACAAGGGCACTTAACCGTTAAAGATTCCTCCTTTCATCATGCTCTAGTTCAATCAGAAGTTATGGGAATGATGCAGAAATTATTGGGTAAAATTCTGTGGCCAGTATTATCATAGGGCCCTATCAAATTCACGGCCATGAAAAATGCGTCACGGACCATGAAATCTGGTATTTTGTGTGCTTTTACCCTATACTATATGGATTTTGTGGGAGAGACCAGCATTTCTCAAACTGGGGGTCCTGACTCAAAAGGGAGTTGCAGGAGGGGGGTCACAAGATTATTTTAGGGGGTTCACGGTATTGCCACCCTGACTTCTGCGCTGCCTTCAGAGCTGGGCGACCAGAGAGCAGCAGCTGCTGGCTGGGCGCCCAGCTCTGAAGGCAGTGCACCGCCAGCAGCAGTGCAGAAGTAAGGGTGGCAATACCATACCATTTCACCCTTACTTCTGTGCTATTGCCTTCAGAGCTGGGTGGCCGGACAGTGGTGGCTGCTTACTGAGGGCCCAGTTCTGCAGGCAGCAGCACAAAAGTAAAGGTGGCAATACAGTAACTCCTCACTTAAAGTTGTCCTAGTTAACGTTGTTTCGTTGTTACATTGCTGATCAGTTAGGGAGCATGCTCGTTTAAAGTTGTGCAATGCTCCTTTATAATGTTGTTTGGCAGCCGCCTGCTTTGTCCACTGCTTGCAGGAAGAGCAGCCCGTTGCAGCTAGCTGATGGGGGCTTGGAACCAGGGTGGACTGACAGCCCCCCATCTGCTCCCCGCTCCCCTAAGTTCCCTGTGCAGCAGCTGCCCAGCAGGCTATCAATTGCCAGCAGTTCAGCTGTCCCTCCCCGCCACTGCCATGTGCTGCTCCTGCCCTCTGCCTTGGAGCCTCTTCTGAGAGCCTCCTGCTTGCTTTGCAGGGGAGGGAGGGAGAGGTGGACTAATGTCAGGGTGTCCCCCTCCCTCCTACTCCTGCCCCCCACTTACCCCATCTCTGTACAGCAGGGGGGAGACACAACAGGGCTCAGAACGGAGAGAACTGGCCGCAGTTGCTGTCTCAACTTCCTGATCTTCTTAAAGGCAATGTACTTAGAATGTAGTGTCAGCATACTTAAAGGGGCAATGCGCATCTCTCTCTCTCTCTCTCTCCCCCACACACACACAGGGTGTGTCTCTCTGTCTCTGTCTGCCATGTGGTCTCCCTTCCCTCCATTCATGCTGCCTTGTAGAGTATGAAGCCACGTTGTTAATCTTTGAAGGCTCAGCCAAGTGCTAGTTCATCATTTAGCAGTAAGGCATTCCCTGGGAAATATCCCACCCTCTTCTACCCTCAACCAAGCTTCACAATCATCATTGCTGTGTACAGTATTAAATTGTTTGTTTAAAACTTATACTGTGTGTGTGTGTGTGTATATATATATATAGTTTTTTGTATCAGAAGGGTAGCCGTGTTAGTCTGGATCTGTAGAAGCGAAAGAGTCCTGTGGAACCTTATAGACTAACAGACATATTGGAGCATAAGCTTTCATGGGTGAAGAAGTGGGTATTCACCCACGAAAGCTTATGCTCCAATACGTCTGTTAGTCTATAAGGTGCCACAGGACTCTCTTTCGCTTTTATAGGTTTTTTTGTGTGTGTGTATGTGTATATATAAAAAAATATATAGTTTTTTGTCTGGTAAAAAAAAATGTCCCTGGAACCTAACTCCCCCCAACCCCATTTACATTAATTCTTATGGGGAACTTGGATTAAAGTCACATTTTTCAGGAACATAACTACAACGTTAAGCGAGGAGTTACCGTACCATACCATGCCATCCTTACTTCTGCGCTGCTGCTGGTGGTGACTCTGCCTTCAGAGTTGGGCTCCCAGCCAGCAGCCAACACTCTCCAGCTGCCCAACTCTGAAGGCAGCACCGCCGCCAGCAGCAGCGCAGAAGTAAGGGTAGTAGTACTGTAACCCCGCCTACAGTAACCTTGTGACCCCTCCCCAACTTATTTTTGGGTCAAGACCCCTACAATTACAAATTTGAGATTTAAATAGCTAAAATCATTGAATTTATTATTTTTAAAATCCTATGACCGTGAAATTGACCAAAATGGACCGTGAATTTGGTAGGGCCCTAATTATACAGAATGTCAGACTAGATGATCATAATAGTCCATTCTGGTCTTAAAACTTATAACTATATGAGGAATAACTTGTCATTATCTATACAGTAAAAGCATGCTGGTGGAACAGGAGGTGCTGGTAAATTAAAAATGCCAGTTAACTCAGAGGGAGGGGTTTGGAATGCTGGGGGAGGGTGTGGGGCAGGGGCATGGGAGAGGCAGCGGGGCACAGGCTCTGGGAGGGAGTTTGGGTCCAGGAGGGGGCTTGGAGCAGGGTATTGGGGCACGGGAGAGGCTTGGGGTGCCAGATGGTGGATTGCGTTCACGTCTGGGAGCTCCTCGCAAGCAGCTCCCTGTCCCTGCTGCTCCTGGCAAAGGCGCGCGGCCAGGCGGCTCTGCAAGCAGGCACGCTGCTTCCATCTCCAGGCGCCAACCCCCGCAGCTCCCATTGGCCGCAGTTCCCTGCCAATGGGATGGGAGCCCCAGAGCCAGCCCTTGGGGAGGGGGGAACGGAGGCAGCATGCCTGCAGAGCTGCCTGGCTGCGCCTCCGCCAGCAACAGCAGGGACAGGAAGCTGCTTGCAAGGAGTCCCCAGAGGTGAGTGCGACCACCCATCCGGCACCCCGAACCCCTCCCGTGCCCCAGCCCCCTGCCACAAGCCCCCTCCTGGACCCAAACTCCCTCCCAGAGCTCGCCCCGCAGCCCCTCCCCAGCCCCCTGCCAGCCCCACACCAACTGCACTATAAACCAGACTTTCAGTGCAGATCAGAAATGCCGGTTTATAGAGCTTGCCAGTTGGTGAAGTGCCGGATAAAAGAGCTTTTACTGTATAAGTTCTGATGATTCTGAGCCACTAGAAATCTGCCAAAAGCTCTGATAAATTCTGTGGAAACCTTTGGAAAATGTTCAGTCCTGTCACCAAGATCTTCACCATTAGAGCTTCTAAATTCCCTATAATCTTCTGGGTTTTGTTCTCTTTAACTCCTGTGTTGAGCTCTGAAGAAGAACAAAAAATCAAATATTCAGTTATTTGCACCTTCAAATCATGCAGTCTGATTTTCATGGGAATATCTTTTGAAACTTATCAAACAATACATAAAACACTTTTGGTGGATGCTAAATTACTCTAATTATCTATTTAGGCTAAACGTGACATTTAAATTGTCATTACTCAGAAAGCCAGAACGGTTTCATTTCAAATTTAGGATCATAACCAGAAGGGCTAGATACTTTAGTACTGCACAAAAAGTATTACCAAAAACTCAACAATCCATTTTGATTCAGTAAATTGTTTAACTTTCTTACTGAAAAAGCCCAGTACTTCCACTTTGTTGACTGATGCTGCATGAAGTATGGGTATGTCCACACTACCTGCCCGATTCGGCGGGTAGCGATCGATGTTCTGGGATCGATTTATTGCGTCTCATGTGGACGCAATAAATCGATCCCAGAAGCGCTCCCCGTCGACTCCGGAACTCCAGCTCGGCACAAGGAGTAAGCGGAGTCGACGGGGGAGCCTGCCTGCGCCGCATGGACCCACAGTAAGTACTTTGTAATTCGATCTAAGATACTTCGACTTCAGCTACAGTATTCACGTAGCTGAAGTTGCGTATCTTAAATCAATCCCCCGCCCCTAGTGTGGACCAGCCCTATGATTCAGGTAGTAGGAGGAACCCTGAGCAGTATAGTGCACTGTCCTAATGACTGGTAGAACCACAGTCACAGTTTCAGCTTAATTTTAGCTTTCACTTTTACAAAGTAAGTTTTTGGTTTGGAAAAAAAAAAAATTCCAAATGTACCGTTTTTCTGAATCCGTTGACAGACTGATACTGTAGCTGTATCTGCTTAGTCCAGATTTATATATAGGGCCAAGCCTGTAACCATTGTATCTAAGTACTAAGAAGTGTGATACATTAATTTCAAAGGCATTGAGAAAAGAGAGGAAGAACTGTGTTTGGAGCTTTCCCTCTTCCCATCACCTCCAACCTTTAGCTACTTCCTTCTCCCTCTTGTGTCCAATACTCTGCTGCTTCCTTGTCCTGATCTTTGCACAGCTGCTACATTCACTTCAACTCCAGTCCTCTGATTCTTCCATACCCATTTTTTTATCCCCATAATCTGCAAACAAGCAAACTGATTTTTGTACTACTTGAAATGACCTTCCGTTATAAAACAAAGGACTACTATCTGTGTCTTCTCATATTCTTCCCCACATGGGCACTCCCTGTGCCACAGGGAGGGGGGAATCTGTGAGTCTTTTGGATGCTAACTATTGTTTATTCTAGAAAAGAAAAAAAAAAACAGGATTTCTTCGTTTCCTTAAAACTTCTAAGCTTTGTTTTTGTTTTTAAAAGCTAGATTCCCACCTATATGGGATAAGCAAGGAATTTATTAACAAATACCCACATTTCTTTTTTCAAAATGAAAATGTCATTTTGCAGAGAAAATGGAAAATACAAAAAATACATGGAATAACCCTAAATTCATGTTATAGTGTAGAATTACCAAGTCTTTTTATGTCCATTGACCAACTAAATGGAAGGATGGTCTTGTGGTCCCGGGTATTTTGTTTAAGACTCTGTCACAACTTCTCTGTGAATTTTTTCCAAATCACTTAATCTCTCTATGCCTGTTTCCCCATCTGTAAAAAATGGAGCTGAGGTGGTACTTTGTTGCACACAAATGTTGAGGCTAAATTCAATAAGATTTGTAAAGCAGTATGGATTCTTTGATGGAAAATGGTATGGAAGTGAAAAGTGCTATAATTTAATATTATGGATTATGTAACTTTCATATTCTTGATGCTGCCATTTGAAATGTTTAATCAAGACTTAAAGGACCAGGAGAACAGTACCCATTAGAAAACAAACATTCAATATGTAAAAATTATTCCAAGTTAGTTTACTTAAAAATACAGTTGTCTACTGGTAACCTTGCACAAAACAATTATTTATTTATTTTTTAGAACAGATTCTAAAAAGGTAGGCTTAGTCAGCTGTTTTTTACCTCTGATGTGTAAGTAGTTTTATATAAATGTATTGGACTCTTGCTTATAATGATTTCATTTATATGAATAATCTGCTTCTTTCAAAACTGTGTGAAATGTAATTGTTTGAAGAGAGCCACAAAATATAAACTTGTACTTGGTTGGTTTTTTTTTGATGTAGGTCCAAAACCTTACACTCATCAGTATGGAGTTACATGCTCGAAGCAGACGAGACTTGGAGCCAGACCCTGAATTTGATCCTATCTGTGCTTTATTCTTCTGCATCTCATCTGACACAGCACTGCCAAATACTGATAAAAGAGAAATCACTGGTGCTATAGTGATTGATAAAGACAGAACAATCTCAAGCCAAGGTTCCTATTTATTTTTTTCTTCGAGTATCTTACCAAAATCTGTATCTTGTAAAAATGAAGAATTAGCAAGCAATGATCAAATATGGTTCTATAGTATTGTTTTAACTCATTTAATTTCCTCTTGTGAGTATTGGATGAAAGGCCATATTAAGCATAGGTAGAGTTTTCCTGCTTATATCTTCCTATGAACCATCGCATGGGTTGTAAACCACAGATATGATACATGTATGCAGTAGACCTGTGTTTGGGTACTGCTGAGCAAGCTCCTGCAGTGTTCTAGAGGTGTAAAGAGGAAAATTTGCCTTAGTCTCCTGCTGAAATTGCTGGCTAGCTACAAATAGAAAATGTTAAATCAAGACAGTATGTTTAATATTTTACTTAAGGGTTATATTTGTGGTTTTATCTGATCCTTTTAGGATCTGAACAGGGGCCCTTATTGTATTGTACCTTTTTGGCTTTGTTTAGACCAGTGATACTCAACCTGTGGCTCTAGAGCCGGATGTGGCTCTTCATGGCCCTACAGGCGGCTTTCGCAATGTAGGCATCTGATCGGCGCTCCACTCTATCAGGCAGCGCGGGGAGCACTGAGCAAATGGACCAGCAGTGTGGGAGTCGCTGAAGTTCCCCCTCCCAAAGGGGGAAAGAAAAGGAGCTGCTGGGATCCCCCCACAGGTAAGAGTAGAGATCACCTCCCACCCAGCAGCCGGGGGGCAGAATGGGGAGAGACCGCCACTCCTTCTTCCCAGCAGCCAGAAGGGGATGAAGAGAGAGTGAGTGCTGCTGGGAGAGGAGATGATGGGTCGTGTCATGATGTGTCAATATGTGATGATGATGTGACACTGCATCATCATCAGACATTGAGGAAACGTCATGACACAAAGATCACAATGTCGGTACTTGATTTTAAGGTGCTCTGCAACTCCATTTAATGGTGAAGTGGCTCTCCAGCTGTTAAAGGTTGAGTACCACTGGTTTAGACTATTTTAAAAAGTCCTGTTTCTTTTAAGATTTATTCTGGGGAATTAAAAAAAAAAGCGGCATTATAGCTGTACATTAAACCACAAAATACTGTCTAACAATAAAGGCATAGCCTAAAACCTACCAATAAAAAGGAAATTTAGTCTTAAGGCAACAGTTCCATCCTTCACCTGCTTCCTTGTTAAGATATTGCAGGAATTTTACGGGTTTAGGTGAAGTCCCTAATATTACTTTTAATGTAGCTTATTCTAGTATTTGTTTGTTAGTTTTTTTAATTAACTCTGAGTGAGAGTTGTCATGAGAGGCTGTTATGGCTCCTTAGGAACTGCTCTGAAAAATTATGAAGAAAACTCTCTGTGAATAAGACTAATAGTATATTGAAAAATCAGACATACTGATCTGCAGAATTTATTTAGTGATAAAATGAGGTAGTTCATTTAAATGTTATGATGATCTTTCTTCTTTTTATTGGTAAGTGCTCTCACTGTTTTCTTAGTGAAGAGCTTGTTGAGCCCCTTGAGGAGTGACTTGGGACTGAGCTGCACTTCATTTTACATTATTGCATTTTAAGTGATAGCCTGTATTCTTAATTAATTTTGAAAATGCACAGAATTATTTTTTTGAGCTAATGTGGTCTAATGTATTCATCTTTTATTGAGCTCATTTTAAAACTCCAGTTGATTGGTTTAATCAGAGATGTTATGATCTGTTATATAAGGGAATTTTGAAGACACAGTTGTTGATCTGCTTCATTACACTTCCTCTCTGATTGGTTATTTTTTATTTCCTAGAGTCAGTGGGAGGGTTTTGGTGTTTTAAAAAGTGTACTGTGTTGTATAGAGCTTTTCATATTCAAAGCACTTTGCAAAGAACCAGTCTAAACACGTGTAATGTAGTTAATTAAAATAGATATTTTGCGTGAAGAATATAGAACATAAGATGCAGTACAGTTCTTTAATATTTTTCCTCAAATATAGTTCTTAGCCTGACTGTTGTGGATGTAAAATGCTAACATTTTTCCTTGGGTCAAATTTGCTTATCTTTGGGAATTTCTAGAAAATTCTCTCTTCTTCATGGAACAATTTGCAAAGTGAAAAAAATGGAAATCTTGTGCCTAAAACCCACCTTTGAGAACAAAAATAATCCAGAGACGGATTAATTGTATTAGTAATTTTTAATCAATATTAACACAGATATGAATGTATTTTGTAGAGACAGAAATTATTTTCTCTGTTCAAAGGATTTGAGTTGTATGTTTTATTTAAAAGAATAAGAGAGATTGGAGTTGTGGAGTTTGTCCTAAAAATTAATGATTATTTCACTTGTTTTCTAGGTAGCAGAGACCAGGCCCCTTTGCTCACAAGATCTGGAGTTACAGGACTAGAAGTCACTTATGCTGCTGATGAGAAAGCTCTTTTCCAGGAAGTAGTGAATATTGTAAAAAGGTAGCATATCTGTGTGTTCTGCTTTTATTTTTCAGGCATAGTACAGCAGATTTAGTTCTTTCAGCCCCTTCCAGTCTCTCAAATATTGTTATTGTTTTTCCCCAAAGGCTCTTTTCTAGAATGGACAAGCATGGTGGTCTCTTGAATAAAAACATCTGTTTTTCCTTTCCTCTTATACCAAGCATATAATAAGAGACTCTTAGTCAGATGAGTTAAAGCCCCCAACCTAAACATTCCTATCAGTAATCCTGTAAATTATAACCTTTCCTCTTAATCCCAGAATCCAGTATAACATTTCAGTCTTGAACTCTCAAAATATTCGATATTACGGTGATGAGAACTATAGAAAACCCCAAGATAGGAAGATGTATTTGCAGGTTCTTTGTGGCAAAATACTTTCCACACAGAAATTTATATGGGTAGGTGAGCGTAACCTGTAAATAAAAACTAGATTCCTTACCCATAAATTTGTCTTCTCTGAATGGGAATCCCTTGCTCTATTAGGCTTGGAAAACTGCAGGGTTTTTTCTCTTCCGAGTTTTGAACGCCTGCTTTACAGCACCCTCTGGTGGTGTAACCTTGGAACTGCAGGCACATCTCTGCAAGGCCCTACTGCCAAAGCTGCGAAAGTCTAGTCACAAGCAGACTAAACCCTGAATCATCTGGCTGGAGTACATTCTGAAGACAAAATGTGTACTAGGCAGAGTACATTTGCAATTCTCTCTCTCTCCAACCAGAAAACCTCTGAGGAGAATGACATTGACCAACCCCATGAAGCCAGAATACAAAAAGAGTTGCTGAAAGCAACCAACATAGGGTGGGTCCTGACAGAGCAGCGGATACCTGTTCAGAGAAGACAAAATTACAGGTAAGGAAACTAATTTTATCTTTATCTTTCTTGGAAATCTGGTGCTCCATCTGCCTTGGGAATCCACTGGAAGTAGCAAGCCGTTTTAAAAAAAAAAGTCCCCCAAGAACTGGGAGGAAATGTAAAAAGAAATCAAATGCAAACATGTAAACAACATGTCAAAGATATCACAGCAGTTAGAAGTTTTGATTTATTCATGAAGATCACCACCAATGGAAGACTCAACATTTGTACATCTGAAGGCATCACTGGATGAAGAAAGGATACTGATTTTGTAGTGCTTTGTGAAGGAATGTGCCAACAACCAGATAACTTGCATGGCAAATCTCTTCATAAGAGGTTCTGTCTCTTTGCTCACAATGTGCTAGTACACCTGTTGGAGTCAGCAACTTATCCTCAGAAATTGCTTTAGGTAACTTGTATTCCTCGAAGATTACAGACTTAATCCATATATAAATAGAGAGAGAGAAGACTTTGATGTCTTACACTATCCTTCTTAGTCCCACCTTTCCCCTGTATAATACTAGTAGGGCATCAAACTTCCTGTAGGTGTAGTTCTGTGCAAATAGAATTTTACCATTTAGACACATCCTTTGTGTGCATCTGTTTTATCTTTCAGCATGTGTAGACTTTGGGCAGAAAGAGTATAAGAATATTGATAAGATTAAATGGAAGTCTGTGGGGGTTTTGTATGCAAAATCAGTGGCTAGCCTCAATTACTACTTTGAGTGGGGGGAGTAAAGGTGCTTGAGAGGGAATTTTCTGGCTGATGTGATCACTGAAAAGGTGAACTAAGATTAGCAGACAGAAGTTTTTCTTGGGGCTCAAAAGGAGCTTTAGTGAGAACACTTAGTATTGGAAAAATTTTCAAAAAGTCTTTTGTTGCCAGTGTTACAGGGTTTTTCTGCTTAGTGCACCACAAATACCAGATTCTCCTGTTGATCCGGTAAGACCAACTGATGAAGGATTTCCTGGAGTTGAGGAGGAAATCAACAAGATCATATTCTAGGAAATGTTACTGTTCAGGATCCAGGGAACAACTCTCAGAGATTCAAGATCTGGGTGAGATAGAAGACTTTCATTAATTAATTTCTAAGAAGCTGATAAAGTCCCTGGCTGGCATACTGACCTTTGCATTAATCTGGGGAACTGTATCTGCTTTGGACCAAAATGGAATAATCAGTATGGCTGCATGTTTCTTCTTGTTGATCTTTCTGACTATCTCTGTAGAAGAGCATAACTCTGGAGACCTGACAATGGAAATGACAGCACATCTGTTCAGTAGGCTTGTGGGTTGCCACTGCCAGGAACAAAAATTAACAACTTCCTGGACAGAAAACAAATCTACTTATGGGAAGAACCATCTCCAAGCAATCAAGGACTTACTAGTTCAGCTCCCAGGTCTATCCCGCAGCAGCGGAGCCAACTGGCTTATTTCTTGGTCTTACTCCAGATGTATGTGACATTGAGGAAGACATCCAGATGTTCCAAGTGCAGTAGAAGTCTTCCAGACCTCTGTTTAGGATTTTGCTTTTTGTTCTGCCTTGGTGATTGAGAATGAGCCACAGTGGTTTCATCTTTTTCTACATGGTTGGTTATGAACTCAGGAAGAACATATCAAAGAAAGCTGAATGATGCATTCCCCGTCGTTTGCATGGCATTGGTGCCAGGCTAGGATTCCTGTGGGGGACCGTTTGCTTTCTGTTGTATGCAAACACATATGAGTTTCCCGTCTGAACAATCTGTTGTTCATCATACAGATTGCTGTTGGATCTGCCAAGTTTGCCCTTAAAAAATGACCTGGGGGTCTCTAGCAGGAGAGGGAGCTCAGCATCTATTGATTAGGGCTGACAGCAGATCTGTTTCATGAGTTTTGATAGTTCCATTACCTGATCAGAAAACTATGAAGGAGTGGAGGTGGAACATCACCCAGAAAACTGGCTGGAGGCATTAGTATGTTGAAACCTATAGAGTGAAGAATAAGAAGTGAGTGAGGTCCTAACTTTTGATACGTTTTTTTTTTTCCTTCAGGCAACACCACTGGTCCAATGTCAGTTTTGAAAAGTGATCCGCAGAATTAAGAGGTCTCATTAAAAATTCATCTCCTGTGTTGCTCAAGAAAATTTAGCAGCTGTGAAGCCTCATACAATTGCATCTATGCCAATAGTTCATCCACAGTGGTAGATCTGAATACCCTCATCTCAGATTGACTACCAAGATAACCCTCAGTTTGATAAATGCCTGTGGAGCAGATGAAAGGCTGAAAGGCATTGCCTTGAATTGATAATGGTTGTCCCTGATGGTAAAGCATTAACATTTTTCAAGGATGGGTCATATTGACATGTGAAGATAAGCCTTCTTGAGGCCCATGGTGCATAAAAAATCCTGGATGTTTCTCCTGAATCATAAAGCACAAGTGTTTCTATGCTGAAAACTTCCAGATATTTTGAATACCCCCAAAGAAGTTGGAGTAGAAACCAAAGCCTCTTCCATTAGAACTGGGAGATTATGCCAAAGGAGCGAGGTTTTGAGATACTATCTAGAATATCTTTGGTTTTCACAAGGTCTTGTGGCAAAGGAAATGATGGAAAAATTAGTGCTGCTCAAAAGTTATTTAGGAGATCTTGTCTCATAATACTTTCTGAAATGAAACCAGCCCACGTTGCAAAGAATTTCTTGAACGTTCCATCATGGGGAAGGCAAACATGAGTTGGCAGGGCTTCGTTGTCTTGGAGAGGATCCTCTCTGGCATAATGCTCTCTTATTAGTTCTTGGCCTTGATGAGACACAGTGGATGAAATCACTGACAGTTCTGGTATACTGAAAGCTGTAGCAAAAAGAGCTGAAGCACATTCTAGCATCTAGATGAGGATTGGCTAGGCATAATTTTATCAAAATTTGATAGATTTTTCAGATTTTTTTCTAAAACTTGAGAAGTTTCACCTCAAAGGGTGCTCCTAGAAATGGTGTCCTTATGTTTGAGCTGCAGCTGCCTGTTTCTTCATGTTAAGGGTGTTACAGAAGAGTTGATTTTGGCAAAACATTTTTATTTTTACTGCAGATTCCAGCTGTCCTGAGAGACTGCTGGAGCGTGAGCTGTCTGAGGAGAGTAGGAGCACTCACAACTAGGGGTATCTGCATGGCTTAACTCTTTGTGGAGACAGCAAAAGGGAGGAGTGGGAGCCAGCAAATCCTCCTCATTCTAAAAGGTTATTGAGATATTGAATAACATGAGGTTTGAGATTCAGGAGTTGCAGGAAACTGTCTC
The DNA here is from genome assembly GCA_037349315.1 of Chelydra serpentina. Taxonomy (NCBI): domain Eukaryota; kingdom Metazoa; phylum Chordata; order Testudines; family Chelydridae; genus Chelydra; species Chelydra serpentina. The sequence goes on from JBAIAC010000010.1 coordinate 51,647,496, forward strand.
TGAGCAGACACAGCCTGGGAGGGTGAACTCTCAGAGAAATTGAAGAGTAAACTTCAGTGGGAGTGAGTCACTGAAAAGAACAGTTACTAAGGCCCTCCTTGGGGTGCTAGAAGCAGTCTTGGGGTGGGAGGGAACTCACATGGAGCCCAAAATTCCCTCTTTGACCTGTCCTGTGTTGGCTGCAGTGGTGTGGAGATGATGCTCAGGGGGAAAAAAAATGAAGATTTGGGCATAAAATATGCCAAGAAGTCAGATACCAGCTATAAAGCAGCCCCTTCCTAACTTTGTGCAACCAGTGAAGATGATCTACCAGCACAGAGAGGCGAGTGCAGGAACTCTAGGTTCTTCGGAGTTGCTGTTGGGACAGTTCAGCTTCTGCTGATATGGAGCCTGGGGATCTGCTGTTAAGCTAAAGGAATCCCTGTCCCACTCAAATAGACCATCTTCCTATCAAATGGAGGCTAGTGTGCAGGGAGAGGGAGAAAACTGGAAAAAGTGTACCTGAAAAGAACTGAGAGAACCTCTTGTCTAAGAACCCAAAAGTAGAAGACTTGGGAGAGCTGTGCCTGCAATTCAATAGGCAAACCACTAGGGGATGCTCTAAAACAGGCTTCTAGAGAAGAAAAATTGCAAGCCATTGTGCCTCAACGACTTGAAAAAGATGGAAAAACTTAACAGTTTGCCAGGCCTGATGGAGCAGTGAATTCCCATGAAAGAGAAATTAAATGTTATGGGCCTCTTTCTTTCACATTTAAGGCAAATGCTGCCCCTCTGGTGCAGGTATAGAGGTCCCTAAATACAATGGGAAAGGTGCTGTTCAGAGGGGGAGGAGCAGGATTTGTGGAGTTTACACAGGAATACATACTCTTCTGCATGACACAGAGCTAAGGGAATCGGGAATAGAAGGAGCATGGACAGAGTCAGTGGATTCACTGTTGTATGGTCCACCAGCCATCTGCCCCTCCCCCTCCCCCCCCCCCCCCAGCTTCTCCCGCCCTCTCCCAGAGTGAGAAAGCAGGAAGTGGCTCCTGAGAGAAGATATGAAATATAATATACCAGGATATAAGAGAACACAATCTCCTTGAAGATTGTATGGTAAAGTCACTTTTTAAAACTGTAGCAGGTAACAGCAATTCTTAGCACTTAAGTCTTGTCCATAGTGCTTTTACATGTATAAACATTGAATTAACCAAATTTTCATATTAGACACATAATATTATATTTGTTTCTCATAAGTGCCATAGCACCATTTCAGGAGGTCAAGAAGATTTAACATCAAGTTGCAAGGGGAAAAATCCCTCTGCATCTGCCTTAAAATAAACTTCACTGAAATAACTTTTCCTGGGTCAGTAGCATCTTCCTCTAAGAATCCCCTCTTTCTTTCCAGTACCAGCTCTATGAATTTTGTTGCCCAAGGAAAACTGGAAAAAGCTCCCCAGAGTTTTCAGTTATGCAGTTACTGCCCACTAAACATTTTTTGGTTCTAGACAACTCCGTCTTCTGTCTGTATTGTAGGTCTGGCCTGCACTCTTTCCTCCATTTGCCTCAATATTAGCTGGAGGAAAATGAGCAGTCAGGAAAAACTTACATTAAAAGAAGAAACGATTCACTGAAATAAAAAGAAATGTTTGCTACAGAATGGAAAGAAATAGGAGATGATATAGCAGCAAAAATAGTACAGAGTGACTCCTTCTGTCTAGAGAGGAAAATGATCATATTTCTTTTTTCTACAACAAGGATGATTGGATTGTTACTAATATTGCATGTTTAAATCCTGCCAGTACAAATGCTACTTCCCATCTCTGCAGACAGATTGGCAATGGCATGCAAGATAGTTTTGATGCCCATCTTTTTATTGTACTAATGGTATCAGCCAGAAGGTACTCTGTACTGGCCTACCTCAGACCATGTAGCCTGCTTTGGCATACATGCCTACCATCTCACTCACTTTTTTCCCCAGTCAACAGCTTTCAGTTACTTTTTTCAGTTAGTTTCTAGCAGGTACAAAAACTGACCCAAATAGTGTGTGTCTTAATAAGATTGCTTGACTAATGAAGAAGACAGTGTGGGCTTTTTGAGAACGGAAACTACAAGACAAAATCCCACATAAACCAGTGAGGGGGTAGGATAAAAAAGAAATGTAAAACTGAGCAGTTAAAGCATGAGCTATGAATGACCCTTTTTCTCATTTATTTTCTTTGTAAATGCGATGAAATAAATTTTCTTCAGCATCATAGCCAGCATTTTTATCTCTGTTAGTAATCAAAGGAATTGATTGACTATTTTCCCAAAGAATAGTAGGTTTTGCAGGAGAAGATATAGGTAGTAGTGGTAGAAGAATTAGCTCCACTTTGCAGATAGGGAAACAGGTACAGAATGGTTAAGAGACTTTCATAAGTTTACGTAAGAAGTCTGTAGCAGAGCCTGGAATAGAACTCTGATCTCCTGAGAATCTAGTTTTGTGTTTTTAGCTGCAAAACTACCTTTCTCTCCTCTACTCTAAGAAGAGTACCAAAATTCCAGACACATTCAGGATTAGTTTCCTCTCAAGGAAGCAATTTAGAAGTATTTTGCCATATTAATCTGTTTATATTCTGTCAGACTGCTCACGACAAGTTTGTTGAAGTTACTGGACCACAACTTAATTGTTATGTCTTGTCCCACTAGTCAAATTTCACCTATGGTCAATATAATATTGCTTTCCAAAAAACTGGTGAGATCCCTATTTTGTTCTTTATATATTTTTTTTTAAACTAAGGTTAGCAATTACTCTATCACTAATATTGTTTATAATAAAATATATTTTACTTATTAAATCTCCAAGATTTGTGTGTGTGGTCAATGAAAGACCAAAACAAGCTTTCATTGAAACCGTTGGTGGTTTTGTTATTGACTTCAGCACAAGCAGGATCAAGCCCACACTGTCCCATAAAAAATGTATTGATATTATGAAGCTTATTTTCGTTTTTTCCCATTTTTAGATATGACCCAGATATTATGTTAGGATATGAAGTCCAAATGCATTCCTGGGGTTACCTCTTACAGAGGGCTGCTGCGCTAAGTGTTGATTTATGCCAGATGATCTCTCGTGTACCAGGTGGGTTATATTATAGACTACAATACAGCCCCTGCTGATATCATTAGGTAAAAGGTAATATGCGTTTAATTTATTTTTTGTTTGGCGGATATCTGCACTTATTATGCACATAGGTGTAACCACAAAAATAAAATAAAAAAATTAGGAAGTACGGGTTTTCTTCAGTGATGGTTTATTTTATTTTATTTTTTATGTTGAATGGGTTTTTGCCCCAAAGATCGGGGGAGATTAGGAAAAAGCTATGCAGATAAAGCACCTCCTGCAAACCCGTGTCTGTGTTCTGTGTCCTCCGTTGTTTACATGACCCTCTGGCCAGATTCCATCTGTGTTCCCTTCTTTTCTCCCACCCCGGTGTTCCATGTTGCCCTCCCTTTTTTGTGACCAGAGTCCCCAGTAGTCTGTGCTTCTCCAACTAGGACCTACCTCTTCTACTCCGTTGAAGGGCGAGCTGGCAAGTACCCTTTGCTTCCTTCCATGTACTCCAGGCCCATGGACTTTTCCTTCCCTTTCCTTTAAATTCAGCTACCAAAAGGAAAGCTGAGCTCTTCCCTCTGCTGCTGCCTATTGACTGAGTCTGGTGCACTTGCAGACAGTGGTAGCATGTATGTGGGGATTTATTTGCTACACATAGGTTTTCTCTAGGTCCCAGCTATGGAAGTTCTACAGGTTTTTGCAGCCCATCAACTCGGGAGCCTATCGTTTTACGCTGTATAAAGCTTATACAGGGTAGAATCATAAATTGTTCGCCCTCTATAACACTGATAGAGAGATTCACCCCCCCCCCTTCCCGGTATTAATACATACTCTGGGTTAATTAATAAGTAAAAAGTGATTTTATTAAATACAGAAAGTAGGATTTAAGTGGTTCCAAGTAAAGCCAGTGAGAGAGACTGTGTTATCTGATCAGGCTGAGTTTAAGGAAAGTAAATATACTTGAATAAACTCTGTGAAATTTTGATGGTTACAGAAAAAGGTTACAGACTCAAAAATATTAGTCATTTTCTAGCTTTGCAGGAGATCCTCCATACAAGTGGACAGAAAAGATTAATTATCGTTACCACTTGTATTGCCTCTTTTTCTTTTACAACTGGCCAGGCAAAGGAGAATCATTATTTTTCCTCTCTAAAAGTCTGAAACAATAAAGAAGGTAAAAAGATAGCATGCATTTTGATAATGTGTATAAAAGACTTACTAAGGTTTGTCAGTGGCTTATGGGTTTTATCGATTAGGTTTTATTGATAAAGTTTGTCAATGGGAAATGGATTTTATTCATAGCACTGTTGCTGATTGAGATGATGCATGAAAGAGTGTGAGCAATTGAATAAATTGTTGCTTTATGTTCTGTTATTTTATGGGAAGCCCTGCAGGAGTGTACAGATTTTTCTCTTCTGTTTTCTCTATAATCTCATTTGGATGCTCAAAGTGGAACACAGTGAATAAATTGTCTCTTGAGAGTCGTTCAAGGGAAAATTTACATCATGGCTGCTTAAGGAAATAGATGCTGAAATCTGATAATTGTTATATAGGGTTTGTGACGGTGCACCCCATAAGGCTTTATGGAAATATGCTTATGAATTTATATATGACATAACTGGAATATGTTTTATGCTAAATATGCCATGTAACATATCTCTGTAAAGGTTATGATCTACTGAATCTATTCATCCTGTTTGTATGCATGTATCATTTTTGTGTTTGAACTTGTGAATATTGGCTGTGTACTTGCTTGATTTCTAAGTAGCATTTGGTCAGCTTCTTGAGAAAGGAATGTGTAAGTTAAGTGCCCAATCAAGAAGCACTTAACGGACAATGGATCTTGGAAGTCTCCAATCCACATAAGAAGTCTACTTGAGAACGTTCAAGGCAGCATGTGAACCATGGCTGCTACCTGCAAGTTCTGAGTCATGCATGGACATGTGACTTGCCCATGTGACTCCAAAACTCTATCTTGGAGCTGAACTTTGCATAGGAGAGAGGAGGGAATCTCCACCCACAAGAGAGAGTCTATTTAAACCCCCGGGAGACACCTCCATTTTGTCTTGAGCTGGCTCAAGAGATAGCCTCTCCACCCCCAAGGATACTTGAAAGAAACTGGAACAAAGGACAGTAACTACAGGGGTGGGGGTGAATGATTGCTGGACCCAGACTAGAAGGAGACTAGTCTGTAAAAGGAAGCTTATTGAAACATCTCTGAGGGTGAGATTTTATCTATATTCAGTCTTCTTACTGTATTAGGCATAGGCTTGCGCGTTTTTTTTTATTTTGCTTGGTAATTCGCTTTGTTCTGTCTGCCGCTACTTGGAACCACTTAAATCCTACTTTCTGTATTTAATAAAATCACTTTTTACTTATTAATTAACCCAGAGTATGTATTAACACCTGGGGGGGAGGGAGGGCAAACCTCTCTCTCAGTGCATATCTCTCTATCAGTGTCATAGAGGGCGAACAATTTATGAGTTTACCCTGTATAAGCTTTATACAGAGTAAAACAGATTTATTTGGGGTTTGGACCCCATTGGGAGTTGGGCATCTGAGTGTTAAAGACAGGAACACTTCTTAAGCTGCTTTCAATTGAGCCTACAGCTGTTAGGGGACATGGTTCAGACCTGGGTCTGGGTTTGCAGCAGGCTAGCGGGTCTGGCTCAAACCAGGCAGGGCACTGAAGTCCCAAGCTGCCAGGGCAGGAAAGCGGGAACAGAAGTAGTCTTGGCACATCAGTTGGCAGTTCCCAAGTGGGGTTCTCTGATCAGGGTTATGATCAGGTTTTCTCCGTCACAGGGTTGTGTACTTTATTCTGCAAAAAGTTTTGTCTCTTCTTTGTTAATGAGATACCGACTGTATAGGAGCATCTTTGATAAATTAATAGTGTGGGGCAGAGCTGTGCAGCAAACAAATAAAAATGGAGTAGGCACACACATGGAATTGTCCCAGAATGCTCTTTGCTTTGTTATGCTATTTTAAAAGGCTAAATGGAGCTGATACAATTTGGAGAAATAGTTCTAAAAATACATTTAAAAAATATTTTATATCATACAGTATAGTCACTATAATGTTTCATATTGAGATATTAAATTGTGTGATGCACTTTAAAAACATCCCTATAAACTTTAGAAAAAAATTCCCAGAACTATGGCCCTACCATTATAGAGCAAAGAGAATGCTAGGAAAGACACCATGAGCACTCTCTGCTCTTCTGTGATGCTACAGCACTTCAAAGAATCAAGAAAATTGAGAGTAAGAAATTTCCCTTTCCCTTTCTGCCCATGTATACAGTGTTGTTGTAGCCATCTCGGTCCCAGGATATTAGAGAAACAAGGTGGGTAAGGTAATATCTTGAATCGTCCCTCAGAATATATGCCAACTAGTTATGCTAAACTATTTGTTTGATCTTGTATTTAGCTGTGACACACTGAGTACCTTTCCTAGATCTGAGGAAGAGCTCTGTGTAGATTGAAAGCTTGTCTCTCTCACCAGCAGAAGTTGGTCTGAAGGAACAGAAATGGACACCATATAGAGTCCAGCATGAGGGTTTATTACGCACAGCGCTGGCGGAGTGTCACTTCGCTTATTAGGCTCAGTGAGACACTGCTAAACAATTGATTACAATAGATTATATAGGATGCTTCTGGGTGGAGAGAAGCAACGGGGTGGGAGTTCCCAAGCCCCTGGATAGGTTCTAGCAGCAAGACAAGATTAGCACAATAAGACTATAGTCTAAAAGATTACATAATGGCTCCACCCATACCTCAGGTTAACATGTTGCTAATATACAGGTGTTTTCCCTCAAACTTTTCCTATTGCAATGTGTAGGTTCAATCCTGATTTTGGAATGAGGTAGCTCTTCCGGTTGTCCAAGAGGTGCATTCCTGGGGGGTTTAAAACAAAAAGACTCTGAAAAGTACACAGAAATAGCAATTGTTTTAGGGTTAACCATTGTGTTTCTGAGAACTAGAGTTGTCATCTGTGAAGGAGGATACATCTGTGGAAGGGAGGATGTCATATCTCATACTGACATGTTAGGCCTCTCCCATAACTTTGATTGGCATTTGGGGAGGGTGTTCGCTATCTCCTTCCTGCACCGGGGAGTAGACTTTGAGGCTCTTCTCAGTGCTTTGTGTGTCTGTAACTCATGATAAGAACACCCAATTACTGCTCCCCATCTGGAGTTCTGCTGACTCCGCTTATCTAGCTGAAACAAAGCAAGGTTGTCTCCTGTTTACCCATTTTTTCTTTAGCCATATATTGTCCATTGTTATCTAGGCTCCAGGCCTCAGACCAAGCTGTGCAATTTGGGCCTATGTGAAAAGTCCTTAACAGAGACTGTGGTTAAGATCTCAAATACATATTAATGGATTTTAGCCCTTCATGGACCAATAAAAAATATTACCTCACCCACTTTGCCTTTCTCCCCATGATAGTGATGCCTAAAATATCAAGAGTAAATACTTTTCCATACAGCTTTGCATTCTTTCTTCCTATCTCCCTTTCCCTCCCTTTGCACCAACAAAGTCTTCTGCCACCTTTCCCACTTTCACAGTGTAAAAGGTTTTGTGCATCCTCCTCTCTCAGACCCTCCACCCAGTAGTGCAAGACTTTATCACAGGGGTAAGCCCTTTAGGATAGGGAGTGTTCCTCCTTTTTATAGTGCAGTATCAAATGCAAATAATATTTCAGTAACTCTTATCCAAAATATTTCCCTTAAGAATAAAGACTTGCAGTGGACAGTTCAATAAAACTAGACCAAGCTGTAGTCTCAAATGGGCATATATACCAGAGGAAAAATTAAGGAGACATGAGTTTGGTTAACATTTTTGGGGGGTTTTGGTAACTAAAAATCTTACTTAATGAGTAATAAGGAAATTATATAATTTACCTACGCGCTCGCGCTCTCTCTCTTTTATTTATTTATTTTATTCATTCATTCATTCATTTACCTACACACGCTCACATTTTGAATTCCAGTTCTACTACTACACATTTTAAATGCATTCAAGCTGTTTTCCTAGGAAGCTCCTAGAACTTCTCAGAGAAATAGCTTGCAGTAATGCTAACTATATTATAAGTTGTCTAAATGTATCCTCTTTTCATTACATTAGATGATAAGAAAGAGAACAGATTTGCAGCTGAGCAAGATGAATATGGGTCAGATACAATGAGTGAAATAAATATTGTTGGACGAATTATCCTAAATCTTTGGCGAATGATGAGAAATGAGGTAAAGTAAAATAAGTTAAAAATTACATGTTGAAAATAGATTAGAAGAGAGAAATTGGTTTTTAATTATTTTTAATCCTAAACTTTTAAGGAATCTTTTGTTGAGAAATTTTATGAAGGGACTTGTGCTATAGTATGTGCTTATTTCCATGTAAGTTATTGTACAGCTTTTTTATCCCTTTTTAGATAAACAACATTATTTTCAGAAACAGACATATGTGTTTTGAAATGTTGAAGGGATACTGTTTTAGTGAAATGTAAAATACTGAAGTCCTTGCCTTTTGATTTTCACTAATGTTTCTTAACACTTTCTTTTTACTTCTTTGTGTCCAAGATGTGTCTCGAGAACAGCTTACCTGTCCCTAGCAAGATAGCTAGTATGGTACTTTTACTAAAAGAAATATTTGAAGTCTGTGGAACTGTTCTGAGCTATCGTACCCCATCACTATTTTGCTGTTCTATTACATTACATTTAACCTTCTCATTAGGTCCCTCTTGTAACCCACTCCTGGGCAAGTTCTAATTTGGTAATTGAAGTCTATTTACCACCTGTACTTTCATTTGGAGAAAGATATTCTTCCCTTTCTGTCATGAACAGTTATGTTGTTGCAGTGGACTGTTAAACGTTTGCTATGATTTTACTTACTGGGTAACTGCATGTCAACGATAACAAATTCCTATTTGTAGTTCATACATCTATTGCTAAAGTGTGTGAAGAGCTTTAGGAGTCTTCTGAAAGGAAGGCATTATAAATATATAAGATCATTATCAAGTCTCTTGTATTTTTCTAGGTGACTCTAACTAACTACACATTTGAAAATGTGGGTTTTCATGTTCTTCATCAGCGTTTTCCTCTATTTACCTCTCGAGTTTTGTCTGATTGGTTTGACAACAAGGCAGATATCTACAGGTAATGAATGATCTAATGATCCATTGCTATGAGAATATTTTTAAGCAAGATTCGCAACTTAGTGTGGTAGGGCTTTCCTATATTATTTCTAAAAAAGCAACTGTGGAAAAAACAAAACATTATTGTGAGCTGCAGCTTTGAGATACCTGAATAGGCATGGTGTGCTGTATTAAAGTCTTTCATTACTTCCTATAGAGCACTTAACTTAGCATACTGTGTTTATCAAAGGACTTCTAATGAGATATCCCTACTATCCAGCTTTCATTGTTGTGACATTACCTAGGGTACAGTCTGGATCATTGAACAATTGTCCCCTTAATTCTCTAACCTGGGGTGCCTTTTATATTGCTTTGCTGTCAGAACATCCACTCATGGTCTGCTCTCACAGCCTATAGCATGCAAATTCACTCTCAGCTAAATACATGAGCGCTCTGACCAGTCACTCATGAATAAGGCTACCTTTTTAGTAAAAGTCATGGACAGGTCACGGGCAGTAAACAAAAATTCACAGCACATGACCTGTCCATGACTTCTACTATATACCCCTGACTCAATCTTAGGAGGGGAGGGGGGTTGGCCCGGGGGGGCGCTGTGGGTGATGGGGTCGGGGTGGCAGGGCCAACAGGCTCCCTACCTGACTCCACGCCTCCCCGAAAGTGGGGACATCCCCCTCGCTCAGCTCCTAGGTGGAGGCATGGCCAGGCAGCTCTGTGCACTACCTCCATCCAGAGCTTCGGCTTCGCAGCTCCCATTGGCCAGGAACCGCAGCCAATGGGAGCTGCAGGGGCAGCGCCTGCAGATGGAGGCAGCGTGCAGAGCTGCCTGGCCACATCTCCGCCTAGGAGCTGAGAGAGGGGGATGTCGCCACTTCTGGGGAGACCCTCAGGTAAGCACCACCCAGAGCCCACCTCAGCCCCGTCCCATGCCCCAACCCCCCTTCCCACTCCCACACCCAAACTCCTGCTGCTGGGGGAGAGGGGTGCAGTGGCCTGAGACTTGCCCCAGCAGCGGCCGGTGCAACTGGCACAGTGGCTGCCTGAGCTGCCCCCAGGCCAGGTGCACTGGCTGCTGCAGAAGTCACGGAGGTCACAGAATCCGTGACCTCCGTGACAAACTCGCAGCCTTACTCATGAATTACATATAGGGCGACACCTGCAAATTCTTAGTCCCAGCCTTGTTCTCCAGAAATGTGCATCTTGTATTGTCCAGTACCCTACTGAACAATGCAAGCCCATAGAAAGTCCATCATTTCATCAAAGGAAAATGATACATGCACCAGCCTTGTTATCCCAAAGGAGTTTCCCACACACAGAAATCCAAACACACTGGTTAAGATAAAATAATAAAATAAGTTTATTAATTACAGAAAGATAGATTTCAAGTGATTACAAGTGATGGTGCATAAAAGTCAGGATGTGTTACAAAATAAAATAAAATGAAAGCTAGTACCTATCTTAATGAGCTAAATGAACTAATAAGCAAAGATTTTTCCACACCATATGCTGCAGTAAATTTCACAGGCTGGGTCTCCTTTCAGTCTGGGACTTTGCTACCCCAACCACTTAGTTCAGTTCTTTGAGAGTCATTGATGTCATGAGCAGAGGTGGAGGAGGAGAAAAGCCATTTGTGTTCTGTTTGTCCTCTATTCTTATACCCTCTCCGCCCCCTTTGTAGATTATCCCCCGCTGGGGTGCAGGCGACCGACAAGTCTCTTGTGGATGTGAGGTTGAACCATCCCTGTGATGAAATGTAAATTTCTTATTCACACCTTCTTGTTGCTGCAGAATGGTTGCTTAAGCATAGCTCTTTAACACCTGACTGGAATGTCAGAGTGCCTTTGTCTCTGAAAAACTGTTTTGGGCCTGCTTTTCTTAACCTTGGAGCATGTTATAACAGTGCTATACAGCAACTCTTATAACTTCACATACAATGTTGGTACACATATTTTACCAGGGCAATAAAAGTGCTGACCTTTATAATATGGATCATCGCAATTGTCTGCTACAGTTGAGTATAATATTTGACAGAGTACACCAACCAAGGAGGCATTTGATAAATCTAAATAAAAAGCAGTACTATAGAGTATTTAAGATCTTAGGACAGAGACTACATCTTATAGGTTTGTACAGCACCTAGCACAATAGAGCCTCTCTCTATCTTTTGATTGGGACCTTTTGGCATTATTAACATAAACAACTAATAATTCTTTGAGTTGTGTCCCAATGCGTGCTCCACTTCAGGTGTGCATTTTTAGTTATCAGTGTCCAATCAGCCCGCACATGCGCCCTATTCCTCCTCATGCTGCGTACTAAAGCCATAAAGGGATACAAACCTCCCCTCAGTTCCTTCTCAACCACCTCGGCCTGAGACAGAGCCCTAGTATGTCCGCCTGGATCATGCCTCAAGTTTTCTAATATTTCTATAGTTAAGATAGTTTTTATAGTTAGTTGTTAGTATAGTTATAATCAGTTAGTTAGATAAGTAGTGAGAGGCTTGTTTTACTCCTCTCTTTCCTCTTGGGGAGACTTTTTTTTTTTCCTGGCAGGTTTCAAACATTGCCTTTCCTGCCAAGAGGCTATATCTATAAGCGACACCCACTCTAAGTGCATCTGTTGCTTGGGGGAGTCCCAAGTCTCCCTGAAGTGCAACTTCTGCATGGGCCTCAAGTCAAGGGCAAAGAAAAACAGGGATATTAAACTCAGACTGCTAATGATGGAACATTCCCTTCAGCCAGTTTCTGAGTCAGGTCAGGAGACCCACCCCCATACATCTGTCTCCAGTCAGATCCAGCGCCCCTCCTACCTCAGTGCAGGCTTCCCCTAAGAAGGGGAAGACCTAGGAGGTTTCAAGGAATGTTTCTGAAAAGAGGAGTGTGGACTCTCACCTTAAGGTGTCAGCTCCAAAAAGCCCAAAAAGTCTCCAGCAAGATCTGTGGTCTCTGAGACCTTGACCTCTCAACTGAATACCATTGAGTCAAAAAAACTCCTCCTCTGGTACTGGCAATGCTGTGAAGTCCCAGAGCACAAAAGAGAGACGCAGCTTCAGTAGGGCCTCGGTACCTTCTACCAGCATGAAGAGCAAGCATAGATACTCAGGACTGGCACCATCAAGTTCAGCCCAAACATCAGTACCTGTGTATTCAGTCCATCCGTTAGTACCCATGCATACAGCACCGAGCAAGCAACAGCGCCAGAAACCATCATTAGTACGGCTGGCTTCAGCAACCATGGCCTCGGCTACCACATCAGTTACCTATCCCTTACTCAGTACCACAGGAGTTCAGATATACTAAGGACTTATTGATAATGGAGGAATCAAAATCCCTGCTCCTCATGGGTACCAAATATCTCTCAGTATCAAGACCTTGATCTCTGATCTATCATCTTTTGGTACTACTGGATTCTCCATTTTCTGCACATGCCCCTCCATTGGATGAAATGGAGGAGGATGAAGGAGGCTTCCAGTCATTCTCCTCTATTTCTATTCTGGATTCTCCAATATATCCCTTCAGGAACCCATTCTCTGAAAGTCATACGGAAGATTGGGCTTGTTATCAAGGGTGGTAGAACCAACCCTGCATGCCAGCCCCACTTCCATATGCCCCCGCCCCCAGTGGTCATACTGGGACTCTTGGGCTGCCTATTGATGACAATTTGCTAGGCCACCGCTACTGTGTCATAGGGAGGCCAGAGTTGTACAACCCTCTCCTCCCCAACCAGCTCCTCTCCCACCCCCCCAGGAGGAGATGTTTGAGAAGCAGGTAGCTAGGGCAGATAAGTCTTAGACCATTCGTTGATCTAAGACTTCTAAACCAGTATAGAAAGTATCAAAAGTTCAGAATGGTGACTCTGGGAGCTATAATTCCTTCACTATACGTTTTTCTGGCAAGGGAAGAGTGCCGAAGAAATCAGAGTGTGTGGTGTTGGATTTGCCATGAGAAATTCTTTACTGGGGATGGTGGAACCTGGTCAACAAGGAACTGAAAGACTGTTATCACTCCGACTCCACACATCCACTGGACCCGTCAACCTGATCAGCGTGTATGCACCAACACTCGGCGCCAACAGGGATACCAAGGATGAGTTCTATGATCAGTTAGACATGATCATCAGGAGTATCCCTAAAGAAGAGCACTTGATACTACTGGGTGACTTCAACGCCAGAGTGGGTGCTGACCACGACTTTTGGCCAACCTGTCTTGGAAAGTTTGGCGTTGGAGAAATGAATGAGAATGGACAACGACTTCTGGAACTGTGCTCGTACCATGACCTCAGCATCACCAACTCATTCTTCAGACAAAGCCTCAACACAAAGTGTCCTGGAGACACCCTCGCTCCATGCACTGGCACCAACTCGACCAGATCATCATCAGGCGGTCTGCCTTGAAGTGCGTCCTGCTTACTCGCACCTTCCACAGTGCTGACTGCGACAGTGATCACTCGCTGGTGTGCAGCAAGATGAGGCTACAGCCAAAGAAGATCCACCGCTCTAGGCCAGAAGGCAAACCCCGCATCGATGTGAGCAAGACCGCACACCCAGACAGGGCAGAGAAATTCACCCATGAGCTCTCCGAGGTGCTGAACTGTATGCCTCCCGGTGGCTGCGCCAAAGAGAGATGGGACCACATCAGAGACGCAGTATACAGCACAGCCATGAAAGTTTTTGGAAAGAAACGAAATATGAATAATGACTGGTTTGAGGCCAATTCCGCCACACTCACTCCAGCCATTGAAGAACGCCACGCTGTTCACCTGGAGTACAAGCGTTCCCCCAGTCAGAGGACTCTACAAGAGTATCGATTTGCCAGGAGCAAAGTACAGAGACTAGCTTGACAGTGTGCAAATGATTACTGGCTCCAGCTCTGCCGGAGCATTCAACTATCTGCTGACACTGGAAACATCAGGGGAATGTATGATGGCATCAAGAAGGCCATGGGACCCACAAAGAAGTGGAGAGTGTCACTAAAGTCTGCAACAGGTGAAAACATCCAGGACAAGGGCAAGCAGATGGATAGATGGGTGGAGCACTACTCTGAAGTGTACTCCAGGCAAAACACCGTCACCGAAGCTGCCCTCAGTACCGTTGAAACTGAGCTGGATGAGAAGCCCACCATGGAAGAACTGAAGAAAGTCATTGAGAGCTTGTCCACAGGAAAGGCTCCAGGAAAGGATGGCATCCCACCAGAAGTTATCAAGTGTGGCATCAACGTCCTCCTAGAACACCTCCACGACCTCCTCTGTCAGTGCTGGGACGAAGGTGCAGTACCTCAGGATATGAGAGACACAAACATCGTGACCCTCTACAAGAACAAGGCTGACCGAAGCGACTGCAACAACTACAGAGGCATATCGCTCCTGAGTGTTGTGTGTAAAGTCTTCGCACACGTGATCCTGAATAGACTGCAGAAGCTTGCTGACAGAGTTTACCCAGAGTCACAGTGTAGGTTCCGAGCAGGGAGATCCACAACTGACATGGTTTTCTCCTTAAGGCAGCTGCAAGAGAAATGCAGAGAACAGCACAAGCCGCTATTCCTTGCCTTCATAGACCTGACCAAAGCTTTCGACCTTGTGAACAGAGATGGGCTGTTCAAGATCCTGGTAAAGGTTGGCTGCCCACCGAAGCTGCTGAGCGTGATCCAGTCTTTTCATGACAACATGAAAGGCACAGTACTGTATGATGGCTCGTCCTCCGATGCCTTTGACATCCACAGTGGAGTAAAACAAGGCTGTGTTCTCGCTCCTACACTCTTTGGCATCTTCTTTGCAGCATTGCTGAAACGTGCCTTTGGAAATTCCACAGAGGGAGTCTATCTCCACACCCGGTCTGATGGGAGACTTTTCAATCTGGCTCGACTAAAGGCCAAAAGCAAGGTACGGGAGGCAACAATCAGAGACATGCTGTTTGCAGACGACACTGCCTTGGCCACCCACACAGAAACTGATCTCCAGCATCTGATTGACTGCTTTTCCAGAGCTTGCGAAGAGTTCGGGTTGACAATCAGTCTTCAGAAGACCAAAGTTATGGCCCAGGATGCAGAACATCCAAGCATTGACATCAATGACTATGTGCTAGAGATGGTCAGTCAGTTCACCTACTTTGGATCTACCATCACGGACAACCTCTCACTGGACCCTGAGATCAACCGTAGAATCGGCAAGGCCTTCACAATTTGGGCCAGATTGTCACAGAGAGTATGGAACAACAACATGCTGACCATCAACACAAAGGTCGCTGTGTACCATGCATGTGTGTTAAACACTCTTCTCTACGCCAGCGAAACTTGGACCCTCTACGCTTCGCAAGAAAAGAGACTGAACACCTTCCACATGCGCTGCCTCCGTCGCATACTCGGGATCACTTGGAGTGATCGAATAACGAACAACGAGGTGCTGGAACGTGCCAAGATCTCCAGCATGTTCACTCTCCTCCGTCAATGCCGCCTCAGATGGCTTGGCCATCTAAGTCGCATGGAAGATGGACAGATCCCCAAAGACCTGTTGTATGCCGAACTTGCCTCCGGAAACAGAGCTACAGGATGGCCCCACCTTCGCTTCAAGGATGTTTGTAAGAGGGACCTGAAGACTGTTCAAATCGACATCAACAGCTGGGAAGAGCTCGCCCAGGACAGATGCAGATGGAGACACGCTCTGACCACTGGATTGAAAACTAGCGAAGACAAGCTGCGGCAGCTTGCCGAGAAAAACCGGGTTCAACGAAAAAGGAAGCAGTGGCTCCAACCCACAGCTGACACTGCCTTCAAATGCAGCAAATGCAATCGAGACTGCCACTCTCGTGTGGGGCTCCACAGCCACAACAGACGCTGCACAACCATCAACTAAATATTCCCCATGGGCGCATATCCATCGTCTCTCGAGACTAACGGACGCCAACATTTGAGAGAAAGGGGATGGGTTTTCGGCCTTTGACCTACAAGAGGCCTATTTCCATATATGATACACCCATTGCAAAGAAAATATCTATGCTTTGCTATAGGCCAGGATCATTTATCGTGCCAAGTGCTTCCCTTCAGCCTTTCCTCAACCCACAAAGGTGTTCTCAAAGATCCCAGCAATAGTGGCTGCTTACCTCCAACAAGAAGCAATCCTAGTCTTCCCATACCTCGATGACTGGCTACTCAAGGAGCACTGCTTTGTAGGAATGACATCTTCCACCTACTGTGTTCCAGGAGTTAGGTCTCCAGTTAAATGTTAAAAAGTCCACATTAACTCAGTATAGAAGATATATAGTTTATAGGAGCATATTTGAACTCGTTGACTGCCAGAGCCTACCTTCCCTTAGACAGATTCATAACTGTGAGGTCTGTTACGGGCAATTCAGGGAAGCTCTCAAACCACCGTAAGGGACTGTCTTCAGCTTCTGGGACAATGGCAGCTTTCATTTTTGTGACCAATAATGCAAGACTACACCTCTGCTGCTTCTAGGGTTGTCTCCCCTATTTTCCAATCAGGGACAGCTTGGACAGAAAGGTGATGGTTCCTCTATAAATGAGGAACTTCTTAGATTGGTGAGAGGATCAACTCAACATCTGTGCAGGCATTCCTTTCTGTTGCCCAGCCCCATCAGTCACTTTAACAACAGATGCATCATTGTTGAGATGGGGGGCCCACCTCAATACCTTCACAACTCAGGGCAGATCGACAACTCAAGAAACCAGCCTCCACATCAATCTGTTGGAGCTCAGGGCTGTCAGGAATGCTTGCATATTTGCTCATCCATCGTCTTCTAGGTTTATTAAGGGGTTGGGAAATCTATGTCTGCAGATTAGAAACCCTATCCTGACGTGGGACTTCAGCCTGATATTCAACTACCTTATGAAACCTCCATTTGAACCTGTTCTCTGTTGCATTTATCTGTGAAGACAGCCTTTTTAGTAGCCATCATATTGGCCCATGGGGCCAGGGAAATTGGAGCCTTGTTGGCAGATTCCCCCCTTTAGGGTGAGCTTTAAGCACAAGGTCTCTTTATATCCATACCCTAAATTCTTACCTAAGGTTCTTTTGAAGTTCCACCTTAATCAATGCATTCATCTACCAGTGTTTTTCCTGAAGCCACATAGTTCTCTGCAGGAATCCTGTTAACATACCCTTGATGTTAGAAGAGCATTGGCCTTCTATTTAGATAGGACCAAGCAATTTAGGAAGTCACCTAGGCTCTTAGTTTCCTTTATGGATCCACGGGGTCCTCGATCTTTACTCAATATCTTTAAAAATATATTATATATGCACACTGTATTCTTCCTTCTGCCTGAAGAGAAGAGAAACTAAACCACAGAATTTGAGACTTGACTTTGCCTGGATAAATGCACATTTTTTGTATAGAGAGAGAAAATCAAGAAGAGGCAACATAACCAATCTAATTATCACCACCTTTGATTTCAAGGCCCTGACACAACTGATAGGTCTGGATGTCAAGTTGATGCTGTATTTTAGCAAAATCCATGTAGTGTAGAAGCAACCCTACATGTTTACAGATTACTGTCAGTTTAATTTACAATCTAAAAATAAATGTTTAATTTTCCATCTCTCACCCACCCAAAATGCCGTTACGTTTTAAAGAAAGCATGACATGTATGTCATGGAATACATTCAAATCCGTACTCTAATATTAAGAAGAGGTTACACACTTTGTGCAGTAACTACAGTTCAAGTTGTGTACCCCTATGGATAATCCACTTCAGGTGTGCACGCATTTCTCAAGCCCTTGATTGGAGAATTCAAGGTAGGAGCACCCTTCGACCCTGGCATGCTGGATACCAAGGCTATATAGTAGTGTGGGCGCAAACCAGCCTCAGGTCCTTCTCCACCCAAATATTCCTTAAGGAACAGTCCGAAGCAAAGTGGAAGGAGGGCGGGTTGTAGAGAACCCAGTGGGAAACACATCTTGAAGAATAGCAATTATTTCACAAAGTGAGTAACCTCTTCTTTGAGCAGTGTCCCTATGGGTTTGTGCGCTTCACAATTTTGAAAGAATCATAAATATGTCCCATTGGAAACCAGGAAACATGTTTTCCCATCTGTAACACCTGGTCAAAATGTTTTTTCAGTAAAAAGAACAGCAATCTTTGTACATGATCAAACTTCCTGGCTCCCTCCTGGTTATAACTGAGGTGTTTGCTTTCACAGATGGAAAATGATTGATCACTACATTAGCCGTGTCCGTGGGAATCTCCAAATGTTGGAACAGCTGGACTTGATTGGTAGAACCAGTGAAATGGCAAGGCTTTTTGGAATTCAGTTCTTGCATGTACTAACAAGAGGTTCACAGGTAAGTTTGAACTTTCCTGACACTTTTTGAATGGAAAATATTGTGTACAAAGTTTTGTTTTGCGCCTTATTTATACTTTGTCTTCAGTTATTTTTTGCTAAATACGGAGGATTACATTGTGCAATAAGTGGTTGAAATATTAAATTAAAGAAAGTCAGGAAATTCAAAAGTAGCGGTAATGTGGCCACATTGAACATTCTGTTTTATAGACTTATTGTGTAGTATTGTCTGCAGTTAGAGTTGCCCAAACATATTCATTCTAAAAGGACCTCTTGCTGTTGCTTATAATTACTTTAATGTTACTTTTAGGGCTGAAATTTTCCATGCTTGGCCTTAGCCTGAAAGTGAAATTTCTTTTAAAAGTTGTTGAGAAAAATGGTTCATAATGCTCAAGAAAGTTGAGAGGACTTTCTTAGATGTGCAGAGGTGTGTGAAATAGATTCAAAATTACATATTCTAATGAGGAAGAGCTCTGCAGAAGCTAAGTTAGATATACATTGCAGGAACCGTGATTTTACTTAGTGCACATATTGTTCAGGACACAATATTCTATTACTGTCAAGCAAATGTTTCTGGAAGACCTCAGTGAAATGGTTGAATATGTAGTACATGAGGCAGAGGGCCAGATGTTGAACAGTGAAATATCCACTGCACACCTTTCAGCCTAGCTGCTGAATGAGGCAGAGGACCTCTAGGAACAAAATCGTATGTGACCATGTAATTAAGGACTGTATTGTAATGTAAATATACTGGGGCAGAGTCAAGCTGGCAGAGGCAATTCGAACTTTGGTATTTCATCACTCTGAGGGCTTGTCTGCACAGAGAGTTTATTGCATACTCAGTTAATCTCCTATTTCTGAATTCTATCCCGAGGTTTATCCCAGTCTTGGGAGATGATGTCGATCCTTGCTCTCCTTAGCCATGTGCGCTTAGGGGCAGTGTTTGTGGCTTGCAGCCAATGCTGTGTCTTGGCAGTAGTTGTATGAGTGTGGGTTGTTGCTGCCTCAAGATGTGCCTTCCCCAGTTTGGGATTTGCAATTAAAGTTATGTTTTGGTGATACTTATATAAATCCAGGTTGTTGCCAAGTCAGAATGTGCATTCGCCAGCTTGGAGCTTGCACTTCAGGCTGTTCCTGATTGGGCATGAGGGGGCTGAGGTGAAGAGTGAGGGAGGTCACCAGGGTACGAGGGTAGGGGCTGAATAGTAACGTCCTCTGCGTCCCCTTTAGGCTGTTATAACTGTTGATGACATTACACTGAAGAAAGTGACTAGGAGGCAGAGAAGGTCTTATTCCAAAAGGCATGGGCAGACCAGCAAGATATGCTGCTGTTATTCATCACAGTGGTCCCCTCTAAAGTGCTGCAGGAGTGGAAGACCCTCGGAGGGTTATGAGGATCTTCTTTATAATGCTACTGGTGGTATTGTTCTATCAGTTTGGGCAAGGAAGAAGTAATCAACTTTGCCTCTCTATATTATCTATATGTATTATTTTCCTACATAAATGTATATATATTATTATTATTCGAGTGGCTCTGCATTTTCCCACTTACGGGATTGTTCTGCCTAGTGGTGCCTAACAGTAGAACCTTCTCCATGCGGTGTCTTTTAGAGTGCTCATGCGCCCCCTCCTCCTGTCAGCATCTCCAAACATTCTGAGGTCAAGACTATATAAGGAGGTGCAGAGCCCTCTGCCATCTCAGTTCCTTCCAACCACGTGCCAAAGATGGAAGTGAACCGATCCATTTGGATTGGGTGGCCGTTTCTCCATTCTTAGTGTCTTGTTAATTGATTAATATAGTTTGTGATAAGTATAGATAGGTTAGTTAGTAGCTTGGTTTTGGGTTATGGCTGAACTGAAGAAAAAGAAGCAGGGATTCAAAAAGTGTGCTTCGTACCCAGCTATCTTCCTTGGATCAAGCGACCCCATTAGGTGCCTCAAGTGCTTGGGAGAGGGCCACTCTCCATCTGTGTTTTCTGTCTTCCAGACTTTCACATCCAGAGCTTTCAAGGAGAGGCAGAACAGGTTGCAGGTGCTTCTCCTTAAAAGGGCACTTAAGGCTAAACCTGCCGAATCTGGACACTTGTCAGATCCAAGGTTTAAGAGACCAGTTTCAGATCCTGTGACGTCTTCCAGCAAGTTGAAGCAGTTTAAAATTGCCAGGAAGTCAGAGCCCTTGTTGGATTGGGCTCCAGGTCCTGCTGCTTGAGCAGTCAGGTCTTTGATGTTACCATTGATGGACAGGGGCAAACCACCTATGATGGAACCAAGATCCATTTCCTGTGCCATCCAAGTTTTCAGCGGCAGCCTTGGCCCCTACTCCAGTTCCAGATCCATCTTTGGATCCGAGGAGGACTTTTACTTTGGTGGCCGATGTGTACACTGTTCAACTTCAAAGCGTTCCTCGGACCCAAGTGAGAAACAGACAGTCTCAAGAAAGAGACAAACTTTGCCAGTTCCTAGGTCTGCATCGTCTTCACCTAAAAAAAAGGAGAATAGAGGAGATTAGTCTTTGTGTGGATCAGCCTGTATCTCATCTTCCTAAGACTCCTTCAGGATTTCCATGAAGCACTTTCCATTTATTTCTGTCCACTTTCTGAGACCGTTGCTGACTGTGTTCCATAGTGGATCCAAGACTACATCTGTATCCAGAAGAGGATAGAGGAAGAATAGAGAGACCTGTTTCCTCATGATTTGTGCCCCCTTTTGGTCCTCCTGCTGCAGGTATATTCCTGATTCCTAGTTGCTGGGGAGATTTGTGGGATGTCACAAGAATTTCTTAATTGTCCTCCATATGGATGGTGAGTGATGTTTCATTTGTAAAGGATATAGCCACCTGATCCGTCTGCATCTTTGACAGTGGTGCCTGATACTTTGTCTGCAGAAGATGATGAGGAGATGGAGATGTTGAGACAGATTACAATCTTGATTTGTCACCAGATGAGCATGTGGTAGTGGGTTCTGCCTCTTCCCATTCTGAGGATGCTCTACAGTTTCATGACCTTATGGATCACATGATGTCCATGTTGAACTTACCTTCAGTAACTGTGGAGGAAACTCCCATCTGGTGTTTTCTTGGGGCTACCTCCAAGAGTAGGATGTCATTACCAAACCACGATTGTCTGCAGAAGCCTGTTAAGACTGTGTGGTCCATTCTTGTCTCTTGCAAGCTTATTTCCAAGAAGGCAGACAAATTATATCAGATACCCTCTGAGGGGTTTTCATATTTTCAAACAGGCCCTCTACCTAATTTGCTGGTGATGGCTGATGCCAGAATCAGGTCAAGGTCTGGACGAGCACATTCTACTCCTGCTGATAGAGAAGGGGAAAAGAATGACTCCTTGGGGAGAAAGGTGTCCTCTTCTGCCTACCTTGATATTAAGGTGGCAAATTACTAAGCAGTTAGGCCCCATTATCAATTCCTCCTGTGGGAAAATATGTCACTCTTTGTGCAGGATTTGCCAGGTAACAAAAGGGAATTGGCAAATGCAATTCTAATCAAAGGTCACAATGTGGCAAAGCATACTCCCAGGCCTTAATTTGATGCCTTGGACTCTTCTGCTAGAGTGTTAGCTTCTGCAGTTACTCTGAGGAGTCATGCTTGTCTTCGCTTCTCTTCTCTGGTCAAGATGGTGACTTGGATGCAAGGAAAATCTGATTATCGTGTCTCAGGTTCCATAACTTGTACTTGAAAATATTTAGTGCACTTAACCCCTCAGTTTTTATCTAATTCGTCTTTGAAAGTTTATTTGGCAGCTATCTCAGTTTACCATATTTTGGTTGAATGTAGATTGCCATTAGTGCTTGATTTGGTTCAGACATTTATGAAATAATTGTGTAATATGTATGCCCTTTTGAGCAATCCTGTTCCTCTTTGGGTTGTTAATTTCTAGTGTGTGCTCGTGAAACCATCTTTTGAATCCTTAGCTAAATGTTATTTGTATTATTTTTCTATTACGACAGCATTCATTATTGCAATAACGTCAGCCAGAAGGGTGAGTGAATTAAAATGTCTTGATGGCTGAGCCACCTTTTATTTATAGGCAACCATTGATCCACTGGATCATGGTGTACATGTAAAAGATCTAGCCCTTTATGTCTTTTCATAAAGATAAGTTGGTTTTGAGGCCTGATCCCATGTTTTTGCCAAGAGTGTTTTCTGAATTTCACATCCATCAGACAGTTAATTTGCTGGTATTTTTCCCAAAAAAGAAAGGGGAATCTATTTTACATACTTCGGATGTAAGAAGAGCCCTTGCACATTATTTAAATAGAGCTAAAGTTTTTCAAATATCATCTAAATTATTCGTGTTTTATGCTAACAATCACGTGAGTTATTCTGTCTCCCTGCAGATTATTTCTAGGTAGATTAAACAATGTACTGTTAATGTCATACATTAGCACGTATTCTTGTACCTATGACCGTATGGTCTCATTCCACCAGAGCTGTGACAGTGTCTTTTGCTTGCCTTAAGCAAGTCCCTGTTTCTGAAATGTGTAGGGTTGCAACCTGGAGTTCTATATACACTTTTACTAAACATGCTTTTGATATGGCTTCTGGGGCTGATGATAATTTGATAGAAGGTTGCTTCAGTCTCTATTCAGTTAGGACTCTGTTCCCTCCTCCATTTTATTTTCAGCACTGCTTATCAAACTACTCATAAATGTTAGTACTATGCTTAGCCACTGAAAGAAGAAATGAAGGTCACTTTGTAACTGGAGTTCTTCAAGATGGCTCTGCAAATTCACACTTCCCACCCACCTTCCCTTCTGTCTCAGAGTCCCTTTGTTCTGTGCCTCTGGGTTGGTGGCAGAAGGAACTGAAATGATAGAGGGCTCTGTGCCCCCTTATATAGCCTCTTCCTCAAAATGTTCAGAGACGCTGAGGGGACAGGGAGGAGGAAGCAGTGAGCACTCATAACACACTGCTTAGAGAAGGTTCTGCTATTTGGCACCAGTAGGCATTACGATATCTATAAATGTGACTGTGCAGAGCCATCTTGAAGAACTCCGGTTACAAGTAAGTAACCTTCATTTCCTAAATAAATCCAAATCTTAGAATTATAGTACTTGCACTTTTATAGACCCTTTCAAAGGATCTCAGAGCATTTTTATATATATAGAATTCTGAGATTATTTTTTTTATAATGTTAGTGCCTACACCTGTCCATAACTCTCATACTACTGGTGGTGTTGTCATATTAGTTTGGGCAAGGTAGAAGTACTCAACTTTGCCATGCTTTATTATCTTGCCTATGCTCCCCAAGCAGCATAAAGGAGGCAGTGTGATCCAATGGATAGGAATGGGCCTGCGAGTCAGAAGGCTGATTGGGTTCTATTCCTGGCTCTACCACTGACCCTGAGGAGCGAATTTGCGCAAATCATTTCTCTGTCTGTTTCTGCATGTGTAAAGCAGACTGAATTACCCTTACCTTGCATCATAAAGTGCTACATAAAATGGTGGAATACAATTACTAACATGATACAGATCACAATGCATTTAATTTTCTTGGTCATTATGGAATAAGGTTCCTGCACAATTTTCTGTTAAAAATGGCAAGTTAAGTATTGCACGTTCTCTTTGTTGCTTTTGCACAAGTCTTTGAACCTAACAAAAAAACAGCCATGGTAAGAACTTGCACACTGGAAGTGGTCATAACCACATGTATATTATGTATTGGTTTGGGCATTCATTTAGCAGCTAGTAGATGTACATCAAAAGTGCAGTGTTTTCAGTACTTATCCCGAAAAGACATGGAAACACAAGAAAGAATTCCGGCACATATGTTAGAAAGATGTACATTAAAAATAAAAATTAGTGTGACTCTATTCTATTGCAAAACTTGCTATCTCTGGTTTAAGGGCAGCACACCCAAATGCATATTCATATGGATACAATACTTAGCTTGCATATTGCACTTTAGAAATATTAACTCTAATTGTATATTAAATTTTGTTTTGCAGTATCGTGTGGAGTCAATGATGCTGCGTATTGCTAAACCAATGAATTATATCCCTGTGACGCCTAGTGTCCAGCAGCGAGCTCAAATGAAAGCCCCACAGTGTATTCCCCTAATAATGGAGCCAGAGTCCCGCTTCTACAGTAACGCTGTTCTTGTACTAGATTTCCAGTCATTATATCCCTCTATTGTGATAGCATACAATTACTGTTTTTCAACCTGCCTGGGACATATTGAGAACTTAGGAAAGTAAGTTATTTTTCTTGCTCATATAAACTTTGATCCTGCGAGGAATTGAGCATCTTTTGTAAGGTGCTGAGTGAGAACCTTCATCTTCCATTGAAGACCGTGGAAGTTGAAAGTGAATATCATCTCAAAGGGTTACAATAAAAAATAGTGCTAAGTTTCACCAATAATTTTTTTTACCAATAATAATTTCTCTATTTTGCCATAACCGTATGCATGCGTGTATAAAATACAAAATTTTTGCCACTATAGTTCAAAGGTTTTAGTCTAAGACATTAAAATGTGATATCTAAATTCCCTTAGACATTTTCCAAACTGAACTAACCTTCTTCTTTGGGTGATTGCTCATATTGATTCTAATTAGATGTGAACACACCGCATGCACAGTCGTCTGAAAGTATCAGAGGGATAGCCGTGTTGGTCTGGATCTGTAGAAGCGACAAAGAGTTCTGTGGCACCTTATAGACTAACAGACGTATTGGAGCATAAGCTTTCGTGGGTGAATACCCACTTCTTCAGATGCAATTTCCACTGCATGCATCTGAAGAAATGGGTATTCACCCATGAAAGCTTATGCTCCAATACGTCTGTTAGTCTATAAGGTGCCACAGAACTCTTTGTCGCTTCTACAGTCGTCGGAAAGTTTTTCCCATAGTAGCACCTGTCGGGTCGGCTGTGGAGCCCCCTGGAGTGGCACCTTCATGGCGCTTAATATATGACCCTGCCAACCCGGCGCTTCCTCAGTTCCTTCTTACCGCTAGTGACGGTCGTTGGAACTGCGGTGACTTGCTTAGCAAGCTCTCCTTGTTTTCCCTAGCTTTCAGTTTAGGTTAGTTCAGTTATTCCTAGCCTCGTTAAGTTTAGTTTTAAAGTGTTTTCAGTTTTTACAGCAGATAGCCATTGGGAGTGGGGTGTCTTCCCCTTCACCCTGACTACGTTCCCTGTTGGGACTCGGGGTATGCGTAAGTCCCAAGGGTTCAAGCCCTGCAAGTCCTGCAAGAAGCCCATGCCAATGGGCGACCCCCATGACGCTTGCTTAAAGTGTCTGAGGGAAGCACATCAAGCAGACAAGTGCAGGATTTGTAAAGGATTTCGCCCCAGAAAAAAAAAAGGAGTGAGACTTTCACCTCAAGCAGCTCCTTATGGAGGCGGCACTTAGACCGCAACCTACATTGGTGTGGCAAGACTCGGCACAGAGCTCATCGGTGCGCAGTGCCCCGGTGACAGTGGTAGAAGCAGCACCGTGGAAGGACTCTAGGAGAGACCTGCAGCGCCGGCACCAAAACCAGCGGGATCGACCCGGCACCGTTCCCATTCCCTGACACACTGGAAGCAGGGGAGGAGTGGATCTCCAACTCAGAGACCCACCCCTTTGGAGCCGGCCAATGGGGCACATCCCAGAGAGGAGCACCCAGGGCAGAAGAGTTTGGAGACGGCACTGTCGACTTCGGCCCCACAAGGGGGACCGTCGAGTCCAGTGCCGTTGGACTCCCTGAGCCAGGTCATTGAAGAGGTGGAATTGCCATCCACCCGGACACCTTTGAGGCCGCAAGGGACCTCATCGCCATGAGGACACCGCCATCCCCGGTCCTTCGAGCCAAGCCTCCAGTACCACATCGTGTGGCACCATCTCGAGGGAAACCGGCGATGCTTCGTTCCTCAGCACCGCCGGTGGAGTCTCAGTGCCGCTCGAAGTCTAGGCGCCGGTTGCAATCGCAGCGCCGGTTGCACTTGTGGCACCGCTCCAGGTTGCGCCAGCGCTCCCAATGGCGATCCTCACGCCAATCCCCGCCGCACAGCAGGTCCCACTCCCGGCAGCGGTCATCCTGGCACAGGTCAGCGTCCCCGCACAGACCCCGATCTCGGTACCACTCCAGATCGCAGCACCCCATAGACAGCCGTGCCCACCAGGACCTCCTTCGCAGGGTGCACGAAATATGGGCCTGCAGGCCAAGGAGGTGGTGGAGTCAGAGGACCTCATGGTTGACATCCTGTCCCCAGATGGCCCGTCGAGGGTGGCCTACCCCTCATCAAGACTATTCAGGCCAGGCCAAGCCAAGCGCCTAGATTTATTTGGGCACAAAGTGTATTCCACAGGGGGGGTTGCAACTCAGGATTGCCAACCAGCAGGCAATTCTGAGTAGATACAGCTTCAACTCCTGCAACTCAATGCTCAAGTTTAAGGAGCTGGTGCCAGCAGAGTCCAGGGAGGAGTTTGGAGCGATAATGGAGGAGGGCAAGGCGGTGGCACAGACCTCTTTACAGGCCTCGCTGGACTCTGTGGACTCAGCAGCACGCACCTTGTCCTCCGGTATCGCCATGAGGCATAGCTCATGGCTTCAGGTCTCGGGACTCCTGCCCGAGATTCAACAGATCCAGCAGGACCTGCCTTTTGATGGGGCAGTTCTGTTTGTGGAGCAGACTGACTCTATGCTGCATAGCCTAAAGGACTCCAGGGCTACCATGAAATCTTTGGGTGTGCCCTCCCCACCCCCCCGCCCCCCCGCCCCGACAACCCAATGTAAGCATTTCCAGCCTCAGCAGCAAGAGCAGCACTCATATCCTCCTCTGACAAGGCAGGACTTTTATAGCAGAAGGGGCAGGAATGGCAGACGCAAGCCTTCAAGCCCCCCGCCTGGGCAGGGCCAGGGCCCAACTAAACCATAGTCGGGTTCAAAGCAGGCCTTTTGAAGGTGTGCCCAAGGGTGGCGCACCAGCACAATTCTGGATCCTTCCCCATCTTTCTTGAATCGTCTGTCCCACTTCTACTGTGCTTGGTCCCAAATAACTTCGGACCGCTGGGTTCTCTGTACGGTAGAAGTGGGATAGTCTCTCCAATTCGGCTCCTATCCTCCCTCCCACCTCCTCTTCCCTGTCTCTCTTCAGGGACCCTTCTCACAAACATCTCCTTATCCAGGAAGTGCGGGCTCTCCTCACCATGAGAGTGGTAGAGGAGGTTCCTCAGGAGCTCCGGGGCAAGGGATTCTATTCCCAATACTTCCTAATCCCCAAAACCAAGGGGGGTCTCAGACCCATTCTAGATCTGCGAGGACTCAACAAGTTCATGGGAAAGTTGAAGTTTCGCATGGTCTCCCTGTGCACAATTATCCCTTCTTTGAATCTGAGAGACTGGTACGCTGCCCTCGACATAAAAGATGCATACTTCCATATAGCTATTTGGCCTGCACACAAACGATTCCTATGATTCGTGGTTGACCACAGACATTATCAATTTACAGTCCTTCCGTTCGGCCTCTCAACAGCCCCCAAAGTGTTCACCAAGTGCATGTCAGTCGTGGCTGCTTTCTTCCATCGGAGGCAGGTGCAGGTATACCCTACCTCAACAACTGGCTGCTCAGGGGCTGCATTGGGGGCAGGTGGAATCTCAAGTCTGATTGGTCAGATCCACATTCAAGAGACTGGGTCTCCTCCTCAACTTGAACGAGTCAACCTTGTCACCAACCCAAAGAATAAAATTCATTGAGGCGGTGTTGGACTCGCTTCAGGCAAGAGCACTTTTGCCAGAGTCCCAATTCCAAGCCATGACAGACATCATTCAAGGCCTCAGGCAATACAACCACAACAGCAAGGGGGTGCCTGGGTCTCCTCAGCCACATGGCAGCCTGCACTTACATAACCTGGCATGCCAGACTGAGGCTCAGGCCTCTACAGGCATGGATTTCCACGGCCTTTCGCTCAGGATGCGACAGCCTGAATTCAGTGGTCATGGTGCTAGGGCAGGTGCTCACGTCCCTTCAGTGGTGGTTCGACCCTCACAGAGTGTGCGAAGGAGTCCCCTTCAACAGCCCTCAGCCTTTCTTGTCCCTAGTAATGGACGCGTCAGCTTTGGGAGGAGATGCATATTTGGGAGACCTCCAAACGCAGGTTTGGTCTCAGGACAAGCTCTCCCTCCATATCAACATCAAGGAGCTGAGGGCTGTGCGACTAGCATGCCAGACCTTTCAGGCCCAACTATAAGGTCAGTGCATAGCAGTTCTGACGGATAACACCACTGCCATGTTTTACATCAACAAGCAGGGTGGAGCCTATTCCTCTCCCCTGTGTCGGGAAGCCCTCCAACTGTGGGAGTTCTGTATAGCCCACTCCATTCACCTGGAAACATCCTATCTACCAGGAGTTCAGAACGCACTGGCGGACCACCTCAGCAGGTCCTTCCACAATCACGAGTGGTCCATCCAGCCGGATGTCATACACTCCATTTTCCAGAGGTGGGGGTTTCCCCAGGTTGATCTGTTCGCCACTCGGAACAACAGAAAGTGCCCAATGTACCGCTCCTTCCAGAAACAGCCCAGGCTCAATCACGGATGCATTCCTGCTACCCTGGGAAGGCTGCCTGCTCTACACCTTTCCCTCGTTCCTTCTTGTGCACAAGGTCTTATTCAAGGTCCGCAGGGACGGGGCAGAGATAATTCTGGTGGCACCAGTGTGGCCTCAACGACATTGGTATACCATGCTCCTTGAACTGTCAGTGGTCGCCCTGATCATGTTGCCTCTCCTCCCTGACCTGATCACTCAGGATCACGGTCGTCTTCATCGCCCCGACCTGCAGTCCCTCCACCCCACTGCTTGGAAGCTTCATGGCTGAACCCCAGGGAGCTTCTGCGCTCAGAACAGGTAAGGGAGGTCCTACTTGGCAGCAGGAAGCCCTCCACTAGAGCCACATATCTGGCAAAGTGGAAAAGATTTACTTGTTGGTGTGACCAGCGTTGTAGACCCCCTCTTCACCTATACCTATCATCTTAGGGTACCTTCTGCACCTGAAACAGCAAGGCCTGGCAGCATCCTCCATAAAGGTACACCTCGCTGCTATCTCGTCTTTCCACCCGAGAGTGTTTGGATACTCCATCTTCGCCAATCCTATGGTTGGTCGGTTCCTCAAGGGTTTGGTATGGCTACATCCCCAGATCAGACAGCCTGTCCCCACATGGGACCTTAACCTGGTCCTCTCTAGGCTAATGGGGTCCCCATTTGACCCTCTGGCGACTTGCTCCCTTCTCTGTCTGTCGTGGAAGGTAGCCTTCCTGGTCGCCATTACATCAGCAAGGAGGGTGTCTGAGTTAAAGGCCCTTACCTCAGACCCACCTTATATGGTTTTCCACAAGGATAAGGTGCAACTCAGACCTCACCCGACCTTTCTTCCTCAGGTTGTGTCGCACTTCCACTCTAGTCAGGACATTTTCCCGTCTGTTTTTTATCCAAAGCCTCACGCCAGTAGCCGTGAGCAGAGGCTGCCGCTGCACTCCCTGGATGTTCGGCAAGCACTAGACTTCTACATCAAGTGCGCTAAGCCATTCAGGAAGTCAAACTAGTTGTTCATAGCGGTGGCAGACCAGATGAAAGGACTCCCAGTCTATCTCAAATAATATCTTCCTGGATCATGTCATGCATCCACATGTGCTATGAGCTGGCCAAAATACCAGCCCTGGCTCTTACGGCACCTCCACTAGGGCCCAGCCTCATCAGAGGTGTTCCTGGCCCAGGTCCCAATACTGCAGAGCAGCAACTTGGTCCTCGGTGCATATGTTCACCTCTCATTATGCCATCATCCAGCATGCCAGAGATGATGCAGCTTTCGACAGAGTGGTGCTCCAATCAGCGATTCCATAACTCCGACCCCACCGCCTAGGTAAGGCTTGGGAGTCACCTAATTGGAATCGATATGAGCAATCACTTGAAGAAGAAAAAACAGTTACTCACCTTCTCGTAACTGTCGTTCTTCGAGATTTGTTGCTCATATCCATTCCAAACTCACCTGCCTTCCCCTCTGTTGGAGTAACTGGCAAGAAGGAACTGAGGAGGCGCTGGGTCGGCAGAGTCATGTATTGAGTGCCGTGAAGGCCACTCCAGAGGGCTCCACAGCCAACCCAACAGGTGCTGCTAGGGAAAAAACTTTCCAACAACTGTGCACGCAGCACACCTAATTGGAATAGATATGAGCAACACATCTCGACGAACAACAGTTACGAGAAGGTGAGTAACTGCTTTTTCCTCCTTTATATGTACAGGATATGTGGCAATATGTTGTTTTCTTCTTTTAATATAAAAGTTGTAGTTTTCCTTACTGATACCTTAATGATCCAAATCTAAGGCTAGACTTAATTATTCAGTACAGTACATTTCCATTTTTAGAGACCAAAATGTTGATTAGTTATTTTTTTTAAAAACTGCTGCTTGTTTTAATTGTAAATATCTTTGTGGAACAATAGTTGGAAAAGTTGGGAGATATTTAAAATGATGACCAGGCTTAAGTATAAAGTTTCTCAAGTTTCTAGGGTTGCCAACTGTCTAATCACACAAACACCCTTGCTATGGCCCTTCCCCAAGGCCCCACCCCCACTCACTCCGTCCCCCCTCCCTCCGTTGCTTGCTGTCCCCCACCCTCACTCACTTTCACCAGGCTGGGGCAGGGGGTTGGGGTGCTGGAGGGGGTGTGGGCTCTGGACTGGGGGATGGGGCTAAGGGGTTCGGAGTGTGAGGGGGGGCTTCAGGCTGAGCCTGGGATAGGGGGTTGGGGTGCAGGAAGGAGGGGGTGGGGGCTCCGGCCAAGAGGCACTTACCTCGGGTGGCTTCCAGGAAGCGACCAGCATGTCTGGCTCCTAGGATCAGAGCGGTCAGCCGGTTCCCAGCCAATGGGAGCTGCGGAGTCGGCGCTCAGGGCGGGGGCAGTGCGCAGGGACCCCCTGGATGCCCTTGTGCCTTGGAGCCGGACATGGCAGTCACTTCCGGGAGCTGCAGGGAGTCAGGGCAGGTAGGGAGCCTGCCTTAGCCCCGCTGCGACACTGGACTTTTGGTGGCCTAAAATCTCCCAGATTGGCTTCAGAAGCCTCCGGAAGATTGAGCCTCATTCTGGGAGATCGAGCCTGATTCTGGGAGACTCCCAGCCAATCTGGGAGGGTTGGCAACTCTACAAGTTTCTGATTTGAAATCTTAAATAATTTATAGAAAGATTATATAGATTACCCAATAAAGCATGTGCAATTTCTGGCTGAGTTTGGATCAAGATTACATGCCTATGAGAAATTGGCCCTGGGTACCATGGTGATATGTGCAGAACAGATTGACAAAATAGTTTCAGCATAGAATTTGGACACACATAGCTCCTTTGCTTTGAAAGAATGTCACTAAGAAACTTTAAATTCTGTTAGGCTTGTTCATAGTAGTCTGTGACTGTAACCATTCATACTATTTGTGTTGGTGCTATCAATATTTTAGTGTAGACTCATACTTCCAATTATTTTGAATGTAAATTAATTGATCATTTTGTGTCCTTATTTAATTTTCTTCTTTACTAGATTTGATGAGTTTAAATTTGGCTGTACATCCCTCAGAGTACCTCCTGACTTACTTTATCAGATTCGGCATGATATCACAGTGTCACCCAATGGAGTGGCTTTTGTCAAGGTACTGAGATTTCATTGCTCAATGACAGACATTTTCACTTTTAGTTTGTTGGTTAGTCCAAGATTAAACATATGGCTGGTTTAGCAAGAGAAAAAATATTTTCTATTTGTCAGTGTGTTGTCTTCCAGTACTTGCCAGTACAAATCACAGGATTGGAATTTTGACAATTCAGGAATTAAATATGATAGTTGCATAGTTTTACTTTTACTAGGGTTTCAGTAAAGGCTTATTTCCTCTAGTATTGAAATTATATTTCTGATCGTGCAGTGCAGTGATTCAATGATGTATTTGTACCTAATCATACTGGAGTCACAGTTACCTGTTTGTAACAGCAGTTCTTCGAGTGCTTGCTCATGTTGATTCCACTATAGGTGTGTGCGCGGTCATTGGAGACTTTTGCCTTAGCAGTATCCGTAGAGACAGCTGTGGTGCCCTCTGGAGTGCTGCGCTCATTTCAGGCGCTGCCATCCCTACACCCTCTCCGTTCCTTCTTACTGTCCATGGCCCGGAGAGCTCGGTTTAGCCCCTCACCCAGATCCCACCAGCGTGATTGGGGTCCCGACACTGCATTGTCCGCGACATCGCAGCAGTGGCACCAAGGACAGTGGCTAGCTCAGTGACCTTAATGGGGCTCATGGGGAATGCGAGTCATGGCTATGCCCCCTTCCCAGTGATTTTTAGCTGCTGCCTCAGAGCAACAGCAGACAGCACTGGCAACCCATGCAGCATCGGATGCGCATGCAGCACCAGCCGCACCAGCAGCACCAATGATACCAACAGCACCGGGCTCAGTGCATGCTAATCACTCAGAGTCCAGGGTTGAGGAAGCAGTACCCATCCCTAAACCTCCCTCCCCTGGAGGGGAAGAAGCCATAGATCCTCCTCCAGTAACCCAGTCATCCTCCTTGTCCCCAGACGATGCGGTGGCAGGCCCTTCGAGAGCTAGCCTGCCTGATGACTTTCAAGGAGCATCAGGCTCTGATCCGGAGAGTGGTGGACAAATCTGGGCTTAGAGGTGGAGGAGATGGCTGAGCAGACTGACTCATTGTTCAATGTCCTCTCCGCTTCCACCCCAGCCCGCCTTGCCGTGCCAATCCATGAAGGGGTCTTAAAGATTGTCAAGGCCTTGTGGCAAACTCCCTTGTCTACCCCTCCCACTTCCAAAAGGGCAGAGAAAAAATACTTTGTCCCGGCTAAAGGGTTTGAGTGTTTATACACCCATCTTCCCCTGAGCTCGTTGGTCGTCTCCATGGCCAACAAAAAGGACTAACAGCTCCAGTCCTCCTCTACTCCGAAGAATAAAGAGGCCAAAAGACTGGATCTCTTAGGGAGAAAAATTTATTCTACCGCCAGCAAAATTCCAGTTCCAGCTGGCAAACCACCAGGCTCTCTTGGGTAGGTACAACTTTAATTTGTGGAATACCCTCTGTAAATTCCAGGAGTCCCTCCCATGAGTTTGGCACCCCGGTGAGGAAGGCGGCAGCCAGGTGTTCCCTACAACTGGCCTGGGATGCAGTGGACTCTTCAGCTCGGATAGTTGCGTCGGCGGTCGTGATGTGGCATCGCTCGTGGCTACAAATGGCGAGCCTCTTGCAGGAGATGCAGAATTCAATCCAAGTCCTCCTGTTCGATGCGGTTGGTCTCTTCTCCGAGCAGACAGAAGCCAGACTGCATGGGGTGAAGGATACAAAGGCCACCCTTCGTTCGTTGGGCATACATACGCCAGAGCCTGCTTGGAAGCCCTTCCAGGTGCCCCCGCTGCCAAGACCTTGGCAGCTCCACCAGGGTTCTGTAAGAAGAAGGGACAGTAGCTTCAGCAAGCATCGCCCCTCTTCTTCCCACTCGCCTGCACAGCCTGGGCCCTCTAAACATCTTGGGGGCCAGAAGCATGTGTTTTGAGGGTGTGCCCGGGAGTGACACCCCAGTCAGTTCCCTGAGTTCCCTCCCACCCCTTCCTGGATCACCTTCAATCTTTCCACTTGGTCTTGTCAAGGGTAGCCTCTGACCACTGGGTCTTGGATATAGTATACCCTACAGTTCACTGTCCTCACCCTCCCTCCCACCGTCCCTCTTCCCCATCCTTCTTCAGGGACCCCTCTCAGAAGTGATTCCTCATTCAGGAGGTCAAAAAGCTCCTGTGCCGTGGAGCAGGTTCCTCAGGACATGCACAGAAGAGGTTTCTAGTCCCTTTATGTCCTAATCCCAAAGGCCAAAGGGGGACGTAAGACCCATCTGTGACCTGAGTCCCCACAACAAGTCTCTCAAGAAGTTGAGGTTCCGCATGGCTTCCCTGACCTCCATTATTCCTTCCCTGGATCCAGGAGACTGGTACACCGCTATCGACTTGCAGGACGCTTATTTCCATGTTTCCATATTCCTGGGACACAGGCATTTCCTCAATTTTATAGTGGGAGGATGCCATTTCCAGGTCACGGTGCTCCCTTTTGGCCTATCGTCAGTCCCAAGAGTGTTCACCAAGTGCATGGCACCAGTAGCAGCTTACCTCAGGCGGTGTGGGGTCCACCTGTATCTCGACAACTGGCTCATCAAGGACAGGTCTCCGGAGAGGGTGCAAAGAAGCCTCGATCTGGTTCCCTCCACCTGTCTCAGCCTGGGCCTGTTGATAAACATAGAGAAATCCACATTAATGCCAGCACAATGCATAGAATTTCTCAGGGTAGTTCTTGACTCCACGCAAGCCAGGGCCTTCCTTCAGGAGGCGCAGTTTCAGGCAATGGTGGACTTAATCTCCTACATAAAGGCCCACCCACTCATCATGGCCCATACATGCCTGCGACTGTTGGGCCACATGGCCGCGTGTACGTATGTGGTCAGCCATGCCCCGCTTCATCTGAGGCCCCTACAAACATGTCTGGCCTCGGTTTACATTCCCAGCAGGCACTCCCTAGACCGAGTGGTCACAGTGCCGAGCCATGTCCCACTGTCTTTGGACTGGTGGCAGGACCCGGAGTTGGTGTTGCAAGGCGTTCCCTTTGTGACCCTGTCTCCTTCGCTCACCCTGGTTTTGGACACATCGGATCTAGAATGGGGGAGCCATCTGGGCGAGCTCAACACCCAGAGACGTTGGCAGAAGCACGACCTAGCCTTGCACATCAACTCAGAGAACTCAGAGTGGTCTTGCCCCATCTAAAGGGCAAGGTGGTGCAGGTCCTCACAGACAATATGGCCGCAGTGTATTACATCAACGGGCAGGGTGGTGTCAGGTCCTTGGCCCTTTGTTGGGAGGCGCTAAGCCTCTGGGACTTCTGTGTACAGCATAACATCTTCCTGGTAGCGGCCCATCTGCCTGGAACCAGGAACGTCCTGGCAGATCGCCTCAGCAGATACTTCTCGTCTCGTCACAAATGGTCACTCCATGCGGAGGTGGCCAGCCTAATCTTCCGCAGATGGAGATCCCCCAGGTGCACCTTTTCGCATCTCAGCACAGCAGGAAGTGCCATGTGTTGTGCTCTCTACAGGGCAGGGACAACGGCTTCTTGTCAGACGCCTTCCTGATTCCATGGTCAGGAGCGTTGATGTACATCTTTCCGCCAGTACCATTGATCCACAGGGTCCTGCTCAAGGTAAAGCAAGACAAGGCGATGATGATCCTCATAGCCCCAGCATGGCCTCAGCAGCACTGGTTCGGCATGCTGCTGAGCCTGTCAGCAACCACCCCACTGTAGTGTTCTTCGACCGGATCTGCTCTCCCAGAGCCACAACAACCGCTGCACCCAAACTGGCGGCACTGCACTTGACAGCCTGGCTGCTGCGTGGCTGAGCAGGGAGGAGTGGCATTGCTCCACTGGTGTCCAGTGGGTTCTGTTGGGCAGTAGGAAGCCCTCCACCAGGGCTACCTGTGTGACAAAGTGGAAATATTTCACATGTTGGGCCTCGGATCGGCTCATTCGTGCAGAGGAGGCCTCACTGCAGGACATCCTGGACTATCTGCTCCACCTCAAGCTCCAGGGCTTGTCGTCCTCGGTCAAGGTGTACCTGGCGGCCATTTCCACGTTCCACCCTCTGTTTCAAGGCAGGTCAGTCTTCGACTATTTCATGACGGCACGGTTCCTGAAAGGTCTGGAGCACCTTTACCCGCATGTCAGGGACCCAGTCCCCCTTTGGAACCTGAATCTTGTGCTGTCAAGGCTCAGTCGGGTGTCTGAGATCAGGGCGCTCACGTCGGAGCCACCTTATACGGTCTTCTATAGGACAAGGTCCAACTGTGACTGCACCTGGGCTTTCTCCCCAAGGTCATTTCTCACTTCCACATGGGCCAAGATATTTACTTACTGGTCCTACGTCTGAAGCCTCATGCAACGGATGAGGAGCGCAGGCTGCATACCCTGGACGTCAGGCGGGCACTGGCCTTCTACATTGATAGAACAAAGCCGTTCCATAAGTCAACGCAGTTTTTCATGGCTGTCGCTGACAGGATGAAAGGTTGCGTGGTGTCAGCCCAGAGACTCTCGTCCTGGATCACAGCCTGCATCCGCTACTGTCACAAGCTGGTAAACGTGCCCCCGCTAGCTGTTGTAACGGCTCACTCAACTAGGGTGCAGGCTTCTTTGACAGCCTTCCTTGCTCAGGTGCCGATCCAAGAAATGTTGTCGTCCATCTACATGTTTCCTACACTCAACGTGCTGACCCAGCAAGCTCGAGATGTCGCTGGTTTTGGCAGACCAGTGCTACAATCGGCAAAGCTGTGAACTCTGAGTCCACTTCCGAGGATTCTGCTTGTGAGTCACCTACAATGGAATCGACATGAGCAAGCACTCGAAGAAGAAAAACGGTTACCTACCTTTCATAACTGTTCTTCGAGATGTGTTACTCATGTCCACTCCATTACCTGCCCTCCTACCGCTCTGTAGGAGTTGCCAGCAAAAAGGAACTGAGAGGGTGTGAGGATGGCGGCACCTGATCTACCGCGTCCTGAGCGCAGCACTGCAGAGGGCGCATAGCCGTCCCTACGGATACCGCCAAGGCAAAAGTCTCAGACGCCTGCGCATGTGGGCGCGCACACACCTAGCATGGAATGGACATGAGCAACACATCTCAGAGAACAACAGTTACAAAAGGTAGGTAACGGTTTTTTCTGCTGCTCAGAAAGACCTGTGCTTTTGGAGAGGAAGATAATTAGTTTGAATTCCACTGTTTTCATTTTATGTCGTGTGTAGACCTAGCTGACTATAGCTAATGTACATTCATGGCCCCAAACCATTTCAGCTTGTCACCAAGAAAAATATTTAATGTAAAACAAAAAGTTTAAGTTAAAAGGTAAGTATTGCAAGGAATATTACGGTTTTTAAAAAATCCTGAATATTTAAATGTGTCAAATAAAGAAAGGTAGTAAAATAGTCACACTATCCCAGTTAATACAATCTTTTAAATATATGTACAAATGCACAATGTCATATTGCCAATTCAAAAAAATAACATTAACGCTGCCCCCACAAACTTTGCCTCCCTTTCAGATTAAGTATATTGACAAAACCAGCCAAAGTACTAATTGCTAGAACACCTCACTATTAATGTATATTCATGTCAAAGGCTAACTACTAATTCCTGCGTTCTGTTTCAGTTGGCCTTTTAAAAATATTTTGTTTCTCTTCATTCCTTTTTTGGTAGCCTTCAGTAAGGAAGGGCGTGTTGCCAAGAATGTTGGAAGAAATTTTGAAGACCAGGATAATGGTGAAGCAGTCAATAAAGGCTTATAAGCATGACAAAGCTATTACTCGAATGCTTGAGGCGCGTCAGCTGGGTCTTAAACTGATAGCTAATGTCACATTTGGTTATACTTCTGCTAACTTTTCTGGAAGAATGCCATGTATAGAGGTAAGGGATGCAGATAAAATGCAAAAGGGATATAGGAAAGAGACTGTTGTTAAAGCAGCACCAGATAATGTAATGTAATTGCTTGAAACATGCATTTAATCTAATAAATACTACCATAAGTACTGGTATTTCTCTTAAAGTACCAAAAAACCCTTGGTTTCAGTTTTGAGCTTAATATTTTGAAATCCATTTTGTAGTGACAAAATACAAGACAGAATTAGTATTTTCATAAAGATGGATTGGACTAGAGTGCCAATCATCGAAGTAAAACAATTTAATGTAGCTGGTTGAGCCCTTCTTTAAAAAAACAGTACAATCCAAAAACTAGAGTAAACTGAAAAGTTTAAGTACCAAGGAAGGAGGAGGATTGCTTAGAATACTCACAGAGGCTACAGCTAGGAGTACTGGGATAAAATTGTGCTAAGGAAAGTGCGGTATGGAACAAATGTGCTTTCTCCTGATTTTTGAATAAGTAATAATGTAACTAATTATGTACATTCCATGTTAACTTATTTCAGCCTTCATGAATATAAGTTTGAAATTAATTCTGCTGGTTTGTTTACCGCACAATGTCTTACAAATAAAGTTACATATGTCCCTTAATTAGACATTTAGGACCTTATCCTGAAGACCCATACTCAAGAAAACTCCTCAATGATTTCAGTGAGGAGTTTTGGCTGAGTAAGGACTAGAATCACACCCTTGTGAGTGTCACTGTTCCTCAACATGCACTTACAATGCGAAGAATAGTATGTGATATTAAGGAGACAATATATCACTTGGTTTACTCTTAAAGCTTGAATTAATAAAAAGGAAAAAGGAAACCTCATGATCAACGTGAATATCTTTTCTGTGTACAGGAAAGAAGTTAACAGCAGTTGCATTTTCTTCATTAACTTCCATTAAAAACTGACACCTTCGTGTCTGTCCAGGCAGCCTCTGCTTTTAATGAATAATTGAAATTAGCGAGAAAAAGACTTTTTAGGTCATCATATCCATCTCTTTGTTAATGCACTTTTGTTCCATACAGTACATTCTC
The DNA here is from genome assembly GCA_037349315.1 of Chelydra serpentina. NCBI lineage: Eukaryota > Metazoa > Chordata > Testudines > Chelydridae > Chelydra > Chelydra serpentina. Next base: position 51,686,503 of record JBAIAC010000010.1, read on the forward strand.
GGATGCATAGTCTAGTTTTAAATGACTTAGGAGATGGGACTTTCACCACTTCATTAGGGAGATGTATTAAACTATGAATAGCAATTCAAAGAATCATAGAATGTCAGGGTTGGAAGGGACTTCAGGAGGTCATCTAGTCCAACCCCCTGCTCAAAGCAGGACCAATCCCCACTAAATCAGAATTCCTGTGAGGGGTTTTTCCTGATACCCAGTCTACATTTTCCTTAGCACAATTTTATCCCAGTACTCCTAGCTGTAGCCTCTGTGAGCATTCTGAGCAATCCTCCTCCTTCCTTGGTACTTAAACCTTTCAAATATTTGTAGCTGGTTATAACTGCCCTCCACTTATTTAGGTAAACTAAAGCTGTAATCTTTCCTTCTAAATTAATCCCTCCACCACTGTAATTATTTCCTTTGCTCTTTCCTGAATTCTTTCCTGTTTTATTGATTTATGTTTGCAATAAATCAGTTTTCAGAATTTTCTTTCTATTGTTGATTTTTTTAAACCAGCAAATGCAGTCGTTTACTTTGCATGATGATGTTAATGCAGAGATGGATTCAGTGTGATGGTGATTTACACAGGGGTTGTTGTGAATGCAGTAGTACAGCAGGAAACATTATCAGTGTATCTTTATTTGCAGATTGGGGATAGTATTGTCCATAAAGCCAGAGAGACCTTGGAGCGAGCTATAAAACTGGTGAATGAGACGAAAAAATGGGGAGCTCGGGTCGTATATGGTGATACTGACAGGTAATTAATAGCTGCTTCTTCTGATGCTATGTGAAACCATTTTCTTCCTTTCCACATCACAAAGGAGGCTATCACTATGATCTGCATTCAAAAGCTTACAGCGGGTCTCCATGGATCTATTTTTCTGTTTTATTAAATGATGTTTGCCTGTTGCATTAAACATACAGTTCAGTACGTATTTCAATTCAGACTGTTAAGTTACCTTTATGGAGTCTGGGCTGGCTCCACCACTTTGCAAAGCTGTCAGATACGGTCCACTGGACTACCATGGCAGCTCCCAAGCTGCTGCTAATAGGGATAGAGATCCCCTTTCATCCCACAAGTCCCTTAAAAACTGATTGGTGGTTGCTGCTTGACTCCCAACCACTGCTGGATGGAAGGTACACACTCTTAAAGGGACCATAGCCCTGCTAGTATAGTTCCTAACTGGTGTGATGAGGGGTGACCAGCCCAGAGCTGCCCCTTTTGTGCCAGGTACCTTTGGTGACTGCTTCTGTGATCTGAGTCTAATGTTGGCCCTGCATGAAGTATTCCCACTCTATTTTAAAATGAAACCAACTTGCACTTCATAACTAATTGTTGTGCAGTGCATATACTAAAAATACAAGTAAGATGTATCCTGTTAGCTAATACACACATTAAGCAACACTTTTTCTGGCTGGGTTTCAGTAAAGAAAAATTGACCATTAAACCTCTCAACATGCCAAATATCATTATGGTAATTTTACAGAGAGTGGGACAAGGAGCTTTTCTTACATAAAATTATGACAACACTCTGCTCAGGACCTTTGTTCATTTTAACAGTGAAAATGAACAAGAGGAGATAACTCTTCCAATGACTGAAGATAACTACAGCCTGGTTGATACATAAAAAGTGTCTAATCTTCTCCTGTTATGTATAGTGCTCATGTTCAGCACAGTAACATTAGCCACTGAAAAATTATCTTTAACCCTGTGGTATGACTAATCCTTTACTAATGTGGTATCTGCTGTTTAGGTTTCCGTGCTAAGAAATAGAGATACCAATTCTTCCATGCATTTCACTATATGTCTTCTCGTAGATATTGGTAATTTTATACATAGAAAGCCCACTGCAAAAAGTGTTTGGTTCCCTTTGCAAAGGCATTTAAGCAGATTTAGGCAAGTTTTTCCTTTCAGGTATTTAGAAAGACATGCACACCCTACCTATTCTCAAGATTTATGGGATTTCTCAAGCTCGCCGAACTTTTAGCCATAGTGCCATGACCACAGGTGCTTGAACTATGCAAGTTATGGTGAGAATAGGTCTGGTCCAGCAGTTCTCCATTCCATTGTCTGAAGTAACTTAAAGTACATTTATTATTTTCCTGATATTTTATTTTATTTTTTAATAAAAAGCTTTGGGGTGCTTTTTTGCCTCCAAATAATAAGAAGTAGAGGCACCGTCAGCAAAGAAGAAAATCCTTTTCATTTACCCATTGTAGGCAGGCGTGCGACACCAGCTAACTTGTTGTTGTGGGGATTCTTTAGTATACGCATATATTTATTGGTGTATTTTGGTCTCTAAAGGTAGTATGCACATTTCCTGTAATTAGAGCATACACTACTTTTTTGATACTCAGGGTCTTTCTCCTTAGATGGAAGATCTATCATGACTCTAGACAATGTCTGCTTTAAGCATATCTATCTAGTACTGTACTTACATCATTTTTTAAAACAGTATGATTGTAATGGCAGAAGCATTGAAACTGTAATCTGGTGCTATTCTTAATGGTTTGCTTTTTCTGGATTCTGGTGATTTATGATCTATCTGTATAGGAAGGGTCAAATGGAGATAAAAGGTTTTATTCCCTCTGAAGTTCTGCCCACTGAAACAAGAAGCCAGAATGAGATGCCATGAATTGTGGATTGAGCATTGAGTAAGGGTGACCATTCACACTGCTCAAGTTATTGTTTCAGGTTGTCTGCAGATATTATTGCATCAATTTGCATTTGGTGTACAGTTTTTTTTATCTGATTATCTTCACAGCCATAAGGACTTACAGATTCAATTTAAAAAACATTTTAAAAAGCTAAAGTTCTGGAGCACCAAATCTCCTCCTCCAAATGAGAACCAGCTCACCAAGCACCATTCCAATTTGACCCCTTCTGCACAGCCACTTCTCTACTAAATTCATACTGAATAAACTGTTCAGTACCATTTATATTCTTTATCCCGCCTCCATACAGAATTTGCTGTTTCTAGCTCAACCGCCCACAGCCAAGCACTTTCTGATCCCAGATACAGCATAGAATCCTGTGTTCCAGATGTCATGGGATTTGGGGCTGGGTTGCGTGTCTTGGAGCCAAAAATGTAAAAATCTATTCAGTGGAAGAACTGTGATGCATAGACCACCATGGGGAGGTAGGCAGGCAAGAAAAATGAAGTGCTGTAAAGGAAGCTAGAGAAGAAGGGGTTGTTGTGAAAAGTCGAGGATGTGTCAGTGAGTAGACTGGTGGACAATTTCAACGAATTTTGTCAGCTACATATCTCCCTGGTTCCCAGTCAAGATACTGGCAAATGTTTTATAGCTTGTAAACCTATTCCAGGATATATGTTGAAGTAATGGTGTCCCTACTTCTTATTTCTACTTTTATCTTTTTAGCATGTTTGTACTGTTGAAAGGAGCCACTAAGGAGCAGTCTTTCAAGATTGGCCAAGAAATTGCTGAAGCTGTAACAGCTACCAACCCAAAACCAGTAAAACTGAAATTTGAAAAGGTAAAAGGAAAATACATTTTACCCCAAATGTCTGGATAGAAATGTTATCTCTTCAGACATGTTAGTTCAGCTGTTCAATAAGGTTTTGATTTTGATCAGTGACTTAACAGAATCGTGGGGGGGGTTTTGAGTGTACAACCAGCAGTCCTTTCAACTGCATTTCGTTGTCCAGCATTTGTCAGAGGAAGTCTGCAGAGAAAATGTAGACATATTGGCCCCAGTCACCCACAGAGAACAGGTTCCTGAATGCACTGTGGATCAAAATAATTCTAATATTATTGCACGTCCAAAAGAGCAGTGGAGACTGTCTTTAGTAGAAGTTTGTTGTTTTCATAAATGTGTCTCCTTCACTTATATTGACATGATGAATGGTTAGAGGTATATCAGTTCAAGGGCCACTATATTGTTGAGATTGTCCTTTCATTTAGTATTTTAAACTAATTTATTTTTAGACAGGGAGAGACAGCACAATTCAATAAAACAATATTGAGAGTCTGGTGGTTCTTCAAGTGATGGTCCCTATATGTAGTCCACTGTGGGGTACGCATGTGCTCCTTGCAACTGAGACCAGAAGATTTTTCATTAGCAGTGTGTTTGTCCATGCTTGTGCCCTGCACCTTCTTGTGTTCCAAACTGAGGACATAAGGGAAAGCATGGAACAATTGCCTCTCCAGTTCCTTTCTACCACCTCTAGTCTGACCGAACCCCTGCAGTGTCCACAGCTTTGTTAGCGTTCCTGCCTCAAATTCAGGGGGGTTTTCTGTAGTTGACCTTTTGTAGATTGTTAGTATCGGGCTTCCTCCATCATTTGGGGGTACTTAGAATGCCCAAAATCCCCACTTCAAGCCCTGTGCGGCCTGCCCCCCATTGTTCCCAGTTAGTGACTTCCATGACATTTGCTTATACTGCTTGGGTAGTCCTACGTGCCCTCCAAGTGCAATATTTGTTGTTCCTTTCGGCTCCAAACCTGGCAGTCTTGTGAATTCCAGCTCAGAAGATATCTGATGGAGTGCTGGATGAGGCCCTAGTCCACTGTTCCCTCTAAGCTGTGCGCGTGTGTGCGCGCACACAGATCCTAAACCCCGCGCACACAGAGAAACACCACGCGCATAAAAATTTGCACAGAAGCACAACAATTTGCATAGAAGAAATTTTTTGCGCACGCGGCCTGTCAAAAATTTGCACAGAAGAAATTTTTTTGTGCACACGGCCTGTCAAAAATTAGAGGGAACATTGCCGTAGTCCGAACATTGCTGTAGTTGGGTCATCAAACCCCCTGTACATCGGCCAGAGGTGCCAAGAAGTGCCCCACCAAGCACAGTGCTCCCTAGCTCCAGAACATCAGAGGGCAGAGCTAAGAACTCTAGCAGGCAGAGCAGATGGGAGGAGGGTAAGAACAAGCACTCACATGAAAAGTGAGAGAACTCCTTTCTCTAGTCCTCATCTAAGGCTATGTCTACACTACGAAATTACTCCAGTTTAACTGAATTCGATTCTTGGAAACAGATTGTATAAAGTCCAGTGCATGCGTCCCCACTAAGCACATTAATTCGGCGGTGTGCGTCCACAGTACCGTGGCAAGCGTCGACATTTCGAGAGGTGCACTGTGGGTAGCTATCCCACAGTTCCTGCAGTCCCTGCTGCCCATTGGAATTCTGGGTTGAGCTCCCAATGCCTGATGGGGCCAGAATTTTGTCGCGGATGGTTATGGGTAAATGTCGTCAGTCAATCCTCCCTCCCTCCGTGAAAGCAACAGCAGACAATTATTTCGCGCCCTTTTCCCTGGATTGCCTGAGCAGATGCCAGAGCACGGCAAGCATGGAGCCTGGTCAGCTCACCGCAGCAGTTATGACCATTGTAAATACCTCGCGCGTTATCGTGCAGTTTATGGAGAACCAGAACCCAGAAAACCAGGCGAGGAGGCGACGGCAGCGCGGTGATGACAGTGATGAGGACATGGACACAGACTTCTCTGAAAGCACAGGCCCCCGCAAATTGAACATCCTGGTGGCAATGGGTCAGGCTCATGCCGTGGAACGCCGATTCTGGGCCCGGGAAACAAGCACAGACTGATGGGACCGCATAGTGTTGCAGATCTGGGATGATTCCCAGTGGCTGCAAAATTTTCACATGCGTAAGGGCACTTTCATGGAACTTTGTGACTTGCTGTCCCCTGCCCTGAAGCGCAAGAATACCAAGATGAGAGCAGCCCTCACAGTTTAGAAGCGAGTGGCGATAGCCCTCTGGAAGCTTGCAACGCCTGACAGCTACCGGTCAGCCGGTAATCAATTTGGAGTGGGCAAATCTACTGTGGGGGTTGCTATGATGCAAGTAGCCAATGCAGTCATTGAGCTACTGCTATCAAAGGTAGTGACTCTGGGAAATGTGCAGGTCACAGTAGATGGCTTTGCTGCAATGGGATTCCCTAACTCTGGTGGGGCTATAGACGGAACGCATATCCCTATCTTGGGACCGGACCACCAGAGCAGTCAGTACATAAACCACATGGGGTACTTTTCAATGGTGCTGCAAACACTGGTGGATCACAAGGGACTTTTCATCAACATCAACGTGGGATGGCCGAGAAAGGTTCATGACGCTCGCGTCTTCAGGAACTCTGGTCTGTTTAAACAACGGCTGCAGGAAGGTATTTACTTCCCAGACCAGAAAATAACTGTTGGGGATGTTAAAATGCCTATAGTTATCCTTGGGGACCCAGCCTACCCCTTAATGCTGTGGCTCATGAAGCCACACACAGGCACCCTGAACAGTAGTAAGGAGCTGTTCAACTACAGGCTGAGCAAGTGCAGAATGGTGGTAGAGTGTGCATTTGGACGTTTTGAAAGATCGCTGGCGCAGTTTACTGACTCGTTCTGACCTCAGCAAAACCAATATTCCCATTGTTATTGCTGCTTGCTGTGTGCTCCACAATCTCTGTGCGAGTAAGGGGGAGACGTTTATGGCGGGGTGGGAGGTTGAGGCAAATTGCCTGGCAGCTGATTACATGCAGCCAGACACCAGGACGATTAGAAGAGCACACCAAGATGCGGTGCGTATCAGAGAAGCTTTGAAAACCAGTTTCATGACTGGCCAGGGTACCGTGTGACAGCTGTTTGTTTCTGCTTGATGAAAACCCGCCCCCTTGCTTGACTCTAATTACTTGTAAGACACCTGCCCTCCCCCCTTCGACCATTTATCGGAAATAAAGTCACTATCGTTTAAAAACCATTCATTCTTTATTAATTATTAGAATAGGGGGATAACTCACAAAGTAGCCCAGGTGAGGTGTGGGAGAAGGGAAGGAAAAGGCCACTTCAAAACTTCTTGAATGCTAGCCTTCTGTTGTTTAAGCAGGGCAGTCCACTGGGGTCGAGTGGTTGGGTACCCGGAGCCTCTCCCCCCCCCCCCCCCCGCCATGTTTTTGGGACTCTGGGTGAGGAGCCTATGGAACTTGGGGAGGAGGGAGGGTGGTTACACATGGGCTGCAGAGGCGGTCTGTGATCCTGCTGCTGTTCCTGAACCTCCACCAGACGCCGGAGCACGTCTGTTTGATCCCGCAGTAGCCCCAGCGTTGCCTCTCGCATCTCTGATCTTCCTGCCACCACCTCTCATCTCAATCATCCCTCCTGTCCTCACGTTCATTGGCCACTTTCCTGTACTGTGCTATTGTGTCCTTCCACACCTTCTACTGAGCGCATTCAGTGCAGGAGGAGTGCATGAGCTCAGAGAACATTTCATTGCGTGTGCGTTTTTTTCGCTGCCTTATCTGAGATAGCCTTTGGGACGGAGATGCTAGGGGGAGGCTTGAAACATTTGCAGCTACGGGAGGGGGAAAAAGGGAGAGAAGTATTTAAAAAGATACATTTTACAGAACAATGGGTATACTCTTTCACGGTGAACAACACCATTCACATTACATAGCACATGTGCTTTTGGTACAAGGTCGCATTTTGCATCTTATATTGAGTGCCTGCAGCTTTGGTGTTGGAGATCACACGCGCAGGGCCAGGCAACAGAATTCGGCTTGTAGGCGGCCATGGTAAGCCATAGTCTTTCGGCTTCTGCAGCCTTCATAACAGCAGCGCCCTCCTTTCGCATACCAAGCAAAGCCCGTTGAATTGATCATTTAGTGCTGAGGTTTTCGGGTTATGTGCAACAGCAGAAACCTAACTAACCTCCCCCCCACACACTCCAGTTCTCTGGGATGATTGCTTTACCCCTCCCCCCACCGCGTGGCTGGTATCAGGGAAGATCCCTGCTAGCCAAACAGCTCAGCGTGAAGGCCCCCTCCCCCCCCCCTCCCAACGCATGGCTGGTATCAGGAAGATCACTGCTAGCCAAACGCAAACAGCTCAGTGTGAAGGCCTCCCCTTCCCCCCCACCGCTTGCCAAACTGCAGGGAGGGTTTCTTTTCAGGCACAGGCAAACAGCTCAGTGGAAACAGCTACCTCAGAATGTCCCCTTAATTAAATTCCCATATTTCAACCAGGTTACCATGAATGAAATCACTCTGATGAAGATAACATAGAGAAAGAATGGATGTTTCTTGAATGCCAGCAAACACCGAGACCATACGCTGCCAGGCTTTGTCATGCAATGATACCAGATTACTTGTCCTACCATGGAGGACGGAATAAGGCTGCTCTCCCCAGAAACCTTCTGCAAAGGCTTTTAGAGTACCTCCAGGAGAGCTTCATGGAGATGTCCCTGGAAGATTTCCGCTCCATCCCCAGACACGTTAACAGACTTTTCCAGTAGCTGGACTGGCCACGAATGCATCCCTAACCCTCAGGGCAAATTAGTCATTTAAAGAATGCTTGCTTTTCAACCATGTATTTTATTTACAAAAGGTACGCTCACCAGAGGTGCCTTCTCCGGCTTTACGGTCCGGGATACCGCCTTGGGAGGGTATTTCAGTTAGGGTGATAAAAAGATCCTGGCTGTCGGGGAAATCAGTGTGCTGTGTGCTCTCCGCAACCTCGTCCTCATCATCGTCGTCATCTTCCCCGTCCACCAAATCCTCAGGCATGGCGACTGAGAGTACCCCATCGTCGGAGTCCACGGACAGGGGTGGGGTAGTGGTGGCGGCCACCTCTAGAATGGCATGCAGCTCAGCATAGAAGCGGCATGTCTGGGGCTGTGACCCGGAGTGTCCGTTTGACTCTTCGGTTTTCTGGTACGCTTGTCTGAGCTCCTTAATTTTCACGCAGCACTGTGTTGCGTCCCTGCTGTATCCTCTGTCCATCATGGCCATCGAGATTTTTTTCATATATTTTGGCATTTCGTCTTTTGGAACGTAGTTCTGATAGCATGGATTCATCTCCCCATACAGCTATCAGATCCAGTACCTCCCATTCGGTCCATGCTGGAGCTCTTTTTCGATTCTGGGACTGCATGGTTACCTGTGCTGATGAGCTCGCCACTCTGGCCAAACAGGAAATGAAATTCAAAAGTTCCCGGGGCTTTTCCTGTCTACCTGGCCAGTGCATCCGAGCTCAGAGTGCTGTCCAGAGAGGTCACAATGGTGCACTGTGGGATAGCTCCCGGAGGCCAATACCGTTGAATTGCATCCACACTACCCTAATTCGACATGGCAATATCGATTTTAGCGCTAATCCCCTCGTCGGGGAGGAGTACAGAATTTGATTTTAAGAGCCCTTTATGTCGGAAAAAATGGCTTCGTTGTGTGGACGGGTGCAGGGTTAATTCGATTTAACACTGCTAAATTTGACATAAACTCGTAGTATGGACCAGGCCTTAGAAGAGGACTTTCTCCCTTATGCCCTCCAAATCTGATGAGACTCCATGCTCCAATATGGATATGTCAGGAGCTCATGGGGAGCCAAGAGTGTTCCAAAACCACCAATCATCAAAGGAGCTGGCCCAGGCCTATCACTAGCAAGGCAAAGAAGGGAGCAGTCATCAACTGAACCAACAGTAGAGTCCATCAGCAAGGAAAAGGATTCAGTGGTACCATTGCTCATCATCTGACCTAAATTGACACCTAAAAGGCAGAATCCCCTCCCCCTCTCCATCCTCTATGGCTGGGTGTACTATCCTCAACAATCTGGCTATGAATTCTGACCCACAGTCACCAATACTCACTGATACAGGTGACTACTAGTGGTGCCTGCAGTGTCAGTTCATCATTCACCAGTACAGTCAATCAGCCTAGAATTACGAGGCCTGTGGAATCTGAGGACTCATACTCCTCCAGTGAGCATAAGACTGAAGTCAGTAGCTTCACTGACTATACCATGACGTGAGATCAGCCTCAACAAGGGTTCCAGAGTTTCCTAGGCGGCGTCTTACTCCCACAGAACACACTGCCTGGCTCAGGACCAACAGTACCCTTCCCTCTGGAGATCACCTCCTTACCCATATGTTCCCTCTCGCTGGCCCTGTTGGGGTTCTCGGGATCTGTATTTGAGACCTCCCAATTTCAGGGGATCAGAGGAGGAGTTCAGGTAGAGGTCACCTCATAGAAGAGAACCCCCAACCCTCTTAGGAGCACTATGAGGCAGAAGAACAACCTGAGCAAATGGACCTCATTTCTGCAGCACTTTTGTCCTCATCACCTGACAATGCAGTTGCAGTGGCATCACCATCGCCATCGAGAGACTGTAAACAGTTTCAGGACCTCCTGACGAGAATCACGGATGCACTGCAGTTTCCCTGGAGGAAGTTCAAGACATCATTCACAAGTTGCTGAATATCCTCCAGACTGCAGGTCCTAGCAAGGTGGCACTTCCAATCAGTGAGGCCATATTAGTGCTGGCCAAAATAATCTGGCATCCCCTACATATTTTTGCTCCCCTTTCCAAAAAAGATGGGGAAGAAGTACTTTGTCCTTTCTGAAGGGGCAGAATACTTGTTTTCTCACCCTGAACTCACTAGTATGTCAGGCCATCACTGAACATAACACACTGCACCAGCCTAGATCTACTCCCTCTGACAAGGACGCTAAAAATGGACCTCTTCAGAAGAAAGAATTTCACCTCAGCTAGTGTACGTTTCCACATTGTGAATTTTCAGGCCTTGGTGTCTAAATATGATTTTATTCACTATAATCTTTCTGTATTCACCGACAAAACTACCCCAGGATGTAGAGTCCTGCACTTAGGATGGAAGAATCCCATGCACTGCTACAGACTAGGGACCCAATGGCTAGGCAGCAGTTCTGCAGAAAAGGACCTAGGGGTTACAGTGGGCAAGAAGCTGGATATGAGTCAACAGTGTGCCCTTGTTGCCAAGAGGAAAAAAAAAAAGAAGGCTAACGGCATTTTGGGCTGTATAAGTAGGGGCATTGCCAGCAGATCGAGGGACGTGATCATTCCCCTCTATTCGGCACTGATGAGGCCTTATCTGGTCCAGTTTTGGGTCCCACACTACAAGAAGGATGTGGAAAAATTGGAAAGAGTCCAGCGGAGGGCAACAAAAATTATTAGGGGGCTGGAGCATGACTTATAAGGAGAGGCTGAGGGAACTGGGATTATTTAGTCTGCAGAAGAGAAGAATGAGGGGGGATTTGATAGCTGCTTTCAACTACCTGAAAGGGGGTTCCAAAGAGGATGGATCTAGACTGTTCTCAGTGGTACCAGATGACAGAAGGAGGGGTAATGGTTGCAGTGGGGGAGGTTTAGGTTGGATATTAGGAAAAACGTTTTCACGAGGAGGGTGGTGAAGCACTGGAATGGTTTACCTAGGGAGGTGGTGGCATCTCCTTCCTTAGAGGTTTTTAAGGTCAGGCTTGACACAGCCCTGGCTGGGATGATTTAGTTGGGGATTGGTCCTGCTTTGAGCAGGGGGTTGGACTAGATGACTCCTGAGGTCCCTTCCAACCCTGATATTCTATTATTCCAGGTTTGAGAACCCCTGCTCTAGCCTCATGCTCCCTTCTCCCTCTGTTTATGAAGGTGCCTTCTTGACAGCAGTCACCTCTGCCAGAGCAGTAGGTGAGTTTGAGGCCCTTCCCTACATGGTCTTCCATAAGAATGGGGTTTTTTGGAGGTTACACCCCAAGTTCATTCCAAAGTTTCCCTCAGAATTCCACTTTAATCAGATAAGATACATACCTTTTTTTCTACCTAAAGCCTTGCATCACTAGAGAAGACAGGAAGCTCCATTTTCTGGATAGCCATCGAGCCTTAGCTTAGCTTTCTACAGGCAGGGACAAAACCCTTTGGGAAATCTCCTAGACTATTCCTTTCCATTGCTGAGTGGATGAAGGGGAAAGCAATCTTTTTACAGAAACTTTCTCAATGGATTTCGGGTTGTATCCCACTTTACTATGAGCTTACAGAAACTCTGTCACTCAAAGTGTGAGGGCGCACTTGACCAGAGCAGAAGCTACCTCAGTGGCTTTTATTCAGGCTGTTCACATCCTGAAGATCTGTAGAGCTGCAATATGGGGTTCTATGCATAGCTTTACTAGACTTTTCGCCCTTGTACAAGGTTCTTCAGCAGATGCATCCTTCAATACAACATCCATGCAGTCTGTGCATTCTCCTCCTCCATGAGTACCGCTTGTAATTACCCACAGTGGAATACACATCACTTGAAGAAGAAAGGAAGATTACTTACCTTGTAGAGTAGCTGGAGTTCTTCCGAGATGTGTGGTTCCACTACCCACCCTTCTTCCCCTCTCCTTCGGCTCCTTTCCTAAGGTGATTTACAGTAGAGAAGGAACTGGAGAGGCAGGCAGTCTGCGCTTCCCCTTATGCCCTTGGTTGGGGCATGAGAAGGTGAAGGGCACAAGCACCGACCAAAAGATACTTCTAATGAAAAATCTTCCAGTCTCAGCACCCCACAATGGAATACATAGGGACCACACATCTCAAAGAACTTCAGTTACTGTAAGGTAGATAACCTTTTCTTGTAGCTAGAATGGCAAGAGAATTCGGAATGATGGCTGTCACTGTTAGACTGTATGTGACTTTGTGTGCCTGAATATTACAGGATCCTCAGTTTGCATATCACATGCAGCAATATCTAGATAGAATATAAGGTGAGTTAAGTGTGAAATGACAGTCTGAACCTACACTTTTCCTGTTGACCTTAATGTTCCTTTAACTTACTTTTTATTTGTGTTTGTGAGGAAACAAAAGGTAAAAAAGTCAAAATTTACATTTCCTTAGGAAAAACTTCTAAATATGCAATCCTGTTATGCTGCCAATGAATAACAGTATAAAGAGGCTACATGTTTTTAACACTACAGGTGTATTTGCCATGTGTCTTGCAAACCAAGAAGAGGTATGTGGGATACATGTATGAAACACTGGATCAAAAGGACCCAGTATTTGATGCAAAAGGCATAGAAACAGTTCGAAGAGATTCTTGTCCTGCTGTTTCCAAGGTAAAATATACACACATTCTTTCAAGTTTTACAAATACAGTATGTTGTTCCACTGTAGTCCTTAAAAATCATTTCAATGCATGCCCCCATAAAAATTCTAACTCTGGAGACAAGATCTGTCTCTGTTCTTCGGGGTTTTCTCGATTGTTTCTAGCACGGGTAGTGCAAGACCTGGATTTCTGAACTGAACTGAGGACTGCTACATGGTATTACAGGACACTGCAACATCTCACCATACCAGCACCCAGTCCTTCAGCACATTAAACTATGCAAAACTTCTCATTGCATTCGCTCATTAGAGCACATATGATCCTTCCCTCAGGTCCTTACAATGTCTGCAGAAGGCTGTCCTTGAAACTTCTCCCCTTTCAAGGTGATCAGGGGCCTCTCTCAAATGCTTTGCACCTTTCAAGGTGTTCATGGGGGATTCTACCACCCTCTGTTTCCCTGCCAAATAGTAGCTATTCTACCATACTTCTCACTACACAGCTAGTTTAGCCAAGAATTCATGCTGAGGGTGTCCTTTCTTAGTTGTCTATTTTGAATTTGTTTGTTTTTTTAAAAATCAGCTACTCATACTCCGTCAAAACCAATTTCCTTTGAAACAAGAACAAGCACCCTCCTCAGTAAGGGCTATTTCCGTGCGATATTTTATCTTTTAACCCAAGCTGTTTTTTCTGTAGAGCTACTCAGAAAAAGGTGGCAAGAATATTTTTAAAGTGGGAGGATATCTTTTTCACTGTATCCATACTCAAAAACTCTTTGACTGTTTAAAATATATATATATATATATATATATATATATATATATATATATATATCTTCAGGCAGAGACAAGGCATGGAAAATGTGAGCCTAAAAGGTGAAAATGCCAAAAAGTTGAGTGATCAAAATGGGGTGCTAGAATGGAAACAATTATGTTTTATTTAACCACTTCCAACATAATACTTGTAATATTGTCTAGCACCCTGTGAACATTTTTGTTAATCTTTCTGCTGGCCTACTTTTGCTGAAGACCAAAACATCCATTATTTTTTATGTTCTGTTCCCACAACATACTCCTTGCTGATGACTCTGTAAGTGATGGATAATTCTTTCATTAGAAAAATACGTGTTGCGAGAAAGGAAAAAGTAGTATGGAAAATATTGTTAACCTCAAATAAATTAAGAAACAGCTGTTCATATGGTGCATTTAGTTAGCACCTTTGAAGAGTGGAGGATACTGAAAGGTGTCATATGTAATATTTTATTTCAAAATTAAGAAAAATCTTTCTATATAGTGTAGTGGCATTTGTCATATGTTTGTCATATAAATTCCAATATAGTGCTCTTTTTAAGGTTTTCTTTGCTTTGTAAAATAAAAATAAAGAGATGGAAAATACTCAGGGGTTTCTTAGAGAAAAAAAATTGGTACTTTTTTTAAACAAATGTATGCTTTTGAATTTATACTGAATATATATTATAAAATATTTCTTTATATAACTTAAACTCCTTTTACTAATGTTGAACGAGAAGATACAGATTTTTCACATCTCTCCTTTTGTTTTGAAGATACTTGAGCGTTCTATCAAGCTGCTATTTGAAACACGTGACATAAGTCAAATCAAACAGTATGTTCAGAATCAATGCATGAAATTACTAGAAGGCAAAGCCAGCATGCAAGATTTCATCTTTGCAAAGGAATACAGAGGGAGTTCCGCTTACAGACCTGGAGCCTGTGTACCAGCACTAGAAATCACAAGGTAAATGAGCGACAAAGAGTCCTGTAGCACCTTATAGACTAACAGATATATTGGAGCATAAGCTTTCGTGGGCAAAGACCCACTTCGTCAGACGCATATGGTGGAAATTTCCAGAGGCAGGTATAAATATGCAGGCCAGAATCAGGTTTGAGATAAATGAGAGGTAAATGAGAAGCCTAAAAGTGCTAATTGTGGATTTATCAGATATCTGTTTCCTTAATCTTTTGTGCGTCTGGTTGTGGTTCTCAGCCCACTTCTCAGAGAGCATATATCTACATCACAGACTAACATAGCAGTTAGTACTAGCCCTAGTTGGGTGTCTCAGAAGAGAGATCAAGGATTGAATAATCATGGAAACCCAGTTTCTTCCTTACTACTAGAGATTAGCACTCAAGATCAAGAACAAGGCCTACTGTCAAGGCAGTGTAGTGAAACCTATGCTGTTACTGACTGTTCTGTGCATAGGCGCCACCTTTTGTTGGCGCCGCTGGGTGCTCCACCCCGGCCCCGCCCCTTCCCCAAATCCCCACCCCCCTCCGCCCCGGGAAAAATTGGTGGGTGCTGAGCACCCACCGGCAGCTCTCCGCCCGCCCAACTCAGTCACCTTCGGGGTTCCCTGCGCGGCCGGAGACACCTCCGGCCGCGCAGGGAACCCGGAAGGTGACTGAGTTGGGCGGGCGGGTGCGCACGGGGCTGCCGGGGAGCTGCCAGTGGGTGCTCAGCACCCACCAATTTTTCCCCGTGGGTGCTCCAGCACCCACGGAGTCAGCGCCTATGGTTTTGTGTATAAAGGACATCAATCTCGGAGGTCATTTAGTGCCTCTCACTGGCAGTAAATTAATTTTGTAGACAAAATGTTGCTGGTAGATTCTCTCATTTTAATACTATTAAGCCTCCCTTCTGCCATAGTTTGTGATATTAAACAGTAATCCTGCATTTTGTTAGCGTGTACTTCACCATACTAATTTTTTGACAATAAAAGGTCAGATGCATATGAACCGGTTCAACATATTTGCCAATCACTTCAATTTTTCCTTGTACTCAGTACAAAATTTCTTAAACGTATGGCCATATTTTTCCCAGTAAAATAAAATGGATACCAAAAAACAAACCCTGCTCTTAGCTCAAGAATATAAAGTCCTTTGCACTCTGGTCATTTGTGCTCATTTTAATATAGTGGCTGCTCTTTTATAAAGTGTTCCTTTAACTTAGGGGTAGTCAGAAAGTGACCTGTAAACCAAATATGACCTGTGGTCACCCTCCTGTTACTTCTGGAGGCTGGGCTGTTTGGATCAAGATGAAGCATAGTTTGCTACAACCTGTATTCCACGTGGAACATACCTCTGTCTTAAACGTCAAGACAGCTTGCAGCTTGCTCCTTTTTATGCTTGTTAGGTGCAGAACTCAGGCTTCGGGAGAGCTGTCTATATGACCTTCAGTTGGGTCAAGTTTGGATGCCCTGATTTAAATACCGATTTGTTTCACTTGCTAGTATTTAATTTTAAGATACATTGTGAGGACTTTTTTTTTTTAAACAGGAGGATGCTTGCATATGACCGTCGTTCTGAGCCTCGAGTTGGGGAAAGAGTACCCTATGTCATTGTGTATGGTATGCCAGGATTGCCTCTTATACAACTGGTGAGGCGGCCCATTGAGGTCCTACAAGATACCAACCTGAGGCTGAATGCCACGTACTACATCACCAAACAAATTCTTCCACCTCTGGCTAGAATTTTCTCGCTAATTGGCATAGATGTTTTCAGCTGGTATCATGAATTGCCAAGGGTAAGTGTGTCAGATAACACTCAGTGTATCTGGGTGGTACTTGAATTTGAATGCTCTTTTTTAAACAAAGAGCTCTATGTGAGGTAACAGCAGGGGTGATTTATTTTACAAGGTAATAATTTGGTGCCTGAGCGTATAAATTAAATCACTAAACCCTCTGCAGTTCTTTCACTTAGTAAAATTAGTTCTTCGAGTGATTGCTCATGTGTATTCCACAATAGGTGTGTGTGATCGCCAAGTGCACCAGTGTCGGAAGTTTTTTCCCTAGCAGTAACCGTAGGGGAGTGTCCCTAGTGACCCCTGGTGTGGCACCTACATGGCGCGCTATAAAGGACGCTGCACACGCCCCCCCCCCCCACCCTCAGTTCCTTCTTGCCGCCAGTGAAGGTGCTTCGGAACTGCTCTGCTCCAGCTTTGCTGTAGCTTGTCCCCAGAACTCTTGTTTCTTCATTGTATGTGACCTGTAATTAGTACTCGATTAGTTTTAGTTTAGTTTAGCTAGTGCGCCAGGGCCGGGGCATGCCCTGCACCCCGGGTTTTAAGTCATGCGACACTTGTAGGTGCCCGATGCCAGTGAGTGATCTGCACACGGACTGTTTACGCTGTTTGGGGGAAACTCCTCTCAGCAATCACTGTAAGATTTGCAAGCCTTGGACCGAGAGAGAGAGAGACATTAGGCTCCAGGCTATCCTCATGGAGTCAGCGTTGACCCTGACTCCTGCGCGTCGCTCCGAGTTGGCACCGGGCACCGCGATGTGGCAGCGACCCCATGGCACCATCTACTAGTCGGCACCGCTCCCCGTCCACGGGGCACGGCAAGAAGGCTAAGAAGGGGCCTTCTCTGCCACGGCACTGGAGTAAATCTGAGACAGAGACTAGACACGTGTTGGGCAGTCCTCGATCCCCATCGGTCTCTAGGCCTCCAACTCAAGTCGAGCGGAGTAGCCCGGCCGATTCGGACCAGGCTTCCCTGGATGTCCAGATGCCCTCCATGCCGGAGGCCCTGCAGGCGGCCTGAGACGTCATGTCCATGCCAATACCGGGAGCACCATCAATGTTAGCCCCATGCTCCACAGGCAAGCCACCGCTGGGATCTCCGCAGTCACCCCCGACTTGGTACCGTTCGCTGCTCAGTGACCATTCTGTATGTAGTCCACGTGGGTCGCCGTCAACTCCCAACAGGTTGTCTGGCTGGGTTCCGTCTGACTGAGACTCCAGGCACCACTCCACCTCAAGGAGCGAACACCGACGGGACCGAGGCAGACAACGGCGAAGGTCTTCATCTCGGAGGGGCCATCGTAGCCGGTCGTGACACGAATGTCGACACCATTCCCGTTTATCGTCTCACTCCAGAATCCCGCCACGGCACCGCTCCCACAGCCCTGGGCGTCAACCATCACCGAGTCGTCATCGCGGATCCGCCCACCAGAGCCGATCGCAGAGCAGCTGTTACTGACAGTACTGGTCCTCTACGTCAAGGTCTCGGGGTCGGAACTCCTCCCGGCACCGCCGCTCCTCCCGGTCCAGGGACAGTGGCAGGTCATTCGTCAGCCCGGCCTCCCTTTGTAGCCATCCATCGATGGGTCAGGCCAACCAGGCCGATCAGCCCGCGTCCCCGGTGCCACACAGCACAGCCCTCTCCCGGCCTCCAAGGAAGGAGTCGGTGGGACGTACATCCTCAGCACCGTGCCCAGATGCTGACCAGGTGGTGGACCCTCCGGTGTCGGTGGACATACAAAGTATGGCGATGGCCTCCTCGCCCTCCCCTGATGAGGCGATTATGGCCCCTCCTCCCTCCATCCCACAGGAGGACTCTAAGGCCCACCAAGAACTATTAAAAATGGTGGCATCAAACCTCAACCTCCAAGCAGAGACTCCCTGTTTAACGTACTATCCACCTCAGTACCGGGCAGGGCAGCCTTGCCTCTCCATGAAGGAGTGACAAAAATTTCAAATGCCCTGTGGCAAACCCTGGCCTCATTGTCCCCCATCTCTAAGAGAGCGGAACGCAAGTATTTTGTGCCGGCCACGGGGCATGAATACCTATACATCCACCCTGCCCCTAACTCCCTGGTGGTCGAGTTGGTCAACCACAAGGAGTGGCGGGGCCAACCATCCCTACTCTCGAGGTTCCAGTTACATGTGGCGAACCATCAGGCTCTCCTGGGCCGGTATGAATTCAACCTGTGGGGCTCTTTGCCCAAGTTTGAGGATTCCCTCCAGGAGCGTGACAGGAAGGAGTTCAAAGCGCTAGTGGAGGAGGGTACAGTGGCTGCCAGGGTAACCCTGGAGGTAGCGTCAGATGCGGTGGACACAGCTGTGTGGTCCATGGCCTCCGCGGTGTCCATGAGAAGGGCGTCATGGTTCCTGCTCTCTGGGCTGTCCAGTGAGATGCAAACCTCCTTGCAGGACCTTCCGTTTGACGGCAAAGCTCTGTTTGCGGAACAAACATATAAAACTGCATGGCCTGAAAGACTCTTGCGCCACGTTTCAGACTCTGGGCCTCTATATTCCAGCTCTGGCTAAATCTAAGTTTAAGCCGCAGCAGGCCCCCGCCCAGGCCGCCCACTCTAAATACAAGCCTGCTTATTAAAAAGTCGCAGGACTATAAGAAACACCAGCAGAGGCAGTCTCGGCCTGCCCCTCAGCCTGGGTCCTCCAAGGGCAAACAGGCAGGGAAACAGCGGTTTTGACGGGATGCCCAGTTCTCATAAGGGATCCACCCACAATAAAGCTCCCCTTCTCCAACCAGTTGTGTGCTTTCCTCCCGGAGTGGTCGCGGCTGATGGAACTGGTGTCTGATGCATCGGACCTGGGGTGGGGAGCCCATGTGGTCTGCACAGGACCTGGCCCTCCACATAAACGTCAAGGAGCTCAGGGCGATGCGGCTGGCATGCATGGCCTTCCGCTCGCACCTGGAGGGCTGGGTGGTCAGGGTTATCACGGGCAACATGGCCTCGATGTTTTACATCAACAAGCAAGGCAGGACCCGATCCTCTGCTGGGAAGCCCTCATGCTGTGGGACTTCTGTATAGCCCATGAGATTTGCCTACAGGCCTACCACCTACCAGGCGCCCGGAACTCGTGGGTGAATCACTTGAGCAGGGACTTCTCCTCTCAGCACGAGTGGTCTCTTAACCCAGAGGTGGTGCACAGACTTTTCCAAGAGTGGGGAACTCCCCAGGTGGACCTGTTTGCGACTTGGCAGAACTGTCACTGTCCCCGGTTCTGCTTCGGGGGGTGTGGGGGGTGTGTGCTGGGACTATCTCCGATGTTCTCATCAGGGATCCACACACAATAAAGCTCCCCTTCTCCAACTGGTTGTGTGCTTTCCTCCTGGAGTGGTCGTGCCTGATCTCGGACTGATGGGTCCTCAAAACCATCTCCCAGGGAAGGAGGGCTGGATGTGGAATAGACATGAGCAACACATCTCAAAGAACACCAGTTACGGAAAAGGTAACTGCCTTTTTCCCTTGCAGCTCTTGTATTCAAGGTTGGTCCTATCCATATCATCAACTGTGTTTCCTGGCCTCTTCCAAAATTAATTCAAAAGAATCTAAGTATACACTACATGTGTTCTTTGCTAACATATCTGGATATGGATCTGGTTTTGCATTTGCATTCACCCTTTAATTTTCTTATTAAAGAAAACCCATGTACTTATCTGGCTCTCTTGGAAAAGCAAAGTTTATATTTCTACATCAATATGTTTAGGAGAGATGATGCACCAAAAATAGCAGGAAAATATTTAAAAAGTGAATGACAGGAAATTTTAAATCCTGATGTCTCTGAAACTCTATGATTTGCCCTGGAATATTCAGGGGGGAAAATCTACACTGGGTTGAGATGTAGAAGTAAAATGTTGGGTGGATTGTTTTGTTTTTGCTGAAGATAAAGAGGGTAAAAAATTGTGCTTATACAAAAACTTAGCTTTACCCTTAACTATGGAGAGACTGGCAGCCCTCCGTAATGTGCTGTATTGTTTAATTGTCACTCAGTAGAATCATTATTAAAAATGTTCAGGAGTTTTGTTTTTATGCTAATAATGTCCATACAAGCTGTACTTTCACTTCTACTTCTTTCCCATGTCCTGATCAATCCACTGTGAGATTCACACAAGCTAATACCTTCAACAGATTGCTCCAGTAGAACTTGTGGCTCCACAATGCCAAGTCCCTGGGAAACGTATCCCTTTCCTGGTGCTCTCTCTGGGTAGTGGGGAGGTTCTTCATTCTTATAACAACTGGCTGCTCTTCACCCTTTTGTGGAACCTGGTGCATTTTACACCTTTGTTGTGTACCACCCCAGAGATCAGATCCTGCCATGACCAGAAACCTCCAAATTCCCCTTGTTTTTTCAATATGTTCTAGTTTATCCTACCATGTGGTAGACAATGTTCCCTCCTGGCTTTTTGGTACACTCACTACAAGGATAAAATAATAAATAAATAAATGGAGATATGCCAATCTCCTAGAACTGGAACGACCTTGAAAGGTCATTGAGTCCAGTCCCCTGCCTTCACTAGCAGGACAAAGTACTGTCCCCTGACAGATTATTTTTTTTGGCCCCAGATCCCTAAATGGGCCCCTCAAGGATTGAACTCACAACCCTGGGTTTAGCAGGCCAATGCTCAAACCACTGAGCTATGCCTCCCCACCCCGTACACTCTGCCTCCCCACCTTGTACACTCTGCCTCCCCATATCCCACCCTATTGAATACTGGACAACACAGCTCTCAAGAGCTCCCTATCTCCATAGTGATGGATTAAAAGCTCAAGAAAAGTTTTGTGCAGCAGTTGGGGGCAGAGGCAGTGCCGGTGAGCCCTGTATGCAGAGTGCTTACTTTCTTCAAGGCTGCAGAGCTGGGTGAAGTACCCTGAAAGGGGAGAGGTATGTGTATGCAGTAAGGGGAGAAGGCGAGGGCCAAGCTCAATAAAAGTCTGTCAGGGGTGAGGACTAGAGTAGAAGGAAAAGTATGTCCGGGGCATGGGGAAGAGAGCTAGGTGGAAGACTCTGCCAGGAATTGGATGGCAACCCTAATATTTAAGAGTAAACCTGGCATTTTGGTGGATTCATAGATTCATAGATTCTAGGGCTGGAAGGGACCTCGAGAGGTCATCAAGTCCAGCCCCCTGCTCTCATGGCAGGACCAATTACTGTCTAGACCATCCCAGATAGACATTTATCTAACCTACTCTTAAATATCTCCAGAGATGGAGATTCCACAACCTCCCTGGGCAGTTTACTCCAGTGTTTAACCACCCTGACAGTTAGGAACTTTTTCCTAATGTCCAACCTAAACCTCCCTTGCTGCAGTTTAAGCCCATTGCTTCTTGTTCTATCCTCAAATGCTAAGATGAACAAGTTTTCTCCCTCCTCCTTATGACACCCTTTTAGATACCTGAAGACCGCTATCATGTCCCCTCTCAGTCTTCTCTTTTCCAAACTAAACAAACCCAATTCCTTCAGCCTTCCTTCATAGGTCATGTTCTCTAGACCCTTAATCATTCTTGTTGCTCTTCTCTGGACCCTCTCCAATTTCTCCACATCTTTCTTGAAATGCGGTGCCCAGAACTGGACACAATACTCCAGTTGAGGCCTAACCAGCGCAGAGTAGAGCGGAAGAATGACTTCTCGTGTCTTGCTCACCACACACCTGTTAATGCAGCCCAGAATCATGTTTGCTTTTTTTGCAACAGCATCACACTGTTGACTCATATTTAGCTTGTGGTCCACTATAACCCCTAGATCCCTTTCTGCCGTACTCCTTCCTAGACAGTCTCCTCCCATTCTGTATGTGTGAAACTGATTGTTCCTACCTAAGTGGAGCACTTTGCATTTTTCCTTATTAAACTTCATCCTGTTTACCTCTGACCAGTCCTTCAATTTGTCCAGATCATTTTGAATTATGACCCTATCCTCCAAAGCAGTTGCAATCCCTCCCAGTTTGGTATCATCTGCAAACTTAATAAGCGTACTTTCTATGCCAATATCCAAGTCATTGATGAAGATATTGAACAGAGCCGGTCCCAAAACAGACCCTTGCGGAACCCCACTCATTATACCTTTCCAGCAGGATTGGGAACCATTAATAACTACTCTCTGAGTACGGTTATCCAGCCAGTTGTGCACCCACCTTATAGTAGCCCCATCTAAGTTGTATTTCCCTAGTTTATTGATAAGAATATCATGCGAGACCGTATCAAATGCCTTACTAAAGTCTAGGTATACCACATCCACCACTTCTCCCTTATCCACAAGACTCGTTATCCTATCAAAGAAAGCTATCAGATTGGTTTGACATGATTTGTTCTTTACAAATCCATGCTGGTTATTCCCTATCACCTTACCACCTTCCAAGTGTTTGCAGATGATTTCCTTAATTACTTGCTCCATTATTTTCCCTGGCACAGAAGTTAAACTAACTGGTCTGTAGTTTCCTGGGTTGTTTTTATTTCCCTTTGTATAGATGGGCACTATATTTGCCCTTTTCCAGTCTTCTGGAATCTCTCCTGTCTCCCATGATTTACCAAAGATAATAGCTAGAGGCTCAGATACCTCCTCTATTAGCTCCTTGAGTATTCTAGGATGCATTTCATCAGGTCCTGGTAACTTGCAGGCTTCTAACTTATCTAAGTGATTTTTAACTTGTTCCTTTTTTATTTCAGCTTCTAAACCTTCCCCCTTCCCATTTGCATTCACTATGTTAGAAGGCATTCCCTCAGACTTCTCAGTGAAGACCGAAACAAAGAAGTCATTAAGCATCTCTGCCATTTCCAAGTTTCCTGTTACTGTTTCTCCCTCCTCACTGAGTAGTGGGCCTACCCTGTCCTTGGTCTTCCTGTTGCTTCTAATGTATTGATAAAAAGTTTTCTTGTTTCCCTTTATTCCTGTAGCTAGTTTGAGCTCATTTTGTGCCTTTGCCTTTCTAATCTTGCCCCTGCATTCCCGTGTTGTTTGCCTATATTCATCCTTTGTAATTTGTCCTAATTTCCATTTTTTATATGACTCCTTTTTATTTTTTAGATCTTGCAAGATCTCATGGTTAAGCCAAGGTGGTCTTTTGCCACATTTTCTATCTTTTCTACCCAGCGGAATAGTTTGCTTTTGGGCCCTTAATAGTGTCCCTTTGAAATACTGCCAGCTCTCCTCAGTTGTTTTTCCCCTCAGTCTTGATTCCCATGAGACCTTACTTATCAGCTCTCTGAGCTTACCAAAATCCACTTTCCTGAAATCCATTGTCTCTATTTTGCTGTACTCCCTTCTACCCTTCCTTAGAATTGTGAACTCTATGATTTCATGATCACTTTCACCCAAGCTGCCTTCTACTTTCAAGTTCTCAATGAGTTCCTCCCTATTTGTTAAAATCAAATCTAGAACAGCTTCCCCCCTAGTAGCTTTCTCAACCTTCTGAAATAAAAAGTTGTCTGCAATGCAGTCCAAGAACTTATTGGATAGTCTGTGCCCTGCTGTGTTATTTTCCCAACATATATCTGGATAGTTGAAGTCCCCCATCACCACCAAATCTTGGGCTTTGGATGATTTTGTTAGTTGTTTAAAAAAAGCCTCATCCACTTCTTCCACCTGGTTAGGTGGCCTGTAGTAGACTCCTAGCATGACATCACCCCTAACCCAGAGACTCTCAACACTTCCGTCCCCTATGTCCATCTCCACCTCAGTCCAAGCGTGTACATTTTTAATATATAAGGCAACACCTCCTAGTTGCCTGATCCTAGAGCCTGTTTCTTCTTGATGTATCCCTGGATGTTTGGGCTAAAATCACCAGTGAATGGACATGAAAAGCGTGTGACAGGGAATTGCATTAGTACTTGGAAACTAAACTTGGTGGAAGAGAGATGGAACTAAGAAGAGGGGGAAAAATCGTTAACTTCTGTTCAGTGTATTACATTTGGGGCCTAAAATTTCCCTGTCTCTAATATGTGAAATGAGAACAATTGAAACTGCAACCATGGGCGTACTCAGAAATTAATTAAACCAGCACCTAAGAAGAACCTTTGCAGGATACCAACTGTCTAGGAATATGTCTAGCATGTAATTCTGTTACTGATTCTTTCTGCTGCTTCCTCATGCTGAGCTTGGCTGTGAAACAGCTCACAGTGTATGGGTGGTCTCTGTATATGTAGCTTAACACATATTGAAGCACTTAGGCATAAGTCATATACTTCAGATGACGAGACTTAGTTCTTGTTAATAACTAACACATGAGCCCAAGCTCTGCAGATTCTGTTAAATTACACCTTAAAAATCTGATGAATGACTCAGGCATAAATATAGCGGCCGATTTAAGAGTTCCTCTTCTCTGAAAATGTTTTCTAGATCCAGAGAGCTGCCGCCAATGCCCGCACCGAACTGGATGGCCGAAAAGGCACAATCTCCCAGTATTTCACCACCTTACACTGTCCTGTGTGTGATGAACTGACACAACATGGGATCTGTAATAAATGCAGAAGCCAGCCACAGCATGTGGCAGTGATTCTCAACCAAGAAATCCGAGAGTTGGAGCGTAAGCAGGAACAACTGGTCAAGGTAGGAATAAAGCAGACAGCATTTTGTCACTGACCATTTAGTCAGCTTCCCACAATATAGAGATGCAGAATTAACTTGAAAAGTGGCTGAACTTTTTCCCTGAGGGTAAAAAAGATCACAGGGCAACATTTTAGTGGGTGCCCTTTAATATTAAAATACTCAGTAGTTCTGAAACTAAACTGAAATAGACAGCACAATCCAGATGCATCATACCAGGTGCTATCTTCCTAAATCTGTATCTTTGTCTAATGTTTTTATATAGCATCTGACACTATAGTAGCCTGGCATTGCACAACACTGTTGAAAATGCTTAGAACAAGAAGATGTTTGTCTCTCATCTCCATTCTTCTTAGCAAAAGATCATGAATGTTAGATTTTTTTTGTGTGGTGAAAATGGCAAAAGTTATGGAAACCCTTCCAAAACACAGGCATTTTGTACCAAAATAACTGATGAATTTCCAGTTTTACTTCAAATTTCAACAAGAAGTGTTTGTGTCTCACAAAAACAATACATACCTGAGGCTCACAGGGATATGGAAAGGGTCTAAGTAAATCTGTGGGGGGCACTAATCATCATCTTCCTATTTAGAAATAATGGGAAGGTGTCACAAAAATCTCCTATATCCCAATGAGACTGTGTCACTTAATTTAAATCTCAAGGTAAAGGTTCTTGAATGAAACTAAACAATGTTTGTTGGTACATTCAGTAAAGCAGGTAGTTCCAGTCTGTCTAGCTTATCAAAGCAGAGTGTAATTTAAATACGTATTGATCTGTTCTGGCACTGGGATTTAGGAGCAGTGCACAGAGCTGTAATGGAATTATATATTTGAGAATGGTTTGGAGCCCCTGAGCTGTTTGTTAACGAGTTATGGTTTTATAACGGAACAGCTGTGTTTCTGTTTCAAATAGGAATAATGAAATACATGTGTCGTGGCAACGGCAGCCTGGCTTGTCAGCAGCAGCAGTGTCCATTACAAAATCAACTCTACTGTTGCTGCCCTGTGTCATCAGGATCTTTGCCATAGATCCAAGGGCACAGAATGGGGGAAAAGGGAGTCTTGACTGTTAGCATCCCCTAGGGTTGAGATCAGAGATCAGTATAGTTGCTGACTGTTTAAACCAGGGGTCGGTAACCTTTCAGAAGTGGTGTGCCGAGTCTTCACGTATTCACTCTAATTTAAGGTTTCGCGTGCCAGTAATACATTGTAACGTTTTTAGAAGGTCTCTTTCTATAAGTCTTCAATATATAACTAAACTATTGTTGTATGTAAAGTAAATAAGGTTTTTTTAAATGTTTAAGAAGCTCCATTTAAAATTAAATTAAAATGCAGAGCACCCCCAGACCGGTGGCCAGGACCCCGCGGGCAGTGTGAGTGCCACTGAAAATCAGCTCGCGTGCCGCCTTTGGCACGCGTGCCATAGGTTGCCTACCCCTGGTTTAAACTCTGATTGGTTTAGCATTCAGCAACCTGCATACCCAACAACACATGCTGCCAAGAATGCATCACTCCAGTGCTACGTTGTTTTCCCTGAGTTCCCAGTGAAAGCTTGTTCAAAGTCAAGATTCAGTCATCATTAAAGCTCACTATGGGATTCACTCACACTCCCTCAGGACCATTTACCTTGTGTGATCGTTACTTAACTGGAACAATGGGACTTCTAATCTGGAGGGTTAGGTTTGGGGGGCGGGGGGGGCGCGGGAGGCAGAGCCAGGGCCGGCTCTAGGCACCAGCAAAACAAGCAGGTGCTTGGGGCGGCACATTTCTAGGGACGGCATTCTGGCGCCGGCCATGCTGCCCCTAGAAATGTGCCCCCACCGCCCCAGCTCTCCTCCGCTCTGCGCCGCCGCCACTCGGCTTCTCCCGCTCCCAGGCCGCTGCCGCTCTGCTTCTCCCCCTCCCTCCCAGGCTTTCACACGCGGCAATCCTGGGAGGGAGGGGGAGAAGCCAAGCGGTCGCAGCAGAGCGGTTCCTGTTCCTCTACCCCTGTTACTTCCTGTGCCCCCCTCGCCCTAGCTCACCTCCGCTCTGCCTGCTCCCCTGAAGGCGCTGCCGCTTTGCTTCTCCCCCTCCCTCTCCGGCAAGGGAGTGGGGAGAAGTGGAGCGGCAGCATGTTCATGGGAGCAGGCGGAGCGGAGGTGAGCTAGGGCGGGGGGTTGTGGGGAGGCCACAGGAAGCAATGGGGTGGGGGAAATGCAGCATGTGCGAGGGAGGAGGTGGGGCTGGGGATTTGGGGACGGGGTTGGGAAGGGGCGGAGTTGAGGCGGGGCCAGGGGTGGGGGAGGCAAGAAAAAAACGGGGGCGGCCAAAAATGTTTTTGCTTGGTGTGGCAAAAATCCTAGAGCTGGCCCTGGGCAGAGCTTCCTCAGAGACTAGCCCATGAATGTGCAGCTCATTCCCAGAATGATCACAAATCTCAGAGCTTTCAGAATGCAATGTAAAGCCCACTTCGTCAAGTAGTGTCTCCATGGGTGCTCCATGCCTGGATGTGCACACACCCAGACACTCTTAATTGGAGATTTTCAGCAGCAGTGTCCATGGGTTCGTGCCTGTGCCCTAGACACTTTATGATCTGGTAACAGAGTATATAGGGAGGGGCAGACCCACCAACACTCCAGTTCCTTCTCAACCACCTGCAGCTTGAGATGGAGCAGCACAGTGTCCAACAGCTAGCTGTGCAGCTTGCTACCTATCTTGCTTATTTGTTTGGGGGCGGGGGAGTGTGTTTTGATTGTTTGGGGTTTTTTTGTTTTCATTGTTTAGCAAAGTTTGTGTTTGGGGGAGGGGGGCAGTTCCCTTTCCTTTCTTCCTTTGCCTGCTCTGGGCCCTTTTGTTTTCTTGGGCCTTGAGCCACAGCCTCAGGAACAGGTTATGTATAACACCGTGGGCTTCAAACCCTGCTGAACCTGCCATAGGTCTTTCCCCCACAGTGACAGTCATTCAAGCTGCCTCTGCTGCCTGGGAGAGATTCCCATCCCCTCCAAATGTAAGATCTGTTTGGGTTTTAAAAGCAGATCTAAGAAATTGAAGCAGGACAGACTAAACTCCTGTGGATGCAGTGATCTCTGAGGGCTGTAGGATCATTTCACCCCCCTATTCTTTGGATCTGGTTGCTCAGAGAGCCCCAACAACTGTGTCTGCTGTGACAGTAAGCAAAGACCTTGGGGGCCATCCAGAATCATCTACACCAGGGGTTAGTCAGTTATTTTTTGGTCAAGGTCCAAATATATTGGTCAAGGACCAGACTCCAGAGAAAATAATAATAATAAAAAAATAAGAATAATGATACTAAGTAAATAAAAAGATTTCAGGGCCTCTTCAAAAGCATCTGGCGGTCCGGATTTGGCCAGCGGTCTGCCTGTTAACTCCCCCGATGGAGGCCCTCAAATAAAAAACGACCTCTTTCTTCAGAATGGGATGAAAGAAGAGAAACGCATTCTCATAAAGGTACCGCCAAGGCTCCCATCCCCACTGGTATGCAGACCACAGCCCTGGCTAAGACGATCATGCTGTGACATACCAGGGTGCAGTCCTACTAAGAGTAGTTGTCACTCCTGCCCTCTAACCTGAGGTGCCCTTTACAATGCTTTACTGCTGTAGCCTCCAGCCAGGACTGCTCACAAACAGTCTCCAGCATGCAAGTCACTCCCAGCTAGGTCTGTCGGCTGCAGCTAGCCAGCCACATCTTGGCTCTTACCAGTCTTCGTTATACAGCCAGGTAACCCCAACACACTTCCAGTCTTAGCTTTTCCCCTAGAAATGTATGTCCAGCCCTTCTGGCCAATGCAACTTTATATAAAATCTGTTGTTAATTTAATAGAAATAATATGTACACTGCTTGCCACCCCAAATGGACTTTCCCAGATACTTCAATGTAAACATATTGGATTAGATCAAACAAGTCTATGAGAGATTTTATTTAATACAGGTAATGAGACATAAAAGTCAGAAATGGGTACAAGAAAATAAAGTTAAAATGCTACTGGTGCCTAGCTTAACAAACTCTATCAGATTCAAGCATTTCTCACCATATACTTTCAGCAGTCTGACTGACCAGACTTCTTAGGTCAGGACCCCTTCTCCCCAAGTTCAACAAATGCTTCCTTTGTCGCTTTGGGGGCCGTGAACACAATGGGCAAGGAGAGAGAGGGGGGTGCCTTTGTGTGTTTGTACCTCCTTTTTATAGTATCAGCCCCCTCTTGAAAAATACTTCCATCTGAGATTCAGGAGACAGAGTCTAAATGGAAGGATGTTCCCTTCTGCTTTTTCCTTACCTGTTTGAACGTCCTGTTTCCCTTCCTACTTGATGACTCTGTTTACTGCTTACATTTAAATTAAGAAGAGTGCACACACAGAGACCACGGTACCAGCACCACTTGCTCCTCCAGTAAATATGAGAGGTTTCCAAGGTGTTTGTACAAGATTCCTCCACCTTCCAGCCTCCTTTGTTTGAGACAGACCTCTTTGTCAACCTCAGTTTGGAACATGTGTTAATAACGCAATGCCATGGAATCTTATAACTTCATATACAATGTTGCCACACACATTTTATTGGGACAATAATGACCAACAAATTATGAGTGTTCAAATGATACCTCACAAAGCATACTTTGCACAAAGATTATCACAATAGTGTGTGGGGTCTGGACCTGTGTGCCCTGTAAACTGCGCGCTTGAGTGGCCGCGCAGGAGAGATTTAAGTGCCACCCAGCTGATTAGGAGAGTACACACGGCCAGCAGCATGTGTTTAGGTGCCACTCCCACTACATTGTGCCATCCTGCAGCTGCTCCCGGGACCATCCTGCTGATTGTGCGCGGGGGGGGGGGGGTGATATCAGGGTGTCCTCCTCCCCACCCGCCCCCAGCCCCTGTACCACATCTCCACAGAGCAGGGGAGAGGGAGGGGACACAGCCGGACTCAGAGCCATTGCGGGAAAAGTTGAGTGACTGAGTGCCTTTCTTAAAGAGACAGTGCACTGTTTCTGAGATATCCCCAGCAGCCAGCTCTTGCTCTCTCTCTCTCTCTCTCTCTCTCACACACACACACACACACACATTCACTCTCCCCCCTTTCTCCGCCCACATACCCCATCTCCGCAGAGCGAGGCAGGAGAGAGAACAAGACTCAGGACAGAGCAGGAGAGGAGAGCTTTCAGTGCGTGTCTTAAAAAGACTGTGCAGGGCGTCTCTCAGAAACTTCCCCAACAGCCAGCACACACACTCTGTGTGTGTGTCTCTCTCTCTCTCTCTCTCTCTCTCACACACACACACACACACACACACACACACACACACACACACACAAACTGTCACGCATGCTCACACAGTGTCACACACACAACACTGTCTCATACACACACACACACAGTCTCTGTCACACTCACCTCTCAACACATACTTGTATTATTGTTGTTGTTGTTACTTCTTGGTACTTCCTGCAATGCACATACATTCTCTGTAATTTTATTCTTTCAAAGTGTATTATTTTAGTGTTTTGGCTGGTCTATGCATGTCATCATTTTTATTTCTCTTACACTTAAATTTAATTCTTTAAGTAGTGAGTTCTAAAATGCCTAACCTGTCATGGCTGGAATAATTTATTCCTATTTAACTTTTTTTAAATATATATTATATCTAGTTTTTTTGTTTCTACTGGTGGCGCACATCCACACATACCTCGGTGCACATAACAAAATTTATTCCGCACATGGATGGAAAAAAATGGAGGGAACATTGATGTGGACACGTGAGTACATTCTGTCACACCCACTATCAGTGTCCATAAAAGGGAGCTCCACCCCTCCCCCACCTTAATTTATCACACCCACCACATACTGAGAAGACATTAGGTAAACGATATAGAGTGGCACGGACCCCAGCCCCAGTCCCTTCAAAACACAAGGACTCCAGAGCCAACCCAAAATTGTTGTTGGTACCGTCTTCTGTAGCCAAACATAAAGAGCACACCGATCACACTTCAGTACCATCTCCAGTACTACCTGATGTACTCTTGAAGGTCCCTATCCAGGGTCACCGGTACTGTCCAGGCTCTGTTCCATGAGGACCTTGGAATCCTGGGAGAGCCTGAATCACCGTTAGTGAGGGGTACTGAGGAACACACTCCGCTGGTACCAACTCACTTCCTAGAGCTTGCTTACCCTCTGATCCTACCATCTTCAGAGGTGACTTGTCCTCCAATACCAACACTGTCACCAGCCCCACACAAACTTTTTGAGGGTACAGAGACATTTCTAACCAGTACCAATGCAATATCCTTCAGCCCACCAGCCATCCAACTACCGACCTCTGGTACCGATGCAATTACAAGATGCCTTTTGGGTCCTGGTACCAACTTGACCCATGGTACCAGCACCACTTGCTCCTCCAGTTGGGAGGTTTCCAAGGTGTTTGTACAAGATTCCTCCACCTTCCAGCCTCCCTTCCTTGAAGGACATCCTGAAGAGGAAAATCCCAGCAGGAAAGATACCTGGTAACCCTAGCAAGGACCTTGGGACCCTGTCCCCTTCACTTATGCCCATCAGTGGGCTTATTGGAACCCATGGGCCTTTTATAGCAAACAGTTCTACAGGATTCCATCTCATAAAAGGGCATGTCAGGAGGAACAACAGCTGCCTTTGGGTCCTGCTCCACAGAGGACCTTACAGAGGGGCAATAGCCAACTGAGGAAAAGAAACACCTCCTTCTTCGAGTTATGGTCCCATGTGGATTCCAATCATGGGTGCACATGTGTGCTATGCACCAGAGCCGGAACTGTTCATAGTAGTGTCCATTGACCCACGTATGTATTGTCCGTCAGCCACTTGGCGTGTCCGAAGCTTTAAGAGGCTGCACGGGTTGACGCTGCTCCAGTTCCCTCTTACTGCCACATGGCCAGAGTCAGAACCCCTGTTCCTCGGTGCTCCTATCTAGCTAGAAGTACCGTGTTTTTCGCCTTTTTGCCTTGTACTTACTTCTTTTTCATAGTTGTAGTTAGTTGTCCATTTTTTAGATAGTTGTTAGTTGTTACCCTTGAACTTTTGCCCTTGCGGGACTCTCTCCCCCAGCCCAGGAACTATACCCAGGCAAGCAGGTTTTAAGTACTGTTTCATGCCCTCACTCCTTCTCTGTAAGTGACGAGCACCACTGCTGCCTTTATTGCTTGGGCGAAGCCCATATTACCGCTCGCTGCTCCATCTGCCAATCTTTTCTGACCTGGACTCAGGGAAGCTCGGGAGCTTCGTCTCCCTACGTTCCTCATGGAAGAAGTGATGTGGCCACATACCCCTTCGGATCTGGCACCAGCGGATCCGTCGGAAAACCGACAGGCACCAATGGAGGGTGATTCTCCTGGCCTTTCCCAACCTGCACCAAGTTGGGTGAGAAGTCGCGCATTGACTCTGAGGCTTCCACTCTGAGGAAGCCTTGTTCAGAGCATAAATCCAATCATCTAGCTGCAACGGCACTGGCTCCGGTGTCCGCCCAGCCGCTGTCACCTCCGGTGCCGTCCACACCACTGGGACCACCTGGTCCCGCGCATTCTGGGACACTTGTGCCCCCTAACACCAACAGTCGAACTACTGCTCCCTTTCGCTGGTTCCCCTCAGCACTCCACACCACAGATTCTCAGTCCTCCATCTCCGGCAATGGAACCTCTTCTGCTTATGGACCACCCTCCGTTGTTCCACCCCACACCGATGGCTGCACTGGCAGCCCCGCCCCTACCAGATCCATTTTCAGTGTCTGACTGGTCCTCCAAACAGGACCCAGCCTTCTCGCCAGCCTGCTCCTACAGCCCAGATCTCCGCTGCCAACCCTATCTGTCTCACTATGGCCCAGTGGCCAATCTGTGTCTTGCCTACCCGCAGGGACTGCCAATGCCTGGCAACCCCTACGCTTGGCCATACTGGTCCACTGGGACCTGTACTGCAGCCGCAGACTCTCTTCACGCCCGCACCACCACCTGTCTTCACCTCCTGTCGATCCACCCTCTCCCCACGACGCTTCAGCTCTCTCAACATCCTCCGTACCGCCGGTATCATTGATTCCCTTGGTCCCTACTGGCACTTCTTCGTCGCCTGATGATGCATACATCCCACCTTCCCTTTCCCCTCTAGACGACCATGCCCAGTACCAGGACCTTCTCTGCCACATGGCCGCTGCCCTATGGAAGATGTATAGGACCCCATGATCATTTTTTGGACATTCTGCAGCCCCTGGACCCTCCCACACCACCTTGCCAGTACATGATGCCATCCTCCACCTGGCGCAAGCAGTTTGGCACACTCCAGCCTCCTGCGCCCCCCACTCCAAAATGGACTGAGTGTGATACTTTGTGCCAGCTAAGGGTACGGACTTCTTGTTGTCCCACCCTCCTCCAAATTCCTTGGTGGTCCAGGCGGCCACGGAACGTGCCCTCCAGCAACCTCTTTGTTCCACACACCCCGCCCCCAGACCAGGGCAGCTAAGAAGTTCCTCTGTAGGCCTCCAGTTCCACATTGCCAATTACCAGGCCATTCTGACAAAATGCGACTTTCTTTCCTATACTAAGGGCTAGTCTACACTTACCCACAGCGTCGGAGGGGTCGGATCGATCTTCTGGGTTCGATTTATCGCGTCTTGTCTAGACGCGATAAATCAAACCATGAAGTGCTCCCCCATCGACGCTTGTAATCTTGCTCGCCGCGAGGAGTAAACGGTCGACGGGGGAGCCTGCACGCCGCGTATGGACCCTAGGTAAGATCGAACTGAGATACTTCGACTTCAGCTAGTTGCGTATCTTAGTTCGACGGGGGTGGTTAGTGTAGACCAGCCCTAAGACTGCAGACTTCCAAACCTTCCTGGCCCCTGATAAGCATCAGGATTTCCAACAGCTCATGGAGGAGGGCAAATTAGTTGCCAAGGCCACAGTTGATGCTGCTGATACCGCCTTCTGCTCACTGGCTTCTTAACTAGTCCTCCATCATGACTCCTGGCTGCAGTCCAGCGGTTTCCCGAAGGAGGTCCAAACCACACTTGAGGATCTCCTTTTCAACAACCAAAGCTCTTCAGTGATAAAACTGATGAGTCCCTCCATTCCCTTAAGGATTCTCTGGTCACCCTTAAATTGCTGAGCCTCTATACCCCTGCCCCTACCTGCAGGCAGCACCGGTAATCTTTCTGACTCTGTCCCCACACCCCCAATCAGCCCTATCCACTGCGCCAACCTGAGCCCTCTCGCTTCCGTCCTCGCTCGCAACATCCACAACATTCCGCTGCCTCTATCTCGGCCACATCTTCCCTTCTACAACAAACCCGCAGGCAAAACTTTTGACTCCTTCCACAAGAACCGCAAACCCTACTCCGTTCTTCAGATTCCACTACCAATTACTTTTGGCGGTTGTCTTGCCCTGTTCACCCGCAGGTGGGGCAAGATCACGTGCCATCCACTTTGCTTGCTGGGCCTTTCTGCCGCTTCTCCATGGCTGCCATGTCTTAAGTGTTATCCAACAACACGGTGGCTGTCATCTATGTCAACAAGCAGGGCGGAGCCAGTCCCTCTGCGTGGAGGCCATCCTCCTTTGGAACTGGTGCCTCCAACACGACATCTCCCTCCATGCTGTACATCTTCCCGGTGTGAGTGACTCCCTTGCGGACCAGCTCAGTCACTCCTTCCATGCGAATCATGAGTGGGAACTCCACAACCCCACACTCCCCTCCATCTTTTGCTAGTGGAGCACGCCTCAATGGGACCTCTTCACCACAGTGACCAATCACAAACTTCCTCTCTTCTGCTCCGGGGGAGCCCTTGGTCCAGTTCACATGGAGATGCCCTTCTCATTCCCTGTACCAACAAGCTCCATTACACCTTCCTGCCCATTCCCCTGCTTCCCTAGGTCCTGCACAAAATCTGCTCGGATCAGGCGATGGTTCTTCTTGTGGCCCTTCTGCTTGGCTTGCCAGTATTAGTTTCCAGACCTCCTTCATCCCTCCACTCATTCCCTGATTCGCCTTCCCCTGTTCCCTGATCTTCTAACACAAGCCCACGGCCGTCTCGAACACCCAACCCCAGTCCTCTCCAACTCACAGCCTGCTATTCAGATGGGGCTTGTGCATAGATGCTGCATGTTCAGCCCCTGTACGTGACGTCCGCATGCACAGTAGATGCTCATCTACCCGTACTTGCTACCATGCTAAGTAGTGCTGCTTTAGTCCCTGGGCGTACCGCCCCAACCTTTCCCCGGACTCTGTCTCCATTTTGGTTCTCCTGGGTTACCATCTTCGTCGCTCAGGCCTCGCTCACTCCTTTCGCATCCACCTGGTGGCACTCAATGCCTTCCTTCCACCTGTAGATGGGTTCTCCATTTTCACGCATCCAACTACCACCCACTTCCTCCGCAGTCTCAATGCTTTTCCCTTGGTGTGGAAACCTACCCCCGCCTGGAACCTCAATCTTTTTTTCTCCACCCTCACTAAGCCACCCTTTGAATCCCTGGTGACCTGCTCCCTTGCTCACCTCTATGAAGGTGATCTTCTTGGTCGCCATCACCTCTTCATGACGCGTCAGCAAACTGGCGGCCATGATGGCAGACCGGCCCTTCACTGTCTCCCTCTGCCTTCACCCCAAATTCCTTCCCAAAGTGGTCGTCTCATTCCATCTCAACCAGTGCGTACACTTACCTAACATCTATCTTAAACCACACGCCTCCACTAGGGAATGCATGCTGCACTCCCTTGATGTACATTGGACGCTAGCCTTTTACCTCCAGCACATCTGTACCTTCCACACATCCCCTCGTCTCTTCATCACCATCGCTGACCGCTGTCACGACCATGCTCTTTCCTTGCAACATCTCTCCCACTGCATTGAAGACTGTTACACACTCTCTGGCATCCCCCCCCCCCCCCCAGCCCACTCCATGCAGGTTCATGCCACCATGTCGGCTTTCCTTGCATGCATCCCCTGGCAGGACATTTTCCAGGCGGCCACTTGGTCCTCCCTACCTGCCTTTACCAACCATTATGCCCTTGCTCCTGTCGCAGATGCAGCTGTTGGCCAACCTGTCCTTCAGACTGTTACTTCTGGAGAGCCTTTGTGCCCCCCTCCACACTGAATACTGCTCGCTATTCTCCCATGTTTGGAATCCACATAGGGACCATCACTCAAAGAAGAGAAGATTACTTACTGTAACTGGAGGTTCTTCGAGATGTGTGATACCTGTCTGGATTCCAACCCCACTCTCCATCCCCTCTGCTCCAGGCTCTGCTGCTGCCTGGTAAAAGGGAACTGGAGCAGCGTCGATCCACATGGCCTCTTAAAGCTTCAGATGTGCCAAGTGGCTGACACAAAACATACACGCGGGTCAACCGACACTACTATGAACAGTTACAGTGAATGGCACGCATGCGCACCCATGTTGGGAATCTAGAGAAGGACCACACATCTCAAAGAACCTCCCGTTACAGTAAGTAACCTTCTTTTTCTACAAATCTGCCTTACCAGATGAGACTGTCATGCCTCCCCCACTGTCTTACGCCAATGATGCCAATGCCTTTCAAGATCTTATGAAACATGTAGCAAAGACCATACAACTTTAATTGGAGGAGATACAAGAACCCCCACCATTCCCTGTTAGACATCCTTCAGACATACCCTCAGTGCAAAATTGATAATGCTCTGTTGTCCCCAGTACATTCAGTATAGCAAATTTCAGCTACTATAGTGCATAGGTGTAAGTGGGTTGACAAAAAATACTACATCCCACCTAAAGGCTTGGAGTATCTTTTCTCCCACTGTACACCCAACTTCCTGATTGTTGAGGCCCTTAATGAATGAAACAAGCAACACTGACCCCGCTCAATGCCATCTGACAAAAAGGTAAAAAGACTGGACCTTCTGGACCACAAGAGCTACTCCTCAGCATCTCTGCAGTTCAGGGTAGCCAATTACTGAGCCCTGATGGCAAAATAGCTTTAAACATGAATTCTGGAGGCTCAAAAACCAGAAGACAAATAAAAAGAACCCACATTTATTATTTTTTAGAGTTTCATGGGTGGGGGGGTGCTAAGTCATGATTTTTTTTACTGCTTGATTATACTGCAGACATGGAGTTGAACAGATTTGTAGGAATGGAAGAAGTTGCTTCCCTTTGATTTTTAAAGTTGTTTAAACTATGCAGTCAAATGTGAATGCAGTAAGGATTTAAACGTAAAAGGAAACTGAAGTGCAATTGGAAACAGGTTTAGGAGATCTTCAGAAGGTCATTAGAGAGGCAGAAGAGGAAAGGGGGTTAGAACTAAAAGGACCAGAGTGGTGAGTGTGTTATGATTTGCAATTGGAGCATTAGA
Organism: Chelydra serpentina; assembly: GCA_037349315.1. Classification (NCBI taxonomy): domain Eukaryota; kingdom Metazoa; phylum Chordata; order Testudines; family Chelydridae; genus Chelydra; species Chelydra serpentina. Next base: position 51,723,746 of record JBAIAC010000010.1, read on the forward strand.
GATTGCATGGCTGTATCATGGCAGTTTGCCCCTATTGCTACAGCTTTGTTCAACCAAATATCTCAGATTACATAAGTAATTCACGCAGAAAAACATTTAAAAGGGTAGATACTTGTTTACATATGATGATGGCTTGAAATACCTTTGATTTCCAATATTGTTTAAGTCCCCACTGTTAGAGCAATTTTTAATCATAAATATGATCATATCCTAGTATTTTGAAAGTAATTTGTAATGTGTATTTGACTGATTTCTCCCATTTACCACCAGATGATAGTAAAATTTGGGAAATGAGACTGAAAATGAGATGTGTAACTAGTTGTTGGTCTCAGTCCAGTTCACACTGGATGAGGGCCACATCCCAGACACCACCGTCACAATTGACACTTGGGGTACATCTATACTTACCCGCTGCTTCGGCGGCGAGCAATCGATCTTCTGGGATCGATTTATCACGTCTTGTGTAGGCGCGATAAATCGAACCCGGAAGTGCTCGCCGTCGACACCGGTAATCCTGCTCCGCGAACGGAGCAGGCGGAGTCGACGGGGGAGCCTGCGCGCCGCCGTGTGGACCAGCGGTAAGTACCTTTTCGTTCACACTAAGATACTTCGACTTCAGCTACGTTATTCACGTAGCTGAAGTTGCGTATCTTAGTTCGAACTTGGGGGGTAGTGTAGACCAGCCCTTGGACAGTCTCAGGCGAGACAGTATGGTAGCATGGGACTGCAACTGTTACTTGATCCCTGTGTGTCAGAATTGAACAATGTTGTGGGGCATCTGCCACTGACAGAGCTTTACCTGTTCTGTTGATTGGACTTTAGGCTGGTAATTGGAACTAAATTCACTTAAAAGGAAAAGATTCATCTGAGTCTTATTTATGCTTGATTTATAATAGTCCTCTATTATTAAATGTAATTTAAAATAAGCTGTTTTTTTTAATATATCTAGATATGCAAGAACTGTACAGGTTGCTTTGATCGACAGATCCAGTGTGTTTCTCTGAACTGTCCAGTACTTTTCAAGCTATCCAGAGTGAGCCGAGAGTTATCAAAGGCACCATATCTCCGACAACTACTCGATCAGTTTTAAATGATCTGTGTTACAAGATTCCAGGTGCTATTTTTTTTTTCAATGTTTACTACACTAAAACTGTTGTGCATGGTGCTTTTTCAATGTTCATCTAGTCCAAGATTTCCATTTTAGTTGTTGGTTTACTATCTGAAGAATAATGAACAATTATCTTAACTAAATGAGAGAGACACTTATTGATCTATTCACTTTTTAAGATGTACAAAATCCTTCATTCTTTCACCTTTTTAACATACTGTTTTATAATGCAGATGTTGAAATAGCTATGTGTAACATCTTGTAAATCCATTTCAAAGTAGAAGTCAAGTTTACTTCCCAGTGGTTTGCTGTGGAAGGAGCACTGAAAACCTCTTGAAACAATGAAACCATTAGTGTGTGTTCTTGAACTGTCAGTATCAAGACGTGTTACTTATAGATATATTATCCATTCACTTTATAATTTTGTCTGCGAAATATTTTGTAAATACACTTTTTTACTTTTCAAACAACTGAGTAAAATAATGTGCAATGAATTTTATACAGATAATTTTAAAGTTCGTTGGTATATTTCCTCCTAAGTTTGGCTTGATTCCAAGTAGATTTGTTATTTTGATCAAACTGTGCAAACAGTAGTATTGTGTAGCATTTTTAAACATTATTTTCTATAAATTGCTGTCTTGCTTTAGCTATTAATGGGGCATTGTGAGGAACTGTGCAAAGACATTTTTGTTACAAACCTGTGGGACTGTTGCAATACTTTAAATATAAGAAATTTTATTCCATTTTTGCTTCTTTTGTATAGACATTTCTATTGCTTCTAAATATGCTTAAAATATTTTCTTTCCTTATGTACTGTACAGTTAAATCTTATTTGCCATCATCTTGACAAAATGTGTATTTAGAATATTTGTATAACTGTATAAAATGAAAAAGGAATTATGTGGTCAGTGCATTGTTTTCTAAACTGGAAATCATTTTGTTTTAGAAGTTAATAATGGAAACCATATTAAAATTGAATAAAATATGAGCTATGGTAAATCTATATGCATTTTTTAAACTTAACACATCTGCCGTCTGCAAGTCATTACTTCATTCAATAGCATGCATGTGCTGAATGAGGGAAACGGGCTAATTAGCAGACTTGTCTTTCTTCTTCTATTGGGTCAAAACAGTAATCTTATTTCATAGAGTTGCTATTCTCATGGGTAGCAAGCAGAGCCTTTGTTTTTAATATTTTAGCTATCTGGAAGAAAAATCAGCTCAACACTCAAGAAAGAAAAGCAGCTGTTTACAAATCCTCATTGTCATCTTTTTTTCAAGGTTTATGGTAAAATCAGCAATGAAGAGTACATTATTTACAAGTATTGCAGAGACAGGAAGCTGTTAGAAGCAAAACATTGTAAAATTGTTTCTTTGGCAGTCTCTGATCCTAAACAGTACTTAGCTATGGAGATGCTTGCTTAGGAGATTGATTGTTCCTTATAGTCTTAAAATCTATTATTAGCATCTAGTCTGATCACCTGTACAATACAGGTCACCAAATATCACCTTGTAATCCAGGCATCAAGCCCATAACTTCTATTTGTCCTATAACTCAAGTCTTTTAGAAAGATATCCATTTTGTTGCACTTGTCCTCTCATTCATTAGTAATGGTTAATATCCTCCACCAATGGAATTTGGAGGTAGTCCACTGGTGTTGCTGGAGGCTCCAGGACTGAGATTCAATCCTTCAGCTCAGGCCATGATATTTTCTATCTCCTGTGGTGGAACAAGTTAGTGGTTCAGTTTCTGCTAACCGTTTTGTTTTAAAACATTTATTTTTATTCATTTTCATACAGTTGCAACTTACAATCTTTCTTCTCCTTCTCTCCGATTGGATAAATAGCAGAATGATGGTTTCAACCCCCTGGATCTACTGCTGTAGTACCTCCCTGGCTGACTCCTCTTCCCCCACTCTGGCATGGCAGAGCTGTCCTACAAACATCTAGCTTAAATCTAAGTGGTGTTTCCCTCCGTGAAGTAGCATTTGCAGGCTCTGCAGAGTGAATTATGACTTGCCTGTTCCAGTCATCTGACCCTCACCACTGCCAAGAAATGGGGCTCAGAGTCAAACTGGCATGTCGAGTCTCCATCTTGCACAGAAAACCCAAATCAGGAGCTTCTGAATATTCAGAGAGTGTGTCTCAGGACATGGAGGAAGCTGTCCGGCCAACTCTAGGGGAACATACTGTAACATACCTGGGCTGAAGGGCGGGACCCTGAAAGTATCCACAGTGCTTAACTACCCTTATAGTTAGAAAGTTTTTTCGTATCTTACCTAAATCTCCCTTGCTGCAGATTAAAACTTCTTGTCTTGCCTTTAGTGGACCTGGAGAATAATTGATCACCATCCTCTTTTTAACAGCCCTTAACATATTTGAAGACTGTTATCAAGTCCCTTGTCAGGACTGTCCAGAGAAAAAGAGACATTCTTAACTCAACAGCTGCTGGAAAGGATTCATAGCCATCAGTTCTTCAAAAAGCAAGAGGAGCTTTCGATCCCAATGCAGAGAATTATTCTCCCAGAGGTCAAAACAGGCATGGCTCTGGCCATAATGTTACCATAATGGTAAAGACGTACAAAGATCCAAAATTTAATTGCATCAATCATTTCCTGAAGGGCATCAGCAGTCCAATTATTTCAGTAGGCTAGGCTTGCTGGTGCCATGCATTAGTTTCGCTCTTGATTGGGTTTCTCAAAATGCACCTGCAGAAATTCTCCCTGTGGACATAGAATCATGCATGTGATGCAATACAAAATTAGGGTTCATTCTTAGAGCACACTCAAATGCCTCATTGTGTGCAGGGAAGTACAAACAATATGTTGAAAGCCAACCCAACTTTCACTGTAGACCCATTATGGAAGTAAGCATATTTGGACAACAGACTTTCAAAAAAATATCATAGAAATCATACTTTTAGTTCATTTTGACATCTTTAAAAAAGAAACCACAAGATTGGAGTAGTGGTCCATCGAGCCCAGTATCCTGTCTATGACAGTGGCCAGTACCAGCTGCATGAGTAAACGGTGAAAGGTGAAACCTGTAGCAGGCAATTATGGTACTTGCAGAGGAAGTCTCCCCCTACCTCCCACTGGCTAATGACTGAGGCATGAGTATTTCTCTCTTCTGTAACCAGAGATCAAAGCTTATTGGGGGGCAATGGAAATAATGTCCTGGACAGAGAAAAATCTGTTGTCTTTCAAGACAACTCACATAAAGGATACAGAAAAGAGGAAAAAGTAGAGTTGAAGTCCTCCAGTGGCCTATGAGGTATTTTGGACTTGATAGAGAGCCAAGGCCTCCACATTATACATGCAGAAACTCCTACATTCCCAACCAGGAACACCTACAGATAGTGTGGGCATCGGAAGAAAGATATAGTTCAGCATAGATTCTCTATTGACCTGTGACACACAGGTCTCAGAAGGAACTCAGCCAGGATATTTCATGTATAGAGCTGGTCAAATTTGCATTTCAGGTCTGAGGGGAAACAAAAATGCCCTCTGGGGAAAGACTGCCTCTTTGTTTGTGAAGTGCCCATCACACCTGATCTCTCTATCCTGTTGTGACAGAAATGTAATAATAATCACAAAGTTCTGGTGATCTCAGCTACACTCCCCTCTCCAGGAAGCTTGGTTACAACTAAGCCCCTTAGAAACATGGGTACTAGCCATACCAGCTGTCACTATTTCAGGGCAACTGCACCTATGTTCCCCCTCCATGGTCCACCAGGAGCACCCACTTTAGGTTTGCAGCTCCCACGTCACCTCTCTTGAGTGGAGACGTGCATCTCACACCCTGCTTACACTGTGATAGCCCCAGAAACGAGCCAGCATCTGCGCATTGCTTTGTTTCCAAGGGCTATGACCAGTATATTGGCTGCAGTTTTAAGTTACCACACAGCTCCTTTTAAGTAAGCACATTCACTGTTAAGGCAAAAACATTACAGAGAAAACATATTAAAACAATAATTGCCAGGCTCACCTCTGGGTTCTTTTTAAAAAATTGATGTCACATTAGCCATCCTCTCATCTAATACAGAAGCTGATTGAAGTGATAGGTTACATATCACAGTTAGTAGTTCTGCAGTTTCATATTTGAGATCCTTCACACGTAGGAATTAATTCCCATAGCCACCCAAGCCTCTCACTCCTTTTGTCAATAGAAAAGGTTATTCTTATAGCTCTAGCAACCTTTCTGTTCAAAGCAAATAGATCTCTCCCTTCAGTTTGTTCTAACCCTTGACAGAGCCCTCAAAGTTGCACACAGGATGTAAATTTTGCACCAGTTGACATGCTAGGTCTGGGAAACTATTCACAGGAATGCCTGGGGGGTATATATGTATGAGCCTCATCGGAGGAAGATCAGTTTCTACAAGTATGTTAGCAGTGACAGCCTTTGGTAGAAAACTGCTACTGGATTGGTTCCCACGTGGTTTATAAAGTTCTTGCTTTATAGGGTGGGAACGTCCATTCCTGCCTACTATAATAATTAAACTCTGCTTTTCCTTTCACCCCCTACTTCTGGGATTCATTCCTTGCTACTTACCATTATTAGTGAATGAGGAGAGAAGCTGTGCAGCAGAATGAGATGTTTCTTCCCTCATAATTTCTTTGTTAGCAGCTTCTCTTGAAATTCAATGCATACTGGTCACCTGTTAAATAACCAGACTCCACATTGAATTTTATTTTTAAAGGGAGACCAACATATTGTTTAAAGATTAATTTACATAATCAATGCTAATAATTGGTTGCTCAAGTGTTTCTCTAGCAGTGGAAGAACAGGTGCTGTGAGCTGAAGGGCAGAGCTTAGTCCTAGATCCTCCATCAACAACACTGGACTACAGGGCTGGCCTTACCATGAGGCGGCCGCCTCAGGTGCCAGACTGTTGTGGGGTGGGGTTGCCACTAGGACCTAGAGTGTAGAAAATTGTGTCTGCTGCTGGGGGCATATGTATTCTCTCTGCTCTAGATGCACAGAGATGGTGGAGTGCTGTGCTGGAGGAAGGAGCGCACATGAGACCTTTCAAAGTTTTGGCCCAAGCGAGGGGGCATCATTTGAGCTCCCTGCCTCTGGTCCCAAAAATGTGGGCTGGCCCTGCTGGACTACCTCCAAATTCCATTGGGGGGGGGGGAGGGGGAGGCATTAACCTTTAAGTAATTTGGCAAGAAACTGATTCAGAAAATCATCAGGTATGACATTTTTCAGTCTTGAATTAAGTACTTTGGGTGGTTCTTCCACTGGTTAATTAGCATCTACTAAAATGCTGCACTTTGTTTCTACTCTGAATTTGTCTAGCTTTATCTTCCAACGGTTGGATTTCATTATGCCTTTTTCTGGTAAAGAGCCAGCCTCTATTAGAAATCTCATGCTGATGTAGCGACTTGTAGGACCATTATCAAGTCACCTTCTCTTAGATTAAATTGAGCATCTTAGCACTTACTATAATGTATGTTTTCCAGTAAACAAATCATTCTCATAGGCCCCTTTTGAAATATGGACACCAGAAGTAGTCTAGTAATGGTTTTACTAATGCCACATACAGAGATAATACGATCTCTCTATTCCTGTGTGACATTTACCTGCTTAGCTACAATATTGTACTGGGACCTTATGTTCAACTGGGTATTTATTACCCCTTTTCTGTCAGTGCATTCCATCTTCATGTGGTCTGCATTTTGTTTTCTTAAATGTATGACCTTGCATCTGGCTCTACTAAAACCTTTTTCAAATAAGCTGCCTTCCCAAGCAATGCTGTTTGGCCTGTATAACTGATCTGGCCCACTCATTTTTATGGTGGCTGCCAGTTTTACCAGTAATTTATTATTTTCTTCAAGATCACTGATAGATATTGAACCACGCTACTCCAAGAACACAGCCTTCCAAGACACCCTGCACCCCAAAGACACACCACCTTGCTAATTTTGTTTACTTATAACGGTACATCAGTTAACCACTTCTTACTCTATATCAGAGGGTGGCCAAATTTACTGACCCTCTGAGCCACAAACAACAATCTTCAAAAGTTTGAGAGGAGGGCATGCCTGCTGGAGCTCAGGGCTTCAGCCCTGTGGGGGGCACTTGCAGCTTCAGCCAATCCCCAGCATGCATGCCCTGTGGTCCTGAGCCCCTCTTCCCTCCTAGGCAAAAGACCCCACCCCCTCATCCAAGGCAGAGGTCCCACCCCTCAGTGTGGTAGGTGGAGAATGGGGGGGGGGCCTCCACAAGCTGCATGTGGACTATAAAAGTCGCATGTGGCTTGTGAGCCAGGGTTTAGCCCCTCCCCCCACTCTATTTGCTATGGGCTATATTGATTGTTTGTAGAGTCCTATTTTTTTATCTGAATGTGATGTAGGATTAAATCAAATGCCTTCAGAGTTGAAGTATATTCTGTCATCCTTCTCGGTGTCAACCAAACTTGTGATCTCATCCAAACAGAGTCTGATAAAACTATTTTCCATAAAGCCATCTTAACTGGCATTAATTATGCTACCAACATTTAATTCAGAAGGGACACAGGCAGTAATCAAGGCTTGTGCCAAGGATTGATGTCAGGCTGAGTGACCTACACGGTAGCTGGAGCATTCCATTTACCCTTTTAACATTTTGTTACAACATTCATAATCTCCGCCCCTGCTCTGTCATGGCTTCACAGGGGTTGGGGCTATGCCCTAGCCTTAAACAGTTGCCTAGGATTTCCCCCCTTGTTTGCTGGACCCCCAAGAAGCAACACAGGAGACCTGTGACCACAACTCAGAGAGGACCTCCAACAACCACCGTTTCTCTGCAGCACGTCTGAGGGAAGTAAGAGTCCTGAGAGTGCGATTACCAGCAGAGGGAATGATGCGCTTCTCTTAGTATGCAGTGGCACCAAGAAGCCTTTTTAACATAAGGTAGGGTCTAATAGTCAACTGGTGTATACCATGGAAGAGTCCTTCCATTAGCAATGAAAAAGGTAAGCTTAAGCAAGAGTCTATAGTGTTTGAGAACCTTCTTAACACAGCCCTTTACTGTCTTCAATCCATTGTCTACATCTAAGGGAAATAACATGCTCTAGTCAATCTTCAGTCATGGAGGTTTCCACTGTCTGTCTTCCATTCAAATGTGTTGATTCCAGCCAGCCCTCATGGCTGTATGTCTCAAACACCTCTCCATGGGAGAGGATTCTTTCCCCCTCATGGTGGTGAGACAGAGTGGATAGATACAAAGTCATATGGCTAGTTCATAAAAATATTACAAAGAATTCTCACTTTTGTAACATTTCTTGAGAACCCCCCCAAACTATGAATTACTTCTGCATGTTGGAGTGTCAGACTTCATCTTAGAAGCCTTGCTCAGTACACACAGTAAAAGCACCATCCAAATAGCTATGGCTGCAGTATCTTAAGAGCACATGCACACTCAATCTTGGCAAAGTACTGTTTTTCTTTTAGTACTCTTTGGTGCCAGTTATCAAGCTGTGCTGATTTTAAAGCATTTAACATCCTCCCTAATTACTGATGGACTGCATCATGGATGCAGTGTTGTCATGCTGGTGCCAGGATATTATAGAGAAGTTGGTCTAATAAAAGATATTACCTCACATAGCTTGTCTCATTTCTGCAGCATGATTCATGACTGATCATTTTAGAGTTTGATTAAGATCTGTTTCTCACTAATAACACTTGCCTCTCCTCCAGTGTTGGTCTTAATAACTGAGTGCAAATCAGCACTTAGTGAAAAACATTGTTTTTATTGCTGCTTTCACCTCCCTTTTTAACCAACACCTTTCATTACCATACAACTGTGGATTTTGAGGAGGGGGGGGCCTCAAAAATTAGTAATTGTTTAAAAATGCTTTGTTTAAAACTTATACCATGTTTCTGCCTGTAAAGGAGAAAGAGGTCTCTAAATAGCAAAAACTAGTTTTCTTTAAACCATTTTTTTTTCTATTAGTCTGAGAGGGGAATGGAAGGCGAGGGGAAAAAAGAAGTGGCAATTTCAAAACTCGGAGGCTTCTGTTGGAAATGGTAACTATTTCTACATTACTAGAAACAGGTCATGGGCTTTAAATTTGCAATAAATAAAGGCCTGAATAATAGTTTTCAGAAACACAGTACAAGCTTTATTGTAAAAAGATACTCCTGTTTGTAAATTAGAGCAATTTATTACATTCAAGAAACAGTTTATCCAATAAATTTCACATTACCCAATCATGTAAACATCAAGCTGTTTTCAACCTAAATATATTAAATCAAAAAACCCACCATACACAAAGTAGTATGGAAAAACCTGAATTAATATAAGGGTAGATCGTTGCATAAAGCAGTAAGCAACAGCAAGACTGGCGTTACGGAAAAACCACGAAGAACTGTTGCCTACTTGAGATTACTAGGTTTGTGCGGTCTCATTTATGGGATAAAAGTGCAAATACCAAAAATACCTTCACGTTGTTCCTTACCATTTCAATGCTTCATCTTAAAACCAGTATTGCATTCTGTTTTTTTAAATGAACATTGCCAATCTTCAAGCTAAATGAAAACATAGATGACAATTTGCTGCCAGCTGTCCACCTTAACTATGTAGCCAGGGGAACAGATCTTATTGCACTGAAGTGCAAATGTTCATAGTGTTTTCCTCCTCTGTACCTGTGATTCTCAGTGACATAAGCAACTGCTGTTAATTCAGTTAGCTATCATTGAGCATAACACAGCTCCCACAAGCCTATAACTGACTGTTGTACTATTTAAAGATGATCACTGACACTTAAGGAAATGAGGGTTTCTTAAAATGACAACTGTATTGCCAAATAAATTAACCAATAAAAATATGGAGGACACAGGTTGTTTCTAGTACAAAATACTTTGTCTCAAGGTTCTGATCAAATTCAACTAAGGTCCTAATTAAACACTAACTGACAAAAAGGCACTTACTAGGTATTGCAGTTTAACCAGGAAGCTTTTAACATTCAAATATACTAAAGCTACGTGAATGCAAGTAAACACCAGTAACCTGTGTTTTCCAGGTAACAAAAAGCCCAGAAATCCCCCCAACAGAGTGACTGACATAAGGCTGCAACTTTCATATAGTGGTTGGATCTTAAGATGACAGCAGAGGAAACTTGTGATATTCTAATGCAGCATGCCACTAATTAGTTTCTTAATCAGTCTAAACTGACATACATCCTGGCTCGTCTTTCTTTAGTATATTTTACATTTAACAGTATGTATCACCTGATGTACAAAAACTGCCTATCTACATTTAAATACAGTTGTTGAAACGGGGTTGTGACGGTGTTCCCCATAAAACTTTATGGGGAGATGCTTATAAATGTATATATGTAACTAAAATATGTTTTATGCTACATGTGCCATGTAACATATCTCTGTGAAAGTTATGACCTACTGAATTTACTCCTCCTGTTTGTATGCATGTATCATTGTTGTAGTTGGAGTTATGAAGATGGGTTTTATATTTGCTGGTTTTGTACATAGCCTTTGTAAGTGCATGGGATCATCTTTGGAGCAAAGAATGCCTGTTAAATGCGAGCACTTGACAGACAAAAGACTTTGCAGACCCCAATCCACATTGGGGCCAGGTCTGGAATGCAACTGGTTAGACTGGTTAGGGCGCATGGGCAGGTGACTTGCCCATGTGATCCCAAAACTCCAGGGCAACTGGATCCTACACAGGGAGAGGAAGAGAGGCTATAAAAGCCCTTGCAAGACCCTTCCATTTTGGCTTCAGCTGGCTAAAGGGAGAGGCTCTCCACCCCCCCAAGCACATTCCTGAGGGGAACTGAACAAAGGACAAAGACACCAGGGGGTGCGGCTACTGGACCTAGGCTAATTCTACAGCCTGTAAAAAGGAAAATATCCGAATCTGGTGAGGCTTTTATCTGTGTTAACTTTGAATAGACGTAGACGTGCGTGTTTTATTTTATTTTACTAAGTAACTTGCTTTGTTCTGCCTGTCACCAATTGAACTCACTTACATCCTATTTTTTGTACTTATTAAAATCACTTTTTACTTATTAAGTTTCCTTGAGTACGAGTTAGTGCAAAGGGAGAGCAAACAGGTGTGCATACTTTCTATCTTTGCAATAGAAAGCGAACGATTTATGAGTTTACCCTGTATAAGCTTTATACAGGGTAAAACGGACTTATTAAGGGTTTGAACCTCCTTGGAGTTGAGCAGCTGGGTGTCAAAGGCAAGAGCGCTTCCAGGGGCCTTACAGTGGTGAGTGGACTTGGTTCGGACCTGGGTCTGTGTTTGCAGCAGATCAGTGGAATCTGGCTCAAAACAGACAGGATTCGGGAGTCCCAAGCTGGAAAAGGCTTGGAAGCAGGGGCAGAAGTAGCCTTGGCACACCAGGTGGCAGCACCAAGCAGGTCTCTGTGGCCCCAACCCGTCACAGTGGCGTAGTCGGCAGGATCTGTGCACAGCTGATTGCTTTGACGTACTGGTAGTGATTTTAAGTGAGTTTTAAGTGTGGTGGCTGGAAAACAGACAAAGTGGTTACTGGTTTGTTATTTTCTGTTCGCTTATTTCGGGTAAGGGAAGTAGGGACAGAAAAGGAAATCAAATAAGTAAGAGTGAAGATCAGGGAAGCTGGGAAAGTCTCTTAACTGAAGAGCTCCTGATCTGAGTGCGGTCCAGTTTCAGTGAACTGCAGAGGAGCGTGGCCCAGCACTAGATAGCAAGAAGATGTCTGTAAGCGAGGCCACGGTAAAACTGGATCTTGCCAGACTCGAAATAACAGAGAAAGAAAACGAACATCGGAGACGAATCGAATTACGTACGCTGGAAATTAGTGCAGAGACAGAAGCCCACAAGAGAGCTGAGGAGGCCCACAAGAGAGCTGAGGAGGCCCACAAGAGAGCTATGGAAGCAGAAAGAATCCGGGAGGAGGCGGCCCACAAGAGAGCTATGGAAGCAGAGGAGCTGGCCCACAAGAGGGCTATGGAAGCAGAGGAGCTGGCCCACAAGAGAGCTAAGGAGGCCCAGAAGCATGAACTGGCTGTTGCAGAGTTGAAGAGTCGCAACCCTTCAGCGTCTGGCTCCGCTTCCCCCAAAATCCCCAAATGGGAGCGTCTATGCCCCCAGTATGATGAATCCAAGGATATAGCCGAATATTTTATCACCTTCGAGAGACTGTGCTCCCTCCATGCGATCCCTGAAGATCAAAAAATGACCACCTTGATAGCCAAATTGACTGGCAGAGCTCTGGACATATTCAATAAGATGCCCATTGGGGATGCCTCCAATTATGGTAAATTTAAGGAACTGGTTTTGAAACAGTTTCAGGTTACACCTGAAACCTACAGGGTTAAATTCAGGAGTCTTAAGAGGGGAGATGGGTTAAGTTACCTGGCTTATGCAAATGAAATGACAGTTCTGGTAGACAAGTGGGTGAGGGGAAAAGACATTACAAGCTTTGAAGGGATGTGTGATTTGGTTGCTCAGGAACAATTCCTGAATATGTGCAGTGATGATGTAAAACAGTACTTGTGGGACAAACAGGTAAAAGCCGTTAGTGAATTAGCTGGGTTTGCAGACTCATATGAGCAGGCGCAAGCTGCAATTAAGCATAAACCACTGGCAGAGGGGTACAGGGTCGAAGGAAAACAGAGTCACCGTGTTACCCCTGGGAAGAAGGAGGCTGGGCGCTCACCTCCCCATTCTCCTAGTACTCGTCCCAAATTCCCTGTACAATCAGAGGAGCCCAGGAGGTGCTATCAATGTAAGTCCACCGAGCACCTGAGAGATAAGTGTCCCCTGCTGAGTGAAAACAGGCATCAAGCGGCTCATGAAGCTGCTGCCTCTTTCCACACAGGGTTTGTGAAGTTGACTTCTACACCACCAAGCAGTGAGCATGTGCATGCGGTTAGACTGAATGGGAAGGTAATCACTGGGTTGAGAGATACAGGTGCTGAAATTTCTATAGTCAGGAGGGACCTGATCCAAGAGAAGGATTGGTTGCCGGGTAAAGTGGCAGAATTGGAGCTGGTGGGGGGCTACAAAGTCATTGCACCTCTGGCAAAAGTACACTTGCAAACGGAAAACTTGCAGGCTAAGCTAACTGTGGCAACAGTGTCACACAATTTTGCACCGTTTCTACTGGGAAATGATTTCTTTGCTGTGGCAGAATCTGTCCCAGGGCTGGGTGGCAGCAAGCAGGAACCTGGTGCTGAAAACCCCAGAGGGGGGGGCGAAGTCACAGGGACTGCAGCTGTGGCCAGTTCCTGTCCTGTAATCATCTCCCCGGGGGAGGGGAATGTTCTACCTCATAGCAAGGGGGGAATTTTCCGGGCCACTGAAGGGTCTATCTTAGCTTGCAGCTGTGAGCCCACAGCTGGACCAGGGTCACCTTCTCTTCAGGGGGACACGGGAGTGTCTGGCCCAGAGGGAGGCCCAGGAAGGGAAGGTGAGGGGGGGCCGGAGAGCCCGCCCACCTTTTGGCAGGAGGATCTTGCCCAGGAGGAGGGTGAAAAGTCTGCATTTCAGATGCCAGACCCCTCTCCTGTGGATCAGGTTAGAAGGGGAAGCTGGGGGTCAGACCTCCCGGACGCGAGAGTCCATCCAGCTGACCTGTTGGGAACAGATACTGGGGTGTCCAAGAAAGAGGTTGTTCTTGCTACACGGGTAGGAGGCAAACCTCTCTCTTCAAAGCAGAAGGGAGCGAGTCTCTGCATGGGTGAAGCCACACAAGGGGATGGGAACCAGCCCAGAGAAATTCCAGAGGGAGGGGCCGAGGGCAGGCCGGGTTGCAGTACACCCTTTCCTTGCCAGAGCCTCAAACGCATGCCTGATTCAGGAGCCTGCTCCAAAGAGGCAGAAGAATCTGCATCAGAGTGCCTACCAGGATACACAGACGGGTGGGTAATCCTGTGTCTTTCCCTACTTCATCTGTGGGTTATAACAAAGGAGTTAACACTGAGGGTCAACCCTTTCAAGATGGGGAACATACCTGATTGGTGGGAAAAACTGTTGTACATGCTTGGGATGGTGACCTCACGGTCGTACAAACATGTTACCTGTCGGCCTATATCGGGTAACCGGCTGGAAGCTTGGCACAACAGCAAAAACATAACAGGCCCAGGCTGCTGTGTGAAAGGGGAAACTGAGGCACGCCGCCTCATGGCACTGAGAGCTAAATGCCGAGGTTCCTACGCCTTAACAGGTATTGCTATCTGTATCCTGTTAGCAATATTACACCCCAACCCATTTTCAGGCGCCCGGGGACCAGGAACCTCGCATTTTGCTAAAACCATTACGAACGACACCATGTGGTGTGCCAGTACTGAAAAGGGGTGTGACCAAAGACAAACAGGGGCTTTATGTGTACTGCCTCCGCCATGGACAGTGTCCAAGTCTCTGGCAGTAAGTTCAGGAGGAGGGTGTGACGGTGTTCCCCATAAAACTTTATGGGGAGATGCTTATAAATGTATATATGTAACTAAAATATGTTTTATGCTACATGTGCCATGTAACATATCTCTGTGAAAGTTATGACCTACTGAATTTACTCCTCCTGTTTGTATGCATGTATCATTGTTGTAGTTGGAGTTATGAAGATGGGTTTTATATTTGCTGGTTTTGTACATAGCCTTTGTAAGTGCATGGGATCATCTTTGGAGCAAAGAATGCCTGTTAAATGCGAGCACTTGACAGACAAAAGACTTTGCAGACCCCAATCCACATTGGGGCCAGGTCTGGAATGCAACTGGTTAGACTGGTTAGGGCGCATGGGCAGGTGACTTGCCCATGTGATCCCAAAACTCCAGGGCAACTGGATCCTACACAGGGAGAGGAAGAGAGGCTATAAAAGCCCTTGCAAGACCCTTCCATTTTGGCTTCAGCTGGCTAAAGGGAGAGGCTCTCCACCCCCCCAAGCACATTCCTGAGGGGAACTGAACAAAGGACAAAGACACCAGGGGGTGTGGCTACTGGACCTAGGCTAATTCTACAGCCTGTAAAAAGGAAAATATCCGAATCTGGTGAGGCTTTTATCTGTGTTAACTTTGAATAGACGTAGACGTGCGTGTTTTATTTTATTTTACTAAGTAACTTGCTTTGTTCTGCCTGTCACCAATTGAACTCACTTACATCCTATTTTTTGTACTTATTAAAATCACTTTTTACTTATTAAGTTTCCTTGAGTACGAGTTAGTGCAAAGGGAGAGCAAACAGGTGTGCATACTTTCTATCTTTGCAATAGAAAGCGAACGATTTATGAGTTTACCCTGTATAAGCTTTATACAGGGTAAAACGGACTTATTAAGGGTTTGAACCTCCTTGGAGTTGAGCAGCTGGGTGTCAAAGGCAAGAGCGCTTCCAGGGGCCTTACAGTGGTGAGTGGACTTGGTTCGGACCTGGGTCTGTGTTTGCAGCAGATCAGTGGAATCTGGCTCAAAACAGACAGGATTCGGGAGTCCCAAGCTGGAAAAGGCTTGGAAGCAGGGGCAGAAGTAGCCTTGGCACACCAGGTGGCAGCACCAAGCAGGTCTCTGTGGCCCCAACCCGTCACAGGGGTAGTGAGGGAAAGCTGGCTGTTGTGCACGTACATCCCATCATCATTTTAGTTAATGTTTTCATTGCACAATATCAGACGTCTTACGAAAAGCCCAAATAACGGTAACAGGAGAAGACATCGAAGAAGTGCAACAGTACATATATTTGGGCCAAGAAGTTAATATGCGCCAAGACCTGAACGGAGAACTCTTGCGAAGGATTCGGGCAGGATGGTGTGCGTTTAATTCCATCAAGGACGTAAAAATATTTTCAATTCAGCAGTGCTGCCAGCCATGCTGTATGGCAGTGAAACGTGGGCACTGACGAAGAGAGAAGAGCAACAGCTGTTGGTAGCTGAAAGGGCAATGGAACGAGCTATGTTGGGAATCTCCCTTCTGGATCGTATACCAAATGAAATCATCCGAGAACGCAGCTGTGTGAAAGATATTGTCATGGAAAGCAAACAAAACAAGATGCAATGGGCGGGCCACACAACACGGCTCACGGATAACAGGTGGACCGCAATCATTGCTGAGTGGTACCCGCGAGAACAGAAAAGACCCCCTGGTCGGCCTCCAAGAAGATGGGAAGATGACATCGTTAAACATTTCGGACAAACGTGGAGAAGAAAGGCAAGAGTGCGAGAAGAATGGCAGACGTGTTGTGATCAGCGCAGTCTTAACGACAGCTGAAGTCCGATCGATCCAAGTGCTCAAGTTTGAAGAGACAGGTGATTGCTCAATAAAAATACTGCAAAACATCTCACTGGGTGCTAGCAGTTAATCTGAACATTTTAGAAATGGCTTACAGACAAGCTTATTACGAAGTAATTTTTAAATGTATAACTTGATTCTAGATATCCACATGGCATTAATCAAAGCAGTTGATGACCTACACTACAGATTTGTTTTCTGGTCCACATATTACATTCCTTAGTTTCAACTTTTCCGTCAATTGTCCTGTGACGGAGAAAAAGCTTTGCACTTTACCCCAATTATTTTGTATCACAGGGGAACCCTCTGATCATTTATATGATATATATAAAATATAATTTAGGTGCATGCATCATGCAGGAATTTATAGTGAACTTGAAATAAAACCTCCACATTATGTCATCTCTCTACACTGAGCAGCCCACTGTGGAGAAAGCAGCTATGATCATAAACTTAAAGTAAATTTCAGATTCTGGAGCCCAAGTTTCTCCCTGGAGTTTGGATTTCATTTTCACTACCAGTGTATAAACTGATTAGACATTCTTGAGAATGACCTTGCTTACATTAATTACCTCCCTCGTCAAATTGCTTTTTCTTTTTGTGTGTCCTCATCCTCACTTTATCCCTCCCTTTAGCTCAAAAATAAAAAAAAGTAAATTTAGCCTTCCAGTCTCCCAGCCCTGGCCCTATTGCTGTTTCGTGCTTGTTCTAATGTTGATGGGAGAGATTAATGAAATTCCTGATTTCTATTCAGTTTAAATGGTTTATTAAAAATACATCTGTTGGTCAGAAGGATTTAAAAAATTTTTCCTCTGGCTACAAGATCACTGGCTGTAAAGAATAGAGATGCCAAAAGAGATGCTATAGACTTAGTAAACAAAGCCTCCACTTTCTTCCCACCCTTCACTGGTTTACAAGAGGTTATACTAAACAGGGTTTATAAAAAAACCAAATAGAACTGATGATTCAACAACATACTGTGTTTAGATTTTATGTCAAATAAGCTTTAACCATTACTGGTTTTAAAGAGGAGCTTTTGAGTGTCACTTTTAGTAAAAACCCAGTTGATTGACAAAAAAAAGTCTAAAACGCCTCTAAAAGGTAGTCAAACCTGTTTTGTTTCAAACACACATACATGGACAGCATGTCTGTCTCAGGTTTGCTGCTGTTGTAACTGTTTCCATTCAGGATCCTGCAGCAACACCACATCTATTACACCCCTTTGTAAAAAGTCTGGAAAAAAGCATGAAGTATGAGACTCTCACCACTTTTCTGAATATGCTTGTTTTCAAAGTCAGTTGTGGGATTTTTGCCATCCATGCACATGGTGTTGCACAGAGTATTCATGCTTTCCAATTATTAGGCATAAATAGTATTAAATGGTAAGTGCTTTATTAGCACAGAATTTCTATAGGTTTTTCAGAACACAAAAGCTTATCCTAGACTTCCTTATTTAACCCAAGATCACCACCACTGCAGTTCAGCTGTTATTTTCTATACTGATCTGCAGGCCAAACTCTAGTACTGTAAATGCATATGCAGAGCTACTTCCATTGACTTTATGGGCAGCCATATGCATCCAAGGGTAGAATATGGTCCTTAAATATTTACAAGCATTACACTGTTAAGAGAGGGAAGGAGAGAGCTTTCATGCAGCAACTGAAACAGCATAATCCAAGTTTAGCAATGCATTGATATAGCAGGTGTGATACTACAACAGAAGCTATGAAGATATACATTTAAAACAAAAAAATCTAGTCGGATTACCTACCAGTGTTTAATCACAGACCCAGGTAGGTAAAATATACCCTTCTGAACAGACAACTCAAGGAGCAGAACCCGTCATTTACTAAAATATGTCTTCTGTCAGTATCCAATTATCTTACCCTGCTCCCCTCTTTTACAGAAAAACAGGCAATACACTGGCATTTACACTAACATTATGGTGTAATAGGGAGAGGGAAGGTCTTCAAGATTTCATTGTCTCTCACCATAAACGGCAAAAGTTTTCTAGTATGGCTAGGTCTTGCTCTATTTCCTCCCCTCAGATTTCAGAGGAAAGTGAAAATGGGGGGGAGGGAGGGTGGAGAAGCGGGGAAGCAGTCATAAACCCAAACTTCTAAAAAAGGATCCTGTACCACATAACAGAAATGCTCCAACTGTAAATAAACAAACTGCAACTCTTACTACAAAAGTAAATTACCAACAAAAGTCTTAACTATCCAATGAGCAATACAAACAGCAAGTTTTGATCATGCAGCCTCAGCGAAAGCTGCCTTCAAAATCTGGGTTTTCAAATAGAAAAATAGACTGCATTAAATGGAAGGCTCCAAATTAATTCTAATTAACACTTTCTATATGTGTCTGTTCTTGGCATTATGGTGATTGATTTATTTGCTAGCACTCAGTGTTTTCCCCATCCCCCAGCATGGTATTTCCAATCTTACACACAAAGATGTCGATAAATACTACATGAAACACTCCGCTATACCTCACCTGTGCAAAACATGGACCTTCTCTTAAGGCAGCATCCAAATAAATCTCAAAGTATCTGAAACATTACAATGTTACCAGAGTAAAAAGCAGAGGGCACCAGTCCAACTTGCACAAAAGCAGCAGTTATAGGTCGCGGGGGAGCGGCGGCAGTTGACATTGCGGCATCCTCACGGCGCAAAGTGGGTATTCACCCATGAAAGCTTATGCTTCAATACCTCTGTTAGTCTATAAGGTGCCACAGGACCCTTTGTCGCTTCTACAGATCTAGACTAACACGACTACCTCTCTGATACTTGGTACCTTTCAGAACTTTGATTGCACTCAATACTGTAGCTGTTAGAAAAGGGAAGGTTTCATTAGTAACTGTAACCTATTAACTTTCCAGAGGTAAGTAAACAACTATTGAAGTTGCCGTAGGCTAAGCTTAGCACACAGACAGTTTTGTACATTTTGCTTTGAAAATATACGTATTTTCCTTTTCTAGAGAAGTATGTGCTCCCACTGGATTTTTGCTATTAACTTCAGGGAAAGCCAGAAGAGATCTTTAAAACTTTGTTTGAACAATTTAGTTTGAGAGTTAAGGGCCTCAGTCAATACCATGGACTAGGGGTTATGGGTTACTAAAGGTAAAATTGCCTTTGAAATTTAGCTTTGGTATATGTAAAGTAATTACACTACTGTGTATACTCCCTGTGATACCAATAGTTTATCAAACATTGATTAAAGAGTGGCTCAACAATCAAGAGTTTAAAATTATAGCAGATCAGCACAACTACGTTTTAAAACTCCCTTGTCCTCTCTCTCCACCCTCTCAAAATAAAAAAATGCAGCAGATGTGTGACAAACCATTTTGTTCGTCAAAGCAACCTTGGAAAGAGTACATAATACACATTTTTAAAAACCTTCCTAAATAAATATTTTATTCCTGTGTAAAACATTTGATGTTTCCATGATTTAAAATGAAATACACACAGAAATCTATGTTTAAACAACATTACATGAAAATGACCTTGACTGGGAATTTCCTGGCTTTATCAACAATACATCCATTAGTTAAAGCTGTTGAGCTAACAACTTTTCCAAAAAGGACAAGGACACAACCGACAGCTTGTTGTTTAACTTAATTTCCTGGTTTATGTTACATACCAAACTTTAAGTGCCATAGAAATACCCCCTTCACTAGATTCAAGAAGTTCAAGATTCTTCACTCTCATACAAATCAGAAATGAGAGATCAGTTAAGATCACTGTGTGTCCTGGTCTATTCCTGCCAATGCAGGATTGATTCTAAAAATATGGTTAAAATACTCTGAACAGTCTCACTTTAAGTTACATTAGGGTGCCCACCACTTTCTTCGAGAAACTATTTACAGCCTCACATTTAAGAAATGCTTCCCATACGTTTAGTCTAAATTGCTTTGAGTTCCATGACACAACACCTGATCATATTACAACAGACTCCCTCTTTGGTATGTCAAACATACACATTCTTTGCCACTCCAAGATGCATGGTTGCAGACTAAAATGAAAAAGCATAAACAGATTTGGCAAGCACGGAGGTGGAAACACTTGGCTTTGTACCACTATTAAAATTCTGAAACTCTTTACAAAAACAGATTATTTGATTGTGTTTATTACCTTACAGAAGCCAAGCAGTCATTTCAGGTAAGCAGCCTAGCTTTTACTTTAATCATTCTTCTCTCTGTCTCTATTGAATTGCTTTCTCCCGGGGGAGTTAAGAGCAATCACTGGAGAAGAACTAAATATGTTTGAAGGTGGCTGCATGGACACTTTAGCTGGAGACTCCCCTGGGATCTTTTGAGATGTCTCTACCACAGAGTTTCTCACTATATCAGTCATTTCAATTACTTCAAAGTCTGCTTCATTCCATTCTCTTGCATCCTCTTCATCTTCCTCATCTTCATTAAGTTCAAAGTTGGACAACAAAGCTTTCTGGTCTTCGTTCCCACCTCCATCTTTTAACTTACTCTCACTGGGAGAAGTGGCTAATTTATACATCACAGGAAATAGTACTGCTGTCATTACAGATGCTCCCAATGCAGCGTACATTATCACAGGCACATTATGAAGTTTTCCTTCAAGAAACCCAACCACTGCTGGAATGCACATCTCCCCCAAGGCAGCACCAACTACAAAGAGAGAAGCAGACTTTCCTTGTATGGTGGTGTACTGTTCAATCCAGGAAATGCCACTAGGAAAGATGGTAGCCATTGAAGCACCGTACACTGCTGTCCCAACCCAGAGCGAAATTGGATGCTTACTGAACAGTGCCAGGAACAGAGAAGAGACAGTGGAACCTATGACACTCAGCAGAATCATAGTACCAGGGTATAAACAGGTAGCAAAACAGATTGCCAGTCCTCTGCAAGCTGCAAATGCTCCCCAAAAAAGGGAGTTCAAACCAGCTGCTTCACTTTCTTTCATGTCTGCATAAACCTTTGCATAATTGAAAATGTAAGAGCCATAAGTGACCTCTGCTCCTACATAGCAAAAGAAGAAAAGGAAAAGGAGCATGAGAAGGGCATAGTGGTATTTGGCAATTTGGCATTTCTGCAGAGAAGCTTTTGCTTTATCGCGTGCTGAGCCAGTCCTTGAATACAGAACAACAAACAACAAAGAAACTATCAAAATATAGGTCCCTATGAAAATGTAGGACCACATAAAGCTCACATTAGAATGCAGTTTCATTGCTAAACCAGACAGTGCGTTCGGTATATCACTCAGAACAGAGTGGTTTGTCTTTTCATCTTCTGTTTGGACTTTAGGCGATATGAAGCTGCCCAATGCCATTTTTGTCAGGATTGGGGCCACAAGGGCACCCAGTGCAAAACTGAAGTGTAAGGCCTGCATATGTGGTCCAGCCTCTGTTCCCCATGTATTCAATGCAAGGACATTTCCACCTGCAAATTAAAGAGATGATCCATTTATTTAATACGGAAACTTAAGATACAGTATGGTTTCTTCCCAATCAGTTATTTAGTTAATATATATCTAGTCAATCTGTCAGAACAATCTACAGTGGAAGCAGATTATAAAGAACTTCTTTTATCATTTATGGAATCAAAGGTCCTTACCTGTTTCAGGGCATGAAATGTGCAAAGTGCAAATCTAGCTAGAGTGAAGCTCTGCTTATAAACATTAAGCAGTAGAAGGTTCCACTGCACATGCTGTTTTTTTAACCTTTTTATCTCAAGAACAAGAACTAGCTCAGTTCAAACAGTGTTCCATTTGGCAGTATTATGGCATTCAGGATAACAAAATTCAGGATCTTCTTTGACAGACTATTTGTGACACTCAGTTCTAGGCTCTCTTCACAGCAGATAGCATCAAATTTGCGTTAGAAATGCTCACTCAGACCTTAGTCACATAAAAGGGTTGAATAAGTAGTTAATTGAGGAATACTTGGCAACCTTTCTGTGCCATCCCACATACAGTCAGGAATATACCAGCAGATTCATTCTAGAGATTATTCCAGCCTGGCATTTACCTCACCATTTGCATCACAATCAGGAAAAAAATGCTCTTACTGTCTTCAGTATGGAGGATGATACTGTAGTTACAGCGAGAGTGAGTAACTTTAACGGCAAACGACAATGGATATGAACACGAATTTAGTTTAGCATACATACACCATGCATGCTAGAAAACAAAACATACACATTCCTCCTCCTTCACTAAGTGAAATTTAACTATTTTAGCAGGCCCTAAGTCTATACTGACAACACTCTTGCCACACAAATTGGAAGTCCTAATGATGAGCATAAACTCAGCTCTTGTGGATTTCTAGCACCTCATGAGTGCCAACAATTCTCTTCAGATAGATACAAGGGGAGTTAACAGACTCTGAATGACTCGCTAAATCCACAGGACTTCCTGCAGCAGGGAAGAGGATCTGTTCACTTACCTGTGTCTAGGACACCCATGGAAGTCCCAATGACTGACATCAGGGCAGTTAACAATAGCGCTTTCTTACACCATGGTATGGCATAAAGACCAACTGCTGTTCCGAGCATGGTTAACCCTATAAAGGTAATCCAAAATCCATACTGAATCTCCAAAACAGTCAATTTATTATAATTAAATCTGTGTCTTATGATAGACTGCTTAAATTTCAAGCAGTCAGGTTAGACAGAATTAGTGTTCATGAGAGCTGGTTGAAAAGACTGATGGAACCATTTTTTCCTTAGAAATTGCCTCTGTTAAAATCAAAACAACACGTCACAAAATCGAGCCAAATTTTGCTTTTGAGAAAAACTGAAAAAAAAAAGTTCTGACAATGTAAAACGGGATGTGTTGAGATTTTTGGAACAAAAGGTTTCAGTTTTTCATTTTGAAGTGACTGTTTAAAAAAAAAATTATTTTGCATTACTAGATAGTAATATAAAATAAAAACCAAAATAAAACATTTGGTTTTGTCAAACCAAGACATTTTGATCACAGAGCAAAGTTCATTTTAAATTGGAAGATTTCAAAATTTTTGAGTTTCATTTCAATTCTAAACAAAGTCAAATTTTCAAATGTCAAATTCTTAACAAAAGTGAAATGTCATCCTCTGACCAGCTCCAGTGATCACACTAGGAAGTCCTCAACTGAACTATTTTCTCCAATTACTCTCAATGCACAAGTTTAGCTTCTATTAACATTAGTAAGTTATATGCCCACATCATAAATGGGCTCTTAATTCATTGTAGAGTTTCAAAAAGAATAAGCTCTGTTAACAGAATTTAATTTAACCTAGTCAACCTATGAGATGTGATCTTTTCTCCATTGCTTATCCAATTGAAAATTAAAGGCATGCGAATTATTTCTCAAATTGACAATACATGAAAAATTAAGGCAAAACCTAGGAAACAGTTCTACAGATAACTGTGTTTAGAGCTTGCCATCAGTTCACCTTACTTTTGAATATGATAAGATGAAACATTTTGCTTTATTAGTTCAGGAATCTCTGTTTCAGGTTTCAGATAAATTTGTCTTCAGATTACTTACTTGCCTCATGTCTGACAGATAAATGAGGATCAATGAGAAACAGAAGATTTGTAATAGATTTTATTCATAAATTTTGTGCATGTCCAGGTTTAATGGAACAGATTAACAATTTTAGCGGGTGCAGTGTATTTTAACAGAGGTTGAGTTTGCAACATCTTTTTTTTGTAAAGTTGTAACTCAATTGTGTGAAATGGTATCACTGACAGCAGTACAGATGATCAGATGTGATTCTCAGCTGAGCTGCTCTCATTTTTCTCATGCAGCTTGTGCATTATCAATTTTGATTTGTTTTATATAAATATTCTCAGAACCAGCCATTTGATATAGAAAAACAAAAATCCAACTCCGCTTTTTGTTTGAACAAAAGGCATCTTTTATTCAGTTCTGCTAGTCATAGATATGGTATTTTGCAATTCAAGAGCAGCTATCCTACTAGACTTCCCAATAGACTATTGCTTCTACACAGGAAATATCATCAAACTATATATCAAATCACTAGAAGCACAAATATGAAAGGAGACAGGAATGAAACTGACAAATAGAAACAGAATATCATAGTTTTTAATTACATCACTCCTGCAGCAGTGTACAATATTTTTAAAGGAGTATGACAATGCTGATGATAGCATACATGCAACTTTTATCCTACAAGGCTGCGGGGTAAAGGCCAACAGGATACTTGCACAACACACCAAGGTAAGGGAGGTGAAAGCTGGCTTGAGATATATTTTTGAACACAACTTTCACAATTTATTACTATACCAACCCCTCTGGAAATAGTGCAGGTTATGACAATAAAGATATTAAAGATTCATCAAGCTATACATTTGTCACATACAAAAGAATATTATTTTGAGTACACTCACCCAAGAGGAGATGAGCGTTCATGCAGTCAAAGATAATCCCTCCAATCACTGAACCAAGAAGGTACCCCAGAGAACGACCCACGAAAATGTAGTAAATATCACTGACATTTTTATTCACATTTGCAGCCAAATCTTGAAATGTAGGTCCCAGGACAGCAATGCTCATACCCTGAAAAACAGTGGGGATATTTTGTTTGCACATTTTAGAGGGCGGAGGGTTAACAAAATAAACTCTCACCAGCAGCAAGAAATGACACAGTTCATATTATGTTACTAAGACTTTGCAAACAGAAATCGTACCATTTTAATTAAGTCACTTTAGAAACGGATTTAGTTAAACAATGCAATCTTATGTTGAGGAAACTCTTATTTTGGTTTTAAAGTGCCAGTTATCAATTTAACTTATAACTTGGTAAGGAATTTCACATACGACAAGGCCAAAATAGGTTGGCAGGTTACTTCGGGTATGTCTACACTGTCCACATTACAGCGTGGCCGTGGCCGCGCTGTGAGATTGGCAGTGTAGTCACGCTTTACCGCAGGGGGAGACCTCTCCCGGCGATAAAAAATAACCACCCTGAACGAAGGGCCGTAGGTTTATCACCAGGACTGTGGCTCCCGGCGATAAAGCGCTGTCTATACTGGCGCTTTTCAGTGCTAAAACTTTTGTCACTAAGGGGGGTATTTTTTCACACCCCTGAACAACTAAAGTTTTAGCGCTGAAAATGGCAATGTAGACATAGCCTTACATCGTAAGCTCACCAAGGCAGGGAGAGTCTTTTTGTCTGTCTTTGTACAGCACTAAGCACAACTGAGTTCTGGTCCTGGACTATGGCTCTTGGGTGCCACAGTAATACCACTAATGAATAAGGCTACGATTTAGTCACGAGCTCGCGGGCAGTGGAGATGGCGGGGGAACCTCCCGGCTCACCATAAGCCCCTGGCCCCTGTGGGCGGTGGGGGTACCCCACAGCTCCTGGCTGACATGGGAGCCGGGGGTGCCCCACAGCTCCCGGCCCCCACAGGCAGCGGACAATCCCCGGAGCTGCAGGCAGTAGGGCTACCCCGCAGCCCCCAGCTGCTGCAGGCAGCTCCTAGCCCCTGCGCAGCTACCCCACTTCAGGCAGTGTGGGGATGCGCAGATCCCCATTTTGTCCCGGATATTTTTAGTAAATGTCAGGGACAAGTCATGGCTTCCGTTAATTTTTCTTTTTTGCCCATGACCTGTCCATAACTTTTACTAAAAATATCCAGGACAAAATCTTAGCCTTACTAATGAATAATAAATATTAAAATATCACTTGATGTAATCCAAATCTGTTCTAGCGAGATCATCTCTAAATTTACATACACATTTTCTTTTAACTATGTGAAAAGCACCAAGTGCAAAGTGAAATTTAAGTTTTGCTTGCAGTCTCCTTTGGAATAAGCTCATGGCGCACCCGAGTGAGTTTCAGACAGGGAATAGTACCTCATTGTGAGAACAAGACCAAAGGAAAACTTGGCTGTACGGGAAATTCATCATTTCAATACCAGCAATATGCTCAGTGCTATGCAAAAATAAAGGTTCTCATACAATCCAATGCTATAGAAACATTACTCCTCAAGCAGCTGAGCACCTGGGATAGTTTCACCTGCCTGTGTGACAAACCAAGCCCAAAATACTATCAAGAAAATTACCAGGAAGCCAACATGGCTGAGCTCAGCCCTATCAATGCTCTCTGTGCTGCCTCAATATCATAGAATATCAGGGTTGGAAGGGACTTTAGGAGGTCATCTAGTCCAACCCCCTGCTCAAAGCAGGACCAATCCCCAATTTTTGCCCCAGATCTCTAAATGGCCCCCTCAAGGATTGAACTCACAATCCTGGGTTTAGCAGGCCAATGCTCAAACCACTGAGCTATCCCTCCCCCCTAAAAAATTTTACCAAAAAAAAAAAAAAAAAAAAATCGTCCCGCAAGCCGCTCCGGCTGTCCCTCAAACTGCTCTGCCAGCCGCTCAGCACTATATCTTCATGCTCCCCCACTACTCAACACAGTGCTCAGTGATTTCAGCTCATAATAATTTCAGCTTGTAGTAAGGGGAGCCTTAATGCTCATTTGCACCATTAGCCCAAAGTGATTTCAACTCAGCAGCCTGTAACTAGACTCCTAAGGAACTCAAAATTAGCTCTGATATTCCCCAGTGGAGAGAGAGAAGGAGGTGCAATTGACATTTAGGGGCCCTCAGAAGAGGTCCATGCCACCAGATACAAATACCTGTCCCCAGTTTATTACTATCTGAATGGTGTGGAGAGAATGAATAAAGTAGTGTTATTTATCCCTCTACATAACACAAGAACGAAGGACCATCCGATGGAATTAACAGATAGCAGGTTTAAAACAAACATAAGGCAGTACTACTTCACACAGCCCACAGTTAACCTGTGGAACTCATTGCCGGGGATGTTGCAAAGGCCAAAACTATAACTGGAGTAAAAAAAAAAAAATACACAAATTCATGGATCATAGGTCCAGCCACGGCTATTAGCCAGGATGGTCAGGGATGCAACCCTATGCTCTCGGTATCCCTACACCCCATATATCAGCAGCTGGGACTGGACAACAGGGAATGGGGCTATCGCTAATTACTCTGTTCTGGTCCTCC
Source organism: Chelydra serpentina (assembly GCA_037349315.1). Lineage (NCBI taxonomy): Eukaryota > Metazoa > Chordata > Testudines > Chelydridae > Chelydra > Chelydra serpentina. Next base: position 51,751,080 of record JBAIAC010000010.1, read on the forward strand.
CTGAAGCAGCTGCCCGCGGCCCTGTTAGGGACAAGCTATGGGGGCCGGGACTAGCGGGACCATTGCTTCGCCCCAGCATGGCAGGTCTTGTTCTCACTGGCCCCGCACCGAGACCTGCCCCCGGGGAGCAGGGGCTGCACATGGCCCCCAAAGAAGGGGCTGCGCCAAATCATCACCTGCACCAGCTCCACTCCCAGCACCGGGGCTGCCCCTGGGCTCGGCGCCTGGGACAGCGGCGGCGCCGGGCGCGTTTGCCCGCAAGGCGGGAGGGGAGACCCAGCCCCGGCCCGCCCCCGCTCACCAGGCCCAGGAAGGCCGAGCACAGCACCCCGGAGATGCACCATCGCAGCGGCGCCGCTCCCTCCCCGCCCCGGCTCCTGCCGCCGCCGGCTACGACCACCTCAGGCCGCGGCGCGAGCTCCGGGAGGAGACGCTGCTCCGCCGCCGGCCCCTCGCCGCCCCGCAGCGGGTCCTCCGCCTCCGGCCGGGCGAAGCGAACCTGCTTTTTCCTGCCGGCGCCGGCCATGGCTCCGCGGGCGGGGAGCGGAGCGGAGCAGAGCGGGCCGGCCCCGCCCCCGCGCCCCGCGGACACCGAGACACCGGCGTCTCCACTAACGTGACACGCGGAACGGGTCTGGGACTACAACTCCCAGCGTGCACCGCGTCTCCCCGCAAACTTGCGGGCACCAGTAGCTTTGGAACCTATACGCCCCACCTACCGCGGTGCACGCCGGGAGCTGAGGGGCAGCGGCGGCGGGCTCGCGGTCGCTGCTCGCCTGTGGGCGTTGCCTGGCAGCCGGGGGACCCGGAAGGGCGCTTGGCCCGGGTACAAAATGGCGGCAGATTCGCTTTGTGGGCACGTGAGCGCAAACCGCCCAGAACAGCGGCCGGGCGCGGCGCACGTGACTGTAAACCTGGTCACCTTGGCAACCACTGGGGGCGGGGGCGGACTGGCAGCGGCCAGCGTTGTACCGCCCAGCCTGTGGCGGCGCTTTACCACGGCCCATGCTGTGCGCAAGGGGCCCGGTCCCCGTGTGCACCTGCCGCTGGGTCAGGCCCCGCGCCCGGGCTTTCCAGACAGGGTAACGCCGCAGCCCCGTGTAAGTGCTGAGAGGTACCGGCAAGAGCCGGTACGCCGTGCCGGACCGGCTTCCCCAGCAGGGCTTTAAAGGGGCCCAGGCCTGTTAAAGCAGCACCGGAGCCGGGCTCTCGCAGAGATTTAAAATGGCCAGAGCCCCAGGCCCTTTAATGCGCCCTGGGGCTCCCAGCCCCCTCTGCAACTGGTAGCTCGGGGTGATTTAAAGGGCCATGGGCCTTTAAATCGCCTCTTCTAGTTAAGGCCACGCCCCCACCCAGTACTCCAGCGAACGGGTAAGTCCTGTATGTTACTGTCACCCCTGGAGGTACCGGCCCATTGAGCAGCCCTGCTCCAGGCTCTGGTCTTAACTCTGGCACAGACGTCCTTTGGGAACCTGGTTGGGCAAGTTACTGACAGGCAGGAGTTTTCCAAGAGTGCTCACTCATTGGGGGTGCCTAATTCTCAACACCTAGGACTTCTTTTTAGCAGTAATAACCACTTACTGGTAGCTAAACTAATAGAGAGTTCCAGCCGCTCAGTGCTTCAGACACAGCTGCTGAGACACGGAGAGGTGTCCCACCAGCAGAGCTCTTAAACAATAAAGCAACCAAAATTCGTGGACACTTTCAAAAATGTTAGCAGTACTAGCTCTGTGCCTTTACCTTACCCATAAATGGGAATAAGGAGGTAGTTTGTTTCACTGAAAGGGTGTCCACCAGATTCAGTAAAGCATCACGTCCACAAAGTCCACTAGCAGCTGATTAACTGCTCAGCACACCCTTTCAAGTACCGTTAAAGGGATAAACTTAAATAGGCATTTACATAGCTGCCACATCAGCTCTGTGTAAGCTGGAAAGCTTGTCTCTCTCACCCCTGGAAGCTGGTCCAATAAAAAAAATATATTACTTCACCCACCAGCCTGGTGTGGTGGCACGCACCAGTAATCCCAGCTGCTGTGCGCTATGTCAAGCGGGTGTCCGGTGCTACTGACAGCTTGGCCAGTGGGTAGTTGGAGGACTGGCTAGAACAACATGTCTGACGGTGCTCTCTCCGTGAGGGCTGATGGACCGATCAGTGACTTCACCCACCTTGTCTCTCTAATATACTGTAACATAGCTACAACACCACTGCATGCAAGATCTATGACATGTTCAGATAGTGTGATCTCCAAAGGCTCATTGGCCAGTAAATTAAAAAACTTTTTTTTTTTCTCTCATCAGAACCCTTGAAAGGCCTTAGGGATGCCAATTTCCATGCCTAATTTCAACTCTTGGTTCTCAGCTATGAAGTTATGTACAAAAAAAATGAGATCATGTTTTATAAGGGGAAAAGTATCTTTTTTCACTCTAAACTAATTCAAAAACAGATTAAACATTTCCCTCCCCCTCAAACTTTCTAGAATTATTTACCCTTTGGTTAAAGGCCAAAAATGTCAGCCTGAAAGGTGTACGTTACAAGTTATATGGCTGGAAATAGAGTTATAATGGAAACTATTATAGAACAGAACTATAAGGGGTTGTGAACAGAGACTACTGGAGAGAAAAAGTCAACACTTTTCTGCCTGAATTATTACTGAATACTTGGAACGCCACTGTTTACAATAGAATTACATTCAGTTTATAAGGAAAGATTACAAGTGATGGAGTTACTTGGCTGTCTTGTACTCCAATGGCCTGCATATACCATTTGTGAGCTAAAGTAAATATAGCATTCCCCCCTTTCATGTGCTCACCCTGATTAACCCAGCAAATACCATTTTGGACCACACTACAGTTATTCTGAGCACAACTCTGCATTCCAAAGTCTTAAACTTCATAGTAGGAGCTAACCACACTAACTCTCTGCAAGAACATGCACACACAGGGATATTATATAGTGTATATTTACAGAAAGGGAGGTTCCTACACTCACTCAGATATGGAAACACCTAGCCCTAAATATGAAAGGTTTGTGTGTGTTAGGGCTTGTGTACATGGGGAAATTGACTGGCATAGCTGTTCCTAAATAACTACAGTTTTCCATTATGGCTATAGAATAACTTATAGTAGAATAACTTCCATAATGAGAGTCCACACAGGGAGTTCTTCCAGCATAGTGATAGTGTTTTAAATGCACATCATACCTTATTCCTGAAAAACTTCCCCTTAGGCAATGATATTATGTTTGAATATAACCTAGGACATTAAAGACCTGATTTTCACAACTATAGATGCTAACATAGCATAGCACATTATGCATACGATTATCAATGATTTTGTGCAAACTGAGAACTTGCAAATAAGCAAATATGAATCCGTGTGTAGAAATACTCTACCTGCACATGCAATCTTGCTAGTTGTTCATTCAATTTAGATGTGATTGTCTGGACAGTTTTGAAAATCAAGCGTTAACAGTACAGCAATTTATAGTTTGATGTTTCTTCGAGGGGCTGAGCATCCACAGCTTCATATGAAGTCTGAGGAAGCTGCAGGTGCCACCATTTCTGGAAAAAAGGCCTTCTAATCCTCAAAACAAAGTTCCGTAAAATTTTGCCTCATTTTCTTTCCTCAATAGGAGAGTCCAAAATCCAGATAACCTGAAGTGAACGTGGCAGAATATTCTTTCAGATTCAAATACTTTAGTTGTGCGGTTTTATTTTATTGTATTGACTTTTTGAACAATAGTTTATCATATTCAGCTAATTTGTACTTGCAATATTATTTTATGCAAACTGGAATGGAGACAAAGAGGTTACAGTTTAGTTTAAGCTGTTGTGCTAATAACAACTTGATAAATGACTCTTGTACTCAGTCTCAGATTATTTAGCAAACAGGTCTTTGTTTCCTGTGTTGAGCATCATATGTTTCTGGCGGCTGCTAAAATGCATGCACCAGCCAGGTCCTTCTTTTGTTCTGTCCTAGCGCGAAATTCCAATAAAATAACACCACCCAATACATTTAGCTTTCTCATTACCAAATCCTTCCAGAATGTATTTGAGGAACTTCCATGGCCACATAAATATTATTTATTGCTCACCTGGTTCTATAGGAACTTTCCTTACAATTTTTATTTTCTAGCAAAGGCAGTGGCAGTACAGGCTTCGCTATACCATCTAGTCTGCCTCAGCTCTGTTCTGCATGAAAGAAGAGCTCTTTCTCCTTATTCATTCAGTCCTTGACTGGCAGTCCAGACTGCCAAAGATCACAGGGGCTGTCCATACATTATATAACTTTTTTAAAAAATTTCTCAAGACCCTCCCACCCCTTGTAACACTTTATAACAATGAACCAAATTCACAATATTAAAGACTCACCCCAAATGAGTCACATAATTTATGGATAGCCCCATAGGTCAAATTTGATAAAGTAAAACTTGTCTGAGACCAACCTTTCTAGCCAGTATCCTATCTTGAGACCACCAGAAAGTATTCCCAGTGTATTGTAGTATAGTTTTGTTCCACCTTTACCAATAGGCTACAGGCCCACCCTTGTGATTATTCAAGACAGGTTTTCCTATATCTTATTGTAAAGCTAGAGGAAATTACCTTTTGAATCACCTCCACATTATGCTATAACCACCACCAATGCCCCTTGTAAATCAGGGCATTATATTACTTCTCTAGCAGGACCTCTTACGTTTCAATATTTTTGTAGTTCTTTATGTTATGCTGGTGAGTACCTGCAGGATTGTGCCTTTCCTCAGCTTACTCCTCTTTACACCATACGTTTTAGTGTCTCAGTGTTACAGCTGTTTACTATATCCATTATCTCTTGTCTTGTATTTGGATCACAAGCTCTTCAGGGCAAGGACAGCAGCTTTGTTGTATGTTTTTACAGCATCTAGCACAGTGAGGCTGGGGCCTGTAGGTACAAGCACAATACAAATAAATACAAGATAGATGATTTCTTGCTTTTATCATACTACATACAAAATAACCCCACCCCAAACACACCTCACTTATGTTAAAAGAACATAAAGGTTGCAAAGTCAAGCTCCCAAAGTTAGTATTAGTTCTGGCATTTCCTATTTGTGTAACTTTAATCCAGCCTCTTCTGCACATAGGTGTTATAATTTTGACAAACATCAGTCAGTGTCAAGAGGTAGAAGTAGAACCCCTTCTTCTGGGACACAGTCCAGTGTCAGGTACAAGAAAATGTCCCTTCTTTTCTTGCAACCTTCTGTCTCATTCACTGTCTGGTCTAAATGGAGAGGTATTATAGAACAAACAGTATGTGCTCATGTAATTAAAGTCTGCACCAACACACACACACACACACACACACACACACGGGGGTCAAATTAAAATCACACAGACTACCTTAATTCTGGCATTTCTAAACTTCTGAGAGCTTGACTTTACAGGTTGAATGTTCTAATGGTTCTTGTATGTAATTTCCTAGGGTGGTTTTTTTTTGTAAGCAAACTGAGAAAAAAGTAAAGTAATTTCATCATACAGAACCACATCGCCCTCCTCCCTGTGCATGAGCCATCAGCAGTCTTGGACCCAGGAGGAACTTTAAATCTAATACACCGACCTGTACTATTTGAGCTAGAGCAGTAAATTTAAGAGCAGCAAGAGAGATAAATTGTTCTAATCCATGGATCAGAATTCCTTCAGAATTAGAGTTAAATGCTGACTATCACCATTAATTCTGGTGTGTGTATTGTATAGTACCCACTCTCCTGGCCATCCACACTGCAGGGCTGGAGCAAAGGATGCTGTTAGGCTACAAGTGGCTACCTAATGGCAGCATGGCTTCTGAGGTAGCCCTATTACAATGGGAAAGAGGGACCGCAGCAGTAACATGGAGGGCTGCCTCACGCTCTATGATTTTTCTTTCTACCTCTGGGAAACCCTTGGTCCATTGACCTTTCTATCTTATCAGACTAACAAATTTTTCCTAGAAGGGAGTAACCCGGATACTTCATTGCAGTCACAGGGATTTTAACTTGCCCTCCAAGCAATAGATCTTTGGGTTCCAGGGATTAAGATGATCACCAGCTGGAGCCCAGCAGATTTCCCACATAGTGCAGTACTGCACAGTTCGGTTCATTGTGTGGGTTTACTCTAGCCACTGAAATCACCAGCCACAGAAGATCCTTTACTATTCTGACATGTAACCAACCTCTCCAGCTCTGTACCTCCTGTTCAACCTCCTCTGTCAGATGGACCCATGTCAATAACATGTACACTGTCTGTGTGTATATGTAGATGCCAAAACCTCATTTTCCTGGACAATGGTGTGCCCACAACCTCAGTCCACAAGGCCTTCCACCTCCCAGCCTGAATAGTATCACATATGGATAGGTCCCAATGCCATTCAGGGAGGATCCAGGACAAAGATTTGGCTGTAACAACCACCCAGGTAATCACACTCCATTATCTGGCATTCTCACCAAATATCCCCAGGTGTACTTCATCTGAAGAACACTACTGGACTTCTTGCCTGCCCCCACATTGTGGGACTGACCAGGACCCCAGGTAGCTTCTGCGCATCCCCCTGTTTGGGCTACTTTGGACCCTCTCTATTTAAGAGCTTCCCTGCGATGCTCCAGATTGGGGTAGCTCCTCTTCCAGTGTGGATCATTCAGTCTGCCACATCATTCAGCTCCTTTGGCCTCAAAATAGGCTTTTCCCGCTCAACAGCCTCACCTGCCGAGGCAGATTGGGCTTGCCTTCCTCAGCTGTAGTCTCCCATGGGTAGAACTTCAAGAACTGTTCTAGAACCACCTGGTCTGTGATTTTCTCTATGGAACTAGTCTCTGGGCATAACCACCAAGCAGCGGGGTCCCATAATCTCTGAGCAACTACCTGTGATTATGCTATCCATGGGAAGAGTTCATCCCAGAAATGGTGCTGGCATGCTTCAGAGACAGTTTCAGTCTATCCAAGAGATCAACCTTCACCACAAGCTATGAGTTTGCCTACTTGTTGCTTACCACTCAGTAGACTGCCTGTGCCTCACCCATCAGAGCCACCCAAGTAGACTCTTCCCAATGCACTGACCATTAATTCAAAGATACAGAGGAAGGCCTCCTGATCATTCTCTGGCTCCAACTTTACCAATCCGGGGACCAGCCAGCTTGAGCTACCCTCTCCAATACCAGCCGAAGTCCCCAGAGCTTTTTAGCCAGCTGCTTCCACAACCACTCCTGTGGCTGGGCCTCCTACCACCATTGTTGAGCAGTACATTGTGCTGTTTGCTGTCTTTGCAGGCTTTCCATCAATTATAGGAGCAAGGTTTGAGTGTGTTGCTGCTGTTCTTGCTGCTGCTGCATCATCACCAGCAGGCATGTCACTTCCTCCATCTTTCCGAGTTACCCAAACTGGGTGGAGCATCAGTCAATACTCACTGGCTTCAATTCCCCCTCAATTCCTGTGGCCAATTGCCTGCCCGTATTCTCCACCATGTTTTATAGCATGTTCTTACCAGAGCACCCCATTTCTGGCATTATGTGGTGCAGCAGCCACTCAGCCTGTTTCCCTGCTGGTCTTCACTGCTTCACCCAACCTCCACTGTATTCTGGGTTGCACAGATTTAACTCTCCAGCTTGGTAATTGACAGTTCTACCCATTCCAGGCACTCAAAGTTCAAAACAAGAATGAAGCAACATAAACAAACTCTTCCTTTTCCTCCAGATTTGCTAGGCAAAGTCTGGTCCTGGCCAGCCTTCTCTCCTACAGTGAGAGTTCCACATTTGCTCTCTTTCTTCTGGGTTACTGGCCTAGTGGATAGGGAGGAAGCAATAGACATGATATACCTTGATTTTAGTAAGACTTTTGACAGTGTCCCACATGACGTCCTCATAAGCAAACTAGAGAAATGTGGTCTAGATGAACGAATGACAAGGTTGGATGCACAACTGGTTGAAAGACTAATCAAAGAGGAGTTATCAATGGTTCACGGTCAAACTGGGAGGGCATAGCTAGTGGGGTTCTGCCAGGGTCCATCCTTTTCAGTATTTTCATTAATGACTTAGAGAATGGCATGGACAGTATGCTTATAAAATCTGCAGACGGCACCACGCTGGGAGAGATTGCAAGCACTTCGGAGGACAGGATTAAAATTTCAAACAAATAACCTTGACAAATTAGAGAATTGGTCTGAAATTAACAAAATGAAATTAAATAAAAACAAGTGCAAAGTATTAAACTGGGTGGATCACAAACTGAATATACGAGTCAACAATGTGATGCAGTCGCAAAAAAGGCTAATATTCTGGGGTGTATTAAAAGGAACAGTATAGGTAAAACGGGAGGTAATTATCCAGCTTTCCTCACCATTAGTGAGGCCTTAGCTGGAGTACTGTGTCCAATTCCAGGTGCCATGCTTTAAAAAAAGATATGGACAAATTGTAGAGAGTCCAGAGAAGAACAACAAAAATGATAAAAGGTTTTGAAAACCAAACCTATGAGGAAAGGTGGAAAAACTGGGCACGTTTAATCTTGACAAAAAACGACTGAGAGGACCAGGTAACAGTCTTCAAATATAAGGGCTGTTACAAAGAGGAAAGTGACCAGTTGTTATCCTTGTCTTCTTAAACTAGGACAAGAAGTAATGGGGTTAATCTGCATCAAGAGAGATTTGGGTTAGATTTTAGGATAAACTTTCTAACTATATGGATAGTTACTTTCTGGAATAGGCTTCCAAGGAATGTTGTGGAATCCCCACCACTAGAGGTTTTTAAGAACAGCAGGTTAGACAAACACTTGGCGGGGATGGTCCAAGTTTACTTGGGCTTGATGACCTCTTCAGGTCCCTTCCAGCCCTACATTCTTATGGTTCTTTTTAAACCCCTCCCCGGAAGGTTGCTTCCTACTCTAAGGGTAGGTCTATACTTACGCGTCCCGTCGGAGGCGCGCGATCGATGTTCTGGGTTCGATTTATCGCGTCTTGTCAAGACGCGATAAATCGAACCAGGAAGTGCTCCGTCGTCGACGCTGGTACTCCAGCTCGACGAACGGAGTAGGCGGAGTCGACGGGGGAGCCTGCGCGCCGCGTGTGGATCCCGGGTAAGTGCTTTTTCATTCGAACTAAGGTACTTCGACTTCAGCTACGTTATTCACGTAGCTGAAGTTGCGTACCTTAGTTCGATAGGGGGGGGGGGGGTAGTGTAGACCTAGCCTAAGAATCTTAATGTGGGCTAATCGAGCCTTCTGTAACCAATTAACCTCCTTCCTGCCTTGCATGGAGGCTTGTGTGCCCCATTATATAGCCCTTAGTCTATTAAACAGATGAGTCTCATTTTCACAAACATAGATGTGGCTTTTATCCAAGTTACATCTTGTATTCCCAGCCAGAGAGCAATAAATGGAAGAAGGGTAACTGGAACAAGCAAGCCTTTGATTTCTGGACTTTCATCCTGTGATGGGTTCTCCCTAGTGCCATCTGGAACTGGCGTACCACTGAGCCCTTTGACCCACCAGCCTGGGCTCCCTCTCACCCTGTGCTGCTGTGACAAGTTGCAAAGCCCTCCACACACCCAGCTGCAGTCACATGCAGGCTCTCTGACCACCAGCCTCCCAGCCTAGGACCCCAGAGCAGTACCGTCCTGCCCTGGTCAAATTTGGCCAGTATATGGGCTTAATACCCGATCCACGTCTCCCTCAATGTGAAGAGGACTATGCACACTTGGGTTTGGATTAAAACATAAAATAAGTTTTATTTATTATTATTAACTATAAAAGGAAAGCTTTAAAGTGATAGAGAACAGGTCAAAGCAGATTACCAAGTAAATAAACAAAAACACAAACTGAGTTTAACATACTAGATAAGCAGGATATGAATGAGCAAATTCTCACCCTGAGTGATAAACAGGCTGGCAGATTCTTAAGGCACAAGCTGCCTTGGCTTCACAGCTTGGGTTTTCCCTGGATTTCATATACAAGCTAGCAATCTCTTAGCCTGAGACCATCACTTCCTCCCATCAGTCTTTATTCCTCAGGTATTTCCAAGTGTGGTGTTGTAGGGAGAGTGAGGTCACCCCATGATGTCATTTCCCCCCTTTTATATCTTCCTCCCACTTGCTGGAAAGCTCTTTTGCTGTGACTTGGGTCAAACAGTTCTCTTTGTGTAGTGCTATCTCTGAGAGGTTTCTATTGCACACAGTCCTGGGGTAATCCTTCTGCTTGTTTCAGAGGGGTAGCCATGTTAGTCTGTATCAGTAAAAACAAGTCCTTGTGGCACTTTAGAGACTAACAAATTTATTTGGGCATAAGCTTTCATGGGATATAACCCACTTCATCAGATGCATGGAGTGAAAAATACAGTAGGAAGGTATAAATATACAGCATATGAAAAGATGGGAGTTGTCTTACTAAGTGCGGGGGTCATTGCTAACAAGTCCAATTCTATTAGAGTGGACGTGGCCCTTTCCCAACCGTTGACAAGAAGGGATGAATACCAATAGAGGAAAAAATTACTTTTTGTAGTGACCCAGCCACTCCCAGTCTTTATTCAGGCCTAATTTGATGGTGTCAAGTTAATTTCAGTTCTGCAGTTTCTCGTTGAAGTCTGGTTTTGACGTTTTTTTGGTGAAGAATGGCAACTTTTAAGTCTGTTATTGAGTGTCCAGGGAGATTGAAGTGCTCTCCTACTGGTTTTTGAATATTACAACTCTTGATGTCTGATTTGTGTCCATTTATTCTTTTGTGTAGAGACTGGCCAGTGTGGCCAATGTACATGGCAGAGGGGCATTGCTGGCACATGATGGCATATATCACATTGGTAGGTGTACTCTTGTTTGTTTCTCTATATTGTGTAAAAGTCAGACAGGTTTATGTTGATTTGTTGTTGTTTTGTTTTTACATTTAAAATCCACATCCATTCTAAGACGGAAAACTTGTGGAAACTGGAGAACTAGGGAAATATGACAAGCCAGCAGAATGTAAGCTGAGGGGGGAAGGAAAGTTTTAGTCAGATCATTTGAACTTTGTGGCCCAGATCCACAAAAGAGATTTAGTTGCCCGAACTCCAGACTTGGGCACCTAGGTCCCAGTTTTGGCTCTGCTGTGACCCACAAAACTCCTGCTGAACCTGGTAGGCGCTAAAACTCAGTGCCTGTGTTTTCTGGTTAAAAGTTCTCTTAGTGCCTATGTTTCTGACTGAGCATGCAGACTTCTGCCTCATTTTAGGCAACCAGACACCTATCTCCCACCTAATCCCCAGAGTGATTCACAAATAGGGAGAAGATAGGCATTCAGATGCCTAACTTGCATGCAGGGCCTGATCTGGCAAGTGTGCTCAGAGGCCACCTACCAGAGGGAGAGAAAGAGGGTATGCAGGGCCGGCCTTAGGCCGATTCCCCGGAATCGGGCCCCTCACCCCAGGGGCCCCCACTGCAGCGGGGTTTTTTTTGTTTGTTTTTTTGTGGGAGAGTTTTTTGGGGTTTTTTTTGTTTGACAAAGTCGGCGGGACCCCGCCGTCGTTATTCACGTGGGGCCCTGCACCCGCTAAAGCCGACCCTGAGGGTATAACTCCATATTCCAGTGATTAGAGCACCCACCCTCACCCCCAGCAGTTTTGACTCCGATTCTGAACTTATGAAATGATGAGCCAATGACATTCTTTGGCTCAGTGTTGGACTCAGGATATGCTACCCTCCCTCTATAAGGCTATAGTTCAGTATGCTGTGTTCAGTTTAAAATTACCACTTTATGCTTCTCGTGTAGAGTATTATTCCTCTATTTGAATTTCATTTTGTGAGGAATTTTAAATATAGGCATATATAACCACACAAGTGTATGAAGTTTGTATTAAAAAATTTATTGCAATTTTTTCGGGTGAGGAGAGGTTTCACATTTTTTCATTGTAGGAGTCTGTCAACCCAAAATGGTTAAAACAGTTCATTTTGCTGAAGTGATTTATTTTTCCTACAATCAATTGCATATTACAAAATGGATAACATAAGAATCATGGCCTTAAACTTAATAAAATGCACTAAAATGTAAAGAAAATTCTAAAATACCAAGATAAGAGCAGTGATATCACTCAACACAGAAATCTACATTTAAACATTTATGCCAGTACCTTCATATTCTGGAGAAAGAAAAGCAGAGTCAGAGTTTGGGTGTACAGCACGCTCTGAATGTACACGTGCTCTTTCAAACCAAACATTTTCCTTTCTAATTTTTGAGGATAGAAAATAAATAAAGGAATAACTCAGTTCTCAGATAAAGTAATATCAAAATGTTCATGTCTCTGATAGCCACTACGTCTTCAGTGTTGTACCAGTTTATGCTGAAAATAAAACCAAAGCCATTATCCTATTTAGTAATATTGTCAATTTGTTTTATGCCAGATGTACCCTTTTGGATACATGCTAAAGGAATATTAAAATATATTTACACATATACTGGAGATGTACACCTGACAGTTCATATTATACAGATGTTTAAACAAGACAAAATTTTATACCAACACTTTGACAGTTGCATTTAAAAAGGAAGTATCTTCAAATTAAGGTTGTTTGATTTCTAAAGGGTCCATTCATCCTTCCAGGTACACATAAATTTCACTCAAATGATGAGGTGCACCCATATGTATGGAGGGAAGAAAAGATTAACAGTTTAGCAAAGGATTTTGAACTTACCTCCATGGTCTTATACATGCAGTTAGCATATGTGAATATACTTATGCAGTTTTAACATTAAGTACTTTAACTGGTTAAAAGTCATAAGATATTAAATGATTTAATGATGGAGACCGAGAGCTAGATTTTCAAAAGAGCTCACGTGACAGGCACCTAAATAAAGTTGCCAGATTTTCATAATTTTGGCCACTGCATTTATGGGCCTAGATGTGAACACTTTTGAAAATTTAGGGGGGAACCTATCCAAAATGTTATGTAAAAATAGAAAAAGCACTTAAAACTATAACATAGCAAAGGTATAATTTCACATTCTTTGGCTAAAAAGTTATTCTGTAGCCCTGAGTTCTGATTGACATGATGCTTACTAAAGGCTTTCTTGGAATTCATTATTTTGGCATTGTTTAATTGTGCATAAACATATTTCATATAAAAAATAAATTAGGCAAAGAAATTAATAAAATCAGATTGACTTTTTATCAATCAACTGGCAATGAGTATCTTTAGATCAGCAGCTGGGTTGCTAAGAAACTTATACTCATTTACTTACTAAAGATATAATAGTCTCATTTTGGAATTACTTTTTATGTAAACAGTGGAGGAGTTTATCAAGATTAGGGTTATGACAATGAGTTGCAAAAGATTAAAGTGGATGCTCATGTTCACGGACAAAATTCGATACAATGTATTTCAAAGTTCTTACAGGACGTAAAAGACCTCTGGGGATTCTAAATATCTATTTTTAATCTGCTATTTTTGTTGCTGTAAATTAAAAACAAGTACAAAAAATAATCCCTGACCTGCAAAAAGTTTTTTGTTCTGGTTCTGCATTGGCAGATACAGCACTCAGGGCTGGCGCTACCACTAGGCGACCGTAGGCGGTTGTCTAGGGCGCCAGGATTCGGGGGGCAGCATTTGACGTCCCTTGACGGCGATGGTTTTTATTCCTCTGGGAGAAGCTGCCGCTGAAGTCCCTGGCGGCTGAAAAAGCTGCTGCTGAAATGCCGCCAGGGACCTCGGCGGCCAAAGCCGAAATGCCGCCAGGGACCTCGGCGGCAGCTTCTTCGGCCGCTGAGGACCTTGGCTGCATTTCGGTGGCAGCTTCTCCCAGAGGCGCTGCCTAGGGCAGCAAAGAAGCTGGCACCGCTACTGTCAGCACTATTAATTCACAATCTCTTTTCCTTAAAACTTGCTGACATCAGCAATGTTTCCATCAAAAAGAGGAAATCGCCTATTTCCATGTCTGCTTATGTTTCATTAACTAGGAATGGGAATGCAAAGGAGAAATATTAAGCTAGTAGCGGAAGCAATATAACTTTCAATATTCTAAGCAGTATTAAAAAATAGTAAAGATACAAAAATATTACTAAATTATTAAAATATATTTGACTGTGTCCCTCTAATAATTGGCCAGTTAGAGCATCTGGTGAAGAACATGACCAATCACAAGTAAATAAAAATAAATACTAACGTCTACTAACTTTTTGCTGTTCAGTAATAAAGTCAGCAGACATTCGTTTTTCAGCATCTGACTACTACATATCCTTTATTTCTACGGGCAAGAGATTTTCCAACATCTATTTTTGATAGATTCAGATCCAGTAGTTGTCACTAAAATGAATGTTCAGAGCTCTGGAAGATCATTGGAAGTCATTGATGAAGCCTCCTTCTGTGTCTATGCTGAATATTAGTATGTTTAACCATGAAATGTGTCCTGCTTGATTGCAAAAATACTGAAATTCATATCTGCAATTTAGAAGCATTTTTTGAAGGCTAAACGCAGTAGCCATAATCTAGCACAACAGGGAAATGCACTAACCATGTGAGTCTAGGAAAGTGTTTCTGCAAAGTACATTGTCACTGATTTATTGCTGATTGAAGCAATAGGCTCAAGTGGCACTGACAGTGTGACAGTGAGTTTCATCGCTACTGGAGTTAACTGGCAGATCTTTCCAAACAAACAAATCGTTATGATAAGGGCTGCCGGACAAGTTTACTCTCACACACTTTTCAATTGTTGCCAACAGTGGTTGGCAGGCCTTGTTAAAAAGGATTTTGTAACCACGATTATCAATAAGGCAAAAATTATTTAGTCACTGTGCTAGTTCAAATTCCAAGCATCTTTCAAGCATTACAACATGTGCAAAATGTATCTAATGTTTTTGCTTGCATACTTTCTATTTAAAACTAAGTTTTATTTAAGCTACGAACAGAAGTAAACAGCTAGCTACTCACTCAGGGCCTAGCATTGTCTATGTTACTCCCATTGAGTACTATGGGATTGCTTGCGGAATAAGGTCCTACCTGAATGGAGTAAAAGGGTTTCAGAATCAGGCTTTCACAGAGGGCTTTTTTATTAATGCTATCACGAGGGAAAGCATTCACTGGGATCTACATATATTTTGTAACCCTCTGAGTTGCTCACTGCAGAAGTCTGTGCTCGGATAGAACAGCAAGTGGATGTAGTCCTGGACTCTAGCAACATAATCCTGCTTCCAAAGAGGGTGCTAAGCAACTTGTTTGTACAGCCCCAGTTTGGGATGGTCTGAATGCATATAAACAAGAACATGTTTAGCTGCAGCAAATACAAGGTAAAATTACATTTAAATCTGCCTGTTCACACCCAGTTTGCCCAGACCTTTTCAATAGATGTTAGGACAGAAGACCTAAAAAGACGGTTACTCACCGTTGTAACTGTTCTTCTTCGAGATGTGCTGCTCATATATATTCCAATTAGGTGTGTGCACGCACGGCGTGCACGATCGTCGGAAGATTTTTACCCTAGCAACACTCGGTGGGCCGGCTGGCGCCACCTGGAGTGGCACCGTTGCGGCACCTGATGTTTACCTCAGCCGGCCCAGCACCCTCTCAGTTCCTTCTTGCCGGCTACTCTGACAGTGGGGATGGAGGATGGGTTTGGAATAGATATAAGCAACACATCTGGAAGAACAACAGCTACTACGGTGAGTAACCGTCTTTTCTTCGAGTGATTGCTCATATGTATTCCAATTAGGTGACTCCCAAGCCTTGCCTAGGCAGTGGGGTCGGAGTGAGATACTGCAGAATGCAGGACTGCTGAACCAAACGCAGCGTCCTCCCTGGAATGCTGGACTATGGTATAGTGAGTGGCAAAGGTGTGCACCGATGACGAGGTTGCTGCCCTGCATATCTCCTGTATTGGTATATACGCCAGGAAGGCGGAGGACGAGGCATGAGCTCAGGTGGAGTGGGCAGTAAGGTGCGTGGTGGGAACACCAGCCAAGTTGTAACGCACCCGGATGCATGAAGTGATCCGGGACGAGATGCGTTGGGAGGAGACTGGGAGGCCCTTCATCCAGTCTGCCACAGCAACGAACAGTTGAGTCATTCTCCGAAAGGGCTTTGTCCACTCGATGTAGAAGGCGAGGGCCCTACGGACGTCCAGGGAGTGAAGTTGTTGCTCCCTTGGAGAAGAATGCGGCTTCAGGTAGAAGACCGGCAGAAAAATGTCTTGGTTGACATGAAAGGCCAACACCCCTTTAGGAAGGAAGGCCGGGTGCGGTCACAGCTGTACCTTGTCCTTATGGAACACCGTGTAAGGAGTTCCGAAGTGAGCGCGCTGAGCTCAGATACGTGCTTCGCCGAGGCTACAAGGAAGGCAGTCTTCCAGGAGAAGTACAGGAGCGAGCAGGTGGCCATAGGCTCGAATGGGGCCACCATGAGCGCGGTTATCACAAGGTTGAGGTCCCCTGTAGGGACCGGATGGCAGACTAGTGGGTACAGCCGCTCCAACCCCTTGAGGAACCTACTGACCATGGGGTTGGAAAAAAAATAGAGCGCCCACTCTCACCAGAGTGAAAGGCTGAGATCGCCGCCAGGTGGACCCGCAAAGAGGAGACTCCCAGACCTTGTTCTTTCAGGGACAAGATGGAGTCCAGGATGATCTGCATTGGCACCTGCGAGGGGGTGATACCCCGAGGGCCCCACCAGCAGGAAAAACGGTCCCCTTGGCCAAGTAGGTGGACCTGGTAGAGGGTTTCCTGCTACTCAGAAAAACCTGTTGAACCAGGTCGGAAAAACATAACTCGGACTGGTTCAGCCAACCAGCAGCCACTCCGTGAGGTGGAGAGGTTGCAGGTCGGGGTGACAAACCCTGCCGTGCTCCTGAGTAATCAGGTCCGGCCACAACGGGAGAGAGATCGGAGTGGTCACCGGGAGCTCTAGAAGAGTGGTGTACCAGTGCTGCCTGGGCCACGCCAGGGCGATTAGGATTAGGTGGGCCCTGTCCCTGCGCAGCTTGAGCAGGACCTTGTAGATCAGCGGAAATGGGGGAAAGGCATAAGACAGGTGATCCGTCCAAGGCAGGAGAAAGGCGTCCGTCAGGGAGCGTGGTGAGCATCCCTGGAGCGAGCAGAACACGTGGCACTTCCGGTTCTCGTGAGTCATGAACAGGTCTATATGGGGAAATCCCCAGCTCCGGAAGACAGAGTGGATAACATCTGGGTGAATGGACCACTCATGCGCCTGGAAGGGTCTGCTGAGGCGGTCCGCCAAGGTGTTCTGAACCCCTGGGAGAAAGGAGGTCACCAGGTGGATGGAGTGGGCTATGCAGAACTCCCACAATCATATAGCTTCTTGGCAGAGCGGGGACAAACATGCCCCTCCTTGCCTGTTGTTATAAAACATGGCCGTTGTGTTGTCTGTGAGGACTACAAGACAACGACCCTGGAGGTGCTTGGAAAAGGCTTGGCAGGCAAGACGCACTGCCCATAGCTCCCTTACGTTGAGGTGGAGGGATAACTCTTGCGCCGACCACAGGCCCTGTGTTTGAAGATCTGCCAGGTGGGCCCCCCAACCGAGGGATGACGCATCTGTGGTTGGGGCCAGGGAGGGCTGTGGGGTATGGAATGGCACCCCTTCCGACACCTTCTTGGGGTCCAGCCACCAGTCTAGGGAGGCTAGGACCTGCGATGGCACCCTCAGTACCACAACCATGTTGTCTCTGCAGGGGTGATATGCTGGCGAGAGCCATGCCTGGAACGAACGGAGGCGTAACTGGCATGTCTGGTCATGAACGTGCAGGACGCCATGTGACCCAGTAGACTCAGGTAGCCTCGTGCTGTTGAGTTGGGAAGCTCTGTAGGCCGCGGATGATGGTCACTAGAGCCTGAAAGCGTGCCTCTGGCAGGAACACTCGAGCGAGAGTCGAGCTCGTGGCAATCTGAACCTGCGGCTGGAGCTGGCTGCTAGAGCTGCCGCGGATGAGCCAGTCGTCGAGGTACGGGAATACTTGGATTTGCCGTCGACGAAGAGAAGCCGCTACGACGGCCATGCACTTCGTGAAAACCCTCGGAGCCGTGGAGAGGCCGAAGGGAAGGACGGTGGACTGAAAGTGCCTTTGGTCGACCACAAAGCAAAGAAAACATCTGTGGGGCGGGTAAATAGTTATGTGAAAGTACGCATCCTTCATGTCGAGGGTGGAGTACCAGTCTCCAGGATCCCATGAAGGTATAATAGTACCCAGGGAAACCATGCGGAACTTCAACTTGCCATGAATTTGTTGAGTTCGCGAAGGTCCAGGATAGGACGTAACCCCCCTTTTGATTCGGGGATGAGGAATAATAGGAGTAAAAACCCTTTCCGTTGAACTCCCTTGGAGCCTCCTCTATTGGCCCTATAGTGAGGAGCGTTTGCACTTCCTGAATTAGGAGTTGCTCATGAGAAGGGTCCCTGAAGAGGGACGGGGAGTGATGCTCCGCCTGCGGGCGTAGCTTCAAAAGTTTTGTTTGGGCCCCGCCGATGGTTATGGGGCACCCTGATTCTGGCCAGCCTGATGACCAGGCTGCCTCCTGCTACCACCCGGCCGCGTCTTCTAGCGAAGTCCTGCCTACGCCTGGGCGTAGGGTAGGGGCGATGCTCGAGGGCCCGGAAGGGTGGCGCTGCGTGGCAGGGGTATGCATCCCCAGCGACCGTATTATAGTGCAGCCGTCCTTCAGGGTCTGAAGTCTCGAGTCCGTTTCTCGGAGAAAAAAAGGGCCTTGCCCATCGAAGGACAAGACCTGAATTGTGAATTGTACCTCCGCCGGGAGGTTGGAGGACTGCAGCCATGAGATACGCCGTATGGCAACACCCGAAGCAGGTGTTCCGGCAGCCGAGTCGGCGACATCCAAGGAGGCCTGCAAAAATGTTCTGGCCACCTTTTTGCCTTCCTCGATTAGGGCTGAGTACTCCTGCCTGGACTTCTGGGGAAAAAGTTCCCTGAATTTCCGCATTGAGTTCCAGGTGTTATATTTATAATGACTCAAAAGGCCTGCTGGTTAGCTGCTCTGAGCTGTAGGCCACCGCCCCCCCTGCTCCCCGAGTAGATCTTTCTACCAAACAGGTCCAGGCGCCCAGCTTCCTTAGACTTAGGTGCAGGGCCTAGTGGCCGTGCCTCTCCTTCTCGTTCACAGATTGGACAACCAAGGAGCACGGTTGAGGGTGAGTGTATACGTACTCACAGGACCTTGAGGACGCCATATATTTTCTCTCCACTCCTCTGGCAGTGGGGGGAATCGAAGCTGGAGATTGACAGATTGTAGTGGCGTTGGTCTGGATCATACATACAAAAGGCAGGGCTACCCTGGCAGGGGCATCAGCCAAGAGGATGTCCACCACGGGATCCTCGAGCTCCACGACCTCCTGCACCTCCTCTGGGGGAGGGCGGGATACTGTGGCCTCTGGCACCCGGGGCTCCAAGTGGGCCGATTGGGAGGCTCTAGAAGGAACCCCTTGGGCCTGGTGATAAGACCGCGGTGTCCAGAAAGGCCACTGTTGTGGTCCCTGGGCACAGTCCTGTGTGTTTTCCTGCCAGTGGCTAGGACAATCCATCCCGTGGATTTTGTCCATATGGTAACCTCTCTCCGTTCAGGAGGATCTAGATGCGGAGCGGGAGGTCCAGGGTGGAGCAGAATGCTCCTGCCGGCTGGTACGCGGTGCCATTGGTGAATGTCTCGGTGCCGAGAGCCCGACCTAGACCCTGAAGGGGAATGCCTGGTCGATCGGCTGCAGGACCGGCCTCCCAGGGACCTGTGCTGCGACCGGCACCAGGATCAGGGGCGGTGCCGGGAGCCGTAATAGTGTCGGCTGTATCTAGAGGCCGATCTTGAACGGCACCGCGAGTGTGACCGGTACCGAGATGGGGATCAGTGCCGGGACTGCGAGCGGTGCCGAGAGTGGGGGTCCACCTGGAGTGGGACTGAGACCTCGATCTGGACCTGGATCGGCGTCGGCCAGCTGCTGTGTGTGGTAGTGGGCACAGCATGGCAGGCTTGCCTTGGGAAGGGATAATCCGCACCGGCGGCACTGAAGGCTGATGTGGTGCCGGTTTGATAAGTGCGATCAAGTCCCTCGCTGCCGGAAAAGTGTCCGGTGTGGACGGCAGCGTTAGCTCTACCTCGGTGCGTACCGGGGAGCTCACGGCCACCGAGCTCGATGGACCTTGCAGTGTCGGAGTTGACGATTCTGGGGCAGATGCGGACGGCAGCATTAGCTCTACCTCGGTGTGTATCGGGGAGCTCACGGCCACCAAGCTCGATGGACCTTGCGGTACCGGAGCCGATGGTGCTGGCGCCGGGCCGAAAGACTAGGCCGGGCGGTCCTGTACCGATTGCAGCTGCAGCGGCATCGGGCGGTGTCAGCCCCGGGGTCTGTTTCCCCAAGGTTGGGGATAGCGAACGACGCCTCTGTGGTAACATGGCCAGAGTTGTCCGGTGCCGTAGCTCCTTGCTAGTGCTCGGGCGCTCCAGTGCCGCTGATGCACTGCGTGCCGACGCTGTCGGTGCCGGGTCACGGCGGGGCCGACATCGGGCTAAGTGCCGGTTCTAATAGGAGCTGCTTCAAGCAAAAGTCCCGCTTCTTAGTTCTAGGCTTAAAAGCCTTGGAGATCCGACACTTATCTGCGAGGTGGGATCCCCCAGGCACTTCAAACGGGAGTCATGGGGGGGGTCCCCCGTAGGCATCGGCTTGGAGCCGGCCGACGGCTTGAATCCCGGTGAACCAGGCATGAGCCTGGTACCGGAGGGGAGAGATGGGGAGAAGCCCCTTATCTCCCACTAGTATTTACACTAAACTTCTTAACAAGACTATCAAAACTATTAACAATTACTTAAAGTACTTAAGTACTTAAAACCATTAACAATGCTAAGCGAGTGCTAACTAAGCTAGGGAGGTGGAGATCAGCTACGCTGCGCTCCACAGTTCCGACCATCACGGGCGGTAAGAAGGAACTGAGAGGGCGCTGGGCCGGCTGAGGTAAATATCAGGTGCCGCAACGGTGCCACTCTAGGGGGCGCCAGCTGGCCCACCGAGTGTTGCTAGGGTAAAAATCTTCCGACAATCGTGCACGCGGCGTGCACACACCTAATTGGAATACATGAGCAATCACTCGAAGAAGAACATGAGATTTCTGCAGCTTATTTTTGAATGTTTATAGGAAAATGTGACAATTAACTCTTTACATAAAAGGGATTCATCTAATTGTTGTTAAAAATCATGTGCAATACAAATTATATTTTATTAGAAGCCTACATATTAATCTTCTTGTTAATTAGCTTGCATGATAAATTCAACTACAAAAATTACTTACTGAAAGAAATACAAGGGAAATGATACAAGAAGTAGCTTTAATGGGTTTCTTGCATTTGGGGAACTTATTTATTTTCATTTTATCTTCAGTTGAACTTTTAAAAAATTAAGCGTTTTATGTAGTTTTGCATGAAATTGGTTATCATGAAAATGAGGGACCTGAGTCCTGGCTTTGAGCCAGGCCTAGTGCGGTTAGACACTATACAAGCTTTACCACACAGCTCTGTCAAGACAACTCATTTCTGTCCTGCTGTTCCAAAGGGTATACAACTATCTTTTGGATCCGTCCCTTTTGAAACTTCTAGCACACTACATCAATATTTATGATGTAGTCCATAATTGATGATATATATAGAAACTGTAATTTTCAATGGTTTTCCAATTTTACAACTGTCTAGTAGTACAATATTTTTATATTGTAGAAATGAGTGAAATTTGTTTTGCATTTGTTTAAGTTTAGCAATTGTGATCAAGCAATGTCATATATAACTACTGAAAGCATTACTGCCCACAGCAATATGTATTAAAAAATAGATTTAAATTTGTTTATAAATATACAGGAGTTGAAATTGCATAAGCTATTTAAAATAAGATATCTTTCATATTTTACAGATCTTTGGCTCAATACAAAGCTAAATAAACTTCCACATTCTCTCTTTATATAACTGGCTTATAATGTCAAAATATTGGACAGATTATTCTGGAGTTTACCATAAATCTGTGCATCAGGAGGGATAGGCTGAATGTATAGCATTAAGCCAAAGCATGTGGATGGGCAATGTTTGTTTAGTGGCTGGGATTTAGCTTAAAGGATATTTCAATTCAAGTTTCAAAACACAGACACGAGGAGATCAGGTCAAAGTTTCAGAAAAATGCATTACAATTTGAATGTAGTTTCATCAGGCCTGCACAACATGCGGCCCGCGTGGGCTCACTGTGCGGCCCAAAATCTGGGACTGTGTCCATTGGTCATTTTTGCTGCTTGTCTCTGGGCTGGGGGTTGTCCCAATGCTGCAAAGAGGGTGTTCCCAAAGGAAGGTGCTTGCTTCTAACTCCCAAGGCCGTCGGTATGTCTGCTCTTCTGTAGTCAGCCCACTTGACACTTGTCTGGTTCCCATCCCCTCTCCAAGGGTTGCAGCTGTTTAGAGGTGCCTGCCTTCCACGCCTTCCTCATTCACACCTCATTCATTCAACAGGGCAATTGAATACAAAGTGTGTGTGTGTGTGTGGGGGGGGGGGGGGTCTTATTCTACTTCTAGCAAAAAGACATTTTTCTTTTACCGTAATTATACTAGCTTAGGGGCCCGCTATAACATATTAGCGAGGTTCAATACAAAATCATATAAAAGTTATACAAAAATGCATAATGCAGAGATGTATCTACAACTGCATTGATTGACTGTTGTGTGCAGTAATATAGTGACCCCTGGGGGGGTGAAGAGGGGTGTGATGGTGGGGCCGAGGGGGGAGGGTGCAGGTCCTATTTTACTGCTGTGATCTGGTCACCCTATGCGCGCTGTTTCTTTCCCCCTCTACAGGCTTCCACACCCCAGCGCTAGGGAAGGAGGGGTTGTTACTGCGGGGCAGGCAGCACCGGGGGGATGGGGGTGTTTCCGTGGGGCCCAGGGGTTTCAGCCCTCAGCTGTTTTCTTTGGAGTAATATGGCCCTCGCCGCTTTACACGTTGTGCAGGCCTGCACTATATTGTACCAGAAAGCATCAGCCTCTGCCAATGGTTACTTACACTGGAATTATTCAAATTCATGATAAATGCACTACTAAAGAAAGAGCCTCAGCACAATTCATGTTCATGATGCTCACATTTCTGGCACTCACAGTCACTGCCAATCCACAGGCTTGGGGTATGGGACATGAGCATCTGAAATTCTACAACGTGTCAAAAAGAAAAAGACTCTCTTCCCCCGATCCCTCCCCAAAAATGGAACTACTAATGGAGAAGAGAGATGCTCTTTGATATCAAAAGGTTTGAGGCTTTCCTCTGAAAAGCAATGAAAAACCAAGCATACAGAATAAAATCTACTTAACAGCAAAGTGTTTGGACTCTGCCGCAGACTGAAAATTCTGCAGCACCTTCAATTAAAAATGGAGATGTTAAAATAAATTAAATAGGATTATCATGATCAGTAGATTATCCCCTGCTAATTATTTTGACATTGTCCCCACACTATCGTTTTGCAGTATGCTAGAGATTTTTGTATCCATAATGTATAAGCTGCGTCTTGGAAACTGAAAGGCAGAAGATGGAGATTTGGCATCTGGGTATGGAATAGTTGGGGCTTTTGGCATCATGTAGTTTAGGATTGTGTATAAGAAAGTTAGCTAGATATTTCAGTGAAATGGAGGAAATGCTGACACTGAAATGGTAATAGGCTTCAAAGTCACTGAGATACATGGGGCAGTTCACATTGCTTAGAATTATTGTTTCAGGTCATCTGCAGAGTCAGGAAGACAGTACTACTTTGGTTTACACTCAGTTCACATCTACAGTGTTCTCTTCTCAGTGTAATCATAAGTAGAAACATTTTTTAAAAATAAAAGCTTAGATTATGGACCATAACTGGGGACAAAGACATGGAATTGTTATATTCACAGTACCTTGCTTGTACTGCTACTGAATGCTGTTAAAGGGCATTTCTCATCCCATGTGATAATAGTTCTCCATTAGTTCACTTTAATCTTCCACCAACCCTATCTCTGTGATTGAGGGGGGTGAGGGGAAAGGGTTCCAGTTAATTTGTCTTCCCCAATTGGAAAAAGAGGATCTGGCAATGCCAATGACACCTAGTGTCAGCTCTTGGTGCATCAATGGTGACAATCCCACTTCACCTGGTACATGTGAGTGGAGAGTGCTGCTTTGATTTATGTCTCACTGCCTGGGAGTTTTAAAAGAAGACAGTAACATTTTCAAAAATGTACCTAGTGATTTAGGTGCCTATGTCCCATTGCACTTTTGAAAATTTTTCACTCGGAGACTAGGTTGCTATCAGGCTGGGAGAATAGGAAGATTCCTTCAGTCCAGGTGACAATGCCAGCATGAATGCAGAATTGGTTTTTCTTTTTATTATCTTCAAGAGAAGTGTTTAAGGGGAAAATGTATATCCCTAATACTGAGGAAAGGCCTAAATTAATCTCTATGATTTATTAAAAGGTTATTCATGAGGAAATATTCTCTCTTTTGTACTGCCAAAGCCAGCCAAGATTAAAGTACTGGTTGGGTGATAAACTGTCAAAGTACTGTTTAAGTTTATCAGCAGCTTTAATTTATGCATCAAAATGTGCAGAAATCCTTAAAATGTTAGGGAAGGTTATTCCATCATAATTTGCTAGTTTACAACACTGTCTCCCCTAGTCTAATTTTTCTTGTCTCTTTTTTACATATAACCTTCCCATCATATAGCTGGTATGTTTTGTAAAACCCTGTTAAATCATAGGAGGGAAAATATTGATAGTGGGTAAAAAAAAAGTGCCTAAGTGAAAGTCAATGATTTAGGCTCCTAAACCATTCAGGTGATTTTAAAATTTACCCAGTGGGATTAAAGTGAGTCAGGTTGCACCATGTATTCATTTAAAATTAAATATAAATCCAAGTTAAATGGAGCATATCTAATCAGAGTACTATTGTATATAGGTAAGTAAGCAATACTTTTTTTTTTCTATACACAAATGCAAACATATGAGACAGGAATATATCATATGAAAACATAAGGTGTCTACAGTGATACCCATGATACTAAATAGGGCGATTTGTGAACTACAGTAAATAAAATAAAATAACATCCCTATTTTTACTCAATATTCCCATTTATACATTCCAAAACAATTTTAGCTCTTCGTCACCACTTCTCACATTCAGTTCATCACAACCCTCAAGTCCTTTTCAGAGTCATTACTTTCCAAAAAGCAGTCAACTCATCCTGTAATTGAGACACACATTCTTTGTTCCTAGATGTATGACCTTGAGTTTGCTTGTACTAAAACATGTTTTTCAAATGGGCCCACTTTGCAGAGTGATCTGGATCACTCTATCATTATTTACCATTACCCCCCTTATGTGTCATCGGCAAAACTTTTGGAGCAATCTTATTATATTTTCTTCCAAATAATTTATAAAGATATTGAATAGCATTGGACCAAGTACAGATCCCTGCAGGATCCCATGGCTTCATCTTGTGTTCAATTCTTGACCATTTCAAATAGAATTTGTGCTAGATGGCTATTCTTAACTTTTTGCAAACAAGTTTTTGAAATTGTCAGCACTGATAAATATTAATTTTTCATTTCGAAGTCAACTGAAATTAATACAATGGTTTCCACATATCAGTGTGTATTGTAATGATAATATGCAATATTAAACAATATTACCTGGAAGGAAACGCAAGAACAAGAATAATGTGATTGCTAATGTAATTTCTATAATGAAAGAATAGTGGGAATTTGAACTAGCAACATTACTTACGATGAAAGGAGATTTTCAGAAGTACGTGAGAGATTTAGGAGCCCAAGTCCCATTAAGAATCTTAAATTTCTTAGGCATTTCTGAAAATCTTTCCTAAGGGGCAGGGGTAGCCAACCTGAGCCGGAGAAGGAGCCAGAATTTACCAATGTACATTGCCAAAGAGCCACAGTAATACATCAGCAGCCCCCCCCCCCCCCCCCAATCAGCTCCCCGCTCCCAGTACCTCCCGCCCACCGGCAGCCCCGCAGATCAGCGCCTCTCCCTCCCTCTCTGCACCTCCTGATAGCTGTTCCGTGGCATGCAGGAGGGGCAGGAGAGAGGGCATAGCAGGCTCAGGGAAGGGGTGGATTGGGGGCAGAGCCTGTGGCAGAGCCAGGGGTTGAGCAGTGAGCACCCGCTGGCACATTGGAAAGTTGGCACCTGTAGCTCCAGCCTCAGAGTCGGTGCCTATGCAAAGAGCTGCATATTAACTTCTGAAGAGCCGAATGTGGCTCCAGAGCCACAAAGTGGCCACCCCTGCCAAGGGGTATAAATATCACTTTACCATTTCCCATTTTAATGCCAGATTCTGACAGCCTCTCGTGTTGAGTAGAATCTGAAATGAATCAATAATACTATACAATTGTTAATAAGGGTTACAAAATCTGGCTCTTAATCATTAGGATGCTTATGTAATTACTTTCAATGGAATTTTTTTGTAATATTTTCAACACTTAATAGCTTGTTTGCTAAGGCACACCTAACACGTGAAAACTAAAATAGATGGCGATGAGTTCACCTAGGTAATGAATATCTATTTAAGCGTTCCATTGCATTGTCAATGCAAATCCAAACAGAGGCAATATATTTTCAAGTGTAATCATGATAAACTGAAAAGCACTCTGTTTTGTTTAGATTTTTTAAAAGTAACTTTCAGAAAAATAGGTTTTTCAGAAGTATGGATTTGACAAACTATATATAATACCTAGGAGTACACAAGTAATAAAAGATAAATTAAGGATAAGTAATCGTGCATGCAAAGAGTTTCTCTACAATTTCTTGAAAAGATGGAGTTGTATCACATGTGCAAAATTTTAAAGGCCGATAATAAAGCTGCATATTCACTTAGTGCAAAATCTCTTCCCAATTTGTTTAATGTTGCTCTTATGTAGAATATATTTCCATTTATTGGTATGAACAATTGCATCTTATTGCACACTTAAAATGTATCCCTTAAAGATGTCTGTTTTTTTGAAGAGTCAAATCCTGAAAAAAACCACAGAAATTCAGAATTTGGCTGTGTCTAACTCATGGTATTGTACCCAAGTATTGCACTTTGTATGGTTTTAAGACTAAGAGCTATTCTGAAGTTTACCTGAAAAAACTAGATTCACTGTATCACTGGGGTTCAAAGGATGATATAATAATGGTTTAACAGACTTAATTCTGAATTTATTTGCTTGCGTGAGTTCATACCCTTCACTTTGAGTGTTTAATATATGTATTATCACAAACTTATCCTAAAATGTTCTATGTTCAGACTACTGAGAAATAAATGTAAAAATGGTCCAGAGTTGGTTTAAGCAAATGGAACAAGTTGGAATATTAAGAGAAAGTAAATCTGAGGATCTGTTAAATAATTTAGCTCCCAAAGCAAGACAATTTCAGCAAGGATTAGAGTTTAGAGGATCAAAAAAAGATAACTATTCATTATCATAATATAGAATTTTAAAAAGTGTTAAAATGGCATAAGAAATTAAAACAAAGGTCAGTCATAAGAGGTACTAGAAATTCCAGGAAAACACCACAAGAATTTGCCTCCAGTGGATGGACTAAAATTATTGAAGCCATCCTGGAAGGGTCAATGAATCAAACTAAACAGCTTTCACACTTCCAGAAGCATGCTCTGATAGATTAGAACAATAATCTCCTTAAACACAGAATCACTAGCAGGTGCACACTGATACTATAAAACCTCAAATGCCATAAAAATATGGATTGAAACTAGACTCAGGGACTCCTAAGAAAGCTACTCAGTGGTACAAAAGATTCTTAGCTCTTAGCAGTTTTGTTCTGCAATCTGAACACATGTTCCATTAAAAATATACTATTTTCAACTCAAAGCCAGAATTCTTAACTAGCTCCTGTAAAAATGAATTCAGTCCAGTGGAAAGAAAGCATCAAATAAAAGATTCAGATTCTTTGGTGGGCTTTTCTGCTGTGCCTGAGACTGAAGTGCTTTCATTTTCCAGCATTTTTTTAGTTGTTTCTTCAGCAACAGCTTTTTCTCTCTCTTTTGGCTTCTTCTTTTCATGAACCCATGGGATGAAAGATAATATAATTCCTCCAATAATGGGGGGAACTCCAGCCAGGTAAAATGCTACATCATAGGTACCTAGGTAGTCCCGCAGTATACCTGGGGAAATAGAGAATTGTCACTAATATGTAATGTTGCTGCTGCGGTTTTATTCAAAGAATGCTTATTCATAGATTCAGAGACTTTAAGGCTAGAAGGAAATATTTATGATCATCTAGTCTGGCCTCCAGCATAACATAGGTTGTAAACAATTTCACCTAATGATTTATTTATCTAGTCCAATAATGGGTGGCTGAACTAGGGCATATCTTTTAGAACAAGATCCAATCTTGATTTAAAGACTCCAAGTGATGAAGAATTTACCCTTGAAAATCTGTTCTAATGGTTAATTACCCTCACTGTTAAAAACCTGCATCTTATTTCCATTTTGAACTTTTGATTTAAACTTCTAGCCACTGAATCTTATGATGTCTTTGTCTGACAATTAAATAAGATATTGTCTCCCTCTGCAGGTAACAATAGTCTTTGATCAAGCTGGCTCTTGAACATTACATTACATATGCTAAAGAGATTGCACTCCTTCATAGTTTCTCTTTGTAAAGTGTGCTTTTCAAATGACAAATCATGCTTGTGGCTCTTTTGTGAATCCTCAGAGGAGTGAAGTTCTGGAACAGCCTGCCAACGAAGCAGTGGGGGCAAAAGATGTATCTGGCTTCAAGATTAAGCTTGATAAGTTTATGGAGGGCATGGCATGATGGGATAGCCTAATTTTGGCAATTAATTGATCTTTGACTATTAGCGGTAAATATGCCCAATGGCCTGTGATGGGATGTTAGATGGGGTGGGATCTGAATTACTACAGAGAATTCTTTCCTGGGTGTCTGGCTGGTGAGTCATGTTCAGGGTTTAGCTGATCGCCATATTTGGGGTCAGGAAGGAATTAGGGTTAGGGACATGGGGGGGTTTCGCCTTCCTCTGCAGCATGGGGCACGGGGCACTTACTGGAGAATTCTCTGCACCTTGAAGTCTTTAAACCATGATTTGAGGACCTTAATAGCTCAGACATAGGTTAGGGGTTTATTACAGGAGTGGGTAGGTGAGATTCTGTGGCCTGCATTGTGCAGGAGGTCAGACTAGACGATCATAATGGTCCCTTCTGACCTTAAAGTCTAGGAGTCCTCTCCAACTATTCAACGTCCTATTAAAGTGTTGACACCAGACCTGGATACATTATTTCAGCAGTGGTATAACCAATGCCA
Source organism: Chelydra serpentina (assembly GCA_037349315.1). NCBI lineage: Eukaryota > Metazoa > Chordata > Testudines > Chelydridae > Chelydra > Chelydra serpentina. The sequence continues at coordinate 51,780,361 of JBAIAC010000010.1, forward strand.
CATAAAGGGCATGGCTACACTTGCAGATGTAGAGCGCTGGGAGTTAAACCAGCCTTTGGAGATCGCAGCAGGGAAAACGCTGCCATGTGTTTACACTGTCAGCTGCAAGCGCACTCGCGTGGCTACATTAGCAGCTCTTGCAACGCCACAAAGAGCAGTGCATTGTGATACCTATCCCAGTGGGCTGCAGCGTGCTTTTCAAAGGGGGGTGGTGGAGTGCGACAGGGAGTGTGTTTTGGGGGGTTGAGAGTGTATCAGCATGCGGTCTTGTAAGTTTCGACAGCAGAAGACCCCCTCTCCTTCCCCTCTCACACACTCACAACAGCAGCATTCCACACTAATGGCTTGCTTTGTCCCGGAGCAGATAAGCAGCCGGCTGTCAGAAATGGAGCTTTGAAAGGGGATATCCGCATTCCTGTAACCAATTTCAAAACAATGAGAAGAGTGGCCACTTGACATCAGGGGATTATGGGATGTTTCTGGAGGCCAATCACAGCGCAGTAATGCAACACCTCATTCACACTGACACCCGGGTGCTTCAGCCGGGGCGCAGCAAGCTCATGGAGGTGGATTACCAGGAGCACTCCAACTGCAGAGTCCAGGCACTCTACGTGCCTTGCCAGTGTGGACACATCAGGAGTTAGGGTGCCTGGGGCTGCTTTAATGTGCTCTAACTTGCAAGTGTAGACAAGCCCAAAGAGTTAATATCCCCTTCCTACTGCCGCTCAGTATTTTCATACTGTTACATCCAAAGATCTGGTTAGCAGAGCACCACATTTGGAGCTCACAATCAGCTGGTTATTGGCAATGGCCCCATGATCGTTGTCCTGGTCAATGCTTTTTAAGGTTTACTCTCCAATTATGTAAATATTGCCTAAATTCTTTGCTCCTAGATGTATTGCTTGCATATTATATTAATATGCATTTGATTGCACCCAATTTACCAAGCAATCCAGATCAGTCTGTACCACTGCCTTCGTCATTATTTGGCAGCTCACCAATCTGTATCATTTGCAAACTATCAACAATGATTTTATATTTCTTTCCAGATATAAAAATATTAAACAACCTTTGGCTGAGAACCAATTGCTGTGGGAGCCCATTTGAAATTCTCCAAATTCTGGCATTAGCCACATGCCCATCATCATATAGGATATCTGTGACAGAGCACAGGACAAGATTCTAGGTCTCCTGCAGCTCAGTGCTTTAAGTCACAGGATAACTGTTTTCTTCTGATCGGTTTGCTCCTAGGCTAAGCTTGGGAACTTAGACATGCAAACCATGTGCCCTCTGAGTGACAAACCCTTTCCCAAAGATTGAGTGTCATGTTCATGTTGTGTATCACGGAAAAAACACTGAAGTTTGTTGTCCTGCTTTACTCACTTAATGGGCCATAATTTAGAAATAGAAAGATTAAAATAAGTGCACTTCTCTCTAGGGAGAAAACCTTCACCCTAAAAGTCATAGTCTTTACTTTCACAAAGAAACAAATAAATGCTGAAATTGTAAAAGTGAATATTAAAAAGTATAATGAACATTTTGTTTATTAGTACATTTTACTGAACAAACGAACATTTTAATCTTGAAAAATATGTCCAAGTGTAAAATAATATTTGGCTTCTTTTGGCCTTAGAATGAGGTATCTTGCACTACAATTAATGTCATTTCTGTCATAAATGTAAACTAAAATTATTAACCCAGGCAAAGATTTAAAAAACATATGTAGTAATAGAATGATGTTAGCGGGCCACATAAGGTCTGGTCTACACTGCGGGGTGGGAGGAAGACGCGCTAAGTCAGTCTAAGTTATGCAACCTCAGCTACGAAAATAGCGTAGCTGAAGTCGACATACTTAGAGCTACTTACCGAAGTCTCTTCACTGCAGTAGGTCGACTGCTGACGTTCCCCCATCGACTCCACCTACGCTTCTCATTCCGGTGGAGTACCGGAGTCAACGGGAGAGCGCTCAGCGGTTGATTTATCGTGTCTTCACTAAACACGATAAATCAACCCCCGCTGGATTGATTGCTCTGGAGGTAATTGTAGACATGCCCTAAGTATCAATGATAGTTTGATTAAAGTAATTTGAGCAAAATTTTAATTTAGTCTGGTTTAAATATTTGTTTATTATCCTACAATAGTTCTCAATTAAATTACAGCCTACGAGTCATCCTTTTTAATTATTATTAAATATTTATATTATGGTAGCATATAAAGGCCCCAATCAGATTGAGTGCAAGCAAAATGCATGAATGCTAAAGACTGTATAAAAAGGAGCAATATAACATTTTATTTTTCTGGGGAACTTGTTGTTTAAGCTGTATAGGTCTGAAAGGAACACATTACCCTTTTTATGCCACAAACTTTAAAACCCTATCTGCAAGGATGTGCATTATGCCAACCATTTTACTATCCAGGAACTGGACTCTTTGGGTATGTCTACACTGCAGTAAAACACCTGCAGCTGGCCCATGTCAGCTGACATGGGCGAGTTGTATTTTATTGCAGTATAGACATACCCTTTGGAGCCAATACTTTTGTTTTTAAGAAGCAATTAAGTGAACTGCAGCCTCTCTCCTCACATATGCATGTGGACATTTCGGAACCCAGTGAAAATTGCTTATAGTCTCTAAAAGTATGTCTACACGACACCCTCCTTTCAGCGGTGTACAGTACATACATAACATGCCCCTCTAGCACAGGTATAAACAGCAGTGTAGATTGTGAGGCATGGCATAGGTGTGTACAATAAGGCCACGCCTGAACCCATTGAGTATGTATTCTACTCACCCAAGCAGTGCCTCCTCCTGTCTATAATGCTATTTTTAGCAGGGTAGTGACCCACTGTTTTCCCATTGACAGAGCCTTTCCCTGTCACAATGAAAGACTCCAGCAGAGGGGAAAGGTTCGGACAGTGGGAGGCAGCAGGGAAAAGATTCTGGTAGTTCCCCACTGCAAAACCTTTCCCCACTGCTTCCCCCCGCCAAAGCCTTTCACTGACATATATAGCTACACATCGCAATGTGGATGGAGCCGGTCTTTCACTGCAGCAGGTAGTTATACATACCCTACATGCTGCTGCCAATGGTGTGCAGTGTAGACACAGTCTAAGTTGGTTGCACATATGATCGGAGGACTACAGGTTACAGCCTATACACTCAGAAATAGGAAAAATATCAGATCATTAAACCCAACCTGAAAGCCTGTGTTTCCTTTTGGGAAGGCAAACTGTTATACCTATGTGTTTGAAGATACCAAGGACAAATAAGAATTCAAGGACAAAAGTAAAATAGGAAAATTAAAGGTAAATCAATAATCCAGGGAAAGATACCCTACCGTACATTTTAGAGAAAACAAAATGGCACACAACTAACCTTTAGCATTTGTCTCATCTTAAAAGCTTGTAGCTCATCTTGAATTCAGAAAATGAATATTTGAAAAATCAAATTTAATGTAAATAGACCTATGTTAGATAAACAGACTACAGACTGTCCCAACATTTACCTGCAATGGGTGGACCAACTATCATAGGTACTGACATGAGTCCTAACAGGAATCCTATGGCCTGGGAGACATCCTGTGCACCAACTAGCTCAAAGGCAATAGGAGCCATGATACAAATGAAGCAGCCATCGAATAGACCCATGAAGAGGCAGACAGCAATGAGACTTCCCAAGGCCTGGCACAGTGGAATCATCATGGACATCAAGCCAATTAAGAAGAATGAGATCACCTAGACAATGGCAAAAAAGTAAAAACAAAAACAAAAAAAAACCAATCACATCAAATCAATGAGAGTTCTAAAATAGGGGGTAAATGCAGGAATTAAACTGTGAGGAATTAAATTAGCTGTCTATATTTACTGTATTTAAAAAGAAAAAAAAAATCAAAAAAGAACCACAAAACAGTTCCTTGCTTCCTGACAAAGTTTCTACTACTTACTCCACAGTAATGATGGATGACTCAGTTTCCATGTACATCAACATTTTTTTAAAAATCTGCAGCTGCTGGAAACTATCCAGCTCCTCCTCCCCATCCTGGCAGTGTCTTCTATTTGTGAGCTGGGGAGCTGGACTCTGACAAGTCCAGCAGCCCTAGTAGCAGCTCTGCAACCCATTTGTGTGTGCGCGGGGGGGAAGGAAATTCTGCATAGAACATTAATTTCTGTGCAAATTCTGCATTGCGCAGTGGTGCAGAATTCCACCAGCAGTATAAACCATTTTCTGGCATTGTAACATGATATAGCATATTCAGGGAATCGGGGTGTTGTGAATTATCTGCAGAGATCAGTACTTTTCATACGAATGCCAGGACAGAGGAAAGGGTTTTTCTTGGGGGAAGATTTCCCAATCCTGTTATGTCCCATAAACCACAGAAGACTTTTTAGGCAGTGTTTACACTAGGGAAATTTACAAAAGAATTCCCACTAGTTCTAATGCCACTTCTGCAGAACTCTTTGGAGCCAAAGTGTAGACAAGACGACATTGCCGGCCACATCCATTTTTGCCACTGCTTCAAATTAGACTTGTTTTTCAGCAGGCTTAACTAAAACAGTGGCAAAAATAGATCTGGCTATCAGAGATTTGCCTACATTACAGTTCCCACAAATTCTAGTACTAGATCACCTCTCCAGGAGATAGGATCATGGCTGAGTGTAAGCAGGACTGCTGATGTAGTCCAATATTGCTCTTCTAAAAGCAGTCCAATTTTGCTCAAAAAAAAAAAACCCAAAATCATAGAATATCAGGGTTGGAAGGGACCTTAGTAGGTCATCTAGTCCAACCCCCTGCTCAAAGCAGGACCAATCCCCAATTTTTGCCCCAGATCCCCAAATGGCCCCCTCAAGGATTGAACTCACAAACCTGGGTTTAGCAGGCCAATGCTCAAACCTCCCCCCAAAATCTCTGTGGTTACATAAAAACATTGTCAATAAGCCTCTAGTTGTGTTCCAAAGCAACTTCCATTGAGTGAGGAAAAACCAGTGACCATTTTAGACAAAGTTCAGATTAACCAATCATTCAAGTATAGACAAAGATGAATCCACCTTATCTGTGACATTTAGTAGTTAAATAGTAAAAGGCTGAGAAAGACCAAATATGATAAGAATCCCTTGATCACAATCATTGTTAATTGGAAAAGTCATCATCTGGAAATACATTTTACATAGAACAAAGGGCAAATAACTAGCCCATGGAGGAAAGATAGATTCAGAAAGCTTTATATCTCCTTTTTGTCTCCCACTACCCAGAATAGACCTCAAGTTCAAGGTGTCTCTGCTCCCCACCCACCAAAAAAAATAATAAAATAAAACACACACACACACTGGTTGATCTTACAGTTAGGGTTGTACTCAAGTGCATTTTGCTTACTGTGGTTAAAGCAGAAGTGAAAATAAAACGCTAACCCTGATCGGCTAAAAGATTCAGGTGGCATTGTTGTGGAACCAAACAACTTGTTTAGGAAGCAAACTTCTACAAAACAAAGCAACTTCCTAAAAAAGGATAAAGAAAATGTAGCAGATTGCTAAAAATTTGCAAAGGAGAATCCTTGTAAATCATTTCACTACAAGATGGTAGAATCTTAGTGGGAAGTAGATATCTAGTTGAATTAGTCATTTAATTCATAACTAGAGTTGCTGAAAATGTTAAATACTGGCACACTGTACACATTGTGGATAATACTGTTGTAAAATACTGCCTGTCTTTCTGTAGCCAAAGAAATCTCAATTACCATCATTATCCACATCTACTCTCTCAGTTAAGAGATACAAATGTGAAGGAATGCTAAATTTACTGTTGGACTGTTTCAAAAACTAGCATACCACTTTGGAGAGATGGTGAATACTCACTTCCCCTCTTAAAAGTGCTGCTTTGAGGCAGAAGAGACAGATGCAGGAGACTGGCTTAGAGAGTATACATGTCTCCTCTCTTTAAATTAGTTGAAACAGAAGATCCTTAGTCATTTAATTAGTAAAATCTGTGTCCTGGAAGAGAATGTCAGAGTTTTTACCTTAGTCATCTAAAGAAAAAAATCTTGGAGCAACAATTGATGCTTCAAAATAAATGATGCAGCTACAGAATTTAATGAGTATTATTGCAAGTTTGACACCTATCAGACGAAGAGATAAGATTGTGGTGGCTTTTAAACTACGTGCACCTTCTCTTTTCTGCCTATTTGCAATTGGTCATAGCAATAACACATTTTTCTAAGTGTTACAGTAGGTTATAAATCAGTCCAAAAGTATGTTCGGTGTTCCTTCATCCTCCACATTTGAATCCCTTAAATGTGAGTAAATGTACATAGCCATGGTAACAAAGATTTGTCCATCTACAGAAAGGCAGTCTTCCACAGCAACACTGTCCATTGAATGCAGTGCAATTAAAATCCATTAGATGTCTCTCTTGTTCTGAATGGAGTTTCTCTTCCCATTCTTTTTTTGAAGTGATTAATACTACCTAAAAACCCTTCAGAACTAGAGCTGTGCAAAATATTTGCATTAAACCTCAAATCTACTCATAATTTCCAAGGCTTTCACAAAACCATGTTCATGAATATGAAACAAAATTGTTTGCACAGCTGTGAAACCTGTGAGCCTCCACTCTTTCCCCAAATGTAGGTGTCTTTGTAGGCTTGAGGGGCAGTAATACGCTTCCTTGTCCTTTCTGCATGGGCCAAGTGGCTCCATTTGCCACTTCCCTGGGGTTTTGGTGGATGACAAACAGTCACTTCTTCCATCGGGGTCTTTAAGGTACATAGCTAACATTCACAAGGTCTTCTTAGCATGGGAATAGGACACTAAGGAATAGGGAAAACATAACTTTGTGCCAAATGACACTAGTTGATTCGGGTTAAGAAAAAGCACTAGAATCTTTAGTGCAGTATCACTAGGAAACTCTTCTCTAGCATCCATATCCTAGGTATTATAGGGTATGTTTTCTAGCATGTAGTTGTTAGGGAATCCCAAAACAGTTCTCTATCTACTATGCTAAATAGATTACAGCATGTCTCTGAACTTCAGCTCAACAGAACCAGCTGCAACAGAAGAGTTTTCCGCTATTAAAAAGCAAGGATCCTTAGCACATCCTGTTCCCTCAGAAACCTTCATCAAAGGGCTCACAAAGGCATCTGTTCCCATAACTACTGCCCCCTGAGCATGCTACTGGGAAGGAAGCAGCCACCTAAAACCTCCAAACAGCATGGGATCTATGGCCACCTGCCTCTAGGAGGAAAGAGTGAGGTAGATCACCAGCTCCTCCTGCTTAAAAAACAAAGGTAAAAAGGGGTTTAAAGATTTAGAGACTCGTGCACTTAGTCCTGAAGGACCCTGGTATTGGTAAATGAATATACATTCTGCCTAAAGGTTTGAATTTAAAAAACTTAAAGGAATTCTGTTCACTTCCAGTTCCTGCAGACCAAATCGTAGGGTGTAGTTCATAAACTCCCTTGCAGTCCAGACTCTCAAGCATCTGAATGGTTTAATCTATATAAAAAGATTCCAGGAATATCATTCTGAAGCCTGGAATGTTATTCTGAAGCCTAAAATGTCAGTACAGAGTGTGAAGCAATTGAGAAACAGCTGCAAGCATGGCTGGGAGATGATCTTGTTTAGAATATCTCCAGGTTCAATCATCATTGGGATTCATGGTCTGTTACCATCCAATTAAGTTCTCAGCCATTTTTGGCTTAAAAAAAATAAAATCATTCACATCTTTATAAATTACCCCTGGCCACCAGCATGAGCTTTCATCTACTAGTAAGAATACACTGTGCTAAAAAACCTGAGTCTTGCATGTTTTCCCAAGATTGAGTATCATTTGTCCAGATACATTTACATTACATGTGTATGTGACATTAAAAGCTGTTTTAATTAAAAAGGAATCACAACATTTTCTAGGTAGTTTTCTATTAAGTATCTAGACAAATGCATTTTCCTGTAAGTATAGTGCCCTCTTCTAGTTGGCAGGGCAGACAAAGCTGCCTGCTTTGAAATACTCTCTAATTCAGAGGAAAGGTAATGCACACAGCAGGAAGATGATACATCAAAAACAGTGACATTTGCCTCAAAAAAGTAAGGTTTCATGCAATCACATAAGTTATTATGAGGGGCACAACTTCACGTGTTGCCACTAGAGTTGTACTCAAAAAATGCTGGTGAAAGTAGTGGACAATTCTGGTTTCAGGAAGGCAAAAATCAGTCAGTCATTTTGCTTCCCATTTTTCCCAATGAAATTGAAAGTCAGTTTTGGAATGCACAAAAGTCTTGCTATTTCACAGAAAAAGAAGCAGTTTCTCTCTGAAATTTCTCATAAAAATTACATTTCACAATAGGGCAAGTCATAAATTTTTGCTGCAGGAAAATTGCAAACATTTGTTAGTAGCAGCAAACATGCGCACCTCATTTGTGACTTTCATTGCACACATACTGTACATTTAAAATGAAAATGAATGGTTTTGCATAGCTTTAATCACCAGCTCAGATCTTATTGCCAAAAATATTAACTAGCAGAATAAGAAAAAGGTAAACAAAGCTGACTGTTAGTCTACTGAATCATCATGCAGAAGCTGTACCTGTAAATAAACTTTTTTTGCACCAGGAATATAGTCTGCAACTCTGCCGAAGATCAATCGGCCGACTCCTGAAGTGATGCCAAGACACAGCAGAAGCACCTCTTCTTGTACATTTTCACCAAGCCTCTCTTTTACATGTTTCATCTGTTTAAAAAATGGGGACGGGCAGAGAAAATGATGTGGAAATAGAATTAAGAATAAGAAATCTTTGAAAAAAAAATTATAACTCTCCCCCCCGACCCCCACTGCTTTCAACCACGTTTTAATTCTCAAAGTTCACCAATTCTGTTTTGGAGGGGTTATAAATATTTTTTTTAACTGTTTGATCAATGCCACATGAGATACTGACAATAGAAACTATTTAAAAGGGTGCTGGTCAGTTCTATTCTATTTGCAGTTATTCAATTACAAGGCTTGCTTGACCCAACAAAGCAAAAGGTGGACTTGGGGATCCAGGACCTATACTCCCAAAGAACTCGTTGCTTCCCTGCTCAGTATTGCTGACACTGTCAGGTCTGAAGGTAAAGCACAGCTGGGGAGTATCACCACAATACTCTTTTCACGAAGACAGGAGCGGTCCTTGCCAATTGGCTGAGAGCAGAGTGGAGATTATAGACATAAGAGACCCCTGCTGTATTAGCAGTATTGCTAATTCCAACCCTTTCAAAATTCATGAGTCAGTGTGACACTGGCAGACCAGGTGCCAGCTCGTGCCAGAGCCCCAGGCCAATTCACTTGTGTATTAGTATATAGATCAAAGTGATTGTTAAAGGTATAAGAGTGTATTTGGTGTTTAAATTTCATGAAAACTAGTGGGATATTACTTGCATTGTTTTCACTTATCTGTATCCCTGTTATAACATGGTAGCAAACATTTACATTGTATACACCCCTGAAACTAAATAACTCATCAAACGAGAAAGAAGCCTTGTGGAATGCAAATAAGAACTTTAACAGAAAAGTGCTAATTTTGAAGCAAGTGGTCATCATGTGTGATGACCGGAGGTCAGAGGCTCAAAATTCATTCCTCACTCCATCAAAGGAAAAGCCCACGTGGGTAGTGACAATGTCAGTTTGTTTTCAGTGAGAAGCTATAAGTATGGATTCCAGGAAACAACCTGCATCTCTGTACTGATTGGACTCTTACAGGGAAGTGTACCTGATACAAAGTGGAGATCCCCAGAGACAATCTGCGTATTTTGAAAAGACTTTTGAGAAACTGGCAGTTTATTACATAACTTCCACCATTTGGAATTACAAACTGTGACTCACCTGTGCATATATTTTACCTGCTTTAACTTCTCAATAACGCTCATTTCCTTTTCTTAGCTAATAAACCTTTACTTAGTTTACTATAGAACTGTCTACCAGCGTTGTCTTTGGTGTAAGATCTAGAGCAGGGGTTCTCAAACTTCATTGCACCATTACTACATGACCCCAGGATGTAGGGCCGAAGCCTGAGCCTGCCCGAGCCCTGCTGCCCTCAGTGGTGGAGCCAAAACCAATGCCCCACCACCCCGGGGGGGGGGGGCAAACCCCGAGCCCCAGCACCCTCGGTAGGGGGCAAAGCCAAAGGGCTTCAGTCCCAGGCAGGGGGCCTGGAACCTGAGCCCCGCTGCCCAGGGCTGAAGCCCTTTGGCTTTGGCCCCAGGTGGTGGGGCTCGGGCTTCGGTCCTGGGTGGTGGGGTTCGGACTTTGGCTTAGGCTCCAAGACCCAGCAAGTCTAAGCCCGCCCTAGCAACCCCATTAAAATGGGGTCGCGACCCACAGTTTGTGAACCGCTGATCTAGCAGACCAACTGATCTGGGCTAAGTGACTGGTTTCTTGGGACTGAAAGCAACCTAAATGCGATATCATTTTTGGTGTAAGTAACCATTTTATCACAAAGTCCAGTTTGTCTGGGTGGCAAGATGGACTAGAGAGTCTAAAGGGACCGTCTGTGGGTCCTTGGTAAGATTGTTACAGTGATCCAGGAGTTCACATTTGTCACTGGCTTGGTGAAATCTAATTATAAAACACACCACCAGTTTGGGATGTCTGCCCTGAGGTAGGCACTTTTAGTCGTGAAACGCTCATTTGAGACAGCGTGACAGTCAGGACTTAAAAAGAACCCCAAACTTATTTTTAAGCCAATCTCTTGATTTTTTTTGATTTACTTTCTGGTCTCTGAGCCTTCACAGTATACTCTGGTCACAGTTTCAAGCTTTATTTCTCAATCATGAGGGCTAGAAACTTACTTAAAGGTGAGATTTTCACATAATGGCTTGACTCAAGGAGCTGGGGCTTTAAGAAAAATGCCACTTATCACAAGTTTTTCAAAAATATCACAAGAGTTGGCAACACTGATTAGTCAGAGTGGGGTGCCTTGCAGCAAGTGGGGTGAGAGGATCCAGAAAGACCACTCATCTACTGTGCAGGAGACACAAGAGGCACTCTCGGTCTCCAGACTTCTGCAGCAAGAGTAAAATCCTACTGGATTGAAGATAATTTCTGAATGGGAAAAATGGAACAATATGGAGAATAGTATAGAGAAGATTGAATGAACATGGATTAAAGACACACACGAGGAAAAGCGTGGATAGAAAAAAGTTGTCTGAATACAGGCCTAGGAATCAGCAGCTGTGAACATGGTTCTGACACCAACTTGTTACTTGAATACACAATCTGACACTGGAAAATGCCTCAGTTTCCCCATCTGTAAAATGAGAATACCTACTTCTCAAGGATGTTAGGAAAATCAGTTTGCCACTCTGAACAGGAAGTTGAAAAACTGACAGTATAAATTCTAAAAATTAGTGTTAGAGAAAATAGAGAAGGGGAGAGACGAAAACTAGAATGAAAGAATATAAATATACACAAAGTAGAATGAACATTTCAAGGAAAAATAAGTTGAGTCTGTGATGGATACACCCGTGTCACACCCTACACACCACTGTAATAATCATTATACAAAGTATATATCATTTGAAAACTCATAATTGGCTGGTCAGTATTGTCCTGATAAAACGTGTGTGACAACACTATATGAAGTTATAAGATTCCCCTGTATGATGTTATTAACACATGCTCCAAACCCTACAGCCCTGCCCAAGGAGAAGTTGGTAAACAGGTCTGTCTTAAACAAAGGAATGTGTGCTTGCTTTAATTTGCATTTAAGCAGTAAACAGAGGCATCAAGCAGGAAGGGAAAACAAAAGAAGTTCAAACAGGCAGAAAAAACAGCAAGGGAATATCCTTCCACACAGACTCTATGTCTCCTGGTTCTCAGCTGGAAATATTTTTCAAGAAGGGGACTGAAACTATAAAAAGGATGGACAAACACCCTAAGATACCCTTTTCTTTCTCCCTACCCACCTCATTCTCCGCACCCAAGACGACAAAAGTAAAGAGCCATTGGACTCTGGGGGAGAGGTACTTACCTGAGAGTTTGGTCAGTAATCTGCTGGCGCATGTGGCGAGAAACTATAGTTTGTTAAGTTAGGCACTAGTAAGCATTTAATCTTTATTTTTCTTGTAACCAATTCTGACTTTTATGCCTTATTATTTGTACTCAAAATCTCTTTGTAGTTATTAAAAACTTTTTTTTTTACACTGTTTTATCTAATCCAGTGTGTTTAAACTGAAGTGTCTTGGTAACTATTTAAGATAAACTGGCATATTACTCTCAAAGGAATAATGGACTTAACATATCTGTAGTGTTCAGGAGAGGGCTGGACAGTACAGGACATACATTCCTGGTAGATCTGGGACTGGGGTGTTGTTGGGGTCATCCTGCAGTATAACCACGGTTGGCGAGAGCCAGGATGTAGCTGGCAGGCTGCAGTTACACACAGATATTCAGGGTGTGGCTGGCATGCTGGAAGGCTGTTTGTGAGCGGCCCAGATGGGAGCTACTACAGCAAGACATTGTAAGGCACCCAAAGTTGCAGGGCAGGGATGACAATGCCCCTCACTAGTCTGGATTGTGCCCCAGTCTGTCAGTCAGAAAAAGTTCTTGAAGAGAAATGAGTGATCAGAAAAATAATCTGAAGAGGAAACTAAGAATTTTAGAAATTAAATTTAGAAAAATTAAACTAAAACAAAAGTTGAAACAAAGCAAAATTTAAACCAAAATATACACAAAAAGGAATGGAACAATGGAGTCAAGGGATGGAAATGTGGGGAGGGGAAGAGATCATAAGATCATGCAATACATTAACAAAATATTTTACAAAGTTTGCTGCCAACATGTTACAACATAAAACACATGAAAATTAAACATTTACAGTCCATGTCATAGGACAAGACTGTAGGAGATGGTAGAGTACTGGGGAAACCTGATTGTGGCAGAAGACCGCCACAATCAGAAGACCCAATGGGTAAAACACAATGGGGTATCACCATCCAGTTGGTGTATATCTAGTGGGGATCTACTGAAACAATTGTCAGTTCTTGGCACAATGTTATTCAATATTTTTATCAAATGATCAGAAAGAAATTAAAATCCATGCTGGCAAAGTTTGTAGAGGACACAAAAATTGGAGGAGCGGTAAATAATAAGGAAAGGTCAGTTCTAGAGAAGAATCTGGATCACATGGTAAACTAGGCTCACTTGGACAATGTATTTTAATACAACTAAATGAAAGGTCTACTATTAAGGAACAAAGAACGCAGGTTATGTTTACAAGACGGCACCCTAATTTGGAAAACAGTCACTCAGAAAAGGACTTGGGGTCCTGGTGGATAGCCAATTGAACTTGAGCTCCTAACACGATGCGGTGGCTAAGAGAGCAAATATGATCCTTGGGTGTATAAGCAAGATAACATTGAGTAAAAGTAGGGAGGGGTTAATACCACTATATATAGCATTAGAGACACCATTATTGGAATACACTGTTAAGTTTGTGTCCACACTTCAAAAAGGATGTTGACATATTAAAAAGGGTTCATAAAAAGAGCTACAAGAATCATAGAAATGTAGGGCTAGAAGGCACCCTAAGAGGTCATCTAATCCATCTCCACTCACCTCATCCACACACACACTGAGGCAGGAACAAGTGTACCTAGACCATCCCTGACAGATGTTTGTCTACACTCTTCTTAAAAACCTAAATGACTTGAGATCAGGGAAATAGAGGTTACTTACCTCTTAATTGGAGGTTCTTCAATATGTGTGATCTCAATATGAACTCCACATATCTTTCCTTGGGAGACATCTGTGCATCATGTGCCTGAGACTGGAAATCTTGCAAGCAACATCCATTGGTCCATGCCGGTGCCCTGGAACTCCCCGTGTTCAGCACAAAGGATATGAAGTGAAGTGTGGATTGGTCTCTCTGGTTGCTTCTCTACTGTAAATCCAGTCATGATCTGAAGCAGAGGGGAAGGCGGGCAGGTAGCGGAATACAGACAGGGACCACACATCTCAAAGAACATCCAGTGACAGGCAAGTGATTTCCATTTTTTCTTTGAGTGCTGGTCCCTAGGTATATTCCACACGTAGCTGACTGGTAAGCAGCAGACAAATCGCAGGGAGGAGTGAGGATGCAGATGGTATAGATGTCAATAGTACTGCCATTCCAAAGGCTGCATCTACAGAAGAGGCTTGGACTAAAGTGTAATGCTTTGTGAAGGTGTGGACAGAACTCCAGGCTGTCGCCTTACTGACATCCAGCATAGGCACTTCTCATGGAGATACACTGAGCTAAACGGTGCTGTAGTGAAATGGGCCCTCAGCACATCTTGGGGAGAGAGATGTGCCAACCAATAGCAAAGGAATATACAGAGAGAAATCCACTTAGAGAGAGTCTCAGCAGATATCGCTTGTCCCTAAGTCTGTACTACTGAGGCAACAAATAATCTAGGCATTTTTCTAATTGCTTTTGTTTGTTGCAGATAGAATGCCAAAGCTCATCTGACATCAAGAGAATGAAGCCTCCTTTCCTCACAAGAGGCATGAGGTTTTGGAAACAAAACTGGTAACTGAATTGATTGCTTCTTATGGGATTCTGAAATTACCTCAGGGATACGTTTCAGGTAGAACTGAAGGGATACATTTTTTAATGAAAAGTAGTGTATGGTGGATGAGTTATAAGTGCCTGCAACTCACACGCCCCCTGACTGATGTGATGGCAATGCAGAAGGCGGGACACTGAACTTATGGTCAGTATTTTAATGGGTGGCTTGGTTAAGTAAGTATTGAGAGTACGAGATTGAAGCCCCACTGCATTGACTTCACCATGATGGGAAGGTCCTAGTGAAGCCCTTAAGGAATCTAGTTATCAGGTGTGTAAAAACAGAATAAATAGCCCTCTACCCTAGGGTAAAAGTACTAATTGCTGCTAGATGGATCCACAGCAAGCTAACAGAAAGGCCTAATGTCTTGAGAATGAGGAGGTAGTTTAGAATAGCAGGAATACCTGCTGTCTCTGGGTATAATTGGTTTAGTTGTGTCCAGGTGGAGAAATGCCTCCATTTAGCTAGGTAGCATTTTCTGGTGGAGACTTTTCTGCTGTGATTAAGAATAGTTTTGAGAAAGGCCCTTGAATATGAATGCTCTAAGTCTGAACCCATCCAAATACCATGTTATGAGGTTAAAAAAGAGTCAGGGTTGGGATGTCTGATCCACTATTCTACTGAGTTAGTAAATCAGGGAAGGGTCGGATGCCTACAGGAGAATAGGCTGACACTTGTAGGAGGTCCAGAAACCAGAATTGTCAAGGCCATTTGGGTGCAATGAGAAAGGCTCACGCTTTATCATGACGAATCTTCTGCAGGATCTGGAGTACCAGTGAATGGGAGAAAAAGCATAGCTCAGGTGTTCTGTCCAGGACAGCAGAAGAGCATTGCTCTTGGAGTCCCGATTTAGTGCTGCTGTGGAGCAGTAGATGTTGAACATCTTGTTCATCACTTAGGCGAACAAGTCCCAAGATAGTGTTTCCAATGAGTGAAGATTTTGTTTAGCACTGAATTGTGCATCTCCCACTCATGGTCAGTAAAAAAGAGCGTACTGAGAGATTGTCCACTAGCGAGTTTTATGCACCTGGGAGGTATGTTCTTAAGTGTGTGATGTGGTTCCAGATACACTAGTTCCATAACTGAATTGTGTCTACACAGAGAGGAAGAGATTTCAGTCCTCATTGTTTGTTTATACAGAAGACAGCCATCATGTTCTCTGATGTTATCTGGACATGTCAGAATGATGTAAGAGGAATCCATTGCAGGCTCACTGACTGCTCTTAGTTCCAAGAGACTGATATGCCTCCTGAGGTGTCCATGCACCTTGTATTGTGTGGTCACCCATGTGGGCTCCCCAGCATATGAAGGATGCACTCACAGTTATGGTTCTGTTGGGTGTACATGGGAGGATAGGGACTCTGGCATGAATGTGCTTCATGTTTGCCCATCAGGCAAGGAAGATAGGACAGTGGCAGAGATTGGCACCTTGGTATTCAGGCTGTCTCTGTCTGGCAAGTAAACAGACTGAAACTAGGACTGTAGACAATGGAGGTGTGACATTGAGCCAGAAGGAGTGAAGCACTAGCAGGCTAACTAACCCAGATTCAACCTTTAGAGACATATTAGTAGATAATGATTGTATTTTTTCTGTTTACATATACATGGTTAGAGGCTGACAATGTAACCAAATGGTTTCTATCTGTTGCTATATTCTGTTAACATCTCCTATTTATATCTGAATTAACATTTAAATTAACTGTAAATGTAATTGTGACGTTACACTCCATGTGTTTTATGGAAATATGTTAATGAGTAAATATAATGTAACTGGAATTTGCGTTATGCAAAAGGTCTCTTGTAAGGTATCATTACAAAGCTTATAATCTGAGTGTGTTCATCCTATTTGTATGAATGTATCACTCTTGTATCTAAAACTAGAAATGTGAAGTATTATTCTGAGGTCCTATTGTAATTATGCAAAGTGTGGGCCATTAATGGTGGCTTAGGATCTTGATGGCTCCCATTAATTAGAACAATTGGTTGTAAATGGCTCTGTTTACTTGCAAGCCTTCCTGTGAGAGTCAGGGCAGAAAGAATGGAGGCTTGGGGTCTCACAGGACATGTGACCATATGACCTGGTACTGGAATCCATCTTAAACCTGGTTCTTTTCCATTTAGAAGGAGGGGTGGGGACTGAGAAAGACAAAAGATTCCTGCCTTGGGCCAAAGCTATAAAAGAGGATGGAACACAACAAAGGGGGCTGCCAGTCATAAGAAATCCCCTAGTTACCACCTGAGTTGGAACTAACAAAAGCTGTACCAGGGGAAAGGATTGGGCCCAGACTAAGGAGTGAGTCGTCTAGTTTGTGAAAGAGGCTTATTGGAACATCTGAGGGTGAGATTTACCTGTATTCAGTTTCTTAATGTATTAGGCTTAGACTTGCGTGTTTTGTTTTATTTTGCTTGGTAACTTACTTTGTTCGGTCTGTCATTACTTGAAACCACTTAAATCCTACTTTTTATACTTAATAAAATTACTTTTGTTTATTAGTAAACCCAGAGTAAGTGATTAATACCTGGGGGAGTAAACAGCTGTGCATCTCTCTATCAGTGTTATAGAGGGCGAACAATTTATGAGTTTACCCTGTATATGCTTTATACAGAGTAAAACAGATTTATTTGGGGTTTATCCCATTAGGAACTGGGTGTCTGGGTGCTGGAGATAAGTAACTTGCTGAGCAGTCTTTGGTTAAAGTCTGCAGCTTTGGGGGTGTGGACCAGACCTGGGTCTGTGTTGCAGCACTTGAGCATGTCTGGCTCAACAAGGCAGGGTTCTGGAGTCGCAAGCTGGCAGTAGAAAATGGGCTCAGAGGGAATTTCAGCCCATCAGATGACAGTCCCAAGGGGGTCTCTGTGACCAAACCCGTCACAATAATATTATTGTCTTGATTTCTCTTTGAAATATGTAGTAAATTACCTGTAAATGTCAGGAGATAGACAGTTGTCTTTTGCTAATCTATACAGCTAATTACCAGCGGTGCTTAGGAAATAGAAGGTCTTACTTCAAAGCCACGATGATCACCTATTGTTCACCCAAGGAATATCTGCTGTCAAGAGGCTGTCAGCCTGCTAGAGAGCTATACAAGAATTCTAGGGCCCTGATTCTTCTCTCTTAGATCTGCTTAAGCTTTATAGGGGAAGTTTGAGTTGCAAGACTGAGGTCTCCAGCTCCAGCCTGGATCACCCTGATATTGGATTATAACCTATGGAACTAATTCTGAAAGAACTTTTTGCAATTCTGAAGCTCACCATGTCAACTATAAAACTGACCTAAGAATTTTATTAATGTCTGTATGTATAATGTTTTTAATCAATACATTTAGTTTAATTATAATTAAATAAGAATTGGCTGTAAGAGTGTATTTGGGTAAGATCTGAAATATTCATTGCTCTGGTGGGGAACGTGTCCGATCCTTTGGGACTCGTAGAACTTTACTGAAAATTTTGTTCATCACATATAATCATCATATTTAACTTGGCTGTCTGAGTGGGAGCCCAAGGCTGGGTTTCTTTAAGGGAGCTATATTTTTGGTTTCTGGGTAACCAGTAAGGTATTGTAGAAGTGGTTTTGTTGCTGGATTGGTGAATCTAATTATTAGAAATAACCACCAGTTTTGGGGATCGTCTGCCCCCTCTTTGCAGTTTGCCCTAATTGAGCAATCTCATTGTGGCCCCCCTAGGGCCTCGGTCACAGGAGGTGTAGCCTGGCAAACAGCATTAAGTAAGTGAGGATGTGGCCTAGCAGGAAAAGACAGATCTGGACTGTAGTTTGAGGTCTGCGAATGACTTGTCTTATCAGGTTGTTCATGGCCTGGAATCTGTTCTAGGGAGGTAGGCCCTTGCTGAGGTTGAGTCTAGAGTTACTCCTATAAAATCTATGGTCTGCATGGGAGTCAAAGTAGCCTTCCCCATGTTTATGTAAAGATTCTCAAAGATGCCAGAAGGTGAAGCAGATAAGATTCCCAATGGCTGGATTTGCCTGTTAGGAGCCGGGCATCCAGATACAGCAAGACAGTGTTTCATCTCATCTGTGCTGCCACCACTGAGACCTCCTTTATGAAGATCCCTGGTGATGCTGCAAGACCGAATGGGAGGACTCTGAGCATGTAGTGTTCCTGGCCTACCAGAAAGGTCAGGAAAATTCTGTGGAACAGATGAATGTCCACATGAAAGTAAGCAACGTTCATGTTGAGAGCAACGAACCATGTGTCTTTTTCCATGGAGGGAATTATTGATTCCAATGTAACCATGCAGAATTTTAATTTGAGAATAAAAATATTTAGCTGACATAAAGAAGCTCCCATCTCCCTTTTTCTTGAGAAACTATGAAATATTGGGAGAAGAACTCTTTCCCTTGATGTTGATATGGCATTCACTCTACAGCCCCTCTCGTTGGAGGGGAGAGTCCGCCTCCTGACAGAGCATTTCCTTGCAAGAGTGGTCCTTCAAGAGGAGCTGGGAAAGGGGTTTGTGGGGAGCTGGGTAAAGAAACTCGACAGTGTAGCCGAAGAGGAAGATATCAATTACCCACTTGTCCATTGTTATAGCCCTCCATTTGAGGAGGAAATATAGCAGGCAGCCACCAAAGATTCAGAAAACAGTTGGGGATGGCATCAGTGATGGTTTGCAACTCTTGCACGTCCTGTCAAAAGTAACCATTGGGTGGTGAATGAGGTTGGCTGGTTGACGTGGACGAGGCTGCATACCTCAGTCTTTGAAACTTCTGATGCTTGCACCGTGGTTCGTATGGTTGTTGGTGGAATAAAGGGTGTGGGAGAGGCCTTCATTTGTACTCCTGTTTGTGATATTTCCTCTTTTGGTCCCAGGGTATGAAGGCCCAGGAAGTGAAGAGTTGTCCTAGAGTCTTTTAATGAATGCAAAAAGACTCATCTGTATTCTCGTTAAAAGAATCAGTCTTGTCAAAGGGCAAATCCTCGATAGTGTTCTGAACCTCTCTGGGGAACCCTGAAGAGCAAAGCCACGACTCATATTACATTACTATTGTGGTTGCTATGGCTTGACATATGGTGTTGGCTGTGTCCACTGCAGCTTGGAGCAAAGTTTTGGCCACAAGTATACCCTCTTTACTAAGGGCTTGGAATTGAGCCCTATCCTCCTGAGGAATTTTATCTTTAAACTTCAAGAACTTGGACTAGTTCAGAAAAAGAGACCGTTACCTTTTCCGTAACTGGTGTTCTTAGAGATGTGTTGCTCATGTCTATTCCACAATAGGTGTGCGTGCTCACCACATGCACCGGTGTCAGAAGTTTTTGCCCTAGCAGTACCTGTAGGGGAGCGCCCCTAGCGACTCCTGGAGTGGCGCCTCCATGGTGCGGTATAAGGGGCGCTGCGCGCTCCCCCCACCCTCAGTTCCTTCTTGCCAGACAACTCCAACAGAGGGGAAGGAGGGCGGGATGTGGAATAGACATGAGCAACACATCTCGAAGAACACCAGTTACAGAAAAGGTAACTGTCTTTTCTTCAAGTGATTGCTCATGTGTATTCCACAATAGATGATTCCAAGCTATATCTGTTGGAGGTGGGTAGGAGTTGACAAATTCTCGGGATGGAGCACAAGGAGCGTCCTCCCTGGTTGGGGGAAGACGATCACCTAATATGAGGTGAAAGTGTGAACTGAAGACCACGTGGCAGCCCTACAAATGTCCTGAATGGGGACATGGGCCAAAAAAGCAGCCGACAAGGCCTGCACCTTAGTCAAGTGTGTCCTCACAATTGACAGCAGGGGATTCCCGCCAGGTCATAGCAGGTACGGATGCACGAGGAGATCCAGTTGGAGAGCCACGGCGTGGAGATCAGCTGACCCTTCATGCGTTTGGCCGAGACGATGAACAGCTGCGAGGACTTCCTGAACAGCTTAGCCCACTCCAGGTAAAAGGCCAGAGCCCATCTCACATCCAGCGTGCGGAGGCGGCACGCCTCACTGGACGCATGGGGCTTGCTATGGGGTGGGGAGGGGAAAAAGAGGGGGACTAATGTCAAGGTGTCTCCCTCCCCCCACTCCTGCACCCCACTTACCCCATCTTCCATAGAGCAGGAAGGACACACGACAGAGGGAGCTGCTGCCTAGGTACCTAATTGGAAATGCGCATCTCTCTCTCTCTCTCAAACAAACACGTGTGTGTCTCGGTCTCTGCCTGCCCTCCCTCCTTTCCTGCTGCCTTGAAGAGTGTGAGAGTTAACCCTTGAGGGCTCAGTGGAGTGCTAGTTCATCATTTAGCAGGAAGGCATTCCCTGGGAAATATCCCACCCTCTGATTCCTCCACCTCAGCCAAGCTTCACAATCATCATCACTGTGTACTAGTATTAAATTGTGTTTTTTTAAAACTTATAGTGTGTGTGTGTGCGCACACACACACACACACACACACACACACACACACACTTACTTAAAGTCGCCTTTCTCAGGAACATAACTACAACGTTAAGTGAGGAGTTCCTGTATTTTTAATTTCCACACAGCTCCGCACTTTCAAGCTCCCATTGGAACCAGAACCAAAGTGCCAAAATACTGGTGAAAAGGATGTTCTTGTGAGATTTCTGACCCAATCAGAAGTAGAAAGATATTACAGGGAATCTTGTTCTTATGAGATTTCACGACTAATGTTACATAACCTTAAGAGATTTTTATCATTCGGAGAAGCAAACTGTGTGCTTTTCAGAACAAAATCAAATTTCTGAACCTTTTGAAATTTCTCCATCATTACTCAATATGCTACTACTTAGATTAGTTTTCCACATGAATTATCACACTGAACTAAAATCAGCACAAATGTCCACCACAACAGTATCATTTTTGTTCCTTATTCCTGTAAAAGGCTGTGGCCAAAGATCCTTGTTAAGCACCAGAAACAAGCCTGAAGTCAATAATGATCTAAGCTCAATTTTGGCAATGACAATAATCTAATTATGTATGAAGATAAAAGAAGACAAGACAGCTGTGCTTTCCAGTTTTCAAAGACTCGTGGGGTGGAAATAAGGGAAGGAAATACACTTTTTTAAAAAAGTAATATTTTGCATTCACACATCGTAAGACCAAAAAAACCATAAGAAAATGCAAATATCAGCTTTTTCATAAAAATGTATTTTGGAAACTTCCTCATGAGCTATTTCTCTCTCTCTCTCTCTTTTTTTTTTTTTTTTTTTTTAAAAGAGAAAGGATGTGAAAATTGTTCAGATTAAGCACCCAAAAACCTACGTTAGAGCGGACACCTTTTGTATAGTATTTTGTGAAAAATAAGAGCATGCATTTTTACACTTTAGTTCCATGTCTTGAAATTGTATACACTGTTTGCTAATCAATCTTCTATCAGTGGCTTATATTATCAAAAAAAATTTTAAAAAAGTATGCAGTCAGAGAAATCTTAATAAATGAAATTACAATACATTAACTTCAGTATGTCTGGTTCCACAGCAGTGAAATGGTTGATAGTTAAAAGAACTGACACCTTCTGATTTGTTGATCCTGTACTCCTGATGAAGATGAATTTACTCTTATCCTTTATCCTTAGACATTTGCTTATTTTATACACCTGGGTACATACACAACCTAAAATAAATGGTTACTTCTTTCAATTGACTTTTGTTTACTTCCACTTTTGTAGGATCCAATCATTGGATTTCCCTTTGAGTTTTATACTTTTTTCATTTGTGACTTTTCTTCCCTTCTGTTGCTTGTATGGAGATTATAGTTTAACTGTACTTTCATAAAAATTACTAATATAGAAGAAATATTTTGTAGGAACTGAGCTTTCTTTCTTTGGTTTTTCTACTCCACCTTAATAAAATACAGAGAATGTGTGACTTTCAAAAGAAAAGTAGCCAAACTAACCAAGAACAAACATTGCCAGGTCAACACTGATGAATACTGGGGCAGGAATAAGTGTGCAGGATAATTACAGAACTGGACAACGGGGGTAAATGTCACTAACCTGGGCAATCAAATTGGAGTAGATGTTGAAATCTGAAGGGAGATAAATCAAAGATTAGAAAAGCAAGTAAAGCATAGGAGCCATTGAAGATCTGGTCCATTAGAAATATCCATATAACCATATTGGAACTGTACAACACTAGAGCCCTTGTCAGAACTTCAGTGGGACTGAAATGTGGTAGATAAAGCAGATGAGAAAGAAAGAGAATAGCACTTATATTTGACAGCCATGCTTGGGGAAAAACCTGAGTGGTTTTAACTTTTTCAAATTACCTACAATATGAAGATATAGCTGTTTAATGTACAATCACCTAGGAGTACTGAACACAATTTGAAATGTATCTTAATATTGTATTTTCTAGAAAAGAGGCTAGTTGTAGCCTCTCAAAGAAAAGAAGTGGTGGGTACCAAGAAAATGAATGATGCAGGAAAGTTTTTTTTGTTTGTTTTTTTAAACAAAAGCACAACTCCTTGAACAGGAGTCAAGGGAATGAACAGGATGACAGAGATTACGGGTTTATTTGGTATTTTTAAAAGGCAGAAATAATCTAGACAAGCCACTGAATCCATAGGAGAAAGGATGTCTGTTTTACACAAAAATGTATATAGCTTTTGGATTTGTTTTAAGTACATTTGTGAAGTAACATTTTTGATTCACAAAAAGTCTTACACAGTGGAATAAATATTTGAGCAGAAAAGCAGTGGTAAAGGAATACTGAAAGTTGTTCTTTGGCAGGTTATTTTACAATTTTCCTTTTTTTCTGAAGAGTAACAGTGGTGTGGAGTCTCAAACAACTTTTTGACAGACACCAGCTATTTTCTGGAAAATGTGTAGAAGACTGATTTGTGCAAGGCAATTCTACAGCTGCACTTAAACACCGAGTCTAGCTTTTTTCTAACAGAAATGAAAGCATCTTTTAAGAGTAACCTTTTATCTAAAATAAATGTAAAGAATAAAATTCTGAGCTGTTGTGGAACAAAGTTAACTGAACTGGGAATATATAGAATATCAAGATAGAGTTTAATGGCACTATTTAAAAGACATTTTTACAAACCAAGTGTGCAATACAAGTCAAACTCTACTTCAGTTTCACCTTCTGTAAAATGGAAACAAATATTTTTGAAAGTATTAATATAATGGCATTTTGAAAAATGCTTTAAAGCATTATTTTAAGTATGCAATATTTGCAGTTTAACTCTCTCAGAAACTACCCAGCCTGCATTCAAGACACGAACTGAAAAAAGTGTTAAACACTTTGTTGTACTAGACGGGAGAGACAGTCATTAGGAACTAAAAGCATTTATTAACAGCCAATGTTAAACTGAACCTGCAACTTCACTTGAAAATAATGGGTACCTGCTAATTCTATAGAGGTACTGTAAGAGCTTCTAGCAATGCATGTCAATATTTTAAGTAAAAAGTTGGAACCTGTGAGAGCACTATAGACGAAGTATTTTAACAGCAGTGTAAAGATGGCATTGTTAGGGCTCCGTATCGGTCACGGAGGTTGCAGAAGTCATGGATTCTGTGATTTTCCATGACCTCTGAGACTTCTGCAGTGGTCACTGTTGCTGACCCCAGGGCCACCCAAGCAGCTGGCTCTGGGGCCAGCTACTCAGGCGGCCCCGGGGACAGCCACACTGGCTGCTGCTGGAGCGGCTCCTGCCACCAGCCGCTGCTCAGGCGGCCCCATGTAGCTGGCCTCAGGGACCACCCAAGCAGTGGTCCCAGGGCAGCCAGATCAGCCATGTCCCTCGAAGCAGCGGTCCCGGGTCGGCCGAAGCAGCAGATGGCCCTGTCCCCTCCCCCCTCGTCCAGCAGTGGCCCCCTGGCTTCCCCCCCTGCAGCAGCGGCCCCCCAAGATTTAGTCAGGGGGTATTTATAGTATAAGTAATGGGATAGGTCACGGGCCATTAATTTTTGTTTATTGCCTGTGACCTGTCCATGACTTTTACTAAAAATACCCGTGACTAAATCATAGCCTTAATTATTGTAATCTACCCTATGCTCTCTGCATTGGCTGATGGTTGCTCTGAGCACAGGTTGACAGTATGGTGTGATTGCTACTATAATGGGCCACATGCCTTCACAGAAACATCTACCACAAGTAATACTATCATTGAGGTCAGAAACGTTTCCCTAGAAGAATCCTAAACAGCACCTTCAGTGCTCTAAATTTCTTTGAAACAGCTGGACAGAGACTGGGAAGCTCGGTCTGTCAGTACTATCTTTAATAGTTAACAGTGGCTTCATATTGGTGCTACCTCAAAGAAGTGCAGCTGCAGCATGCAGCATCATCAATTCAAAGCAATATGCTATTTCACATGACTACAGCAACGACTAAAACTAAGAGCACCATTTTATAGACAATGTAAAATGCTACACATCTGCTTTCACTGCTATTACCTCACATTTTAACTAAAGAAAGATAACAAAGTTGTTAAAAAAGAGACAACAAGGACGACACTGGGTGGGAAGCTGCTCCTACCTGCTTTTTTGGGGCGGGAGATGAGAATTTTAGTGAAGGACTGGCAGACTTGGAGAACAAAGTATTTTATTTATCAATAGAAGTAGTACAACACCAAGAGTAAGTCTATACTTACCTGCTGCTTCGGCAGTGAGCAATCAATCTTCTGGGATCGATTTATCACGTCTTGTGTAGACACGATAATCGAACCCGGAAGTGCTCGCCGTCGACGCCGGTAATCCTGCTCTGCGAATGGAGCAGGCAGAGTCGACGGGGGAGCCTGCGCGCCGCCGTGTGGACCAGCGGTAAGTACCTTTTTGTTTCAACTAAGATATTTGGACTTCAGCTACGTTATTCACGTAGCTGAAGTTGCGTATCTTAGTTCGAACTTGGGGGGTAGTGTAGACCAGCCCCAAGAAATGTCACAGGGATTAAACACACCTCCCCTCAGCCATTTCCACAGGTGAGAATAGCTCAGTTTCCATGCTTAGTCAGTCCTTGGTCTATGCAAAGGATGCCAATAAAGAGTCAATTAGTGCTAAGTGTAGGGCTTTCCCGATGTGAACAATTGGCTGCTGAAAATTGGACAGCTAAATTAATTTCCCATTGGGTTCTGAACAATCAGATGAGAAACTGCTTTCAGTCACTACTGATTTAGGCTGCATTTGAAATGGGAACCTAGACGACTAAAGGTTTATTTATTCCAATAGCAATCCTTGAACTATCAATTCCCTACAAAATAGTTTAAAATAATCTTAAAGTGCATGATAACTTTTAAAAACAATTGATATTAGTAGCCCAACCCTGTAAAAACCATATCTAAGGTTGAAAAATCCACTTGTACATTTGAAGTGAGGTGGAGAAAGAAAAAATCTCCTTTTCAACAACAGGTACCTGTGTTTCAAATTCACCAGATCTCCCAACCACAGGCGGATATAAGACGTGAATTCCTGAGCAGGGACAGCATGTTGGTAGAAATGCTAGCTAGTACATCTGCCTTTTACTTATTTAAGTTTAGTAGCTGAGGGAGGGATTAGGCTTCTTACCATGGACTACTGACAGGCTCCCTTACCTGGTCATAGCAATCTTTGGCTAGTAGACTTTTAATACCATACCTAAAATCTGATAAACTTTTAAAGACATGGTTAAGTCTATTATTGTCTATACTGCAATAACCTTCTGGTTTGTTTCTTACTGCTAGCTTCAGACCCTGGATTCGCCTTTCTGACAAAAATCAGAAAAAAATGTAGAAGAAAAAACCCAAACAGATATACAGCAATTCACTTTGCTAAGCAAGTGATTTTACCTGTAGATTTATTTTCTTGGGGGCTTGTACAATTAGCAGTCTGGAGGCTACATTAGGGTTATTGCTGGCCATCCATGACAACAGAAGACGCTCAAGAGTTTTGACACCACTACAAGCTGTCATTTGTCCAAGTCTCAAGCCTGTATTCCAGCAGAATTTTCAAAGCATATAATTTATCTTTATTATCAAACACTGATCTACTAATGTATTCTCAAATGTATTTCCACAGCCATTTTAAATAAGTTTCCTTGGTCCATAGTTTTGCCCATCTAGCAATTGATGTTTTAAGGCTCTTATTTCTGTTTTCAAATGTTCAGTTATTAAACCACTTTCTCTTCATATGTAATTTAAGATTTCTTTGGGATGATGAAATTTAGAATACATGTGAAGGAGGAAGCAAGCCTAATTTTTTTTTTAAAAAGGAAGTGGTAAATTCTGGGACAAGTTTGGGAGATAGATTCATGACAATCTGGGTTACAAAGAACTATCAGAATGGTTTCTCAAGATCAGTCTGGCCAACATAGCAGCAATCAGAAAGGCTACAGCCAGCTGTATCATCTTGTTCTAGGATTCCCTCACCTCTAATAAGTTATGCATAGGCACCTTCAGTTTACGCTTTAGGACTGCATGAAGTAGTGTGGGGTCTGTGGTACTCAAAAGCCAGCACTAAGCCAAAGCCCCAGCATCATGTTGAGGGTAATATTGCTGGAAATGAAGTGGAAGACGAAGGCCTGATCTATAGGAAATGTAATCTCAATCCAATCTGTCAAAGTGTCTTCCTGTCCTGTAGTTTTGGAGCCAGATGTTAAAGATAATAAAGAAATTAAACTAGGTTTCGGACATAGGATCCAATTGTTGTTGTTGAAAATGCTTGAGCAGAACAGGAAAGTAATTGATTAACTAGCCCATGCAATGAGGTAAATGATTCCAGTATCTTCCAGAAGACAGCAGACTAAACAATGCATACAATACTATAGTATCAGTGCACCAGTAATCATGCCGATCGTCTCATTAGTTCCTTGTACTCTCCCATTTATATGTATCCATCTGCTGTCTCTTGTCTTATAGTTCAGCTAGTTTCTTAAGTACCCAAGGGTGAATTTCATCAGGCCCTGCTGACTTGAATACATCTAACTTATCTAAATATTCTTTAACTTGTTCTTTCCTTATTCTGGCTTGCATTCCTTCTCCCTGTTAATATTATTCGTGTTAAGTATCTAGTCACAATTAACCTTTTTAGTGAAAACTGAAGCAAAATAGGCATTAAACACATCAACCTTCTTGGTTTTGTCTGTTATTCACGCCTTCCCCATTAAGGAGTGGACCTACACTTTAGTCTCTCTTTTGCTCCTAATGTATTTATAAAACCTCTTATTACCTTTTATGTCCCTTGTTAAGAGTAACTGATTTCACACTAGCCTTTCTGATTTTTTTCCTACATGCTTCTGCTATTCTTTTGTACTCATCTTTAGCAGTTTGTTCATGTTGCCACTTTTTGTAGGATTCCTTTTTGATTTTCAAGTAATGAAAGAGCTCCTGATGGAACGATATTGGCTTCTTACTATTCTTCCCATCTTTCCTTTGTGTCAGGAAAGATAGGAAGAATAGCTGTGCCTTAAATATTGTCTCTGAGAAACTGACAGTTCTCCTGAACTCCTTTATCCTAGGTTTCAGTGTAGTAGCCGTGCTAGTCTGTGTCAGCAAAAAGAAAACAAGAAAAATACCTGTGGCACGTTAGAGACTAAAATTTATTTCAGCATAAGCTTTCGTGGGTTCTTAACCCACGAAAGCTTATGCTGAAATAAATTTGCTAGTCTCTAAGGTGCCACAGGTATTTTTCTTGTTTCCTTTATCCTAGATTTTCTTCCCATCTAACCTTACCTACTAGTTATCTAAGTTTGTTGAGTCTTGCTTTTTTGAAGTCCACTGTCCTTATTCTACTGTTCTCATTCCTTAGAATCATGAAGCTTGAAGGTTTCAGAATCATTTTCACCCAAGTTACCTTCCCCATTCTGTTCGCTATCAATTTCTCTTAGTCAGAATCAAGTCTAAACTGGCTGCCCTTCTGGTTTCTTCTTCCACCTTCTGAAACAAGAAGTTGTCTCCTCCCACCCCCACAAAAAACAACAAAGAACACACTTTCCATGAACATACTGAACTTTGTGTTTTGCTGCATTATTTTTCCAACAGATATTTTGGTAGTTAAAGTCTTTTAGGTCTTGTGTTTTGAATATTTGTTGGTGTTCACACCTCAACTGCTAGAAGAGGGCCTCACCCTCCCTGATTAGCTTACCTCGTTATCTCTAGCCTGACTCTTCCCTGCACATTTATATCTGCCTCTGGACATTTCCACTGCTTGCATCCGAAGAAGTGGGTATTGACCCACGAAAGCTTATGCTTCAATACCTCTGTTAGTCTATAAGGTGCCACAGGACCCTTTGTCGCTTCTGAATATTGGTTATTTTTCCTAGAAATGCTTCATCCACCTTCCTCCTCCTGATTTGGTGGTCTCTACTAGACATCTAACATGATGTTGCCCCAGATTTTCCCCCCTTTTATCTTCATTCAGAGATATGCAACTGCTCCTTCTGGACCTCAGAACAAGTTCATACATTATACTACAATGCAACACCTTCTCCCTTTTCCTCTGTCTGTCCTTCCTGAACAAACTATACTCCTCTATATCAATATTCCAGCCATAATATTTATCCCACCAAACCTCTGTGGTGCCAATTAAGTCATAATTTTGCTTGTGTACTAAGAATTCTAGTTATTCCTGTTTATTCCCCATACTCTTTGCATTTGTGAATAGACAACTAAGATCTTGAGCAGATTCCCCACTGTTTTCCCTCTTGTTGCTTCTATGACCCTATTAAAATTTCATCATTCCTCTCCACCTCAACTTCCACCTCTGTCAAAGTCACTCTTTTATACTTACATTTGGACTTTTGTTAAATAAAGTTAATTGTAACTTTAAATAGTAACGTTAAATAGTAAGTTGGTTGACAGTATAAGAGTTTAAATACAAGGGCTTGTAAACTATTAATTAAATGTATTTGACAAATTCTACTAGCATTAATGTGATGCATTTCTTGAATATAATTTTGGATACCACAACAAACTATCTGACAAATACCAGTGAGTTTCATCAGATAATTATGCAGTACTGTTTAACCAGCCCAACTTAATCCATCCCTTGCCTTTGTAAGAACTGCTTTGCCTGTCTTTACTTCACTTGTTTTTCATCCTGTATTAGACAGCAACACAGATTTTCCTGCATAGTCTTCTCTACTTCTCCTCTTTCCTTTTCCCTACATTACATTCTCCATCTCCTAACATAGATTTTTCTCTCCTTTTTCCATTTCTCCCCCAACACTTCTCAGTAACATACTTCTCATTTCTAATTTATCCCATCATCTCTCCCTCTCTTGCTCAACTACCAGCATGACAATTCATGCACACAAACAAAGGGCTAGGAAATATTACTGATACCCAATAACCAAAGGACTAACCCTATTAGCCACAGATGGATACAAAACATGGGGTGATGCTGGAATGGAGACCCTGTTCAGGGACCACATCAAGGTAAGAAGCCAGCCTCCATATCCCTCCAACTGTTGGGAAAAGGGAAGATGCTGAGATTTGTTTCAGGGTATTAGCCCTGCACCCTGCTTGTGAACTCCCCATTTTTTGCATCAGCCTCAGGGTAGAGGTTGTCAGATAATTTGAAACCACCCTCCCCACCTCTATCTGGCTGCTGGAAGGGAGAAGGAACATTTCTTCAATTTCCTACTAGCATCTCTTGGCTGCCTGAGTGTGTGGGATTTGCTGCAGCTTAACTGCTCTTTCCCCCCTAGGCTGTTGAGTGTGCGGGATATACACAGTGCGCTATGCCTCTCAGTTTACTGCTGCAAGGGGGGGGAGAGGGTGTTCTCTTACTATAACCATTCCTCAAAGCATTTTTAAAGTTCCTATCCCTAGTAATAATTAAGGCTGCGAGTTTGTCATGGAGGTCATGGAAATCACAGATTTTCTGTGACTTCTGCAGCAGCTGGTGCACCTGGCCCGGGGGCCACCTGAACAGCTCAGGCAGCCCCTGCACCAGCTGCACCAGCCATTGCTGGGGCAGTCTCAGGCCACTGCGCCCCCCTTTGCCCCATCAGGAGTTTGGGTGGGGGGCTCAGGGCTGGTAGTTGGGGCATGGGAGGAGGTGCAGGCTCTGGGCGGCACTTATTTTGGGGGGCTCCCCTGAAGCGGTGACATCCCCCTCCCTCTGCTCTTAGGCGGAGGTGTGGCGTGGCCAGGGGGGTCTCTGTACAATTTCCCCACCTGCAGAGGCTGCCCCCCAGCTCCTATTCGCACTGTTTCTCAGGGTGGAGGCAGCGTGCAGAGCTGCCTGGCCACACCTCTGCCTAGGAGCTGAGGGAGGAGGATGTCACCACTTCCAGGGAGGCACAAAGCCAGGTAAGGAGCCTCCCAGCACTGCCATCACCCCCCCCCCCCCCCAGCACCAGCGGGGGTTCCAGGTCACAGGCTGCTGGCCTGCACTCCCCCCCAAGTTGCCCGCACTCTCCCCCCACCCCGAGCTGTAACTGAAATATTCAATCTGCAAATCATTTTTCCTATCATTCTTACTAGCACATATTTTAAACTGATGCGTGTTTGTCAGGGATTATTTAAACAGACAGATATTCATAAATTGACCATCCATATAACTTCAGGGGGATCAGAAGACTGCACGTGTGTATCTTGTAATGTTACAACATTTAGATTTGGTCAAAAGAGCTCCTGCTATTGGGGACGGAGGAGTCCTTTAAGCTTATATGTAAAATAATCATCATAAAATAAATCTTTCACAAATGGGTGTTCTTTCAGGTATTAAAACACTCTGCTTTCTGATCAATGATCCAAGACCAAGGTTTAGAAAAGTTTACTGGTCCTGAAAGCATATGTATTACACTGCTTTGACAAAGGGTGTAGCAGTGCTTGCTCACAAAACATTAAGATTTTAGCCTTACAGTATATTTATTGTTGGCTTGCTTTCTCCTGGCTTTCTTTCATCTCTGGTTCTAGTCATGTCAGAAGCAATCTATTATGGTGTTTGAATGCCAGGTTTTCTGAAATGCTAGTGATCATCAATGGAAGTGTTTAATTCAGAACCATCAAATTCTGCATGTAGGTAAACTGATATTACATTGATAAGATCCATAAAAATACCTATATAGTAATAAGTCACAGTTATATAGGCTATACTCCTCCCTCCCCTTTCCTCCTATTGTTTGTGATTCACTTGTCACATCTTGCCTTAGATTGTAAATTCTACAGGGATGGGACTGTGTCTTTCTTTGCAAAGCACCTACTACAAATGGGACCCTGATCCCCATTGGAGCCAATGGATGCCACTGCAATATAAATAATTTAATATACAGAGTTCCATCCAAAATTTTGTTTCCTTAATCCAGATGTTTAAAGGAGAAAAAGTATAAAACAGACAGAAGACTTTCCCATTTCTTTCAGTAACAAACTTAAGCAAAAAAAAAAAGGAAAGAAAGAATCTGTTTTGCACTAGAATGGAAGGATTGTTTCCAAGTGTTGGATGCTGTTTAGGACTGATTTTCCTTGCAGGTTTACAGGCAAAGCAGAGAGAACAACAAATTGAGGAGTTTATGAAAACTCTATTAAAAGAATCCTTGGTTTTTTTCTCTAGGTCATTTGTCAGTTAGTGTGATAATGTAAATTCCTTAGAAATGGGGAAGCTTCCCCCCCACATGTGGTAGACTGAACCAAACCTATTGAAATTCATAGCATTTTAATATTGCTGAAATGTTAAATTAAGGTAGGTTATGATTCTAGATATTTGTACAAAAGATCCAAATATTGGGTTTTAGGATATCTCATGGGAGGAAACCTTTGATATTGCCATTTCAAGATCATTTTCTAAATCTTACATGTCATACCTAACTTTACATAACTCTTTCCAAGGCATCATCAGAAAGTATAATGCCATTAAAAGCAGCATAGTTCACAAGTTGCTTTTATATACTGGATCCCTATCCCTCAATTTGAGCCATAAATTACCCCTATATGATATAGAAGAGACCATACTGCAAAAGCAGAGCATCTGTATATATGAAAGCACATAGTAAACAGAATAAACTATTTCAAATCAGTAAGCTGTGTCTTTCCCCCCCAACTCTACTTGTGGGTTTAATCAAATCTTGGACTCAAGCAACACCCTTTTACATGCATTCTAATAGAGCTGAGAATCTCTTATGTGCAGCAGTACTTTTGGCTAGTTAAAAGATTGTCATAATTTTTGCCTGTATTTTGCATAACCCAATTTACCTTAGTAATGGAAGCTTTGTCTTTCAGAATTCTGAAGAAGTTTAAAGGTATGTTTAGTGATTCTCATTTGTTTGGTTATTGCTAGTTCCTCACACATACAAGGAAGGCATCAAAATAGATTTTTTTAAAATTTATTTTGCTTGCCTCTTGAGCTTTGTCATTTACTGGAGCAGCTGGAGAACTCAAAGCAAACAGAAGTCCAGTGCCTCACTATTTCTACTTCACATGCTATCTAGTCTGCAATTACACTACATGGGGATTTGTTTAAAAAAAGGACTCACTATTAAAGAAACACAGTTTACATAAGAATAGGCACACAGTAAGACCACTAATAATACAATTATAACAAAGTAACCAAAAATAAGTCTCAATTTTTGGTCAATCAAAAATTCAAATTGCCTGCTTATAATACATTAATTTAATACCACCAGTGACATCTTTCATGCAGAATCATTTCATGTATTTGATGCATTCATTGCCACAAAGTGATACAACATCATGATATCATAATTTGTCACCCACTGTATTGCATGTTTTAAAAATAAAACTGTTTTTGCATCAAGTTACTGACTTATGCCAGACAAATTAATGAAAACTGTAGCAATCCTGATTTTTTCCCATAATAGATGGCAACTCTAGTAGTGGCTGCTCTTTATCAAACATTCTTAGTGTGAGTTTGCTGAAGAGGCTGTGGAATGGAATAAACAATGCATCCCTTCAGCTTCATTTCTTTTAAGGATATGCCTACACTACAGATGCTACAGTGGCATACCTACAGCACTGAACCTATGCTGCTGTAATGCATATGCTTCCTACATCAACAGAAGGGTTCTTCCAATGTGTAGTTAAATCCATCTCTCTGAGAGATGGTAGCTATGTCAACAGAAATTTCATCGACCAACCCACGTCTTCACTAGGGGTTAGAATTTTTTCACAGCCCCTGAGCATGGCAGCTAGGTGAATCTAATTTTTAAGTGTAGAGCAGGCCTAAGTCCTTTGCTTTGCAAGTCCATCACTTCAGGCTCGACAGCCCCAGTTAGTGAGTTATTTTTTAGCAGCTTCCTAAGAAATGTGATGCTTGGCCAGTTGGATGAAGTTCATGTAAGGTGCCTCCAAGTTGCACCAAATATCATTAGAGAAAGAAGTTTGTAGGCGGAGAAGAAGGTGAAGGAGCAGTATTTTTTTCTGCTGTGGAGACAAAGTAAGGGAAATACATGCACAAGATGTAGATGACTGACAGTTTCTATGGCACCATAGCTCCAGGTTCTATTAGTTACTGTAGAGATAGGAACGATCCTAAAGGAGCACCAACCTTGGTAGTTATAAACCCATGAAAATGGGAATGGAAATGTTAATACTGGAGTTATACAAAATTCAAAATCTTTTTCGTATTTATTATTACGAAATTTCAAAGGGAAAGGCAAGATATAGCCCAAATATTTTGTTTCCAACAAAACCAGCGAATAATTTATTATTAAAACACTGATTTACTAGCAGTATAAATTTTTGGCAAAGCTCTAGTTAATATTGCTAACCTCATATCAATCAAAATGGGAAATTAAGCATGGACTAGAAATCAACTTTTTTTTCTGCGATATTTTAATTCTTTCATTACAATCATGGTCAAAATCTCTCTTTTGTTATCTGCAGGAGTGTTTTTTCATAAAGTATCCAATAAGTCCAAAGCATAAGATTTGTATATTCGAACGTATATTCTCAGTACTGCTCTGAACTCTAATATGCTGCATCCAGTCACTATCCTCACACAAATGATTCATAAACATACAGTGTAATTAGCAATGTTTACTGTTCAGGGCCTAAAAATCAAACAATTTTGTTCAGTCAATAGTACAAAATTCATTTGACGTGAAACAGAATACTACTGGGAGGCTTTCTTGTGCAGTTAAAATATTTTCCCTTTTTCCCCTCTATACAACCTCAAGGGAGAAAATAAGGAACTAAAAATTAAACTGGCTTCAGACTAAGTGTGCAAAGGTTGTGACTGACAGCTAGAATGTCTCCTAATTGCAAACAACATTAAAACACAAGACATGTGATCCTCCACAGTACAACTTTGGTGTTAGATATTCCTATTACCAGTGGTTTTCTTAGTCCAGAATATAAAGGGAATAGATTTTTTTAAATAAAAACTAAACATAGCAAAAGATGTGCACTTACCAAGTGAACATAAGGCACAAAGTATCCAAAAAGTGCAGCGGGGATTCCAAAAGCCCAGATTCGATAACCCGTAGCCTTGAAAATGGAGAAACTGAAAATCTTCTTTGCAGGAGGAAATCTCAGCATGCCCTTCTTTCTACCCTCTGTGTCACTTGCACTGGAAATGAGGGGTTTGTAAGTGAAGCCAGCCAGGAAAAGAACAAACATAAGGATGCACAGGACCCTTAAAGTGTTGTACAGGCCAACTGAATCAATCAACACTCTCAAAAGGAAAGGCAGTGACACAGTGAACAAACTGCTACCAGCAGTGACGATGCCATTCACTAGTCCAAGGCGCTTCTTGAAATAGTGCCCCAGAATGACCAAGGATGGCTGGTATGCAAATGAACAACCACAGGCAAATAAGATTCCATAGGTGAAATACAGAGGTTCAATGGTGCTATATCAAAAGAAAAAAAAAGTTTGTAAATTGCATTAGTATGTTACATACAATACTGTGAACGCTCATATTCAACAGTTACACATAAAAGAGTTAATCTGCCAAATATGTGACTGCAGAATAAAATAATATAGTTTATACTTATTTACTATAGAATTAAATTCTATCAACTCAAGCACACGATAGTTAAGTGGGAAAATCAGAGAATATTTCATACTCTCATTGACGACTCAAGTAAGACCCAAACATAAATTCAGTAACATCTGTGGTTTGCTTTTTAAATCCAGTGAAAATAATGCTTAAATCCAAACAAAGTATTTCCCTAGTATGTTTGCAACCCAAACTTTGCAACATTATGATAATGCTTGAGGGCCAAAAACTGAATCGGATGTATATTTTTATGGTCCACAAGGAAAGTACAATAATACAAGTAGTAAATGAACACTATTAATTGTAAAAACAACAAGGAGTCCTTGTGGCACCTTAGAGACTGCCCAAATAAATTTGTTATATGCTTTCGTGAGCTAGAACCCACTTCATCAGATGCATGGAGTGGAAATACAGTAGCAGGTATATATACACACATAGTACATGAAAAGTTGGATTAGCCTTACCAAGTGGAGGGTCAGTCGAACGAGACAATTCAATTAACAGTAGAATACCAAGGGAGGGAAAATCACTTTTGTAGTGGTAATGAGGGTGGGCTCATTTCAAACAGTTGACAAGAAAATGTGAGTAACAGTAGGGGGAAATTAGTATGGGGAAATCCTCATTTTTTTTGTTGATACAGACTAACATGGCTACCACTCTGAAAGTATTAATTGTGAAGAATAAAACTAGGAAATTTCAAATTTTAGTATAATGGGTTATGTACAGATTTTGTTAAGTATGATTTTTCACCTAACATCCCTTTAACCATATCAAAACATTCAACGTTTTTTCACTTTTCTACATCAGTGTTTTCCAGCATTTATATTTACATACACAGGTATAGTACAGGCAAAAAAGTAATGGGAAAAATCTATTAAAAGAAAATGACACTTACTCCAGTTTATATTAGGAACTAGCAGCACTATAATTTGTTCCCCATGGCAGAGATTTCCACCACAAAATACAACTGAAGTGAGAACAGGGCCATTCTCTTGCTACACAAGTAAGATTAGGCTGCCACCAAAAAGATGCTTGCTCCAGAGAATATGGATATAAATAAAAGAGAATACAAGCAAAGTAAAGAAAATATATTTTCATCTCCAAGAGACAGCTGCAACACAGAGGAGAGATTACAACAGTGAATACTGCGTTAGAATTCTGTTAGAGAGTCAAGTACTCTGTTAGAAATCAAGTACCAAGCTCTTATTTCAGGGGGTTGTCTAGACAAGGATGAAAGATGCATTTTACAAAACAGTGAGCTAACACATTTTAAGTAGAACTTTTTAAAAACTATAGTGCAGACAGAGCAAATTGTATTTGAAAATATGAAAGCCAGTGGCCGTGAACCCTAGAATTTTAGAATGTATTAGTTAAAACATATTGGCGAATGGGTTTTTAAAATACACTTTTTATCCTAGTCTAGGTAAGCCATAAGAGGGCAACTACAGTTGGGATAGTACTGGCCTGCAACAAACATTAATATACTGGGAGGACTGTGTGTCTTGGAATGATTATATTAAAATCAAACAGAAGAGTCCAATGGCACAATACATCTTATCTGTGTTTGTTAATGAAGTTTTTTGTTCCTTTCCTTCTGCCAAAAGATGGAAGCCTAATCTTTTGTAAATAGAACACTAGGCCCTGAATACATCTATGTGGTATCTTAGAACTAATATCCGTACTGTTCTTCAGTCTGTAAAATGACTCATGCCTATGAGCTAATCAAAAAGTAGATGAAGGTATAATTTAGATGTAGAAAAGTACAGTATATATTTACTCTAAAAAATAAATGACATGCAGCCATTAAATTTGGCTATGTCAAATTTTTACTGATTGTGTTTACATCTGTTCTTTTCCATATGAAACCTATCCATGAAGAGGCAAAAACTAAGTGTGTGCATGTAGCAGAAATGTTTTACTATATTTATGGTGTGTGTATTTGTTAACTCTTTCAAAGGAATCTAACACTGGAGATATGATTTACCATTTACAAAAGTGGTTCTGGTTTGTCATTATTAGATTATACCCCTTCTGGGTGCTTTATTACTTTCCCTTTAATTATTTTCTCAGTTATTTTTCACTGTTTGACGGTCATAAAAACTAATCAAATCTTATCTTGCTGCTGTTGGTTACCTTTCATGCAATATGGGTCACAAATTGATCTGCAGAGCTTAGAGCAGCAAACTTTTTATTATGGGTAGTAAATTGTGCAAGTATTCCTACTCTGCGCACACACTCTCTCACTTTTCCTCACCTACGGTACCTTATTAGTCAAAAAGAAATTCTGCAGTTCCAAGGAATGTTTACAGAGCTATGCTCTGTCAAGAAGGAGGTGACACAGACAGCTTTGTCTTAAGATAAAAACAGCTCAGTGTTATGCATTCATTAAACTATTCAGGGGGGGAAAAAAACAAAACTCTTAAGTACTGATTGATGGTCATAAAAATGAATCAGTCTTGCTATTTACTTTCTAGTTGCTCTCATCCTTACCGGTTTTGCTCAATTGGCAAGAGCAAGTGGGACAAATGCCCATTTTTGTCAAAAAAGTGAGGTGCAGAGGAACAGGTGGCGGGGGGGGGGGCAGTAGATGCCAGTTCTGTGCAGGGGGGAAGGCAGGGCTCAGGTGGGGGGCTGTCATCTAATAAACCTTCTGTTGTACTGGCTGGCTGAGAGTCATGGTGAATCCAAGGAAGTAGGGGTGCAGGGCCCTGACTCCCCCACACTCCGTGACACCTACTTCTTTTCAGCCAATCGCTCAGATAAACATTTGCTTACATTTGCATGAGATAATGCTGCCCATTTCTTGTTTACAATGACACCAGAAAGTGAGAACAGACATTCACATGGCACTGTTGTAGCCAGCCTCACAAGATATTGTCCTAAAAAGATTCATATGTCCCTTCATGCTTCAACCACCATTTCAGAGGACATGCATCCATATGAATGACAGGTTCTGCTCGATAATGATCCAAAGCAGTGCAGGCCGACCCATGTTCATTTTCATCATCTGAGCCAAATGCCACCAGCAGACGATTGATTTTCTTTTTTGGTGGTTCGGTAGTTTCCGCATCAGAGTTTTGCTCTTTTAAGACTTCTGAAAGCATGCGCCACACCTAGTCCCTCT
This sequence comes from Chelydra serpentina, assembly GCA_037349315.1. Taxonomy (NCBI): domain Eukaryota; kingdom Metazoa; phylum Chordata; order Testudines; family Chelydridae; genus Chelydra; species Chelydra serpentina. The sequence goes on from JBAIAC010000010.1 coordinate 51,818,883, forward strand.
CAGATTTTGGAAGGCACTTCAGATTCTTAAACCTTGGGTTGAGTGCTGTAGCTATCTTTAGAAAACTCACACTGGTACCTTCTTTGCGCTTTGTCAAATCTGTAAAGTATTCTTAAAATGAACAACATGTGCTGGGTCATCATCCAAGACAGCTATAAATGGAGGTAAAACAGAGCAGGAGACATTGAATTCTTTGGGGGAGAATTGTGTCAAATTTAATTAATGTATTATTTTTTTAACGAGCATCATCACAATGGAAGTATGTCCTCTGGAATGGTGGCCAAAGCATGAAGGGGTATACTAATGTTTAGCATATCTAGCACATAAAACCTTGCAATGCCAGCTATGAAAGTCCAAATGCCTATTCTCACTTTCAGGTGACATTGTCAATAATAAGCAGGTAGCATTATGTCCCATAAATGTAAACAAAGTTGTTTGTCTTCACAATTGCCTGAACAAGAATTAGGACTGAGTGGACTTGTAGGCTCTAAAATTTTACATTGTTTTGTTTTTGAGTGCAGTTATGTAACAAAAAAAAAATCTACATTTGTAAGTTGCACTTTCACGATAAAAAGATTGCACTACAGTACTTGTATGAGGTGAATTGAAAAATACTCGTGTATGTTCTTTACAGTGCAAATATTAGTAATCAAAAATATAAAGTGAGCACTGTACACTTTGTATTCTGTGTTGTAATTGAAATCAACATATTTGAAAATGTAGAAAAACATTCAAAAAATATTTAATAAATTTCATTTGGTATTCTATTGCTTAGCAGTGCGACTAAAACGGCAATTAATTTTTTTGAGTTAATCAGGTGAGTTAACTGTGATTAATCGACAGCCTTAGTGGGTATGGAAAGTAGTGTAGTTAGACTGCGTCTGTTCAATGAATAAACAGGTCTTGCGCCAACCTTGAAGACATCACATTAGCAGTCATGGGTGTTAGGACTTTTGTTATACACCATGCAAATGTCCCAACCGCTGAAAACCGTTCTTGACCAGGGTTTGAGAGCTGATCTGGATGGATTATGTTGACTATGCTGGATAGGGCCATGAATCTGTGCATTGGGAGGTAGGAGCTTGCTGCTATTGAATTAAGATGAGCACCTATGAATTCTAACTTCTGCACAGGGGTTGAGGTGGCTTTGCAAATTGGCCATGAAGTTACATCCAGGGAGTAATCTTTCAGAAGTCAAGGTAAAGGAAACACCAGAATTCCTTTTCTACAGAGGTGCACCACTACTACTAGCATGACCTTTGAAAAGATCCCTGGGACAGATTATAGGCCAAAGAAAGCACACTGTACTGAAAATGGTCCTGACAGACAGTGAAACATAGGTATCTTTTGTGGGATGGGTGGATTGCTATATGGAAACGTGTGTCCTGAACGTTGAAGGATGAGAACCAATTCCCTTGGTCCAGTGACGGAATTATTGCTGCGAGCATCACCATTTTGAATTTTTGTGCCTTCACAAAAAAAAAAAGTGTTCAGTAGCCTTAAATCTAGGATGGTTCTCCAACTGCCATTCTTTTTTGGAACCAGGAAATACCTGGAGTCCTTTAACGTGTGCAGAGATCTGTCCAGGTCATCAGCAAATAGTTTAGTACCAAAGTACCAAGGGAAGTCCTTGACTGTATTGTGGACCTCCTTTGGAAATCCTGAAAGCTGGAGCCAGGAGGCCCTCCTCATAATACCAATGTAGAAATCGAGTGGGCAGCAGTATCAAGGAAGATTTGCAGAGATGTTATGGCAAGCAGCTGGCCTTCAATAATTGCCTGGAATTGCTCTCTATGTTCTTCTGGCAGATGCTCAATAAATGAGTTCTGCTTGGTATAATTTGTATGATTGAATTTCACCATTAAAGCCTGGTAGTTGACTATTCTGAATTGTAAAGTAGCTGATGAATAAGATTTTCTACAAAACAGGTCCAGGCACTTATGATCCTTGTTATAGGGTGCGGATTTAGTGCAGTACTGCCTCCCATGTTCGTTAACTGCATCAACCATCAAAGAGTTAGGAGAGGGATGAGAGAATAAAAATTCAGAGTTCATAGACAGAACATAATATTTATCTGCTCTCTTGTATGTAGATGGAATTGTGGCTGGAGTGTGCTAGATAACCTTTGCAGGATCCAGTAGAGACTCATTAATAGGCAAGGCAAAGCAGGTAGATGAAGCTGTATGAAGGATGTCATGCAGCTTATGATGTGATTCTTTGACCTCCTTGTCTCTTGACAAGGTCCTGAAACTACTTGCAATTGTCTGCCAGGGATGGAGGCGGTGGCATAACTGCTTCAGCCACGGATGAAGAAGAGATGCTGCCCAATGGAGAGACACCTTCATCAGCCCTAGCTTCCTGTTCCACAAAGATTTCTTCCTGAAATTCCAATTTCCTAGAGAGGGAGGGTGATGAAGGTTGTCTATCTCTGTGATGGGTGGTGCTCAAGGCCCTAGAGAATTGCTAGCAATAAGTCATCCAACAGTCCCAGTATGATTGAGGAGGTAGTGTATACGGCATGGGTGGAGGCATCCATGGGTGTTCATACCAGTGAAATGGTGGTTATAGCCATCTTTCATGAGTGATACCAATCTCCTCAGAGACCTCTGGAAAAGAACCTCTTTATGAATGGAGAGGAGAGCATTGCACTGATACTGGGGAGACCAAGAAAAGATTAGAATCCTCCTCTTCCAATCACTCTATGGCAGTGGAGCGCAATAGAGAACTTGAGAGACAGTCTTTAGAAGTCTTATGAGAGGAATTTTGGGTCTTCCTCTTAACTGCCCTCAAGGAGTACGATGTGGAGATAGTGGAAGCAGTGAACTTATCTGGAGACCAGCGTATGGGGGGGGAGGAAGTCCCCTGCCCCTGGTCAGAGGCAGGGCACAGTGAGCTGTCCATCATGAGGAGCTGAAGTTTGATCTCCTTATTTTTTCTGGATCTAGATTTTAATGCCAGACAGAAGTGGCACTTTTGGGAAATATGAGATTCCCTAGGGCAACAGATGCACTGGGAGTGTTCATCATTCACCAGGATTGCCTCCCAGCACAACAGGCAACATTAGAAACTTGAGGAATTGGCATGCCCTTTCAGTAAAGAAAGATAAACTCTTAGGAGGGGAGAAACTATTACCTATATATAAAAAGGTGTTTTGTTTTGTTTTTTAAAGCTACTACAACTAAAACTAAGTACTAACTACTAAATACCACGAAGAACAACTATAATAAAACTAACTATTAAAAGAGCTAAGAGGACACAGTTGAGGTAAAACTCAGCACAGACAACTTCTTGGCAGAGTATACCTCTGTAAACATTCTATGGAACTGCAGAACTTCTCCGAAAAGTCTATTTGGACTAATAATGTACCTGGCGGGGAGGTGGATATGGGGGGGGGGGGGGGGGAGAAGAGAGAGAGAGAGAGAGAGAGAGAGAGAGAGAGAGAGAGAGAGAGAGAGAGAGAGAGAATATACTTGCACAATGTACTACCCCCATAAGAAGTTTGCTGCTCTAAGCTCTGCAGATCAATTTATGACCCATATTTTATGAAAGGGGACCAACAGCAGCAAAATAAGACAAAATAGTAAACAAGTAAGACCAACTGATGGTCATAAAAGCTAATCAGTGAAAAATAATTAAAGAGAAGCTAAGCATCAGAAAGGGTATAATCTGATAATGACAAACCAGAATCACTTTTGTAAATGGTAAGTCATATCTCCAGTGTTAGATTCTTTTGGAAGAGCGTTAATGCACACAACATACATATAGTAAAACATTTCTCCTACATGAACACTTTCTACATCTTTGCCTCTTAATGGATAGGCTTTATATTAAAAATAACAGATGCAACAATTATAGCCACATTTAATGGCTGCATGAAGTTTATTTTTAGAGCAAATACACACTGTACTTTTCTTCATCTAAGCTATGCCTTCATCTACTTTTTGATTAGATCATAGGCATAAGTCATTTTACAGACTGAAGAACAGTATTGAAGAAAAGTTTAAATAAGCTAATTCGATATCTTTAAAAATTCACTTCCTTCCACCTGCCTCTTCTATCTTTAAGTTGCAATGGATACCAAGGGAACAGAGAGGAATTGTATTTGGTTTCAGAGGAAAGTAACAAAGCATTCCTGGACCCAAAAATGCTTAATTAAATGGAATTACGATTAGTAATACATATCCAATTAACAAAGTATTGAGGGAAGATTTACAAAGACACAGGCCACAGGCACCTCATTCCCATTGACTTTCAGTGAGAGTGAAACCTTTGAAAATCTATCCCAGAATATCTAATAAAATATGTTAAACTACACATTTGGATCTTAAGGGACACAGACAGCTTAATTTGTTAGTTAACTGACTTGGGAAACTGTTTAGTTGTTTACTTTAAACCTAATATCTTTTGTTTTTGTTGTTAAAGTAGTAAACATTCCCAGAACATACATAATTACCAGCCTAGAAGCACAAAGAGCATAGCCAATAAGAGTATGCGCCTCCTGCAAGTGTCAGAGAGCACATGGCATCACTAATGTATCAAGTTCCTCCTGCAATCTGGCTCTTGAATGTCTCCCTACCTACTTAGGAGGTGGTGGAGTCAGGATAGTTAAGAGAAACGGAATTATTTATGAGCCCCACTAAAAGAAGTGATCTGGTTCCCTGGGACCCCTTTCCTAGTGGTGTATGAGAAATAACTGGTTACCAGTTTCTCAATCCCCCAGTATGCACATACTAGACCAGCAGTTCTCAAACTTTAGCAACCCGAGGACCCGCACTGTGATGTAAAATTTTTCAGGGACCCCCAAGCCCCCACACTCAGCCCCAGGACCTGCCCCCACTCCATCCCTTCCCCCAAGCCCCAGCCCACCTCTTCCTGACCCCCATTCATTCCAGCCCCGCTTCCTCCATCGCTCGCTGTCCCCCACCCTCACTCACTTTCACCAGGCTGGGGCAGGGGAGTTGGAGTGTGGGAGGGGGTGTGGGTTCTGGGAGGGAGTTTGGGTGCAGGAGGTGGTTCGGGGTGCGGGCTCCGGCCAGGCGGCACTTATCTCGGGCAGCTCCTGAAAGCAACCGGCACATCTCTGTCAGCGGCTCCTAGTGGGGGAGGGTCAGGGGGTCTCTGTGTGCTGTCCCTGCCCGCAGGCACCGCCCCAGCAGCTCCCATTGGCCACAGTTCCCAGCCAATGGGAGCTGAGGAGCTGGCACTCGGGGCAGGGGCAGTGCACAGAGACTCCCTGGCTCCCCGCTAGGGGCCACAGGACATGCCAGCCACTTCCAGGTGTGGCGTGGAGCCAGAGTACGCAGGGAGCCTGCCTTAGCCCTGCCGGACTTTTAGTGCCTAAAAATCTCCTGGTTTGGCTTCAGTAGCCGCTCGGAGGAGTTGATCAGTTGGGCCCGTGGACCCCCTGGAGTACCGTCAGGGACCGCCCCCGGGGTCCACAGACCTGAGTTTGAGAAACGATGCACTAGACCATATAATTGCTTCAGGGGAATGAGATTCAGGGTGAATCAAAGGCCCCTTCTGCAGAAGAGAAGTCCTTCATGACTGGTTTGTTGGAGCACCATATGGTATTGTGGGGGGCACCATGTGTGGAGATTAGGGAGACCTTGAGTACATGCAGGTTCCAGACCAGTTAATGAACATAATACAAGATGCGCTTGTGCTAATTTACATAACAAATACCATGTGCTAAATGCTCTTCAATTTTTTGCGATTCATCATATGAAAACAGGTTGTAAAACTTTAGAAAAGTAAATCCAAATTGGAAACAAATTTCACTGATATTTCTGAAGTGTTTCTAAAAACAACCTTAACTGACCCTGTGTATTCCCTTCACCTTCATTTAATGAAGAACTGGTATAAATATTACAACTCTACAAACTTTTCGTATCGGTTAGTGAAAAGACAAGATAGGTGAGGTAATCTCTTTTATTGGACCAATAATATTACTGTCCTCACCCACCTGGTCTCTCTAATATACTGGGACTGACAGCTACAACTATACTGCATAGGAGTGAAAAAGTAATAGATTCTATGTATGTGCCTCAGCATATTCTGGTAATCATGTCATTCTGGCATCAGCAAGCAATGAGAGGAGGGATAAAAGTATGTGTGTGTGGATGGGGGAGAGAAGGTTTTAGAGTCCAAGGGAAAATGAATGATGTAAATACAGTGAGCTTTCTAGAGCCATAGAGGGTGGATGGAGTAGAATTGGTTAACCCTTTCACACAGGAATGATGGGGAACAATATTGCTTCTGTACTATATGTTAATGTTGGTAAAATGTTTAATATGAAAAGTACTGTACAAGTATTAAAAGGTCTATACTGGTAAAGATATTCACATGTTTTGCCACAAATATCAGATACCCTCCCTCAGACTATGTGGCTGAAATGAGGAGTTACTTGGATCTGTATATTTAACATATGAGGTGAAGTTTTGGAGTTAACAAAAAAAATTATAGATTAGACTTGATGGTTGAGAGAAAGGAAGTTTCTGGATAGAGGATGAGTTGATACAGGATCAGAGTTAAAGTTAATTGCAGAACCTTAAAACAAAAGTTTCCAGGCTTTTTTAATTTACTAAAATGTTTCAACAACATTACTTTAATTTATTTGGTAGTCTTTACAAATTTAACCATGTGAAAGGAGGAAGGTTTAGGTCTGATAATGTCAAACAGTTTATGAAAGAACAAAACAACAAATTTCCTTGCACTAAGCTAGTAGAGTTAATAAACATTACAGATTGTGCATATGCTATGGCTCTAGTTGGGTCATTGGCAGTGAGAAGTGAAATTGGGATCTCTGGATCTTAAAGCATGAGCCTTTATTGCCTGACCTAAAAAGGTCCAGCACTGCTCATTCAAAGCCAGCAGCAGACTCATGAACCTCTGTTTAGCATAACCACTACTTGAGGAGGACAAGCAACACACTGAATCAGCATAGGTTACAAATGACTGAGTACAAAATATTCATTTATGACAGTGACTATAGCAAGATATAGTTATAAACAGATATAAATATAATATCAAAGGAAGAAAGCAGAATTCTTACCTTACAAAAGAGCTTAAAAGAAGTCCAACAAACCCCACTGCAGCTCCAACAATGGCTATTATTCGACAACCAAATAGGTCTGTGAATACACTGACTATGGGAGAGCAGAAGAAAATCATTCCCATGGACAGGGAACTCACCCAGGCTGCAGAAAATACAGGGTTGGCATTAAGAATAAGAGATCGATTCAAGCTTTCAATTATATTATGCAAGAACAGATTGTAATAGTTTTGTTTGAATGGAAATAACATGGAAGCATATGGTAAAAATAGAATCAGAAATATAGGGCTGGAAGAGACCTCAAAAAGCATATGCTCAACTTTGTGGGTACTCTGGGCTGGAGCATCCATGGAAAAAATAGTGGATGATCAGCACCCACTGGCCACAGCTGTTCCTTGTCCCCGCTCATCAGCTGATGGCTGGGGCACCGACGCCACTGCCCAGCAGCTGATGGGGACTGCGCCGCACCCAAAGAAGCTGATAGGGGGTGCTGCTGCCAAACAGCTGTTTGGCAGCTCGGGGAGGGACTTGGGGGAGGGTGAAGAAAGGCGGTTGAGCGGGAGCCTCAGGGAGAGGGTGGTGCCTTGAGGGAAGGGATGAAGTAGGGGCAGGGCCTCATGGCAAAGTGAGGGTTGAGCACCCCCGGCAACAAGGAAAAAGTTGGTGCTCGTGTCAAGAGGTCATCTAGTCTACCACCACTCCCCACCCACCCTGAGGAAGGCTAGCATACACCTAGATCATCTCTGGCAGTATTTATCTAACCTCTCCTTAAAAAAAAAAAACACCTTCCAGTTATGGGGATTCTACAACCTACAACCTATTCCAGTACTTAACTATTTCTAACTATAAAGGAATTTTTCTAACCTGAATGTCCCTAACATTTTAACCTAAATGTCCCTTGCTGCAGATTAAGCAGATTTCCTCTTGTACTTCAATTTTTTTCCATGTCCACTAAAGGATCACCATCCCCTTGTAACAGTCCTGAACATATTTGAAGACTGTTGGCAAGGCCCTTTTTGGTCTTCTTTTCTCAAGACTAAACATACCCAGTTTTTTTAATTTTTCCTCACATGTCAGGTTTTCTAAACTTTTATCATTTGTGTTACTCTCCTCTGGACTCCCACCAATTTGTCCACATCTTGCTTAAAGTCTGGTGCCCCAAATTAGACACAATACTTCCAACTTGGCACTAGTAAGGCCTCAGCTGAAGGAACAACTACTTCCCATGTCTTGCATACAACACTCTCATTAATAGAAGTTGGTCCAATAAGATAGTCTCATCCACCATGCGTGTCAGAAAGATATTAGCCTTTTTGGCAACCACATCATGTTGTTTCCTCATATTCAACAGGTGAAGATCTACTATAACCCCCAGATCCTAGTCAGCAGTACTACTGCCTCGGAAGTTCTCCATTTTGTATCTGTGCATTTGATTTTTCCTTCCCAAGTGAAGTACTTTGCACTTCACTTAATTTCATTTTATTGAATTCAGACCAATTTTCTAATTTGTCAGGATTGTTTTGAATTCTAATCCAGCCCTCCAAAGTGCTTGCAACCCCTCCCAGCTGGGTGTCATCTGTAAATTTTAGAAGCACACTCTCCACCTCAATATCCAAGTCATTAATGAAAATATTTAATTGTACCAGACTAAGAACAGACCCCTGCAGTGCCACACTAGATATGCCCTTGCAGTCTGACAGCAAACCATTGACAGTTACTCTTTGAGTCCTGTCTTTCAACCAGTTAGGGTGGGTACCTTATAGTAATTTCATCTAGACTACATTTCCCTAGTTTAGGAAAATGTCATGTGGGATTGCGTCACAAGCCTTATGAAAATCAAGATAAAACACATTACTGCTTCCCCCTATCCACTAGGCCAGCAGTCCCCAAACTTTTGAGGGTGACACCCCCTGTACCCCTGTCCATGCCCCCTTCCCCACCCCCAGAGCTGGGGTCAGGAGCAGGGCTGTGACTGTACGGGGGGAGGGGGGAGCAGGGAGGAGGAGATGGGAAACATGTACCAGGGTAAGGGGGGGCCGAGGCTGGGACTGCAGCTGGGGCGTGGGTCTGGGAATGGGGCCACGGCCAAGGCAGGAACGGAGCCAGCAGCCGGGCCTGTGGCAAGGTGAGGCTCCGTTCCCAGCCTTGCCCCCAGCCTCAGCCCCAGACCAGGAGCAGAGTCATGCCGAGGTTGGGGACAGGGCCAGGAGCCAGGGACGCAGCTGGGGGCGGCACTCCTTCCTTCCCCCCCCCCCCCCGTGGAGACTGGCCCATGCCCCACAGATGTTCCTCCACACCCCCCCAAGGAGGGCACACCCCACACTTTGGGGACCTCTGCACTAGGCCAATAAACCTGTCAAAGAAGGAAATTTGCATGATTTATTCTTGACAAATCCATGTTGACCATTATCTATCACCTATCACCCTATTATTTTCTAGGTGCTTACAAACAGATTGTTTAGTTAGTAATTGTTCCAGTATCTTTCCAGGTATCAAAGTTAGGCTGACTGGCCTATAGTTCCCCTTTTAAAGACAGGCACTAAGCTTGCTCTTCTCCAGACCTCCAGAGATAATATTTAAACATGTACCTTAACAGTGGCAGAAATTGAAAGCTGGATAAATGTAATGTGTTAAGTAAAATTGAATGTTACCTGCACCAGTAATGCAATCAACCCACAAACATTTTTTGCAATTTTCCTCCCAGAGATCAGCCAGCATTCAAACTTAATTGCTTGACTTTCTTCCAAGATAACTTTCTCAGTTCACTCTCTGCCCCATGCCTCTTCTTTAATTTGTGATTTTCTCCTCCAAGACAGCCATGAAGTCACCTCACATGATTACGTCTCAAACCCTGTTTGAGAATAAAAGGGCCTGAAATGTTCGGAACCAGAGGCTCTACCTTAGCCCCACCCCACTCCACCCCTTCACGCAAGGCCCCACCCAGCCCTGCCTCTTCCTGCTCCTGCCCCGCCCCCTTCCCTGAGTGCACCCCTCTCCCTCCACCTTTTCCTGCCCCTGCTCCTCCCCTTCCCCCACCAGCACCTCCTGCATGCTGCTGAACAGCTGATCACAGTGGGCGGGAAGCGCTGGGGGGGAGGGAGAGAAGCTGATCGGCAGGGCCCATTGGGGGGCAGGAGGCCAGCACCACATCCCTGCGGCCCTGGGGGAGGGGGAGGGCAGAGGGTTGGTTACACACACACACACACACACAGGGATGTGGTGTCGGCCGCTTCTGGGAACGGCGCAGGGCCCGCAGCGCCACGCAGGCCGTAGTTTGCCCACCCCTGGATTGAGGAGTCCTCTCCCATCTAAAATGTGTTCTATGGAGGGGTGATGTACTTCAGATGCACGGGAAACACCTAAATGACCATGGGATGAAAAATGGAATTGAAGGAGACAATGCTTTTACATGTGGACATGGCACTCTGGTTGAGACCACTAGTTTATTAACATATGTTAATTACTGTTTTGTGGCAGCTCAGTAACAATGTCAGCTATTGAGAGATGGGAAAATTTCAAAAGGTATGAGATGCTTACTCAGACTTCTGATTTGCAAAATTGGCATGAACAAATCAAGAAAACAGGCACATCACATAAGACAGACTACTTCCTGTTTCTGCTTGAACCACAATTACCATGACAAAGGTTATTCTCATGGTATTTCAGCACACTCTCTCTTCCAGTTCTGCCTGGAAGTGAAGGTGGTGCAAAACTAGAGAAAATACTTGTAGTGAGATGCTCCCACTAGGAATCTCAGGTATTTTCGGTATGTCAAGTGACAAAATATTAGAGACACAAAGTGGGTGGGGTAATATTTTTCTATTGGACCAACTTCTGTTGTTGAGTGATGCACGCTTTCAAGCTACACAAAATTCTTACAGAAGTTGGTCGAGTAGAAAATATTGCCTTATTCACCTGTGTCTCTAATGTCCTGGAGCCAACATGGCTACAACAACACTGCATACAGGTGAACAGATATGTGAAAGAAGGCATCTTGCATGTCAAAGGCCACAAACCAGTCTTATTCATGGATTCTAAGGTCAGAAGGGACCATTGTGATCATACAGATAATTATTGTGATCAACTAGATAGGGTTACCTAGGGAGGTGGTGGAATCTCCTTCCTTAGAGGTTTTTAAGGTCAGGCTTGACAAAGCCCTGGCTGGGACGATTTAGTTGGGGTTGGTCCTGCTTTGAGCAGGGGGTTGGACTAGATGACCTCCTGAGGTCCCTTCCAACTCTGAGATTCTATGATTCTATGATAATACAGGCCATAGAACTTCCTCAAAATAATCTCTATAGCATATTTTTTAGAAAAACATCCAATTTGGTTTAAACATTGTCAGTGATGGAGAATCTACCATGACCCTTGGTAAACTGTTCCAATGGTTAATTACTCTCACTATTAAAAATGTACTAAAATTTCCAGTCAATTTGTCTGGCTTCAAATACCAGTCATTGGATCCTGTCAAACCTTTCTCTGTTAGACTGAAGAGACCATTATCAAATATTTCTTCCCCATACAGATACTTGTAGACTAATCAAGCCTATCTTTAATCCTCTCTGTTAAGCTAAATAGATTACGCTCCGTCACTTTATCATTATAAGGCATGTTTTCTAATCCTTTAATCAGTCTCATGGCTCTTCTCTAAACCCTCTAATAGATCACTATCCTTCTTGAATTGTGGGAATCTGAATTGGACACAGTATTACAGCAACAGTTCCACCAGTGCCAAATACAAACCTCTTTACTCCTATTCAAGACATCCCTGTTTAAGCATCCAAGGTCACATTATCCCTTTTGGCACAGCATCGCACTGGAAGCTCATATTCAATTGATATCCATCACCATTGCCAAATTTTTTCAGAATCATGGCTTCCCAGGACATTTTTTTCCTAGATGTGTAAATTTAGCTGTAATAAAACACATTTTGTTTGCTTCTGTCCAGCTTACCATGTGACCCAGATCGCGCTGTATCAGTGACCGGTCCTTTTCATTAATTTACCACTCCTCAAACTTTATCAGTTATGATTTTATATTTTCTTCCAGTCATTGATAAAAATTTTAACTAGCATGGGTCCAATAACCAATCCCTCTCGGACAGTACTAGAAACACACCCATTCTTTCAGTACCAAGTCAAATGCCTTGCAGAAGTCAAAAAGTATGTTACATCAACACTATCACCTTTATCAACCAAACTTGTAATCTCATCAAAAAAAGAAAGTTAGTTTGACAGGATCTATTTGTCATAAACACATGTTGATTGGCATTAATTAATTCTTTATTAATCAAGTCCCATCACAGCCACTCCATTATCTTCCCTGGGATTGATGTCAGACTGACAGACCTATAACACAGGTCATGCGCTAACCTTTTTAAATATTGGTACAAAATTACCAGTCTTCTGGAACTTCTCCAGTGTTCCAAGACTTATTGAAAATCAATTTTCATAACAAAAAAAGTATTTAGTCTGAAATTGTCATGCCTATTGTGAGTTACTTTTTTTTTTAATCACCTGTTATGATAATGAAAAAATGGCTGTGTGTTTAAGGTGCACAATCAGGAGTCAGGGGGCTCGGATTTTATTCTCAGTTCTGCCAAATAACTGCTGAGACTTTTGTACAAGTCACAACTTCCTGTCCCTGTTTCCTCCATCTGTAAAGCATGGAACAATACTTACCCTACCTCAAAATGGCATTAGGAGGCTTAATACACTAACATCACAGACACCGAGACCCTCCCTCGGACCTTATAGAAAAAACTCAAAGGTCTTTTTGGGGTGCTTTTTGTACCAACATCATTTTTTTCCCCAAGTCTAAAAGAATCACGTTTGACAGGTAAGTATAGGAATTGAATGAAAAATTACTGACTTTACCCTTTTTGAAGAAACTTAGCCTCAAAATAAATGTAAAACATTTTAAAACAGAGTACAGAATGTGCGCAGCATATTAGTTTCTTTAGCTTAAGACAGACAAGCCTGAGTGTAACATCCTGACCATCCACAGGAATGGATGCTTTAAAAGAGACACCATACATTTAATTCAATCATTCATGGAATTCTCAATTTATTTTTGCCCAAATGAAAATGTATCAAGTCTTGCACTGGCCCTGCTCAAAAACTTCTCACTATGCTGCCCCTGCCCTCCGTTTACAAAGGAACCACATAATTGTCCTCTGCGGTTTCAAATACAAGTCACAATAATCATCCCAAACAAACATATGCAGGAGTGTGAAAAAATTACAAATGCAGCTAGCAAGACTAATGGAAATTTTACGGGATGATTTATGTAATTCAAAACAACATTTCTCCTAGCTACTGGCTCCCTTCCTGCACAAAACAGCTCTAGAATAGAGCCAGAATATCACAGGTATTTATACAGCACGCCAACTAACTTCTACATATGACTGCATTCACATTTATACAAAAAATGTTTTGACTGCCAAAGGAGAAAAGCAGCTCTCCAGCAGTGTTCATGAGGTTGCTTGCAATTTGGAACATGGGAGAGAGGAAGACTTATCAGTACCTTTCTTCAGAAACTAATCTGCAGCTGGGAAATAGGTTGTACCACACACGTATATGGGAACTGGCATATCAGCAATTGCTCTACTGAGCCATGGGGCTAGTTTCACTGTTCAAAATCCTACTTATTCTATGGCTCTCCCACTGGAGGTATGTATTGCACTCATTACAAGTTGGATCACATAGCAATTGCTATTGTTAAGATTGCCTAAGAATTTTCATTCTATAGGGCCTTTTAAATTGCTTCTTTGTCAAATTTTCCACTCTATGATGATGTCCACTTGAGGGTGAATTAAGTTAGGCCATAAACAGTTCCACAATTTGATTATGAAGAGGGTAAAACAAACACCACATACTTATTATTTAAAAAGTATCTTAAAACAGTTATAATTTGGAGTAGAAGTTAGAAATTTTGCAGAGATTGTCCTTATGTCATACATGTACCTTGCAGTGGCAAGGCTGCCAGTTTTGGTTGGACACATTCCTGAAGATTTCATCACATGACATAATCTTTAATTAAAGATCAATCTTTAATTTCTAGAGACTCCAGGACAATCCTGGAGGGTTGGTAACCCTATACAGCGATCAAATGAAAATCTGATTTAATAAAGTTATAGGGCTTTAAAGAAATATACTTCATGCATGCAGAGTAATAAAATTTGCCTCAGAGCACATACAAAATGGGAGCCTTTCCTCCTCATTCAATGCAGTCACTGGCACATTCGCCTCCTTGAATAAAAAAGCTTAAACATGTTACTGTTTTCTAGCTGCGTTCCAAATGATAGAATTTCTTCATTTAAAAACAAAAAACCAGGAAGTTAAAACTACATACTAAACAAATGTTAAGATTGCAAAAGTGAAGCAATCGGGAAAAAAACAGGAAATGGCAAAGTCAAGGTTATATGTGGAATCCTAAGTATGATCTCTTAATTGATAAAAGAAAATGTTTTTTTGGTAAGCATGTGGTAGTCAGCAGAATTCACTGACAAAAGACATTAAAGCAAAAAGATTAGAATTAAAAAAAGAATTAGGCATTATTATGCATACGAAAAGTATCTGAAATTATACTAGCTAGGGCAAAAAAAGATATAGTGAAAATCAACGTTCATGCTGCAAGACTTAAGCCTACATTAACTGTCTGAAGTTAAGAAAAAAAAAACCACCCCCCAAAAAAACCATAGTATTGCATAATCAAGCCTCTTTTGGGAGCGCATAGGGGCAGGGAAGAGGAACATGGTCAAGCTGAGATTTTCAAGATCTGCTTCTGATTTCTGGGAGGGAGGGAGAGGGAAAGAGTGCACACGTTATATATAAAGTCTAGGCAGCAACATCATTACAATTCACCAGGTTCACCTATAGAAGATGTGACATGCACATGCTGACAGTCACTGCAGTAGGGGTGGAAGAAAGGGACTCTGAAAAGGTGGTAAAACATTTCAGTTCCAAGCTTAACAAAACAGCAGATTCCCATTCAGAAAAGAAACACATTCAGGCAGGGAAACAAATTTTATGGATATCAAATAAATGAGAAATGTTATTTACCCTTACCACTATTTGGAGAATATTATCTACAAAGATGAGTAACAGCTACTAAATTCTAACGCAGGGATCGGCATCCTTTGGCATGCTGCTTCTGCAGGTTTGGCCGATCGCGGATCCCTCTGGCCATGGTTCGCCACTCCAGACCAATAGGGGCCATAGGAAGCGGTGGCCAGCACATCCCTCAGCCCGCGCCGTTTCCCACAGCCCCCATTAGCCTGGAGCAGCAAACCACAGCTGGTGGGAGCTGCGATTGGCCGAACCTGCAGACGCGGCAGGTAAACAAACCGGCCTGACCCACCAGGGGGCTTACCCTGGTGGGCCGCGTGCCAGAGGTTGCCGATCCCTGTTCTAATGCATTGTTCAGTGTGTGCACCCAACAGATCTAGATCTTACATCCTGGAAACAAGAGTGTAGCTCTTCCAGTGCACTAAATGCCCCAACAACAACTATGTGGGTGAAGCCAGACAATCACTACACTCTCAAATGAACTCACACAGGAAAATAAGATATCACATCATCTGTGGGTGAACACTTTTCACAAAGCAATCAATCACTCTACATGTGACCTATCAATAAGGCTACATTTTTAGTTATGGGTATTTTTAGTACAAAGTCATGGACAGATTACAGGCAATAAACAAAAAGTCACAGCCCAGTGACCTGTCCATGACTTTTACTAAAAATACCTGACTAAATCTACCTGCTGGGAAGACAGCACTCCTGGGGATATAAATTGAGTGGGGGAGGGTTAGGTTTCAGGGAAATGTTTTTCACCAGACAAAAAGATATAGATTTACATGAATTCTTATAGGGAAATTGGATTTGCTTAACAGTGTTTTGCTTAAAGTAGCATTTTTCAGGAACATAACTACAATGTTAAGAGAGGAGTTACTGTACTCCGATTCCTACACATGGACATGATTGTGAACTTGTCTGCAGCAAAGGGCTACCTCCTTGCAGACAGAATCTATGCCACAAGCAGTCAGACACACACACACACACACACACACACACACACAGAGTTTTAAACAATTAAATACTGTACACAGCAATGATGATTGTGAAGCTTGGTTGGGGTGGGATATTTCCCAGGGAATGCTTTGCTGCTAAATGATGAACTAGCACTCAGCTGAGCCCTGGGGGGGGGGGGGTGAAGAGGGGTGTGATGGTGGGTCTGAGCGGGGAGGGGGTGGGTCCTATTTTACTGCTGTGATCTGGTCACCCTATGCGCGATGTTTCTTTTCCCCCCTCTACAGGCTTCCACACTCCAGCGCTGGGGAAGGAGGGGTTGTTTCTGCAGGGCGGGCGGCGCTGGGAGCGGGGGGGGGGGGGGGTGTTTCCACGGGGCCGCAGGGTTTCAGCCCTCAGATGTTTTCTTTGGAGTAATATGGCCCTCACCGCTTTATGAGTTGTGCAGGCCTGATCTGGAGGATAATGTTATAAGGACTAGCCAGCATGGATTTGTCGTCAAGAACAAATCCTGCCAAACCAACCTAATTTCCTCCTTTGTCAATGTTACTGACCTAGTTGTGGGGAGGGGGAAGAGAGACATCAAATCTACTATCATCTTGATTTTTAGTAAGGCTTTTGACATAGTCCCATATGACATTCTCATAAGCAAACTCAGGAAATGTGGTCTACATGAAATTACTATTAGGTGGATGCACAGCTGGTTGAAAGTACATACCCACTAAATTTTTTGAATCCTACACCTCTCATTTTATATTTTTTGAATGTATTCCTTAATTGTTGTTGCCTAAGCTATTACTGACCTGGTTCTTCTTCTAGTAGTCTCTATGGGGTGCTCCATTTCAGTTGTGGTGTTACCCTGGATTTAAGGGGCACATACCCCAAAATGTAATCAAGCCAATTGCAACCGTATTGTGTGCATTCACCCACCATAAATAAAATAAAAACCCACGTAGTTAAAGGGTTAATTAAAAATTAGGTGCATAAAGGCAAGGTTAAACTCGCAGGCAGTTTCTGCTAATATAAATAAATAAAACTAAAAAAAGTAAATAAAAAACCTAAGTGCCTCTAATATTAAAAAATTAAAGCAGCAATACTCTAATAGAGGACATTATAACTTATGAGTTTTATTAAAAAAAAGTGATAAAGAACTAGCTAATACAGTGTATTTTAAAGCAGTCCTCTGAAGCCATCCTGAAAGATGTTTTTTCTAACCCCTTTTCTCCCCAGTGGGTGAGCAATTGGCCACTGAGTACCCGCTGTTAATTGCTGAATACCATTCCACTCTGGGAATGGTAAATATCTGAAGTGTTCTAAACCTCCTTGAGGAGGTTCATCCTCACCAAGTGCAATATCTGTTGCTCCTTCCACCCCTGTCCAAGCAGGACAAGAGCTCCAACTGAGGAAATACCTCATGGAGAAAGTCATGAGACCCCAGTCAGATCCAGGCCATGGAGACACTCCTGTACTTTGGCTGCAGGCCTCATGCAGTGCACCTCTGAGCATGGACTCTGAAACAGAGGCTGGAGCAGATAAATCTGGACACCTGTTGTCTCGGGCTTTTCAAGAAAGTAAGAGGCGCTTTCAAAGGCATAAAAAACAGATCCCCCTCTAAGTCTGCTTCCAGGAAAAGGGATCCCTCTCTGACTTTCCAAGTTGGGTGAGTCTTCACATGCAGGACACAAAGACTTACATCTGCCTAAGCCTCCCAGCCATGAAGGAAAAGTGCCCAGGAACAAGGCTCCAGTGGTACCAACACCATTGCTGACCTACTTTAGCAAGACAAAGGACTGACATCCACTGATACCAACCAAGAGGTCCAGATGGGAGACTCTCTCCCAGAAGATATTGGCCTGGCCCCATAAGGATCCACTGACCCCTAAGTCTGTGGTGATACCTGATCTGGTGGCACTGACAACTGGGTTTCCTCCTACTCCAGGAGGGACAGACACATACTACCCTGGAGGATATTCTCCCTCCCCCCGCAATCCGGATCCAGTTCTTCTGAGCGACATTTTAAGAGGGTACCACTTTAAGAAGGCGTTACTTCCCTACTCCTTCCATGAGCTGGAGCTTCCTTCCACTGGCACTGATGGTACCGCAGATGGAGACAGATCTGGCCTCCTCAGCTGCTGAATCTGATATCCAGGACAACACATCTCCCAGAGAGGGCTTCCAGTGTTTCTTGGACCTGTTGTCTGACAAAGAAGGGTTACCTTCCAAGGGATTGCTGGTATCCAGTGCCTTGGAGAGCCTGCCCCCTCAGCCTTTTGGTTCGTTTTCCGACCCTGTTGGGGGTCTATGGGATTGTTATGCATGATACAAGGGATCTGTGCACTCTACCAGAGTCACATTGTCCCTCCCCTTCTAGACAACAGCAGGAAGTTCATGTTATGGAGCATAAGCTCTTGGATATCCTGAACCCCATGTGCCCCAGTCAGGTGGGTCTCTTGGTGAATGAGGCCATTATAGAACCAGACAGTGGTATAGCATGCACCAGCAACATGTGCGTCTGTCCCTAAAATATCTGAGAAACATTACTTTGTGCCTAAGAAAGGGAATTTTTGTTCATCACCCTACCCCCAGCTCCCTAGTAGTACAAGCAGCTATGGAAAGATCCAGACAGCAACACTCTAAAAACTCCCCTGTGGGCAAGGGAGGGAAATGCCTCGACCTTTGAGAAAAGTATTCACGTCCACTGACCTCCATATCAGAATCTCTAACTACCAGGCCCTGTGAGTGCAATACAATTTTATTAACTACTCAGAGTTCCTGGAGTTCAGAGACAAACTCCCCCAGAGAACACGGACCAATTCCAAGCCTTCAAGGAGGGTAAACTCATGGCTAAAACCTCATTGCAAGTCACAGTGGACGCGACTGATATCGCATCAAGATCTATAGTGACTGCATTAGTAATGCATCAAAAATCGTGGCTTCACTCTTCAGAGTTCCTCAGGGAGGTTCAGAACACCATTGAGGAATTGCCCTTTGATGAAACCAATCTCTTTAATGAGAAAACAGATGAGTCTTTGCTCTTATGACTCCAGGACAGCCCTCTGGTCTTTGGGCATTTATTCCCTGGCCCCAAAGAGGAAGCAACTTAAACAGGTTGCAGAAGAGGCATTGGCTTATACACCTTTTTACCACCACCAACCATACGAACTGCCATACAAGCATAAGAGTATGCAGCACTCAAGGTTTGCAGCCCCATCTGCTTTGTCAACAGGCACCCAACCTCATCTACTACTTAAAGGTTAATTTTGATGGGACGATTCAGAGTTGCGACCTTACCATGATGCCCTCCTCAAAGTTCTCTGCTTTGGTGGCTGCTTAGCATACTTTGCCCATAACTGGCGGACTGTGTATCTTCTATTCTGGCTACCCTGTCCAGTTTCTTTCCTTACCTCCTCCAAAACCCCTTTCCCAGATCCTCCTCATGGACCATTCTCATGTGGAGATCCTCTGACACGAGGTGAGCTTTCTCCTTGAACAAGGAGCTTTAGAGTAAGTGCCACCTCAGCATCAAGGGAAAAGGTTTTATTCAACTATTTCATAGTTCCCAAGAAAAAGATGGAGGCCCCTTCTCAACTTACACAAGGTAAATATTTTGTATTCACAAATTAAAATTCCTCATGGATACACAGGCATCAAAAATTCCTTCCTTGAAAAAAAAAAAAAAAAAAAGACATCGCTTGCAGCTCTTGACATGAAAGATGCTTACTTTCATACGGATGCTTACCCATCTCAGAGAAGGTTCCTCAGGTTTTGGGTGGGACAGGAACACTACTAGTTCAGGGTACTCCCATTCAGTCTGAAGATGTCGGGTGCTATTGCCAAAGGCCTTCTCAGCAGTGGCAGTACAGATGAGACAAAATGGCTACACAGTCTTTCCATATTTGGGCAACTGACTTCTAACAGACACATCCCCATCCGGACATTCAGTTGGCTACCTTGTCTCTGCTCCACCTCCTGGCATCCTTAGGAATCTACATAACCATGGAAAAGTCTACGGTAACTCCCTCACTTAACGTTGTCCCGGTTAACGTTGTTACGTCACTGATCTATTAGAGAACATGCTCGTTTAAAGTTGCACAATGCTCCTTCTAATGTTGTTTGGCAGCCACCTGCTTTGTCCACTGCTTGCAGAAAGAGCAGCCCGTTAGAGCTAGCTGGTGGGGGGCTTGGAACCAGGGTGTACCGGCAGCCCCCTCCCCCCATCAGCTCCCCTAAGTTCCCTGTGCGGCAGCTGCCCAGCAGGCTATCAATTGCCAGGCAGTTCAGTTGTCCCTCCTGCCCTCAGCCTTGGAGCTGCTCCCGGGAGCCTCCTGCTTGCTGTGCAGAGGGTGGGCGGGGGGGGAAGAGGGGTGCTAATGGTGCACGTCTCCCCCCGCTCCTGTACCCCATCTCCACAGAGCAGGGGAGGGGACAGGACAGGGCTCAGGATGGAGGAAGCTTGCTGGCAGCAGCTGCTGTCTCAACTTGCTGATCTACTTAAAAAGGAAGTGTACTTAGTGGGGTCAGTGTACCTAAAGGGGCAATGCAGCTCTTTCGCTCTCTCTCACGCACATGCACCCCCCGCCCTGAAACTCTGGAGGGACTGCTGTGCTCCAGTGAGATAGTGTGGGTTCATCATCACATTCAGTGTCCGCAGGGAATGTTTGCAGCCACTGCCATGCGTCTATTGCAGGCCTGCACAACTCGTAAAGCGGCGAGGGCCATATTACTCCAAAGAAAACAGCTGAGGGCTGAAACCCTGTGGCCCCGTGGAAACACACCCCCCCCAGCGCCACCCGCCCTGCAGAAACAACCCCTCCTTCCCCAGCACTGGGGTGTGGAAGCCTGTAGAGGGGGGGAAAGAAACAGCACGCATAGGGTGACCAGATCACAGCAGTAAAATAGGACCCACCCCCTCCCCGCTCAGACCCACCATCACACCCCTCTTCACCCCCCCCCCAGGGATCACTATATTACTGCACACAACAGTCAGTCAATGCAGTTGTAGATAAATCTCTGCATTATGCATTTTTGTTTAACTTTTATATGACTTTGTATTGAACCTTGGTAATATGTTATAGCGGGCCCTAAGGTAGTATAATTAAGGTAAAAAAAAAGTCTTTTTGCTAGAAGTAGAATAAGATCTTCCCCGCCCCCCACTTTGTATTCAATTGCCCTGTTGAATGAATGAGGTGTGAATGAGGAAGGCATGGAAGGCAGGCACCTCCAGACAGCTGCAACCCTTGGAGAGGGGATGGGAACCAGACCAAGGACAATCAAACTTGTCAAGTGGGCTGACTAGAGAAGAGCAGACATACTGACGGCCTCAGGGGTTAGAAGCAAACACCTTCCGTTGGGAACACCCTCTTTGCAGCATTGGGACAACCCCCAGCCCAGAGACAAGCAGCAAAAAGGACCAACTGACACAGTCCCAGATTTTGGGCCGCACAGTGAACCCACCTACTCGCCCACACAGGCCACATGCGGCCCCCAGGCTGCATGTTGTGCAGGCCCGGTCTATAAAGTGCCACAGGACCCTTTGTCGTATTATCAAGCTTGATCTTTTAAACATTTTGTGAAGGTGATGAGTGCAAAATAAGCACCTGGAAAGTTTCTTAAGAAAATATATTTTATTTCTGTGCTATAGAATAGCAGTTCTCAAACTGTGGGTCAGGACCCCAAAATGGGTCAAGACCCCCTCTTAATGGGGTCGCCAGGGCCGGCAGACTTACTGGGGCCTGGGGCTGAAGCCAAAGTCCCACTGCCCATGGCTGAAGCCGAAGCCAGAGGGCTTCAGTCCTGGGCAGGTGTGGGGGGGGTGCTCAGGTTACAGTCCTGCATGCTCAGGGCTAAAACTCTCATCAGTGCCCCCCTTCCCAGGGTCATGTAGAAATGTTTATTGTCAGAAGGGGATGGTGCTGCAATGAAGTCTGAGAAACCCTGCTATAAAAACCTCAAGAGGAACAGATTTTCTACAAAAAGAAAACAAGAAAAATACCTGTGGCACCTTAGAGACTAACAAATTTATTTCAGCATAAGCTTTTGTGGGTTAAGAACCCACTTCATCGGATGCATGGAATTTTCTACAGACTTTAAAAAAAAAATAGCCTTTGAACGGACAAGCATGAAAAATTTATTCCAAGTAGTAATTTTCCCCCCAAAAAAGTTAGAAATAGCTGAAAATAAAAGCATAAAATTAAAATGCATCCTCAGTCTTAATATTGCAAGTGCCACATTATAAATATATTGAACCTTCAGATCCTTCAAAGGAAGCTGTAGTCTTAATAATTAACAGCCAAATATATGCACTTAGATTGCATGACAAACTAAATTGGACCTTTGACACCTATTAAAGTCTGAAAATGCTGTGGTAGGAAGAACAAACAAGGAACAAATAGATAAAAAAATACTTGTAATCAGTTTTTCCTTTTAGGAGTCATAGGGAGAACTGTTTTCTGCTGACTATCCTTATAAACTGCCTCAAAGGTAATCACATTTTAAACTAATGGCCCAGGAAACGCTGAAATCTGACTATTACCAGTGTCCGTCCCCGTGTGTGTGTCCGTCCCCGTGTGTGTGTCCGTCCCCGTGTGTGTGTCCGTCCCCGTGTGTGTGTCCGTCCCCGTGTGTGTGTCCACAATTTTTCCAGTTAACCCACTTTCAAAGTGCTTGTGTACACATGATGCAATACATTATAGTGCACTGTCTCCGCATTTATTGAGAACTCTAGATTCCTCTTTCAAAGTGAACTAAATTTGCTGCAAAGCAATTTAGTCCAGTCTAATGTTAATGTGAATGCAATGCTGTCCTGAACTACTTTGGCAGTCTTCCAACAGCTATCCCACAGTGCTTTGCAAACAACCATTATTGAGCTGTTTTCTTGTGTGCCATCCCTTGCCCGGGGTCAACTTGACCAGATTTTCCCAGGGCCCACCCCTCCTTTCTGAGCTGGTGTACAGCCAGATTTTGTCCATTCACTCCTGGATTCCAGTTTATCACAATAGCTGTGATAATATTCCAGAAACCCTACAACATGCCTCCTCAAGCCATTGCTCGGAGCCACACTGTACACACCACCATCTGAGGAGCAGCATTGGTGCAGGAAGCTCTCATGGCCAGCAGAATAAAGTTATTTCAGTAAACATTGCTAGCCAGATGTTCATGAGGGGCCATGACTGAGATGCTGAAGAGTGCCAGTTAAAGAGAAAACCGCTCAGGAGCACTTACATTAAAACTAGAGCCAACAGGAAAAAAAAAAATCCAGCAGGGGACAAGTAACCAGTCTATTTTTTGAGGAGCAGGACAGGCTTTTATGTAACTATATGACCACACAACTCGTGGAGCCTACTGGTCACATTCGCTCCTCCCCCCGCCCCGGGAATGACCAGCAAAACTCATCAGGGGATGAGTATGAGGAGACCAGTGAAGAGATCTCCACAGAAAACTAGGATCTATTTAAGACTCAGGTCCCTGATGTCGGCCAAATAGAAGGTGAGCCCAATTTCTGCCCCCACAGCAACCAACCCAAATTCCCAGGCAACAACCCAGACCGGGATTGAGGAAGCAGATTCTGTGAGGGGAATATCAGCATGTAAGTGTGGATGTGCAGCTGCACAGTTTCAGGACTCAGACTCAAAATAAGAGCAATAGACATCCCTGACAATACTGCCCCAGTTATCTACATTTTGCATTAGACACCTTGCTAGCTGCTCAAACAATTGGAGGAGGTCTCTGCACCTCAGCCTCCCACCCCTTCCTAAGGTTTTCTCCCTAATACTCACAAATACAGTGCAAAATAGAACATGATGCTATAATCTTTGGGGGGGGGAGGAGGGTTCTGCAGTTTCCAACCTATTCCATAAACAGAGCCATCTCCATTTCAAATGGCCAAATGCATACTCTGTCACTCTGCAACTACTAAGGCAGTCATTAAACTGTTCCTTCCTTCTGTCCAAGCAGTCTCCAAATAGCTTCATTAACCAAAGAAATAGAGGATAAACCAAGTCTTGTAGAATAACTAGAGCATTGTTCCCACTATTCATGTCCATAGTGTTCCTGGGGGCAAACAGTCCTTTCTCCGCTGATTTAAACAGGGCTGAGTTCCAAAAGATCCTAGCATTGCGGACCCTTCCAGACCATTTATGTCTGTAAACCTACCACAGTGGTCGACAAGACCTTGGAGCACCATGGAGAAATTATGAGTTCTGATTGGGGGTGGGGCAGCCACATAGGTCCCATCAAATGCCTCAATACAGTTTGGATATCTCAGGCAGGCAAAGTCAACACCACTCCTGAGCATTACCAGGCTTTACAACCTGGTGTGATAGTACTTTTTCCATGGTAACAAACATTTGCATGACTGTTGCCCCATCAGTTGATCTCCCGATGCCAAAACGGTTCAGTATGGACTGATAGCATTTGGGGTTGCCAGCTTCCAGGCAGCAATTGTGACCCACTTTTCCATGGGTATGGGGCACTGTATGTTGGTACGTTGCTGCTATAGCTCTGGGGGTAGTTCAGCACATCTCCAGAAAGGTTGCCTTCCCCATCCTGAAATTATCTCACCACTGCTGATCATTCTAGGTCTGCAGAACAAGCCTTTCCCATCAATGGGTGCTGATTTCCCAAGCACATAAATGGTACTGCATGCTGTGAAGCTGCTCCAGTTATCTATCTTCTATCAGGTGCTCAGTGGTCTCTTCCTCATTTGTCCCCCAGTTCCACCACCACTGAAGACCCTCCTGCTTCTGGACCACCTCCTGCTACTGTCACATCATTTGCTCAGTGGTGTGGCAGGCAAAATCTCAAGCCGAATTCAATCTGGCTCTGAATACTGAAATACTGCACAAGCGGCCTCTGCATATTTAAGGTTGCCAGCATAATATTGTGAAGCATTACTGGGTCTATGCTGGCCAGCATTTCAAAAATGGCACTAGCCCAGCCATCAATGAAGTACTGGGTGTTGGGGAGGCAGACAAATCATGGGAATCTTTTAAAAATCTGAGCTAGTCTGGCTTCTGCTATGCATCCTACAATACACAGTGAAAGACATCCCAGAATGTGCACTATTCAGCAATGAAGCCAAGGAGAATGTGATACCTTCCGAGAATGCCACACACTTAGTTCATAGCAAAGCGATACTATGTGTACACAATGATGCACATTGACAGAGGGCACATCATCCCACATGCCTGCAAGTACTGCAGCTTGCATAATGGGTGTTAACTGATGTGCAGCAAAAAACTGCAGATTAAACCCCTTGTGTAGACAAGGGATCTTGATTTCTGTTAATGAACAAAAAGATAGCCATTCATTTTTAAGCTATAACTAGAAAAGAAAGTCAGGATCTTTGGCTCTATTTTTGTATTTACAGTATTCTGTATTAAAGCGGTGTTGCTCAATTACAAGAAAACAGCCATGTACTGGCCTAAATTGATGGAAAGGGCTAATCCTAGCCTGCCATGACTACTAAGAGTATTAATAATGATATGGTGGGTTGTAATCATGAACTGATTTAACACTTAAAGTTGCGACAAACAAGATATTAAGGTTCAAATCTTACAGTTCTTAATCAAAACCAGCATCATTCATTCATTCTCCTCCCCACAGTTCCTGCACCTGGAAGAAATGAGTGACTGAGAATCAGGGTCATGACTTACACAGTGCCAGAGAGATATACACTTCACTTTATACAACTAAATAGAGGTCTTTGCCCAGAATGAAGAGTGGGACTGAAGAAAGAGGATCAGATTTCACATCCTAGTTCAGTGAGATACCTGGCGCTCAGAAATGCACATGGTGCCCAAGCAGCTATCAAATGAACACTGACTTCTATGCATACTCAGTAAAGACCCCTACCTTCCATTTCCAGTTGGCAAAAGACTCAATCCCATCCTAGTGGACAATTGCTTTGCCTCAGTTAGATACACTTTCAAATCACCTCTGAGCTGTACTATGACAATGTAATATACCTGGACAAAGCCAGCAGCCCTTAGGAAACGCCAACTAATTCAAAATGTGGCAATGCACCTCCTCAACAACAAACTACTGAAAGCACATCAAACCTGTGCTCCACTCGCTACATTAGCTCCCATAGAGCAATCAAGCCAAATTCAAGGTCTTGGTCCTTATCTTCAAGGTACTGAATGGCCTGGGCTCTGAATATCTAAAAGATCACCTAAAGGGCCAAGGATTAGGATTGCGGTTAACAACTCTGCTCTTTGACCACAATGGAACTTTCCACCTCATGGTTAAAGCTTGTCTGTGCAGAAGACCGAGCTCTCCAGGTGCTAGTCCCAGATTTAGAACAAACTCCCACAGGAACTAAAAACTACCACAGACCTTACAACCTTCCTCTACAAGCACAAAATGCACTTCAACCTTGCCTTCATTAATATAAACACACAGCTTTTTAAAATTGTGCATACAGCTGCCAAAACACTACACTGCATACAAAATCTCCCCACTGGGGAGAGAATGATAGGGAAAACGAACCATGTGTGACTTTTGTTAGCCATGTGGCTTAATGCACTACTGGCAGATGCCAAGATACTATGATGATGAGGGCAGTACAAGAACCTATATAGAACAGAATATGCTGCCTGCTAGCAGCATTTGTTATTACTAATGAAAAAATGGTGATGTTTTCAATTTAAAAGACATACTTTATTCCTTGTGGGGTATATGTAAAATTCAATATTAAAACAGTTTTTGCAGTGTAGAAAGGACCACCTCAATATGCCAGTGTTTGGAGTCTTCCTACTTTTGGTTTCCTCTGTGAAAAAGGAGAGTGTAGTATATTCCCCAATGTGCTGTTGGTGTCTCTCTCCGAGTATGTCTTCAAGGGCACTATGGGGGGAGGGTGCCCCTATTTTTGCAGGATGCACTGATATCAACAGAGTTACTGTGGTAGTTGAGAAGTCAAAAACATGGTTAACATCTGGTTATACACAGCTGTTTTTTCTCTATCTCTGATAGGAATGTTTGAAACCTTCGTTGCACTTGTATAGACAGAGCTCAGGAGCAGTAAAGTCACTAAATTCATGTTAGAGTTCCCTCTATGAGCCTACAAAAAATTGCACTGTAAAAAGTTACTCTAGGAGCAATATTAATGTTTCGGATTACAGTTATGCAGATCTAACAAATAAGACGTACTGTGCCTTCCACTATTTCATCAGGAGCAGTAGCTCTGAGGAGGGGGTCTGTTTGATTTGCAGTTCTCTGGTCACTCTGATTTTTGTTTTAATTAACTAATTTTTAAAAATGCCTATTTTCAGAAAGGGAGACACTAATAATATTATGCAGGAAAACAATTAAGCAGATTATACCCCGAAGTGCTATCAAATACGAAAAGTAAACAAGTGAGAAAAAAATCACTGTTTATTCTGGTCATAACTTTGGATGCTACTAATTTTTCAGAGAGAAATAGAACTTTCAGATTGGTGCCCCTTTAAGAGAAAGGCCTCTGAGTTGAAGTAAAGATAGGAGTTTGATGTGAGGCAAACCCTCAGCCAGACCTGAGCAGCTCACTCAGCTGCCATGACTCATCCTTCCAACAGAGCCTGCAGTAACTTATTGCTCAGGTATGCTACAGCAACTCAGGGGCACGGACTCATCCCACATAAGCAAAGCCTGCAGTGAATCAGTTCTCAGGCATCCTGCAGCAGCCTATCCCTGGGCAAGGCCTAAGGTTGCCAATTTTGGTTGGATGTATTCATGGAGGTTTCATCACACAACAATCTTTAATTAAAGATTAATCTTTAATTCCTGGAGACTCCAGGACAATTCTGGAGGGTTGGCAAACCAAGTTACCACTTATCTAAATGCTGCTAACTGGACCCCTGAGGCCCTACCCCCCACCCTGCCTCCTCCCTGAGGCCCCACCCCCATCGCTTGCTCTTCTCCCCTCCTCCCCCAGTCACTCCCTCGATCACCCCCAGGAGCCTGCCTTCAGGTAGGAGGCTGCCCCAGCTGAGCAGGGGCTGGTGCAGGTTAATGACCTGGCACCTCCCCTCACCCTACAGTAACCAGACATTTGGTTTGGGTGCCATTTAGACTTGCTGAGTCCCCTTTTCAACTGGTCTATCCAGTTGAAAAGAGAGCACCTGGCAACCCTAAATGGCACTTGGACACAGAAGCCAAAAACCTGTCCGGGTAAAACCTGGATGGGTGGCACCCTAAGCCTAGGTCACATGCCTAGTTATTCACTGACCACATCAGAGCTGCAAGTTAGCCTGTTATTGGTCAGTTATTGGTCATTGGGGGTGACATACAGAGTATAGGGGGATGCAAGTATTTTGGGGTTGGGCAGCACACAATACATACGGACTGCAATGTTCCCAATGTGGGGTAGGTGTGGGCGGGATCAAGATACAGTTGGTAAGCGGTGAGGGTCTATCACTCACACAGAGAGTACAGACAGTCATGGGTATAAATAAGTGGGCTGGGTAATGAGAATGGGGCGACCCTCACGTGGTGGGATTCAGTTAGGTTGGGTGAGTTCGGGGCTCAGGGGATGAGGTCCAGTGGGGAGGGGGGGGGTGTTAATAGGTCTCCCCGGCTCACTCCTGGTATTGGCCGTGGCCAGTTATGTGCTCCGTGTAAATGTCCCGGGACCAACAGATAGTGTCCGAGACCATTAGGCGTCTCATGAGCCGCGCGTAGTGACGGCCCACCCCACAGGTCCTCAGCACGCATTCGTTGCATGGGTCCCAGGCACCCAGGGCCCCGACGAGTAAAGCGTCGGTGTGTACCTCGTAGCCCTTTGTCCGCAGGGTGTCAGCCAGGGGGGCGTACTTTTCGAGCTTGTGGGCTCGGGCTTCGCGGAAGGCCGGGGTCCTGTTCTCAAACGGGATCGTTACGTTGACCAGGATGATCTTTTTTCCAACCTCGTCCGTGAGGATGATGTCTGGGCACAGCTGGCTGTCGGTGCCGGGGATGGCGCGGTTGATGGTGACCTGCCCCAGGCGCGGGTCGATGGCCTTCACTAGGCGGTCCTGGACGGCGCTGTGGCCAGGCTCTGGCGTGGGGCTTGCAGCTGCATAGGACGTGGGGCAGGGTTTCAGCGACGTACCCGCACTTCCTGCAGCACTTGTCCCGGTTCCCGTGGCGGACGGCTCCGTTGAGGGGGACGCAATTCAGCCGGGCATGGTGTATAAACCGCCAATCGGCAAACTGGGTGAAGCTGCCCGTGGGGAGGAAGTGGTTGCTGGAGTCCCACTTGCTGGTCACCTCGAAGGCCTTATCCTGGTCCGGTTTTTTCTTCAGGGTAGCCACGTAGAGCGCGCGGACAGCGGCCTTCAGGGATCTCTCCAGCTCTCTGGCTCCGGGGGTGAAGTTAGTCTGTGTAACAGCACACTACTTTGCTAGGAACCCTCCTGCTGCCTCACGGTGTTACAAACTCCCTAGATTTCCAGCCTGCAGCCCTGGATCTGGTTCCAGTTCCAGTCCCAGTCCCAGCCTTGCCCAAGCCTTATTCCAGCCCACTTCAGCCCTGTCCATGGCCTACTCTAACCTTGCTCCAGTCCTGTTACTGACCCACTCCAGTTCTGTGCCTGTATCCTAAGCCCCAGACCCTCGGACTGACTCCGACCCAGCTTCAACTTGTGGCCTGCATCTGCACTGTAACTACAACCCTGATTTGGCTTGTCTATAGACTCTGACCTTGGTTTTGACCCACAGGCCTGTCCCCACACCCTGGTTTCAGCAGTGCCCTCCACCTAGTCCCAACTCTATGGCCAGCTTAGACACTTGATACCTGTTCTTGACTATGGTTCCAGCTACCAAATCTGACCATCTCAAACTCAGACCCTGACAGTTTAACTCAAATATTAGATGTGAGTTTGATAAACAGGTTTTGTTGGGTTTTTTTTTTTTGGTTTTTTTTTTTTTTACAGGCATGTACAAGTCTTATTAGAGTCTAAACGCTAAAGTCTAAAGCAGATTCTTGTCTTTGCAAGTATAAATGCAATTTTTATGCATTAAAGTGATCAGCTTCAGGTAGATAAGTTATATTTTAAATAAACAATCCAATCGTATGGTATCAACTTATTACAGTTTAACAGTTAAGTGTGCTTGATCAAATTGCTTACATTTTATTCTTAATTCTGTTTATTTAAATACCTTATTTGTGCAAACACCTAGTTTCAAAAATAAAGTAGTTGCTATATATACACACAGCATGCAATTAATATTATAATCTATCCCAACAGAAACTCGTCAGGTCACCAGAAATACGTCTATCTTTAGTTCTAAGTGCATCATTCCCGTTTTCCTTTTATTTTAAAGACTATGAGAACCAAATGTGGATTTATAGCCTTAAATCACTAAATAATGAAAAGACTGATGCATGTATTATTACCCACCCACTTTTGAAAATTTGAACAAATAAGTGCTTATAAAGTAAACCGTATACTCAAGTTAAATATTACAAATATGTTCTTTGAAAATGTCACTATTTTCACATAAATAGAAAAAAGTGGAGAAAAGACGGTTACTCGCTGTAGTAACTGTTGTTCTTCGAGATGTGTTGCTCATATCTATTCCAATTAGGTGTGCGCGCGCGGCGTGCACGATCGGAAGACTTTTACCTTAGCAACACTCGGTGGGCGAGCTGGCGCCCCCTGGAGTGGCGCAGTTGCGGTGCCTGATATAGACCCCTGCCAGCCCAGCACCCTCTCAGTTCCTTCTTGCCGGCTATTCCGACAGTGGGGATGGAGGGTGGGTTTGGAATAGATATGAGCAACACATCTCGAAGAACAACAGTTACTACGGTGAGTAACCGTCTTTTCTTTGAGTGATTGTTCATATGTATTCCAATTAGGTGACTCCCAAGCCTTGCCTAGGAGGCGGGGTCGGAGTGAGATACTGCAGAGTGTAGGACCGCAGAACCAAACGCAGCCTTCTCCCTGGAATGCTGGACTATGGCATAGTGAGTGGCAAAGGTGTGCACCGATGACCAGGTTGCTGCCCTACATACCTCCTGTGTAGGTATATGCGCCAAGAAGGCGGAGGACGAGGCTTGAGCTCGGGTGGAGTGGGCTGTAAGGTGCATGGTGGGAACACCAGCCAAGTCATAACACGCCCTGATGCACGACGTGATACAGGACGAGATGCGTTGGGAGGAGACCGGGAGGCCCTTCATCCGGTCTGCCACGGCAACGAACAGTTGAGTCGTTCTCCGAAAGGGCTTCATCCGCTCGATGTAGAAGGCGAGGGCCCTACGGACGTCCAAGGAATGGAGTTGTTGCTCCCTTGGAGAGGCATGCAGCTTCGGTTAGAAAACCGGCAGAAAAATGTCTTGGTTAATATGAAAGGCCGACACTACTTTGGGAAGGAAGGCCGGGTGTGGTCGCAGCTGTACCTTGTCTTTGTGGAACACCGTGTAAGGGGGTTCCAAAGTGAGCGCACTGAGTTCAGATACACGTCTCGCCGAGGTGATGGCTACAAGGAAGGCCGTTTTCCAGGAGAGGTACAGGAGCGAGCACGTGGCCATAGGCTCGAATGGGGCCCCCCCCATGAGCCTGGTTATGACAAGGTTGAGGTCCCAAGTGGGGACCGGACGGCGAACCAACGGATATAGTCGTTCTAACCCCTTGAGGAACCTGCTGACCATGGGGTTAGAAAAGATCGAGCGTCCATGCTCGCCAGGGTGAAAGGCCGAAATTGCCGCTGGGTGGACCTTTACCGAAGAAAGGGCTAGACCCTGCTCCTTTACAGACAGGAGATAGTCCAGAATGGTATGCACCGGCACCTGCGAAGGGTTGATACCCCGAGGGCCGCACCAGCAGGAAAAACGTTTCTACTTGGCCAAGTAGGTGGATCTGGTAGAGGGCTTCCTGCTACTTAGCAAGACTTGTTGCACCGGGTCGGAGCAATTTAACTCAGACTGGTTCAACCATGCAGCAGCCACGCTGTGAGGTGGAGAGACTGCAGGTCGGGATGATGGAGCCTGCCGTGCTGCTGAGTAATCAGGTCTGGCACAACGGGAGAGTGATTGGGGCGGACACAAAGAGCTCTAGGAGAGCGGTGTACCAGTGCTGCTTGGGCCACGCTGGGGCGATTAGGATTAGGTGGGCCCTGTCCCTGCGAAACTTGAGCAGGACCCTGTGGACCAGCGGCACCGGTGGGAAGGCATAGGACAGGTGTTCTGTCCAAGGCAGGAGAAAAGCGTCCGTCAGGGAGCCTGGGGAGTGTCCCTGGAGCGAGCAGAACGTGTGGCACTTCTGGCTCTTGCGAGTCGAACAGGTCTATGTGGGGAAATCCCCACCTCCGGAAGACAGAGTGGATAACATCTGGGCGAATGGACCACTTGTGCGCTTGAAAGGATCTGCTGAGGCGGTCCGCCAAGGTGTTCTGAACCCCTGGGAGAAAGGAGGCCACCAGGTGGATGGAGTGGGCTATGCAAAACTCCCACAACCGCATAGCTTCTTGGCAGAGCGGGGATGAACGTGCCCCTCCTTGCCTGTTGATGTAATACATGGCTGTTGTGTTGTCCGTGAGTACCGCGACACACTGACCCTGAAGGTGCTGGGAGAAGGCTTGGCAGTCAAGGCGCACTGCCCGCAGTTCCCGGACGTTGATGTGGAGGGCTAATTCCCGCGCCGACCACAGGCCGTGTCTGAAGGTCCTTCAGGTGGGCCCCCCAACCGAGCGATGACGCATCTGTGGTTAGGGCTAGGGATGGCTGTGACGGATGGAATGGCACCCCTTCCAGCACTTTCTTGGGGTCCAGCCACCAGTCCAGGGAGGCTAGGCCCTGTGATGGCACCATCAAAACCAAGTCCAAGCTGTCTCTGCGTGGACGGTATACCGACGAGAGCCATGCCTGGAGTGGACGGAGGCGTAATCTGGCATGAGCGGTCACGAATGTGCAGGATGCCATGTGACCGAGGAGGCTGAGGCAGCTGCGAGCTGTTGAGGTTGGGAAGCTCTGAAGGCCGCGTATGATGGTTACGAGGGCCTGAAAGTGCGCCTCTGGCAGGAAAGCTCGGGCGAGATTCGAGTCCAGTAATGCCCTTATAAAGTCTAACCTTTGGGTTGGCTCCAAAGTGGACTTTTCTACATTCAGGAGCAGGCCGAGCTGATTGAACATGCTCAAGGCCGTCCGAACCTGCGACTGGACTTGGCTGCTGGAGTTGCCGCGGATAAGCCAGTCGTCGAGGTAGGGGAACACTTGAACTCGCCGTCGACAAAGGGCGGCCGCCACAACGGCCATGCACTTCGTGAACATGCGTGGTGTCGTGGACAGGCCGAAGGGAAGGACCGCAAACTGGAAGTGTCTTTAGTCTACCACAAAACGGAGGAAACGTCTGTGTGGTGGGTAGATTGCGATATGGAAATACGCGTCCTTCATGTCGAGGGCAGCGTACCAGTCTTCAGGATCCATGGAAGGGATAATAGTACCCAGGGAAAGCATGCGGAACTTCAACTTTACCATAAACTTGTTGAGGCCCCGCAAGTCCAAGATAGGACGTAGCCGCCCTTTTGATTTGGGGATTAGGAAATAACGGGAGTAAAATCCCTTGCCCCTGAACTCCCTTGGAACCTCCTCTATTGCCCCTATGGTGAGGAGCGCTTGAACCTCCTGAATTAGGAGTTGCTCGTGAGAAGGGTCCCTGAAGAGGGACAGGGAAGGAGGGTGGGAGGGAGAGGGGGAGAAACTGAAGGTGGTATCTGCTTTCCACTGTGCGTAAGATCCAGCGGTCTGTGGTGATATTCGACCATGCACAGAAGAACTGGGAAAGGCGGTCTCGGAAAGGGGGGAAAAACGGGTCCTGAATTGAGACTGGTGCTCCGCCCTCGGGCGTCCCTTCAAAAAAGTTTTCTTTAGGCCCCGACGATGGTTTGTGGGGGCCTTGGCTCTGGCCAGTCTGGTGACCCAGTTGCCGCCTTCTACCGTTCCGGCCACGTGGTCTCCTTGAGAAGTCCTGCCGAGGCCTGGGCACGGTGTAGGGGTGCTGCGCGAAGGGCCGGAAGGGTCTGCGCTGTGTGGCTGGGGTATGCATCCCCAGCGTGCGAATGGTGCAACCATCCTTTAGGGTCTGCAACCTTGCATCAGTTCTCTGAAAACAGACCCCGCCCCTCGAAAGGTAGGTCCTGGATGGTATACTGGACCTCCGGAGGGAGGGTGGAGGACTGAAGCCAGGAGATACGCCGCATGGCGACTCGTGAAGCGATTGTCCTGGCGGCTGAGTCGGCTATGTCCAAGGAGGCCCGCAACGACGTTATGGCCACCTTCTTGCCCTCCTCTATCAATGCTGAGTACTCTTGCCTGGACTCCTGGGGTACAAATTCTTTGAATTTTTGCATGGAGTTCCAGGTGTTGTAACCTTATGGGCTCAGGAGTGCTTGTTGGTTAGCCGCTCTGAGCTGAAGGCCCCCCCCCCCACCCCCAAGTAGATCTTTCTGCCAAACAGGTCCAGGCGCTTGGCATCCTTGGACTTAGGGGCAGGTGCCTGTTGGCCATTCCTCCCCCTCTCGTTCACAGATTGAACGACCAGGGAGCACGGTGGGGGGGGTGAGTGTACAGGTACTCGAAGTCCTTCGGGGGCGCCATGTATTTTCTCTCCACCCCCCTGGCAGTGGGGGGTACCGAAGCTGGAGATTGCCAAATTGAGGTGGCGTTGGTAAATATATTGCATACAAATGGGAGGGCTACCCTGGTGGGGGCGTCGGCTGTCAGGATGTTCACCACCGGGTCCTCAAGCTCCACCACCTCCTCGACCTGCAGATTCATATTGAGAGCCAATCTGCGAAGCAGGTCTTGGTGGTCCTGGAGATCGATGGGAGGCAGGCCTGAAGATGACGCTCCTGCCACTGCCTCGTCCGGGGAGGAGGATGACAATCCCGGGACTAGAGGGTCCTGGGGTAGGTCCTGTTGAGGAAACTCTGATGCCTCCAAGCCCGTGGCCTCCGGGTCTGGGATCTTGGCCGATGATTGGGCTGGAGGGTCTGTGGCCTCCAGAAGAGGGCGGGACACCATCGCTTCCTGTGCCCGGGACTCCAAATGAGCCAACGGGGAGGCTCTGGAGGGGGCCCCTTGGGACTGATGGAACGCCATTGGAGTCCAGAAAGGCCACTGTTGTGGACCTTGGGTCGGGTCCTGCACATAGTCTTGCCAGCGGTTATGGCCCTCTAC
This sequence comes from Chelydra serpentina, assembly GCA_037349315.1. NCBI lineage: Eukaryota > Metazoa > Chordata > Testudines > Chelydridae > Chelydra > Chelydra serpentina. The sequence goes on from JBAIAC010000010.1 coordinate 51,854,098, forward strand.
CACGTGGCTCTGGTCCATATAGTAGCCACTGCCAGCCCTAGAGGACCGAGAGGCTGAGCGGGAGGGCCAAGGTGGAGAGGAGTGGCCTTGAGGGCCGGTCCGCGGAGCTGTGCTGTGCCATGGCAACAGGGATCGGTGCAGGGATCTGGATCGGTACCGACGGCTGTCTCGGTACCAAGAGCCCGACCTGGATCACGTACGCCTTGGCAAGTGGTAGCGACATCGATCGTCCGGGGATCTGCGCTGTGACCGGCTGCGGGACCGGGAATCGTAATATCGTCGACCGTGTCTGGAGGTCGATCTGGAGCGATGCCGCGAGTATGACCGGTGCCAAGAAGGTGATCGGTGCCGGGACTGCGAGCGGCGTCAAGGGGGAGACCTGGACAGGTGCTGGCCGATCTCCGCATGCGGCACTAGACGTAGCATGGCCGGCTTGCCTCAGGATGTGATGACCCTCAACGGCGGTACCGAAGATGGGAGCGGTACCGGATCGGTCATTGCGATCAGGTCCCGTGCTGCCGAGAAGGTGTCCGGAGCGGACGGCAGTGTAAGCTCTACCTCGGCGTGCACCAGGGAGCTGGTGGTTACCGAGCTTGACGGACCTTGCGGTACCAGAGTCGTCGGTACCGGAGTCTTTGAGCTCCGGGCAGCCGACTATGGTCTCTGTGGTACCGGAGTCGACTGGGCTGGTGCCGGCATCATTGGCGGCACCGAACTTGATGGCCCCTGCGGAGCCGGAGTCGACGCTGCAGGCGTCTTAGCCAAAGGCACTGAGGTCAACAGACCTTGCGGTACCGGAGTCATTGGTGCTGGCGCTGGGCCAGGAGGCTTTGCATGGTCTTGAACCGGCTGCGGATGCAGCGGCGCTGGGGTCGGAGCCAGTCCCGGATCCAATTTTCTCACCACTGGAGACATCGAACGGTGCCTCTGAGGGATCGCGGCCTGAGAGGTTTGGTGCCGGGGTTCTTTGCTGGAACTCGGGCGCTCTGGCGCCGCTGGTGCTGTACCTGCTGCGGAGGTCGGTACCGGGTTGTGGTGCGGGGCCGACATCGGGCTAAGAGACGCTTCCAAGAGGAGCTGCTTCAAGTGAAAGTCCCGCTCTTTCTTGGTTCGAGGCTTGAAAGCCTTACGGATACGGCACTTATCTGGAAGGTGGGACTCCCCGAGGCACTTCAGACAGGAGTCGTGGGGGTCCCCCGTGGGCATCGGCTTCAAGCAGGCTGACCCCAGGCATCAGCCCGGTACCGGTACCGGGAGGGAGACAGGGTAGAAACCCCTTATCTCCCACTACTATTTACACTAACTTCAAACAAACAACTATCAGTAAACTATTAACAACTACTTAAGTACTTAAAACTATCAACAATGGTAAACGAGTGCTAACTACGCTAGGGAGGTGGAGATCAGCTAAGCTGCGCTCCACAGTTCCAACTACTGTCACGGGCGGTAAGAAGGAACTGAGAGGGTGCTGGGCCGGCTGGGGTATATATCAGGCACCGCAACGGCGCCACTCCAGGGGGCGCCAGCCGGCCCACCGAGTGTTGCTAGGGTAAAAGTCTTCCGACGATCGTGCACACCGCGCGCGCACACCTAACTGGAATACATATGAGCAAGCACTCGAAGAAAAATAAATTTTTATGGAAAGTATAGTAAAGTCAAGTAGAAAAGACAGTGTATGTGACAGGCCCATTAGCTAAAGCCACCATGTGACCGTTTACAACCTGCAGGCATGACTCAGCTTGTGCATAAGTAACCACACGAACCTACCACTATTACCCTTTAACTACCTACCCCTTCTCCCTCACACCATTTAAGCCTTTGCTGTCTAGTCTTAAAATTAAATTGTAAATTCTCAGGACAGAGAACATCTCACTACATGTTTGCACAATGGGGCCCTGATCCTGACTGGGGCTCCTATGCACTACTTTAATATGTATAATCAAAATTATAAATTTGTGCAATGCTTAGTATATATAACTTTCACTGGTAAAAGCTATAATGTACATCACATTGAGAGAGGGCTTATTTGTTTGGGTTTCTTTAAGTAAAAAAAGACCATTTTCACGTACTTCTGCCTTTCTGGGAAATTCTTCTTTGCTGAAACTGCCTTCCTGCCACATTAAAAAAGTGTAAGGACTTAAAAATTGATTCACATATTTGAGTTGTGGTGAGAAAATATGTACTCAAGAATATTTAAAGGAACATTAAAAACAAATTTTAAAAATCTAACAATTTTCACAATTTCATTTACTATTGAAGGTTTTAAACTTTACTCAGCTTGTACAATGAGGGGGAATTAAGTTTAACGTTTGTCTATAGTTATTTGCTAGATAACTTCATTTTCAGTTACTCATAACTAGCATAATGCTGTGACATTTGGCTGCAAACACTGCAGGAAGATGTTTAATCCTAAACAAGTGGTCTTTATTGATTTAATAAAATAAGACAACATGGCTACTAATATGTTTGGTAATTTTTTTTTTGAAAAAAACTGTTTTGAGGCAAAACTACCTATTTCACTAGAGGAATATTTGAGATGCAGCAAATTCTGCATAGACAACAAATCTTGTAGCATACTTTCAGTATTACAATGGCTTTTCCTCATGATACTGTGTTAATGTTACAATGGTGAAGTTTTAATTTTTCTTTTTCATAGGAAAATTAGGTCTACTCAGTTCTCAAAAATAGTGGGCTGCCTCTATAGAATATATTCTCTTAACGTTTTTTTCTAAACAGTAACTATAGTTACAAAACTGCAAAAGAAGAATATTTTGTGTAAAAAAAAAAGATACAAATAAAAAAGGATTTGGAAAGGGGTTCATTTTTGGCTGAGTTTGCCAAATGCCTTTTATATTCCATAAATACTTTAATGTTTATCACTTTACCTAGATTAATCTATTATTCACTTGCCAAAACTATGATTCTTCGTTAAGATTTAACTAACTGAAATTACTTTAAAAGGTGCCATTAGAAAGAATCCATATACAAAAAAACAACAAAAAAAACAACAACACTTCTTGTGCTCGTTGGAGGGTCTCACTAACATCAAAAACTAATCAAAAGCTCAAAAAATGTTCTGCTATGTTCTTAAAACAAACAGGAGTCCAAAGCTCTTATGTAATATGTATGTATAATAGTACAAAAAACTTTGTGAGCCAATCATGCTGCTGGCTCAGTCACTCCCACCTTTTTCCACCAATACCTGGGCTTTTCAAATTCCCAGATTGTTGCACTCGAAAGACTCTGTACTTTATATGAACAAATAAAAACACACACACACACACACACACACCCCCACACACCCAAATGCACTATTTTAGGATGCAATATTTCTCTGAAGTACTGAATTAAAATGTGCTTTTAAAAGTTATTTCAAGGTCACAAAGTCATGATGTACTATTTCTGTATGACAGTTTTAGGGCTTATAGTAAAATTAAGTAAGAAAAACTGCTAGCTCGGTCAGTTATCTTCCTAAACTAGCTGACAATATCCAAAAGAGATTAGGAAGTTCTAATTCAATACTATGGGAATCATTCACTAGGCTATGTCTGTTAGATGGATTTAGGATTCTTTTTTTCCCCTCTTACATAGCAACCACACATGGCCTTGCTTCAAATAAGGCAAATTGGAAGTGTTTCTGTAGGGGTGGAATTGGATTAGTGCCAGGAATAATGAAAACTGATATAAATGGACACAGGGGTTTTAATCATCATACAAAAAACAGTGGTAAAAGTGCTGACATGCCATCCACATTACAACTTCTGCTGTTGGTAGCACCAATAAGAAAAATGCTCACAAGATTTTCTAGTGTACATTCAGCCCTCATGAGCACTGCACTCAGTCTCTTGCCCAGGCTTTACATGTACACTGAATTTTACAGAATTCTTTTAACTCTGGTCTGAGCACAAATGCAGCTTCGCCTACAGCATTTTTACCACCCTGTTTATACTAGTATTATGGCTGGAACCGTGCCAGTACTAGATCAATACTGAGAAAAGAATACAGAGAATATTAGGGAAAAGGCCTAAAGAAAGGTGGAGGAACTCCTCCATGCTACAAATTCACTCTAAAAGACACTATTGGTTGTTGCCCAAAAGCAGATTAAGTTACCTTTTTTGTTGTTTTCATTTATTTGTTACAGTTTCAACATTTATAGGATAACGTATTGCCACAGATGTTGTAAGGGCACTTTCACTTTAAATTAGGGTGACCAGATGTCCCGATTTTATAGGGACAGTCTCGATTTTGGGGTCTTTCTTATATAGGCTTCTATTACACCACCACCCGGTCCTGATTTTTCACACTTGCTGTCTGGTCACCCTACTTTAAATTGAGGTCTGCACATTTCTAGAGTAAAGTACACCTCAAAAGGTAAATTGCTAATATAAAAAAAGATTTAAAAAAATACAAGCAGCCCCCATGCTGCCATGCTAATGTGCCTCAAAAGTCTGACCTAGTGGGACCATCTCTAGAAATCAAGAGAGTTTAGTGTTCAAGCTCATTACATTCTTGACCTCTCTGCTGAGACTACCAACAAGATATCACAATGATCTGTCTGACATGGATACCAGTCCACTGGGGAAAGTACCGAACCATCATATAGTAACAATTTCTGGTCACTGCCAACTTGAGTGTTTAATTTTTAGACATTAAATAAAAACAGTCCTTTATCCTATCCTAACAATCCCCTGAGCAACTCAGCCCTCCCAAATTATTTTAGAAAAGAATTTTCAAAACTGTGTGTATAACTATTTGATTTTGATTGCTTATTTCTCTCATTTCACACCATAAGTTACAGCTAACAGGTAAAAATCTTTATTTTAACTTTAGGGGTACAATACAAATTTATTCAGTCCAAGAATTAACAACTTTGTATAATAAATGGAATTTAGAACAGCCAATAGATATATAGGGAACAGTTTTAGATCAAAAGGATTTTTTTTAAAGAGATGAACTGTTAAAATATTACTACTCTCTTGAAAGCATCATCATCATCATCAAGATGACAAGCACATAACCTTAAACTGCAAAGTTGAAACAAACGTCCCTCCAACATCAGATGTTTGAAGGTATGAGCTAGATGTAAAGGTACAAGCAACAAAATTAATGAAGGAGAAATATAATATTATATCTAACACTGGCAGTTCTATGCCAGGACTATGTAGTATGCCAAATGAAGTGGACATTCAAAATTAAGTTTGTTTTTTTTTTCCTTTAAATCATTTTCAATACTATGCAGACTTTCAGGGACTGGGCCAGGTTGATCTTCTCTATCCTCAGCTCTATTCTCCAAGACACAAGCTTAACTTCAAAGTAATCAGTAATCACCAGGGGAGAAAAATGTATTTCTTTATGTCCAAGCAATGAAATGGAAGGAGAAGGAACTGAAGTAAGTAGCTGTGCTTGATTTTCTAGGGCCAAATCCTACCTGCTCACCTTATTACATAACTCCCTTTCAGTTTAATAGGAATTTCGGGTGGAAAAAAATTTGCATGATTTGCTCTTCCTCACTCCCCTCTAGAAAAAGGGACTTAACTCCTGGAATTAAGATTTTAATTTGTCCATTTTATTTCTTTAGAATCAACTTTTCTTCTTTTAAATACAATATGAACTGATGGTCAAAGAGCTTAATTTCACACGGGGGAAAATAAATTGAAAATATGAGTCTTAAGTAAAGAAAAAATGTACAAGATCTGTTTTTGCTGGTGCAGTTTTCTACCATTTCCTAGAAGATAGCTGAATATCCTATACAAGGATTGAATTGGTAAAAATATCACTTGCCACGTATAATTCTAATAAGATACAATAATTAGATTAATATCTACAGCTCATCTTCAAAGTATACACTACAGTAACAAATCAACCCATCACTGTGAGGTGCTTAGGTAAATATCCCAATTTTAAATATGTAGTAACAGAGGTAGAGCTTCCCAAAAGGGCTGCTATGGCTCAGGTGGGACTGAGGATAAGCTCCCAATGCACAGAATGCCTATAAAAAGGCCAGCAACTATGATAACCTCTAACTGCCATGCTCCCCATCACTTGCCTTCACATACCAGTGGAGATGTGAAAGACAGGTATCTGGCATTTTAAGAATAACCAGATAGGAAGGGCCCTTTAGCCTACCTAGGAGAAGGAAAACTCTGACCTCAAACACCCATCCATGGGTTAAATGAAGCCTGGTGCTGGGCCACAATAACACCAGTACCTCCTTTTGGCAGTCCACCAGGTCTATGGCAACAAGGTGGAAAGAGAATGGGCATGTACTTAGACTAACTGGGGGAAAAGACACTCACTCTAGTGTGCATCAGGGACGCCAATCAATACACTATAGTACTTAATGGTGCACAGTGACTATGTCAATGCAAGCAGTTTTCTTCTTTTGGTGGCAAGTTATCAAAGGGAAGTAACAGATACCAGTTATAAGGAGGGACAAGACTGGCCTGTATACTTCTCCACCAAGGACTACTGCCAACAGTGGAAGGACATTTCTGCCCTATGCCAGAAGAAGTTCTCAAGCCTAGCAGTCCTGGGCCAACAGGATTTCTGGCAGACAGCATCTGAACTGTTCTCTAGGGGGGTCAAGGGGACTAGCAGTCAGAGCAAAGAGTCAGATTGAAAACAGTAATCTGCACAGCCAAAGAAGTCCCCTATCATGAAAACAGCAACACTGAATGTATCCAGTTTGACAGAGAAAAGATATGGAAGCAGTGGATATGATATTACAGAGAGGTATCAATGTTCTGGGACTACAGGAAACATGGATGTGTAACTCCACAAAGAAGTTGAGCTTAGATTTCAAAACACTTCTATGCAGGTGACAAAAAGGGGCACGATGGACTTGGAGAGGTAGTGAGAGGAGAGCGGAGGAAGACACTGTTTGAAGCTATCAGAGTAAGTGACAGACTGGAAGTTGTATGAGTCCAAGTTAAAGAATGTGTCCTGTTTATATTAGCACATGTGCCTCAACAAGAATGCAATGAAAACGAGGAGAGTTTCCACCAAAACTTGCAGGCACTAACAGACACAGCAGCCCCTGAAGAACTGCTGTTGGTGCTGAGTGATCTGAATCCAGACAAAAACAGAAGTATGAAATGCGTTCAGAAAAATGCAGCCTCAGCACTACAAAAGAGGAAAGGAAAGCACTACTAGACAAGTGTATTGTCAACAGATAATAGCCAGAGTTCCAAAAGAGGAGTCATTTGGTTACATACATCAGCAGTGGATACAAAAGCCAGATTGATATGATGTTGATGAGGAAATCTCATTAGAGTCAAGTTATGAACTGCAAAGTGATACCTAGAATGATGACAGAGGTGAAACACAAACTTTGTGGCAAAGATTGTGGTAAAGTGTTGGACAAGGAGGGAAACTAAGCTCAAAAGAAACAAGATTCAAGCATGGGATGTTAAGGAGAAGTGTGGCAGAGAAGTCTGTGCAAGCAGCATGAGATAAGTGTCCAGAAACATATTTGTCATTGGCTGAAGAGAAATGGAACCATGTCAAAAGAATATGGATTCTGGTAGCGGAAGAGGTTTGTGCACAATGAAGATGGGGAAAATGAAGGTAAAGAGAGGAGTGATGGTAGACCAAAGAAGTGCAAGTAGGAATCCAAAACAAGAAAAATGGCATAAGGAGAATAATTTTTTTACATCAGGTGTAGATGAAAATGAATAAAAAGAAGCAAAGCAAACTGCCAAGCGGGAAGTGAAGAAAGCCAAACAGAGCACCCTAGACAACTTGTATACTGAAAGCTTGTTTTAAAAAAAAAAAAAAAAAAAAAAAAAACACACACACACACACACCACAAACAAAAAAACTACAGCTGGCTGGCAAAAAGATCTATAGCACTGCAAAAAATGAGACCAGAAAAAGGAGGATGGTACTGTAACATTTGTAAAACGATAATCAGGGAGACTGCTAGTAACACCTGAACAAATAAAGGAGAGGTGGAAAAAATACTTTGAGTCTCTCTCAAATAAGGCAAACCCCTTTAGGTCAGATAACCTAATGCGGTACCAGAGCCAGACATAACAGAAAAGGTGGTAAGAAATGCAGTCCAGAAAATAAAGAATGGTAAGGCAGTTGAACCTAATGAAGTGATGGTGGACCAGATGAAAGCTTTGGTTAAAAAAAAAAGGGGGGGGCATTTGGCGAGATAAGAGAATTCATGAAGATAGATTTGCACCAATCCTGGTCCCAATACATAATACAGACTGACTAGTTCAAATACCTTGACAGCTGGTTCACGGAGGGAAGCAAACTTGAAAAAGATATACAGCCCAGACTGGGGAGTGCTGGAAGAGTGTGGAACAACATCTCAGGGGTTATGTACAACAAAGCATATGCCTCTGAGACTAAAAGCCTAACTGTACAGAACAATGCTATGCCTCACAATGCTGTATAGTGAAGAAGCACAAGTGATAAATAGATAGCAAGTTCAATGCCTACAGTCTTTGAGATGAGAAGTCTTTATGCCGTAAAAGGAGTTACAGGAAGAGACAGATTTTAAAGTGAAAGTATTAGATTGGAAACAAAGGCCATGACAGGGCTGACAAAATCCAGGAAGTGAGACTTTGCTGGTTTGGACACATGCAGAAAATGAATGAAGGGGACCTATGAACATAGCATAGCTGGAAAGGGTGGTAAGACAGAAATCCTAAGGAAAGTAAGGAAGCAATGGATGGTCTAGGCTGAGGTTGATGGTGGGATGGAAATTGTTGAAATCATGGTGGAATTCCTCAGGGCTTCTTTTCCATGGGTCCAGATGATGAAGATGTCATCAATGTAGCGCAAGTAGAGTAGGGGCGTTAGAACAACGCTTCCTTAGCTCTCGTCCCCTAAGTCAGCCATAAAAATGTTAGCATACTGTGGGACAATGCGGGTAACCCATAGCAGTGTCGCCGACTTGAAAGGTATATATTGTCCCCAAATGTGAAATAGTTGTGGAGGAATTCCACCATGATTTCAACGATTTCCATCCCACCATCAACCTCAGCCTAGACCAGTCCACACAAGCGGTCCATTTCCTAGATGCTACTGTGCTAATAAATGGTCACAAACCACCACCCTATACCGGAAACCTACTGACTGCTATACTTACCTACATGCCTCCAGCTTCCATCCAGGACACCACACGATCCATTGTCTACAGCCAAGCTCTAAGATACAACCGCATTTGCTCCAGTCCCTCAGACAGACAAACACCTACAAGATCTCTATCAAGCATTCTTAAAAACTACAATACCCACCTGCTGAAGTGAAAAAACAGATTGACAGAGCCAGAAGAGTACCCAGGAGTCATTTACTACAGGACAGGCCCAACAAAGAAAAGAACAGAACGCCACTAGCTGTCACTTTTAGCCCCCAACTAAAACCTCTCCAGTGCATCAAAGATCTACAACCTATCCTGAAAGATGATCCCTCACTCACAGATCTTGGGAGACAGACCAGTCTTCGCTTACAGACAGCGCCCCCCCCCCCAACCTGAAGCAAATACTCACCAGCAACCACACACCATACAACAATAACACTAACCCAGGAACCTATCCTTGCAACAAAGCCCGATGCCAACTCTGTCCACATATCTATTCAAGTGACATCAGAGGACCTAATCACGTCAGCCATGCCATCAGGGGCTCGTTCACCTGCACATCATGTGCCAGCAATGCCCCTCTGCCATGTACATTTGTATAGAGACTGTCCAGTTTGGCCAAAGAATAAATGGACACAAATCTGACATCAGGAATCATAACATTCAAAAACCTGTCGGAGAACACTTCAACCTCTCTAATCACTCAGTGACAGACTTAAAGGTGGCAATTTTGCAACAGAAAAGCTTCAAAAACAGACTCCAACGAGAAGCTGTTGAACTTGAATTAATATGCAAACTAGATACCATTAACTTAGGTTTGAACAGAGACCATATTGGAGGAGAAGATTCAAGGTCTGGAGAAATGAGTATCAACCCTGCGTTCCATAAAAGAAAATGAGGAGTTCCTGGATAGACGTCAGGATAGGCTTCAGCGGGCACAGTGTTCTAGGATTCAGAGCAGGCTGCGCAGCGGGGACAGAAGGCCAGTGAGGATAGTTGGCAGCATGTGACCTCCAGAAGAGGAAAGAGTATGAGACAAGTCCATGTACAACAAATGCATATTCAGATGAGCAACCATTTTCATGTTCTCTCCAGAGGTACTAGTGCAGAGAGTGGAGTGAATGATACATCTGAGGGAACAGAGCAGAAGGAGACTCCACTGATTGGAAGGCATGAGATGCACAGTCCTAGGGATGGGGGTTCCACGACCACCACTCCCAAGAGGAGGAGGAGGGTGGTGGTGGTCGGGGACTCTCTCCTCCGGGGGACTGAGTCATCTATCTGCCGCCCTGACTGGGAAAACCGAGAGGTGTGCTGCTTGCCAGGGGCTAGGATTTGTGATGTGACGGAGAGACTGCCGAGACTCATCAAGCCCTCAGATCGCTACCCCTTCCTGCTTCTCCACGTGGGCACCAATGATACTGCCAAGAATGACCTTGAGCATATTACTGCAGACTACCTGGCTCTGGGAAGAAGGATAAAGGCGTTTGAGGCGCAAGTGGTGTTCTCGTCCATTCTCCCTGTGGCAGGAAAAGGCCGGGGTAGAGACTGTTGAATCGTGGAAGTCAATGAATGGCTACGCAGATGGTGTCGGAGAGAAGGGTTTGGATTCTTTGACCATGGGATGGTGTTCCAAGAAGGAGTGCTAGGCAGAGATGGGCTCCACCTGACGAAGAGAGGGAAGAGCATCTTTGGAAGCAAGCTGGCCAACCTAGTGAGGAGGGCTTTAAACTAAGTTCACCGGGGGAAGGAGACCAAAGCCCCGAGGTAAGTGGGAAAGTGGGATACCGGGAGGAAGCACAAGTAGGTGAGTGCAAGAGGGGAGGGCTCCTGCCCCATACTGGGACAGCAGGACGATCGGTGAGTTATCTTAAAATGCCTATACACAAATGCAAGAAGCCTGGGGAACAAGCAGGGAGAAGTGGAAGTCCTGGCACAGTCAAGGAATTATGACGTAATTGGAATAACAGAGACTTGGTGGGATAACTCACATGACTGGAGTACTGTCATGGATGGATATAAACTGTTCAGGAAGGATAGGCAGGGCAGAAATGCAGTATGACTGCTCAGAGCTCCAGTATGAAACTGCAGAAAAACCTGAGAGTCTCTGGATTAAATTTAGAAGTGTGAGCAACAAGGGTAATGTCGTGGTGGGAGTCTGCTACAGACCACCAGACCAGGGGGATGAGGTGGACGAGGCTTTCTCCCAGCAACTAACAGAAGTTACTAGATCACAGGCCCTGGTTCTCATGGGTGACTTTAATCACCCCGATATCTGCTGGGAGAGCAATACAGCGGTCCACAGACAATCCAGGAAGTTTTTGGAAAGTGTAGGGGACAATTTCCTGGTGCAATTGCTGGAGGAACCAACTAGGGGAAAAGCTCTTCTTGACCTGCTGCTCACAAACAGGGAAGAAATAGTAGAGGAAGCAATAGTGGATGGGAACCTGGGAGGCAGTGACCATGAGATGGTCGAGTTCAGGATCCTGACACAAGGAAGAAAGGAGAGCAGTAGAATACAGAGCCTGGACTTCAGAAAAGCAGACTTTGACTCCCTCAGGAAACTGATGGGCAAGGTCCCCTGGGAGAACAACATGAGGGGGAAAGGAGTCGAGGAAAACTGGCTGGATGGTCGTGCTCAACGGGTAGTGATCAATGGCTCCATGTCTAGTTGGCAGCCGGTATCAAGTGGAGTGCCCCAAGGGTCGGTGCTGGGGCCGGTTTTGTTCAATATCTTCATCAACGACCTGGAGGATGGTGTGGACTGCACCCTTAGCAAGTTTGCAGATGACACTAAACTGGGAGGAGTGGTTGATACGCTGGAGGGTAGGGACAGGATACAGAGGGACCTAGACAAATTAGAGGATTGGGCCAAAAGAAATCTGATGAGGTTCAACAAGGACAAGTGCAGAGTCCTGCACTTAGGACGGAAGAATCCCATGCACTGCTACAGACTAGGGACCGAATGGCTGGGCAGCAGTTCTGCAGAAAAGGACCTAGGGGTTACAGTGGACGAAAAGCTGAATATGAGTCAACAGTGTGCCCTTGTTGCCAAGAAGGCTAACGGCATTTTGGGCTGTATAAGTAGGGGCATTTCCGGCAGATCGAGGGACGTGATTATTCCCCTCTATTCGGCACTGGTGAGGCCTCATTTGGAGTACTGTGTCCAGTTTTGGGCCCCACACTACAAGAAGGATGTGGATAAATTGGAAAGAGTCCAACGGAGGGCAACAAAAATGATTAGGGGGCTGGAGCACATGACTTATGAGGAGAGGCTGAGGGAACTGGGATTGTTTAGCCTGCACAAGAGAAGAATGAGGGGGGATTTGATAGCTGCTTTCAACTACCTAAAAGGGGGTTCCAAAGAGGATGGATCTAGACTGTTCTCAGTGGTAGAAGATGACAGAACAAGGAGTAATGGTCTCAAGTTGCAGAGGGGGAGGTTTAGGTTGGATATTAGGAAAAACTTTTTCACTAGTAGGGTGGTGAAGCACTGGAATGGGTTACCTAGGGAGGTGGTGGAATCTCCTTCCTTAGAGGTTTTTAAGGTCAGGCTTGACAAAGCCCTGGCTGGGATGATCTAGTTGGGGTTGGTCCTGCTTTGAGCAGGGGGTTGGACTAGATGACCTCCTGAGGTCCCTTCCAACCCTGAGATTCTATGATTCTACTGGGAGTGGCTTGGTCATTACGTTAATTGAATCTATTTTCCTCAGTTAACTATCTTCACTCACACCTTTGTGTCAACTGTCCGAAATGGACCATCTTGATCACCACTTCAAAAGTTTTTTTCCCTTGCTGATATAGTTCCTCTTAATTAATTAGCCGCTTAAAGTTGGTATAGGTACTTCCACCTTTTCATGTTTCTCGGAATGTATAAATATCTGCTTACTGTGTGTTCCATTCCATGCGTCTGATGAAGTGAGCGGTAGCTCACAAAAGCTTATGCTGAAATAAATTGGTTAGTCTAAGGTTCCACAAGTCATCCTGTTCTTTTTGCTGACACAAACTAACACGGCTGCTACTCTGAAACCTGTCATTAAGAAGCTAAGAAATACTGAAGTACGCATTATGGAGAAGTTACTGATGGGAAGTTCCTCTCAAAATAGGGACCTGAACATATGCAGCCAGAAAGGGAAATCCACTGATGTTAATACATCTTTTGGAATACAAATGCATTCTGTTCGGGGAAAAAACAATGCAAAATGAGTGTTAAATACCCCTTAGATTACATGCTGAGGGACAGATTTCAGTGTGACAGACTATACCCATGGCCACATCCACAAAAAAAAATTAAATACTCCTTTTTTACTACCACAATTTGGCTCTGAGAAATTTCCAATTATACTGACTAAACCTTAAAACAAAAAACTAAAAACTTTACTAGATAGGGTTTATCACTACAACCCAGTACAGTATGCTGCTGATACAGCAATTTATATTTCAAACCAACTCAAATTCAACTTTCTTTCATGTGTCAAATTCATTCATCCTTAAATGTCAAATTTTCCTAATTAATCTAACTGCTTGTATACTTAAGATATAGATTCAGACAGCTCTGTACAACAGTTTATTTAGTGCTGTTGCGTTCTACTGCATTCTTGACAAAACCTTAATATAAGCCTCCTGCAGTGCCTACCAATTAACTACACACTGGAATGTAACATGCCCCTTGTAACCTAAAGTAACCCCTATCTAACTGATGACCTAATATAAAAGTAATAATTTGCCAGTAAAGAAAGCAGTTTAATACTCTTTACAATACGAAGTATTAGACTAATTATTTTGTTAAACTAATCAAGACAAGAATTGGATTTAAGTTATTTTTCTTAAATAATTAGTCAAACTCAATCACCACTCAAGAAGCCATGGCTGAGACAGCAGGGGTGTTTCAGGTCAGGAGTGAGGTTCATTGGCAAAAGCTACATAATGAAGTTTGCACAGCACCAGCCAGCACTGTCCTTGGCTCAAGGGAATGCTCCTATTTCCTCCCTTTCAAAAGATTCAATCCACTCAAATTTAAGACGAAAGTTAGAGCGTCTTCAGACATTACTAAAAGAAAACCTACAATGAAAGTGAAGGCTTTAAACAAATAGTTATATATGAAAAACTTAAATTCTTCATATTTAAGAATAGTAATGAAAAAGAACTGAAGGGGCAAGAAAGCAAAAAGCACCCAACTGTAAAAATAACTCAAAACAGAGTGGTATCTTATCTTGCCTTGGCAGTTGTGGCTAAATAGTGTGATGAAAAAGTTATACGTTTCCACACTCTGACATTACTAACATTACAAGTCTCAGTGCTAGTGAACTTAAAAATTAGATCAAGCTAGCCACTTTGCGTGGGCTGTGAAAAATTTTGCACACTGAGCACTGTAGTCGGGTTTACCTAAGGACTAAGTCAATGAAAAAAATTCTCCCATCGACCAAGGTAATCCATCTCTCCAAGAGGCAATAACTACATCAACAGAAAAGCCCTTTGTCAATGTAGGAAGTATCTACATGATGCTCCAGTGCCACAGCTGCAGCGTTGCAGCTATGCCACTGTAGGGCTTCAGTGTAGACATGGTATCAAGTGCGTTAAAAACAAAAAAGGATCATCCTCTCCAATGGTAAAACCTCAAGTAAGGCACTCTTGGGGAGTGGGGAAATTGTGCAAGAATTCCCTTTATACATTCCCTTCATGTCATGCCATCAGGGAGCCGGAACTGCTGTCTTCCCTCCACCACCCACAGGAGACCTCACCCTCCAGCTCCCAGGAAGAAGCAACAAGAATTACTCTGGCTGCAGCCTACTAAGAGCTACATGGAAAAGAATTTCCAAATTTTTGTACTTTATTTTACATTGAGACAAGAAAGTATGAAGAGTATTTACTAAAAAAATAAGACTCGTGTCTGAGATGCTATATTTGTTAAAATGAGGACAGTAATCCCAAAGGCAAAATGGTAACTAAAAGCATTTTTTTTAAAATGCAATCTCTGAACAGCATAGATAAAAGTGACTATTTAATAAAACTGGGTTTAAAGCAAAGATTTTTTTAAATTCATACCTTATGTATTGATAGTTCTTTAGCAATTTAAGACTATGAGAAGAATATAAAAAGATTGTCTTGTACTTTAATTTCCTAATTGTTAACGGGATTTCAAGTTTGACAGTTTCAAGAAAGCTGAAATGCTTTGAAGGGACTACAATCTTCCATCAGAGCTTGCAGTAGCTGGACATCTTCTGGTTGACATGTTTTAAGGAGAGAATATTAAATGTTTTCAAAAATTACCTGATGAGCATATGCGTATGAGTATATGTGGGCAGTATGGACATTTAGTATTGTGAGTGCTACAATTGCTAAGGGAAGACTTGTTTGGGTCAGCCACATTCTTATAGATTTGGCTACAATTTGTAGTGACATTCTCTTTCATATACTTTAACTGTAAAATTCACATGACTAAGTTGTGACAGATAATGTAGCCAATACTGCTAAAATGAAAAAAGACTTCAAGATATTAAGTGTAGTAAAAACAGTTACTCACCTGTTCTGTAATTGTTGTTTTGAGATGGAATGCACATGTCCATTCCACTTCAGATGTGTGCACTCCCACTGCACCATATTTTCCCCATAGCAGTACTCAGAGCAGCACATGTGCCCTCTATATGCTCATGTGGTCAGCTGAAGTTATAAAGGGGCGGAGCCCACCCTCCCATAGTTGCTTCTTACAAGAATCCCATCAGACGGATGTAGACAGGAAGGAGGGTGGGTTGTGGAATGGACATGTACAACATATCTTCAACAAGTTACAGAACAGGTTAGTAACTGTTTCTGCTTCAAGTGATTGTACATGTCCGTTCCACTTTAGGCAGTGGACAAGGTGGAAAGTTTTGGATTCTACCTGAACAAGGACTGCAACACAATTGTCCCTACTCTGGTATCATCTCTCGAGGCTTCAGAGATAGCATAATGACTAGTGAATGTATGTACTGATGACCAGGCTACAAGCCTGCAAATATCACTGGTGGTTACCTGACCCAATACTCTTTTGGAATGTGATGGGACTCAAGTGGAGGAACCTTAATAAGGTAACAGCATAACAGGATGCAGGATGAAATCCAGGAAGATATTCTCTGAGAGGAGACTGGATGACCCTTCATTCTGTTAGCAAAGGAAATGAACAGCCGAGGAGACAACTTAAATAGTTTACTCCTGTCCAAGTAAAAGACCAGTGCCCAGTGGACATTCAAAATATGGACCCTTTCCTCATTTCTATGAGAGCAAGGCTTCGGAAAAAAGGTTGGCAAGTAGATAGATAGAAATCTCTTAATGAAGCTGACACTTAAGTCAGATATTTAGGGTGAGGTCTCAAATAGACTGTCTTTATAGAAAACTGTACATGTGGGATCAGTAGTTAACATTTGTAGCTGTTGCTCACGGGAATGTTACTTTTATGGAGAGATGTAACAAGGAACATGCCATAGGCTCAAAAGATGGATCCATTAGATTCAGATCCCGTAGTGGCATGGGCTCTCTCCAAAAATAAAAATCCGTTGTTGGAATAGAAAAAATGGCTTTCCTTTTATAGGAGAATGTAAAGCTGAAATAGTCCCCTGAAGGTTCACTTGGTGGGTAAGAGCCCTTCTCCTTTTAGGTATTGTTAATAATCCAGAATAAAACTGGAGAAGATTGAGGGAGGCATACCCTTCTGCCTCTATTTCATCAGCTAAATGGTATGTGAGGGATGATTTTCTGCTCTTTAAGAGAACGTTCTAAACTTCAAGAACTCTGTTTCACAATGTGTTAACCATTGATCATCCAAGCAGTCAGGTGCAGGCTGGACAGGTTGGGATTTAGCATCTGACTGTGGTTTTGCAGAATTACGTCCAAGGCCTGAGGTAGAGTTATAGGATCCTGGATTGAGAGACTCAGGTGGTCTCAGAACCAATTCTGATGAGGCCAGGCTGATGCTATTAGCTGACATAAGGGTGTGTGACCTTGCCAGAGTTTATACAATACTCTTGAAATCAGATGATTGGGAGGAAAGGTATATTATTTTTTTCTTTCATGAAGATAGGAAAGTGTCGGACAGATCCCAGGCTGTGACCTACCATGGAACAAACAGGTGACACTTCCTGTTCAGTTGAGTTGCATCCCCCAAGTCTGAAAGATGGATCTCACTATGTCCAGTCTGTGGGGCCATTTGTGATTACTGCTGAATTATCTGTCAAGATGATCTGCCAAGCAATTCTGAATACCTAATAGGTGGGAAACTGAGTGAAATTACATTTAGATGCAACAATCCCAGAGATCTGTAGCCCCCCCTGGAAGCCTCAAGACTGTTCAACTAGAACATAGCAGCAGTGTCCTCCATGAGGACCCATACTGTGCATCCCTTGGTGTGCAGAAGGAAGGCCCGCAACACCAGATGAATTGCTCAGAGTTAGAGCATTTATGTGGAGAAAGTTCTTGATCTGATCAAAGCCTCAGTCTAGAGGTATCCCAGTGGCTGGGGGTGGGGGAGCAGGGTCCCCAACATAAGAATAAGGCATCCATGACCAGAGCCACGGAGAGCAGACCCCTTTACATACATTGGCACAGGCTCCATCCACCAATCTTAGGATATCAAGACCTTTCCAGGCAAAATTAAGTCAGTATGTCCAGCTGATGAGATAGACAATAAAAACACTTCAACTACCCCTGCATACTCATGAGGTGAAGTCTAGCACCTGCCTTTGGAGATGGGCTGCCACCACTGCCCTGCAGTAAAGACTCAAGGGGGGCTTAAGACAGACCAAAAAGGAGGACTTTGTACTGATAATGAATGTTGGCTACAAAGAACCTTAGAAACCTCCAGTGCCTCTGATGAATGGCCACATGGAAGTAAGCCTCCTTTAGATCAAGGGCTGCATACCAGTCATTGGGATCCAGAGATGAGATAATAGAAACTAAAAGTGACCATGTGAAAATTTCTCTTTATTTATGTATTTGTTTAGGCTTTGAAGGTCTGATGCTTCCCTTGCATTTTGGGCTGAGAAAATACTGGGAATAGAATTCCTTTCCCTGATATTGAGGTCATATCTCTTCTATAGCCCCCAATTTTAAAGATACTTTCTTAAATAAGAACAGTTTTGTGAAATTAGTCCCTGAAAAGGGCTGGGAGGAAAGGGTTGGGGGGGAAGGGAGGGAAGAAGAGAAACTCCAAGATGTATCCTAGTTCCTCAGTGCTTTCTATTTTCCCTTAAAAAAAAAAAAAAAAAAAAAACCACCACCACACTATGGCCCTCAAAAGGGACACTCAGTTGTCAACTGGACCTCAGCTGGCACCCCAGAAGATAACACCCATGAGGTTATTTACATCATAACCACAGGTATCACCACTCTAGCTGCAGAGCCAGCATCATCCAAGGTCACCACTTGTTAATCATGGTTAGGTATTCCTGTTTAACATCTGGTCTACAAATTTAGTCATATTGTCCCATGATAACTAGCCAAAACAACCTGGTGATTTGTATCCTACCTAGACTGTAACCCCGACGTTGAATAAGTGTTTCTTTCAGAAAGTTTTCTTTAATCTTTAGGGATGGAATGCAGTCACCACCAACGAGCCTGCGGTAGGGTGCAAACAGAAATGTTCATGACACTAGGATGGCACTTGGTATCTACTCTTCTCTGTTCTCTTAGCGGTGGGTGGCAAATCAATCTCTTCCACAACATTTTTGTAGAATCCAAAATGGCTTCTTTAATAGGTAGAGCTACTCTACCAGGTCCTGAGATATACAAGATAACCACCAATTGAAATGGATTCTCTTGGACCATCTCAATTTGTATACCAAGAGAACTAGCCACTATAATAATTCTTGGTACGCCTTATCAACCTGAATTGGGGATGAGAATTCTGACTGTCTCCTCATCAGGAGAGGAGAACACATTCAGGGTGGCTTAACAATGTCCTGAACTGGTGGCTGCAATGAGACTGAAGCAGCTAGGTCCGGAGCGGACTGTAAAACCTCTGGAACTTTCAGTAATGGTATCTGCACCAGGCATCTTTCCTTGGAGGTGACTTAGCCGAGCGAGGTACCATGAAAGCACAGGAAGCTAATGGCATGCCCTATATGTTGTAAAATAGCCACTGATAAAGTACTGGGCCTTAGTTAAAAGTATCCTAGGGCCCCTTGTCTCTGGATCTTCTCAGAGATTTTTGTCACCAAGATCTAGATCTCCATGAGGAGGATGGTGAATTACATGACCTCTTAATAGGACTGGGATGTGCAAGATTCCACCTCGCGATCCAAAGAACAGCAGAAATAGTCAGAGGGCCATGAAAGTGCAGTACCAGGCAGTGTAGGAGAGACCAGCCATTGAGATCTGCATTCAGACATGGTGAGTATGAGAAGGATTGGAGGCTGACCCAGGGAGGGTACTGAACATTTAGTGTTGCAGGTGCATGGAGTCCTTCCTCAAAGCCAAAGCTGAATGAACCGACAGAGGATGTAGATGGTGCCAGAGCTTGCAAAGAAGTAAACACTACGGATAGCTCTACTTCCTGTATAATCAAGGAATCTGGTACTGAAAGGCAAAGCAAATCTTTAGCCATTGCACATGCTTCTAAGAGCACTGTATGTACAGCCACATGCTGGAGTGACAACATTGCAGATGGTGCCAGCAAAGCAGTCTGTCTAAATGGTACTGACGTGGGCAGCATTTTTGGTGGCTCTGAGCAGCCAAGGAAGCATGCTGTACTGGGGAGTGCCCACTGGAGCTGGTGCTCTAACTTTAGTACTCTACTTACTCCAGAAAGGTCCCACAGTAGACCAAGATTTCCTAAATGAGGAAAGTCTTAGATTTAGTAGCAAGAGGGTCAGATTTCTTCTGTCTCCTACATGATACCAAGGAAGAAGAATGAGGCTCTCTTTCTGAATCCCTCCAATGTGAGAAAACAGCAATATCCAGAAGTGTACTCCACGATGGAGAAGAGTGAGGTTCACAAACCAAATGTTGGGTTCTGAGGAAGGATTCAAGACCACTTACATCAGCATGCAACAAAGCCTTGCCTCCGTAGATATTTTGGTCCTAGTCTTGACTGCCCTGCAAACTAGGCATCCATCCCAAATATGCACCTCATCCAAACACTTCAGACTACAGGAGTGAGCATCACTGACTAGCATTGACTTATTACAGCTAGAACAGTGCTTAAAGCCCAGGGACTTAGGCATCCCCCAGTACCAAGTGTCAACAATGCTAAGTACAAGTCTAAAAATCAAAATATGAAATTTAAGAAACAAGTGCCACTATCTAAAATTATTCTAAAAGTAATCTAACTATTTACAAAGGTTTATACAAAGTTTTTTCATAGAAGAGAAGATGTGTGAGTAGGCATGCCCATTCTGACTACCAAACAAGGGTGGTTAGAAGGAAATGAGGAAGGGTTGGACAACTCCTCACCTTAATATCATTGATTGTTCTGGTTGCCATGCGGAAGGCACATACATAGTCCCCAAAAGTACTGCTATGGGGGAAAAAAAAAAAAAAAAATCTCTGGCTTCAGGCACATCCATTCCTGAAGTGAAATGGACACACATCACTCAAAGAGCATACAGCTATTCTTCACACATTATAAATGTATAGTGACAACACCTGGAAAGAGAGAGATCAGGTGATCTATGGTCCCAAACTGCTATGACATAAATGCAGGGCTTCGTGCAGATGCAGGAAATCTAGTTACAATCTAGTGATTGGTGCTTACGTAATTAAATTAGTTATGCAACCACCACTTTGTAGCTATCAAATACAAATGGGAAGATGACCATGCTTTTTTCCCCAATATTTCAAGTAGTAAGTGGAACACTTTCTGGATTGCCTAGAAATTTGTTTGAGAATGGCTAAATTTGATGTACAACCGAAGAGTATACATAGGACGTTGACTGTTTGCCAGAAATTAACAAATATTGGCCTGAAGAGATTAGCGGAGGAATTCCTCCAAATATTGATGTCACTTGACCCTTTATAGAGGAATTCATGTTCAATTGTTGAAGCTGTTAAGTGAGAAAGATTTGAAAGTCTTTTTACTGAACAAATGTACTAGTTCTGAAAGTGTTATGCTTAGACTTTAAAACCAAGATATTTTCTAGCATATATAATTGATCCCTACACGTAACAGTTTCTAGTCAGAGGAAAGGAATGAACACTTTCTTTCGTAAATGCAGAAAAGGTTTATTATAGAAGTGAGTTTCTGACAACAGTAACCTGGCTTGCAGCCGACTCTCCTACATTTAAAAAGTCGTTCTCCAATGACAATACTGAAAAATTTAACTAAGGCTGTCGATTATTCGCAGTTAACTCGGGCGATTAACTCAAAATTAATCACGATTTATCGCAGTTTTAATTGCTGTTAAACAATAGAATACTAATTGAAATTTATTAAATATTTTGGATGTTTTCTACATTTTAAAATGTAATTGAAATCAATTACACAATACAAAGTGTACACTGCTCACTTTATTATTTTTATTGCAAATATTTGCACTGTAAAAGATAGTATTTTTCAATTCACCGCATAAAAGTACTGTAGTGCAACTATTGTGAAAGTGCAACTTACAAATGTAGATTTTTTTGTTACAAACTGCACTCAAAAACAAAACAATGTAAAACTTTAGAGCCTACAAGTCCCCTCAGTCCTACTTCTTGTACAGCCAAATCACTAAAAGAAACAAGTTTGTTTACATTTATGGAGATAATACTGCCTGTTTTATTTACAATGTCACCTGAAAGTGAGAACAGGCATTTGCATGGCACTTTTGTAGCCCGCATTGCAAGGTATTTACATGCCAGATATGCTAAACATTCATATGCCCCCTCATGCTTTGGCCACCATTTTGGAGGACATGCTACCATACTGATGGCGCTCGTTAAAAAAAAAAAAGTGTTAATTAAATCTGTGACTGAACTCTTTGGGGGAGAATTGTATGTCTCCTGCTCTGTTTTACCTGCATTCAGCATATATTTCGTGTTATAGCAGTCTCTGATGACGACCAAGCATATTGTTTGTTTTAAGTGTAACTTTAGTGCCCTCATAGCCAAGATAGAGTCTGCTCTGCAGGCAGCTCTGGCCAAGAGAAAGTGCACTCAGGAATATAGCAGGAAAAATCTCTTCCACCCCAGGGGCACCTGTTCCAAACCCCCCCAGAGTGAACACACCCACCCACAGGAAAAGTACAATAGATATAAGAAAGGGAAATATGTATTTACAGAGGGATGAGAGGAGAAAACAAAGGGGAAATATAGTGGAAGCAGTAAAACAGGGTTGCAGCCAAACCAAGGCCCCACAGGCCCAGTGGTAGCACAGTCTGACAGGGCAGACACCCGGCAATGTGTCTGCACACAGAGTTCAGGAGTCTTGAGCAAAGTTCCAGTCCAGTGATGAGAGTCTTGGGTGGCTCCTGGTAGTCTTCAGGGCCAGTAAACTTCCCCCAACAAACCCCTCCGGTGCCCTCTTCTGCCGCTCTCTGCAAAGCCACACAGAGCAACCACCTCCCCACTTAAACTAGCTACAGCCTCCCTCCTTATTCCCAATGCAGAGTCACAAGCAGGGGCGGCTCTAACAATTTTGCTGCCCCAAGCAGTCGCTGCCGAATTATTGCCGCAGCAGGCGAGAATTGGCGGGCAGTCTGAGTTCCGCAGCGGCAATTCGGCGGCGGGAAGAGCGGCAGACCTGCCTCCAAATTGCCACCGTGGGACTCCGACATTCTTGATGCCGCCCCAAGCACTAGCTTGGAAAGCTGGTGCCAGGAGCTGGCCCTGGTCACAAGCCCCAGTACTCTCCGCCCCATACAGCTCTGGGCAGCAGTGATACGGGGTCCAGCTCCAGCCTGTCCTCCGAGGGATTCTCCCTGACACAGTGCTCCTCTTGGCTCCTGTCCTGGGGTGTCCCTGATCGGCCATTCTGTCCTGCCTAGGCTTCAGGCAGGTTCTCTGCTGCTTCACTTTGTGAGGGCCTGCAGGCTGCAGCCCTTTTCTCCCTGGAGCTCCAGGGCCACCCCCTGGAGTTTCCCTCCTTTTTCTCATTGCTCCCCCTTCCCACTTAGGAAAAAGATTTAAAGGGGCCATGCTCTCTAAACCCTAAAGGGGCTACATAATACTTTCACTGCAGATTTGACAAAAATACAAAGAAGGTACTAATGTGAGATTTCTAAAGATAGCTATAGCACTTGATACAAGATTTAAAAATCTCAACTGCCTTCCAAAGTCTGAGAGGGATGAGGTGTGGAGCATGCTTTCAGAAATCTTAAAAGAGCAACACTTGGATGCAGAAACTACAGAACCACCAAAAAAGAAAAACCAACCTTCTGCTCAGATGAAAATGAACATGTGTCAGTCTGCACTGCTTTGGATCGTTATTGAGCAGAAATCAGCATGGACACATGTCCTCTGGGATGGTGGTTGAAGCATCAAGGGATATATGAATCTTTAGAGTATTTGGCACGTAAATACCTTGCAATGCCAGCTACAACAGTGCCAGGCGAACCCCTGTTCTCACTTTCAGGTGACACTGTAAACAAGAAGCAGGCAGCATTGTTTCCTGCACATGTAAACAAACTTGTTTGTCTGAGCAATTGGCTGAACAAGAAGTAGGACTGAGTGGACTTGTAGGCTCTAAAGTTTCATTGTACAAAAAAATAACTGCATTCAAAATTAAACAATTCTACATTTGTAAGTTCAACCTTCGTGATAAAGAGATTACACTACAGTACTTTTACTAAGTGAATTGAAAAATACCATTTTTTATTTTTACAGTACAAATATTTATAATAAAAAATATAAAGTGAGCACTGTACACTTTGTATTCTGTTAGCAGCTCTTGGTACTGTCGGTCATCATCCAGCGGGGAGAGGGAAGCTGGCACCATTGCTTCATTCAGGGATGATCCCAACTGCTCTGTGGCTTAGATTTCTCTTGTTCCTCTTTGTGCTCCAGGAGCAGTTATGATTCTTCCACTGGAGGTGATCTTTGGCAAGAATGATGCTCAAATTCCAGGGCTCTATAGTAAGGTCCCATGAGCTCCAGTAAGGCTAGTGAGTGGGATCACAGTGATAGGGGGCAGACTCCACGGTGGGTACCATTGATCCCTGGTCAATAGGTAAGGGTCTTGTGAATGTGGGGGGGGGGGGTCACCAAAAGACTCTGAAAGCCCTTTCTGGGCTGATATGCCAGGTGGGACAAGAAGAGTGTAATGAGGTCTGGCAGAAGAAGTAGTGGCCAGAGTCTTTAGAGTTGGATTGGTTGGTGTGGGCACAAGCACAGCTGTCTTGGCACAGAATGGAACTGCTGGTGCTAAAAGCAGTCTTCCCCTATTGCCCTTGGGCACCTTCCTGGACGGTTTCAGAAAGCTGGAAGCTTGTGATCCCCAGGAACTCCAGATGCACCTGCTCCGGACATGGAGTCTCACTTAAGCCTGAAGGGAGGGGAGAAGCTGCCCTCTTCTTTGCAGACTTAGGGGACACTTTATCTGCCTTCCTGCACGGGTGCATCTCCTTACCTGCATATTGCCTCTTTTTAAAGGAGTCCTTGGGCCTACTGGAGTGTATCAGTGCCAGAGGTGCACTGCTAGGTGGCTCTGGCCAATGGAGGTGGGGAACAAGAAGTTCCTGGGTCTGACCAAGGCCTCATGGAAACCTCCATCAGGTGCTTGTGAAGTCTAAACTCCCAGAACTGTATGGTGCCAGTGGGGGAGAAAGACTGGCAGTGTCACACTTTGAAGGAATGTGTGACTCTCCCAGGCAGTACAGGTCTTGTGCAGGTTGCTTACTGGGAAAACCCGAGGGCAGAAGAGGTAAGGCTTGAAGCCTGGAACCTTGGGCATAAGTGCCCTGAACATCAAGGGAAGACCAGGGGGTACCTCCAATCCCCACTTGCCAATTAAGGCTAACTATAAAACCAGGAGAACAAAAACTATGGACAGTATTTTTACAGGAACAATGGATCTACAAATCTAAAAAAGTTAAACACATGCACAAGGGTTCCATCCCAGACCACAATCAGTAGAAAAGTAACAGAAGATTATATCAGTCCAAGCTGCCCTTTATGCCTTGGGCTCACAGCACGAGAACACAGTCATGGACTGACAGGCACGCCTATTGAAGAATTTCAAATCCCAGGTACACAGAGCACGTGAATAACCATAGGAACCAGCACTCAAAGAAGAACACAGAAATTCACTGATAGAAATAAAACAAGAGCACTTCACTTACTCTGGTTTTTAGTGAGATCAGCCTTGGGTATTAATGTCTAAAATTTCTCCTTGAGGATTAATGAAACCTTGAGAACAGGTTTTTTTTGTTGTTTTTTTTTTTTAAAGATTTAATTCTTACACATGAAAAACAATAGTTAAAGTTGGCAAACTAAAAGACCAAAGAACTAAGGAAGATTAGATAGAGAGATACACACAAAAAAAGCTATAGCACAAACCCTAAAGCTTTAAAATCATCAGCGAATAAAATACATACCAGGGGCCAATTCTTCCCCACAAGAATACATGCAAAATGTATTGGTATATTTGTGCATACAGTTAGGCCTAGATTCAGAAAGGAACTTGGGCATGGTGACGCAAAGCATTGCCATGTCTAACTTAGGTGCCAGGAAAATCACTGGCATTCACAAAGCTTGAGTTTCCTAGTCTCCCTATACAATGAAGTGCAAGAGATTGAGACTCCTCAGAATGGAATTCAAACATCATGCTAGGCAGCGCCTCACCTAAGGTAGCCAATGGGAGATGCCAAGACCCATTCCTCTCTTGCATATAGGCATCGAAGTCCAGGCTGCAGGGAGGCATCTCCCTCTGTTTAGGATTCTCTGCTGCAAACCCTCTCTTGGCATTAGGCACCTATGCAGTTTTAGCCAAAAGCTGTGGCAATGGAGTGCCCTCATAATGTTTAGCCCAGTGCTTAGAGTACTCACCTGGGATGTGGGAGATCTGCTATTCAAGTCCCTCCTCCACCTGCGAGGGTAAAGGATTTTGAATTGGGATTGCCACCTCTCAGGTGAGTGCCCTAACTACCAGACTACGGGATATCGTGGTGTTGGGCTCCTTCAGTCTCTCCTGAGGAGCTGTTCCATTATGGAGATATAATTGGAGCAGAGGAACTGAATTTTGAGTCTCTCACCTCCCAGGTGAGTGCTCTGTCAGACTATTGACTCACTCATGCTTGCTTTGCACCCTCTCTCACTTCACCATACCCCCAAGTGATTTTTCATGATTTACCCAAAGTGGAACAGATTCAATAGGAGAGTAAGGGAGCCTCATAAGAATATCCCATATCCCACTGGTTAGGGTACTTACCTGAGAAGTGGCAAATCCCAGTTTAAATACCTTCTACCCCTCAGGGACCTGAATCAGGAGTCTCGCACATTCAAGGTTTGAACCATAATCACTGGACTAAAAATTGAGGGAGTTGGTACGCCTCCATTTTGGGTACACTTGTCTATAGGGGCCCAACCCAGTAGATGGGGTTTGAACAAGTTTACTAGATTGGTAAACCTTACCACAGGCAAAGGAATGCCTAATTCACCTATCTTTCCCTGGTTTAAGCATCATGTTGGCATCCAGATGCCTGATATGGCGCTGCAGTGCACATAGGCAGAAACATAGGTGCCTAGAGAGCTTTTACTGCAAAAAAACTGAGGCACCAAGTGATTTTAGGTGCCTGTAGGTTTCAGGGCAGGGTTTTGAAAATCCCAGTGAGGCCTGATTCTGCAATTAAGGCATGCAAGTCCTTCTGTAAATCTAGCTCTTAAAGTAACTTTCAAAGGCAATATTATATTATTTGTGTGTGTACTTGGGCCTATTCATGTACAATGGAAGAATCTGCTTTTGCAAATCTAGCCTGAGAGTATACAGTAAAAAGCCTTTGCAACTAGTTTGTAAAAACATTTCAATAACCAACACTGACCTTTAGAATCAAAAGGGGTGGTCATAAGAAGACTGAAATTCTAGCACTATCATGAGACTTGCGTAAGAAGAATGTTTCTTTAATAAATATGGAGTAGCACTTCATGTTGGGGGCTGCTCTTCTCTCTAGTGCAGTGGTCAAAACTTTTTACCATGCCCTCCCCCCACCTTACACCTGACTGCACTCTTCCCCCCTCGCCCTCCTCCTCCTGGAACAGGGCGGCAGCTCTGGGAGGGGTGGGAATGCAGACATGAGTAAGGGGGCTGAAGCTGGGGCCAGCTCTCTCCCCACCCCCTGTGGGGGGCTGGTCTCCCCAGCTACACACACCCCTAGGGGAGGGCACACCCCACAGTTTGGGGACCTCTGCTCTAGTGTAAGAGTTCTCCATGTGCTGTTAAAGGACATCTGGAGTGTAAAATAGAGATTCTAGTCAATATGTCTAATTACAGAATCAGGACCAGATCTCCACCTTGTGTAAATTGTCATAGCTTAACTGAAGTTAATGGAGTTATGACTTTTTGCACCAGCTGAGATCTGGGCCTAAACCAGTAATAAAAAACCCCAGCACACACAATGTCAACAGAAAGCAGTTATCTTTGAAGTCTACACTTCTTGGTGTATGTGCAATGTGTCTCAGGTGGCATGTGACCAGGATTCATCATCAAATTTGGTACACTGGTCAGATCACTAGCTTCCCCAGCTCAGGCTAGGTTGACAGGGAGCACAATGTGAACACTGATCCATACCCCCCATCTCAACACTTATGGGAAAACCCATGTATTTAGGGAAGTACAGAAATGTCCTGAATTTGATCACTACTTTAGGTAAAGAGTTCTAAAATCTTGATCCCCACTTTCTCCAACTCCCCTCCCCAGGACTGCAGATGGATTTACAAGAAGTTTGTCACAGCAATCAAAAGCCAAATGCATGGTTTACATACTACAATAGAGTATACTTAAGTTAACCAACAAGTTGAGCAACGTAATATTTCATTTTTCCTACTTTTACTAAAGGCCTCCTTGTAGGTGTTTAGTGGGGATTGTAAGCTCTTTCAGCCATTTAATTGAAGGGGTAGAAATGTTGCATTTCCTTCACAAGGATATCTTTTCTCCAAAATGTTTTTCAGACACTTGAGTTAAGTATATGGAAGACAAAAATAAAATTAGTTCTACCTAATCAGAATAAAAAACTCTCCCGCTCTCAAAATAATGTTTCACTAGCACGGTGTCTGGTGTCGGAAGCCTGCTAATGTTTATTTGTTCTTATTGGACTAGATGGATTGAGGGTCTGCTCCAGGAAGGCAATTCCTATGTCCCTTGTTTTTCCTGGAAAATCAGAATAAACTAAACTCAAGTTTTTAAATGTAAAAACAACCTTTCAGGAAATCAGTACATATCACAAAGAAGCAAACAAGGGTATAAGCCCAATTTTTAAAGCGGATTTCTTTTAAGAGGACTTCTGCACACAAGTACTAAAGGGTGGCGAAAGTAGTTTGCTTTTTAAATATCACTGATGTGATAAAAAAAAAGTGTGCTGTTCAGGCATACAGTTTTCCCATTACTTTGAATGTTGATTGACAAAACGAAGTTCAGATGGCTTGGGTCCTCTTAAATGTTCATTTCTATACTTTCAGATCATGAACTACCACCTTAATTTTCAGGTTTTCAAGGGTCAGGGGTTTTTTACAGTCATATTCCTTTAGAAAGATATATTTCCCTAAAGTTCTTGATCTGTATTTTCAACTAAATCTAGATTCATGAATTGTATATATGGGAATGTCAGTAGTTTAGAAATGGCTTATATTCTGGTCTTGACATGTGTAGCAGCAATAAATGTAAATTTGAATCAGGGAAATGTTTACAATAGTGTCATTGCATACACTGTGTGCATCCTAAAGCACACATGGATAAAGACTGTATGAAGTCTGCAACTTGTGTTTACAAGCAAAATATTGCACATACTACTCCAAATGTTCCAGTATTTACTTTAGGAATCTTGCAGCTGTGAGCACTCAGGAACATGTGAGCAGCTTGCACACCTCTTGGACCTCATGGGGCTGCCTCAGCTAATAACTTTAAGATACAGACAAAGTGTCCCAAACTAGCCAAAGGCACCTGTTCTCATTGAGAACAGAACAAAACAAAATGGGGAGTTTGAAAGTCAAGCTGTTTAAGGTATGTGAAACCTCAAAAAGTTAGGAAAATCCCATACGTAACAATGTCCCTGGGGAAGATGTCCAGGCTTCTGGTATAAAAGCATGAGTCTCGACACTGCCTGAGCTAGAAGACCGAGGTCTGACAGAGCCACACTGCGCATGGGTTGCACACTGAATTGAAATATCCTTCATTATGGATTCTTATTCCACAAATGCCTTGTCCTCAAACTTTCCAAAATATGTTCTATTTTGGTTTATGCTCATGCATGTAAAATATAATTGAAAATTGGTGTAGTTTTGGTGACATTCAAATGGAGAGTAGTGTCTCTTTACTACATGGATTCCAGGGTTGCACTATAACTTATGAGAATAAAAATTGAAGGCTCATGGCATTCACTCATCTATTGGGCTTTTTTGAACAGTTCACTAGTTTTGACAGTTCTACAATCTTACAGAACTAATTTCTATCAGAACTAAGATCTCCAACTTAAATCAGAGCAATTATCCAAAGATTAGTTGCTGGTAATTTATTTATCCTTTTCAGTGAGCAGAAATAATGGGGATTAAGTTGCCTTGACTTTTTTCACAGCATGCTCAGTTGCCACAAGATGTTCAGTCATCCCAATTAGAGTAGGAAGATGCACTAATTGATTACATGTTACTTGTACCTTATTTTCTTTCTGATTGAAATGGATTACAATTTGCTTGTATTAAAGCATTTTTTAAAAATATATTGTAATTAGAACAATGGCAAAACCACTAAAATGATAATATTAAAGGAGACATTTCTTCTTTTTCCACTTCTCTGGTTACAATACATGTCTGAGCACTGGTAAAAGTGCAGAACACTGTGGGTAACTCAACTGCAGGCATAGAGGCCAGAGCTGAACACAGACAGATCAGAAAGACCCAATACACATTTATACAAATAGGATGACCACACTCCGTAGATAAGCTTTGTAATGATACCTTCAAGCAAAAGGTGTCTTGTAGGCATATTCCAGTTACATTATATTCACACTCATCAGCATATTTTTGTAAAATCATATGGAATGCAACATCAGACTGTCCATTAACACTGGTATATCCTCCCCCACACAAATGTGGGTGGAAGAGCAGACTAGACAGATAGCATGTAGTTCCCTGACGTTTATGAATGAGTCTTCAAATCCAGAGAGGACCATAACCCTTGAGTTTGCAGGGTTCTAATGTGTGCCCCCCAACCCAGGGACAAGGCATCCATGACCAACATGGACATTGGTTGAGGAGAAACAAGAAAAGAACTCTTGTACATATGTTCTTAGGCTCTGTCCACCAGACCAGAGGGGACAAAAAGTTACCCCTGGAATACAAATCACTCTGTCTAGCCAATGTCAACATGGGACATTAGACTAGCTATCCCTGAAGCCCCCAAAAGGCATAGTCTGGCATAGTGTACTACATAGGTACATGCTGCCATGTGCCCCAGAAGTCTGAGGCAAGTGTGCACTGTGGTAATGGGATGTGCTTTTAAATCCAACAGCAGGTCTCAGAGCTTCTGTAACCTTGTCAGGGCAGAAATGCTCTGTTTTTTATAGCATCCAGGAGCGCTCTGATGCACACTATTCTTTTCACAGGTTTTAGAATGGATTTGTCCAGGAGTAAAAGCCCCAGTGCATTGAAAGTGGATTGAATGATGGCCACGTTGGACAGTACTTGAGACTGGCCACTCACTAACCAGCCACTTGGTAGGGTAACACATGGATTCTCAATCTCCTCATATATGCAGTTACTGGCCCCATGCACTTTGTGAAAATGCAAGGGACTGCTGATGGGCCAAATGGAAGTACTATGAATTAATAGTGTGTTCCATTCACTATGAACCTAAGAAAGTTGTGGTGGTCTAGACAGTTAACTATATGGAAATGTGTCCTTTAAGTCAAAGACAGTATACCAGTCACTCTGCTCCAGTGAAGCAGTGATGGAAGCTAGGGTGACCATGCAGAACTTTATTTTCTTCAGGTACTTGTTTAACTCTTAGATGTAAAATAGGTCCAAGACTGCCTTTTGCTTTGGGAATAAGGAAACAGCAGGAATAAAAACCTCTCCCGAGGTACAGAGGAACCTCCTCTATGGCTCTCGCTAGAAGGAGAGCTGGATATCCTGTCGAAGAACGGTCTTGTAAGAGTGGTTCCTGGAAGGGGAAGGAGGGAGGGTAGGAGGGAAAGAAAAATTAAAGAGACTATCCCAGATCTCTGCTTAGGACCCAGAGAGCCGATGTGATGCGAGTCCAAGCACGAAGGAAGTGGGATAGACGATTGGTGCAGATATGGGTAGGAACAGATTGGTCTATAGGTACTGGTATGTAGTTCTAAACAAACCCATCAAAATGCATGTTTAGACTAAACTGCTGGTCATGAGGAATGTCCTGCTGCAGATGAAGGGGCCATTGGTTATCTTCTGTAGTTCCTGTCCTTTTCTCAGCAGGTTTTGGGGCTGAGGAATAATGCTCTGAAACCTGAGAAACTGCTGGAACTGGAAAGGGTTCCCCTGTCACTGGTGTTCAGATTTCAAGCGACTTCACCATTACCCAAGAATCTTTCAGACTATGCAGCCTATCATCCCTCTTTTCTGAAAGGAGGGACAGGCCCTCAAATGGCAAATCCTAGATCAGGGGTCTCAAACATGCAGCCCGCAAGCCACATGCGGCCCACGGAGTTCTTTCCTGCGGCCCGCCACAGGCGCCGACTCCACTGGCAGCCAAGCTCCAAACATTACCGAGTGTTTATATTTTATTAAAACCCCTCTTTGCATTATAGTTTTTAAAAAGTTAATACATTGACTTTTAAATAGAATACTCTGTTACTCTTCATTTTTTGACTATACTTTTGTAGCATTGTATGAAAAGGTTTCAGTGATGCGGTCCCCGGGCCAATTTACTAGTTCTCATGTGGCCCTCGTGGTAATTTGAGATCCTGGGCCTAGATGGTCTGCTGTACTTCAGGAGAGAGACCAGGAGACTCCAGCCACAAACACCTCCTCACAGATATGGCAGACACCATGGAAGCCTCTGCAGATGCTAAAGCATCCAGTAGATTGTGGGATTAATCAAGGACCTCTTCCCACTTTAATTTTTAAAACTGAGGCCACCCTCTTAAGCAGTTCCAGATGAGCCCTGTAATCCTCTGGTGGCAGAGAATCACTCACTATCTCTAGAGCCTTATCAGCAGGAGGGCATTGAGACAATGACTGTCTGCCTCTTGAGGTGGCGGAGGTGTCTGAACAACTGCCAGTTGCTCAGTCCCAGCAGGTATTGGAGAACTTTGTGTGTGGTGCCAATGATCTCGCTGCACCCTTGAGGAAGTCAATGCAGATGGGCAAGGAGATGTCCTAGCAGAGGGAGAGACACCCCATGCAGTCCAGAAAGGTAACTGGTATGATGGTGGTGGTGGGCCCCCATGTTTGCACAGGCCATTACCCTTTGCGATGTGCCCACTGCCAGGACAGCTGTGATATTCATGGATCCCATGACTGTCTGGTATGAGACACAAACGACCCTACTTCCAAATCAGGCTCTGAGTCCTGCAATAACAGTGGAGCAGATCCCATGTAGACAGAAGACAGGTAAGCCAAACCCAGAGATGGTGGTATACTGCCTCTAGAATAAATCCATGGTACGCCCACATCTTGAATACCACGTGCACATGTGGTTGCCCCATCTCAAACAAGATATTGGAATAGGTTCAGAAAAGGGCAACAAAAATGATTACGGAACATCTCCCATATGAGGAGAGATTAAGGAGACTTGGACTTTTCAGCTTGGAAGAGAGACAACTAAGGGGGGGGGGGGGAAGACATGATAAGAGGTCTATAAAATCATTTACTTTCTCCACACCAGTCATAAGGAAGTGTTATTTACTCCTTCTCATAACACAAGAACTAGGGGTTACCAAATGAAATTAATAGGCAGCAGGTTTAAAACAAACAAAAGAAAGTATTTTTCCCCACACAAATGCACTGTCAACCTGTGGAACTCCTTGCCAGAGGATGTTGTGAAGGCCAAGACAATAACAGGGTCCAAAAAAGAACTAGATAAGTTCCTGGAGGATAGGTCCAGCAACGGCTACTAGCCAGGATGGGCAGGGATGGTGTCCCTAGCCTCTGTTTGCCAGAAGCTGGGAATGAGCAACAGGGGATGGATCAGTTGGTGATTACCTGTGCATTCCCTCTGGGGCACCTGGCATTGGCCACTGTCGGAAGACAGAATACTGGGCTAGATGGACCTTTGGTCTGACCCAGTATGGCCGTTCTTATGTTCTTAACTTCAGGGTCAGTCTCGGACTTGGAAGAGATTCCAGAGTTCATGAACACTCCCTTTGTAGCGGAAAAATGCTCTGGTGAACTCTTCCCCTCAGAATCCATGCCAGAGTTCTTGCTTCTATCTGGCCTCAGTACCAAAGACCTTACTGGACAAGATAGTATGTCCTTGGTAGATCAGACTCTTTTGGTACCGAAGACACAGAATGCAGTGCCCAAATTGCAGGAGGCACACTCTGCATTAATGGTGTCAAACTGAACACGGTCCGAACCTGACAGCAATGTTGGAGAGCAAAATGCCACCTCCATAAAATGACACTTAAGTTTCACTATTTTTAATTTATTTATGTAAAAAGAAGGCTTATCACATTTGTAGAAGGTTTACTTGTCACTGATGTGGGACTCACCCAAACATGTGGGTCACTGACTAGCATCAATCTGGCACATGACCAGCAGGACTCAAACCCCAGAGAGTGAGGCACAGCTCCAGTACCAGTCCAGAAAAGCAAATTCAGCCCAAAAGAAATCTAAAAACTAAAACCTAAACACTAAATCTAACTAAAAAGTAAATGAGAGAGACTATATACAAAGAGTGAGGGTAATAAACTAGTGATAGCAAGACTAGAAGCACTCAAACTGTCACTAATGGTAAGAAGAAATCAAGGGAGGTCAGGGGTGGCTCCTCCCTCTTATACTGGCACGCAGTGGCATCCAACAAAGGGCACTAAAGCCATCCCCAACAGGTACTGCTGTGGGAAAAAGCTCTAACAATGGTGCACAAGGTGCACACATACCTATAGTGGAATGGACCTGTGCAAACCACTCAAAGAAGAATGTTTAGTTATATATGGTGAAAACAGTGAAAAGAACAGTAGAAAAATCTTTATCAAAACTAGATTTTTTTGAAATACTGACTATTTTGCTAGCAAGAGTTCAGCTCCTCCAGAGACAGCAACAGAGGGAGCAATGTGCAGACTGGTCATCAACATTTTAACTATTATACTATCTAAACATGTTCAGATCAGATCTAGAGGACAGTGGTAAAACACTGGTGGGCTGCCTGCGATTTATCTGCAGTAGCACTCTCACCTTGAATATACTGCCGTCAGTATTCCCATTTTACAGAGAGGGACACTACTTACATGTCTCATAAGGGTGTAATGAGAATTAATATTTGTAAAGTTTTCTGACCATGATGAATGTTATATAAATGACTTTATTACCACCCGTTTAGAGCTTATGTATAGGTTTAACAACTAGGCTGGCCACTGCTGTATTTCTAATCTCAAACAAACCAGCGTTCAGTTAAGTCCACTCATTTAATAGGAGCCAAATGTAGATATGTTCCATTTTTATAAAGCCTTCTACCCAAGGATCCAAATAATTTTATAAATATTAACATTAGGCCTAACCCTCAGATGTAGCCAAATATTACACTTCTAAAGATGATATAACATCCAGACTGACCCCAGCCCCCCCCAAAAAATGTAAACCTAACTAGACAATAGTATAGAATGGATATGTCTTCCTTACTGCAGCTTAATGAATTATGTACGTCCTGAAGCATAAGGACTGGTATCCCTTTTAATTTTGTCTTCTGTACAATGACTTTCAACATTAGCCAAATAAAAACATAAGACAAAGCCATAACAATAGTCCAATATAATAAGCACAACTGACTGATTTTGTACAAGACAGTAGTGCAGAGTTGTACAAATATTATGTTCCTATGTACACTATTGATGCCCTTGGGAAAGGGATACCATTATACATTCTATTCTGTACAGGTTCTTATACTGAACTCCTCACTGCAGTATCCAAGGTCCAGATCCACAAAGTAACTTAGGCACCACTGCAATTGACCAAACCCCTATACTGCTGCCTCAACTCATTCAGTGCCTACATTTTCCCTGTAAAAATTCCTAAATCTAAAGTTTCTGCTGCCTCACTCTAAGTGTCTGGAGGCCTAGACCCCAGCACAATCCTGAAACCAGAGAGACAGGCACACCTCCATGTACTTTCTTGCCTGCTGGGCCCTGATCCGAGCACACCTTCAAAATCAGGCCCTATTCAAATTTCACTCAGAGGAAGAAGATAGGGTGGAACTGGTGTTCCCCTTTATAAACTCTTAGCCCAGCAATTAGAGCACTCACTCAGATTCAATTCCCACTACTCCCACCCCAGGGGTTTCCTATTTCTCAGGAGAGTGCCTTAGCCAATGGGCGACTGGATAGTCTCATGTGGGTCTCCCTCACTCTCTTACTGAAGCTGTTCTGCTTTGTATAAGGGTCATTGGAGTCAGGGGACTGAGTGCTGCAACACTCAAGTCCCTGTGAATCAGGGCTCACATGCCTACATAGACAGCAATGAATGAACAGCTGACGAACAGTTAATTGAGTCTTACAGTACAGTAGAACCTTGAAGATACAAAACACCAGAGCTATGGACTTACTGGTCTACCAGATACCATGTGAAACTGGACGTCCGTAATCGGGGGGGGGGGGGGGGGGGAGGGGGAGGGTGGCTGGTGGGAGGGGGATGCTAGGACTCAGGGCTTCAGCCCCACTGCTCCATTCCTGGTTTCAGCCCTGCGAAGGGTGCCAGGGCTCTAGCTACAAAGGGAGTGCCAGTTTCAGCCCCAGTGTTTCCCCTGTAGCTAAAGCCCTGAGCCCTGGCACTTCCTCACCCCCACCTGAGACCAGGAGCAGAGCCACAGGGCTGAAGCCTCAAGCCCCAGCACTTCCCCCCTGCCCCGCCCCCCAGCCAGTCTAAAGCCCTGATGCTTCCAGGGGCTAGAAGCCCTGAGCCTCCGCTGGGAACCCTGGCAGCCCCTATGGTCAGAAGCCCTGAGCCCCCCTCCCCACCCATCCTGTGGCTGCAGCCCCAACTCCCCTGTGGCTGAAGTCCATAACATCTTGTTCAGAGTTACGGACCATTTCAGAGTTGTGGACAACCTCTGTTCCCAAGGTGTCTGTATAGGCTGACCATATTTCCTTGAGACAAAAATGGGACATTGGGATGGCAAAAACGGGACGGGGAGACAAGGGGCAGCCGCAACAAGCCGCCCCTCGTCTCCCTGCTCAGCAGCTCGGCGGGGAGACGAGGGGCAGCCGCAACAAGCCAGCATTCAGTTTTTTACAAAAAAATAAAAACTATATATAGTTTATTAAAAACGGGACGGTCGGGAAATATGAAAAAACGGTACTGTCCCGTTTAAAACGGTACGTATGGTCAGCCTATGTCTGTAACACTGAGGTTCTACTGTATTTAAATAGCAACGCCTTTACAAAATGTGGTTATTAGATGCATTGTTATTCCTAACTTGGCTTCCAATATGCACGTGCAAAATACTGTTGTATGGACACAGGACTAAATATTCTACAGCATGCAATACGAATCTCAAGCACCATGAGATAACCAATTAGACAAAGAGACATGCAAATACCCCATATAATTCACCTCATTGTGCATTCCTATAATGAGGATAGCGTTCCTTGAGAGATTTTTCTAGAAGCAAGGAATTACCCTTTGAAACTGTTTTATTTACAAACAAATATTTACTTCATATTTACTACTTTGATAATGTACTGTAATAAATTAGGGTGTATATTATACAATTGCACAATACAGAAATCACAAAGGTTAGTGATCACAAATGTTCTTTGACATGTATAATGACCAGTAGAAAATGAAGTCACAAATGACGATCTAATGGAAGAACAGTATCAGACTTTGAGCTTGGTACCAGACCAGCAAGAGCGGGATCTCTGTGGAGCAACTGTGTGCACTGATCACTCCTGCTAACTAGATATGTATAGCTCCCTCAGTACTGCACTAGCCTGGAAAACAAGCAGAAGTCTTGGGGTACAAGCAGAGTTGACATAGTACATGACACTCATTTTCCCTCAGATAAAATCAGAAACATGTTTCTTTATTAAAAAATGTAAAGGTTTCAATAAAAATGTATTAAGATATACTTACAGCAAACTAATATTTTACTTGGCTTTTAACAGCTCTCAACCTACTATGGCCCAAATGTGAAGTATTTTGAATCTTTCATGTGACAAGGAACACAAAAAAGTTATTCATGCAGGAAACTCTGACATGGGACTCATTCCTTCAGTGTAAATAACTATATCTTTTACATCTTATTTCTGTTGTAAATATTTTTAGAAGTGAAAACTCAAGGACTAGAAGTTTGTGCAGAGTACTGGTAACTTTGAGAACAAGATTAATAATATCCCTTGAAATGAGGGACATTTCAGGAGGCATGCTATAAATACATTTAAACAGAAGGAAAATTATTCTGCATCTCAGGGGTGGCATTAACAGCATACAATGCATCAGTTGCTAGAGTTTGGGGTTTTTTTTAAACTAAACATCAGAGTAAAGGCTGATACGCCTGACTGTGGATACACAGGCTAATACCGCCCTTATCAGTCTTCTACCCTGCTTTCTAACCTCCCTTCCCACTACAGCTAGGTGACTCTGCCCCCCCCCCCTTTTTAAGGGTTAGCTATTTCACTGTGTGAAAGTAAACAGGTCCATTAAACTGCTGTACTTTG
Organism: Chelydra serpentina; assembly: GCA_037349315.1. NCBI lineage: Eukaryota > Metazoa > Chordata > Testudines > Chelydridae > Chelydra > Chelydra serpentina. The sequence goes on from JBAIAC010000010.1 coordinate 51,892,132, forward strand.
TCTATGAGATTTTAAAAAGCGTAGAGGTATAAAGTTGTTGGCAATCTGCACTTCAATTTGTGAGAATTAGGATTGTTCTGATAGGATTAAAAACACATCTCAGGCTTATACATTGTATTCAAGCCTCCAGAAAACTTCTTTGGGCTGATTTAATTTTCCAAACTACTGCATGCACCCAGCAGTTACAGAAATTATAAATATGGAGATTTCTTTTAACTCTGGAGTTCAGTGTTAAGTTTTCCACTGAAGATTTAAAAGCCCTAATTATATAAACAACTTTAATAAAAAGTGGTTTGAGAATAAGAAAAAACAACAACTCTTAACTGAGATTCACTTCTATATTATGAAAAAAAAAGGCTTCTGTGCAAATATACTGAATACTTTTAGGTTTGCTCTTAAAAATAGGTATATCCATGAGTGAAAGCTTAAAAATAGAAAGTATAAGCGGCCAAAGCCATTACTTTAGCAACAAACAAAAGTCCAATATGAAACAGAAGAGAACCCAAGTTTCATTATTTGGATTTTATGAGTTGGAAGAATCAATATTTTCAAAAATTTAAAAAGGAATCCCCAAGTATGATCTCTCTTCAAATTGCTCAACAGAAGACATTTTAAAACCTCCCCATTATAGGTGTTCCCTACTGGCCTTCCAAAATATGTACAGCAGCTGTTTAGTTTCTTGGATCTAATCCTATTTGCTTTGAAGAAAAATGACACCACTTCCAATGGAAGCAGGATCATGTTGCCAACTTGAGTGCCCCATCTCTTTCCCTCCACCCAAAAAAAAAAAAAAAAAAGATTACACACACAGTATACACACACACACACACAGAGTGTATACACACACACACCCCATGTGTGCGCGTGCCTCATGCACCAGCTTAAAAGGTCAGCTGTACTTACCAGTGTGTTACATTGTGCTAGTGATATACTAGACTGGAAGCCCAGTGATATTGGACTGCTCCAATCTACACATGCAAAATCAAATTGTTATAATGTGTTCTTTGACATTTGTAATTATAGCATAGAAAGAACCATAAAGATCAAGCTCCTTCCCTCAGTGTTTATCAATTATAGTTCAACAATTTTATACCTCTACATTTTTTAAACATATCTTGAGTCACTGGGAATTGTGAGGGCTCAACACCTCCAACACCTTTAACAGGAATTGCAGGTACATAGCTCTCCTCATCTCAGGGTTTGCGATAGTGGCTCATAGTGCTGTTAAGGGTCAGATTTTAGTGAATTTGTACCAGTCAATGCATGCATTTTATTTGTATGGTTTAGACCCTTAACATTCAATGTAATGCATTAAGTAGAAGTGAGAAACCCATTTACCTTTTAGGTTTCAGTGTAGTAGCCTTGTTAGTCTGTGTCAACAAAATGAAAATAAGAAAGAAAAACTTGTAGCACCTTAGAGACTAACAAATTTATTTCAACATAAGCTTTCGTGGGTTAGAACCCACTTCATCGGATGCATGGAATGAAACATACAGTAGACAGATATTTATACAGTCAGAGAAACATGATAAGGTGGAAGTGCACAGACCAACCTTAAGAGGCTAATTAATTGAGAGGAACCATAACAGCAGGGGAAGAAAAACCTTTGAAGTGATAAACAAGATGGCCACACAGGTGTGAATGAGGATCGTTAACTTAAGGGAAATAGATTCAATTAACGTAATGGCCAAGCCATTCCAAGTCTATTTAATCCTGAGTTGATGCTATCTAGTTTGCATATCAATTCAAGTTCAACAGCTTCTCTTTGTAGCCTGTTTTTGGAGTGAATCTGTTGCAAAATTGTGACCCTCAAGTCTGTCACTGAGTGGTTAGGGAGGTTGAAATGTTCTCCTACTGGTTTTTGAATGTTATGATTCCTGTTGTCAGATTTATGTACTTAATAGTTTGCTTATAAAGATAAGTTCATCAACAAGCTTCCCCCCGCCCCCCAAGTATGTAGGAAGGAATAGTATTTTTCAGTCATCATTTAGTGAATCTGTATATAGTAGTTTTTAATTCTTTCTGCACTATACTACAAGGAAGTTTCAGGACTCCAGATTGTTTTGAGTATTTTGCTGATGTCAATATTTTATCCTGCGTTAAAGCACACCTCTATGGGACCATACAGGTGGCCAAGTTGATCAGCAAACATTAAAAAACCTTTAATACTTATGGAATATGATGTATTGATATGCTGCTTCATATAGAATTAAATAGATGTTAGCATAGATAGTGATTTACAGCAGTGGTTGTAAAAGTGCCAGTGCCTAGAGGCAGCTTGGTTGGAATCAGGACAAGTCAAGAAAGCATTATTCCCCATTTTGCCAGTTATTTGCTAGAGTATGCGAGGTCTGACAAGTTGCTAGCTCTCTCTGCTTCACTTTCCACACACCAACTGAATTTGGAAAATGGAAATAGTTATTAGGGCTCCTAGGCACTATAGTAATACAAATAGTTGATAAATGCAAAGTCAGTCACATAGGAGGAAGACATTTTAACTCCTCATACAGCTTATAAGGTTCTAAATTAGCCATCAACTCATAAAATGCACCTCGGCCTCACTATAGACAGCTCAATGAAGGCCTCTGCCCAATGTTAATAAAAAAAATAAAAGCAAACAAGGTATTAGGATGCATAAGGAAAGCGATGAAGAAAACATCACATGGAATAGAATACTAATCATGTCAGGTCTAAAAGGATATTGCAAAATTAGAGGGGACTAAAAAATGTTAATGAGATAATTGTCATTTGCAAACTTTATCGGTGGTGATTTTAAGTATTCTTGCAGGTCATAGATAAAAACAGGTTAGATGTTAAATAGCAGACAGCCAAGAACCATATCTGCATGGCCCCACTAGAAACACACTCCTTCAATGATGATTCCCTGTTAGTGACATTTTAGGACAGATCAGTTAGCCAGTTTTTAATCCCTTAATGTGTGCCATGTTAATTTTGTATCCCAATTTGTTTTTTTAAATCAAAATGTAATGCAGTACCAAGTCAAATACCTGACAGAAGTCTAAATAGATTAGATGCTATTATTTATTAACCAAATTTGTAATTGCATCAAAAAGTTAGTTTGATAGGACTTTCCATGAACCCGTAGTAATTGGCATTAAACTATATTACCCTCCTTTAATTCATTATTAATTGAGTCCCATATCAGCCACTCCATTACATCAATGTCAATGTCAAACAGATTTTTACATTATGTATTTAATAAATGGTTAAAAGGGTTTTATGGTGGTTATTCCCATAAAGTTATACAAGCCTACTCTTGTAACAAAAACTGAGCCACAATGTTACAATGGTTTTAACACACTTAAACCCTTCCACAGAACACATTTGGGGGGAGAGGGAATGGGCTTCACTGAGGCAGCTAAATAGCTAACATTTAATTATGCATTTTATGCTACTAAATATATTTTCCCAAATAAGCGTTGATCTCATGAAACAGGAGTACTTTCCTTTTTATAATAATATTTTTCTGAATTTATAGTTTTGATTGAGGAAGGTAACGGATTAATGAAATAGTTTTGTCGTCAAAAGGAAAAAAGAAAAAGTATGCTTGTTGTACTTTAATAAGAGATAAATAATGCCAAATCAATTTTAACATGCAAGCCATCTACAGTAACCAGCTCTATTCTGTTTTCTGGCCTACTGAGGCATGAAATTCATGTCAATCTTACAGGCAGGAATGGAGTGTTTTGGGCCTTACAGGAAAGAGCAGGTGAACACTGCAGTTCAATAAGAGCTTCTGTTGTCCTATATCACAGCACCGTGCCAAGAATACTGAACAGGCGCAGGGACCCATGAATGGGTTAACTGACCAAGCTGCCTTTGATGTTGCATGTGCCCCCTTACAGTAGAGCTCTTGCAGTCCCCCATTACTGTAGCAGGATATATGGAGTCCATAATGGATTCTCTCTTTGCCTGTCTAAGTCTGCCGTGGTATTCAAAAATGGTAGAATTGTCATCCTTGAACTTACATTCGGTCAGTCTCTTTTCACATCCCTCTGAACTAAACAATTGGTCTTGGGCTGGAGCCTAGGCTCTAGGACCCTGTAAGGTGGGAGGGTCCCAGAGCCCTGGACTGCAACCCAAGCCCAAACATCTACATTGCCATTAAACCACCCTACAGCCCAAGCCCTGCGAGCCCGTCAGCTGGCACAGGCTAGCAGCAGGTGTCTAACTGCACTGTAGACATACTAGCGTGAGGGGTTATCCTGGTATAGTCTCCATTGTGTAGTCATATCTTGATATCCAGAATTCTTCCCATTCTCACATCCTACTACCCCCTGGCCTGAGAAACAGGAGGCTAGGCTTCAATTCTAAAAAAACCTCACATTTCACAGCTGGCACTTTTCTAATTGGACTCCCCAAGCCTTTCCTACTCACTTCAACTATGCTAAGAAAATTGAGACAAACGACTTTTATCACAAAGCTTTCTTCTTTTAAACGTTGAAGTCAGGGTACATAAGCTTCTCTCTCCCTCCATCCAAGTTTTGGACCCAAATAATGCTGAAGTCAAGAGAGCCAGACCACTGTCAAGTCTTTCAGTCAGAGATCCACGAGGCCTCTCTACACAGCAAGAATATTCTGAAGGGCTTGCTCCTCAGTGGGACTCTTACTACATTAGCTAAATGTTATTTGAATAAGGCAGGGTAACAACACTGGTAATTTAAGCAAGAAGCGTTATCACTGATCTCTTTTAAATGACATTCCAAAAACTAAAGGTTTCATTACAGTGGGAATAGAAGACTTCGTGATGTTATAGCACTGGGATTCCTCAGGAACCCAACATTCATTTGAAGCAATTATTCTTGCAAGTATTTTTTTAAAGTACATATTTCTATATAGAGCATTTCAGTTTAGTAACAGCAGATTTAAGAAAGAATGTGATTGGAGGTGTCTGACAGTAGCATTTCTTCAGTGTTTACTAAAATGAAGTTTGTGTTCGGGATTTTAGGAATACTCATTGTATGACAGTAAGCCTGCATATAAAAATCCTGCATATCTCAGAGTCTAATATCAGGTATATGATTTACATTTTTAAAAAAATTCACAAGCTCAAAGGCCTGGTGTACACACTTAAAATGTAGGTTGACACAGCTATGACATGCAGAGTTGTGACAAATCTACACCTCTGGAGCACCATAGCTATGACAACCCAATCTCTGGTGCAGACACAGCGAGGTCAAGGAAAGAACGCTTCTGTCGACCTAGCTGTCATTGCTTGGGGAATTGGTGTTCCTACAGCAAAAGAAAAAGCCTTCTACCTCCTGTAGCTATGCCTGCAGTGTAGACAAGGCCTAAACCTAACTTCAAAATACTTCAAATACTGCTATACACTGTTTTGGATTCATTTATCAGTTGGTTTTGCCACTGCTAGATCAGCAAGGGTGAGGGAAATTATAACATTCACCTAAGCACAATTTGAAATAGATCTTTTCCTAATGCAAAAATCTCCAATAAAGATAAGGACAAGTGTCTAGATGATGATAACCGCACCTTCCTCCAGCAATGTTCTCCCTGCTGCCTCTCACACAGACACCTCCTCTCCCAAGGCTCATTTTCTAGAGCAAGGACAGAAGTTACAATCTCCCTCCCTCTGAAGACGGAAGATTTTGCTCCCTGTTGTTTCAAGGGAAGAATATTTTTGGACAAACTACATCTCTCTGTCTCCACTAAAGAAAAGGTGTGTTGTTTATAATGTGCCAACTAACATGTTGTAAAATCCTAGTGTAGACAGGGCAAGTTGTACTTTTACCTTATCCTGCCCACACTAGGTTTTTACAACACCTTAAAGAAAGAAGCTTTCTTGTTCTTAAACACAGACCCAACCTCAGATACTAATTCTCACACACGTGGTCACTAACCATCACTTAACCTGGGGACTGCCAGAGACGTCTCACATACACACGGGGTTTGGCAGGTAGTGGTGGTGGGGCGCAGAGAGAAGGGGGTGGCAGTGGCGACGAGGGAGGACGGCAATGGCACGGAGGGCAAAGGGCGGGGGGCTTCCCCACTCACCTGTCTTGAACACCAGCTGCTTGTCGTCCTGCGAGCCGAACTCGCTCAGCATGGAGACGAAGAGGACGCCGCACGAGTTCTGGATGCCGAACACGGCACCGTTGCACCACATGGCGGCCAGCATCACCACCCAGCCCCAGCCGCCCTCAGGGGGCTCGCCCGCCTGCTGCCCCTCCGAGGGAGCCAGCACCAGCAGGGAGCACTGGCCGCCTGGACACCCCTCTCCGTTCTCCTGCCGCGGCTCCCCGGTCGCCGCCTGGGCGCCCTGCTGCTCCCGCAGCGCCGGGGAGGGCAATGGGGTAGCAGAAAGGTCGGGAGCGCCCCCAACTCCCTGCGCCTCCAGCTTGTCGCTCAGCGTCATCCCCGCGGGCTCCTCAGCCGGGTCCAGGGGACACCCAAGAGACGGGGCTGCGGCGGCTTCGCTCCGGCTGCCCGAGGGGGGCTGCTGCGCTCCCGCTAGCCCAGCAGGGCGGCTGGGACCATCCCGCGGCGCCGGGCGAGAAGCCCTTTTATTACTGGGCGGTGCGGCAGCGGTACGGTACTGTGCTGAGTCCGGGCCCGTCTCCGCCACGCCGCGCTCACACACGCCGGCCGCTGGCTCGCCAGGCTATTTTAAAGGGGCACCTCTCGGGGGAGGGGGTGTCCGATAGCAGGATATCCCCCCCTACCGCCGCTCCGATTGGATGGGGCAGGGGCGCGGACACGCCCCCTCCCAGGACACGGTGGGGGCGGGGCCGCTGCGTGTCACAGGCTCCGGCGGCGGCTGTGCTGAGTGGCCGGGGCGGGGGGCGCGCGGCGGGAGGGCGAGTCAAGAGTTAACGGTTGCCGCTCGCGCGCAGCAGGAGGGAGCCCCCCGCCCCCGCCAGTCCCGTGAGGTGGCGCTGGAGTCACCTCAGGGTGGAAGGGAGAAGTCAGGCCAGCAGCCTGGCAGGAGGGAGGCTGCTCGGCCCCCCCGCCCCATGAATTCCCAGGGGAAAGGCGATGCACCGCCCCGGGGTGCCCTGCTGCATCCGCCCCTGGGCCGGGGAAACCACGGCCACGGCCCTGGCCCTCTTACCACTAACCCAACAGCTCCCCTCAGAACATCAGGAAGTGCCACAGCTGCGTCTGTCACCACGCACGTGCTTCGCTCTGACCCTCCCCCTTGTCCCCGCGAGTTGTGCCTCTGCCCTCTCGCACTGGGCCCTCCCTGGCCTTCCCTACCAGATTCCCGCCTCGGCGCCTCCTGCACGGCACGGGACAGAGGTAGGGTGACCAGAGAGCAAGTGTGAAAAATCAGGACAGGGGATGGGGGGGTAATAGGAGCCTATATAAGAAAAAGACCCAAAAATTGGGACTGTCCCTATAAAATCGGGACATCTGGTCACCCTAGACAGAGGGCAGATGAAGCAGCCTCTTAGTAGTTACCCTCCCTGTTGAAGAGCGGGGCTATGACTCCTCACTAGGGTCCCAGCTGTCAGCCACGCTATGGGCACTACTGCCACAAGACACAGCCTGGCTGCTGCTGCTGTACTGCAGGGTGCAATACCACCTGCTGCCCACAAGAAGCTAACTGCTAGCACTGTTACACACCCCTCTTTGGCAAGTGCTGCGGCTTCCTTGACCTACAATGACAGCAGGCACTTTTCCCTAGTGTGGGGCTGGCCACAGCAAGGCCATCTACCCCTGCTCTTATGTAAAATGTTGTGACACCTCATGGGCAGCATACGATATTTCTCCTTAAGGCAAACGTGTCACTATTTCCTACATGGAATTTTCCTACACCTCACTTCCCTCACCCAGCTTCTTCCCAGGAAGGGGTGGGGGAGAAAGGAGAAGAAGCCTCTACCTCCCAAGAAGGTGGCAGGGCCAGCGTGGTGAGGGTCAGGAGAGCTGGGGAGTGCTAGAGAGGGCAGGAGAGGATGTGAAGTTGCTTGGAGGGGATTGATGGGTTGAACCTGGGGAGGGTTTCTTCTGGGAGGTTAGGAGAACACAGAGCGGCTTCGCCCCCTTAAGCCCGCCTATCCCCTTCTGTTTCTCCCCATCATCCTCTGCTGCCAGTTCTGCTCCCCACACTCAGGGCCGGCTCCAGGCACCAGCCTACCAAGCACGTGCTTGGGGCGGCACCTGGAGGGGGGGGGCGGCACTCAAGGTTTTTAGTTTCTTTTGTAAATTTTTTTTAAAAAACAACCTTCCTCTGGCGCCCCTACCGGGGCAGCCGGGCAGCGGTGTGCTCCGCGCCCCGCCGGCGCCCCGGCCGGGGCAGCGGGGCGGCCGGCGTGCTCCGCTGCCCCGGCCGGGGCGGCCGGGCGGCCGGCGTGTTCCGCTCCCGGCTGGGGCAGCGGGGCGGTCGGTGTGCTCCGCTCCCCGCCGGCATGCTCCGCTCCCCGCCGGCATGCTCCGCTCCCCGCCGGGGCAGCGGGGCGGCCGGCGTGCTCCACTCCCCGCCGGGGCAGCGGGGCAGCCGGCGTTCCGCGCTCCCCACTGGCAGGGGGTGCGGGGCGGCAGGCATGCTGCCCTCCCCGCTGCTCCCCACACACACATTTTGGCGGGGCGGTGGGGGTTTTTTTTTGGGGGGGGGGTGTTTTGGCCGGCGTGGGGGGGGAGGGGCGGCGCTTGTGGGTTTTGGGTTTTTTTTTGCTTGGGGCGGCCGAAAAGCTAGGGCCAGCCCTGCCCACACTCTGACCTATGGCAGATCTACACTTAAAATGCTGCACTGGTGCCGCTGCAGCGCTTAAGTGAAGATGCTCTCCTGTCGGTGTAGTTAATCCACCTCCATGAGAGACAGTAGTTATGTCGACTGGAGAAGGTCTCCCACCAACATAGCGCTATCTATACAGAGGGTTAGGTCAGTATAGCTACATCGCTCAGGGGTGTGGATTTTTCTCACACCTGAGCAGCATAGTTATACAGATTTAAGTCTGTAGTGTAGACCTGGCCCTACTCTTTATCCTCCATCCTCTGCCCCTACCTGCTAACCCCAGTCTCTCTCCCCTCCTGGCCCTGGACCTTCTTCTCTCACTAACCTCCCTTGCTGGTGGGAGCTGGAGCAGCTGGCTGCAGATGCCTCTGTTAGTAGCTGAATAAAGAGCTGCTACTGGATGCCATTTGCAGTGTGCAGTAAGTTTTATCGGTCCTACAACACCCAAGAATTATTGTATGTATTCTTGAGCACCATCCACAGGCACCTTAACTATTTACATATCTACAGATATTGAGCACTCCTGCATCAGCCTGTGGCTCCTCTTTCCAACTGCTGCATGCACAGTTGCCAACTTTAATGCAGTAAATAAGCACCCCGACTTTCACAATAAGCCAAAAATTAAGCTAATCACATTTCAAAACAAGGCCAAAACAAGCCAATCCCTAAGAACCCCAACATTCTATGTGACTAGATGCCCCCAGTGTGCAGTCTGGGACTGTGGCAGGTCTGCTGTGTACCCCTGACTCTCTCTCCCCCCTTTAATCCTGCTTGCCCCCCCTTGCTGGGAGACGATCAAAAGAAAAGAATCTACAAGCCAAACAAGCAACAAGCCAAAAACTAGCCCAATTTCTGCATTTTTTTCGCAGGTTTGGCATGTCTGGCTGCATGCTGGCTTGGATTCAGCAGAGGGAGCAGCACCAGTGAAAGAGGCAGCCTTTTGCTGCCTGCAGTTTCTCTGTCACAGTGACCCCTGATGGCCCATAGAAAAAACTGCTGAAAATTCTATAGCATGACATTTGAGGGTGTCTGTGATGAGACATGACCGGGCTGCCAAATGCATGGTTTAACAATGTAACATTTTAACGTGTCTTTTAGAAAACTACATATTAAAAAGCATGAGCATCAAGATACTAAAAATATACCTTTCTAATAATTTGTATTGTTCAACCCTGCAATCCTCTATACCTTACTGGGCTGCTGCTATTTGTCTTATTCAAAAATACTGTATAATTTATATTGTCAGAAGTTAGAAGAATATACAGGCCCTTCCTTAAAATCTGACACAAAGTCATTCTAGAATTAGTAATGTGATCTTTGTGGCAACTTTGTACCAGTTGCTCTTGGGTACATTGTGCTACTATCAAGTAACTAAGTCTCCTTCCTTCCAAATCTGAGGATCTCAGCTATTTCTCTAGCAGTCCCAAGTTGGTGAAGTTCTCTTTGCTATTCTAGAACTAGACTATTCTCAGTCACCAACTTCAGCTGCAAATATACTTTGATCTCAGTCATTTTTGACTGATGAGTCCCTGCCTCATCAGGTTTGATCTCAGTCATTTTTAAGCTTTTTGTAATTCCAATAACTCATAATAAAAATATTGGAGTTTCAGGTGATTTTCTTGCTATCAAAAAGGCATTTTTTTCAAGCGTGAAAATTAATGAGATTACTCAGACAAGACAGGAATGGGGAAAAGCCAGCCCCATTAGCTCCATGGTTAATCCAGCCCAAATAGCAGGTAGAAAGAAGAATTTAAAACTGAACAAAAACACTACAAAGAACAGCCTTAAGGAGTAGAGACAAAGGCAACTCCCTTGTCTACAAAAGAAAATTGTGCTGATTTAATTAAATCTGTTTTAACAGTTAAAATTTAAAAAGTTAAAATAATTTAGAAACCATTTTAGTTAAAGTCAGAACAATTTCCTACTGTAGACCAGGCCAAGTGAAGGAGAGATAGAAGAGGAAATCATGTGAGAATGGATAGCCTGAGACATAAAAATATATTTTCCAAGGGAGAATATGAGTGGGAAGAGACCACAACCTGGAGAACTAAAATTAAAAAACAAAAAACAAAAAACCACAACCACCTCAAAGTCCTCTGGAAGCTGCATTTAGATCATTGGGTGGATATGGTTAAGGCACATCAATTTCCATAGCCAATGGTATGCAAGGGAGTTATGTAGCTAGCGCCACATCCAACTGCCTTTCACGCCCCTAACCCAATGGATCAGGTACCCACTTACAGCTGGGTGAACTGGAAGCAGCATTATATCGGGCATGACTCAAAACCATGACTTCTGGGCTTGTAGCCAAGCACCTGAACCACTCAGCCACCACGCCTCACTAGAACTACAAAATTGATTATTACAATATATCATGGACAAAACTCAAATCATAAACATGGGTATAAATCACATCTTACAAAAGACTCATTTCCACGTAACTCAAGAAAATAGCTAGTTAGTCTTAAGTGGGTATTCACCCATGAAAGCTTATGCTGCAATAAGTCTGTTAGTCTATAAGGTGCAACAGGACTCTTTGTCGCTTCTACAGACTTAACAGTTCATCCTGTCTCGTCTACGTCTGTCTTGTTTAGATTGTAAACTCTTTCGGGCAGACTGACTGTATTTTGTGTCTTGTACAGCACCAAGTATAATATTGGACTTAATATGTAGTTATTTAAAAACTAGATCTTTCTTAATAATGTTTTGATAAGATAGGTTTGATTTTTTAAAATACTTTGATATTCTTGAGTCCACAGGTAGAATGAAGTATATTTTGAATATTATATATGCCCATACTGTTGATCCCTATCAAATCAGGAAAACGTGGGCTCTCTTTTTTTAAACAAGTATACTGTGATGAGGACACCAAAACTTTATTTTGCAAATGGCATTTCCCCAAACCCATCTGAAATTCCAGCCAAGCCACTATTAATGTTCACTAATAGTCCCATTTTAAAATTTCCTATTTGAAAACAGATCAATAATCTGAGAGCTTTGACATGCAGAATCTCTTCCTGATGTTAAAAAGGCTTCAGTGAACAGCTAATATACATTTAGTAAATATTTACTTATCAATATAAGTATATAGAGAAAATGTTTCAAAACAGGCTTTAGACAAGTCATTTTATGTATAGTGTTGTAAGTATGCATGGCACTTTACAAATGTAAAGAATGCAAGGTTCCTAACGCTGAAGAGTACATATTCTAAGGGTATGTCTACACTACGGTACTAGTTCGATTTCTGTGAAACCGAACTTGTGAACCCGATATTTCAATGTCGATTGTTCGAATCCACACCAGGGATGTTTATTCGAATGTCCGAGTCCACAGTAGGGGGGCAAGCGTCGACATTGCAAGCGGTGCACTGTGGGTAGCTATCCCACAGTTCCCGCAGTCCCGCCTGCCCACTGGAATTCTGGGTGCAGCCCCCAGTGCCTTGTGGGAACGAAATTGTGTCAAGGGTCGGTATACGTACATTTCGTCACTCGACCCACACTTCCGCCTTCCCTACGTGAAAGCGCCGGCGGGGAATGAATTCGCGCCCTTTTCCTGTGGCTGATAGCTCGGACGCCACTGGACAGTGAGCATGGAGCCCTCCGCGATTATCGCAGATGTTCTGTCCGTAGCCAACAACTCGCGCCTTATAGCGCACCTTTTCCAGACTCTGTTGCAGAGAAATCGGGAGAGGAGACAACGTAATCTCCGGGAGTACTTAAACTTTGAAAGGGGCATTGATCTCTTGCAAAGCGCTGGACCCCGGACCCTAGAGATCATGGTGGCAATGGGTCATGTTGATCCCGTGGAACGGCGATGCTGGGCAAGGGAAACAAGCACTGACTGGTGGGACCGCATAGTGATGCAGGTATGGGATGAGTCCCAGTGGCTGCGAAACTTTCGGATGCGTAAGTGCACTTTTATGGAACTTTGTGACTTGCTGTCCCCTGCCCTGAAGCGCCAGGACACCCGGATGCGAGCTGCCCTCACTATCCAGAAGCGAGTGGCCATAGCCCTCTGGAAGCTTGCAACCCCTGACAGCTACCGGTCAGTAGCGAACCAATTTGGAGTGGGCAAGTCTACCGTGGGGGTTGCTGTGATGCAGGTAGCTCGTGCAATCGTTGACCTGCTGCTCCACAAAGTAGTGACCCTGGGAGACGTGCAGGCGATCATAGATGGCTTCGCTGCAATGGGATTCCCAAACTGCGGTGGGGCCATAGATGGGACACACATCCCTATCCTGGGACCGGAGCACCAGGGCGGCCAGTATATTAACCGGAAGGGCTATTTTTCTATGGTTCTGCAAGCACTAGTGGACCACAAAGGACGTTTTACAAACATCAATGTTGGGTGGCCAGGAAAGGTTCATGATGCTCGTGTTTTCAAAAACTCTGGTCTGTTTAAACGCCTGCAACAGGGGGTTTATTTCCCCGATCACAAAATCACTGTTGGGGAGGTGGAGATGCCAACAGTGATCCTGGGGGACCCTGCCTACCCGCTAATGCCATGGCTCATGAAGCCATACACGGGAGCCCTGGACACTGAAAAGGAACTCTTTAATTACCGCCTGAGCAAGTGCAGAATGGTGGTGGAGTGTGCCTTTGGCCGTCTCAAGGCAAGATGGCGAAGCTTACTTACTCGCTCCGACCTCAGCCCTAAAAATATCCCCATTGTGATTGCGGCGTGCTGTGTGCTCCACAATCTCTGTGAGATCAAGGGGGAGACATTTATGCAGGGCTGGGAGGTTGAGGCAAATCGACTAGCAGCAGATTACGCTCAGCCAGACACCAGAGCCATTCGAAGATCACAGCGGGAGGCGGTCCGCATCCGTGAAGCTTTGAAAGCTCGCTTCCAGACAGAGCGGGTTAACCATTGACTGCTACACTTCCGTAAACAGATACTGGACCTACCCCTGTCCCTTTACACATGTCCCGTTGCCCATCCTCCCATTACCAACCGCCTTCCCCCTCCTTGGATAAACGCTGTAAACTCACAGTAAAGGAAAAATTTTTTTGTTTGAACGTGTTCCTGTACTTCTTCTTGGGTAATGATTATCTCCGTGTAGGCATACGGCGGTTGGGGGGAGGTTTGGTTGGGGGACACTTCCCATCAAAGGGGAAGCTGTTGATCCTGCCCAAAGCGCAGTGCCAAGAGGTGTTCCGCTTGCTTAAAGGGACCATCAACCTCTTCTAATCCCATGTGTGTGTGGTGGTGTCTATGTGCCTTGTACGTATTGAGTATCGCCAACGGATCACACAGTGCATTGATCTATCCAGCAGGCTACTGTCAGCCGCAAAAGATCAGCGACCACCCTCCCCAAACATACAGTGCACCACCCAACCCCCAACCCCACGTTTAGAACATACAAACCAGCACAACGAAGGAAAGGTGTGCTTAATGCATGCAATGTGTACTGTGCTTGTCACTTCAGCAGTTAACCTGTCTGCACCCTCGTTTGTGCTCCCATTCTCTGCACTTAAAAACCATGTTAACCACTACCCAGAGATACAAACTGTCCCGTTTAAAACACTCAGGGAAACATTGGTGAACCAAAAAACAAGATTTATTCAACAAAACAGTAACTTCACATGGAACCTGGGAAGGGAGGTGCTCAGTGGTGCTGCTGGATGGAGAGGAGGGAAAAGTCTATGGTTTTGGGAATGACAGCCTTCTGCTGTTGCAGCGGTCTGCAGGGGTGGATTGAGTATTTCCACGCACCCTGGCTCCCCTTGTCCTAGTGACTTTTGGGGAGGAAGCCACTGGACTTGGTGGCGGGGGAGGGCGGCTTGAAAGAACATACAGAGGCGCTCTTTCCTCATGTCTCCTGTCCTGGAGAATATCCACTAGGCGCCGGAGCGTGTCTGTTTGCTCCCTCATGATTCCCAGCATTGTTTGGGTCGCCTGCTGATCCTCCTGCCGCCACCTGTCCTCGCGCGCTTCAGCCCTCTGCTCCCGTTCCCTGGCTGCTCGCTCGTACCGTGCGAAGTCCTCTCTGCGCTGTGCCGCCTCCCTCTGTGACAGCATCACTAATTCCGAGAACATGTCGTCCCTGGTTCTCTTTTTGCGCCGCCTTATCTGGACTAGGCCATGGGTGGGAGAAGCACGGGTTGGGTGGGAGACACTCACAGCTGTGGGATAAATGAAAGGGAGTGAATTCCTCAGACAGATACTTTTTCAAGAACAATGACCATACTCTTTCACCGTGAATAGGACCAAAGACAGTGCCTATCACATGTACACGTACTACAAGGTCAAATAATATGCCTTAAGGCTGAGTGAGTGCCTAGGGTCCCGGTATACGGATCCCAGAGGCCTTTCCGTACACAGAAAATCACCTCTCTGAAAACCATGGTAAGCTGCTTACTTACGACTGCTGTGAGATTGCTTCACAGCACTGCTCTAATCCCATGTCTCCCTCAGTGTTCCTGGCGGCGGTCAGTAGCTGCTGCTGGCCAAACCGGTAATCTACGGCGGCTGTCCTAAACCCCCCCCACCCCGTCCGCGTTGCCGCTGCAGGGAACCAAAAATGCGCGCGAACCGCTCAGCGTGAGCGGCTCGCCTACCCTTCCCCCCCCTCAGCGTGGCCGCTCCAGGGACCCAATAATGGCCGCGAACCGCTCTGCGTGAACAGCTCGCCTACCCTTCCCCCCCCTCAGCGTGGCCGCTCCAGGGAACCAAAAATGCCCGCGAACCGCTCAGCGTGAGCGGCTCGCCTACCCTTCCCCCCCCTCAGCGTGGCCGCTCCAGGGACCCAATAATGGCCGCGAACCGCTCTGCGTGAACAGCTCGCCTACCCTTCCCCCCCCTCAGCGTGGCCGCTCCAGGGAACCAAAAATGCCCGCGAACCGCTCAGCGTGAGCGGCTCGCCTACCCTTCCCCCCCCTCAGCGTGGCCGCTCCAGGGACCCAATAATGGCCGCGAACCGCTCTGCGTGAACAGCTCGCCTACCCTTCCCCCCCCTCAGCGTGGCCGCTCCAGGGAACCAAAAATGCCCGCGAACCGCTCAGCGTGAGCGGCTCGCCTACCCTTCCCCCCCCTCAGCGTGGCCGCTCCAGGGACCCAAAAATGGCCGCGAACCGCTCTGCGTGAACAGCTCGCCTACCCTCCCCCCCCTCTGCGTGGCCGCTCTAGGCAATGTAAAATGCCCGCGAACCGCTCAGCATGAACGGCTCGCCTATCCTATCCCCGGTTTAGCGTTGCCGGTCCCCGGGACTGTCACTTCCCGCGCACCGATATGCACTACTGGTTTTGCTCCCGAGCCCCTACCACCACGCGGTAACGTAAACTGCCGGGTGTCTGTCTGTAAGGGGAAAAGGAAGCATGCAGTATGCTAATTATACTACTCATTCGAACCAGGACCCCATGACTGATATCACTCTGATGAGGATTACGGAGACAGAGAAAATGTGCATGCTGAGTCAATGCAAGCAAACCCCGGGGCCGTATGCTGCCATGCTATGCAAGGCAATGATACCAGAGTACCTGCTGCTCGCATGGCGCGGGAAAGTATCCTACCATGGAGGAGACAATAAGGCAGCTCTCCCAGTGAACGTGCTAGACAAGCTATCGCTGTACCTTCAAGACAGCTTCTCTGAGATCTCTGCTGGTGATTACACCTCTATCCCCATACATATTGACAGACTTTTCGAATAGTTGCACGGGAAAGCGACTCCAAGGTGAAGCGCATAAGGCCAATGAAGCCACAGTTACAGAGCGTTAACACACCATAAGTATTGTATTGAAAATAAATGTCTAAAACACTGACCTGATGATCCCTCTCCTGATTCCTGATCAGGAATGCTGCCTTGGGAGTGTTCGAAGGGCAGCGCAGTCAGGGTCAGGAATAGTTCCTGGCTGTCGGGGAAATCTCCAGGGTGACCGCTTTCGATTGCCTCGTCCCCCTGCCCTCCTTCCTCTTCTTCGCCGTCAGCGAAAACCTCCTCCGATGTGTCCGTAGAATGGACCCCATCATCGGTGTCCACGGACACTGGTGGGGTAGTTGTTGCCGCACCACCGAGCATGGCGTGCAGTGCCTCGTAAAAACGGCAAGTCTGAGGCGCTGAGCCGGAGCGTCCGTTGGACTCTTTGGTCTTTTGGTACGCCTGACGTAGCTCCTTGATTTTGACGCGGCACTGCGTAGCATCCCGGCTGTACCCTCTCTCCGTCATAGCCTGTGAAATCTTCTCGTAAATTTTTGCATTCCGTCTTTTTGAACGGAGCTCGGCTAGGATGGATTCATCGCCCCACACAGCGATGAGATCCAAAACCTCACGATCACTCCATGTTGGAGCTCTCTTTCTATTCAGTGATGGCATCGAAACCACCGCTGTAGAGCTCTGCATCATTGCCAGTGCTGCTGAGCTCGCCACTATGTCCAAAGAGGCAATGTGATTCAAAATGGCCACAGAGGAAAAAGTATTCAAATTTTCGCGGGGATTTCTCTGAGTGGCAGGTCAGAGCATCCGAGTACACAATACTGCCCTGAGCGTCCACCGAGTGGTGCACTGTGGGATAGCTCCCGGAGCTATTAGCGTCGAATTCCGTCCACAGTACCTCGCATTCGACATGCCCATTTCGATTTTGGCGCTACTCCCCTCGTCAGGGTGGAGTACCGAAATCGATTCAAGGAGCCCTTAATGTCGAAATAAACTGCTTCCTAGTGTGGACGGGTGAGGGATTAAATCGAGTTAACGCTGATAAATTCGACATAAAGTCCTAGTGTAGACCTGGCCTAAGAACTCAGTTCTACCTTCACATATACACAGAACTCCAACTACAGGCAATGTGAGGTATATGTATTATTGTTTCACTGAACCCAGAAAAATGTTAGGTTCTTTACAAAACACATACAAGACTCAGTCTGTGCTGCAATGTTTACAATCTAAATTTGTATTGTACTTATTGAGGGCAACTTTTGACAAATAGACAAGAAAAAGCAAAGTAAGTGGAGGGGGTTACAACAAAATTGTGTGGTTCCTTAGATAGCGTCATGCATCCTCTTAATTAATTTTTAAATTAAGACTTTTCATAGTTTGTTTTTAACTAATAATAATGAACCTATTCAACAGCAAGATTTGGCCCAACTTAGATAGCTAAGGTACACAGGATAACAGTTAACACACAAAAACATGTGGTATCACCAACTGTGTGGAGATCAACATTAGATAAAGCCTCATTCAGTGAATGGTGTTTATGTATCTCTCAGTGGGAGGGAACATTTCACTGATACTTCAGACTGGGCTCCTGCTGAGAAGTAGCTTGAGGCACAAGAACTGCATCAAACTTTTGAAGTAAATAAATCAGATTTTCAAAGTTGTAAGATAACATTTTTGCTTCCTTTTGGCGGTGGTTTGGGGTAGGTTTTGGGCCATGCACGTTTTAATTTAGGCTCAGAGTTTGGAATCAATTCAAATAAGCTTCCTAAAGGGCAGCTACTTATCCAGACCTGTGGAGGCCTCCTCTCACCTGACCCTGCATCCCTTCCACAAGCAAACACTCACATTCTTTTTCTTTTTGGAGAAGGAAGCCTGATGTCCTGCTAGCCCAACCAGTGAGTTTTGGGATAGAGAAGAATAATTCTTCCTCCTCCATTTTTATGGAGTATCTTTCTCTTCACAATTCCATCCTTCTCTATAGGTTTTCCTTTTTTTAGGCCCATATATAACTACAGCAGTTTTATGATTAAGGTTCCAATTATACTACTACAAAATGGAACTATGTTGTAACCAGGTTCCCCAACAATGTTGTAACTTTAGTGTAGATGGGACCCAATGGGCTGTTCTCTGAGCAATGGTTAACCACCATTAAGACCTTCAGCGAAGGAAATAGACAGTACTAACTGTAAAAGCACTCTTGACCCTACAAATCTTTCATTGTACAAGGTCATTTTTTCGGTTGCCATTTAAAAACCAAGCTGAAGGAAATATTCAACTATTTTTGTTCCAGCCTCTGATAGTAGAAAGTCTTTATTTTTACCAGACTCCAAAAAGCTGAGATATATCAGTCAACTGGACCTGTACGCCCATGGACAGACTCAGAAAAAAAAGTGATTATGGTCTCCAAAGCTCTTCTCACTTGTGACATCAAAATGAGATGACCCTACTCTGAATATGTTGTACAGATTATCATAGAATGATAGCCCATCTCTTTTTCTCAGCAGTGAAATACCTAATAATGTTGACAAATGTTCAAAGTTAACATCTCATTCAGATGAATGGAAGCTGTTCATATCTCTCAGAGCTGTTGTTTCAGGCTGTCTGTAGATTTGGTTAGATAGCACTGCACTGATTTACATAGATTTCACATTCCGAAGGTCATCTTTGCAACCATAAGAACAAAACAAAAAAAATTAATTTTGTTTTAAAGGAAAAGTTTAGAGCCCAAGATGACAGCCATCAAAGAAGAGGACCAGCTTGTCAATTCATCCCAATGCAACCCTTGTTTAGGTCCATGGGTGTTGGTTCTTTGCCCAGCTGACCTTTCACACCTCAGGAAGTCCAAACAGCACAGAGCTACTAGCACTATTGATACTACCTAAGTGACAAATCAACAATAATAGACATAATCAGCAGTGTTTTTATTCCATTGCTTATTGATATCTAATTTCTCTTTAAAATTAAACTAAACTTTATTTTAATGGTGTATCCATTTCTTCTTCTATTACTTTGCAAGATGGTTCTATTGTAAGTTGAAATCAAGGACTATGCAGATGTTAGTGGCCTCATTTCACTAGATAATTTCCAGCACCATCAGCACTTTTACTTAGTGGATGAACATGAGTGCATATCTAAATGAGGGAATACAAATATTAAAACTGTGACTCAAGTCTTTCATGTGGAAAATGTGCTAGGGTCTACAAACTAGATATTAGACAGATTTTGTATTTGTTAAAGAAATACTAAAGTTATTTTTGGAAAAAAACACAAGCAATTATTTTAAAAAGTTAATGATATTAAATATATCAACCAACACTTCAAGGTTGTATGAACATATAACAGTCATATCTAATTTAAATATAAAGTATATGTATTATAAACTTGTGGCTGTAATATATAATCTTGGTGCTGGTATGAGTTTCATACCATTAATCTACTCTAAAAATATATGTATCAATATATAAAAGTGTGACAAGGGTGGTCCTTCTCCATTAATTATAGTAAGTATAGCTCTCAGCCTTTTTCTTGGCTGTAAGCCTGAGATATTGATTTAAAATGTTATATGACACCAAAGGAAAAAAATCAAATTTATGCCAAGTCATTTTAAAAATTAATCTGAAAATAATGTGATCCAACTGTGTTTATCCTCAAATGTCACTATTTTTATTTAGTGGAAAATCTGAATTCATCACAATTGGTAGATTATTTTACAACCATTCCATTCTACCTCAGCTACTTTGAAATAGTGTACATGTATTAGCAAAGAGCATGTAGAGATGCTTCATTCTGTTTGTAATTACTATACTATGGCTTGTGAGGTAAACAAAATGGAGGTTGGTAGTTGTATGTCAAATGGCTCTTGATTTTTTCAGAAAAAGAACTCTTGGCACAACAGGGAAAAAATTGTTTGTCTGCAAGTCACATCCCATGGGCCTGATTCCACAGAGATGATTGTACTTGCTTAGCTTTAAGCACATGAGTAGTCCCATTTGCTTAAAAGTTAAGAATGTGCGTAAGACTTATTCAGGTTGGGACCTAAATGTAAGTGTGTATCTTTCATAGCCTGACAGAGAAACTCTTTCCCAAAGGTATTGAAATATGATAAATTAGTAAAGAAACAGTGAAGTGTTAATCCAGTACATATTTACACTAGCCAACCTCAAAAAGGAATTGTAGCTTTAACTACTGTGATTCAGGAGGGCCAGGGAGCAGTAGTAGAGTGTGAGAGGGGAAATATATAAGCCCTAGGCTAATTAAGGCATGGTTCCCTAGAGACTAGGGAGGGTGGCTACAGGTTAATTGGAGCACCTGCAGTCAATTAAGACCCTGTCAGGAACCTAATAAAACCCCTTGCTTCAGGCAAACAGGGAGGAGGAGAAAGAACAGGAACTTGGATGTTTGCTGTGAGACTTGAGCGATCAGAGAACTGAAGTAAGGGAGATTCCCTTCCCCAGTGTCTAAGGACTGAAGGTACCTCACCAAGGTAGAAGGGGGTAAGAACCCACAGGGGTTGAGGCTCAGTGTGAGGAGCATGCCCAGACCCCTTCCCTTCTTTACCACCTTCCTGGGCTGCTAGCGGGGCCCTCGGTACCCAAGAGCAGGGGCAAGGGGTGGCATCTTCGCCCCTCACCAAGAAAAGTGCAGAACCCACCATACTAACATTGGCCGTTTTGTCATACTACATTATCTATTTTCCTGTCTAAGCAGCTTGAAATAACAATTATGAAAGATAATGTATTGTTCTTGTCAGAATTCTCACTAATAAGGATTACTAGAGAACCAGATTAATAGGACTGTCCCAATGTCGTATCTAGTTGAAATTGGGATGTCATTCATTTGGATTCAACAGTTTATCATTGGACCAAAAAACATGCACACAAATATAGGATGTACACTAACTCAAGGAGTACATAATTATAGTGGCAAATAAACTGGGATCATGCCCAGAAAACCACAGTCTTGCTTCATTATACTTACCCTCCTAGGAAATATAAATGATAGGTGACTAACTTTATCCTTTAAAAAGCAATCTACTTTATCATCCTGGAGATCCCTCTGAGTTATTTATGACCTGCAAGACAGTGAAAAGTTGAGTTACAACAACATAAGAGCCTGGTGGATGTGGCACAGGAAACACTGCATTCTGTAGTTTTAAACTGAATTATCATCCAGGATAAAATATGATGGACCAATTAGGTGGCTCTTTGTATTATATAAAATATTAGAATCTAAGACCATGAGAAACCAAGATGGAGTCTTCTCTCCTTTCACCCCCAAATGTCAGGGTGAAATCAAAAAATAACTTCAGAGAACCCATACGAATTCACCATGGTCTAGCAGGGTTTAAAAACATATCCATCTAAAAAGGTTTTACTAGTTTTCAACCCTTTTCTAATCTCTCAATGTAGCATATTTAAAGTATTAGTCATTCTTCTCGGTAATCCTCCACACAGAGTATCATCCTGCAGATGAAAGGCTGTGTGGTCAAGTTGTGACAAATGAAACAGCCAGATATTAAATCAAAGCTACTTAATCTTCATGAATGATCCTTAGAAGCGTGCATCTGATTTATCCTGGATAAGCAAAGGATTCATAGATTTTTTTTTTTTTTAATATGCATTTCTAAATGTTAATGTAGGTTACTACTGTATGGCAAGGCCATTTACGTTACATTTACATTACTAGGAACTGTAAAGCTAATGGTTGAAGTCCAAAGGGGGTGTACAGAGAATAGCAGGTTGTTCATTATCAGGCCATTTCTCACTCCTAACTCAAAATCCAATTGCACCTACTATATTAATGATAATGTTGAGACAAATTCACCATTGCTGTAAGAAGATGAAACTACTAAAATCAGTGGAGTCACACCTGCTATCACTAGTGGTGCCTTTGTCCCATTATGTATAATGGCAAGCCTATATTGGGAGATGATTTTACAGTAATACCTTTAATCTCAAAGCCCTTTGTAAACTATACCTATGCTACCACAATGAGATGCAGCCACCAGGAGGTGGAGGGTGGCTGCTAACAGATTGAGGGAGTGGGAGAATACATTTTGGGCCAATACCCATGGCAAACCCCTACTCTTTTTTATTTAAAAAAAACCCTCAAAGTCAACAGGATTTCACTTTACAAAATAAGTCCTACTTTGTAAAGTGATATAAGGCTTCTCCACACATGGAGTTACTCTGGAATGCCTATGCCAGAAGAACTGCATGCACAGACACACTGAGCCCAGAATTAAAGTGCCTTTTTCCAAGTTAGCTTAATCCACTTTGGAAGAGGATTGAGCAAAATCAGACTGACACTTATTTTAAAATAAGAATGTCCACACACAGTTATTGCGGAATAGCTATTCACAACCTACATTATTCTTGAATAATTTTTGTATGTAGACAAGCCCTGAGGCCTGTCTACATTAGAGTAATTTGCATCAGTGTAACTAGATCCTTAATATAGAGTAAACCCTCAATATATAGAAGTACTATACTGCACTGATGTAGAAAAGGGCTTATTTTGGGGCAGTTCATTGGATTAAATTGAACCAGTGAAAACCCCTCTCTACATCATATAGCCCATTTACATTCTGTTTTGTAATAGTGTAGATATAAATATTAATGTATGTATACATACATACACACACACAATGTATTACATGTTGGTGCAAGTTTCTCAAATGTAGACATGACCTAAGTAAAAATGGCACCCTCTTAAGATGTCTCCACTGCAACTGGGAGTGCACCTCCCACCCAGGCAGACAGACTCACACTCATTCTGCTTGAGCTAATGCACTAAAAATAGCAGTATGGACATTGTGGCACTAGCAGCTCAACTCTGGGTCTGAGCTTGGGTGACTAGCCCTTGCTGCTGCCCATTCTGCAATGTCCACACTGCTATTTTTAGCATGCTACCCTGAGCAGAGCTAGCGCAAGTCTGTCTATCTGTGCAGGGAGGCATGCTTCCTCCAGCTGCACTGTAGACAACCTTTACTCAACAGATCTGCTCCCCTGCACATATTCAGTCTCTTATCTGCTTTATGGGATAAAATACATTTTAAAATCACTTTTGATTTATGTTAGCATTGCTGATTCATTCTGATTCATGTATCATTAACAGAATTGTTATCCATGTTCTGATTACAGAATCTTTATTGTTGGTAATATATGAGCCAAGAAGGCAGCCTGGCTTTCAGTTTCCAGACTGAGTTTTCAAGACTGGCAGTTAGAAAAACAACTTTTCCACTTGTGAAATGAGCATATTTTATATGGAACTATTGAGATACAAATATGTAACTTGACAATGTAGCTTTCAGTCACTTTTCAGAGATCTTTTCAGGTTACCTCTGAAGTATTCTTTAAAACTAGAGTTTGTTCTTTTTTATATATATCATGAACACAAGGACAACCTGAAAGGGTTGTTTTGTTTTGTTTTTTTAATAAAAAGCCATTATTTGCTTAGCAATATCAGGAAATGTCAAACGTGGTTTTTTATTATGAGCTCCAACTGTTACCTGTCCCAGTTCCGCTCTCTGGTTAGACTCCAGTCTGTGGTGACTGAATCCAACCACTGCATCCCACCTGATTCTAAGCATCGGCGCCAACTTCTCCTGGCGCCGGTGGGTGCTGGCGCCTCCTGCCCTGACTCCACCTCTGCCCTGCCCCCATTCCAACCCCTTCCCCAAATCCCTGCCCCGGCTCCACCTCTTCCACGCCTCCTCCCTTGAGCACACCATGTTCCCACTCTTCCCCCAGCTTGTTACACCGCAAAACAGCTGGGAAGAGAAGCGGGGAGGGCGCGCTCAGGGAAGGAGGCGGAGGCAAGCTGGGGCAGGGTGGGGAGCTTGCACCCACCAATTTTTCCCCATGGGTGCTCCAGCCCCAGAGCACCAAAGGAGTCGGTGCCTATGATTCTAAGCCCCTTGGGCCTGGGTAGCAACTGAGCACTATTCCTAGCCCCCGGTCTCTCAAAACCAGCCCACAGCCTGCTTGAGTCCTCTGTTTCTTAGACATGTTCCTCTTGCCCCCAGAGTCCACCTGGGTGTAGGAGTGCTAGTTTCCTAGTTACATTCTCAGTGACAAAGTGGCAGTAAAGCAAGATAATTTCTTATCCATAAACACCTAACTCAAAGTCCGAGAGTTACAGATCCATGGAAGAAAACAAACTCCTGAATACAATCATCTGATCAGATCTCACCAGCCCTGTGAATACTGGATTTGGTCTCGGTCCTTAAGCCAGGCAGCCCTTCCAGGCTTGTTGGCCTGGCTACCTTGCTTCTGGCAGTGGAATGGCATCCCTTTCTTAGAGAAGCACCCCTTTTTAAAACCAACTTTGTCATGTTTCCCCATGTGCTACAAGATGTGGGGGGATTCAGGCTCTCTACACATAAGCTCCACCCTCCACTCCACTCCTATCAGCTTCAAAGTCAATGGTCCCACTGATAAAAAACCCATTGTTCCAGTAAGGAAAGTCCTTCAATGTTGATGGCCCTTGATTAGTCAGAAAAAGCTTCTCAGATATAGTCTGTCACCTGGGTATCAAGCCTCTGCTACAAAAAAAAAAAAAAAAATCTAATCCACAGTGAAGGTTACAATAATAAATGTCATTCACAAAACAAAATGGAATTTATAATTAGGATTCACGTTCTCAAGTCTGGAATTAGTTTTGTCATTAAATTTTGTTCTAATTAATTCGTTTGGTCATATTGACGTGACAGCCAGAAGACAAAACATATTAAGCGGTTTGGGAGATTCATTGCCTAACTACAAAACACTATCTTCTTGGAAGGACTCCACATTCCCATCCCTACCACTTTTCCTTCTTTACTCTCTCCACCCCTCAGTCTCATGCCAGGGCCAACTAAACTTCCAGCCAAGCAAAGCAAGATTAAGATTGCTTCCAATCCTATTCATGCCTCTCAAGTCAGAAGAGTTACCAGAGTGTGATGCAAGAAGCTTTTCACCCCTAATGTACACATCTGCTACTATACTTTCAGCCAGCCAGTATGAGGGCTAAAGATGACATTGTAGTCCCAGATTTGGACTTCCCCTATACATAGGGGGAGCTATCACTAGACCATCAAGCAAATAGCAAATACAAAATATAATTAAATTCTGGAGGTTGTTAGTCCATCATGCAGACAAGGCACCTTTTAATTCTATTTTAAAACATTTTAGTTGGAAACTTTAAAGTGGGTCCCTTGCATGCTTAATTTTTCATACCTTATGATTTCTACATTATGGAGCCAGTAATGATTATCTTATTGAATTAAATTGTGCACATTTTCATAACTACACAAATTATAATATGCATTCACAGCATTAATAATATACATTCACAGCATTCCTTTAACACCGTCATTGCCAGACACACTATATAGCAGCTCAAGTGCAAGAACCTATTAAATAGGCTGAAACAAATTCTCAGTATACCATCCCTTTTATGGTTATCTTAATTCCCATTTGACTGCTTTTTCACCATATCCTTGAATCATTCCCCTCATTCAACAACAAATCTGGCTCTCTGGGACATGCATTTTGGCAGTCTTCTCTGGCAATCCATTCCATATGTTTATTACAAATTGTGTAATACTGCTTTGCTTGAGTGGTATGTTTATTTCTGGAGTTAAATTCTGCCCTCTAAATCAACGGAGTAAATGGGGGACATTCACATGCACCCAAGAGTTCAATATTTAATCTTGATTTTAGGTGCTTTTGTTTAAGACTCTACTGGGACCTTTCAAAGAGGCATTAGAGATGTACATCGCCACTCAATACATTCTATAAACACTGTGGCATTGTGATGGGAGTGCGAGGAAGCAAAGCAGAAATGACAAATTGTAAGAGGGATCGAGATTATAGTCAATGTGTACCACGCAGTACCACAGCATAGCAAGTTGTGTTGAAGACTGAATGAAAGTCTCAGTCATGGCCTTTTAACCTTGTTATAAATATTTTAACATTGTTTTCTTTAACGAATAGTGATATTTATTTCAAAGCCTCAGCTATTCGGGAATGCTGAGATCAATTTTCAGAAGTGTCTTAACCTAAAAGAAACAAATGATTCTGATCTACTGTACTACTTTTTCCTAGGCTTAAAGCAGGGGTGGGCAAACTATGGCCCAGGGGCTGCATCCAGCCCGTCAGACATTTTAATCTGGCCCTTGTGCTCCCGCTGGGAAGTGGGGTCTGGGACTTGCCCCGCTCCGGTGTTCCACCCGGAGAGCAGGGTAGGTGGCTTGCCTCGCTCTGCGCCGCTCCCAGAAGCAGCAGCAGCATGTCCCCTGACCAGCTCCTACGCGTAGGGGCAAGCAGGGGGCTCCGCACACTACCCCTGCAGCTCCCATTGGCTGGGAACCACGGCCAATGGGAGCTGCAGGGGCAGCGCCTGCAGATGGGGCAGTGCGCAGAGCTGCCTGGCTGCGCTTCTACATAGGAGCTGGAGGGGGGGGACATGCCACTGCTTCTGGGAGCTGCTTGAGGTAAGCGCTGCCTGGAGCCTGCACCCCAACCTCCTGCAGCAGCCCTGATCCCCCTCCTGCCCTCTGAACCCCTCAGACCCAACCTGGAGCACCCTCCTGCATCCCCAACCCCTCATCCCCAGCCCCACCACCCCCAGCCAGAGCCCTCACCCCTGCCCCACACCCCAACCTCCTGCCCCATCCCAGAGCCCCCTCCCACACCCCAAACCTCAATTTTGTGAGCATTCATGGCATGCCATATAATTTCCATACCCAGATGTGGCCCTTGGGCTAAAGAGTTTGCCCACGCCTGGCTTAAAGATTGTTTACACATCTTTCCTTTTAATAAAATTGGATAATAAGAGCAATAACTGCCATCTGCTGGAAGGTATCGGAGTTGTTTCTGACTCAGATTGCTTTGGGTTTTTTAGTATCTAATTGTACTGGTTAAGCTTAGATGACTACTTCAGCCCAGGGAATAAGCAATTATTTGTAGGGGACGTTAAATTCTTCTCCACCCCACGTACAACACAGAGGCAAGACAATGGGACTCTGAGCAACTGAACCACCAACACTGAAGGAGATAAGTTGGTTAGTTCTGCTCTGGAAGTGGGCAAAATAAGTGGAGAGGAAGAAAATAATTTCTGGGATCTGACTTTGACAGGGTTTTTGTTGTGTTTTGTTCATTTTTTGTGGTGTTGTTGTTGACAACATAGGAAACTAATTGGGCTTTTCTCTTCTGAAAATTAACTTTAACTAACTTTTGTACTTTTGAAATATACAACAGTAATACTAGGTAGAAGCAAGAGTAAACTCATTTCAACTGCAACCTAAGTTATGTTTGAACCCAAGTTTCCAGGGGTGTAAGAGCTACCATATACATCCTTTGCCTCAGTTAGGACTTGTCTGCATTAGAAAACATTATTGTGTTTACAGAACACAGATTAGCTGACACAATGCTAAACACAGCTTGTTCTCGTCTAAACGACTGCCAAAGGTGGTCATGTCAGTTAACTTTAATGTTGTTGTGTTTAAACAGAACTGAGAACATTGTCTAATGTAGACAAGTCCTTAGCTTCCAGTAATAGGGTTAACCCATAGGTAGCCTAAATATGTTGACTAAGGATCAAAAAGCTCCCAGAAGCAGTGGCATGTCCCCCCCTCCAGCTCCTATGTAGAAGCGCAGCCAGGCAGCTCTGCGCACTGCCCCATCTGCAGGCGCTGCCCCTGCAGCTCTCATTGGCCGTGGTTTCAGTTTCACAATTTAAACTGCAGTTTATTGTAACAACAACAAACTGCAGTTTATTGTAACATGGCGTAGTCTTCAGCCATGCAAAGTGGAAAGATTGAGAAAGGTTCTTTGCATGAAGACACTTAAGAGAACGTTTCTGTACAAACAGTAAAAACAGTGGCAACTATCAAATGTTGAAAAATGCTTGAACTTGGGTAGATAAAGAAATGTTACTAGATGGAACACAAGTGGGATTTGTCCAAGACTACAGTAACTGCTTTTTTCCCCCCCAAGATAAAATAAAAAAAATCGGGAACCATCAAGATGTCCGCATACCAAAGCAACCCTATACTTCGATTGTTTTAACTCTTGTTCTACTTTTGCCCACAGTTGTCTGTTGCTACAACTCACATCCTGTTTCAATCAACAGATCATAAACTTTTCAAAACAGAGAATGTAGTGTACAGGTTTGTGAAGCATAATGTACATTTATGGGGCTACAGAAATATCATCACAGATTGTTTCAGTGGAAAGAAGCAGCCTTTTCATTTTGTTGTCATAGTCCAAAATCAGTGTGACAGCACCACAGTTCTAGATTTTTCATTATCTCTACAGGAGAGGTGCTGTTCACAGAATTCCAGAGAAATTTTAAATATTCTAATCCATATGTGCATGCATATATTAACACATGCACAAAATGTGAATTAATGTTGCCAGACTGCATAGCCCAACTACAGACACACCATGAAAAGGAAGGAAATTAGCAGTTTAATTATTCAATACCCCTACTATATCCTCACTTCAACACCCATTTTCAACCTCTTAGCCATATCCCCTCTACCACTCAGTCCACATATCTCCACTTTCAACCTGAACCACCAACAGGCATCCTTGAACTCTGGCCATTTTTACTGGCAATATACTTATATATGTGTTGATGGTTAATATAGGGTTGTTGGCAGTAGCGTAGCCAGGGGAGGAGCGGGGGTAGCAGCTGCTCCCCCACTGAGCAGAAGCACCTTTTGTTCCCGGTGCCTTTTTGTTGTTGTTGCTGCTCCCGGCGCCTTTTGCTCCAGCGCTACCGGGGGAGGGGAGCTAAAAAAAAAAGCGCTCACCCGCCGGCGCTCCAGCTGTTCGGCAGCGGGTCCTTCACTCGCTCCGGGTCTTCGGCAGCACTTCGGCAGCGGGTACCACCGAAGACCCAGAGCAAGCGAAGGAGTGGACCCACCCCAAAGTGCTATGCCGAACATTGGAGTGCACCGCTGGGTGAGTACAAGGGGAGGTGCCGTTTAGCTCCACTCCCCCTGTACTTTAAACCTGGCTATGCCACTGGTGGTTGTAACTCAGAAGTTACACCATACATAGCCTAGGTATGTAACTTCATACTGATGAAAGTCAGATCATGGTGATGATCAGATTGCAAATGGTGGCCACGAAATATGTTTTTCTGTAACGTTCAGGAAAACGTGTGAAAGGATGATCTATAGATACAGCCCTTTGGTACACCAAGCAAGAACCATATCCCTCGCAGTTGTGGTGTTTTCAAACTGTGGTGTGAGAGTCACAATTGGTCTGTAGAGCTGCTTCTGTCACAATGGTGACCTAGTCAGCCCTGAAGCAGCTTTATCTAGGGCTGGTTGAAACTGCATTTTGAATAGAAAATTATTGGGAATTTTTAGCTTGCAGGAAAGTGTCAATTGATATTTTCAATGGGAAAGAGTCCAAATGTTTAATTTCAACTTTATCATTTTCTTGCATTTTGTTTGGACTTGTAGTAAAATATTAATTAATATTGTATATATTTTGACATCAACATGAAATGTTTTGATGGTCCCCACATTTTTCAGAATTTTTATTGCATGGGAAATTTCAGCTTTTCTTTTCAAAACGTTGGAATTTCCTGCAGAACAGAAATTGCATTTTCTGACCAGCTCCAGTTTCATTGTAAACCAGCTACTAACTGTCTGGGGTTATGTCCTTAGAGGGTTTATATACTTTATGAATGATAATCCTACCTAATGTAACTGCAGATATTCTTATTCATATAAATATCTAATCCTTTTTTGAATCCTACTAAGCCTCAATAGTAAGTCAATTGAGGCAGAGCTTAGACGGATTCTCTGGATCTAGATTTTACACCTGACAAATGAACCATAACTCTAAACCAACAAACCACTTTGTCACATGAGCACTTCATACTGGAGACTCAGACTATATTAAGTAAACAGAAGCAATGATTCCACAAAGGAGCTAGAACACTTGCTTTCATTAAGAGCATCACTGGGATTTGAATCTGCAGGAGCAAAAATACATTTTACTAAAACAATCTGCATTCTAAAATTCTATAGGGACATTCTTCTATAATATACTACGGCAAGCAAACATGAACACTTAAAAGTGCAACAAAGCTTGCTGTGAAGCACCTCAGCCGAGACACGAAATTTCTGCAGCAAATTCCTTGTGTCAAATAAATAGGGGTAGTTTTATAGACATTCAAAATCTCCTGGAGTCCCCAAGATCTTAGGATTAACATGCCTTAAGACAGTGTTGCTACATTGTTTTTGTAGCATGGACCACTAAGGTGACCAACAAACGGAGAGCAGGGTAGCTGTGCCCTTTTTATATTGCATATGATGTACGGAGAAGGCCTAAAAGGCCTATTCTCAGAGTGTTCTTGTTTGCTTGTTTGGTTTTTTGAAGCTGTGCTCTATGCAGAACACTGGTAACAGCCTGAACAATTACTCAAAGAAGAAGGTTAGTTTTCCAGACATAACATATCACACCCAGATTCTAAATGCAATTAGTACTGTCTGATTATACTGTCTATAGTAAGTACAGCTTAATATTTTATTCAAGTTCATTAAACAAGAATATTCAATTCAGCTTACAAAGCCTTATTCATAAGCTCTGTACGTGTCCCTTTTATAAACCTACAACAGCAGAAAAAACAGTCCATTCAAAAAGCTAAATAAGAGAAAAGATAATTTAAACTACACTATAAACCACAAGATTACTCAAAAGCGGTTTGCCAAATGGAAATTGGAATAATTTCAAAACTTATACCCCTATACAATAGACTAATCTCTACTATGTCTAACATAAAATTCAAGGATTTATATCCTGTCTATCCTTAATTAACACAGTCCAAAGACAGAAATGTACAACTATTGCTAGACTTCTCTAAGGAAGTAATTTTTAAAACAGTAAGACATATGTAATAGATGGGTCTGTACTTCTTGAAGCCACATAATGGGCACAGGTGGCGGGGGCGGGGAAAGGAAGCTTACCTTTGAGCTCAGTGAATCCTCTGGCAATGGGTTTCCATGTACTTTTACATCCCAAATAAAAGTGACTCTCAGCTTTCATATTTTAGAAAGTTTCCAGGACTTTATTTTGAAAAGTTTGCCTTGAAAATATAAATTGAACACTGGGGACTAAACAGGAGTCTTCCTAAAGATCTCATTGGTTAATTACTGTCTCCCTAATTGCTAATCAAGGCTGCATTTAGGGGTCTATGAAAATTATGTCCATAGGTCCTAAGATTTCTGGGAGGATTAAAGATCACAGAACTACACTAGAGAGCTCTGCTGCTACAAACTCCCTCCTAGCTAGGTACTGGCAATTTAGCCAGCTCCTCTGTTATGTAGCTAGTGTAGCTCAAGCTGTAAAGAAGTCAGTATAGTCTAGTGGACTAAACACACATTTGAGGACATGCAACTACTGCATTCTAGTTTTGACTCTGACACAAATTCCTTCTATGGCCTTGGTCAAATCACTTAACCTTTGCCTTCACTATCCCATCTGTAAAAGGGGGATTATAATCATCTGCCTGACCAAAAGTTGTGCTGATTAGCTCTTTGAAGTTAAGGGCCATATCTTATTAAATTTCACCAGAATAGATCTAAGAATTGATAGTAAACCCCAGACCCATAGTCCACCCCACTCTTATGTAAAAATAAATATTTTTCCTGCAAAGGTTAGGGGGGAGTGTCCTCTTAGTTTCTTCCTGATGGACAGAGAAGGTTTGAAAGGTTTTATTTTAAAAGGTCTTTATTCTGTGTTTACTTTTGCTGTAGAAATATGAAGAACATCACAGGTGGGCCATTCACTGGTTTTTGCAGAGCGCTCCTTGGAGTCTCAGGTGTGGGGGTAGATTTTCAAAGGCACCAATGGCAGTTAGGCACCTCCCTGTCATTAAAAGTCAAAGGTGCCCAATTGCCATGCATGTTTTTGAAAATCTCCCCTATGAGTTTTCGCATCCTTAACTGAAGTACCCGCTTTGAATATTTAACAGAAATAGCCCCCCTCCCTCTCCACCTCCAACAGTTTATCCCCACTACAGAAGTGTCTCTCTCACACCTGGTATTTCTCAGGCATTTGAATTAAGCAGATTTGATAAAACACACTCCCCCACCCCCAAACAAAATGAAGTTTTAAACAGCATGAACAAAACTAATTTCCTTCTCACTTAATCAGGTTTATCTACTGTTCTAAGCCTACTAAGCTCTCCAGTTATCTGCTATATTGTCAGGGAAAGCAAGACAGACGGAACCTGAATTTTCAATGTAAGAAACAAGTAGGAATAAACTTTGCAGGTCTTCTTTAAAACAAAGAAACCAATCTCCCCAACACACACACAAACCCATTTTGTCCTCCTGTGCCTGTCACCTTAAAGGGTTAAAAGCCCTCCTAGCATTTCACTCAAATAGCCCTAATCACTGGAGTTACTACTTTATGCAAAGTCAGCTATAGGAGCTGAGCTCAAGCTGGTAGGAATTAAAAACTCATTACTGTTTATTGGCATACTTACTGCCTGTGCTTTTATCAGAATGTTTCAGGGGTTCTTTATATTAACACAATTTAAAAAAACTAATGTGGGGAAGATGGGCGGTGAGGGGCACTGCATGGCAGAAAAAAAAGAGAGATTCTTACTATGCTGGTGTTCTTGTACAGAAACATCCAGCAGCAGATCTACTGATATACTAGCATAACAGTTCCAGTCCATGCCCTATAAAGTACTGAGCACTCTCAACTCCCCTAGACTCCCATGAGAATTGAAACTACTCAGCAGCATGTTGCAGGTTCAAGTCTCAAGATGCTGGGGCTGTTTCCATTACACACCTTCTAATTCCTTCTTGCACTGGAAATTCTCTGTTGTGTCTGAGAACATGATATAGACAGCACAGCATATTTAACTAGCCCTCATTTTCTCTAACTCACTGTAACATTCTCTTCCCAATCGTTCCCCAGAGAAGAAAAGGCTTTATTCCCTTATTCAATTTAAGTAACACAGCTCAGTTAAAACAAAGCCATACTCATTCCATCCCTTCTTCTCTGTATGAAAGAGAAACTCTTGCCTGATGGAACAAAAATAGGAACAGTCCCCATCACTTCAGTGTGAGCTAAAGGAAGAGAATAAAAATCTCAATCAATTTCCTCCTGATAACTGCTGTCACTATGCCTCAGCCTGCCCATCTGTGGCTAATATAAAAGGCACCACAGGTGCAGCAACAAAGCACAGGATGTTATTCTGCTGTAAAACTAACAAACCAGGCTGCAGTAGCTGCCTGTGATTTACTTCAGGCAGTAGATTCAAGGAGACAGGATGGTTGAAACAACACCCTAGTAAAAAAGTACAGTACCTGAAGTAACGTTATAATTTAATATTTAACCAGTCAGAATTATAGCCCCACTGTATTAAGTGCTGTGCATATGTAGAAGTTATGGTCCCTGCCCCAAAGAGTTTATAATCTAAGTCATGGAGCATATGAAGGGTGAGGAGAGGGAGACAATACGTCTGTGCACTTCATATACACTATATAGACATTTAATATTGTTTGTTTTGTAATTACATAACTAAATAGACTGTTCACCAGCCTAGCTGCTGTACACTGTCTGCTTCTTTGTAGGTATCATGGCAAAAATAGGAATTGAATAAAGATCTGAAAAGAGAAGGTTGTAGTATTACTGATCCCTTGATTGGAAGGCATTCAGTAAACAAGGGAACATGTGGAAAAAAGCATAAAGACATTTGTGAAGAAGTACTCAATCCAGGCTGGCATCGTGGGCAAAGAGGAAGAGGGGGAACAATGAAATAGGTAAGGTGGGACAGAAATGTAAAGAGCATTGAAAGGCAGAGGTGATGTGTTGAGTGTGGTAGGCTAAATGTGATATTTTGCAGCTGCATTTGGTAGACATTGGAGATGGATGATGTGAAAGGTAGGGAGACCACAGAAGAAAAGATTGCAGTAATCAAGACCGGAGATGAGGACCTATACAAAAATTTTAGCATTGTGGACCAAAAAAAAAAAAAAAAAAGGCTGTATCTTAGAAATGTTATGGAGGAAGAAGCACCAAGATTTGGACATATCCTACATAAGTAGTGTGAGAAAGCAAGGGAGTTGTCAAATGCAACTCCCAGGTTATAGGACTGATTGATCAGAAGGATGGTGATAGCATAACTAGTGACAGTGTGGGGACTGGAGGATGTACTCTGAATTTTGGGGAAATTATAATCAACCATTTTTTTTTGGTTTTTCTATTAAGTTCTGGTCAGGATTTTTACCTCCACTTTCTGAGTTTGCAAATCTACCTCTTGGCTGGTGGAAAAGTAATGAAATAAATGCTCAAAGGCTGATAGAATATCACTGAAAGTTAAAGAAAACCGGAGTGAACAAAAAATGGTTGATGTACTAATTTCTGGATGAGCCTGGACCTGTTCTACAGTGCTCACTGCTTGCTCTAATTAGACAGTTCTCAATTTATTGAGTCCATAGATTCCTTAATAATCTTCTCCAAAATATACATCCAAGTCCAAAAATGTCACCCCCCACCTTCAGTCTTGCTTAGGCTGTTGCAGGGGCACAGCTAAGCTATTTTTAGTGGTGGAGTAGCTGACGCAAAGTGGGCCAGGACAAAATATCTCTAGGAAAAGGCCTGACTTGATACAAACCCCTCTTCAGAAATATCTTTGGGATACAGGGATAAATCAGCATTGGTTGAGATATTTAGCAGAATATTGAAGAACGAGATAAAACCCAATGGAGACAGGGAAATCATGCACTCACTGATTATATATTATGCACATGTATACAAGCATATACTAATATGTCTTTTGTACTAGAGATTAATGGAAAGCATTAGATATATATTTAATCATGTTTGAAATGCTAATTTACTTTTCCTACATTGTACTTTTTCCTTTCTGTTCTATAGATTGCAGCACTTGGAGTATTTGAATGAATGCACCAAGGCCACATTGTCTTTAAAGCTATTTAATGCAGCCAAAGCCCTCACACAGAAGTGCCTGTATCCTCTGGGACTAGCTACAGGCTACAGCCATCACTACACCCAAGGTGCCTTTCATAGTCACTTTTCAATTTTCCAGCTCCTCTCTAGCTCAACCCATATGCAACCCAGCTAGTAGGGGCGAAGAGGAAACCATTATATTCAAACATAGAAACTTGTTTTCACAAAGCTAAGGAAGAATAAAAAACTCAAAAGCCACAAAATCCAGGAAATCCAGAACAAAGCCACATTTTTCTGCCACTTGTACCATTCATACACCTTCCATTCCCCTAGCAAATCATCCTTATTCAACCAGAGTCAACATAGTGAACTTTATGACCTTGTTCTGGGACTCAGTTAAAACTGGGAATGTACTGGGCTTCAGTAAATCTACCCAGGGCAGGTCCCCAAAACACATGAATCCTAGAAAACTGGGTCATGTGGTCACCCAACAATATCTGCCTCCTTCCTCTCACTTCCATTGCATGCAGGTACAGGGTTCACCCGAGATTCATCAGGCTCCTGCAGCTGCTCCCCCAGCTTGAGCTGGTGAAAATGGCCTATGACCCCAATTAGGTCAGCTCCTGCCTTTTTATAATTTTCCAGCCCGTCTCCCTCATCAGTTTTCTCAGGTGGTCACAGACACTCCCCTCCAAGTGACTGCATTGCCAAGCAACCTTTTGCCTAACCAGTTCTCCTAGGTAGGAGTCAGCCTTTTGTCTTAAGATTTTTTATTTTTTTTAAAAAGAGTTCTATCAAGATTTAATAACCCTCTACAGCCCTTAATAACCCTTCCACTGGGCCACCCCTTGGAACTTCAGTCCAACATGGAGATAAAAGGCCCCAGAGAAGGCAAAGGGCTGAACGTTCAAAATTGAATTTGCAGCTTGATAAAAATACAGAGATCATAATTTCACACCGAATTCATAAGTTGTACAGATAGATCCCCCAAATCATCCCAGGGGTCATGATGGATAATCAACTGGAACATGAGCTGCCAGGGTAACATGGTGGCCAAAAGGCCTAATGCAATCCATAAAACAGGAATATTCAGTAGGAGTAGGAAGGTAATATTACCTCTGTATTTGGCACTGATTCAAATGCTACTGGAATATTGTGTCCAGTTCTGGTATCCAGAACTCAAAAAGAGATGTTGATAAATTGAATAAGGTTCAGAGAAGAGCATGAGAATGATTAAAGGACTGGAAAACTTGCCCCATAGCAACAGATTCCAAGAACTTGATTGGTTTAGCTTAACCAAAAGGTGTTACGCAGTGATTTGATCAGTTTATAAGTGCTTACATATGACAAACAAAACTTTGTGATAATGAGCTCTTCAATCCAGCAAAGGTATGTACAGCAAGAGCCAAATGGCTGGGACTAGAAGCTAGACAAAGTCAGGCTTTGAAAATAAGGTAATTTTTTTACATGCTAGAAATAAGGTGTAATTTTTTTAACCATAGGAATAATTTATGAAGGGCATAGTGGGTTCTCCATCACTGGGAACTTCTAAATCAAGACAGAATATTCTTCTATAAGTTGTTTTAGTTTAGACAGGAATTAATTCAGAGAAGTCCTATGGCCTGATATAGAGTAGATCAGACTAGATAATCAGTGATCCCTTCCAGCCTTATAATCTATGAATGGCTTTCTAAACAAAAAGAGATAAGTTAGGAGGAGGAAAAAATAGCTAATTTACAGATTTTCTACATGTCCCAAAATGTAATAAGACAAACTACTTCCTACGAAACAATGAATAAATCTTACTGTACTTGAAAATAGTCTTCCCTTTTAGATCCCAAAGTCTTCCATCTCATTCAGTTCTGAATAGATTTTGCTAGCATTACCCCAGTGCAAGACAACTTTTTAAACTTTCCTTTCTTAGGAGTATTAAAAGAAACTTGTCCAAATCAGGAAAGAAAGGACAAATCGAGGTTTTGCTTCTTTATCAGTCTCTCTATGGCACTCAAATATAGTGAAGAGCATGGTATAAATACCTAAATTAAAAAAAAAACCAAACCAAAAAACAAGCAAACAAACAAACAAAAACCCACAGTAGTCTGAATAAGTTAGTCTTGTCCCTGGCACTCCATGTGGAAATCAAGCATAAGGTTCTGTGCTTAAGAGACTCAAAGGTCTCATGTGTACCTATGGTGAGTATCAGGTGCTCAGATACCTTAGTGATGAATGTAGTATAAGCAGCTTGACAGATCATTCCTAATTCTACGGAGTGTAAGTAATGCTAAAAGCAAGTTACAAAGAGGACATAGGTCATTAGCACATACTAATATTGATATAGTTTCTCTTTTTTGAAATGCATAGTTAATAAAACAGTCCAAAGTTTAAGTTAGAGATGAGTATTCACAAAGTTACGTAACAGTCCAAATACCTTTAACATTAGCTGAAAATAAATCAAGGCCAGCATTTACACATTAACATCTGAGTTCCCAGAAAGAGTTTATATGACAAGACTAGTCTAACAAGAGTCCCCCAGATAAAAACCATAGAAGGTCATTTAGTAAACTATTAGATAATTGGCTTTATTCAGTGATTTGTTCTACTGATTTCTCCAAATAAGCATATCGAGCTTCAGACAACTGAGGAAATAATGTCAGTGTACATCCTAACACCACTGAAGTTCACTTTTGTAGGACTATGCATTAAAAGATAATTACAGGACTACAGCATTTTAAAAAATGGCAGTTGACTGGTCCACATCTGCCACATTTATTTTGTGACAAATACAGCAAAAGCTGAAATTAAAGAGTCCAAAACTATGTTATCCTATAAGACTGATTTTGATTTCTTTGGACTAATCCCTTCATCTTCTTCAGTCATCTTTGCTGCAGGTCTCTTCTTTAACCCTTTCATCTTCCTTGTCTGTAATTTACTGAGATCCTGTTTCTGCATGTGGATCCGACCATATGACGTACCAAAGACATCGTGAGAGATATTCTTCTTCTTCTTTGGCTGCAAGATAAGAAAAATGTTAACATTTCTGGGCACAGAATACCATTTAGTCACTGAGTGACTGAAGGCAAGTGTATCTGCCATCACAAGTCACCATATTCACCAGTAATTAAACTTCCATTACAATTTAAGATAACTACACCTAAAAATGGTATTGTACAGATAAAAACTAGAGCACAGAGATTTATTTTCCTGTCCTTATATGCCAACAGATCAGCTCCTTATCCTGCCCTACCCGTGCGTCCCTCTATAGATCACGCAATGACATCAGTTAGCTTAGCAAAAAGACCTGAACATTGCAAAGATAGTGTGCAATAAGAGAAAGTCACTTATTGTCACGGGAGATTCTTCGAGAAGTGTGGTCCCTATCTGGATTCCAAGTGTGGATGCGCATGCGCGCCATGCGCTGGAGACGGAACTGTTGATAATAGTGTCCACTGACCCGCGTGCGTCGACCATGTGGTGCATCCAACGCTTTAAGAGGCTGCGTGGATCGACGCTGCTCTAGCTCCTTCTCACCAGGTGGTAGGAGAGCCCGGAGCAGAGGGGATGGAAGGCGGGATTGGAATCCAGATAGGGGCCACACATCTCTAAGAACCTCCAGTTACAGTAAATAACCCTCTCTTCGAGTGCTGGTTCCTAGGTGGATTCCAAACATGGGAATACAGTGAGCACTATGCAGGAAGAAGGCAGGAGCAAGGGCTCTTGAGAGGACCAACTGTGTAGGACAGTGTGACTGACAGCAGCATCCATCCTGTTGGAGGGACTGGGGCACCAGCTTCCGAGCATAGAGAGGGGGACCATGCACCATCTTGTTTATGTATACGACCACCGTCCTGTTGTCTGAGAGTACTTGGACATGGAGGGAGTCTAGGAAGGCTTGGCAAGCCAGTTGGACTGCTTGGAGCTCAAGCATGTTGATGTATATTCGTGCTTCTCATGTGGACCAGAGGCCCTGAACAGTGTGGTTATCGAGGTGGGCACCCCAGCCCACTAAAGACATGTCTGTGGTGAGGGTGGCGGTTGGTGTGGGGGGCATGAATGGCATGCCCACTAGGACCGTGGAGGGGTTGCACGACCATGAGAGGGAGGTCAAGACGCTGGAGGGGAGGACGAGTAGCTTGGTGAGAGAGTCTACCTGTGGATCATAAACTGTGCGGAGTCAATGTTGGAGGCTGCGCATATGGAGACGGACGTGTGGTATAACAGCAGTGCAAACCGCCATGTGTCTGAGAAGGTAAAGACATTGGCAGACACGTGTGCGTGGATGTCTGAGCATGGTAATGAGGGTAACAAGGGCAGTTAAGCGGTCCCTGAGGGGCGGGGCTCGGACCAGGCCACACGGCTGCTAGACATGCTGCTCTGAGCGGCATGGTAAGGGGGTTGGGGGGGTTGGATAAGGGGCAGAGGGTTCTGGGGGGGCGGTCAGGGGACACGGAACGGGAGGTGGAGGGGGTTGGATAAGCGTGGGAGTCCTGGGGGGAGGGGGGCTGTCAGTGGGAGGGGATGTGGATAGGGGTCAGGACAGGGAGCAGAGGGGTAGGATAGGGGGTGGTGTCCTGGGGGGGATTAGGGTCGGGGGGGGGGTGTCTCAAGAGGAGGCGGTCATGGGAGTGGGGGTGTCTCAAGAGGAGGCGGTCATGGGAGTGGGGCTGTTGGATGGGTCAGGGATTCTGAGGGTGGCAGTTAGGGGGCGGGGGCCAGGCTGTTTGGGGAGGCACAGCCTTCCCTACCCGGCCCTCCATACCGTTTTGCAACCCTGACGTGGCCCTCTGGCCAAAAAGTTTGACCACCCCTGACCTAGAGCATGAGTTTTGCCACCAGCTTCCCCTCATCTACCATGCATTGGAAGTCCTGCTGTCCGTTAGGAAGAAGAGTCCTAGAAGTCTGCCAGGATAGAAAATTGTACAGTAACTCCTCGCTTAACGTTGTAGTTATGTTCCTGAAAAATGCGACTAAGCGAAACGATGTTAAACGAATCCAATTTCCCCATGATGATGATAGTGAAGCTTGGTTGAGGTGGAGGAGTCAGAGGGTGGGATATTTCCCAGGGAATGTCTTACTGCTAAATGAACTAAGCAGTTGGCTGAGCCCTCAAGAGTTAACTCTCACACTCTACAAGCCAGCGGGAAAGGAGGGAGAGCAGATGTGTTTCAGAGATAGAGATGAGCATTTCTCCGTTAAGTATCAAGAGTGGGGTCAGAAGTACACTGACTTGTTAATTAGATCAGCAAGCCGGCAGCTGCAGCTTCTGCCTAAGGCAGCAGCTCCCTTCCTCGTGTGTCCCCCCTGCTCTATGGAAGATGGGGTAAGCGAGATGCAGGAGCAGGGGGATATTAGCCCCACTCTTCTTCCCACCCCTCACAGCAAGCAGGCAGGAGTCTCGGAGAGCAGCACATGGCAGTGGGGGAGGGGACAGTTGAACTGCCATTGATAGCCTGCAACCGACATTAGAAGGGAGCATTTCACAACTTTAAATGAGCATGTTCCCTAATTGATCAGCAACTTAACAACGAAACAACGTTAACCAGGGCGACTTTAAGTGAGGAGTTACTGTATTTGGCCAGAATGGCCTGATAACTGGCAATTCAGAATTGCAGCCCAGTTAATGAACAAACTTTTCTACTCAGCAAATCTAGTTTTTTGGCATTGCGAGCTGGTGGTGTTGATTTAAAGTGCTGCTGACGGGCATGTGCGGTGGCAGCATTGATCACCAGGGAATTTGGCGGTGGGTGGGTAAACAGGAAATCTGTCCCCTTAGAGGGGACGGAATAGCGGCATTCCACTCGCTTTGGTATGGGGCACAAGAGGCTGGTATATGCCAGACCGTCTGGGCTAGTTGTAAAGAAGACGAACGAATGGGTAAGACTGTGTGGGAGAATCCCGGAGATTGAAGCATGTCCAGGAATTGGTCATGGGGGTCCTGAACATCCTCTAGTGGAAGGTTAAGGGCCATGGCCATGTGACGGAGCAGGGACTGATATTGTGTGTGGTCATCCGGTGGGGAGAGGGAAGCTGGGATCAGGGCACCATCCAGCAATGACGAAGCGCCCGTAGTAATGGGCAATTCCGGCGATGTGATTGGGGCAGCCAGTGACGATGGACCCAGAGGGTTCAGGGGTTCCTCCTGGACAGTGACCGTATGCACGGGAAAGGTGCGGTGTGGATGGTGTGCATTGTGATGATGGTAAGGATCCTATGAGGCCCAAAATGGCCAAGGAGTTGCCATGCATGGGCGGGGTCCGGAGGTACCAGGAACCAAGGATCGGTGCTGTGACCATAGTCTGGAGGATAAGTGTGATGCCGAGGGTCCGGACAATAAGAACAAGAAGGTGAGAGCTGTGTCCAGTTCTGAAGACAGTCGGATTCTGACTGTTCTGGGAAAGGGGGAGTTGATGGTGCAGGTGGTACCAGCAGTAGCGGTGATGTCGGAGAATGGTCAACCGGGAGAAGGGGCTCGGTCGTCGGAGCGGGATGGAGGACAAGAGGTTCATTGGCCAGAGTAGGGAGCCTGGAACCTGATGGTGGTCCGAAACATGGTGGGGTACCAGTGAAGGGTAACATAAGCTCTGCCATTGGTGTAAGAGAAGATAAACCGCCTGGAGTGCATGGGACTGGGAGTACTGAGCTTGACGGACCCAGGGGGGTTGATGGTGCCGGAAGTGAAAAAGGCTCCTGGTGTTGAAATCGATGGTGCCGGTGAAGAGTGGCGCCATTCTGTGTGCACTTTCTTGGAAGGCGGTGTTGAAGTCGCAGTTGGACCGTCACCTGTTGTGCGCAACTTCTCCCCCAACAGATCTCAGCTCGGGGAGGAAACACTGCGTTTTGAGATGGTCCTGGTTGGGGAGTCACCCTTGTGCCCATACTTCTTGTGCACCCGGTGAGGTTTTGTCGGTGTTGTACGAGAGTGGCCAGGTGAGGTGGTCAATATCTGTGACTGGCATCACTCCGGTGGTTCCGCCGGAGCCAGGTCTTGCTGCACACATGGGCGCATGGCTTCCGCCATTAGAAAATTTTGGAGCCGAAGCATGCAGGCCACCAGGATCGACCATGGAAAGGAGCTCCAGATAGAGCAGCAAGAGATAACTGGGCTTCGCCCAGAGAGTACAGGTAGTGGGTGTGCTCGTCGCTCACCGAAAAGGAGCGAGGGCACAAGGCACAGTTTTTCATCCCGGTCTGACAGAGCATAATTCCTGGGCTAGGGAGGGAAGCCCCTGAAGGGGAAAGATTCAACAAGTAACCTAACTAGCTATGGATGAAAAACGGACAACTGCCTAATTAAGTAAATACAGAAACTATATACAGTGAAAAAAAAAGTTGAACGCAGTACTCTTAGGTGGCTAAGAGCATGGAGGGACTGGGTTCTAACTCTGGTCATGCGGCAGTAGGAGGGAACTGGAGTGGTGTCAACCCACGCAGCCTCTTAATGA
This sequence comes from Chelydra serpentina, assembly GCA_037349315.1. NCBI lineage: Eukaryota > Metazoa > Chordata > Testudines > Chelydridae > Chelydra > Chelydra serpentina. The sequence goes on from JBAIAC010000010.1 coordinate 51,934,871, forward strand.
CTCGGATGCACCACGTGATCGACGCACGACACGCGCGGGTCAATGGACGCTACTATCAACAGTTCCGGCTAAGGCACATGGCGTGCATGCGCACCCCACAATTGGAATTCACATAGGGACCAGCACTTGAACTAACACCTTCATCCCTTGGTCTTTTGCATGGTTTACTTTAAAACTGGTTCTGTATTAAAGAACATGTATGGTGCAGAGCAAATCTTGTATTTTATACAAAAATCTATGTACCTTGAGGGCTTTAGGTTGTTTAAGAGATAATTTATAGAGGTCTTCTGAAGCCAAATGTGTTCTCCTCATCACCAGATCTAATGAAGGTCCCATCTCTTCCAGTTCAATCCTTGGAATTTTACATCCCGACTTCTTCAACAACACTCTGTGGAAGAGAGAGAAATCAACATTTTTCACCTTTGCTGCATTTCGTACTTGTTTTTCTAATTATTTTCTGGACCACAGGACAGAACTTGGCCTTTAGAAAACGTGCCATTGTTGAATTTTTTTTTTGGTTCAGAAAACTTATAACCACGGTGCCAGTGTCTGATCTTGAATGCGTGTGCAACTCCCATTGATTTCAATACAGATGTGTGTGTGTTTGTGTGCAACCCACACACCTCCTGGGTGTGGTGTTCTGTCCCCTCTAGTGGCACAGAGACCATTTAGAGATTAATGAGTCTGCACTACAACCTTAGGTAGGGGCCATGTGGCTTTTAGCTCATGCAGTAGAGGCTCATGCACTAAGCTTCAGATATCCCAGGTTTGATCCCGCTCACCGATGACCATGGTCTGTTGGTGTTACATGTGCACAGAACCATGGGCTGAAAATGGCTACAGATAGAAATGAAATCTAAGCTCCTGTTAGACGGGGGGCAGGCGGGGCGGGGGGAGAACAACAACACTTACTTGTAGCTTCGCATATAAATTTTTCCATCCATAGCTGTGAAATGCAGAACATACTCTAACCCTGCTAGGCGAATAGTGGGCACAGTAGGACCTCGAAAGAAATCTGAAAGAATATTTCAAGATGTAAAGAAACCTGGCACTTTTACTTTGTTAAAATAAAGGTTTTTCAAAAAGGAGGTTTAAGATAAGCAGGATTTTTGATTCCAGTCTATTTGAGACTAGATCTGTGTTATAGGGGATGAATCTCAGATTAACTAGAAACAGATTTGGCCTTTCTAGAGGCAACCCCATTAATGCTAAACAGGGTCCCTTTCTGACTCACATGCAGGATTATTCACTACTTCAAGCCCCAATCCTGCCAAGACTGCATTTACTTAATTTTGCATGCGAGTACGTTCAATGGGACTACTCATGTATGTACATGCTTAACTTTACATACGAGTCGTCCCTCTGAGCCTTCTCACATGTGCAAAGTTAAGCAAGTGCAGAAGTCTTGGTAAGAGAGCATAACAGACATCTGCTTTCCAGAAATAAATTTGGTAGCAATACAAGCTCCAGATCTTATTTTAAACATCAACCTCATCCCACCCCAAAAAAGACAGGACATTATCACTGCTTCAACAGCAATAGTAACTTTAGTTTTGTGAAATAATACAAAAAGCAATAGTTATTTCAGTTTATCCACTCTTCTAAACTTTCAGCTATGAACTCAGAAAAACAAAATGCATCTCACATATGTTTAGTTAAGTATACATTAGTATGGAAATAACATTTAGTTAGGTTAAGAGTTTGTTGGACAAAGTGATGGATTAAAAGTCTCTGGTACCAAAGCCAGCAGCTAGAGTAGGTATAAATAAGTGATCAAGATAAACATATACAAAGTAAGAAGGAGATAGTGTTTAGTGTTATCTTGATTGTTTTTACTCCCCATTGTTTATGATACCATCTTGGAAACTTGAGACCATCATTGCATTATAAAGCAGTTTTGTCTGTGGTCAAGCAGAGCACCTTTGCTCTTTTTTAAATGAGCGAATACTTGCTATTGCACTGCAATGAATACTTTTACTATTGTAGATATACACATTTAGCAGACAAACGCAACATGGTCAGTTACATATAGAAAGAAGCTTACAGTTTGTGCTTACAGTTAACTATCAGTTAGTTGTCCAACATAATTCTCATATCAGGGCCCTTAAAATAGTGTATAAGCAAAGAGTACACAACCACGCAAACCTATCAACCCTTTGCAGTGGGTGGAGGAAGGATGTGACGTTGTCCTAGGGAATAGTGTATGTTAATAAAAAACAAAAGATTAATACCCAGAAATAGAACTGCTGAACGGGGGGAGGAGGGATAGCTCACTTCCCTTTAAGTTTCATTTTCAGATTCTTCAGCCAGTGTTTTCCTCAGTGACCTTTTTCTGGGAGCATCAGTGATGAAGCTATGTTGAAAACAGTCTTACTGGTGGACACTACCTGAAGTTTAGCCAGAAAAATACTCTGGGTCACTTAATATTTTCTCCCGCCTCCTCTGTTGGGTTACTGGATTCGTATTGAGAGGAAAAGTCATCAGTACAATATTTTCTTCTATTTTAGGGTCTATTTTCCCAGGCTGTAGCTAAGACTGTCTCCTCTGGCATGTGAAATTGTATCTACATTGCTTTTATTGGCAGATTATCCTTTAGTATGTTCTTGTGGTATAGTTTTCCACTCATAGGATTATCTTAAATTCCTGACCACCTGTATTTGGATATAAAGTTTCTATGACATCCACCAGCTGTAGACAGTGTATTTCCTCTCTGGAACTTTAGGGATTTGAAAATTTTGGCTTATTCATAGTTGTTGAGACAGTCCACTGTGGTTGGATTAGAGACCTTGTTTTCCGTCTCTTTTTAATTCCTGCCACCAGTTTACCCCTTGTTTTTCTCCATGTGTTTAATGTGTTTCAAGGACGTCGGATTTACTAATCACAGCAAAAGAGCTTCTGAGAACTTCCATTTTGTCTTCAAGGACTTGAAATGTGTGTTCCAAATAAATTTATAATTTGGCCACTTATTAGGAAGATGCAACAGTTCTTGTCTGAACAGCACAAATACTGCTGGATTTTGCAGCAGTATGATGGGTGGAGGAGGACTTGGAACAGTTGTTTTATGCTGCTCTTTGTCCCCCTCGTACCACCTTTACCCTCTCTTTTTCAAGAGAATCTAAATGACCCCTGCATATTGTTATGTAAAGCCTCCGCTCAATCCAGTAGAATGCAATTGTAAGATTTGAAACTTTTCAGTCATTGCTAGTATAATCATTAAGTTCTGCAACCTTTTTGTAAACTTTGTAACTTTAGTTATTGTTAGCATAGCCTTTTAAGTTTTGTAACCTTTGCAAGCTTTGTAACCTTTTCAGTTACCACTTGTATGAACCTCCAAGCTTAGCCATCACGCGATCAGAGAGAGTGTGAACAAGGGAGTGTGTGGGGGACTGCGCGGAGAGGAACTGCAACAAGAAAAGAGCCAGGAGTGGCAGATATAATCTGCCCTGAAAAGGCAATCACGGAGTGCTGTAAAGAAAAGAAGAACCTGGTATGCATGAAAGGAACAAGGCCTGGGAATGCTTCTCGGTGAGGGACACAGAAAGAAAACTCAGTGTACGTGACAGGAGCCGCCCAGTTCCAATAAAAGGAAGCAGGCACGCACACAAGTGGCTGCTTCTTCCTGACCTGCTCACCGGCCCGGATCTGGGACCGCAGGCGGACACACCAGATCTACCATGCTTTGACTTCCTATGCTGTCTCCGGTAACTCTCCGCCTGTATGAGTGGGTGGGTGCATGAGAGTATGAATGCAGTGAATGTGTGCGTGCATGAATAAGCTCCATCCCTTTTCTGTCTGACCCAATAGCGGCATTTAATAAAACCAATATAAGTGTAACCCTGGGTTGGTTTCTAGGGAAACTGAGGTAACACATATCTATGTACTGGACTCCAAATAATTTGTGCAAACATGATAGCAGCATTTAAGTTTCTTCTTCATCCTATCTCAAAACAAACAGATCTCCTATTCAGTCCAAGCCTGCATTTTAAGAAGAGTGACCCAACATCTGCCAATGTTTAATACACAAGTAGGTCCCATAAAGGAACGAGCGGTGAAGTGTTTCACAAATATGTGCACAGGAGGCTATTAGAACCAGGCGTGCAGCAACTACATCTCACAGGGACACAGAAGATCAAACAGACTCTTAACACTGGCACCAGAAACCAATGGCAGTAAAAACACCACTACAATTTTAAGACAATGTCTGTGTGGAAATGGGAGGGGGAAGAAAGACTAACTAGACAAAGATTTGTCACTATGTATAGGGAAGCTGCTATCTACATATCCAAACCATTATGAGATGTCCTCAGTTTTTTAAAAATGGATTTAAAAGTTTAGTTTAATTTGGTTACTATACAATATGCGAGTTCATCCCCTACCCCAGAGGTGGGCAAACTACAGCCTGGATCGTTCTCCCTGGACCTTTAGCTCCAGGCCGAGGAGGCTGTCTCCCCACTCCCGCAGCCTCAGCTCGCCGTGCCGCCAGCGCTCTGGGCAATGGGGTTGCGAGCTCCTGCCGGGCAGTGCTGCTACAAGAGCCGCTGGCCTGCCCTGGTGCTCTAGACTGCGCGGGGCGGGGCTGGCTCTGGCCGGGCGGCACGGCTGCCAGTCCTGGTGCTCTGAGCGGCATGGTAAGGGGGCAGGGGAGTTGGATATGGGGCAGAGGGTCCCAGGAGGCAGTCAGGAGACAGAGGGAGGCTGGATAGGTGTGGGAGTCCTGGGGGGCCTGTCAGGGGGCGGAGGTGTGGATAGGGGTTGGGCAGTCAGAGGATGGGGGGGTTGGATAGGGGGTGGAGTGCCAGGGGGGTGGTTAGGGGCAGAGAGGTCCCAGGAGGGGGCATTCAGGGGACAAGGAACGGGGTGGGGGGGGGTTGGATGGGTCGGAGGTTCTGAGGTGGGTAGTCAGGAGATGGAAAGTGGGAGGGGGCAGATAGGGGCCAGGCTGTTTGGGGAGGCACAACCTTCCCTACCTGGCCCTCCATACAGTTTTGGAACCCCGATGTGGCCCTCAGGCCAAAAAGTTTGCCCATCCCTGCCCTACCCCCACCGATTTCTATAATGTGGGATTGCTGTCATAGGACTTCCCAAAAATGTACAAAATGTCCTTATGGACCACATAGCTATGAAAAATTGGTTGTTTATCACGAACATCAATAACGTCATACAGTCTAGTAACAAGGGGTCATTAAGTAACTGAGCCTCCCGGTCCGGTAGCGCTATAGTAACTAGGTCTTTACAATAGCAGTGACAGTTTCATAAGTTTCTTGACAACAAAATGGTGGATTAAATACATTATCTTTCTCAGGACCAGAAAGAGTTACTTCCTATCATATAACAGCAATTTCATAGTAGGTCAAATTGTAAGCCTAAAATATTTGATGGTATCAACATCTCAGTAAATCCTTAATCCGAGGAACCCCACTATTAATTCAAGGAACCCACCTACTGCTTTGTCTTTAGACATTTCACTGAAGTCAACAGAACATCAAGGCATTTGGGGTGTACTTGGCATATGTTAGGCATCCATTTTTTTGCTGCAGATTTGACTGACGTATACAAGGCAAACAATTGGGATATGGATATATTACTCAGATGGGCAAGAAAATAAATCAGAGGGCTAGACTTTCAATTCATCTAGCAAATATCTATCAACGATTAGCAACACCATCCATTTCAGAAGTAAACATGTATTTCGTATAAATCTCAATTGTGCGCATGCATTTCGATCCATCACTGCAACAATTTGAAAATATGCTTAAGGGGATGCACATTAGAGGAAGAATGTGTGGGGTTATTGGTGTGTAATGATTCTCTTCCAGAAATTTGGGCAAAGTGGCACAGACCTGATCTTTTATGGTTTGCATCCTATATAATCTGGACAGTGATGTAATCATTCACAGGCCCTCAGCTCCTAGAACTGACTGAAAAATAGCTTTGCCATAAAATTCATCCTATTTGGTGCTATATCTCTGAAAAATACATAAATGAGCTCTTAAGAATAGCAGCAATTAATTTATTAATGCAGCAGTGACAAACAAAGTCGTCTTTTTTAGCATCTCCAATAGTAGTTTAGAAAGATCGTGCAGCTACAAACTCAACGGCAGTGGCAATTTTAAAACTAACACAGGCAAAAATGGTTCTTTGGGATTTAACTATGAGTAAAGCTTAGAAGTTTGATTCTCATCTGAATCCCCATGCCTCCATCCATCTTTTCATTCCCTGCTCATGCTCCACCAACATTCCTACACACACCACTTCATAGTCCATATCTTCCCCCCCAAATCCCATTCCAGGTTAACCACCACCCCTTTCTTTTAATGAAGTCTTGGTGCAGGGAGAGAAGTGCAGAAGAAGGGGAGCAGCTCTCCAGTCATTCTGCCTTCTAGTTTCACTCCTAAAGCTTACTTCCCAAGAGTACACAGATTGTGAATAATGCCACAATACCATCTTACTTTTACTCCAAATAGAACAAATTAAATTTTAGACAAAAATAATTGGTCTAGAAAGTACACCCATTTTTGGAGTTGCTCTCAGCACTCCTAATTAAAATCCATAACCTTATACAGTAACTCCTCACTTAAGTCGTCCCGGTTAACGTTGTTTTGTTCTTACATTGTTGATCAATTAGGGAACATGCTCGTTTAGAGTTGTGAAATGCTCCATTCTAACATCCTTTGCAGGCTATCAATGGCAGATCAGCTGTCCCTTCCCCCACTGCCATGTGCTGCTCTCCGAGATTCCTGCCTGCTTGCTGTGTCAGGGGAGGGGAAGAAGAGGGGGGCTACGTCAGTGTGCCTGCTTGCTGTGGGAGGGGAAGGGAAGAAGAGGGAGGGCTAATGTCCTCCTGCACCTTGCTTAGCGCATCTTCCATACAGCAGGGGGGACACACAAGGGAGGGAGCTGCTGCCTTAGACAGAAGCTGCAGGCTTGCTGATCTAATTAACAAGGCAGTGTACTTCTGAACCCACTCTTAATACCAAATTGGAAACACGCATCTCTATCTCTGAAACACATCCCTGCCCTCCCTCCTTTCCTGCTGGCTTGTAGAGTGAGTTAACCCTTGAGGGGTTAGTGGAGTGCTAGTTCATGGTGAAAAATTTTTCCCTGGAACCTAACCCCCTTATTTACATTAATTCTTATGGGGAAATTGGATTCGTTTAACATCGTTTCGCTTAAAGTCGCATTTTTCAGGAACATAACTACAACGTTAAGTGAGGAGTTACTGTATATCATCTGCATGTTCTCCACCTATTCTAATGCCTCCCCACCCTTGATGTGCAAAAAAGTTTGTATATTTCTGTTTAATGAAAATCTGTGCCACGCTTCAAGTTAAGGCAAACATATACAATTAAGTGTGTAGGTTAATAACCACTTCTCATTTTCACTGCACATGCTGAAGGTCCTGATTAGAACTGATTGAAAGTTCTATGATGGAATAGTTTACCATTAGAAAACGCAGTGTTTTGACAAGGTTGTTTCAATATTTCCAAAACATGTTTTGCGAGGAATTTTCCATTCACAGGAGATTGACTTTTTGTTCAGATTCAGGACTAAATTAACTTTTGAAATGGCAATTTCCCCACCTCAACTACCTCTAGTCTTCATGGTTTCCCCAGGCTGATCTACTTTCTTCCATCCATGGAAACAGACTTGATAATTAGAGATTTAACTTCAGTTTTATGGTACGCTGTAAATCCTAATACCACTTCCTTAATGTTATCTTGAATTCTTGAACATAGACAAACATTAACGGGCAAACCAACATTTCTCAACATTTAGCACTGCCAGAGATTTATGAAGTCCTATTGCTCACAAAGTCTTATTTCAAAATACTCACCAATGAGAAGACTTTTCAATCTTCTATATTCTTCATTTAAATCAAATGTGTCACCAGCAAATATCAACATGGGCTTTGTTCCTTCTGGACACTTGCTGTTCTATTTGACAAATATCAAACTAAGTTATAGAGCAGGGGTCTCAAACTCAAATTACCACGAGGGCCGCATGAGGACTAGTGCATTGGCCCGAGGGCCGCATCATTGACCCCTGCCCCCTTGCTGCCCGTCCCCACTCTTCCATTAGGCCCCGCCCCTTCTCTGCCTCCTCCCCTGTGCTCATGGCTTCCCGCTCCTGCCCGCGGAGCTCTTCCCTGTGGCCCGCCAGGCTCCCCGCACCCCCCCCATTTTTATTTATGTATTTATTTATTTTTTTAAAACCCCACCCAGGCAGTTCCTGCCGCCAGAACAACTGTCTGGCGGTGGAAATTGCCTGGGGGTTAAAAAAAGAAAAACTTTTTTTAAAAAAGGGGGGTGGGGGGCTCAGGGAGCCCGACGGGCCGCAGGGAAGAGCCATGCGGCCCGCGGGCTTGAGACCCCTGTTATAGAGCATATTATTTATGCAAGTGACCAGGCACATTCCATTCTGAGCTGTTCTGGTCTCTGATAAACACAAAAAGGAAGGCATTTAAAAAAAAGAAATCTATACATGTTACTTGTACTTGGAAGTGTTTGGGTTTTGAGGGTCTTTAACCAATAAGTGATTGTTGTTCTCATTTAGGCTAAACAAGGAAAAGCTTCCTCATAGTAAAACGTGTTAGACTGTGGAAAAGACCCTACAATGGAAGTTCATTTGTTTGGGGCTATTTAGAACTAGACTACATGAAACACAAGCAAGCACACTGTATTTCTTGCACTGGGAAGGAGATGGAAAAGACTTACTAGATCATTCAGTCCATTTCCAACTTCTGATTCTCATACATCCTTATACAGCCAATTGACCACAACTCCCTGCTGTGCAATACTTGTGAAAATCATCAAGCTTAAGGTGAGGAATCACTTTTCAAAGTTAAATTTCTTGCTGCCTAAAAGATCTTTTTCATCCATACTACTTACTAAGTAGCTGTTAATCTGTGTAGTTTCTTAATTATAATAGTGTAAAAAGGCATATAAAATAGCTAGCCTATTTTTTGGCAAAACCAAAACTTAATATGATTACACCAAGGTGGGTTTGCTGTTAGGTTTGGTTTTTTTTTAAATTGTTGAAGTCAAAATGTTGGCCCTTAGACTGAGCCAGAGACAGTTCCTGAAAACCAGGGTGTGTGATGGCCTGAGAAAGTCTCAGAAGTACCTCACACTGATAACAGAAATATCCTTAGCTACAGTGAGATGAATTCTGCCCTTGGAAACTAATACATAGTTTTCCCCAATAACTTTGAACGCCTCCCATGGGCAGAATCCAACCTAGTAGCTTTGTAAATTGAATTATTCTTGTTTGCAGCTAAAAAAATTGTAGACTTGGTTTGCTCCCAACAAACACTTTGCAAAGGAATCCATTGGAAAACATATAGCTTATTTTAACAACATTTTTACAAAGCACAAAAATAAGATTCTGATGTGAATGCATATGTTAATCCTGGAAGTCTAAGGCCTAGGCTACACTTGCAGATGTACAGTGCTGTTAGTTAAACCCGTGTTCGTACAGCTGAGTAGGGAAAGCGCTGCAGCCTGTCCACACTGGCAGTGGCCAGCGCAGTAACTACCACTGACGTGGCTACATTTGCGGCACTTGCAGCTGTATTGGGAGTGGTGCATTATGGGCATTCAGGTAGCTGCAACGTGCTTTTCAAATCGGGGGGGGGGGGGTGAGGGGGACTTTGACAGGGAGCGTTTTTGGAAAAAGAGTGGATTTTTGGAATCTCCACAGAGTGTCAGCTCATTATTTCCACACCTCCACATCCCCTGCCTCTCTCTCAATCACTGAAAGCAAACAGCAGGGGCTTTGTTTGTTTTTAAAGAGCAGATAAAAGAGAGGAAACGTAGCCTGTGTTTAGCAGCTTAAAGAACGGAGCTCTGAACTCCAACCCGGAAGTGCCGTTTCAAAACAAAGGCAGCTTCGGGAGATCACTAACTCCGTTGTTCCTCGGCTACACTGAAAGACCAACGTTCCACCCACTTCGCAACAGCTGTTATTCCTCTCGGGGAGGTGGAGTACATGCAGCGCTGTATCTGAGGAGATACAGCATTGCACATGCCTTGCAAGTGTAGCCAGTTAATGAGTTACAGCGCTGCCGGCAGTTTTATTACGCTGTAACTTGTAAGTGTAGCCAAGCCCTAAAAGAGGCAATAGTGAAATGGTTTTGTTTTCTTTACAGAAAGTACACCAGATTCACTACAAGTGCTCACCAACAGATGTCACTAGAGTTCCTACATTGTTTAAGAGTATCTTACCTTAATATCTTTTAGCGACACAAATTTCTCAATGCCTAGCTCAATCATATCCAGGACATGATAATCAAACATACGACCTACGAAAGAAAATACAAAATTTTGGGTTAGACATTTATTCTCAAGAGCCATTTCGACTCAATTTTGTTTTTTTTAAAGAAAATATTTTACCTATTATTAGATTGTTAGGCCGCTTCTTATTATGTGAACCAAACAGAAACAAAGAACAATCCGACTTCTTAGAAAAAAACTCCTAAGATTAAAAAAGACCACAAACTTTAGTTTGCAAACATGTTAAAGATTTGGTGACGGTTAATGTCACAGTTACATCAACTGAACAGCTACAAATTTCAAGTTGTAACCCATTCCCCCTTGGGAGGTTAATCCATTGTTTTATGCGCATGCCAGATAGTTTTTTCCTGGCATTTGACCTAAACAACATTACCCAAAAGAGCCACAGAAGTGTGAATTAATGGTTTCATTCACTATAGCACTATTCATCTTTAAATAGTATGGTGGGAAATATTTATTGTATATTATTCTCACAGCAAATAAGTTAACTTGAGCAAGCTGATAACTTAATTGGCTAAACACATAATTAAAGCATCCTGATTGGTTAACAACAGACTGGTTAATAATTAAATCACACCGTGTTTTAATATCATGTGCTGCAAAGAGCTGCAGGAGACACACTAAAGAGCCACTTGCAACCCAAAGTGAGTATCACTGAGCTAAATATTCCATTTCCTAATGTTGTCCCATTACTCCTTGTTCTTTACATTTTTGCACTGGTCATCCTAAACTCCTCTTCTGCCCTCTTTGATGAAACATCCTGTTAAATACTTGTAGCCAGTTATATTTCCTCATTTAGGACAGGTCTACATTGAAATCCAAAGTGTAACTGCAGCATAGACATACCCACACTCCTACGGCTAAAAATAGCAGTTCAGACAGGCTAGCAATGGAAGTGCATACCAAGGATCCTTGCCATGCTTGTGTGGTCCATGACGCTGCATTTACACTGCTATTTTTAGCCATACTAGTGTGGGTGTATATATTTCAAATTCCATCATTTTTGGAGCCTAGATCATAATTTCTTAATGCTTTGGGAGGCAGGGGTAGCAAGACTGCAATTTTTAGTCTAAATGTTTCCAACAGCACTCTTGGGAAATACTGTGCACATTTCACAGGATAAGGGACATTTGTCTGCAAGGAAATTTCAAGAGCATGGAGCACAGGACGGGGCTAACCCCCTGCTCCCATTTAAGTGACTGTACCATCTTGCGGTTCACTGACACTCATCTTCCTCTGGATTCCCACCACTAATTTCCAAAAGGAAAGTAATGTAGTGTTGCAATTAACTCAAATGTCGGATATTCACCAAAATACTCTGCCTTGCTTAAAACCAAGAAGAGATGGACGAAAATCCATGAACTAGAAAGTTGGAGACCAAAGAGAAATCCTCTAAAGCAGAGGTTCCCAAACTTTTCTTATTGCATAATCCCTTCCAGATCTACCAGCTGCCTGCATACCCCTACTCTTCTAGTCACTGAGACTTTGTGTGTTCTTCTTAACATTGCCTGTCTTTAGCCATATGTCCATATTTCACTGCTATGTATGGATATAGTTTTAGTGCAACATATCTGTGTTCTCATTAGTACATCTTGAAGTATATTAACTACCATATTTTATATAACAAATTCCCACAGAGGTTGAAAGCTTCATATGAGTAGCCTATTATGAAAATGCAATAAATAAAATAATAAATAAAATCCACCATTATGCAATTTCTTTTGTACCCCCAGTGTACACATATCACAGTTTGGGAACCCTTGCCCTAAACGACGCATTCCAAAGTAAGCTCAGTTGACTTGCTAGCAATTTGGTAGAGGAAAAGATACATGGCCTGGCACGCTGTCCTAATTATGTGCAGATATTGAGTCCCTGCCAACAGAACATACTCATTTGATATCATATGGATGAACTGAACCTTTCACTTTGAGGTGGACATTAAGAAAGGTCCTCCAGTGTTAGTAGATATGGATGCACAATTCTCCATTAAGAGAAAACAATGGCAAAAACAAAGTACAAAACAAATTAAGTTTTAGTGAGGATGACGCAAAACAATGCGCCATAGTTATACGGGTCTTTTAATCTTCAAAACACTTCACAGACATTGACAAATTGTAGGCTTCATGTAATCTATTCCCTGATGCCTTGCACAAGGTAGCGGATCATAATATTTAAATGTCAGCACATTTTTTTCCACAGGAACTGAGCCTGTTTGTTGTGGTTAACTCCACATATTAGTAATACTAACAAATGGCATAAATGATGAAATGGTGATTACCTCGTGTAAACGGAACAGTAATGTTGAGATGGAATTTGTCATTGTAACGGACAGCCCCACATTGAACCAGGGCAAGGAATAGTGCAAGAGTGGGCGAGGGAGGCTCCGCCCCTCAACAGGTGCAAAGCATGTTCACAGAGGAGGAATGATTAAGGAGACTGGTAGCCAAGGAGAAAGAGACATGAGCTGTATGTAGCACCAGGAAGCAAGGCTGATGCTAAGAGCTGCACCGTGAATGGCAACAGCTTTGTGGGCATTTCTAGGAACTCATAACTGATCATTTTCTCACAATTACCACAATAATATTTTATTGGACACCTAGTAGTGTAATACAAATGCAAAGAGGACTAGCAGTAAAGTAAATGAACTGTTTATCCAAAAGTTTATATTGTCTTAGAATGTAGTCAATGAAAAATATGAAGAAATGTAAATTCTCCAAATGTTTTTAACATGTTTGAAAAAAACCAAAAAAGGCCCTAATATTTGATTTGTACCTGATGGAGCAAAGATGTGATTAAATCCGAGTCAATATCTAGAAGAATCCATCTCAAATGAGGTCTGTTCTTAAACAACGATTGTGTATTATCACTTTCCATCTTTTATGAACAACCAACCACCTGTGACCAGCAGTCTTTGCTCTAAACAAGTATGTTGTTCCAGGACTCTCTAAAACAGACAAACCCCAGGATTTAAGATAATGCTTTGATTAAACTGTAAATGTGTGAGGTGTAATCCAGGGATCAGCCTCTCTATTTTTGTCTTCCTGTTCAGAAACCAAATTGACCTTAAAGCACTGAACTGAGATCAAATTTAGTAAGAAGTATATAACAGCCATCACACCCTGAAAAAGTTTGTGTTTTAATTTTTAATTTTGATTTTTTAAATGGAAACTTCTTGTCTGTGAACTCTGGAATAAAACTTGTGATTCATGATCTTTGATTTGCACTGCTGAAGTCAGGCAGAGCACCTCATCTTAATATGTGCTTCTCTTTCTCTACTCAAAGGTAATTAAGAACAGCAATTTTTACAGGACACCTTAATTTCCTTTTAGTCTTTTTCCCCTATGGATTTTTTATTTGTGAGGAAACTAAGATGAATATTCACATAAGCAATTAATACTTTAATGACCATGAGGCTGATGTGAATTTATAGGAGAGCTGTTTAAAAATATTATCCTTCCCTTCAAAACAAGCTCCTTTGCTTATAACAATGTTCTATAATCCTAAATCTGTTGTCATAATTTCATAGTAACATACATGCACGTTCAAGAGCACCCCAACATTTTTATTTCCACAATAGCAGCACGAGGGTTCTGCCTTCAGACAAATGAGTGTTACTAGAAAATAACCTGGCAACATAAAATCAACAGCAGTATCTCTCAGGATCTAGTATTACACAGATATTCAGCTTACTCCAAGTTGCACAATAAATCCCTACAATTTAGCTTCTGGGGTATAACTCCAGTGAATCTTGGAGAACTACTTTCGATGGCAGCCCTGCATGACGGACGGTATCCTGTACATAGTCTCTCTTGTTCCATAGAAAGCTACATAAAATGTGGTTTATACTTACCAATGATGTTTGATCCTCAAAAGGTCTGGTAATATTTTTTCTGAAGAAAAAAAGATAAGGATTGGGGATTTTTTGTATGACTTCACATTAAGTGCCATGGTGGCACTTGGGCTATTGTGCTCTTCTGAGAAGATTACTTCAGCTTTAGAAGCAGAGTTCCATCTCAGATCCAAAGCAATATTAAGTGATTTTTCCTCCCTTGATATCCTACTGTTAATTGAATTGTCTCGTTAGACTGACCTCCCACTTGGTAAGGCAACTCCCATCTTTTCATGTGCTGTGTATATATACACACCTGCTACTGTATTTTCCACTCCATGCATCTGATGAAGTGGGTTCTAGCCCACAAAAGCTTATGCCCAAATAAATTTGTTAGTCTCCAAAGTGCCACAAGGACTCCTCATTGTTTTTGCTGATAGACTAACACGGCTACCACTCTGAAATATAAATACTGTTAATCTTTCCTTAGTGTTCCCTATGTCAATGTCCTTCTGTCATTAGATGCACTCTTCTCCACATTTCCTCACTCTTATGATGCATGAAGTGCAAACAACCATAGAGACAATACTTCAGAAGTGCAATAAGCTGCCCTCCACAAAATGAAGGTTTGCCTTTCAGGTATCACATGATACATCTTACAGTTGTCTTTGCCTTTTCATCCATGTCATGTTTAATATTCCTAGATTTTCATGAGGTAGTACATCCAAGCACCTGGATTACAACTTTCTGCCTAATGGCTCCCTATTTTGTATAAACATATTCGATTATAAACGGTATTTCCCTTTGAGACTACTTGCAACTTTATCTTTTAGAGATTTAATGTTACTCTTTCAGCTTATCTGTGCCAAGCTGAACAGCTGCCATATCTCATTAGCTATTCACGTAGATTTGGATCATCTGCGAAGTTGATCAGTAACTCGTCTCTTTTGCAAAGTTTTTACTTCATGTATTTTGATAAATGGGACTGGACTCAGACATTTAAACACCTATGGGCTTTTTTCCAGGTTGTTGTTGTCATTTAGAATCACCCTCAGTTTATTACGTAGCCAGTATAGCCAGATTTTTTCTTTAGATCCCCTTTATTGGCCTGCATGACACCTTTCTAGAGTGAAAATATTAAGCCCAACTTTATCAAACAATTTTAAAATTGCAAAATGTAACTTACTTTTTGTACAGGACTGCAAAGGGCTTTTTCAGAGCATACTGTAAAACAAATTTTGAAGTTAAGGAGAAAGTTTTTAACACACTGAAATACTAAGCATTGTTCTTTCTAAAATACTGCATGAAAACAGCATCAAAAGGATAAATGAATTACTTGAGAATTAAACAGAGTGGCCATCAGGTACAATCTATCCTAGAAAGAAATCAACTCTGTAGACATGCTCACAAAAGGGGCAAGAAAGTAGAGATCTAAGACTGGATTACTAATGTTAGAGAGATTTATAAAAAAACCACTTGAAACAACAGAACAGGGCAACAGAACACCTCCACTGCCCACTCACAATAATCGCAACGTTTGTACTAGAAATATTAAATTTCAAAGCAAATTACACTATTTTTATTGTCTTAAAATGTTTATACAAATTGAGGGAAATGTTGCCTTGCAGTTAGAGCACTGAAAGAGGAGTTCAAGGTTATATTCCTAATTATGGCCCTGACACACCAATTGAACAGTGCCTAGCACAATGGGGACTTGGCCCATGACTGCAATGTAAGCTCAAGGTTTGAACTCAGGCACAAACCTAATCCCCGTTCCATCTTCACACAAATCACACTAACCCAGGACCCGGACCCAGGACCCATGGGGGTGGAGGGTCGAAGACTGAGTCAAGCCAGGATCCAGGATTCAAGCCCTATTGCTTTGCAGTGTAGACACATCCCCACTGCACTAGTGCTCTGGGAGTTCACCAAAGATATTCCACAATACCCCAGACTGACTTTCTTTGTCCTCTTGTTGGAATTATTAATATGGGAAATCACAAATCACCAGTTTAACCATAAATTGCTTTATTAAATCCAAAGCATCTTTATGCAGTTGCTCTAAACATGCCTAACAGCCTAAAACTAAGCAGTCACTACATCCAATACAGTAACAAAGTACTCATAAGCATTTGATCAAGATACTTACAACCAAGGGTGCTTAAGACGCATACTGGTCGGCTCCAACATGGTCAGGCAGGTATTAGCAATGAACCCATTAAGAGTTTAATTTTATACCTTTAATGAACAAGTGATGTCATTGCAAATTACTGACTTCAGTAAAAACCAATTGGAGACCGTTCACTCTTATTTCCAGTCTTAATCCAGATAAGATTTACAACCACCTTTCTTTGCAAGGCTTTCCCTCCCCTCCTTCTTGCTGTCCAACAATCTTCCCATTGCACCTGGGTTCACATAGGCTTTAACATTGGCGTCTGGGTTGGGGAAGGGCCGTGTTGGATCATTTTAAGACAGATTCTCTGTGTTTTATTTAAAACGATCTGCAGTTATTTCTATAAGACAGGGGACTTCTTTTGAGAAACTTCCCCTCATCTCATTAGTTATTCTTTGAACCAGACATCCTCCCTACTTTATTCCTTCGGGCCTTATCACTTATTTTTGAGGCCTTCCTTCTACTTTCTAGTCATGGCCTCTCTTTACAATACATGTATATTTCCTTTATAAAATTAAAGTTAGCTTAAATTTGGTTCTTATCCTACACTTCTAAACAGTCAAGTTTTCTCACACTGTGCCACAAAAAAAGGGGGTAGAGCAGCAACATTTTGGGAGGGCGTTAGTAAGTCTGGGATATGGGTGGTTATACTTGGGCCTACATAATGCAGTGTAGATGGTGGAGCCCCAGGCTGGGAGCCAGGATTCAATAATTCCTAACCTCAGGCTACAAATAAGTATGGATGCTCAACCCCTGGGTTAAACTCAGGAATTGCTCTCTCAAATTCTGCTAACACTGCGCTCATATTGCAGTGTAGACATAGGGATTCCTAGGTGTTACGGCAACACAAATTACACCTACACAACATTTCCATATCACCTCTCCATACATCAGTTTTCCATCTGTTAAATGGGGATTAAACCTAAGATTAACACCTCTACGTGAAAACAATAGTTTATTAAAACAGCTTTGAGATCTTGAAACGAAAAGGCATTACAGAAAGGCAGAGCATTACTAAACTCCCATATTAACAATGCACATTAGGCAAAGTTAAATACACACAACAAAATATTTTAAACCCAATTAGTCCTAAGGTCAAAGTTTAGCACTTCCCTACAACAGCAGAGGGCAAACACATTCCTATCACAGCATTATTATTTTTTGGCGCTATTTTAGGTGTCTGATGGCATTAACTGTTGCAGGTAAAATATCTGAACACCAAGTCAGGTTTTGGCAAATCAATCAATTGATCTGAAAATATCTTATTTTGAAGTGTATTTGTATTTGACCCTTGTTAATTATTTAGGACCTTTTACAGACATTTCTAATAAGTTTTTTTTTTTTTTTAGCTCTTGAAGAAGCCTGGACCTAAAGACAGTCAGATTATTACAGAATGTCTCCGTGAATACTGGGGATGCATAAACAGAGGACTGCAGAGAGGTTATTTTACATCTATATTTGGGGCTGGTGCGACTGCTGCTAGAATACTGTGTCCAGTTCTGGTGCCCACAATTCAAGAAGTTGGTTCAGAGAAGAGCCCCGATTAAATGACTAGAATGATTAAAAGACTAGAAAACATGCCTTAAAGTGATTGAGCTCCTTGAGTCTATTTAGTTTAACACAGAGAAAGATAAAGAATGACTTATTACAGTCTAAAAGTATTAACACAGGGAACAAATATTTAATAACGAGCTTTTCAATCTAGTAGAGAGATATAACATGATCCAATGGCTGGAAGTTGAAACTAGAAACAAATTAAGAAAAAAAATAAGACTTTTTTTACAGTAAGGGTAATTAACCATTGGAATAATTTACCAGGGATCGTGGTGGAGTCTCCATCACTGACAATTTTTAAATCAAGATTGGATAATTTTCTAAAAGATCTGCTCTAGGAATTGTTTTGGGGAAGTTCTATGGCTTGTGCTATGAAGATGATCACAATGCTTCCTTTTGGCCTTGGAATCTATATATCTATGATTTAGTCCTTATGATTTGGCATCTTTCACATTAGCGATAAATCCTGTTTCCCCTCAGAGATACTGCAGTTCTGGTCCGACCTACAATAGGCTACATCTCCACTACAAACCACTGATGGCAGTGTATAGGATATGTTCAGTGAAATGCAGGCTGCATCCACACTCCAGTACATAGCTACACCTGTAAGTGATAGGCTCTGGCAGAGAGTAAGCAGCAAGGAAAAGCTCCAGCAACTCCCCACTGCAGGAGTCTCTCTCTGTGGCTAGGCATGACTCCAGCAACAAGAAGGCAGTGGGACACTACAGTGAGTGCACCAGTGAGTAGGGTGCATACCTGGGTATACCCACAGGGTTCAAGGCATGTCCTTACTCTACTTGACTAAACAGTGCCTCACGAGCTGCACTGCTATTTATACCCATGCTAGGTGGGCATGTAGTATATGTACTCTACACACTGCTGAAAGGCGTGTGAAGTGTAGACATACTTACAGACTTGCAGTAGTGACAAAGGGTCCTGTGGCACCTTATAGACTAACAGAGGTATTGGAGCATAAGCTCCACTTCTTCGGATGCAAGCAGTGGAAATGTCCAGGGGCAGATATAAATGTGCAGGGAAGAGTCAGGCTAGAGATAAAGAGGTTAGCTCAATGAGGGAGGGTGAGGCCCTCTTCTAGCAGTTGAGGTGTGAACACCAAGGGAGGAAAACCTGCTTTTGTAGTTGGCTAGCCATTCAGAGTCTTGTTTAGTCCTGAGCTGATGGTGTCAAATTTGCAAATGAACTGAAGCTCTACAGTTTCCCTTTGGAGTCTGGTCCTGAAGTTTTTTTGCTGCAGGATGGCTACCTTTCAGTCTGCTATCGTGTGTCCAGGGAGGTTAAAGTGTTCTCCTACAGGCTTTTCTATATTGCCATTCCTTGTATCTGATTTGTGTCCATTTATCCTTTTACGTAAGGACTGTCCAGTTTGGCCGATGTACATAGCAGAGTGGCATTGCTGGCACATTATGGCGTATATTACATTGGTGGATGTGCAGATGAATGAACCAGTGATGGTGTGGCTGATCTGGTTAGGTCCTGTGATGGTGTTCCTGGTGTAGATATGTGGGCAAAGTTGGCATCGAGGTTTGTTGCATGGATTGGTTCCTGAGTTACAGTTATTATGGTGCGGTGTGTAGTTGCTGGTGAGAATATACTTCAGGTTGGAGGGTTGTCTGTGGGCAAGGACTGGGCTGCCTCTCAAGGCCTGTGAAAATGAGGGGTCGTTGTCCAGGATGGGTTGTAGATCACCGACGATCTGCTGGAGAGGTTTTAGCTGAGGGCTGTAAGTAATGGCCAGTGGAGTTCTGTTGGTTTCTTTCTTCAGCTTGTCTTGCAGCAAGAGGCTTCTGGGTACACGTCTGGCCCTGTTGATCTGTTTCCTTGTTTCCTCATGCGGGTATCGTAGTTTTGAGAATGCTTGGTGAAGATCTTGTAGGTGTTGATCTCTGTCTGAGGGGTTGGAGCAAATACGGTTGTACCACAATGAGGTACCTCTGATTGTCTGCTTTCCCTGTAAGTGGCAGGGAAATAGGGAAGGCAGCCAATCAGGAGGAGAACTCTGCCTGCCAACCTAACCAGATTAGCCACACCATCACCGGTTCATTCACCTGCACATCCACCAATGTAATATACGCCATAATGTGCCAGCAATGCCCCTCTGCTATGTACATTGGCCAAACTGGACAGTCCTTACGCAAAAGGATAAATGGACACAAATCAGATACAAGGAATGGCAATATACAAAAGCCTGTAGGAGAACACTTCAACCTCCCTGGACACACAATAGCAGACTGAAAGGTAGCCATCCTGCAGCAAAAAAACTTCAGGCCAGACTCCAAAGGGAAACTGTAGAGCAGTGGTCCCCAATGCGGTGCCCCTGGGCGCCATGGCGCCCGCCGGGGCATTTATGGGCACCCACCCACCAACTAGTGCCCAGAAGGGGAGAGAAGCCGCTGCCTCGGCCTGCCGGGGACAGAGAACTCCGGGGCTGCGGGCATCGGTGTTCTCTGTCCCCGGCAGGCCGGGGCAGCGTGGAGAGAAGCCGCAGACCCGCGCCTGCCGGGGACAGAGAACACCAGCGCCCGCAGCCCTGGAGTTCTCTGTCCCCGGCAGGCCGGGCTGCGGGCGCCGGTGATCTCTGTCCCCGGCAGGCACGGGGCTGCGGCTTCTCTCCATGCTGCCCCAGCCTGCCGGGGACAAAGAACTCCGGGGCTGCAGGCACTCTCTGTCCCCGACAGGCGCGGGGCCGCGGCTTCTCTCTGCGCTGCCCCACGGCCCCACGCCTGCCGGAGACAGAGAACTCCGGGGCTGCAGGCTTGTCTGCCCCTCCCCGAACGTTTCCCAGGTTCCAGCGTGTTTCTTCCCCGCGCCTCCCTTCACCCCCGCCCTCCCAACCGTTTCTATCTTAAGCATTTTATTTCTCCCTGGGCTGTTCTCCAGCAGCCCCCTCCTTACCTCGCGTCCTGCAGCTTTGGCCTGCAACAAGGGACGCGGGAAGCAGAACCGAGATGAAGTTTCTGTGAACACTATGCCTGCCTGCCAGTGCAAATGAATCAGCAAAAGGCTGCCCAGAACTGCGCGCCCCCCGCCCCCAAAAAAACAACGGTAAATAAAAGAGAGCGAATTCACATGGTAAGGTGAAAGAATAATTGCCGAATAATTTAATTAATATCTTTTACATGTAAAATTACCTTTTTTATCTTATGGATTCATATATTATGTAATATTAAATATGATGGTTTTCATATTATTTAATGTAGAAATACAAAATAAGTCTTGAAAAATTGTTGGCGCCCGCCACACTCTTCTGAAAACATGAATGTGCTATTGGCCACAAAAAGGTTGGGGACCACTGCTGTAGAGCTTCAGTTCATTTGCAAATTTGACATCATCAGCTCAGGACTAAACAAAAACTCTGAATGGCTAGCCAACTACAAAAGCAGTTTCTCCTCCCTTGGTGTTCACACCTCAACTGCTAGAAGAGGGCCTCACCCTCCCTCATTGAGCTAACCTCGTTATCTCTAGCCTGAATCTTCCCTGCACATTTATATCTGCCCCTGGACATCTCCACTGCTTGCATCGGAAGAAGTGGGTATTCACCCACGAAAGCTTATGCTCCAATACCTCTGTTAGTCTATAAGGTGCCACAGGACCCTTTGTTGCTTCCACAGATCCAGACTAACACGGCTACCCCTCTGATACTTGAGACTTGCAGTGTTGACAAATCTCTCAATTTTATTGAGAAATGTGGCTCCAGCAGAGGTCAGAATCAGTCTCACAATTATTTGAGAAACTCCTACTGTCATACAAATTTCAGTCCTGCTTGAGTGGGTGGGGAGGAAGGGCACAACCCCTCTGATTGTCTGCTTTCCCTGTAAGTGGCAGGGAAATAGGGAAGGCAGCCAATCAGGAGGAGAACTCTGCCTGCCAACCTCCAACCCCTCAAGAGCTGAGAGGAGTTTTTGGATAGGGGAGAGGGAACAGCTCTCACAAGAGGGAAGGAGGAAATAGGAAAACCCCAGCAGCTCAGGGAAGCTGTGCTCCCTGTTCCCTTTCCCCTCCTGAGAAAAGTGGGTTGCCTCCTCCCCATTTCTGCAACACCAGCCTGGGAAGGGGGAGGGAAGTAAATAACCCTTGGGAGAGGGGAGTACACAGAAAGTGCATAATTAACAGGCTATGGGGACAGACTTCATTGGAATTCTGGGGTTTGGGGAGAAGCTGAAAACTCTGTACTATCAGACAGCATTTTAAACATGTTTTTGTAATTTCATTTCAGTCCTCTGGCAGTGGGCAAAGTCACCTTACTCTCTAAATTTGGTGGAGTTGGAAACACTGACTGTCACACACTGGTTGGGGGCAGGAGGAATACAAACCGATCAAGACTGGAAATATTGGATTCGGAGTAGATAACATGTGACAATTTATTTTAAAAAATGTGTGAAATTACTCCTGATACACAGCCCATGTTAAAACTTAATTCAGTACATATATTTCCAACAATATACTTACAATATCTTTAAGTGTTTCGGTCACTGTTAAGTTTGCATTTCCACCTTTTATGAGGATGGCATTTTTTGTATTTTCAGTGAGCTTGGGTTCTCTCTTCTCAAGAAACCTTTTGGCCCTCTTAGTTTTGGGCTTTCTACAATGATAAAATGAATTACAAAATTAACTTGCACAAAACATATTAGACTATACTTGAAACAATCACTGCTGGTTGATGTTCTGTCAATAAAACAAAAATATGAACAAGTACTATACAAAATAACCACAAAGGAGTTAATGAAAATGCTTTACTTTATTTGTAAACAATCCTCCTCTCTGCCCCTCTCACCCCCCCCAGCCCCCCCAAAAAACCATAACCCTCTAGTGAAACTGAAGGTAAAGTTTTGGCCTTAAGTTTTAATTTCCTGAGTTCTGCTGACTTGAAATTTAAGGTGTGGCAATATTTCCAAATCCTTGCTGAAGTCCTGATGGTTTCCCTTCACACCAAAACCCTGCATCATGACCCCATACACTATGGCTAATGAGGACTAGAGGAGATCCCTGTAAGAGCCCATCAATGGCAGCCTAAAGGCAAATTAAAAGGCCCAAGTTATGCTTGGCACTTCTCTGCTACTTCATGATGTATCATCATGTACAAACACAGTTAGAAGAAAGATTGCTAATGAACTATTGCTACCACGACCAACCTGAATTCGGGTCCTTAGAACACAATTAACAGGGGTGGGCAAACTTTTTGGCCTGAAGGCCACATCTGGGTGGGGAAATTGTATGCAGGGCCAGGAATGTAGGGCTGGGGCAGGGGGTTGGGGTGTGGAGGGAGTGCAGGGTGTGGGAGGAGGTGCAGCATGCAGGAAGGGGCTCAGGGCAGGGGGCTGGGGTGTAGGAGGGGTGCAGCAGGAGGTGGGGATGCAGGAGGGGGTGCAGCGCGTGGCAGGAGGCTCAAGGCTGGGGGTTAGGGTGCGGCGTGCAGGAGGGGTGCAGGCTCCAGCCCTGTGCCGCTTACCTTGAGCAGCTCTGGGGTGGCAGTAGCATGCAGCGGGGGTTAAGGCAGGTTCCCTGCCTGCCTTGGCCCCACACCGCTCCCGGTTCCTGGCCAATGGGAGCTGCGGGAGGGGGGGGGGGGGCAATGCCTGCAGGTGAAGCCAGCACATGGAACCCTCTGCCTTCCCTCCCCCAGGCACATGGTGCCAGCTGCTCCAGGGAGCAGCGTTGGGCCAGGGCAGGCAGGGAGCCTGCCTTAGCCCCACGATGCCACGGGGCTGGCAATCCCACGGGCCGGATTGAAAGTCCTGACTCGCCGAATCCGGCCCATGAGCCGTAGTTTACCCTCCCCTGCAACTAACCATACTGTGTCCTCTATTAAGATATCAGAGGGGTAGCCGTGTTAGTCTGGATCTGCAGAAGCAACAAAGGATCCTGTGGCACCTTATAGACTAACAGAGGTATTGAAGCATAAGCTTTCGTGGGATAGATGTTCCATTTCAGTTTCACCAGTGACCACTGCACCACATTTATGGATTATCTCTCAACTTTTGCCTGCATCTAGACAAGAACAATTTACTAAGCCTTAAGAGTTTGTCCCTGAAATGCTAAACAAGACCAGAAATTAGTGGCCTACCTCTAGATCAGTGATACCCAGATCTCTTGTTCAGGCGCCAAATTAGTGACCAACATTACCCAAAAGAACCACAGTAGCGTGTATTCATTGTTTCATTTACTATATTTTTATATTATATATATTATTCTCACAGCAATATCACTGACCAAGTATTCTACAATTGGTTAATGACATAGTAAAAGCATCCTGATTTGTTAATAATAATTAAATCACAAAGCGTTTCAATATCACGCGGTGCGGGTTGTAGTGGGGGAGGGTTAGGGAGGTTATTTTGGACGAACTGAGGCAAGGGACTCCCCGTACAGCAAATCCCACAGCCAGTGGGGGGTCGGGGTGACGCTGCTCTTCTCCCCCCTGCACTGGCTCGGGAGCCCAGCTCCTGGGCAGGGGCCCGCCTGGGGGCACAGCGCGGAGAGCGGCTCCCCTCGCACTGAGCTGCGCGGCCGCCGGGCGGGAGCAGGGGCCGGGCTCCCGCCAGAGCCGAAGGCGGCGGGCGCGGGAGCAGCCGGCGCTATCGGGCCCTCCCAGCCCCCGCGCCGCCCCGGAGCCGCCACTTACACCACCCGGTCCAGCGCCTCCATCTCGCCGGCAAGAGAAACTGACGCACCCCCCACGTGCGTGCGAGACCCACAACGAACCGGTCCGGGACCTCCCTTCACTGCGTCATGACATCACATCCGCCGTCAGAAATCCAATCCTCAACGCAGGCGGACTGGGACTCGGGAGCCGCGCAGTGCGTGCGCCTTTTCTGTTACTGAGCATGCGCACTAGAAATTGCGGCGGTCGCCGTCCTCCGATAGAGACAGGGGTAAAAGAACTACGGTGGGGAAATGGGTACGGAGTGGCAGTAGGGGCAAAATTCTCAAAAATGGGAAGTTGGGCGGGGCGTTGCGTTCCTGGCTGGCTGGCTGGTGCCTTTCCACTGCGCCCCCTAGCCAGGGCAGTGGCGTTGCAGGCCAAGGTGGGGGAGGGAATATCTTTTATTAGCCCAGCTTCTGTGGGTGAAAGAAGCAAGTTTCTGAGCTGCCCGGAGCTCGTCTTCAGGGCAGTGTAGCTCCAACACTTGTCTCTATCACCAGCAGAAGTTAGTCCAATAAAAGATATTGCCTAACCCTCCTCTCCTTGAGTTTCGAATTATGTGGCAATCTCCTTTAATCATTCATCCATTTGACTTCCTTAATTGTCCGTGACTCACAAAATAATCTCTTGTCACTTCCTTAGT
This sequence comes from Chelydra serpentina, assembly GCA_037349315.1. Lineage (NCBI taxonomy): Eukaryota > Metazoa > Chordata > Testudines > Chelydridae > Chelydra > Chelydra serpentina. Next base: position 51,960,023 of record JBAIAC010000010.1, read on the forward strand.
GTCCTTTAGATACTTGGGCCAGCCCGCCAGCCCGCCCTAATGTAACTTACACATTCTTAAAGTTTTCTGTCAAGTTTGTTTATTGTAGCCGGTGTAGTCTCTTTTCTGACCGTGATCTGTGTGTGTCCACAGCATCCACTTATGCCTTTATATCAGGGATCTCAAACTCAAATGACCACGAGGGCCACATGAGGACTAATACATTGGCCCGAGGGCCACATCACTGACACCCCCTCCCCGTCACTGCCCCCGGCCGTGCCCCGTCCCCACTCCACCCCTTTCATGAGGCCCCACCCGTGCCCCGCCTCTTCCCAGTACCCATTCCAACCCCTTCCCCAAAGTCCCCACCACAACCCTGCCCCCCTCCCTGCCCCCAGGGGGTACAGGAGGGGTGCAAGGTGTGGAAGGGGGCTCAGGGAAGGGAGTTGGGGTGTGGGGTGCAGGAGGAGTGTGGGATGCAGCAGGGGGCTCAGGGCAGGGGGTTGGGGTTAAGGAGGGGTATGGGATGTGGCAGGAGGCTTAGGGCAGGGGATTGGGGTGCAGGCAGCGTGCAGCAGGGGGCTCCGGGCAGGGAGTTGGGGTGTGGGGTGCAGGAGGCGTAGGGGTGCAGCAGGGGGTCAGGGTGAAGGGTGTGGCAGGGGGCTCAGAGCATGGGGTTGGGGTGCAGGAGGGGTGTGGGATGCGGCAGGGGGCTCAGGGCAGGGATTTGGGTTGCAGGAGGATGCAGGGTGCGGCAGGGGGCTCAGGGCAGGGAGTTGGGGTGCAGGAGGAGTTTGGGGTGTAGGCTCCGACCCAGCGCCGCTTACCTGCAGCGGCTCCGGGGTGGCAGCAGTGTGCACCGGGGCCAGGGCAGGCTCCGTGCCTGCCTGCCCTGGCCCCTCGCTGCTCTGGGAAGCAGCCGGAACCACATCCCTGCGGCCCCTGGGGGAGGGGAGGGCACAGGGCGCCGTGCGCTGCCCTTGCTGCTCCTCCAGGTACCTCCTCTGAATATCCCTTTGGCTGCGGTTCCCCGTTCCCGGCCAATGGGAGCTGCGGGGGGTGGGGCCTGGAAGCGAGGGCAACGCATGGAGCCCTCTGCCACCGCCATCGCCCCCCCCCCCCCCCCGGCCAGGCCACAGGGACGTGGTGCCAGCCGCTTCAGGGAGCGGTGCGGGGCTCGCAGCGCCACGGGCGGCAATCCCGCAGGGTGGATCCGAAGCCCTGAGGGGCCGGATCCGGCCCGCAGTTTGCCCACCCCTGGCCTGGAGGTAGGCGGGGGGGTGGGTGGAGCTTGGTGGGCCGCAGGAAATAACCCTGCGGGCCACATGTTTGAGACCCCTGCTTTATATCATCTTTGAACTCAAGGGTAGTTGAGTGTGATGCTGGGCAGTGTATCTGCTACCACCAGATTTTTTCCAGGAACATATTTAACAATTGGGTTAAATCGCATCTCAGCAGTGCTCAAGTTCTTTTTGGCTGATGAGGATTGCAAGCAGTTTATGGTCTGTTATCTGTATAAATGAATCCAGTCCACACAGTTATATGTAAAAGTTCTCACATGCCCACACACTTGCCAGGCTCTCCTTTTCAATCAGTGCATATAATTTTTCTCCTGTGAGAGAGAGCAAAATGCAACTGGCTTCCACTCAGATCCCTGTTGTTGCAACAATACACCACATAGCTACTTGCATCCACCCTTGTGAGTTTGTTCAAATCATAATTCTTGATAACAGGAGCTACTGAGATTATTTCTTTTACCTTTCTGAAGGCAATGTCTTGATTTGGCCCTCACAACCAAGAGGCGTTAGACTTTAATAGTTCATCTAGTGGATTGACACTGTAGAAAGGTCTTGTAGCTGTCGATGGAAGTAATTTACCATCCCCAGTATGCATCTCAATTCTTGTACATTTGCTGGTGCATTCAATTCTGAAATTGCTTTTACTTTCTCAAGGCAGGACTTATTCCATCCTTGTTTATTGTGTCCCAAAAACTTGATTTGGGATAGGCAGAAAAAGCACTTGTCCTTGTTTAGCTTCAGTCCAAACTGACTTCTTAGGCTTAGACCTTCATTGAGGGTTGGGTTGTGTTCCTCCATCAAAGACCTATATATCACACTATCATCCATGAAAACCTCAGCTCCATTAGTGTTCATTACCAGTTCTGTCATTTTTCTTTGGAAAAATTCAGGTGCACTGGTAATCCCAAAAGGGTAATCTGAGAAAGCAAAATCTACCAAAAGATGTGATAAATATAGTCAGTTTAGAACTCTCTTTGGCTAAAGGATCCACTCTAGACATCCAGCTTGGTGAATACTGTAGCTCTTTTCACTTTGCTTTAAGGAGGAAGTCATCCAGTTTGGGTAAATAGTTTTTCCCCCCTCACAACTGCTTCATTAAGTCTTTTAAGATTTACACAGATTTGTATTTTTCCACTTTTCTCTACAACCAGTACTGTTGGGGCACACCGGCCTGTTGGCAATATCAAGAAAATCTCTGAGCCAATCTGTTCCATTCTCTTAAACTCAGTTTCCACTTTATGAAGCAATGGGATAGGAATCCTGCAATGTGTAGGTACACTGCATGGTTCAGCATTGTCTCCAAAGGTTATTTGTACTGAATCTCAATTGAGTTCTTCCACTTTTCTCACTAGGCCCATCATGGCTGCCAAGCTGCAGCTGAGAAGTTGTTGGTCTTTGATCCTTTGATCACATGCACTCTGAATGCGAAGCTTTTGTCTTTGTAAATTGTTCATGTGGGGAACTGGCCCATTCAATTAAAAATATCTCCGGGGCTAGTCAGAGCTGTGGGTGATTTCAGCTCTGAGAGGGGCTGAAGGTGATTGTAAGTCACTTCTGAGATGACAGTCCCCTCTTCTCCGGAGTCAATTTTAAAGTCAGTAGTCTTCTAATGAATATTCAGTTTCACTCTCAAGGAAGGATCTGTATCATCACGTGATAGATCCCAGAAACAATACTCTTGATTGTAATTATAGTCAGCTCCATGACTGCCTTAGTATTTTGTGCATTTATTACATATTTCACCACACATGAGCTATGGAATTTTCCACATCATGTGCATTTAGTCTATAATGTTTTGTAGTTAGCTTGGGACTCCCTCAGAGCTCAGGGCTTTTATGGTAATGACTTTTAGCACTCATGCCGTGTCTGTTTACAGTGTGTAAGCTAGTTTCAAGTTGCTCTGCCTTTTGTTCTTCTGTTTGACTAGTTCAGACTGTCACACTGTCTGGAGTGGCTCACAACTGTGAATGCCTCCCTCAGGGCAGTCAAAAGCAGGGCAGACACCCCAAATGTTGGTGTGTGCCATAATTAGATTTCACCATGCCAGTAACAAATATTAACTCCTGCATCACTATAACAGTCTTACCATGGAGTCACAGATTGTCCTCTTACACAGTGGTGGGCAACCTGCGGCCTGTCAGGGTAATCCGCTGGCAGGCTGCAAGACAGTTTGTTTATATTGACCGTCCGCAGACATGGCCGCCCGCAGCTCCCAGTGACTGCAGTTCGCTGTTCCCGACCAATGGGAGCTGCGGGAAGCAGCGGCCAGGACGTCCCTGCAGCCTGTGCCCATTGGCTGGGAACGGCGAACCGTGGCCACTGGGAGCTGCGGGTGGCCATGCCTGCGGATGGTCAATGTAAACAAACTGTCGCGCAGCCCACCAGCAGCGGATTACCCTAATGGGCCGCATGCGGCCTGCAGGCCACAGGTTGCCCATCACTGCCTTAGACTCTCAAGTCTATCTTGCCACCCAAACTGGACTTATAAAGTGATAATTGGTCACTTACACAAAAATCACAAAATATTCAGGTTGCTTCCAGTCCCACAAGACCAGTCACTTACCCTAGATCAATTGGTACTCTAGGTCTTACACCAAAGAGACTCCTGTAGCCATCCTGTAATAAACTACCTAAAGATTTATTAACAAGGAAAAAGATATAAAAGGAGTTATTTAAAGGTTAAAGCAGGGATATCAAACTCAAATTACTATGAGGGCCACATGAGGACTAGTACATTGACCCGAGGGCCGCATCATTGAAACCTTTTCATACAATACAAAAGCACCCCTGTCTTCCCCCACCCCCACGCCACCCCTTCCACGAGGCCCCGCCTCTTCCCCTCCCCTTCCCTGCCCCCATTCCAATCCCTTCCCCAAATCCCCACCCTGGCCCCGCCTCTTCTCCACCTCCTCCCCTGAGCGTGCCGCGTTCCCGCTCCTCCCCCCTCTCCCCTGGAAAGTCCTAAGTGCTGCCAAACAGCTATTTGGCGGCGGGAAGCGCTGGGAGGTAGGCGGAGGAGAGGGGATGCGGCGCGCTCAGGGCGGGGAGGGGAGCTTGGCTGCCGGTGGAGTTGGCACCTATGGTGGGCCACAGGAAATAACTCCATGGGCTGGCCGCGTGTTTGAGACCCCTGGGTTAAAGCAAGCAAACATATACACGGAGTCATAAATCCTAAAAGTGACAGAGTTGTACTGATCTGTCAATTCAAAGTGTCTTTCAGGACAGATCCAGGAGGCAGCCCCTGAGGCTCTCTGGCTTCTGTTTAAACTCTCTGGTCCTTCAGAGTTCAAACAATCAAAAAGATGGAAAATTTTCCTGTGGCTTTATTTCCTTCATTCAGTTTCCAAGCCCTCAGGCCGAGCTTCCTTGCACATAACATTTTCCAGGTGCATTAGGGCCATTAATCAATCCTCAGTATTGTGATGTTCCTTAATGGGCCACCTGATTTTGATAGTCTTTCTGGATGGTGCAGGGGGTTGTGGTAAGTCAGTCTTTAACTGTAGTTTGTCTGTTACTCAATAATAATCCTGCATCTGATATTTTCATGTTTTGCAGTCCCAAAATCACAGTTTTAGCCAAAGGATGCAGAGCTCTTATAAAAGAGCTCATATAAAGAACTCTTATTTTCTCCTGGTTCTTGAATTCACTGGTAAAAACATGCTCTTTCATAAATCACATTTCTTAAGGTATAAAGTGTGCATCAAACAGTCAGAACCATTTCATAGTCCTCTTTGTGATTGTCTTCAGGAAAAGCAAAAGATTTAAAGATGTGTGTTGCCTGCTTCCCCACAGCATGAAATAAAGAAGATACCTAAATATCTCCAGTTTCCTAGTGCAGATTTGTACCAAGGAAAATTTTGTAAAATACTGCTTCCAGTCTGTCCATTCTGAAGGTGTATCAAAGTTGAAGTTCCCTGGAGCACTTAAGGGCAGCATGTTTGAAAAGCTGCAACTTTTGTTGCTTTGTTCCTTCTGTTTGCAACCTTTATTGATGTTTTTCATCTGTCTCTGCTCTTCTCTGGCATGTTAGGCTACCTTGACTTCTGACACCGTATAATGTACTCCTTGTACATGTAGATTGCAGGACTGCTACTAGTAGGCCTAGGGTTCTGTACCAGATATGGACTAGCTACAGAGCTTCCTTCCCAGACATACACCAGATGTGTTCACTATACGAACCTTTAATGCGCAGCCACTGCTGAGAGGTATAGCTATTGTACGCTCAGGTATGGTGTGATACACATCACCACCTAGTGGATGAACCATATGATACAATTTAACATTCTATTACATTTGCTTACATGGTTTGGGGGTTTTAAAGAATCCCCTGTCAATTTAGAGGAAACAAAGAAACAAAATCCCTGTCGACAGCTGAGGGGAGGATGCTGGTGGGTGGGTGCCGCATAGAGGACAGAAAAGTTCTCTTAACAACATTATGTGTGTGTGAGCACAAATGCCCTCCCCCTATAGAGCCCTCAAAAGGATTAGTCAATTTGCCAAGATTAACGAAAACGTTTAGAGCCCAATACTTCAAGACAAGGAAGGTGGACCCCTTAGGCTAGATTAGACCCTAAATGTTTTGGTCCATCTAACCTGACTATTCATTTGTGATTGTTCTTGCCTATGTAGATGTGTGATTCATAAAGTTCAGATTTTTATTTAGTTAGTTTTTTTCCCTCAAGAAAACCTTTATTATTTAAAAATACTACTATTTTTTTTAACAATTACAGGAACTCCTCACTTAACGTTGTAGTTATGTTCCTGAAAAATGCGACTTTAAGCGAAACAATGTTAAGTGAATCCAATTTCCACATAAGAATTAATGTAAATGAGGGGGTTAGGTTACACACACTATAAGTTTTAAACAAACAATTTAATACTGGTACACAGTGATGATGATTGTGAAGCTTGGTTGAGGTGGAGGAGTCAGAGGGTGGGATATTTCCCAGGGAATGCCTTACTGCTAAATGATGAACTAGCCCTCAAGGGTTAACTCTCACACGCTTCAAGGCAGTAGGAAAGGAGGGAGGGCAGACAGAGACACACATGTGTGTTTGTTTGAGAGAGATGCGCATTTTCAATTAGGTATCAAGAGTGGGGTCAGAAGTACACTGCCTTGTTAATTAGATCAGCAAGCCGGCAGCAACTCCCTCCGTTGTGTGTCCCCCCTGCTCTATGGAAGATGGGGTAAGCGGGGTGCAGGAGCAGGGGGGAAGGAGACACCTTGACATTAGCCCCTCTCTTTTTCCCCTCACCCCCACAGCAAGCAGGAGTCTCAGGGAGCAGCTCTAAGGCAGAGGGCAGGAGCAGCACATGGCGGTGGGGGAAGTGACAGCTGAACTGCCGGCAATTGATAGCCTGCTGGGCAGGGAGCATTGCACAACTTTAAATGAGCATGTTCCCTAATTGATCAGCAACGTAACAATGAAACAACGTTAACCGGGACGACTTTAAATGGGGAGTTCCTGTATATAGATTCTTAATAGCTTTCAGATTTAACAATTTAATATTTGTGTAGACAAGCCTTAGACATTACGGAGAGAGTACTGCTGCAATAGTGTATTTAATAATAAAAATGAACATTTAAAATTATATGTTAATAAAGTACCCAATCTTGAAGTTTAATAATTGTTATAAGATTAGTATTTTTAAATGTAGAAAAATAAAAATGTTGATGGTAATAAGATATTTTAACAAATTTAATTCAAATGTATCACATTTGCCAAATTATTTCCATGTTTTAAACTGTTTGTACCCTTCTGAAATAAAGGAGGGATGAGGAAAGGTGAAAAGAAGCCAATTCTGATAGGGTCAATCTTGTGCATGAGAAGAAATGAAAGCATCTTTTGATGAGGAACCAATACATGATACATACTCAGTGTCAGATTTTGCTGCCAGTAACAAAATCTGAGAAGGATGCATTTTCTGATGCCACATATAGGTCTCCATGGCAGAAGGTGCAGCTGTCGAATTTGAATCAAGGCCCAAACCTGCTAGCTGCCCCAGTGCAAGACAGAGGCTCCCATTGCAATAGTTACATCACAGTTACCCCCTGAGAACAAGTAACAATTCAGACAGAAGTTAGGCTGACATAATACTTTGCAGATAAACGTATACATTTTTGGGTCTGCATCCAGAGATAGCCCAGAGCAGAGGAGTAACAGCTTCCCCCTAAAGCCCTGCGTGCTAGCATTTCAACAGGAGAGCTATGTCCATAAAGCAGAAAGAATTCAGAAAGAGAAATACAAACTAATGAGACCTAATTGTTACTCCCCCATTGAAGAACAGACAGTAAGGCTGGGGAATAAGGAAATAAGGTCCCATTTGACTGGCTATCCCAGCCTCTGGACTGTATTCAAAAAGTTGGGGATGAATTACTCAATCTACATTTTATAATGACTAGATTACTACATTGTTTACTGAAGTTAGGAATAAATACCTATTTTATTGGTAAACATAATGTATTCTGACATGCATCTTTTTGTTCACATACAATAGGAACTGTAGCATAACATAATCCTATTAAGAAAGTGATTAGACAATACTATGGAGGAAGATCAGAGCCTGGAAATATTTGAAAACCTTGACTCCTCTTTCTGTATCACAAACACATTTATAAATAATCAAAAGCATTTGCTGGCGGACCATAAAAATGTGTTTATACCAAAGCTGAGAACAAAAGAAAGTGAAGGATGCTATGGAGGCGACCATTGAAACAGTTTATCTTAAAAGTAAGCAAAAAGTTACGATATTTCTATCATGAACCATGTTAACTCTGGAACAAGATGAACTGTTTTTTTTCCTTTTATGTTTTCCCTTGTAGCCAAAACTTCATTGCTATCTCTGATTTATATCTGAATTTGTCCTTGAGTACTTCACGTGTAGTGATCACTAGACCAAATTATGTTTAAAAAACTACTACTCTCTGCTTTCTGGTTCTCACACCAGAAGAACAATATCATAGAGCTTGCCTAACACTAGACTCAACATTGGACTCAATTTTCCACCAGTGGTTGCTACAGTGGCAGCTGTAGTGTAGAAAGGACAGAAGTTCTCTTGCTATCACTGGTAGAGCTGCATTTTCTTGCTTCACCAGTGGAGATTTAGACCTGGTCTACATACAGAGGTTAACTAAAGATGTGATTTTATACTCAGTTAAACCGCTGTTATTGTGTTTGGATATTCATCGCCATTTAAACCTGGTTTGTATCATTTACCTTGTGTTAGTAAGCGTACTGAGGTGCAAGCCAAACCAATAACTTGTTTTAAACCTACATAAAAGAGTTTCCATATACAAAAGTTGCATTAGTTTAACCAACACAATGTAATTTAAACCAGGGCAATGTGTGTGTTTATACAGTCTCTTAGAAGGCCAAATTTTCCCAGTGGAAATGCTCTGGGAAGAAATACCAAGTATGTCTAGATTAGAGTTGTGATCCTGTTGTAACTTCAGCTACTTGGCAATCGATTAACACCTTTCTAAATACTAATTTAGAAACTCCACAATACATTTATTCCAGGACACAAATGTTTTTGTTAGTTACTCTAGGCTGGGATGGAAGAAGTCAATGGAGCTACTCCAATTACACCAGATGAAGATCTGGCCCTGTATCTCTAATGCTGGGTCAGCTAGCCTTACTCACTTCTCCATCCTATCCTTTGTTCACCTTCCACCAGTTTTTCCACTGTGCAGCAGCCAAAATGACCAATGTCATATCTACATAACATTTAGAAATGTAAAAATCTGTTTTGTGCTGTTACTTTACACACTGAAAACGACAGAAAGGTGAGCACAATGAGCTAGTGGAGAACAGAGGACACCGCAAATGCCACATTGCTTCCCTCTATTCCACAACAGTTTTCCATAGAGAACATACACTAATTTAGAGAAAAAACACTATCAATGTGAAAGTCACATTTTTGTTTGAAAATGTTGTACTTATTATAGTTTAAAACATCTAAGATTACTATAACCCTCTGAAACAAGTTGGCAAAACAATGCAACCTTTACTTCGTACATAACATGCTATGAAATGTCAGTTTCACGATTTCCCCCAAACCAACAGTATGCAAGGGAGAAACTGATTATAATGGTTAGTCAAATAGGGGAGTAAAAAAAAAAAAATCCTGAAAGTGTTTTTAAAGGAATAATTTCAAAAATATTCAGAACTGGCTTAAAATTGTTGTTTTTTAATTTTCATCTTGGAAGTTTTGAAACTGACTAGTGTCCCTTTAGCAATACTATAAAGTCAAGTGTATATCAATGAATGACAGGTGCAAGCTGGACAAAACAGGGTTAAGTGAGGTTCTAGTAAACTCAATCAGATGTTACAATAAAATTAAGTAAAGAATAAGTTTTGCCTTTTGTTGACAGAACAAGATTAAACCCTGAGATCACTTGCAGACTTCAACTGCTGATTGAAACATTCCGACCAGAAGTGGTCTCCTACTGGGGATCATATGGAGTGGAGGGAGGAAAGAAATAGGTTACCAAAAACAACTCAGATGTGTTTTGTATGGTGGCAACCAATATTACCAGATAGGTCACTTGTATACCATTTTCTGAAAGGAACGTTCACATGGGTAAGGACATGAAACTCCAAGCTGAAATTATAACTGAAAATGTCAAGGCTTTATTTTGCAAAAGATACGTCACAAATAAAAGATTTACTTTTACTGATATTCATGGATGTGCAATGCATCAGAGCTTTTCAATGGTGTCTCCTTCTCATTTAGTCATTTGTTCCTGTTCTTCAACTCAGAGGTAAAGATGCTATCTGGAAATGCATATATATTTAACACAGAGACAGACACTAAAATCATCACATTCAAGACCTAAAAGTGGCTTCCAAATATGTGGGTGCAGTTTTGCACTCACTATTAATTACTCACATAAAGGAGGTCAGGTTGAGGTGACTTTAAAAATTTGGTTCATAATATTAACTAACTCCATTAATCCTCACTTCTGGACGGTGCAGATTTGATATCACCTAGGAGCATCATCTAAGATAATATCCTGGGCACTTCCTGAAGGAGAGTTCTCTGCTTCAGAGGCAGGGCTATCAAGGAGAGGGATAGAGTCATCCATTTCCATGCTATGCTGCTTCTCCAGTTTGTAACTTAGGTCGGAGTTCCCTTTGTCATTGACCTCTCTCTCCGACTCATCTGCCAGTTTGTCCTGGGCCTGAGCTGCCTCCTCAGAATCTTCCTTTTGGTGCAGAAAACTACAAATCGTATTAGGTCTGCTGTATGAGAAATCTTTGTCTTTAATCTGTAACCACTCCACACCACCTGGTCAGAAAAAAGATAAACTAGTGAAACAGGGAGGTGAGATTTTAACAGCAAGACAATATATTTTCTTAGTTTCATAAGTTTATCGTTTTAGCCTCAAACAACAACTAGAAATATGCAACAAAGGTAATGTTATGTTTGAGGAACACCAACATTACGTATGAGGTGGTGTGTTCCATAAGCTTCTGCTACAAAAAGACTTGAGGGAAGGAAAGGAAACTGCCTGTGTCCCATTTTCCAAACTGGAGACAGTAAAATCCCTCCCAAATGTCCTTCCTCCCTTCTGCTGCATAAGACAGTCCTGTTTTCACTATGATCCTCATATGCTGAAGTGAGGAGAAAAATTCTTAGTTAAGACAAATAGTAGCTTAAGTTTCACTGTCCTGAAGCAATACAGCATACAAATCTGAGGGGTAGAAGGTTTGTTTGCTTGCTTATACTGGTTTATGTCTCCAATATAACATTTTTTCTAAGAACTGAGGGAGGGTCTTCAGAATTCCCATCATATAGATCAGCGTTCCCCAAACTTGAGCCGCAACTTGTGCAGGGAAAGCCCCTCGCGCGCCCGGTCCTGTGGGGGCATTCCTGCAACCCCTATTGGCCGGGCAGAGCGAACTGCAGCCAGTGGGAGCCGCGATCGGCCGAACCTGCGGACGCGGCAGGTAAACAAACCGGCCGGGCGCGCCAGGGGCTTTCCCTGCACAAGCGGCAGCCCAAGTTTTGGGAACGCTGCTATAGATGATTTCTAATCAGCCATTTTCATTTGCTTTGCACTTGAGAGCTACATATCAGAACTGTTGTTCTTCTAGCTGAGCAGTGCCCCCCAAAAGCCCTTAGCTCTACTGCTTCTTCAAATCAGCCAGTGTTTCCTATTAGATGACTCAACACTTGTCCACCTCCAACACACAAGCTACTACTGCTGACTCCTGAGTATTTTCAACCTAGGAAGGTACCAAGAATCAAGATATGGTCTCCCATGTGCTGTGCAAAACAACTACTACACCTCCAGCTAAGCCCATTACATTTTAAAAATTTGGTAATATATGAATGTTTATGGAACCTATTGCCGACACAAATGGGGCCAATCAATTACAGTACACTCCAAGAGATTAAACCCAATAATACATCAAAGCAATGAGGACTGCTTAATGGGGATGGTATTTCCCCCTTAACGGGGATGCCTTCTGTTGATTTACTGGCATTTGAGTTTTGTGTGCGTGTCTCATGCTGGTTCTGTTTGTTCATCTAATAGCTTTCCATTCTTCCACTGCAGTGATACATAAAAATAAATGGTACAAAGTTGTAAAGGTCAACATTTCCTTGGCTAATCCAAAAGAATGACTGGGATGGGAATTATATCTTTCAAGAATTCAGGAGTTGAGGCCACTAGTTTTTGTGGTTGTTGAAGGTTCCCTGAAAGTTAGGGCTGTGTTTTGATTAACTAAGTCTAAGTGTGTCTGGGATAACTAAAAACTATTATTTAACAGGATAATCTTTTTCCAATTCCTATTTATCTTAGAATCAGTGCATTTATATGACCACAGAAAATCCCACTTGCATTATAAATAGTGGGAGGGGGAAATCCTTTTCATTCAAAGATTAGTTTTCCAATTATTTATAATACCAGGAAAATAGTGGCTCACACAGACATTACCATTCTTTGGTATTTATTTTGTACTGTGCCAACACTGTTGTATCTAGGTCCCACATAGCACCTATGCAAGTTCCAAAACAGTTTCCATATGATTCAAGATGCTGAGAATATATGTTACTGATGCAGAATAGTATATCGTGTTAATTTAAGTTTAGAATATGAAATACCTTGATGGAACATGGCACCTGAAAACGTCTAAGAATGACTACTAATGAAAAGCGGTACAGCAGGTCTGTAGACCAGGTTATTAAAAACAAGCACTGCAAATACAGATTACTAATGGAACTGCTATTTCTGCCCTTCTGTAAGTATGCTCTTCAGAAGTCACACATTCTCAATATACAGTAATCAAAATGTGTCAAGTGGTGAATGTATGAGTATTGAGTGTTTGTCATGTGCAAGCATTGAATTGCTTGTGAGGAAGCTTGAGAGTTCAATTAGAACATTTCCTACAGTGATGTTGTTTTAATTAAGCAACCCACCGGCCACTATATTACACTAACTTTTAAAATGAATGATTTCTTAATAAATCAATAGGTAGTATTAAGTGGGGAGAGGAAATATTATATCCCATCTGTGATCAGACCTTCACATCTAGATTGCTCATAAGATAACTTTTTAATATCATAAAATGTAATCTTCCAGCTGAATATGTATAAATTTAGCATAAAATGGCTCTTTATTCCTAACCCTGTGCATGAGCAAAATAGCAGGAACAATTGGGAATAAGACAATGCTAGGAGCAGTATTACTGTAAATATCTAAATACAGAAACAGCATTGACTTCCGACCTAGAGATAAAAGGCAAAATTTAACCCTGTTGTGAAATAGTACAACGCCATTGAAGCAAGTGCACCAGATCTTAATTTGCCTACAGAAAGCATATAAAAATGGAAAGTAGTTTGGCCAAAATCACAGGAAGCTTTACAAATAGCTATCATTAATTTTTAGTTCAGTTAATTTGTTTATATATCATTTGTTGTTTAAGAACGGAAAGCTTGTATCCTTTTATTCCCTGGATGCTTACTGGCATTAAATTATCAAACTAATTTCTGTCTCCAGCCTGGTATCAAAGATAAGGTTTAGTCCTAGCATGATCTCACATGTTCCCATGTACAAGACCAGGTGCACTAACCTACACTCTCTTCTCCTTCCTTCTTTTCAGTCAGAAGCGTCCGTGTCATGTTCAGCTTCTTCATTGTGTGGCACTTGTATTTCAGCTGTAGTTTTTGGTTTCCTTCAGCATCCACTATAAATAAAAATTAATTGATTCATTTTAGTGAACATCAACATCATCTGAAATATGAAAATTAACTGAACCGTACAGCTTCAGCTCAGATACAAGCCAGAACATACAAGATGTATCACTTACCATGCTCTGCATTTTCTTCAAACACCACACAGGTTCCAAGGGTATCTATGGAGAACAAAGGACATTTAGTTGAGAAATAACAGAGGTTATTTGCCAAGGGCCCAGTACTTCAAAAAGCTAAGTGCTCTCCAGCTCCACTGAAGTAAATGGATGTTGAGGATGATCAGTATCTCTCATGATGGGGCCCTGCATGTCACATTGAAAATTAGAGGTTTTATCCCTATAATCGTCTCCTACCTTCATACTCCCCAGCAAAGACATATCTGTCCACTTGCAAAATGGGCCTCTCTGTGTCTATTCCCTACAAACAAGGATAGACAGAAATTAGATTGAAGTCATGCTTCAGTTAGTCAAGGCAAGGCACCAAGACTAGAGAAAACAACTGGTAAACTGGTATGCCAAGTACAGTAAAACCAACATTATATACAGATTCCCTGAAATGGTATATGCAGTATAAGACAAAAAAGCAATATGGAATGCAAGCTAGCGATAGTAAATCAAGTCTATTCTATCACACTGAGATTAGTATGGGGAGAAAAACGAAGATACACAAAGGAAACTTTATTTTCAGTGTATAGACTCAAAAGCTTCCTAAACTGTGAGATTTAGATGAAACAGATATACAGTATATCTCGGACAATCAGGTAAGCAAATAAGAAAGGTGTGCAGGAGAAAAAAAGGTTGCATGAGTACACAAACACCTAAACAGCACGCAGGCACGTCACCAGTCCAATGGCAGCGATAGGAAGCTATTATTTATATGTAACCTGCAGATCTCTGAAAATAAAGGGACACTGTCAACTTAACATCAAGTAAATTTCTAAAAGTGAGTTAAAAGTGGTTTTCAGCACTAGTCCTGCTTCTGTTTCCTTCTACAAGTTTCTGTGGTTTTACAATCACTTTCCCCTATTTTTCAAGTTTTTTCCCCCCTCCCATTTCTGTAAGAGTGTCTCACAAGCAACAGGGAAGTGACTATACAAAAGAAATAGTGAACCTGACTACACACAAAATGCTGTGAAACAAAGTAAACAGAAATATTTTGGTGACAACTTATTTCAATCATAGTAACTTTAGATGTTATATTAATTATACTCAATACATTATTTTAAGACAAACACTGTTTTCCAGTTGATGGTGTCCCACTGAGTTGATTGAATCCTTTAAAAAAGTCTTTGACCTGGAAAAGGCTACAACATGTAGAGGGAAGAGGCAGTTGCTAGAAGCCCAAAGGAGCATAAACTAACCTGTATCCATACCCCTATTTAATACTAGCTTTTAAAAAGTGCTTTATGTAATTGCCTCAGGGAAAACAATATTTTAACTCAGCGTTTTATATTACTAAGTTTACTTGCATGGAAAATAAATTATTTCCTAAGGGACAAAACCTTTATCTAGTTTCAAGACTGCATGCTGGGGGATTTCTGTGTGGACAAGAGGGTGGAAGAAATCCTTATTCTGACTGCAGTTCAGTACAAAATCTATTTCATTGCAATTAATACAACTTCAGGTTTACAATAGCTTCTGTGGCTCCTGTGCATTCATTTTGGGAGTGTGTTTTTTGGGTTGGGGAGGCATGGTTTGGAGGGGGAGGGTAGAGACGGCCAGAGAATCTACGGAGTATATGCCTTCCCAAAGCCCAATTGTATGCAGGGATGCTGGAAATCCACACTGAACGTAGCCTTGCAGCATAGAGGTTGGGACCCTTGCACGAGGTTCCAAAATCCTGCCCTCCCTTCTGCAACAGAACCTCATAAGTTGTGCTGGCTCTGAGCCCTTCCAACTACACAGGGCATAGGTACAAGATTTATAATCTAATAGGTTATTGGTTCTTCCTGCTTATTCTTCATACAGAATCACAATCCTCAGTTTGTAATATCAGTCCTCTCCACACAACCCAATTATGATGTCACAAATTAAGGAAGACGACAGATGGAGAATCAGTTGCAAGATCAGAAGAACTCTTAATGGTGAGCTGCAATACTTTAAGAACATATACAAATTAATTTTCTAAATCACTATCAGAATACGAGCAACCTTAACACTGAAAAAACAACAGAAATTCATGTATTCTCACTTCATAAACCTGAAATGTTCTCAGAAAAAACACCCAACAGTCTACTTCATGTGACGCTGTATGGAATATGGGAAACACTTTATGATATTGTTGATCCCAATATTATAAAATTGCAAGGAATCTTACCAGATATGTGAAAATGTTATGATTTGCCAAGTATGATAATCTTGTTTATATGTTTGACCAGACAGAGTGGCATTAGCACTGCCTAGCGTCTTCAATGGCCCATCAGGGTCATCAGCTGTACAAAGAACGCACTGAAAGAAGCCAGGGCCTACATCTTATGAGTCAGCAGGATGAGTAAGGATATGCCTATAGACAGAGAACTCTAAGGCTTTTCCATGCCGTGTGCTGTGAAGCTTGTGTTTGGGAAACAGGAAGTACAAGCCAGATGGCAAAAGGAATATAAATGGCAACTGCATCATCTCCATTTTGTATTCATTTCTGCTTCTTACCTCTGGAGTAACTTTTCTACAAACGAAGCTCTGAACAAAGGACTAAATGACCCATCCAGGGATACTGCTAAGAACCTGATATATGGACTTTGAAGTTTCTGTATGTATCTGATTGCTTTACCACGTAACAAATCTCTTCTTGTTCTTTCTTTTTCCCTTATAATAAACCTTTAGTTTTAGACATGAAAGGATTGACTGGCAGCATGGTATTTTAGGTAAGATCCAAACTAATATTGACCTGGTGATGTGGCTGACCCTTTGGGGTCAGAAGAACATTTTGTATAGTGAGCAGAGTTTTTAAATAACTTCTCACTGTACTGGACCTAGGTGCTGATTGGGAACTAGAGAACTGGAATGCAACAAAGGGAGTTGTGTGATTTCTTTTTTTTTAGCTTCTCGATAACCAGTGTGGGGGATCAGAAGCACAGTTTGTGATTGGTTGGTGAGTTTAACGTCAATGTTAACCACCAGTTTGGGAGTGTCTGCTCTCCCTTATTCAGCCTGCCCTGACCTTGACATTTTCAGTAAGGGCTACCCCAGGCATCCCAGGTCACACTCTATTTCTTAGCAAAGATTCAAAACTGGGTGTCTCATTAGTAACTAGTACTACAGTGATGCCTCATTACTGATACTTCATTATTGTTCTTAGTATACTGTGAAGTATAATTAAAATTAAACTATGCTTAAAATAAATACCTGAACAAAGCATATTTGTTGTAATGTACTGACCTTGATAGATACGATTATATTTGTTTGGCCTCATCAGTGAGACTATTCAGGTGTGTAAAGTTAAGTTACTTGTTTGTGAGATTAGGGCCTTTCATGTTAATTTTGTAAAATCCACAGTGGGTAGCACAGTTGTTAATACAAATTAATGAGATTCTCTCACAAATACTTCCAAAAAGTAACTTTTTTAAAGAGTCTTCTAAGATTAAGCTTGGGGTTTTATTTTTCCTACTAAAACTAATAACATCATTAACATCAAACTAGGATACAAAATATAGATTCCCTGCACTACTGTATAAGATGCAAACACTGGAAAAGTTTAGTAGTGTCTGACAAGAGTAAATGGTTTTCACTATTTAAAAACACTGTGTGTGTTTGGCTGTTATTTCTTTCCCATCCCCCACAAATCTATCCTGAAGTTGAGGCCAATTTTTTCCCCATGACCAGGATTCCAGGAGCACTGAAATCCAGAGTAAGCATCATGGTGCTGAAACTTTTATCCAATTTATAAGAACTGATCTTCATGACACAAGAAGAGAGTCTCAAGTAATTCTCATTGTGGGAAAGGAAGAGGGGTTTGGGGGTGAGAGAGTGGTGGTGTTCTGTAAATATAGAAAAGTTTTCTAGTAAGACCATAATAAGATCCCAAGGGATACAAGAGAACAGGAATGATGCATAATGTACGTATGAACTTGTATTAAGTTTCTCTGATGTCAGCTGTAATTGAGATTTAGGAACTAATTTTATTGACTCATTTATTTTGGTCATCAGTGATCTGTTCAGAGGCATTTTTCATCTCTTTCTAGCTTTGGGTCTACCAAACGTCCATGTTTTAGAAAACCCCTTATATATGGAAGACACTAATCCTTGACAGGGCTCTGGGGCAATCAGTAGTTTCCACAAGCAAGATACCTTGTCTCACATAGGGGAATCAATTAAAATCACTCAATTGCAAAAGAGTGAGGACTAGGTAATCCTCTCTGCCTTTGACAGTAATTTTGTAACAGAGTAGACAGCCTTAGAGATAAAAATGTCTGCTGAAAACTTAACACTAGGCTGCTCTTCTTATATATGCTGTATATCAGGGCTCACTGGGCAGTATTTTGGGTTGAGTAAACAGGGTCATAAAGGTAAAAATGGGCATTGTTTGCAAGCTATTGTCAGCAAGTGTATTTGCCCATATTAAAGTTGCATGGGTCAGGGTAAAATTTTCAAAGTCATCTAGGGCTTAGATCCACAAAGGGACTTAAGTGCCTAAAGCACAGATTTAAGTGACACAAAGCCCCTGCTTGGCAGCCACTTAACCCAGTACGTACGGAAACTGATTCAGCTCCTAAATTTTTGCTGTCAAAGTTCTCTAGATGCCTACGTTTCTGCCTCTGGGTATGCACACAATGCTTCACTCTAGCAGTCTGGACACCTATCTCATGTCTAAGCCCCAGTGGGATCCTCAAACCAGGTGAAGATAGGGATTCCCCTGTCTATCTTGCCTGCGGGGCCTGATCTGGTAGGTATGCTCAGACCAAGCCTACTACATCGGGCGGGGCCTGTTCAAAATCGGTCTGAAAAAGGTGGTAGTGGGACTCAGATTCCACTCCTTCTTCCTGATGAGGAGAAAGATAGGAGACCCTCTGTTCAAATCCTCTCAGGAGAGTGCTCTAATCAACAGGCTGTGAGATATTCTGATGTTGGTTTCCCTCAATCTCTCCTGGGTATTCCCACTCCCAGGGGAGTAACCACCATGCTAGAGTCATTCTCACTGTCTGTCTCTTGTCCAATGACTAAATATTTAGCTATACCAGGAAAGACTGAAGGAGCTTGACATCAGAATACCCCATAGCCCAGCAGTTAGGGCACTAGGGTGGGAGGGCATTCAGAGGTGGGAGACCACTGTTCAAATCATTACTCCCATGCAGGCAAAAGGGGTAATGGAACCTGGGTTTCCCATGTCCCGGGTGAGTGCTCTAACCACTGGGCTAAAAGTTATAAGAAGGGTACTGCCACTGGCAACACTACATCCTCATCCTCTGTTTCTTGCAAGAAATTGCTTAGGTGCCTAAGCTGTCTGATTCCAGGAGCAGAGCTCCTGGGTATGGATCATAAACAGATGTAGGCACCTCCCTGTAGCTTGGACTTAAGCATCTAACTCAATGAGGGCACAGGGCTTAGGAAACACCCCTTTCCTGAGCATCTCCCACTAGCTAGTTTAGGCAACTCCCCACCTAGCGTGCTGGTTTTTGTGGATCCCATTCTTAGCTTCCCTATAAAATGCATGGAGGGAGAGATGCCTAAGTACCTAACCCAGGATTTGTGGATTCCACTGGGTGGCTATGCACGCAAAAGATAGGAGTTCAACGCCTAAACCCCTTTATGGGTCTGGGCACAAGTGATTTACGAGTCTTAGCCACCTCTGATTCAGGCTTTTAAGTCACTTGGGTGTTTTACCCTAAGTTTTGCATAACAGTATATTCACAGGCCAAAGGGAACTTTTGATATGCATTCACATTGCCCACTGATGCTAATTGCTCTCTGCACAGACCATGGGCAGTTTATCGCCCATATAGTCTGCATATTTCTGCACTAAGGTTTGATCCAAAGCCCATTGAGTTCAATGAGACCCTAAAATTTCTCCTTGTTCACGAAAATAAAAACTTGCCTCTTTGCTAATATGTTGTAGTCAAACTCACCAAAATCTTGCATTTGTTTTCACATTTTTCTAGGAAGTCTGAATCAATAATTCCTGATAATTCCACCATGACCAGCTGCTCCTGCAAAAGAAATGTATAAAGCTCATTAATCAAATATTTAGAACACTAAATAAATGAACAATTTTAACATGAACACAAATATGTCTATTACTTTGCTATTAAAACAGACCACCCTCAAAACTAGAACTGTATTTGACCTCTATTCTTTGTTTGCAAATCAACACAAAGACATTGCTATACCAGAGCAAAGTAATATCCAGCTAATACTCAGTTCTGTCCATGTCACCAAAACCACAACTGAATTTGAAGATTGTTTGTATTCGACCTCAGATAGTGTTCAGTTTATACCTGGAAGAATAAGGACTGACAGCCCTTATAATGTTATGCTAGCTGGCGTAACAGCACATTTATTCATATTTGTAATTAAATCTTACAATGCTTCAACATTTACCAATTCTATATGGTAGCAGTGAATTCTATAGGTTAATTATAAAGTTTAATTTTTTCCCCTTCTATCTGTTTAGTGTGTGTTGCCTTTCCATTTAATTTGTTCTTGTAATTCCTTACTTTGAGGGGACGGGGAGTATAGGAGCAGAAAATGGCGTTGACAGATCCTTGCCAGTCTTTTTCTGAATATAAGAGAGAGATGCCCAATTTTCATGACCAATCTTATAATAATGATCAGTGAACACACAATTTAATTTTAAAAGTGCATCAAAGGAAATATTGCAACTTTGATTTTACAGCTTATGAGTAGCTATTACACTTTTTTTTAAGGTTATGGTAAAATAATGTGACAGTATCAGTTTTATTTTCAAAGTTCTTCCTCCTATATAATCAAGTCTCTTTCCCAGTTTCAGCTGCCTACATGTAACAATCTGGCTTTGCCATCACAGTCCTCTACTATCACAAAAATAAACATCTCAAATAAAAACCAACTTTGTTATAATTGGAAGGTTTTTAAAACATGACTTCATCGGAGAGGCAATGCAGTGCAATGGATAAAGTACCAAATGAACTTGGGAGACTTGAGTTCTGCTTCGCTCTCCACCACTAACTTTCTGCGACCATGGGCAGTCATTTCGCCTCTCTATACCTCAGTTTCCCCTTCCACCCTTGGAGTATCTTGTCTATTTAGAATGTAAGCTTTTTGGAGGAGGGACCAACTCATATGTTTGTACAGTGCCTACCATAATTGGGACCTGATCTCAGTTGTGCACTATAGGTATTACCCTAATACAAATAACACCAGTTCCAGTATCCTGTGTGAAATGAACTGGTGTCAGTCCACTTTCTAGCTGACTGGTGCCCACATTATAAAAGCCACTATCATAACCTGCATTCTTCTGGAGCATCAAAGGCCTGCTGCTCTACACTATAAAATGTTAACATTTGTAAACAATCATAAGTATGCTTATAAAATTTGCATATGACACCAAGTTGGCAGGGCTTGCAATCACTTTGGAGAATAGGGTAGGCTAGGATAAGAATTCAAAATTACCTTGACAAATTGCAGAATTAGTCTGAAATCAGTAAGATGAAAATAAATAAAGACAAGTGAAAAGTATTGCACTTAGGAAGGAAAAATCAAATGCACAACTACAAAATGGGAAATAACCGGGTAGGCAGTAGTACTGCTGAAAACGGTTTGGAGGTTTCGATGGATCACAAACTGAATGAGAGCCAACTACGTGTTGCAGTTGCAAAAAAGGATAATATTCTGAGGTGTATTAACAGGAGTTTCACATGTAAGACACAGGAGGTAACTGTCACTCCCTACTTGGCAGTAGTGACCTGGCCTCAGCTGGAGTATTGTATCCAGATCTGGGCACCACACTTCAAGAAAGATATGGATAAATTGGAAAGAGTCAAGGTGAAAGCAACAACAATGTAAAAGGTTTAGAAAACTTGACCTATGAGGAAAGGTTAAAAAAAAATGGGCATTTTTACTCTAGAAAAACGGGGGGAGGATCCTGATAACAGTCTTCTAATATGCAAAGGGCGGTTACAAGAGGACAGTGATCGATTGTTCCCCATGTCCTCTTAAGGTAAGGTAAGAAATAATGGGCTTAATCAGCAGCAAGTGAGATGTAGGTTAGCTAGTAGGAAAAACTTTCTAATGACAAGACTAGTTCACTTTTAGAATAGGCTTCCAAAGGAGGCTGTGAAATCCCCATCAGCAGAGGCTTTTAAGAACAGGTTGGACAAACATATGTGAAGGAAGGTCTAGGTTTACTTGGTCCTATCTCAGCACAGGGGACTGGACTAGATCAGGGGTTCTCAACCTTTTTCTCTCTGAGGCCCCCCTCAATATGCTATAAAAACTCCAGGGCCCAGTGGCGGCAGAGGGATCTCAGGGCAGGGGCCTTGGGCATAGTTGTAGTTTGACTTTTATTTGGGGGTGGGGCCAGGGGCCAGCGGGGCTCGAGCCACCTCCACATGGTGGGGTACAGGGAGGGAGTACCACCTCCACCCCCTGACTCGTCTCAGCAGGCCACCCAGCCTGCCTGGGGTGGGGGGGCGCAGCCAAAAATTATAACTCAAAGGTGGAGGGCTTAGCTCAAAACATTTTAAAACAGCTTAGGGTGCAGGGAAGGAGTAGCTAGGGGCTGTGTGCAGACAGGGTAGCTCAAAATGCAGGGAGGGGGTAGCTGGGGCTGTGTGCACACAAGGGGTGGCTGGAGCCTGGGGATGCATGGAGGGGGTGGCTAGAGGCTGTGTGCAGGGAGGGGATAGCTTAGGATACAGGGAGAGGGGTAGCGGTGGCTGTGCGCAGGCAGGGGGTAGCTCAGGGTATAGGGCTGTGTGGACTGCCCTATGATCCCTGTTCCCGGAGTGGTCTGCCAGCCACGGAGCAAAGGGGGCTGAGAGCTGAGGAGCAGCTTCAACCTGGGGCACCAGCAGGAGAGGAGGGAACGCTGCCGCTGCCTGCTCCATGGCACCATCGAGAGCAGCAGCTGCCCCACGCTGCCTGGCTCCAGCTTCCCACCTCTGACCTGGCCAGGGAGAGGAGATTGAGGGGAGAGGAGGGGAACTGCCCCTGGGGCTGCTATGCTCTTGTGCGGCAGTTTTCTTTTGGGCGGGGGGGGGAATGCCCTCCATGTCCCCAACTCTGCCCACAGGCTCAGGGCTTCTGCCACACAGGTAGTACCAAGGCTCAGGGCTCCGGGATTCAGCCCTGTACCTCCCAGCTTCAGCCCCGCGGGAGATACCGGGGGGAGCACTGGGGATTGGGGCTTCAGCTGCAGGGTCCACAGACCCCTTGAAAGGGCTCACAGACCCCCGGGGGCCACGGACCCCTGGTTGAGAACCACTGGACTAGATGACCTCTCGAGGTCCCTTCCAGCCCTACATTTCTATAAGTCTGTGCTAACTGATAAGGTAGCAGGTACATAGGTTATTCCTGAGGGCATTCTGCGCCAAAAAATTAAAAATTCTGTGCACAATATTTTAAAATTCTGCATTTTATTTGTCAATAAATAAATGCAGAGGCTCCAGCATGGCAGTGGGGAGCACAGGTCATTGGCTGCACGAAGGTGGGAGATCACCAGCAGCCTCCCTACCCCCAGGACATGGACTCAGTGGTGAGGCTGCACCTGACCCTGACACAGCACAAGGCCTGGATCAGCCCCAGAAACACCCTAGGGCCCTGCTCTTCTGCACCAGGTGTGGGGCAGGCAGGATCCAAGTATGGAGGGGCTCAGTGTGAGGGGATCCAGGTGTGGTGTGAGAGGGTTGTGTGTGGGACAATCTGGGTGCAGGCAGCTCAGTGGGGGGTCTGGGTGTGGGGGGATCTGGATGCACAGAAGCTCATGGGGGGGTTCCAGGTGTAGGGGCAATAGCACTCTGCAGGGGCTTTGAGGTGAAGGTGGGGCTCAGCGGAGGGGTCTGGGTGTAGGGTCACAACAGCATGGTCTGGATGCTGGGGGAGTGGGGCGTGGTGGGGTGGAGGTCTGGGTGCAGCTAGTTGGGGGTCAGTGGTGTGGGGGTCTGAATGTGGGGGTTTGAGTGCCAGAAGCTCAGTGGTCTAGCTGCAGGGGTCCAGAGGCGGAGGGTCTGGGTACAGGTGGACTCCAGATGCAGGGGTTGAGGTTCAGTGGGGTGGGGTTTAGGTATGGAGGTCTAGGGGAGTTCTGGATGTACTGTGTGAGACTTGGCAGGGGTGTCTGGGTATGGGATGTCTGGATGCATGGGGGTGGATGGATGGGGGACCAGCTCCCCATACAGTGATCCCTCCTCCTACAGCTGAGGAGCAATGGTGGCAGAAAGCAGGGGAGGATGCTGAGCTTCTTGCAGCTGGGGGAAGATTTCTAGGGGTGGGTCTGACACAGCCCTGGCCATTCCTTGCAGGGGAAGAGGAAGTCCCCTCCTCTCCTGCCTCTAGCCCAGACAGGACCAGCAGCTGATCCTGGCTCAGGGTAGGAGCCACTGGCTGGGGGATCTCCACCCCCACAGTGCTTACCTCTCTGCCAGCTGCTCCAGGTGCCTGAAACAATGTACCTGTGCTACTAGAGAGTGGTGCATAACTGCTCTTGCAGCTTCCCTTTCCTGCAGAAAAAGTCATTTTTCTGCAGGGAAGTAAAGAAATCTGCAGGGGAAATGAATTCTGCCTACGTGTAGTATTCTCCCAGGAGTAATAGGTATTAACAGTGAGTTTGCAGCAGGCCCAACCATGCCCAGCTTTGTGCCAGCTAACCCAAGAGGGGACAGCCAGTATGACACCAAAGCAACGTACTATCTCGCTATTCATTTCCACACAGCAGCAGCATTTCTGCTATCACCACAATTGCTCCCAACAGCGTTCAGTCTCGGTTCCAAAACACCGCAGGCCATGTCAGAGAGAGCAAGGATTGAAGGGCGGGGAGCATGACGTCCCCCTGGCCTTGGGGTGGGGGCACAGCCGCAGCGCTGTGGGAGAAGGAGGCAGCGCAGATGTCCAATTTGGTGCAAATACTGCGGGGAAAATAGGCGTGGGGGCTCCCACCCACCCTCTGCCATTGACACCTCTCTCTCCCGCCTGCCCAGACACCCACCCCGCCCGGGGGGAGGGGGAGGCTCCGGTGCCACACAGCGTGCAACAATGGGAGGGAGCGCCGGGGACCGTAGCCTTGGGCTCAGGGCTGTCCTACGCGAGCCCCCGGGAGCTCGCACCGACAGCAGCCAAACACCCGCCACTAATCAGGCCGGGCAGCAGCAAGGCGCCTGAGCACAGACACCTGCGCCGCTGCTGGGGCCTCCTACCCACCTCCTCCTCCTCAGCTCCCACCGCCGCCATGTCCCGGACCCCGCCGCCAGCCAGCGCCTCCGCGCGCACCACGTGACCCTACCGCCGCCATCTTAGAGTCGGGAAGGTCCCGCCCCCTACGGCTCAGATCGGGGCGCGGGTCGAGCCCTTGGCCTATCGCGCCGCCCGATCCCCCCAGGCGGGGGGTGCTGAGGGAGGGGGCCCGGAGCAGCGAAGTCCTGCTCCGGCTGCTTGCTAGGGCGGAGAACGCGGGGCGGCAGGCGGGTTGCTCTGGGTTTCCTCCGGCCCCGGGGTCCCAGGGTTGCCCGCGGGGAGATGCCGAACGTCTCCGAGCTCCCGCCGCAGCGACCTGGCCCGAAGGGGCGGCGCCGGGGTAGCTCCTGGCAAACGCTAACGGGCACCGCGCAGCCCCGGGCCCGCGAGGCCCTGTGGGCGCAGGGGGCTGGCGAGGGATGCTGGGGGGGCAGTGAGGGGGGCTAGGACAGGTGAGTTCTTGGCCTGGGGAGGGGAAGCGGCTGCCAGGCGAGCGGGGGTTGGAGCCTGGAGGGGGAGGGAGGAAGAGAGGGATCAGGAGTCAACGAGACACCGGGGCGATGTTGGGGTTGGTCCTGCTTTGAGCAGGGGGTTGGACTAGATGACCTTCTAAGGTCCCTTCCGAGCCTGATATTCTATGATGTGGCCCTAGGGCTCTCTCCGCAGTAGGGGTACAGCTGGCCTGTGCCGGAGACACACCCTTATGTCAGGGGGAGGCTGGTGCCAGGCTGTGAGCTGCCTCCCCAAGGCCCAGGCAGCCATCCCAGACCTCAGCACAAGTAGTGCTCGGTGATCTTAAGTGATATGTCTGCAGGCCCACTGCTGCCCAGCTTTGAGTCGCCGGTCACCCAGCCCATGTCGCTTGACAACTTCTAGTAGCCTCCTCTGCCCCTTGCCAGGAGCCATGCGAGCTGGGGTAGTATGGAAGCTGCTCTGGGAACTGAGCTCGCCTGGGGTTTACAGTACAGCCAGAATGCTTCATTTTCATAGATTGAGCTGAAAATGTAGCTGATGGCTGCCAGAGGAAGGAGATTTACCAGCCGTGGCCTGTAATCTGTCAATCAGTTCATGGCACAGTTACCCAGAGCTACTAGTGAATGAGCAGGTAGACTCATGGAGAGGAGAAGCCCCAAACGCAGAAAGGATTCTGGAGCACTTGTGCCTTTAGTCCAGGAATACAAGGCAGATTACAAACCACATTAATTCTAACTCTATGGGTGATAGGTGGGCGCTCAGGTGACAATAGAACTGGTTTTAAGAAATAACTAAAGTGCATTTGAGTGCCCTATTTCATATTCTGCCACTAGAAGGAGACACATGAACAAAATATTGCTTGATTTAGAGATCTTGATCAAATAATTTGAGGCAGGTTTTCAATTAGTTTTTAACTTTAAAGGCAGTATGTAAACATAGGACACTTTATTTTGGTGATCGTCTCATGACTCAGTCTGAGGTGATAAAACTAGCCTTTTAATTATCCTTAACTACTGTGATTATTAAATAATTATACTCAATTATGTTTTTGGGCCAAATCTTGATGTGTTTAGGCAGAACCTATAGTTATTTCAAGTGAAGTTCTGCCTGAGTAAGGACTGCTGGATAAACCCTTTAATTTTCAAAGTGCTTTACAAATATTTAATATTTACAAACTACAGCACTCCTATGACACAGGGTTAGTACTATTCTTTTTATGGATGGGGAAACGGGAAAAAAGTGACATACCATAGAGAGCCCTCTTGAGAGCAGAGACTAGAACTCTGGAGCGCCTGTTTGTTAGTCCTCAAACCCCGTCTCTTGCTTTAGATTAAGACCCCAGTCCTGCACAGTCTTATTTGGATGCTTAATTTTATGCACTGTGAGTAATTTTGTTGAGTTACTGACACTATGTAAAGGTAAGCATGGATTTAATTCTTTGCAGGATTGGGCCCTATAGATTGGAGCTTTTGGATGCATCAGGAAGTTTGGGAATGTTTACATATGATCATAGGTTAAAGAGTTGGACTAATTATCTTAATTGAGCTCTAACAATCTCTATAATGTTTCTTCTTTCAGGGTTGTTCCCCTTCACCAATATTACAAGAAATAGGGAGGGACTCACTGAAATTAACCAGAAGCAAATGTATTGGATCCCACTTTACTTTTCACTTTGTCTCATTCTTTATCTCTCATTTTCATGTCTTCTTTGATGCCATACCCATGCTCGTAACTTCTTCCCAATCCCACTGCACAAGGAAGCTGTTCTCTCTGCCTACTCTTTATTCATTTCTATGAGCTCCATAACATCGATCCGTTTCAGTTAAAAGCTCTTTTTATTTTAGTAATGCTTAATAAGATGGAGCCTTTGTCTGGGTCTCTGAACTTGTTTTGTCTATTTAGACTGTAAGAACATAAGAATGGCCATAGTAGGTCAGACCAATGGTCCATCTAGTCCAGTATCCTGTCTTCAGCCAATACAGTGGTCAATGTCAGATGCTTCACAGGGAGCAAATAGAACAGGATAATTTTGAGTGACCTAACTTCAGTGAAAACTGAGAATGCTCAACAGCATTGAAGATCAGACCTCTTGTTTGATCTCAGTTTGTCTTGTCTATAGTTACTTGTTTAAAACAAACTGATGCAAAAGAATTCAGTGCATCTGATGAAGTGGGTACTAACCCATGAAAGCTTATGCTGAAATAAATTTGTTAGTCTCTAAGGTGCTACAAGTTTTTCTTTCTTATTTTCATAGTGCTTTTACTGATGATCCTAAGAAATTTTATATGTAATGCATATAGAAACAAAAGCTCATGCACAATGTCTTTATAATAATTTACTTACTTTGATTTAAAGTATGCTCCAGGGGACTTTAAAGTGAAATCTGTTTCCTTGTTGAATTTTGTTTTGTCTTCATCATGTATGAACACTGCTTTACTTTTTAATGCAGTGTTGACAAAAGCATCCAGTCGGACAGCCCCAAGATCTGCCAAATTATTTCACCATGAAGAAAGGTAAAAATAATTACAGTAGCCAATCTGCATAATAGAACATCTGTTTGCTTTAGCTCAGTGAGCTTTTGAGGCCTAACTTGGCAGAATTTTGAAATTCCTGGTAGTTTAATGTGTTAGTGTTCTTGCTGACCTAGGAGAAGTAATTCTTACCCAGTGAAAATACAAAGGATCCTATTATGTAATTTTGGAGACAAAAGCTATATGAATGGATTTTCCTTCTTAATACAAGTGCTAAACTTGTGACTTTAAAAAAAAAAGTCACTGAAAAATGGTTTGGGATGAAGCATAATGTAGACCTTGGTCACCAATCGCTTTTAACTATTTTGCTGATATGTTATCTATTGCTGGTGCTTTCCCAGGTTTCGTTTTCATACTAGCATGCACCACTTGCTCTCACAGGATTGATGGTTCTGACTCCATACTGACATATAATACAGGATGACAGAAAGGAGAATAACAGGCTGCTTGGAGGGTCAGGTGGGCTAGTGGTTGGTGCGCCTGCCTGCTGGCCCTTTGTTTTCCTCGTCAAGGTGCCTCAGTCTTTCAGGCAGTGGGAGTAGGAGGACTTAGGCCCTCCCACTGCACTGGGTCCCAGCCCAGGGCCCTCTGAGTTGATCCTGAATGGGGGGAACTCCAAGTAGGGAGTCTGAATTCACTCCCCTGGAGTCCCTTTGGGGTCAGTTTGGGGTCTGGCCCCTATAGTCCAATTTGCTGGGGTGGCGCCCTCTTGTGGATTTTGGGCAGTGTCCTGCTGCAGTCCCAGGGTCCTTCGGGCAGGGCAGCCATGAGTTTGCTGAAGCCAAACCCCACAATGTCTCTGGTCTGCAATCACCCCCTCAGTTGCTGGAGGCTCAGAGGTCTCCTCTACAGTCTCCCTTTGCTGGGAGACAGAATGTGCTCCTTGGTGGCTGCCTTGGTTGCCAGACTAGTAATCCTTCCTTTCAGCCCTGAACTGGGCCTTGCTCTCACCTTCCCCGCCCCCCCCCCCCCCCCCGCCGGGATTGGCTGCAGGTATAACGAGACAGGGCTAGCTGGGCCTAAAGCTCTCCTTCACTTCTGCTGTGCTGGCAGGCAGTTTCTTCACTTCATCACAAGGTGGCTCTGATAAGGCCTACAGATTGACACAATCTCTCCACTGGCATTTTATATCACTTTGGGTAAGGACATTACCATTATGATTATTATGTTTGATCACAGGTGTAATGGGTGACTCACCTCTTATGTGCCTCCTAGCAGCTAGGTGCAGTACGGCAATCCTTTTCTTGTCCCTGGTGACGCCTGCAGGCTGCCAGTCAACTTTGGTGGGTTTTCCATAGCTTGGCCCTCCAGTCAAGACACAAAGTCCAAATGAACCCCTTCTGGGGGTAGCAGAGTGTTAACTAAATTAACAGTCCCGTCGTCCTCGCTAGGTTCTTCAGGGTTGTCCCCTTGTTGGGATTTATGCCACTGTGGCTTGCAGGGGAACCTAGGCCTGCCCTCTACTTTGGGTTCTAACTCAGGGACTCTCTAAACAGCAGGTATGCCAGTACGTTGCTGCTTCTTCCCTTTGCCTCTTTCTACCTGGCCCATTTTAGGTTTACCCTTACCTCAGGGTTAAGGTTTGTAGGTCCTCTTTTTCTCTGCAAACCCAGCTTAAACAAATACTGCCAGAACCAAACTCTGGTTATCCCTCAAGATCCTTTGGCCAGAGAGACATACCCTTCCATCCTTTTCCCCTCTGATCCTAGATGGGAACTGAGTTGCTAAGATCCTGCAGCTCCTTTTAGCTGAGCTTGCTGAGCTCTGTTTGGCTGCTTCTGTGAGGCCTCTCTAGGCATGCCTGAAGAACCCACCTTCATTGTTCCTGGGGCAGGGTGTAGTGGGACCCCACAAGGCCTTCCATAGGGAACTACAAAGCCCAGGTACACCCAATCACAACAGGGAAAACATTTTTTGTAAGAAGTCTGACCACTGTGAAGTTACCTTTTGTATTATTACTGTCTTTGTAATTCTCAAGTTCTATGCATTTTGCCCTTATATATTAAGTCTTGTCTCTTCTAGTCTGCCTTTGGATCTGTCTTCTCAGTTTCTTGTACTCTCTCCCATGTTTGTCAGCTGCCAAACCATTGTCTTTCTCTTTTTGTTTTTTTTGCAAGCTCCAGCACTTCACAGTTAAAATGCAATTGGATCTCACAATTAATGGTCAAGTTGTAACGGCAGTAGATGAATTCAGTTATCTAAGATCATATATATCCAAACAAAGAAGCTGTTCCAAAGAAACCAGAAGAAGACTAGGAATGGGTTGCTCCTCCATGGCATCCCTTATGAATGTTTGAAAAAGCCATGGCATCTTGAAATGTACGAAGGTTCAATTGGTGAAAAGCCTAATTTTTTCCATAGTGACTTATGGATGTGAATCATGGGAAATTAATGCTGCTTTGACAAGAAGAAAATTGAAGCCTTTGAGATGTGGGCTGGCAGAGATTCTTGTGTATATTCTGGATGGAAAAGACGACAAATGCTTATGTTAGAAATATGATTGCAGAGAAGCAGACCCTGCTTTCAGAAACCAACCGACGTAAACTTACATATTTTAGTCACATCAAGGATAGAGATGAAAATAGGATTGAGAAGTTATCATGGAAGGAATGGTGGAAGGTCTTCGTAATAGGGGTTGACCAGTGAGGAGAAGGTTAAATGGAATGCTGCTAATCACTGGGAGGTCAGCTGCTCAGTGCTTGAAGTTAGTGATGAATTGAGAAGGCTTTTGAAAATTCTGTTATGGTGTCACTAGTATTCAGACATGAATAAATTGATTTTACTTGTTTAAAAGGTAGTCCAAAATATGACCTGTCAACCTTCAGAGGGGGCTTGACTTTTTTCTGCTGTTTTATTCCAATATCTTATTTTTAAAATTGTGTTATTTAGTCATTTGAAAAAGCTGTACGCTATCAGACCCGCTTACCCCTCAGGCACTGCATATGTTTCTCTTTTAAAAAATTTCTTGTTGAATGTGTTGCTTGCTGTTCTCTAGTGTCTACCTTTTTGACAATAATATAAGAACATTTTAAATCATATTTTGTCTTTCCAGAGATTTAAAATAAACTACACTTCTTCCTGTGCAGAAGCAGAGGAGCATAATAGACTCAATGTAATCAGAGCAGGTTATGATATGAGACTTGTAATACCTTGCAGAGACTCTGTGTCACTTATCACACCCATGTTACTTGGCAGGCCTGAACTTAATTGCATTTTACCCATTAATGCCTCAGTCCACTATTCCGTATATAGGAAAGACACCTAATTCAACTCTTCGGAAGTTTTGCCTATGAGGGGACTGCAAGAGGATCACTAAGCCTTTAAGGATACTGGGAAAATAGTTTTGAGAATCTTTTGCACTTGACTGCTGCTAATCAGCTCACAGGATTATTAACAAAACATCTTGCTTCTGTTTCTAAGGACTGAAAACTTGTTCTTTAGTAGTGTTAACCAAAAAAGATGCTGAGGCAGGTTCATTCTCATGGTTAATTAAGTTCTTTCAGTAGTTCCTGCTTCTCTGATTCATGTCATTATTTGGTGGATATTGAACCTTTATTTGAAAGTCGTTTATGCACAGACATCTTACTCATAACTCTGAGGTCTTTTTAAAATTAATTTACCTATATAGCCCACTAAGGAGATGCGTGATAACTTCAATATAAGAATAGTTCTGTAGGAAATCACTCTGTCAAATTAAGGAGAGATGGTAGTGTAGAAATCACACGTAACTACAGGGCAGGTCCCTGCCAGAGGAAAAGCTGTGAATTTTTTTCTATTTATTTTTATTTGCATTAATGAGAAAACAAAGCATGATTTATTCATCTATTCAGTTTTTACCATTGAGTCACTTGATGCTCTGCTAGCACCGTTGTGGGTATGTTGACATTAGAACAAGTGTTGCCATTTGCTACAAGTTCTTTCACTTATTAACACAGCTTTTATTTAATACTTAAAGTGCAGTTATTTAGAGGGCGACTTTTTCAAATTGTTTTTGTTACAGTGTGGAATGCCTAGTCTCAGTTAAGTTAGTCAGAGACACCAATCAGGAGATGAATTTTTGAGAAAGAAACTCTCTGAAAGTTGGTTTCACTGATAGCCTGTCCACTCTGCATTTCCCTTCCTCTAATTAGGCACCAAATCCAGTACAGCCACAGTAATTCTTATCTTTCCAAGTTTACTTCTCTGATTTCTAGTCTACACCAAAAGAGTTTCTTGAAATAATAATCCTTATGAGAGAGGAATTTTTTTGTCTGTTCTTATAAATCCAAATAAATATTCCTTTAAAAAGCTAAGGCTAAATTGTAGACGCCGACCTTCCTTGACTGTCTGCCTTTGCAAGGAGACAGCTACTTTCCCTCAGCCCAACAAATTGAGAAAGGGAGGAACAATCATTGATCTACCTTCCCTTCAGGAGCTCAACTTCCAAATTCAATGTAAAGTGACTTCTGAAGCAATCACCAGTGGCCTGGAAATATCTCAGCACTGTGCTTACTATCATTTGGGTTTTGCCCTGGTATAGAATTCAGAAGGGTCTGATTCTGGACTCATGGGGTTTCCCTTTGAGCAAGGATTTGTGTAATATATTAGATGGATTTTTAGGTAGCGCACTGATTTGATATATTCAGAATAGCAAAACCTAGCAGCTCAGCCTCTTCTGAACTTCATTATTTGCCTTCTCAGGGATCCTTCAGGCATGCTGTTTACTTTTAGAATAATCTTTCACATTCATCTGCAAGACCGATGACGTTGTGCCTTCCAGGAAAGTAATTAATTCAGGAGTTTCTTTATCTGCTGTAGTCCTCAGAACCTGAATTTCTCTCTAGATTACCTGATTTCCAAAGCAGCAATCTTGCATCGCTGTTCTTTAAATAATCTCCAGTATAACGTGACCAGCTTTGCAACATGCTGTTCCACTGACTTCATTCTGATGTCCACATTTTTTATGTTCTTATCTGACTTCTCCAAGTGTTTTCCAGCTCAGTGGCTATCTTTTTTGTTTGTTTTCCATCAAAGTGAGAATTCTTTTGATGGACATCTGACTTCGAAATAATTAGCACCAGTCTGGTATGAATCAAACTTTCATCAGAATCAGAAGTGGAGGGAAAATTACATACGGTGCATATTAAAATGGTGTAGCCTCTGTGTGATATTTTTGAAGCGCACTGTTGGAAAAATTATAATTGGATTTTGTTCTAGTCTTTTGGCATCTTGTTCCTGCATGAGGATTAAAAAAACAACCACCCTCTTCTTGGTCAATGTTTTTTCCAGTTGTAGAAACATTGCCAGCTTTTTAAAATAAGGTATAAAAAGGATTAAGTGTTTAAGTATGTAGGAATTGTGTTGAAACATGTTCTCAGGTTGTGGTGAGACTCCCCTTTTGTACATTCTGCTGTAACTAATTTTAACTCTGCTCATTGCAGTCTTTGCCATCTGAGCAGGTCATTGCTGGATAAAGTATGGGGCATTTAGTGATATAAGTTACTGTTCATTGAATGATGTGGCAGTCAAAAGCCACAGGACTCAGCTGGAAATGCTTTGAGTAGGATATTAAAAATGCAATTGATATGAACTCTTTGTTTAATCTGGGTTTTTGCACTCTATTGAATGCTGCAAAATTGTAATGCAAACTAGTAACCTCTACCTTTGAAGGGGAAAAGATATTAGAGGAGATGACTCCCAAGCTTAAAGCACCAGATCTGTGTTTGGTTCTGATTTTGCTCTTTGAACCTCCCTGATGGGATGCATCTGACATTGCAAATTTTGGGCTCGCAAGCCTTTAGTTAAGCCAAAACTATTCCTTAATCATGTGCTAGTCTCGATCAGTGATACTCAGACTGTGGCTCTTGGGCCGCAAGTGGCTCTTTAATGTGTCTTCTGCAGTTCATTGCAGCATGTGATATTAAAATACTGTGATTTAATTAACAACAAATCAAGATGCTTTTACTATGTTATTAACCAATTATAGGTGATAAGATAATACTTGATCATTCATTTTGCTGTGAGATTAATATGTGTAATGCCAATTTTGCCACAGTATTTTGATATATTTCCCATCATATGGTTTAAAAAGTAATAAGTACTATAATAAATGAAACAATGAATTCACACTACAGTGGCTCTTTCGGCTAATGTTTATCACCAATTTGGCTCCTGAACCATTGAGGTCTGAGTATCATTGTTGTAGTCTGTCTAAAATAAATTAGAATGTGTACCTACACAATTTAAAGTATGATCTCAGATCGCCACTTTAGATTAAAGCTATTGACTTGCATTAGCTCAGATGTTTTGTAATAGTTGGGCCTACAAATTTACCCTAATTAGGAGCTCAAGTGTGAAAAGTGAGTGAAAGTTCATGAAATTTCACAATAACCTATAACAAATGTTGATGGAAAATGGTGCAGAAGGCAAACAAAGAATGAACTAGTCCAAATAAAAAAATCTACTGATATAATAGGACTGTGTGTTAAGATCATGCCTGCTAAACAAGAATGGTGTGACATTGAAAAAAATCAATTAACCAAAATTGATGTCAGAAATAATGAGGGGATGGGCTGTTTCACTTATTACTCCCTTTGGGGGTTCTTAAAGAGAAACTTTAGACAATCAGATGGAGGCTATCACTACACCAGCTGACTCAAAGAAGGGGAGTGAGTGAGTTTTGCAATCATGACTGCCACCCCGATCATCTCCTGGGACCTGGACCTTCTGTAGTCCAATCCTGGGAGATGTCCTGATGGGACTGCGCCAGAAAGAGGGAGGCAGATGACATCATCAGCTCCAGCTGAATCCTGAATGCCACCTGGGATATAAGACACTGTCTCCCCCCTCACTTCCCACCAAATGTATCCTTTTTTTCCTACCTTATTTATTCTCTTCCTTATCCCTCTCCATTTGCCTTCTGTTTAATAAGAGTGTGGTGTAGCTGGCCAAGATTGCATATTTTGCAACACTGCTGTAAGCCTGTGACCAGTAAGGGGCTGCTAAAAGCAATGCCGTGATCTAAACAGCCTAATGCTGGTATGAGTTTGCCAGGTCTCGGAATGGTTAAGGCATGTGCTGTGCCTGTGTTTTTCCAGCAGTGAGGTTGCAATTGAAAGTCAACTCCAGAGACCGAATCTGCATTCTCTCTCTTTGCTGTTTTCTCTTCCCTTTTGTATGTTTGTCTTGTTTTGTCTTCTAGGGAACAGGACTGGACTTCAACAACAGCTTCAGCCCATCCATACTAATCTCTTCTCCTTTCCCCCCCAAAGACAAGTATTTCTATCTTTGATACCATCTAAAAGTCTGTTAAACAAGGGGTTTTTGCCTTCTAAAAACTCCAGTTAAAGGAAAAGGGACCACGGATGTTGTTAAAATGAAAGTCTTAATATTTTACATTTCAGATACTTTAACTGTTTTTCATTTGTGTATTTTTTAATAAAAAGTTTAAAAGGCTTTTAAAGGTGTGTGCATCATAGTACTAAACAGGCTGAGGTCTCTGTATACCAAACCTTGTTTCCAGCTGTTTGCTGTTGGATGGTGTCTGGGTTATGTTAAAAACCTTTGGCCCATATATTCCATCTAAATTAATACAACAGGCACTAGTCTAAATAGTGTTGTTCATTTCATTTTACTATATTTTTCTCCTATTTACATTTAAAAAAAATATTCAGACAGTTTAACAAATCACTGAAATGTCTGAGATATATATTATTTGGTACTACCATAGCCTGTCCTTCCATCTTGAGTGTTTAGGCCAAATACAGAATACACCCATTCCACTCTACTAAAAGCTTTCTTCAGCACACACAGAGGTTGCCCTTGTGCTGTACAAGATCAGGTACTTGCCTGCTTGTATATTTGGGTGAGTTAGAACTCTCTTTGGATAAAGCCTGCTTGATTGGACTGAATAATGTCAGGAAGCACAACATGTAATCTATTGGCCAGCACTTATGCCAAAGTCTTATAGTGAAGCATGATTAATGAAAGAAGTTGAGAACAGACACAATGAGATGGTGCTTCTCCAGTTTTAAGAATAACCAGGATTAGAGCCAGTTAGATCTTAGGAAAGCCCCTCCAATATGACAAATCTTTTATTATGAAACACAACAAAATTAGCCTATCAAAGAGAGATTACTTTTAATCCTGCATTTGTTTCAATAGTTGGTTTTTCACATGCATGCTGCGTGGTGGTGTGAGTGAGAGCAGCTAGAAAGCAAAATAGAAATCAGTGTCTCTAAATGGTTGCCCATTGAGCCCTTCTTGTGGTCTGTATAACTTAAATATTTTGGGAACCAATGTCATAGGTCACACCTGTGCCTATCCTGGAGCACCCGCTCCTGACGTAGGGGGTGGCCAACCTGTGACTCTGGAGCCACATGCGGCTCTTCAGAAGTTAATATGCGGCTCCTTGTATAGGCACCAACTCTGGGTCTGGAGCTACAGGTGCCAACTTTCCAATGTGCCAGGGGGTGCTCACTGTTTCACTGTTCAACCCCTGCCCCCTCCCAAGCCTCCTGCATGCCATGGGAAACAGCTGATCAGCAGGTGTGGGGAGGGAGGGGGAGGGGCTGATCAGCAGGGCTGCTGGGAGCAGGGGGTGGGGAGCTAATAGGGGGTTGCTGATGTATTACTGTGGCTCTTTGGCAATGTACATTGGTAAATTCTGGGCCCTTCTCAGGCTCAGGTTGGCCACCCCTGAGCTAGAGTGTCAGTGCAGGCACTTCCTTCCTCAGTGTCTCTTCTCTCTGGGCCCCTTAAAAACACTACACAGTGTTAGGAGAGTGGGTCGTAGGTGGTCATGACTAGTGATCAGAGCAGTAGTCAGGCCTCATGGTTGGAGCCTAACTGCTAGAGCCAGGACAGGGCCAGAACCAGAACCGACAGTCAAAACCGAAGTCAGAGCTGTGGGTCAAAACAGAGTTGGAATCTGGAATCAAAGTTGAGGGTCAGAGCCAGATTACCAAGAGGGAAGGCAGGAGCAAGGCTTGGACAGGATGGGTTCAAGACTGGCTGGAGGGCAGAATCTGGTCTGGAGCAGTGGAGCAGCAGGGCCTAATGAGAGAAGAGCGCAGAGAGTCTGTGGGCTTGTGTGTTGAGCAGCCTTTGAGCTGCTTCTGAGCTTAAGAATTGGCCTGCTAGCTTCCTCAGCCAATCTGACCAGCAGTCTAGCTGGCTTGTACTGAGCATGCGCAGCTGCAGGGCCTTACTCCTGGCATAGTCCAAAGGTGGGCACAAGACAAATTTCCCCAACATTATTAAATTCAAATCAACTTGAAATAATGTCTTGCCGCTTGGGTCAGGGTTTGGACAGCCTGCCTTAGGACCTGTGGTCTTCTGGGAACTCTTCTCCCTTAGTTGAGCTTCTCTTTCTGTAAGCACCTCCCTGGAGCTGAGAACTGAAGGCCTTTTATCAGGCCCAAGTGCTTGTTATTTAATTAACTTCCTGGATAGGCTCCCTCCCCTTAAATTAGCTTGTTGTTCCTAGTCACCAGTAATCCCATGATACAAGTATTAGGGGACTGGGAGGTTAGATCTTTCTTTTATGTAATGGCCCATAGAATAAAAGAGTTTGAGATTCAGATATGGATTGTTTGGCACTTCTGTTCAGAGAATGTAATACAGAACAGCTGCAAATACAACTTTTTCCAAATCTTAATGATATAAAAAGTGTACAGTTAGCATGCCCTCCCAACACATGTTGAAGAAATTAAACACTAACACCACAAAAAAAAATAGCAGAAAGGTACTGTATGTTATGGTGTTTGGCTGTTTATTTATTTTCTACAACTTCTGCTTGCTTTAATTAGGCACATATTGACCAAGTCTGGAATAAAAAACCCATGACCCTATAGAGGTCACTTATGCACTGAGTTCCATTTTGTTGTGAAATAAAGATGTAATCACTGTCACTGTGTGTGTGTGTAAACGAGGAAATAAACAGTTTTCACAGAAATGTAAAGTATAGCATCCAACTGTCTACTGTTTAAAAAGAGTATATACAATTTATTAAACATAACTTATTTGTGTTGATGATCCCCAGTATGCAAATAAGTGGCCAATTTAGATCTTAATACAGTATAATGTACAGTAAAATCATCTTTACTCAGCCTAAAAGCTTAAAGTTAAGCTTTTCTTTACATTAAAAAGTACTTCCTGAGTTAATGTTGCTCATGATCATCTTGCTAAAAAACAGTCATTTTTCACATTAACAATATAGAAGCTGTATGTAAGTCTGGGCAAGTCTGGTCTGGGAAGTAAATACCTTCCTGCAGCCGTCTAAACAGACCACAGTTCCTGAAGACGCGCGCGTCATGAACCTTTCCTGGCCATCCGACGTTGATGTTGGTGAAACGTCCCTTGTGATCCACCAGTGCTTGCAGCACCATTGAAAAGTAGCCCTTTCGGTTAATGTACTGGCTGCCCTGGTGGTCCGGTCCCAAGATAGGGATGTGAGTTCCGTCTATAGACCACAGTTAGGGAATCCCATTGCAGCGAAGCCATCTACTATCACCTGCACATTTCCCAGGGTCACTACCTTTGACAGGAGCAGTTCAACGATTGCATTGGCTACTTGCATCACAGCCACCCCCACAGTAGATTTGCCCACTCCAAATTGATTCGCGACTGACCGGTAGCTGTCAGGCGTATCAAGCTTCCAGAGGGCTATCGCCACTCGCTTCTCAACTGTCAGGGCTGCTCTCATCCTGGTGTCCTGGTGCTTCAAGGCAGGGGACAGCAAGTCACAAAGTTCCAGGAAAGTGCCCTTACGCATGCGAAAGTTTCGCAGCCACTGGGATTCATCCCAGCCCTGCAGCACTATGTGGTCCCACCAGTCTGTGCTCGTTTCCCAGGCCCAGAATCAGCGTTCCACGGCATGAGCCTGCCCCATTGCCACCAGGATGTCTAGTTTGTGGGGTCCCATTCTCTGGCTTTTAAACTGCTTTAGCACTGGATTACAGTTCCATTGTAGAACACACACTTGTGATCTCACACATTGATTTCCATGGGACTGGTCATGTGAGTATGTGCTCAGCAATTCTTGAGGCCCAATCCTGCACCCCATGCAATCATTGGCAACATTACCTCTAAATTCAATGGGTGCATGATTAAGCTTTATGATTAGGGCCACTCCCCAGGACTGGGAATTCCCTTTCCTGCAAATGCTAGGGATTTGCAGTATTTGGAAGTTCTAACCTCTTGATTCTTACAAAGATCAAACATACCTCCCTCTTAAAGGGACAGTTTCAAGGAAAGACTGCAACAGAAATTTCAGTTTCCTAGGCCTTTTGTATGGCTCCTGGAGATTTAGCTGGCCATAATTTTTGATCTGCTGGTGTCTCAAATGACTTGCATTTTGAACTTGTAATGCAGAGACCACTGGCAAATAGTCAGATCTTGCAAACTAGCTCAGTGGGTCCCCCACTGCACTTTAGCTGTAGTAAAGGTCTCACTTTTGAACAAGTCCTTTAAGAAAACATACCCAGTGGTACAGTGTCTCCACTTCAAGACTTTGCAGATTTCTGGCCACTCAGTGCCAGGGCCAGCTCCAGGCACCAGCAAAACAAGCTGGTGCTTGGGGCGGCACGTTTCTAGGGGCGGCATTCTGGCGCCAGCCATGCTGCACCTAAAAATATGCCCCGGCCACCCTAGCTCACCTCCGCTGCCGCCGCTGACTCGCGCGCCGCTGCTGGAGGGGGAGATCCCGAGCGGCCGCAGCACACGAACCAGCTGATTCGCGCGCCGCTGCTCCCCCTCCCTCCTAGGCTTGAGAGCGTGGGAGGGAGGGGGCGATCCTGAGCGGCTGCGGTAGGCACGCCACTTCTCCCCCTCCCTAGGCTTGAGAGCCTGGGGGGAGGAGGTAGGGCTGGGGATTTGGGGAAGGGGCGGAGTTGAGGCGGGGGTGGGGTAAGAAAAAAAACAGGGGGCGGAGGGGCAGCCAAATTTGTTTTTGCTTGGGGCGGCAAAAATCCTAGAGCCGGCCCTGCTCAGTGCAACATTTTACAAGGAGATGAAATACTACTCTCTTCCCTCTTGAGTGGTCCCTGTCCATAGAATTGTAGGACTGAAAAGGACCTCAAGATATCATCTAGTCCAGTCCCCTGCACTCATGACAGTACTAAGTATTAACTAGACCATCCCTGACTGGTGTTTATCTAATCTGCTCTTAAAAATCTCCAATGATGGAGATTCCACAACCTCCCTGGGCAATTTATTCCAGTGCTTAACCACCTTGGCAGGAAGTTTTTCCTAATGTCCAACCTAAACTGCCCTTGCTGTAATTTAAGCCCATTGCTTCTTGTCCTATCCCCAGAGGTTAAGGAGGCTTTGCCCCTGCACATAGGGTGGGAGGAGGGTAGGTAGGGGTTGGTTGATCCATGCTCAAAAAAAAAAAATCCATGTGAAAATCCTGTTTCTGCAGCTGGAAACCCAGGGGAAAAAAAGGAGAGGCAGAATTTGAATGTCGTTTACCATCTCTAGACAACAGATACACGAGGAGGGGGAATCTCAGAGGCAGAGTCTTGTAGATCCACAGAAGAGGATGGAGGAATACAGAGGTTGTACTAGAAAGCACAAGATATGAAGAGGCAGATGTGGAAGCAGGAAGACCAAGATACATGGAGATGTTTGGAGGAAGCTCAAAAGCTATCTTTCCAAAATAGCCAGATAGACTGTGCTTTGGGGGCAGAATTGAGTAGGTCAGCTCCAGGCTCCCATTTGCAGATGCTCTGGCAATGCAATTTGTTGTCGCTCCTGGAATCAATTTGAATTGGACATTCAGTTGCTCTGACAATGTAACCGGATTTCGCTTTACTCATTTAATCTGGATAAAATAGCTTTTTATTTTCTTGCTTGCACCAAAATTAAACAAACGGTCAGAGAACTCTCCAGATATTTAGGTAGCACTACAAAAGCTTGTTGTGGAAAATGAGTCACACCCTCTCTTTGGTTCAAGGAGCCTGAGGCCTTTTATTGAATACAAGCATGCAGGGAGAGAGACAGAGGTTACACGCAGGTGCCTGCCTGACCTCTCTCCCCTGCCCATATAACACCAGTCTTATATAGGGCTGCATTTTGGGGCAAACCGATTAAAAAAACCCCTATCAGTAATTTTCCATTACTCAAGCATTATTAGTAAAAAGCCTTATAAAAAGACTAAAAACAGCTTTATAAGTAGCACAGTGCTGATGCATCTTATCAAGATTTGCGGTTTTGCTTTGGCAGCATTTTGGCTAGGGACTTTTGCAGGGTGTATGCAAGGGGCAGCTCGGGACTTTTCAGAGGTCCTTTCTTATTCAGTTAAAAACCGGCCTAGTCCATTATCTGGGTCAAGTGCCACAGCCTAGCATGCATCAATGCTTTAGCTCAAGCTAAGGCGTACAGGATAGTGGCTTGTAGGCCTCTTGCATTACAGCTCTTTAACGTGTTTCATATAGTGCATAGGTTGAGCTGCAGACAGAAAGGGGTTCAGGTCCAGCTGCACTTTTCCCCCCACAAGCTTCATTGGGAAGACTATAGGAGTCCATATTTTGAACCCCTTTCTTCAAGCTGCTGAGTGCTCTCCACTCCCACTGAATTTACAGTTACGAGCACCGTAATAGTCTGTAAAACATTAGCTCTTTCATATTCATAGATTTTAAGGTCAGACAACTACTAGCTTGTCTGACCTCCTGTATAACAGAGGCTACAGAATTTCACTTAAGTCACCTCTGCATTGAAACCAAACATGTTTGACTAAAGCATACCTTCCAACTAGTCTGGGAGACATTGAGAGGGACAATCTAACATTTCCTTCAGTAGTTGGTCCCAGTGATTAACCAACCTTATTGTTAAATGTGCGCCTATTTCTTCCTTGAATGTCTGGCTTTTACCTCCATCCATTGGTTCTTATACCTTTCTTTGCCAGATTAAGGAGCTCTTTAGTACCCAGTATTTT
The DNA here is from genome assembly GCA_037349315.1 of Chelydra serpentina. Classification (NCBI taxonomy): domain Eukaryota; kingdom Metazoa; phylum Chordata; order Testudines; family Chelydridae; genus Chelydra; species Chelydra serpentina. The sequence goes on from JBAIAC010000010.1 coordinate 52,001,778, forward strand.
CTCCCTGGGAAAGTACTTACGTACTATCAGAGGGGTAACCGTGTTTGTCACTTCTACAGATCCAGACTGAGTCCTAGGGCACCTTATAAACTAACAGATGAATTGGAGCATAAGCTTTTGTGGGTGAATACCCACTTCTTCAGATGCATCTGAAGTAGTGGGTATTCACCCACAAAAGCTTATGCTCCAATTCATCTGTTAGTTTATAAGGTGCCACAGGACTCTGTCGCTACTTATACGGTAATCAAAGTCCTCAATTTTTTCATAAACTGAAATAATTGCATTATAAGTCTCTCTCTAAAAGGGCATTTTCTCCAAGCCCTTAAATTGTTTCAGGCACTCTTCTGCACCCTCTCCAATTTAACATCCTTTTAAAAATATGGACATCAGAACTTTATGTAGTATTCCAATATCACCAATGCTATACAGATGTAAAATCACCTCTCTACTCCTACATTTTAAGGTGTGGTATTAGCCCATTAGCTAACACATGGTAACTAAGGCCTGGTCTACACTCAGAGTTTATATCAAATTTAGCAGCATTAAATCGAATTAACCCTGCACCAGTCCACACAATGAAGCCATTTATTTCGATATAAAGGGCTCTTAAAATCGATTTCTGTACGCCTCCCCGACAAGGGGATTAGCATTAAAATTGATATTGCCGTGTCGAATTAGGGTTAGTGTGGACGGAATTCCACGCTAATAGCTCCGGGAGCTATCCCACAGTGCACCACTGTGACCTCTCTGGACAGCAGTCCCAGCTCGGATGCTCTGGCCAGGTAAAGCCCCAGGAACATTTGAATTTCATTTCCTGTTTGGCCAGCGTGGCGAGCTCAGCAGCACAGATAACGATGCCGAGCTCTTCAGCAGAGGTGACCATGCAATCCCAGAATAGAAAGAGGGCTCCAGCATGCACAGAACGGGAGCTGTTAGACCTGATACAGTCTGGGGTGATGAATCCGTGCTAGCAAAGCTACAATCTAAAAGATGGAATGCAAAAACCTATGAAAAAAATCACCAAGACCATGACGGAAAGAGGATACAGCAGGGATGCAACGCAGTGCCGCGTTACAATTAAGGAGCTGAGACAAGCGTACCAGAAGATCAAAGAGTCAAACGGACGCTCCGGGTCAGAGCCCCAGACATGCCACTTCTACGCTGCGCTGCATGCCATCCGGGGGGGGGGGGACGGGGACCGCCACCAGTACCCCACCCATGTCCGTGGACTCCGAGGATGGGGTATTCTCATCACTCGCTTCCTCTGAGGTTTTTGAGGATAGGGAAGATGACGAGATAGTCGACAGCGCTCTGCAGGGCGATTTCCCCGAAAGCCAGGAACTTTTCCTCACCCTGACAGAGATCCCCTCCCAAGGCAGTATCCCGGACCATGAAGCCAGAGAAGGCACATCAGGTGAGTATCTTTTCAATCAAAGAGACATGGTTGTAAAGCAATTGGTTTTTAATGGTTACTTTGCCCTGAGGACTTGGGAAGCATTCGTGGCCAGTAGAGCTACTGAAAAAGTCTGTTAACATGTCTGGGGATGGAGCGGAAATCCTCCAGGGACATCTCCATGAAGCTCTCCTGTAGGTACTCTAAAAGCCTTTGCAGAAGGTTTCTGGGGAGAGCAGCCTTATTGCGTCCTCCATGGTAGGAAACTTTACCACGCCAGGCCAGTAGCAAGTACTCTGGTATCATTGCACAGCAGACTGGCAGCATACGGCCCCGGAGTTTGCTGGCATTCAAGCAACATGCGTTCGTTCTTTGTCTGTGTTATCATCAGTGTGATATTATTCATGGTGACCTGTTTGAAATATGGGAATTTAATTACGGGGACCGTCAGAGGTTGCCGTTTCTACTGGGCTGTTTGAAAAGAAATCCTCCCTGCAGTTTCTAGCCACGTGGTGGGGGAGGGGAGGGTGATCGTTCATGCTGGGCAGCTGGCGTTCGGCTAGCAGGGAGCTTCCCTGATACCAGCCACGCTTTTGGGTGACGGCGAAAGCTAGCATCCCAGAGAATGGGATGGCTGGAGTTACTTTGTTTTGAGTTTCACTTGGCTTTGAACGTGAAAGGAGGGCGCTGCTGTTAAGGTTTCCGAAGCTGAAAGTCTACGGCTTACCATGGCCGCCTGCTAGCCGAATTCCGTTGCCCAGCCCTGCGTGTGTGATCTGTACACCAAAGCCCCAGGCACTCAATATAAAGATGCAAAATGCAACCTTGTACTGAAAGTATATTTGGTAGGTACTGTGAATGGTGCTGTTCACTGCAAAAGTACATGCATTGTTCTGTAAAATGTATCTATTTAAAAAATTCACTCCCCTTTTTTCATCCCACAGCTGCAACTGTCCCTAGGCTTCCCCCAGCATCTTCCTCCCAAAGGCTGTTGCAGATAAGGCGGAGAAAGAAACGCACACGCGACGAGATGTTCTCTGAGCTAATGCAGTGCTCCCGCACTGAAGTAGGTCAGCAGAATCTGTGGAGGGAGACAATTTCCCAATACAAGCAAGAGGGCAGCGCTCGAGCTGAGAGGTGGCGTCAAGAAAGACCAGAGGGTGACAGAGGCGATGCTTGGGCTACTGCGGGAGCAAACCGACACGTTCTGGTGTCTGGTGGATGTTCTGCAGGAACGCAGGCAGGATGACAGACTGCCGCTGCAGCACATCTGTAACCACCCTCACCCCTCCCCAAGTCCCATAGTCTCCTCACCCAGAGTCCCCCAAAATCTGGGGGGAAGGCAACGTGCGAACAGCCACTCCACCCCTGTGGATTGCTCAAGCAGCAGAAGGCTGTCATTCCCCAAGTTTTGAAACGGCCTTTCCTTCCCTCCTTCCTCCACCCGCACCCCACCCTGGCCACCGCTCCAGTTCTCTCCCTGTCTTCCCAAATCTTGAATAAAAAATTGTTGTTTGTGAAACAACGGTGCCTTTATTTCCTTTCAAAGCAAAGTGCTCTGGAATGGGGGAAGGGGAGTTGGACCGGGGTTGGTGATTAGAGAGGATAGGCAATATAAACAGAGTAAACAAACGGGGGCAGGTTCTCATCAAGGAGAAACAAACATAAGAGTCACTGGTTACTCTGGTCAGTCTGGAAGCTAGTTTTCAAAGCTTCCCTGATGCGCATTGCGTCCTGCTGTGCTCTTCTAATCTCCCTGGTGTCTGGCTGCGCGTAAGCTGATGCCAGGTGATTTGCTTCACCCTCCCACCTTACGTCTCCCCCTTACTCTCACAGAGATTGTGGAGCACACAGCAAGCAGCAACAACAATGGGTATATTGGTTTCGCTGAGATCTGAGCGAGTCAGTAAGCGTCTCCAGCGCCCTTTCAAACGTCCAAACGCACACTCCACCACCATTCTGCACTTGTTCAGCCTGTAGTTGAACAGCTCCTTACTACTGTCCAGGGAGCCTGTGTATGGCTTCATGAGCCAGGGCATTAAGGGATAGGCTGGGTCCCCAAGAATCACTATAGGCATCTGCACATCCCCAACAGTTATTTTCTGGTCTGGGAAGTAAATACCTTCCTGCAGCCGTCTAAACAGACCACAGTTCCTGAAGACGCGCGCGTCATGAACCTTTCCTGGCCATCCGACGTTGATGTTGGTGAAACGTCCCTTGTGATCCACCAGTGCTTGCAGCACCATTGAAAAGTAGCCCTTTCGGTTAATGTACTGGCTGCCCTGGTGGTCCGGTCCCAAGATAGGGATGTGAGTTCCGTCTATAGCCCCACCACAGTTAGGGAATCCCATTGCAGCGAAGCCATCTACTATCACCTGCACATTTCCCAGGGTCACTACCTTTGACAGGAGCAGTTCAACGATTGCATTGGCTACTTGCATCACAGCCACCCCCACAGTAGATTTGCCCACTCCAAATTGATTCGCGACTGACCGGTAGCTGTCAGGCGTATCAAGCTTCCAGAGGGCTATCGCCACTCGCTTCTCAACTGTCAGGGCTGCTCTCATCCTGGTGTCCTGGTGCTTCAAGGCAGGGGACAGCAAGTCACAAAGTTCCAGGAAAGTGCCCTTACGCATGCGAAAGTTTTGCAGCCACTGGGATTCATCCCAGCCCTGCAGCACTATGTGGTCCCACCAGTCTGTGCTCGTTTCCCAGGCCCAGAATCAGCGTTCCACGGCATGAGCCTGCCCCATTGCCACCAGGATGTCTAGTTTGTGGGGTCCCATTCTCTGACAGAGGTCTGTGTCCATGTCCTCGTCACTCTCCTCACCGTGCTGACTACTCTCCTGATTTCTCAAGTTCCGGTTCTGGATAAAGCACACGATAATGAGTGAGGTGTTGACAACGGCCATAACTGCTGCGATGATCTCCACAGGCTCCATGCTCGCCGCGCTATGGCATCCGTGCTTTCAATCCAGGGAAAAGGGCATGAAACCATTGTCTACAGTTGCTTTCCCGGAGGGAAGGGGGGGGGAGTGACCGTTGAATGACAACATGTACCCATAACCACCCACTACAAATTTCTTGGCCCATCAGGCATCAGGAGCTCGACCCATAATTCCAATGGGCAGCGGGGACTGCGGGATAGCTACCCACAGTGCACCACTTGGAATGTCGATGCTGCCCCGATGCTGTGGACTCACACCACCGATTGAATGTACTTAGTGTGGACACACATGTTCGACTTCATAATATCGGTTCACAAAAATCAATATTGGTAAAATCGGACTACAGTCTGAGTGTAGACATACCCCATGTCTATTATAGATAAGGTAAACTACCTTTAATACAATATAAACTAGCCATGTTTAAACCAATGACCAGAGTATCCACTTGACTTCAAGGGATTATGTGACATATCCGGAGGCCAATCTCAGCACAGTAATCCAACACGTCATCCACACTGACACCTGGGCATTTCAGCTAGGGCACAGCAACCTTTATGCATCTCGTGGAGGTGGATTAACAGGTGCACTCCAGCTGCAGAGTCCAGGCGCTCTAAGTGCCTTGCCAGTGTGGACACCTCAGGAATTAGGGCGCCTGAGGCTGACTTAGTGCCCTCTAACTTGCAAGTGTAGCCAAGGCCTAAGATTAAAGCATCCAACACAATAAGGCCCTATTTCTGACTGGAACCATTGCACAATACAGCTGAGTGCTAATTAAGTCAATTGACCTGCAGTCTTATACGTTTTAGGGTGTACAAAGGCTTCAGGGATACCACCCTGAGGAAGAGGGATAATGGGAACCTTTTAACTAGAATTGTAGGTAGTGGACCACAGTGTGGCTGTGAAGTTCAAAAATTGATCAAATACAGAGCGTACAATCCTACTTCTTTGCCAAACTCCTTCTCCGCTCTCCCCACCAAAGAATGGAAATATGTATTTACCAGCCTGCAAGACCTATCACTATTATCAGTCCCTTGCCTAGTGCACTCCCCTTTAGGGAAGCATGTAGATGAGTACTTATACTTGACACGGGTGTGCTGCTTCAGCCTCTTATGACTGGATAGGCCAGACTGCACAGTAGCTAGGCACAATGAGGTCCATTATTGGGGCTCATACCCCCTACAATACACTAACTGAAAAGCCTACTACATTGTTTAAGACGTCCCAAAGACTGCAGATAAAGTTGAGGAATCAACAGGATCAGCTAAGTAACAATTGTGTATCCAGTCATGTAACAAGTCTGGTTTAGCACAACTCCACTGAGCCACAGTCCCAATCTTCATATTTCTATTTGATTATTTATATGCAAAAATCAAGTTGCTATACAATAGCAGTAGTAGAGTATTACTATGAAAAATTCAGGCAAAAATTCCAATTTCAAGGTCAGTGGCTGGACAAACCAAATGGTTCACTATTGATTCCTAGGATCTGTAAGATATGAAGCTTTTGGAATTAGATTCATAAAATTTTAAATGACAAGATAAAACGAGTATGTATCAAACATTTAATAGAGTTAAAAAAATTAGTTAAGCTTATGGAGGAAAAATCCATCAATGGCTATTAGCCAAGATGGTCAGGGACACAACCCCATGCTCTGGGTGTCCCTAAACCTCTGCCAGAAAATGGATCTAGACATTGGGGCAACAACACACTTGATAAATTGCCCTGTTCTGTTCATTCCCTCAGAAGCAGCATCTGGCACTGGCTGCTGTTGAAAGATAGGATATGGGGCAAGACAGACCATTGTTCTGACTCAGTATAGCCATTCTTATGTTATGTTCTTAAGTCCTCCAGAGGTAAAATATTTAGTGTTTTAACTGTAAGCTTGTCAAATAAAATGGGTACATTTAATCTCCGATTGTAGTAAATACAGAAATGCCAAAGATCAGAACATATTGCTTAGACAAGGTTACTCCAAGCATTCAGCTATCTTCAATAATATTTCTGAAGTTTTGAATAGTGGAAAACATAGCTCATAAAATGCTCATTGATAATTTAGAGCAGTGATATTCAGACCTCAGTAGTTCAGGAGCCAAATTAGTGGTCAACATTACCCAAAAGAGCCACAGTAGTGTGAATGACAGGGGAAATGTTTAGTTTTTCTATGCATTATTCTCACAGCAAACAAGTTAATAACAATGCAAATTGGTAACTTAGTTAAAGCATCCTGATTAAAGCAGTGTTTTAATCTGTATGGCAAAGAGCCACAGAAGACGCATTAAAGAGCCACTTGTGGCTCAAGAGCCACAGTCTGAGTATCACTGACCTGGACTAGCATATGATTAATGAGCAGTTTTGGTTTAGTCACACAGTATAAATTCTGATTCACTATTTAATGTTAACTTGTATAAGTTATTTTGAATGTAGAACATTTTAAAGATGCTTTAATAATTCAAACCATTTCTATATGAAACATGGTTAGCAAAGACTTCATGACAGTAAAAATTTCATAGCTACTCCTATTTATTCTTTGTAAGGATAAAAGGATTCTTTTGGGATTCACATTCTCTAGCGAGCTCTCCAATGGAGATTAATTGGAATTAATTGCTCCAGGACTGTTCATAAGACAAGGCTAGACAATTTTATGTTTAAGTGTAGCAGTAAGAGCAGCTGAAAACATGCTGAACGCTAGCCACCAATTCCTGCTCCTTAGTACTGTCCAGAAGAGGAGACTTGTCTGCACTACCTCATGAGATAGTAACTAGATTTAAACTTTAAGCCAGTAGCTTCAGACTGATTTTGCAGACTAAGTATGATGAGCATACTATTGCCGCTATTATGAATGATGGGGGTTAACAGATAACCTGCAAAATTAAGGGGCTTGAACTCCAAGTTATGTTTCATGGCATGAACTTCCTAATGCTATCAGGCATGCATGGATTGGATAATAGGGTAGACAGCAGAGGAGAAACTGATATTTGGTTAATGTGGTAAGTATTTATTTGGAAAGAATAGCTTTAACCTTCATAAGAGCAGCTTAATGCATATCCCCAAGTTTTTAAGCGCAGAAGTAAATTCAAGCTAATGAATACATTAATCTGATTCATATTTCAACTAAGCTGTACAAAAAAAGCACAAAGTGTGATTTGTAACACACTGCATCATCACTACAGACATTTTATTAAGCAAACTTTTATTGAAGCATTAAGTTTTGTGGTACAGATATATTTAAATTATCAAAGTCTAACACCATAGAGAAATTATAAAACCATACTTCCCCCTCTCCTGATCATCCAAGATATTTCATTAATAATCCATTTAACAGCTTTCATTTTCTATCCAAGGCTTGTTTATATAAATTTGCATTTTTTTCAACTTTACTCAGAAAGGGATCTTCAGTCTGTTTGTATTATAGGACCTCGAGCCAACATAATGTCAAATCAGTTGGAACAATGTTCAAGAACAAAAACCACTTAAAATATTGGTCCTCAAAATATAAAGCACCAAAAAAACCACTGGGTGCCATCTACAGAAGCAAATTGTTAACATTGGCAGATAACTTCTTCAATGAAGTCTTCAATCAACAATATGGTTAAAATAAGTCAAAATAATGTTCCAACCACTTGATTTCCAACCAAGCAGATTTCTTAGTTTAGAAACACTAAAAAGGTGCTTCATTTATAAATACGGAAGGAACAAAAACACCATTGCGTCAATCCAGAAAGTCAAAACAATATTGTGAGGACAAGAGGGAAGTCTCAAATTTGTAGTTATTAACTTGGTCTCACATCTGCTAAAATCCCACAATATTTGCAAACATAGCTGAAAATATGCCAACTCTTGAAAGCCTGCATCTATTAGTCAATAGACATTAAGTGACTGAATTACACACTTTTACTCATGTTCTATGAATAGCATTCTATTTCACTGTGTCCAGGTGTCCCAGACAGTTCTTGTTCTATGCAGTCATTCACTTAATGACATCAAGTCATGGTAAAAGGAACCACCACATTAGTTAGGAGGAAAACAGGTGAAGTCACAACACTGTCGAATACAGCATTAGTCACATGCACAACGTCACAGGACTTTCAGTCACAAGATAAAGGCATTGATTTTGTTTGGAATGACAAAACGAAGACATTTAGACCAGTTTATAGCATATTTTCTCAAAACTGGAAATGAAAGTTAGTGTAACAGTTTATTGAGAATGACCCAAGCTCATTAGCATAGCTAGCCTGGTAAATTCCACCGTCTTTTTTGCTAGGGCCATCTGCCAACAAATTTGAGCGCACCAACTTTAGTAAATTAGTCTTAAAACACGTAGCTTGAGTAGATTACAAAAGGTGAAAAATTATAAGCAACAGTGTAACAACTTTGCAAAGTACCAGTTCAACTATTCCAAAGCATCTGTATCCTGACAAATTACTTCCTGGGCCACCTCTGAATGTAGACTACCCTACGAACAAATATCAACTTGGGCAGTAAATGAGATGAGACCAAACTTGACCTAAGCTAATATTTGAACCCAAGTCTCTAGAAGTGAAAGGCTAGTGCATTATCCCACAGTGCTACAGCAAATTGCCCTTTAGTCTTTCTGAACAAAATCCTATGAGTTTAAAGGACTAAAGCTCTGAGTAAGAGTAATTTTATTATATCTCAAATAAAAAACCCACACCCCTATCTGTAGTAGTCTTTACTTGATCTCAATCTTGCCAAATAATTTCTATCAAGTGCAAGAACTTTGATTCAACCATTGAAATGTGACTTAGAAATCAATTTCATTAGAGAACACAAATTTGTCAAGAAGTGGTCTACAGATTGAAATTACAGCATAGATGAAAAAATCTGGCAGCAATTTAACAAAGAACTGCCTAAGATGAGAAGAAGGTTGAAGCCAATGTCTAATGAGGACGAAAGCCTTGTCTGTGGGGAATTTTTGGTGATACCTGGAGAAAAGCTATACTGTGTGAAATCCTAATGGAGTTGTTTTTACAAGTTTTGTAAAGTCTCATACAGTAACATTTCTCTACATGCACTTCAATTTCACAGCAAGAGTGGCATAGAATACCTAAACACAGAAGAGAGCATTCATGCAAGATATCTAACTCCTTGATATAATAATGCATACAATTCAAAATGATTATACTATGATTACATCTAGGGCTTTCCGCAACTACAAGGTGGTAGTGGAAAGCATGGCCCCCTGAATTATTAACTAGAAAGCAGCCACCACCTTCTATAAGGGATCTCTTTTTGCGTTTTTTCTTCATTTTTCTTAATCAACTATGTTGCTGCTGCTGCTTCTTGGCAAAACTGGTAAAAACAAAATTGTAATCATTGAACTGAGCAATCTGGCGATCAACACGTTTAAACCCTTCAATCTTCTGGGCAGAAGAAAACACTGTGCGACATTTAGAACTCTAGAAACAAAAAAAAATTAAGTTCTTACATTTTCTGAGCTTTTTCTTACTTAAATTAACATAGCAGATACAAACTTCTAAATTAGTTTGCGGCATATTCTTGGGATGCAATTATCAATGTGCTTCTTTGAATGAAAATGCTGTAGGAAGCTACTGCAGTCTATTAAGAAGCAACAATTCTGTTTTCTACCAAGCCCCCATGGTCTTTCATATGGCTTCTGTAGCAGATATGCAAGTTAGATGACCTGATCAGCACTTAAAAGCAGTGCTTCTAGAACTACCAGTTGTGACCAAGAATCAAGCTCTTATTTAAGTATATCCACAATGCCTATCCGAAAGTGACACAGGAATAATCCAGCTTTAGGATTTTTGCCAATTTTAGCAATTTCCTGAGAATGTAAAGGTATTTTAGAGAGCCCTGGCTTGAAGTCCAGATTAACTGACTTCTAAGTTGTGTTTGATATATGCCAAAATTATGAAGACTGTTTGGACCCTGAAGATTGCTTCTTCTCCTTAGCCCAAGCATCTACTGTTCAAATTAATGTAAATGGAAATTATAGGAAATGGAGAAGGGAAATAAATGATTTTAAAGCAAGGATATTTTATTTAGTTAGCATCTATGTCTATTACCACCTTATTTAGTTGCCAGTTAATGAAAGGAGACTTACCTGATTAACAAAAAGGGTGGTAACAAATTTTCCTGGTTTGAAAACATCTACAACCTTTCTAATCAGCTCATCATAGGATGTCTGACCAATGTTTGTTTCAAAACTAACGTAAGAAAACTCTGGTTCTGGAGTGATGTGAATAGTCCAATAAGTTCCCTGAGGAAGACAGAAAAAGTTAATTAGAATCATTCATAGAAACCTAACAATGATTTATGTGTCAATGCTCAATGATAGCAGAAAACGTATGAAACTTACATCCAATTTCATCCCATTCATTGAATACCCACAAGGATTGAACATTGTAGCATCAATGACAGAACCTGGTATCAGGTCACGAATTCCACTCACCTGAAATGTAGAAGTAAAGTTACATACTTCGCACTTTATACTAATAAGCTTCCATACTTTGTATTATACAAGTCTGGCTACCAAAATCAGTGAACTCCAATTTAAGAGACCAGGCTCAGAAAGGATGTCAGAATTCTTGCTTGGACAGAAAGAAGAAATTTAACATCAACTAGAGGCCCATTATACAAAGACTTGCTTTGTATCCAGCCCTACTCCTGTAGGAACACCTGCCACACAAATCAAGGTGGCCTGGCCCCTTTCCATCAAATCTTTAATGTATTTTCATACTAATGCTTAGTGTCAGCTCCATGTTTCACTGAAAAGCAAATTTAAGGATGAGGGTGTAATTAACAATGTTAGCTATGACTGCAACAGATAAAAATTGAGTTTAATAGTCCCAGCAGTCCCAAAGTGAGTAATGAGGACTGTTTGGATTTGCTCTGAAGTCTGAACAACATTCTCCCTTATTCATGTTCTAAAAGCAGGGTTCTATTTCACTGGAAGTACAGATCTCCCAGACAGTACTTGCACTGTACAGTCATTCACTTAAAAGCCATCAAATATAATATAACAAATCATAACATTAATTAGGAGGAAAAATAGATGAAGTCACAATACTGTTAAAGTCATATGCATATTTCAGTGAGAAGCAGTGACTGTCTCTTTACTGGAGTCAAAAATTTTGGGAGAGGGAAGGGGCACAAAAGATGGAATTCATACATAAATTTTGTTATCAGAAGGGGGACTTCCCCAACCTTCACCTTAAAAGAGGATTTTTTAAACCTTCACAGCTTTAGGGGAGTAGTTTTGTCTGCGTTTTAGACTGGTAGCCATATAGTTCAATTAAAATTAAGCTACGGACATGTCCATTCTTTTTATTTCTGCCAGTCTCCATCTCTTCAGTTTTACGTTTTGTCTGTTTCACAGTCAGTAGGTTCATGTCCTTTTTCTCTTAAAAAACCCATACTCCTTCACCCCTTTTCCAGACCACCAGTAAGCTTGCCATCAGCAAAAGAGCTGGGAGCTGCTTCCAACAGATGCTACAATGCTCTTTAAGTGAGCTGAAATAGGGACACTAGAGGGGAAAGATGCTCTTTTACAAAAACTAGTTCTGTCTCCAGAATTCCCAGCCTGTTTTGGCTCTGGGAGAAAGTCTGAACTATTTGTCTGCCATGGCATTTTCCCTATTATCTCTTTCCCTACCACAGGATGCGGATTATGAATCAGCAAGTGCTAGGTGAAGCTACAGTTGCTCAATTCTGACCACCCCATATAAAATTTAAACTCCAGACTTACACGAGTGACATCATTTGCAGTAACACCGTCTTTCATGTAGAACTGGTCCATAACTACTGGATCAAGCTCGCTCATCAGAATTTCCAGTGTCTGATCTGGCTGATTGGTTACCCGACTTTCTGGGAAATCCAGAGTGTATAAATACCTGTTTAATATACAATCACTTCTGTATTATACTAGCAGCACTTCAAACTAACCTGTACTTTAGAAAACAGATTTCAAAACCTTAAAAATATACCTACCAGCAATCAGAATTCATACGCCCCATGCAATAAGCTGCTCCATCTATTTGGGACAGAAGGAAAGTCCATTTATAATGCACCACAGCTGATTCCCTTCTCAGTGAAGGGACTAACCTAATTTCTATTCTTAACAAGGATAATGCAGTAGTAATTTATGGGACATGTAAAATGGTCTGTTACCCATCTATTTCGCACACTACACCTGTTGTAATCTTGTAGATAAGGACACTCAAAATATAGTATCAGAGGAGGTTGCGATAATGTTCATTTTTCTCTTTTCTAACAGATTGTCACGCAAGCCCATCATTTATCTTTTAGGTCTACCTTTATGAAAGATCTTTAGTATGTTTTATTCATAAGGGCAATGGGAATTAAAAACACAGCTGTGACCCATTACGATACAGTTACAGGCTAGGTCTTTAAATAGCAGGCTCACAAGCTAGCTGTTCACTATAACAAAACATACCTAAAGAACACTAGCTCAGGAGTGAATACATTAATATAAGGATGTATATTCTATCATTCAGGATCAATATATTAACTTCTAGTCTCCTTTTACTTTTTAATTGAGAATTTTAAATTTAAAGTACTTCCAAAACATTTTGAATTTTGTAAACTGCCTAGCTTAGTACATCATTGTGGTTCTACTTTGACCAGTGCAAACTGACTGGTACCTTTTACTCCGATTTGCTCTCTGTGCACATTCAGAATCTCATCTAACATTAATAAGATTACACTGCTTTTTGTTTCTGAAACCTACAGAGCCACCACCACTAAATGTCAGCTAGATTTTATTCAATCTTAGGTCAAAAGGATTGTTTACTACTTTCCACTCAATCATTCTGCATACCTTGCCCATGACAGTGGGATGTTACAAGTTCCTAACTGGACATAATGTGGGCTACAGAAGCTTGCCAGTGGTGACAAGAAAAGAACCTAGCTCAATTTTCAGATCCCAGGCTGAGTTTATGATGCCAGCAGTTAGAAGCACGTTCCATATCAAACATGTCGTTAACAGACCGCATGGAATCTCACAATGAAAGATTTAGAGCCACTTCAGTGTAAGACTAAACCTGCATGCTTTAAAAAAAAAGTTACTAGGACCTTGGAAGCACTACAGTAGTAGCCCCCTTGCTGTAGGTATTACGTTGGGAATCCTCATTGGCCACCTGTTTGAGGAGCACTATGATTTTAAAACTGCTGGCTTAAGCATATCAAAACCCTTCAAATAATAAACATAGGACTGGAAGGGACCTCAAAGGTCTAGTCCAGACCCCAGCCCTGAGGCAGAATTATGCATTATCTAGACCATCAATGACAGGTGACTGTCTAACCTGTTCTTAAAAACCTGACATTCCACAACCTCTCTGTTACCTTGTTCCAGTTAGGAAGTTTTCCCAATGTCTAGCCTAAATCTCCCTTGCTGCAATTTAAGCCCCTTACTTCTTATGAGAGAAGCAGCTATATTCCCGGCCAGTATAGCAGCACTGTGGGTAGGCATGCCAAGGTCTTTGATCCTGAGGTACTACCAGTTCAAAGCCTACCAGGCTCCTTTTAAAATTTATTTTTTCTATGGTATGCAATCTCTCTCATACACCCTGGTCAGGAAATTAGCATGTAGTCTTTGGTTCAGAGGTGGAGGAGTCTGAGACTGCCTGTACTGGCTGTGAAAAGCTACAACAGGGGTGGGCAAACTACAGCCCGCCAGCCATTTTAATCCAGCCCTTGCGCTCCAGCTGGGGAGCAGGGTTGAGGGTCGCTCCACACAGCTTCCGGAAGCAGTGGTATGTCCCCACTCCGGTTCCTATCTGTAGGGGCAGCCAGGGGGCTTCGCTTTGCATGCTGCCCCCACCCCAAGCGCCGCCCCCGCAGCTCCCATTGGCCAGGAACCGCAGCCAATGAGAGCTGCAAGGCTGGCGCCTGCAGATGGGGCAGCATGTAGAGCCATCTGGCTGTGCCTCCGCATAGGAGGGACATACCGCTGCTTCCGGGAGTCGCTTGAGGTAAGTGCTGCCTGGAACCTGCACTCCTGTGCCTCTCCCCGCACCCCAAGCCCCTGCTGCCCTGCCCTCTGAATGCCTCAGTCCCAGCCCGGAGCACCCTCCTGCACCACAAACCCCTCATTCCTAGCCCCACCCCCACTCCCCTGCCCAGAGCCCCCTCCTGCACCCCAACCCCAATTTTGTGAACATTCATGGCCTGCCATACAATTTCTATTCCCAGATGTGGCCCTCAGGCCAAAAAGGTTGCCCACCCGAGCTACAATAATGTTTTCAACAACTCTTACAGCCACTTAGCATGTGCGGGATGTCATGACTGCCACAGGAAGAATCAGTAATTTATTAGACAGACTCAACTAAATACATAACGTATGCTTTTAATACACAAATAGACAATGACAATATAATTAACTCACTTGGGAAAATTTCATTAAGGAACTCTACTTCTTCCTGGAAATTCCTATGTGGGTACTCCTGGTGGGAAGGCTTCATGAAATTCTTACGCGAGTAAAAGAAGCTCTGAAAAATAAAATCAACAGATATTTGGTATGCTTGGGTACTATTCTAGAGATTTTTACATTCTAGTTGGACAGCAACTAAGAGGTATAATTAGATTCAAACGCTCACCATTACTAAACAAATCAGAAAAGAAGAGGTTTTAAGTCTTGTGGAATAACTGCATTTCTTTGAGATGTCCCCCTGCATGGGTGCTCCACTTTAGGGTGCGCCTATGCCTCTCGAGCCCTTGATCAGAGATTTTTCTGCTTGCAGTGCCTGTTTGGGCTGTGCACACGCCCTATGCCTTCTCATGTCAGAGGCTATACAGAAATGTGTGGACAAACTGCCCCCAGTTCCCTCTCCACCTGAATGTCTCCACAAAGAACAAGCAAAAGAGCAGGTAGTGGAGCATCCATAGACGCACATCTTGAAGAGCTGCAGTTACTACACAAGATGAGTGACTACTACTTTGAATAGTGCTCCACTTCAGGTGACTTCTGAGCAGCTTCTCCCAAAGGGAGGAGGGAGCTTTAGAACTAGGTCCACAACTAAAGATAGTACTGCAATACCAAGAGCCGGATCGGACAGCATGGATTAAACTAAAGCTCAGTACTTAAAAAAAGTGTTTGTACTGAAGCCCATGTAGCAGCCTTACATATCTCAGACACTTGTACATTCTTAAGCAATGCTGTGGATGTTGCTTGTGACCTGGTGGGAGGATTTGAGGACTGACACTGACCCAAAGGCAAACTGAGTTTGAGACCCCGTGGTCTAGAACTCCAGGGCTTTCCAGCTCCAATAGTACTGGAGGAGGAGTCCTTCAATGGTACCAAATTGAGAGGTCAAGGATCTAGAGACTACAGATCTCACAAGGGACCTGAGCCTTTTTTGGAACAGGGTCCTTCAGATAAGATTTTTTACTCCTCTTTTCTTTGGGAGCCCTCTCAGAATCCTCCAACGACCTCCACTTCTTAGGGGAAGCCTGCTTCGGATCTGTCTGGAGACAGATGCATGGAGAAGAGGGATCTCCTGACCTGACTCAAGACACTGGTCAAAGTAATCATTAATAGTCTGAGCTTAATCTCCCTTTTGTTCTTTGTCCTCAACTTGATAGCTAGGGAGACACTGCACTTCTGGGACATGTGGGATTCCCTCAAGCAAGACACTTGGAGTGACTATCACTCAAAGGTATAGCCTCTTGGCAAGAGGGGCAGGATTTATATCTGGGAGCTAGGCATGCCTCCCCAAGAAGACAAGCCTCCCCAAGAAGACAAGCTTCCCCAAGAAGACAAGCTTCCCCAAGAAGACAAGCCTCTATTCTCACTACTAACACTTAAGTGACTATAACCACTAACAACAAACTAATCTTAACAAAACTATAATACAAAATTGCTGAGGCACACTCAAGCTGGGCACACTAGAGCTCCGTTTCAGGCCAAGGTGCTAAAGGAACCGAGGGCAGTTTGCCTGTGCATCCCTATGTAGGCTCATTGTCCAGCACAAGGAGGTATAAGGCACATGTACAGGCCAAACAAACAGACACTGCTAATAGAAAAATCTCCAATGAAGACCTCAAGAGGCATATGTGCACCTGAAGTGAAGCACCCACAAAGGACATACCCGAAGAAGAATGAGTTATTTATCAGGTCTCCTATACCAAAGGAGGCAAAAAATGAGCACTCTAAATAGATAGATATTTGAATAGCTACTTTATCTGTTTAACCTTTTACATTTAAAAAAAATAAGATTAGATTGATGGGCCCTACGTTTTCACTTCTGCTTTCTTTTATTGTTTGCAAATTCAAGGGGGGATAATCACATAGCTCTGAATAAAGTTCTAGATTCTAAGTCCACAAACAACATCTTAGCTCTCACTGACAACTTTACAATAAAATCCAGTGAATACACAAGGGAAAATGTTTCTTAAAGACTAAGGAAGCAATCTTATTTCAAACTGAGTTACATTTGAGAAGTATTCAGATAACTTGACCATGTCCTTTTTTAAAAAGGAACAAAGTTAAAAAGTACATACAGGATTTATGAATGCCATCTTGGTACAGAAAGGTATGAACATTATAGGAGAGGAGATTACATCATTAAAGGAAGCAGAGTCCATGGAAGCTGTGAAAGACTACATGAGAAACATGAATTCGAAGGTCTTTACTAGTACATTGCACCAAATCTGTTAGTTGTATTTCTGGCAGCTTACCTGAATTGAGTCAAACCCACTGTACTCCCTAGCAAGCTCCAACAGGGGAACCAGTGCTTGCAGTAAGAGGGTGGTACCACATGTCTTCAAAATGAAACGTCTCTTGGAGACAAACATGCTACTCTCACTGAAAAAAAGAAAATGTCTTGCATTAAAAATGGGATTGGTGGTTTAGATCTTTGTGCAGTACACTCAACAGGGGTTACAGTATATACACATTAAACTTTCTATGTACAAAACAAAACTTGGGGCAGGATTTGGAGAGCAATGATTAGACCAGGGGTGGGCAATAATTTTCGCTAGGGGCCACTCCACAAATTTTGGTAAGCTGTCACGGGCCGCACATTTCTACTATATTAATGGAGGGAATGTGTTGGAATGAAGGGAGGGAGCTCTGGGCTGGTGCAAAGTGTTGGGGTGCAGGAGAGGGTGTGGGCTCTGGGAGGGGGTTTGGTGCAGAAGGGGGCTCCAGGCTGAGCAGGGGATTGGGGTGCATGGTCTGGGAAGGAGTTTGGGTGCAGGAGGGGGTTCTGACCTGGGGAAGGGGTGCGAGGTGCAGACTCTAGCCGCAAGGTGCTTACCACAGGCGGCTCCCGGCCAGCGGCACAGCAGGGCTCAGGCAGGCTGCCTGCCTGCTGTAGCCCCATGCCGCTCCCAGAAGCAGCTGCAGCCAGTTGCTGCTGGCACATCTCTGCGCGCCCCTTGGTGGGAGGGGGGCAGTGGGTCTCCATGCACTGCCTGCCCCTGCAGCTCCCATTGGCCTGTTTCTGGCCAATGGGAGCTGAGAGGACAGTGCTGGGGGCGGGGGTAGTGCGTGGAGCAGCCTCCCCTCCGCCAGGGGCATGCAGAAATGTGCCAGCAGCAGCCAGCCGCTTCCGGAAGCAGCATGGGGCCACAATAGGCAAGCAGGCTGCCTAAGCACCCTGCTGCACCATGAGACTTTTAGTGTCCCAGACTCGGAGATTGCAAAGGGGCAGAGGAGGCTGGACAGAAATGTTAGTCATGGCAGGCCGGACAGAAATGTTAGACAGGACGGATCCAGCCCGCGGGCAGTATTTTGCCCACCCCTGGATTAGACTAATTCCATCACACTAGAGCCAAGCTTATCAATGCTAAGGTAGGTAACTACAGCATACAAAGCCAGCTGCTGCAATAGGCCTTTGCACCTGTGTGAGACAAATCAAAGTAAGATTTCAGCCAAGATTTTAAGACATGCTTAGTTATTTTTGGCTGCCCAGCTCAACACTTCAAAGGGGCCCCACCATTTTCCAATTGTGGATGCTCAGAATTTCTGGAAAGGGCCTGATTCATCAGAAAAGCCAGGAACACAATCTGAAAATCAGATTTATTCAAGGTGTCAACTTGAACATCCAAAAGTCATTAGTCACTTTTCAAAGTCTTGGCCTGAGATGTCAACAATAAGAAATCAAGATTCTTTAGAAGTGTGTGGAATTAGCCTCCACAATTGTGAATAGTTAATATGCCTTTTCTGAATAAGTATGCATCAGATAAAAGAAGCAGCTGGATAATTTACTGTTTACTTGCTGCGGCTGCATTTGAAAAAGCATTTTAACAAAAACAGGCAAGAATTCATGTACAATTCAGTATTATGAGCATTCCAAGACGGATAATATATATTCACAAATCTTGATTAGTAAATACAGCTATTAGAAAACAATGTCAGCATTCATGTGAGGAAGGTTATCAGTAAATCTCAGAAAGACGGTTTAATTTGAATAATCAGATCCATAATGCCCATATTTTCAGCATTTGTTTCAGATTATATTAGTTTGACCGCTGTATCTAATACACCAAATTAATTCATCTTTGGCTAAAAGAAAGTAACTTTCCTTGCCTGAAAATGCTGGGGGGTTTTTAGGAAACATTTTTGGTTGGTTTCATTACTATTTATTAGGATAGTGGGTGAGATAGCTTCTAGGCTAGCAAGACAAGACTACAGTACAAGCAGTATATACTTTTTCCCAGATATTGGGCAAGTATGGAATTTGAACTACAGCTTTAGTTACTGAAATGCTTTCCCTGAAACAAGAGCAATTCCATTCTAAGACTAATTAGCTTTATATACAGGCAGTGAAGGAAAGTAGTGGGCCAGAACAAAATCTCACTACTTTTTATAAAGTCTTAGATTCCAAAGCCAGAAGGGGATCATTGTGATTGACCTAATCTTCACAGGCCATAGAACTTCCCCAAATGAATTCCTGTTTGAACTGGAGCATGTATCTATCAAAAAACATCCAATCTTTATTTAAAAATTGCCATTGGTGGTAAATCCACCACAACCCTTGATAAGTTGTTCCAATGGTTAATTACCCTCACTTAAAAATTTACACTTTGTTTCCAGTCTGAATTTTGTCTACCTTCTTCCAACTATTGGATCTTCTTATACCTCTCTCTCCTACACTGAAGATCCTATTATCAACTATTTGTTTCCCTCTCTAATGGATCTGGCACTCGCCACTGTTGGAAGACAGAATACTGTGCTAGACAGACCATTGGTCTGACCCAGTATAGCCATTCTTATGTTTATGTTCTTATATATGACTGTTCTATCCTCATTATTTACCACTCTAATAACAGGCTTATACAATTGCTATGATTTCTTGTTTCCAATATACTTTAAAAACTCCTCACTGTCCTTAGTCCTGCCAACCATGGATTTTTCCCTGAAGACGTTGGCTTCTTTTATCAATATTCTACATTTCTATCAATTGCTACTTATTTCCCAAGCTAGATAGGAGGAAGTTTGTATCTAGAACAGTGCAGGTATTTCTGTGAAGAATGTAGCTTGCACAGTTTGCTCAAACCATGCCTTGAATTTTGATTTACATTACAGTCTCCTTTAAACTGTTCTAGAAGCTCAAATGGTGCCCCTTTAAGCTGCCATAGGAGTATACGTGGCTCTTGTTTAAGTGACAATATGGGCCCCATAAGTTTCAGCTGAAAAAGCAAGTTAGTGAAAAATTAGATCAAGACAGAGCAGCCTTGACAGAACTATAACTTACTTCATCTGCCAGTGAAGATATAGTAGCCAGAAGGTATAGATTAGTGTCTGTCCATAGTGGCATTCCAGAATTAGAATATTTGAGTTTAGTCATCAATATACCTTTAAACTGAACCATGGGTTAAAGAAACTGAACATGAAAACTAAATTGAGAACAGGACATTTGTTAGCCACAGTGAAAGTTAATTCAAATGGCATATACTAAATGAGATGCAGCCTTTAATGATGGATACATTTATGGAAGTTTCAGGGACTAACCTGGTCTGATCCTTTGATTTAAGATCACACTATCTGACAAATTAACCTAAGAAACTTGTAGAATCTGTTAGCCATGCTGAACAAATAAGTTGCTCTTTCTGTATTTTGCCAGTTCCAGAATTTGTTCTTGAGTTAAATACTATTTGGAGGCAGTCTTCTCCATTTCGTAATCAATTAGTAATTCAGATTGCCTCTCAATTTATGGCATGAGATACATGTTATGTAAGATAGCACACACAGTCATCTGTGTTTAAAGCCACAGGTTCATTACAAATCAGTGACTACTCAGACCTGAACTTCAGTGAGCCATATACTCAAGTACACTATTTGCTGAACTGGGAGATGGAGTGTTTGATATATGTTGGCTATGTATGTTTACTACTCCCTTCTTCTGGATGCAATGTCAGACCTGTTCAAATATTTGTTTCCTGTGGATGGCTCGCTTATGGAGAGTACTATGACTATAGATTCATTTTTCCTTTAAGAGACAGACAAATATAGGGGTTATGCTGTGTGCACAGCTTAGCTAGTTGTGTACTTTTTGCAGCCATGGATTCGTAACAGATTAAACAGCAATGAAGTACAAGACTGCAGATGCTGGAGGTTTTCTAACACAATTTCTTCAGGAATTTCTCACAAGCTCTCTTTTCTGCTTAACAAATGTATGAAAACTGAAACTTTTGTATTGTGAAGGACTGCCTCCAAGGTGCAGTTTGTGGTCCTTGTAGTGAAATGAGGGAGAGTAAAAATCTTAACCTTTATTTTCCCACACATTTCCATTTGACTGAAAAATTTAAAAGTTAAAATCTAGAGTCATACACAAAACAGGCAGGCAAGTGTGTTTTTGCCTCTCATTTTTTGGAATGTGGGGAAGCAGTTGAAAGGAGAGAAAGTGCAGAAGATTCTTTTCCTTAGTACAAGTTGTTCAAGATTCATGCAGTACAGCTGCAGAAACCAGGAGGGAGGAATTCCAGAGATTTCAGGGAATCTGAAGATTTGTTTATGGATGTCCTTAGTTCAGCAGCTATACTTGCTTTCCAGAGCAATTAGTCTGATTTCTATATTTCATGTAGATGTAACAAAGCAAGCCTTGAAATTAAGTTTTCAGTTAGTCTTCCCACACAGTGCTGAACATAATCCTTGTACATGTTTCATGAGCCCTTAATGTGGGAGATTTCTATTGATCCCAAGGCAATGTCTACTGATAAGTAAATTCATCACAGAACTAGACAGATACAAAGCTAATTCCTTAATCCTTTGAGATGCAGAACAAGACAAGCAGTGGTGCAAAACCTTTATAAAATGATTCATGATAATTGAGCACAAATGTGAAACATGTTTACAGTTGACAGACACTGCAAGATGTAGACATCAGATAAAAATCTGGAGACTAGAACTAGGAATGACTATTTCTTGGAAGAATATAATTATGTATATGCTTGTGTAAAACAAAGTACTTTGTTAGAATATTGGCTTACCTGAGTACATAAGCTTCCTGCTTGTCAGTTTTTGTCACACTTATGATCAAACAATGCACATTCTCCAAAAGTTTGTCCCACTCAAACCTATAAAAGAAGTCAGTAAGTCAAAGCTAATTCAAACACCAAGAGGATTTTTGCCACAGAATTCAATTTAATTCTATAAATTAAGGTATGGTGTCATTTTTAAGATGAAGTCTTTATATTAAAAGCAGTAAGCAACAAGAAATATCAGGCCTAAAACCTTCAAATTTAGTTTTGTTAAATGGTAGTTTACTGCCCCAGTTTGAGTTTACACATCAGCTAGCTGGTTTCCACCAGTTTTATTTTTAAGTCACCATGGCTTAATTGACACTGCATATGGATTTAAAGCAATCACAATTGCTCCCTTCCTCTGGGAAAGTATACAGCTACACTGGTTGGTTAATTAATTGCTTCCATACTTTACTAGAGAAGATTAACCAATTCCCTCACATTTTCACAGCAGGTACTCTTCAGCTCAGCTAACCACTCACTCCTCCACCATCCAGTGGCACTAGTTCCTAATAATTTGTAGATGACACCCTGTGGCATTAACTGGTGTTCAAGAATCCTTTTTCTACCTGCTAATTGACCATGGCAAGTCAAAAAACACAGCTTACACCAATCTGTTCAATAAGGCAGTTTAGCTACCCAATTGTGGTTTCAAATGTTAACACTTTAGACATTTTTGGAGATGAAAGATGCTGCGTATTAATTTGCTTGTGCAATGTAAATAGTATTGACAATCCTTCCATTCCCATTTTACCAGGAAATAGGAAATTAAACAATAAGTAGTGACTCCCAAAGCGAGCCTGTAAAAATACCTTCAATGTTATGTTATAAGTAAACTATTATAGAAACGTTCATCTATAGTCACAGCAGCTACTTAGCAAACTTAGTTTGGTTAGAAATGGACAACCTGCATTTGAGCTACCAGAAGTTTCAGTTAGAGTGCATTTCAGCCAATATTCTTCATACAAACTTCCAGCTCCCTTGGCTGTGAACAAGTGCTATTAACTTCTGAAGAACCATGGTCTAGACTAGAGATCAAAAAAACGCATTATGTGGCTTCTAAATAAAACCAACCATGTAACCTTGGGCAAGTCATTTAATCTGTGCCTCAATTCCCCATTTTACAAAAGGGGTATATTTCCTTTGTCTCAACTGTATGCTCTTTGGGGAAAGGACCGTTTATATATCTGGACAGAGCCTAGAACAATAGAACTCTGATAATCATTTCAAATGAGATTAAGGTCTAATTTTAGTGACATGATCTGTGGTAACTGGCATACAGGAGTAACATAGGAGGATGTTGTCTAAATAACCTGCGTGTGAACAAGCCATTTGCCTTTAAAAAAAAAAAAAAGCTGATTTCCCCCCCTTTGTTTTAACATAACAAATCTTGAATTTTTTAGTATCACTTTAAGAAGCTTCAGGACACAAACATTAATATGTTTTATTTAGGTTAACCTTCTGTGGGGCAGGATAAAAAAAGTAGTCCACACAGGATAAGCCACTGCATTATAATGCCCTGGTAATCATATAGGACGATGCACTAGGACAGGTTGTCTCGCCACGCCAACGCACAAATAAAAGTTTCAACGAATAAAGTAAAACCTGGTCAATTAAGACTAAAACTTAACTTATACAGCATATTCTAGAGACTATTTACTATCAGAGCACTATTTTTAAGCTTCTGCACAAAAAATATACTGGCCACTGGTACACGTTGCTCATCCCTTTAAACAAAATGTCACTGAAACGTCAGACTCCCAGAGCTTCTCCTACATTTATCTAATGTCTAACTTTCATAGAAGTTAAGAACAAGATTTTAAATAATGCAAAAGCACCAAAGCGCTAAGATCCATATCTACTGAAACTTGGTAAAGCTTCATCAACGGATGAAAAAGCTATGCATCCATATATTTAAATATCTCTTCTATAAGTGATCAGTGTTCACTTCAGCCACCACTAAACACCAACTAATTTCTTAATGAATGACAACAAAAATGTAACAGGCAAGCCACCATACACTAGTTATTTCACTTGACTGTTAAACATTTAAAACTTGCATTTAATGGGAATAAATTGAGTAATCAGAAGGTGGTGCACACTGAAATAAAGCATTAAGTTTCACAATTACGAAATTAATGCTGAATTCCAGTTTAGCAGTAAAAACTCGTTCATCTATGTATATTGCCAGTACAAAGTTGAACTCAAATGAAAAAGATAAGCAGAAAGTGTGTCACTGAAGAAAAATTCATTTGAGAATTAAACCTTTAAAGATTAACACAGTAACTTTCAGTTGAACTCTGAACTCACACTAAACACTTCCAGTAACCCATTTTATAGTCTACCATCTATATTATTTCTCAGTCTTCTATAATCAGTGATTTGAAATGAAGGAATCTAAAATGCATAGCAGGTGGTTTTTTAAATACAAGTCTAAGGTGATGAAATCTCTATTAAAAAATTAGAAGACAGACTTAATTTAGTTCCTCAACAGAATATATTAATCTGCATCTCCTGTCACTGTTAGCGATCTAGCTGCTGCTCTGTTCCCTTTCTGGTCTAAGTGCCCCTTATTACCACTCAGGTGGTCAGGCCTTGTGCCTTTACCTCTCCTGGGGTGGATTTCTGCCATTCTCTCACTCTTAGATCTGGTTGCAGTACCCTGTGTAACAGTGCTTACCCAGGTTCTGGCACCTGTAGTTCTTCCCTTAGCGAGTCTCACCAGTTGTGTATAGTTACAAAACAGCCTTCTTAATGAGAAAGTTATTCTGCAATAAGACTAAAGACATGAGGGAAAAAGGGTTTTAAAGAAATGTTCTTCATGCATGTCCATTTTACACTAAAGGCTAACCATCACCTGATGGTACCCTAACTACTTCTGACATCAATAGGTATTTCCCTCTTAGGCTATGTACCCACTACAAGCTTATGTCAGTATAAGTTATGTTGCTCAGGGATGTGAATAAACCACCCCCTTGACAAACATAAGTTACATTGACCTCAGTGCTAGTGTGGACATCGCTACGTCGGTGGGAGAGGTTCTCCCGCCGACATAACTTCTGCCACTTGTGGGGGCTGGAATAATTAAGTTGACAGGAGAGCTCTCTCCCGTCAGCACAGAACATCTGCACTAGCAGCACTACAGCAGCACCACTGTAAGCTCTATCATGTAACCATTGCCTAAGTCTGCTTTCTCCATACTCTCCCCACTATCAAACATCAATAGTCTTACTTTTTAAATCTGCTAGAGTTCTTTCAAATTCCTATGTGCAGAGGATGTTTTCTGTCCTGGCACTGTCTCAATCTCCCTCAAATGATTGTAGAGAAGTGGATTAGCTAGAGTCATTTTTCCCTTCCTGCTTATTTTTCCTTACAGACTTCCTATCGCACTTAACCAATATATTTATTCAGTAATCAGTATCTGTAAGTTTACAAAGCAGCTTCAATTCCATCAGTCCTGCTTTAGAGAACATTTAAATTAAACAATCTATAAAATTATCCTGGGCTTCTTGGTTAAACTATATCAAATTAAAATGCACATCCCTGAATAGCCTTGTAGCTGTCAAGCACAAATACTAGGAAGTCCATTACTGTCCGACAGGTGGTTTAGCTGACCCGAGTTTCGCTCCCACCTCACACTTTGCTCTAGACTGCTAAATCTTCAAAATTTAAGTTAACAAGCTTTCACAGAATCCATAAAATTTCATAAAATTAAAACAATTATTTCTTGGTTAACCAATCTGAAGATGCTCCTAAATCTCAGTGCATCTCATAGCAAGTTTTGAGTAATGTATGCAGGGTGGATTTGACTTAAAATAAAATTGATTTAAATCATGATTTAAAGTCAGGAAGACTGGATTTAATCACGGATTTCTACATAAAAGTGCATTCTTGTTCGTTTTTATAACCTTAATACATATTCTTCACAACTCAGATAGATGAAGGTTTCATTTTTAGAAGGTACACACCATACATTTTTAAGCGATTTATTTTGAAAACTTGAGGTTAGTTTTATAGCTATATCAGAAAATGAATGATTCTTTGGTTATTTCATTTACCAAAGGTAATTGAAACAGATATTTATGAAGTCATTGGGAGGTGAACTATCTCCAATTCAACAGGTTAATCATTAATATTTGGAGGATTTTCTTGCCAGGCTGTATTAGGAGGAGAACATCACCAGACAGACATTTAAATTGTTTTATTAAACTAAAACAACGTTATGTATTTTAATTTTTTTTCTTCAACAGCAAACAATATTTTAACAAAACAAGCATATGAATTTTTGAATTTAGCTAAACAGTCAAGTTTTTTAAAATCAGGTTTAAAAATTGTTTAACTAAAATAGTTAAATGAACTATTTAAAAAAACCAAATTCGATCAACTGCCAGCCAGGTCAACATGAGAAACTTAAAATATTGGCTTCTGCAGCTAACTCAGTCTTCTTCACCTTCATTTTCCTGTTTGTTCATAATCTGGAAAAGAAAAACAAGCTTTCCTGCTTTTTTGGGTCCCAACCAATTTCTCAATTTGGAATTAATTAGCCTAAAGGAAGAAAATATTCTCTCCCCACCGGCAGAAGAAACTACTGGTGTTAAAAGTGAGATCACTTCAACAGTCTCTGAATCCAAATGGTTAAATGACTTCCACCAGTTCACTGGTGAGACTCTCTTTAAAACATCATGAACAAACATATTTCTTGAATGGTTCACCCTTAGCGCTGAAGTTTATTATAGTTGGCACTACGGAGGGATGATTGCTGGATGTCCATGTCATAGCCAACTCTTCTTCAGCAGTTAAGGTTTGACCCTGGTACCGAGTATTAAAAACTTTGCAATAAAATGAGCTGGAGATCGTGCTTGTCCCATTTGTTTTTTTAATGCTCGTAATTTAACTCTGTCATTGCATATTTCTCTTTTTAAGATTTCATTCAGTTCCGTCCAAATTTCAACAGCATCAGCAATAAAACAGCTATTTCCCTGCATTTTGTTCAAGGCTACAGAAATAGGCTTCAGGGTACTCCGCATGTGTTCAGCATTTCTCTTAAGCTCAATGTTGAGAACTTTGGCTGTGATAGTGCCATCTGTTTTTTCACGATTTTGTTCACAAACTGTCATCAGATTAGGCCAGTTCTTGATACAGTGCTCAAAACTGTCTACTACTGAGTTCCATCGCATGTCTTATGGGAGAGTTAGCTTGGTTCCTCCCACTTTTTTCAGAGCAGCTGCTACAAAGTGGTTGTTATGGAAATATTCTGCAATTTAAACATTAGCCATTATTTCTGGAACACTGAAGTCTTTGGCTAGGAGGTACATCAAACAAGCACTGCAACTATGTTATTAGCTTGGGACTCTTCACTCTTCTAAATTTCTTCTAATCTTGGGATACATTTGCAGCATTGTCTGTGACCAAGCTGCGTACTAGACATTTGAATTTTTTTCTACAGTTTGTTATAGCTTTTACTGCTACTTCTTGTAAATATTTTGCTGTGTGTGCATTTCCTGATGTATCAATTATTTCTATAAGGAAGACATTCCCTTCTTGTGTTGTCACACAAGCACGTACAACAGGATCACTGGGGACATTGCTCCACCCATCAAGACTCAGGTTAATAATTTCATCCTCTAGACCTTTTGCACACTGCTCAATCTCTCTTTCATACACTTTTATCCAGCAATTTGTCTGTGACATCTGCTCTGTTGGGTGGACTGTATCCTGGTCTTAATGAGTGAACCATGTTAATGAGGTGTGCGTTCTCAATCATACGGAAAGGAAAGTTTATTGCATAAACAAACCAGACAATTTTTTAATCGATTACCTCTTTTTGTAATCTGCTGGTTCTTATCACAAACTTATCTATGGTGATTTCTGGAAGATGGAGTTTGGTTTTTTTCCCCTTTTTGCTACAGGTGATATACTGTGGCTATGTAACATACATGATGTGACTGAAACACTATCATTGGCGGATAACATTGAAACTATAGAAAATGATGGTGATCTTGAAGGTGGATAGTCTTCAGAATCCTGTATGCTGAGGATGGATTCTCCTAAACAAAATAAGTCAATGCAGTTATTTATTATTACCATACTTCTCATTTAGTATTACTCATTACATTCACTAACGCTCAGTACTACTATAAAAGGTGAAATTGTAAAAGGAAGATCTGCCTATTTCAGCTATTTATTTTTTATCACAATTGCATCTAAAATGATAGTATCAGAGTAACAACTATATTTTTTTCCTCAAACATGAGAATTCAAGAATAGTCCAGAAGGAAGACAGGCAGTCCTTAAGAAAGAAGAATGAAATAAAGAAGTTTACCAACCTGAAAATCCTGCATGTTCAGACATGTTCCTTTCATCATCTTCAACATAGCTTCCTCCTGAGAAGGAACACTTCTCATGATGTTTCATTCGGGCAACCAGGCCTTACATTTCTTTGTTGAACTGTTTATATTTTGCACATATGTCCGTCTTACCCACAGATAGAGGAACTTCATTAAAATATTCCCAAACTGGGTCTCTTACTGCCCGCTGCCATTATAGGTTTTCCCTTCTAGTGAGAGAATGGTATGGTAGATCTCAAAGCAATGAAGGCTACACTCAGAAAGACCTCAAGACGTCTGGAATATACTGCTCAAACAGTTTCACGTTTGTTTCTAATGCATGTCCCTCCCTTCTCACATTTATCTCCAGACTTCTTCTCCTGGTCCAGATCTATTACGCCCCCAACAATCTTCTATTCATTGCACTTCTTCAAACTTTGCACTTTTAGAGAGAGGTAAGGGATTGACTCTGTGTACACAAATTTGCAGAGGGACAATAGGTTTGAGGTCTGTTATTTCTCACCTCTATATATTTGTTTAAAACATGTTTACAGTTAACAAGCATATTATCTCTGGAGACAAAAATCCAGTTTGAGAACTGCAACACTAAGCATCTCTGATGGTTATCTTCTAGACTGAGCACTGAGTCCCATTGGGTAGACAGAAACATTAACCTAAATAATCTATACAGAAGTCCCTGGAACTCCATAAGATTGGGTCCCTAATGCATGAACTATTGGAACTCATTTACAAAACTTTTCTTAAACATTAACACAAGAACGTAAGAACGGCCGTACTGGGTCAGACTAAAGGTCCATCCAGCCCAGTATCCTGTCCACCGACAGTGGCCAATGCCAGGTGCCCCGGAGTGTGTGGACCTAACAGGTAATGATCAAGTGATCTCTCTCCTGCCATCCATCACCCCCCTCTGACAAATAGAGGCTAAGGACACCATTCCTTACCCATCCTGGTTAATAGCCATTAATGGACTTCATCTCCATGAATTTATCCAGTTCTCTTTTAAACCCTGTTATAGTCCTAGCCTTCACAACCTCCTCAAGCAAGGAGTTCCACAGGTTGTTTTAAACCTGCCGCCCACTAATTTCATTGGGTGGCCGCTAGTTCTTCTATTATGGGAACAAGTACATAACTTTTCCTTATTCACTTCCTCAACACCACTCAATTTTATATACCTCTATCATATCCCCCCTTAGTCTCTTTTCCAAGCTAAAAAGTCCTAGCCTCTTTAATCTCTCCTCATATGGGACCCATTCCAGAGCCCTAATCATTTTAGTTGCCCTTCTCTGAACTTTTTCTAATGCCAGTATATCCTTTTTGAGATGAGGAGACTACATTTGTGTGCAGTATTCAAGATGTGGGCGTACTATGGATTTGTATAAGGGCAATAAGATATTATCGGTCTTATTCTCTATCCCTTTTTAAATGATTCCTAACATCCTGTTTGCTTTTTTGACTGCCGCTGCACACGGCATGGACGTCTTCAGAGAACTATCCACAATGACGCCAAGATCTTTTTCCTGATTAGTTGTAGCTAAATTAGCCCCCATTATATTGTATGTATAGCTGGGGTTATTTTTTCCTATGTGCATTACTTTACATTTATCCACATTAAATTTAATTTGCCATTTTGTTGCCCAATCATTTAGTTTTGTGAGATCTTTTTGTAGTTCTTCACAGTCTGCTTTGGTCTTAACTATCTTGAGCAGCTTAGTATCATCTGCAAACTTTGCCACCTCACTGTTTACCCCTTCTTCCAACATTACATGAATATATTCTCATACTATAGAATTAGAATATATAATCCCTATTCTATGATGAGATATCTTTGAGCTATAATGTATCTTAATTAAAATTATGTTTGGATGGATTTTTTCCTCAAAAAGCATTTTATCAAAAAGATCCAATTTGAACAAAAAAAATCAATTTGTGTTTTTTTTTTTAAATTACTGATTTTTATCCACCCTGTATAGTAATGGTTTGAATAAGAGATCCTGTACTATTAAGTTAGCTGTATGTCTACAGTATTGACTGTGCTTACTTTTTTTTGCTCTGTTCTTAAACACTCAAAAGACAGCACAATCTCCATCCATCTCTTATGTTTACCAGGTTTTTCAGATTTAAACTAGTAATATTGTTCCAACATGCTGCATTTGACCACAGTATGAGCTATATAAACAAACTGGCCTTGAGAAGACTTGATGCAAAGATTCTAAGAGGAATAAAAAGATACCTTGGTATTTTGTAAGAGACTGGATTCAGGAGTACATTGAAGACAGACTGTCTCTGTATCTTCCCTCTTTTGTGCAGTTCAACTGAAATGAAATCGGTTTTCGTACTCATTTATTTTACCCAAGTGAAGGATTTTTCCCTTGACTCCCAAGGTGGTATATTTAAAGGCTTTTTTTTTAAATCTAGGCACTCTATTCACTGGTGATCAGTTCCTACATTCTGATGCCAACAGTGTTAAGTGTTAAAGTCGTACATATATTTTCTGTTGGCTGATTGGAGTGAAGCCTTACACTCCACTTGATGGCATTTTTCTTAGTACCTTGATAACTTTAGAATTGATCAGTTGCAGTTTTCAAAAGTTTCAGAAAATGTTCAGGGGAATGTTCAAGGCAAAACCCCTATTGATTTTACTGAAAGTCTGACAGCCAGAAAAGCCTGGTTTTCATTAAGATCACTATGTAGTCACTACTACAGGGGTGAGGCAATGACTTCAGTGTTAGGACATCAGAGCTTCCTCCACGTGCAGTGCCAAATGTACACCATGGGCCTGATTTTAGTGGCACTCAGGCTGCTGGAAGCTTGTGGCCAGCCCTTCCTCAAGCCAGCCCTCCTTGCCCTGCCCCCCACCCCCCAAGTCCAAACCCTGTAATATTGGCCAAAATCAGAAAAGCCTGATTTTAGTGAAATCAAGTTTTTCTGGTTTCCCATTTTTTGACAAAATCAATAGGGTTTTGATCAGAGGGGGTGACGAGTGGCCTGCCTGGGTGTACAGCTCAGCTAAGCATGCAACCCTCTAGTAATTTAGTACTTAAATGACTACTGCTCCAAGGAAAGTTTCTGAATGTGTATAAACAAGAAAACAAACCAGGAAGTACTGGATCAAATGTATAGTTCTGTTTTCCAAAACAGAAATAAATGAGAACAAATGACTAGTAAATGAGCTGAGAGACAACACCTGCTTACTTAAAAATTGATTTATAAGGCCATGTCTACACTACCACTTATGTCACCAACAGGGATGTGAAAAAAAACTAGGTGATAAGTTTCGCCAGCGTAAGTGCTCACGTGCACACTTGTGTTGGTGGCAGAAGCCGACATAACTACTGCTCCTTCTTGAGATGGTTTTATTATGTCAACAGGAGAGCGCTCTCCTGTTGGCACAGAGCAACTACATGAGCCATCTTACAGCAGCACAGCTGCATTGGTACAGCTGGGCCTCTAAGTTCGCTAGTGTAGACATGGCCTAAGTGTTGCTGAATACCACGCCTGGGGACTGATGCAGGTACAGTTAAAGGTACACTAGGGAGAGTTTTTCAGGCTGGCCCAGGCTGAAGACCAGTTTATGGGGAGCGGTGACCTTTTCATTTAGGGAAGGGAGTTTCTAGCCCTTATGGTTGTAGAGATGTTTCACATTTTTGAGGTTAAATCAATGCAGTGATGCCTGTGTGAATCTGCAGATATATTAAAAATAGCTCAGAGGCGTTAACTGCCCCCATTTATCTCAATCAAGGCCCTGTGAACACCGGGATTCTGTGGCCAGGAAATCTGGCATTTTTTGTGGAATTGGCATGCTTTTACCATGGGAGTCTATTTTTCTGCAGCCAAGTGCTCAATGTTATTTTTCACTTTTCTTCCTCCTCTCCAATTTTCCCCTCAAGGGGACATTAACTGGATTACATTATTTTTTCCAAGCAGCAGAGCAGACCCAACAGTTCCTCCCCCCCTCCCCCCCACCTGTGGATCCACTACTTGAAGCCTGACCTTCCTCTGGCGAGCTCAAATCAGCTTATCAGTGTCATAATACTTCAGAGTTGTTAAAGTAGCCAGTAAAGGATTCTGGGACATGCATATGGCCATTAAAAGAAAAGAACACCAAGCCACCTGGATCCAGCTACTCACCTTTGCAAAACAAAGCCCTCTGCAGTGACATGGTGTAATGCTCAAACAGCCAAAGCTGTCTCAAGACTCCTAAGTGGGGAAATCCTGATTGACACTTAAGTGCTGGGTGCAATGTTTTGTTGGGTTCTGTTGTCAAAATAGTTTTCTTCCCAATGATGCAGGCAGTTGGCGATTGAACATCTGCAGTGGTCCCTCTTGTGTTTTTCCACCCCTTCCTCTATGCATGACACTACATGGCTGTAGTCTGGGTGGCAGGGGTTGGCATTGCCCACACAAACTGCAAGCCTGGGGCAGACAGTGTGAGGACACAGGCCAAGGGCTGCTCTTGGGCACCCTGCCCCCCGTGTGGGGCAGGTGGATGGTCCAGGCCTCCCACTGTGTCCCAGGCTCCCTGGGAGGCTAATGGTGCCCAGGTCCAGCTACAGGACTGGACAGGGGGCGGTGCCTCAGGTCCTGGAGAGCAACAGTAGCAGGGGAGAAAAAGGAAAAGTGTTTCAGTGGCCATAGGCTATCACATGCCCCTCACCACCTCAGCTTGCAGTTTGGGAGGGGGAATGCCAGACCCTGACCTCCAGACAATGTTCATGTTAGAAAGGGAAGGTAGTATGGGCCCCTGAGCACCTATGGTTTTGCTGTGGGTCATCTCTCTCTCTCCCCCCCCCACACACACACACAGACAGCTGCAGATGGCCCAGGCCCCTTGCCCTACTCACCATAGCTAGGACAACAAACAAATTCAATGAATACCTTGTAGAAATGAAAATGTTCTGCTTTACACTTGCCATATAAAAATCCTTCCCCTGAATCCATGCAAGTTTGCACCAAATGGTCCCTTTGTGCTGTGCCTGTTTTACAGCTGAAAGTGTAGCCTTCACACTTCCTCCACACCAGCGGAGAGAGTCTCCCAGATAAGACAAAGGCGAAAGAATGCATGAGGACATTTAATGAGATAATGAATACCTCTGGGACAGTGGAAACTGAGCAGAGGGCATGGAGGATTGCTCTCCCAGAAAAAATGGAGATGGACATTATGAGCAGGAGAAAATCCCATAAGAACGAGCATGGCACAGAGACGGTGATGAGGATTCTGAAGGAACAAAGACATGTTGAGGCATCTGGTTGACCTACAGGAGAAAGCTTGAGGCTTGACTCCCTCTGCAACCCCTGCAGAACTGCATTCCAACATGGCTGTACTCCCCCTCCCCCCCACACACACATTCCATCAGGTGTGGGGGGCAAATGCAATATCCCTTCCACTCAGCCTCAGGCAAGGATGCACAGAATCACAGCCACACATACTGATTTTTAAAGAGATTAATGTGTTTTCCCCCTCCCCGTTGTAATCTCATCTTTCCAAGGTTTAATTCTTTGTCAAATTTTTTTTTGCACACATAGAAACGAGAAGTCCAGGCCTTGAAAATGAAATCTTTATTAATTCAAAGTGTGGGGAGGGAGGGATGGGGAAACTGAGGGACCGGGGGTGTGAGCACACCTTACAAAGATCCAGAGTGGTGGATGGAAGTCTGGAGTTCTGGCTCCCATCCCTTCCACACTCTAAGCAGTAGCCCACGCTCCCCTCACTCACAGCAGCCACTGTTCCAGCAACTCATCTGTGCTGGAGGCTGAGTCAATGCCCATTCCCCAGGCATCAAGTACACTCCCCATTCTCCAACACTACCTTTGGAAGGGCAAAGGCTGAATGGAATGTCTCCCCAGTGATGGTCTCCCCAGCAGTAGGTTGGGAGGCAGCTCTAGTGGTGCTAGTGGGCAGGGGCTGGGAGTTTTCAGAGCAAAGCAACAGGTATTTTTTTCCAAGGTAACATCACTACATACACAGCAGTCACAGCAAGGTTCAGACTATTGGTAGGCACATAACATTACTGTGGGTCATTGTAACAGGTTGTGGTCATCACCATGGCGCCTCCTGCTGATTGCTCTGGGAATTAGTTCTGTCCATCAGCAGGGCTTCGTCCTCTTGTGGTCTCTCTCCCTCACTGCTTCTCCATTGTCTCTGCTGTCTGTGGGGACCCACATCGCTCCTGGACCGTGGCAGCCTCTTCAGGGCACGGCCCTCCAGCTGTGCCCCAACTCCATTATCTCTCCCCTTCTGGGTCAACCAGCAGTCCTTCGCCTGCCCTCTTGCCGCAGTGGCAAACTGCAGCCCCTAGTCCAGCCCTTCGCTTAGAGGCAAACTGCAGTTTTGGCTGGCCACTTCCCGTGGCAGCCAGTAGGGCAAAGGGGTAGGCGAGCCCACTAGCTATTCTGGGCCCCAACCAAGGGACCCTATAGCAGGCAGCCACTCAATGCCTGTCCTGGGCCACTTCCCCATAGACCCAGCACCTACTTGGCTCCTATATCAAGGCCACAGTCTGAGAGCCAGCCAGCCTGGAGCTCCGCTTGCTTCTCCAACCCTGCCCAGCACTGCTCTGTCCCAGATGCTTCTCTCTACAGGCAGCCAGTCCTTCTCCCTCAAGCTCCAGGGAGAGACTCCGCTCCTCTCTTCCCTGCAGCCTTCTTATAGGACCCAGCCTGGCCGCTTCTAAGCCTTCCTTTGGTCAGTTGGGTTTTGCGCAGCTGCTCCATGGGCTGCTATTAACCCTTTGCCAGCCAATGAGGAGCAGCTGCCCCATCACAGTCATTAATAAAATGGGTTTTCAAAGTCTCCCTGAGATACACTGCTCCACTCAGTGGTTTGAGCATTGGCCTGCTAAACCCAGGGTTGTGAGTTCAATCCTTGAGGGGGCCATTTAGGGATTTGGGGCAAAAATTGGGGATTGGTCCTGCTTTGAGCAGGGGGTTGGACTAGATGACCTCCTAAGGTCCCTTCCAACCCTGATATTCTATGATTCTATGATTCTATATCAGTGACTCTTTAAACAGCCAAAGGCCCATTCAACCATTCTGCACTTGTTGAGCCTATTGTTTAACCGCTCTTTGCTGCGGTCCATATGTCTCGTGTACGGCTTCATGAGCGATGGGAGTAAGGGGTAGGTTGGGTCTCCCAGGATCACTATTGGCATTTCAACATCAATAGTGATTTTGCACTCTGGAAAACAAGTCCTTGTTTACAGCTTTCTGAACAGACCTGTGTTCTTAAAGATGCATGCGTCAGACACCTTCCCGGACCATCCCACGTTGTCAGTAAAATGTCCCCAGTGATCCACCAACACTTGCACCACCATAGAAAAGTATCCCTTGCTGTTTATGTACTCTGTGGCAATGGTGGTCTGGTGCCAATATGGATATGCATGCTATCGCTCCACTGCAGTTGGAGAACCCCACTGCGGCAAAACCATCCAGTATCTCCTGCATATTGCCCAGAGTGACAACCCTTCTTAGGAGAAGGCGATTAATGGTCCTGCATACTTGGATCACAGCAACCCCCATGGTGGATTTCCCAAATACAAATTGATTCCCCACTTACCAGTAGCAATCTGCCATTGCAAGCTTCCACACAGCAATCGCCACTCGCTTTTCCCACTGTCAGAGCACACCTCATTTTAGTGTTGCTGCACTGCAGGGCTGGGGAGAGCTCAGCACACAGTTCCTGGAAAGTGGCCTTATGTGTACAGAAGTTCTCCAGCCACTGCTCATCATCCTATACTTGCATAATGATGCAATCCCACCAATCAGAGCTTGTTTCTTGGGACCAGAATTGGCACGCCACTGTGTTCAGATGCTGCGCAACTGCCAACCAGGAATTGTTTTGTTCCATGGCTTCCAGTAAGGCTACTTGAAGGATATTGCAATGTTCCATACAGCAGCACCTCTCTTGGCTCTGGAAATACCACCAGATAAGGTGTGTGGTTTTTGTAATGCTCAGAATAGTGCACAGCTGTGTGGGATCCAGATGGCATACATGCAGTTATGCCAGCCTTTTGGAAAATAGTAGCTATTTGCAAAATAGTATGGGTTGCAGATAAAATCAGGGGAGGGAGAAAAGTGTATCATGGGACATTGAAGCCATGTTCCCAGTCACCCTCGTTTGCAAGCCCTTCCCAAAAACCCCTGCAGCTATGCATCCAAGCACTGCTAGTGAGGATGCACTCCACCGACAAGGACTGTGGTGTGGATATGCACAATGTAATTACTCGCCTGTATGTCGACTTAAGTTTGTAGACATGTGAGACTGAAATGTGGAGTGTTGATCAGTCCCACTGTCTGAAGTCTGAGTTGTTAATTGCTGCCTGGTGGTAGGGGGCAGAGCTGAAATGAGCTAAGCATGGTGACTTAGTATAAAAAGTCAGTTCTCAAGCAAATTCCAGAGTCGTGAATAGGGGCAGAAAACACTTATGGTAGGAGCTCAGAGAAAGTGAGATTTTTCTCTTTCCAGGTCCCACTCAGATTTCAAGGTGACCAGCAACAGAACAGTTGTGGTGACTTGCCACAGATGTGCCATGTTTTCTTTCCTGAAGTCAGAAGTGACTTCCTGTGCATGAAATGCAAGCTGGTGGCTGTGTTGGAGAAAGATTCTTAGATTAAGGGGCAAGTAGAGACGCTGAGGAGTTCCTAGATAGCCAGGTGCAAAAAACATCAGTACACCAAGTTCAAGAACAAAAGGAGCTGGCCATCAAACAATCAGAGAAAGAGGAAGTCAGGGGAGACCTGGCAGTGTGTAAGCATGAGAAGAGGTCACAGTGGTGTTCTACACAGCTGGGGACAGAAGATGGGCAGGCTGTAGCTACCAGAGAAAAGAGGACCAGGAGAAATTCCACACAGCTAGCAGTTTCCAATCGATACCAGGTCCTCAACATGAAAACTGTGGAAGATACCTCAAGATCCAGCTGGTCCAAGGGAACGTATGGGACACCATCTAGCCCTGTAGATGGTAGCTCAACTCAACTCGTAAGAAAAAAAATCAAGCTTGCCTATGAAGAGTTCTCCAACTGTCTAAAGACGACAGACTATTCTTGTTGGGGATTCAATACTTGGAAGAACGGAAAAAAACATTCTGCAAGGCACAGGAGGACAACAGGATGGTGTGCTGCCTTTCCTGAGCCAAAACATGAGACATCACTAACAATTAATAGGATTCTCAAGTTAATGGGCAAGGATCCATTTGTGATGGTTCATATCACTAATGACACTGTATTGTGGGATATATCAGATCACACAAGACTTCAGGGTACTTGGAAGGGTGCTGAAGGAGAAGAATTTCCAAGTGATCACAGTTTCTTCCTGTCCTTTGAGCAAAGGAAGACAAGGCAGAAGACTTAAGAGCATGGGTAACCAGAGAAATTGGAACTGCTCATTTAGGAACATAAATTCAATCTAATTGGTATTGTTAAAACCTGATGGGGAATGATCTCCATGACTGGATTATTGAAATCAATGGTTGTAGCCTATTCAGAAAGGATCAAGTGGGCAAAAACAGGAACGGGAGTGGCACTCTATCAAAAAATGTTTTGGGAGTCACGGATTACTTGGAAGAAAATTATTTTGAAAGCTTGTGGATCAACATCTTAACCAGATGTGTATTAGTTGATATCTGCTACAGACCATCAAATCACACCAGGGAACAGGATAACTGGCTCCTTACACAACTACCTATCATGTGTAGGAAAAAAAGCTGTGTGATCATAGAGGCCTTCAAAACATATATGCTGGAGATACCAGGCACTAGTACTAAAACACCCACAGAATTTCTAAATATTATCGATGACAATTTCCTAACTCAAAAATGTTGCCTTCAACACAGGGGAATTCTACACTAGACCTCATCTTGAGGGATAAAGAGGAACTAATCACACAACTAAGAAAGAGCTAACTGTAGTTTAGGTACAAGTGACCATAACTTAATCCCATTTATAAAGTGCAAACAGAATGAAGTCCAAACCGGTAATATATATGGTTCTTGAAAATGTCAGTTTCACAAAGCTGAAAACAACTAAGCCTAATTAGTTGGAACAATTTAATAGGAAAAATGTGAATGATAATTGCAAATTGTTTAAGGACTTCACTAGAGGTCCAAATCGCCACACTCAAGGAAGACTACTATATTGGTTAAAAACAACCTGGTTTAAAAGGGAAGGGAAGTAAGCTATAAAAAAAATGTAACACAAATGGAAGAAAGTGGAAGATGATAGCATAAATATAAACCAAAAAATAGGAATTGTTAGCAAATTGATAAGAACCAAAGGGATAAGGAAAAAAAATCTATGGCCAGAGTTAAGGATAATAAGGAGTTTAAAATTAAAACAAAAAGAATGCTAACAGCATTGGTCCATTACTAGATGAAAAAGGCAAAATCAATACAGAAAAGTTGGAAGTGTTCAATAAATATTTCTGTTTTGTATTTGGGAAAAACAGATGATAGTCATATGCTAACACTTTCATTCTATTAGCATCTCTGGAGAATGTTAAACAGCAGCTACTAAAATTAAAAAATATTTAAATCAGTAAGTCCAGATAACTTGCACCCAACAGTTTTAAAATAGCTGGCTGAGGAACATGCTGGACCATAATGTTTATTTTCAATAGGTCTTGGAACACTGGGGAAGTTCCAAAAGATTGCAAAAAAAGGTAATGTGTCATTATTTAAGAAGGGTAAGGGAAATGACCCAGGTAATTATAGGCCTGTCAGTTTGACACTGATCCCAGGTAAGATAACGGAATGGCTGATACTAGACTTGATTAATAATGAATTAAAGTAGGGCAATATAAGTAATGCTAATCAACTTGGGTTTATGGAAGATGGACTCTAATGACTTTATGAGAATACAAGTTTGGTTAATAGAGGTAATAGTGTTGATGTAACAAACGTTTGTAAGGCATTTGACTTGATACTGCATGATATTTTGATTAAAAACTAGTAAAATTAACAGGGCACACATTAAAAGCTGACAAATTGATAGGTCTCAAAATGTAGTTGTAAATGGGGAATCAGCATTTAAAGGGTGTTTCTAGAGGGGCCCCACTGGGATCAGTTCTTGGTCCTATGCTATTTAACATTTTTATCAATGACCTGGAAGAAAACCAAAATCCTTAAAAGTTTGCAGATGACAAATATTAGGGAAGTGGTAAAATAAGGAAAGAGGACAGGTCACTGATACTGAGCAAGGCAGATTGCTTGGCCTCAAGCAAACTATGGTTTAATATGGCTAAATATACATACACATCTAGGAACAAAGAAGGTAGGCCATATTTAAAAGATGGGGGACTGTATCCTGGGAAGCAGTGACCGTAAAACATTTAGGGGTCATGAAAAAGGATGAGCTGAACATGAGCCCCCATGAGAGACTGTTGCCAAAAGGGCTAATGCAATCCTTGGACCCTCATGGATCCATGAGCAGGGGAATCTCAAAGGGCAGAGATTATTTTACCTCTATATTTGGTACTGGTGTGACAACTGCTGGAATAGTGTATCCAGTTCTGGTGTCCATAACTCAAGGAGGATTTTCATAAATTGGAGACAGTTCAGAGAAGAGGAATGAGGATGATTAAAGGATCAGAAAACATGCCATAGACTGAGCGCCTTGTATCTATCACTATATCTTAAAAAGAAGATTAAGGGGTAACTTGGTTACAGTCTATAAGTACCTACACGGAGAACAACTATTTGATAATGGGCTCTGCAACCTAGCAAAGATAGATA
Source organism: Chelydra serpentina (assembly GCA_037349315.1). Taxonomy (NCBI): domain Eukaryota; kingdom Metazoa; phylum Chordata; order Testudines; family Chelydridae; genus Chelydra; species Chelydra serpentina. Next base: position 52,041,657 of record JBAIAC010000010.1, read on the forward strand.
AAACAATTCAATGACTGGAAGTTGAAGCTAGACAAATTCGGACTGGAAATAAAGCACTGATTTTTAACAGTGAGAATAATTAACCATTCGAACGATTTACCAAGGGTCATCATGGTAGATTCTTCATCTCTGGATGTTTTTCTAAAAGATATGCTCTAGAAATTATTTTGAAGATTCTATGGCCTGGATTGTACAGGAGATCAGACTAGATGATCACAACGGTCCCTTCTAGCCTTGAAATCTATGAAACAGTCTTGTATATGGGCTGGATTGGTATTTGCACTGATTGTGCCTGAGCAACACAGCAGCCTTGTGACTAGAATCAAGTCTATTATACCACAAAAGCCATTTGGACTTGTCATTCAATTCATCAGAAGGCTTAGGCAGCAAGGCAATGCCAGCAGAACTGACAAAGGTACTTGATAAGGCTTTGAAGTTTACAACTTTCACCAGGTACAGTAAATGCATGCCTCTTCTATTTTAAGAAAGGAAATAGGCACTCAGCAGCAGCTCCTCTTCCACACTGGTATTTGCTGACTTTCACAAGGCAAAGTTCTGAATGGTCTCCAAGATCAAAGAACCCAGGATTTTTCCTTGCTGAATGTAGATCAGCCCTTGCAGAATGCTTATCAGTGAAGTACTACTTTATTCTGAAAGTTTATCTGCAGAGGCAGAATATGGTATGGGTTCTCAACCTGTGATTACAAACAGGTGTTTGAGTTGTGACTACCAAGCCATTTCTGTATTGCTAATTGGGAAGGAGGAGGAGTCCCGGTATGGCAAAGGTTCAGAATGACTGCACTAAGGGCTTGTTTATGCCAGAGTCTTTTGCACTAATGTAAAGATAGCTACACCAATATAAACTCCCGACTACTATACTGCATCAGTATAAAAGTGATTTGCATCAATACAGATCAATTTGGAGGTAAGACACTGCTGTAGGTTGCTTTTTATTTACATTATTGTAACACATTTATAAGTAGGGGACTACAATGTGCAGAAGTCTCTGGTGTAGACAAACCCTATGATGAATCATCTCCAGAAGACACGTTTAAGACAAGGTTTCTCATACAGCTTCATTCAACTTTGTCTGATTAACAACTAGGCAACTGATTTTTGCTGATCCTAACGTAGCAACTTAAAATGGATTTCACTCTATTTCATACTCTGCCACAAGATTTTGTTTATTACAGGATACTCAAATACCGGATCACTTGTATAAAGATGTCCCTGCCCCTTCCAAAAGTATCTTCTGCCCATCCAGAACTATGTCTTAACTAGCTCACTAGCAGGTTAAGCATGGCTCACTGGGAGAATTCATACAGCAATGACCAGGGCAGTCAGGCTGTACTGCTTTGCATTAATTGCCTGTCAGATGATTATGCTCCGCAATCGGAAAGCAGGAACATGGAGGCTGGCTAAATGAACAGTGTCAGCAGTCTGATCATAGGGACATTCATGTCCAGACATTTGAAATCCAAGGTGAAATGCTGTAATGCAGACCAGCTATCTACTGAATAGGTAGTTATGAAACTATTTTCCAGAATAATGCACCATTTACAATTGTATTTTTCAATGTGTAAAGCTAAAGGGACATCAATTTAGAAATACCTATCTAATGTTTTCCTACTTGATTAGAAGTAATGCATCGAGTTTTTTTAATGCAACAACAGGCAAGAGATTTTTAATGAAAAAAAGGGAAACCCAAAAATTGTCAGGAGGCTTAGGAAGCCCAGAACATGAAGCTACTTTTAACTTATTTTAAACTGACTAGATTTCAAATTGTATGTCCCTTTGAATTGTTCTATATTTTACCCAATGTTTAAAAGTCAGCTTAATCTTAAGTACTTTTTAGTTTTTTCCTGAACGTGAAGTCGTCTTAATTGATGCACCAACATGGCTGTGTGAAAAAGTGGCTGTTATTTTAATCTGAGTCAAACAAATGTCTGAGTAATGTCTGAAACAGAATGATTGATTTAAAAATAGTAAGAATCCAGACTTTCAGCTTTTTTGAAAGAAGAAAAGCTTGCATGGAAGCAACCTTTTGATCTTAAATTGCTAAACAATTTGAATAAATGCTATTTTAAGACTGTGCTCCGTTGTAGCCTATAAATGCAGGCCCGGCTCTACGCACCAACCTAGAAAGCACATGCTTGGGGCGGCACATTATAAAGGGCGGCATTCAGGCCGATCTTAGGGCAGCACATTCTGCTTCAGCTGTTTTTTGTTTTGCTGGTGGCGGTGCGCCGAACGCCTTTATTTATTTTGGCCTGGGGCGACAAAAAAGCCAGAGCCAGCCCTGTATAAATGCATATTGCTACTATAAAAGCTAGTTGTATAGGAACAATATTACAAACAGACCAGTCATAGTTAAATACAAACAGTACTTAAGATTCTATCTCTACTAAGTAGTATGAACCTGTGCATAATGTAGTTAGTGTCTTATTGCTTCCACTATAGGTTACTAATACCTTAAGATTTACCAGTGGTGTCAGATTTTTATTCTAAAACCCCAACTATTAACTGTTAGGGCCCATTCTGGAATTCCCACTCATGGGAGTGGTCTATTCATGCACAAGTACTATAGTTCCACTGAAGTCAAGGGGACAACTTTCATGAGTGTTATCCCATTCAGATTTAATTAAAAATCTCTTGCCTGTTTATTGCCCAGGAGAAACAGCATACCTACAAAAAAACAGGATCCCTGTAGTTGTTCCCCTATTTCATACACAACTTGATGACAGAGTGGACTGAATTAAATCAAAATTTAAATTACCAATTTTAATCATGATTTCAAACAGCAAGCAATAAACCGTGATTTAAATAAATGTGTTTTACATTTGTATTTGAGTTATTTTTCTAAAGAAAGGTTCTCACTGGTTGGTAATCTTTAAAACATGTTTATCTGCAACTAAATACAGCCTTTACACTAAACTTGACACATTCTTGCTAACCAGGAAGATGCATTATATCTACACATTTAGACAACTATACAGCTTAATTTACATTTATTCAGATTCTTAATTTTTACCTTTTTATTCTGTTAGAAAATGATTTGCTAGATTTTTTTCATTTGTGATTTGTAGAAATTTTTATTTGGATGGAAATTCAAATTTGATTAAAAATGCACAAAAACAGCATTTATTTTAAAGAAAACTACCTTAAATATGCTGGATACACGTAAAAGTTTATCAAAACATGTTTTGCCTTTAAAACTGATGTATTAAAGTATTATCTGAACTTATTGTTTCTGGTCACCATGTCCTCCAAGATTTTACATGTACACCTCATCCCCTCAAACTTTGCTTTTATTCCTAGATTGGAAAATAAAAACAAACCTTCAAGCTTTATCACTCAAATGATTTCTTAACTCTGAATGAACTAGTAATCGAACCAAACTGAATAAACTGAAAAGAAAATATTCCCTGCACACCTGCAGAAGAGGCAACTACTCTGCTGTCAAAAGCTGGTTCAGCATTTAAACTCTGGTTCCAGGTGCCTATTCAATAACTTCCATCAGCAGGTTAGTGGTATAACTTTAAAACATCAACTACAAACATGTACTGCTTAATCGTTTAAATTAAATACAAAAATAGATCATAGTAAGTTTAGGCCTTAACCAACTGCCAATTTCAAATTAAATTAGAAATGAGTTTATATTTTTAATTTAAATAAAAATATAACATTTTTAATCCACCATGTTTGATGTAAACAGTGCTGTTTTTAGCCATTACAGATTTCAGGTTCAAATGGCTTCATATACTGATTCAGAACTGAATTACATAGCTTCAGTAATAGGAGAAAATAGATACCAGTTATGATTGCCTGGCAGTTCAAAGGGGACCTTAGTCCATACTTTGTTTTACACATTACCAGAATTTAAGTTCAGGCATTCTATAGCCAACAATTTAAATCTAGAAGCAAAGATTCACTGAATTTCTCAAACTGAAAAAAGTCCATCCAAAACATTAAATGGCAGCTAAGAAATTGCTTGCTTTAAGTAGGTTCATATCATTAGTGTGTGCAAATGCAACTCTATATAAAATAGTTTAATTGGCATCAACAGAACTGTCACTACTAAGACTATGTAGTTATGATTTCTTTTGGTATGGTCCGCTTTTTAATTTTTATTTCTATGGTAATTATACAGCTCTTAAACTGAGTATAATGCATTACAAAGGTCATGGTGGTCAGAGAGCTGACCAGTCGTATGATGCTAGCTATTCCTTATTTCAGTTGCTAAACTGCTGTAAAATATAGTTGAAAACACAAGCTTTCCTAATACTATTTTTCCATATATAGTTACTGTAGTTGCCACAGGGATATGGTGCTATTTTGAATGTGAAGAGAGGTGGACCATCCGAAGGCAAGTATGGTCCACATTGACATTTCCATCTAGTCAGACTGCCAGCATTAGTGACATGAGGGGGAAAAAAAGTAAACTTGTCTCAGGCACTCTCTACAAGGAAACTGACTTAATCTTTAGCAAAGCTCTGTGGGAACTCTAAAGATGAAGCACAAAGTTATGTAGGAAGCAAACTGTGTTCACTGTACTTTATACACGTGAAGATTTTGTACACCTCCCAGTGATTTTTCTGACGGTTCCACTTTTAGTTTCAAACCAAGTGGTGAAGACCACCACAGAATTGTAAAGCAGGCTTAAAAGTGTAGTATCACCAATGGAAAAAGATCTTTCTGCAGAGAATAGTGTTGAATGCCTCAGAGTTCTTATCTTAACTTTTATGACTGCTGCCTATTTGTCTTGCAGCATCCATCAGAGCGTCAAGGAGCCAGTTTACAGTTAGTTGTAAGCATATTATAAAGAAAGTTTTGTTATTTGCTTCCAATTAACTAAAACATTTTGTATTTAACTATTTTAATAGAAGAGCAATACTAATTTGTGTAATATGGATGTTTGCAGAGAGTTTGATGTAAGCATTTCAGAAGTTTGTATTGCCTTCACCAATTTAGTTTACATGCGAAGATTTACTTTAAGAAACAGAAATATTGTAATGGTATTACAAATGCTCAGTGATCTAAATATTAAGTATAATTATGTATATAGATTTCTTCCATGAGGAAATTTTTATTTCACTTCTTTACATGATCTTGTTTGTCAAAGAGGAATTGCTACATATTTGGGACGTGCCAACACAAACTTAAGTATAAGGAATTTTCAATTAGAGAAAACGGTATACAGTACTGTTCAACTAAGATTTTAACTTATTTTCTTCAGAATCTTATGGTAATTAAGACCCATGACGAAAGCATAGAAGTTCTTAAATCTGATTACATTTTAAAAAGAGAGAAAATTGACTGGCTGTCCAAAACACATAGTAGCCATGATTTCATAAGCAAAAGTGAGCTTTAATAGGCTCTGAATAATTCCTTGAAAAGCAATGAACCATATTTAGAAATGGGCATCCGAAGAAGTGGGTATTCACCCACGAAAGCTTATGCTTCAATACCTCTGTTAGTCTATAAGGTGCCACAGGACCCTTTGTCGCTTCATATTTAGAAATGACTTCCCAAAGTTATATGCATGAACATTAATTGTAGAAAGACACGAAATAAACCTCTTAAAAATTATTCTAGATCTCAGGGTTTCTCTGGATTTCAGGGTGAGTAGGAAAGGTGTCTAGCCTCTGTTTGCCAGAAGCTGGGAATGAGCGACAGGGGATGGATCACTTGATTACCTGTTCTGTTCATTCCCTCTGGGGCACCTGGCACTGGCCACTGTCAGAAGACAAGATACTGGGCTAGATGAACCTTTGGTCTGACCCAGTAGGGCCATTCTTATGTTATCTTTACTACGCTAGAGTTATGGAGAAAAACGAAGAGTATAGAATGTACTTAAATAGCCTGCAGAGCAGGGTGGATAAAAATCAATGATTTAAAAAAAAAAAAATCAGATTTTTCGGATAGATTTTTTCCCCCTCAAAGCACTTTATCTAATAGTTTTAATTAAGATACATTATAACTCAAAGATCTCATCATGAAATAGGGATTATAAATTCTAATTCTATAGTATGAGACAATATAGTCATTTAATGTTTAAGAAAAGTTTTGTAAATGAGTTCCAATAGTTCATAGATTAGGGACCCAATGTTATGGAGTTCCAGGGGTTTCTGTATAGATTATTTAAATTATTCTTTCTATCTACCCAACGGGACTCAGTGCTCAGTCTAGAATATACCATCAGAGATGCTTAGTTTTGCAGTTCTCAAACTGTGGATTTGTGTCAGAGATAACATGCTTGTTAACAGCAAAAATGTTTTTAAATAAATAATACATAGAGGTGAGAAATAACAGACCTCAAACCCTATTGTCCCTCTGCAAATTTGTATACACAAAGTCAATTCCTTACCTCTCTCTAAAAGTGCAAAGTTTCAAAAAGTTCAATGAATAGAAGATTGTTGGCGGCGGAACAGATCTGGACAAGAAATGTGGAGATAAATGTGAGGAGGGGGACCAGGACAGGCAGTAGAAACAAAAGTGAAACTGTTTGAGCAGCAGAGTCTTGAAGTCTTTCTGAGCGTAGCCTTCATTGAATGGAGATCTACCATACCATTCTCTCACTAGAAGGGAAAACCTATAATGGCAGCAGGCCATAAGAGAGACCCAGTTGGGGAATAAGAACCATTCAAGAAATATGTTTGTTGATGTTATGAAGAAAGTCACACCAGTGAACTAGTTGATGGAAGTCACTTAAGCACTTGGATTCAGAGACTGCTGAGGTGATAATCTTACTTTAACAGCAGTGGCTTCTTCTGCCCGTGTAGAACGAATATTTCTTCCTTTGGACTAATTCATTCCAAATTGAGAAATCGGCTGGGACCCGAAAAAGCAGGAAAGCTTGTTTTTCTTTTCCAGATTATGAACAAACAGGAAAATGAAGATGAAGACTGAGTTAGCTGCAGAAGCCAATATTTTAAATTTCTCATGTTGACCTGGCTGACAGTTGATCGAATGTTTTTTTTTTAATATTTCATTTAACTATTTTAGTTTAAAACAATTTTAACAAAAACAAACCTGATTTAAAAAAACTTGATTAGCTAAAATTCAAAAATTCATGCGCTTGTTTTGTTAAAATATGTTTTTGCTGTTGAAGGAAAAAAATCCAGAATACACAAAGTTGTTGTTTTAGTTAAAATTTAAATGTCTGTCTGGTGATGTTCTCCTCCTAATACAGCATAGCAAGAAAATCCTCAAAATATTAATGATTAACCTGTTGAATTGGAGATAGTTCACCTCCCAATGACTTCATAAATATCTGCTTCAATTACCTTTGGTAAATGAAATAACCAATCATTCATTTTCTGATATAGCTATAAAACTAACCTGAAAAGTTCTCAAAATAAATCACTTAAATGTATAGTGTGTACCTTCTAAAAATGAAACCTACATCTGAGTTGGGAAGAATATATATTAAGGTTATAACAACTGACAAGAATGCATTTTAATGTAGAAATCTATCAAATCCACCCTGTTGCAGAGTGGCTATTGAACAGACAAGGGAAGACGTCAGCATAAGCTTCCTCCCCATTTGATTCAATTGAAGAAAATAAACCATACGAATAAACAAGACCTTCTCTATGTACAACTTGCACTGGTTTAACTAGTTTTACTGATTTTTTGAAGATGACATTTTCCAAGGCACAAAGAGCACTTAGGTGCCCAGCTCCCGTTGAAAATCAGTACCCTCACATGCCCCAAATGGAGTATGAGGGACAGGACATAGAAACCATGCCATGGAGTAACTGGAACTGCACTTCAGGAAACCTTGCATCTTGCCAGAGGAAACCCAAAACTAACTCATTTGTGTGTGTATTTACCTGCTAAGTTATTTTTTTCTTAGTTAACTCTTCAGTTGGTAGACAATCCTATAATCAACTAAGTGTTGTCTCTGGTATGAGGTCTAAGGGCAACTGAGGGCTGGTCTACACTGCCCCGAAATTCGAACTAAGATACGCGACTTCAGCTACGTGAATAACGTAGCTGAAGTCGAACTATCTTAGTTCAAATGAAAAAGCATTTACCCGGGGTCCACACCCGGCGCGCAGGCTCCCCCGTCGACTCCGCCTACTCCGTTCGTCGAGCTGGATTACCAGCGTCGACGGCGGAGCACTTCCTGGTTCAATTTATCGCGTCTAGACAAGACGCGATAAATCGAACCCAGAACATCGATCCCGCGCTTCCGACCGGACGCGTAAGTATAGACGTACCCTCAGAGGAGTCTGTGACTCCATGGTTTGGCTGCTATAGTACTCGAGTTTGCACTTGTAGACAGTAAATACCTCAGAACAGGGATGGTTTACAATACTCAACTTGCCACTACTGAAATATATATAAACTAGTTGGGTATATTCAGAGACCTGGTGCACATGTAGCATTACTTTTCTTACAAGTCTCCATTTGCCTGAACTACTAAACAGTATGTAAACTACATAGCAGCTTTTTTCCATGCTCATTCTACAGTACTAAAAGCATGTAAACATACTTAGAAGCTCAAGATGAAAAACACATATCTACAACTAAGATTCACAACTGAAATTTCCTTCTGACCTCCAGCATCTGAACATATCACTTCAGTGGCAGATCCTGCTAACCACCTTTATAGTTCAAGCACTCAAAGGGAGCACAGATGTCTAACTCTTGGCAGACACCCCTCCCCAGGCAACACAACACTGCACTGATGAGACAACCTACAGTAGTAGAAACCTCATGTGTGTCACGCCCAACACTGTTTAATCAAAGACCTGTGCCCCAGCAGGTTTGTCTTAGATACTGCACCGACAAAACAGAGCAGTCACAGCTCAGAGACGCTGTCCCTACCACGTAAGGCAGAATAGTTTGAAGCACGTGCACAGGAGAGACCCAGCCCTCTCCTCCCCCTGCATGAGTGGGGGAGGAAGAAGCGCCAGCACATTCCTGAAATGCCCATTGGGTGACAGCCCCAGACCCAAACCTCATTGGCTTGAATTTGTCAATGGGATAGGAAAGGCAGCCCGATTGGGAGGGGGGGCGGGGGGAGAGAGACAGAGGAGGGGAAAGCTGAGCCAGGAAACTCACGTGTAATCGTGGTTCCAGCCACACTTCAGCACTGGGAGGGGGCTACTCCCTACCGCCTGCCAGGCTGCCCCACTGCGCCACAACCACAGACAGGGGATCCCCACGGATTAATAGCTCCTGCGGGGAGGGAGGTTATTATCTGAACCCGCTCTACGCATTACAGAGAGTTGGAGCTGCTGCGATACCCACCATAAGGGAACCCCCAGCCCTGCCTCCGCAGCAGCAGAAGACGACACGTTCGCTCCTTCCCTACTGCAGGCTCCGTGGGCGGGGGAAAGTGGTGGATACCCACTCTTGTGAGGGGTCTGGACACAGGTGACAGCCCACGCCGGTCTACGGATAGCTCACCCCTTTCTCCGCTTAGCAGCAGGGGACCCCGACATAAAGGCGGCTCCCTCCTGGGTTTCGTTGTCAGGGGAAGGGCCAGGCGCTAGCCGAATCCAGACTCAAGCCGCAGGGTGCGCACAGGGCAGCAGCCTCCGTAGCTGCGGACCCCCCGCGTGCGCCAGGCCGCGGGCAGCACTGCGACACTTACCCCCGCTACATCCCTGCCCCGCGGACACCGCGGCTCCCCTGGCCCGTCGCCACATGTTGCCAGCAGGGCCCTACGGGCTCCACGCGGTGGAGGCGGGTGTCATGGCTCCTGCGCAGAGCCCGGTCACTGACTAGCACCTTCGCCGGGCCCGGGCCCGCTCTCCTGGAGCCAGCGGGGACCGCGCGGCGGGCGGGCTGTGAGCGAGGCGCTGTCGGGGCCCCTGGAGGGCGGGGGAAGGTCACACTCCGCGTCAGACCGGACCGGGCAAGGTCAGGCCGGCGGGGACTCGGAGCCAGGCCGGCACCCCGGGCACGCACAGGCCGCGCCTCAGGCCGGGGGACGGTTACCGCTCCCCGCCCTCCCCGCAGCCTCACCCGGGAAAGCGCCAGGCGCGCCCCTCCCCCCCCAGCCCAACCGCACCCCGAAGCGGCTCGCGGCGCCCAGCGGCGGCAGCCCGGCCCCCCTCCGCCCGCCCCCCAGCGCGCCAACCTGGGGATGGTGCGGAGATCGCCGGACCCCTTGCTCTGGTGCGGCTCCTGCGGCGAGGGCTGCTCCCGGGCGAACCACACCTCCAGCAGCTTCTCGGTCCCTTCGAAGAAGTGTGCACCGTTCTCCTCCATGGCGCGACAACTCGGCAACCAACAACCACAGAAATTAACCCCAGCCCGGCGGCCGCCCCGGCGGCTGCTGCTGCACGGGCCGCGCCGCCGCCGGGTCCCCGGCCGCGAGTCACCTTCCAGGGGATAACGTTATGTGACCCTTCAACAAAACCAACAGCAGCGAAACCGCCTGGGTGCGCGGCGGCTGCGGCGTGAGCGCGGGGGTTACAGTCCGGGCGGGCGGGCGCGGGGCAGGCGAGGCGGTTCGGTTCCTTGTATTCCGTGTGTTCCCCTGTTGCAGAGAAGAGCGTAGAGCGAGCGCTAGCTAATGTCGCCGGCCATACTGTGTAAGCGACGGGCCGCCGCGCACGCAGCCGCCTTTATACCCGCACAGGTAACAGGGAACTGGCCGCCGAGCGCGGCCATTGGACAGGCGCCTCTCGGCCCCGCACTTTCCCGGCCCCCATTGGACATCGCACCTGCCTGTCAACTCGCCTCGGCCTGTTCGACTCCGCCCTCAACAGCCGCCCGCCCAGAGAGAGCTGTGTGAGTGGGAAGGCAGGCATGGGACGGCGAGCGAGAGCGACAGGGAAAGCAGGAGTGTGTGTGGTGTGAGGGGCATAAGCGGGCGTGTGGGGAGCGAGCGGAGGGCGGTGAGAAGGTGTTTAAGAGTGAGGTGTGAGGCTGGGGATGTCACTGTTCCTGAGGCTGAGACGGGAGGAGTGTGACACAAGCTACTTGTGTGAAAGAAAGGGGGTGAATAGGGGAGAAAGTGTAGTGCTTTCAACGTGGTGCAAACCCCAGTGTATTAAACTAAATTAACATTAGCCCGTTGTAAACAGATGTAAGTGTGTCCACAAAGGGATGTGCACCAGTTTAACTAAAACAATTTAACTACATTTCATGTAAAATTTGATTTCAGTTAAAATGGTGCAACTTTTGTGTGCAGACATGGCAGGGGTATAAGAAATAGCCTGTGTGTGTGAGAGAGAGAAACAACAGTGATAGTGTTTCTTAATGTATGTGTGAAAGGAAAAGGGGTGATTGCATGTGTGTGGGGCCTTGTCTACACACAAAAGTAGTGCAGGTTTAACGAAATCTTTTTTTTTAAAAATTGGTACAGTATCAACTTAAGGTAAATTGATATCAGGGACTCTTAAACCGATTTAAGTGTCCATGCAGAGCAACTGCACCAATTTAATGAACGCAGTTTCTAAACTAATTTAGTTAAAACAGTACAATTTTTGCATGTAGATAGGGCATGGGAGAGTGAGCAAGCAAAGTACAGTACAGAGATCATCAGATGATGGTGATACAGAGGGTACAATATTTGCTTGTGATATGGCCCTTTTATGCTGCTCTTTATGTTCAAAGGGTTTGTAAAGCCACTGTATCTGGGCAGCTGGAATTTCCTCCTGTGAGAAAGTTTCCAGGTTAGGAACTTGTAGCGCTACTGTAGTTCTATGCCAACCACTATTTTGTAGCTTTCTGATATAGGGAGTATGACCAAGGGAAAGGGTGCATGATCAGACTGGCTCCACATTCCAGCTATCCCTGCCTGCCAGAACATCACCTTGGGTTAATAGGCAGCTGGATGCTGGCGACCACCAGCCCCAGAATACAGGGAGCACAAAGGTAGCATAAAGCTACCTTTGCCCTTGCCCATTTCTGTCCCGTGCTGAGCATATCCTGATCAGAATGAAGAATCAGTTCCAAAAGAGGGAGTGATGAAAGAATGTCCATGAGGGGAAAAAGTGGACAAATTCCCCTTACTGCTTCAGCCCCTTTACATCATTCTGGTAGAAAAAAGGGGCTGTGTAGTATGTAGAACTAACCCCTGGAGAATACTCCCCATGTACAGGGGTTTCTCATTTTGTGTATAGCTGGCTGAATGGCTATTTTTCAGCTGCTGAGAAAAATTGTGTATCTGTATGTGTGTGAGGAAACAAAAACGGTAATGTGTTGGGTGGAGGGGTTCCTCTGCTAAACACAATTCAGTCATACTGTTGACTGATTTGCTGATTCTCTGTATCACATATTTCCAAGGACACTTTAAAAAGATACAGATAGAAGAAACTAGTTGCTGCTGATCTAGTCTGTGCACATAGGGAATGAATGACTTTCAAGACATTTGACCAGTTTTTAGGCAAAAGTGTTCATTGTTCTTACGTATCTGTACTACTCCCAGCCCAGCGCTGCCCTCCCACATTCATCTTGATTTAGCAGCCTGAAGTTCTTCCATTTCTACTTACATACAAGGCAGTGACCACAGCTAGCTCCCTGCTTCAGTGGGTCAAATGTTAGTGGTCAAAATTTCTCTCTGCAAACACAAGTTGTTCATTTACCTTATGGAAATTTTGGTTTGTTTTTATGTCTGTTGTAACTAGCAATGATAGTTCTCGTATTTACTTGCTAATTATCTACTGTTAGTGTCTACATCTAAAAACAGTCAAAATAGTCAAGGCATGGGGTTTTATATGTTTGTTATATAGGGGATGTATAGTGGATTTCTTGTACACAACCAGTTGCTGTTCTGATGTATTATATTAGATGTCAATAAAAAATACAAAGTGCTGTCCTTCCATCTGACCCCCTTTTAGGAGCTAGTTTAGTTTGATTCATGAGACCTTCAAATAACCTTTCTTTTCAGAAGGAGTGCAAGCTCCCAAGGATGAAGTAACAATGAGAGATTATGATGACCCAGACAAATATAATCAGGGTAAACAAAGAAAGTCCCCCAAATCCCACAAACCTCTGTTAAATATGAAGATTGATCGTTTTGTTATTAATAATAAATAGACAAACAAGTTATATAATTTAGGGTGTAATGTGGAATCTTATATTTGGTCATAAAATATTATGATGTAACAAATAAGAGAAGAAGGGTGTTGATAAAAGTATGGTGTCATCTTGGGTATAAAAGAGTGAATGGATGCTTAAGTCTTTGCCTTTGTTTATGTACACCTTGTTTGTACATACAGCCAAACCATTGGCCTGATATACCTCAGTTGATCACGGGGGTGTGGCACTTTGTACCTATGCTGAAATAAACCTGTTCCTTGGATCTGAACTCAGGAATTAGCAGTGGTTTTGTATGCTACAGTAAGCAGTGGTTGTCTGCTTTGCTAGGTTTCTAAGGTAACTGTGGACCTGCTTGGTGGTCCAGAAAATATCCTTACAATAACTTGAATATTTAACTACGCCTTGCAAAATTCTGTATTTGCTGAATAGCTAAGAGAAATAGTTCTTATGTAATAGCTGGCCAGTATTGTGAAAATTATGCCTTAATTTAAAAAAAAAAGTTATTGTGACCTTCCCACAATTTACTTTAAATGAATTATTCAATAGCTAAAAAGAAAAATACATAAAATATTAAATAATCACTCTGAAGTTTTTTAAAGGTAAATTACACCCTCAGGCCAAGAATTTCAATGTTGATGCAAGTGATATGAACTAAAGAGCTGATTATGAACTAAAGAGCTAATGTAAAAGCTAATAGGTGCCCAGATGCCACAGTAGTGGGTTGTACAAACATTAGTGTATTAATCCTCACAACACTACTGTGACAGGGGTAAGTTTTATTCCTGCTTCATAAATGGAGATATTAAGACAGAGGTTGGTGGTCTGAGTTTCATAGGAAGAGCTTTTTAAGTGACTTGTTCAATGCCTCAGAGTGGGTGTGTGAGAAGCAAAAATAAGAACTCATGTTCTTGACTCACAACTCTGTACTTCCTTCATCTCATGTTGCCTCTAGAATAAAGAGTGTATATATGTCAAAAATGTTAATTAAAACAATATTCATATATAAAACCCCCTCAGAAATTGAGATTTTTAATGTTATAATAATAATAGTATTTCTATTTAAAATAAGTATATATTTTAAAATAATGTTTTATTATTAATATAGCACAATAAGTGAACATGGCACTTTAACAATAGATATCTTGTAACACCTTTGTAAGAAATGTATAATTAATAAGTAAAGCTTAGTTATTCTTTATTTTTCAAATTAAATTTTTCACATGGATTCTCAGCTCATCTTTGTTTGACAATAATTGTCAACTATTTAGGTATTCATGCATATTTGATTAATATACTGTTTAGAATGACAAATGTAGTTTTTTTTTCTTTTAGGTGAAACCACTGTTCAGGAACTCTTAGCTGAATAGTTGTTGCAATGTGTTCTAGTTAATAACTTTTTTTCTATATACTATAAATACAGTGGAAGAACATGGCACTGTTAAGTTGTTTTATAGTTGTATGTGTAATAAAATCTTTTTGTGGTATGTCTCACAATTACTCAGTCTTCTGAAAGCCTCTTATGTTAATCAACACGTAAGTATGTCAAATTTCAACTGGAAATTATTTTTGTCAAATTTGTGTGACTGAAAATAAAGGATTTGTTTTAAAACTCAAACTTAAATATAGGATCAGTACTAGTTTATGATACCTCTGAGATAGTGATGACTTTTAGTGACTAATACTAAATAGGAAAATTACAGTTAGGGCCCTAGAAATCCCTAAAATCAACAGATTAAATGGTACAAACAAACAAAAACCAACCCCAAACTCTTTCCTTATGGTGCTGATCTTCTAAACTGAACTTGCAAAAAACCATCCACTGACTTCAGTGGAATGCCCCATACTCTATAATAGCACTATAAACATACTGGGTATGTCTTTCACCTCCCCTTTCCCCCATATGGCTCACTTGATTTCAGTCAAAAGGAATTCAGTACGCAAACAAAGGCCTTGACCCTGTAAATATTTACACACATTTAACTTTATGCCCACAAGTAGACATATTTTGAAGTCCTTTGTAGTACTCATATGTGTAAAAGTTATTCACATACAAGTGTTTGCAAGAATGGGGCCAAACTGATGACACAGAGAGAGGGAGGTGGGATGACTTCTCTTCAGTACCACAATTTTATTTCCCCTATGAGAGGAGAAAAGTGATTTTCCTCTTTACCAATACCACCAGACCACCTTAAGAATCTAGCTAGAGATCGATCCAGTTGACATTCCGTCTGCAAGGAAGCTACATCCCATTTCAATTTGCTGCGATAACGATGATGAAAAGTGCCACCTTTTAGAAGGTATAAGTTAGTTACAGATCTTCAAAGGGGGAAAAATTGGACTTATTCCCCTTTTTGTTTCTTTATGATGTATAAGAATTTAAAGTGTTTGTTTGTTTGTTTCTAGGTTTTTACACTAGAAATTCAGGTTATGTCTACTCTGAAAGACACTGGTGACTGAAGAACTAGAGAAACTGACATAGTAAGAAACTGAAAGCTGAGTACTTGAGAAGGGATTTTAGACTGTTTAGAACTCTTCCCCCCCCCCATCCCCGTATTAATGCCATTTTAATTAAATGCATTATGCGCACTTAGGAGGAGACTTTGTAAAAGTTTCCAGAATATACATCTAATGGAAAGGATGGCAAACTTTCATATCTTGAGATACCCCCTTGCCTCCCGATTTTCCAGCAAACCCAGAAAAGGCTAGACTTACATGCCTGATATTTCTAAAGGTAAAATATAAGGAATTTATTTAAAAACTAAACACATCAGGCCTTCTTTATACACATAAAGCTGCAAAAAAAGATACAAACCCAAATTTTAAAGATCTTTTGTAGATTACCTTTTGTAGGATATCAAGAAAACTGGACAGTGCAATAGAAATTAATTGAAGGAATCAACCGCAGATGGATCGAATGTTAGCACTAGGGAAGTATTTTATTTACAAAGATGAGAAAAGCCATTCTCTTCCTTTTAAGACCTCACAGACAAGAGCTATGGTCTAAATTAATTGAAAAGGCTTTTCATAGAGAGAACAAAGAATAAACGATAAGCCTTTGCTTCAGCTAAATAGCACAAAAAGAGGAAAAACCACAGTTCAACTCCAGATAGTATTGTTTCCTCTTGTTCTGAATTACATACACCTTTGTAGGAGGTAGGACATGTTGAGGTTTTTTCCCATAGAGTTCACTGAAGGAAGCTAGGCGATTAGAATGCTCCATTCCCCTGTCATAGTGTTAGCTTGTGCAGAGACATCGGATTGTTCATGGTGGATTTTAACCAACCTGATTTAAGGATAATTCATCACATCAATCACAAAAATATTGTAGAAAGGCTGTTTATATAAGTGAATACTTCAAATGGGAACCAGAAGTTTACAATATAAAAATTATGATAATACTGCCAAAACTAAGCATTAAAAAAAATCATGAGCCAGGCATCAAATTCATTAGGTTTGCTTGAAAGTAATGAGATTTTTAAAAAATAATAAGTTTGAGTTCTTTTATTTGACTTCTGATGTTGAATTTTTGCGGTTCAACATTTTTAAGTTTCTCTCTGCAACAATGAGGGATGGAAACTTACCTTCTAAAAAACAGATGAGATCCCACATAGTCACATGAATCGAGGAGCTGGGTCTAAGAAAAAGATTACGTCACAAGATTTATAATACAATCATGAGACTTGGCAACATTATGATCAAAAAGTTAAGTGGCTCTGCCACAATTTTATATATTTGACCATATTTCAATAAATTAAATTATATATATATATATAAATATAAATTAAATTACAAGATGTTTCCCATACTGAAGAGGAGTAGAATCTGTGTGGCTTGACTACCTAGAACTCTAAAATTGCATGTATAATTAGCTGGCTTCCAACTGAAATAACCTATTCTACTTTTTCAGGGCAGTGTGATTTAAGTTTTACTATAGCAGCATTCGCTGCTGGCAATGCTATAGCTAAGTTTGTGTCAGCATTTCCAAAATAAAACCTCCTTTTAAATACAGATCATGATTCAGCTCTGAAATTTGCTCTAGAATTAATCTTGACAGAGAGCTTGTTTTTGGAAATACAAAAGTAATAGTTTCTCCATTTTGGGGATCGGAGGGAAACACTTTTTCCTAGAGTTGGGCAAAATTGGTGCTGATCATAGAGGTATAGGAGGTGCATACCGAAAATATTTTTCTTTTTTTTTACCTGATTCTACAGCCTTTTTTTGATGTTTCATCTTTTTTCCATTTAAGTGAGTTGCACTTTTTGACCTTACCTTTGGTAAATATTTCTGTAGCAATATAATCTTACCCTTCCCTCTATGTTTTCTACATTGATTTTATCTGAGAGACTAAGTCTCCATTTGTAGCTTTAAGTCCAAGCGAGGCTACTTGTAGAGTGTGCTACAAGACATTTTTTTGTCTGGACTTTCCACTAACTGAAGGTTCTGGGATCTCCCTGTGCCACTGCGCAATGCAGAATTAATGTTCCCTGCAGAATTCTATTTCTCCCCGCAGATCTGTGATTTCTGATAGAAATAATAAATTTCAGCCCTATCCTTGGCAGGGCTTGGGCTGTCAGCAGGAGGACCAACCACATGGGGCTGTCAGCGGGAGCCCCTACATGCGCCCGGCTGTCAGCTGGAGCCCCACCATGTGTGGGGTTGTCAGCTGGAGCCCCAACTGAGCAGGGCTGTCAGCATGAGCCCAGCTGTGCAACATTTTCTTTATAGTCTGTATTGTTTCAGACATACTTTCTGACAGGTATTTTGAAATAAATTACCAAAATAATTGCAACTGGTGTGATTATTTTGTTATTTTGACAAATAAAATATGCAGAATTTTGCAGAATTTTAAAATATTGTGTGCAGAATTTTTATTTTTGTGTGTGCAGAATTTCCCCAAGAGTAGTTAATTTACTGCTGGAGTTTCTGTTTATAGTGAGCTACTTTTGCATGGCAGGTGTGATGTATCATGGAATATATGCTTCCTGTTGTAGAGAAAAGACATATTAAGGGACATAGGCAATTTAAAAACCATGCTTTTTAAAAAACTTACCACAAACAACACCTAAGATAATTATACCTGAAAAATTAAAATAAATAATTATTTACCCCAGTTTGTTTTGTACATGTGGCAAGGTATGCTAGTCTTTTGGGACGCAGATGGAGAGCTCTTCTGGTTTGACAGCACTGCCCAACTTGTTCCTGGAAAGAAACCTTCTTCCCTTGTAATAAGAGTAACACACATAACACGTATGTTGTGGCAGGAGATTGAACTTTATTTCTTGGCCCATGTCATCTGATATAGGTGAGAGTTACAAAAGGTTAATATCCTGACTCTAAAGCAGGCCTGGACAGACATTCTATCACAGATGCTTTGTCCATACTTTGGAGCCAAGGGTAATTCAATGCATTCCCTCTAATCTCTTGAGTGACTGGGAAAAATGACAAGACACAGACAAAGTCATTTTGATCACTCCACTCAGAGCCAGAACAGTAATTGCCAAGTCCACTTCCAATAACAGAATTGGGCTTGTTTTTTTAAAAAGGCGCTTTAATGTTTTGAGAGCCGTGGGTCGCAGTTTTTTGGGCTTGTTTTATTTGGAGGTCATTTATTTGGGCTTTTTTGTAATAGGTGACTTTAACATGAAGGATGGAGAGCAAGGATTACCTTTTTTAATAATGTAAGTACACACAAATTAATTATTGTAATATTTTAATGTGTAACTTAATATTGTATGCAGCAAAACTAGAACTACTAACAAAATAATAGATTTTGTATAAAACAACCCACCCCCAACCTTTGAAATGGGTTGGGCTTGTTTTGGGCTTTCTCTGAAAGGCAGTGCTCCTTTTTTTTTTTTTTTTCATGGAGTTCTCAGGAACCTCCTCTATCTCTCTGTCCAGATATACTGAATCAAGAAATGTCCTAATTCAGCTACTCTCTTGCTTCCAAGGCCAGTAGGGACTTGGAGCTCTGGATATTCTCATTCACTAGCTTGTTATTCTTGAGCAAGATCTGTCTGACACACAAAGAGACTGACAATCTCTGAAGGGAATCATGTCCAGCCCTTCTCCCTTAGAGTAAAGGCTGCCATGGAATGGGGGCTTTTGAGGGTGAAAATTGTACAGCACTTATTTGATGATGATACAGAGTATTGATTTTTGTTTTGAAGTTTCCTCACAGATCAGTACTTATGGTACAAGTATCTATTTGCAGTTACCTTAAAAACTTATGTCTACAGCTGCATTCTTCTAGTGTCCTGCATAATGGTCACTTCAGAGAAAAATCACTGGCATGTTAGAATTCAGAGAATCCAGAAAATCTGTCCTTTACGAACTAATTGCTAGTATGAAGGCATTCATAAACAACTGTGGCTAACCAAAAATTCTTGAAGTTATCAAGATTCCAAGGAGAATTAAAAAACTTGCTTCATGGCCAAAAAAACCATACTTGAAATGTCTGTTTCTTATTTTGAATTTTGATCCTTCCCACAGACACACATCAGCGTAAAAGAGGGCAGAATTTAGTCCTGTAAAGAATACATTTTAAGGCCGAGACCACTATGATCATATAGTCTGTCCTCCTGCATAACATAGCCATTTAATTTCATCCAGCGATTCCAGCAATGGAGGTGTTTGTTCTTTGCTACTATGTAAGTAAATACTATCAAGCCCAATAATTTGTGGTTGAACTAGAACATCTCTTTTAGAATGACATTCAATCTCAATGTAAAGACTTCAAGGAATAATGAATTTACCAGTTCCTTCAAAAACAACGAGGAGTACTTGTGGCACCTTAGAGACTAACAAATTTATTTGGGCATAAGCTTTCGTGGGCTAAAACCCACTTCATCAGATGCATGGAGTGGAAAATACGGTAGGCAGGTATATATACAGTACATGAAAAGATGGGAGTTGCCTTACCAAGTGGGGGGTCAGTGCTAATGAGACAATTCAATTAAAGTGGAAGTGGGCTATTCTCAACAGTAGAATACCAAGAAGGAAAAATCACTTTTGTAGTGGTAATGAGGCTAATGTAATCAGGGTGGCTCATTTCAAACAGTTGACAAGAAGGTGTGAATAACAGTAGGGGGAAATTAGTATGGGGAAATTAGTTTTTGTAGTGAGTATATATGTACTGTGTATATATACCTGCCTACTGTATTTTCCACTCCATGCATCTGATGAAGTGGGTTTTAGCCCACGAAAGTTTATGCCCAAATAAATTTGTTAGTCTCTAAGGTGCCACAAGTACTCCTCGTTGTTTTTGCTGATACAGACTAACACGGCTACCACTCTGAAACCTGTCACCAATTCCTTCAGTAAATTGTTCCAATGATAGATTACCCCCACTGTTAAAGTCCTTTCACTATTCTACCATAAAATATAAAAAGTTATTTTCAGTATGTCTGACTCTTGCAGCACAGAATCTGAGATTGGGAGTTGGATGAAAGTAAGCTAAAACTCAATCCAGATCAAACTGAAGTGATATTAGTTGGAAGAGAGTATCATATTGGAAAAACAGGTAGTAGTTGTGTCTGCCTCTTCTGTTAACAGGGAGACACAAGATATCCCTTTGCCAAGATAATTCACTAACTTTGATCTTACTAAAACCATCTCTACTTCATGAGTCTCAGATAGCATTGGTGTGCAAAGATCTGGACCCGTGGTACCTAAAAGGCCACTTGAAGCTCAAGAATGAAGACTGTGGTCAACAACTCAGCTCCTCAGACACAAGACAGCTAGCTACTGCAAAGGTTAAGCTTGTTTGTGCAGGAAACAGAGGTCCCAGGGGCCAGTCCAAGACTGAAAAGCTCTTGCAGGATCTAAGAAACACCTCAGTCATCATTGCTCCCATTCCAAGGGCAAGGCACACTCCTTTGACCTTGCCTTAATTAATAAACACACAGCAGCCATAAAATAAAAAATAAGCAAAAACTCAGTTTTCCCTTTGGAGAGGAAGGTGGCAGAAGAGGAGACTCACATGACAAGGGCTAGTCATTTTGCTTAATGCACTTCTAGAAGATGCTCAGATGCTACAGTGATGAGGACAGTATAAGAAAATGAATAGAATAAAATTCCAAGTTCAAGTAAAGTGAGGCACGAAGAGGTTAAATTACTTGTTTAACGTCCTCTTCAATGGATGTTTCAGAGGCAGGAAGAGAATCCTGGAGTCCTGCTTCAGATGAATTACAGACTTAGGCCCCAGTTCTGCAACAGAC
Source organism: Chelydra serpentina (assembly GCA_037349315.1). Classification (NCBI taxonomy): domain Eukaryota; kingdom Metazoa; phylum Chordata; order Testudines; family Chelydridae; genus Chelydra; species Chelydra serpentina. The sequence goes on from JBAIAC010000010.1 coordinate 52,062,884, forward strand.
TCTGCATAGGTGCGGGAATATGTTTGAGTGGAACCAATTGCAGGATTAGGGCTTTCAGGACTAAATTTGTCACTGATCTTCACTCAGAAAAATCCAGCTGATTTCAGAGGGTGTTCTTTCTATAGTAATGTTAGGATAGACACAAGCACAAGGTAACTCTAAACCACAATATTATTATAGCTATTAAAACAATTGTGTTATTCAGACCATTTAAAAGTAAGATAACCTAACTCTGAATGTTATTAATATTTTAGAACCTTCTAGAAGACTATGGAAAGTACAGAAGGAGCTCACTCAGTCCCACAATGACTCTGCTACTTCCCCAGGGAATCAAACTTCACACTGCAGGAGTTTTTGCAATGAACCTCCTCTTCTAGGAATCTGATTTATTGAACACAAATCTAATCAGCCTCCTGCTTAGGGTTGCCAACTTTCTAATTGCACAAAACCAAATACCCTTGCTCCACACCCCCTTCCATGCTCCTGCCTCAGGGCCCCTGCCCTGCCCCTTCTCTGAGGCCCCACCCCCACTAACTCCAGCCTCCCTCCCTCTGTAACTCTCTCTCCCCTCACTTTCACTGGGCTGGGGCAGGGAGTTGGGTTGCGGGAGCGGGTGAGGGCTCCAGCTGAGTGTGTGGGTTCCAGGGTGGGGCCAGAAATGAGGAGTTCAGGGTGTGGGAGGAGCTCCTGGCTGGGGTAGGGGTGTAGGAGGAGGTGAGGGCTCTGGCTGGGGATGCAGGCTCTGGGGTGGAGCTGGGGATGAGAGGTTTGGGGTGCAGGAGGGGGCTCTGAGCTGGGGCCAAGGGTTTTGGAGTGCGGGAGTGGGCTCAGAGCTGGGGTAGGGGGTTGGGGTGCAGGAGAGGGTTTGGGGTATGGGCTCCAGGAAGGAGTTTGGGTGCAGGAGGTGGCTCAGGGCTGGGGCAGGTGGTTGGGGTGCAGGAGGGGGTGCTGTGTGCGGGCTCCAGGACAGAGTTTGGGTGCAGGAGGCTCTCAGGGCTGGGATAGGGGGTTGCAGTACAGGAGGGGGTGCGGGCTCTAGGAGGGGGCTCAGGGATGGGGCAGAGGGTTGGGGTGGAGGACGGGGCATGGGGTGCAGGCTCTGGAAGGGAGTTAGGGTGTGGGAGGGGGTTCCGACCAAGGGTAGGGGGTTTGGAGTGTGGGCTCCGGCCGGGCGGCGCTTACCTCAGGTGGCTCCCGGTCAGCGGTGCAGCGAGGCCAAGGCAGGCTTCCTGCCTGCCCTGGCTCCGCACTGCTCTGGAAGCAGCCGGCATGTGCGGCCCCTAGGCGGAGGTGTGGCCAGGCGGCTCTGCGTGGTGCATGCTGCTTGTGCCCACAGACACCGCCCCCTCAGCTCCTATTGGCTGCAGTTCCTGGCCAATGGGAGCTGCGGAGCTGGTGCTCAGGACGAAGGCAGTGCGCAGAGCTTCCCTAGCTGCCCCTGTGAGTAGGGACCACAGGGACATGTCGGGTGCTTCTGGGAGCTCAGCTGTGTGGAGCCAGGGCAAGCAGGGAGCCTGCCTTAGCCCCGCTGCTCTGCCGACCGGACTCCTGCTAGGTTACAAACTTTGGTGTAGAGTACTAGCCCTGTCCCTGCTGAGGCTTTCCTCCCAGCGGCTTGTGACCCCATAGCCTTCCTAGCTGGTTTCTGCTCCTTACAGATTTACATTCCCCAAGCCTGTGCTAGGAAGCTCTAAGAAGACATCACCCTATTTTCTTACACCAAAAAGCAACCCTAACTGAATGTATCTACTGGCGCCTAATAAATTGTAGCTCTGTGGAATAGTGGCTGGTCTCAGTTCCATCACTTGTGCTACACCAACACACTAAAGGACCTGCCTTGGAACAGGTGCACTGGGCATTTGCCTAGAGATCAATCCCCTGTTATAGGTAGGTTAATATTTCAGTTGCTGTGGAAGGTCTATATTTTCATTACAACATATAAAGAATAAGAACTGAGTGATATAGTATATTCTGTGCAATCTGCCTCCCATGCACTTGTATCTATGGTATAAGAAATTACAAGCAAGGTTGTATGATGATTAGTTAAGCTTACTTTTCCGGGGCCTAAGGATCAGGGCTTTGGAGCAGAGCCCGCGGAGCAGCTCCGGAGCAGTGGAGCTGCAGGTTTTTGCCTGGAGCTGGAGCAGAGCCAGAGCACAGCTCCAAAGCCCTGCTAAGGATAGATTGTAAACCCTTCTGGGTGAGGATTGTCCCTCTTCTGCATTTACACAGCACCCAGCACAATAGGGTCTCAGTACCAATTGGGGCCTTTGGGTGCTACTATACTATAAAAGTTTACTAGAATTACTAATAATAATTGGCTCTCAGAAACAAACAGAGCACACATGTAACAGTGAGCTGAACAAGGAGCATGCTGTTTCTTTCCAGTCCTGCTGAAACCTTTAAAAAACATTGGGCCCAATTCAGTAATGTGCCAAGTGCCATTAATTATATGACATTGAGAACCTATTCCTTAGACCCCAGAAAAATAAAATTGACTAGTTATCATAATATCTTACACTGGTGCTATGTGGGAGGCAGGCTGTAGAGAATATAATATGCTCTGAACTTTCAAAATGACACAAATTAGATTAAAGAGAAATAGACAACATTAAAAATATGCTTCTGTCTGAAATGATACAGCACCTCAGATTACTAGAACTGAAAGAAATAAGAGAAAAATAATCAGTTTGTTTAATGTATGTATTTAGAAGCACTTTGCATATAATCATTTCCCCTGTTTGTATGGGTCCTCACATAGTAACAGGTACAAGGATTTAAAAAAAAAATGAGAACATGATTGTAGAACTGCAAACCTCCTCAGTTCCCCATCAATTTTTATTGCCAGAAGCAACTTTAAACTATATTTTTAAAATTATGTTTCAAGTTATGTCCCTTTAATCACTGAAATAAATCACTCAGTTTTGTCTGATTTTTCATCATATTTGGAGAATAAGGATCTACAAAAGCTAAGGCTTGGTCTACACACAAGTGTCAATTTAACTGAAAGTGTTATTTTATACCAATTTAGTTAAACCAGTGCAACTTTGTGTATGGACACTCTTAGGGGCTGGTCTACAAACAGTTTAGAAACCAATATAGTTAAAGCAGCACAACTTCCTAGTGCTTAATTAACTATAGTGGAAAGGGAGGAAGCAGTAAATGTGATATATCTTGATTTTAATAAGGCTTTTGACACAGTCCCACATGACATTCTCATAAGCAAACTAAGGAAACATGTCTAGATGAAATTATGATAAGGTGGGCACATAACTGTTTAAAAATATACTCAAAGAGTAATTATTACTAGTTTGCTGTCAAACTGGGAAGACATCAAGTAGGGTCCCACAGTGTCTGTCCCAGTTCTGGGAGTATTCAATAATTTCATTAATGGCTTGGAGGATGGAGTGGAGAGTACACATAAAATTTGCAGATGACACCAAGATGGGATGGGCTGCAAGCACCTTGGAGGATAGGATTAGAATTCAAAATGCTGTTCATAAATTGGAGAATTGGTCTGAAATCAAAAGATTAATTCAGTTAAGACAAGTGCAAAGTATTTCACTTAGCAGTGAAAAATCAAACGCACAACTACAAAATAGGGAAAAACTGGATAGGCAGTGGTACTGCAGAAAAGGTGTGATGCTGTATGAAATATGGGAGACATTTTATGATATTGTTCATACCAATATTATAAAATTGCTAGGAATCTGACCAGATATGCCATGTAAGGTATCTGTGAAAATGTTATGATTTGCCAAGTATGATAATCTTGTTTATATGCTTGTATCATCTTTGTATTGTGAGTTATAGATATGTATAGTATATCTGTATTTCAAAACGTGTGCTGTGTTTCTGGGTGACATCCCCAGACAGATGGGCATCAGCGCTGAGACTGTTCGATGGCCCATCAAGGGTCATCATCTGTACAAAGAATCCACTGAAAGAAGCCAGGGGCTACACCTTATGAGTCAGCAGAACTTGTAGGTGCAGGCCCATGGACAGGGGACTCCAAGGTTTTTCCATGCCATGTGCTATGAAGCTTGTGTTTGGGACACAGGACATACAAGTCACATGGCAAAAGGAATATAAAGGGCAGCTGTATCTTCTCCATTTTGTCTTAATTCCTGCTTCTTACCTCTGGAGTAACTTTTCTACAAACAAAGCTCTGAACAAAGGACTGAATGACCCATCCAAGCTTTGGATGTGTTCCAGAGGGACTTTCAAGCCAGCAAACTCACCAATACTGCTAAGAACCTGATATATGGAGTTTGAAGTCGCTGTATGTATCCTATTGCTTTACTATTTAACAACTCTCTTCTTGTTCTTTCTTTTTTCCTTATAATTAACCTTAAGCTTTAGACACTAAAGGATTGACTGGCACCATGGTATTTTAGGTAAGATCCAAACTAATATTGACCTGGTGACGTGGCTGATCCTTTGCGGTCAGAAGAACATTTTGTATAGTGAGCAGTTTTTAAATAACTTCCCACTGTACTAGACCTAGGTGGTGATTGGGAGCCAGAGAATTGGAATGCAATAAAGGAGGCTGTATGATTTATTTTTTTTCCGCTTCTCAATAATTTGTGGGGGGGATCAGAAGCACAGTTTGTGACTGGTTGGTGAGTTTAACTTCAGTGTTAACCACCAGTTTTGGGAGTGTCTGCTCTCCTTTTTGCAGCCTGCCCTGACCGTGGTATTTTCAGTGAGGGCTGCCCCAGGCACGACGGGTCACAAAAGGATCTGGGGATAATGATGGATTACAAATTGAATATGAGTCAACAATCCGATACTGTTGTGAAAGAGACAAATGTAATGTTGAGGTGTATTAACAGGAGTGTTGTATGTAAAATACTGGAGGTAACTGTTCAGCTCTACTCAGCACTGGTGAAACTTCAGCTGAAGTACTGTTTCCAGTTTTGGGCACCACACTTTAAGAATGATGTGGACAAAATGGAGAGAGTCAAGCGGAGAGAAAAAAAACCCATGACCTATGAGGAAAGATTGGACATGGGGCTTCTGCCAGAAACGAATGGTGCCTGCTGAGAGTGGGAGGGGCACAATTTAAAGGTTTGTCCCCCCAAAAAAGCTTGAGTCATGCCTTCCCTTACACTCAGTTGTTCTTCCTGCAGCTCCCAGCTATTTGCTGCTGCCTTTCCCCATAGCCATGGCTCCCAGCTTGCCAGCTCCAACAGCTGCAATGCAGGCAGGGGGCCTGGCAGCACCATGTGACCAAGCAGGGCCAACAAATCCTGGCAAAAATCTGGGGGGGGGGCGGACATGTGACCTCCTGTGCCCCCCACACATTGCCTCTGGCTTCTGCCCAGCAGGGAGGTGGGGGTCTTGGGGCTTCAGCCCCATGGGGCAGGCCTACTGAGGCTCAGGGCTTCAGCAGGAGTGGGGCTGAAGTCCCGAGCCCAGACAGGTGCCTCCCCTGGAGCTAAGCCCTGAGCCCCCCTGGGGCCGAAGCCCCGAGACCCACCATCCCACCGTGGGGCTGAAGCTCTGAGACCCACCACCCCGCCACAGGGCTGAAGCCCTGAGACCCAGCAGGCGCACCCCGGCTCTTGAACTTCTGAAGATTGTTGTATGCAGCTCAGAGGGTCAGTAAGTTTGGTCACCCCTGAGCTATATTGATAAACGTACCTTTACAGCACTATAACTGTGTCCACAGCAGGGGGTGCACCACTTTTACTCTATGGGTTTCTAAATCAATATAGTAGTGGTACAAAAATTGTGTGTAGATATGCTCTTAGATCAGTTTAAACCAGGCTTACTCTGGTTTAGCTTGTGTCAGTAAACAGGCACATGCTAAACAGATATAACCAGTGTTAATTTCACACAAGAGAGTCCACACACAAAAGCTACAATGGTTTAACTAACCTGATTTAAGTTAAACCAGTGCAATTTCTGTGTGTAGACAAGCTTTCATTTTTGCCACTTTACAGGATTGGGGCCACTGAAAAGTTCAGCAACTTTTACACCACCACTTAGATCATCTTTTATGCACAACCAGATTGTGCTAGTAAATTAAATTATCCATATTCTGGGCTCTTTCCTCCATCTCACTCTACCCCTTCCCCCAAGTCCCCACCCCTGCCCTACCTCTTCCTGCCCCCCCTTTTCCTGCCTAGTTCCACCCCCTCCCCCGAGCATGCCCCATCCCTTCTTCTCCCTCTCCCCACCAGCGCCTCCTGCACACTGCAGAACAGCTGATCCACAGCGGATGGGAGACGCTGGGAGGGAGGGGAGGAGTTGATTGGTGGGACCACCATGGGCAGGAGGTGCTGGGGGGTGGGGGGAGCTGGCTGCCGGTGGGAGCCAAGCACCCCCTGCATGTATCTTGGTTGGGAGCTGCTTGCTTCCTATGGGCTCTTTTCTCTTCAAGCTGTAGGAGCCAGCTTCTCTCATTGGCTTTGATACCGATAGAGATGATGGTGCCACCTGTTACGATCACTTGCCAAGATTTCCCATTGGTCAGGATCAGTTCCAAATTCCTTCATATCTCGCTTGCATGTGTTTTTATAGCGAAGCTTGGAACTTCCTGTTGTTCTTGTTCCCTCTGATAGCTCCCCATATAGCATGTCCTTGGGTATGCATCTGTCTTCCAACCTACTCAGATGGCCCAGCCAGCACAGTCCTCTTTGCTTGAGCAGGGCTGTGACACTAGGTAAATTTGCCCTTTGAAGAATCTCTGCATTGGTGACTTTATCTTGACATTTGGTGTTGAGTATGTGGCATAAACAACGTAGGTGGAAACTGTTTAATCTTTTCTCTTGATGAGCATAAGTTGTCCATGTTTCCCCACCATACATGAAAGTGCTGAGGACGCAAGCTTGGTACACTAGCCTTTTGGTCTTGATGGTAAGCTTTGAGTTGTTCCATGCTCTTTTAGTTAGTCCGCTAAAGGTGGTGGCAGCCTTTCCAATGAGAACATTTAGTTCTTCATCCAGTGAGAAGTTGGTGGTCTCTGTAGAACCTAAATAGAAGCAGTCCAAAAGTTCAGCTATCTGGTTTGTATTTAAGGTAATTGAAGGATCTTGTGGAACCCGCTGTCATAATACAACCGTTTTTTTAATGCCGATGGTGAGAGCAAATGCCTGACAGGCACTTGAAAGGGGGTCCATGAGTTCTTGTAGTAGATCTTCATTGTGGGCTATGAGGGCAGCATCATAGCGAATAGAAGTTCCCTGATTAGCATATTTTTGACTTTGGTCTTTGACTTAAGTCAGGACAGGTTGAAGAGTTTCCCATCTGATCTTAGAATCATAGAATCATAGAATCTCAGGGTTGGAAGGGACCTTAGGAGGTCATCTTGTGTGGAGATACACTCCATCTTTCATGTCCTTAAACACACAGTTCAAGAGTACCAAGAAGAAGATTCCAAAGAGTGTAGGGGCAAGAACACATCCTTGCTTCACGCTGCTTTTCATCTTAAAGCTGTCCGAAGTGGACCCGTCAAACTGGACAGTTGCTTTCATGTTGTTGTGGAATGAACATATAAGACTTAATAGGGTTGGTGGGCATCCTATCTTTTCTAGTATTGCAAATAGACCTGCTCAGCTAACTGTGTTGAATGCTTTGGTTATGTCCACAAAGGTGATGTACAATAGTCGGTTTTGCTCTCTACACTTCTCTTGGAGTTGACGTAGAGAAAATATCCTGTCTATAGTTTATCTTCCAGCCCCGAATCCACACTGTGATTCAGGGTAGACATGATTCGCCAGCTGTTGTAGGCGCACTAAGATGATTTTTGCAAAAGCTTTTCCTGCTACACTTAGGAGCAAGATACCCCCTTAGTTTGTTGCAGTCACCCTTTTTGCCTTTCTTTGGGCATAAGCTTTCATGGGTAAAAAACCCACTTCTTCAAAGCTTATGCCCAAAGAAATTTCAGAGGGGTAGCCGTGTTAGTCTGTATCTACAAAAAGAACGAGGAGTACTTGTGGCACCTCAGAGACTAACAGATCTATTTGGGCATAAGCCCACATCACGAAAACTTATGCCCAAATAAATTTGTTAGTCTTTAAGGTGCCATCGGACTCCTCGTTGTTTTTGTGAATACAGACGAACACGGCTACCCCTCTGATACTTTTCACCTTTGTTTTTATGCAAAGTGATGATGTTTGCGTCATGCATCTCTTGTGGTAACTCACCCTCTTTCCAGCATTTAAGTAGCAGCTGATGAAGATAAGGTAATAGGCTGTCTTTCCCACACTTGAGGATTTCTGCTTGGATGCCATCTTTTCCAGGAGCCTTGCCACTTGATAGCAAATCAATGGCCTTGCTTAGCTCTTCTACAGTGGGCTCCACATCTAGCTCTGGCATGACCTGTAGTGTTGGTATTTGGTCCAGTGATTCGCTGGTGATATTTCTTTCTTGTGCGTATAGCTCTGAATAGTGTTCAACCCAATGAGACAACTGCTTGCTTTTATCTGTAATTATTCCAGTGTAACTTTACTATGCCCCACTGTTTCCACAACTGGATATTTAACGCTTTCCTCTGATTTACCATGTCTTTGTGATTTGTCCTTTAGCCTCAGCTTTCTGTTAGTCCAGGGACAAGGAATATTTTGCCTACAGGATCCTTGTGCTGTTATGTGAGGTAACACTTTGTTTTTCTCACCCCCAGAATAATGCAGTTGGCCAAAGGCAGAACCTCCTATGTTCAGGCCAGAGTACTGGATCATTCCCCAGAAAAACAGCACAAAGTTTCTATATTGATTATGATACTTATAACAATAAGTTAATTGAAAGCCAATGTAGGCCACTGGCTTGATCATGGGAGCAGAAGTCAAGACTCCTGGGTTCCATTCCTAGTGTGTACTCTCATTGTAAGATCCTTAGCAAGTCACTTAAATTCTGTGCTTCACTTTCCATACCTATAAAATGAGGCTCTAATACTTTTCTACATCACAAGGGTATTTTGAGGTTACATTAGTTAATGGCTGTAAGGGACATAGAGAGACCCTTGAATGGAAGATGCTACAGAAGTGAATTTTTTTTAATTAAAAATGTTAATGTTAAAACTCACTGACACAAACTAGTTTTTCCTTTGTAACACTGACAAGTTTACAATTTAAATAAGACATCTGAACTTATGCCACTTGATTCTGCTGTACTCCCCTTTCAGATTTTGTAGTTGATATAAGTATGGGCAGTGTTTAATTTGTAATGAAAGAGGTGATGACACTCAAGGAATTAAATGATGGGGCTCAAACAATTTTTTACTTTTATAACTGACACTGCATGCCCAGAGGTCTCACCAGGGCTATGAACTGCCAAGCCTTGAAGTGCTGGCACAAATTAAGCACTGGGTATGGGAGCACCTGGAATAGATTAAAAAATCTCTTGAAAAACCTATGCTATGATGCCCCACCTCATTGCAGAGATTCCTGAAACTTTCAGGCAAGCACCCATGAAGGCCCCAGATATATTTATTATACCTCCCAGCAAAAATTTCCAATGTGCTTATATGACTTCGTTTCTTAAGTGAACCTCTATATGCTTTAGCAGCACTTCTATTTGAAGACATACACTTGCAGAGACCTCTTATAAACTCCTCCTCCTGTGAGGCCTCTTCCCCCTCTGTGATTTCCATTATATACTCCATACTTCCTTATACTGCAAGAGATGGATCTTTTTCTACTCTTCAGGAAAGCCAGCCTCATTTTGAGTCTAACTGAAGTAAACTTTTAAAATAAGTATTTTATATGTTAACTAGTGTGACCAGATGAGAAGACCTGAAAATCGGGACTTCCCACCGGAAGTTGTTGAGCAAAGACAAAACAAAACGGAAGACTGGAATCGGGACGCGGGACAAAAGATGAAAAATCGGGACAGTCCCGATTTTATCGGGACATCTGGTCACCCTAATGTTAACCAATGCAATGCCCTCTCAGGTTTAGCAAAATTGCTGGAAAAAGGCTGCTTCTGGCCCTTTAATAGTCGGAAGAGAAACTGTTCCCTTGCTAAACCTAATTGGCAAATGAATGCTCCAGTTAGGGATCAGCCAACTAAGAGTGAAGCAACAGAGATGATGCAGCCTCCAGTTGTGGGAGACTGTGGGTTAAAGAAGGTTAAAGAAGAGATAAGAACTTTTTGCTCTTTCCTATACAGAAACAGAGTATAAAGTTTGAGAAATGTATCTAGACAATAAGGGAAGGAAGGAAGTTAGAGCAAACTGCAAAGAAAAAGTTAGCATATTCTAAAGGCAATCTGCAAAGGGGAATGATTTGGCTTATATCCTTTTCCCCTCATGTTGTATAAACAAGGTCTAAAAATGTTTAAAAGGCGGCTTTGGTCTTTACCTTAGAAATACATGTCCTGTCTGCCTTGGAAAACTAAGATGAGTAAAGAATTGGTGAAATCACCAAGCGAATGAAAGCTGAGCAACTGAGAAAGAAAGGGGTTTAAGACTGTTTAATCCTTTTTGTGTTTAGCTTCTGTGACTTAACACTTTGTTAAAAATTAATTATTTATTCCAAAGCAACATCTTTGCATCTCCAGTTAAGATGTTAGAGTGTATAACAAATATGGTTGGACTCTGCCAATTTGGCATTCCTGATATAAATGAATTCCTGAGGTAAAAAATAAGAAGAAAAAATGCTTTGGTGATTTTGTGTGACTTTTAGGCCACCTTTATACATCAACAGAAGGAAAAAGAAAAGAACAATATTTTAAAAATATTAAAGCCATTTCACTTCTAACTGGCTTAGAAAACATGGAAATAGACCCCCGTTGAGACAGAAAGCATAGAGAAAATACCAATTTAGTAAAACTGAGAAACTTCTAAGACCTGCACAAGCAGACAGCACCAGTGTCAAAATGATATTCAACAATTGGAAAGTCCCTGAACTGTGAATAAGTACTAAACGGATTCCTTTTCCTCATCCACCTCCACATTTTACCTGATCAGGGTTTGGGCTGCAAGATTTTTTTCTAAACTGCATGCATGTTACTAGCATATTCCTAGCATGAAAAAGCATTGGAAATAATATTGCCCCAGGACACAAGGCAGTTCTTCGGCAGTCTTCCCTCCATCCCCATTGGCTGTCACTCTGGAGATTCTCCACCTTGTGTAAAACTGCTTTTGCGGCTTCCCCTCTAGGAGCAAAGGGGAGAGAAGAGGGTCCCTTGTGGCTCATCTCTAGCTGCCCAAACCTATCTGTATTCATCCAACTAGATAACTTTTCTTCTTTTTCCCCGCCCTCATCAACTTATCTCCAGTCAGACGAACTCCTCTAATTATTTCCATTTTTATGGGAGAGCAGAAAACGCTAACTCATACCCACACATCAGGAGTTGGAGGAGGAGGGGTTTTGTTGTTGTTGTTTTTTTGCACCGAGTGTGAATTGAACTTCAGAAAATCATCCTTATTAGCTCCAGGGCTGGGTTAATCACAGAACACTTAGCCTTATATGGACAGGCTAGAAGTTGGTAAAAGCAAGAGAGCAATAGGAATTCACAGGCTTACCACAGTTATATTGAAACTCAGCTTAGTATCAGGTAGGACAGCCAGCATAATCATAGTACAACAGTTATCAAGGCCACTTCCTTTTTTTTTTTTTTTTTGCTTCTCCTTGAGTTCTTAGGCATTAATACACTCACATTTAAAGTGAGTTAACATACATTTTCTTATCTGTTACTTATACCCCAGGTTATTAAAACAAATTTAAAATATCACTTACTTTTCACTTCTTTTCTTTCTGTATCTTACTCAGTTTGGACAATGAAAAAAACTAGGGAGTTTCATTTCTATTTCTAATTGGCTTCATTTACTGATTCTAATGCACCACCACAATGCTGCCAGGGAATGGCTTAAATTCAAAAAAAAGTGCTTTCATTTAAATTAAAACTGTAAAGAAAACACTTTTATTAATACTAATTTTTGTAACAGTTTCCTATCAAAACATGTTGTGCCAAACTGTCTGGTGAGCGGCCCTTTTAATCTATGGACTACATTTGTAAAAAGAGTGAACAGAGGTGACGTTCCAGAGAAAGACTGAGCCAGCTCTGGAATGTTAATGCCTTTCCCACCAATTGTTGAGCTATTGCCTGAGAGAACAGCCCTGTTACATGTAGGGCACTACACTACTCAAAGTTACAGCTTTACTTAAGGCTACTGGTAGGTGATCTGACATGCTTTTAAAAATTGATTTATGATCCAAGTTCAACAGAATACATGTATATTAGGCTCACAAATTTCAAATACAGTGTTATTAACCCTTTTTACCTGCCAGGACCTGAGGTAAAGATACTGTCTCTCCAAGAGTTCAGATCACTTGCTTTAAGACTTTGATGCAGGGAAAACAATGCACCCAGATCTTAGGTCTTGGCAGCTAAGTAAAGAACTGAATTTTTGTTTAAAAATTTGCAAATAAATATAGTAGATCTTCGCTTAGCTTTTTAATGATTTGGAATCTTAAACAGGTTCTTGGCTTTCTTAGATATTTTAATTCACCTTTCAAAAACTCTTACACTTTAAAAGTTTGAGTCTTGTCTGGTCTAGCCTCATCTATTTAATTACCTGTGTTTCAAAGGTGTGATTTTATTTCTGTTCCAACATTAAAGATTTAAAATCATTCCTCCTTTCATAAGGTTGGCAGATACGATCAATTCTTTTCCTGAAGGGAATGGAAGGAAGTTAAGATGCAAGGAGGGCCTTGAAAATGAAGATTAGTTTGTTTGATGCAATAGGGAAAGGGGAACCAGTGTAGCGATGCAAAGAGGGGAGACAAGCTAGGGAAATGATCTTTGCAACAACATCTGGAATGGATATAGCTAAGGCAAGTCCTCAATTATCAAAGCCAGAGAAAAGGACATTGTGGTAACTAAGGCTATGTCTACATGGCAAATTACTTTGGTCTAATTTATGTCACTCAGGGGTGTGAATAATGCACCGATAAAAATACGGTTGTATTATGACAGCGGGTTCCACCAGATCCTTCAATTACCTTAAATACAAACCAGATAGCTGAACTTTTGGACTACTTCTATTTAGGTTCTACAGTGACCACCAACTTCTCACTGGATGAAGAACTAAATGTTCTCATGAGTATAATCTAATGGCTGCATATGCACAAGGAAATGTCAGAGACAGGCTGAGGCTTCAGTTTGGATAGAAAGAGACAGGTATAGAATAGAAGTGGATCTGTGAGCTCTCAGCATAGAGATGAGTTGAATTTGTGTTTGCAGATTAGTTTATGCAGACATAAAGTATAGAGGGAAAAGAGAAGGGGATCCATTGTGAAGCCTTATGCCCCCCCACCCCCTGAATGTTGGAGTGGGGAGACAAGAGGATCCTCTGAAGAACGTGCTGAAGAAGTGATTAGAGATGCAGGAGTAGGACCAGGAGAGGACTGAGTCATGTTGGAAGCCAAGGGAGAATAAGATATCAAAAGAGCACCATCAATGGTATCAAAGACAGCTGACAGGTTGAGGTGAGTGAAGATGAAGTACTGGTTCTGAGTTTAAAAGCTTTAGTGAGGCATTTCATTGGCGTGCAAGGGGTAGAAGTTATATTGGAAAGGGTCTAGGATGGATTTAGAGAGAAATTCCAGACAGCTATTATAGACAGTACATTTAATGAAGCAACAGATAAAAGGGAGAGGGATTTCAGTTGGAGAGAAAAGTGGGTCAAGGGTGGGATGATTTAAGATGGGAGAGACTGAAGCATGCTTGTATTATGAGGAAAGAGAACCAGGAAAGAGCGAGAGGTTAAGGAGAAGGATAAAGGAGGAGATGAGAGTGGGTGCAACAGAGATCAGGAGGTGGGATGGGGTCAATGAAGATGTTAAAGGACAAGAGCAGACAAACTTCTGTATCAGTGACAGGGAAAAATGAGTTGTAGGAGGGGAAGGGAAGGTGAGGAAAAGGTGAAGGTCTTGTTGCATTTTTGTCAATTTTTCTCAGAAGAAACTGGTGAAAGAAATACTGTCAGAAAAAAGTGGAGGTAGAAGGAGGTAGGGAGTATTTGAAATGAGAAACAAAGATGATAAAAAAGACAGCTGGGATTTCAGATGGGAGATAAATTATGGTGGAGATGTTGGAGTTGCTTAGTTAGGAAGATGACAGAAGTTTAGGACGGGGAAAAATGTGAGAAATGGGAAATACTGAAGCATTATTTTGACCACAGAGGGTAACTCTGTAGTGGTTTTATTTTTATTAACACTTCTGAAGTATGTAATTTTATTTAATTATATTGGTTAACATTGGATTGATACCTCTCATTGGGCAAGATAGCAATGTAGCATCTCAAGATCAGGCCTTATGGATTTTCATTTATCGGTATCTGCAAATAAATCCCTACTGAGGACAGCATCCACCATTAGAGAAGCTTGCATAGTGAGAATGCAGGCTATCAGACAATTCTGATTCACAAGTACTTGGCGCTATGGCAGAAAGAAAGCTGACTCACATACCTTTCTAAAAAAAAAAAATCTCGTTAGAATAATTATGGTCCCCCTTTGCCACTTCAGATACAAGCTTCTTTTTTTTATAGCCCTTTATGATTTCCCTGCCATATCAATCTGATGCAGGATTTGAATCCAAACACTAACCACGATACAAAATTTGATTTAGAGGTTTCAATTAAGACACATTTCTTCTACTTACCACAGCCGCAAACACTAAGTCATGGAGGCCTCCAAACAAGGGAAAGAAGCTTCAAAATAAGCAGAATGACATTTCAAAAATTAATAAAGTATTTAAAATATTTGAGAGCTCAAAGTAATTTAGTCTCTAAAACTTCAACACTTAGTCTTCATGATGTCTGTTTGAGGACTCCATTGTAGGCCCAATATATTTAGGACTGATATTGATCTGGCTATGAAGTTACGTTTTCACATTGTTTAGAATTCATTGACATTACAAAAGAAGCAAAAAGCCCACATCAAGACTCAGGTCCATATCTTGCTACATGAGTAATGAAAAAACAGTCCCTGCCCAGTGAACTCAGTCTTTGTTTATAATAGGCAGCAACAAGTAGATTCACTGAACAAAGGCTATTTCCAGGATGACAAGGTAAAAGTAAAACAAGCATGTTTTGCATATTAGCCAATAGTCTGAGTTTACCACCTGCCGTGCCTGGCCAGGGACGGCTCTATGGTTTTTGCCGCCCCAAGCACAGCAGTCAGGCGGCTTTCGGTGGCATGCCTGCAGGCGGTCTGCTGGTCCCGCGGATTCGGTGGTGTTTCTGCGGATGATATGCTGGTCCTGTGCCTTCGGCGTGTCCGCCGCCGAAACTGCGTGGCCGGGAGACCTACCACAGGCATGCCACCAAAGGTTGCCTGACTGCCGCCCTCACAGCAACTGGCAGGCCGCCCCCTGTGGCTTGCCGCCCTAGACACGCGCTTGCTGCGCTGGTTCCTGGAGCCGCCCCTGTGCCTAGCCAACATCACCTAACTGTCAGTGTTTTGTAGGTGGCATCATAAGCGCCGACTTTACCCAGCGCCGGTGGAAGCTCACGCCCCCTCCGCACCTTCCCCGCCCCATTCCAACCCCTTCCCCAAATCCACGGCCCCGCCTCCTCCCCCAGGCGCACTGCATTTTCCCTCCTCCCTCCTCCCTCCTCCCTCCCAGGCTTGCCGCATGCAAGCCTGGGAGGGAGGGGAGAGAAGCGGAGCGGCGGCACGCTCAGGGGAGGAGATGGAGCGGAGATGAGCTGGGGCGGGGCGCAGGGAGGGCCGCAGGAAGTAACCCTTGGGGGTGGGGAGGGCAGAGGAACTGCTCTCCGCCCCAGCTCACCTCCGCTCCGCCTCCTCCCCTGAGCACACCGCTACCATTCCGCTTCTCCCCTCTCCCTCCCAGGCTTGCTGTAGGAAATAGTTTTGGCAGCAAGCCTGTGAGGGAGGGAAGAGAAGCAGTAGGCGGCGGCGCGCTCAGGGGAGGAGATGGAGGTGAGCTGGGGCGGGGGGGATGGGATGGGGAGCTACCGGTGGGTGCTCTGCACCCATCAATTTTTCCCTGTGGGTGCTCCAGCCCTGGAGCACCCACGGAGTTGGCGCCTATGGGTGGCATGGCAGAAGTGAGTTGAGGATAAGGTGGTAGCTTTATGGATTTGATGGGGAGTTTTTTTCCATGCATAATGGGAGAATTGATGATAGAGGTTGACGTTGTTGACAGGGCACTGATTTTCAGTTAAAAATAAAGCCAAAATGAGGTTTCCTTTTTAAAAAAATGGTCATATACCACTAAAATTCTGAGAACAGCTTGAGACACGGTGATGCTGTTGGACACAGATTCAACCTAAAACCTAAGGTAAACCTTACCCAGTTCGGAACACTTCAAACCATCCCTAGTTTCAGCCTGAAATGATAAATCTATAGTAAAAATCAATTTCAAAATAGAAATGGGAATTGAGAATATGTCTACCCTATGGAGCCTGTATCGGTATAACTAGGGCCCTACCAAATTCACGGTGCATTTTGTCGCATTTCATGATTTCAGATATTTAAATCTGAAATTTCATGGCGTTGTTATTGTAGGGATCCTGATGCAAAAAGGGATGGTGGGGTGTCACAAGGTTATTGTAGGGGGATCGTGGTATTGTGACCCTTACTTCTGCGCTGTTGCTGGCAGTGGCATTGCCTTCAGAGCTGGGTGGCCGAAGAAC
Source organism: Chelydra serpentina (assembly GCA_037349315.1). NCBI lineage: Eukaryota > Metazoa > Chordata > Testudines > Chelydridae > Chelydra > Chelydra serpentina. Next base: position 52,079,496 of record JBAIAC010000010.1, read on the forward strand.
GGCAGCTGCTGTCCAGGAGCCCAGCTTGGAAGGCAGTGCCACTGCCAGCAGCACCACCAGTGGCCTCCCCAGGAATTGAAATGGGGTGGGGGGGTCAAATTTACTGGGGGGGTGTCACTAAATTGGCATGTAACTAGTTCACAAAACTCGGGGGGTGTTGGGGAAATTCAGTGGGGGTGTAGGGAAATCACTGAGCGCCACTGCCAGCAGCAATGCAAAAGTAAGGATGGCATGGTATAGTATTGCTACCCTTACTTCTGTGCTGCTGCCTTCAGAGATGGGTACCCAGCCAGCAGCTACTGCTCTCCAGCCACCCTCCAGCAAAGGGCTTCCAGCTTTGAAGGCAGTTCAGAAGTAAGGGTGGCAATACCACGGCCCTCCTGCAATAACCTTTCAATCCCCCGCATTTTGGGTCAGGACCCCCAGTTTGAGTAATGCTTGTCTCCCCTGTGGAATCTTTATTGTATAGGGTAAAAGCACACAAAAGACCAGATTTCATCGTCTGTGATGCATTTTTCACAGCCGTGAATTTGATAGGGCCCTAGGTATAACTATGCCAGCATAGTCCTGTAGTGTAGATGCAGCCTATAATAACAGATTTGTTGTAGGAACACCACTCGCCTGAATTACACTGGTTATTTCGACAGACACCATCTTCTGTCAACATAGCTGTGCCTACACTGGGGGTTTTGTCAGCATAGCTATGGCTATCAGTAGTGTAGTTTTTTTACACCCCTAACTGAAGTAGCTATTCCAACGCAATGTAAATGTACACCAAGCCTAGTTCAGAAGGATGTAACCCTTCCCTTGATATAATCATGCTGAAGACTGATTTATAATTAGATGTTTCCTCTTACAGTGTAGTAGCCTCCTGGGGATGTCAGGGCGCTGGTGAGTCAGGAGAGCGCATGGCGTCTCACTCCCACCGCCATGGGCTGGCCGGCAATATAGATTCACCTCTGTACAGCGAGTTCTGGGCAAGCCTTTGGTTTTGTAACACTCCCTGAAGCCAGGGTTGCGTCCTAGCGCAATGCAGGATTTAGTGGGCACCTTCAGATCTCTTGCCCTCTTGGTCTGCGAAGAAAACCAAAACGTTTCCCTCCTCTGCCCGCACCTTATTGGGGGCCCACGGTGACAGATCCCCTGGCTGCGCTGCAAAGGGGCGTGTGGGGGGGAGTGTATCAAGGGAAGGCGCAGCTCTCACTGCCTCTGACCCCTCGGGGGCGGGACAGATGGACCCCCCCAGCTCCACCCCCTCAGCGGCTGCTCCGAGCCGTCACCTGCCCCCTGCGGGGCACGAGGCCCGGCCGTGGGCGGCAGTCGCAACACACAACACAGCGGCCGCGGCCCCGGCCCCGGTCGCTCTGTCCACAAACAGCTCCGCCCCAACAGCGCGTGCCAAGGCCGCTGACTGACGACCAGGACAACCACTCCCGCCTATGCCCGTAGCCCAGGGAGCGAATGGGCGGGATTAGCCTTGGCCAATCGGGAATAACAGTGAGAGGGAGGGCGGGGCCACCATTTGAGTGGCAGCTCACGAGATAAACAAGTTCCAGCAGCACCAGAGTTCTTCCCCTCCCCCCATAGCCGAAGGCTGAGGCGCAGGTATAGAGCACAGTCTCCCTACGAACCCCCACCCCGTGCAGCCAGTGCTCCCCCGCTCAGCCGGGCAAAGCGAAGAGTCAGCAACTTTCTAGCGCCCGCTAAAACGCTCAGCAGCCCAGGGAGCGCAGAGCGCAGGCGCTGACAGGGACTGGTGTTAAGGGGCATGCTGGGAAATGTAGTTCGCATGTCGCTGCCTGCCTACGGTGGCCCTCGGACCCCCACCGCCAGCTGCACTACCAGTCCCAGAATGCCTCGCGCGACGCTGCGAGCCGCCCCAGTTGAAGCGGGTGGCGGCGGAGGGGACCAAAAAAACCCCTCAAAAACAAAAAACCACACCGCAACCCAAAACAAGGAAATGGTGCAGGGAGGGGGTTCCCGGCGCTGGGGGCGCTGATCCCGCCGCGCCCCCCTCCCCCATGGGTGAGCCATGGACTACGAGTTCAAATCCAAGCTGGCGGCCGAGCGCGAGCGGGTGGAGGATCTGTTCGAGTACGAGGGCTGCAAAGTGGGGAGAGGCACCTATGGGCACGTCTACAAAGCGCGGCGCAAGGACGGGTAAGCGGGGAGGCGGCGCTGGCACGGGGCGGGGGCTCCTGGCTCGGTCCCCCGCTCTCCTGGGGCGGTGGGGAGCCGGGGACGGCCGCGGTGCCGTGAGTCCCTGCGCGTTCCCCCACCTCCCCTCCTCCAGCGACCCTGATGCCCGGCCGCAGGCGCCTGGGGCACCATCTCGACTCTGCAGCTTCGCGCCGGGGGGCGGGCGCGGGGGAGGCTGTGGCCCCTGGGGGCAGGGGTTGGCGGTGACAGCGGGGTTGGGCGGGGCTGGCTGCCGCGCCCCCCTGCCAGTGGGAATGCCCAGAAATACCCTACCCCCGCCCCACATACACAGGGGAGCGCGGCTTGGGGCAAGGGGCAGTTGTGCGGCGAGTGCGGGTGCGAAGGGGGAGCTGGCGGTGACTCCGGGGCTGGGGGAGGTAGGAGAAGCCGGGTGTGAAGGTGGGGTTGGCTATGTGTGCGGGGAAGTGGGAGGGAGAGAGCCAGGGTGTAAAGGTGGAGGGCAGTGGGAGGGAAGGAGGGAGGGGACAGTCTTGGGGTGAAGATGGGGGTTGGTTGTGGGAGGCAGCCGTGGGGAGTGTGTGTGTTGGTGGGTGAGCAGTATCAGGGAGATTGGGGAGAGCCCTTGTGCATGTGTGTGTGGGGTGGTCGGAGGGAGGTGGGGAAGAGTCAGGGTGTGGGAGTTGCGGTAAGGGCTTGAGGATGACCTGTGGTAGCCTTGGTGGTAAAGTGTGTGTGTGTGTGTGTGTCTCAGTGTCCCATTCTCTCTGCAAAAGATGGGCACCAGCAATTTTCCTCCCCATGCTCCACCCAGTAACTTTACTGTTTCACTTGAAGTCATGAGAGATGGTGAAGCAAAGGAAAAAATAGGCTAAAGAACCTAACTCTTGAAAAAGTTTTGTAAACTTTGTACTAAAGTAGAAAATCCAGCTTTAAAAAATGTATTTACAAAACATGACTTTGTGTGGAGGTGGTGGGGAGATGCAGGTGCAACTCCACTGACTGGTACATCCTGGCTTCATGTAGCTCATAAATGTGCTAATTAAGCACTTTTGTTCAGGCCTCCTGAGTATTTTAGCAAAAAAAGACAAAACTAACAAACAACCCCCTTCCACACAAATAAACCAAATTAAAGAGTATTCTGGGTATATTGATGCTAGCCCAGTGTGTTCTGTATGGGCTGAGTGGAGGTCTCTCTCAAGTGTTGCTTCAAATATCTTATTTTGTTTTTGAATAAATGTTTTCATCCCCAACCCCAGAATTGTTAAGGCTGTGAAATTTGTTAGCTGCTCAGTAATGTGGTGGTGGTTAGTATCCCTTATCCGTTTTGTGATGCATTTAATAGGATAATCTAGTAAAAATTGAGTGAGATGGTGCTAAAAAGTTAGGTTTTCTTGTGGTTCTAGTGAGGTAATTCAGTATGTCTACTAAATTTGTGAGGTTTCTAAGTATGGAAAATCCCCTAGGGGTATTGTGTGCTACCAGAAGCATTGGCACCTCCAGAGTTCATCAAAATTATTTTTTAAATCCGAAAGAATGACCTGCTGTGCTTGCTTCTACTTTTCCATGCTCTAGCTAGCTGTTACTATTCCTTGCTCGTCTCGTTTCATTATGTTGCAATTCTGTGATTAAAACTTAGCTATATCTAAGGTTTTAAAAAATCAAATGTTGATCCGCACTTCAGACAGCATGTATATTTACTGGAGAATATAATAATTCTAAACACCTCATTCAAATCAGTCAGACCCTATAGGAACATAGGATAGTGTTCAGTGGTGTGTTTTTTATTTTTTTTAAAAACAAAACTATTTGTGTGTGTGTGTGTGTGTGTGTGTGTAAGGGTGCATTTACAGAGCTGCTCTGTATATATTCAGTTTTTAAAGACACTTGTAAGTTCTTATCTTTCCACAGACGACTACTTGTATGTAGACGTCCATCAGTATAGTCAAATGGAGTTTTGGAAAAGCAACAAGGATGTTAAAGATACAAAGTGATTATCATTTAAATTCCATTATCGCTATACAAAGGAATGACTGTGAACCCAGTGGTTAGAGTTCTGTCCAGTGCAGTGCTGTGGAGGGCAATCAGTATTGGATTCAGTTTTAACACATTCCTCTGTGATCCCCTGGTACAGGTAAATAGCTTATTAGAGTAATCTAAATTTGCAAGACACATTAAGGCTACGTCTACACTGGAGAGCTTACAGTGACACCAATGCAGCTGCGCCACTGTAAGATCTCTTGTGTAGCCGCTTTGTGCCGACAGGAGAGAGTTCTTCTGTCGACATAACTACTTCTGCTCGTTGGAGGTGGTTTGATTATGTCGGTGGGAGAATCTCTCCCACTGACATAGAGCTGTGCACACTGCTACTTACGGCAGAGAAACTTGTCACGTGGGGTGGTGCTGGTGTTTTGTTCACATCCCAGAGCAGAGCGACATAAGTTTTGCCAACATAAGTGCTAGTGTAGACATGGCCTAAGTTAGTAGGGTATAATACTGAGGCTAGACTAATAGTTGAGAGACCGAGGACTGGTCCAAGTACACGTCTGGGAGTCAGGAAATCTGATTCCAGCTCCAAAGCTGACTGATGTAGCCTTCAGCATAAAGTCTTTAAATTCTCTTTTTGAAATTAACTAGGAGTTCCAGGTACTACAGGTGACCCTGAGCTCCCCTGATAATTTTGGTGATTTTACAATTACATTTTCCTTTTTATGTCTCTTCTCATCCTTGTTACTGTGTTAAAGATCTTTGGAAACAATAAGAAATAGTAGTTAAACTCACTATACTCACAGTGCTATCAAACACATCAGGTAAACTGAAAAAATCTTTGTTATAGTAATCCGTTGAGTTACTTATAAGAATTGGTTTCCCCCCCTCCCGAAGTATAATTTTTCTGTCTTAAACTTAAAAGTTGATTGTACACCTTCAGTTTTTCCATTTGTAAAATGGGAATATTGCTCATATACTTTAAATGGGTGTTGGAAGGATTATAAGGGACTTGTACCTAGAGCTATTAAAATGTTAGAAATATTGGCAGGAAATAAAATGAGACTGAACTTGGAACAATGGTAGCTAATACATGTGTGTGAGAAATGATCCAAAAACTACACTGGACACGAGAAAGAGGAACTGGAAAGAGGTGATGATGAAAAGGACTTAAAGGTGATCGTGGACAGTAATATGATGCCAAAAATGACAGTTGGGGTGGATAAAAATCAATGATTAAAAATTAATTAAAAAATTGGATTTTTTTATTTAAATCCGATTTTTTTGATAAAATGTTTTTTGAGGGAAAAAACCCGTCTAAAGATAGTTTTAATTAAGATACATTATAGCTCAGAGAGATCTCATCATGGAATAGGGATTATAAATTCTAATTCTATAGTATGCGACAATATACTCATGTAATGTTTAAGAAAAGTTTTGTAAATGAGTTCCAATAGTTCATGGATTAGGGACCCAATTTCATGGGGTTCCAGGGGTTTCTGTATAGATTATTTAGGGTAATCTTTCTATCTACCCAATGGGACTCAGTGTTCAGTCTAGAAGATACCATCAGAGATGCTTAGTGTTGCAGTTCTCACACTGGATTTTTGTCTCCAGAGATAACATGGTGTTAACTGCACACATGTTTTAAACAAATAAATAGAGGTGAGAAATAACAGACCTCAACCCTATTGTCCCTGTGCAAATTTGTGTACACAGAATCAATCCCTTACCTCTCTCTAAAAGTGCAAAGTTTGAAGAAGTGCAATGAATAGAAGATTGTTGGGGGCGTAATAGATCTAGACCAGGAGAAGACGTCTGGAGATAAATGTGAGAAGGGAGGGACATGCATTAGAAACAAACGTGAAACTGTTTGAGCAGCATATTCCTGAAGTCTTTCTGAGTGTAGCCTTCATTGCTTTGAGATCTACCATACCATTCTCTCACTAGAAGGGAAAACCTATAATGGCAGCAGGCCGTAAAAGAGACCCAGTTTGCTGATGATGTTTTAAAGAAAGTCACACCAGTGAACTGGTGAAAGTCACTTAAGCACTTGAAGTCAGAGACTGTTGAAGTGATAATATCACTTTTAACAGCTGTAGCTTCTTCTGCTGGTGTAGAAAGAATATTTTCTTCCTTTGGACTAATTCATTCCAAATTGAGAAATCGTTTGGGACCTGAAAAAGCAGGAAAGCTTGTTTTTCTTTTCCAGATTATGAACAAACAGGAAAATGAAGGTGAAGACAACTGAGTTAGCTGCAGAAGCAAATATTTTAAGTTTCTCATGTTCACCTGACTGACACAGTCAATTTAATTTTTGTTTTTCTAAACTTGACTGTTTGTTTAATTAAATTCAAAAATGTATATGCTTGTTTTGTTAAAATATTATGTTTGCTGTTGAAGAAAAAAATCCAGAATACATAACGTCGTTGTTTTAGTTAAATAAAACAATTTAAATGTCTGTCTTGTGGTGTTCTCCTAATACAGCATGGCAAGAAAATCCTCCAAATATTAATGATTAACCTGTTGAACTGGAGATAGTTCACCTCCCAATGACTTCATAAATATCTGCTTCAATTACCTTTGGTAAATGAAATAGCCAAACAATCATTGATTTTCTGATATAGCTGTAAAACTAATCTGAAAAGTTTTCAAAATAAATCACTTAAAAAAGTATAGTGTGCGCCTTCTAAAATGAAACCTACATCTATCTTTGAGTTGTGAAGAATATGTATTAAGGTTATAACAACCAACAAGAATGCACTTTTATGTAGAAATCCATGATTAAATTGAGTCTTCCTGACTAGTGATTTAAATCAAATCCACCCTGATGCCAATATCACTTTTGGGCTGCGTATTCTGAAGCTTCACTTTGTGGAGCCTGGAGGTGATCATTGACCCTTTCTGTATGGTTGGTACTAGTCAGTGAGTCCACAACAGGAATGTGTTGTACAGTTTTAAGGTACCTCAGTACTAGAGATATCGTCAGATGATCAAAAGTAATTTGAAGAGCAGCCAAAATGACTAAGCGGCAGGAGTGACTGATTTATGGACAAAACTAACTAAAATATCTTCATAGAGAGAATGTACTCACTGCAACTAAATGTAGAGTCCTCTTGTCTGACTACAGAAGGCGAGGTCTCCTTAAGGAATTGCGAGGAGGGGGAAGTGGAACTCCATTGAACAAAGTGGATGGTGCAAAGGGAAGTGGCAGGTCCAGGTATGGGGAAACCCTAGCCTTAAATGTCCCTTGGGTGTGGCGGGATTTATATCCTGTGCACTGCAGTAGGAACGTTTTCTATCTCAGACCAGCAACAGGTGGCCCATGCCCATACTCATTACAGAAGAAAGATGGTTCAAGGGTAAACAGGAGTTGGAACAGTTTTTTTTGTGGGTGGCATCCCCTAAGGAAGTTGGGGGGGAAAGGGGCTTGGGACGCCTAACATCTGATTGTGAGGATTCCCAGGGTACAATCTGGACTGTTGAACAGCTGTGTTCCTTCAGTTCTCCAACCTGGGGTGCCTTTTACACTGCTTTGCTGAGACAGGGATCGCTCCTGGCCTGTTCTCGCTATCAGCATGCAAATTACTCCCAGCTATACCGCAAGGGTGCTGCAGCCAGCCACCCTTGAATTACACTGCAAAGGAACACCAGCAAATTCGCAGACCCAGACTTCCACCAGAAATGTGTGTCGTATACTGCTCAGCCCTCTCCTGGACAATACAAGCTCCTATAAAGTCTATCATTTTTTTTAATAGAAAATGATATGCATAAATCCTGTTATTTTAAATAGTTTCCCAAACACTTCAGTCCAAGCACGCTGGTTTAAATAAAACAATGAAATAAGTTTATTAACTATAAGAAGATAGATTTTAAGTGATTACAAGTAAAGAGGCATAAAAGTCAGAATTGATTACAAAGAAATAAAAGGTAAAACTCGACTAACGCCTAAAAAAACCTAACAGGCTAAGTGCATTCAAAGCAAAAATCTCTCACTACATGTTCTAGTAGTCTTACTGGCTGAATTCCTTTCTGCTAGGATCCCTCCCCAGTCCAGTGATGCTTCCTTTGTCCTTCAAGTGTTGTTGATGCCATGAGTAGAGATGAAGGGAGAGATGATTTGGGGCATCTGTTCCCCATTTTTTATACTTTTTGAGAATCATCTTCAGCTGAGGCTCAGGAGACAGAAGGTCTGGGGGGACAGGAACATCCAGCTGTTTCTTTGCCAAAATGTAGATTTCTCACTCTCACCCTTTTTCCTGGCAAAGAATGACCACTTAACCAGGTGATAATTAATTTTATTTTATTGACTCCTGGCAGAGGCGGCCCCTGAACCTGCTCTCCAGCTGGAGTGCCAGAGCAGGGCAAGCTCCAGACGCTACTTCCCTGTGGGAGCTCAAGGGCCGGAATAAAATGGCTGGCAGGCCGGATCCGGGGGGCCACAGTTTGCCCACCCCATCCTAGAAAAGATACTACTGTTAATCCTTGGACCAGTCGGGACAACAGGAGGAGCAATGGGATTCACAAATCAAATAGACACAGTCCATGCCATTTTTAAATTTGTAGTAGAAGTAGCAACTACAAAAGCTGAAACTGATGCTGAGGATTTCAAGTAAATGTAATCTTTCTAATCATGGTCAGTTCTGATCACCTTTACCTAAACCGAGTGTCTTGAACTGGCTTACTTTCTCCCAAACTGTGATGATGTTGCATGTTCTGAAACAAAGTCACTGTCAAATAGTAATTACTCTTAGCATTTTTACACAAAAGGTCTCCAAGCACTCTATAAAGGTGAGTAAGTGCATTGTTCCCATGTTATGGGTGCAGAGTGATTGTGACTTGCCAGAATGGATTGATTTAAATTACCAAGTGGAAAGCCTTATTTAAATAATTGATTTTAATCAACTTTTCTATTTGTACTTCAGGTATTTTCTAAAAAAGGGTGCATTGGTTGGCATACGCATAAAATGTTGATTTATAACTAAATAGTGCCTTTACACTAGATTTGGTACATCTTTTTGCTGCCTTGGAGGGTACACTAACTATACACATTTATTTAAGCAATTGTGTAGCTTAATATTTTCAGATTCTTATTAATTGTTCATTTTTAGTATGTTAGAAAATGGCGAATGATATATTTCTTATTTACTAGATAATTAACTGTTTGCTCATGATTTGTGACAAGCTGCATTAGGACAGTAACTAGAATTTAATTAAACACACAGCAGCATATTTTTTATTTAAATGTTTTAACACATAAGAAGTCTAAGCCTTACCATATTTTGTATAAAATTCAGCTATAATTTTAAATAGATTTATTTTAAAAAGAAACATTTATTGTAATTTAAATAATTAACAAATCCAGCTTAAATAAAAATCATTAAAAAATTTTTTTTTTCAAAAAAAGCATTGATTTTTATCCACATGGTGACTTGCCTAGGGTTGCCAACTTTCTAATTGCACAAAACCGAACACCCCTGCCCATCCCCTCCCCTCCCCCCTGAAACCCCACCGCTCCTCCTGAGGCCCCGCTCCCCACGCCAGCCTTTCTCCCTCTATTGCTTGCCCTCCCCCACCCTCATTAACTTTCACTGGGCTGGGGCAGGGGTTGGGATGTGGAAGGGGGTGAGAGCTCCAGCTGGGGGTGTGGGATCTGGGGTGAGGCCAGAAATGTGGGGTTCAGGGTGCAGCAGGGAGCTCTGGGTTGGGCTGGGGGCTCCAGAAGGGGGCTCAGGGCTGGGGCAGGAGGTTGAGTTGCGGGCTCTAGGAGCCCATTTGGGTACGGGAAAGGGTTCCGACCTGGGGTAGGGGGTTGGCATGTGGGTGGGCATGCGGGGTGCAGGATCTGGGAGGGAGTTAGGGTGCGGGAGGAGGTTCTGACCGGGGATAGGGGGTTCGGGGTGCGGGCTCCGGCTGGGTGGCGCTCCCTGCCTGCCCTGCCTCCTGCTGCTCCCGGAAGCGGCCGGCATGTCTGGCTATTAGGTGGAGGCATGGCCAGGCGGCTCTTCACGATGTGCGCCGCAGCTCCCATTGGCTCCAGTTTCTAGCCAATGGCAGCTATGGGGGCGGTGGTTGGGGTGGGAGCAGTGTGTGGAATTTAGAATCATAGAATATCATAGTTGGCAGGGACCTTAGGAGGTCATCTAGTCCCCCTGCTCAAAGCAGGACCAGTCCCCAATTTTTTTTGCCCCAGATCCCTAAATGGCCCCCTCAAGGATTGAACTCACAACCCTGGGTTTAGCAGGCCAATGCTCAAACCACTGAGCTATCCCTCCCCCCAATGAATTTCCCTGATTACAACTGCACCTGGGGCTGCAGGGACATGCTGGTCGCTTCCAGGAGCTGCGCGGTGCCAGAGCAAGCAGGGAGTCTGCCTTAGCCCCGCTGCGCCGCTGACCGGACTTTTAATGGCCCGGTCAGCGGTGCTGGTTGGAGTCGTCAGGGTCCCTTTTTGAGTGGGTGTTCCGGTCAAAAACCGGACACCTTGCAACCCTAGACTTGTCTAAAGTCATACCACAAGTTACAGAAGAGCTGGGAATGAATTCAGAATGCACAACTCACCCACATACGTCCTATTCAATGGCTTGTGCTGCTTTTCTTCTGACGTGCTGAATGTGCAATGCCGTGTACTTTATCATAGTAAAATTTCTTGTGTTGCTGCACAAAGTATATTAGTTGACTTAGCATGGTAAGTGTGGAGCACTACTGTTGGTTTCTTAGCCTGAAGCAGAACCTGAAAATCTGTAACTATAGTTTGTGTAATTAAAAAGAAAAAAAACCTCCATATACCCCGATAACAAGCCATACATAAACATTAAATGAATCTGTACAACTTGCTAGTTACAAAACACACTGAAAAATCATGAAATAGGAATTATGTAGCTAGTGTTGTCATGATTGACAACTGTGAATGAAATGACATAGCGGGAGATGATGATGCGGTTCTACTTTCTAACAGGACAAAGTGAATGGTGATGGACACTTGCTGCTCTTTCTTTTAGGCTCTCATGTGCATAGCTTTTCAGAGATCTATCATGTCTCCCCCTTCTTCAATGTCTGAGACCTCAAAAAGACGTGAGATTCCAGTACAAAGGTGATGCTGTGCTTGTAGGATTTGAAGGGGAAATCAGATGAATCTAGGTGACAAGAGTAGGAGACAAGATAAGAAATTGTTAAGAATTTTTGTCATGGGAGTAGAGAAAACTGGACTGATTGCATAAGAGGGCCAATTTTCATAACCTAATGAGGAAAAACTGGCAAGATTTAGTGATTGACCTACTGAAGAGAGAGAAGGGGGACCGACAAGGAATGGATAAGTTACCATCCCATTGCACAAGGAGGACAGTGGATGTTAGAGAGGGCAGAAAGAGAAGAGTGTTTGGGAAGAAAAATGAGCTCATTTTTGCTGTGTTAAGTTTTAAACCTGTGACAACAGGTGTTTGAGGAAAGATGTTTGAGAAGCAAGGCTGAACTGGGGATTGTCAGGAGCTGAATAGTCTTTCCATAACCTCTCCTCTATTTCCACACTCCCTTTCTCCCTCAATTGTAACTCAAACACTGAATGGGAAAATGAATCACGCAAAGGAAAAACAATTGTAAACTTTGCTTTCTACTTCCCAAAGATGTATCTTTTCTTGACCTTGCTTGCTGTCATTCAGGAACTGAAACAAAACCAACATTTTTTAATATCTCAGGTTTCACCTTGGATGAAACAAAGTAGTAATTGACCTAAAAAGATTGTTTCAATAGTGATGTATTTGACTGAAAGAATGCTGAATCCACTTCAGGACAGTTGTTTTCACAAAAGAATTAGCAAACAGAAGGAGGATAGTAAGGATACCAACAGCTGATTTAATTACTCTCATGGCTCTAGGTCAGGCGTGGGCAAACTTTTTGGCCTGAGGGCCACATCGGGGTTGCAAAATTGTATGAAGGGCCGGCAGGGCCTGTGCAAGGATATTTTGCGCCCTAGGCGAAACTTCCACCTTGCGCCCCCCCCCTCCCTTCCCCCGACAACCTCGAAAAATGAGTAAACTTAGCATTATAAACAGCCTGTCAGAATGTTGTAATGTTTCTTTTTTACCTTTAAGGCACTTCAGTTGTTTGCCATTGCCCCTGATGGTGTCCCATTCAAAGTCTTACTATTGTGAAAAGCTAAACAGCTGAGCCTTGCATTGCATCACCAGCCAGGTTAGGCAGGGTGACAAATCCCCCTTGCCCCAAAGGGCCATTATCCCCTGGTGACTAATTTCTACTTCAAATCTATAAAGCAGACTTTTAAGGTAAATACATTATTCCTTCAATATTACCCATGCACACATCTCACAAAGATTCTCACTCTTGACAAGATACCAGCCTTGTGTAGATCCCTTCCACGTTCCTCTTTGTGGGTAAGTGCCCTGTAAGATACGTGTGGGGTGCAGTGAGTTTGTCAGGCCTGTGGTGACAGCTGTTTGTGAAGATCAGGGGGCCCTTTGCCAAGGGTGCTAGTGTCACAGTGAGCTTGGGGTGGCTGACAGCATGGGGCAGGGCACTGAGGCTGGTGGGGCAGGTAACACTCACTGGACTGGGGGGCAGGCGGTGCCGGGATGGGGCAGGGGCAGGTACCTGTCAGTCTCCAGCGCTCCGGCTGCGCCAGGGCCAGCAGCCTCTTCACTTCGAAGTCTCCCCTCAGGCTCCCCGGCCATTGCGGCCGCCTGGGAAGTCACGGGTTGGTGTGTGAAATATCCCAGGGGTGAATGGTGAAGTTGAATATCTACAAAGTATTGTTAAATGAAAAGTAAATAAACTGAAAACTAAAGATTTAAAAAGATTATAGAAATAAACCTTGTGTTTCTAAAAATAGTAGGCAAAAATTTCTCAGGCAAGGTCTTCACTATAGACTTGTATCAGTATAACTACATTGCTCAGGGGTGTGAAAATCCACACCCCAGGCAACCTTTACTCTGCCCCATAGGGAAACCATGGGAGAAAAGTTTTAATGTTTTTAAAAATCAATTTAATCCATTATGGGACAACAAGCAATTATATGATTGTTATATAATTGGGATAAATGTAACATATTCTCTAATATTTTTATCCTAAATAGTAATATATACTCTTAACCTTAACTCCATCTTAATGTAGTTTTTCATCTGGGTATTTAGGAATGAAGGTAAAAATATTTTAAATAGTGTACTGCACATGTATAGTATCGTAGTCTTTTGGTAGTGCATGACAGTGATGCTTCAGTTGCATACATCAGTAATAATTTCTAACTGTAGCATGCTTAGTTATCTACCTTAATATGCTGGCTCCTTTTCTCGCATTCTCCCTTTTCATGCTGCTCTGACAGGTTGCATGGGCTGACAGACAAAGCAAAAATTGAGTTCTGAAAGTGGATCTACAGCTCATCATCTTGAAATACAGATACAGTTTTATAAGAGATCTTAGTTGATCATCTTAAAAGCCGAGGAACTGTTTAATTCCAAGTACTTTGTTCTAAATTTTAGGGTCCAAAATACTGCCCATAAAAAGAGCAATGCAGGTGCATTTCCTAAAATAGTACCCTTTGCTTAATGTGTGCAGACAGAGAACAAAGAGCTCAGATCAGCTTACATGTTCTGTGTGCAATAATTTGGCTTCAATGGTGAATAATCGGAATACTGCAAAGCACAACATTGATATGATTCTAGTGTTCTGTTGTCTGATGCTAGTGTAATAGGCTAAAAATATTACTCTGGCTATTGGTATTTAGAATATAGCACTTACTCTGAATGATTAGTTCATGTAAGTAGAATAGTTGTAGCTAATATTGGAGACTAATAATGACATGCTACTGTGCATGAAGGTTTGCGTTAACTGTGTATTAGATGGACTTTAGACCAGACTAGTGAATTATTTTTATACCGGTTCAGTTGGCTGTGCTATGCAATGAAAACTGAACATGCTGCAATCAGGGGTACTGTAACTGCATTTCAGAAGACCGTAGCATGATGTTCTTGAATCAAAGCTCTTATTTTTCAAGAAGAATGAAGGAAAGTTGCAGCCCTGGCTGAGTTCTTCCTTGTCATCTGACACCAGGCTGCTGTCTTGGAGCCAAGCTTAGGACCCTGCGTGCTTCATGCCTCCTGGGTCTGAGTAGCATCTGAGGCCAGACTACAAGACAGCCACACTCCTGGGGTTACAGACTCCTGCCTAGTACCCATTCTTGGGATGTGGGGCCCAGTTGATTTAAGCCACAAGATCAGTGCCTAGTTGCTTAAGACCATAAGACCCCCAAGTCTCCCAATAGTGTAAGCATGCCCTCCCCAGAACATCACCCTCACGAGTCCTCTAGTTTATGATTTAATTCATCAGACTATTTGACAGTTAAAGCAAGGAACATGCAGACTTTGCAAAATAATGTCTTAACTATACACACTTTCCTCATAGAAATGTACAAGAGTTCGCTCCCCTTTCCTTCTTACAGGCTTCTGGCATTGATGGTTATTTTAGCTAATAAATCATTAACCAGTCAGTAGTCTTGGTTGGTAGCCTCCCGTTGTTGTGTTAGGGCAAGGCTATTCAATTTTTGATAGTCCTTGATGTTCCTGTTTCAGTTTCTTAGACATTGTTTATTTTCTGCCATATGTAGAAGATTTTAATTCACACAGAAGGTCATAGTCAGCAATAGGGTTCATTAACTCACATGGAATTCAAAAATTTACATAGATTCCCCAAACTGTCAGTGCTAGTTTCAGTGTAAATAATGTAGTTTCTGGATTCCTTGATGCAAGAAATCACATTAAGATCTTTTGCAATGCAATTATTTCTGATTCCACCATGTTCAGTATGCCTGAGTTGTCAGTTATTGTCACTTTTCATATTGGATGCAGCCAGTATCCAGGATAACTGCTTGTAAACTTCACTTGAACTTTTAGGAAAGGATGGGATCATAATCTGCTTAGTAAGAACAATCTTGCAAGTATCTCTTTGAAATGGAGAAACCATTGGGCCTTTTGTTGCTAGTGCCATGAGACTCTAAGGTGTGAAGTCCCACTCGTGAATTGGTCTGATACCTGCTATTGACCAGGAGGGAACCCAGCAGTGGCTCAGAAGAAATGATTTTGTAGCAACAGGACACTGAGCAGCAGCACTAGCTGGAGGAGCTCCTGCAGGATAAATGAGAGAAGGGTGTCACCACATGGCAAAGATCTCGTCTATATTAGAGAATTTTACAGGTCTGAGAATATTTCTCCCCCCCCCCCCCCCCCCTTGTGACCCATTAAAGGGAATCCACGCTCCTAAGGATTATCCCAGGAATGGTATACAATGGAGATTTCTTACAGATAACACACAGACAATGGAGACTGCTTGACACACGTCATAGCTAAGGATCTTTCCAGCAAGCTGGAAGAAACTATAAAAGAGGGGAAGTGACATCATCACTTGGCCTCATTTCCCCCACTATTTAACACCTGGAAACACATCTGGAGGACAAAGACTGAACGGAGGAAGGTGATCCTGGGCTGGAGGAGAGTTCCAGCCTGTGTATTGAAGATCTGTAACCTGCTTGTACTACCTATCAGGGTGAAACACTGCTTGATTCAAATCCTGTTTAGTTTATAGAATTTAGACTGCGATTTTTTAAAATTTCATAGGTAACCAGCTTCGATCTCTTCACTCACTACTTTTAATCACTTAAAATCTATCTTTCTGTAGTTAATAAATCTGTTTTATATTTTACGTAAAACAGTGTTTGGTTGAAGTGCTTGGGAAATCTGCTCAGGTTACAAAGGCTGGTGCACGTCCACTTTCCTTTATAGAAATGGCTAACTTAATTAACTTATGCTGATCCAAATGCAAGACGGCATAATTCTGGGGTGCAAGGCTGGGGAGATTTGGGGGGGGGGGCAGAGAATTGGCTGGAGCCTTTCTATAATTGGTTCATGAGTGGCTGGGAGAAGCATTTATGCAACGCAGTTGAGTGTGTCCCTGCCTGTGGATGTCTGTGTAAATTCAGTATCTGACAAAGGGTTGTGGCTTAGCAACAGCATTACAGTGTGAGAGGGCGCCCAGGTTGGTGGGACAGAGGGCTCAGCAGTACCCCAGTTATAGGTTACACCTCAGGAACCCGTCACATTCACTTGCTTCTTAACTGGGCTTTTAGGGTTGTGCAGCTTCCTGCCTTACACTGTGATATTCCCAGCAATTCAGTCTGCCTAAAAGTCCAGTGCCTGTGTTTTGCTTTCTCTACAAGGGCTGTGCCCAGCATGTTGCCAGCAGTTATAAGTTACCACACAATTCCTTCTAGGTAAGCATATTTATTCTTAAGGTAAAAGCATTACAGAGAAAACATATAAAACAATCTACACACATGCTAAGAAGTACATGCCCAGAATACACCCCCAACTCCAGCATAGGGCACTCACAACTGCGTTTTCCCTTTGGTTACAAGTTCATGTCAGTCTTTAGATCGGAAACCAGAACAAAGGCCCTAAGTCAGTTTAAGCTCAGGGTATTTATCCAAAGGTTCTTTCTTTGTTAGTTGGTTTCTGGATAGTCCAGTTTGAACCAGAATATGTGAGCCTCTCTGGTAGGTGGTACTTCTTTGGAGGTTCTGTAACCTGGGTGATTTGCCTTAATCATGGGGCCAGATCATTCTTTTGGCCGGAGGATTGGGCCAAAAGAAATCTGATGAGGTTCAACAAGGACAAGTGCAGAGTCCTGCACTTAGGAAGGCAGAATCCCATGCTCTGCTACAGACTAGGGATCGAATGGCTGGGCAGCAGTTCTGCGGAAAAGGACCTAGGGGTTACAGTGGACAAGAAGCTGGATATGAGTCAACAGTGTGTCCTTGTTGCCAAGAAGGTTAATGGCATTTTGGGCTGTATAAGTAGGGGCATTGCCAGCAGATCGAGGGACGTGATCATTCCCCTCTATTCGACATTGGTGAGGCCTCATCTGGAGTACTGTGTCCAGTTTTGGGCCCCACACTATAAGAAGCATGTGGAAAAATTGGAAAGAGTCCAGCAGAGGGCAACAAAAATGATTAGGGGGCTGGAGTAAATGACTTATGAGGGGAGGCTGAGGGAACTGGGATTGTTTAGTCTACAGAAGAGAAGAGTGAGGGGGGATTTGATAGCTGCTTTCAACTACCTGAAAGGGGGTTCCAAAGAGGATGGATCTAGACTGTTCTCAGTGGTAGCAGATGACAGAAGGAAGTAATGGTCTCAAGTTGCAGTAGGGGAGGTTTAGGTTGGATGTTAGGAAAAAGTTTTTCCTTAGGAGGGTGGTGAAGCACTGGAATGGGTTACCTAGGGAGGTGGTGGAATCTCCTTCCTTAGAGGTTTTTAAGGTCAGGCTTGACGAAGCCCTGACTGGGATGATTTAGTTGGGGATTGGTCCTGTTTTGAGCAGGGGCTTGGACTACACCTCCTGAGGTTCCTTCCAACCCTGATATTCTATGATTCTATGATCAATGGGAACTGTGGGAGTGGTGTTTGGGGCGAGGGCAGTATGCGGAGCCCCCTTCCTGTCCCTACGCATAGGAGCCAGACTGGGGACGTGCTGCTGCTTGTGGGAGCCGCGCGGAGCCACGGCATGCGCGGAGTGGGACAAGCCTTTGACCCTGCTCCTTGGCTGGAGCGCCGGAGAGGGGCAAGTCCCAGACCCCACTTCCCGGTGGGAGCTCGAGGGTCGGATTAAAATGTCTGATGAGCTGGATGCAGCCTCTGGGCCGTAGTTTGTCCACCCCTGGTCTAGTGCCTAACTTTGTACAAAAATATACATGAATATTAATGAGCATAGTTCTATATTTTGGCAAATCCATCAGACAAGCTGAATTTATAAAAGGAATTAGTCTGTTCTTTTTTAAACTTGCTCAATCAAATATTAACTACCTGTTCTTGTCCGTGTGATGAAGTGATATAAAATATTTGAACACTTTATCAGACTATAGTTTGGAAAAACATTCTTAATGTTATAAACATTTTGATTCTGCTAATTCTGAAGCATAGAAGAAGTTTGGTATTCAATAACATGCAGAAGAGAGAGTTCAAGAAGCAAGTGTGATTGAACCATTAATTAACAAATCTGTATTTAGCTAATCAACACCAATGAGCAGCCTCTCACAGCTCTCAGGCGAATACATAGATGAGAGCTGTAATAAGGTCAGATGTTATCAAGTTCTTAAAGTAAACTAAGAAAATCCATTTATTTACATCTGAATATGACATAAAATGACAACATATCAGAATGATCTAAAGCGATGGTTCGTGAAGGCAAACTTCGAGCACTCAGTAGGTAATCTGCCACACACCATCCATCCATCTCATCATAGGTCATCCCCTGCTATGATGATCCTCCACCATTTCTTCCATAATGACTTTCTCAGGGTTATTTCCATCTCTGTGCCTCATGTGACTAAAGTACATAAGTTTTGCATTTGATTTCTAACATCAGGGTCTGCTTATCTCCAGTAATATTTCTAACATGGGCATTTGTCTTTTTTTCCCCATCCAGGAGAGACGTGTCTTGGCCATTACCACATTCCAAAAGCTCCAGTTCGTTTCTTGTCAGCAGCATTAACTTTCCATGATTCACATCTTTAAATTGCTATGGAAAAAAATAGCATTTTCACCAGTTGCACCTTCATACATTTTGAGATGCCACGTTTTTTCCACGCTTTCTTAAAGGTGGCTGTAGCTGAGTGAGCCATCCCTAGTAGTCTTCCAATTTCTTGGGAACAGCCTCCTTGCTTGGTTGTATGTATATGATCCCAGTTTGTCCATTAATCAGTGAAGCATGTGATTAGTGCATGATTGTACTCCACGTTTTTCAGTGATGTGACTTGGTGACATGTGCCTTGGCCCTCTCTGAAACCAGCTTGTTGTGGTAATAGTTCTGCTTCTGTCCTTC
Organism: Chelydra serpentina; assembly: GCA_037349315.1. Classification (NCBI taxonomy): domain Eukaryota; kingdom Metazoa; phylum Chordata; order Testudines; family Chelydridae; genus Chelydra; species Chelydra serpentina. Next base: position 52,098,519 of record JBAIAC010000010.1, read on the forward strand.
ATTTCATACAGTCCTGGATTATGTAGAGCATTACTTTGCTTTCATGAGATATCGGGGAAATGGCATAATAGTTACTACACTCTATTATGTTTCCCTTCTTTGATAAGGGCAGAAGAATTCCCTTCATCCAGTCCTCTCACCAATTTCTAGTCATCCATACATCCTTACAAAATGTCCATATAAGAGCAGTGTTGTGATCTGTCCCTCATGCTTTCTCAGGCTTCATTTTCATAATAGCATGTACCACTTTCATTCACAGGATTTAGGGCTTTGGCTCTGTACTCCCTAGTCTGTCATTGAGGTATCCAGATTAGCACAGTAATCTCTCCCTCTGCATTTACTATCACCACCCTCAGTGAGGACTCTGCAATCATGGACTTTTATTACGTCTGATTGTGGATATGTTTCACTGGAAATCTTCTTCATCAGTGGAATAAAACTCTTTTTAAACACTTGGTTGTGATCCAGCATAGAATCATAGAAATGCAGGGCTGCAAGCAACCTCAAGAGGTCATCTATTCCAGTGGCTCGCAACCTTTCCAATACTGTACAATACTGTACCCCTTGCAGGAGCCTGATTTGTCTTGCATACCACAAGTTTTACCTCACTTAAAAACTACTTTCTTACAAAATCAGACATAAAAATGCTAAAGTGTCACAGCACACTATTACTGAAAAATTGCTTACTTTCTCATTTTTACCATATAATTATAAAATAAATCAATGAATATAAATATTGTACTTATATTTCAGTATATAGAGCAGTATAAACAAGTCATTGTCTGTATGAAATGTTAGTTTGTACTGACTTCGCTAGTGCTTTTTATGAAGCCTGTTGTAAAACTAGGCAAAATCCTAGATGAGGTGATGTACCCCCTGGAAGACCTCTGCGTGTCCTGAGGGGTTGGTTGAGAACCACTGATCTAGTCCTTTCCCCCCCATCCTGAGGCAGGACCAAGTATACCTATTCCTGTCAGGTGTTTGTTCAATCTGCTGTTAAAAACCTTCAGTGATGGGGATTCCACAACGTCCCTTGGAAGCCTATTCCAGTGCTTAACTACCCTTTATAGTAAGAAATTTTGTTACTAATATCTGACCTATATATCTCCTGCTGCAGATTAAGCCCATTATTTCTTGTCCTACCTTCAGTGAAACTGGAGAATAGTTGATCGCTATGTTCCTTATAACAGCCCTTAACATATTTGAAAACTGTTATCAGGTCCGCTCTGTTTTCTTTTCTCAAGACTAAACATGCCCAGTTTTTTTAACCTTTCCTCATAGGTCAGGTTTTCTAAACTTTTTATTATATTTTGTTTCTCCTCTGGTCTCTCTAATGTATCCACATTTTTACTAAAGTGTGGTGCCCAGATCTGGAGACATTATTCTAGCTGAGGCCTCACCAGTGCAGAGCAAAGAGGGACAATTACCTCCTGTGTCTTGTGTATGACATTCCTTTTAATACACCACAGAATGACATTAGCTCTTTTAGCATCTGCACCATGTTGCTGATTTATTACATTTGCGATCCATTATAATCCCCGATCCTTTTCAGTGGTACTTGTGGCTTGCCTGTTTTGTATTTGTTCATTTGATTGTTTTTCTTCCTAAGTACAGTCATTTACACTTGTCTTTATTTAATTTCATCTTGATTTCACACCAGTTCTCCAATTTGTCAACATTATTCTGAATTCTAACCTTGTCCTCCAAAGTGCTTGCAATCCCTCTTATTTTGGTGTCACCCTCAAATTTTATAAGCATACTCTCTTTCCATTATCTAAGTCATTAATGAGAATATTGAACAGTACTGGACCCTGAACAGACCCCTGCAGGATCCCACTAGATATGTCCCCCCCCGTTTGATAGTGAATCATTACATTGATAACTAGCCTTTGAGTATGGACTTTCAATCAGTTTTGTGCCCACTTTATAGACTACGTGCCCTAATTTGTTTATGAGAATGTCATGTGGGACTGTTTCAAAAGCCTTAGTAAACTCAAGATATCATGTCTACAGCTTCTGCCTTATCCAGTGGGCAAGTAACCCTATCAAAGAAGGAAATTCTGTTGATTTGGCATGATTTGTTCTTGATAAATCCTTGTTGTCTGTTACTTATATCCTCTAGGTGCTTACAAATTGATTGTTTAATCATTTGTTCCAGTATCTTTCCAGGAAATACTGGTTTTGTTGAAAGGTCATGCCTCCCTGTAGTGAAGCGAAGACTCACCGGCACGGTGTCTCCTGCTGGTCGTCAGGGAATTAGCTCTTTTCCCGCTTATGGAGCGCCCTGTGCAGACCAGTGCCTCTTTACCTCAGGGTTCTTCCCCAGCAGTACCCCCTTGCTCTGGGTCTCCCCTCCCAGGGGAACCCCCAACCCTCTAAACCCACCATGCCTCAGTGGCTACTGCCAGTCATCATCCAGCCCCCACTCACTGGGACAGACTGCAGTCCGTAATGGCCACTCATCATTGGCAAGGGCTTAGGACCTACTGCCTTTGCCTATTCCCAGGCTGTATCTCTGCAGCCCCAGTACCTCTGTAGGCCTTCACCAAGGCCTGCAGCACTGTTCCCTCTAAGCTGTGTGCGTGTGCGTGCGCACACAGATCCTAAACCCCGCGCACATGGCGAAACACTGCACACACAAAAATTTGCACAGAAGCACAACAATGTGCATAGAAGAAATTTTTTGCGTACACAGCCTGTCAAAAATTTGCACAGAAGAAATGTTTTGCGCGCACGGACTGTCAAAAATTAGAGGGAACATTGGCCTGCAGCCTGGGGTTTTACCAGGTTGGAGCTCCCCAGCTCCCTAGCCCTATTCCCCAGCACTGTCCAGTTTAGGTACCCTCCTCTCAGGCAGTTAGCCCTTCCCACCCCAGCCCTGGAGTGAGACTCCTCCAGCTCCTGGCCCACAGCCCTCTTATTAGGGCCAGCTGGGCCCTAACTGAGCTGGCCACAGCTGTGGCTCCTACTCCAATCAGCCTAGCTTGGCTGTTTTAACCCCTGTTCTCCAGGAGTGACGCAGCTGCCCCACTACATTCCCCCACTCATATTTTGATATTTATTAGCTACTAGAAGAATTGACATAGATTCGTTAAAGTATTTTTTTGAAAATCAGTTGTGGTAGTGAAGAAAGACTTTGCCTTTGCTGTCATTAAAATCTCCTAAATTTAATTACATAAACTCAGCAAGACTTGCTGATTTTAATTCTTTATTCTCAGTACAAAATATCTTGGCTTTTGTCAATATCTGGCTTTTTCTAAAATGGATTAATAATGTTTTGGCAGCTGGGTGATGTACAGTATACTTTGCACGTAAACATTTTTAAGCATAAAAGGAGGAGTGGAAACGAGTGACCTTCCTTGTTTTTTCGGCTTCTAATCTGAGTTTGTCTTTTTAGGTAAGAGATAATGTCCATGGAATAGTCAAAGAATAATTGTTTCCTGTAAAATAGATATCTGTGAAATAGAGGCACTTGTATTTAGTGTTCCCCAGATAATCTGTGATCTCGTATAACAAACTTACTCCTGGGGTACCAAATGATTGATTCCAACTAATTGTTTTGTCCATTGGATATTTGTGCAATAGAGTGACTGTTCCTCATTGTACATTTTTGATCAGACATTCCCATTGGCATAGAGAACAGACTTAGTGTCCTTGTGCAAGCCTGTGCAATAGCTTTTAGATAGCACTGTGTCCAGTGCTGCAGGTCAGAAATGGAACTGAATGCCTGTAAAGGTTGGTGCTTGATGAAGGTGTCACCTAGTAGTTGGAGGGCCTGGAGTCCCCTACCACACTCTCACTCCCCTAGACTCTGGCCCAGGGCCCTGAAAGGGTGTCCAGGTTCAGGAAAGGGTTGTAATTCAAGGTACTGGAGAATAAACACAGTGCCTTTAGTCTGTCTGGGTTCTAGTGGGCCAGTTCCTCTCTTCTCAGAGAAGCAGCTTCCGCATCCTTCCTCAGGAGCTCCTGAGGCCAGGTCCTTCTCCCTGCCTTATCATCCCCCTTCTGAGCTGTCTGAGGTCTTTTAAGCCCCACCTCCACCGGAAGCATGCTCTTCATGAGCAGCTGGGTGGTGTCCAGGCCTCAAGTTTTTTAACCTTTTTATTACTGGGGGAATTCTACGCCACTGCGCAATGCAGAATTTCACAGAATTCCCTAAAAACAACAAGAAGTCCAGTGGCACCTTGAAGACTAACAGATTTATTTGGGTATAAGTGTTCATGGGTAAAAAACCACTTCTTCAGATGCATGGAGTGAAAATTACAGTTTCAGGCATTATATACTGACACATGAAGAGAAGGGAGTTACCTCACAAGTGGAGAACCAGTGTTGACAGGGCCAATTCGATCAGGGTGGATGTAGTCCACTCCCAGTAATTGATGAGGAGGTGTCAATTCCAGGAGAGGCAAAGCTGCTTTTGTAGTGAGCCAGCCACTCCCAGTCTCTATTCAAGCCCCAATTAATGGTGTTAAATTTGCAAATGAATTTTAGTTCTGCAGTTTCTCTTTGAAGTTTGTTTCTGAAGTTTTTTTGTTCAAGTATGACTACTTTAAAATCTGTTATAGAATGTCCAGGAAGATTGAAGTGTTCTCTTATTGGCTTTTGTATGTTACCATTCCTGACGTCCGATTTGTGTCCATTTATTCTTTTACGTAGAGACTGTCCAGTTTGACCAATGTACATGGCAGAGGGGCATTGCTAGCACTTGATGGCATATATCACATTAGTAGATGTGCAGGTGAATGAGCCCCTGATGGTGTGGCTGATGTGGTTGGGTCCTCTGATGGTGTCACTAGAGTAGATATGGGGACAGAGTAGGCAATGAGGTTTGCTACAGGGATTAGTTCCTGGGTTAGTGTTTCTGTGGTGTGGTGTGGTGTGTAGTTACTGGTGAGTATTTGCTTCAGGTTGAGGGGCTGTCTGTAAGCAAGGACTGGCCTGCCTCCCAAGGTCTGTGAGAGTGAGGGATCATTTTCCAGGATAGGTTGTAAATTGTTGATGATATGCTGGAAAGGTTTTAGCTGGGGGCTATACAGGATGGCCAGTGGTGTTCTGTTATTTTCCTTGTTGGGCCTGTCCAGTAGTAGGTGACTTCTGAGTACCCACCTCGCTCTGTCAATCTGTTTCCTCACTTCCCCAGGTGGGTATTGTAGTTTTAAGAATGCTCGATAAAGATCTTGTAGGTGTTTGTCTTTGTCTGAAGGATTGGAGCAAATGCAGTTGTATCTTTGTGCTTGGCTGTAGACAATGTATCGTGTGATGTGTCCTGTATGGAAGCTGGAGGCATGTCGGTAAGTATAGCGGTCAGTAGGTTTTCAGTGGAGGGTGGTGTTTATGTGACCATCACTTATTTGCACTGTAGTGTCCAGGAAGTGGATCTCTTGAGTGGACTGGTCCAGGCTGAGGTTGATGGTGGGGTGGAAATTGTTGAAATCCACGTGGAATTCTTTAAGGGCCTCCTTCCCGTGCGTCCATATGATGAAGATGTCATCAATGTAGCGCAAGAAGAGGAGGGGCACTAGGGGACGAGAGCTGAAGAAGCGTTGTTCTAAGTCCGCCATAAAAATGTTGGCATACTGTGGGGCCATGTGGGTACCCATAGCAGTGCCACTGACTTGAAGGTATAAGTTGTCCCCAAATCTGAAATGATTGTGGGTGAGGACAAAGTCACAAAGCTCAGCCACTAGGGGTGTGCCGTGGCCTCATCAGGGATACTGTTCTTGACAGCTTGTAGTCCATCCTCGTGTGGAATATTGGTGTAAAGAGCTTCTACATCCATGGTGGCCAGGATGGTGTTTTCAGGAAGATCAACCATACATCGTAGTTTCCTCAGGGAGTTGGTGGTGTCTCAAAGATAGCTAGGAGTGCTGGTAGCGTAGGGTCTGAGGAGAGAGTCCAAATAGCCAGATAATCCTGCTGTAAGAGTGCCGATGCCTGAGATGATGGGGAGTCCAGGGTTTCCAGGTTTATGGATCTTGGGTAGCAGATAGAATACCCCTGGTCGGGGCTCTGGGGGTGTGTCCGTGTAGATTTGTTCCTGTGCTATAGCAGGGTGTTTCTTGAGCAGATGGTGTAGTTTCTTTTGGTATTCCTCAGTGGGATCAGAGGATCCCTGTAAAATGTGGTGTTGGAGAGTTGCCTGGCAGCCTCCTGTTCATAATCCGACCTGTTCATGATAACTACAGCACCACCTTTGTCTGCCCCTTTGATTATAATGTCAGAGTTGTTTCTGAGGCTGTGGATGGCATTGCGTTCTGTATGGCTGAGGTTATGGGGAAAATGATGCTGTTTGTTCACACTTTCAGCCTGTGGACTTCTGCAGAAGCACTCTATATAGAAGTCCATTCTGTCATTTTGACCGTCAGGAGGCGTCCACACAGAATTCTTCTTCTTGTAGTGTTGGTAGGAGGGTTCCTATGGGTCAGTGCACTGTTCCGTGGTGTGTTGAAAATATTTCTTTATATAAAATATTCCTTAATATTAACACCATTAATTTGGGCTTGAATAGGAACTGGGAGTGGCTGGCTCACTACAAAAGCAGCTTTGCCTCTCCTGGAATTGACACCTCCTCATCAATTATTGGGAGTGGACTACATCCACCCTGATCGAATTGGCCCTGTCAACACTGGTTCTCCACTTGTGAGGTAACTCCCTTCTCTTCATGTGTCAGTATATAATGCCTGCATCTGTAATTTTCACTCCATGCATCTGAAGAAGTGGTTTTTTACCCACGAAAGCTTATGCCCAAATAAATCTGTTAGTCTTTAAGGTGCCACGGGACTTCTTGTTGTTTTTGTGGATACAGAGTAATGCGGCTATCCCCTGATACTTGACAGAATTCCCTGTTTACCCTGCAAAATTTCTGGCCGCTAGTAGGGGCCGCTGGACTCTGCAGAACCCAGCTCACAGTGAGCAGAGCACCCACCCTGCTTCGATCCTCATTCTTCCGGGGACGGGAGAGGGCCTGGGAGACCCAGCCAGCTCTGGCAAAGGGTGAGAAAGGGCAGGGCCATACAGCACCATGTGCCCTGGTAGGACAGTAAAGAAGTTGGGGGGAGTAAAGAAGGGTTTGGGGGTGCTGGTGTCTGGGCTGGGCTCTGCCCAGTGCGTGGGCTCTGGAGGAAGGGGTTGTGGGTATCTGGGCTGGGGGGTGCCTGCAGCTGGGCTATGGGAGAAAGGGAGTGCAGGTGTCTGGGCTCTGGAGGCCCCACACAGCCCCCTCCAGCACCCTCTAATTGGAACTGGTTGTAGGTGGTTTCTTTAACTCTCTACTCCTGGGGGAATCTTTTTTGCTGCTGTTTGTATTATTGACATACTTGTTGACAGGTATTTTGAAATAAATTACCAAAAGAATTGAAACTGGAGTGATTATATTTTGTTTTGCGAAATAAAATATGCAGAATTTTGCAGAATTTTAATATATTGTTTGCAGAATTTTTAATTTTTTTGGCCCAGAATTCCCCCAGGAGTAACCCTTCAACTCCCAGTGTGAGGTTTATACATCCCATCACGATGCCAAACAAATTACAAAAGGTGGGCCCTCAGACTATTAAGGTTGTTTTATTATATTATAGGTCTATTTAATCAACCAAAAGATCTACTAGCAGTTGAATGTAACTTGTGCTATCATCAACATATACATTCTGTGGAAAAAATCTTATCTTAACATGAGAGTTTACACATATTATGCTTCTAAACTATTAAAGAATACAAAAGCCTACCACACCCTTCCACAAGGAAAAGGTCAAAAGGATTCTCCAGTATAGCTTTTCCTACTGGCTTGCCTCTATGTGCAGCTACACAAGAATCTCCTTCAGAGCTTGGCTTTGTTAAAGAGCATGAGCAGCACACCTGACAAGGGGCCTTTTGCACCTAGTTGGGAAGGAACAGAATTTGTCCCTAAAGTCTGTGACCATACCACAAAAGGTTACTGTTGGGTTCTTATGGCTTTCCCTGTTACTGTACAAAATGGATGACTTAAATTTTTCACAGATTTTGGCCAGTGTAATTTAATATTAACTGTTGCACAAATGTTTAGTCAGCAACTTTTTATATTCCATTTTCTTCAAATTTATCTATCCATACTGTAAAATGTAGAATGCCTATTGACTATGAACAAAAAAGAAAATCATATAAATATTCTATTGCATGTACAACATTTTGTATGATGTACATCAGATTTTAAGATTGAGAATTTAGGTGGTGACTTTGTTAGATTAAAAAAAATAAAAAATATTTATCTTAAGAAATTTGATGTCAGGTTTAAATGCAAAAGGTAAAGCTTTTAATGTTTGGTGCAGGGCATGAAAGATCGTTAGGTTTAATTTCAGATTATAAAGAGTTATCATAGCTGAGAGTGGGGAAATGAATTGTCTTTTCAAGAACATGTTGAAAACATAATTCTTTTAAGGGTATTTAATAATTTCCTGGTTTATCGTATGTTCCAGGAAATCTACTTATAATCTTGATATAGGCATTAAAATACATGGTAACCACCTGAGTTGTGAAAACCTGACATACAATTTAATAAACATTGAGACAAAAGGTCTTCTATTCTATTTTAATATGACTCAAATAAGAGGGATGTCACTTGTTACCTGAGAGCAAGTAGAAGAATAACAAAATTATTTTTATAGTAAAATAAAATCTAAACGTGTGGTTTTAATTTTTTACTCATGCTGACTCAACCGTTCTAACATGTTGTGTATTTGTAATGTACAAGGCTGTCTGACACGTTAATAATTTAAATTCTTGATCTTTTGATATATTAAAAAAATCAAATCTGGAGCATGCATTAGCAATGATGGCTGATCTTCCAAATTGCAGGGCGTGAAATTAGACCTGACGAAGCGTCTATCTTCCATTCCAATCTCTGCCTAAGGGTGTTTTTCAGATAGGACAAACATGCAGTCTATCTGACTCTGGCTGTGCAGATTGCCAGGTCTTGCCACCTCCTCATCAGTGAAATTGCAACCTGAAGTCAGCAGTTTCTATACTTAAAATCTAGTTTACCTACAAACTGCCTATATGTAGACCCTTTAATAAAGCTAGTTGAAGACTGCAGAAGGTAAGTCAGCTGAGCTGGAGAGGCCTGGGATGGGAATATCAGTAGCTCCACAGCATGCTTCCTGTAGACCTCTGGCATCTCTAACAGGCTTGGGGGATGCTCCTCCTGTTTCATGTGTGCCATAAGGGGAACATTAAAAGATTGCTGTAGGGTTTCATGGGTTTTTCCTTCCCATGAGCTTTAGTGCCAAAGTCCTTTTTTCCCCTTACTCTGTTACAAATTGAATGAAAATGATGATGTTATGATCTTCATAATGGTTTAGAGAAGAATCTGCATTCAGAATATTCCACACACTTGTGGTCCTTGTTAAGCAGAAGAATAAACAGTATAGTCTCCTTAATAAGATCAGTGTAGACCTAATATTTGGTGTTCCCAGAAAATTATCTTCTACCCTTTCTGTAGTCCAGTAATAGGGGGGTATTAGACAGGAAAAGAGTGTGTGCAGACTAAGCTAGTCATAGCTGAACTTGGTGTTACAACAGTATACACCGTATACAAGGGGGACTGTTGACCACTACTGGGGTATCCCTTGGTCTCCAGGCTTTTAAGCCTTGTGCTGGCTGCAAAAAGTCTGTTGATGAGTGATCTTCATTCCAGGTACTGTGACAAAGTTCCTCCTCTACCTTGGTGAGTCCTGCGCTTATTGGCGGATTTTGATCGCCTCAGAGATCTTCCCCTCTGGTAGAACCCACAGTCAAATTCCTCCTGTGTCTGATCAGGAGTTGAGAGGTTTGGGGGGAACCCGGGCCCGCCCTCTACTCCGGGTTCCAGCCCAGGGCCCTGTGGATTGCAGTTGTCTATAGGGTTTCCTGTAACAGATGCGTGACAGCTACAACTCCCTGGGCTACTTCCCCACAGCCTCCTCCTGACACCTTATTTACGCTTACTGCAGGACCTTCCTCCTGATGGTCTGCTGATACTTGTACTCCTCAGTCCTTCAACTCTTCTCCCTCTCAACTCCTTGTGTGCCTCTTGCTCCCAGCTCCTCGCACGCCACACCACAAACTAAAGTGAGCTCCTTTTTAAACCCAGGTGCCCTGATTAGCCTGCCTGTCTTAATTGATTCTAGCAGGTTCTTCTTAATTGGCTGCACGTGTCCTAATTAGTCTGCCTGCCTTAAATTGGTTCCAGAAAGTTCCTGCTTGTTCTAGTGCAGCCCCTGCTCTGGTCACTCAGGGAACAGAAAACTATTAATCCAATGGCCAGTATATTTGCCTTCTATGAGATTTCTGTATCTCACTTGTCTGGGTCTGTCACAGTACATAAAGTGCCTTGGACAAGGTCACTTCCAAGACCATCGCCAGATCTTCAGGGACTACAAGTCCCAGAGAAAAAGGATAGAGAAGTGAGACTATATCATCTTCTCAGGGAGGTCGCCCTGCATCTACCTTTTGAAACTTCCTGCTTGGGCTGTGCATCAAGGAATTCTGCCGCGGATGATTGCTTCTCTGGATATTGTGGAAAGTTGAAAGGATGAATCTGTGGTGTCTGGGGATTCTTTGTCTGTCCAGGATGACTATAGGGCCTACTAAGAGTAGCTAAAGAGAGTAGCTCCTGAACCACCTCAACCTGAATATCAAGTAATGTAGAGTCCCCCAGGCTGGTGGGCATACTACATACATATGGTAGGATCTTCTTGAGTGGCTCTGCCTATAAACGAAGTCATTCTAGAGTGCACAACATCTTTGTGGCAAATGCCATCTTCTCTGCCTCCAACAGCGAAGAGGACTGAGAGAATCTAGCATGTCCCTTCTCAGGGCTATGAATATTTTTACACCTGCTAGGTTCCTTAGCTGTCTCAGCAGTGAACGAAAGAGCAGATCAGGGATAGCTGCCTTCTACCCCAGAAGACAAAGACAGAAAGAGACTCTACCTTTTTGGTAGAAAGATTTATTTCACAGCTGGCCTACAATATTGTAACTTTCTAACCAGCAAGTCTTACTGGCCACATATGAATTCTGCCTTTCAGGCAATGTACTGTATTGAAGTGCTCAGACAAGTTGCTGGAGGAGGCAAGGCAGGAGTTGCAGGCCGTCTTAGAATAGGGCAAACTGATGGCTAGGACCTCTCTGTGGGCTGCCTTAGATGGTGCAGTTTTGGCAGCCAGAGCCAAGGCATCTGCAGTAACTGAAGCCATGAACATCTGCGTATAATCATTGGGTCTCCTGCAGGAGGTCCGGTCCAGCAGACTATCCAGTAACTTCACCTATGAAGGTCCTACCCTCTTCTCACAGAAGACTGATCAGAAACTCCATAGTCCTGAAATATTCAAGGGCCACACTGAAACATTGGGAATTTACACTCCTTTTCCCAAAGGAAAGCAATTCCTTGCACAGTGTCTCCAGAGATACCAGCTCTTCCCACCAAGGCAGCCTTGACAACTCCAAGAAAAGCAGTGGGCGGGACCACTGCAGGAAGAGACTTCCATCTCCTCAGTTTTCTTCCATGGTAGGTTTTTGAGACAGTCTGGAAATCCAAGCAGACTATTTGACTGTCTTACTGAGAACAGAGTATCAAATCATTACTGTGACGGTGTACCCCATAAAACTTTATGGGGAGTGGCTTATAAATGTAAACATGATGTAACTGGAATATGTTTTATGCTACATGTGCCATGTAACATATCTCTGTGAAAGTTATGACCTACTGAATTTATTCCTCCCGTTTGTATGCATGTATCATTGGTGTAGTAGAAGTTATGAATATTGGTTGTATTTCATGAGAAAGGAATGTGCAGGTTAAGTGCCCAATCAAGAAACCCTTAACAGACAATGGAACTTGCAGACACCAATCTACATCTGAGCTTTGTCAGGAATGTGGCTTGGCTGAGAAGGAACTGAGTTGTGCATGGACTTGTGACTTGTCCATGTGACCCCCCAACTCCATTTTGTAACTGGATGCTACACAGGAAGAGGGAGGGGTGTCCACCCAGAGGAGAAAGTCTATTTAACCCCCTGGGAAACCCCTCCATTTTGTCTTCAGCTGGCTAAAGAGAGAGGCTCTCCACCCCCCAAGGACATACCTGAGAGAAATTGAACAAAGGACAAAGAGACTAGGGGGTGTGAGCGATTGCTGGGCCCAGGCTAGTTCTACAGCCTGTAAAAAGGGAAAGATCTAAATCTGGTGAGGCTTTTATCTGTGTTAACTTTGTGTAGACATAGACGTGCGTGTTTTATTTTATTTTACTTAGTAATTTGCTTTCTCTGTCTGTCACTACTTGGAATCACTTAAATCCTACTTTCTGTACTTATTAAAATCACTTTTTACTTATTAAGTTGCCTGGAGTACGAGTTGTTACCTGGGGAAGGCAAACAGCTGTGCATATCTTTCTATCTTTGAAATAGAAGGCGAACTATTTATGAGTTTGCCCTGTATAAGCTTTATACAGGGTAAAACGGGTTTATTAAGGGTGTGAACCTCTTTGGGAGTTGGGCACCTGCATGTCAAAGGCAAGAGCGCTTCCAGGAGCCGTACAGTTGTTAGTGGACTTGGTTCGGACCTGGGTCTGTGTTTGCAGCAGATCAGTGGAATCTGGCTCAAAACAGATAGGATTTGGGAGTCCCAAACTGGAAAAGGCCTGGAAGCAGGGGCAGAAGCAGCCTTGGCACACCAGGTGGCAGCACCAAGCAGGTCTCTGTGATCCCAACCCGTCACAGTCTCTCAGGTATGTCCTTGGGGGGTGGAGAGCCTCTCTCTTTAGCCAGCTGAAGACAAAATGGAGGGGTTTCCCAGGGGTTTAAATAGACTTTCTCCTCTGGGTGGACACTCCTCCCTCTCCCTGTGTAGCATCCAGTTACAAAATGGAGTTGGGGTCACATGGACAAGTCACAAGTCCATGCACAACTCAGTTCCTTCTCAGCCAAGCCACATTCCTGGCAAAGCTCAGATGTGGATTGGTGTCTGCAAGTTCCATTGTCTGTTAAGTGTTTCTTGATTGGGCACTTAACCTGCACATTCCTTTCTCACGAAATACAACCAATATTCATAACTTCTACTACACCAATGATACATGCATACAAACGGGAGGAATAAATTCAGTAGGTCATAACTTTCACAGAGATATGTTACATGGCACATGTAGCATAAAACATATTCCAGTTACATCGTGTATACGTTTATAAGCCTCTCCCCATAAAGCTTTATGGGGTACACCGTCACAATTAGGTCCTAGTTTCTCCCTCCTCTGTTGTTCCAACAGGTTATCTCACTTCCTATTTGCTTGGGCCCATATCATGACAGATCGATTGGGTGCTAAGTACTGTGTAACAGGGATTTATTTCCCCCCCCCCTTCCCCATCCCTTTTCAGGGACCACTTTCTAGAGGTTGTCCTCCTCTAGGAGGTCTGATTTCACCTTCATTTGGGAGCTATAAAAGAGGTTCCCTTCTTCACATGACTTCCTGATCCCAAAGGCAAAAGGAGGTCTCGGACCCATCGTAGACCTCTAAAATATGAACAAATATACAAGAAAAAAAGGGTTTGTATGGGCACCCTAGCCTCCATCATCCCCTTCTTGGATCCTGGTGACTTAAAGGATGCATATTTCCATGTGGCTATCCATCAGAGCCACAGGAGATTGCTAAGATTTCTGGTCAACACAACCCATTATTAGTTTGCGGTCCTGCCCTTTAGCCTGTTTGCTGCCCTGCAAGTATTTACAAAAAGGCATGGCAGTAGTGGCTGCATTCCTAAGGAAATCAGGAGTGCAAGTATTTCCTTACCTGAATGACTGGCTGTTATGAGGTAGATACAAACTCCAAGTAGAACTCAGTTTATGTAGGATCCAGTCCCTCTTCTCGATCAACAAGGACAAGTCAGTCTTCTCCCCAGTTCAGAGAACAAAATTTATATGGGCGATACTGGATCCTACAGTAACCAAAGTGTTCCTACGTCAAGCCAAATTCCAGAGAACGTTTAACATTTCCGCAGATCTCAAAGCCCATCCAATCACAACAGTAAGAAACTGCCTCAGACTACTGGGGCATATGGCCTCCTGCACATGGCATGCCGGACTGGTTTGGCATGCCGGACTTTGTCTCAGGAAGTTGCAGAGTTGGTTAAAGACTGGGTACTCTTTGGCTCGTCACCACTGGACATGCTGATTTGAGTTCCTGCGTGAATACTAGACTCATAGAATAGTAGGACTGGAAGGGACCTCGAGAGGTCATCTAGTCCAGTCACCTGCGCTCATGGCAAGACTAAGTATTATCTAGGCCAGTGGCTCTCAATCTTTCTAGACTACTGTATCCCTTTCAGGAGTCTGGTTTGTCTTGTATACCACCAAGTTTCACCTCATTTAAAAACTACATGCATACAAAATCAGACACAAAAATACAAAAGTGTTACAGCACACTATTACTGAAAAATTGCTTACTTTCTCATTTTTACCATATAATTATAAATCAGTTGGAATATAAATATTGTACTTACATTTCAGTGTATAGAGCATTATAAACAAATCATATGAAATTTTAGTTTGTACTGACTTCGCTAGTGTCTTTTATGTAGCCTGTTGTAAAACTAGGCAAATATCTAGATGAGGTGATGTACCCCATGGTTGAGAACCACTGATCTAGACCATCCCTGCCCAGGTGTTTGTCTAACCTACTCTTAAAAATCTCCAAAGACGGAGATTCCACAACCTCCCTAGGTAATTTATGCCAGTGTTTAACCACCCTGACAGTTAGGAAATTTTTCCTAATGTCCAACCTAAATCACACTTGCTGCAATTTAAACCCATTGCTTCTTGTCCTATACTTCAGGGTTAAGGAGAACAATTTTTTCCCTTCCTCCTTGTAACAGCCTTTTCTGAACTTGAAAACTGTTATCATGTCACCTCTCAGTCTTCTCTTCTCCAGACTAAACAAACCCAATTTTTTCACTCTTCCCTCATAGGTCATGGTTTTTTTTTAGACCTTTTAATCATTTTTGTTTCTCTTCTCTGGAGTTTCTCCAGTTTGTCCACATCTTTTCTGAAATGTGGTGTCCAGAATTGGACACAATACTCCCGTTGAGACCTAATCAGTGCGGAGTAGAGTGGAAGAATTACTTCTCGTGTCTTGCTTACGACTCCTGCTAATACAGCCAAGAATGATGTTTGCTTTTTTTGCAAGTGTTACACTGTTGACTCATATTTAACTTGTGACCCAGTATGACCCTCAGATCCCTTTTTTCAGTATTCATTCCTAGGCAGTCCTTTCCCATTTTGTTTGTATGCAACCGATTGTTCCTTCGTAAGTGGAATACTTTACATGTTTCTGTATTGAATTTCATTCAGTTTACTTCAGACCGTTTCTCCAGTTCTTCTAGATCATTTTGAATTTTAATCCTATCCTCCAAAGCACTTGCAACCCCTCCCAGCTTGGTATCGTCCGCAGACTTTTATAAGTATACTCTTTATTCCATTGTCTAAATCATTGATGAAGATATTGAACATATCTGGACTCAGAACTGATCCCTGCGGGACCCCACTTGATATGCCCTTCTAGCTTGACTGTGAACCACTGATAACTACTCTCTGGGAATGGTTTTCTAACCAGTTAACCACCCACCTTATACTAGCTCCATCTAGTTTGTATTTCCCTAGTTCATTTATGAGACGGTCATGTAAGACCATATCAAAAGCCTTACTAAAGTGAAGATATACCACTTCTACCGCTTTCCTCCTATGCACAAGGCTTGTTAACCTATAAAGAAAGCTATTAGGTTTGTCTCCTTGGACTAATGGATGCATCTGGCCAACGAGAGTATGGGAGAGAGTTCACTTTGGCTCTCTCTTACCCACACTGGCTCTAGTTATGAATGTTTCTTTTCTAGGTTGGGGAGCTCACCTACAAAACCTACCAGCTCAAAGTCTGTGGTCTCATGAAGATTTGGCTGTCCACAATAATGTGGCTGTGCGGGCTGTTCATCTGGCCTGTTGGGCTTTTCTTCCATCACGGCGGAGAGGCTACATGTTCTCATGTACAACACTGTGGCAGTATTCTAAATGAATATGTAGGGAGGGGCTGTGTCAGACCATCTCTATGAAATACATCTTTGGGAGTTTGGTATTGCCAATGCAATACATCTCAAAGCCTTCCACCTTCCTTGTGTTCATAGTAGCTTGGCAGATTGCCTGAGCAGATCATTCAACAGAGATTCTGAGTGGCCTCTTAGTTCAGATAACGTAAGATTCATTTTTCAAATCTGAGGGCGGTGGGGGTTACTCACATAGACCTGTTTGCTATTTGCCTCAACAAAAAGTGCCAAGTTTCTTGTTCTAGAGCAGCTCACAATCCGGGATTTCTGATTGATGCTTTTGAACTTTCTACGAAAGATGAACTGGTGTATGCCTATCCTCCCATTCCACCCCTTTCCATGGGGGTGTTCAGGCTCAATTTAGATCATGTTTTCATCATCTTTATACTACCAGCTTGGCCTTACCAGCATTGGTTCTCCAGTCTGCTTAGCCGCTCTACTAGGGCTCTTTTGACACTACCTCCAGAACGCAAGCTGAGCTCCCAAGACCATGATCACTTGCTATATCCCAACCCAGTTGCTGTCCATCTGATCACCTGGCTGCTCTATGGTTAACACCTCAAGAGTGAAGTGTTCAGAGAATGTGCAGAACATTCTGCTGAATAGCAGGGAGCCAACTACTAGATGCATTTAGCCGTTGAAGTAAAAATGATTCTCTTTTATGGTCAAAACAATGGTGATTTTCATCACTCCTGGCCTCTCCAATGTATTTTGAACTGTTTGTTTCACCTGAAACAACCAGACCTATTGATTTAGTTCTGTCAGAGTTCACCTGACCGCTATCTCCAGCCATCAATTGCAGGCTGCTTAGTATTTTTGAATGTTATGTCAGTCAGATTCTTAAAGCATTTGGACAGGGGTTCTCTCCATGTGATGGATCCCATTCCTCCTTGGCACTTAGATCTGGTGCAACAAGTTTTGATGGTTCTGTCCTTTGAACTAATGGCTGCAGGCGCTCCACTGCAACTTTCTCTGAAAGAAGTATTTTTGGTAGGTATTACCTCCAGAAGAAGGGTGGTGGAGTATGAGCATTGTTAGTTGACTCTCCTTACGCATTTTTTTTTTTAATATGAATGAGGTATGTGTGTCTCCACATCTGAAATTCCTGACTATAGTAGTATTGGAATTCTACCCCAATCAAGCCATATACTTAATAACTTTCTTTCCTTAGTCCCATTCTCATCAGGATGAGGAGAGGCTCCATACCTTAAATGTTAGCAGGGCGATGGCTTTTTACTCGGACAGGACTAGATAGTGTTTTAGATAGTCATCCCAGCTGTTTGTTTCAGTTGTGGGCAGGATGAAAGGTCTTTCAGTCTCAAAGCAGAGGATAGCATCCTGGATTTTGTCCTGCATATGCCTGTGCTATGACGTTGCCAATGTACCCTCTCTAAGCAGGGAGGTAGCACACTCTACAAGATTTCAAGCAACTTTTTTTGGCTCAAGTAGCTATAGCTGACATTTGTAGAGCTGCAATTAATAGTCATCGGTACATACTTTTACTACCCATTATACTTTATCTCAGCATTCTGGAGATGATGCCAAGTTTGGATGAGTAGTTCTTCAGTCCTTGTTCAGGTAGACTGTGAAACCGACATCTGGTTTGAACTGCTTGTGAGTCACCTGAAGTGGAGTGGATATGTACAATCAATCGAAGGAAAAATGCTTACCAACCCTGTTCTTTGAGATGTATAATACATGTTTGTTCCATGACCCACTTTCCTATCTGTCAGAGTCTGTTCGGTAAGAAGGAACTGAGAGGGAGTCTGAGGTGGCACACCACTTTATACCATCATGCAGCAGCATGAGGAAGTGGAGGGCACATGTGCCACCCTGATAGGTATCGCTAAGGGGAAAAAAAAATCTGACTCTGCACTTGGCATGCACATACCTGAAATGGAATGGGCATGCATAACACATTTTGAAAGACAGCAGTTACAGAACATGGTAGTAACTTTTTTTTTTTTTTTTTTTTTTTTTTTTTACCAGTCAATCATGTCAGATTGTGAAGAAACAAGTCTCTGTAAAGTTCTAGTAAAGGCTGAAAGAACTTATCTGGACCTGGAATTAAAGTAGCTGAATTTTTAGAACGTCAGAATTATTTAACATAGGGATGTTTGCTTTTACATTATAAGCAGACTGTCATACTTAGTATCCATAGCCTTAGAAGAAACTTACCTGCACATATTATAGTTTCTAGTCACTAGTGGTATTGTGGAGTCAGCTTAATTTTAGCAGTGGTGACAGTTCTTTAGCTTGGTGATATCTCTATGAACCTTCATCAAGAGGGTTGGTAGTAGCAGAGGCAGTCTCTGGGTGGAAAGGAGAGTGAATCGCCAAAGAAGAAATTTTCTATTGTGTCCTACAATAGGGTTAGAAAAACTGCAGGTCATAAACTCTTTCTAATTAGCAAGTAGAAACCCTAAAAACTTGCTGGGATTGCTGATTGTATAATAGTCTGAGGCCTTTACAATCAATTAGGATTTATCTATGATTCTCCCAGTTTAGAAGTTACTGGATAGAAGGAAGAGAACTAGGTTAACCTACTACTAATGGTGCTGGAACAGAAAAGACCAGGTTCACGAATGTCTCCTGCATTGCCTGCAAGGTTCTTTTTGCATAAATACCAGTGAAAGATCTTCTCTCAGAAAATGCTTGTATTCATCCTGGCTCAGGTTATGGTCTGGCTCATGGGTAGGCTTTATTAAATCCAGAATATTCATCATAAACACACGGATTCACTGTTGTCTTGGTTAAATCACTTAACCTCTTTTGTTTCTCCATGTGTAAAATGTGGATAAATACCTGTCTATCATGGGTGCTCTGAGACTTGCTTAGCTTTTGTAATACACTTTCAGGTCTTATGGCAGGGTTTTTTTAGAAATGCAAAGTAGAAGAACATATAAATATGGAATTTTAAAGCATGAATTTTGCAGCAGTGGGTAGTGCATCTGATTTATTCCTTAAGCTGTAAACATCTTTCTGAGTTCATAGACCCTGGTGGACAGAGACAAATAAACAGAAAGGCAGCTATGTTCATAGTGTCTATTCTAAAAATGCAGCTGAATATATTTACCTAATGGAGGGCAAAATCAGGCTATAGTTATGTTTCTAATAGTATCTTGTAATAAAAGCTTGTTTATAATTTCTATCTAGTTTGCTGTCCTGTAAGTTTCCTGTATCATCTTATTTTAGTGTAACATTTATTTAACTAGACTACTTAAAAAAAAAATCTGATATGACCAGTCATTTGTCATGTGGTTTAGATTGGCTCCTCTGATTAAATAAATATACAATTTTTAAAAATTACTGTCTGTGTGCAGCGTATGTAGAAATACTACTTCTAATACAATAATTAGAATTGAGAACTTTTCCCTTTCCTAATTTTTTTAAAAACAAAATGTAGACTCAGATTACATTTTGGATGCTGAATCCTAGTAATTGCTTTGTTTTGGGCATTTATTTATGTAAATATAGTACATTGACAAGTCTGTAAACAAAGTAATAATAAGCTAAGCATAGCATTTAGGAATTTGGCATTATTGTGTTTTGAGAAGTGTAACCTTTAAATCTACATAAACTTCTCTGCCTTTTACTTCTGCTATGTTCGTAGATTCCAGAAGGGCTTCGTGTATGGACTTCCTGCCTTGGAGGTAGCAGAATATTCAGCAGAAGGTAAAGAGGAGTGCTGCCTTCTGGTGTCATTGTATGTTTGCTGGGGTGCCTGGCATTGTGTGGTGATCTATTAGAAAGAAGGAACCATATAACAAAAAGTGCAGTGGTGTTGAGAAATATAAATTGGACAGTGACATTCTGGTAATCCAAACTTTGTGTAAAATTATTTGCATAAATTAAGTTCCAGGTGGGACGATGAAGCACTACAAATGCTCCTTCCCTGAAAACTGAAGCGGTTAGAACTTATTTTCAAGATGAAAAATATAGAAACAAAGTGCTAAGTATAATACCTTTTCAAGGATGTCCGTTGTGCTTACTGTGAGATATTTTCTGCTTGCCCTAACTCCTGTTCTGTTGTGTAGGAAAGACTGCCACTTGTTCCAGGATTGTGCTGAATACTTTGGATGTGGCCTATCATCTTTCTCACCGATGTTGAATGTGGACTTCTTGATATCTCGAGGGCTTTGACATTTCCTCTCCATCTGCATCTCAATCATGTCCCATAACCCTGGTTCTATTTTCAAGGCTTGTTACACATTGAAATACCTTAGTACATTTTTGGCCAGAGCTTGAGTCCTCTTGTGAGACTTTCTTTTCTGGTAAGGTTGCCATCACCTAATTTGGGTCTTGGCTGTTAGCTTCAAGGAAAGATGGAAGTAGCTGATCCAAAGCTTGTAACTACTGTACACGAAAGACACAGATTATTCACTTTCTATATTAAAATAAAAATGATCTTTGTCTCATTAGATATAGCTCTGAGTGCTAAGTGATTAAACAGGTGTTTGCACCCTTGGGAAGAATAGTTCTAGGCTGCAGTCCTTTAAAGCAGAGCTTTGTTTAAAAATTGGTCATTAGGATCTCCTGATGAGAGATCCATCTTAATGTCCCAAAGGTCCCAGAAAGCAAAATATAGTGTTTAATTTCTCTAATTTACAAGCCACTATGATCTCCAAATTGTTATAAATTCTATTGTCCTCTGCCTTTGTTTTGTCTCCAATTTTATATTGAAAGTAAATGTTGCACACTTTTTTCCAGGTAATTGATGTATAAAGTGAATAAGATCTCTCCTAAAATGGATACCACTCTTGTCATCTGAGTGGTGTTCTGGTTGTGTCAGATTTGCTTTAGTATTTTCTTAAACCATGGCAAATAAGTTTCTGGCATGTCTTCCAGTTTTCTTTTTCTAATTTTTAGATTTTTAAAGGTTAATATACTTGACAGGCATGTGTTGAAGTACATAGTTTAATAAAATCTTAAGTATGTTCTTCATAGGTAGTATATTCCATTAGTGACACATCCCACCATCACCTCCACAGGTGTGCCGGCTCAAGCTGGCAGTGGAACTGGAATGGTGCCAATGTAGGGGAGTTCAAGGGCAGAATGCTGTGAGGTATTGCAATGCATGGGTACTCTCTGTGTGCTATGGAGGCTAGGGCTCTTCACAGCAGGGCTCTTTCTACACCACCCTACAGAGGAAGATTGGGAGCCAGGTCAGAACATGTGACTTCATGGATCCATCAGCCTTTCTTCCTCGTACACTTCTGAAACACTGACCTCACACTAGCAACTGTTAGGCCATTCTGCTGCTGCTGTTCTGCCACTCTTCACATGGGGATGATTCTCCCCTTCCCCAGCCTTCAAAGAACTAGTTAACATACAAGCCAGCTACTGTGCCTGTGTTTTGAGATCAGAATTTTCTCCTAAATGCTTTCTCTGGTTTTGTTTAAAATGTCTCAAGTGAGGATGGAGTCTTCTGCCACTTCACTGAAGTGGTTATTTAACAGTCTGAGATCAGATTTTCAAAGCGTTGGCTTTGATAGACTACATTTTCTTTCCATTTTATCTCATTCTGGTTACACCTCGCTACCGTAGGTAATTCTCTATATTTGTTGTTTACATTTTCATATGTTAATAGATGGTTGGAATTGATTCTCTTTAATCATTTAACAAAATTTGTAAACTTTTCACCACTCCATTCCATCACATCCAGTACAAAAATACTGTTTAACTATCCTCCCAAAACTTTCACTCCTACTAGTAGTAGTGAGAGGTCTCTTGGCCATAGTTTTTTTTTTTTTCCAAGTATCTTGTCATTTTTCTTCTGAACTCTTTCCTTACATATTTAAAAAAGTTTTCTTTTCTCCATTTGCTTTCCTTTTTCTCTACTTTTCTGAATTTGTTTCACTTAGCTTCATCTTGAGATGTTTCAAATTTTCTTCTGCACCTGATATTTTATACTTTGCATATGAATAGTATTTTCAATCTATGGACTCATGCATTTAATATCTCCTGAAGTGTTATGATGATTGCTTAGGGATGCATTGCCTGCCTTGTCTTCCTGCTAAAATTTATATCTGGAAACAATTTTGAAGTTTGAAGAACTAGGCCTAGGTATGTCAGTACTATGGATTGGATTGCAGTAAGGTAGAGTGCAACTATATCAAAGCCACTACCTAAGTAGCTGAACTTCTGCCTTCTTTGCTTACGATTCCCAACATAACAAATAAGGACTTTATGAGATAAGTGAGCAAAGGAAAGACTTGCCTTCTTCAGGCATTCCATTTGGAGACAAGAATAGGAAATCTGGTATCATTCAGCACTGTGACTGTGAAAGCATTTGGCACTGGGCGATAACAACCATCAGTAGCTGTAGAAACAGTTGGAGAAAATCTTATTTTATAACGTCTGCAATACTGGGGTGTGTGTGATCTAATGTTGGCAATAGACCACTGGTGGGTACATAGTTACGAGTCTATGTCCAGGGACTTGCCTACACAGGTGTTTCCCCTGTGATCACTGTCTTCATGATATTTCATTGGCTGTGTGTGGTCTCTGCCAAAAGCTAAGAACCTGCTGGTTATCATGGTTGTTGTGGGATGTATGTATGGAAAATATTTGATGTTCCAAAGCTGCTGGAAGTGAAATTTCAGTTGAGGCAAAGTTTTCTCAGAGCCAACTCAATCAAGAAAGAACAATTGGCATTGTTGGACCCAGCCTAGCTAAGTGTTTATAGGCTAGACAAGGTGCGGGATTGGGCCTTTACAAAGCACAACAGAGCCCCAGAAAAAAAGACCTTGACTAGGTGGACCATTGGGGCAAACTAAAGTTAACAAAACATCTTGGTCATTGAAGAGAGGAAAAAAGGTCTGGAACTGTATAAAAGGAGGAAAAAAGGGCATACGGTAGTATCCATTACTGTGGTGACACACTGACAGTGCGAGTGTCTCATGAAAAGTGCATTCCAGCTCTATCTACTGGAAAAGCGCTGTACAGACTGACAGTTGGGTGAGGGATAGCTTATTAGTTAGGAAAGGAACCTTGTTAATAAGTATAGGCTCTGGATGGTGTGTTATATTTTTTCTTTCACCTGTCACCATATGTTTCCAATCCTTATACTTGCTTTTGATTGAATTTTTATCTTAAGCGTTGTTAAATAAACTTCTGTTTGGTTTTGCTACATATGTGACTAAGTGCTGTGTGCTATGGAGAGTGCTGAACTGAGGTGAAGCTAGTGAACTGAGGGCACTGCTTCCACAGAGGTAGTGAATCTTTGTGCATTGTAGGTGTCTGGAAGTTGAGGGACTGGGCACTTCAGTGTAACGAAGAGAGGTGTACAGATTGGTAGGAGGGCCCTGGGCCCAAAGCAAAACTTGGAAGGCTAATTATCTCCATAGATTTAGCCACAGGTTGTCTGCTCTGCCCCATGGACTCACTTAGGGAGCCTGAGGGCTGAGGTGTGAACATTGCTAGCCTGCGGAGCCCAGAATGTGATGTTTGTGTTGCCAGCAGCTGATAGCCTTGGGTGAGTGGGCACAGACAAACCTCCTTCTTGCTGTAAATTGGCAGTAGTGATTCACCCTGTACCCCTGGGTAACCCCGAAAGTGTAAGTGTGGATAAGAGCTAACTGGTTGATGCACATCTTGGGTAAGACTTAATTCAGTTTGGGGAAAATACAGAGAGACTGAATATATGCCTTTATTTGCCTTTTGATACTCAAGTTTGAAATCTAGGAGTCTTGTTGGATCAAGGACTGCTTTTGTCTGTCCAAACAGTAGCTGAAAACGAGAAGTTTTATCTTTCATTGGAAAGGTTGCATCCTGCTTCCCAATCAGACGCACATCTCCCCACCATTATTTATGCTCATTATTTCCATATGGGGCTATGACTATGTGCTGAGCCACTTTGAAACTTTAGCTAGTGTCCAACGTGGCTACTTGTTTAGCAGTGTTTCACTCATGAAGCATATTATACCTGTGCTCCAAAGATTGCACTGGGTTTCCAGTTCATTTGTGGATGCAGTCCAGAGTCTTGGTTTTGATCTATTAAAAAAATAAAAAGGGGTTTATAATTTATGTTCTAAATATCTTGGTGATCACATTTCTGCTTATGCTTTACATTTATAGTTGAGAGTAACTTGTGATGTCGAGGCAAACAGTCGGTAGATTTAAAAGTCACGGTGCTGGCAATATAGTATTCTCATTGAAGGACTCTGGACTCTAGCTTCCCACTCATCCTGGTCTAACATAGAAAACCAATATTTCAGCTTTGTGGTTTTTTTTAGGAGAAGTGAGTTGAAGTTCTTTTAAATTATAACAATGGGCTTACACATTTTTTTTATTGCTGATAGGTGCACAACATAACCTTTAGTATACCATGCAGTCACTTCCGTATTCTCTAGCTCAGATGTTCTCAAACTGGGGGGACACCGTGGAATGTATTCTGGTGGGGGGGAAGAAGCTGCTTTGCCTTCAGAACTGGGTAGCCAGAGAGCGTTGTCTGCTGGCCAGGTGCCCAGCTCTGAAGGCAGCACCACCGCCAGCAGCAGCGGAGAAATAAGCTTGACATGGTATGGCATTGTCACCCATACTTCTCTGCTGCTGCTGGAGGTGGCACTGCTTTCAGAGCTGGGTGCCTGGCCAGCAGCCACTGATCTTTGCTCTGCCTTCAGAGCTGGGCGATTATATGTACTTGTGTGTCTGAGGAGGGGGCGTAAACTGCTACAGACACAAAGAAGGGGTGTTTGATCAAATAAGTTTGAGAGCCATGTTGTAGCTGGTGAACAGTGACTGTTAGAGCTTGCACTGGGAGAACAATCCTCTAGAGCAGTCCCTTGATGCAGATAGTTAATCGTGATCTTGTTATACAGGCTGAACTGTATTTAATGATATCCAAATTAAGCCTACTTGAATTCAAACTGAGGCCATTATGATATATCTGAAACATATTCTGAATAGTATAGATAAAGTAGTATCAGAGATTACAACAATGGATTAATTGTCAAGTCTTCCTGATTTCTGTTACAGACACCGTGGTCTTAGGCAGGTCTCTTCTAGGTCTCTGTCAACTTATCTGTAATACGCTTTCTAATTTTTGGAGTATTGTGATGCTAAAATCCTCTGAAATGTGCTAAGGATTTTAAGTCTTATGTTCTTCTGAGATGAACATTTTGAAAGTAACTTGTTTTTCGACTTGTGTGAGGAAAATGCAAAGTGAAAGTGGCAACAGGAAGAAAGCATAAAGTTGCGTTTTGTTTTTCTGCAAGTACTTTATTTGGAAATAAACCAGTTTTTCCTTCCACTGTACAAATTAAGAAATATTAACATTGAAGACTTACAGAACTAGGTTTTTCCTAGTGATGGAGAGAAACTGTTCAAACCTAGGCTATGGCTACACTACAGAGTTAGGTCGAAATTATAGAAGTCGATATTTTAAAACCCGATTTTATGGAATCGATTGTGTGTGTCCCCACTAAAGAGCATTAAGACCATGAGGTCGACGGACTGTGTCCACAGTATCGGGGCTAGCGTCGACTTTCGGAGCATTGCATTGCGGGTAGCTATCCCACAGTTCCCGCAGTCTCCGCCGCCCATTGGAATTCTGGGTTGCGGTCCCAAAGCCTGATGGGGGCAGAAAACATTGTCGCTGTGGTTCTGGGTACATGTCGTCAAGCCATCCCCCGTCCCTCCCTCCCTCCATGAAAGCAATCTTTTTCGCGCCTTTTTTCCGGGGTTTCCGGGTTTGCTACGGCAAGCATGGAGCCTGCTCAGCTCACAATTACCGTACATCTCCAGCGTATGCCTGGACATTAGGTCTAGTGGGGATTCAGTCACGCTATAATACGGGCAGAGGGATAGCTCAGCGGTCTGAGCGTTGGCCCACTAAACCTGGGGTTGCGAGTTCAATCCTTGAGGGGGCCATTCCGCCTGAGGCTGGTAGTCGCGGGACTACACAGCATAAGCTTCTTGCCTTCTAGCTGCAGATGGTGCAATATGCCATAAATGATCGTAGTCGCGGGACTACACAGCAGAAGGTCCTTGCCTTCTAGCTGCAGATTGTGCAATAGGCTTGAAATTCATCGTCCCCTGTGTGCTCCTGGCCGGCCTATGGTGTGGCTGGCTGGGGGCACTTGGACATTTTCACGTTTTGTTTAAGGGAGATTCACTATTGCCTGGAACACGGGCAGAGGGATAGCTCAGCGGTCTGAGCGTTGGCCCGCTAAACCCGGGGTTGCGAGTCAATCCTTGAGGGGGCCAGGAGATGATGATGGATATCAAGCCTATTGAACCATCTGCCGCTAGAAGGGAAGGCGCCTAACCCTTGCTTCCCGGCATATTGTACTATCTGCTGTTAGAAGGAAAGGAGCCTAACCCTTGCTCCCCCCTCCCTCCGAGAAAGCAGCGGAGGGGGGAGCCCAAAATCCTTTCGCGCCTTTTTTTCATGCGGGCGCCATATTGCTGACACCATTGTTATCCACCCGCCGCTTCTGCTCCCACTCTGCTGTCCTGCAGACACCATACCAGGGAAAGCATGGAGCCCGATCAGATCACAGCGGCTGTTATCGCCGTTATGAACACCACGCGCATTGTCCAGGAGTATATGGAGAACGAGAACCAGGGGCTGCTACAGCTACAGCAGGCGAGGAGGCGACAGCAGCACCCTGAGGACAGTGATGAGGACATGGACACAGACCTCTCTCAAAAAAGGCCCCCCCGCAAGGTGGACATCATGGTGGTAATGGGGCTTGTTGATACAGTGGAACGCCGATTCTGGGCCCGGGAAACAAGCACAGACTGGTGGGACCACATAGTGCTGCAGGTCTGGGATGAATCCCAGTGGCTGCGAAACTTTCGCATGCGTAAGGGCACTTTCATGGAACTTTGTGAGTTGGTTTCCCCTGCCCTGAAGCGCCAGAACACCAAGATGAGAACAGCCCTCACAGTAGAGAAGCGACTGGCGATAGCCCTGTGGAAGCTTGCAACGCCAGACAGCTACCGGTCAGTCGCAAATCAATTCGGAGTGGGAAAATCTACAGTGGGGGCTGTTGTGATGCAAGTAGCCAAGGCGATCACCGAGCTGCTGGTATCAAGGGTTGTGAGTCTGGGAAATGTGCAGTTCATACTGGATGGCTTTGCAGCAATGGGGTTCCCGAACTGTGGTGGGGCAATAGACGGAACCCATATCCCTATCTTGGCACCGGACCACCAAGCCAGTGAGTACATAAACCGAAAGGGTTACTTTTCAATAGTGCTGCAAGCACTGGTGGATCATAAGGGAGGTTTCACCAACATCAACGTGGGATGGCCGGGAAAGGTACATGACGCTTGCATCTTCAGGAACTCTGGTCTGTTTCAGCTGCTGCAGCAAGGGACTTTCTTCCCAGACCAGAAAATAACCGTTGGGGATGTTGAGATGCCTATAGTTATCCTTGGGGACCCAGCCTATCCCTTAATGCCATGGCTCATGAAGCCATACACAGGTAGCCTGGACAGTAGTCAGGACCTTTTCAACTATAGGCTGAGCAAGTGCAGAATGGTGGTGGAATGTGCATTTGGGCGTTTAAAAGCTCGCTGGCGCAGTTTATTGACTAGGTTAGATCTCAGCGAAACCAATATTCCCATTATTATTACTGCTTGCTGTGCGCTCCACAATATCTGTGAGAGTAAGGGGGAGACGTTTATGGCGGGGTGGGAGGTTGAGGCAAATCACCTGGCCGCTGGTTATGCGCAGCCAGACACCAGGGCTATTACAAGAGTACAGCAGGGTGCGTTGCGCATCAGGGAAGCTTTGAAAACCAGTTTCATGAATGGCCAGGATGCTGTGTGAAAGTTCTGTTTTTTCCCATTAATGAAAAGCCCCGCCCCTTCATTCACTCTACTTCCCTTTAACCAAACCGCCCTGCCCTCCCGCCCTCGGTCACCGCTTGCAGAGGCAATAAAGTCATTGTTGCTTAAAAATCATGCATTCTTTATTAATTCGTAAAACAAAGAGGGGGAACTATGGGGGTAACTGCCACGGTCGCCCGGGATGGGTGGTGGAGGAAGGGAAACACCAGGATGGGTGGTGGAGGAGGGGATGAGGGAAGGACAAGGGCACACAGCACTTTAAAACTTATTGAATGCCAACCTTTTGTTGCTTGGACTGTTCTCTTGGCTTGAGTGGTTGGGTGCACAGAGGCCGCCCAAATGCGTTCTTGGGCATCTCGGGGATGAGGTTATGGGACTCGAGAAGGAGGGCTGTTGGTTGCACAGGGGCTGTAGCGACGGTCTGGGCTCAGGCGGCCTTTCCTGAACCATACGCCTTTCCTCAGCCATAAGCCGGAGGATTTCCGTTTGATCCTCCAGTAGCCTCAGAATTGCATCCTGCCTTCTCTCTGCACGCTGATGCCACCTACTCTCTTCATCCCGCCACTGTCTCTCTTCATCCCGCCAGTCATTGTCTTCAGCACGCCACCTGTCCGCGCGATCAAATTCTGCCTTCCTGGACTCCGACAGTGTCTGCCTCCACACATTCTGCTGGGCAGCTTCAGTGTGGGAGGATTCCATGAGCTCTGAGAACATATCGTCTCAA
The DNA here is from genome assembly GCA_037349315.1 of Chelydra serpentina. Classification (NCBI taxonomy): domain Eukaryota; kingdom Metazoa; phylum Chordata; order Testudines; family Chelydridae; genus Chelydra; species Chelydra serpentina. The sequence goes on from JBAIAC010000010.1 coordinate 52,127,128, forward strand.
TTCCTTTTTTTTTTTTTTACTTCTAATCTTTGCTAGCCTCTGGGACGGTGATGAAAGGGGTGGCGTTGAAACATTTGCAACTGCGGGAGGAAACAAACGGGAGAGGAGTAGTTTAAAAGACACATATTAGAGAACAATGCTCTAAACAGTACATAGCACATGTGCATTTGGTCCAAGGTTGCACTTTGCCTGTTATATTGAGGGTCTGCCGGTTTGGTGTGAGAGATCACACAAGCAGGTCTGGCGGGCAACAGAATTCGGCTTGCAGGCAGCCATGGTAAGCCACAGTCTATAGGCTGTGGGAATGGTTTCAAACAGCAACCCCCTCATTTCCCATAACAAACAGCCTTTGGGCTGGCAATTTAAAAAGGGTTGGCAATTGAAAAGGGAGGGGCGGCGGTTTTCGGGTTAACATGCAGCGCGAACCTAATCGACATCCTCGCCCCCCCCACCCACACGCATCCAAGATGTTCACTGTTCCCCCTCCCTCTACCGTGTGGGTCACAGCGGGGAAGATTTCCATTTAGCCACAGGCAAACAGCCCAGCAGGGACGGACCCCTCTGAATACCCCCTTAATAAAATTCCCCTATTTCAAACAGGTGACCATGAATGATATCACTCTTGTGAGGATAACACAGACAGATAAAGAACGGATGTTGCTTGAATGCCAGCAAACACCGGGACCATACGCCGCCATGCTTTGCAATGCCATGATTCCAGACTACGTGCTACTGGCCTGGCGTGGTAGAGTGTGTTACCACGGAGCACAGGATAAGGCTGCCCTCCCAAGAAACCTTTTGCACAGGCTTTGGGAGTACATCCTGGAGAGCTTTCCGGAGATGTCCCTGGAGGATTTCCGCTCCATCACCGTACATGTTAACAGACTTTTCCAGTAGCTGTAGCTGTACTGGCCACGAATTAATCATTAAACACGCTTGTTTATAAAACATGTATTACTTTCACAGAGGTACACTCACCAGAGGTCCCTTCTCCTGCATCAAGCACGCCTTGGGTGGGTTCGTAGGGTACTGCCTCCAGGGTGACAAAAAGTTCCTGGCTCTCGGGGGGGAAAAGGGCTTCTCCGCTTCCTTACTGTGTCTGTGTGCTATTTTGAGCATGATTATCATCGTGTTCCTCTTCCCGAAAATGCTCCTCGGTGGTTTCTGATGATCCACATACGGAGTCATACCACATGGGTGGGTCAGTGCTGGCTGCACCCCCTAGAATGGCATACAGCTCATCATAGAAGCGGCATGTCTGGGGCTCTGACCCAGAGCGGCTGTTTGCATCTCTGGTTTTTTGGTAGGCTTGCCTGAGCTCCTTAATTTTAACGCGGCACTGTTGCGAGTCCCTGTTGTAGCCTCTGTCCTGCATGCCCTTGGAGACTTTGGCATATGTCTTGGTGTTTCTTCTTTTGGACCGTAGTTCTGCTAGCACGGTTTCATCTCCCCATACAGCTATCAGATCGCGTACCTCACGCTCGGTCCATGCTGGAGCTCGTCTTCGGTTCTGGGACTCCATCATGGTCACCTCTGCTGATGAGATCTGCACTCACTTGCAGCTCACCACGCTGGCCAAACAGGAAATGAAATTCAAAAGTTCGCGGGGCTTTTCCTGTGTACCTGGGCAGAGCATTCGAGCTCAGACTGCTGTCCAGAGCGGTCAAATGTTGCACTGTGGGATAGATCCAGGAGGCCAATACCGTCGAATTGCGTCCTCACTAAGCCTAGATCGATTCGGCAATATCACTTTAAGCGCTAATCCCCTCGTTGGGGGTGGAGTGGCGAGATCGATTTTAAGAGCCCTAGAAGTCGATTTTAAGGGCTTCGTCGTGTGGACGGGTGCACGGATCAATCGATATAATGCTAATAAATTCGACCGAAACTCGTAGTGTAGACCAGGGCTGAGAGATCACCTCATACACTACACCTGGTGTGGCATTTTACAATAGAAAGAGCCTCCTATCGATCACTTGCTAGGATTGAAGGCTGTTGCATCTGGATGTTCCCCATGGCAGTTTGCAAAGTATGGAGCCAGGAAAGTTTCAAGCCAGGATACAAGTCTCATGTAGTTCAGCTTGTTATACTGCTTTTATTTTTCATAAAATAACAAGATTGATAACACTTCTGGCACCAGAATAATAGCAGAATAGTCCTTTAATAATACCCGTAGTCTTGAATATGATAATTTTAAAACTTCATAAATGTAAATAGCTGGTAGCTACAACAGCAGATACTTTAAAACAATGCTTTGTTTTTGGAAGATCATTGGATGGAATTACTTGTGCTGTAACGAGCTAAGGGAGAAACTTTTCTGTTAGTAAAAACAACTCTTATCTGATTTGTTGTTAATAGTCAAAGGTCTGTGTATGAATAAGTTGCCATCTTTTGGATTGCCCAAAAACTGCAGAAGTACAGAATAAGGCCCTTGCATGACTCTTCAGATTTGTGGAGTGCATCATAAAGACAATTCTTGCGTCTCTCTTTCAATGAAAACTGCACTCATATTCTTCCTCTTGTATAGATCTCACAACACTATCGTGGATATTTATACTGTACTATTCCTACATGGATACCAATATACTTGACTCTTAAGCTTATTAGATAGTTCATTAGAACTTTCTTGTGTGTATACTGTAGCATCACACATTTAAATGTGTTTTTCTAAAAAGTTGCTTAAAAGTTTAGGTCACTAAAGATCAGGCAGTGTTTTTACATACTGTTTTCTTTTATCGAACGTCAACATTTAAAAGCATGGAAATGGCTAGCTAAGGACATAAGAATGTTTGTTTGCATGGGCAATATAAGATTTCTTATCTAGTATACAGAACTATGTATTTCATCACAGTGCAACAGCCTTAACTGACTCATGGAATGTTGGGGTTTTTAAATGGCTTTTATCTGAAAGGATACTGATACATGGGAAATAGTAGGAGCTAAAATATATTTATCAGTTGGCTGTAGTTTTTTGGTGAGGTACTCAAAACAGCTGTTTCTTGATGATGTGTATAAAATAGGAGAAATGTAAAACTAGTCTGTGATAAAACTATGAATATGGATTTGCATTTCAGGCTGAAGAATTTAGCATTAATGTGTACATATGTAATTTTTCTTAAGAAAAGTTGTTTATATTTTGAAATGACTGAAAATAGTATTTTGTGTGAGTTAAGATTGTGGTGATGTATATGTGATGGGTTCGGTCACAGAGACCCCCTTGGGACTGTCACCTGATGTGCTGAAACTACCTCTGAGCCCATTTTTGCTGTCAGTTTGAGGCTCCAGAGCCCTGTCTTGTTGAGCCAGACAGGCAAGCCTGCTGCAACACAGACCCAGGGTCTGAACCACGTCCCCAAAGCTCCAGGCTTTAACTGAAAACCACTCAGCAGGTATTCCTGTCTCAGCACCCAGACACCCAGCTCCCAATGGGATCCAAATACATCCGTTTTACTCTGTATAAAGCTTATACAGGGTAAACTTATAAATTGTCTGCCCTTTATAACAGTGATAGAGAGAGATGCACAGCTGTTTGCTCCCCCAGGAATTAATCACTTACTCTGGGTTCAATAATAAACAAAAGTGATTTTATTAAGAATAAACAGTAGGATTTATGTGGTTTCAAGTAATAACAGACAGAACAAAGTAAGTCACCAAGCAGAACAAAACAAATCAGGCAATCTATGCCTAATACATTTAAGAAACTGAATATAGATAAAATCTCACCCTCAGAGATGTTCCAATAAGCTTCTTTCACAGACTAGACACAGACAGCCCTAAAAATTTTCAATAGAATGGATGGGCCACCAGATTATTAAAACAGAAAAGTGAGCATTTCAGGCTAAGCTAATAATGACTCCTGTGGACAGACCTTTGTCTCTTGAACTGTACACATAATAAGGTAGCTAAATAGTACAGCCTACCTTCACTCTTAAATACTGGTAAAAATTGCTTAAAAATCATGGCAAATGTAAGTGTGTGGTCACTGATCAAGGCTAAAGCTCTGGTCTTTGATTCCACAGATAATGCCTCTCAAGCTTCATGTCTCTGGGCTTCAGTTACCCTATCTGAAAAAGGGGTTAATGCTTTGCACTTCACATAGAATTCATCTGTAGTTATCAAGGTAGTCAAAAAGATGAGTAAGCATTTATTATTAACCTTGGTTTACATTTGGCTTAACTAAGTACTGATGTGCAAAGCAATTTGTATGCAATAAAGTACATATTTATCACCTCTAAAGTAAGGAATCCCTTCTTGGCTCTGTCAGTGTAACTTCTGACAATCTACTTAAATTCAGTTCCTCAGCTACCTCATCTGAAAAATGGACCTGTATACATTCCCCCTAGGCTAAGGGGCTGGTTGTTTTTTTTCAGGGGTGGGTGGGGGACACACAGATGGAGTCAGTTACTTCAATAGATTCTGGAATTTCTTTTCACTCTTCTTAAAAGTAGCTCTGTCCAGTTCTGAAATAGTCTCAGTAGCTGACAACAAAAATTAGGGCTATGGAATGGCTGCCATATGAGTATAGATTAATAAGACTAGGACTTTTCAGCTTGGAAAAGAGATGACTAAGGGGGGGATATGATGGTCTATAAAATCATGACTAGTGTGGAGAAAGTAAATAAGGAAGTGTTTTTTCACACAGTCAACCTGTGGAACTCCTTGCCAGAGGATGTTGTGAAATCAAAGACTATAACAGGGTTCATAAAAGAACCAGGTAAGTTCACAGAGGATAAGTCCATTAATGGCTCTTAGCCAGGATGAGCAGGGATGGTGTCTCTAGCCTCTGTTTGCCAGAAGCTGGGAATGGGTGACAGGGGATGGATCACTTGATGATTACCTGTTCTGTTCATTCCATTTGGGGCACCTGGCATTGGCCACTGTTGGAAGACAGGATACTGAGCTAGGTGGACCTTTGGTCTGACCCAGTATGGCCGTTCTTATGTTCGTATCTGTCTTTTTGCAATCAGCTTTACTGACTGAAAATTGGGTCTTGTTTTCAATAATGGCAATTTCTTAAACATTTTTAATTCCTACCCTTGAAAACTGCCTCTTACACAAGTCCCAAATCAAAAGTTACCTGTGTTTTCAAACTTTGTAATCTTTCATTCGATTTAGGGGACATAAGCATACGCTTTGCCCCCTACCCTCCCAATGTTAAACTGTTATCTCAAAGGACTTATATTTCAAAATATATTATAGTTCTTGGTAAGTCAACTTTAAACTTCAGAAAGCATGAAGGTTTTTTGCCGTTATATGGCTGATTTTTTTTCTCCCCCTTAGAATGGAACCATAATTACAGGCCTCATATGAAGAGGCTGCTATATCTCCATAGTAAACTCAATTAGAACCCCAGTCCAATAGTTGCAAAAACTATTGGACTGGGACTTTACTGCTTAAACTAAAGGAAAGTGTTAGCTTTTAATTTATAGAAGGACCTTTGTTATTTCTAAGGTGCTAATAGAGGGCATATGCATTTTGAGATACTTAACCTTACTTTTGCTGAAGGCAATGGCCAAAAAAAACCAACCAACCAACCAAAACCAAATTCTCTTGTTGAAATAAATAGAGCAGGATTGCCCCTGAATTGCCCACCACAAAAATCAAGAACTTTGGCTGTGTTACAGTGTATTTTCAAACCTCACTAGCACACAAGTTTGTAGACAAAACTCAATGTCCAACCAGTGTAACTTTCCAAATTCTCCTTTTTCTTAAGAATAAATCTGACAACTTTCAAGCCAAACAAATTTTGTATCCAAAGGTATAGGATTGCAAAAACAAGCATTATTATGGAAGCTAATTATAACCTTAACTACAGACAATAAGGAGGTTAAGTTGGAGCATGAGTGAGACGTGGTGGGACTGCTTTATCTTTAAGCTTGACCTTCTGGGTTTTCCCTACTTCTTACTAGCCAACCCTTTGGTTAAGTATATTGTATTGTGGTTGTTTAAATGAATGATAGCCTATTCAATGGGAACATCTCAGATTCTAGGGGTACGTCTATACTTACCTCTCGCGTCGGAGGCGCGGGATCGATGTTCTGGGTTCGATTTATCGTGTCTTGTCTAGACGCGATAAATCGAACCAGGAAGTGCTCCGCCGTCGACGCTGGTAATCCAGCTCGACGAGCGGAGTAGGGGGAGTCGACGGGGGAGCCTGCGCGCCGCGTCTGGACCACAGGTAAGTTCGAACTAAGGTACTTCGACTTCAGCTACGTTATTAACGTAGCTGAAGTTGCGTATCTTAGTTCGACAGGGGGGGTTAGTGTAGACCTAGCCTAGGACTTCGTGCCGCAGGGTGCACTGAACCATGCAGAGCACATGAAGTTTGAAACTGTCAGTGATGAGGACCCAGCAAAGACTTTGCTAGATCTGTTGCAGTATAATAAGGAAAACTGTCTTTTAAAAACCCGCATTGTGAGTTGATATTCTTTCAGTGATGTATTAAATGTTCAAAACATAAAAGGTTTTAAGGTTAGACGTAGACTATTACAATTTTATTTGGATTTAAGCCATGTGATGGTTGCTAGGTTTTCATGAGAAAATCTTGCCGATACCGTGTGTTTGTGTGTATATATTTGTTTGATATTCTGTTAAGGTCTGGAAAAAGTGCCCATGGAGTTTCTTTATAGAGATCCTTGCAAATGTTTTATGGTTTCAAAAGATGTAGATATTTACAGATTGACAACTTTTTCTTACAATTTTCAGTTTTTTAGTTTTGATGTTTGTGACAGTGGTTAAAGATGTGGTTAAAGATCCTCACTCTGCTGTAATTCATGTTTATAAAAAGTTAGTGTTTGAGTATCTTGATCTAGTTTAAGAGGACAAAAATCAGTGTAATGTACTTGCATTTATCAATTTAAGTGAATATAAATGCAATCTATAAAATATTCCTCTTTTTTGTTTTTTGTGCACAGAAAAGATGAAAAGGAGTATGCACTGAAGCAAATTGAAGGTACAGGGATATCGATGTCGGCCTGTAGAGAGATTGCAGTAAGTGGACATAAACAAAAGAAAATATCTTCTTATACTTTGATAATGTATGTCTTGCTCTTTGAGCAACACAACCAAAGGCTTAAAGTATAAACTTTTCACTTTAGGTATGTAAATTTGAAGGTTTCTTCCAATATATACTTCCACTAAAATTAATGTTTTGTAAATATATTAAAAAAACAACAACTTGTAAATGTCAGATCTGTGGAAAGGATATAATATATATTTTTTTCAGCATAATTTTGTCTGTCTTACTTTATTTGCCAGGGTTAAAAAAACAAAAGTATTGTTTTAAAAACTATTTCAATTAAATTAAAAAAAATATTTAAGGTTCCAAAAGAGACTCTAGTTGCCACTATAAAAAGGTCACTAATGTGTTCTGGGTCAGTGTAATGGTAACCTACTCTTGTTTTATGCCTGAAAGTGCACTGTAGTATTGCTACACTCTGTGGTTTCCTACATACAGAAAGTTGTCTTAAGACTACTTTTCCATTTTGCGTTAATGCTTTCTTTCATTGTAAGTATCTGCTGCAGATCTCTGAAAATAAAAGCATTAGTACAAGAATTACATAATTTTGAACACAAATTCTGCTCTTAGATATGTCAGTAGGATTCCTAATAATAATAGGAATTGCGTGTCTGTATCCGAAAGTAGAGTTTAGCCATTAGATGTTTTTTGAGACTGAAAATAACTGTGCATTAGGGTTAAAGTACTTGTTAGGGGAATAAAATTTTGTAATGCAATGGCTGCTGCATCATTGTAAAAGAGATGCACTTGATCTAATATATTTGAATGCTGACATCGTGGTCAGTACTTACAAATATAAGATGTGTATGCCTCTGACTTTTTATACTCTAGCATGCTAATGCAAAAATAAGCTGTTCAGACATATACAGTATCACGTGACAATAGACGCTCATGGTGGTCAGGAATTGAAGAGGCCACTGACTTCTGTTTAGCATAATATACATGGTAATTTTGTGTAATCTAAGGAGGTTTAGCAGCTAAAAGTACTGTTCTTTAAAATGCCTGTCACTATTAAATTAAGGTAGTTCACTGTGGAGATTATAGGTAGTTGCAGTGCCATCCAATTACAATTAAAATAATCTACCCTTATAACCTGCCTGCTGGAATTTCTGCCTTTGAGGGAATAACAGCTATTTTCTAATATCAGTGCTAGAATGTGTTTAGTTAGCATACAGTCAATCTTCTGACAACAGTGAGACTTTTATCATCTCTGCATTTCTACTCCCTTAGTTTTAAATTGTATTAATATTTTGTGGGGGAGGGTTCAGTTTTCACATGTGTAACTTTTTGTTCTCTGAGACCATATGGCCATACTAGTGTCTATTTAATAACTTCTGTATGCTGATATGGAGATATGTCAACATCATAGTCTTGCTTTTTCTTTTTTTGAACTGTTCTAACTTGGTTCAAGAGCTCAAGACAACCTAGAAAAGTGACACAACTATTACATAAGGCTTTTAATTCTACAGTAAATAAAAGTGTGGCTTTTGCTTGTTTTATTTTGGCTGCCTCAGCGGATGACTTATTCATCTCCAGAACATTTCTCACAAATTCCATAGTAAAACTCCTGTGGCTGAGATGGCATGGCAAACTACTGCTGGCCTCAGTAAAATTTAAGGTTGGCAAACACTGAGTAACCTTAAGGAAGATGATGGCTGAGGTAGCTGAAACAGAAAAACGTACTCTTCCTTTTATCAAATAAGATAGGCTAAAGGGGGCACTGTGGGGCACACTTCATAACTTCTGTGGGTCAAGCTCAGTGCACACACCAGGGGCTCTTTGTATTGATGCATTCCACCCCGCAAGCTCCTTATGTGACACTCTCCCAATCCCCTCTGTTTCAGGGACTCTCTGTAACTCCCCAGTCTCCTCTTACAGGTTTCCTATGTGCCCCTGATTCCCTCCTCCCACTACAGCAGGGTGGCCCATTCTCCCCACCATACCAGGGTCTCTCTTCCCCCTTCCTTTCCCATTCCCCACCCACCAGGGTTCCCAGTTCTCCCCTCCATACTAGGGATTCTCTTCCCTGTCCGCCATTTGTCCCACCATACTAGGGGCACTGTGTCTCTCTTCCCGCATCCCTCCAAAGGATACCTAACCTTTTCTTCCTCCCTTATTGGATGTCTGATGCCTTCCCTTGCCCAACTGGAGCAGGCTTTGAGGAGGCAAGGTATGAGGAAGAAATGAAAGTAACCTCCTTCTCTATCCTCTCCCTCTGACTGCCCAAGGGGACTGTTGGCGATCATAAGAACAGCCATTCTTGGTCAGACAAATGGTCCTCTAGCCCATTATCCTGTCTCTCACAGCAGCCAGTACCAGATGCTTCAGAGGGAATGAACAGAACATGGCAATTTCAGTGATCCATCCCCTCCCATCCAGTCCTAACTTCTAGCAGTCAGAGATTTAGAGACACCCAGAGTGTGGGATTGCATTCCTGACCATCTTGGCTAATAACCATTGATGGACCTATCTTCCATGAAATTATCTAATTCATTCTTGAACCCAGTTATATATTTTTTGGCCTTTACAACATCCCTTGTTGATGAGTTCTGCAGGTAGACTATGCATTGTGCAAAGAAGTGCTTCCTTATGTTTGCTTTAAACCTGCTGCCTATTATTTTTATCAGGCAGTGTTATTTACCCCTTGTGTTATGTCAAGGGGTAAATAACACTTCCCTATTCACTTTCTTCATACTGTTGTTAATTTTAGAGACCTCTATCATATCCCCTCTTAATAGTCTTTTTTTAAGGTGAACAGTCTGTCTTTTTAATCTCTCTTCATGGATACCCCTAATCATTTTCATTTCCCTTCTCTGCACCTTTTCCAACTATAATGCATTTTTTTTGAGATAAGGTGAACAGAACTGCATGGAGTATTCAAGGTGTGGGCATACCATGGGTTTATATAGTGGCATTATAATATTTTCTGTTTTATCTGTCCCTTTCCTAATGGTTCCTAACATTCTGTTAGCTTTTTTTGACTGCTGCTGCATATTGAGTAGATTTTTGCAGGGAGCTATTCATGATGATTCCAAGATCTTTCCTGAGTGGTAACAGCTGATTTAGACCCCATCATTTTGTAAGTATAGTTGGGATTATTTTTTCCAATGTGCATTACTTTGCATTTACCAATATTGAATTTCATCTGTCAATTTGTCATCCAGTTACCTAGTTTTGTGAGATCCCTTTGTAATGCTTCATAGTCAGCTTTGGACTTAACTGAATAATTCTGTGTAGTCTGTACATTTTGCCACCTCTCTATTGACCCATTTTTCAGATCATTTTTGAGTATGTTGAATAGCTCATGTCCCTGTAGAGATCCTTGGGGGATCCCTCTGTTTACCTCTCTTCAGTGTGAAAACTGACCATTTATTCCTACCCTTCATTTCCTGAATTTTAACCAATTACTGATCTATGAGTGAACCTTCCCTCTTATCCCGTGATTTCTTACTTTGCTTCAGAAGTGTTGATGAGGGAACCTTGTCAAAGGCTTTCTGAAAGTCCACATACATTATATCCACTAGGTCACCCTTGTGCACATGCTTGTTGACTCCCTCAAAGAATTCTAATAGATTGGTGAGGCGTGATTTTCCTTTATAAAAGCCGTGTTTGACTTTTCCCCAACATATCATGTCAATCTATGTGTCTCATAATTTTGTTCTTTACTGTAGTTTCAACCAATTTGCTTGGTACTGAAGTTAAGATTACTGGCCTGTAATTGCCAGTATTGCCACTGGAACATTTTCAAAAATCAGCATGACATTAGCTATCTGCCAATCATTTGGTATATAGGCTGATTTAAGCGCTATGTTACATACAACAGTTAGTAGTTCTGCACTTCCTATTTGCATTCCTTCAAAACTCTTGGGTGAATACCATCAGATTCTGGTGACTTATTACTGTTTAATTTATCATTTTGTTCCAAAACCACGTCTACTGGCATATCATTCTGGGACAGTTCCTCAGATTTGTCACCTAAAAAGAATGGCTTGGGTGTGGAGATCGCCTCCATATCTTCTGCTGTGAAGACTGATGCATAGAATTTAGTTAGCTTCTCTGCAAATGGCCTTATCTTCCTGGAGTGCTCCTTTAGCACCTGAATTGTGCAGTGAACCCACTGACTGTTTGGCAGGATTCCTGCTTCTGATCTGCTTAAAAAATGTTGTCTCTCTCTCTTGCTAGTTGCTCTTCAAATTCTTTTTTTTTTTGGTCTACCTAATTATACTTTTACACTTGACTTGCCAGACTTTATGCTCCTTACAAGGATTTGACTTCAAATTTTTATAGGATGCTTTTTCGCCTCTAACTTCCTCTTTACTCTGCCATTTAGCCAGGGTGAGATAATATTTTTTTATTGGATCAGCTTCTGTTGGTAAGAATCATAGAATCTCAGGGTTGGAAGGGACCTCAGGAGGTCATCTAGTCCAACCCCCTGCTCAAAGCAGGACCAACCCCAACTAAATCATCCCAGCCAGGGCTTTGTCAAGCCTGACCTTAAAAACCCTAAGGAAGGAGATTCCACCACCTCCCTAGGTAACCCATTCCAGTTCTTCACCACCCTACTAGTGAAAAAGTTTTTCCTAATATCCAACCTAAACCTCCCCCTCTGCAACTTGAGACCATTACTCCTTGTTCTGTCATCTTCTACCACGGAGAACAGTCTAGATCCATCCTCTTTGGAACCCCCTTTCAGGTGGTTGAAAGCAGCTATCAAATCCCCCCTCATTCTTCTCTTCTGTAGGCTAAACAATCCCAGTTCCCTCAGCCTCTCCTCATAAGTCATGTGCTCCAGTCCCCTAATCATTTTTGTTGCCCTCCGCTGGACTCTTTCCAATTTACCCACATCCTTCTTGTAGTGTGGGGTCCAAAACTGGACACAGTACTCCAAATGAGGCCTCACCAGTGCTGAATAGAGGGGAATAATCACGTCCCTCGATCTGCTGGAAATGCCCCTACTTATACAACCCAAAATGCCATTAGCCTTCTTGGCAACAAGGGCACACTGTTGACTCATATTCAGCTTTTCGTCCACCGTAACCCCTAGGTCCTTTACTGCAGAACTGCTGCCCAGCCATTTGGTCCCTAGTCTGTAGCAGTGCATGGGATTCTTCCGTCCTAAGTGCAGGACTCTGCACAAGAGAGACAAGCTTTATAGCCACACAGAGCTCTTCTTCAGGTCTGGGAAAGGAATGCTGAGCGTCACAGCTAAACGCAAATTGGAACAGATTGGTTAGTGTAAGTAGTTATTATATATTCTAAAGACCATTCTAGATAGAGTGGCCCATTAACACTCTGCAGTCATAGGACAAAAAGAGATGATTACCAATTTATTATAATAAGCCATCAATCCAGTCTCTCTCTTCAGTTCGTGATTTTCAGTGTCTAGCAGAGTTATGAATTTAAGTTCTTAGGCTTGTCTTTTGAATGTGTTGTGCAGGTTTCCTTTGAGGATGAGGACTGATAGGTCAGAAATAGAGTGATCGCTTTGTTAAAAATGTTCATGCACAGGTAAATTACACAGAGCTGAAGAAGAGCTCTGTGTAAGCTTGAAAGTTTGTGTATCTCATCAACAGAAGTTGGTCCAGTAAAAGATATTACGTCACTTACCTTGTCTATCTAATATCCTGGGACCAACACGGCTACAACAACACTGCATATTTAGACTTTGAGTGTTTTGTACATAAGCACTTGTGCTACTTGTCAGTATTTGGTTGCTTCTCTTCATGTGTTATATTTAAATAGGACTTTTTAAAATTTGATTGTTCTTCAGTACCTCCTACCCGTACTTTACCAACTTTTTTCCTGTCTTTACTAGGATATAGAGTTCCTCCTTCAACAAATTCATCCTAAGGGATGTCTGTGTCTGAACCATGTGCTCTTCTTCACCTGTCATCTTTCTCCCAGCCCTTTTTATTTTACATTCCAGCAGTCTGGTTCCATTTTGGTTTAGATGGAGACCCTAATATGATGTTGTTATTCAGAGTATGTAGTTTCTGTAGTATTTTATTCTGGATGTGGAATTACTCTCTAGTTATATACAAGGATTTGGCTATAATTTATTTTGAAGAAAACTGAAGTTCTGAGGATTTGGGAGTTCTTGGGAGATGAATAACTATTGGGTTTAAAGTCAGCACTTTAAAGAGTGAAGCGACAAGTCTGAATATAATTGAGATGGATAAAATAGAATTATTTCTCCATCTTTAGCCATTTTGCTTAAGGTAACAAATATGACACATTTTGCCGTTCAGGACTTGTCCAACCAGGAATTTAAATAGAATGCTACAGATGCATACTAAACTTACTTTTGAACGGGTGATTATTACAGCATTTCTTTTTATTTCTTATTCATCAAAGTGGCATTTTTCTACCTTTAGCAACACTGGTAAGAAAATTCCTGAAAATGGCGTTCATAAAAATAAAATACTGATTTGAATTTCTTCTGACTTCACTCATGGAACAAATACCATTTCCCACAGATTTCAAGGAAAAAATGCTCTTTACTTCAGTACTGAAACATTAGGGTAACTAAAGTATATTTTCAGAAAACCCGGATTTGAGAAAACGATCTACTCTTTTTTTTAGTTTCTTTTTACCCTAGATGTGGCAGTAAGAACTCAAAAGCATCAATTGGAAGATGGTTAAAGCTGTATTGGAAGCCTCCAGAAGAAAAGGGATTCAGCTACCACAGGGAATAAGGGTCACTTGACTGGGTAACAATATGAATTTTTTGGTGCAGAAACAACCTTACCATAAACAGATGGGATATTGAAGAACTACAGTTTGGCCAAGTATTGAGCTACACAAAGGATTATAAACTGGATTTATAAAATCATCATATCTATGTTTGAAGCAGAGGTCACCTTGCTAAAGTCTCAACTTAAGAACTTCTTTGGGAGGGTCGCAGGACTTGTGTTCAACTTTTTTTGTTTTATTTCTTCTCTTCCTCTACTTAATCTTAGTCACTTCCCTAGAGTGACTGATGGGACATACACTGAGAAACAAACAAAAAAACCCACCTTGCTTGTTTCTTTTCCCTGAAGCAGCATGACTGTAATCCATAACAACCCTGTTAATTGAAACTAAGTAAATGACTACTGACAGTTGGCATTACAGGGAAATTTGTATATTTCAAACTGTCATTCTTGTGGGAAGGTCATGTAGGGCTGGTCATTTCAAGTAGCCTGCCCCTGAATGACTACTTTGAAACTGAACAGACTGCCTCTGTTCCCTATAGCGAAAGGACCATGAACCTACAGGGTTGGATTGGTGGAAAAGCTGCTTCAGAGAAAAGAAATAAAGAGGTAAGCATTTCCTGTATCATTCTTTTTCAGTTGCTACCTCCAAAATAATTGGGTATGTGGGTTCCTTCTGGGCTTGGAGAAAATTTACAGAATCAGTTTCTGGCCATGACATGTAAGACGTGATAGCATCAGAAAAGCACCATCATAGTCTAAATACATAGCGTAATATTGGAGCATGAGGAAATGACAAGATTTCTTCCCCCATACACACAGTCCACCACTTCTTTTTAACATTTTTATTTAGGGAAAGGAAGAGAGCAGGCCATTGGCTTGGGATTTGGGAGTCAGGACTTGTTCCTCAGACCCAGAAACTGTTTGTGACTGACACTCTCTCCTAATTGAAAATTACTCCAATGTTGTACTTGTTGAAAGGAATAGTAAGTCTGTGGTTTTTATTGAGATGCGTAGTTGCATACACCAAAACCTGCACCGTACCTGTGTAATCTGGAAATCTGCTTCTGAAGAGATCCAGTTTTGAACATCTTCATGAGCTTCAACATAACTACTAGTGCACACTTATGTAGATTTAAAATTGTCTCATAAGATTCTTATTTATCAGTTTAATAGCTTATGTAGAAGTACTTTTACAGTATGTTTATAATACTGGGTAGAAAACATTTTGTATTTGTAAAATAGTAAGATCTATAGTGTCCACTGTTGCATGATCATGCAATGAAAGACCCCGGTCTTAATATATATAATTAAGCTTAATCTTGTAACAATTCCTTGATATGACTTGAGCGTTAACATATCTTTTCAAGGAAGCTTAATTTTTCTCTGAATCTTGAAGATACCTTCCTTAGATATTAATCATTTAAAGTACTTGAAATCATGGCTTGGATACCCAGCGTTGTATTTATCTTTTGTTACCTTCATTATTTTGACTTCTATGTTCTTGTCATAATGAGAATGGAAAACCAGTGAATAACATGCAGTATTAAAAAATAAAAAAAAACAATTCTAGAAAGTTTATGAAACATTTGTGCAAAATTAGCTTTTCATCTTGTACCCAGTTTTCTTTTCTACCAACAATTGGAATAATAAATATAATTTATCCCATTAAACAGAGCCTGTGGACAAGCTGTTTGCTAATACAATTTTCTCCAAAGAATGTGAGAAGCAGCCAACAAGTTTGACTAAGCTTGTTAAAATAAATCTTTAAAGCTAGGTTTTAAATCCATCTTTACATAAGAGATCAACTGTTGGATTATGTGTTAGAACTAAATAATGTGCTCTGTCAAATTTAGAGTACTCTTGTTAATACCTCCTTTTACCATAAGTATTGCCACTTTAGTTATACCTAATGTTTACAGCATTTGATCAAAATTTAACACATTACAACCATCACTTAGGTAAATCAAAAGGGTAAACAGTTTTAAAATAAATATCAGCATTTTTTTTTACTGTATATTACATACAGAACAAGTTGTGTTACAAGTAAGTGAATTAGAGGACTTTAATTCTATTAAGGGATTCTGGTAATATTTTTATATCATGTATACCAAGGTTTCTTAATTACTTTAACTTTATGTAGCCATCAGAGCCCATGTGTGATATTGGAGCCCAGTGAGTCAAAATTCACTAGTCTTGTTTCACTAATGCATGGATCAGTGACTTGAGCTATGCCCTTGGAGGCTGACTCCTCTTCCTCCAACACTTCCCCTCAAGCTCAGTCTCCATATTGTAACTTTCCAGTCAGTCTGAATTGTAACAATCTTAAGAACTATTATATAATCAAAACTCTTATTTTGTAGCACTTTATAAATGCCATGAACTTGGTTCAAGGCTTATTTTTTCTTTGCTCTGTATAATGTAACTAGATATAGTGGACATGGTTCTAAATTTCACTGAATTTCTTTGTTGGGGAAAATAAACTGAATATAAATATTTACGTTTTTAGATCAGTGGTCTTTTCAGAATAGAGAAGTGAGCTATTCCTTTTTGAACTAGTTGTATTGCTCTAGTTTAGTCACAAATAGTTTGTTGTGTCTGCACTAGTGATGGTGATGAGTGTTCTGAATTGCCTTTGGGTCGGTATTAAGACTAGGGTTCAAAACCATTTCAGTTGCAACACCCTGTGTCAATATATTGGCTCCTGGCAAAGCTCCCAGAAGCAGCAGATTTTGGGTGCCTTCAAAAGACTGTCCATGTATTGTGGGACGGTAGTGGGAGGACTAGATGAACCATTTCAAGTTACCTCTGTCCATATGGACATTAACATGGTACAAAGTGAAATTGTTTGGATTATAACATTAATTTAGTTTTACTGAAAGCTAATCCAAGCAGACTGTAGCATTCATGTACACCACAGGAGTGGGGGCACAAGATGTGTTACAATATGCCAGAGGGACCAAATGGTTCTAAGGATAAGCAATGTCTTAGAGTCCATGTGATCTGTTGGACTAAACATGAAACTAATAAATTCTGCGTTCTACTCCAGGCTGTACCAATAACTCGTGGTCACCTGGTCTCTTTCTGCATTTTAGAAATGTGGAATAAATTCACCTTACAAGAGTGAGGATTAATTATTTAATGTTAAAGTATTTTGAAGACATAAAGTATTACATAGGTACCACATCTTTAATGTTTAAGACACAATTACAAACTGTCTTTTATAACTTACATGATTATTAATTAGTAATCTTTAACCAAAACAGAGGACTTGTATCCATATCCAAGCCTTCCGTTTTGTCCTGGATCTTAGACTTTAACAGCACTTTGCAATATTTGCTGTGAGGTGGAAGGTAACTTTCTACTTCTATTCCACCTGATTTTTTAGAGCATAGTTTAAATAAAGTGAGACATTAACAACCCCCCCCCATAAAATCTACCATGTATCTCTTGAAACAAAACACTTTTGCAGTAGCAATTTCTGTAGCAGTTCCTTTTAAATGTGAAAATAAAATGTTTGTGTTTATGGAAACTTCGAAACTCTACTCCCTATTTCAGTAGCTGGAAGTAGTGAAATAACTATATATTACAAATATATGGGATTTTTAAATTAATGTTAGGCATGTATTGGCTAGAATAGTTTACATGTCATGGGCTTTATAAAACATGAATGAACAGCAGGAAAGTTATTTGTTTAGCAACATGACAGCCCCTTTTGATCTGCATGCCATGGGTAAAATGAGATTTACTCAAATTACATTGCCTAATCCTGAATAAACTGTGCAATTTAAATGCAGTTTTCATAAGGGAATACAGAACAGCTTTTTAAAGCATAAGAGAAGTTATAATTTATGGGTATTCATTATCCTTTTTTTACTTTAGAGAGAAGTTATTAGAAAAATGTGAAAATGGTACCTCTTCATTCAACAGATCTGCCTCTTTTCAGTGTCTTAGCAGCTGACATTACTGACCAAAATAATATTATTTTAAAAATCTAATGTAACTAGATATTTTTATACATCAACTTCCCCCTGCCACCCGCAAGCTAATCAATATAGTATGTTTAGGCCTGCATCCAAGAAAGTGTATAAAGCAGATCCATGTTAATAACTAATGAAATGTCAGTGTTATTTCTGAGTATTCTTGTTTTTGTCAACTTTTTAAACATCCTTTAAAGTAAATGTAATTTTTTGTTATAGTGCAGGTCTGCTTTGAAAAGTGACTTCATAAAATTGACACAGGGTAGCATATTGTTTAAACGGCTTGCAGATCAAATTTACTCGACAAGTAAAAACATTTATTTTAGCTGCTATTCTGTTAACTCGGTCTGGAATTTTAGTTTCAAGATGAGTTCTTTCTGACTCACGCTACTACTAATAAAGACTCTATCATCAGAACTTGATTATTAGTTCTGTTCATTATGAATAAAATACAATCTTTATCTTCCATAGGTGTGTTGACCCTTCACAAAGGAGTAGAAAATAGTAAATACTTACTTTGGCCAATAAAGTAAGTGGGAATGATACTGAATAAATAGAGAGGAGGACTAGTTTTTCCATTAACTTCAGGGGGTATTAGATCAGGCCTGAATGTATAGGCAGAAATTGTCAGTAGTATATATTTTGTTGTTTTGGAGGAGTATATGAGAGGGGTGTGATGGTGTTCCCCATAAGACTTTATGGGGAGATGCTTAGAAATGTATATATGATGTAACAGGAATATATTTTATGCTACATGTGCCATGTAACATATCTCTGTAAAAGTTATGATCTACTGAATCTATTCCTCCTGATTGTATGCATGTATCATTTTTGTAGTTGAAGTTATGAATATTGGTTGTATATTTGCTGGTTTTATACATAGCCTCTGTAAGGGCATTGGACCAATGTCTGGAGAAAGGAAATGTGCAGGTTAAGAGCCCAATCAAGAAACTCTTAAACAGACAAAAGAAGTTGCAGACACCAATCCACATCTGAGCTCGGCCAAAAATGTGGCTGGACTGGTTGTGCTGAGTTGTGCATGGACACATGACTTGCCCATGTGACCCCCAAACTCCATTTTGTAACTGGATGCTACACTGGGAGGGGTAGCCACCCAGGGGAGAAAAGTCTATTTAAACCCCTGGGAGAGCCCTCCATCTTGTCTTCAGCTGGCTAAAGAGAGAGCCTCTCCACCCCCCAAGGACACACCTGAAAGAGACTGAACAAAGGACAAAGACAATAGGGGGTGTGAGCGATTGCTGGACCCAGGCTAAGAGGACTATAGCCTGTAAAAGGAAGTTTGCTGGAACTGGTGAGGTTTTTATCTGTATTTAGTGTGATTAGACATAGACGTGCGTGCTTTATTTTATTTTACTTAGTAATTCACTTTGTTCTGTCTGTTACTACTTGGAATCACTTAAATATTACTTTCTGTACTTATTAAAATCACTTTTACTTACTAAGTTACCTGGAGTACGTGTTAGTACCTGGATGGGGGCGAACAGCTGTGCATACCTCTCTATCTATGAAATAGAGGGCGAACTATTTATGAGTTTACCCTGTATAAGCTTTATACAGGGTAAAACGGATTTATTCAGGGTTTGGACCCCATTGGGAGTTGGGCACCTGGGTGTCAAAGGCAAGAACACTTCCTAAGCTGTTTCCAGGCAGGCCTACTGCTGTTAGGGGACATGGTTCAGACCTGGGTCTGGGTTTGCAGCAGACTAGCGGGTCTGGCTCAAAACAGACAGGATTCTGGAGTCCTAAGCTGGAAAAGGCAGGAAAGCAGGGGCAGAAGTAGTCTTGGCACACCAGGTGGCAGCTCCAAGGGGGTGATACCAACCCGTCACAAGGGAGAAATGTATCTTATTTTACAGAGTTATGTTTGTATGTTATGAAAGGTAAAATGTCTGTTAGAATGTTCAGGACCTTGCAACATTTAAAACATAAAACGTTTCAGTCCTATGTTTGTCAACTAGTGATCCTCAGTGTCCAGAAAAGCATAGGAAATGTGGTAAAATAGAAAATGTTTAAAATTTTCATTGTACTTTGGTTTGAGAAGTTCTTATCAAATTGGGGTTATGTTATCTTATTTTTAGGGCTGTCAATTA
Source organism: Chelydra serpentina (assembly GCA_037349315.1). Taxonomy (NCBI): domain Eukaryota; kingdom Metazoa; phylum Chordata; order Testudines; family Chelydridae; genus Chelydra; species Chelydra serpentina. The sequence continues at coordinate 52,146,926 of JBAIAC010000010.1, forward strand.
ATAGCAATTAACTCACATGATTAACTCAAAAAAATTAATCACGATTAATCACACCGTTAAACAATAGAATAGCAATTGAAATGTATTAAATATTTTTTGATATTTTTCTACATTTTCAAATATATTGATTTCTATTACCACACAGAATACAAAGTGTACAGTGCTCACTTTATATTATTTTTTATTGCAAATATTTGCACTGTAAAAATGATAAACAAAAGAAATAGCATTTTTCAATTCACCTCATACAAATACTGTAGTGCAATCTCTTTATCGTGTAAGTGTAACTTACAAATGTAGATTTTTTTTTTTTTTTACACAACTGCACTGAAAAACAAAACAATATAAAACTTTAGATACAAGTCCACTCAGTCCCACTTCCTGGTTAACCAATCACTAAGACAAATAAGTTTATTTACGTTTGTGGGAGATACTGCTGCCTGCTTCTTATTTACAATGTCACCTGAAAGTGAGAACAGGCATTGCAAGGTATTTACGTGCCAGATATGCTAAACATTTGTATGCTCCTTCATTCTTCTGCCACTATTCCAGAGGACATGCTTCCATGCTGATGATGCTCGTTAAAAAACAATGCATTAATTAAATTTTGTCTGAACTCTTTGGGGAAGAATTGTATGTCTCCTGTTCTGTTCTATCCGCATTCTGCCATATATTTCATATTATAGCAGTCTCGGATGATGACCCAGCACATGTTCTTAAAACGAACACTTTCACTGGAAATTTGACAAAATGCAAAGAAGGTACCAATGTGAGATTTCTTAAAAAGCTACAGCCTTGACCCAAAGTTTAAGAATCTGAAATGCCATCCAAAATCTGAGAGGGACGAGTTGAGGAGCATGCTTTCAGAAGTCTTAAAAGAGCAACACTCAGATGTGGAAACTACAGAATCCTAACCACTAAAAAAGAAAATCAACCTTCTGCTGGTGGCAACTGACTCATGATGATGAAAATAAACATGCATTGGTCTGCTCTGCTTTGGATCGTTATCGAGCAGAACCCACCATCAGCATGGACACACATCCTCTGGAATGGTGGTTAAAGCATGAAGGGACATATGAATCTTTAGCGCATCTGGCACGTAAACATCTTGCGATGCCAGCTACAACAGTGCCATGTGAATGCCTGTTCTTACTTTCAGGTGACATTGTAAACAAGAAGCGTGCAGCATTATCTCCTGCAAATTGTAACCAAACTTGTTTGTCTGAGCGATTGGCGGAAGTAGGACTGGGTGGACTTGTAAAACTTTAGAGCCTACATTGTTTTGTTTTTGAATGCAGTTATTTTTTTGTACATAATTCTACATGTGTAAGTTACACTTACACGATAAAGAGATCGCACTAATATATATTTATTAAAATAATAAAAAATGAGCACTGTACACTTTGTATTGTGTTGTAACTGAAATCAATATATTTGAAAAGGTAGAAAACATCCAATAATATTTAAATAAATGGTATTCTATTATTAACAGCACGATTAATTTTTTAAATCCCTTGACAGCCCTACTTATTTTATAAAGGGTTTTTGATATATGGGAATATTTCCCCTTGTCTAGTCACAAATTAACTCTATGAAATACAAATCTTCTAAATTGATAGTATTCTATTTAATGTGTTTCATTTTGAGTGCTTATCCATAGCTCTGTAATCCGGATTTAATATTTAGTAAAATCAACTTAATCGGCACTCTCATAAATGGCATGCTTACTTAATGAAGACAGGTGCCAGGGAACTAAATTGGTGAAAGGAGTTTAAATGTCTCTTTTAAAAAGCAACCAGTAGAACTCCAAGTTGTGAAGTGTTTTTAAATAGCATGCCTAGTGATGTCTGCAGGACTACTTCCTGTATTCCACAGATGGGATGTGAGTTTGCTACCAGAAGTTTCCCACTGTGTTTCCTGGTTCTATTCCTTATTTCAGTAGACTCTTTTGTTTATTCCCTTCATTCTGCACTGCTTTTTACCTTTTGGCACCCATGCCCTCTCTCTACCATAAAGTTCAGCCCACAGTCCTGGCTCATTCCCAGCATTTTCTTTGTCCGCTTCTGTATTTGTCCTGCTGAAAGTCCTAGTGACCTCACTTGCTTCATCCACTGTAGGTTTATTCTCTACTGCATAACTCTGCCATCTAGCCAGCCAAGCAGCAATACTGCTCTTCCATTGTTGAATCCTATCCCTATAGTCCCTACCACTTATTAGCAACATTAGTCTTCTTCCTTAAATCTTGCCTTCCTCTCTGCACAAGGTCTTGACTGCTGCTACTTAAAGTGCTTGTCCGTGTGTGTTTGTGTATATACATAAATATATATAATAAAAATATTCCAGTCTTGGTGCGCAAGTGCCTAGTGCACTCAAATTGGATTGTTGTGGTCAGCAGTGTCTGTTGGGGCTGCTTCTGGTGCCTGTCCTGTCCCTTTGTCTCCAAAGGGGCATAAAGGATGGGATGACTCCACCTGCCCTTCAACTCCTTCTCACTGCTTGTAGCTGAGTCGAGTCAAAACTTGCAGTGTACTAACTTCTTCACTCACTAGTGCAGCTTATTCTTTATGTCAGCACTTGTAGGTAGTTAGGTCCTTAGTAATTAGGTATTAGTATAGATTTTTTTGATAGCATTTCCTTTCTTCCCTTTATAAGGAAATTATCATCTTTGTTTTGCCTGTGAGTCCATACTAGGATCAGTTATATAACTGAACACAAATCTCCAGACTTCAAAAATTCAAAAAAGGCTTTAATGCCTCTCAGTGATAGGCACATAAGATATTTACTATGTCTGGGGGAAGGGCACATTAGAGAAAGATGTGCCATCTGTAAGTCTTTTTCTGTGGAAACACAGAGAGTTAGGGTATCTTGCTTAAAAATGTTCCTTTTGCAGAGATCAGTGCACCCATCTTCAGACTCTGGGATGCCTGTGGCAGAAATGTCTGAGCAATTGTCTAAAACTGCTCCTGCTGGCTCCTATACATGTGGAGCTGAAGTTCCTGGGAACGGAAGAGCACTGGGTCTCGAGAGGAAGAGATCTAGTCTCAATCACCAGGCCCTTCCTTGAGGAGACATAAATCATCACAAACTCGGATAAAAGGTAGTACAAGGCTCAAAAAGAGTCCTTCTGACATCCAGTCAGGCACCGGTCACTGTGCCTCATGACCAGCTACTTCAGTACCACATAAATTGATTGTTACTCATTTCACTGAGGCCTCCAGTACTAACACAATCTACTTGTCTGTTTTTTGACACCAGTGTATTTGGGACCCAAATCCTATACTGGTTTATTTGCTACTGGACTTCCCAGGACTAGTAGTGGTGAAGGTGCCTCTTCCTCTGCAGTGGTACAGAGTACATCAACACTACCAGCCAGGCGCTCCTGGTATGCCTGTTGGTACAGGTCCTCCTCCTCAGGAGGGCTGTTCATTCTCCTCCTCAGGCTCTGAGGGCTTTATGGAGCTTTCAACAGCTCGTTCCATTGGGTCTAGGTATTCAGGCCAGCATACGTCCAAAAGGGAGTCAAAGGGTGAGTTTTATTATCCTAGATGTAGCTCAAAGAGGGATACTACTGCCAGGTCTTCCCCATTGCCACCTGCCCCTTATGCTTATCAACATCCTTGGCCTTGTTAGGCTCTGTGGGGAACGCATCGTGCTAGAAGACCATTGTCTACATCCCAATCCAGAGCTAGAGCCTTTTCTCCACCTCACAAGAGAGCTTTATAGCCATCTTGGTCTGCTCTACTGCCAGCTGATCAGACTGTTCCTGGTTCTGATGAGGTGTCACAAAGCAGAGGACCATCCTGCCCTGGCTCACTATTATAATCATCCGTTGATGAGGCTGTAGTCCCTGCATCATCTACTTCGACCCCAGATAAACACAAGAGATTTCAGGACTCGTTACACAAACTGGCTAACACACGTGAGATCTGGTTGAGGTGATCCAGGAAAAAACATGCTCAACTCCTGGACATCTTGCATACCTCGGTACCTGGATACCTTGTAGTGCCCATCTATGGGTATGACTATATTTCAAGCTGGGGGTGTAATTCCTGACTCGAGGAAACATGCTCATGTTAGCTCTGATTGAGCTAGTGTGCTAAAAATAGAATGTAGCCGGAATGGTGTGAGGGGCTAGCCACCCCAAATACAGTCCTGTCCAGACCATAGACAGATATTCAGGGAAGCTAGACCCTTGCACTGCCATGGCTGCATTCTATTTGTAGCAGGCTAGCTTGATGAGAGCTAGTGGGAGTAGTGTCCTTAATTTGGGAATTACACCTCCCAGCTCATATTGCAAACAGACCCTTTGAGGGAACTTTTAGAGCTTGCTAAATTGACCCGGAAGACACTTGTTTCTCTTGCACCAGTATTGAAGAGAGCAGACCATTGCTACCAACCTCCTTTCCAGGGCTTCAAGCAATTTTATATGCCCCCCGCACCAGCATCATTAGTGATTCCTGTGGCAAATGAGAGAGCAAGAACAAAGCCACAAAAAAAGAAGGAAACCAAAACATTTTTTTAGACAAAAATGAATCAAATTTTCAATGCGACTCTCCAATTACCTAGCCCTGTTGGTGAAATATAATGATTTGAATTGGGATTCTGTGACTAAATTTGCAGACTGTCGTCTTCAAGACAACAGTGAGGAATTTAAGTCTCTTATAGCTGAAGGTCAATTGGTGGTGCGTACATCCCTCCAGGCAGCCCTCAATGCTGTGGAGACAACTTCTAGATCTATGGCTGTCTCAGTTGCTATGAGGAGATCATTATGGCTACAGTAATCAGGGATCACTAAAAAAGTAGAAATAACTGAGGATCTTCCATCTGAAGGATGTGAAGTTTTCAGTGCTAAACTAGATGGAGCCTCACATTCTCTGAAAGACTTCCATGCTATGTTGATATAGGTAGGGGTCAGTACTCCTACACTGAAGCGTATCAAGCCCTCAATCATGTCAGAGGCCATGTAGACAATCTGACCCATGGAGGAAGTGCCAAACATTTCCCAGAAGGAAGACATCTGCATCCACTATTATATTTGCTCATTAGCCCTTAGCAAGGCAGTAGATTTGACTTCTTGGTTGGGAGTGGCATGCAAATTCTGTGGGATATTCCACTTATGTTTCTTCCGTTTAGGAATCATTTTATTTCATTCATTTGGAGTGAGGAGTACCATCAATTACATACCCCCCCCCCCCGGTCCTGGATGGGAGGTGGGCTATTCCATCTAGTTCTAGACCCTCCTCAGCCTCCGCCCCCATTCCATTTTCAGGGTTCACTGTCATGAAAGAGTGGTACCTCAGGACATACAATTACTTCTAAATCTTGAAGCAATGGAAGAGGTACTCCTTTTCTGCTTCCCAAAACTAAATGAGGTTGGCACCCTATTCTGGACCTGAGACAACTAAGTGTCTTAATCACACAAGCTCATGTTCATGATAGTGTCTCTGGCATTGATCATTTCAATCTTAGAGCCACATGACAGGTATGCAGCTCATGACCTCTGAGATATTTATTCATATAGCTATTCACCCTGCCCGCAGAAGGAATCTCAGGTTTCAAGTGGGCAACACCCTCTACCAGTACAGGGTGTTACTAGTCAGCCTATTGACAGCACCAAAGATGTTCACAAAATGCCTAGTAGTAATGGCATCTTTCCTCAGGAAACAAGGAGTTGAGGTGTTTCCCACATATTTAGAGTAGCTTATTTGTGGAAAGTCCTATCAACAAGTAAGACCCCATTCAATACACTCTGCAACTTTTTGTCTCCATTGGCCTGAAAGTAAACAAAGTCAAACTGTCTCCAACTCAAAGGGATGGAATTTGTAGGAGCCATTGTAGGCTCCACAACTTCAATGGCTTATCTACTACAGGAAAGATTCGAGCCATGCTAAACCATTTCTTCTTCAAAGACAAAATTTACAAAATCTGCCGAGATCTTCCCTCTCCCCCAATCACTACCTTCACCATCACTGACCTTGAGGTCTCTGCCTTCCCTTCAGCTGTGCCAATGAATTCATCCCTTCCCACCTCATTTCCATTGTCCTTATGCTCTCCCCATCTCTCTCTTTTCTTCTAAATCTCTGTCCTTTTTTCTCTCAATACAAGCATGTTCTTGTCTCTCCTCCTCCATATCTACCTTTCCTACTACCTTCCCAGCTCTTTTCTTCCTTATTCTCTCAAATCTTTTAATATGCAGTCTGCAAGCAATGCACTGATTTCCTCTCTAACTCTGTCTTACATCCCTTCTAATCTGGCTCCTGATGTTTCCACTCCATTGAAACTGCTCTTACTAGGGTAATGACCTCTTGGCCAAATCTCAGGACCTTTACCTTCCCTCTGCTGCTTGTCATGCTGTTTATCATCATCTCCTTTTTGATCTTTCATCCCCACTGAGCTTTAGAGATGCTGTTCTCTCCTGGTTCTCCTCTGGCCTCTGTGATCTTTCTTTTGATGGGTGGGTTCTTCTCCTTTTTTTCTACTTAGAGAGGATTCCTCAGAGCACTTTTACCCCTTTTGCTCTTCTTGCTTTACACCCTGTCCCATCAGCTCATGTCTTCAGCTGTTATCTGTATACTTGCAATTCTTTCTCTCTACCACTGAACTGTCTCCTTCCATCCAATCCCACAACTCAGCGTGTGTCTGACATCTCCTCTTGGATGTGTTGTCACCTTAAACTGAGCATGGCAAAAAACAAACTCTTCCCTTCTTTTTGTCATTCTCGATGTGTCTCTCCATTCTATCACCTTGGCTTGCAGCCTTGAGTGTTATTTTCTACTCCTGTCTCAGGTATCCAGGCCATTTCCAAATCTTTCCTCTTTCCCATCAACACTTTTGAGATCTTTCCTTTCTTTTTCATCCCCACAGACAGATCTATTGTTCAGGCCCTTATTATATTCTGTTTTAGATTACTGCCATACCCATCTCTCTGGTCTTTCAAACACACATTGTTCCCCTTCCGTCTGTACAAAATGCTGCCACTTCTCTTCTTTTGAACTGCTCCACTGACTTCCCATTTTAAGGTTTTATTAATTTTTAATCTTCTTGTCACTAACTCCAAAGCTATATGTACATAACTCTGTGCCTCCTACGTTTCCCTCCAAGTTAAGCTTCATGTTGTCTCCTGTCCACTCCACCCTGCCAGTGGAGTTCATCCATCTCATTGAAATGTCAAGCTGTAAAAGCTTTCATAATTTGATGTACTTTAGTATTCTAGTGTTTCATTAGTAAATTTATATATTGTGATGAATTTGCTGATCAGTAAGAGATCAGCAGAGGGTGTCCCCTAAGACTGAATCTGTTGCTGATCTGTTGAAGGGCAGTAGGGCAGACTGTTGGGATGGGTTCCAAGGCATTTGGGGAAATTGGTTAGAGATCTGGAGGCAAAGTGATGAAGGGGCTGTGCCTTGTGCCAACTCAGGGTAACAGAGCTAGGGTTTCTAGATTTGCCTGAATGTAGCTTGTTCTGTCTTATTTTAGGAATGAGGGGGAGTCAGGCACAGTATAGGTAAACAAATTACACCATCTTCCAGAATGCCACCACTCTCAATAATGGAAACTAACCTGGTGCAAGGCCACTAAATTGACCTCTGTTCAGCTAAGAGATGGCAAAGTGAATGTTATCTTTAGCACACGTGAAGGTGGGGCCTGAGCTTATTTGATTTGATAAAAGTGACACATGGTAAAAAGTTTGAAAACCACTCAGTTATACTAACAATAGGGGAGAGAAAATCAGACAGAAGAGACTGTAGTTGATAGTGTCCCTTTAAAATGTTAGATTTTATTCAGGGAAAGATGTTTGTTACCCAGGCAACAGAGAATATGTATTTCAGCACCTATGAAAGGAAAAGTACAGACGTTCTTATGTGCAGCATGGAGTTGCAGCCAATTATCACCCTCATTAGTAAATATAATGCTGGCAGTAATTAAACTGCTTATTACTTTACCATTGCATGTGATGAAATTAATAAGCCATGAATAGATGGAAGAAGGGTATGGGGGAGAGGAAACTCTTCCTTATCTGATGCTGTATGAGATTTTAAGTATTTTAACTTAAATAATAAAATTCATCAATGCACCCTTTCCACACTAAAATGCTTTTTAGATTTTGTAGACTTACATTTTGCCACTGCGTTTTCTTCAGTATTATGCATTCTTCTGATTGTCTCTTTAGGAAAGTTCCTTTTGATTTGACATTTGACTCATTAGTATTACATCTTTGATAAACACTGCTCTACAGCCAAAATGCTTCTGAAATAAATGTAGTCAAACTTTACTAATTCTGGGTCACTGAGAACGAAAATGATGCTTAAAATTGTTGATTGGCTCTAGTTTTTAAGACATGCTATTGGGTCAGTATATACGACCCTTGACTTGGGAATGGCGGAGGATACGTGAGTTATAAAGGGAAGGGATCTCAATTTAAACCAGAAATGACTAAAATACATCTTAGATTTATTCATAGATCCAGTCAATGACTGGGTTTGGACAGTACTTGCTTTTTAGGCAAAACAATGAATGATGCAATCTGAAGCTGGTATTGCATCATACATGATATGAATTGCATCATGTTATTCCTAGAAGTCATGGATGATGCAATCATAACGAAGCTTACATCACTCTGCTGAACAAATTGCCCTATATCAGCTCTAGAAATCATACAGTGTCGTGCTCTCTTATTTGTCAGTGTTTGATTTTGCAAAGGGACACATTTCTGTTTAGCCAAAGTGAGCAGAGATGCCTGGTACTTGTGTGAACAGTGCAGATAACTTCTGCTATGTTTATGGTGAAGTGACTTTTGCATCACAAAAGCGCAGTATAACCACTATGGTTAAGAAAGCCTATCACCTTTATTTTGGCTGCAAAATTGGAGATCAGGACAAGAGGTGGGCCCCACACATATGCTGCAACACTTGTACAACAAATCTTCGCCAGTGGTTGAACAGGAAAAGGAAATCTATGCCTTTTGCAGTGCCAATGATTTGGAGAGAGCCAACAGATCATACCAGCAATTGTTACTTCTGCATGGTGCCTCCAGTTGGGAAAGGTGTGTCAAAGAAGAAAAAGTGGACTGTGCATTATCCAAACATTCCATCAGCTATACACCCAGTACCCCACGGAGAAGGACTGCTGGTTCCTGATGCACCAGAATCATTCTCACTTGAGTCAGACGAGGAAGAGGATGAAACTTCTGGTCCTGAACCATCAATGTCATAGGACCCACATTTTCTCCCATCCTCCTCCTCTGAACCACACCTCATAAAACAAGGTGAACTGAATGACCTTGTCAGGGATTTGGAACTACCCAAGAGTAAGGCAGAGCTTTTGGGCTCCAGACTACAGCAGTGGAATCTCCTGGCAGGTGATGTTAGGGTTTCCATGTTCCGTGACCGTCAAAAGGATCTTGTCCCATTCTTCTTCATGGAAGGTGATCTTGTAGCCTGCAACAACATCGATGGTGTGATGGCAGCCCTCAACATCGTTCACGATCCAGATGAGTGGAGACTGTTCATTGATTCATCGAAGACGAGTCTTAAAGCTGTTTTACTGCATAATGGCAATGTTTTGCCATCAATTCCAGTTGGTCATGCAGTCCATATGAAGGAAACCTATGACAATATGAAACAACTTTTGAGGTGCATAAACTATGAGCAACATCAGTGGCAGCTTTGTGGCGATTTGAAGGTTGTTGCTCTCTTGCTTGGTCTGCAGACTGGATACACAAAGTACTGCTGTTTTCTCTGCGAATGGGATAGTCATGCAAGAGATTCCCACTACATCAAGAAAGATTGGCCACTCCGACAGTCATTGGAGCCTGGGAGGAAAAGTGTTCAGCATCCACCACTTGTTGAATCAAGGAAGATTTTGTTACCACTGTGACAGACCCAGACAAGTGGGGTACAGAAGTCTGATAGAAGGCAAATATACTGGCCATTGGATGAATAGTTTTCTGTTCCCTGAGTGACCAGAGCAGGGGCTGCACTAGAACAAGCAGGAACTTTCTGGAACCAAATTAAGGCAGGCAGGCTAATCAGGGCACCTGGGTTTAAAAAGGAGATCCCTTCAGTTTGTGGTGTTGCGTGCGAGGAGCTGGGAGCAAGAGGCACACAAGGAGTTGAGAGTGAGAAGAGTTGAAGGACTGAGGAGTACAAGCATCAGCAGACCATCAGGAGGAAGGTCCTGCAGTAAGCATAAAGAAGGTGTTAGGTGGAGGCTGTGGGGAAGTAGCCCAGGGAGTTGTAGCTGTCACGCAGCTGTTACAGGAAACCCTATAGACAACTGCAATCTACAGGGCCCTGGGCTGGAACCCGGAGTAGAGGGCAGGCCCGGGTTCCCCCCAAACCTCCCAACTCCTGATCAGACACAGGAGGAATTTGACTGTGGGTTCTACCAGAGGGGAAGATCTCTGAGACGATCAAAATCCGCCAATAAGCGCAGGACTCACCAAGGTAGAGGAGGAACTTTGTCACACCACCCTTACACATCAAGCTGGGTCTGATGAAGAACTTTGTCAAGGCCATTGACAAAACACAAGCAGCTTTCAAGTACCTCCGTGGAAAATTTCCAAGGTTAAGTGAAGCTAAGATAAAGGAAGGTGTCTTTGTTGGTCCTCAGATTCGTGAACTTCTTCGAGATGATGCATTTGACCATGAACTGCGTGGCAAGGAAAAAAAGGCATGGAAAGCCTTCCAGTTAGTGGCAATAAATTTTCTTGGAAACAACAAGGCAGACAACTACAGGTTGTTGGTGGAAAACCTCCTCAAGGCATACAAAAGCCTTGGTTGCAACATGTCACTAAAGATACATTTTTTGCACTCTCATCTAGATTTTTTTCCACCGAACTGCGGAGCAGTGAGCGACGAGCACGGCGAGTGATTTCACCAGGACATTGCAACAATGGAGAAACGCTATCAGGGCAAATGGAGCCCATCAATGCTTGCAGACTATTGCTGGACAGTGACAAGAGATGCTCCATTTAATGAATACAAGAGACAAGCCAAGAAGTGCCGAGTAGACACTGAATAGGACTAAACTATGTACAGAATAGTTTTTTGCCTTTTGTTTCATAATAAATTTTATTTATATAACCCCTTTGCTGATTCTTAAAGTGTTACATAAACAGGACAGGTGAAATAGTATCATGTAAAGCAACCATAAACACATGAAAAGACCTAGGTTTACAATGTATGATGAAAACTCTATCATCTACACAATATACATAGACATAAAATGTAAAAACTTAAATATCTTAGAAACAGTAGCCAATCAGTTGTTTTAATTGTCATATTTGAATTCAGCACATCAAAATACATACTAAATAGCACATTTTATCTCTGAAGCAGACAACCTCTCAAAAATTGTAGACCAGTGTTGTGTTACTCTTCTAAAATATCTGAAAAGGAAATTGGGTAAATCCCCTAAAAGTAAAAAAAGGAAGTCTAGAATATCAGAAATATTAGTATTCAGCTTCTGGATCATGTACAATTATACTGAGGCCTGATTTGTACACAGATTTTTGTACCAGTATAGGTATTATGATTAGGGGATATGACATTTTTAACCAAAATGTTTATGCTGTTACAGCTTCCCTATTGTAGATGGTTACATTCGTATTATACCAGTATAGTTTATTCTCCTTCCTTTGGGCAGCCACATCCTTTTCAGGTTAGTGAATACAGTTCTCAACTTTTACTCAAAGGAAGTAAGAGCTTTGATATTTGATATGATAGTTAGGAACAAAGCACATTTTAGGCCTAATCCTCTTGTAGTATACACTAGCATAACTTTATAGATGACAGTGAAGTTATGCCATTATACACTAGCTCAAGATTTGGCCTCTTGCCTGTACTTTTTCCATACTTCTTGCCAGAAATAGAAAGGAAAACTTTTATTTTATGCTTTTAAAAAGGGCATTGCAAAAACATTTTTTCTGTCTTGCCTATCCTTTTTTTCAGGTTCGGATAAAGGACCTATGTGTTCAGATAGATCAAACTGTAACATGTCATAGTGCATGGAAACAAGAAAGAAATATGTGTATCTTTTATTTTTTAGTTTATTTGGTTAACTGGCTGAATTATCCCATCACACCCTAGTGACATGTTGGGAAACTACTCCAAAATGTCCAATATTATGGCAGTGCTGGCTGAAAAGATGAATGCAAAAGAAAAACATTTGTCCTCTAAATAGAAGGAATGAATTATTTTTAAATTCCCGTAACTCTTTTTTCGTGTTGTTTTAAAATCTAATCTCCCCTTCAGCCTGACCCTCTGATTTTGACCACTGGCGTATGCTCCCTCTCATCACGCTATCCCACACTCATCCACAGTGACTTCAACTTCTATGTTGATGACCCATTGGACCCCTTTGTTGCATGTTTCCTCACCTTCACTTAATTGTCCTGCAGCCCTGATTCAACTCTCCCATTCAACATAAGGACCATTCACTTTACCAAGCACTGCTTTCTCTAATCTCTCTGTTGGTGAGCTTCCCCTATCTGATGTAGGAACATGGGCCATAGGACTGGAAAGGACCTCCTGCATTATAGAGTCCAGTTCCTTGCTATCATGGGCAACCCTGTCATATAATCCCATTTATAAACATATTAAGCTCTGTCTTAAAACTAGTTAAGTTGTTTTCCTCTACTACTCCTATTGAAAGGCTGTTCCAAAATCTCACTCCTCTGATGGTTTAGAAATCTTAATTTACAGCCTAAACTTATTCATGGTTTATACCCACTTTGTTTTTGTGCCAACAGTCTCCTTTAGCTTAAAAATTTCTTCTTTCTGGTGTTTATAACCCTGATGCATGTATAGAGAGCAATCATATCCTCTCTCTGCCTTCATTTTTCTAGAATAAACAAACCAAGCTCTTTTAGTCTCCTCTTGTAAAATAGGCTCTCCACTCCCCTGATCATCCTACTAGCTCTCCTCTGACACCAGTTCCAGTTTCAAATCCATTTTCTTGAAAAGGGGAAGGTGGAGGAGATTGGTCATTGTCAGCATTGCTCATCAGCCCTCTCCCTCATGCCCTGTCACTTGGCCTTTCTGTGACTTCCAGTCCATCATTGCTGATGACTTCTTGTCTGTTCTCAGCCCTCTCCTCCTTTCCTTTTCTTCCCGTTTTTGACATGTCAGCTGTTTTCAACACCACTGACCATGGTCCTCTTCTTGAAATCTTGTCCTCCCTTTGTTTCTGTGATCTGTCCTTGCATGGTTCTCCTTCTACCTCCTTTAATTGCTTCTATGGAGGATCGGTTTAATCCCCCCCCCAACTGTTTTTTTGGGGGGAGGGGCGGGAGTATGGTTCCATGGGGCTCTGTCTCGGGTCCCCTTCTCTTCTCTCTCTCTCTACTTTATCTATGTGTAATCTCATCTGCAAAAACAAATTAAGCTACCCACTCTATACTGATGACCTGCAGATCTACATCCCCTTTCCAAACTAAAATCTTGACCTGTCTCTGACACTTGTTGGCTAGCTGTCAGTTCAAGCTGAACATGGCTAAAACACAGTTATTAATCTTCCCTCCACCCAAGGTCTTCTCACTACCTCTTTTCTTGATCACTGTAGACAACATCACCATCCTGCCTGTCTCTCAGATCTGTAATCTAGGTGTCTTCAACTCAGACCTCTCTCTAGGTCCTCACTTTCAGGCTATGTTTAATCTTGCATGTTCTTTTCTGCATAACATCTCTATGATACAGCTAAAACACTCATCCAGGCCCTCACCTTGCATCTCAGTTACTGCAACACCCTTTTCTCTGGTCTTTGCAAAAGATTGATGGTGAGGACTGGTCAGAGTTGAGGAAACCCTTCTGAGTTAAAGGAGAGCTCATGCAGACACCCCTCAGAAGAGGAAGAATCAGCTTGATTAAGAGAAGCTGAGCCTAAAACAAGAGGGTTGATGCTGGAGGGCGGATCCTAGATGCAGGGGTAGGACTCACATGCAGAGAGGCCTGAGTGAATGGAACACTGGGAAGACCCCTGGCAGTTGGCCTGAGTGGAAGGCTGCAAGGAACCTACACCCAGAATAAGGGGCTGGTCCTGGAAGGATGTTCCTGGAGCAGGAATAGGACTCTCAGGCAGGGAGGCCTGGCTGAGCAGAACACTGGGGGAGGTTTGTCGCAAAAGACCAGACTTGGGGCTAGAGGAGAGGACTCACAGAAGAGAAGCGCGTCTTGGAACTCTGAGAGAAGGCCTGGAGAGTGAGGCTCTGGAATAGGGTCTAAAGGAACTGACACAGAGTTGTTCATGGCTTGGGTGGGTTACCTGGGAAACAGTGACCTTGGAATGGGATTGAAAGAGCTGCTGCATTGTAACCTTGTTTTACTTTGGGGTTTTCAGAACTGTTTTTTATTGTGAGGGATCTGTGGACTGTGGTACTTAATATAAATAAAATGGTTTGAATTTGCTGCAATACTTTTCAAGTGTCGATTCCAAGGGAAAACTGAAGCAGACAGGCATGTTATGCTATGGCCATCTGTGGGAGGATGCTCCAGGAGGGGCTGCCCTACAACAGGGCCTTGGAAAAAATAGTAGGTGATCATATTATTAAGGACTATATCATAATGCATATGCCCAAAGGGGCTGAATTAAGATTGGACAGACAACCTTAATTTGTCACTTCCTAACTTTTGAATGCTTGACTTTGTAACTTTACTGTTCTTCTAACATTGTGTGTGTGTGTAAGTGTAATTTTTATGGTTTTTAAAAAGCAAACTGAAAAAACAGAAATGCCATGTGATGTCTCATTGACACCCACATAGATCATCAACAGGGTGGGACTTTTTGATCCACCGTAGAGGCCTCTGTCACTTGACCTAACAACTGATTGATAGCAATAGTAGGTTATCCTCTATGTATGCCAGCACTAAAGGGGGATGTGACACGTTCCCACTGGGTTTCACAGATCTTTGCTAATAGGAGAGGAATGGTGAGACTCAGAAATGTTGGGTTCCATTCCAGGCTCTGGGGTGCAGTGTCCTCTATTGTGTACAAACTCTTCAGCTCATTTCCCACCCCTCCAAGCTTGATCCCGTCTACCCTGCCCTAGTTTTTTCTCTTTCCCATCCTGACTTTTTGTCCCAACCCTATTCCCCTCACCTAGACCAGTGGTTTTCGAACTGTGGGTCGTTACCCAGTACTGGGTCATGGAATGGAAGGCACTGAATTGCAGCGGCTCTGGTCAGCACCACCGACCGGACCGTTAAAAGTCCCATCAGTGGTGCTGCCTCCATCTAGGAGCTGGACCTGCTGCTGGCTGCTTCCGGGGTGCAGCGTGATCCGCGGTGCCTGGACAGGCAGGAAGCCTGCCTTAGCACCCGGCTGCACCGCTGACCTGGAGCCACCCAAGGTAATCCCACACCCCAATCCCATGCCCCAATCCCCTGCCCCAGCCTTGAGCCTCCTCAAGCCCCTCATCCCTGACCCCATCCCAGAGCCTGCACCCTGGGCCCAGAGCCCCCTCCCACACCATGAACCCCTCATTCCCAGCCCAACTCTGCAGTCCTCACCCCCACACCCCAACCCTCTGCCCCAGCCCTGAACCCCTCCCACATCCCAAACCCCTCATCCCCAGTTCCGTTGGGTCGCGGGCATCAACAATCTTCTTCAACTGGGTCACCAGAAAAAATGTTTGAAAACCACTGACCTAGATAGCCCCAGTCTGTGTGCCTCCAGGCTTCTCATCCCAGTCCTAGTTCCCCCATCCTGGCTCTTATTATCTGTCTTCTCTTCCCATTTCCTAATTCTCTATCTCCAGTGGGACATAGTCCAAATATCCCTCCCTTGGATGAGGAGCCTGTCTGTCTTCCCCCCGGCTTCTTGTCCCAGTCTCTTTTCTTAGGCAGTTACAGTTCTTCCACTGCTCTTCATCAGATCTGTCTCCCTATCCCACCTTGCATGTTCCCAGGCTCATTCCTCCTCCCTGCTAAGCTCAAACTCCCCACCTATCTGCTGGCACCATTTCCCTCCTCCATTCCCTTTTCCCCAACTCCCAGTTTCTCTCTCCCCTTGTTAGCATCCAGATTCAGGTCCCCAGTCCCCCTGGTTTGTGTCCCCATTTTTTCCCCGTCTTGTTTCTGCACCCCTTCCCCTCCACTCCCCTCCAGCTTCCTGTGCTGCCTGGGCCTGGCATGGAAAGCATTGGGAGCATAGGGAATGAGGGTCCAGTGCTCTCAGTTCCAGTGCTGATACCCAGTCTGTAAGCAGCCAAGAGCAGCAATTGTAGGGAAGGTCCAGCTCAGCACAGCTGGACTCCTTGCAGACTTTTTCTGCAAAGCTTTGGCAAGTCTTTGCTGAGCATGTGTGAATTGTGATCCCCCCCCCCCAAAGGTTTATAACAGCTAAATTAGGGCAGATTTTCATAGGGATGGAAAAAGGCACATCCTTATTGACACACAGGCCACCTTCCACTAAATTTCAAATCTCTGCTCCAAAGAATGGAGCTCCTCAAAAGGTCACAGATTTTTTTTTTTAAATTGGAAAAATGTGTTTTTTCCCTTAACCTTGTTCTCAGAAACAGTTGAATCATATGGGTGGAAATTTTCCAAAAAAACCCAAACAACTTTCCCCCACTCCCCCAAAAACCAACCAAACAAAAAACCAGCGTGAGGCCCACAGCCAGGGTGGAAAATTTCAGCATAGAATCATAGGGTTAGAAGGTACTCCAAGGGTCACCCCCTGCCAAGATGCAGGATTTGTTGTGCCTAAACCATTCAAGACAGATGGCTATCCAGCCTCCTTTTGAAAACCTCCAGTGAAGGAGCTTCTACAATCTCCCTCAGCAGTCTGTTCCATTGTCCCACTGTTCTTACGGTTAGGAAGTTTTTCCTGAGATTTAATCTAAATCTGCTGTGCTGTAGTCTGAACCCATTGCCTCTTTTCCTGGCCTCTGTGGCAAGAGAGAACAACTTTTCTCCATCTCTTTTATGGCAGTCTGTCAAGTATTTGAAGACCGCTATCATGTCTCCCCCTTAATCTTCTCTTTCCCAAACTAAACGTACCCAGTTGCTTCAGCCTTTGCTCATATGGCTTACATTCCATCCCTTTCATCATCTTTGTTGCTCACCTCTGGATTCTTTCCAGTTTCTCTACATCCTTTCTGTAGATTGGTGACCAAAATTGGACACAGTATTCCAGCTGAGGCCTAACCAGTGCTGAGTAGAATGGTACTATCACCTCCCATTACTTGCATGCTATGCCTCTGCTAATGCAACCTAAAATTGCACTTTCTTTTTTTTGAAACAGCATCATATTGCTGACTCATATTGAGGTGGTCATCCACCACAACTCCCAGATCATTCTCAGCAGTGCTGCTGTCAAGCCAGTTATCCCCCATTTTGTATTTGTACATTTGGTGTTTCTTCCCCAAGTGTAGCATCTTATGTTTGTCTTTGTTGAATTTCATTTTGTTGTCTATAGCCCAGTTCTCCTATTTATCAATATCCCGATGAGTCTTAGCTCTATCCAGGGCCAGTGCTACCATTAGGCAACCCTAGGCGGTCGCCTAGGACACCAGGATTTGGGGGGCCGCATTTCAGGTCCCTTGGCGGCCGCCGAGGACTTCGGCGGCTGCTTCTTCGGCCGCCGGGGACCTCGGCGGCATTTCAGCAGCAGCCTCTCCTGCCGCCGCCTAGGGCGGCAAAAATGCTGGCACCGCTCCTGGCTCTATCCTCCAAAGTGTTGGCATCTCCCCCCCCCCCCCCTCCAGCTTTGTCTCATCTTCAAATTTGATCAGGATGCACTCTATTCCTACATCCAGGTAATTCGTAAAGATGTTAAACAACACCGGACTCGGAACAAATCCCTGTGGAACCCCACTTGAGACCTCCTCCAATCTGACATCATTCCATTAATAGCATAAGCATTTAACGATTGGCAAAAAAAATGCATGGCAACTGAAAACAAGGTCTTATAATGCTAAATTTCAGGCAGCCTTAATAATAGGCAGTGCTACCAGCCCTGCCAATAATAAAATTTTGTAACTTATAAAAAGAATTTCCCTGCCTTTTCAGGCAATCTGAAGTCATAGAACACATAATTACAAAAGTAATCATGATTTCAGTTAATTCATTTGGAAATGAGGTTGGTGTCCATGAGTGAACTCTCTACTGAAGTCTTGAATGAAAGTTATTTTTGTTGGGATTGTAGAAAACGACACTTGATAGCAAGTGCGTGCATACATGTCTTACTGAAACTGTATTCACTTTTAGAAGGGGTCCGTGAATAATCTTGAATAAGACTGCATGACACTTCAGTTACTCACTTGTGTATTGTCTGGGAAACTCTTTGAACCCAGTTCTCAGCAAGCATGTCTAATAGGAGTGTTGACATAGTATGTTGTTCTGAGCCCTTAGGGATCACTATTAGAGCACCTCTGCCAATTCTCAAGGTCGCTTAGCTTGCCAAAGCAATATTTCTTTTGCTGATCAAAGTTTTCTTAAAGAGACATCTATTAAGTCATCATTCACCACCTAAAGCCTTTGTCGGCTGTCTCAGTTCTTATTAGGGAAAAAATGTTGTTGTTTTTCCTCATGGGTTGTATCATCACAAAACTTTTCACGGAGGAATGAGAAAATACTAGTCCTAAACTAATAGTTCGTTGAGTTTTCTTCATTGCACTCCATGGATGGTAAGACAATGAAAAGAATCTTGTGAGGGGGCATATTGTGACTTGGGAGACAGTCAGTTAACATCTTGTTTTAGCTTGTTGCATGCTTTAGATTTGTCCAAAGAGTTGACTGTGAGTGACTGCAAAAGGTATCACTAATAAGTGGTAGCCTAGTGCCAAATTAGTAGAAAACTAGTACCAAATTTAACAGTAATCGCATCCATAAAAAGATATAATAAACATATTTATTCTTTAACTCAGTGAAAGAAATGTTAAAATTACAATAAATAACTGGCTAAATTCCTTCACTAATTTTTCTTTAATGAGTCTTAAACAAAAAAGACCTTTAAGTATATTCTTGTTGGTTTTGTTACAAGTTCAGTATTATTACCCTAAAATATAATGTACAAGAGCATTTACTGTAAAAGAACTATGCAATATTTAGGTCTATAATGATTTACTATAATACAATCAATGTGCAGTAAAAATGTACTGTATGCATCTATAAAATACTGTGTTTAGAACTATTTAAAGAAAAGTACTATGGTTAAACTATGACCACAGATTTATTAAATACAATGGAATCATAAATGTAAAATACTGTTAGTTTTCACTTTTTTCTACCATGCATTGGAAATACAAAATAATTAAATGTTAAAGATGCAACAAATCAGCAATACTTGTGTGTCTAATTGGTGTAATAGTAAAAGATTAAAATCTAGATTGAATTTATATTACTTATTTTTTTAATGCAGTAGGATCAACACAAGCCATTTAATCATGTTTTGTGAGGCTAATAATAGCAGAAATTACTACTGGAACTGTTGTATGTTTCTCTTCTTGCCTCTCTTAATTTTGTAGACTTTTTCTCATTTTGAGGAGTTTGGCTTTAAGCAACATCCAGCTAGCTATTACACTGATGTTATATCTGCAGTTTAGGACTTGTCTGCATGGGAAATTAAGCTAAATTAACTAAAGTTGTGAATTTAAAATGCATTAATAAAAGTACATTGAACCCCTTTGTGGATGCTCTCAGAAGTAAAGTGGCCTTCTTAATTCACTTTCAAAGGTGAAAAATAATCTCTAATATTCCATGAGTTCATGTATTTTAGAAAGAAATTCAATTTGAAAGTCAGAGTTTGTGAACCGGATTAATATAAGGAAATAAAAATTCAAATTGACACTCTGTTAGGTTATCTTTCTTTGGACGATTCATGTCACAACTTTGGTATCAAGTGAGTGTAGAGTTTTTTTTTTATTTGAACACAGTATGTAGCTTTGGTACGCTTAGGTTGCGTCAAGATGCAAAAATGCTTAATAAAAACAAACAAAAAAAGCCCAAGACAAACCACTTGTCACCTATAGATATAGATGCTCTTTCCTTTCTGTGAAACAATAAAAGCATTATCCCTCTATTTCTTTTGCACTGGTTTATAATTACACACAGTCCTCCATTCAAAAGCCAGATGTTTTATAAATTTAAGGGGGAAAATCAGCTTCTGAAAAATAAGCAACTAGTAAGTATTGATGGGTCCATTTGTTGTGTGATCTCATGGGTTGTTCCCCATGTATTCTAGAAAACATCCGTTGATGAAAATACTGGTCAACATCTTCAATCCCAAGTGGATATGCCAAGTTAGAAGCCATCAGTTTGTGACGTGGTAACTTAAGCCTTCTCTCCACAGCTAAAAAGAAAAGCTAAGTGTTTTATGTTGGGGCAATTAACATGTGAGAGCTATCCTGAGGTAAAAACACTGAAGACAAGCCACTCCCAGTTTTACTGTGAGGTAGTCACTCACGAAAGTCAGCCCTATAACGTCATCTTGAGTGACCTTGGTTAGATTACCTCACGAGAAAACTGGGAATGGCTTGTCTTCAGTGTTTTTACCTTGGGATAGCTCTCACACGTTAACTACCCCCAACATAAAACACTCTCAGCTCTTTTTAGCAGTAAAGACAAGCTCTTGCCCTCTGTAAATGAGATTAATAGTAAAATAAATTATGAAATAACCACTGTGTATGTATCGAGTCGCAATTAAAAAAAACCAACCAAAATATAACATGTTTAGATGTCATAATAATTCTTTAACATGGGATTAACTGGAGCCAATTTTGAAGGGTTTTTTTTGTTTTTGTTTTTAGTAAGTTGACTCTGTTCTTGCAGCAGAGAAACTGTTCTTGGTAATCCCTTTCCTTTAGTTCAAATAGCATATATTTTAAGCTTCATTATTGATCAAATAGTTCCTCCTCTTGTCAGTAATATAGGAAACTTCCTTGCAAGTCAGCTCAGATGAGAAGTAAAGGCATTTTAATACCTCCAGAAAAGGCAGACCTTCCTAATAGCTTTTCAGTGGTTTACTTCTTGCTAGACAATTTCAATTTAATGTCTTAAATTACTCAATTAGAAATCTTTAATTTTGTAGCAGGTCAGAGGTTCCCCAACTAAGGGGAAAACTCTTCTTTCCTAGAGAGGAGACTGCCTTCTTCATCTTTCCACTGGGGCAAAGGGGAGAGACAGAATTATAAATGTATGACTGAAACACCCAACAGAATCTGTCTTCAAAACTGTCTCTAACATCAGGTACAGGAAAAAAATCATATAAAAAATGCAGATTTCTGAATTGGAGAGTCACAACAAACTTTTCTTCCTCTGTAATATTCTGAGTTCTCATTTACAGTGAGCACCTTCTTCTTACCTGTATTGGAATGCTAAAGTGTATTATTCTGTTCAGCCACTATATGGAGCTACGTGTAAAAATATGTTGTTTAAACAAACCTCGGCCATATCTGGAAGAGAATTAAATGTGTACATTATGATGTACACATTTGGTGTGTATAAGCAAGCTCTGTAACCAGTCCACATCTGGTACAGAAGTACATGACATGGTGTTAGGAGTAAACTAAGAACAGAAACAGAAGGAACAAAGCAACAAAGGTTGCAGGATCTCATTGATATGCTACTCATCAGTTCGCCAAAGAACTTCAGCTTTGACAAATGTTCACAGTGGACAGACTGGAAGCAGTATTCTGTAAGATTTCAAATAGCAAACTCCACAAGGAAGCTGGAGATATACAGGTATCTTTTCATTTATGCTGTGGGGAAGCAAGCAAAGCATATCTTTAAAATCTTTGACTTTACTGAAGACAATCACAAAGATGATAAAGAACTAGTTCTGGCTATGTTTGATGTATACTTTATACCTCAGAGAAATGTGGTTTATGAAAGAGCATGTTTTCACCAGAGAATTCAAGAACCAGGGGAAAATGTTGAATGGTTTGAATGAAAACGTCTGATTTGGGGAATGCAAAACATGAAAATATCAGACAGGCTGTTAGTGGGATAACAGATAAAAACTAGGGCTGTCAAGCGATTAAAAAAATTAATCACGATGAATCACGTGATTAATCGCACTGTTAAACAATAATAGAATACCATTTATTTAAATATTTTTGGATGTTTTCTACATTTTCAAATATATTGATTTCAATTACAACACAGAATACAAAGTGTACAATGCTCACTTTATTTTTGATTACAGATATTTGCACTGTAAAAAAACCAAAAGAAATAGTATATTTCAATCCACCTAATACAAATATTGTAGTGCAATCTCTTTATAATGAAAGTTGAACTTACAAATGTAGAATTATGTACAAAAAATAACTGCACCCAAAACCAAAACAATGTAAAACTTTAGAACCTACAAGTCCACTCAGTCCTACTTCAGCCAATTGCTCAGACAAACAAGTTCAGTTATAATTTGCAGGAGATAATGCTGCGCATGTCTTGTTTACAATGTCACCTGAAAGTGAGACCAGGCATTCGCATGGCCCTGTTGTAGCCGGCATTGCAGGATATTTACGTGCCAGATGTGCTAAAGATTCATATGTCCCTTAATGCTTCAACCACCATTCCAGAAGACATGCGTCCATGCTGATGACAGGTTCTGCTTGATAACGATCCAAAACAGAGCAGACTGACGCATGATCATTTTCATCATCTGAGTCAGATGCCCCTAGCAGAAGGTTGGTTTTCTTTTTTGGTGGTTCGGGTTCTGTAGTTTCCGCATTGGAGTGTTGCCCTTTTAAGACATCTGAAAGCAAGCTCCACACCTCATCTCTCAGATTTTTGAAGGCACTTCAGATTCTTAAACCTTGAGTCGAGTGCTGTAGCTATCCTTAGAAATCTCACATTGGTACCTTCTTTGCATTTTGTCAAATCTGCTGTGAAAGTGTTCTTAAAAAGAACATATGTTGGGTCATCATCCGAGACTTCTATAACATGAAATATATGGCAGAATGTGGGTAAAACAGAACAGGAGACATACAGTTCTCCCCCAAGGAGTTCAGTCACAAATTTAATTAATGCATTATTTTTTAACGAGCATCATTAGCATGTCCTCTGGAAGGGTGGCCGAAGCATGAAGGGGCATATGAATGTTTAGTATATCTGGCACGTAAATACCTTGCAACGCCGGCTACAAAAGGGCCATGCGAACGCCTGTTCTCACTTTCAGGTAACATTGTAAATAAGAAGCAGTCTGCACTATCTTCCGTAAATGTAAACAAACTTGTTTGTCTTAGCAATTGGCTGAACAAAAAGTAGGACTGAGTGGACTTGTAGGCGCTAAAGTTTTGCATCGTTTTGTTTTTGGGTGCAGTTGTGTTACAAAAAAAATCTACATGTGTAAATTACACTTTCACGATAAAGAGATTGTACTACGGTACTTATATGAGGTGAATTGAAAAATACTATTTCTTTTGTTTATAATTTTTACAGTGAAAATATTTGTAATAAAAAATAATATAAAGTGAGCCCTGTATACTTTGTATTCTGTGTTGTAATAGAAAGCGATATATTTGAAAATGTAGAAAAACATCGAAAAATATTTAATACATTTCAATTGGTATTCTGTTGTTTAACAGTTTGATTAATCGCGATAAATTTTTTTAATTGCAGTTAATCTTTTTGAGTTCATCGCGTGAGTTAACTGTGATTAATTGACAGCCCTAATGAAAGCCTTTTCACATTAGCTACAATTGAAGAGAGATTTAACCCTAGCCACAGCTATACAGAAAGCAAATCAATCTGAGTTGGTGAAACAGTAAAACCTAGGACAACTTGACAAACTCGAAGAACCTGAAACTAGCTTAGATACTGTAAACAGAAACTTGAGAGTTAAAAGTCAATATCTTGCCTTGAGGCAATGGGAGAGAACTCCCAGTCTTAGCAGAATACCAACCTACATGCAAAAGGTGTGAAAAAAAATCATATCCCAAGAGATGAGGTATGTCCAGCCAGAGGTACATGGTGTAATACACACATAAAATAAGGACATTTTATGGCTGTTTGCCACACCAGAACAGGGAGTTGACTCTTATTGCAGACAAATAAGAGCCACAGAAATAAATTATACAAGTAGCTTTGGCTTTTTTCTTTAGGGGGAAAAAAAGCAGTTAAATTTGCATGTATCAGATTTTTCTGTTTCATATTCACCAATCTGGCATCTTCATTTCATGAACACTTACAGGAAATGAAACACAGAAGTAAGGACTAATATAAAATGTAGTGCCAAAAATAAAAAAGATATTAGTATTTTTCATTACATTACAGCTACATAGTTTAAAATAAAGTTTCAGTGTTAGCAAATGTAAAAGCTAAGGTTTCTACAGCAATATTAACTTGGCCACATTGCACATACTACTGTGCACAAATTTTTTTTTATTCTGGTTAAATATTAATTAACATTAATTTCTGCATATCCCTGGAGGAGCCTTAACTTCTGCAGTTCCTGATATTGTAACTCAAAGACCTTAATTGTATCATAAAATATTTTGCTTAAAAAAAAAAAAAAAAGCAAGAGCCAAAGTTATGCTTTTAAGCAGTTACGCTTTTAAGTTCACGCCTGACTGATATTAATATGGCAAATTCCTCCTTTGCTGCTTCTAATATTTGACCAGAGAGAGTTTTCTGCAAGTCCAGGTTAGCACTACAGTAGCACACTGTTTTATACTGTGATGCCTGCTTCCTTGCAAGGGGAACAAATACAGTATGTGCTGAGGAAATTTTCCCTCAATGTTCAAAACAGTTCTAAACTACTTCACCTGAACCATCCTTAAAACCAGATGGACACAAGTGTAGGTACCCAAAGTAAAGAAAACACAAGACTCAAGTGGCTGGAACTGTTTTTATAGGTTAGGTTAGACAAACCATCTGAAAGCAAGTTTGATTTTTTTTTGGTCATGTCATGCTAATGAAACAGACATGGACTACTTACTAACCTTGCTTATACATACCAGATGTATTCATCATAAGATCCTTTAATGCTCTGTCATGTATGGCTGAGGTTTTGTTAAATAAGATATTTTACACATAGTGCCACCTAGAGCCTTAACAGCCCCATACAGTTTAGCATTCTATTACATCTCCCCCTTTAAGTTCTACCTTCTACAAATGTTAACACTGTCACAGTGTCTCTGCAGTTCAGTATGGATCAGTCTGTTAAGTGTCTGCATGGTACTGGTTTTCTATTTACATAACCCAAATACATAATCACTTGGTCACCTGGCTATCCATTAGTTGCAGAGACTGCCTGTTGTTGGTTTGGAATCGTTGAGTCATTGTCGTCTTGTTCTGCATCTGCCATCTGTACAGTTTGCTCTGTTGACTGTTCTTTTTGAGGAACAAACTGTAGATGTTCACGTTTTCTGTTGAACTCTCCTCTGTTGGTCTCAATCACATATGATTTGAGCACTGAATTCTTTTTCTTTATGACAACTGGAGTTGTCTATCTTTTTTCTCTGTCCAATTTGGCATGAACATAGTCACCAGGTTCTAGACCTGGGAGTTCTCCTGTGTGACATCTTTTGTAGAAGTGTTCATAAGCTCTTTTAGCCTTTTTATCCCTTTTGGTTACTCCCTTCATGTCTGCCACTTTGTAGATAGTGAGGTAGTTAAGGAAGGTCAGCACTGTACCTCCCACCCATGGTTGACCTCGCCTACTTTACCACTCCAGCACAAATAAAATGCATTGCTTCTATTAAATTTTTACAGCAGGATAGCTAATGTTAGGGCCGGCCCTAGGCACCAGCCTAGTAAGCACATACTTGGGGCAGCACATTGTAAGGGGCGGCATTCAGGCCAATCTTAGGGCGGCAAATTCTGCTCCTCTTTTTTTTTTTTTTGCTTCGTCCTTTTTTTTTTGCCTGGGGCAGGAAAAAAGCCAGAGCCAGCCCTGGCTAATGTGCATTAGTTATCCTGTGGTAAAAACACAACTTTTTTGGTCACTGAAGACTTAGCTTTGATGAATCCGGCATCTGACCATTTGAGCAAGTGCTACAAAGCCTTCATATTTGATACAGCTTTTTTATCATAATGAGAATGACCTTCACAGTAACAACGGCTCACCTCTCCTCCCTAATTCCTACAAAGAGACCTTACTCCAAGCAGACCTTCCTATCTTCCAAAAAGTAGACAAGCCAGAGACTTTGTATTGCCAGTCTCTTATTTGGAAGGCACTCACATACTCCAGCTATTGGCAGCAGTACAAAATTCCAGGATAATTAATGGATGACATATAAGAAAGAGTTTAAGACAACTTGGGCTCCATTGAAGCCAAATATCAGCATGTTGTCCTTTAGTTAGTGGGGCAAATAATGAAAGGCAAAGCAATGGTTCTGTGTACATTGTCCTTTGAAATGTTCCTTACTTTTGTGAAGATTCCAACACTGAAGCTTCTCTGCTAATTCTATTACCAACTTTACCCTCTCTCAAACATTGGAAATTTTTCAATACTATTTTTTTTTCAGTATACAAGACATCCACTGATAGGGGAATCTTGTTCAATTCATTTTGACAGAAAGCAGAGAAAGTTACTAGCAACTTTGTATACATTATGTAGGTGCCAGAAACCCCAGAAACTATTCCAGGCTATACAAACCCAGAATTTTGAGGCTGCGACCACACAATCTGGTAAAAGATGTTATGGTGAAGGGTTGTATAAAAAAATCCCTTAACTAGATATGCAAGAAATATTCAATTTTAAATGTTTTTATAAGTGGGAAGTTCTACAGCATCGCTAAAGTGATGAAAACAATACAAGCTGAGGTGCGGCTGAATGTAATGAAATCCTTAAAGTGGTGAATTAGTTCTTCTCTCTCAAACCCCTCCCTTATTTATTTATTAAAATAAGTAAATCATTCTTCAGTAACTCACCTCGGATACAGGCAAAAGGCAAAAGTAAAACCTGGGATAAGTATTATTGGTATAGATTTATAGAGGGGAGGGGAAAATAAACTAATCTGTCACAATGTTCAGTCCAGTCTACAGGGTGGATAAAAAAAATCAATTTAAAAAAAAATCTGATTTTTTGAAATTGGATCTTTTATTTATTAAAATAAATTAAATTAAAATAAATTTAAAATTAATTTAGAAATTATGACAATCTATGTTAAGGTATAAATTTGCTATAATCTATTAATCATTCAAATTAAATTAAAACAATAATATTAAGCAATACATGTTCGCTGTTAAAGTTTTAAAGAAAGTCAAACTACTGAACTGGTAGAAATCACTGGCTAACTACCTAAACCTGAGTGTGTTGAACTGCTAAACCAGCTTTTGACAGCAGGAGCCTCTTGTACAGATGCAGAGGAAATCTTTTCTTTATTTCAGTTTATTCAATTAGTTCAATTCAATTACTAGGTCATTCAAAGTTTAGAAATCAAATGAGGGTTGAAAATACAAGAAATCTTGTTTTTCCTCTTCCACTATATAAATAAAAACCAGATGAGAGAGGGTGAGAGCTACTTGTTGTAAAATCTTGAAGGACCATGGTGATCGGAAACAAGCAGTTCAGTTCTTTAAACTACAGATAATACTTTGTCTAATAAATCAGTTTTCAATGTAAAACATGTTTTGATAGTTTTTCTTATGTATCCAGTACATTTATGGGTTAACTTTATTTAACTACTATTTTTTTTTAAATGCTGTTTTGTGCATTTAATTGAATTTGAATTTCCAAATAGTGTTTCACACAAATAAATTAAAAAAATTAATCAACTGGTAAGTAAGAAATGCATCATTCACTATTTTCTAGCATAATAAAAAAAGTAAGCATTAAGCATCTGTATAAATTAAGCTATGTAATTGCTTAAATATGTATTGATATAAGTGGGTCCTCCTGGTTAAAAAAGAAGCTCCAAATTTAGTTTAAAGGCTATTTAGTTGCAAATCAATGTGTTTTTATGATTGCTAGCCAATGAGAATCAACCTTTCTTTAGGATAATAACTAAAAAGTACAAATGGAAAACAAGACTAAAATTGATTTAAATCAAGATTTCCTGCTTGCTGATATAAAATCATGATTAAAATCTGTGATTTTAAATTGCTGTGATTTAAATCAGTTCACCCTGTGAATCTATTATAAAATAAATCCAGACAGTTACACGGCCTTCTTAAACACAAGTTACATCCACATATAATGAAATCTAGTCAGATTGTAATGTATGAAGAGATGAATAATGTATTCATCGCTCCATATTGTGTTTGGACTTGTCCAAGAGTAATTCATGTAAGCACATAGTAACCAGTAGTACTGGAGGTGCCCTTCATTATGTGTTCTTAGAATGTAAACAGTGTGCTGTATTGCAAGAGGATTCTAGATAAGTGACTTACAAAGTGTGGGGACGTCCTAGGGACTGAAATATGTATTCTGTGAGTCATATCAGTGGTGAACTCACCCCATAATCATTTCAGAACTGGCATGTGACCAATGAGATAGTGCTGTTTGAATCTGGCAGAAGGTGCCCTTGAACATACTGGGTAGTGGAAGGAGAGTGAAGAAAGGGGTTTGCAATTGCTTGGAAAGTCATTTCTTACACAGATACTTTTCCTCCAGTATGTAAATGGAAACATCAGAAGGTTCTCGGGATGATAAGAGAGTCTTACAGTAACAATGTTATAGTACTAGGTTTAATTGAGAACCAGTTAAAAAAAATATTTTGCATTTTATACACGTGGGCAATGTTTTCCCTTCTGGACATTGTATATTTATATGTGACCCTTTCTTGGCAAGAGGAGACAGCAAGGTGTCTCAGATGAAGCTGAGTGTCTGACACCTGAGCTGAATTTGGTGCAGGGAGTCTAAAGTCAAAGCATGTTAGCAAAGTTTAGTTGTTAAGAGAGTTTGTGTGTGGGTTTCACATTCATTGCTCCATAATAGATTCAAAGCCCATTAATATCACTTGAGCCTTTCATGCCATGCAGGAACTTCAGCCTAACTCAGGTTCTATCTTACCCTTTAGACAGCAAATTTAAAATTAACTGTTTCACTCCTTGACGCAAAGAAATTCCAGTCAGTTTCCTTCTCATAGGACACAAAATTTAAGTAGAGGCTTTTTTTCAGCAGAAAATCATGGTTACACAGACAGGAAAAAAAAGTTTGTTTTTTTTTTTAAAACATGATGAGTTTAATTTCCAAGAACAGTAGATAGTATTGTGGTCTAGTAAAACAGAATGCATAGTTATGAAACAATTTGGAAACAGCACTTCTAAGAAAAATAGTGTTAATGGGAAATCCAGTTAATTGGCCTTAACTGTTAATAATTGCAGTTTTTTACATATAAAGCATATATATATAGGGTATAATTCTTCTCTCTTTATCCTCCTGCTCTTCAGGTGCATAGGGCATCCTCCAGTTTCTGCTATTTATTTTGGGCTTGTGCTGGTCTGTTCCGGCTTCTGAGTGTCATGTGAATGAATTTTGCTTCTTCCTCTATTCTTCTTTATTTCTCTAGCTTGCCCTCTTTTTTTCTTTCCAGGTGGTGTGTCCATATTTTCACTTGCCATGGAAATCATGTTGGTGGCATCTGTAAAACGTCTTAAATATGTCCATAGTAGTCATTTTATCATATTTGATCATTTTGATTGGTTTGCTCTACTTATAATTTCTGACGGTGCAAAAAACTTTTTTCCAATGGATTCCGAAGATCTTCTGCAGGCTTTTTACTTTGGAATGAGTTGATCTTATTAATTCCTGTTGTAGATTTCCATGATTCTGCTCTGTAAAGGACAGACATGACACTGGAGTTAAAAATGTGTGGTTTTGTTAGTGCCAATCATGCTACTTTTTCAAATCTTTTCAAGTTTATAAAAATTGTTTACTGCTTTTGATATTTGTTGCTTCACGTCCTGCGTGGTGTCACCATCAGTGCACATCTCACCCCTAGGTAAGTAAAATGTCTGACTTCTTCTAGTGTTTCTTCATCCACTCTGGTTAGTTTTGGGACATTGATAGTTGTATATTTTGTCTTCCCCTTCTTGATGAACAAATCAACATCTCTATCTGCCAAAAAATGTATTTTTTTCCATCTGATGTGTTGATCTAATCAGGACAATGTCAGTAGCAAAAATGAGGTCATCCAATTGTGCTTTATCATTTGTCCATAAAATTCCTCAGTTGCCTTCTGCAGTTACTTTCCTCATGACATAGTCAATTACCCGTACAAACAATAGTGGGGACATAATGGATTTAGTACATCCTTGCCTTACTCCAGTTGTCACTGAAAACCCCTGGCTGATGTTGTCACCATCTCTGATCCAAACTACTAGGAATACATGATGAAGAGCTACTACTAGAACTTGATATTGATTTAGGAGATATTACAATGGAATAAGTTTAAAGCCATCAGTAAACTCTCAAAAATGAGATTGTAGCTGGAGAGGGCAACATTACTAGAGAGATACTTAAAGCAAGTGTTGGAACAATGCTCCAGGTTTTCCTTATGTTTTTGGATAGAATATGCTATGAAGAAGAAAACCCAACCTGGTAGAAGAGAGGCCTTTTAGTAATATTTCCAAAGAAGGGTGAGAAACAAATAGACTTTCAACTTAGAGAGTAACAAGCAGGTTTTAAACCCTTGAGATAATGTGAAGACCAACTGTAGTTCTCAGACATATACAATGAAGTGTGGAGTGGCAAACAGCACTTGTGATAAATTTTATAGCTTTCCAGAAGGCATTTGACAGCATTTATAGAGATAATCTTTGGAAAATTATGGTATACTATGGAATACCAGCAAATATAATTAGAATAATCAGGGATCTAAACAGGGTATAATTAGGATATCTGAAATATATTTGAGGTATACCATGATATAAATCTCTTTCTAGGCTTCTTTAGTGTACGTCAACATCCTTGTGAATATATACATTTTTTAATTTTTTTCCTAGTTAGAGTAGTGTATCCTAAACTCAGTTCTGGGTACATTAAATAGCATGACCACCTGGAAGAAGTTTTAACAATCTTTCCTGTACTGGTTTCCCATTGAATTTAGAATAGGGTGACCAGACGTCCCGATTTTATCGGGACAGTCCCGATTTTAACACATTTGTCCCGCGTCCCGACCACACATCGATCGGGACGCCCTTTGTCCCGATATCGGGGACCGGGTTCACCATCATCACCAAAGTCCCGGGGCTGGCGTGGTGGCGCTTCCTGGGGCAACTCCCAGCGGGGTGCCCGCCCGCCAGCAGGAGCCTGCAGTGCTGGTGGCCCCTAGGCACAGAGGCGGACGGGGTCTCCACGTGCTGCACCAGCTCCCTCCTGCCGAATCAGAGCTGCGGGGGCGGGGCTTACAGGCACCAGAGAGCCCTCTATCCCCACCCGACCCGACCTGACCCTAGCAGCCAGAGGGACCTGCCAGATGCTTCCCAGGAGCCGCCCCAGGTAAGCACCGCTGGGATTCCCCACCTCGCCCCCCAGCAGGTCCATCTGACTCTTAGGGTCGGGGCCCCATGCGTGGCACAGAGCGCCGGAGTGGAGAGCACCGTCCCAGGCTCCCGCCATCCCGGGAAGCGCAGTAAGCGGCGCGGCTGCAACCTGGGGCAGAAGCCCGCCCCAAAGCGGCGGGGCGGCGCAGCGCCACTTGGGAGCCGCCACCGCCTGGCTCCGGGTGGCTGGAGGGGGGCCCCGGCACCGCCTCGCCCCGCAGACCACGTACCTCTGCTTCCCACTCACCGCGCGGACAGCTCCCTGCGGTGCGCAGGCTCCGTTCAGTGTTGGGTACTGTGCGTGCCAGCGGGGTAAATAGCTCCCTG
Organism: Chelydra serpentina; assembly: GCA_037349315.1. Classification (NCBI taxonomy): domain Eukaryota; kingdom Metazoa; phylum Chordata; order Testudines; family Chelydridae; genus Chelydra; species Chelydra serpentina. The sequence continues at coordinate 52,178,629 of JBAIAC010000010.1, forward strand.
GCCCCCGCCACCTTGCCCCCACACGGCCACCCCATCCGAGCCGCTGCCCACCAGCAGCTGTCACCCAATGAGGGCGTTTGGCCGGGGATTGCAGCCTGCAGCGGCTGGAGGCAGGGAGGGTACCGAGGGATCTGTGGCAGAGAGCAGGGGCGGGTGGTGCCTTGATGTGGTGCCGTTTCCCATGTGCCCCCCCAACTATTTCCCAAGTCCCGCAGCGGGGATGGGGGTGGTTATAAAGCCAGGTGGGAGAGTCAGTGGCCACTTTGGGTGAGTCTGCAGTTTAAGCACAGGGTTAGTGGGACTGGAGTCAGCTGAGCTGTGTTAGGGAGCCCTGGGCTTAAGGTGACCAAAGGTCCCAATATTAGAGGCTTTGTTTTATATAGGCAATTATTCCCCTCCCCCACCCCCCTGCCCCGAAAAAAAAAAAGTGTCCCAATTTTTTACACTTGCTATCTGGTCACCCTAATTTAGAATGGAAACTTACTTGCAACAGTCTTCAATACTACCTAGTGAAATATTCTATAAAATTAAAGCTATTGATACCAACTTGTATTTAACTACTGTGGCAAGTACCAACTTACAGTTTGGTTTAACTTCAGCAGATCTACAGCAGTATCTCTTGGCTATAACTATGAAGGCAACTTTTATTTTGAATTGTTGAGTGAGAGAAAAGCAATGACTCAGAGAATGCCTCTCATGAAGGACAGGTAATTGATCTGTCCCTTCAGAATAGCTTATTATGAACTCTGAGGGGGAAGTGTCCACTTCCTGCTTATGACTTCCATTAAATCTTATCTGAAATCATGATGTTGGTGACAGCAACTCTAACAAAAAAAAATCTTCTGTTCTAGGTAATTTATTTTGACAAGTGCCACTTCTTTATGCTGCAGTTTTGATATATTTAGAATCCCCTTTTAAGGACCAAATGTTGCACAGTATGCGATTTGTTGTTCGGCGGCAAAACATTTACTGTTTTGATTGTATGATTCACTATAATTGTTTAAATATTTATGGAAAAAGATCTAATGTTTATACATGTTATGTGGGCTGCTGATCTTGCAACAGCACTTTCAAATGTGGTTATAAATGATAACTGACTTCATTCCATTTAGAAGTCTAAAAAACCATTAACTTAAAAGGGGCAGATAAGGATATTACTAAAATGATGTCATCCACTCTTTAATGAGCATCTTTGTTCATGTTAGAACACAGATCATATAATATTGTACAATAATTGAATGTCATGAACATACCTAACATACACCTGGTGTTATATAGAACTGAGAGAGCTTGATGGGCCCCGCTCCAAGCAGCTTCAGCCTGTAATTGAATTTTAAAAAATATTTGGAGAATTTTGGTGTCTGATTTGAATGACCAGAGGATGGATTTATCTCAGGGAATCAAATATATTAATATTCAATATTGAATTTTGAACATACTGCAAGTTTAGATCCTGACCCTGCATTTGGATTCATGTGGGCAGACGCCTGTGCCCGTGCAGAGCCCTAATGAAGAAATAAAATTCTGCTTAGACAGAATGATAATTTGTATTACAGTATGTGTAATTTTGCTAGTCTCTGGACAATAGCTTTTATCACCTCGATCTTAAAAGAATGTTGTCTGACAAACTAATATCTATCTGATATATTTTTAAAGAACAGCAATTAGTGTTCTGTATTCAAAGGCTACTGTAGCTGCTTGAGACAAAGCTGCTAATTTAATCATATACATTTATCCAGCTAGCAAGTGTAAATACAGTAGAACCTTAGAATTACAAACACCGGAGTTACATTCAGTCAACCACACACCTCATTTGGAACCGGAAGTACACAGTCAGTCAAGCAAGCAGACGCTGTGCAAATCATTACTGGATCAAGCTCTGTGAAGAGATACAGGCAGCCTCAGACCTCAAAGTCATGCATGATGGCCTGAAGAAAGCTCTCAGTTCCACCGTCAATAAGGTTGCCCCCCTCAACGGGGGGCCGTGCCTGCAGACGGTCAATGTCAGCAAAATGTCTCACGGCCCTCAATCAGATTACCCTGATGGGCCACAGGTTGCCCACTGATCAAGACCAAAATGCTAGTGTACCAAGCTTGCGTCCTCAGCACTCTCATGTATGGTGGGGAAACATGGACAACTTATGCTCATCAGGAGGAAAGGCTTAACAGTTTCCACCTACTTTGTTTATGCCACATACTCAACACCAAATGGCAAGATAAAGTCACCAACACAGAAGTTCTTCAAAGGGAAAATTTACCAAGTGTGATAGCCCTGCTCAAGCAAAGACGACTGTGCTGGCTGGGCTATCTGAGTAGGTTAGAAGATGGACGCATACCCAAGGACATGCTATATGGGGAGATATCAGAGGGAACAAGAACAACAGGACGACCCAAGCTTCACTATAAAGACATATGCAAGCGAGATATGAAGGAATTTGGAATTGATTTTGACCAATGGGAAACCTTGGCAAATGATTGTAACAAGTGGCGCTATCGTCTCCATCAGAGTATCAAAGTCCATGACAGAAGCTGGCTACTGCAGCTTGAAGAGAAAAGAGCTCGTAGGAAGCAAGCAGCTCCCAACAAAGATACATGCATTTGCAATAACTGCCAAAGATCATGCAAATCTTGTATTGGACTATTCAGTCACATGAGACATTGCAAATCATCTACATCATAGGCTGCAATTTCCACCGTCTCTCACAGACGAAAGGATGCCAACAAACTGTGTTTAAAAAAAAGAAAAAGGAAAAGCAGTGTTTTTCTTCTGCATAGTAAAGTTTCAAAGCTGTATTAACTCAATGTTCAGTTGTGAAGTTTTGAAAGAACAATCATGTTTTGTTCAGAGTTATGAACAGCCTCCATTCCCGAGGCGTTCATGACTCTGAGATTCTACTGTAAGGATCTTGCATTTAGTTTGTGTGTTTACAATTTGATTATTTGGAAATCTTCCTAGTTAATTTCACTTGGCAGTCTCTCAACATTCTTTTGGAATGTTAATATATTTAATTTGGCTTTCAGAACATGATCATTTAAAAAAGCATGCATACAGTGTGTACTTTTGTAACATGCACAAACAAATTTAGATAATTTGGTGGGATCTTCTTGTCTTCTGTGATTGTAACTACACAGATTTACCCAGAGGCTTATACAGTAACTGAAAAACACAACCACTTTTTTCAGGGAGAATTCTTGATATTCCATTTAAATGTAATACTCCTTCAATTTTAGGATCAAATGTATCAGTTTTATGCAGATAATTAAAAACTTACTTTACACAAAACCAACGTACTTTACATAAAACCAAAGCAGTAATTTTTCTGAGTTTTATGAAATCCTTCTAAGTGGTTAGGCTAATCATAGGCTAGTTCTTCTCAGGTTTAGTCTTGAAGCTTTGGACAAGGGGGCTTTTCATGCCTTCTTGTTTTAAATGCTATAATATACATGAAAAAAATATTTAAAATATTAATTAAAATGTTTGGAATATCAGTTGGTGTGTATCTGTGTCTCTTGCCTAAATAAATTATCATTGCTTCTGTAGTGTGAAAGAATCTCTCTCCTCTAACTTCTTGGTACTCCATTGTTTTTGCACATGTTTCACTTACTAGTCAAGTTGTGCTGATATGTGTCCATTGATATAAGATTTCTTTAGTTTTAATGCCAGTAACATCTTTGTTTTTAGAATTCCAGAATGCACACATTTTGGTTTCTCATTTTAAATATTTTACTCTTTAGTTAATGTAAATCATGTGTTGTGTATTCTTTCCTATTTTTCAGCTGTATCTTTGTATAATGGCAAATTGGTATCAGATCTATGGCATAGAATTTGTGTTTTAGTGATCTGATTAGCACTGCTCTTTTTCATATGGATTCAAAACTGCTCAGCTGTGTATCATGGGTCCTAGACTGCTAACAACTCAAGGAGATTGTAAATCCTGCAGGGGCTTAGGCTAAATAAAAGAGTGCTCAAGTTGGTCCACAAGACAATGTCTCTGTTAAGATAAAGTCTTCACTATAAAAACAGGTTTGAAAACCCCAGCAGTATATCAAAGTCTTCCCCCACTCTGCCTTGAAAGTGTGCCTCGGTATTTGTCTATTCAAACTCTCTGCTGAGACTAGTAATGTCTGTGATCACTACAGACCTATCCTGGAAATGAAGCAGTGGTTTATAGAAAAACATACTGTAGCATTCTAGCAATCTTCTTAGCCATCTGGTTCCTCCTCTTCTGCTCTCTTTGAAATGCAATTACAAACTGGATTAGTATTTGGGATTCTCTGAGCAAGGAACACAGACTGGGAGTGGGGACGAGGAGGAAGACTGGGACAGTGAGTCCAGAGGGGGAAACTAGGGCTGTCTGAGCACTGGAATTGGGATGGGAAGCCTGAGGAGTGAGACTGGGACTGGTTAAGCCAGGAGACTGGGGCAAGGAGCCAGTAGTGAGAAAGAGTCAGGATGGGGACGTGGACAGTCTGGAGTGGATGTGGCAGAAGGGGTCAAGCTTGTGGGGAATGGGCAGAATACTCTGTGCCCCTTAGAGCACACTGCTGTCCAGAGCCTGGAATGGAACCCAAGATTCCTGAGTTTCACCATTCCCCTGCTGTCAGCAAATATCTGTGAAATGCAGTGGCCAGGTGTGTGTTTCATGTTCCTCTAGTGCTGCTCCACATAGAATTAAGGTTGCCTGTGTATCTGATGTTTCTTAACTTTTGAGTGTTTGATTTTGCAACCGTAGTGTCCTTTTAACATAGGGGGTGTGTGTGTGTGTAATATAATAGAAATGTTTACTAATAATAGCCATGTGCCAGTGGTGAAAAACTGCTGCCTTAAACACACAGCATGATACTCATCCTTCAGGCTCAATTGTGCCATTTAAGCACAGTCACACCACCCAGGGGGAACACCATGAGGCACTGTGCAGTAATCCTTCCTGAGCTGCTTGACATATGCAGGTTGTTCACTGCTGTACACCTTTATGAGGCTAGCCAGGATGTGTGTGTTTCTCCCAACAGAAATGTAGTCGCCCCTAAACTTCAATTCTCTTTGACCTTTTAGCAGGCCATTGGTGGTGGGATGGCTCTTTATGCTCTTCTTACTGCACATCACTCTGCATCCGTGTCCTAGCCGGGCACAATCTAGCCCTTTCTGAAGTTAATAGCAATAATGTGCTGAATTGCTTTGGGTATATTGTCTATGGGACCAAACTTACTTTGTTGCAAGTACCTTGCATGACTATGATCTACCCTAGTTATCCATGTCTCCAATTCTGGTAACACAGTTGCCTTTGTCATTAGATACTTTGCATTGCAAACTGGAATCATGTAAATGGTGTTTTTTGTAGCTGCAGAAATACTGACTTTTTTCTGTCTTTACTTACAGCTTTTACGAGAATTGAAGCACCCCAATGTGATTGCATTACAGAAGGTTTTCCTTTCTCACAGTGATAGAAAGGTTTGGCTGCTGTTTGATTATGCTGAACATGATTTGTGGGTAAGTGCAATTTTCCTGTATTTTTGAAATATTTATACAACATTCATATGTGACACTGAGAGTGTCTGTGTATAATATAGTTAAGGTTGTAACTGAGGATCTATTATAAGCCCAATTTTGGCCTTCCCTCTAATATCCGTGAAAAATGCCATATTAGCTTCAAAAATGAAGATTAGATTTGAAGGCAAAATTGAATATTCCTACCAGATTTGAAGGGAATAGGTTATGGGGTTCCCGAATTGTCACCCTAAAATAGAAGTGTGAAGAAGCTTTCCACACTTTCTTTTGGCTACTTTTGTTACAAAAATTAAGTGAGAGAGAGAGAGATATTAGTTTACTGGCTTCCCTCATCAATATCTAGTGCGAAAATCAAAATCCAGTTGTCTTATACTCTAATTTCAAAGATTTTTAATGTCTGAATTTGTAATGTTGCTATGAGTGAGGCCTGTTCCATTGAGTTTAGAGTAGGATATGAAATGATTTCTGGAGACTTTTAAAAATGAAAACTTATATCTCTAGCCCATTTCCTCATAGTGATAGCACGTCAATGGCAGAAAGGGAATTTTTCCACCAAAAGTCTCATGATATTTGGTTTGATCTGTTATAGGCTGAGGTTTGTTACAGCCTTGTGTTTTGGATTTGGGTACAGATTCTCAAGCTCCATTTCCCCATTCAAAATATATGGGTTTCTTAGATCTGGGGGCTTAGTTCAGGCCCAAAAGAGAACAAAACATCCTAAGAGTAATTTGTGGTGAATAAATTCCTTTGAAAACGTTCTTGCCACTTCTGTCCTTACCATTGTCAATCTCAATGTTATTAGGAAGGCATCACTAATATGGAAGTTAGTATTACTAATGATATGTTTAATGTCAGTGGCAGATTGTTGAATTGTTTGTAATTACAAGTATGTTAGATAATGAGAGCTATTTATACAAGATACTATCAGTAGTTTACTACCAAGGAAAGTAAACACAGACAATGCACAAAGTAAAAGAAAACTTAGATCACAGTGAATCAAAGCATGAGATTTAATCCTCTGCATATAATCTAGTTGAATCAACTTCCTTTGACATGGTGACAGTCTTGCACTGAGTCGCTTCTGAAGGTTTTTCATCAAAGTCAAATTACACAAAATGTGTGTGTACTCTATACAGCTGATAAATAAGTGTTCTATTTCCATTCTACATATTATAATTTAACATGCAGAGAATTTAAATAATTCTGTCCATCAGTTGAATTTACTTGTTTTTTAGACCACAAGAACCATTTTACTGCTACATTGAGTGGCACGTTCAAGAACCCTTTTCACCAACCTTTGCTATTCTAATTTATTTGTGCATGTGGTATTCATATTGTATAAAAAAACACCACATGGATAATAGATGAGAAATCACTGTTTTAATGTTCTCACCATTCCTTATGGCTCTGGCTGTTATTTAGTCATAGTCCCAGTTTAGTTAATTGATATATATTATTTGAGATGTAATGTTACCCTAGTAGTTTCTGGCCTCTGACTTTCTCCTCACTCCTTTCTGTGCAATATGTGCTGATCAAATAATTTTCCTTTCCCATGCACCTGATCATGTCTCTCCACTTTTTAATCTTTACAAGAACTCTCTCTCTTCCTCTGCATAAAATTAGTTACATTCAAGGCTCTCCATAATTTGGTTCTTGCCTGAACCTTTGGCCTCATCTCCTCTAAAAGCCTCTTGTTCTTTCCACTTCTCCCCAGCATCACTCCTAACTTCCCCTTTTGTCTCTTTTGCTCACTCCCAACTTTGTGTCTTTTTTCATGCTGCCTCCTACACAGGAACAGCCTCCCAGTTAACGTATGTAAAGCTCCTTCACTCTCCTCCTTCAAAAAGCTCCTTAAAATTCCATGTTTTGGGAATCATTTCAGAGTAATGTCCACTTGTTTCTGTGTTGTGGTGTTTTGCATTTCCTGTGCTGCACAGTTTGGGCCCTTAAACCTTTTGGGGAAGAGAAATTACTTGTTTTGCATAGGTTTTTTACTGAACAACACTATATACTCTCACAGCGTTACCCAAAACAAAATAAGTATATTTAATGCCTATATCCATCTGAATTTTTTTTTTGAAATTGTGGGATAATAGATGTAGCTTTCACTAAAGAGAGATACACAGATGATCAACATTTTCAAATTTGGGTGCCTAAAGTTAGTTACCCAAATCCAAATTTAAGCACCTAAATTAGTGTGTCCTGATAATTAAAGTAGCTAATCATCTGCAACTCTTAATGGCTTCAGTGGGAACTGTAAATGCGCATCACTTATAAAAATCAGGCCACTTTAATTAAAGTGGTTATCTTTAGGCTCCTATGCTAGAAAATTTTGGCCAGAGATGAATTTAGTATGCCAGATATTATCTTATTCTGTATATTTTGTAGTACAATAAAAATTCAACCTATTTTAATGAACAAAAATGATGGGTAGAAACCCAGCCATTTAAGGGGAGAGTCTTTGGATTCAGATGGTGATTACCTTTTATTAAAATTCTTTTGTGATGGGCAAGAACAAACACTACTTATTTTTGTTCAGTGTTTTTAATGCAGAAGTATCATAGACTACTATATTTGTCACCAAACTTGAGGTGAAGTACAAAAGTTAGTTGTAATTTATGTTAGAAGCTGTAATTTATCTTGTTAGCATCTGTGGTTGGCATAAGGAAGAGGTGAAGAGAGATGTAATAACTTAAAAACACTTGACTAAGTTTTTATCAATATTTGTATTATCCCTCCCTGCAGACATATTAACTACCCACTCATTAGCTAATATAATCACACTGAATCCCAAAACACCTCCCAAATTTTACCAGACAGGCAAAACAAAATAATTCACATGATTTGAAGAAAGCATGCTTGTTTAGAGATGATCTTTGGTCATGTAGCAATTCATCGAACCAATACAATAGTAATACTTGGTTTTATACTTTAATTCCAAAATCCTCAATATAATCCACATATGGCTTCCGTATGTTTTTAAATCCTGGCCTGTGTTCTTTCAATCTGTCTTTCAAATGATGCAATCTGAGGTAAGGTTAGCCAACCCTTATTTCTCTCTTGGGGGTGTAGTGTCCTTTTAAAGTCTAATGGCTATTCTTTTTGGTCACTTTTAATCTAATTTACATCCAGGTTGTCTTTCTTGATTTAATGATCTTCAGATCAGAAGTATTGTTCATTTTACATACCTCTGAGCTAGTCATAAAGACCATGTGCAGAATGATGGCCATGTTTATAATTGCTTCCTTCCAATCCACATGTATAACTGTACAATCCTAGGAAATGTGTTTCATGGATGAAACCTATCCAAGAAAAAGTGTAACCTTTCTGCCTGTTTTCTGCAATGCCCAATGCTGACCATGTACAATTTTTTAAAAAGACAATTTTAAATGTCTCTCTTGCTGTTTTATAATTAAGGAACTTTGTTGACCTATTCAGTTTTCATATAATTTTCCTTATTCTGTCTTAGTTTAAGGTTTTATACTGCTGCCTGTCACTTCCTTTGTGGGTCATAAGCATTTGACATCACTTTTAAAATTTATAAGACACAAACTAAATGTGTGATAGTCACTAAATTCAACTTTTCTTAGTAACATTTTGGCCACAGATGAGATCTGGCTAGAGATGAAGTTTTTATTGGCAAAAGTTATGTATTTATAACCTTCCAACAGATCAGAAATGTGTAGGATTCCCAGCTACACCAATAAACCGTTATGCCATTGTAACCCACACACCTCCTGAGTTTGGTGTGCTGTCACATCTAGCGGCACTGGGACCACTTAGAGAGAAATTAATGAGTCTGCTCTACACCCTTAGTTAAGAGCTACATGGCTTTTAGCTCATGCAGTAGAGCAGGGATTGGCAATCTTTGGCACACGGCCCATCAGGGAAATCTGTTGGTGGGCCGGGTCAGTTTGTTTACCTGCAGCGTCCACAGGTTCGGCCAATCGCAGCTCCCACTGGCCGTGGTTCGCCGTTCCAGGCCAATGGGGGCTGTGGGAAGCGGCGGCTCGGCCGAACCTGCGGATGCTGCAGGTAAACAAACAGTCTTGGCCTGCCAGCGGATTTCCCTGATGGGCCATGTGCCAAAGGTTGTCGATCCCTGAAGTAGAGGCTCATGCATTTAGCTCCAGAGGTCCTAGGTTCGATCCTCCCTGCCGACGAGCGGGGCCAGTCAGTGTTACACCATCACCTTTTTAATATTAGTATTCCCTTTACATGCTCTTTGATTTAAATATTCAACAGATCTCTCCATCCTGTGTATTATATTATACATCCTTTCTATTTGCTTAACTAGATTCCTGGTCTTAAAGAAAATTGGTGAGATATCTTTCCTTCTGTAGCTTATGGCACAGAGCTGATCCTCAATGAGTTTATCTGCAGATACCAGTGATACCAGTGAAACTGTTAAAATAAAAAATATTTATTGCATATGATATGAAATAATGTTGGATGTTAAGCTATTACACATAGTCTGCTTTCTTAAATTAAAGAAAAAGGTTATAAGCATGCAGGGGTTCTCTTTAATATATGATTTTCATCTAGTAATAGAAATGAGAAATCCTATTATCCTCATTTAATTTAGAAAGAAAGCACACAGGATCCTCTTTGGATCCAAGCTTCCTAATTCCAATTGACTCAGCATTCAAATAAAGATTTACAATTTCACATATCAAACTTTCAAGGAAATGGTCTTGTATTCTTACTATTAATTTAATAATGGTGGTGAAGAGCCTGGTAGTAAGTACAAATAGTACTGCAAATTTAAGTGGAGTCCATCAACATTTTCCAATATTTAAGTCATATTCAGATCTGGTGCAATTCCATTGGTTTTACTTGGTTACACTAAGTCTGATTTTAGCTCTTACTCATAAGGATAGCTCAAGCAGCAACAGGTCCCAAATATTTTTACATTACTTAAATGTAGGCTTGGCAAGCCAGTCAATTGGCCACCTATTATTTGACCACGCTCAAGTATTGTCAAATATTTCAGCAAGAATCCCCTGATCCACGGTGGATAAAGATTGATGATTTTAAAAAAATCTGATTTATTTAAATCTGATTTTTAAAATTTTGTTATTAAATTATCATTTGTTTTTTAAAATCAGTTTAAACTAAAAACTGAATTTAATACAAAATATGTCAAGGCCTACATTAATTATAATCTCTTAAAATATTTAAATAGAAATGCTGAATCCATGAGGTTCTACAAAAACTTTGAGTAAAAGACTGCTTTTCTAGGTAAAGAAAGAATTGGGAAAAACATTCAGCTTTTGAGGTCAAGCTTTGTAAATGTGGCACAACAGCTCATGTACTGTATTAAGGGCTTAATCCTGTGGGGACCCAGGGGCTCTGCTATGGGGTGCAAGAGACTGGCAAAGTCATCCAAGATACTAGGACCTGGCTTCTAACTCCAAGAAACACCAACACATAACTCATCAGAATCAATCACAGAGCCCACTTAGATACTCCTGTTTTATAGCTTTTCCCTACCTCACCTCTGATAGGCTCAGTTTTCAATTTAAAGAAAGTCACACCACTGAACAGATGGAAGTCACATGGTAAGCACCTGGGACCTGAGTTTTGCTGAAGTGCTAAACCAACTTCTGACAGCAATAACCTTTTCTGTAGGCACAAAAGGAATATTTTCTTCATTTGGACTAATTCATTCAAAGTTGATACATTGATTGGGAGTTGAAGAAGCTGGAAAACTCGTCTTTCTTGTCTCATCATGAATAAAATGAGGAGGAAGCAGATGAGATCTAGTTTTAAAAGTTTGAAGGATAGCCTGAGTAACTTATCTTCAACAGATTTAAGACTGGTCTATGCTGCAAACATAGGTCAGGTTAGCAGGGCTGTGAAAAATTTCACACCCTGGGTAATGTAGTCAAGGTGACCTAAGCTCCGGTGTAAATACTGTGATGTCAGTTTAGCTACTGTGTCTCAGATGGTAGATGTACTACAGCGACAAAGAACTCCTTCTGTAGTAAGTGTCTATATTATAGCAGCACAGCTACAGTGCCACATCTGCGTTGCTGTAGTTTACCTAGTGTAGACATATCCGAAGGGGTGTAGAAACTTAAGCTCCAGTCACTTTCACTTAGGCACATTTGAAAATATTCCCAGGCTCATCTGAAATAATCCAGTTTAATTTACTGACTACAGTTAATCCTTCTGTTCCTTTAATAAATTATTTAGTTGTAAATGTGAAACATATTTTGATAAGAGAAGTTTATGTATTGTGGTAGACCCAGGCCAGTTGGGTACAGCAGAGTAGTCCTATTGGGATCTGGGTGTACAGCAGAGTAGTCAAAGGCAGATATACTGGCCACTGAATAAGCAGTTTTCTATTCCCTGACTGATCAGAGCAGGGGCTACTCCAGGCTAGGGTGGACACATGACTCCAATTAGCCTGCAAAGAGTCAGGTGAAGCTGTTAGGCTAATGAGAACACCTGACTCTAAGTAAGGCCCCTATGATACTATAAAAGGGCTCACTCCGATCAGGCCAGGGAAAGCCAGGGAGCCAGAGAAAAGGAAGTGCGGCTGAAGGGCTGAGTAATGAAGACACCCTCAAGCCACTGGAAAGGGAGCCCTAAAGTAAGGGTGAAGAAGAGAGAAGCGGGAGAGCTGTGGGGAAGTGGCCTAGGGAAATGTAGCAACTCTGGCAGTGAAAGGTCAGCTGCCAACAGCTGCTGCCATTAGGGTCCCTGGGCCAGAACCCGGAGTAGAGGGCGGGCCCGGGTTCCCCCCCAACCTGTCACTACAGAAACACCTCCTGGGAGGGGAAGACAGGCCCCTGTCAGGACAGGAGGCTAAACTGTTCTGGAATAACCCTGTAGGGACAACAGAGACTGTGGGAGTTCTCTCACCAACCTCCTTGCTGGCTTATGATGAAAAGGGCTAAGTAGACTGTAACCCTGGCCCTAGAGAGAGAAGGGCTATGTGGAGGGTCGCAGTGAGCCTCTGAGGCTAGCATAAGCTGCCTGGAAGCGCGGGACCCACGGGGACAAGGTCGGAGCTCTGCCACAGTATCCAAAACATTTAAGGTTGGATTGTTTAATAATAAATTTTATATGCTGTTTTGTGTGTTTAATTAAATTCCAGTTACCGTCCTAATGCACCTTGACACACATAATGAGCAAAATATTAATTATCTAGTAAAAAAGCAATACATTATTCACCATTTTCTAACATACTAAACTACAATTAATAATCTGAAAACATTAAGCTCTACGATTGCTTAAATAAATGTGTGTAGTTACGGTGTACCCTCCTAGATAGCAAAAAGATGTACGAAATCTAGTGTGTAAAGGCTCTATTTAGTTGTAAATCAACATGTTTTAATGGTTATATCAAGCAATGAGATTGCAGCTTCTTTAGAAAATAACTGAAGTACAAATGGGAAAGTTGATTAAAATTGATTATTTAAATAGAGGCTTTCCACTTGGAAATTTAAATAAATCCACCCTGTCCTGATGTAGGTGGAAGCCTATCTTTGCATCATGGTGCATTCTTTATTACGTTTTGCATTTTTTCATAATAGCCTTTTTGTGACTTACTAACCATAAGTCATCCACTCCTATGCTTCCCTATATTTTGTTGCTGTTGTTTTGCCCTGACTTTGTTGGTCTAATGCAGTTTTACTAGGAAAAAGTGTTTTGAAAGGTCTGACTTCTGTTATGAATGATCTAGATTGTGTTTGTTCTCCATTTTGTCATGGGTGTTTGTGTTACCTAAAGTCATTTAGTTTTGATAGTGTTTGCAATGAAAGTGTTAGTGTGATACCTTACCTGATACCTTAAAGCTCCAAAAAGTATCTCAAAATCCTCCCAGAGGTTGTCCGTAAGTTGTTGTTGTTTTTTGAAGTGTTCACATTTGCTGTTACTTAACAGAGGTAGATTGCAACATCAGATGGACAAGTAGACTACAGTGTAGTGGCTACTATTATTATTTTTATTTTACTTGTAAGTAGTGTAGCAGCTAATAGTAAGTAGGTGGTCAGTATAGAAAGAGAGAAATCGCTGCTACTTGATTACTTTTCCAGCCTCTCTTTTACTGGTCTTATGATTTTGGGGTCCATCTCCTCATGACTAACTCTAGTGCATTGCTGCATTTTGGCTTTCTCATTCTTGGGAAAGAATGTCCATAGTGAAAACTGCAAAGCTTTGTGGTGACATTATCACTGTCCCTTGGTCCCTGCTGAGGCTGCTTCTGTGTCTGTTCCTGCTTGCTTGAGAGTTTCTCTGGGAAAGGGCAAGGTGGGGGTGGGGGCAGGTTCACTCCTGGTTCTTACTCCTTCTCACATGGCTTAGCGGAGGTTGGTGCTCCATGGGCCCTAGCATCCCCAGAAGGTGGGAGGCTCACTCCTACAGAGTGCCTGGTTTGGAGACACTGAGGGAGGAAGGGTAATTCTGGCTGGGCTTCATCCTTTCCTCAATGCTATAGTACTTGCTGAAGGCTGCTTTTGTGTTTGCTCTGCCAGATTAACAGTTTTTCTGCTACTGTGGAAGATGGTATGCTGAAAGAGAAGGGTTAGTGATCTAAGCTGGTATAACATTTCCTAGGTTCTAAGAAAAAAGACACAGTGGAAACTATGCTGGACATGGTGTGAGGGGTTGTGAGGTGTTCAGTGCTTATATGCTGATCAGGGCCGGCTCTAGGCACCAGCCTAGGAATCACATGCTTGTGGCGGCAAATTGTAAGGGGCGGCATTCAGGCCAATCTTAGGGTGGCACATTCCGCTCTGCCCTTTTTTTTTTTTGCTTTGGCGGTGCTCCGGCCGGCTTTTTTTTTTTTTCTGCCTGGGGCGGCAAAAAAGCCGGAGCTGGCCCTGATGCTGATCAAAAAAAAAAAATTAGCTAAGTTCATAGAGGATAGGTCTATCAATGACTAGTAGCCAAAATGGTCAAGGATGCAACCCTAGCCTTTGGGTGTCCCTAACCTCTGACTGCCAGAAACTGGGCCTGGATGACAAAGGATGGATCACTCAATAAATTGCCCTGTTCTGTTCATTCCCTCTGAATCATTTGGCACCAGCCATTGTCAGAAGACAGGATACTGGGATAAATGGGCCATTGGTCTGACCCAGTATGGCCATTCTTATGTTCACGATAATAGGAGGTTTCATCAGCTTTCAGTTTGGACCTTTTTTCTTACCAGGTGTTGCAGTCCATTTGGGAAGTACTGGGTCCATTGTTGATTGATATTGTCAGTGTTTCCCTGGGTGAGGGAAGAACAGTGGCTCCAGCAGCTCTTAAACAAGGTCGTTTTCAAGAAACCAACTCATTATGTTGTCAGTCTTGCTAACTGTGAACCTGTGTCTTATCTACCATTTTTAGGCAATGTCATTGGGACGGTTGTAACAGAACAACTCTGGCAATTTCTTGATTTTTCAATTTCCTTGACCTTCAATAATTTGATAATAGGCTGGATTTGGGGTAGAAACTACACTGATTATATTAGAGTGGTAGCCTTGTTAGTCTGTATCAGCAAAAACAAGGAGTTGTAGCACTATAAAAATGATTTTTCCTCCCTTCTTGTCAACTATTGAGAATAGCCCATTTCCACCTTAATTGAATTGGCTTGTTAGCACTGACACCTCCCCCACACACTTGGTAAGGCAACTCCCATCTTTTCATATGCTGTGTATTTATACCTCTCTACTGTATTTTCCATTCCATGCATTTGGATGAAGTGGGTTTTAGCCCACAAAAGCTTATGCCCAAATAAATTTGTTAGTCTGTAAGGTGCCACAAGGACTCCTCATTGTTTTTACTGATTATATTAGTTGATGATCTCCTCCTAGCAATGGACAAAGATGGAGACGAGTCCATGTTGGTTCTTTTAGATTGGTCATCAGCCTTTGATACAGTTGACCATGAAATATTGACTCATTTGCAGGCACCAGCTGGGATGGATAGAGCAGCTCTTGAAAGACTCCATTGTTATATCCATGCCCTCATTGATGAAAGGCAATCACCTTTGTGAAGCTGGTATATGTTTTGAGGATGATGATAGTCTGGGGTGCTTCTGGATACCCATATAGTGACAGTAGCGCAGACTGCTTTTGTCCATCTGCACCTGGCAAGATGAGTGTGACCTTTTCTCTCTAATGTGGACCTTACCACAATTATCCATACCTGTGCCTTCTCAAGATTAGGTTTCTGTAATGTGCACTACATGGGGCTACACCATGGGACCATTCCGAAGTTGAAGATAGTGCTGAGTGTTGCCGCCCACTTATTAAATGGAAGTGCATATTGGAGGAGGCGCATTAGACTAGTGCTCTAATCTGCACAGGTTTCCAATAAGCTTTGGGGTGGAATTGAAAGCTTTGACTTTTGGACCCCAAAATGATTTCTGACTTGATTACCTGAGAGATCATCTCTCTCCCTCTTATATCCTGTCCTATTTGTGATCAGCAGAGGTGCTCAAGCTTGCTGCTGACAGGGCAGTGTCTGTGAGGTCCTGTGTTTTGGAACTCACTTTCTCCTTTGGTTTGCCAGAGCCAAGATGTGTTAACTTTCTGGATACACTGCAGATCCCATTTTTTCCCTCTGTTCCTTAAGGCTGTTGAGGAGGGAGTGGGCTAAGGTGGCTATTTTATGGTCAGTCCTTTGTTTATGTTGTGGTTTCTGGTTTATGGAACAAGCTCCCAGAGCACTAGATGGAAGCCTATAGCTCTACTTTTGGAAATTTGAAGAAATTAAGAAATTAAATAAAACAAATAAAAGGACTGGGCCCCACTACCCATCATTCTTGTTCTGGAGGAACCATCTCTAATGGTGAGACGGTAGCCAGTTACTATGTCTCTGTGTTCTGTGGACTCTCAGATGAAGCTGCCAACAAAATTTCACATTAATACCAGTTGTCCTGGTAGGTTTTTATATGTATATTTATTCACAAGAAACTGGACTGAGACCAACTCATCTTACATAAGCCATTAAACAGGCTTCTGACGTGTGTGACTTGGTCACTCTTAAGATTGATTCAGTCCAGTGACATAGCAGTGAAATATTCTGTATCCCAATCCCTTGGCCTTGAATATATCTTTAATTTAAATTTTACTCAGTACTGAAATTGTAAGTGGGACAGGATCAGACCAAGTGTATAGAATAGTGCAAGCCTGTCTCTACTGGAACAAGATAGCAGCAGTAACTGTAATTTTTGCTTTTGTTTTGTAGGAAACGGAATTTGAGAAACCCATTTACCTCTGTTGAGGTAATTATAATTGACCTGTAAAATTGGGGGGGATTGGGAAAGAAAGTAAAGCTGCACTTAGTATGGAGCACTAGGCTTTGATTAGACCTTTAAAGGAGAATCTCTCCAGAGAGGGTTAGATAATTTTCTAATAAACCTGCATACAGTATTAACTCCCTGACTCTTTTATAGTTGCAATTTTTTAACATTTACTTCTCATTTGTGTTCTTTCGTAAACTTTGCTCTTGTTGGCTATGCACTTGTTTCATTTAAGTAGCCCTAACTAGCCTTATTTTTATGGTGGGGATTTCTCTACATGCCATCATATGGTTTGGTTTTAAAAAATATTTTTGTAAGGATTGGTATCTTGCAAAGATCATTAGCTAGTCTGAAATGGATCCACTGAAATGCTATTATCAGTACATGCTCCATGAGAAAGGGCTAAGCTTTTACTAATTGCTTTGGTGTGTGGGTCTTTGACATGGTAACCTCTGCATGTTTGATTGCAGCTTCTGAATTTTTGATTGTATACCAATAAAATACTTTAAAAAAATTATTGTAATTAGCAGCAGCATCTTTTGAAAAGCACTTTGAAGTACATACGAGAGTTCTTCTCGTCCAAGGAGCAATGCACAGTACTGGGAGTAAGGAACTCCCAGTTCTCTCTCTCGAACTCCTTCTGTGACATGACTGAAAGGAAAAACTTCAGAGGAGGTTCCTATCTAATATGTAAAATGATCCCTTAAGGGTTTCATTTAGTGTTATCAGAATATTCAGGCATTTGGATATCCGGCTGTAGGAGTTTGGGGTTTATTTACTAATTGTATGTTGAGGTGGCAAGAATTAGTAACCTTATGGCATTGTCTATACTAGGCATTTTTCTGTATTTCCCACCATTATCGTCACTTGTGGAAGCAACAATGAGAATATTAGTGTTGACAAGGAGTTGCCAGTTTTTTAACCCCACTGTGTCATCAAGAGCTGCACTGAGTATGGGTCAATGACATGGTGGCTAAAACACAGTGGCTGGCCTATGTTAACTCTCCCCCCAGAGGAGCTTCATTAGTGGTAGCAGTGGTGAGAACAATGAGAGAAGTCTAATGTAGACACAGCTTCTAGTTACAGCCTGCTAGCTAAAGCTTCAAAGCTGGGAAAAAAAGTTTGAATTAGGCAGCTTCTACTGAAAGTTCAAGTAATTCAGTCTTGTCACTGCTCAAATGAATACCTTGAATTTCTCTAAATACATGTATTTAAATGGTCTGTATGAATTTCATCCTGTAGAAAAGCACATTG
This sequence comes from Chelydra serpentina, assembly GCA_037349315.1. Lineage (NCBI taxonomy): Eukaryota > Metazoa > Chordata > Testudines > Chelydridae > Chelydra > Chelydra serpentina. The sequence goes on from JBAIAC010000010.1 coordinate 52,196,628, forward strand.
AAAGTTGGCTTGTTATGCATGATTATTTGAATCTGTCTGTGAGAATCTGACTTATGCACATGAGATTGGAATCTTTTGAGCAGTAGTATCTGTTGGGCCACGCCTGTGCCATGTATGTTCTTGTGCACTCCACCCCTCAACTAAGGGCATATAGGGCAGAGTGGCTCTGACTGCCTCTCACTTCCCTTTTACTGCCAGTGACAGCGAGAGGAAACTTTGTAGTGTTCACCTGCTACCCCATAGTGCCCCTTCATTGAAGCAATTATGTAAATGTTTGTAAATATTAGTAATTACCATAATTAGTTCAGGAGCATTTTTCTACCCTCATGGCAGCTCTTTTTTGTTTTCTTTAGATTTTCTGTCTTTCGCCTGAGTACTAATTAGTGCCAAGGTGCCAGCTGGTGTAATGGCCAAGTCTAAATCCTCTGACTTCAAGCCATACCACTCATGTGATTGACTTATTCCATTAACAGATGGACACTGGTGTCTTTTCTTTTTCAAGAGCCATGGATCCAGACCATTGCTCTGTGTGCTGGACCTTCTTTACCAGAACTCATCACTCCAGAGATACTTGGCTCCAGGAGGTAGAGTTTTAGCCATCCATAAGGGGTTAATTGAGTTCTGAAAGGTGTTCTCTTATGCCAAAAAGGGACTCTTTTTTTCCTATTGATCCCAATCCTCAAGTATCCCTGTAAATAGGGATGAACCCAAAGGCACCCTGGACCAAATGGCACTAAATCTATTCTGATATTGAAACAAAGATTCCTCATAGTCACCAAGATCCCCAGTACCATAGTCCATGACAGTATTACAGGCCTGTTCCTACCTACTGACATTGAGCTCCTGGCACTGGCATCAGTTCTGATGCCACTAGTACCAGTTTCTCTGGCATAAGAAAGAATTAAACCCTCAGTACTGGTAATGTCTTATCCTACCACTAAGATGTCACCGCCATCTCTAGAACATATTTACTCTTCCTTCTCTTTGCCCACATACTCTTTCCAGAATTAAGATGAGACCTATCTCCAGATGTCCATTCCCCATCTCCTCTCAGGGATTCCCCAAACAATTCCTGAATCACCCTCTTCCCAGAGATTATCCAAGTGGATCATTCAGTGCATTACATCTTGTTGCCAACAAGCAGATATGCCCCTTCCCTCAGGCAACAGGGCCTGCTCAACTAGAGCTTGAGGCATCCTCTTCATAGACCCACAGGGCAGCCATTGGGAGCTAATTTTATATCTTTAACAAACATTAGGCTCTGGATCAGAGAGCAAATCAAATGCCAAATTTGGGAGAGCAGTTCTGTAGCTAGAACTCCTCAGACCCTCCTTTATTAATCTGGGAACTGCTAGTCCATCACCATAAGTAGGATCCATACTAACCAAGACTCGAGGTGAGAATTATTACTTATCTCTACAGTAACTGTGGTCTTTAAATGGTTTTGTCCTTATGAATCCCATGGCCGCCCCTCTTCTCCGTTCCTTTGGAGTCCATCTGTGCTGGGATTGTGAATTAGCAAGGAAACGGAGAGGCAATCAGGGCTGGTCTATCCCATATGTCATTGGGTGGGTGCAGGGCAAAGGTGTGGCTCCAACAGACATTGCTGGACAAAAGAATCCAGTCTCATGCACGTGCAGCACATATGTACCATAAATGGGGTGGGGTCCACATGGACAATTTTTTTCTAAGAACCACAGTGACTGCAAAGTGGTAAATAGTTACTGTTTTGGTATTATCTAGATTTTTAAAAATTAGTAGGTGTGTAACACTGAGAGAACACACATCTGAAAAATAATGGGAGGCCACCTTTGCAATGCAAAAGGCAACAACCTCTTTATTTCTTTCCCTTTGTTAATGTTGTTTGAGGAAACTTACTTTGTTAAAAAAGCTTCATGTTTCTGTTTGTTTTATTTCTAGCATATTATCAAGTTTCACCGTGCCTCAAAAGCAAATAAAAAGCCCATGCAGTTGCCAAGATCTATGGTTAAATCACTACTCTATCAGATCCTTGATGGAATCCATTACCTCCATGCAAACTGGGTGCTTCACAGGGACCTGGTAAGTACTCTGTTTTATCTGATATCGAAAAGTTCACATATGTATTCTTGGGAAGAGGAAGAAAAGTCACAAGTAATAATCTTGCCTATCGATCCTTACAGCTCTTCCTGTTATTGTTACTGGATACTATTGGAGGCTTTAAAAATGAAAACAAACTATGTGTTCACATTGTTTTTATCTGCCACATCTGAACTAAAACAATGATACTGCATCCGGTAAAAGGAATGCAGATACCAATGTCTGAAAACAATACACCAGCCAGCTGGTATGTATTTGTAGTATACGTGTGTGCTCTACTTTAAAAGGGCAGTTTACTATGAAGGTGATAACTTGCACATAAGCCAAACAGTGTGTAAGGTTATCATAAAAGCTAGTGAAAGACTAATTTCTTCTGTGGAGTATTTTTTTCATATGATATTTTTTCTGGCAGTGGGAAGTGAATTGCGATCAAGTTGTCAGCTTTGCAAGTTTCGTGTGACCTAGAGTGGCTCTTGAAAGTGGTTGCAGATTATGAAAGCTGCCAGTTGCCCCATCTATGCTAGGTGTTTCCCACCATTTCTAACACTAGTACTGCGAAACACTAATGTAGACAGCCTGTAGAATTTCTTTGTGCAAGGTAAACAACATAGTGGTTAAATGTTCTACCATTGTTAGAACTCCACCTGTGGTACAAAGGTGGGAGCTCTAAAGAAAAGTAGTCTAGTATATACAGTTACAGAAGGCTAATATTTGGATTTTTTTTGTAGTTACCAACAGTTTTTTGGCCTGCTACTAGCATCTCCAAAAGATTTCAGTCATTTTCAAGTTTTGATGGCTGAGACATGGGTTGTTGCCATATCTTAGTGATAAAATGAAAGGAGGGAATCTGGCTTATTTTTCTAGTTGCCAGGATAACTGCTTCATTGCAGAGAGTTAAAGAAGTTAATTAAAGTTGACCTGTGCCTTAATGGTTTTTAAATCTTTAACAGGTTATTCCTCTACTCTTCGATATTAATATATTTGTGCTTTTCTGTGTCTGGAATAGTAGGTCTGAGCAACAGCAGGAAACAAAGTTCAAAAATAGGACTGATTGTAGTGCTTAATTTCCCATTTTTCTCAGAAGAAGGTCTGTGAAAGAGGTGTCACTTATGCAAAATGTGAAGACATCATTAAAAATGGCTTAAGACAAAAACCTAAAAACAAAAAACTGCTCAACTACATTTAAAGAAAGCATGAATGATCTTAGGACCATGCCACGTAGTCTCAAAGATGTGTTTTCTTAAGAGTTTGGTTTCTTGGCAAGGCAGCTACCTATAAGAAGCCTAAAGACTTGGGAATTTCTCTCTCTTTAACCTATGCTATTTACACTCAGGTTGGCTGATGATACTTTTGTGGATCCTATCTGTTGTCAGTATATATGGAGCAAAGGTGGTGCCAGGAGTCTTTGTATTCTTCCTTAGAAATGACAGTTGTCTTTGAGGGAGGGAAGAATTTTTTTCTGTATCACACGTGGAATGATGATGCCAAACAGAGCTTTCTATAACTAGGAAGGGAGAAAACCAGAAGACACTGAAGTTCACTGGGTTCTTGTATGTAAATCTAATTTACTAGGAAGTGTTTAGATACCACAGCAATGGGTGCTACAGAAAACCCATAAACACACACACTGTACTGGTGATTAAAGACACTCAGAATGCATGTGTGTTTTAAAAGAAAGAACTGCAGAATAAAGCCCCTTTTAAAAATCTTGTAAGTCTCAAGTAATTAAAATCACATATTGATGCACAGCAAACAATACAGTTCTGCAGAAAAGGACCTGGAGATTACATTGGATGGGAAGCTGGATATGAGTCAGAAGTGTGCCCTTGTTGCCAAGAAGGCTAATGGCATATTGGGCTGCATTTGTAGGAGCATTGCCAGCAGACTGAGGGAAGTGATTATTCCCCTCTATTTGGCACTGGTGAGGCCACATCTGGAGAATCTAGGCTTGCTTAATCTGCAGAAGAGAAGAGTAAGGGGGATTTGGTAGCAGCCTTCAACTACCTGAAGGTTGATTCCAAAGAGGATGGAGCTTGGCTCTGGAGTGGTGGCAGATGACAGAACAAGCAGCAATGGTCTTAAGTTGCAGCGGAGGAGGTCTAGGTTGGATATTAGGAAACACTATTTCACTAGGAGGGTGGTGAAGCACTGGAATGGGTTACCTAGGGAAGTGGTGGAATCTCCATCCCTAGAGTTTTTAAGGCCCAGCTTGACAAAACCCTGGCTGGGATGATTTAGTTGGGGTTGGTCCTGCTTTGAGCAGTGGGTTGGACTAGATGACTTCCCGAGGTCTCTTCCAACCCTAATCTATGATTCTGTTTGTTCTAGTGGTTCACATCCACTCTTGAGATTGGAGTTAATATGCTCATTTAACAACTCATTTAAATGTTTAATGATTAAAAAAAACTCAGTTATGTTTCCCAATATATTCACCTTCTTACCTTCTTGTTATTTGTACTTATAAAACAATTGTATCTACATTTCCATTAAATTGAGTCAAAGTGTGTATGTGAACTATTTCCCTTATTCACTAAGCCTGATATTTGTTTCTTGTTTTGTCTTAGTTGGTTGGTTACACCCTTTAGAAACAAAATACTTTTTTCTATTTTATGTAAAGCAGTGTTTTACAGCTGGGCACATGATGTCTTCCTGATTAGATAGTATAAGTAATTTCTAGTTATTTGTAGCAATTCAGCAAGAATAAGAACCCTGGGAAAAAACATAACGTGTAAATGTCATAAATTTACAAATCTAAAGCTATAACATTATCAGAGAATATTTATATCATAGTACCAGTCAAACTGTTTTAGTATAATACAAAAAGAAATGATGTTTAGAATTTACCGCACACAAACTACATTGAAAAATGCCGAAACATAAGAGCTAGACACTTGCTGGAGTAGTGGGAGAGATATCATACATTTTATTGTGCTGTTGCACTTGTGACGTTGGACTCCATATACTTTATGAAAATATGCTTATAAATGTGAATATGATGTAACTGGAATATTCTTTTTGCAAAAGGTTTCTTGTAAGGTATCATTACAAATCTTATAATCTACTGAGTGTGTTCATCCTATTTGTTTACATGTATTATTTCTATGTCTGGAGTTAGAATAGGATATAAACTTGTATTACTAATGTAAACATATTAAGGGTGCTTCAGAATCAATTAATTGTAAATGGCTCTGTTTACTTGCAAACCTTCCTGTGTACATGTGGCCCAGCCCAGGAAGAATGGAGGCTGTGGTGTTACAGGACATCTGACCATGTCACATTATGCTGGAATCCATCTTAAATCTGGTACTTTTCCATTTAGAAGGAGGGGTGGAGACCCAGAGAGACAAAATATTCCTGCCTTGTGCCAAAGCTATAAAAGGGGGTGGAGCAGGACAAAGGGGCTGCCAGTCACGAGAAAACACCTGCTTACCACCTAAGATGTCTGCTGGAACTAACAAGGACTGTACCAGGGGAAAAGGATTGGGCCCAGACTAGGAAGAAGTCTAGTCTGTGAAAGAAACTTATTGGAACATTTCTGAGGGTGAGATATTCCTTGTAATCAGTTTCTTAATGTATTAGGCTTAGACTTGTGTGTGTTTGTTTTATTTTGCTTTGTAACTTACTTTGTTCTGTCTGTTATTACTTGAAACCACTTAAATCTTACTTTTTATACTTAATAAAATCACTTCTGTTTATTAATAAACCCAGAGTAAGTGATTAATATCTGGGGGAGCAAACAGCTGTGCATATCTCTCTGTCAGTGTTATAGAGGGCAGACAATTTATGAGTTTACCCTGTATACGCTTTATACAGAGTAAAACGGATGTATTTGGGGTTTAGAGCCCATCGGATGTCTGGGTGCTGGAGCTGAGCTGTTTTTTAGTTAGTCTGCAGCTTTGGGGGCATGGCCCAGACCCTGAGTCTGTGTTGCAACAGGCTAGCATGTCTGGCTCAACAAGGCAGGATTCTGGAGTCCCAAGCTGTCGGGGAAAACAGGCTCAGAGGTCATTTCAGCACAGCAGGTGACAGTTCCAAGCAGATCTCTGTGACCGAACCTGTCACAGCACTTAATCAAAAGAAAATGGCAAAAAATTAGGATAGTAAATATATTCATGGAGATCCCAGGATCTGTAATTCTTGGATACCTGAAAATAATTACTCGGAGAAATTATTTTTAAGACCATCAGTATTGGCCAAAAGAGTCAACGTAAAGAATTGCAAATTGGTAAACAAATTGAACAATGTGAACTGACAAATCCAGGAAAGGTGACACACACAGCCATAGAGGAATGTGTGAGGATTTTAAAAAGCCATGGGGCCAAATTCAAATGTGAGTCAAAGTCATGTAATTTATACTTTCTTCCAGGTCCCTTGTTGTATTTTGTTCTACCAGCTTAAACTTCCTTGTGCTCAAATTCAGAAGTGATACATAAATTGGTGAAAGTTAGACCCCCATTACGCTTGCTTACATCCTCTCAACCGAAGTATAAGGGAATGTAATCTAGAGTAGCATATGTGCAGCGTCACCACAAGAAGACATAAATCAAAATACAGTGGCTTTGACTTTAACTTACACGACCTTCCAGCTGCTTGTTATATTGGACTCCCTTACAAATGAGTAGGGCAGATGTAAGTAGGTTTAAGGTAGTCCAAACGAGTGTATGAAGATTTAATTTACACCACTTTCTAGATTTGTCCAACATGTCTCATGGATCTTTTTATTGTGAGCTCTTCTGTTCACATCATCTCCCCACTCAACTCATTTTATTTTAACTAAAATTTAAAGATGTAAACAAAATAGAAAAGTAGCTGCAGTGTTCTACTGTTGTGCCAGTGTTGAACAATTGTTGTACTTTTAAAAATGAGAAATTGATTCTTATTTTAATAATGCTGCGTTAAGAAGGAATAAAGGCTATTACCAGCAATTATCAAATGTAATCTTTAGGAAGAAGTATGTTTTTGTCTGCACCTTCTCAAGTACCCTGTTGGGTGGCAGTTTGGAAAATGTCATCATTCTAAGGCTTAAATGTTCAAGTTAAACTGATTACTATTGGTTATTGAGATTTTTTTCTTTAGATTTAATGCAACTATGTTGATAAACTTTTTATAATATTGGGGTTAATTTTTTTTTCTGTGGGAGATTAAAAGACTAAAGGGCTTTGTACAAATATGAATATTTTGTTGAGATTAAATACAACTTTTTCATCAGCAGAAAAGTGGCTTTGGAGAGGATATGCCTTACCTGATTATTCTATTTAATAAGGTGTACATTTTAAAAGATGAAAGTAATTAACCATTGGAACATTTACCTTAGATCGAATTACCGTGGGGTCTGCACCATGTGGGGTTGACGGGAGAAACTCCCCCATCGACTTACCTTACTCTTCTCATCAGGGGTAGCGTACAGGAGTCGACTCTTTACTAGACCCGTTAAATTGACCGTTAGTCGACCCCGGCTGTAGTCTAGACATACTCTCTCTTTTGTGCTGAATCGGGCAGAACAGGGACTTGAATCTGGATCTCCCATATCCTGGGTGAAAGCCCTAACCACTGGGCTATTGGCTATTTTGGGGTCATTTTCATGAAACATTTAGAAATATCTCGTTTTCACAGAACAAAAAGAAATGTTGAAACCTTGAAATTTTGTATGAAACGAAATTCTTTTCTGGCAAGCCCTAATTAATATTTTCTTGTGTTCTGAGATCCTCAAGTGAAAAACGTTATATAGTGCAAATTATATGATTATCTTTTTGATGAACTCATCCCAGCGAATTGGAAGCATTAAGGAGCATTTAAAATAAAAGTTAATTACATGGTGGACAAAAAGCTTCCTCCATTTTTGACTGCTTTACACAATATATCAGAAAGATGTTTGATAAACTGTAAGGGCTAGTCTACACTACCCGCCTGATTCGGCGGGTAGTGATCAATGTTCTGGGATTGATTTCTCGCGTCTTGTCTAGACGCGATAAATCGATCCCAGAAGCGCTCCCCGTCGACACCGGAACTCCAGCTCGGCGAGCGGAGGAAGCGCTGTCGACGGGGGAGCCTGTCTGCTGCTGTGTGGACCGGGGGTAAGTAATTTAAAAATCGATCTAAGATATTCGACTTCAGCTATGTTATTCACATAGCTGAAGTTGCGTATCCTAGATCGACACCCCCCCGCCCCCCCACTGTGGACCAGCCCTAAGAAAGAGGCACTCGTGATTTCTACATGGGGCTTGTAGGTAGTGAGAAACTGATCATGTTTGGAAGGACTCCTTAGTGGGGGAGAGTGTTATTTGTATTGATTTATAGAGTGCTATACATTTACAATGTACTGTACAAACATAGAGTTAAACATGTTTCCTGTTTCAGAAAGCTTGTGATTAATTTAAAAAAATGACCTAAAATGCTGCAGAACTGAAGCAGGTTTTTTTTTCAAAACAGGCAGTTTTTCAATGTTGCATTTCAGATTCTAATTGAAGAAAATGTATGTGGTTTTGAAAGATTAACCTACAATGAAGAAATAGAAGAATCACTTTAAAGAAGTCTGATGATCTCCCCTTCAACAAGTGAATCTGAGCAAGGATTTTCAAAAGCTGATATCAAAAGTAAATTTAGACTTATGTTCACTCATCAGTCTTTTGACAACCAGTTGCTCAGCAGGAATGCAGAACTGTTGGAACCTGCCCTGCTGCCAACAATTTGGTGACAAGAAAATCTTCAAGCTAGCACAAATCAGGATGTATATATGCCTTTCTATAAATAAATAAATAACCAACCAACCTGTCTGCCTGTTTGTTTAAGTTTTAGAATATGCTTTCCATTTAAAAATGTAAGTCCTTACAATAGATATCGCTTGTAATTTGTTGTCTTGATTGGTGCTTTTCTGCATCTGTCTACTGGTTCCCATGTTGTACAAAAAGAGTTGGGTTAAGGTTAGGGAGGAATTCCTCAGTCATTCCTCCTGACCCTTTACAGCCTAGGGATCTTATCACAGTATGTAAGTATCTTAAAGAATCAAACCAGGATCTTCAGAAAGGATTTCTCATGTTTCCAGATTGGGAGGGTGGTAATGATTAGAAGATATTTGGAAGGGCGGTTTCTGCTTGAGTGATTTGGAATAGTGTGCTGAAAGACATAGTGGAAGCAGATTGTACTGATACCTTTAAAGAGATGTTCATTTGTTGTCCAATAATGTATGAGTATGTCACCTAAAACAGGGTTTACCCGCTGACAAATAGGTTTCATTTTGGTAGGCCTATTGTTTTCTACATCCTTAAAATGTTACGTTTATCAGCGTCAACTTCAGAAGGTCAGGAGTGTCTTTGCTTAGAACACTAGTATGTGCCCCTTCATTTCTAGAGAGACTAAGGGCTGGTCTACACTAACCCCCCAATTCGAACTAAGATACGCAACTTCAGCTACGTGAATAACGTAGCTGAAGTCGAAGTATCTTAGTTCGAATGAAAAGGTACTTACCTGGGGTCCACACGCGGCGCGCAGGCTCCCCCGTTGACTCCGCCTACTCCGTTCGTGGAGTAGGATTACAAGCGTCAACGGGGGAGCACTTCCTTGTTCGATTTATCGCATCTAGACAAGATGCGATAAATCGAACCCAGAAGATCGATTGGACTCCTCCGACGCGACGCGTAAGTATAGACGTACCCTAAGGCTACGTCTACACTGCATAGCTTACAACGGTGTGGCTGTGCCGCAGCAGCCACGCTGTTGTAAGGTGCACTGTGTGGCCACTCTTTATCACTGGGAGAGAGCAAGGGGCGGTAGCTTCTTTGCCAGAAGCACGGCTCCCGCCAACAAAGCGCTGTCCACATCGGCGCTTTTTGTTGCTAAAACTTGTCGTTCAGGGGGGTGTTTTTTCCCCACCCCGAGCGACAAAAATTTTAGCAGTGAAAGTGCCAGTGTAGACAAAGCCTTAGTGTTGTAAGGTTATATATGTCTGCTAAGGTCCACTGAATCTTACAGCATTTGAATACATCCAGACAACAAAACATCTTCCAGAGGTCCATTAGCACATGCTTTCCCTTTTTTGGATAACTTACTAAGACTTCTGTGGTTTGTAGATGCATTTTACAAATGAAGAATTATAATTGCTGTCAGGGAAGAGCTTAACCCAAGGTTTAGAAAGTTTTACACCAATAAAACTTTGACAGGAAATAAAACGTGTTGGTGTAAGGTAAGTCAGAAGAAAGAAGGTACTGATTTGCATTCTTCTAGCTGCATTCTGCCAGTAAATTCAACAGCTACATGTGGCTCCTCTGAGAGCTGCTTATCTGCTCTCCTGTGGAGTGGAGAATGGAGAGAGGACAAAAAATAAAAGTAGTTCAGGAATCTGTTTATTTCTTTTCTTGATGTAGGAAAAACAGAAGGAAAATGTTCTCATTTCTAATGGAGCAAATTCACATGCCATCTGCTTTATAAAGCATTTTAGTAAATAGATAATGTATTTAGCATGCTGGTGCAGCTGTCCTCTTGGAGTGAGCAAACTGAGCTTTACATTCTAAAAACAGCTCTTTAAAGTGCCTCCTTTCCAGTGACTGTATTCTTGCAAATTCTCTCTCTTTTCTGTTTTGTTCTTAGAGAATGCCGCCTTTTCTCAGCTATGATGTGATCAGCTAATATCACATCTGTCTAAATGTCTGTCTTATTCAGTGGCATAATCCATCACGAATAAGGTTTAAACGTTCATACTTTTAATTCTGGAAGGTGATGAAGCTTGAAGCAGATCAGAGAAAACAGAGCTGCACATGCGTACATAGTATGTGAAAAAACAAAGAAAAATGTTGTATTTGCATTTGTTCTCAGGTGTTGCTCCCCTTCTTGTGGTCTCTAGTATATATTCCTCTTCACTTGTAACATATACAGTAGCTGTTCCCACTATATTAGGATGCTGCACTAATGTAGCAGACTGTGTTGCATCTAAATTAGTCAGTGCTGATCAATGGTCCAGTAACTTGCACTGACCTGTAACAGTGAATGCTTGCTTTCTTTTGTTAGCTTTATCACATTCTGTGATCTCTGTCAGACTTACTTTGCTGTAAAAATGACAGGCCTGTTAGGTATTTCACAAAAGAGTTGTCTCTGAACCATCATCTTTCCCCCACTTTTTTGCTTGTGTTTAAAACCTTTTAGGGTGCAAATTACATTTAGTTTTAGTGTAGGTCAGATCTGTTAACAAAACACACGGTAAATTAAAAAAACACCCTAGATGAAATTATTTGTGCTAGCTATATAAGGATCAAATTGTGAGAGACTCCTCTCAGGAGCTGACAATTAAGTTTTTAATTGAATAGTAAGAGAAGGGTTGTTGCAGTCTTATGCATATGTTTTGAATTTCATATAACAAGCATTTCAAAGTAAATTTTTTCAGCCACTTTAATGAATTACAAAGCTATCTTTGTGCATGACGGGAGCACTTCTAAAATCCACTGTTCTGTAGCTTCAGAAATACCCTGTCAGCTTTTAGCCGCATATGCCAGAAAATCTGGTCAATGAGGATTTGTGACATATATCCGTTCAACAATTCTCTTACAGTTTTTATGCAGAAAAGAAAATCTTGAAACCATCTAACTTAGCACATAGCTGGCTTACATGTTATCTCATGTTTTGGTTGCTATTTCCTATTGTCGTCCTTCTCCTTCCTATTGTTTGTTATATTCTCATGGTTGAGTCCTGTCTGAAATTAGATTGAGTTCCTTGGCAGGGGCTCTTATTCTACTTTGTACAGCGCCTAGACAAAAGGGACCTCTGGGTGGTACCGAAATACAAATAATTTATTCACATCCTCTGTCCACCAGACATGCCAAACCCTTGAAAAAAATGCAGAAATTAGGCTTGTTTTTAGCTGAATTGGCTTTTGTGTTGCTTGTTGGCTAGTTTTTTGCTTGTAGCTTGTTGTTTGGTTTGTTGCTTGTTGCTTCTTTTTTGTTATTAGCTCCTGGCAAGCAGGGGCAAGGGTGGGGAGAGAGAGTCAGCTGTGCACAGTGGGCCCACCACAGTCCCAGACTGCACACTGGGGGCATCTAGTCACATAGAATGTTGGGGTTCTTAGGGATTGGCTTGTTTTGGCCTTGTTTTGAAATGGGATTAGCTTGCTTTTGGGCTTATTGTGAGAGTCGGGGTGCTTATTTACGGCGTGAAAGTTGGCAAGTGTGTTGTCCACCATTACTCTTTTAGTGCTTTGTCTCAGGATTTGACATCTACCAACTCAAATTGCCTTCCTGCCTACTTCAGCTCATAGTGTAAGAACAATACAGCAGTGATTTTATTTAGTAAAGCTGCTGGTGATTTTATAACACATTTTCTTTGATAGCACCACCTTTTGCATCAGCATTAAAAGTTTGCTGCTTTTTTTAATCCTTGTCACATGATGGCACTGCCCCTTAAGAGGAAAGAGGCAGTGCGCCTCTGACTGGTCAGCTGACCCCTCAGTTGTGCTAAATGAGAAGGCAGCTAGCTGCTGGGTGTTGGAGAGAGCCTGGGAGTGTCAGGCCTGAGAAGCAGTCAGGAAAAGGGCAGAGAGATCCTATTTTGGGCTCTCATTGCCTGGGAACAGGGAGACAGGCTAGAAACTAGGAGACCTGGGTATTGGGAGAAGCAGCTGCACGAATCTCCTTGGTTTGGGAGGCAGTGGGAGTATGTGGGGGAAAAGAGTCCCTCGGGAGAGAGCCCAAGGAGGCAGTGCTCAGTTAATGGAGCATAGGAGAATCCTGTAATAGGGACTTGAGGGAGGCAAAGGGGAAAATCCCTCGGGAGCTATAGACCACGGTGCTGGGGAGATGTGTTTGTGGGGGTTTTGCCTACCTTTGAGAAATAAAACTGCCTGGAAAAGAGACTGGGTGTAGCAGTGGGTTCTTTCTGGACTGGGGATGAACCAGCACCGTACAGACCTCCTCATTGCTTTTGACTTCTGCTAGCCTAAGTAGCTGAGAACACAAACTTGGTTTCTCTCCATGGAAGTCTTACATTTCCATTCAATCACCATTTTTTTTATTAAAGAGTATATTAAGTGTAGAGAATGTCCTTGTAGTCAAGCAGCGGTGAAATTTGGAGTTTAAAAGTATTCAGCTGGTTCTATGTAAAATAACAATTTCAGATTTTTAAACTTAAGAACCAGAGTAGTTTAACTCCATCCTTCTTGATTAAATATTGTTAGAATTGGAAAGTTCAGTGCAGTGTCCATCGACAGCCAGTATTTTTTTAATATAATTTTTCTTTGGAAATAATGTGTATGGACTAGATTCAGCATTCCTAAAATACCCATTGAACAACTTGTCGTAGAGATGGCTGGGAACTATGTACCCTGTCAATTTGTCTTAGAGATGGCTGGGAACTTTGTACCCTGATTCATTCTTTCATTCAAGAGTCAACAATACCATTTTTCTAAGTGGAATAATATGGCATGGCATGCAAGGTATCTATAGTACTCAGGTGCTGGAGGCATTTTCTTGTGTAGTTCAGTTTTAGATCTACCTTTAAAACAATAACTCTTGATGTAATAACTTTGGGTGACATTTGTCAGACCTTTGGATAAGGCTCAAATTTGGTGAAGCTGTATTTATTGAGCTAACAGCAACTTCTAATGCTGTTGAAGCTACATTTTACAGCAACTGAACTTTTAGAACAAAAGCCTTGGGGGCTGGTTTGGCAACTTCATTGATACTGGGCTTCAACAAATTAAACGGGACACTGGATTCTTGTTTTTGAAAAATTCAGGATACTGATAAGGACATTACAAACTCAAATATTCCTGAAACTACGGGCCACATCCAGCCCGTGGTCCCTTCGTGTCCGGCCCCTGAGCTTTCGGCCGGGGAGGCTCCACCTGGCCCCTTCCCTGCTGTCCCCCTGGAGTTGCGCCACCGCGCGCTGCCCACCGCTACTGCCTGGCAGTGCTGCAGCGGCGTGGCTGGCTCCTGTGGGACCTGAGTTCCTGCCGCTCTGAGTGGCATGGTAAGGGAGCAGGGCTGCGAGGTCCGGCGGGCAGCGTGTTTGGTTCCAGTGGGCTGCGCGGCCGCCAGACACGCTGCTCTGAGCAGCACAGTAAGGGGGCAGGGAGCGGGGGGCTTGGATAAGCGGCAGGGAGTCCCGGGGGGCAGTTAGGGGACAGGGAAAGGAGGAGGTTGGATAGTGGTGGGAGTCCCGGGGGATCTGTCAGGGAGCGGGGATGTAGATAGGGGTCGGGGCAGTCAGGGAGCAGAGGGGTTGGATGGGTTGGAGGTTCTGAGGGGGGCAGGAAGTGGGTGGGGGTTGGATAGGGGGCGGGGCCAGGCTGTTTGGGGAGGCACAGCCTTCCCTACCCGGCCCTCCATACAATTTTGCAGCCCCGATGTTGCCCTTGGGCCAAAAAGTTTGCCCACGCCTGTTCTAGATAGCTGTTTAGTATATCTCAATAACCATCGAATCGGTGAATGTATATGCTCTGATTGGCTGACAAACATTGTTAGCCAGAATGAAGGGATTTTCAGTGGATGGTTATTTCTCAATGCAGATCTCTTTGCTCAGATTAGCTACTATAATTTTTCTGTTTCGATTGCTCCCGTACTTCTGATTACAAGCTTTTTGCCAAAAGGCTGCCTCAATATCTCCTTTAAGCTGCAGCATTTAAAAATACGTGGAAGAAAAATGGGGGAGCCAAAAAATAAAGGAAACGAGGCTGTCAAACTGATGACAGGAAATTGTTGTGTTTTAAATTTGAAACCCTCCTCCTCCCTCAAAAAAAAAAGAAAGAAAGCTGTTGCCTTATTTTCCTCCTTTCAAACTCAGTTCTATTCCCACAAAATGAGTTTTGTCAATGACTTAATTTTATCCCTCTCCCCTCAATACCTTCTATAAGATTCTGATCCCCATAATGACTGTCCGATTTGTGTTATAATTTTTGGTTAGGTTGGGAGAATCACAGCCCTCCCCTTTCTCAATCTCTCAATAAGGGTGTGTGTGGGTGTGTGTGGGTGGGTGTGTGTGTGAAAGGTCTGAATTGTTTTTAAACAATGTACCATTCAGCAATATGCAGCATTTTATATTGTTTCTTGTGTTTTCCTTTTAAAATGTGGATGATAAAATGTCAGTATAATGATGACTTTGGGATAATTCCTGTTAGCTCATTATTACCCATATTTTGAGCTAATACACTTTTTAACCTTCCCCAGCAGTCTTCTATAACCCATACTATGTATTTTCCCTATTAAGTGGGAAACACTTTAAAGTTACCATAAATATTTTCAAAAATATTGGGTTCAGTGTCTTTTTATTTTGTAGAACTCTAATTTTAGTGATGATGCCAAATCAGCCCATACCTCTTATTCTAAAAGTCAAACTGCTGTAACAGTCATTCAGTTGACAAGAGTATGAAAGCTGCTAACTCAATAAGAAATAAAGCTTTATCAGGTTTGACCCTTATCCAATGCTGTCAGAATGTCAGTCACTCACAATATAATGGTTGTTGCTGTGCTAAAGGAATAATTTAAACTGAATGGCACAGGATGTAGTTTGTTATGTAATCAGTAAGGAATAATGCAGGGCAGAAAGCAATGTTCTATGGTTTGTGATAATGAGCTAGATTTTTCAAAGGGATTTAGGCACCGAGTAAGTTGTGGGGTTTTTGGGTTTTTTTTTAAGTGCCTAAGTAGGTTAGGTACCTACTCAGATTTCCAGTTGAAAATCTCTCTCTATTTAATGGGAGTTAGGCGCCTGGTTAGGTGCTTTTGAAAATCCTATTAGTGCCTAAAGATGGAGATAGGCCCCTAAACCACATGTCTCCAGTACCTGAGAAATGTAGTTGTCTCACAGCAGCTACCTGCTCTTCCACGTTATTCTACATAGAAAATGCTATAGTTGTTGATAAAAGGGGGAGAAAATGTAAGTAGTTCTGAGCCATGTCAACGACAGAATTTGTTCTTTTGGGCCAGAAGTGCCTTCTTATTAACAACTCCCATCTGCTGTTTTCCTCCTCGACACTTACCTTTCATTTGTTTCCATTTTCCTCCTCTGCCCACATTCCTATAGCTGTCAATCTGCCTGTTGCCACCTCTTCTTCATTACTCATATTGCCTTGACTCCATCTCTCCTGAAATCCTCATCTCTCTCTTCATCTTCACTGCTTTAATTGTTGCAACTCCCTTTTTTGTGCCCTTTCCAAGTCTTAACTGAACATGCCCCATCGTGTACAGAATATTGCTTTATATCTTGTTCCATGTACAAACAAATGCATTCATCCCCCCCCAATCTTCAAATAATTCCACTGGCTCCCTGTTCATTTCAGAATTCAGGTCAAAATTGCCTTACCTCATTTAAAACTCTTGAACTTGCTCAAGCCTATGCCTCTCTCTATACCCTCTTCCGATTCTCAGTCTGTATTTCTAGAACAGGGCTCCTACCTGATCCTGTTCATAATCTTGAGTTTCAGTATGAGTGCTTTCTCCTTGAACAGCCAGTAGTTCTCTACTTTAAGCTCTTTTAACTTCTCTGTGTCTCTTAATTTTTCTCCTTCTCAGTTATTGGTCTTACAGATGAATAATTTGCTCCCCGTAAACTGTATTTATATAATTGCTTTCTATATTTACAACATAGAGTATTTTGTATTTAGCTCTTGTAAAGCATTTTGGGGATAATTTACTGGAAAGATCCTATACAAAATAAGATCTGTTGTATTTTTACTTTTATGTCTCAGATCCCCCCCTATCCTTGCAGTCTTTAAAAATCAAAATATTTTCATTTTCAGAAGTTATCATAAATATATTTTATTATTGACCACAATTTTTGTAGAAGTCAGGCTGATCTCAAATATATCAGACCAAGGTAAAGGAGGTATCAGATGAGGTGTTTCCAGTAAAGATAGGGAACCATTAATGCTATTGTATAAGGCATTGGTAAAACCTCATCTGGAATACTGTGTACAATTACATTTGTACAGGTGTAAGAGAGACAAATTCAAACAGGAAAAGGTGCATAGAAGGACTATTAGGATGATCAGGTGAATGGAGGGACTACCTTGAGAGGAGAGTAAGGAGCTTTGTTGTACTGCATGTCTGTAAAGCTTTCTGAAAATCTGCTATCATAGAACTTTGCACTGTGATCTCACAAGCTAAGCAGAGAAAAGCTGGGCCAGAAATTGAATGAAAGACCTTCAATATGTAACTTCTACAGTAAGCAGTGTTGGAAATTGATTATAGACATGCCCACCTGTACAACTGAAAGTGCAGTCTCTCCAATGAAGGAAGGAATAGACCACTTCTGACCATAACATCTCATATCAGATGTGTTAGTCTGTATCCACTAAAACAACAAGGAGTCCGGTGGTACCTTAAAGACTAACAGATTTATTTGGGCATAAGCTTTCGTGGGTAAAAAACCCACATCTTCAGATGCATGGAGAGAGCATGCATCTGAAGAAGTGGGTTTTTTAACTCACGAAAGCTTATGCCCAAATAAATCTGTTAGTCTTTAAGGTATCACCGGACTTCTCGTTGTTTTTATAACATTTCATGGAACTTTTCAAGAAAGAATGGTTTATTGGGCGCAGAAGATGTGTGAGCCGTTCTAGTCCTTGGCTTTTCTTTGTAGAACATGCACTACCATACTCAATATAGAATAATGGAGTTTCCTGTGTTTCATTCGAGACTATTGTGACGTTATTTCAGGATTTATTGTTCACCAAGCAAAGTTGACTACTGTCTTTTTCTACATTATTATTATTGACAGTCCTATCACTTCCATCTAGTAATGGTCCAGTGCCATAATTAGCATCCCTTTTGTTCCTAATATACTTTAAAAAACCCTCTGTTATTATTCATAACCTGTTGGCTATAGGTTTCTCCTTTTGTCCTTTGGTTTCTCCTATCATTTTTCAACAATTCCTAGTTTCTGTTTTATATTCATTTCTATCAATTTTTCAACTTTTTCATTTATTATTATTTTTTTATTTTTCTTTATAACTGCTTTCACTTCCCAGCTAAGCCACATTGTTTTTTAACCAGTGTAGCCTTCTTTCTTGGCTGTGACCCTTTGGGCATCTAGAGAGGCATCTCATCTTTTTGGGCCTGCTCTGCCCTTTATGCCGTTGGGTGCAGAGCCTGGGGGTAAGGTCATCTAGGGTGCAGGTGCAGCCCCAATGGACACAGTTGGGCCCACTCTTCTGTTTTGTGCCCTCACGTCGCAGGAGTGCATCTGGGGTGCAGGACCAGCCCCAACACACGCCGCTGGCCAAAAATATCTGAACTTGTCCAGTTGGGGTGCATACACACCAACAGTGAAATCCATGTGGCCAATACATATTGACTGGAATGTCATGACTGGAATGTGGGCGATCTGGCCTAATGATCAAAGCAGGAGTCAGACCAGGTCAGATACCGGGAGATCAGAGTCCGAAACAGGCCAAAGGGCAAACTGAGCATCGAGTGTCAGGAGAGAGGCAGGGTCAGGTTACCAGGAGATCAGAAGCAGGCAACATACTTGAGAGCAGAAGCACGGATCGATAACCAGAGTCATGCCAGGTTGGGGTCCCAGGATGTCAAGCCAGGGGAGCAGGAAGCGCAAAGCACACAGTCCAGAATAAGATGGATTTCAGTTGCATGGACAATTTCTTGTTCCTATCCTACATTTATATAGAAGCTGTGGACCAATCAGGATTCCCAGTGTTCTGCCAATCAGGGTCCAGAACTGGAGTCCTCTGTCGGGGTTTAGCTTCTGCCCTTGCAACTATTAGCAGGTTGCTGGGTGGCAGATTGGAGCTTACTAGTGTCTAAGAATCCTGTGGACTTGGGTTTGAGACCCACAGTCCCTTACGCTCAATAAACCACAATTATTGTAATGTATGTAAGTGTCTGTTCTTCTCAAATAGTATAGTTGAGTTTTCCTCTTTGTGTTGACTTTAATCTGGAATTGTTCGTGTTTCTAATTCTTGGCAGCATGTTGTACTTTTTTTAATATTACTTATGACTATTTAGTAGGCTAAGATTGTCAAAATGGCTAATGCTGGGTGAAATTTTTCAAATCCCTTTTTTTTTTTTTTTTTCTCCCCTGGAAAATCCTGGGTCAATGCTGGTGATTGTTTCTTTGTGAGTGGGGAGAGAAGAAATTTCTCAGATATGTTGAAAAGATTTGTTTTGGCATTTCTTTATTAATGATCTGGATGATTGGCTAGATTGCACCCTCAGCAAGTTCGTAGATGACACTAACCTGGGGGAAGAGGTAGATACGCTGGAGGGTAGAAATAGGGTCCAGAGTGACCTAGACAAATTGGAGGATTGGCCCAAAAGAAATCTGGTGAGGTTCAACAAGGACAAGTGCAGTTTCAGAAAGACATTTTGTTTTGGAATTTCCCTCAATTTTATTTAATAAAACCATTTTAAAGCCCTCAAAATAAAAACAAAGCATTTAGTTTTGGGACAAGCAAAATGTATTTTTTGACCCAGAATAAATTTAGTTCTACTTTTTCATTTATCAATTAAAAAAAATATTGTTAATCCATATTTATATGTTTGGTAACCAAATTGAAAATTCAGTTATTCACACAGTTCTGCTAGTGACTTTGAGTGCCCAGATTTTTGGGTGCCATAAATGATATCTTAAAGGAGCCTGATTTTTGGAAAGTGCCATGCTCCAGTCCTCTGAAAGCTATGTGCCTTCACTTTCAAGGCCCTGCACACAACGCATCCCCACCCTAACACCATCTCTCATTCAGTACTGAAAGGTTGACTTCTGTCTCTGATCACCTCATGAGGCCAGCCTCAATCCCCCACTTGTTACATTTTCAAAGAGGCACCTTCATAGTGTTCTCCCATGCCGCCCCTCATGCCATGGAGAAGCTCAATGTAATCATGCACAAAACTAACTTTCAGCTCCCTCCTTAAAACTCTTTGCTGTGAGGCTTACAAAAAAACTTGACAACAATTAAACTGTTGATGTTCTGAGACTACAACCTATCGTACTAACCAATATTGTCTCCTCATTTGCTTGTACCACTGCCTGTCTGGATTCATCTGTTGTCTCTTTTTATACGTGGATTGTAAGCTGCACAGGCACTGACTTTTGTTTTTCTCGATGGGTGCTCCACCCTTGCTCCGCTCTGAGGCCCTGCCCTCGCTCTGCCTCTTCCTGTCCCCATTCCGCCCCCGAGGTCCGTTCCACCCACCCACCTGCCCGTCACTTGCTCCTCTCCAGCCCCAGGGGCCTGCCAAACAGTGGATCAGTGGCCAGTCCCGGGGCAGCAACCACTTCGGCTGGTGGGTGCTGAGCACCCCCTGTTTTTTCCATGGGTGCTTGAGCCCCGGAGCACCCACAGAATCAGCGCTTATGGTAAGCTCTTTGGGGCAGAGGTTTCTCTTTTTGTTTGTTTCAGTGTTCCAAATAACTCTCTTCCGCTTGCATCCCTTTCTAACCTCCACTGATACAATCTGCTCTACTTTGTGCTCATGCCTCTCCTGATTGCTCCCTTTGCCTCTTCACTCCTGCCAACTCTGCTTTCTTTCGTGATGCTCCTTTTGCTTGGAACGTCTTCCCAGATTAACGTTCTCAAAGTACTTTCTTGTACCAAACGCTGGAAGCCTGTACCATGAAGCATCCCATCTCTACAGAATGTACTCAGCTCATGTATTTTTTCCTGTTATCCTGTATTATACTGATTTGTGCCTTTAGACAAAGGCTCTTCAAAGCAGGAACTATTTGTTCAGTACACTTTACCCATTATACCTTTTTATGTACACGTAAAGGGCTTCAAATAGAGCATTGTGTTAGCAATGTATACAGATGTTGTGATAGCAGTTTCTTTAAAGCCATAAGTTTAGCAGTTTATAACTTTCCATACAAAAAAAAAAAACATTTTGGGCTGAAGTTTCTTGATCTTCTTCTCGACATGTAAGTGAATTGTTTTAAGTGGGAAGAAAATCTCTTGAGCTATAGCTGAGTATTCTAAACTGGAAAAAAAATCCAGTATTTTTAGTAAGAAATTCCCAAATAATTTTTTGTCTCAGATAACTCAAAACCAGCCTGAATCTGCCAAGGCCCCAATTTTGTAATCACATCTGTGGGGGAAGATAGTTATGCCCAAATCTGGCATGTAGTGTGCACAGTCTTCAAATTCTGTAGGGAATAATGGAACCTTTACTAAGTCTGAAAAGAATACAGAGCAAAAAGGTGAATCAAAGTTCATTATGCGCTCTAGTCAGTATATGTTATCAGGTAACTGATAAAATGAGCAGAAAAGTGAATGTAATACATTAACATTCCACAGAGCATGCATTAAGAATACATATTTTATTAAGAAACACTGCAGAGATATCATTAACCTAAACACTCTCAAGCAGATCTCTGCTTTATATTTTATAATCTCATTTGAGTGGGAGCATCCAACTGTGGCAGGTTATAAAGAGATCTCTCTTCTAGCCTGCAGAGAGCAAACGGAAATATTAAAATAGCTCATTCTTTTACCTCCTTGCCTCATGTCACTAATTTTGAAGACTATATTGCCACATCAAAGAATGACATTTGCCAAGAGCCTCTCATTATGTTGTTCCAAATTAGCTATAGGATATAAAATAGTAGGGCCAAATTCTGGTAGGGCATAGGCACCCACCCAAAAATATTTGAGCAAGGGGAGTGCAAGGTTGAAGTTGTCTGCCTCCATTCCGGTGTTATCCTGCAACAGGAGCTCTGGAGGAGGGGCTGTCTAGGATGGAGTTGGGAGATGGGTCTGCTCCACATACCCCTTCTACCTTACCCCCCAGCATTATTCCTGTTTGTGCCATCAGATAGTGTTGTGTGTAGGGCGATTGCTGACCAAAATATGTTTGCTTGTCAAGATTGTGTCAGTGTGAAATTTTCAAATGCACCTAAATGAGTTAAGCACCTACTTTCAATTGACTTTCAAACAGAATTGGGCATCTAACTCTAGTATTGTCTAAAGTGCCTAGTTCTTGGTGTATATGTGTACCCTTTGGGGGAGTATTTCCACAGCGAGGCAGAATTTAACCCTTAGCCTATAGGATATATTTAGATCAGACAAGAAGCATGGTTCAGACTTATCTTCAGTTCCAGTCTCAGTACAGAGAAAGGATAAATATAATGTCTGTCTTCACATCAAAGGTGGCAGCATTCAGTATTATTTAAATCCATAGAAATACAAACTTTAAAACAACTCATGTTTCTCCGTATCTTTGATAGTAGCCCTATTTTAATAAAGTTGCTCTATGTAAACAGTACTTAATAATATAGAAGTTGTTGGCCATTTGTTTGGCACTTGCCTAACCCTTCCCCAATCAATATACATTAAAAATAATAGTTCTTCTTCGAGTGATTGCTCATATGTATTCCAATTAGGTGTGCGCGCGCGGCGTGCACGATGGTTGGAAGACGTTTACCCTAGCAACACTCGGTGGGCCGGCTGGCGCCCCCTGGAGTGGCGCCATTGCAGTGCCTGATATATACCCCAGCCGGCCGAGCGCCCTCTGTTCCTTCTTACCGCCCGTGACGGTCATTGGAACTGTGGAGCGCAGCTTAGCTGATCTCCACCTCCCTAGCGTAGTTAGCACTCATTAATTTTGTTGATAGTTTTAAGTACTTCTTAAGTAGTTAAGACTGTTTTATTAAGTTGTTAATAGTTTACTGATAGTTTGTTTGTTGTAGTTAGTGTAAATAGTAGTGGGAGATAAGGGGTTTCTCCCCTGTCTCCCGCCCGGTACCGGGCCAATGCCTGGCTCTCCGGGATTCAAGCCATGCTCGGCCTGTTTGAAGCCGATGCCTACGGGGTACCCCCACAACTCGTGTCTGAAATGCCTTGGGGAGTCCCAC
Source organism: Chelydra serpentina (assembly GCA_037349315.1). Classification (NCBI taxonomy): domain Eukaryota; kingdom Metazoa; phylum Chordata; order Testudines; family Chelydridae; genus Chelydra; species Chelydra serpentina. The sequence goes on from JBAIAC010000010.1 coordinate 52,219,494, forward strand.
CTTCCGGATAAGTGTCATATCTGTAAGGCTTTCAAGCCGCGAACCAAGAAGGAGCGGGACTTTCGTTTGAAGCCGCTCCTCTTGGAAGTGTCTCTTAGCCCGATGTCGGCCCCACACTGCAATCCGGTACCGACCTCCGCAGCCGGCGCGGCCCCGGAGCGCCCGAGCTCCAGTAAAGAGCCCCGGCACCGAACACCTCAGGCCAGGACTCCCCAGAGGCGCCGATCGATGTCTCCAAGACAGAAAATGAGGTCCGGGACCGGCTCCGACCCCGGCGCCACTGGATCCGCAGCTGGTTCAAGACCGCGCCAAACCTCCTGGCCCGGCGCCAGCACCGATGACTCTGGTACCGCAAGGACTGTTGAGCTCGGTGCCTCTGGCCAAAATGCCTGCACCACCGACTCCGGCTCCACAGGGGCCGTCGAGTCCGGCGCCGCCGCCGATGCCGGCACCAGCCCTGTCGACTCCAGTACCACAGAGACCATTGAGCTCAGGGCAGCCTGTTAAGGCTCCGGTACCGCAAGGTCCGTTGAGCTTGGTAACCGCCAGCTCTCCGGTGCAAGCCGAGGTAGAGCTTACGCTGCCGTCCACTCCGGACACCTTCTCGGCAGCACGGGACCTGATTGCCATGACGGACCCGTCACTGACCCCATCTTTGGTACCGCCGTTGAGAATCATCATGTCCCAGGGCAAACCGGCCATGCTACGTCCGGTGCCACATGTGGAGATCGGCCAACATCAGCCTAGATCTCCTCGACGCCGCTCGCAGTCCCGGCACCGATCACCTTCTCGGCGCACTCGCGGCACCACTCCAGGTCGACCTCCAGACATGGTCGACGGTACTACGATTCCCGGTACCGCTCCCGGTCCCGCGGCCGGTCGCAGCGTAGATCCCCAGACAACCGACCGACCTCGCTACTGCTCGCAGAGGCGTACGTGATCCAGGTCGGGCTCCCGGTACCGAGACAGTCATCGGTACCGATCCAGGTCCCGGTACCGATCCCCGGCACCACGGCACAGCACGGCTCTGCGGACCGGCCCTCAAGGACACTCTGCTCCGCCTTGGCCCTCCCGCTTGGCTTCTTGGTCCTCTAGAGCTGGTAGTGCCTACTATACGGACCAGGGCCACGTGGTCGAGGACCAGAGCCACAGGCCAGACGAGGGACAGGATCTGTCTCAAGCCCCGACGCAGTGGCCTTTTTGGACTCCGATGGCGTACCATCAGTCCCAAGGGGCCCCCTCCAGAGCCTTCCAGTCGGCTCATTCGGCGTCCCGGGCACCGGAGGCAACGGTGTCACGCCCTTCTCCGGAGGCCCCAGGCCCTGCAGCCCAGACATCAGCCGAGATCCCAGACTCAGAGGCCTTGGGCGTGGAGGCTCCAGAACTTCCACGCCAGGAACCACCCCAGGACCTTCTAGTCCCAGGATTGTCGTCCTCCTCCTCCCCGGACGAGGCAGTGGCAGGAGCATCATCTTCAGGCCCGCCTCCCATCGATCTCCGGGACCACCAAGACTTACTGCGCAGATTGGCTCTCAACATGAATCTGCAGGTCGAGGAGGTGGTGGAGCTTGAGGACCCGGTGGTGGACATCCTAACAGCCGACGCCCCCACCAGGGTAGCCCTCCCGTTTGTACGGACTATATTTACCAACGCCACCTCAATCTGGCAACCTCCAGCTTCGGTACCCCCCCCTGCCAGGGGGGTGGAGAGAAAATATATGGTGACCCCGAAAGACTTTGAGTACCTCTACACTCACCCCCCACCGTGCTCCCTGGTCGTTCAATCTGTGAACTAGAGGGAGAGGAATGGCCAACAGGCACTCACCCCTATGTCCAAGGACACCAAGCGCCTGGACTTGTTTGGCAGAAAGATCTATTCGGGGGGGGGGGCCTTCAGCTCAGAGCTGCTGACCAGCCAGCACTCCTGAGCCGATATGGGTACAACACCTGGAACTCCATGCAAAAATTCAAAGAATTTGTACCCCAGGAGTCCAGGCAGGAGTACACAGCGTTGATTGAGGAGGGCAAGAAGGTGGCCAGAACATCGTTGAAGGCCTCCTTGGACATAGCCGACTCAGCTGCCAGGACAATAGCTTCAGGAGTCGCCAAGCGGCGTATCTCCTGGCTTCAGTCCTCCACCCTCCCTCTGGAGGTCCAGTATACCATCCAGGACCTACCGTTCGAGGGGCGGGGTCTGTTTTCAGAAAAGACTGATGCGAGGTTGCAGACCCTAAAAGACGGTCGCACCATCATCCACACGCTGGGGATGCACACCCCAGCCACGCAGTGCAGACCCTTCCGGCCCTTCGCGCAGCGTCCCTACACCGTGCCCGCACCTCGGCAGGACTTCTCGAGGAGACCACGTGGCCGGGGCGGTAGGAGGCGGCAGCCTGGTCGCCAGACTGGCCAGAGCCAGGGCCCCCACAAACCATCGTCGGGCCCAAACAAAACTTTTGAAGGGGCGCCCAAGGGCGGAGTACCAGTCTCAGTTCGCGATCCTGTCCCCCCCTTCCGAGACCGCCTTTCCCATTTCTTCCGTGCGTGGTTGAATATCACCACGGACTGTTGGGTCTTACGCACGGTGGAAAGCGGATACCACCTTCAGTTTGTTTCCCCCCCCCCCCTCCCACCCTCCTTTCCTGTCCTTCAGGGACCCTTCTCACAAGCAACTCCTAATTCAGGAGGTGCAAATGCTCCTCTCCATAGGGACAATAGAGGAGGTTCCAAGGGAATTCAGGGGCAAGCGTTTTTACTCCCGCTATTTTCTAATCCCCAAATCAAAAGGGGGGCTACGTCCTATCTTGGACTTGCGGGAACTAAATGCTTGAGATAGCAGTTTGTCAGAAACTTGCATTTGACCTAGCACTCATCTGTAGCTGACCAGTACTGGTTTTTGACTAGTTATGGTGTGCATTGGATCCTCTCATGCTAATATTATTGGTCATAATTTCTTTTATTTCTCTTTGTTCTTTCATAACTTCAGTAATATGAATTCCAGCACAAGATTGTATACATAGCAGGGAGGAAAATGTTCATTTTTGTATCTTATTACTTTATTTCTTTGTGTGATTTAGTTTGCGATGACTTTACAGTTAGTTTGATATCAGGAGTCCAATTAAACTAGTTAAGCTTTGGTGCTATACTGTGCATTTTCCACCTTGTTGCTCTTACACAGTCGTGCTAATTGTGTTTGGAGGATCTTCAAGATTCTGATAATGGAAAAACAGTATGTACAGAATGTGGGTAAATATCATATTAATATTTATGCAGCACAGTTCCATGCATCTTGGAAAATTAAACACTCAAGAGAAAGAGTTATTTAAATTTGAAAGATGATTAGAAATAACCATTTGATCACTAAAATTTTACACTGAATAATTACTACATATTGTCCCTGAATTCTGCCTAAAGTTTCTGCCTAAAAAATACAAAGAACAATTTAGTTCCTTAATGCATCGTCCCTGAAGTATTCACAAAATTCCCCCATAAACATGGAGGCAAAGACTCCAAGACAAATCTTCTGGAAAATAATCACTTTATAAATAGCTGTTTTTCCTTTCTCTTTTCCTTCTCTAAGATTTCCACATAAGGACTTATTATTTTAACCTAATTCAGTCAGTCTAAACCCACTGAGCAAAATCAGACTTGTGATGAAAATGGGTTAATTTTGCAACTATGCCTTTTATTTCTATATTATTTATCATAGAAACTTTTTTTATTCTTTGTCTGCCTTAGACTAACAGAAGAGTGAAGTATCCGAATTTTAATGTCTACGATATTTGGTGAAGTATAATTAACAACATGTTTTATGATGTTTGGCAGGACTCTCATTTTTAGTTATTTGTACTTTGATTGGCTAAAGGCCTCAAGTTCCTGTCTTAATAGTCCCACTAAGCCATGCAGAATAGCCAGAATACTGTATAAAACAAATACCAGAAGTTGACAATAGCTGAATTTATTGCCATAGTTCAAAGTATCATCAGAGATGGCAATTATGATGCCTAATTCTCCAGGCAAAGAATTGTAATGAAAATAGAACAACGCAAATAAGCACAAGAGTTCCAACAATGGAAAACAGGTGTAAATCACTCATTTGAATGCCCTAATCTCATTTCCTTCCTTCATCAGATTTAGGATAATTGTTTTTTTTAATATTAGTATTCTCCCAGACTTAGTTTCTCTCTTTAGATTTTGCTATTAAATTAAGGACAGTGGCAGTGTATCATTAATATCTGGACGTCCTAGTTTAAGAATATATAACCATAAATTCCATCTCAGTATTTTCTGAGTCAGATCTTTATTCTACATTTATAAAATAAAGATAAATTAGGCAGATCTTCTGGTAAGGAGCAATGTAGAATTGTGTTGACTTGGCCATAGCATCCTGAGGCATTCTGAAGGAGAATGTGTTCTGGAGCTCTTACATAAGTAGGGGCTGTGGCCTGTTGTTACATCTTTTATGGGATGCAGCTTACTTCCTCCACTTTTGCATGTGGTGTGTCTAAGTGGATAGAACAATGGTCTCATCCCCTTTTGAGATGCCATGTGCCCATGAGGGAGCAGCTTAGGAGTAGTCAGTGTACTCCCATGAGCACAGGGTTTGAAAATATACCTGGCCCTTAAATGAGTTAGTAGGGGTGGGGAAATCTCCTTATACCCTCTGTCCTCTCCCCCTCCCACAACCATATTGCACATCTACCTAAAGACCACACAGAATCTGGCTCTAAATTATCCAATATTGAGACATTCCATGGGAATTGAGCTAGAGTGGATTGTGATTTGTTGAGAAACCTTGAGATAACATGAATGTGTTGTTTTGAACAACTGCTTCCTTTTGATTTTTTTTATTAAAATCATTTCACCATTTTTTTCTTTTTTCCATCCATTTCTCTCCTTCATATTTCTTTTCTTCCATGCCCTCCCCAAAACATGCCCTCCCCAACTGAAGTATACTGTTGCAGAATCTGCACCAATGAGTGCTCTTGGATAGAGTATGTTGCATAACAGCTTTAATTTAAATTGTGTTGACTGTTTTGGAATTCAATTTTTTTGCAGTTCTTTTCTCTGTGACTTTAACTGCATTATCATCAACTGGAACAAAACAAAGCAATACATTATGAAGTAAAGTACTATGAAAGTATGCTCAGCATCCTGAGTGTTACTTGAGTTTTAAATTTGTCTTGCAAACATTCTTCAACATCCCAGCATCCCTCGGCAACCTGAAGAAATCCCTGAGTCTCCAGAATGGTATGTTCAAGGAGGATTCTTTCATTTATGAATCCTTGTATAGTTCCATCATTCCACTCTTGATTGTGCTAACCTCGTTTACCCTGGATATCAGCAATCAATTTTCCAGTACCATAACTTCCTTTAACTCGGGGTTCTCAAACTCAAATGACCACGAGGGCCACATGAGGACTAGTGCATTGGCCCGAGGGCAGCATCACTGACCACCCCGCTTCGCTGCCCCCGGCCCTGCCCCCACCCCTTCCCTGCCCCCATTCCAACTCCTTCCCCTAAGTCCCCACCCCAACTCCGCCCCCTCCCTGCCCCTAGAGGGGGCAGGAGGGGTGCGGGGTGTGGTGGGCGCTCAGGGCAGGGAGTTCGGGTGTGGGGGGCAGAAGGGGTGCGGCAGGGGATCGGAGTGCAGGGTATGGCAGGGGGCTCAGGGCAGGGGGTTGGGGTACAGGAGGGGTTTGGGGTGCGGCAGGGGGCTCAGGGCAGAGGGTTGGGGTGCAGGAGGGGTGCAGGGTGCAGCAGGTACTCAGAGCATGGGGTTGGGGTGCAGGAGGGCTTTGGGGTGCGGCAGGGGGCTCAGGGCAGGAGTGTGGGGTGCAGCAGGGGGCTCAGGGTAGGGGGTTGGGGTGCAGGCTCCGGGGTGGCAGCAGCGCCACTCCGCTCCAGGAAGCAGCCGGAACCACATCCCTGTGGCCCCTGGGAGAGGGAGGGCACAGGGCTCCATGCGCTGCACTTGCTGCTCCTCCAGGTGCCCCCCCCAAGCTCCCATTGGCCGCGGTTCCCCGTTCCCAGCCAATGGGAGCTGTGGGGGACGGTGCCTGGAAGCGAAGGGAACGCATGGAGCCCTCTGCCTTCTCTCTGTCTCCGACCCCTGCTTTAACTGCTTCATTCATAGATCAAGCAGTGGATAGACTTTATTTTTGTTCATATACTTCAAAACAATTTGTTACATCTAGCAAAAACATATATTTCAGTTCTTCTTTGAGTGATTGCTTATGTGTATTCCGCAATAGGTGTGCGTGCTCGCCACGTGCACCAGTGCCGGAAGTTTTTCCCCTAGCAGTACCTATAGGGGGGAACGCCCCAGCCACTCCTGGAGTGGCACCTCCATGGCGCGTTATAAGGGGAGCTGCGCACTCCCCTCACCCTCGGTTCTTGCTGCCAGTGAAGGTGCATCGGAACTACTCTGCCTCAGTGGGGGCCCGCTCGGTAGCCGGAACCTCAGAGGCACTGTCGGCCTCCCTCTCCAGACCTCAGAAGAGGGAGTCAGTTGGACATACCTCCTTGGCACCGTGCCCGGAGTCCAATCAAGTGGTGGATCCTCCGGTGCCGGCGGACACCCAGAGCACCATACCGGCCTCACCTTCCCCAGATGATGGCCCATCAAGAACTTCTAAAAAGGGTGGCATTAAGCCTCCACCTCCAGGCAGAGGAGTTGGAGGAACCCTCGGACTCCCTGTTCAGTATGCTGTCCTCTTCGGCACCGGGCTTTGCCCCTCCAAAAATTTCAAATGCCCTGTGGCAGACACCGGCTGCGCTGGCCCCCATCTCTAAGAGGATGGAACCAGGGCCGGCTCCAGGCACCAGCCTACCAAGCACGTGCTTGGGGTGGCACCTGGAGGGGGGAAGCGCTCGGGGTTTTTTGTTTTTTTGTTTTTTTTTTTTAAACATACTGCGGCGGGGTGTTGCGGTGCTCTGGGAGAGTGGGGCCGCGGCCGGGCTCAGCGCCTTCCCCTGCCGCGCTCCCTCCTTGTGCCCCAGCCGGGGCAGCGGGGCCACGGGCCTGCCATGCTCCCTGCCGGCGCCCTGGCCGGGGCAGCGGGGCCTGCCATGCTCCCCACCCCAGCTGGGGCAGCGGGGGCGCGGGCCTGCCACGCTCGCCGGCGGGGGAGCAGGGCCGTGGGCGGCTTTTTTGCCTGGGGTGGCAAAAAAGCCAGAGCCGGCCCTGGGTGGAACGCAAGTACTTTGTACACGCCAAAGGGCATGAGTACCTCTTGTGACAAAGTTCCTCCTCTACCTCGGTGGGTCCTGCGCTTATTGGCGGATTCTGCTTGCCTCAGAGATCTTCCCCTCTAGTCGAATCCACAGTCCAGGTTAACTCCTCCTGTGTCTGATCAGGAGTTGGGAGTTTTGGGGGGAACCCAGGCCCGCCCTCTACTCCGGGTTCCAGCCCAGGGTCCTGTGGATTGCAGCTGTTTAGAGTGCCTCCTGGAATAACTGCATGACAGCTACAACTCCCTGGGCTACTTCCCCATGGACTCCTCCCAACACCTTCTTTATCCTCACCACAGGATCTTCCAGCAGTATGCCCTCTTACTCTCAGCTCCTAGTGCCTCTTGCTCCCAGCTCCTCACACACAACCTCCTTCCACAGCTCCTGACATGCGCCCCTCACTGACTCACTGGGAGGCTTTTAACTAGTTTCAGCCAGCCCCTGATTGGCTGCAGGTGTCTCAATTAACCTCCCTGCCTTCTGGAAAGTTCTTAATTGGCCCCAGGTGTCTTGATTAACCTGGAGCAACTGCCATAAGGTATCAGGGATTTGTTTAGCCTGGGGCTAACATACTGGTTCCTTACCACTTTCCTATAGCCCTCTGGCCTTGCCCCATCACACTCTACACCCACCTGGCAACCAACTCCCTGGTGGTCAAGTCGGTCAACCACAGGGCACGGCAGGGCTAGCCAGCCCCTACCCCGAAAAATAAAGATTTGCGGAGGCTGGACTCTTTTGGGAAAAAGCTTTATTCATCCTCGAGTTTTCAGTTGCGGGTGGGAAACCACCAGGCGCTCCTGGGCAGATATGAATTTAATCTGTGGGGTTCCCTGCCCGAGTTCGAGGACTCCCTCCAGGAGCGCGATAAGAAAGAGTCAAAGGTGCTCATGGAGGAGGCCACAGCGGCTTCCAGGGCATCCCTGCAAGCGGCTTTGGATGCGGCGGACATGGCAGCACGGTCCATGGCCTCAGCGGTGTCCATGAGAAGGGCGTCATGGTTCCTGTTGTCCGGGCTGTCCAGGAGGCGCAGGCGGCCATGCAGGATCTCCCGTTTGATGGCGAAACTCTGTTTGCGGAACAAACAGATACAAAGCTGCGTGGCATGAAGGACTCCCACACCCTCCAGACTCTGGGTCTCTATGTCCCAGTTCTGGCCAAATCTAAGTTTAAGCCGCAGCAGGCTCCCATTCAGGCCACCCAGCCGAAATACGAGGCTTCCTATAAAAAGTCAAGGGACTATAAAAGGCGCCCTCAGAGGCAGTTGCAGCCTGCCCCGCAACCTGAGTCCTCCAAGGGCAAACAGGCGGGGAAAAGGCGGTTTTGATGGGATGCTCGGGGGCACCCTGCCAGTCCTCCCCAGGGATCCCCCCTCAGTAAAGCTTCCCTTCTACAAGCGATTGTGTGCTTTCCTCCCGGAGTGGTCGCAGCTGACCTCGGACTGATGGGTCCTCAACACCATCAGTTTACTTCGCCCCCGCCCAACCATCCACCGCCCCCGTCCATCCTGGGAGACCCCCTCGCACAAAGCCCTGCTCGAGCAGGTGGTGGGGTAGCTCCTCAGTATAGGAGCGGTGGAAATGGTGCCCGGGGAGTTCAAAGGCAAGGGGTTCTATTCCCACTATTTCCTTATCCCGAAAGGGGGACTCAGGTCCATGCTGGATCTGCAGGATCTAAACCAGTTCATGGTGAAGCTTAAGTTCTGCATGGTCTCACTGGCCTCCATCATCCGCTCCCTGGGGACTGGTACGCTGCCCTCGATCTGCAGGACGCGTACTTCCACATTCACATATTCGAGGGGCACAGTCACTTCCTCCGTTTTCTGGTGGGGGCAGAATCACTACCAGTTTACGGTCCTCCCATTTGGCCTATCCACTGCCCCCAGGGTATTTACAAAATGTATGTCAGTAGTAGCGGCCTACCTCAGGCACAGGGGGGTCCAGATCTGTCCCTATCTGGACGATTGGCTGGTCAAGGGCAGCTCCCGGCCGCAGGTGAGGGATCACGTGATGCTTCTACTGTCCACATGCGCCGCCCTGGACCTATTGGTAAACGACACCAAGTCCACGTTAGTCCCTGTCCAATGCATAGAGTTTATCGGGGTGCTCCTGGACACCTCGTTGGCCACAGCCTCCCTCCCACCAGACAGGTTCGAGACCCTGAAAGGGCTCATCAACATGGTCACAAGATTCCTGGTGACTACGGCCAGAGCGTGCCTCCAGCTCTTGGGTCACGTGTCAGCGTGCACGTATGTGGTCTGCTACGCCAGACTCCGAATGAGGCCCCTCCAGCTCTGGCTGGCCTTGGAGTTCTCCCAGGCCAGGGACAGGATGGACATGGTCCTCACTGTGCCCGACTGGGAGATCGCCTCACTACGGTGGTGGTCCACCCCAAGCAACATGCTCCAAGGGGTCCCGTTCCAGGACAGGGTCCCGTTGCTGGAGCTGTTGTCCGATGCGTCAGACCTAGGTTGGGGGGCCCATGTGGGGAACGTTCAGACCCAAGGTCTGTGGTCAGCACAGGATCTGTCCCTACACATAAACGTCAAGGAACTCAGGGTGGTGTGCCTGGTGTGCCTGGCCTCCCGCTCGCACCTGCAGGGCAAGGTGGTCAGGGTCCTCACGGACAACATGGCCTTGATGTTCTATATCAACAGGCAAGGTGGGACCCGGTCCTCTGCCGCTAAGCCCTCAGACTGTGGGATTTCTGTATAGCCCACAACATCTGCCTGAGGGCCTTCCATCTGCCGGGCGCCCGGAATACATGGGCGGATCACTTGAGCAGGGACTTCTCCTCCCAGCACGAGTGGTCCCTCCACCTGGAAGTGGCTCACCAGCTCTTCCGAGTGTGGGGAACTCCCCAGGTGGATCTGTTCGCGACGCGGCAGAACTGGCACTGCCCCCGGTTCTGCTCCGGGGGGGGACTGGGATGGGGCGCTATCTCCAATGCCTTCCTCCTGTCCTGGTCAGACCAGTTTCTCTTTGCGTTCCCCCTGTTCCCACTGATCAGCAAGGTCCTGGAGAAAATAAAGACAGACAAGGCCCAGGCAACATTGGTATGAGACCCTCACGGGCCTGGAGGTGGCTCCGCTGTGGCCATTGCTGTTCTGTCCCGACCTGCTCTCCCAGGACCGGGGCCGCCTCCTCCACCCCAACCTAGCAGCTCTCCACCTCACGGCGTGGCTGCTCAATGGTTAGGTAGGGAGGAAAGGACGTGCTCAGAAGAGGTCCAGCACGTCCTCCTAGAAAGCAGATGGCCCTCCACTCGCCGCACCTGATTGGCGAAATTGGTTCTCCAGATTGGCTGTCGAACGGGGTGTCTCCCCGGTGGCTGCCCCAATCCATCTTATCCTGGACTACCTTCTAAACCTTAGAGCCCAGGGCCTGACGCCCTCATCGGTTAAGGTGCACATGGCGGCCATATCAGCCTTCCATTCGCCAGTGCAGGGGCACAAGGTCTTCTCCCATGCTATGACTGGCCAGTTCCTCAAGGGATTGGACCGTCTTTTCCCGTGTGCTAGACCCCCAGTCCCGCAGTGGGACCTGAACCTGGTGTTGTCCCATGTCATGGGGCCCCCATTTGAGTCTCTAGCCACGTGCTCCTGGTCCCACCTCTCGTGGAAGGTGGCCTTCTTGGTTGCTATCACATCGGCCAGGCGGGTCTGGGAGCTCAGGGCCCTGACCGAGCCCTGTACATGGGTTTTCATAAGGACATGGTTCAGCTCCGCCCACACCCCACATTCCTCCCTAAGGTGGTCTCCGCCTATCACATGGGTCAGGACATTTTCCTGCCAGTCCTCTGCCCCAAGACTCACGCATCCAGTGAGGAATGCCATCTCCACACGCTTGACGTGCTCGGGACTCTGGCTTTCTACCTCGAGTGGACTAAGCTGTTCAGAAAATCCTCACAACTGTTCGTCGCCTCGGCTGAGCACGAGGGGTCAGTCGATTTCCACTCAGCATCTTTCCAACTGGATCACTTTGTGCATTTGCACCTGTTATGATCTGGCGGCGATTCCCCCGCCACCGATTGTGAAGGTGCACTCGACTCGGGTGCAGGCCTCGTCAGCTGCCTTCTTGGCCTATGTCCCCATTCACCACATTTATAGGGCTGCCACGTGGTCTTCGGTTCACACGTTCACCTCGCACTATGCGATTGTCTCCCAAACCAGGGATGACCCTGGGTTTGGCAGAGCCATACTCCGTCCCGGGAATTTGTGAACTCCTACCCACCTCCAACAGATATAGCTTGGAATCACCTATTGTGGAATACATGTAAGCAATCACTCAAAGAAGAAAAGACAGTTACCTTTTCCGTAACTGGTGTTCTTCGAGATGTGTTTTTCATGTCTATTCCACATCCCGCCCTCCTTCCCCTCTGTCAGAGTTGTCTGGCAAGAAGGAACTGAGGGTGGGGGGAGCGCGCAGCGCCCCTTATACTGCTCCCTGGAGGCGCCACTCCAGGGGTCGCTAGGGGCGCTCCCCTACGGGTACTGCTAGGGGAAAAACTTCCAACACCGGTGCACGTGGTGAGCACGCACACCTCTTATGGAATAGACATGAGCAACACATCTCGAAGAACACCAGTTACGGAAAAGGTAACTGTCCTTTTCCCTTGCAGCTCTTGTGTTTTAAAGCATTGCATTGCACTACTTACTGCATGGGCTTATTCTTCTTGTTACCTAATTGCTTAACCACATTTGCCTCTTTTACCCATTTTTCTTTTTAGATTTAGACTAATTTCAATTTCAGTTGAATGATCAACTTCTTTTAAAAAAATATTTCCTACTCTTTTGTGCAGATTTCCTAGATGTTAGACATAATTCTGTCTCTAGCGTGCACTGTAGTGGTCTGTATCAGTCTGGTCATGTTGAATGTAATACTTGTATAAAACATCATTGTTGTGGAAGAAATGATGAACAGCTTTTTGATGAAATTCATAGATGCTGCTGCATTGAGAGGTAATACTAATAGCAGTAGAACAGAGATATAATACAAAAAGAACTAGAGGGATTAGAAATCTAGACAGAGAATGTAATGAAGTTAACTTTGGGAAAACATGAACCAATTAATCTGGGGAAAAATAACTTGAAATGCCGATAATTCAGTGGGAGGGAGAAACTTTGAAAGTCATTTTGTTAAGAGACCTCTTGCCAGGCTTATATGAATTTGCTTTTCTTTGTAATCCTATCATATTGCAATTTGAAGAACTAAGTAGATATTGTGTCCTATTCTGAGGTACCTCAATACCAGAAAAATGTTGACCAAACAGTTTTCTAACCATAGATGGTAGAATGACACTATTAACAGACACTGTGTTTCATGTCGTTAAATACAGTGGAAGGAGTTCAGAAAAGAGCACCAAAAACTATAGAGAGTTGGAATGCTTGTCTAGCAATAAAAGATGTAAAGAGCTAAAGAGCCATTATTAACTGAATTACTACATTAATAAGTTTGATGCTTGGCTGCAAAAACATTAGTTCGGTAATGCAGCATGTTTGACTAAAATGTTTTGAGTTGAAGGGTGGATTTTTGTTCTGATGAGCTTCTGATTGAAAGCCATTTAATGACTTTTGTTTCTGTTTTATTGTATACATGTATTTCTTGTGGATGGGTAGGGGGATTTTGGGGTAGTGCAGGCAAGCTGGGTGCAAGTTTCTCCAAACAAATCTGACAGTGCACCTAAATCCTGACCTTCAACAACCACTGGCTACTTTTCAGCAGACTGTCAGTGTAAAACTGTTCAATGCAGCCTAATAGCTTTCTGATCTGGGTGTTCGTGATCTAAAGGCTAGGAGGAAACCACCAAACTCATTTTTGCTTGTGTCTTAAGAATGACTTTATATAGGTCTCTAAGGGAAAAAGGTTTGTGCTGCCTAGCCTATAAATACTTGTTTAATAACCAAGACTTTAAACTTTATGTAGAAAAATACTTCATTTTTTTACAATAGAAAATGCCTATTTCAGATCATTCTTTGTCAAGTAGTACATTCCAACAGGGAAACACATTTGTTTGGGTATAAACAATAAAGAATAGTATATGGAAAGCTGCATGACCAAAGGAGGCTCTCATGGGAATGTAGTTCTTTATGACATCTCTGAAGAATTGTGTCACTGTATTTAAGTACAAGAACAGTAAAAGTTATTACAATTAATACGCTACGATCCATTGTTAGAATACTGTTCCTGTTATGACCTAATTAATTGTGTTCCTCTCAAGATTGTAGACAGTTTTACTTTTGTTTGTTTGTTTTTTGTTCTCCAACCACTCCCAGTTAAAGACTTCATAGGAGCTACATTGATTCAATAAACATCAGTGCTCTTATGGTCACGTTCATGTTTGCATTTCAAATTTTTTTCTTAAATAATGAATACTTGTCACCTCAGCATTTCCAGTTCTCTCACATTGAGGTCTGTTAATTGCCACTGGCTCACTGATAGAAGAAGAGAAAATACTATAATTTACATTTACTTCTTGTAAGCAACTTGCTAGGTTATATGGGCATCTAGACCCCTTGCTGCATGTGTTTCAAATTTTCACACAAATTGTTGCTGTTGATCTTGTTCTTTTTGCAATTGTTCCTTTAATATACAATCAAACCACAAATGCATCTCAGCAGGGATTTGTCTGTTCGTTTTTTATCGCTTGTAACTTAAATGTTAGACTTGCAACTCTTACTGTTTCTGCTGTTTCTATAGCAACTGAACTTGCGCAAGCCAGCAATATCACTTTGTTTCACAGCTGGCATTTTGTGTTCACAGTAAGGGGAGAGTTTTAGGAAAGTACAGAGTGTATTAATTGGGATGCAACTGGGTCAGAAGTGTTGTCATTTTTACTAAGATAAGTTTGTTAAATGATTCAGGGGTTTCTATAGCCTTTCTTTATTTCCTTTGAATGAAATGTTATCCTCCAGGGCAACAGGAGAGCTCCATCATTTCCTCTGTGTATGTGTTTGTTTCTGATCTCTTAGATACTATGGACATTACAGCCTATGATGTCTGTGACCTAGAATGAGCCTTTCTTCATCCTATGAATTACTACAAGTCTTATTTCAACCATTGCAATACTGCCCATATCTATTCTTTAGTCTTCATCTGCCTACAATCTTACATGGATTTTTATCCTCCCTTCTTGATTACTGCCACTTCCTCTGTCCTCGTCTCCTCAGTTGCCTTGTTACCATGTTCCAGCATGTCCAGTCCAGCCTCAAATGCAAGAGAGATCATCTCAAGACAAAATTATTTTAGGGAATCAAAGTACCATACAAATCTAGAGAAAAGTCCAAGATGTTTCTACTGTTAATATGTAGGCCTCCAAATGCAGAGGTTTCCTAGCAGAATTGAGATGCTGTCTGAAATGGTGATGAAATTTCCAAGACTTACTGTACCAGAGACTTCAATAGCCCTATTGACAACACGTTAAGCCCAATTTTTTCTCTCTGTACTTTCCACTCTTGGTTTCTCACAGGTCGTTTCTGGATCTACACAAACAGCTGGTCAGATCCTGGATCTGATTTTTTTTTTTTTTTTAAACTGGACATGGATAAAGAGAGCACAGAAAATATCCTGTACTAACCACCACATTCTCAATACTGATTTCAGAACCCTCCTGGCCTCCAGACAAGTAGAAGCTCATGTCCTGGTCAGAGTCCAAAACTTTCTTGTAAGTAAATCCCCACCACCATTACCACCAAAAAGCCATCAGAAAAAAAATCTAGGGAGTCACCAGAACCACACTCAAACCACAGACGTTGGACACACTGGTGCTGAAGCATCTAGTTGCCCCTCACAGATGTTCAAGATTCTCTGATGATCCGCAACAGAAAAATTGCAAAGAAAATTTGAGCATTGGAGGTAGAAGATACATGCATGTGCAGACAGGTTCTGGCATAAGGTGGTCTTGTAGCTGTTTAAAAAAAGAAAAAAGAAATCCAATCTCTCCTCTACCATAACAGCCTCGTCTAAGCACACCCTGCTGTACTATTAGACTGCAGATTACCTTGTTAACTCTGAATGCCTCCACTCACTGAAAGGACCAATCGCTCTTGCTGTGGAGAATTATCAACTGGTTATTTAAGAAAAATACCCACTCACATCACTGAGAGGACACCAGATTGCACATACCGGATATTCCAGAGTAGTAGCCGTGTTAGTCTGTGTCAGCAAAAAGAAAATAAGAAAAGGAATACCTGTGGCACCTTAGAGACTAACACATTTATTTCAGCATAAGCTTTTGTGGACTACAGTCCGCTTCGTTGGATGCATAGAATGGAACATACAGTAGGAGGATATTTATACATTCAGAGAAACATGAAAAGATGGAAGTAACCATACCAACTGTAAAAGGCTAATTAATTGAAAGGAACTGTTATCAGCAGGGGAAAGAAACTTTTGAAGTGATCATCAAGATGGCCCATTACGGACAGTTGACACAAAGGTGTTAAGGGTATTTAACTAGGATATTAAACTAGGGGAAATAGAACTCAGAATTTATTTAAATAGCAATCTCCAGATTAATTAAATACAGGTGCAGGAATCTTTATCACAACAATGTATAGACTATTCCCAGTTTTTTCTAATTAATAGGAAAACAGCTACTAATGTGGATTCCACCATAGCCTATGTGCATTATTGTGAGCCATTTAATGTTATAGCTGCTGGGCTAAAATATAATTCTCCTCAAAGGAACAACCTCTTGAGAAATCTTGAGATCAGTGCAGGTTGTAAAATGAGCCTAGGAAGTCAGCTGTTCTGTGAGTCCTGTTATACTAAAGTTCTGCTTGCTTTCTATTACTTTGTCCTGAGCACATCTTCTGATGCCACAGACAATCTTTAAGTTGAAGTTCTGCTATAAAATGAGTACATAAAAAGCAACATTGTGGGATTCCTTCTTGTCCAACTTACTTCCAGGTCAGATCTGTGTAGCTTGCAAATAAATGCATTTTCTAATTGCCAGACTTGCAAAACTCAATCCAGAATCTAAGTTACTTTGGGTTCGTTCTAGCCCACAGTCACCCAAAATCAGGCTTCTGAAATGGGAATTTATGTAACAATTCTGATGGTGATAGGAGCATGAGTAGACCCCATTTCCATCTCCCATGGTATTATTACCTATGTTATGTTAACAGATTTAAAATATAGTTAACAATTTACTTTAGTCAGTAAGGTAAACAGATTGGGTTTGACTGTGTATTCAGAATCCTATCTAGTATGAAGGTTCCATTTTTGACAGTGGTGATTTTCAGAGTAGAACCACACTTTAGGAACTTTAATGAAAGAATGACAATGTACACCACCTGCCCCTTAAGATATGCAGGTTGTTTTTGATCACTGCTTTGACTTTTAGTTGTGGTAGATCAATCTGATGCTTGGGGATTTTTGAATAACTGGTTATACTTACAAATTTTTCTCCAAAAAGTAAATGCACTTTCTGTACTATAGTGATCAGAATGTCCCTCACAGTATCAGTGACATTTATTTGATTTTATTCCTGTCAAAGCTGCTATGATTGTCAAGGTAGCAGCACAAATATATTGTGAATAGATGCCTTTGAGAACAAAACAGACACAACTTGATTAAGCAAGTCTCTTTTGTACCAGTATATTAATGAGGAAAAAGGGCAAGGGATGTTTCCAGACTGGACATCTTATTTCTTAGGTATGAAACGTGAAAAATCTCCCTAAGGGGAAGTGCATAATGTGCTTCTCTATTCTTGCCTTTATTTCAGTCACACGATCAAAATCAACATTTAGCTAAGCACTATTGGTCACGTATCTTTGCAGTTGTGATACTTTAAGCATCACATATTTAAGGGATTAATTGTACCTTGCTTAATATTTAATTATATACTTTTCTAGTGGCTGTCTTTCTCTTCTAAGCCGTTCAGGAGGTCTTCCAGTATATCATTTTGGCACACATCATCTTTCGATTTTTATGTTCTCAAGGCAATGTGATGTATGGCCCACACTGTTGAAGTGGAGCCATTTATTATATTGTCAAAAATTACACTTTACCTGACACTACTGACATCCTACTGACTAGCTGGAAACAGAATATACTAATACAGTGAAACCCCGCTATAACGCGATAATTGGGGTCCAAAAAATCCCATCGCGATAAATGCGGGGTCGCGTTATAGGGGGGTTACAAAAAAATTACCTTTTCAAGCCGGTCTCTTCTCCTCTCGCCAAAGCGGAGAAGTTTCAAGCTGGTCAGTTTCAAGCCGGTCTCTTCTCCTCTCGCGGAAGCGGAGAAGTTTCAAGCTGGTCAGTTTCAAGCCGGTCTCTTCTCTTCTGGCCATAGTGGAGAAGTTTGACCAGCTTGAAACTTCTCCGCTTTGGGGAGAAGAGAAGAGAGGGCTTGAAACTGACCGGCTTGAAACTGACTAGCTTGAGTTTCAAGCCGGTCTCTTCCCTTCTTGCCAAAAGGGGAAGCGGAGGCAGGGGGGAAGGGGCGGGGGGAAGGAACAGGGGAGATGGGGAGGAGATGGAGCCAGGGTTGGCTCCAGGCGAGGAAGCACGCTCCGGATGCTTTTTTTTTTTTTGCTTGGGGCAGCGGGAGCCACCTTATAATCGCGTTATAGCCGAATTCGCGTTATGGCGGGGCGCGCTATAGGGGGGTTTCACTGTACTTTATGCAATGATTCAGCAGTTTAATTATGTCATGGGCCTGCTCTTCCTTTAAAACACAATATCAGCTTGTACAGTAACTCCTCACTTAACATGCTCCCGGTTAATGTTGTTTTGTTATGTCGCTGATCTATTAGAGAACATGCTCATTTAAAGTTGTGCAATGCTCCCTTATAATGTTGTTTGGCAGCCGCCTGCTTTGTCCACTGCTTGCAGGAAGAGCAGCCCATTGAAGCTAGCTGGTGGGGGGCTTGGAATCAGGGTGGGCCAGCAACCCCCTTATCAGCTCCCTTAAATTCCCTGTGTGGCAGCCACCCAGCAGGCTATCAAGTACCGGGCAGTTCAGGTGTCCCTCCCCCCACTGCCATGTGCTGCTCCTGCCCTCTGCCTTGGAGCTGCTCCCGGGAGCCTCCTGCTTGCTGTGCAGGCGGAGAGGAGAAGAGGAGTGCTGATGTCAGGGTGTCTCCCTCCTCCCATCTCCACAGAGCAGGGGGGACACCATAGGGCTCAGGATGGAGGGAGCTTGCTGGCAGCAGCTGCTGTCTCAACATGCTGATCTACTTAAAAAAGCAGTGTACTTAGAGTGGGGTCAGCGTACTTAAAGGGGCAATACGTCTCACACACACACACACACACAGTCTCTGTCTCACACACACATGCACCACCCCCTGGCACTTTGGAAAGTGGAGGGAGTGGTGCACTCCAGTGGGATAGCGTGGGTTCATCATCACATTCAGTTTCTGCAGGGAATGTTTGCAGCCACTGCCAGGCATCTATTGTGTCTCCTCCCTCCATTCATGATGCCTTGTAGAGTGTGAGGCTACATTAACAACAATATGTTAACCCTTGAGGGCTCAGCTGAGTGCTAGTTCATCACTTAGCAGCAAGGCATTCCCTGGGAAATAGCCAACCCTCTGACTCCACCACCTCAACCAAGCTTCACAATCATCATTGCTGTGTACAATATTAAATTGGTTTTTTTTAACTTACGCTGTGTATAAATACAGGAACTCCTCATTCTTCTTCGAGTGCTTGCTCATATGTATTCCAATTAGGTGTGCGCGCGCGGCGTGCACGATCGTCGGAAGATTTTACCCTAGCAACACTCGGTGGGCCGGCTGGCGCCCCCTGGAGTGGCGCCGTTACGGTGCCTGATATATACCCCAGCCGGCCCAGCGCCCTCTCAGTTCCTTCTTACCGCCCATGATGGTCGTTGGAACTGTAGAGAGCAGCTTGCTGATCTCCACCTCCTTAGCATACTTAGCACTCGTTTATCTTGTAGATAGTTTTAAAGTACTTCTTAAGTAGTTGTTAATAGTTTACCGATAGTTCTTTTGTTGTAGTTAGTGTAAATAGTAGCGGGAGATAAGGGGCTTCTCCCCTGTCTCCCTCCCGGTACCGGGCCAATGCCTGGCTCTCCGGGATTCAAGCCTTGCTCGGCCTGTCAGAAGCCGATGCCCACGGGGGATCCCCATGACTCCTGTTTAAAGTGCCTCAGGGAGTCCCATCTTCCGGACAGGTGCCGAATTTGCAAGGCTTTTAAGCCGCGGACCAAGAAGGAGCGGGACTTTCGTTTAAAGCAGCTCCTCTTGGAGGCCTCGCTCAGCCCGATGTCGGCCCCGCACCGGCACCCGGTGCCGACCCCGGTGGCCTCGTCATCAACAGCACCGGAACGCCCGAGCTCCGGGAAAGAGCCCCAGCACCGTACACCTCAGGCCGGGACTTCTCAGAGGCGTCGCTCTCTGTCACCGAGAGCGAGGAAGTCGGGTCCTGGACCAGCACCGACTCCGGCGCCGCTGCTCCCGCAGCCTGTTCAGGACCGCGCCAAGTCCGGTGTGGCGCCAGCACCATTGACTCCGGTACCGCAAGGACCGTCGAGCTCGGTGCCTGTGGCTCAGATATCTATGCCACCTACTCCGGCTCCACAAAGGCC
Organism: Chelydra serpentina; assembly: GCA_037349315.1. Taxonomy (NCBI): domain Eukaryota; kingdom Metazoa; phylum Chordata; order Testudines; family Chelydridae; genus Chelydra; species Chelydra serpentina. Next base: position 52,239,280 of record JBAIAC010000010.1, read on the forward strand.
GTCGAGTCCGACGCCGCTACCAATACCAGCACCGACCCTGCCGACTCCGGCACCCCAGAGGCCGTTGAGCGCAGGACAGCCTTCTAAGGCTCCGGTACCGACGACTCCAGCCCCACAAGGCCCGTTGAGCTCGGTGACCGTCAGCTCCCTGGTACACACCGTGGTAGAGCTTCCACTGCCGTCCGCTCCGGACACCTTCTCGGCTGCACAGGACCTGATTGCTATGACTGATCCGGCACCGACCTCATCCTCGGTACCGCCATTGCGGATCGTCACATCCCGCGGCAAACCGGCCATGTTACGCCCGGTGCCGCACGCGGAGACCAGCCAGCAGCAGTCGGGTTCTCCTCGGCACTGCTCGCAGTCCCGGCGCCGTCACCATCCCGGCACCAGTCGTACTCGCGGTACCGTTCCAGGTCGCCCTCCAGACGGCGGTGTGACGACTCCCAGTACCGCTCCCGGTCCCGTGGCCAGTCACCGCGTAGATCTCCGGACGATCGATATCATTATCGTTCGCCGAGACATTCCCGATCCAGGTCAGGTTCCCGGTACCGCAGCAACCGCCGGTACCGCTCCAGGTCCCGGTACCGATCGAGATCCCGGTACCGATCCCCGGCACCTCGACATACCATGGCCACGCAGACCGCTCTTCAAGGTTACTCTGCACTGCCTTGGCCTTCTCGCTCTGTCTCCCACTCTTCTAGAGCCGGTAGCGACTTTTATGCTGAGGATCACGCGGTTGGTGAACAGGGCCACTGGCCGGATGTTGGACAGGAGCCATCTCAAGACCAGGGGCAATGGCCCTTCTGGACCCCTATGGCATACCATCAAGCCCAAGGGGTCCCATCTAGGGCCTCCCACTCGGCCCAATCCGAGCCCAGAGCACCAGAGGCGAAGGTATCCCGCCCTCCCCCGGAAGTCTCTGACCCGCCACAGTCATCGGTCGTGGTCCCAGACCTGGAGGCCCCGACCTTGGACTCCTCAGCGGTTCCCCACCAGGACCTCTCCCAGGATCCGCTGGCTCAAGGTCTATCATCCTCCTCCTCTCCCGACGAGGCAGTGGCGGGAGCGTCATCTTCCGGCCCGCCTCCTATCGATCTCTGGGACCATCAAGACCTGCTACGCAGATTGGCCCTTAACATGAATCTGCAGATCGAGGAGGTACCAGAACTTGAGGACCCGGTGGTGGACATTCTGACAACTGACGCCCCCCACCAGGGTAGCCCTCCCGTTCGTCCGCACGATATTGGCCAACGCCACGTCTATCTAGCAGTCCCCAGCCTCGATACCCCCCACTGCCAGGGGTGTAGAGAGGAAGTATATGGCGCCTCCAAGAGATTTCCAGCATCTCTATACTCACCCCCCCTCCGTGCTCCTTAGTGGTTCAGTCGGTCAACGAGAGGGAGAGGAATGGCCAACAGGCCCCCGCCCCAAAGTCCAAGGACGCCAAGCGCCTAGACTTATTTGGGAGGAAGATCTACTCAGGGGGGGTCTACAGCTCAGAGCTGTGAACCAGCAGGCGCTCCTGAGCCGTTACGGCTATAACACCTGGGTCTCCATGGAGAAATTCAAAGAACTTATACCTCCGGAGTCCAGGCAGGAGTATAAAGCGTTTGTCGAGGAGGGTAAGAAGGTGGCTAAGACGTCGTTGCGGGCTTCTCTTTATATCGCCGACTCGGCCGCCAGAACTATAGCCTCAGGAGTCGCCATGCGGCGTATCTCCTGGCTCCAATCCTCCACCCTCCCTACGGAGGTCCAACACACTATTCAGGACCTACCGTTTGAAGGTCGGGGTCTGTTCTCAGAAAAAACTGACCCGAGGCTGCAGACCCTTAAAGATGGTCGAACCATCATCCGCACGCTGGGGATGCATACCCCGGCGACGCAGCGCAGATCCTTATGGCCCTTCGGGCAACGTCCTTACTTTACACCCGCACCACGGCAGGACTTCTCTAGGAGACCGCGTGGTCGAGGGGGCAGGAGGCAACAGTCCGGTCGACAGACTGGTCAGAGGCAGGGCCCCCACAAACCATCGTCGGGGCCCAAACAAAATTTTTGAAGGGACGCTCGAGGCCGGAGTACCAGTTTCAGTCGATCCTCTCCCCCTGTTCCGAGACCGCCTTTCCCATTTCTCCTGTGCGTGGTCGAATATCACCACAGACCGCTGGGTCCTACGCACGGTGGAAAGCGGATACCACTTGCAGTTTGTCTCCCCACCTCCCTCCCACCCTCCCTCCCTGTCCCTCTTCAGGGACCCTTCTCACGAGCAACTCCTAATTCAGGAGATACAATTGCTCCTCTCCGCAGGAGCGGTAGAGGAGGTTCCAAGGGAGCTCAGGGGCAGGGGTTTCTTCTCCCGTTATTTCCTAATCCCCAAGTCGAAAGGGGGGTTACGTCCTATCTTGGACTTGCGGGGGCTCAACAAATTTATGGTAAAGTTGAAGTTCCGTATGCTGTCCCTGGGCACCATTATCCCCTCTATGGATCATGGAGACTGGTACGCCGCCCTCGACATGAAGGACGCGTATTTTCATATTGCAATCTACCCACCTCACAGACGCTTCCTCCGCTTCGTGTTGGGCCAGAGATACTTTCAATTTACGGTTCTGCCCTTCGGCCTCTCAACGGCACCAAGGGTTTTTACAAAATGTATGGCAGTGGTGGCAGCCGCCCTTCGTCGTCAAAGAGTTCAGGTGTTCCCCTACCTCGACGATTGGCTTATCCCCGGCAACTCCAGCAGCCAAGTCCAGTCGCACATTCGGACGGCCATGAGCATGTTCAAGCAGCTCGGCCTCCTCCTGAACGTAGAAAAGTCCACTTTGGAACCAACGCAGAGGTTAGACTTTATAGGGGCAGTAATGGACTCCACTCTCGCCCGGGCATTTTTTCCAGAGGCTCGCTTTCAGGCCCTTATAGCCATCATACGCAGCCTTCAGAGCTTCCCAACGTCGACGGCCCGCTGCTGCCTCAGCCTCCTTGGTCACATGGCGTCCTGCACTTTTGTGACAGCTCACGCCAGGTTGCGCCTCCGACCCCTCCAGGCATGGCTCTCCTCAGTATACCAGCCGCACAGAGACAGCTTGGACCTGATTTTGATGGTACCATCACAGGTCCTGGCCTCCCTCAACTGGTGGCTAGACCCCAGGAAGGTGCTGGAAGGTGTTCCATTCCATCCACCTCAGCCATCCCTAGCCTTAACCACGGATACGTCATCGCTCGGCTGGGGAGCCCATTTACAGAACCTCCAAACACAGGGCCTGTGGTCAGAGCAGGAATTGACCCTGCACATCAATGTCAGGGAACTGCGAGCGGTACGCCTTGCCTGTCAAGCCTTCGCCCAGCATTTACGGGGTCATTGTGTCACCATCCTTACAGACAACACAACGGCCATGCATTACATCAACAGACAAGGAGGGGCACGCTCCTCCCTGCTCTGCCGAGAAGCTATTCATCTGTGGGACTTTTGCATAGCCCACTCCGTTCACCTGGTAGCCTCTTTTCTCCCAGGGGTCCAGAACACCTTGGCAGACCGACTGAGCAGGTCCTTCCAGACTCACGAGTGGTCTATTCGACCGGACGTTATCCACTCTGTCTTCTGGAGGTGGGGATTTCCCCACATAGACCTATTCGCGACTCGCGAGAACCGGAAATGCCACGCGTTCTGCTCACTCCAGGGTCGCTCCCCAGGCTCCCTGACAGACGCTTTTCTCCTGCCTTGGACGGACCACCTGTCCTATGCCTTCCTGCCAGTTCCACTGGTCCACAGAGTCCTGCTCAAATTGCGCAGGGACAGGGGCCGCTTAATCCTGATCGCTCCGGCATGGCCCAAGCAGCACTGGTACACCACTCTCCTGGAGCTCTCGGTGTCCGCCCCGATCACTCTTCCATTGTGGCCGGACCTGATTACGCAACAGCACGGCAGGCTCCATCATCCCGACCTGCATTCTCTCCATCTCACAGCATGGCTGCTGCATGGCTGAACCCGTCCGAGCTATGTTGTTCCAGCCCGGTCCAACAGGTTTTACTGAGCAGCAGGAAGCCGTCTACCAGGTCCACCTACTCAGCTAAGTGGAAACGGTTTTCCTTTTGGTGCGGCCCTCGGGGTCTTAACCCCTTGCAGGTGCCGATACACACCATTTTAGACTACCTCCTGTCCCTAAAGGAGCAGGGTCTGGCCCTTTCGTCGCTAAAAGTCCACCTCGCGGCAATTTCGGCCTTTCACCCTGGCGACAGTGGGCTTTCGATCTTTTCCAACCCCATGGTTAGCAGATTCCTCAAGGGATTAGAGCGGCTACACCCATTGGTTCGCCGCCCGGTCCCCACCTGGGACCTCAACCTCGTCATCACTAGGCTCATGGGGGCCCCATTCGAGCCTATGGCCACCTGCTCGCTTCTGTACCTCTCCTGGAAGACGGCCTTCCTCGTAGCCATCACCTCGGCGAGGCGCGTCTCTGAGCTCAGAGTGCTTACTTCAGAACCCCCTTACACGGTGTTCCACAAGGACAAGGTACAGCTGCGACCACACCCGGCCTTCCTGCCCAAGGTAGTGTCGGCCTTTCATATTAACCAAGACATTTTTCTACCGGTCTTCTACCCAAAGCCCCATGCCTCTCAAAGGGAGCAGCAACTCCATTCCTTGGACGTCCGTGGGCCCTCGCCTTCTACATCGAGCGAACAAAGCCCTTTCGGAAAACGACTCAGCTGTTCATCGCTATGGCGGACCGGATGAAAGGTCTCCCGGTCTCTTCCCAACGCATCTCGTCCTGGATCACGTCATGCATCCGGACATGCTATGACTTGGCAGGTGTTCCCACCATGCACCCTACTGCCCACTCCACCCGAGCTCAAGCCTCGTCCTCCGCCTTCCTGGCACACATACCAATTCAAGAGATATGTAGGGCAGCGACTTGGTCATCGGTACACACCTTCGCCTCTCATTATGCCATAGTACAGCATTCCAGGGAGGACGCCGCTTTTGGTTCGGCGGTCATACGCTCTGCAGTATCACAATCCGACCCCACCTCCTAGGAAAGGCTTGGGAGTCACCTAATTGGAATACATATGAGCAAGCACTCGAAGAAGAAAAGACGGTTACTCACCGTAGTAACTGTTGTTCTTCGAGATGTGTTGCTCATATCTATTCCAAACCCGCCCTCCATCCCCACTGTCGGAATAGCCGGCAAGAAGGAACTGAGAGGGCGCTGGGCTGGCTGGGGTATATATCAGGCACCGTAACGGCGCCACTCCAGGGGGCGCCAGCCGGCCCACCGAGTGTTGCTAGGGTAAAATCGTCCGACGATCATGCACGCCGCACGCGCACACCTAATTGGAATAGATATGAGCAACACATCTCGAAGAACAACAGTTAGTACGGTGAGTAACCGTCTTTTTTAAGTCGTCCCTGTTAACGTTGTTTCGTTGCTACATTGCTGATCAATTGGGGAACATGCTTGTTTAAAGTTGTGCAATGCTCCCTTCTAACATCCTCAGCTGCCCAGCAGGCTATCAGTGGTCGGCAGTTCAGCTGTCCCTTCCCCCGCTGCCATGTGCTGCTCCTGCCCTTTGCCTTGGACCTTCTCCCTGAGACTCCTGCTTGCTGTGTGGGGGACAGGGGAAAAAGAGGGAGGCTAATGTCAGGGTGTCCTCCTCCCCCCTGCTCCTGCACCCCACTTACCCCATCTTTCATAGAGCAGGGGGGACACAACGGAGGGAGCGGTTGCCTCGCTGATCTAATTAACAAGGCAGTGTACTTCTGACCCCACTCTTGATACCTAATTGGAAATGCGCATCTCTATCTCTCAAACAAACACAGGTGTGTGTCTCTGTCTGCCCTCCCTCCTTTCCTGCTGCCTTGAAGAGTGTGAGAGTTAACCCTTGATGGCTCACTGGAGTGCTAGTTCATCATTTAGCAGTAAGGCATTCCCTGGGAAATATCCCACCCTCTGATTCCTCCACCTCAAACAAGCTTCACAATCATCATCACTATGTACCAGTATTAAATTGTTTGTTTAAAACTTATACTCTCTGTGTGTGTGTGTGTGTGTGTGTGTGTGTGTGTGTGTATAATATAGTTTTTTGTCTGGTGAAAAAAATTTCCCTGGAACCTAACCCCCCTCATTTACATTAATTCTTATGGGGAAATTGGATTCGCTTAACATCGTTTCACTTAAAGTCGCATTTTTCAGGAACATAACTACAACCTTAAGTGAGGAGTTCCTGTAGTAGTGGGTTTGGCAGTAGCATGATGGGCACATGTGAACAGCTGCTTGCGATTTCACTGGATGTTTGCTCTGAAAAATGAGCAGCCTTAACTTAAGTGGACAGCAATCGTCCATCATTCTCAACTGTGCTTGGCAAGTGTCCTTACTTGAATATTTACTTACTGTAGGTAACATGGAAATATGATTATTTAACATTTATATTGTTGTAGTGTAGAGGTCTCATCCAGGTCGGGCTACACTAGACAGTCCCTGCTCCAAGTTGCTTACATTTTACACAACTCTTTTGAGTATACCTATGTAATGACTACTACTTTCATATATCTACTGTGTTGGTGATAGACACCAACTTCTGAGGTGCTTTCAACTTGGAAAATGTCTGCTATGGCCAATTTGAAATTTACAGCAAGGGTTTGCCCACTTTCCCTTAAATGTCCATTTAATTATAGTTAAAAGTTTATCTTTGTGTGCAAAGTGAGAGCAAGCATCATCTTTTTCATTTTGTCTAGATTTGCTGAAAATATATGGTCTATATTTTTTGCAATAACTGTGTGCTAAAATTGATACTATCCTTGCCAAATGCATTCTGGTAAGAGACCTTGAGAAAATCTTCTTTTAACTTCAGAGATATGGTGTTAGGAATTGATATTGCTTGAGATTATGGCATGAGTTTTGTTCACTGTCTTCTAATTCTTGGACAAAGTCAAACTTGATGTGACCTGTTGAGTTGCCAGCAGTTTTGAACTGTATAATTAAACCTACTTCATGATAATGTTTGAATGAAAGTATCTAAAGTTATGCTTTGAAGGTTGCTGTTGTGTATCCCTCTATTTAAATAATTTCACATTTAAAATCTTGTTCTTTTTTTTTTAGCTGTTAATACAATAGTAGAAAATCTTCCAAGATGCATCTATTGATGTTTAGGGAAGTCTAAACCCTACTTATTGTTGAATTGTACAACAATTGTTGTAATGTAATGTGCACATTTTATATAGCTAATGTTTAGAATGGACAATTTGTTTGCTTTGAACAGATGCAGATTGCATGAGATGCTTATAAAGACTTTGTATTATCAGCCAAGGCTTAATCTGCACTAGAAAAGGTTTGTCTGTATAGCTATGCTGTGGACACAGTTTATACTGGCAAAAGATTGCTTTTGTTGGTATAGCTCAGGGGTCGGCAACCTTTCAGAAGTGATGTGCCGAGTCTTCATTTAGTCACTCTAATTTAAGGTTTTGCGTGCCACTAATACATTTTAGCATTGTTAGAAGGTCTTTCTATAAGTCTATAATATATAACTAAACTATTGTTGTATGTAAATTAAATAAGATTTTTTAAATGTTTAAGAAGCTTCAATTAAAATTAAATTAAAATGCAGAGCTCCCCAGACCAGTGGCCAGGACCCGGGCAGTGTGAGTGCCACTGAAAATCAGCTCGTCTGCCGCCTTTGGCATGCATGCCATAGGTTGCCTACCCCTGGTATAGCTTATACTGGTTCCCCTAACAAAATTAGCTATACTGGCAAAAGCACTTTTTGCTGGGATAACTGCTTCCACACGAGGGCTTTTGTTGGTATAAAAATGACATTTAATAAAAATCACATTCATGATCAACAACAACAAAATTGTGTGGACCTAGTCCAAGACAAGGACTTCATGGGCTACCATTCAAGAAATCTAAATGTTCTTGACAGTGTTCTTGGGTTCCTGCTTGTGTCTCACTGTAGAAATTGCTGACATTTTAATTATTTGTAAGTGTTTTTAAAGGTAAAATTAAAGTTTGTTTAAAAGCAGATGAAGAGGTTTTGTGCAAAGGACAATATTAACTATTATTGCAGTGCAATTCTAGTGAGAATCCTCAGCGATCTGTTTTTGGTCCTATGCTATTTAATATTTTTATTGATGACCGGGAAGAAAACACAAAATCATCACTGATAAGGTTTGCAGATGGCACAGAGATTGGGGGAGTGGTAAATTATGAAGAGGACAGGTAACTGACATAGAGTGATATGAATGACTTGATAAACCAGGCTCAACAAACAATAGGTGTTTCTTTACAGCCAAATGTAAAGTTATATATTTGGGAACAAAGCATGTAGGCCATACTTGCAGAATGGAGGACTGTATGAAATTGCACTGACTGCCATAGAACTCCCTGGCATAAGGTTGTGGTGTTGCAGGGGTTCTTGTTTCTAGCACCCCCCTTTCACACCCTCCCCAGTAACCACTTTCTTGGTCCCATAAGAGCCTGTCTATCTGGGTTTTCCATGGCCTGGCCCTCTGGCCAGGTCACTTAAAAGTTCATCCCCTTCTAGTGTAAGAAAGGTTTACTTGTAAGTTCAAATAAAAATACAAACTAATAATTCTTCTGCCCCTCTTGTGCTACTCTGAAGTCCTCTGCCTTTTGCCCCCAACCCCTAGGTCCTGCAGAGCTTCTTCCTATGCTGTTTCTTCCCAGCAGGTTTCATCCACTATATGCCTCCGCCACCCCTGTGAATGTCTTCTAGCCTGGCTTTACCAGGCCCTTCCCAGAGAGAGGGAACTCCCCTTTGCGCCTCTCCCCTGGGTCTCCTCTAGGGTGACCAGACAGCAAGTGTGAAAAATCGGGACGGGATGTGGGGTAATAGGAACCTATATAGGAAAAAAACTCAAAAATCAGGACTGTCCCTATAAAATCGGGACATCTGGTCACCCTAGTCTCCTCCCCGAGACTGTGTTCACAGGTCGGTTTAAGTAGTCCTCTCTCTGATCCCCTGCAGACTTCTAATTAAGTCTCCAGACAACTATCCCCCAGCTGAGTGTGATGGTCAGGCAAGGCTGTGCCTAGATTGCCTTAAAGGGCTAGACAGCCTGTGACAGGGACTCTATCCTGGGAAACAGTGACTGAAAAATTCTTAGATGTCATAGATGCTAATCAACTGAATATGTGCTTCCAGTGTGACACTGGCTAAAAGGTCTAATGTGATTGTAGGATGCATAAACAGGGGACTGTTGAGTAGAACCAGGGAGGTTATATTGCCTCTGTATTCTGCACTGATGCAACTACTACTGGAATATTGTGTCCAATTTTGTTGTGCAGAATTCAAGGATGTTGAAAAATTGAAGCGGGTTCAGAGAAGAGCCACAAGAATGATAAGAGGATTGGAAAACCTGCATTAATAGTGAAAAATCTAAGATGTTCCATCTGTATAGCTTATCAAAGAGAAGGTTAAGGAGTGATTTACAGTCCATAAGTATCCATAAGTATTCACAGTCCATAAGTATCTACAGGAAGAGTAGAAATTTGATAATAAAGAGGTCTTAAGTCTAGCAGAAAAAGGTATAACATGATCCAGTGACTGGAAGTTGAAGTTAGACAAATTCAGACTAGAAATAAGGTGCCAATTTTTAATAGTGAGGGTAATTAACCATTTAAGCGATTTACCAAGGGTTTTGGTTGTCTTCCTCATAAGGTGTCAGTCAGTTAAATATTCTGCTTTTTATTTTTCAGAAACCAGCAAACATTCTGGTGATGGGAGAAGGTCCTGAAAGAGGAAGAGTCAAAATAGGTAACCCTTTCAATAACATATTCATTAGATATACAATGAATAATGAACTTTTTACACAATGTAGTAGTTTAAAATAACAAAATATTTTAAAATTCACTATATTCTTAATAAGAAGATTTTGTACACAACTCCTAATCAAACATACTTTTGGGCCAATATTCAGTTTAAAGTTAAGAACTTAGCAAGGATTAGACATTTATGTAGATAATGAGGACATCTATACTTACACTAGATGAGATAAAAGTATAGACGAGGGCATGCTTCAGGGCATAAACCAAATACTATCAACAGTTAGGTAGAAATTTTCCTTGTGGCTGTGTTTATCAATAATTGCCCAACACAGGCTTCTTGCAACTTCTATCTACCATTTGGTACTGGTGACTTTTGGAAACAGGTTACTGGACTAGGATAATTGGTCTGATATGGCATGGTAATTCTTATGTTCTTAAGTACTGGTTTTAACAATTGTTCACATTTTTGTTAATGCAATTGCTGGAAATCCATTTTGGTAAAAGAAAAAAGTTCAATATTTAAGAATTGTGGAGCAATAGTGGAATTATTGTAAATAAGAATTAATATGATATTTAATAATGCTACATTTCCTCAGGCAATGTTAACATAAAATGTAAAGAGATGGTTCACTTTTCTTTTGAAGATTTCCCTATACAACAAAAAACTATTAGGCATCAAAGTGGAAACACAAAATCACTGTGGAAGCTATTCATCACATATCTAATTATACTATGCAGGTACTAGGCAATAATAAAGAGGATATACAATTTGTTTTTAATATAGCAAATGTATGCTATTTTTAGATATTGGATGGGAATGTTCAAATCAGTTAGGATAAAATAGTAACCCACCTGAACTTTTGCCCATTCCTTGACTCAATCTGAACTTTTTTGAAAATGTTTGACTAAGTTTTGTGTTTATATGCTTCTACAGTTTGTATTGGTCACTCCTAGAAAGAGGAGAGCTGAACTGTTGTGAGAGAACCCATTTACTTGAGATTTTTCATGCAAAATTGCATTAAAAACAGTTCAGATGAGGTTTGGAGATGCATCTATGCTTTTGAGAGTTTATCCATACTTGAGTGTCTGTTCCTTCCAATGTTCCTCCTCATTACTACAAAGCCAGTGCTATCTCAAATAAATTTCTATCTCTGTATTATCTTAGCACTTTTGATTAATACAATTTGATAACATTTGAAATTTACTGCCATCAAAATAATATGTGGAGATATGCCTATCTCATAGAACCGGAAGGACCTTGCAAGGTCATTGAGTCCAGTCCCCTGCCTTCACTAGCAGGACCAAGTACTGTCCCCTGACAGATTTCCCCCCCCCCCCCGATCCCTAAATGGCCCCCTCAAGGATTGAACTCACAACCCTGGGTTTAGCAGTGCTCAAACCACTGAGCTATCCCTCCCCCCACATCAGAGTGTGTATTAACAGACATTCATTGGTGGATTCAGCAGAGAGGCCAGGATTTAGTGCCTGATCCTGCAAATATCTTAGGGCTTGTCTATACAAGATGTTCCTGTGCAGCAAGCCAGGGTGTGAATCTACAGCACACTAGCTTGCTGTGCAGTAATGTCCCATGTGGACATTGCTGTAGCACACTGAAAGTTCTGTAGTATGCTTTGGCTTACTATGCTTTAAAAGTAGTAGTAGCCAAAGAGCACTCTGAGACTGTTAGCACACTGCAGCAGTGTCAGTATGGGACATTGCTGTGCAGCAAGCCAGGGTGTAAATCTACAGCACGCTCTCTGTGCAGTAATGGTAGTTGAGGGAACTCTGCTAATGTGGAGACTGAACTACTTTCTTATCCCTAGAGGTGATCTTTCCAAGTTAGGATTGGGGTACATTAGAAGGATAGTACAGGGAAACTTGGACTGTCATTGTTTTACTCTCATTTTTTTATACATTGGCATCAGTCACCAGGGCTACCCTGGCACTCCTAGCTGTGCTGCTGCTCTGCAGCAGCGAGCGATTGCTTTGGGGACATCTCATGCCAGCTGGGCTCCACAGGCAGGGGCTGGCTTCAGGGGGTGTCGCTGGCTGGTGTTGGGCTCCTTCAGGGGAAGAGACAAGAGCGTGTCAAGGCGCAGTTTGGAACTGTGCCGCCTGTCCTGTCTGGGGAGCGCCTGGCCATGCAGAGGTGGCCCAGCTTGGGGAGCAGGGTACAGAAGGCTCCCGGGGAGCTAGCCAGCGCTCTGGCGCCCACAGCACAGAGAACCAGGGGCCCAAGCAGGGCAGGCGGCTCCCACCAGCTTCTGATCTGCTGGCTTCTGGCAGGAGTCAAGCCCCATAGTTTGAAAACCTCTGTGTGCTAAATGGCAGGCTGAAATCTGGGGCGGGCACATGGCCCCCACATGCCCCCACTGCCCCTGCAGCTTTGCACCCTGGGTGGCTGCCCTGCCCGTCCCACCCTGAATATGGCCGTGATATAATTATTTTACTGTACTACAGTTCCACAATGAAGCCACCTTTTAAATGTTACATAACGGTATCACTTAATTGAAGTCAATGGAGTTGGCCCCGGTATAATTTGAAGTAATTCAGTCAGATATGGAGTAACCATGATTTATAGTGTTCAATGATATTAGGTTACATCATGTTCTAATAAACATCTTGCTTATCATGCTTATAAATATTGCTTGTCATTGTGTGACTTATGTATCGTCAAACAAAAGTTTTAATATTTATTTTTCAGCTGACATGGGTTTTGCAAGATTGTTCAATTCACCTCTGAAACCTTTAGCAGATTTGGATCCAGTTGTGGTGACATTCTGGTATAGAGCTCCAGAACTGTTACTTGGTGCCAGACATTACACAAAAGCAATTGGTAAGTTATTGTATAGGGAAGTGAAGTTGTTTACAGTTTCAGAATAACTGTATGTGTATTCCTTCTGTGGTCCATTCCAGAAGTGCTCAGTCAGGTCTCCAGCTGTCACCTATCTCTGGGTGGTGACTATTGTCCTGCTCCCCTCTCACCAGGATTAAAGACTGCACAATCCCCTGCTACACACTGTGATATCCCCAGCAAGCCAGTCTGCCTAACAGCCAATGCCTGTGCTTAGCTTAGGACAATAACAGTGTTTTTACCAGTGATAATACAGCCCTTCCAAGGTAAGCACATTTATTCGTAGGGCAAAAGCATTACAGAAAAAACAAAAACAAAAAATGAACTTACACACTTACTAAATATACCAGAAATAACCTATTTTCCACATGGGGAGTATAATAGGCCAATGTTCCTTCCAAGCCTTCAGAAAGGGATGGGGCCTTTGCTTGGACAGAAGGTTCTGTCCATTTGCTGAATCAAAAGGAAGACCACCGGTTGGTTTCAACTCATCCTTTTATACCAAAAGCCTCTCTCTTTGTCTCTGGAAAACACAGAGGGTGGAACTTTTCTGGAGTTGTTTACAGTCCCAGGGATAATCAGCCTCCACTGTTTTTAGCTCCTGGAAGAGCTGTGATAACCCCTCTCCCCCTCATGGAGTAGAACACAGTCATACATAAACATTCATCAATTTTGTACATTGGTCCCTAAAAATAGTACATGGGGTTGCAATATTTGTCAGCTTACCTTTAAGCTTCCTAAACAAGCAAATAAATTGGAAGGCATAACAAAGTGCTGCAGAGTATGTTGAACAAAGAAGCTTTGTTTCAGGTAGAGGAATTCCTTCACTGGCCTCTGCACATTCGCACTCATGGGTGTGCAGGTGGTACAACTCTGACAGTGGAACATTTCTTAGCAGTGCCTATTGGAGCATCCTTGTGCCGCCTGCTGTCCCTCTCCTCACGGTTCCTGAGCATTCTGAGGGTCAGGTTATAAAAGGGGTGTGGTGCTCCAGCTGCCTCAGTTCCTTCCCACTGCAGCAGCAGACAGACCAGGAGCCTCTCTAGGCTGCTCTGTCCCAGAGTCAACCTCTTTGAAACTCAGTACATTAGATTTCTGAGTTAGTTAGGATTAGTGTTAGAAATTTAGCTTATTTTCCTTATAAAATTATTTCCATTATTAGTTTTTATTACTTGCCACACCTTGCTGTTGGCTTATGGATCCTATGGTGAATCTGAAGGGGAAGAGGCCAGTATTTAAGTGGTATATCTCTTGTCCCTACTTTGGACGACCATATGAGATGTCTAGTTTGTTTGTGGGGAGGACATTCTCCTTCGCTGTGTGCAAACTACAGCACTTTCACCACAAGAGCTGGCAAGAAGCATCAGCCTTACTACTTCAGCAGGCAATCGCAGCGAAATCCTCTGGTTTCTTAAACCCTGGCTTTGTGAGTACCGAGAGGCCTGGAACAGTACCTTAGCCCTCAAGGAATAAAAAGTCTAAGATGCTAACAAAGGTACTGTTTTCCACTTCTGGAATGAAAGCAAAATCTTAGGTACTGAAGGATCCTAAGCCATTGGATCATAAACCTAGAAATAGCAGACCCCTACGGGTGTTAGCCTGTGTTAGCATAGCCAGTCCTAAAAGGAATGCCCCTTTGAATCCAATGTCTCCACTTCTGGATAAGAGTGTGGCATGAGATACAGTTCCTGTTAGCAGAGCCAAGCACTGTTCTCGGTCTCTCTTGGTTCCCTCAAGGTCAGTTCCAAAAATACTTTGCAAACCGAGACCAGAGGTTAAGGCCATGATACAGAGCAAATCCCTAAAGAAGGGTCAGACTCTAGAGTACGAGCATATCAGTTTTGAATGTTAGCTCCAAATCTTAGGTGCTGTCAGCATCCACTGTAACATTAGTTGCCGAAGGTACATCTGCACTTAGAATCAACTGAGAAAGTTTCATGTGTCCCTGCATCCAGGGGTCGGAGTGATAAAGGGAGTATAACAAAAGTCTCAGGGCCACTTCCTTCTCCCTTTTCCCCAAAGGGGAAAAGATTACCAACACTTTTTACTTCCTCCCCGTAGAACTCACCAGGGAAGTTTGTTTCTCCCTTTTCAGTTTTAAAAATACCAAGCCCACTAATTTCCCCTCTACTTATTGCCTCGGATCCAAGATTGGATCCGCAATCTGATACCAAATCAGATTGTGAAAAATAGGTTAATTTCTTCTTTGAGTGGTGGTTCCTATGTGTATTCCATGCAAGGTGTGCATACATTCTTTTCACCTGAGACCAGAAGATTTTCATTAGCAGTGTTCACTGGTCTGTGCTTGCGCCCTTCTCCTTGTGTTCTGAACTGAAGGCATAAGGGGTGGTGTGAACCAACCACATTTCTAGTTCCTTCTCTACTGCTCATGGTCTGAGACAGAACTTCTCCGGTGTTCTTAGCTTCAGCTAGCATTCTTTGTTTTATTAGTTATAAATAGTTTCTCTTTTTCTGCCTAAGTTTTAGTGTTAGTTTTTGAGAGCTTTTGAAGGTTTGAGGGTCCTCCTGCCATCCCACCCACCTCTAGCATGCCAAGGGTGCCTAGCATGCCCAAGGACCTGGGCTTCAAGAACTGCATGGTCTTCCTCTGGGACTTCCTGATCAGTGACAGTTACAACACTTATTTGTATTGCCTCAGGGAAGCTCATATCTCATCCAGCTGTAACATCTGCCAGACTTTCCCTTACTGAACTAGTCAATCCCATGAGTTCAGACTCCAGACGTTCCTGGTGATTGTTCAATGAGACCAGAGTCTGATCCCAGCCCATAAGAATCTCTGTGCATTGGGCAAATGCAACAGGAAGTGCGCTTTCAAGCACAGTTGTCTCCAGCTCCGGGACCACTGCAAGCAGAATTAAGGACTCTAGAAGAAAATAGGGGAGACATGAAGAGGGTAAGAGTAAACGCTCTCACAAGGACAATGTGAAAAATCCCTTTCTAAGTCCTCTTCTAAGAAAAGGATTTATTCCACAATTCACTCTGTTGGGTGAGACTCTGCACCACAGTGCAGGTTTGTCAGAAGCTCAAAGAGAACATGATAGTTGTTCCTTGGCACTGTCAGTCAAGAGTGCTCTAAGACCACTGTCCACTAAAACAGTGACATAAGGACCATCCTCTTCAGGGACCCCTCTCACAAGAGGCTTCTCAGGTGGTAGTACAGATAGGGACCATACACCTGGAAGTACTCTAGTTACTATACAAGATAAGTAGCCATTCTTTACCATCTCAGCTCCCAACATGTGAAAAGAAAGAGTATCAGAGCAAAACTACATAGATGATCCTCAGTTCATATAGCTACAGACCATACCCTTACCCCAGTAGGTACTATGACTGGGAATCTGGTGAAGATTTTTGGCGGTCTTGGCAGAGCCTTGAGACAGATGGTTTTACTGGCCCTCACCTACATATTCTGGGGATGTTGAACATACTTGTCTTACAGGGACCCACCCCTCCTGGAAGTCAGTGGAAGCCTTATACATTGGATCCTTTGCTCCCGAATCCATCTCTATTACTGGAGTATAGAGAGCATTCCCAAGTGGTTGTCCCATATGTTGTCAGAGGAAACGATGGGACCCACTGAATACCAGGATGCGGATCTGGAATCTGATAAATTGTCTTCTGCTTTAGGAGTCCTTTCACCATCTTCCCCATAGCCTTGCCCTCAGAATATTCAGGAACGCGGGGGAGGAGCAGGTGCAAGAACATTCCAGATGACACTGTTGTGAAATGTTCCACAGTCAGAGTTGCAACACTGGCACGTTCCATTGGTGTTAACATGTAGAGTCCGTCTTAAAGAACTCTAGGTACAAGTGAATAACCTTCATTTCTATCTGCAGAGAAATATTCGCAACATCATCAAATATATTCAAAGCTAATAGTTCCAAAAATGCTGCTTTTCACCAATTGAAATATATAAATAAAGATGTTAATATATTATGTAAAAATTGATAATGTAACTGTTCCTTTAAAGATCTTAATTTGGGAGAACAGCAAAACAACTTGTCTTACAGCTTTATCTGTAAGCTTGAGGATGGAGTTTGAATGAATGCTGGCTGAGCTTCTTACTAAAATCTAGTATTTCTTTAACAATTGATGTCATCAAGAAGATGTAACAAACTAGAACTCATGGGCTGTTCACTTATTTGTGATATGAACAAAACTGAATTATAGAATGAGTTATAAATATAGAAAGGGCTATGAAAGTCTCCCCTTAGTTTACTATTCTTCACCCCATCTTGCTTCCTACAGAAAGCAGTCTGTGCTAATTTAAACATTTGGCTCAGAGTGAGATCGGATTTTCTAGGCACCTGTGATTTATGCAGTAATTATTATTATCCTTTGCTTATATCCTTAATACACAAGCTATTAGGTATAGAAATTGCTGTTACCGTCAGTACAAAGATCTCCGTTATAGTCAATTGAATCACCTTTCTGACTAATAATGTCCTATATTATAAAAGTATATAGAGAGACAAATTTATGCTGATAGTGAATTCCTTCTTTGAGAAGAATTGAGATTGGCTTCAGCAAGACATAGCATTTTAGATTACCAGTGATCGTGAGATTTCTTAATTTCCTATGTCCTTGAAGGTGTTTGTGAAAACAGCTATGTGGTCTCTGTTAGCATTTGTCAGGATTGAGTTCATCCTGAAGAAGGAGTATAATAATGTGATATGTAGAATACTGTATCACATAAACATTGGGCAAGGTCCTGGTTGCACTCCAACCCTTTTGCACCACTGCAGCTATGTAATGTGGCCATAATGCTGGCTTAAATAGCCATCTGAGGATTCTCCTATCTTGGAGGAATTCCCAGTTGGCTTAGATCTGGCATACCTAGTGGTAGACACAACCTGTGGAGTAAGGAGTGTGACTGTGGGAAAGAAGCATAGCTGTGTTTCTGGTGTGCTTCAGCAATCCCCAGCTGCCACAACAGCCCCATGGGGACCATTGCATCTACCTGTAACTTAGCCTCAGGACTACTCTAGCTTGATTGCATAGTGGGAAATTATCTTGATTCTGTTCTTTCTGTTTTGTAACCATGTATATCATGCTCATCACCATAATGTTTGAGCACCCTCCAGTAGTGCATTAAGCAATGTGTCTGTGCATCTCTGACATACTTTTTTTCTCTCATCCTTTCCCCAGAGTGAGATGTACAGTGGAGTGTCTTGTTTTGATAGGGCATGGGAGTTTTGTTTGTTTAATTTTTAATATAAATTAAAAATTTCAGGTGTTTATGTAAGAGAAGGCAAGTCAAAGAAATGAACCATGCATGTGGAATATAAAGTGGTAACTGGCCAAGGTGGTCAGGGATGCAATCCCATATTCTGCATGTCCCTAGCCTCTGACTGCCAGAAGCTGGGAGTGAACGACAGGAGATGGGTCACTCAATGTATTCCCTTTGAAGTATCTGGCATTGGTCACTGTCGGAAGAGAGGATAGTGGGCTAGCTGGACCATTGGTCTGACCCAGTATGGCTGTTCTTATGAGGTTTGCTCATGAGGCTGTTCTTATGAGGTTTGTTATGGTCATTAGTTCCTGAGGGAGTTCATTCCACAGTCTTAGGCCACCCCTAGAGGAAGTTCTGTTTCCCTCACAGACACGCTTTACTCTTTTTGTTGAGAGTTCCATTGTACCAGAGGAGCACAGCTGGAGCTTAAGACAGTCTTCTAGGTATCTTTGGCCCAGGCCATGGAGTGCTTTGAAAATAAGGATCAAGACCTTGAAGTTGACTTGAAATTCTTTGGGAAGCCAGAGAGCAGAGGGACTGGTTTGATATGTTTGTGGTCGCTTGAGGAGATGTACTGCAGTGTTCTGAACTAATGGAAGTTTCCCAAGTGCTGAAGGTTTCATGGTCAGTTATATCGCGTTGCTGTAATCCAACCAAGAGGTGAAGGAGGCCTGAATAACTCAGGCCCTGGTCTTTGTCTGCCAGGAGGGGATGGAGTTTTCCTAGCAAAGCAGAGATGGTTGAAAGCATTACTCACAGATGCTGCTGTGTGAGAGTTTAACACCAGTGAGCAATCTTTGAATACTCCTAAATGACTGACTGATCTGAACAATTGTGGTTGCATATCTTCAAGGAATTGAGACTGCATAATGGCTGGAAGCTCTTCCAAGTACTTTCCTCAGCCTGACTTGCTCAGGTTCAGACAGCAGTTCTTCATCCAAGAGTTGATTTCATCCAAGTACTGGACCAACTTGATGGTAGTGGTCCAGTACTTGGGTGAAGAGTAGGTAGAATTGAGTATAGCTATATTTTGTGGCACTTGAGTCCATGTCACAGATAATTATTCTTGGTAGTTATATCAGGAGATCTCTTTGAAGAATGAATTAGTATAAAATTATTATTGTTTAATTATGCAGAAGATGACTTTGTTCCTGCCCAAAGGTTTTTACCATTTGAACCAAAATATTCAAGGACTCAATGTAAAATCCTAGAGGATG
The DNA here is from genome assembly GCA_037349315.1 of Chelydra serpentina. Classification (NCBI taxonomy): domain Eukaryota; kingdom Metazoa; phylum Chordata; order Testudines; family Chelydridae; genus Chelydra; species Chelydra serpentina. The sequence goes on from JBAIAC010000010.1 coordinate 52,258,381, forward strand.
GTGGTAGTTTAGAGAGGTTTGTTTGCTTTGTAATGGAGTAATGGCAGCTTCTACTGAAGTGAGTTAGCATTTGTGGGCCTCACATAAGAAGTGAGGCTTCAGGAGAGATTTGAATGAAGAATGAATGAATTTGTACAAGGTGGTGCCTTGTACAAATGGATAGAAAGTGTATTTCAAGCTCATGGGGTAGCGAGATAGAAAACATGGAGATGAGGGTAGGAGAAAGGAACAAAGACAGCAGGGAGGCCAGATTTGTTGGCCTAGTGAAGAGGTTGAAGGGGGACAAGGAATTAGAACAGAGATATATGTTGGTGTGGAATTAGGCAGAGTTTGAAGGCAAGGAGGAGAAGCTTATAACATGACAATTGTAATGTGTATGCTCCTTATGAGTCCAAACTTGTATTTTGCCTCTAGCATTGTGAGCAATTACCAAGCAATCTTAATGGGCTAATTATACCAGGGATAGTTGCCATTCAGCTGCAGACCACACATTAGAGACACATTCCTTTGGTAAAGGAGGAAGCTCTTAAGCTACATCTTGAAATGTCTTTCTGAAGAACACAATTTTTAACTTGTTTTAAAGTTCCACAGCCCTCAAGAAGTGCAATATATATTGTCAGTGTTCCCTCCCCACTCTAAACTCTAGGGTAAAGACGTGGGGACCCGCATTAAGAGCCCCTAAGCTTATTTTTACCAGCTTAGGTTAAAACCCCCAAGGTACAAAATTCCCTGCACCCTGAGAAATGCTTCTTTCGCTGCCACCATCAAGTGTCTAACAGGAATCCAGGAAAGGAATCACTTGAACTTCCCTCCCCCCCAAAATACCCCCTCAAGCTGTACACCCCCTTTCCTGGGAAGCTTGAGAACAATCTCCCAACCAATTGGTTACTTAGTGATCTAAAAACCCACCCCCTGGGTTTTAACACCATAGAAAACAGTCAGCTTCTTAAAAGAAGGATTTTATTAAAACAAAGAAGGTAAAATCATCTCCGTAAAATCAGGATGGTAACTAATTACAGGGTACTCAATTTCCAAACTCAGAGAGATTCCCCCCCCCCCCCGACAAAACCTTAAAGTTACAGAAAAACAGGAATAACCCTTCCCTCTCCCACAGAGAATGTATCACCAAGCAAAATAAACAGAAATCTACTCGCAGTGCTGACTACACTTACTTTAGAAAAGTGAGGTTTGGTGAGGAGACTGGTTTTCTGTAGGTTCTTTCTGTCTTCCAAGATCACTCTGACTCAGACAAAGCCACACACAAAGCTTTTTCCCCCTCCCAAGATTTGAAAGTATCTTGTCCCCTTATTGGTCAGATGCCAGCCAGGTCAGGTGTCAGTCTGGCTACCTGCATTTCTTAACCCTTTACTGGTCAGAGGATCTTATAGCACTGCATCAGACCCTCTCCCCCTTCCCTTTATATGTATGACATATATATAGATAGATATAGATATATGGTCGTAGTCGCGGGACTACAATATATATATATATATATATATGGTCGTAGTCGCGGGACTACAATATAGATATAGATATATAGATAAATAACATAGGCATAGGGACTCATTTTCCACAGTATATATATTTTTCCTCTCTTGTACATATATTGTTCCACTTAATTATTAATTGCAAATTATCTGGCTTTTAGCTATCATCTTAGGTTAGCTTTAGAGAGTTCTCATCCTTGATGTGAATATTGACTATTCTGTCATTGTGAGAAGCTTATTTCAAATGTATTATGGATGCATATAAACGTTATTCTAAATCTACCTATTACAACCCCAGAAACGTTGCCCAAATCAGATATTGTACAAATCAGACCTCTGCTTTAGTTTTTATTCTCTTTCATCCTCTGACCTTGATTACTGCATATCCTCATTCATGGTCTCCATGTCCCAACTCTTCAAACTTCATTTTGTCAAAAATAAGAAAGCTTGTCTCCATGTACTTATCCAGAAACAAGAAGCTGTTACTCTCAGTGCAAGTCTACACTGCCACTTATGTCAATCTAATTTACATTACGCGGGGGTAATCAACAGCTTAGCAGAAGATAATACTTTTTGCTGATGGCATAGCTCTTCTGTATAACCACTCAACCAACATGCAAGCAAAGACCAAAAGGCTGTCCAGCATTGCAAAATATAGGGTTAATATAGGCTCCCAACTCAAGCTTTACATTAGAAGTCAAAGGAGTACGAGAGGTGGGTCAATTCACATACTTTGGCAGTAAAATTCAAGCCAATGGCAATATCCAGAAGGAAATAATGTCATGAATTAGTAAGGTGACAGCTGCATTCACCAGCAAGATTTGGTCATTGAAAAATCTACAATTTAAAGACCAAACTATGAATTTTCAACTCAGATATTTCCACCTTAACATATGAATGTGAAACCTGGAAATCCACCAAGGTATAGGCAGACACACCTTTGAAAGCAAATGCCCCAGGAAGTTACCAGGTATCAAATGGAATGTATTTATAACAAAAGCTGAGATTTATCGGAATTCAACATCATCTTATCCTGAGAGTTATCCAGAAAAGATGATGGAAATATCTGGGTCATGTATTAAGAACGAAGCAAGAGCCTCAGCCTTGGCAGGCATGCCATTGAGCTGCTGGTGGAACATGTAAAAGGGGCTGAGCAAAAGAATCCCTCCATTGAACAGTGCTTAGAAAGGGAAAACATGTATGGGATTTCTGAACAAGAATGCAATGAGTGGCCCTGGAGAGACAGGGATAGCAGAGCCTTCTTCATGCTCTAAGTGATGCTTGATGGTGCAGGAACGATTCAGACAGTAATTAACAATAATAGTTTAACTGTTTTTCTTTACTGTAGGTTTTTGGTTACAACGCATTCGTTCTTTTCTGAAATGCACAAAGTAGATTAAATGTTGCTCTCTTTATCTAGTAGGCAATGGATGATTTATTGCTGAGTACCTTGGGTTACTTCCCTCTTACTTGACAGTGACTTCCTTTGAAAATATTTTGTGTACACAGTATAGTATATTTGGGAATTGTTTTGGAAAGAAAAAACTAATTCCATCACTGCAGTCACCTGAAAACCAAAATACTGCACAGTTATTTGGCAGAGACACAACAGGTGTTATTTTTTCCTGCAAGGTTATTTATATAAAACATTACAAGGGTGTTTGAGGAATTGGTATTTTGTGAAACCTAAATTGCTGCCAGCTAGAATTGACAAATTACCATGAGTTAAAAGCCATGTAGCAGTCTTGCTTACATTAAGTGTTCCCTGAATTGGCAGACTAGTTATATCTGTGTCTAGTTACTCTAACTCTGTCTAGTCTGCACTCTAAATTAGCTGTTAAGATTAAATAGAATATTCCCCAGAATTAATGTCCAAAAATAAACTGGTAAAGGCTCTAGCTCAGTGGTTCTCAACTGTGGTCCACCGCTTCCTCAGGGAAAGCCCCTGGTGCGCCGTGCCGGTTTGTTGACTTGTCGCATCCGCAGCTTCTGCCGGTCGCGGCTCCCACTGGCCGCGGTTCGCCGCTCCAGGCCAATGGGGGCTGTGGAATGCAGCGGACAGCATATCCCTTGGCCTGCGCCGCATTCCACAGCCTCCATTGGCCTGGAGCGGCGAACCGCGGCCAGTCAGAGCCCGGCCCGGCGCTCCAGGGGCTTTCCCTGAAGAAGAGGTGGACCACACTTGAGAACCACCACTCTAGCTGATACAGACTGAGTAGTCTGATCAGAAAGGTGTTTAATTTTTATAAACTAAGGAAACACTAATGCATCTTTTAAAGTTTTGGAGTGCATTTAGTGGTTATGGAAGTGAGATTAATAGCAATGACTTGAGCCAGACACAGGGGCCAAATCTGTATGTACTGAAGCCAGGAGAGTTATTCTACTCCAGGTTAGGAAGGAAGATCTAATGTATAAGGGTCCTGGACTGGAACTTGAGGTGTCGGTTTAATTACTGGCTTAGCCACAAATGCCATTTGTAGTTTACAGCAAGTCACTTAATCTACCTTGTGATTCAGTTCCTCATCTGTAAAGTGAGACTAATATTCACAGCAGTGTTGTGAGGATAAAGTCCATTAATTGTGGAATACGGAGATAGAACAGTGTTGAGGGACATAAGTAGCTACATAGATTAGATTTCTCCTGGGGTGAATTTAGCCCTGCATTTGAGGAGGCTGACCAAGCTTTCCATACAGCTGTCCAAATGCACCTCATTCCTAACATAAAAATCGGTGGATTTTCAGTCTTAAGCAGAGACTGCCAATCATGTCAATTTGTGTCTCATTTTGTGGTAGTCAGCTGATATTGGTAAATGAGGACTATAAAGTGTGACACAAATCAACACTGAAAATTTAATATATTCTAACCCAGGATTGGAAAAGCAAGTTCATTAGCCCCAGTGCTGTCTACATTACCCAATACCTTCCACTACCACTTCAGCTTCTTCTTGGGCTGATTTTTCCCCCACAAAGTGTAATGACTGTTGAACCCAAGTTCATTGATTTTATATTTCATGTTCAGTTATACAGAGATACACTATTACAGGATAATTAGTGTGGCTAACAATATTTTGGATGGTTCAAGAAAGGGCATATTGTGTCAACGCTTTAAAAGTATAATAAAGGAAACATTGTTTATTAAAACCGTGTTTATTAATGATTTCTCGGTTAAGGGTTTAACCTGGGACGCATACCGCGGTTGGGGAGCGGGTGGAGTGTTGGAAAGTACGCTTCCAAACTCGGGGAATGACATGCTCCTGCTCCCAGAGCAGTCCGCAGTGCTGGACTGCTTGTTTCAAGGGAGCCAGCAACCCCTCCTATTCGCAACTGCGTGTGGTGGGGCCTTTGTGACTTTTTGGCCGTGGATTGCGGGCACAGATCCCCTGCTGCATGGATCTGTCATGCAGGCTATCGCCGGCCGCAAAAGATCTGCAGCCACCCTCCCCCACCAGAAAGTCACAGAGCCCCGCCCCCATAGAGAACATGAAAACCCCCTCCCAGAATGACAAGTGTGCCCATTGCATGCAATGTGAGAGTGACTTTATGTTGATCCTTTCCCCCTGTCTGTACCCTGGTTCAGGCACCTGTCGTCTCTAATTACAAACCCCCTTACCCACTCCCCCAAAACCAAACCGTCCTGTGAAAGAAAGTCAGGGAAACAGCACTGTACAAAACAAACATTTTTATTAAGGGGAGCATATTTTTTAGATGAATCCTGGGCAGGGAACTGTTGTGGGGTGCGGTTGGAGGGAAGGAAAGGACCCATCTAAAGTTTTGGGAATGAGAGCCTTCTGCTACTGGAACAGTCTGCAGGGGTGGAGTGATTATTTCCACGGCCCCTGCCTCCCCTCGTTCTAGTGACTTTGGGTGAGGGGGGGATTGGACTTTGTGGCGGGGGAGGGCGGTTGGAAATAACATATAGAGGTGCTCTTTCCTCCTGTCTCCTGTCCTGGAGAATGTCTACCAGGCGCCGGAGCGTGTCAGTTTGCTCCCTCATTAGTCCCAGCAGCGTTTGAGTCGCCTGCTGGTCTTCCTGCCGCCACCTGTCCTCGCGAGCTTCAGCCCTCTGCTCCCGTTCGCTGACTGCTCGCTCAGACCTTGAGACCGCTGTGCCGCCTCCTTTCGGGAACAGACCATCAATTCTGAGAACATGTCGTCCCGGGTTCTCTTTTTGCGCCGCCTGATCAGCGCAAGCCTCTGGGAGGGTGATCCACGGGTAGGGCGCGAGACACTCACAGCTGTGGGATGGGAGAAAGGGAGTGAATTCCTCAGAAAGATACTTTTTCCCGAACAATGCCTATACTCTTTCCCTGTGAATAAGACCAAGCACAGTACCTATCACATGTCCACTTACTACAAGGTCGAATATTATGTCTTTATCCTGAGTGCCTGGGGTCCCGGTGTACAGATCCCACAAGCGTTGCTGGACACTGGAAATCTGCTCTCTGGAGCCTCTGTTTGAACGGCTCGCCTACCCTTTCCCCCCCTCCGCGTGGCAGGCCCCGGGAACTGTACGTGCCCGTGAACCGCTCTGTTTGAACGGCTCGCCTACCCTTTCCCCCCCTCCGCGTGGCCGGTCCCGGGAACTGAAAGTGCCAGCGAACCGCTCTGTTTGAACGGCTCGCCTACCCTTTCCCCCCCTCCGCGTGGCCGGTCCCGGGAACTCTCCCTGACTGCGCACTGCTAAGTTCGAATGGTTAGCCTCCCAACTCCCTCCCCCCCGCGTGGATGGAAACCGCCAGGTGTCTTTCTTTAAAGGGAAAATGAAGACGTCACTATACTAAAAAAACCACTCATTCAAACCAGGGCACCATGACTGATATCACTCTGATGAGGATTACGGAGACAGAGAAAGACCTCATGCTGCGTCAATGCCAGCAAACCCCAGGGCCGTATGCAGCCATGCTATGCAAGGCAATGATACCAGAGTACCTGCAGCTTGCATGGTGCGGGAAAGTATCCTACCATGGAGGAGACAATAAGGCCGCTCTCCCTGGGAACCTGATGCAAAAGCTTTCACTGTACCTCCAGGAGAGCTTCGCGGAGATCCCCGATGGGGATTTCTCCTCTATCCCCATACATATTGACAGACTTTTCGAGTAGTTGCACTGGAAAACGACTCAAAAACGGAAGCGCCTAAGGCCAATTAAGCAATACAAACACAGTGCTTATACACCATGCCTATTGTATTCCAAATAAATGTTTAAAACACTGACCTGCTGATCCTTCGCCTGGTTCCTGGTCAGGGATGCTGCCTTGGGAGGGTTCGTAGGGGATCTCAGTCAGGGTGATGAATAGATCCTGGCTGTCGGGGAAATCAGCATTGAAAGCGCTGTCGACTGCCTCGTCCTCCTCCTCTCCTTCCTCATCTTCACCGTCCGCGAAAACCTCCGACGACGTGGCCGTAGATAAGACCCCGTCGTCGGAGTCCACGGACACTGGTGGGGTAGTGGTGGCAGCACCACCGAGCATAGCATGCAGTGCCTCGTAAAAACGGCATGTGTGTGGCTGCGATCCGGAGCGTCCGTTGGACTCTTTGGTCTTCTGGTACGTCTGTCGCAGCTCCTTGATTTTCACGCGGCACTGCGTTGCATCCCGGCTGTATCCTCTCTCCGTCATAGCCTTGGATATTTTTTCATAAATTTTTGCATTCCGTCTTTTGGATCGGAGCTCGGATAGGACGGATTCATCTCCCCACACAGCGATCAGATCCAAAACTTCCCGATCAGTCCATGCTGGAGCCCTCTTTCTATTGTGGGATTGCATGGTAACCTCTGCTGGAGAGCTCTGCATCGTTGCCAGTGCTGCTGAGCTCGCCACGATGTCCAAACCGGAAATGAGATTCAAACTGGCCAGACAGGAAAAGGAATTCAAATTTTCCCGGGGCTTTTCCTGAGTGGCAGGTCAGAGCATCCGAGTACGGATTGCTGTCCTGAGCGTCCACTGAGTGGTGCACTGTGGGATAGCTCCCGGAGCTATTAGCGTCGAATTCCGTCCACAGTACCACGAATTCGACATGGCCATGTCGAATTTAGCGCTACTCCCCTCGTCGGGGAGGAGTACAGAAATCGAATTACAGAGCCATTTATGTCGAAATAAATAGCTTCCTAATGTGGATGGGTGTAGGGTAAAATCGAGTTAATGCTGCTAAATTCGACATAAAGTCCTAGTGTAGACCAGGCCTTAGTTTACATACAAATTATAGTGGGATTGCATCTTTAAGTCTCCTCAGCCTCCTGCTGCAGAACTGGGTCCCTGCTGCAAATTTCTGTTAGTCTTGGAAATCTGTTATCACGTATGTTTTCAAGGCTCCCTTCATGAGGAATTGGGCTAAAAACTTACCTTTAAATAAAAAGATTCTCTTTTAGAAAGCCAAAAGTTTGCATCAATTAACAAATGGTTCCTGCAAGCCACTCCACCAGCTCATCAGTGCAGTAATAAAAGTGTCTGTTGAAAAGGTTCAATTACTGGCTGCTGTCCATAGAGTGCTACTAAAGTTTGTTACCAAGTTGTAGTCTAGATATCAGCACTTGATTGAAGGTCATTCTTTGACTTGTGCCAACCTTTATAGCCATCTAAGGGTACAGAACCCTGATGCTGAGATATTTTAGCTTTAATTGATTTGAATTTCAAATGTAATTATTGCAGCAATATCAAATATCTCTCAACGCTGCACTGCAGGTTAGTGCTCCAGATGACTACCTCATTTTCAAAATATGGATAGGATTGCTTCACAGACTGCCTTCCTGGCACTAGTGCTTTCGCAGCCTGGCCAATTTAGTTACATATAAGGATACAAGAGTTACTCTCTGTGTCATATATAATACAATGAATTAATGTAAGATTGAACCTCTCAGTAACACAGAGACCCTAATATATTGTAAAGTAAAGCACTATGCTTAGAAAGAGGATAAAGCCCTGCTCTCGGTGTCTGTGCTGTCTGAGAGGTAAGATATTTCTTAATTCTTCCTTCCCCATGAAGCTGATACAGCAGCTTATGCATTAAAAGCTTTATGTAGCTCCCACTGAAGTCAATAGAAAATCGCTTGTTGGCTTCACTATGAGTATAGTAGTGTAGCCGGGGGGGAGCAGGGGGAGCAGCTGCTCCCCCACTGAGCAGAAGCGGCGCCTTTTTTGTGCTCCCACGCCTTTTGCTCCTGTGCTGCAGCCGGAGCGAAGCATTTTTTTTTTTGCTCCCGGCTCCTTTTTTTGCTCCCGACGCCTTTTTTTTTAAGCTCCGCTCCCCCTGTGCTCTAAACCTGGCTACGCCACTGTATGAGTTTAAACAAGCACCCATTTTTCTTATCATGACTCATTCCACCAGGGAAGAAGTCTTTTCTCACCTTGGAGGAACTGAGGAACATACTGGCATTTTAAAACTTGAAACTGGTGGCAGAGAAGTGTCATAATTTATTATAACAGCTGTATGGGAATATGTGAGAGAGATTAGGGACCAATTTCCATCTTAATTTCACATGAAGTTAACCTCATAAGAACAGTATTGTGTACACGCCCCAACATTTTGTTGTTCAATTTAACGGTCTGTCTTTAGATTAGAAGAGAAAAATGGTAACTTCCTTTCCTTTTCAGAGGCACTTTGTATACATCTTCCCTCCTCAAAACATCCTTCTGTGATGCTTTAGGAGTCAACCCAGACCATTAAGGGGTTGTGTCACCACCTGCTCTCTAGCCCTGGTTGCCTCTGTGCTGTGCAGCTTTGGCTCAGAGCCCTGATACCAGCAATGTGCTTTCAGCACAAAATGGTGTCACCCTGGCTTCCACCAGCTTGCTTACTCCTTGCAGGGTAACACCATCGGACCTTCCAGTCCTGAGTTTCCCCAAAACTGTCTCCCTGGTAGTGTCCAGTCCTTCTCGCTGGAACATTCACAAAAGCTTACAAGTTTGCGTCTCCTTCAAAGAGAAAGGACACAACAGCTTATTAGCTTAACTGGGGTTAATGCATCCTTCCCTTCAATCACAGCAGTAAGTTGGTTTATAGTAAAACAAGTTTAACTACATAAGGACATAGATTTAGGTGATACCAAGTTAGAAGTAGTAGGGATAGAAATGGAAAATACACTAGCAAGACTGAAATTCAACCAACCTGAGCCTTCTTGTTGAAAGTTTTTTCAATGAGGTCAGTCTTCCAGCATGGCTAGCTAGTCTTTAGCCATGATCACAGAGCCCAGTGTGCTTGGTTTTCTTTGTCTCCTCAGGGCAAGGATAACTTGGGGTTTCTCTCCCTCTCTTTATATACTCCAGTAAACCTTTGAATGTATTCTTCTGAAGTGTAGCCCCAGATAATGTTCCTTTCCCTTGCTGGGTGTAGAGGCCATGCCGGCTTCTTCCCACTTGTGATTTTTTTTTTACAATATGAAAAATGCTCTTCCTGCAATCTTTGATGCAAATGAATAACCCACTGTCCTGGCTTGGCGTGTCAGACCTTTTCTTTTGTCTTCCTAATTCTTTTTAGATTTTCTGTACATATATCACAAAAGAAGATTAATGATCAGTTAGTTATTAGTTTTCCAGTAATATATATCATGCCCTCTTTTGGATAAATATTATAACAGTGTGTGAGGTGCACTGAGCTGGTCAGTCCAGCCGAGATTCATTGCTACATACCAGAGAGCTCCATACCATCTGGTACTGGGGTGCTCTTAGTCTCACTTTTTACTGTGTATATTACAGTAACTCCACTTAAAGTCGTCCCGGTTAACGTTGTTTCGTTGTTAAGTTGCTGATCAATTAGGGAACATGCTCGTTTAAAGTTGTGAAATGCTCCCTTCTAATGTCATTTGCAGGCTATCAACTGCAGCAGTTCAACTGCCCCTTCCCCCGCTGCCATGTGCTGCTCCCCGAGACACCTGCCTGCTTGCTGTGTGGGGGGGAGGGGAGGGGAAGAAGACGGGGGCTAATGTCCCCCTGCATCTCGCTTACCCCATTTTCCATAGAGCAGGGGGGACACATGAGGAAGGGAGCTGCTGCCTTAGGCAGAAGCTGCAGCTGCCAGCTTGCTGATCTAATTAACAAGGCAATGTACTTCTGACCCCATTCTTGATACCTAATTGGAAATGTGCATCTCTGTCTCTCAAACAAACAGGGCTTGTAGAGTGTGAGAGTTAACCCTTGAGGGGCTCAGCCAACTGCTTAGTTCATTTAGCAGTAAGACATTCCCTGGGAAATATCCCACCCTCTGACTCCTCCACCTGAACCAAGCTTCACTATCATCATCGCTGTGTACCAGTATTCAATTGTTTGTTTAAAACTTATAGTGTGTGTGTGTGTATATAGTCTTTTGTCTGATGAAATTTTTTTCCCTGGAAACTAACCCCCTCATTTACATTAATTCTTATGGGAAAATTGGATTAGTTTAACATCGTTTCGCTTAAAGTCACATTTTTCAGGAACATAACTACAACGTTAGGTGAGGAGTTACTGTACTCTGTGTGCATTCAATATGTCTGTTTCCTGGAGTATGCCTTACCATGGCATCTATATACTTATGAGGGATGTGTCCTTTTATTAACAGAAAGTCCCAGTGGAGAAGCTGAGGCAAAGAGAGTAAGTGGCTTGCCCAAGTCCCAAAATGGAGTCAGTGTCAGAGCCAGGATTAAAAAGTGGGAGTTCCTGGCCTTCCAGTTCTATGCTTAGGCCACACCCTCCACAGTCACTTTAAAATTGCAAAGCATAACGCTCATGCTACTTGGAAATCTTCATAAAACATTCTGTTACGAAACAGTTCTGCCAGTGCAGTATTTCTTCCATACTGTTAATTCCTTCATCATTATAGGGGGAGATAGAGCAATCCCTATATTTGGGCTGCCTAACGGTTTCCATTATATAATATTCTTGTTTCCTTTTTCTGGGAGAAGCTCTTTCACCTCCATTATTTGCAGCAGCCCTATGATATTCAGTGAGGAAATCCCATTGCGCTTTTGGTGAGAAATAAACTTTTAAATGGCCATTTCCGTTCTCTCACTTAGGTCTCAGGAAAATGTTGATGGCCTGGCAAAGTAATAACTAAGCATATTTTCTGAGGCTGAGCTGATGCTTCTGCCAAAGCAGAAGTCTCAACATCAGCACATGCTGTACTGAGAACACCTGGAAACAGCTGTAGCAGGGGGTAGGACAATACTCCCAACCTACCTGTGGTCCCAGTCACCCATGCCCCCATCTAGGGGCACCACACAGGTTAGAAAAGAGGAGAGAGCCAGACCAGGATCCAATTCCCCGCCAAACCCAGCAGCTGGCCCTAGCAACCCAAATTCCCTGCCCCCTGGGGCACCAAATGGGGCTGGAGCTCCTCCAATCCTCGGGGAGGGAGAATTGGGAGATAAGGTAAGATGGGCCAGTCCCCCCTGACTCAGCACATGATCGCTCTGGGGCAGGGGTAGGCAACCTATGGCACGAGTGCCAAAGGCGGCACATGAGCTGATTTTCATTGGCACTCACGCTGCCCGGGTCCTAGCCCCTAGTATGGGGAGCTCTGCATTTTAATTTAATTTTAAATGAAGCTTCTTAAACATTTTAAAAACCTTATTTACTTTACATACAACAATAGTTTAGTTATATATTATAGGCTAGTAGGGTGGTGAAGCACTGGAATGGGTTACCTAGGGAGGTGGTGGAATCTCCTTCCTTAGAGGTTTTTAAGGTCAGGCTTGACAAAGCCCTGGCTGGGATGATCTAGTTGGGGTTGGTCCTGCTTTGAGCAGGGGGTTGGACTCGATGACCTCCTGAGGTCCCTTCCAACCCTGAGATTCTATGATTCTATGAATAGGCTTATAGAAAGAGCCTTTCCAAAAATGTTAAAATGTATTACTGGCACGTGATACCTTAAATTAGAGTGAATAAATGAAGACACGGCACACCACTTCTGAAAGGTTGCCGACCCCTGCTCTGGGGTAACAGCCAGCTCCTACTGCTAGTTAAGGTAGCTAGTCCTGTTGCTCAAATGGTAGCAGCCTGTGAGGCAGTGCTGAAGACTCAGGGTTCAAACATTGGTGCTGCATGATGGGAATATTGTTGTACATAAAATATTTTTTTAACTTTTTCCTATTTATTTTTTAAAAGTCTAGGAAATTCCACACAACCAATCTACCTTTAAGAGAATATTATTTAGGTTGTAAGACAAGCACTTGAAAGTTGGAAAATGCCAGATTTAGTTGCCCACGTGACCTTATTTCTTGTGCATTATGATACAGATTATGATCACACATCCTACTTTTCCCCACAGGTTCGCTGGCTCATTCAGTGCACAGAGTGCACACACAAGGCGACAGAATTAAGGTTGTGTAGGCAATCCTAAATCTGGCATTTCCTAACTTTTGATTTTCTGATTTTGCAACTTAGATATTGTTCTTTTCATGTAGTTTTTTGTATATAATTTATTCTTTATAGTACATAAAAAAGACTGTTCTTTAGGAGTTCATCTGTTCCTGCTGCTCATTCCCTATGTGACGTCATAACCCAATGCTTGCCACTGTAATTGAATGTAATGTTGCAAACAAGATTATGACTGGAAATGCCTAATACACAGCAGCTGCTGAACTCAGAAGATCTCAGGATCATCTTATGGAAATATTATGAGGCATAGAGATGGAAGTAGAAGAGTAGACATTTTGACATGTAAAGAGAATTCTTTCTAAACAGAGTGGATGAAATCCTGGCCTTGTTGAAGAAAATGGGAATTTTTCCATTGACTTCAGTGGGGCCAGGATTTCACCGAATATTTTTCAGTATTTTTCAAGAGGTATCAGTGAGAGTTTAAAACATGACACCAGTGGAAGCCTTAAGGGAAGTTTGTAATGCAAGTATTGGCAAAATACAGGCCAATTTAAAGAAGTGGTGATAAAAACAAACAAATAGCAAGTGTATTTAAAAATTAGATACAGATTCTTGGTTTTATATCTTTCATCTTCATTTGCATGTTATGGTTTTGTTCTATCCGATCTAAAATTGTCTTGGTCCTATATATGATGACCCTAGAGACTACCCATTCTTGTGATGAAATATTAGGGTTAAATACACACTCACTAGCTATGTACATTCTCCAAATCTCTGAGATTTGGGTTGTTTTGACAGAACACTAACTTGCTCATCATATTTTCACAGTACAAATTTCAGTTCTTCAGTTCTGTTCCTTTGAGATGCTGTTTGTTAAAGTTTCAATGAATATTTGCCAACTTCTAGATGAGTGATACCAAAAACTCCTGGCCCATAGCCCATCAGCATCACTGCCTGCTTCCTGGTGAAAAGCCTTTCATATGCTAGCTCATGCAAACCTGTCATCAGATCTGCATATGAGGCATCACATTCAAAAGGAAAGGTTCAATAACCAATCTTTTCCAAGAGCCACTCTTCCAGCGCTTAGAGAAATAAAATGTAAAGGTCCCACTCAAAGGAATAGTTGAAAAACTGTCTTTAAAAAAGAAGAAATTGGATTTCTTTTGTAAATTAAGGACAAATATTTTCCCCCATATCAGAAATAAAGAAAAAAAGTGCGAATTTTTTCTCCCATCTTTAAATATTTAGACATATTTTTGTTACATTTTAGTCTATCTTTAAGTACTTGAAGAAATTATGTTTAATAACTGTCAGGCTGTGTTTCTGTAGTATCATAGTGTGTCCAGATCACTTGAGAGCCCTGAATTGATATACTAAGATTCAGGATCAAACGGTACCATATCAGTAGCTGAATTCAGTACATGCATGCTGCTTGTATGACCACACAGAAACTAACGCTTCAGATTATACTCTTGCCAGTGTACTCTGGGTTGTATGTAACATTTGGAATGATTTTTGAATAGTATCTATTTTAGTGATTGTAAAATCTTGATGAATCGTCCTTGGACGTTATGGGTATACCTGTTACATAGAGCCTATCTCTTTTTTCTTTCTTCTCTCTCTCTACTCCATGCTGAAAGATTTTTTTCTTGCTTCAGCAGCCCCCTTCACCAACACTGCCTTGAATCCCTAAATCCATGTCAACCAATAAAAAATGAAACCCATACCCCAAGCAGAGTTTTGAAAAGGGAGAAGTTCCAGATTCTCTAGGAAGTTCACTGGGGATTTCACTATCGCTATTGATTTTATGCAGAAAACACTCAGATACTGTGTGATGGGCTGCAGTATAAAACTCTTAGATTAATAGATTCAGAGTTTAAGGCCAGAAGGGAGCATTAGATAATCCAGTCTGACTTCCTGTGTATCACAGGCCATTACATTTCACACAGTTGCCCCTGTACTGAGTTCATAACTTTGTTTGGCTAAAGCATATCTTGAAGCATCCAGTCTTGATTTGAAGACCAAGATATAGAGAATACACGACTTTACCCACTGGAACAAACCACAAGTAATCACCCTCACTTTTAAAAATGTATGCCTTATTTCTAATTTCAGTGTATCTGGCTTTAAGCTTCCAGCCATTGGTTTTTGTAATGCCTTTCTCTGCTGGATTAAAGAACCCTTTAATACCTGGTATTTTCTTTCCATGGAGGTACTTCTACACTTCATTCAAGTCACCTCTCATTCTTCTTTTAGATAAATTAAACAGACTGGGCTCTTTAAATATCTCACTCTAAGGGCTTGTCTACATGGGGAAAAGTCCAGAATCTACAACTGCTGAATACCTATTCTGCACTAACTCCCATGTGGACACCCTTTGTTAGTGCAGAATAAGATCCTCCACATGGAGAATTAGTGCTGAATAGTTATTGTGCTTTAAATTCAGACCCTAGCTATTTCACACTAATTTCCCTTTGAATTCCCAATGTATAATTACACTTTAGCTACAGTGCTAATGTGACATGGGTTATGCAGAATGCGTCCTAATTTAGCAGCTGTCCTAAAAGCCATTATTTCACACCTTTCAAAGCTAGGACATTGCCAATCATAAAAACTTTCCAATAATATGGGCATACAGGCACTTATAGGAACAGCATATAGCTAAACAATAATAACGAAAGTGGATATATTTAAAGTCTGTTTCCCCAGTTATAAAACATCACGAGACACTTTTTTAAAAATATATGGATAATAATTACAATAGTGAAGACATTACAGGTGGGAACTGGGAGACTGTCATAAAAAAGAATCTTACATTGCAGAAGGGAACAGGCTACTTAGTCATTTCCTCCAACAACAGTTAGTCCACCCTCAAAGCTATGGAGCAAAGTTAGCAGGAGTGAGACAGGTTGGGTTTGGGGTTGTTTGAGGAGGGGAGAGAGCCTGGACAACTATGAAAAGCAGAATTCAAAAGGTTAAGCTAACTGTCAAGTAAGCATCTGAACTTGAAATTTGCCACTTCTAAATGAAACCCTTTATAGATAGAATTATTTCTGTTTGCTATATCCTCCTTCCCAAAATGTACTATATGTTATTCTGTTACAGTATTTTATCAGTGAAATAAGAACCATCGCCATGGGTAGATATGTGTTCATCTCTGAATCTTCACCATAGCATAGGAAAAGGAGAGTGGAAGATAGAACTAGGCTGACAGTGATAGTGATGATGAAATGCTAAGGGAGATTAGAGAGGCTATCAAAATAAAGAACTCAATAATAGTGGGAGATTTCAATTATCCCCATATTGACTTGGTACGTCACCTCAGGACGAAATGCAGAGACAAAATTCCTCGATACTTTAAATGACTGCTTCTTGGAGCAGCTGGTACAAGAACCCACAAGGGGAGAGTCAACTCTTGATTTAGTAGAGTGTGGAGCACAGGATCTGGTCCAAGAGGTAACTATAACAGGACCGCTTGGAAATAGTGACCATAATATAATAACATTTAACATTCCTGTGGTGCTAAGAACACATCAACAGCCCAACACAGTGGCATTTAACTTAAAAAAGGGCAACTATGCAAAAATGAGGGGGTTAGTTAAGCAGAAATTAAAAGGTAAAGTGACTAAAGTGAAATCCCTGCAAGCTGCATGGACACTTTTCAAAGACACCATAATAGAGGCCCAATTTAAATGTTTACCCCAAATTAAAAAACAAAGTCAAAGAACTAAAAAAGAGCCACCGTGGCTTACCAACCATGTAAAAGAAGCAGTGAAAGATAAAAAGGCATCTTTTAAAAAGTGGAAGTCAAATCCTAGTGAGGTAACTAGAGAGGAGCATAAACACTGCCAAAGTAAGTGTAAAAATGTAATAAGAAAAGCCAAAATGGAGTTTGAAGAACAGCTAGCAAAAAACTCAAAAGCTAATAACAAAATGTTTTTTAAATACGTCAGAAGCAGGAAGGCTGCTAAACAACCAGTGGGGCTCCTGGACGATAGAGATACAAAAGGAGCACTTAAAGATGATAAAGTCATTGCGGAGAAACTAAACGAATTCTTTGCTTCGGTCTTCACGGCTGAGGACGTTAGGGAGATTCCCCAACCTGAGCCATCTTTTGTAAGTGACAAATCTGAGGAATTGTCACAGATTGAAGTGTCACTAGAGGAGGTTTTGGAACTAATAGATAAATTTAACTGTAACAAGTTACCGGGACCAGATGGCATTCACCCAAGATTTCTGAAAGAACTCAAATGTGAAATTGCGGAACTATTAACTAGGGTTTGTAACCTGTCCTTTAAATCGGCTTCTGTACCCAATGACTGGAAGATAGCTAATGTAACGCCAATATTTAAAAAGGGCTCTAGAGGTGATCTCGGCAATTACAGACCGGTAAGTCTAACATCCGTACCGGGCAAATTATTTGAAACAATAGTAAAGAATAAAATTGTCAGGCACATAGAAGAACATAAATTGTTGGGCAAAAGTCAACATGGTTTCTGTAAAGGGAAATCATGCCTTACTAATCTATTAGAGTTCTTTGAAGGGGTCAACAAACATGTGGACAAGGGTGATCCAGTAGACATAGTGTACTTAGATTTCCAGAAAGCCTTTGACAAAGTCCCTCATCAAAGGCTCTTGCATGAATTAAGTTGCCATGGGATAAGAGGGAAGATTCTTTCATGGATTGAGAACTGGTTAAAAAACAGGGAACAAAGGGTAGGAATAAATGGTAAATTTTCACAATGGAGAGGGGTAACTAATGGTGTTCCCCAAGGGTCAGTCCTAGGACCAATCCTATTAAACTTATTCATAAATGATTTGGAAGAAGGGATAAACAGTGAGGTGGCAAAGTTTGCAGATGATACTAAGCTGCTCAAGATAGTTAAGACCTAAGCAGACTGTGAAGAACTACAAAAAGATCTCACAAAACTAAATGATTGGGCAACAAAATGGCAAATGAAATTTAATAAGTTTTGCATTGAAAACTAACTGAATTTTTAAACAAAGGAAGTATTATTTGTAGTTAGTTAATTGAACTGATTGTTTCTGGTCACCACGTCCTTCAGCATTTTAGAACTCATAAATTTCATCCTTTCCCACCTGTTTTTTTTAATATATTGGAAGAGGAAAACAAACTTTTCTGCTTTTTTTTCCCCCCATCACTTAGCTGGTTTCTTAACTTTGAATGAATTAGTCATTGAGCTGAACTAATAGAATAAGCTGAAATAAAAAAATACTCTTTCTGCACCTGCAGAAGTTGCTTCTGATTTCAAAAGCTGGTTTAGCACTTCAGTAAACCATGATGTTCCAGGTACTTAAACAGTGATTTCTGCCAATTCAGTGGTTCGACTTTTTGAAAGTTGGCAGCAAACATGTATTGCTTAATTTAAAAAAAATACTAATTTAAATTATTTTAATAGATTATAGTAAGTTTAGACCTTAATGTAGGTTGTCATAATTTCAGATTTACTTATGTTGTTTTTTAAAAATAAACCCATATTTAATTTAAATTAGAAAATCAGATTTTTTAAATATAAATCTGATTTTTTCAAATAGTTGATTTTTATCGACTCTGCCTAGCAGCAAGGGCAATTAAGCAGTTGCAGTAGTATCTGCCAAGGACATGTTTTAGAGCAGGTTACATAAAGCTAAGGATTAGTGTAGAGAAAATCCTGACCCACTTGGATTGCAATTTATGATGCCTTTTCTAGCCGTATAAATCTGTGATTCTATAAAAAATGAAAGTTACAGATTTTCTATAATTTAATAAGTATTCTGAGGATATTTTTGATAATACCCTGAAGTTAGGGTGACCAGATAGCAAGTGTGAAAAATCGGGATCAGGGGTGGGGCTGTAATAGGTGCCTATATAAGAAAAAGCCCCAAATATCGGGACTGTCCCTATAAAATCGGGACATCTGGTCACCCTATCTTAAATTTAAGGGAATCCAGCAAGAGGCATAACAGGCTAAACTCAGGAATTATGAACTGCACATATTAAATAAAGTAATGACTGAAAAGCAACATAGTTCAAGTACTTTCATGTTGCCCAGTAATCCATTTCTTGAGCAAATGAAACATTAACCTGAAATATTGAGTTTACAGCCTTTGTGTGTTTAAAAAAAACATTTATTATAGAAAAAAATCCACTTGTTGCTGTGGCAACTTTTGCGAAGCCAGGAAGACAGAGAAATTTACTTTCTGTGTTAATCTATATCACAAAGACCCAGGGTACTTTAATCCATCCCCACCTGTAAACTGCCTCACTCACAGTCTAGCTCATGAGGGAATAGACTTCCAAAGTTTAATATGCCATATCTGAGGAGGTTTTCCAAATCATCTTTGCCACCAGAAGGAGATCACTGATTGCATATTTTACTTTGAGTGGAAGAAGTTAAACACCTCATCTAAGACTGAATGATTAAGTCTTTTCACTTGACCCACCTAGAAATTATGTAAATACCAGGCTGCCCATGCTGCAGAAGGAGATAAAATCTTAAGAACAAAAGATGTTGTTTTCATGCAAATACCCCTAATAATAAAATCAAAGCAAGACAACAACTGAGAATGTGACCTAATGTGTATAAAAGTAAAGGGATGAAATATTGAAAGGGAAAATTTAAGATGACCATCAGGAAAATGTCTGACAATAAGATGTTGATTTGTGGAATGGTATTTCTCAAAGGAAGTGGAGAAATTTGGGACACTGAAAACTAACTGGAGAAAATAATACAAAGGGTACTATGAGGAAAAATGTTGCATTGACAAGGAGATGGCCGGGATGATCTAACACTCTTTTATCATCTGTAACTTCTATAATTCTAGAGGAAAATCGTTTTTAAATAGTGTATTTTTCAGTTTTCTGTAAGGCATCAGATGCTCTTTAAGAATGTGATCGACACAAAATATATGAAATTTTCTTTTATATCTTTAGATTATATGAGCTCGAGTGTCTCATATTAAAAATTATTTTTCTGGTGATGCCTAATTCAGCTGCCAGTATTTTTTTTCCCCACCCTCAAGCCCATTGCTTGACTATTTTACATTTTTAGGGTGCTTAGCATAATGTAACTTTGTTGTAATACAGAGCTCTAGGACTGCTGTTAGTGGAGTTAGCTAGATCACATATAATCTATATATTTATTTAACATAACTGAAATTGCTGTTCTGGTAGATTTTGTTTTGAACAGCATGTTAACATGACAGAACACAAAACCTTTTTGTATCAAATTAATGTTACTAGAATTTGCTTTCATTGAGATGATCAGTCTGTTGTACTGTTCATTAATGCACTTGCTATCAAGCTACTGTAGAGTACACTGTTGTAAAATGGTTCCAATTGGCATTACTGAGCATGTATCAGAGTCTTTTTAATTGGTTGAGAAAGCTGCAGTCTGTTTTCTTTCTTAGCTAAAATTTAGATCTTGCTCTCTCTGCATTGTTTGCCCAGACACACAAGCTGTTATAATTTTTCCTTATCAGTATATATTTGATTGCCTTGTAGGAATTGCATTAGAGAATCTGCTAGAGCTATTATTTCAATCTATCCTTTTTGGAGCATTATGTTCAGTTTTAGATAATCAGTTGAATGTCCTGAAGATTAAGTTGTCAGCAGAGATTGGGAGGGCTTCTGCTGTAACTCTGAATGTATTGCTATACTGTGTTAGATTGCCAGAGTCCAACTTCAGATAGAATTTACACGACAGTTTGTTTGATTTGGCTTGTACCTAAAATGTGGTAATGCAGTTATTCCATTTCCTGTGTGTTAATTTATTGCATGTTTTAAATTATTATAATGAATTTTCATGTGAGTTATTGTGTCTGTACTGTGTAAAATAGAAATCAGGCTGATGAAATATGGTCAATTCACATAAATTATCTTCTCTCTTTCCTAGATATATGGGCAATTGGGTGTATATTTGCTGAGCTATTGACTTCAGAACCTATTTTTCACTGTCGTCAGGAAGACATCAAAACGAGCAATCCTTTTCATCACGATCAGCTAGATCGCATTTTTAGTGTAATGGGATTTCCAGCAGGTAATTTACTTCCATTAAAAGGTCAGACATAAACCCTTTGAGTTGGATTTTGTTTTAAAGGAAATTACTAGCTCTATAGCTTTATAAAAACTGGCAGTATGATGGATGTGGAGTCTCCGCCCAAGAAAGTGGTGGGACTTGTGGAATAACAATACAGAACAACTAACATAAAATGTCAGACAAATATTACAGTTTATGTACATCATATTATTTAACCTGCACTTTAAACTGTCCAATTGCTTTATCTTTTCTAAGATAAAGACTGGGAAGATATAAGGAAGATGCCAGAATATCCCACACTTCAAAAAGACTTTAGGAGAACAACGTAAGTAATTATACCACAGACGGTTAAAAACTGCTTGTAATAGATACACAGAAATCAGCACTAGAGATTCGCTTCAATTATCTTCTGTCTTGTTTAGACTTTGGAAGAGTATTATTTGGATTTTAAAAGAATGAATGCTAGTGTCCATCTTTTAATATTGGCAAGAGGTTTTGCTTTGTAAGTCAGATCGTCCCCTGCACTGGTAGACAAGGAAGGGAAATGGTGCAGGGAGCAACATACTCCAGGACAAGGCACGTGTCTGGGATTCAGGCGATTTGAGTACTATTTCCAGCTCTGCCCTGGATTTTCTGAGTGACCTTTGGCAAACCACTTGATGCCTCTGTGCATCAGTTTCCCTCTTTGTAAAACAATCATAGTTACCGACAGATCTAGAGTTTAAAAGCAAGACCTACATTTTATGTCTGATTATTCTTAATGGGAATATTTGAGCTCAGGAAATGCGAAGACTTCACATGGCTCGTGCTTCTGTTGGGAAAAGGGACAGGCTTTTTTCTCTGCCAACTGAAGGGAATAGTTGCAACAGCTTCTCAAATGGCGAATGATGATGCAGTGGCTGCTCTGTTGGAGCCATTGTGCCTGTCTGACAAAGTAGCTTCCACTAGGATAGGGCAGCTCTGCCCTCCCTACAACATTTGCTATGGCTGTGTGCTGCCATCAAGACCTCAGCCATATATCAAAGCTGTACGTTCCATTGCAATAAAGTAAACCAATATAATACAATAAACAAACAATTTAAAAATACTAACACTGAAAGCTAGAACAAACATTCACACTTCACAAATAGAGTGTATGGCAATGTAGAACATTATATCTTTTAACAAATGAAATACAAAATGTGTCCATTTGGACTAGTATGCATTTTCTTTATTGCTTGATGCAGTGCCATAATCCTACAGTATATTATTTTTGAAATGTGTTTACAATTTTTCAGATATGCCAATAGTAGCCTCATAAAATACATGGAGAAACACAAAGTCAAGCCTGACAGTAAAGTTTTCCTTTTGGTACGTACATCATTGTGCTATTAGGGATTATTTTACTTAGAACTGTTTTAATATTACAATTATATTTCAATTTCTGCTTACTGGAGGATGAGAAGTATGAATTTTAAAAATATAAATGATAGCTACAGCCATGGCTTTTAATATTTTAAAATATTTGCCATTGTCGACTTCTTCATTTCACCCCAGAATTGGCTGCCTTTCTGAGACAGGCAAAGTAATCCCTCTGTATAGTTACATCATATGTCAGTTTGTGAATTATACATGTATCGGTGGGAGAGAGGGGGCGGGGGATCACCTTTTCTTCTGAGGGATGAATGCTTTCTTTAGTTCTTTGCTATTTAACATACCTATAATATAGAAAGGTCCATCAGAGCCCTAGTTTATAAACCTTGCAAATACACTCCAAAGCCCATCTCTTGTGTTGGGCATTTCCCTGCGAGGGGCTGAATTGCTGGCATAATGTTAGGGTGACCAGATGAGGAATAGAAAAAATCGGGACCGCCGCAGGGGGAGCGCCTTTTCAATTGTTACACTCACCTGGCACGTCCCGGTCTTCGGCAGCACTTCTGCGGCAGGTCCTTCAGTTACTGGCGGTCGTCGTCGTCGGGTAATAAGTCTTGCCGCAGAAGAAAGATGTACCTGCCACTGAAGACCGTTAGCGACTGAAGGACCCGCTGCCAAAGTGCCGCTGAAGACCAGGGCATGCTGGGTGAGTGTAACAATTGAAAAGACGCTCCCCCTACCTGCCATCGCCACCTAAGCGGGTGGGGGGGGGGGATTTTTTCCCCCAAAACAAAATATCGGGACAAATGGCGTCCTGACTGTACTTCGGTCAGGACGCAGTATTTTATCGGGACGTCTGGTCACCCTACGTAATGTTCACATCTGCAAGCAAGAGACACCATGCATATTATTATTTTTTATTTTTTTATTTTAAAGAAATAATAAAATATTTCGGAAGAATCCCATGCACTGCTACAGACTAGGGACTGAATGGCTGGGCAGCAGTTTTGCAGAAAAGGACCTAGGGGTTACAGTGGACGAAAAGCTGAATATGAGTCAACAGTGTGCCCTTGTTGCCAAGAAGGCTAACGGCATTTTGGGCTGTATAAGTAGGGGCATTTCCAGCAGATCGAGGGATGTGATTATTCCCCTCTATTCGGCACTGGTGAGGCCTCATTTGGAGTACTGTGTCCAGTTTTGGGCCCCACACTACAAGAAGGATGTGGATAAATTGGAAAGAGTCCAGCGGAGGGCAACAAAAATGATTAGGGGGCTGGAGCACATTACTTATGAGGAGAGGCTGAGGGAACTGGGATTGTTTAGCCTGCAGAAGAGAAGAGTGAGGGGGGATTTGATAGCTGCTTTCAACTACCTAAAAGGGGGTTCCAAAGAGGATGGATCTAGACTGTTCTCAGTGGTAGAAGATGACAGAACAAGGAGTAATGGTCTCAAGTTGCAGAGGGGGAGGTTTAGGTTGGATATTAGGAAAAACTTTTTCACTAGTAGGGTGGTGAAGCACTGGAATGGGTTACCTAGGGAGGTGGTGGAATCTCCTTCCTTAGAGGTTTTTAAGGTCAGGCTTGACAAAGCCCTGGCTGGGGTTGGTCTAGTTGGGGTTGGGGCTGGGGCTGGGGTTGGGGCTGGGGTTGGGGCTGGGGTTGGTCTAGTTGGGGCTGGGGTTGGTCTAGTTGGGGTTGGTCCTGCTTTGAGCAGGGGGTTGGACTAGATGACCTCCTGAGGTCCCTTCCAACCCTGAGATTCTATGATTCTATGATCTATGTGCCCGCAGAGAATCACCCTTATATTGGACTGATCTTTCACGGATGGTTACACTTAATTTAGAGCCATTTTATTTGAGTAGCTCAAGGTGGCACATACAGCACTGAAGAGTCTAGCCCAGTTAACTTTATTTGTCATACCAACAGAACTTCATAGTCATAATATTTTTGATGGATGTGCATCATAGACGTATTGCTGTGCATGAAATGCTTATTTTGCTTTTCTGAATGAGCCATTTGTAGATTACCAGATCATGATGTAAGTGGGGCACACAAGCCTATAGTTTGAAAAATAATGGTTTCATAAGTTGTTTACTACTTCCAATGTTACACTACACAGCTTCAAAAACTTCTTACCATGGATCCTACGAAGAGAATTACCTCAGAGCAGGCTTTGCAGGATCCCTACTTCCAGGAGGATCCATTGCCTACATCAGAGTATGTGTCTCACTTTTTCTGTTCTTTACAATGATGCCTTTTTTGCTAACTATTAATGTGCAGTATATGGTGACCATTTAAAAATGAAGAAATGGGCTTGTAACAAGAACATTTTTCTCACCACTGTGAGTCCACCTCTGAGCTTTCTAGGGGCACCAGTGGTGTAAATCAACCAGTGATAGGCAGAGCAACAACTTTATGCTTGCTGCACTCGGTAAAAGTGGGTAAATTGTGGGGGGGAAGAAGTGATGGTTCTTAGAAAACTATTCTGAAGTATTTATATAAAACTCTTGTAGATATGCCCCTCCTAGATATACATCATTCAGCCAAGCTGTACATAATGTACTTAGTTCTGAACAATTACTTATAAATTAGCCCCTCTTATCTTAGTCTACAGTCTCCCTTGTGCAGAGACCTTGAATTATGCCAGTGGTGTGACATGGACAGATACATCTGCTGTTATGATAAGAATACTAAAAACACTTTATCATATGACCTCAATCTAGTTTCTTATAATTAATTATAGACTGAGCTGGCAGCAGCATCTCATGTAGTTTGGTTGTTGAACCACTTTCCATTATAATTTTACCGAACTTTAACCGTTTGGTCTGAAATTTTCCATGCTGGGTAGGGATTGCCTTGGGCTGGTTTTTTTTTGTTTTTTATTGAAGTTTCACTTTAAATGGTTTAGCTGTTTCTGAGAATGAGGTTAAGGAAAAATATGATGGCTTGTCCATGCTAAAAATCATACCTTCTATAGGAAGCTCTAGTGCCTCCATGCTTTGGAGCAGGGACTTTAAATTTGTCAGGGTGTTCTTCCTGGTGCCCGGGATGTGCTTTTTTGCTGTCTCCATGAAAATCTACCCAGAGTTGGGCAGGTTATAAGTGTATACGAAATTGCATTTCACACATGCTTACTAGAAACTAGTTTAGTTTGGCAGCTAAATTCTCCAAAAATACTATCTTTGCTGGGCATGCTCCATCCCAGCGCTACCGAACTTTCTTTGCTGTTGCTCCTTCCAGCGGCCAAGGAGTGCAGTGGAACCAGGCACAGGTACAGGACAGCAGGGAGACTCGCTCCTGTGTTCTCATTGCTCCCTCTGTTGGCACCAAAGCAGTAGGAGAATAAGGAGAAAGATGGACAAGCTGCAGAGTTGGAGGGCTGTAGGGGCAGAGCAGGAGCAGGGACAGGCTGTGGTCCAGGGACAAGAACGGCTGCCAGGGGGCGTTAGGAGAAGGGGGGCAGAGATAGATTGAGGTTGCAGTGGGTGATAGGCTGAGGGGCAGAATGAGACTGTAGGATACACTCCCCTCCAGAATCTGGAGTAGAGCCCAGGATTCATCACGCTTGTGCTGTCAACAAGTAGCTGTGAAACTCACTGGTAAAATGTTTCAGTCCCAAGTGGTTGGTCTACATACAGAATAAACAGGCTACTACTGCTGCCGGTTATCTCATTAGCTCAAGTGGCAGGGCTCTCTGCTGTGGATCAATCTAAACCCAGCCCTTCTGATGATCAATGTGGAGGATCAGTATGGTTCCACACGATAGAATGTTTTTTCAGTGTTCTAGGAAATTGCATCAGAAATACTTATTTAAAAGAACATTTTGGTTACAAAGTCAAGCGCTCAAAAGTTAGAAAATGCCAGACTTCAGGTTGCCCATGCAAGCTTAATTCAGCTCCCTTGTACATATGTGTTACGATACAGACTTTAATTACATGATAACACACTGCTTTTCCACAGGACACCTGCCTCATTCAGTGTACAGGATGGAGCTGCTCAGGTCTGAACCAGTGTTCTGTAGTGAATGAGGCTGTCTGTAAAATCTCTGCCTCATTTGTTGCAGAAGTTGGAAGGTGTGTAGTGAAGGAGATGGCAAGAAGAGAAAGGATGGTTTCATGGTTTAGACAGTTGAATGATATCCTAGAGAATTGGATTCTGTTCTTGACTCTGCCACGAAATTCCTATGTGGTGGTGAGCAAGTCACTTAAACCAAACTTTTCACAGTTGTCCACTAATTGTTTGCTCCTCATTTTATGGGTGCCCAGCTTGAGATCCTGGGTTATGCTTTGTGAATGTGCTGAGTACTCACAACTGCATCTAATGTCAATGAGAGGTGTGATTTGAACATATAAACTGCTATCCACATGCCAATGGATCTCAAGCTGAGCAAATTCAGTGGACACTTGATAGTTTTGGCCTTAATCTCTCTGTGTCTTTATTTCCCCAGCTATAAAATGTGGATGGTAATGCTTCCCTTCCCACAGGGGTGTTATAAATATACTGCATTAGTGTTTGTGAGGTACTCCTATGCTACAGTGATGAGCAGCATGGAAAAGCTCATGAGGAAATTAAGAATTCTGTATTCCAGGCAGGAGTTGGATGGTGTGCAGTAAACAAGGCGAAAGGCCACCCACACTGTGAAGAGGATAAAAAGAAATACGAATATCTATCCATTTGAAGAGTCCTATCCATCCCATGTTCTTAGTGAGGCAGGTGTGCTCTGGTAAAAATAGCATGTGATCAAACTGTATGCCGGGGTATGGCCACCTTTATTCTTGAATTTCCTAATATTTGAGTGCTTGTCTTTGCAAACTGACTATTCTTTTAACGTAGTGTTTTTTGTGTACAATTATTTAATTGTGACAACAGAGTGCTAGAAACTTTTCAGCCAGAAAGGCAATAAAAACCCTGTCCAGGAAACTTTATTATCTGAATGAAACTTTATCATCTGAACCAGATGAAGCATGGGTTTATTTATGTATGTATGTTATTTTATTTTATTTTATTGATTATTATGGTAGCACCTAGGAGCTCCAGTCATGGACTAGAACCCCATTGTGCCAGGCACTTTATAAATTTATAAAAAAGAGATCCCTGTCCTGAAGAGCTTACAATGCAACAAAAGTCTGTTAGCGATCAAGCAATGACATTTATCATGAGTCTTCTTAGTCCTATGATATTTGTTTGGATTTCAAAAAATATTTACTCTTTTGTTAACAATTTTTTGAGGGGAGTTCTAGGGATTATAGGATTCTATCAGGGGGAAGGGATAGCTCAGTGGTTTGAGCATTGGCCTGCTAAACCCAGGGTTGTGAGTTGAATCCTTGAGGGGGCCATTTAGGGATCTGGGGAAAAAAAATCTGTCAGAGGACAGTACTTGGTCCTGCTAGTGAAGGCAGGGGACTGGACTCGACCTTTCAAGGTCCTTCCAGTTCTATGAGATAGGCATATCTCCATATATTAAAAAAAAAAATGGTTACAGAACAAGCTGCATATTTAAACTCCTTTCAGTCCTTCTCAAGTGAATGCCTCTCTGGGTGGAACCATGGGGTCCTACAACCCTTAGACAGGATCTCTGGACTGCAGGTTCCCTGTTTACCAACTGTGATAACCTAACAGGCTTAACTGTATTTTGCATCTGTATGCCCTTTTCCTCTGGGACCTTGTTTCCGGAATCCAATTAAAGGGACTCAAAAACACCTCCTTCAAAGCAGTCTTGTTAATTCACCCCAAGGTGCATAACAAGCAGAGGAAAGGGTTAAAACAAAGAGGCCTGTTGCCTGGGCCTTACATTTTATTCTTTCCTTTCAAGGTTTAGGTAAGTTCCATTTACCCCAAGTACCCCCTCCCCTGGCTTGGGAAAAAGAGAGAGTCCCTGCAACATTCTCTTTGTCTGACAATCGGAGATCCACCTCCAGCAGCTGCTGCCCACTCAACCCCCCATCTTCCCTAGGCTGGGGTCTTTATTGGGTTAGTGTCCCCACTGATCCTAGGCTCAGGCCTGGACCTTGCTAGCCTGGTTGGAGCCAGGTAGGTGGGCATTTCAAAGTAATAGCTCCCTCATTGTTCCCTTAACAACCCTGGATATTCTCTCTGAAGGTACCTTATCTGTGGTATTGTTCGTTTTCTGTGTATTTCCCCCCAACAGCTTTCTTTGATTTCACTCCATGCAGCCAGACAAGTTAATATCAAGCAGGTAAACTGAGGAATATGTGATATTCATAAAACATAATACTGATATCCCCCTCGCTCTCCGCAGCCTCCTAGAAGAACAGAATGCTTAAAAAGGAACTTATGGAGGAGGCATGATAGACAGGGAATGGATTCCAGATGTAGGAGCCCTCATGGAAGAAAGCACAGATCTAGTCTCGACTAGGAAAAAAGGATTTGTAAAAAAAATCAAGTTAGCCATTATGATTTGAAATGCCACTTAGCAATTAGCGTAGACCCAGGTTAGCACTTTCAAAATCATGTTAAGCTGATTGTATTGGAACACAGGTTACCCCCTCGAAGGTTCAACAGCAAGAATTGCTGAAATTAAAATTGGTACAAAATACTATCTACTAGTAGGTCTTTGCTTGCTGGTCTATCTCTGCCTAGGTACTGGTCTACCTTTGCCTAGGTCACACCATGATTTTAAAGGTATTAAACTGTGTGTTCGCTAGATACTAAATAGTATTTCAAATCGTGTTAGCTGACTCAATCTAAAAACTACTTTATTTCCTTCTAAACAAGACTAATTGATTCCAGTTCTCCAGAGATGAATAGCTAGTACATTTGGGGCATGATACAAAAGCCGTTGAAGTCAATGGAAAGACTCCCGTGACATTGAAGGCCTGATCCAATGCCCATTAATCCACGGTGCCATCTATACTCCCAATTGAGTGCTGTAGAGTTTCTGGTTGATTCACATAGCAAAGTGAACAAATGCAGTGTTAGGACAGCAAATAATTGTGCTGTCATTTGTGCTCACTCAGTTCTGCTATAATTCTAGAGGAAGACAGCTTGCCAACAGCAAATACAGCAAAAGTTCAAACCAGTGTACCTCTACCAATAGTTATATATCTGTTGGGTGTTTATAGAGTCACTTAGTAATTCGGAGTCAAGGCATAACAAACATTAAAAGAAAAAGCCCTGAAATATATATGATATTAAATAAATGAATTTCAGAAGCATGTATGTTTAGTATGTCTCTGATTTGCTGTTTGATATATTTCAGTGTATTTGCTGGCTGCCAGATTCCTTATCCAAAACGAGAATTCCTCAATGAGGATGAACCTGAAGAGAAAGGAGATAAGGTATAATAAAGGGCACTTTTTTTCAAAATGTAACAAAAAAGTTGTGATGCCACAGAGGGAAACTAACAGAACATGGGCTCTTACCCAGGAATGTGTGTTGAAGGCAAGACTGTCCCAAAATTTTTCACGGTATATTAGAAAGTTTCACATTAATGCATAGTAAATTATAGTGAATAAGGTTGTTTGTATTTTTCCTAAGCTTAAAAATTTGCAGCTAGTCTGACACTATTAGTAATACATGGCTAACAGAAGAAAGAGAAAGAGGCCTCATGCTGTAATCAACTTGTGTCCTGGTGTCTGCATGGGACAGGGCCTGTTATTCCAAGAGGAACCCTCTGGTTGTGCATGTCCTCTGGTTCAGATAGTCTGTACAACATGGGAGCCCAGTTTGATTTAAAGCTGTGCCTATCAATGATACATTTGAAAGAGTAAATTCTACTTTCTCAGCTGATATTGTAGATTAGTATTTCTTTTCATGTGACAGTGTCAGAACAGGGGGAAATGTTAATCTACTAAATCCTCAGGATTTTGTTCCCCAGGTCTTTTTTCAAGACTAGGAAATTACAAAACCTAAATTAAAATAACAGTGGAGTCATGATACTGATGTAATTGAAATTCCGAGACTTAGCAATACTTTTAAGACTTTCAGTTACCGAATAATAAGAAACAATACGAGTTCAAATGAGTTTGGCTTTTGTTAAGTTGATTTTACTCATTTGTGAGTGTTAAAGTATATATTTGCATTTCATTTTCTTGGGAAACGGTATTTAGTTAAACAAAAATGACACGCACAGTATAAATATTCAAAGCAGCTATTATGATTTGTTGTGTAAATAGCCTCTGTGTCTCATGGGGACTGTCGCATATTTATGCGTGCTGTAAATAAAGATTTTGCAGCATATCTAGTTAATTTAGAAAAAATGACATTTTAAACTATGTATTACTCATTGAATCTGTTTCCACGACAAGAAAAGTTTGTTAAAGGTAACCAGTGAAGGGTGTTTTTAAAAAAATGGATTTGTACCATGTTTTGCTGCTTTATGATGTATAAAAAAGGCCTAGAAGATTTTTTTAAAAAACCATATTAACATCAGGAATGTCAGGTTTGGTCTTTCCTGGTCTTGCTGGAAGGCTTACAGAGGGTCTCTGAGATGGTGTATCTGGAGCTCTTCAACCTTAATGGAAGGGTAAATCTTTAGTAAAAACATCTCTTCTCCAAAATTTTCATTAGTCACCGAAGTTAAATAAGTATTCACAAAAACAAAACCCCGTGATTTTTTTCCAAGTAATACCCCCATGTTTCAGACACATGGCTAGATTTTTTTTTTTAACTAAAACAGTAGAATGAATGAGGGTGGCAGTGCAGAGGAACGTGCTGCTTTCCTTACACCTTTACTATATAACAAGTTTCAGCCAAATTGAGTTATGCAGTTCCTGAATGTGAGATTTACTTTTCTAATAGCGTGCAGGCACAACGTAATTGTGTTGTCACAAATGCTGCAATAATCAGAGCAGTGACCAAGATCCCTTCAGTGGGAACATACTCAGCTTAATGGGTGAAAACCGCAAAACCCTTTATTGCAGTGATGGACATGAAGGAACAATGATTCTAGCAATAGCTGTCACATAAAATACAGTCTGGAAATGGTTTACTAAATGTCTTGAAAAAGTAACACATGCTTACTAAAGCTTGTTGTTTGCCACAGTAATTTATATTAACAGTAATAATACTTTTCACTTCAATGGCACCTTCTACCCAAGAATCAAAACATCTTTCCAAACAGTAATAAAGCTTCACAGCAACCCTGTGAGGCAGGTTTGGTCCTGGAAATACAATAAAAGACAAATTCCCAGTCACAGGTTGCCAATATTCGTCATTAAAAAAAGGTTAAACCGCTTAACGACCTCTAACAGTTCACAACCATTTCAAAACACTGGAAACCACTGCACCAGTGCCCACCAGCTCAGACCTGCAGTAGCAGCAGTGCCTGAAAGCCTGTGGGAGCGAGCTGCATCTGCCTTGTCTCCAGCACTGCTTCCCAGACTCAGGCAGGTCTATGCTAGAAACTTGCTGGTGTAGTGATGTCAGTTATGGGTGTGATTTCTTTATTTTTATGACATTTCCATATGGCCAAACCCTTAGGGCTGGTCAGCTCTGGGGTGGGGGATCAATCTAGGAAGCGCAACTTCCGCTACGAGAATACCGTAGCTGAAGTCGACGTTTCCTGGATCGAACTAAATTTACTTACTGCAGGTCCACGCGGCGCAGGCAGGCTCCCCTGTCGACAGCGCTTCCTCCTCTCGGCGAGCAGGAGTTCCGCAGTCGACGGGGAGCGCTTCTGGGATCGATTTATCGCGTCCAGATGAGACGTGATAAATCGATCCCAGAAGATCGATCTCTACCCGCCGAATCGGGCGGGTAGTGTGGACCTAGCCTTAGTGTGGACATAATTATACTAGCAAGCAAGTGCTTTTGCCTGTTGTCATGGGATGAACTGCATCAGTGCTTTCTCCCTGTCTGTCTGTGGGCATTCATCCCACCTTAGAGTGGACCTCCAAGCTACAACATATTTCGTCAACCATGCTGTCATTGCTACAGAGCGAGCTGTGCCTTAGATCCCTTTACAGTCCCTCTTGAGTGTACCCCTCAACTGACAGGTTTCACTACCTTGCCTCTCTTTGGGTGTAACCACACAGGTCTACCACTCTTAGACTGGATTCTGAGGTGGCACGATCCTCCTATTTCCATGTTAACACAGTAGATTTGTATGTGTTTGGCACCTGCAATAAACTTTCCTCCAGGAGCCTGTGACCAGCAACTTATTAAAGTGACTCAAAACAGCTCCTTCTAAACAAAAGTATTGTTGATTCACCCAAAGGTACACTGCGATCAGAGAAACAGGTGAAAACAACAAAAATGTACATGGCTGGTTTTACCTAGACTTATTCCTTTCCGTGCAAGTTTAGGAGGGTTCCACTCAACCTAGGTAACCTCACCTCTGCGCTGGGGCAGACTGTGCTGCTGAATTCTCTGCTAAATTCAAAATGCCTCACCTCAAATAGCAGTTCCCCCAACTCCTTCCCTTCTCCATGGGTTGCTTTGAACTATTTATGGTCCTTTCGATATCTAGGCTCTGGCTTTCACAAAACAACGTGTCACTTTTGTCTGGCATCTGGGAAGAGTATCTTCCCAATTTAATCGCCCAGCTATTGTACCTCTGAACTTGTTTACCCAAAGCTTATCTCTGACCATTGTTTTGGTCCATGCTTGCTCTTCCTTACAACCCCTTCTAAATTCAACTCCATGTAGTCAGACAGAATAATATCAGGCAGGCAAACTGAAGTACATATAATATTAATAACAAAATAACACAATTATATCCCTCATTCTCCACACTGATATAACTTACTTCATTCAGATAACTGTTAAAAATGGTAATGGCAGAAATGCTCTTTTGCTGGTATAAACTGCCGTCTACACTAGGGGAGTTGCCACTATAGCTGTACTGGCAAACTTTTCTAATGTAGACTAGGCGGCCTCCTCTTTCAAAAGCAAAAGGAACAGTAGCTGCACTGCACAGATTTCTCAAACCAGCTAGGTAATCTCCATGCGTCACCTGTCCAAAGCCAGAAAAAACATGGACGCCATTAGCCCCAGTTGTGAGAGTTCTCGTTGTTTTTCATGCAGCCCAGGTTTCAACTTGGCAGCTGTGGGGATTCATAGTGAAAATGGCTCAGCTCAGACCCAAGCACCCATATGCAAAAATCACAAAATGTCAAATAATTGTCATTTTTTTCCCAATTAATTTCAGTACTGTGATACAAATGGGGTCTTAAATATGACTGTTCCTTTGGATCTTTAATAATGGTTTGATATACCTCTGTGAGATAAATAACTTTTTTTAAAAAAAGTTAAACTTCATTAACTTAAAAAAAAAAAACTTAACAAGTTAATTTGTTGATCTCCCCTGAAATAGAAACTGGGTGTGACTGTGTATGACGCATACAAGCAGTAGGATATATTTTTGACTTTAGCAGATAGGAAAGGGAGACATAAGCCCTCCATGTAGATGCAAGACAGTATGATCCTTTGTGCAGTCCTAAATAAATACATTCTTGTGAATTTCGTCTGGAGTGTAACTTGTGACATTGTCGTGATGAATGGCAATCGATGCACACATTAGTTTGAGGATGCTAAATAGCTTGTGATTAGTGAGTCTGCCAAAAAGTTTGTGCTGAAGGCAATTGGTTGCTATGTCTTATGGGAAGTGAATTACGTAAGCTTTCCATAAAGGTTGACCACATTTAAGCTCTGATAAATTGTTGTCTGGTTAAGCAGACCCCTCACCCCCAAGACCCTGGGAGAAGTGAAATGAGTTCAGAGTTTTATAAAGTTTTAAAATATTTACCAAAAAGTGCTCAAATATTTTGAGCAACATTTTAGAGTTTTTATTTATTGGTTGGTGAAACTCAGACTGCAATAAGGATGTGCTTTTGTTTCTCTAAAGAAAAAATGTTATATCTTATATGAACAACAAATAAAAAAGGTCACCATTGTAGTCCCCTTGGCTGCATGGATGCCCGGTAATAAGAACCTTTTGCAGTGCTGGATGGTTCTGTTTCTTTACAGCTGGATATCTGTGGAACTCTTGCTTATCATGCTCCACCTTCCGTTCTTTCAAGTCCTTAGGTCTCTGCTGCCAGACCAGCAGAGTCTCCTTTGCTCTCCAGCTCCCACACGCTGCGTCCATATGTTCTGCCCTTTTTCTCTCTGCTTTCTGGCTCCTTCCTCTTCCTTTTATTTGCTACCAGGCCCTGCTGTCTCTTTCAATTATCTCGTGTGTCTCTCTCCCTCCCTACCTTCAGCTACCTTTTCCCCTCATTCTCTGCTACCAGATCCTTCCTTCAGCCCTTTCGCTGCCAGAAAACGCTGTCCTTCAACCCTGTCTCCAGGCAGTCTGCTCTAATAAACTCTCTTCCTTTGGCCACCACCAAGACTCTCTGAGCCTTTGTCTAGGGCACCATGCTTGGCCCTGTTCCCAGCATACCTCTCATTTCAAGGTGGTTAAAACATAGCACTGTAACTCAGGAGTTGGGATATCTATTCCCAGCTCTGCCACAGATTTACTATGTAACCGTGGACAACTCATTTCATCTCTCTGTGCTTCTATTGACTCAACTGTAAAATGGAGATAATGCCACCTGCCTCACAGGATTGCAGTGAAGCTTCATTAATGTTTGGAAAGTTGTTTTGATTCTTGGGTGGAAGGTGCCATTGAAGTGAAAAGTATTATTACTTTATTTGCTATTGCTCACCGCTGCTACCTGGCTGTCCTGCTACAGCTTATTTGCACCCATTCGTGATGTGACCACCACCATTTTCTTGATAGTTCCTTCCATCCTTCTCATTATTAAACTGATCTGGATTGGCTGGCTAGGGATAGGAGTTACTAGATTGTCATTCAAGTTGCTTTTTTTCCCCCTAGTGCACCTTATTTTAAAAAATTAACCACAAACAATTTTATTCTATTCTGAAATTTCAAACCCTCAAAGTTTAAATAACTTTGGGCTGGTCTACACTGGGGGTGGGGGGTGGGAATCGATCTAGGATGCGCAACTTCAGCTACGAGAATAGCATAGCTGAAGTCGACGTTTCCTAGATCGAAAGTAATTTTACTTATATACAGGCTCGCTCCCTCGTCGAATCTGCTTCCTCCTCTCACCGTGCAGCAGTTCCGTAGTTGACGGGGAGCGCTTCTGGGATCGATTTATCGCGTCTAGATGAGACACGATAAATCGATCCCCAATAGATCGAGTACTACCCACCGATTTGGCGGGTTGTTTAGACGTACCCTTTGAAATTAATCTATCCCTCCTCAGTTCACAAATATCTACCTGGAGCAAATAGCAGCATATTGAGGACAGATGTTTCACTTACTTTGGGTCTCTTCACTACAGTCCAGCTGTGCTTTGTCCTGTGGTTAGTTCTCACCCAAATTGTGGTTTAAGGGTTCTGAAGAGTTTGTGACACCAAATGTGAATAAATAATTCAGGGAAAAAGTGACCGTCCCCAGCTGTGCTTTCTCCTAGAATCAACAGCAACAGAATCAACATCCGCAACAAACAGCACCTCAGCAGCAACCGCAAGCAGCACCTCAGCAGCAGCAGCAGCAGAACAGCACCCAGACAAATGGAACTGCAGGAGGAGGTGGGGCAGGAGGAGGCGGCGGCACTGGGGCAGGACTTCAGCACAGCCAGGACTCCAGCC
Organism: Chelydra serpentina; assembly: GCA_037349315.1. NCBI lineage: Eukaryota > Metazoa > Chordata > Testudines > Chelydridae > Chelydra > Chelydra serpentina. Next base: position 52,294,110 of record JBAIAC010000010.1, read on the forward strand.
TCAATCAGGTGCCTCCAAATAAGAAACCACGCATAGGGCCTTCAGGCACTAACTCAGGCGGGCCTGTCATGCCTTCAGATTATCAGGTACACACTCGGATTGTTACTACTTTCGTTAATTTTAGGGGCAAGGTGTATTCCACTGTCGAATTTTCTTATTTTATAGTGAAATATGTCCACAGAATAAATGTACTTTAAGTGAAGTTCATTATAATGGAATTGTGCTTGCGCTAATATATTATAGAACTGTGGACTTTAATTCTCCTTCAGTTTAAAAAACATTTCACTGTATCAAAGTTCATTATAGATGGATTTCACTCTGGTATTTATATCGATTTCAATAGCGTTTCCTTTGTTCTCAAAATGTCAATATTCTAAAACATGCATAACTGTCGGAATGTGAGTAACCCCACTGAAGTCAGTGGGAATGTTTTCACATGCTGAAGTGTTTTGCTGGATTGGGTCCAGAGTACTCAGCACTTTGGAGAATTGATCCCATGTGAGAAGCAGGCCCTAGAAAAATATGCTGAGTCAACAGCACAGGTTCTTTGATTTAATTCCTGCCACTTTCTGTTCCATGTGATAATGATAGATGGGACAATTCATATTCTGTTGTTTGTCTTAATACCTTGATAACTGTTCTCTTAATCTTAAAGATCAACAACTTTTGTGACGCTATAACATAGATCCATAAGTGAGTCAGTATGCTTCTTGTTTAAGCAAGTATCAGAGGGGTAGCCGTGTTAGTCTGGATCTGTAGAAGCAACAGAGTGTCCTCTGGTACCTTATAGACTAACAGACGTATTGGAGCATAAGCTTTCGTGGGTGAATACCCACTTCACTGAACTGTAGTGAAGAGAAAAGCACAGCTGGACTGTAGTGAAGTGGATATTCACCCACGAAAGCTTATGCTCCGATACGTCTGTTAGTCTGTAAGGTGCCACAGGACTCTTTTGTTTAAACAAGACACTCTAATAATGGTGATTCCCATTTTATCTCTAAAATGCTTCCTGTGAGTGAATTCAAAAGTGAATCTTCAAATGAGAGGTTTGGGGGGTTACGTGCAATAAACTGGTCTGTTGTTTTCCACTCTCAGTATGCTCTCACTATAGCAACATTAGAATATATTAAATGAAAACAATATTTCTGTATTCTTTTTGAAGCTGCACATTTGTATTGATTTACTAGAATTAGAATATTTTTTCCACTGAATAAGTGACATACATTAAATAATTCAAAGCATTGTATGAACCAAACTCTCAAATACTTGGGGAGATCGCAAACTTTTCAGACAAAATTAATTGAGCATCACCAGATAAATATTTTTCATTTTTTTTAAATACATATGAAAACAAAGCTTTGTTTTTTATCTCAAAAGATCATTGAAAATATGTCCGAATGAGAAGAGACTGGCTATCACTTGAAGTTATGTTTTTTGCAAGGATTCTAAATGCTATTGCTGGATACGTTTAGTAAGAACATCATCTTGATAAAGACTCATCGCCTCTTTTAAACCTTTCTTTTTACTCTAGAGCTGCTTTGACTTCCTAACCCATCAACCCCCGCCCCCCAGATAATTGATTTCCGAATGCTAGACATTTTCCTTCCATTTCTAGTTTTCTTTCTTTCTTGCAAATGATTTTAAAGGTAGTGATGGCAATTTAGGAGTAACAACAACTCGGTCAGATTTCTTTCTTGAAAAGTTCCAGAGGTCTTGGAAAGTCCCTATTTATGGCTGGCTTGTTTCTGTCTGTATTTTGAGGTTTTTTGTGCTGCATTTGATGTCATTTGACCATGGGATCCCTTCAGGATGTCTTGGAGTTCTAGGCAAGCCTTCACATTACAGGATTTTCTTGATTTAAGTCTTACCTTTTTGGAAAATTAAATGTACCTCTTGTGATTCTTTTCTGCACAACCTGTAGCCATTTGTTTTAGTGAGCCCTCCACTCCAGGCTTTATTTTGACCCCAGTGCTGTTAATTATTTGTATGTTCACATTAAATCAGTTGTTAAACAATACAATCTGATTTTTTACACTTCTATCTGGCTAGCTGTGGCGCTCTCTCTCTCTCTTTCTCAGTTCTAGCTGACTGTTTGTCTTATATCCAGAATGGAATGTCTGCTATTTGTCCAAATCTGGAGTCAAAACAGAAATTCTCTTTTGAGGGACTAAAGTAAGCATAGCCTAGTTAAATGCATTCTTTTAGTCTTATGGTATTACTCTTACTCCATTAAATTTAATTCAAAATTAGAAGGAAAAATCTTTTGCTTTCGGGCTCACTTATCTTCTGAATTTAAATCTGTGGTGAAAAATCATTTATATTATTTAATCACAGCCATCCTTCATTATTTCTAAGAATGACAACTGTAATTCTTGGTTTGCTTGTTTTTTGTCTAACTTTCTGACCCTTTCATTTTTTCAGCACTCCAGCCCAAATTCTTTATTCATCTTCTTAGTGGAGTCTAGATTAATGTTTATCATAGCTGGTGGCAGAACATTTGTTTATTTTTGTTCTTTGTTGAATGCCTGGATGCTAAATGTTAAGGCAGGGGTGGCCAACCTGAGCCTGAGAAGGAGCCAGAATTTACCAATGCACATTGCCAAAAAGCCACAGTAATACATCAGCAGCCTCCCATCAGCTCCCTGCTCCCAGCGCCTCCCGCCCACCGGCAGCCCCACCGATCAGCGCCTCCCTCTCCCTCCCGATCAGCTGTTTCATGGCATGCAGGAGGCTCTGGGGGGGAGGAGGAGGAGCAAGGGCATGGCAGGCTCAGGGGAGGGGGCGGGAAGGAATGGATTGGGGGCAGGGCCTGTGGCAGAGCCAGGGGTTGAGCAGTAAGCACCCCCAGCACATTGGAAAGTTGGCGTTCCAATATCCAGCCCCGGAGTCTGTGTCTATACAAGGAGCCGCATATTAACTTCTGAAGAGCTGCATGTGGCTCTGAAGCCACAGGTTGGGCAGCCCTGTGTTAAGGCAACAGGATCAGAGCCGTGTAAAACAAAATCTAACACCCGGGGTACACAGGCATTTGTTTGGTTTGAAGACCAGATTTGACCATTTATATAGGACCTTGAAATATTTTACATGAAAAGGGCTACATATGTTTTATACTATGTATTATATGATGCATATAACCAGGTCTTGACTGTTTATTGGCAAGGAATCTGGAAGGCATGAACAGATTGAGTCACTATTTTGTTATGAATCTGCAAAATACTGTACAAGTATTTTGAAATTCTTAAAGTATCTGATGTTTCTTCATTGAGATCTGCTCCGTACAAAGTATTAAGATTAATAAATAACAAACGTTTTTTTCTGTTTCTGTGAAACCTTGATTTACAACTCTGGCAATTTAAAGAGCGAATTCAAGGAATTAAATATTAAGGTCTTGCACACATGCACTCACTGGCATCTTCGTATAAATGTCTTTTGTTCTTAGTAGACGGAGCATCAGAATAGGAATCGAGAGGTGTTCTAGAATGATATTATTATTGGAGCTTATCAACAAGTCTCTCCCCAGTCAGATGTTGGGATATCTTTTAAGTCCTATCCCCCCATCTCTTCCCTACTCTTATTCCATCTCCTCTGGAACTGAATACATTGCCTCTCTAGCACACCTAATCTCTCCCCACCCCCAAAGTAGAGAATGAGTTTGGAACTGGCAGTCACTTATATTTGTTATTTAGTAAATGGAAATAACAAATACAAATAGATATTTATTACCAATAAATTATGATAGTTAGACATGGGGTTAAGAAACAACAAAGATTAAGAGTTAGCAATGGGGTTCAATCACTTCAAAATCATTTTAAAATGGTCTTGGATTGTAACTTCTGTCTTTTTACATGCCTGTCAAACATCTAACACCATCTGGGTGCTATGTTGATGATAATGATTTAATTATCATACTGTTGGCCCTTAAAGAGGAATGTTGTTCCGTTGCTTTCACCCAGCAGTTTGATTTGAATGATCCTCTTAGAGTTGAAAAGCTCCCTGAATCATTGTCCTAACAGGCTGTTTTAATTTCTTTTTCATTTTCTTTTTCTCCAGCACTCCAGTTCACGCCTGAGTTACCAAAGCAACATTCAGGGATCTTCTCAGTCCCAGAGTACAATGGGCTATTCCACATCATCTCAACAGAGCTCTCAGTATCATCAGTCTCATCAGTCTCATAGGTACTGAGACCTAATAGACTGCGCTTAGAAAGGAATGGACTAAAAGGCAAAAGACTCCAGCAATATGAAGTTCCTAACAATGAGAAGAACCAAAAATGCAAACTGTGATACAGATTTAAAATTCACAATTATAAAAGGAAAACTTTATTTACTGAAGATTTTTTTCCAATGACTCTGTTCCTTCTTTATTGCCATAAAGGAGATTCTTGTGAAGTGCCCCCTCCCTCCTGCGCGCTTCCCTCGCATGTGTTCCATTGTGGTAACTCTAATGAAACCGTCTGATCTGAACCCAGCACTTAACTTCTTTAACCTTTGGAATTTTTGAAGGATTCCTGGTGCACCTTTCTCATGCTGTAGTGATCGCCATAAATCTATCTTTTCAAATCTCTTTAATGGGATTTTAAAGTTTTAAAATCTTGAACTCCCAGCCTTTCAAGCTTGTATATATAGTTAATTTTATACTAGGCAAACCAGTTTAGCTATACAGGTATAATGCACCTTTTAAAAGCACTATGTTTTTTTCACAGGATATTACTGTTTTCCTCATGGATGTCAAGAACAGCAAATTTTACTGTTCCAGAGTATTTTACTATTCTGTTTGTATTAGTCTAGATTTCAGGTGGCGTCTTAGGGGGAAAAAAACCAACCCAAGTCTCTGCAGCAGCTAATGTGCTTCATGGTACTGGACTGTAGACCAAACAGAAGATTGTGAAAGTTTCCTAAATCTTTCATATTGAATCCCATACATATTATGACCATGTTCTGAGTAGTGTTGAATTAAGCATTATTTTAAACTAAAGCATGATACTTACATGAAAAGGAGATGCTTTCGGAGAGCCATTGGAACAGAGGAATGGAATGTAACAGAATGTCTTCCCTGACTGGGCACCCAAAATAACCAGGAAAATATATTTAGTGCCCTATGATCTCAGTAGAAGAGAGAATGTGGTTGAGGACTTATACTACTCCTTGTTTAAAAAAACAAAACAAAACAAAAAACCACTTCTTTAATGGGTTTGGGAGCTCTATATATCTGGTTTCTCTGATGCAGTATCCCTTTGTCAATTTCCCTGAATCAATTATCTAAATATAAAGATGACAAAAATTTAAAGGATTATAAAATAAAAAACAAATAATTGTCCATTTTTATATAAGATCATCAAATTTAAGAGAAGTTATTGTATGTTTTGAAGAGCATGTTGAAAATTGTCTTCGTTTTTTATGTTTAATACGCAAATTCTTTATTCTTCACATTGCTGTGATTAATCCAGATTAGTTGCACCAGCTGCGCTTGGTTGCACTGAAATGTTTCTTTCCCAAGAGCAAACACGTTGTGATTGTGCCTAAGGACCATAAGTGGATGGGTTACTGGCAGTTTATCCCAGGTAAATAATTAGAGCTCGCAAGCATAATCGGAGGATCATTATCCAACTTTCGGAGCCACGGTTATTCAGATACACACAACGTATAATTTGGAGCAGCTCCATTTTCCTTCTGTGTTTAGAAATAAGGCTGATGAATCTGATTGCACTAAAACTGGAAAGACAGTCATGTACTTTAGAATGTTCCTCGCTGTATGAGCAGCACCAGTCTTTTTCAATTGATTGCTGGAGAAGAAGTCAAGAAAGGAGCAAATTATGTTTAAGCAATGCATATTACGGACATTTACACTACACAGTGTGATATAATGTTTAGTTGTGTTCTATCCTGAATCCATGCAAGACTTTAGGCATAACCACTATATATTCCATACTAAAATTGTGATAGAAACTAGGCAGGTGGGAGATCCGTTTGCTCTGAGGAGAATGTTTTTTCGTCCCAGTTAGAGTAATAAGTATTTCCATTGAGAGTGAGCTCCCAGTCACCTTTAATGTCTTTTTTCTCTCTCAAAAATGTTTTGCTTTTATGACCAGTTGGAAACCTGGTTTGGCCACACCAGCTGCCACAAGACTGCTCCGTTTGCCGATGACACCAGGCTTCTCTGGAAAGTGACTGAATATAGAATGGGCAAGAAGTGATAAAAATGAAATGAAGCAATTTGAAGGAAAATATAAATTATTAGGACAAAACCATCTCCAATTGGATACTTTCCATCTTTGTTCTTTGTGATACTACATGTCCTGTGCTTCTGAGTAACTTAGTTGGCAGGAACTGATTTTAATTGTTAGTAAATTTCTTTACCTGCTTACAATGTATCTGGCTCAAAAGATGCAAGTCCCCACCTCTTAATGATGTCAGTGGAAGTCCCATGTCTATCTGAAGGAGAATTTTGCCCCTGCCTACGACAGCATTATTGGATATTCTTGTCACTGGCTTCCAATTTTCTGGATCCCAGGCTCCTGAGATGCTGGTCGTTGTCTCCTGTCGTCTTCATATCCCTCTGTCCTCTCAAAACACCATTGGCTATCGTAACATGTTTGTTCACCTCCCATCTCCTTTTATTCATCATCAAATTATTGATGGTGGCAGGGGGACAAAAATCTGCTTGTAGTTAAGCTGGACTCTTATAGTGTCAACAAAGCTGAATCATAGTGTAGGTTCATCGATGTGTGGAGTGCAAAGATACACAGCATTATAATGTGCTTTAATTCAATGAGCTTCCATCCCCTAGAATGACTGCTATCACCATTGTCTAAACTGAATAGATAATTCTGTATTTGCTAGATCTAAATTGCTTGCTGTGCTTTAGCCCCTTGCAGCTTCTGTGCACGTGCAAAGCCGAGCTAACGCCTCCATTGCCTTCAAAATAAAAGTAGAAAGGGGAATAAATAAAAGCAGTGGTTACTGCTTAAAAATGTTTGCTGTGCACGTTTGCTCGCTTTCTCTCTTTGTCAGTTGGTGTTTGGAAATTTGGCCTTTTCTGGTGAGCTATGTGTGAATTTCAGGTTGGCTGGGAGCCAAGGTGAGAGAGACTTGTTCAGAGGTAATTTCATGAGGAAAAAGGCTCTTTGTATTCAGAGGTTACTCATGTAATATGTTATGGGAACCCAGGATCATGTATATTTTTCTACCTGTGCAGTTTTGGTCATTGACACTTATTATTATTCACAGTTTTGACCTTACCCATAACCTCTGTGTGCCCTCAGAAAGGTATTTCACACTGGCAACTAGAAATGGAAAGTGACATCAACTTGATTGTTTTCTCATTCCTGTTCCCTTGGTGAAACAGTGGACAGTCAAATACCATCCTGCAATGTTTCTCATCTGGTTTTTGGAGAAGACAGGAGAGTGAGGAATGGGATTAGCAGCATAGTCTACATTGGTGAAGTTTATGTAGCACAAACTGCACAATGAAGGAAGAATATTGTGAAAGCTGCGAGTCCTGCACTGTATCTGTGACACTGTATCTTTTGGGGGGTGGGGGAGGGAAGAGCATTCTGAGGGGAGGGTTGGGGGTAGCTTGAAGTATTCAAATATGTCTAATATTTTATATAAACATATTAAAGCTTAGTTCCCCTTCGTAATCTTCAGTAATGGTACTTAAACACCATTGAGCAAAGAATTGTTTTAGGATTAAATAAATGTATTGTACATAAGGCCATATGTAATCTTCTAAAAGTGTCGACACACAGGAGCGATATGTATTACTATATGAAAAAAATCCTTAATGCACTGTTATCTTCTAAATATTTAGTAGTAAATTAATACTATTTAATTTTTTTAAAAATCTGTCTTGTGTAGACACTAAAAAGTATTACACAAAATGTGGACTGAAGATGTCCTTTTTAACAGCAATTTAAAGACCTTTTTATATATGTAATGTAGTATACTTTTCAAATTGTTCTAGTTTGTATTCTCCCATGTTTACTATTGGTAGAAGTGTGTCTGTTTCTCTTCAGTTATTTTTTTTATAATTTCATGCACGTATCCTTCATTTTTGTAGTTTTTATTATAGATTACTGCATATGCTCTTCATGCTGCCACAAAGCTTTGCTGCTTTAGCTCTCTGGTGGCCACATACAGCAATACCCATGCTGATGGGTTTGCAAAAACACAAAACAAAATATTTGTTTCTCATTCTAGAGCTAAGAGTTTACTGCTTTTAAGTTGTCCTCCTGTCGCTCTTGAAATGACTGTTAAAACTGAACTATGAGTTCATTGCATTTATTTTATGTTCCTGGTTGTCATGAAATTGAATTGACTTTGCTTCAGTGTGAATTTTTTTAATACAAATAATATACATTTGTAATAATAATAATAAAAGGTTCAAATCAAAGAAATGTGTTGGAAAGTTGTGAACATCAGACTTTGAGTTACAAAAGAAGCAAAATGTATCCTGCAGAGTTGCAACCTGTAATTGTATTCAGATGTTTATGATATCATAAACCACACAAAACAGAGCTTGTAAAACCTCCAGTTTGGAATTATAGCCTTTTAAAATACCCAAGAGGGTATTCGTGTTTTGTATGTATGGAAATAGAATGAAGCTTTATGGAAAAACAAAACAGGTGGAATGCTTGGTGTACTCTCTCTAAAGTGATTTCACATGCAGCTTGGATACCACTTATAAAAATATAAAACTACCAACCTGGTGATTTTACATATTTGTCTTCTGAAAAAGCTGCATTCGGAGACTAAGCCCCCCTGCTTACCCCTTTCTCCCCCCCCCCCCCCCCCATCCCATTTCCAGGCTATCTTTGAATATAATTCTCCCAAGTGTCTAGGGTGATAGCATGTTAGATTGGAGAACATGAGCTAGGGAACTCAGCTCTGTTTTTCAGGTTAACTTTCTGTGCTTTGTTGGCCTGCATATTATAACTCCACGAGTCAGTTTTTCAGAGATGGTTGTTATATTGGTTTTTAAACCACCCATTTTCTCCATCCCAGCTGTGTGTGAGAGAGTGGCTGCCACCCACTTGCTTCTCGACTGACACTAAAACAGAGGCTTGAATTTCTGCTGTAACTTTCAGGGGGAGCTAAGAACATGCTGTACCCATGTTCACTAAGCTGCTGGCTTCTAGCAGATAAAGGGTTCTGACTGATTCCTCCTCCCTGATGCATCCAAGGATTAGGTTTAACGTGATGCATGCACGCTATCAAAGAGGTTTCTTTTACTTTGTGTCTGCACTGATGACTTGCATTTCCAGTGTGTAGTACCTTTCACCTAGAAGGATCCCAAAACATTTTCCAGATGATATTTAAAAATTATAGGAATCTCTTCACTAAGCATTCCAAGCGTCTGCAACATGTGTGGTCATGTTTATTCCTCTTGAGGAGAGTAGGGCTGGTTATATAAAGGATTCTCTGCCTACATTACACCACTTACTATGTTTTTTTCCTCTTCTGCTTGTACTTGGTGGAGTGCAGCAGCAGCAGCCTTTCAAAATCCCTGGTACATTGGAATGTATTGTATAGCATTGTCTCAGAGACCATACATCATTCCCAGCAATGTGCTTAAGTTGGATGCCAGCCTTTGAGGTCTGGCATTCTGTGTCAAAGAGCTAAGTTTAAGACTAATGATCTAAAGAAGAATCAGCCCTGCAGCATCCAGCCATTTATGGGTAAGGGCTGCAAAGACGGTGTTTAAAGCTGAGACAAGCTCATGTTAAGAGTTAGCATCAAAGCATAGGAGAGGCAACAAAAAGTGTCTTAAAGAGAGAATATTAGTTGCTGTTGCAGAGATACAAGTTCTGAACATTCTGAACAGAAAATCTGGCTGAAACTTTAAGGGCAATAAATTGTTACCTCAGGTGGTTTTACAAATATTGATGGAGGGGACTGTGGAAGGCAGTGTTGTCTGGAGGAATCAGCACAAACTTAGGAGTCAGGGTCCTGCATTCACACTTTGGCTCTATTACTGATTCCATGTGGCCTTAAAGTCACTTCTCCTTTCTGTCTATTTCCTCATTTATAAAATGAGGATTATAGATATCTCACTCACAGTAGTGGATTAGTTAGTTTCTGTATAGTACTTTGGAAATGTACAGCACTACAGAAATGCTAGGTATTATTAACTCGGTCTAGATAAACTCAGAAGTTTAGCATTGTTCCAGAGGCCAACAAAGGATAAGGTTGACCTGAAATACTACTTAACAGACATTGGTTTTTCATGCAAGTGAACTTCATGCCCTTCTTTTCCAACACAGAGCGATGTATGGTCAGCAAATGTGATTCATTTTTGCATTTTTTCAATATTCAGAAAGAAAAATATTTTATTGTTGCGTCAACACACTGCAGGGATTGATTTTTTCATTAATGAATTAAATATTTATTAGCGCACCAATTACAGTGATTGAAACAACTAACGTTGTTGTGAAGGATGTTTTTAAAAGTCATAATCCCTCATTCTGGCAACATTTAAAATCTGATGGTTATTGCCAGCATACATAATATTTTTATTTAAGATAATTGTATGAAAACACTATCACAGGATCAGTGTCTCTAGCTTTGAAAATAAACATCCTGGCATGCATGTGCAGTATTTGTGAAAAAGCATCTGTGAGATTGTGTTCTTTGGAGTCCCTTAAATAGGATGAAGAATTTGGAAGAAAGTGTAAATTGCATACTTTTATTATGTGCATTCACAACATGTGGCTAAAAATGTTGTCTTCTCTTGTCTGTGAATGAAATAAGTCAGCAAAGCATTCCTGGGGCTATGTTGCCTTTGGGCGCCATTCCATATCAATGCATTTTAGATGCCAATAAAACAAAATGAGTCAAATTGATGCCTGAAATCAGTTGTTAAACAAGGGATCTATTTGCCCCAGTAACATCACTGCTGAATTAGTCATGCTCTGTGGATGTAAATCTACACTAGCAGTGAAAGTTACTAAAACAGATTAGCTAAGGACTCTTCTCTCATTTTTAAATGTGATTTTTTTAATCAGTATTTTTTTTTTTAAAAACTCAGATTTCTTCTGTTGGAAGACACAGAACCTATGATATGAAATGTAATCATAATGATATGTTCTATACTCCCTCCATCCCACAAGAAACTGAGAATACAAGCAGCGTAGGTAATGTATACATACAGGGCCAGGACAATGGGGCCCCAATCTTGAGTAAGACACTCTGTGTGATACGGTAATGGAAATAACAATGTCATCAAATTTTTCCAGCCTAAGTTTTAAAAAAAACAACCCAAAATCTAGGTCACTTTACATAAAGCAACAGTTCAACACTGAAGGATGCACACTATGCTGTAAAGTAGCCTCATTAATTATCCTGGAAATTACTTCGGCAGGGGAACTTTCAAACTGACGGAGCCGTTACAAATGTAAACCTTTAGAAGGAAAAGAATGTGGAAAAAGCAGGAAGGACACATGAGATGTCTAAAATTAGTGCTTAGTTATAGACTTTTACAGGGATATTACTACACTGCCTCACACGCTGACTATCACTGATAACTTCAGTAAATGTAATAGGCCAAGTTTTTGGTTACAGGCCTGATCTTGGTCTCTGATGCATAGAGCTTCAGTGAGAGTCCTAAGGCATATTCAAGGGCAGCATTGCAAGAAATGTTTTACATAATTATAATTAATCTCTTTAGAACATACTTCTACATGTTCACAAATAGGGACTCTTGCATTCTTTGGGATGTTAAAGAACAGATGGAAATGGAGTATGGATTCTGTTGATTTTTGTTAGTGAATACAATGCTAATGATGGGCTAGATTAATAGCCCTGGAGTCTGACGTTCTTCTTTTATCTACAGAATAGGCAACAGTACAAACTTCCACATACCATATGGTCAGTCTGATACAAACCTATTCTGGAGGGATGACCTCTAAGGATGAGAAGTTGTTCAGGCTCTCTGATCATTCAATCCTGAGTTTGCCAGCAAAGTTACATATGTGATGTGGACACATAATCATTAGGTCATCAGCTCATTTCATATAAGCCACAGAAAAGCCATCAGATGTTTTTTAACGAAAAATCACTCCTGACTAAAGACAGAGACCTGGAGGTGAAAAGGTTCAAAATTCCACTACCAACACCATGTGACCATCCAGTCTGCTGGGTAGCATTCAGAAATTCTCAGAGTTTATCATTGTTACTGGGGCTACACAGAATAAGCACTCTTACTAATTTTTCACCAGTTTTCAAAAATGATATAAAAGTACATAGATTCCTAGGATATAATGACATATATCCCAGTTATTTCTATTTCCAACTATGTATCCAGGATGTATTTTAATTGTGTTAATGGGGTCTGGTAGTGATACACCAGGAAAAGCAAAGCTTTGAATAATTTGTCATCTGAACTCAATGACACTCATTAACAGGGAGACATCAAAAGAAATCAGGCTTTTTCCCTTGGCTGTCCTGATGCTTGTGCTGGCATTGCTTCTGCTGCAGCTGATTACAGGTCGTATCAGACCATTGCATTATGAAGTAACTAATTCTTTTTGGAAACATTTGAGGTAAGGGTGAAGTGGAGCTTGAGGAATGACTTGGATATTGGCATAGAAAGTACGCTTATTAAGTTTGCAGATGATACCAAACTGGGAGGGATTGCAACTGCTTTGGAGGATAGGGTCATAATTCAAAATGATCTGGACAAATTGGAGAAATGGTCAGAGGTAAACAGGATGAAGTTTAATAAGGACAAATGCAAAGTGCTCCACTTAGGTAGGAACAATCAGTTTCACACATACAGAATGGGAGGAGACTGTCTAGGAAGAAGTACGGCAGAAAGGGATCTAGGGGTTATAGTGGACCACAAGCTAAATATGAGTCAACAGTGTGATGCTGTTGCAAAAAAAGCAAACATGTTTCTGGGCTGCATTAACAGGTGTGTGGTGAGCAAGACACGAGAAGTCATTCTTCCGCTCTACTCTGCGCTGGTTAGGCCTCAACTGGAGTATTGTGTCCAGTTCTGGGCACCGCATTTCAAGAAAGATGTGGAGAAATTGGAGAGGGTCCAGAGAAGAGCAACAAGAATGATTAAGGGTCTAGAGAACATGACCTATGAAGGAAGGCTGAAGGAATTGGGTTTGTTTAGTTTGGAAAAGAGAAGACTGAGAGGGGACATGATAGCAGTCTTCAGGTATCTAAAAGGGTGTCATGAGGAGGGAGAAAACTTGTTCATCTTAGCATCTGAGGATAGAACAAGAAGCAATGGGCTTAAACTGCAGCAAGGGAGGTTTAGGTTGGACATTAGGAAAAAGTTCCTAACTGTCAGGGTGGTTAAACACTGGAATAAACTGCCCAGGGAGGTTGTGGAATCTCCATCTCTGGAGATATTTAAGAGTAGGTTAGATAAATGTCTATCAGGGATGGTCTAGACAGTAATTGGTCCTGCCATAAGGGCAGGGGGCTGGACTCGATGACCTCTCGAGGTCCCTTCCAGCCCTAGAATCTATGAATCTATGAAGTGGGGGCTGCTGTGGGGAAGTAGCCCAGGGAATTGTACATGTCCTGTTTTTAAAAGGTCAGCTACCATAGCTGATACTATTAGGGTCCCTGGGCTGGACCCCGGAGTAGAGGGCGGACCCGGGCTCCTCCCAACCCTTGCCCCCTGATTAATCACTGAGACTGGGACACAACAGAGACTGTTCAAGGGAGGATAGTTTCTCCTTACCTCCCTTGCTGGCTTATGATGAAAATGGCTCAGTAGACTGTGACCCTGGTCTCTAGAGAGAAAAGGGTTACGTGGAGGGTCACAGTGAGCCTCTGAGGCTAGTGAAATCCGCTGGGAAACGCAGGACTCACAGAGACAAGGACAGAGCTTTGTCACAGTATGTACTATGAGATACTTTGAGATGGCTATTTTCATGCAATCTATGATAACTCCTTTATTTTATTTTATTTTTAATTTAAGAGAAGATATATTTGCCATTGAAATAAACTGACATTGGAGGCCAGGGCATAGGCAGTTGTGAGCCAGATCTAATGCTGCAGCAGCCAGCCTGAATGCTGGCCACAAACCCCAGGAAAGGCACAGCACTAACAAGTCCAGGGCAGTTCTCTCTACTTCTCCCAAAGCTTGGAACAGCCAAGCACCCAAGTGTGGCCCTTTATGGTAGGCAGGTAGAAGTCAAAATACTTTTGCTTTTAGGCTCTAGGATTCCTCCAGCAGGCAAAGCCCAGTGTAACATTTCACTGGGGTTTGCTCATGCAAAATGTCTCAGGATATCTCCTAAATCTTCCTATGTAGTATAGCTGATGGGTTCTTACCAGTACAGTTTACCACATTTCTGCATGCTGAAGAGACACCTACAAAAAAATTGTAATCAATTTTCCTAGTTATTCTGCTTATTCATACATTCAAGGGGGGGAGGGGAAGGGTGTTAAGACATGGTCTGTTAGCCAAAAATGTGATAAAATAGGATACACTGAACAGCCAAAATAAGTATAGCAACTCTCAACATTCATATTTCAGCAAGGTTTCAAATATACACAGTGTGTCCTAGCTTAGGATGATCAAGGCCAGACATTCTCAAATGAGTAACATGAGAACTTCTTTCATCTATATACATGACCAGCTTCCATTTCTACAGTTACAAGAGGGTAAATCCATTATTTAAGCTAGGACTACTGTGCTGTGAGGCAAAACCATTCAGCATCCCACAACGCTGGGTGATCTGTATTACATACAAATCACAGGCTCCCAAGCTTCCAGGTTATAACGGATGTTCACTCGCTGTTTTGGAAATGAAGCTGCAAACCATGTAACAGTTATTCTTTCAACAGAGACTAGATGGCTCAAGGGGTGGCATACTCAGACATACACCTCTGAATTACCACCTTAATGTCAGCCCGTGCCAGCAGCAACTGCGAATTGTTACCATCTGATGGTTTTTTGGTGGCCTGTAAGAACTGAGTGTGATGGGCAAAGTCCAGTTCCTAATGGGCAGCTGTCCACATTACAGAAGCCAACTGACACGAACTGGCACCCTTACTGGAAGTCTCAGGAGAGAGGCCAATACTGAAGAGTTATGAAAACTCTCCAGGGTTCAGGTATTTGAGCCAGTCGGGGGAGCTTCATTTGACATTGTGTTGTATGTATTCTATATATTTAGATTAAAGACTTCCGTTTTCAGGAGCTAATCTGATACATTTAAAGAGTGCTTAATTCACAGTTCTACAGAATGTATTAATTGAACAAGTTTAAAGTCTAATAAAAACTCCAATCGTCGCCAAAGCTCATACACCCTGCTAAGCACATAAAACATCCAGAACACCAGAACATGCTCCTCTAGTTACAAATGCAACCTCAACAAGCGATAGAGTTTTTGGTTGGCAATTCATTTTTAATTGTAAGAAAGTGAAGACTTAAAGCTGAAGCCCTCGCAAGCCCATCTTCCCACCCTACAGGGCTGTGAGTGCAGAAGTGGATCTGATGTATTTTCTCCACCACATCATGTGTATATAAATGTTTTTGGTGTGTAGTATTTACATGGAAATATGTTAACCTGTTTTCTTGTCTGTTCCATGGAAAGACTGGTCTGTGATCATGACAGTTCACCAGGTTCAGGTGGAGTTGAAGGGAGGGTTTTGCCACTCAGATACTTCCCCCATCTCAGCGGCCATTAACGTGACAAGCTTTATCCAAAAATCAGGTGGTAGGACAGCACCAGTTCTGAGTGGTCACAGAGTACGGTGAGTGGCTGACTGTTCCATATTGTGGTCACGCTTCCTGAAGCTTCTGTGGTATTCTAATGTCAAAAGTACCATTCATTCCTTCCCTTTAAACCCTGTGCTGCCTGCTGCATGACCTGGATTGAAACATACCTGAGTCAGATCTCCAGGGTGTGCCTGATTTGTTCTGGCTAACAGCACCCTCTCAGCTCCATAGGAAAAGACTCTCAATGTAATAATGTAAATGCAGGTCCCACTAACATTTTGTTCCACTTTACTTTAGACAACTCTGAAATGTCTGCCTTAGATGAGACCCATTTTCCAAAATCCCCGGAGTCCTGATGTTCTCAGGAAGTAGCATAATAATGTCAATATTCATGTTTTATGGGGATATCTGACTCAAATTGTAGAGCCTGTTTGTCATACAAACATATGTGCCCCTAAGCCATCCAATGATCAGAAAGAACTAATCTATTTTAAGCAATATGTAGTCCTCAATTCACTATTTATCATTCATGAAGACTATATTGGCAGCTGCAAGGAGATAAGGAAATCCCAAGATGATATAAAACCTGTTTTTTGTGTAGTACCATAAGATAAGAACTTCAGTACGGATAAAGATTCTGATCCTACTTCCATTGAAGTAAATAGCAAAACTCCCATTAACTTCTATGAAAGGAGGATGAGGCCCAAAGTCTATAATGTAAACACAAAATCCTTTGATCAGATTTCACATCAGCCATAAAATGAGAGAAGTTAGCAACAGAACAGGCTTAGTCGATCTCTGCCAATGCAGGGTTGTTGGCAATGAGTCTCCACCATTCCCTTAAGAGACTATTCAACTACCTAATAGATCTCACCTGCCAGGAAACTTTCCCTACTGTTCAAGCTACAGGGTCTTTTTCTTTTTTGGATGAAATATGTCCCATCAATGTGTAGGACTGACAGAAAAGGCTGGCAGAAACCATGATGCCTTGCTTGCAACATGCAAAAGAAAGTAAGTTAATGTACCACTAATTTCGAATTGCTATTGCCCTGATCCATGTTGTGTAACGTGCAGTTTGTGTAAGAGCTCAGTCAGCAGGAAGAGAGAGAAACGGTCTCTGCACTTCTGCTTTACTAAGTTATCTGACAGGTCAGGCTAGTCACGTTGCTGGAAAGAAGATGACAGGGATGGTGCGGCAGACAAGGAGTCTGATGAATTTTTCTTGCAATGATACAAGAACATCCTGCACTGGACTCAAAGGTGCCAGGCAGTGGGGTAACTGCTGCAATCAGTTTGCAAAGCAGTGTCCCTGACACCACAATGAATGCCATTTTAAATTATCTTAGCTTCCCTCTGAATAACTGTCTGTCTGCCGTGGGTCCAATAACAATATCCATCTAGTCCCAACTCCCAGCCAAAGGCCATACAACAGCTAATTCTGAAAGTGAAAGAGGAAATATTACCCCAGCTATTCTTCCAGCTAGCAACTTACTCAAGAGGAAGAGGGAGGCAATTGTGGTCTGTTGGCCAACACCCCTTGGAATATGAACATTTTTTATGGGTGTGGGCACAGAAAGAGAGTGAGTTTATTAGCTTCTTGGCATGTTTACCAGCCTCAGTGCTAGTTACACAGCTAGGGCCTGTTCTCTCCCCTCAGGATATCTGAGTACATCCCACTGAAGCCCATTTGGAGTTATTTGTGTCTTGCAGAGGGAGGATAAGGCCCCTGGAGTTGTTCTTTTGTATTTAATTTATATGATGCTGATTTGTATCTGGCTATTTTTCAAGCACGTATGATTCATTTTTTGCATGGGCAGGTGGGAGTGGTTCCGTTATTTTCTTTTGAGTCACTTCATGTTTTTCTGTCACTGGAACATGCTTTAACAACTGTGTGTGGGGAGCCTGGTGGGAACAGGCTGGGTGGCTCTGTCTCAGCTTGTGCTGCTGCTCCATGGGCACGAGAAATTCTGTAGCGGCGCTCCTGCTGATTTTTGTGAACTGGGTTCTCCTATTATGGCAGCTGGACCATTCCTGATCTCTCCATGGGACTTGTTTCCTTGGAGAGAGAGAGTGAACTTCACCCTTTGTGTTCAGGGGATGAGACTTCTGCAGTGGCTGCCCCTGTTGTAGGTCAGAGATGAGGTCCCATACACCTTTAAGGGATACGCTGTCTAAGCACTGCTGTGCTTGCTTCCAGACACTCTCTTTTTATTTCAGAATCCAGAGGGCCTCCTCTTATCACTAGCACTAGCTGGGACATTTTAGAACAATAAGCCTTGCACAGACAGGCTCCATACTGTCTGCTGAAGATTATTTGGGCCTCTGTCGTTGCTTCCTACAAGCTTGGCAAGTTTGGCTTTCACAGATTGCAGAACCAAAGCACAATGTGGGGTTTTGCACAAATCAAAACCACGCCACCTTGTCCTCTCTAGCGAGCACATCACACATTTTACAGTGCCCAACAGTGTGTTAGTTGCTTCACAAGTGACAGAAACGTCATCTCTGTCTGAAACTGCTCACAGTCTAATTACACATCTTACAGTTCTGGGTTTTAATAGACAAAATAAGTCCTACCACAAGTAAGGAAGACATAAAGGGCCAGATCCTCTGCGGGTGTAAACTGGCATAATGCCATGGACTTCAAAATCTGTGCTCCCTGTACGCAAAAATGAAAAGACATTTCCTAAGAGCAAAAACTCCTCTCTCCCCCTTGCAGGCAAATACATGAGAAAAATAGCAGGCTTGCACTTTTAAATTAGGCTAAGTACATGGCTTCACAAGGGATGTGTTGCTAATGCACTATTTGTACTCCCAATGCACCGACTGCCAGCATTGTAATGATTTGCAGTAACACTATTTGGGGAGGTCTTGTATTTAGGATGGGACTAAGGCCTGGTCTACACACAGATTATGCACTGGCATAACTATTTCAGTTAGGGCTCTGTTTTTTTACTAATATATTTACACCACTACTTGTAGGCACAGTCAAACCAGTATAAAGGTTCTTCTAGCACTATAGCTTATTCCTCTTTCTGTATGGGATTAGCTATACTGGTATAAAGCACCCTTATATTGATATAACTGCATCCATGCTAGGGAGGATTGTACTGCTTCAACTATACCGGAATAGTCAAAGCAGTATAACTGGTGTATGGACAAGCCCTAAGAGTTAGCACTAATGGATACAGTTCTCAGTAGTTCATCTATTCACTGAGACACTCTGGGCATGTCACTCAACTCATCTGTGCCTCAGGTTATCCATTTGTAGGAGAAGTATAATAATAGCTTCCAAGAGTGTTGAGCCTGATTAAGTAACAGCTTTGAGACCCTCCAAGGAAAGGTGTTACAGAAGTGCAAAAGTATTATTGCTGCTAATATTTGTACACTTTGGATTTAGTGAATGGACTGACCTTGGTTAGTTTTTATTTCTTTTACCTTCTGGGTAACCAGATTCACTAATCCACTTAGCGGAAACTTAGCTTAACAAGAAATATACCTAAAGGAAATCTACTGGCCGCTGCAGGTGATCTTTGGTGAACTCGAAAAAGCTTTGGTTAAGGAATCTGGAACCAGACATTTCAATGGCAGGTGTTGCAGTATGTTGGGAAGCAGGGACAGAACATCAGTGCACAGACGTTCTCCCTTTTGCTGCCTGAGAGAGGAACTGCTAGTTTGTTTTTCCACAGAGCTCAGGTACCAGAGATGATGGCAGCTCTTTTCCAGTGCATAAATAATTTATTGGCCATATACATCTCCTGCTGGCAGCTGGCTACAATATGTCATGCTGAGGAATGCGAAAGAGCAACAAAAGAGCACTCCCTTGGCAGCCAGCAATGAAGAGGCAGTTCAGCTGCCCATAAAATGCCATCGGGTAAGTATGTCCCTCCGGTTACCAACAACAAATCTCACATAACGCCAGACATTGGAAGGGGAAGCAGTTGACGTTACTTTTCAGAATCATTTGTACTTTTGTCACTAGGCTGGTTTCCCTTGAGAGCAGTGAGCGTTAATTACGCTGTTTTCTTAACAGACATTATCAGACGTTGAATTTCAAGTCTCTCAAAAAGAGAGTGGCCAAATACTGTCACTCTGGCATAAAGCCATGAGCAGCCTGAAACCTCGCTCAGTTAGATTTAAAGGACTTTTTCAGAGCCCCCGGTAGCAGAATTCCCCTTGATTTCAATAAGAGTTGAAGGCATGGAGCTGCTGCAGAGTCGGATCCTAAAGTGTTCCCAATGTTTTCTTCACACTCCATCGCTGGGAATACTTTCCTGAGGCTTGAACAAAAGTAACTGTCAGTGCCCATATAGCAAGCTCTTCCACCCTAATCTCTTCCCCTACACCACCCTGGTAACAAAATTTGAAGGCAGAGTTTTATAGCTGTGTTTTGGGCAGGTATTTCAAATGTGGGTGCCTAATGTGAGGCACCTAATTCCATATGTAGGCTCCTGATTTGAAGAGGTGCTATGCACCTGCTGCTCCAGAACGTGACTCGGAATTCCCAAGCCAAGATTAAAACTCCTGACCCTAGTTATTAAAAAGCTCTCTCAGAACTCTACAAAGCTCTATCACTTGCACATTAAAAAACACTGGCCAGGTCAGATGACATTTAAAATTATAATTACATGAGAAATATCACTTAAAGACAAATGCTAAAATTGCAATAAGACAGCTTATGGATAGATTACATACCCTATTATACACATTAACACTGTGTTGTTTTGGCATCTCCAATAATGCAGCCATTACTAACGTGGAGCAGCTGAAATGCTGTGTGATATCCTGGGGAAAGATGAAGTGAACACTTGTTGCAAATCTTTGTACTTTATTAGCCTCTAGTCAAGTAACTTGCATGACTTGCACGTTCCTTGCACGACTGCATTAGAGAGTGGCAAGCTCTAGTAGTCTGTAACAGCTATATGAACATCACAGGCATAGACAGTGCCTGGAGATAATGTAGGTTACATAGACTGTCAAGAAGTCTGCTGCCTGCTGACATTTACAGCCATATACTGTGTGCTTCCTCTCAGCACTTACCAGGTGCTGCTAGCACCGGAGCCAGCGGAAGTGCATCCTGGTAATATTATCTGCATGAAATTTACATTAAAAATTAGAAATAAAATACAGCCCCAGCTCTTGTTGCACATCTGCTCCCAACCCAGGAATGGCGTCTGTGCACCGTCCTCAAGTTATTCATAGTTCTAGCAGGAATAATCTTCACTGAGGGGACTGTATGCAGCCTCTCTACCAGTCAGAATGTGGGTGCACATTAAGGGCTAGATTCATGCTTGTGCCAATATTAGGGCCAACATAGAGAAAAGGCAACTGCCACCTCCCCTATCTCAATGTTGCCTCTGGGTCACTGCAGCAGTTATGAGTTTGTCCACACGTACAAATTAATCCAGAATAAACTAGGGTACGAATTTAAAGTGGATTAACTATCCCTGATTAACACTCTGTATGGACATGCTTATTCCAGAATACAAATGCCTTACTCCAAAGTTGGTCACTTCCAAAGTAGATTCATAGATTGCAAGACCAGAGGGACCACTGTGTTGTCAGACGCTGTTCTTCCAGAATAAGAGCGTCCACACACACTGTTAATGAGGAATAGCTATTCCAGAATGTGTAGACAAACCCCTAGAATTGCTGGGAAGCAGGACTGCTCTAGCCACTCCCTCTCCTGCCCTTGTCCTGCCTGCCACCAAGCCATGTCCTACGTTGGTATGATGCCTGCGCCGAGGCCTCCTATGGGGAATGTATAAACAGTGAAGCCTATTCTGCAACTCCTTGAGAGAGCCTCCCATGCTGAGCATCCCTCTTGATAACCTTACAGCTGCACTGCAGCGGCTTAGCTGGCACAAAGGGGCCTCAGCACATGGGTGAACTCCCCTTCAACTCTGCTTTTGCAGCACTAGTATGTGCCAACTTTGGGGCCAGATGTCCCAATACCAGACTTCGGCCCCTGCTATAGAACTACATGATGTAATTCTATTTTTGTTCAGTTATGTTTGGTGTAAAGCAAATAAGAGCAGGAGGGATTATTTTATGCAGTGGTCAGAACAATTTTGCAGCTACTTGTGCGGTGTTATCCTGAACATTATTTTCCTTCTCCTTTCTGTTCTTTTCCTCTTAAATTTGCATCTTAAAGCAACTATTTTCCCAACAAAATGCTCATCCAATGGGGCGGCAGACGCTTTACTCAGTGATATTATTATGTGGTTTAAATATATGCTTGTCCAAAAATTGAAATGTGGGGTAGCTTGATTCTCCACTTATCTAGGAATTTACCCCAGTGAAAAGTGCTGTAAAATGCTACCAAAGCAGGATGATGGAGAGGAATACTCTTTCCCCCTTCACTGATCGATTGGTTTGGAGGGCTGGCATGGGTGAAAGCTTTTGGAGTCCACTCAGCTGGAGTGACAGGCTTAAGGTGTAAGAGGTTTGGAATGAGGTTTTTATCCTTTTGAGTTGTGCTCGATTGGGTAAGGTGTGGCTGGCAAATAACACTCTAAAGGTCTGGCTGCCATCTGCTGGTCAATTTTAGGGGCATGAAATGCAGGCACTCAAAAATGAAAACTCCTAGTAGAAATTTGAAAGAACACTATAACATTTTTTTCCTCCCATGTCATTTATTGTTCTGTTGACAGAAGCTAGCCCTACCATGTTATCACATGTGTGCCCCCAGACCGCACTGTTAAGCCTACAGAGTTTGGAGTGTTATAGTCTTCTTGCCAGTGAAGAGATCATCATTTTCTCGGTTAGAACTCCTGGTGTGTAACCTATAAAAACCAGACTTCCAGCTGTGGAAGGTTCAAACGGGGCCACATAAAAACATGGCTGGAAAGGTCACCCCCAGCACTGTAGTCTCCCAAGTGCTTACAGTGAAAGTGGTACTGTGGGTGTTTCCTGAGGAAGGAAGTGTAGGGAGGTTGTGATTAACAACAGCCTTGGATCATGCTCCCGTTCTGCATCTAGGGGAAGATGATCTCAGCTGTCTCTGTGGCACCCCGGTCCCTTGCCTAGGGTTATTTTATTTCTTCCACTGGGTCCCTGAGAATGCAATCATCATTCTTGCTTTTTCCTTTTTCTCACAAAAAGGGCCCCATTCTCAAATTACAGATAATGTCTTCTGTCTTCTTTATATCTGAAGAGCCAGTTAAAACAGAAATTGAAATTCATCAGTAAAACAAAGTAACCCAGGGAGCCATGAGCCATCATCAGCCTGGGATGTCTTCAGCGCCAGCTCCTCAGCTATCAACAGAGAACCCGCGTAGGACCTCTTAGTAGAGCCTGGAAACAGCTTTCAGTGTCATGTTGACAAATCACTGAGCTGAGACATTCTGTAGGTCCTGCCAGGGTGTAGCACAGGGGTGGGCAAACTATGGCCTGCAGGCTGGATCCGGCCCGTGAGCCGTTTTAAGCCAGCCCGCGAGCCCCCATTGGCACAGGGAAACTGTAGCTCAGTAACCTGGTGCCCCCATTCTTCCCTATGGGCAAAGGTTCCTGGTTGCACTCCATTTCCCAGGATGCATCTACAGTCATGTGACTCCCAGGATGCCAAGCAATTTGGTCAGAAAGGAATCCATGTTGCATCATGGGAGATGTAATTCCATAGGGAGCTCAGCCCATCAGAGAGAATGAGGGCCTGAATTATAACTCTGATAAGGAAAGTACAATAGGGAAATTCTGCTTAATGTTGAATAATATTTTATTTCATTTTTCTGTCAGTAACATTGAAAACTTTTTGCAAAATTGAAATTTTCCTGTGAAAAATTTTCATGGTGCAGCAACTGTATTTTCCAACAAAAACTCATTTCAGTTGAAAATTCCCAACCACCTCTCTCTATAAGTAACCCTAATAAGGATGAATGAGATGGAAAGAACCCAGCATTCAGGAGGAAAATAACACCTTTACCCGTAAACTCATTTGATGTGGAATTAATGAGAGAGAATGGCAAAGTTTTTACAGTCATTTTTCACAGTAGAATTGCATCCCAAAGGCTGTGGGTCTTATTGGGAGGAGACACGTAAAGGGCTCAGACGGCATAGTCGCCTCTCCTCCTCAGATCCAGTGTTGTATCTTGTATCACAGTATGGGACAGACTCTAATTCCATCACCTTATGCTTTTCTTCATCAGCCTCGCTAAAAATAAGGGCTTTATCTCCAGTTACAATTCAGAGGGTTCCTCCTCCCCAGGAGCACAAAATCTGCATCCACTGAAATCAATGGAAAAACTCCCATTGACTTCAGTGGGTGTTGACTCTGACCCTAGGACTGCAGTCACTGCCAGAACCCCTGATGCAGGAACACTCCCTATATCAGAACCTAATACCAGTGCAAAATCTGGAACAGCTGCAACAGTGATGCTTCAATAAGCCATTCTGAAATTTAAAGAGGGGTACAAAAATGAGTTGCACCTTATTATAACCTATTACATACCACATAGCTATGCCTTCCAGGAGGAAAACTGTAACCTCAGTTGTACCTGCTGAGTCTGGAATTCCTTCAAGACATCCTGATGACATTATAAAACCCTGACAACAAATCTTAAGGGGTTGTTTTTTTCAGTATCACAATAACCCCAAGTATATCCTTAATGTATGTACATTTGAGGTATAATATTGCTTTTTCAACAAGGTATGTTTAGGCAACCATTTCTTTATCGTGTCCCCCAGTAGCGTAGGCAGGTCTGGAGCACAGGGGGAGCGGTGCTATAAAAAGGCACCTCCCCGCTCCTCCTGTACGCACCCAGCAGCGCTTTAAAGGGCTCCCCGCAGTGGCAGGAGCCCCGGGCCTTTTTAAGCACCGCCGGAGCCATAGGCGGTGTTCTAAACGTTAATTACCTGAAAGCCTCCTTTCAGTTTCACCCAAAAGGAACAGGGCTGCTTGATCCTTTTGCCTAGAAATGGCTATTAGCCAAGATGGTCAGGGACACAACCCCATGCTCCAGGTGCCCCTAAACCTCCAACTTCCAGAAGCTGAGACTGGATAACAGGGAAGCACTTGAAATTGCCCTGTTCTGTTCATTCCCTCTGAAACATCTAGCACTGGCCACTGTTAGAGACAGAATATTGGGCTAGATGGACCATTGATGTGACCTAGTGTGACGAGTTCAGTCACAGAGACCCCCTTGCGACTGTCACCTGACGTGCTGGAATTACCTCTGAGCCCATTTTCCACTACCACTTGGGACTCCAGAACCCTGCCTTGTTGAGCCAGACACGATAGTCTGCTGCAACACAGACTCAGGTCTGGTCCACGCCCCTAAAGCTGCAGACTTTAACCAAAAACTGCTCAGTAAGTCACCTATCCCCAGCACCCAGACCCCAAAGGGATTCAAACTCCAAATAAATCCGTTTTACTCTGTATAAAGCTTATACAGGGTAAACTCATAAATTGTCTGCCCTCTACTCTGGGTTAATTAATAAACAAAAGTGATTTTATTAAATATAAAAAGTAGGATTGACGTGGTTTCAAGTAATAACAGACAGAACAAAGTAAGTTACCAAGCAAAATAAACATGCAAGTCTAAGCCTAATAAATTTAAGAAACTGCATACAGGTAAATTTCACCCTCAGAGATGTTCCAATACGATTCTTTCACAGACTAACCTCCTTCTTAGTCTGGGCCCAATCCTTTCCCCTGGTACAGTTCTTGTTAGTTCCAGCTCAGGTGGTAACTAGGGGATTTCTCATGACTGGCAGCCCCCTTTGTTCTGTTCCATCCCCTTTTATATCTTTGGCACAAGGCAGGAATCCTTTGTCTCTCTTTGGGTTCCCACCCTTCCTTGTAAATGGAAAAGCACCAGGTTTAAGATGGATTCCAGTATCAAGTGACATGTTCACATGTCCTGTGAGACTTCATTACTCACTGGCTGGCACCCACGTATACAGGAAGGCTTACAAGTAAACACAGCCATTTACAACCAATTGTCCAAGTTAATGGGAGCCATCAAGATTCCAAGCCACCATTAATGGCCCACACTTTGCATCGTTATAATAGGACTTTAGAGTAATACTTCATATTTCTAGCTTCAGATACAAGAATGATACATTCATACAAATAGGATGAACACACTCAAGTAGATTATAAGATTTGTAATGTAATGATGTTACAAGAGACCTTTTGCATAAAGCATATTCTAGTTACATTATATTTACACTCATAAGCATATTTCCATAAACATATGGAGTGCAATGTCACACCTAGTATGGCTGTTCTTCTGTTCTTGCAAGTGATTTAAGGTCCATTTCAATTGTTGATACTGTAGATCATGGGATTCTGCATCACTTGGGTAATTGGTTAAGTATGGCTGGGGATCTGTTTAAATTAGGGCTGTCGATTAATCACAGTTAACTCATGCAATTAACTCAAAAAAATTAACTGCAATTAAAAAATTAATTGTGATTAATCACACTGTTAATAGAATACCAATTGAAATATATTAAATATTTTTGGATGTTTTTCTACATTTTCAAATATATTGATTTCTATTACAACACAGAATACAAAGTGTACAGTGATCACTTTATATTATTTTTATTATAAATATCTGCACTGTAAAATGATAAAAGAAATTGTATTTTTCAATTCACCTCATACAAGTACTGTAGTGCAATCTCTTTATTGTGAAAGTTTAACTTACAAATGTAGATTTTTTTTGTTACATAAGTGCACTAAAAACAAAACAATGTAAAACTTTAGAGCCTACAAGTCCACTCAGTCCTACTTCTTGTTCGGCCAATTGCTAAGACAAACAAGTTTGTTTACATGTATGGGAGATGATGCTGACTGTTTCTTATTTACAATGTCAGCTGAAAGTGAGAATAGACGTTCGCATGTCATTTTTGTAGCCAGTGTTGCAAGGTATTTACGTGCCAGATACGCTAAACATTCGTATGCCCCTTCATGCTTCGGCCACCATTCCAGACGACATGCTTCCATGCTGATGATGCTCGTTAAAAAAATAATGCGTTAATTAAATTTGTGACTGAACTTCTTGGGAGAGAATTGTATGTCTCCTGTTCTGTTTAACCTGCATTCTGCCGTATATTTCATGTTATAGCAGTCTCAGACAATGACCCAGCACATGTTCGTTTTAAGAACACTTTCACAGCAGATTTGACAAAACGCAAAGAAGGTACCAGTGTGAGATTTCTAAGGATATCTCGAGACCTCGACCCAAGGTTTAAGAATCTGAAGTGCCTTCCAAAATCTGAGCACTGTACACTTTGTATTCTGTGTTGTAATTGAAATCAATATATTTGAAAATGTAGAAAACATCTAAAAATATTTAAATAAATGATATTCTATTATTGTTTAACAGTGCGATTAATCACGATTAATTTTTTTAATTGCTTGACAGCCCTAGTTTCAATGGTTCTAGCAATTCCTGTCGGTAGTACTAGTGTGTGAATTCTCATGGTATATTTCAAGGCTGTGAGCTATCTTTGATGTTCTTCAGTATGACTATATTTAGCCTCTTCAAGAGATTTGTGAGTTACAGGCTGGGTTACCATCACTGCCAAGCTGAGGATTCAAGTTATATTTATCTTTCTCTCCACACTCAGTAGGGGACATCATCCAAGGCTCTATACCACTGAAAGCTAAAAAACAGATTACTATTCTAGGTTTTATTTTTAATGAGATCTTAATTGATTTTTATTATTGGTCTTTTGCAAGGAGTCTAGAATGCTATGGCAGACACGTGCCTAATAAGTACAATGTGTTATTAATTACTTTAGAATGTCGGGATATATTATATACAGCACTAGAGGTACAGCAATACTGAGCATACAGGGTATATCTATGTAACAAAGAAGCAGTAAGAGAACTCGGCCTTTTCTAAACTATTCTAAATATCAACTCTTATCATAGTATCTTATCTCACCAATGACCATATCAGAGAATTTTGCCTTTGTGGGTATGATACAAAAGGGACCAGCACAACCAAGGTTATCATGTCAGAAAAAAAGCTTGGCTTCAGAACCTTAATAATCAGAAACCTCTTGTTCCCATTCCTGCTGTTGGACAGTCACCAGTTCAGTTTATTAGTTGCCCTTCATTTGAACAATCATTTCCGCTTCAACTGAAAAACAAACAAACTTCAGTCATCGGAAAAGAACGCCAATCTACCAGGCTTCACAGAATGGACTCTGAAAAAGCATATTGCCATATCCAAGCAAAAGAGCAATCTCCTGTAGACCTGCCAGAGACAATGCTTCAAGCACAGTAATTGGCTGCAGACATTCCACTGACTCATAGTTACTGAAACAAAGTGGCTCATTACTGTACTGAATTTAAAAACACCAGGGTCCTGTAGTCCAAGGACCTCTAAAGAAAAGATGAGTGAAACATGAAAACAATTGTGTCTCAAACAGTGCTAATTGATTTTATTAGTGCAGGGCTAACATCTTGTTGGTGGAAGTGTAATTCCTGTCTGGGAGAAGATTTTGTGGTGCCTGGACTGAAAATGATTATTTAAAGTAAGAGAAGGGGCTAAATTAAACCCTGGTGTAAGCAGAATGATGGGGCTACACCTTCTCACACCATGGTTGAATTTGGCCCCAGGTGGGCCACCTCGGTGCTGAGACATATGACAGTGGTCAATCGGGCAGCTTAATGTTTGTTTGTTTGTTACAAAGCAATCTGTTTAAAAGGCACCCCTCACCCTAAAAGATATACCTTGTGTCTGACCTGAAAAAATACAGCTCTATCACATAATTATCTCTTATGTAATCTAATCTATTTTGGGCATTTCCAGTGCATACATCACTCTGGTATTGAGGTGCCATGTTGTTAATTAATTAGCAATTAGCAACATCACAAGGTACATTAGCTTGGAAGCAGAAGTTTCATTGCAGACATTTCTGGCTACAATGCTTCTGTTGTGATGTATCCTTTGATTTGGTTAATTTCTACCATTATTCCAGGATGTGTTTCTAAGTATCCTCAATTCTCAGTCTCTTCCCACATACTGTACAGATATGGAGAGTCTAAAAAAAGTGGAGTCTTGCTTTGCAAAAGGCACTGGGTTGAACTGCAATAGCAATGGGAAGACTCTGGAACTGCTAGATTTGAGTACTCACTCGTCAGACTGTTATCATAGTCATACTTTTTAGATTAGAACAGTGAATTCAATTCTGTTTCTTTCATAAACCCAGCCAATAGAACTTTAGCATCTGTGGATTATTTAGGGAGGTTTCTGAGACCTACTTTATATTACTGTCCATTGCTGGGCTACCTATCCTTGTAGTTCCGTAGGTATATTTCTGAGGTCTGTGCTGGGGTGTATACCCCCAAAGAGGCTCTGAAATGATTAATATAGGCCCGAGAGGCCAATTATGCTACCGGGCTACACCTGGAGGGTGAGCCAGGCTTAATTAAAGATGATTCTCAAGTGGGGGAGGAGCTGGGTGGATAGTTTAAACAGAAGAAGTTAAGAGCAGAAGGGCCTGCAGGGAGAAATTCTGCAGTCACTCTCTGGGACAGGAGAGTGGAGAAATTGGCAGGGTCAAGGAGGAAGCCTTGGCAGGAGGTCAGAAATGACATGGAACAGCTGTTGGGATAGAGCAGGCTCTCGTGGCAAAAAGGGCAGGATCAGGTCTTCCAAGGAGAAAGCCCTGGGAGGCATTTAACTGAAGAAGTGTGTAAGGGAAACTTCAGCCAGAGCAGGGCAGAAGTTAAGTTATATTTTTGCTTTGAGATTTACTGGGGGATGCCAGGGGAGAGCCCTGGCCCTGACAGAAGGGTGAGCCTAGAGAAGGCCTTGTAAAGGTTATGGTAGAAAGAAGCTCTGGGAGGTAGCTGGAGGAAGCATGGGTGGGGAGAAGAGGTTTAATAGCCAGACCTTGCCTACTCGCTACAGGGTCCCTGGGGCTGCAGCACAGAGGAGGGGGAGGGCCTGGTTCATCTACTAGCCCGTGGTGAGGTGGGATGAGCAGGGAGAAGGGGACATGGATGATGGAGAGCCCTGAGTGAAGGGTATGAGAACTATGGGGCCCAGGGTTAGGGCCGGAGACCATTTTATAAAACATTTGAACTTTTATTTGTTGGATTTTGTTTTTAACCCTAAAAAGGGTGGGACTAAATTAAAACCTAGCCAAAGGGCTGAGTCACAGGAATAGAGACCACCACAGGGCTGAACCAGCTGTCAGATGGGGAAGGAGCCTGCTACCTCATGCCCAGCCATTAGGATGCACCACTAGCAGTGAGTGAACTCTTCCACAGGTTCTTTCTTTGAGGTTTGACTCTTTGTCTTTTTGTTTGGTAAAGCTTTTATGACCACTTGCTAAGTGGGCTGAATAGTGCCTCTCTTCAAACACAGAAGAGAGAGATTTGGGTCAAACTTTACCATCCAGAAAATTGTGCTTGGAAGGAAAACCACATTTGAACATTTCTTGGCTTATAATGAAAACAAACTGATAGCTACTTGCACTATTTGGGAAGATTTAACTCACGGTTTTCTTCTCCTACATTTGTAGCAATCGTTTATCTGAGCCATGTACTGTGTTTGGTCTAGAATGAGAGATGGCCATGCCCCATGTATGTGTTTATGTACATACTTTTATGGCATTAATCACTGTAGTGACTGAATGCCTTATACAAATTAATGAATTAAGCCTCACAAACCCAGTCTTGTGGTTTAATTGCCACACCAATCTTCCTCTCATACCTTTGGGAGACTTCTGATATTCTCTTAAGATGGCCTATATTTCTTTCCAATGTGAGCGCTCTAGCAGTATTTGCTAGAAAGGTTTGCTAAGTATCCTATTGAAATGAAATAGTTTAGATTGTATAATCTAAAAATCCACTTTTATAGTTCCTAGTATGTGAAAGATTTCCCTCTGTGCCTTATCTGCTCCCTGCTTCTTTCCTCCATGGTAATGCACCCAGATCCTTGTAGGCAGCAGTGGCTAATAAAATGTCGGAGGAGTGATGAGAGGACTCTATATAAATTATTTTGTTTGTTCCCCCTGCCAAAGATGAAAAATGGCCTTCAACACCCAATGAGTTACACAAAAACTCATTATTCTGAAAAAGATACACTAACTATGCTTTAAATAAAATCAGTTGTAGAAATAGTTGTATCGAGTGGTGGCAAGAAAAGCCATAAGCTGTGGACTGAAAGCTCCAATGGAATAAGATGCATGCCAATGACAGCAATGTTTAAACATATGGGTGTAGCCAGTATAGAAAGGGTATATTTTCTGAGATGTGTACTAGCCAAAAGTGATATGTGCTATCGCCCAGGTAGATTCTGGCATGGACTGATACAGTGTTAGGACAAATTTCATGACTTGTCGGGGAATCCTGTGAGAGGAAGGATGACCCAGTGTTTAGGGTACTAGTATAAGACATGCGGAATCAGGGTACAATACCCTGATATGTCAGACTTCTTGTGTGACCTTGGGCAAGTTACTTGGTCTTTCTGTATTGTGTAAATGTTTGGGCTGCTCTATGCTGGAACATACCAAACCCCTAACGTGCCAGTAGCATGCCAGGTGTACTGCGACATGGAGGACAGCACTGTAGGTGCTTCAACAGCTAGGCCTTGTAGGCACTAGTCCTGGTGGCTCCCAATAGCCACTCATACACATGGCTAAGGGAAAGAGTATTTTACTAGGGCAGGACTGGGAAAGGTTGCACATACACTATGCACAGAGGCTTAACGGTTACAGTTCAAAGTGAGAATGGTGGTTTTAGAATGTGTCTTGGGAGACAGTCCAGTCAAGAATCAGAGCTATTCATACCTAGTGCCTGGAGTACCCACTCCCATTGAGTCTCTATTCCAAGCAGACAGGAGCTTGGAGGTTTCCAGGCCAGGCTCAGTTACTCTCACTGGGACCCTTTTGCCCTGACTCCCTGCCCAGCCACTGCTACTTCTTTATTAGCCTGACACAGACTCTGATCCCAGTACGGACTGGACCTGAACTACAGGCTCCTCCCCCCTCTGACTGCTGGTCCAGCTCTGTGGTGGTCTCTATTCCTGTGGCTCAGCCCTTTGGCCAGATTATAATTTAGTCCCACCCCTTTTAGGGTTAAAAATATCCAACAAATAAAAGTTCAAATGTTCTTATAAAATGGTCTTTGGCCCTAACTCTGGGCCCCATAGTTCTCATACCCTTCTCTCAGGGTCCCAGCTATAACATCTGACAGTCATAGCCTGTTCCTTGCACAGCTCTGCATCCGGCTTCTCTGCAGCTCCCAGCTTGCCAAGCGGCTGCTGCTACTCAAGTGGCCTGGCACTTCTGTTCTGCCTGGCTGCCCTGTCGTGGCCCATCTCATAAGGGGTGCCAACCAACTCCCCCACAGGGAGCAAAAGATTTCTATGCACCGTCTTTATTTGCCCTGGACCCTCTTCAGGTTTGATCTTGTAGACCGGCAGATCTCCTAGCTTTTCCATCACTAGGTAGGGTATTGCCTTCCATCTGTCAGCTATCTTATGTTTGCCAGCAATACCCAAATTCCACAGCAGGACTCTGTCCCCTGGCTGGAGCTCCTGCAAACGTACCCTAGCATCATATCGAGGTTTGTTGTGGTCTGCGTTCTTCCGAGCTGCAGATGTAGCCAAATGATAAGCATCTCGCAGCTTTTCTCGTAGTTGGGATACATATTGCTGATGAGTTTCATAGCTATCACCATCCTCTGATACACCAAAGCACAAGTCTATGGGTAATCTTGGTTCTCGCCCAAACATCAAGAGATATGGGGTGACTCCTGTAGCATCGTTCTTTGTGGCGTTGTAGGCATGCACCAGAAATGCGACATGTTGGCTCCAGGTTGCCTTCTGTTCTGGTCGCAAAGTCCCCAACATATCTAATAGGGTTCGGTTGAACCTCTCTGGCTGAGGATCACCTTGGGGGTGATAAGGCGTTGTCCTAGACTTCTTAATTCCCGCCATCCTCAGCACCTCCTTCAGAAGGTGACTCTCAAAGTCCCGCCCCTGATCCGAGTGTATCCGGGCTGGGAATCCATAAACTGAGAAATATTTCTCCCACAGTACTCGAGCGACAGTGGTGGCCCTCTGATCACGTGTGGGATATGCCTGTGCATACCGCGTGAAATGGTCGGTCACTACTAGAATGTTCCCAACATTCCTCTTGTCTACTTCTAAGGACAAGAAATCAATGCATACCAACTCCAAAGGTTTGGTGCTGGTGATGTTCTTGAGATATGCAGCCCTCGTGGGCAGAGGTTTCCTTTGAACACATCGAGCGCAAGTCTCACATTTCCTGCGAACATCTTCAGCCATCCGGGGCCAGTAGAACCTACTACGAATAAGTTCTAGGGTCCTTTCCATCCCTAAATGTCCAAAGTCATCATGCAGGGCCCTCATGGCCAGGGCTCTGTACTCTTTTGGCAGCACTAGTTGTGCTCGTTGCTTTTGTAAAGGGTCAGTGGTCATTCGGTGTAGCACTCCCTGAATCAGTTTTAGTTTGGTCCATTCTCTCAATAGTAGTTTACCCTCGGGGCTAGGTGGGATAACCACAGCTGGGCTTCGCCCCTCCCTTTTGGCCAGTAGGGTATCTCAAATGTCAACATCTTGCAGCTGGGCCTCTTGCCAGTCAGCCGCATTGAGCATGGGCAAAGGAGATTGGTCCAATGCAATATAGTTCACTGAAGCAGAAGGCACGCATTCAGGGGGCAGGCCCAGAGCTTCTGCAACACATCCATGAAGGCTCTCCCGGGCCTGTGGCTCTCGACGACTCACACTGCAAATAGCTCTCACTCCATCCGTGGGTATCACAGCAACTTTTGGAGCCTGCGGACGCCTGGACAATGCATCAGCATCTACATTGCTTCTCCCCGATCGGTATTGGATGCTGAACTCATAGCCAGCCAAGGCGGCCACCCATCTTTGTCCTGTAGCATCCAGCTTAGCACTTGTTAACACATATGTCAGTGGATTGTTGTCTGTCCACACCTGGAACTGAGCACCATACAAGTAGTCTCGAAATTTCTCAGTGATGGCCCATTTCAAGGCCAAGAACTCCAGCTTGTGGATGGGATAGCGAGTTTCACTGTCAGACAGTCCTCGGCTGGCAAAGGCTACAGGTTTACGGTTGCCTTCCACTTCCTGGTACAGTACTGCCCCCAGACCCTCCAAACTGGCATCAGTATGTAGGATAAAGGGTTTGCTTGGATCAGCAAAGACTAGGACTGGAGCCTGAGTTAGGCGAGTAATGATTTCCTGAAAAGCCCTTTCACATCTCTCACTCCACCGTGGCCCAAACGGTTTGAAGGGGCCATAGTGTCTCTGCATAGGAGGCTTTCGGGGGCCCCTCTTATTCTTGGTCTTAGATTTGTTCTTGTTGGACTGATATCCCCCGGTAAGATCATTCAGAGGTTTTACAATCGTAGCATAGTTCTTCACAAATCTACGATAGTAGCCACTAAATCCAAGGAAGGTCTTGAGTTCTCTGTAGTTACTTGGGCATGGCCAGGTAGTGAGTGCTTCTATTTTATCGGGATCAGTACTCACACCCTCTTGGGACACAATGTGACCCACATACTTCACAGAGGTTCGGCAGAACTGGCATTTGTCAATTGAAAGCTTCAAACCATATGCCTCCAACCTATCAAGCACTTTAAGAAGTCTTTCTTCATGCTCCTCCAAGGTTCTTCCAAACACAATCAGGTCATCCAAATAAACTAGGACTTGCAGTAAATTCATGTCTCCCACAACTTTCTCCATAAGACGTTGAAATGTAGCAGGTGCCCCAGAAATCCCTTGGGGCATGCGTTCAAACTGGTAGAACTCTAATCGGCAGATGAAGGCTGTCTTCTCCTTATTTTCTTCTCCCAGAGGGATCTGGTAGTATCCACTCCGAAGATCCAACACAGAGAACCACTGGCTACCCAGCAAACAGTCCAAGGCATCTTGTACTCGAGGCATGGTGTACTGATCCACTATAGTGCGCCTGTTTAGGGTGCGGTAGTCAATACACATCCGGATCTTCCCACTCTTCTTACGAACCACCACAATGGGAGAGGCATAGGGGCTACAGGACTCTGTAATGATACCGTCCGCGATCAGTTCTTGCAGGTGATGACGTACGTCTTCCATCTCAGAGAGAGCAATCCTCCTAGATCTCTCTCTGAAGGGTCGGGGATCTTGTAGCCTGATGTGGTGTTCCACTCCTTTGGTACATCCCACATCCCACTCATGCAGTGAGAATACCTTGGATCTCTCACAAAGCTTCTTCCTCAGGCGATCCTTCCACTCCTCAGTCAACGGTGAGTCACCGAAGTCTAACTTTGCAGGATCCATCGCCGGAACTTCAGCTTCACACTGGGGTCTCACAATGGTTTCAGGCTCAAAGATGTCTGCAATCTTCTGCCCTGGTTTTACGAGCACGCTCTGGCTTGTTTCATTAGCAATAAGTATAGTCACCTCTTCCTGGGCTTCAGCAGGTAGGGTTATGACTCCACTGAGAACCAGCACTCCTTCAGGGAGCCCTCCCTGGGTCGGCTGCTCTACCACTGCTAATGTTTCCTTACTGCCTTTCAGGCAGGTACTCATGACAATCACCTCCTTTTCTGTCATTGCTGGCACCACTAAGGGGACCAGGCCCGCATACTTCAATGCTCCCACCGGCAAATCAGGCATCACTTTTCTTGTGTCCTCAATTTTCCTGTAGGCTGTGGCACAATGTGTGTGTATCACCAAGGTGTTCAGGTATTGTTCCCCTGCTCGCTGTCTGCAGTAATCTGCCAGTACCTTAAAGAGGCTGGAGTTGGTCCCTATGAGCACGGACACGTCAGAGACTCCTTTAGGGTCGGGGCAAATTAAAGCAGCAGTGTCCACCTCCTGTCTTACTCCAGCGATCTCTTCTGGGAATTCCAGGTGTACTGTGACATACCCCCGATAGGGGTATTCATCCATGCTGAGGCCACACAGGCCAAGCCCTGTCAGAGGCTGTATAGGCAGATGCCCAAGCATCTGCTGATAGAAAGACTGGAATATGATAGTCACTTGGGATCCCGTGTCAAGCACTGCTCTACATTCTGTCCCTTCGACCCTTACAGTGACCTCCGCTCGAGGTCCTATCAATCCTGGTGGGATTCGGGCGGCAGGGTTCTCTCTGGGGGAGCCTCCAAATCCTGCAGGCCTAGGCGGCTCCCTTCCCAGGCCCTGGGGCCGTTTCCCGACTTCCCCCAGGTGGTCCTCAGCTTTTGATATACTAGCGTGGGATTCTCTTTATTCTGACACCTTGCAGCAATGTGCGCACCCTGGCCACACCGGTAGCAGAAGAAGGATTGTCCTTTCCCTTGTCGCCTGGGTGGGGCAGAGGTTCCAAATGTGGTCTTCAGGACTGAAGTAGTGGGGGGTTCCTTGTACCCTGAAGTCTTTGCTGAATCGATGGTATTTGCTAGTTCAGCCACTTTCTGTGTCAGGACCTGCACTTGTTGAGTAAGTTCCTCTTGAGGAGTCACCATCAGTGCCTTGGGCATTCGTATGGATGTTGATCCAGTCGCCTGGTGCGGCTGAGCCTCCCAAACCTCGCCAGCTGCTTGCCTCTCCTCCTCCTCTCGGACCTCTTTTATCAGCTGAGAGTAACTCGGTGGATTGTCTTGCCTTTCCCTTAACCGAAGGTGGAGAAGAATTGGGTTCTGATATTGAATTCCTCTCACAATCTGGGCCAATCTAGTCAGGTCCATTCGCTCAACTGCTACCGCTCCCCTCATGATGGCTCTCTGTAGTAATTTCTCCAACCTCTGGATATAGGCAGAAACCTTCTCTCCCTTTTGTTGCCTGGCATTGAGGAACTTGCAGTAAACATCCTCTGAGCCCTCGGTTCTCCCAAAGGCGTGATCAAGGGCCTCTAGGCAATCCTTCACCTTGACCCCAGGTTACTGAGCTTCAGGGTGCGAATCACATCTAGGGCTGGCCCCCTGAGGCACTCTACTAGTCGGCGTCTCTCTTCAGCATCAGGCACTGCCCACTCCTGCAGCATTTCAGTGGTGTGTTCCAGCCAGGGTTCAAATGCTTCCTCCCCCGGTATTGGGGTGGGACCCCCAGAAAACAACCTCAGTTTACGATACGGGCTTGACTCAGGGTGGGGTGGCACCACCTTCTCTAATGCTTTCCCCAAAGCCTTCACCCACTCATCAGGTGAAGGAGCAGGCTCCAGGTGTGGGACTCCTGGGTCAAGGCCCAACAGACCCTGCATATCAGCCAAAGTCTTTCCCTCTTTCCCCAAAAAGGCTGACATTTTCTTTAAAAACTCTTCATCAGAGGCAGGGGCTGGTGAGGGCTGACTCCCAGTGGCTATTACCCTCCACACACCATCTTCCACTGCTATCGTGCCTGGAACCTGTAGAGGGTCCACAGCCGATGGCAGCTCACACAGTACAGCAAAAGCCCCCTCCTCCCTCACAAACATGCGCCCACGCATTTTGCACTTACTCAGGTACTCAGTGGATGTCCTTAATATAGGTTCTATTGATTCCTCATCGAACGCCTCTGACACCCCCGTCACCAGAAGACAGTTCTTAGGGTCAATAGTCATCCCCTTGCACCAATCCTCTAGCAAGTGTAGGGCCATTATACAAACTGTAATTTTTTCCAAATATAACAAATCAAGACAACAACAAAATTTTGGGTTTTCCCAATTTAATGGCTCACCCAAGATGTGCTTACGAGGGGTACTGACCCAGATCCCCGACGAGCCCCCCAAAAATGTAACCCTTCTGCCAGGACGAGTTGACAGCAGCAAGGGCCAGGTTCAGTACATAGGGGTTCCCTTCTCAACAATGCAATGCAAAACCGGCTCGAGCCCCCACCCAGTAACCTGGGAAAATCTTATACACACCCCTGGGCGCCTCAAAGAGGCAATACTTCCCCTCTCGCAAGCACAGAGCCTCAGTGTAACAGAAATCTTTAATAGCAGCAGGTAAATGACACCAGCCTTAAATTGGGAAAACACTGCAACTAGGATCCATAAGCCAAACTGTGAGCAAGACCCACCACAGCCAATTGGGCCATGCCCTGTCCCTTGGGTTCTTGAGTCCAGCAACCCAAAAGTCACCCAAAGTCCCCAAAAGTCCAAGAACCCAAAAGTCCAGTCCCAGAGTTCAAAAGTTCATCTGCAGGGTGCTACACGCCACCCGCCTGGGCAGCAATGGGAAGGGGGCGGGTAAGGGGCACCTTACGTGGCATGAAGATGATTGCCTCACCCCTCCATGGAGCTTCACTCTGCTCCGCCAGCCGTCTCACAGGCCGCTCTGCTCCGCCAGCTGTCCCGCAAGCCACTACAGCTGTCCCCACGAACTGCTCCGCCCTGCCAACAGCGCCGCTCCACCAGCCGTCCTGCAAGCTGCTCCGACTGCAACCATGAACTGCTCCGCTCTGCCAGCAGCACCGCTCCGACTGCCCCCACGAACTGCTCCGCTCTGCCAGCAGCACCACTCTGACTGTCCTCACGAACTGCTCCGCTTTGCCAGCAGCGCCACACCATCAGCTGTCTTGCCAACTGCTCCACCAGCCACTCAGCAATTTATCTTCAGGCTCCCCCACTACTTAACACAGTGCTCAGTGATTTCAGCTCATAATACTTTTAGCTCTTTAGTGATTTCAGCTTGTAGTTTAGGGGAGCACTAGTGCTCATTTGTATTAGCCCAGAGTGATTTCAATTCAGCAGCCTGAAATCAGACTCTGATATTCCACAGTGGAGAGAGCAGGAGATGCTGCAATTGGTGTCTCAGACCCTCACAGGGGGCCCTACACCACCAGGTATTAATACCTGTCCCCTGAGACTCTGATATTCCACAGTGGAGAGAGCAGGAGATGCTGCAATTGGTGTCTCAGACCCTCACAGGGGGCCCTACACCACCAGGTATTAATACCTGTCCCCTGCCTCTCTCAATTCACTGAGCTTTGGAACCCATGTCCCTTGGCTGGTGAGTGCTGTTTAGTTAATGGCAAGTTCCCCTTTAACATGACAAAAGGCCAAGTACAGTTCCACTGTCCATGATTTACATAAGCAGTATAACAGTTTATTCTTCCTGCCCCAATAACAGAAATTCCTGCCCCAATACAGAAAACTGGGGATCCTACAGCAGCCCAAAATGCCCATTTGGGTCACTATGGTTCGTACCAGGCAGGGTGGGTGTGCCTATGCAAATTGGATCAGCCCCTGGTGTGCTTTGCCATGACTCACCACCAGATGTCAGGGTGGAGCTCATCCTGACTCTGCTTACACTAATGACGAAAACATATTGGGTTGTAACGATTTGTATAGGTAGATCTGCCAGCCTTTTCGTGTACATCCGGCGTGCAAATCTTAGGACCAAATTTTTAAAGGGGACATAACCTGGCATCTGATATTGTGCCTGAATATTTTGTACACAGAATTTAATGTATATCCCAACAAGTGTTTGTGTGTGAAAATGCCACAGACGTGAGACTGGCTATTCACGTTCCACTTGCGCATTGAAATAACAAAGTTTGAGAGAACCCGGCATATGTCCCAACACAATCAAGAAAAGGACACATGAGTAAATGCTTGTATCATTCTGTCTTTAAGTGAAGAAAGGAGCACTTGCATTTTACAAATTATATGAGTCAGATCATGGGGTGTGGCTATGCACAGAGTGCTGCTCAGATTGTGTGTGTGCACATAGGTGGTGGAAAGCTCACCTTTGCATTCCCCCGATCCCACTGCTGCTCTGTGTGGGGCCAGTCTGTGTCGAGGTAGAATAGCCGAGGTTATCAGGATAGTTTGGGGGTTAATCTATTTGCATCAACGCCGTAGTTATGAGGGCTATGGGCAGTAAAACATAACATTACAGTCTTATGCATGGAATCAAGGTGTCCACTTTCCCCTGCTGTTTGAACCTTGTATGTGCTGTAGTAGATGATTAGCAATGGATCAAACAAGTTCTTCTGTGAGTCGCAATACCTCAGAGAGCAGCCGCTGTTTTCCCAATGAAGTAACCTATATAGCCCAGTGCTCCTGAATGCTATGAATTCCTGTTGAGTGAAAACCCCTCCGCGATGAGCGGCACCACACACTGCATGAGGTGGAAAGAGAGTGAGTCAGGTCTGCTCCCACTGACCCCCTCAGGAACCAGTACATGGTGCCCTTTCTCCCTGTGGATAACTGCTTCTGTTGCCAGCTAATGTAGTTAGGCCTGCATCAGTACTGAAAATTTTAGGCCCAAACTAGAGTGGGGTAGAGAAAGGGATATCTATTTTGTGGCAGATTTTGATATTTTGGTTTCATGTAGTTTCTCAATAAAAAAAAAAAGTCATTCCCAATGAAAATGAATAGAGCCCCAGCTTCAGACCTGGGAAGCCCTTGGGTCCCCAACTACAAGGCAGCCTGCCTGGTGGGATGCCCCAGAGCCGCTGATCCTGGAAACTCTAGGGACTGCCATGGA
Source organism: Chelydra serpentina (assembly GCA_037349315.1). Lineage (NCBI taxonomy): Eukaryota > Metazoa > Chordata > Testudines > Chelydridae > Chelydra > Chelydra serpentina. The sequence goes on from JBAIAC010000010.1 coordinate 52,334,185, forward strand.
CCCTGGAAACGCTGGGAGCCTGGAATCCCAGTCGGCTGAGGAGTCTGGTGGGCAAGCTGGCAGAAAACCTGCCTGGGTTCCAGAGGAATTTTATTGAAATTGAACCTTCTCTGCAAAATGTTTTGATTTCAACCAATTGGAAAATTCAGAAGAAAAAAAATGTTTCATCAGAATTTTTCCATCCAGCTGTAGTTCAAGATGCTGCATGATGTGGAGGTAGTTACAGCTGCAAGTAACTAAATTTGTTTGTATCTTTTTACTTAAAACAAAAAAAAAAAACCCTAAGAAATTACATACAAAAATGCCTCTGCAGAATAGTCTTTAATTACAGGATCACATATTATTTTTTCCATGGGATCCCTGCCTGCACGGGAACAGCTTTTCTGGGACTGCTGAGAGGGATATGATTCTGGTAGCTGCCAGAATTTTGAATGCTTTCTAAAGTTGGAAATACTTTTCCTTCTTGTGTGTTGGATCTGGCTCACAGGTACATCAGAGACTGCCTACGATATAAAAAGCTCTTCTCCAGGCTTAGAAGGAAGAATCCCAGTTTCAAGAGCATTTCCTAGCTCATTTCAAGTCTGGCAACCATTATCATCCTGTCACTGAGGTACAGGAGGACAGTGGTTTTATTTTCCTCAGTGACTGGTGGTGTGACCATTAGTATCTTTGCGAGAGTATATTTAAAGGCAGGAAGTAGCTGTGGAACTGTTCCTGGATTATTTTGCACCTGTTAATCTTCATAAGAGTAAACTGGAAGACATCAGTGCCATCACTGAGTAACCCATGGATGTGATCTCATGATTTGATCTGATATCTTTACTATTCTTTTTCCTCCGTATTCTACTGCAAGTTATAAAGGATACTAAGGACCCAAACCTATAACCCTGTGAAACGTCCTTCAATGGAGTCATATAGTAGTAGTGTAGTATTATCTTGCATTATCTTCAGTGGGATTACTGGTGAGAGTATCGCAGAATTGCTTTATGGCTCGATCCTAGGATTTTCATATTTGATTTTTAGCTCTCATTTTAAAAAAGTCTTTACAGATTAACAGCTGATCAGATATGAATTTGCACATTTAAATTATCCTGGGCTCCTTAAAAGGGTTCTATAAAATAGAAAAATATACTTCCAAGAAGGGCATCCATGAAATAAATCACAATTTAATAAGATGTGTTGACTATTAGAGCGCATGCTTTCGCCATTGTCTGCTGTTGTGCTGGCAACCACTGACACTGAATCACAGGGATAATATGTTCCAAAACTTATTTTGCAATAATAGTTTGGGATTCAGTTGCTTGTTTTATTGTGCCAAGTGGCTCAACATAAAAGCACTTTTAATAACTTCATGTATTCCGTTTGTTTACATAAATAACACACAACCTTTTTATGCAGAGAACAATTTAAGAAATATTTCATAATACAAAATAATGCCATATGTGTCCTTTCCAAAACCCCGTTAATCAGTTTGTGCATTTGCCTCTTTCATGTTGACAATGCTTCTTTTCCTTTTAATATAATTTTAAAAGGGTTTCCAAGGCTTAGGTTAAAAACTTCCCAAAGGCACAAATTCCTTTCCTTGTCCTTGGATGGTATTGCTGCCACCACCAAGTGATTTAAACAAAATTCAGGGATGGATCACTTGGAATCCCTATTCCCCCAAAATTTCGGCCCAAGCCCCTTCACTCCCTTTCCTGGGGAGGCTTGAGAACAATATACCAACCAATTGCCTTTAATGTAAGTACAGACCAGACCCTTTATCTTTAGGACACTAAAATCAATTAGGTTCTTCAAAGAAGAAATTTATTATAAAGAAAAAAGTAAAAGAATCACACCTGCAAAATCAGGATGGAAGGTAACTTTACAGGGTAATAAAAAGATTTAAAACACAGAGGACTCCCCTCTGGACTCAGCTTCACAGTTACAAAAACAGGAATAAAACTACCTCTTAGCATAAGGAAAATTCACAAGCTAAAATAAAAGATAACCTAACACATTTCCTTGCCTTACTTACAATTTTTGTAATCTTAAATTGATCATTTCAGGTAGGTTTTCAGGAGATATTGTACCGGCCTGGTCTCTCTCTCCATCCGGAGAGGGAACAACAAAGAGAGCACAAACAAAACCTCCCCCACCCCACCAGATTTGAAAGTATCTTCTTTCCTTATTGGTCCTTCGGGTCAGGTGTCAACCAGGTTATTTAAGCTTCAGATAAAGCGATTCAGTACAGATGCAAGGAGGGATTTTATGCTACTCTTTCCTTTATATTTATAACATCAGTCAATCACACACCTCACTATGAACTGGAAGTACGCAGTCAAGCAGCAGCAGAGACAAAAAACAAATACAGCACAGTAATGTATTAAATGTAAACTACTAAAAAAATAAAGGGAAAGTTTAAAAAAGTTTTGACAAGGCAAGGGAACTTTGTGCTTATTTCATTTAAATTAAGATGGTTAAAAGCAGCATTTTTCTTCTGCATAGTAAAGTTTCAAAGCTCCATTAAGTCAATGTTCTTTCAAAAGTTTACAACTGAACAACCATAACATTTTGTTGACAGTTATGAACAACCTCCATTCCTGAGGTGTTTGTAACTCTGAGATTCTACTGTAAATTAACATTTTCCACTCAATGTCATGCAGTCCAGTGTGATGGAGTGTAAAAGGAATACTAAATAAACTGCTAATCCTAAAAACTTCGCAAGAACATTCTGAGACTATCTGCCTTACTGTGGTCTTTTAGCATGTAGCAGACATTAATTAGCACATCCAGTAGCAGATAAACTGGCCAAGTGAAACCAAAAATAGCAAGACAAAATAAAAAAAAAACCAAGTAAAACCTTAGGTAAGCAAGGTCATTTTCATTACAACATCACAGAGTGTATCAGAGGGAATGCAAAATAAACCTTTTGTTTCCATGATGTTCACAAAAATATTCTGAGGATACTGGCTTTGCTAATGCTTTCAGTGAATAATACTTTGCACTTTCACCGCAACTTTCAGCTGAGAATCTTCCAGCACTTTACAAACATTAAGGGATAGGCACAATTTATCTCTGCATGGGCGCAAAATGACCAGACGAGCAGTTTTAAATGACCTTGACCTAAAACATTGGTTCTAGCCATTTCAGAGTAGCTGTAAAGAGTGGAACAAAGGAAGCCATCAGCAATGAACAATAATTTTTTTGGTTCTACAAAAGCCAGGATCTATGCTATATATTCTTGAGTGTCATCTAATCTTTCAACTATTTTAATAGATATGCAGAAACGGAGCACTCTTGTAACATCTCTCTCCCTATAAAGGAAATCAAGTAATTAAAATTAACTATATAGTCTTTGAAATAGCTTGGCCATTACGTTAATTGATTCTATTTCCCTTAAGTTAACGATCCTCATTCACACCTGTGTGTCAACTGTCCACAATGGCCATCTTGTTTATCACTTCAAAGGTTTTTCTTCCCCTGCTATTATGGTTCCTCTCAATTAATTTGCCTCTTAAGGTTGGTATAGGCACTTCCACCTTATCATGTTTCTCTGACTGTATAAATATCTGTCCACTGTATGTTCCATTCTATGCATCCGATGAAGTGGGTTCTAACCCACGAAAGCTTATGCTGAAATAAATGTGTTAGTCTCTAAGGTGCCACAAGTATTTCTTTCTTTCTTATTTTCTTTTTGAAATAGCTAGGTAACTTTACTGTTCTTCCACTATATGTGGTTTTATTTTGATTCTTTTCCTTGTCTCATGAGGGCAAACAGCAACACTTCTGTGCTGCAGGGTTTTCTGGCATCACCACTTTCAACTCCTGAGGGTCACAGGAGGGTCACTGGTCACTGCCAGTCTCCCCTGCACCTCATCCAGGTGAAGGAATCCACTTGAGTCATTCCTTGACTACTTGGTTGTTAGGAAATAATGGTTGTGGCAATACAATTAACCTTTTATGGACATGTCAATGCGCATTGTCTGAGGAGGCACACTAATGTGCTATTGTAGAATTTTAGCCTAGAGTTGTTTTCCAGTAGTTTGGGGGATTTAACTTGCACAATTTTGCAGTAAGCATTAAATGTTATGTTGCAAGTAGACCCACTGTCAGCAGAAGATTTGAATATCTGAACTGGTGCTGTTTGAAGTTTTTGCTGTACAAACCACTTTTTTTTTGTTCTTCACAACTCAAATGCAATAGGTAGAGGTGAAACAAAATAATCTGAGAACGTCTAATTGTTAGTTCCCTCCCCCCCACTTAGACTATATTGTAGGACTATTTCTGTCACTGCAGACCTTTGAACAATGATTTCTTTTTTTGCAACAAATATAATATGGCACCATATGATGGGCATTGATCTCTTTCATATTCTCTCACAACACATGCATTAAATTTAACATCTTTGTAGGGGGGGAAAATACCAAAGAAAACCAAAGCAGTAGCATTTAACTTCAAAAAGTGGAACACCACAAAAATTAGGAGGTTAGTTAAACAGAAATAGTCACAAGAGTCTAATACCTGCAAGCTGCATGGAAATTTTATTAAAATACCAAAGCAGAGGCTCAAACAATATGGATAGCCCAAATAAAAAAAAAAAGTAAGAGAACCAAAAAAGCCACCCTGGTTAAACAACAGAGTACAAGAGGCAGTTAGAGACAAAAAGATATCTTTTACAAATTGGAAGTCAAATCCTACTTAAGAAAATAAAAAGGACCATAAACTTGGCAAGTCAAGAGTAAAAGTATAATTGGGCCAAAAAAAGAATGCAAAGAGAAACTAGCAAAAGATACACACACTAACAGCAAAAAACTTTAAGTACATCAGAAGCAGGAAGCCTGCCAAACAGTCTGTGAGGCCACTGGGTGACCAAGGTGCCAAAGAAGCACTCAAAGAAGACAAGGCGATTGCAGAGAAGCTAAATGAATTCTTTGCACAGGATGTAAGGGAGATCAGGGGCGGCTCTATGATTTGTGCCGCCCCAAGCACGGCAGCCAGGCAGCCGTCGGCGGTGTTTCTGCGGGAGGTCACCGGTCCCGCGGATTCGGTGGCATTCCTGCGGGCGCTCCGCCAGTCCCGCGCTGTCAGTGGACCCGCCGCTGAATTGCTGCCGAATCCGCAGGAATGGCGGACCTCCTGCAGAAACGCCGCCGAAGGCTGCCTGACTGCCATCCTCATGGCGACCGTCACGCTGCCCCCCGCGGCTTGCCACCCCAGGCACGCGCTTTCTGTGCTGGTGCCTGGAGCCGGCCCTGAGGGAGATTCTCACACCTGAGCCATTCTTTTTTGGTGACAAATCTGAAGAACTGTCCCAGACTGAGGTGTCAATAGAGGAGGTTTTGGAACAAACTGATAAATTAAACAGTAGTAGGTCACCAACGCCAGATCATATTCACCAAAGAGTTCTTAAAGAACTCAAATATGAAACTGTGGTATGTGGTAACCTATCACTTAAATTAGCCTCTGTTCCAGATGAATGGCTGATAGCTAATGTAATGCTAATTTTTAAAAAGGCTCCAGCGGCGATCCTGGCAATTACTAGCCAGTAAGCCTAACTTCAGTTTCAACCAATAGTAAAGAACAAAATTATCAGACGCATAGATGAACATGATATGTTAGGGAATAGTCAAAACATGGCTTTTGTAAAGGGCAATCATGCCTCATCAATCTATTAGAATTCTTTTAGGGGGTCAACAAACGTGTGGAAAGAGGGGTGATCCAGTTGATATAGTGTATCTGGTCTTTCAGAAAGCCTTTGACAAGGTCCAACACCAAAGGCAAAAAGCAAAGTGGGCAGTCATGCGATAAGAAAGAAGGTCCTCTCGTGGATCAGTAACTGGTTAAATAATTGGTCAATTTTCACAGTGGAGAGAGGTAAATAGCGGTGTCCCTCAGAGATCTGTAGTGGGATCATTGATATTCAACATATTCATAAATTATCTGGGGGAAAGGGGTAAACAGTAAGGTGGCAAAGTTTGCTGACAGTACAAAATTACTCAAGATAAATTCAAAGCTGACTGTGAAGAGTTACAATGGGACCTCACAAAACTGGGTGACTGGGTAACACTATGGCAGATGAAATTCAATGTTGATATATGCAAAATAATGCACATTGGAACACATCCCATCTCTATATACAAAATGATGGGGGTTAAATTAGCTGTTATCACCGAAGAAAGAGATCTTGGAATCATCGTGGATAGTTCTCTGATAACATCTTCTCAATGTATAGTAGCAGTCAAAAAAGCTAAGAGAATGTTCGGAACCATTAGGAAAAGGATAGATAAATAAGACAGAAAATATCATAATGCCACTATATAAATCCATGGTATGCCCACACCTTGAATACTGCGTGCAGTTCTGGTCACCTCATCTCAAAAAATATACATTAGAATTGGAAAAAATACAGAGGATGACAACAAAAATGATTAGGGGCATGGAACAGCTTCCATATGAAGAGAAACTAAAAGGACTGGGACTGTTCATCTCAGAAAAGAGATGACTAAGAGGGGATATGACGGAGGTCTATAAAATCATGAATGTGTGGAGAAAGTGAATACGTGAAGGGGTAAATAACACTTATTGTTCTTTTCATTCCCTCTGAAGCACTTGGCACGGAACATCGTCAGAAGACAGGATACTGGGTTAGGTGGACCATTGGTCTGACCCAGTCTGGCCATTCTTTTGTTATGTATTGCTTGTCTTTCTTTGCAGATGGCTACTCTGTTTCTTGATTTACTCTGTATGTTTGCATATCTTCCACTATTTCTAATACTGTTGGTTTTTATAGCTGTTTCTTTGCTTGTTTTGCTGCTGCAGCAAATAGCAGCATCACAATTAAGCTCACTCTGGCTTTATTATCTTTGGTATCTAAGACTACATGATCTCTAATAAGTTTGTCTGTAAGTGTGCTAAATGTGCATGATGTGTCTAACTGGCATGACCTTGTTGCATATTAGTGTATAGCTTCTATTTCACTTTGATACATTGAAAATATACCTCTGATATTTCAATGCTTTTAAGCACAAAGAATTTTTCTAGAGCATTTCAGATTACTTACACTTTTGCCTTTCTTCATCTGCTAGCTGTAAGTGCTGACAAACTAGGAAGCAATCCTTATCCACTGCTTTATTCAGTGCATTATTCTTACAGCTACTTCCTCCTTTATCCAGGAGTCCCTGAAGAAGTTCCAGTTTTCAGATAGCTCCATGCATTTGCATCACAGCAGGGAGCAGGATGTTGATCACAGTCATTCCCAACATGATTCAGTGTCTCTAATAAGCTACAATAGAGAATGAAAAGAGTAAAATTAATAGATTTTAAGGCTAGAAAAGGACCATTACATTATCTAGTCTGACTTCCTATATTACAGAATTTCTATATATAGAATTTCATTCAGTTGCTCCTGTATTGAGCTCAATACCTTTTTTGACTACAGCACATGTGACCAAAGAACTTCTTGATGCCAACTGGCAGATGGCACAGAGGGTGAGTAGAGTTTTACAGGAAGCCCCTAGGTTAGTTATATTTGTAACAATTCACTGAAAAGGTGGCATGGGAGGTCGCTGCTGAAAACCAGTAACAAACTTGTCATCCTAACCATTACAAAATGTTTAGGATGACAATATTTAAGAAGGTATGTGCCTATACTGGAAATTATGTTCTTAAAGTCTGTGAGTTAAAGCAGGTCACTAGGAGGTGACAAACATGCTTCTTTCAGACAGGCAGGAGACACTTATGTCTGATTTTATGAAAATTGAGTATTGTTTACTTCACAATGGATACCTATTTTCATAATATGCCACCAGCTAATCAAGATTAAGAAATTAACAAGAGATCGTAAACTCTATGGGAAGGAATACAAACAGGAGTGTTTCTAGGTTATGAATAAAAATCAAGATACATTTGATACTGCAAAGGGACACTCTATTATCAAGTTAGCTGTCAGTGGGCTTGCTTCACGAACAGAAGGTCAGAGCCAAGCCAGGCTGCAATACACTGCAAAGATTTAGGGTGAATTTTTGCTCTTATGACATTATGATGTCATATTAGTTAAGTTAGGCTCCAGTATGTGTGTTACGATTTTTTTTATATGTAACCCTTTCTTTGCAATATTCTGCTTGCTTCCATTTGAATCTCTGTTCTTTGATAAATCAATTTAGACTTGTTTTCGCTATAAACAAATCTAACTGCTGTGTGTTAAGTCGAGCTGTGTTCTGAGATCACTGTGAAGCCGGCTGTACTGGTCCTTAGGGAACAGTGGATCTGGAAATTCTGTGATGGTCCAGTGGATCAGGGAGTGGGGACTACACTTGGAGGACTCAGGGGTTGGAATGTGCCTGTCAATACCTGGTAAAAAGAGAGCAGGGCATGCAGAGACCTGAAAGGCAGTACTCGCATTGCCAGAGGCTGAAGGTGCTGAGGAACAGACCCCCAGCAAGCACTGGCAAGGTTTCCTCACACGAAGGGCAGGTGGTGCGGGGGGGAGGGAAGGATAGCTCAGTGGTTTGAGCATTGGCCTGCTAAAGTTGAAAAATAGAAGGAAATTTAGTGTACTAGGCATAAGAAATGGAGCAGATTATGAGAATCCTACTGAAAATAATCCTAACAACATTGGAAAATATCCAGGACAAAACACTGTTTTCACTTCCTTTAAATGAAAAATAGACTACTTTGTATCTTTATGAAATATATTAATGCCAGGAATATTTTAGAATATTCTTTAATTTCACAGGGAGTTTATTAAGCATTTAAATATTTCCTTCAGTTCAGTTTGGCAAAAAGAATGGGTTATTAGCTTCTGGTTTTGAATGTATCAATCTTCTTTCAGAAGAAACGGATCTTTATATTCCCAGCTATTGCACAGGTGACAAGTTTGGAAATGTAAACTATTAACTTTTTAAAGAAAATTATATATTAGTAGTACAGAAATTATAACTTTACTTCTTTCTAAATTGTGTATTGTTTTGAAATGGCAAGAAGATATCTAGTTTGACTCTGATAACATTAAACAGTCCTTGACTGCTCAACTACCAATAAAGTAAATAGACAAAGACTATTTTGTTGAAAGTTCTTCACATTCAGAAAGAGATATCACTGCCAGTTTAAAGCAATGTAAATAATTTTCTGCTGTGTAATTAGTATGGGTTTCCACCACGGAGCTCTCCCCACCCTTTGGTTTTGGCTTATTTTCCTTTTTTGTGAAAGCATTATACATTTACAAATGTTATTTAATGGTCTTTTACACATTCTACTTACTTTAAAAGCTGTCATGCTTTTTTTCTTCTGTTTTTAAGCTCTCACCTCCTTGTCTCTCTAATACCTCCAATACCGGTACAACGTGCAAGCTGGTCTCCATATTGGAAGAGAAGGTTAAAGGACTAGAGACCCAAGTATCAACCCTGCATTGCATCAGAGAAAATGAAGACTTTTTGGATAGAAGTTAGTGTTTGGTACTGCAGGCACAGCATGCTGAAGAACCAGAGAGGGCAGTGCAGAACGGGGAAGAAAATTGGCAGCATGTGACCTCCAGAAGAAGAAAGAGGGGAACCCATGTATCCCCAATGCAGATAGAGGTAAGAAACTGTTTTCAGGTTCTCTGCACAGGTACTACAGTGGAGAATGGTTTGGAAGAGTTATCTGAGGGATGGGATCAGAAGGAGACCCCTTCGACCAGAAGGTATGGGATGCATTGTCCTAGGGATGGGAGTTTCACGACCACCACTCCCAAGAGAAGGAGACGGGTGGTAGTGGTCGGGGATTCCCTCCTAAGGGGGATGGAGTCACCCATCTGCCGTACAGACTGGGAGACTTGAGGAGTATGCTGCTTGCCTGGAGCTAGAATTCAGGATGTGACTGAGTGTCTGCTGAGACTGATCAAGCCCTTGGACTGCTACCCCTTCCTACTTCTCCATGTAGGCACCAATGATACTGCCAAGAATAACCTTGAGCGGGTCACTGCAGATTACTTGGCTGTGGGAAGAAGGATAAAGGAGTTTGAGACGCAAGTTGTGTTCTCATCCATTGTCCCTGTTGAAGGAAAAGGCCCAGGTATGGACCATTGAATTGTGGAGATAAATGCATGGTTGCGCAGGTGGTGTCAGAGAGAGGGCTTTGGATTCTTCGAGCATGGGATGTTGTTCCAGGAAGAAGGATTGCTAGGAAGAGTTGGGATCCACCTAACAAAGACAGGGAAAAGCATCTTTGCAGGCTGGCTTGCTAACCTAGTGAGGAGGGCTTTAAACTAGGTTCGCCGGGGGATGGTGACCTAAGCCCAGAGGTAAATGGGGAAGTGGGATACCAAGAGGAAACAGAAGGAGGAGGGTGCAACAGGGAAGGCCTCCTGATTCATACTGAGAAAGTAGGGCAATCAGCTAGTTATCTTAGGTGCCTGCCTGTACATGAACACAAGAGGCCTGGGAAACAAGCAGGAAGAATTGGAAGTCCTGGCACAGTCAAGGAACTATGATGTGAATGGAACAGGGCCGGCTCCAGGCACCAGCAAAACAAGCTGGTGCTTGGGGCGGCACGTTTCTAGGGGCGGCATTCTGGCGCCAGCCATGCCGCCCCTAAAAATGTGCCCCGGCCGCCCTAGCTCACCTCCGCTGCCGCCACGGCACACGAAACAGCTGATTCGCGCGCCGCTGCTGGAGGGGGAGATCCCGAGCAGCCGCAGCGCGCGAACCAGCTGATTCGCGCGCCGCTGCTCCCCCCCCTCCCAGGCTTGAGAGCCCGGGAGGGAGGGGGAGAGCCTGAGCGGCTGCGGTACGCACGCCGCTTCTCCCCCTCCCTCCTTCCTAGGCTTGAGAGCCTGGGGGGAGGAGGCAGGGCTGGGGATTTGGGGAAGGGGCGGAGTTGAGGCGGGGGTGGGGTAAGAAAAAAACAGGGGGGGGGGGGGCAGCCAAATTTGTTTTTGCTTGGGGCAGCAAAAATCCTAGAGCCGGCCCTGGAATGGAATAACAGAGACTTGTTATTCCGGGGTAACTCACATGTCTGGAGCACTGTAATGGATGGGTATAAACTGTTCAGGAAGGACAGGCGGGGGAGAAAAGGTGAAGTAGTTGCACTGTATGTAAGAGAGCAGTATGATTGCTCAGAGCTCCAGTCTGAAACTAAAGAAAATTCTTTTGAGAGTCTTTGGGTTAAGTTTAGAGGTGAGAACAACAAGAGTGATGTCGTGGTGGGCATCTGCTATAGACCACCAGACCAGGAGAAGGAGGTAGACGAGGCTTTCTTCGGACAACTAACAGAAGTTTCCAGATCACAGGCCTTGGTTCTCATGGGGGACTTCAATCACCTGGTGCAAGTGCTGGAGGAACCAATTAGGGGTCGTGCTCCTCTTGACATGCTGCTCACAAACAGGGAAGAATTGGTAGGGGAAAGTAGAAATTGGTGGCAAACTGGGCAGCAGTGACCATGATATGGTCGAGTTCAGGATCCTGACAAAATGAAGAAAGGAGAGCAGCAGAATACGGACCCTGGACTTCAGAAAAGGAGACTTTGACTCCCTCAAGGAATTGATGGGCAGGATCCCCTGGGAGGCTAATATGAGGGGGAAAGGAGTTCAGGAGAGCTGGCTGTCTTTTAAAGAAGCCTTATTGAGGGTGCAGGAACAAACCATCCCGATATGCAGAAAGAATAGCAAATATGGCAGGCGACCAGTTTGGCTTAACAGAGAAATCTTCAGTAAGCTTAAACACAAAAAGGAAGCTTACAAGAAGTGGAAACTTGGACAGTTGAGTAGGAAGGAGTATCAAAATATTGCTCGAGCATGCAGGGGTGTAATCAGGAAGGCCAAAGCACAATTGGAGTTGCAGCTAGCAAGGGATGTGAAGGGTAACAAGAAGGGTTTCTATGGGTATGTTAGCAACAAGAAGGTCAGGGAAAGTGTAGGACCCTTACTGAATGGGGGAGGGAACCTAGTGACAGATGATGTGGAAAAAGCTGAAGTACTCAATGCTTTTTTTGCCTCGATCTTCACAGACAAGGTCAGCTCCCACACTGCTGTCCTGGGCAATACAGTATGGGGAGGAGGTGAGCAGCCCTCAGTGGTGAAAGAACAGGTTAAGGACTATTTAGAAAAGACAGACATGCACAAGTCCATTGGTCTGGATCTAATGCATCCGAGAGTGTTGAGGGAGTTGGCTGATGTGATTGCAGAGTCATTGACCATTATATTTGAAAACTTGTGGCGACTGGGGGAGGTCCCAGACAATTGGAAAAAGGCAAATATAGTGCCCATCTTTAAAAAAGGAAGACGGAGAATCCGGGGAACTACAGACTGGCCAGTCTCACCTCAGTTCCTGGAAAAATCATGGAGCAGGTCCTCAAGGAATCCATTTTGAAGCACTTGGAGGACAGGAAGATGATCAGGAACAGTTAATATGGATTCACCAAGGGCAAGTCATGCCTGACCAACCTGATTGCCTTCTATGATGAGATAACTGGCTCTGTGGATATGGGGAAGCGGTGGACGTGATATATCTTGATTTTAGCAAAGCTTTTCATACGATCTCTCACAGTATTCTTGCTAGCAAGTTAAAAAGTATGAATGGACTATAAGGTGGATAGAAAGCTGGCTAGATCATCGGGCTCAATGGGTAGTGTTCAATGGCTTGATGTCTAATTGGCAGCCGGTATCAAACGGAGTGCCCCACGGGTTGGTCCTGAGGCCAGTTTTGTTTAACATCTTCATTAATGATCTGGATGATGGGATGGATTGCACCCTCAGCAAGTCTGTGGATGACACTAAGCTGGGGGGAGAGATAGATATGCTGGAGGGTAGGGGTAGGGTCCAGAGTGACCTACACAAATTGGAGGATTGGGCCAAGAGAAATCTGATGAGGTCCAACAAGGACAAGTGCAGAGTTCTGCACTTAGGACGGAAGAATCCAAGGCACTGCTACAGGCTGGGGACCAACTGGCTAAGTGGCAGTTCTGCAGAAAAGGAGTTTGGAATTACAGTGGATGAGGAGCTGGATATGAGTTAGCAGTGTGCCCTTGTTGCCAAGAAGGATAACGGCATATTGGGCTGCATTAGTAGGAGCATTGCCAGCAGATTGAGGGAAGTGATTATTCCCTTCTATTCGACACTGGTGAGATCACATCTGGAGTACTGAGTCTAGTTTTGGGCCCCTCACTACAGAAAGGATGTGGACAAATTGGAGAGAGTCCAGCGGAGGGCAACGAAAATGATTAGGGGGCTGGGACACATGGTTTATGAGGAGAGGCTGAGGGAACTGGGCTTATTTAGTCTGCAGAAGAAAAGACAGAGGGTGGATTTGATAGCAGCCTTCAACTACCTGAAGGGGGGTTCCAAAGAGGATGGAGCTTGTCTGTTCTCAATGGTGGCAGATAACAGAACAAGAAGCAATGGTCTGAAGTTGCAGTTGGGTAGGTCTAGGTTGGATATTAGGAAACACTGTTTCACTAGGAAGGTGGTGAAGCACTGGAATGGGTTATCTAGGGATGTGGTGGGATCTCCATCCTTCGAGGTTTTTAAGGCCCGTCTTGACAAAGCCCTGGCTGGGATGATTTAGTTGGGGTTGATCCTGCTTTGAGCAGGGGGTTGGACTAGATGACCTCCTGAGGTCCCTTCCAACCCTAATCTTCTATAATTTTGTATATTAACTTTCTTACTAACTTGAGAATGTGATAGCATAGTAGTTGAAGTTTCTGTCCTTTAAGAAATGTTTAACTGTTGTTCCATCTCCTGGCAGCTATGATGTTATTTGAGAAAATTATTTTTTTTGTGGAAAAAATTCAAAATTTCCTGAATTTTTGATTACAAAAAACCTGCCTTCCCCCCCCCCCCCTCCTTTTCCAGTGACAAAATGGAAAAAGGGAAAGAAAGTACGGGAAAAATAAAAATTAAAACAAAACTATTTTTGGTTTTTGAATTTTTAATTTAAAGATGGAAAAAAAAGCTCTACAAATTTCAGTGACAAATTTTGTTTCTGAAAAAGGTCATTTTTGCTGATAATGAATGAAAAATTTCAATCAGCTTGAATTAAAATGTATAAAGTATATAAATCAATCAGTTATAATGTAATATTAATTATAAAAAGTAACCTAACGTGGCCACTTTTTTTTGAGCTTTTATTTTTACTGTGAGAGTTTTAGATTAAACCTTTAAGATCAAGGTCCTGTCCCTCTACATGGCCATAACTTTTTAAGAGGGAGGATTTGCTCCAATACCTTTGGTTCAAGATGATTTTGATGGATTGCAAATTCCTTTCTCTCTCTCCCCTACCCCTCATTCTCCCTATATCTTAGTTTACACAAATAGATTCATTATTAGCGGGTGGTCACTGCTTCACTATACTAATTACACAGCAGAAAATGATTCCAGACTAGATAGAAAAAAATGCGCATGCTTCTGAGACTGTGCCTTCAAATGGTGCATCATATTTGCCTGAACTGTTTTGTGTGTGTCAAATTAAGGTTGTAAGCTCTTTGGGGACAAGGATGTCCTCTTTTTGGTGTCTTGTGCAGTGCCCGGAGCATTGTTGGCGCTTACTAATGAGAACAGTCTGTACAGGGCCAAGCACAGGGATGTGGCTCAGCAAATACAAATGAACGGTAGATAGAGCCTAGGTTCTTCGGGGGGGCGGGGGTGAGTGGGGAGCAGCTAGGGGGACAGACGGGCATACCCGCCAAAAGCAGGAATGAAGTATGTATCCTGTGGTCATGCCTAGAGGCCTCAGCCAAGTCAAGGGCCTATGTACACGTGTATAGCATGGAACGTCCCTGCAGTGTAGCAGGGGATGGACTGGAGCCCTTCACGGAGGGCCGGGGTGCAGAGGGTGCCCATCCCCGCCCGGGGTATCTGACCGGGGCTATGGAGCTAATTTGAGCGGGAGGCTGGAAGGCAGCGATACGGTTCTATGGGAGCCCCTGCCAGTGTCTCGGCTCTGAACCCGGCGCTGCGGGGCACGGGGGAGGGGTTAGCGGCGGCCCGCACCCGGGGCTCTGGTGGGCGGGGAGCGGCGGGGGCCGGCCGGGCTCTGCGGGGCGGGGAGAATGACTCTCCCCGCGCCCGCCGCCGGGCCAGCAACGCGGCCCCTCTGCCCCCGCCATGGCTCCGCGCTGGGAGCGCCTCTTCGACTCCGTGGGACACTTCGGCAGGTAGCGGGACGGGACCCCAGCGCCGGGCTGGACCTGGCAGCGCGGGGCGGGTGTTTTCCAAGGGAAACTGAGTCTTCCTGAGCCTGCTCCCGGGCAGCGGGACCCACGGGCGAGGAGGGAGGTGGCGCTGCTGGCTCCCCTGGGGGCTGTCACGCTTCAAAATACCGAGTCAAAACCTACCTCCTACCCGCCCGGCTGGCTGCGAGCCGCGGGAGCGGGACCCTGCTGCCGCTTGCCAAGGGCGCACCTGCACTCCGCAGGCAAAGGGCGGGCTCGCGGCGTTGGTTTCAGCCAGGTGTTTCCCACGGACGTGTCTAGGGCTCTGTGCTCAATGTTCTGTGCTCAGTTCCACCTTACAAAAAAGATTATCTGCATATGCCCCATCGTCCCGGCTACCGCCCAACAGCGATGTTCTTAGCACGAGCTAAGAAGCGATTCCAAGTATTTGCTGATTTTGTTGTTGCTGCTGCTAGCGAGAGCCGGCAGCCTGAGTTCTGGCATGTGGCCGCTCTGAGAGTCCCTATAGAACCTCCTGATTAAAGCAGTTCCCAGCTCCTTAGATAGAGTTTTCTAAACTGCTCTCTTCACAGCGCTTCTTGCAGATAATGAGGGAAAAATTTAATAATGAGGCAGCCTGCCAGCTGATCTTGCTCCCTCCGACTCAAGTCAATGGCGATATTTCTTTTGGCATTTGATAAAAGTTACATTAGCTCAGGTCAGGACCTCACAGGATAAGCCTCAAATTACAAAAACTTAATAATATGTATTCAGCTTGAGCTATACAAGTTTTCAAAAGGTTACAGCTGGAGAAACAAATAAAGTCATGGCTTATTATGGGTGTATTAACCGCTTCCCCATATATGTAAGTAACCTTTTCAAATGATTTTATTATTGTTTTTTAGGGTTAACATCATTGCCTAACAAGAATTTTTTTAACCCAAAATGATCTCCTTTATCTATGAATGAAATGGCTGCTTTAATTAGTTTTGAATCATGCATAGTAATACAGCTGAGAATCCTTGTTAGCAAATCAAATAGCTTCTTCAGTCAACCTATTTTTATAAGCGCATATAAATCATGTTGTGCTATATGGTTTAAATAGTTCTTGCACAGTTAGAGTCTGAGCAATCCAAACATGACTGATAGTATTTTGGAACTGGTTTGATTATTTTAAGCTCCAGATCATACAATAAATAATGGCCAGCTGTTAATTTAAAAAAAACCCCACTTTTAGTTAAAAGCACTAAATTTGCATAGTTAATACTAATCCCTTTTTTTATTTGGCTACCTTTCAAAATCTACTTTGGTGCCTACAGCCATTTAAATATTGGTTCTGTCATGTGCATACAAATTGTTGATTTAAAAATAAATGACAATAATTTCAAGCTGTGGCGTTCAACATTTCATTTAAAATATTTCAGCAGTTCCTCAATATTTCATCGTTTTTATCCCCTCCCTCCCCCCCCCCGTTTGTTCAACTCGTCCCAGTTTTTGTAAAAGTACATTAATTCACAGGTTTGCTATCGCTGAAAAGTCAGATCATGGCCTTGTCCAAAGCCATTTCAAAACAAAATATGTCATTAAGGTAGTAAAAATATAATTTGTAATACCAATATTAGAAAATTGCAGTAATTAAAATAAAACAAATGTTTGAAAAGACACACCGAGCTAATGTTAAAAATAAATTACATCTTCCCTGCTGCATATATGAATTATAGCAGTATGGTCTGCTGTTATCAAGAAAAGGACTGTGTTCATTTGTGTTTGACTTGTGCCTAACACAATGGTGCTGTGATCCTGATTGGAGCCATCCGGCACTAACTGCAATAAAAATAATAACCTGCATTCTCCCTTTCTGATGCCTATCAGTAATAGGAGAATCTGAAACCTATATTGTGAAGGTGAGTCAGTTATTTCCAGGGGACAGTGGAAGTGGGGGAGGTTGTCTATGACTCATAAATTTGGGGAAATTGGCTTAAAAGTTGGCCTGTATTTGGAGTTTGAAGTCTCTGATCATTATTGGGAAGATAAATGGAGAAGAGTATGGTATCTAGCCCATCACAGAATGGTGAATTGAGCCATGGTTTAGTCTGGAATAAATATAGAGAGTAATATAGGAGCTACCCATACTAAGAGGATGGATGAGGGTCAGGATTCCAGTCCCTAATCTGAACCACTAGTGGATGTGGGTTGCAGTTTACAAGTCGGTATGTAGCGCTTTCTGTGGAGTTGTAGGGGAGTCTTGCCTTATACTTTAATTAAAATAGTTGAGGAAAAATGCCAGGTCAGGATTTACCCTATTTGTAGATTTCTTGGTGAAATATTTCTAAACTTTCTGATGTATAGGTTTTTTTGAAGTGCAATGATCTAAATTCCTGTCTTTCAAACACTTGATTTTAAATCTGACTCCAAGTTTTCTAACTTTACATTTTTTGCTTAATAAATGAAATGCTCTAATAGCATTTTTATCAATTAATAGTATAGTTGCTACCTTAACTTTATTTTAACAAAAAATTTGGCTGATTTACTTCACTTGAAAAAAAAAACTTTTTACACTGCTGCTATGTGAAAACTTGTAGTATGTTAGGTGGAGTTGCTACAATTTGGAGCAGAGACACCCAATGCAAGAACTACTCCACTGTTTATAAATTCAGCAGGAAACTGTATTGCTTATAAAAACTGCTTTGGACCAGAGATTTCTACATTGTAGTTCTGCCACATCCAGACCCCAGGTCTATACTATTCCATCTAAACTTTTATATGTGCTCATTGCCCTAGCAGCAGTATTTGAGTTCTGTGTGCCAGGCCTTCCCTCTCCTTCCCACTTGTTGGGGCCTTTATCTGTCTCCAGCCCATCCATTCTGTGCTAGACTCTCCCTCTCCTTTTCACTCAGAGCTTTTCTAGACTCCAACTCCTCCCCATATAGAGCCCTATGTCATAGCTCACAGATCTTGTTGTGGCCATACCATCCCCTGTGTAAATTACTATATGTTCATAGGGCCTCATGGAATTCCCAAGGTTCACAAAAGATGCATCAAATAACAAAAAACCCCAACCATCTCAAAAGTACTCAGAAACCATTCCTTGCATAGAGAAAAAGAAGATAATTGTACAGAGTGTATTTTTGATTTTCTAATTTCTCTTATCTCAAAAATGCCTTGAAAGATTACTTCCAGACTTCCTCAAAATACACAATTCTGGCAGATATGCATAAGACATTCACATGCATAAGAAATTCAAGGACAATTAGGTTTTGGTTCACTCAATTTACTGTGGAGGAACAGGTGGTCATAGTCCACATTCTAACAGAGAGCTACACATAACCATAACAATGAAGAGACTACAGTCTTTCTATAATCTATATAGTAAGATTCCAGGATTGTCACTGTTTGAGTGTCACTCTGAAGCCTAGAATGCCCATTGAGTCAGCATGAATCAATGGAAGCAGCTACAAGCATTGTTCAGAGCTCATTTTGTTCAGAATTACTAGATTGAATCATCACTGGATTTCACGGTCAGCAGGGCCGGCGCTTCCACTAGGCGACTCTAGGTGGTCGCTTAGGGCGGCAGGATTTGGGGGGTGGCATTTCGCATTTCGGCGGCGATTCGGCAGCAAGAAAAGCGGCCGCCGAAACGCCGCCGAGAACGCCGAGCTGCTGCTGAAGCCCTGATACTGGAGGTGAGCTGCTGTGGGAGCTGCTGGGGAGCGGCTGCCGCAGAGGATGGAGGGCTGCAGTGGGGGATGGGGAGCTGCTGCGGGCGGGGGGTTGGCTGCTGCAGGGGGTGAGAGGCTGCCGCGGATGGGGGAGGCTGGCTCCTGCGGGCGGGGGGGGAGTTTAGCTCCCACAGGCGGGGGGTGGGGAGCTTCCGCGGGCGGGGGGGAGCTGGCTGCCACGGGTGCGGGGGGTGGCACTAGCTGGGCGGGGGAGGCATGCAGGGCCGGTACAAGGAAGTTTTGCCTAGGGCACGAAACTTCCTTGCACCGGCCCTGATGGTCAGTTACCTTTCAGTTTTTAAGTTCTCAGCCATTTTGACTTTATGAATTACACCTGTACACCAGCATAGGCTTTCAGCTACTGTAAAGCATGTATCTATGCCATGCCAAGAGTCCTAGACCATTGTGACATCAGAAGTAACTCAGCCAATCACCACCTTACTCTACAGCTACCTGAATAGCACCTACCCTTCAGTACTTGTATTCCAGTTATGACTTCTATTCCAGCTTTCTGTTGTCCCTATAATATCTGATTTCACTTTCTGCACCAATAGTCCTTGTTCCTCCATTTTGTTACGCAGGCTTCTCGCATGGATGTATCACATCTTATTTGTTTCTGCTTGGCTTCATGCAGATTCCTCGCCTAATTTAGGTAGTCATTTTACTGTCATCATCACCTACCTGACTGCTACTCTCCGTGGTATTGGCTCTATCTTTCCTTTTGTTGTCCATTCTCCTACCCTCTGTTGTTCCTTTCTCCATCGCTGTACTCCTTTGCTTGATTTTCCTTCCACTCAGTATTCGAATCAGGTGTGAAAATTACATGAGCATCTCCCAACCATCTCCCCCAAATCCTTTAGTTTAAAGCTCTTTTAATCAGTTGTGCTTACCTCCATCCCAGAAGTCTATTTCCCTCTCTATTCAGGGAGAGTCCATCCCATTGGAACCATCCTCTGTCTGTGAATGCCTCCCAATTGTTGAATATCCCAAAGCCCTCCTTATAGCACTGTTGTCTGAGCCATTTGCTGATCATCATAGTCTTGTCTTGCCTTTTGTTCTTCTCCTCTAGGGACAGGTATAATCCCATTGAAGATCACCTGAGCCTGCATTTCTTTAATTGTTTTCCCCAGCCTAGCATAGTCTTTCTTAATGCATCCCAGAGAGAATCTATCCCTATCATTTGTTCTGTCATGAAGGACAATGAGTGGATTCTATCCTGCTCCCATTAGGATCCTCTTCAATCTCATATCCACATCCTGTATCTGTAATATTGTTCTAGTTTTTTAATCAAAATGTTATGCAGTAGCAAGTGAAACACTTTACAGAAGTTTAATTATATTATGTCAACACTATTGCCTTCATCAACCAAACTTCATATCTGTTTTTATGAGAGTACAAGTTAGTTTGACAAGATCTATGTTCTATAAATGCATGTTTCATTAAATACATTACCCTCCTTTTAATTCTTTATTAATCAAGTCCCATATTGGACACTCCATTCTCTTGCCTGGGATCGATGTCAGGCCTATGGATACCTGGGTCATCCCATTTACCCTTTTAAAAAATTGTCACAGTGTTAGCTTGCTCCAAGGCTTATTCAAATTCAACATTAATGGTCCAGCGATGCAAGTTATCCAGACCTGCTGATTTTAAAAAATGTCTAATTTTATTAGCTTCTGTTTAATATCCTCTGGAGATATTGGTGGAATAGAAAGAGCTTTATCACTATATGATGAAACTACATAATTTATTTCCCCCCCAAATACAGAATAGATATATTTATTGAACATTTCTACCTTTCTCGTATGATTATTGATAATTCTTCCATTTCCATCTAGTAATGGACCAGTACCGTTGTTAGGATTCTTTTTGTTCCTAATATATTTAAGAAACTATTATCCTAACACTGCTGGCCATAGATTTCTCTTTGAGTCCCTTTGCTTCCCTGATCAATTTTCTACAATTTCTAACTTCTGATTTATATTCATTACTATCAACTTCCCATTTTTTCCATTTGTTATATGTTGTGATTTTTTTAAAAGCTGCTTTCACTTCACCTCTAAACCGGGTCATTTTTTCAACCAGTACCATCACCTTCCTTGATTGTGGAATTGTGGCTTTTTGGGCATCTAGTAAAGTGTTCTTAAATACTTCCCAATTATCAGTCATATTTTCCTGATTAAATTCTTCTTCCCAGTTGCTATGTCTCGTAATTGTTTTCAGCTTTGTGAAATTGGCCCTGTTAAAGCACTAAATGTATATATTACTGTTCTGAACTTTATACTGCATGCACATTATAAATGTGATCAAGTCATAATCACTTGTGCCTAAGCGACCATTCATTTTTACTTCTGTGATCAGTTTCTCTTTATCTGTTAAGACAAGATCTAATAATAGAGATCCAATAGGAGACACACCAGTGCCAAATACAGAGGTAATATAACCTCCTTACTCCTACTTAATATTTCCATTAATATAGCCAAAGATCACATTAGCCCTTTTCACTGCAGAATTGCTCTGAGAGCTATGTTCAGCTGATTATCCACCATGACTCCCAAGTCCTTGTGAGAGTCACTGTTTCCCAGGATAGAGTCCCCCATTCTGTAAGTAAGTCCTACGTTCTTTGTTCCTCAAAGTATGACTTTTCATTTGGCCGTATTAAAATTAAAGTTAAAAATATTGTTTGTTTGCACTCAGCTTATCAAGTGATCCAGATTACTCTGTAGCATTTCTGTCAGTCTTCATTATTTATCACTCCTGCAATATTTGTGTCATTTGCAAACATTACCAGTAATGATTTTATATTTTCATGCAGGTCAATGATAAAAATGTTAAATAGTGTAGGACTGTGGGCTGCGTTTCACAGACTGGTAAGAATTTATAATTTTTACCAAACCCAAAAGCAGTTCAGACTCATGGGTAATTGGTCATGCACAACATTAACTTGAAAAAAGCCACAAGGGCTGTCTCCACAGAATTAATCATTATTTTGTAATGTTTGTGATAAGCTGCATCTGCAACATGGAACATGATGCAAATATTATATGAGCATAATGGATTATATCTGGTGCTGTATTTTAAGTGTGAGAAGAACACAGTTTCCCTCAACATTTTGGCCTGGTAGCTTCAAGAGTTTAGTATTGTTTCCTCTGATTTGCAGGGGCTATTCCTATGTACTTGTATACAGCTTTGGAAAATGCATATTTATGCACGCCAGCACTACATTTCTCTCAATTGATTGCTTCAAACTTTCTAGAAACTAAGTATCTCAAATCAATGTTCACCTGTGGGTTCTAGTGGGAGTGCATGTGTGACAGAAAAACCTCATCAGTGTAACATCTTAATTGTGCCAAGTGACAGCATCTGCACAGAACTGTTGGCCCAGTTCATATTTTCATGTAAAAAATCAGAACGAGTGGAACTTCAGTGATTAATTGTTTGTCTAGATATCGTATAAGATCTATCTGTGTGCATTCATGTGTTTGATTCCTATGGGATACTTATTGTAGAAATGCCTGATTCTCATACTTGAAGAATTCTTCCAGATTGATTGAGCATGTTTGGCATGTGATATCTGATGTGCCAAAGATACTCTAGTCATGCTGAAGAGCTGCTGTGAGGATCTTCTCTGATGAATAATTCCTCTGAACAAGGGAAACTTGTTTTCTTTTTTTGGTTCTCTGATAGGTTCAAACAAAGCACCACATCTTTCTGTTATGATATAAATAGCTTCCCAATAAGGGTCTATTAGGAGCTCAGCAGGGTAACTTTGCTCCATGCAGTCTTCTGACTGACCTCCTCTCTGGTGGATGCCTCTATCTCATTCTGTCAGTGCCAAATTCGTGGCAAACAGGGAAAGAAGGGAAAGGAGACCAGGGGACATGCCATGGTAGGGCGCATCTATCTTGTACATGGTTTCACTATTTGCACTTGTTCATGTACTTTTGGTTTGGAGGGTTTTTTTCTTTAAGGTTCTGTTGTTACTGGTGTTTTGGTGTGGTACGGGCAGCTGACCTGCCTGCCAATAGGTGAATGTTGCAACTTTTCTAATATATGTTTATAAATAGCAATACATTTTCTTGATGAAATAAAAAACCTCTATCAGTGCATTGCATCATACAATGTGTATTTAAAATGATCAGGGACAATTAGAAATTAGTATGCAAACATTATTCTTCTGTACAGTTAGCTAAATCAATCCATACTTCAATCACTTCCTTACACTGATCCATACTATGAATCAGCACCTCCCCTCATTGGATAAGTGGTCAAGTCAGTCATAAGTACATTGCATGGCAATCAATCACCTCCACAAGCAATTTCATAAAAGTACTATTCTTCCTCTTCCATTGGGCCATGCAAGTCCATAATATGGGAACACAAAGCGTCCTTGACTTCTGTTGCCCAGGCAGGGCTAGCTCCAGGCACCAGCCGACCAAGCATGTGCTTGGGGCGGCACCTGGAGGGGGGCGGCGCTGAGAGGTTTTGTTTTTTTTTTTAATTAAAAAAAACCCAAACCATTCTTCCCAGCTGGGGCAGCGGAGCCGCGGGCGAGCCCCGCTCCCCGCCGGCGCCCCAGCCGGGGCAGCGGAGCCGCGGGCCAGCCCCGCTCCCAGGTGGTGCCGGGGCTGCGGGGGGCGACCGTGCTGCGCTCCCCACCGGCGCCCCAGCTGGGGCAGCGGGACCACGGGGAAGCCGCCCTCCCTGCTGGCGCCGGCGGGGAGCGCGGCATGCCCGCCGCCCCGCTCCTCCAGCCGGGGCGATGCCACGCTCCCCGGCCGGGGTGCCGATGGCCAGGGCGGCATTCCTGTGGCCCTGCTGACCTGGCCGGGGCGCCGGCGGGGAGTGCGGCATCCCCGCTGCCGCCCCTGCCGGGGCGTCCCGGCCAGGGAGCGTGGCATAGCCCCGGCTGGGGGAGCGGGGCGGCGGGCCTGCCGCGCTCCCCGCCGGTGCCCTGGCTGGGGCAGCGGGAATGTCGCCCTCCCCGCCGGCACCCGGCCGGAGAGGGGCGGCGGCGGCTTTTTTGCCTGGGGCGGCAAAAAAGCCAGAGCCGGCCCTGTGCCTAGGTGTATCCAGCTTCAGCTGTGGCTGGTGCACTTTCTGGCTCAGTGTACTGATTCAACAGCCCCTTGCTGTCATAGGTCCACTCAAGAAATAATGGCTTACCTCTAGCTTCACAAAGATTGTTAAGAGCACAGCAAGCCCTAGTAATGCGGACAGCATTAATGACACTCAAATCCAAATTGGTCTGTAGACATCTTCAGTGGGATTTCAGTCTGCCAAAAGCACACTCAACAACCATTCTACATCTGCTGAGAGTGTAATTAAACTTTCTTTTGCCAGGTCTTCTGAAATCAGGGTACAGTTTCATAAGCCAAAAGCAAAAGAGGGTACATGAGGTCTCCCAGAATATCAAAGGGGACAGTAACTCTGTTTATGACAATATCATTTGGTGGGAATAGTATCCCAGCCTATCCATGAATGTATGTGACCAGTGGAAAAACTCTGGCATCATGGATTTTTATGTCTGCCACGGTGGGTTAAACCACACCCCTGATTGCCTCAGAAACTTCCACCAGTACTTCACCCCCAGTTGATTTTCCAAACCCAACCTGGTTGGCAATGGACCAATAGCAGTCTGGGGTAGCCAGCTTTCAGATTGTTATAGCAACCAGCTTCTGGACCAGCAAGGCCTCTCTGATGCATGTATCTTTACCCTGGAGGGTTGGGGCAAGCTGCTCACAAAGGCCCAGAAATGCGAAAGTTCTGGACCCACTGCTAGTCATCCCAGGTCTGCATGACCATGTGATCCCACTGGTCTGTGCTTGTGGCCTTATGGCCCTGTGGCCCTGCCAGAAGCACCAGTCTTCGGAGTGGGGCATCAGCAGCTAAACTGAGTGTCATGAGCAGCATCAGCCAGTTTGAGTCTGTCATCACCTACCTCTTTCTCCTCCTTTTCCTGCTCAATCATAAGCTCTGTCAGGTGCCTTTAGTGAGTCAGGAAACACTGCTGCAATGTCCACCGGTGCTTCATGGAAGCTCTGCCCATTTCCTGACATGGGAGTGAAAGTGCAAGCAAGAGAAGCTGTTCAAAAAGTGCCTCCTCCATGTTGCTGGCTCTGGTAGCTAGGAGCACACAGACCAAAAAGTCTGCTCAGCAGGATGCGTTGTCAGGCTGTTCAAACTTCCTGTAGTGGGCAAAGTGAACGGTAAAGTTTTCCCCCAGTGCACCACAGTCAAAGGGCAAGAGCGGCCACATTTCAGGAATCTGGGATATGGTTGGTTTGACTCAGATCTGCAAGTTAAGTCGACCTAGGATACGTCGACTTCAGCTACGCTATTCTTGTAGCTGAAGTTGCGTATCTTAGGTTGATTTCCCTCCCGCGGGCCCCCCTCTCCCCCCCGCACACACAGTGTAGACCAGGGCTTAGGCTCTGTAACGGAACAGCTGACAGACATAAAAATGCTTATTTAGATTATCATGTTGCAGGTGTTGTAGGGCAGCATTGGGAGTGAAGGCGTATTCAGGTCTGGTAATATGTAACAGCTCAGCATAAGCAGTGTTGCACATGTTTAAGAAATTGCAGAGTAATCATGGTTAGTGCTGTGTATGTGTAGGAGGGACGAAGATACAAGCAATTAGAGAGTTGAAAAAGACCTGTTTGAGTTATCACAAAACTTGTATTGACAGGGTGGGAAATTGATAGGAAAACAAGAAGCCAATGCATATTCATAAGACAAGGTAACACAAGTTATAAATAGTCATGATAGGCAGCACCTTTCTTGGGGGTCACACTCAGGCAGTTTCAGACTTTCAAAGGTCTTTTGGGGTTTTGGTAAATCTTTGTGGGTGGCTACCCTGTAACAAGAGTCCGCTCCTTCCAAGGCACAGCAGCTTTCCTCCTGGTTGCTGCCCCTTCCTGTGACTATATCTCCTTTTTCAGCTTTCTTCATCCAGCTGGAGCAAGCTCTGCAGGTATGTTTATTTGGTAGAGACTGAGCCCAGAGGAGCTCATTAGCCTTCTCCTCATTGGGATGGAGGTATGCCTCATCGCACTCAGCCTAACAAAGGGAAGCTAAAGCTAAAGCTGACTGCTCCTGGAAGTGTATGTGGTGGTGTTCCAGTGAGCTTCCCACGTGTAAGTAACTGATCATTGCTTGCTTTAGTGTTTTTTCCTTAGTAAAGATTTGTTATCCCCGACCTGCTGAGTGGTGATTCTCAGTCTGCATAATGTGGGTGGCCTAGTACAAATAACTGTGCCATCAGTTATAAAAGTCAGCTGATATATGTGTATAAGGTAAAGATTGCTTCATGCAGTGAATGCACAAACTGGAAAATGTATAACATAATTAAAGGCAAGGTTGTCCATTAACTTTGTTAAAGAAAAGATTGTCCAGTAACAAAACTGAGGGTTACTGTGTAACTCTCATGAGATACCAATCAGTGACCTCAACTGCACGTTCATCTTTCTCTGTAGCATCTAGATACTTCGCATGAATCTGCTGAAGAATGTATAAACTAGCATTGACAATAAATATGTAGGATGCTCAAATAAGAGGAGGTGTTTGAAGGAAGAAGTCCATTGTGCCTGTTGCTGTGTCAGCTTAAACTATGGAGCTGTGCAGCCACTATCTTTTGGGTTAGCCACCAAGAGTCTTGAATGCTGCCATCTCTTAATGCAGGCCTTCCAACAGAATCCCAAGGGCCTTGGCATGGCCAAATACTGAAATCCTCACTCGTGCAAAGCTCCCATTGACTTCATTGACCAATGAATCATAGAAGTGTAGGACTAGAAGGGGCCTCAGTAGGTCATCTAGCTCAGTCCTCTGCACTCAAGGCAGGACTAAATAATAACTAGACCATCCCTGGCAGGAGTTTGTCTAACCTGTTCTTAAAAACCTCCAAAGATGGAGATTCTACAACCTCCCTAGGCAATTTGTTTCAGTGTTTTTAACTACCCTGACATTTAGGAAGTTTTTCGTAATGTCCAACCTAAACCTCCCTTGCTGCAATTTAAGCCCATTGCTTCTTGTCCTTGCCTCAGAGGTTAAGAACAACAATTTTTCTCCCTCCTCCTTGTAACAACCTTTTCTGTACTTGACAACTGTTATCATGTCCACCCTAAGGCTTTGTCTACACTGCACATCTTACAGTGGCACAGCAGTGCAGCTATAAGGTACGCAGTGTAGCCACTCTTTGTTGACAGAATAAACAAAATAAAACCACCCTCAATGAGGGGTGGTAGCTTTGTTAGCGGGAAAGCGTCTCCCACCGACAAAGCACTGTCTACACTGGTGCTTTTCATTGGTAAAACGTTTGTCAGTCGGGGTATTTTTTTTTCCCCCACACCCCTGACTGACAAAATTTTACTGACGGAAGTGCAGTGTAAGCACAGTCTCAGTCTTCTTTTCTCCAGACTAAACAAACCCAGTTTTTTCTATCTTTTTGCTCCTAGGTCATGTTTTCTAGACCCTTTAATCATTTTTGTTGCTCTCCTTTGGACTTTCTCGAATTTGTCCACATCATTCCTGAAATGTGGCACCCAGAACTGGACACAGTACTCCAGTTGAGGCCTTACCGGTGCTAATCTGCTTTTCTGTTTCAAAGACTGGCCAGTCCATTGTGAGGACTGGAAGCTGACTTGGGGTCAGGTGCTGCCTAGTACATTGACAACATAGTGTCACAGTTTAGGGCAACTGCACCTATATTTCCACCTTGTGGTCAAGCAAAGGCATCCACTCTAGGCTCCCAGTTCCTCCGCTATCACCTCTCTTGGGTGGAGACTTGTGTCTTTCTCCCTCCTGACTGGGTTTTTCCAGTATGCACAGTTCCCTGTCTATACTGTGAGTTCCCTAGCAGGCCAGACTGCCTAAGCAAGCCTGCTTTGCTTTCTCCTAAGAGATTATAAACTGTGTAATTGTCCACGGTTACAAGTTTCCACTCACATCTTTCTAAACAAGCATGTTTATTCTTAAGGTGAAAACATTACAGAGAAAACATTTTAAAAACAATAAAAGAACCTACATGCATACTAATAAGCTTACCAGTGATCATCCCAACCCCTCAACTGCAGAAGGGGCTCTGGTAGAGGATCAGTCCTTCAAAACTTTTAAGGATTGAGATCCCCCTTGGACAGAATGACCTGTCTGTTTTCTGGATCAGAAGGAAGGTCCTGAATCAGTTTAAAGTGAGGCTGTTTTTCCAGAAGTCCTTTCTTTGTCTGTTGATCTCTGGAGAATCCAGTTTGGTTTGAACTAGTATTTGTGAGCCTCTCTGGAGGGGTTACAACCTGAATACATTTGCCTAATCACACTCCATTGTTCTTAATTCCTGGAGGGCTTGGCCCACAATGATACATCAACTTTATACAGTACCATCTCCTAAAGGATTGCCATATCTGTCACACAAAATATGGTTGATCATTGTGAGTGAGAACTTCAGCTGTTCTTAATGAATTCTGTTAGCAAGTTAATGATCAGAGGCTGACTGACTTGCTTGCTTCTTCTTATTGCAAAACTTATACCAGGTTGTTTCATAAGTTATGAGTACAGCATCAGTAGCTGACTATTCACCCAGTCTTGTTAAGTTTTTTTTATTAAGTTTATCTGCAACCCACTTCATCAACACATACATGATTTTCAGCCGAGGACGTGTACCCAGCATTAACTTCCCTGGTGTTACATTTCACTGGGACATTGTGTATCTTAAATCACCTTTTGACAGAGCACTCTAGTCAGTAGGACAGGCTGCTATTGACGCAGTAGAGATAAGTACATGATGTGTAAGGTTAGACACCTAGCACTTCACTTTGGCAATACAAAGAAAAGATCTTCATTAATATAGACTCATATAAAGGGCCCTTTTAAGGATTTCTGATTAGCTCTGACTAATTTTGGGCTTTCTCAGGTAGAAAAGAAGTAGTCAGTAGTTCTGGAGCAGGGCTGTTTTGTTTGTGCCAGGACATTTCTCCATTAAATATATTTTAAAAATCGAATGTTAATTATTCCTAATATTAAGCAAATGTTTATGAAAAACATTAATTTATTGGTTTAAGTACAAATGCGTATGGTCCTATTAGCTTAAAATTTCACTTCTCCTGTGGAAAGGGACAGAATTATTTTTTACAGGAATTCAATGTTTTTCAGTGGAATTCACCTTGCAGAGCAGGAAGCCCCCATTAGGTGGAATTTTAAGACGCCAGGATTGCACACAACTACTTGCATTAGTAATATTAAAAGGTAAAATGGCATGTCAGCGGTCTTACCTTTACAGTAGAAACAGGATTGGTCATTTCTTGTCATTAGATAGCATGAGGGGCCAGTTTTAAAATCTATACTGTGTGTTCTTTTTAGAGTACTATAGGCTTCTACTAGTATTTTTGTGGGTTGACAGTAGAAAGATTTCAAGAGGAGTAAAAATAAAAAAAATCACACTGGAGATAGATGCATTAACGAAGTAAGATTCATGCTTTTTCACAAAAAGTGAATTCTCCACCATTCCATTGAGTTCCTCTGGGTGCATGGCACTAGATGGCAAATGCATCCTGCTTTTCTAAGAAATATTAAATAAATTAGATTAAATACTTTGTGGCAGCCGGTGCTAGCTCATGCCAAGGGCCCTAGGCCTCACTGAACATTGACAAATGCATAGCTGGAATTGAAACCATTCTGGCTCTCCTGTGTGTTGGTATTGTTAAAATAGATGTTAAATTTATAAGAATGTGTTTAGACATGATGAAATGCTTGTAGGATGCTGTATGTACTGATCTCAGTGGACTGTCTGTGACTCCATGGTTAGGCTGCTATAGTGTTAGAGGAGTTCACACTTGTTACTTGGTTGGTGAAATTTAAGTATAGAACTCACAACCAGTTTGTGGTTTGTGCCCTGCTTCTTGACAGTCTGCCCTGAGGTTGGCACTCATGCTCTTGATCTTCTCCAGACAGCTTGACAGTGCTCATAAATTCTGTGGGTTTAATTCTGTTCTCAGGTGTTACACTGGTGTGACACAATTGACTTAAATTGAGTTATAAAAGATGTACATTAGTGTTCCGAGTGTAGAACTGAGGTGTTTCCCTTCATGATGGCTGTGGACTAATGACCAATTTTTAATGTGGGATGAGCACATAGGGCTCATATTGACCTCATTGGAAGCTGTACATGTGCATCAATGGACAGAATTTGGATCACAACTCTTCTTCTCCACCTGGAGAATAGAGTTAATAAACTGGAAAAAAACCAAACCAAAACAAACAAAAGAACCTACCTACATAAGTGCTCTGCTCTTAGATTAATGCAATTCTGTGCACAAATTGTCACTGTCTTTTCTCTCCCTGGGCCCCAGAATGTCATTTCTAGGACCATCCTGATCACCAGAGGTTTTAAGAGTCAGGCTACATCTGCACTGGAGGAGCTAGCATGTTTAAATTGGTTGTCAAACAAAGCAGCACTCTTCCACTGCAAACCAGCACTGAAAATGATCGTTCCACTGATGGAGTGAATCAAGTTCACCTAGACATGTAGCACAGTTGTCAACTGTTTTAAAGCCTGAGGAGGGAAGGAAGTCCGCCATTTATGATACTCAATGTCAAACAAAGGAGTGTCGATTGTAGGCTTGAGGGTACTCCCAAATCTATATTTCTGTAGCATAACCAATATACTGCTGCTAAGGCCTTGGCTACACTTGCAGATGTACAGCGCTGTGAGTTAAACCCGTCTTCGTACAGCTGAGTAGGGAAAGCGCTGCAGCCTGTCCACACTGGCAGCTGCCAGCGCAGTAAGGTGGCTACATTTGAGGCATTTGCAGCTGTATTGGGAGTGGTGCATTATGGGCATTCAAGTGGCTGCAATGTGCTTTTCAAATGGTGGGGGGTGAGGGGGACTTTGACAGGGAGTGTGTTGGGAGAGAGAGTGGGTTTTTGGAATCTCCACAGAGTGTCAGCTCATTATCTCCTAAGTTTACACACCTCCACATCCCCTGCCTCTCTCTCAATCACTGAAAGCAAACAGCAGGAGCTTTGTTTGTTTTTAAAGAGCAGATAAAAGAGAACTTGGGGAAACGGAGCCCTCCCCCTCCCCCCCCTCCGTTCTTCTCTCCCCCCTCCCCGCTGTCTCTGTCCAAGGCAACTTTGCTGCCGGCATTCCTAACGGAGCCCTCCCCCTTCCCCCCCGCCCCCCCCCCCCCCCCCGCCTGCAAACAGTAGCTGTGTTTGTTTTGTAAAGCACCTCAAGAACGGAGCTCTGAACTCCAACCCGGAAGTGCCGTTTCAAAACAAAGGGAGCTTCCGGAGGTCAGTAACTGCGGAGTTCCTCGGCTATACTGAAAGACCAGCGTTCCACCCACTTCGCAACAGTTGCTATTCTTCTCGGGGAAGGTGGAGTACATGCAGCGCTGTATCTGAGGAGATACACCGTTGCACGTGCCTTGCAAGTGTAGCCAGTTAGTGAGTTACAGCGCTGCAGGCAGTTTTATTGCGCTGTAACTCGGAAGTGTAGCCAAGGCCTAAGTCTCTCATTCAAACTCTTTTCATCACCAAAAAAAGAAACATAGAAAGTTTAGTATTTACAGTTTTTTGGTTTATAGTTGGAAGACTGTTGTACATTTTTCACTTCCTTAAAAAGGAGGGTTAACAACAGTCACTGGAAATAGGTTATTACAACAGTAGTAAAGATTTATTGTGTTCTTTCACCCTTTGAAGCTACCCAGTCAAATGTTCACTGCACTGTGTTTTCTAAAAATGAGCAATTTACTAGTGAAGTGATTGGAAAGACAAGCAGGAAAAGTAATTTTAGTTCTCATAAAACTTGTGGAGTAATATGAGCCTTTTTCTAATTACCAAGCAGCCTTGTGGCTCTCTGCCATGGAGCTGCGGAGTTAAGGAGGGTGAGGTAATATCTTTTATTGCACCAGCTTCTGTTAGTGAAAGAGACAAGCTTTCAAGCTACACAGAACTCGAAGAAGAGTTGTGTAGCTCTAAAACTCTCACCAACAAAAATTGGTCCAATAAAAGATATTGCCTAACCCATTTTGCCTCTGTAATATCCTGGGACCAACATGGCTACAACAATGGAGCTGCAGAGGTTTTTAAAAAAAAATTATAGCCTTTTAGTGGTGAGCAGCAGAATTTTTTTTTCAGGATTAAGCCATTTTTTTAAACTTTCATGAAATATGCCATATTATCATATCATTAGTATCTGACAGTACGTTTTGTCCCAGTCGTATATTGCTGTAGCTCCCTTGACTTCAGTGGAAGTACACAGAGTTACAGCAGTTGGGGCTTTAGCCCCTTACTTTGACATCTAATATGTTTTTTTCTTTCCAGATACTGAAATTACAAGGTGGAGAATGGCTTTTGTTGCAAATGTAAACATAAAAGACACATACATGAGAGACTCTAAAAAGGTTACAATAAACCAAAAGTCCCTTTTACTGTAAATGGAAGAAGGATGTTTTAAGAGAAATTTAACAGAAATATTTCTAGAAAAGGTAGACCAAGGATATTTTCATGCAGTATCTTGATCAAGCATTTATGTGGACATTTAATGCTCATTTCACTTTGGGCATTCATTAAAAGTCTACGTTTTGGAATATAACATAAGCAGTCTGCCCCAGACTTTTACATTTGACACTTACAAAAAGACTGACAGAGCCTACTTCCCAAATAATTGTCCCCCATTGCATGTGATTTTTTTCTACCTCATTTGCAAACACCTCATGAAAGGATTCAACGTGGCTAAAAGTATGGCTCAATATATGCAATTGAAATTAATTACTTCCTACTTTTTTCCTCCTTAATTGTAGTTAATGTACATTTTAAAACTGAAGGTCATTAATAAAAATAAATTAAAATATGCAAAATTCCTACAATAAGGTTAGACATCTAGATTTAAAACAAGAGCTAGGTTAAAGTTGGTTTTTCTGACATATCTATTTTTCCTAGCAATTACCATGAGAGAGTGTGTGTGTGTGTGTGTGTGTGTGTAAGTAGTATACTGTTATATTACAGGACAAAAAGAAGTTATAGTTTAAAAAAAAAAGAAAACCTAAATTAAAAAAACATAAAATGTTTTGGAAATTCATGGAAATATTTATCCTGTCTTTTGTATATAAATCACTTAGCCAAAAATGCCATTTGTTCTGAGGTCAATGTAATATCCAGGAAGAAGATCAGTTATGTCAGACTCTGGCTAGAGTAGCCTTGCTTTGGTTTGTGAAAGTCATATTTTTAATGGTACGGTAATGTCGTTTTCAATTTGTAATACATATGAGAGTATACACAGAGAGTACACTTGTAAAGTTTGTGGACAATACCAAGCTGGGAGGAGTTGCAAGCGCTTTGGAAGATAAGATTCAAAATGATCTTGACAAACTGGAGAAATGGTCTGAATTAAATAGGATGATATTCAATAAGGACAAATACAAAAGTACTACATTTAGGACGGAATAATCAACTGCACAAATGCAAAATGGGAAATGATTGTATAGGAAGAAATAATGAAGAAAAGGATTTGGGGGTAATAGTGGATCACAATCTAAATCTGACTCAACAATGTAATACTATTGCAAAAAAAAACCCCGAACGTCATTCTGGGTTATATTAGCAGGATTTTTGTAAGCAAGACACAAGAAGTAATTATTCCACTCATCACTTAGAAAGCCTCAACTGGAGTACGGTGTCCAGTTCTGGACATCACACTTTGGGAAAGATGTGGACAAATTGAAGAAAGTCCAGAGGAGAGCAACAAAAATAATTAGAGGTCTAGAAAACATGACTTGTGAGGAAAGATTGAAAAAATTGGGCTTGTTTAGTCTAGAGCAGTGGTTCCCAAACTCGGTCCGCGGCTTGCTCAGGGTAAGCCCCTGGTGCACTGGGCTGGTTTGTTTACCTGCCGCCTCCGCAGGTATGCCCGCTCGCGGCTCCCACTGGCTGCAGTTTGCTGCAGCCCGCAGCTCCCATTGGCTAGGAATGGCAAACCGTGGCCAGTGGGAGCCACGAGCGGCCGTACCTGCGGAGGTGGCAGGTAAACAAACCAGCCCGGCGCACCAGGGGCTTACCCTGAGGAAGCCGCAAACCGAGTTTGAGAACCACTGGTCTAGAGAATAGAAGACTGAGATAACAGTCTTCAAGTGCATAAAAGGTTGCTATAGAGAAGAGGGTGATAAATTGTTGAGGAAAGGACAAAAAGTAATGGACTTAAATTGCAGCAAGGGAGATTTAGGTTAGGCATTTTCTAACTATAAGGGTAGTTAAGCACTTGAACAAATTACCTAGGGAGGTTTTTAATAACAAGTTAGACCACCATCTGTCAGAGATGGTCTAGATAATACTTAATCCTGCCTCAGTGCAAGGGACTGGATTCAACGACCTGTCGAGGTCCCTTCCAGTCCTCCATTTTGATGATTCTATGATTGTGAACAACAAACTCTTTTATGAGAAGTTAATGTTGTACTTTAGGAAGGGAGTGGCAGAATTATAGAATTAAGTCAATCATTCACAAATCATAGCAGACACAGCACTGACTTTTACCTATGCCTAGGACTCAGCCTTTTTCTGGCGAGTCTGCAAAGTGCATGACAAATGAGTCATGCAAACATTTAAAAACAGTAACCTAGATGCAGAGCATTATGATGTGGACTACTTCTACATCCTGGCTATCTGGAGACTTATTTCTACCTCGAGTTAGATGTTAAAGATCAAATTCTTCTTCGAGTGCTTGTCCACATATATATTTTATTGTTGGTGCCCGTGTATCCAATACAGTCAAGACAGATTATTTTGGCAGCAGTGTCCATTGGGGTGGTGCTGTATCCTGAGTGTCCTTGTGCTTCCAACTGAGGGCATAAAGGGTGGGACAACTCCAGTTGCCTCTCAGTTCCTGCTCACCATCCATTGCTATAAGTTGGAGCTTGAAATTACTGTCACTTTCAGATTAGTTTAAACAGATAGTTAGATATTTAAGCTAGACCTGGGAAATAGGGGTGTGATTCCCAGCTCATGTACACATACTCATACTGACTCAATGAGAGCTATTACTATAAATAGTAGCATAGTCATGGTAAGATGGGCAGCGGTGGCTTGGCTTAGCCATGCTGAATGCAAACTCTCCTGAACCCCGTGGCTTTGTATTCAGCCATGAATTGTAGGAAGTCTGTGAACAAGTAGAAGACTTCATATAGCAAATTCTACTTCTGTTTACCGAATTAGGTCTTAAAGTAAACATAGACATGCCAATACTGAGCCCACAACAAAAAATAGAATTCATTGGGGGTATTCTGAACTCTGAAGCACTGATGGTTTATCTACCTCCAGAAAGATTCCAAACCATACTCGACTTATACACCCATCTCCAGGCTCATGCCTGAACATCAGTAAGAACATGTCTCAGACTTCAGAGCCATAGGCATCTCGCATCTTCATGACTCAGCATGCCAGATTTCACCTGTGCTGCATGCAAAACGGGTGGTTGAAGCCTTTACATCTGCCATGCAAACATCATCTGGGTATGCTGGTTCACATTCCATCTGTTGTCATTAAAGTGGTGGCTGGACCCAAAAAAAGTCTACTGTAGAAAGTTTGACCCCAGGCATTCCCTCTGGCATTGGCCACTGTCAGAACACACATACTAGTTGAACCTTTGGTCTGACCCAGTATGACCATTCTTATGTTCTTATGATTTGCACAAATCCTGTTATATCAAAAGTAGTTTCCCAAACACTTCAATCCAAGCACACCAGTTTAGGTTAAACAAGAAAACAAGTTTATTAACCACAGAAAGATAGATTTTAAGTGATTACAAGTAATGAGGCATAAAAGTCAGAATTGGTTAAAAGAAAAGTAAATGTAGCTAATACCTAACAAGCTAAGTGAATTCAAAGCAAAAGTCTCTCTCACCACATGTTCTAGCATAGTGGTCACCAACTGGTTGATCACGATCGACTGGTCGAGCCTAGAGGATCCGCCCGTCGGTTGCAATCTCCGGCAGTGAAGTGTGACTGCCGCTAAGGCAGACTCCCTGCCTACCCTAGCCCCATGCCGCTCCCGGAAGCGGCCAGCACGGCCCCAGAGCCGGTAGGGTGGGGTCTCCCTCTGTGCGCTGCTCCTACCTGCAAACACTGCTCCTGTAACTCCCATTGGCTGGGAAAGCTGCGGTGGCAGTGCTTGCAGAGAGGAACAGCACGGAGGCACGTGCCCTCAGACTCCCCCAGGGGCCGCAGGGGTGCATTGGCCCCTTCCGGGAGTGGCATGGGGCTGGGGTAGGCAGGGAGCCTGCCTTAGCCTCGCTACGCTGCTGACCGGGAGCTGCCGGAGGTAAGTGCTGCCAGGCAGGAGGCCGCACCCCAACCCCCATCCCTGAGCTCCCTCCCAGAGCCAGCACCCCATACCTGCTCCTGCACCCCGATCCCCATCCTGCACCCCAAGCCCCACCGAGTCCCCTCTCAGAGCAAGCAACCCAACCCCCCTCCTGTACCCCTACCCCTAGCCCTGACCTCCCTCCCAGAGCCAGCACCCCATACCCCATCCTGCACCCCAAACACTGCCCCAGCCCTGACCCCCCCTCCCAGAGCCAGCACCCTCATACCCCCTCGTGCACTCCAAACCCCACCCTGAGCCCCCTCCCAGAGCCAGCACCCCATATCTCCTCCTGCACCCCAACCCTCTTCCCCAGCCCTGACCTCCTTCCAGAGCCAGCACCTTGTACCCCCTCCTGCACACAAACTCCCTCCTAGAGCTCACACCCCTCACCACTCCTGCACCCCAACCCCCTGCCCCAGCTCAGACCAGTCCCCCTCCCACACTACGAACCCCTCGGCCCCAGCCAAGAGCCCGCACTCCCTCCTGAACCCCAAACCCCTGCCCAGTCCGGTGAAAGTGAATGAGGGTGGGGGAGAGTGTGCGACGGAGAGAGGGGGGATGGAGTGGGTGGAGCTTTGAGGAAGGGGCGGGGCCTCGAGGAAGCAGCGGGGTAGATCCTGGGTTGCCCTTAGCTTCAAAAAGTGATCTTGGGCATAAAAAGGTTTGGGTACCACTGTTCTAGCATGTTCTTACTGGCTGAATTCCTTTCTGCCAGGATCTCTCCCCAGTCCAACGATGCTTCCTTTTTCCTTCAAGTGCTGTGCGTAGAGATGAAGGAAGAGATATCTTGGGGCATCCATTTCCCATTCTTATTCCTTTTCCTCTTCTTTGAGAATCATCTCCAGCTGGGGTTCAGGAGACAGAAAGTATGTCGGGATGGGAACCTCCAGCTGTTTCTTTGCCAAGATGTAAATTTCTCACTCACACCTTTTTCTTGCCAAAGAATGGCCACTTAAACAGGTAATAGTCCATTTGATTTTGTTGACACCTGGCTGAGGTGTCAGTTTGCCTTTTGTCTCAGGAAATGGTTTGTGGCTGCTTCCCCAGATATGGACTAACTCTTAGTAACATCATACTGTAGTATTTTATAACTTTACATACAATGTTGCCACACGCATTTTACCAGGACAATAAATATCAGGAAATTATGAGTTTTCAGATGATATCTTAGAAGGTCTACTTTGTACAAAATGTATCATAGTCCTGAAAAAGGGGTGAACACAGGGATACACTGTCACACCCACATCCTCAGATCATCCCAGCAATAACTCATCTCTGCCCTAACTATTCCTTTGAGTGTGTTATATAATCAGTTTCTGAACATTTCCAGTGATGGCACTTCAATGACCTTTCTTGAAAGACTGTTCCAATGTCAGCTTGCTCTGTTAAAAAAATGTTTTATTATATTTAATCTTGATGTCCCCTTCTTTAGTTTGAGGCCATTCACTTCTTGTAATACATCCTGGGGCAACCTTGAATAAATCTTCCCTCGCTATCATTTCTGTGTATGGTGCTATTACATTTCCCCCTCTGCTTATTTCTTTAAACTGTATAAATTACAGTTCCTTAACCTTTCCACATTCTTCTTTTTATCCTGTAAAACAGCACCTATCTCTTTAAAAAGCAATAAAAAATGTGCTTGAAATAGAAATTTGTGTAATTTTTCATTCCCTCAATCTTTCGAGAGTTTAAATTAGAACTGGATACAACTGGTTCTTGTAAGTGGAAAGGGAGCTTTTAAAATGTATTATCCAAGCCACTTCACTTTTAATAAAAACAACTCTGCAATCCTATCCTTTTTATACTTCTTATTATTATCGTCATCTATTTGCAGAACCCAAATGTGGAGTCTGCATAGTCAGGATAGTGGATGGATCGGGAGATTGGTAAAGTTGGGATCCAGAGACTTTAAGATTTGGGTAGCTGGTCTATATTTACCCCAGATTGGTAACAACCAAAATTTTTACCATCCAATGATTGTTGAGAGAAGTGACTCTCAACTTTTCCAGACTACTGTATCCCTTTCAGGAGTCTGACTTGTCTTGCATACCCCCAGGTTTCACTTCACTTAAAAAACTATTTGCTTGCAAAATCAGACCTAGAAATACAAGTGTTATAGCACATTATTATTGAAAAATTGCTTACTTTCTCATTTTTACCATATTATACATTGATTGGCATATAAATATTTTACTTATATTTCAATGTATAGTATATAGATCAATAGTGAGTCATTATCTGTATGCAATTGTAGTTTGTACTGACTTCGCTAGTTCCTTTTTATGTAGCCTGTTGTAAAACTAGGCAAATAGCTAGATGAGTTACCTCTGCGTACCCAGGATTACACATACCCCTGGTTGAGAACCATTGATTTAGAGGCCTTTATAGTAAGAATTGGTGGCCCCCAGTGTATTTCCTGATGCACAAGTGCCCAGAGTACAAAATAATACCAACATTTTTACAACCTTTTTGGCACTTTTAGCAAAAAGTCAAATGAAATGTAGACAATAAGGAAGTATATGTAATGTAGATGAGCTATGTCTTCATGGCAAAAAAGGTTGTTTTTACATCAAGATAACTATCTCAGTGTAAAATCCTAGAGGAGACAAGGCACTCCAGTTTTTAATGTCAAGCTAGTCAAGGTCAACCCCAGGAAGAGGAAACAGGGTTGATCTCAACTAGCTATATCGAGGTGAAATCTACTTGTGTCTTGTTTCCACTAAAAGTTTACTTTGAGATAGTTATAATGTAAAAAGAAACTTTTATTTCAGTGAAGACAAAGAGACATTGATGGCTGCAATTCAATGTTATGAAGCTAACACTACAGATATACAATTTAAGGGTCCAATTCTGTGAAATGCTAATAACTTCCTGTGATGCATTGAGGCCCCATTATGTTCAGAGAGAGTTGGGGAAGCTTAGCAGCTTGCAGGATTACTTCCTAAAAAGCTGTTATTGGGTATTCAGTGACTACTGTCAGGTTCCCTCCTTTGGGTCTTGCGACGTGTCCACTGTCACGTGCAGGATGGTGGTGGGATTCTCACTAAGTACGGCATCCAGTACAATATAAAAGCAGCAGGTCTGGGGGGCAGCTCCAGATTTTCTGTTGGCCTCCTTTATTTTTTGAGAGGGCTGCCAGAGTTCCTTCCCCTGGCTTTGCTGCTTATCTGGGTCATAGCTGATGAGTTGCTGCATGCTCTCTGCAATGTCCGAATATGCATCTTTATTACTGTGATTATTTCTCATCTGAGCTTGCACTGCTCCTTCTCCCCTACAGTGACCAGGGGGAATGAACAGAACAGGTAATCATCAAGTGATCCATCCCCTGTCCCCCATTCCCAGTTTCTGGCAAACAGAGGCTAGGGACACCATCCCTGCCCATATTAACTAATAGCCATTGATGGACGTATCCTCCATGAGCTTACCTAGTTCTTTTTTGAACCCTGTTATTGTCTTGGCCTTCACAGCATCCTCTGGCAAGGAGTTCCACAAGTTGACTGTGCATTGTGTGAAAAAATACTTCCTCTTGTTTCTTTTAAACCTGCTGCCTATTAATTTCATTTGGTGACCTCTAGTTCTTGTGTTATGAGAAGGAGTAAATAACAATTTTATTTACTCTTCTCCACACCAGTCATGATTTTACAGACCTCTATCATATCCTCCCTTAGTCATCTCTTTTCCAAGCTGAAAAGTCCCAGTCTTATTAATCTCTGCTCATACGGAAGCTGTTCCATACCCCCTAATCATTTTTGTTGCCAGTTTTTGTACCTTTTCAATTCCAATATATCTTTTTTGAGATAGGGTGACCACAGTATTCACAATGTGGACGTACCATGGATTTATATAGAGGCAATATTATATTATCTGTCTTATTATATATCCCTTTCTTAATGATTCCCAACATTCCGTTCGCTTTTTTGACTGCCGCTGCACATTGAGTGGATATTTTCAGAGAACTATCCACAACGACTCCAAGATCTCTTTTTTGAGTGGTAACAGCTAATTTAGACCCCATCATTTTATATGTATAATTGGGATTATGTTTTCCAATGTGCATTACTTTGCATTTATCAACATTGAATGTCATCTTCCATTTTGTTGCCCAGTCACCCAGTTTGTGAGATCCTTTTGTAGCTCTTCACAGTCTGCTTTGGACTTAACTATCTTGAGTAGTTTTGTATCATCTGCAAATTTTGCCACCTCACTGTTTACCCCTTTTTTCAGATCATTTATGAATATGTTGAATAGGACTGGTTCCAGCACAGACCGCTGGGACAGCACTATTTACCTTTCTCAATTCTGCAAACTGACCATTTATTCCTACCCTTTGTTTCCTATCTTTTAACCAGTTACCGATCCATGAGAGGACCTTCCTTTTATTCCATGATAGCTTACTTTGTTTAAGAGCCGGACCATGTTGACTCTTCCCCAACAAATTATATTCATTTATGTGTCTGGCAATTTTGTTCTTTACTATAGTTTCAACCAGTTTGACTGGTACTGAAGTCAGGTTTACCGGCCTATAGTTGGTAGGATCACCTCTGGAGCCTTTTTAAAAAATTGACACATTAGCTATCCTCCAGTCATTTGGTACAGACGTTGATTGAAATGATAGGTTACAGACTACAGTTAGTAGTTGTGCAATTTCACATTGGAGTTCCTTCAGAACTCTTGGGTGAATACCATCTGGTCCTGCTGACTTATTACTGTTTAGTTTATCAATTTGTTCCCAAACCGCCTCTAATGACCCCTCAATCTGCGACAGTTCCTCAGATTTGTTACCTAAAAAGAGTGGCTCAGGTTTGGGAATCTCCCTCACACCCTCAGCCATGAAGAAAAGAAAAGAATCCATTTAGTTTCTCCGCATTGGTCTTATCGTCCTTGAGTGCTCCTTTAGCATCTCGATTGTCCAGTGACCCCACTGATTGTTTAGCAGGCTTCCTGCTTCTGATGTACTAAAAAAATTTTTGCTATTACTTTTTGAGTCTTTGTCTAGCTCTTCTTCAAATTCTTTTTTGGCCTTCCTAATTGTATTTTTACATTCATTTGCCAGAA
Organism: Chelydra serpentina; assembly: GCA_037349315.1. NCBI lineage: Eukaryota > Metazoa > Chordata > Testudines > Chelydridae > Chelydra > Chelydra serpentina. The sequence continues at coordinate 52,375,416 of JBAIAC010000010.1, forward strand.
TGTATGCTTATTTCTATTTTTCTCACTCAGATTTAACTTCCACTTTTTAAAGGATGCCTTTTTGTCTCTATCTACCTTTTTTACTTTAGCCAAGGTGGCACTTTTTTGGTTCTCTTACTATGTTTTTTAATTTGGGGTGTAAATTTAAGTTGAATCTTTATTGTGGTATTTTTAAAAAGTTTGCATGCAGATTGCAGGGATTTCACTTTTGGCACTGTACTTTTTAATTTCTGTTTAACTAACTTCCTCATTTTTGTGTAGTTCCCCTTTCTGAAATTAAATGCTACAGTGTTGGGCTGCTGTGGTGTTTTCCCCACCACAGGCAGGTTAAATTTAATTATATTATGGTCACTATTACCAAGCGGTCCAGCTATATTCACCTCTTGGACCACATCCTGTGCTCCACTTAGGACTAAATCAAGAATTGCCTCTCCTCTTGTGGTTCCAGGACTAGCTGCTCTAAGAAGCAGTCATTTAAGGTATCAAGAAACTTTATCTCTGCTTCCCATCCTCAGGTGATGTGTACCCAGTCAATATGGGGATAGATGAAACCCCCCATTTTATTGAGTTTTTTACTTTTATAGCCTCTCTAATCTCCCTGAGCATTTCACAGTCACTATCACCTTCCTGGTCAGGTGGTCGGCAATGTTCCCTCTAATCTTTTCCATCCATGTGTGGAATAAATTTTGTTATGTGCACCAAGGTATGTGCCTATGTGCGCCAACAGTAGAAACAAAAAACCTAGGTATAATATATATTTTTTAAAAGTTACCATAGGGATCATTACTCCAGCCAGGACAGGTTAGGCATTTTAGAACTCCCTACTCAGAGAATTACGTTGAAGTGTAAGAAAAATAAAAATTATGAAATGCATAGACCAGTCAAAACTCTAAAATAACACTTTGAAAGAATAAAATTACAGAGAATATATGTGCATTGCAAGAAGTACCAAGAAGTAACAACAACAATACAAGTATGTGTTGGGAGGGGAGTGTGAAAGATACTGTGTGTGTGGGGGGGGGGGCTTTTGTAGTTAATACATTTGTTTTTGCTTTATCTAAACCAGTGCATGAAAATTATAACTCAGGGGCAGGAAGCTGTTGCATATTCCTCTCCACATTGAGGGAGGGAGCGAATTTTATAATCTTATGCTGTACTGTTCCCTGTTCAGTGCAAGACGGTATAATTTTGGGTTTATACCCGGGGGTGGGGGGGGGAGTGTGTGCCTGAGGAGCTGGGAGGTGCCCTAACTGAAGCCTTCCCATGCAGGGGCTGGTCAAAGAGCCTGCCTGCATGTAATTGCAGATGAGTGTGTCCCTACCTGTATGTATGCTGATGAAAGTGCAGGCTGAAGCCTGGAGGGCTTGTTAGCTTGTCACAGCAGTACAGTGTAAGAGGGAGCCCAGGCTGGTGGATCAGTGGTACCGCAGTTCCAGGCATAGGCGTCGACTCCGTGGGTGCTCCGGGGCTGGAGCACCCACGGGGAAAAATTGGTGGGTGCTAGTAGCTCCCTGCCAGCCCCCCCCCCCCCCCGTCCCAGCTCACCTCCCCTCTGCCTCCTCCCCTGAGCACGCTGCCGGGTCCTGCTTCTTCCCCCTCCCTCCCAGTGCTTGCGCCCAAAACAGCTGTTTCGCGTGGCTTGGAGGGAGGAGGGAAGAGGGGGAACGTGGCTCGCTCGGGGGAGGAGATGGGCCAGGGCGGGGATTTGGGGAAGAGGTCCAATGGGGCAGGGAGGGGGCAGAGTTGGGGTGGGGACTTTGGGGAAGAGGTTGGAATGGGGGCAGGGAATGGGGGCGGGGAAGGGGTGGAGTTGGGGCGGGGCCGGGGGCAGGAAGGTGCGAGCACCGACCGGCGCCGGGGGAAGTTGGCGCCTATGGTTCCAGGTGGCACCCAAGAGGGAACTCATCACAAAAGTGTACTCTGATATTTCTTGGGAACTGAGAACATTACTTGTGTGGCACTCTGCTGGTGTTTGGTCTCTTGCAGGGTTTAATTAATTTAGAAGACCCACTACAGAACAAACCACTAGATAGATAATTATGACTCCTTTTACAAATTTTTTAAAAAATTACTAGATATTAGTCACCAAAATTATTTAGTTGTCCTTTTCTTTTGTCTATGGAAATCTCTTAGGTATTTTTCCCTATAAACTTTTTTTTTCCTCATTACAGATTCCAAGCATGTGTCTATTTTGCATCTGTCTTTCAATCTATCTCATGTGGCATCCATTACTTGGCTTCCGTATTCATGGCTGTTACTCCTAAATTTGTATGCAGTGTCCCTGGAAATGTGACTAGTATACTATTCAACAATTCCTCTAGTTCAAGAATAGAGGATATTTGGACACTGTGGACATCAACAAAAAATTACATTGTGGTCCAGCTGGAAAATGGAGAAATTTGGGAACTTGATCAGTGCAGCAGGTCCAAGCGGGAGGGCAGTTTGTATCTTGCATATGAATATAGTGGCAACAAGTCTGTTTTTTCTTGTTCTGATGGATATATCTATGATCACACAAAATGGAAGAGCACCATTGTTACAGAATGGGATTTGGTCTGTCACCGGGAATGGCTTGCAAAATTAACTCAGCCCACATTCATGCTTGGAGTCCTGTTTGGAGCAGTGATTTTTGGTGATATGGCTGACAGGTACAGTGCAATCCTCTTAATACTGTAGTTTAAGAGTGGAATAACTCTGTATGTGCCTAAATGCTTTGCTCTTCTATTAGATATTAATTTAAAAGAAGTTTAATCTAATTGCCTTTTTATTAACAAATGTGTTCTTCAACAGAGCTTACATTTATCTTTCTCTGATACAGATGATTTGTGTTTTTCTGTCAGAAAACTTAAAAAACTGTTGATAGAAATGTTTTTAAAATGTCCTACTTTATATCAAATGTAGGCCCTGATACTGCAAGCTACCTCATATGTGTGGAACCTTGTACCTAAGTAGTGCTTTCTGCAGGATCAGGGTCATAGTGAGTTTCCCTGGTAATAGTTCCCCTACCCATTCTCCTCATCTTATAATAAAGAAGAGAAATGTTTATGATGGATATGATGAATAGTTAAAGCTATGCTGTAAGGTTAAAAAAAATATATTAAAAAAACCCCACAAGTTTCCTGACCTTTGTCATTACTACTACTTTATGGGACTCATGCAAAGAATTTGGGATTTGAATCCGGTCCTGTATTACTAAAGATCTACTGTATTTTTCACCATTATTGGTTTACCTTTTTTTTTTTTTTTTTTTTTGCATTTCAGTCTGTATGAAAAATAAAATAGACCAATCAGTTTCCCTTTATTTTGCATCAGTTTCACTTCCTCCAGAAGTAATATAATGCTGAAATATTTCAGTTGTAAACACATTATGTAAATGCATAAAGATCTTATTTTTTCAGTTGGATTTTATAAAAGTATGGAATTGGTTCTCTTAATCTAAGGTTTTGTAAAACTTTGTTTAATACAAAACCTGAATTTAGAGCCTAAATTGAACTGACAGTGTCTCTTTAAATCAGTTATATTTTCAGTTAATATGCAGACACAGATAATAACATTATAGTCACATAATTCTCAGTTAGATTAACTTGAGCTCTAGACATCCATTTAAGAGAATAAACATATTGTATTTTATGGAGTTACAACAAAAAGTTTTACATCTGAAAGTTATTACTATCTGACAGCTTTTGACTGATGGGAAATAAGTTAGTAGTTTCAGTCCAATTTCCAGTCAACAGATGTTCCCAGCACAAGAATGACCACAGCTGGCACTAATTAGCATCTCTGCTGAGAATCTTGGCAGAGATTAAGGATTGAATGGGCATGAAGACAACTACTTCCTCCATTCTTCCTAGGTCAGGGTTGAAGCACATTGGCAGGGCATTGTAGGGAAATTTGCAGTGCAGTGTCTGGGCTATATCTGTTCTGTAAGACTTCACATTCCAGTATTATTTTAATGTGGCACCAAATTCATGTACAAAAACCCAAAACTGACCCCAAACCCAAATCTCCAAAAGCTGCTGCTGCTGAAGGTAGAAATAATACATCTGTACATCAGAGAATAAAAATGAAACAGGGCTTGTTCATTATCTAGTCGACACCTGAAACATACTCTGTACATTCTATGAACATTATTAAACAAAATAGGACAGAGATAATCCATAAATAGATTTTATTTCTGTTAGAGTTTGTTTTCTCTTCAGTTGAATTGATTGGTGTTGACTTCTGGTTATTTATTTATATACAGCATGTTCTGGTAGATCAACATGTTTTCTATCTGAGATGATAAGGAAACCGGACAAACAAATTTAAGATTCCTTTTATGTTCAAGACCTTTGTTTCAGAATGAGGAATGACACACAGTTTAAGACCTGGCATGTAATATTTATAAGAAAAAGCTAAAATTTCACATATTTTTATTTCCCTGCTAATGTACTTATTGTATATGTGACATTTAACATATGTGGGCATTTCTAGTAGTGAGTTTGTGTGTGCACTTATGAAATCAGAGAACTCTGAGGAAGTATCTGATTACCATTTATTAGATATTTTACTTAATGTAATTGGGAGGAATTTAAGGTAAAAAACCTTTCATTGGAACCCACGTTATATTTTGAGATGGCAAGAGATAGCATGAGTTATTGCATGCTAACCTGTGCTGGAACATGTTAAGTAGCTGTTACTTAAAATAAAATGTCCAAGAAAGAGAAATAGAATGGAGCGAATCTGTGTAATGGCAGATTACAGATGCGGAAGTTAAATGTAAAGCTCAATATGAATATACCTAGTGCTCTTTTCTTTGGAGATCTTCCTTCCAGTCATGGAAAGTTGCGTGGGACTCTCTTTCATCAGTACTACTTTTATAATGGTCACAGTGATAGGTACAGAAAAAATAAAAGTTTTTCCCTCACCTAGAGAACAATATATCAGAGCTAAGATCTGGGGCTACTGTGGTAGTGCAGTGCCCTAAATGCAGCACTAGTGATACTTTTCATATTGACTATAATTCTTATTGGTAAGATTTCCAAAGTTGCAGTTGCTTTTTAGTACAATATTTATCACATGCCACCCCATTGTGCACTTTGTGTGTTTGTTCTATCCTTCCCTCACCTTATGTCTGTCTTATCTATCTCCATTATAAGCTCTTTGGGGCAGGGATCCGCTACAGCTCTGTGTTTGTACAGTGCCTAGCACAATGGGGCCATGTTCTTGGTTGGCCCTCAGGCACTCTCATAATAAACATGGTTAATAATAAGAAATAATGATGATGTTTTTATTGTAATGTGCAGAGTGGGAAGACGGTATATAATGTGGTTCACAAGCACTGGTCAGTTTTTATTTGGCATTGCAGTGGCATTCACATTTGACTACTACAGCTTTGTGATCATACGTTTTCTCCTTGCTATGGTAAGTATAGATGCTTTTCCTACTTCTTTTTAAATGCTGTTTCCTGACCTTCCTCAGGAAAGCCCTCCATAATTTCTCCCTATTCCTTCCCTTCTCCAGTTTTTAAAAGCCCCATTCTTCTTCACCTTTCAGTGCCCTTTCTCTTTGTTTTAACCAGAAAGAGTGCATATGAAACAATATTTGGTGCTTCCTTCATCAGGGACTGACGATGCCTCTTTTAGCACAGTCTCAACCCCAGCTAGACTGGTAATTAGGTGAGAGACGACGTTTGAGTAGCAAACTCTGGTTCCTGCATTGCATTGTTATTCATGGCGTATTACTAGAAATAGACTTTATTTTAGGTAAAATATAGTCATGGTTTTACCCCAGCTATGTTCATTGATGGGGGATAGTTGCCCTTTTTTCTCAGGTGCATCTTTTCTGTCTTTTAAACTACATCTAAAATGCTAGATATATGTGTAAACAGATAGGCGTGGTAAACATCCTAAAAGCTTCTACTGTACTTGTGTGCATGTCAGCATATTTAATTTTTTAGCAGTCAATTTCAAATTGCTACCCTATATTCAAAGGTATACGTTTGTTGGGTTTTGCTTTTAGAATGCTTTGACTAATGAGAACAATGAAATAAGTGGTTTAAAATAGTTTAGAAGTCAGAAAGTAAAATTCACCCAAGTATAAAGCATCAAAGATTATTCTCTTTACTTGTTGCTGGCAAAGCATAAAACAAGAGGGGTCCTTGACTCTGGAATTCACTTCCCTCCTTCGCATGCCAGAGCTTAGATTTATTCACTACCAGGAATGCTGCAAAGCCTATGTTTTCTCGCAGGCCTTAAGAGCCTGCTCCAGTGCACAGTGATCAGTGCGTAATGTGTGCCTGCGTGTGCCATGGCTGAGCCCTGGCACCTCCAGGCTTGGCAGTTCATTGCCCTGGTGCCTCTGGGCTTGCTTCATCAGTTATTAATGTAAAAAAATTGCTTGAGCCCTGGCACCTCTTTCACTACAAATTAAACACTGCCAGTGATGTCAACAGGAGTCTCTCTAGTGACTTCACTGGGCATTGGCTGAGGTTTGAGGGAGGTTGAGGGGGTTTATGAATGGAAGTGCTAGAGATTAAGGGCTGGTCTACACTAACCCCCCAATTCGAACTAAGATACGCAACTTCAGCTACGTGAATAACGTAGCTGAAGTCGAACTATCTTAGTTCGAATGAAAAAGTACTTACCCGGGGTCCACACGCGGCGCACAGGCTCCCCCGTCGACTCCGCCTACTCCGTTCATCGAGCAGGATTACAAGCGTCGACGGGGGAGCACTTCCTGGTTCGATTTATCGCGTCTAGACAAGACGCGATAAATCGAACCCAGAAGATCGATCCAGCGCCTCCGACAGGACGCGTGAGTATAGACGTACCCTAAGACTCTGATCGAACAAGCAGACCCTGCGTGGGCACACAGAGCCACACTAAATTCGGTGAAGCTCTGCAGAGGCCTAAGTATCTGGCCACAGGGATCCACTTCCAGGACTGGGGCTTAAAAACCCTAATCTTACACCATTGAAATCAATGGAGGCATTCCAATCACCTCCACTGTGTGCAGGATCAAATCTTAAAGGGTGATTTAGATGGTTAAGTATAATGCATCTATACTTTTTACTTTTGTTTGGGAATGTATTAATTGGAGTTTTTATAACTGGAGATTTGATTAATCAAAATATTATATGGGAAGCATCTTTCGATTTTCTAATAGTGTGTTTTGAAATGTTTTCAGATGCTTAAAGCACTAGACATATGCCAGAAAAATAAAAATAAGTACATTCACTAAATAAATACTTTAATGCAGATCATTAGTATAGTTAGATAACTTATGGGAGCCTATAAAAGTGTAAGGAAGATTCTCTTTCAACTTTGTAAAATATGATTTAACAAGATAATCTATCAGGGGATGGGAAATCATTATTCTGAAATATGCAGTTCTATAGTATGCAGGTTATTATGCTTAAAACTATGCTTAAAACTAAGGCCAAGATTTTCAGAATGGCTATTGGTTTTGGGTGCTTCAATTTTTCAAGTGTCCAACTTGTTTTACCTTCAAGGGGCCTGATTTTTAAAGGCTTTTTAAAAGGTATTACCCACAAACGGAGGTGTCCAAAGTCACTAGCCATTTCTGAAAATCACAACCTGATATTTTACAGATCTGAAATCAGTTTTACCTACTGTTAATTGGTTTTTTTTTCATGATTACTGTTGCTCTCTCTGAGTGCATCATACTCCAATACAGGGCAAACGAGGGGGCTCTTAAGACTTTCAACATAAACAAACATGGAAGTATTGGCCATTTGTTTTTGGTGTTGTCACACAAAGGGAATAGACATAAGCTTTTCTCTGTTTTTCCCCCCTCAGGTTTCAAGTGGCTATCTGGTTGTGGTTTTTGTTTATGTGACAGAATATGTTGGCATTAAAGCTCGAACATGGGCATCCATGCATGTCCATGCTTTTTTTGCTGTGGGAATCATGGCTGTTGCACTGGTGGGATATTTGGTGCGGACCTGGTGGATCTATCAGATATTTCTTTCCGTAACAACTCTCCCCTTTGTCTTGTGCTGCTGGATGCTCCCAGAGACACCTTTCTGGCTACTGTCAGAGGGAAGATACGAAGAAGCACAAAAAGTAGTTAATGTAATGGCGAGATGGAATAAAGTAAGCACTCCTTGTAAAATTTCTGAACTGTGTTCAGTCCAACAAGATGATCTCGTCAGTTGCAGAATGGGTGATAATGATATTTCTACAGCGAAGAAGCACAGCATCTTAGATCTGTTTTATAATTGGCACATTGCAAGAAGGACCATTACAGTCTGGCTGATTTGGTTCACTGGGAGTTTAGGATACTATGTATTCTCCCTGAGTTCCGTCAATCTAGGAGGCAATGAATATTTAAATCTATTTCTCATAGGTAAATATCTGATATATATTATTCTGCTTATGACAGAACTAGAACTTGTAATTTATAAATGTCTAAAGATCTGACAGTCATTTTCCTGACCCCCAATTACCTGTACCACCACCAACCCCATTTAAAATTGCAGATTTAATTCTTGTCAACTTGAAATGTAGTTATTTTACAAAAGCAAGCTTAGAGAATATTAAGGTACTATATTGTCCTTGACTTCTCCTGCCAGTTTTTGTGCTTCTAAAACCACATTTTCCTATTTTTAAAATTGTTCCTCTCTGCCCGGTTGTTCTGTGAAAGAACCACACAAACAACAGGAAAAATTGACTAACAGTACAGGGAAAACTATTAAATTGATGAAATACTATCCAAGTAAACAAACTGAGAAAAATAGAGATTTTCTTCTCTAAATTTTTGAGTCATGATAATATTAGATTATACTGGTAACACTATTAAGCTCATAATTTTTAAATTGGTTAGAAGTGTGTTTTTTAAATATAAGGGGCAATGTTTCTTTAATTTAGTCTTTAATTTAATGTGGTTGCAAATTTTCTCTTGACACAATAAAACTGGTCAGCACACATAGGGCCTGATCTAAAGTCTATTAACGTCATTGGAAAGAGTCCCATTGAGTTTGGTGGCCTTTGGATCAGGCTCCAGTCCTGTAAAGGACTTAAGCACATGCTAGCTTTAAGCATACGAGTAATTACAATAAAGTCAATGTGACTATTCATGTGCTCATAAGCACTTTGCAGGATTGGAATACTAGTGAATTAATTTTAAGTTGCCATGTATTATTACATGTTAGTAACTTGACTGTTGTGTTGAAAATAGGATGCTAATGTTGCTAATATAACTAAGTTGTCATAATACAGAACGGTAAATAAATCACTGTGTTAGCAAATTTCAAAACTATTTTCTTTGTCTTCTGTAACTCACCTCTCAGGGTCCAAGAACCCGGGCTTCAGCCTGAGCCTGAACATATACACTGCAATTAACCAGCCCCCTAGCCCAAGCCCAAGTCAGCCTGCGGGTTTTTAATTGCAGTGTAGACATATCCGTACAGGCCTATCTCCCCATCATAAGGGTAGCTGCAGCTGCCTTGTGCCTTATCGCCTCTTTCCCTGGTGCATTTCTAATTCCCCACCACCACATTTATGCCAGTGTAAGCCCTCCACTGACATTTTTGCCACCAGTTGTTTTATCCCACAATGTTGGTGAAATACATCTTTCACCTAACACCTATATCTTTTAAAACCAGTTTAACCATTAGACTAAATAAATGCTCATAAAAAGCAAATCAGAATGATTTTTAAGGGTATTTGCAGTCATATTACCATGGTTTAAAACCAGATAAATGTATAACGACAGGTGCTGTGGAGCTTCCTGCGTATGTCGTTGCTTGCATTGGGATGGACAAACTGGGAAGGAGAAACACATTGACTCCATTTCTTATATCAAGTGCAGTGATCTGTGCTTTGATTATGCTGATCCCTCAGGTTAGTCACTTACCATTTAAAATGTACCTATATTGTAGGGAATGTGAGACATGTTAATGCAACATCTCTTTCTAAAGCCTGAGATTAATTAAATGCAGTTTAGAAATGAAGCTGGAATTCTTTACAATAGATTTTCCATATTTCTGTTAAGGGTTCCAAACTAGCATTTCTAGCTCTTAATTAAACAAAGGGTTGGAAATAAGCTGTTTAGTAAACAAAACCACATACAGCCATTATTTATTGGTGAAAAATCAGGAAAGTATGGAATAAGTATTGCTCTCTGTTTACAGAAAGATTATAGTTTATGGTCTAAATTTTTCAAAATAAATGAATGGCATTGAATTTGGAATGATGAAATTTTCTGGTGCTTTATATATTTGTACACTCTTTTAATAGGATTTCAGTATATTATCTATCTTAGCAAATATGGCTGGAAAGTTTGCAATTGGCGTTGCATTTGGCCTCATTTACCTTTACACAGCAGAACTGTATCCAACAGTTGTACGGTAAGAACTTTAAAATAATTTGCCATATGTTTTTCATTATTTTGCTATTTCTTCCTTTCATTTGTTATGCTTTTGGGGCCAAATCCTGCACCCACTGAAGTCAATGGCAGTGCTCCAAGTGACTTTGCTAGTGTAGGATCAGTCTCTTTTTTGTTATAGAATTCTCTGGTTTTGGCTCTGCAGTAAATGTGTTTATTTTCTGTTCCCCTCTACATAGACTGGTCCCACTGAGGTACTGGAAACATGTTCAGTATTCTTAGCATTCAGTTCCCTCTTTCTGAATGTTCATGGTCATTAAGAATATGATTTATACTGAATGCTGAGTATACTTTTTATTCTATTTATAGAAGCAATCAAGTTCACTGTAAGATAAATTTAGATTAGCATAGTATTTTATAAGCATCTGTGCATTTCTAATTAATTGCTATATCTGATGTCACTCTCATTGGGCCTTGTGTCTTCTTGTTTTATCTCCAGGTCACTTGCTGTAGGAAGTGGGAGCATGATGTGTCGTGTAGGGAGCATAGTTGCTCCTTTTTGTGTTTACCTGACGAGTGTTTGGATCTTCATGCCACAGGTACGTGTTTATTTTGATAGTCAAAAAAAATTGTTATCCATTTTACTGAGATTTAAAGTTGAAGTGCAGTTATGTTCAAAAGGAAAGTGAGTTAAATATTCTCATTTTTAATTTAAATTCTCAATTTTTTAGCTATATATTTTTAAGAATATGAATCTGAACTCAGGAGTGAGCCTCTGAGGCACTGAAATCTTCTGAACAGTTGATATTACAGACACTTTAAAGAAGACAGACATATCTTGTATGCATTGAATACTGGTATAAAATTGTAATGATCTTTTGTACGAAGAGGTACTGTATCATTCATGTAATGTGGAGTGTCTCATTCCTAAATTGAAAGTGTTGTATTTAGTCAAGATCTTGATTGAGCAACCGTCTTTTCTCGTTGCTATCAATCTCCTTTTGAAGAAGCAGAATAGCCTAACACAGATGATGGGGAAGAGAGCAAACGTTAAATCCTGCTGATGACGACAAGATCCTCCATCTCTATCAGTCAAGTGAAGCATAGATGCCATGTTAGATCACATGAGATGAACTGGAGCCCTCTCTATGGAGAACAAGCCTAGCAAATCTAAGCTCTCATGAACCACCAGCCTCACTATGATCAAAACATCGTGCTGATATGGAGTGCTAAAAAGAATAAGGACAGAAGGAGCCAAATTGTGGGGCAATTCTCATGATTTGGCTCCTTCTGATGTTGAGGAGGTGGCATAGATGGGATAGTAAGAGCATAACCAGGTGAGAAATGACTACAGAAGAAAATGATGCTTTCGTGATGCTCATTAGGACTCTGACAGTCAACAAACCTTGGATTCAAGAGACATCTTCTTTTTGTAGGTGGCTGCAACCTCATTCCGTCATGTGATCCAACAGTCATCTGTAACTTTAACTGTCCCATGAAGATGAAATAGGGCAGTTTCTTTGTAGAAGAAATTGGGCACTTCCTTAGCATTACATGGATTTTGGAGTTCATTTTGTTCAAAATATTTTTAACTGTATAGTTATATTCAGTGCATACAAGTTATCCCCTATTCTCTTTATGAAACTTATTGTGTGTGCTGCTCAGAAATTCTACAATTGCTCAGTCTTGCTTTTTCAGAAGGGTAAGTTTAGGTTCATATACATAAATGGTTAGAAACCTTATATTGAGGAGTTAAACTAATAATGAGCTTATTTTACCCATTTTAATTTTTTAAAATTTACTTTTACTTCTTTGAAAAACCTTTACAACTCACCTTTAATATCACAGCTTATATGTGAATTACAGATGTAAAGAAGGTGACAGCATATTGCCTGAATTTTCAACCCAACCTGTCTTCCTGTGTTTCTGTTTTTGCACACACACAGTTGGGTTTTCCTACAAAGGTAGAGTAGTGTCCATTTGATTTTAAAAATATAAAATCTACATTTGTGAATGCTAGAGACTGGTTTGAGAAACTGTCTGAAAACTTAGCCCATTATGTAAGTAACCTATGTCCAGTTTTTTAGGATTCATTTGTGATGGTGGGGAAGCAGAGTAGGAATAAATAAATAAAGTTCCTAGCAAGCACTCTTATCACACCAAATAAATGAACCTAGAAAATAATGAAAAACAAGACCTGAAGAGCACAGTAATCATGGGAGAACAGTCTCCTTTGACTCTTCTTCCCTTCAGAGTTTTGCTTTTCATTAGCAGTGATAAGGTTTGTCTGTTCAGCACTCCTGCAGTTAAAACACAGCTGGGGGGGGGGGGGGGGGGAGTTTAAACATTTGAGAACACTGTAAGTGGCACTGCAAATATTTCAAATATGGATAACTCTCAGTACACTAAAACACTCACAGTGTGAAACTTCGTTACAATAGTGACTGTAAATGTGTGTTTTCATAATAAACTTCTACCATCAGGCATTTGTAAGTTCACTAAAAACTTTGCCTTGGGCTGAAGCTTATCATGCAAGGTCTCAGCTAACATACACATTTTTGGATAAAATGTGAACAAAATAGATTGATTTTTTAAAAATAGGCTGACATAGGTTATGTTGATGCAGTATATTGCTTATGCCACACATCCTATATTCCGTTAAATTTTTATTGCTACTCATTTTCACCATAACTCATTTGTGGCTCTGTCTCCCAAGAGTAATGCAAACCATCCCAAAGAATGCCAATAAATCTTGAAATAATACCTGCAGTTGTCTTGTTCATGCCACACATTGTAGAGAATTTGTGCGTTTAAAGTTTAAATAAAGGCACCAGTTCAGTAAAGCACTTAAGCATGTGCTCTAGTGCCATGAACGTCAAGAGAACTTAGTTAGCAAAAGTGTTTATGGACATGACTAATAGATTTTATTCCATATTTATCGTAAACATTTAAGGCAGTAATATGTATGAGACACATCACCGATCCCTGTGTTATAGGAATAATAACAATACACAAAAAGGTTTAAAACATTTATTATGAATAAGCAAAAGGCCAGATTGTGCACTCTCCTCCCCCATGCAATCTCACTGGTTTAAATAAATTCTGCATCTTGCCATTTAGATGACATTTTAAAAGTCAATTCATTAATCCAATATCCTCCAATTTATTTTTCTATTTTATCCTTTCTATGAAATACCTCAAAAGTCCTTTATAGAGAGAGGTAGAGGAAGAGAATGCTTTACAGCTCTGGGTACAGCAGCTCTCATATCAATAGGGGAAACTGACACATGAGATCGGAATAGGGTAAATAGCTGACAGTAAAAGATAGTAAAGAGGAAGGGAGTATGCTTGTGGAGTAGTTACAGTTAGGAGGGGAATAGATACATGCAGGGGCAGATTAGCGTATATTCATAGATTCTAGGGCTGGAAGGGACCTCGAGAGGTCATCGAGTCCAGCCCCCTGCCCTCATGGCAGGACCAAATACTGTCTAGACCATCCCTGATAGACATTTATCTAACCTACTCTTAAATATCTCCAGAGATGGAGATTCCACAACCTCCCTGGGCAGTTTATTCCAGTGTTTAACCACCCTGACAGTTAGGAACTTTTTCCTAATGTCCAACCTAAACCTCCCTTGCTGCAGTTTAAGCCCATTGCTTCTTGTTCTATCCTCAAATGCTAAGATGAACAAGTTTTCTCCCTCCTCCTTATGACACCCTTTTAGATACCTGAAGACCGCTATCATGTCCCCTCTCAGTCTTCTCTTTTCCAAACTAAACAAACCCAATTCCTTCAGCCTTCCTTCATAGGTCATGTTCTCTAGACCCTTAATCATTCTTGTTGCTCTTCTCTGGACCCTCTCCAATTTCTCAACATCTTTCTTGAAATGCGGTGCCCAGAACTGGACACAATACTCCAGTTGAGGCCTAACCAGCGCAGAGTAGAGCGGAAGAATGACTTCTCGTGTCTTGCTCACCACACACCTGTTAATGCAGCCCAGAATCATGTTTGCTTTTTTTGCAGCAGCATCACACTGTTGACTCATATTTAGCTTGTGGTCCACTATAACCCCTAGATCCCTTTCTGCCATACTTCTTCCTAGACAGTCTCCTCCCATTCTGTATGTGTGAAACTGATTGTTCCTACCTAAGTGGAGCACTTTGCATTTGTCCTTATTAAACTTCATCCTGTTTACCTCTGACCATTTCTCCAATTTGTCCAGATCATTTTGAATTATGACCCTATCCTCCAAAGCAGTTGCAATCCCTCCCAGTTTGGTATCATCTGCAAACTTAATAAGCATACTTTCTATGCCAATATCCAAGTCGTTGATGAAGATATTGAACAGAGCCGGTCCCAAAACAGACCCTTGCGGAACCCCACTCGTTATACCTTTCCAGCAGGATTGGGAACCATTAATAACTACTCTCTGAGTACGGTTATCCAGCCAGTTGTGCACCCACCTTATAGTAGCCCCATCTAAGTTGTATTTCCCTAGTTTATTGATAAGAATATCATGCGAGACCGTATCAAATGCCTTACTAAAGTCTAGGTATACCACATCCACCACTTCTCCCTTATCCACAAGACTCGTTATCCTATCAAAGAAAGCTATCAGATTGGTCTGACATGATTTGTTCTTTACAAATCCATGCTGGCTATTCCCTATCACCTTACCACCTTCCAAGTGTTTGCAGATGATTTCCTTAATTACTTGCTCCATTATTTTCCCTGGCACAGAAGTTAAACTAACTGGCCTGTAGTTTCCTGGGTTGTTTTTATTTCCCTTTTTATAGATGGGCACTATATTTGCCCTTTTCCAGTCTTCTGGAATCTCTCCTGTCTCCCATGATTTACCAAAGATAATAGCTAGAGGCTCAGATACCTCCTCTATTAGCTCCTTGAGTATTCTAGGATGCATTTCATCAGGTCCTGGTAACTTGCAGGCTTCTAACTTATCTAAGTGATTTTTAACTTCTTTTTTTATTTTATCTTCTAAACCTTCCCCCTTCCCATTAGCATTCACTATGTTAGAAGGCATTCCTTCAGACTTCTCGGTGAAGACCGAAACAAAGAAGTCATTAAGCATCTCTGCCATTTCCAAGTTTCCTGTTACTGTTTCTCCCTCCTCACTGAGTAGTGGGCCTGCCCTGTCCTTAGTCTTCCTCTTGCTGCTAATGTATTGATAAAAAGTTTTCTTGTTTTCCTTTATTCCTGTAGCTAGGTTGAGCTCATTTTGTGCCTTTGCCTTTCTAATCTTGTCCCTGCATTCCCGTGTTGTTTGCCTATATTCATCCTTTGTAATTTGTCCTAGTTTCCATTTTTTATATGACTCCTTTTTATTTTTTAGATCTTGCAAGATCTCGTGGTTAAGCCAAGGTGGTCTTTTGCCACATTTTCTATCTTTCCTACCCAGCGGAATAGTTTGCTTTTGGGCCCTTAATAGTGTCCCTTTGAAATACTGCCAGCTCTCCTCAGTTGTTTTTCCCCTCAGTCTTGATTCCCATGGGACCTTACCTATCAGCTCTCTGAGCTTACCAAAATCCGCTTTCCTGAAATCCATTGTCTCTATTTTGCTGTACTCCCTTCTACCCTTCCTTAGAATTGTGAACTCTATGATTTCATGATCACTTTCACCCAAGCTGCCTTCTACTTTCAAGTTCTCAACGAGTTCCTCCCTATTTGTTAAAATCAAATCTAGAACAGCTTCCCCCCAGTAGCTTTCTCAACCTTCTGAAATAAAAAGTTGTCTGCAATGCAGTCCAAGAACTTATTGGATAGTCTGTGCCCCGCTGTGTTATTTTCCCAACATATATCTGGATAGTTGAAGTCCCCCATCACCACCAAATCTTGGGCTTTGGATGATTTTGTTAGTTGTTTAAAAAAAGCCTCATCCACCTCTTCCACCTGGTTAGGTGGCCTGTAGTAGACTCCTAGCATGACATCACCCTTGTTTTTTACCCCTTTTAGCCTAACCCAGAGACTCTCAACACTTCCGTCCCCTATGTCCATTTCCACCTCAGTCCAAGTGTGTACATTTTTAATATATAAGGCAACACCTCCTCCCTTTTTCCCCTGTCTGTCCTTCCTGAGCAAGCTGTACCCATCCATACCAACTTTCCAATCATGTGTATTATCCCACCAAGTTTCGGTGATGCCAACAATGTCATAGTTGAATTTATTTATTAGCACTTCCAGTTCTTCCTGCTTATTACCCATACTTCTCGCATTTGTATACAGGCATCTAAGATACTGATTTGATCTTGCCTCCCAGTTTTGCCCTGACCCTCCTATCTCTTTGCCATTAGAGCCCACGCTCCCTCCTATTTCCGACCCATCTCCCAGGTCCCCATGTTCTCCACTTACCTGTGGGCTTTGCTCACCTGTCCCTGTCAAACCTAGTTTAAAGCCCATATGGCCCATGTCCAGGGGCCCCGGCCAATTGGGGGGCCCCTGCAGGACCGCCCAAACTCTGCCCCACCCCCTGCTCCTCCTCTCTGCCCCCGGGGCCCTGTCCCTCCTCATCCTCTTCCTCCTGAGGCCCTGCCGCCGGCTAGGCCGGACACAGGAGTTGTAGGATGAGCATGTTCCCCACGCCGAGCTTCCCCCCTCCCAGCCCCTCCCTTCCACATGGAGCTGCCCCCAACCCCTCTCTTTCCCCCCTCCCTCCTGCACAGAGCTGGCCCCACACCCTTAGCCCCTCTCCCTCACGCGCGGAGCTGCCCCCCACCCAGCCCCTCTCTTTCTCCCCTCCCTTCTGCATGGAGCTGCCCCCCTCAGCCCCTCTTCTTCCCCCCCATTTTACACCTGGGTATAGTAAAACACACAGAAGTTAAGTGAATTGCCTACAGTCAAGCATAAAGTGAATCAAGTATCACTGCTAGTTAGAGAACTCAAAAGTCCAGCCTGCCAGTCTCCAGCTCTTACCAGTAGACAGTACTGTTTTACTAGAAAACCTCATGTCTCAGCTATTACAATATTTGGCACTTAGGCAAAGTTCTCTGGCATAATGCCATATTATGTGTACAGACAGGTGCAGTGGTGCACACTCACTCACCTGAAACTCAGGTTCCAAAACTACTGTCACAAGTATCAGCAGGGTTATTAATTCAAAAACCAACAATTTATTGACAAGATGACAACGAGGAGTTGGGGTGCCCTGCCCCCGAGGGGGTGCCATCCAGGACAGGTGGAGGGTCCAGGGCTCCCCACAACAGCCCAGGCTCCCTGGGCAGCTTTTACCATGGCTCGACATCCGGCCAGGCCAGGAGACAGGGCCATCGGGGGAATGGGAGGAGCAGGGGGTGGGGCCCCATGGTGGGATGTGGGGGGGCGGGGAAATGTTCCTTGTGCCAGGGTCCCAATAAATCTTAATCCGCCTCTGGATAGATGTGCTTAATGGGGGGAAGGGTGAGTATGATTCAGAATGAATTGGAGACTAACTGGAACAGTATGGTGGGATTTCCAAAAGCATTCAGCACTGGCCTACCTCTATTCCCACTGAAATGACGGGAGCCTGATTCACATTTTTACTAAGGCTCTTTTGCACCACAGTGGTCATATAAAGATGCTTTAAAGTGGGAGTACATTTCATGTACACCCACTTTCAGCCCTTTGCACTGTGTAAAGAAGTTTAGTGTAGATGAAAATCAGGCCCTAGAAATTTTACCATTGATGTCAGTGTGACCAGGAAAAGGCCAAACCTGAGCACTTTTGGAAATTCCACCTAACAGTTTTAAGGCAAGATCTAAACAGAAGCAGTGTGGGAGATTTCCAGACAGTCAATGTGGCAGCACAGGTCAGAATGACTCTTAACTATGGAGAGTTGACTACAGGAGAAGTGAACGATTTCCTACTCCAAAAGCATCCACTGAATGCTTTTATAGATCGTGTTATTTTTCTCAAAATTTGTGATATAACAGTAACATTATGATGGCAGAAAAAGTGAGGGAAATTTTCTAATTCTTCATTGTAGGAATGTAACACTACAATGAAAGTAAAATTGTGTAGCATTCAACAGTATTTTGCTTAGTTTTTTACTCTTTTAGCTTTTGCACTCAATATGAGTGTAAGAGAGAGTGTTTGAAACAGAGGTAATTCTGCTTCTCGCAGAGGATTGCTTAAGACAATTGGTGGCGCTGGCCCTGGGGGATCACACACAGCTTGGTGTTTCTAACTGAAAATAACTCTGTCACGTTACAGCTGAGAGTTCAAATTTGAAATCTCCTTTCTGACTTCCAAAGAGCTATTCTCATTTAGAATTAGGGGGTGGTTGCCTGCCAGTGTGCCCATATCTGTCTGAAGTGCTGTGTTATGAAAGTCATAGCCACAGCGATTTCATATGTTCTCTCTCATGTTTAGAGGGAAAGTTCTAAACAAATTGGATCAGAGCTTGGGATCAGTACACAGCAAGTTGAGGATATCACAGTATCAAAATGCACAGAATAACAATTGTAAAACAGAAAAAGAAGCCTGCGAGAAATGGTGTATTAAAGACATGTATTTACAGAGAAGTAGAGAGCGTAATGGGATAAGATTGAAGATTAGTGTGTTAATGCCTGTACAATGCTTTGAAGATGTTAATTGCTAAGTATTATTCTTATCAAACAATAAAAATTAAAGAAAAGAGAAAACAAGGAAGAATTTTTAAAAGTACTGATTGTCCAGGGCAGTGGTTTTCAAGCTGTGGCCCACAGACCCCTGGGGTGTCTGCAGATTGTGTCTAAGTGGACCATGAAAGGTGACTATGAAAATAAAGTTTCAGATCCAAGAAAAGGCATTCTGTTTTTCTAATCAATCAAAAGTACAGTATGTGAATTTCCTCACCTACAGGTCAAAACCTGGAAGTATTGTTGTTACCATAGAAGCCCACAGTTCAGCGCCTTTCTCAGACTGCATCAAATGCCAGGCCGAGCACCTGCAACATTTATGGTTGAATTCTACTCAGTCCGTTTTCAGTCTAAGACTTCTATGGTAGTGGTCTGCAGACCACAGGTTGAATTTCCACCGGGGTCTACCCCTCCATTCAGAATGTTTTAGGGGGTCTGAAAATGAAAAAAGGTTGAAAACCACTAGTCCAAGGCAACAAATTGATGGGAAATCATCTATTGTTCTTTGGGACAGCATCTTCCTGCGTATGTGCACCTAGCACAGTGGATCCTGATCCTAATTGTGGTCTTTGGCTACTACCACAATAAAATAATGATAATAATAATAGTACACACTGAAATCACAGTGCACATATCCAGATCATAAACAAAATGCATGGGTCAGTTAGAAACTGGGCCCCTGTCAGCTTTCTCTCTCTGACTCAGGACATCATTCCTCTTCAGAACAGCATGTAAGTATGTACTTAAGCATTTTCCTGCATAGGAATGGACTTAAACATGTGCTGAAGTGCTTTCTTTAATCAGGATCTCTATTATCACAGTTAAGAGATCCTGACCTACAGCTTGCACTGGAGAAAGGTGCTCGAATACTATGATGATGGGTAGAGTAGGTAGACCAAGAGCCAGGTCTACGGCTTCTTTTTCCCCCTCTGTGTGACAGCAGGGAAGTTGTAGTCCAATAAAAATAAATGTAAAATTAATTTAAGCAATCTTACAATTACTTTTAAAATTACTATCTGCTAAAGAGAATAATTTTTCAATGAAGTTGCATGCATTCTGTTCACTTCTGCAAAGTTGTTCCTGCTTACACTGGACCTGTATTTAGCTCATTGTGTAAAACATTTTACTTGGCCTGTGTTAACTTTGCTGGACAACCTGTCATTTATTCATGTATTTATTTTTGTTTTATTTTAGCAATGGTAGCAGGGAACATTTAAGACTTTTGATCTTTGGTTTTCATTGAAGTTCACTGTGCTCCCAAATTTTAAAAGTATCTTCGCAAGCAAGACCAATGTTTTCCATGAACCCAAAAACATGTTTATCCCTTACATTAATTGTTTATTTCTTCCAGTTGCTTGTTGGAATCATGGCCTTTCTGAGTGGAATGCTAACATTAATGCTCCCAGAAACTCTTGGAAAACCATTGACTAATACTTTGGCGGAAGCTGCAGAACTGGGAACAAACAAGAACAACTGTTCGGGAAAATCACCCCCAGCACAGAGTGGTGCAGTGTTAGAAAAGATAGAGATGCTTAGCCAAGAGTCACACAGCACTGATGAATAAAGCAACATCAAGATTGCTGTCACCAGTTTTAATCCTCATTAATTCTATAAAACCATTTATTAGAGCAACCTAACCATGTTTTTAATGCACGCGTCTTTTAATTTGTATGCAATCTTGCCGTTTCTAGAGGGCAAATATAAAAAGGTCTGGTAGAAAATTTGAAAAGATTTTTAGAGCCACTCTCAAACTTAATCATACTTTTAAAAATCTGTTTCATTTGCTTTGACTAGTTGGAGTGATTATTGTTCATTTGGAAGATACCAGGTTTTCCCAGATTCACATATTTCCTTTCACTGCTTTAGATTTTCTGCAGCTGTGCTTGTACTCTCATCATGAAATCCCCTGTCAATAACGGCCACATTACAACTGACAGACACAAGCTTGCGACTTTTTAACATGCTACAATCAAGCACACAGTACTAATTCAACAGAAAAGGCCCTTAATTACTGTGAAAGGTTAAACAGAAATAAAGATTTCTGTTTTTCAAACTTTCTTCTGGAGAGACTGCCATTGCTAAAAATGAAAATATTCTATGCAACAGCTTCTGACAAAAAAAAATCATTCTCAATTTGCAGAATGTGCAAATAGTATGAATGCTATTCATTTTGTTTAATGTCAAATGTATTTTTTGTTATTGATTTAGAGAGAAAACTGCTTTGGGACTCTGTTGCGTATCAGTAAAGTCTATGTATACAGATAAAATCTGGTATTTTTGGAAAACCTTATTCATTCCAGACTGTTACATTAAATGGCCCTTTCCCATTAATTTCTGTTCAGACCTATCATCAGTTTCTTTATATCATCCTAGGGTAAAACCAACTCCTGTGCAAAGCAACCACACAAGGCTTATGTATCTTTTTAGTGCTCAAAATAGGATTTAAGTAGAACTTAAGTATTGCATAGGTCTTGTGCAGGGCTGAACACTTAGGCTCAGATCCTCAAAAGTATTTAGGTGCCTGATTCCAATAGGAGCTGGGCCTTAGTGAATAAGTGATGTATAACTGCTAGCATCAAAACGTTATTTTTCTCATGGACCATCTATTTGTAGCTCCATTTATTCAACACTATACTGAACCAAATGCTAAAAAAATTGATTTTTGGTGGAAGAAACTTATCAACCATTAGAAATGGATGCAACAGTCACTAATTCCTGCAGATGCCTGTGAAACATCCAGAGCTGGTGCTAGCCCATTGGAAGTCCTAAGCAGAAATATTTTTGCTCCCCCACTCCAATACTAAAACAGGAAAGTTCTTATAATAAAAAGTGAATGGGGGCCCCCCTTGAGCTGCTTGGGGCCCTATGCAATTGCTTAGTCCGCTTATGCCTAGTGCCGGCTCTGAAAACATCCCCCTGTTATATCACTTGTGCTGATCCACATGAGTGAAGGAGACTGTAGAAAACACTAACAGAGAGAGATTGAGGACATCATTTCACTCTAGCTGCTATTTTGATAATTTTCTATCCCAGCCCTCCCTTTTGAGTCTACCTCTAGAGCTAGCCATTTCTTCCATAACTGTTCAGCCTTCCGTATTGTGCATAAAGATTCTACATGCTATGTAAGTAATGGCTTGAACTCTGCTCTCAGTTACATCTATACAGCTCCTCTGACTTCAGAGAGTTCTGAAAGAAGAATATGATTCAATATCTCTGCGCCTCTCTAACAGGAAACAAAGCATCTCTCTTCAGTTATGGCACTGTCCTGGAGTTCAAAGTATATAATCATAGAAGATTAGGGTTGGAAGAGACCTCAGGAGATCATCTAGTCCAACCCCCTGCTCAAAGAAGGACCAACACCAACTAAATCATCCCAGCCTTAAAAAGGGCTTTGTCAAGCCGGGCCTTAAAAACCTCTAAGGATGGAGATTCCATCACCTCCCTAGGTAACCCATTCCAGTGCTTCACCACCCTCCTAGTGAAATAGTGTTTCCTAATATCCAACCTAGACGTCCCACACTGCAATTTGAGACCATTGCTCCTTGTTCTGTTGTCTACCACTACTGAGAACAGCTGAGCTCCATCCTCTTTGGAACCCCCCTTCAGGTAGTTGAAAGCTGCTATCAAATCCCGCCTCACTCTTCTGCAGACTAAACCAGCCCAGTTCCCTCAGCCTCTCCGCGTAAGTCATGTGCCCCAGCCCCCTGATCATTTTTGTTGCCCTCTGCTGGACTCCAATTTGTCCACATCCTTTCTGTAGTGGGGGCCCCAAAACTGTACGCAATACTCCAGATGTGATCTCACCAGTGTCGAATAGAAGGGAATAATCACTTCCCTCGATCTGCTGGCAATGCTCCTACTAATGCAGCCCAATATGCCGTTATCCTTCTTGGCAACAAGGGCACACTGCTGACTCATATTCAGCTCCTCATCCACTGTAATCCCCAGGTCCTTTTCTTCAGAACTGCTGCTTAGCCAGTCGGTCCCCAGCCTGTTGCGGTGCCTGGATTCTTCCATCCTAAGTGCAGGACTCTGAATTTGTCCATGTTGAACCTCATCAGATTTCTTTTGGCCAATCCTCCAATTTGTCTAGATCACTCTGGACCCTATCTGTACTCTCCTGCGTATCTACCTCTCCCTCCCAGGTTAGTGGCATCTGCGAACTTGCTGAGGCTGCAATCCATCCCATGATCCAGATAATTAATAAAGATATTGAACAAAACTAGCTCCAGGACCAACCCCTTGGGTACTCCACTTGATACCGCCTGCCAGCGAGACATTGAGCCGTTGATCACTACCCATTGAGTCCGACAATCTAGCCAGCTTTCTGTCCACCTTATAGTCCATTTAAACAATGCATACTTTTTTATCTTGCTGGCAAGAATACTGTGGGAGACCGTATCAAAAGCTTTGCTGAAGTCAAGATATATCGCGTCCACTGCTTTCCCCATATCCACAGAGCCAGTTATCTCATCATAGAAGGCAATCAGGTTGGTCAGGCATGACTTGTCTTTAACTGAATCCATATTGACTGTTCCTGATCACCTTCCTCTCCTCCAATTCCTTCAAAATGGTTTCCTTGAGGACCTGCTTCATGATTTTTCCAGGGACTGAGGTTAGGCTGACCAGACTGCAGTTCCTTGGTTTCTCCTTCTTCCCTTTTTTAAAGATGGGGCACTATATTTGCCTTTTTTCAATTGTCTGGGAACTCCCCCGATCATCATGAGTTTTCAGAGATAATGGCCAATGGCTTTGCAGTCACATCAGCCAATTCCCTCAGCACCCTCGGATGCATGTGTGATGGGTTTGGTCACAGAGACCCCCTTGGGACTGTCACCTGACGTGCTGGAATTACCTTTGAGCCCATTTTCCCTGCCAGCTTGGGACCCCAGAACCCTGCCTTGTTGAGCCACACATGCTAGCCTGCTGCAACACAGACCCAGGTCTGTTTCACACCCCCAAAGCTGCAGACTTTTAACCAAAAACTGCTCATAAGGTCACCTATCTCCAGCACCCAGAAACCCAGCTCCCAATGGGATCCAAACCCCAAATAAATCTGTTTTACTCCGTATAAAGCTTATACAGGGTAAACTCATAAATTGTCTGCCCTCTATAACACTGAGAGAGAGAGATGCACAGCTCTTTGCTCCCCCAGCTATTAATCACTTACTCTGGGTTTATCAATAAACAAAAGTGATGTTAAGTATAAAAAGTAGGATTTAAGTGGTTCCAAGTAATAACAGTCAGAAGAAAGTAAATTACCAAGCAAAATAAAACAAAACACGCAAGTCTAAGCCTAATACATTAAGAAACCAATTACAAGTAAAATCTCACCCTCAGAGATGTTTCAATAAGCTTCTTTCACAGACTAGACTCCTTCCTATTTTGGGCCCAATCCTTTCCACTGGTACAGTCCTTGTTAGTTCCAGCAGTTATCTTAGGTGAAAAGCAGGGGCTTTCTCATGATTGGGATCCTCCTTGTTCTACTCCACCCCCTTTTATAGCTTTGGCACAAGGCGGGAATCTTTTATCTCTCTGGGTCTCCACCCCTCCTTCTAAATGGAAAACTATCAGATTTAAGATGGATTCCAGTATCATGTGACATGGTCACATGTCCTGTAAGACCCCCCAGCCTCCATTCTTCCTGGGCTGGCCTACACATATACAGAAAGGTTTGCAAGTAAACAGAGCCATTTACAGCCAATTTTCCTAGTCAATGGGAGCCATCAAGATTCTAAACCACCATTAATGTCCCACACTTTGCATAATTACAATAGGACCTCAGAGTTATATTTCATATTTCTAGTTTCAGATACAAGAATGATACATTCATACAAATAGGATGAACACACTCAGTATATGATATGCTTTGTAATGATACCTTACAAGAGACCTTTTGCATAAAGCATATTTCAGTTACATTATATTCACACTCATAAGCATATTTCCATAAAACATTATGGAGTGCAATGTCACACCATGGACTTGTGTATGTCCAGCTTTCCTAAATAGTCCATAACCTGTTCTTTCACCACTGAGGGCTGCTCACCTCCTCCCCATACTGTATTGCCCAGGACAGCAGTGTGGGAGCTGACCTTGTCTGTGAAAACCGAGGCAAAAAAAGCATTGAGTACTTCAGCTTTTTCCACATCATCTGTCACTAGGTTGCCTCCCCCATTCATTAAGGGTCCCAAACTTTCCCTGACCTTTTTTTTGTTGCTAACGTACCTGTAGAAACCCTTCTTGTTACCTTCATATCCCTTGCTAGCTGCAACTCCAGTTGCGTTTTGGCCTTCCTGATTACACCCCTGTATGCTTGAGCAATATTTTTATACTCCTCCCTAGTCATCTGTCCAAGTTTCCACTTCTTATAAGCTTCCTTTTTGTGTTTAAACTCACCGAAGATTTCACTGTTAAGCCAAACTGGTTGCCTGATCAACCATCTCATGGTCACTGCTGCCCAGGTTGCCACCTACTTCTACTTCCCCTACCTATTCTTCCCTGTTTGTAAATAACAAGTCAAGAGGAGAATGGCCCCTGGTTGGTTCCTCCAGTAGTTGCACCAGGAAGTTGTCCCCAACATGCTCCAAAAACTTCCTGGATTGTCTGTGCACTGCTGTATTGCTCTCCCAGCTGATGTCAGGGTGATTGAAGTCCCCAATTAGAATCAGGGCCTGTGTTCTGGAAACTTCAGTTAATTGTCCGAAGAAAGCCTCATCTACCTGGTCTGGTGGTGTATAGCAGATGCCCACCATGACATCACCCTTGTTGCTCTTGCGTCTAAACTTAACCCAAAGACTCTCAACAGGCTTTTCTCCAGTTTCATACTTGAGCTCTGAGCAATCACACTGCTCCCTTACATACAGTGCAACTCCTCCACCTTTCCTCCCCTATCTGTCCTTCCTGAACAGTTTATACCCATTCATGTCAGTGCTCCAGTCATGTGAGCTACCCCACCAAGTCGCTGTTACTCCAATCACATCATAGTTCCTTGACTGTACCAGGACTTCCAATTCTTCCTGCTTGTTTTCCAGGCTTCTTGCGTTCGTGTACATACACCTAAGATAACTAGCTGGTTGCCCTACTTTCTCAATATGAATCAGGAGGCCCCTCTTGTTGCACCCTCCTCCTTGTGTTTCCTCCCGGTATCCCACTTCTCCACTTACTTCAGGGCTTAGGTCACTGTCCCCGTAGTACCGTACTATTCTGGGTTCAAACTAAGGAAGAAATCATGTCCTGTGTGAGGAAAAAACATACCGTGAAGCCTGGAAAAATCAGCAAGTCAAAACTTAGGGAGTTTCTATTGATAATACTGTATGAAGTAGAAAGGGGACTTTGTGCTCCTCCCATCACATGGATGTGCTGATATACACAGGGAAATCCCACAGAATTCAAGACATGCAACTAGGACTGGGGCTTTTGTTTGGAGACCTAGGCACTAATTCAACAAACTCTTACACATCTTAACCACATGAGTAATCCCTTCTCTACCCAGCAAAGCACACACTTACCTGCTTTCCTGAACAGGAATGGGATTATTCACATGCTTGGGGCAATGTGTTTGCTGAATTGGGGCTCCAGTGCTTTTGTACTGCTCCCTGGCCATGCAGCTTCCTCAGTAGCTGTACTTAACACCAGCAGTTCTTTCCCCTTTATGGGGTGTTTTATAGTGCAGGAGGGAAACAGCATAATAGAATTCTAACAGGGAAGGAAATTGATATTTTCTGATATTACAGCTGCCAGTGCCACTGTTTAATTAAAAGTTTAGGTTGCTACACATTGCCAAATGCTGTTTTGGAATACATGGTCCACTGTATAATGACATCTTGAGGACTAAGAGTACTAAAGCTACTCCTTAATCCTGACCATATACGGAGCATTACTATATACTTCTAACAAGCTATTAGAACAAAACTAAAGTTAATTCCAGGACTAAGGTGACTACATGAAAAATGAATTTAGGTCTGCTCCAATCAAAGTCAGTGAATGGCATAAGTTCTATTGACTTGGGTGATTCAGGACCAGACCCTTGTTCAAAATGTGTAAAAAAAAGAAGGAAATTAAACGCAGTACTTAAATACCCAAAAATGTTTACACATTTCCATTGCTGTTAACTGGAAAGCTGGGTAAATCATTAGGGGCTGCAATTTTAATGCTAATTGCAACAGAAAATGTAGCCTGGTGTCAAAGTACTGGTACTGGTATCAAGATGGGAAGGTCAGAACTTCAGTAAGGAGTACAGACAACAGAATGATAGTTCTAGATCTATTTTTAGGTAAGAAATGCATTTCATGGATGTAAATACACCAAAACAACCTCAGAAAAATGCAGGGACTCAATCATCCTAGGTCTGAGGAACCATGTTGAGATGAAGACTAGAGGATTAGTTATTGAATGGAGAAGAGTTGGCTTTCTAAGATAAATCATACACCCTGAGACCTGGAGTGCAATTGGGCACCCTTTTCTTTCAATTGAAGAAAAACATCAATTGTTTAGTAAAATATTTTATTTTTTCAAATAGGGAAACCACAGCTGTTTATGTACTTCCATGTTTGTAGCATTTCCGAAAGTTTTTGTTTTTAGCAAGGATTGTACTACTGACAAAAGTATGTTTGACATTAGTATTACATTTATAAATATTACATAGCATAAATGTGGAGAGGGAGAGTTTCTCTCTTAACATTTTTTTCAAAGGATCTGGACCTTCTTTAAAGAGAGCCTTGATTTTAAGAATAATCATTTCTAATCCTTTGGGGGCATGTTTTCCTCGTAATGCTCATGAAAAAAATCCCATTAACTGTATCTCTTATTTTCTCCTTAGTCTTGATAGTGGGTCAATTATATCTTACTAATTAATGGTTCCGACTGTTCCTGATGATTTATAAGCTATTTCCTTTTAATTGTGGTTCATCATAATTGCCGGTCATTTTGCTGTAAAATGTTTATATCCTAAAATTGATATAACATTGTATCGTACAACAGTGAGGGTTATCAGACTAATACTTCCTGGGCAGGGGTGAAAGTAACTTAAAGGACTTACTGGTACTCCGGAGTCCTGAGCAAGGGGCTGGGCCTCAGCCGTGAGGGGCATGGCCTCAACTGGAAGTGGTGGGGTCTTTAGAGCACTGGCTCTTGCCCGTACGCTGTACCGGGGCGTACCGGCTTACTTTCACCTCTGTTCCTGGGTGAACAAGTGTAATGATTAACATTTGTTGAATTTTAACTGAAGAACAATAATAAAGTGATATGCTTGATATTTTAAATCAGATGCATTTTTTAAACTAAGCTTTAAGATGTATTTTCTAATTTAATGTCTGACTTTAATGTCTTTTTATACATTTTGGTAGTTTAAATCCACTATGAGAAAAATAGCTATGCAAACTGTGTACGCTATGGGCCAAGTCCAGTGGGCTGTGCACTGAATGTGTCAATAGTGGACGAATCTCCCCCCACGTTATTGTGTAGCTGGTTCACAGAGACTGAAGAAGGTCCACATTCCCAACTCTGGGGTGGGTAGAACTAGAGGATTCTCTGGCCTTGCACTGCTGTTCCCTCGGTTTATGCCCACCCATCCCCTGTATTCTGTCATGCAGGGACCCTCCACAGGGTTTGGTTCTGCACCATCTCAGGCCTATCCACCCATTTTTATGGCCTTCCAAAATCCAGCCTCACCTTGTACAGCAGATTTATACTGCTGGAGGCCTCTGTGGATACTGGATTTGTCCTATATATATGTGTCAAATGTACTTCTAAGATACTTGCCTAGATCTCATAACAAGTATAAAAGATAGAAAAGATTAAAAGACTAGTTATGAATTTAAACAATTACAAGATTATCTGTGATATCAAAAGAAATTCCTGTTGTACGCAATAAAACAACACCCATATTGTTGAATCACTCATGAAAAAAGGTTAAGGGAAATCCATATACGGTAGTTATTCTTGCAGTTGATTTGTGATACCAGATTCTATATACCAGGCAATTTATCCATTTTGATAATAGATGAGGGACATATATACTCTTCTAATTGACCTTGTCTACTGTGTTAAATGCAGCATACATGAATTTAATACAATATACATTATCCGGGCAATGGAATTTTGTTTTTCCATGTATGTATTTATTATCTCAAAGTATGTAGAACAATAAAGTGGAATATGCATTTAATATTTATCACCATGGCTTCAGAGGCAGTTGTGCACTTTTTCTTTTTCCCTTATATAGTCATTCATATACACTGGTGTTATAAACTCATTCTGAGGAGCTATATTAACACCTGGAAGGTCTATAGAATGATTTCCTTCAGGGACACTGTACTGTATTAAGGTTTTTGCATGCTTTGGGTTGACAGTTATCACTTGTGTGTCTCTGTCATTTGTGTTTGCTGTTAAAAGGCAGTGTCAGCTGGGAGCTATACAATATAATAAGATTCAGGATTGTAACTTTGTGTCACTCTGAAGCCTATTATGTCTGTAGAGTCCTAGACCATTGTAATATCAGAGGTAACTCAACCAATCCCCACCCTTTCTCTTCAGCTAATTTGCATGCGACTCTTGTTTCTTTGGTTTTATGAGGGAGACTGCACAGATGGTCGATTGGTTGGCCCAACTGCCACACCCATGTGCCCAACTGTCACCCACACAAATCCACACAACTCTTCTAGCACAACTCTCCTTACACACAAATCAACACAACCATCCACACATCACAACCAACACACACACACCACAACCAGCATACACAATAACCACAAAAACACACAGCCCCTCATCACAGCACACATCCCTCATTCACTACCTGGACAAATCAACACATATCTTCCAGCACAACACCTCCTAGACAAAGATCAACACAACCACCCACACAACATAACCAGCATGCAAATGGGATTCACACTTATTGTCAAATTTTTTAGTTTTTCAGTTATTTCTAGCTTTTTTACACACAATTGTATTAATTACACCCATGTGATTGTGCGGGCTTTCAGCTACTAGTAGAATGTGATCCTTTTCTGCCAAGACTTGATATAAACTTGCCATTGTAGAAGTCTCTCAGCCAAATTCAGTCGTGACAAAAATGGCTGTATTGTTGTATGATGGGTTTGAGTTGGCTAGAAAGCATCAATTTGGCATTCAGTGGGTGTGGAAAATGTATCACTTAAACATAGAGGGGCAAGAGGGAGTGTGATGGCACGTCTGCCCCACACTGGCAGATAAGGGGTTAAAGAGCCCTAGGGAGGCCATGCAAAAAGCAGCCAATAGGAGGGGGACTATGAGGAGTGGCCAATCAGGGCCCAGCAGACCCATATAAAAAGAGCTGCAAGGCAGAACAATGTCAATAGCTACCTGGAGATTGGGGAGGGAGTACTGTCTGGAGTAGGCTGCAACTCTGCAGCACTTTGGACAGAGCAGTGCATGCGGGAGAAGAGAAGGCACTCCAGATGGGCTGCTGAGACTGAGGAGGGTGCTGTGGCCATGGGGAAGTGGTCTGGGGAAATGCAGCGATAGTAGAAGCAAAGGAATGCAGTTAAGTGACTGTGGTCTGGAGGGTCCCTAGGCTGGGACCAGGAGAAGTGGGCAGGCCCAGGTCCCCCACACTCGCCACTGGGGAAATGGGAGGACAATTGACTCCAGTTACCAGTGTGGAAGCGTCTGGACTAGGAGCTAAACCTCCCCGGAATGGGGGGAACATAGTCAGTGACACAGCCGGGGGGCCAACCCACAAAAAAGACACACTGGTTCCTGAGGTTGCGAGAGGGGCTGTAGGCAGATGGCAGAGATTGGATGACGGTGTGCAGCCCACGGATGGGGGCATCGGCCTCAAGCTAATCCCCAAGACTGCCAGCAGAGTGAATGATGCACACTGTGATGCGGGGGTATATGGTAGCAGGAAAACAGGAGAGTGTAAGATAAAGCAACTTCTAGACCTACCTTTCCTGCTGTCCCTCTTTAGTCCAGCAATGCATACGTTACATTTATTTTCCACTGAACGCCAAATTGGTGTATGTTATACAACGTTCCGCTGACATGTACTTCCAAGTGTTTGTGTCATCACCAAATTTTGTCCTTACTGGTTTATCTGAACTTTATCTGTACTTGCCAGATGCCAGTTAGTAGAGTTTGCTTCAGGAGTTGAACCTAAACTGAAAGGTACTGGTAGGAAAAATGTATGTAGAAGACAAAAGGTATTTAGTGGAGCAAATATCTCAAGCCTGTTCAGAGACCTGTTTGTTAAAGATTAGGGCCTTGATTCTCCTCTCACACCAGTTTTACATGCACAGTTCCATTGAGTTCAGTGACATAACTGCTAATTTACATCAGTATAAATAAGAGGAGAATCAAGCCCAAGGAATGTACCTCAATTAGAAAAGTTCCCATTGAAAGACACCTAAGACGTTGGCAAATGCAGAGTAACAGAATTTAGCCTGGACTGCCAGTGCTTAAAACATGCCCAGTTGCAGACCTGGGTAATACATTTTTGAAAAAGCTAGCCAGGTGTCTGAGGGGCACACATTTTCAGTACTGGTTAGGGGAAAACTCCCTTGGATTGATTGCTTTCCCCATTTGCTACCTCCTGGGGAAAAGCAGCCCTTAAGGGCTGTTGCAGGAGGCAGGCAGAGCTCTCTCCCGCTCCCCACTCAGGAGCCGACGACATTCTCACAGGAGGGGATATTGGAGGAGTGAGCAGAAAGAGCCCACCAGCTCACAGCGGCTCCACTCCCTCTTCTCCCTGCCCCTTCTGTGAGCAATGGACTCAGAATGGTTCGCTGCTCATCTCCGCTCCCAGATGTGAAAAAATGAGACATAGCGGATCAGATGTAGTGGTAAATACAGTGGTAGTTGGGTCTAGTGGTCAGTGTGGGGCAGTTGAGGTGAGGAACTGGAGACAGAGGTTGGAGACAGAGTCAGGAGTAGGATCAGAGTAAAGCAAGAGTGGGGCTGGGAGCTAGGCTTGAGCAAGACTGGGAACAAGGCTCGAACAGGCCAAGGCCTATGAAGTCTGTCACCACTATCTGGCAGGGGAGAGTTCCAAGCCCTGTAGTGACACTGGGCAGACTGAGGGGCTGTTGCTCCCATGAGGTTTATATACTTGCCCTGAGAGTCACCAGACCAGCTCCTGGCTTGTGGATTGGCTGGAGCCTAGCACAGGAATGACTAATCACTGCATGTGGATTAATCAGACTCTAGTTCAGGGATGACTCATCACTTCACATCAGGAGTTGCATGAGGATCAGGGTTGAGGCTGGGGCGTAGGCAGAACTGATGAGAGATTGGAGGGGCAGAATAGATGTGGAAACAGAACTGATGTATTAGAGGGAACTGTGGGGACAGAATTGATTTGTGCATTCGGAGCAGAATTAATTGCTGAACAGGATGGGCAGACATGAGGGTAATGATAGTCCTATGTGCTTTTTTCAGGCCACTTTATGCATGCATACTGCATCATAGAAAAGACATGAGCAGCAAAGGAAGACACGGATCTGTGGAACTGGTATGTATAGCTAATTCTTGACAAACAGTGCAGAAATCTTTTATGAATGACTGTTAGAAGAACCTTTATGCTCAAGAAAACAAGTTCCATTCATTAATATAGTTTAATCACAAAGGTTTCTAAATACAAATGATCCTTTCAAAGGAATTCTACAGATTCTTTAAAAAGTTCATAGATTGTATGACTGTCAGAAATAATGTAGTAGGTCTCATCTAAACCAACATATTGTTTAGCTGCATTACTTTCTCCTATGGAGTCTTGTATAATACTCAGATGTTTGTTGCAGATAAATAGGATCCACCCAGAGGAGTCTGGTTGTTAGTGCTCCCCTCTGATATGTCTTGTGGCAGATGAACTGACTGTCACAGTTGTTTGTAGTGTTGTTGTAGCCATGTTGGTCCCATGATATCAGAGAGACACAAGGTGGGTGAGGTAAACTCTTTTATTTAGAAGTTGGTCCAATAAAAGATATTCCCTCACCCACCTTGTGTCTCTGACTACCAGAGGACAGAACAGACTATCACAACTTTAAGGGAAATTTTATAACATCCTATCACCACTGTTTGATTAGAAAGAAAAGTAGCTTCAGTTATACTGACCATGATGCCTAAGAAGCTAAGAATCACCAGATCTTTGTGTTAAATACAATCACAAGTCATCTTAATATGTAAGGCAATATTCCTATTATCTCATCCTGTCTTGAGAGTATTGCCCCAAGACTGAATAAATGCCATCTGCAAGTGAACAGTAAAATGATAAGCATTGGAATCTTAGTGGGAGCTACTTTTCTAAAAATAACTAGCCACTCATGTTGACTTTCATGATCTTGGAGCTGCTCAAAGAAGAAATGGCACAGAAGGACTCCATTCTCTCCCTGGGGATTAGAAACCGGTTCACAGACGCTCATATATGTACTGGTGCCTAAAGAACACAGGGAAGAAGAGGATCAGAAAGTTGAATGCTCCTGTCTGAAGCACTATCCCAGCTGAGTTAATTGTCACTGTGGTGCACAAACATTTCAACACTCAAATATTGTTCAGAAACAGAATCTCAGCCCCACATGCTATCAGTCCTGCCATTGATATTCCCATCTAATGCCTAGCTATCTACCCTGAATGATCCAAAAATGACTTGCGTTTAGTCAATGAAGGAAGAACCACTATTATTGATCCTGGCAGGAAGTTTAAGTGTAAGTACATTCATAGATTCCAAGGCCAAAAGGGACAATTGTGATAATCTAGCCTGAGTTCTTGTATAGTAGGGGCTGTGCTCCTCTTGACCTGCTGCTCACAAACAGGGAAGAATTGGTAGGGGAAGTAGAAGTGGGTGGCAGCACTTCTGGGCAGCAGCGATCATGAGATGGTTGAGTTCAGGATCCTGACAAAAAGAAGAAAGGAGAGCAGCAGAATGCGGACCCTGGACTTCAGAAAAGCACTTTGACTCCCTCAGGAAACTGATGGGCAGGATCCCCTGGGAGGCTAATATGAGGGGGAAAGGAGTCCAGGAGAGCTGGCTGTATTTTAAAGAAGCCTTATTGGGGGCACAGGAACAAACCATCCCAATGTGCAGAAAGAATAGCAAATATGGCAGGCAACCAGCTTGGCTTAACAGAGAAATGTTCTGTGATCTTAAACACAAAAAGGAAGCTTACAAGAACTGAAAACTTGGGCAGATGACTAGGGAGGAGTATAAAAATATTGCTCGAGCATGCAGGGGTGTAATCAGGAAGGCCAAAGCACAGTTGGAGTTGCAGCTAGCAAGGGATGTGAAGGGTAACAAGAAGGTTTCTACAGGTATGTTAGCAACAAGAAGAAGGTCAGGGATACTGTGGGACCCTTATTGAATGGGGAAGGCAACCTAGTGGCAGATGATGTGGAAAAAGCTGAAGTACTCAATGCTTTTTTTGCCTCGGTTTTCACAGACAAGGTCAGCTCCCAGACTGCTGCACTGGGCAGCACAGTATGGGAACAAGGTGAGCAGAGCTCAGTGGTGAAAGAACTATTTAGGAAAGCTGGACATGCATAAATCCATGGGGCCTGATGCAATGCATCTGAGGGTGCTGAGGGAAGTTGGCTGATGTGATTGCAGAGCCATTGGCCATTATCTTTGAAAATGCATGGTGATCGGGGGAGGTCCCGGACAATTGGAAAAAGACAAATATAGTGCCCATCTTTAAAAAAGGGAAGAAGGAGAATCTGGGGAACTACAGACCGGTCAGCCTCACCTCAGTCCCTGGAAATATCATAGAACAGGGCCTCAAGGAATCCATTTTGAAGCACTTGGAGGACAGGAAGGTGATCAGGAACAGTCAATATGGATCCACCAAGGGCACGTCATGCCTGACCAACCTGATTGCCTTCTACGATGAGATAACTGGCTCTTTGGATACTGGGAAAGCGGTGGATGTGATACACCTTGACTTTAGCAAAGCTTTTGATACGGTCTCCCACAGTATTCTTGCCAGCAAGTTAAAGAAGTATGGATTGGATGAATGGACTATTAGGTGAATAGAAAGCTGGCTAGATTGTTGGGTTCAACGGGTAGTGATCAATGGCTCGATGTCTAGTTGGCAGCCGGTATCAAGTGTAGTGCCCCAGGGGTCGGTCCTGGGGCCGGTTTTCTTCAACATCTTCATTAATGATCTGAGTGATGGGATGGATTGCACCCTCAGCAAATTGCAGATGACACTAAGGTAGGGGGAGAGGTAGATACGCTGGAGGGTAGGAATAAGGGTCCAGAGTGACCTAGACAAATTGGAGGATCGGGCCAAAAGAATTCTGATGAGGTTCAACAAGGACAAGTGCAGAGTCCTGTACTTAGGACGGAAGAATCCCATGCACTGCTACAGGCTGGGGACTGACTGGCAGATTTGCAGAAGAGGACCTGGGGATTACAGTGAATGAGTAGCTGGATATGAGTCAACAGTGTGCCCTCGTTGCCAAGAGGGCTAACGGCATATTGGGCTGCATTAGTAGAAGCGTTGCCAGTAGATTGAGGGAAGTGATTATTCTCCTGTATTCGGCACTGGTGAGGCCACATCTGGAGTATTGTGTCCAGTTTTGGGCCCCCCACCACAGAAAGGATGTGGACAAATTGGAGAGAGTCCAGTGGAGGGCAATGAAAATTATTAGGGAGCTGGGGCACATGACTTATGAGGAAAGGCTGAGGGAACTGAACTTATTTAGTTTGCAGAAGAGAAGAGTGAGGGGGGGATTTGATAGCAGCCTTCAACTACCTGAAGCGGGGGTTCCAAAGAGGATGGAGCTAGGCTGTTCTCAGTAGTAGTAGATGACAAAATAAGGAGCAATGGTCTCAAGTTGCAATTGGGGAGGTCTAGGTTGGATATTAGGAAACTATTTCATTAGGCGGGTGGATAAGCACTGGAATTGGTTACCTAGGGAGGTGGTGAAATCTCCATCCTTAGAGGTTTTTAAGGCCTGGCTTGGCAAAGCCCTGGCTGGGATGATTTAGTTGGTGTAGGTCCTGCTTTAAGCAGGGGGTTGGACTCAGGGCTGGTGCAAAGACGTTTTGTGCCCTAGGCGAAACTTCCTTGCACCAGTCCTGCGTCCCTCCCCCAGCTAACTCTGTCCCCCCGTGGCAGCCAGCTCCACCCCCCCTCCCACGGCTCCCCACCCCTCCTGCGGGCCGCGGCAGCTCGGCCCCCTGCCCGTGGGCCGTGGAAGCCTCCCCCCACCCGAGGCGCCCTCCCAGCTCAGCCGCGGAGGCAGGAGGCATCTGCTGGCGAGTTGCCCCCCCCCCATAGCTCCCGGCTCAGCCGCGGAGCCGGGAGGCAGGAGGCAGCCACCTGCCGCCCCCCAAATCCTGGTGCCTAGGTCGCCTAGTGGGCGCGCCGGCCTTGGTTGGACTAGATGACCTGAGGTGTGTTCCAACCCTAATCTGTGATTCTACACAAGCCTTAGAAATTCCCCAAAATAATTCCAAGAGCAGATCTTTTAGAAAAATATCAAATCTTGATTTAAAAATGGTTAGTGATGGATAATCCTTCACAACCCTTGGTAAATTGTTCCAGTGGTTAATTACTCTCGCGGTTAAAAATATACGCCTTATTTCCAGTCTGAATTTGTCTAGATTCAACTTCCAGCCATTGAATCATGTTATACCTTTCTCTGCTAGACTGAAGAGCCCTTAATTAAATATTTTTTCTCCATGTAGGTACTTACAGACTATAGTCAAATTACCCCTTTACCTTCTCTTTATTAAGCTAAATAGATTGAGCTTCTTGAGTCTATCACTATAAGCCATGTTTTCTAATTGTTAAATCATTCTTGAATTGTGGGCGCCAGAACATGACACAGCATCCCAGCAGTGGTTGCACTAGTGCCAAATACAGAGATAAAATAACCTCTCTACTTTTAAGCAACATTCCCATATTTATGCATCCCAGGATCGCATTCGCTCTTTTGGCCACATTGTGGAGCTCATGTTCAGCTGATTATCCATCATAATCCCCAAATCTTTTTCAGAGTCACTGCTTCCAGGATTCAGTTCCCTATTGTGTAAGTGTGGCCTGCATTCTTTGTTCCTAGATATATACTGTGACGGGTTCCCCCGGGATGCCCTCTGGAACTAGGGTATCGCTAAGCCTGTTAGGGGAAAAGAGAATTAAAGGACATTAAAGGACCCCTGCTAATGATGGAAGTTCAGGTAATCCCTGATTTAGGGTCTGTCACCTATGGTCTCAGTGAAACAGAAGAGGGACACAATTAAAGGTGAACGAGAAGACAGTTTATTGGGTACAAGTAAGTAAAGAACACTCAAGGGCATGAAATCCAGGCCCTCTAGCCCTTACAGATGTTATGGACTAACAGTCAAGAAATCTATACTTTACAGACGAGACGTCAGTCATGGAGGGAGGGTCATGTCCGATGACTGATTGCCTCAGCTCCGGTGCGATGGACAGACCTTCTACTGTGCCTGGTGATGGTGGCATGTACAGGAGGAACACTGATTAAATTGGCTGCTGAACCAGGATCCCTCAATCTCAGGTAAGTAAGGACAAGTTGGTGCGTTGCCTCTCAGAAACTGCTCACGATGATTGATGGCCGACGCAGACCTGGGCTGCCAACATGATGGACAGCACCCTATAGCCTGTGAGAGGAGCTTATATACGCTCTTGTCTCCAGGAAGAATTTCCAGTTCATGAACATGGCTTCCAAACAACAACTTTACAGAATTCAATATGGTGATTGTGAACAAAATTTTAAAACAATACCATAACACCATACACAGTTAGAATACATAACAATTTTCCCATACAGTTTCCTCTCTTTGACGGTTTGAAGGACTTCATCTTCAATGCTGTCACAACAAACTCAGACTAGTTTAAAAGAGGGAACTGATATATAACAGTGACTATATTTAATTTTTCTTTAAATCCAAAATGTGAGGGCAAATAGTAAGTCAATAGTAATCACTGATTGGATAACCAACACAATGATTACTGATTGTAACAGGATGTTCCAGAATTGATTAAAATCTACTGAGCCATCAAATAAACCTTCCCACCAATGGAAAGAGGCAGTGTCACTTTGTATCCTTTTTAATATCCTCTTAATTTGATTAGAGGCGTGATACACAGTAACCATCACTTTCCCACTTTTCTGTTGTAATTGCTTTAAATGTTGCTTCATGTCAGGGTGCAACATTAACTGTTTCAAAGCAGCAATATTAACTCCTAAATCAGAGGTGGGCAAACTACGGCCTGAGGGACCGTCCTGCCTGGTCCCTGAGCTCCCGGCCTTGGAGGCTAGCCCCCGGCCCCTTCCCCGCTGTCCACCCTCCCCTGCAGCCTCAGCGCGCTGCACCTCCAGCACTTTGGTCCGCCGCTCCTGCTGGGCAGCGTGACTAGCTCGGGCCAGGTGGCAGGGCTGTGAGCTCCTGCTGCTCTGAGCAGCATGGTAACAGGGTGGAGGGGGGTTGGATAAGGGGCAGGGGGCGGTTGGATGGGGTGGAGGTTCTGGGAGGGCAGTCAGGGGACAGGGAACAAGGGGCATTGGATAGGCATGGAAATCCCGGGGGGGCTATCAGGACGTGGGGTTGTGGATAGAGGGCGGGGCAGTCAAGGGAGAGGGAGGGGAGGGGTTTGAATAGGGGTAGGGTCCTCGGGGGTGGTTAGGGGCGGGGGTCCTGGGAGGGGGCGGTCAGGGGACAAGGAAGGGGAGGTTGGATGGGTTGGGAATTCTGAGGGGGGCAGTCAGGGGGCGGGAAGTGGGAGGGGCAGATAGGGAGCGGGGGCCAGGCTGTTTGGGGAGGCACAGCCTTCCCTACCCAGCCCTCCATACGTGTTGGGTACGCGTGTTGGGTACGCTTCCACCCATTTCGAAAATGGATCTATTTTGACCAAGCAGTATCAGTTACCCTGTCCTGAACATGGTAGGGGACCGATGTAGTCTATTTGCAGTCTATGCCAAGGCCCTTTGATCAGTTGGTGTTGCATGAGTCCCTTAACAGTCTTGTGGTCAGGGTTGTTGGCAGCACATGCCACGCAGTTCCATATGTAGTTTTCCACTTCTTTTGCTCGGTCTGGCCACCATCCCACTGTTAGTATTCTTTTAGTGGTTTTTTCCACTCCAAAATGACCTGGATGGTGGGCCAAAGCAATCAGCTCTCTCCTGAGACAGGTGGGAATTACTAGGATGGGTATTTCTCCACTGTTTAGCTGCCATAATCAGCCCACTATCATGTTGGAAGATCTTATACCCACGATATTCCTTCTTATTTAGCAACTCCATTATGCTCTTATCCTGTTTTTGCAGGTTGACAACATCAAATTGGTTGTTAGCCTCCACTGGTTGAATCTTGTGTACCACTTCTTACGACTTCACCCATAAGGTTTCAGGTCCTAACAGTGCCGCTTGTTTGGCCAGGATATCAACCCGATGGTTCAGAAGCGTGATCTCTGCAGAGAGCATTTCTATGGGCATGCACCTTGAACAGGTGGGTTGGCTGCTTCCTCTCCTCTGCTAACCCCCAGGCATTAGGTATTTGGTATACGCTACTGGCTTGTTATCCGCAGACTTCATGTCCCTGTTTATCCAGACTGGCATCCAGTCTATTAGGGCCTGTATAACCCAGTCTGAATCAGGGCAGATCATTATAGGTGTTTCCTTGTCTGCTGCATCATGGGCTGCATCACTGCAGCATCACTGCAGCAACTATTTCTGCAACATGTCCAGATCTAGGGGTAACAGTTCCTTGTAAGATGACATCTGTTGTCACTTGTAATGAGGCACAGCCAGTGCATGGTTTGCCCTGATGATATTGGCAACTGCCATCAGTGACCCACAAATCCATACCCACATCCTTGGCCTTTTCCTAAGAAACCTTCAGGTGGAATGGTGAAGATACTTCTTCGATGTCTGTAGGAGGCAGTGGACATTCGTGCTCCTCTCCCTGTGTGAGTAGTACGAACGGAAGAGCAGAGGGGGCTAGGCACCTTATTTACCTGAATGTCCAATTTAAGAGGTTCAACGTCCTGCAAGGCAGGGATTGGACACCTGACCTTCATTAATCTTCCTAGATAGGACGTACCTGATAGGTGTGTGAACAGTCCTCAGTACAATGGGGGACATCCCTGTAAGGTATTCCCAATGCTTTAGCACCCAGGTGAGCGCTAGCACCTCCCACTCGCAAGGCGAATACCTTTTCTCAATTTCCGTCAGAACCTTGGACCTGAAGGCCACAGGTTTCAGGCCTGTCTCACTTTGTTGTAACAATACCGCACTTAGTCCACAGTCTGTGGTAGCCAGTTTGAGATGGTATGGCTTGCATGGTTGGGGGTAGGCAAGAGCTGGAGCTTGAAGGAGAGCCTGTTTGAGTTTACAGAAGACAATTTTCTTCTCCTTACCCCATCTCTGTTCCTGTCCTTTTCTTAACATCATGTAGAGGGGTTGTGCCAGCTCAAGTATCCTTCCACAAAGTCCCCCGAGAAGCCAGTCAGGCCGAGGAATGACCAAAGCACGAAAATACCTTGCAGTGCAGGCAGCTTGCTGATTAGTTCCACCCTAGCTCCATCAGATCGTCTCCCTTGAACACCGAGCTCCATACCCAGGTAAGTAACCCTTTGTTGTAGCATTTGGGGTTTACTGGGGCTGATGGGGGGAAGGGATAGCTCAGTGATTTGAGCATTGGCCTGCTAAACCCAGGGTTGTGAGTTCAATCCTTGAGGGGGCCATCTGGGTAAAAATTGGGGATTGGTCCTGCTTTGAGCAGGGGGTTGGACTCGATGACTTCCTAAGGTCCCTTCCAACCCTGATATTCTATGATAAAGCCAGTTCTTTCAATGGCCTGCAGCACCTCTTTTAGAACCTTCAAGTTCTCCTCTTTGGATACAATAGCTATTAAGATGTCATCAATGTAGCTAATGATCTTGTCTCTGCAGTTAAGATTCTCCCACATCCTGGATACGTACTTGTGACAAAGATGGCGCATTATGATATCCCTGTGGCATTCTCGTAAATGTCAGCTGTTGGTTGCAATATGTAAATGCAAATTTGTGTCCAGTACTCTAGTTCAGTGGGATAGAAAAGAAAGCATTCGTGAGATCCAGCACCGTGAACTTCTGGGCCCCCGCTGCAATAGTTGACATTATTTTTTGAAATTTTACCATGACCGGTGTTAGTTTA
The DNA here is from genome assembly GCA_037349315.1 of Chelydra serpentina. Taxonomy (NCBI): domain Eukaryota; kingdom Metazoa; phylum Chordata; order Testudines; family Chelydridae; genus Chelydra; species Chelydra serpentina. The sequence continues at coordinate 52,416,492 of JBAIAC010000010.1, forward strand.
AAGGTATCCCGATTTAATTCGTAGTAATCCACAGTCAACCTCTCCTTGTTATAATCAGATTTTAATATGGGCCAGATTGGCAAATTGCAGACACTATCCATTTCAATTTCAACCAGCATCTTCTGATTTTTGAGGGAGTCAGTGGTACACCATATTCTTTCTTTGGCCTCCTTGGAGAATTTATATTGTTTTTGAGGCCTGGGATTAGGTCCCTCAACCATGATTTCGGCCTGGATTTTTCCACACTGCAATTTATCTTTTGCAAAGACTTGCGGATGCTGGCTGGTAACTTGCTTCACTGCTTCTTCCCATTCAGGAATGACGACTGGCTGTGGGGCTTTAACTGCTGCCATCCAATGTAAAGCTGGCCCAACAAATCCTCCCAACTCATTGTCCGTCTTACTTAGCATATTATTTAGTAAATCTACTATTACATTTAGCCTTTTTAGCACATCTATGCCCAAAATACCATGTCTGTCCAGGCATTGAATGCTAAATGCAACCTTAGTAATTAAAGTGCCTATAATGCAAGAAATTAGTTTTAAGAAAGGAACAGTGCTTTCCTTCCCATTGTAACCTAGTAGTGTCTTAACTTCTTGCACTGGCAGTTCTTTAGCTTTAGGTGCAGCTCGAGAGCAGATGATAGATGTGGTGGCACCTGTATCCAGTAGCATAATTTGTGTTATTTTACCAAACTCTCCTCTCAGTGTGACCATGGTCACAGGCCTCCCCCATACATCGCTGTAGATAGGTGTTTGGGTCATGCTGCACCCCGGAAGCAGCCAGCAGCAGGTCTGGCTCCTAGGCAGAGGTGTACAAGCGGCTCTCGTCTGCAGCCCCCTCCCCCCCGCTCCCATTAGCCGGTTCCCGGCCAATGGGAGTGCAGAACTGGTGCTCGGGGCAGGGTCAGCATGCAGATCCCTGTGGCCCCCCTGCCTAGAAGCCAGACCCGCTGCTGGCCACTTCTGGGGCGCAGCACGGTGTCGGAATAGGTAGGCACTAGCCTGCCTTAGCTGAGCAGCACTGCTGATGGGACTTTTAATGTCCCGGTCGGTAGTGCTGACCAGAGTGAACCAGTGCCTGACTTGCCACGACCCAGTACTGGGTCACAACCCAAACTTTGAAAAATGCTGGCCTAGATATTATTACAAATTACAAAACTATGTTAAAAGAATGTTACGGTTGCAAAGTCAGTACTCAGAAGTAAGGAAATGCCAGAATTAAGGTTGCCTGTCCCATCTTAATTCAGCTCCCACCTCCTTCTGTACTCCCACCCTCTGGAAATGCCTGAGCTACAACTGCTGTAACTTCATTGATTTCAGCTGTGTTATTCCTAACTTATTTCAGTATGAGAGGAAAATATCAAGACCTATTTATGTAAAAAGGTCAGATACTGAGACAAATTCTGTCCTCACTTTCGCTAGTATAAGAGCAAGCAAAATTTGACTCACTGAGTTAAAATTAATTTATTTTTTGAGGGGAAAGGGGTGGAGAGGTGGATAAAGGGTGGAAATTTAAATTTTGTTTAAGTTAATATTAGGGTGACCAGATCACAACAGTAAAATATCAGGACACATTGGGGTGCCCTAGGCCCTGTCCACAGTCCACCCCTGCTCCTCCCAGGCTCCTCCCTCACTCTACCCCAGGTCCCGCCCCCTCCCTGCTCAGCCCCACCACCGCACCCCTCCTCACCCCCGGCCTGCCGCTGGCTTGCTGAGTTCCTCCTCTGTCCCCCACCCACCGCTCGCCTCCTCTCACCCCATCCCACCTGCCACTCACCTCCTCACTCCCCTGCCAGAAACCCCCATGCCCACCCTGAGAACCCCCGCTAGCTCGCCACTCGCCTCTTCACCCTTGCCTGGCCACTCGCCTCCTCACCTCCCGCGCCCCCCCCCCCCCCGCTGCCCGCTACTGGCTCGCCGCTCACCTCCTCAATCACTCCCCACCTGCCGCTTGCCTGCCTGCCGCTTGCCTCCTCACCGCCCCCCGCCACTGGCTCGCCCCTCGCCCGCCCGCCTGCTGCTGTCCTCCTCGTCCCCCCTGCCCACCGTTGCCTCGCCGCTTGCCTCTTTGCCTGCTTGCCGCCGCCTGCTCACCGTTTCACCCTCGCCCGCCTGCCGGCTGCTGGCTCACCCCTTCACCCTCCGCCACTCGCACCCCCATCAGCTGCTGGCTCGCCGCTCGCCTCTTCACCCCCAACGCTCCCTGCCCACCGCTGGCTCACCCTCGCCCACCCGCCTGCCGCTGGCCTGCTCACCCCCCTGCCTGCCGGCCCGCCACTCACTCGCCTCCTCACCCCACCCGCCGGCTGGCCACTCGCTCCTCACGCCCCGTCCCCACCCGCCAGCTCGCCTCTTCACCCCGCCTCCCCCCGCCAGACAGCCAGCCAGCCAGCCCACTGGCTGGCCTGCTGCTGGCTCACCCCACCCCTCCGCTCACCTCTGCCCTCTGCTTGCCTACTCACCCCCCGCCACTCGCCTGCTCACCCCTCCTGCTCACATCCTTACCTGATTATCGGGTAGGGTGACCAGATGGGAAGACCCGAAAATCGGGACTTCCCACAAAAAAAAAATGGCTCAAGCAAACTTGTTGAGCAAAAAAAAAAAACGGCTCAAGCAAACTTGTTGAGCAAATGGTCTGAAATCGGGACGGTCCCGATTTTATCGGGACGTCTGGTCACCCTATTATCGGGACAATTGGCGTCCCGATCATACATCGGTCCGGACACGGGACAAAGGGCTAAATATCGGGACAGTCCCGATTTTATTGGGATATCTGGTCACCCTAGTTAATATTAACTTTTTGCCCTTGGGATTTTTGGAACATGCTCTGAATTTCAAATCTCTACAAACTAATCTACATCAATAGAATTTTTAAAAACAGAATAATCTAAACAGAAAATCCAACGTAAAAGAGTCATGTTTCTTGCTAGGTATATTAATGGCTATTGGCTATTCAAATATGGGTATGAGAAGAGGTTGTGGCTTCACAGATTTCGCAGGATTGATTTTTCACAATGAAAGATTCCCAGCCACGGCTGTATATTTTCTCACTCGTCTCCTTCCCATTCAAAATCAGGCCCTATATTTTGTAATTACATGTGTGCAATTGTGCAACACAAAACACTGTTTATGCAGTATTGTGCTCACAATTACTGTGTTCTTGTGACCAGTTGTAAAATGCACATACCATCATCCCATTAGATGCCTGTTTCTTTGTTTACCCAATTATGAAAATGTGGACCTCAGAATGGAAGCTTCCTGCCAAATGCTGCCTGAGTCTGACTGGCTTTATTTGAACCATTTCATGTCACTGCACTCACCTGTGTCTTGAGTGATACGTGATCTGGTGCTCAGTTATCAGACAAAATGCCATGTCAGAAAGGAATGATAAAGTCTGAAAGTGGCCAGTCCACCCACCACATTTGCTAACATGCAGTGTCACAAACATGAAAAACACAATCTCACTTATGAATTAGTAAATTGTGGAGACTCAATATCACATCACCTAGCAAGGATCTGATTAATAACTATGCCCCCAATGCTACACACAATCAAGCTTATGAACATCAGTAGTCCCAGTGAATATGCAGTTAAAGTTAAGCACATGTTTCCTGGAGCAGGGCCTATGTTACTAAATGTTGTTCATTCTTGAAAAACTGGAACTATTCATGTGCTGTATGAATTGAATATTCGTCACACCCCGAGGCAGAAGTCTTAATCTAATTATTTAGACAAACACCTGTCAGGAATGGTATAGATAAATAGTCCTACCATGAATGCAGGAAACTAGAGTAGATGACCTCTTGAGGTCCCTTCCAGTCAGTAGCGTAGCCAGGGGGGGAGCAGGGGGAGCAGCCGCTCCCCCTTGAGCAGAAGCGGCAGAAGCGGTGCCTTTTTTTAGCAGCACCAAAAAAAGGCGCCGCTTCTTTTTAAGCGCCGCTTCTTACACTCACCTGGCGGCGCTCCGGGTCTTCGGCAGCATTTCTGCGGCGGATACCACCGAAGGCCCGGAGTGAGCTGCCGAAGTGCCACCGAAGACCCGGAGTGCCGCCGGGTGAGTACAGGGGGAGGCGCCTTTTTATAGTGCTGCTCCCCCTGCGCTCCGGACCTGGCTGCGCTACTGCTTCCAGTTCTATGATTTTATGATTCTATTTGGTCTATATCCTTTGATATTCTAATATGCTAATCAACTGCATAACAGACACAGATTGAGTTGGTTAATTCAGTATGCAGATAGGCACACATTCCGTCTAAATGAGTAGTCACATAACCTATGTTCTCTGTGTGTGCCCTAGTAGAGTTTAGTATTTAATCTAAATAGGAGACTGCGTTTGCTTTGGATCCTTTCCTTTAATCTGGAGCTGGAAGTCTTTGAAACACTTTTGCTTTAAAATTTCCATGTAAAAAGTCCTTTGCAAACATTAGCTAATTATTCCTCACAGCTGTCCTACAAAATAGGTTTTATCACCATTTTACAGATGGAGAAACTGAGACAGGAGTGACTTGCCGTAACTTACACAGGGACATAATAGAAGAGCCAGGACTAAAATTCTTAATGTTTTTTATGCCCAGCACAGTGCCCTGCCCATTAGGCCACATTGTGCTCTGACATATTGAGTCTCTCTTTTTTCTTTTTAAAATTACACATGGTTACTTGAGTTTATCTTTTAGAAGATCCTTAGGTACAAATGCTTCCATTGATAACTCAGAGAAGACCTGTAAAGTTATGCTACAATGTGACTGCTAAATAGATGGGGCAGAATTATTGGACCCGATCTTAGCCCACACTAATGTCAATTTGTGCTGTCAGAACAGTGCTAAGAGACTTAAAGCTGCCTTCAATGGACACCTGAGGATTGGGAAATGCTCAGCTGGGATAAAGGCAGTGTAAATCCAGCTCATGTTGAGGCCCCTAGGTCTCAACTGAGCATTGACAAATACATAGCTGGAACCAGACTGGCTCACCTGCGGGTTAATATTAGTAAAATAGGTATTGGAGTTATAAAATTGTGCTTAGTATTTAGACTTTATTAAATGCTTGTAAACTGCTACATGCATTAATCTCACTTAACATCAGTATCCCATATTGTAAGGTAATAGCTGAGCATTTGCATTATATGTCTCTGTAACTGTGTAAATCACCAGACAGGAAAGAGACATGAATTAGGTCTTGTCTACACTTGAAATGCTGCAAGTAGCACAGCTGCAGCACTTCAATGTACTGTAGACACTACCTATGGAAAGGGTTCTCCTGTATGTAAAAGTAATCCACCTCCCGATAGGCAATTGCTCCTGTATAGGCAATAGCTCCTGTATGTCAAAGTAATCCACCTCCCCATAGGCAATAGCTCCTGTATGTCAAGGGGCGTGTGATGGGTCTGGCACTACAGCGCCCCTTTGTGGCAGGAGGGGCTGAGGTGTCGAAGCCTCGCCGCTCTTAAGTCCCTGCACCCACCCCTTTAAGGGCGTCCGGTTGTGGCCCAATGGCCAAAGTCCATGCGACTTGCCCCGCGTATCAGGGCAGTGTGGCCCCGTGGCCAGAGTCCCTATACCTCGCCCTGGGGTTCAGGGCAGTTCGGCCTAGCGGCCAGAGTCCCTATACCTCGCCCTGGGGTTCAGGGCAGTGCGGCCTAGCGGCCAGAGTCCCTATACCTCGCCCTGGGGTTCAGGGCAGTGCGGCCTAGCGGCCAGAGTCCCTATACCTCGCCCTGGGGTTCAGGGCAGTGCGGCCTAGCGGCCAGAGTCCCTATACCTCGCCCTGGGGTTCAGGGCAGTGCGGCCTAGCGGCCAGAGTCCCTATACCTCGCCCTGGGGTTCAGGGCAGTGCGGCCCAGCGGCCAGAGTCCCTATACCTCGCCCTGGGGTTCAGGGCAGTGCGGCCCAGCGGCCAGAGTCCCTATACCTCGCCCTGGGGTTCAGGGCAGTTCGGCCTAGCGGCCAGAGTCCCTATACCTCGCCCTGGGGTTCAGGGCAGTGCGGCCCAGCGGCCAGAGTCCCTATACCTCGCCCTGGGGTTCAGGGCAGTGCGGCCCAGCGGCCAGAGTCCCTATACCTCGCCCTGGGGTTCAGGGCAGTGCGGCCTAGCGGCCAGAGTCCCTATACCTCGCCCTGGGGTTCAGGGCAGTGCGGCCCAGCGGCCAGAGTCCCTATACCTCGCCCTGGGGTTCAGGGCAGTGCGGCCCAGTGGCCAGAGTCCCTATACCTCGCCCTGGGGTTCAGGGCAGTGCGGCCCAGTGGCCAGAGTCCCTATACCTCGCCCTGGGGTTCAGGGCAGTGCATCCTAGCGGCCAGAGTCCCTATACCTCGCCCTGGGGTTCAGGGCAGTGCGGCCTAGCGGCCAGAGTCCCTATACCTCGCCCTGGGGTTCAGGGCAGTGCGGCCTAGCGGCCAGAGTCCCTATACCTCGCCCTGGGGTTCAGGGCAGTGCGTCCTAGCGGCCAGAGTCCATATACCTCGCCCTGGGGTTCAGGGCAGTGTGGCCCAGTGGCCAGAGTCCATATACCTCGCCCTGGGGTTCAGGGCAGTGCGGCCTAGCGGGCAGAGTCCATATAACTCGCCCTAGGGTTCAGGGCAGTGCGGCCTAGCGGCCAGAGTCCGTATACCTCGCCCTGGGGTTCAGGGCAGTGCGGCCTAGCGGCCAGAGTCCGTATAACTCGCCCTGGGGTTCAGGGCAGTGCGGCCTAGCGGCCAGAGTAGTAGGGAGACCCGGGCCCGCCCTCTCCACCGGGTCCCAACCCAGGGCTCTCCTGTTAGCGGGGTTCCCCCTGTGATTAGCTCAGCGGGGATCCACCTGCAACACGCCGAGCGTCAGTGCAGCTTTAATGCTGGTGGCTTCTAAAGTCTCCCTGGGTCACTTCCTACCATCGCCTGGGCTCTCCGGTCCGTCCCCTCCACTCGCCGCCTCCGTCCGGGGTGCAGAGGGTGTCCCGGCTGGGTTGGCCCCTGGATCCTGAGAGCACCTAGCCCCCTACATCCAACTTCCTGTATAGTTCTGGTGACTGCTCAAGTGTCACTAGAGGAATGGTGGGTAGGTAGCCTATGCATTTTAGGCTTCAGAGTGACATTTCTGGAATCTTCTTATATAGCTAATACAGGGCGCACCCAAGACATTCAGTATTAGGTGAATAGATGTTTTCATCAACAAGGGGCAGTGAGGTAACACACTCAGCTTCTGTGGAAAAGACAATGCCTTGTATCCTTCAATGGTGCAACTCTGCAGCCAGTTATGTAATTCATTTCTATTCAGCAGGAAGAATGGTGTTGCTAAATGAGGCTGCAAGGGCAAGATCCAAAATGGTGGGGAAAGGAAAAAATCTCTGAGAGGGTCATTAAACTTAATGTCAGATGCTATGGTGACAGGGGGCCATTTCAACAGACAGATCATCCCTCTATTTTCGGGGAGAAATGTGCTCCATCTCAGTGTTGCCAGTTTTAGTGAGTTTAACATGAATCTTGAGATATTTGGTGTTTTTCTTAAAGTCCCGGCTTCTGGAGGCATGTTACTGTGTGATAGGGTGACCAGATGTCCCAATTTTATAGGGACAGTCCCGATTTTTGGGTCTTTTTCTTATATAGGCTCCTATTACCCCCCCCCCCCCATCCTGATTTTTCACATTTGCTGTCTGGTCACCCTACTGTGCGAACATTTGAGCTTTAATTTTTAAAAATTAAGTTTCTACCCCTCATGGTTGCAGAGAAAAGCTAGAAAATATGAACGCTAAAGGCTCAAAAAACAGATGTCAAATATAAAGATTTAAACATTATTATTTTAAAGTAAATTCCATAAGTTTGGGGTGCCTGGCTCCTGATTATTGTTATGCTGCGATTAACAATACTAGAGGGCTTGTTTTTAATGATCTGCTTTAAACTTTGTAGTCTTGTGGTAGCCGTATTGGTCCCAGGATATGAACGAGACAAGGTAGGTGAGGTAATATCTTTTACTGGACCAGCTTCTGTTGGTGAAAGGTACAAGCTTTTTGACTACACAGCTCCTCTCTTCAGATCTGGGGAAGAAAGGAGAATGTCTGAGCTAAATACAGATTGGGACAGATTGTTAAGCAAATAGGGTAATGCATGTTGGAGGCAGTCACTTGAAATGAGGTGGACAGTTGGGGATTAGATTGTTAGGCAGAAAGGCTTTGAAGTGAACAATTAAAGGTAGCAGGTAATGTGGTGTGTTGCAAATTGTTGTAATGAGCCATAAAATCAGTGCCCTTGTTAAATCCATGGCTTTTGGTGTCTAGCAGAATTATAAATTTAAGTTTGGTGATGTCTTTTGGGTGGATTCTGAGTGCTGTGCATTATCTTGTATGCATCTGAGACAGGCAGCTATGTTTTGGTTGTGGAGTTGTTGTAGCTGGTTCCACTTTTTAAGTTGGATGGCTGTCATCTGCTTTTTTTTATAGTTGTTTTTGGTTTCCTGCATGATCTCTATGTAGATTTCCTGATTGTTTTCTTCCAATGTGAGGGTTGAGGAGCATGTGAGGATTTCAGAACTCTGCCAGATATCAAAAGCCAGCTCAGTGGTTTGAGCATTGGCCTGCTAAACCCAGGATTGTGAGTTCAATCCTCGAGGGGGCCATTTGGGGATATGGGGCAAAAATTGGGGATTGGTCCTGCTTTGAGCAGGGGGTTGGACTAGATGACCTCCTAAGGTCCCTTCCAACCCTGATATTCTATTATTCTATTCTATGATTCTATGACACTTTTATTGCTCCTTACAATAGTTTGCAACACACCATACTGCCTGCTACCCTTAATTGCCCACTTCAAATCTTTTATGCATAATGATTGCTTCACCCCTTCTGCTTAGCAGTCTGTCCCAACTTGTGTTTAGCTCAAACACTCTGATTCCGTCCCCAGATCTGAGAAGAGCTCTGTGTAGCTTGAAAACTTATATCCAACAGAAGTTGGTCCAATAAAAGATATTACCTCCCCTATTTTATCTCTCTCAAACTTTCTTTTTCCAGTCAATATGCAACGAGGGGCAAGATTTTCTGTTTACAAATAAATAAATGAGTATAGCAAGACTAAAATTTTGTAATACTGTGTATGCCCTTGAACACAACCATCTATGACATCCCATACAATAAAAGATGGCATATAGCTCTTTATTTTAAAACAAGAAGAGATCATTCCAATTTCCACCACAAGAGGGCAGAAAGCGATTTAGGATTTTAGATGGCTTTTTTTCCATTTGTGGTGTTGGTTATGACCATGTAAGGCTCTCAATTTTGTCCCTTCTGCTTCTACTTACTATCATTTCCCATTTATCTCTGATAATAAAACCAGTGAATTGTATATGACATTTACTAAATCAGTAGCAAAGAACAGCTTTCCAAGGTGGAACCTCAAGATATTGTTAAATAGTTTGAAATGATTTTAATTGTCTTGCTAATATCTCCATTTTATATTGTGCTAGCAGGTTTTGCAAATCCAACTCATTGCCAAAAGAACTTGCTGATTTAATAGCGGGTAGTCTGCGATTTACTGAGGACCTCTTCCTGAGCTGTACTGTGGAACTGAGTTTAAAGGGCTGACAGTTTGTCGTACTCGGTTAATGATTAGCATTGTTGCCCAAGTATCCTGGCAGCCATGATGAGATACACTATGGCTGTACTAGTTGCTCGCATCTAGGGAGAAGGCAAGTTAATTCTAGGCGAGATACGCTAGGCTCCCAGCGTATCTCTTCATTAATGCATTGAGGAGTTTCTCTGCAGGGAAAATGAACATAGAACAAAAAATGACAATGCTCCCTCAGTGCTAATGAGTGGGCTGTAGGACTCTCCTCTCGCTATGTGTCAGCTCTGGGGACAGCAGCTTTTGAGAAAGCACAAACAGCTGTTTTATCTGTGATGTGAAGCAGCAAGCAAACAGGAGCAATGGCCAATAAGGGTGGAGTTTGATGTGGTATCATAACTGCTCCTCCCATTGAGCTAATGTTTTTCTTTCTGTCTTATTAATGCTTCTGTGCGCTTCTAAACAATCCCGGGGAGAGCAACTCTTACCAGACAGAATCTGGATTCTTTATTCATAAGGTATTTCCCTCTCCTTCCCTTCCCCAACTTTTTTTTTAAAAGGATCATAGATATATTTAACTAGATAAAAAACATGTTAGCTCATTCCCTTGGAAGAGCAGGATGTAGTCCCTTGTAGGGAAGGTATCAGATATTAAATGGAATTACACTAGATTTCATTCCACAAGATGCATACAATTTGCTTAAAACAACAGCTACACTGTGGGGGCTATGTTTAGATCTAAGCTGGAGGCTGTCCTGCTGTAAGATGAGCTGAGCTGTCATATCTGTTTACAACCAGTGCCATTAGCCACAGTGCTTAATGCAATAAGTGAAATCCTAGGACTTGTGAGCGAGTGCTCAGAGGTATGGGAAACTTAAACGCTTTATCATGTTTATCTCAACCATATGAAAAGCGAATATGCCTGGCAATGTCCAAGTCTTGGTCAATGGGAAGTTTGGACCTTTGCTTTTTGGAGAGGGAGGAGGACATTGACTTGCTAGTAGTATTGCAAGATATTTAGTGCAGCTAGCTAGGAGCGGCAGTGTTGACTTTAGCTACAGCCTATCAATAGGTATTCTGGAGAGAGGAGAGTGCATGTAGGGTCAGACACTTGAATAAGTATCAGAGGGGTAGCCGTGTTAGTCTGTATCCACAAAAACGAGGAGGAGTCCGGTGGCACCTTAAAGACTAACAAATAAGTAAATCTGTTAGTCTTTAAGGTGCTACTGGACTCCTCATTATACTTGAATAAGTGTGCCTGAAGCGGCTTAAAGCTGGCTCTGTTTGTCTGTTTAAGTAATAATCTAATATAAAAATGTGCCAAAGGCACATCCTTATTGGGATTGTGGTTTGTGAGTATATGTGTACTGAGGTCCTAGGCAGAAGCTCCAGAGTAGAGAAACAGGATGGTCTGGTGATTAGGGTGCTATCCTGGGACCAGAGGTGAAAGTAAGACTGTCCAGCCCGGTACGGCATATGGGCAAGAGCCAGTGCACTGTACCGGGCTGGAGCGGCTTCCCCAAGTGACAATTTAAAGGACCTGGGGCTCGCAGCAGCGGCTGCAGCCCTGGGCCCTTTAAATTGCCATCAGAGCCCCGCTGCAGGAGCTCTGGCGGGGCAGGGGCCCACGCTAAGAAGGGGCCACAGCCGCTCTTCTCCACCCCCCGCTCTCTCCTGCGGGGGGCAGAAACTTGGTGCTGCCGGCTCCCAGGGTTCTGTCCTGCTGCTGAAGGGCAGGCTCTGCCGGCAGCCAAGCTTCCCCCTCCCTCACCTCTTCCCCCAGTGTCCTGCATTCCCCCCGCTCTCCCTCTTCCTGCCGCCAATCAGCTGTTTGCCAGCGTGAGTGAGGAGGAGGGAGCGGAGAAGAGGCGGGGGCAGGGCCTTGGGGAAGGGGGTGGAATCAGGGCATACCCCCTCCAACCCCCTGCCGTGAGCTGCTCAGGGCAGGGGGCTGGGAACACTCCCATGACCCCACGCCCCCCCAGCCCTCTGCCCTGACTCCTGCACCCCCTACACCCTCCCTGCCCTGACTCCTGCATGCCCCTCACACACACTCAGCCCTTTGCCCTGACTCCTGCATCCCCCCACATCCCATGCCCTGACTCCTGCACCCCTTCACACACACAGAGGCCCCAGTCCTGACCCCTTCACCCCCAAATATACCCAGCCCCCTCCATGCTCCATGCCCTGACTCCTGCACCCCCTCACACACACACAGCCCCCAGTCCTGACTCCTTCACCCCCACATATACCCAGCCCCCACCTCACACCCCATGCCCTGACTCCTGCAACCCCCACATCCCCACCCCCACCCTGAGCACCAAACAGGAGCTCCTGCACCCTCCCCCCCACATACTCACCTGCCCCTCGCACTGAATGGGAGCTGCCCCAGGTAAGCGCTCCACATCCCCAACTTCCTGCCCCAACCCTGACCCCCCTCCCTCATTCTAGCTCCTGGCCAGACCCCGCACCCCAACCTGCTCCTGCACCCTAACTCCCTCCCAGACCCTGCACCCCCAGCCCTGTGCTCAGTGCACCCCCACCCTCAGTTTGGTGCAAAGAGAGATGAAGAGAATGGGCTAGAACCAAGGAGAAGGTAGATACCCGCTCTATGTGGGCAGGGGCAGGAGGGAATCCTGTTCACCCCCTCCCCAGCCCTGCTGCACTTGCAGTTTACCTCTGGCCCTTCCCTCGCTCCAGGGACCAACCCTAGCTCCCACCCCACTGTGCTTTTTCCCACAGCCACTGCCTTGCTCCAGTCAGCAGGGACTAATCCTCCCCCCATGTCCCACTGTGCTCATCTTGCCCCTGGCCCCGCCTCGCTCCAGCTGGGGACCAATCCTTCCCCCCCCGACCCCACCATGCCCTGCTGTGCTCTTGCCCCTGGCCTCTTCATTCCCCAGGGGGGCCCACAAAAAATTAATCCGGCCCTGGCCCCGGGTCTTTTAAATCGTCCCCGGAGCCCTGCTGCCAGAACCCTGGGGTAACGGTGGCGGGGCTCCGGTGGCAAGTTAAAGGACTGGGGCGGTAGCGGTGGCCCGGGCCCTTTAAATTGCCACCGGAGCCCCGCCGCCACTCCCCCAGGGCTCCGGGGACGATTTAAAGGGCCACATAGGGTAGTGGTAGCCGGAGCCCTGGGCCCTTTAAATCACCGCCCGAGCCCTGCTGCTGGAGCCCCAGGGGTGGCAGCGGCAGCTGGGACCCCCGGGGCTCAATTGGCAATTTAAAGGGCCAGGGGCTCTGCTGTGGTAGTGGCAGCTAGAGTCCTGGGCCCTTTAAATCGCCCCCTTTAAATCACCCCTGAACCTCAGGGCTCCCAGCTGCCTGGAGCTCAGGTGGTGATTTAAAGGGCCTGGGGATTTAAAGGCCCTGCCTCTTCCAGTTGAGGCCCCACCCCCTCATCAGGACTCCGGAGTGAGTACCTGTAAGTCCTTTAAGTTACTTTCACCCCTGCCTGGGACCTTGCTTGAATTCCCTGCTCTTGTCCAGACTTACTGTGTGACCTTCATCAAGGCATTTAGGACCAGTTTTTAAAGGTATTTAGGCACCTAAAGATGTAGACTGGCACTTTTGAAACTCCCATTAGGTGCCTATCTGCACCTTTAGGTGCCTAAATACCTTTAAAAATCTGCATCATGTCTCTTTGTGCCTTAGTTCCCCATCTGTACAATGGGGATCATAGCACTGCCCTACCTCCCAGGGTGTTGAGGATAAATACACTAAAGATTGTGAGGTGCTCAGATACCACAGGTTTCAGTGTAGTAGCCGTGTTAGTCTGTGTCAGCAAAAATAAAATAAGAAAGAAATACCACAGTAATGGGAGCCATATAAATACCTAAGGTAGATACAAAGTAAAGCAGAAGGAGAGACAGAGTAGCTTTAGGGATCATATGTGCTTATTTTAATAACGTGCATTATTCAGTCTTAGAAGAAATTGACTCTTTCAGTGCTTCTTGGCCATTGTCACATGACAGGTCAAAAATCAACTCATTTCAAAACTGTATAAATAAGAGGATTGGAAAATGTCAAAACTAAACTTGCCGGAAGACTTTGTTGGATAAGCCCACAAAATGGCTTGAGCTTCACCAGATTCTGCACTGCAACAAAGTTTACTGCACAAACTGGCAAAGTGCAGGTCAGCGCATGGGAAGTGTTTATGGATAACATGCCTTCATTAAGGAAGGCAATGATCTGAAAAAGTTTGAGGAGCAGATAATTCCAAAAAGGAAATTTGGCACTCAGAGGGTGTGTGCTTATACCATAGGGTGCAGAGTCCCACAGAGAGCAGGGAAAGTTTGAAGCCTTAATAAGGGCCCTATAAGAATGAAGAAGAGCATTATGACTTTGGTAGCCAGTATTGCTAACTGTGAACCAAAGACCCCTTGAGATCAACAGAGGGTGCATAGGGTGGTCCAGAGATCCCCAGGGTCAGGTATCTGCATAATGGTTCATCAATAGTCAGTACCCCCCGGTAATCAATCATTGTGAGATATATGTATGGATAATGTTTATCTGCACTGAAAATTACGTTCTTAAGGTCTAGGAGTTAAGGCAGGTCTCCAGGAGGTGACATACCTCCCTCCTGAAAGGAACAACATCTCCAAGGTAACTGACACTTATTTCCCTGTTTGGCCATTTGTTTATTGTATATTGTATGCCTATTTGCATACTGAACTAGATACAAATTGGGATATTGCAAAAGCTACACAAAAGGAAATCTACAGGAACAAACACACAGCAGGGGGGTGTTGTGTTTATGTCTAAAGACGAAGGATTGTTAGAGTATATCTTGGAGTACAAAGACACACAGAATCCTTCCCTAAGAGGCCAGCTGACAGTGTGCCTGTCTCATGAAAGAAGGGTCACAGCCTGCCTGGTTGTAAATTGCTGCAGGGATTTTGGGTGAGCAAATTTTATGAGACATAAGAGCATCTTATTAAATAAGTCTAGGCTCTAGAATGCATGTTATGATTTTATTTTAGACATCACCATTTGCTTTTAATACTTCTACTTGCTTTCACTTGAATCATAGAATTGTAGGGCTGAAAGGGACCTCGAGAGGTCTTCTAGTCCAGTCCCCTGCACTCAAGGCAGGACTAAGTATCTCTAGACCATACTTGACAGGTATTTGTCTAACCGGCTTTTAAAAATCTCCAGTGACAGATATTCCACAACCTCCCTAGGCAATTTATTCCACTGCTTAACCACCCTGACAAAAAGTTTTTCCTACTGTCCAATCTAAACAGCCCTTGCTGCAATTTAAGCTTCTTGTCCTAGCCTCAGAGGTTAAAGAGAATAATTTTTTCTCCCTCCTCCTTGTAACAATCTTTTATGTACTTGAAAACTGTTATGTCCCCCCTCAGTCTTCTCTTCTCCAGGCTAAATAAACCCAGTTTTTTCAATCTTCCCTCATAGATCATGTTTTCTAGACCTTTAATAATTGTTGTTGCTCTTCTCTGGACTTTCTCCAATTTGTCCACATCTTTCCTGAAATGTGGTGCCCAGAACTGGACACAATACTCCAGTTGAGGCCTAATGAGCTCAGAGTAGAGTGGAAGAATTACTTCTTGTGTCTTGCTTACAACATTCCTGGTAATACAGCCCAGAATGAGGTTTGCTTTTTTTGCAACAGTGTTACACTGTTGACTCATATTTAGCTTGTGGTCCACTATGACCCCCCAGATCCCTTTCTGCAGTACTCCTTCCTAGGTAGTCATTTCCCTTTTTGTATGTGTGCAACTGATTGTTCCTTCCTAAGTGGAGTACTTTGCATTTGTCCTTATTGAATTTCATCCTATTTACTTCAGACCATTTCTCCAGTTTGTCCAGATCATTTTGAATTTTAATCCTATCCTCCAAAGCACTGGCAACCCCTCCCAGCTTGGTATTGTCCGCAAACTTTCTAAGGACTTGTCTACACTACCAAGTTTTGTTGACAAAACGTACGTCAACAGCCAAAATTCAACAAAACAAAAATCGCCAAAGGGTGTTCACACTTGCTCCCTCTGTCGACAGATCATCGTGGACAACATCATCAACAGGGTGAGCAATGCACTGTGGGTATGTATCCCACAGTGCAGAATTGTGGGAAGGAAGAGCTGATCGCTGCACATCTTGGGACTCTCTCCGAGTTCTCCCACAGCCCCTTCAGCTGCCGAGAGCAGCATCGTGAGTAGCTCTGTGAGCTTTGTGTGCTGAGAAATGGCAAAGCAGCACAGCAGTCTGCCTGCTGCTGTGTTCCTAGTGCAGGGCAGGACAGGAGCATTCCAATGGTATTTCCCGGAGCTTTGAAAGGGGCGCATGCAGAGATCAAACACTGAGCAGAGCAGTCAGGGCAGGCATTGTGGAATACTGGCAGAAGCCAGTTCTGTGGACAAAACAATCAGCAGGGTCTACACTGGCTCTTTGTGGACAATAAAGGGAGGGGAAAAGACAAAAGTCTTTTGTACGGGTGGAAGTTTTTTGTCACCAAAACTGGGTGTTTTTCACTACAAAAGTCCCATTGTAGTGTATACGCTCTTTCTGTTTTGTCGCCAAAAGGCAGTTTTTGTTGACAAAACTTGCCAGTGTAGACAAGCCCTAAGTGTACTCTCGATGCCATTATCTAAATCATTGATGAAGATATTGAACAGAACCAGACCCAGAACCGAT
The DNA here is from genome assembly GCA_037349315.1 of Chelydra serpentina. Taxonomy (NCBI): domain Eukaryota; kingdom Metazoa; phylum Chordata; order Testudines; family Chelydridae; genus Chelydra; species Chelydra serpentina. The sequence continues at coordinate 52,432,664 of JBAIAC010000010.1, forward strand.
CCCTGCGGGACCCTACTCGTTATGCCCTTCCAGCATGACTGTGAACCACTGATAACTACTCTCTGGGAATGGCTTTCCAACCATTTATGCACCCACCTTATAGTAGCTCCATCTAAGTTGTATTTCCCTAGTTTGTTATGAGATGCTCATGTGAGACTGTATCAAAAGCCTTACTAAAGTCACTATCCTAAGCCCTAGCCACAAGGCTTGTTACCCTTTAAAAAAAGGCTACTAGTTTGGTTTTACGTGACTTGTTCTGGACAAATCCATGCTGGCTGTTACTTATCACCTTATTCTCTTCTAGGTGGCTGCAAATTGATTGCTTAATTGTTTGCTCCATAATCTTTCTGGGTACTGAAATTAAGATGACTGGTCTGTAATTCCTCATGTTGCCTTAATTCCCCTTTTTCTAGTTTGGAACTATAGTTGCCCTTTTCCTGTCATCTGAAATCTCTTCCATCTTCCATGACTTTTCGAAGATAATCGCTAATGGCTGAGACATCATCTCAGTCAGCTCATTCAGTATTCCAGGATGTATTTCATCAAGCCCTGGTGACTTGAAAACATCTAACTTGTCTACATCTAACATCTAATCTCTATGCTTTGTCAAATTAATTAATACTTGCTTTAATCATAAACATATCTATGTGCAGTAAGTTAAACAGAACCGTGATCTGAGCTGGTAAGCTGAGGTGTACTGTTCCCTTGGAAGCAGCCAATCAGTGAATATTGTGAGTGTCCAGTAGAGCAGGAGCTGGACACTCCAGGGAGACGCTCGGTGTGCCTGTCGCTAACCTGTAGAATGATAGCAGGGCCTGCAGGGTCTAAAAGGGAGTGCTTGAATTGTCTGTGGCCAGTGGGGTTGGGGAGCGGCCGCTCCCCCTGTGAGGAGAAGCCGTGCTAAGGCGCCGCCGGAGCCCAGCTGCAGGAGCCGGGCTCGGGGGATGCTTTAAAAGGCCGGTGGCTCCTGCCGCTGCGGGGAGCCGCGGGCCCTTTAAAGCGCCCCCCCCAGCCCCGCTGCTGGAGCCGGGCTGGGGGGGGGCGCTTTAAAAGCCCGGGGGCTCCGCAGCGGCTGGAGCCCCGGGCCCTTTAAAGTGCCACCGGGTGAGTACAGGGGGAGCGGGGAGGCGCCTTTTTATAGCGCCGCTCCCACTGTGCTCTAAACCTGGCTAGCCACTGACTGGAATCTTACTTTTAAAAAAAATAACCTCCAGCAGCTGGAGCTTTAAGAAAAATGCCAACTATTGCAAGTCTCATGGTAATATCATGAGACCTGGCTACTGGCACTGACTTTCATTTTCCCAGGTGGGTGCTCCACCCCTGCTCTGCCCTGAGATCCCACCTCCACTCCACTCCTTCCCCCAAGGCCCTGCCCTCGCTCCACCTCTTCCTGCCCCTTCTCCGCCCCTTTCCCCTGAGTGGCTCCTGCCTGCTGCTGAACAGCTAATTGGCAGGTGGGTGCTGAGCACCCACTATTTTTTTCCCCGCGGGTATTCCAGCCCCAGAGCACCCACAAAATTGGTGGGTATTAGTGGAGCCTATGGAGCTGTCAACGCTGGGTATTAGTGAAGAGGAGAACATAGTCATTGGCATGTCTAACAAGGATTGTAAAAGAACGTTACAGTTAATATCTACGCTAGCTCTGAAACAGGCAGGGTAACTGGAACCACAATCTGAGCTAGTGAAAATGCAAGTTACCCAGCAGGAGAGACGTGGAAGCAAAGGCCAAGAAAAAAATTCCCATGGCGTAAAAGAAAGTGCCATAAAGAGGCATCTGAAGAGCACTGAGTTCCCTGGGCAGAAGTGTGACAGGTTTGGCACCGGATTACACACCACAGGCAAAGTCAGCCCAGTCAGTGAAAGCATATGCAGGAAATGCACCATCGGCAAAAAGGACATTGGGAGCATGTCTGTCAAAACAAAGGAATCAAAGCTAGCTCGAGAAAAGCTTAGGGATACCTATTTCCTGAGGGTCTGTGGCCAAAGACAGCATTCATGGCTAGGCTTGACTGAGCACCAGACAACAGCCTCCAAAACACACTAGATTGCCAAACCACTGCAAGCCAACCCGATTCAGTCCTTGTATGCGTGTATACTTTATACGTTCACGCACACACTAATCATTTCACCCATTACTGAGATACAGTCACCTCTATCCTGGAACTCAGCAGCCATTTAGCAGCACACAGCTCTGCTACACAGCTGTTTAAGGCTGGAAACAAAAAATAAGGTATCCAGTTTAAAGGCTGTAGTTTAGGTAAGCAGTGTTCAGTTAGCCAAAATGGAATTCTACAAAGTGCTCTTACCAAGACTGCCATGAGATCCTATAAGATCACAAGGGATAAGGACCCCTGCCACTTTGTCAACCTCAGTAGTCAAGAAATCAGGATATTGGCTAAAAAACGTGTTTTAAAAAATACATTTGTATTTTTTAAAATTTATTTCTGGTTTCCGAGCCTTTCGGGGGGCGCTCATTTCCTGTTTACAAGTTTTTCACCCCAACTGTGAAGGCTGAAACTTACTCTTTATAAAAATGAAAGCTGAGATTCTCAGAAATCTCTTTATTCTGGCATCTGAGGCTATAAGAAAGTCAGCAGAGATCACACAATTTACATTAAAGTCACAAGAGTTGTCACACTGGGTCTTTCATATGTCTCATCTGAAAACTGCTTATTAATTTGCCAAACTGGGTTGCTGTGAGGCACTTCGTGCATTCCTCCCAACCAGGGGTGGGGACCAGGAAGCGAGCTTTACAAAGACTGTTCCCATTTGACGGGAGTTACATAAGTATAAGTAATTAACTAGGCTTTGTCCCTGATGTCAGGGTTCTACCTTGTTTCCTTTGCCAACAAGGAAAGACCTGCTAAATAGGATATGATCCAGAAATAACAAGTTATTGCAGCTCAGATGTCCATTGTCCAACGGCGCCATTTCAGATTTGGGGGAGGGCACAACTTTAACAGCGATTCCAGGGGCTACCTAGGCAGCTGAAAACTCTAGTTTTTTTCAGATAACTTAGAAATTAGCTGACAAAAGCACTGTATCTAATTCCCATATAAAGAAAGAAAACTAAATAAATGTTAGACCCACTCAGATCTAATACTAATATGTTCTGACATCTTGTGTCAAGTCACTTAAGGGACACTGGTGAGGTGTAAAAATTAATGTATATTCTTACTTTGTTACTCACTCTTGAATAGAACAACTGAAACAATTGTAGAAAAATCTAGATTACTTTCTATCACTTTTTTTCCAGTTCACTGAGCTTGGAATAGATCATTTAACTTTTGGAAACATCTCACTAGGGCAAGGCCCTGTGAGTTTATACTTCAACTGCCTGCGGCTGTAGGGATGTTACCACCACAACAAATAATAGACTAGAAACTGACTTTAAACAGGAGTGCAAGTGACACTTTCAAGTCACTTTCATTGTGTTTCCAACCCCAAATGTTCAAAAACCAGGAATCAGGCTCGCCAAAAATCATGAGATTGGCTTTAAAATCATGAGATAATGTTAAAATAGTAGATTTGGAGTTCTTTTTACTTGCCTTCTGCTTTTTGAGACTTTAGGGTGCACTGGAGTCACATTTTGAAGCTTTCTCCATAGGCACAAGGGCTAGCAACTTCATTTTTCTTTTAAAAATGAAGGCTGAAATCATCACATATCCATTTGGCTCCAGGAGCTGGGGCTTTAAGGAAAACACTAATTAACAAAATCATAAGAATTGGCAACACTGCTTTCCCTTCTGTTTAAAGGTTAGTTACTTTCCAGAAGGTTCTTAAACACAACACTACAGTGACTGAGTTGCAGTTCTCACGGGAGAATATTTAAAATCAAACAATCAAGAAAATTCCACATTTTAAAGCCGAGAAAAAAATTGAGACTCCACCTGGAAGCACACCTCCTATGTGAAATTCGGGGGGCGGGGGAAGGAGCTCCCCACCCTCCTAAATGGTGCCCTTACCAGTTTCTGCAAATCCCTCCAAATGTCAATATCAGGGCCTCTGCAGGCAGGATGGGAAAATAAACAGGCACAGGAGCTCTGGGCAGCTTTTCCCCTTGAAAGAAAGTTGAAGTGTCAAATCTTCTAGTCCTTAATCAAGTAAAACTTCTATTACCATCAGCACCTCCAATCATTAGCTATTAATCATCACAGTGAGCATGTGATAACGTGCTCAATAACTATACACTTCATATTTGAATATCTGAGCTATCTTATCCAGGGCTACACATCTTATATGCATTGTCCCAGCCAGGGACTACATTTTCTGGCATATTATGACAATGCTGAGCACACAGATGGTGCCCAGTGAATAATACAAATCATGACTTTATGGACTCTGTGGATGCAATTTCTATTCTTTGTTCTGGACTTGGCCTAGATACAGCTGAAACCCTAAGAATCTGAGGCATAAGCACATCAGGTACTCGTATAACACTTTCTCATTCCTTCCTTTTCTTGAACTCTCAACAAAAAATGATGAAACTAAAATGGTTTTCAGTTAAAATCTAAAATTGCACAGCAGCCATTGCTCTCCAACCCAGCCTGGGACAGAAGCTGCCACCCATTGGGAGTTAAGTGGTCTTCTCTCATCTGACTCTCATTCTTTCTCCCTTCATCCTTCTTGACCTCTGTGCTGTTTTTCATGCTGTCAGACATGACATCCTTCCCAATTGGCTGGCCCAATTGCTGGAGTCTGGCCAGTCAGTTTTGCTCCCATCTATCAGAGTCCTCTTTTTTTGCAGTTCACAGCAGACAGAGGCTGGTCCAGTGAATAGGGAGCTAGCCCTGAGAGAGCTGGGGTCTATTCCCCCATGGACTTCCTGTATGACCTTAGGCCAGTGCCTTAGGGATAGAGTTTCAAAGGTTTTTAGACACTTTTTGGGCAGCTGTGCATGCCTCTTGCGCATGCCAGGGTTTCAGAAGGTTGACGTGATAAATCTGTTCTTGTTTCTGGCATCCTGGCTGCCGCACCTTGTAGGTTACTTCTCCCACAGGTTCAATCACCTCATAGGGCCCCTGCCATTGGGCCAGAAGCTTGCTTTCTGCTGTAGGTACCAACACCATCACCCGATCCCCTGGTTGGAACTGTCGGACTTTTGCCTGGCGATTGTAATGGGTTTGCTGGGCCTCCTGTGCCTTTTCCAAATGTTCCCATACAATAGGGGTGACCCGGGCTATCCGGTCTCGCATCTGCAATACATGTTCTATTATATTTCTCCCCTCACTGGGTTCCTCCTCCCAGATCTCTTTGGCAATATCTAGTATGCCCCAGGGGTGGTGCCCGTATAATAACTCGAAGGGGGAAAACCCAGTTGAGGCCTGAGGCACCTCCCGGATAGCAAACATAAGGTAAGGTAGTAGGGTGTCCCAGTCCTTCCTGTCCCGACTTACCACCTTCCTTATAATAGCCATGAGGGTTCGGTTAAACCTTTCTACCAGCCCATCAGTCTGGGGGTGATAGACTGAAGTTCTCAGGGTATGTATATGGAGCAGCATACAGAGGTCCTTCATTAGCTTTGACATAAATGGAGTCCCTTGATCTGTTAATATCTCCTTCGGTAGCCCCACTCGGGCAAAAATCCCCACCAGTTCTTTGGCTATCGTTTTAGAGGCCGTGTTCCGCAGGGGGACGGCTTCTGGGTAGCGAGTAGCATAATCCAAAACAACCAGTGTATATTGGTGGCCCCGAGCCGTCTTCTCCAGGGGTCCCACTAGGTCCATGGCTATTCGCTCGAAGGGGACTTCTATGATGGGAAGGGGTACTAAAGGTGCCCTCAAATGGGGACAGGAACTGTGCAGCTGACACTCTGGACAGGACGCACAGTACCTCCGCACTTCTTCATGTACTCTGGGCCAGAAGAATCATCGCAGAACCCTTGCCAGGGTCTTCTCTACCCCCAAATGCCCCCCAAAAAGATGACTGTGGGCAAGACTTAATACAGCATTCTGGTGTTTTTGGGATACTAGGATCTGCTGTACCTTCTGCCCCTGTACTGGTGCAACCCGGTATAAGAGATCCTTCTTCATTATGAAGTAGGGTCCTGGTCCCTGGATTTTCCCTTCCACAGGAACCCCATCTATTTCAGTCACCTCTTTCCTAATGTTGTCGTATCTTGGGTCTTCAGCCTGGTCTCGTCCAAAATTTCCTCTCCCGGAGCTAATCTGCCCAAGATCTAGGGGGCCAGTCTCTGTTGCCTCTGCTGGTTCAGACGCGTTAGGGTGGGGGTCAGACTCGGGTCCTTCTCCCTCCTGGTTGGCCTCTTGTTCAGCTGCATGGGTCCGCCTCCCTATGAGAGCGACCCTCTGGCTTTGGGTCAGTATTCGGGTTCCCAAGGCCTTAGCTGCCCTTCTTTCCCTTTTCGTCTTTCTACCTTGTCTGGGAGTGGGGAACAAATCTGGGGATATTTCAGAGAAGATTGGGGGTTGACAGTCCACTGTGGATGCCTCACTAATTTCAGGTTTTCCTTCTTTCTCCAATCCCCCTACTGGGAGTAAGTCTCCCTATGAGCACTGGGTATGGGAGTTTAGGGACTACACCTGCTGCTACCTCAGTAGTGTTTCATTGGATTTCAATTTTTACTGAGATGGTGGGGTAGTAACTAACTGCCCCATGGACACAGGTTATCCCCGTACGTTTAGCCTGCAGCAGCTGACTACACTTCACGAGCCTCCCTGAGATGAGAGTGATAGCACTCCCTGAATCAACCAGTGCTGTGGTCTCTACCCCATTTAGTTTCACTGGTCTGGTGTACATATGTGGGGTTAGTGAGACCCCCACAAGGTGGATTAGGGAGCATGGGTCTGCCCAATTTCCCAGGTTACACTGCATAGGCTCCTCGGCATTGGGACACTGTGCAGCTATGTGTTCCCACTCTCTGCAGGCGTTCCCCGGTCTCTTGGTTTGGGCAGTCTAACCTCACGATCTTCTTCCCCCTCAGTGCTGCGACTCTTTATGGCCTCTGGTGGGCCTTCAGCCCCTCTCTTTTTCCACCTGGGCTCTCCTGGTGGCCCAGTCACTCGAGCTCTTGGGTTTGCTGCTGCTAGTTTAACTCGGGGTTCCGCTTCCTTAACTGGTCTGGTCAGCTCCCCTTGCTGTCCTTTGCCTCTCTACCAGTGCAACAATCTCGTCATAGGTGGAGGGTTCATTCTGGCTTACCCATCTGCGAAGGTCTGGCGGTAGTCCCCTCATGTATCAGTCAATGACCAGAACCTCTAGTATCTCTTCTGGACTCCGGGACTCAGTTTGCAGCCACTTTCGTGCGAGATGGATGAGGTCATACAATTGGGACCGTGGGGTTTTGTCTTCCTGGTACCTCCACTCATGATACCGCTGGGCCTGCACTGTGGTTGTTACCCCAGATCTGGCCAGGATCTCTGCTTTCAGCTGTGGGTGGTCTGCTGCAGCCTCTTCAGGTAGATCATAGTAGGCCTTCTGGGCCTCCCCGCACAGGAATGGGGCGAGGATGCCAGACCACTGATCTCGAGGCCAGGCCTCCCGTAGGGCTGTCCTCTCAAAGGCCAGGAGATATGCCTCTATGTCATCGTTCCCCGTCATTTTCTGCAGGCAATTGCTGGCCCGTATCTTTCGCGTCCCATCATGGCCATGGTTCATCTCCGTAAGGGCCTTCACTTGGTTTACCAGTTCCCGCAACATAGTACGGTCTTGAACGGCCTGGTCCATCAACAGGCGATTGGTCTCCTACTGCAGCTGCACTGCCTCCTGTTGGGCAACTGCCTGGACACGGGTAGCCTCCTGCTGGGCAGCTGTGGCTTGTATCAGTGCCCGTACTACATCTTCCATTGTGGTGAAAAAATAAACCCGCTCCCTTTTTGGGGTTTTTTTTTTTGTTTTGTTTTGTTTTTTTTAAACACCCCTCTTCTTCCGCCGCGCTGTGCACACCATGATCCAACCCCTGACACCAGTTGTGACAAAGTTCCTCCTCTACCTTGGTGAGTCCTGCGCCTATTGGCGGATTTTGATCGCCTCAGAGATCTTCCCCTCTGGTAGAACCCATAGTCAAATTCCTCCTGTGTCTGATCAGGAGTTGGGAGGTTTGGGGGGAACCCGGGCCCGCCCTCTACTCCGGGTTCCAGCCCAGGGCCCTGTGGATTGCAGTTGTCTATAGGGTTTCCTGTAACAGCTGCGTGACAGCTACAACTCCCTGGGCTACTTCCCCACAGCCTCCGCCCAACACCTTCTTTATGCTTACTGCAGGACCTTCCTCCTGATGGTCTGCTGATGCTTGTACTCCTCAGTCCTTCAACTCTTCTCCCTCTCAACTCCTTGTGTGCCTCTTGCTCCCAGCTCCTCGCACGCCACACCACAAACTAAAGTGAGCTCCTTTTTAAACCCAGGTGCCCTGATTAGCCTGCCTGTCTTAAATGATTCTAGCAGGTTCTTCTTAATTGGCTCCAGGTGTCCTAATTAGCCTGCCTGCCTTAAATTGGTTCCAGAAAGTTCCTGCTCTGGTCACTCAGGGAACAGAAAACTATTAATCCAATGGCCAGTATATTTGCCTTCTATGAGATTTCTGTATCCCACTTGTCTGGGTCTGTCACAGGAGTGATGTAATAAACAAGCAGGACCTTCCAATCCCCCACAATTTGTGTTATCTAAACTGGCATCAACAAGAGAAATAAACAATGCCTAAAACCTAATCTACAAATGAACAAGTTGGACCTTTTTATAGCCTAGATCTCAACACTGCAGGCACTGTTTTCCAGAATGGAAAAGCAAGATCAAGGGACTATGATCTTTAACCAAGGATCTGATCAAATCCATCATATAGCTTCAGGGATTACTGTTAACAGGAGGTGCCAAACTATAAACTCCTGAGACTGCAATAGAGGGTAAAACTGGGGGAATCATCACTAGAAACTAGATTGCCAGGTGCAAGGATCAAAAGCTTGAATAGAACATGCAAGAAAAGAACCTGCTTCTCATGTGTAAATATCAACTAAAAGTAAATTAAATATTAAGTAAATGTAAGTGCTCCGAAGACACTAAACAGCGTAAAAAATACAGTCAGAGCAAGGAATGGTCATATGCTTAGACTGCCCAAGGGGCATCAGGTCCTCTTGGCTTGATGGATTTACCGTTCCTTGGTTTATGAGGTCAATGGGAGCAGTGGGTGCTCAGGATTGTACCTCACGTGCAGAGGAGGACCCATTAATCTGTGACCTAGATCACAGAATTTTTATGCATACCCTAGTTGGAGGGAGGCACTGGACTGGAACCATTGTTGTCACGCTAGCCCTAGGGCCAGAAATGCATTCTTAACAATGTCAAAGCACAAAAGGATTTTACACCCTTCTCTTCTCCCCCCTCCCTCCCTTCCCCCCAACCTCCCTTCCAAGGCATAATCAAGACAACAGGGACCAACATCTCCCTGCAAACAATTTTTGGGATCGATGTATAGAAGCAGGTATTCCATACCCTGAAAAACTATGCATTGCATTTAATGTAAAGTCTATTTTCTGGGACAAAAATCAGCAGGTAAACTATTCTCTGAAACAAAGAATCAACTAGAACATATGCTAGACAAAAACATTTTCCATCTTATATCTGAATAGCTGAACCCCTACTCTCAGTATTTGTTTATCTATATTGCGTATTGCCTCATTGTTCAGTCCTTAACTTGCCTTCTCTCTCTCTCAATGCTGACGATTGTAAATATTTTAATTCCATTTTCCCTAATCCTGGAAAGGCCTCTGCACAGGAATAGGCCTTATTTGTCCATATAGCCCTATGGTCTTTAGTGGGACTACGCACACATGTAAAGGTTTTTGGGATCCAGCCCTATTGTATTTTCTGTCTCTTGGTTACAATAGATCGCTGAACTAATAAGAATGGATTTTTTAAAAATTGCATTGGATGTGGCACCTTAAATAACCTGTTGGAATTCTTTTCTCCCCTCCTCCTCCTAGGATATGGCTAAGCGAAAGATCGCAGTTGTTGGTGCTGGGCTGATTGGCCTCTCTACAGCAGTGTACATTGTGGAATCTATCCCCACGTGCTCTGTGACTGTAATTTCGGACAAATTTACTCCCAACACAACGAGCGATGTAGCAGCCGGGATGCTTATTCCACACACTTATCGAGGTGAGTGAAACCTCTGCTCAGCTCATAGCTCAAACTTCAGAACGATGTGGATTAAAGGTTTTGCAGTATGATTTTTTTCAGGTTTAAACTTTGTTCTTCAGATGATACCCAAGATAAATTATTCCACTTGATGATGGTATTCAAATCTGATTAGTTTCAAATATATGTCTGCAGTCTTTATTTTCTGAACAATCATAAATTATGCCGAGGAAACCCCCCATGTTTTGATGCTTAGTCACCCATTCTTGTTCCATTTTCAGTCCAAAGGTGTTTGGAGATATTTTCAGCTCTTTAAAACTCTACATATTTTGTGTGTGTAAGAGAGACACACACACCCAGGGATCTCTTCATGCCAATCAGTGGAGAGCATAGTGGTTGCATATGATTATACAGGAATCCCCTGGTTGGATATATACATAATAGGTCACCAAAGAGTGACATGTGAGGTGTATACCAAGAATCTGTAGCCCACTGGTTGTCATTGGGAAATGTATGTATAGATAAAATGTAAGAAGTTATGTCTCTATACTAAAAGTTATATTCTCAAGGTCTTTGGAGTTAAGGCAGGTCACCAGGAAGTTTCATACCTGGAAATGTACCTTTCAGGAAGGAGTCAGCAGACCCTGCTCTCTCTGTCTGGTTATTTGCATAGTGTGTATTGTATGCCTCACCATGTAGCCCTATTTGCATCCTGAGCCATGCGCAAAAGAAGAGATTGTGAAATCTACAAGAGAGAAAATTCACAGGATGGAATAAACAGCAGAGGTGTGTGCTTAAGACTAAAGACAAGGGATTGTTAGGGTATATCTGCGAGTACAAGGAAACACACAAGATCCTTCGCCTAGGAGGCAAGCAGACAGCTTGTCTGTCTCGTGAGAGGAGGATCAAGGCCAAACCTGGCTGTAAAATGCTACAGGGATTTTGAATGAGCAATATTCTACAAGACATGAGAGTATCTTGTTAATTAAGTCTAGGCTCTAGAATGCATGTTATGATTTTGTTTTATATATAACCATTTGTTTCCAGTACTTCCACTTGCTGCTACTTGAATCTTTGTGCTTTGTTAAATAAACATACTTGATTTCACTATACCCATGTCTGTGCTGTGTGTTAAGTGCTGTGAGTTAAATGTAATGGTGATCTGAGGTGAAACTGATACGCTGAGGGGCACTGATTTTTTAGAAGCAGTGAATCTCTGAATCCTGTGACTGTCCAGGTGAGCAAGGCTGGACCCTCCAGGCGGATGCTCAGAGAGCCTGAGGTTTGGAGTGTGCCAGTCGCTAACCTGTAGAGAAACAGCAGGGCCTGCGAAGCCTAGAAAGGAATGCTTGTGTTACCTGTGGCCGGGAGCTGACCCCTGGCAGGCATAGACATGGCTTCCTCACGCTAAGGGCAGATGATAGCGAGGTGACTCACAACCCTGGGTACCCCCAGGAAGCATGTCAGTGTGCAGACATTATTGTTAATTAAAGTACCCCTGTTTCAGTAATTACTATGGTCTGATGTTTGCTGAGAGGATAGATATAATTACATAGAATACACTGGCCTGCATTGGAGAAGGGTTTACAAGGGAACTTAGGAGAGATTGTGTCTCGGGGATGGGAGGAAAGAAAGGGAATAAAAACAAAAAAGGCAGGAATCACTAAATTAAAGGCTCCTCCAGCAACTTTAACCTGTCTGGCACACCTTGTACATTTTACGATATACATTTTATGACATGAACAGTAATATATTGACCTACGCATGTAATCAACAATAAAAGTACTGCCTCTGAGAAAGAGGCTGAGTTCATGTTGTTCTAGGAAATATAACTTTTTCATTTTCTTACTTTTAAAATTTAATCTTAAAGGGTCTATCCTCAGGCCCTGATGACTTCAGTAGGGTAAGAGTATGTGCTAGTGGATCCCAGTGCAGGATTGGGGCCTTAATGTTGTAGTAGGATATATTTTCCACTAATATATAGTTCAATCAACAAGGTAGGCATTGATTTTTTGGGATATAGTTCAGTCTTGTAATGTGTAACGACAACATTAAGTGGGTAACTATGAAGGGCCCAACACTGCAAGCTGCTAAGCACTGTCATCTCCCTTTGAAGACCAGTGCAGTCCTTGGGAGTTGAGGGCAATTAGCACCTTATAGGAGGCATGCATTACCTTATAGCACTGGACTTTATGAATACCAAACCACAGGTTTAATTCCCATTTATTTTCTGTGTTCAGTACAGTGTATACTTTTACCTGGTCATGTACAAAGTTTTACCAATGTAGAAAATTTACTATTCCTGGTTTCTCTGATGCCTGCCTTTCTCAGCTGATGAGGGTTTGGGAGCAGGGCTGGTGTAACCACTAGGCAAACTAGGCAGTCTCCTAGGGCGCCAAGTGGTTGGGGCGCCGAGCCCCAGCCATGGAGGAGCCGGCGTGGTGCGGGGGGGGGCGGGGGGGGCAGCAGCCCTGCAAAGGCAGCAGCACCGCTAGCAGGGAGCAGCCGCACCCCCGACCCCTCCTGCCCAGGCTGCAGCCTGGCGCCCCCCCACCCTTCCCCTGGGGCCTCCTGCAGGAGATGCATGCGGGCGCCAGGCGGGGGTGTGGAGAGGGATCGGAGCAATCAGGGGACAGGGAGCAGGGGGGGTTGGATGGGTCAGGAGTTCTGGGGGGTCTGTATGGGGGCAGGGGTGTGGATAAAGGTTGGAGCAGTCAGGGGACAGGTAGGGGGTAGGATCCTAGGGGGGCAGTTAGGGTGGGGGGGTCAGAAGTGGGAGGGAGTCGATGGGGGCTGGGAGGGGGGAACCTGGTCTGGGGAGCAGTCCCTGGACACGGCTGGCCCCTTGGCAGGCTGGCCCCTGGGGTCTATAAAGGCTTGTTGGGATTTGCCCCTCAATGAACCGATGTGCGGCTGCGGGGGGGCGCAAGGTGGAATTTTCGCCTAGGGAGCAAAATATCCTTGCACCGGCCCTGTTTGGGAGTCTTTTCCTGATCTACCTTCTCCCTCCATTTCAGTTTTTTGCTTTATTTCATATGTACAGGCATACCAATTCATCAGCAGAAGCAGTGGTTTAGGGAGACCTTCGACTATCTTTTTGAAATCAATAATTCATCGGAGGCTTCAGATGCTGGCATTCATCTGGTGTCTGGGTAAGAAAAGAACTCAAAATAGGTTTTTGGTATTTGTATGCTATATACTGTAATAGGAAGGGTGACACTCCATCTGGGACTTAAGGGACATTCTTTCTCTGGAGTCTCTCTTGTGATCCATATTCAAAAGGAGCTACAGTGTTAAGAAGCATTTGATTACATGAAGCGAGTTTTCAAGCAAAAATCATTCAAAGGCTCATACAAACAAAACACTCTGGGCTGGTGTCTCTTAAATACAAGCTGTAGCCCATATTTTCCCTACATTCCTCCTTCTTTAGTTGCTTGAAATGTAGGTGGTCACCTAGTAATGGGAGATGGAACATTGTAGGATCCTTCAGGTATGGTAACTAAATATAAAACACAGTATGTTTGCTGCCCACCATACACACAAAGATTTGTCCACTCAGTTTGTGGCTTTGCTGGCACCTGGAAGAAAGTATGATCAGGAACTGAATGAGATGCAGCCAAGAAGCTTGTAGCCTTTAGAAAGAGAGCCTGAGTCAAGCCTGTTCTACACGACAGGACAGAGTTAGATCGACGTACGCCAGCTTACATCAACCGAATTATATCAGTGTCTACACTACAGCCTTGCTCATGCTGATGTAAGTGCCCTACTACACCGACATAATAACTCCACTCCACGAGAGACGTAGGGCTTACGTCGGTGTAGTTATAGCAACGCAGTGTCTGTTTAGACACTGCAGATTACATACATGGGCTGTCGGCTGTCATTCTTGTCAATTTCACGGCTCTGTGCTGGAGCCATGAAATTGAGAAGAAAACCCGGCTCATAGCTCAGGCTGTCACCCCAGGTTGGGGGGCTCCAGCTAGAGCCCAGCTGCCCCTGGGCTCCCCACTTTGAGCCAGGCTGCCATCCAGGTTCCCCACTGTCCTCCAGGAGCCCAGCAGCTGCTCCAACTGGTGGGGTGGCAGGGGGGACATAGGGCCCTGGGTTGGGACGCAGTGGAGTTGTGTGGGCCCAACAGTGGTGGAGTAGTCCACCACTGGGTCAGCCGGGATCTGCCTGCAACATGCTGACCTGGTTTCAGGCTCGCCCTCCACCAGACTACTGCCTGGTTCCCCTGGGCTGCTTCCATCTCTTCCCCTCTGGCATACCTGGCTCGAGGAGTCATCCTCAATCTCCTCTGGGTACACTGCCAAGGGTAGCGGTAGCAGCTCCTCCACGCCAAGAGCGTCAGGGCTCTCTGGAGGCTCACGCTGGTCCCTTTGGGCAACAGCAGTTTTTTGTGCTCGCCTCCAGCAGTGGGGAAGAAGCATCTATCTCCTCCAGCAGCTGGGACAGCCTTTTATAGCTCCACTTCCTGTCCTGCCCCTCTGCTTCCAGCGTGCGGGGCGTGGCCCTCTTGGCTCCTCCCACCAGGTGGTCTGCAGTGTTCCCTCTGTGTCCGTATCTGAGGGAGGCCTCACCTCCTCGCTACAGGCAGGAATTCCAGAGTTTAAACTCTGAAGGGGAGCAAGCTTTGTACCTTTCCTGGAGATAGGCCCAAGCAGTGGCATTGTAATGCAGATCTGGATTTGAGCCCATCTCTAAATTTAACTTGGTGTGGAATTTAGTTAGTGAATTCATGGGGTTAACCTAGAATCTCTGCACCAAGATTCAAGACTGGAGAGTAAATGGAGCACAGAAAGGATGTGGTTTTAACGGCCCATGTTGTCATTCTCCAGCACAGTTTTATTTTTAAATGAGAACCATGAAAATAAGAGGACACGGGGCACATTGGACTGCTATTTCCCTCATCCCTCCACTCACTGCATTTAATGTATTTAACCCTGTGTTATCCTGTTATTCTCTCTGATACCCCCTCTCTACCCCACCCCACCCCCATTTAGTGATTTTTAACTTGGCTTCATTACCCCAAGCCTCACTCTGCCCTCACCCCTAGGTCCAAGTCCTACTAAGACTCCCCTAAACCTCATGGCCAATTAAATAATTATCACCGGTGAGGTCTTTTACTTTGTTACTTTCTATCTGTCTAAACTCTAGAGATCCTGCTGACCAATGGAAGATGATTGCTAATATTTTAAAATTAAGATCAAAATGAAATGTGTCACATGAACGCGAGCGTGTCTAGCCTCTTCTCTTCCATGTCCTTTAGCTGGCAGATCTTTAAAACCATTCCTGATGAAGTGTTACCATTCTGGTCTGATGTTGTCCTGGGATTTCGTTCAATGACTGAAGAGGAGCTGAAGAAATTTCCACAGCACAGATTTGGTCAGGCTTTTACTACACTGAAATGTGACTGCCCATCCTATCTGCTGTGGATGGAGAAAAGGTTTGTTTTGATGGGTGTAGCTGATATTTTCTGAAATGAAAGGGTTGGGAATATTCCTTTGATTTAATGGATTTTAAAATCTTTCCTTCCTTTCTGGGAGAAATGGAGACTGATCTTCTGTTAGTTGCCCCTGGATTACACATATATCCTCTTTTGCAAGAATGTAAAGACCATGGGAATGAGTTTAATTAAACCTAAGGCCATTTTTCAAAACTCTGATAGCGTACAGGTATCTTAACATGGGAGACTGTTATATTTACCATTTTAACGCCCCATTACATGGACAGAGTGGTATGAAGTGGCTTTAATGTAAATGAAAATAAGGCCCCCATTTTCAAAATCTTCCAAAACTATCCTTTAGAGGCTCCCTGCTGGGTTGGTGCACAAGGGAGCAGAAAGTGCACAAAGCGCTCCCCTTCTTGTGTCTGCATGCAGTGACAGGGTAATTTCAGTCCTGAGTGCAAGGACACCTCCAGTCCGGTGAGTATCCACAGAAGCATTAGCCTCCCCAAGTGGGCAAGGAACCATAGTCCTTCTCCAACATCAGTGAAACAGAGCTGGCTAATATGTGTCCCAGGGAGCCTATATACCTTATACCAGGCTGGCTTAGGCGCTGCAGCTGCAGTCTTCCTGCAGATAATGCACACAGGTAGATGATGATACATTCTGGAGCTCTTTCTGGGGCAATTCAGCACCATCCTCAGTGCAGGACTGTGTCTTAATAGCTCAATCAGTCTCTTCAAGGGAGGCATTCACTGAGCATTGGGGGAACTATCTTATGGATGACATGATCCACATACATTTACATGGGGAATCTTGCAGGATTTGGATGTGGAAAACTGATTTCTTGAGAGCAGCCATATTCCTGGTCCTGTCCTTTCATAGATTCAAAGGCCAGAAGAGACCGTTGTGATCAGCTCCTCTGATCTCCTATGTAGCACAGGCCATAGAACTTCTCCCAGATAATTCCTACAGCAAATCTTTTAGAAATACATCCGCTCTTGATTTAAAAATTGTCTGCAGTGAAGAATCCACTACAAGCCTTGGTAAATTGTTCTTATGGTTAATTACTTTCACTGTTAAATATTTTTGCCCTATTTCCAGTCTGAATTTGTCTAGCTTCAACTTCCAGCCATTGGATCATGTTAAACCTTTCTCTCCTAGAGCCCATTATTCAATATTTGTTCCTCATATAGGTACTTACAGACTGTAGTCAAGTCACCCTTTAGTTTTTTCTTTGTTAAGCTAAATAGATTGAGCTCCTTGAGTCTATCACTTTAAGGCATGTTTTCTAATTCTTTAATCATTCTCGTAGCTCTTCTCTGAACCCTCTCCAATTTATCAACACCATTCTTGAATTGTGGGCACCAAAACTGGACAAAGTATTCCAGTGGTGATTGCACAACAGCCTAATATACAGGCAAAATAATCTCTCTACTCCTACTCAAGATTCCTCTGTTCATGCATCCTAGGATCGCATTAGCTCTTGTGGCTACAGCATCATATTGGGAGCTCATATTAAGCTGATTATCCACAACAACCCCCAAATCTTTTTCAGAGTCTCTGCTTCCCATGATACAGTCCCCCATCCTGAAAGTGTAACCTACAGTCTTTGTTCCTAGATTTATAGTTAGCCATATTAAAATGCATATTGTTTGCGCTCAGTTTACCAAATGATCTCAATTGCTTTGAATCAATGACCTGTTCTCTTCATTATTTACCACTCCCACAATTTTTGTGTCATCTGCAACTTTATTTGTGATTTTATGTTTTCTTCCATTATTGATAAAAATGTTAAATAGTGTAGGACCCCGATTCCTGCAGGACCCCACTGTGAATAGACCTGTTCAATGACAATTCCCCATTTACAATTACATTTTGACACCTATCAGTTAGCCAGCTTTTAATCCATTTAATGTGTGCCATGGTAATTTTATATCATTCTAGTTTTTTAATCAAAATGTCATGTGACACCAGGACAAACACCTTAGAGAAGTCTATGCATATTACATCAACACTATTACCTTTATCAACCAAACTTGTAACCTCATCAAAAAAAGATATCAGGTTAGTCTTACAGGATGTTTTCTATGAACCCATGTTGATTTGCATTAATTACATTAACTTCCTTTAGTTCGTTATAATTAGGTCTGGTATCAGCCACTCCATTATCTTGTCCAGGATCACTGTCAGTCTTACAGCCTATAAGTACCCTGATCATCATACAAGTATTTATTATATTATTAGTAGTATTTTATGACATACATTTCTAAGGTACCTGTTACTTGAAGCCAAATTCATCCCTGATGTCACTCTGTCTTCAGGGTTGCTATCAAATATGACACTATAATTATAAATACATAAGGAAGAAAGGAATCAGGCCTCATTTATAGAGAGTGAGATACTGCAGGTATTAACATCAATTCACTCTGGGTGTTTTAAAGTGGAGATCCAATGTAGGATGGGATGACTTGGCTTAATATCTGTAAAGAGATCTGTTAGACTGCACGTTACGCATGCACGCCATTCTCTCAACAAAAACTCATCCTCTTCCTGGGGTTTACATTTATTGTTAACTTAAATCTCAACCTAAGCTTCATTTTGAGCATGGATTAAATGTAGGGTTCTCCCTGCAGGACCAGCTCCTAATCTGTCTAATAGGTAGAGATTAACTCTTTCTAGTGGGTTCTCACCCATAGCATTTGAGATTCTGTCATCTTTTTTGCAAAAACATGTTAGTACAAAAACTACTAAATATTCTGCAGAATTCAGACAAGGAAGGGAGAGAAAGTTCTTAAACTGTGACATTAAAGCTAACCTAGAAAGAGGATATGGTAAATGCTTTTGTGCTGCCAAGGCAAGGTACCATAAATATTGTTCAGATTTGGATTTGCAAAATAGTTATCTATTTACTATGATCTCTTCCCTGGTACCCACGGGGAGTGTGGGGAGGGAAACTTGATTATCTTATTAGACTATATCCTTTGGGAAATGAGAAGAGTCTGAAACAGGAATAAGGAAGCAGGAGAAGCTTTTGTGGCGAAGCAGCCTGACAGATACTAAATGGAGTCAGCAGTTTAGTTGTTCCTCAGTACAATTTCCAGTATCAGTTAAGCAATGAAACATGACAAGGCTTGTGTTCCTGTGAGATAGTACAGAAGTCAGATAGCATTGGCAGCACAAGAGTACTCCCATTATGCTTGCTGCTAAAAACAAGAAATGTTATTTCATGTGGGTCAATGGCATGGAACATAATCAAACACGCTGATTATCTGGCAATTTGTTCCAAGATGTAGATACACATTTTACTACATAACATCAAATCACCTTGTATCCAGTCACTATGCCCGTGAAATGACAAACATTATTTGCTCTTTTTAAGCGCATTTAAATGGGTTATACATACACATTATAGGATCTGTTTTCTGACTCTGCTAAAATTCTTTGAAATTGATGTGGCTTGAGGAGAACTTTTTTTCTGCACAGGCATAAAATTTAAAGCCTTCATTTATGCCAAGCGTTTTGCACGTGCAAATATTTCTGTAAGATTTTCTACAAGATTATAATACAGAAAGATAGTACCTGGAATTTTTTTACTCCATTCTGCCATTCCAGAATGGTTTGTGAGGTGAGTTGGGCAGAAGAGAGGTTTTTGACCAAACCTGAGATGAATTGGCCCAGCCAATTCTGAAATACAGAGTTTGGAACAGGAGGCATTTTCCCAGATTTTCAAATTCTCCTGACAGTTTTTGTCATTTCATAGCTCAAAACCAGTGAGGCTAGAGGCTTCGAAACATCACCTTTGGTTTGTGGCAAATGGCTTACAGAGCACTAGCATCTTTTACCATTTTCAAGAGCTGGTGGGATGTATTTTGAAAGTTACCCACTGGCAAATGAGGAACATCTGAATGCTCATTTGTCTTGCCCATCCTTAGGCTGCATGAACTGCTCAATTTTGGAGCTATCATAAGAATGAATTCATGAGATCTCTCTCTCATCTTTTTTGCTACAGTATCTCTGTAATATTTATACACCTGATATATTTTGGCCTGTCCAATCTTATAAACAAACAAAGAGCCTTTGTTTGCAATGTCTTAATTCCAACAGCCAAATCAGACAAGTCATAAACAAAAGCCCTGTGCTATCTATCTCTGATTTTTCTTCAATTTTCTATTCTTCTGCGTCTTAGTCTCTCTTACTTACTTGACTTGTATAAAAATAATCAAGGCGATTTATTAATAGTTAATTGTCATGCCTTACCTCCCGTGTTTCTTTTTAGGTTGAAAGGAAATGGCAGCCAGGTGTATGCTAGACGAATCGAAGATCTGTGGGAGCTACATAGCAAATATGACATTGTTGTCAATTGTTCAGGCATTGGATCCAGAGAACTCATGGGTGACTTGGAGATATACCCTGTCAGAGGTCAAGTACTCAAGGTCAATGCTCCTTGGGTGAATCACTTCATCCGGGATGGGGACGGTTTAACCTACATCTATCCAGGAATACACAATGTAACATTAGGTGGGACAAGGCAAAAAGACAACTGGACCTTGTCCCCAGATCCTAGGAGTAGCAAAGACATATTTGACAGATGTTGTGCTCTTGAACCCTCACTTGAAAGAGCCCAGGACATAAAGGTGAGGGTGGGTCTGAGGCCATCCAGATTAGCTGTGAGACTGCAGAAAGAGATACTGGTCCGTGATGGGAAAAAACTGCCTGTGGTCCACAACTATGGACATGGTTCGGGTGGCTTTTCAGTGCACAGGGGCACTGCCAAAGCTGCTGTTCAACTGGTGGGAGAATGCATTGCTGCTTTGGAAGGCTCCTCTTCGAAGGCAAAGTTATAATCACTGGGGCCTCCTTTTCAGTTATTGGCAGGCTATAATAAATCTACTAGTAATATCTTTGGAATGTTATTCTATAAGCAATGGAAGAAACTGTGTGCCGCATTCTGAACTGTGGCCAAGTGCTTGTTTTGTGAAAAGTGTTTGCCCACAGGTGATAGGGTGTTTTTGTCTTTTAGCATTTTTCTGTGCAAGTTCATTCGAGAGCATGATGATTGTCTGGTTTCACCCACATAGCTGTTGTTGGGGCATTTGATGCACTGGATGAGGTACAACACATGTAAGACCCAAGGATCTTGAAAGGTGTGCTGTGGGAGCTAAAGATTAGATAAAGACACTAGTTTTACACTGTTTTTACACTGTTTACAACAATCTGTAACCCAAAAAACCTCCTTTGTTCTATGACTATGGAGGTGTTAATGGGCCATTTCATTTTGAATGATCCCTTGCAACATGCATTAACTCCGATGCTTAACAATCTATTCCAACTTGCATTTATATGTGACACTCTGATTACCTTTTACAGACCTGAAGAAAACCTCTGTGTATCTTGAAAGCTTGTCTCTGTCTCTTCCACCAACAGAAGTTGGTCCAATAAAAGATATCTCACCCACCTTGTCTCTCTCATATCCTGGGACCAACCTGGCTATAACAACACTGCAAAACAACAATGGGTGATTTCATATAGTCAGTTGAAAGATACCTTCTCTCTGATAGATCCTATCCAGAGGTTGGCCAAAGCACAACAACCCTTCACTACACCATATACATAATGACAAATCACTTACTGATAAATTTGCTGTTCCAAACTCTCTTCCTTTTCACTGTCTTCCCTATTCACTTTCTTTTACTGCAAAACATCCTTCCTCTTACCAGCATATTACTGCAGTCTGTGATAGTCACTGCAGTTGGATTCAGACATGCAGGAACCCAGCATGAGCAGCACAGAAAATCCCTAAGGACAGAGGCGAAAGTAAGCTGGTATGGTCCGGTACGGCGTACGGGCAAGAGCCAGTACACTGCCAACCGTACCAGCAGGGGGCAGCTTCCCCAGGCTGGCAATTTAAAGGGCTCGGGGCTCCCGGCTGCCGCTACTGCAGCGGAGCCCCGGGCAGGGCCGGCGCGCCCACTAGGCGACCCTAGGCAGTCGCCTAGGGCACCAAGATTTGGGAGGCGGCAGGCAGCTGCCTCCCGGCTCCCCGCTCGGCGCCTGAGCGGGGAGCTGCGGGGCAGCCGCCGTCAGCCGCCCCGCTGCCCCGGGCTCCCCGCTCAGCTTCCCACAGGTGGTGGCGGGGGCTGAGTGTCCGCAGGCGGGGGGAAGCTGAGCTTCCACAGGTGGGGGAGCTGGCTGGGTGGAGGGTGGCATTGCAGGGGGGGGTGGAGAGGCTGAGCTCCCGCGGGCGCTGGCTGGGGGGGCGGCATTGCGGGGGGGGAGCGGCGCAGGGTTGGTGTAAGGAAGTTTCACCTAGGGCGCGAAACTTCCTTGCACCAGCCTTGGCCCCGGGCCCTTTAAATCACCATCAGAGCCCCGCTGCCGGAGCCCAGGGGTAGCGGCGGCGGCCTGGAGCCCTGGGCCCTTTAACTTGCCACCTGAGCCCCGGGGTTCCTGGCCAGTGCTGCAGCTACCGCTCTGGCGGTGATTTAAAAGGCCTGGGGATGTAAAGAATGTAAGTAGCGACTAATAACATTTAATGAGACACCATAAATATCTATCAAACCCCTTGCAACATAAAGGAAATACTATTACTTCTTTTGCTATGTATCAGAGGGGTAGCCGTGTTAGTCTGTATCCACAAAAACAATGAGGAATCCAGTGGCACCTTAAAGACTAACAGATTTATTTGGGTATAAGCTTTTGTGCCATAAGCATATAGGTGCCATAGTCACATCTGTTTTTCCCTGGGCACAGCCTTTTGCCAGTGCCCAGTAGGTGGGATGGTGTAGGAACCACTTATAGAAGGTATATGCCACTTGGGAATTCCCCTATCGTATAGCAATCTTGGGGGCCAGATCTGCCAGCTGTATAGCTCTTTTGCCCTATGAGAGCAAAGTAAAGCGACTGGAACAGAACAGACATGTTTCAGTATGTTGATCCAAGAGTTTATATAGCTGTCCATTTTCTGCATTTGGTTGTTGCTATGGTGATTTGTTATAGCTTGCATTGAGAAAGACAGTAGGTACATAGGTGTCCTTCCTATAATGAGAGTCAAAGCTATTCCAGCTATATATCGTTGCTATAAATCTATAAAAGACAAACTTAATAGAATTTTTCAGCTGCATCCAAAGAGTATCAAATTAACTAATTTTAGATATGGTAGTAATGAGTTATTTCCAGTTGTACTAAATCTAGTTGTACTAAATCTAGCCCTTGTTCCTGCAGTCTCCCCAATAAACTCCATCACTATATATTTATTTTATGATTCAGTGAACACACTGCACAATACAGCATTACAATATTGTAAATTAACTCTAACAAAAACAGTTTAAGATTAGTTATTGCAATAAATTACATGGTTTTATATGCATCGCCGAAGCTCTGGTTGCTGTGAAATCTTACAGTACATTACAATATAGAGCAATATAGGACAAGAAACTGGTACTCATGTCGATCAACCTTGTCTTTTAGCCGTTTGCAAACATCTCATTTTTACCTGAGCCCCTTTGACCTTGTTCTTATTCATGATCTTTATGTTTTTCAATGTGTCACACTAGCTGCATTTATTGTACCTTATAGGATAGGTTTTTCCTCTCTCCGCTTCTGAACAAGAAGCTGAAGGGGTGTAGGCTCCAGACTCTCCTTTGTTACCTCTCCTCAGAGTTTAGATTTGTTGTTTTTCTCCCCAGGCTGGGGTGATAGGAATAATCCAAAAAACAATCAAAGACCACAAGATTCGTAAATAAAACCCTATTACCAATGGAGAGAAGATCAGGTTAAATCAAGATATATGGTATAAAGACAAATCTAGCCATACCTGGATATGAGCTAATTAAGGAATTTATGCTCACCATTCCATAGTTAAAGTAGAGCTGAGTTTTATACTTGAAGTAAAGATTCAAATATTTAGTTATGTATGACGAATACAGCATATCCTCCCCAAAATTATAACAAGGGCTCTTTGGGTACTGTAGCAGCGTGGTCACCTGCTCCTGCCCTCAAGGGCTTGAAATCAGCCCTGGGAGAGGGCTGTGGCTGGGGATGGCTGATTGGGGAAGCAGACACAGCTGGGCCATGCCCCAATTAGGCCACAGCTGGCCCTATAAAGGGCTGTCAGCCAGGAGCTCACAGCAGTCTCCCTCTAGAGGAGGAGGGAGATGGGCCTAGCTGCCTAGGGAGCCTAAGAAGCAGGGCGGTGGAAGGCCAGAGGAGCTGAAGCGCTCCAGGCCAGCAACTACCAGGCTGCAGGGCCTGTCCAAAGCCCACTGAGGCACTGTGTGGCAGGGAAAGGCAGCAGGTCCAAACCTCCCTTGCCTATGATGACTGGCTATTACAGACTGCAGTCTGCCCCAGGGAGCGGGGGCTTGATGATGACTGGCAGTAGCTGCTAGGGGGCAGCACCCCAGTCAAAGGGGCACCAAGCTCTGGGAAGGACACGGGGACCAACGGCTAGCAGGACAGCAACCAGCAGAGCTGGAAACTACTAATTCCCTGGAGAACCAGCAGGAGGCACCGCAGGGGTGAGTCCCACACCGTTACAGGTACAGAATGATTTTTTCTGAGAATTTTACAAGAAAAGCTGTTAATTAGTTTGAGTTAAAATTAGTTTTAAAATAGCTTATTAAAAAAATTTTGTACCCAGCATCAATTATTTTTTGTCCGGAATGATCACAGTAACAAAACAACATAGCAACAAAACAATTTCTCATATAGTTAAAACTCACTGAAATTTTGTGCATAGACTAATTTTAAAGATTTTTTTTGACATTTAAAGGTTATTTTTGCTGTTATTCTTCATCACTGAAAGTTTTAGCATGAGCTGGCAAATAATTTATTCTACAGAGAATTCACTGAAGAATTGCCCTATTTCAAAATGGCTCCCATTGTTCTCAATAGAACTGAAGCCATAGCTGCCCTTAGAAAAGGTCCCCTCTTACTGTTTCTAAAACGAGTGATACCAAACTGTGTTAAGCTCAGATGTTGGCCCCTGACAGCATAGAGACAAGGAAATTCCCTGCTGGCTCCCCAGCCTTGCACCCGAGTTGTACTGTTTTGCCCTGGTCAGAAGCCTGACCAGTATACGTTTATTACCCAGTCCGCCACTTCTACAATGGAAAGTGGGCATGTACCAGCCCTGGCAACCTGAGCAGATTTCCCAAGAACTCCAACCAAAACACACTGGTTTAGGTAAAATATAAAACAGACTTATTAACTACAGAAAGATAGATTTTAAGTGATTATAAGTAATAAGCATACAGCTCAACACTGGTTACCTAGACAGGATTTGAATCAAGCAGCATCTCACCCTCATGGTATCCTTCCTTAATACACAGGCTGGGATTCTGCTTTCCAGTCTGGGACCACCTCCCCAGTTCAAAGTCTTTGTCCTCCAGATGTGTTTCCAGGTGTTGAGTTGTGGAGTGAGGCCAAGTGATGATGCCACTTCTCTTTTATAGTTGCTTCCAGCTTGCTGGAAAGATCCTTTGCTGTGACATCGGTCAAGCAGTCTCCATTGTCTACTTGCTGTCTCTGAGAAGTCTCCATTGTATACAGTTCCTGGGACAGTCCTTGTGAGTGTGTATGCCCTTTAATGGGCCATTAGCATGTCTGGCTCCTCCACAGTTGCATCTGAAAGGTTGGGTGTTCCCAACCTCACAACATATTTCAGTAACACATACATAGCAAAAGTTCATAACTCCACATACAGTGATAACACATACAATCCAACAGGATATTAATGTTCAACAGAGCAAGACTTTTAAAGTGATACTTCACAAGGCATACTTTGTACAAAACATATCATAATTATGACAGTGGTGAATATAGGGATTCCAGGGTGCTGCTTTCAGGGACAGAGTGCCACAGGTATTTATTGATTTGCTTGGATCTGTATTTTTCTTGTGCTCTCTAAAGTGAAGAGTGATTTAGAAATCCCTCTGGAAAGTCTGTGTCTATTTGCTTCAACTGTCACATGTCCCTGAAGGGATAAATTCTAAACTAGAGTACCCATGATGTGGAGGTTTGGGGATGGTGTGCGTAAGCAATTAAGTTGTCTTGTGAGGGTTCAGCACTGATCTTGGGGCCTATGGCAGCTGGTCTATGGGGGTCCTACTTCTGAGAAGGGATGCTAGACACTGAGTCTATGCCCAGGAAATGTGCCTAAAGGCCAAAGAAAGAGACCATGCTTTTGAGCCTACCCGGATCTAAAGGAGCTGAAAAACACACGGAGACCAGTGTTTGGATTCAAGCACAGTCAACTCATGAGCATTGAGGGGAGGGAGCATGACCAAGTATGTGACAATTTACAAAGACCCAATTCATCTCCAGCTCTCCTGTTCTAGGAAGTGGAGTCATTTGTGTTGTTTCTATGCCACAGAGAGCCAGATAATGTTTCCAGTTTCATTCATTGTCATATGGGATGTTGTTTCCCTGAGGAAGGAGATTCATGTTCACCTCAGCCACCCCAGAACCTGCATATTAATAAACAAGAATTTCCCCCCGCCAAACCCACAACCAGCGTCCGGGGGCAGCGGCTGCGCGAGTGGAGGCTGAGCCTCCCCTAGCCTAGTATACCCACCGCCCATGGTTCACCTCCTATCCACTTGTCTGCAGAATGGCTTTCCACCCTGCTATTTGCTTCTCCCCTTTCATCTTGCCCATGCCTCTTTAGGAATACAGTTCATTTGTTAACTTTTCTAATCTCTGCCTAAAATAGCATCCTTTCTCCCATGTCTTTCTCTTGCCTGTCTGAAATCCTTGTGAATGCTAATTAGGCTTCAGCACAGACCTGGCTTCAGCATATGACCTGAAGAAATGTATCATTATGTCTCTCTGGACACAAGTTAAAGGGACCATAGGATCATAGAAATGTAGGACTGGAAGGGACCTCAGCAGGCCATCTATCCCAGTCCCCTGCTCTGAGGCAGGACTAAGTATTAGCCTTGAATATGTCCATCTTATCTATACTTTCTAATCTATATCAAATATAAATTCCTGGCAGATGGTGCCCAATCTGTCACACTCATAATGTTCTTCAAAGGCATAATTATGGAATAAAAAAGGAACAATTATATTTGAGACATTCGTATCAATCTTTATAATTACAGGTAGCAGATGGCCTGTATGTTTGATTTTATAACCTGGGCAAAAAGTAATCAATTGGGATTTTTTATTTACCAAAACAAAAGCAATAAAGGTATATTGTCTCACTGTAATCTCCTGCCTGCAGTTTAGTAAATTTGTCAAATTTCTGACAAGTATGTGGAAATTAGCGTTCAACTATGCAATATATTTTAGTAGAACACTATTGAATATGGAATAAACAGAAGTCTAAGAAAGAGAATTAATATAATAATTAAAAAGACTAGCATGGCCTAAATGTTTTGGGAAGATTTGACACAGGATATAACATTTTTCTACAGTGATATCTCAATTAAACACTGTGAAAGGCTAGTTATTTCTTTTGCACTGGCACATTTCTCATGTTCCACCAGAGGGAGCTGTTGGATCAAGCGGGTACTGAAAACCAAGAACTCCAACACAAGAAATAAAACAGGTGGAGTTGAGTGGTGAGCATCAATGGAAATGTGGGCAGTTTCCCATGCAACCGGGCTCCTACGTGTCTAAAAAGCACAGAGATGGTTTGGAGGGTTTGGGTGCTGTAGTTAAGTTTAAGAAATGACAGCATTTAGCTACTGCTTTACCAAGTTCTGGAAACCTCTTTAAACCTTTCTGAGAAAATGGGGCTTGCAAGAGAAGAGAAGTATAAAAATATGATGATGGGGTCACTCATAGCTGCACTGCCCTAGGAGGAGACTGGGAAGAAATTGTGTTTTGGAGAGACCTATTCCTCCCTTGCTTCCCCACTTACTCCTGTTGTGGGGAGAGTACTTTGCTACAGCTCTTTACAGGGTACAGCATACTATCTATACCTGCCCTCCCACTAGTGCCCAGTAAACTCTCCTGATTGAAGGGCTCCACATCTATCCCCGCCTATTTGCTTACAGTGGGGTGTAACGACCCCACAGACCCTATTCTCGCTCCCATGTAGCCTGCCAGTGGTGGGGGGTTTTATGACTAATTCCCCGGATTGGTTGCTAAGTGGCTTGTACATACTGAACCTAAGCCTGGTCTACACCTGTAACTTTGGCTGAGTCAGCTATGTCACTCAAGGGTGCGAAAAAATTCACAGTCCTGAGTGACATAGTAAAGCTGATCTAAGTGCCAGTGTAGACACTGCTAGATCCATGGTTTACCTAGTTACTGCCTCTCAGGAGGGGTAGATTAACTACAGCAATGGAAAAACCTCTTCCATCACTGTAGGAATTGTCTGCACTGGGGTGCTACAATAGCACAGCTGCAGAGCCGTAGCTGTGCCACTGTAGCAGCGATAGTCTAGACAAGCCTTCAGAGGCTTAGTGAATCACAATCAATATTTTCCAAAAACAAAACTAAAAACTTTTGGTCTAAATTTTGCCACTGAAGGAAGGCACAAAAAGAGAGAGAAAGGGAACAAAACGAATATTTTTGAATTAAACATACATTTGGCCATGAAAATGATCATTTTGTTCGAAAAGGCATTTTCCATTAAACAATAAAAGTGTCGTCAGAAAAATTTTGACCAGCGTTTGTACTTTCCAGTATCACTTCATTCTTTAGGCCTCGATCCTGCAACATTAAAGTCAATGAGAGCTTTTCCATTGCCTTCAATGAGCATAGGATCAAGTCTTTAACACACACTAATTTGTGTCCACCATGCTGTTGTCCATTAACTGTATGTTGTTGGGGGAATATGTTTCCTAAACCTGTAACATGCATCACATTCCATGCCTCTGTCATCGTCACATTTTTGCTATTCTGTTTTTAACTACAGCAAAATATTGATTAACTGGCAGAAATCCAAGGCTTAAATTTGAAACATCCTTAATTTTATGGGAGTTTTCAAGGGATCTATTTAAAAGTCTTCTCTCCCACAGAGAAATTAAATAACTGAATAGCCTTTCACTTTCTGAAGGACCCTGCTTTTTTTGTTGTCTGCTACTCTACAAGCATACTAGGAAGCCCAAGATAAGTAATACACTCTTTTCACAAAGTTGTACTGCCAGATGTTGATGTTCCCGGAGGAAAAAAAAAAAGGGGGGGTAGTACATCAGTGATAATGGGATACAAAGAAGGGATTTTGACTCACATCATTATATTTCCCTCTGTGATGAAAGGTGACTCTTTGAATTAGATAGTTTCAATTTAAGCAAATGGGACTGACAGGGAAGACTTCCATCTAGATAGGAAAGAGGAGAAAATTGCTTTTGCTTCACTCAAACAATGTAGTATGCACAATATTTCCAATAGTCAGAGTAGCATTTCTATACTGACTGCTAGGAGTACAACCTCAGATTTCCAAGTTCCTCTACACTGTACAGGTGGAATTTTCAGAAGTGTCTTTTCAGTAGGAGCACACATCCAAATGAAACTCAAAGGGACTTGTGCCCCTGAATCACTAATAGATTTTGAAAATTCTTCCCTAAACTCTGTACGGCAGGGACCACATCTTTCTCCATGTTCTGCACCTGTCCGAGCATTGTTGGCATTCTAGTAATAATCACAGAATGAATTTCCATGGAGATTTGGAAAATGGTAATTGCCTCAAACAGAAGGATATAGCTTTTTCTAGCATTTAATGGACTTCTCAAGTGAAAGGCAATAAAAAGTATGTGAACAGATGTTTTCACTCTTTTTTTTCCCTGCTCCTGCATATATTACATAATTATATACTTAAGTGTTCCAGTCTGTTTTTAATAGCTTATTGCAGGGTGTATTATACGAAGTAAAAGACAGAGAGGGCATGTTAGCACAAAGAATGAGCAAAGTCCTCACTTTTTAAAGGCCTTTGGAATTTAGCAGATATTTTTTCCTTTTCACCCATATTAAGCCTGAGAGATGAATGAGAAGTTATATATAGCAAATTTTGTCTCTTCCAGAAAACATCTTGCACTAAAAGCTCCTCACCCATGAGCACCCAGCCTCATCAGCCTGGATTAGCACCTTGCAATCGGACTACAAAAGAAGGACCAAACTGTGATTCTAAGGGTCACTGCTTCCGCATTGCTCCAAGAGAGAAGTAAACGACACCAGCCCTTTCCCTGGTGCAGCTTCATCAACCTTCTGCGCCAGCTCAGCTGCCCTGGCTGGCATCTTGCAGGGAGGGGAGCAAAGATGCTGCTCACTTCCTACCCCGCCCACCTATACAGGAATGGTAGCAGCAGCCTGGCAGTGACTGCTTCAATGTGGGTAGCCTGTGCAGGAAAATAAGAGGCTCTTTTCTCCCCTTTCCTCCTCTACATGGGTATACAGCTGGGTTCATGGCTGAGCCCGATTACTCTGCTTCCCAAGACATTGCCGAAGGATTTTTCCCTTACACAATTTTATTTATAACACAGCTCTTTCTTTGCCATCTTTCCACAGCAGGGACACACATTTCTGGTTAGACTTGAAGAACTCTAGAACAATAATCACTCACTAAAGCAGCAGCTTGCAAAATAGTAAGGAATTTTAGACGCAATAACAAATATTAGCACATATGGTTCTTATTTATATATGTTGTTAACTGTTGTCAATATCTGCAAAGCACCATTTCCCCCACACAACAGCCTGATTTTCATCAAGTGTAATTCATTCAGAACAGCATGCTTACGAGAGCCTTTAAAAAGCATAAAGAAAATAAGAAAGAAAGACTTGTGGCACCTTAGAGACTAACAAATTTATTTCAGCATAAGCTTTCGTGGGTTAGAACCCACTTCATCGGATGCATAGAATGGAACATACAGTGGACAGATATTTATACAGTCAGAGAAACATGATAAGGTGGAAGTGCCTATACCAACCTTAAGAGGCTAATTAATTGAGAGGAACCATAACAGCAGGGGAAGAAAAATTTTCTTTTTGCTGACACAGACTAACACGGCTACTACACTGTAACCTTTAGAAAGCATGAATTTGACTGGCTTCTGCTTGTGGGATCCATGACTGATGGTGAGTAGAAGCTAGACTGGGGGGGAAACTGGGTTTTCTATGGAAGGTAATGCAGAGGATTGTCATCTGCAGTAGGGACTTAAGCATTTGTAAGCAGAGTCTGAATGAGGTTACCCCGGACTTCTAGTGATGAACTGGGGGGAAAGACTTTAGCAGCAGACCGTATGTACATAGACACCTATTCTGCCTAGGTGTTCAGCAAACAGCTGCTTTGCCAAAGTGATAATTTTTGGCTGGGTTGGGGTTACAATTCACTTTAATATTGAATGCAGGGATAATGAAATGTTGGTATCCTTCTTGTATGAGTAAAGGCCAGCAGAACTCTACTTTAGCCAGGAGCAGCGAGTTGTATGGGCCCGTGGTGCCTGTGCTCCACCAATATGAGAGCACAGGGGCCTGGCTCTACCAAAGTTCGGGGCCCAGTCTCTCCCCTGGTCCTGCCTGCTGCCCCTGCATGCCTCCCCTGAAGCGTCTCCCCCTGGCCCTGTCGTCTGCCCTCAGGCAATTTAAAAGGGCCCGGGGCCCCCACCGCCACCACCAGCAGCCCTAAAGGGCTAAGGCGACTTCCTGCCCACCTGCTCTGCTTCTCGAAGCAGCCAGAATGTCCCTGTGGCTCCTGAGGGGTGGGTGTCTCCATGCGCTTCCCCTGCCCCGAGCACTGACTCTGCCAACTGTGGCCAATGGGAGCTGCCGGGGTGGTGCCTGCGGGCAACGGCGCGCAGAGACCCCTCTGGCACTCCTGCCTAGGAGTTGCTGCCAGAAGGGGGTGCGGGTCACTTTCGGGAGCCGCCCGAGGTAAGCGCTGCACCCCTCACTCTCTCTCGCACCCCAGCCCAGACCCCACACCCAAACTTCCTCCCACAGCCCACCCCCTTCACCCCCTGCTGCAGCCCAGCCCCCTGCCCTATAGTTACCAAGATGCTCACCAATGACTTTGTCTGCCCAATCTGCTCACGAGCATGCACGTCACGCTTTGGACTTCAGCCACTCCAGAATCCACAAAAAGAGAGAGCATGAAAACGTCATTGTCTAACCGACGGACTACGCTCTCACACTCTCTCTCTTCCCTCTCCCTCCATCTCCCCCCCCCCCCCCACCCTTTTGGTGGCTATTCAACTGTCTAATACAGCTCACAGTCAGGAAGTCTATTTTTCCTGATATTTAGCCTACATTTTTTCTTTTTTTTTTCTCAGACTTTCATGTTTACACATTTTAAATATGTAGACTGTTATCCTACTCCACAACCCTTTCCTTATGGCTTAGCAAAGTTATATATACACTTGTTTTCCTGTCTTAACCATTTTTGTTGGTCTTCTTGGAACTCCCTGTAAAGTGTTGCTCTCAAGAAGAGAGGTCCATAGGTGCTGGAATTAGGGGCACTGGGAGTGCTGCTGTACCTCCCTGGCTTGAAGTGATTTCTGTCATATACGGGGTTTACAGTTTGGTTCAATGGCTCTCAGCAACCCCAGAATCATCTCTGGCCTACTAGGAGGATGTTTATACAACCCCCTTTCAGGCAAGCTAGAAGATGAACCACTCCACAAATCCTTCAAAAAAAAAAAACCCAGCTGGGGAAGAAAGTGACACTGCTGGAACCCCTGGGAGCACAGCTGACATCAGCAGTTAGGGTCAGAAGCCTCGCTCCAGCTCTAACAACACCAGGTTATCATCTTAAAAGCCACAAAGAGGCTAGATGAGATCCAGTTATCTCCTCTCTTGTGTATATGACTATAAGAGCCATGTACCCCTGTAGGCTTCATGGCGATATTGGCAGGGAACTCATTTGTAGGGACTTTCCTTTGCCCTATTTTTCCCTTGGTAATCTCCAGAAATCCCCAGTACAATAGCTTGCTTGTTTTTTAAGTATTGGTTTTCCACACAGTTCCAACCTTTCTCCTGAGCCGGTCAGCTAACTCCAGAGCAGTGTCTATTCTGCGTCAGCCTGCCTGGCTTGGGAAGCCATGAATACCCTAGACTGGATAGAGCTCTCTGCCTCTCTGTTGTTTGGCATTAGCCAAAAGATAACCAGTAAATTGGTATCAATATTACTGTTGTCAGCATGGTTTATGATTGTATCAGATTGGCTCTCCCAGACTACTCCTTGGATTAGGATGTGGTTTGTTAAAGTTTGGCATGTTTATAATGGAAAAGCTCACTAGTTTGAGGAGAGATTCTGTTACAAAACACAATACTATATGGTATCCAATTTACATGTTATGCAGAACATTTTGAAGCAGTGAACATCCTCTCAACTTTAACCTTATTAATTATTAGTGGGTGGATTTAGAACTTGGCTGACCATAACCACAGAGAGTTTACAAATATTTGTGGGTATGGATGGGGTTTACTTTTTAAAAATCTTCTGGGAGACTTATATAGTTGCAGAAATTATTCCTCCTACATTGGTGCCAGTGGAGGGGTCTCTCACACATTCAAGGGTAGCATTTAGCTCACTGTTAGCATTATGGGCCAGATTCTCTGCTGCATACAGCTTCTTCTAAACGCAGCAGAAAGAGGAGGCCTTATTCTCTGCCAGCCATGAGCAAAGGTTAGAGCAGCCTGGAAGTTCCTTCAGCCTGCACCTTCTGGCAATGGTCTCCACAATAACATCCACCAGCTGGGGATAGCCAGAGTGCATCATGCTCTGGTCATTCCTCCTCCCTGCTTTGACACAGTGCCTTAGAAGTTCTAGATTCTAGTTTCTTTTTAACCCTCATTTTTCACACACAGGCTTCCTTGCAGAGGGATCCTCGATGAGGCAATTACTATAGAATTTCCTTGCAGTGTTTTAATGTGTAATGAAAAAGGTACCGGTTTTCATGCTGGTTGGCAGGAGAACGGTGTCCGCTGGCCAAGTGCCCAGCTCTGAAGGCAGCGCCAGCAGCAGCACAGACATAAGAGTGGAATGGTATGGTATATTGCCACCCACATTTCTGCGCTGCTGCTGGTGACAGCGCTGCCTTGAGAGCTGGGTGGCCAGACAGTGGCAGCTGCTGGCTGGGAGTCCAGAGGTGCTAGGGCTTTGAACTGCCAAGCCTAGAGGTGCTTGGCTCAGCCCTAGCAAGCCCCGGCATAAATTAAGCACCGTTTTCTTGATAAAGTGGAGAGGCCCAACAAGGAAGAAAAGGGAGAGAGCAGAGAGTGTTTCAGGGTTGTGTATGAATTCCCACTGTGTTACACCTTGGTCAAGACAGGTTTTCTCACTATCCTTGTTTAATATTTCTACCCTTATTCTGAGTCTCTCTCTCTCTCTCTCTCTTTCTCCTCCTAGTCTCCCTTTATGAGGGAGGGAGATTTATATCCAAAGAAAATGGGAGATGTGAGTTTTGGTGTATGAGAAATAAAAGTATTTTATTAGAAAAAACAATAGTTGAGCATTAGTTTTTGACTTTTTTTTCTTTTCTGGCTAACACTTAATCTACTTTTAAATTGAAGTTAACTGAAATCCCACTGAAGATGACTTGACAGGTATTGTTATTGTAGTACAAGGTCAATGTTTATATTTATGGCTGAGCGATGAGAGAAAGAATGGCTGTATTTGAGAACTTGAGCTTCCTATTTTACTTGTATACTGATAAAGAAATAACAAATAAATCTGAACCGATAAAGTCAGTAGCTCCATTGTTTTTAACAACATCCACTCCGTCAAACCTCCCTAACTTATTTCAGTATCCAATTTTTTGGTATTTTAGGGAACTTTTCATTTCTAATGGCTTAAGCATCACAAGATTATAAAAATAATAGATTTGTGAGTTTTATTTGCGCTTTAGGGCTCATGTTTTTAAGATTTTTCTCCACCACAAGGGCCACAAACGTTTTATTTCACTGAAAGCAGAGATTCTCACATTCATGACTTTAGGAACTAGGACTTTGAAGAAAAGTACCAACATTGCAAGACTTGTGATAAAATCATGAGAATCAGCAACACTGCAGGACCAGTGAACCATTCCTAATTCGTACTGTATTCAGTCTAGTTTTTAAACCTTGTTTCTCCATGCAGATGCCTCATTTATATACTCAAAATGAGAGGGGAATGTCTAGCAAAAAGCTGTGCTCCTTGAAGCAAGTGTCTCTGTCCTGATGAATGTGATCAGTATTTTCAAAATCTGGGCCCTTCTGACAAGAATCCTATCAGATGCAGGTAGCCAGTGATTTAAAACTAACATCTGACTAGAAAAAAAAAGTTGGCAATTGTAAATTGGCAGAACGAACCCCCAGGACCATTAAACGTTCCTCCCTGAGGTTTTATTCTCGAGACATAGAGGTCCATAGTTACTAACATACGGAAATTTTCAGAACAAATAGTTTTCTAAATAAGTCAGGCTGCTCCATCTCTTCTTCCCCCTTATCTTCTTTCATCCAGCTGCTTCCACTCCCCTCCTGCTCCTGACAGGGGTTGAACTCTTTGCCTTGGACACGCTCCTCTTCTGGCAGCAGCTCCCAATCATCTCTCTCAGCAGAAGTCAGCTCCAGTTCTGCTCTTTGCTGTGAACAAAAGAGATGCAGCTGAAGAGGCCAAAGCTTGAGGCAGTTGCTGCCACAGGCGCCGACTTTCCAAAGTGCCAGGGGGTTCTTGACCCCTGGCTCTGCGCCCGGCCCCACCCCACCTCTTCTGGCCCGCGCTCCGCCCCTGCCCTGCCTCTTCCCCCTGCGCTCCACCCCTGCCCTGCTTCTTCCTACCAAGTTCTGCCCCCTTCCCCAAACGTGCTGCATCCTCGCCCCCAGAGCCTCCTGCCCGCACGCTGCAAAACAGCTGATCGTGGTGGGCGGGAGGCACTGGAGGGGTGGGGAAAATTGATAGGGGGGCTGCCGGTGGGTGCTCAGCACTCACCAGTTTTTCTCCGTGGGTGCTCCAGCTCCAGAGCACCCATGGAGTTGGATCCTATGGTTGCTGCTGCTGAGAGAGGAAAAGCAGCCTGTGAAGAGCACCAAGGAGAGAAATAGCTCCATTTAGAAAAGTTACCTCCTACTGCCATATAGTCCATGATTGCTGGAAGGCTGCAGCTATGAGACAGTCACATGAACAAGAAAACAAACTGGTTTAACAGAACCAGAAACTTCCCGGTTTAGGGTACAACATAGTCCTCATAGGTACTGGAATGAGGGCTGCTGCCACACCCTCCTGGCTTGACACGGTTTCCATCATATACAAAGTTTACAGTTTGGTTCAATGGCTCTTATCACCCTCACTATAAAAATTGTTCCAGCACCCCTGGTAGTACTATGATCATGTTACACAAGTACAGGGGTAATAAATTATTTTTTGTCAAGGTCCAAATTTCTTGGTCAAGGTATAGTCAAGGTTAAGACTCCAGAGAAACATTTACAAATTCATACAATGCTGTGCATTAGTAACATATTTCATACTTATATTTTTAGTGCATTAAATGAAAAATCAAATCACTGTATAACCTAAAAATAACCTCAAAAAAGGTGTAATAAATTATATCTTAGACTTTGAGAAAGTACATAGATAAAATGTCAAATATATGCAAATATTTGCATTAAAATACTTTGACACGTCTGTTTTAAGTTTTTAATTTGTTTTGAGTTTACAAAGAGTATTAACTTTGGTTTTGTCAAATAAAATTATTGTAGGCATATATGTAGCTAGATAGACATATTTGAAACTTTCAAGCCTTTTGTGGCTTATTTAATATTCGTATCAGAGTTTGAAAGAAAATACTTAGTACACATAAACTCTCTTAGCTTTATAATTATAGTCTTTTCAATAACAACCCCCCCGACACACACACAAGTGTATTAAGCAAAAGTAACAGGTATTTCACAGTAATTATTCATGATAAAACTGTAGCATCACCACTGAAAATGTAATTTTATATGGCAATACAGATGTAAAATAAAATATACGTGAATAATTATAATACCATCAGTGGGAGAAATGACAGGTCCTCCACTGGACAAGGGCCTTGACGTTTGGAGTGATTTTAGTTAAGGCAAGATGGACGCAATTGCTCACATGATTATCAGTCAAAACGGAGTGATTTTGCAATTTAATGTTGTTCATTGTTGAGAATGCTGACTCATACATGTATGTCGAGCCAAACATAGTGAAGATGTTAAATGTTAGTTTCAAGTGTGGATATTTGGAGTCCAGCACAAGGCCTGTCCAGAAAGTTTCAGATGTAGTTTCAGTGTGCTGCACCTTAAGCATGTCATCTGCTTGTTAATCAGTAGGGCCCTACCAAATTCACAGTTCATTTTGGTCAATTTCATGGTCCATAGGATTTTTTAAATCATAAATTTCATGATTTCAGCTATTTAAATCTGAAATTTCACAGTGGTGTAATTATAGGGTCCTGACCCAAAAAGGAAGTGTGTGGGTGGGTGTGGGAATCTCAAGGTTATTGTAGGGGGGGTTGCAGTTAGGGTGACCAGATGTCCTGATTTTAGGGTCTCTCTCTTATATAGGGTCCTATTACCCCCACCCCATCCCAATTTTTCACATTTGCTGTCTGGTCACCCTAGTTGCAGTACTGCTACCCGTACTCCTGCGTTGCTGCTGGCAGCAGTGCTGCCTTCAGAGAAGGGCAGCTGGAGAGCAGTGACTGCTGGCCAGAAGCCCAGCTCTGAAGGCAGAGCCATCTCCAGTAGCAGCGTAGATGTAAACAGAGCATGGTATGGTATTGCCGCAGGGTAAAAGCACACAAAAAAACAGATTTCACGGTCTGTGACGCGTTTTTCATGGCCTTGAATTTGGTAGGGCCCTATAAATCAGTAAGCTCCAGTCGTAGTTTTGCTTTTTCAACATCTGGAAAGGATGCTTTTGCTTGATTCCACCAAGTGCCATTTGGTTGTGCCACAAATGGGTTCCTTACAAACAGGAAGATGTCTTTCACACTTTTACATTTTTGGAACCTCTGCTGGAAGTTTTGAGGAAGCCTGTCCAGAAATGACACTATCTGATTCACGTCTGCAGTGTCCCAGCAGCTTAGCAGTGTCGGGAAATACAGCATCTCCCCAGTTTCCAAATCACTTATGAAGAGACTCTGTTTTGAAATGAACCAACACTGCTGTGGATATCCCCTACACTGCAATTTCACCCCTGTAGCTTTAAGTTGAAATCATTTAAGTAACCTATCAAATCAATAAGAAAGGCCAGGATGCTCAGGCTTGTAGCATCCCTCAAAAATGCATGTAGCTCTTCTGTCTTTTTCCCTAGAATTTTATATAGATATTCTTCCACATCAGGGGTTCCTAAACTTGGTTTGTGGCTTGTTCAGGGTAAGCCCCTGGCGGGTCGCGAGATGCTTTGTTTACCTGAGCGTCCGCAGGTACGGCTGCTTGCAGCTCCCAGTGACCGCAGTTCACTGTTTTTACCGCTTACCCTGAACAAGCTGCGAATCGTTTGGGAACCCCTGTTCCATATGAACTCAAATTTCCCATAGCCTTAGTACTTGCCCTCTGCTCAGCCAGCGGTTGTCATTATGAACCAACAGGTCATCTTGATCGGCAGATACTTCTGAAAGAAAGTTTTTGAACTGTCTGTGTTGCAGTGCTGACTTCTACTGAAGGAAGTTGACAAGTTTAATCATGATTGATGTTACATTAGCATATTCATCATTATGCTTTGCACAAAGTGCAGTTTGATGGATTACACACGGATAGGGAATCAAATTGGGGTTCAGGTCTTGCAGATGTTTCACAAGTCCTTGGTGAGTACTGACCATGGCAGGAGCGCCTTCTGTTGTAATTGACACCATCTGAATCATGTCAAAACCTTCATTAGACAAAAAGTTTGAACAGAATTAAACAAATCCTCACCTGTCATGTGATTGTTATGCAGTATTATAAGGAACAACAAATTCTCCACAAATTTCTCTCTATCAAAAAACCAGACATACAGTGCTAGCTGAGCTGTGCCTCTGATATCACAGGATTTGTCCACTGCCATGAAAAATCTTCCCATTTTCAGTTTCTCACACAACTGCTTGAAAATGTCTTGCATCATCATCTCAGTGCACTTAATAGCTGTTGTATCTGAGAGTGACAGTTGTGTGAGTGTGTCAACATTGTCTTTCTTCTCTGCAAAAAGGGTTTCAGCTGTAGTAACCATACACTGCTTAGGAATGTCCTCATCTGTATGTAAAAGATTTCCCGCGTTTTGCCATTACCCACACACACACACACACTTCATGAAGCTTCAGTTACCTTTTCCTGAGCGCAAGTAGCCTTTGAAATAATATTTGTGCTCTGAAAATATTGATCTTTTATTGAAGCCATCTTGTCTGATCTTAAACGGGAGCCCAGTGGATATTTCTGGTTAAAATCCATGTGCTTCACTTCATAGGCTGTTTGATGTTACCACTTTTAACAACAGCCACAATCTTTGTACAAATTACACATACTGGTTAAGAATTTGGACTCTGTGGCAAAATAAAACTAAGCATCGGTCGACTCTTCTTTAAATGAACAGTTTTCAGTGTCAACTTTCCATTCTCTTTTTTGTTGTCATCCTGGGCAGCATGTGAACCCCCCGTACAGGGAGGATAGCTCCCTTCTCCACCCCCTCTGCCCTACTCCACCCCTTATGCACCCGCCTTGCCTGCCAGAGCCAGAGGAGCCCCGAACCCCCCACTGCAGCTGGAGGAGCTCTGGCTGGCCTGGTCGAGTCACCCCAAGTCCTGGCCCGAGCTGCCCCTGGCCACAGCCTGCCCACCAGCCTAAGCCACCCTGCTCAAGCCCCCGCTGGCTTCAGGGAAGAGACGGAGTGAGGGTGGGAAGAGGAGCAGCGTGGGCAGGGCCACAGGGGAAGAGCAGAATGCAGGAATGGGGCCTTGGAGAGGAGTGTGGATGAGGCTACGGCCTGGCTGCTTGGGGAGGCTTAGCCTTCCCTGGCCTATTATACCTGCCGCTCACGGCTGCCATGTTTAAAAGCAGTGCTGTTAAACATCGCAAGCACAAGAGGCGGGACTACTGCTTTCAACAGTGTAAATGAGCCTATGAGCATACAGTGAAAAATGTAATTTAAAAAAAAAGGAATGTACTCTGTTTTTTATTGGTGGAAACTGATGATAGCTCAAATTAAGGAAATAAGGAAAAAAGGAGAACAACTCAACCATTAATTCACAGTACAATGTATCGGAGATTGGAGTGTGAGAGAGTGAGAGGGTAAAATAATTTTAAAAATAATAAGTAAATAAAAAGATTTCATGGTCTGTTCACAAGTGTCTGGGGGTCCAGATTTGGCTGGTGGTCTGCCTATTGACTTCCTCAGCTCTAGCTTTTTGAAGATCATGGTTTAAAAAACAAAACAAGAAAAACTTGCAAGGGGAGTGGATCTCAAAGGCTGGGCACCAGCCCAAGCCCGAACATCTACACTTCTGTTGTTAGCTCCTCAGTCCAAGCCCCAGGAGCTCAAGTGAATTGACCTGGGCTCTGGGATCCAATGCTGTGGTGTTTTATTGCAGTGTAGATGTACAGTTTCCCGTGTTCCCTTTAAGATCCTGATGGGCTATCAGTCCCCAGCCTTGTCACATAAGCCCTGTTCACCTGCTTATGGTATAAGCCAGTGGTTTTCAAACTGCGGGTGGGTCACGGAATGTAAGGCACTGGGTCGCGGTGGCTCTGGTCAGTACCGCCGACCGAGCTGTTAAAAGTCCTGTTGGCAGTGCTGCCCGGCTAAGGCAGGCTAGTTCCTACCTGTTCTGACACTGCGTTGCGCCCTGGAAGCGGCCAGCAGCAGGTCCAGTTCCTAGGCAGGGGGGTCACAGGGCTCTGTGCGCTGCCCCCACCCCGAGCACCAGCTCCGTACTCCGATTGGCCAGTTCCCAGCCAATGGGAGCTGGGGGTGGGGGTGGTGGTGCTTGCGGGTGAGAGCTGCGTGGAGCTGCTTGCACGTCTCCGCCTACGAGTCAGACCTGCTGCTGGTCGCTTCTGGGGTGTAGTGCGGTCCATGGTGAAAGGACAGGCAGGAAGCCTGCCTCTGCACCCTGACTGTGTCACTGACTGGGAGCCGCCCGAGGTAAATCCTCACCCCAATCCCCTGCCCCAGCCCTGAGCCCCCCCAAACCCGGAGCCCCCTCCTGCACCCAAACCCCTCATCCCCGGCCCCACTCCAGTCTGCACCCCCAGTCCAGAGCCCTAACCCCCTCCCGCACCTCAACCCCCTGCCCCGAGCCCCCTCCAACACCCTGAACCACTCATTCCTGGCCCCAACCCTCTGCTCCAGCCCTGAGCCCCTCATCCCTAGCTCCGTTGGGTCATGGGTATCAACAATTTTCTTCAACTGGGTCGCCAGAAAAAAAGTTTGAAAACCACTGGTGTAAGCAAGCAGTTAACGCCGAGCTTGTTTGAAAACAAGGAAGGCCTCTTCTATAGCAATTCTCTTTTGGTAACATCTGAAGTTTAAAAAAATTGTCATGACTTAAAACTGGCACATTATTAATGAGTAAAAAGAACAAAGACTCTTTAGATTTAAAATGTCTGTGCTACTCCCACATTACACTGTAGGATAGTAATTGTCAGCTTTTTCCATACCAGGAACACCCCAGGACTCTCTCCCCAACTAGCCATGACCCCTCTCCCATTAAGCAATATGGTTAGCAAACAACTTGAATCTCCTGCCAGCTGTTTGGGTCTCCCCCTAGTTGAAAGCCCCTGCTATATCTCAGCCACAGGTGTATACAACCACCAAGCTATTCTCAAATGTATGTAAAATGGAATAGAAATGAGGCAATTAAAATTTTTCCTCAGAATTTTACTTTCTGAGACAGACTTACTACAAGATGTACATATTTTTCATTTGTTCTTTACCCTTCATTTACACAATACCATTCTTTCCCATCTAGATTGGCTTTGCCCTTTCCCCAAGACAAAAGGGATGTTGTTGAATTTCACTAGCAATTGTTTTGCTCAGCTAGCTTTGGTGGTAATAATAAGTATAAGTTCTTCTCCATGCCCCTGACAAAACATTCTACTTTCACTTTAAACATATGACAAAAGTCTTAAGGACAATTGCTGTTTGTTGAGAAGATAACCACAGCGATGGTCCTACTGACAAATTGGGGGGGGGGGGGGGGGCGAGGGACTTATCCCACTGCTCCTCTGCCCGGGGATCCGCTTCTCGGCGAGCTGAGAGCGAGGCTTGCGCCTGTCACAAGGGACCAGGGAACTGTTCGGGTGTTGCCTGCAGTACGTTTTCGGGGCTATGGAGGGAGAAGCGCACACCCAGCAGAGCAGACCCGCCGGGCCACTGCTGCAAGCGGCTCTGGGCTCTCTGAGCTCCCCTTCAGCCAGGTCACACCCCCATCCCGGGGGAGCGTCAGGCTGGGTGTGGTTGGTGTCCGCGCCGGCCTCACCCGCTTTGCACAGCCCGAGCCCGCTAGTGCTGGCTGGCTGCAGCGGGGGAGCGCCGCACTTTGCCAATGAGCGGCTCGGCCGCCTGCCTTTCCCAGCGCCCCGGCTCCCGCATGGGCCCCGTCGCCAGCCGGGTGCCCAGTCCACGGGCTGGGCCGGCGGCGGCAGCAGGTACCCGCTCCCAGGGGCTCGCCCGCCCAGGGAGCGGGGCATGAGTCCCGGCGCGGCGGCGGCGGCTGCAGCGGGGCGATGATGCCCAAGGAGAAGCCGCTGTGGAAGGGCTTCGCGTTCCGCCTCTGCCTGCTCTCGGCCGCGCTCGTCCTCTGCCTGCAGCTGGGGCTGAGGCGCTCCTGGGCCCCGGCGGAGAAGGCGGGAGCCGCTGCGGCCAGGGCTCTGCCCGCCCGGAGCACCGAGCAGCGCCTAGGGCCGGCCCGCGGCAGCCGCAAGGACGGAGCGGAGGCGCACCTGGGGGCGGGGCGGCCGGAGGCGGCGACCGCCCGCAGGAAGCGGGTGACCTACCTGAGAAGCAGCCGCAGGAGGGACTCGGAGCCCGCCTGCTGCCCCCTGCAGTCCCTGGGCAGCAGCCGCAGGAAGGTAGGGCCCTGGGAAGCGAGTGCCTTGGGGGCGGGGAGGCGCCTGGGCAGGGGGGCATGACACGGGCATCGCCATAGCACATGACACCCCCTCCCCAGGCCGAAGGGCCATAAAATCCAACTAGTCTAAGGCCAGAGCCCGCAAATGGCTCTGCCCGCATGGGTCGGTGCCCGCAGGGCTTGGCTCCTAAGTCTGATGCGGGGACACTCTCCACCTCCCCAATCTCTCTGCTGGTGCTGAGCCCAGCGGCGGCGCTAAGTAGGGTGACTATATTTCCCAAAAGGAAAATGGGACACCTCATGGGGCTGGCCCGAGCCGCTTGTCCGAGTCGCCCCCAGCCAGGCTGGGGTCGCTGGAACCCTGCCTGTCCTCCATGCAAGGCTGGGGTCACTGGTTGCTGGAACCCTGTCTGCCCCCAGCAGGAGCCCTGCCTCCCCTTCCCCCACAAGGGGCTGGCACCTCCCACCCCCCAGCACGTTCCTCTGTACCACACCCCACCTTTTTGACGAAAGTGGGCATTT
This sequence comes from Chelydra serpentina, assembly GCA_037349315.1. Taxonomy (NCBI): domain Eukaryota; kingdom Metazoa; phylum Chordata; order Testudines; family Chelydridae; genus Chelydra; species Chelydra serpentina. The sequence goes on from JBAIAC010000010.1 coordinate 52,475,657, forward strand.
GTCCCGTTTGCTCTTGCCAACTGATCAAATGCCCACTTTTGTCAAAAAATTCGGGATGGCCAGGATAGGGCTTAAAAAAGGAACTATCCTGGCCAAAACGGGATGTATGGTCACCCTGTCCCTAAGATTATGGGCCACCCCAGGCAGAGCCATGCACAGGATTGAGCACCGAGCTGGCTGAGGATGTGTGATAGTCCCACCAAAATGGTCCCCACCTGCTGATCTGCTTGCAGCCAAGGTGTGGGAGGGGCCTTCCCAAGCTGGGCCTGAAGTCCAGAGCGAGCCAGGACACCAGGCCTGGATCTTCAAGCCCCCAACGTTCAGGGCTTTGGTGATACAGCCTCCAAGCCTTGGGCCAAATCCAAACCCTCCCGGGCTTTGGAGGGGAAGTTTGGCTCAATATCTGACCTCTGTGGCTATGATGCTAAAATAGCCCTGCAGACGTTCTGGCCCAGGCTCTGAAGTCTGGAGAGTGGAGTGGGTTTCAGAGCCTGAGCCTGAATGCATCTACACAGCGACTTTTAACACCGTAGTGAGCTCAATTCTTTACACCTGGGCTCTGAGACTTGCTTTGGGTTTTTGTTTGTTTGTTTGCTGTATAAACAGAGGTACCCTTTGAGGGAAATGTAGAACTACCAGGATCTTTTCTTGATACTATAGCGGGCCAGGGAAGAGGATGGAGAAATTGGATAATTCCTCCTTCCCTTCTGACCACTGCATCCAGGAAGGAAGGAAGTAAAAGAAGCAAATTTTGTCGTAACATATTGACTATGAGATTTTCTGATGTGTGATGTTGGCATCATGTTACATCAGTATGCAATGTTGCCAGCTCTTGCAATTTTATTGTCAAGTGTTGTAATATTTGGTGTGTTGTCTTAAATCCCCAGCTCCTGATTAGGGGAGATCCATACCTTTTTTTTTGCTTTTTTTCAAAAAGAAAGTATATATCTAGCCTTAGTAGTTGCAGGTAAAAACTTTAAAACCCAAGTGTACCTTTAAAGGCTCAAAAGTTAGTAGAAAAATAAAAAGCTCCAATGTATAATTTTAATGTCAGTCTCATTATTTTTGGGAGGCCTGACTCATGACTTTTGAATACTTGGGGTTGGCACTGTATGTGTTGGTGTTGAGTTGCGATGACACTTCACACCACAAGCACTTTGGGATACAGTGCTGTTATTTTGTGTTGCTGTAAGTTCATTTGAAAGTGAAGTGACTGAAGTTCATGGTCCATGTCCGCAGTAAGGAACTGAACTGTTTCCAGTTGAATTGGTGCAATAGAATTGGTTTAAGCATGGTTTAAGCACCCACTCCACTCTCCAGTTTTATATGGCCACTCTAGGAATATGGATGCATACTTAAAAATTTTGCAGTTTCCCCGTGTAGCAACACTAGTGCTGTTCTAAACCATTACAACTGCACTGCTCTCTGAGCTAACAATTTCTGGCATGTCTCCCAGATGTAGTGTATTCTGGAAGATTTTGAAAGGCCCCTGGTTCATTGTGGCACAGTAGTGGGAGGACTATTTGAACTGTTTGTGCTGTTACGTTCATGGTATTTGTCCACACTGTCACTGAGCCACTGAAATGACCTCATGATCATCTACCTAAAGTACAGTATGCTTCATTTATGGGGATGCTTTTCGTCATGCTACTCCCTCTACTGAGATTACTCCCAGGAAATCAAGTTAATGAGAGAGAATGGTAAAGACTGAGGCTCTGTCAGGGAAAATAGTAACAAAAAATCACATAGGGCTTGTCCACATACACACAAGTTGTACTGCTTTATCTATGCTGGCAAAATTGGGATGGTACAATCCCCATAGTGTGGTTACAGATATTCCATTATAAGCATTTTAGCAGTGGTGTTGTAGCTGTGTTGGGCCTGTGTTGGCGACCTAAGAAAGAGCTCTGTGAATCTCAAAAGCTTGTCCCTTGCACCAAGTGAAGCTGATCCAATAAAAGATATTACCGCACTCACCTTGTTTCTCACATACTGGCATAGTTTATTCCTATGTGGGAAAGGGAATAAGCGCTATTGGGATAAGGCATCTTTATATTGGTATCACACACAAGCTATGGCTTCACTAGGGATGTAAAATCCTAGTGAAGCCAAGGCAGTTTGTAGTAGTCTTTACATGAGTTATAGGTTGAGTTAAAGACTTTAGGGGAGCTTAGTCTTTAACTTGATCTGCTAACACATGTCGAAATTACATTGTATTCACTAGGATTTTACATTGAGTTAGTTAACTTCAGATAGGTAGTTCAAATAAAGAACACATCTTTAGTCTCTAGTGAAGGCAAGGCCTAGGGATTTGTATCAGTATAACTATTTTGGTTAAAAAGTCACAATCCTAATTGAAATAATTATACATATTATAGTTACATGTACAGAATTTATATGTAAACTAGGCCTTAATGGGACACATGTAGCCATTGTCTATTGATTAACTAGTACTTAGATGTTAAATAGCTCTGAAACACTAGTCATTTTAATAAGAAAAAATGAAGTAGAAATGGAGTGAATCATTTTTATTTTTCACCATGTTACATTTTATTTCATTTAAAGACTTTTCAGACAGTTTTGAGAGAAGAAACGGTCTCTTAATTCACACTTCTTGGCTTCAACCTGCTCCTTTGGAGAAAGAAAGTAGCCAGACCAGCACTGGCAGCCAGGCTCATGAGCATCCATAGTGCTCTGGGGACGGAAGGGAGGGCAAGGGAACAGTGCAGAAGGACTGGGTCTCTATACAGATCTCCCAGGATCCACCAGGATGAACTGGATTTCACTGTGGATCTTACAAGCCCACATGCCATGTGTCCTCTCCATGTCTACAACCACCTTCTTAACCGTGGCAAGGTTAAGACCTTTAACTGTATAGTGTACTGCACAGATATTTCTTTTGGAGGGGATTACAATATATGACAGGCCTGCACAACTTGTAAAGCGGCGAGGGCCATATTACTCCAAAGAAAACAGCTGAGGGCCGAACCCCCCCAGCCCCGCGGAAACACCCCCTTTCCCCCCCCCCCCCCCCGCGCCGCCCGCCCCGCGGAAACAACTCCTCCTTCCCCAGCGCTGGGGTGTGGAAGCCTGCAGAGGGCGAAAGAAACAGCGCGCATAGGGTGACCAGATCACAGCACTAAAATAGGACCCGCCCCCTCCCCGCTCAGCCCCACCATCACACCCCTCTTCACCCCCCCCAGGGGTCACTATATTACTGCACACAACAGTCAATCAATGCAGTTGTTGATAAATCGCTGCCAGCTCACCTGCATGCCCGCTGCTGGCCTCTTACCTTCTGCCGCTGCCCCTGCCCCCTGCCACTGGCTCACCCTCACTCCCCAACCTGCCACTGGCCTCTTCACCAGCCCGCCCACCCACCGGCCGGCCAGCCGGCCGTTGGCTTGTCCCATCCCACCGCTTGCCTACTCACCCCCCTGCGGGCCGCACAGTGAGCCCACCGTGGGCCACGTGCTGTGCAGGCCTGATATATGATCTACAAGCAGTGCAGCAAAAGATTACTGAATAGAATTTCTCCATAGATGTTGGGGGATAGCCTACTCTGCTGCCTATTAAACAATTTACATAGAATCATAGAAGATTAGTGTTGGAAGAGACCTCTAGTCCAACCCCCTGCTTAAAGCAGGACCAACACCAACTAAATCATCCCAGCCAGGGCTTTGTCAAGCTGGGCCTTAAAAACCTCTAAGGATGGAGATTTCACCACCTCCCTAGGTAACCCACTCCAGTGCTTCACCACCCTCCTAGTGAAATCATTTTTCCTAATATCCAACCTAGACTTCCCCCCCTGCAACTTGAGACCATTGCTTCTTGTTCTGTCATCTGCCACCACTGAGAACAGCCTAGCTCCATCATCTTTGGAACCCCCGCTTCAGGTAGTTGAAGGCTGCTATCAAATCTCCCCCTCACTCTTCTCTTCTGCAGACTAAATAAGCCCAGTTCCCTCAGCCTCTCCTCGTAAGTCATGTGCCCCAGCCCCCTCATCATTTTTGTTGCCCTAGGCAGAAACACTACAGAATAAAACACTGCAGAATAATTTACATGATCAGTACTTTTAAGGGTCATGTTCACAAACAGTTGTCTTCATATTTTTGTGCTTGATAATAATGTAGTTTTGTTTGTGAACAAACTCACAGGGCATTTGTCTGGGATTTTACCTAGAAACAAATGAACAAAAATTCCAAAAGAAGATGAGTAGGTCTAAGATCCATCCATGACTCCTATCCTTTCAATTCCAGGAAATAGATTGTGTGATTGCACATTTTTTGTGATCAATGGCACAACAGTAAGATTGGGGAGAATGACACGAAAGACAGCGTGAAAGTTTATATCATAAATAAATTTGGAAGGATTAGATTTTCATTGGTAAATATTGGTTTCACTGTACATACACAAACCAATGAAAAAATATTTCCATCTATGATAATTGAAATGTACAGTTCATAAGCAGCATTTTTCTTTTTTAGCCTATTAGAGTTTGAGTAAAGAATATTTACTTTTTGTATTTTGATAGTTTGTGTTTTAACAGTTATAAAGCTTTAACTTTTTGAATCTTGATGTCTGTTATTAACTATTATTAACTAATTATTGCCTGCCCCCCCATAATATCCTGCAAATGAAGAAATTTAAATAGATACAAATAAAAAAGCTTAACTTTGATATTATACATCAAAATTGTACAAAAATTAAAACTAAATTCTGCCAAGCCTAACCATAAAAGAGGACAAGTGTAAGTACATTCCTCAGAGCGTAAGATGTATGTATGGATAATGCCAACTGAAAGGAAGGCTGCCCTTTAGAAATTTAACCAGGTGACAGATCTACCAAACTCCAGAGTTACCAATGCAATTGCTCATGGAGTCTGCCAAGGGGCCAGATGTTGCTGCAATATCTTCCCGAATTTGGCATTTAGAGACTATAATTGTCATCCAAAGAATAGGAGGAGTGGTGTGATATGCTATGGTATGATGAATAGTCTGGAACCCCATCACTGCATTTTTCCACCCAAAACTATTTGTGTTGATTAAAATAATATAAATAAAGTTCCTAAATATGTTTTAAAACATTGCCAAACAATGACAAATTAACATGTGGTACAGATTAAAAAACGAAAAACACAGACTTTATTTTTATACATACTGTATACACCTTTACTCCTCAGTGACTGTTGGCAAGACATACACACCCATACATTACTCACCCTGTTAGCTCCAGTTTTGGGATACAAGATTTTAAAACAGATAAGTAGTTAAAAATTACTGTTGTTATGTTAATGAAGGGGAGGAAATCAATATGATAATAAAACTAAGAATTAGATTTTGTTGGATGGGTCCATCTGCATTTTGGCTAGGATTAAAGATGCCTGTAGATAATGTTCTGAGCTGTACAGTATCCTTGCTTAAAACAAACAAACAGCACAATTTTTGGTTTATTTTTAGAACGTCATTACATTTAAGTTGTGCTTTTTCTGGTAGTAGAAAGTTGTTTTTCGCTGTTGTCTATTAGATTGCTCAGGGTACGTCTATACTTACGCGTCCGGTCGGAGGCGCGGGATCGATGTTCTGGGTTCGATTTATCGCGTCTTGTCTAGACGCGATAAATCGAACCAGGAAGTGCTCCCCCGTCGACGCCGGTAATCCTGCTCTGCGAACAGAGCAGGTGGAGTCGACGGGGGAGCCTACGCGCCGCGTGTGGACCACAGGTAAGTTCGAACTAAGAGACTTCGACTTCAGCTACGTTATTAACGGGTGTGGGAGGGGGTGAAGGCTCCGGCTGGGGGTGCGGGCTCTGGGGTGGGGCCAGAAATAAGCTCAGGATGCGGGAGGGGGCTCCATGCTGGGGCTAGGGATTGGAGTGCGGGGGCGGGAGGGAGGGAAGGCTCCAGCTGGGGGTGTGGGCTCTGGGGTGTGGCTGGGTATGAGGGGATGGGGTTGCAGGAGGGTGCTCTGGGCCGGGACCGACAGGTTCGGAGGGGGATCAGGGCTGGGGCAGGGGCAGGGGCTTGGGGCACGGGAGGAGGTCAGGGGTCCAGGCTTCAAGCGGTGCTTACCTCAAGCAGCTCCTGGAAGCAGTGGCATGTCCCCCGTCTGGCTTCTACGCGGAGGCACGGCCAGGCGGCTCTGTGTGCTACCCCATCCACAGGCGCCGCCCCCACAGCTCCGATTGGCCTTAGTTCTCAGTGCTGGCAACCCCAGGGATTAGGTTGGTTTAGCAGGGTAGACCTAACTTCTTTGTGTAGACCTGGCCTAGGAGAGGAAGTGTAGAATATACCTTAACCATGTAAAAGTAGAGGCACAGTCTAGGTAAAGTCAAAATATTATTACCCAAATTGGAATTTGGCTAGGACACTGAGTTAAAATCCATACTGTTGTGAAAAGTGCTATGGTGTCTTTAATGACCACTGTGATGAATTCAAGGCCCTTTGGGGTGTCACCTGATGTGCTGGGATGCCACTGAGTCAGCCTATTCTGCCAGCCTGGGTCCCCTTTACCTGGCCTTGCTAGGTTAGGCTCACAAGCCTCTTCCAGCCAAGCACACAGGCATGGCCACACCCAGCTGCACAGAGAGACAGAGATCCGCTCTGGAAAGATTCAGCCTTAGGGGCTTGCTCCAACACTCTGATGCCCATTCCCTTTAAGAGGTACAAACCCAAAGGTTTTATGAAATTCATCCCCTCCCTCAATGTGAAGAGAGGTGTGCACACTTCTTCCCCCCCCCCCCCCCCCCGTTAGAAATGACATAAACTGGGTTATATTATAAACGGGAATTAAGTTTATTAACTACCAAAGGTGGATTTTATAAGAGATAAGAGACAGACAGAACAAAGCAGATTACTGAGCAAATAAACAAAGTACGCCAGCTAAGCTCAATATACTTAAGAAACAGGTTACAAAATGTACTTTCTTACCATAAATGTTATTTTAGGCAGGTTGCAAAGTTTCTTTGGTTCAGAGTTCCAGTTATATTTCTTTTCAGACTGGACTCCTGTCTCAGTCTGGACTTTCCCCTTGCCCTTCCCTCAGGTGTCTTTAGCAGTCTTTCTTCTTGGGCAGACAGGCCATGGAGAGGAGTCCTGTTTGCCTTTCTCCCCACCCTTAAATAAGATTCACATAAGGCGGGAATCCTTTGTTTCCCAAATTTGACCCCCCCACCCCCACTCCCTTCCAGTGGAAAGTTACAAGAAATCCCAGGTAATATTTAGTATCCGTTGACAAGACCACCTGACTGTAGTATCACAGCGTCCATGAGTCAGTGGCAGTATGGAGTGTCCACAGGAAGGCCAAGCCTTTTCACAGTCCATTGTCCTCGCTGATGGGCCATCCGCCCTGTCTGGCTTTTCCATTATTGCACCTGAAGTGTTAGCAGTGGGTGTCACCCAAAGTAGCATAGTTGAAATACAGATACATAGTCAATATTCCTAACTTCAGATATAGAAATGATACAGGCATACAAATTGGATAATCACGTTCAGTAAATTATAACCTTTCCAATGATATCTTACAAGACTCATCTTGCATAAAGTACATCTCAGCTATGTCATATTCATAACATAATCATATTTTCATAAATAATATGGAGTGAAACGTCACAACCACAAATGGTCATGACTTCAGTTTAACACTTCAGTGGGAAGAACATCACTGACAACATTTACTTCAGCACTTGGGGATCTGTTGTATTAATTACAAGGGTCAAAAGAATTAGATGTAAGACACTTTCACTGTCTAACATAAAAACAGTGATAGAAAGAGGTCTATTGTGGGTTTTTTTAACAGAGGGCTTAGTTTACTTGATTTTTTTGGCAAACACTTGTAAGCATTGATTTTAAACTTAAAAGATTATTGATTAAACACAAGAAAGAAACTGAAATTGAGTGATTATGCAAAACAAACAATTAAATTTTTTTAAGTCTCTCTCCTTTTGGAGGCAAAATATTAGTCTCATTTACAGAACAACCTTTCTTTGATTAAAAGGAAAGGATTAATTTTATTTTCAGTCTTGATGTGTAAAGGGTATTCATGTCTCCTGTTTCTCACAAATAGACACAAGGTGGAGGAAAGAGAGGATAAACAGGGCGGGAAAAATACCGCTTTTGTTGATGTCTTTGGAACAATGGATGGCTGGTTAGCCACAAATGGATTCTTTGGCTGGTTGGTCAACTGTTGCTTGGACCCTGGTTCACTTTCTGGTCAGAGATATCATCTGGTTGGGCCTTTTACTCCTTAGACAGGACAAGGTTGTGGCCATCTCATCTCACTGTGCTAATGCAGTGCATTTGATTTCAGGGTTTGATGAAAAGCCGAGAGAGAGAATATAGGAGGAAACAAATAGTGGGGCAGAAAGTAACAAAACAGAGAAGGGGAGGCAAAACTGGATCTTATGTGTCTCTGTGGTACACGCAATTAGTTTTCTAATGGGCTGAGGACAGGATGTCATGATGATTTTCAGAACTTACAATTGAAAAATTGAACAAGAGCAAAGCCAGCTGGCCTTCTTCCTGGAAGAAAGTCTTTCGGTCTGGTCTTTTCCTTTTATCTTGCTGTCAGGAAAGAATCTTCCCCTAGGTTATATTGTCAGAGACCCTGAGGGTTTTTCACCTTCTTCTGGAGCATGGGGCAATGATCACTTGCAGATTTAAACTGGTGTAATTAGTGAATTCTCTGTAACTTGAAGTTTTTAAACCATGGTTTGAGGACTTCAGTAACTCAGGCCTTGTCTACACTGCCACTTACAGCTCTGCAACTTTCTTGCTCAGGGGTGTGAAAAAACACCCCTCCCTCCCCCCCGAGCTATGCAAGTTTCAGCACCGTAAAGTGGCAGTGAAGATAGTGCTACAGCACTGATAGCCACACTCCCACCACTGGTAGCTATTCCCCTCGCGGAGGTGGTTTTATTACAGCGCTGGGAGAGCTCTCTTCCCCACGCTGGAGCGGTGACTACACAGCCACATTAAAGTGCTGCCGTGGCAGCGCTTTAACATCGGCTGTGTAGACATATCCACAGCCAGAGGTTATGGACCTGTTACAGGAGTGGGTTGGTGAGATTCTGTGGCCTGCAATGTGCAGGAGGTTAGACTAAATCATCATGATAGTCCATTCTGACCTTAAAGTCTATGAGACAAGATGAGATGAGCTGGGATGGAAAGTGAGATGGGAGATGAGAGAGAGTGAGAGCCAGATTAATTTATTTTTAAAGTCTCTTTTTAAGAAACCCCAAAAGGGGAAAAATAGGTGACATATGTTTTTCCCCTCATTATTTTGTCTACCAATTAGGCCTGATATTTGTCACAGCAATTTTGGTTAATTCATTGTTTGTACTAATCCAGCTTCTTTGTATGATTCTTTTGCACTTATTTATAATATTGTTTTATTAAAAACAACTCAGCTTATTTTTAAGTACTCAAAGTACAGGTTATTGTAACATTTTATGAACTTTCACTTGCTTTTTACTTTTGAGCTTACAGTTAGGGTAAATTTTATAGGTTTAATAGTCACAACAGGTCTCCCATCCAAGTACTGATCTAGCCCAAATTTGCTTAGTATGTAAGATGTACACAAGGATTACGTAGCAAGCTAGTATGGTTTCAGGCCATTGGTGTGTGGGAGGTAACTATGAGCACCTTGTTTTTTGTTCAGATATTGTCAAACTAAAAGAGCAGGCTGAGGGAGATTATGATGTTTGGAATAAAAGAAGGTACTTTTATTAATAGTTGTTTCAACAGCAAACAATCAAATCCCAAGAGCACCAGCCAAATCTGGTACCAAATTGATGCAGCTGTGTCAGTAAAAAATACAGAAGCACATGAATTGTTTTCAGAGTAACTATGCAAGAAAAATACTGGCCTTTCTCTATATTTTAACGGCAAATAACATTTGTTTAATAGACCATAAAGAGTGAATGTAACATTGTTTCTGACAGTGATGTCACTTGTTAAGTTACAAGGTAAATGATCTTCCAGTAACCTTGATTCTTGCATGTTTTTTATTAGCTGAAAAAGATTCTTCCTTTGTACATTTTTGGGAAGCAGCTGGGGAATATTATCTTTCAGAAAGTCATTAAGGCTTTATGTGATTTAATGATATCCAACAATATAGTATATAGATTTATTCCAAATACGTACTCCAGATTTCTTTTCAACATGCACATGGACAGTGGAATAAACTGTCCTAGATAGCCATGATGATGAAAATATTTGTATAAAGGATATAAGCCATCATGCTTAAGGGCATAAGCCAAACATTGAATGATGGAGTTAGATAGAAACTTCCCCTATCGGTAAATTTAGTTATTCCATAATTTTTCATTATGGGGATTGTTTCACCTTCCTATTGAAGTGTCTGGTTCTAGATACTGTCAGAGACAGGAGAGTGGGCTAAATGGACCACTAGTCTGATCCAAAATGCAGTTCTTTTGTGTCAATGTTAGGAGAGAAATACATAATGACGACCCATTGCACATATGCAGCACATAACCCAAGAAGCTGAGCTGGGCAAATGCATGGGGATGGGGAGAGAACAATGCTCCCTTTCTCCCATCTGCAGAATGGTTCCACAGCCAGTGGCTGAACTAGCCCTGTGTGCCCTCTAGGCATTCCCACTGTAGGGGAGGACCAGAGGATTCCGGCTGCAGTGGATTCTTTGCTCTCACCCCTTTTTTGCTGTTCTGAAAGCCCCGGCAGAGTAGGTCTCTATGCAAGGGCTCTACTCGTGGATTCCCTGCACAGAAGACCTGCACCACTTCTGCCAGCCGGGGATCCTCTGTGGCCACAGAAGCAGGATTTTCCTCGTATGAATAGCGACGTGTATTAGTTTTCAGTTGCTGACCTACTGACCTACTCTGTAATAAAAGTGACACACGAATGTGGTAAAAGACTGGTCTTTATTTTTTGGGCCCAGTCACATGGCCCATATTTACAGGTTATACTTCTGACACATGGCACAAGTCAGCGTCCACTGTCTCCATTGACCACACACCGCTAGCAGGTTGCATTAGTAGCTTGCAAACAGCTTCACTGAAATCAGAATCCCACCTCTCCTGAATTTTACAGTCCTACTCAAAAACTCCCTTTGTATAACTTGCTAGAAGGGAGTAGGAGGAAAGAGCGGATTTTGGCCATGTCGACACTGAATGCTTGTGCCAGCATAGCTCTGTTGGTCAGAGGTGTCATCCCTGGCTGACAGAACTGTGCCAATAAAAGCCCTAGCTGTAAAGGCAATTATATCTGCAAAACTGTGCTTTTGTCTGTATAGCTTATTTCACTCAGAGGGGCTGGAATAATCTTCACCAGCAAAAGTCCAGTTTTGCCAATATAAGCTGCATCCATACTAGAAGTGCTTTGCTGGTATAGTATACCAGTATAGCTGTACTGACAAAGCATCTTATAAGGCTGTGTCTACACTGGCCCTTTCAGTGCTAAAACTTTAGTCATTCAGGGGTGTGAAAAAACACCCCCCCCGAGCGACAAAAGTTTTAGCACTGAAAAGCGCCAGTACGCTCCCGGCAATAAAGCTTTTTAATCACCAGGAGAGCTCTCCCCGGCGATAAAACGTGTTTACACGGCCCAGGTCACAGTGCTGCCGCGGACGCGCTGTAATGTGGGCAGTGTAGACATAGACACGGCCAGCATGACACCCCAGGGGCTAAAGCTCTCTCAGAGAGTTTTTGGTCTCATCCTTTATCTCTGCAGTGCTCCGGAGCGCTCGTTCTTTCTTAGCATCTTGTCACATGCAGAGCAGGATTTGACTTTCCAGCTGCTAAGGCTTTCATTGAAGCGTGATCAGTTTTTTACCATCCACATTTACTCACCCAACAGTTTACTTGTCAGCATTTATGTGTATATTTAAAATGCCATGAAACCCATGGCAGTCGATGGAGTCTGACAAATGTCATTGTCCAGAGGTTATGTTCAAATCTTGGAATCTGGAGAGCCAGTTTAAGTGACCTGTGCACAGGAGTGCTCTACTGGCATCTGGTGGTGGGGGACAGAATCTTCCCACAGGCACCTCCACAGCAGTTACAGCAGCTTCAAGGTTACTTAGCCTCATCATGAGATACTTCCCCTGAATACAGCAGGATCCGGCTAATGGATCTGTGTAGTTACTAATTAGGGTGACCAGATGCATAGGCGCCGACTCCGTGGGTGCTCCGGGGCTGGAGCACCCACGGGGAAAAATTGGTGGGTGCTCAGCACCCACTGGCAGCTCCCCGCCAGCCCTGGGGCCCGCGCCCAGCTCCCCGCCAGCCCTGGGGCCCGCGCCCAGCTCACCTCAGCACCGGGCGATGTTGCGGGGCCCCGCCCCCGACGCCGGGCGACGTTGTGTTGGGGGCGGGGCCCCGCAACGTCGCTCGGGGGCGGGGCCCGGCGTCGAGGGCGGGGCCCGGCGTCAGCACCCAGCGGCGCCAACGGAAGTCGGCGTCGCTGACCAGATGTCCCGATTTTATAGGGACAGTCCCGATTTTTGGGGCTTTTTCTTATATAGGCTCCTATTACCCCCTCACCCCCGTCCCGATTTTTCACACTTGCTGTCTGGTCACCCTATTACTAATCCATCAACTGTATCCTAGCTCCAAATTGCCCTTTTGTGCTACATGGAGCTGTGCCCTGTGATATATGGGGCATGTGGTCTCCTTGCATTCTAACCTCCTTGCACAGTGGAACCACACTGTCTCTGTTCCATGGACATTGTATGCTTACAGGTGGTGGAGGGGGCAGGATTTGTCCTGAAGAAATTATGAACATTTAACATAAAATGAATGCAGAGTTTGAGAAGTGAGAGATTTCCACAAAATGGCTATAGCTTTGTCAATGGCAGGCCAAGCTTCCCTATGCCACTTCGCCTCAACCTTGCTTACAGAGTGATCATCTTTTCAGTCGGGATAGTCCAGGCCTCATGCTTATTCAGGGCACGCTTCAACTACCACTGAAATCCAACATCCTTATTGGAAGTTGAATCAACCCCCAAATCCTCTGTCTGTTGAGTCTGCCACAAAAAGTTGAAGTTGTGACTTGGACATGGGACAACAACTCCTTTTCACAAACACTGTCCAACAACCATCACATGGTAATGACTACCTGTCTCTAATGGCTTTGTTTGGATTCCAAGTGTTGACATATGGGTGAGAGAGTCTCTATGTCCCATTACCTATTTTTCAGACCATGTACTATAGTCTCTTACTTATAATTTAGGGCTGGTGTACACTAGCCCCGAAATTCGAACTAAGATACGCGATTTCAGCTACGTGAATAACGTAGCTGAAGTCGAACTATCTTAGTTCGAATGAAAAAGCACTTACCCGGGGTCCACACGCGGCGCGCAGGCTCCTCCGTCGACTCCGCCTACTCCATTCGTCGAGCTGGATTACCAGCGTCGACGGCGGAGCACTTCCTGGTTCGATTTATCGCGTCTAGACAAGACGCGATAAATCGAACCCAGAACATCGATCCCGCGCCTCCGACCGGACGCGTAAGTATAGACGTACCCTTAGTCTACATGCTGCTTGGAATTCCATTCATACTGGATAGTCATTCAGTTTTCCACACCAGTGATGGTGACAGTGAATCATATAATCAGCTAGCAGTAAAACACTTGAGTAGATGTGCATCATGTTGCATCCACTTATTATAAAAACATCATCTAGAATCCTCCCGATGAGTTAAAATCTGAAGTAAAACAGATAATGAAGTTTAGTAGAACAATTGAAAAAGAAGAAGGTTTGATTTATAATTTTGAGACCGTGTTATAGATTGTCTTAGAATCTGTTAAATCATTCACTCTGACATTATTTATGGTAGTTTCTTTATATAGAATGTGATTGGATGACTTGCTGGCCTTTTTCTGAGAGAATTTATTAGAATAATGTAAGCAATGTGTACAAATGAGCTGACGGCCCTGGGTAACAGATGAATGCAATCTGTAATTTTTAATCCACTTTTATGACAGTAATTCAGTCATATATATATGGAAACAGCTGAAATGTTTCCCACTGCATTCACAGTATCTTACAGCATTATCAGTTGTAGGATATCGTGCATCCTTAGACAATAAACCTACTATGGCATACATTGTACTAACAAGAAACGTTTGGATCGTTCACCATATCTCCAGGATTATTGTTTTCCCATATTGGGAAATGTCCCTTTAAGAGTGTCCCCAGAGGCAGCTGCAGCCGGGTTGGGGGCTAGTTTCCATGGAATGTAGAGGGGAATAGGAAGCCTCAGTACAAGGTCTGTAGATGGATGACTTTGTTTGGATCCCCTTAACTGTTCGTTACTTTTGATTTCTAGACTCATGCCATAAAAAAGTAGTGCCTACCCTGTGTTCTATGTGCTCCTTGATACATTTTATAAAATGAACTATTCCTATAATCTCTCACATCAAATAATTAACAGATAACCTAGCAGCTGTTAACCTAGATACAAACTTACTGTGTCCCACCAGAGTCCCCGCAGTTCCTCACGGCCAGGGAAATGGTCATTGCTGCCAGGGCCAGTTCTAGGGTGAGTGAGCAGGGCTCTTGCCCTGGGTGCTGACAGCCAGGTGGTGCCACACTACTGTGCCACTTGTCTTTTTTTCTTCTTCACTGCTCTGATTGATTGGTTGCCCATTTATGCTCCACTGATGATTGATAGGCCACCTTTCCCCCCTCCTCCTTTGCATGGCAGCTGGGAAGTGGGGTGTGTGGGCGGCAACACGAAAAACACTTTTTGCTCTGGCTGGCAAAATGGCTAGTGCTACTCCTTCTTGCAACATGCTTTGAATAGAATAAAACTGTTTTGGACGGGGGTGCAGTGAGTTCAAAATCTGAGTTCTAAATTGACAATGCCCTTCCAGGTGGACCCTCTTTCTTATATGAGTGGCGGTGATCTTAACTGTAGCAGTAGGGCATGGGGAGAGACGTGATCTTTCAGATAACTAGGTCTCGGGCCATTTAGGGCTTTTAGTTCAAATCCAACATCTCAAATTCTAGCTTGTACTTCAGATTCAAAAGCACTGGTGTCATGTACTCCTGGAAAGATTTGCTCCATAACAAGTGATATGTGCCAGTTTCCATTTACTGATAGATTTAAGATGTAGCCTCATGAAGAGGAAATTGCTGTAGTTCTTCTGGAGATAACAAAGGCATGGATGGCCCTTGGACTACATGCTTACCTTTTGTTTTCTTTGGTAACTATCGCTGACCTTTTGTGCCTACCACTTATAATCACTTAAAATCTATCTTTCTGTAGTTAATAACAGAAGACCGTGTTTGTTTTGTGGTTGAAGTGCTTGGGAAATCTCACCTCGGTTTACAAAGTTTTACTCCTGAGAGTATTCTGCATCGAAAAATTAAAAATTTATGCACCAACAAAATAAAAATTCTGCGCACAATATTGTAAAATTTTGCAAATTGTATTTGTCAAATAAATGTGGAGGCTCCAGCATGGCACTGGGGAGCACAGGCCACTGGCTGCACAGAGGAGGGAGATCACTGTGCGGCTCCCCCCACAGGAGGACTCAGCGATGAGGCTGCATCCAACCCTGACACAGTGCAAGGACTGGGCCTGCCCCAGAAACACCCTAGGGCCCTGCCCCTCCGTGTGAGCAGGTAGGCTCAACAAGGCAGGATTCAAGTGTAGAGGGGCTTAGTGTGGGGAGATCCAGGTGTGGTGTGAGAGGGTTCTGTGTGGGGCAATCTGGGTGCGGGTGGCTCACTGGGGGATTCAGGTGTGGGGAGGATCTGGATGCACAGGGGCTTGTTGGGGGGTTCTCGGTGCAATGGTAATGGGACTCTGCAGGGGGTCCAGTGAAGGTGGTTGGGGCTCAGCAGGGGGGAGTTCTGGGTGTGGGTGCTTCATGGGGGGTCCAGATGCTGGGGAAGTGGGGTTCAGTGGGGTGATACAGGTGCAACTGGTTGGGGATTGGTGGGGTCGGGATTCGGGTGCGGGTGGCTTGTCAGGGTGGTCCAGGTGCAGGGGGAGTGGAGCTCATCAGGGTGGGTTAGTGTCATCTGTGAACTTGCTGAGGGTGCAATCCATCCCATCATCCAGATCATTAATGAAGATGTTGAACATAACCGACCCCAGGACCAATCCCTGGGGCACTACGCTTGATACCAGCTGCCAACTAGACATCGAGCCATTGATCACTACCCATTGAGCCTGACGCTGTAGCCAGCTTTCTATCCACCTTGTAGTCCATTCATCCAATCCATACTTCTTTAACTTGCTGACAAGAATACTGTGGGAGACTGTATCAAAAACTTTGCTAAAGTCAAGGTGTATCACATCCACCACTTTCCCAGTATCCACAGAGCCAGTTATCTCATCATAGAAGGCAATCAGGTTGGTCAGGCATGACTTGCCCCTGGTGAATCCATGTTGACTGTTCCTGATCACCTTACTGTCCTCCAAGTGCTTCAAAATGGATTCCTTGAGGATCTGATCCATGATTTTTCTGGGGACTGAGGTGAGGCTGACCGGTCTGTAGTTCCCCGGATTCTCCTTCCCTTTTAAAAAGATGGACGCCACGATTTTTCAAAGATAATGGCCAATGGCTCTGCAATCACATCGGCCAACTCCCTCAGCACTCTCAGATGCATTGCATCCAGCTCCATGAACTTGTGCATGTCCAGCTTTCCTAAATAGTCCTTAACTTGTTCTTTCACCACAAGGGCTGCTCACCCCTCCCCATACTGTGCTGCCCAGTGCAGAAGTCTGGGAGCTGACCTTGTCTGTGAAGACCAAAGCAAAAAAAGCATTGAGTACTTCAGCTTTTTCCACATCATCTTTCACTAGCTTGCCTCCCCCATTCAGTAAGTGTCCCACACTTTCCCTGACCACCTTCTTGTTGCTAACATAGCACTGGTGCGACCGCAGCTGGAATGCTGTGTCTAGTTCTGGTGCCCACAATTCAAGAAGGATGCTGATAAATTGGAGAGAGTTCAGAGAAGAGCCACAAGAACGATGAAAGAATTAGAAAACATGCCTTATAGTGATTTACTCAAGGAGCTCTATCTATGTAGTTTAATAAAGAGAAAGTTAAGTCGTGACCTAATTACAATCTGTAAGTACCTACATAGGGAACAAATATTTAACAATGGGCTCTTAAATCTAGCAGAGAAAGGTATAATACAATCCAATGGCTGGAAGTTGAAGCTAGACAAATTCAGCCTGGAAATAAGGTGTAAGTTTTAACAGTGAAAGTAATTAACCATAGGGACAATTTACCAGAGGTCATGGTGGATTCTCCATCATTGACAATTTTAAAATCAAGATCAGATGTTTTTCTAAAAGATCTGCTGAAGGAATTATTTTGGGGAAGTTGTGTAGCCTGCATTATACAGGAGATCATACGAGATGATCACAGTTGTCCCTTCTGGCCTTGGAATCTATGAATCAATTCCAGGAATACTTTGTCAAGACTGAGATATGTTTATTCTTCTATTGTATTCTCTTATGTCTCCTATAGACACCTTCATTTGGGGCAAGAGGGAGATTTGTGTTGCTTAATCCATGTCTTCCCCTCCTGGATATAAAGCATTAAGTATTATTTATCCCTGTTAATTTTTTAAATTTTTTGCACCACCTTCCTTCTATAAAATCCAATTAAACGTTAATTGCATTTCATAGTCATGTCAAGTGAGCACAGCAATTTCAGTGGTGTGTGTATGTATGTGGTAGATACAATCAGGGCTGGCTCTACTGTTTTTGCTGCCCCAAGCAGTGAAAAAAACTGTCGCCCCCCCCGAATTGCCACTGCGGATGGCAGAAGAGAGAAACTCCCGCCAAATTGCCGCCGCGGATGGCAAAAGGAAGAAGCTGCTGCCGATTTACCGCCGCCGGCGGAACGGAGAAGCTGCCGCCAAATTGCCGCCGCTGTGGAAACACTGCCGCCTCAAGTGCCTGCTTGGAACGTTGGTGCCTGGAGCCGACCCTGGATACAGTATCATTAAACTGATAAAACTCAGTAAAACTGCACCTGAATGACAGCTGATTACAAGCAAGAGTCTTTCAAA
Source organism: Chelydra serpentina (assembly GCA_037349315.1). Classification (NCBI taxonomy): domain Eukaryota; kingdom Metazoa; phylum Chordata; order Testudines; family Chelydridae; genus Chelydra; species Chelydra serpentina. The sequence goes on from JBAIAC010000010.1 coordinate 52,493,672, forward strand.
TCAGACAGGGTGAAATTAGAAATATTCTGAATAAATCAGAGGGGCAGGGTGCGGGTGGGGGAATCATTTGTTTCCATGGCTTACAAATATTTATAGAGATCGATGGTATTTCTTAACACATAAGTGTTGCTTTCTTCTTTGCTTCTGGCTCAAATGTAAAAAATTCTTATTACATACTTAGAGGATTATATATTTTCTATCAATTAAGATGCCTGTGCATAAGCTGATGGAGTCTTCCATTTCTTTCTTGGAAGCAGTAGACATTTTGGCAGCAAACTGTGATTTTTGAAAGGTTTTGCTCATAAACATTGCTGATAATTAAGCATTACATCATGAGACTGCTAAACAAAAAAATTATTTAAAAGTGTAATTAAGCATTACATCATGAGACTGTCAAACAAAAAAAATTATTTAAAAGCAGGAAAAAAAGCACTTATAAAGATCAAACACATGGGATCATGGAAAACTTCCTAACTAACTCCCTTTTAAAATTCAAATTCCAAAAGCAAACATATTTTGAAATGTAGCCAGGAAACAGATCATAATCTCATACTTTAGACTGAAATTGTATTGAAAGTTCCTGGACTTTGGGCAGTCCTTTACTCTGTAATTGAGGACATTGTTAAAAAGAAAGTTCAGGTCTGCAGGTACATACACACATTTATGCTTCATTAAGCATTGTACATCTGATTCAAGTTCTGCCCTCTTATCCTAGCATAGGAAAAGACGATTCCTTGGTGATTTTGGCTGCCTGGCAGTTTGAATTACCTCACTACAACCTGGATGTGTTGCTCCATGAAGAGGTCCGTGATTTACAATTTGTGTTTTTAAGCATAGGCTAGGAAAACCTGCACTTGCCCTTTAACCTGGCCTTTGCATATGCTGAGTTAAACTTTATATTATGGCTTCAGAATTTTAGCAGGACAAATGACACCATGTGTATGCTGCAGATTATTAATAGATTATATCAGATGATTGTCACAGATGGCCGTTGACGGAGAAAATGTGGAAGTAAATGGTCTCCAGGGGAAAATCATCGTAGGTCATATTAATACCAAAGAGAAGTTAGCCATATGTCTGAAAAGTCTGAAAGCCGACCCCACCCCCAGACCTCCAAATGAACTGTCATGTTATTTCAAGTAACCAAGAACAACGTTACAAGACTTTATTTGTTTTAAGGTTACTCTATCTACTGAATCTCTACAGTGCATCCTGGGTCCTATTGCAGTGAGTCTTACTTAGAAAATATCCTCAGGATAACATTTCTCTTGCTGTCCATTACAATTCTTGGGTTTCAAGAGTCAACTTGTAAAGGGACCATAGTAAAATGTATCCAGAGAGTTATTTTTTTATTATGGTAATTTCAAGGCAGTAGTTGTCTTGTGTATGTAAGTGAAGTGGGTAAATGTAAAATCACAGACATTTCAGGATGCCATTTCAATTTTTCACATGCTATCACCTCTAGAATGTCTCTTTGTGCAGCAGCAGCTGGCCCATTTGTTGGGAATGGAATCAGCAGATAATATCTATGCTATAGAAACATAACCATGGTGCCTCAATGGATTTATCCTTAATATGAAGAGAGGATGGTCTTGTGGTTAAGAGGTTGGACTGGAACTCGGGAGATCTGGATTCATTTCCTGGCTCTGTAAACTTCCTGGGTTACATTGGGCAAGCCTTTTTGTTTGCTCCGGTTCACTATCTGTATAATGTAGATGATAATACTTCCTTTGTCTGTCTTGTCTATTTGGTTTGTATGCTCTGTAGGGCAGGGACTGTCTCTCAGTACGTGTCTGTGCAGTGACTAGCACAATGGGACACCAGTTTCAGTTGGTGCCTCATGAGGCTACCACAAACAGTTATTACAGTTATGACATCAAATACTCTCCTTGGTGGACAACTGAAGCAACTAGACTGTGTATTGGAGATGTTCTTGGGACCAGAAGGGCAGGAATCCTCCCCACCAGCACATGAAACTGCTCTATAGATGCTACTCCAGCCTCAGGGATGGAGTTTTCTCTGTGCTGTCTTTGCCCATCCTTCTCCCTCCACAGGAGGAATGGCCAATGGATCCACAGAGCAGTGAATCCTCAGCTCCCAAATGCCACTGCACAGTGATATGCAGGGAGCCTCTGTGGAGCTGTGTTGCACAATTTGGAAGGACTCTTCCTTCCCATGTGCTTTTCCTCAAACATGAGTAAAATATTGATCAGCTTTAACAAGAAAAGTAAAGATGTTTGAACAATTGGAAAGGAAGAGAAATCCTGTTTAAAGAGTGAAAAGGGAAATACTGGGACAATGTTAATGTTTACTGATGATAGAATCAGAATCTCAGGGTTGGAAGGGACCTCAGGAAATCTTCTAGTCCAACCCCCTGCTCAAAGCAGGACCAACCCCAACTAAATCATCCCAGCCAGGGCTTTGTCAAGCCTGACCTTAAAAACCTCTAAGGAAGGAGATTCCACCACCTCCCTAGGTAACCCATTCCAGTTCTTCACCACCCTTCCAGTTCTTCACCACCTGTTCTAGACTATGAGGGAGTTAAAAGAGAAAAAAGGGATGTTGTACCACTAACAGTTATTTTTAAAAACTCATAGCCCATAGGAGGCAGTATTGAGCTAAGGGGGTGGGGTGCAAATGTACTGATCTTCAAACCAGGAAAAGAAAAGTGATCCTGAGAATTACAATATTCTAAATCTAATTATTCTCAATATGAAAATAATAGAACAAAGAACAGGGTTGTTGCCTGCCCTTACAACAGATGGGAGGTCACACTTCATGCATTGCAAGTCACAGTGCATGGAATATAGCCTCTGGGTATGTACTGCAGCGTACGCCCATGCTTCGTGTTTACACTGCAATTGCGCTAAAACAGGTCTTGAACTCGGGGTTCCAGGACCCTGCAGGGCTGGACGGTCTGAGCATGAGTCAAGCCGGGACCCTGGATTTGAGCCCTATTGCTTTGCAGTGTAGATGCAGCCCTTCTTGACGTGGGTCCTAGGAGTCAGCCAGAAGTATCCCACAATCCCATGAAACAACTTTCTTAGTCCTCGCTATCCCAATAATCTGCAATCCACTTTACTGAAAACAGAAGCCATTACTCTTGGCGAACGGCAGCAGCTCAGGGCAGCGTTAATCCATCTCCAAGCACAGTATGAGAGAGCCTCCTGGGTTTGCAATGGAGAGTGAACCGATCAAGCTCTTTGCAAAGCGAGATGCTTCTTGGGTCATGGAAGCACAGCCAAATTTTGGTGAATCTCTGGTGAGAGGCAAGTAAAACCGTGGACTTCAGCAAAAGCACGAGGAATGACCACATGTACCAGCAGATAGCTAAAAAAATGGCAGCTCTGCAGATTTTCTGGACAGGTGATCAGTGCAGGGAGCATATTAAGAGGCTGAAGAGCGAGTACTGGAAGACCAGGGACAAGAACTGCACTTTGGCCAACTCACCAACAACATGCTCATTTTATGATGACTTTGTCCGGATTCTGGGCACTACGTCGAGCGCAGAGCCAACCATGCTTCATGACGACCTGATCAACTGAGATGGTGCCCTGCTGGCCATCGAACCCAACTTGGGGACTGATGGGAGTCAGCAGCAAGTTCCCAGTGAGAAGTATGAAGTGACTCTTAATAAAACCAGTCCCAGAGCAGGCTGTGAATCAGGAACAGCAACTTCTTGGTCCCTACTAGGAAGAGTTGTTTGATCCCCACCCTGAGGAACAGCCCACTGCCGAGCTTGCAGAAAACCCGGTGGAGACAGAAGCTGCCCCAGAACCCAGTAAGTGTATGATTCAAATGTACAGTTTATTATAATAATAATTGGGGGAGAGGGGATTTCTGCTGTAAGAAGCATTGATAAGCCCTGCCTACCAGCGTGTGGCTACTAATGACAGATTGTGTCACAGCACCTGGGCATCCCCTCTTTCCCTCCCCCACACTCCCACGTGGAGTTCAAAATGGCGACTTGGAATTTCAAACATTCATAAACAGCTGTAAAGGTTAGTTTAACTGTTAAGTCACAGATGTTTGTCAGAGTCAGTCATGTTTTCCTTTCAGTAATAAGAAACTCGCCACTCTGTAATCACTCCTCCAGGGTCTATGGAGCCACCTGTAAACAGTGAACTGAGTTGGTGTGTTTGGGAAACAGTATTCTAGTCCTAAACCTAGTCCATTGCAGTTAGAGGTAATCCATGCAGTCTGCAGGCCACCAAATCATTTCTCCCAAGTACAGGTGGGGTGTCAGTTTTGTCCCCACTGCTGCAGATTTCAGTGTTTGCGTGCAGCAATAACAGGGTAAGCCATGTGTGAGCTAGCGCAGCATCGTTAATTCCCTCATGGATTCTGACTCAATCCTGGCTGCTGATAGCTGCAAACTATTCCTGAAGCAGTACCTCCAGACAGTTAGTCACATTGCGGGGAAGGGTGTATTTTCCAGATCCCCCATATAGCTGACTAGTCCACTCCACTCACAAATGTGCTGTTCGGTCACTATACGTTTCAATACGTCAGTTGCATACACTGCAGGTTTCCCTCCAGCAGCTAGAAATAACATCCCCCCTTTCCCATTAGGCACTACACGAAGTTATGTCTTCCAAAATATGAAAGGCCTGGCAAGATAGAAAAAGCCTTTTGCAATAAGGGCACTATACAACCTGCCCCTGCTCCATATGGCAATTAGTTAAGAAATGTTTATGAAACAGAAAAAGGTTATAATTTTAAACTTACCATTGTTTCTGCACTTCTGTAACAGCAATTAACAAGGCTGTCCAGAGACAGTATGAGGACTGCGGCATCTCCTTTACAATATCTGTTATTTCACTTTAGAAATGTTACATTTTATGTCCTTGAGATGCCACCAAAATTAATTCAGTGCTCCTCCACTGAGCTGGTGTAGACAATAGCTCTCCTTTTCTTGTCCTATTTCAGGACCCTCAAACTATACTGCCTACTTCTTCTTCAGGAACTCAATCTGTGGCCCAGCATGCCTCCACAGACTGTTCCAAAAGGAAGCATTTCTGTGATGAAGTTATGGTCGAAGTTCTTGTGAGGGCAGACCAGCAGATCCAGTACCAGAAGAAGAGGGACAGCGTGTTGACAGGCAGGAGGAAAGGTTGAGGCTCACCGCACAGGTGGAGGACAGGGTTTCAGCAAGGGAACAGAGACTTCCAAAGCAGTTCCTGGAACAGGAACGAAGGCTAAGGGACGAGGACAGTGCTCAACAGAGAGAACTGTTTCAGTAACTCATCTCCATAATGGCTGCAAGAGTCACATCTCTTGCTGCCTCCCCAACTTCATGGTATGATCACGTGCAATGTACCCTCAGTCCATCAGTAGCTTGGATAGCTCTGTGTCAAGGTGGTCCATGCATTCAATACTCATGAGTGGCTGGGCAGGGCAACTAAACCCCGTGCAGCCTTCCTTCATCAACCCCTGTCTGGTGGAAACCTCCCCTCCCCTCTTCTGCTGTTAAATGAGAGGAAAATGCGTAAAGAAGGGAAAGAAGAATGTGGGGTCAGCAGTGATGTAGCAGTAGGGGGATTGCATCGTGTGTTAACTATTTCCTGCTCTTTGGGGGGGGGTGTGTGTGTTTTGTAATGGCAGCTGGTCTGCCGAATGCTGTGTGTTTTTTTACTATTTTAAGACATGTTTACAAATAAAGGATGTTATGTTTTCAAGAAAGTGGATTGCTTTCACATCATACAATCATGATTTGAGATGATAGAGCTAAAAATGTGTTTAGGAGCAATTAAGCACCAGTAAGAAAACCATATTCCTCTGTTTAGCTAGATACAGCAATTCACATTTCAGTACATTCCATCTATACACCCATTCTACCCTCTCCCCCCCCCGCCACACCCCCAAATTCATTATTTATCATGTCATTCAGACTTGCATTGCATGTCAGTCAAATCCACATCTCTCCAAAGCACTGCCTTCCGCCAAAAAATTAATAAGCCACTTTCCCCCCACAAGCACATTCCTATGGGTACAATTCCCCTTCTTCCATTGGGTCATGCAAGTCCATAATGTGAGAACACAAAGCTGGTGCAACCAGCTCCCTCAGTGGTAGCTGCAGTTTCTGGCTGGGGGTACCAATCCAGCGACTCCTCATTGTCATAGGTCTATTCAGGGGGAAATGGCTCAACTCTGGCTTCACAAAGGTTGTGAAGAGCACAGCAAGCCACAGTACTGCAATCAGCACTGATGACACTGGAATCCAAACAGACCCCTCCAATGGGATTTTAATCTGCCAAAAGCACCTTTAGCCACCGTTCTACACCTGCTGAGAATGTAATTAAACCTTCTTTTGCCAGGATTTTTGCCTCTGAAATTTGTGTGCGGTTTTGTAAGTCAAAGCAAAAGGGATGCACGGGCTCTTCCACAATAACAGTGGGGACAGTAACGCCGGTTAAGTAAATGTCATTTGGTGGGAATAGTGTCCCAGCCTATCTATGAATGTAGACTCCTGAGCAGCAGAACACTCTAGCATTGTGAACTTTTCAAGTACAGCCCATGTAAACATTCATAAATCTGCCTCTGTGGTCCACAAGGGCCTGCATAACCATGGAGTAATACCCCTTGCGGTTTGTGTACTCATCTGCTCCTTGAGGAGGGAAAACTATGGGCACATGAGTCCCATCAGTGGCCCTGGCACAGTTAGGAAACCCCATTCTCTCAAAGCCAGTAATTATCTCCGGAATATTTTTAATGCCTGCCACCTGGGGGTAACCCACACTCCTGATTGCTTCAGTTACCTACCACTTTACCCACAGTCGACTTTCCAACCCCAAACCAGCTGGCAACGAACTTGTAGCAGCCACGGGTAGCCAGCTTCCAGACCATTATAGCAACCTACTTCTGGACTGGCAAGGATGACCTCAGATGTGTCTCTTTATGCTGGGGACAAGCTGCTCACAAAGCTCCAGAAATGTAGCTTTCTTCATGTGAAAGTTCTGGACCTACTCCTGGTCATCCCAGGTCTGCATGACGATGTGATCCCATCAGTCTGTGCTTGTGGCTTTTCTCTGAAAGTGGTGCTATGTAGGGGGCATCAGCAGCTATGCAGTTATATTGAGCAGCATCTGCCTGTGCGAGTCTGAGATGCCAGGATACTCCTCCTCCTCTGCCGTCGTCTCTATTTTCAGCTCCATCAGGAAATCCATCAGGTACCTTTGGGCGGGGACAGAAAACACTGCCAAAATGTCCACAAGCACCTCAGATGCTGTGCCAGTTTTCTGACACAGGAGTGAAAGCGCAAGACAGAGAAGTTCATCAAAAGGCACCGCGTCCAGGTTGCTGGCTTCGAGAGCTGGGTGTGCACAGACCAAAATGACTGCTCGGTAGGCTATGTCTGGCAATCTGTTCAGATTTCCTATAACTTGCAGGGCTAGCAGGAAAAATTTCCCCAGTCCTATGGCTTGAACAGCCACATTTTGGGAGGAGGGAGGCTCTTGGGACTCTGGGATATGATTTGCAGTGTGGATGCCAGAACCCTAGGTTCGAGCACGTGTTAGAAAAGTCTTAATGTAGGGTTAAAATACAATGTAGATGCTCAAGCCCAGGTTTCCCTAACACTGGTCAGCTGACTCAAGCCCCACTAACCCTGGGCTTACATTTCAGTGTAGACATACCCACCGGTGATGTTACTCCCTCCCTTGCAGGGATACAGACTGGGCCTTTGCTTCATCATCTCCCATCCCAGGGTGCCAGCCAGCACAGCCAAGCTGAGTTGGAGGGGGAAGTAATCTTCTGTTGGTATAGACCCACTGGATCAATTTTGATCAGCTCCTGATGCAACGCAGCTTACTCAGAGCAGAATGTAATGTCGCAATCTAGTCCACTATGATAAAAAAAAAATCAGAAAACCTTGAGAGAGAATGCCACAGGGATTCTTTAACATCCCACCATATGAAAGAGAATCTCATTTCAGACAGTTAATGCCAGAGTTTTATTTTCTCTGTCAACTAGCAGTAAGGATAATTTTTGGGTGCAATGCAATAATGGGTGCTTGTAATTCCACTACTCTGTGGGGTACCTGCAGTCTTCTACCCTTCAAAATAGCTGACTTAGCTGTTTGGGTGCCTCTGGTTTTGCCTGAAAACTATTGCTGGACTTCATTCTTATTTCAGCTTTCAAACGTGTCAGATCTACAGCTTTCCTGTCATCACAAATGTTGCATAGCCACATGAAATGTTTGAATCATTTTGAAAGATTCCACACTTTTCCCTCCCAAAGTGTCCACTTAACTTTCTGACATCAGCTGTTTGAACATCACGCTTCAAAATCAGAGTATCAGAGGTCTGTGCCGCAAGTGAGTTTCTTGATATTCTGGCTTCTGTGACACACCGTGTTGGACACGAATTCTTGTTTAACAGCAAAAAGTGAACGAAAGCCAAAAAACATAGAGGAGGGGAAACGTAAGGCTACTCTTTGGCTGTTGTTGCAAAAATTTCTAAAATGTTCAGCATCTCTTCACTGTTACAATTAAAAAAACAAAATGAAAAACCAAGAACAAAACTCTCCTGCAGATTACTTGGCTCATATTCACTCACAGACTGTGTTTACTCAGAAAGCAAAAATATGAACTTGTGATAGGAGTTCAAGGCAAAAATTTCATCTGATCTGGAGTTCCTGTCTAATAATCTTTGTCTTTGAGCTTCATCTTTCTTTCCTTCTTCTGTTCTTGCTAGGGTTGCCAACTGTCTAACTTCACAAACCCAAACATCCTTGCCCTGCCCCGAGGCCCCACCCCTGCCCTGAGGCCCCGCTCCTTCCCTTCCCTGAGGCCAAACCCCACTCACTCCATCCACCCTCCCCCTCCTTACTCACTTTCACCGGGCTGTGGCAGGGGGTTGGAGTGTGGGAGGGGGTGCGGGCTCTGGGCTGCAGCCGAGGGGTTTGGAGGGTGAGAGGGGGCTCTGGGATGAGCCTGGGGCAGGGAGTTGGGGTGCAGGAGGTGGTCTGGGGTGCAAGCTCTGGGAGGGAGTTTGGGTACTGGAGGGGACTCAAGGCTGGGGCAGGGGATTGGGGTGTGGCAGGAGGTGAGTGGTGTAGGCTCTGGGAGGGAGTTTGGGTGCAGGAGGTGGTGTGGGGTGCAAGCTCTGGGAGGGAGTTTGGGTACTGGAGGGGACTCAAGGCTGGGGCAGGGGATTGGGGTGTGGCAGGAGGTGAGTGGTGTGGGCTCTGGGAGGGAGTTTGGGTGCAGGAGGGCTCAGGGATGGGGCAGGGGCTTGGGGTGCTGGAGGGGGCTCAGGGTGCGGGCTCTGGGAAGGAGTTTGGGTGCAGGAGGCGGCTCGGGGCTGCGGGTTGGGGTGCTGGAGGGGGTTAGGGGTATGGGCTCCATGAGTTTGGGTACAGGAGGGGGTGTGGAGTGCAGGTTCTGGGAGGGGGCTCAGGGCTGGGGCAGGGGCTTGGGATGCAGGGTGCAGGCTCTGGGAGAGAGTTTGGATGCAGGAGGGGCTCAGGGCTGAGGCAGGGGTACAGGAGGGGGTGCAGGCTCTGGGAGGGAGTTTGGGTGCAGGAGGGGGCTCAGGGCTGGAGTGGGGGTGCAGTAAAGGTGAGGGGTGTGGGCTCCGGCCAGGCGGCGCTTACCTCAGGTGGCTCCTGGTCAGTAGCGCAGCGGGGATAAGGCAGGCTCCCTGCTTGCCCTGGTCCTGCGTCACTCCCAGAAGGGGCTGACATGTCTCTGCGGCCCCCTGGGGTGGGGGCAGGGGTCTCCGCGTGCTGCCTGTGCCCCGATGCTGCAGCTCCCATTGGTGGCCAATAGGAGCTGCTGGGGCAGAGCCTGCCTTAGCCCTGCTGCGCTGCCGCCCGAGGTAAGTGGAGCCAGGGGGCTCCGTGTGCTGCCCCCTCAGTGCGCTGTTTCCAGAAGCAGCCAGCACATCCCTGTGGCCCCTGCAGGGCGTGCAGGGGGCTCCGCGTGCTGCCCGCAGGCACTGTCCCCGCAGCTCCCATTGGCCACAGTTCCCAGCCAATGGGAGCTGCGGAGTTGGCGCTGAGAGCAGGGGCAGTGCGCTGAGACCCCCCCAGCAGCCACAGGGATGTGCCAGCTGGTTCCGGGAGCAGCGTGGGGCTAGGGTAGGCAGGGAGCCTGCCTTAGCCCTGCTGTGCCGCCAGACTTCTAGCGGCCTAAAATCTCCTGGGTTGTATTCAGTAGCCTCTGGGAGACAGGGCCTCCTGATTCCAGGAGACTCCCGACGAAACCAGGAGCATTGGCAACCCTAGTTCTTGCCCTTCTGCTATGTCCCCCATATCACTACAATGGTTCCTGTACCTGAGGAGAGACAGCTGCAACTTCCTCTATAGCAGGGTTGGCCAACCTGTGCCTGAGAAGGAGCCAGAATCTGCCAATGTAAATTGCCAAAGAGCCACAGTATTATGTCAGCAGCTCCCATCAGCTCTCCCACCCTGCCTGCCAGCCGCCCCACTGATCAGTGCCTCCCCTCCATCCCTGTGCCTCAAGCAGCATGCAGGAGGCTCTGGGGAACAGAAGAGCGAGGGCACGGCAGGCTCGGGGAAGGGGGCCGGAAGGGACAGGGCCTTGGGGGAAGGGGGAATGTGGGGGAGGCAGGGTTTGAACAGTGAGCATTGGAAAGTTGGCACCTGTAGCTCCAGTCCTGGAGACGGTGCCTATGCAAGGAGCCGCATATTAACTTCTGAAGAGCCGCATGTGGCTTCGGAGCCACAGGTTGGCCACCCCCTGCTCTATAGCCTGTCGATGTTGCTGTGTCAGTCAGCTTGATGGAAGGCCCTTTCTTCCTCCTATGATTTCAGCGCTGACAGTGTTCAGTCTAGTCCAAGTAGTTTTACGTCCTATTACTTTATTGTTTTGAGACTTTCTTATTGAAGTGAGACCCTGCTGGGACCACAGACAGCTTTTTTTTGTTTGTGTTTGTTTACTTGATGCAAAACAGTGTTATGAAAAAGCCATGGTTGTCTTCCTGAAATTTTCAGTTAATCACAAATGACCAAGGGAAGCTAGACACCACCTAACTTATTATAGACTAATGGACTGTCACAATCCAAAGAAGAATCTTTTTGGTGGGGCTCAGTCATAGGGAATTTGTCTTAATTTTAATATAAGATTTCTCCATATACTTTTGTGTATGTGTCTGAGGGAAAGAGCTAGATGTTTAAAATTTCTAAAATGACAAAAGCATGCTGCATTTAGGGAAGGTATTGCTGCTGGGAGTGCAACACCCTGTTGGTATGCAAACACATTTCTGAAAGACCTTTTCTGTCCTATTTTCTGTTGGAAGTGTTGTTTGAAAAGCTGACAGGATCTCCAAGGTTTTGAGCTGATGGGCCCCTCACAGAGTATGAAAAGCATCAACTGAAATTAGTTCCCTGTGGAGATGAAAATGAGGAGTTATAATACTATGGGCAACAATGCTGCCATTTTTCAGGAAAATAAAGAATTCTGATAACTCTTTTTAGGCTAACATGAAAGAATAAAGGACCTTTTCTTTTTTTAAATTCAGAATACCATATTGAATTATAAAGCTAGACTTTAAAAAAAGAAAAGCTAATGATTGTCGAGTTTATTGTTGATAATTACTGTTTGCAGTGTAAGATCCCCATATTACCAGAAACTGAAGCGGAATGGTATGTTCAACTACATTAAATTTTATCGTGAACTATTGTAGGATTTTAGCTATTCACATTCTGATTTTCTACGTCAGTAACAAATTTTAAAAAACTCTTTTATATTTAAACTTAAATTTCATTTAATACATTGTGCCCTGCATTTTGTGCTTTTACTGAGAGATGCCATTCCTTTAAGTGTTTTTTCTGTATTTACAGACTATACGATGGCATGTAGACCTGCAGCCTTGGGCAAGTCCAACTCCTTCCCTGAATTATGAGGCCTTGAGGTTCCTGAAGTATATCACCACGCCTCAGGTTGGTTTTCATTTCGATATCCAGTTTGAAAATAATTTGCAAAACACAATCAATTGTTCCCCCAAAAAAGATTCTTCAACAAGAGTTACAATGATTTCTACTCCCATGGAGTTGAAGGTTGCATCTTGTTTAGATTATATATATTGTTTCTGAAACTTAACAATGATGATCAACTTAAATATGATGATTATAAGAGAGGCTAGAAAGAGACTCCTTTCCTTTGAACATTTATTTATAAAATCCATCATTGCTACCTGTGCCTCTTCTCGAAGTACAGTACATCTGAAATTTCAGAAATAGACACACACGGCTTGCGGGGGTCCCAAAAGTATTGGCGGGCACTGGAGGACCTTTAAATAATCTTTGGTAGCCAGGCACATTTTCTTGAAAAATATGCATTCTAGTAGATACTCAACCAGTTTAGGAAAAGTGACAGGTCCCTATCAGCGGTGTCCAATATGTTCGCCACTAGCCACATGTGGCTAATAGGCTATTGAATTGTGGCTAATGCATGTGGCTTTTTTATAATGTGGCTAATAAGAAAAATTCAAAACCACAAGTGTGGCTATCAGTGTGGTTAGCATCGAATTTGTATTGGACACAGCAGTTTTTCCTCAGTAATGTCAATAGAGAGCCAATCTCTCTGTAGCAAAATATTTTTATATTTACTCAAAAAAATGGCGGGAGGAGAGGGAGAGAAGTTAATTTTCTGAGGTGCTGAACACTTAGAACTCCAGTTGCAGTCAAAGGGAACTGCAGGTGCTGGGCACATTTGAAAATCAGGCCTGGATGTCTTGCTAAAGATGTAACTTTGTACAATGACATTTATATGTGTATTTAACCCAAAAAAGAATGGGAAGGGCCGCTAGATGCCCATAATTTAGAACAGGGTGGGTATTTTAATATCCTTATCTACCAACAGGTAGTCCCCGAACATCTGACTTGCAACTTGTCTAGGCTGTGTCTTGCACCTAGAAATAACAAAGAACTTTATAAGACAGGTGTTTGTGTCACTCCCATAAAAAATTCTTTCTTTATACAGTGTTTCTGAGGATGACAGCAAAGAATCTGTCTTTGAACATGCCTAGAAATATACCACTGTCCCTGTCTGTTGGTAATAGTGAGGGTAACACAGTCCCTGCTTATCTGCAGACCTATGGGTGCTCTAGCTGTATGATTAGAAGTTCCTGAATCATTTTTACAATGACATCTGTTCCCCAAACACTCACTAGAATGAACTATACTGAGAAAGCAGGAATGAAGATGATTCAAATGAAGACAGTAAGATCTAATGGAACCAAATTAATTATACCTCTTGTTATCAAGTAGAGATGCTTAGGCTGAAGCAGGTTTAGAGCACAGAAAACAGTCCTTATTCAGTGACTTAATAAATTGTGGCAGACTCTGCTAGTTGGGTCAAAACCTACAAGAGCATCAATTAGTAAAAAGTTTATAGTTTTTGACATAGCAATCAAGAGGTTCAGTTCTCAGAATGATGACTGACCTCTGGGGCAGGCATAAGTGAGATCAAGAAATGAAAGAAACCCTCATTGCTGATCTGACAGATGCTACTGAATTAATAACCGACACTGATAGCCCCATAAAAGGTGTGAATGCCACAAGAAATGAAAGATATTTACAGAATTGGGCATCAAGTCTTGTTTTTCTTGTGGACTGAGCAAGTTTCAATGAAATGAAAGACCAATGCCGCCAAATCAAGAAGATATCATAATCCCTTGGACTCAGCAAGGTGTGGACCTAGGTAGGCACTTTAAATACTAAGATTAGATTATCATGAGAACATTAATATGTTTCATTCATTATTATTTGTATTAAAGTAACACCTAGGGGCCTTAACCAAGATTGGAGCTCATTGTGCTAGGCTGTGTATAAACACATAGTAAGAGACAGTCCCTACCTGAAGCGCTTACAATCTAATTAGATAATACAGACAAGGGTGGTGGACGAGAGGGGAAACAGGCCCCGAGAGGTGAAGTGAGCTGCTCAAGGTTATACAACAGGCCAGTGGCTGAACTGGGAATGCAACCCAGGGCTCCTGGCTCCCTGTCTAGTGTCCTCTCCTCTTGCTCATGCTGCCAAGAGCTGTTAAAAGCTTTCCAAATTCTGAGCATTGTAATTGCTTGAATCAATTAACTCATAGCATTCTGAAGTTTATTTATTTTGCTGCGAATTGATTTCCTGTGGAATACAGATTTTTTTGTATTTTAAAATGAGCACCAATATATTATGTGCTTGTTATTGCAATGCCATTTATTTGCTGATATGACTGAATGGAAGGGGTGGGAGGGAGAAGAGAAGCCTACATTCTTGTTTATGGCTTAGTGAATCTTGGGGACAGCATGAAGAAAAACTATTTAAGTTTTCATGAATTTACCATAGATATTATGAGCAAAGGAGGGGGAAAATGCAGCATTCAGACCTCCAAATGGTAATATTCCAGATAACGGTATTTTAAAGATTCATCATAATCATCATGTTCCTATTACGCCTCTGGTGTTTAGGACAGTGACGAAGCTCCTCCACTCCTGGCTGTTTCTGGCAAGTCTTTCAATAGTTTCCCAGCTGTGCCCCAGATTTTTCAGCTCGGCTTCCACAGCTCTTCGCCATGTTGTTTTCAGGTGGCCTCGTTTTCACTTGCCTTCAGGTGTCCATCTTATTGCTACTCTGATGATGGAATCAGTTTCCATCCAAAGCACATGACCGATCCATCTCCAACGCCTCCTGGCAATGATGGTGCTCAGATCCTCTTATTTTAAAGATTAAGCCTCATTAAAAGTGAGTGTTTTGTTTATTTGTAAACAGAGGATATGGATAGTGACTGCTAGAGCTCAGCCTGAATTGTAACTTCCATTCTAGGTCCGTTATTTAGTTGTTCTGTCTCATCAGTTCCAGATAGATCAGTGTCTGGGCTTTCCTAGTGTTGGTCAAGATTGGGAACTGGATGAGAGCTAGCTGTCTGAGGCTCTACCTGGACAAAACAGAAGACATCACCTTTATGTTTGCCTGTAAATTGCCTAGCAAACCTATGGCACTGTATAAATAATAGTGAATCACAGACCTGTAGTCTAGATCAGTGGTTCTCAGCCAGAGGTCTGGGGCCCCTGGGGGACCCTAAGCAGGTTTCAGGGGGGCCTCCAAGCAGGGCCAGCATTAATGCCTATCTCCTAGAACTGGAAGGACCTTGAAAGGTCATCGAGTCCAGTCCCTTGCCTTCACTAGCGGGACCAAGTACTGTCCCCTGACAGATTTTTGCCCCAGATCCCTAAATGGCCCCCCTCAAAACACTGAGCTATCCCTCCCCCCGCTGGGGCCCAGAGTAGAAAGCTGACGCCCCACTGCATGGGGCTAAAGCCCAGGGCTCTGAGCCCCACCACCCAGTAGCGTAGCCAGGGGCTGAGAAGGGGGAGCGGCTGCTCCCCCTGTGAGCAGAAGTGGCGCCTTAAAAAGGAAGCGGCGGCTTTTTTTAGCAGCGTTAAAAAAAGGCGCTGCTTCTTTTTAAGCACCGCTTCTTGCACACACCCAGCGGTGCTCCGGGTCTTCGGCGGCATTTCAGCGGCGGGTACCACCGAAGACCCAGAGCGAGTGAGGACCTGCCGCCGAAGTGCTGCCGAAGACCCAGAGCGCCGCCGGGTGAGTACAGGGGAGGCGCCTTTTTATAGCGCCGCTCCCCCTGCGCTCTGGACCTTGCTGCGCTACTGCCACCACCCGGGGCTGAAGCTGATGCCTGAGCAATGTAGCTTTGCAGGGGCCCCTCTCGCATGGGGTCCCAGGCAATTGCCAGGCGTGCTACCTCTTAATGCCGATCCTGGCTTTTATATGCAGAAAAACAGTAGTTGTGGCACAGGTGGGCCATGGAGTTTGTATAGCATGTTGGGCGGGACCTCAGAAGGAAAAAGGTTCAGAACCTCTGGTCTAGATAATCAAGTGTTACGAGATTTTTTCCAAAATGATACAAAATGCAGAATTCAGTCCAATGTTTGAAAGGAAAAATAAACCGACTTTTATGCTCAAGTGAATTGTTTTTAGGGAAATGGATTCAGTATATAATACTGAAGCTCAGTTATTTGCCTTTAATACTTGTATTGGTTTTAGAAGGGATTTTTCTGATCCATGACGTTCTTCACCCAAGAAAAGAAACAAACAAGGAAAAAACAACCAATATTTATAGCTATGGATCTGATTGTAACTCAGATTATAATTAAACAATTTTTAATCGTCCTCCCCTCCACCTTTCCCCCACAAAGTAAACCAAGAGTAAATGAAAAAGGTTAGTATTCTGTATGTTAAAACAAAACCTCTTCTGATTTCAACAGATTTCATGTGAGCATATGAATATGAACAGCCTGACAGATAACTCTGAAACCATAAAGAAGCCATGGTCAATCTGTCTTGATGACAGGTTCAGTTTAGTTCATCGAATCAAAAGCAAGCAATGCCGTCTCTATTCACTTGGGTAAGTACTCCTTTTGAAGGAACAGAAAAGCCTTTTAACATGAATACATTTTAGCATGAAAAGGCCCTTTCTTCAAGCAAAGTGTAACAGTATTATCTAAAAAAAAATTGGGTTTTATTCAGTTGCCTTTAGTACTTTATTGACAAGTATTGGTCCTTGTTGTGGAATGTGATTTAAGAAAAAACCTTTTTCTGTGAGGTCCTTCCCTTTTCTTTCTCATATTCAACATGACAATGATGCACATGATGGAAAGTAAAGAACTAATAATTTAAGAGTGATGGTTCCATTAAAGGAAGATGAAAGTTAATGAGGTGAACTGAGAAGCAAACACTTCCTTTTCTAAGCAGGAATTTCTTGTATAATTATCAGTTACTTCAAAGAAATTATTTGTAGAACATCTTTCACCTCTCCCAGCCAAGAATCAGATTTTCAGTGTGAGAAAGCATGCTGTGGTCAGGAGTGACAGAGCACTTGTGCTGAGGTGATATATAATAAACACAATTGTGGCCTTCTTGTAAAATGCTTTAGCCAGTTTAGTGTTCACAAAATGTTGAGACTGAAGTTCACCAAACAACTGTCATTTAATTAAACTTTGTTTACACTGTCCTACACCAGTTTCAAAACAGTGATGTAGTGAGAGAATCCATCTCCCATTGCCCTGAGCCAGCACAATTTATTTCTATGATTTTGGTAGTGCGGATTTAATAATGAGCAAAAAGAAATGAATCCATTCCCTTCAAGATTGTAATAACCGAGAAATGTGTTTGTGTATCAGTGATTAAGACAGGGCTGGGAGTAAAAGGGCTATCAAAGTCAAAGGGAGTCTTTCTATTGACTTCAGTAGGCTTTGGATCTGAGGAAATAAGAGTCTGTGACCAAAAACAGTTGGGTGAGAAACTTTTCTCATTGGGGAAAATTACAGGTGAGTTCTGAGTCTTTACCAGAGAGAGCTCCTCCCTACTGTTTTCCTCTTATTTTCTGAAGTATTTACACAGCATATTTCAAACAAACATTATGCAATTTTAATACCGAAACAAAGTTTAGGTATGTCTGAGTTTTTCACAAGTTTTTTACCTTCACCATGCAGATTTATTTGCTAGGCTAGCCTCATAAAATGCGCATATATATATAATCATACACCCAAACAAAATACATCCCATAAGGCAGTTAAAAAAAAAGAAAAGAAAGTACTTTGAGTTCCCGAGAAGCAGTCTTTAATTCCCCCAGACTCTATTTATAGTCTTTCAGACTCATTACCACTTAAATCTTCTGTTCTTTGATTCTTAGGTTTATAACTGGCAGAAAAGTAATTTTGTTCTGAGTAAGACAGAAATCTCCTTTAAATGTTCCTCTCCTCTAATCCATTTTATAAAGAGCGAATGAAAAACAGCTGCTTCAAATTAACAGCATCTTCCATGGTGGGGGGGAGAATGTTACACAAATGCTGAAGTTCAATTTGAGTGTAAAAGGGACAACCCTGCATTAAATCTGTAATCTTTACTAATTGAAGAAAATATTCTGCATATGTGGGGGCTATGCCAAAAGGGGAGAAATGTTATATGTCGGTGTGAGTGAGCCGTGCCTAAAACCTCTGGAGGTCCTTTGATATATTTGGAGTACTAGCATGCATGCTGCCTTTTTTTGCTTTGGGGACAGGATTTCCCAGAACGATATGGAATTGTAATATGTATTAGTGAGCCGTAGCGTTATCAGTGCTAAATCTGTTTATATTAAACTAACTCTGTTACAAACACAATATGCAGGCATTTAAACTGGGATAATATGGGATTTCAAAAACTTACCAGTTGAGGTTTTAAGTGTCTCTTTGAAACAATGTGTTAAACCTTACGCATGAGGTGGCCAAACTGTGGCTCCGGAGCTACATGCGGCTCTTCAGAAGTTAATATGCGGCTCCTTGTATTGGCACCGACTCCGGGAGTGGAGCTACAGGTGCCAACTTTACAATGTGCCAGGGGGTGCTCACTGCTCAACCCCTGGCTCTGCCACAGGCCCTGCACTCACTCCACCCCTTCCCCTGAGCCGGCCGTGCCCTCGCTCTTCCCCCTCCCTCCCCAGAGCCTCCTGCATGCCATGAAACAACTGATCGGGAGGTGCAGGGAGGGAGGGAGAGGGCTGATTGGGTGAGCGGGAGGTGCTAGGGGCGCGGGAGCTGATGGGAGGCTGCTGATTGTGGCTCTTTGGCAATGTACATTGGTGAATTCTGGCTCCTTCTCAGGCTCAGGTTGGCCACTCCTGCCTTACAGTATAAGAGTTAGATAATGTAAAAACGACCTTAAAATCAATGCAAAATGTGTCTCAGACACACAGCAGATCTGGAAATTGCCCTCCCACCCAGCCCCATTCTGTAGGCCTAGGTTATCTCCTTCTATGGAAAATCCTACAGAATGGGAAAATAGGACCTTAAAACTGCAAGTTTTTCACAGCTGCTCCTCTCTGTCATTGTGCTCTTGAGACCTGTAATACATGAGCAGGCTAGGAATGTGCACTTGGAAATGGGGTGTGTGGCAAAGGTGGCTTTATGCCACCTGTGTGTTCTCTGTATTCTGGGGCTGTGCAGGGGCCTGCCTGGCTCCCAGTGCAAGTCAGAAAACAACCCATCAGCTCTAATTTCTGTTGTGTTTCTCATGACCCTCTATGAATCCCAAGAAGTAGAAACTAGCTATACTGCACTGCACTCTCGCTATGCCCAATGTGCTCCAGTACATCCCTGATCTGCCCCCTCCAGAGAGGGCTGGGAGCAGGGCCACAATTGAGCCTTTATTCCACTTTTACACAAGCTGAAGAGGCCCCTTGAACACAAGGTATTCCCAGGGTGTGATTTCTCCCCACTTTGGAACCCGCCTCTTCCACTGCCAGTGCACTGTACATGAAGTTTCAGTGTAACTATTGATTACAGCAGTGTTGTGTCTTCACCTTTACTTAGTGTAAAATAAAAGAGAGTTCAGTGACAATAGCATCTTTCACTTTACTGTCACTGGAGACAGAAGCTGTTTTCTATCCACGGCTGAATGAAGGGGTCTCCTTTCTTTTTCTAACTCAAGCTACTTATACAGAAGATCTGTCTTCTGAAGCATCTTTTGTTTATTTTCTTTCCCCTACTGCATTATCACTTACCCTCACCCTCAGCACAGCCACATTTGAATGTCGCAGAAGGATAAGCAGATCTGTTTTTTTAATGTCACCTTATTTTTTTCAGTTTGTGTTTGTTGTTTATGTCCCAAATGGCCTAAGACATTTCAACTTCCTGTCTTCCACATATACTTTTTCTGTTTTCCACTCTCTTGGTCTCATCCTGCAGTCCTTATAAAGGCAAAAATTCTTTTGAAGGCAGTGCAAGTATTGCCTGCATCTGATGATGTGCATCTGGCTCTCTGAAAGCTATCATTTGAAAGTACTGAAAGATTGTCAGAGGTAAATGTCTTCCTCAATCACTGAGCCTCTTACATACTCATCAGCTCTAGTATTAGTCCCTAATTATGAATAATTTAAATTTTGCTCATTGTCATCTTCACATCTATTATATAGCTTAGGGTTGACGAAGAGAGGGAAGAGCATCTTTGGAAGCAGGCTGGCTAACCTAGTGAGGAGGGCTTTAAACTAGGTTCACCGGGGGAAGGAGACCAAAGCCCCGAGGTAAGTGGGGAAGTGGGATACCGGGAGGAAGCACAGGTAGGTGAGTGCAAGAGGGGAGGGCTCCTGCCCCATACTGGGACAGCAGGATGATCGGTGAGTTATCTTAAATGCCTATACACAGATGCAAGAAGCCTGGGGAACAAGCAGGGAGAATTGGAAGTCCTGGCACAATCAAGGAATTATGATGTAATTGGAATAACAGAGACTTGGTGGGATAACTCACACGATTGGAGTACTGTCATGGATGGATATAAACTGTTCAGGAAGGATAGGCAGGGCAGAAAAGGTGGGGGAGTTGCGTTGTATGTAAGAGAGCAGTATGACTGCTCAGAGCTCCAGTATGAAACTGCAGAAAAACCTGAGAGTCTCTGGATTAAATTGAGAAGTGTGAGCAACAAGGGGTAATGTCGTGGTGGGAGTCTGCTACAGACCACCAGACCAGGGGGATGAGGTGGACGAGGCTTTCTTCCAGCAACTAACAGAAGTTACTAGATCACAGGCCCTGGTTCTCATGGGTGACTTTAATCACCCCGATATCTGCTGGGAGAGCAATACAGCGGTCCACAGACAATCCAGGAAGTTTTTGGAAAGTGTAGGGGACAATTTCCTGGTGCAATTGCTGGAGGAACCAACTAGGGGAAAAGCTCTTCTTGACCTGCTGCTCACAAACAGGGAGGAAATAGTAGAGGAAGCAATACTGGATGGGAACCTGGGAGGCAGTGACCATGAGATGGTCGAGTTCAGGATCCTGACACAAGGAAGAAAGGAGAGCAGTAGAATACAGAGCCTGGACTTCAGAAAAGCAGACTTTGACTCCCTCAGGGAACTGATGGGCAAGGTTCCCTGGGAGAATAACATGAGGGGGAAAGGAGTCGAGGAAAGCTGGCTGTATTTTAAAGAATCCTTATTGAGGTTGCAGGAACAAACCATCCCGATGTGTAGAAAGAAAAGTAAATATGGCAGGCGACCAGCTTGGCTTAACAGTGAAATCCTTGCTCGTCTTAAACACAAAAAAACAGCTTACAAGAAGTGGAAGATTGGACAAATGACCAGGGTGGAGTATAAAAATATTGTTCAGGCATGCAGGAGTGAAATTAGGAAGGCCAAATCACACTTGGAATTACAGCTAGCTGGAGATGTTAGGAGTAACAAGAAGGGTTTCTTCAGGTATGTGAGCAACAAGAAGAAAGTCAAGGAAAGTGTGGGCCCCTTGCTGAATGAGGGAGGGAACCTAGTGACAGAGGATGTGGAGAAAGCTAGTGTACTCAATGCTTTTTTTGCCTCTGTCTTCATAGACAAGGTCAGCTCCCAGGCGGCTGCACTTCGCAGCACGGTATGGGGAGGAGGTGACCAGCCCTCTGTGGAGAAAGAAGTAGTTCGGGACTATTTAGAAAAGCTGGACGAACACAAGTCCATGGGGCCGGATGCACTGCATCCGAGGGTGCTAAAGGAGTTGGCCAATGTGATTGCAGAGCCATTGGCCATTATCTTTGACAAATCATGGCAATCGGGGGAGGTCCCGGATGACTGGAAAAAAGCTAATGTAGTGCCCATCTTTAAAAAAGGGAAGAAGAAAGATCCGGGGAACTACAGGCCAGTCAGTCTCACCTGAGTCCCTGGAAAAATCATGGAACAGGTCCTCAAGGAATCAATTCTGAACCACTTAAAGGAGGGGAAAGTGATCAGGAACAGTCAGCATGGATTCACCAAGGGCAAGTCATGCCTGACTAACCTAATTGCCTTCTATGATGAGATAACTGGCTCTGTGGATGAGGGGAAAGCAGTGCATGTGCTATTTCTTGACTTTAGCAAAGCTTTTGATACAGTCTCCCACAGTGTTCTTGCCAGCAAGTTAAAGAAGTATGGGCTGGATGAATGGACAGTAAGGTGGATAGAAAACTGGCTGGATGGTCGTGCTCAACGGGTAGTGATCAGTGGCTCCATGTCTAGTTGGCAGCCGGTATCAAGTGGAGTGCCCCAAGGGTCGGTGCTGGGGCCGATTTTGTTCAATATCTTCATCAACGATCTGGAGGATGGTGTGGACTGCACCCTTAGCAAGTTTGCAGATGACACTAAACTGGGAGGAGTGGTTGATACGCTGGAGGGTAGGGACAGGATACAGAGGGACCTAGACAAATTAGAGGATTGGGCCAAAAGAAATCTGATGAGGTTCAACAAGGACAAGTGCAGAGTCCTGCACTTAGGACGGAAGAATCCCATGCACTGCTACAGACTAGGGACCGAATGGCTGGGCAGCAGTTCTGCAGAAAAGGACCTAGGGGTTACAGTGGACGAAAAGCTGAATATGAGTCAACAGTGTGCCCTTGTTGCCAAGAAGGCTAACGGCATTTTGGGCTGTATAAGTAGGGGCATTTCCAGCAGATCGAGGGACGTGATTATTCCCCTCTATTCGGCACTGGTGAGGCCTCATTTGGAGTACTGTGTCCAGTTTTGGGCCCCACACTACAAGAAGGATGTGGATAAATTGGAAAGAGTCCAACGGAGGGCAACAAAAATGATTAGGGGACTGGAGCACATGACTTATGAGGAGAAGCTGAGGGAACTGGGATTGTTTAGCCTGCAGAAGAGAAGAATGAGGGGGGATTTGATAGCTGCTTTCAACTACCTAAAAGGGGGTTCCAAAGAGGATGGATCTAGACTGTTCTCAGTGGTAGAAGATGACAGAACAAGGAGTAATGGTCTCAAGTTGCAGAGGGGGAGGTTTAGGTTGGATATTAGGAAAAACTTTTTCACTAGTAGGGTGGTGAAGCACTGAAATGGGTTACCTAGGGAGGTGGTGGAATCTCCTTCCTTAGAGGTTTTTAAGGTCAGGCTTGACAAAGCCCTGGCTGGGATGATCTAGTTGGGGTTGGTCCTGCTTTGAGCAGGGGGTTGGACTAGATGACCTCCTGAAGTCCCTTCCAACCCTGAGATTCTATGATTCTATGATTCTATGATAGCTTCTTATTCCTAAGGCCTGGTCTACACTGTGGGTGGGGGGATCGATCTAAGATACCCAACTTCAGCTATGAGAATAACGTAGCTGAAGTCGGCGTACTTAGATCCACTTACCGCGGCATCTTCACTGTGGTGAGTCGACTGCTGCCACTACCCCATCAACTCCGCCTGCGCCTCTTGGGGCAGTGGAGTACAGGAGTCGACGGGAGAGTGCTCGGGGGTCGAGTTATCGCATCTAGACTAGATATGATAAATCAACCCCCGCTGGATTGATCGCTACCCGCTGATCCGGCGGGTAGTGTAGACATACCCTAAGTGACTGCATTGGCCTTCCTTCGTCCATGATCCTGCTGAACAACACCATATGTGAACCTTAGCTAGATATTTCCCATTGACTCTGCTAACCTCAGAATACTGCATTAAACATTTTGAAAGGAATCCTGTTTTCTTTTCCTACACAATTACTCAGAAGTGGAATCCCATAAAACTGAATTCTCCTTACACATAAGCAGAAGTAATTTTATAACCCTTGTTTCCTCTCTTTGACCGTTGCACTTTCTGAAAGGAGAAGAGTGTTTTATAGGATTTCTATTATAATAGGTGGGCTTTCTTCCAAACCTGTTGACAGAAGAGGTTGGTCACATTTCACATTATAAAATATAGCAGCACCTCTGCTGTAGTATTAGTTTAATCCTGTATTATAATGTACTGGGTAACAGCCAACATTTTACAATAGGATAGTCACTGAAGTCAAGGGAGTGATCCCAGATTTACATTATATAAATGAGTATGTATCTAAATGTATATATGAACATGTTGCCATGTAGTGATTGGTCCACAAAGGATAAAAGCCCTACTACTACTAAGAGCTAATGGAAATTCTCTGTTGGTTCAAATGTCAGAACCTCTAGTTTCTGGAACGAAAGCTCCCAGATTCTAGTTTGAGTGCCATGGGTGTTCCGGTCGCACCTTATGGCTTCATTACAAATTGGTGTCTTACTGTACTCTGCCGGATTTGAACCACTGTGAATCTCAAATGCTGGGACCAGCTTTGTCTAGTTTGGAGAAGATGGTATAAAAAGTATGTGACATAAGGCACGTAATGTGACTTTTACATCAGCCTGCAGTGGAGGGCATGGGGTGTGGAAGTGCTCCACTGCCATGTGTAATTTTGGCTGAGGTATACCCAGTACTGGCCCTGGGGTGACTGGATGTGGAATGTGGTAGAGGTATAGCTCAGGCTCCTTTAATGGCATGGCAGCACTGTGATACCCCCTGTGACAGTGTCCCCATAAAACTTTATGGGGAGATGCTTATAACTATATATGTGTAACGTTTTATGCTACAGGTGCCATGTAACATATCTCTGTGAAAGTTATGACCTACTGAATTTATTCCTCCTGTTTGTAGGCATGTATCATTGTTGTGGTGGTAGTTATGAACATTGGTTTTATATTTGCTGGTTTTATGCATAGCTTTTGTAAGAACATGGGGCCAGGTCCAGAGGAAGGAATGTGCAAGTTGAGTACAAGTACTTAACAGACAAAAGAAGGTGCAGACCCCAATCCACATCGGGGCCCCAGGCAAGGATGCAACTGGTTAGACTGGTTAGGGCACATGGACAGGTGACTTGCCCATGTGATCCCAAAACTCCAGGGCTACTGGATCCTACGCAGGGAGAGGAAGAAAGGCTATAAAAGCCCTTGCAAGACCCTTCCATTTTGTCTTCAGCTGGCTAAAGGAAGAAGCTCTCCACCCCCCCAAGGACATTCCTGAGGGGAACTGAACAAAGGACAAAGACATTAGGGGGGTGAGTGATCGCTGGGCCCAGGCTAGAAGGAAGATAGCCTGTTTACTGGACCTAGTGAGGGGTTTATCTGTACACAGGGTGATTAGACATAGAATTGCGTGTTCTTTTTTTATTTTATTCGGTAATTCACTTTATTCTGTCTGTTACTGCTTAAAATCACTTAAATCCTATTTTCTGTACTTATTAAAATCACTTTTTACTTATTAAGTTTCCTGGAGTTGAGTTGTTACCTGGGGGAACGCAAACAGCTGTGCATAACTTTCTATCTTTGTAATAGAAAGCGAACTATTTATGAGTTTACCCTGTATAAGCTTTATACAGGGTAAAACGGATTTATTAAGGGTTTGAGCCTCCTTGGAGTTGAGCAGCTGGGTGTCAAAGGCAAGAGCGCTTCCAGAGGCCTTACAGTGGTGAGTGGACTTGGTTCGGACTTGGGTCTGTGTTTGCAGCAGATCAGTGGAATCTGGCTCAAAACAGACAGGATTCGGGAGTCCCAAGTTGGAAAAGGCCTGGAAGCAGGGGCAGAAGCAGCCTTGGCACACCAGGTGGCAGCACCAAGCAGGTCTCTGTGGCCCCAACCCGTCACAGTGGCGTAGTCGAGCAGGAGCTGTGCACAGCTGATTGCTTTGACGTACTGGTAATGATTTTAAGTGAGTTTTAAGTGTGGTGGCTGGAAAACAGACAAAGTGGTTACTGGTTTGTTATTTTCTGTTTGCTTATTTCGGGTAAGGGAAGTAGGGACAGAAAAGGAAATCAAATAAGTAAGAGTGAAGATCAGGGAAGCTGGGAAAGTCTCTTAACTGAAGAGCTCCTGATCTGAGTGCGGTCCAGTTTCAGTGAACTGCAGAGGAGCGTGGCCCAGCACTAGATAGCAAGAAGATGTCTGTAAGCGAAGCCACGGTAAAACTGGACCTTGCCAGACTCGAAATAACAGAGAAAGAGAACGAACATCGGAGACGAATCGAATTACGTACGTTGGAAATTAGTGCAGAAAAAGAAAGAGAGGAGGTGGCCCACAAGAGAGCTATGGAGGCAGAAAGAATCCGGGAGGAGGCAGCCCACAAGAGAGCTATGGAAGCAGAGGAGCTGGCCCACAAGAGGGCTATGGAAGCAGAAAGAATCAGGGAGGAGGCGGCCCACAAGAGAGCTATGGAAGCAGAGGAGCTGGCCCACAAGAGAGCTATGGAGGCCCAGAAGCATGAACTGGCTGTTGCAGAGTTGAAGAGTTGCAACCCTTCAGCGTCCGGCTCCGCTTCCCCCAAAATCCCCAAATGGGAGCGTCTATGCCCCCAGTATGATGAATCCAAGGATATAGCCGAATATTTTATCACCTTCGAGAGACTGTGCTCCCTCCATGCGATCCCTGAAGATCAAAAAATGACCACCTTGATAGCCAAATTGACTGGCAGAGCTCTGGACATATTCAATAAGATGCCCATTGGGGATGCCTCCAATTATGGTAAATTTAAGGAACTGGTTTTGAAACAGTTTCAGGTTACACCTGAAACCTACAGGGTTAAATTCAGGAGTCTTAAGAGGGGAGATGGGTTAAGTTACGTGGCTTATGCAAATGAAATGACAGTTCTGGTAGATAAGTGGGTGAGGGGAAAAGGCATCACAAGCTTTGAGGGAATGTGTGATTTGGTTGCTCAGGAACAATTCCTGAATATGTGCAGTGATGATGTAAAACAGTACTTGTGGGACAAACAGGTAAAAGCCGTGGGTGAATTAGCTGGGTTTGCAGACTCTTATGAGCAGGCGCAAGCTGCAATTAAGCATAAACCACTGGCAGAGGGGTACAGGGTCGGGGGAAAGCAGAGTCACCGTTTTACCCCTGGGAAAAAGGAGGCTGGGCGTTCACCTCCCCATTCCCCTGTCACTCACCCCAAATTTCCTGCGCAAGCAGGGGATCCCAGAAGGTGCTTTCACTGCAATTCCCCCGGGCACCTGAGAAGTAGCTGTCCCACACTAAAGGAGAGTACACCCTCCTTGTCCCATGTTAGCTCAGTTGCCCTCAACGCTGAGGCCCCAGAGGGCACCCCTACCTCTTACCACACCAGCTTGGTGGACATGGGGCCTAGTGAAGCGGATAGGGAGCACATCAAGGTTGTCAAGATTGATGGCATGGAGTGTCTGGGGTGGAGGGATACTGCGGCTCAGTTCTCGCTGGTCCGACCGAGTGTGGTTCCAGATGCTAGTGTTCTGACGGGGCAGACCACCCACATTAAGGGGGTGGGGCCGCAGAGGTTCCCTGTGCCCCTGGCTAAGGTTCATGTGGAGTGGGAAGGGATGGAAAATACTTTACTGGTGGGGATGCTCGAGGACATCCCCGCAGACATGTTGCTGGGGAATGATTTCTTCAGCAAAACTAGGGCTGTCAGTGTGGTAACTCGCAGCATGAAGAAAGGCTGTGAGGGGGAGGCTGTCCCGGGCGATAGCGGTAGGTCTCATGCAACTGAACGGCCAACACATCCTACCCCAGGGGACACGGGGGTTGGTGACTTGAAGAGAGTCCCCAGGGACGGGGCGGGGACCTCAGAACCCACAGGGGAGTTGGGGGGGGATCCCACTAACAGGACAGTGCATGGAGGCCTCTGCCCAGCTGAAGACAACAGGCTCCCAGGGGCGGGGGCAGGGGAGAGGCAGTCAGTGCCCAGGGACGGGGACGCTGTCTCAAGGGTTGTCTGTCAGGAATTTGCAGCTAACCAAAGGACGGACCCCTCCCTTGACAGTATAAGGAAGTGTATCTCGGAGGGAACTCCAGGAAGGGAGGGGGGGGAGAAGTTTTTTGAAGAGGACAGGAAACTGTACAGGGAGGCCCCTGTGGGAAAAAACCAGGGTCCCGGTCAACCCTATAAGCAGTTGGTTGTACCCAGCCAACACCGGGGGGAATTAGTGCGGGTAGCGCACGACGGCCCCTTTGCTGGTCACTTGGGGGTACAGAGGACGTATGACAGGCTGAGGAAGAATTTCTACTGGCCAGGGATACAGAATGACGTGCGGGATTACTGTAGAACTTGTGTGGTGTGTCAGGAAAGGAAGAGGCCAGGGGGACCCCATAAAGCTCCTCTGCGCCCCTTGCCCATCATCCAGGAAGCGTTCCAAAGGGTGGCGATAGACATAGTGGGTCCTATGCCACGCCCCACTCGGAGGGGGAACAAGTATATCTTGGTGGTAGTAGACTTCGCCACTCGGTACCCTGAGGCAATCGCTCTGTCTAACATAGAAGCGGAGACAGTGGCAAGAGCCTTGCTCACCATATTCAGCAGAGTGGGCTTCCCTAAGGAGATTTTGTCTGATCGGGGGGCAAACTTTGTCGCAGTTGTTTAATGAGCTATGGAAGGTGTGTGGAGTGAAACAGCTTAAAACGGCCCCCTACCACCCCCAGGCCAACGGGCTGGTGGAAAGATTCAATGGGACCCTAAAATCCATGCTGGGGATGTATACCCAGAAAAGGGGCCAGAGCTGGGACGAACTATTGCCATTCCTGCTGTATGCCTACAGGGAGGTACCCCAAGAGTCCACGGGATTTTCCCCATTCGACCTTCTGTATGGGAGGAAGGTGAGGGGACCTCTCGACCTCATCAGGGATACCTGGGAAGGGTGCAACACAGTAAGGGAGGAACCCGTGACTGAATATGTCCAGAGGTTCAGAAGGGAGTTGAAAGACATGATGGAAATTGTCCAAAACAACCTCCAGAGTAGTCAGGCCAAGCAAAAGGAGTGGTACGATAAGAATACCTGTAAGCGCACTTTTGACATAGGAGATTTGGTCATGGTACTTAGCCCTGCCAAAAAGTTCAAGATGCAAAACTCCTGGGAGGGGCCCTTTGAAGTGGTGGAAGTGTCGAAGGAGGACACTTATACAGTTAAAAAGCCCCAAGAGGGTGCTGGGCCCCAAATGGTA
This sequence comes from Chelydra serpentina, assembly GCA_037349315.1. Taxonomy (NCBI): domain Eukaryota; kingdom Metazoa; phylum Chordata; order Testudines; family Chelydridae; genus Chelydra; species Chelydra serpentina. The sequence continues at coordinate 52,522,379 of JBAIAC010000010.1, forward strand.
CATGTTAACAGACTCAAGGCCTATCACAGTAGAGTGCCTGGGGTAAACATGATCTGTTGTGCGGAAGGGGAAACTGAGGCACACCCACTCCCTGATCTGATGGCTGAATGCCAAGATGCGTCAGCCCTGGAAAGCATAGAAATCTGTAGTCAACTAACTCCAGTCGAACGGAAGGAAGCGTTGTCAATGCTGCAGAAGTACAGCGAGGTATTTTCCAACAAACCAGGGAGGACGCACTTGCTGTCCCATAGAATCCTCACGAAAGGGGCACAACCTCCGCCTTCCAGGCCTTACAGGGCTACTGGCCAGGTGAAGGAGCAAATTCAGGCTGAGATACAAAGCATGTTGGACTTGGGGGTGATTAAGGATTCGGGCAGTGCGTGGGCTTCACCTGTGGTCTTGGTCCCAAAGAGAGATGGCACCGTTAGATTTTGCGTGGACTATAGAAAACTCAATGCTGTCACGGTGACCGATGCATACCCCATGCCACGAATTGATGACATGCTGGATGTACTGAGCCAAGCCAAGTACCTTAGTACCTTTGATCTGACCAAAGGTTACTGGCAGATCCCTCTGGAGGGAGAGGCCCAACAGAAGTCAGCTTTTATTACTGATATAGGGCTCTATGAATTCACAGTGTTACCGTTTGGGTTGGTGAATGCGGGTGCAACCTTCCAGAGACTGGTCAACCGAGTGTTAAACGGGTTGCAGAGTTATGCTAGAGCATACATAGATGACATTGCGGTGTTCAGCAACACCTGGGATGACCACAAGGAGCACCTGCAAGTGGTGCTAACTAAGCTCAAAGAGGCTGGGCTGACTGTAAAACCCTCCAAGTGCAAGGTAGGGGCAGCCAGAGTCCCTTATCTGGGACACTGGGTTGGGGGGGGGGAAATATCCCCCGACCCTCTTAAGGTGGAGGCCATCGTGAAATGGCCTGTACCCCAGACTAAAAGGCAAGTTCAATCCTTCATAGGCTTAGCAAACTATTACAGGAGGTTTGTGGAGGGGTTCAGTGACATTGTATCCCCAATCACGGACTTGTGTAAAAAGCATCAGCCTAACAAGGTAATTTGGTCAAAGGCGTGCCAGGAAGGCTTCGATAAGGTAAAAGCACTCCTGTCTGCGGAGCCTGTGCTGGCCAGCCCGGACTTCGATAAGCCTTTTGATTTGTGCACCGATGCATCAGACACAGGGTTGGGGGCTGTGCTGATGCAAACGGGGGAAGACAGCAGGAAGCATCCCATTGCTTTCCTGAGCAAAAAGCTGTCCTCTGCCGAACAGAATTACTCCGTCATAGAGAAGGAGTGCTATGCCATTGTGTGGGCTGTCAAACAACTAAGGCCATACCTCTTTAATAAGCGGTTCAGAATTCTAACTGACCATTCACCGCTGGTGTGGCTTCACCGCACTAAGGGCACAAACTCCAAGCTGCTACGCTGGAGTCTGGTCCTACAGGAGTTTGACATGGAGATTATGCATATTAAAGGAAAGGAGAACTGGGTAGCCGATGCCCTGTCCAGGAAAGAGGAATTTTAGGTGTACTGCCTCCGCCATGGACAGTGTCCAAGTCTCTGGCAGTAAGTTCAGGAGGAGGGTGTGACAGTGTCCCCATAAAACTTTATGGGGAGATGCTTATAACTATATATGTGTAACGTTTTATGCTACAGGTGCCATGTAACATATCTCTGTGAAAGTTATGACCTACTGAATTTATTCCTCCTGTTTGTAGGCATGTATCATTGTTGTGGTGGTAGTTATGAACATTGGTTTTATATTTGCTGGTTTTATGCATAGCTTTTGTAAGAACATGGGGCCAGGTCCAGAGGAAGGAATGTGCAAGTTGAGTACAAGTACTTAACAGACAAAAGAAGGTGCAGACCCCAATCCACATTGGGGCCCCAGGCAAGGATGCAACTGGTTAGACTGGTTAGGGCACATGGACAGGTGACTTGCCCATGTGATCCCAAAACTCCAGGGCTACTGGATCCTACGCAGGGAGAGGAAGAAAGGCTATAAAAGCCCTTGCAAGACCCTTCCATGTTGTCTTCAGCTGGCTAAAGGAAGAAGCTCTCCACCCCCCCAAGGACATTCCTGAGGGGAACTGAACAAAGGACAAAGACATTAGGGGGGTGAGTGATCGCTGGGCCCAGGCTAGAAGGAAGATAGCCTGTTTACTGGACCTAGTGAGGGGTTTATCTGTACACAGGGTGATTAGACATAGAATTGCGTGTTCTTTTTTTATTTTATTCGGTAATTCACTTTATTCTGTCTGTTACTGCTTAAAATCACTTAAATCCTATTTTCTGTACTTATTAAAATCACTTTTTACTTATTAAGTTTCCTGGAGTTGAGTTGTTACCTGGGGGAACGCAAACAGCTGTGCATAACTTTCTATCTTTGTAATAGAAAGCGAACTATTTATGAGTTTACCCTGTATAAGCTTTATACAGGGTAAAACGGATTTATTAAGGGTTTGAGCCTCCTTGGAGTTGAGCAGCTGGGTGTCAAAGGCAAGAGCGCTTCCAGGGGCCTTACAGTGGTGAGTGGACTTGGTTCGGACCTGGGTCTGTGTTTGCAGCAGATCAGTGGAATCTGGCTCAAAACAGACAGGATTCGGGAGTCCCAAGTTGGAAAAGGCCTGGAAGCAGGGGCAGAAGCAGCCTTGGCACACCAGGTGGCAGCACCAAGCAGGTCTCTGTGGCCCCAACCTGTCACACCCCCCACCCTCACCCCTCCGACCCCTTACTCCTCATGGGCAAAGACTGAGACTGTGGCTGCTCTCTGTGTGATAGAGCGACTGGGGGTACACCTCCTTCCCTTTCTTCTGCATTTTGCGGTGCTAGCAAGTCAGTCTCTAAGTGTGTGTGAATATGTCACTCTCTAGTGACTAGCCCACAGGGAACAAGAGCCCTACAGCACCAGTGTAATGCAGTTGTGTTTTGGTTTTTTTTTGCTTATTTTGGAGTTGAAGGTTCTTGAGTCCTATCCCTACTGATGGCCATGGTGGCTAGTGTTTGCAGCTCCTTTAAGGATTAAACTAACACCATTAAGGATCCATGAAGTTAACAGCAGACTCTAGAAACAGTGGGAAATATGCCTAATTTACAAAGTAATTTTACACACATTTTAAAACTTATTTGTCATTCTATTAACACCTTAGATATCAGAGTGGACTATAAGAGCGTGTGCACTGGGGAGGTTAAATGAATGTTTTGTGATCTTGTCGGAAGAAGGCAGATTGAAAATGGAGGAATATGTGTATATTCCCAAATGTTTTCACTGATGACAGAACTGATGTCTTAATACTTAATTTACTGTCTTGAAATGCAAAGTCACGTTCTGCATTGCTCTGTAAGGAAAAAAGGAAGCAGGTTCTAAGGAGATCAGCTCTCTGGGAATGTTCTTAAAGTTGTGCACCTGGGTAAAAAATCGTTTGCTTCTTGACTCTGAGGGAGCTCTTTTCTCTAATCATGTGTAACTTGTTGATTTATACTGTTATTCTGATTAATTTAGTTCATGCAATCCCCCTGAAATATTTTTGATGTGTAAATAGGGTTATAGCAATTTAAAGAAAAAAACCTCTAAAAATACCCTAAAGATCACTTAGCATATTGCACTGAGGAAGATTGATATTTATTTAAATTTCCTTTTGTTGTTACGTTATTGGTGTTGATTCCTAATCTTCAGCAGGCGATATAGTGTTCCATTTTTAATTTTTTTTTTATTTTTAGTGATCCAGTCAGAATTAGCTCCCCATTGTGCTGTACATTCATACAGCAAGTTTATGGTCTAAAAAAAATAGTTCCTCTTCTTTGCTTCAAAAGCCAATATGTAGGAGTATCCTCTCGCCTTGAGTATCCATGAAAGTCTGGGATCATTCTACGGTTGGGTATAATTTCTTTTTGCAGTAATAATAATAATATTTTGTTTGTTTTTGTAGACTGAGCAGTGACGATAACCAGTTTGAGATCAGCATGGCCAACAGTGGATGTGAGGTGCATCGATTTGATCCTAGTATCAAATCAGCTCATATTCAGGAGGGACAACACCTCTGGAACCATCGCCTATCCATTGACTGGAGAGATCCCAATCCGGCAGTTGCTGCTCATAAACTACGCAGCCGAGCAAAGAAGCTTGGTACCATCTTGAATGAATTTGGACACCAGAAGGTGAGAATTAGAGTGCTGCAATTATAACGCAAGGATAACGAGCAGAGAGAATTCCAAAAGCTTCCTTCCTGTTAGCCTGAGAGGCTTGAGGCACTCTCATTTCCAAAGTCCTCTTCCAATAGATATCCCCTCTTTCTAAAAAGTTGTATTACTTTCTGTCATGAAGGTGTTTTTCTATGGTGCTTTTTCAGTTCACTGGCAACAAACACCTTGATTTTAAATCACTAGCCAGGCATTTAATATTCTGCCCCCCTCTCTCCTTTTAGACCCTCTTAATAGAGGCTATCTTATGACTTTGGCTACTTGTTTTCTCAGCCCTGTCCATAATCTGAGTTTGAATGGTGAATCTTTAATACAGCACCGTTTATAAGATCACAGGAACATTTACAACTATAATTAGAACAGAAGAAATTTTAAAAGGATTGTTTATGTTCACAAGGCTATTCATATTTATTAGAGACACCAGTAACAAAAACATCCTGATTTGAAATTGGCAGTAATCTGTTTTCTTGGGCTTGCCTGTTCTCCTTTTAGGGAATTGTAAAGATACTAGAGTTCTTCTGGTCTTCAGTGACTTTTGCCAAAGTACATTTCACGAAGTTCCTGACGTGCAGACTCTGTATACTTTCAAACGAATATTCCCTCAAAGAATGTACTGGCATGAATTAAAATGTTAATATGCCTTGATGCCTGCAGCTAGTTCTGCTTGTCTTTGTTTTTTAAGAAATGGACAGACCTAGCTGCAGAGGTGGTCTCCTGCAGGACTTTCAGAGCAAGCAGTAACATAACATGTAGGTTTGTCATTGTAAAGTATGAGGTACCCTTTTTTTTACTTTGATATTTTATTTTGGCTCAGCTATCCTGACACAACCATTTTGAAGTTAAAAGTAAAAAGCAGAGTATTTTTTCTATCACTTAGTCATATTGTTCCTATTTTAGACTTATGCTTTAGTGAAAGAGTATCTGAACAGAGAGATGACTTTTCTTTGATATTTGTGCTGTGAAGAAGTATACATTCTAAAATATATATATCAATGAAAAGCCCATTAAACTTGTTAGACTCTAAACCTACTGGGGAATAATCATCTGCTTAGTGTCGTAATTTAGAATGATGATAAGACCCTGAATGAATCGGAAGATTGGACTTTGTGACTTCTGTGTATATTGGGTGAAAGTCGCCCTTGGATGGAGGGGCCGTGAAAAGGCTCCAGCACAGGAGAACCAGAGCAGTTCTTCTGTGCCAGTGGAGGGCAGTCAGGGAACATAGCTCAGCATGTAGAGGAAGTATGGGAGCGTGGCTACTATGTCTGTAGTTATGTGGATCCATTGGCCACATATACATATCAGATAGGATTTGGTAAGGGAGGGGGGGTCTCTGCATACATCTGAGCAAAGTACCACTTTCCATACTCTGACCTCTATGTAATTCCCCATACGAAGCCAGTGTGTTTGTTGAAGGTGGGAATTGAATTTCATCCAGTGAAAATAAAACCATTTTATGCTTTGCAGTGTTCTACCATTTCCCATTTACTGAATATTTGAATGAACTAATTCAATTTACATAACTTTTTCTGTATTACAGAGACAAGGTGTGTGGGGTAATATATTTTATTGAACCAACTTCTGTTGGTGAAAGAGACGAGTGAGTTGATCCAATAAAAGATATTACCTCACTCACCTTGTCTCTCTAATATCCTGGACCAACATGGCTACAACAGCTCTGTATTAAAAGGCAGTCTAAGAAGATTAATGCTGCCCTGCATCTCTGGATTGTATGTTGCATAAAGACTCAAACAAGCTGCTGTTCATTAAGAGTACCTCAAAATAAATATACTGACTTTGTTTTTCATTTTTCTACTGAATGTGAGTGGTTTGTTTTCCTTGACTGTACAAATAAGCTAATGTAAAACATTTTCATGACATACTTTCCAAAACATTTTTCAATTAGCCATTTAAAATAGTCTCCTCCTTCCATTCTTTTAATTTAAAAATCCCTCCTCTTTCCTTAGACGTTATTGTTACCCCTGCTTCTAGTGAGGAATTTCAAGCAACTCCATTTGAGCTAAAGTCAAGTTTTGTCCATGCATTACCCACACTGGTGCTGTAAAACCATCTGCAATCCTCCCATTATAATGTGAGTGCCTCCTCTGTAATGTTCGGCCTCTGCTGGACCATCTGGGCTTACTAATTTATACATGAGGAACAGATGTGACATGGCCACGGGAAAAGACTTTGGAGTAAGTATTGGGCAAACTAGGAAACATAAGAGGAAATGTGTGCAACATCTGTGTGTCCTTTCATGGGCAGTTCTGGTGTCCTAGTGTACTTTTATTTCATTTCCTCTATATACATGTTATCTTATCCATATGCATGAAGTGTGTGTTTCCTATTGAATTTTTGGACAATCAGTGACTTGTGTTTCTGTAAGACAAGCCAATAGCAAGCTAAGAGTAGTGAGTCATGAACAGCAATTTGCAACAGAGATCTTTCATTCTACATAAATCCTTTCTGGCTAACTAAGGCCAAGGCATCTTGGATTAGTGTAAAGTCACTGTCATCGATCGGTCTTTCAGCCCTCACCGAGAGAGCGCCAATCACAACATGTCAGACGTGTTGTTCTAGCCAGTCCTCCAACTACCCGCTGGCCAAGCTGTCAGTAGCACCGGACACCCGCTTGACATAGCGCACAGCAGCTTAGAACTCCTGAGCGAGCCGCCAACCGCAGCCTCCCAAGTAACTGGGATTACAGGCACATGCCACCACACTGGGCCTTAGTGTAAAGTAAAAAATAATAATTAATAGATTTTTTAACTGAAGCTCAATAAAATTATGTAGTACATTGGGGAGAATTTTTATCCTTCTAGATCAGCCATAATAAACTTCACAGGGATTTAAAGTTTCTATGGTGACATGTCTCATCGCACGCAAACATTTACTCCACCCATTGTCACCTGCTCATTTTTTATTTAAAACATGCTGCTTTTTCTCTACTAATAGGTAGGTGTCAGGGCTGATTCCCCACTCTGGCACTTTGAGTGTAGAAGGTGGGGGCCCACAAGGATTCTAAAAATTAATACTGGCCACTCCAGGCTTGTATTAAACTCCCAAGGCTACAGCTTCTCTCTGACCTTGGATGGGTAGATGCTGCCACCACCCAAGTGCAAAAAACAAAACAAAACCCCTTTGGACCCAGGAAGTTGCACTTGGGAATTCTTCCCGGTGAGGTACCCTCAAGCCCTTTCACCTGTCCCTCTGGGGAAGAGCTGAGAAAGAAAACAAAGGAAATCAGCTGTTGTCACCAGCTAATTAAACAACATATGCACAAACCTCTTAGGACACAAAAACCCAATCCTGTTCTTAAAAAAGGTAAATTTTATTAAAAACAAATAAAAAAAGAAAATACATTTGGAGTTTAGGCTATTGCTAGATTTAAAAAGAGCAAATATAATAATTAAGCATCAAGAATGGTTTTCTTGAAGTGCAGCTTAATGGCTACAAGCAAAACAAAAGCATTTGGGGGTTAGCATAGAGGAGTCCACAAGCCATAAAGAAACAAAAGAGAGAAACCTAATTGCATCTTCCTAGACATTCCCTGATCTACTTACGTATCTCGGGTTCAGATAAGCAATTCCTAGGTATTATTTGATGATTTTTCATACCTGGTTTAAAGCTGCTTACAGCATTGCTGCTCTGTGTCTTCTCTCTCTGGAGAACAGACACACAAAGAGAGAGTTTTTTCCCCAATTTTAAAAAGTTCTAGCCTTCCCATTGGCTCTTTTGGTCAGATGCCCACTCCCTTCCTTTTACCTATGGGATTTTTTAACCCTTTACAGGTAGAGCAAGTAGAGAACAGCAACTAACAGATTTTGTAGCTAAGTGGCTGGCTGGGTGTCCATAATAGAGTGTCCATAACCCCCCTTCATTTATCGCAGTAGGTATCAATTTGTGGCTACTTGAACACCCGCCCACACCATTTCAAGAGGCAAGGAAGTTATTAGAAAAAGCTCCGTTTAGTCCAATTCAGCTTTTTGAAATATCCATACATACTCCAGTGCTTCAGTCGGCTTGTACATGCTACTCTTACCTGACTCTGGCAGGAGTTATCTGAGTGCAAATATTGCAGGACTGGGACTCTCAGCATGTTAGGGATAGATGAACACAGAACTTCTGTTACTGACCACAGACTTGGCAAATTCCAGTGTTCTTTTAGACTGATCAGTGATCACAGCACAGAGAAGCCGCTCATTCTGTTGCTCAAGAGTTATCTACTAATGCTAAATTCAGACTTTATTTCAGTAGATAGCTGGTTCAGATTTCCAACCAAATCATTCACCCAGTCTTAGTATATATGTGTGTATTAGCGTTGTATACAGCGTTTTCATCTTCTCCAAATGGTAAATGTTTTTTCCTTGTAACCCAGGCTTTAGTATGCAGTACAAAGAACAGAGGAAATCTTAAGAGAAATCCAAGCTCCCATGCCACTCCTGAAATCCCAAGCCCAACCATTACATATTTTTTGTGTTATAAAGATTGTGCTAAAAAGCAAAAATAAGACTCTTTGACAGGCTCTTAGAAGCAGAAATAAATTAATTCATGCTGGCTTGAAACTATATGCATGAAAAATTATGCACGTTCACACATGCAAACTGTTTATTCAGCAGTAGTTTTCCTTCCCCTGGAGCTCAGCAGTTTTGATCTATCAGGGTGTCCTATTATGCCCAGTCCAGTGAGCCAGAGGTTGCATTCCTAGGAAAGATAGGTCGGCAGCCCAGAACCATGTAAACAATGACCTCTCAGAAAGTCAGACAAACAAGAAACTGAGACAGCAAATTGAATTTGCATTTAACAGCAAAGCACCACTGAGTATAATTTTAGACTGCAGTAAGGAGTTGCTTTAACCAGTATTACTATTGAAATAATTATTTTTTTTAAAAAAATTATGTAAGATACAGCTGCATCAGGCCCACAGTTTACTATGAAAAGAAATTATGAAAGTTTTATTTTAATTTATGATGGGTTTTGCATTAGGAATTGTTTGTGTGACAAGCTGGCTAGCAGATGTGAATTCCATTTTATAGAACATGCTTAGATGTAAGGCTGATAGGCATCCAAAAATTGCCCTTTTAGCTTATTATTTAATACCTGACACAACTTCAGAACATTACACCCTGCAGTCATGTTGATTAATAACCTCATATCCTCCTGGACAAGTAATTTATCACCTGTCTTCATCTCCTAAAGCAGTTAATGTAAAGTCTATTTCATGCTGCACTTTTAGTTTTGAGAAAGCTGGTAAGAAAGATCAAAGATGCCAGAAAATTAATTCCCCATTTTGTTTTGGTACCACTTGTGTTGGCAGCAGCACAAATATAACAGCAAATCTACAAGGCAAAAATTGCACAGTGACTTAGTTTCATATGATGATCAGATTAAGAACATTCAAAAATAATGCATAAAGGTTGGTGAAAGACTACTTTCAATTTTTAAAAGCAATAAAATGACACTTCCCTGCTTCCTGAAGGCTATTATTAATGTTGTGAGAGATAATGTGGTCTTGTGGATTTCTAGCATAGCCTCTGACTTGGGCAAGTTATTTAATCTTGGTATCTCATTACCCTCCATTAAGATTGACTTACCTACTGCACAGAGATGTTTGGAGTTAGTCAGTATGTTCCAGATCCCCAAAGGGCCTTAGGCATTGTGATGCTGAGTGTTGCAACGCCTAACGTTTAGTCAGCTAGGAAACCACTGGAACAGCGATGAGCTCCACAAAGTCTTGAGTTAGGCACCCAAGCTCCCTGTAAGAGAAAGTGGAGAGAGAGGCACCTAGGAATGGGATCTATAAAAGCCAGCACACTAGACAGGGAGCCTAATGGGAGATGCTGAGGAGAAGGATGGGTCCTAAGTCCCACCTGTCTTACAGAGTTAGGCACTTACATCTAGGATGCAGGGAGGCACCTATCTCTGCTTGTGATTCACAGCTGGAAACTCCTCCCCTGGAGTCATGCAGTTTAAGTGCCTAAATCATTTCTTGTGAGAATGAGCTAGGTGCGTGTCTTGCTGCACACAGAACAGCTAGAGTAGCAGGTGGCAACAGTGACGACCTTATAACTTTTAGTCCAGTAGCTAGAGCACTCACCTAGGATGTGGTTCATTTCCCACCCTCTTCCTAGGAGGGTTGAAAGGGTGTGAACCAGAGTCACCCACCTCTTGGGAGAGTGCCCTAACTACTGGGCTGTGGGTAGGGTGACCAGATAGCAAGGGTGAAAAATCAGGACAGGGAGCGGGGGGTAATAGGCACCTATATAAGACAAAGCCCTAAATAGCGGGACTGTCCCTATAAAATTGGGACATCTGGTCACCCTAGCTGTGGAATATTCTGATATGAGCTCCCACAGTCTGTCCTGCAGAAGTTGTTTCACTGTGTATAAATACTTAGTCTTTGGAGCAGAGTGAGAATGATTCTCTAGTGTAGTGGGGTTAGGTCACTCACCTGAGAGGTGGGAGACTCAGGGTCTTGTCCCCTGCTCCAAGGACTGTTTAATTATTTAGCCCAAGTAGAATAGCATCAATAGGAGAGAGTGAGGAAGCGCATATCAGAACATCCCATAGCCTAGTGGTTAGATAGAACACTTGCCTGAGAGATGTGGGAAAGCCCTGTTCAAATCCTTTCCCCCCTGAGGCAGAGAGGAGAATTGAACCTGGGTCTCCTGGGTGAATGCTGTAATCATTGGGCTAAAGTGATAATGTGGGTGGTTCCACCTCCTCCTCCAGCTGATTTTGAATGGGGCTCAGTCAAGTAAATGGGCTCAGAGCACACCTCATGGATGGGCTCCACAGGCAAGATAGGAGCTCCTCCATTTTTCTTCCCCAGTTCGTAGATTGCACTAGGGCTTAGGCACCAGTTCACCTAGAGTAAGGCAGCATTGTGCGTGCCCAGAGGCAGAAACTTAGTTCTCTAGGGAACTTTTACCCTGAAGATTTAGGCACAAGTGAGTTTAGGTGCCTAGAGGGTTAAGTGGCTGCCAAGCTGGGGTTTTATGGATTGCCATGGAACCTAAAACCAGAGACTTAGGCCTGGTCTACACTGGGCTGGGGGGGGGGGCAGAGGACGGGGGGGGAGAGATCGATCTAAGTTATGCAACTTCAGCTACGTGAATAACGTAGCTGAAGTCGACGTACTTAGACCTACTCACCACGGTGTCTTCACTCTGCCTGCGCCTCTCGCGGCGGTGGAGTACAGGAGTCGACAGGAGAACACTCAGGGATCGATTTATTGTGTCTAGACTAGACGCGATAAATCAACTCCCGCTGGATCGATTGCTGCCCGCCGATCCGGCAAGTAGTATAGACATAACTCCAGATGTAAGCACATAAGGGTTAGGGGCCTAAGTATCTTTTTGGATCTGGGTCCCATTCTGTAGTGCTTTTAAAATATAATGTGAGTGTTAAGTATTAATGTTAGGAGTTAGCCACAAGCTCACAAAACTATGGAAGTTTAATGTGTGAGGATAATTTGCAGTGAGACACAACGCCACTTGGGCAGAATTTAAAAAGACATTTAAATGTGGTTTTGGTAAAGTAAATTTTCTGCACACACTCATCACTGCTGATTATCTAGGTATTAGTCTGTAAACACATGCTCTCATTTACCAGGAATTGCTCTTTCTGTCAGATTCTAGCCATGATGCCACCAGTTGCTGTTGGGAACATTCATAAATATTTGTATATTTATATGATAATCATCAACAGTGGATTTTGGCTTTGTGGAAAGACCCTGGCAGCAGTAGGAGACTGAACATCAATGAGACCATCAGTTTAAACCCAAGTACTCTGCTAATCAACAATGATGGGAAAAGGAAATAGAGAAAAGATGCTCACTGGGTGATGAGAGTTATTGAATTATTATTTCATTCAACCATTGGCTGTCAATGGTGGAAGCTCAGTAAATTTTTGCCACATGCCCAGGTTAGTGGTAGCCAACATTTTAAAATGTAGACCACACAGACTGAAGCTCTTGCCTGCAACTGCGTCAGAGTAGTTCTTCTCACTTGCTGGCACATTGTACAGACATAGGCCTCATACTTGTCTTTTGTGGCTTTCCTACCATTCTTCTTTGAGTGCTGGTCTAATAGATGTTTCATCAGTGAGGATTCCCATCTTGGATCCTCTTTCCAACCCAGGGAAACAGGAAGTGCCTGGCCTATTGCTCACAAGATGCTCAGAGGTACAACTCCAGAAGGGATGCCTTCCTAGTCCAGTGGCCAGACCTTTGAAGCACACCTTCTGTCCCATCAGCCTTCTACCTTGTATCCTTTGGAAGATCAAACTGGACAAGGAAATAGTGATCTTAATAGGACCATAGTGGCAGCAACAGTTCTGGTTCATCTTAGCTCTGCAGACGGCTCCTTGCCTGTGCATTCACCTACAGCCATTTCCAGATCTACTATCACAGAATGGAGGCATGACCAGCCATCCCAGCCTGGCATCCCTCCATCTGACAGCCTGTTTTTGGGGGGGTTTTTTGGATGGGCAGTGCACTTAGAGAGATCTTGCTCACAGGAAGTCCAATCCATCCTTCACAATAGCAGAAAACCCTCTACAAGAAAGTGCTATGCTGCCAAATGGAAGCAGTTCTCCCTGTGGTGCCAGAAGCATCATTTGCCTCTATAGGAGTCCAGGATTCCTCTTATCCTGGATTATCTACTGTCCTTGAAGACACCAGGCCTATCCATCAGTTCATGATGTGGGTATTTAGAAGCTATTAATGCCTTTCTTTCTCCAGTGGAAAACTGATCAGTTTTCACTCCCCCCACAGCAGTAAAGTTCTTAACAGGCATTGTCAGACTGTTCCAACCAGTATCAAGACCTACACCTGCTCAGGATATGAACATGGTGCTATTGGCATTTATGAACCCACCATTAGTACCCTTGGATTCCTGCTTCCTCTTATACTTATTGATAGAGGTGGGCTTCCTCACAGCTGTCACCTCGCCAGGAGTGTGGGTGAGTTCAGGGTCCTTATGGCAGACCTGCCTTATACAATCTTTCACAGAGACAAAGTATCCCTGAGAATGCATCCCAAATTTATCCCCAAGGTTCCTTCTGACTTTGACCTGATGCAGCCATCTCACCTGCCCATATTTTACCTGAAACCTTACAGTAACAGGAAGGACAGGAAACTCCACTCCCTACATGCACATAGAGCTCTGGCCGTCTACCTGGACAGGACAAAGCCCTTTAGAACAATGTTTCTCAACGACCAGTCTGTGGGCTGGTGCCAGTCCCTGAGATCTCCCTGACACAGTTGTGGAAGGCAGCAAGCTGGACTCTGGTATCAAAAAGGTTGAGAAACACTTGTTTAGGAGATCTTTGAGGTTATTTGGCTCTATTGCTGAGAGGATGAAAGAAGAGGCAGTATCGTCCCAGAGACTCTTGAAATCACCTGCATTCTCCTTTGCCAGAGCTTGCAGAAGCCCCTCCTCCTGAGTGTGTCAGGGCTCATTCTCCCAGACCTCAAGCACCTCAGTGGGTTCCCTACAAGGAATTTCACTCGAGGAGCACTGTAGAGTGGCAACCTGGGGCTCCATTCACACATTTACCATGCATTATGCCCCAATTCAAGCCTCGGCTTAGGAGGCTTCCCTTGATTCAGTGATTCTACGAACCATGGTGCAGAGCACTTCCTCAAAACCAAAGTTATTGATAGATTAAAGCCAGTGAAATATATGTACAGATGAGTCAGTTTGTAATTCCAAACGGTGGCAATGATGTAATAAACTGCCTGTCTCCCAAAAGTCTTTTCAGGGTACCCAGATATCTCTGGGGATCTCAGCTTTGCATCTGGTACACTTCCCTGTAAGAGTCCAAACAGAGGATGGATAATTTCTTGAATCCATATTTATAGCTCCTTTACACTGAAAGCAAGATGACAATGTCTTTAACCATGTGGGCTTTTCCTTTGATGTCAGAGAGTGAGGAATGCATTTTGAATCTTTGACCCCTGATCATTACACAAAATGACCACTTGCTTTGAAACTAGCACTCTTCTTCATTTGCATTCCCCAAAGCTTCATTCAGGTTTGATGGGTTATTTACTTAGAGGAGTATACACAATGTAAATGTTTGCTATTGTATTACGGGACCAAATAAGTGAGAACAATACAAGTAATGACCCATTAGTTTTCATGAAGTTTAAACACCTAATACGCTCTTCTAAATTAAACAATTACTTTGATCTGTCCTAATAGCAAGTAAATTGGCCAGTAGCACTGGATTGACTTAGTCTGCCAGTGTCACACTGGGTGCGTAGAACACATGCACACCCCACAATGAATATCATAGGGACCACACTTTAAGGTAGTGTATTCACCACCTGTAACTCTCTCTTGTGTCAGGTTATGATGCTCCAAGGACCCCTTGTCTCCAGTGCCTCCTACAGGTCTTCCATGGCTCAGCCCTTTGGCCAAGTCACATAAAGTTTAGTCCCTTTCTGGAGTAACAAAAGAGATCAACGTAAAAGTTCACAAAATGTCCCAACACAAAAGACCCCCTCTTGGGCTATTCCTTGACCTGTTCTTTGAGGTCAGTCTTCAGCCCTGACTGGGCTCAATATTTCTTCTGTTGGGCTTGAGTGCTCCTTCCTGAGGGTCCATCCTCTACTCTGGTTTCAGCCCTGATCTAATATGTGAGGGGAATAAGCCCCATCATGCACATTCAATTGATGTAAGGTAAGTAACTTTCCTTTTTCCCTTTGAGGTAAAGCAATAATTTCAGTTTTGCATTGCGTCTGTTTAAACAACACTGAAAAATGTGTGAGGCACTTCATAGAACTAATAGACACCACAGGGTCCCTTTGTGATGGGAACAGGAGGTGAGGAGCAGACCCAAATGGCTGAGGAGGAGAAGCCACCTGACCCCAAGACTGGGAGGCTCCTGGCCACTGTACCCAGGGCCAATTCTAAGCACCAGCCTAGGAAGCACATGCTTGGGGCGGCATATTGTAAGGGGCGGCATTCAGGCCAATCTTAGGGCAGCAAATTCCGCTCCTCTTTTTTTTTTTTTTTTTTTTTTGGCACTTCGGCGGCATAGGAGGCATAGGGGGCGAAAAGTCAGGGACTCCTTTCTGAGAGGGATGGTGGGCATCCCTCTGCCGACTTGACCTGATGCCCCAGGAGGTGTGCTGCCTGCCTGAAGCCCACATCTGAGACATTACAGAAAGATTGCCATGGCTCATCCATCCCTCTGACCTCTACCCCATGCTGCTCATCCACATGGGCACTAATGACCATGAATAGATCAGCAGTGACTACAGGGCTCTGGGTGTATGTCTGCAGTGGAATTAAGAACCCATGGCTGGCTCATGCCAACTCACTCGGGCTCATGGGGCTTGGACTGTGGGATTGTTTAATTGCCGTGTAGACTTCAGGGCTCAGGCTGGAGCCCGGGCTCTAGGACCCTACAAGATGGGAGAGTTCCACTCACTGGACTCCAGCCCAAACCCAGAAGTCTACACTGCAATTAAACAGCCCTGCAATCTGAGCCCCACAAGCCCAAGTCAGCTGTCATGGGCCAGCCATGGGTGTCTAATTGCAGTGTTGACATACCCTGGGAGCAAAGGTGAAGAATTTGGAGGGGCAGATTGTGTATTTCTCCACTTTTTTCACTTCAGGGTAATGGCCCAGATAGGGACAAGTGTATCCTGGAGATTAATGCATGGCTGCACAGTTGGTGTCAGTTGGAGGGTGTAGAGGGTCGGACTCACCACTGCGGCGCCTTCTGCTGGTTGTCTAGGAAATTAGCTCGTTCCATCTCCAGAGCGCCCTCTGCAGGCTGGTGATCCGCCTGACCACTCTGGCCCCATGTCCCTCCCAGGACCCGATGCCCCTTTAACTGGGGTGCTGCCCCCTGGCAGTACCCCACAGATCTGGGTCTCCCCTCCTCAGGGAACCCCCACCCACTATCCCCACTTCACCTCAGTATTAGGCTACTGCCAGTCTCATTAAGCCCCCGCTCACTGGGGCGGACTGCAGTATCAGCCACTCATCACAGGCAAAGGGGGTTTGAACCTGCTGCCTATGCCTACCCGTGGGCTGCCCCCTGCAACCCCTGTTGGCCTAAGCCTAGCCCACAGCCTGTGGTTTTCTCAGGCTGGAGCTCCCCAGCTCCTCTGGCCTTTCCCCGGCCCTGCTCCACCCTAGGTACCTGCTCAGGCCCTTGCAGCCAGGCCCTTCTTCCTCTACAGGCAAAGGGAGACTCCCTGCTCTATGCCCACTGCCCTCTTATAAGGGCCAGCTGAGCCTTAATTGGGGCACGGCCCCAGCTGAGCCTGCCTTTCCACCCAGCCTTGGGCTGCTTGCTCCAGCTCCAGCCCTCTCCTGGGCTGTTTCAAGCCCCTCGGCGCCTGAGTGGGGTGCCACCCCGCTACAGAGGGCTTTGACTGTCTTGACCCTGGGATGCTGTTCCGGGAAGGAGGACTGGTGGGAAAAGATGGGGTCCACATGACCAGGAAGGGGAAGAACACCTTTGTGCATCAAATCACCAGCCTAGTACGGAGGGCTTTAACCTAGGATCAATGGGGGAGAGGTGACAAAAGCCCATAGATAAGTGTAAAAAAAGGTGACCTTAACAGAAGGCTAAATTTTGGGGGCCGGAACATGAAAAATTACCATAGGTTCATAGAAGCAACAAGAGTGAAATCAGTGGGGAAATCTGCTCAACATCTTAGATGTCTGTACACAGATGCAAGGAGTGTGAGGAATATAAACAGGAAATACTGGAAGTGCTAGTACATAAGCTAAACTATGACTTAATTGGCATTACAGAGACTTCGTGGGATAACTCATGACTGGAATATTAGTACAGAGGGTAAAGCTTGTTCAGGAAGGACAGGCAGGGAAAAAAGGGAGGAAGTGTTGCATTATACATCAAGAATATATACACTTGTTATGAGGTCCAGAAGGTGAGAGGCAGACCAACTGAAAGTCTCTGGGTAAAGATAACAGTGAGGGGAAAGGGGTGATGTCATGGTAGGAGTCTACTATAGATCCACAAATCAGAAAGAGGAGATGGTTGAGGCATTTCTAGAACAAATAATGGAAATATCCAAAACAAAAGACTTGGTTGTAATGGGGGACTTTATCCAGACAAATGTGTGTTTTCCATATCACTTTTCTAACATTATTTCCAATTGGGGACAGCTTTTTGATTCAGAAAGTGAAGAAGTAACTGGCCATTTTAAACTTGATTCTGACCAACTGGGAGGAATTGGTTGCAAATCTGAAGATGGAAGGCAATTTGGGTGAAAGTGACCATGAAATGATAGCTTTAATGGTTCTAAGGAAAGGAAAGAGTGAAAGCAGCAGAATAAGGACAATGGACTTTAAAAAAGCAGACATTAACAAGCTCAGAGAACCGGTAGGAGAAAAATCTCAGGGGTAAGTGGGAGAGCTGGCAGTTTCTCAAGGAGGCAGTATTAAATGCACAACTGCAAACTATCCTGATGCAAAGGAAAGTTAGGAATAATAGTAAGAGGCCAATATGGCTTTATCAGGAGTTCTTTTATTATATAAAAGTCAAAAATGAATCCTACAAAAAGTTGAAATATGGATGAATTGCTGAGCAGGAGTACAAAAGAAAAACACAGGCATGTAGGGACAAAATCAGACAGACTAAGGCACAAAATAAATGACACCTAGAAAGGAACTATAAATACATTAGGAGCAAGAGAAAGATGAAGGAAAATGTAGGTCCTCTGCTTAGCAGGGAAGGAGAACTAACAACGGATGATATCAAGAAGGTTGAGGCGTTTAATGCCTATTTTATTTCAGTCTTCACTGAAAAGGTTAATGGTGACTAGATACTCAAGACAATTAATATTAACAACGAGGAGGAAGGAACACAAGCCAAAATAGAGAAAGAACAGATTAAAGAATATTTAGACAAGTTAGATGTATTCAAGTCAACAGGGCCTGATTAGATTCATCCTAGGGTACTTAAGGAACTAGCTGAAGCAATCTTGGAACCATTGGTAATTGTCCTTGAGAATTCATGGAGGACAGGTGAGGTCCCAGAGGACTGGAGAGAGGGAAACATAGTACCTATCTTTAAAAAGGTGAACAAAGAGGACCTGGGGAATTCTAAACCAGTCAGTCTACCTCGACACCTGGTAAGATACCGGAACAAATTACTAAATAAGCACTTTGTAAGGACTTGCAGGATAATAGGGAACAGCCAGCATGGATTTGTCAAGAACAAATCATGCCAAACCAACCTAATTTCCTTCATTGACTAGGTTACTGGCCTAGTGCATAGAAGGAAGCAGTACATGTGATAAACCTTGATTTTAGTAAAGCTTTTGTCACAGTCCCACATGACTTTCTCATAAGCAAACTAGGGGAATGTGTTCTAGATTAAATTACTACCACATGGGTGCACAACTAGTTGAAAGACTACTCAAAGAGTATTCAGTGATTTGCTGTCACTGGGAGAGTGTATCCTGTGAGGTTCGACAGGGGTCAGTCCTGAGTCAATATTTCATTAATGACTTGGCTAATAGAGTGGAGAGTATGCTTATACAATTTGCAAATAACCAAATTGGGAGGGGTTGCAACCATTTTGAAGGACAGGATTATAATCCAAAACAACTCTGACAAATTAGAGAATTGGTCTGAAATCCACAAGATGAAATTCAATAAAGGCAAGTGAAATTCACAAGATGAAATTCAATAAAGTATTACATTAGGAAGGAAAAATCAAATGCACAATTACAAAATGGGGAATAACTAGCTAAGTGGTAGTATTGCTGAAAAGGATCAGGGGGTTGTAGTGGATCACAAATTGAATATGAGCCAACAGTGTGATTCAGTTGAAAAAAAGCCTAATATCATTCTGGTGTGTATTAATAGGAGAGTGATACATAAGACATGGGCGGTAACTGTTCCACTCTGCTTGGCACTGGTGAGGCATTCGCTGAAGTCCGCTGTCCAATTCTGGGTGCCACACTTTAGGAAAGATGTGGATAAATTGGAGAGAGTCCAGAGGAGAGCAACAAAATGATAAAAGGTTTAGAAAACCCCTGACCTATGAAAAAAGGGTGAAGAAACGGGGCATATTTAATATTGTAACTTGTGCTGGAGAATCTGGCTAGTTGCAGTATTCAGTCAGAGTGCTGGAGCTGATGCAGAGAGAATAGGAAGAGGACCTGGGGCTGATTTGAGTTGGGGAAGAGTAATAGTGGCTGGGAGGTATGCTTGAGCACCTGTCTTTGGGGAGTTTAGAACCACAGGGGCTGAAGCTACTGCAGAGGGAAAGATGGTTGGGGAACCAAAGTATCAGCTAGGATGCCCTTGAACCCCATGGATGCGACAAAGGGTCCTGTGGCACCTTATAAACTAACAGAGGTATTGGCGCATGAGCTTTCGTGGGTGAATACCCACTTTGTCGGATGACTGCTTTCATCCGACAAAGTGGGTATTCACCCACGAAAGCTCATGCGCCAATACCTCTGTTAGTCTATAAGGTGCCACAGGACCCTTTGTCGCTTCTACAGATCCAGACTAACACGACTACCCCTCTGATACTTGAACCCCATGGAGTTACTGTATCTGGGCTGAATTTGAGCCTATGTTTACACCTTTTACAAGACTAAACCAACAGTAAACTCATGGATAAATAGCACCTAAAGTACTAACGGTTCACCTGGCTGCCTAGCATTTGACTCCGTGCCTTTCTCCTTTGTATGCTTCCAAGCCACCTCTACAGCATTGGTGGGGCCTTTGGAGCCCCTCAACCAGTCTTATCACAGAGAGACAAGAAGGTTTTTTGCCTGTAACTTGGGTTCTTTGAGATGTGTGGTCCCTATTTGGATTCCAAATGTGGGGTGCACATGTGTGCCATGTGCCAGAGTCTGAAGGTTGACCCGCATGTGCGTCATGCGTCCATTCATGCTTGCAGCCGAGGGTATAATGGGCCGTGCGGGTCGACACCTCTCCAGCATCCCCCTTAGCACTATTAGTCAAGTCTGCAGCAGAGCAGATGGAGGGTGGGTATTGGAATCCAAATAAGAACTGCACATCTCGAAGAACCTCCAGTTACAGGCAAGTAACCTCCTCTTCTTCTTCAAGTGATGGTCCGATTCCAAACATAGGTGAGTAGTGAGCAGTGATCAGCATGGAGGTGGGTGTGAGGATGTGCTTGGAAGTGCTGTCTGTAGTACAGCATAGCCCACAACTTCATCCGTGGCCGCCGTGTGGGTGATGGCATAATGAGATGTGAAGGTGTGTATGGAGACATCAGTGAGGGAGCCCGATGTGGCCACTTGTGCTCAGGTAGAGTGTGCCATGACTCAGGTAGAGTCCGTTGTTGAGTGTGTAGCATTCGCAAATGCACCTGGAAACCCATTTGGAAATGCACTGTGAGGAGAGGGCTTGGCCCTTACAACAGTTAGCAGTCAACACAAAGAGTCTTGGTGATGCACGGAAAGCATGGGTTCAGTGGAGGTAGAACACTGATGTACTTTGGATGTCCAGAAAGTGGAGGACCCTGTCCGCATGGAGGTGTGAGGTTTGGGGCAGAAAACCGGGAGGTGGATACACTGATTTAGGTGGAACTCCGACACCAACTTAAGAGGGAATTTAGGGTAGAGATGTAGGGAAACTTCATCTCTGTGGAAGATGATGTAAGGTGAGGGTCAGCCATCATGACTGCTGAGTTAATGGCTACTAAGAAGATTACTTTCATGGAGAGATGAGAAAGGGAGGACATGGCCAGGGGCTTGAAGGGCAGTTTTGTGAGGGCAGAGAGAATGAGATTGAGGTCCCACAAGGATGTGGGTTTGCATACAGGCAGGAAGTTATTGAACAAATCTTTTAGGAAGTGTACAGTGGTAGGGTGTGCGAACATGGAAAGACCATCCACTGGGAGAGAAAGGCACTGAGTGCTGCTAGGGGGACCCATATAGAGCTGAGGGATAGGCCCAAAGTCTTGAGTTCAAGAAGGTAATAGAGGACGATAGATATGGATATTGTAGATAGCGGGTATTGGTGGTGGTGAGTCCAGGAGGTGAAGTGCCTCCATTTCACCTGGTAGCAGGCTCTGGTGGATGCCCTCCTGCTTTGGGTCACTGGGGTGTAGCATGCCCTGTCTATCCCTAAGCGCCATCCAAAAATGAAACTGTGGGGTGAAGAGGGCCGGGATTGGTATGCCAAAGTTGGCCCTGGTCTTGCATGAGGAAATCCGGTAGTGTGCAGAGGTGTAGTGGTATGCAGGTGACGAGGCTTAGGAAATCCATGAACCAAAAATGACAGGACCAAAATGGGGTATGAGGATTACCATCATTCGATCACAGCAAATCTTGCACAGTACTTATGGTAGGAGGGGGAAGGGGATCAAGGCATAGTAGAGAGAGTCCGTCCAGGGGAGGAGAAGGGTATCATCCTGAGCGTTGTCCCCCATGGCTCCTCTGGAGCAATAAAGTGGAAGTTTGAGTTTCTTGTGAGAGGTGAAGCGGTCCCAGCATGAGTGCTCCACTTGTGGAAGAGGCACCAGAGTGTGGTGTTGTGCAGCTCCCACTTGTGGTTCAGGTAGAGTGTCTTGCTGAGTGTGTCTTCCAGGGAGTTTTGGGTGCCTGGGAGGTACGTGGCCTGGAGCATGACTTGATGTTTGATGAACCAGTTCCAAAGGTGAATGGACTCTGAACAGAGGTAGGGAGACCTGGAACCACCCTGTTTGTTGATGTAAAGCACTGCTGCAATGTTGTTGGAGAGTAATTAGATGTGCTTGGCCCGTATGAGAGGAAAAAACACCTGGCAGGTGAGATGGACTGCCCTCAGTTCCAGGATATTTATATGCAGCCTGGCTTCCTGAGGCGTCCAGATGCCCTGTGCGGTGTGGCAGTCTAAGTAAGCTCCCCAAGCCACGAGGGAGGCATCTGTTGTTAGCATGGGTTGTGGCATAGGAGGTTTGAAGGGAGTACCAACCAGGACCTGGGAAGGATCCGTCCACGATGTGAAGGATGTCAGTACATGCCAGGGGATCAGGACTTTGCTGTGGAGGCAGTCACGATGTGGTCTGTAGACAGAGAGGAGCCAGAGCTGGAGGCAATGCATGTGAAGACGGGCCTGTGGTGTCACTGAGGTACACGCTGTCATATGTCTGAGAAGAGAGAGACAGCAGTGAAATGGTGGGATGGGGTTGCGGCGCAGACCTGAAATTTGGTTTGTGCTGGTGGTGAAACGGCCCGCTGGAAGGAAAACCCGTGCTGCATTGGAGTCAAGTCACACCCCAAAGAAGTTGATTACTGACTTGTCCTCATTGATACAGACCCCAAGAGAGGTGAGAAGAGCGCAGACAGTGAGGATGGTGGAGAGGAGGAATTGGCAGGAGAGCACAACTAGGAGCCAGTCATCCAGGTAGGGGAACACAGATTAGCTAAGACTGTGCATCTGTACTGCTATGATGGCAAAGACTGGTAAATACACATGGAGACGTTGCTATCCGAAAGGCAGGATTTGGAATTGGTAGTAGTTTTGTCCCACCCAGAATCAGAGAAACTTTCGATGGGCTGGGTAAATATTGATGTGGAAACTGGCACCTTTCATGTTGATAGCCGCAAACCAGGCTCCTTGGGAGAGGGAGGGGATAATCAATGTGAGCGTCACCATACAGAATTTGAATTTACAGCTAAAGATGTTGAGCGCTCAAAGGTCTAAAATGGGGCAGCGCCCTCTGCCCTTCTTTGGGATAAGGAAGTAAGAGGAGTCCCTTGTAGCAAGGTGGGATGGTCTTTATGGTGCCTTTGAGGAGAAGAGCATCAGCTTCTTGTTGGAGGAGGCCCTGATGGGAGGAGTCCCCGGGGGACAGTTGAGGGTTGGGGGCAATGATGCGAAAACAACAGGAATTCTATGCATGGTTGATGATCTCCAGCACCCAACTGTCCGTGGTGATCTTGCAAATAGGGAAAGATGGCCCCCCAAAACAGTATGTGGCACCGTGGGAGGGATGGAGGGGGGGTCTAGGTTCTTGACATGTATACCAAAACTGTTGCTTTGATGGTTGGTGGGAGAGGGGCAAGGAGGTGGTCATGGCAGAGGCGGAGTAGTGTTGTCTATGGGATTGCTGCCGTTGACGGGGTGCCTCCTGCTGGCAGTGATAGTAAGACAGATGGAGGCCTGCAGTCAGGGCCAGTATCGCTGCTTTTGCTGTGTGCATCATGGGGCTAGGGTATAGATACCGAGAGACCTGAGCATGGCGCGGGAGTCTTTAAGGGAGTGCCAGGACTCATCAGTCTTATCACTGAAGAGCTGTTGGGCATCAAAAGGTAGGTCCTCTATGGTGGTCTGGACCTCCTTGGGGAATCTGGAGGACTGTAGCCACGAGTCTCTATGCAGCACAACCAGCGTGGCCAGCGAGCGAGAGGCAGTGTCAGCCACGTCCACGGGCTGCTGGAGTCCCACCTTGGCCACCAGCTGTCTTTCGTGCCTGGAACAGCTGCTGTTGGTCTGGCGGGAGCTGATCTTTGAACTCTACCAGCTTAGCGTAATTATTAAAGTCAAATTTAGCTAGGAGAGCCTGATAGTTGGCAATCCTGAACTGGAGCCCCGTTGAGGAATAAGCTTTCTGGCACAGCAGGTCCTTTTTTGCTGTTCTGTCCAGAGGAGTGGATTTCTGGGGGTCTTCGTGGGCTCATTCCGCTACTGCATGGGTTATCAGGGAATTGGGAGGTGGGTGGATAAAAAGGAACTCCACCCCCTTAGTGGGGACGAAGTATCTTCTTTCCTCCTGCTTGGGAATGGGAGCACAGGAGGCAGGGGTATGCCACACCATTTGCATTGGTTTCAGGATGGCATCATTGATGGGGAGAGCCTCGTGAGAGGATCCTTGGAGTTAGAGGATGTCCAGGAGCTGGTGTTGTATGTCCTTGACCGCCTCCAACAGGATCCCCACATCTGCTGCCACCTATTGTAATAGTTCTTGGATGGGGATCTGCTCTTATGCCTATGTTCATGCTTCTTTCCCTCATGGTGGGGCTTGGCTGGTGGTCTCGGTACTATCGGATCGGGGCCTGGGAGGAGCCCTGAGGAGTGCCAGTGACAGGCGGTGCACCACTGGTTCCACCGGTCCCAGATCCGAATGCCTCCATGGATGCATGGCATCCTCCATCAAGAACTTCCAGAGGTGGGAATGACTTACAGCTAGGGCAGCAGGTGGCCATGTGGGCCTCACTGAGGCAGTACAGGCAGCTCTCGTGCTCATCGCTCACCGAAAATGAGCAAGGGCAGGAGGCACAGTTCTTGAAGCTATGAACTCAGGGCATAGCCCCTGGAGGAGGGGGATGTTTCCCCCAAATGTGGCAATGAATGACACTAACTATCTACTAGTAACTACAGCTATATAACACTATGAATGACTGTATACAACTCTTAAACAAGAGAAAACAGGCAGGAAATCACTCTCTTAGCAGAGTTAAGAGCATGAAGGAACAGGTGTTCCGATTCCAGCCATGTGGCAGTCAGAGGGAACTCAAAAGGCGTTGACTCACATGGTCTATTATACCCTAGGCTGCGAGCATGAGGGGATGCACGTGCAGGTCAACAGACGCTGCTTTAAAAACCTTCTGGCACATGGCATGCATGCACATCCACATCTGGAATCCATATAGGGCCCATCACTCAAAGAAGAATGTTTGGTTATCAGTTCCTGTCTGAATGTTCTCTTGAGACACTAACTGTACTCCAGCTAAATTCTGCATTGTGAACTACTGTAGCTTTTGCAGTCCTGTTTCTCACATGTCTGATTTTCATGCTGGCTGTTGCTGAAATGGAGATCATCAGCGAAAACTACATTATGGCAAGCCAGCTAGAAAATGTAAAGCTAATGTTTTTTTAAAGTCACCACATTAAAGCAATAATCCCGAAGTAGTAGAGTGTGTGTGGTTCAACAATAAGCATTTGTCTCCAGCTCTATCATTTGATTTATGCGTTCATGCAAGACTTATTGCCCATGACACACATTCAGTTCCTCTGAGGTTATACTTGTGCATGCTGGGCCAAGTTCATCCATGCTGTAACTCCACTGGCTTCTTGTAAATTACACCAGGATGCATTTTGAGCACCAATAGTTTCCATGTGTGAGCTTCCCATATGCCAGGGGTGGCCAACCTGTGGCTCCGGAGAAGTTAACATGCGGCTCCTTGTATAGGCACCGACTCTGGGGCTGGAGCTACAGGTGCCAACTTTCCAATGTGCTGGAGGTGCTCACTGCTCAACCCCTGGCTCTGCCACAGGCTCTGCCCCCACCTCACCCCTTCCCAACCCCTCTCCTGAGCCGGCCATGCCCTCGCTCCTCTCCCTTCCTCCCTTTCCTCCCTAGTCTTCTGCATGCCACAAAACAGCTGATCGGGAGGTGTGGGGAGGCGCTGATCGGCGGGTGGGAGGCGCTGGGAGCGGAGTGAGGGAGCTGATGGGAGGCTGCTGCCGTATTACTGTGGTTCTTTGGCAATGTACATTGGTAAATTCTGACTCCTTCTCAGGCTCAGGTTGGCCACCCCTGCCATATGCTTTTGCATCAACTAGCTGGTATTACACCAGTTACTGCAAATTCAGTGGAAATCAAATTGGTGCAGATGTTTCCAACTGCAGTTTGAAAATATACATTCTATGGCCTTTTACCATCAGTAAACTACAAAGTCTTGATGCATTTTTTTAACGAATTAATGAATTTAGCAGTCATTAAATCGAGGCAGCAGCTGCACTAGTTAGAGTCAGATTGATGCTGTGGAAGCCCCACTTCCCCTATACAGTTTTGCCAAGCTATCACCATGCTGACTGGCAGTTTCCCTAGAATCATGCTCCTGAACTCCTCTTTAACAGAGACTGCTGCTTTGTACAGTGTTTTGTGCATACCTGGCTCTAATGTGATAGCATCAAACCCATTTTTACTGCTCATGGCTCTTGAAGTGAAAGGCTCATGAACTGACCCACTGTTTACCTCCTCTCCCATTGTCCCTTCCAAATGTTTCTTTAAAGGAGTTTCTCCCTGCCTCTTTTGTCTTTCTCTGCTTTTTAAAACTCCATTCGATTTGTTTGCCTGGTTGGATACTTATGGTGCTATCAACAATAGTGCACCTACAAGGAAACAAACTGGAAGCATTGTTTAGTATGCAGCTATCTTGCATTCAGTCAGCATCTATGTTAATAGCTACAGTAATATAGGTCAGAGGTTTTGCAGCCGACACCAGTGTGCTCCCTAAGAACACAAAAATGCGAAATGTCTTTACAATGGGGAAAATGTGGGCACCAGTTTTAAAGCAGATGATTTTTTTTTTAATTGGTTTATGCCCTTTTTTGCTTCTGTATGTTGTATAAAAAAGGGCTAAAATAATGTTTATTTTGTACGGTTTTTAGTGCATGTTTTTTATCTTAGAAATATCAGGAATATAAAGTCTGGCCTTCCCTAGTTTTGCTGGAGAACCAGTGGGATGTATGTTGTGGGCATTTAACCCCAGTTAATTGAAGGGGAAAGGGTATTGAATCTCTCTATTCAGTATGTTAGTAAAATTAAAACAGGTTTTCCAAATAAATAAATCTACCTCTCTACCCAGTTGCTCTCCTTCTGTCCAGTGACTGACTGACAAATTCTTTATAAAGGTTCACTAATCCAGCATGGGGAGGGAAAGAAGGGGAGATTCTGCAAACATGGTTGTACCCCTTTTAAAAAATTCTTCGTCACCAAGTTTTCCAAATTGTTGCCAAAGAGCCTACAGCACATCCCCCTTCTGTAGCTTGAAATCTTTCCATTCAGCGTTTGACTATTGTTGGTCTGTACACTTAAATCATAGTAGTTGGAGCTCTCTCTGCTGTTACCATTTGATTCTGATGTCAACTCAAAGTATCCAAATCATTTTACTCAAAAGAAAACTGAGTCTAAAAATGTACAGATCAGCCCCACAAACAGCCTTTCTCTCCCCCAATGCAATATTACAGTCTTCATGGGAGAAGAGCAGAAGAGGGAAAGATTCTTTGCTGTGTGCCTTAAATGTGCATTGTACATGCTGCTTGCTGTCCTTCTGCTGCCATTGCAAATAAACACTAGGACCACATAGGTAAAACGGGCAGCCTGGGAGTACGTAAGCAAATCAGATAGAAAGTGGAATGAAATGAACAGTCTCACAAAAGGAATTTTGTTTAAGTACTGTATTGATCGGCCTAGCATGTATGTGCACCAGATCCTCCATTGGATGAAATGAGAACTGCTGAGCTACATTATAGACCCCATTCTGCTAATAACTGAAAGAGATTCCCTTTAAGAGATGATGGCCTATGTTTTAGAAACAAGAGAATCAGAATTCTCTCTCTGTAGTCACTATGAAGTTCACGCAGCCATGGTATGGTGCATAATTGAATGACACTTGATGTCCAAGAGGCTGCAGATTTTCTTTTGCATATATAGCAATTGTTACATTAATGTCCACGCACACCTCACATCCACTGGATTAGTTTAATACCTTTAGGAGCTTCTCACTTTCAGTGACTCACTTTTATAGAGATGACAACATATGAAGAGCTGGCTTGCAGGAAGATGGAGCCTCCCAGGCTGCTGGAGATATAAGGCTTGGGGCTATTTCAGCAACTAGCAAAGAGCTCATTTTGAAGATGAGAGGGAATTTGACTGAATTTGGTAATATACCAAAGGATGCGTAGAGAGACCCTAGGTATGCAATGATCTATTTTCCTTAGTATAATTTATATTGCATTCAGCATCAGGTTCCTATGGTTTACTGGTGATTTAGCAAACACAAGAAGAGCTTTAAATATTCTTCACGGAAATGTTTATTTTTTTTAACTATTTGCTTTACTCTGAAAAATATCCTACCCAGAGTGCTCTTCTCTAAGGTATTTTATTACTTCCTAATGCATTTTTTGAAGTGTTGTAGCTGTGTTGGTCTCAGGATATTAGCGGGACATAGTCGGTGAAGTAATAGGGTTTGTTAGACCTCACCCACCTTGTCTCTCTAAAGCAGTGGCAGCCATTAACTTCCATCTCTAGTAAGAGAGAACATGAATTCATCCTTCAGTTCTGTTAGCCTACAATCCACTTTTATACCCTTGCATAATACTGCAGCAGCATAAACAAGATACAAATGTTTATTCCTCTTTAATGAAGAGAACTGAGGATCCAGTGAAGAGCATTTATTTTCCTTGAATAAACATCCGTTCCCAGAAGCATCCAGCAGTGTCTGGTAGATAACATCAAAAGAGCAAAAACGAGAGGATTTTTTTCCCTGCTCAGAGGTCAGACAATAGAATGTTCTCTCATTAGATTAAATTAGCGAGTAAAGGCTAAAGTCAATGCCTAAATCCTAGTACCCTCCCACCCACTGGAATTCACAGGCCTGGGGTTGCAGGGTATGGGGAGAGTCAGGGGCCTGAGAAAGGAATTCACAGAACCCAACAAGCTGAACAGGGACCCACCTAAGCTAGCCAGGAGCAAAATGCTGTGGAAGGGGCAGGGCTGAGGGTCCAGATCTGACAGGACATAGGAAGATGCGTCTCTCTGTTCCGGATCATGAGCTGTGGGTATAATAGTCCAGGGACGGCTAACTCTCCTTGGTGCAGCTGCTGCCAAACGCTGCCGGACACCTGGGCCATGGTGGCCCTGTCTCTTCCCCTCCCTGCTCTGCTCCTTTCCTAAGGCTCCCCATCGCCTGATAAGTCTTCTTCCTCCCCTCTACTGCACCCCCTCCCTGAAGGTCCCTGCCGTTTGCCACGTCCCCTTCCCTGCAGGGGTGGAGGAGGGATGGGATGAGCCAGTGGGGGACAGGAGGAGGGTCTGGTGGGGAAGTGAGGCGGTTAGGGGTGGGCAAAGGGTTGCCAGGCGTCCAGTTTTTGACCAGCACGCCCAGTCGAAAAGGGACCCTGGAGGCTCTGGTCGGCACTGCCGATTGGGCTGTTAAAAGTCCGGGTGGCAGCAGTGCAGCTGAGACCCAGGGCTAAGGCAGGCTCCCTGCGGCTCCCGGAAGTGGCCACAAGGCGCATGGCCCCCGCCCCGAGTACCGGCTTTGCAGCTGCCATTGGCCGTGAACTGTGACCAATGGGCGCTGCAAGGGTGGCACCTGCAGTCACAAGGGCAGCGTGCAGAGTCTCTCTGGCCGCCCATGCGGCTTGGGGGGTGCAGGGACATGGCACCCCAAACTCCCTCCTGCACCCAATCTCCCATCCCAGCCTGGTGTCCACAACCCACATCCCAACGCCCTGCCCCAGCCCTGAGCCCCCTCTTGCACCCCTAGTTCTCAGCCCCACCCCAGAGTCCACACTCCCCAACCCCCTCAGCTCCTTCTTACACCCCAAACCCCTCATCCCCAGCCCCACCCCCGCGCTCTCGCCTGTACCGCAAATCCCTCATCCCTGGCCCCAGCGCCTGCCTCTCAAAGGTGACGAGGCGAGCAGCAAGCCAGCGGTAGGCAGAGAGGGTCTCGCAGTGGAGGCGGGGGGTGTCTGGCGGTGGGCCTGGAGGGGTCTCGTGGCCGGCAAGGCGGTGGGGTGGGGAGACAAATGGTGGGCCAGTGGGTGTGGAGGGATGCGATGAGTCGGGGGTGGGGGGAGAAGGGGGTGAGGAGGCAAGCAGGGGGGCAGGGGGTGAGATGGGACATGGAGAGCAGCAGCAGGGTGGCCTAGGGGGCAGGGCCTGGGGCAAAGGAGGGATGGAGTGTGGGCAGGGCCGAGGGCAGGAGAAGGAGCTAGCCTCTTCCCCGTGACACTTTACCTGCCACCCATGCTCGGGATTCTCAGCTGTAAACCCTCCCTTTGCACCTAAGCTTTCTCAGTGGAGGAAGAGACAGCATGAGACCCCATTATCACCAATAGCCCAGTGGTTAGGGTACTCTCTTGGGATATGGGAAAGTGTTTTCAGATCCTTGTTCTGCCTGATTTGAAGCAGGGACTTTAACCCAGGTGTCCCACATTCCAGATGAGTACTAACCACCAGCCTAACGGATACTGTGTGGTGGAGCTTTCTCTCTCTCTCTTGTTGAAGCTGTGCTATTTAGTAACTATTCATTGGGCCAGAGAGCATGCCCAACTAAGAGATCGATACTATAGCCTGCTAGCTAGGGCACTCAGTTGGGATGTGAGAGAGAGGTTCAAATCTCTTCAAACGTGGCTGAGTAGGGGTTCTCCCATAGCCTGGGTAGATACCTAAACCCCTGGGATATTCAAAGGCTCGCCATCAGGGCCCGCTCTAGGATTTTTGCCGCCCCAAGCAAAAACATTTTTGGCCGTCCCCGTTTTTTTCTTGCCCCCCCCCCGGCCCCGCCTCAACTCCGCCTCCTCCCCAAATCCCCAGCTCCGCCTCCTCCCCCACAGGTGCTGCATTTCCCCCACCCCATTGCTTCCTGTGCACCCCTCCCACCCTAGCTCACCGCCACTCGGGTTCTCCCCCTCCCTCCCAGAGTTTCAAGCCTGGGAGGGAGGGGGAGAAGCCGAGTGTCCCCCTCCCTCCCAGGCTTGTGGTGCGTGAAACAGCTGTTTCGCGCGCCGTGGCCGCTCGGGTTCTCCCCCTCCCTCCCAGAGTTTCAAGCCTGGAAGGGAGTGGGAGAACCCAAGCGGTGGCAGCGCTGAGCGGAGGTGAGCTGGGGCCGCTGGGGCACATTTCTAGGGGCAGCATGGCCGGCGCCAGAATGCCACCCCTAGAAATGTGCCGCCTCAAGCACCAGCTTGTTTTGCTGGTGCCTAGAGCCGGCCCTGCTCGCCATCATTCCCCAGTACATAGTGTAGGATTTAGGCTTCTAAAGTTCTTTTTCAAGAGAATTCTTCCACCCCCTTATGCAACAGTTTGAAGGACCAGCAAGGCCCCGAATAGATGATGATATTTTGATCCTTTTCTATTTAACACAGAAGAGCTTTGCAAGTTGGAAAAAACACTCAACACCAGCAGACGGTGCAAATGGGGTCTTCTGTTTCAGAGCGGAGTTTTGCTAGTATTGGTTAATGACACTGACTGCAAGTAAAAAAAGTCACTGGTTGAACATTATGTAAAACATCAACTGAGCCAATCCAACATTTCCACACCTTGCTTCCTCTGGGGTAGCTTAATTTTAGGAATTACTCTAATTTAGTTATAAATGAATGGTCCATTAGCTCAGAATAGTCTCCAAAGCAGTGACCAGGGCCAAAAGCTTTAATTACCATGCTTTCTTTGCAAGAAAGAGGCTAAAATGAGAACAGGATTTAATGTGAGTTTAATAGAATCCGCAATGGTGAACAGGAAGGTGCTCAGAGCAAGAGATGTGATACATTAGCTGCCAAGCAAAAAAGAGTACACTGAGCTTAGCTATAGCAGCCAATGGGATCTGTCATATTCAGCTTAGCAGAATTTGGGCAGATTTTTGTGTGGGCAGGGAACACCCCCGTAATTGTAATCAACTCATTTCCTGTAAAATGAAAAGCCACTAAAGCAATTTAGCCAGACTCATTTATTACACCCCAGGAGCTTTGTTTTATCGTTATGTCTCAGCCCTGCTTTCTGGAAGCTGTCTTGACCCAACATATCATGTTCAAAATTTTAAGTCAAAGCCATTTTATGTATTTTTTTATTCCAACATGTTGACCATAAAACGTAATTCCTTGGGCCCTTGGGAAAAGATCTAACGTACACGTCACTGCCAGCGGTAGCAAACCCACAGCCTTTCTCTGCAGAAATAAAGCCAATAAATCTGTAATTCCCCACCTCAGCTCCCACAAAACCATACTCACTCCCCACATAAATAGCACCTTCTGCCTCTCAACCTTTTCCAAATGCCTGCCCAGATAGACCAGCTTTGCAACATTCCTTAAATGTCACCACATTTGGGCTACTTTGGACCAAAGGAAAGAGAGAATTCCAAAGTCAGAGGTGTCTCCTGGAGAACACTGTCAGCAGCTACTTCTTTTGTATAATTATATTACTTATCATTTGTATTACCATAGCACATAGGAGCCCTGTCATGGACCAGGAGCACATCATGCCAGGTGCTATACAAACACTGAACAAGATGACAGTAAGTAAAGGTTCTCCCTCAGGAGCACCTCCATTGATCCAAACTGTAGTAGTGTGGCACATGGGGAGAAGTGGTCACGCCCTAGCAGCCAATACAGATTCCAGAGCATAGGTACTTTATGCTCACAGGGAAATATACTGCTCAGCAAGCGAGCTGCCATTTTCTGCACCACCTGCAGTTTCCATGTTGATTTAAGGTGTAATCCCATGCAGAACACTGCCGGAATCTAACTGTGAGGTGAAAAAGGCATGGATGATGGTAGGAAGGCCTACATTTGACAGAAAGGGTGACAGCCTCCTGCCCAGCTGTGGATGGAAAAACACTGTTCTGGCCCCTGCAGCAGTATGATTAGCCAACAGCAGCTGGGAGGCTAAGAAGATTATTTTGTCTTCTGGTAATTCAAAGTGATGTCTGAAAAGTTTCTTACCATCTTAAAGAATACCGCCTTTCACCCACCCGTCCCACTCAGTTAAACTTGGATGACTGAATAGGGTTTTTTTTTCTTCTATGAAAGCTTCAAAAAGAAATTACTGTCAGATTAAGACCATGCAGGAGAAATTTTAGCCTAAGAGAAAACTTTTGAAGAAATTACTGATGTACCATCACAGCCTCATGCATGACCACTCCATTGTGCACGCATGCATGTGTGCGAGTGAGAGAGGTTTTATGGTACCATGATTTTCCCCTGAGAATTTTCCTTAAGTGACATAAATAGATATAGTATTCATAGGGATCGAAACACTTAGTTATAATTGACATTATTAATGGATTCTTCTTCTCCTATTTTGTAGCCTTTTCTGTAAGGCTAGTCCCTACAGAGGACATGAATGCATTGGACAAGCTGTTACTCCCATTATTGATGGTTGAGTAGCAGGGACGGTTAAGTATGTTTTTTGACTCCATTTTGCTGCTCTCTCAATGTGTGAATATTAGTATGTGCAGTACAATATGTAAAGGCTCTTAAAGTACTATTTCCTGCTGTATAATACTTTTATAACAAGATATAAATTAAAACAAAACACCCAGTCAGTACCTCAAAAACGAGCACAGATCATCAACAACAAGAAAACACAATTGTCTTGCATCACCCACTTACCACAGAACCATGTCTCAGAAATGTCTAGTGGATAAATGGAGACTAAAAGTGGTTGAACTAGGATGATCACACTCTAGAGTGTGGAGGCCATATAAGTACCTGGCTATAGAAACTGGTTTCATAAGTTTCAGCATCTCAAGCTGTGATAATTAAGAACATGTTTATCCTGATACTTCAGGAACCAAGAATGAATGATTTGGAGATGAAGCTCTCTCTACAGTGCCATCATCTGGGGGACAAAAAGGATCTTTAGATCTCATCCAAGTTGAGTAAGAAACACAGGCCTGGGTAGGGACACGTTATCTTTTCTGCCAAACCCTGCACCCTCACCATCCTGGTCAGAGCCCCAAGAGCATGCATGCAACTGCACAGCAGAGCCTCTTCCTCCTCTCACTGCTCAGAGATGACATCCATTCTCTTTGGATTGAAGAGTTATCAGGAAAGGAGGTCCTGCGCGGCTCCATCTGCACTTTGCTCTAAGGATGACCACTGTTCCTTCTGCCATCAATTACAACCCAGGGTAGGAGAGAGACACAGAGCAAGGAAATAAAAGGGAGCTAAGCAATAGGCTGTTGGTGAAGAGGGCAGAAATCAAGTTGAAAGGGGATGAATAGAAGTTAGGGGAAAGAGGGAAAACATACTGAAAGAAAGACAGCAAGCCATAGAAGAAAGAAAAAAGCACGGTGAAGAAAAAATTTAAAAAACACAAGACAGCTTTTTCCCAAGAAAGATACTGCCAAAATGTGGATTGCATTCATATAGCACTGTCTAAATTCTTATCTACTGAAGGCATCTAAAATTAAGGGTGGGATAACAAAAGACAGATACAACAGAGAATAGAGCGTGTCTCATCATGCAGTTGAGATGAAAATTATAATTTGTTAATCATGGCTTTGGAGGTCAGGAACGGATCAGTCTTATGATTGACTTTCTGGATGAATTCTTAATGTGAAGCTGCAGGGACATTTGAGCATGAGCATTTCCACATAACTTTGAACTAGCAATAAAATATCCTATTCCCGTCTTCATTCCATATTGAAAAACTGATCCTTTGGAAACAAAGGGATGGTGGCTAATTAACCTGCAATGAATTTGCCATTTCTCTCTTTCGGGGCTGCTGGTCCCACATGGTGAGAAATTGCTTCCTCCAGCAATCTACTCTCAATTGACTCTTCTCTCCAAGGAGCTCTAAATGGTGCTCAGAGGGTACCGATCATCCTAAATCCCCGTTAATCTTAGAAATAGCAGGGTTTGGGTTATCAAGGCAAAATGAACTCTTGCTTGTGTAGTGGGAATGGAAATGACACCTAAAATCCTCTCCTCACATACTTTCTTCAGTTGGTTCATATGCCGTATTGGGTGTGAGGAAAGGGCCCATTTTGTCCTGACTGGTAGAATACTGTGCGCACTGTATAGAAAATGGGTAGTATCC
Organism: Chelydra serpentina; assembly: GCA_037349315.1. NCBI lineage: Eukaryota > Metazoa > Chordata > Testudines > Chelydridae > Chelydra > Chelydra serpentina. The sequence continues at coordinate 52,557,112 of JBAIAC010000010.1, forward strand.
CTTTAAATAGTTTGGGTGCCCTCTAGTGGGCCTCCCGGTCTCCTATTGCTGTAGCTACCAGAACCTTGCCAGAGCAGCATAGCTGAGGAGTGTTAATAGACACAGCTATTTGGGGCCCAATTGTCTGTGCAACTTCCACATATTCTTAAGGTTGTGGGGAGGAGGACACAAGAGGGTGGTACATCTTCAGAAGGGTAAAATATTTAGAAAACATACAAACTTGGCATTTATAATAGCTACATATGTGATTAGACTGAGAAATTAGAGATGGATTGGATTAATCTTTGGTGTTACTTGGAACAGCTGTAGATAAAATATATCTAGACAATGGCATGATGTTTAAGTTGGTGTCCCTTTATGCTTTTTAAGTATTTACGGTGCATTATAAACAACACGGTAGTTTAGAGCAGTGTTTCTCAATCTTTTTTGATGCCAGGGACTGGCTTGCTGCCTTCCTAAATTGTGTTAGGGAGAGCTCAGGGACTGGTCCATAGACTGTACATGGAGAAAAACTGCTTTAGAGCATGGGGGAAATGCATTCCGTGCCACCAGAAGCTTAAACTCTAACCCGGAGACCATTTTGTTGAAGGCTATTATTTACTTCCTGTTATTTAATTTCTTAGCATCAATTTTTAATACTTGAATCAACTGTGGCAGGTTTCATTTAAAAAAAAAGGAAGCCTCTGAGTGGTGTCAGGGACCATACAGTAACTTGTCAGAGATCACAACCTGAGTGCAGCTAAAGCGCCCTCTCAAAAGCAACATTGTATGGGGGAAACTCCAAAGAATGACATAGCCAAGTCCTGACAATGTGAAAGTGAATGCGCTATACTTCCACCATTAAGCAGAGGCTTCTGTGCATGAAATAGTGGCGGCTCTTTGAGGTCGTTAAGAATCTGAGGTGGAGTTAAAAATCTTTCCTCTGCAGCTCCCTGTACTTTGTTTTCAAGTGGCTTTTTTGTAATCCAGCACTTGAATAAAGTCTCTTCGGTCTTAAATTTTTTCCAGTGTCAGTGTTTTTCTTCAGCAAGTCAATATGTGGCAGCTTTGGCATTGTCTGTATAATTCAGTACTGAAAGGAAATAGCTTGAAAACAGAGACCTGGGCCCTAAGTCTCTACAGTGCACCCAGCCACAAAGTCACAGAAGCTACCAGTTATACAAATCAAAATTATCTCCCATAGGGTAGATGGCTAGATTTCCCACACAGATCTGAGGCATATGAACAGAGCTCTAACAGCTGGCACCAGGACAGATACTAACTAACCCCCTCAAAGGACTCAAATCTCAAAATCAGAAATTTTGTGCTAGGCGGTACTATGCTGGAATCATTGTATATTGACATCCGGCTCCTCAGAGAAGAAATCTGTCAGAAGGTGTTTGGCCTCCAGTGGGCTTTTCAAAATATATCCTTAATCCTAGGAGATGATCCACAGACAGGCTTATTTTCATTAGTAATCGGTGTACTTTCATTCAAACTTCTCTCGCTCTGTCTCACATGTTCAAACAATTTCAAAAGAAAATTAGACCAAGAGTCTACCAAGCTCAGCCTCCCACCTGGAAGTCCCTGCTCCAAATCAGGCAGAGCAGGGATTTGAATTTGTGACTCCCCGCTTCTAGGTGAATGCCCTAATCCCCAGACTATTGGGTATTCTGGGTTATGCTTGCTTGTTTTTTGGTAAGATTTCTCATCTAGATTTAGTCTGCTAGAGCACAAGTCTGACCTCTTAAGTGCCAAACTGCAGGAGAGAATATGTGGCTTCTTTCCTCTGCATTTCACTCCTGGCTAGTTTAAGCAGCTCCCCGCTCAACTTGCTGGCTTCCGAGAATCCCTTTCTTAGCTGCCTAGCTCTCACCATGCATTGTATGAGAAACTTGGATGCCAAACTTGGTGGCAGGATGCCTAGGGGTCATTGCTGAGTGTTACAATGCCCAAGTACCTTCATGGATTTAGCCCTTGGTACATAACAGCAAGTAGGGCAATCGGAGTTGCGCATGAGCAGGTGGTAAGTGAACAGATAGGTGTAGATATTTCTGTGCCTTTGCCTGAGCAATGAAAAGCACTGAATAGTAGAAAGGTAAACTAAGAAATTCTGACTTGGGTATATATCACATCCCTGCTAGCATCATATTTCTTTTCTGATCCTTCCAGTATGTGTTTAATAGAAGTCCTTAGTGTGGCTTGGCAACCAACTTTTCTGCAGCATAAAATGAGTTGTTAGCCACATTTCAAGTCAGTTTTATGAAAGCAGAACAGAAAGTGCAGGCTGCCTGCTGTTCAGCCAATGCAGCTACAGGGCTATTAATATTTTTTAGACAATAACTGTAAATATATTATGACAGAGTGACCTCAAACTATATCACTATGGGGCAAGAATAATGGGGAAATGGGAGAATGAAGCCAAGCAGCAATTTTTCTGAAAAGTTTTCAAAATAGATAACGTCTCCATTTTTGAAAATTACAGCAGTTCCATGAAGATAAAGTCAGTGGTGTCTAAGGCACTGCACTGTAGTACTGTAATGATCAGACTTGTTTAGACTGTAAATTAGCTACAAAAATACAGCATGGTCCAATTTTTTAAAGATATTTTGGAAAAGCAGCAGCTATTCAAATTTATAAAGAGGAACTACTGTGTTCATCCCTTAACTACTTTTCAACTGAAATGTCATTATGAGTTAAGGAAATACAATTTATATTTATAGTGCTTGTCAACACAATGGAGTCTAAAATGCTTCACTCGTAAACTGATATATAAACTATTACAGACAAAAACCTACATTAAAGGTAGCAAAATCAAGCACTGAAAGTTAGGAAGTGCCAGAGTTGAGGATACCTGTGCACCCTTAATTTGGCCCCCTGGTGCTTATGCATTATGATATAGTCTTTAATTACATGATTACGTACTATTTTTTCCCCACAGGACCCCCTGCCTCATTCAGAGCACAGGATGGACAATACTGACTTCATGAGCAGCTATTCAGTATTTTATTTTCTCCTCATTGTTTAGTGTGTGGCTGCAAGCTTTATTTACTGTGCACTATTCAAACCCTGCTCTGGACACATAATTATTAGTTTCCTCGGGGCTTTTCTATGTTGAGCACTAAAGTATCTGAGTGCTTCACAAACTTTTTATTAATTTATTTTCACAACACCACTGTGAGGTGAAGGAGTATTATATCCCAATTTTGCAAATTGGAAACTGAGGTACAGAGATTAAGGTCAAAAGTATCCACTGATTTTGGGTGCTAAATTTGATAATTATTTTTTAAAAAAATCAGGTCCTAGGTGTAACATGATATATAGCACTTCATATATTCAAAGCACAGTTCCCACTCCCCTTAGTTTCAGCTGCAAGTCAGATCTCAGTGCCTCAAGTCAACCTTGAAAATGAGGATTATACAATTAATGACGACCTGTGGAAAGTTTGGTTTGGTGTAAGTATCCTGCCTAGCATCACATAGGAAATTCTGTGACAGAGGCAGGGGTAGAATCCAGTTCTTCAGAGTAGCATTCAATTGTCTCTAGTTTGCTTGCCCAGCAAGTTCTAGTCATGCCTTTCTGAACTCCCCGTCCTAAGCCCAGTTTCCCCTCTCCTCCTACTGCCAGGTAGGTAGAAAAAAGCAGCACTGCCTTTCGAAACAAGCCTAACCCATTTCAGAGGGAGCGGAGTGGGGGCAGTGCTTAATTTGTAATGAAAGAGGTGCTAGGACTCAGCCCCGGCAAGCCCCAGCACAAATTAAGCACAATTACCCAATTTAAGTTCAGTGCTGTGGTGGAGTCCTACACTTACAAAAAGGATTATGGGATCTTAATAGCCACAAGTGGTCAAGGCCCCCTGGTTTTAAGCCTCATCCACTAGAAGGCACACCTCCAATAGCACGCTGGGACTTTAGTTCAGAACTGATTGAAAGGGAATAGCCCCACCAAATGCATCACAAACACCGCTTCCTACAGCACTTCAATGTTCCTTGGAGATCTCCCCTCCAAGTACTCGGACCAACTGGGCATGGCTTATGAGTTCTGAATGGGTCACAGCAAAACACATGTCAAAACAGGATTCCATCTACCACAGCCAAAGAGCTGCATACTAAGCACTCCCCAAATGGTCGGATTGTGTGCGTTTCAGTCTGTACACTTTTGTTCTGTCATAACCCTTTGTATGTATGTGTGCATGTTTGTATAACAGAAATTTACATAAAAGTAAAATCACAAAAATGGAGACAATATTATCTGACTGAAATTAAGCCCACAAGCAGGAAAATGCATACGCATGTGAAACACTACATTTCACTCATCTCATTTTCCCCTATAGCAAGCATTGCAGTAGTATTGTCATGCCTCATGAGCTGCAATATCTAGGCAAAAACAGGAGGTGAAAGGACAAAGTCTGAAAACGATACTAGAAAATATTTTTCATAACTTAACTCCTTGTTTGTAACAGCCCTTTGAAGGCTTGAAACAAATATATTTCTCTGTTGAAGTATTTGTGTCCATCACATGCACTTACTGCCTTATTAGTGTAAGGTTGCTTATTAGCAGTGGTGTGCTGGCATCGCTCATTTTAAAACTGACAACCACCTAGTCTAAAAACTAAACCAACCAACTGTATGGGATATGTAACAGGTAAGAAGAAAGAAGCAAAGTCATGCTTAATTGCAAGGGCGCTTTTTGGGTGAAATCCTGCCCCTATTGCAGCCAATGGCAAAACTCTGATGGACAGCATCTGCGATAGGGCTAGGAATCCACCCATGTGCCTGGCGTTATTTGAACATACAAAATATGCCTGGGGTTTTAGAAAAGATTTCAATGGAAGGGAGGTATACTACCTGGAAATGCTCTCAGAAACACCTTCCTGTGCAAATTTACAAAATAAACTCAGCAGCTAAGACACAACCTCCTCTGCTGCATATTACAAGCCATTATGAAATTTCTGCTGAAAGTTAATTCCTAGTTTAACTGTTGCTCTAGTTTAACAGTTCTGGACACACTAGTATTTATGTTAAGAAAGTTAATACTTTAAAGAAAATCATCCAAATGTCACAGCAACTGAGCTGGCAAAAGAAAGAAAAGGAAAAAAATAATGATCCCCATATGGACGTTTGTGAGGAGCACATGTTTTTCTTCCTTAGCCAAGACTTTTTTTTTTGGAAAGACAAATCCATAGCTGTTTGTTTCAGTGAAGACATTTAACTTCCAACAAAAATGATAAAAAAACCCCACTCAAATCCTCCTTTGCCCAAAATGAAAAAATAGCTTTAAAGTTACTTCTGAAAAGCAATTTAGATGCTTTCAGTGATGCTAGGAAGCCTACAGTAAAAATACACTAGTAATTAACATTTCAATAAGAATCTAGACAGCATAATCTTCAGAGACCATATCTACTCTATCATGCACCAAAGAGATGTTTTACTGTGGTGTTTGATAGGTCTCTCCAGGGTTTGGTCCAGCAATGTTCAAACTGTAATCTGTAAATGTAATTCAGGCACATGGGAACAGTCTTTAGGATGAACACAAAATTCCTGCCATAATGGAACAAGTAACAGTAGCAACACAACCGACTAGCGGATTATTGTAGTCATCAACTTCTACATTGTATGGCTTTACTTTCATTCCCATCATTTATACTGATGATTCTGATGAATATTGAGTTTCCAAATTCCAAGTGTATTAATTTGCTTAAGTCAATTGTCCCCATTAATAAGTAGAATATATAGGAAAAGGTAGTTGAAAAATCCAGTATCTAAGGCAACAACATCAACGTATTGTACTTGAAATTATTTGGGAGCCTCTTGATACTTCCTGTTCCAGTGTTTTTGTCAAGCCATAGATTTTTGGCCTCATTCAGCAGAACCCATTGTCTCTCAGTCTTTGGTAAGTGAAAAGGTGAGGAGAGTCAGCAATCACAGGCGCCAACTTTTGCTGGTGCCAGTGGGTGCTCCAGCCCCGGAGCACCCACGGAGTCGGCGCCTATGGCAGCAATCAAAAGTCTGGCATGTAAAGCAATATTTCCTTTCCCTTGGTTTGCACACATGCACATTCTCCTTTAGACACTGAAGGCCACTGAAGTTATTTACAACCCTGGCATTGCTCTCCAGACTTTAGCAAGTTACTTGGAATTTATTTGCATTTGTGAGTGAATAATGCTTACCAAAGCTAGGGATAAACAGCACTTCCTTCAGCCAAGGCACAGCACCAGCTGTAAGAGCTCCTTCACAACCGTTTTGCCAGCGTGGCTCACTCCTGACCTGCAGCAGTCCATGCTACTCTAGGCTGGGGCCTCTCTTGAGCAGACTTCAGTTATACCAGAGAAAGAAAGCTCTTTCTGCCTGGGGGATGCTGCAGAGTGATCTCCCACCTCTGTGCAGACGGTGGCCTGTGCTCCCCAATGCCATGCTGGAGCCTACACATTTATTTGACAAATAAAATTTGCAGAATTTTGAAGAATTTTTAAATACTGTGTGCAGAATGTTTTGGCACAGAATGCCCTCAGGAATAAGACCAGTAACAATTTCGCTGTTACCCTGGGCTGCCCTTGTCTGTTGTATGCAGCTGTTTTGTCCTCATATACTTAGATTGGAAGGTCTTTGAGGCAGGAACTGTGTGTGTATGTGTGTGTGGGTGTGTGTGCGTGGCCTAACATAATAGTACTGATTGGGGCCTCCAGTGTTATTGCTGTACAAACAAACATAACTTGTTGCAGAGGCTCACTGGATTTTGTAATTCTAAAGAAAGTAATGGACAAATAGCACTTCCTTCAGCCAAGGGATAGCCAAGGTTAAAGAAAAGTATGAGCTGAGTATCTTTGCATATCAATGGGTGTTTCTCACCCCTCTAGCTTTGAGATACCCACAGGATTTGTAAAGGGATAATAAAATATAGTGGTTTAAATGACCACATTAGTACCCGCATTAGAAGCCTCAGACTACAAAGCATTTAAAACAGGGAGTTTGGGGGGAGGGGAGTTATGAACGAGCAATTATGAAACTTCAAAAACTGGTTCAATTATCCCCAGGAGGTGCTTGGATTTCTAAACAAAAACAGCCAAACTCAAGAGTAATTAAGTAAAATTGAATGAAATTGAAAAGCCTGGCACTTCAGATGGTTATCAACTGCAATTGCAAAGTCTGTCTTTTTCATAAAGTAATTAGCTTTTTGTTTCAGATTGATGTCCTCAAGGCAGATATGGAAAGTGCTGAGTGGAAAATTTTGGAAAACCTGATTCTGGAAGACATTGTTGAACAGATAGGACAATTGGTCTTTGAAGTCCACATTCATTGGCCTGGATTTGAGGTCAGTGGCAATGACAGCACGGTGGTCCGATACTGGTACAGTCTTCTCAAAGAATTAGAACTGAAGGATTTCAGGCTTTTTCACACTTACAAAGACTTATTGAAACCACAGATGTTTCTGAAAAAGGAAGCCTTCAATGCAAGTAGCTGTTACACACTAAGCTGGGTGAACACAAGATGGAAATAGCATAAAGGAATTGATGACATGTAATCATCCCACTCAACAGTATTAGTGAAAAGGACATTGGAGCAGCTGAGAAGTTACGGAACTTGCAAACCGAGGCCCTGCTATCAAAATGAACTGTTCTTCTGTTTCTAAGCAGTATCACAAAAGCTGGATGTTACCATGCAATGCTTCTGAGTACTAGAAAGAGTCTGGCGTTAAAATTGTTTTGTACAGTGCATCTTCCATAGGTTACAATGCATTGATAGACTTTATTAGAAACAGATGAGACACATTTTCTAAGTGTTCATCTAAAGTGGTTAACAGTTCTCCACACGACTGTGGATTGAGCCTGACCTTTCTAAAGGTCAGCAGAGAGAGTTACCCTACTCTGTCCCTGAAAATTCACTGGGAGCAGCTCTAGTACAGTGAACACCAAGAGACGCTGCTGAAAAAAAAATCATTGATCCAAATAAATTACTTTCTCAGGGATGACCAAGTGATGCATTTTCCTTAAATGATTGTGCTTAGACTAGCACCTTCTATTACTTTAAAAACAAACACTCCCATGACAATTATGGCAGATTGTTCTCTTCCAATCAACAATTACTTAAAAGGGACAGTCAATGGGAAATCTAGTCAATTTAAAAAAAAGGTGTAATGTATTTCCCCTGAATGGATATGCATGCCAGCTCCTCCCCACATGCATTCCTCACTCAGATCAGTCCCCCTTCCAATGGCTAACAAGCTCAAATCACTCAACTGGCCCCTCCAGGTCTCCCTCCCAACTGGCAGGCTCAGTAGGCCCAAGCAATATATTTTAAACTTCCCTGAGAAGTCATTTCCCCCCTCACTTTACCAGAAACATAGTAAAGGAGTGCATGGTTTATGTGAACATTTCAAAGACTCTAGCCCATCCAATACAACCCCTCTGAGGGGGGTTAAGAGAGAATTTAGTATTTTTATGTAATGTAGTGCCATTAAACTTTGTATTAAATAACAGTCACACAGTCTCCCTTGCTTTGGTACTTCCCCCTCCTTTTCCATTAACTTCCTTTACTTTCCCATTTGCTCTGAGTCCCACTCATTTTTCAGTCTGTCCTCAATTCATTTTACTATGTTTAATAAGACTTTCCTCAAACATTCTTTTCCTGGTTTGTTCCTTTAAGTCTTTCTCTCTCCCCTTATAAGCCTAGCATGTCCCTCACGCCTTTGTTCACACCTGTCTTCACCAACCTCCTCCTGCGCTGCTACACCGCGCACACCGGCGCACTATATAGACCTGCCTTCTGAGGCTTGGCAAACAGGAAGTTCTGCACCATTTTCCTAACACTTGTGTACCCTACTAAACGGGTGCCCTGCTACACAATTTCCCCAGATCCATTAACTAGTCTCACACAAATACATCAGTCAGTTCTTCCCTCTCTCCCCCACCCCCCCCCGGGCTTCTCTTACAAAGCGCATCTTCTCCAGTCAGCTGTCTTCCCCCTGTAAGATGGTAGCAGCAGCCTGCTCAGCCCCAATGTGAGGATTCTCCTCCTCTTCCCTCTTTCCTTCCCCTGCTGCTTACTACTGCCTCCCTTGGTTCCTCCCCCAGCAACACCTTAAGCCACCCATTTAGGACATAGGAATTACCATGGTGGAGCAGACTAGTGATCCATCTACTCTTTAGCACGAGCCAGTACTAGATGCTTCAGTGGAAGAGGCAACTTCAGTGGAAGTTGACAATTATGAAATAACCTGCCTCTCCCCCCACCAAGGAATGTTCTTCCTACTCCCCTCAGTGAGAGGCTGCTTTATGCCCTGGTGCAATTGGGTTTCTCTGACTTCCAAACATTTAAAACAGGTAAAAAGTCCTTGCTATTTATGTGGCTAATGTCCAATTCTCTTTTGACTCCTAGTAAGTTCTTGGCCTCATTGTTATCCTGTGGCAGAGAGCTCCACAAGAGCCTGGGGCTTCCAGACCGATCAATATACAGAGGATCCAGTTTATAAATAAGAATTCGATTTCCATTTCTGTACTAACCTGGGTCCAGGCAGCTGAGCTCCGATGTCATGCTGAACAAACCCCTGAATAAACGCTGTAATTACCAATTGTCTCCCAAGAACTACAACACTGAAGAAGCCCTGCATTTTTGCACTGCACTGATTCACAACATCTACCTGTAGTTAGAGATTCCAGGGAGGGAGCTTTTCATGGGGTCAATCTACACCAATTAAGTAAATTAGTGTTCTGCTCACAAAGCTATGATCCTATGGCATGATCTTTGAATGAAAGTGGCGAGGGAATTCCTTCTTTATTACAAGCATGTTGTATGCAAGCTCTTATGTAGTGAACAGTAATATCCTTTAGAGGACACAGAGCCATAAGAGTTTGTATAAAAATGCCTAAAGAAGTCAGACTTCCTCAACTGTTACATGGATCTGATTTAAATGTGATCACTAACACCCCCGAGAATGTCCGAGTCATCATTTTTCAGAAGTCAGATTGGGATAGTATAAATGGTGTGATCAACAACTTGGTTTTAGAAATAGTGCCACATCATCTTTTCCAGTGGGACAGTCTTAGAATAACTAAACTAGTAATCTATAACAACTAGCTCCAGATTAGTAGTGTAAAAAAGCAATTAGAGGTTCAAAACGTGGATTATAGAAACTTTTCCCAAAAAATTAAATTAAGATTCTAAAGGAGACGCACAAGTTTATTAGTTTATGGCTCTGAAACAATGTAGGAGTGTAATTATGGAAATGGACTGAAGTTCCATCATGCATCTCTTGACGTTACAGAAGACTTGTAACGTCAGAGTACCCAGAGCTCATCACTTTTCTCAAGATTCCCAAATAAAATCAGGAATGAGCAGGGTGGGAGCAAAAGTTTCTGATTCTGTACCTCCTGCAGGAAAATACTGCAGTAGCTACAGGAGTTCTTTAGAATGTACTGTCTTAGATTAGACAGGAAACTCTTTAGCATAGTGCAGGTCGTTATACTACTTTGGGAAAAAAATTAGCAATTCTAGTTTGCCTTATACACTATCCAGGCCTTCAGCTTTAGAGTCCCTGGGTCTGGCTGTAACAGGTAGGTGTCATGATTTTGGGCCTTACTTTTGGTCGCCCCCATGTTTGTCAAAGTCTTTTCTCATTTAAAGGGCCAAATCTCAGGTTGAAGTAGGGGATGAAATGTACAGAGTCTTTTCATCTTCCCAGTTTGCTAACGAGTGCTAACAAAGTTTAATTTAAAAATGCTTCTCCCATCACATATCAAACAGTAACATGGAACAAGTAATGCCACATATGGTGCACAAGGCACATCTTCACCTGAATCTGCCATTGGAATCTGAGATGACTGTACAATGGAGCAGAACCTCTTATTTCTAGAAAACATCCATCCTGCTTTCCTACTTGTTCCTTGTCTAGTGCACTTACCTTTGCTGAAAAAGAGGGGCCTGAATTATCTGTCTGCTTTATACGTACAAAAAGACAAAGTGGATCATACTGATAATCTTTCAATAGCAAAGGAACTCATTCAAAAGAGTAATTTGAGGCTTGCTGCTTTTGGAAATGGAGAGCTAGAATGTCAGATCATTAATATCATACCACTTAACGGCACATTTGCTTTGCATTAGTAACTGTGTTGATATAATTGGTAAATTCCAGCCCGAGTGGCTGACTATATTTTAATTTACAGTTGTTTTAAAAGCAGTCAATCCTACATACAGCTGGTGCCTTGTAGAGCTGCAGAGTATAACACTGGTCATCACTATGCCAAACAATCTCACTTTTCAGGCACTCTCCCTAAGGGCATGTAGGACACAGGATGGCTGGTCACTATAGCAAACAGCAGTCCTGTGCTGAGTCATGTTGAAAGGAACTTCCATTTTTAGAACACAGAATTGTTTTATTTAACAGGTTTTTAAACCTGATCAGGAAAGACAGTAGCAACTCTGGTGCCCCAGCCCCCTCCAAATATAATTTGTTTACACCTCTGCGGCCAGACTTTGATCAAGTCTGAATCATGTTGTATGAGTCTATGCTAGCAGGATGGGCATCAGTACTTGAAGGATCAAAGGAAGTGCAAGAAAAACATGCTGATCCTTTGTGCTATCCCTTAAAATAATGATTCTTGGCAGATGCAAACAAGACTATTGCAGGAATCCCTAGGATAGAGCACCTGAAAGGAAATACTGTCTTGGGTGAATTATTTGACAGCTGAGCCCAGCTGTTTTATTATCCAAATTGTTGGTTTTATTTCTCTCTCTTTCTTTTCAGCTAGCATTATTAGATGCTTCTCTGCCCTAGAAGAACTTTCTGGAATTTAGTAGATCACTCCTGGTCTCTTCCTCCTTGTTTACATAACATGACAGTAATTGTAGTTTATTTAGAGCCGTTTTAATGCTGAATTTTTCCAGGGTAAAGTCACAATAAACACTGACCTAAGTCCAGACACATTTTTGCATCTCTTTCTCCACTTGGGACCTACAGTCTTGTATGGACAATATCTAAATAAAACTTCCATTTGAACAATGCGTTTTCTTAAATGAAAGTCCCTGTTGAGAGATAACTATGTTATGTCATTGTAAGATATTTCAGCTGATTCTGGAATAAACCTTTGCAGAAATCATCTGCTCTACTTCACTTGATCTGATAGCCAAACCATAGAATGATAAAATATAAGCCCACTTCACTATATGTACAGATAAATTCTCAAGCCTGAATAAGAACTGGAATGTTTCTTCGATTTTGACTAGGTTATCCAATGTAAGTAATTATATTTTCAACTGTTCCTGAAAGGAGGGTATGTGTTGGTGCGTACAAACACCCACTCTACAGGAACAGTTGGGGAAAAAAAAAAAAAAAGTGCCTATAGTGATGATCTCTTCCTTTGTATATTTAATATAAAAGATTCATTTTTTAATCAAAATCAGTGGACCACAATGTACTCCATCGGGTCTTAAATTAGACCCCCACTTACAACAGGCCTGAAAGCACAGGCTGCATATACAATAGTAGAGCTTTAAAAAAAGTCTCAGCTCATGAGTGTCCATCTTTTGATCATAAGGTCCTTTCAGAGCCCTAAAACAAAAGGATTAAAGCCTGTTTCTATAACACATTAATGGAAGGTCCATTTAAGGGACAAAAGTCCAGTCTAAGAGATAGGGTTTGGAATAGAATTATAGAATATCAGGGTTGGAAGGGACCTTAGGAGGTCATTTAGTCCAACTCCCTGCTCAAAGCAGAACCAATTCCCAATTTTTGCCCCAGATCCCTAAATGGCCCCCTCAAGGATTGAACTCACAACCCTGGGTTTAGCAGGCCAATGCTCAAACCACTGAGCTATCCCTCTCTGGGAATGATGATAGCATCTAACAAGCCTCGGTTAGTTCTCCTTTGAATATTTTTCTGGAGAGGGAAGGCCGCCTTCATTCTTTTCCCCCTTTGGAAGAGTAATTTCAGGGAGGTAGGGTATACAGTCTTTGAAGGGAATGAAAATGAGACCAAGCTTTCATATTAAAACCCCTTTAATCCAGTCTAATCCATATCATGTAGAAAAAAAAATGCATAACAGGATAAAGTTCCATGACATCCCTATAAATCTCAATCTCTTGCTAATAAGCTAACAGATAAACTCCTTTGAGGGGCACAGTGTGAACTAACAGCAGTGGTTACTTTTCTACATTCTCTACCACCTCGCCAGAGGCTGTTTCACAGCTAACAGAAGAGGCTGTTGTGACTTGGCTCTGCCGTGAGATCTGGAACACTGGATCCAACAGACCATTAATTACCTTTTGGACAACAGATGCAAAGCCACAAACACTTCTAAAATAGAGGAGCCACCTCTGAGTGAGACATGACCATACAAGTCACTTCTAAAGAGCCTCAATATGCAAATATGAAATGGAAAGCATTAGGAGTCAGGTAACTCCAAACTACTTTTTTCTTAAAAAGAAAAACAGATGAACTCTACTAATTGGAATTCTTCAGTTCCCACTTTTACCTCCCACCCCCAACCCATAACTTTAACTTCAACCTTATTTACCTTTTGGAAATGGAGCCAAAGCCAAGTTCACTTTGGAGGAAAGCTGTGACTTCAGACAAATAGATACGTACCATTCTTTATGGCGGTGATGAGTGCTCCATGTGAACCCAGCCTGACTAGTAGGACTGTGGCCCTGAGAAAGTCTTAATCCACAATCAAAATTGAAGCCACTTATGAATTTTATTTCTTTAGGGAAAAGGGCATGACTTGCCACTAGCACTCACCTCTTCAAGGAGATAAAGGAGAGACAGAAGAGGACCTGGCGGTGGAGAAAATGGTCTGACAAAAAGCTCACCACCATTTTGGCATCATTTGAGAACTACAGGGAATGGTTCCTTTTACTGCTCTCTTTTTAGGTGTTTTTCATGCAAGCCATCTTGGATTTTGATTAAAACCCTCCCTCCACAGGAGACAGACAATGTAAAATAGGTGTGCAGAGACTGGGGAGTGGAGGGAGAAGTGTCACATGAGGACTCAGAGGCAAAAAGCCTCAGTTAACCAGCTAATTTGCCTGAGGGCAAATAAGAGCTACCTAGGAAAGGTGTACTGGTATAAGCGAAGGTGTGGGTTTAAAATCACTATAAATTATACTGACAACTCACCATGAAGACACTTAAAAATGCACTCATGTTCCTTTGGAAGCACACAGTGAGTTATACTGGTATAACTATTAAGGCATAATTCTACTGTTACAACTGGCAAGCCCTAACCCAGCACTCTAGCCGGAGGCAGTCCAGAAACATGTCTGCTTAGCTACTGACCATATTTAAGCTTCATAAGTCTCCACATTATTGAAATTGCTTCCCATAAGGCCATTGAGGAAAATCAAGCTTGCTCAATCCTGTCACTCTTGATACTGAACTAGGTTTGAATCACAACTTTACATTCTAGTTCTTATTCTGACCATTAAAGTCAAATATATCTAGCACTCTCAATGGCCTCAAACAGGCACAAAACTTTAATGTTACATACCAAACACTTTAATGTTACTTTAACATTATAACAAGGTAATAAAAGGGTTTATGGTCAAAATTTCAAAAGCACTTAAGTGATTGAGGTGCCTAAGTCAAAGAAACAGGCTTCTAAGTGCTCACGGCTCCTAAGTCATGTAGGCACTTTTGAAAATTTCACCCTTCAGTAAACAAGTGAGGTCTTCTTGGACTGCTGCAAGAGCAGGGGTGGCCAACCTGTGGCTCCGGAGCCACATGCGGCTCTTCAGAAGTTAATATGCTCCTTGTATAGGCACCGACTCTGGGGCTGGAGCTACAGGTGCCAACTGTCCAATGTGCCGGGGGGTGCTCACTGCTCAACCCCTGGCTATGCCACAGGCCCTGCCCCCACCTCACCTCTTCCCACCCCGTCCCCTGAGCCTGCAGTGCCCTTGCTCCTCCTCCCCTCCCCCCCCCAAGCCTCCTGCATGCCAAGAAACAGCTGATCAGCAGGTGTGGGGAGGGAGGAGGAGGCGCTGATCAGCAGGGCTGCCGGTGGGCGGGAGGTGCTGGGAGCAGGGCGGGCAGCTGATGGATGGCTGCAGACGTATTACTGTAGCTCTTTGGCAATGTACATTGGTAAATTCTGGCTCTCTCTCCGGCTCAGGTTGGCCACCCCTGTGCAAGAGTGTCACAGAACTTCCAACATTCAAAGAGCTTGACTGGAGCGATTCATATTCATTTTGCTACAGGGCAACAGCCCTCTAATTTACATTTTATAGATACTACTTTAAGTTGACTTAACAAAAGTAAGCCCTAAACGTTATTCAGAGAAACAACTTGCATATCAAAGAAGTTTGCTGGTATCCTGATACTAGTCTAGTTAAAGCAGCTTTCCTTAGTTCTGTCCCCTCCCCACTCCCTTGTCAGGTATGAGGTTTTTGGCCAACAAAAATGAGGTTTTTGTTATGATTAATTGGGAGAGACAGGGTAAAAATATTTTGTGCCTGGGCAGATAGATTTTCAAAACGAGTTTTCAAGGCTTGAAGGCACAGTATTATAAACTAGTGCGCTAAAGCAGCTGTTTGGAGTTGAAAATTGGCTCATGTTATAACTCAGTTTGTCTGGAGGTACAGTATTTTTGTGCAATGTAATGAGAATGTAAGGAGTAAGCAGCCGCATCTTACTGAAAACTATTACCAAGTCTGTACAAGACAGAGGCTGAGGCCAGCTGCTTCAAAGGAGGCAGCTCCTTCACCAGTAAGTTGTGTAGGGATGTGTGGTGGTGGGAAACACCCCACAGAAAAGGAGAAATCCAAGAGAAAGTTGGCACAAGGCTAAAGGAACTTTCAAGTCTCCAGGGCAGGGCTCAGAAAAAATGATTTGGGTAGCTTGCTTATGTGCAAAATTCTCACTGTGATATCCTAAAAGTATCTTAGCTGTAGTGGCAATAAATTACTCAGCTTTTCTTAAAATTACAGTAGATCAAGTGCAATGATTATGAAACTGTTATAGCAACTCCATAAGCCAGACTGTAAATATTAATTCGCACCAATACTGAGACTTACTTGACTCCACCCTTTACAAAAGAACTGCTTTCAGCTTGAAAATTTTGCATGCCAATGGAGAATTTATTGGGAAAATCTGAAGCATGCTGTTTTCTAGTTATGGGTCTCAATTCCCACCTCCCCTCCACACCCCCCCCCCCAAACCCACACCAGTCCCATCCCCCCCCATAACTTCAGTCTACAGGCCCCTGAATTGTCCTAACTCTATCTCCATTGAGAATGACTTCACAAGGCTAGCCTTTGCTTTTGAAGACCATACATCTTTATAAAATTGATGGGGAGAAAAATATTACAAATTAAAAGCCTCTGCAGGTTCCCATGCAGGCTTTAAAAATTTCACAAAGGATTAACTCCGTGAGCAACAACAGATGGAGACAAAGGATCTGATCTAGAAGGCAGGTTCTGGTTGAGTTCTGATGCAGGTTTTTGCAGTCTTTGTGTTGCAAACATTTAATTCATCAACTCCTGTGGAGTGTGTAAGATCTGCACGTTACTCACAAAAGTTTATTTATCTCGGCCATAAAAGGAAAATGGCCTATCAGAGTTTAGGCCTTGGCTACACTTACGAGTTACAGCGCAATAAAACTGCCTGCAGCGCTGTAACTCACTAACTGGCTACACTTGCAAGGCACGTGCAATGGTGTATCTCCTCAGATACAGCGCTGCATGTACTCCACCTCCCCAAGAGGAATAACAACTGTTGCGAAGTGGGTGGAACGCTGGTATTTCAATGTAGCCGAGGAACTCTGCAGTTACTGACCTCCGGAAGCTGCCTTTGTTTTGAAACGGCACTTCCGGGTTGGAGTTCAGAGCTCCGTTGTTGAGGTGCTTTACAAAACAAACACAGCTACTGTTTGCAAGGGGGGGGGGGAGGGGGAGGGCTCCGTTTCCCCAAGTTCTCTTTTATCTGCTCTTTAAAAACAAACAAAGCCCCTGCTGTTTGCTTTCAGTGATTGAGAGAGAGGCAGGGGATGTGGAGGTGTGTAAACTTAGGAGATAATGAGCTGACACTCTGTGGAGATTCCAAAAACCCACTCTCTCTCCCAACACACTCCGTGTCAAAGTCCCCCTCACCCCCCCCCCCCATTTGAAAAGCACGTTGCAGCCACTTGAATGCCCATAATGCACCGCTCCCAATACAGCTGCAAATGCCTCAAATGTAGCCACCTTACTGCGCTGGCAGCTGCCAGTGTGGACAGGCTGCAGCGCTTTCCCTACTCAGCTGTACGAAGACGGGTTTAACTCACAGCGCTGTACATCTGCAAGTGTAGCCAAGGCCTTAATAGCTCCACTGGAGCATTTCTGCACTAGTGGTGTGCGTAAGTGGTGGGTGAATCTTCTGACTGAACAAGAGGTTCTTACATATCTATACAGCAAAATAGTTCAAGTAAATATACTTTACAGCTAGATTTTGTGTATCAATGATTTTAAGTGCTTTCTAAACAACAAGGAAAATCCTAGACAAGAATCTAATTAGGATACATTAAAGATCTCTGTTACTTTTGCCAAAAATTCTTATGGAATGTTATATCTGGCCTGCCTTGGCTTTTAAAGTTAAGGTCGGCTGTGGGACCCACATTCTCTATATTCCTGAACTCCTATTGCTGTCCATTTTCTACTTAAGAACGTTTCAAGTTTACTGTCTACATACATGCGAGCCACCTGCCTAGCCTGAGAGCTCATCTTCTCAGTAGGAGATAGCTACATCTCATCTTACCTCAAAACTGTAACCTTACTCACTCCCCCTATAGTCAATGGATTCCAACATTTTCATGTTTCCAGCTGCAGCACATATAACCTTCAAACATTCACCACCAAATTTCTATTGCTCTTCATACAGAGTTCTAAGTTTATACTTGTATAGTCTGAGGCCTGCCCATACACAGATAGCTACCGGTACCCTCACTTTCTCCAAAAATAGACCCATCCTCACCTGTGCCCCCATGACAAGTCACCAAAGTACATGTATTGTAAATACCTATCAGAGGTGCCAATGTCAAATGGACAATGCTCACTACAGTTGGGTATGAAGGCTGAGAAGAGAGAGTGTGGAATCTAAACTCTGAGTTTCCAGACTTCCAAATTGATTTTTGAACAAATTTCACCTTCACTCAGAAATGTCTGGCTTTCAAGTGTAGTTTCCCCTTGTTCCCCACAAGTTTGATGTGAGAGTTGGAAAGGGCTTTTAGTGGCTTATCTTGTCCAACATGACTATTCTTCCTAAGACATCCCTAATAACTGAATGATCAAACATCAATGGTTTGATCTACAATAATGTTATAACGTTAATTCAATAGTTATTCAATGTGGCTTGAAGGCTGACCAGTTCGTTGTCCTTTCACCTCATTTCCATTATTCATTCATAGTTAGATAATGTGGTGCTGAGTGTGGTATAAGAATTTAGAAAGACTTTTTTGCCCCCTTTTGCTTAGCAAAATAATCAACCTATTGTTTTAGCATCATCCAAGCAAGGAAAATAGTTCATTTGTACCTTGGCACCATTGGGAGTTAGGAAATTCCAAACCCAAAACTGAAAGGATAATGAATATTCGACTTGGATATGCTAGAAGCAAGGACTAAACCAGACTTTTATACAAAAGATTTATTAAAAATAAGTTCTTGAAAAAAAACAAGAAAAAAAAAAACAAATTGTGACATGTATATACAGTAGCTTAGCATGGTGCATATAATACCGGAACAGTGAGTACTAAAGTGCACGCTGTACAAGGAATATGATTAAGGGACAGGGAATGTGGTTTTCCTTGAAATATGCCCCAGTAAAGCATGATGATAAAACAGTATATGGAACTTATCTTGGGGTTTTGGGGGGATTTTTTTTTAATTATAAAGAACTTTCAAATAAACATGGTTACGTAGAGGAACCTTCATGATCAATATCATGTATATGTTTAAGTCAAGATACAAATATAAGAACGCAGATGGAGGGTTTAGGGAACACAGCCTGCAGGTTATACTCAGTTTGTTCATTGGTATGTATGCTAAAGCCTTTGATCAGCTCTGTGTCTGTTATGGATCAATAAATCTTAGTCATTGGTTGTGTACTCTAATAAATTGAAGAAACTTGGATGCCACAGAATACTGCCAAAAAGTCTATTAATGGGTGCATCGTCAATCTCTACTGCAGTAGAGATTAAAGAGTCTTCTTCTGAGCTGTGCAGTTACAGAACACAACAAAACTGCTGGTTTTCTACTTCTACACCATATACTGTGTAACATCCAGAACCGCAAACTAGAAAATATTGTTTTATTCTGAAAAAGTGTATCAAACAGAAAATAACTTATCAAATTCATATTTGTTTCTGGCCACTTCACATGACTGTTCTCAGCTTCTCACAAATCTTGAAGTCATACTTAGAACAGGAGCTTTTCAGCTCAGTCTTCTGCCTGGGAGATTTCCCATTTCCAAGGGTGCACAGTGTACTTTAATAGCGAAGAACCCAAAAATAGCTGGAAGTTCAAATCAAACCATCCTCAGCAGAGTTCATGTTTAGCAATCTCAGATGTATCAAAAATTAGTTCCTTGCAGTACCCCCTTCAGTCCCACAATTTAATAAGACCATCCCAGCCACAGGTGATGACCTTGGATGTTTCATGTGGATGCCAGACTGCGCCTATACAAACTTTGTCATGTGCTTTTAACCTACTGTAGAGTTTTGTTGTCTTCCAGTCCCAGATGTTAAGTTTTCCATCTGCATCACCTGATATCACATAGCTGTATTAAAAAATTAAAAGCTGTATTAAAAACTCTATTAAAAACTCTCAGAACTACTTTTATTATTTTCCATTTTTGGAAGATTATTATAAAGCTTACATTAAAACAATGTTTTAAATTAATGCAAAAAACAGATTAAGGATAATTTTGTACTGGGGAATGGAAAAAGTTTAATAATCCAATAAGCTTTCCATTCAAGAGAGTCTGTTTCAACAGACAGTAGGAATTCCAAAGAATTAGCTTGCATGATGTGTTCTAAAGAGCCCGAGCTCTTGTTATGCAGTGATTCATCACATCATCTGTGAGGTAAATGTGGTAAGCAATGTGATTATACCATGCATTATGTTGCTTGAGTAAGAGAGCCTACTGAGAGGATGAGAGAAAATTCCAGGAAAAAAACCCTAATTTGCAGAGATTTTTCTTCAAATTTTTAGGGGATTTTTTTAAAACACTTTTGCAGTGCATTATGCTAAACATGCATATACTTGCTTTGTTATCTACAGGAAGTTAAATCGTCATAACTGTCTTAAAATAGCACCGATGTGACATCTCTAGTAAAGCTGCAGGTGGGAGTTAACTGTACAACTTCATTAGTCAAAGGAGAAGAACCACGCTTCAATCTAAAGTCCCTTACACCAGCAGAGGATCAGGTGTAGTGGAGCTCAGGTCTGATAAACCTCCTTATAGCCTCAGCCTGTCCCCCTCCATATGCTTCCTCCTCTCACTTTGAAGCGGCGTGGAGTGGGGGTTGTGGCTGGTGTGGGAGGCAGTTTAGCTGTCTCTTACAGTTGAGATTCCTCCTACCTTGGGAAGGCGTCTGGCTGGCTTAAGATCATATAGCAGCACAAAACAGCCTTTGTAGAATGGAGAATTTAGGCCAAAGTATTCACTGTGAGTACTTCAACTAAATGTTCATTTCTTATACTACTGGGCTAAATGTTAGTACTGAATCCATTGAAGTTAACAAATGGCAAAGGGCAAATTCCCCTTTTAACTTCTGCTGTGTGACTACAGATCATGCAAAGTTGGGTTAAAAGGACAGCAGCACATCAGTATCTTACAAAGGGTTTCAAAAACAAATTCAGCAGGGTCTCATGACAACTTTAAGACAGAAGTTAGTTTTCATAGAACTTACCTCATGTCAGGTGAAAAATCAACTTGACAAGCATAACCTGCTACCATGTGACCCTTGAAGATTTTCTTTTTGTTTAATCTGAATCTGTTCTGAGCTCCAAAAATCAAAATCTGATTATCCATTGATTGACAAGCCAGCCATTTTCCTGTATGTGCAACAAAGTTCAGGCAGATGTCAGTCTTATTTTGAATGAGACTACCACAGCTGAAAAAACAAATCTGACAAAGATTCCTAGAACTATCACTGTCAGTTTTGGTTTCAACAATATTCTGTTAATAAAGCATTTAGTTAAATAATATGCATGGCTTCTACTGTGTACTATAGAGCTGAGAGCTAGACCCTAGAATGGCATATTAGCAGTGTTCAGTCAAGGGAAAAAGGTACAGACTTTGCTCACATCACTTGTGTAGAAGGATTTCTACTGTTGCAGACACAAATTTCATCATACGAAAGCAGAAACCTTTTAATTCTGTAAGCAATTCTTTCTAAGCCATTTGTGACACCAAGTAGAGTTATCAGTCATACCCATGGAAAATTTTCGTTGAGATGACTTCTACCTATTACAACTAATAAAGGCAGAATCTAATACTGGAGATAGTTTGGAAGCGTATCCTTGCACGTATGCTCAATTGCCTATAGTAACTTTCTCGGTTATAATTACACTATACCATCCAGAGATTACCCCTGGTGACTGTCACAGTTTAAAATACAGAAGAGCCTTAGACAAAGAACAGGACAGGCGAGCAGATATCCTAACTGGTCAATCAAATAATTGAAACCAGGAGACAAAGTTCACAAGATGAGTAATTGATGAGATGATCTGCATTTTAAGTTGTGGAACAATAAAGTTACCAGTGGTTTTCTGTTTTTTTAAAAAAGAGCAATTTTACTTGAGTGTAAAGCAGGTCTAAAATGTGTTGAAGGATTTTAACCATGTAAATAAATCCTAAATATCTAATTTTCAAACCATCTTTTTTTTTTTTTTTTAAGTTTCACAATTCAACAGGAGAAGTGTCTGGAAGGAAAAAAGAAGGGATGCTTTCTTAATCAATCATGTGTCCACCCTTCTTCCTGTTTTGGTGATGGGTAGGGAGGAGAGGGCAGCACACTAACTTCTGTCTGGAAATCCAATGCAGATGCTCCCAGGTGGGCAAGGGGACATGCTGAAGAGAGCAGCTGCTCCTTGAGCCTTTTCTGCTGGACATATTCCCTCTACCCTGAGCAGTGACAACACAGTGACTTTGAAAGACTTTCTCAAGGGTCCCAGGGTCCCACTATTCTCCTCTTCTGCTCCCTTACAGGATTTTTTATTCCCTTTTAGCTTTGTTTGCTCCTTCTATCGCTTGCAGAAAGAGAAATTTGAAACAGACAGCTCATTCAAAAAAAGAAACGAACTTGGTCCTCTCACTACAGAGAAAGTAAACGAAGACTTTGTCCACTTGGGAACATTTTTTGGTATAACCCTAGATGTTAAACAGATAGTTATACTGATATAACTCACCCCATTTGGTTACTCTTACTCTGGTATAAGAGTATCTTTTTCTGGTTTAGCTTATGTCATCTGGAAAGGAATTTAAGCTAACTCTCAAAATGACAACAGATATCCATATGGGAGGGTTGATACTGGTATAACTGGTGAAACTTTCCTGTGTAGACAAGGCCTAACTAAAGTGTTCACTTACCATTTGGAGACAAGGTGACTGCAGGCATCGAGTGCATACTTGGCTCTGCGATGTACTTGAAATCGACAGGAATGTCCCTGCAAAGGAAGAAATGTGAATGGATGAAGAACTGGAAATGTTTCAAAGGGCTACCCAAAGTCAGCTGATGTAATCAACCACTGTGAAACACAGAATGAGAGGTGGTGTCCAGATGAAAAATGTCTAAAAAGGAGTTCAAAGATATTAAAAATACCGCCCAGTGAACTCTTACTGTGGTGCTATCAAAAGAAAAACGGCCTTGTTTAATACCTCCAGTTGTGAATAGGTTTTGGCGATGGATGTAGGCCAGGGGTTCTCACCTTTTTCCTTATGAGCCGTCACCCCCCCCCCCCCAACCAACATGCTATAAAAACTCCATGGCCCACCTGTGCCACAATAACTGATTTTCTGCATATAAAAGCCAGGCCTGGTGTTAGGAGGTAACAATCAAGGCAGTTGCCTGGAGCTCATGCCACAGGGGCTCCCGTGAAGCTACATTGCTCAGGCTTCGGCTTCAGCCCCGAGTGGTGGGGCTCAGGGCCCTGAGCTTCAGCCCCATGTGGCAGGGCTTCAGTTTTCTACCCTGTGCCCCAGTGAGTCTAATGCTGGTCCTGCTTGGCGGCCCCCCTGAAACCTGCTCACGGCCCCCCAGACCTCTGGTTGAGAACCACTGCTGTAGGCAATGCAGAAAGTATAGATTCCCCCCACAATAACCCTGTCTACACTAATAACAAAAACAGTTTTCAGTCACACTTGAGGGAGGCTGTGGGGTAAGGGCAGCGGTGTTTGAAAGTCAGTGCCAGACATTACTCCATTCCTAGAATGGACAGGCAGCGTATGAAAGCTCGCGTGTCTGAACCTGCTCCCTCCCCAAAAAGCAATCTTCACTCCAGCTAGGAAGAACTCTTATGTAACCTGTAAAGGTTAAAAAATAAAGCCACATTATGGAAAATACACTTCCAGCATTTAATTCTAGTTAGAAGGAATTGAAATGCAATGTGGGTTTTGATGTCTTCTCTCTTCACAAATTAATGCAGGCTCATCTGCTGGAATTTATTCCAGGCAGCTCTGCTTTCTGTTAAAATGTACCAGATGTAGTCAGGACTGCTGCAGGATGTGCTGCCCTAAACTACTAGGCAGAATAAAATACATTTACGTTTCATACTGGTTTCAAGCCAAATTGTGAAATAGGAAGTAAGTAAAAATCAGCTTCTTAAAGGTCACCAAAAAATGCTGCCATGGTTGACTGACCTAAAACCAATTTAACCTCAATGGCTGTTCTCACTGGAAATTCTAAACTGTGAGACCTGGTACATTTTCATCAAAACCTTGTTTTATGAGCTGACAATTAGAAGTGGTGAGAGTTTCTAACCTTCACTGGCAAAAATTAGAGAGTGCTACACTGTGATTTCTTTCCTCCTGACAAAACCTAGCAGGAAATAAAAGTTAGGGTCTCCTGAAAAGTAAAGGGAAAGTGCTTGGAACTGCCTGAGATATAAAAGCTCTTAAAAGATTTCAGTTTCCTTATGGGAGCTTGGGAACTATGGAAAGACAGAACACTGCAGGGAGATCACCTAAAGCTTATGGATTGCATTAGCCTGGTCATCCTAGCAGTGAATGAAACCAGCATTAGATACCACTATGGGGTACTGGTTCACTAGTGACTTGGAGGCAGGAAAATTTTGAGCCGAGTGTCATCAACATTATGATGGCACAGCAGCCCAAACCGTTTCGCTGTTTCCCTGAGTAGCACCATGAAAATATTAAGGAGTGAGAATAAAATTCTGCATTTTCCCAAATCAAGGGGTTTAGAATACAATGACCACCTCAACTTTAATATCACTGCCATATGGATGCAATAAGTAGAAAGCAGGGAAACAAAGTTCAGAATAGCCCAGTTAAGATTCCACTGAGCAAATACAGTTTATCTGAAAAACATTTATTGTTCTATATTCTTACTGTTGCAGTTCCACAAGGGAAGGACACTGCAATCCAGTAAACATGAAAGCAGAATCTGTACACAGCATAACATTCGTGAAATGGAGATTCAATTATCATGGGAGGAGTTGTTCCCAGCAAAGTCTGACATGTCAGACCACTCCCAGCATTGGCCAACTGAGGTTTGATTACAAAACATCCTAAACATTCCTCTACACAATTAAGAACATTAAAACACATTAAAAACTTGTAATTAAATATAGCTTTTAAAAGCATATGCAGCTCACATTTACTTTTAAAGCTTTTTCTGGTTCTTGTTAAAATCAAAATCTTCAGGCTTATTATTAATGTAAAGTAAAGAGATATTTGTATGTTTAAACATATCAAGAAATGAAATAATCAATTAACCGAGCCATATAAAATGCCTGTTATAAAACTAACAGAAAAGAGGGATTTATTCACAGCAGGATTGGTGACAACTTGACATATGAAATTCTTCAAGCTCCAAAAGCTGCAGTGCTGAACACATTCATTTAGTTTTAATGCAAATGTAATTAATTTGGAGCCTGAAATCTGTGACATTTGTCTACAGACAGAAAAGCATATTTCATGAATGTTCTGTACAACAGTCCACAGCGCTGAATGAGCAGAGTGGGAAAAGTGCTCTATATCAGCTTTATAAATCAGTCTGTTAAGCAAAATTTGAATTATGGAATATGATCGATTCTATAGTCCCTAATATCTGAATGAGACAACACTATCCCTGTGGCTTCTAATATAATTTGAGGATATCTACATTTGGGACAATCAGGCTGTGATGTTCTGTGACTAGATTCTTTGTGGTGGGAAGGAGGAAAGGGAAGGGGACATTCCACCCTGTAGCTATTTTATTTTATCCATTATCAGGAACCACAAGAAACAAGAGCATCCAGTCCCAAGAGGCAGCAGTTCTGTGCAAGAGAGACATGGATCCACAAACCAAACAGAAGAAATCCCTGTTAGCAGTCATCACACCCAAGGACTTTTCCTACTCCTTAAGGGGTTAACTGAAACTGCTTGGAGCTAACCCACCAGTACTCTGTCAGACCGACAGTCCTTCCAGATGAGGAATTTCAGACACGGCTCCTTCCAGAGCCAGTCAAAACACCCACTGAGTCAGCCAGAGAATGATCTGGGCACTTCCTCTCACCTGTGTGGCCAAGTGTACTGCCTCCACAGAGCTCCCAAACTGCTAGCCAGGGAGCGCAATCCACAGCACTGGACAGAGATTGCCATGTAACAGCATGTGGCAGCAGAGCTAGCACAAGCTTAAAATGAATCTCAATATACCCTTCACTTTTTTTTTTTTTTTTTTTTTTTTTTTAAAACAGGCAGTAACCGCGCGGTACAATATGGACATCAGTTGAGCACTGCTGTGACCTAGATTCCTCCATACGTGAAGGGCAATGCAGAACTACTGTAGATCCTAAAGAGAGCCAGCTGGATTAGATTAAAAGGCCAGAATGAATCATTTTCTTTAATCACCAAATGCTTTTTGTAAGTTTCAGTAACTGAACAGAACACCTCTCTCCCAACTCACATTAGAGCTGTTCAAATAATAGTTCTAAATGAGTCTTTTCTTGGATGGAATTTCACACAATACTGCCACTAATTTTTTCCAATGTTTTTACTGTGCTTCTCAATGCAAACCAACCCCCCCCCCCCCCCCAAAAAACCACCTGAAAAACTAGAATGAAACTGTTAAACTATTTGATTTATTAGTTACCTTTACAGTACTCTAAAGTAGCATGGCACAGGCAATTCTTTATACACATAATGTAAGTGCTGATGCACCTCCTATGGGACAGCAGCTGAGAGAAAGCATTAACGGAACGTTGTCTGCCACAAGCTGATATGGCTATGCCCATTGTTTCCATGTAACACAGCCCATGGCGCCACTTTTTCTTTAGAAGCAAAGTTAAAATAATTGGATTGGTTGCGTGTGTTACACAGGAGTAGGAAGCAAATCATTTCACGGATTAAAAACACATACCATATGACCGACTAGCCTAGAAAAAATTTCTAGCAAGAATTTGTATATGACTGCAGGTGCTATGTTAGACTGATTTTTATCTAAACCAAACAAGATATTGTATTTAATATGGGCCTAGTACAGTATATTGAATAAATGTGACCTGAATGCTCTTGTGCATTCATACTAATGAAGTCTGCTTTAAACGATGAAATTCTCGGCTTTGCTTTTGGATAGAGTTAATGAAATTTTACAGGTTTTAAAAAGCAGTGCTCAGATAATAAGTACTGCAACACAAGAGGGTTGTAAGCCAGTAAAAAGAGTTAAGTGTTAGACATTTTAAAAATCTTTACTTCAAAGGGATTTTAAAAATACAATTAATTGCCTTGCATCTACTTTCAGGAAGGGATGTTTCATCTGACTGAACAAATACGTTAAGAACTGGCTCACAGACTAGCCTGTGGACTGCAGAACATATGGGTTTGGTGTGGAGTATTTAACGATTGGTCAACAGCACGGTAAAATAGACTAGAAACTAGCAGCAGGAACATCACCGATTTTTTTCTGGCACTGCTTCTTTTTAAATATTTCAATTACTGTAGAGAATAAAGTTACATTCATTTAACTTTTTGTTTGGCTAGCCAGAAGTTACTGCACCAAAACTTCAAAGTAATTGCATTGATTTGACTTAAAAATTGTTAACTATTTCCCAGTTTGCTCTGTATTAATGTGAAATTAAACTTTGGGAGGTTTGAAACTTACCATTCCCAGACTCTTAAACTCTTGTCATCAGATGTACTCACAAACCGTCTATTCTCATCCACAAACACAATGGTGTTGACAGCTCCCAAATGCCTATCGTACTCCTGCACAATCTCCCCACTTCGAATGTCCCACTGCAAATTAAAGAGCCAGCGTCAGAGCCACTTAAGTCCTAATACATTCCTGAACGTGAAACTATAAAGCTTCTGATATTTAGTCAGACTTTCAGGTCAGAGAGCAAGCACTCCAGCAACAGTCTTGGAGGGAGTGTTCATTCACAAATACTGTTAAGAAAGGAAAGAAAATGTCTATGATTCTGAAATATAATACAGGCATTGCAGTTATACAGCAACTACATTTAAACTTCAGGTACAAAAACTTTACTTTATAAAACTATGAGATCAGGAAACATTTCATTAAGTTCGGAGTCTCACCTGTACAATTTTTTTATCTGACATTCCTGCCACAAAAAGATTTTGTTTATCTTCATCAGGATTGAATTTGACACAGTATGGAACCTTCCTGTTTGTGAACCTTGAAACACATTGCCCTGTAAACAGACAAGCCATTCAAATTAGATCAGTTCAAAAGTTTCACAAGCATAGTTTTATAAATGCTCGCAGTAATAAAATATCATAAATTATCCATCTTTGTACCTAGAGATGTTTTACTTAGTTTAGATCAGGAGAAAAAAAAAACATAGGCTTTCAACTCCCTGAAAGAATCAGAGATTGGGAATTATTCTGGAGATGACTTGGATCTTGTTTATATTAGATCTTTTTTCCCCCCTATAAAGTTTCCCACCATTGCTACCTGATTCAACCCAGGCAGCTAGTCACACCCTGGACCTGATCTTTAGCCTAGATATCAATACTGAGGACATCACAACTCAGCCACTATCTTGGACAGACCCATCACCTTATTAAGACAGTAGTCAGAAACCTCCAACTGCCAGGCAACAAGACAGACTAATGATCTTGATTCAACCCTGAATACGCATGGATGCTACCAAATTCCAAAGCCTCCTAAAAGACATCAGCACCCCACCGTGAGTCATCACGGACCTGGTGACTCATTATCACCACCACTACTAGACTCATCACTTGTAGAGTTCCACAAGGAATAATTCTCTCCCCAGTCCTTTTCAACAGAACCCTAGGTGAACTGGTCAGACAACATGAACTCAAAGTGCCAGCGATATGCAGAGGACACACAGCTTTACCTATCCTCCACCGCCGCCAGCAAGGCCCAATGCTTGGACAAGATTAGCTGGTTGAAGCTGATCTCAAGCAAGGCAGAAGCTATGGTGACAGTCAGAAGAAAACATTTTGAAGAGTTTGCAGCCAGAGTATATTTTCCTTTGGTTGAAGGTACACATCCACAATTGGTCAATTGAGTTCATAGTTAAGGAGCACTCCTGGATTCCTCACTGATGCTAAGTACTCACACAGCTGCATCTTTGAGTAATGTTTTCTATCATCTCTGGCTGGTTAGGAGACTCCACCCCGTACTGGCAAATGATGACTTGGCCTCTTGCCTTCATTACCTCTTGGACGGACTACAGAAATACAATACACTGGGCATGAAGCTGTCAGTGCTTAGGAAACTCCAACCAGTATAGAATGCTGAAGCACATCTTCTCAGCAACACAGGCTACTGCAAACACCCCAAGCCTGTCCTCCGCGCCCTACACTGAGCTTCCCATAGAATACTGAATCCAATTCAAGTTCTCAGTCCTTATTTTCAGAGCACTCAATGGCCTGGACCCAAGGTATCTAAAAGATCAACTGAAGACTGTTTGACAACTACACTCCTCTGGACAACAGTACATTCTATAATAAGGGTATAACTCATGTGTGGGAGACAGAACTTTCTCCAGGGGCCAGCTCAGGACTGTGGAATGACATTCCCAAGGAACATCAACAACTTCACCACGTTCCGCTCTTAATTCAAGATGCACTTATTTGACCTTGTCTTCTCTAACATACATACAGGGTGGTGTGGTGTGGGGTGGTGTGTGTGTGAGTGTGTGAGAGTGTGAGAGATGACAAGAGTGGTTAAAATGCTGTCAGCCATGTGCATCTTTTTTATATATTGCTATTTCCATTGTTGCCTCCACAAGGTAATTTTAAGGAAAACAATCATAGACATGGCCTTGCAAACTAGGGGTACGTCTATACTTACGCGTCCGATCGGAGGCGCGGGATCGATGTTCTGGGTTCGATTTATCGCGTCTTGTCTAGACGCGATAAATCGAACCAGGAAGTGCTCCGCCGTCGACGCTGGTAATCTAGCTCGACGAACGGAGTAGGCGGAGTCGACGGGGGAGCCTGCGCGCCGCGTGTGGACCCCGGGTAAGTGCTTTTTCATTCGAACTAAGATAGTTCGACTTCAGCTACGTTATTCATGTAGCTGAAGTTGCGTATCTTAGTTCGAATTCTGGGGTTAGTGTAGACCAGCCCTAAGTGCCAGGAGATTATGAAGCCTTCTGAAGAAAGATGCACTCTACACAGCTCTTTAAATGGTGTCTAGCCTTGATATCGTATGTATTTTAGGAGGGCAGAATTTGGCCTCAAGTATGTATTGTCAATTAATATGCATGAGGAGAAAAGAATCCATTTTGACTTTCAAAGACCAAGCTGAATCTGCAGGCTAGCAGTTGGAAAAACATTTTTTTCCCCTTGTAAACTAAGCAAGGATGATACACACACCTTGGATACAAACCTGGAAGGCCCACAATATCATTGTAACAAAGCCAATTTTAAGTGAAGAGCTGAAAACTGAATTCATGCAGAACACTTGAGTTAATGGCATCCAAGTACAGAAACAGTGATCCTCATCTACTTATAAAGATCTGGGGGAGGCTGCTCTAGCCAATCTGCTGCCCTGGGCAAAACTTCAGTGTGCCACCTCCTTCCTATCCTCTAGAACAGTGGTTTTCAAACTTTTTTTCTGGCGACCCAGTTGAAAATTGTTGATGCCCGTGACCCAACGGAACTGGGGATGAGGGGTTTGGGAGGGGCTCAGGGCTGGGGCAGAGGGCTGGGGTGTGGGAGGGGGCTCTGGGCTGGGGGTTGGAGTGTGGGAGGGGCTCCGGGCTGGGGGTGCAGGAGGGGGCTCCAGGTTTGGGGCCTCAGGGCTGGGGCAGAGGGTTGAGGTGCAGGAGGGGGTCAGGGTTCTGGGCTGGGGGTGCAGGTTCTGGGTGGGGCCAGGGATGAGGGCTTTGGGGTGCAGGAGGGGGCTCCAGGTTTGGGGGGCTCTGGGCTGGGGTAGGGGATTGGGGTGCGGGGGTGGGTTGTGGGCTTACCTGCGGCGGCTCCCACTCAGGGGGATGCTAAGGCAGGCTTCTTGGATATCCTGGCACCGCGGACCGCACTGCGCCCCGGAAATGGCCAGCAGCAGGTCCGGCTCCTAGGCAGAGGTGCGCAAGTGGCACCGTGCGGCTCTCGCCCGCAGGCACCGCCCTCCACCCCAGCTCTCAGTGGCCGGTGCGGAGTCGGTGCTTGGGGCGGGGGCAGCGAGTAAAGCCCTGTGGCCACTGTGCCTAGGAGCTGGATCTGCTGCTGCCCACAGCGTGGTGTCAGAACAGGTAGGGACTAGCCTGCCTTAGCCGGGCAGCACTGCCAATGGGACTTTTAACGGCCCGGTCAGAGATGCTGACCAGAGCCGCCGCGATCCAGTGCCTTACATTCCATGACCCCGTACTGGGTCACGACCCACAATTTGAAAACCACTGCTTTAGAACAGAGGTTCTCTACTGAAATAATGGATCCAGGGTTTTGGTTGAAGTGGGGGCAAGTATTAAGTCACAGCGCCACACATTGTGGGTTTGACCCAACTGCCCCTCCATCATGATGGAGGGACGGCTGGGCCAAATTTGAGTGAGTGGCCTTGTGACCTGGTGTGGTGCACGGGGTCACAAGGTCACTCAGTTTTGGTCCAGCTGCCCCAGAAAGCTGCCTAGTTTGCCTATAGCTGGAATGGCCCCTGAGCTCTGATATGTGAGATATTTAAAAAAAATAAATAAATTATGGTACTGACAATTCTGTGTTACAAAGCCTCTTCTCTGGAGTTGCCCTATCCAGATTATTTTTACTCTTTTAATAGCTGTTTTCCTACATTGAGAAAATCTAGGTGAAAAGGACCTTGAACATGACTATTAAAAAAGTGGCCTGCATATTAAGTGCAAAATTGAAGATGACTGGCCGCAAGAAAGCTAAGATCAGTCACCACACAAGTTAAAGTAAAACAAACTTCATATATTTGGCAAATGCAAACAAAACTAAGGAAGTCTTCAGTTAAGTATTGAATATCTGCTAAATACCATAGAGGCAGAGTGGGAGTAGTAGTGCAGCATTAAGAAAACCATATTTAGTATCTAACAGGATTTAAAATACTTTTTTTTTATTGTGTATTTGGCCAAGACACTCAGCATTAGGTGAATATAATTATTTGTTAACGTCCTTAGCAATGAAAATACAAATGTTGTGAAATAAATGTCATTGCTAGAATTACTGTTATTTCTTTCTCCAACCCATCTGGGAAAATCCTTTTTTTTTTTAATCTGGAAGAATTATTATGGAATAAAATCCTTTACCAAATTATAATAAAATATTCAATTCAAAAATTTACTTTGACTACTTAATTTCATTCTTATAAGTGAAAGGGTGCCAAATAATTCTCTCTAATTTTGTAAAATGTTTGGCCCCATTCTTTGACTTTCTACATAAGTTTTCAGTTCAAAGTAATTTTTTTTTAAATAATGTGTAAACCCTTGTTACCATGGATTTTTAACTTAAATGCCAAGACAACCTTAACTGTAGCTTTACAGTGACAACAAAAACATTCGGGAGATGAGAAAATTGCTCTCCCTGTATTTGAAACAGCAATGTTCCACTGTAAGAGCATATAACAATAAAAGAGAAAGCATGGCTATTAAAACAGTAGCTATTTACTGCTAGTTACAATGATTATCAAATTTGAACATGTACGTATTTAAGCCTACCTGTTTCAGTGTCCCAGAGTTTAAGATACCGGTCATATGCTGCACTAAGAAATTGAGTTCCAGCATTGTTAAAGCAGATGTCTCGAACTGCTTTACTGTGCCCTACAAGATAAAAAGAAGTGTGGTAGAGAAGAATTAACTCTTTACCCCCGATGCTAGGAAATAGGATTTTCTGAAGAATGTTACCACAGATAGAATGCAGATAAACCACAATACTAATGGTCAATTACAGCTTTTAATTACACTCTCTGAAAACACAGAAAAATACTTACTAGAACTCATCTAAGAATATCTTTGTCAATTTAGTTCCAGCAGACCAATTCAACTGGAAAAGTAACAGTACCTCCTAAAGGCTGTTATGAGATTTGAAAATAAAGCCATTGGGAATTACTTCTGCAAAGAGAATGACTGCAATGCTGTGGAAAATTCTAAAAGGTCTCCAGATTAAACACAGCATACCTTTAAAAATAAACATCTATTCGAGGAATAAGACTGACCACAGGAGGCGTCCCTGCACTAGGAAAATCTTCCATTGCTACACCACCATAGTTGCAGCCCCACCTGTTATCAGTCACAGGGCTCATACAGAGACTGCCATTTTTATTACTGTATTGTCTAGACCTGTCCTTAACAAGGTTATGTGACACAGTGGCAAAACATCAACTCCCTAACGCAACAGCAGGGAATTTCCCAAAGCGGTCTAGTGCAGACAGCCAAATAGAAGTTACTGTACTTTGTTCCACTTACTGTCAATGCAGTTCCAAAGTGCAATCATCTTAACACTTAACTAGCCTAATGAGATAAGTGACAGGATGGTAATAGAAAGTTTAGATGACTAGTTTTGTTGACATTCATATTAAAAGTCTGCCCCCCACCCAAAAGCAATTTTTTTAAATTAAAATATTCATTTTGTCTGCATATTCTAGACATCTTAAAATATGATGGAGCTGATTTCCACTGCACTGAAATGACATGTACTGTATTGCACTACAAATATGCTGCACAAGTAGCACCTCAAAATCTACTATTGCTTCAAAGATTGTCCTGGACATAGTTATAGCAACAATGCATTGCATGTGAAAAAATATCACAACAAACATTAACATCCAAGACAAAAAAGTAAGGGAGAATCGAGGACTGAACACTATAGAGGAATTCTATGAAGAGGAGCCAACTGCTGGGCACAGCAAAATTCTGGGATGGCAGCTGTGACGGTGTACCCCATAAAGCTTTATGGGGAGAGGCTTATAAAATGTATACATGATGTAACTGGAATATGTTTTATGCTACATGTGCCATGTAACATATCTCTGTGAAAGTTATGACCTACTGCATCTATTCCTCCTGTTTGTATGCATGTATCATTGTTGTAGTTAAAGTTATGAATATTGGTTTTATATTTGCTGGTTTTATGCATAGCCTTTGTAAGAGCATGGGACCAGGTCTGGAGAAAAGAATGTGCAAGTTAAGTACAAGCACTTAACAGACAAAAGAAGGTGCAGACCCCAATCCACATCGGGGCCTGGTCAGGAATGCAACTGGCTGGACTGGTTAGGGTGCTTGGACAGGTGACTTGCCCATGTGATCCCAAAACTCCAGGGGAAGATGATGCTACAGAGGGGGTGTGGCAAAGGCTATAAAAGCCCTTGGAAGACCCCACCATTTTGTCTTCAGCTGGCTAAGAGAGAGACTCTCTACCTCCCAAGGACACACCTGAAAGAGACTGAACAAAGGACAAAGACAATAGGGGGGTGAGTGATTGCTGGACCCAGGCTAGGAGGAAGATAGCCTGTTTATTGGACCTGGTGAGGTTCTTATCTGTACACAGGG
Organism: Chelydra serpentina; assembly: GCA_037349315.1. Lineage (NCBI taxonomy): Eukaryota > Metazoa > Chordata > Testudines > Chelydridae > Chelydra > Chelydra serpentina. The sequence continues at coordinate 52,591,209 of JBAIAC010000010.1, forward strand.
TGATTAGACATAGAACTGCATGTTCTATTTTATTTTATTTAGTAATTCACCTTGTTCTCAAAATGAAAATAAGAAAGAAAAACTTGTAGCACCTTAGAGACTAACAAATTTATTTCAGCATAAGCTTTCGTGGGTTAGTACCCACTTCATCGGATGCATGGAATGAAATTATACTTCAGAGAGATTTATACAGTCTCTGTATCAGGGGCTCATTCACCTGCACATCTACCAATGTGATATATCATAGAATCATAGAATCATAGAATATCAGGGTTGGAAGGGACCTTAGGAGGTCATCTAGTCCAACCCCCTGCTCAAAGCAGGACCAATCCCCAATTTTTGCCCCATATCCCCAAATGGCCCCCTCAAGGATTGAACTCACAACCCTGGGTTTAGCAGGCCAATGCTCAAACCACTGAGCTATCCCTCCCCCCGATATGTGCCAGCAATGCCCCTCTGCCATGTACATTGGCCAAACCGGACAGTCTCTACGCAAAAGAATAAATGGACATAAATCTGACATCAGGAATCATAACATTCAAAAACCAGTAGGTGAACACTTCAACCTCCCTGATCACTCAATGACAGATTTGAGGATAGCAGTGTTGCGACAGATTAACTCCAAAAGCAGACTTCAAAGAGAAACTATTGAACTCGAATTGATATGCAAACTAGATTGCGTTGCCTCCGGATTAAATCGTGATTTGGAATGGCTCGGCCATTATGTTAATTGAATCTATTTCCCTTAAGTTAACGATCCTCATTCACACCTGTGTGACCATCTTGTTTATCACTTCAAAAGCTTTTTCTTCCCCTGCTGTCATGTTTCCTCTCAACTAATTAGCCTCTTAAGATTGGTCTATACACCTGGACCATCATGTTTCTCTGACTGTATAAATCTCTCTGAAGTATAATTTCATTCCATGCATCCGATGAAGTGGGTACTAACCCACGAAAGCTTATGCTGAAATAAATTTGTTAGTCTCTAAGGTGCTACAAGTTTTTCTTTCTTATTTTCATTTTGCTGACACAGACTAACACGGCTACTACACTTAAACCTTTCACTTTGTTCTGTCTGTCACTACTTGGAATCACTTAAATCCTACTTTCTGTACTTATTAAAATCACTTTTTACTGATCAAGTTACCTGGAGTGCGAGTTGTTACCCAGGGAGGCAAACAGCTGTGCATATCTTTCGCTCTTTGAAATAGAAGGCAAACTATTTATGAGTTTGCCCTGTATAAGCTTTATACAGGGTAAAACGGATTTATTAAGGGTTTGAACCTCCTTGGAGTTGGACACCTGGGTGTCAAAGGCAAGAGCGCTTCCAGGAGCCTTACAGCTGTTAGTGGACTTGGTTCTGACCTGAGGGTCTGTGTTTGCAGCAGATCAGGGGAATCTGGCTCAAAACAGACAGGATTCGGGAGTCCCAAGCTGGAAAAGGCCTGGAAACAGGGGAAGAAGTAGCCTTGGCACACCAGGTGGCAGCACCAAGCAGGTCTCTGTGATCCCAAACCATCACAGCAGCAATATCAAGTGGGTAAATAATTTTGGCATACTTAAATTAAATCCCCTGTGGAATATGGGAAATATTTAGGCCAGGAAGGCATGTTGCTCAGGTAGAATCAACTCCCCTGCCTTGCAGAATAATTCTGGTTGGCCATTGTAGCAGACTTGTAGGGACCCTACATTTTAGCTTACACACACTTTTAAAATAAATACAGCAGGTGAATCTGACTCATGACAGGAAAGTTCTGAAACCACAGTTCAAAGAGAAGCGTTTCTTCAGAGAGATTCTTTTCTGAGGCATCAGATTAGCCAATCTGCTTGGTGCCTTGGGTACTAGAAACATTGATAAAAGGGCACTTCAAATGACAGTACATCATTCTAGAAGTGTTTCCACTTCAAAAGAAAAACTGCTGCTTATAAGCTGCAGCAAAGACTGCTAGAATCTCTCTCGATCCTCTATAAAAGTTGTTAATTACAAGGGAAAAAATTGGACTTGTTCCATTTTTATATTTAAAAGGAGGCCTGAACAGTTTTTGTGAGAAGTTTTTCTCTGTTCCTTTTGCATTAGAAATTCAGTTCTTGTCTAGCCCAGAAGATAAGACCTAGTTAAATGATGATATCACAATTGTTAATTTTAGCAAACCCCAAAGTGTGCTAGGTACCTCACAGTACAAGTAAGGAGACACTACCTCTACTGTGAACATACCATCTAATTTGAGACATGACCTATTGAGGGGAGGAGTTAGTAACAAAAGATAGGGATCTATCCGATACATTTCTGGTAATGACCCATAACTGATTGATGCAATACACTAATATCTTGTTTTTATGGTCTAGAAGTCTTCAGTGCCAACACTAAATCATGGGGATTAAAAACAAAATAAGGTCATGCACAAATGCAGCCTCTTCAGCATTCATGCCAACACCATATTGAAAAGCTGACATTTTTCTCAGATGCCTACATGTCATCTGTGGCACTGACACCCTCCCCTCCAAAAATCACAAAGTAACTAAATCTACTTGGGTGTGGGGGAGGAGACAAGGAAAGAAGAATGTTGTTTTAATATACATTAAAGAGTTCAGTCAAAAAGAGGGGTTACCAATAAATGTTCGTAAGCATCTTCGTTCACCGTATACCTCCCATAGCTTGGGGGAGAAAAAACACAAAAACAAAAAAGACAGAAATGTTAATTTCTGCACCACATTCTTATTAAATGACAAGTTTCGCTATAGACATACATGACACTATAGGAGAATTTTGACCACAACTAGCCTATCTTGAAATTCAGAAATAATGTGAAGATTTGCCACAGACTTTCTGCAACTCTCTCAACAGTATGCAAGGGTGAACTAAAATGAAATTTAATTCAGCAATAAGAAATTAAACGGTCCAGTTTCATAAACTCAAAGCAGGAAATTTTCAGAAAAAAAATGTTTTGCTATCAACATTTGTCCCAGCTATAAAATTTAGCTTTACATAAAATTGTCTTCTACCAAATGATAGCAGCAGCAAAGGTAAGCTTAAGGACTTGTGACCTTCACAACCTAATCGGATTAGCATTTAAATGCTATTATTAAGTACTTATACTATGCTAACACCCAAATTGTTGTAGGCATTTTACATACACACATGAAACCAGAGTGCCTGCCCCAAAAGGCTTACAATTAGAGCTGTCAAGCAATTAAAGCGATGTATCCCGTTGTTAAACAATAATCAAATACCATTTATTTAAATATTTGTGGATGTTTTCTACATTTTCAAATATATTGATTTCAATTACTACACAGAACAAAGTGTACAGTGCTCATTTGATATTTATTTTTGATCATAAATATTTGCACTGTAAAAAACAAAAGAAATAGTAGTGCACTCTCTTTATCATGAAAGTTGAACTTACAAATATAGAATTATGTACAAAAAAACCCCTGCATTCAAAAGTAAAACAATGTAAAACTTTAGAGCCTACAAGTCCACTCAGTCCTACTTCAGCCAATTGCTCAGACAAATAAGTTTGGTTAAAATTTTCAGGAGATAATGTTGCTTCTTGCTTACAATGTCACCTGAAAGTGAGAACAGGCGTTTACATGGCACCTTTGTAGCTGGCATTGCAAGATATTTATGTGCCAGATGCATTAAAGATTTATATGTCCCTTCATGCTTCAACCACCATTCCAGAGGACATGCGTCCATGCTGATGATCATGGGTGGTACGTGAACCACCGGCTGGGGGAGGCTAGCCCCCAGTTCCACCCCTTCCACCCGAGGCCATGCCTCTTCCCCCATCCCCCCCACTGGAGCCGAGCCCCCCCTTCTGCCGGAGCCCAGAGCCGCCCCCACACCGCAGCCACTGGCCCAGGCCCACGGCTAGTCCCCCAGCCCCAAAGGAGTGCTGGAGGGCGGACGGTGCGCAGCCCCAGCTTCCCCAGCCCTGGGGGGCGGACAGCCGGCCGCAGCCTCCCCAGCTCCAGAGTGAAGAAGGGCGGGTGGCACATGGCCCCAGCCTCCTCAGCCCCGGAGCACTGGGAAGGTAGCGGCCCAGCCTCCCCATCTCTGGAGCGCCAGGAAGGCTGGCAGCTGCAGCCTCCCCAGCTCCAGAGCGTGAAAAGGAGGGCGGCGTGCATCTCCAGCCTCAGCGGAGAACTAGGGGGCTGGAACTGGAGGACTGGAGTTGCACACAGGGTGCGGGTTTACGCCTGGCTGTGTGGGAAGGCAAAGCCTTCCCCGAGCCTATGAGACCCGCCGCCCATGCTGATGACAGGTTCTGCTCAATAACGATCCAAAGCAGGATGGATCAACGCAGGTTCATTTGCATCACCTGAGTCAGATGCCACCAGCAGAAGGTTGATATTCTTTTCTGATGGTTCAGGTTCTGTAGTTTCCGCATCGGAGTGTTGCTCTTTTGAGACTTCTGAAAGCATGCACCACACCTCGTCCCTCTCAGATTTTGGAAGGCACTTCAGATTCTTAAACCTTGGGTCGAGTGCTGTAGCTATCTTTAGAAATCTCACATTGGAACCTTCTTTGTGTTTTGTCAAATCTGCAGTGAAAGTGTTCTTAAAACGAACATGTGCTGGGTCATCATATGAGACTGTTATAACGAAATATATGGCAGAATCCGGGTAAAACAGAACAGGAGACATACAATTCTCCCCCAAGGAGTTCAGCCACAAATTTAATTAACACTTTTTTTTAACAAGCATCATCAGCATGGAAGCATGTCCTCTGGAATGGTGGCTGAAGCATGAAGGGGTATATGAACGTTTAGCATATCTGGCACGTAAATACCTTGCAACACCAGCTATAAAAGTGCCATGCGAACACCTGTTCTCGCTTTCAGGTGACATTGTAAATAAGAAGCAGGCAACAGTATCTCCCGTAAATGGAAACAAACTTGTTTGTCTCAGCAACTGGTTGAACAAGAAGTAGGATTGAGTGGACTTGTAGGCTCTAAAGTTTTTCACTGTTTTGTTTTTGAGTGCAGTTATGCAACAAAAAAATTCTACATTTGTAAGTTACACTTTCATGATAAAGCGATTGCACTACAGTACTTGTATGAGGTGAATTGAAAAATATAATTTCTTTTATCATTTTACAGTGCAAATATTTGTAATCAAAAATAAATATAAAGCACTGTACACTGTATTGTGTTGTAATATAAAGCACTATATTTGAAAATGTAGAAAACAAAAATATTTAATACATTTTAATTGGTATTCTGTTTAACAGTGCAATTAATTTTTTAAATCACGATTTTTTTTTGAGTTAATTGTGTAAGTTAACTGCAATTAATTGACAGCCCTACTTACAATCTGAACATAAAAACAGATGAGAAATGAGGGAGAAGAATACAAAACACAGTACATGCAGCGTAGGCAGGGTGGTGATAGGCATCTATTTAACACACACACAGCCAAGTTGCTGCAGAAACCTTAATTTTTGCACTTCCTGACTTTATTTAACCGTGATCTTAATATTGCATTAAAATAGTTTCTGCGTTAGTTATTTTTACATTCAAAGGGGGTAGATATGGCTGCGATTGACAACTTAACTATTTATTTCTATGCAGAAGAAAAAAATTAATTCAAATCATTTCTGGGAGAAAAACTATGATGTAGGATGACTATTTGACAATTTTTAGCCTGATACAAATTTAAACAGAGGTCTCAAACCCTGGAAAAGTAGATGTTCTAACAGAAATTAGACTCAGTATTTAAATGCTGTGAATGCAACATTTGTATGAAGTGACGGTATATCAGAAATAACTTACTTTAATTTTACAGTCCATGGAGCAAGATAGCAATATGTGGCCAGAGAGTGGAAACAACCTGACTGCACTGACACCCTGTAAATAAGAACATAAACGATTAAGAAACAGCAGATTGAGCATGTGGATTTTTTTTCCTAGTTCGAGTCCCCTCTTTTCTAAAATGTTTAGATCAAATCCTAAAACAGAACCTTATCAGAAACGTTAAAAGATTGAAGAGGAGCCTGTACAATCTCCTGCTCCTTTTAAACACAGCAATGTATTTTAAACAACCGGTACTGCTGAATCACCAGGGGGCAATCCTGAGTCACTGCAACAGTTGTGTGCATGCCCCCTTCCCCTCCCACACTGACACCCACCCACACCATTACCATGGCAGCCCTTGGCAAAGAAATACAAATTGTGGGTTTGGAACGTTAGCTTTGACAAAAGAACAACACAGAGCTTCATAATACACCCAGTTCTGCACAATCATGATTACAATCCTCTTTATACTACAATCCTGTGACCAGTAACTGGGGCCTCTCTAAGCAGCCTCCTGGGGTCACTCCTAACTCAGGCCTCTTGCATGACAACAACTTCACCCACACAGGCCCTGACCCTGCAAACACTAAAGGCCATTTGGAACTTTATTCAGGTGAACAATCCCAGTGGGCGGCAATCGGATTTTTAAAGAGGTTACTATAAAACCAACAGATATGTATGTTGGAAAAAAACCCAAAAGACGTTTAGATAGACAATACTTTACATCATTTTACTTTACAGCACCCTGATTTCAGGATGCTGGTTTCCTACAAAAAGCTTATTTTATTACAGACACCTAAACAGAGCAAGGGGGTTCATAAAAATGCTACATTGCATATGAAGTTTGAAACATCACTAATACAAGGAAACTAAATCTTGAACTCAGAATGGGAGAAGTGAAGGAGACACTGATTCAGATAGTTTTCAAGTGTGTTTAAAATACTATTCCCGTTTATTTATATATAGTCTCCCAAGCCTGCTTAGTACTCAACAAACAAAAAAGGCACTAAGTTGACAGATACAGAACCAAATTTTCATAGCAGTTAAGCTGTATTGGCAAATTTTCCCCAATAAATTTGCCATGTAAACAGGTAATTGTTCACATAGGAACCATTTGCATGTGCACTTTTCTGATGAGTAAGCAACAGTTGCACTCAGAGTACACACAATGGACGAGACAAACCCATCTTTTCTTGAGTACTAGGGATATTCAATGTTAAAATCCCCTGCAAATCTTTTATAAGAAGTACCATGGAAATCAGTGCATGGAACAGTGGGGTGAAAAGAAGATTTCCTCAAAAAAAGATTAAGTACTGAATAGGAAGGACTCTAGTAGTGCAGCTCTACAGGGAACAGTAATGGTGGAAGGGCTAGTGTAGACAGAATACAGGCATTTTTACCTTCCAACTATCTTCACTAAACAGGATTAGCAGTCGTGGTGGTAAGAACTTCTGCAGTTGGTCTATATAAACTCTCCCACTAGTGCTACCATAAATGGAAAGTGCTGGTGCAAGAAAACCCCCACAAGGAATGAAAATCCTAGCCCAACTGACGTCAAAGGTGTTTTGGCACTGACTTCCCCGGGGCCAGGATTTTCACCCAAAATTTCGAAAGTTCAGAATTATGGAAAAAGCCAGACACAACAGCTTCAAAAGGAGGCAGAAACTGCCCAAATCATCTCAATGGGGTGGCAAAGATTAACACTGTAATGTCAACATTTCAGTGCTGCCCCTTTCAGCAAAAGGCAAAGCTCATGTGCTTCTCTCTCTAAGGACCAAAGCCCCAAATATCCCCAGCTGCCACAATATCCAGCTTGCTCTTTTTTCCCTGCCCTCCTCCAAAAGCTTAGTTATGCATTGTCAGTATAAAACGTTTGTCATATTAAACACTTAAATTGTGGGACTATGTAGAAAAAGTATCAAAACGCATAGGGGCTACTGCTCTACTTGTATCTTCATTTTCATAGATCATTCATTTGCACTGTTCATTTTTCAAACGTAAATGATTGTACAGCATAATTTCCAGCCTGCTGCACCAAAATACTAGAGATTTTAAGAACACAGCCCCAGAATTCAGGCCCAGCTGGTCACAGAATACACCAGTCCTTGATAACATTTTCTTCTTATTGCAGCTATTCAAACACATTTAACACAATGTCATGTTTAAGCACATTTAACATGATTAGAATAGTACCTAATGACCATGAGTGAATGAGGAACCTTCTGCTACAGCTGGCTCATTTTACTGGATGAGACAGTGGATAGTAGCCAGTAGATTAAATGTCTAGGGATTAAACATTAGGAGTCTCCAGAGTCTGCCTTGAGTTGAAAGCTCTGGGTAAGGAATGTGCCTTGAATTTTAGCATAAACTTAATCCAACTTGGGCCCTTACCATTGCAATTTGATTTTGCCAATAATGCATCTGAGCCCAACTCTGAAAAATACCTGCCCCTGATTCAACAGCTTCTGTTTAGTAACAACTAACTAAAGGGGCTCCTTCAGAGTGCAGTTGTGTTACTACACAAGGCATAGGCAGTCTCTGAAAACTAAGGGTATGCTTACAGTACAAAATCACGTCAACCTAAGTTACGTCGACGTTCAGCCACCACAGTAATTAAACTGCTTTTGCAAGTCCACATTACGCTCCTTGTTGGTGGTGCGCGTCCTCACCAGGAGTGTGTGGATCAATTTAACTGTCAGTGTGGGGCATTGTGGGATAGCTCCTGAAAGTCGATCTAAGCAACGCAGTTTCTACACTGACACTGTGCCGACCTGACTATATCAACCTAAGCTCCATGCCTCTCGCTGAGGTGGAGTTAAGTCAGCGTAGCGGGCGAGATACATTTCAACATAGATACTTACAGAGTTAGGTCAATGTAAACTGCCTTGCATCGACCTAACTCTGCAGTGTAGACCAGGGCTAAGGTCCAGACATTTTAAGCTTTATTTAGACTGAAACCAACACTCTAAATTTCACCCAGAAAAGACATCAGCAACCAATTTACAGATCAGAACACAGTGTGCCACATCTGCAGTCTGTTCTACCTAGAAGGCAAACACATCCAGTCCGCACTATCTGGACCCGCTGATGGTCTTCAAGGCTAGCTCTAGATTAGGCACTACAGTAGTTCAACCATTCGGCAATAAACACATTTTAATCAGAATAAAAGCTGTATCTAGAAGGGATGGACAGGTGCAATATCTTGGCCAGCTAGAAGTAAAAGAGTTGCTGGCCACTCTCATTTGGGTGCATGGAGAACAGTCTAGTAAGAACCTGAGATTTCAAGCCACTCCGATGATTGTAAAAGATAAACTAGAATTCAAGGAGCAGTTAAATAGTTCTTTAAAATGTTTCCCCTCTTCCTCCCAGCTTCATCTCAGGTTTATCTTGATTGAGTCTAAGTGAGCTGGCTTTCACCCAGGACTCTATCTCTAAGAGCTACTGGCAAAGTAGGAAAATCCTTCTGTTATTGATATTTAATATCACTGACTTTGTGCAATCATACATAAAGTCTACATAACTAGGGGGTTGCACACTGCATTGCTTCTGTAGGCTGAGCTCACTGTGCACACAAGGGACTCCCTGCATCCCTCCCACAAGTTCCCTGGGTGATACCCTCCCTCTCTTTCAGGGACTCCCCACACCTTCCACATCAGTGCTTAGGTCAGTGTAATTTTTGTCACTCAGGGGGTGGCTTATTCACATCCTTGAGCGACATAGGTTATACTGACATAAATGGTAGTGTAAACATAGTGTTGGTGAAGGAGGACTTCTGCATGAGAAACTGTAGTCAACAACTACACTGTGGAAAATCTTGTGATGTTATTGTTAATACCATGAAACTGTTTTTGATAGGGAATTATGTTATACATTTTCACAATAAGGGCAAAATTTTAATGATCCTCCAGAATTAAACCTAATTTGTTCATGTACTAGCGCAGGAGTGGCCAACCTGTGGCTCCGGAGCCACATGTGGCTCTTCAGAAGTTAATATGCAGCTCCTTATATAGGCACCAACTCCAGGGCTGGAGCTACAGGTGTCAACTTTCCAATGTGCAGGGGGTACTCACTGCTCAACCCCTGGCTCTGGCACAGGCCCTTCCCCCACTCCACCCCTTGCTGTCCCCTCCCCTGAGCCTGCCATACCCTCGCTCCTCCCCCTCCCCCCAGAGCCTCCTGCACGCCACAAAACAACTGATTGGGAGGTGCGGGGGAGGGCTGATAAGGGTGAGTGGGAGGTGCTATGGGCGGGGGAACTGATGGGGGGCTGCTGATGTATTACTGTGGCTCTTTGGCAATGTACACTGGTAAATTCTGGCTCTCTCTCAGGCTCAGATTGGCCACTCTTGTTCAAGTGTATGGGTGAAATCCTAGTCCCCACTGAAGCCAGTGGGAGTTTTGCTATTGACTTCCTGGGGAATCAGGATTTCACTACATATGTGCAAAACCTGCAATTGTGCATGGAAACTGGCAATGAGTATGCAAATACCCAATTTGTTTATGCACAATTTTGGAAACTCCAGAAAATTGGTCTTGAATGAGCTTGGGTCCATTGTTTTATAAATAAGGATCTCAAAAGCTACTTAGCCGCAAAGACAAAAATTTACATTATGAAAAAAGAAAAACCTCATTTTCAAAACAAACAATATTCCCTACCTTTGTATGTCCAGACCATACATGGAGCTGTTTTTTTGGGAGATAGCATTTCTCAGGGGGCACTGTAGAACGGAGATTAACGCCAACATCTTGAGGAACATGAAGATAGGATCTTCCCTGGTAGTCATACATTTCTTTGACTAAAAAATGAACAAACCAAAAAAGAGTACTATGAATTGCAGGGAACCTGTAGTTTCAAAGGTTACAGACTTGGGAAGATCCAACCATCACACACAATTAAGATTAAGAATTAGACACAAGACAGCAGTCCTGCTCTGAAAAGCAACTAAAAATTGCTCTTTGGATTTATTGTGTCCCAGCCATTTCATATTAAATGTGCCCAGTTTACAAATAAGAAGTTGAGTTTTTCTGATTGCTAATCCTGGAAACTCTGTTTTGGTTCTAAACATTAAGCTTTTTTGCCATCGCTTGTTTATCGCCAACAGCGATAAAGGTTCCACAGACCAAACAGGGCTCTCATTTAGGACTCAATCCAACTCTTTGGAAAACAATGGGGTTGTTTCCAATTGTTTCAACAGGAATTGAAGTCAGTCCATTACATCTGTGCAATCCTATTGCCTTCAGTGGGGCTGCACTGAAGTAACTGATGACAACTTGGGGACAATTTATATTTCTAACTAGCCCTGTGAATGGAATATAGTGCATCAATGGAATTGTTAACGAGTCAGATAAAGATCTAATTCCCCCTCACAGAACTATTGATCAGTCCGGCTAACAGCAGTAAAGCTAGTCTACCCCATCCCTAAAACCACCACCACCAACCAGATACGACTGAAAACAAAGAGGGAGAAAATCATCTAACTAAGAAACTGTCATATTTAGGCAGTGATGTTTCAGAGAATACCCAGCACTTGGACATTAGCTACAAAGGAGATGAACCTGCGCGATGGAAAGATAAGTATCTCTTAATTTCTAGATTGTCTCATGGGTGCATTTTTGAGGCAACATTAAGTTGTTTGAGTGACCTTAACTGTCTACTTGCATATTACTGAATATTTTAGGTAATTTAATACAATGGAATGTTCATGGAAATTCCAAATTAAGTTCATGTTTTGAGAACAATAAAGTGTTCTTTAAGGGTATTATGTCTGACTATTTTAGAGCCATTCAACCTTAAACTCCAGGTGAAGTCCTTTTGCATAGGAATAAGTTATCGATAATTTAATAAAAGATACACAGTTAGAGAACAGAAGCACTGATGACTTTCTGGTCATAAGCTTGTTTTTTCAGAAATCCATAATTTACAGCTGAAAAATACAGAACAAGCAGTTCTAACATTTATTCCTTGTCGAACCTTCCTCTGGGAAAACAGAGGGGGAAAATCACTAGATACAAATATCAGGTCTATTTGTTCAATATTCTTCACTTTGTTGAGTAAGTGTTATGCTATTGACATACCAGGGTCATGACAAATACAGTAAGTCATAAATGTAAGTGATACAGCTCTTTCCTTTCCCTATTATATGACTATGAGAAAAGAATTTCCAGTTATGTATTTTCCTGTTGGTAGGAATTAGCACCAATGAAGGAAGATTCCCAGTTTAAAAGTTACTCTCTTTAATTTTATTAACGAAGGCCCTATGCATGCAAAACTGTCATTGAAATGCTTGGGTATTTCACCTGCTGAGGGCTTTGGGATGAGGCCCTAAGTAATTATTCTTATGTAAAGATGCAAACTTTCAATGTGCTGCAACTCTACTTGGCTACACAATTATTCACAACATGACAGCAACAAAATTGGCATAAAATAAACTAAGAACAAAATTTAAGTGACTGTCTAATGTTTAATACATAATCTGTTGCAGCACGAACTGTAATCCAAAGTATTACTTGCAGATACAAGATTAAGGCATAAGACTGAACTTACATCAATTTGTTAGTGAAGTACTAGATCTGCAACGGGGCAGAACCCAAAACCCTAAAGATTTCATTTTGTAAAATAGTGAATGGCAAATTGAAGGTGACCGCCAGCGTTTTTAAAAATCAATATACAAACAGGTGACATTGCCACACTACTCTTAGCAATTCAAACCGGCACTAGTTCAAATTTGTCCCCTTACTGAGGTTTCCTTTTTCTGTTAATTTAAAAACATTTCAGTTGAGCTTGGCCATGAATATGGCTGTTCCCTGCAGGACCTCTCTCCCCTGTTCCTAGTTCCTCTATCTAAGGCTTTGTCTATACTAGGGATTCTTTGCCAGTACAGAATAGGTCCTATCATGGATGCAGCTATACCAGCACAACTGCACTTGGTACCGGTAAAACTCCCCCTCCCCCTCCATGAAAGAAATAGGCTATACCTGTAAAAATGCAAATTTGCTGGTATATCTGCACCCACACTAGGAGCTTCTGTCAGCACAGATATGTTGGTCAGATATCACAGATATCTTCAAAAGCCTGTAGTGTAGACACAGCCTGTGGGAGAATCTAACTCCTTTTATAGTTCTGTATTGGAGCTAATGGGATTCACATGGTATAGCTACCAGAGTGAGTCAGCGGTATAGCTGACACGAAGTCACAGGATATGTAGCAGAAATTAAAGCAGACTAAAATGGCATTACCATGTAAGATAGTCTTCTCCTCTCCAGGTTTATCATCTTCGTGCTTGCCTTTCTTCTGCCTCTTCGCTGTTATTTCATCCAACTCTTTCTGCTCTTCCTGGAAAAACAAAATGTGGTCTTGACTTTTTAAAAAAAAGTTACCCTGAAGCTGAAGACAAAAAGCCAAAACCGAAATATTGTTTATTTACTAGAATTAATGTACTTGTTAAATGCGAATATTAGTAATATTTTCCAGATAGGAAAAAAGCCAATTAAGTAACATTTTAACCAAAGCCAGAGCAGCTTAGAAAGTTAAACACACCCTAGAAAGAATTTAAAAATGATTCATTCTACTCATGATTATAGGCTATGTCTACACTACAGCTTATATCAGCATAATTTATGGCACTCAGTGGTGTGAATAAACCACTCCCCTGAGTGATATAAGTTATACTGACATAAGCGTTGGTGTGGACAGTGCTGTGTCAGTGGGAGAGCTTTCCCAACATAGATACCTCCTCTCGCGGAGATAGTTTTATTATGCTGACGGGAGCGCGCTCTCCCATCGGCATAGAGCGTCTTCACCAGACGCGGTGCAGCTGCGCCACTGCAGCGCTGTATGTGTAGACAAGCCCTAAGTGTCAATGATTGAAGAGAGGCAAGCCTTGCCTTTTTTTCCTACTAAAAAGTATTTCTTGACTATTCTTTTCACCTAGCTGCTTCTGTTATCATACAGCAGATATCCTCAGGCCAACAAAGTAAAATATAAAATCTCTTCTAAAGCCACTGTCAAAATTTTCAAACATACAACACTTAAAGCACTACGTTCAAATGTATCATTGCCACAGTGCATTTGGTCTACACTGGCCTATACTGGTGAAGTCACAAGATTTCTTCCATAGCTAGGTCTCTGCCATGGTATGTCACTATGTTGCTAACAATTCCTACCCAATACACTTTAAAAAACGCTCACTTCTGAGGGTTTGGCTACTTCTTTCTCATCCACATATTTTGCCCATGGTCCCAGGAAGCCATCTATATTAGATGCATCATTCTCTTTGAATTTCTTCCTTTTTTCTATTTTCTTTTGTCCTGTTTCAAATACTGTTAAACCTGCAGGAAGAAACAACACTATACACACTGACGTTTACGCAACATTTAACTTCAGGAATACAAGTCACTGTATTTTCAGTATAGAAACACCAAGTAATATCAGAAGGGAAGAGGTCTTCAGGATCACAATGCTGCTTTACTTATCTCCTTATGAATGTAGCTAATTTAATCCAAAGTAACGAGAAGATGGGTAGGCTGTAAGATTCTAGATATAATGGATGGTTAATATTTCCTAGCATCTCACGATAGCCTATTATTTATTTTCTATAAAACTGAAACATAACGGAACAGATTACCATTAAAACCATTTTGTTTTATATTCAATTTGACATTACTTACCTTGATTCTTTTCAGCTTCTTCTACAGAACCAATGTATTTAGTAGCAACATCCTGAGTATCTAGAGAGGGATCTAATGCATAACCTATAATTAAAGCAAAAATACCAGTTGTTAGCTGAAAATTTTGCTCCGCATACGTTCTCAGTGACTGATTCTCCTCTTGGTTCTCAGGGGACCTTTGCCCCACTATATCTTCCTCAAAGCCCTATATTTAAGATATCTTCCTAAGCCAAGAAGGACTGGATGAGATACGCTTTGAAGTCTATCAACTTTTCTCCCAGCCTAGCTACTGGATTTACTGCAGAGCATTGCCTGGTGCTTGCTTCTGACTAGACTGAGCGTGCTGCTTCCAGAGCGCTCAAACCTCTTACAAGTTTAAGCAGTCACTGGTCAAGTTATTGAACTTGGTCATGTGCTAAAGTACTGAGTGCTAACCTCAGGAATAGCCCTTAAACTGAACTGTTATATCAGCATATTAATTTTTAAATTTGTACCATTCTGCACGGATACACAACGCGCATTCTAAAAAATGCAACATGCTAGCACATAGTGCATTAAATAACTGGGAATGTGGTGGGAAGAACACAAGTAGATGGCACAACCTTTAATGTTATAGTAAAGATAAATAATTAAATCTAGTTTCTATGGAATAGGTGCACAGAATATTTACTATCAGGAATGCCATTTTTTTTTGAGAAAGAGTGCACCCTTGTGGACATATAATGAATTTTAATTACATATTTGAATGGGACAGTGTCCTTTGAAGACTCAAATAAGACCTCAGAATTCAGATAATTAAATCAAGAAAGTGAAGATGACCAACAAAATCCCCAGATAAATGCTAGAGCAAACACCACCACAGAGAGAACCGTGACACTAGAAGAGTCTCTCCATGGATTTCCCTGCACCAGCACAATTATTCCCCCCTTCTCTTGGGGAAAGTGCACTGCACTTGCTAAACTGGATTAGTAAGAAAGTGCACTGCAACATGGTAAATTGGATTAGAAAGTGCACTGCAACAGCAACACTCCCAGTCTGACTTTAAAAAAAAAAAAATACTGAAAGAGTCAATTGTTCTTGAAATGTCTAGAGGAGTCAGTAGAAGAGCAGAGCAAAGCAGCAGATCTTTTGGAATCAAGACTTGTGCTTTGGTGCTTTAACTCTGATCTGACCCTACAGAGCACGCTATACCTCCAGGTGGTCTACATGCATAATATAAGAAAGTGAAATATAAATAAATCCCTTTGTGATAAAATATGAAGCTCCATCATGCCTGTGTAATAACTTAGTAAAAATTATTCCAAGTTGTTATACAGATTATCTAAATGTTGTACTATCATGTGTTCGACACAATCAAGCTGAACAGACATTGCCAATTAGATTTACAGGACAACTGCCTGCTGTTACTGAGCCAGTCATCTAATGGGCTCCTCTAAGCTATAAGGTTTTTGTTATTAAAGCAGAGATTGTACTTTGGATATATATCAAAATCAATGCAGTGGTTTATTTGTCCTCAAGCTGTATTAACACCATCTCTGGGACTTGTTTGTTCAGTAGTGGGAAGGAGGGACAGCAAGCCACTGAATGGAGCAACTGAGCCAAATTCAGGCTTCAGTGGGGAGCCATGCTTACTTACAAGCAAGGTTGAATTTGGTCTGGTATCTTTTCTTATAGAAAAGCTTTTTTACTTTATAACGGGAAGTCTGACAGACTTCCAAATGCGGCTTTAATGGAAAGCATCCTTTTCTCCTATTGCGTTAGTGTGCTAGGCATTTACATGACCTGCCCTGACTCACATCTTTCCTTCAATTGCAATTAAAACTAGAGACATCAAGATTTTAGTCGATGTTGATTGGAAAGGCACAATTCCACTTCACCAAATATCTGAAAAAAGTTGGGAGTAAATAAGCACAAACAGGCCTCATGCACATAACAGAACAATTGGTAAATAAATCCTTTTAAAGAGGCACTCATAGTAGATTATAGGTTTCAGTGTTGTAGCCGTGTTAGTCTGTGTCAGCAAAACGAAAATAAGAAAGAAAAACTTGTAGCACCTTAGAGACTAACAAATTTATTTCAGCATAAGCTCTTGCAGAATGAAACTCCAAAGATCTGTATACTGACATTTTAAACAACCCCAACGGAATAGGTGATTGACAGACCAGCCAAAGTGAGCTGTACCTTGACAGTGACACTTGAATGCAAGGATAATATACTTCCGATAAGTGTTATGTGCAAACACTGATAGAAACACACTCTCATACTCTTGGGCCCTGTAAAAATTACTAGCCAAATCTTACTCCTGCTGTTTGGTGCTGGATCTGAGCAACAGTTCTTAGCGAACGTATGTAGAAGTCTTGCTTGTCCTTCAGACACTACATGCACAACACTTTCTGAAAAACAGGCCCCTTTCAAGCATCTCAAGTTGGCCACCCAAAAATCTGAGGCACCCAAGATCACTAGTCACTTCTGAAAATATAGGCATCAAACTACATTTATGAAAATAAGTGATTCAGATGTCTAACAACGAGCCACTTAGACCTGGTTCTCTGATGCAACCGAACCTATTCAGTGCCAAAGAGAACAAGAAGCTACGTCAAAGTTATATTCCTTTAATATCAAGCTAGTGGAGAAAAGCCTTGCCAGGATGGGCATGAGGACGAGGTGAAAATGTTGGCAAGATGATTGATGAAGTGGGCCTACTCCTAAATACTGATTAGTTTGGGGAATTTATATCTTGCCAGCATATGAGCAGGGGTGGGCAAACTTTTTGGCCCGAGGGCCACATCTGGGTATGGAAATTGTATGGTGGGCCACGAATGCTGACGAAATTGGGGTTGGGGATCAGGAGGGGGTGAGGGCTCTGGCTGGGAGTGCGGGCTCTGGGGTGGGGCCAGAAAAGATGTGTTCAGGGTGCGGGGGGGGGGGGGGGGGGGCTCTGGGCTGGGACAAGGGGTTAGGGCTCTAGCTGGAGGTGCAGGCTCTGGGGTGGGGCTGAGGGATTTGGTCTGTGGGAGGGTGCTCCGGGCTGGGACTGAGGGGTTCGGAGGGTGGGAGTGAGATCAGGACTGGGGTAGGGGGTTGGGGCATGAGAGGGGGTTGGGGGTGCAGGCTCCGGGCAGCGCTTATCTCAGTGCCATGTCCCACTTCTGGCTCCTAAACGGAGACATGGCCTGGGGGCTCTACGCGCTGCCCTGTCTGCAGGCGCTGCCCCTGCAGCTGCCATTGGCAGGGAACTGCAGCCAATGGGAGCTGCAGGGACAGCACCTGCTGACGGGGCAGCACAGAGACCCCTGGCTTCTCCTAAACGTAGGAGCCGGAGGGGGGACATTCCACTGCTTCTGGGAGCTGCCGCATGCGTGCGTGGAGCGGCCCCTGACCCCGCTCCCTGGCTGAGCAAGCCCCAGACCCTGCTCCCCAGCTGGAGTTCAAGGGCCGGATTCAATTGGCTGATGGGCCGGATGTGGCACGCAGGCCATAGTTTGCCCACCCCTGGTATAAGAAGTATGCCCCTGTCCCTTCCAAGAATGGGGACAGAAAGAATATTGCGGACAGGAAAGTTAAGTACTTATCTTAAGAAAAGTAGAATGAAAATATTTTGAGCCACAAAACTACTTGTTTTGTTTGCCAAGCAATACTGTAAAATAGAGGTTTTAGCTGACTGAGTATTGAATTTTAAAGAATCACACACAAAACAAAATTGTAATTCCAAGTATAGTAAATAAATTAAATGGAAGGCACAGAAATCCCTCACCAATTCCCTTTGCTTTCTTTTACAAAAGTATTTCACCTACAAGGCCCTCTATCTTACAACACAATTAATTTGCATTTCTAGAGACTGGTTAAAAAAATGCCAATTGAACAAAATGGGCCTTAACAGCTAAGGGTTGGAGGCCTTTGAAACCTGTAACTTTGAAGCAGGGTTACTTTACAGATTCTTCCAGTATGCTGAAGTGGAATCAGTCAGCAAAATTGCTTCCCACCTAGATTTATATAGAGACAGCTACACATTTCTGCTCTGCTACAAATCCAATTTACCATGAGAAATTTTTATCTTCCCTTCCCAAAACTGAAAGCCAATTTTTCAAGGTAAAGTTTTCGATGGACAATAGTACAATGAGACTCTAGCAACCTATTTGAGGAATTCTGGTATGTTTTCAAGTAATTCATAACAAACTTGCCAATATGCTGAGACATCAGAATTCTCATTTACTGCCCCTCCTAGTTGACCCTTCTAATGCTTCCGTGCTGGTTCTTCTGATTTACCGAGTCTAGCACAGCTAGACCACTTCTAGCACAGCTGTTCCACTTCTGTCATTTCCAGAAGACCTACATCTACAGAACCAACCCCAGAACAATACAAAGATCCTATGGACACAGTTGCCACTATTTTCTGTTACTTCTAAAAATAGGCGTGTCTACACTGCAATACAAGACCTATGGCAAGGCCATGGCTGTCCCAGGTCAGCTAACTTGGGCTCGCAGGACTTGGGCTGTGGGGCTATAAAACTGCAGTATAGCTGTTTGGGCGTGGGCTGGAGCCTGGGATCCAAGTCTCTGCAAGGGGGAAAGGCTTTGGAGCCTGAGGTCCAGCCCAAGCGCGAACGTCTACACTGCAGTTTTATAGCCCCGCAGCCCGAGCCCCAGGAGCCTGAATCAGCTGACATGGGCTCAGACTGGTGGCTGCAGGTGTAGACATACCCAGTGAGTTTCGCACTTATAAAATAGTACTTATGGTAGCTGGTGCATATGGAAACCAGCAACAATAAACCAAAGAGGAAACTGAAAAAGACAATGTGAAGATAGACACATTAAATGGTAATTTATGACAGTTGAAAGAATTACTTTATCCTCACGATTTACTGGATAAACATGGCTCACACGGACTCTAGTTTTCATCATTTAAACGTTGATGTTCCAATCCTGCAACTGATAGCACACAAGCAGATTGCTGCATGGCCACAGTACCTCAGTGAAGTCAATGGGACTCAGCAGGTGGGCAGACTGTTGTGCCATGCAATCAATTGCTGGATCATGGCCTTAATGACACAGTTTACTTTAGAAAGGAATCTGCATATGCAGATCTTTTAAAACAGTGGTGGATTGAGTATTATATGTTATTTAATAATTTGTGCGGAAATTTCAGAATTTGCCTGGTGGATAATTTATGCTCTTCAAACTCTCATACTTCATCAGAAAGAGGTGATGTCTACACTACCACTTGTATCGCTCAGGGGTGTGAATGCTCCACCCCCCCCGTGCAACATAAGTTACGCCAGCATAAGCACTAGTGTGCACAGCGCTACGTCGGAGGAAGAACTTCTCCCGCCAACATAGGTACCGCCGCTTCTTGGGGGTTGATTTCTTATGTCGACGGGAGAGCTCTCTCCCGTCAGCATAAAGCAGCTACACAAGAGATCTCACAGCAGCACAGCTGCATCGCTACAGCGGCGCCACTGTAACATCTCTAGTATTGACATTGCCAGAAGCATGCCAAATTAAACGTTATATTTTAAAAAACAACATTAGTTTATAATTATTAAAAAACGTAAGTGAAAAAATAAAAGCCTTATATGCTGAAATGTACAAGAAAACTTGTTAAAATGTAATGTAAATATACAGCACATTCTTTGTACTGAAAAAGCTCAGAAATCCACTTGCTTTTACATACTATAAATTTTCTATGGCACTGTTTCAATCTGAAGAACAGGATTAAAACAAGCTTTATGCTTTTTCACAATGTAGTTATTTGAAAGCTAAAAAAAGGTCTTTGAGATGAAGTAACTGGTTACTATGGCAATTGCCCATATGGATCTACATGCATAAGGAGATGAGTGCCTTTAACAAGAGTTCAAAGCTTCTAGCAAGCATCCTCTATGAGGCCATACACCCTCACACTGCTGAGACAGAAAACTAAAAAAAAAAGGGTGTTGGCATCAACCACCCCTCCATTTCCTTCCATTCATTCAGAAATCATGAACAAAATACTTAAGAAGTGGTGAAGGTGGGTGGGAAGTGTGGATCCATTTGCAACCATCATGAAGAACCAGTTGCTATGGTAAGTAGCTTTTTTAACTTTCACATAGCTACATTTTGCTAGATTCCTAGGACAGAACCTACTCACAATAAGCTTATAATTTTTCGTCAATTTGTTAAAATGTGAAACTGTAATTTCTGTCTGCTACATAACCACAACTAATGGAGGTTTTAATTAAAATGGTTCAGTAGGAGGTCTTGCATTTGATTAACGTTTCAGAGGGAATTACTGAATAACTTTTCCAAAATAAATGCCATGATCTATAACTGTGCAGATTCTCATTTAATATTATTTTGTAAATCTGTTACAGGCCCAACCACACATGTGACAGTTTAAGACAGAGATCAGCCTCAAGGGTTAAATATAAGGAGTTGTAGGTCTTACCATAAGTTGCAAATGTTCTTCTCTGTTGTTCAAACATGAAATCATTGATGTGTGTTGGTTCTGCATATCCAGAAAGCATATTCCTAGGTGCAGCCATCTGCTGAGTCCTAAACGGGTTTTCTGGCCCAAACTGCATCAACAAAATTAAAAGAAAGTATTTAAAGGTTGCACACTATTCTAGAAGGAAGCAGTTTCTTGCTAGGTATTTTGTAATCATCTAGAATGTTATATAGGGCACAAACTGCGTGACTTTCAAGAAGGGCAGTACATAGTGGCTTTAGCTTACTTTCCCTTTATTATAACTGAATATATGTCAGAATAATATTTGTGTATTATATACCAATTAGAATAGGAGTTTTTTTATGCATTAAGTAATTTTCAGGTTGAGCTTCTTGCCCACAGCACTATTGGGAAGGACAATTCAATAAAAAAAAAAAAAATCACTCCACATGCAAAAGCTCCCATTAAATAGGTAAATAATGCAAACATACAGAAGAAAACAGGAAAGGGGGAAGGGGAAGCTAAAACCACATATTATCCTTTTTGAAAGTCAAGCCCTAGAGAACTGTTGTAGCAATATGGAAATTGCCTTGTAAAATCTTTATCACTTAAAGAAAAAAATTAATATTTCAGCAGGATCAGCTGCACAACTACAGAATATAAACAATTCATACACAAATGAACACCTGTTTTCTAAAGAAAGTGCAGTACTATACAATTTTATATTTGTGCATTGGTTAAATGAAGTATCCACATGCTTCACAGAGAGTTGCATAGGAGAGTTTACAGAATTGGATATAGCGTCTAGTTACCGCAGTGATGAGTTGGGCTGAAAGAGCTGAAATGCAAGAGCAGAAGTTTCTTTAGATCTGCATGGCAGATCTTGATTTGTATATTCTGCCCTATCTGAATGGATTGCCATGTAAGTCAATGGGCTCTCTCAAAATATGGAGAGCAGAATATTCAAGTTGAGCGCCACTGTGTTGAGCACAAAGGAAGAGAATTTGGCCACCATCATTGTAAAAATAACTACCAACATTGATAAGCAGTGACACATGAATGTTTGCATAATAGTACATGTATTTATAATCTCTGAAGATTGCAGCCATTTGAGGGCTACGATCACACACTTGAGCAGGTCTGACATTCCATCCAGGAGAAGGCAATGGTACACATAAAGGACAGAAGTGTGTGTATGTACGCACATGTCTGTGTTGAGTCCAATAAACAAGCACATTCTGGACTGGGCAAACAGAATGAAGCACAGGTAAGGCTCATCTAGATACTTACATATGAGTACAGGTTAAGTATTCCCCATACATGGCAAGAGGACCAGTACTGAAATAGTGCAGAGCTGTCTCCCAGGACTGTAACATGTCACGCTCATAGCACATGGATCTTCCTTTCACATGTTTTCACTCCTCCCCAATTCCCAAGGAGAAATTAGAAACTGAATATTTTATCTGTATTTACCAAAGCAATCTCTCAAGCATTTTTTTAATGTAAAATTGATCACCACAAGTGATGCTATAGGTTTACTATGTTATTAGTCAATTAAACTAGAAACTCTATGGTTGTAATGTTTAAGACACTAAATTATCATATCGTACAGAGGCTGCATATTCTTGCCTCAGAACAGTTGATAAACCCTTTTTGATTCGGCTTCATTTTGCCTCGGAGAACACAGACTGTACTACAGACAAGTCTCATTTTACACGGGGGTTCCGTTCCGTGGTTAGCACGTAAAGCGAAAACTGCGAATAGTGAAACACTCATTGAGTTGAATGGCGGACGGAATCGCCGGCAGTACCGATGCAGTTTTTAATTCCCCCCCCCCCCCCCCCCCCGGGTTTTGCCGACCGTGCAAAGCTGAGTTCGTGCATGTTAAATGCGCCTAAGATGCGACTCGACTGTACTTATTGGCCATACATACCAATATTGGCTCAAGCTTTGCAAAAAAATAAACTTCCAACTCTGAGCAGCTGTGATTTCAAGACTATGACAGCTGCATGTATTAAAGCGAAGTATATTACCTTTTATACATGTTGCTTATTCCCCAAGGTGCTTTCCTGTGCTGAATACCAATCTCAAGATTAAATTGTTTTTAAATGTAATAATTTGACACATTTAAGAGTGCAGATAATAGAATTAACCGAGCCTCCTCTTCCTTGAAGAAAGTTTCCTATTCTTTCCCCTTACTTAAAATCTATTTTTTCCTTATGAATTTCAAAAGGAGAGAGAATCACTTAATCCATTAGATTTTTTTTGTATACTCAATTCCCAGTCGTACACCAGAGCAGAATTCAAGTACAGATCAACAGAACCACTTCTGATTCTGTACTTGCTTGCCCATACTAGATCAGGCCATGAATCCAGTTTGTATGTTATATGGTCTCCAGCAATACCTAACACCTGATGCTTCAACGAAAAGAAAAAAATACTCATAACTCACCAGCCAATTCCACAATAATTATATAGGAAGATAAAAAAAAATTCTTTCCTAACCCCTGGCAATGAGATTTTAAGCAATGAAGCATAAGGTTTGATTACCTTTATCTTATCTTGAATATTACTAGTCATAAAATTATCCTGTCCTTTGAAGAAAAAAGGATGTATCCATAATATTTGATCTCCTGTGGCAGTGGATTCCCCAAGTTGACAATATGCTGTGTAATGAACTATACTGGTTCTCAGTTTACTTCCCTATAATGCTCTTAGTCTCATCACGAGACAGGAGTTAATAATGAATGATTAATTTTCACAGTGATATTCCATTTACATTTCCTGTCTTTCTAAAATTCTTGTTAGAGGCCTATAGCTCCATGCTGTCTATAGTTACAGGAAGGTAAGAGAACTGTGTAGACAGCTCTGTATCTCTCCCGTATCAGGGACTCCACTAGCAGTTCACACCCCTCACCTTAAATTTTCTTTTCCAAGATGATAAAGAAGTAACTTTTCCTGAAGTCACCGTGGTCCAGGTAGAGAAAGTATTTAATTGATAGGTGCAAATCAAGTGCCACACATTAACTATGACTGCTGTGCTTGCTGGCTGCAATAACAAAGCCTTGAACCTGTCCCATTTGAGACCACTTGGGTTTCTTAAATCAAACATCTATGCAAACCAAAAGCCATAAGTTGAGACAGTATTCTTGTCTATTTGGCCCACTTAAAGTGCAGATTGTGAGCTTTTGTTTAAAATAGCGTCTAGCTCACATGGTTGCACAATAAGTTTTCTAAACAAAGCGTAACTGATGCAAAATGTATGCAGAGTCGACTTCCAATCTGCAGGCAGCCTTTATTTGTCTAAATGTGACATTAACTCTTATACTGGATCATAACACGAAGAGGTTTTCAAATAATTTATAAAATTATTTATACATAACTTGAAGGCTTAAACCACCGCTTTTAATCCTCCAGACAAACAGTTTGTATGCTATGAAAAATAGTTAAGATAGGAAAACAGTTCAGGTTGTTTTGAAGGCTAATTTTAGCCCAAAAGAATTTTACACACTCATACTGCATTCATTTAGAAAAAAAATGATTGAAAACACTTGCGTTAAATATTATGACATGAATACTGTTTCTATTGGTAATACTGGGTTTTAGTTTTATACCAAACTATACCCATTTTTTATAAGCTATAAATCCATACAACTTTTGGCAACTATTCCTACTGCTCGCTGATTAACATTATGAGTAGACATCAGAAGAACTGAGAAGACACAGGACACTACAGTATGTTCAGCCAGGTAATCTCCTGTACTGGCTTCTTAACAGCACAGTGCGCCACATTATCTGATTTCCACCTTTCCTACCTCTGTAGTTTGGTAGAGAAGAGCTCTTACGATTCTTCTCTTAGGGTACGTCTATACTTACGCGTCCGGTCGGAGGCGTGGGATCAATGTTCTGGGTTCGATTTATCGCGTCTAGACAAGACGCGATAAATCGAACCAGGAAGTGCTCCGCCGTCGACGCTGGTAATCCAGCTCGACGAACGGAGTAGGCGGAGTCGACGGGGGAACCTGCGCGCCGCGTGTGGACCCCGGGTAAGTGCTTTTTCATTCGAACTAAGATAGTTCGACTTCAGCTACGTTATTCACGTAGCTGAAGTCGCGTATCTTAGTTCGAATTTCAGGGCTAGTGTAGACCAGCCCTTAGACTAGCTTTAAAATAGTTTAAAGTTATATTACAAATGTACATGACATCCTCAGGGTACCTGTTTGTGTTACATGGGGTCTTTCACAGTTTGGCCAAGTTCTTATCTTTACTTTAAAGTCCAGAAGCTTGAGGCATCCCTGAATCTAGGGAGAACTTAAGGAACTCTGTGCATTTATTTGAAGAGGATAGGCATTGCAATGCCTGATTTTCACATTAGAACAGTGGTTCTCAAACTTTTGTACTGGTGACCCCTTTCACATAGCAAGCCTCTGTGTGCAACCCCTCTTAAATATATTAAAAAGTGTTTTTAATTTATAACACCATTATAAATGCTGGATGCAAAGCAGGGCTTGGTGTGGAGGCTGACAGCTCGCGACACCCATGTAATAACCTTGTGACCTCCTCAAGGGTCCCGACCTCCAGTTTGAGAGCCCCTGCATTAGAACAACTTTAACATAATACATTCCTTTTAAGCCACATACGTTTCTCAGTGGAATGCCAATTAATTTGGAAGACTAACATTTCTGGTTTTAATAAAAACATTCTTACCTCTGGTGCAAACATGGTGTCATAAGTGGGATTGTACTCAACTTCCTTGATAGCGGGATCGAGGTGGACTCCCGTCTCTACATCTTCCTGAAATATAACAAAAGTGCTACTGAAATGTAACCAAAACTTCTCATATACAGCTAATCTAAAAAACCAGACACTTATTTGACTGTATGGGGCACAGTATGCTTTTTTAAATTATACCTATATAATTTTACTTTTAGCTCTGAAGAAAAAAAAAATCAAGAAAAGCTTGGCGAGAATTCTTATTTATCAGTTAGATGAAGAACAAAAGTTTGACAAGTTTTTAATTAAGGCTCAACTTTACTGGTAAAGTTGTAAGTGCAATTAAAAAACCCATAACCAATTTTCTAACATTTTCCCCCGTGTACCCATTAGCCTATTGGAGAAAAAGCAATGTACCTTGGGAAAAACAAAACAGCAGGAGCTTGGGAAATGTTTTAGAAGATATTTCTGTAGATGCAGGGTTATTAGGAATTCCCTCCATCTCTTAATTCTCTTTCACATAGACATCTTATAAATAGAACCCTATGCAAACTTTCTTCCCTCCATGATGCAGATGTCTTTGTAAAGATGTCAGGTACTAAGGATCTCTGTTAGTCACTGTGTTCCCCTATTTTTCCCTCACAACTGCCAAGATTTTATGAAGTGACCAGTGATTTTGGTGCCCAACTCAACATATATTTTAAAGTGGCTCAATTTTCATTGAGTGCAAAACACCCATCCTCCGAAAATCTGACATCTCAATCGGGCACCCATATATTGAGGTATTACAATCATGTATCACTTCTGAAAATCTTGGCCTCCATCCTCAACTCCACTTTGCATCATCCCTCCAAAGTCGGTCAACATTGCTTTTGAGCCAACTGGCTGGCTAAAGAGAGAGATTTTTTCACTCCCCGACATGGATGAAGTTATTCTATTTTATACAGGAACTTATACCACCCTCCTCACTGTAGTACCTGAGCACCTTCCAGTAATGCATTAAGCAACACACCTCGCATATTTCACATGTGACTCATTCTTCAGCCTCTCCCCAGGGGAAATATGTGTATGCAGTGTAGTGTTTTGTTAGGTTTAATTTGTATGCTTACATTAAAAACATAGCAATATGCACATATATAAGACAGGAAGGTAAAAGAAATATGTGTTGCACTGAGATCAGAAGATAGAGAGGTTTTTGATAGTCCTTGATCCAGGTGAGTTGGTTCCACAATCTGGGACCTACCCCCCAAAAATCTCCATATTCCTGCACAGAAAAGCTTTCCCTTATGCTCCACTGTGCCTGAGAAATAAAGTCATTAACCATGGTCCACATCCTGGAGCTTTAGATGATCTTTTATGTATTCTGGACTCAGGCCATTGAGAACCTTGTAGATCAAGACCAAAACCTCCACAGCTTGTGGTAGCCCATATTGCTGAGGAGATACACTGCTATGTTCTGTACTAGCTAAAGTTTTCCAAGGCCTGACGGTTTCATGCCCAGGTGTACTGCATTGGTGCATTCCAGCTAGGAAGTGGCAAAGGCTTGTATAAGCAAGGTCAGATGATCATCCAAGAGAGTCTCTTTCCAACCAGAGGTGGTAGAAAGCATTACCTGCGGATGCTGCTATGCTTCAACCAAAGGAGGATGTACCATAGCTGTAAGCTTTTGTTGAACTAGGTACAAAATCAAGTACTGAACTCCACTACCCCTGTATGATAATGGATTATGTTATCAATGGACAGCTGGACCAGCCTGTCCTATTGACATTCTTGCCAAGGCCATAACCTTCAGCCTCCTAAATGGCAGGCCAGTAACAAATATGACTAGGAAGCTTATCCATCCAGAGCTTTTGAGTACTCTGGCATCCATTCAGGAGTTTGGACAATGGGAAGATCCAAGGCAGACACCATATGGAACACACACACACACACACACACACACACACACACACACCGCTAAACATGCTTCTGCTGCTACTGATGCACATTCTCTCCCACTCTGAAGGCGTGCTGTAATATGGCTTCTCTCCTTGGAAATCTACATAGGGATAGTTCTCATGTTCAAGGCAGAAATATATAAAATATATTTTTATATACATACCTCTTCCCTCACTTCCATTGGTTGGGCCAAAAACTAATGCAACTGTCTGTATTTTTGCCCCAGATTATAGAATGTTTTTCCAGATTAGTTGAGGTCAGCTAGTATCAAGCTCACTGTCGACATACACACCTCTGACTAGAAGCCTGCTCATTTTGCCTCATCCTCCCTCTATTTAAATAGATCATCAATGACCCCCAAAGCATGTACTATTTGCACCACATCTTGAAACCACTGTTCCCTCTAAGCTGTGCGCGCGCACACAGATCCTAAACCCCGCGCACAAGGCGAAACACCGCACGCACAAAAATTTGCACAGAAGCACAACAATTTGCATAGAAGATGTTTTTTGCGCACAAGGCCTGTCAAAAATTAGAGGGAACATTGCTTGGAACCAGGTCCATCATGCTCATCTTTAGGATATCTGCATGGGAGGTGAGCACCCTGGATGGAGCTGCTGTTCAAGTGAGGCTTCTTAGTCAACAGGCTGGCACAAATGGTTATCACCAGCAATGGGAAGCACTTTCTGCTAAAAAAATAAAACAACCTATCTCTGTGGGTTGTTCTGATATGAAACTTCAGAACATAAAAGGATAAAGTAGACATGAGAGTTAACAGTTTGCCTTTATCTCTCAAAATTAGATAAGCTGCCTGGGTCAGGGATCTATGTAAACCAAGATAATACAGAAGAATGAATTAATAATGGGTCAAATTCAGCCCTCGCATAAAGACTGAGAGAAGCAGGTGCCACTATTGTCTTCAATGAGAGTTGCATCTGCTTGTATAAACTGAGTATCATCCAGTAAACATATCCTACCTTTCCGATTCTTGGGCTAAAGGATAAGAAAGTCAAAGTGACAACATAGCCTTCTCTACACTTTTAACGCTTTTCGTTAAGTTTAGCCTTTATAAATCACAAATTATTTAACATGAACTAGAATAATATTACCATGAGTGGCATATTGTACTCACAGATGACATCTGACCAAGCTGATGTACTTGAACAGCTTACTCATAGGCTTGGATGAAAACACACTGGCATCGACTCAATCCAAGATGAGATTAAACTGGAAGGTCTGGAGAACCAGCCCAAAGAAATAGATTTGACATTGGACCAGAATCTGCACTGGCTTCCAATTAATTTATGGGAGCAATTTAAGATACTATTTCAAAGCTCTAAAGCCTTAAATGGCCATGACTGCCTCCAAGATCACTTCTTCCCACCACTTTGTGATTTTACTCTGGATAATCTACACAGATGGATTTACACCAGCAAACTATAGCGGAATAATTATTCTGATATAGCTGTGCTGGGAAATGTTCCTGTGTACACAAGTCCCTAAGTGTACATGCACCCACAGGATCAAATGGATTTAGTTAAAAGAACAGAAAGAAAAAGATTATAAAGGAGAATTAAAATTCTAGTGTAAAAATCTCTTATATGAAGTATGCAAAGTTTGTTCTTTCAAACTACAGAAGAACAATATAGCATATTACAGTATATATTTACTTAAAACTGTTAGCTATTCACCAGCATGTAATGCTCTAATTTAATAGCAGGTCAACAATAATGTATTTCCTTACATATTTAAGACTTAAAGGGTTTAAAATCTAGTTCTCTAAATCATGGAGGGAGGAGAGGGGAAAATCAGCATCTGTTTATGAAAGCAATTTAAATAACATGCTTATAGAATAACTAGGACAATTAAAAAAATCCAAATATTTTCCTAATCAGGCAAGTATTTCTACTGTATTACCTTATATTGGAATTGAAAGACAGTCTTTCTGTTTGGGCTCACATTATACCTGCCTGATAAAAATAATTCATACACAATCATTCCATGGCTCCTGCTTGAGCAGGCAGTGTTGCACTCAGACTGACTGACCTCATTCCTTTAAACACATGACCTTCCCAATTCACTGGCCCTGGATGACAACAGCTACCGGTACATTTGCAAGCCTGAGTTTCATATCCCATGCTCTTGACTAGGAACAGTATAATGGACACTAATCCATTCATTCAGCCACACACAAAGATACAAACAAAACAACTACAATAGAACTATACCAAAACAATTCCCTGAATGGTATTACTTACTTGCACATGAGATTAGGATTTTTCTTTTACAGCTCCATGACCTAAAGAAGTTTCTTATGGTCTTCTCAAATCACACCAAACAGTTTATTTTGACAGACCAGCAAGCATACTACAAGCATCCCATCTCATTATTTCTTAGAAGAAGATTAGGATCATTTTGTGTTATTTCTAAGGAAAATTCAACAAACTGATCAGACAAAAAGACTTTCACAGTTGTCTGTGACATTTGCAGACTTATAATTACTTGATATTAAGCTGCCAGTTGCCTGATAGTCTTTAAATTGTAAGAGTCAAAGAAGCCTAGCCTTATAAAATGCCAAGAATTCTTCAATTCTATTATTTTTATCCCCATTCTTCTCCCTGTTAAATTCTTCTCTCAGCTATAGAATGGCACACAATAGATGACAGATAGTGGTATGAAAGACAACCCTCAGGAGGATGACTATAGCAATTTTGGTTCCACTTTACTGTTTGCTGAAGAGCGTGGAGTCATTTGGAAGTCATACAATAAATTCATTCCCATACCACGACATGTACATTCCTTGGATGTGAAAACTGCTGGTCCTTGAAATTGAAGCAGATTACATTCATTACAGTTCCATATTCCAACATCTCCAGCTTTACTTATCATTCCATCAAGCAAGCTATACTTTTGTGCACCAAGTGATAACCAGCCAGTACACTGTTGAAGTGTGCCTGGTTCGCTCTCCATTAGTCCATTTCACTTTTAGCTACCCATAAAAAAAAATTGAAAATGTGTCCATAACTCCTCTTTATTTCCTTCTAGTGGTCTATTGCAAGTGAGATCTAGATCACATTAGCACATACACTCTTGGTTCAGAAGAATGTATGCTCTTGGTACAGTATATTTTGAAATTTGTAACATGCGACTCTTGTGTTAGTTCTATGTAACACAATGCAAACTTATATCATTTGGCATTTCGTCAACATATTGTGCTGTATATGCTTTAATCTTCACAGCACCACTACGAGACTAGCAAGCAACAGGGGCACTAAGGGTTAGTCGGACTAAGACCGACAACAATGCTTCCCCTCTCAGCCCTTCTACAGACTGTGTTCTATGTACAGTGTGACTCCTGTATAATTGCCATCTTCCATAATGTGGAAGAAAGGTCTCTGGTGAGGCTAGAGCTTCTTCATTCCTGGGAAGCTCTGGTGGCTGCAGTATTCCTTGCTGTCAGCAGGGGGTCCTCCTTCAGCCCCATCAGATGTGCTTGCAACATATGGGCCAAAGATAGCAAAAGGATTGGGTGCAGGGAAGGGATTCCAGGCCTTTGAGACACTAAATCACATCAGCGACCCAGGGGCTCCATTCACACTTCACACTGCCTTGCTGCTTCTACTTCTGCTTTTCTAGCAATGTCATAGTGACACATCACAAAACACGTAACCATTATAAGCTATGAAAACAATGGGCAATAAAATAAATAATAATAATAAAAGAACACAAATAATGTACTCTAACTGCTTAAACAAACATCACCATGACAAAAGAAAGTCTGCTGGATCTTTCATTCTCTTATTGGAATGTGAGACAGTGACAGAACCCCCCCCCCCCCTAAAATTAAACATACCTGAATAATGCCTGCAGGCATAGGCTATCACTCCCACCAAAATAAGCTAGCTTCAGTAAGGACTGCAGGGTTGGGCTTATAATTGCCTAAGGAACAGTATCAGAAGATAATGTTCCAGTGGTTTATATTAAGACTTCACAATCCTTTGATCCAATAGGAGGTTATAAAATGTTATCTTTAAACGCACAGTACAATAATTGGGGTCAAATTCTGCCATCAGACGTTAATGCGCGGCTCCCAGTGAATTTGAGGAGAGCTATGCATGCACATCTGAAAGCAGAATTTGGCCCTTAAGCAACTTCTTACTAAGTTCTGGGGTAAATTGTGTGTTGTCTCTACATTAAACAGGGTAGATTTAATTTAAATCAAATTGATTTAAATCACTAGTCAGGAAGACTCGATTTAATCATGGATTTCTACATAAAAGTGCATTCTTGTTGGCTGTTACCAATCTGAAGATCCTGCATGTTCAGACATGTACCTTTCATCATCTTCAACGCAGCTTCCTCCTGGGAAGGAACACTTCTCATCATGTTGTTCCATTTGGGCAACCAGGCCTTGCATTTCTTTGCTGCACTGTTTGCATTTTGCTTGCAAGCCTGTCTTACCCACACGTAGAGGAACTTCATAAAAAATTCCCAAACTGGGTCTCTTTTATGGCCTGTCATTATAGGTTTTCCTTTCTAGTGAGAGAATGGTATGGTAGATCTCAAATCAATGAAGACTCCACTCAGAAAGACCTCAAGACTTCTGGAATACGTGGCTCAAACAGTTTCACTTTTGTTTCTACTGCCACCCTGTCCCTCCCTTCTCACGTTTATCTCCAGACTTCTTCTCCTTTTCCAGATCTATTCCACCCCCAACAATCTTCTATTCATTGAACTTTTTGAGACTTTGCACTTTTAGAGAGGTAAGGAATTTACTGTGTACACAAATTTGCAGAGGGACAATAGAGTTGAGGTCTGTTATTTCTCACCTGTATACATTATGTATTTATTTATTTTAAAACATTTTTGCTGTCAACAAGCATGTTATCTCTGGAGACACAAATCCACAGTTTGAGAACTGCAAAACTAAGCATCTCTGATAGTATCTTCTAGACTGAGCACTGAGTCCCATAGGGTAGATAGAAAGATTAACCTAAATAATCTATACAGAAGCCCCTGGAATCCCATAAAATTGGGTCCCTAATCCATGAACTATTGGAACTCATTTACAAAACTTTTCTTAAACATTACATGACTATATTGTCTCATACTATAGAATTAGAATTTATAATCCCTATTCCATGATGAGATATCTTTGAGCTATAATATATCTTAATTAAAACTAGTTTTAGATGGATTTTTTCCTCAAAAATCTGATTTAAATCCATTTTTTTTCTTTTTCTTTTAAATAATCATTGATTTGTGTCCACCCTGACATTAAATAACTTTTTACATTTTTGTTGTATGGTTTGGTCGATAAAACACAAACTTTTCAGAGCCTAGGATAGTTCAGCACTAACTAGCCAAGCAACTTACAAGAGCAGCCTGCGTTGTACAGGATTTATAATTGGCATTAGTTATGCATTAAAATTCAAGTGCAGTAAATGGAGACCCTATCCCATGGTCATAAATTTAACAGCCCAGCAAGAAATATTTAGTGACATTCTTGTTCAATGAATTTAAATATTTCCTGCTGAGATTTATATGGTATTTGCAGTGAAGTCCCACACAACACAGATTTGACCCTGCAAGTTCTGAAGCACTTTAGCCCAATCTAGCAAAAACCTTAACCACATGAACAGTTCTACTGACTTCACTGGGACTACTCATGTGCTGAACTTTAAGCATGTGCCTAAATGCTTTGGTGAATTAGGCTAGCGTGCTCTGCAGCTTGCAGGATCAAGCCCTAGGTCTCCACCATTCACAGGATATTCTATGTTCCATAAACCCAGAATAGTTTTAAATGTTGTATTTAAAAAAAAATTAAATAAAGTCCTCCTCAGATAAACAATCCCTTAAAACGGGTATCGAAGCTTAGCATAACTCCACAACATATGTTTAGCAGCTTTCTAGCTCATTAAGGAGGGATAGGATGGAAGGATACTGGGAGTAAAAGGAGAACAAATATGGTCAAAACCTCAAACCTAAGAAACTAATTTTTTTCCAGATGGACAAGGATTACATTTTAAACACAGAATAGATTAAAATGATTGGAAATGTGAACATTCATCAGTCAACTGTATAGATACATTCTAAATTGGATCAGTTTCTACAGTATTATTTTAATTCCTACGTGCATCCATGTCTCATGTTCTTATTCTGAAGCAATGCTCTCTGCGCACCTGAATAATCCCAAAAGACTGATAGCACCAGAAAAAAAGATCTTAAATTCCTGAAATAAACTACATGGAATCCTTCTGCTGGGATTCAGTTCTTCCTGATACCAATGTTGCACTAACAAACAGCATGGACTTAGGAACTACCATACTGAATCAGACCCAACATCAATTTGGTCCAGTATCCTGCCTGACTGTAGTTAGCACTCCAGAGAAAGTCAACTGACTTAAGTAACTTCTTTCACGAAGTGTCTACAATAAAAATCTTGACTGCATGTTGGCCTCAACCTTCATACTAATAGGATTCATTATGACCAGTTTCCACAACATTTACTAGCCTCAGGACTAAATCTTACACCCAGATGAAAAGTACACAAGCCACTATGCCTCCTTACTCTCAAAGTCATACTTATTTGATTTTTATTACCACATCTTTTCCCACCAATAAATCAATTTGCTCCCCCACACAAAAAAAATAATCAGTGCTGACATTCTTCAATTCTGAAATATGCATCTTCCCAGTTAACTTCTGGGCACCCACCAATGAATGAATGAATTCTAGGTTCTCGTCGGTTCCACTCCCAATAAGTAAGTTCTTGGCTTTCCCTCTCCCCAAATAAATGAAATGTATCCACACTTCAACAATAACTGAAAAATAGGGCCCTTATATGCAAAAAAGATATATTTGCTATGTTAAGCATTTTAATTACTTTTTCATACTCCTATATAAAATTTCATAAAGTACTTTAATAACCCACTTTTCTTTACTGTACATTTTATTTCTGTAGATCACACCTGACTTTTTCAAGTCATTTTTTGAAGAGGTCAGTGCACACTCCCACCATTTTTCCTTTTAAATAAAAATCTTCAATAAGACATAAGACTCAGATGGATGTGTTTTATACACTGCTACTTGAATTAAAATTTCAGTTCTATTTGCTAAGAGTAATAAAGCGCAGAGGTCAGCAGTGTGTGCAAGAGCTACTAAAAATACACTAACGGATGACACCACAAGAATTATTATTTCAAATAATAGTTATAATTCATTAGTGTAATTTGCATAGGTGCAAATGTCATCTTGAAATCAAACGGGACTTGCAGATGTATGATGCAGTTCAAAAGCAAAAACCTTGCCCTCTTTCAACATCAGCTAAGAACTATGCATCTTGGAGTAACATCTTTGGGCAGTACTTGTTGCAATTCATAAAAGAATACACAAAGGAATGTGTCTAGTGCATTAGATGTCTGATAAATGACAAACATCAAAAAGCTAGAACTAGCAACTAAGTTTTGCTATTATAGATACTTAAGAATATATTCCCCTTTTAATATCTATGCATGTTTGAAGTCTTTGCCGTTTCACAAAGATTACAAAGCTAAACTAATCAAGAAGCAATAACAGTTATTAAACTAGAAGCCAGACACCAAGCTACTCAAGCCATGCATTTCTTATTCTTCAGACCCAATAACCCACTAGACACTAGAGAGGTGCATGGCTATAGTTCAGATCACAGGATGCAGTGCTCTCACCAAGTGTTCTTCCCTTTCACAGAGCCAGATCTCCCATCTTTTTCTCCCATCCAAGCTCGCCTCCACAATACATGGCCAGCATACTGCTTCAGTCACTACCTACATCAGCTAGTGCAGCTGTTGTGTGTTAGCAGGCCAGTACCTTCTTGACTTTCTCCCTCGGTCAACTTACTGCTCCTCCAACACAGTAATGCCAGAATCATTGTACCATAAGCTCAAGACCCATTTTGCAGATAAAACTGCTCAGATTCGGTTAGAACTATCTGCCTCCATGGGATAAGAATATGTGCTAAAGGACACAATGCCAAGTCTTCTCTGCTTGAGGTTAGGCCAGGGTCAATCCTTACTGATTTTGGAAGCTCTTTGGTGACCAATTTGTGCTTAAAACCTACATCCTTCCTGGATGGTGAAAGCATGCACGAAAGAACTGGGTACATTGTTAATACAAATTATCAATACCTCCTTGAAAGAGGGAGGTATCTTTTTCATTGAAAGAAGCACAAGTACATCCTGCACTCAAAAAATCACGGCTTGTTACGGACTCTTTCCAGCTATGATGCCATTTCAAGTCTTCGATTTTCAGTTAAGATTATTGAAAAGGTTGTGGTGAGATAAGAACTGAGGGTACTAAGTAGTGTTTGAGTTTTCTACACTAGCTGCC
Source organism: Chelydra serpentina (assembly GCA_037349315.1). Taxonomy (NCBI): domain Eukaryota; kingdom Metazoa; phylum Chordata; order Testudines; family Chelydridae; genus Chelydra; species Chelydra serpentina. Next base: position 52,627,113 of record JBAIAC010000010.1, read on the forward strand.
AACCTGGGTATAGCAGAGACAGCTCTGGGGATATCAGGGGATAATCTCCTCCTGACAATAGATGAAGATCAAGTATCTATCCTGATATCATTACATCCGTGATCCATTTTTGATACAGTTGATATGATGTGTTTGATACATGATATGGTTTTGATCCAAACCATAGCATGGGTGAACAGGCCTATTCGAGTGGCACGCTGATGGGGACTCTCAGAAGGTAGTGTAGGACACCTGCATCTTCTCCATGCGAGTACTCTTCTGGGGAGGTTCTGCAACATTCCATGATGTTGGTTGGTTGTAGGAAACAAGCTGGAAGAAGGGACAAGGGTCATTTCTATGCTTGGAAGGTGTACATCTGCCTTTTGTTACCCAGATTCATAATCTTGGGATCTGGTGAGGACTGTATGGGATGCGTGTGTGTTAATTTCTTATACTTTTGTTGTCACTTGAGTTTGATTTTGGGGTAACTAATGGGTCTGTTTAGTTGCTAGTATATTTTAAAGAAATTGTCAAGGGTTACCAGAGCATGGTGGAGACACTTTTATAGTAGAGTAATAAAATATAAATAAATAAAATAGCTTGCCTGCCAAATAACGCAGCCCATCTCCTTTTTCGCATTTAACACAAAATTGTACTCACTACTAAATGCGATATTTTGGGATAGCAGAGTAAAATTTCACTTTTTTTCATCATTATCAACAACAACAAGAGGACTGGAGCACAAGTCGCCTCCATGAAAACACTTTTAAAATATATTTGATGGCAGTGCATTTCTCATAGGTTTCTAAATATTGACTCTTACAGAAAATGTCTTTTCCTGGAAGTGTTAAAAAACCCACACCCTCTGTAACAGTAATAATGTAGCAGCCTCCAACCAGCAGAAAGTGGTCCACCAGTACATCAGTGGTTTAGGCTTTTGAGACTGGTACTCCAGGCATCACCTTTAAATGTATGTAAGGCTCTGGTGGGCCTCAATGCATTGTCACTGCTACTTGTTATTTATCATTCATGTTCAAAGCAATTTACACATGTTAACTAATACTCCTGTCAAACTGTACACTAACATCCCAGAGAGATTAGAAACTCTAAGACTGGAGTGTGGTAGTGCCCAAGAATCATAGGATGTACAGATAAGTGTCAGATGGGCAGCTGTGATAACACATCCATCTTTAATAGAGGCAGTGACATGAAAACAAAATCCATTCATCTATTTGGCACTGTGGAGTAGGATGCATTCAGTGGGGCATGTGCTTGTGATGGTGCTACTATGGCATCAACTTCTGCAGAATGTATGGTTTCATTTAAAAGTGAATTGTTTTTAACCTTCTGTATTTTATGGTTCTGAAGATAACTTTCTAAAAATGAACCAATGCAGTCTTGTCTTTCTGAGCTTAGAAAATGAAATCATGCTGCTCATCATAGCTTTGCCAAGAAGTACTAGAGTGAAATGTATAAAGCACTGGTCAGCCTTCACTGTTGCTATTCACAGTACTGTAGGCAGCAGTTACAGTGTCAAGAATTATGTCAATTTCAATCAACTGCTACTTGGGAAAGCTATAAAGAAAATACTAAAGATAATAGGGATACACCAAAACAAAAAAGTGTAAAGATTAAACAGCAGGGACCAAAATCAAATTAAGATTTTGAACCCTATAATCAATCCTCTAAATCAGGGCTTGAAACAATTAGCTAGGGAAGAGGATAAGATGCCTACAATTTGAAGTGTGTATACAAATAGTGCGTGTGTGTCTGGGGACAAAGGGAGCAGAGAGGAGGACAGCATCCCAAAGGTCTGTGTGTCATACTCTGGTGTTAATCACCCCTCCATCCCCTAAAGCATGGGGAGCAGAGAGTGGTGAACTTAGTAGTGGGTTGAAGACACCTGTTAGCCAAACCAAGTCCAAGGAAGCCTGAGTCCACCACACAGGAACAGCATTATCACATTAATCCCAAACACCCTTCCCCCGCCTGGTTGCAAAGAGCTAGGTTAACATCCGAATATCACACTTCGGCCTAGTGGATTCTCCTCTCCCCACCTTCCCCCCAGGATTCCGTATGCACATTTCATATCGTAGGCGCCTTCTCCCCTTGCCGAGTAGAAATCGGATTGTTTCAAGACCTAATTTAGAAGGTCAACTACAAGGTCCAAGACTTCAACCTGGTTAAATTGGTGCAGCACCCGAAGAGCGCTGATAGAAAGAGCCAACCCCACGCACCTGCAATGCAAGGGGAAGCTGGCCAGCCACCGAGCTCTTAGGGTGCTCTGCATCCCCTGCCAGCCCCGAATACTTTTCCAGCAGCCAGGGCCCGGGGCAGGCAGCCCGAGTCTCCACCCCAAACCCCCAGACAGCAGGAGGCCTCCTCTGAAGAGACCAAGTGAGACACGACACGCGGAAAGGGGCAACCTCCCGGGGCACAGGCCCAGCAGCGCTACCCAGCGGGGCGGGAAGAGGACTTCCCGTCCCAGCCCAGGCCGGAGGGACGCGGATTCCCCTGCCGCGCCCCGTGTCCAAGTCCCCTTGCAGCCGGACGCCCGGGGCGGCACCTACCTTCACAGCCACCTCCGGGGCCGAGTCCACCGCCAAGGCCTGCGGGGCAGAGGGCGGTGAAGCGAGATGCAGCACCGAGTCCCGGCTGGCTACCAGCGCCGAGCGGCGAGAGCTTCCCTCAGTGTCCGAGCCGGAGCCCGAGTCGGAGCCCGAGTCGGAGACACCGTAGGACGCGAGCGCGGCGATAGCGGCCGACATCTTAGCAAGAGGAACCACGGGAGCAGTGACCCGGAACAAACGGGTCCTGTCAGTTACATAACAATCCTCGCCTAGATTTATTTGTTTTTGCGACTAAATGAAAATTACTCAAAAACTATTTTTAAAAAATAAAAATTATTTATAATTGTATGGGTCTTTAACGAAATCTTTTGGGAAGCAGAATTCCCCTCCCATGGAGCTGACGGGGGGTTCAATCTTTCAGGACTCACAGAAAGGACTATAAATCCCAGCGTGCAACGCGCCAGAGCCGGGCAGGTCGGATTTGAAGCGACCTGCAGGGTCAAAGCAGGCTTCTGTGGGTCTGAAAAGGAAAATTCTGTCTCTCTCACTTTCAGCAGAATGACACGATCACTGCCTCTCTGACAAGTGACAAATAATAAATATAACTATAAATGCCTCAAAGAAAGCACTCCGTAACAAAAAAAACCCACAACCAAAAAGAGAATGAGGCTAAAAATAATGACCCCAGGGTGACATACTCCCCATCATCCATGGAAGGTACTGTGGGATAGACATAAGCATAAAATCCTCAAACAGATACTGATTTTCCAAACCTAGTATTTCCATGTTATCTATAACTCAAATTTGTGATGAAATCATTTAAAAATTAAACCTGAATGACGGTTTTGGATGTTTGGGGCAATATTTTACATTTACCTGTAAATTATAAACATACAATATTCCCGTAATATGAACTCTACACTTTCCCCCCTTATTCTGTTGCAGTCAGGGAAATGGATGACACCATTTGTCTAATTTCAACCTCCAGCCACTGGATTGCATCCCGTCTGGCAGAGAAAGGTATAAAATGATACAACGGCTGGACATTGAAGCTAGACAAATTCAGACTGGAAATAAGGCGTAGTTTTAATGGTGAGAGTCATTAACCATTGGAACAATTTACCAAGGGTTGTGGTGGAGTCTCCAACACAGACAATTTTAAAATCAAGCTTAGATGTTTTTCTAAAAGTTCTGCTCTAGGAATTATTTTGAGGAAATTTATGGCCTGTGTTATACAGGTCAGACTAGATGATCAATTGTCCCTTCTGGTCTTGGAATCTATTAATCATCTGGGGTTGGTTGGGTCTTTCTGCAACCATCTCCCATCTTCTTCTGTCCAAGGCAACACTAAAGTCCACCAGCTTGTCTTCTTTGATGCAATCTAGTCATCACTTCCTTGGTTTCAATATGAACGCTATGCAATAGACAATAATGTGTGCACTATCAGGTCTTCTTAAACATATGGATTTCACAGTAGTTTGAATTAACCTTCACAACCCCCTCTTCACTGTGAGATAAGTTAAAGTTAACTGCCCTATTTCATACACAGGGAAACTGAGGCATACATGATCTATTCAGGGACTTGCTCCGTGCAGTGCCAGGGCCCCGAACAGAAACCTTACACCTGCGCACCAACCACTGGAACACGCTGCGCGAAATACAGTAGGACGAACTCAAAGCACCCTTTCCTCTGAAGCAGCCCCGCCCACTCTCTTTGGAGCTGCCAGCAGCCCCGCCCACTCCCATTCTAGCTCCTCCTCTCCCATTGCCATTGGCTGCCAGGTGCCGGCTTTAGAATACGTCACAATACCCGCGGCCCCGCCCCCTAGCTCGAGTAAGTGAGAGCGAACTGGACTATACCACCTGCCATCTTGAGGGGGGTGTGTGTAGAAATCGGGGCTCCCTGACCCTCAACGCCACAGATGCTGTGGGGAGGCACCCACCTACTCCTTGGGGGAAGCGGCGACGGCCGGTCAGGTGTTGGGTAAACAGGCCCCGCGTGCCTGGAGAGAGAGCCCGGGCCGGGGGAGAAGCACCTCCTCCCACGCGCACACACGCGCCGCTCTGTGTCTATTGTGAAGCCTTTGGGGAGCTCCGCGCTGCCGTCCCCAGCTCGCGCCGGGGTCGGGTCCTCTGCCCCCCCACCCCCATAACGACTCTCTCCAGCGGGGAGAGGCGGTTGGAAGGAGCCGTTTGAACTTCGGATTCGTACAGACCGGGGGCAGCGCGAGCCTCTGGGGCGCCGAGAGGGCGGGGCTGGTCGGCGGCATGAAGGTGTGAGAGGAGCCTCGCACGGAGCGGAGAGAGTAAGTGCCCCGCAGCCTGCACCTCCTCTGCCGTGACCCGCGCCCACCACGGGGAGGGCGGCCACCCACGGGGACAGGGACTGCCCCTTCATCCGGGGGGGGGGAACCCCCCTCCAATCTTCCGTCCGCACCCAGAGTGACACCTTCGCCGTCCTCCCATCTCCTGTGGGGTGGAGGGAGCAATAGGGCTGTGCCAATGGGGTCCCCCTCTCGCTGTCTGCAGTGGGGAGGGGGGGGAGCGCCGAGCCCCCTCCGGCGGTTGCAGGGACAGGTGTGTAAATTCCTCTCCCCTGGCCGCTGCAGGGTGTGGGGGAGGGGAGGGGGTTGCACTTTTAGTAGCGGAGTGTGCCTCTTCACGCCCCCCTCCCCCGTCTCCTGTACTGTACCCAGTGCGGAGCCGCACTCAAGGGGCGGCGGGACCTTTTCTTGTTGGGGTCAGTGATCGGGGGGTGGGGTTCGTTGGCTGTCACAAGGTGCTAGCTAGTTGATCTGAAGGGGGTGGGGTTACCACGACCCCGCGTAATTTATGTAATGGGGACTGTAGAGGCCAGAGGTGGGGATGGATGATAGAGCTAGATGCGATTTGCCTTTTGAAGAGAAGCAGATTCGATCATATTCGCTGGAAATAGCTGCCCATTGAAAGATTGCTGCCATTGTTCAGCTGTCGTGGAGATCGCGGCTGCCTGCGAGCAAAAGACTTAAACTGCAACCCTAAAAACATGTAGCGTCCGCCTCATCCAAACACAAAAATATCCTTCCCCCAATGCCGATTTCTCTTGTGGATACAATAATTATAAAACGTAATAGCCCAAAGTAAGCTCCACTTGTATCTTAAGCATGTACGAAGTCCTTCTGGATCATTATATTTCATGTATCTATGATTTCTTTTCATTTAGTTTTGTGTTGGAATCACAAGTAAATACAGTAATTAGATGTTTTAGTTTGATTTGCAACATTGGATTGTCAGTCATTCACATTTTTTAGCAAATTGAATTTCTATGAAGATATCAACAGAATAAAGAATAGCAAGTAGAAAACGCAGACAGTGAAGCTTTTATATTTATTAAATGTTGCCTTTGGATTTTTTTAGTGGTCATTGCCATAAAGAAATGGTACACTCTAGAACCAAGGTGGCAAAAATAACATTGTCATGAAAATAACTTTGCAAGAGTCATTTTAGGGGAAGTTTTGTATTTCCAGCATTCTGGACCTTTATTTTTTTTGGTCTTGTTTTTGAAGTTTGAAGTGTATAACTTTTATTTCAGATTTATAAATGGACTCTTTATCAGTGGTGCAATAGCAATACAAGTTATGTGATTTACCTTACTTACACACCTGATGTGAGTCACCCTGTATATGATTTATGCATTTTGAGAATGCAGCTGTCATTGATTCACACACTGCCTGCCAGCAATTGTTAGGTGATTTTATAAAAGCACATTCCTTATTTTCCTGGCGTGCACTTACAGGGTGTTGTCTGTAGTTGTATGGTGTGGTTGTTGAAAGGTACAGTATTTCAAGATCTGTTTGCGAAACCAATCTTTAATGTAACATTGCTATTTAAATATTGTATCTCAACTATTATGCTGCAAATGTTTCAATTTATGTAACAGTAATATTATTGCTGAATCTCTAGATTTAATACACAGAGTTTGATTTCTCTCATACTATAATAGGGGAAATTACAGCTTTTGGTCAAACTCTGTTGTGCTCAGCTATTATAATAAAGTGTAATCATTTAAGGGTTTGTGGTGGCTTCACAGTACAGCCTTTGGAATAATTTGCTAGTGTAAATTAGCTGTTCATCTGCTACTAACAGTGAGGTGTGTTCTCCCAACACATTCTTCAGAATTCAAGCAATGCGTAGATGGTGACTTGTAGAGTTCAGATGTTGCATGTCCAGCTAGCACGGGTATAAATAGTGGTATAGAACAGAAGGTCTCAACCAGAGGTCCAGGGCCTCCTGGGGGGCCGTGAGGAGGTTTCAGAGGGTCTTCCAAAATAAACCAGAGAGAGAGAGAGACTGGTGTTAAACTTGCTGGGGCTCAGGGCAGAAAGCCAAAGTGTGAACTCTGCTACTCAGGTCTGAAGCCAAAGCCCAAGCAACTTAGCTTCGTGGGGCCTCGGGCAGTTGCCCTGCTTGCTACCCCCAAATGCCAGACCTGGCTTTTAATCTACTGGATATGCAGAAAAACAGTTGTTATGGGACAGGTGGGCGGTGGAATTTTTATAGCATGTTGGGGGCCTCAGTAAGAAAAAGTTTGAGGACCCCTGGTGTAGAAGACACAGCTTAGGTGAGTAGACATATCAGAACCCTAGGGTATGTACTCTACCTACATGACTCTCTACATGCCCAAGCCATGCCACCCACATCTACACTGCTGTCCCACTACTTCCCCAGTGCCAGAGACTTTCCCCACCTAATTGAAAGGCAGCAGGCGGGAGGAAGCCGAGAAAGGCTCTGGCGGTGGGGAGTTGGTGAAGAAAGGCTCCGGCAGCCCCATGTAAGAATTTAACCTCTAGCGATGCTTCAAATGTTCTTTTTTGACTTAGCAGGTTGCAGTGTAACTGCAGTTCTATTACAAAAATGGTAAGAAAAAATTATATGGATGGATAAACACAGAAATCATCTGAGCATCTAGTTTTGATTGAATAAAAGGTTACAAATAAAAAACTCTACTCAGGCTTATTATAGAATCATAGAAATGTAGGGGTGGAAGGAACATCAAGAGGTCATCTAGCCTCCTGTGTTGAGAGGACCCAGTACCATCCCTAACAGGTATTTGTTCAACCCGTTTTAAAAAATCTCCAGTGACGAAGATTTCACTACCTTCCTTGGAAGCCTATTCCACTGCTTAACTATCCTTATCATTAGAATTTTTTCTCCTAATATCTAACCTAAATCTCCCTTGCTGCAGACTAAGCTGATTACTTCTTGTCCTACTTTCAGTGGATATGGAGAACCCATTGATCATTGTCCTCTTTAGAGCAGCTTCTTAGCATATTTGAAGACTTATCAGATCACCCTTCACACTTCGTTACTCAAGACTAAATGTGCCCAGTTCGTCTTTGAGTGTCCTGTGCATATGCCTACTCTTGGGAAATGCTGACTGGTGCAGCTGAGACAGTGAAAACATCTGATAGCAATACCTGTTAGAGTGCTCATGCACTCCTCTCCCCTCAGCATTTGAGCATGTTCTGATCAGCTCCAAAACTTATTGCCTGCATTGGACCCATAGCACAAATGATTCCATATGCCAGGCTCAACATTGACTATGAAGGAACTTCAAACTCAGCATGGACAGTATGCTAAGAATACTTCCTGTTCCAAGAAAAATTAATCTGTTTCTGACGTGGTGGCTGAAACTACAGAATGTCCTCAAAGGAGGTTTGTTCAACCCAGCTCCTCTTATGTTAAGAGTTACCACAGATGTGTCCATGATAGGTTGAGGAACATATCTCTGCAACCTTTTCATTTGAGTTTTTTGGAGCTGCATGTAAACACGTTAGAACTGACAGCGATCCATCTGGCTCTCAAAGCATTTCTTCCCCAGGAGCAGAATGCAGTAGTTCAAATGGTTATGGACATGTCAGCAATGTATTATTTGAACAAACAGGAACAAGCTCAATCGTTTCAACTGCGAAACAAGGCAATAAAACTTTTGGAATGGTGTATCCTATACAACATTTACCCAATTGCCTTGCAGGCAGCAATGGAATACAATGAGATTGTGGAGCAACTGAGCAGGGATTCCTCACAGATGTATGAGTGGCCTCTAAAGACTCAGTGATTCAGAACATTTTCAGTCTTTGTTCGTTTCTGAACAGAGATTCATCACCAAGACCCCAAAATGAAATGTCCCTGTTTTTGCTTAAGAGCGGGCTCCATTTCTGCCTGATTGGGGAAGGGTGCATTTTGTATGCATTTTCCTCATTCCCTCAGATCCTAAAGGTGCTAAAGAAAATAAGACCGGATTCGATCAGGGTTGATTTTAGTTGCTCCTGTATGGCCAAGGCAAAGTGTTACACTGAGTTAATTCATTTATACAATGGCAAATGCAAGATGCTCCCAATAACAACAGACATGCTGTCCAAGAAATAGGGGAAGGTCTTCCACCCAGATCTGCAATCATTAGATCTGACAGCTTGGGCAATAGGCCTTTGACAGATTTTGAAAAATCATGCTCTTTTGAGATGCAGCAAGTTCTAATTAATGCTAGGAAACTATCTTTTACTAGAAAATATTACAGTTTTAAGTGGAAAAGATTTGGTGTATGGGTATCTGGTAAGAATGTTGATCCAGTTTCAGTTCCTATGCAACTTATTTTAGAATACTTGCTACACTAAGGGCTGGTCTACACTAGGGGGGAGGGGGATCGATCTAAGATACGCAATTTCAGCTACGTGAATAACGTAGCTGAAGTCGAATATCTTAGATCGATTTTTAAAAGTACTTACCCCGGTCCACACGCCAGCAGGCAGGCTCCCCCGTCGACAGTGCTTCCTCCGCTCGTGGAGCTGGAGTTCCGGTGTCGACGGGGAGTGGCTCTGGGATCGATTTATCACGTCTAGACGAGACGCAATAAATCGATCCCAGAACATCGATAGCTACCCGCCGAATCGGGCGGGTAGTGTAGATGTAGCCTAAAAAGCAATGGGTTTGTGTCTCTCCTCCGTTAAGGTCCACTTAGTAGCTATAGCAGCATTCCATACTCACATTATGGACAATTATTTTTTTTCACCAATATACGTGAAAACCTGTTTTTAAAAAGACTTATTGAATCTGTATCTGCCAGCAAGGGACCTTGTCCCGTTGTGGAATTTGACCTTAGTTTTACTGCAACTTATGTCTCCCCTGATTTGAACCTCTAGTGAGCTGCTCTTTTTTCATCTTTCTACAAGACAACTTTTGTAATAGCAATCACTTCTGCAAAAAGAGTTAATGAGCTACATGCCTTAATGGCGGGAGCCTCTTTATTACTTTTTATAAGCACAGGGTGGTTTTTAGATTGCATCCCAAATTCCTCCCTAAAATAATTTTTGAGTTTCATATAAATCAAAGTATTAATTTACCAGTATTCTTTTCAAAACCTCAGACATATACGTTCCTTAGTTGCAAAGAGAGCACATTCATATTATCTGGATAAAACTAAAAAGCTCAGATCCTCTCCTAAGTTATGTCTCATATGCAGGTAACTCTAAAGGTCAGGCCATTTCAGCACAGCCCCTTTCTAGATAATTTAGACAGTCTATTGAATAGTGTTATAAAGGAGCTTCATTCTATTCGCCTATTCCTCTTCAAGCCCATTCTACAAGAGTGGTTGCTTCATCTGTAGCTTGTGCTAAACATATTCTCCTTATTGAATTATACAAAGCTGCTACATGGAGTTCAATTCACACTTATGAAGCATTATTCACTGGGTCTGGCAGCCAGGTCTGATGCACAGTTTGGCAGAGCCGTGGCCCAGTCATTGTTTAATTAGGACTACGCCTCCCTCCCTCTTTACTGTACTGCTTGCCAAACTCTCCCAAGAGTGGGAATATGCAAAAGACACTTGAAGAAGAAGTGAAGGTTACTTAATTGTAACCATAGTTCTTTGAGGTGGACTCTGCATAATCATAGTCTCTGCCCACCTTCCCCACTCCTGCAGTCCGAATTTCAATATTACTTGGTATTCTTGTTAGCGGTGGAAGGAACTGAGATGGCAACAGGCTGACAGGGTAGCCTGTCCCTTGAGGCTGTATTGCATAGTGGTCAATCCTCCCTATCAGATGTCATGGTCCTTTAAGAGTTTGGGGGAGACCTGATACTCAAAGCCTGAAGAGACATGGGGAGAAAGGAAAGGGGTCCAGGATGGAAGTAGCATTTCGAAGGAATCCTGTTACTTTGTCTTTAAGGGCCTGGGACTTGGAGCCTTGCAGAGATGGCGGGGCAGCCAATAAGGAATGAGCTGGAAGACGGGGCCACTATAAGTGCTGCCACCTCCTTCATAGGAGGGGAGATGCCTGTAAACACTGCAGGGAGACAGAAGGCATCTGCTGGGCCCTGACTTAGCAGGGAGAAGATCTGTCTGCTGAAGCCTCCCTACCTGAGGGTGAAGGGACTGATAGGGAAAAGAGCCTGCTGGAGGAAAAACTGCCTGAGGCTCTACAGCTGGCTTAAAGTACAGTTCCCACTCTAAGGGTATGTCTACACTACAGAATTAGGTCGAATTTATAGAAGTCGATATTTTAAAACCCGAATTTATGGAATCGATTGTGTGTGTCCCCACTAAAGAGCATTAAGACCATGAGGTCGATTGACTGTGTCCACAGTAGCGGGGCTAGCATCGACTTTAGGAGCATTGCATTGCGGGTAGCTATCCCACCGTTCCCGCAGTCTCCGCCGCCCATTGGAATTCTGGGTTGCGATCCCAAAGCCTGATGGGGCAGAAAACATTGTCGCTGGTGGTTCTGGGTACATGTCGTCAAGCCATCAAACGTCCCTCCCTCCCTCCGTGAAAGCAATCTTTTTCGTGCCTTTTTTCCGGGGTTTCCGTGTTCGCTACGGAAGCCTGCTCATCTCACAATTACCGTACATCTCCAGCGTACGCCTGGACATTAGGTGTAGTGGGGATTCAGTCACGCTATAATAAGGGCAGAGGGATAGCTCAGCGTTGTGAGCGTTGGCCCGCTAAACCCGGGTTTGCGAGTTCAATCCTTGACGGGGCTATTCCGCCTGAGGCTGGTAGTTGCGGGACTACACAGCATAAGCTCCTTGCCTTCTAGCTGCAGATGGTGCAATATGCCATAAATGGTCGTGGTCACGGGACCATACAGCAGCAGCTCCTTGCCTTCTAGCTGCAGATCGTACAATATGCTTGAAATTCGTGTGCTCCTGGCCGGCCGCCTATGTTGTGGCTGGCCGGGGGCGCTTGGACATAAATGGGAGTGAGCAGAGTGACTCTGATCATTCTCTTTTTTACGTTTTGTTTAAGGGAGATTCAGTACTGCCTGGAACACGGGCAGAGGGATAGCTCAGCAGTCTAAGCGTTGGCCCGCTAAACCCGGGGTTGCGAGTTCAATCCTTGGGGGGGCCAGGAGATGATGATGGATATCAAGCATATTGTACCATCTGCTGCTAGAAGGGAAGGCGCCTAACCCTTGCTCCCCCCTCCCTCCGTGAAAGCAACTGAGGGGGGAGCCAAAAATCCTTTCGCGCCTTTTTTCATGCGGGCGCCATATTGCTGACACCATTGTTATCCACCCGCCGCTTCTGCTCCCACTCTGCTGTCCTGCAGACACCATACCAGGGAAAGCATGGAGCACGATCAGATCACCGCAACTGTTATCGCCGTTATGAACACCACGCGCATTGTCCAGGAGTATATGGAGAAAGAGAACCAGGAGCTGCTAGAGCTACAGCAGGCGAGGAGGCGACAGCAGCGCCCTGAGGACAGTGATGAGACATGGACACAGACCTCTCTCAAAAAAGGCCCCCCCGCAAGGTGGACATCATGGTGGTAATGGGGCTTGTTGATACAGTGGAACGCCGATTCTGGGCCCGGGAAACAAGCACAGACTGGTGGGACCACATAGTGCTGCAGGTCTGGGATGAATCCCAGTGGCTGCAAAACTTTTGCATGCGTAAGGGCACTTTCATGGAACTTTGTGAGTTGCTTTCCCCTGCCCTGAAGCGCCAGAACACCAAGATGAGAGCAGCCCTCACAGTAGAGAAGCGACTGGCGATAGCCCTGTGGAAGCTTGCAATGCCAGACAGATACCGGTCAGTCGCGAATCAATTCGGAGTGGGAAAATCTACAGTGGGGGCTGTTGTCATGCAAGTAGCCAGGGCGATCACCAAGCTGCCGGTACCAAGGGTTGTGAGTCTGGGAAATGTGCAGCTCATACTGGATGGCTTTGCAGCAATGGAGTTCCCGAACTGTGGAGGGGCGATAGACGGAACCCATATCCCTATCTTGGCACCGGACCACCAAGCCAGTGAGTACATAAACCGAAAGGGTTACTTTTCAATAGTGCTGCAAGCACTGGTGGATCATAAGGGACGTTTCACCAACATCAACATGGGATGGCTGGGAAAGGTACATGACGCTCGCATCTTCAGGAACTCTGGTCTGTTTCAGCTGCTGCAGCAAGGGACTTTCTTCCCAGACCAGAAAATAACCGTTGTGGATGTTGAGATGCCTATAGTTATCCTTGGGGACCCAGCCTACCCCATAATGCCATGGCTCATGAAGCCATACACAGGTAGCCTGGACAGTAGTCAGGACCTTTTCAACTATAGGCTGAGCAAGTGCAGAATGGTGGTGGAATGTGCATTTGGGCGTTTAAAAGCTCGCTGGCGAAGTTTATTGACTAGGTTAGATCTCAGCGAAAACAATATTCCCATTATTATTACTGCTTGCTGTGTGCTCCACAATATCTGTGAGAGCAAGGGGGATATGTTTATGGCGGGGTGAGAGGTTGAGGCAAATCGCCTGGCCACTGGTTATGCGCAGCCAGACACCAGGGCTATTACAAGAGTACAGCAGGGTGCGTTGCGCATCAGGGAAGCTTTGAAAACCAGTTTCATGAATGGCCAGGATGTTGTGTGAAAGTTCTGTTTTTCCCCAGTAATGAAAAGCCCCGCCCCTTCATTCACTCTACTTCCCTTTACCCAAACCACCCTGCCCTCCCCCCCCTTGGTCCCCGCTTGCAGAGGCAATAAAGTCATTGTTGCTTAAAAATCATGCATTCTTTATTAATTCGTAAAACACAAAGGGGGAACTATGGGGGTAACTGCCACAGTCTCCCGGGATAGGTGGTGGAGGAAGGGAAGCACCAGGATGAGTGGTGGAGGAGGGGATGAGGGAAGGACAAGGACACAGCACTTTAAAACTTATTGAATGCCAGCCCTTTCTTGCTTGGACTGTTCTCTTGGCTTGAGTGGTTGGGTGCACGGAGGCCGCCCAAACGCGTTCTTGGGCGTCTCAGGGATGAGGTTATGGGACTCGGGAAGGAGGGCTGTTGGTTACACAGGGGCTGTAGCGGCGGTCTGGGCTCAGGCGGCCTTTCCTGAACCCTACGCCTTTCCTCAGCCATAAGCCGGAGGATTTCCGTTTGATCCTCCAGTAGCCTCAGAATTGCATCCTGCCTTCTCTCTGCACGCTGACGCCACCTACTCTCTTCATCCCGCCGCTGTCTCTCTTCAGCCCGCCAGTCATTGTCTTCAGCACGCCACCTGTCCGCGCGATCAAATTCTGCTTTCCTGGACTCCGACAGTGTCTGCCTCCACGCATTCTGCTGGGCAGCTTCAGTGTGGGAGGATTCCATGAGTTCTGAGAACATATCGTCTCGATTCCTTTTTTTTTTACTTCTAATCTTCGTTAGCCTCTGGGATGGTGATGAAAGGGGTGGCGTTGAAACATTTGCAGCTGCGGGAGGAAACAAACGGGAGAGGAGTAGTTTAAAAGACACATTAGAGAACAATGCTCCAAACATTACATATCACATGTGCATTTGGTCCAAGCTTGCACTTTGCCTGTCATATTGAGGGTCTGCCGGTTTGGTGTGTGAGACCACACAAGCAGGTCCGGCGGGCAACAGAATTCGGCTTGCAGGCAGCCATGGTAAGCCACAGTCTATAGGCTTCTTTAACCTTCATAACGTGGGAATGTTTTCAAACAGCAACCCCCTCATTTCCCATAACAAACAGCCTTTGGGCTGGCAATTTAAAACTGTTTGGCAATTGAAAAGGGAGGGGCGGCGGTTTTCGGGTTAACGTGCAGCGCGAACCTAATCGACACCCCCCACCCCCCAACACAGACACACATCCAAGATGTTCGCTGTTCCCCCTCCCCCCACCGCGTGGGTCACAGCGGGGAAGATTTCCGTTCAGCCACAGGCAAACAGCCCAGCAGGGACGGAGCCCCTCTGAATACCCCCTTAATAAAATTCCCCTATTTCAACCAGGTGACCATGAATGATATCACTCTTGTGAGGATAACACAGACAGATAAAGAACGGATGTTGCTTGAATGCCAGCAAACACCGGGACCATACGCCGCCATGCTTTGCAAAGCAATGATTCCAGACTAAGTGCTACTGGCCTAGCGTGGTAGAGTGTGTTACCACGGAGCACAGGATAAGGCTGCCCTCCCCAGAAACCTTTTGCACAGGCTTTGGGAGTACATCCAGGAGATCTTTCTGGAGATGTCCCCGGAGGATTTCTGCTCCATCCCCGAACATGTTAACAGACTTTTCCAGTAGCTATAGCTGTACTGGCCGCGAATTAATCATTAAACACGCTTGCTTATAAAACATGTATTAATTTAACAGAGGTACACTCACCAGAGGTCCCTTCTCCTGCATCGAGCACGCCTTGGGAGGGTTCGTAGGGAACTGGCTCCAGGGTGACAAAGAGTTCCTGGCTGTCGGGGAAAAGGGCTTCTCCGCTTCCTTGCTGTGTCTGGGCGCTATTTTCAGCATCATTATCATCATCATGCTCCTCTGTGGATCCACATACGGAGTCATACCACATGGGTGGGTCAGTGCTGGCTGCACCTCCTAGAATGGCATGCAGTTCATCATAGAAGCGTCATGTCTGGGGCTCTGACCCAGAGCGACTGTTTGCATCTCTGTTTTTTTGGTAGGCTTGCCTGAGCTCCTTAATTTTCACGCAGCACTGTTGCGCATCCCCGTTGTAGCCTCTGTCCTGCATGCCCTTGGAGACTTTGGCGTATGTATTGGTGTTTCTTCTTTTGGACCGTAGCTCTGCTAGCACGGTTTCGTCTCCCCATACAGCGATCAGATTGCGTACCTCACGCTCGGTCCATGCTGGAGCTCGTCTTCGGTTCTGGGACTCCATCATGGTCACCTCTGCTGATGAGATCTGTGCTCACCTGCAGCTCACCACGCTGGCCAAACAGGAAATGAAATTCAAAAGTTCGCGGGGCTTTTCCTGTGTACCTGGGCAGAACATTCGAGCTCAGACTGCTGTCCAGAGCGGTCAAATGTTGCACTGTGGGATAGATTTAGGAGGCCAATACCGTCGAATTGCGTCCTCACTAAGCCTACATCGATTCGGCAATACCGCTTTAAGCGCTAATCCCCTCGTTGGGGGTGGAGTGGCGAGATCGATTTTAAGAGCCCTAGAAGTCGATGTTAAGGGCTTCGTTGTGTGGACGGGTGCACGGATCGATCGAAATAACGCTAATAAATTCAACCTAAACTCGTAGTGTAGACCAGGGCTAAGGAGGAGAGCTGGGAGGCTCTTGTCTTAAAGAGAGGGACAGTCTCTCCAAAGGTCAGCTCTCCTCCCAGACCTGGGTGAGGAAACTGACCAGGACTCTTATGTGGGCCCAAAGAGAGCAGCTAAATATTAAATGAGTTATCCTCTGCAGAATAAATAAATTAAACCAGTCCCTGCAAAGGGAAGTTAACTAATCTGGTCTGGGTAGTTGTCTGAAAAGCTCTGAAGGGTGCTGAGTGTAACATGCCTGCAGTTCACAAGAAGCCATGAGGGTATGCTGGAGATGCACACCCCACGACATGAGTGCCATGCCCCTTTTTATAGCCAGGCTATAAAGGTGGTGAGGGTGTGTGAATGCTTTAAGAGGCCCTGCTGCCAGAAAGTTCCACCATCTCACTTGCATTGGTCAGCACATACCAAGAGTGTGAATGTGCAGTGTTCATCTTGACGAGCTCTGGTAACAAGTAACTAACTTTCATTTTTTCTAAACTTTCTTCATAGGTTATGTTTTCTAAACCTTTTATCATTTTTGTTGGGCTGCACTGGACTCTCTCAAATTTTCTTGAATTGTGGCTCCCAGAACTTGACACAGTAATGCAGCTGAGGCCTCACCAGTTCCGAATAGAGTGGAACAGTTACCTCCCAAGTCTTGCATATGACATTCCTATTAATACTAGGGCTGTCAAGTGATTAAAAAAATTAATTGCGATTAATCACACTGTTAATAATAGAACACCATTTATTTAAATATTTTTGGATATTCTGCATTTTCAAGTTTATTGATGTCAATTACAACACAGAATACGAAGTGTACAGTGGTCACTTTATATTTATTTTTATTACAAATATTTGTGCTATAAAAAACTAAAGAAATAATATTTTTCAATTCACCTCATACAAGTACTGTAATGGAATCTCTGTATGACGAAAGTGTAACTTACAAATGTAGAATTATGTACAAAAAATAACTGCATTCAAAAATAAAACAATGTAAAACTTTAGAACCTACAAGTCCACTCAGTCCTACTTCTTGTTCAGCCAGTCATTCAGACAAATACATTTGTTTACATTAGCAGGAGATAATGTTGCCCACTTCTTGTTTACAGTGTCACCTGAAAGTGAGAACAGGCGTTCGCATGGCACTGTTGTAGCCGGCATCATAAGATGTTTACGTGCCAGATGCACTAAAAATTCATATGTCCCTTCATGCTTCAACCACTATTCCAGAGGACATATGTTCATGCTGAGGAAGGGTTCTGCTTGATAACGATCTGAAGCAGTGCAGACCAATGCATGTTCACTCTCATCATCTGAGTCAGATGCCACCAGCAAAGGTCAATTTTCTTTTTTGGTGGTTTGGATTCTGTAGTTTCCACATCAGAGTGTTGCTCTTTTAAGACTTCTGAAAGCAAACTCCACACCTCGTCCTCTCAGATTTTGGAAGGCACTTCATATTCTTTAACCTTGTGTTGAGTGCTGTAGCTATCTTTAGAAATCTCACATCGGTACCTTCTTTGTGTTTTGTCAAATCTGCAGTGAAAGTGTTCTTAATATGAACGACATGTGCTGGGTCATCATCCGATACTGCTATAAGATAAAATACATGGCAGAATGCGGGTAGAACAGAGCAGGAGACATACAATTCTCCCCCAAGGAGTTCAGTCAAAATTTAATTCATGCATTTTTTTTTTTTAACGCGCATCATCAGCATAGAAGCATGTCCTCTGGAATGGTGGCTGAAGCATGAAGGGGTATATAAATGTTTAGCATATCTGGCACGTAAATACCTTGCAATGCCGGTTACAAAAGTGCCATGCGAACGCCTATTCTCAATTTCAGGTGACGTAAATAAGAAGCCGGCAAGCATTATCTCCCATAAAGGTAAACAAACTTGTTTGTCTTAGCGATTGGCTGAACAAGAAGTAGGACTGAGTGGACTTGTAGGCTCTAAGGTTTTACATTGTTTTGTTTTTGAGTGCAGTTATGTAACACAAAAAAAATCTACATTTGTAAGTTGCACTTTCATGATAAAGAGATTGCATTATGGTACTTGTATAGGGTGAATTGAAAAATATTTTTTTTTTGTTATTTTTACAATGCAAATATTTGTAATAAAAATAATAATATAAAGTGAGCACTGTAAACTTAGTATTCTGTGTTGTAATTGAAATCAATATATTTGAAAATGTAGAAACATCCAAAAATATTTAATAAATTTCAGTTGGTATTTTATTGTTTAACAATGCAATTAAAACTGTGATTAATCATGATTAATGTTTTAAATCTCAATTGATTTTTTTGAGTTAATCATGTGAGTTACCTGTGATTAATTGACAGCCCTAGTTTATACACCCCAGAATATTAGCCTTTTCCACATCTGTTATTGTCGCCTTATATTCAATTTGTGATCCACTATAACCCCCAGATCCTTTTCAGCAGTTCTGTTGCCTGACCAGTTATTCTCCATTTTGTAATTGTGCATTTGAGTTTTTTCCCCTTTCCTAAGTGCAATAGTTTGCACTTATCTGTCTTCAATTTCATCTTGTTGATTTCAGACTAATTCTCCAGTTTGTCAAGGTTGTTTTGAATTCTAATCTTGTCCTCCAAGTGTTAGCAACCCCTAGCTGGGTGTCATCCACAAATTTTATAAGCATACTCTTATCCAAGTCATTAATGAAAATATCTAATAGTACTGGGCTCAGGACAGAACCCTGCGGGGACCCCACTATATACATTCCCAAGTTTGACAGCAAACCATTGATAAGTACTCTTTGAGTATGGTCTTTCAACCATTTGTGCACCCACCTGATAGTAATTTTTCTATAGGAATGTCATATGGGACTATGTCAAAGTCTTATTAAAATTAAGATGTGTTGCATCTACAGCTTCCCCCATTCACTAAGCTTGTAACCCTGTGACAAAAAATGAAATTAGGTTGTTTGGTCTGATTTGTTCTTGATGTTGGCTATTATTTATCACCCTATTATTCTCTAGTTGCGTACAAATTGATTGTTTAATAATTTGTTCCAGTATCTTTCCAGGTATCGAAATTAGGCTAACTGCTTTATAATTCCCAGGGTCCTCTTTGTTCCCCTATTTAAAGATAGGTACTATGTTTGCCCTTCTCCAGTCCTTTGAGGCCTTACTTATCCTCCATGAGTTCTCAAAGGTAATTACGAATGATTCAGAGGTTGCTTCAGTTATTTCCTTAAGTACCCTAGAGTGAATTTAATCAGGCTCTGATGACTTGAATACATCTAACTTAGTTAAATATTCTTTAATGTGTTCTTTCCATCATTTGGTTCTGTTCCTTCCCCCTTATTCTTAATATTCATTTTTTAAAATTATCTGGTCAAAATTTACCATTTTTGTAAAGACTGAAGCAAAATAGGCATTAAACACCTCAGCCTTATTGATGTTGTCTCTTCTTTCCTTCATCTCTCTCTTGCGGCTAATGTTTTTAAAAAAACTTCTTATTGCTTTTATGACCCTTGCAAGTTGTAACTCGTTTTGTGCCTTAGTCCTACATACTTGTGCTATTCTTTTGTATTCCTCCTTAGCAATTTGTCCATCTTTCCACTCTTTGTAGGATTCCCTTTTGATCTTCAGAGCTCCTGATGAAGGCTCTTACTATTCTTCTTATCTATCCTGTGCATCAGGGTAGTTTGCTGTTGTCATTCATGTGTAGAGAGCAGATGCTGTGTCTTGAGGTACTAACTGAATATTTGTAAATTCAAAAAAATGCTTGTTTGAATATAGTATTTTAAAAATTCCTTTTGCTGACTCCAGTACATTTAAATAAAAGTGAAAGTTTTTTGCAACTGAGGCTCAAAATATATACCCAGCTTTTCTTCATTTGATAACTAAGCCTATTATGAGGAGGGCAATGTTGTCTACTGGATAGAACACTGGGCTGGGACTCAGGATACCTGGCTTGTATTCCTCGCTCTTCCACTGACCTGCTGTGTGACCTTAGGCATGTTACTTCACCTCCCCCTGTCTCAGTTTCCCCATCTATAAAATGGGAATGATGCTTATCTTCTTGGTAAAGCACTTTGAGATCTACAGAGGAAAAACATTTGTAAGAGAGAAGTATTATTATCATCATTGCTGTCTGGTGACAAGTATGTGTGCCATTCTCCCTGCTTAAAGAAATAAAAAATGCTTGCATATGGGGCTGGGGGCAGAGTTGTACTGTATGTAATGATAACATATTGTCAAACAGCTACATTTCAAATACATTAAATAGTAACTTTGCTGTATCTCTTTTAGTTTTCTTGTGCCCCTTTCTTGCTTCACCCCAGTTTCTTTCTGTAATAGATCTTTTCCTTTGTTTTCAGTATTTGCTTCCTGATTTTTTTTTTTTTTGTCTCGCCATCAGTCCTTTACAGCTCTTTCTCCCTCTCATTTCTTCCTTTCCCACCACTTTGGTGGCTTTACCTCTTTCTCCTCTATTTTCTGCTGCTTCTACTTCCCCCTATAAGTCGTCATATTCTGCTTCTTTTTTTTTTTTCTAACTTCCCTATGAATCTGTCACCCATCCACTCACGCAGGTTCTCACCCCCATCTACTCCCTTGCTCCATCTACTTAGACCCTTATATCCACAGCTTGAAGAATGTACCAAATGTTTAACAGCCTGAGAACTAGACTAAAATATGGGGCACCATTGTCCATGGACAATGCCCAGGTGTGCTTAACCAGTGACTCCAGGAAAGTAAATAAACTGACCGTTTGAGACACTATTGCTTTCTATATAATGTCATCTCCTCCATCCGGGTTTGTGTTTGCTATCTTTAGGTGAAGATCCAGAGTTTAGAACTTTGACTCATGATCAGTGTGGGGCTGCAATGTCCATGGACAATTTCCTGATGAGAACCAGAGCCTTGTCTCCCCCTCCCCGCCCCCCATTCGCATATCCCTTGGCTGCTGGGAAAGTGCAGAGTGATGGAAGCCTTACCAGGCTGAGCTCCTTGGATCTTACTTGGTGCATCATGTTTTGAAACCTCCTGGTACTACTTGTCTGATAAATTTGAAGCCTTTTCTACTTGTTGTTACTGCTGGAAGGAAGAAACATTTTTGTACACCCCATCCCCTGCTTCAATCCAGAACTTCCTGCCTGCTGCAAAGATGGTGAAAGGTCTTCCTCAGCCATTGGTTTTGGACTGAGCTCTTTGGGGGCGGGACCTGTTAATTGTCTGACACAGATCACACCGTGCTTATATGGGGCACTGCAGAAGAGCAGAAAATTTTGGAAAATTATATAATTTGTTTAAAAACACTTCTCAAAATGGAAGTTCTTCTGCATAGGTCCTCATCATTAGAGACCACAATTCTTCCACTTCATCCCACTGAGACTGCTCTAAGGCAGTGGTTCCCAAACTCAGTCCGCGGCTTGCTCAGGGTAAGCCCCTGGCGCGCCGGGCTGGTTTGTTTACCTGTCGCCTCTGCAGGTACGACTGCTTGCGGCTCTTAAAGGGTCATGATCCAAATTTTTAGATTTTGGAACATTTCCTAAAGATGGCGCAAACAAGCCTGGAAGGAGGAGGTGACATTATACAGAGAGCGGTATAATCTTAAACTCTCAGTTCATTCATTTTCTTGGAATCATTGGAGAAGCTCATTCTTAACTCTATTTTTCAAAAGCACATGACCTAGATTTTCTCTTTCAGTGTGTGTTTTCTTAACCTTCTGAGCTGTTGTTTTTAAAATCTACTGGGGACAATGCAGATTAAAAATCGTATTTCTAAAGATTAACATCTCTATCTGTTATCAATAACAGATGAATATTACTGAAATTGTCAAACAATATTTTTTTTCACCGCTGAATGAAGTAGCTGAGCTGCTCGCACAAATATGCTACCTTGCAGTAAAAATAGCTTCTATACAAGAGTATTGGAAGGTAGCAAATGTAACTATTTTTAAAAAGGCTGTGTAGGGATGATCCAAAGAATTATAGACCAGTAAGCCTTACATCTTTAACAGGTAAATTGAAGGGAAAAAAATTATAGAATAAAATTCCTGGAAGATCATGATCTGAGAGGGTCTAATCAGTGTTTTTTCAGCAAAGGAAAATTGCTTATCTATTATAATTCTCAAATGAGTCAATTAGGTAGTGGATAAAGAAGAACCAATTGACATAATTTAAGTAGACTTTCAAAAGTCTTTTGATAGAGTCCCTCACAAATGTAAGTTCTATGCTGCAGTTCTTAGAGGTGCAGCACAGAATCTCACTCAGGTTATTCAGTCTTAAATTTATTTAGTACTCATTGTGAATGTCATATTTGGAAAGAGCCA
Source organism: Chelydra serpentina (assembly GCA_037349315.1). Lineage (NCBI taxonomy): Eukaryota > Metazoa > Chordata > Testudines > Chelydridae > Chelydra > Chelydra serpentina. The sequence goes on from JBAIAC010000010.1 coordinate 52,649,493, forward strand.
CACTTGTTCATCATCTTTGCTAATTTTTAAATGTAAACATATGTCAAGGTGCATCCTACTATAGGTGCACATGAACCGCATGCATAAAACTGGGGTCTTTTTAAATAGTAGTGTCCATTGGGGATGTGCATGCACCTGTCTCTGCTTGTGTTTGAATATAAGGTCGTAAAGGTCAGGGTAGCTGTGACCTTCCCTCCCTTACTGTGCATGGTAGTGAGACAGAACAAGTGTCTGGCTTGCTAGTTCTTTGCGCAAACTAAATCTCTCAGAACTTGTTCATTTGGACTGAAAGCTGATGGTCAGCTCTCCCTTCCCCCCGGCATATATCCCTCCTTACTACCCTGCACCTCAACATGAGTGATTCAAAACCTGTGGACTTCAAGCCCCACCTATCCTGTGATGGGGTCATCATCATCATGGCAAATCCCAAAGGGACATGGCCTCCTTGAAGATCAAGTGCCTTCCAGATGGATCTCTGGCAAGATGGTGGTATATTCAGTTTGTGTCCACCAAAGCTTTTGACGCCTATGTGATCTATGGGCACATAGCAGTATTTCTTGGTAACCGTGCTTTGGAATTCATTGGTCTTTCCTTCTAATAATGACTATACTAAGAAAGCTGCTGAGATCAAATCAGTGATGATGGAGGCGATTGCTCGGTTTGCCTTTGTCTTCAAGGATCGTCATTTCTGATCTTTCCTGTCGTTTGATATTGAGCACCCGATGAAGACAATGAGAATCAAAAATGTCACTCTGTTGTTCCTTGGCGCCTACATTTCACTTCCGTACAGTAGATTTGGTATAACTGTGGTTCTGTAGATTCGCAGCTTTGTAGCCAGCTTGAAGTCAAAATGTCCCAATAGAGCCGTTGAAGGGCCCGAAATATGGAGACAGCAGCTCTTACATACGTGTTCATATCTTGCGAGCATTCTCCAACACTGTCTGTGACACTGCCCAAATATTTGACAGTTGCCTCCTACTCGATTTGCCCTCCTCCTCATCCAGACACGCTAATGGTGATCTGATTGCAATCTAGAGCTGAAGGCAACTTGATGATAATGGCTGGTGACTTTGTTTTATCTGGATTAGAATGTGTGCTGCTTATTGTCAGATTAGCTATCAGCTGCACCGATTCACCAAACTGAGTCAACAGTGTCATTGGTATGTATGAGATTTCAAAGCAGAATGGTGTTCAGCTTAAAGCCACTAACAGCTGCCTCCTCAAGCTTATCCATCAATCAATCAGTGCCAGTATTGAACAACAGTGGTGACAGAATGCAGCATTTCCAAACCCCTGTAGTCATAGGAAAGCATGTTATGTATTTGCTATTGACTCAAACGCAGGTTTCTGTTCCATTATAGAGCTCTTCTGTCCAGGGCCGGCTCCAGGCACCAGCGCAGCAAGCGCGTGCCTGGGGCAGCAAGCCGCAAATTTATGCAGTAAATTTTGCATACTTGCATGCACATATACTGCTGATTTTTTTATTTGTGTAGTTTAGAAGTATTCTGTTTTAGAAAGTTTTCCATAAGTGATGACTATCCTGAAGATGGAAATACTTTACTGTTAGACACGGTACTAATGTGCTTTGTTTAAATTTGGTTTTACGTGGATTGGATAGTTCAGGGGATGGTAATTTTTGAATCCACTCCTGGTTGATAGTGGCTGAAAGTTGAAAATAGAGCTTTTTCATTGTCTCGGTACAGTTCCCAGTGGATGAGTCTCCATGTTACAAAAACCTCCATCACAATTGGCACTAATTGTCACCATTTGTCTTAGCAGAGAGGCCAAAGAGGGAATGAATACAGATGTTGAATTAACCTCTTAGGCTATGGCTACACTACAAGGTTTTTAGTGACACGGCTAAAAAAAGCCTCTATCTTTCCAGTTCATTGATATCTTGTGTCACCTGCAATACAAAATTGCCCTTTCAAGTTATTTTGTCTTGCTATGGTTTGATACTCTAAAGGTTGTAAGCCTCTGTTGCATTGAATTATGCCTAGGATAGTCTTGTATACCTTAAATCCGCAGGCACCGCCCCATCTGCAGGCACCGCCCCTGCAGCTCCCATTGGAGCGCCGGAGAGGGCCATTGGAGCATGTAGGAGCCGGAGTGGGGCTATGCTGCGGCTTCCAGGAGTCGTGTGGAGCAGCCCCCGACCCTGCACCCCAGCTGGAAGGTTGGAGCGGGGCCATGCGGCTGCTTCTGGGAGCCGCATGGTGTGGTCCCTGAACCTGCGCCCCGGCTGGAGTGCCGGAGTGGCGTGCTGGAGCGGCCCCCGACTTTGTGCCCTGGCTGGAGCACTGGAGCGGGGCCGAACCATGTGCTGCAGCCCCCGACCCAGCACCCCGGCTTGAGTGCCGGAGCGGCGCAAGCCCCAGAGCTCGCTCCCCAGCGGGAGCTTGTTGGCTGTCTTTAAATGCCTTGCAGCCCGGATCCGGCCCGCATGCCATAGTTTGCCCACCCCTGCCTTAAACATATTAAACACCTGAAGAATCGCTCTGTGTAGCTTGGAAGCTTGTCTCTTTTACCAGCAGAAGTTGGTCCAATACAAATATTACCTTACTCATCTTGTGTCTCTTAAACACAACTTTACAGGTTCTAAGATGTTGACAACTTGAGCACTTGAATAGCCTTCTGATGTTTATCTGTCAAATATTTTTCTCATGCAGTGGGAATAAATAGAAACTCTCTTATTCTGTTTGTGTGAACTTGTTGCTGCAGAAACTAAAGATTCAGTTTAATGGAATATCTTAAACAGTGACTTTTCTAGTAAGAGGTTCACATTTTTGTTTGTTTGCCTCTGCACATTATTAGGTCTTTGGTATGAAGGCTGTTGAATATCAGTTTAATTAAAGTGTACTAGAAAACCTATAGATTTATAGAATGTAGTTTCAAATATGAATTATCATTGTCTTAAAACAGGTTACTGGATAACTTGTCATTTTCACAGCATGATATTAAATACCTTGAATACTAGACAGGGGCCAGGCAATTCCAGCGATCACACTGTGTAAGTGAATCTGAATAATGACTATCATTGCCTGGGTTGACAGGGGAATGAGGATCATTGCAACTTGGATTCATCAATATTTCAGGCCCCTATACAGACTTTTCTCTCCCTATCAGATCCTGAGGATACCATTGTCCTCCACCCTGTCCCCAATCCTGAATCCATAATATTACTTCTAAATGAGGGAGCCCAGCCCTCAGCCAACCCATTTTCAGCTCATATTCACTGCTCCATGTGTGCCCTCTTTGAATAGGGCCCTGATCTCAAGGAGCCTGCCTTAATATGTACTTGTTGTTAGACAATGTTTGTTTTCAATCAATTTCAAGGGGTCAGATGCTTATATCCTGAATTAGCTTCAATTAAGGATTCTCACTAGGATCCTATCTCAACACTTCAGACACTTTTGTCAGTTTTTTTTTAATCTGGGAGAAGAAGGAAATGTCTAATAGGGGTCTCATCAGATATTTAAGTCACTACATGCATATCAGTAGCTACTCATGTCTTAGAATTTTTAATAACTTCATTGAGCTTGACTGACTCTTGATATGGCTGTACTGATTGAATGGGATAACTCACTATTTATCAGATACCTTGAAATTTGTTCAGTGGTAGAGGGGAATTAGAGAGATGGCAACTGCAGCAAAATGAGAGTGGAAAGTAAGTTCTTGAGAGACTCCTCCCACTTTTCTGCCTAGATCATCAAATCTCTAGATGAAATCTCTGTTCCTTATGTTGCCAGTAATGTAATAATTTAGTCTTTTGGTTTTTAAAAATGTGCCTGTGTGCTAGGATTGAGAGCCAGGGCTGGAAAGGGAAGGGAATATTGCGGAGGAGGTAGGAGAAAAGAACAATCCCCTCAAGACAAAAACCCAAAAATTAATACATTTTTCATATGAAATTATCAAAGTGCTTTACAAAGATGGGTAAATTACATCTCGACTTTACAGATAGGTGAAATTGAGGGATAGAGTTGACTTGCTCAAGGACATATACGTGGCAGAGTGTCTGTTCATACTACACTTATGACTGTAAATCTGAGGCCACGTCTACACTACAGAGTTTTGCCGATGCAAGTTACATCAGCATACAGCGATTGCAATTAGTGTATCACTTGTGCATGTGCACACTTGGCTCCTTGCATCAGCTCTTCACAACAGGAGTGCTTGTGTCGATGCACAGTGTAGTGCACCATGGGTAGATAGGTATCCCAGTGTGCAACCCACTGCTGTTCAGCACACTCTCTTTTGATTAGTTTTGGCAATACATGATGAGGCAGAACCGAGTCTTGCAGGAGTGACTGGTAGCAAGGGGTGAACTTCCTATACTGCAGTGTTCTCCACCCCATAATATCTCTATCCCATAATTTTGGGGCCTATTTTCAATTTCCAACCTGCATGGGACTTGTTGCTGTCCGCCATCTCTCACAGAAGCATGGAGCCTGCACAGCTGTGCACTATTTTCATGAGTGTTGCAAACACGATCCTCTAGTATCTACAGAGCTGCAAGAAGAACTGTAGGGAACATGATGACTTCCAGCTGGTCAGTTTGCTGTGAGACATAGTGACAACCAATTCAAGGTAGTTGGTGGCATTCATGGAATAGCTGCAGATGGTGGAGTGTCACCCTTGGGCCAGAGACATGAATACTGACTTGTGGGATCGCATCGTAATGCAGATTTGGGATGACAAGCAGTGGCTGCAGATCTTTTGAATGCACAAGGCCACATTCCTGTAACTGTGTACTACACTCACCCCAGCCATCCGAGTGAGCGAGAGTGGAGGAGAGGAAGCGATGGATGGAGAGAGTGGGGGGCAGGGAAGGGGCAGGACAAAGGTTTTCAGTTTTCTGCAATTAGAAAGTTGGCAACCCTACTCTCTGGATGTATCCATGGTGGTGTGCAGGGTGATGGCGGGGTTTCCACCGAGCATGGCATGTAACTCTCTTTCTAAAAGCAGTAAGTCTGTGGCTCAGCACTGGATCCATTGTTGGCATCCCAGGCCTTTTGGTATGCCTGCCATAATTCCTTGGCTTTCACATGGCATGCTACAGGTCCCTGTCGTACCCATTTTCCTGCATTCCCTGAGCAGTCTGCTTGTAGATGTTGACATTTCTATAGCTGGTTTGGAGCTGTGCCTCTACAGTCTCTTCTGTGTAGAGTTCCTATATCTCCTGTCTACTTCAGGCTGGAGCGTGTCTGGAGCACATAGATGGTATGATCAGCTGGGCAGTTGCACACAACAATGGAAAGCAGATAGAGGTGTACTCGCCAAGCTGGACAACCAGGAAAAGGCATTTCAAAAATTTGCAGGGTTTTAAAGGGTGGGGGCAGCTTCCCATCTATGTAACCCCTGGGTAGTGGAGTTGACAATTGTGACCAGAGCAATTGGTGTTGGGCACTGTGAGACAGCTGCTGAAGGACTTTGTTAGGGTCTGCATAGGTAACCCAGCATCTATACTTGCGCTGTGTCAACTTCCATACATCAGCTGTGGCTCAACGCCACTAAGGGAGTTGATGTTACTATGTTAGCTTACTGGGGTACTTACATCGGTGGGAGACAAATTGACCTTCCTTTGTAGTGTAGACCAGGCCTGGCCTGTAATATCTAATCATAAGGATGTTTCTCCCTGTCTCTCCTCTTCTTCCTCCATTAGCTGTTTTTTGTTCTAGGTAAAACAAGTAATTTTTTTCCATTTCATTCAGAAGGCAGCAAAACCTGTAGTTGGCCTTCTGACTCCCAGTCTTATGTCTGATCCATTAGACCACATTGCAAGTTACATGAACTGCTGCACAACTTCCTCCAAAGAGGACTTTCAACATTCTGTATATGCAAGGTGTACATGTCAGTTGGTGATGCCTCCATGGGTTACCATAGTCTTTCTGTTCCCTGCTCCAGAGTTGACAATTGGAGGAAGTCCACCTACCAGATAGTAACAAGTGATTTTCGGGGTTTGAACTCCTGATGATGATTGAGTTCCTCACTTTAAGAAGGCACTCAGTCTGGTGCAGTAGAGCCTAGTTAGACTCAGTCTCAAAAAGGGGCTGGTTACTCTCCTGGGAGGGAGAAACTGATACTGATATTCAGAAGCCAGGGCAAGGAGCTGTGGAAATGTAAGTCCTTCCCTGTTTTTAATCTGTTTTGTGTGCATATTGTTTGGACTTTACACAGTAATCTACAGGTAGGGAATGTAGTCAGAAACGTCCCTGGTTTGTTTTGGTTAGACTGAATAAAAACCACAAAAGTTAGCTGGAAGCCCAAGAGACAGATTGTGTGATTTTTGTTAGGTTTTTTGTTTTGTTTTAACCTGGGCATCCAATGAACTTCCTCTGCAAATGCTGAGCTTCAATGCTGAATACTAGTTTCAGTGTAATGTGGAGCCTACTGTGATAGATGCTTTTTTCCCATTTAAACTCTATCATTTCTACTGCTTAATAAGGCTTAGGAAGATGGGGGTCATAACTTAAAAGAAGAAACATGTGGCCCTGCTCTGCAAGTGCTCTGCATAGTAACAATATACTGATTAAGAGGGTTTTAGTTGGGGGCTGAAGGTGACGGCTAGTGGCGTTCTGTTATTTTCTTTGTTGGGCCTATCCTGTAGTAGGTGACTTTTGGGTACTCTTCTGGCTCTGTCAATCTGTTTTTTCACTTCAGCAGGTGGGTATTGTAGTTTTAAGAATGCTTGGTAGAGATCTTGTAGGTGTTTGTCTCTGTCTGAGGGATTGGAGCAAAGGCGGTTGTATCTTAGAGCTTGGCTGTAGATCATGTCGTGTGTTCTGGATGGAAGCTGGAGGCATGTAGGTAAGTATAGCGGTCAGTAGGTTTCCGGTATAGGGTGGTGTTTATGTGACCATCGCTTATTAGCACAGTAGTGTCTAGGAAATGGACCGCTTGTGTGGACTGATCTAGGCTAAGGTTGATGGTGGGATGGAAATTGTTGAAATTGTGGTGGAATTCCTCAAGGGTTTCTTTTCCGTGGGTCCAGATGATGATGATGATGTCATCGATGTAGCGCAAGTAGAGTAGGGGCATTAGGGAACGAGAGCTAAGGAAGCGTTGTTCTAAGTCAGCCATAAAAATGTTGGCATACTGTGGGGCCATGCGTGTACCCATAGCAGTGTCGCTGACTTGAAGGTATATATTGTCCCCAAATGTGAAATAGTTGTGGGTGAGGACAAAATCACAAAGTTCAGCAACCAGGTTAGCCGTGGCATTAGGATACTGTTTCCGATGGCTTGTAGTCCATCTTTGTGTGGAATGTTGGTGTAGAGGGCTTCTACATCCATAGTGGCCAGGATGGTGTTGTCTGGAAGATCACCGATGGATTGTAGTTTCCTCAGGAAGTCAGTGGTGTCTCGAAGATAGCTGGGAGTGCTGGTAGCATAGGGCCTGAGGAGAGAGTCCACATAGCCAGACAATCCTGCTGTTAGAGTGTCGATGCCCGAGATGATGGGGCGTCCAGGATTTCCAGGTTTATGGATCTTGGGTAGCAAATAGAATATCCTGGTCGGGGTTCTAGGCATGTGTCTGTACAGATCTGTTCCTGTGCTTTTCCAGGGAGTTTCTCGAGCAGATGGTGTAGTTTCTTTTGGTGGTACTCAGTGGGATCAGAGGATAATGGCCTGTAGAATGTGGAGTTAGAGAGCTGCCTGGCAGCCTCTTGTTCATATTCAAACTTATTCATGATGACAACAGCACCTCCTTTGTCAGCCTTTTTGATTATGATGTCAGAGTTGTTCCTAAGGCTGTTGATGGCGTTGTGTTCAGCACGGCTGAGGTTATGGGGCAAGTGATGCTGCTTTTCTACAATTTCAGCCCGTGCACGTTGACGGAAGCAATCTATGTAGAAGTCCAGTCTGTTGTTTCGACCTTCAGGAGGAGTCCACGCAGAATCCTTCTTTTTGTAGTTTTGGTAGGAAGGATTCTGTGGGTTAGAATGTTGTACAGAGATGTGTTGGAAATATTCTTTGAGTCGGAGATGTCGAAAGTAGGATTCTAGGTCACCGCAGAACTGTATCATGTTCGTGGGTCTGGAGGGACAAAAGGAGAAGCCCCGAGATAGCCCAGCAGAAGAATCTGTCCTGAGAGTATAGCTGGAAAGATTAACAATATTGTTGGGTGGGTTAAGGGAACTACTGTTGTGATTCCTTGTGACATGCAGCAGTTTAGATAGTTTAGTGTCCTTTTTCTTTTGTAAAGAAGCAAAGTTTGTGTTGTAAATCAGTCCATGAAGAAGTTTGTGTGGAAGGTTGGTTTTCCATAAGAGTATCCAGTTTTGAGAGCTCAGTCTTAATCCTTCCCTGTTTGCTGTATAGGATGTTGATCAGGTGGTTTTGCAGTTTTTTTGAGAGTGTGTGGCACAATCTCTCAGCATAGTCTGTGTGATAAGTAGATTGTAATGGATTTTTTACCTTCAGTTCTTTTGGTATGATGTCCATCTGTTTGCATTTGGAAAGGAAGATGATGTCTGTCTGTCTGTGCGAGTTTTTTCATGAAGTCACCTACTACAGGATTAGGCCCAACAAAGAAAATAACAGAACGCCACTAGCCGTCACCTTCAGCCCCCAACTCTCCAGCGCATCATCAAAGATCTACAACCTAGCCTGAAAGATGATCCCTCACTCTCACAGATCTTGGGAGACAGACCAGTCCTCGCTTACAGACAGCCCCCCAACCTGAAGCAAATACTCACCAGCAACCACACACCATACAACAAAAACCCTATCCCAGGAACCTATCCTTGCAACAAAGCCCGATGCCAACTCTGTCCACATATCTATTCAAGTGACACCATCATAGGACCCAATCACATCAGCCACACCATCAGGGGATCGTTCACCTGCACATCTACCAATGTGATATATGCCATCATGTGCCAGCAATGCCCCTCTGCCATGTACATTGGCCAAACTGGACAGTCTCTATGCAAAAGAATAAATGGACACAAATCTGACATCAGGAATCATCACATTCAAAAGCCAGTAGGTGAACACTTCAACCTCACTAATCACGCAATGACAGATTTAAAGGTAGCAATTTTGCAACAGAAAAACTTCAAAAATAGACTCCAACGCGAAGTTGCTGAACTGGAATTAATATGCAAACTAGATACCATTACCGTAGGTCTGAATATTGACTGTGAATGGCTCGGTCATTACATTAATTGAATGTATTTCCCCCCGTTAAATACCCTTAACACCTTTGTGTCAACTGTCTGTAATGGGCCATGTTGATTATCACTTCAAAAGTTTCTTTCCTACTGATAACAGTTCCTTTCAATTAATTAGCCTTTTACAGTTGATATGGTTACTTCCACCTTTTCATGTTTCTCTGACTGTATAAATATCCTCTCACTGTGTGTTCCATTCTATGCATCTGACGAAGCAGACTGTAGTCCATGAAAGCTTATGCTGAAATAAATTTGTTAGTCTCTAAGGTGCCACAAGTATTTCTTTCTTTTTTTTTTTTTGCTGACACAGACTAACATGGCTACTACACTGAAACCTGTCAATGTACTGATTGTACCTTTTCTGAATTGCTTTCTTACAATAATTTGTGCACTTGAGCATATTTCTAGAAGTATATCAAAAACCTTAATTATTTGTTCAGAACTTCTTGATCAGCAGCAGAAACTGAACAAGAACTTCCCAATGTTCTTCTACTCACCTATGTAAAACTCCTTAACATTTTATTTTTTAATCTAAACGTTTCCCCTCTCTGAAACAGAAGAAAACCAGCTTGATGCTAGTGCACAGGAAATAGGCTGTGAAAGTGAGTAGAAACCAAAGTGAAACTGAGTAGTTTGGCTGTATTGTCTAAGCTAGTGAATGGCAAAGAGCAGACAACAAGCATGATGAAGAGTGTACCATGGTTTAAAAATTATTTTAAATTAAGCTAGCACTATTAATGGACCTTTTTTCACCATGATGTTGCCCCTTGACTGTATACCCTGAGTTAGTGCAGACATACAGTATGTCTACACAGCAATTAAACACACACAGTTGGCCCAAACCAGTTGACTTTGGCTTGTGGGACTGTAAAATTGCTGTGTAAATGTTCAGGCTCGGGCTGGAGTGCGGGCTAACCCACAAATCAGCATAAATCAGCTGACCCAGAGCAGTTGCAACTGTAGTGCCCTGGGTCCTTTATTCTAGTGTAGATGTACTCATAGCGGTGGGTGTTTTTGTTTTTAAATGGTAATAGTCTACAGGTTGGCGTTATCTCCGTATATAAATAATTCAGATCTGTAGTAATCTTAATACAGTAAATAACTTTACATTCTTATACCCTGTTAGGGTTCCCTTCCCACTCTGAACTTTGGGGTACAGATGTGGCGACCTGCATGAAAGACCCCTTAATCTTATTTTTACCATCTTAGGTTAAAAACTTCCCCAAGGCACAAATTCTTTCTTTGTCCTTGGACAGTATTGCTGCCACCACCAAGTGATTTAGACAAAGATTTAGGAAAAGGACCACTTGGAGTTCCTATTTCCCCAAAATATCCCCTCAAGCCTCTTCACCCCCTTTCCTGGGGAGGCTTGAGAATAATATACTAACCAATAGATTAACAAAGTGAGCACAGACCAGACCCTTGGATTTTTGGGACACTAAAAAACAATTAGGTTTTTAAAAGAAGAACTTTATTATAAAGAAAAAAGTAAAAGAAGACCCTTTGTAAAATCAGGATGGAAGGTAATTTTATAGGGTAATAAAAAGATTTACAACACAGAGGATTCCCCTCTAGGCTTAACTTCAAAGTTACAAAAACAGGAATAAAACCTCCTTCTTAGCATAGGGAACATTTACAAGTTAAACAAAAGATAATGTAATGCATTTTCTTGCCTTTACTTACAATTTTTGTAAGCTTAGATGCTTATTTCAGGTAGGGTTTTAGAAAATGTTTTTTTCTGCCCTGGTCCCTCTCTGTCCGAGAGAGAACAACAAAGAGAGCTCAAACAAAACCTTCTCCCACAGGTTTGAAAGTATTTTCTTTCCTTATTGGTTTTTTTGGTTAGGTGCCAACCAGGTTATTTGAGCTTCTTAACTCCTTACAGGTAAAGGAGGAATTTTAGGCTACCCTTAGCTGTATGTTTATAACATACCCTCTTCCTTCACTCATGCTACAAGAGATAGCCAGGAACACTTGGCATTATGGCTCCACTCAACATGAAGCAAGAAAGCAGAAGAACTAAGACTTCCTCCTTACAGGATCCAGTCTGTTCCTTTCCTTCCAGTCCTTTTGCCTCTTTGTCCCCCCTATTTGCCTCATCTTCCTCTACTCTCCCTTTTTTTAAATCGTAGGCTATTTAAAGAAGATGGAGAAATAAAGGACCTCATACCTCCCGCCAATGCGGCCAAATGGGGGAATCCCAAGCAGAGGAAGAAACTGGAAGCTGAGTTTCCAAAACTGCCCGAGCCCCCTACTGAGAGTGGATGCTGTCATGAGGGGGAGAAACCAAGGAATCCAGTTCCAGAGCCATTCTCTTCAATTTTCATATTGAGAATGTAGACATTCCCCCTCGATGAGGCCCATGGGATTTCTTGCCTAGTCAGAAATCTTTCAACTTCCTGTCCTACCTAAAGACAGCAAAGACTCTTCTCTTGAATCCTCCCTGCCTGCATCCCAGCTCAGTACAGACCAATCTGATACAGTTATCCCAGAGATATGGAGAAGGGAAAGTCTCATTTTCACAGGCCTTTCTCAACCTTTCCAGTTAGCACACTGGTACTTGGCATTCCCAGAGTTTGCTTCCCCTCCAAACCTGTATGTACCATTATGGATGCAAGTCTCGTGGATTGGGGAGCCCACCTTGGTCTTCAGTGAGCCCTGGGTCTTTGGACTCCAGAGGAATGGAAGTTAAACATCAGTATCATCAATTCCTTTAATCCTCCAGCTGTGAGAATCGCTAATTCTCAGGTGTCATATGCTCATTAGATGTAGCAACAACAGGTCATTAGGTACCAAAGTGAATAGCCAGGAGTGCACGTGGAACCAGCTGTTTTTCTGAAGCTTATGGTGATGTCCTGCCTTTTATCCCTATGGGCAGCCTTTCTTATCTTATTCAGCCATGAGTAGCTGGCTCTAGTGGGTCAGGAGTCCAAACCAATTTTCTTCTCGGGATGTGATAAATGTGGCAGCTCCACAATAGGCTGGTTTGCCATAGACAGGTCTCTCAAGATCCCTGATTTTTTCACAGGAACACTGAATCCAGATGAACTTGAGACTTTGGCGGAAAGCACTGGTCTACTCTTTTTCTTCCTTAATCTTCTACCTTTGTGGGCAATAAGGAAGTTTGGTCAGGGCAATGGTGATATTGTTGGTGGCTCTACCTTGTTCTCTTCCCTGAATTCTTGTTCTCCTTTCCCAGAGTCTGGTGTTGCACTGCCAACCTCGCCTCCATAAGTTAACAGATGCACTTAATTTTCTATCTGTTTCCTAGACTGAGAAATCTCTATGGAAGTAGTGTGGCTGTTTGGATTTGTAAGAACAGAAAAGCTTCCATAATTTTAACATATTCACTTATTTAAGGCATCTTTAGGGCATCTTTACTTAGATTATGGTGTGAAATATCAAAGTCATTCCTGTTCCCTACAGAATATTCTGCACTTTTTACTGATAGGGTTTAAGAAGGGATTTGAGGTCAGCACCCTCAGTTCATTCCTTGACTATCTCTGCAGTCCTTTTATTTCTTGCGGCAGAAAGCTGCATTAATTGGACATTAAACAAGTTCTAAAGTTTTACTATTCATCGTCAATAGTTCAGAGAAAATAGACAAAGCATCGTGGCTTTTTGAGGGTTTTTTTACCCACAAAAGCTTATGGCCAAATAAATCTGTTAGCCTTTAAGGTGCCACCGGACTCCTTGTTGTTTTTGTGGATACAGACTAATATGGCTACCCGCTGATACTTGACATCATCCCTGAGTATCAGGAGATGTTCTTCTAGAAGTAGCTCTACTTCCTGGGCAGAAAGAGTTGAGGAATATAAGGTGCATAGTCATTTCATCATATATTATAAAACACTTATCAGCTGGATTGCAGTCTGCACTGTTGGATAGAAAGTACTGCAGACAGCACAGTAAGGTATTTAAATTCTCCTCTTCAGGTGCTGCTTACTACATTCAGCTATCTGTCTTGTAGTAGAAGAAGGGGGACATATAGCAATTGAAAATTACTTGCTAATAATTTCATTTGTCATCTTACATTCACCCCACATTCTACCCTCCTCTCCACTAAGGAAGTGTGCGATTTCTTTCCTTCTAATTTCTAAAACCTTTCCTGCTATAGAAATGTCTAACTGGAAGGTAAAGGAACAGACTGGGGCTTATGTGGAGGAAGTCTTGTTCACAGATCTTTTGCCTCCTTGCTTCTGGTAGAGGAGCTGTACTTCCAAATAGTCTTTCATGTAAGATGGGAGAATAGGAGACAATAATTCTCATGTCTTCCCATCTTTGGAGGAGATGTGTTAGACAGGCGGTCAGACTAGATGATCACAATGGTCCCTTCTGGTTTTAGAATCTCTTAATCTATTAAAAAAGACTCCCAGATCCCTCATATCTTTTTCTGAAGTCAGAGACCCTTTGTGCACAGGGTTTCTCACAGGATGTCCGGTCTTGGGAAGTGTGCCAAAGAGTGGGAAAACCCCAAGACCAGGTCAAAGCCCCTCTCCAGCCACTCCCCATAATTGAGGTTCCATTTCAGTGAGTAGCTGTGGATATTCTGGGTCCTTTCCCGAAAAAGACACCCAGAGGAAAGCAGTACATACGGACTTTCATGGATTTTGCCACCCGATGGCCAGAAGCAGTAGCTCTAAGCAACACCAGGGCTAAAAGTGTGTGCCAGGCATTAACAGACATTTTTGCCAGGGTAGGTTGGCCCTCCAAGAGTCAAGGAAAGGACCACTTGGAATTCCTCTTCCCCCAAAATATCCCCCCAAGCCCTTACACCCCTTTTCCTGGGGAGGCTTGAGAATAATATCCTAACCAATTGGTTACAAAGTGATTACAGACCCAAGCCCCTGGGTCTTAAGACAATGGAAAAACAGTCAGGTTCTTAAAAGAAGGATTTTATTTAAAAAAAAAAAAAAAGTAAAAATCATCTCTGTAAAATCAGAATGGAAAATAACTTTACGGGGTAATCAGATTCAAAACACAGAGGATTCCCCTCTAGGCAAAACTTTAAGGTTATGAAAAGCAGGAATAAACCTCCCTCTTAGCACAGGGAAAATTCACAAGCAAAAACAAAAAATAACTTAATACGCCTTGCCTGGCTTTTACTCAAAATTTTTGTAATATGAGAGACTGTTAGGATGGTTGATAGGAGAAGGAGTTCTCTGACCTGATGCTTTTCTCCTTCCCAAGAACGAACACACACACACATACACACTCTCCCCCTCCCTAGATCTGAACATATCTTCTTTCCCCCACTGGTCCTTTTGGTTAGGTGTCAACCAGGATATTTGAGCTTCCTAATCCCTTACAGGTAAAGAGGAATTGTAGGCTACCCTTAGTTCTATGGTTATGACACTGTTAGTATAGCATCCAGTTTTGATTGTATTCAGTGAACAGACCATTCCTAGATGAAACCCATCTCTTCAGATGAAATGAATGTTTCTACCTCAAGACTAAGTTAGAACTTTCTTTCTTCTCCCCCCTGAGGGAAAGTTCCTTTGTAAGTTCTTAACTGATTATCATGCCACTAGGAAAGTGGACAGGCTGCATTCCTTTGGAGCTGCCTCAATCTAATCCCTCCTCTAAAGCTCCAAGCAGCTGTGTTATCATTAAATTTACTCCTTTTTACCCTGATAGGCCCAGAACATTGGCCTGATCTCCACAAAGAGATACTTTTTCTTTCCTATAAGCTCTGACTATTTACATTGGTTGCAGTTCTAAGGAATAACCCCCCTCTTCCACTGTCTTTGGTAGTCCAAACAAGCCCCAGGAAGTATAGTGTAGAATCTGAGTGAAAGTTTAGCACTGAATGCCTTACGGAAGGTCCAAAACAGGATGCATAGATTCTTAACTTAGAAAAATCAGAAGAAAAATATCTAAATCTAAGAGAAAATAGATCAGAGGAAGAAGGTCCTGAGGAAAATTTTTCAATAAGCTTCACTGAAAAAATTGATAGTTGCCTTTCCCCTCAGACCTCAGCTCTTCAAAACAGTGGTCCATAATGAGCTTGGACAGGTGGCTGGAATAAATTATTCAGGAAGAATATGCAGTAGAACCAAATCTTTTTCAAAACACTTGTCAAATCTTCAGAAAGAAATAAGGGAAGCAGTTTTTCCTATAGAGTGTAGGAATGATTAAAAATCTCTATAAGAAAGTAGTTTTGTGGTCTATGTTCAGTGTTGTTTATAGGATCTGGTGCCTGTAGGGCAGGACTGGACCTCAAACTGCTTTGTTAAAAATACTCTTGAGTGTTTAAATCCTGTCATTCATCTTGCCCAGTGCAGCCTAAGGGGATAGAGGTTTGCCTCTGGAGCATTGCAGTAGAGAAAAGCTACTTCTGACACATCAGACTGGACACTTAGGGAACAAAAAAAGGTTAAATCTTCAGAACTGCCAATGTGAAGATGATTTCATCTTATTCTCTGGCTGAGAAACACAAGGAGTGGGAGAGGGTAGGCAGGAATTACCTTCTTGCTTCAGAGAGGAGGTAGAGCAGTCTCATGGTAGAATTTTTAGAGGGAAGCTAAAGGAAATTAATAGATGTGGCAATTTTTCTTTAGTATATTACCTGCAAATTTCTCTTGGTATGACTAGAGGACATAGTCATACCCATCACAGAGGCCTTGAATGTCTTCCAGTACATTGACTTGTCTGTCTTTTTGACATATTGGAAATATTTTTTTATTTTAAGGTTAGTTATTGGCATTTCAAAAAGCATACTGAGCATATTTTGTATTTCCTTAACTTCAGTAAAGTACACCATGATGCAGTGCTTCAGATGTTTTCAAATCCACATGTTTGATAGGCATATCACTGCTATATAGCCATAAGTGGTTCAGTTCGATTTTCAATTTGTTTGACCAGTTAGGCTGCAAGAAATTCATTAGAACTTGGCCTGTTACATCTATAGTGTAGTATCTAAGACTGATTTATTGTACTGTCCAAGTGAAAGATTTGAACTTGGGGAGTGGGTTTACTTTGCAAGAAATGAGAAAAATAACTACTTATGTGTATAAGCTAAAATTTTATAAAAGAATGCATTTCTAAACAAAATAGATCTATTTCCTCCTTTATTTACCTGCCATAATCTGAGTTCAGAGCTCTCTGTTCCTCCTACAAGGGTTGGTGATATCAGTTAACACTTAAGGTACTGTACAAAATGCAGTTCTTTTCATTGTTTGAAAAGTTTGTGCTGTAATCAACTGATTAGGAGAAACACAGAGTCAAATTTTCTGATGGCATAATTCTACTTAATGGAGTTATCCTAGCAGAGAATTTGGCCTGGAACCTCTACAGTCTGAATTCTAGTCCGTGTAGGCTTTAAAAAATAGTTTTTTACTTTACCTGTAAATTCTAATTATTTGCAATGCAGCTGTACATGCATGTCTTCTATGATTTGAGATTTCAGGATTTGTTAATGAAGCATTTCAGTTCATAGATCAGTGACTGTACATCAAGTATTCTAATTGTTTTCTCGAGAGGTAATAACTGGAGGGTGGCAAATGTGATTTGTCTCAATTGTGGGGGGAAAATATCAGATTTGACTTTGTTGATTAGAGCAGGTTATTGCTCACTAATTACTGAATGCCTCAAATTAAATTACTATCAAGTCCCTTCTTCTATAGCATTCTCCATGTAAAACCCAATTCCATTGTCTCAAAATCTTTCTCAAAACCTAGTCTGAATATTGCAGTTCTCTCTGTGATTTACAGCAAAGCAGTGATGGAAAAAATTCTGTGAATAAAGAGAATTAGGCAGGGATCAGTTCTAAGTATGATTTTAAACTTTATTTGTAATTACTTTATGACATTTTTAAATCAATATTTTTTAAAACCCTACATAATTGAAACTAATCTCTTTCATAGAAACAAAGAGGATTGGAAAAATGTTTGAATTGCAAATATCAAATATGAAACCTTTTGTAATAGTCCCTTCACACACCGAAAGACTCCAGGGTGACACTGAGGTCCTCAGCATATACACAAAAGGAAAAACGGGAAGTATTACTCAACACAAAGATCTAGATCCATGCTCTATATCCAACCACAGAGGCAATATGACCCACAAAGGTGGAGGCAGAGACCTGCAAGACGGAGACCACTCACTTCTCAGCCTTTGACATCCCAACAACCTCCCTCTAAACAACAGTTTTGAGGGTTTGGTTGAGGACCAGAAACACCTCTCACATCTTCTATTGCTGGAATCATCCGACAACATCCATCCATTCAGAGACCATCTGACTCCATTCCACCCAGTGGAAGAGATTCCATGGATGGTGCCAAAATAGGCAATCAATGACAACAACCTCTCCTTTACCAATGGTATTGGACTGCATACTGGAACTCAAAAAATCTGGCCTCTTAGTGAGCTCGATCAGAGTACACCTTGTGGCAATCATGGCGTTCCACCATGAAGTGGATGAGTTCTCAATCTTTGTCCACCCTCCCGTTAAACGCTTCCTCAAGGGTCTTCATAACCTTTACCCTGAAATACGGGTCCCTACTCCATCATGAGACCTCAGTCTGGTGCTGTGATTCCTTACATGGGCCCCTTTCAAACCACTACTGATGTGTTCATGTGATGAGTAGGGAACTGGGGGCCCTCAGGGCATCCCCCCATACACAATATTTAAAAAAAAAAAAAGTTACCGTAAGACAACATTCCAAATTCCTACCTAAAATAGTTTCATCATTCCATTTGTATCAACCCATCCATCTCCCATCGTTCTTCCCAAAACCTCATGGGAACAAATGAGAAACAATGCTTCATATCCTGGGCATCCAAAGGGCGCTTTTTATGTTGAACGGACAAAGTCTTTCATGAAGTCACCAACGTTATTTCTCTCCATCATGGAACAATCTAAGGGAGATGCCATATCCAAACAGAGGCTGTAGAAATGGATATCTAGTTGCACTGACTTACTTTTGTTATAGCCAGCAACAATTGCAACCCCACACACTCAATCAGAGCACTGTCTACATCAATAGCCTTCCTCAACAATGTACCTATCATGGACATTTGCAAAGCAGCAGCCTGGGCGTCCACCCATACGTTCACACAGCACCATTCCATAGAGCAGCACTTGTCATCAGACACCCTACTGGGACTTGTGGTTTTATCATCTGTCAAAAGTGCAACTCCAAAGTCCCTTCCACTGAGGGGCACTGCTCTACAGTCACCTAAAGTGGAGCCCCCACAGGGACACTCCTCGAAGAAGAGAAAGTTATTCATTCTTTGCGGTAACTCAGGTTCTTCAAGGTGGTTTGCTCTGTGGGTGCTCCACTACCCTTCCTCCTTTCCTGTACTTGAGTTCTTTTGCACCAAAGCCTATGCAGTAGATAAGGAACCGAGTCGGGGGTTGGTTGCACAGCACTATGTAACCTTCTGAGGCAGAACAAGACGGGGACAGCACACATGCGACCTAACTATTTAAAGGCACTGCTATTAAAAATCTCTAATTACAAGCTCAGGGTCACAGATTCACCTAAAGTGAAGCACCCACAGGGACAACTATCTTGAAGAACTTCAGTTACTGCACAGGGTGAGTAACCACCTCTTTCTAGCAATGAATTTGTCAATGCTCGGCTGAGGCCTAAAGCCTTGGCAAGAGAGGGCACCTTGTCTGCCAGCGTCACAGCAATCACTCGAAGAAAAAATGGTTACTAATCTTTTGTAACTGTTGTTTGAAATGTGTTGTACATGGCCTTTCCACAGCCCGCCCTTCTACCCCGCTACATTGGAGTTTCCAGAAAGAAGGAATTGAGGGGACTTGGGATTGGCTGGGCCCTTTATACTGCAGCAGAGGGCATTTGAGCCACCCCAACGGGTACCACCGAGGGGAATAACTTCCGCAACTGTGTGCAGAGTGCACACACACTGAGAGTGGAATAGACACGCATAGCACATCTTGAAGAACAAAAGTTACAAAAGGTAACTTGCCCATAGGGATTAGGGAGCGTTTTTGATTGGCCCTGAAAGGTGTTTGTTTATATCTAGCTCTGCACTCAGCTAGAAATATGGTGTCTACAGTGTGGAGCCTTGGGAAGGAATCATAGATTTCCAGTGCACCAAACAGGGAGCCCAGGGAGTTATCTGTCTGTTTGTTTTTCTCCCCTAGTTTGAGTATGGTAGTATCTGTTTATATCTTTCCATCTCTTCTTTCCATCATTATTCTGCCATGAGCCAGGTAATTTAGACAGAACTGGCCTCCCTGAAGGGCTCATAAAGATCCAAAGAATTAGTAACACTGACAACAAGCTACTATAGATTGGATTTGTGTCTATCTTGGTTTGTGCCCCAGGACAAACAAAAGAGTATTTATTTACATACAATGAATACACCTGCTGAAGCCCAAACCCCTTCTTAAGCATTATAGCTCTGAAAACACCCTTTCCACAACTCTCTTTTTCAGTCACAAGAGTAGCAGGGGGAAGAATAATGCATTCAAATGTATCAAACCATATTTCATTTGTTGCTTAGCAGCCAAGGCAAATTATGGAAATTGAAATATCTGAGACAGATTGAACATTGCTGTAGTGAAGGGGGGTTCATTTCTGTTTGCATTCCTTTTTGTTTTATTAAATAATATAATTTCTAAGGTAATTTCACCCCCACTCCCCTGTTACATTTAGGCAAAATCATAGGAATAGTATCAGAAATAACCTGCTTAAAATGGAAGTGTGATATTATAAAGCGGTTCCCTTGAAATCTCAACAGATAAGCACTTTAATTAGGTACATCAATGAGAGAGCCCAACAAATCCCCAGCATGGTTGTTTAGGGAATTCCCTTGATTCTGATTTAATTTACAAGTTATTTCACCATATAATTTCAAGTGTATAAAAATTAAATTAAACCAGCCTTTTTTTTTTAAATTATAGGCAATTGAACTTCATATTGCACAATTGAAAAATCAGTTCTTTATTTTCATTTTTTATAATTTGGACTTAATCTCTCGTTACTCTATATAGTTAGCTGGATGCAAAATATTCAGATTAGAACAGATTGTAAACAAAATCATTAAGCATGCACAATGCTTCTCTCTACCTTTCCCTCAGTTACTTCCATTACTTACTTACAGTCACGAGGGAGAGCTACAGTGGATCTATTTTATAAACAGGCTCATAATTATGGGGGTTTTGGTAATTAAATAAAAGCAAAAATATTGTATTACATTAAAAAGGGCTGCCATATATTATAGCTTTAGCCAACAGCTGTAATATAGCAAAATGTTAGTAGTTAGGCTTGCAAAACTGTTGTCACTATTACTTTCTGTTTTCAGATTCACAGAATATTATGGAAAAAAAATTCCCCTTAGTCTCAAGATTTCCATGCTTGGCCTCAGCCCAAGTGTGATTTTTTTTTTTTTTTTTAAAGGAGGAAAAGGTGTGGAAACTTTCATTCAGCCAAATTTTGGTGTTTGGCATGGATTGTCTATCCATTTTCAGATAATTTAAATACCTTTATTCCTAGTTACAAAACCAGCTGATGACTAAAACTTGAAATTTTTCATGTAAATAGTTTTGAACAAGGAGAAGAGTCATTGATAAGCTTGGAGAGGGGTCGAAATAAGTTTGAGAGAGAGAAATCACTTCTGAACATGCTCAGTAGGCATCTGCTATGATTTTTAGCAAAGCCTAAAAATCACATATCTGGCAGGGAGAATCACTGTACTGTCCATTTTCTTTCTCCATCAGGCGAGATGTATGGGATGTAGCTCTCAGACTGTTCAGGAGTGATATTACTGTTTTTACTCTCTTTCTCACCTGGCTCCTGAGGCTTGTTGTCTACAAACCTCTCCTTGCTTAAGACACTTCTCACACCCCTTCAAAATACCTTTCCTGGATTAAATGATTAATCCTGTAATGTGTAGGAAGCATCACTTTGAATGTGGATTTTAATGCATATGTAACTGCTACAAACCAATATTGAATATGTATGAAAGGATTGTTAAAAGAACAGAACATTTATTATCCTAACTCTTACAGTGAAAACCCAGTCTAGAGAAATGAGAGATGCTGAAAATGTGCATGTCCTTGACACCAAACTTAATAAGCAATTATACAAAATAAATGAAACTAACCATTCAGGGCATGGCCACACTTGCAGACATAGGCTAGTTTAACTCAAAGCGCTCTTCGGAGAGTGCAGTAGGGAAAGCGCTGCAGTCTGTCCACACTGACAGCTGCAAGCACAATGGTGTGGCCACATTTGCGGCACTTGCAGTGGCATTGGGAGCGGTGCATTGTGGGCAGCTATCCCACAGAGCACCTCTTCCCATTCTGGCGCTGTGGCTTGTGGGAATGGGGCGGGAGGTGCAGGGGCATTCTGGGTCCTGTCCCAATGCCCTGTGATGCATCCCAGCAATCCTTGTGCTTCCGTCCACATTTGGTGCCATCTTTCAACGTTTTTTGTACTGTGCGCTCTGTCTTCCCATTTGGCCTGCGGGAATGGAGCCTGAACTGCTGAGGAATATGCCGATGAGTTTCGCCAGCATGTCTAAGATCCAAACTGATGGTGAGGACTCCGACGATGATATCGACTCAAGTAATGCACATGACACGAGATTGCTTGTGGCATTCACGAACATGCTCACCATGGTGGAACGCTGCTTTTGGGCTCAGGAAACAAGCACTTAGTGGTGGGATCACATCGTCATCAAAGTCTGGGATGATGATCAGTGACTGCAGAACTTTCGGATGAGAAAAGCCACTTTCATGGAACTGTGTGATGAGCCCGCTCCCAACCTGCGGCGCAAGGACATGTGATTGAGAGCTGCCCTGATGGTGGAGAAACGGGTGGCTATTGCAATCTGGAAGCTGGCAACTCCAGAGAGCTACTGATCGGTCGCTAACCAGTTTGGAGTGGGAAGTCGACCGTTGGAATCGTGTTGATGCAAGTTTGCAGGACCATTAATCGCATCCTGCTCAGAAGAACCGTGACTCTGGGTAACGTGTATGAAATTGTGGCTGGCTTTGCACAAATGGGTTTCCGTAACTGCGGAGGGGCGATAGATGGGACACATATTCCAATTCTGGCACCAGCCCACCTAGCCTCTGAGAACGTTAACCGGAAGGGGTATTTCTCTATGGTTCTCCAGGCGCTTGTGGATCACTGTGGGCATTTCATTGACGTTAATGCAGGCTGGCCTAGAAAGCTGCATGATGCACACATCTTTCGGAACACTGGCCTGTTCAGGAAGCTGCAAGCCGGGACTTTTTTCCCAGACCAGAAGATCACCGCTGGGGAAGTTGAAATGCCCATTGTGATCCTCGGAGATCCCACTTACCCTTTTAATGCCGTGGCTCATGAAACCCTACACAGGGAGCCTTAACAGCAGCAAGGAGCGGTTCAACAAGCTGAGCCGGGGCAGAATGACTGTGGAGTGTGCTTTTGGCCGTTTAAAGGGCCGCTGTCGCTCTCTGTATGGGAAGCTGGACCTGGCTGATGACAGCATCCCCACAGTTATATCTACATGCTGTACCCTCCATAACATTTGTGAAGGGAAGGATGAAAGATTCACTCAGGCATGCAACTCGGAGGTTCAGCACCTGGAGGCTGAATTTGAACAGCCAGAGAGCAGGGCTATTAGAGGGGTCCAGCGTGGGGCTGCAAGGATTAGGGATGCCTTGAGAGAGCAATTTGAGGCTGAAAGCCACCAGTGATGTTTGATGCCCTGCACGGGAGTGAAGTGCAGTGGTTCCAATGTTAGTAGGAATCTCTGTTTGCTATGCTGACTTGCAGTGCCTGTTGCTTTCCTGGGCTAAGGTATCTTTTACTTTATGCAATAATAAAGAATGTTTTCAAAGCCAAAAAAATCCGAAACAAAAAGGATAAGGGGGTGGGGTGGGGAACGGTACAATCACAGATTTGCGTATGTCCTGTTATCATACTCGAGCTTCCTGTCTGGAGTGCTGTGCAATGAGTTCTGCACTTCAGGATGGCTATAATGCATGGTGATGGGGGTTGAGTGCAGTGGGTAAGGGTTGTAGTTTTCAGGGCTGGGTGGTGAAGCTACAGGTGTTGGAGGTAGCTGGTGGCGATAAGAACCCGGATGTTGGGGAAAGTGGGTTGGAGGTGACATGGTGGCACAAGGGAAAGAGTTTTGGGACAAGAGCTGCGGGGGGGGGGGGGGGAGGGGGAGGGAGGAAGGGGCGGTAGTGCTCCGCCTGCATGGCTACGAGCGTCTGGATCGAGTCCACTTGATGCTCCTTGATGCTAATCAGCCGATCCGTGCTTTGCTGCCAGAGCTCCGCGCTTTTGTGCTGGCGCTCCGCATTCTGCTGGCAGATCATCTTTCACTCTCCCGCCACTCCTGTACTTTTAGATTCTCATTAAGGGACTGCTGCATTACTTCATGCACCATGTCTTCTTTGTTTCTATGTGGCCTCTTCCTAATTCTTTGGAGTCTTTTGGCCGGTGATAACACAGACGGCTGAGATCTCAAGGTTGCATCTGTAAAGGCAAAATGCAACACTTAACAGAGGCAGCATTGTTCACATCAGACAGAGCAATGATTCCCCCATTCTTAAGGGCAAGCACAGTCTACACAATAGCATAATTTGCCCATCCCAAAATGAGTGCACATAACCCATGGGAGCCTCAAAATGGTGAGTAGCACAGGGTCAAGGGAGACTGATTGTTTCACGGTCGTACCGTCCTTGGGGTTTTTGTGCCTTGGGGAGAGCCAACAGCTGCAGTGGGGGCCCTATACTGAATACTGTGCTCAGATTTTCCACAGGAGTTCGTCCTGAAAGATATCTCGCTGAAGCAAGGGAGGGTCTTCTACTGCAATGCGGCTTCCGCCCTGGCCCATATGCAACTTGCCTGTGTGCAGCAATGGTCCCCCCGCCCCTCATGGCATAGTGGCGTGGACATGTTAGCCTGACTGGGACAAGGACCACAGTGGCTCTCCCAACAAATCTGCGCAAGCGCATTGCCCAAGTTCTGGATGAGACCTTTGAGGAGATCACTGAGGCTGATTACCGCGAGGTGAGAGAGCCCTATTCTGCATCTAGGCATGCATGCAGCCCTAATCCTCCTCGCCCCAAGAGCCCGAACTGAATAACTTCCTTTCCAAAATAAAAGCCGCTTACCGGGAACCTCCTCTGGTGTTTGTCCTTCCCCAAGCACCGGCCGCCGCGACTGGCTACCGTCCTCCTGGCTTGAGAACAGCTTCTGGCTGCATGCATCTAGGGATTCCGGGGTGTCTTCCTCCTCCTCAGCACCCTCGCTCCCGCTTTCCTCCTCCTCTTCCTGCCTTGTTGAACTGGCCTCTGAAGTGTCCATGGTGGTTCTCGGAGTGGAGGTGGGGTCACCCCCAAGTATCGCATCCAGCTCTTTGTAGAAACAGCAGGTCGCGGGGGCACCACCAGAGCGGCTGTTTGCCTCGTGGGCTTTGTGATAAGCATTCAGCAGCTCCTTCACTTTAACCCTGCACTGCACTGCGTCCCGGTCATGGTCCCTTTCCATCATGTCCTTTGATTTCTTCCCGAAGGTATCGTAATTCCTACACCTGGAGCGCAGCTGGGACTTGGCAGCTTCCTCCTCCCAAACACTGATGAGGTCCAGCACCTCGCCATTGCTCCATACTGGGGACTGCCTGGCACGTGGAGGCATGGTCACCTGGAAGGCTTCGCTGAGCGCACTCCACACCTGGCTGAGCAAACAGGAAGGGGTTTTTCAAAATTCCCAGAGAATTTAAAGGGCAAGTCTGACGGTTGGTCACCTGAGAGCAGGGCAGTAGACTTCAAAGTGATGAGTGGCTAGAACAGGCATTGTGGGACACTTCTGGAGGCTGATCAGAGCGCATTAACAGACCAGGGCGTCCACACTGGCGCTGTGGCGCTCCAGCGGGGGTGCATCAAACATTATTCCATTCGCCGAGGTGGATTACCAGGAGTGCTCTAGCCTCGGAGTCAGAGCGCTCTACGTGCCTTGCCAGTGTGGATGCATCGTGAGTTAGAGCGCACGGGGCTGCTTTAATGCGCTCTAACTTGCAAGTGTAGCCATGCCCTCAGGTAACTGGCTTACAGTGCCAACTCACAATGTTCCTACAGACTCTTCAGGATTCCACAGACTTCTGTGTTTCTATAGCATCTTTTATCTAAAGATCTCTGAGCACCTCACAAACATTACTAATTCAATCTAATAAAACACCTGTGAGCTAGTGAAAGTACTTATCCCCATTTTACAGATTAGGGAGTGTGACAAAGTTCCTCCTCTACCTTGGTGAGTCCTGCGCTTATTGGCGGATTTTGATCGCCTCAGAGATCTTCCCCTCTGGTAGAACCCACAGTCAAATTCCTCCTGTGTCTGATCAGGAGTTGGGAGGTTTGGGGGGAACCCGGGCCCGCCCTCTACTCTGGATTCCAGCCCAGGGCCCTGTGGATTGCAGTTGTCTATAGGGTTTCCTGTAACAGCTGCGTGACAGCTACAATTCCCTGGGCTACTTCCCCACGGCCTCCTCCCAACACCTTCTTTATGCTCACTGCAGGACCTTCCTCCTGATGGTCTGCTGATACTTGTACTCCTCAGTCCTCCAACTCTTCTCACTCTCAACTCCTTGTGTGCCCCTCGCTCCCAGCTCCTCGCACGCACCGCCACAAACTGAAGGGAGCTCCTTTTTAAACCCAGGTGCCCTGATTAGCCTGCCTGTCTTAAATTGCTTCCAGAAAGTTCCTGCTTGTTCTAGTGCAGCCCCTGCTCTGGTCACTCAGGGAACAGAAAACTATTCATCCAATGGCCAGTATATTTGCCTTCTATGAGACTTCTGTACCCCACTTGTCTGGGTCTGTCACAGGAGCTAAGGCACAGAGGGCCAGGATAAGAACCCAGGTCTTTTGACTTCGAGTACCCTAATCATAAAACTATTCTTCCTTCTTTTTATTTTCTGTCTAAGAGAATTCGATCGCAGATCCCTCTTTCAGCTAGCTGCAAGGTTCTAGGTTATGGAATAGTGCTGACCTGAAGATTAGTTCTGTGGAGACGATGTTCTCATAGTGGTGAGATCCACCCAGTTAGTTGGATTCAGGAAAGGAGCATTTATCTGCTGGGATTTCTGGCAGGATCAGATTTCATGCACATATTCTCAAATACAATCTCAATTTCTGTCGCAGGAGGAATTGTTGTAAAGGGAACAGGGAATAGCTCCTGCTGTCCCATTAGATATAAAATCATCCTTGACGTTACAGCTAAACAGGGAACATTGGAGGAGCATCTTATAAGAACAGAAAGGTTCATTTTACGACTGATACCAGCCTGAAGGTGTGAAGTCTACATATAAGCATTTGAATGACTCAACAGAAATAATTAAGAACATAAGAACGACCATACTGGGTCAGATGAGTGGTCCATCTAGCCCACTGTCCTGTCTTCTTACTGGCTAGTGCCAGATGCTTCAGAGGGAATGAACAGAACAGGCAATCAGTGAGTGATCCATCCCCTGTCGTCCATTCCCATCTTCTGGCAAACAGAGATGGGAACACTCAGAGCATGGAGTTGCATCCCTGACCATCCTGGCTAATAGCCATTGATGGATCTATTTTCTATGATCTTATTTAGTTCTCGTTTGAACTTTGTTATACTTTTGGTCTTCAGAACATCCTCTAGCAATGAGTTCCACAGGTTGACTGTGTTGTGTGAAGAAGTACTTCCTTCTGTTTATTTTAAACCTGCTGCCTATTAATTTTATTGGGTGACCCCTGCTTCTTCTTTGAGTGGAGTCCCTGTGGGTGCGCCACTTTAGGTGATTGTGTGCCCTACGCCTCTAGTCAGAGAATTTCGACAGCTGTACCTGGCTGGGCCGCAAATGCACTCTCCCCAAATCGCACCTGCAGTGGCAATTAACTAGTCCCTTCTCTCCATTTCCCCCTCGTTCTCCCCCCGCCCCCCCGTTCCTTCTCAACTGCCGTTGGTCCGAGTCAGAGCTCCAGCAGTGCACTCTCTTGCTTCACAGTCGCAGACCCTAAGTGGGCAGGCGCTAAGAAAGAGAGTAGGCAGAAGACCACCTCCTCCACCTCAGCACCAGCAGCACAGACAAAGCGCTCAATACAGAGCAACTCTGCAGTACAAAAGGCAACAACGCCACCTGCTGGCCCTATGTTGAATAGCACAGACATTGCACCGCAGATTGCCACGCTGTCCTTGGCACGCTCTCTGTTGGCTCCTTTTCTACCAGTACTATAAGGTCCCCCGGTACCTCCACAATACCGCCTTGCACACAGGTACCACCATCAGTACCACAGCCTCAACAGTTTCTTGCTCTGAAGGGACCTGAAAATCACATCTCCTCGGTACCGATACTGCTTCGGCACTTTTGCTACTTCTTACTCCGCCAACTACATCCGCTCCTCCTTTCTCTAGCGAGGAGGATGAAGATGAGGAAGGGGAGGCTTTCTCCTCCCAACACTCTTCACTTATGCAAGGCAGTGTTCAGTCTGCACATCAGGAGCGCCCTAAGCCTCTGCCAAGGTCTGAATTTCAAGGGTGGTATGGTCACCCCTGGGGGGCCCCCACCTATGCCCTCCTCACATCAATTGGCACTCTGGGATCCATGGGCAGCTTATAGACAGTTTTTCCCCAGGCCCCTAAGTGGCACCGCAGAGGTATATAGGCACTCTTCACCATAATCCACAGTGCCACCAGCTGCCTCTCCCGAACAGAGCATTGAGGAGACAGAAGTTTTAGCTCAGGAAGCGGCTCCTGCTACCTGCACTTCATTCTCACCAGGTGAGACTATTATGCCCCTTATGCCTATTGCTGGAGATGATTTCAGGAATTTCCAGGAGCTCTTCAAAAGAATATCAGAGACACTCCAGATAACCCTAGAGGAGGTCTCTAGGGTTATCTGGGTCATGAGCTCTTGGACATACTACACACATCTACCTCCTCCAAGATTGTCTTTCCGATTAACTCAGCAATCATGGAACCCACCACGAACATCTGGCAGACCCCCACCTCCATCCCGCCCACAAGAGAGGGGACAAAAAAATTACGTCCCTTCAAAAGGGGGAAGGGTTAGCTCAGTGGTTTGAGCATTGGCCTGCTAAACCCAGGGTTGTGAGTTCAATCCTTGAGGGGGCCATTTAGGGATCTGGGGCAAAAATCTGTCAGGGGACAGTACTTGGTCCTGCTAGTGAAGGCAGTGGACTGGACTCGATGACCTTTCAAGGTCCTTCCAGTTCTATGAGAGAGGAATTTCTATTCACACACCCTCAGACAGATTCATTGGTAATCGATGCAGTTAACGAACGGGGCAAACAGCATTACTCTAGATCCACCCCTTATGATAAAGAGTGAAAAAGACTGGACTTACTTGACTGCAAGGCCTATTCATCAGCGACACTGCACCAATTATGAAGCCCTTATAGCGAGTATGACCATGTAAATGATTCCAAATTTTCTGACTTTATTGACTACATACCAGAGGACAAAAGAGAGCAGTTTATATTGCTCATTTCCACGTTGGAAAATGGGCCACCTCTTGGCTAGAACTGCCCTTCAAACCTCTTTGGACTGCAGACATGGCAGCAAGGACCAACGCCATAGTACTGTGCCAGGCCTCCTGGCTTCACCTGTCGGGCTTCCCTAGGGAGGTCCAAACCACAGTAGAGAACCTTCCATGCGAGGGTCCAAAGCTGTTTGCCGCCAAGACTGACAAGTTGCTCCATTTGTTGAAAGTTATGAGGACCACACGCAGGTCTCTTGGCTTGTATACACCTGCAATAAAATCCAAACAAGGCAGGCATTATACATCACAGCGTCCCAGATATGTCCTGGACCTGTACACACAGCAGCTGAGACAATATGAAAATCAGAGGCATAGACTGCCCAGACGCAGACCAAGCTCCTCCCAACCCACCACATTTCAACAATCAACCTCTAAACAGCAGATTTGAAGGTTTAGTTGAGGGCTTGCCAGATCTCCTCCAACTTTTGCTGCCAACACTACCTCTCACCAACCATCCCTTTACCAATCATCTAATACTGTTCTCTCCAAACTGGCGAACCATCACTTACAACAGATGGATACTGGTAATCATCAAGACCGACTTTGCCATCCAATTTCTTTCCGTTCCTCCTCCCCATCCCTCTTCAGGGACCCCTCTCACGAGCCCTTCCTGAGACAGGCAGTGGAGCATCTCCTACAACTGGGTGCAGTAGAGTCAAATCCAGTACATCACAGAGGGAAGGGCTTCTAATCCCATTATTTTTTAATCTGAAAGAAGTCTGTAAAATGGAGACCCATCCTCGATCTCAGGAAGCTAAACAAATTAATCAGAACACGATTCAGGATGGTTACGTCAGTTACAATCATTCCTATACTGGAACCAAGGGGATTGGTTTGCAGCCCTCGACCTGCAAGATGCATATTTTCACATTACTATATGCCCTACGCACAGGAAATTTCTTCAGTTTGTACTGGGACAGGACCATTTCCAATATACAGTACTACCCTTTGATCTCTCCATGGCCCCTCGAGTATTTTCAAAGTCCTTGCTGTGGAGGCAGCCCACCTTCGCAAGCACGGGGTCATGATATACCCTACTTAGATGACTGTCTAATCAAGGCTTACACTTGGGCAGAATCTATTTGTCACACACCAGACAATGTCGCTCTTCACCAGTCTCAGTCTACAAATAAACATCCAAAAGTCCTCACTAACGCCAGTCCAGAAACTGGACTTCATCAGCATGGAACTAAATTCTCTAGAAGCAACAGCATCATTACCTCTGCAGAGATTCACTGCTCTAATGAACCTAATCAATACCTCGGTGCACAGCCCAAGGATATCGGCCAGGGCCTGTCTTCAACTACTACGTCACATAGCGACAACCACGTACATGATGAAACATGCCAGACTACATGTGCGCTTTTTGCAGGGTTGGTTCAAGACGGTGTTCACACTGCACAAACACAATTTGAACAAACTCTGAGTGTGCCAGTGAAGGTCAAGGACTCACTACAATTGTGAACTAACCCGCATAACGTCTGCATAGGTGTCCCTTTCCTTCAGCCTTCTCTCTAATTGATAATCACAATGGATGTCTCTCTACTGAGGTGGGGTGCCCACCTCGGCAAGCTCACGGTACAGGGAAGATGGTCTCCTTCTGAATCAACAGTCCACATCAGTGTACTGGAACTACGCGCAGTTCGCTATGCCTCTGATCAAAGACAAAAACATACAGATTATGACAAACAATGTAGCCTGCATGTTCCACATAAACAAAGTGGGAGGAGCGAGATCACACTCCCTGTGTACGGAGGCCATAAAACTCTGGAGATGGTGCATACAACACGTCAGCATATCAGCCATCTACCTGCTGGGTTCTCAGAATATCACGGCTGACGCATTAAGTCGAAGGTTCTCGAATGACTACGAGTGGGAAATCAACACCTGTGTGATCCAGAGCATATTTCAACTATAGTGGTTCCCAGTGATAGACTTATTTGCCACAAAACAGAAGAGAAAATGTCCATCTTTTTGCTCCAGAGTGGGTGTAGAATCAGGATCCAGTGGTAACACATTTTTCATTCTCTGGCATGTACCCCTCCTGTATGCTTTTCTTCCCACCCCATTATTGTCCAGTGTCCTGTCCAAGATTAGCATTGATCAAGCCAGAGTCATCCTGATAGCACCAGCATGGCCCAGACAAACCTGGTACCCATACCTGAAACAGATGTCATCATGTCTCCCATGTCTCCTCCTGCTTCATCCAAATCTCCTTTCTCAGGATGTGGGTCAGACTCTGCATCCAAATCTGGAGTTGCTCCATCTCACAGCCTGGCTCCTCAGTGGTTCCAGGGTGAGGAGATAACTTGTTCTGAGGATGTTAAAGACATCCTGCTAAACAGCAGAAGGCCCACTACACAGGGTACATACCTACGTAAATGGAAGAGATTCCACACGTGGTGCCTAAACAAACAAACCGACATCACCACCTCTATCAGACCAGTGGCCCTGAACTACATGCTCTACCTGAAGAAATCCAGCCTTTCACTGCAGGTGCATCTGGCAGCCATTACAATATTCCATGACAAAGTATGGATGGTGGTTCAGTCTTTGCTCACCCAGTTACCAAAAGATTCCTCCAGGGAATGCACAACCTCTACCCAGAGCCCCAACGCCCCTGGGGAACCTGACTGTAGTGCTTCAATCTCTCACAACCACCCCATTCCACCCCTTGGCCAGGTGTTCTCTTCTACAACTTTTCATAAAGGTAGCCTTCCTAGTCACTATCACATCTGTGAGACGCATGGGAGAAATTGGTGCACTTATGGCTAGACCACCCTATACATTTTTTCTCAAAAACAAGGTCACTCTCAGACCTCTGCCCAAATTTTTGCCTAAAGTCCTTCTTCCTTCCGCATCAATCAGCCTATCCATCTTCCCACGTTCTTCCCTAAACCTCACAAGGATAGGCAAGAAGCGATTTTCTACACCCTGGATGTTAGAAGGGCACTAGCCTTTTATCTTGAACAGCCCAAATCGTTCAGGAAAACTCCTAAATTGTTCCCCTCCACTTTGGACCATTCCAAAGGCAAAACTTTCCAGATGGATTTCGGAAAGCAGAGACTTTTCAGATGGATTTCAGATTGCATTCAGCTCTGTTACCAACAACATGATCTACAACCCCTTCATGGGTTAGAACACACTCCACAAGATCTGTCCATTACACAACCCGCCCTTTTCCCTGCAGTGCATCAGAGTCTGCTGTCAGCATTCTGGTGTGAGGGAACCAAAGGAGGATGGGGTGGCTTCCACCCTTTATACCCTCTGATCAGAGCATGAGGAGCCAGGGTGTGGGCCCCATTACTGTTACCACTAGGGAAGACTCTCTGGCACTGGCGTATTAGATGCGCACACTCCTACAATGTAATGGACATATACAACGTGTCTCAAGGAAAAACAGTTATGAGAAGGCAAGTAACTTTGCCCCCCGAATTTATTGCATTGGTTCATAAAGATTACAAAAGCTGTAAGACTATAATCCCTCCACCTATAAAGGACATTAGCTTTTCCAAAAACCTACTTTTAAGATAGGACACTATGGACAGAGAATCATATTTGAATTATGAGGTGAAGGAGTCCCTCATTCAGGAATTGGTCATTTTGTTCTAAATAGGCAAAAAATCAATCTGCTATTCATGTCTATTCTTCATGTGTTTGGGACTAGCAGCCAAACAACAAAGTTAATGAGTGGGAAATCATTCAGCAAGGATAATGGTGTCTGAAGTTTTCTTAAAAAGTGAGCATGGCCTACAGGATTGGAATTCATGAGTTGTGGGTTTTGTTCCTGGCCCCTGCTGATCTTAATGCTTAAACTTACTGGGCTTAATACTATGTGGTGTTGAGCTCTCTCGACTTGTGTTGAAATTGAGTTGAAAGCTTCAGCATCTTGCAGGATTGGGCTGTTAATCTCTGTATTTCAGTTTCCCAGTCTATAAATGTAAATGTTTTCTGCCCTTTTAGAGCTGTAGTGAAGCTTACTATGTGTAAGCATTGATGTCCTTAGATGAAAGGTAGAAGTGCAAAGGATGAAGTCCTAAACCAGCAGTGGAACAGCTAGGTGGTGGGTATCCTGTAGAATTGCAAAGCTGTGGCTTATAGCAAATATCTAGAGCTATGGGCTTTTGCCTAGGATGCTTTGCCACCTAACACCCTATTCAATACAGAAAGTGTGTGCATGGCAGGTTATTGCATGCATAAAATTTGGGTTTAACCTCATGTTGTGATGTGGTATTACTTAATTGTACCCATATGTCTTGTGGATCCAAATAACTAATTTTTCTAGTGTGTACAATTGAGTTGTCTTGAAACTGTTAAAAATAAATCCCTTTCATGCCATTCTTCTGTATATGTTCACCACTGTGCTTCTCAAAAGCAAAATGAATGTAATGATGCAGCTGAATGTAATTTTAAGGCATACATTGGACAACCATATGGATGCTGTTTTGATGAAGTTACGTTCTATGTTTGTTAGGCACATGCTAGATTAATAGTAGTCAAAGAGCATTGTGTTAGCCATTATGATGTCATTAGAAGTCTATTAGCATTGTAGTAAATGAAGCAGTTCATTATATTCCAGTGTCAGTCGAAGTCTGTGGAAATGGAATTTATGCAAGCATGTCGTATTGAGATATAATGTGCTGTATATTTTGTTAGATTTGTTTCACCTTCTTTTAGTCATTTAGATGACTGTGCTCTGAAGATCCTGCTACATATAAGTAATCAAGTACAGAGGTCTTCAGCCATGAAGTTTTTTTGATGGTATTCTCTCTCTGCTGCTGTGTTGCTAAATATTTCTTTGAGATCACAATTTGTATAGGTCTAAGAAATACATAAAGTATTCTTTAATCCAGTCTGTCTGACTATACTGTACTGTCAGCAAAATCTACATATACTGTTCAGTCGCTACTAATTTTCATTCCAAATTGTATGTAAACTGGAGTGAACCTAATGGGTTTATGTTCTGCAAAATGGGTCTTCTGAAATGGAGCCTTCTGACATAACAGATATAAGCGTGTTCAGCAGATTCAAATAGCAAGTTTGAGTAGCAATTTGAACTTTGTAAATATGTTTCTAACTCGTCATACCAATAAAGATTTTTAACTTGAATCCCCTTCACGTATTTACCTATAGGCTAAAGGAATCCTGTCTTAAAAACAAACATGGTTTTTAAAAAAGCGGGAGGAGGTGGAGAAGCCCCAGTCACTGCAAGATCAGTAATTTGTGTAACTTTTTCACATCTAGTCTGTTAAAATTTGTCAATTTACAACATGTAAATAACATTTTGAAGTTGGCAATGATAATAGACTTTCCTTTTCTATGATGCAGACCAACCACGTTGTGACTTTTGTTGTTTAAATCTTTTTTTTTTTTTTTTTTTATTCCAGGGATCTATTTCAAATTCTGGCCTGATATTATTTTGTTAAAAAGGTGATGGTTTAAGAAAAGTCAGATCAATGTGTAATTCAAAGGTGAAGCACTAAGAATTTTCTTTCCAAAGTAAATGGCAATCCCTCCTCCCTACCAACCTCTTTTTAGATTTAAAAAAAAAAAAAAAAAAGATTTTAACATAAAGCACAAGATGGAGTACTAGCTATATTTGCTACAGGCTACCAAATCACACTAAGAAAAATATAATTGTTTCATTAAGCACCTATCTATAATATGTCTGGGGAAAAAAGCTGCATTTTCATGTGTACTTCAGTGTGAATGACATTTGCTGTGGACTCCTGCTGGTAGTACTAAAACATCCTTTACATTTCTAAAAATTATGGATGACAATTTCGTAATTCAGTGTTGCATCCAACATAGGGAAATTCTATATTCGACCTCATATTGACAGATAAAGAGGAGTTGATCACAGAACTAAAAACTAGTGGTAGCTTGGGTACAAGTGATCATGACTTGATTACATTTGTTATGTGCAAACAGAATATAATCCAAACAAGGGGTGGGTGTGGGTGTGTATGTGTGTGTGTGTATGAGGGTTTTAAAACAGCTCTCTGGACTGTTAATGTGGATTTCTTCCAATACATCTTGTAACACTAGGGAAGTTTCAGCGCACTGGAAGAAAGCTAATGTGCCAATAATTAAAAAGGGGTACATAGGTTAATGAAAAATAGATCTTGTGAAACTAACTTAATATCTTTTTTATGAGACTACAGATTTGGTTGATAAAGATAATAGGGTTGATGTAACATACTTAGACTTCTGTAAGGCATTTGATTTGGTCCAGCACAACACTTTGATTAAGAAACTAAAATGGTACAAAATTAATACAGCACACACTAAATAGATTAAAGACTGGATAAGAGAAGGTTTCAAAATGCAATTGTAAACAGGGAATCATCATCGAGCAAATGTGTTTCTAGTGGGGTCCTGCAGGGATTGGTTCTTGGCCCTATGCTTTTTAACATTTTTATCAATGACCTGGAAGAAAATATAAAATCATTGCAGATAAAATTTGCAGATGACCACAAAGATAGGGAGAATGGTTAGTAATGAAGAGAACAGGTCACTAGTGTAGAGCAATCTGGATCACTCAGTAGGTTCCTTATGTGAACCTTATGCATTTTAATATGACCAAATGTAAAGTCATACATCTAAGAACAAAGAATGTAGGCCATACTGACAGGATGGGGGACTCTATCTTGGGACTCTGAATCTAATTGAATCTATTTCCCCCAGTTAAATACCCTTAATACCTTTGTGTCAACTGTCTGTAATGGGCCATGTTGATTATCACTTCAAAAGTTTCTTTCCTACTGATAACAGTTCCTTTCAATTAATTAGCCTTTTACAGTTGGTATGGTTACTTCCACCTTTTCATGTTTCTCTGAATGTATAAATATCGTCCCACTGTATGTTCCATTCTATGCATCCGACTAAGTGGACTGTAGTCCACGAAACCTTTGCTGAAATAAATTTGTTAGTCTCTAAGGTGCCACAAGTATTCCTTTCTTATTTTCTTTTTGCTGACACAGACTAACATGGCTACTACACTGAAACCTGAAGAGAACTTGGACATCATGGTGAATAATTGGCTGAAAATGAGCTCCCAGCAGGATGCTTTGGGTAGAAGGGCTAATGTGATTCTTGGATGTATAAATGGGAATATCAAGTAGGAATAGGAAGATAACATTACTTCTGTATTTGGCACTAATGTGACAGCTACTGGAATACAATATCCAGTTCTTGCATCCACAATTCAAGAAGGATATTGATCAATTGTTTACAGTGTTATTGTAGCTGTGTTGGTCCCAGGCTATTAGAGAGACAAGCTGGGTGAGGTCATATCTTTTATTGGAACAACTTCTGTTGGTGAAAAAGACAAGCTTTCAAGATACACAGAGCTCTTCTTGGGTCTGGGAAAGGTATTCAGAGTGTCAGGCTAAATGCAAGGTGGAACAGGTTGTTTAGCATAAGTAGTTAACACATAGTTTAAGAGACCATTCAAGATGAAGTGGCCAGTTAACACCTCTGCAGTCATAGGACAAAAAAGGGGGATTTGTGGGTTACAGATTGGATTAATGTCTTATTATCACAATGTCTTTATTTATTAAGAACATGATTTTTAGTGTTTCGTTGCAAAATTATGAATTTCAGTTCCCAGGCTCCTCTTTTGAAGATGTTGTGCAGGTTCCTTTAAGGGTAAGGACTGAAAGGTCAGCAGTGGAGTGATACATTTTTTTAAAATGTTCCCCCACAGGTGATACGGTGTTTTTTAATCTTTTATCAGTTTTCTGTGTGAGTTCATTTGAGAGAGTAGTGATTGTCCCAAGCCCACTCTTCTGGCCTTCAAACAACTCCGCAATCTCTCCAAACTCATCAGAAGCAAGCTTCTAACCGACCAAGAAACACCAACTCAAAGTGGCACCAGACCCTGCCGTAACAACAGATGCAAAACCTGCAGACATATCCCCACTGTTATGATGATCAGTACTCCCCACAAGTATCAGAGGGTTAGCCGTGTTAGTCTGGATCTGTAGAAGCGACAAAGGGTCCTGTGGCACCTTATAGACTTTGCAAATGAACTGAAGCTCTACAGTTTCTCTTTGGAGTCTAGTCCTGAAGTTTACTTCAGAAACTGTAGAGCTTCAGTTCATTTGCAAATTTGACACCATCAGCTCAGGACTAAACAGCTATGAATGGCTAGCCAACTACAAAAGCAGTTTCTCCTCCCTTGGTGTTCACACCTCAACTGCTAGAAGAGGGCCTCACCCTCCCTGATTGAGCTAACCTCTTTATCTCTAGCCTGACTTTTCCCTGCACATTTATATCTGCCCCTGGACATTTCCACTGCTTGCATCCGAAGAAGTGGGTATTCACCCACGAAAGCTTATGCTCCAATACCTCTGTTAGGCCTTGGCTACACTCACGAGTTACAGCGCAATAAAACTGCCTGCAGTGCTGTAACTCACTAACTGTCTACACTCGCAAGGCACGTGCAGCGCTGCATCTCCTCAGGTACAGCGCTGCATGTACTCCACCTCCCCGAGAGGAATAACATTTGTTGTGCTGCTGCTGGTGCGCTGTGGCTACAGTGTGGCCACCCAATGCGCTGTTATTGGCCTCCAGAAGTATTCGGAAGTATCCCACAACGCCTGTTCTAGCCACTCTGGTCATCAATTAGAACTCTACTGCCCTGGCCTCAGGTGACCAAGCGCCACTCCAACCCTTTAAATTCCCTTGGAATTTTAAATATCCCCTTCCTGTTTGCTCAGCCAGGCGTGGAGTGCTCTCCGCGCATCTTTCCAGGTAACCATGCCTCCACGTGCCAGACGAGCCCCAGTATGGCACAATACCGAGTTGCTGGACCTCATCGCTGTTTGGGGGGAGGAAGCTGTCCAGTCCCAGCTGCGATCCAGCCGGAGGAATTTCGATACTTTCGGCCAGCTATCAAGGGCCATGATTGAAAGGGGCCATGACCGGGACACAATGCAGTGCAGGATAAAAGTAAAGGAGCTGTGGAGTGGGTACCGCAAAGCCTGCGAGGCAAACAGCTGCTCGGGTGCTCCCCCCAAAACCTGCCGATTCTACAAAGAGCTGGATGCAATACTTGGGGGTGACCCCACTACTGTTCCGAGCACCACCGTGGACACAGGAGAGCGGGAGGAGGAGGAGGAAGAGGAGGAGGGGGTTGAAGAAAACAGGAGCGAGGGTGCTGTGGCTGGGGGAGACACCCCTGACTCCCTGGGTGCATGCAGCCAGGAGCTGTTCTCGAGCCAGGAGGAAGGGAGCCAGTCGCAGTGGCTGGTACGCATTGGGGGAGAAAGAGAAGAGCAGGTTCGCGGTAAGCAGCTTTTTTTTTCGGGAAGGAGTTTTTTCGGTGTAGGGTCCTTGGGCGAGGAGGGTTTGGGCTGCATGCATGCCTAGATGCGGAAGAGCGCATTGATGTGGTCTATCGCATCGGAGAAATCGGCCACTGTAATCTCTTCGAAAGTCTCAGCCAGAATGTGGGCAATGCGCTTGCGCAGGTTTATTGGGAGAGCCGCCGTGGTCCTTGTCCCATTCAGGGTAACGTGTCCGCGCCACTGTGCCGTGAGGGGCGGGGGGACCATTGCTGCACACAGGCAAGCTGCATATGGGCCAGGGCGGAAGCTGCGTTGCAGTAGAAGACCCTCCCTTGCTTCCCCGGCCACCCTCAGCAGCGAGATATCTTCCAGGACGAACTCCTGTGGAAAATGTGGGGATAGTGTTCAGTGTAGGTTCCCCCTGCAGCTGTTGGCTCTCCCCACGGCACAGAAACCCGTCGGACAGTACATCCGCGAAACAATCAGTCCCCCTTTACCCTGTGCTTACTCACCATTTTGGGGCTCCCGTGGGTTTTGTGCGCTCTGTTTGTGATGGGAAAATTGTGCTGTTTTGGAGACTGTGTGCGCCCTCCTTAAGTGTGGGGGAACCATTGCTCTGTCTGGCATAAAACAATGATGCCTCTGTTAAATGTTGCATTTTGCCTTCAAGATGTAACCTTGAGATCTCTGCCGTCCGTCATATCACCAGCTGAGAGACTCCAAAGGCTCAGGAGGAGGCCCAGAAGAACGAAAGAAGATGATGCAGGAAGTTATGAAACAGTCTCTTAAAGAGAATCAAAAGGCTCGGGAGTGGAGGGAGAGTGAAAGCAGGCTCCGCCAGGAAAACGCAGCGCACCGGCGGCAAAGCATGCAGCTCCGGCACGAAAGCACAAAGGAACTGATTAGCATCATGGTGCGCCAAGCGGACTCTATCCAGGCGCTTGTCGCCATGCAGGCGGAGCAGTACCGCCCCCGCCCCCCCCTGCAGCCAATGTCCCAAAACACTTTCCCTTGTGCCCCCATGTCACCACCTGCCCACTTCACCCAACATCCAGGTTCTTATCGCCCACACCAGATGCCCCAAACACCTGTAGCTTCACCAGACAGCCCTGGAAACTATGAGCCTTACCCACTGCACTCAACTCCCATCCCGAATTATAGACATTCTGAAGTGCAGCACTCACTGCACAGCACTCCAGACAGGAAGCTCGAGTATGAAAGCAGCACATACCATACCCTGTGATTGAACCCTTCCCTACACCACCCACCACCCCCTTGCCCTTTCTGTTTCACAAGCAGTTGTGTTTCTTTTTAATACATGTATTTTCTCTGTAGTAAACGGATTCTTTGGATGTGAAAACAGTCTTTATTATTGCATAAGGAAAAAAGATACCTTTGCCCAGGAAAGAAACAGGCAGAGCAAACACAAATCAGCTTAGCAAAGACAGATTACTAATAACATTGGAACCACTTCACTTCAGGGTCGTGCAGGGCAGCACACATTACTGGTGGTTTTCAGCCTCAAATTTCTCCCTCAAGGCATCCCTAATCCTTGCAGCCCCACGCTGGGCCCCTGTAATAGCCCTGCTCTCTGGCTGTGCAAATTCAGCCTCCAGGTGTTGAACCTCTGAGGTCCACGT
The DNA here is from genome assembly GCA_037349315.1 of Chelydra serpentina. Lineage (NCBI taxonomy): Eukaryota > Metazoa > Chordata > Testudines > Chelydridae > Chelydra > Chelydra serpentina. The sequence continues at coordinate 52,689,110 of JBAIAC010000010.1, forward strand.
CTGAGTGAACATTTCACCCTTCCCTTCACAAATATTATGGAGGGTACAGCACGCGGATATAACCGCGGGGATGCTGTGTTTGGCCAACTCCAGCTTCCCATATAGAGATTGCCAGCGGCCCTTCAAACAGCCAAAAGCACACTCCACAGTCATTCTGCACCGGCTCAGCCTGTAGTTGAACCGTTCCTTGCTGGTGTCAAGGCTCCCTGTGTAGGGTTTCATGAGCCACGGCATTAAAGGGTCCGCAGGGTCTCCAAGGATCACAGTGGGCATTTCAATTTCCCCTACCGTGATCTTCCGGTCTGGGAAAAAAGTCCCGGACTGCATTTTCCGGAACAGGGCAGTGTTCCAAAAGATGCGTGCGACATGCACCTTTCCGGGCCAGCCTGCGTTGATGTCGGTGAAACTCCCACGGTGATCCACAAGCGCCTGGAGAACCATGGAGAAATACCCCTTCCGATTAATGTACTCGGATGCTAGGTGGGGTGGTGCCAGAATAGGAATATGCGTCCCATCTGTCGCCCCGCCGCAGTTAGGGAAACCCATTTGTTCAAAGCCAGCCACAATGTCCTGCACGTTACCCGGAGTCACGGTTCTTCTGAGCAGGATGCGATTAATGGCCTTGCAAACTTGCATCAGCACGATTCCAACAGTCGACTTTCCCACTCCAAACTGGTTCGCTACTGTAGCAGGGTGGAACCCTGCTCCTGCCCTGAGGGGCTGGAAACAGCCCTAGGAGAGGGCTGAGGCGGAGAGCTGGGCTGATGAGTAAAGCAGCCACAGCTGTGGCCAGTTAATCAGGGCCCAGCTGGCCCTTATAAGAGGGCAGTGGACCTGGAGCAGACACTCTCTCTCTGCCTTTAGAGGGAGAAGGGCTTAGCTGCAGGGACCTGAGCAGGTACCTAGGGTGGAGCAGGGCTGGGGAAGGCCAGAGGAGCTGGGGAGCTCCGGCCTGAGAAAACCCCAGGCTGTGGCCTAGTGTTGGGCCCAATAGGTACAGGGGTTGCAGGGGGCAACCCACGGGTAGGCTGAGGCAGCAGGTCCAAACCCCCTTTGCCTGTGATGAGTGGCTTATACTGCAGTCTGCCCCAGGGCACGGGGGCTAGCTGGTGACTGGCAGTAGCCTACGACTGAGGCGAGGTGGGGATAGTGGGTTGGGGGTTCCCCTGGGGAGGGGAGACCCAGATCTAGGGGTACTGCCAGGGGGCAGCACCCCAGTCAAAAGGGCACCGGGTCCTGGGAGGGACACGGGGCCAGAGTGGACAGGCGGATCACTGGCCTGCAGAGGACGCTCCAGAGGCTGGTGAGCTAATTCCCAGAAGAAACCAGCAGGAGGCACCGCAGGGGTGAGTCCGGCCCTGCCACAGCTACTGATCTATAGCAGTCCGGAGTTGCGAGCTTCAAGATTGCAATAGCCACCCGCTTCTCCACCGTCAGGGCAGCTCTCAATCTCGTGTCCTTGTGCCACAGGGCAGGGGCGAGCTCCTCACACAGTCCCATGAAAGTAGCTTTTCTCATCCGAAAGTTCTGCACCCACTGCTCGTCATCCCAGACTTGCATGACAATGTGATCCCACCACTCTGTGCTGGTTTCCCGAGCCTAAAAGCGGCGTTCCACGGTGCATAGCATGTCCGTGAATGCCACAAGCAAGTTCGTGTCGACGCGTTTCATCGTCGGACTCCTCGCTGTCACTGTGGATCTTAAGGAAGAGCTCGACTGCCAAACGTGATGTGCTGGCGAGATTCGTCAGTATTTTGCTCAACAGGTCGGGATCCATTTTCCCGCTGACCAAAACGGAGCACAGATCGCGCTACAAAGAAACCGTTGAAAGATGGCGCCAAATGTGGCCGGAAACACAGGGATTGCTGGGATGCGAAGCGATGCATCACGGGGCCTTGGGACAGGACCCAGAATGCGCCATACCCCACGCCCCCTTCCCACAACCCATGGCACCAGAATTGGAAGAGGTGTTCTGTGGGATACCTGCCCATAATGCACCGCTCCCAAAACTGCTGCAAGTGCCGCAAATGTAGCCACGTTAGTGCTCATTACTGCGCTGGCAGCTGCCAGTGTGGACAGGCTGCAGCGCTTTCCCTACTCAGCTGTACGAAGATGGGTTTAACTCACAGCGCTGTACATCTGCAAGTGTAGCCAAGGCCTAAGTCTATAAGGTGCCACAGGACCCTTTGTTGCTTCTACTCCCCACAGCACACCTTTCAAGCTCCTATACATGCCTGTCACAACATGTGCTGTACTTCATCCAGTGCACTAAGTGCTCCAATAACTATGTGAGTAAAACCAGACAACCACTATGCTCTTTTCCAGATGTGAAGAAGAGCTCTGTGTAGCTCAAAAGCTTGTCTCTTTCACCAATAGTAGTTGGTCAAATAAAATATATTACCACACCCACTTTGTCTGATTGATCAGTTGGAGAGGGTGCACAGAAGAGCCATGAGAATGGTTTTAAAGGATGGGAAACATGTAGAGATTGAACTCTGAGTCTATCTATTTATCTTAACAAACAGAGGATTAAAGGGTGTCTTGGTCACAGAATATAAGAATCTCTATTCTATGGGAATTCGATGGGGAACAGAAATTTTATAATAGAGGGCTCTTCAACCTAGCAAACAAAGGTGTTACAAGATCCAGTGTCAGAAAGTTAAAGCTAGACTAATTCAGACTAGAAATAAAGCATAGATTTTTAACAGTCAGGGTATTTAACCATTTGGTGGACTCTCCATAAGTAGAAATTTTAAAATCAAGATTGGATATTTTTCTAAAATATATGCTCTAGTTCAAACAGGGAAGACCTATGGCCTGTGTAATCCAGGTCAGACCAGGTGATCACAATGGTCCCTTTTGGCCTTATAATCTATAAACATGGTTTTGGTAAGTGCAGTTTGAACCAGAGGGAAAGAGAAGGATCCACAACCCACTTCTTGCCTTGGTTCTGGGAAAGATCTATACAAAGCCCCTGTGCTTACGGCCAGCCACCTAGGAGCAGCAGCAGAGTCTAGGGTGAGAGGCGAACTGTCACAGCCTCAGTTTTCTCCCAATATAATTTGAAGCAAGTAGCTCTGAGCTGTTTTTATCTTAGAGTTTTACTAAGATTACTTTTATCTTAGAGTTTTACTAAGATTATCCCTCCCCCCGTTTTACTAAAACGGGGGGAGGGATAGCTCAGTGGTTTGAGCATTGGCCTGCTAAACCCAGGGTTGTGAGTTCAATCCTTGAGGGGGCCATTTAGGGATCTGGGGCAAAAATTGGGAATTGGTCCTGCTTTGAGCAGGGGGTTGGACTAGATGGCCTCCTAAGGCCCCTTCCAACCCTGAGATTCTATGATTCTATGATTCTACTATTTCACAGGCATTTATATTCTTACATTTCCTATATCCTGCCATCTGACTTTTCTGTACCCTGTATCCAACCCTCATGTTTCACATCCTCTTTCTCATCCTGACACCCCTGTCGTCATCCTCTTTCTCCTTATACCATATCGTTTCTTTTCCTGTAATACCTCTGACTCCTCCAGCCTCAAGAAATATCACTTACAACTTTATTAATACATATACAAGCACACTCTTAAATAGAAATATTGTGAACACATTCAGAACTAACTAGGATTACCATATGTTCTGTTTTGGATGGGACAGTTCCCTTTTTTAAGCCCTGTCCTGAACATCCTGACTCTTTTGGCAAAACTGGGCATTTGTCCCACTTGCTCTTGCCAACTGATGATTAGATGGCAAGAGCAAATGGGGCAAATGGCCAGTTCTGCCAAAAAAAATGGGGTGTGCCCCCCTAACGGGGCACGGAGGAACATTCAGGGTGGCGAGCGGCAACACCAGCTCTGTGTGCTGGGGCTTGGGTAAGTGGCACGGGCCAGCCCCGCATGGCGAGGCGACTCGGGTGAGTGGTTCATGCCAACCCCGCAGATGGGGGGAGGAGAGCACTTGGGGCGGTGGGAGGCTCGGGCGAGCAACTTGGGCTAGCCCCACATAGTGTCCTGTTTTCACTTTGAGAAGAGAAGGTCACCCTACAACTAACTGAAGCTACCACCCTATCTTTTGTTGTAATATTTATTTCACTCCTCTTCCTTTCCATCTCTGTTGTCTTTCCTGTCGCATTATGTTTATACTTTATATTATTATAAACTCTGTGGGACAAGCATCAGGCATCTTTGTCTATAATGCACCTATGCATGACAGGTGCAAGATGAAAAACAAAGAGAAAAATTGTGGTAGTGCTTATTCATGCTGTAAGAGAAAGGTAGAAGGGGAATGTACTGTTTCTTGATTGAAGGAAAAACCAAAACCTTACTTTGGATCCCATGTACAAAATAAAGGTTTTTTGCATTAAAATATGAAAGTAGATAAAGTCTTTTGCTCAGTCACTGATTCTAAGATATAATATGGTGGTTGAACTACAGTTGCAATGCAGCTGTGAGGAAAATGGTGTGAATAAAACATGTTACTGCAAGCTGCTGGTGTATAAATGTATACTTTTTTTTTTTTTTTTAAAGAATGGAATGTTTTTTCATAGCAGATAAAAGCAATTGATATTTTAGTATGTAGAACACATTAGCTAAAGCTGACCTAGCATGAGCTGTGCAAGTGATAAGTGTAAGTAAATATTATCTTTTTAACTGCATACCTCATACCCTCATATGTCTGAGTAATCTGGATCAATATTTCTAAAAGCCTCCTGGATCCCTCACAATTAATTAATCAATCCTTTAGGGGGCGGGGGAGGAAGAAGGATGCAAGCTTGGGTGACCAGATAGACTTTGCAGCGTGACATGAGCTGAACGTTAAAAACAGGGACACCTTGCTGAAAACACCCTGTTTCTAGCCCTCTCCTAACTAAGGAGCTGCTAATTTAAGAACCTTATCTGATTACAACTGCCCGAATCTTTGAGGTGTATATAGAACCCAAACCATACAGAGTTCTATAGGTTAAAGCAAACACCTGAAATTGGATCAGAGAACAAACTAAAAGCCAGTGTAGGAACAGAAAGGAGACTAGAAGATGTACTGCAATTGGATCACAAGGATATCCGTAAGTATCCAAAGATACGTCCCCATCAGAAGCTCACTGTTGTGGGGTTTGTTGGGTTTTTGGTTGTATAGGGAAACTGCACTTCTAATCTTGTCTTTTGGTCTAGTGTCTACTGTACATGCACACTGATTAGCCACCAGAGTATACTTATTCTGTTTGTTCAACTGATGAACTATTATTTGGAAGAAGTCAAAAGAGATCAATGTATTGGACTTAGTAGGATATGTAAAACTATTTCAGACCTCATCCTGCACTTGAGTGTATGGCAAGTGTATTCACACCTTTGAATTTTAATGAAAGTCAAAGTTTTCCTCTTTTAAATATGAGGCAAAGAAATGTTGTCCAGAATGTTTCAGCCAAGTTGTTAATGCTATCCCAAAGGCCTCAACATTATTCCTTACATTTTAGGCCTGTTTCTTTGCTACATCTAATAATTCAACTATGTCTGCCTTACAGCACTTCAGCAAAGATCCTTGTCAGGATCTCTTGCGCAAGGGTTTAATGATCTTGGTTGGCTAAAGCACTGATTTCCTTTTCTGCTGAAAGGAGCTATTACAGTCTCAAACTCATAGTTTTTCATAGCTTCTAGAAACATCGTCTCCTTTATAAAGTTTGTTGTTGTCATAGACTTGCTGTAGAAGGTGGTAGAGAGACAATGATCATTTGTAGTTGTCTAAAGAAATCTAAGTTAGCAGGAGTTTGCCTAACTCCCCCCCGACCCATGTCGCCATTAAATTTGGCCCATGACTAGTGCCAGGTCCTTCCTACCTTGTTTCCTTTTTAAAATAAATAGTTTCCTACATATTTTAAAATACTTCTTGTGGGTAAGAAAGGCATTGAATTTTACTCTATCATCAATCTTCCTCATCTCTATCATGGTAAAAAAAAATTTCTCTCCCATAAACAGGATTTTAAATGCTTTGTTAATCTACCTGTTCAAAATAAAACATGAAACCTCATGCTGTTTTTTTCATTCAACATACTACGACATTGCGTTTGTTAAAACTGTTATAACAGTTGTGTTCTTTTATATTTTACTTATTATCTTATAATTGAATATAGTTTGTGGAAAATGCTAGAAGTGATAACTCTGGAAGCTGAAGTTCATGCAACAACAGTTCATATTTTATCTACTTTGCTCTGTCTTTGCACCTCAACCATAACTTGCAGGGATTTCCATTAGGAGAAAGGGTAACTTTTCTCTATGCCAATTCAATTCTTAGCTTCTCTGCTAATTAGTATACTGGCTTGACATCACCAGTGCCCCTCACATAAGACTGTGACTAGACATTTAAAATAATGGTAAGTTTTGGTGACTTACCAGCCTGTGTTCCATTTTTAATTACTTGTTTGTTTTTGAGTTGGTGGTCACATGTAAACTGATCTCCAGCTTCCTTTGCCTCCACTCCCATTTTTTTTTAATGGGATAGCTTCTTGAAGATTATGTTAAAGCTTGTTAATTAGCTATTCTCTGGAATGGTAGGTAATTTCAATTTATATCTGTCCCATAAGAGATGTGGTTTAGTTTCAAGTTAACAGTACCACATGCTGTAATCTTCATAACTTTACCAGTCAGTATGGCTTAGACACCTAGTTATAACAGGAGTCTAGATTTACCTGTCCTGTCTGAATGAATAAAGATCTAATATTGGTGTGTATAATCACGAAATAGAAAAAATGTAAAAACTAAATTTAAAAAAGTCATCTTTGCAGACAATTTCTTTATCTAGTTTCAGGACAATTACTGTGAAAATGACTGACTTCTAAACTTCAAAAAAATTGAGTTCATATATGAAACATCAGCTAACCTTTAACTAGCTGTGCTAGCTAGTCTGAAAATAGTACATAGCTCTACCTGCCCATTATCTGGGTTTTATGCATAAGCAGGTTGGTAGAGGCTGATAGGATACATTTTAAACTGTCAGGAGTTCAATAGAGTTCTGTCAGGTTGTTTAATCACAAAAATTGCATTTTTTCCTACCACTTGCAAGGAGTTTACTAGTTAGAATAAATTCTTTTACTGATACTTTTAATTTTAGAACCTTTTCCAAGTAGTATTTGAAATAATAAAATTAAGGGTGAATACTTTATAAACGAAAAGTATTTAAACTACTTAATGTAATAAAATGGAAATTTGCACTGTGCAAAATGTTTTGCAACTTGTGGGTTGCTAGACTAGTTCAAGGAGCTATGGGGCATAGAAAAATAAATTTAGGTGGAGAAAGTTGCAGATTCATCCATGCTTGCACAGCAAGCATGGTTTGCTGTCCACAGGGAAAGCAGCAGGTGCCTTCTCAAAAGCCAGCCACTTTCCCTTCCAACTTCTGTTGTCACTCTTAACATAGTTGACTGCAGGAGCTGCTCAGAAGACAGACCACACATCCAAGCTTCTAGTCTTTGTTCCCACGACAATGAGCTCTGCCTGAAGTAGTGCATTCTGTACACCTAGTAATCAGTAACCTTCTTGTGAGTGGAAGAAGGGACTGAGAATATGAGCTGCTAGAGCTGAGTTGAGATGCAGGGAAGAAGTGAGTAGTCAGCAAAAAGCATGTAAAATCAAAAACAAGTAAAAGAAAACAAAAATTACACTAGGAAAAATAGAAAAAAGGAAAAGTGAGAAAATTGACCAAAAAAAGAGTGCGGTATCATGACAGGTGCGAAGAGACATTCTTCGAGTAGTGTCCCTATGGCTACTCCGTTTCAGGTGCACATGCTCCTCTCGAGCCCTAGTTAGGAGATTTCTAGCTAGCAGCATCTGTTTGGCCCATACATGTGCCCTCATGACAGACACTACGGCTATGTATGAGTGTGCAGGCAAACACCCTTAGTTCCGTCTCTGCTTAGTTTGTTTATAGTTGTAAGTTACTGTTTAGTGTTTAGTATAGTTAATTTTAGGTGAGAGGATTATTTTTCACTCTTTTTCCCCCAGGAGACTTGTCTTCTGGCGGGGATCACCAGACTTCAAATGCTGCTTCCCCGGTAAGTGACAGGCACTCCATGTTGTCTGTGGCCTGGAGGATTCCGACATCTCCCAGAAGTGTTCCTTCTGTTTGACTCTTAGGTCCAGGGCTAAGAAGAACAGAGAGGGGAAGCTCAGACTGTTGACTATGGAAGTTTTCCTGCAACCACTCTCTGAGCCAGGTCAGGAGATCCTCCCCATATATCTGTCCCTGGATCGATCCATCACCCTGTCAACCTCAGGGCATGCTTCCCTTAAGACAGGAAAGTCTTTGGAGAGACGGGGAAGATTCCCAAAACGAGGGGCATGGACTGTATCTCTAAGGCGCCAGCTCCAAAAAAGACCAAGTTGCTGTCAAGGTCCTTAGTTTCTGAGGGTACTATTGAGGCTAATGACTCTTCCTGTGGAAGCGGAATGCCCATGAAGTGCTGGAGCCCCAAGAACAGTAAGCACAACTCTGATAGGGCACCTATACATTCCACCAGTAAGGAGGACAAGCATGGGGTACCATCAAGCTTGGCTCTGCCATTGGCACCAAAGCAGTCAACTCGTATTTTGTTGCCAGCACATGCCTTAACCCAATCATCAGTACCAATACAAGCAGCTCAGCCAGGGGTGCCTGTACAGTTGGTATCCTCAGTACTGAGCAAGCATCAGCACCTGGAAGTATGCACATCATCACCAGTACCGTTGGCTCCAGCTATGGCAACCTTGATTGTGGCGTTAGTACCAGGGTCCTTTGCGATACTTCAGGAGTTCTGATATTCAAGGGACTTCTCTATCTTGGATGTACCAGAGTCCCTGTTTCTTGTCAGGTACCAAGCATCTCTTAGTACTGAGACCTCAGTCTCTGTGTAGCCATTCCATGAAACAGGACTCTCCTCTGTTCTCATTGACTGCCCCCCCCCCCTGCCCCCAAGAGCTGGATGTGGAGGATGAGGTTTCCCAGCTGGTCTCCTTGGTTTCCACGAGGGGTTCTCCTACATGCCTTTTGGGGAATCCACCTTCTTGCAGGGAGGGCCGTCAAGGGTCACCACGGGTGGTGGAGCCAACCTTGTACACAATCCCCACTTCCTTATGGACCTCTTCAATGGCCATATTGGGACCCATGGGCTGCCTATCGGCAGCAGTTTAACAGACCACCAGTACTGTCCCTCAGGGAGACCAGGGTTTCACATCCTTCCCACATCTTCCACGACAAGAGGAGATATTTGAGGAGGAGGAGGCATGGGCAGGATTAGTTGCATAGTTGGGAGCCTTATGTGGCCAAAATTGTGTACACAAATTATTTTTTGTTGCACAAAGCACTTCAGTTGTACTTTATGCAATAGTTTGGAGAGGAAAGCAGTGGAAGGATATGATCTGCATGCCTCCTTTGCTACAACTGCATATGAATAGTTGTTGTAGCTTGATCAAAATTTATGTGCAGTTCTGAGTGAATCCTGAGTTTTGTTTGTAACATTAAATTATATAAGAAGACGACAATCAAATAACTTTTTAAAGATTTCTTTCCTGGTAGTATAGTGAGGAGTTATAAACTTTTTTTCTGGGATGCAATTTATTGTTGAAAACTGTGAATTGGTCAATAGGCTTAAAGGGTCAATTTCTGATACCTTTACTCATGTTGAATGGTACCATCATGAGTAAAAGGGTGTCAGAATCTATCTCCATGGGAATGGGTGGATTTTTTGACAACTGGATATCTTAAAAGAAAGGCACAGTGAAAATGGACCATATCTCAGCAAGAAGAGAACCATTGGAATGTTTAAATATTTTTAAAATAAATTATTATGCTTTTTATTCTATTTACAGAAGTTACATTTTTAAAAACTGCACATTGATGCTGTAAAAGACAGAGGATGTAAGAGAGGAAAAAGCTAAAAACTCTGTTTTATACATATGAGAGAGAATGTGGAAATATAGGGAAGTATAGTAGTGCATGTGTTCAAATGGGGGTATTCTACCTTTGCCATTAAGGGGGTCGAGGTAAACCAAGAAAAAGGAATAAATTTAAGTATCAGAGTCCAGACTTTTCTGAATGGGTAAAAAGAGGAGTGGAGTCAACTTCAAAAAGCAAAAAGAAGTAACAAAGAACAAAAGCAAAAAATAACTTTATTGGAAACAGCAGATGCTGGACTGAAGTTCACAAAACATAATGCAGCACTGTATATCTTCTGAACAAGTTGAGATTTGGATCAGGCTAGATACTTGCACATACAAGAGATCTCTAAAATGGTCACAGTAGTGATCAACTGAGATTTTAATTACAAGAATATGTCTCAGTCCTTTTAATTTTTCCCATGTCAGTTCTTCCAGTCAATACCTAACAACTTTTTGAGCAGTAACCATACTGAGATTCTCTCTGGTGGAATTTAATCAATGGAATTGAAATGCATAAATAAATAAGATTTACACTTGGGAAATGTTTAATAATATACAAATATACTAGCTTTGAAGTTTATATAAGGAAATTGGGGGAAGCAAATATATTGGATTTAATTGAGGACAGAATGGCTGAGATGGTATGTACAATTTCAGGAAAGATACACAAGACTTTTTAAAATGAAAAATGAAGTGAGGTAAAGAGAAAAGGTTGTAAAATCTTCACAAACAAACAGAAGCAATATCAAGGTGCTTATTTTGGAGGGGGCCGGAAAGGGAAGTGTAATGTTCCATGCTGCAAAAACTGATCATTGAGGGTTTCTCATGCATTTTTATGGGAAACAGAGTAAAAATAACAATTGCTTGTCTTACAAACAGTAGGTGAAAACTAGGTACAAACGAAATGGTACACCAATGCTTCCCAAAACTGGCTGATATAGAAAGGTTATGGGTAGCGCGGCATAATCTATTTTACCAAAACAAAAAACATTCTTATTACAATTAATTTATTTGTTTGTTTTCTTTTTTTAAATGATGCCTATGTTGGGCAACTACAGACTTTTGATAATCCTTTGCTATGAGAAGGTCGGGGGGAGGAGGAACTAAGGATAACAACAAACTTAATCTCCTAACACTATGCATGTTGTAAATATCTCATATGTCATACCGTAGATTTTTAAAAAGTAAGGTGCCATGTAAATTTTATTTCAGGCACTTTAGTGTTTTGTCTGGTCAAATCTATTTAAAAAACTGCTAACGTGTTAAAGACATGCTTTGGTTGATTTTTACTGTAGCAGTGAACGTCTGAATTGTTATCTTTAAAATGTGTATGTCTGGTGTGAAGGTGAGTGTCTTTATACTTATCTTACTGCAAGTCTGTTATTGTAACTTAATTTTTTATAGTAGTGATTGTTAGGGCAGTTTTATATCTTCATATTTTAGTTCATATACAATTATTTTTATATTCCTTCTTAGTTTTTTCTACATTTCTTTGGGTTTTTAAAGATTATAATTGAGCTACTTTGCATCATTTCAATCTGCCTGCCTAATGTGATTAAAATGAACTGTTATGAAAAATACATCTGATTATACTAAGAGCTCTGTGTACAAATTTGTGGTTTACAGAGTTGTCATTATGTTTTGCAATTCCTTCTACATACCAGTTCTGCTATGTGCCTGCAATACAATACCCAAACCTAACCTCCAAAACATGCTACAACATGTACTAGTGTTTTAGAGAATTTTGAGCTAAAACATGCATATTGATGACAAAGGAAAATAAGTAGGATGTGACAATGACTGAAAAACTGGTGCTTTCTTTCCCCCTATTTAGGGGAAGAAATTACTAAGGCAAGGAAATGTGAATAACTCCTACTATTCCTTCCAGGCCTTTCCAGTTTACGATAGCTAGCAGGACAGCAAGGGCATATTAGTTTTACCATTGATTTGCAGACATCATTGCTTGCTTTTAAACTTGTTAGTCAACATATCTGTTCTTCAGGGTTGGTTTGGCTGTATTATTTTTAATAATTTATCTGTGCAACATCACTCAGGGAAAGGATAAATTGCCCTTTAATAATGAGGCATTCTTTTCCATACTGTGACCCATTTTGCAACAGTTTACGGGAATGCATCACAATAGTTGCAGAACTACCCTCTGGTTAGAACTCTGAACTCCCATGAAGCCAGGATAGGTTTAGATTCTGTGCTAACTAAATATCCCACATTTCCAAATGTCTGTAGACCTGACTTGATACTGTTTTCATAGTCTTACATTCTGACTTTTCATCAATGAATGTGATGTTTTTTTCTTGGGTTGTTTTAAAAACAAAAACAAAAAATACCACCTTCTTTTTTTTTTTTTTTTAAACAAGTTAACATGAAGATATGTATGTCCACTCTAAACTCCAACAGAAATTGAAAGATGTTATTTGGCTATGGTAGTAGAATATAAGTTTTTGTGTAATATATACATGAATATATGTATATCTAGCAGACTACTTTGTCAAATAAATTATTAACAGGGAAAGATATTCAATGAATGCATATTAGACATTCAATTAGAGGTCTTTGATCACAATGGAGCACTATCGCTGTGACCCACTGATAAGAGCCCACTCAGGTAAACTTTTTAATCTACTTCATTTCTATGCATAGAAAAGTGTTAACAGTCCTTTTGAAAGAAATGGTTTGTGTGGGTAACTCCTTACTAGCACCCTGCTCAGAAGGAAAATCTTCAGATAATGCCATCTCAGTTTTGCAGCTGCCTTTATAAACTTTGACTTGGTTGTGAGTGTTTCAAAACTGAGATTATGTACTAAACAAAAACAGTATATTGAGCACTAAACAAAACAGTATATTGAACCAAAGATTAATATTGATGGTAGTCTTGGAAACAATAACAGTGTAAATACCTCCGTGTCCTCATTCACAATGCACTAAGATCTGAGGAGAAAAATTACATGTCCAAAATGTTCATGGTGGGGTGGTGTGTGTGTGTGTGTGTGTGTGTGTGTGTGTGTGAGAGAGAGAGAGCAAACTGAACTGGGCAGTAGTAGTCTCCACCCTATTATATAGGTCTGAGTAGAATTGGTAGAAAACAAACACTTTTTTCCAGTGGAAAAGTTCTTAGATGAAAAGCTTTCATTCAAAACTATATATGGAAAATTTTCAAAATAAAATGAAATCTTTGTTTTGTTTGAAATCACACATTTTTGTTTTCCCCTTTCCCCGCCCCCTTTTTTTGCCACTGAACATAATAGAATGAATGATGTCTATAGTTTTTTCTTGTTTCTTGAAAATGAAAAAGTTTCATTTCAAAATTTCCTGATGAAAAATTTTTAAAAATCGTTAAATCTATAAACCTATAAAAATCTTGGTTCTTGATGAAACCCTGTATTTCAGCTGAAAAATTTCAATGAGATCTATTGCTGAGTGTTGGACTTTTAAAAGTGCTAGAAAACTTACAGCTGGGACATCTTTGGTCTTCTAGCGGTGTAAAATGTTAAACTTAAATAACCACCAACTCTGTACTGAGATGTGGTGGTCTTATATTTCCCCCCTCACCAGTAGCTTCCCCCTTCATGGTTCCCAATTACTTCCCCCCTCTCCAATTTTCTCTCCAAATACTCCTTTCTGTCTTTTCCTCCTCCTCCCCCATGCCCAACTTCCCTGATTTTGCTCTTCTCTTTTTTCTTCTACTTATTCACTGCCCCTCTCTTACCAGAAGGATACTGGCCTCCATCGCCCACTTATTAAACTTTCAAACATGCACCTTTTCTGTTCCTCAAGCCTGGGAGGTGCTCCTTGTAAAAATATCTTAAAGCTACTTCATTATTCTTTTCTTTTTCTGTGTTACTTACAAAATCTTTGACAGAGGTTAAGCCAATGGTATGGTGAGACCACTGCCTATCATACTGACCAATATTATTTTATTGTTTCCTTGTACTCTACTGTCAGTCTGTCAGTATCCATCTCTTACCTCTTGCTTTTTACTTAGACTGTAAGTTTTTTAGGGCAGAGGACTGTCTTTTTATTCTGTGTTTATACAGCATCTAGCACATTGGGTTCCCAGACCATGACTAGGACTCCTATGCACTATGATAGTGAGTAATGAAGAGCTCCTTTATCCCAACTTGTGAACTCTTACATTAAAATTCAAGCTCTAATCAAACAATTCCTCAGTACCCCCGGACATCAGCATGTCAAAGTCTTCAGTTGATCTTCATGATAGCTGGGTTGCCAAGAATATCTTTTGACCCTGGAACAGCCAAGATTGATCTTTTGTAATCTGATGACCATCACTGAACAAGTAGCCCTTCGTTTTCCAGACTGAAGTACGTGACAGGTAGTATCCATGGCGGACATACTACCTCCTCAGATCTTATTCACCAGTCCCCTTAAACTACCTGAATCTATCACACCATGCAGTGAAGCTCAGATATCTAAGTAGTCATAGTTCCTAAAATCTAGTTCCCCCAACAGTTGGATGACTTTCTTCTCAAATTCAGAAAGCCTTCCACCAGCCAAGCTTATATGGGTATATGGAAGATGTAGTATTGATGGTGCATGAGAAGGAAGATAAATGCTCTGGACTCATCATAGAAGAAATTCTGGACCTGCATAAGGGTCAGAACTTTAGTTTCTTGACATTGCAACTCTCAGTCCTGATAATCATGGGTCTTATCCTTTTACTTCTAGTCATCTGCTTCATCCATGTAACTCCTATTTTCTGAAAGCAGCATTGCCTCTAATGTTCCCAATCCAATGCCCAGTGGAGTTTCAATCTTGTATTACAAGCACTTACTAAATCACCCTTAGAGCCAATGTGGAAAGGTATAATTGCTTATTCCATCGGGGAATAACTACTTAGTGGACAGAGAAATACGGAGCTTCTTTTCAAGATTTGCCAGACAGTTAGTTATTTAGAACATAAGAACCGCTATACTGAGTCAGACCAAAGGTCCAGACCATCTAGCCCAGTATCCTGTCTTCTGACCCTGACCAATGTCAGGTGCCCTAGAGGGAATGAACAGAACAGGTAATCATCAAGTGATCCATCCCCTCTCAAGCATTCCCAGGTTCTGGCAAACAGAAGCTAGGGACACCATCCGTGCACATCCTGGCTAATAGCCATTGATGGACCTATTCTCCATTAACTTTAGTTCTGTTTTGAACCTTGCTATAGTCTTGGCCTTCACAACGTCCTCTAGCAAGGAATTCCACAGGTTGATTGTGTGTTGTGTGAAAAAAACACTTCCTTTTGTTTGTTTTAAACCTGCTTCCTATTAATCTTATTTGGTGACCCCTAGTTCTTATGTTATGAGAAGGAGTAAATAACACTTCTTTATTTACTTTCTCCACAGCAGTCATGATTGTATAGATCTCTGTCATATCCCCCCTTAGTCATCTCTTTTTCAAGCTGAAAAGTCCCAGTCTTTTAAATGGAAGCCGTTCCAGACCCCTAATCATTTTTGTTGCCAGTTTCTGTACCTTTTCTAATTCCAATACATCTTTTTTGAGATGGGGTGACTACATCTGCACACAGTATTCAAGATGTGGACGTACCATGGATTTATATAGAGGCAATATTATATTATCTGTCTTATTATATAGCCCTTTCTTAATGATTCCCAACATTCCGTTTGCCTTTTTCACTGTTGCTGCACATTGAGTGGATGTTTTCAGAGAACTATCCACAATGACGCCAAGATCTTTTTCTTGAGACATAACAGCTAATTTAGACCCTATCATTTTGTATGTATAGTTGGGATTATGTTTTCCAATGTGAATTACTTTGGATTTATCAACATTGAATTTCATCTGCCATTTTGTTGCCCAGTCACCCAGTTTTGTGAGATCCATTTGTAGCTCTTCACAGTCTGCCTAGGTCTTAACTATCTTGAGTAGTTTTGTATCATCTGCAAATTTTGCCACCTCACTGTTTACCCCTTTTTCCAGATCATTTATGAATATGTTGAATAGGACTGGTCCCAGTACTGACCTCTGGGGGACACCACTATTTACCTCTCTCCATTCTGAAAACTGACCATTTATTCCTACCTTTTGTTTCCTATCTTTTAACTAGTTACCGATCCATGAGAGGACCTTTCCTCTGATCCCATGACAGCTTACTTTGCTTAAGAATCTTTGGACATCCCTATGTTCATTCGTGAAACAACATGGATGCTTTTGTCTGATGCTGCCTTCAAAAGGAAACTCCTTTAGTCTTCCATTGCACAAGTTTCAGTCTATTTGTCTTGAAACTATGTTTACATCTGGGATGTTTTCATGTCTCCTTCCTAATTGATGGAGGATGTTCTTTACTGCTTGCTGCTGTTCAGTTCCAAGATTGATGGAGCAGTGGTTTGCTGTGGTAGAGAATGAGAAAACTGATAATATCCTAACTGTAGTTTCATCTTCTTTGTCTTCTCCATCATCACCCCCCTTATCTACTGTCTTAGGTATTCTGTGTTTAGTGTTGTAAATGATTGGCTGCACAGAGATGGCAGTTGATCCTTCCTTTGCAGATATTCTGGTCAGAGAGAGGAGATGACAAATCTGCTTTTTATTGTCATCCTTTTTTCCTGGAGCTGGGAATTGTTCATCCTGATGTCTCTTCAAATTTTTGTTGTTCTTTGTAGTTTTGGTGGTATGGCCTGTGGAGCAATTCAGACGGCACTGGGAGTAGAAGAGAAGAGGAATCTCTTGCCTTCCCCCTGGATTTGGAAAGAGTGCCAAACCTAGCCCTTCTAAGCCTGCTGGAGTAGCAGATTCCTGTTTGGAGAAAACAAATTATAGGTTAAAAATAGATTATGTTAATGTACACTACCTTCTTTGATGAGTTGGGGTAAATACTGCTTTTAAAATAAGTTAAGAATGTTTGAAAATTCAGGACTGAGCAAGGACAATAGACATTTCTTTCAGCTATTGTTAGCTGCATACTTAAAGATGGATGTGGCACATGGGTAATTAAGTGACCAGTTATTTGATTGCAATAATTTACTAATTGAACTATTGAAACAAAAGGTGACTAAGTTATGATGTTTAATAGTTCTGGAGCAAAGGGTAGTGGTGCCTATATATGCAGTAAGCAGCTGAGTTTCCAACTAAGGAGATGACAAACCCAGAGGCATTGCCAGTGGAACTTGTTAGCTGCATAGGCCGAATAGTGTAGTTCAAGAGAGTTGTATACTCCATGGGTAAAGCCTGTAAAATTTGTAAGCTGATTAGCTCTAGTTATTTCTTCTTCTCTTGCCTTTAAAGCACAGGAAGATTAAACTAAAAAAACTAACAGTAATGCCTCTTTACAGTTACAAAATTAAACGCTCCAAAATCAGGAAATGTCAAATGATAAGGTTTTTCTTGGAATATTAGCTTGCCTACGTTTCACATATTCTGGTATTGTCAATTCCTCTTTTCATTGCTAAATATAGACTTTCATGTATTATGAATTATTAATGCATTTCATAAGCTATGTGCAACATGGACAGCTGATAAGAAATAATTGTGTTTGGTAAAATTTAAGTTAAAAAGAATAAGTACATTTAAAACTAAATGAACATTGCAATAATGGTACATAAAATAAAAATTAGAAGAGAGCAAATAGCACTGTGAAAGGAACAGAATTAAGGAGTATTAAATGTGCGGTTGCACTGCAAGTACAAGTTGTAATAGGACATGCTGTTAATGGTAATGTAACAATATGCAAATGTGTACTTTTTCCAGCTGTTCTATTGCAATGCTCAAAACAATAAACAGCACAAAATACTGAACAGATCGGTGTCAATGTTAACATAAAGAAATTGGTCTGTAGAGCATTTTATTTATTTGTATAAAAAGCATCTTTTCTCCTTTTATGATGAAATAACTAATTTCTTTAAAGGAAATAGCTTTTCCATGCCTCCACAGTTCCCACCACTGAGTCTCATCTCCCAAGTCTGAGATAGGCCAACACTCCCTTTGCTCTTAGATTTTTGGCCCCTATAGCACTGACAGGTGGGCATGAGTCCCTCAGCTGTGTTCCATTCTAACTGCCACTGCCTCTTCTCTGTGGAACCTATTGTCAGTTTCTTACTGTCCAAAATAAGCAAGGGGCTCTCATTCAGCAACTGCATGCCAGAACTTCGGCTCCTACTGTATACTCTTTGGACCCTTCCATTTTCCAGGTACATCACCTGAACTGAATATTGTTCACTGGCAGAATCTCTCTAAAGTAAAGAGAGTGTTGTGGAAGTCGGTAGAGGGAATTTGGATGCAGGCTTCTATATGAGCAAGGGTCATGCTGACTCTGCTCTGCTGTCTTTCCACCCGCTTCTTACATGAGCCCTGCTTCTACAAATCTCGCGTTATTACAGCTAGAGTTAGCCTGACTCTTGCTCATATAGAGGCCTGCATCCAAATTCCCTCTACCGACTTCCACACTACTCTCTTTACTTTAGAGAGATTCTGCCAGTGAACAATATTCAGTTCAGGTGATGTACCTGGAAAATGGAAGGGTCCAAAGTTCCTAGAGGTAAAAGCAGCGTGTTTAGTCCTTATCGCTCTCTTTTTACAGACGTATCCCAGAAAACATTGTCAGGGTTGCATACATGAACAAATATGGAATAATTCACTGGCAAGCAATGACGGTGATATCTAATATGCCAGTCAAACTGATCTATTAATAAATTTGTTGCAGTTAATGTGGTTATTTCCCTGTCTTGATGGAAATGCTTCCTAAAAGAGAAGCATTGGCCAGGCATTGGTGGACATGCTTGCTAAAAGAGTGTGTAAAATTTTCATTCCTGTTGATTTATTTTTTCTGAAGAGAGTCTGGATTCTCCCTGGAAATGTAATAAAATAAGAAAGATCTGGTTCCAAACACATTATTTTCTGTTAGTAAATTTGTTTAATTAGCATGCTGTATATGTTCGTCTTACAGCTTTGGGTGTAGGCATTATGGAGAAAAAATCTGTAAGTGGGTTGTTAGTGCTAGGTAGCCCCAGATGGACAGATTTGAAACTGTTTCCAGTATTCTGCGGAGAAGAACAGCACCCTATTGAGACAAAATCCTACTTACAAGAAAAGGAGCATTCAGATTAAGAAAATGTGCTTCCTTTACCTGTTTGTGTCTCCCTTTTTTCCAACATTTACTTATTCTGTCTCAAACTGAAATGCCTGCCCTGTGTATAGAATAAAGTAGAATCTCAGAGTTATGAACACTAGCGTTACATACTGACAGGTCAAACGCACACCTCATTTGGAACCAGAAGTAAGCAATCAGGCAGCAGCAGAGACTAAAAAAAGGAAAGGGGGGAAAAAAAGGCAAGTACTGTGTTTAAATGTACGTTGCTAAAATAAAGGGAAAATTTTAAAAAGATTTGACAAGGTAAGAAAACTGTTTCTGTGCTTGTTTAATTTAAATTAAGATGGCTAAAAACAGCATTTTTTCTTCTGCATAGTAAAGGTTCAAAGCTGTATTAAGTCATTGTTCAGTTGTAAACTTTTGAAAGAACAACCATAACAAACAACCTCCGTTCCCGAGTGTTTGTAACTCTGAGGTTCTACTGTATGTGCCAACTACTCCGAAGACAGATGCAGTATTATAGGTGGTTCTGGTAGCACCACCTAGTATTAAGGTTGCTGACACTTCCCATTACAAGGCCTTGTTTTCAGTTGCTTATGAATTTGCCATACTTGAACCATTTGGGTTGAAATTTCCCATGCTGGCAGTCTGCATGAGGCTGAAAATTTTTAGAAATTTTTTGAGCCGAAACAGATCAGCCATTTCTGAGAACGAGACAGGGGAACAATACCTTGTTTTGCCCACGTTTAAAGAAATTGTGGCGATTTTTTTTTTTATCATCTCTTGTGCCCCTGTGCTTTGGATTTTGGACTTGAAATTTGGTAGGGGATTGGCTTTTATCAGGGATATGCCTTTTGCTGTCCTCATGAAAATCTTCCTAAATTTGGTCCAGTTATAAATCTTTGAAAAATCACAATTTGCACATGCTCAGTGGACAATTGCTAAAGCATAATAGATAAATTCCCTGAAGAATCTGGCCACAATGAGCATGCTCTAGTCTGCGGTTGAGCAGGACTTTCCTTGCAGTAGTAACTCTGGACTTTGCTGGGCCATGCTGAGTCCTAGTCCAGGCATCGAAAGTAAGAGCAGGTAGACCAAGGGTGGCCAACCTGTGGCTCCGGAGCCACATGCGGCTCTTCAGAAGTTAATATGCGGCTCCCTGTATAGGCACCGACTCCAGGGCTGGAGCTACAGGCACCAACTTTCCAACCCCTGGCTCTGCCACATTCTACTCCACCCCTTCCCCTGAGCCTGCTATGCCCTCGTTCCTCCCCTTCCCCCACCAGCGCCTCATGCACGCCACGAAACAGCTGATCCGGAGGGAGGGTGAGGTGCTGATCGGCAGGGCTGCCGGTGGGTGGGAGGTGCTGGGAACCGGGGCGGGGGAGCTGATGGGGGGCTGCTGCTTATTACTGTGGCTCTTTGGCAATGTACGTTGTTAAATTCTGGCTCCTTCTCAGGCTCAGGTTGGCCATCCCTGAAGTAGACTGTCTCTCTTTGTGGACTTTGGGCTTGATCTTCCTCTCACTCAAGTAAATGTTTAAATTTCCATTAACTTCACTGGTGCAGGATCAGGTGTATCGCTGGAATTTGGCTAGCAAATAACAGCAGAGGACAAGGTAACCATGTGAATTTACTAGAGTTACCATTTTCCTTTCTTCTTATTCCCTCCTATTTTTTGTCACGCTTATTGAATATTGTCTTAAATAAGATGAGTTACTATCAATGAATGTCTATGGGATCTAACAGCCTAAGTGATTTAAGCAATTTTTAATTTTTTCCCCAGTAATCTTTAGGGCAGAAAATGTCTTATTGTGTATTTGTACATTGCCTTGCACACTGGGAGTCTGGTCCTAAATGTAGTGCTGCCTTGCAAATAAGTAATCAAGTAGTACCTCACAATTTTCATTCCTTCTCTCTTTTTCTTAATTTCATACTGTTCCTATTCATGAACCACCTGAGAAGGTTAGGGTGGAAATTTCTCCCAGCTTTTTTCCGTGCAATTCTGTCTACTCTTTAAGATCGGGAATATGAGAAAGGAAGTGGACTGGCAGAATTCATAATGAAATAACATGGCTGAATCCTCCTATGCTAATTATAGATTAGTACACAATGACTTGCAGCAGATTTTTTCTACTGTGACTGGGAATTTTTCTAGAACAGATAGGAAACTTTTGACCCACGCAATAGGCTATTTTTTTTTATCAGACAGGGTATATGGAAACCTTAGTTTATAATGAAATGCTAACTGTTCTAGAACAGCCATTGTGATTTCAGTGGGAAAACTGAATTACGTAAACATCATAGTTGAGCACAGCCTGCATATCTGTACAAGGGAGAACTTTCAGATTTTTGAACATGTCTGCATTGTTTGAGAGTGTCAGAATAAAATTATGAATGCAATAAATAAACTCCTAAAATACATAACATTCTTTTGTACAGAAGCTTTCCCCGGCTTCCTAATTATATTGTTGTATCACTTTCCATATTCCATTAATGCATTGGGGAGTCTCATATGGCGCCTGGAAATAGACATTTCCCTCATGCTCCATTCTTTACAGCCTATTGAAACAATCTGTTTTAATACAAAAAGGACATCAAATATTTTCAGTAACATAAGAACAGGTAATTGCTCCATGTGCTAGTTTACCATTGCCTAGCCAAAGAAGATCATTTTAAATGTAATTGTCTATCCAAATAGAATAGCTGAATTGTTTTCATTGCTTATCTTCCATTTGTTCCTGCAGCAATTTCAACTTGGGTACCTCAGAAAGTTGCTGGAGTTTTTATGCTCTTGTTTGTTTGTTTTGTTCTTGTTGTTCTACCTACCCTTGCCTATTCTCCACCCTTTTCATCCTGCCACCGTATAGCTGGGCAAGAGTCTGGTTGCATGACCTGTTCATGTGAAGAGATACTGATTTTTATGTGTGAGATTTGTAATCCTGAAGTTTTCCTCATACAGATTAGGCATACACTTATGTCATGAATATTAATCACTAGTTTTATATATGCTAACTTTATTGATTTTCTTTTTCCAATATCACACTCTGATTTGAAGTATATTAATTTGTCTTAACACCCTCCCTCCTATATACACACACACCAGTATTACTGCCACTAGTGCTTAGTGTTTTGAACTGGCACCACCTGAAACAATGTGAACAAGTAGGGCCCTCTCTTAGAAAGATTAATTTAGAGAGGCACCGGCAGACAAATAAGCCCTCTTATTTCCAACCCCTTTCAGCATTTGGACGGTATTAGAGAATCTCTTTTCTCTACCTGTATCTGAGGATTGTGAAGGACTTCATGCTACAGAACAGAACCACCACTTTTATTAAAATGCTTAAGATGCTGTTATAGTATTCACAGAATAGCAATTGAATGATAGAGTTGTTCATTAGAATGTCAGAGTGAGAACTATGGGACTTATTGCCATGACAATAGTGCCAGACTATGTTAGTGTTCTGAATCCAAAACAAGTGAGTTTCAACTTAACGGGATACTGTACAATGTATAATCATGTTTGACAATAGTATCTCCACCTCTTAGATTACCAAAATGAATAAACTGCATCATGGAAATGAGGACTAAGACAAGATAAATGTCTTTATATAGTTACTTTAAAAACCATTCACTTTAAAGTAGTAAAGGGCATCTAACCACACTCTGAAATTTAATAATTCAATGTAGTGTACCATTAAAATTCTGTGTACAAATAGCAGAATCTTGAAAGTGGAAAGTCTTCTCAACAGTAGACTTCTCTTTATTATGAGTCAAAAACACTGATTATAAGAGGAGATTCCAGGTTTACTCATGATGTCCTTCTTACCAAAGAGTTTGGGATTTCACACTGTGGGAAAGTTTGCCACTATCTCTCTTATGGGCATGTAGTAGATGATTTAATGGTTAAGTACAGATTGTAGATGATGTAATGAAGCATGCATCTCAAATGGTCTACAGTTTTTTCAAAAAGGTATATTAATTTTTTTTAAAGTTTATGTAATGCTTGTAAAAGGTGCAAGATAGGTACCCTGAGAAAAATGAACTCTTATCATTTAAGAAACACAAACAGCAGTGGGAACTGCAAGCTTCCCACCTTGTCTTGTCCAAATGCTCACCCTGACCTTGGAGGAATGAAACGGTATTCAGTCTCACAGCCAGATCCTCACCTGCTGTAAATCAGTGTAGCTGCATGAAGTTATGTTGATTTACACTATCTGGGGATCTGGCCCTCCATGCCCATTCAGTACTTGGCTTTTCTGCTGTGGTGGGTTTTTATCAGGTAGTGACCAGTCCACTAGAAACTAGATTGAGAGCAGAAACTCAATTCATACTACTCACCAAACCATTTTCAGATAGTAATTATTTTTGGTCACTTCCTCCCTGGTCTGAATTTTAACTGATAATTTAGAGGTGTTTATTTATCAGTCCTTTTAACCATTTAGCAACCTGGCTTCAGTCGTTAGTTCACTTTGGGTAAAGGCCCAGACATCGAGATACTATCAGAATTAATTAAGTTACTTGGACTCAGATGCATTTGAGAATTTTTTAAAAACCCAGGCTTAAAAAAATACAAAACCAAAAACCTGAAAATTAATATTTTGACATAAACCAGCTGCCCTGTGTAAGTGAGGAATGGCAGTCAATTAATTATCAGCTCGGCAGTTTCTTGGAATCAGTGCAAATCCCAGAATTACTGATGTTTATGCAGTGAAGATAGATGAGTGAGCCTGAGATAGGCTGACCAGAGTTGTTGTTAGAAAATTAAGACACATTTCTTAGAGCTGGAGTATTCCTTGAGGCAGGCTACTTCCGCAAGGGGACAACAAAGCTCCAAGTTTCCCTGGAATTCTTTAATCAGGTGAGCAGGGTTTGACCTGACTTCTGCAATCTAGTCAGGGATTCCAATTCATAAACCTGCAGCCACCCTATGCCTCAACAGTGTCTACAGCCTCCCTCTACTCTTTCAGGATCCCTTTCAACATAGCTCTTATGAGATCGAGCCACTTATGATGGATTCGTGCAGTGCACATGGTTCCCTACCTGCATCACTATTTCAGCTGAGAGCTGAAAGAAGAGAGTGGCTTATTTTAAAAATTACAGTTCCCATCTACTGTTCTGTTTGGAGAGACGGGGGGGCTTGAAAGCATATTGGAGTTAGTGGTTAGGGAAGGGGACAGGTAGGTGGCATGTTACCCAAACACCCTCATAGCCCTCAGACCTGTAGTTTTATTGGGAGAGTAGCCTCTGGAAACTAACTGTAAAATGTTGGCTAGTAGCAACCTCACACTGTCTAATTAAGATAGTGGGTGAAAAAATGAATATGAATGAACACAGAGTCCTTGCGTGGTTTTGTAATATTGCTACTATTACCTTCAGTGAAGAAGTCATAATGTAATCCATACATTAGCCAGATATTCCATCTTCTTTCAAATCTTCTCAGAGTGTTCCTTTTGTGTGAAATGGTCTACTTCAAGAACAGCCATTACCTGCTATTGATGCTGCTGCAGTTCCAGCTTAGTGGCTGTGGCTGGTACGCTGATAGCAGTCTCAGAAACTATGCTAGAAGTAAGAACCTCCTTACTCTGCCTTCAGGCTCAAAGCTAACAGTCGGCTATTAGACACTGTTATACAACCATTTTGTTGTTTATCCACATTTCAGTGCTAAAATATACAACTTTTCTCTCTGGCTGCCTGGCAGTATGTCTTCCTTTGTTCAATAAGAAATAATCATTTTGAGGCACAGCAATAATGGAGAAGAATTTTCTCCCTAATAGGGAATTGCATGGCTCAATAAGCTGTAATAGCCTTTTGGAAGCCAATATCCTGTATGCTAACTTATGGCTGCAAATCCAGGACAATAGTTTCTGCTGCTTTTCAGTTAATAGATTGGGTTGTTGAATAATTATATGGGTAATAATACTTACCTGCCCCTTGGAAAATCTTGTATAAGGAAAGTTGTTTTTTCCTTATCACTGTGGTGGGGTGCCTGCCCCACCCCCAGGTGTGATTGGACTAAAGCAGGCCAGGACGGCTGAGTGGACTGGCAGCCAATCAGGGAGGGCCAATCGGGGACAGGCTAGACCCTATATAAAGGCTGCCCTGGAGAGGAGCAGGCAGTCTCTCCCAGACTTTCAAGGGAGAAAGTCTGTCTCCTGAGGGAAGGAGACCAGCACCTGGGACAGCGCAGTGCTGGGCAGGCTCGGGGAAGCAGAAGGGAACTCCAGCCCGCTACCTGCCAGGCTGCAGGCCCTGACTGAAAGGGCCTAGAAGGTGCAAAGGGCCAGAGGGGAAGTGGCCCAGAGAGGACAGACGAGAGGGGAGAGAAGGGCAGTGTCCTGATGAGGAGGCTGCCGAGCGGGGAGCAACATGGGTCCAGACGCCAGCAGGGCGAGAGATGGATGGGGCACCATCAGCAGAGGGCGCTCTGCAGTGGACAGAGCTAATTCTCTGACGTACCAACAGGAGGCGCTGCGGTGGTGAGCCCCCACTCCGTCACAATCACATATTGAGTTCTTGCCTGGTGACTTTCAGTAGTGTTGATAAAATAGTAACAGTGCTGGTGCTTGGTACCATTAGCATGATATAGGTATATGCTTTGAACTTGTACAGTTCCACAGCAAATCAGGAGGAATTCTTCTTCTCTGGTTGCTTCTTTTTCATTAAGTTCCAGCTCTGCTATGCTGTACTCTGAAGAAACATAGGTCAATATTTGATTAGAATGGTGGTACTGAAGATACAACAGCTATGATGAAATGAGATATAAGATTACCTATCTTTTTGCTTCCCTCATTTACTTACATGACATTTCAGCACAGAAAAAAGTGACCCAAACATCAGGGAGAGTCATAGGAATTTCCATGCAGATCTTTGGTCCATCTAGTATGGTGTCCTCTCTCTCTTTCTTCTTACCCTATTAGTTAATGGTTGGCTTATTTCCCTGGAGCATGAGAGTTTATATTCCTTCTGGGACTCTTTGGATTTGCTTTGTTTTTGTTTAATTTTTGCTGTTATAACTAAACAGAAGTTATGGTCTTGATATAAGTATCAGAGGGGTAGCCATGTTAGTCTGGATCTGTAGAAGCGACAAAGGGTCCTGTGGCACCTTATAGACTAACAGCATAAGCTTTCGTGGGTGAATACCCACTTCTTCGGTTGCATCCGAAGAAGTGGGTATTCACCCACGAAAGCTTATGCTTCAGTACCTCTGTTGGTCTTGATACAGTAATTACTAGGGGAATTTCTATGGACTATGTTATGCAGGAGATCAGACTAGATGCTCTAATGGTTCTTTCTGGCCTTAAAATCTATGAATCTATTAATTGTGGATGGACTTGTTTTCAATATAAATGTCCAGTCCTTTTTTGAATCCTCCTGAACTCTTAAGGTCGTGGATTGTGAGAACATAGAAGAGTGGTAGTTTTGTGTGTGTATGAAATGGAGAAGCAGTACTAAACTTGTTCTGGCACAGTACAAGTTTTAGTTCTGGGAATTAATACTCTGGGCTTTTTTGGGGTCCTTTTCCTGGATGGGATTGGTAAGGACAAACAGAAAAATACTTGCTTCTTTTAGGAGTATCAAAGCAGCAATAGCATGGCATTCACCACTACTACTACTGTGTGTCTCTTGACCACTGTCGAGAGCCTCTATTCACCACATCATTGTCGTTATGCAACTCACTGTCTGTTTTATTTTCCAATACTGATAGACTTCTGGAAACTTGCAAAAGGTTTTACTGCTCTTACAGTCCTCAGTGGCTGCTAGAGCTTTCATTCGTTGCAGTTGTCAGTTGTATTTTCTTTGCAGGTTGTACCAGCTAGAGCCTTTTACTTTCTTGTCTGATAGTTTCTTTCTAGTTATTGTTTAAGTTTTAGTTCCAAATTTTACAGGACAAGGCAGTTGATCCTTTACATCTTCCACTTCAGCACGTTCAGTGGGGCAGGTGGGGATTTCATTTTCAGCTTGGATTTTTTTAATCCTAGTAAGGAGGTGGGAATTATAAACTGTCAATGGTTTCTTTTACATTGGAAGAAACCATTCTTTTTGGGTGCTGGTGACTCAGACGGTGACAATTTTAGCAGTACAAAGCTGTTTGCTGATATCCCCTTAACCTCGACCAGCTACTATGGTGGAAAGTTCTTTTGGTTCATCTAATTTTTGCAAGTTTTAGTCACAGAATACAGTTTAAAAGATCACCTTGTCTTTACTGAATAAGTGCTCCTACTGATCTGTGAGAAATCTTGATGGATATGCTTGCCCCTATTGCACCCCTCACACCTCCAGGAGACATTAGAATACAGCTTCTGTGTGCACTGAGAAAATAAAAACTTCTCACATTGGCTTTGCTTGTCTCCCTGCCATGGCTTGAATTGCCCCACCTCTATGAGACAGTGGGTGGTATCATATTACTATTTATGTTGGCATTGAAACTTCTTTTTTTAAACTGAGCAGTCTGTAAGCCAAAGGTTGTCATGTTTGTTGGTTTTAATTACCTTAAACCAGTAGTTCTCAATCTTTTGTACTGATGACCCCTTTCACATAGCAAGCCTCTGAGTGCGACCCCCCCCCCTATACATTTAAAAACACTTTTTAATATATTTAACACCATTATAAATGTGGAGGCAAAGCGGGTTTGGGGTGGAGGCTGACAGCTCAAGACCCCCCGCTGTAATAACCTCATGACCCCCTGAGGGGCCCTGACCCCCAGTTTGAGAACCCCTGCCTTAAACTGTGTAAAAATAACCATTAAAAACTAGATATTTCTTTCCCCAACCCCACCAAAATACTAGAGGCAGAATAAACCAGCCTTTTTGAAGAGATATAATGATAGCTCCTTCCCCCCGTCTGGTGCTGGTCCTTTAAGCAACTGCTCAGACAGTCTGAAATCCTTCTCTCTGTGTCTTTTAAATTTTAAATAATTATTTCTATTATTTACATTGTTGTAGCACCCACAGGTCAAAATCAGGATTAGGGCTCTATTTTGCCTCCATGCTATCTATGTGCACTCCCATTCTAAAGTCCCCCATTTTCCCTTCATGGCAGATGCTCAGGATGTGTCCCCATGCTCTACTATTTCCCACTCCCCTATACCAATTCTTCCACCATGCCAGAGGATTTGTGTGTTCCCCCTTCCCCTATACCAGGGTCACTCAATCTCCCCCCTATACCTGGGGTTGTGTGTACACCCCCATGTTAATGGGAGCCGTTAACCAGTCTATAGACAACTGCAGAGGTGCTTGTAGCTGTGGCTATGCTAACAGAATGGCAGGGATTCCATGAGTCACTCATTTTTTCCCCTTTCAGTTTTCTGATTTTCCACAAAATCAATACAGTTTTGGCCATTGATGCCTAGAACTTTTGCTGAACTTTTGGAATTGATCGGATGTCATTCAAAAAGCTATTACATTACATACAGACAGACAAACAGAGAAATGCTGTCATGTTGAGTGTAATACCCTTACAAACTTGGCCAATTATCTTGGTCAGTTATCTAATCGGACCTGCATAATGCCATTATAAATGTTCACTCAGTAATTCCTGCATCAAGACCATAGTTTTGGGTGAGGTATACTGCTAAGGGACAGACTGAGTGAGGCTAGGCTTCTGAAGGGTTGCAGTGGTAGGACAAGGGCAAGATGAAGAAGAACCAACAATTCCATAGGAAAGCAATACAAAAATCCAGATTCCAAGTGTCAAAGTGGAGTGAATGATGATGTTGGAAAGCTTTAAATTAAAGGCTTTTCTCAGCTGCTGCTGCTCAATGTTGAGGAGACAGGGAATGTTACTTGGCCTTGGAGGGTCCTTTTAGGTCTAGCGGATGGGCTGACTTAACTCCAGAATCCTCATCTGTGGTGCTGGCTACTTGAGTGAGAGTACTCTTAATGGTAAGAACTATGAGCTTGATCCAATACCCAATGAAGTATTTGAAAAAGCTTCCATTGGCATCCATGGAAATTGAACCAGGGCACTTTTGCTTGTTAATTTTTTGCAGGATTGGACCTTCTGTTGTCAGGGCCTGTACCTCTGCCCCATTTAAGCAAAAATTTACTCCATAGCACAAACCGACTATATATTAAAGTGCTTTTGTTTTCAGCACACCTCTTGTAGCAACCTTCCCTCTCTTTCTTATCCAGAGGAATTTCAGAGACGTGCACAGTTGAAAATTTGCCTAACATCCCCTGAAGACAAGCTTTCTCAAAGTTTTAAGCACTCCACGATTTTGTCTCCATTTGAAATACTATCAGAATGGTGATTTTTTGTGTGTGTGTGGTATTTTGGTAGCTTCTGGTTGAAATCAGTAAGTACAAGAATGTAAAAATGTTGGGCATGATTCTGATATTCCTGTTGAACAGCCATTTTAGATTTTGCTTATTTGGGATTGCTCACATAGGTAAGAGCTACTCACTGGGTGTGACAGAATCAGGCTCTTACACAAATTCATTAGTTAAGATTTTGAACCTAAAGAAAAGTACAGGTTTACTTCAAGAAATATGTGAGGTTGGTTATTTTATCTGCAACATTTTGCCCATCCCTAATATGGATAGTTCTCAAATGTATTTTTAGACACTGAGAGTAAATGATGGTTAGAAGTAATTTTAGTATTTAAACCTAAGAAAAATTAGGAGAATTATATCTTGTAGATCAGGGATGGGCAAACTTTTTGGCCTGAGGGCCACATCTGGGTGGGGAAATTGCATGCAGGGCCATGAATGTAGGGCTGGGGCAGGGGGTTGGGGTATGGGAGGGGGTGCGGTGTGCAGGAAAGGGCTCAGGGCAAGGGGTTGGGGCGGAGGAGGATTGCGGAGTGTACTAGGTGGCTCAGGGCAGGGGGTTGAAGTGCGGGGTGCAGGAGGGATTCGGGGTGTGGGCTCTGGCCCAGTGCTGCTTACCTTGAGCAGCTCTGGAGTGACAGTGGCATGCAGCGGAGCTAAGGCAGGCTCCCTGCCTGCCCTGGCCCCATGCTGCTCCCGGAAGCGGCTGGCACCATGTCCCTGCGGCCCCTGGGGGAGGGGGAGGAAGAGGGCTCCGTGCACTACCCTCACCTGCAGGTGCCTCCCCCGAAGCTCCCATTGGCCGCAGTTCCCCGTTCCCAGCCAATGGGAGCTGCGGAGGGCTGTGCCTGCAGACGAGGGCAGTGTGCGGAGCCCTCTGCCCCCGTTGCCCCAGGAGCCGCAGGGACTTGGTGCCGGCTGCTTCCAGGAGCAGTGTGGGGCCCGTGGTGCCATGGAGGTGGCAATCCCATGGGCTGGAGCCAAAGCCTTGACGGGCCATAGTTTGCCCACCTACCTCTGTTGTAGATACTTAAGTTCGTATAATGCACATCTAATAATTTTATATCTGGAAGATGAGCTATTTTTACAATGTGTTTTTACTTAGATCTGGTAAATTCAAGGCTCCAGAGGATTGTAAAAAGGTAGAAATTATGTACCATTAATTTTAAGAGGTAAAAAAAAAGCTTTTACATAAGAAGCACTGCAACCTACATCATTTAACAGAGAATGGCATCTCTTTGTTAGAGATCAAAAAGAACATTTTATTTATCTTTATTAGAGTATGCTAATAGATATGCAAATGTTGGTGCCACATTGCTCATTTCAATTGGTTTATGCCTGAAGAGTAATGGTATAAATAGTTTCTTCAGCTTCTTGTAAAGAAACCTCCATTCTAACGAACCTATGTAACATGAAACCACGGTGTAAATTACCTGCTAAAAACTATGGGCACAGCCCCACTAACTCACTCCTGTAAAGAGCCCTATTAACTTCAAGCTGACTGCTCATAGGGACAAAGATTTGTGTTTGTGTGGCCCCTAAGAGCCTGATTCTGGAGGGACATAGACAAATTAGTAACAGGCAGAAAATAGCAAAATGAGATTTGACTTGCAAAACTGCAAAATAATATGACTGGGAGGAGGAAAAAAATCTTAAAGGGACAGGAGAAACCTGCGTTGGGCCATGATTCAGCAAGGTATTTAAGCACATGTCTAATGTTAAGCATAAATAGTCCCCTTCAAGCCAGTGGGACCACTCTCATGCTTAAAGTTAGGCATGTGTTTAACAACCTTGCTGAATCAGCACCTAAGTGCTGCAGTGCACCTACAGTACAGAGTGAACAGCAAATTAGACGTAAGTTTGGAATTTGTAATAGATTTAGGGCTTCAAATGCACAGGCATCATGTCACAAAGCAAGGAAGTAGTAGTCTCTCCGAATTGCCCTGATATAGCAGTTCATCCCTATTCAGCAAAACACTTCAGTACACGTGTAGATGCTTTGCAGAACTGGTCCCTATATGCTCCAGGTACAATTGCACCTGGAGTCTGGACTTAATTTCTGGCTACCATCTGACTAAAAAAATATTGATCAGTTAAGGGAAGTTCAGAGAAGAGCAACAAAAATGATCAGAGATGGTAGAAGTGATTTATGAGGAAAACATTACAAGAAACTAAATATCTATAACTTGGTTAGGTGACTGATAGGGGAGGGGGGATTATAACAAGGCTACAAATATGTGAAGGTAGTAAACAATAAGAAAGAAGAAGAATTGTGTGTGAAACATGGGAGTATAGAAAAATTAAGCCAAGAAAGAGCTGAAACCGAGAGAGAGAGAGAGAATTGAGGCTGAATAACAGGAACACTTTCCTATTACCGAGATGTACTAGGCTTATAATAATCTTCCTAGGGAAGTGCTGGAAGCTCCATCACTTAGGACATTGAAAACTAGACTGGACAAAACACTAGAAAATATACTGTCAAGAACAATCCTATACTTCCAGGGAAATGGATTGGATAATCTTCAGGTCTCTTCCCTCTCTAACTTCTATGAGATATTCAGTCTTTACTCAGTCAAATTCCTCATTGACTTCACTGGGGTGTTTTGCCTTAACAAGGACAGAAGGATCAGTGATCAATCCCTATTTTTAAATAATATAAATCACCTATGTTTCTTTCTCGAGTGCTTGCTCATGTCCATTCCATTGTAGGTGTGTGTGCTCATCACATGCACTGGTGCCTGAAGTTTTCCCCTCAGTGGTATTCGTAGGGGACTAGCTCTGGTGCCCTCTGGAGTGGCGTGCGTATGCACTGGTATAAGGGGCGCTGCTGGCTCCCCCCGCCCTCAGTTCCTTCTTACCGCCAGTGGCAGTGCTGGAACGTCTCCTTGCTTCGTCAAGCTTTCCTGTCCTAGGAACGCTGCCTAGGCAACATTCTGGAGGGTCGAGATGACACTCTCTATCATGTTGGTCTTTTCGCTCCTGTTCCTGCTCCCAATCTACTGAGTGGCATGGCTCTGTAAGCATGAGGCATTGATCGCTTGGGTACCGTCACTGATCTGCCGAACACCACCACCGGTCACTGGGGTTGCGGCAACGAGAGCCATCACCCCCATACAGGTCCTCAATGGAGGTCCACGGCCAGGGCCGACAGGATTTGGGTCGACAGGTAGCCTTGGTACCCTCCTGGTCCCCAGACAAGTCTCTCCTTCCTCGGGCTTGGACGAGGAGGAGGAGACCCTGTCCACAGGCCAAGGCCACCCACCAGGGGCATCAACATTTCCCCGGACCACCAGTGGCAGCATGGCCCTAGGGCCAGTGCCCGGCCCCCTGGCAACTATGGAACCGCTGGGGGTTTCCCCACTCATCACAGGGGCATAGGTCAGTCTCAGCAGCATCTGAAAGATGGTCAGTGACAGTCTCCCGCCCACTCCCTGATTTGAACGCGGAGTCAGAGGAGGCTCGCTAGGGCCAGCTAACCTCGGCCAAGGCTTCCCTAGCAGAAGCAACAGAGTTGGCAGACCCACCTATACCTGCCTCCTCCTCATCTTTGCCCAATGAGGTGATAGCGGGACCCTCTCACTCGGTTCCCCATGATGATGCAAGGGCCCACCAGAAGCTTTTAAAGAGGGTTGCCTCAAACCTGAGGCTGAAAGCCAAGAAAGTGGCGGAACCCTCAGACTCCCTGTTCGATGTGCTAAGTGCAGCAGCCCCCTCCCAGATGGCATTGCCGGTCTCTTCTCTTTGCCCCACATCTCCAAGCGGGCAGAAAGAAAATACTATGTCCTTGCTAAGGGGTATAAGTATCTTTATACCCACCCCAAGCTCACTGGTTGTGTTGGCAGCCAATGAGCACGATAGACAGGGCCAACTGGGATCAACACCTAAGAACAAGGAGGCAAAGAGGCTCCATCTCTTTGGTAGAAAAATGTATTCTATGTCCAGCCTCCAGCTCAGAGTGGCCAACCGTCAGGTCTCACTTGGCCATTATGATTTTAATATTTGGCAGTCGATGGCCAAGTTTACAGATTTGCAAAACGCCAAAAGGGGTCTACGCCCCATCCTTGACCAGCAGAGCCTCAACAGGTATCTCAAGAAGTAAAAGTTCTGCATGGTTTTCTTGGCCTCCATCATTCCTTCCCTGGATCTGGGAGACTGGTACGCCACCCTCAATCTGAAAGACACTTATTTTCATATATCAATATTTCATAGACACAGATGGTTCCTACGTTTCATAGTTGGGACCACCCACTACCAATTTGCAGTGCTCCCTTTTGGCCTAGCAGCGATGCCAAGGCCGTTTACAAAATGCATGTTGGTGTGGTGGCGGCCTACCTCAGACGTCAGGGTATCCAGATTTACCTGTACCTCGCAACTGACTCATCAAAGGCTGCTCCAGGGTCCAGGTCCAGCGCAGTGTCGAGATGTTGCAAGCCACTTGTCAAGCTCTGGGCCCGTTGATAAACGAACAAAAATCAACGTTGATCCTGGTCCAATGGATACAGTTTATCGGAATGGTGCTCGACTCTATCCGAGCCAGAGCAGTCTTGCCAGAGGCCAAGTTCAGGGAAATGTGAGATCTGATTGCCAGCATTACTGTCCTCCGCTAACCACAGCCCAGGTCTGTCTCAGACTATTGGGGCACATGGCAGCATGCATGTACGTTGTCCAACATACAAGACTCAGGCTGCGTCCCCTCCAGATGTGACTGGCGTCGGTCTACTCTCCGGCCAAACATCACCTAGACAAGCTTATCACGATCCTGCCGCAGGTACTTATCTCTTTGCAGTGGTGGTCCGACCCCATCCTGGTGTTGGAAGGTGTGCCATTTGTGAGCCTCCAACCCACAGTCTCCCTGTTTTCAGATGCATCCGACCTCGGTTGGGGAGCACATCTCGGTACACTGCGGACTCAAGGGTTATGGTCTTAAAAGGCGCTCACGTTGCATATAAACGTCAGGAAGTTCCGGGCCATCCGTCTGGCTTGCAGTGTCTTCCTTCCACAACAGTCTGGCCAGGTGGTGCAGGTGTTGGCAGACAACACGGCCTCCATGTTCTATGTCAACAGGCAGTGGGGAGCTCGATCATCGGCTCTGTGCCAGGAGGCCCTCTATCTGTGGGATTTCTGCATCCAGTATGCAATCCACCTGGAAGCCTTGCACCTCTCTGGCATCCGGAACACGCTAGCCGATCGCCTCAGTGGGTTCTTCTCTCACCACGAGTGATCCCTTCACTTGGAGGTTGTCAGAATGCTTTTCCAGAAGTGGGGAGCTCCCCGAGTGGACCTGTTCGCCACCATACAGAACAGAAAGTGTCATCAGCTTTGTTCTCCCCGTGCCTCGGCAGAGGCTCATTATCCAATGCCTTTCTTCTGCCTTGGTCAGGGGACCTGATGTATACTTTCCCGCCAATTCCGCTCATCAGCAAAGTCCTCTCAGAAATCAAGAGGGACAAGGCATGGATCATTATGATCGCCCCAGCATGGCCTCGCCAGGATTGGTTCGACATGCTGAAGGACCTAGCTATTGCAGCCCTGTGGCCACTTCCTAGCCGCCTGGACCTACTCTTTCAGGAGCATTGTTGACTCCTGCATCCAAACCGTGCCTCTCTCCACCTCACAGCTTGGATGCTGCATGGCTGAATCCAGAGGAACAAGCCTGCTCCAGTCAGGTATGGCAGGTTCTCTTGGAGAGCAGAAAGCCCTCCACCAGAGCAACTTACCTGGCAAAGTGAAAGCGTTTCTCCTGCCAGGCATCAGAGCAGAATATCTCCCCTACCCAGTTGTCTCTGCAGTCCATCCTGGATTACCTGCTTCACTTAAAGCACCAAGGTCTCGCCTTCTCTTCGATCAAGGTGCATCTGGCTGCCGTATCAGCCTTTCATCCTCGCATCCAGGATAGATCGGTGTTCTAACATGAGATGTTGATCAGGTTCCTGAAAGGCCTTGAAAGACTCTTTCCACTGGTCTGGGACCCGGTTCCCCAATGGGACCTCAACCTGGTCCTCTCCAGGCTCAAGGATCCACCCTTTGAGCCTATCGCTTCTTGTTCCCTTTCCCACTTGTCATGAAAGGTTGCATTCCTTGTAGCTATTACCTCAGCTAGACGTGTCTCCGAAATTAAAGTCCTCACTTTGGAGCCCCCGGAACATGGTATTTTACAAGGACAAGGTCTAGTTGCGGCTCCATCCGGCGTTCCTGCCAAAGGTGGTGTTGCACTTCCATGTCAACCAGGATATCTTCCTCCCAGGCGCATTTCCCTATCCAGGACATCTGCAGGGCTGTGACGTGGTCTTCGGTACACAC
Source organism: Chelydra serpentina (assembly GCA_037349315.1). NCBI lineage: Eukaryota > Metazoa > Chordata > Testudines > Chelydridae > Chelydra > Chelydra serpentina. Next base: position 52,724,646 of record JBAIAC010000010.1, read on the forward strand.
ATTCACGACGCATTACACCATCATCCAGCAAGCCAGAGATGATGCTGGATTTGGCAGAGCTGTGTTGCAATTGACACGTCGTGAACTCCTACCCGCCTCTGATGGTACTGCTTGGAAGTCACCTACAATGAAATGGACATGAGCAAGCACTCGAAGAAGAAAATATGGTAACCTTTCGTAACTGCTGTTCTTCAAGATGTGTTGCTCATGTCCATTTCATGACCCACCCTCCTTCCCCTCTGTTGGAGTTCTGGCAAGAAGGAATTGAGGGAGGGGGAAGCTGGGGTCACCCCTAATACCAGTGCATATGCGTGCCACTCCAGAGTTCGCCAGAGGCGGTCCCCTAAGGATACCACTGAGGGAAAAACTTCCGACACCAGTGCATGTGGCGAGCATGCACACCTACAATGGAATGGACGTGAGCAACGCATCTCGAAGAACAGCAGTTATGAAAAGTAAGTCTTTTCAGAGCTTTTAATAACATCTCTGCTTGAAAGTAAACAACCTTTTCTATCAATTTAGATAACTTTTTTTCCCAACAGAACACTGTTCAAACAGACACTTTAAATAACACTAAAATGTGAGTCACCATTATACAGAAAAAAGGCTTCAGTAGACAAGGCAGCATGTTATTTATGGATATTGGCAGGCTTGTGCAACAAGCCCGCCTTCTGAGGAATTTTGTTGTTTTCAAGGGAAGAAATCCATATAGAAAGGAGCTCAGCTAGTAATAAGGAGCTGATCATTACTGCGACATATCTTAACTCTTCTCTAAAGATGAAAAAAAGTTAGTAGTAATCATCAAATTAAAATCCTGTAAATATTTAGCAAATTCAAAGTGTCTGTTTTGGGACCTTGGTATAAAACTTACTTTGGAAAGCTAAAAGGCTGTTATTTAGAATTATGATTAATTTTAATATTGCAAAGAATGATTGAGCACCTTTTTCAAATGTCTGGTTAAGCTAAGTCTTTTGTGTTTTGCATAAGAAACTTAAAAGTATCCAGCTACAAAAAGCTTTAATAAGGTAATTTTATGACGCTGTCTACTGTTTAGTCAAATGTGTCTGAAGCTATGGTTGTAATAATTAAAACAATTGTATGTCACTTGTGGATTAATATATAGCAACTACATAATTAGCTCCTACGTTGTCAGGTTTCCTAGTCACAGACCTTTGTACGCTGGACCTCAGTTCTATTGTAGGTGTCTGACATTATTTATTATTTCATTAGCATCCAATTTCCTTCTTGGATTCAACAGTAAGGTCAGTGCAATGAGCTGCATAGACTGTGTCTTATTACCCCTCCCTCCTCTTCTCTCCACTCCCAGCATAGCCACTCATTTCTGGCATGTCATAATTTAATATTTAGCAATTATGGCTTGGAACCAAAGGAATAATTATTTCTTAATCATTCTGCCTTTAGGGGGTTCCTTTCACGTTTCTGAGGAAAAAAGGAAGTCTTTGGTCACTGGGGTGAGTGCTTCTGTGTTTTCTTTGTAAAGATAGCTCTGTTGTTAAGGCAAGACACTGTGTGTTGAATTCTAATTCTTTTGTGCAAGAGCCAGCCCGTTTCAAAGCAATCCAATGACTGGAGGTGTTCGGTATGATTAATAGTGCTACAGTTCTGTGATTGACTAGGTTGACTGTGCTTTCTGTGTGTGTAGAATTCTAAAAGTTGATACACCGTTGATGAGTAACAGTGAAGTTTAATGCTGTAGCGTAGGTGGGAACTGAATATCTTCTCTATGCCAACCAGGTTTTGTCTGGGGTTACATTACATTTCTTAGCTGCTGTGAAGTTCAGGTACTTTTTTCTTTAAATATTTATTGTTACTGCAGCACAATGCTACCCATTTTAGAGCAGGTTTGTGTCTCTGTGATAAATCTTTTAGAATCAAGTTGTAAAATTGGCATGTGCATTTGAAAGGTAGCTATCTTCAAGTGGTAAATTAATATCTATGGAATTTAACTGTTTGTGTGTTTAATTCTTAGAATTTAATTCTTTGATAAGGTTTTCATGTAATTTCATCAATGATAATATATTATAATAGATTTGATAAAACCTCAGAAGTTATGCTTTATTTCTGGCTTTAGAGATTTTGGATTTAAATTAACACTGGATTAGTTATCTATCTCTGTCAAGATTACAAAGAGCTTTTGTTGTGATCCATCATAGGGCTTTTGTGTGATATACTGTATTCAGAAGCTGTTAACAGAAAGAATAGATTAATGCTGTGAGGAAAAAATTTCATCAGATAAACACTAGGTCTTAAAAAGCAATTTCAAATGGCATAGTAAGTTATATATTGTTAATACATTTTTAGTCTTTTGAGGGTGGAAAAGAACTTGTAATCAAAAATTAATTTATTAATTCTTGGTTGTGCTTAAATTAGAACCCAGGGTACTTCAAATAATTTGATTTCAAAACATTTTGGAATAGGCTCTCTAGAAGAAAAATAATGAGCCCTGGATAATCTGAAGAATTTTTAGTAGTGTTACCAGAAAACTCTGCAACTGTCCTCTTTTGAAGTCTATGTATGTATGTTATGTGTAGTAATTTTAAATTATATATCTAATACAAAGATATCGTTATATAGATACATAATACAGATAAAAATGTGCGTGTATTATCTTTTTAAAATTATGCTACATATTCAGAAGCTTCAGTAGAAGAATGAATAGAAGGAGCCATCAGATTCTCTTCTTGGTTAAGACCATAACAATAAAACTGGGCATATATGTGCAATATATCTCTAGGTATGTGACTTATATATTTGTGTTAATGTATGCTTGAAATATTATGAATTTAATTACAGTATTCTGTAATTCTTGCCACATATAATTAGATCTTGTGCCCATTTTTGGAAGCCATCCCTTTTGTTTGTAGTAAACTATTAGGGGGGAAGGTCTTTTATGTGTTTCTATATAGTTTAGTGTGATATCTTCAATATCTGAAAAAACTGTTTTACCCTTTTCTGCCTTTAATATTTTCATTTGGCCATGAAGCTTTATAATGATATTGGCTTATCTAATCTCTAACCTTTTCATCATCTTGTACACTTAATGTACCATGTGTCAGCAAAGAAATTCCTTCAGCAAATATGAAATGGAGAGAAGCTCATATTAAAACTATCTAGAAGCATTATTATAGCAAAATATGAAATACCAATTAAATAGTGCAAAGTCACATTTGCTATTCGTTAATTTTATTTTGAGTATCCTGTTTTTTTAATACATTTTAGTTACTTTGGTTTAAATCAAAAATTCTGTTTGTAACTTCTGTGTTTTTTACCTTTTTAGGAAAATATTTTTACATACTATTTTACTGAAAAATAGCTAAATACATATTTTTAATTTCAAAATTTGCTTAAAATATTTAATTGAAAGCAAATGAATTTTAAAAATTGAATGGTTACTCTCTATTGACATCTGGCATTTTAACACAACATGTAACTTAGCTTATTGAAAAAACAGTTAGGGGTAGTCATGTGTGATGCAGAGGTGGGGGAGATGTCAAAGGGCCAGATACGCTACAGGCTTAGTGCCTTACTGTCTTCAGTAGTTCTGCTACTGAAGGTGTAATAAGTGCTATACCCTGTGAAAGGTCTTTGTAGGAACAGGCCCATAAAATAGTTCATTTTCTTAGACAAAAATAAATTACAGCTATTAAGCTAGACACCAAGTAAATATATACATCTTTGTTAATTAAATATGGGTAAGTTTGTTGGGAGCTGATAGTTGGTTATTTTTGTTTCTGCATTAAAAATAGTATTAATCTTTAAAGTCACAAATAACAGTTTTACATTGTAGATAACATAAAAGTAGGTGGCAGACCAGAACTTGACTAACATGAGATGATTAAAAACAATTATTGCATAACAAATTGAAACTCATTTACTGCCGGTTTAAGATACAGAAATCCAGAAATGAAAAGAGAGAAAAACCTCTTTAATTATGGATTTTTTTAAAAAACTTAACCATATTTAGACTTGCAAGTCAGAAAATAATCTGAGAACAGTAACAAATAATATGCCCATTTAACAAAAGTGTGGATGTTGGCAAAGTGTGGATGCTGTTTATCTCACCTGAAGCATTTGCAGGTGTTGTTAACAAAAAATTGGAGGGCTTTGAGCTGAATACTCCATCCTAATAGCAAGGGTAAAAAGGACATTCAGCACATATCTCAGCATTTACTGTTTACAGTGCAAAGGGCCAGTGCAAAGTCCTTCATCTTGCAGAATTCTTCACACTGTGGAAGCCCATCGTAGTCCTGAGAGGGGGTGTATAGGTGAAATCGATACAAAGTTGATCTTCCACATGTCCTGCCCACTGGGAGTTTGTGCTCAATACGAGTTCCTAAGAGGTCTGCACAGAAGGGAGAAGTTTAACTTATATTTAAGGAGTAGCCCTCTCTTCCCACCCGTATAAGCACAAATCCAGTGGTCTGGAAATCCCCAAGTCCCCGTAGGCAGCATGGCAGGGAAGCAGCTTCTATTCAAGTTTATACACTTGTATGCAGAGGAATTTCAAGTGTAAATCTGCTAGTAACACTAATTGAAGTAATATGCAGTTATAGGACATGAGCCCAGTACTGGTTTGTTAGACATCTCATTTTAACTTTTATATGTACTACTAAATTATACACACACAATTTGAGTGGACTAGTATAATGCAGGTCTCTCCAAAGTGTAAATATTATATAACTTCAGTGATATCTTGGTACTAAGCACCATAATTAGACGTTTACATGCTTGCCTTCTCCTCTGAAATCTTGTTGCTACCACTGTGGAGGTGCTCTGGCAAGATATCAGAATTTGTCCCTAAATCTGAGGCTGCGATATCAACATTACACAATAAATCCATGGCTGCTAAGTTTCCTGTAATGTCATGAATGTTACTTCAGTACTTGTATAGTAGCATATTTTGAAAGTTAAGTTAATCACTAAGGGTACGTCTATACTTACGCGTCCGTCGAACGCGTCGGATCGATGTTCTGGGTTCGATTTATCGCGTCTTGTCAAGACGCGATAAATCGAACCAGGAAGTGCTCCGTTGTCGACGCTGGTACTCCAGCTCGACGAACGGAGTAGGCGGAGTCGACGGGGGAGCCTGCGCGCCGCGTGTGGACCCCGGGTAAGTGCTTTTTCATTCGAACTAAGGTACTGCGACTTCAGCTACGTTATTCACGTAGCTGAAGTTGCGTACCTTAGTTCGATAGGGGGGGGTAGTGTAGACCTAGCCTAAAACTTGCAATTTTTGGTGAAACTATATTTCTTCGACTAAACCATGGATAATAGTCTTTTGGGTTTTTTGGGTGGGAGGGGAGTGGATTCCTAAAACTTCCATTCACATCTGTTTTCATAGAAGAGACTTTGGGTTTCATATGCTAGCAACTTTCAAAGTATCCCAAAATGCTTTATAAAGCAATGAGTTGGATACTGGTAGTGCGTGACTGTGTAGGCAGACACAATGACTGTTATGTACTCTATTGCTGTTGTTTGTTTGTTTTTAATCTATATTACATTTGACTGTCACAAACTTTGAAATGTAACATTCTGTTAGCAGTCAGAGAATGACTGATTGAAAATTGGGGATGTACAAGGCATTACTGGACTGTGAATTTTAAAACATAGGTAGGAAGAATCATGGCAATATTAAGGCACAAAAATATATTAAAGAAAATATGTCAGATTTAAAGCCGTTAAAGCAAGAACATTCAGTGCTACATTTTCAACACACTGTGTAGGGATATAGATACATTACTTTCATTAACATTAAGGAAATACTGTCAAGGTTGATAGTCCCCAAATGTAACTTAATCAGAAGTAACTTTGTAAAAGTCCTCTTGATCTGGAAGATTCTATGAGCTTTCCAAGAATAAGACTGAAATGTAGATTAAATACCACTTAGTTTTGTGGGCAGCAAGTCAGCAGCAAAGGTGGAGCATTTGGGTTTTTTCTCAGTTATATGTACATTTGCCGTCCTTCCAATCTTTCTCTCTGACTGTCCCTGATAGGAAATGTGACACATTATCCTGACAATTGGGGTTTACGTTTGTCACAAGATTGCGGAATTTTGGTGTCCCAAACATTTTCCCACAGTTCTTGCACTTCTGAAATAATTCTGTAAGCCAACTCTGCAAGGGAAAATAATACCTGTGCCTGTGCTCATGATAGGCATTCGTCCAGTTTTAAGCCAGACAGTCCTGCTTTTTTAAAGTTTGTCCTGGGTCCGGTACAAGACAAAACAAGATGTGGTTTTGTCTGGTTTCAGATGGTGACTGCCATTTTGAAGAGTGCACCACCCTGCCCCCGCCTGTGTGACATCACACACGTGATGTGTGCAAGGTCAAGTGGGGGGCAGGGCAGGGTGCTCTTCAAAATGGTGTTCCCCTTCTGTGTGAATATTTTGAAAGTTAAGTTAATCACTAAAACTTACAACTTTTTACCAAAAATTGCATTTCTTTTGCTAAACCACGGTTGTTGTGGGAGGGATTTGAAGGGGGAGGGGAGATTCCTAAAAATTCCACACATGCCCTATTTTCATAGAAGAGACTTTGGGTTTCATATGTTGGCAACTTTCAGACCATCCCAAAGTGCTTTATAAAGCAATGACAAAGGGTCCTGTGGCACCTTATAGACTAACAGAGGTATTGAAGCATAAGCTTTTGTGGGTGAATACCCACTTCTTCGGATGCAAGCAGTGGAAATGTCCAGGGGCAGATATAAATGTGCAGGGAAGAGTCAGGCTAGAGATAACGAGGTAAGCTTAATCAGGGAGGGTGAGGCCCTCTTCTAGCAGTTGAGGTGTGAACACCAAGGGAGGAGAAACTGCTTTTGTAGTTGGCTAACCAGTCATAGTCTTTGTTTAGTCCTGAGCTGATGGTGTCAAATTTGCAAATGAACTGAAGCTCTACAGTTTCTCTTTGGAGTCTGGTCCTGAAGTTTTTTTGCTGCAGGATGGCTACCTTTAAGTCTGCAATTGTGTGTCCAGGGAGGTTGAAGTGTTCTCCTACAGGCTTTTGTATATTGCCATTCCTTATATCTGATTTGTGTCCATTTATCCTTTTGCGTAAGGACTGTCCAGTTTGACCGATGTACATAGCAGAGAGGCATTGCTGGCACATTATGGCATATATTACATTGGTGGATGTGCCGGTGAATGAACCGGTGATGGTGTGGCTGATCTGGTTAGGTCCTCTGATGGTGTTCCTGGTGTAGATATGTGGGCAAAGTTGGCATCGAAGTTTGTTGCATGGATTGGTTCCTGAGTTAGAGTTATTATGGTGCAGTGTGTAGTTGCTGGTGAGAATATACTTCAGGTTGGCGGGTTGTCTGTGGGCGAGGACTGGCCTGCCTCCCAAGGCCTGTGAAAGTGAGGGATCGTTGTTCAGGATGGGTTGTAGATCACTGATGATCCGTTGGAGAGGTTTTAGCTGAGGACTGTAAGTGATGGCCAGAGGAGTTCTGTTGGTTTCTTTCTTCGGTTTGTCTTGCAGCAGGAGGCTTCTGGGTACACGTCTGGCCCTGTTGATCTGTTTTCTTATTTCCTCATGTGGGTATCGTAGTTTTGAGAATGCTTGGTGAAGATCTTGTAGGTGTTGGTCTCTGTCAGAGGGGTTGGAGCAAATACGGCTGTACCTCAGTGCTTGGCTGTAGACAATGGATCGTGTGGTGTGTCCGGGATGGAAGCTGGAGGCATGTAGGTAGGCATAGCGGTCAGTGGGTTTTCGGTATAGGGTGGTGTTAATGTGACCATCGCTTATTTGCACCGTGGTGTCTAGGAAGTGGACTTCCCGTGTAGACTGGTCCAGGCTGAGGTTGATGGTGGGGTGGAAGCTGTTGAAATCGTGGTGGAATTCTTCCAGAGTTTCTTTCCCATGGGTCCAGATGATGAAGATGTCATCAATGTAGCGTAGATAGAGAAGGGGCGTGAGTGGACGAGAACTGAGGAAGCGTTGTTCCAGGTCAGCCATAAAAATGTTGGCATATTGTGGGGCCATGCGGGTGCCCATAGCGGTGCCACTGGTCTGGAGGTATATCTTGTCACCAAATTTGAAATAATTGTGCGTGAGGATAAAATCACAGAGTTCAGCAACCAGTTGTCTTGTGGCATCATCAGGGATACTGTTCCTGACAGCTTGTATTCCATCTGTGTGTGGGATGTTTGTGTAGAGAGCCTCTACATCCATGCTGGCTAGGACGGTGTGTTCTGGAAGATTACCAATGCATTGTAGTTTTCTCAGGAAATCAGTGGTGTCACAGATAGATGAGAGTGCTGGTGGCATAGGGTCTGAGTAGAGAGTCCACATATCAGGACAGTTCTTCAGTGAGAGTGCCAATGCCCAAGATAATGGGGCGTCCAGGATTTCCAGGTTTGTGGTGATAAATGGACACAAATCAGATATAAGGAATGGCAATGTACAAAAGCCTGTAGGAGAACACTTCAACCTCCCTGGACACACAATTGCAGACCTAAAGGTAGCCATCCTGCAGCAAAAAAACTTCAGGACCAGACTCCAAAGAGAAACTGTAGAGCTTCAGTTCATTTGCAAATTTGACACCATCAGCTCAGGACTAAACAAAGACTATGACTGGTTAGCCAACTACAAAAGCAGTTTCTCCTCCCTTGGTGTTCACACCTCAACTGCTAGAAGAGGGCCTCACCCTCCCTGATTAAGCTTACCTCGTTATCTCTAGCCTGACTCTTCCCTGCACATTTATATCTGCCCCTGGACATTTCCACTGCTTGCATCCGAAGAAGTGGGTATTCACCCATGAAAGCTTATGTTTCAATACCTCTGTTAGTCTATAAGGTGCCACAGGACCCTTTGTCGCTTCTACAAATCCAGACTAACATGGCTACCCCTCTGATACTTATAAAGCAATGAGCCTTCCCTCAGCATTAGGAGCAAAATTTTGAAACTGACATAATCCTTGTCATTTTAACAGTGTTGCTCCTACTGGAGATGTAGTGCATGTACAGGGCAGAAGTGCCACAGGCAGGTTCCTCTGCAGCTGCCAGAGGCATTTGAAAAAGGTAAGAATGAGGAAGAAAAGTTAGCTGTTGAAGGCTTTTAGAGGACAGAGGATGCATCTGTGACTGCATATAACATAGTGGATTAAGTAACTATCTCACTTTTCAAAGGTAGTTCATTCAAATCTTATTAAAATGGCACTTTTAAAAATGTGTTCACTTTTTTCACCAGTGCCATTATACATTGGGGTAGGAATTAAACAAGGAAAATCAGATCCAAAGCATTTTCACTGCTTAAAAAAATTGGTGACATCTGTCAGAATGTAATGGCTATGAAAGCATAGCACTTAAAGACTATTAACTCAATACATAAAGGATCACATTGTGACTAGCTTTTATGCAATATGAAGGTGGCAGCGATTTTTCCAGGAGCCTCGTTTCTCCAGGCATCCCATATAAGGGTCAGTCACAATCCCAGTCTCTGTATTTGAAGAAGCTCAGGGATTGCTCAATTTGAGGGTAAACACTACTCCAAATGGGGTGGGGAGGAGACAGAATCTGACCCCACTCCCTTTGCGCACTGGCATTGGTGAGAGATCTGTCCACCAGGTCTGTATAAAGATCATGGGATAGGTCAGTTCCACATAATCCTCCGTGTAGACCTGTACCATCCCCTGCCTCACCCACAGCCTCAGAGGTGTGAGGCTTTGTGTGGGCTGACATAGAAGAGAAAACCCTTTACCCCTATAAGGATTGTACACACACCCTTTCCTTCCTCATGGGCCTTCTACCTCCTCATGGGCTTGATGAAGGGAGGGGAGCCAGTTGACTTCTACATAGCCAAGGGGAGGGGCTTATAAAGTCTTCTGCCTGCCAGGAATTAAAACACCCTTGGGGATCAGAGAAGGACTGGGTTTTGAGGCCTTGTTGTAGACGTTATGCCTAGTCATCTTTTTGCAGCTGCAAAGGAATTTTTCCTTCTCTGCCAGATTCTCCTTGACAGAGCAGGTTTTCTTGCCTTTCTCTCAGATGCCTCAGCAGGTGGGCAGGTTCAGTTGTAAAATTTCTTTTTGTTGCAATTTGGCAGGTACCTACTGCAGCTAATCATTCAGTAGGAGGTCTGATTCCCTCATAAACTAGAACTGGGTGCAGATTGGGAGAAGGCATCTCTGAAAGGATCAGAACTCCTAATGACTGCTACAGCAGAGACAAAACCCTCCTGCCACCCCTTAGCCCTTGTATTAGAGAAGGGCAATGGGGGCCCAGAAACAGTGCTGGGACCAGGTTAACAGAGTGGGGGGCTGTGATGGCAGCTTCCCACCCAGTGAACAAAGGAGTGGCAGTCAGATGGCAACCCTTCACCAGATGGTATGGACTACAAGTGAGGGATGACCTGCACTGGGTGAGTTATTGCTGGCTGGTTACTTAATAAAGTTGTGGCCTTGTTAAACTTAATTCCTGGTGGCTTGTCTTATCTTTCTTTGGTATCCGGGAACAACACCTGTTTGACCCCAAACAGACGCTCTCCACTAAGGCTTGGTGTGTAGACTACACAGTTTTGGTTAACCATACAGCGTTGCCAACTCTTGTGATTTTCAGCACGAGTGTCAGGATCTTTGGTATTTTCCTTAAAGCTTTATAGGTTCATGTGATTGTGTGAGGATCTCAGCTGTCATTTAAAAATAAAGTAAGTTCCTAGCCCTCATAGTTGTGAAGAAAAGCTTGAAAGTATAAAATGAGTTAATCCCAAATAACTCTACATTTATTTGTTTAAAAATCATGATTTTTTTAAACCAAACTCATTAATTTGAGGGGTCTAGCCCATTATTGTTGAACTCTTGGATTCCTGTGTATAAGGATTTGCTTTGGGCACTGGAGGGCTGTCATATGTCTCTATACATAAGATAGGTATGAAGAAAAAGAACTCAAAATTGAATAGAAAGATCTATGTGCATAAAAATGTATGAAAACCAGGCCTTATTTATTATTGTTGAAGCAACAATAAAGAGAAAAAGTTTCCCTACAACAAGGATCGGCAATGTTTGGCACGCGGCTCACCAGGGTAAGCCCCCTGACGGGACGGGCCAGTTTGTTTACCTGCCACGTCCACAGGTTCGGCCGATCGCAGCTCCCACTGGCCGCGGTTCACTGCTCCAGGCTAATGGGGGCTGCGTGAAGCGGCGGACAGCACATACTTTGGCCTGCGCTGCTTCCCGCAGCCCCCATTGGCCTGGAGCGGCGAACTGCGGCCAGTGGGAGCTGCGATCGGCCGAACCTGCGGACGCGGCAGGTAAACAAACTGACCCGGCCCGCCAGGGGACTTACCCTGGTGGGCTGCATGCCAAACGTTGCCGATCCCTGCCCTACAATTTAGTTATGAATAGGAAACGTATTAAACCTATTTATTTATATATTTTGGTGTCGGGGAGAAGGGGATCCAGTGTTAGAGTGAGTTATTCTGTTGGTTTTTCTAATGTAAAGTAGTAGTTATACAAAACTAACACATTCAGAGCAATTCTCCCAGATTTGACAGCCAAACTTGCAAGTACTTTACTTGCAGCGCTTCATTGGGAGTGTTAAACATGGAGGGCTTGCAGGACTGGGCCCCACGTTTGGTCCTTAGGTAACTGTAAATATAATACAAGTATTTCACATTACATGTTAAAAGTATAAGTTAAAAAATGGTGTGTGTGTTTTTGCGGGGATAGTTCAAAGTCCATTGAAGTCAATACTCCCATTGACTTCAATGGGCTTTGGATCAGGCCCAGAGAAGGGGGAACTCCTCTTTCATTGTGCACTCACAGAGCTTGATCCTGCATTACTTTGTGAATGCAGAACTTCAGTGGACATTCTGGGTGTCCAATGAATAAAAGATCAATCCCCTATTTTATTTTAAATTAAATTATTTTGTGTATTTTTTTTCAATTGTTCTTGGACAGAGCCTGTGTCTGACAAGTTTATGCAAATATCAGTCCTCCTTTGTAAAATGAGTTTTATCATGTAAACCCTTCAGACAATTCAATTACACTAAATATACTGACAGGTGCTGTTGTTATTATTTAAAATTTTTTAGCTAACTGCTAAAGATTACATAACATAGACTTTAATTGCATTTTATTATTGTTGTTACATGCATTTATAAGAAACCCATCGACCTACCATCCGAGGACCAAAGTTTGCAACCTATATATATTTAATTTAATCACATTGTTTCATCACCGGTGTAAAATCAGTGGGAAAAATAAAACCTTATTCCGTTCAATCATACCTTGAATGGTCAATTAAATATTAATAAATAAATAAAAAATAAAAAAGACCGAGAAAATGTCCACTTGATATCAATTGATTAACAGATTTACGGGGGGGGGGGGTTGTTTCCTTTATATCCATGAACAGTGAGAGCTGCCAACTTTCTTTTATATATATATTTTTACTAGTAATGCTTTTGGAAGTTTGAAAATGAAGTTTCTTTCCATACTGATTTTTACCTCCTATTTAATAGTCACTGATTTCCCCCCCTTACGTTTTTAATAGAACAGTAGAATCTGCTTTCATTTGTGCACACAATAGCATCATTGATGAAGTAATCAGGAAGGTAATTAATATTTAATTGCTTCTGTAGAACATTAGTCATACATTGGATGTTTTGTTTATATGTACAACAGACAGAAAATAAATGTATTATGGAACCATAAGAGTGAATCCATAGTTAATTTCAAATGTGTTGTATTTGCTAGATCTCAATCAGGACTCTTGCATTGGATTTATTGAGTTATGCTGCATTAATAGAAATGATATTTGCTATAGAAAAAATAAACTTCTGGAAACTATGCAAAATCTCCACAAATATATCTTCATGAGTAGTTCTGTAAAAATAACATGCTGTAGGCATAACTTGCTGGTTTGGAAACTCCTTCCACTTAAGTGTTCCCGAAAGTTACAAATGTTTCAGTCCCAGCCTGAAGATGCTCCTGGAGTGTTTGTAAGATTTATATAGGGACTCCTGAATAATTTACAAACTTTAGGGAACTAGCAAGAACACGGGGGCAGGATTCCTGCAGATTGACAAGTACTATAGGAAGAGTGAGCAAACTAGGCGAGGGCCAAATCTCCTCATAAGATCCAGAGATGTCCCAGGTCCACCTGCTTTTTTTCTTCAAATTGTAGTGACTCCTGCATCAAGTTTTCATTCATTAAAGAAATGGGGGGGAAGGGGAAATTCCCAAAATTTTCAAGAAATTCCTAAACAAAAACAGAATTACAGTTGTAAATAGTTTTAATTTAAAACAGCATTATGAGACTGTTGTAGACATAATGCAAAATGCATGTACAAATTACAAAGTTCTGATTTAGGGTTTAAAATACAATGTTTAATTTTTTTTAACTTAACTCTAAATTTCCCAATGGAGTCAGCAATTTAGTAGTTTGTAATTCGAGTTCAAAACACCTAAATATCAGAAAATCTAGAAATACTCATTTAAGATTCCAGAATTAGCTTTAATTCTGTCCTCCTACCTTCTACTGCCAATACACCATCTAGCTTTCAGCTATAAGCCAAAAACTTCCACTCTGCCAGAGAAAGCTCTATAGATCCTCCTCTAAACTGACCATGGAAAACGTCTCCTCTGCTGCAAAAGGCAGTTATTTTACTATTTTATGACTCCATCAGTTGGAACAGCCTGAGGATGCTCTACCACAAATGGAGTGGGAAATCTCTGCTTTTACCAGACACATTTTAAGCAGAGCTAAGTGTCTTACTCATAACCTTGTATGATGGCTAGGAGATCCATCAGTCTCCTGTTTCCCCTGAGTTAGGTATGATACAGAAATTCCGATTACATTTCAAGACGAGGGAGGTACATGCTAGCAACACCAAGTTTTCCTACCAACTGATCTTTGGAATATGCTTCTGACACCTGCTTTCCAGACTGAATTATATGAGCGCTATGTCTGTCTCAATAGGAAGGGAGTTTGATTTGAAAAAAAACAACGAGGAGTCCTTGTGGCACCTTAGAGACTAACACATTTATTTGGGCATAAGCTTTCGTGGGCTAAAACCCACTTCATCAGATGCATGGAGTGGAAAATACCGTAAGCAGTATAAATATTACAGCACATGAAAAGATGGGAGTTGCCTTACCAAGTGGGGGGTCAGTGCTAACAAGGCCAATTCACTGACCCCGCACTTGGTAAGGCAACTCCCATCTTTTCATGTGCTGTAATATTTATACTGCTTACTGTATTTTTCACTCCATGCATCTGATGAAGTGGGTTTTAGCCCACGAAAGCTTATGCCCAAATACATTTTGTTAGTCTCTAAGGCGCCACAAGGACTCCTCATTGTTTTTGCTGATACAGACTAATACGGCCAGCACTCTGATTTGAAAAAGGGAGTATGACTTCCTCCCATAAATCAAGAGGATTTGCCCATTGGATTTTGCCTGGGACCAAGTAAGGAACTAGTGTGTCGAGAAAGATACAATTAAAGTACAAAAGAGGGGTTTCCATCTTTTTTCAGAAAGACATGAATAGTAACAACATTTTCATTTGACACAGTAGTCAGATAAAAGTTCACAAGGTTGAAAATCAGACTCAAACATACAGGTTCAAATGTAACTAACCTTTTCAGGCCAAAGAAATCCCTTCTTCACCTAAATGTGAAGGTATTTTAATCTTGCCTGTATTAATGACTTGATTGGATGAATGATCTGAACCAAAATAGTTAAGGAAAGCTATAATAATGTTTCTGTTTAATTTCTTCACAGGTGTGCTAACCCTCTGATATCTCAAAATGCCATTAGTGAAAAGAAACATAGACCCCAGGCACCTGTGTCACACAGCACTGCCCAGAGGCATCAAGAATGAACTGGAATGTGTCACCAATATCTCCTTGGCAAATATAATTAGACAACTGAGTAGTCTAAGTAAGTACATTGTGCTATTAACTTTACAATTCATTTCAAACTAAAATATCATTTGCATACAGTTTTATAGATGAAACAACCACATTTTCAAATTTAAAATGAAACCAAGAAATAAGGCTTTTTTTATCAACCTTGTATTACACAAACTGCTCTGAACCTTTTTGTTTTCTTTTGTTATCTTGTAAATTAATGTAGTGCTTGTGAAAGGTGCTGACTGACAGTTCTGGAGACGTAAGCCTCCACAAAACAGGTAGATCAGGCAAGAACACTCTTGGTTTTTCCAGATTTACAATGTCAATGTCTCTGCCTTAACATTACTGACTGAGTGAACAGTAAAGTTAGCATCAGAAGTGAACAGCACAGTTAGCATGCTTGATAGCTGCCACATGTGGAGGAGCTGTTTCTTCTGCCTCGATCATCCCAACCACCTTTCATCATTCCCTCTCCTTTATTGAGTTCCACTTTATACTTGTTCTCCCCCTCCTACTGGGAATTGTGTCCCTTCAAGGGGCAAAACATTCTGGAAACTTGATATCAAGAAGAAGGAAGGCATAGGAGTTATCATGGACCCTCGTAACTGCTCCTATTGTAGTCAGTGATTATTTTATCATTGACTTCAGTGAGAGCAAGATTAAGTTAAAAAAGGATCTTTCTCAGTAACAACCCTCAAAGGTGTTCAGCTATATGGCAATACAGTTAGTCAAAGATAACAGTAAGACGTGGCCTTCTAGCCATACAAGTCAGAATTGGCTAACCAAATGCAATTTTTGAGTAAGTAATAGGCCATAATTGGACTTCATTAGTGTAATTATGATATAGGCTTAATGTATGGTTTGTTAGGCTTGAAGCTGCCAGTAAGTGTCATCAGTCACCTAATTATAACAGTATTACACAAAAACATACACTCTGGATTATGTTGTGATGAGTAAGAAAATCTATGGTAAAAAGGAGTTCAGGAGAGCTGGCAGGTTCTCCAAGAGATAATATTAAAGGCACAACAACAAACTAATCTTATGTGAAGGAAAGATAGAAAGAAAACTAAGAGGCTAATATGACTCCATTAGAAGCTCTTTAATAACCTGAAAGTCAAAAAGGAATCCTACCAAAAGTGGAAACACGAACAAATTGCTACAGCTGAGTACAAAAGAATAATACAAGCATGTAGGGACAAAATGAGAAAAGCTAAGACACAAAATAAGTTATACCTAGCAAAGGACATAATGTAACCCACACACCTTCTGGGTGTGGTGTTCTGTCCCATGTAGTGGCACTGAGGCCACTTAGAGAGAGAGTTAAATGAGTCTGCTCTACGGAGTTAGCTAGCAGGGAGTTGGCTTTTGGCTCATGCAGTAGAGGCTCATGCACCAGAGGTCCCTGGACCAGAGGTCCCTGGACCAGAGGTCCCGCCCACCGCCGATGGGGGTCTGTTGGCATTGCAATAAGAAGAGGGTCTATAAATACATTAAGAGCAAGAGAAAGACAAAGGGAAGTGTTGACCCACTACTTAGAGGGAAAGGAGAGCTAATAATGGATGATATCCAGAAGGCTGAGGTGTTCAATGCCTACTTTGCTTCAGAATTCACTTAAGGGTACTTAAGGAAGTAGCCAAAACAATCTTGGAACTGTTAGTGATTATCTTCAAGAACTCTCAGAGGATGGGCGGGATTGTGGAGAAGGGCAGACATAGTACCTATCTTTAAAAAGGCCAACAAAGAGGACCCCCGGGAATGATAAACCAGTCAGCCTACCTTCAATACCTGAAAAGATACTGGAACAAATCATTAAACAATCAATTTGTAAGCACTTAGAGGATAATAGGGTAATAAGTAATAGCTAACATGGATTTGTCAAGAACAAATCCTGCCAAACCAGCCTAATTTCCTTCTTTTATGAGGTTACTGACCTAGTGGCTGGGGGAAAGCAGTAGATGTATCTCCTTTTTAATAAGGCTTTTGACACAGCCCCTCATTATATTCTCATAAGCAAACTAGGGAAATGTGATCTAGATGAAATTATTATAAGGTGGGTGCATAACTGGTTGAAAAACCTACTCAGAGTAATTATCAATAATTTGCTGTCAAACTGAGAGATTGCATCTAGTGGGATCCCACCGGGGTCCGTCTTGGGTCCAGAGCGGTTCAATATTTTCATTAGTGACTTGGATAATGGAGTCAAGTATCGGGGGTAGCCGTGTTAGTCTGGGTCTGTAGTAGCGACAAAGGGTCCTGTGGCACCTTATAGACTAACAGACGTATTGGAGCATAAGCTTTCGTGGGTGAATACCCACTTTGTCGGATGCAACGATAATGGATAATGGAGTAGAGAGTACACTTATAAAAATTACAGGTGACACCATGCTGGAAGGGGTTGCAAGCACTTTGGAAGACAGGATTAGAATTCCCCCAAATGACTTGACAAATTGGAGAATTGGTCTGAAACCTGCAAAATAAAATTCAAGAAAGAGAAGTGCAAAGTACTGCACCTAGGAAGAAAAAATCAAAAACACAACTACAAAATTGGGAATAACTGGCTAGGCAGTAGCACTGATGAAAAAGATCTTGGGGGTTATAGTGGATCACAAATTGAATATGAGCCAACAGTGTGATGCAGTTATGAAAAAGGCTAATGTCATTCTGGGGTGTATTAACAGAAGTGTCATATGGAAGACCTGGGAGGTGGTTGTCCCACTCTGCTTGGTGCTGGTGAGGCCTCAGCTGGAGTACCGTGTCCAATTCCGGGCACCACACTTTAAGACAAATATGGATAAATTGGAGAGAATCTCTAGAGGAGAGCAACAAAAATGATAAATAGTTTAGAAAACCTGACCATGAGGAGAAGTTAGAAAAATGGGCACATTTAGTCTTGAAAAAAGATGACTGAGGGGGAGACCTGATAACAATCTTCATATATCTTAAGGCCTGTTATAAGGAAGGTCGTGATCGATTGTTCTCTATGTCCACAGAAGATCGGACAAGAATTAATTGGCTTAATCTGTAGCACAGGAGATTTAGGTAAAGTATTAAGGAAATCTTTCCAAATATACTGACAGTTAAATTTTGGAATAAGCTTCCAAAGGAGGTTTTAGAATCACCATCAGATTAGACAAACACTTTTCAGGGGTTCATGGCTCAGTGCAAGGGGATGGAATACATTATCTGTTGAGGTCACTTCCATCCCTACATTTCTATGATTACAAAACAACAATATTTTTCCTTAAAGTATGTGTAATTTCTAAAATGTAATTATAATATAACTACTTTGAATTACTACTTTGTAGTATAATTAAAGGCAGATGAATAAATAGCATTAAAGATAATAAGCAATGAAGATTTTTGTGTGTGTGCTCTCAAATATTTTTTCTATATTTATTTTAAATGAATGAATACTTCACAAGGTTTGGAACCCTACAGGAGCCTTTCTGAAAAGGCTGTCTTTTCCCTGGAGCCATAGTAATGTTAAAGGGCTGTCAAGTGAACCAATGTGGCGCTAGTTTGAACTGCCAGTATTGTAAGTGCTTTTTAACCACTAGGACACTAACATTTTCCAGACTGCCAGCCCAGTGAATGCTAAAGAAAGCATACATATATATTCCTAGTCTCAAAAGAATAAAGGGCGTTCAGCTCCATCATGATCATTGAAGCTGAGGCACATTTTAATTTCATTGAAAAATTAAATACTATAGAAAATGTATCTGTTTTTTTCCCACTATTCTAATTTGGCCTTTGGTTGCACAGTAATATGACAGACAGTAATGGGGCTGATGATTTCTAACCAGTCTTGTTGTGGCTTTTAAAAAGTAAAATGTTTGCTATCTGTACTCCTTTTTCTCCCTTTTTGAGGAGGATTCCGGACAACCAGTCTTGATTCTACCAGGAAGCAAGGAGGCAAAGACTAGGGAAAGGCCAAGGATATAAAAAGCAAACTCCACTTCTCTTACCTTAGACCTTTCAGTGTGCTTTGCTTTCTCTTCTGGAAGAATAGATCCTCAGCTCTTTGAATGAAGCTCTTTTACCTCTAGCACAGTGGACACCAATCCGTCAATCACGATCAACTGGTCGATCCTGGTGACTCTCCTAGTCAATCGTGATCTCCAGCTGCGACGGCACAGTGGGGCTGCTCGCCGCTAAGGCAGGCTCCCTGCCTGCTGCGGCCCCACGCTGCTCCCGGAAGCGGCCAGCATGCCTCTGCGGCCCCGGGGGCAAGGGGGCAGGGGTCTCCCTCCGTGCGCTGCTCCTGCCTGCAAGCACTACCCCCGCAGCTCCCATTGGCCGGGAACGGGGAACTGTGGCCAACGGGAGCTTTGGGGGTGGTGCCTACAGAGAGGGGCAGCATGAATAGCCACATGCCCCCGCTCCCCTGCCTCCACAGGGTCCACAGGGGTGTGTTGGCCCCTTCCGGGAGTGGCATGAGGCTGTGGCAGGCAGGGAGCCTGCCTGAGCCTCGCTGCGCCACCAACTGAGGTAAGTGCCTCCCGGTGGGAGGCCGCACCCCTCCCCATAGCCCTGAGCCCCTCCCGGAGCCAGCACCCCATGCCTTCTCCTGTACCTCAAGTCCCTGCCCCAGCCCTGAGCTCTCTCCCAGAGCCAGCAGCACCCCATACCCCCTCCTGCACCCCAAGCCCCTGCCCCAGCCCTGACTCCCCCCCCCCGAGCCAGCACCACATATCCCCTCCTGCACCCCAAGCCCCTGCCCCAGCCCTGACCCCCGTCCTAGAGCCAGTACCTCACACGCCCTCCTGCACCCCAACCCCTTGCCCCAGGCTCAACCCAGAGCTCCCTCCCACACTGCAAACCCCTCGGCCCCTGCCCCAGCCCAGTGAAAGTGAGTGAGGATGGGGGAGAACAAGTGACGGAGAGAAGGGGGATGGAGTGAGTGGGGCGGGGCCTCGGGGAAGGTGCAAGGTAGATCCTGGGTTGCCCTTACATTCAAAAAGTGATCTTGGGCATAAAAAGATTGAAGACCACTGCTCTAGCTCTTCCTCAAGGAGATTAGAAGAGAAGAGCAAGGACAACTTCAAGAAAAGGAAGAGGAAGAAGAGAGAGAAGAACAGGAAGGACCCAACTAAGAAGGCCAAACAGAGTACTGTCTGGTGACCTTAGACTGTGCAGGTTCCCAGTGCCAAAAAGAATCTTGAGCATCCACCAGACATTCCTATCCTGATTATGCAGGCCCATATCAGAGAGAACCCTTCAGGTGATCCTGCAAGCTCCTATTCTTCAGAAGGAACATGGCTTTGCTTTTCAGACTCCTTATTCTCTCTACCTGCATGGATTTGATCCCAGCCTACTGGTCTTTGGTGGGTTGAATTCAAGTGTTGTTTTTGAGTTCAGTGCTGCTTCTACTTCAAATTCCATTCAGTCATTACAGCCTAACTCTGGTATCAGAGGGGTAGCCGTGTTAGTCTGGATCTGTCGAAGCGACAAAGAGTCCTGTGGCACCTTATAGACTAACAGACTGCATGCATGCATGCATCTGAAGAAGTGGGTATTCACCCACGAAAGTATATGCTCCAATACATCTGTTAGTCTATAAGGTGCCACAGGACTTTTTGTCGAGCCAAACTCTGGTGGCCCCTTCAGCTTCTGCTCTCTCTCATTTCCCAGTGCCAGTTATAATACTCCTGCTTGGAACCCTTTTTCTTCCCTCTCTTCATCCCCTCCTTGGTAGTTGGATGCAGGGCTTTGTTGTCCCACAACCCAATGGCTCATCCCCTATCTAGGGTTTCCCTTTTTACTGTCTGTTGGATAGTTGATGTGTGGTCTGCCAGCCTATGTATCTTTCCCCCTCTTCCCCCCCCGCCCCTAGTGAGAACCTCCCAGGGCAACTGCCTTCTCCTCAGGATGAAAAATAGGATCCCCCCTTAAGAAATCCAAAGAAAAGCATATCATGGATCTTTCATGTGCCAAGGACCCAGTGAACTGGGTGCAATGGTTGTTTTCCACATTTCCTGTCCTCTAAAATTCCTCTGTCTTGACCCTAACTGTCAGGTCTGTACTGAAGATGGCTCCCTGTAGCAGTAAGTGCTGATGCTAGCCTGTAGCACAATATACATACTATGAGATCCTATCTGCCTTCAGTTGTGTCTCAGTAACCATGAATACAATGCTCTGGTCTGGTCTTTCCTTGTGAATTAAAACATGAGTATATAATGCATTTCAGCAATCATTTCGCAAAGCCAGGCATGTTAGCTGCCTCTAGCTCCTCCGATGCTCATACTCTGTTTCTCCCTTCCCTGAAATTGACTTTGTGTCTTCACTCACCAGCTGTGGATGTAGGAGCCAGGATTCCAGGACTTTTTAACTAATAGAAATTTTTTTGTTTGTTTCTCAGTCACTGGATGCCCACTCCCCTAATCAGTGGTGGGCTGTCCCTCTGATTTTCTGCTCTGACCCAGGTTAACGTTGTCTGTTGGTTCAATTAGAATGTCTCTTGGTCACTGGTAGGGGGTTCATCTTCTCTCCTTTGACCCTTATTGGCAGCCAGCAGCTCAGATTTTCTGATTTGGACAGGAGTTCAGGCCTTTGTTGGTTAATTAAGAGCTTTTGTATTCC
The DNA here is from genome assembly GCA_037349315.1 of Chelydra serpentina. Classification (NCBI taxonomy): domain Eukaryota; kingdom Metazoa; phylum Chordata; order Testudines; family Chelydridae; genus Chelydra; species Chelydra serpentina. The sequence goes on from JBAIAC010000010.1 coordinate 52,746,095, forward strand.
TTTCAGGCCACTGGGTCAGGTTAATCATGCCCCGTCCCCATCCTCACTGGCACGCTTCCCACAAATTTTCTTTTGTGCCTTTCTTTTCTACACTCCCTACCCTTTGTTCAGAAGGCTCTCTGGAGTGCTCTTATAGTTGATCGTCCGCAGCACTCCCCTTTAGCTACCAAGACTGTAAGTCTCCCTTATTGTGCCATCATGAAGATTTCTCAAGATTCCTTAACACCCACTCTGGTATCCTTTCAACGTCACTCCCGCTACCCTCAGTGGAGGGAACTCCCTTGGCGTATTAGTTTGCCTGCAGATCCTATGCCAAGGATGCCTTCAGCTGACATTGGGGGAAGCAATTTGGTTATATATTGCCCCTACTTCCTTTGATTCCATGGATACTATGCAAATTCCAAGTGGACAGGGCAGTTTCCATCCTTTTTATTCTCAGATCAGCTCAGATGCCCTGACCTTCAAGCTTCTTGACCCTCCTTGACTCTCCTATGGAACATATATGGGCCTCTCAGTCTGTCCTGACGTTCTTCTCCAGAGGCCAGGCCTCTTCCTTAGTCCGATCCCATTAAGCCCCCTGGCCTGGAAGATGAACAAAGCAGTTACAGAAGAAGGCTTCTCCCCTGAGGCTGTAAATACATTGTCTTAGTAGCCACAATCCCTCAACCAAGAAGCTTAATGAAGATTATGTATGACCTTCTCTGTTGGGGGTGCATGAAGAGGTATCACACTCACCAGTTGTTCACTACAACAAGTCTTTGAGATAGATTTAGCCATATTCATTTCCTGCCTTTGAATTCAGGTTTCATCCGTCACTGCATTCTGAGGTTTGATGGCACCAAGTTTTTCAAGTCCTTTAAAGAGACCAGTTTTCAGAACATCCTTCAGTAGTACTTGCCTTCTATTATTCAATCTGTGAGTACAGGCATGAAAACTCTCCCTGCATCTGTTGATGGCGAAAGTTACTCTTTTAGTCATTATAACCCCAGTTCAGCATGTTGAAGAATTAAGCTCTCTAGTTATCAAAACCCATTTTTACTATGCTTCCCTAGTAAACTGGTTTTGCAGTTGCCTTCAGAGTTCCTTCCTATATGACTTATTCCTGGAGGACTTCTGCACCAAAAAATTAAAACTTTGGCACAATATTTTAAAATTCTGCTTATTTTATTTGTCAAAATAACACAATATAATCACACCAGTTTCAATTATTTTGGTAATTTATTTTAAAATGCCCGTCAGCAAGTATGTCTGTAACAGTACAGACAAAAAAAAATCACGTAATTTTTTTTTTTTTAGATAGATTCCTTACTAAGCATACAATACAGAACCTGTAATGAGTAATTCATTTAAGTTACAATAAAGAAGTATTTTCTGCACTCCTCAGAAGCAGTGCAAAGGCTTGGGGGAGTTGGGATAACAGAAGAGCTGAGGGAGAGGGAAGGAGCCTGGGGGTAAACCTGGAGGGTTGTTGGATGTGGGTGGGGAGACATACGGAACAGATTTTGGTGTGGGGGGAGACGAGGGATTGTTAAGGAGCTGAGAAGCCTCCCCCATGCAGACCCTGGCTGACCCCAAGCCTCTCCCATTCAGGCAGGCACATCTGCCCCATCCCCATGTGTCCCTGTCCCCATGTTGCCCTGCAACACCTCTCCCATTCAGCCCCTGGCTCAGTGCTGTCACCCCACTAGCTCCTGAGCCCATGCTCCCGTCTGTTCCCCCCAATAGCCCTTCTGAATGCTAGTCTGTGACCCCCCCCCCCCCCCAGCAGCCCTGTGTGCCCCACTCTGTCTGTTCTAACCTAGCTCGGGCAGACATGGTGCTGTGATGAAGGCAGCCAGCTGTTCTGGTGCCACCGCGGCCCCTGGTGGGTGAGGACAGAACTGCAGCATTTCTCAGGCAGAATGCATTTTCTGTGGGGAAAAAAATTCTGCACTGAATATGAATTCTGCATGTGCGCAATGGCACAGAATTCCCGCAGGAGTAATGGCTTTATACTTCCATGTAAAGAAGCCCATAGTCCTGTTGACTGTCTACCCATCTCTTTCTCTGCTCTTAAGAACAGACTACATACTGTGGATGCTGAGAGAGCCATTGTAGAGACAAGAAACTCTGTTATGAAATTCAATTCTATTATGACTTTCAGTACTTTAAATGAAACTGATGTGTTGTGATTTTGATTAGATAATTTATGTATAGTTTTGTTCTGAGTTCATATAAATATTAGAAAGGAAGCAAAGAGACATAAATCCAAATAAAGATCAGATAGAAGAGGTGTTTGGTGACATTATAACATGAGAGCAAATCTGTTGTCCTGTTGGTTTTAATAAAGCATTTTTATTGAAAAAATTAGAAGCAAGAAGAGAGAAAAACAGCAACAGTTGAGAAATTAGGATGATATGTATGTAATTCTCTGCTTGGGACAATTCTCAAAAGAAAGTGAAACAGGGCTAGAGCCCTGTTTGCTCTAGCACATCAATCACTGCAGTGATGTTAGTAATGCTAATGGCAAACAGCAAACAAAACAAAAAGCCCAGGATAAATGTGTGCGGCACATTATCACAGGTTTTCAGTACACAAAATCCTGCCATGAACCAGACCACATGTCAGTTTATGTCTCCAGCAGGCAGTTCTCCTGTCACATAAAAATCCAGAAATTGTCATAATGATATTTCCAAAAATAATTTGGCTGATGTCCCAGCGGTTGTAGGAGCAATGGGTAACAGACTATAGCTCTTTCTTGATCTTTCTCACATATTGTCATAGGAAAGATAATGTCCATGATACATGTTGTGGTATAACAGTAAGCCACTGAACAGCTAGAGGAGGCTTTTTGGTGATCCACTTCTGCTTTTTGTGTATATACATAGAGAACACAATTGCCCTCTGAAACTCTGTGGACAAAAGTATGATAACACCCATTTTGTGTCTTTTTTTTATATATCTTCTATTTAAAGGAAGACTCTAACCCATTTGGTTCTCAAAATATTTTTCTTAAAGAAAGGTAAATGCCATCCTGCATCTGTATAAAATAAAATTAGAAAAAACAATTATTATTTTACTTTGGATCCTTAGCAGCTTATGCACTGTGCAGCTAAGACAGTTACATTAGCCTGACAGGTTTCATTGGCTAGTGAGCCTTAAGTAAATGACTGGAAACCAGGAAGTCTTGAGTTCAAATCCCAGCTCTTCCACTAACTCGCTTTGGGGCTGTGGGCAAGCTAGTCTTGTGGCATCTATTTCCTCATCTGTAAATACATCTATCTCACAGTGTGTTGTGAGGATCCATTTTTAATGTTTTTCATAAAATTACTGTACGTTAGTAGTATGAATATACTTGTGCATGGACACGTTTTCATTGCATGACCATAGGGGAGGCTTTGACTACGTTAGTCAGTTTGGGTTCCATAAGACTAGAGGTGGCTCCACCAGTGGAGTGTGCTAGTGTAGTTCCCATTCAAAGAGTACCTCCTACTGATGTGGTGGTATGTACTGAAAGATCCTGCTGCTGTTTGGGATATGTTGAAAGAGTCGCAACTTCATGCCTTCCGTCATAACTCTGCTTACACACAGCATTTGCTTCCCATTTCTAAGCACAAAGCTGCCTCCTTCCGCTTCGTCATGACTTTTTCATGAAGTCTTTGTTGATCTTCATAGACTGTGCTCCTATTTCTTTTTACTTTTAGATCCTGGGTATTTGAATACAACTGTAAGTTGGTGTAAGCTCCTTGAGGCAGAACCTTGTTTAAGTATTCTTATAGAACATTGTAGGAAGGAGGTGTTTAAATATTAATATTAGTCCCAGTGATATTGCTTACTGGATTTTTGAAAGTATTTTGGCTGTCCATTTTGGGGTATTGTGAGGATATGAACTGACCCAGAAGACAGACCAGCTTAGGAGGTTCTCCCCTGAGCCCTTTTGTACAGTGCTGTTCAAGTCAAAGATCTTTACATTTTCTCTTAATTATGATGTTGAGCAGACAACCTTATAGTTAGCATATTATGATCTATGCTATTTACTCTGGTCCTTGTGTCTCAATACAGGTACTGTATCTTACAGTTGCACAGGTGATCCCTGGAAGAATGATATTTAGTAGTAATCTGTTTGGGAACTGTAGGGTGAGTTTCCACTTGATTGTGGGCCTCAACTCAGTGAGGTATTGGGGAAATAGGTTTAGTTTGCATTGAGACTGACCATGGTTCTTTGCATATAATCTGAATGAATTAACTGATCAATTAAAGAGATGCCTTGGTTTTGACATCTTTGAGTCTAAGCATCAACCTTTTGCGTTTTTTCCCTCCACTATGGAAGTCTGTAAAACAGATCTTATTTATGAGCCCACTGGGCTATTTGGTGCCTTTATGCTCTGAAAACTGGGTTTTGATGATAGTAACCCTTTAGGTCCTCATTTAACACCTTTAGTGTTTAGAAAGTGTTTTAACTTGTAAATAAACTTTTTTAGCTGGCCTTTTCTTCTATCAGATTGAGTTGGAAAACTAATAAGTTTTAGTGTGTTTTGTCTTTTGTGTTGGGTAAAAATTATCCTTACAGTAACTCCTCACTTAGTCGTCCCGATTAACGTTGTTTCGTTGTTACGTTGCTGATCAATAAGAGAACATACTCGTTTAAAGTTGTGCAATGCTCCCTTATAACATTGTTTGGCAGCTGCCTGCTTTGTCCATTGCTTGCAGAAAGAGCAGCCTGTGGGAGCTAGCTGGTGGGGGCTTGGAACCGGGGTGGACCGGCAGCCCCCCCATCAGCTCCCCGCTCCCCTAAGTTCCCTGTGGGGCAGCCACCCAGCAGGCTATCAGTTGCCGGCAGTTCAGTTGTCCCTTCCCCCACTGCCATGTGCTGCTCCTGCCCTCTGCCTTGGAGCTGCTCCCCGAGCCTCCTGCTTGCTGTGCGGGGGGGAGGAGAGTGGGGGAAGAGGAAGAGGGGTGCTAATGTCAGGGTGTCCCCCTCTCCCCCTGCTTACCCCATCTCCATAGAACAGCGGGGGGGGGGCGTGGACGACAGGACAGGGCTCAGGACAGAGGGAGCTTGCTGGCAGCAGCTGCTGTCTCAACTTGCTGATCTACTTAAAAACGCAATGTATTTAGAGTGGGGTCAGCGTATTGTGACAAAGTTCCTCCTCTACCTTGGTGGGTCCTGCGCTTATTGGCGGATTTTGCTCACCTCAGAGATCTTCCCCTCTGGTAGAACCCACAGTCAAACTCCTCCTGTGTCTGATCAGGAGTTGGGAGGTTTGGGGGGAACCCGGGCCCGCCCTCTACTCCGGGTTCCAGCCCAGGGCCCTGTGGATTGCTCCTGTCTATAGGGTTTCCTGTAACAGCTGCGTGACAGCTACGACTCTCTGGGCTACTTCCCCGTGGCCTCCTCCCAACACCTTAGAATCATAGAAATCATAGAATCTCAGGGTTGGAAGGGACCTCAGGAGGTCATCTAGTCCAACCCCCTGCTCAAAGCAGGACCAACCCCAACTAAATCGTCCCAGCCAGGGCTTTATCAAGCCTGACCTTAAAAACCTCTAAGGAAGGAGATTCCACCACCTCCCTAGGTAACCCATTCCAGTTCTTCACCACCCTACTAGTGAAAAAGTTTTTCCTAATATCCAACCTAAACCTCCCCCTCTTCAACTTGAGACCATTACTCCTTGTTCTGTCATCTTCTACAACCGAGAACAGTCTAGATCCATCCTCTTTGGAACCCCCTTTCAGGTAGTTGAAAGCAGATATCAAATCCCCCCTCACTCTTCTCTTCTGTAAGCTAAACAATCCCAGTTCCCTCAGCCTCTCCTCATAAGTCATGTGCTCCAGCCCCCTAATCATTTTTGTTACCCTCCACTGGATCTTCTTTATGCTCACTGCAGGACCTTCCTCCTGATGGTGTGCTGACACTTGTACTCCTCAGTCCTCCAACTCTTCTCACTCTCAACTCCTTGTGTGCCTCTTGCTCCCAGCTCCTCGCACGCACACCACAAACTGAAGTGAGCTCCTTTTTAAACCCAGGTGCCCTGATTAGCCTGCCTGTCTTAATTGATTCTAGCAGCTTCTTGATTGGCAGCAGGTGTTCTAATCAGCCTGTCTGCCTTAATTGTTTCCAGAAAGTTCCTGAGTGTTCTGGAACCTTCCCTGTTACCTTACCCAGAGAAAAGGGACCTACTTAACCTGGGGCTAATATATCTGCCTCCGACCACTCTCTTGTAGTCATCTGGCGACCCTGTCACAGTATTTAAAGGGGCAATGCGCATCTCACTCTCTCTCACACATAGGGTGTGTGTGTGTCTCTCTGTCTGCCATGCTGTCTCCCCTCCCTCCATTTGTGCTGTCTTGTAGAGTGTGAGGCTACATTAACAACAATGTGTTAACCCTTGAGGGCTCAGCCAAGTGCTAGTTCATCATTTAGCAGTAAGGCATTCCCTGGGAAATATCCCATCCTCTTCCACACTCTGATTTCACCACCTCAACCAAGCTTCACAGTCATCATTGCTGTGTACAGTATTAAATTTTGTTTAAACTTATAGAGAGAGAGGGGGGGAGAGTGTGTGTGTGGTGAAAAAAATTTCCCTGGAACCTAACCCCCCCCCCATTTACATTACTTCTCCTGGGGAAACTGGATTTGCTTAACATCATTTCGCTTAAAGTCGCATTTTTCAGGAACATAACTACAACGTTAAGCGAGGAGTTACTGTATTTAATTTTTTTTAGGGAAGTTGATTTTGTTAATCTAGAATTAGTTCCTAGATACAAGAGGCTCACCCTTTAAGAACTTGTCTTTAGATTTTGGGGTGCTTGTTTTATTTTATCATTTGAACCACATAGTTTCTTTGAGTTGTTTCCTTGTGATTCAACCTAGTTCAGGGATTACAAAAATGATTTCCTCACGGGTATATACAATACTGTATAGGATGAGAGGACAGGCATTATAAGGTGAAGTTATTTACCAGTGTTCTTTTTGCCATAGTTGTCATCTTCCCCCATAAAAATTCCCAGTCCCCTGTGTGGTTCATTTGGGTGGCTGGTTTTAATTGATTAGCTTGGAAAATTTCTTGGCATCAGGAATAAATGGAAGTGGGAGGGCAAAAATATCTATATGTCTACTTTGAGTGACAATCCTTTCTCCCTGGTTTATGGAAATGTATCACTCTGTGTGTGTATGTATAATGTGGGAAGATGTAACTGCAACATACAGAATTGCTGGTAAGTAATGTTTCTTTTTCTGCCTATTTCTTGCTCTTGCTCTCTCTTTTTCTTGGCTTCTGTAACTTGATAAACTTCTTTTATCATTTGGCAGCTCTTCTTACTATCTTAGCAACAGTAGCTCTCCGGACACCAGCAGCTGTTGTTTCAGCTTCCTAAGCACTCTTCTCTGTATTTCTTGCTTTCTGATTGCATCTATACAAGAAAATTGCATATCCACTTTCCAGCAATGGTGCAGCTGCACTGACATTACCAGTGGTGCAAGGTTACCATAGACCAGGCTCAGGCATTTTCAGCATGCATGAAACACAGCTGCTATCACTTGTGTAGCTGCACCATTGTTAGAAAGTGTGTATCCAATTTTCCTGTGTAGATGCAACCTCTGTGTTTCTTTCAAAACTGCCAGTCAGGCTTACTTTTCTTTTAACTAAGCTGCCCCTAGTATACAGTGACCATATGCCACATGAGAAATCCAGCTCCTTACTTCCATTCTTCTCTCATCTCCCCATCTGATGGAGAGATCCCTTTGCTACTTCAATAGGGATTTAAAAAGTCCCAAAGTCAGCACTTTAGGCAAGTTCTGCCCCAAGATCGGTTAGACGGGTGATCCATTATGGTAGCTAAAGTAACACCATCGGGTCAAAATTCAAAATTTTAAAGTATGTTTTGAACTTGACATTCTAACTGTTAACATCTCAGATACCCGAAACTGAACTCTGCTTTAAAATCAAGTTTATCTATTAATTTTTAAACTTTTCATATGCTTTGTATTTATGGGTCTGTATTCCTTCTGAGACTGCTGTTTAAATAGCCTCCATGCTGAATCTAAGGATTTTAAGATAAGAACTAAGGAACTAATCCAAACCCCCATGGGAATCTTTTCAGTGACTTCAAAGGACTTTGGATCAAGCCCTTAGATCCTTTTGGGAACTGAGATAGAGCAAAAAAAAAAAAAAAAGGGCCCAAAATAAGCAGATCCCAATAACTAGCAATCTGGAGCAGCTTTCTACAGAAGCTGAATGCATATTTTTTCTCAAGGATTTCAAGTGATCCTGGTGTACAGATGTTGTCCAAAATCATCACTTCTAATAATGGACCTATTAATGAATCTATTCATTACAGAACTTTTAGTGCACAGCAGCAGGGTCCACATAACTACTTAGTGCATAGCAGGCTCGTGTAGATTCACTCTCCAGCTAGTCACGCACTAAGTCTCAGTACAGACAAGCCGTGAGACTCTTGGGGTACGTCTATACTCACCCGTCACGTCGGAGGAGTCCAATCGATCTTCTGGGTTCGATTTATCGCGTCTTGTCTAAACGCGATAAATCGAACCAGGAAGTGCTCCCCCGTCGACGCTGGTAATCCTGCTCCATGAACGGAGCAGGCGGAGTCGACGGGGGAGCCTGCGTGCCGCGTGTGTACCACAGGTAAGTTCGAACTAAGAGACTTCGACTTCAGCTACGTTATTAACGTAGCTGAAGTTGCGTATCTTAGTTCGACAGGGGGGTTTAGTGTAGACCAGCCCTTGGTGTTGGAATGAGTTTGGAGGAAAGTATCTTTTTGTTTCTAAAATTGTCCCTTGAAGGGATGAGGATCATAAAGGGACGATATTTTTAATAAAAAAAATAATAATAAAAAGTACAAATAAGGAGAACTGACCGCCTGTTGGTGTTCAGCACCAAAAATGTTGAATTTTTACCAAATGCTAGCTTGAATCATTTGGTTTAGTGAATCCTCCAGAACCAATAAGATGGAAAATTATGAGGTTATTACTCCATAAGAAAATAAGAGGAGAGCCACTGATGGAAATTGTGTTAATAATCTGCCCCTTATTGACTTAACAACTTGTGACTCATTTTGAGAAAGATGATTTTGAAATCCTGAAAGTGACGTTGCCAGGTGGAAATCTAGACAGTTTAAAAAAAATTAATTAAAAGCAGTCTCAGGTACTACACCTGCTGCTGATTTGTGCTGCAAAATATTGTTTTACAGTTACACATTCCTATTTAAAAAAATAATTCCCTTATAGCCGTGTAAAACACCCATATGAAAAGGAGAAACTCACTGACTGATTATGCAAGGGAAACAGTGATATTGACTAAACCCCAAAGTCCAGTCAATTTACACAAAGAAAAGAACATGAGAATATTTTGTCTAGTCTTTGTTTTAGGAATCACGTGTAATTTGTAACAATACTAGGTAACACCTACATTAAAAACAAGATCTGTTCTCAATTTAGGGAATTATGTCTAATAAAGATAATTACCTTTCTGGAACTACAACAGAAGTTGATACATTTTTGAACCAGAACCAGTATACAATTGAGGCTGTGGAGCAAATAAAAGGCTGGGTGGAGAACTCTGAGACATAAGACTTTGTTAAGGAAAGCATATAATAGCTTTAGAGCCCCTGTCACCTCACGTGGCTGATTCTCTGCAAGAATAAGTGTTTGAAAATTTTTTCTTCTGTACCTTTTTCCGAGAGTTGAAACTTCATTTGTCGATAAGTTCATAAGTGCATATGCGGTGACAAGTTATATTTAGCAGTTGTTTTTGGCCTGCATAGTGAGGGGTTCCTTCCCAAACTGGTTTGCTAAGCTGCCACCCTCCATTTCTTCAGACCAATTTCTAGTGATGTGGCCACAATGAAGGATGTACATACATTAATGATTTAGAATAGGGATATGCTGGATTTGAAAACAAAACCAAAACCTGCATGCTCAAGATGTAAGAAAGCACTTGGCGCCAGTAGGTGTTGCATCCTGATTATTATTCACATAAAATTCAACTGTACTTTGTCAACTTTTATATGTAGGGCCCTACCAAATTCACGGTCCATTCTGGTCAATTTCACAGTCAGAGGATTTAAAAAATCTTAAATTTCATGATTTCAGCTATTTAAATCTGAAATTTCACGGTGTTGTAATTGTAGGGGTCCTGACCCAAAAAGAAGGGTTTCTTTTGGGGGGGCGGGTTTCAAGGTTATTGTAGGTTAGTGTGGGGGGGTTGCAAGGTTATTGTTGTGGTACTGCTACCCTTACTTCTGCGTTGCTGCTGGTGGCAGCACTGCCTTCAGAGCTGGGCAGTGGGAAAGCGGCAGCTGCTGGCCAGGAGCCCAGCTCTGAAGGCAGAGCCATTGCCAGCAGCATCGCGGAAGTAAGAATGGCACGCTAAAGTACGGTATTGCCACCCTTATTTCTGCACTGCGGCCTGCAGAGCTGGGCTCTCAGTCAGCAGCTGCCACTTTCCGGCTGCCCAGCTCTGAAGGCAGCGCAAAAGTAAGGGTGGCCTTAAAATAGAATAGAATATCAGGGTTGGAAGGGACCTTAGGAGGTCATCTAGTCCAACCCCCTGCTCAAAGCAGGACCAATCCCCAATTTTTGCCCCAGATCCCTAAATGGCCCCCTCAAGGATTGAACTCACAACCCTGGTTTAGCAGGCCAATGCTCAAACCACTGAGCTATCCCTCCCCCAAGTAACCTTGTGATCCCCCTGCAACTCAATTTGGGGTCAGGACCTCCAATTTGAGAAACGCTGGTCTCCCCCATGAAATCTGTATAGTATAGTGTAAAAGCACACAAAAGACCAGATTTCACGGTCCGTGACGTGTTTTTCATGGCCGTGAACTTGGTAAGGCCCTATTCTTCAAGTGATTGTTCATGTCCATTCCAATAGGTGTGTTTGAGTGAGCTGCATGCACAATCGTTGGAAGTTTTTACCCTAGCGGTACCCGTTGGGTGGGTTGTGGAGTCCCCTGCAGTGGTGCCTTTGTGGTGGTATATATAGGTCCCTGCCAACCCACCGCTTGCTCAGTTCCTTCTTACCGCCAGTGACGGTTGTTGGAGCAACAGGTCTCTTGCTTTAGCAAGTGCTTCCTGTGGTTTTCCCTGTATATGGTTGTTATCTTTCACTATCTTAGTTTGTTAGTACATTTAAGTTGGCGTGTTCTCTCCCCCCCTCCCCCGATATTTTCCCCCGTCACCGGGGCATGCTGCAGCCCCATGGGTTCAAGCTGTGTGATGGGTGTGGTAAGCCTATGCCCAGAGGGGATCTGCATGCCACTTGTCTGAAGTGCCTGGGAGAGGGTCATTTGCGAGACAAGTGCACCATCTGCAGAGGCTTCAAGCCCAGAACAAAGAGGGAGAGAGACTATCTCCTCAAGCTCCTCTTGATGGAGTCCGCTCTCCAGCCCCAACCATCTCAAGAGCCAGCACCAGCAGCCTCAGAGCACAGCTCACCAGCCTCAATGCGGGACACCGAGGAAGGACTCGCATAAGGAGCATTAGCACCGTTCCCCTGTGTGGAAGGCCGGCACATCGGTGCGGCACTGATCACAATCCCCAGTACCCCATAAGAAAATGAAGGCAGAATGGGGTCGCTCCCCCACCAAGAAGAGCGGACAGGACTCCAGAGTGGTGTGTCCCACCTTGGGACACCAGAAAACTGATCCGTCGGTCCTGGTACCGTCAACTCCGGCCTTGAAGGGAGGGATCCATCGAGTCCGGTGTCGGTGGACTCTTCGGTCCAGGAAATGTTGGAGGAGGACCTGAACCTCCCCTCCACACCAGACACTTTTGAGGCCGCGTGGGACTCAATTGCCATGACGGCACAGTCCCCAGCTTCCTATTCCCGTGCATCAGAACATGCTATGACCTGGCTAAGATCCCAGCCCCAGCGTTGACGGCGCACTCCACAAGAGCGCAGGCCTCTTCCACTGTGTTCCTCACACAAGTCCCCATTCAGGACATATGCAATGGTTCTTCCATCCACACCTTCACATCGCACTATGCCATCACTCAACAGGTGAGGGACGATGGGGCCTTCGGCAGGGCAGTACTGCAATCAGCAACTCAGTGAACTCCAACCCCTCCTCCATCGAAACTGCTTGGGAGTCACCTATTGGAATGGATATGAGCAATCACTCGAAGAAGACAAGACGGTTACCTACCTTTTGTAACTGTTCTTCGAAATGTGTTGCTCCTGTCCTTTCCAAATCCCGCCCGCCTCCCCTCTGTCGGAGTATTCCGGCAAGAAGGAACTGAGCAGGCGGCGGGTCAGCAGGGACCTATATACACTGCCACAAAGGCGCTACTCCAGGGGGCTCCACAGCCGACCCAACGGGTACCACTAGGATAAAAACTTCCAACAATCGTGCACGCAGCACACGCACGCACAACTATTGGAATGGACAAGAGCAACACAACTCGAAGAACAACAGTTACGAAAGGCAGGTAACCATCTTTTTATATGAATGAAATAAATAGCAGAATTCAGAATTGATAATTCAGAATAACACACCCAAACTGTATTGATTCTCTTTTTCCATTATTTACTTATTGTGACATTTTAAAATATCATAGGTGTCACTTTTGGTCAAGCTTATGATTAGAATGAATGTAGTACAGCAGTGTGTGGAGGAGTCACACAGAAGACAGAGCTGCAACACAAATTAAGGTTTGAATTTACACTATGTAGCTTATTTCTCTCAGATCTGTGTGACCAAGATTAACTTTTAGTTCAGACCTGGTTCAGAATGTGATTGGTGAGCATAGTAAAATTAATGGTGACATTCCCATGCCTAAATTCAGAATGGGTTTTCTTCTTTCCTGGTTTACTGAAGTGAAAGCTATATTGACCCCACCTCTGGAGGTTTACAAGCCTATGAAAGAATCATGGAAAGTTTAAGAACTTGATTTAAGAAACTCATAAAAAGTACTCTGCTTCTTTTTACAGAAGAAAGCACATTAGAAATTTGTAAAAGGCTTCATCAACTGAAAAAAACATGGATTTTTTCATGTGTAATATGTGATGAACGCAAATACCAAGTAACTTGAAGATCAGAGTATATTGCCATTTTCAGAGGTACTCAAATTACTGCTAAACCACTCATTCTTCTTCGAGTGCTTGCTCATATGTATTCCAGTTAGGTGTGCGCGCGCGGCGTGCACGATCGTCGGAAGATTTTTACCCTAGCAACACTCGGTGGGCCGGCTGGCGCCCCCTGGAGTGGCGCCGTTAGGTGCCCCGATATATACTGCAGCCGGCCCATCGCCCCCTCAGTTCCTTCTTACCGCCCGTGTCGGTCGTTGGAACAGTGGAGAGCAGCTCGCTGACCTCCACAGCCCTAGCTTTACAGCACTCGTTTATCTTTTAGATAAGTTTAAGTACCGTTAAAGTACCGTTAATTAGTTGTTAATAGTTGTTGTTAGACTCATTGACAATTGTAGCTGGAGATTAGGGGCTTCTCCCCTTCTCTCCAACCCGGTACCGGGCCAATGCCTGGCTCACCGGGATTCAAGCCTTGCTCGGCATGCCAGAAGCCGATGCCTACAGGAGATCCGCATGCCTCCTGTCTCAAGTGCCTCGGGGAGTCCCATCTTCCGGACAAGTGCCGTATTTGTAAGTCCTTCAAGCCGCGGACCAAAAAGGAGCGGGACTTTCGTTTGAAGCAGCTCCTGTTAGAGGCGTCTCTTAGCCCGATGTCGGCGCCGCATCGTATCACGGCACCGGCCCCGGCGGCCTCAACGTCTGCGGCACCGGAACGTCCAATCTCCGGTAAAGAACCCAGGCACCGTCCCTCTCTACCCGGGACTTCACAGAGCCGCTCTCTGTCCCCGAGAGCCAAGAAGTCGGGTGGACCGACTAAGGCGCCGCTGCATGCGCAGCCAGCTCCAGGCCAGCCTAGGTCTGTCGAGGCGCCCGCACCGCCAACTCCGGTACCGGAAGGACCGCTGAGTTCGGTGCCAGTGGTCTCCGTGCCACTTACTCCGGCCCTCCTTAGGCCGTTGAGTCCGGCGCCGCCGTCAACACCGGCGCCGGCCCTGCCAACTCCGGCACCCGAGAGGCCGTTGAGTGCAGGTCAGCCTCCGCAGGCTCCGGTACCGACGACTCCGGTCCCGCGAGGGCCGTTGAGCTCGGTAACCGCCAGCTCCCCGGCACGCTCCGTGGTTGAGCTCCCGCTGCCGTCCACGCCGGACACCTTCGCAGCGGCGCGGGACCTGATCCAGATGACCGCTCCGGTACCGACCCCGTCTACGGTACCGCCGGTGCGGATCATCACATCACGCGGCAAACCGGCCATCTTCCACCCGGTGCCGCAGGAGGAGACCAGCCAGCAGCAGCCACGTGCGTCTCCAAGGTACCGCTCGCAGTCCCGGCACCGATCACGATCCCGGCGCCGTTCCTACTCGCGGTACCGCTCCAGGTCTCCATCTGCACGGAGGTATCCTGACTCTCGGCGCCGCTCCTGGTCCCGCGGCCGGTCGACGCGCAGATCGCCGAGACGCTCCAGGTCCCGATCCGTGTCACGGTACCGAGATCATCGCAGGTACCGATCCAGGTCCCGCCCTCGATCCGGCTCTCGACGCCGCTCCCCATCCCGGCGCCGATCCGACTCTCGACGCCGATCCGGCTCCCGGCACCGGACACCATCCCGGTACCGATCCGGCTCACGGCACCGGACGCCATCCCGGCACCGATCAGGCTCCCGGCACCGGATACCATCCCGGCACCGGACCCCACCGAGGAGGCAGACCCTGGCCACGCAGACGTCACTGCATGGCTACTCTGCCCCGCCCTGGCCTTCGCGCTCTGGATCCCGCTCTTCCAGAGCTGGTAGCGACCTCTACGCGGAGGACCGCACCATCAGCGACCAGGGTCACCTGCCAGAGACCGGGCAGGTTCAGGAGCGGTGGCCATTTTGGACCCCCATGGCATACTATGAAGCCCAGAGGGTACCAGCAAGAGCTCCTACCTCTACCACGTTGGAGCGTCGAGCGCCAGAGGCTACAGTCTCCCGCCCTCCAGAGGCTACAGTCTCCAGGCCTCCGCCAGAGGTAGAGCAGCCTGAAGCGGAGCCCCCACCCCTGGGCCCCGAAGAGGTACCCGTCGAGGACCCGCTCGCCCAAGGCCTGTCCTCTTCCTCCTCCCCTGATGAGGCAGTGGCTGGAG
This sequence comes from Chelydra serpentina, assembly GCA_037349315.1. Lineage (NCBI taxonomy): Eukaryota > Metazoa > Chordata > Testudines > Chelydridae > Chelydra > Chelydra serpentina. The sequence continues at coordinate 52,761,244 of JBAIAC010000010.1, forward strand.
CATCATCATCCGGTCCACCTCCCATCGATCTAAGGGACCACCAAGCCCTGCTCCGCAGGTTGGCCCTGAATATGGACCTCCAAATAGAAGAGGTCCCTGAACTGGAGGACCCCGTGGTGGACATCCTGACGACCGATGCCCCCACTAGGGTTGCCTTACCTTTTGTGCGGACTATCCTTGCCAACGCCACATCCATCTGGCAGACACCAGCCTCAATACCCCCCACTGCCAGGGGGGTAGAGAGAAAGTACATGGCCCCCCCGAGGGATTTTCAATATCTGTATACGCACCCCCCTCCGTGTTCGTTGGTAGTCCAGTCCGTCAACGAGAGGGAGAGGAACGGCCAACAGGCCCCGGCGCCGAAATCAAAGGACGCCAAGCGCCTAGACTTGTTTGGCCGCAAGATCTACTCAGGAGGGGGCCTACAGCTTCGTGCGGCGAACCAACAGGCACTCCTGAGCCGCTATGCTTTCAACACCTGGGTCACGATGGACAAATTTAAAGAGCTTATACCTCCAGAGTCCAGACAGGAGTATAAAGCCTTCGTGGAGGAGGGCAAAAAACTGGCCAGGACGTCGCTGCGGGCCTCCTTGGACATCGCCGACTCCGCTGCCAGAACCATCGCCTCCGGAGTCGCCATGCGGCGCATCTCCTGGCTGCAATCTTCCACCCTCCCAGCAGAGGTCCAGCACACTATCCAGGACCTACCCTTTGACGGGCAGGGCCTGTTTTCAGAGAAGACAGACCCTAAGCTGCAGACCTTAAAGGACGGTCGTACTATCATTCGCACGCTGGGAATGCATACCCCCGCGACGCAGCGTAGGCCCTTCAGGCCGTTCGTGAGACGCACCTATTTCCCCCCCCCGCCACGTCAAGACTATTACAGAAGGCCGCGTGGTCGAGGGGGTAGGAGACAGCAACCCGGCCGGCAGACCGGCCAGAGGCAGGGCCCCCACAAGCCATCCTCGGGGCCCAAACAAAATTTTTGAAGGGGCGCTCGAGGCCGGAGTACCAGTCCATTCCGATCCCGCACTCCTGTTTATGAACCGCCTCTCCCCCTTCTCCCCGGCGTGGTCGAATATCACCACGGACCGCTGGGTTTTACATACCATCCAGGGGGGATACCGATTGCAATTCGTCTCCCCACCCTCCTCCCACCCTCCCACCCCGTCCCTCTTCAGGGACCCTTCTCACGAGCAACTCCTTATCCAGGAGGTGCACGAACTCTTTACTCTGGGAGCGGTGGAGGAGGTCCCAAGGGATCTCAGAGGCAAGGGATTCTACTCCCGTTATTTCCTAATCCCAAAGCCAAAGGGGGGGCTTCGTCCTATCCTGGACTTACGGGGTCTCAACAAGTTTATGGTAAAGTCGAGATTCCGTATGCTCTCCCTGGGCACCCTTATCCCCTCTATGGATCAGGGAGACTGGTACGCCGCCCTCGACATGAAGGACGCGTATTTCCACATTGCCATCTACCCACCTCACAGACGCTTCCTGCGCTTCGTAGTGGGCCAGAGACATTTCCAGTTCGCGGTCCTGCCATTCGGCCTCTCAACAGCACCGAGAGTCTTCACAAAGTGCATGGCAGTGGTAGCAGCCGCCCTTCGGCGTCAAGGTGTTCAGGTATTCCCCTACCTCGACGACTGGCTCCTCCGTGGCAACTCCGCCAACCAGGTCCAGTCCCACATTCACAAGGCCATGGACATGTTCAACCGTCTCGGCCTCCTACTAACATCGAAAAGTCCACTTTGGTCCCAACACAGAGAATAGACTTCATAGGGGCTATTCTGGACTCTACCCTCGCCCGGGCTTTCCTCCCAGAGGCTCGCTTTCAAACGCTTGCAGCCGCCATACGCAGCCTCCAAGCTTTCCCAACTTCGACAGCCCGCTGCTGCCTCAGCCTCATGGGTCATATGGCATCATGCACCTTCGTGACAGCCCACGCCAGGTTACGCCTGCGGCCCCTCCAAGCATGGCTGGCCTCCGCATACCGACCACACAGGGACAACCTCGATATGATTCTGACGGTCCCACCGCAAGTCCTAGCCTCCCTCAACTGGTGGCTGGACCCCGCACATGTGATGTCAGGTATTCCCTTTCATCCACCTCAGCCTTCCCGCACCGTGACTACGGATGCCTCATCCCTCGGCTGGGGGGCTCACCTGCAGAACTTCCAAACGCAGGGCCTGTGGTCGAAGCAAGAGCTGACATTACACATCAATGTCAGAGAACTCCGAGCGGTACGACTCGCCTGCCAAGCCTTCGCTCAACACTTACAGGGCCGCTGTGTCTCCATCCTTACAGACAACACGACGGCCATGCATTACATCAACAGACAGGGAGGCGCACACTCCCTTCCCCTCTGCCGAGAGGCAACTCAGCTCTGGGACTTTTGCATAGCCCGTTCCATTCACCCCGTGGCCTCGTTTCTCCCAGGAGTCCAGAACACCTTGGCGGACCGCCTGAGCAGGTCCTTTCAAACGCACGAGTGGTCCATTCGGCCAGACGTCATCCACTCTGTCTTCCAGAAGTGGGGGTTTCCCCAGATAGATCTCTTCGCGACTCGCGAGAACAGGAAATGCCAAGTGTTCTGCTCCTTTCAGGGTCGCTCCCCAGGCTCCCTGACAGACGCTTTTCTCCATCCTTGGACAGACAACCTGGCCTATGCCTTCCCACCAGTTCCACTGGTCCACAGGGTCCTGCTCAAGCTACGCAGGGACAAGGCCAGGGTGATCCTGATTGCTCCAGCGTGGCCCAGGCAACACTGGTATACCACGCTCCTGGAAATGTCCGTGACAGACCCGATCCCTCTTCCGCGATGGCCGGACCTGATCACGCAGCAGCACGGCAGGATCCAGCATCCCGACCTGCGGTCCCTTCACCTCACGGCGTGGATGCTGCATGGCTGAACCCGTCGGAGCTGCGATGTTCCAGCCCGGTCCAGCACGTTCTGCTGAGCAGTAGGAAACCCTCCACCAGGTCCACCTACTCAGCTAAGTGGAAACGTTTTTCCTTGTGGTGTGGCACTCGGGGCCTTGACCCCTTGCAGGTGCCGGTCCACACCATACTGGACTACCTCCTCTTCCTAAAGGAGCAGGGTCTGGCTCTCTCGTCGCTAAAAGTCCACCTAGCGGCAATTTCAGCTTTTCACCCCCGGGACGGGGCGGGTTCTGTTTTCTCCAACCCCATGGTCACTAGGTTCCTTAAGGGGTTAGAACGGCTACACCCACCGGTGCGCCGCCCGGTCCCTACATGGGACCTCAACCTAGTCATTACCAGGCTCATGGGTGCCCCATTCGAGCCCATGGCCACTTGTTCCATGCTGTATCTCTCATGGAAAACGGCCTTTCTAGTAGCCATCACCTCGGCTAGACGCGTCTCTGAGCTCAGAGCGCTTACTTCGGAACCACCTTATACGGTGTTCCATAAGGATAAAGTACAGCTCAGGCCACACCCGGCCTTCCTGCCCAAGGTTGTGTCGGCTTTCCATATTAACCAAGACATTTTTCTACCTGTCTTTTATCCTAAGCCCCATGCCTCCAGGAAGGAGCAGCAACTCCATTCCCTGGATGTCCGGAGAGCCCTCGCCTTCTACATCGAGAGGACAAAGCCCTTCCGGAAGTCGACCCAGCTGTTCATCGCCGTGGCGGACCGGATGAAAGGCCTTCCCGTCTCTTCCCAGCGCATCTCGTCATGGATCACGTCGTGCATCCGCACATGCTATGACTTGGCAGGTGTCCCCACCATGCACACTACGGCCCACTCTACCCGAGCTCAGGCCTCGTCGTCTGCCTTCTTGGCACACATACCTATTCAAGACATTTGTAGGGCCGCGACATGGTCGTCAGTACACACTTTTGCCTCGCACTATGCCATAGTGCAACATTCTAGAGACGACGCCGCTTTTGGTTCGGCGGTCCTAAACTCTGCTGTATCACAATCCGACCCCGCCTCCTAGGAATGGCTTGGGAGTCACCTAACTGGAATACATATGAGCAAGCACTCGAAGAAGAAAACACGGTTACTCACCGTAGTAAATAGTGTTCTTCGAGATGTGTTGCTCATATGTATTCCAAACCCGCCCCCCTTCCCCACTGTCGGAGTAGCCGGCAAGAAGGAACTGAGGGGGCGATGGGCCGGCTGCAGTATATATCGGGGCACCTAACGGCGCCACTCCAGGGGGCGCCAGCCGGCCCACCGAGTGTTGCTAGGGTAAAAATCTTCCGACGATCGTGCACGCCGCGCGCGCACACCTAACTGGAATACATATGAGCAACACATCTCGAAGAACACTATTTACTACGGTGAGTAACCGTGTTTTATCTATAATCAAGATGCACTTGAAAATCACAAATGCTTTTTTCCTAATCTCTGCCTCAAATCTCCTGTACGTTTTTAGTGAGTAAATGGCAACCAATCAGAAGAGCAGAGTTCATCCTTTTTGCTTGCATATTTGTTAAAATCCAGGAAATTATTATTATTATTTTAGCATAGGCATGGAAACATTGCCTCCAAATTCTGTTCATCTCCCAAACAATTTCCTGTACAAATGAAGTAAAAAACTACCCAGATGCTAACAAAAGAAAATAGTTTGTGACTTAAACACAAATAAAGTTATGTATATGAGGTGATATCACTGGAACAAAACACTGCATGGGATAATTGTCTCACACTGCTACATAAATGATATGAAGAAAAGATGCCAATGACTGAAAATAAACATTAGGTAAAAACTTTTCAAAGTGGGAGACATTTTCCTGCAATAATGCTCTGTTCCAAGTGAAGTAGGATTAACATAACCCAACATGACCCTGCACTTTCTTAATAAATAACCCCAATACTAATTGCACTGCATGGTTTGCAGTAAAATCCATTACTTCACTATATTGGCAGTCACTTTGGGGAGCTGTGAGGGTCTGTGTTATACAGAAGTTCAGGCTAGATGATCACAGTGGTTCCTTCTGGCAGTATTATCTGAATTTATAACCCCTGGAAGTACTGGTTTTGGTACTTACATAAAGGATGATATAATTGAATAGCCCAATGGTTTAGAAGTAAGTCAGGTAGTTAAAATAAACCCGTAGGCCCTCTAAATAACCTTGTACATTGAGATATACAAACCTGTCCAAATCAGTTCAGCCTAAATGATTTTTATATTAGTGGTCGGCAGTAGCTGTAGGAAAGGTAAACAGTGTTTCTTTTACGAATTTCTATGCTGTCTTGCAGATATATGTAACTACTATAAAATGAATTTTAAAAGATTGCTGATGCAGTCCATTTAAAGCATTCCTGGATTTGTAACTGGTGTTTTTAAATGTAAAGAGCTGCAGAGTTTGCTGAATGATTTGTACCTTTTGTAGTGTGTGAGTGGCTTCTTGTCCCCCTGATCTGCCTTTTCAAAACAAAAAGATTACCCTAGTTTAGAGTCACGATAAAGAAGATTTCGTGCTAATTCTCTGTCACTCTGCTTTAGTGCCTAGGATTCCATGTATCTCATAGGTTTTCTTTCTGAGCCACAGATAGAGTTTGAGATATCTACTTTGTCTCTGCAAACAAACACCAGTCAGCTTTTCATATCTTCCTTAACTCCTCTGATATGAGACATTTTTAACAGCAATGGTCTGGAGGTCTTTCACATGAGTCAAGCATATGAAAGTGTCTGTTGCGTATAAAACCACATTGATAAATCATGATAGTATTGAAAACATTATTAGTGTCTGTCATGTTCTCACATTTGCCTGAGAGGTTAGGATATTGATTTAAAACTTTGAAAGATAAACACACAATAATACTGTCATACTTCTTGACGTCTTATGATTTTTTTTCTCTGTTTCTTACAGTTAAAAAGTTAACATTTAATGTTTTGACTAGCTTTATAATATGAAGGAATCTCAGAGCTGTACAGGGCTGCACACAAATCACCCTGCTGCCATGGGCTACTGCATGCCGGAGTATAAAGGCCCAGCTAACCCCAAGCCCACTCAGTCCCTTCTTAGCACCCATTATGGTCATTGGAATTGCTTAGCTTGCATTAGCAAGTGATCTCAGTGTGCTCATTGTAAATTTACTGTCGTTTTCTGGTTTTATTGTTGATTAGTATTTAGTTAATTGTGTAGATAGAATTAGTTTCTTTTTTGGTCCACAGTTTTGGAGTTTCCATTTCTGGGTACCCACAAATGCCTGGGTCACCTGGCTTCAAACCCTGCATCTTTTGTGTAGGCTGATGCCTGTGAGTAACTCTCACTCAAGCTGCTTGAAGTGTTCTGGGGAAGCTCATGTTCAGGATTGTTGCCAAATTGGCAAATTCTATGCCTCACTCTATGCCTAAGACAGAGAAGCCAGCCTAAATTTTTTGCTTATGGAGGAGGCCCTGAGACCTCCATCAGAGTCCAGCCATTCAGACTCAGCACTGAGTACTTCGACATCAGTTAGGAATGTGCCTGCATCATTTCCCCTCCCCAGTGCCTAAGAAGTGGCATAAGACCTCTAAACAGACCACTGAGAGAAGAAGGTCGCCGGCACCACCTAAAGAGAAAAGTCACTGTCTAAGCATGGGGATAAGTAGAGTGCAACCGAAACCCAAGCACTTCTCTTCACTGGTAGCACAGAAACTGATACCATTGACTCTTGCACCCAGGAAAGTACCGTCAAGTCTGAGGCCTGAGGGAGCATCTTCTACATCTGTAGTACCTCAGCATTCTCGGACCATCTCAGTACGGACCACACTGGAGGTGTTTGCGGCAGCGAGAGATGTTTTGCGCCCATCAGTACCAGTATCCCTGGGAGTGCAGGAGACTGCACTCTTGGTACCAGCAGACAAAGGGGTGCCAGTATCATTGGTGCAACACTCAGTGCTGCAACAAACTCCATTGCCTTAGAGTGGGGGCAGCCCCCCCCTTGGTCAGTAGAGGGATTCATCCACCTCTGAATCAAAGATTGGCTCCTATATTTCCCATCCATCACAGCTGGTCTCATTACTCTCCACTGAGGTGTTACTACCCTGGGGTGCCTTGGGATCCTCCAGCTGGAATAGGATCAGGCATGTGGCCGGGGAGTCATAGGGGCTCACTACTGATCCAGTAGTGGTCCTTTTGGAACCTGGGGGGGGACTCCCCCTAGTTTCTAGGTCATACACCAGGTGTTCCTGCTCTGTGTCCTTGAAGAGATGTGGGTAATCTACTCACCAAGTGTCACCTGTTCCTGAGCTTGTCACCAAGCAGCAAGAGGCAGTTCAGAAGGATCCTGCTCCTTCTGGAACAGTCTCAGCTTGTGTTGGCTTGTTCATTCTCCTCTTCTGATGAGGCAATTTCCTTAGGAGGCATCTCACCTCATCCTGATGATTATAAAACTCACCAACAGCTATTGAAGACGGTAAGTTTGGGGATCCAGGTAGAGGAGGTTAAGAAGTCCTCAGACCACTTTATTGATATTTTGGCCACCACAGGACCTTTGCAGGTGTCCTTGCCTATTGAAGAGGCAATTATGAAGCCCATTAATCATTCTGGAAGATCCTTTCCTCCCACTTCAAAAAGGGCTGAATGTAAATATTATGTACCCTCCCAAGGGGTTTAATATTTATACTTTCATCCCCACCCCCAGGCTCTCTGGTGGTGCCAGCAGCCAATGAACAGGAACGAGAACGACAACAGGCAGCAATTCCCAAATCAAACGATGCAAAAGAACCTAGATATATTTGGTAGAAAAGTTTATTCTACTGAGGGATTGCAAATCAGAATTGCCAACCAATTAACTCTTTAGGACATTATGATTTTAATGTTTGGGACTCCGTGTTAAAGTTTAGGGACATGTTGCTGGAGGATGCTAGACAGGAGTTCTCTTTAGTTAATCAGGGGAAATCGGTAGTAAGAACTTCACTACAGGCTGCACTGGACATGGCAGACTCGGCTGCTAGGACTATTGCTTCTGCGATTTCTATGCACAGGTGTTCTTGGCTGCAGTCCTCAATAAGTCTGCAAGAGGTCCAACAAACATTAGAAGACCTGCCTGTGATGTTATTGACAAACTGTGACCATATAGATCATTGTTGCAACCAGGGTCCTATGGTTGCACCAGGTCTTGTACAGAGGAGATCAAGTGGGGTGTCTGTGGAAAGGTTGTAGTTTGCTGGTTGTAATTATGCTGTCTGTATGTGTGTATCATTTTTGTATTTGAAGTTATGAATATTGGCTATGTACTTGTATCTCAATGTGTTTGATTCTAAGTAGCCTTAGTGAAGCATTTGGTCAGCTTCTTGAGAAAGGACTATTCTCAGTAAGTCCCCAATCAAGAAACACTTAACTGACAATGGACTTTGGGAGACGCCAATCCACATCTGAGCTTTCCTGGGAATGTTCAAACTAACATGTAAACAATGGCATCGGCCTGCAAAAAGCTGAATCATTCATAGACATGTGACTTGTCCAGGTGGCTACAAACTCCATCTTGTTGCTGTGACTTTGCACAGAATAACAAAGGGTTTCTGCGCACAAGAGAGAAAATATAAAAGGAAGCCTGGAAGCCTCTCCATTTTGTCTTCAGCTGGCTCAAGATATGGCCTCTCCACCCCCAAGAGATGCCTGAAAGAAACTGGAACAAAGGACAGTAACTACCGGGGTGTGAGTGATTGCTGGCCCCAGACCAGGAAAGAGTCCAGTCTGTGAAAAGCTTATTGGGACATCTCTGAGCGTGAGATTCACCGGTATTCAGTTTTTTAGTATATTAGGCTTAGACTTGCATGTTTTTGTTTTATTTTGCTTGGTAACGTACTTTGTTCTGTCTGTTATTACTTGAAACCACTTAAATCTTACTTTTTATATTTAATAAAATGACTTTTGCTTATTAATTAAGCCAGAGTAAGTAAGTAATTCCTTGTGGAGCAAACAGCTGTGAATATCTCGATCAGTGTTATAGAGGGCGGACAATTTATGAGTTTACCCTGTATAAGCTTTATACAGAGTAAAACGGATTTGTTTGGGGTTTGGATCCCATTGGGAGCTGGGTGTCTGGGTGCTAGAGACAGGAGCACTTCTTACAGTTTTCAGTTGAAAACTGCAGCTTTTGGGGGACGTGGTTCAGACCTGAGTCTGTGTTTGCAGCAGGCTAGTGTGTCTGGCTCAACAAGACAGGGTTCTGAAGTCCCATGCTGGCAGGGAAAATGGGCTCAGAGGTAGTCTCAGCACATCAGGAGGCAGTCCCAAGGGGGTTTCTGTGACCCAACCCATCACACTGCCTTTGAATGGCTTTCACTTTTTTTAGAACAAACAGATTCTAAACTCTATAGCTTGAAGGTGCTTCTAGGGTGACTTTAAAGTTTTTGGAGTTGTATACTCCTGCTCCATACAGGAAACATTTTTGCTGCAGAATAACCCTACGTTATTCTGCCTCTGCTCTTCATCAAGACCTGCAAAGTAGGAAGAGTAAGGGTTATAGACTCAGACCACTTTCTCCTTCTGCATCTGCATCAATGCCTGCTCTATCTAGATTCCCAGGGGCTCCCAAACAGGCATTTTGATGAGTCACTTGAGAACACCATGCCAGTTTCCAGGATGCCTGGTTCCATCTCCCCATGTTTGTAAACTACCTTTCACACTTCCTCAATGTTTGGTCCTGGTTTACACATTTCGGAGAACAACAGTTACGGAAGGTTAGTAACCATTTGTTCACTACTGGGAACCCAGTTCTCTGCCTGCAGGATATGAATAACTCCTAGTCACTACAATGGACTTACTCATCACCTACAGTTTAAGAATAAAGATTTAGCAATGATTAGAGTTTTGTAGGAATCAAATAAATTAACAAATTCTCTTTTTGCTGAGTAGGTTCTTTTGTTGAGTAATATCTGATACCTTGGATAAGCTGGGTCTCCCAGGATCATGACTGGGATTTCAACATCACCAATGGTTATTTTGCAATCTGGAAAGAAAGTCCTTGCTTGCAGCTTTCTGAAAAGACCTGTGTTCTTAAAGATGCCTGCGTCATGCACCTTTCCCGACCATCCCACGCTGATGGTGGTAAAATGGCCCCTGTGATCCACCAGCGCCTACACCACCATTGAGAAGTACCCCTTTTCGTTAATGTACTCTTTTTGGAAAGGTGGTCTGGTGTCCAAGATAGGGATATGCATTCCGTCTGTCTCCCCACCGCAGTTAGGGAACCCCATCATGGCAAATCCATCCACTATGTCCTGCACGTTGCCCAGAGTCACTACCCTTCTTAGCAGAAGTCTTTTGATGGCCGTGCAAACTTGAATCACAACAGATCCCACAGTAGATTTACCCACTCCAAATCGATGCTCCACTGACCAGTAGCAGTCTGTCATTGCAAGCGTCCACAGTTATCGCCACTTGCTTCTCCACTGTCAGAGCAGCTCTCATTTTAGTATTGCTGTGCTTCATGGCTGGGAAAAGCTCTTCACACAGTTCCTGGATAGTGGCCTTATGCAATCAAAAGTTTTGCAGGCAGTGCTCATCATCACATAGCTGCATAACGATGCGGTCCCACCAGTCAGTGCTTGTTTCCTGGGCCCAGAAACGGCACTCAACCATGTCAAGGTGATGCGTGACTGTCTCCAGCAACTGCGAATTGCTCTGCTCTATGTCTTCCAGCAGGGCAGCTTGAATGGCATCACATTGTTCCATGCGGCAGCTCCTGTATTGACTATGTTAATACTGCAGGATAAGGCGTGAGGTGGAAAAGTGTACTCCAAGAGTAGTTATCAGTGGTTCACAATCAAGCTGGAAGGGTCCAACAGGGATCTGTTTTGAGTCAGGTCCTATTCAATACCTTCTTAAATTATTTTGATAATAGCATAGAGAGTACACTTTTATAAAGTTTGCAAATGATACCAAACTGGAAGGGGTTGCAAGCGCTTTGGAGCACAGCCTTAGTATTCAAAATGATCTTGACAAACTGGAGAAATGGTCTGAAGTAAATAGGATGAAATTCACTAAGGACAAATGTGAAGTACTACATTTAGGAAGGAACAATCGATTGCACTAATAACAAAATGGGAAATGAATACCTAGAAAGGAGTACTGAAGACAAAGATCTGGGGGTTATAGTGGATCACACATTAAATCTGAGTCAACAATGTAATACTGTTGTAAAAAAGCGAACATCATTCTGGGATGTATTAGCAGGAATGTTGTAAGCAAGATAAGAGAAGTAATTCTTCCACTCTGCTCAGCACCGATAAGGCCTTAAATGGAGTATTATGTCCAGTTCTGGGTGCAACGCTTTGAAAAACATGGACAAATTAAAGGAAGTCCAAAAAAGAGCAACAAAAATGATTATGGGTCTAGAAAACATGATTTACGAGGAAAGATTGAAAAAACTTGGTTTGTTTAGTCTGGAGAAGAGCAGATTGAGGGGGACATAACAGTCTTCGAATACATAAAAGGTTGTTATAAAGAGGAGGGTGATAAATTGTTATTTTTAACCACTATGGATAGGACAAGAAGTAAGGGGCTTAAATTGCTGCAAGAGGGATCGAGCTTAGATATTATGAAAAACTTCCTAATTGTCAGAGTAGTTAAGCACTGGAACAAATTACCTGGAGAGGTTGTGGAATCTCTGTCATTAAATATTTATAAGAATAGAGTAGATAAATACCTCTCGCAAATGGTCTAGCTAATACTTAGTTGTGCCTCAGTGCAGGGGACTGGATTAGATGACCTATCGCAGGGGTGACCAACCTGAACCTGAGAAGGAGCCAGAATATACCAATGTACATTGCCAAAGAGCCACAGTAATATGGCCCCCCCACCAACTCCAGCATTTCCTGCCAGCTGGCAGCCATGCCAATCAGCACCTCCCTCTCCCTTCCCGTGCCTTCTGCAATCAGCTGTTTCACAGTGTACAGGAGGCTCTGGGACGGAGGTGGGAGGAGCAAGGGTGCAGCAGGCTTAAGAGAGGGGGCAGGCAGGGGCCTTAGGGTAAGGGGTGGAGTGCGGGTGGGACCTGGGGTTGAGCAGTGGAAAGTTGGCACCTGTAGCTCCAGCCCCGGAGTCAGCACCTATGCAAGGAGCCACATATTAACTTCTGAAGAACCGCATGTGGCTCCAGAGCCACAGAGTGGCCACCCCTGACCTATCGAGGTTCCTTTCAGTCCTACATTTTGGTGATTCTACAAAGATCAGGTAATTAGAAGTCTATATGACATGCTTGTGAAGGCATCTTAAAAGAACAAACTTTTCACATGAAATACATGCACACAAAACCAGGTTGCGGTCTTCAGAAAACATGGCCCCAAGTCTGGTGTATATATAGTAGCATTGGCAGACTCTGCTCAGAACAGGCTTAAGATGTAAAAGGTGTTGCAGGTTAGGATGGAGGAGGAGTAGCGGAATTACATGGAGAATTTTGTACTGTATCTTTCTACATGATACCTGGCTATAGGTTGTGTTATTAGGGAAAGGTCCATTGGCTACTGAAGTCCATGGAAGGAATCAGTGCGTGTTGGTCAGTTTCTACAATATTGAGCACTCAAAGGAAGAAAATAATTATTTTTTAATTGTATCTATGAATAATCTGATTCAAATTATACAGAAAATAAATACCTGGGTTTCTATTTATGAAAACCTGTCAGATTATATAACTGACAAGTTTACCGTAATATTTTTAAATTACACTTGAAAAGATTACTTAATCCAGTTCTAGGGCTACATCCTCAGATAGTATACATCGTCCTAGCTGAGCACAGATGCCACTGTAGCTACCTCAGTTTACACCAGCTGAGAATCTGTTCATTAGTGTATTGGATATACGAATTTTATTTTTAGTAAATACATTGTCAGTTGAATAAAATCCCTTTTACTTCTCTATTTCCCTTAATCTAAAATTCTCAATGAGCTCAGTAATTACACATTTTTGTTAAGATTGGCACCTTTAACACCTGTCAGCTATTAAAAAAATCTTTTTAACATAACAGTAATTCAAAAGACAATCTTTTTAAAAAGCATTCATTTTGGATCACTTGTGCAATTCTTGAATTCTTATTTTCCAATTTTTCTGTTGCAGGTAAATATGCTGAAGATATATTTGGTGAGCTTTTCAATGAAGCACACAGTTTCTCCTTCAGGGTTAACTCCTTACAAGAACGTGTGGACCGTTTATCTGTCAGTGTTACACAACTTGACCCAAAGGAAGAAGAACGTAAGTTTACCTCCACACATGACTGTGGTTCTTACATTGAAGAGTATTTCCTTTGTGCTGTAAATAAATTGATATGCAAATGGAAAGAAGGATGATTTTGGGGTTAAGGCACAGGACTGAGAATGGGAGACATAGGTTCTCCTCTTAGTTCTGCAACAGACTTCCTATGTGATCTTGAGCAAGTCATTCAGCCCAAAATTTTCATACCAGGGTGCTGAACACCTACAGCTTCCATTGACTTAGATGGAAGGTGTTAGACATGGCATTACTATTTATTATATTTTTGTTTTTATTAATTAAGTCTAATTCTGGAAGTAAACCTGTACTCAGTTTTTACCGTCATGAATGAGATTTATAAGCACTTGTGTGGGTAAAGTCTTCAGTAATTGACACGTTGTCATTCTTTATTAAAATGTGTACAACTTTGGGCTCATGGTAAAGTTTGAACTGTAGCCCTGTTTGTCAAAGATTGTTTCACATATCTGTCTCAGGACAGCAATAATGCTGTTCAGTTCTCCCTTCTCATTCTTCTCTCGTCCATCATCTACTTATCTTCAGTGAACAACTCATCGTTTAGCTATGGAACTTTGACATCAGAACATCAAGGATTGGCCTTTGCCACCTCTTCCCCCACCTTTTTGGTCCTTTGTGTCTTTTTCTAGATTGTGAAAAATTGACCACTCAGCACTCTCCCTGTCTTTTTCTGTCCACCCTTTTCTCCCTTTCCTTTTTCATGCATAATGCGTATGTAAGGGGGCTCAGACGCACCCAGCGGCGCCTCCTGCTGGGTGCGTTCTGGGAATTAGCTCGTCCAGCCCTGGAGCGCCCTCTGCAGGCCGGGGATCTGGCTTGCCCACTTTCCTCTAAGGCCCATAAGTCCCTCCCAGGACCCGGTGCCCCTTTAACTAGGGTGTTGCCCCTTTAACTAGGGTGCTGCCGCTCCCAGCAGTACCCCACAGATCTGGGTCTCCCCTCCCCAGGGGAACCCCCAACCCACTACCACCACCTCACCTCAGTCTTAGGCTACTGCCAGTCACCAGCTAGCCCCCGTGCCCTGGGGCAGACTGCAGTATAAGCCACTCATCACAGGCAAGGTTGGGTTGGACCTGCTGCCTCGGCCTACCCGTGGGTTACCCCCTGTAACCCCTGTACCTATTGGGCCTTAACCAGGCCTGGAGCCTGGGGTTTTCCTATGCTGGAGTTCCCCAGCTCCTCTAGCCTTCCCCCAGCCCTGCTCCACTCTAGGTCCTTGCAGCCAGGCCCTCCTTCCTCTAAGGCAGAGGAAGGCTCTCTCTCTCTCCTGGCTGCCCTGGCCTTTATAAGGCCAGGCTTGTCTGTTTGGGGCATGGCCCCCAGCTGAGCCTGCCTTCCCACTCAGCCCAGCTTTTAGCAATGCCCTTGCTTAGGGCTGTTTCAAGCCCCTCAGGGCATGAGCGGGGTTCTGTCCTGCTACAGCATACTATAAATTTATTAAAGTACCTTATAATCGTTAATCTGTATATTTTGCTAAAAAATAAATCTTTGATCCATATTTATTGAGGATTTAGTTATTTTTGCCTAAGTGAATTTAGTATTCAGGAAAGGTTCTGGATGACTATCCTGAGATTGAAATCCTCTGCTTTTCCATACTGTTGGATTTCAAGACTTAGTCATGAGATTTGGAAGCTGTCTAACAAGCCAAAATAACTGAACCTTTTGAAGAGGGCTGATCATGTAACCTGTGATGATACATAGAATGTTATAGTTTCCAATTCCAGTTTCTTTTTGACCACACAAAAAAAATCTAACAGATAAGGCCATAACTCTGCGGTAGAGAAAGATGGGTGAATATAAATCTGTCATAATCGCTTCTTTCAAAGAACAAGAATGACAAGTAAGTAATTTCCTTTTCTCCACAGCTTTGTCTACTGTAGCAGGCTTCACAGTTATAATTCTCTGTGTGTGATAGCAGCAGTGGAAGCTGCACTGTAGACAAGGCTGTTTCACCACTAAGTCATTAACCCTACGTGGAATAAAAGGATGTGGGTTCTGTGACTGTTTCTGTCATGGGTCTCCTGTACAGTTAAGCAACATGGTTAAAACACCTGTTCCCTGTCTATACTTAGACAGAATCCACCATTTTACCATTAGTGACAGTATGAAGTTTGGCAGTATAGATGCAGTGCAGAAGTAAATGAGTTATAAGAGAGCTGAAGACTTGAAAAAAAATGGAGAAGCAATGTTTTAGGCCTGTTTCTCTGGAACACAGTTTGACCTAAGGTGCAACTGTCAAAAATAAGGCACAAATGACATGCTTAAAGAATTGTTACCAGAGTGAGTATAAGAACATGTAAAATATTATTTGGGTGATTGATTCAACGTAGAGTTTCAGAGCTAGCTATGGAAGGAGTTTAGGAGGAGCCCACAGCATTACTTTATTAGTATGAAAACTAGTGAAAATTGGATCAGTTATAATGACAATGACTTATTATAGGGACTCATTGACCAGATCCTCAGCCAGTATAAATCATTGTATCAAAGTTAACTTCAGTGAAGAATACTGATTTACACCAGCTGAGATTCTTTCCTTTAGAAATAATGTTGAGCCTTGAGAAAACAAGTAGCTCAAAAAACACCACTGGGGTGACTTAGGCAGAGGACTAGCGGGTAGGATTTGTGTACAACTTAAGTGGTATATAGGCATTGTGTTGGCCCTCAGCATGGGGTCAATTGCTCCTCAACTGAGCAAGATCACCTTTCACCATCCAGATTTAGCGTAATTTCCACATTTCCTGAAAACCTAAGTAGGGAAGCTATTGTTTATAGACAGAAACAGACACAAAATATTTAAGAATCCCAAATCAGATCACTCCACTTTTTGGAATGTAATCTCAGGCAGAGATTAAGATTCCAGTTTTCAATACAAACATGTTCCAGTTCTGGATGATTAGTTGCAGTTAAAGCTCCATTCATGGGGAAAGAAAATGTTAACTAAAGTGAGGATTCATGTTGCATCCTATAGGAACTGTGGAGTTTATATAACTTCACTTTCCAAGACTAGAATGAGTAGAAGGAAGTTTTGCATTCTTATTGTGGTGCTTTTTTCAGTTGTGGTGGATAATATAGCTATTCTGTTTAGAAATGAAAAACACATTTCTTTTGAGATAGCTGCATCACTGATGGATCATACCATTAAGCTGAGACAGCTTGTGATCAAGGTTCTCTTTGTGGGACAAGCAGCTGCTAAAATTGATAGACTGAACAGTCTGCTCAGTCTTTTGGCTTATTGTAAAACAACAGAGTCTGAACGTTTGGTTGGTCTGTTTTATAAAATTAGGAAAAAATGCACCAGATTTTCAAAACCTAATCAGCATACCAGGCCCATACTGTGGAACCTAGTCTTGTGGAAACTATCAAGTTCTTCATCTTTATAAGATTGTTTGCCTGAAATCGCCCACCCTATTAGCAGGTGTTTATTCTTCTGTGGAATGTTAAGTGTGCTCTCCTAATTCTAAACAGGTGACTTGTAACTGGCCTGGATATAGGGAAGGTGGGAGTAACCTTAGAGGGAGTTTCTAGGGCAGGAGTTCTCAAACTGGGGGTCAGGACCCCTCAGGGGGTCATGAGGTTATTACATGGGGGGACGCGAGCTGTCATCCTCCACCCCAAACCCCACTTTGCCTCCAGCATTTATAATGGTGTTAAATATGTAAAAAAGTGTTTTTAATTTATAAGCAGGGGGTCACACACAAAGGCTTGCTATGTGAAAGGGGTAACCAGTACAAAAGTTTGAGAACCACTGCTCTGAGGTAAGGCTGAGCAGTCCTAAGGTAGGAATCCTAGGAGTAGCCAAACCCAGTGTGAAGGTCTGAACTGAATTTTATGTTGTTAATTTCAGGGTTGTTAAAAACTAAACCCAGGAAGGTGAGTTGTTGACTCTGACATGTTTGGTATTTGTTTTAGCACAGATTTTTAAAAGCAACTGCTCACTGAATTACTGCTGATTTTCCACAAACTCATGATTTGCCTGAGGAGCTCTCACATTCTCCAAGTCTCCTGACAACTGAGAGTAAAACTACATACACCTTCCCTTTTTCAAGTAAAGGACTATGCTTAGAATGATTGGATTGAAAGATTTCTTAGTGAGCAACTGTAATCTTATAACAGATGTGATGGTGGGAGTATGTCATTTTCATGCTTACTCATGGCAATCCAGTTATTGGTTTAAAATGTAAGTATTTGGGGAAATTATGTCTGTGCGGATGTGGTAAACATTCAAATTTCACAAAAAAACACAGGGCCCATTTTGCTTGATGGAGTTAAGGTTCTGAGGATATTACAGAGTAGTGAGATGGGTATTCATACTTTCTTGCACAAATGGCCTTTGACAAGTTCAGTTATACGCTTACATACTAGGCACTAATGGCTGTTTGCTGTCAGACAGGAGAGAGATTGTTAAAATAATATTTAGCCCAAAATGCACTACAAATGCTTTTGACAATACTGCATATATTCTTGCATATGTTTTCTAAACCACACTGATAAGGAAGTAGAAGAATGTTGCAGTTAAACAAAACAGAGGTAAGAGGGGGATGCCAGTCCACCAATTTCATGATCATGCAGCATGACCCAAGTGGCAACTCAGTATTGGTTCCTCATTCTCTAGGCTAGCAGTGCCTGGCAGTATTTTACAGGAAAAGTTGGGGTACTTCCTGTCTTCCTAAGTAAGCCTGTCTTACTGATCCAGGATTGTCATTTAACAAATTCCTTGAAGGAGCTATAGCCAGCACTCCTTGCTTAGAAGAACAGGTTTGCTCAATGTGAATCCTTTGATAGGGGAATGACGTGGGGAAATGGGGGGACCTATAGTAAGTACATCTCTCCCCAAAATGAGAGATGGGGGAAATCATTCGTTCTTTACCCGGCTTCTCTGGCTTTGAATTTTAAGGGTTCACTTACAAACAGTTCTTGCTCTCATCTGGGCTAAAATAATATCGAGGTTTTTAATGGAGGAAAATGGTTTATGATTTAAGTAATAAAATCTAAAAAGTTTGGCAAATTAGTTTGGTAAGTTACAGGAGTGTAAGGACAGAGGAGGGCTCATGGAGCCTCCTGTCTTAAACCCCCATGCGAGATTCAAGCAAATCTCAGTCCTTATGCTCAACTGATTGCAAAGAATGCATTTATTTAGAGGTGCTAGCCACTCCAAAGGGGTTAGGAAGGAAGCCTTACTGTGGTCCCACCCTCTGACCAGCCATGTAGCAGAGCATATGCTGCACCCTCTGAAAGTGTGTTGGAATGACACCACTGCCCCTATGCGCCATGGGGCTAGGAGAGGCTTTATATCAACATATGATTTTTTTTTCTTCCATTAGAAATTTTTACCATACAAAACTGAGTGATTTACAGAAGCCCTGTAAAAACGTCACTGCCTTCTGTTAGACTTAACTTGTATGGCAAGGGGAGGCGTGGGGGGGGGGGGGGGTCATCTATACCAGGATACACATCAGATGATTCTCTTTTGATATGTCACTGGGTGTTCTCTTTCAGCAGCCAATAGCAGAGATATCTTTTAAGATGTACAGTGTCCATACAGCAACAAAGAAAAGAAGAAAAAATTCACTTTTAGGGGCTCACAGCATAAATGAACAGTCAGAATGAAGTACATTTGGGCAAGATACAGATACTTGACATGAACTTTGATTTAGGGTTGACAGAAGAAACTGAAGTTTTGAAAGGACTTTGAATTTCCCTCATAATTTTATATGAATAAAATCTAATGCAAAAGAAGAAAAATCAGATCAGGAGAGTGACTGAATTGTATTTGCTACGCACTACCCTGAAGCATAGAAATATATGGTTCCGCCAGGAACTCCAGGAAGCATATCTCAGGGATGAAACAAGGAACGTAGAGAATTACTGATTTTCTACAAGAAAAAATGTGGAGAGGAAAGAACAGAAATTATATGGTGTTGTGACAGGCATTCATACATAGATTTTATAAAACAAATCCGAATATTGCATCAATTACTTTAAAAACTTGATATTGTTTGAATCAAATGTACTGAGTTTGTCAGAAGTTATTAATTTCACAAAATCAGTGATCACACATTGAAATCGAATAACCAGAAATGGGTTTTAATGTTATCAGAGCTAGCTAGCATTTGAATTATTTCCACCTTATGTATTTGCTTAATACAGTGTAAAAAAGAAATCAAAATGGTTTCCAACACTGAGCTGCTCTGTTTAAATTAATGAATCCATAACATCTGAAAAATTGTAGCTTAGAGAGGGAGTGTCCATATATTTTGAATATAAGGTATCTTTCCCTCATTTTCTTCTCATCAGAAAGCCTTCTATATTACTTTGTTCTCCCCATACCAGTGATGCTATTCTTGTATATAGAGGAAGAATAATTGTTATTCATTCAACTTAATTGAAAACAATGTAGAACGAATATTTTTCATTATACATGATAATAGGCATGTGTTAATAAAATTAATTCTTCAGTGAAAAATAATAGAAGCATTCAGCCTGTTTTGGCTGTGGCTAGCATGGTGTTACACTCCAGCTATGAAATTATTTCATGAGAAATCAGTGCTGTAAGTATTATCATAAGTTAACTGAAGAAATACCTAATGAATTCTCTGAAATCTTTTCTTTTAATAATTTATTTTTAGAACATAAATGTAGCATCATAAGATATAAAATTCCTTCTTGTAGTAAAAATAATTTAAATCCATTGCACTGGAGATGTGGTTTCTCTGCAGCGATGTTTTATTTAATTTCCTTGTTTAACATGCATTGATTTCTGAAGGGGTTGGAGGAGGTGTGTGTTACACACACATCCTATAATAATTGAAAGACTAGTGAGTTAACTGTTAGTGGTTATTTGTGAAAGTAGTTGTGTCCAAACTATGAAGTAAAGAATGTGATCCATTCATATTGTTGCTCTTGTAAAGAAAACTTACCAGTTTTACCTGCAGTTCTAAGAATTTCTTAGTGCCATTAATCTTGAAGTGCTAGTACAGATAAATTATTTAAAATCTGTGTAGGTGGAAATTTTACAGTGCTTTTGTTAAGAATAATCATCCTAGCTTTCATGCCTTTCTCTTGACATACTAATATACAGTGCAGTACTGATACCAAGTGTAGCAAGTCATTAACAAATAATAGTTGTGTATCACTCCCTAAAAAAAAAATGGTGTCCTGGGAGAAGGAAAATGTATAAGCTAAGAGCTGATCTGTCTATTTTGCTATGTTCATAGAAGAGAATGCCTTATAATTGTGTTTTTAATTTTAACACATTGGAAGCCAAACATAGTACATAAGGTCTTTGACTTTTGCAGCACACCTGTGCTAAATGCTGTGGTAAATGGAAAATTCCATGGCACCAGAGAAATAAGTGGAAAAATTCAAAAACTAATATTGTTGGATTAAATATTTAAATGAATAAAAGTCATTAGTTTAATTTTTAATTCAATACAAACGTCTTTTTTGAATGTTTAAGTGCACCTTTAGGTTTTTAGTGTTTTAGAAACATCACTTTTCACAGAATTAGTTACCACAAGGGAAAGATTAATAGCTGAGAAATGTTATATGCAGTGGTGGGCAACCTGTGCCCCATCAGGGTAATCCACTGGCAGGCCACAAGACAGTTGGTTTACATTGACCGTCCGCAGGCACAGCAGCCTGCAGCTCCCAGTGGCTGGGTTTCACCGTTCCTGGCCAATGGGAGCTGCAGGAAGCGGCACGGGCCGCAAGAAGAACTGGCCACTGCTTCCCACCGCTCTCATTGACCGGGAATGGCAAACCGCGGTCACTGGGAGCTGCGGGCGGCCGTGCCTGCGGACGGTCAATGTAAATAAACTGTCTTGTGGCCTGCCAGCAGATTACCCTGACAGGCTGCAGGTTGCCCACCACTGCATATAACATTTCACAGCTATTAATCTTTCAATGAAATCCAGTGAAGTGCTGCGCACCATGAAAGATTTGCGGGCTAGCCTCCGGTCCCTCGGCATTCATATACCTGCCACAAGAAGGAGACAATAAAGGTATCAACCATATCAGTGGCCTAGATACCCGACATACACACAGTAACAGCAGAGGCCTTACAAACAACACCAGCAACGACAGAGACCACAACGACAACGCTCTCTACCACCCACGGCATCTCAACCTACTTCCTCTAATAAGCAAATTTGAAGGCTTGGTCGAGGGTCTGGAAGACCTCTCCCACATTCCACCACATATACCATCCACCAGCTATTTGGAGACGGTTTGCTCCCATTCTACCTCTAGTGGGCAGCTATCACCATGGACAAATGGGCCATACAAGTCATCCAAACGGGGTATACCATTCCTTTCCTGTCTATACCACACACCCACGTACCCTCCCCGTCCCTCTTCATGGACCCTTCTCACAAATATTTACTACACCAAGAGGTAGATCATCTCCTCCAATTAGGGGCAGTGGAGACTGTTCCTGCTCAACACAGGGAGGAGGGATTTTACTCCCACTATTTACTCCCACTAGATTGAAGCTAATACTAATGAAGCATGCCCTAGCTCCTGAAGGGTCCACTCCCCCCGCGCACACACACACACACATTTGTATATCAGCATCTATGTTGCAGACAGCCTTGGTCACTGTTGCTGCTTCATCTGCAGCCCTGGACAATAAGACCTCAAAAAAGAGGAAGCATTCTTCTCCCAGCAGGGAAATGAAGAGAAGGGGAAGATCACTGCATATTACCTACTCTTGGGAGACCTCTCATCTTTCTAAGGGTACAGCCGAGTCTCGGACTGGGTCCGGTATTGAGGCATCGGTTCTGAGGAAGAAGACCTACTCAGATGTGCCTACCTCAAGAGCAAATACCACAGCACCACCATCTACTCCCTTTAGACATAGTGAGACCCACAGGGCTATCATTCATACCTTGGTACCGGTATCTCGCAATATCTCTGAAAGAGGGCAGGACACTACAAACATCTTGGTACTGCAACAACCTCCATCTCACCACCCAATACCGACTTGAGCTTCAGGTGATGGATATCCAAGCCCTCCACCTCCTTCCAGGTTCCTTTCTTCAGAGGATCTTCTTATCTCTGAACCTGAATCGCAAATTATAGGAGGATCTACCACCATTGCCTCCCTGGTACCACTACAAAAGCAGCATGTCGGGACTGGTTTATACCTCCATCTTTCAGCACAGATTAGAACATCAGAGGGCTCCCCCTGCCTTAGTTCCGAGGAAGACACCTCCGACTCAGAGATCTCAGTACATGGATTCATCCTGGTACTGTACTATCCTACCCCATCCCTATGAGCCCCTTGCATGAAGACCCAAGCCTGGGGAACCATCCAGATATCATCGGCTCAGAGACTATAATTATCATTGGGTCCCTCCCCGGTGGGGTCACTGAGACCGTTGGGTCTCTACAGTGACCAACTTCATTGGATGCCTAGGAGAAAGCACCAGTACCATACTAGCCATGAGCTTCTACAGAATGTCCTTGCACCTCTGCACTTTTCCAGGACTGGAAGATGTACAAAAGGAAGAGGAGACTCAGGCAGAGAAGATCTCACCTCCATCTGGAAAGTCTTCATTTCTAGTTGAGGTGGTGATGCCACCAATGGCCTCTTACAAAGATGATTTCAAAACATTCCAGTAACTCCTGAAAAGGCTAGTGGATTCCCTTTCAAATCCCACTAGAGGAGGTGCAAGAGCTCAAACATTCCCTGGTGGACATCCTGACATCCCTAGGTAAACATTGTCCTACCTATATCTCCCACATATTCCCTGTGGCAAACACCTGCCACAATTCCACCAATCTGTAAGTGGGCAGATAAAAAAAATACTGCATCCCACACAAAGGAATGGAGTACATCTTCTCTCACCTTAACCCCAATTCCTTTATGGTGGAGGCTACCAATGAGAGAAACTGTCAAACATGATCTAGGGCCTCTCCATCGGATAAGGCTGGACTTGATGGGAAGGAAGAACTTTTCATCAGCCACTCTCCAATTTCATATTGCCAAATGCTAGGCCTTGATGGCAAAATATGATTTCAATACATACTTCAAGTTTACACTTTTTATTGAGCATTTGCCACAAGACCAGAAAGATCAATTCCAGTCTGTCATCACTGAAGGACAGTTGATAGCAAAAACCTCTCTGCAAGCTGCCTTAGATGCCACTCACACACCTTCCAGGTCTATGGCCATGGTAATGGTCATGAGAAGAGCATCCTGGATCCAATCCTTAGGACTTCCAAGAGAAGTTCAAAACAAGGCGGTAGACCTTCTGTTTGAAGGACCTAAGCTCTTTCCCAAGCATACAGATTCCTTTCTCCACATACTCAAGGACTCCAGGACAGTGTTGCAATCACTGGGGATTTATGTGCCTGCAATGAGAAGCCAGTTTAGTGGGTCTCAAACTGCTCAGAAATGGAGACCTTTCCACTACCATCAGCACACTTTCCCTAAACCTCAGGAGCCTTCAGGAGAAAGACTAGACTCAGAAACAAGGGACTCCCACCCCTACTTCTCCCCAATCAACCCCTCTCTAAGAGACATTTCTGATGCCTTCATTGGTGGCATCAAGTATTCCACTCCACTGGATCACCAGTTGTGTGACTACCCCTCCTTTGGAGACCCACTCTTTTTTACTACCTACCTGCCAGGGAGTACCCTACTTCAGACAAGTGGATACTGGACGTCATGAAAGAGGGCCATTCTATCCACTTCCATTCTATTCCTCCATCTGACCTCTGCTCTCTGTCCCTCTTCTGGGATCCATCTCGTGAGAAACACTTAAAATAAGAGGTCCACTGTCTCTTTCTGGGAGCTATAGAACCAGTCCCATTTATTGTCTCTGGGATCACAAAATGGGAGTAGGTGAATTGTGAATGATGATTTAGTGAGTTTCAAAACAAAGAATACAAGGTGGTTGGGGCCTGACCTCCACACACAGTATGCTAAAATGCATAATTACAATCAGTGCTTAATTTGTAATGAAAGAGATGCCAGGGTCAAGCAGTTAGGCACTGGAGCTCAAGCAATTTTTTTACTTTCATAATTGACACAGCAAGCCCAGAGGTGCCAGGGCCATGAACTGCCAAGCCTAGAGGTGCCTGAGCTCTGCCCTGGCAAGTCCTGGCACAAATTAAGCACTGATTACAATATGATCAGAGCATAATTAATGCAGACAGAATTTTGGGCACCAAACCCAAGTAAAGAACAATACATAAGAGCTAGAATTACAGAATGCAATCATTTCTCAAAGATTGCATCTGTGGATCCCCCCTTATTTTGAGCACACATTCCTATGTGCTGCAAATCCTAGAACTACTTAAAGCGGTAAAACATGTCCCTCACACAGAGCCAGACACTGGGGGTGAGGGCCATGTCGCCAACCATTCTCAGTGCATTTCATCCAGTCGTCCTGTCCTTTAATGCAATTTATTAATGGTTTAGTAGCTAATCAGTTTTAAATTAGGAAAACCCACCCACCATTTGATAAAGATCATTAATTTAGTGAGAGATCTGTGCTTCTTTACAGTTGGTTTTCGATCTATAAAAAGTGGGATCTGGACAAAATGTCAGGTTTTGAGTGGTGCATTTTCTTGTCAAAATATTTGTGATGACCCAACCAACGCATTTGCTGCCTGAAATGCCTAGGTGAGAAGGGCATTCCCTAAAGTTCTATTCAGTGTTTCACAGGACATAGTTCTACATCTACATCCTGAATTTAAGGTGGTTTCTTAACTCTGTCTCAGTCAGTAGATTAACCTCCCAGGTCTTCTCAAAGCCTCTTCAATTTATGTAGCTTAATTTCCACATGTAAGTTAATGTCCAAAGACCATATGAGCTATTATTTTAATTAAAACAAAGCCTTTTAGAAAATTGGAGATTGCTCATTGTCTTCGGGGACAAGTCTAGGGGAAAGTAATTTCTGGTCCAAGGGAAAGGTAATTTCTGTTTAACAACTATCAGGACTACTATGGTCAGACAGGAAATCTGGTGGCAGAGGGTCACTCTACTAAATGTAAAGTGACTTCTAAGCATGCTTAAAGAATCTCACCTTTTCTGAAATCTGTAAAACTCCTACATGGAGCTCATATCGCAACGATTACTCTCTTATGGGAGCTGAATCAGATGCTCATTTCTGGAGAGAAAATTTTTAATAAAGAAAAAGTGGTTACTTACTGGTAACTAGAGTTTTCTAAATATCCACCTTCATTCCCTACTTCTTTCAAGTCTTTGGACAGGATTTTAAATAGAGGAAGAGAACTGAGGGCATTTGGGTCCATGGACTGTTTATATAAAATTCTCACAAAACATTCAGATCCACAAGGGATGATGCTTGTGACGCTCAAGAACGTATGGTTTTAAATGGTGCTGGGAGTGCAGTGCTGAGGTAAGAGTTCACAGAACTGTAGATCTGCACAGACATATTTGCCAGTTCCAAGTGAATAGCCTCTTTTCGGGAATGTTTTTGGTGTAGAATCTTTTCATTAGGTGTACATTGGAAAGACTGTAAAAACTCTAGTGCCTAACAGATTTCTTTTAAAGTGAGCTATAAAATACAAGATTTAATATTTCTTTGAAATGTAAATTATTTCTATCAGAATAGCTAGTTCCTGTCAGCACGCTGATATGCTACATAGCTCATCCTTTGCTCTAAATTGCAGGTCATACTTTAATGATACTAAGGGGAGTGAAATCTAAGAAGCAGCTTACCAGGTGGTAAAATATTATTACCAATTTATAGTACTGATGGGTTTTTATTTCATTTGTAAGGCAGCTTCAAACAAAACCCAGTTGCCATATGTTGCAGTACCTCTATTTTAAATACTTGCTTTTTCTATTTTTTTCCTTGAGTTGAAAAGATAAACGGACAAGGATCTCTCTTTCAGAACCTCACATACAATATGTTGGTAATGCCTGTCAAAAAGATGAGCTATTTTAAATTACTTGGAAACTCTGTATTGGCAGGGAGTAAGATTAGCTGATGTAGTGGGTCTTTTCACGGAATCCTAGGAATAGAGTTGGAAAGGACAAGCTTGCACTTATTGTATTAATACAGATCCTCAAATGAGCAAGTGCATTTAATGTAAAATGAGAGACATTTAAATGTTGAATAAAGAGCATATATAGGGTCTCGTTTGTGTACTACAACTAAGACATGCACTGGGATTTCCACATATACAGTGAGTTTGTGCTTCCTGAGAAGTTTATTAACGAAACATTTTGGATATTGCATTATTTGTACTTGCAGCATAGCAAGGCTTCTTATGACTTTCAGAGGCTATTTATTTCACAGTATATTTCTACATATTCTTTGCTTTGTGACCTTCCATTTCCTTTAATGATGTCATCATAATGTGGTCAAATGTTTTGAACCAAAAAGCTGCTTTTTCATGACAGGATCAAAGAATGTTAAAGGAAATGCTAGTAGCAGTTTTGAATTCCACAATATATAAATAACCCTCAGAGATCAGATAACTTCTTAAGTTTAGATGAAAGATAATCTGTTGAGCTTTGTGAACTAAATGCCCTGGGGAGTGATCTTCCCCTTTTGTGAAGCTTGTGTAGTTGCCTCACAAAAGTGGGGAGGGGAGGTCTATATCTAGAAGAGGGAGACTGATGATTTGGACATTTTAGGCCTGGAAAGGTGGAAGACAAGGTTATTCATTCTAAAGACTTAACAAAGACAACTGATGATAGAAAAGAGAAGATATAGAACAGTTCATGTCTCAATAATTTGGCAATGTTTTAGGAGATGTGTTATATAGTTTTATGAAGGTCAGATATAAAAAGCAAAAAAACACTTTGTATGCGTTTTATTTGACCAAAAATGTTCCAAATTAACCCCTTCACTGCTGTCTGAGGGTACATGTGTTCAAATAGATTTGTACTGATTTTTTTATTAGAATGTGTTTCAAACTAAACTCCTGTATGGCATTTAAGACTTTAAGGGAGTGCTGTGCAGCACTGAACATGGACAGTCGTGCATATCTTGCACAGAACTTTGAAAGCAGAACAGTTAAGTTTATGAAATAGTTCAAGGCCTGATTTTTAGATCAAGTTAGCCCCAACCTCTGTTTAAGTGCAGTTTTTAGCTAGCAAATTACTTGCAATTCATGGCAGGCAAAATATATATGTGCACATGGTTGAATGCAAAATTGTGCCTGCAAAAATGGGAATCCTCTCTAAAACTCAAGTCTCCATTGTTCATGGAATTCAAGATTACTGTTGGTGCCATTGTCAATTGCTTTACTCCCATCTAGCTGGGATTTTCTGTTAGTAATAGTATTATTCATGAAGTCTTGAAAAGGCTTCCGAGCACCTAACTAGACAAGGTTTTCACAGGGATAAAATATCTCATAACGAAATAGATCCTAAGACCGGGGGGAGGGGAGAAGCCTCCCAATAACACCATACATAAAATCTCAAAAGACAAATTAAAAAATGAACAAAAACTTTAGCCTCACAAAAAATGTCATTGATGTGATTTGGTAAGCGTGGAGAGAATTCCAAAGTTGCAGGCCCTTTGTGGAAAAAGTCCTGCCTTCTGCCCTCTTGTGATTATACAGTGGAACTACCAGCTGTTCCAGGTTTCAACTGCTGCGATGGGAAGAAAGTAAGGCAGCAGACAGTGCCTCAAGTAGATTGGCTTTTATGTGCTTATGCTAGGGCTGTTGATTAATCAGTTAACTCAACCGATTAATTAAAAAAAATTAATCGTGATTAATCACCATTTTAATTGCACTGTTAAACAATAGATTACCAATTGAAATGTATTAAATATTTTTAAATGTTTTTCTACATTTTCATATATATTGTATTCTGTGTTGTAACTGAAATTAAAGTGTATATTATTTTTGCTTACAAATATTTGCACTGTAAAAATGATAAAAGAAATAGTATTTTTCGATTCACCTCATAGAAGTACTGTAATGCAATCTCTTTGTTGTGAAAGTGCAACTTACAAATGTAAGCGCTTTTTTGTTTAAAAAAAAATGTAAAACTTAAGAGCCTACAAGTCCACTCAGTCCTACTTCTTGTTCAGCCAATCGCTCAGACAAACAAGTTTGTTTACATTTAAGGGAGATAATGCTGCCCGCTTCTTGTTTACACTGTCACCTGATAGTGAGAACAGGCATTTGCATGGCACTTTCGTAGCCGGCATTGCAAGGTATTACAAGCCAGATATGCTAAAACATTCATATGCCCCTTCATGCTTCGGCTACCATTCCAGAGGACATGCTTCCATGCTGATGATGCTCGTTAAAAACAATAAGCGTTAATTACATTTCTGACTGAACTCCTTAGGGCAGAATTTTATGTCCCCTGCTGTGTTTCACTCACATTCTGCATATATTTCCTGTTATATCAGTCTTCGATGATGACCCAGCACGTGTTGTTCATTTTAAGAACACTTTCACTGCAGATTTGACAAAATGCAAAGAAGGTACCAATGAGAGATTTCTAAAGATAGCTACAGCACTCGACCCAAGGTTTAAGAATCTGAAGTGCTTTCCAAAATCTGAGAGGGACGAGGTGTGGCGCTTGCTTTCAGAAGTCTTAAAAGAGCAACACTCCGATCCAGAAACTACAGAACCCAAACGACCAAAAAAAAAAAATCAACTTTCTGGTGGCATAGGATTCAGATAATGAATATGAACATGCGTCGGTCCACACTGTTTAGGATTGTTATCAAGCAGAACCCGTCGTCAGCATGGACACATGTCTTCTGGGATGGTGTTTGAAGCATGAAGGGACATATGAATCTTTAGCGCATCTGGCACATAAACATCTTGCGATGCTGGCTACAATAGTGCCATGAGAATGCCTTTTCTCACTTTCAGGTGACATTGTAAACAAGAAGCGGGCAGCATTATCTCCTGCAAATGTAAACAAACTTGTTTGTCTGAGTGATTGGCTAAACAAGAAGTAGGACTGTGTGGATTTGCCAGCTCTAAAATCTTACATTGTTTGTTTTATTTTTGAATGCAGGTTTTTTGTAGGTAATTCTACATTTGTAAGTTCATGATAAAGAGATTGCATTACAATACTTGTATTAGGTGAATTGAAAAATACTATTTCTATTGTTTTTTACAGTGCAAATACTTGTAATAAAAAATAAATATAAAGTGAGCACTGTACACATTTTATTCTGTGTTGTAATTGAAATCAATATATTTGAAAATGTAGATAACATCCAAAAATATTTAAATAAATAATATTCTATTATTGTTAAAAGTGTGATTAATTGGGCGATTAAGCGCGATTAATTTTTTTAATCGCTTGACAGCCCTAGCTAATTGGCTACAAAATCAGACTGAAGAAAACCCTGAACATTTAATCATAGGCACTCTTTTAAATCATTATTTTAAAAGACCGTTGTGACATTTCTGAATGTGTGAGCAGGGGTACTGGAACAATTTTTATAGTAGGGGTACTGACAGCCATTGAACCAAACTGTTCCAGCACCTGTGTGCATGAGACTGAGGGACCTCCAGAAAAAAACAAATTTCTAGGGGGGATGAGGGGAGAAACACAAATCCGTTTCTTTAAATATTGACAGGATTGAAAGTTCTGTTCAAAATCAACTCTATTACTACAAAATTTGCTTTGTTGCAGTATAGAATGATTTTGAAGAGAAAAAACACCACAGCTTGCTGGTATAGGTTGTACTCCTTTTATTTGTCAAATCTGAAAAACTGACATTAGTTAGGAGGGGAAAAAAGGCCAAGCTGGCAACTGGACTCCATGGGAAGCGTTTGGGAATAAGGGAAGGAGAAAGATGTGATGTTGAACTATTCCATGAATCTGCAGTGCAAATGTCATCTGTTGCCATCATTTTTTTTCAATTAGCCTTCTGAGGCTCCTAATAAGAATTCTTGTAGCACAATCTGCTTGATGTTCTTTAAACCATAAAGGTTGTATAATAATCTAAAGTATCACATTAACCTTAATTTTGAGTATTGTCTAAGGATTTATTAAACATATTTGCTACTTATGAATCAGTGTTTAAGCTTATCACTGTTACACAGGGCTCTTGCCCATTCTCTTTATTTGAATCTTGCATACTGATCATTACAGGATTTTTAAAAGTTTGTTAGGAGTTACAAGCAATTAAGTTAAATTGAAAAGTCACATCTTGATTCAGAAATCTGTTTAGAAAGATATTTTACTGGTTTCATGGAATGGAATGAAAGAGAGCGAACTACTTACCAGTAAGTCCTATTGACTTCAATGAAACATGCTTAAGTGCTTTGCTAAATTGGGGTCTCAGTGGTACTTCGGTGTCAGCGCTGCATATGCTAGGAGTGCAAATTTGTCCCTATTCATGTTAAGGAGAGCTAAAGGCAAGAGCCCCCACATGAAGATGACACAGTTTTTAGTACCGTAGGATCATGAAATAGAATGGGTTAACTTTAGCAGGTACCTCTGAAATCTAGAACCATATTTTTGTGGCTGTGGTGGTCCAGCTGGGATAAAGTCAACTTGTGTGGGAAAACAGAATTCTGTTATCAACCTGAGTCCAAGTGAGCAAAAGTTTCCTGTGATAAGTCACTGATAATGCAACAGAACATACAATACATGTTTTCATGTTGTCTGACTATATCACTAAAAGCTATATGATCTTATATACCACTGTAAAACTGGGGTCCTGCTATGACAAATAAATCATTAATAGTAATGCTTACCACTTATAAAATGCTTTACAAGTTCACAGTGATTTT
Source organism: Chelydra serpentina (assembly GCA_037349315.1). Taxonomy (NCBI): domain Eukaryota; kingdom Metazoa; phylum Chordata; order Testudines; family Chelydridae; genus Chelydra; species Chelydra serpentina. Next base: position 52,792,132 of record JBAIAC010000010.1, read on the forward strand.
CCAGGATAAATGTAATGAATCAGATAGATGTAACCAAATCAAGTGTTGTTGGCCACTCTTTTTTATTTTGATGTTCCTTTTCAGTGTCATTGCAGGATATTACAATGAGAAAAGCTTTCCGGAGTTCCACAATTCAAGATCAGCAGCTGTTTGATCGCAAGACTCTGCCTATTCCTTTGCAGGAGACTTATGACACTTGTGAACAACCTCCCCCACTCAACATACTTACCCCTTACAGGTAAGTGTGAAAAATCAGAAAAAAAATTCTTTTCCCCCCCCCCGGTAACTTATAGCAGTATTCTGACACCATTACTCATGTTGAGTAGTACCGTAGTCTTGGGGTAGTCCCATTAGCAACAATGAAACTACTTGAGGAGTAAGGATGGCAAAATCTGGCCATCAACGTTAATACTACTGTGAATTTTATGCCCAGCTAACATTGGTAAGAAAGTCATTCTAAAGCTCCATATTTGTTAAACACTGTGTTTCTACTGAAAAAGAGAAGTAAAGTTAAAACTAAAGTCCTTTTAAGATGCATTCTGTTTCTGCCAAGGAGTTACTGTATAGTGTATACAATCCTGTGACTTGAATCTTATATGGTGTGACCAATTTCACAATAGCATCTACGAGAAAAGGGAAAAAGATCATTCCAAAAGGTTTGCGCTTTGTTGCCATGTTCTGTGGTTTCTGGCAGAGCGCAGTCAAAACCACATTTTATTCTAAGACTTGATACAGCAAAATTAAGTGGAAAGAAAATATTCTCTTCCTGTGACATTGACATTCAAGGCAAATTTGATGCCGAAGAGCACATCATAAAATGGAAAAGACATTGATTTTTAGTCCATTACAGGTTTCTATTTATTGAATGATGATAATATAACATGACAGTTAGAAAGAAGCTAATTTTAAAAAACAGGTGATTACACTGTTGTGGTTAGTACAAAAAATGAGCTGAGGGTTTGTTGCTTTCCTAAAATTACGTTGAATACCTATTTACATGAAAAACTGGTCCCTCAACTTGTACTTACTGTTTTGGGAGGTAGATTAGAGTCACATTTTAAAACAATTTAGGGTGAGTGGTTTCATTTATTTGGGACACTTGTTATCCCACAACTAGCATTAAAACGTATTTCTAAAATAAGGAGCTGACTACAAGGAATGATGGGGAGGAAAGTTTTAGAGGCACCAACATGAGAGTATTAGTACTGGAAATAACTAACTGAAATAATAAAAGCTGAGCATACAGAGGAAGAGAGAACTCAGAAAATATTGCTCCCACGGTGTTATCCTCAGGCAAGGTGTCTGGATTTTCCAGCATAAAGGTTTAATTCAAAAAGCAGAAGAATTAGTCTGTCATAGATTCCTATCCTCAGTAGAGCTGTTTGCAGATCTTATAAGCCAAAAGGGACCCCTAAAATGCTCTAGCAAACTACAACAAAAGAAAAAGTGACTTCACTGAGGTAGACTTTATCCTGTAAAATACACATCATCTTTTCTTCTTTCACCTCTGTTTTTTGTGAGTCTCCAAATCAACCTGGCTATCCATGTTAGAGAAATATATTTATTTATCTTTAACATTTGTACTGATCTTTAGTATAATTTGAAATCTAATTATTATGCTTCAGGTAAACTTACATATTGTAATAATTTTTTTGATAACGTACTTGAGGCAAAAACCCTGAATATTGTGTTTAAAAGTGATGGCTGCAGGTACCTGAATGAGCTGTCTTTACTTTGCCTCAGCATTTAGTCCCATGCACTACCAAATAAACAGCATGTTCTATCTTGATAATTTTACCTCAGAGATGACGGAAAAGAAGGTTTGAAGTTTTACACCAATCCTTCATATTTCTTTGATCTATGGAAAGAAAAGATGTTGCAGGACACCGAGGACAAGAGAAAGGAAAAGAGAAAGCAGAAGGTATGTTCCGAGCTAAATAGCTGTGGGTTATGTTTGCTTGCACATATGATACTTCAGTGGTTCTGCAATTTAAAACGTTCTGTTCTTTATATAGACAAATAGAATCTTTTCAAGCATATTGAAACTGGCTCAATGTCATTCAATTCAATCAATTTTTCCTTGCAATAACACACCATTAAAAGAGCCCAGGGTTGTAATGCTGTCTCATCATAGTTAACAGCAGGTTTACCAAATGTTATGAATTCCTCACAACAGTAAAAAAGTTCTTACAAGACATACAAGAAGAATCCAAGGATGTCTCTGGAGTCTTCTTTTACAATATGAATTCCCAACAGTTTTATAGAGAAAGTTGCTTGGAACCTTTTTGAGAAATGTTTTCTATAAATTAGTGTTAATATGATAAAAAAGGGAACATTTTAATTGTAAAGAAAGGATGATAAACTGAAGGGAAGCACTGCTACATGCTTGTTTTTTGCCATTTAGCCTACATATTTCATAGCATAAGTATGGTATCTTGTAGAATGCAAATGTGAGAGGCAGATTCAGAATCTCATTTAAGACATATTTCAAGCCAGTTTTTTAGATTTTGAATGAACTTAGTACCATCATTCTGGTTATTCTTTAGCTAAGTATGATATAAACTGAAGTGTCTCCCTCTATTAGGCCTTCAGTTCCTGTTCTGGTTTGAATAATTGTTTTTCTTGCGCTAGAATCAAGATCTCTCTCTCTGTTTTGTAACTGATTTTAAAAGCATTCCTCTTTTAAAAAAGACTGTCAGTTTTGTTTGCATAACTCTTACAGCAGAAGAATCTAGATCGCCCTCATGAACCGGAAAAAGTGCCCAGGGCGCCTCATGACAGACGGCGAGAGTGGCAGAAGTTAGCCCAAGGTCCAGAGCTTGCTGAGGATGACGCTAACCTCTTACATAAGCACATTGAAGTTGCTAATGGCCCAGCCTCACATTTTGACTCAAGGTTTCTTTTGTTTCTTTCCTTCCTTTATTTTGAGACATTCATCTTATCCTTGGCTAAATATATTTATGATGTAAATGACTGTATATGTGGTGCAGTACTCAGAATGCAGTGGTGATAACAGAATTACCTCTACCAAGAGAGAATTTTTAGGTTCTTTCACCCAGGTGTTTAAAATGACAAGGTAATAGTAAACTATTTAAAAGAATAATTTATATCTCTGGAATTCATTGTTATGGGGGATGTGGAGGTGTGTGTCATTGTTACTCATTTATCAGTCTAATATCATTGGTGCAGGCTTGCACACAGATATGTCACTGTATTTTAGTCCTGACCTACAACAATCCCTGTTGTTCTAGTCTTCTGATTTACTTGAGCAGAAACTGCCAGTATTATGTGGTAGTTTTGTGATGTGAACAAATTATCCACTTGGATGAGACCACTGAACTTATTTACTCTTGATTGAATCTAGAATTTGATTGAAGTTTCTGCAAACCTTAACATGCTAAATTCTCTTTTCATAATATACTTTTGCAGGTGGCTGACAGTAGCATTTCAGGTGACATACCTGGGGTGTTTGTGCAAAACCAAAAGCATGTAACCAACTGAGGAACTGTACTAGGAAAGAGAGCTGACTCAAATAACATTGATTTTGAAAATTAAAAAGAAATAATTTTTGTTTGTGTTTTTTGGGAGGAGGGGGTTGCTTGTTTTTTGTTCAGCCATTTAAATAAGACAATTTTTAAGATTGTCCGGTAGCCCTATTAATAGTTGTTGCCTGCTGCAGACTGTAGGATCGAGGATGTTGTGTCTGAAATAAAGAACCTGCCTATTGAGAACTCTGACCTAGTAAAAACTCTGCTTACAGTGATGTAGAAAGAAAAGTCAAAAATGGTTTCAAGTGCATTTCAGTTTGTAATTTACAACTCAGGTTATGATGAAACCCTCCTTAAAGTGCAGCTCGTCTGTGAAAAAAACACCTAGAGGTGCGTTCCACTGTATTAGCTCCCCATAACAAGTACATCACCCTCCCTGCCACACCCCTCATGCAGGCCTAGGCCAGATTCCACAGCAAAGTGATTGCAGAACCACTTGAAAACTCAGAGCCCCAAGGATCAACAGTGACTATCTAATACTGTGCTTAGACATTACAGTCATGAGCACTATCCAGAAACCTACAGTAGAACCACCAGCAGTTAAAAAGTGTTCTGCAAACACTTTTCCTCTGACTTCAGAGAAATTGTGATCTTTATCAACATTTTAATTAAACAGTTACATCTGTAAAAAAAATTCTTAATTGGTGTTGAATCAGATCTTTAAGACATAAGCAGGGGTTGATTTTAACAGTAGATTGAAGTACTTTAAGCTGTTGATGAGATCTTCATTTTACTGCTACTTCATTATAGTACACTTTAAGTTATATTGTTAAAGTATATTAGTTTGCAACATTGTGTTTGGGAGGAGATCAGTTGAACTCTACTTGTAAGTTGTGTGTCCACAACACAGTCAAACACAGTAATGCCTTGACAAATGTTTTGCAAAACTGTTAGAAGTACTACAATATATGATGTATTGCTATACAATTTAGGAAAGTAGTAAAATAATGTTTGCCTATGAAAAGATTGTGAATCACAAACCACTACTGGTACATGACTGTTTCACACTGTAAACCTGTTTCTGATAACACTGTTATATTTGTTTAATTCAGTAAAGTCTGAATAATTAACCCTAACATCACACACACACTATAGGAATTGTATGGCTTACCAATGAAAAACTGTTTAACATTTGAATTGCTAGAAGCAGTCGGGAAAAGAAAAAAGATTAAAAACCACAGTTCGATTGGCATCTCTTGTGCAGAGAGGGAATTTAATTCAGAGATCAAACTGAAGTATAATACAGTAGCTGAGCTGAGTAATGAATTATTTCTACTAATGCTTATGTCTCTGATTATCAGCAAGACAATTTGTAAGTGGAAAATTGCCTTTGTTTTTTCCTAGACCTCAGCCATATGTGGATCATATGGATGGATCCTACTCCCTTTCTGCATTGCCCTATAGTCAGATGTCTGAACTTCTGAGCAGAGCTGAGGAGCGAGTGTTGGTCAGACCACATGAGCCACCACCCCCTCCACCAATGCATGGAGCAGGAGATGTGAAACCCATACCTCCTTGTATTAGGTAAGGAGTCAAGTTTGGAACAACTTTCCAACAATAAACTGACGAACGTTTCTGAAAAAGGTCCAGATATGCAAGACTTTGCTTTGAAGAAGCAAGCAGTATCATTATTGTACTTGATTTCAGCCCAGAGAGCAACATAGACCAGAGGTTCTCAGACTGGGTAGAGAGCTGTCCTGGGTAGGGTGTGCAGTGTATTCTGGGGGGCCTGAGAAGCTTTGGGGGGGAAAATGTACAATGAATAATTAGCAATTCTGAGTCCTCTGGACATATCAGGTTCTCAGATGGCACTGTGCATTTTGACGGATTTCTGTTAAGCTTGCATAGCATTGTACAAAGTCGTTCATTACTATTTCTATGTTATTCCATTTGCTACAACGCAGTCCGCACATTTAATTGTAAGATTCGATCACCATCGCAGTTTTGCTTTTGCTCTTATTACAGTGGATCGTTGGCTCTGTTTGAATTGGCTCTTACTGGTTTTAGTATTTAGTCTAGTTGCACGTTGATTTTTTTTTAAATCGGTATATGTATTTGTGTGGTATGGGGGGGGTGTAAACTACAGACACAAAGAGAGGGGGTGCAATCAAATACGTTTGAATACCACTGCCATACAATAGTCTACAAAATAGATTAAATTACAGACATCATTTCTCTTTATGCCTTTTTAACACTGGGTGGAATATTGGGATACCATCTAAACCAATCATCCCAACAGTATTTTTCCACGTAACTTCATATCCAAGCAAAGTCATACTTTATGGATTAGATTTTTATAGGGTTCCCCTTATCTTTATCTGGAATATACAAGGGTTGATCTTGATAATGTTGTTACATCAGCAAAATAGTTTCATAGCGGAAATACGAAAGAGTCCAGCGGAGGGCAACAAAAATGATTAGGGGGCTGGAGCACATACTTATGAGGAGAGGCCGAGGGAACTGGGATTGTTTAGTCTGCAGAAGAGAAGAATGGGGGGGGGGGGGATTTAATAGCTGCTTTCAACTACCTGAAAGGGGGTTCCAAAGAGGATGGATCTAGACTGTTCTCAGCGGTACAGATGACAGAACAAGCGGTAATGGTCTCAAGTTGCAGTGGGGGAGGTTTAGGTTAGATATTAGGAAAAACATATTCAGTAGGAGGATGGTGAAGCACTGGAATGGGTTACCTCCTTCCTTAGAGGTTTTTAAGGTCAGGCTTGACAAAGCCCTGGCTGGGATGATTTAGTTGGGGATTGGTCCTGCTTTGAGCAGGGGGTTGGACTAGATGACCTCCTGAGGTCCCTTCCAACCCTGAGATTCTATGGATACACACAGAAATATACCTCTTTTATTGGGTTAACATTTTCTTGTTATGAGTGTTAAATTTTCCTACCTGAGTATTCTAATTGAGAAATTCCTCTAGCAGTTTGTACTTTAAAAAAATAACATTTACAGTCATCTCTTGTCAATTTGAGGACTGAAAAGGTCCCTGAACTAGACAGGAGTGTCTTATGTGTAGATATATTCCTCTGTAGTTATGCATGACTGATCTTGTATGGTACCACTGGACCTGTCAATGAACTTAAACCCATATCTCAGTTTCAAAGTCATTTTATCTAGGTAATCATTCTGTAAAAATAGTCCCTTTAGAATAGGGGCTTTCAAACAATTAAAAAAAATAATGGTGATTAATTGCAAGATTTTAAAAATAACTGCAATAAATCACAGTTTAAATTGTACTGTTAATAATAGAATACATTTATTTAAATATTTTTGGATGTTTTCCACATTTTCAACTATATTGATTTCAATTATAACAGAATACAAAGTGTGCAGTGCTTATTTTATATTATTTTTATTACAAATATTTGCACTGCAAAAACAATCAATATGCTGATGACATGTTCATTTTCATCATCTGAGTCAGATGTCACAAACAGGTGGTGGTTCCGGTTCTGTAGTTTCTGCATGTTCCACACCTTGTCCCACTCAGATTTGGGAATTTTTTAATCGAGGTTCTTAAATCTTGGGTTGAGTGCTATAACTATCTTTAGAAATCTTACATTGGTATCTTCTTTGCATTTTGTCAAATCTGCAGTGAAAGGGTTTTAAAATTGAGCAACATGTGCTGGGTTTTCATCTGAGACTGCCATAACACGAAATATAAGGCCGAATGTGGGTAAAACCATAGAGCAGGAGACATACAGCTACAAAAGTGCCATGCGAATGCCTATTCTTATTTACAATGTCACCTGAAAGTGAGAAGCGGGTAGCATTATCTCCTGGAAACATAAACACACTTGTTTGTCTTAGCAATTGACTAAACAAGAAGTAGGACTGAGTGGACTTGTAAAACTTCAGCGCCTACATTGTTTTGGTTTTGAGTGCAGTTATGTAACCAAAAAAAAAAATCTATCATGAAAGTGCAACTTACAACTGTAAAGTAATTGCACTACAGTACTTGTATGAGGTGAATTGAAAAATACTATTTCTTTTGTTTATCTTTTTTACAGTGAAAATATTTGTAATAAAAAATAATATAAAAAGTGAGCACTGTATGCTTAGTATTCTGTTGTAATTCAAATTAATATATTTGAAAATGTAGAAAAACATCCCAAAATATTTATAATAAATTTAAATTGGTATTCTATTATTATTTAATAGTGCAATTAAAAGTGTAGTTAATCATGATTAATTTTGTAATCGAGTTAATTTGTTTTGAGTTAATCAATTGAGTTAACGGCAATTGACAGCCCTACTTTAGAATAAAGGGAATTAATCAAGACTGCCACAATCTATGAGTTTGTCCTCATACTTTGAATAAATCTCTGGATTTACTACTATGTGTAGGGAAAATCTTACTTACTGTAGGAAACCTTATATAAGAGAAATAAACTCAGGTATTTGCCTGAGTACATGTATAGGCTAGCAAGAAAAAGGCTGATGTATTTTCTACCCAAACAATTAAAAACTAGCCCTTAGATTGGGTAAATCTGATTTCATGGGGATCTACAGTAGCCATGCAGTTGTCACATCAGTACATTTAGCTTTTTTATCACCCTAATTACTGATCTTAAATATTAACAAGCAAAAAAATGTAAATATAATTATATTAGCCAGTTTTTCCACTTTGTGGTTTTAATAACTTGCCCTACTATTGTGTATTTCAGCTCCACCACAGGTTTGATAGAAAATCGTCCTCAGTCACCAGCAACAGGCAGGACACCAGTGTTTGTGAGCCCCACACCCCCTCCTCCTCCTCCTCCTCTTCCATCTGCTTTGTCAACTTCTTCATTGAGAGCTGCAATGACTTCCACCCCTCCCCCACCCATACCTCCACCACCACCACCTCCAGCAGCTGTTTTGCAAGCGCCAGCCGTGCCACCTCCACCAGCTCCTCTCCAGATTGCTCCTGGAGTTCTTCATCCAGCTCCTCCTCCAATTGCACCACCTCTAGCACAGCCCTCTCCTCCAGTCACTAGAGCTGCCCAAATATGTGAAACTGCACCAGTGCAGTCAGTTCCACAAGCTGAAGTGCAAGGACTTCCTCCACCCCCACCACCTCCTCCATTGCCTCCCCCTGGCATTCGACCCTCATCTCCTGTCTCAGTTGCCACCCTCTCTCACCCTCCCACAACCATTGTTCCTGGCCCTCATGCTCCACTAATGCCTCCATCTCCACCATCCCAAGTGATTCCTGCTCCTGAACCCAAACGCCACCCATCAACTCTGCCTGTAATCAGTGATGCCAGAAGCGTTCTACTGGAAGCAATACGAAAAGGTAACGTTTGGCCACTAAAAGACCAACAGAAGTTGGTCTCAGCAGTTTAATAAAACGAATGTACTTTTAACAGATGGAATAATTTACACCTCTGGAAAAAAGATTTGACAAGAGTATCTTGAATCTGGTGCTGCTTTGTATTCTATACAATATGCAGCTTGCCAAATAATTGCACCTATCAGGAGTGCAGTTTAGAAAGCTAACTTTATGGAAAACTGGTTTTTGCAAAGAAAATGTACATGTTTCTAGATGATCCGTGGAGATTTTTTTTTCATTTCTAATTATCTGAAGAGTGTCTCTCGATACATTTATTCCAAATTGTGTGGAAAGCAAAAATGTTGTCAAGAATATTTTTCACAAAAGCTATTAGCTAGGAGCAGAGCAGACAGACTGGTATATGGGTTTTTATCCTGTTTTTATGTAAGCATCCCTCACGCACATTACTGCAGTGCAATAACAATGTAAGGACAATATTCAGCAGGTTTTTAAAAAAGATTAAATCAGTAAGGGTTTTGTTTCGTAACCCTGAGCTACCCAGTGGAACAGTGGGTCCCAGAACCATCTTGCCAATATAAGGCAGGAGAGCAAAAGGGATGGGGGAACCTTCTGGGGCAGCACCTTACTGGTGCTCTCCTATCTTGCACATGCTTCACATCACATGTGCACTGGTCTAATCATGAACCCTTAGGACTGTGGGGTGCTGGTGCAGGATTATAGGGTCTCTTCTAGTACTTCCCTGAACACTAGTTGGAATCCTTCTCCAATGTTTTTAGGTACACTGGGAGAGGCTTCCCTGCATCCTCTTCAACATACAGAGCAGAATTTGTACTTAGAGATATAACATGGATTACAATAAGCAAGTGTTTTCTAGTGATTAGAGCAGAGAAGTGAGAGAGGAGAGACTCCTGGGTTATATCCCCTGCTGCAAATCAGGTTACCTAAGGAAAGTCACTTGTCTTAACCTCTTTATACCTCACTTTACTCAACCAACAGGACCCTGAACAGTATAAATCAGAATGAAGTAATTGACGTGCTTTAAAAAAAATGCAATCTTTCTGTGAAGTAAGCCACTATACCAGAGAACTGGATGATAACAAATGATAAATATATCTTTACAAAAACTGGTAGGGATGATCCTGGCAATCAGACTAGTTAGCTTTGCTCTAATACCAGTAAATGGATTGAAATGACAACTAAAAACATAGGTATAGAACACCTACATCTAATAGCTAGCATGAATTCTCGAAAAGGAAATCACTCCTCTCTAATCTGTTAGAATTATTTGAGCATGTCAGCAAAAAAAGCATATAAGGAGAGCCCACTGGCATAAGTCATTTGAGTTTCTAAAAGCTTTTGACAAAATCCTACAGAAGACACTATTGAAGAAACTAAGTAATCCTGAGGGTAAAAAGTAGAGTAGAGTCACAGATTAAAACCTGGCTAAGAGACAGGAAATTGAGTAAAAATAGATTTTTAAACTTTTGCCCTGTTGAAGACTGACCGAGTGCTCAAAGGCTCCCTACTAGAATCTTTATTGTTTAATATTGTGGAGGCACCAGTTGGCACTCCATAGTTAAGGATGAGTTCCATTTTGCGCTTAAAGCAGGGAGTTTGCATTAAAATCAAATTTAAAATGAGTTGTGTAAGACATATAACATGTCAGTCTTTTCTTGTCCCAAATGATTTTAACAATAGACTTGAAAACTCTTCAAATTTCTTTAGTTAAAATTAATTGAAATATATTGTGCATATACTATATACTTGGAAACAATTAGGTTGTAATTAAGTGAAGTTATTAATGATTGTTATGATTATAAAAATTACGGTCAGTGTCAGCTCAGGTAACTTAAATGAGGCCTTTGTGACATTAGAAGTAACTCTACCACCCTTTCTGTATAACTATTTTGAGTGCAAAAATTCTGTTGATTGTAAGGACTAAGTGGCATGAGGAAAACTGGACACGTGTGCCTAGAATTTGTATTGGCAGGAAGTTACTTTTAAAGGGTCCATGGCCACATGCTATCTTGGACATCAGGCTTTGAAAGGCTCCCCATGGCACTGCTGCCTCCACTGCACTGCACACCAGACAGTGGCGATGTGTCGAGGGGGGCATTCAGGGTCAAGTGCTGCCCCCCCCCCCCCCCCCAGCAGTCACCCAGGTGGGAAGCAGAAGGGGTGTGGCCAGAGCTACTTCCAGTTGTGCTGGGATATTGGCCAGTGCAACACAGCAACTGCCTGGGAGAGCACCTGGCTGTAGCGGCAGCGGGCTGCCCCCCACTCAGGCCGGGCTTCCCAGGACCACGGCTGAGCAAGCTGGAGCCCTCGCTGCTCGCTGGCATGCTCGGAGTTGGCCCCTGTCCACGGAAGCCGAGCCTGGGCAAGGAGCAGGCTGCCGCCCCTCCCCAGCCAGCTCTCTCCCAGGGAAGGAGCAGTGACCCCGGAGTGGCTCTGGCCTGCTACCCGGCTGGACTTGGCTGCCAGGAAGGGCAGCCAAAGGTGCTGGAGGTGGGAGCCAGCACAGCGGGAGGACGGAGCACCCCCCTCCTCAGGTAACGTGGGGCAGGGGGGAGCACAGGGGCTCCAGGCTGGGGGTGGGGTGGGAAGGGGAGGAGACACGTTGGCAGGTCACATGTCCTCCCCTTTAGCTCGTCGTCCCCCCCCCCCCCCCCCGCAGCATGGGGAGGATCCAGTCATGTATGATTCACCAGGGCAGCCTTGCTGGGGGAACTGAGGTTCCTTAAAGTGCAGACACACTGGAACTCAGACTCAGATTTCCTCATCCCTCCTTTCACACACAGAGGGGTCTCTGTAACACACCCTTCTATACAAAAAAAATCAATTGCAACTGCCAGATTCACCAATAGACTTCAGTTGTTTTGCCCTGTGCTTGTGCACTGCTGAATCTGGCCTTAAAAATATATGTGAATCTTAATATATATATATATATACACGATATACCATCAAATTATGAGAAATATCACCAAGTGTTTTCTTTGGGAAGGGACATTTTTAGTATTTTATTTTTTAAACAAGGACATTCCCAAACAGAACACTATATTAAGAGGGAGTTGAGGTTGAGAATGTGAAACTTAAGGTAAAAAATACAGCAAAGATATTTTAATTATTCCAAAACCTAGCATTCTAAACCAGGAAATTCAGATTTAAGATTACACATAAAGGCAATCCAAGTATGTTAAGGTACTCAAGCAACCTTAAGTGAAACCATGAAGAGAAAAAAAATATGAAAAAACTATTTAAAAATCAGTTTAATTTAATCTGGGAACACAGATACTGAAATGTTTTGATCATAATCATATAGTTATTGTATGGTGTCACTGCAGAGTTAAGATTTTTAGGGTTTATTTCTCAGAAATATCTGCTACGAGCTACTTTCACAGGCAGGATAGCGTACTAGATGGACTTCTGATCTAGTACAGCAATTCCTATTTTTCAAATAGATATAATATTAATTACCTCTCTGACAGGCAGTGTTCTCAGTCAATTTGTTTTTGTTTGCTAAGCAATTTGAGAGCTGTGAGTAAAAGTATTATGCATAAGAACAAAGAATAATTATTATGATGTTTGTGATTTAGGTATTCAGCTACGCAAAGTCGAAGAGCAGCGTGAACAAGAAGCTAAACATGAGCGCATTGAGAATGATGTTGCCACTATATTGTCTCGCCGCATTGCTGTGGAATACAGTGATTCAGAAGATGATTCAGAGTTTGATGAAGTGGATTGGTTGGAGTAAAATAGATACATTGATATACACTGAATGCTAATGTCCATTGTGGTGATTGTTCTTTGAAAACATTTGATGGTCATTTCTAGTGTTTTTTGTTTTTTTTTCTTTACACTACACATCATTAATCCATGTTTTTCTATTTTTCCGTTTACAAGAAAACTACTAGCACATCTTTGAAACTAAATGTTTTACAGTGGCTTTTCTTTTTTTCTAAGAACATATTTTGTTCCAATAGACCACTAAGTATTAAGCATGGGCAGCTGTTGGTAGAGTAGCAGTTTTAATTTTTTGGCATATCTTAACTGTGCACTTTGTGAATTTTAAGTTAGTGACGGTAACTGAGATTGAAATTCCAAGGGCAGCTGTATGTACTAATGAGCCTTATTCCATTTTTGATAAATGTTTTTAAAAACCTAGCTATTAAGATATACATCTGTACACTAAGAAGGTACATATAGTTAGCAGCACTGAACACTATGAAAGGAAAAAAGGATCTTTGGGGGCTTTTATTGTTTTATTGTTGTTTTTAAAATAATTATGGCCTTATTTGAATGTTTAGAGGTTTCCCCCTCCCTCCCAGGTACATATCGTGTGGTACTATTTTGCCTGCATACAAAAGTTTAAATTTTTTCTGTGTGAAATCTTCTGACTTAAACATGCTGTGTAACTTATATAACTGTTAAAAATAACAGTTTGGTTTAATAAATGGTAAATGTTCTTAGCTGTTGCTTTTTTAATAAAGTCACCCTTTTTCTGGCATTACTTAGGAGCTGAAGCGTAAGATTTTGAAAACTGCCTAAATCACTTAGAAGCTTAAGTATAATTCTAAAAAAAGACTAAGTAACGTAGGTACTTTTGAAAATTTAATCCATGGTACGTGGGGTGGGGGTGGGGGGGAAATAATCAGAACGAATATGTTGTGTGGGGGAGAAACCTAAGAACATAAGAAAGGCTGTACTGGGTCAGACCAAAGGTCCATCCAGCCCAGTATCCTGTCCACCGACAGTGGCCAATGCCAGGTGACCTGGAGTGAGTGGACCTAACAGGTAATGATCAAGTGATCTCTCTCTTGCCATCCATCACCTCCCTCCAACAAACAGAGGCTAAGGACACCATTCCTTACCCATCCTGGTTAACAGCCATTAATGGACTTCATCTCCATGAATTTATCCAGTTCTCTTTTATACCCTGTTATAGTCCTAGCCTTCACAGCCTCCTCAGGCAAGGAGTTCCACAGGTTGACTGTGCACTGTGTGAAGAACTACTTCCTTTTATTTGTTTTAAACCTGCTGCCCACTAATTTAATTGGGTGGCCCCTAGTTCTTTTATTATGAGAACAAGTAAATAATTTTTCCTTATTCACTTCCTCAACACCACTCATAATTTTATATACCTCTATCATATCCCCCCTTAGTCTCCTCTTTTCCAAGCTAAAAAGTCCTAGCCTCTTTAATCTCTCCTCATATGGGACCCGTTCCAGACCCCTAATCATTTTAGTTGCCCTTTTCTGAACCTTTTCTAATGCCAGTATATCCTTTTTGAGATGAGACCACAATTGTACGTAGTATTCAAGATGTGGGCGCCCTCTGGATTTGTATAAGGGCAGTAAGATATTCTCCGTCTTATTCTCTATCCCTTTTTAAATTATTCCTAACATCCCATTTGCTTTTTTGACTGCTGCTGCACGGACATCTTTAGAGAACTATCCACGATGACTCCAAGATCTTTTTCCTGATTAGTTGTAGCTAAATTAGCCCCCATCATATTGTATGTATAGTTTGGGTTATTTTTTCCAATGTGCATTACTTTACATTTATCCACATTAAATTTCATTTGCCATTTTGTTGCCCAATCATTTAGTTTTGTGAGATCTCTTTGTAGTTCTTCGCAGTCTGCTTTGGTCTCAACTATCTTGAGCAGCTTAGTACCATCTGCAAACTTTGCCACCTCACTGTTTACCCCTTCTTCCAAATCATTTATGAATAAGTTGAATAGGATTGGTCCTAGGACTGAACCTTGGGGAACACAACTAGTTACCCCTCTCCGTTGTGAAAATTTACCATTTATTCCTACCCTTTGTCCCTGTTTTTTAACCAGTTCTCAATCCATGAAAGGATCTTCCTTCTTATCCCATGGCAACTTAATTTACGCAAGAGCCTTTGGTGAGGGACTTAGTGTACTTAGATTTCCAGAAAGCCTTTGACAATGTCTACTGGATCACCCTTGTCCACATGTGAAATGTGAAACAACGGTGAAAAAGAACTAGGTAATATTGCAAAATCATGTCTCATGCTGTCTAATTTATATTGCATGTCAGCCACATCCATATACACAAAAAGCCAATGCAATTTTGGACTGAATTCAGAGTTCTTCAAGTAGATGCAACCATGTATTCCACTTAGGTGTGTGCACGCCCAGTGTACCAGAGCCAGAGAATTTTGCCTCATAATACCCATAGAGGAGCAGCTCTCCCATCTCATGGCCATATCCCCTGGCTATATGAGGCGGTGCTGCCCCGACCCCTCTCAGTTCCGTCCTACCACCTGTGACTGGAGTCAGTACTGTATGGTTTGTAACCTTGCAACCTCTGTATTTCTTAGTGACTTTTTCTATATATATAGTTAATTAGTACCCTTAGTATAGTATTAGTTAGCTTTTGTTTAAGTATTTCCCTGGTGATGCCCTTACCGTTGTGTGTGGGAGCATTCCCCACACCCAATGCTTGCTGTGCTTAGGCAAAGCCCACTTCAGGGAGCAGTGTTCAATTTGCAAATCATTCATGAAATGGTCTCAGGTTGCAAGAGAGCTTCGTCTAAAGCAGCACCTGCTTGAACAGGTCATGCAGCCTGCTTCCAAGGCCTATGCTGGATTGGAGGTCATCCTCAGGTTCTGAGAGTGCTGCCGCTTCATATCCTCCAACTGGTACCTCTCTGAAGGGACTGAAGTCGCTGCCCATCGCATGTGGCAAGGAAAAGGTCATATAAGACCGATCGTGGCTACTTCAGGTCACATGGGGACTTGTCCGGTTCCTCCAGAAAGATCACAGACCAGCATGGTGTGAATGCCAGTGCACGGGAGTAGGTCCTCTCAAACATTACCACGCAGGGAAGTCAGAGACTCCATACCGTTGACTCTGGTTCTGGGCCTGGGGCATCCATGGAGTCTAGTACTGATGAGGGCAATACTGGCACCAGCTGCTTTTGTGCTGGTGGCATATCAGGCAACAATAGACCTTCTCTTCCTTTCTGTCCCAATCTTTCTCTTGGTCCAGGGCTGCATTTTTATTGGCATTTTTATTGGCATTTTTATTCCCATTGGCTGTCTGAACCTGTGGGACCATCAGCACCAAATCCTGATGTTTCCCTTTCACAGTCAGTGGAAGTGGGGCTCAGCTGGGCCAAAGTCACTTCCTCAGCACCAGGAACATCTTCAGCACTCCTCCTATCGATGCTGCCAATGTTAACATGGTGACACTCACTGCCCCCCTGTTTGGTACCGTTAGTCACCTTGGTACTGCTGCCCACTTTGGGGGTTCAACACTACTTCCACCACCGGAAACAGCGGAGGCATACTCGGTGCTGGCGGTGCCAGTTCCTTCTTCATTTTGGGCTCTGGACGAGTCAGACCAGTTGCTTGCACCCTCAGGGCTGGCTCCATCTTTATCCCCTGAAACCCAGGACTCCTTGACATCCAGGTTGGGATCTTCCTCCTCCTGTTTGCCATTGCCTGACCCACATCGAGGGCTGCTCCTAGAGCACAAGGGGTACCGGGATTGACACTTGTCATGGGACACCCGTCTGTTGCAGAGGTCCTACTCTTCAAGTCGTTCTAAGCCCACTGAGCAGGCCTGTGGCAGTGACCGTTGATTTGCCGCAGGCCCAGTCACTGTGAACCTTTCCCTCATGGAGCCTCCACAGTCATCCCATCGAGGTCCCTCAGTCCTAGGAAAGGACCTAGTTCTGGAACAGTTAACTTCTTCATCTTTGTCCCTGGACAATTCTGCAGTACCTGGCTCTTCCTCTCTTCAGTACCAGAGGCTTTCAAGGCATACCAGGACCTTTGTGGCACATGGTTGCTTCCCTGAGTATTAAAATGAAGTTCCTGAAGGAGAATATCCATAAGTTGCTGGATATCCTGCAGCCATTTGCCCTGGGACAGTGGCCCTCCCTATTAATCATGCTCTCCTAGAGCCTGCTAAGGTTCTCTGAAGCATGCTGGCTTCGGTACCACCTACTGTGAAGCACATGGAGAAATGCCACTTTGTGTCGGTGCAGGGATTTAAGGGTTGCTACTCACATCCGGCCCCAAACTCCTTGGTCATAACTGTAGTCAACAATAGAGCCCGGTAGGGCAGAGTTAAGTCTACTCCCAAGGATTCTAAATGGATGGACTTGAAGGGTAGGAAGATTTACTCCTCCTCTTCCCTTCCTAACCGAGGGGCATTGCTAACCAGCGGGCGTTGCTGTCCAAATACAACTCCATGAAGTGGACAGCTGTCTAAGTTTGTGGACCAGCTGCCCAAAGCCTCAAGGGAGGAATTTCAGGCATTTGTTATTGAAGGCTGCTTGATAGCTAAGAATTTGTTGCAGTCCATGCTGGACATTGTGGATTCTTCGGCCAGAATCATGAAGGGCGTCCTGGCTGCAGAATTCAGGCATTGCTCCCAAAGGCCATATAGGATTTGCCTTTTGACAGCCGATTCCTATTTTCGGACAAGATGGATGAGACTTTACACTCCTTCAAGGACTGTAGGGCTATCCTACGGTCGTTGGGGATGCATAAGTTGGCAGTGCAGAGGTGCCACTACAGTGGTCAACAGCAGCAGCAGTGTCAGCCGCAGTGCACATTTTGGGGCAGCTTCTCTCTCCCACAAGACAGTGGGACTACCCCAGAAAGGGGCATAGGTCCCAGAGGAGCAGGCATTTGGGTCCGGGGCTTGGACAGTTGACACGCCTTCCCCAGCACTCCTCCAGTACCTAGTTTGACTCCTTGGTCCGAAGCAGTGTTCCAGTCATCACTCCCTTCTCCTCAACCCCTCCATTTGGGGACAGGCTGGCTCACTTTTACAATGCTTGGGGCTCGATCACTGCCAACAGTTGGGTCCTAAGCATTGTAACATAAGGCTATGCCATCCAGTTCCCATCCATTACTCTCCCCTTCCTCTTCAGGGACCTCTCTCACAAAATACTGCTCCTCGAGCAAGTCCACTCTCTACGAGCTTTGGGAGTGGTGGAGGAGGTTCCTCTAAAACAGTGGGGTCAGGGCTTCTATTCCCGGTACTTTCTGGTGCCCAAATCCAAGAAAGAGGTAAGACCCATTCTCAACCTCCATGGCCTAAACAAATATATCAGATACATGAATTTTCGCATGGTCACTCTATTGGCTGTCTTCCCCACATTGTCTCAGAATGACTGGTTTGCTGCTCAGAACCTTCAGGATTCCTACTTTCACATGACAATTTTGCCAAGCCACAGAAATTTCTTTTGGTTTGTCATAGCAGAGTGCCACTTTCAGTATATGGTGTTTCCCTTTGGTCTCTCTTCTGCCCCTGGGTTTTTACCAAATGCATGGTCATGGTGACAGCATACCTCAGAAAGGAAGGAATCCACATCTTCTCATACCTGGATGACTGGCTACTGAGGGGCAGGTGAAGTTCTTTCTCATATTGACATTATGCTGAACTTGCTTGAACAGCTGGATCTGATCTTAAATGTTGAAAATCTTAAACTCAGAAAATCAACTTTGGTTCCCACTCAAAAAAATGGAGTTCACTGGGGTGCTAATAGACTACGAGTTCAAGAGCATTTTTGCCGACCAACTGTTTTTAGGTGATTTGCCACTTTGCCTCAGTCTGCCTCAGCCTTCCACAATAGGTCAGATGTACCTGAGGCTCTTGAGCCACATCCACTTGCACGCAGGTGGTCCAGTTTGCAAGTGGTCCACTTTACCCCTTCAAATGTGGCTTGGGACAGTTTACTGTCAGACCAGTCTGTCCAAGGAGTTAAGTCAGTCTCCCTCCACTAGTCCTGGAAACCTTGTGGTGCTGGATGCTTCCAGAGAATGTTTGTCTGGGCATTCCCTTTGTCTGGCCCTTACCAGCCAGGTCTGTTGTCACCAATGCCTCCCTCCCTGGGGAACACATCTGGAGACATTGAAAGTTCAAGTTCTGTGGTCGGAGCAGGAGTCTTCACTGAATATCAATATGGTGGAGCTTCGGGCCATCTATAATTCATGTCATGCTTTTCTGGACCAGATGAGGGGCTCAGTAGTTCACATTCTTATCTGCAGTACCACCTCAATGTATTACGTGACCATGCAAGGGGGAGCACACTCCAGAGAGCTCTGCCAAGAGGCAGTCAGGTTGTGGCAATTCTGCACTGAGGAGAGTATTGCTCCAATAGCTGACCACTTGCCTGGGATCCAGAATCATCTCGCGAACCATCTCAGCAGGAATTTTTCCCTGAACCTCGAGTGTCCTCCAGGTCATCTTTGTGGCTTGGGGCATTCCGATGATTGACCTGTTCACCACGAGGGACAACAGAAAATGGCATCTGTTCCACTCTTGAGGGGGCCTCAGTCCAGCTCCCTGTCTGATGCTTTCAATCTCATTGCTCAGTCAACTCTCCCGTATGCTTTTCCCCTGATCACAATCATCCCACAGATCATCCTGAAGCTGAAGACGGATTGGGTCAAGCTCATTCTCATTGCCCCAGTGTGGCCAAGGCAATGCTGGTTCTCTGGCCTCCTTGAGCTGTCAGTTCAGCCTCCTATGCCCCTTCCTCTCCATCCCACTGTACTCACACAATCACGGCTGCTTCGTGGCTAAATGAGGAGGAAGAGTGGTGTTCAGTGGTAGTTCAATAGGTCCTACTCAACAGTAAAAAGCCCTCTACCAGAATGGCCTATTTGGCAAAATGGAAGTGGTTTTCGATGTGTTCATTGACCTGCAGAATCCAACCAATTCAGGGCAGCTCGGAGTACCTTCTGCACCTTCAGTTGTCAGGACTTCATCCCCCCAGTTAGGAAAGATCAGTTTTCTCCAGTACCATGGTAATAAGATCCTTAAACAGGCTGCTTTGTCTCCATCCTCATGTCCAAGAGCTGGCTCCTCTGTGGAACCTTAACATAGTCCTACCAGCTTAATGGGACCTCCATCAGAGCCCCTGACATCTTGTCCCTTTCCACTTTTGTCACAAAAAACTGTGTTCCGAGTAGTAACATCCACTAGGGGAGTGTGAGTTGCAGAGCCTCCTTATACACCGTTCTCTAAATATGAAGTGACTTTATTAAACCACTGTGAACAAAAATTTTAGGTGTGGTTCTAGTTTCATTTGACCCAGGCAATATATTTACCTGTGTTCTTTCCTAAGTCACATTAATCTCTGGAGGAGCAGCATCTCCATACATTAGACGTCAGGCAATTTCTGGCCTTCTGTCTGGACAGGACTAAACCGTTTTGTGCTTCGCCTCACCTATTTGTGTCATATGCAGATTGTCTGTGAAGAGACTGCTTGCCCCTTCACACAGTCTCTAAATGGATAATGTCCTGTACCTGGACTGCACATGAAATAACTTTGTCTGAGCTTGCCTCTGCTGAGGAGGTGTATTCTACGAAAGCGCAAGCAACGTCAATAGTGCTCCTCAGTGACATCTCAATAATGGACATTTGCCGGGCTGCTACATCGTCGTTCATACATACATTTACAGACCAATATGCCATTACTGCATCTTTCAGGGCGGATACAAGTTTTGATAGGGTCGTCCAATGCATGGGTGCATCTACTCAAAGAAGAAGAAATGATTAGTTACTGGAAATGTGGTCCTTTTGAGATGGGATGCAGATATGCATTGGATGACCCACCCTCCATCCCCTCTGCATCAGAGTCTAGTCTTTGGGCATTCAGTGTGAAGGAACTGAGGGGACTTGGGGCAGTGCTGCCTCAGATGCCAGGAGAGGGACGATGGCCCCAAGGTGCACTGGCCGCCCCTTTACAGGTATTGCAAGATAAAATTCTCCAGCAGGGCATGCACACACCTAAGTGGAATACACATCTGCCTCACATCTTGAAGAATGACAGTAAGTAACTGTTTCTTATGTTACAGAACAAGGAGTTATAGCCCCTCTTTATGTGGGAGTGAGTTAATATTTGGAATATGGTGTTCTTTTCTAACTATACCCTTATAGTATAGCTTAATCATTGTCAGAGAAAAGGGATGGAAAAGATATTGCAAGCTCCATGATATGAATATTGGATATTTTTAACCTCTGTTAATATATCTTGTTGACATGCCACTATATGAAGAAAGCTCAGTGATCACAGAGCACACTGTGTGACGCCACAGCTAGATGGCAGGGATACATAGGCGCCGACTCCGTGGCCCGTGCCCAGCTCACCTCACCACCGGGAGACATCGCCTGGCGTCGGGGGCGGGACCCGGCATCAGGGGAGGGGCCCTGCCCCCGACACCGGGCATCAGCCCCCACCGGCGCCGCCGGAAGTTGGCGCCTGTGCAGGGATAGTTTACAATGCTGAAAGGACTTCTGAATTCCTCAGGACCAGACTGTAGTACACATGGTTGCATCTACCCTACAGTTAGGAGCCAGGGTTCCACACTTAACTTCTCCAGGAATCTAAACTTCATGCAAGTATCCTGAAAAGGAGGGAAGTCCTGGATGCACATCCTCTACTGTGGAATCCCATAACATGGGTCTGCTTCAAATGGACAACCAGACATCCTGTATTCTACATGAAGAAGGAACTATTCATCTGTGACAGAACTGGGTTGCCATTTATATGGCATGGAAGGAGCAAATACGTGTAGACAGACACAACAAAAAGGATAATACATTCTGACCAGTGCCTGCTGAATCAAGTGGTGGTGGATTGAGTCTTGAATAGGATACATTTCTTTTCCACACCTCTCAATTCCAAAGTTCTCTAGAGAATAGCCCACTAACTACAAAGAAATCATTTAAAAACAATTAGGGAGCCAGTGTCAGTAAATTTGGGGTACTCAGTGCTGGGAAAGGTTCTGTATTGCCAACTGGTCCTATGTGATTAAACCATGAGACCGGAGTCTACTTATTATTATTTTGTAAAATAACAAAAACTACATACACTTGTCTTGCAACGCTCACATACAGGAATAATTCAGAGGCTGCTTTCAGATGCTAGCATGAAGCTGACAGCATGTGCCTTGAATGGCAGGCTCCCTGAGGAATAAAGAAATGCAATCAGACATGAGCCTCATAGACATACCTTAATTTGTTTCCCTGTTTCCATTCAGCTTCAGTTACCTTTCCTGAGAGAAGTACAAAAGAAAATTACCTGGGCTGTATTTCGCAGATCACATTTATCAGTACACTCTGAAGAAAAATATTTGTAAAACTGCTACAGACAAACTCTAAAGGGAGGGAAACGGGAGCAGTGTTATGAAAAGCAGTAGCACCAGCTACCATGTGAGTATGGGCCATGTTTAGGCCTGAAATAAGGAGGCCCAACTCCTCCTGAAGTCAGTATTTCAGGTCTGAATTTGGACCCGACCATCTCGGTAAAAAAAAAAAACACCAAAAATTAGGCCTAACACTGAAGAAATCAATGGGGGAAAATAAAGCAGGCTCTGGATACAACAACTGCTCTGTAATTTATAGAGTGAGTAAGATAGCTGAGCCTTAACAGTTTGTTTAGTGAGAGTCCGAAACTGCTCTCTTAGGGGCAAGAATAATATGTATCAACTGTCCCAGATATATGGGAGGAAACAGCTTTAAAAGATGTGGCGAAGCCAAAATCCTGATTTCCCTGATGTGGGTATCTCAATAGTAAGGCTGGACCCTGCCAAGACATTACCAGAGCAAAGATGATAGATGAGACTTCAGAGAGTAGACAGTCGTTACTGACCTGTGTTCATTATCTACCTGTCCTGCCAATTAATAGCATTACACTCTTCCAAACTGGTGGCCAAGGCAGTTTAAGTATTAATATAACTTGTCATAATCACACCAAATAATGATCCTTGACTGAGTAAAGTCAAGAGTTAAATTCAGCTAAAGATTTCAGAGACAATGCACCTGACTTTCTTCTATAGATATAGCTCTTTGCCATAGCAACAAGCCTGCAGCTAGCTATGATCCTAATTTCTCAATAATTATTAGAGGTGATTATTGAATTTAAATCTTTTGAGTTCATATATCTACTCACCTATAAGTACTTGTCATCTGACTGTTTTGTCTTTGGGGGCCTCTGGTTCCTTGAAGGGCTGATCAGCTGTTTGATCTATTATACATCTCATCAGTAACATAATTTGCATTGTAATGTATTAAGCTGTTCCTGGATTCGGTTTACTTCAGTGCATTTACAGTAGTTTGTTAAACTCAAAGACCCAGGAATTCTGCCATAGAAAATAACAAAACAATATATTGCCGTGAAAGCAGCCTTCGTTAAACTTCAGGGACCCACCACCTTGTTCAATGGTAAACAGATTGTTAAAATGAATCTTTCTCCCCTATCAGAAAGACAAAGAAAAGGCATGAAAACACACAATGAAATAGACAGAAAAAGTAAATGGTAATAGGGCAGAAACACACTGGAGGGAAAGAGAGACAAAGGAAAAGTGGAAAGGGATTTGTTTAATTAACAAGTCAGAGTGAAACCACCAGGGTGGACAGAGCATCAAACAGGCAGATTTAAAGAGGCCAGCAAAGGAATCAAAAAGGATGGGAGGAAGGGAAAAAAGAAAGGCGGAGGATGGAAGACATCAACAATGGTTTTAATGATAATGTTACATTGGGAATTACACAAGTAGCTAATGTTTAAAGGTGGGCTACCAGGGAATTAATCCCAACTAACTGGAAATTGGTGAGAAATAGGAGAGAACTACACAATTAAAAATAATGTTAGCCAGGAGCAAAATGCAGAGAATAGTAATGAGGCTTAGGGCGCAGCTCCACAACTGGCAAAAGGTGCCTAATTGACAGGCTGGAAGGAGATACCTCCCTCCAATCGGCATTCTCAGCCATGGACCCTCTACCGGAGTTAGCACCTAAACCAGCTCAGCTCTTCCTCATGAAACACCAGAGGGCGAGACGACTAACCCCGTATAGCCAATAGCCCAGTGGATAGGGCACACCCCTCTATAAATGTTTATTTATACAAAGTTGAACAGCTTCAATAAGAGAGATTGAGACCCCCCCACCTCAACACAGCCAATAGCCTGTTGGGACATTCACTTGCGATGTGGAAGAGACAGGCTCAAGTCCCTGCTCCAAAATCCAGTATAGTGGGGATTCAAATCTGGGCCTCCCATATCCCAGGTGAGTGCCCTAACCACTGGGCTACTGGCTATAATGGCACACACATACACATGCCTGTCCATCGAGTTTGAGAATCCCTCCAGGTCTTAGGTGTGCACAAGGGCACCAAGCAGCTCAGAGGTGTCAGGGCAGCAGTGCTCATGCCCACAGGCAGAAATGTAGGTACCTACAGAGTTAGGTGGCGGCTGAGGGGTATTTTTGAGAATGTCATTGACATCTAACTGCCCCTGTAGGTGCCTAAGTCCCTTTGTGAATTGAGCCCTCAGTGCCTGATCTACAATCCATTAAACAGCTTTGAAATAAAGAGGTTGTTCTCTATAGCTGTACTGTGCACAGATTTGTTTACTGTATGTTCTCACTGATCTGGCCGAAAAATAATTGCGTTCCGATACTACCAGCAGTGCTTTGAAAGGAAAATGATTACTAGCCTTCAATGAAAAATTGCAGCTACCCTATTCCTTCAAGATTATCTATTAATTGTTTTTTCTTTCATTAATCTCTGTCCAGCTGCTCCAACTATCTTCCTGTTGGCAAAACTATTTAAAACAACCGGGCATGGATCTGTGCAGATATTGTACATCTCCTGAAGGTTTTATACATTTGCATAGTCTAACTAATTTTTTCTATAAAATTCTGTACAGATACCTAAAACACTCAAGATTTCAATACATTAGTCCCTACATGACTTCCACCACATTGATCTAGCAAGTATTCTAAGCATTAGAAACTTGAATAAGGTTTAGACTATACTATAAAAGGTATAGAGCTACACTGCATGCTGCTTTCAGCAATGTATAGAGTACATACTCACATAGCCTCCTTAGCATGGGTATAAACAGCAGCATAGCCTGTGAGAGACAGCTTCAGTGAGTAGAGGTGTGCACACTGGCTGTGTACATACGCTACACGGATCTTGATTCACCCAAACCGTGTCTCCCTGGCTACACTGCTGAGTATAGCAGTGTAGTGTTCCACTGCCTCCCTTCTGCTGGAACCTTTCCTATCTGCAAGAAAAGAATCCGCCCACTCCTTACCCCTGGCACCGCAGGGAAAGACTCCACCAGCTCCCTGCTACCAGAGCCTTCCCTCGCCACAGGAAAAGACTCCAGCAGTAGAGAAAGGCCCTGGCAGTGGGGAGGAAGCAGGTAAAGACTTAGGCAGCTCCCCATTGTGGCCTTTCCTTGCCCTGGAGAAAGGCTCTGGAAGGGAGGAAGCAACAGGGAAAGGCTTTTCCCCACTGTCTCTCCACCCTGTCACAGCCTTTCACTGACACATGTAGCTATACACCACAGTGTAGATGTAGCTTTCTTTTCACTGCAGCATGCAGCTATGCCTACCCTACATGCTTCTGCCAGTGGTGTGTAGTGTAGGCGGAGCCAAAGTTTTGGCAACATATCTATGTCAGCTAGAAGGTAGGGGAGAGAAAGAAACAAAAACCTACATCCGTAGCCCTCACAGCTATGCCGGCAAAACCCTGTCTAGACACAACTATGCCAACAGAAGAGTGCTTCTGGCAGCTTTAACGTCATTTGGGGAGGTGGTTAAGCTATATTGGCAGAAACTCCCTTATCCTGCATAAGGCAGCAAGCACAAGGTGAGTTTACAGAGCGTATCTCAGATTTCAGCTATGAACTGGGAATTCTGAAAATGCACAAACTGTTATAATGTGAAGTGAAAGGAAACATAGGCACAGATAAGTATTGTTAAATAGCCAGTGACAAGCTGTCCCTCTTTTAACAATGAAGGGATGGCTGTTCAAAGTCCCATTTCAACCTTGTGCTGACATTACAGCTATGAAACAGGACAGCTCTTGTGGCTTTCACAGAAGAGACTTCAACTTATCTATTGCAAGGCAACTTGGTCTAGTGGAGAGAGCTCTGGATTGGGAATCAGGAGACTGGAATTCTTTTCCTGATTCTGTCACTGACCTGTGTGACCTTAGACGCAGAGTTTAAGGCCTGAAGGGACCATCATGAGTCTGAACAGGGCAGGCCACAGAATCTCCCCCACCCACTCCTGTAATAGACCCATAACCTCTGGCTGAGTTACTGAAATCCTCAAATCTTGATTTAAAGACTAAGTTACAGAGAATCCACCATTTACTCTAGTTCAAACCAGCAAGTGACCCATACCTCGCAGTTCAGAGGAAGGCAAAAATTCCTCAGGGTCTCTGCCAGTCTGAGGTGGAGAAAAATTCCCTCCCCACCCCAAATATGGCAATCAATCAGTTAGACCCTGAGCATGTGAGCGAGACCAACCAGCCACATGCCTGGGAAAGAATTCACTGTGGTAACTCGGAGCACTCCCCCTCTGGTGTCCCATTTTCTCATAGCAGTCACAGAAAAGCCATATATCATTGTAGGCAACTTCATCATATCACCCCCTCCATAAATTCATCAAGCTCAGTCTAGAAACAAATTAGGTCTTTTGCCCCCACTGCTCCCCTTGGGAGGCTGTTCCAGAACTTCACTCTGATGGTTAGAAACCTTCATCTAATTTCAAGCCTAAACTTGTTGATGGCCAGTTTATATCCATTTGTTCTTGTGCCAGCACTGACCCTGAACTTAATTAAATCCTTTCCGTCCCTGGTGTTTATCCCTCTGATGTATTTATAGAGAGCAATCCTCTCTCTCCTCAGCCTTTGTTTGGTTAGTGTATCTAACAAAATATTAATATACAATCAAAACGAAAAGAAGCAAGGTCACTAACCACACAAATGAGATCTAGTAGCTAATAAAAGGAAAACAAAAACTGTTCATTTAGCAAAGGAAAGGCATATACAAATTGAGCATATCTGAGCTACTGCACCCAGTATGCAAGAGAAATGCAACTGACAGTGTGGGTGCTGGTAGCTGCTGTTTCCCACAGGTCCACAATCATTCCCATGTAGGAGGATTTTTTTGTATTAAGTAAGCTCTCGAGCATTGCACTCTGTCTCTCAAAATACATTTTATCTTCAGAAAAGAACATTTGTATGCAGCGCAGCACTGCTGAAAGCAAATACAAAAATAACTCACAAACCCTATTGCACACAAAGACTCATGGTTGGTATCCTAATAATAATAACTGGATTCAGGAGAACGGAAATTACAAGTCAGAAATATTTTGGATTGGAATGAGCTGCCCCGCATTTGTTTGTGGAGCATTTTCTTCCTCTAGCCCTGGAGATTTTTGTAGGCGCATTGGTCAATACAAATATTTTGCTGACACCCTTTCTGCTCAGTGAGCAGTAGAGTGGGCTGGTGTCTATTCCTTGCTTTGGCACTGGCTTTCTGGGTGACTTTTGGCAAGTCACTTCTTAATCTCTATGGAGAATGTTTTCAAAGGCTTAGGTGCCCAACACTCACAGACTTTCAAAAGGAATTGGGTGCCCAGTTGCCCAGGGCACCTTGAAAATCTTCCCCTATTTGCCTAAATTTCCCCAATTCTAAAATGTCCTCTGCTGTCCGTGCCTTGTGGTGGCGGGACAGATTGTGTGCTCTAATGATCCTCAGTCTGTGTCAGCGGGGGCTTTTTGCTCGTCGTAGGTTTAACCATGCCGGATTGGTCTGTGACGGCATACTTGGGCAGCACCATCAGCCAGGACGGTGGAACAAGCCAGGACATCCAGAACAAAATCAATAAAGCCAGGAACATCTTCAGGAGCTTAAATATAGTCTGGAAATCATCAAAGTACAACACCAAAACCAAACTCAAGATTTATCAGAGCTGCATACTTTCAACATTACTTTATAGTGCGGAATGCTGGGGAATGAGAAAGTCTGACATGTCGAAACAGTCTTCATTCCATACAACCTGCCTCAGAAAAATCCTCCATATCTTTTGGCCCAGAACAATCTCAAACCAAGATCTATTGACACAGTGCAACCAAGATCATATAAGCACCATCATTGCCAGGAGACACGGGAGGTGGATTGGCCATGTGCTTCGGACGGAAACTGATTCCATCACCAGAGTAGCAATAAGATGGACACCTGAAGGCAAGCAAAAACGAGGCTGCTGGAAAACAACATGGCGAAAAGCTGTGAAAGCTGAGCTGAAAAACCTGGGGCACAGCTGGGGAACCATTGAAAGACTTGCCAGAAACAGACAGGAGTGGAGGAGCTCCATCGCTACCCTAAATCCCAGAGGCATAATGGAAACATGATGATTGATGAGTACCCACTATTATATTATGCTTTGAGTTCCTCTGAAAGCAACTATATACAATAAGTGCACATTAATACAGTATGTAGATTTCGATTTCTGGTGCCAACATAACAAAATTGAATTCATTTTCACTCCCTCAAAGCAAAAATTTTCTACTACAGAATGTTTGAGAGAGTGCGGGATTTAAATAAAGTCAGCCCAAGTCCAGCTAGTTCCACTCTAAGAACATAAGAATGGCCATACTGGGCCAGACCAATGATCCATCTAGATCAGTATCCTGTCTTCCAACAGTGGCTGGTGCCAGACGCTTCAGAGGGGGTGAATAGAACAGGGCAATTTATTGAGTCATCCATCCTGTGTTGTCCAGTCCCAACTTCTAGCAGTCAGAGGTTTAGGAACACCAGAACATGGGGTTGCATCCCTGACCATCTTGGCTAATAGCCATTGATGGACCTATTGCTCCATGAATGTAACTAATTATTTTTCAAACCCAGTTGTAATTTTGGCCTTCACAACAGCCCCTGCCAAAGAGTTTCACAAGTTGACTGTCCATTGTATGAAGAAGTACTTCCTTTGTTTTAAACCTGCTACCTATTAATTTCATTGGGTGACCTTTGATTTGTGTGTTATGTGAAGGGGTAAATAACACTTCCTTATTCACTTTCTCCACACCATTCATGATTTTATAGACCTCTATCATAGTTCCACTCAGTCATCTCTTTTCCAAGATGAACAGACTCAGCCTTTTTAACCTCTCCTTTTTTGGAAGCTGTTTCAAACCCTTAATCATTTTTGTTACCCTTCTCTGAAATTTTCTGAATTCTAATATATCTTTTTTGAGATGGGGGGACCAGAGCTGCACACACTATTCAAAGTGTGGGTATACCATGGATTTATATAGTGGCATTATGATATTTTCTGTCTTACTATCTATCCCTTTCCTAATGGTTCCAAATATTGTTAGCTTTTTTGACTCCTGCTGCATATTGAACAGATGTTTTCACACAGCTATCCACAATGACTCCAAGATTTATGTCTTCAGTTGTAATAGTTAATTTAGATACATACCCATCATTTGGTATGTGTAGTTGGAATTATATTTTCCAATGTGCATTACTTTGCATTTATCAGCATTGAATTTCATCTGCCATTTTGTTGAACGGTCACCAGTTTTATGAGATCCCTTTGTAACTCTTGTGAATATGTGAAAGAACACTGGCTTCAGACAGATCTTTGGGGGACCCCTTTATCTACAGACAGTTTATTCCTACCCTTTGTTTCCTATCTTTTAATATGTTATTGATCCATGAGTGGACATTCCCTCTTATCCCATGAACCCTTAATTTGCTTAAGAGATTTTGGTGATGGACCTTGTCAAAGATTTTCTGAAAGTCCAAGTACCCTATATCCAGTGATGAGCTGCCAAAATTTTAACAACTGGTTCCCTCCTCACCCATGAGGGGGTCGTGCCCCCCCCCAACTCCATCCCCGGCCCCACCCCCATTCCACCCCTTCCCCAAATCCTCGACTCCTGCCCCAGGCGCGCTGCATTTCCCCTCCACCTCACCCCCCAGGCTTGCAAGCCTGGGAGTGAGGGGGGAGAAGCAGAGCACCCACCGGCAGCTCCCCGCTGCCCCCCCCCCGCCAAGCTTACCTCTGCTCCACCTCCCAAAGCACTGCTACTCCGCTTTTCCTCCCTCCCAGGCTTGCCACACGCCAAACCTGGGAGGGAGGGAGGGGGGGGAAAGCGGAGCGGTGGTGCTTCGGGAGAGGGGGCAAAGGCGAGCTGGGCGGGGGGGTGCAGAGAAACCACTCCCTGCCCCAGCTCACCTCCGCTCCACCTTCTGAGATGCTCTCGCTCTGCTTTTCCTCCCCTCCCGCCCAGGCTTGCCATGTGCCAAACAGCTGGGGCCGGTTGTTAAATTTAGAAGCCCTTTTAGAACTGGTTGTCCTGCACGGAACAACTGGTTCTAAAAGGGCTTCTAAATTTAACAACCGGTTCCCGCGAACCAGCTCCAGCTCACTGGATCATCTTTGTGCACATTTGTTGACCCCCTCAAAGAGTTCTAATAGATCGGTGAGGCATGATTTCCCTTTCAAAAACTGTGTGGACTCTTTCCCCCAAAATCATGTTCATCTGTGTGTCTGATAATTCTGTTCTTTACTATAGTTTTAACCAATTTATCTGCTACTGAAGTTAGGCCTACTGGCCTGTAATTGCCAAGATTACCTCTGGACCCTTTGTTAAAATTCAACCTTACATTAGCTATCCACCAGTCATCTGGTACAGAGGCCGAGTTAAGCAATAGTTTACCACACTTAGTAATCCTGCAATTTCACATCTGAGTTCCTTCAGACCTTTTGGGTGAATACTATCTGGTCCTGGTGACTTATACGGTGTGATGTATCATATTATTCAAAAACTCCTCCATTGACACCTCAATCTGGGGCATTTCCTCAGATCTGTCACCTAAAAGAATGGCTCAGGTGTAGGAATCTCCATCACACCCTCTGCAGTGAAGACCGATTCAGAAGACTTCATTTAGTTTCTCCACAACAGCCTTGTCTTCCTTGAGTGCTCCTTTAGCACCTCAATCATCCAGGGGCCCTAGTGACTATTTGGCAGGCTTCTTGTTTCTGAAGTACTTAAAATATTTCGCGGTTCGTTTGTGTGTCTTTTGCTAGTTCCGCTTCAAATTCTTTTTTGGCCTACCTAATTGTATTTTTACATTTGACTTGCCAGAGTTTATGCTCCTTGCTATTTTTCTCAGTGGGATTTGACTTCCAATTTTTAAAGGATGCCTTTTTGTTGTTTCTAACCAGCTTTTTTACACTGTTTAGCAATGATGGCTGTTTTGGAGGGGTTCTCTTACTGCTTTTTTATTTGGAGTGTACATATAGTTTGAATCTATTATGGTGTTTTTAAGAAGTTTCCATTAAGCTTGTAGGCATTTCACTCTTGTGACTGTTCCTTTTTAATTTCCTTTTAACTAGCCTGCCCATTTGTATGTAGTTTCCCTTTCTGAAGTTAAATGCTACTGTGGTGGGTTTCTTTGCTATTCCCCCTCTCCTCCCCTTCCCTCCCACGTCCCAAGGATGTTAAATTTAATTACATTGTGGCCACTATGACCAAGCGGTTCCGCTATCTTCACCTCTTGAACCAGATCCTGAGAGCCACTTCAGACTAAATCAAGAATTGCCCCACTCCCCTTGTGGGTTTCAGGACTAGCCTCTCCAATATGCAGTCATTAATGATGTCTAGAAATTTTATCTCTGCATCCCGTCCTGAGGTGACATGTTCCCAATCAATATGAGAAGAGTTGAAATCCCCCGTTATTATTGGATTTTCAGTTTTTGTAGCCTCTCTAATTTCCCAGAGCATTTCACAATTACAGTCACCATCCTGGTCAGGTGGTCAGTAGTATTCTCCTACTGCTATATTCTTATTATTCAAGCACGGAATTTCTATCCATAGAGATTCTATGGTACAGTTTGATTCATTTAAGATTTGTATTATTTTTGATTCAATTCTTTCTTTCATCTATAGTACCACTCCCCAACCAGGGTGACATAGTAGCAGAATGTCTAAACCAAATTTTTTCAAAAGTAGTTATAACAGATAAAGCCAAACTAGTTAAAGCAGGGATATCAGAACGTCCCACAAGTTCATTACAAACTCTGGGCAGACCTACTTTGTGCTTGACCATGGTTAGCCAAGAGGCTGACATGGATCAAAAAGTGACTGGATCACAAATTGATTGTGCTTTTTGGTTTTAGAATGAGGTAATAAATTGATCAAATCTAACTGGTGCACCGGGCTAGGTGCACTGACATGTAAAAACGTTTTTGTCTGAATAAGCTACAGGATAATAAGGAGAAAATGGTCTAACATTTTTGAACTTGGGTTCCTATATTGAGATAATCAATCCATATTTAGACATTTGAATAAAAGTGTCTTGATTTTCAAAGGTGCCAGATACCCGCAAATCCCACAGAAGTCCATGGAAGCTCCCTGGGCTCAGCACCTTTGAAGATCAGGCCACTTTGCTGTAGGTGTCAAAGTATGGATTGAGGAGCCCTTTTAGACTCATAGGCTTGGAAACAAATATTGGCCATGGTCACCTTTTCCATATACAGCAGGTACGGTTAATATGTTTAATAGTTGCTAGTTACCGCCTGTTTTAGTTTAAGGTTCAGTATAGCGATGCTTTGTATGGTCAGTGTAGAAAAAGACTCAGCTACACACGGCATAAGTGCCATCAGCTAAGGTTAAATGATATTTTTTCCTCTAAAATCTACGCTGAAGTGACGAATTATCATCACTGATTATTTGTAATATAGTAGCACCTAGAGACCTCAACCAAGAATCGGGGCCCTGTAGTGCCAGGCACCGTCCAAACACAGAAAAAGCAATGGTCCCTGCTCGAAGAGCTTACAATCTAAACAGACAAGACAGACAAAGGGTAGGGAGGAAGTGGAATTCCCATTTTCTTTTGGGAAACTAAATGAGATGGCTTTAAATGAGCGAGCCAGGAATGCCTCTCTTGCTTCTCTCTGCTGTCATGCTAAATGTTTTCACGTCGTTCCTGCCAGAACCTCCTCCAAAGACTGATTTCAGAGTCAACAAAGCAGTGTTCCCTTGTGTGGAGTGATGTCACGCTTGGGATATTGCTGGGGACAAAAGTGGATTTAGGTGATCCTGCTGCTGTGTCTCACTACTTGTCCTTTGTGCTACACCTTTGGCAATACCACCGTACACTTCTAGAGCACCTTCCCTTTGAGAAGCCTGAAACCTTTTACAAACAACAACTTCGATCTCTCAGCAGTGAGGTAGCTCAGAACTGCTCTTCTCAATTTACCATTGGCAAAACAGATACGGAGAGATGAAATGTCTTGCCCAAGGCCACACACGAAATCTGTGGCAGAACCAGAAATAGAACCCAGGCTTCCTGACTTCCGTGTCTGTGCTTTAACCGCAAGATCATGCTACTTGTCATGGGTCACTTGTGACTATATTCACATACATGTGTGACCTCCAACTTTAGATGGAATAAAAAGCTCTATGGGATATTTGTATGCTTCCTCCCTCATTGTGGAAGACAACTCTGATTCTCCTTTTAAAATTAAGTGATGCATTTAGCTGCAAGCCTAACTGTAAAAAGGAGTAAAATATATCAACAGTTATACACATACAGCAACTCCTAATGTATTTTTCTAGCCCTTACTCTTTATTTTAAGTATCTCCTATATTCCACATAAATTTTGTTAGATGGATTTATGGGGTCACTAACTTGCTTGATGCAGTATTGTATTCACAGCAGGAAATGATTTGCCATTGCAATGAATATGAGCATTCTCTAGTGGTTTGTCAGCTTAAAGAATTATATCATCAGTGAAATAATAACGAGCTGTTCTAAAGGAATTTTTGATTCATTGTAATTACTGATTGTCTGCAGATTACATTATGGCTTTAATTCTTTGGTTTCACACTGTTCGCTTGGTAAACTTCTAAAAAAAATCAAGTGAACATATAAACATCTTATTTATACAGGAAGTTATAGAACAAAAGACGAATTCTGAATGGGCTGAATTTGTTGATTACATTTAAGAAAACAGAGATCTTCATATATTGAGTGGTTTGGAAGGAAGAAATGTGGGAGCAGTTTATGTATTTTTGTCTAGCTGGTTTGTATTGTTTTATATTTCTACTGTGTATTGTATTTATATTTTGTATTGCAATTATTTGTATTCTAATGATGTTATTTTGAAAACTTTACTGCATATACCTATACATAAGGCTATGTTTTAGTCATGGGTATTTTTATTAAAAGTCACGGACAGGTCATGGGCAGTAAACAAAAATCCACGGCCCATGACCTGTCCATGACTTTTACTAAAAATACCAGAGAATACATTTGGGGGGGGTGAGGGGGGGCATGCTGCCCAGGGGCTCCACGGGTGCTGGGGGAGGGCAGACTGGCTGCTGGGGGCGGGGGGGGGCGGCATCACGTGGCCCGGGACCCCCACTGACGCTGGGGGGAAGGTTGGCAGGGCTGGCAGCCTCCGCCTGCAGGCACTGCCTCTGTGGCTCCCATTGGCGGCGGTTCCCGGCCAATGGGAGTTGCGAAGCCAGCACTCTGGGCAGAGGCAACCCGGAGAGCTGCCTGTCCATGCCTCCGCCTAGCAGCTGAGTGAGGGGGATGTCGCTGTTTCTGGGGAGCTCTCCAGGTAAGCGCTGCCCAGAGCCCACCTCACCCTGCCCCCTCCCCCAACCCCCTGCCCCCTCCCACACCCAAACTCTGCTGCTGCTGGGGGGAGGGGTGGGTCGCAGAGGCCCGAAACTGCCCCAGCAGCAGCCTGTGCACCTGGCACAGGGGCTGCCTGACACTGCAGAAGTCACGGAAAGTCACGGAATCCGTGACCGACTCACAGGTTTACCTATATACACCCCTGCAGGACTAGTGACAATCTAGCCTGCTGTATTTTGGCCTATATTCACTCTAGCCTAAGTATTCCTTGTGCAGAGGCCCTATAAAGATTTAAGTGGCATATAGGCCTTGGCCAGGCCATTGGCACTGGAGTGAATTACACTTAAATTTATCTGCAAAGGAGACTCTACCATTATTGCTTCCTTACAGTGTATAAAAAAGAGCTGACTTTTCTCTCACATTTGCTACATTAGACATTTAGTTTTTGTCTGCCCTGTTTTCTGGAAGACTCTACAGCAGGCTGGAGAAGAATGGTGCTATGACATCAGACATGACATGTAAGTAAAAACTGATTAAATGAAATGGGAAAGGATTTTTAATCAAACTGTTTAAAAGTCTGTTGCTTCTTGTTGTTTTTGTTTGTTTTTTGCCAGCACCTATTTTTAATATAAAGTGAACCAGGAAATCTGGACTTTGTTGTTTTTACCTTAAGAAACGTTAGAAATCTCAAAGAGAAAACACCTTTATCCTGCTCCTATACTTTTCATGTTCGGTATACATTATAAAGAAGGGGGGAAATCTCAGGTAAGTTCCCCCTCTCCTTTAGTAGGATTTTACTTTAATCCCTGTTGGACGTGTCCATTCATTTTAATGCAAAATTACATGGAAATCACAGCACCCTATTAAATAGGATAAGAAACTCTTTCAAAAATTTCATTTCAAGGATTTTAATTAGTAAGTTTTTGTTGTTGTAGTTTTGTGGGTATTTTATGCATTAAAAATTGGTAGCAAAATATAAGTGCCTTTGATGAAAATTTGGCTCAAGGGTCCTAATTAGGGCCCTACCGAATTCAGGATCCATTTTGATCAATTCCACAGCCAAAGGGTTTTTTAATTGGTCAATTTCACATTTTCAGATGTTTACATCTGAAATTTCACTGTGTTGTAACTGTGGGGGTCCTGACCCAAGAGAGGGTTGTGGGAGGTTGTGGGATTGCCACCCTCACTCCTCCGCTGCCTTCAGAGCTTCCTGCAGCCGGGGGAGATTCCTGGAAGTGAGTCTGATCTTCCCCGTGCTGCTGGGAGCACCCCAGTCAGGGGTTCCTAGCTGCTAGTCCCCGCTGGGCTGGGGAGGGACAGACTTCTTCCCCTGCATGAGCATTCTTGGGTGGAGCTCAGACCCGCCTCTGAGTACCTCTCCCAGCTGCAGGAAGCTCTGTGCTGCTGTCAGAGCTAGACTGTGAAGGCAATGCAGCCATGGATCTTCCTCCAGCTGGGGAGGTACCTGGAGGTGGGTCTGATCTCCCTCCTCCCAGTGAGCAGCTGTACAGGGGACGAGGAAGTCCTGTATATACCAGAGAATAAAATAGTTTGCTGGCCCCTTCCTGGGCCAGCAAACTAGCAGCTGGTGAATGGTAGGAGCCCCCAGCTCGGGGGCTGACCCTGACCCTCCTCCTCCCCTCCAAAAGCTAGATTTCACAGGGTAGATCTGATTTCATGGTCCATGACATGTTTCTCATGACCGTGAATTTGGTAGGATTCTACTCATAATCCAAAGGTAGAACAAAGATTTTCTGCACATTTCTCACCCAGTCCAGAATTTCCAAATGGCTTTTCTCTTCTTCTTTTATTTTCTCCAGCAAAGCTTCAGCAGCCTCACAATCCCCAGAGAAGAGCTAAAGAGCCTTTTGATAATATATGTTATTCTTAGTATTGCCAGGAATGAAATCCTAGCCTCTGTTCTCTCTCTAATAGAGGATTTTTAAAGGGCATTAAAGTCTTTGCTCCACCTGGGTCACTGAGTGCTGGTGGGGGAGGGAGTTAAAAGGTGTTGCTTCCTTACTAAATTTATCCCTCTCCGCATGGGGTTTTTAATATGTGATGTCTCCCTGACAGTGTTATTTATTTACTTATTTAACCCCTTATTTTATACCCTGGAATCTCTCTTCAACTTTTCCCCAAAACCCTGTCAGCAGGGTTAATTGGCTTTTGTAAAATGCCTGGAAGGTCAAGTTCTGGGTATTCTGAAACAAGGTGGGGGTTAGCGCCAGTGCCCTGGGATCCTTCTGAACGTTACCCTGCTGGCAGCTTGCTTTCTCTTCAATAGCAGGTATCCAGCTCGAGTGTCTCCACTGGCCACATTATATTATGGGGAAAGAAGTTGTCTGTCCGGGATGAAGGGCCCAGGCCTTTTAAGCAGGTGTCCACTTTGGAAGCATAACTATACAAAGGCTCAGCTGTATCCTAAAACAGTTGCCAGCACAGTTCTGGCAGAACCACACTTAACAATATTGCCCAACACAGTTGTCGCTAGCACGCTTCCAGCACAGTTTTAGCATCCCTGGTAGACAGGGCTCTAGTCGCTTATTGAAAGCTAGGCTAGCAGGAACCAAACAACATATGACTAAATTCTGCCCTCACATTCCTCTCTGTTTTTTCCTG
The DNA here is from genome assembly GCA_037349315.1 of Chelydra serpentina. Lineage (NCBI taxonomy): Eukaryota > Metazoa > Chordata > Testudines > Chelydridae > Chelydra > Chelydra serpentina. The sequence goes on from JBAIAC010000010.1 coordinate 52,829,036, forward strand.
CTCTATGTCTATCTGTCCAACCAGCCATGTTCTCCCATACTTGCTGTGTCCCAATCTCTCTCCACTTTGCCCTATAATCCTCGTCTCAGCCTCCATTTATCCTCCCCGTACTCTGATTCCCATTCCGTCTCTCTCTCCATTTGCATCCCCTTTTTTCCTGTCCTCCACACCAGTTCCCATCCCATCTCCATCTATCGCCCATCCTATCTCCATCACCCGCAGAAATGCCACCGAATCCGCGTGACCAGCGGACCGCCTGCAGGCGCGCTACTGAAGGCCACCTGACTGACATGCTTGTGGCGGCAAAACATAGAGCCGCCCCTGACTACAAGGATACGGGCCACACACATTAGACATATAAAGCTGCAGAAGTAGTTCCACATCCAACATAATGGGAAGTTACTTTCACTGTACAGTCACTGAAGGTCTTCAAGATGTGTTGTCCATGTGCATTCCACTGATGGTGCAAAACCAACTTGTGCCAGAAATTGGAGCCTCTTGGTCAGCAGTAGCCATATGGTACCCATGTGTTCTAAGGTCCTCATGTGCCACATCAAGGGCATATAACGGTAGAATGCACCAGCGTGACATTTGGTTTCCTCTTCACTGCCAAACTCCAGGAGTATAGACTGAGGTGGAAGGGATGGGAGGGCACACAGGTCATGGACTGTGCATATGGACAACATATTTTGAAGAACTCCAGTGATTGTACATGGTAAGTAATTCTCATCCCCCCTTCAAGCATTTGTCCATGTGCACATGCCACTGATGGTTGACTCCCAAGCAGCAACCTCATAAAGGAGGTAGAAACCTGTAGTGCTTGTCTACCTGTGGTACATAACAGTCTAGTTTCCTGTGGGCTATACTACTTTGGTGAAATTTCAGTTGTTGGGTTTAGTGAGAGGATGCTGGGTGGTGTTAGTGGTCTATAATATATGGGAGATGAGACTAGATCATCTGGTGGTCCCATCTGGCCAAAAAATCTATGGGTATGTCTACACTGTGTTTTAAAACCTGAAGCAGTGAGTCTGAAAGCCTGGATCTACAGACTCAGGCTAGGGTGCTAAAAACAGCTGTGTAGACATTTGTGCTTGGGCTCTGAAGCCTGGTGATTGGGGTGGACTTCAGAGCTGAAGTTCCAGCCTGAGCCACCATGTCTCCACTACTGTTTTTTGCACTATAGTCCGTAGACCTGGACTCTCTGACTTGCTGCCATGGGTTATGAAACACAGTATGGACATACCTCATGTGAGACTATAGGGCTGATTTGCCAAATGTGGCACTGGATCTGGAGGCTTCTACTAAAGTGTAATGCTTTGTGAAAAGTGTGGATTGATCCCCAGGTGGCTACTCTGCAAACATCCAGTACTGGTACATTTCTTAGGAATGCTGCTGATACAGCCTGGGCCCTGGTGAAATTGGCTTTCAGTACAGATGGTAGATTTACTATAGCTACCTCATAGCAGGTTTTGATACGGTCAGAAATCCAGTTTGATAGTCTTTGTGATGATATGGCAGAACTCTTTCAGATTTGGGGACAACTTATTCCTTCAAGTCAGCGGCACTGCTATGGGTACCCGCATGGCCCACAGTATGCCAACATTTTTATGGCTGACTTAGAACAATGCTTCCTCAGCTCTCGTCCCCTAGCGCCTCTCCTCTACTTATGCTACACTGATGACATCTTCATCATATGGACCCACAGGAAGAAGGCCCTTGAAGAGTTCCACCTGGATTTCAACAATTTCCACCCTACCATCAACCTCAGCCTGGACCAGACCACACAAGAGATCCACTTCCTGGACACTACAGTGCAAATAAGTGATGGTCACATAAACACCACCGTCTACCGGAAACCTACTGACGCTATACTTACCTACGTGCCTCCAGCTTCCATCCAGGAAACACCACACGATCCATTGTCTACAGCCAAGCTCCAGATACAACCATATTTTCTCCAATCGGTCAGACAGAGACAAACACCCTACAAGATCTCTATCAAGCATTCTTAAAACTACAATACCCACCTGGGGAAGTGAGGAAACAGATTGACAGAGCGAGACGGGTACCCAGAAGTCACCTACTACAGGACAGGCCCAACAAGGAAAATACCAGAACACCACTGGCCATCCTGTATAGCCCCCAGCTAAAACCTCTCCAGCGCATCATCAACAATCTATAACCTATCCTGGAAAATGATCCCCCACTCTCACAGGCCTTGGGAGGCAGGCCAATCCTCAATTAAAGACAGCCCCCAAACCTGAAGCAAATACTCACCAGCAACTACACACCACTCCACAGAAACACTAACCCAGGAACCAATCCTTGTAACAAACCCCATTGCCTTCTCTGTCCCCATATCTACTCTAGTGACACCATCATAGGACCCAACCACACCATTAGGGGCTCATTCACGTGCACATCTACTAATGTGATATATGCCATCATGTGCCAGCAATGCCCGTCTACCATGTACATTGGCCAAACCAGACAGTCTCTATGTAAAAGGATAAATGGACACAAATCAGACATCAGGAATGGTAACATACAAAAGCCAGTAGGAGAACACTTCAATCTCTCTGGACATTCAATAACGGATTTAAAAGTAGCATTCTTCAACAACAAAAAACTTCAAAAACAGACTTCAAAGAGAAACTGCAGAGCTACAATTCGTTTGCAAACTTAACACCATCAATTTGGGCTTGAAAAGGGACTGGGAATGGCTGGCTCACTACAAAAGCAATTTCCCCCTCTCTTGGTATTGATACCTCCTCATCAATTATTGGGAGTGGACCACATTCTCCCTCATTGAATTGGCCTTCAACACTGGTTCTCCACTTGTAAGCTAACTCCCGTCTCTTCATGTACCAATATATATTTATGCCTGTATCTGTAATTTTCACTCCATGCATCTGAAGAAGTGGGTTTTTTACTCACAAAAGCTTATGCCCAAATAAATCTGTTAGTCTTTAAGGTGCCACCGGACTCCTTGTTGTTTTTGTGGATACAGACTAACAGGGCCACCCCTCTGATACTTGCCTTGGGGATAGGTGAACACTCCCCACAAGAGAAGGCCACAGGTTCTTTATGAAGCCTTACAACCATTAGACAGTATCTACTGAACGAATAAAGTATAAATAATACTTCCCTCCTCCCCCATCCCACTCTTTTTCTCAGTTTACATGCCAGATCCTGGCATCTCATTCTGCCCCTTTTGCACTGCTGTGGGTTCTCCTGATGTCTGGTTCTATGGCTCTGACCTGCCTCTATGCCATCTGCACCCTATGCAGACATATTCCTATTCCTCAGTGGGTTGGGGTGGAGTCAGAGTGCCCTATGCTGAGGCTGTCCCTGGCTGGTGGAGTAGTTTTTACATTGCTCTGAATAATGCTGTCCGGGTTCAGCCTGAGCATGAGACACTCTGGCTTCACCCCAACCCACCGAGGAATACCCGTGTCTGCATAGGGTGCAGATGGCACAGGTGCAGAAAGGTGACCTCCAAACCATGTTTCTCCTGCCCTAGGTACTGCACTGAGTGCAGCTCAGCCAAGCCTGGGGATCCGACCCTCTGTATTTACCCCTCTTACATGCCTCTCTTCTCCATTTTTCAATTGGCTTTTCCCCTGCTTTCCCCCTTTTCATGAATGTTACAATTAGGGTCAAACCTCCAGGCCCACAATACATGAGCGAGTCATTCTGAGGCTGAGTGAGTTTGCCCATCCCTAGTTATGCCATCAAAATATTCAGGCTCTCTCCTCCCACCTTGCAAGTAAGTAAACACCACATATGTTTAGTAGACCTGATTTCTGTTAGCAGGCTGCTAATAGTGCACTGAATTTATTCCACAGAAGGCCCATATTCTTTAAAATATGCATGTGTGTCCAGTTAAGTGAAGAGTATACTGCTGACAGCCTTTGCATTTCATCCCTGAGTCCAAAAGGATGCCTGTGACCCACATACAACACTGATGCTAGGCAGATGGGAGGCCCCCTGCTGTTTGGCTTGCTCACGAAATCAGTTTTATTTTAGAATCAAGTCAAATGCATGATCCTTCTTTTAGGAAATGAACATGTGCATCCCCCTTCCTTGCATAAAAGCTTCCCAGCACCCTAGGAAACCAAACACAGGGATCTTATATTCATTTGTATTCAGATATTGAAAAACACACTCAGAGACTGTAAAGAGCCTGCAGGAAGATTTCCCAGCAGAAACACTGCCAATAGGTCATTTGCTTGAGAGTGATAAGATGCAACCAGTGTAATCAGCTCCGATACACACTTGCTGCGATATCCTGATTGGAAGCATTTTCTATACATATGAGAGTGAGAGACACTGTGGAAGCATTATAACTATCGGTATCAATTACACCTCCTGGCACCAGCCGAGCTGCCTGTGCCCCTCCGGGGATTCAGCACAAAGGAAGGCGAGGAATGTTGCTGCTGCGGGTGCTTGCCCTCCCTTGGGGATTTCTGCCTGCAGGCAGGGAGCCGCTTTTAGTTACATTCAGAGGCTGCTGGCAGGAGGCATAAATCAGTGCAACCTCCCAGCCACTCTGGGTACACTGCTCTCTTCTCAGCCTCAGTTATGCACTTTTCCTGCTCTGCTGGCCCTTTAGGGCCTCTAGCAGAGGAGGTTACAGTCACCTGGCCCCACTGTAGCCTCCCCTGATCCAACAGTTTCCATCAGAAGAGTCTTCTCTGCCAAGCCTAGGCCCTGCGCTGAATCTGTGCCATAATGCTCTATGAATTGCAGTGAACAGCAGTGGCCAGGCAGTTCTGGTGAGAAGACTGACTTCTGCTTTGTGGCAATCACACAGATGAGCTACTTTCAATTAGAGAGGAGCCCAACCTGGAATCCATAATCCAAGCAAGCTCCTTCCCCACATTACTAACTTTTGGAAAAGTCCAGATCCAGATTTCAGCATAGGCGCCGACTTCCGGTGGTGCTGGTGGGGGCCGACCCCGGGGCCCCGCCCCCGACGCCACGTTGCCCAGCGTCGGAGGCGGGGGCCCGCATCATCTCCCGGTGCTGAGGTGAGCTTGCCGCAGGTCCCGGGACTGGCGGGGAGTTGGGTGCGTGCCCCGAGAATGGCGGGGAGCTGCCGGTGGGTGCTCTGCACCCACCAATTTTTCCCCGTGGGTGCTCCAGCCCTGGAGCACCCACGGAGTCGGCGCCTATGGATTTCAGGATCTGAGTCTCCAAAACAGGCATGGACTGGAATCTAGAATCCATTCCTGTCACCGCCAGCGCGTCACTGCCAGCGCCTCACCTCCCAAACCACACAAGCAAACGTTAGTGAAGTTCTAATCCATATCCAGAGTCCATAGCTCAGACCCATCTCTGCTTATACAGCCACCTGATTTGCTGGAAACATTGATCTGAGGTTAATAGAGGAACTTGTCTCTCAAACTCAGTTACATAAGTGAACAGCATACACATTATGAGGTTACATACATACAAGTTATGAGGTTACATACATACAAGTGTTACAGTTACACTGATTTCTGTGTTAGCAGTATGCAGATAGTGCACTGAATTTATTCCACAGAAGGCCCATATGCTTTACAATATGCAGGTGCGTCCAGTTAAGTGAAGAGTATACTGCTGCCAGCCTTTGCATTTCGTCCCCGAGTCCAAAAGTATGCTCACTCTGCCTGTGACCCACATACAACACTGGTGCTAGGCAGAGGGGAGGCCCCCTGCAGTTTGTCTTGGGCACAAAATTCAGTTATAAGAAAAAAAGTCTCTGTCCCATTAAAGTCAATGACATCAGCAGGACCAGGATTTGGCCCTTCGCACACTATGTGGACAATGCATCAATTTATATTTTGCATCTCCAACAAACGATAGCTATGCAAGTAAAAATAACCCCACCACCCACTAGCTCATATACAGCACTTTTCATGAATAGATCTCAAAGGGCTCTACAAAGAAGGTATGTTTCATTATTCCCATTTTACAGATGGGAAACTGAGGCACAGAGCAGGGAAGTGACTTCCCCCAGGTCACCATCCAGCAGGCCACTGGAACAACACTCAGGTTTCCTGAGTCTTAATCCAATGTTCTAGCTATTAGGCCTCACAGCCTCCCTAATCAGTAATAATAAATAATTACAGTAATACTTTGGTTTGAAAGTGGATCATTTGCTATAGCTGAGTAATATGGAAGGACTATGGCCCTCACATTGCAACGGGACTGCTATCTAGCCCGGTATATATGACCTCCCTCTCCATAGGGCCTCATAAATGTTCATGGATATTTCCTCCCAACACCTCTGTGAGATGGAGATATTTTAACATTCCCTTTTTGCAGAAGAGGAACTCTACAGACAATGACTCCCCCAGGCTCAATCAGGTAGTCTATGGCAGAACCAGGAATAGAATCCAGATCTCTTAAGCCACTGCCCTGCACCTTAATAACAATGCCATTCTTCCTCATCGCTACTCATGTGAGTAAAAGTTTGCCATGTGCCATTATTCTGAAATCCAAAGTAGTTATAGTCAATCATGGGAAATTCATCCCTGGTTTAACTCCATTGCCTTCAGTGAAATTGTAATAAGGATGAATTTACTGTTGCATTTAGGGATGGAAAATACTATTAGATTCATGAGTCTATCCTTAAACATGTGCAGGACATAAAAGACCCCAACAGAGCACAACTGATATCTAATATTAGTGATGATAGTAAAAGTTCCAGTTGTTGGACCTCTATTAAGAAAGAGAGAAAGAAAGAAAAGAAAAATAGTTGATAGATGATTACCTGACACCTTGCTATGTGAAGGCTATTTCTTGATATATCCATCTCGTGTTCTTTACCTACACAGGAAAATGTTATCTGATAATTTAGGTTCTATGAAGGGACAGTGGAGTAATAGGTTTCAGATCCAATGTCTATATAATTTCAATGCTATTGGGTCACTGAGGCAGTAAGTTGGATTTTGCTTTATCTCCCTGCTGATTGTCAGTTGGTGCTAAACGTAACGTATTTTATGCCAAGTCTGAATCAGAATGAAGCTGTTTTACATGCATTTTTAAAACTGTCAAAAAAGTCAAACAAAAAGGAAGGTTTCTTAGTAGGACTGAGCACAATTTGCTAAAATGAAAATATACATCAACAGGTGGCAGCATTTCTCTGCTTCTTGAAAGCCTGTCAGGATGCTGAAGCTTGGAAACATTTCTGTAACTCTGCAGGGAGTAAGTTACAAGCTGCAGAAGGCTTCCCAGCATGCTTCATCCCCAAACCTGCTATTTTCCCTTATAAAAAGAACAGCCTCTGCCACTTCTTCTTTGTTGCCAAGGCCCGAGTTTGGCTTCACGTGTCTTCTCCTTGTTAACTGTTCTTTGTTTTGACTTTCCAATTTGTGCTAAAGAAACAAATGTGAGCAGGAACAGGAACGAACAGGTAGCAAATACTAGGAAGGATGCAAAAGAAAAAACAGCTCAGAGTGATGGGAAACCATCAAACTGTTCAAGTTAAATGTCCAGACTTTTAATTGAAGAGAGACATTTCTGAACTTTTCAACTCAGGCCTGTGGAGTTATGGCTGGTAATCACATGGGTTCACTTCCACTGGAATCCCCACCTCAACTTTGAAAACAGATCCCTTTAGATGAGGGAAAGGGAAGTTGAGGGAGACAGTATCAGCTTCACCATTTCTTCTGGTTGTTTCCTGAACCCAACTATTACAATTTTAATCTACCCTGGGGTATGGGGTAGTCAGCTCATTCCTCATCCATGTGCCAGTCCTGCCAAGATGCTGAGTAAGCAGATCAACTGCAGCAGCCAGTTCAGAAGAAATACAGATATAGTACTGAAAATCTCCCCCAAACTGTGATACACTACAACCTATTCTGCTTCATTATTTTTCCTCATAGTCTTGCATTTACATTAACAAGGAGAGAAACGGGAGTTAAAAAGAACCCAGTAGGGCTACCACAAGAAAGAAGCAGGTGAGTAATCACCCAGAACCACCCCTTGGGTCATCTCAGAAAGAAAAGAAATGGAGTCACTCAAGAACAAATCCATCAGCAACTCTTCCCAGTCCAGAGTATAAAAGGCATCTGACAGCCCTCAAATAATTGGCATGGACACTTGGTTCATTGTCAGTTGAAGACCATTGACCAATGAAAACAGAGCAGAGCTTGTACTCCACACAGTTCTAAAACAGGACTGACCAGGACTGACTCCAGATACAACTAGAGTTTCTCAGAACCACCATCCCTGTGACCTTTTCCATAAAGAAAGGCTTCAGGCCATGGAATAATCAGCGAGTATCAATGTCTAGAGATTGTTTCTTTAGCAAAGACCTAGCAACTCCTTCCATAAGAGAAGCCAGCACCCTGCCCTCCTGAAGGGAGGCATTGATAGTCTCCTATCAATGGGGGTTAGACTAGATGACCCCTGCTGTCCCTTCTAACCAGGAATGCAAGAGATTTTTAGTGGGTATGAGGTACCAGAAAGACTTAGGGCTAGGGCCCTCCCCTCTGCAGGGGGAGCAGAACACAGCTAGGGAGGACATTCATTCTTTAAATGGCTTTAACAGCACAATACATATGCTAACAAACAAAGCCATTGTTTAAGTTTGTTAGCATATATATTGTGCTGTTTGGTCGGGAGTCCACAAGAGCGGAAGGCAGGGGTGGGAGGGATGAAAGGTGTTTAAATAGCGTTTGATTCTCTTTCTCCCCATTGGTCTGAATTATCCAGGACATCCATACTGCATCACATCAAGTCCAAATCATTAGAGGAATGCCTCTGCTTGCACTGACCAGAGAATGTTTGGATTCTGATGTCAGCCCAGTTCTGCAGCCTGACAGGAATCAGGTGTTGTCCCCAATGTACATAGAATTCTTCTTTGCAGCCAAACTAGTCTAACATGCAGTAGCGGCGCCGGGGTTTTTGCCGCCCTAGGCAGCAGCGCTCCTCCGCCGTAATTGGTGGTGCTTGGGCGGCAGCTCCTCTGAAGCTGCGTTCTTGGTGGTGTTTCGGTGGCCACTTTTCTTGCCGCCGAATCACTGCCGGGAAATGAGTCGCCGCCGAAATGCCGCCCCCCCCCAATCCTGCCGCCCTAGGTGAACGCCTAGGGTCGCCTAGTGGAAGCGCCGGCCCTGCTAACATGCATTTTGTTAACTGGAACAGGAGCAGCAAAACAAAGAAAACAAATACCTCATTTTCCAGTTTTGTGGGTGAGAGAACTATGAGTGAAGATTATAATGCCTGACGGCCTTAGATCAGCTGCCTCAGGAATCTGCCAAGAACTTTGCTGAAAATATGTTCCTCATCTTAGCAATGGAGATAAGACTTATCACACATCTGCCCACCTTTATTCAAACGAAGCTCCTTCTAATCTGACAGCGCAGGCATTGTCAATTTCATCCAGAACAGTTTACAAATTTGGAACCTAATCCTGTAAAGCCTTAATCATTTGATCAATCCCATTGAAGACAATGGGACTATTTGCATGACTTTTGTAGACTGGTAAGAGTTTCAGGAGTCTGTTTCTATAAAGGAAGTTGTACTCAAACATTGCATTTCAATGGGGATTCAATACCATAAAGCAGTTTAGGATGCAGTTCTACTTAAAATTGGTCTTTTAATAAGTCATACATATACTGGAAACAACTCTTCACCCAACTCCCACCTGAGTGGTCTCACTCTTTTTTTCATAGCTTCTCCCCACCTCAGCTCTGATTGGCTCAGTTCTCAAAATTATTAATATTTATGATTCCACCCACCATGGAAACTTACTCTTCAGCTCATGCAAGAATACTGATCTGTCCAGTAACTTCCAGCCCTTGCTTCCGGGCACTTCAAGTGAATAGCCTTCCTCTATCTCAGGGGTGACCAACCTGAGCCTGAGAAGGAGCCAGAATTTAACAATGTACATTGCCAAAGAGCCACAGTAATACGTCAGCAGCCTCCCATCAGCTCCCCCACCTTGCTCCCAGCACCTCCCACCCACCAGCAGCCCCACCGATCAGCACCTCCCCATCAGCTGTTTTGTGGAGTGCAGGAGGCTCGGGGGGGGGGGGGGGGGGAGGGGGAGAGGGGAGGAGCAAGGGCATGGCAGGCTCAAGGGAGGGGGCTGGAAGGGGTGGAGTTGGGGCAGGGCCCATGGCAGAGCCAGTGGTTGAACAGCGAGCATCCCCCGGCACACTGTAAAGTCGGCACCTGTAGCTCCAGCCCAGGAGTTGGAGCCTATACAAGGAGCCACATATTAACTTCTGAAGAGCCGCATGTGGCTCTGGAGTCACAGGTTGGGCACCCCTGCTCTATCTCCTTGCATGTGTACACAGAGAGAAATATACACAAAAAGAAATCCATTAATTTCTCAACTGCCTCGCTCTCTGTCTCTAAACAAATGAAATACCTCAGTGCAAAAGGAATGTGAGTTACATGAGCAGACATCACGGATGATTGTTCGTTCTTTTGGGGGTAGGAGAGTTACATCATAAGTAAAAAGGAGAAAGTTTGCAACCAGAAAGGAGCAACACGGGTGTCAAAGCAGGACACGGTGGGAAGAAGGAACAGTGTTCTTCAGAGTGCAATCTTTAGTGTTGATTTCAACACCTGGGAACAGGAGTGGGGGGGGGGGGGAATCCCTGCCATAGCTGCAGCTCAGAAAGAGAGACCCTACTTGGGAATATTTTCAATAAATTCCTCTGGGTTAAAAAATAAATAAATAAATAAAAAATACATGTCAAATGTAAATGGGGGCAAGGGTAAGAAAGATGCAAGGCCCAATTGTCAGAATGAAAGACTATTATAAAAAAATCATCCTCAGCAGGGGCTGACTTTGAAGACGATGTGAACATATCTGAGCAATCTGGATCAACTGGTTAGTAAGTGTATCTTTGCACCATTCATATTGACTGCCTACCAGGTCTTACTGTGCTAGTAAATAAGGACTTAGATTGTCATAAATTTGTATTTTGAGAGGATTACTTAGTTGTGAATTTCAAAATGTTTGAACACAAAGCATAGTTGGTAGGTTAGTTTGTTGTGGAAATATTTATCCATTACATTTTTATTGTTACTGCTGGACTTTTGAAATGATATTTTATTGTTCAATATAATCAAGTACCTTTGGGGAAGATTCTGTTTAATAGATACATTTAATTTTATTAATCATTTTTTTCCAAGCTGTTTGAAATGTTGCTAGCGATAAGGGTTTAAATAGATTTAGATATTCCTTGTTTGCAGTATGATTGTAGCCTTGTTGGTCCCAGGATATTAAAGAGACAAGGGGGCGGGGGGGCTGAGATAATAGCTTTTATTGGACCACCTTCTGTTGGGCAAAGAGACAAGCTTTTGACCTACACAGAACTAAGTGATCTGAAGAAGAGCTCTGTGAAGCTGGAAAGCTCGTCTTTCACCAACAGAAGGTGGTCCAGTGAAATATATTATCTCGCCCACTTTGTTTCTCAGATATTCCTTATGATTTATTAATTATGTTCCCTATAAAACAGTTTTTACATAAATTATATCATTTAAACAGTGGTACAAACAGCTGCAGTAGGAGGAATCTTTCCATTACAATCTCATTTTTTAAGAGTGGTGCACTGAGTAATAGTGCAGGAGAGTGACTTTTTTTTTTTTTTAAAAAGCCATTTTGTTTCAGGGTCCAGCTTAGACATGAGGGGTATGGACATTCATCATCTGCAATGTCAGTCATCTGCTGGTATCACTAGCAGGGCTGCAACTAAACATACATCAGATGGTAAATTACCTGTATTTAAAAAACAAAAACAAAACAAAGACTTTCTCCATTGAGTAAAACAATGGATGAGTTCATAATCGGAACCAGCAAATTCCAAACTCCATAGATGGAAAGATTGCTCTGTTCATTTATGCAACAAATTCTCTTTCACCTTGTTCAGAAAGAACATTTCATTGACATGGTTCAGTCATTACGACCAGACTACACTCCATCTGGCAAAGCAGACATTGCTGGAAGGTTGCTGTATACAGTGCATGAGAAAGAAATTGAACATTCTGCAAAAACATTGACAGGAAATTCCTAAATCTGAGTCTTGATGGGTGGAGCAATGTACACAGCAATCCAGTAATACATGCTTGTGAGATAACAGAACATGGGCTTGTCTATCTTATAGAAACAACTGATACGTCAGGAAGTGCCCTGAGGTAGCAGGATGAAGCAGAATATTTAAAAGTAGTAACAGTAAAAGCTACAAGAAAATAAACAAAAATTCAAGGGCATCTCTTTGTCACAGACAATGCTGCAAACATAGCAAAGATGAGAAGAAATCTAGAAGATAATGAAGGGAACATGACACTTATAACGTAACTGGTGCAGTGATCATTTGATGCATCTTTTAGCCAAAGACTGAAGTACAACTCCAGAAGCTAGCGAGCAGGAGCGGCAAATAGGAGTTTTGTGAAGGAGTTCTCCAGCTGAAGGACGAGTGACAACATGACCCTTGGGGTGAGTTTGTCGTCTGTTTGCTTGCTTGCTTGCAGGGCGCGGGGTGGTTGTGTGCTGAATTTAGGGGGCTGATAGGCAAGGGTGAGAGCTTCCTAATGAGGCTCTAGCCTGCTATCCTTTGACCCTCAATCCCTTTAGGGTCCCTTGCAGGGCCGGCTCTAACATTTTTTGCCGCCCCAAGCGGAAAAAAAACACAAACACCCAAGCGCCGCCCCACCGAAACAAACAAAACAAAAACAAACCCTCCAGTGCCCATGGAAACAGCCCCCCCTGCAGTGTTGCACCACAACAATCCCCCCCAGCGCCTCTCCCTGCCAGAGTGCCGGGGGGGGGGGGGGGGGGGGAGGGTAGGGGGACGGCAAGCCCGGCCATGGCCCCGCTCTCCCAGCTGGCCAGACAACCCGCCAGTATGTTTAAACACACACACACACCACACACACACACACACACACCCCGAGCGCCACCCCAAGCACGTGCTTGGTAGGCTGGTGCCTGGAGCCGGCCCTGGTCCCTTGATAAGAGGGCAGAGCTAACTCAGGGAGAACAGGAATTTAAGAAGCCAGCTCCTAAGGGTATGTCTACACTGCAGTGTAAGCCCAGGATTAGTGGGACTAAAATCAGTTGATCCTGGGTTGGAGAAACCAGGGTCTGAGCATCTACACTGCTTAACCCGATGGCAAGATTTTTCTAACCAATGCTCAAACCTGGAGGTCCAGTGTCCACACTGCAGCACAAAGACCCAAGAAAAAACCAGCCATATGGCAGACTCCCTAGAACTCTCCCAAAACATGGCCGCTCTAACCCTTAGACCATGGTGCACTGTGGGAAAACTTGACTCTCCACATTACACGAAGTTTGAACAGCCTGACAACAGATCCTGCCAAGCAGCCATTTTGGTCTGTGTGCTCCCAGATACCGGAGCCAGCAACACATAAGAGCCACCTTTTCAAGAACTTCTGTTACTTTTGCTTTCACTCATGTGTCAGGAAACAGGCGGAGATTCCATGAGTTGCTGGTGGACATTTTGGCAGTGTTTTCTGTCCCACCAAAAGCACCTGACAGATGCTTTGTGATGGAGCAGGAGTACCACCCATGCATGGCAGACTCGAACTGGCTGATGCGGCTTGTTACATTCAATATAGTGGCTGACGGCCCCTATATGGACCAGTACTTCTGGCGCAGGGCACAGACTAGTAGGATCACATCGTCATGCAGACCTGGGATGACCAGCAGTGGCTCCAGAACTTTCACATAAAGAAAGCTACATTTCTGGAGCTTTGTGAGCAGTTTGCCCCAACCCTCCAGCATAAAGATACACACATGGGGCCATCCATGCCGGTACAGAAGCAGGTTACTATAGCCATTTGGAAGCTGGGTACCCCAGACTGCTACTGGTCCATTGCAAACCGGTCTGGTGCTGAAAAGTCAACTGTGGGTAAAGTTGTGGCAGAGATTTCTGAGGCAAGCAGGTGTTTGATTTACCCCAACGTGGCAGGCATAAAAGATATTCCTGAGGTAATTGCTGGCTTTGAGAGAATGGGGTTTCCAAACTGCACTGGAGTCATTGATGGGACTCATGTGCCCATAATTTGCTCTCCTCAAAGAGCAATGGTTACTACTCCATGGTTACGCAAGCCCTCATAGACTACAAAGGAGGATTCATGAATGTCAACATGGATCACACTGTGGAAGTTCATGATGCCAGAGTTTTTCATTGATCAGGGGTCTTCATTCATGGACAGGCTGGGGCACTAATCCCACTAAATAACATTTTAACAAATGGAGTTTCTGTTGCCACCATTATTCTGTGGGACCCTGCATACCTGCTCTTGCTTATGAAACTGTACCCGGATTTCAGAGGTCCTGGCAAAAGAAGGTTTAATTACACTCTCAGCAGGTGTAGAATGGTTGCTGAATGTGCTTTTGGCAGATTGAAATCCCATTGGAGATGTCTACTGGCCCATTAGGAGTCCAGTGTCATCAGTGCTGTCCACATTACTGTGGCTTGCTGCGCTCTTCACAATCTTTGTGTAGACAGAAGTGAAGCATTTCCCCCTGAATAGACCTAGGACAGCAAGGGGCTGCTGAATCCACACTCTCAGCCAGAAAGTGCACCTACCACACCTGGAGCTGGATATATCTGGGCAACAGAAGTCAGGGATGCTTTGGGCTTCCACGTTATGGATTTGTATTGCCCCATGGAAGAGGGGAAATAGAATCTTTATGAATGTGTTTGCAGTGGTGTGGGGGCTTACTGATTGCATGGCACTGAAACAACCTGCAATGTACTTATGAGTGACATGACCACTTATGAAATGGGAGGTGGCAGTTACTCACAGTATGGATTGATGTAAGGAAGTGGATTGAAGTATGAATTGCTCTAGAGGGATAGCCATTGCATACTAATTCCCAATTGTGCCTGATCACATGTTTACCTTTATTATTTTGAATGCACATCATATGATGTGAAGCACTGATAGCAATAAACTTACTTGATGAAATAAAAAGCTTTATTTATAAACGTGCATTAGAAAAGTACAATATTCAACCATTCGCAGGCAGGCCAGATGCCACACCATAACAACAATAGAACCTTACAGAAAAAAAACCAACCCCAATAACAAAGTGCATGAAGAACAAGTGGCAACAGTGAAACCATATATAAGACAGAAACCTTCTACCATGGCAAATCACCTTGCCACCCATTCTCCTTTCTCTGCTTGCTGTGCATTTGGCGCTGGAGTGGGGGTGGTCGGAGGCATCCACAGGGGAGAGGATCATTCTTCTTCGAGTGCTTGCTCATATGTATTCCAGTTAGGTGTGCGCGCGCGGCGTGCATGATCGTCGGAAGACTTTTACCCTAGCAACACTCGGTGGGCCGGCTGGCGCCCCCTGGAGTGGCGCCGTTAGGTGGCCCAATATATACCCCAGCCGGCCCATCGCCCTCTCAGTTCCTTCTTACCGCCCGTGTCGGTCGTTGGAACAGTGGAGAGCAGCTCGCTGACCTCCACAGCCCTAGCTTCATTAGCACTCGTTATCTTGTAGATAGTTTAAGTACTGCTTAATTAGTTGTTAATAGTTATTGATAGTTCGTTATTGTAGTTAGTGTCAATAGTAGCGGGAGATAAGGGGCTCCTCCCCTATCTCCATCCCGGTACCGGGCCAATGCCTGGCTCTCCGGGATTCAAACCTTGCTCGGCATGCCAGAAGCCGATGCCCACAGGAGATCCACACCAGCCCGGTCCAGCACGTTCTGCTGAGCAGTAGGAAACCCTCCACCAGGTCTACCTACTCAGCTAAGTGGAAACGATTTTCCCTTTGGTGTGGCACTCGGGGTCTCAACCCCTTGCAGGTGCCAATTCACACCATCCTGGACTACCTCCTCTCACTAAAGGAGCAGGGTCTGGCTCTCTCGTCGCTAAAAGTCCACCTAACGGCAATCTCGGCCTTTCACCCCTGGGACGGGGCGGGTTCTGTTTTCTCTAACCCCATGGTTAGCAGGTTCCTTAGGGGGTTAGAACGGCTACACCCACTGGTGCGCCGCCCGGTCCCTACATGGGACCTCAACCTAGTCATCACCAGGCTCATGGGGGCCCCATTCGAGCCCATGGCCACTTGCTCCATGCTGTATCTCTCATGGAAAACGGCCTTCCTGGTAGCCATTACCTCGGCTAGATGCGTCTCTGAGCTCAGAGCGCTTACTTCGGAACCACCTTATACGGTGTTCCATAAAGATAAAGTACAGCTCTGGCCACACCCGGCCTTCCTGCCCAAGGTAGTGTCGGCCTTCCATATTAACCAAGACATTTTTCTACCTGTCTTTTATCCTAAGCCCCATGCCTCTAGGAAGGAGCAGCAACTCCATTCCTTGGATGTCCGGAGAGCCCTCGCCTTCTACATCGAGAGGACGAAGCCGTTCCGGAAATCGACTCAGCTGTTCATCGCCGTGGTGGACCGGATGAAAGGCCTTCCCGTCTCTTCCCAGCGCATCTCGTCATGGATCACCTCGTGCATCCGCACATGCTACGACTTGGCAGGTGTCCCCACCATGCACACTACGGCCCACTCTACCCAAGCTCAGGCCTCGTCGTCTGCCTTCCTGGCACACATACCTATCCAAGAGATTTGTAGGGCCGCGACATGGTCATCAGTACACACCTTTGCCTCGCACTATGCCATAGTGCAACATTCTAGAGACGCCGCCGCTTTTGGTTCGGCGGTCCTAAACTCTGCTGTATCACAATCCGACCCCGCCTCCTAGGAACGGCTTGGGAGTCACCTAACTGGAATACATATGAGCAAGCACTCGAAGAAGAAAAGACGGTTACTCACCGTAGTAACTGGTGTTCTTCATATGTATTCCAAACCCGCCCTCCATCCCCACTGTCGGAATAGCCGGCAAGAAGGAACTGAGAGGGCGATGGGCCGGCTGGGGTATATATTGGGCCACCTAACGGCGCCACTCCAGGGGGCACCAGCCGGCCCACCGAGTGTTGCTAGGGTAAAAGTCTTCCGACGATCGTGCACGCCACGCGCGCACACCTAACTGGAATACATATGAGCAACACATCTCGAAGAACACCAGTTACTACGGTGAGTAGCCGTCTTATATGGATGGTTGCCCTGTCCAGCCACTCATGAGGCCTATGGAGTCTTTGCAAGCCGCTTCTGGACTGCAGCACAGGGGTAGTGCACAGGGGACCCAGGCTGTGGTGGGGTGATGCAGAAGGATCTGCTACTCTTGCGGTCATTAGTGATATGAGCCACTCACACACAGTAGCACAGCCAGGTCCGGAGCGCAGTGGGAGCGGCGCTATAAAAAGGCGCCTTCCCCTGTACTCACCCTGCGGCGCTCCGGGTCTTTGGTGGCACTTCGGCGGCGGGTCATCACTCACTCCGGGTCTTCAGTGGTACCCGCTGCCGAAATGCCGCCGAAGGCCCAGAGCGCCGCTGGGTGAGTGCAAGAAGCGGCGCTTAAAAAGAAGCAGCACCTTTTAGCGCTGCTTTAAAAAAAAAAAAAAGAAAAAAAAAAAAAGTGCCACTTCCTTTTTAAGGCACCACTTCTGCTCACAGGGGGAGCGGCCGCTCTCCCTACTCCCCCGCGGCTACGCTACTGCTCTCACAGTTATTTCTGCTGAGCTCTGTCGTCGTCCTCCCTTAGCTGCTGTTCCTGTTACTGTGATTTTGTCCTCAGGCTGCACAGGCTGAGCCTTTCCTCTACCCACAAGTCCCTCTGTCTTCAGTATTGAACCTGCTTGTTGGCCCTGTCCAAAACCTCAACCATAAAGTTAATCACAGAAATGCTTCCTCTTGGAACGGTCCATGAAGGTACGTTGCACCAGGCTTCTGCTGCAATTTGGGCGAGCTGCAGAAGTACTGCAGCCACTGCAGGTTGAGTGGCCTGGAATAGGACAAGACAGAGGGCTCAGAGCAGGAACACAGAACTATTCTTATGGCATTTCAAGGACATAAAATGATATTTTTATAAACTGAGCTTCAGTATAGTGAGAAAGATGCTTCAGACCACAGAAGCTCCCTGGACACAACCTGGTTAATTGCAGCGAAAGAAGTGCAAACACAATGGTAAATTTAAAAAAATGCAAAGCCGCTTTTTTGATGTTGGAACTACTTGGGTTTGGAGAGTGAGAAAATCAACAGGATGCTGCTTTAGCTTACATGGCTTACCCTGTGAATTTGCGTGCAGCGGTAACAGAACTCCACAGCCTTCTTCCTCCTCCCCGCTCCCTTCCCCGGCCCATTTCTGACAACATTTCCAAGCCCAGTCATATTTGGGACAAATTATTTTGACACTGCATGAACTACTGCTAGCTGAAATGGACTAGATATCCCTATCTCTTCCCCACAGAGTTCACTGTTTCCAGGCAGCTCAATAGACCATTGAGTGGTTACAGAGTAGCATACTTACAGGCATGGCAATGTAAGGTTATTATTTTTAATAAGCAGGAATGGCCCTGGCAAGGTGTTCTTTACTGTTTGCATTTCCCAGACACCTCCAGCCCCGCAAGGTCCTAGGATCCTAGGTCTGGGCCCAAGATAGAGATGTGTGTGTAGATAGAAAGGAGGTGAGGTTTGGGCTCAAACCTCAGTCTGAGCCTGGGCTTACATGGCAGCATAGACATACCCTAAGCGACCAGTGGAGCCAGAGAACAGGGGCAGCAAATGGGAATTTTATGAGGGAGCTGAGAGAGGGAGATATACCCAATACATATTCTCTAAATGTCAATCAATACCCCCTGTCCCTCCCCAAGAAAAATCCCCCACACACAAAGAACAAACAAACCTTGCAAGAGTAAAAATAATGCAGGTAAAAGTTCAGCAACAGAGTGGGGGCTGTCCAGTTTATTTCAGTGAATGCAGCATGTATGATTACCTGCTTTGTGGGCAGGTGGCATATGTATATATTCACCGCAAGGAACTCATGGCCCTCGGAGACAGAATATGGGCTCTTGAGACAAGAGTGGCTGAACTGGAGAAGATAAGGGAGACCGAGTGGTACACAGACAAGACTTTCTGGGACACAGCAGAGCTGTCCCACCCCCAGTCTGACGTCTCTGTCCTGTTGAGGAGGAAGAAAGTCTCATGGAAGGAGAACACAAAGCTGGAGCAGAAGGAAATGATTCCATAGTTGGGACCCTCCTTCCAGATGATGTCATGGTATTCTCTCATACTGAGGATATCCCTCTCAGGGATGGAACCTCAGATATTAGGAAAAGTAAATGGGGGATTTCATTATTAGAAATATAGTTAGATAGCTTTGTAATGACTGGCAGAACCACAGTGAATTGCCTGCTCAGTGTGAAGGTTGTGTAGCTCGAGACATCTAGATAGACTTGTGCCGTCAGGGCCGGTCCACAACATTTTGGCACCTGAGGCGGGGAGCTCAAATGATGTCCCCATGCCCCCTTGCTTGGGCCAAAACTTTGAAAGCTCTCAATGTTGCCTTCTTCCTGTTCTACTCCACTCATGGTACTGCTTTGCTACCTACCCCAATAAAGGAGAACTAACAACTTAAAATATAGTAAAAATCTTAAAAGAATCAAAAAGTGCCATAGAATCTCTGGAGAGAAATCCCATGCTTGAATAATAAGAGTATAGCAATATACTACTGACCACTTGACCAGGATGGTGATATTGACTGTGAAATATTCAGGAAGATTAGCGAAGCTACAAAAACAGAAAATCCAATAATGGGAGATTTCAACTCTCCCCATACTGACTGGGAACATGTCACCTCAGGACAGGGTGCAGAGATAAAATGTCTAGACACCCTTAATAACTGCTTATTGGAACAGCTAGTCCTGAAACCCACAAGGGGTGAGGCAATTCTTGATTTAGTCTTAAGTGGTGCTCAGGATCTGGTCTAAGAGGTGAGTATAGCTGAACTGCTCGGTAATGGTGACCATAATGTAGTTAAATTTAACATCCTTGCAGGGGGGGGGGGGAAGAGGAGAAGAGAGGGGAAAATAAAAAACCCTAAAGAAACCCATAAAAGTAGCATTTAACTTCAAAAAGGGGACCACCACAAAAATAAGGTGGCTAGTTCAATGGAAATTAAAAGGAAGAGTCACAAGAGTGAATAATTAATCAAGCCAAAAGAGAATTTTAGGAGCAACTAGCAAAAGACACAAAAAACTAAACAGCAAAATTATTTTAAGTACATCAGAAGCAGGAAGCCCACCAAACAATCAGTGGGGCTGACAAAGGTGCTAAGAAGCACTCAAGAAAGACAAGGCTGTTACGGAGATGCTAAATTAATTCTTTGCATCAGTCAACTTACTTACTGTTCAGCTTACTGTTTCCTTACTTCCTTGTGCGGGTCTTGTAGTTTTAAGAATGCTTAGTGAAGATCTTGTAGGTGTTGGTCTCTGTCTGAGGGGTTGGAGCAAATGCGGTTGTACCTCAGTGCTTGGCTGTAGACAATGGACTATGTGGTGTGTCTGGGATGGAAGCTGGAGGCATGAAGGTAGGCATAGCAGTCGGTAGGTTTTCGGTATAAGGAATATATAATTTCAGTATAAGGAATATAATTCACCATTTTCTAACATTAAATATGTACAATTAATAATCTGAAATTATGCTATATACATTTTTAAATAATGTATAGTGGATTCTCCTAGATAGCAAAAGGATGTACCTAATCTAGTGGAAAGGCTCTATTTAGTTGTATAACCATTAAGGCATGTTGATATATCAACCAATGAGAATGCATCTTTCTTTAGCAAATAACTGAAGTACAAATGGGAAAGTTGATTGAAATAGATATTTTAAACCAAGGCTCACCAGTTGGTGATTTAAATCACCTTTGATTTACCTCAGTCCACCCTGCTAGCTAATGTGAACATGTGTCACTGCCCAACCTACAGGATGGAATGACAGAACTCCAAGTGCTATATTTCTTACCAGTAACTGACCCACATTGGACATTAACCCTAACAATGATGCAGCTAAACAAGATTACTCAAGTTCAAGATAGGATGTGTTGGTAGATGATGTTTAGTGCCAGGGATCTTAAACTCTATCCCTCTTTTGACCATGAAGTCCTCATTCAGTGTATAGAAAAGCTGATGGCAGTTAAGTCTTGGCATAATGGAATTTACAGCATGAAACAACTTGTGTATTATTCATTAATATTTGTATATTTATATAGGTTTTGCTCATACAGCAAAATATTTATATTTCTTTCCAACCATGTACTAGTTTCAATATTTATTATATGATTTGTATTAACACCTAGAAGCCATATCCCCATTGTGGTGGGCACTATACAGTCATGTAACAGATAGTCCTGACCAGAAGAGAGGGGTGCCTAGAGTTAGGATCCTAAGCTCACATTTCCCACATAGATAAGTGGCCTGATTTTCAGAGTTGCTGAGCTCCAGCAGCTCCCATAGCCTTCAGTGGAACTTGGGCTCTTAAGTCACTTAAGCACTTTTGAAAATCCTATCCTGGCAGGTCTAAAGTTAAGCTCCTGTTTTTGAAAAAGTTAGCCCTGAGTTATTTTATACGTCACTTTTACTTGCGTTAATCACTGAGAGATAGCAAAGCATCAACTAAATTAAATCACTCAAGAAAAATCTCGTTGAAATCTGCTAAAGGATTTTAAAATAGCAATATCCTTCATAGACATTAGTCATTGGAATACTTCTTTATTAACTCCTTGAGAATGATGGATCAATACACTAATGTCTCTTAAGAACATTATTCAAGTTCTTTATCCATTAACCTGCTATATCATCAGTCCTTTAACTGGCATTTAGAGCACCTACTTAATGTCAAGGCTATATAGAGAAAGTCATTCACATCTGTGTTGGGAAGGAAAGTGGGTTGAGGCAGGGAAAGAGTCCCAAAGAATGACTACTTCTATATCAGATGTTTAGGATTGTAAAAGCTCAGCTTTGCACCAATTATACTGGAAGAATTACAGGGTTTCTTCAAGTACCTAAGCAAATTCAAGTTTTAGTGTTCTTTCCAGTCCTTGTCCACTCACTAAATCCGTACAATGTAATCAAGGGGTCAAGAGAAAAGGCACAAGCCATTAACGTTGTAGAGCAACAAATCTTGTTGCCTAAATTCTTGCCTAGCACCTGTGGTTCAACCAGGAAACATTCTCTAGTAACATCATTTCCTTCAAACATAGATCATCAATAGGCCTTGGTTTCTATTACAGGAATAAAGGACAAGTTGATAATTACCATAAAATATCCCCGGAATGAATGGTTCATGAGTCAGACCCCAAATAATCATGAGATATTAAAAAATAAAAAAAGATTATATTCAGGTGTTTGTTTTGTCTGGTCTGCCTTGATTTTTGGCCTCCCTCTGCCCAGGTGCAGTGTGAGAGACACATTACTGTTGCCCACTCTCCAAACTGTACTGGGTAAGGAACTCGCACCCTCACATCTGCCCATTTCCTGCCCAGCAATTAATTCCATCCTCCCAGCCCCCTCAGCTCAGTCGCACTCAGCCCTCACCCCCCCACACATCAGTATAACACCCCCCCCCCCATCTCACCTCTGCTCCTCCTAGTGTTCTTCAGCCTCCTCTCTCAGGCCTGGGGGGCAGGGGCTGCTGTGGTATCCCCTCTCCTCATTCCAGGCTGGGGGCAGCTCCGGAGGCTCTTCACCCACCTCTACCCCTGCCCAGGACAGATGCTCCAGGGCGGGATGGGGAACAGAGGCACCGTCCCATCCCCTTTGTTCACAGAAGCGGAGGAGGGGGCAGAGCCACCCTGGGCTGCTGGGTTCTTTAGCTCCCTCTTTGAGACCAGGTCAATGACTTCAGGTCATCTTGGGCAGGAGGAAGGGGGAAGAGCTCTGCCTGTAGCTGGTCTAGATTTGTTATTGTGCCCCAGGAGGCAGACAGACAATCAACCAGAAGGCTCAAATTCACTCAGAGGCTAGAGCTTCTCCATCCATCCCAAGACTGTCTCCAGCCCCAGCCAAAATCACATCACTCTTGGGGGAGGGGAGAGATGGAGGGAAATCACAAGGGTTGACAATATTTATGTCTATTCATCACTTATCTAGCTGTCTCAAGATCATGAAAAATAAACAAAAAGGTCTCAAAATTAAGATGTTCATTCAGATAAATTCACACACAAGCTATTTTTGTGAGGTTGCTAATGCCAATAATGGATTTTAATAGAAAAAGCAAATAAGAAGGTCATAATGAAAGAAAGATATATTGCCATGTATGGATATTTTTTATAAATCATTGATAAAGCTGGATTACTGCAAAATTTTATATTTCACTTCCTCCACCACAAGTATCTTTGAGGTGGAAACACTGCTTCTGTTTAATTCTTCACTACCCAAAAGTATAGGACAGAACAATATTGTATTCTTCAGCTGAAGCTGCAGAGGTTCAATACTGACAGAGATCAAAATTCACCTCCATCCATAAAGTCACTGCAAGGACACTTAAATCCCACATTAAAGACTATGTGCCTCAAACTAGGGCTAAGTGCTGACAGATGTCACATTTTGGGGTGATACCCAGATCAATGAGAGGTTGTGTCATTGGTTGTCCTGTAACCCTGAGTCCCTTAAAATGCTCTGCTGCTGTAGGATCCTCTCTGGATGCACCCAGCCAGCAAACAAGCATGCATTGAGAGCATCTGTGTGTTAAGCAGCCCTGGTTCAGCAACTCTAACTCCAGCAGCCTGCTTGTTACAGCGCAGTCACACTCTGGTCTCCACCAGCCTCCGTGACTACTAGCCAAGTGCCCCCCCCGAGTCCTAAACGTCCCCAAAGCCATCTGCACCAAAATTCCCAGCCTTTTCCTGGAACATTTGGAGAAGCAATAAGGTCTGTTGCTCCCTTACAGAGGCAAAAAGCACAGCAGCTTGTTGGTTTACTTGGACTTAATCACTTCGATTCAAGCACAGCACTGGATTTGTTTAGATTAAAGTAACAAGTTTAACAACAAAAAGATGGGGTTTTAAGTGAGTTCAAGGATAAAGTCAGAAATGGTTACAAACCAAAGTGAAAAATGCTTTATGGTGGCTAAGACTTAACAAAACTACAGTCTTGGTTCAAGGTAAGATTCTTACCGCACCTCCTTCCTGCAAGACAGCTGACCACCCCATTGGTCAGGATCTCCCAGAAAGCCCAAAGTGCTTGGTTGCTTGTATTCTTGGGTGAAAGATCACCTGGGGTTCTCAGCCCCATTTTTATGGTCCAGTGAACTTTTAAATGTATTGTTCTGTAGGGTACCCCCAGACACAGTTAATGCTGAGTAAGGTCTGGAAGATGAGGCTCCCTGCTGGTTCCTCTCCTGCTTGTGTTGCTAGTATGCAAACTATTTCTTCCTGCTGCAACCTCTGATACAAATGAATAGCCCATTGAATTCAGGCCACACCTGATTTGAGGGCTTGGACTCTTTCCTTGGTCTGGAGAAAACCTGTTTATCAACTTGCCCTGACAGGCCTGGTTTAAACATCGTTTAGTCACAGACTTTAAAGTCTGATATTAGAGAGTATCCACGATTTCACATGCAGCATTGTTACATGTATTTTACAATGATATTGACTAGTGTGTTAAGTTTTCAAGTGACACCTCACAAGGCATAATTTGTACAAATCAATGCAATAGCGTGTAGGCTGCGAATACAGGGGTGCCTAAGGTCACAACAGGATTACAGTACAAGGTGACTTGGCTTCAGACAAGGAGGACCCTTCAGAGATCAATGTGGCTGGCAAGGCAGATAACCAGTGCCTGCCTGCCTTCCTTGCAGAATTTTAATGTCAACTGGAGATAAAGGTAAAGCTATCAGCAAATGGATATTGAGATAGCAGTTCTCATGATTCCATCAACTTGTTTAAGCACAGATTTTCCTTTTATACATTACAACCACAGTCTGTTTCTGCTTGTTATATTAGCAATTTTCTTTTGGTGATTGTCTGCATGTCAGACTTTTGCCTTCCCCAATAACTCTGTACATATTCATACACCACATTCCTTCTCTAACATTGACATGTTTAAGAGTACTGAATGGAAATCCTAGAAGAATAGCTTTTCCCTGAGGAGAAGGGAAGAGGGTAACATCAAGAGCCTGCTATAAAATAGACGCTAATTACCAAAAACACATGATTGCTTTAAAAGTCTTTAACTCGGTGTTCAGAGGAAAGTTAACACCCAGGGAAAATATTCACAAACACAGGTTACTTTACTTAGCAGCTGATGCAGTATAGTAACTTCTTTACACTTCTAACTCGATTGCATTTATTGTGAAAGTTATATAGCAAGACTCCTGCTTACAGATAATACAGAAGACAGGTGTAAGCACTAGAGAGATGGGCACCCTAGGGATAGCTATTGGAGTGAATTTTGATCTCTGTGTACTGAAACACTGCAGTTTCAACTGAATACAATACTCTTTCAGTCCTATACTGTTGGGTAGTGCAGAGTTGAGCAGAAGCCGTGTTTTACCCTCAAAGACTCCTGTGGTGGAGGAAATGAAATATACAATTTTTCAGTAATTCAGCTTTATCAATACAATTTATGAACAGAGCTTAGTTTTTGTTGATAAAATTATGGATATAGCAGTTGATCATTGCTTATATATTAAGAAAACAAACATCTTGACTTAAGATGGCTGCCAGATGCCCTGTCTTTACTGTTTTATAGCCAATTGCACATGTGTTCAGGAAGTGAACTTCTAGTTCTCTGAAGATGGAGATAGTGAGCCATGCTGTATAGATATGAACATACAGTAAGAACAGCCAGAATGATAGAGCAATGAATCAAGTAGAGTATCCTGTCTCCAGCAGTAGTCAGGACTGGTAACTTTAGTGCAAGGCACTCGACTAAGCGTATCATAGAATATCAGGGTTGGAAGGGACCTCTGGGTCCCAAGAGACTGTTGTCCCTTTGCCAAGCAGTAGCTAAATTTGAGCTCTTGCAGGTCAGTTTCTGGTTTGGAGCAGAAGTCTATGACACAGAGTCTGGTATGTTCTGTGTGTCATTTGTATATTTACAGAATGTATGCAAGTCCCATTTACTCAAGTAGAGGTGGCAACAAACAATACACAGGGAAAAACTTCACCTTCTTGTAGAAACCTCAGGTCAGGTAATGATGTCCTGTCCACAGAAGCAGCTACCTTGTGGCTCTCCCTTTCCCGCTACCCCCCAGCTCACACAAGTTTTGCTGCTTAAACGCCAACTCTTTTTTTTCTTCATCCCCTGCACTTTTTGCCTTGGAAACTTCTAGTCCAAGGCTGTTCCTGGAGACTACATGAAAGGAGGGGAGCGGGACATCTTTCTTTTTGTGCAGCTCCTGTGCAATACAAAGGAACCTCAAAGCTTCAAATACCAGAGAAAGGTGAGTGCTTTAACCAACACCTTGAATGAGTCTGGGTGCAGGTACCACACGGCATTGTTAGCGCTATGAAAAATTTCATCCTGAGTGTTTACCCATCAGTGACCAATAATGGGCATTCAATTCAGCATCTTTTATGAGAACAGTAAAATACCACACAGAGGGTAGAATGATCTAATCCTAGCTGGCCTTCATATGGGCTATGCCAGGAATGGAGAATCTTCAGGCCCACCCTCTCATTGCAGGCCCCGATAGAATCTGCCCTAAAATGTGTTATAGTCAAAAAAAATATTGTTCCAGCTTCACTCTGATGCTTCCCTGAACACAAAGTGTGTGTTTTTCAACAAAGTTTGAAGAATTCAGACTTGGAGCATAATGATCAATAAGTCTGCCTCCCTCAGGGTTTTCTACAAGGTTCTATATTGAAAGTTTTACTAAAAATCCAGATAAATGACTGCTTTCTTCACTTAGCACTTTGTTGGAAAAGGCTATTGATTGTGCCTGATGTGACCTGTCCCTTATGAACTCATGCAGCTTCTCACTCAGTCAGCTAGTTTTCTGCTGCATTATTACATATTGATTCCCTTCTTATTTTTCCATATTTACCGGTTATAGAAGTCAGCTGAACTGGTCAGTAATTTGAGTCACTCTTTATGAAGATTCTTTGTGGGAAGGGGCACAGCTCTTTTAAGATTTGTCCGAGGCTTGGCAATTATTTCTGATAGATTTCTAGGTCCCTTGGATATAAAACAATGGGTTTTGTCTATATTTTATATTGCTAGGTAAATACAACACACACACATGCAGGGCTTAATTCTGCTCTCACATTTTGGTGCAAACCCACTGAAGTTAATGGGGTTTGGATCTGCGGAACAGAGTAGAATTTGATCCATTTTATTCATCCAAATATTCTTTCAGTGTTATGCTACTTTGTTTCAACTTGGCCAACTCAAACTGAGCATTTCTATTCCTAAATCCCTCCTTTTTTCTCATTCCTATTAAAATCCCAAGAAAGTTTAAGAGGGGAATTTTCTTCCAAACTCGTGTTTGATTTTGTCATCTTTACAGGTGCCACTCAAGGTAACACCTTCATCAGATACGGATGTTTTCAAAAGCTTTTCCTTTTTTGCCAGCTATTTCTGCAAGCATCAGCCTTTGATTATTAAGGTCTTGACTATAAGCCCTTTACTCATATTGGTGAGCAATTACTCACACAATTAGTTTCATTGGCTTCAGTAGAATCTGAGTCAGGGGCTTGCAATCTGGTCCCAAATCCAAAACTTCTGGACCCCCAGCGGTTTGTAAATTAACTTCGGGGTAGGCACAGGAGTGGGGAAAATGAGCAACTCTAGATTGGAATATATTTTCAGGAATCATTATTTTAGGATTACCAGGGCTTTTTAAACTGTAATTTAGTTTAAATGATGGCTTCCTACTCCTTAATCTCCATCGCCTGGAGGCTCAGAGACAAATTAGAGCTCGTGAGTATAAGACTATAGCAAAGGTGCTGCCTGTTCAGCAGTCCTTAAATAACTTCATGTAACTGCTCTAACAATTTCCAACTTAGCAGGATATAATCAGTACAGGAACTATAACAGAGTACCTCCTAGTCCCTTGGATTAAATGTAGCATTCAGTACTGCTGCAGAGTGTACACAGAAGGCAATACAAGAAGAGAAAACTGTGACAGAATGCACCCCCATATTCACACCCTATCATAATCATCTTTGTACAAAATATGGCTCGTGAGGTATAATTTGAAAAACTAACAACTCACTGGTCAATGTGTGATGCAACATTATAGGTAAAGTTACAAACATAAGCTTAAAACATGACTGAAGTGTATTTACCAGACAAGCCTGGGGGGGGCGGGGGGGGCGGGTAAATCAGTTTCTCAAAGGCAAAGGACAAGCCAATGCTCTAACCAGGTGTCAAAGTTGATGGGTCATCACCTACCAAGTGGCTGGCAAGAAAGAGGGCAGGAACAAACAGATCTGCATCATAGCAAATAACATGGGAACCTCTTTCACCACAAGATTCTAGGACTCCAACATCACAGCAGGAATGAACTTTATCTGGGGCTAATCCTAAGGAAATGCATTTCAAGAGAGGGACTGGACTATAAAGTGGGGGGGGGGGAGGGAACACCCCAAGGTTGCTCTCCCTATCAATCTCTTTAAAAAAAAAAAAAAAAACACCACTAAAAAAAAAAAAAACCTAAGATGACAAAAAATAGTGTTTGGTCTTTGGGAGCAGATCCTGGCTTGAAAGTTTGGTCAGCAATGTTACTAGGTACATGTTGCAAGGGACTTCACCTTGAACTAAGTCTAGTTCAAGTTTTATTACAAGGAAGTGCCTTATCTTTATTTCTCTTGTAACCATTTCTGACTTCAATATCTTACACTTGTACTCACTTAAAACCTATTTCCTTGTAGTTAAGCAAACTTGTTTTATTCTTTAAATCGAAACTAATCTTGTGTTGTGAACTATATAGGTAATTCAATTTAGGATGGCAAACTGTTGTGTATTGGTCCTTTTAAAGATGTAACCAATCTAGTATACCTGAACTGTTTAGGAGATGGTAGGACAGTGCCGAACAGATTTGGGGGAGGGGGGAATTTGGGACTGGACATGTGTTGGGGCGTCACACTGCAAATCATAACCAAGGCTTCTGGAAGCGAGAGTGTGGCTGTTGGGGTCATAGTTGCTGGGCCAGGGCTATATCTATACACAGATACTCAGGGTGTGACCCACATGCTGGCAGGCTGTTTGTGAGTGGCCCAGGTGGGAGCAACAGCAAAGTGTTATGAGGCACCCCAGGTTGCAGGGCATGGGTAACAGCCCCTCATTGATCTGGATTGCACCATGGAATGTCAAAAAAACCCACAATTTAAAAATTATACATATGGAAGTGCAGGGCGTAGGGCTTGATGAAAGAGTTGCTGTCACCAGATGGGAAATTTTGAGAGAAATGCTATTTAGATATAAGCTGTTTTTGCAGATGCAATTCTGGGGTCTAGACAGCCAGGGCCAGCCCACAACATTTTGGCACCTGAGGCGGGGAGCTCAAATGACGCCCCCATCCCACCTCGCTTGGGCCAAAACTTTGGAAGGTCTCAATTCTGTCGTCTTCCTGTTCTACTCCTCTCATGGCACTGCTACCTACCCCTATAAAGGAGAACTAACAACTTAAAATGCCTTGTTCAAAAATTTTAACACTTAACTTTCAAATGCCTGAACAGCAAATGTAACTTTTCTTGTCTGCATAGTAAACACTGATTATTCAAACAGATGAAAAATGCCAAGTGGTGCTTTCCGTGCCTTCTTGGTTGCAAAGATTTGAACTGCTTCCTGAAGGTCCACAGTCTGGGCCTGCTCATGCTCTATTGAGATGGTTGCAAGACTGACTAGCCTCTCCTGTGTCATTGTGGAGTGTAGATGTGTTTTTATTAACTTCAGCTTGGAGAAGCTGCGTTCTCCACTGGCAACTATTACAGGAAGTGTTAGAAATATGCGCAGAGCAACAAAAGCATTTGGAAAGAGGGTGATCTTATTTGTGTACATATATTCCAGAACAGCCTTTGGAGTTGATCCTGCTGAAATGCATCTTGAAAGGGCTTTCAGTTCATCACTAAATCACTTGCATGTCATCATGTGTCACTGTCTCTAGTGCCCTGCATTGCTGGTGTAGGTCTTCTTCAGGTATAGTGAGGAGTTTTGGAATATCATACAACATCCCAAATATACTGCTGTGTTCCTTGAGCTGCATGAAACATTCAACTGACTGTATTGCACAATCTAGCACCTGATTAAAGAATTCAACTTTGAGTTGTTGTTTGGGGTCTCTTATGGGATTATCCCGTGCCTCGTCATCAAAATGTCTTCTTCGGTGACTCTTGAACTTCACACTGAAGCTATTTTCCCACCCATTCCTCTGCCAACTTCTGTGCACTCTTCAGAACATTTTGAAATCCCTCATCTGACCAGTAAGACTATAGGTATGACTTTGCTTTGTCCAGTTGTTGCATTGCTCCAGATATATCAAGGTCAATACACCTTGGAGTCTCTTGCTTGCAACATTTATTTCAAACAGTATGTCATGCCACAACACTAAGCCACACAGAAATTTGAAGTTATGTATGTTTCTGGTGATTCCATTTCTTTCTGCCACTGTTCTCCCACGAACAGTTCCTGTCATAGCATTATCCTCCATAATGGCAACTATGGCATCATCTAGCTTCCCAATTTTGTGTTTGATAGGCTTTATCGCCTCCACTCGACTTTCCCATTGTGTGGCACTCAGTGGTTTCAGTGTCAGAGAGGATGTTCCCAGATGGTGCTTCAAAATTTGCCATCGACGAGTTGATGCAGAGAAAAATACATAGATGCTTTGAATTACATTAAAAAAAATTCAGTAGCTTCACTAGAAGCTGATGCTGCATCACTGACCACCAAGTTCAGTGAATGAGAACTGCATGGGACAAAAAAAGCTTGCGGGTTTAACTCTCGGATCTGTATCTGCACTCCTCTGTTCTTTCCTCTCATGGTTGGCACCATTATCGTAGCCCTGACCTCTCATGTCAGCTATCACAATTGCCGTATCTTCCAGCTTTTTAAGAAGCACATTTGTCATACTAGCTCCTGTAGTATCATCAATGTCAATAAATTCTAGAAAATGCTCTGACAGTCACCATTGCAGGGACATTTTCACTAGGTTCTGTTGCTGTTACAAAATGCACCATTAAAGTCATTTGTTCCATATGACTGATGTCAGATGTGCAGTCCAGAATAACAGAGTAATATCTTGCTGACTTCAGATCTGCCACAATCGTCTGTTTGACTTTTGGTGTCCATAACTGTATGATCTCATTTTGAATTGTTGTTCCAAGGTAGTGGTGTGTGTACATTTCTTGGAACTCTTCTTAGATGCTCCTGGAGTACAGCATCAAACTCAGCCATCAGCTCCACAATTTTAAGGAAGTTGCCATTGTTTGGCACATACAGCTGATCTGAAGTGCCATGCTGTGCTAGGTTTTGGGTAGCAAGCATTCTCACAATGGCAATGAGCCTTTTCAGAACATTTTGCCAGTAAAGAGACTCTGATGCAATCTTCTCTTGATGCTGATCTATGGTGGCCTTTAACCTTAGTCTCATCTCAAACTCTTGCCACCTATGGCATGCTCTCTGGCATGCCATGAGAAGGCAGCAAATCACCAGATTTCTAGCCAGATTTTTTCAGTCCTTTGTTCCTGTAGAACCCAATGTGGCTGGAACATTAGACTGGAAGAGTTTACAACAGTATGCAGCATTCTGGGTTTTTGGGTACATAAGCCATGGCCTCTCCACTTTGTCACCATTGGGGATTTCACACCAGTAATGTGTTGGATGGAAACTTCTATTTTCATTGTCTTTGGGGAACACAATGTTTTTCACTTGCTATGGCACATGCAGTACAAGGAAGTCCCTCAGGCTACTGCTCAAGTGGGTCCACAGTCCTGGATCATCTAGACTTAAGGAACTAAACTCAGCAGCAGCTGTTTCTTGCGCCTCCACCACACACTGATCTAGACTTTTCTTCAGGAATGTGCATGGTTACATCCATTCGAGAGGGAGATATGGAAGCTGCAGTAGCTGCCAGGTCACCTGCACTCTGACTAACTGGGAGATCAGGCATCTCCTCACCATTCACATCCTCACTGGGGCGGGAAGGCTCACTGAACATTTGTGTCTATGTATCTCAGGAGAGCGCCTTCCTGCTTAGATAGAAAAATCTTCCTTTGTTTGCTTTCTTTTTCTGAATGCTGCCCCAGAGGGGCGTTTTCTTCTTTCACTCATGACTGCTGTTCTGTGTCAGCTATAGTGGCTCTCAACACTCAATTGAAGGGGACAAATAAGTAGGCTGGTAGCAGGGCCTAAGTGAGGGACAATATCAGCATCTTAAGGGCCTAACTGGCTTCTACTACTTCAGTTGACTACCTGTTCTCCTCAAGTGGGTTCAGGGAAGCAGCAGGAAACAGAAAGCTCCCTGAGAAGCTGGTGTTAATCAGTCCAGGCTCCTGGGGGTGCTAGAGAGGTACATAAGAGGCTTCTCCGCCTGTTATTCCCTCTCACCTTTTCTCCTGCCTGCCTGGTAGGTCTCTTGTGCCCTCCTTCCTCCAGCACAGCACTCCACCATCTCTGTGCATCTAGAGCAGAGAGAATACATATGCACCAGCAGCAGACAGACAATTTTCTACACTCTGGGTCCTAGTGGCGCCCCTCCACAGTCTGGCACCTGAGGCGGCCGTCTCAGTTTGCCTCGTGGTAAGTCCAGCCCTGTAGACAGCATATCGATTAGCAAAAGAGTCGTCAACCTTAAAAGTCAACATTTGCCAACAGACATCAAACTTTCCATTGTTATTTCTTGGTTTAAGCAGAGGGTGGAAAACAGTAGGTCTCAGACACCACTGCATGGTAAATGTTGGCACATGAGGTTTTTTTGTTTTGTTTAAAAAAAAAACAAAACCAAAAAACCAAACACACACTAGCAAATGTGATCAGCTTGCTATAGCAAGCCGATTTGAAGAAAATCTACACAATTAAAATACAAGGTCCTAAGGAACATTTACATGAATATGCTGAGTCTGCTGCAAATCCACTACCTGAAGTAATCATTTTCTGCAGCATTTATTTATATATATTATGGTATCAGTAACACTTACTGATCTCAGTTGCAAATCAGGGCCCCATTGTGCTAGACCAGGGGTCTCAAACACGTGGCCCACGGGCCACATGCGGCCCACCATAGGTGCCAACTCCACTGGCAGCCAAGCTCCAAACATTACTGAGTGTTTGGATTTTATTAAAACCCCTCTTTGCATTACAGTTTTTAAAAAGTGAATACATTGACTTTGAATAGCATACTCTATTACTCTTCATTTTGGACTATACTTTTGTATCATTGTATGAAAAAGTTTCAGTGATGCGGCCCTCGGGCCAATGTACTAGTTCTCATGTGGCCCTCGTGGTGATTTGAGTTTGAGATCCCTGTGCTAGACACTGTGCAAACCCAAAACAAAGGAGGCCCTTGCCTCAAAGATCTAAATCATTAAAAAAATAATAATCAACATTGGGAGAGATGAACTAATCTACAATAAAGGGTCACACATTCAGCTGATATCACGTCAATGGAGTGATTTATACTGACTGAGGCAAAGATTCGGTTTTCAGCAAGTGACTGAAAACCCAAGTTAGAAATGAAAACCACCAGAAGAGACATAATACATATGGTATATCAGCAGAACAGTCTCCACATCAAAACAGTTTCAAATGTTTTTATGAGTAATTAGAGGATCATTATGGGGTCACAGCATAAATGAGTTTGCAGGAACAAAAACAAACTGTATTTGGAGGAATGAAGTGTGCAAGCAGCTCTTGAGAAATGCTGTGTGACAGAAAATTACATTGAGTAATAATTCTCCTGCCTCCTCTTGTAGAGGTGAACTGGGGAAACAGAACACATTCACCACAATGCAACAAGCATTTTGCAGCAGGTCAACATAACAAATGACTGGAACAGTCAAGAAAATGTTGCTATGTATTTATGCAAGATCAGAAGTTTTAAAGAAAAGCCATTTAAGAATAAGTTTTAAAAGAAACAGAAAAGGCAACTGGCTGTATGGAAACAAACAAGGGTGATATCAGGACAAACACAAGTTGTGAGTTCCATACGAAAGCATTTGGGAGCTGAGATGGAGAGGACCATGGAAAGTCTGGCTAGAATTGTTTAAAAAGGTGGTTTCTGTTGGCTGAGAGTCATATGTTTAAAGAGAAACATGCATTTTTCAGCCTGGATGGCTTCCCCCCCCCCCCCCCCAACTAAGAAAGCCTGCAAACAAGTCAAATATAAAGCTGCCATAAGAGAGACCATGACTCACTCTTCAATATTCAACATCTCAACTGAAATACAAGAGGGCAGCTGCCTCATAACAGCCCTTGCAGTAGGCAGAGACTTCTCTACACTTAAAGGAGTAGTACACAGAACCCAGAATGACATTTCAGTTGTCTAACTGCACATGCTGCATTGAGTTTGCATAATTTGATTGGAAGAGATCCCTCTCAGGGGAGATGCTTTGGATGTGTTTGTTACAAAGTTGATAAGTCTTGGCAACAAAAGCAGAACTTTAGAAGCTGGTTCTAATTTAAGTTTCCCCACTCCTCTCCCCCCCCCCCCCCGTTCCTTAACCTGCTCCTCTATAGAATGGGGAGAATGTACAGACTTAAGGGAAGTATTAATAAAGTGGTGTCACAAAAGCAATGCCCTTATCTGCAGCAATCAATGGAGTCTGAACTACCTTTTCACTGCAGGGGCCACTCTAGGCTATATGTTTACAGAGCTGGTGAAAACCTGTCGGAGCACCCCCCTAGCAAAGTTCACATCCACACATGACTATAGCATGGTTATAAAGTAGGGTGCTCTGGCATATTTACTGTGCTCAACAACTAGGAACACTGTCTGCGAGAATGGATCCCAGAATGCATTGCACCATATGTCACCTCAGAAGACATGTGCTGTAGACAAGCCCTTCAACTACTCTAATCACCCTTTTTTGCCTTTCCAGAGAGCGATTCTGGCCCTAAGCCAACCAGAGAATAGTGGGCTGGTTTACGTTTTCTAGCACTTGCTATTGCTATCCATAGAAAACATCTCAATGTCCATCCCAACCAGGCAACTGAACCTTTGCGCTAGTTATTTGCTTGAAGTGAAGAATCTGAGACCAATCTGAAGCCCAGGCTCTTGGGCTCTCACCTCAGCAAGCCAGCCAGGCACCCACATCACCAGCATATCTACCAAACTTAGCAGAAGGGCTCTTCTGCCAGTGGTCCCAGCTGTGGAAAAGCAGCAGAATGGGACCACTATTGTGAGGAACTTTCCTGGCTCCTATACTATCCCAGTGGGATCAGATGGCAAAAGGATCCGAGTCTCCACCCCAACACCATTTATACAGATGCCTCCCTGACCGTGAGGACTCCTCTTCCATTCGCTCATGTGGCAGAGTCCTCGTAACTCTGCTACAGGACAGTGGCTAGGATGTCCCCAGTCCAGGGTAGTGTCTCCTTACTGGCCACTTCTCTGACCCAGTGACCACTACACTGAGTTTAAACCATATACAATTTTTTAAACAGGAACTATAAACAAATAAGGGAAAAACTGAAAGTTAGAAGATCCAGGAACCCTGCACAATGAGCATGGGGACACTGTAAACAATGGGCTTTGGGACTCAAGAAAATTCATTCTTCCCAGGACCTGGGTGCACTGCAGTGATACCACAGGTGTCAGGGCTCCCTCCCCACTCTGAACTCTAGGGTACAGACATGAGGACCCGCATGAAAGATCCCCTAAGCTTATTTCTACCAGCTTAGGTTAAAACCCCCAAAAGGTACAAAATTCCCTGCACCCTGAGAAACACGTCTCTCGCTGCCACCACCAAGTGTTTTAAACAGGAACCAGGGAAAGGAACCACTTGAAGTTCCCCTTCCCCCCAAAATACCCTCTCAAACCCATACACCCCCTTTCCTGGGGAGCTTGAGAATAAATCTCCTAACCAATTGGTTACATAGTGATCCAAAAACCCACCCCTGGGGTCTTAGAACCATAGAAACCAGTCAGCTTCTTAAAAGAAGGATTTTATTAAAACAAATAAGGTAAATATCATCTCTGTAAAATCAGGGAATCTAGGATTCCCCCCATGGGCTCCTGCCAGCCGGGGTGTCTCAGCCCGCTGCCAGCCTGGGTTCTTCTTTCACCCAGGCCAGCAGCTGGCTCTTGATGGGGCCAGCGGTAATTAGTAATTTGATATGTCGGGTCAGGTGGCGCCTTTTTTTAATGTGTTCACTCCCCCTGGCTACGCCACTGGATGATGGGAGGTAGCACAGTGTTATTCAGGGACAACAGACTCCCAGTATAAACAAGCTTTGACATTTCCAGCCATATGCTGTGTTCATTGGGTTAGTTGCTTAGGCAGTTGATTGCTAACAAATTTTGTTCCCTTTAAATTGTGCCATGTGGTGGGGGGTACTGATGTCGCCTCCTGAAATTAAGAAAACCCAACAGGGGAGGGGAGGTATGGTAAGGCTACTCAAGTTATGCTGAGCAAGTTTAAAATGTCAAAACTGTTTGAGAAGTCATCATTAATAGACATGAACATCCCCACTCAGAAGTACTACACTAGCCAACTGAGACTTGTCATTTGTGTGTAAAGTCTCTAATTCATTTGTTGTGCTAACAGCTGTATGATAATCAATGGTGCACACCAGCCAAAATAATGGGAATTACAAACAGCTCAGTCTGTGGGGCCTTCACAGTCAGTCAAACTGCTAGCAAAACAATGTTCCAGAATATCCCTTGCTGGATTAGCTTTTGAGTACTGGCTTCCATTGCACTCTGCCACCTCTGGGAAGCTACCAGAACAGAACAACCCTTGTTTCTTCCATTCTGGTCAGAAGATAATATTCCCCATTGTTTTCACAACAGTTTTGTTCATAACACAGCATGCAGCAATCATTTTGGAGGATTAATTAACATCCATATGGCTGCATTTGAGAAGACACCTCTTGTTCTAATCCCTCCTTTAAAAACTCAGGGACATTCAGCATGGAGATCACATAATGCAGTATGACATACAAATGTTAGGCATGTTTCCACTATAACAGCATCCACCACAGACACGCCCACACTGAACAGGTGAGCTGGGACAGCAGTCCATATTAGTCAGTATCTACAAACTTATAGCAATTCTCTTGTCCACAGAAACTGATGCTTACATATGGGCAGACAGGTGCTGTATTGGTGAGGCAATCTCCATACAAAGAAAGCAGAAAGGCATGTTGGTCATTTGGAGGTTATTTACCTTCTGGGTGACCGAGCATAAAACTAGTACAGCTAGAGAACAATATTCTGCACCACCAAGCAGTCCCGGTCTTGAAAAATGGGCACTTTGCCCTGTAGGACTGATGGATTCCTTGATTTATCAAAAAATTCCAAATTAATATTTGGAGGGAAGAGGAGAGTCTTGGAAAACACAATCCTCTGTTCCTGTTATCACCAGCTGAGGCAGTATGGGAGAGCTGAAAAGATACAAACACAGTTGTTCAGCTTGGCAGGCCAATATGGCAGCTAAAGGGTTGGGCAGAAAAAGTTTGGCACGTGTACATGAGCTGTCCTAGGTGTGGCCATGTTCAGCATGTGCAAGTGCAGTTTTATATAACTTGGAGCGATCTGTAGTGTAGATGAGACAGTTCATTTACGGCACAATTGAAGAGCATTGCTGGGAAACTTGTACTGCTGCTGCCCGATTTAGGACTAGACAGATCTCAGAGTTAAGAGCTGCAAATTCAGTACCTCTAACTCATCTTAAAAACAAACAAAGAATGAAAGATAGAGCCTGTTGATTGTACAGTAGTTCTCACCCACTGTTAATGCAGTGGTGGGTTTCAGAGTATAAGGCATTTGCATAATTAAGGTTGACAGAACTGTGATGCTTTGTAGGCAGTGCATCTGTTCGAGAACTAATCCTTCAGGTGAGTCAGCACATGGAATTTACAATATTTTGACAGAAGAGCAAATTTAATAAGGATAGCAAAAGTTATTTTCCAATGAAAATCATGCAATTTGTCATTAGGAATAATCAGAGCCTGTGTGTTTATTGTGTTTCCCACTAAAGCTGTATTATGAAATTATCTGAATTGCACTTCCCCACACACAATGATCTCGAGGTCCAAAAGAGCAGGTTGGGGCATGGGGAAAAAAAATGGGGGCTCCTCTTTGCATTCTTCCTATCCCAGGGGCGCTGTGTCCACAGCTGGTCCTATGGTATCATTCCAGCTGCTCAGAACCCCAGAGGCCTGACACCACAGCTAGGGAACAGCTGAGTGTAGTGAGGTCCTGGCCACCTTCTTTCCTCTGTCTAAACCCCTCCCCCATCATCAGCAGGGAGGGTGGTATAGAAACCAGTATGGAAGGGCTAGTATAGAGAAGGAGCCCTTTTGCACTCAGGTGAGCCACCTGGGGCTGGCAAGGCCAGTTTTATGGTCAGAATCTTCCAGCGGTGGGACGCAAAGCAGCCATCCCACACTCAAGTATCCACCCCTAAATGTGGAAACAATATTTTCATTTTGCATAGTTAAATTGTATAATCAAAGTACATTTATCTGCTCAAGTACAAGAGGCCACAGGTGAAATCCTGGCTCCACTGAAGTAAGTGGCAAGACTCCCATTAACTTGAATGGAACTAGGATGTCACCCCATATTTGTTGGCCCTGGAAACCAAGGGGTTACCAGAACACATTATATCAGTCATGCCACGTGGCCCCTCTGTCCCAAGGCAGTGAGAATCTTTCAAATGACATCAATAAGCTTTAGATCAGGATCTTAGTTCAGTCTCTAAGAATGGTAACAGTCCAGCAGTCAGACTCAGCAAGGCACTTAGAGATTTGTAAGCTATTACTTCTGGCAAGAAAGAGCACCCAAAATAGACAAATTGTCAGGAAAGCAATGTAATGTAGCCTGGATAATGTGGTCAATAATTGCTCATATCTTGGCTGCTTGCTACATTTTTAATTCTAACTATTTTAAGACTAACATTTTTCCTCTTGGGAAATTTGGACATCAAACTCTTTCCTGTATTCCTTGCCACCCAAAACTCTTACTGGCTTTAATGGGAGTTTCAGGGACACAAGGAATGTAGATTTGAGCACATTGCAGGGCTGCTGCTTGGCATAGGAGCACATCCTTCCCCTCTCACCCCCCGCCCCCCAAGGGACACCACTTTTCACATTTTCCCCATATTTGGAAGGGCATCAAGTTAAAGATGTACTCAATTCTCACATTTCAGCCTAGAGCTACAAGTGAAATCTCACCCTCACACATCTGAGGACCAGTTCCTCATGCAGAAGCCTTCCTTTGAGTTATCCTATCAGTACAAGTCAGACTTATTATCTATGAATAATTTATAAAACATTTCAACACGTGCACATGTTTGCTTGGCTCATGGTATTGCTCTTCTATTTGCCTGCTCACCATACACAACTTAGTTTAAAGTCAAATAGCACCATTTGAAAGAAAGTTTCCATGAAGACTACCTCAGGCTTCCCATTAATTCATGAGTATTTACTACAGCAGCAGGGTTCAAAATTCAAAGGTTTTTTTGGGTGCCAATGAGCTCAGGCTACTAGTTTTCTTACAGTTCAGTTCCTCTGAAGGAAACTATTTTTTCTACATCCTAATGGTTACTGGATGCAATTTTCTTCTTTACAAAACAGCGTTAACTGGAAGTGACAAATTATGTCTGCCTGCAGGTACATGTTCACATTATCTCCCTGTGATATAAAGGATAACATGCCACTGCTGTGATTATTAAAAAATGATGCAAGATCGATCATTAATTTAATCACATTTTATATCAGAGTTATCCTCTATTCAAATAGTAATCCACTGTGGATTATCCACATAACGGAGAATGTTTCTGCAGTCTCCTTTCTCTCTCATCTGTTTTCAGTCCAACACATGATCAGTGAGCAAATGATAATTCATACATACAAAATATTCATTTCAAGATAGGGAAAAAAACCAGTTGATTAGCTTGTTTTTAAAATCTGTAACACAAGACTTCTATTGTGTTTTCTCTAAACGAGGCTGTAAATTGGTGAAGAAATTCAACACAAGCCCACAACTCCCTCTCTCAGAGAAAACATTACCGCAACCACAGGAAAAACATACAAACCTAGAAGTGTAATAAAAACATTCCTGTGTGCAGGATTTCTTACCCAGACCCATAGCCTTAAGTTCACCTTCTCCTGGGCATCCTCTCTTCCAGGAACCCCTGCATGAGCCTACATTGCTGCGACTCCAAATTTGCCAAGTAGTAGGATATGGTGTTTTCACTGAAATTCCCTAAACAGTTGAAGGAATAGATGTTCTAATTGGAAAATATGGTAGAAAAGGGATGATTTCTAAGGTTCAAACAGATTTGATAAATAATGACAGATGTCCATTATATATTAAGTGAAAATGAGAACAAGATATTTGCTCAGAAATTAAAAACAGGAAGTTTAACCAAATGCATTAACTAAAAACTTTTAATTGGAGTAATATATGTGCAGATAAAAATATGTAGCCACATCACACTCATAAACCAATTGCAAATATTGCCTGAGATGTAAAATAACCCGAATCTCGCTCTCCCCATCCCATACACACTTGAAATGGGAGTGTCCAATCACAGAAGAATATTGATAGCAGAATTAAGTGAATAATTTTACTTGATTCTTACCTGTTTGTGAATGGTCTGTAAGCTATTTGGTTTGTAGATTGTAGTCATTGCTAGTATTCAATATTCAAAATTTGAGCTGCATTAATTTTGATTAGACATTTGGGGCCAGATTTTTAAAAGGATATTTAGACACCTAAGGATGCAGACAAGTGCCTAGTACAATTGAAATCAATGGCCTTTTTGTTGTTGTTTTGGGGAGAGCAGCAAGGAACAGAGTTTGTTTTTTCATTATTCTATCATTCAACTCATTTGACAAAATCCCAAACAACACTTAGCTCAGTTTCCTGTCTGTCACATCCTTCACATTCACTTTGTTTTTCAACTGCTCAATCCTTGATCTCAGTTCTACCTACTGTGTATAGCAGGCAGAAAACCTTCCTAAAGGCACTGCTGCAGGGGAATTTTGGAGTTTTGCAAAGCCAGCATAGGCTAGCCCATTCTACACCCCTCACTCTACATAGGGGTCTTGTTAGGATAGAGGGTTCCATAGGTGCTAGAACCGGGGGTGCTGCCCTACCCTGTGGCATGAAGTAGTAATAACAACCCAAATCCATGGTTTCTGCCTTCATCACCCCTACTATAAAAATTGTTTCCACACTACTGAAGGGCTCTGGAAGATAGGGTTGCCACCTCTGAGGTACACAAAAACCAGGTCATCCGGGAAGATCCTGAGACCACGAAACTGGACAGCTGTCCCCATGTACTGAGAGCACCCTTGTAGATTTCTCAGGACAACTCTCTCATAAAAGGGGCAATCCTGGGAAAACTGGGACCTGTAAATGTTTTGTTACACAATGTGGAAATGACACCACTAGTCAGCGCTATTTCAGGGTGCAGTGAGACTTTCCACATTAATCCATTACCTGCCTACCAGCACAACCGCCCTCTCTCTGATGGAAGCAACTTCAGGGAGCTCAGGCTGGAACTTTCATTTGGCCTCTGGCTGCTGTTATCTTTTGGACCCTTTCCAGTGTGAGGTTTGCTGTCTGACTCATTTGTTAACTGTAAATAATGCTTATATTTTTGCAGCTATTTAATTGGGTCTAAATTTAGCTGATGTCTTGGGGACAGGTTTTCTTATTATGTAATATTTTATGTATTATTATGTAATATTTTAATCACTGCTCTCCTAGGATTATGTAGGCACTAGGCTGTGTGTATGGAGATATAAAAAAAAAAAACACCCCAAAAAACCCCAAACCAACAACAGAAAAAGAGAAACTGGGCACCCTTGGATATTTTTACAGTACTATATGGGTCTAGGACAACAAGGTTGTCCTTATGCTTCAGTCCCCAATATTTTCTCCTTTTGCTGTCATTGCATTAGAGGCAGTTAGACTAGCAGACAGAAAACCTGTTTTGTCTGAACCAGTTACCATATCTAGCATTGCTGCTGAATCAATTCTTATAACTATCCACCAGCTCTAGGAGCAGTTTGATTACACTGGTGCTAACTTACTTACTACAACTAATACAGTTACCCAGATTGATAAAATTCAGTGGAAACAGTAAAGAACTTTGTGTACGTGCCTCAGACTCACCTAGGGTGACCAGATGTCCTGATTTTATAGGGACAGCCCCAATTTTGGGGTCTTTTTCTTATATAGGCTCCTATTACCACCCCCACCCATCCCAATTTTTCACACTTGCTGTCTGGTCACCCTAGATTCATCACCCTGGAGCACCTTCTCATGGCAAGTCCAGCATTGTAGCCTCTTTCCCTCACCCTCCTCCTCCTCCAGATTTCTGTGATCTGTGCAGCAACTTGGCCCTCCAGGCAGATCACACTAAGAATCCCACCCCTTCCAGGGTAACAGTGCCCACATTCAGAAAGTAAGAACTAAAACTCTCCCACCCCTCTCTCAGACTCTGCAGAATTGTTACAGAGTCCTGCTCTGCTCCCCTCCGGACTTTCTCCCTAGAGGCCCAGCTCCTTCCAAGACACTCACCTTCAAAGTTTTTTCTCTGGAATGTCTCTTTTCCTAGGCTGCTTTAGCAGTCTCCTTCTCCCTGCTGAGGACAGTGCCAGTGTACAAGCAGCTTTCTACAGGCCCTTCTGGGGTTCCTTTCCTGGAGCGAGGAAACACAACTATCTGCCTGCTCCTACTGTTTCCTTACAGTCCTTCAGCTATTGGAACCACCCAGTCTGGTTCTCTCCAGCTAGCTCTAATCCTTTAATTATCTGTCTCCCCTCCAGGTGCCACACAATGGGCTAATTGGGCTCTCTGGCTCCCCTTAACCCTGTAACTGCCAGTGTGGGGCTTATACACCCCATCACAATATGGAAAAAAGAAACTCTAGAAACAGAAAGAAAATATTAATAGGTCCCTATTTAGAGATAATTTCTTGTTGCACTGCAAAGTAATGATATAATAGTGCAATTTAGAAAACTTTACTAAAGCATCCAATATCCACATATTGGATTATAGTTGCCGTTGTACAGAGGCCAGCACCAGGCCTATGCAATACTTAAGTCCCACTTTACCCCCGAATGGGGTTTATGTATTGCATTGACCTGGTGCGAACCCTCTGTACAGGTATGAAATTCTCCCTTTGGGCCTTTAGCATCTGGGGAGGTTGATCTAGCCAACTCTGTTCTGTTATTTTTCATTTCTGTGGCAAGGATTTGATCCGTTAATTCAGATATCAATTTAGAAAATATACCTAATATTTAAGTCTCTGGATAAATTTCTCTGTTCTACTTGTACCATAAATTCAATCTTTAATCCTCTTATAATAGAGAATGGGTGGTATAGTTTGTGTGAGGAGAAAAGGTGGAACTATTAGGCATAGTTATATATATATAATTTCCAGATATATCTAAAATTACTCCTCCATGAAAAAAATACTCTGGTGTAAGGCAGAATTTGCTGTTTGTGGTGTTTCTGCTTGTCCTGTTTCCTGCCAAGCTTAGCTTAATTAAAGACCAAAAGCTTTATGGTTTTTTTGGATTTATAATGCAAAAAGATTTTTCACTTCTTAAATGAAAAAGGAAGATAGCTCTGTCAGTCTGGCTCACAACTCTGGGGATATCTCCACGTGCTGTCCCAGCCCGACTCTGCCAACTGCAGCCAATGGGAGCTGTGGGGGCGGTGCCTGTGGGCAACGGCACGTGGAGACCCCCTCCGGCCTCCCGCCTACGAGCTTCTGCCAGAGCAGGGTGCGGGTCACTTTTGGGAACCGCCTGAGGTAAGCACTGCACCCCTCACCCTCTCTTGCACCCCAACCCCCTGCCTCAGCCCAGACCCCGCACCCAAACTCCCTCCCAGAGCCCGTCCCCGCACCCTCTCCAGCACTCCAACCGCCTGCCCCAGCCCACACCCCAACTCCCTCCCAGAGCCAGCCCCCACACACGCTTCTGCACCCCAGCCCTGTCCCAGCCCAAAGCCTGCACCCAAACTCCCTCCCAGAGCCCATCCCTGCACCCTCTCCAGCACTCCAACCGCCTGCCCCAGCCCACACCCCAACTCTCTCCCAGAGCCAGCCCCCACACGCGCTTCTGCACCCCAGCCCTGTCCCA
The DNA here is from genome assembly GCA_037349315.1 of Chelydra serpentina. NCBI lineage: Eukaryota > Metazoa > Chordata > Testudines > Chelydridae > Chelydra > Chelydra serpentina. The sequence continues at coordinate 52,873,148 of JBAIAC010000010.1, forward strand.
GCCCAAAGCCTGCACCCAAACGCCCTCCCAGAGCCCATCCCTGCACCCTCTCCAGCACTCCAACCGCCTGCCCCAGCCCACACCCCAACTCTCTCCCAGAGCCAGCCCCCACACGCGCTTCTGCACCCCAGCCCTGTCCCAGCCCAAAGCCTGCACCCAAACGCCCTCCCAGAGCCCATCCCTGCACCCTCTCCAGCACTCCAACCGCCTGCCCCAGCCCACACCCCAACTCTCTCCCAGAGCCAGCCCCCACACGCGCTTCTGCACCCCAGCCCTGTCCCAGCCCAAAGCCTGCACCCAAACGCCCTCCCAGAGCCCATCCCTGCACCCTCTCCAGCACTCCAACCGCCTGCCCCAGCCCACACCCCAACTCCCTCCCAGAGCCAGCCCCCACACGCGCTTCTGCACCCCAGCCCTGTCCCAGCCCAAAGCCTGCACCCAAACGCCCTCCCAGAGCCTGCCCCCTGCACTCCCCTCCTGCACCCCAACTCCCTGCCTCAGCCCAGAGCTTGCACCCAAACTCCCTCCCAGAGCCAGCCCCCTCCCTCCTCCCGCACCCAAACTCCCTCCCAGAGCCTTAGGCAGGTGTGGGCAGTGGACTTGGACCCATTCTGGGAACCATGAAAAATTATACAAACCTGCTGCCCCTGCCAGCAGCAAATTACTTTAGCAAAGTAGAAGCTAGAAGGGAATTGTGACTCAGAGGGATGGGTCTGAGGCACAATGCCCCTCAAAGCTATTGCTGGGTGGTGCATCTTACTACTCCTGGGGGAATTCTGTACCAAAAAATTAAAAATTCTATGCACAATATTTTAAAATTCTGCATATTTTATTTGTTAAAATAACACAATATAATCACACTAGTTTCAATTATTTTTGGTCATTTATTTCAAAATACCTGTCAGCAAGTATGTCTGTAACAATACAGACAACAACAAAAAAGATTCAGAAAATGTTTTTTGACAAATAGATTCCTTAATGGGCATATTAACACAGAACTCTGAATAATAATTCATTTAAACTACAATACAGAATCATATTTCCTGCATGCCCCAGAAGCAGTGCAAAGGCTGGGGCGAGTCAGGGGTAACAGAGGAGCTGAGAAAGAGGGAAATAATTGCTGGGAAGAAGCCTATATATGACTCAGAGGGTTGTTAGGTATGGGTGGGAAAAGTATGGAACAGTTTTCTGGGGGGAGCGGGGAGGGACTATTAGGGAGCTTCCTAGGGTGACCAGTTGTCCCGATTTTATAGGGACAGTCCCGATTTTGGGGTCTTTTTCTCATATAGGCTCCTATTGCCCCCCACCCCCGTCCCGATTTTTCACACTTGCTGTCTGGTCACCCTAGAGCTTCCCCAATGCAGACCCTGACTGACCCCTATCCTGTCCCATTCAGTGAAGCACATGTGTCCCTCCTTCTCCACTCAGACATCCCCCTCCCCACATGGCCCTGCACCCCCTCCCCCTGTCTCTTTGTGGCCCTGAAACCCCTCCCCATGCTCATGTGTCTCTATGTCCCAACCCAGCCACTCCCCTGTCCCTATGTAGATCTGCAACCCCTCCCCCATCACCATGTGGCCCTGCACGTCCTTCTCCTCTGTGGCTCTGTGCCTCCACTCCCATTCAGCTCCTGCCCCAGTCTGTCCTCCCCAACTAGCCCTTATGAGCCACTGTCCAACCCCCACAGCACCCCACACTGTCTGTCTCCCCATAGCCCCTCTCTCCTGACCTGGCCTGACAGGGATTGCAAAGAAGAGGGGCTTTCTCTTCCCTAGCTGGCTGGGCGTGGCTGCTGTGTTCTCTCACTACAGTGCCCTCTGGTGAGCAAAAGGTAGAACTGCAGCAACTTTTCAGCAGAAGCTTTTTTTGCACAAAAAATTAAAAATATGCATGTCTCATTAATTATGCATGCACAGTGGCACAGAATTCCCACAGGAGTAAAGAATCTTACACACACCCCTTGATTAAGGCTGTGCATCAAGGCACACTCTAGCCTTGTATGCAATTAATACTGTTTGTGTAAACGCCTTTCTTTCCTTAAGATGTTTGTGCGGATTCTGTCACCATACAAAAAAAAAACTGTTATGAGTTACTGGTAACTCATTTATATCACCTTTTGCTTTCAGCATTTTTTGTTAAGAATCAATGTCATGATTTATTACGTAATAAGAAATAAAACTATAAATAAACAATGCGATATTATTTAATGGGACAAATCCTGGAATCCTTATTCTGATGGTTTACTCAGGCAGAAGGTCAATCCTGCATATAGCACCCACTACTGTGAGGGCTTAAGGATCAGATTTTTAAAGGTATGTAAGTGCCTAAAGATGCAAATAGGTAAGTGGGATTTTCAAAAGCACATAGGTGCCAACCTCCCATTGAAATACCACTGGACACTTTACTTGCATCTTTAGGCCCCTAAATACTTTTAAAAATCTGGCCCTAAGTCGTTCGTAGGCTTGGTGCTGACACTATGTACAGGCAGGCACAGGGTTTTTCTGCCCAGGGCAAAAAACATTTTTGGTCTCCTGCAACCACCAAGTGGACTGCCAGAGAAAAAGGGGGGAAAAAAAGCAGACTGGACAAGACCAGCTAAGAGGCCAGTGCTGATTTGGCACCCTCAAAGGTTGGTGCCCAGGGCAACCATCCTGATTGCCTGCACTTAAGGGAGGCCCTCTATACAGGGGTGAATTTAACTCTCATCCTTACTCAGGCAAAAAAGTCCCATGAGTAAGGACTGAATAAACAATGAATGAGGACTTGAGGATTTGGCCCCGTGGTTGTGGCTTAGCTTTTATGTGCTGTCAATTTATTGATTCATTAACATATTTGAATGGTTTCTGACACAAATTAATGGAGAGCAGATGCACACATTTACTAGGTCCAACCATTTAAAGTCAGATAATCATATTTTATTATCCGTGTGTTTGAAGGGTTTTTCAATCAATATGCTCTTTCCTTTGGGTGCATATCATATTAACAGTTGCGTTTTTTCAGTCAAGATTTATGCTAATGTGTTTGTGTAATTATAATCTAGTTTGGGGTGAGAATCAAGCGGCAGTGAGGGTTACTTTCTAGTTCTGGCAGCATCAATCTCTAGCCAATTTCTGATGAGTGGGTAGGATTCTAAAATTGTTCATTAGAAATTGCTCCCCACAGGACCACAGACATGAACAGGTAGGCAATTTCTGAATCAAATTAATCAGAACTTGTTTCTTCACACCAGCAATATATAGATTTAATAGATTCCTTAAAGTTGCATTGTTGATGGGGAATATAGAGTACTATTGGGATTAGCTACTAAAATCATATTCTGAGAGGAAAACTTTACCATGGTTATATTGATGACTGCAGGGTAAGGAGGGATCTTGCTACACAGCACATTCTGTTTCCTCAATCCTTAGCTTTTCCCTGGCTTTGTTCTCCTTTGGGCCACACAGTGGAAGGAAATAGAAGGGCCTTTAGAAAGTGAATAGATTAGCTATCTTAATCATGTTGGATCCAGCTTCCTCTCAATGTTTTATGCTATTCAGTTTTTCCCTTTTCTCAGCATAGAGTCACAGGTTTTCTCTGTAGTCTCTAGGTAGTCTCATAGATACTAGTGGCACCTAGAGACTATTTCTTTCTTATTTTCTTTTTACAGATTTTAAGGTTAGAAGGCCATCTACTCTGACTTCCTGCATAACACAGGCCATGGAATTTCAAATAGTACATAGTTTAGTACAATTATAGTTCTTAATTTACTGAATATGGACATTTCTAGGATTAGATTACTCTAATGCAAGTGCACTGAAAACCCAGGATGAATTTGGACCATAGAATGTTTTATAACTGATATCGGTATACTACTAATACAGCAATATGAAAATTCCCCTTTAGCCTGTGATAATAAAGCAGGAGTGCATGGTGCTTGCAGAGCGGAGAGGAGAGGGAGGAAATCTGTCATGGTTTAAATAAAACCTATAATCAAGTGAGGAGGCAACATAACTTGCCATTTGGTTGAAATGTTTGCACATTGTTTTTGAAAAATATACCAAGTACCAGTATAGCACAATATGCAACTTGTCTAATTTGATATGAAGAATGGGGGCGAATACCTTCTAGGGGACTCTGGCTGTATCCTGCACTGGGAATATTTTTTAACAAAAATCTTTATTTGGTGTAATCCATTCTTAAAGCAAGCCATGTGCTCCTTTAGAAATATTAAAATGAGTCCCAGACAGAAGCAATCCCTGGCAGAGATGATGTATTCTTCCAGAGAAGGGGTAAACGCCATCAGAGGCAAAGAAATGATCTAAACTTCAATTTCTCTTTTTCTCAGTTCTGTTCAGGGTCTTATACTACAATCAACCATCAGTGTGGTATTTAAGCACTTTCCAGTGACACATTAAGCAACGTGACCAGCATCTGTTATGTGTGGACCCTTTTCCAAGCAGGAGGAGAATTTTAACAATGGGCACCCAATAACCCCTGACAACCGTATTCAGGTGAGAAAAACCAGAAAAATTGTTTTCTATCTTTCGCTTTTTATTTGTTGTCTTTACATAATTTAAAGGGACATAACTTTTTAAAAAATCAACATATTTACTGAAAATATATTACCTGCTGGTATATTGGTAACTCCCAAGAAGTACTATAATGGAAAAGGAATGCATGGGGTGAGAATGTCTTTGTTTTCTTTGTGCAGTTGGCAGCATTTTGAGTTTCAAGACAGTTTCATTTTCCCTGTGTATTCAAGCAGGCTGAAACTCACCTCTGTGCCAGAGCAAGGGCCATTAACCACTTAAGTCTTGCATAAGCACTCAAAAGTGGTCTGGTCCTCTGTATAGTGGTGAATTGCATCCTTGGTTGGTTAATCAGTTTCCTTCTATCATTTATATGGACCTTTTAAGCCCCAACAGGAAAGAGAAAAATGTTTACAATCACATTTCCCTATTCTTTGAAAAAGTACAACAGATAGCAGGGGATCTCAGGGACAGCTGTACTAACAGAAATTAATTTTACCTCTTTTTTAAATTGACTGTGTCCCTTTAAAACGATGACAGACGATAGGTGATAACATACACTAAAACAAACAAGGTTGTTGTTATGTAGTACAAGTGGATCATTATATTGTTAAAAAATGTAAATATTTCATTTTTCAGGTGTAAAAATGTGGTTTTTTAAAATTCATTAAAAAGTTTGTTGTTTGACCTGTGATTTTGAAGCTGGGTGACTTTTCCAGTATACACTATAAGGAGGCCCTGGGCCTGATTCTCCACTCACTTTACACTTACATCAGTGTAACCATTGGTGTCAATGACGCTACTCCTGTAAGTGAGAAGAGAATCGGAGTCTGCTTGGTGTTTTAGGGTCAGATTCTATCACTCTTACTCTCGTGGAGTAGTGCTCTACTCTCCATCATTAGTCCCACTGATCGGAATGGAACAAATCACAGAAGATGGTATTCCCAGCATCAGGGCTGGCTCCAGGCACCAGCGCAGAAAGCGCGTGCCTGGGGTGGCAAGCCGCTGGGGGCGGCGTGATGGTCGCCGTGAGGGCAGCAGACAAGCAGCCTTCGGTGGCATTTCTGCGGGAGGTCCGCCGTTCCCGCAGATTTGGCGGCAATTCGGCGGCGGGTCCGCCGACAGCGCGGGACTGGCGGAGTCCCCGCAGGAATGCCGCTGACGGCTGCCTGACTGCCGTGCTTGGGGCGACACAAATCATAGAGCCGCCCCTGCCCAGCATGAGTAAAGGTGGCAGAATCTGGCCCTTACAGATTTTGCATTTCTCACATGATTTTCAAGGTTATGAATAAGCTATCGGTTGCTAATGAAAATTAGAGCGGACACTAAAGGATTACTGTCTCAAGTTTAAAAGTGTTTTACTATAGCATAATCACTGCCTTTATGCATATGTCATTCTAGCTCCTTTTGAAGTCAATAACAAAACTCACATTGACTTCAGTAGGAGCAGGTTGGGACCTCTTTACATATGTGCCTTTTGTGATAGATATGTCAAATTTTCTGCAATATCCCGAACAAACCTTATTGAATTAAGTTTAAGTATCTTAGGAGTTAATTCTATTAAAAATGTAAATGCTTATGTATTATTGTGTAATTGTACGTAATTAAACAATGTGCTAGACAACAATGCACTTTCAGTTAAGTGGGTTTCCTAGGAAAACTCTAGGGGGAAGTGAATGCAAATGTCCCATTTCGCAAAATCCCAGCCTGTTAAAGCTATGCCCCGAGGAGAGATCCATAGTCTACTGTAGAAGTGCATGGTCATCCCTCCCCGTCAATCTCCAAGGGAGGCCACGCCTCCTCACTGTCACACACATAGAATGGGGGCAAATTAGCTGTCTCTAGAGCTCACGCCCTCTGGGCTGGGCCAAGCAGTAATCTGCCATTGGGGCTCAAGCCCTCAAGCAGGGTGACACACCAAAACAGTCTAAGGCTCCAGCCTCTAGGCAGGGCAGAACAATGAATAGTCTAGGGGCCCAGGCCCTCAGGTAGGGACGGGCACTAAACAGTCTAAGGCTCTCACCCTAAGGACCTAGCATACTAGTTCTGGAAGACTGTAGATGAAGACAGGCCTTCTGGCCTAAGGTGGGGAGGCTGCCACCCAAGGGTGGGGTTGGCAGCAAGGGGGTAGGGTGGCCCAGCCCCACACTACTCCACCGTGTCCCAGCCCCACACTACTCCACCGTGTCCCAGCCCAAGGGCTTAACAGTGGCAGAGTGTTTCACCACTGGGTCAATGGGGATTCGGCCGCATCACACTTACCTGGGTTCAGGCAGCAATGCAGCTGGACAATAGTCAGCTGTCCCTGGGCTACTTCCTGTCCTCCCTTCAGGGTGCACCTGAATCCCAGGGTCATCCTCCATCTCCCCGGGGTACACTTCCAGTGGCAATCCCAGCAGCTCCTCAGCATCTGGCATCTCTAGTAAGTCCTCAGGACAGCAACAGTCTTCTGCAGGCTCCTGCTGCTGGAGCAGGTTCAAAGTGTCTGTCTCCTTCAACCGAGCTGCAGAGCCCGCCTTTTGTATTTCCTGTTCCTGTCCCACCACTTTGCTTCTGGCAGGGCAGGCATGGCTTTCCAAGTTCTGCCCACCAGGAGGCATGCAGCCATCCCTCCCTGTCTATCTCTGAGTGAAGCCATGCCTCCTTGCTACATCTACTGATTATCTGCTCCCAGAATCTGTAGATCAGAGGTCCCAATTATATAAAGGACAGGATTACTTATTCATGGGTGTGCTTGTTCTGAGCAAAGGTGGTTATGAACTTGTAACCACAAAAAAACCCTTGGTGGAGTTTTAAGGAATGACTCCTACCAGAGCCCTTCCTGGAATTAGGGTTGATCTCTAGTAAGTTTATTAGAATGTGCATAGGTTTTTTTTTATTGTTTTAAAATGTTTTCTCTGAAATGCTTTCACCTTAAGAATAAACATACTTGATTAGAAAAAGCTGAATGGTACTTTATAACTGAAGATACTTACCACTGTTTATGTGCTCTGAGGAGAGTGCAAAACAGAATTGCTTAGACAGTCTGAATTGCTAGGGAATTCACAGGGTAGGCAGGGAGCTGTGCAGCCTGGAAATAGCCTAGTCAGGAGGGAGTGAGATGTGTATCTGCTCAAAAGAGGTGATAGCTGGGGAGCTGAAAGCCTGAGAGTAGGTGTCCTTGATGAACAATAGAGGGGGAATACAGTTGCAGTTGCCCAGAACAGTGACACCATTACATTAGCTATTTTACCATAAAAATTACTGATAACTTTAAAGTTGGGCACCTCATGGTATATTTTTAATGAGGGCTACACATAAAATACCATAATCACATATCATGGCCAACAGTTGCACTGAAGTCAATGGAAATTTTGCATACATAGGGACTGCAAGATTGGGATGAGCATTTGTTTTTATAAAAATAGCTACTTTAGGGCCTATGCTTGCAAATATTTCCAAGAGTAGGGCTCATTTCTGGCAGAGGTCTCATGGAAATAAGTGTTTGTCAGAGTGGCTATTTTTATAATAGATTACCATCCCAAAAAATTCCCCTAGTGTGGGTTTTGGGAATACAGGCTCAGACCTGATACGTGACTTGGATTGACTTCAGATAGTAAGCACAATTGGTAGAAGCAGCCCTCAAAGTGGTGGTTCTTGTTGATTATTGTGATACATTTCATAGTTGATTGGTAATATAAATTCCAGCATATGATTCAAATTTTTGTGAAAAATCATTCAGCAGCCAAGGTAAACCAGCAGTTTTCCAGTTTAAGATTGTGTGTGTGCAGAGGCTGCAAATGTAAAACCATCTTCTGAAGCAAATGCCTGCTTCTTTATTTTTTATAGCAATCTCAGCAAGAAAAAAAAATGTAGTATAGGTCTATAAAATTACTGGATTTCCTCTCATGGTGCTTTCAGCCAAGGACTGTGCTTTCTGGTTCTCTAGAGTGAGATCTGATTTGATGAGGCAGATATTTTGTAGTATGTGCTAATATTATTCTGCTCAGGTATCCCTGTAGATTAAGACTCTGGAAATGAAAGGCCATATTTTACTGCAACTAGATTGACATGAATTCCAGTCCAAGGAATAGCTAAAACAAAATCAAAATACCATACCCACTTTGGTTTACTCCTTCCCAGGAATTATTAGCTTGGTCAGCAAAAGGTTTCTTAACATGGCATATGCCAAAAAAAAGTATGATAGATGGCTGTAATCATTAAAAATAAATGTGATGCTCATTGCAGTAGTAGAAGAATGCTTATTAAAATCTTTTAAAAATCACAACACTTCTAATTTAAAATAAGGGATTATTTTCAGTTTTGTTAAATATTGTAAATTATTGAGGAAATGATTAATAAAAATGTGTTCATATTATACAAACAAAATGCAAAATAAATTAATTAGTAAATATTATATATGCTGGTCTAAAAATGTAATCAGAACACACCTGAAGTTTGTCTGAGGGTAAATAACTATCAATTGCTTCCATTTCTCTGTTAAGCAATTTTAATTACTGGAATGATAGTTCCTATCTAAATCAGAAAACCTATTGCAGTCTCGATGTATAGTTTTGATGGTATTCAGGCTGAGATAACAACAAATTATAAAGCTAAATCCTAGAAGGTGGTAAATTTTATTAACTGGTCCTAGCCACCTGTTGGTCATCTCTCTTGGCGATTAATTTTGTTAATATAACATCTGAGTACAAAAACACTGGGGAACAAATTACTTCAATGGAGTTAAAATAGGGATGAATTTGGCCCTGTGTGTACTAATGTCTTCAGAATTTTCATTTGATGGGCATTTTGACATATCACAAAGGCTACTTTATATCAGCTTTATTACAACACCAGATTAAGGCCTTCGATCACGGAGATATTAATGAGTGATGCTGTCACTTCTATGACTGATTATTGTAACATTTATTTGAGGATCTTTCAACCTTTGCTGTTAAAAAAATGCAGCTGATACATAATAAATAAAATGTTTACTAATTAGGGTTATGAGAGTCTGGGTTCTAGTTGTTTGATCATATTACTCTTAAACCGAAAAGTCATTCATTACCAGTGAAATTACATATTGATATTAAAAGTACTTTGGCTTTAATATATATTTAAAAATACTGCTCAAGAATCTCTATGTCTTACTATGTTCTTATGGCCCTAGTCATACCAGGAGATGAATGTTTGTTTGGTGGTTTGCCTTGGGTATAGTTTGGAAATATTAGAGGCTACATTCTTTAATATTTATACCCTATACACATGAATAGAGGTGTAATCTGTTGCAGCCTTTAACTAAAAGTTAAAAGGGTAAGTGATAAATCATAATTTCACTGAATGTAAATAGTAAAGTGCCCAGCAATATTTTTGAAGTGTACTGCATATACAATGTAGCATAATTAAAATAATCAGTTTTCTAGGAATTTGATCTTCAGTGAACAAATCCTTCAAAGCTTATGTGTAATGTTCACCTGGCTCCTGGCAAAAATCACTCCACTAAGCCACTGGGTTGTCAGAAAATTTTAAACTGCTCCAAGACAGGCAGACAATAAAGCTGCACTTACGTGATTCTCCCATGTGAGTGTTAGAGTTCAATCAAGCAGAGGGAAAGAGAAATACATTTATCTTCAGAATGGTAGATGGTCACATAAGCCAATTTATGATGGCTTTGTACAGGCTTTTAGAGAATCAACTGATTTTTTCCCCAAATCAGCTGATTTTATTTCTCCTGTAAGGGGAGAAATAAGGGAGTTTAGGCTGAAACTCAAAAGCATCTTGGATATTTTTTCCCTTAATTTTTTAAAAATGTAATATTTTAATATGGGACCAACCTATGAATAAAAGATGAGACCCTGTGAGAATTGGAGAAAAAATCAATAAAATATTTAAGTACTTGCTTCCTGGAAGATAAATAAATACTACTCAGGGTAATGAAAGAAACCAATAAAAAATAGCCGTTAAGCATTTTTGTGAGATATTTCCTCTGCATATGTAAAATATAGTCTCCTTAGATACAAGTATAGGGTGAGCTTTTTAGAGTAAACAAAAAGGGAGCTTGCTCAGCTGGCAGCTTTCCTATCTCTGTAATCAGTTAAACACACAAAATAAAATTACACGTTCAATGCATTTATTTCTTTGTGTACAAAATGTTATAATTTATCAACATTGTGCAGCAAAATATACTGACACCTACACATAAAATACAACATTTCACTTCCCTTCTCTCTGCCCTTGGAAGTGGCAACACTGTTTGGCAGTTCAGCAGCTAGAAATAAAGTGCTATAATTAAGCAGGATTGGAATGTCTTCATTTTACAGATGTGATGTACAATTTTGTATGCAACCACATTTTTTTTGACAGAACTGAAAGCTCCATACCTGACCATTCCAAAGAATACAAATATATGTACATAAAGTGCTAATGTTTAAGCATGTTTTCAACAACTTCGCAACATGGATCTAGTTCATTACAGGCACTGTAATTTACTAAGTAGATTGTCTCTTTGGGCAGCACTACAAAAAGAAAAGTCACTTAGACATCACTGGGCGATCTTGAACGAAAGGACACTTTAGACTGAAAGCAGTCACAAAAAAGAACCCACATGGCTCTCTGAATTTCTTGGTTTCTGTAGGCATAAATGATAGGATTGATCATGGAGTTGTAAGTAGCAGGTAGAAGTGTGGCATAAGTGTACACAGAAGGGTAGTCAAGATCTCCAACTACACAATAGATTGCAAACGGTAACCAGCTTGCTCCAAAGGTTCCAATAATTATAGCAAGTGTAGAGACTCCTTTTTTAGTAGCAACATAGTGAGATGCAGACAAAAAATGTTGCTGGAGAGCTATCTGATGTGCATGCCTGCAAACTATTTTGCAGATTTTAATGTACAGATGAAGCATGATGATAAAAACCAAAAAGAAAGAGGCAGACAGCAAAGTCAAGTTACTTTTGGTCAAGGGTCTGACAATGCTGCACGACGAATAGTCATCTAGACAATTCCAGCCTAGAACAGGTAGTAGTCCCAAGCAGAGGGACACCCCCCAGGTAACGATCAGCATCATATGAATGCAGAGGACAGTCTTCTCTGAGTAATAAGTCAGTGCATTGTACAGGGAAAGGTAACGATCAACTGTGATGGCTAACAAGCTACTCACAGAAGCAGTGAAGGAGGCAACTAGGAATCCAACGGTAATAAGGCTAATGGTCTCTGACTGGATCACATATTGAAAAACAAAATTCAGGATTAAGCCAACTCCAGCCAGTAAGTCCGCTGTGGCCAGGCTCCCAATGAGCACAAACATTGGGGTTCTCAGGTTGGGAGTGTAGAATATAATGGCCACCACGATGGCATTTTCACAGGCGATGATGGTCCCGGAGATGCAGAGCACAACGTCCCAGGGGTTGATGGCAAAGACGGGGAGCTGCGAGGAGAGCTCCAGAGAAGAGTTGCCATCGCTGGCTTGAATGCGGGCTACGGGGACCCCGGTTCCATTGAGCGCGCCGCTTTCATTCATCTCTGCCGAAGCCAGGTGCGCCGCCTGTGAGCAGAAGAGGCGAGAGGAGGCAAATCAGCACAACGTGAGCAGCCCCCGCCCCCGGGAGGAGAGGACAGGACCCACCTGGCTGGGCGGGTCACGCCTGGGAGGGAAGGAAACCCGGGCAGAAGAAACGCCAACCCCCGTGAAAGTCCCGCAAGAAGCGAGGCCGAGGCTCAGAGCCCTGACCGTGGTGCTGAACCCGCAGTTTCCCGGGCCAGCCGCTGAGCTGAGCCCAGCCCGGGGGGGCGGGGCGCTTGGCCAGGCGTGGCGTGGCTGGGCACAGCCCGGGGCAGGCTGCCGCGGGACGGGGTCGGGCTCTGCCCCCGAGCTGGGTTCAGCAGAGCCGCGGAGTTGCACCGGGTCCTTTCTTGGGATCAAGGCCGGCAGGCGCTTCGCATGAGCGCGGCGGGGCCGGGGCGGGCGGCAGCCGGAGCCGGAGGCAGCCGTGGAGCGGGCAGGGGCAGGCGCCGGCTGCTGCTGCTGCTGCCGCCTCCCGTGTGTCAGAGTGCGGGCGCGCGGGCGGCCGCGGGCTTGTTCCGAATGTGACGTCAATGGCAGAGCCGAGGGCAGGGGCAGAACTCCGGCGGCGGCACGTGGCCCCGGGGCCCAGCGCGGAGGGGAGCAGGGGAGACCCAGCAGCCGCCGAGCAGGGGAGGGCAGCGACAGCAGCGCGCGGGGGCGGGGGGAGGCAGCAGCGCGGGAAGAAGGAACACGAGGACTGGCAGGAGCAGTGGGGCCAGGGGCAGCGCTGAGGGCAGGAGAAGGGACAGCAGCATTAAGGGGAGAGAGGAGTGGGGCAGCACTGAAGGGAGGGGGCAAGAGAAGGGGCACAACTGATGGGAGGAGAGCAGGAGCAGCACTGAGGGCAGGTGGAGGGGGCAGTAGGAAGACAGCATTGAGGGGGCGGGGGAGAGGCACAGGGAGTTAGAAGGCAGGAGATGGCAAGAACTGGCGCTCCCCGCATAAGCAAACAGCACTACTTCTGGTGAACCCCCAGCTGGAAGAGGCAGCATCGCAGCTGCCCCTTGGGGGGATATAGAGTATGAGATGCTGTGACGAACTAGGACTGTTGTTAATGTTTTCCCTGAGTACTGTGTGGGTGCCTCGGTTTCCCTATGCAGTGCTTGAGTATCTAGGTGGTGGGACAAGGGTGCATGAGTGTTACAGAGGGGCCTGGACACAGAGAAGGGCCGACACTCTGTATCCTAGCAACGGATGGCCCCGGCCCCTCCCCTGCAAAGGTGAGAGTTGAAGGTGTTGGAACAAAGGGATCAGGTGACCTCCTGGCCCGGGAAGGAGACAAAGGAGAGAGGAGGGGCTGGACAGTTTCAGTTTGGAGCTGGCGAGAGAGGAGGGGAGAGGGGCAGACAGGGTCTGGCCTCACTGCCCCCGTTGGGAGCTGTGGGGTGAAATGCAGGGAGCCCCCGGGCTGGGGTCTAAGCTCCCTGCCCCCCAGAAGGGCCCGACTGAGGGGTCCTGGTTGTACTGACAAGCTCTGTTTGGACGGTGTTCCTGGCATCTCTAATAAACCTTCTGTTCTACTGGCTGGCTGAGACTCCCAGTGAATCCGAGGAAGAGGGGTGCAGGGCTGGACTCCCCCACATTCCGTGACAGATGCTAAGAGGAAGCACTTCCAGGGTCTAAGATGAAGGCAGAGGAAGGCACCCTCCCCCCCCTCCATTTCTCCCTTCCCTCTTTACGCCATCTGGGCAAGCTAGCCCGTTGTCTTGTGTGTGCGTGTGCGTGTTGTGGAGAGGAACATAGGAACAGCCATACTGGGTCAGGCCAAAGATCCATCTAGCCCAGTATCCTGTCTTCTGACAGTAGCGAATGCCAGGTGCCCCAGAGGGAATGAACAGAACAAGTAATAATCAAGTGATGCAGCCCGTCACCCATTCCCAACTTCTGGCAGAGGGTAGGGACACCATCCCTGCCTTAGTGGACACTTTATTGTGCAGGTCTCAGTGTGATTTTCATTCCTGAATATTTAAGCAATTCAAGCCCAGCTCCAGTAGGAACGGAGGAAAAGCCATTTGCTTTCTTGGCAACAGACTTTGCCCTGTGAATTGTCACCCCATAAAGCAAGCAGCAATACTGACAGAGTGAGCACTCTGCTGCAACATGCTATAGAAAGCAGGGGAGTTTTCCAGGTCATTCATGGTCAGCACAGTTTCAAATTGCTTCTCTTACAAATAATTTTGTAAGACAATAAGTCCAGATCACTGACTGTATTAAGGACTTTGAAAAAGGGTGCACTGTTTATGCAAATACTATATATTTCCCAGTAAATAAGGGTCTAACATCCCTAGCTAATACTTGCTAAAAAAACAGCATTCAACATCACTCACCAACATAATAGTGAAATTAAATGAAACCACATGTATATTACTGGCTCTCTCAAGTATTAAAACAAAAAACAAAAACAAAAAAACAACCAGCCAACCCATACACACTCAACTAAGAACTATCAAAATAATATCTTAATGAGAAATCCAGAGATGCATGCTTTGAATAGACAACTTTCTTTGAAGTGAAAAAGAGATGCTGTGGTTAAAATTACGTCTCTATTATGATTCTCCCCAGTCAGAATCATATGTAGCAGCCTACTGAATAGTCCTTAAGCAGAAGAGCTCCCATCTTCAATATTCACTTGTGTTTTGTTTGCATCCAATAAATTTTCATTATTCTTGGATAAAGGACAAATATTAAACAATATTTCCTCTGACCTAAACTCAGGTGTCTGATTGGTAATAACCAACTTGAGAACTGTACCTAACAAAAATAAGATTTAGCTAGAAGATAAAATCTAGAGCATATTCTACATCACATGTTACTGTTTATTTGGGAAGAAAAATCCAGTTTCTCCTTTTTCTCTGGCTCTTCTTTTCCTTCTTTGTTTGTTTGGATTTCTCTTTGGAGCACTACCCATACTCTGTCTTTAGGCAAGATATCTATCACAATGGGGTCCAACCTGTCATTTTGCCTGGTAGTAGAAATATGAATATTAAATAATAATAATGGAAGTTGTTTGGTTAGCAGACCATAACATTCTTCCTTTTCCTTTTCCAGTAAGAAATAATATTCCATGGGTGACAACCTGCTTAACAATGTGGATACCTCCATAGCTTTTCCTAAGGCTGACCCCAAAATGATGTGATCACAATGGACGGAAGTCAATTACATTGGAAAGAAGGGTGGGGATTGTTTCTCAGGCTCACCTTTTGCCATCTTGCATTCAAATTGCAGTAGCATTAAATATGTGCCCTCTATTAAAAGATAATAGCTGGGGAAATAAAGTGTAGCTGTTTGTTTCATGGTGATTATGATCTCATTAATTTTATTTAATGATGTATTAATTAGATAATGCGTGTAACAACTTTGATGGTAAAAACTAGTCCATAAAAGTGCTAAGTATTATTACTATTTACAAGTTACTACCAATTGTTGTTTTACATACGATTATTTGGAACAAAGCAAATCTTAAAAAAAAAATCCCATTTCACCTTTTCACAAGCACATTTGAACTACAGAAGAGTCATTTTTCTCTCTCCAACATAAGGAATCCTTAAAATAAAGAGAAAAAATGGGGATACACAGATGGTGAACTACACAATGCTGACATTTCAGATATTTCTATCCAGCTGGTGTGAGAGAGCTTTTTAAGCATTTCTCAACCCATTTATATACATCTTAAAGTGTATGAGTGGTGAGCTTACCTCATCACATTGTGTCATTGTTTACCAGCATCTGGTTAACATTTCCCCTTTGCTGATCTTTTAGATTTATGTACAGATTCTATCTGCAAGCATATTGCACCACTAATGCTACTAGTAAAAAGCAAATTTAACCGGTACCCAGGTGCCATTTAATATATTGGATACAGAACTTTCATCCCATCTTACACAATCACATTTTCTCCTTCATACATAATGTTTCCCATGTGGTTTTCTGGCTCTGCTTCTTCTTTTACAAGTTTTTTCAAGCACTTGTTTTGCTTTTTCCTCTGTGTATATTATATACAGTAATTATTTTACCAGTACTACTGAAAAATCTTTTTATTTGTTGTGTAACTGTGCTATATATGATTACAAAAGCACAGAAATACATCTATACAAATAGCTGTACCACAGAAATATAACTATACAAATTGCTATACCACTTATTTTTAGTTTTCTGTGTTTAGAATACATCTTTTACTACACAAATAAAACTGCATTTGTTAAATGGACATTTATGAGTAGTTGTAGTAGTCACATTTTATTTTATTTTTGAATTGCTGGTGTTATACACAGGGCCAAATTCAGCCCTGATGTAAGCATGTGAAAAATCTGACAAATGACATTGCACCTGCTTACTTGAGGGATTAACTTGGCCTACACTCTTAGGCTATGTCTTTACTGCCTCACAGTTCAGACTACAGAGGTGTGATGAGCAGGACGCACAAAAGTACCACACTGTAACTCCCTGTGTAGACTTTGCAGGCAAAAACTAAAAGGTTCCTGGGTCACCTGCATGTAGTCCTATTTGAAGAGAATTACATTCATGTGAACTAGGAACTGTTTAGTTTGTGCCCACAGCATCCACACGGGGGAGTTACAGTGCAGCACTTTGATGCACACTGCTATTCATGCAGTGGCAGTCTGAACTGTGGAGCAGTGTAGACAAGCCCTAAGTTGAAGCCATATTTTTGAACAATTGTAAATTTCTTTCACATTGAAAATAAAATGTAAACATATTGTGACAAAGTTCCTCCTCTACCTTGGTGAGTCCTGCGCTTATTGGCAGATTTTGATCGCCTCAGAGATCTTCCCCTCTGGTAGAACCCACAGTCAAATTCCTCCTGTGTCTGATCAGGAGTTGGGAGGTTTGGGGGGAACCCGGACCCGCCCTCTACTCCGGGTTCCAGCCCAGGGCCCTGTTGATTGCAGCTGTTTAGAGTGCCTCCTGGAATAACTGCACAACAGCTACAACTCCCTGTGGTACTTCCCCATGGACTCCTCCCAACACCTTCTTTATCCTCACCACAGGATCTTCTAGCAGTATGTCTTCTCACTCTCAGCTCCTAGTGCCTCTTGCTCCCAGCTCCTCGCACACAACACCACAAACTGAAGGGAACTCCTTTTTAAACCCATGTGCCCTGATTAGCCTGCCTGTCTTAATTGATTCTAGCAGGTTCTTCTTAATTGGCTCCAGGTGTCCTAATTAGCCTGCCTGCCTTAAATTGGTTCCAGAAAGTTCCTGCTTGTTCTAGTGGTCACTCAGGGAACAGAAAACTATTCATCCAATGGCCAGTATATTTGCCTTCTATCAGACTTCTGTACCCCACTTGTCTGGGTCTGTCACAATATATAAACAGAGGCAAAACTAAAAATATCTTGCATTAATGTAAGACCTTTCATTCACGGATCTCAAAATGCTTTATAAACAATAATGAATCCTCACAATTCCTCTATGAGATAGAAAGATTATGTCCATTTAAGGATAAGTAAAGAGAGAGGTCAATTGACTTCCTCAAGGTCAATCAGTGACAGAAACAGTACCCAAGAGGCCTGACTCATAGTTCTCTGCTCTTAGCACCAGACTAATTACACAGTCTAGTAGTTCGTCCACACAGGTAATGGAGTACACATGAAACTTAGAAATAGCATTAACCTTTCTGAAGTCTGTGCAGAATAGAATAATGCCATCCAGTTTACAGACCAGGCCAACTGGGCTTTGTCAATTGCTGTGAGGTTCTTCAATGGCTCCTAAATCCAGCATGGTGCAGAGCTCCTATTTCACTGCAGCACACTTTTTTTTTCCGAAGCAGCCAATGGTTCTCCCAGACATGTTGCCCCAGTTCTGGACATGATGTTGAATTATTAGATGGGCTCATCGCAGCTGAGATGACAATATCTCAGAGAAGTTGTCTCACTTGGGTCCCTGGTCCCGGGCAGAGTTTCACCCTTATCTGTAGAGAGTCAGGGTCCTGCAAGACAGATGCTTGGGGTCCCAGTACTGGCTCAAATGGATAAAGAGGGATAAACAAGCCCTCCTGGCCCTTCCCTTGTTTCAGGAGGTTTAGATGATAGACTTCCTGTCTAGTTCACCTGGTTTCATAATTAATGTGCCCCACCTGCTGTATGACTTCATATGGTCTCTGCCACTTGGTGAATAGTTTGGACTCTGCACTGGGGAGCAGGACAAGTCCCCAGTCCCCAGATTTAAATACATGCATACATGCCCCTATAGGCTCACTCCAGGATTTTCTGAGCACTAAGGCACCTCAACCCCCGCACCTCCTCCTGTACCCCAACCCCCTGCCCCAGCCCAGTGAAAGTGAGTTAGGATGGGGGAGAATGAGCGACCGGTGGGGGGTGGGGGAGAGGGGATGGAATGAGTGAGGCAGGGCTTCGGGGAAGGGGCAGGGTAGATCCTGAGTTGCCCTTAAATTCAAAAAGTGATCTTGGGCATAAAAAGGTTGGAGACCACTGGCTTACAGGCTCAACTTTCTGCCATCCACACCTATCCATAAGTACACTCAATAAAGGGGCATTTATGATACAGGTGTCCTAGGTGCCCACCTGAAAAGCAAACTCCCACAACTTGCTGGGTGGGCTCTGGCCCTGGGCCTAGCATTTGAGGTAGCACCTCCTTAAGTAGCCTCCCTACTCCCACTCCCTGGTTTTCCTGGGGAGAATACTGCAGGGGCCTCAAGGCACCTTATCTGGGTCTCAGTCTAAGGCATCTGGGTTTTCTGATGGAGACCAGCCTGGGGTCCCAATAGTTCAAAAATATGGCTTCAACTTAGGGCTTGTCTACACTGCTCCACAGTTCAGACTTCCACTGCATGAATAGCAGTGTGCATCAAAGTGCTGCACTGTAACTCCCCCGTGTGGATGCTGTGGGCACAAACTAAACAGTTCCTAGTTCACATGAATGTAATTCTCTTCAAATAGGACTACATGCAGGTGACCCAGGAACCTTTTAGTTTTTGCCTGCAAAGTCTACACAGGGAGTTACAGTGTGGTACTTTTGTGCGTCCTGCTCGTCACACCTCTGTAGTCTGAACTGTGAGGCAGTATAGACATAGCCTAAGAGTATAGGCCAAGTTAATCCCTCAAGTAAGCATAGTTTGCTGGGACCCTTAGAGGATGGTGCCTCTGAGCCTGGAATCAAGCTGTCAGACCACTGCCCTCCTGGTTAGGTTCTCTTTCAACTCAAGGGACCCCTTTGCCTCAGGTGGTCTTTCACACATCCACCAGGGTCTCTGCCTGGTGTTTGAGTACCCAGTCCCTCCCCCCTGCTGGGAGTACATGGGTTAACTGCTCTGCCAAGATAGATTTGAATCCAGGTTGCTGAATTTAAGTCTTCGGCTTCAACTATTGCCAATACAAGTTCCTATTTCTGGGACACTATACCGGGCCACACCACCTGGGGTATTTCTCCTCTCGGGATCACTGTTGAAAAGCATCTTCCATGATATCAAGGTAGCCCAATATAGCCACTTTCACCTGGGTGTAATCTGCTGATGCTGCTTCCAGCCCTTGGTACGCAGGCTGTGCTGGCCCGGTCAGGTACAGCATTAACACAAGTCTGTATCAGCAAAAACAATGAGAGTCCTTGTGGCACCTTAGAGACTAACAAATTTATTTGGGCATAAGCTTTTGTGGGCTAAAACCCACTCAGATGCATGGAATGAAAAATACAGTAAGCAGTATATATATATTACAGCACATGAAAAGATGGGAGTTGCTTTACCAAGTAGGGGGTCAGTGCTAATAAGGCCAATTTAATTAAGGTGGAAGTGGCCTATTCTCAACGGTTGACAAGAAGGGGTGAATATTAACAGAGGGAAAATTACCATTGTAGTGCTAACAAGTAATTTTCCCTCTGCTGATACTCACACCTTCTTGTCAACTGTTGGGAATTAACGACATCCACCTTGATTGCATTGGCCTCATTAGCACTCCTTGGAATCTGAGGAGAGTATTGGTCATTATTGCAGGGATAAGGGAGAGACAAGAGAGAACATAGGGGGGAAATCAAATCAGTATCTTAGATGTCTGTATACTAATTTGAGAAGGGTGGGGAATAAGCAGCAAGAACTAGAAATGCTAGTCAATAAGCACAACTATGGGTAGGTCTATACTTACGCGTCCCGTCGGAGGCGCGCGATCGATGTTCTGGGTTCGATTTATCGCGTCTTGTCAAGACGCGATAAATCGAACCAGGAAGTGCTCCGTCGTCGACGCTGGTACTCCAGCTCGACGAACGGAGTAGGCGGAGTCGACGGGGGAGCCTGCGCGCCGCGTGTGGATCCCGGGTAAGTGCTTTTTCATTCGAACTAAGGTACTTCGACTTCAGCTACGTTATTCACGTAGCTGAAGTTGCGTACCTTAGTTCGATAGGGGGGGGGTAGTGTAGACCTAGCCTATGACATAGCTGTCATCACAGAGACTTGGTGGGATAATACACATGACTGGAGTATTGGTATAGAAGGGTACAGCTTGCTCAGGAAGGACAGGCAGGGAAAAATGGGAGGAGGTGTTGCCTTATATATTAAAAATGTATACACTTGAACTGAGGTTGAAATTGAAATAGAAAACAGACTTGTGGAAAGTCTCTGGGTAAGGATAAAAGGGGTAAAAACAAGGGTAATGTCATGGTAGGGGTCTACTAGAGACCACCTAACCAGGAAGAGGAGGTGGATGAGGCTTTTTTATAAGACACTAACAAAATCATCCAAAGCAGAGGACTTGGTGGTGATGGGGGACTTCAGACATCTGTTGAGAAAATAACACAGCAGGGCACAGATTATCGAACAAGTTCTTGGAATATATTGGAGACAATTTTTTTATTTCAGAATGTGGAGAAAGCCACTGGGGGAGAGTGTTCTAGATTTGATTTTGACAAATAGGAAAGAACTGGTTGAGAATTTGAAAGTGGAAGGCAGGTTGGGTGAAAGTGACCATGAAAGGATAGAGTTCATGATTCTAAGGAATGGTAGAAGGGAAAACAGCACAATAAAGGAAATGAATTTCAAGGAGGCAGACTTTAGCAAACTAAGGGAGTTGATAGTTAAGATCCCTTGGGAAGCAAGTTTAAGGGAAAAAACAGTTTAAGAGAGTGGGCAGTTTTTCAAAGAGCCATTATTAAGGGCACAAGAGCAAACTATCCCACTGCGTAGGAAAGATAGAAAGTATGGCAAGAAACCACCCTTGCTTAACCAGGAGATATTCAATGATCTGAAACTCAAAAAAGAATCCTACAAAAAGTGGTCAAATTACAAACGATGAATATAAACAAATAACACAAGTATGTAGGGACAAACTTAGAAAGGTAAAGGCACAAAACAAGATTAAACAAGCTAGAGACATAACAGGAAAACATTCTACAAATACAATGGATGCAAGAGGAAGACCAAGGACAGGGTAGTCCTGTTACTCAATGAGGGTGGGGGGGGAAACAATAACAGAAATGTGTAGATGGCAGAAGTGCTAAATGACTTTTTTTTTCAATTTACACCAAATAGTTTAGTAGCAATTGTTCATATAACTTAATGAATGCGGTGAAAATGAGGTATGATCAGAGGCTAAAATAGGGAAAGAACAAGTTAAAAATTACTTAGACAAGTGAAATGTTTTCAAGTCACCAGAGCCTGATGAAATACATCCTAGAATACTCAAGGCGCTGACTGAGGAGCTCTCTCAGACATTAGTGATTATCTTCAAAAAGTCATGGAAGACGGGTGAGATTCCAGAGGACTGGAAAAGGGCAAATATAGTGCCAAACTAGAAATAGGGGAATAAGGACAACCCAGGGAATTACAGACCAGTCATCTTAACTTCAGTACCCAGAAAGATAATGGAGCAATCAGTTTGAAGACACTTACGAGATAATAAGGTGATAAGTAACAGCATAGATTTGACAAGAACAAATCATGTCAAACCAACCCAATAGCTTTGACAGGGTAACAAGTCTTGTGGACATGGGGGGAGGGAAGCAGCAGATGAGGTATATCTTGACTTTAGTAAGGCTTTTGATACAGTCTCACATGAGCTTCTCATAAACAATCTAGGGAAATGCAACCTAGATGGAGCTACTATAAGGTGAGTGAATAACTGCTTGGAAAACTGTTCCCAGAGAGTAGTTACCAGTGGTTTACAGTCAAGCTGGAAGGGCATATCAAGTGGGGTCCCGATGGGATCAGTTTTGGGTCTGGTGCTGTTCAATATCTTCATCAATAATTTAGATAATGGCTTAGAGAGTACACTTATAAAGTTTGTGGATGATACCAAGCTGGGAGGGGTTGAAAGTGCTTTGGAGGATAGGATTAAAATTCAAAATGATCTGGACAAACTGGAGAAATCCTCTGAAGTAAATAGGATAAAATTCAATATGGATAAATGAAAAGTACTCCATGTAGGAAAGAACAATCAGTTGCACACACACAAAATGGGAAATGACTGCTTAGGAAGGAGGACTGCGGAAAGGGATCTAGGGCATCATAGTGGATCACAAGCTAAATGAGAGTCAATAGTGTAACACTGTTGCAAAAGAAGCAGACATAATTCTGGGATGTATTATCGGGAGTGTTATAATCAAGACCCAAAGTAATTTTTCCACTCTACTCCGGGCCTCAACTGGAGTAGTGTGTCCAGTTTTGGGCACCACATTTCAGGAAAAATGTGGACAAATTGGAGAAAGTCCAGAGAAGAGAAACAAAAAGTATTAAAGTTCTTGAAAACATGACCTATGAGGGAAGATTGAAAAAATTGGGTTTGTTTAGTCTGGAGAAG
Source organism: Chelydra serpentina (assembly GCA_037349315.1). NCBI lineage: Eukaryota > Metazoa > Chordata > Testudines > Chelydridae > Chelydra > Chelydra serpentina. The sequence goes on from JBAIAC010000010.1 coordinate 52,895,958, forward strand.
AGAAGACTGGGGGGGGGGGGGGGGAGACACACAAGATAAGAGCTTTCAAGTATATAAAAGGTTGTTATAAGGAGAAAGGAGAAAAAATGTTCTCCTTTGAGGATAGGACAATAAGCAATGAGCTTAAATTGGACCCAGGATGGTTTAGGTTGGACATTAGGAAAACTCCCTAACTGTCAGGGTGGTTAAGCACTGGAATAAATTGCTCGGGGAGATTGTGGACTCTCCATCCTTGGAGATTTTTAAGAGAAGTTTAGACAAACACCTGTCAAGGATGGTCTAGATAATACTTAGTCCTGCCTTGCAGGAAACTGGACTAAAAGACCTCCCAAGGTCCCTTCAGTCCTATGAGTCTATGATTTTATGATCTTTGGAGAAAGGACCTTGGATACAATTTTCAAAAGTGCCTAAGTGATTTAGGTGCCCAAGTTCCAATTTCAAAAGTTACTTGGGCACTGAAGTGTTTGTGTGTCATTGATTTAGACACCTAACTCCAACTGAAATCAATGGGGATTAGACATCTAAATACCTTTGACGATCTGGGCTAAAGTGCCTAAATCTCTTAAAATACAACTCTGGCTCTTACGTCACTTAGTCACTTTTGAAATGTGTACCCCTTTTCATTTGTTATTTTAAGTATCTAGTGCATTTTGGGGTACTGTAAAGAATCATAAATAATTGCCTCCCACAAACGGGACCAAAAATACAGCTATACAGTCAATGTCTTAAATGAACATCTAATTAAACATGTTAACTTAAAAAAAATACAATTGACTCTGCACTCCTTGGTGTATTTAAAAAGATTTCCATTATGCTCACACCCAAAGTTGGGCTTTATCCACTTTGTGAAAGTGTAGACATATTTCAGGGTTTAGCATAAAGTGTTAATTTCTGTATTTCAAGGGACTTTAGCTTGCCAACATCATAACGTCTATGTCCCTTGTTTGGTGGACCCACACTTCTCAGTTTTAGCTTGATGGAGGCTGTCACAAGATGATGGTCGCTGCCAACATCTGCTCCCTTTCTCACTTTCACACCTGTCAGTGAGCGTCGACATTTGCCATTGATCATGATATGGTCAATCTGGTTCTTATCTCTGCCATTTGGAGAACACCATGTCAGCTTGTGAATTTCACAATGTTCAAATAGGGTTCCACCGATGACTAGGTCATTCATATTACAAAAATCAACAAGCCTTTCTCCGTTTTCATTCATGGTGCCACACCCATGTCTTCCCATTGCTCTGTCATTGTTTGTGGTGTCCTTACCAACGTTGGCAATCAGGTCTCCCATGATGACAGTTAGGTTGTGGTGTGGTACTCTCTCTAACTCCACCTGTAGTGTAAGGTAGAATTTGTCCTTTACTTCTTCATTATACCACATACAAGAAAAAAACAACTCGACTCAACGCATTCAGCCAGCAAATTGGACTGAAATCAGCCACAATAAGACAGATATCATGACCTTTAATATTGCTTCACCATCACCAGTATGGATAGAGGATTATGTTCTGACCAATGTAGAAACATTCACATATTTGGGCATCATCATCAGCCAGGATGGTGGAACAAGCCAGGACATCCAGAACAAAATCAATAAAGCCAGGAATACCTTCAGGAGCTTTAATACAGTTTGGAAATCATCAAAATACAGCACCAAAACCAAACTCAAAATTTATCAGAGCTGCATACTTTCAACATTACTTTATAGTGCGGAATGCTGGGGAATGAGAAAGTCTGACATGTCCAAACTGCCTTCATTCATACAACCCACCTCAGAAAAATCCTCCGTATCTTTTGGCCCAGAACAATCTCCAACCAAGATCTATTGACACAGTGCAGCCAAGAGGATCTGAGCACCATCATTGCCAGGATAAGTTGGAAATGGATCGGTCATGTGCTTCAGAGGGAAACTAATTCCATCACCAGAGTAGCAATAAGATGGACACCTGAAAGCAAGCAAAAATGAGGCCACCCGAAAACAACATGGCGAAGAGCTGTGGAAACCGAACTGAAAAATCTGGGGCACAGCTGGGGAACCATTGAAAGACTTGCCAGAAACAGACAGGAGTGGAGGAGCTTCATCACTGCCCTAAACCCCAGAGGCGTAATAGGAACACGATGATGATGATGATGATAAGGTGTTAAATTCAGATGGCCATATATTGTAATTAGCAGTAGGTGTGATCATTTAACCATTAAAATACAGAACTTTCTTTCTCTCTTTTATTTATGGGTGAATGATTCTTCATATTTGCAATGGTTGTAACTGCACCATTTCCCCTCCAACCTCTCACTCCTATTGAAGTAAACCTACTAGAAGGATCTAATGGGAGATGTACTGTATGTTTTTGTTCTAAGGTTCTTCACTAACAATTTTGGTGACTGCTGTAAATCTAGCATTATTTCATCAGGATCCTGTATGACTTTCTAATTCGAATCACACTTTCCTTACCTATGTTCCAGTAGTCCCATCCTCCAAATTCATATGATCTGTGGGAAGATCCAATGGGTTGCAATTCAGCAAACCATTTAAGCATATACTTAACTCCAAGTATGTCCTTAAATCCATTCCTATTCAGGAAAGCTAACTACTTTGCTAATTAGAAATGGATTTAAACACAGACTTAAGTGCTTTACTGAATCAAGACCATGGTTTGGAAATATGGGGAAAAGTGTAAAATTTGGTCAGAAAATATTGAGTACATGCAAGATTAGCTGCATGTGTTTGATTAATTAACCAACCTATAACACAGAGGCAGGTATATTAAGTGGACATTAAGAAAACTTATGGGGATAGCATTGTCAACAGAAAAAACATGTCTGATGCAATATTGGACATAGGAATCTGTACCTTCAATGTCAGAATGGATTAAAACCTAATCCAAAACCCTTTATATAGTCAATAGGAACTTTTCCATCGATATGAATGAACTTTGGATCAGGCCCCAAGTACATGAATGCATGCATCTCATTAGAACATATCGTTTATCAAGTCAGAGGTCACCCAGAGACACTGAAAATAATGGGATCCTCATATAAATTGGTAGCATTTATTGGTAAATATAATCTATTGCTTATTATAGTGTCTATAGTACAGTTCTTTAAAGATTTTATTTGATTCATACAAATACGAATATTGTTTTATATGTCTATACAAATCTGCCTGGGTAGCACTTATCTGATGTAAACCATTTTCCAGAGAACAAATTAAAGCAACTTCATAAACATGTTTGTTATTTTTTGACAATGTAGGTCCAGGGCAACAGTGAATAATTGGCTAGATCACGTAGCTGGCACAATAATTAAAGTTACAGAGATATGTAAAGCCTGCAAATGCATTTGCTAGTTTAATTGGATTTATCTTAAATACAGCTAAACCACAAGTAATTAAAGTTAGCAGGGGAGCCATACCGGTGTTCTGGAGAAAGTCCAAAGACAGAACAATACACATATGGAGTCAGTAAGCAAAGCACATCTCCAATCTGCAGACAACCATCCCAAACGTACAACACAAAACTTACATTAGACAATAGCTATTGCAATGTGTGATGAGGTGTGCTCCCACACTGCCCCACCCAGAGCCGAATTGGGACAGGTGGGCCCAATCAGTTACTTAGGCTGAAAATGGGGGAGCTTTAGGCTGGAGGCAGCTAATTTGAGAGAAGTTCACCTGTGAGAGACAGTGGGGGCTTCTACAAAAGACAGGAAATTGGAAGTAAAGGGTACTGCGGGGAAGGAGTCTGCAGTGATTCCCTGGGAGAAGGGAGGTGGGCCTGCAGAGATGAGCTGTCAAAACGTACTCCCTGGAAGGAGGGAGTGAAGCTACTGGCAATCCCAGAGGAGTGGGAAGGGCCAGGAAATATGGAAGCAGCTCAGGGAAAGGCAGCAAGGTGCAAGGAATGGACCTGGGCTGTTGTGTAGAGGGTCCCTGAACTGGAACCCAGGGTAGAGGGTGGGCCTGGGATCCCCTGCCAGCCCTTGTGGGAATGGTACTGTGAGGCAGGGAAGCAAGAGACTGCTGGAGGACAGGAACCTTGATCTTCCCCGTCCCTGGAAGGGGAAACCACACTAGTGACCTGGCCAGAAGGCTGAGTCATGAAGAGGGCAACTGTGGCTCCTGAGAGTAAGAGAGAGGCTGCAGAGGAGAAACTGATGGGGTGCAACCACTGGAAAGGGTGTCAGCCTGACTGAGCTAATCCCCAGAATGGCCAGGAGGCAGAGCCATTCAGCATTAAGTGGAGCAACTTGTGACACAGTGATTAAGCCCTATCTGATGTAATGTCCAGAATTTGTGACTGGCTCTGAGGTGTTTGAACTGATGTAGATCCATATGTTAGTAGTGTTCAGGGAGGAAAGATGCCAATGGCCCCAACTCATATGAAACTTCTCTGCAAAGAGCCCTTTTTGCTGAGATGAACTATTGTGGTATTTTTACATTCTCTATCAGTGGTCACTTACAGCAATTATTCTCTATGACTCCCAAACAGCTGTAAGTGATAATGACAACAATTGGATACTCAAAGTAACTTAGACCAGTGCAATAATACATAGAACTTTAAACTAAAAATTATAGGTTGAGTCACGAGTTGAAAGCTCAAGGAAAATGAGTCAATTGGTGGAGTCAGTCATAAGTATCGAGCTAAGGACGTAGAGAAAGGGAGCGGTATACAGCAGTTCTTAGTACCGATCATTTCATATACGGCCAATAAGTATCCTCTACTTTTTACATAATGAATTGTGTGTGCAACAAAAACAAGTCCTTATTTCCATCCACACAAACATGCACCAAAAATTCTGAATATAGAACATACAATACACAGAGGCCGAATTGATACAATATGAGTTCTTCTTCACAAGAATAAAACAGTGAGCCAGAGATGAGGCCCTTCATTCCCTGTCAACATAGACCTGTGAGCCATGTTTAAATAACTTTTATGAGGTGTGGAAAAAAGCAGGTTTACAAAGCCTAGGTAACCAGACAATTATTTAACAGCTAAGTGCACAAGTTATTCCAGCTAAGGTCATCATTGATTTGTGCCCTCAAAATTTTGGACATTCTAATGAGATTTGGTTAATAAAATAAACTTTTGGCCAGATCATGGCTCTTTTGAGGTTTACACAAAACCAATCTGCCCTTTTTTGTGCATGGGACCATTCTGGTGCCACTGCATCCAAAATTTGGTGCATAAGCTTCAATATCGGACTTTAATAAATACCACCAAATTCCTGAGCCCCCATTTTTATGATGTACCCAACCCTTTGGATAACTGGAAAGGTCTCCAGAGCACACTCCTGAGTAGCTTGCAATGAAAAGCTTTATTTAAGTAAGTTGCATGAAATCCTCAGGTACACAGGCTACATGCAGTGGCAGAATGTGACTATAAGGCTTGAGGGAATAAAAATACATTTTGTACTGGATCAAGTAGGTCAATTTAAAATTATTTTAGCTATTGACTTGAAATTGTGCTATAAATATCTGTGCATGAATAGCTAAACTTTTTATTTCAGCTCACAGCTGTGGAGGGGCACTTGACATTTTATAATTTCTCATTTGCTTAAAAAACTCTAAATACTGTCTCGTAAACATGTGCTAAAGAGAGAGAGCAAAACAGAAAAACACTTCAGAAGAAGCACGTGCAATGACCTAGCAAATAGATTAAAGCCAGTAACAGTTACAGTAACAGTGTTCTGAGCCACAGCTCTGCAAATGCAGCTTGATTTCCAATGTCAACAAAAGCATTTGGTTCTGATGAGAGGGACAGATGGAGTCATTTTCTGGATGTAAGCTGCATCAAGCCAAAGTGTCCAAAATAGAAACAGAAATTGAAGGGAAGATAAAAGATCCTGATATGCATATCTGCTAGAATGAAGTATTTTAGCGGCTTCTTAGTACTAATGTGATTATAGGAATGAAAAACGTGACTCGACTAATCTTCCACAGCAGAGGGTATAGGGCAAGGTAGTCCAAATTTCCAACGGAAGTCTTCTTCCAAAGAACCAGGAGCTGGAGGGCAGAAGCTAATTTGCATTAATTGGAACAGATTGCAGCTGCTCTCCTCTTTCATACAGAATTGTGTCCTGTGGAGACCCCAAGTTCTAGCATGTTTTTTTCCATTTTAAGGTGAATGGCCCTTGCCCAGATCAAGATAGGGCCATACAGGTGCAATGCCCACTATCTGTATATGGTGAGTAGCAATGCTATCTTAAGTATCAGGCTTTGAGCTACATTGGAAGGTGCCCAAATACCACAGTGATGAGCACGGGAAAAGAATCTTAATAGATAACTTTGCTGTTAAATAATGCTTTTCATTTATAGGACCTAAAGTGTTTTACAAAAGAGCATAAACACCATTACCCACATAGAGATGCAGTGACTTGCTAAAGGTCACACAGCAGGTCAATGACGGAAATGGTTAGAGAACTTAGGCCCCCTGATTCCCAGCTTAGTGCCCTATCCTCCAGACCACAGTGTCTTCAGACTAATATAAATCAGTGATTGGGCCATTGCCTGCACTTTGACCACCCTTCCTAGAGACATGAGTCTCTATATGGAACACATATATGTCTCTATATGTCACATAGAGACATAATGAACACATATATGTCTATATGACACATATATAGCTCGTATATATCTCTATATGGAACACAATTCATGTTAACGATATGAGTAAAGAATACAAGATAGATCAGGGAAAGAGCAGATTAAATCATGTTTAGATAAATTAGATGTATTCAAGGCTGTAGGGCCTGATGAAATTCTTACTCGAGGAACTAGCCTAAGCAATCTTGGAACTGTTAGCAATTATCCTCAAGAACTCATAGAGGATGGTTGAGGTCTCAGAGGATTAGAGAAGGGTAAGCATGGTGCCTGTCTTTAAGAAGGGGAACAAAGATGACCCAGGAAATTATAGACCAGTAAGCCTAACTTCAGGACCGGGAAAGATACTGAAACAAATGATGAAACAATCAGTTTGTAAGCATCTATTGTATAATCGGGTATTAAGTAATAACAAATATAGGATTTGTCAAGAACAAATCATGCCAAACCAACCCACTTTCTTTCTTTAACAGCATTGTTTGGCTAGTGAATAGGCGGGAAGCCCTAGACATGATACATCCTGATTTTAGTAGGCTCTTGACACAGTCCCATGTGATATTCTCATAAGAAAACTAGGGAAATGTGGTCTAGATAAAATTAGTAGAAGCTGGGTGCATAACACGTTGAAAGACTGTACTCAAAGAATAATCATCAATGGTTCACTATCAAACTGAGAAGACATATCTAGTGAAGTCCTGCAGGGGTCTGTCCTGGGTTTGGAACTATTCAATATTTTCATTAATGACTTGGAAAATGGAATGGAGAGTATGCTTATAAAATTTGCAGAGGGCACCAAGTTAAAAGGGGTTGCAGGCACTTTGGAAGACAGGATTAGAATTCAAAACAACCTGGACAAATTGGAGACTTGGTTTGAAATCAACAAGATGAAATTTAATAAAGAAAAATGCAAAGTAATGCACCTAGGAAGGAAACATCAAATGCACAACAATAAAATAGGGAATAACTAGCTAGTGGTAGTACTGCTGAAAAGGATCTGGGGTTTATAGTGGATCACAAATTGAATATGAGCCCAAAATGTGATGCAGTTGTGAAAAAGGCTAATGTCATTCCAAGGTGTATTAACAGGAGTGTCGTGTGTAAGGCACAGGAGATGATTGCCCCGCTGTACTTGGCATTGATGAAGCCTCAGCTGGAGCACTGTGCCCAGTTCTGGGCACCACACTATAAGAAAGATGTGAACAAACTGGAGAGAGTCCGGAGGACAGCAACAAAAATAATGAAAGGTTTAGAAAACCTGACCTAGGACGAAAGGTTGTAAAAAAAAAAGAAAAAAAAAGAGAATGTTGAGTCTTGAGAAAAGAAGCCCGAAGGGAGACGTACTAACAGTCTTCAAATATGTTAAGGACTGTTATAATTAGGAAAAACTTTCCAACTATAAGGACAGTTAAGCAATAGAATAGGTTTCCAAGGAAGATTGTGGAATCTCCATCACTGGAGGTTTTTAAGAATAGGTGGGACAAACACGTGTCAGGAATGGTTTAGGAGGATAGTTAGTCCTGCCTCAGCGCAGAGGGTTGGACTAGATGACCTCCGTAGGTCCCTTGTAGCCCTACATTTCTGTGATCCCATGAAAAACAAAACTATAGAGTTAATTGTCATCTAGCATAAAATAAATTTTACTTTGGGATTTTCAGCAGTTCTGTGAACTACTGCTGCTCAGGTGTTTTTTGAGGAATCATTATTATCAAGATGTGTTCAAAGGGCACATTCCTCACATTGAACTACTCCTGTCACCTAGCTAACCAATCTTTGGTCACCTAGGAAACAAGCCCAAGGTGCAAGTTTGCATGTTCTGTAGGAGCTTCTAAATTAGAATGTGAATATTGGTTAGTTTACAGGTCAGAAAAAGATCTTCAAATCCTGATTTAAACCTGTATTCTCCATACTCTGCAGTATTATTTTTTCCACAGTATGCCTTGCACAGATGAGATGCAAATGCATCGGTTAAAAATGTAAGCATGTTAACCTTACTCTATTGTATCAGTTTGAGGGATTAGATAGTAAACTTGTGTTCCATAGCAACAAGGGGAATTAATTTTACTATATTGCTGATGCAATATAGTATATATATATATATATATATATATATATATATATATATATATATATATATATATATATATATATATATATATATATATATATATATATATATATATATATATATAATTAACAGTTCTTAGTCCTCAGCAAAATCCCTCAAGAATTCAATCAGATGTATTAGGATCATTAGGATAGCAACTAGAATGCACAAACAAAGCCACCAGAAGCATGGTCAATTGATTTAATGGATTCGACTCAGACCCTCAAAATCAAGAACATTTAGAGTTAAAGAAGCAACACTATTCTTTTTCCCCACCATTCTGTGCCAAGGTCTCTCAGCATATGTGATATTAGACATGAGAAAACCCTGGTCTGGTGATACCTGTACCACCTTGGCATAGAGGAAGGGATTAACAATGATATTTCAGGTTTGGTTCTGAATTCCTTGGCTGAACTTTATATTCTATCTATTTTATTCTAGTGCTATTGAAAGTTAGAAAATTAAACAACTAAGATATAAAGAGCTGTTGTGTTTTTGGCAATCTGAGCTTAGTCAAACATGATTCAGAGATTTCCTTAAAATTTGGCAAAGTTGTTTATTATTCTCTATATATTCACAGCATACACTATATTTGTGAAAGAATGTCGAGAATTGTTTACACTGTGTACACTGTATATTATTATTAACAACATGAATAGCATATTGTGAATTCATAGGAGTTAGCCAAAACTCTTACGAAAAAGTTATTGCTCCTTTGCAGTGGGCATATTAGAAATTATACCCATTTAGCTTTTTTGTAGTTTAAAACATTAATATGGATTAATCCATATTTATTAAGTAAATGCCTGTAAATATTTATTTTGAAGAGTTCACTGAACTCCATTTTTAATTGAAAGAAGTCAATAGATCATTCAAAATAAGCAACTTCTAAATTATTTTGCACCCTCAAAGTAAAAAACCTGATCTAAATTTATTTGAAAATATCTAAAAAGATTCGGGCTGAATTATTTTATGCCCGAGTATGTGCAGATCACCTTCATTTCAAAATTATAATCCTATATCAATTTTTGATCAGCAAAGAGTTTATACGAACTTACAATTCTTCTACATGTCCAAAGCCAGATGGAGTTTTGTCCAGAAGCAAATGTTTATTACCTTGATCAAACTGTAATGGGAGACTGTTTAATTCAGGACCCGCACAGAGTACAGGGACTGGTCGGGACAAACAGAAGGAGATTATCTTGAACAAAATGACACTATAAGAACAGCAAGAGCCTGTGGAAAAGAACAAAAACAAGAGTCATACTCCAGCAATCATAGAGAACAGAGGGCTCTTTAACTCCTTGTCAAGTCCTGTTGTGTTAAGGCCTTTATGTGTCACCCTTTCTTCTGTCATCCTTTATGTCATACCCTTAGGGTCAATTTTCTGCTGGACTCAAAATCTGCTTGTCCAAATTTTGTATATATATGGTTATGTACGTGCAAAACTTTCCTAATGCTGCCACTAAAATGAATGGGACCACATAGCTGCATACTACAACTGAGACCGTATATGTATCATACTACAGCTAAGAGACCCCAAGGTATGCCACAGTAGAGGAGGGACTCTCCATACTAGAAATCAATAGCACAGTACCTCAAAATGAAGAAAGGGGCTGGTGCCATCACAGTACTGAGACTAGATGGAGCTTTTAGGTTCCTAATGCTGCATAATGTTGGAAGGCATGGATACGCCATCGAGCTTCTAAAGCCCCTGTTTGGAGCAGCTGGTGCTGTGTCAGATCAACCCTAAGAAACCTCCCCCTGCTGCAGGAATCTCTTCACCACCTAGGGGCGGCTCTGTGGGTGTTTGTGTGTCTGGGTGCAGGGGATGAGGCTCAGTGGGGTGGGGGTGCCGGGTGCAGGGAAGGGTGAGGTGAATGGGGGGGTCCAGCTGCACAGGGGTTGGGTGGACAGGGCGGGATCAGCTCCCTGAACAGTGACTCCTCCCTCCACTTCCTGGCCTCATCGTTCTTCAGCCACGGGGATCCCGCACCCCACTCCCACTGACTCCCCCCACGCAATTCCCCAACACCAAAGCCTCACCCCCTGCATCGGGAGCCCTGCACACCCAGACCCCCACCCCACTGAGCTCCAACCACCTTCAACTGGACTCCCCTGCAGTCCCAGTCTCCCTGCACCCAGAACTCCCCAATGAGCCCCTGTGCATCCAGATCCATCCCACCAAGCTGCCCACTCCCAGATTGTGCCAGAACGCTGGTACTCTTGAGGGAATTCTGCACCAAAAATTAAAAATTCTGCAAAATTCTGCATATTTTATTTGTGAAAACAACACAGTAACACTAACAATATAATCACACCACTTTATTTCAAAATAGTTCTCTGCAAATAATTGAAAATAGTGTGATTATATTATTATGTATTTGTGTTATTTTCACAAATAAAATATGCAGAATTTTAAGATATTGTGAATAGAATTTATAATGTTTTGGTGCAGAATTCCCTCAGGAGTAGTTGATTAATACACAGAGTACAGAATCAATCTACAGCAAAGAATTTTATTCTAGTATTGTTATTTGTGTACTGCTGTTTTACTGGTTACCTGAAAAAGTTGCTACAAATATAAGCATTCAGAAGTTCAAATATTATTTTTTCATATAATGAATAACTGATCTATAGATATACTAGATTTGGTAAAAAAATATTTCTGTTATTGTAACTCTCTACTCTCTCTTAAGATCATAATTGTTGCTAGTCAAAGAATGTTGTCCATATGGTGCCTCCATTGCTCATGGTGGCTGTAATGTTTTCTAACTGTCTGAATTAATTATATTTTCCCATTCTGCAGTATCAGGAACCATCTTTTAGTATCCTGAACAGAAATGGGAGAGCTTGAGAAATGCCCTGCTGAGCAATCTCGTTTTCATTTAAAAAAATACTTGTTTAATGACAAGTGGGGGAAACTATTATAAAAAGAAGAGGATGGGAGATAAAGACAAATGTGAGGGAAAGGACAGGGTGTTTGTTTTCTAGTTGTGACAGGGACTTTCTCCTCTCTCAACGCACACCAAATAAAGTAACAGCAGTATGCAATTTGAACATAGGTGGATCAGCAGTGCCATAAAGACAGCTGTGCATGTCTACCAAACAGATGTTTTTCTTTTACTTTGCTAGCTAATATTTAGCAGATTTATTGGGGGAATGGAATCACTTACAGAGGGTTTTGCACAGACTGTAGAAGAGCTAGAGAGAGAAAAGTCCACTGACACAGATTCTCCTCCTTCTCCTCAATACGTTTTCTCTCTCATCTGTCTGCTTAATTAAATCACGTAGACATTAGTTTAGCCTGAGCTAGGCAGGCACAGTTGGTACCGCAGCACTCACTGTCTCTATACCTAACACCGGCAGCAAAGTTCTTTATTTCTGTTATGTCTACAAGTGCTCTTGGCTTTGTAACAATTTGTTCTGAGGAGGAAGAAAGATTGAGCGTTCAATAGCAGGGTGTATTTCTGAAATCTATCAGAGTGGGTCTGTGTCTCAGAAATGACAAAAAACCCAAAACCCAACCTGGGGTCAAATAAGTGAAAAAAAAGAGTCATGTCCTCAATTTTTTGTTACTACCCATGAGCTAGTTCACACTCCCCTATGATTTCTGCCATGTCCTAATATCTGAATTGGATTTTCTGGAGGCAGTGTTTCTTGTCTGACTGACAAAAAAACCCCCACTGTTTCTGGGGGAGTAGATTTCTCTCTCACTCTCTCCTTGTCTCCAATTGCTCCTATTTTCTGTTCTCTTGATCTCTCTCATTCTTTGTATTGTTCTCTATGCTTCCCAGTGCCCCTCTTGTCCTTTTATTCCCCTCAGACCATTGCCAGCCTTGTCCCGCCCCCTCTTCTCCTGACCCCAAGTGCTTCTTCTAGCTTTTATGGAAAGGTAATTCATGCAGTGTTCTGGAGTTGAGTGCAGGTAGGGTGAGTTTATGAAGTAATTTATGGTCTAGAAAAGTCCAGCCAAGCATGCCTTTGCTGCCATTACCACCGAGAAGAAGTAGGTTCATTCTTTTCTCAATGCCTAGTGAAAGCCAGCACCTGGAAGAGGAAAAGTGGCTGGAAGCTGAACCCAGAAAAGGCTGAGATGATGCTAGTAAGAAAATGGAAGCCCTTCAAATAACATAGCCTCCTTCATAACATATCCCACTAGGGTAGCTGCCTTTAGGCTTCAGTTGGTCTGCAGCCTTGTGGTCCTTTTGGACTTCACACTGCCATTAGGTGCACAAATAGCCATGGCAGGAAAAATCTCTCACTCCTCTCTGAAACTGGATGTAAAATTACACCCCATCCCGTCAGACACGGATCTAAGCCCTGGTCTACACTACGAGTTTAGGTCAAATTTATTAGCGTTATTTCGATTGATCCATGCACCCGTCCACACGACGAAGCCCTTAACAGCGACTTCTGGGGCTCTTAAAATCGATCTCGCCACTCCACCCCCAACGAGGGGATTAGCGCTTAAAGCGATATTGCCGAATCGATGTAGGCTTAGTGAGGACGCAATTCGACGGTATTGGCCTCCTGGATCTATCCCACAGTGCAACATTTGACCGCTCTGGACAGCAGTCTGAGCTCGAATGCTCCGCCCAGGTAGACAGGAAAAGCCCCGCGAACTTTTGAATTTCATTTCCTGTTTGGCCAGCGTGGTGAGCTGCAGGTGAGCACAGATCTCATCAGCAGAGGTGACCATGATGGAGTCCCAGAACCGAAGACGAGCTCCAGCATGGACCGAGCGTGAGGTACGCGATCTGATCGTTGTATGGGGAGACGAAACCGTGCTAGCAGAGCTACGGTCCAAAAGAAGAAACACCAATACATATGCCAAAGTCTCCAAGGGCATGCAGGACAGAGGCTACAACAGGGACGCGCAACAGTGCCGCGTGAAAATTAAGGAGCTCAGGCAAGCCTACCAAAAAAACAGAGATGCAAACAACCGCTCTGGGTCAGAGCCCCAGACATGCCGCTTCTATGATGAGCTTCATGCCATTTTAGGAGGTGCAGCCAGCACTGACCCACCCATGTGGTATGACTCCGTATGTGGATCATCAGAAACCACAGAGGAGCATGATGATGATAATGATGCTGAAAATAGCGGACAGACACAGCAAGGAAGCAGAGAAGCCCTTTTCCCCTACAGCCAGGAACTCTTTGTCACCCTGGAGCCAGTACCCTACGAACCCTCCCAAGGCGTGCTCGATGCAGGAGAAGGGACCTCTGGTGAGTGTACCTCTGTTAAATTAATACATGTTTTATAAGCAAGCGTGTTTAATGATTAATTCGCGGCCAGTACAGCTACAGCTACTGGAAAACTCTGTTAACATGTTCGGGGATGGTGCAGAAATCCTCCGGGGACATCTCCAGAAAGATTTCCTGGATGTACTCCCAAAGCCTGTGCAAAAGGTTTCTGGGGAGGGCAGCCTTATCCTGTGCTCCGTGGTAACACACTCTACCACGCCAGGCCAGTAGCACGTAGTCTGGAATCATTGCTTTGCAAAGCATGGCGGCATATGGTCCCGGTGTTTGCTGGCATTCAAGCAACATCCATTCTTTATCTGTCTGTGTTATCCTCAGAAGAGTGATATCATTCATGGTCACCTGGTTTAAATAGGGGAATTTTATTAAGGGGGTATTCAGAGGGGCTCCGTCCCTGCTGGGCTGTTTGCCTGTGGCTGAACGGAAATCTTCCCCGCTGTGACCCACGCGGTGTGGGGAGGGGGAACAGCGAACATCTTGGATGTGTGTCTGTGTGTGTGTGTGGGGTGTCGATTAGGTTCACGCTGCATGTTAACCCGAAAACCGCCGCCCCTCCCTTTTCAATTCCCAACCAGTTTTACATTGCCAGCCCAAAGGCTGTTTGTTATGGGAAATGAGGGGGTTGCTGTTTGAAAACAATCCCACATGTTATGAAGGTTAAAGAAGCCTATAAACTGTGTCTTACCATAGCTGCCTGCAAGCCGAATTCTGTTGCCCGCCGGACCTGCTTGTGTGTTCTCTCACACCAAACCGGCAGACCCTCAATATAACAGGCAAAGTGCAACCTTGGACCAAATGCACATGTGCTATGTAATGTTTGGAGCATTGTTCTCTAATATGCGTCTTTTAAACTACTCCTCTCTCGTTTGTTTCCTCCCGCAGCTGCAAATGTTTCAACGCCACCCCTTTCATCACCGTCCCAGAGGCTAGCGAAGATTAGAAGTAAAAAAAAAGGAATCGAGACGATATGTTCTCAGAACTCATGGAATCCTCCCACACTGAAGCTGCCCAGCAGAATGTGTGGAGGGAGACATTGTCGGAGTCCAGGAAGGCAGAATTTGATCGCGCGGACAGGTGGCGTGCTGAAGACAATGACTGGCGGGATGAAGAGAGACAGAGGCGGGATGAAGAGAGTAGGTGGCGTCAGCATGCAGAGAGAAGGCAGGATGCAATTCTGAGGCTACTGGAGGATCAAACGGAAATCCTCCGGCTTATGGCTGAGGAAAGGCGTAGGGTTCAGGAAAGGCTGCCTGAGCCCAGACAGCCGCTACAGCCCCTGTGTAACCAACAGCCCTCCTTCCCGAGTCCCATAACCTCATCCCCGAGACGCCCAAGAACACGTTTGGGTGGCCTCCGTGCACCCAACCACTCAAGCCAAGAGAACAGTCCAAGCAAGAAAGGGCTGGCATTCAATAAGTTTTAAAGTGCTGTGTGTCCTTGTCCTTCCCTCATCCCCTCCTCCACCACCCATCCTGGTGCTTCCCTTCCTCCACCACCCATCCTGGTGCTTCCCTTCCTCCACCACCTATCCCGGGAGACTGTGTCAGTTACCCCCATAGTTCCCCCTCTGTGTTTTATGAATTAATAAAGAATGCATGATTTTTAAGCAACAATGACTTTATTTCCTCTGCAAGCAGTGACCGAGGGGGGGAGGGCAGGGTGGTTTGGGTAAAGGGAAGTAGAGTGAATGAAGGGGCGGGGCTTTTCATTAATGGGGAAAAACAGAACTTTCACACAGCATTCTGGCCATTCATGAAACTGGTTTTCAAAGCTTCCCTGATGCGCAACGCACCCTGCTGTACTCTTGTAATAGCCCTGGTGTCTGGCTGCGCATAACCAGTGGCCAGGCAATTTGCCTCAACCTCCCACCCCGCCATAAACATCTCCCCCTTACTCTCACAGATATTGTGGAGCGCACAGCAAGCAGTAATAATAATGGGAATATTGTTTTCGCTGAGATCTAACCTAGTCAATAAACTTCGCCAGCGAGCTTTTAAACGGCCAAATGCACATTCCACCACCATTCTGCACTTGCTCAGCCTATAGTTGAAAAGGTCCTGACTACTGTCCAGGCTACCTGTGTATGGCTTCATGAGCCATGGCATTAAGGGGTAGGCTGGGTCCCCAAGGATAACTATGGGCATCTCAACATCCCCAACGGTTATTTTCTGGTCTGGGAAGAAAGTCCCTTGCTGCAGCAGCTGAAACAGACCAGAGTTCCTGAAGATGCGAGCGTCATGTACCTTCCCGGCCATCCCACGTTGATGTTGGTGAAACGTCCCTTATGATCCACCAGTGCTTGCAGCACTATTGAAAAGTAACCCTTTCGGTTTATGTACTCGCTGGCTTGGTGGTCCGGTGCCAAGATAGGGATATGGGTTCCGTCTATCGCCCCTCCACAGTTCGGGAACCCCATTGCTGCAAAGCCATCCAGTATGAGCTGCACATTTCCCAGACTCACAACCCTTGGTACAAGCAGCTTGGTGATCGCCCTGGCTACTTGCATGACAACAGCCCCCACTGTAGATTTTCCCACTCCGAATTGATTCGCGACTGACCGGTAGCTGTCTGGCGTTGCAAGCTTCCACAGGGCTATCGCCAGTCGCTTCTCTGCTGTGAGGGCTGCTCTCATCTTGGTGTTCTGGTGCTTCAGGGCAGGGGAAAGCAACTCACAAAGTTCCATGAAAGTGCCCTTACGCATGCGAAAGTTTCGCAGCCACTGGGATTCATCTAAGAGTTTGTGACCTCTAGGCTTGATTATTGTGACTCATTGGTATTTCTAATAATGAAAACACACACATATACAGCCCCAATGAGTACAAAATGCCTGTCTACTTAGCAACACAAGTTGCCAAGAACACGTCTGTTCGGTGCTCTGCTCTGTACTGGCTCTGGTTGAATGCAGAAATCAGTTCAAATCTCTGTCCAGATAGTCAAAGCTTGCCATGGGATTATACTCAGCTACCTAAGACATTGCTTCAACATGCTATACACAGCCACTACATCCCACTGGAAAACTGAAACTGCTGACCAATAAGGGGAGCCACAACGCTCAAGACAGCTGGATTCCGCCTCTGGAACTCACTCTTCCAACAGACTATGGACCTCAGCATTTTCAAATTAAATGCAAAACTCATTTTTCCACTTAGCTTTTCTTATTAAGTTCCTCACTTGCAAACATGCACATAGACCAGGGGTGGGCAAACTACGGCCCGTGGGTAACATCCGGCCCGTGGGACCCACCTGCCCCGGGAGGCTACCTCTGGCCCCTCCTCTGCTGTTCCCCCTCCCCCAGCCTCAGCACACCCCGCCGCCTGCTCTTGGAGCAGCGCAGGAAGCTTGATCCGGGCTCTGTGCTGCGCGGTGGCGGCAGCGTGGCCCAGCTCCGGCCGGGTGGCGCGGCTGTAGCGCCGCCAGCCACCAGTGCTCCAGGCAGCGCAGTAAGGAGGCAGGGAGCAGAGGAGGTTGGATAGAGGGCAGGGCAGTTCGGGGTGGTGGTCAGGGGCGGGGGTGTGGATAGGGATCAGGGCAGTCAGGAATGAGAGGAGGGGTTGGATGGGGTGGTGGGTGGCAGGGAGAAGAGGTGGTTGGATGGGGCAGGGCTCCCGGGGGGGGCGGGGAGGGGGGGACTATCAGGAATGAGAGAAGGGGTTGGATGGATTGGCAGGGGGAAGTCAGGGGTGGGGGTTCCAGGGGCGGTCAGGAGACAGAGAACGGGGAGGTTGGATGGGGCAGGAGTCCCGGGGGGGGTGGGTGTGGATAGGAGGTGAGGGCCGGGCCACGACCCCCTCTCCTAACCGGCCCTCCATACAATTTCTGAAACCCGATGCGGCCCTCAGGGCAAAAAGTTTGCCCGCCCCTGACATAGACACACCACATCCCCATTCACTCACACACACAAGCTTACTCCCACCCTCTATAAACCAGTCAAGCTTCATACATGATGAGAAGGATGCAAGATTGTTATTGTTATTTCCTTTTTTTTAATATTTGGCACGTGCTAGCATAAAATGATGATAGGGACTATATAAATACAGCTAGATAGACTAATTCTAGAGTCTAACACTTGCAGCATTCCCAGTATGTGACATCTAACACTGGTAGCACTCGTTAGGCTGAACATGAGAAATCCTACTGCTACTCTCCATGTTGTCTGATGGGTTAGAATTGGTGCAACATCAGTCTGGGATTGCAGATTCAGGAAGCAATCATACAGACTGAAATTAATCTTCAGTAGTATCACCCATTTTCTCAGGTTACGATTCATTCAGCATTGAAGCTGCTCTACATCAGTTGTTCTTTTGCTGGACAGTAGTCCTGCAATATTACACACACTATGCTAGCAGCAGAGATATCATGCCTCTCTAGCTAAGTGAGCTTCTGTTAGTACTCCAAGACTGCAACAGACTGTAAGAAAAGTACCTACCATAGTAACAATAACATTCTATTTTCATTATCTTGCTGCCAAGATGCTGCAGCAATTGATGCCCATAGATATCTAAAATAGACAGAGAATGTCTAAGAAAAAAATATATAGACAATGGCAATTACAGGCTATGTTTGTGGTGAATTAACCTCTCCGTGTTAATGTGAATGCAGGAAAATGTTATGCATTTTTTCCTCAGAATCTCTGCAGCAAGCTGAAAGTGATGATGCATAACATTAAAAATCCCTTGAGAACAGAGACAGTGCTTTACATTTCCGTCCATTCTGTGCCATTTCCTGTGTGCTGATTGCCTGTGGAAAGAGGGCTAACGTGATATGGCATTTCAGATTGTGTGTCACGTAGTCAGAAGATAATGAATGTCAATAATATTGGGCTTTGACAGAAAATAAAAAAGGAAAGGAAAAAGATTCATGTAAAGAGGTGTTCTATATTTATTTATTTAATTGGAAACAAGTAAAATATATTTATCCAAAGGTTTTAGGCACGCTGACTTTTCATTACAAACACATCTACAGCATCACCAAAACCAGCTACCGACTGGCATCCAATCCCTCACAACATCAAAACACCCTGTCAGCAAAACAAAATAAAGCAGTGTGCCCAACACCAGCAGAAATCTCAAAACTCACTGAAACTCTCCACACCCTCAGACCTCAACCCCCCGAACACTACTCAAAAAGGCAGGCTTTGTCATAAGCCCTGAAAGTCAAGAAATCCAGGCTATTTCAGCTAAGGTTGAGGGAAATAATTTTCAAAGTTATGGGGACCTCACAGAGTAACCCCCTCTTTTATAAACTGTGGCACCAACTCAAGTACTTCTACTGATAACTATAGCAACATGGCACGGGTGAAAAGCTGTCGTCTCTCCTGTAGGCTCCAAGTCATTTAGGGCTTTATAGGTTAAAATTGGTGAGCAAACTATGGGCCACGGGCTGCGTCCAGCCTGTCACAGCTTTTAATCTGGCCCTCAAGCACCATTGCCCCGCTCCGGCTGGGGAGTGGGGTCAGGAGCTTGCCGCGCTCCAGCAAGTCCCAGCACTCCGCGCCCACTCCCCGACAGGAGCACCAGGCAGGCGGAGTGAGGCAAGTCCCCGACCCCACTCCCTGGCCAAAGCACTGGAGCAGGGAAATGATCTCGAGGGCCGGACTAAAAATTTACTTGAATATCTTTTCTTCAGAGTTAAATTGATTAACAACGTTGCTTAATTGTGGTTTGCTTTGAAGCTAAAATAGTTTGAATATATTTTGGTTATTGCTAAGGTCAAATGGAGAAACACTGATGATTTAACAAAACTAATTACAGATCCTAAAGAAGTCAGCAATAAACATGAAAACTACCAAACTTTTACATAGTGCAGTACACTGAAAAGTTTTAGCTAGCATACAATTTGTGTTCAGACCAGAGCAAAAATTGTGTGGTAAAATCAACAAACAGCTCAGTAATGTAATTTTCTGGCAGTGCATTGTTCAACAGAATCATTTTAATAGTGTTGATTTTGAAACAAACTTGTGTTGTCCCTGTTTGAACATGAATTGTTAATTTTGTGAGCATTCATGGTCCATCATACAATTTCCATAGCAAGATGTGGCCCTCAGACCAAAAAGTTTGCCCTCCCCTGGAATCAACACTTAAACCTTCTCCCAGAAACCAACTGGCAGCCTATGCAGATCATGGAGACCTGATGTCATGTGGTCCTGGCAAGATGCATTGCTTAAAAAAATCAAACAATCAAGCAAACAGTGTAGCATGTGGCTATTTATCTCCAACTTCTGAATGGATTTAAGTATGGCTGTATCCACATTGCATTAATCTAGTCTTGCTCTGGTAAAAGAATGGATATGGGTAGCATGAGCTGTATGTATCTGAAAGAAATAGTTGCACATTCTTTACCAGACACAAGTGAAAAAAGAAGTCAGTCCTGGTCACTGCTACTATACGATGAATACATGAGATTTAACTAATTTACATTTATCCATGCTCCCAAATCACCCAGATACAGAAAGAGAAACCATATGGGTCACCAAAATTTCTACCATATAAAATATATTTTATTCAGTTACCCCTCTACTAAACCCAATAACATGTGTTTCACAAAATCATACCTTCCAGAAAGGCATCCTGTCTTGATATGACATCAAGAGATGGAAAATTCACCAGTTCTCTTGGTAGTTTAGTCCAGTGGTTAATTGTCCTCACTGTTTAAAATGTGGGTCTAATTTTAATTTTTTTAGCTTCATCTCCCATCCAGTGGTTCCTATTATGCAATTCTCCACTAGATTAAAGAGCCCTTTAGTAATCTGTATTTTCTCCCCATGAAGGTACTTTTACACTATCCAGTCCCCTCCCATTCCCTCCATGTAATTAAAGAGTGTCATAGTTCCAGGAGTCCAAACTGCATAAAGTAATTCACTGCTCTGCATTTGTTGTAGTAAAGTCTCTCCCCCTCTAGTGACAAAGTGACAGGGACAATTATCCATCTACTGTTGGGGTGCATATCAAAATAATCACGTCCCCTGGTATGGGAATACGATTCACAACAACAAAGGCACAAGCCAAGAATTTACAATTATCATAACAAAAATCAGATAACCATTGTTTATAGTCATATTCACAGTCTGTTCCACAAAAGTTAACAGATGAAATCCTGACTCATTGAAGTCAATGGTCAAATTACCACTGACTTCAAAGGGATTTCTTCCAACTAAATTTGAGCTGACTTGTAAAAAGTCTTTAGGAAAATACTTTTCCGGTCTCCTCAGGTATAGCAGAAACATAATTGCACAGGCAAAAGCATCATAATTCCATTATGAATCTTGAATCCCATCTGCCAAACCACATGTGCAGATAGTGAGGAGCACAGGTCAGATTTAACTTGTACTCAGTTCTGATAATCACAGTCTATCATTTATTCATGGCATCACATAGCAAAATGGAATTTCCTCTGATCACAGCCATTTTGCTCAGACTACCCCCAATCCCTTTATTTTTATGTTTACTTTTATTTTACAAAACATATATGCATAACAAACAGTTTCTATGATCCACAGGTATTGAAGGACAACAACATATTAGGTATTGGGTGCAGAAAGAATTAAAACTAATGGATGAATAATAACAACAATGATACTTAATACTTATATTGTATGTTCAAAGCACTTTATAACCACTGACCAATTAAAGAAGATTAAAAGGACATCCATTTCCAGCATTTTAATTAGATTATATTCATGTATTTGAATTTCTAAAATGTGCTAATCAAGTCTATTAATGAAAATATGTAAAATTAAAAAGCATAATTATGAGAAATTACAAATTGACCTAGATCCCATCCATTTTGACTGTAAAAAGCAACTGAAATTTCCTCAGTGAGAAATGTTCATGAGCTGTATATCCCCTACACATTACAAGAGAAGTGCTATATGTCTTTGCATTGGACATGGAAATCCATTTGAACTCTTTATCATAGAATCAAAGAATCATAGAATATCAGGTTTGGAAGGGACCTCAGGAGGTCCTCTAGTCCAACCCCCTGCTCAAAGCAGGACCAATCCCCAACTAAATCATCCCAGCAGGGCTTTGTCAAGCCCTGACCGTAAAAACCTCTAAGGAAGGAGATTCCACCACCTCCCTAGGTAACCCATTCCAGTTCTTCACCACCCTACTAGTGAAAAAGTTTTTACTAATATCCAACCTAACCCTCCCCCACTGCAACTTGAGACCATTACTCCCTTCTGTCATCTGCTACCACTGAGGACAGTCTAGATCCATCCTCTCTGGAACCCCCTTTCAGGTAGTTGAAAGCAGCTATCAAATCCCCCCTCATTCTTCTCTTCTGCAGCGCAAATAATCCCAGTCCCCTCAGCCTCTCCTCATAAATCATGTGCTCCAGCCCCCTAATCATTTCTGTTACTCTCCGTTAGACTCTTTCCAATTTTTCCACATCCTTTGTGTAGTGTGGGGCCCAAAACTGGACACAGTACTCCAGATGTGGCCTCACCAATTCCGTCCGAATAGAGGGGAACGATCACGTCCCTCGATCTGCTGGCAATGCTCCTACTTATACAGCCCAAAATGCCATTAGCCTTCTTGGCAACAAGGGCACACTGTTGACTCATATCCAGCTTCTCATCCACTGTAACTCCTAGGTTCTTTTCTGAAGAACTGCTGCCTAGCCACTCGGTCCCTAGTCCGTAGCAGAGCATGGGATTCTTCTGTCCTAAATTCAGGACTCTGCACTTGTTCTTGTTGAACCTCATCAAATATGGGATGACTTCCATGAAATACTTTGGGCCAGATTCTCAGCTGTGCACAATATACATTGTATACCGCTGAAGAGTGGGGGTGGGGGAAACTCCAGGAAGTGGCTCCCGGCTCTTTGGTCCTGGCATAGTTTGGAGCAGCCACTTGACTAATCTAAACTTTGTCAGCTGCCAATAGCCCCATCTCCCCTTCCCCCCAGGGCCTTTTGAGCAACTGGAGATTACCACAGATCAGAAGTGCTCCAAACTGCACTCTTGTCTTCCTAACTATGACCTTTCAATCGGGGTAGGAGAGGGGAACCATCAGCTAGCTCACTGTCCCTCTGTGCCACAGGACTGAAATTGTTTTAATGGCTGCAAGTAGGGGAGAGAGATGAGATCTTCCTTGGCATCATACAGAAAGTTTATGTGCTCTCTAAGTAGTTAAGACATTAGTGAAATGAATCGTTTATGTAGAAATGCATATCCTATATAAATTTTAGTAATTTTTATTAATAAATACAAATGGCCTGAAATGCATTTCATCATGATGATCTTTAAAATAACTTTCTTTTATCAAGATGAAGATCGAAGAAGATAAGCTATTTGACTTACAGCCCAATTCCAAAACAGAAACATTACTGCAAATCATAGAATCATAGGACTGAAAGGGACCTTGAGAGGTCATCTAGCCCAGTCCCCAGCACTCATGGGAGGACTAAGTATTATCTAGACCATCCATGACAGGTGTTTGTCTAACCTGCTCTTAAAAATCTCCAATGATGGAGATTCCACACCCTCCGTAGGCAATTTATTCCAATGCTTAACCACCCTAACAGTTAGGAAGTTTTTCCTAATGTCCAACCTAAACCTCCCTTGCTGCAATTTAAGCCCATTGCTTCTTGTACCTAGCCTCAGAGGTTAAGAAGAATGTATCCTTCCTCCTCCTTGTAACAATCTGTTATGT
Organism: Chelydra serpentina; assembly: GCA_037349315.1. Classification (NCBI taxonomy): domain Eukaryota; kingdom Metazoa; phylum Chordata; order Testudines; family Chelydridae; genus Chelydra; species Chelydra serpentina. Next base: position 52,919,583 of record JBAIAC010000010.1, read on the forward strand.
ACTTGAAAACTTATCATGTCCCCTCTCTGTCTTCTCTTTTCCAGACTAAACAAACCCATTTTTTTCCAAATCTTCCCTCATAAATCATGTTTTCTAGATCTTTAATAATTTTTGTTGCTCTTCTCTGGACTTTCTCCAATTTGCCCACATCTTTCCTGAAATGCGGAGCCCAGAACTGGACACAATACTCCAGTTGAGGCCTAATCGGTGCGGAGTAGAGTGGAAGAATTATTTCTCGTGTCTTGCTTACAACACACCTGCTAATACATCCCAGAATGAGGCTTGCTTTTTTTGCAACAGGGTTATTTAGCTTGTGACCCACTATGACCCCCAGATCCCTTTCCGCAGTTCTCCTTCCTAGGCAGTCATTTCCCATTTTGTATGTGTGCAACTGATTGTTCCTTCCTAAGTGGAGTACTTTGCATTTGTCCGTATTGAATTTCATCCTATTTACTTCAGATCATTTCTCCAGTTTGTCCAGATCATTTTGAATTATAATCCTATCCCCAAAGCATTTGCAACCCCTCCAAGTTTGATATCGTCCACAAACTTTATAAGTGTACTCTCTATGCCATTATCTAAATCATTGGTTAAAATATTGAACAGAACTGGACCCAGGACTGATACCTGCAGGACCCCACTCGTTATGCCCTGCCAGCATGACTGTGAACCACTGATAACTACTCTCTGGGAATGGCTTTCCAACCAGTTATGCACCCACCTTATAGTAGCTCCATTTAAGTTGCATTTCCCGAGGTTGTTTATGAGAACGTCATGCGAGATAGTATCGAAAGCTTGATATACCACGTCTACCGCTTGCCCCACCCACAAGGCTTGTTACCCTGTCAAAGAAAGCTATCAGGTTGGTTTGACATGATTTGTTCTTGACAAATCCATGCTTGCTAACTGTTACTTATCACCTTATTATCTTATAGATGCTTGCAAACTGATTGCTTAATTATTTGCCCCATTATCTTTCCAGGTACAGAAGTTAAGCTGACTAGTCTGTAAATGCCTTGTTCCTAAGAAGGAACTGGAGGTGATGAAACTGAACATGAAGTAGTATTTATTTTTAATTTTGCTGATGAAAGAATATTGAGTGACTGTTGCTAGCGTTCTTTTTTCAATCAGCAATTTTTAATAGGATTTTTATATTGAACTTTCCAAAAACTGACAGTGTCATCTCAAGACCTGTTTACTCAGGTAAGACCATACCAGCTTCCTCAGAAGTGATCTCATGTATCCAGATTTTTGGAGAGGAGAGGGATTCACAGACTTGTATGCAAACACTGAATACTCTTAAAATTGCTGATTTAAATGTGACGTTTCCAAAACTGACACTCATTAAGGATAACCCAATCTGAACGAGACTGGACCAAGTTGCATGCCTCCAAGGCAGGCTTCATACCTGATTTGTCTGAAGACCTTGGAGAGAGCTGCTGCAAGATTAAGTTTACAAACAAGACGAATCCAGAGTAAGACAGAGAATCCCTGCCATTCAGGTCAACAAGACATTTGAATAAATGCACTAAATGCTTCAGTAAAAACTATGTGGGTAAAACCAGACAATCACCTAGGGGAGGAGGCCACAATCTCAAACAGGCCACTCCAGCCTTTGACCAGTCTCCCTCTGTACCTGAAGAAAGTCCACTGACGAGAACCACTGTGCCAGCAGATCATCACCATCTGGCTCCTTTATCAGCATTCCAGCTCCTACGCTGCAGGAATCCAGGGAGGCTGCAAGATCTGAAGAGTTTTTAACCCCCCATTTTCTTAATCATCTTATTTGTTCTTTTTCTATTTTTTGTTAGTTTTTAAGCTGGAAGATGTCCCAGCCCTTTTATATTCTTTAATTTTAGGGTTGTGCTCATGTGCGTGTGTCAGAGAGCCCATAAAGTCCATATTGGAAAGCTGCCAGGGGAAAAAAAAAGGCTCTGTAGGTTTAAACAGCCCTAAAAGTTGTGTCTCAGAATTATTCATTAGCACGTGTTCTGTTTAAAAGTTCTGAAATACCTGTCATTGTCATCTGTAGTTGCTGGTAAATAAGAGCTGTCAAGCTTCTACTTATCAAAAGTGTTTTGTTAAAGTTGGTTGAATAATATCTCTGTTTTTGAAAGGGGAGGAAAGGGTTAGCTACTATATAGGAATAGCATTCTAAGGAGGAAGCTTTATAATTGGCCCTGAGATTGTGGTTTAGACATCAGATAATTTGGTTTCAATGTTAAGCCCTTGACCAGCTTTACATAACAGATTTGATAGACTTTGGTAAAGTTCTTTAGTTGGGATTTATGACCAAAAGGACAGCCACCTTTTTGAAACTCTTTCTTTGAATTTATAAGGATTATTTTTGGTATTAGTTTGATGAGTTAACAAAATTGATAATTTAATTCCACTTCAATATTGAAATTATTTAATTTCTTGATTTGATCTTGATCTGATTTTGGTAGTTGTAATGTTTTATTTCTAGTTTAGTTTAATGTTGTTAATGATAGCGTAGCTTTGGTAATACATTTTCTTTGATTAAATGTTTTAATAAATTTTATAAACAGCTGGTGAGCATCAAAGGTCCAGAATCATTGAGGTTCAGTGTGGTTAACAGCCAGTCAACCTAAAATCTGACCAGCTCCCTCTAATACTCTTTGGCTCTCACACTTTTCTCAAGGTGATATATACATGCCATCATTTTTCCTGCAACAGTTATCTCAATTAACTTCTTGATTTCTACCCTTTGTAGCAATTTATAAGATGTTAAGATCAATGGCATAATACATTCAAATACTGATTTTACAGAAGTACAAGTCTACCACAGGACGAATACAGGCTTTGAGTCACCGGTGGATGCCTGAAAGCAGATGGACATAACATTATGAACATGCCTGTTCTGACTGGATTTTTAAACACCAAGTAGATTTGGGTCTGGTTTTTATAATACTATATACCTCTCCATTAGAAACTGAACAGAAGTCACCCAAAATCCATCACAGGAAAGCCAAAGGCAGCCAAATTTACTCAGGTGCTTGCATTACAATAAAGTCTTTAATTTTATGAGCACATAATTTTACCCAGTACTATAAAACATACACTTTTTCTTAAAGAGTTCAGCCGTACAACCTTAACATTCCATTAGCATATGGAACACTGGAAAGAGAGACCAGATGTTAGACATATCATTATGGTCTACAATTTCACAAACAAGGGCGGGCACATGGATAAGACATCTCAAAGCCGTCGAATGGAATACGACATCTATGGTTTAAGAGAACTGCTACGCTGGACAAAGATGGTGAGAACTGAATACACCAGTACTGAGAAATGGACACTGACTCTCTGTCGCAGGGTGGCTGATCCCTGTAAACGAAATAGGTTCAGTTTCCCTCTGCTAGAACAGGTGCTTCCATTTGGCCAATTAATAGGGCAGGGCAACACCTGGTGGCTATAAAGGACCAGGGAAACCTGGTGAGGGATAGACCTGCTGAGTCAGTTGAGAGAGACCCAGTGAGTCAGAGCTGCCTGGGAGAAGGAGATTGGCAGGAGCTCAGAGCTGCCAGAGCCAGAAGATGTTACTAGGGGAAGGCTGAAGGCAGGAGAGCAGCAAGAGGGCTTTGCTGGCTGACCTACACAAGTGACAAAGCCAGGGCAAGAGGACCAGAGAGGGCTCAAGGCAGGAGGAGTAGAGGGAGTTGCCTGTTGTCTCTAAGCTGGACATCCAAAGCCAAGGCAGGGGAAGAATGAAGGGGCTTACCTGCCAACATCTCCGTACCACAGAGCTGGACCAAGAGAATCAGTGATGAGGCTGATCTCTCAATAGATAGGCTTTTGTGAGGATCCTTACTGGGGAGAGGGAGGTTCCACTCTAGCTGGAAGGGCTGGGATGGCTGACCTGGCAGAGGGACAGAAGAGGACTGACAAAGATCCCTAGGTGTAGTGGAAGATGTTGGCATGTGGTATGTGTGGGCATCATGTCATGGGGTTTTAAGGACTACATGCACTGGGGTGACAAATGGACCATGTGGGCAACTTTTGTTATGGACTGATTTGCAGTATGGTTTTGCTAATACATTGGCCCCAGGGAAGGATATTATTGAAGTAGAATCCTTGGGTTACCTGAGGGGGAAATTGAGGCAGATGCACTTGTGTTGTAGCCTGCCACAAGAGGGTGTTCCAATTGGGGCCACCCTATGATACTCTCACTTATCATGGTCATTTTGAAACATCCCCCAATATAGACAGGGAAACTTGTTGGGTCTTCAAAAACTATTTACAGGTCACTTTTAAAACAGCTGTGGTAATGCCTATCCTCAAGACTTTACTCTTCGTCCTGGTGGCCTAGCAAATTATCATCCAATATTGAATATCCCTTTCAAAGCCTAACCGTGGAACACACAGTGCTGATCTGGCTAAATATAAGCACTAAAGTAAAGGCTATTATTTCCAGTACTGTGCAAAAATTGCAACAAGACAGTTCTGTTCAGAAGATGCTGAATAAAAGTATTAAATGCTGATTCCGGTCATGCATTCACCTCTATTAGAGCTGATTATCTTGCTGTGAAACCATGAATCACTCTCTAATACTGCAGACAGCACTTTACATGATGGTCCTTCAGGGATAGCTATGTCCTGCTTCCAGTCATCTTTATTCAAAAGATACCAGTATGTTCCTTTTTGTGATCATCGTAGGACTCATTGTACTTGTACAGTACTGTTAGTGCCCAGTTTCATTATGTATTTACATGCTTCCTCATATATTCGATTGTCACAGTGTAATCCTTCACTTTCATGCAGGAGAAACTCTGATCCATCATTTCATTCCCAAAAAATGGTGACTATGTTCTCCTTTTGTGTCTTCATGACCGTGTTAGTTGCATTGCATTCTATACGTGATGTTTATTTTGCACTCCTAATCTCGGTCTGACTACCATAAATTAATTGTTGTACAAACCAGCCAGACAAGTGAACACACAATCTGAATCTTTGGGATCTAGGGCCAGATTTTTAAGGGATTTAGGCCCGTAAACAGGCAGATAGTGGCCATCACAAAGGAGCCACTGACAGTTTCAAAACCACAGCTCAGCTGCCACCTAACCCCCCGAGATGCCATCATTTCCATCAGATGCCATTTTCAAAGCGGCTTACGCCCTGATGTCACCTCACAGCTAATAAACTGCTCAGAGCTCCAGCTCAAGCCAATGCGCCGGAGCCCTGAAGTGGGATTTTTACACTAGGTGCGGGAATGTCTATCTCATTGGCGGGACCTGATCCTGCAGAGATACTCTGAGCCTGGCCAAGACTTGCTATCAGTCAGACCCCACAGCAGGAGGGCCAGATGCAGGCCACTGATAAGTGGAGGGGCAGCAAAGCACCTGCATAAAAGACAGCCCAAGACTCAGGGAAATGTAGGGTGAATATAAGAGAGATACTGCTTTGAGCAGGGGGTTGGACTAGATGACCTCCTGAAGTCCCTTCCAACCCTGAGATTCTATGATTGCATGTGAGCAGGAGACAGAGAAAGAGACAGACAGATGGTTTCAGCTGCTGGAACATGGACTACCTAAGTGGCTGACATGACTTAGGTGTTCACCTCTGGGAGCGGGTTCACAGCTGAGGATCCTGAGTGGAGGGAGGTGTCTATCTCTGGCCCATCAGCCTGTCGAACTAAGATACGCAACTTCAGCTACGTTAATAACGTAGCTGAAGTCGAAGTACCTTAGTTCAAACTTACCTGTGGTCCAGACGCGGCGCGCAGGCTCCCCCGTTGACTCCGCTCGTCGAGCTGGATTACCAGCGTCGACGGCGGAGCACTTCCTGGTTCAATTTATCGCGTCTTGACAAGACGCGATAAATCGAACCCAGAACATTGATCCCGCGCCTCCGACGCGACGGGTAAGTATAGACATACCCTTAGTGTAGACAGGACTCAAGGGGATAAAGATAAAGAAGCATAGGGTTCAATGCTACAAACTGCTGAGCAGATTAGATCCTAACCATCAAAGCATTTAAGCATTTGCTTAATTTTAAGCTCCATATAGCCCTATTGACTTCAAACCCATAATGAAGAATTTATCACTGAGCTCTCAGGATTCCAGCCAGGGTTAATAATAAAAAAGAATAAGATTTTCTTCTTGCACATTTCCTGATAAACCTAAAGATATAGATTTTTTTCAACAGTGGTCTAACAATTGCCCAAATATATGAACAAATCTACATCATTCAAAGATTGGACCATTCAGTCACTGGTCATCTGGTATATTCTGTGTCTAAAATACATCATAGTTTAATTTACATTGTAAGAAAGTTGGGGGGGCATGTCTTTTTATTTTATAGCAAAACTCATTGAAGGACTTCTGCAAATAAATAATTATAATAACTTGTAAAGTTCTTACCGTTCTGGCATGACAAATTTCAGCCCAGAAAGTAAAGTGTGGCAATAGTTTAAGAAAGTGAAAACAGTGCCTTATAATGGAAAGTGGCAGGCAACCTTAACTATTTATGCCACTAGTAAGCAACAATGCTGAATACATACATACACATAATATTTTATACACTTATATATATAAAATAGTGTGTGTGTCTGTGCAATACCGATATTATATATTTAATAGCAAACAGGTGCTGGTATACTTGCTCTGTCAAATGTTGAATGCTGCCACTTGGTTATTGTGAGTCTTATAGTTGTCAATAGGTTTATTATATGGAAATAATCTGTGGAATCCATCACATTTTTATAAGTACTTTAGCTCAGTGTTCCCCTGATGCCATTAAAAATAAATACACACAAAATGCAAGCCAACATTTCTCTTATTGAATAACCTTAAAATAAAATGCATCAGTCACAGCAATCATTAACTTCTGATAATTTATTACTAGCCCTGATTTCTTAATCCTGGGTCTTTACTGACATTTTCAACAAGGCCTTTTGTTTGCCATTAATAAAGTCAGCCACTGCTGCCAGCATCTCACTCAACTAATTTTTTTGTTAAGCCATCCATCAACCCCAGTCTTCATTGTGATTTCAATTTAACTAGAAGTCAATTAATCTAAGCATATCAGCATTCAGAGCCTTTGCCAGTGATGATGCTTATTCTATTTTAGAAAAGTATTGCCCTTTGTTTTACTGAGATTAATATTTTTCCTCAGTAATCAATAAGTGTTTTACTGAGATCTATACTTAAAGTTTAAGGTAAGTTTATTATTACCCAAGCAAAAAGTTAATTAATGCACAGGTGTGTTTGCCCATACTAAAAATAAATCTTCTACAATATTATAGCTGAGTGGAAATCAGTTAGAAAATTCTCAGTTAACATTTTAGAACTATCCTTAAATCAGTTCTCTTCTCTATGCAAACCAAAAAGAGTACCTGTGTCCAATTCCTGATACAGTTGGACACCCTGTTCATGTCTGGGTGAGAGATAACCCTCAGCTCTGTCTTCCTCTACTTATAGATATGAGTTACTGGTTTACCTTCCTGCTCTCCTGACAGGGGCCAGATACAAACCCTCAACTCCCAGATGCCCCAATCCCTGCTCACCCTTCTTATATGGCCTGTAGGAGGAGATTTATAGGTGGAGTTGGTAGGTGGCACAGCCTACAGTTAATATTGACCAACACTTTACATTATAAGGCTCTGTTTTCAATTGCCTCTAAGTTAGCCAAACATTAACCATTTGGCATGGATGGCGCACGACTCCTGCACTTGGGGAGGCTGGGCCTGAGCGCTGGAAGCACCCTACAAGTGGGGGGCCACCAGCACCCGGGCTGTGGCCGCATCCCTGATCTGCCCTGAGGCCCACCACCATTTGGCCTCCTCCCCCAAGACCCCATCCACGCTCCTCCCTCACTCTGCCCCAGGCCCCACTTGACCCACTCCCCTGAGACCTTCCCCACCCACCACCGTGCCTTTTCACTCCCTCCTCAGAGGGCCCCCCCCACCATTTGTGCTGCTCTCTCTTCCTCCTGCCCCAAGGGCCCCCGCACATGCCTCTCTCTGCCTCCTCCCCTGAGGGCCCCCCCACTGCCTACACCTCTCCCTGTCCCACCCCCCGCCGCGGGGGCTGTGGGGTGGGAGCCGAGAGCAGTGGGGGCCTCAGGGGAAGTGGTGGAGAAGTGTGAGCTGCAAGTGGAGGGGACCGCAGGGAAGGGGGCAAAGAGGGATGAGATGTGGGGAGGGCCCGAGGGAAGCAGTAGAAAAGTGTGAGTGGTGGATGGGAGGGCCCTCGAGGGAGAGGTGGACCGGGGATGGGAAGAGGAGCAGCATGAGCACACAAAGGCAAGAGCCAGAAGGGGAGGCCACACATGGTAGACCTCAGGTAGCAGTAAGCAAGGGAATATTATTTTCTCATCAGACCCTGGCCCATAGGTCTCTCTGCCCCCTCCCCCAAAGGGCCACGGGGGAAGAGCAGGAGTCTGGAGCAGGGCCTCGGGGCAGAGCGTGGGTGGGGCCATGGCCTTGACACCCTTTCAGCGGCAGCACTCCAAGGGCAGCAGGCTGGCAGCACGCCTCCAAAGAGAGGTGCACCACATCCTGTTTGGGGAGGCTTAGCCTCCCCTGACCTATTATATCTGCCGCCCATGCCATTTGGGCTGAAATATTTCATGCTGGAGATCAGGCGGGGGGAGGGGGGGGAGGGGGAGGGGTCTGCCTCAGGCTGAATTTTGTTGTTGTTGAAAGATTCAGCAATAACAATTTTGCCATTGCAATGAATGAGGAAGGAAAATATACTCTGATTTGCTCATGTTAAAAAAATCTTATTAGTGCTTCCATGTTTTGGAGCAAGGACTTTTAAAATTTTCCAGGGTTGTCACCCTGGCCTCAGACAGGTGCTTTTTGCTATCCTCGTGAAACCAATTTATAAACCCTGGAAAATCACCATTTGTTCATGCTCATTAGAGGCTATCAGCTAAATTCTCCAAACTTTCTGTCTGAACTGAGCATGCTCCACCTCCCACCCCCGAGCTCACTGGGTATGCTCCAGCACAGGGCTGAGCAATTGTTCTTCTAGATTCCCGGGTGCCCTGAACTGCAGGACTTGGCCACAAAACTAAGAGCTGGAAGACTGTCTCCCCTGTGCTCTCTATGCTCCCGCTGCTGGTGTCCAGGCAGAGTGGAGGAAAAGGAAGCTTCTTAACTGGAAAGCAGAGAGGAGCAGGGAAAGATTGGACATGGGGAAGAGGAGTAAAAGGGAATAGGGCAGGCTGGAAGTAGGTTAGGAACCAAGAGGGATATTAGCAGTGGGGCAAGGGCAGAAGGGGGCAAGCTGGAGGGAGGAGGGAATGGGGAAGAAAGGTCTCTAACTACTATAGTAACTCTCCTCTTCAGAATCAGAAATAGAATTCAGGATTCCTGAGCCTCAGCATTCCTCTGGTGTGAAGAAAACACCTGTGTACCCTCTACTCTGTACTCATCCCTCTAGTGGCTAGTCCTTTATTTCCCTGGCTCAAGTGGTAGAAACCTATGTGGTAGACCTAAAGTTTCCACCCTGCACGAGAATCATGTGAGTGTCAATATGGTTCCCTTTGATGGAATTTGGTTTTTTTCAGTTTGCTCATTTAATGACTTAAGAAATTACAGTACATTTAAAAACCAAATCACCTTAAAAGAATATTAATGTTGCCCAGTCAAGCACTTAATAGACAGGAAAGGCAGGAAATGACTGCAACCTTAATTTCACCCAACCCCCACCCGTGATCATCCAGTTTTTAATACAGCTCATGTATTGTTTTTCCACCATTTTTATGTAAATTATTGTATATATTTGCCAATTAGTATATAACACTGCCCTTTGATAAGAGATTATGTAATGAAAGACCATCTCATATGCATATGTGCAAAGGTACAAAGTCAAGGTTGTGGTGACTGCAAAGAGCGGGTAGGAGGAAGGGGGTGAATGACGTAGGCATTATCAGATTTGTAGCAGTTTACACATCATGTGTGCAAAGATAAAGAGTAAGATGGTAACACAAAGGGGCTTTGAAACTGCACATAGCACAAGATCCATATTTAATAATGAGGGGCTTGTTCTTGTTCCATATCATATATAGCATATAAAAATAAATAACTAAATAATAAGAGACCTTATATAGCTCTTTTCATTCAGCGATCTCAAAGCACTATACAAAAGAGATAAATGCCATTCTCATTTTACAGATGGGGAAACTGCTACAAATCTGGACAGCAAAGTGACTTGCCCACGGTCACGTACAACAGGCCAATAGTGGAGTTGAGAACTGAACCCATGTCATTCAAGTGCCCTATTTAGTGGGCCACTCTTGTGTCCAACGTCCATTCCAGGACTCCAAATCAACAATGTTGACAGTGTCTCATTATATTGCCTATTATTAATAAAATAAAATGCTGCTAACAGCAGTTGTCTTTCTGAAGGATGTTAAAGCACTTCACAAACAAATTGATATGTAAACAACATGCAGGGTTCCCTTAGTCCACCACTGAAACACAGTTACCTCTTCAAAGGAACATAGTGTCTGGATAATGTAGAGCAACACTATATAACTTTTGCAGGAGGAAGTAAAGAATTGTGTATCCAGCTGAAACTGCAGGGGGAAATGAAGTAGGCTGAAAGCAATTACCTAGATTGGAATTTGGCCAAGATGCTAGGATTGATGCTCTTATAAAGACCCTTTTCAGGGAAATTGATTTTGTTGGTTGTGTTTTGCAGAGTATTGAATAAAGGAAAGACAGAGTTTGCAATATATTTTTCCAGTCATTGTTGCCTAACCCATGTTGAAAATCAATGTTCTTGTGGTATACAAAAGACCTCTAGAATTCAGAGAATTTTCAGCATGTCACTGAAATTATCTCCCTAGTTAAATAATTATCACTGTGATGCCAGTAATAGTGCTGTGAAATAAAGTGCTGAAAACATTGGGCACATAAAATGATATAAAATTTCAACTCAATAGAAGCTTCATGTTTCTTAAAAGAAAACATACCAAGACATTTCATAGAAAGTTTGCATGTTAAAATGTTAGGGTCTAATTCTGATATCATTGAACGCAATGCAAAACTCCCACTGAGTTCAATGGAGGCAAGATTGGGCCCTAAGTTATGACAGCATTAAAAAAATCAAGTTGTGTTCTGTAAACCTTAGGCAAGCTTTTTTTACTTTTCCCTCCTACTGTGCTCTTTTTGACACTGAAAATCTATAGCAGTTTTGGTGGTTGCTAAGGTACAAGAGTCTCATATAGAACATAAGACATCTAATTGGTGTTTTGCCCTCTGTGCCCTTTAAAGGAAGTAAGTCTTATCAGGAATAAACTATGAACAGGATGATTTTCAACCACATTAAAATAGGTAGCAAGTCTGAGAAAGTCCCATGAGGTACCTGAAGAACTATCCGAGACAGAGTTCATATCGTGTAGAACGTCAATAAAACAGAATGTCAGAACTGATGGGTATAAACTATCATAGGGGAGAGGGAAAGGGAAAATGCAGTGAAGGTGTGATATTATATCTGATAAGTATTTATGATGCCACTGAGAGACAATTTGACAGCAGAGGATAGTGGTGCAGTACCTTGAGTTAGGATACAAAGACTGAAAAACAAAGTTGAATCTATAATGAACATTTGCTATGGACCACCAGAAATTAGAGATGAGTAAGAATAAACGATTCATGGTCCAATTCTTGAAGCGCTTGAAAACACAGGATCTCATACTTGTAGGGACTTTACCTAGGCTAACATCTTTTGGGCAATAAACAGCCAAATTCCATGTAGAAACAACTTTATGATCCAAAAAATCAGAAAACCTAGAAGATAAACACTGCTGCATCCACTTCTTTCCAGCAAGGAAAAATGAATTGAGAACCTGATAAATATGTGGTACCAATGACCATAAAGTACTTGAATTCCGCTATGGAAGTGCCTGTTGTGGCTGCATATTTAAAAGTGTATGGAAAATACATCATACATACATATTACAGTACTTACACTGAGGACATAATTAATGATTGCTACTTTTTCTTCAGCAGAGGCAGAATAAATATGTTCTGCTTTACAGAATTCCACAAAGAACTGCCCTCCTTCAAAATGGCTGCCATCTATTGTTCTCAATAGGACTGAGGCCACAGGCTACCCTCACAATTAAGATGCTTTTTTACACTGCCTTGCTCTCCGTGCAGAGATTTATACTTGTGGAAAGTTGCAGTAAAATGCTACTGTGACGGTGTTCCCCATAAAACTTTATGGGGAGATGCTTATAGATGTATATATGTAACTAAAATATGTTTTATGCTACATGTGCCATGTAACATATCTCTGTGAAAGTTATGACCTACTGAATTTACTCCTCCTGTTTGTATGCATGTATCATTGTTGTAGTTGGAGTTATGAAGATTGGTTTTATATTTGCTGGTTTTGTACATAGCCTTTGTAAGTGCATGGGATCATCTTTGGAGCAAAGAATGCCTGTTAAATGCGAGCACTTGACAGACAAAAGACGTTGCAGACCCCAATCCACATTGGGGCCGGGTCCGGAATGCAACTGGTTAGACTGGTTAGGGCGCATGGGCAGGTGACTTGCCCATGTGATCCCAAAACTCCAGGGCAACTGGATCCTACGCAGGGAGAGGAAGAAAGACTATAAAAGCCCTTGCAAGACCCTTCCATTTTTGTCTTCAGCTGGCTAAAGGGAGAGGCTCTCCACCCCCCCAAGGACATTCCTGAGGGGAACTGAACAAAGGACAAAGACACTAGGGGGTGTGTGCGGCTACTGGACTTAGGCTAATTCTACAGCCTGTAAAAAGGAAAATATCCGAATCTGGTGAGGCTTTTATCTGTGTTAACTTTGAATAGACATAGACGTGCGTGTTTTATTTTATTTTACTAAGTAACTTGCTTTGTTCTGTCTGTCACTAATTGAACTCACTTAAATCCTATTTTCTGTACTTATTAAAATAACTTTTTACTTATTAAGTTTCCTTGAGTACGAGTTAGTGCCTTGGGAGAGCGATCAGTGGTGCATACCTTTCTATCTTTGAAATAGAAAGCGAACTATTTATGAGTTTACCCTGTATAAGCTTTATACAGGGTAAAACGGATGTATTAAGGGTTTGAACCTCCTTGGAGTTGAGCAGCTGGGTGTCAAAGGCAAGAGCGCTTCCAGGGGCCTTACAGTGGTGAGTGGACTTGGTTCGGACCTGGGTCTGTGTTTGCAGCAGATCAGTGGAATCTGGCTCAAAACAGACAGGATTCGGGAGTCCCAAGCTGGAAAAGGCCTGGAAGCAGGGGCAGAAGTAGCCTTGGCACACCAGGTGGCAGCACCAAGCAGGTCTCTGTGGCCCCAACCCATCACAGCTACCACTGGAGTAGCTGAAAATTCTGATCCTGTGGCATTTTTTTACCCATTTTCACAGGCATCCATGCTACACAAGATGTAAGGAAGTGGAGAACCTGGACCATTAAGTCTACAGTATGAACGTGAAAAGGCGAACTTGCTGTTTAGGGACAAAACTTTGCTATGGTTACTTTGCATCACCCTAACGTCAGAGGATCTGGCCCTCTTATAATTCCTTTTGCATGAGGTACAAGGGCATCCATTAAGGATTTCAGGCTGTGCTGTAAGATGAGTGCTAAATGAACATGGTGCTGAGGTGTCTGGGAGAAATGTCTTTGATGAAGGTTAAAGGGAGAAGAAATAAAGATGAATTGCAGTGCATACATATTTTGTATTTAGAACAATATTTTATTTAGGTCTTTTCAGAATTATTTTTAAATGGCCTCTTCTCGTATTGGGGATGGGTGTAATGATACGTCTCTTCAAGGTAACCACAGAGTTGCAATCTGAGAACTCCCAAACCTGCTGGAATTTAGTGTAGTGCATAAGCTGTTAAGAGCATAGAGCTCAGCTAAAACGAGAGCATTAACTTGGTACCTGAGTATGAACCTGGCTTTATTTTTACAAAGGCTATGTCTATACTACCGCAGTAAGTCGACTTACACTACACAACTCCAGCTATGTGAATAAAGTAGCTGGAGTTGATGTACCTTAGGTCGAGATACCGCAGGGTCTACACTGCGAGGGGTCAACTGGAGAAACTCTCCCATCGACTTACCTTACTCTTCTCATAGGGGGTAGAGTACAGGGGTCAACTGGAGAGCGATCTGCTGTCGATCTGGCGAGTCTTCACTAGACCCACTAAATCGACCGCCAGTGGATCGACCTCAGATCATCAATCCCAGCTGTAGTGTAGATGTAGCCAAAAGACACAACTGGTAGCAAGGATACTGAACATGTGTTGAGAAAAGGAAAAACAAAAGAGAAGGAAAAAGAAAGGAAATAAAGGTATCAAGTTCTACGAGTTACCACAAACCTGCAGTCAGACAGCAGAACCACCAAGAAAACAAGCTGTCTGAGCCTACAATAAGAAATAGCGAGAAACATTCTCTTAAATGTTGTCTGTATAACTGTAACTGCAGAGCTGAAAGGGTGGTGGACAATTTGTTGTGGACAAAAGAAGCTAGAGGAAATGTGTGGCAACCATTTGTGATGTGGATCATAGTACACAGAGACTCAAGCTATTGGGAACATATAAAGGGGTCCATAAAATCTGCAGTAACAAAAGATTCACAAAACTAAAGAAGAACAAATATCACTAAGGGCTTGTCTGCACAGGGATATCCAAGCAAATTAATCCAAATTAACTAAAGGTATGAATTTGAAGTGGATTAGTTAAACAGTGTTAAATCCCTGTGCAGATGCTTTTAACTAAAAACTAGAAAAAATAAACAAAAATATGGTTTTTGTATCATTTGTGGCATGTTCCCAACACTTAGTAACCATGAAGTTGAAGCAGCTGCTCACTGGGGGCAGAAATGGACAAGCAGATTCAGCGCTCTGTTGGCCATGCTCAAAATTGAAAGTCTAACAAGTTGCATTTCTGCTATATTATTACTCCTGAGGGAACTGTGCACCAAAAAATTAAAAATTCTGCACACTATTTTAAAATTCTGCAAATTTTATTTGTCAAAGTAACACAATATAATCTCACCAGTTTCAACTATTTTTGGTCATTTACTTCAAAATACATGTCAGCAAGTATGTTTGTAACAATATGGACAACAAAAAAAGATTTGCGAAATGTTTTTGGACAACTAGATTCCTTACTAGGCATATTAATACAGAAATCTGAGTAATAATTCATTTAAACTACAATACAGAAATGTATTTCCCATACCCCTCAGAAGCAGGGCAAAGGCTTGGCAGAGCTGAGCATGAGGGAAATAATTGCTGGGAAGGAGCCTGGGAGTGATCCTAAGGGTTGTTGGGTGTGGGTGGGAGAAGTATAGAATAGGGGTTTTTTTCAGGGGGAGGGATTGTTAGAGGGTTGGGGAGCCTCCCCCGTGTAGACCCTGGCTGACCCCTAGCCTCTCCCATTCAGTCAGGCACATCTTCCCCCATCCCTATGTGTCTCTGCACCCGCACTCAGCCACCCTCCCTCCCCTCATCCCCATGTGGCCCTGTACCCCCTCCCATTCAGCTCTGGGCCAATGCCATCACTTCATTAGTTTCTATGCCTCCACTCCAGTCTGTCACCCCACGAGCCCTTCTGAACCCCAATCTATGTGACCTCCCAGCAGCCCCATGTGCCCTGGTCAGTCCATCCCCCCCAAATCCTGTGCCTCCTCACCTGGCCTCCCTCTGCCTCTCTGGGGCTGGCAGCTCCAGCATGTAAGCTGGCTGCCCTCTCCTCTGGTGCCACAGCAGCCCCTGGTGGGAGAAAGTGTAATTGCAGTCCTTCTCTGGCAAAATATATTTTCTGCAGGGAAAAAAAATCTGCGGGAGGACATAAATTCTTCATGTGTGCAGTGGCACAGAATTCCCCTAGGAGTAATACTATGTAGGAAGTAAACAATGTTTATCTGGCAAAGATGCAGATTCTCCTGAAAAAGCCCTTAGTGTTCTGACTGATTGTTTCTAACAAAAAAATATGGTATATTGAATATCAGACTAGTGAGACAAAAATTAGGTGACACATTTGAATATTAATCTGGCATAAAAATGGGTGAGTTTGCTGACTTGGCTCATGAGCTCAAGGTATAAACTGTGCAATGTGGTTTATCAGCCAAGTTCTGGAGAAGAGCACTTAGTGACCCAGACCTTACATTGGGTAGGTCTGAGGACAATTGACTATTTTAAACGTGGCCTGAAAAGCCACTTCATGGCACAATGCCTTTCAGAGATGATGGAATTCCAAATCAAGACAGGAAAAAGAAAATGCATTCATTGTGATACAGCTAAGGTTTGAGCGGACCAGGTAAAGATGGTCAGTAGAAGCCGAACACTTGCAATACTGGAGAACAGCCTATGGCCTGTCAGAACTATAGACACAAAGAACCCAACTCCATAGATGGCACAAAGCAACTCATTCTCCATGCCACTTGGTACTGGATCACACATGGCAAACATCATCCTAATACTAGGGGGTTCCCATTACTTTTGTCGGTATTGTTAAAACCAGCCCTGCACAGAATCAAAATGACAACGTTCTCTTTCTGAAGAAAATATATATCCTTTATTAAACAGGAAACAAATAAAGAGCTCTGAATCTCTGACAAACTAGAGAGACAAGGTGGGTGAGCTAGTATCTATTACTGGACCAACTTCTGTTGGTGAAGGAGACAAGCTTTGGAGTGCCACAGAGCTCTTCTTCAGGTCTGGGAAAGGTTTCAGGCAGTTTTGTACTTGGTGTGGCTCACCTGTGTTTCTGCAGCTGCTACCTGTGCAGCTGTAGCTACACCACTATGTATACTCATGCTAGGTCGATGAGAGTGAGTGCTAATATGTGTACACAAGCAGGGGAATCACACCCCAAGCTTGTAACGTAGATATAGCCTTAGTACGAGAGCGTAAGGAGCCGTCTTCTCCTAGACCATGAAGGACCCACTGCCACACCCAGAGTCTCTTTCCAGGCACAGTTTTATTTGCTAAACATAGGCAAAAAACAAAACTAATTCCTCAGCCCACCGTGGATTAGAGCCCTAGGAGATTTTCCCCTTTGCCTTTCTGAGTCCACCATCCTGCTTCAGTGTTTACTGCAAGGTTCTTCCTTGCTCTTTTAGATGAGCACCACCTCCCAGGGCTCGATCCCTGCAGGCCCTTTTCCCCAGCTTGTTCCCACTGCCTCTCCTCCCAGGGGACTCTGGCAGCATCTCACTGCTGCTCTTGTCCCTCCTTCCTTACTGACAGCCCCATTCTTTATAGGGAAAACCTGTCCCTTCCTCAGCTGCACCTGCTTAATGAAGGCCCAGGCCACTAAAGGGGGAGACCACCCTGGTACAGAGAGATTGTCCCTGGCACCCACCTCCCCTCCAGACAAACATCCTCTACTGTTCAAAAGGTTTCATTCAGCAGGCTGCCAGAGGGGGCTTGGCAGATCACAATTTCAGAACCTACATAATTACTGTATAACCAGTATACAGCTTATTCCTATATGAAGCCCCTCAAAGGTGCCACAGTATACAAATCAAGTTGTCAGTGGTAACAAAATAATACTGATAAGTTACCACATAGCAATAGCAGCACATTCTGAGGACATTGCACAGAACCAGCTTGAGACAGCTGCTAATGAGAACACTGGTTAACTGGAGAATGACAAATGTGACCTTCTGAAGTTTAATCAGGCTTTGCACGTGTATATTTCAAATGACTACTGTGAGTTCTCTAAAATTTCAGGTTGATATTGTGGCAGATTGGAAGCTGCATGTAATAATTTATGAATACTGTATCCTGACCTGGTTGTTATAATATTTTCTGTATGCATATACTGAGTCAATTCCATAGCAAATTTGTTAGGAAAAGCATGCAGGAAGTGGGTGGTGAATCTTGATACACATTACTTTGCTAACGCTTCAGGTACAATGCCAAAGTCATTCACTTTAATTCTCTGACTCTGACCCCTTGGGGAGCTCTCCAAACTTATTTTGGACTTTCACGGCTAAAAAACTCAGACAGAGAGAAGAAAGACTGGCTAGATTTCAAAAGGACCCCCCCACACACACACACTCTCTTGGGGGTAGAGACTGCTGGGGAAATTGTGGTTACTTAACTTACAGTACCTACAGTTCTTTGAGATGTGTGGCCTCTATATATTCAACTCAGAGCAAGCACTAGGCATAAGCAGACTAAGCAATTGTTTAAGGCCCCGAGTTGCTCCTCTATTAATTATTAGTATGTGTTGTGGGGAGCGGCAAAAATATTCCAGCTTAGGGCCCCCAATGGGCTAGCACCGGCACTGATTCCATTCAAAATCAGCATGTGTTCGAGACCAGAAGATTTTTCATTAGTAGAGTCCATTGGTCCACGCCTGAGCCCTAGACCTCCTTGTGTTCTGAACCAAGGGCATAAGGGGCAGAATGGAGTTCCTTCTCAACTATGAAACCCCCGAGGAAAAGATCCAAAGCAAAGGAGGAGGAGGGTGGGTAGTGGAATACACATAGGGACCACACACCTTGAAGAACTCCAGTTACTGCAAGGTAAGTAAAAGACGGTTACTCACCGTAGTAACTGTTGTTCTTCGAGATGTGTTGCTCATATCTATTCCAATTAGATGTGCGCGCGCGGCGTGCACGATAGTCAGAAGATTTTTACCCTAGCAACACCCGGTGGGCCGGCTGGCGCCCCCTGGAGTGGCGCCGTTACGGTGCCTGATATATACCCCAGCCGGCCCAGCGCCCTCTCAGTTCCTTCTTGCCGGCTATTCCGACAGTGGGGATGGAGGGCGGGTTTGGAATAGATATGAGCAACACATCTCGAAGAACAACAGTTACTACGGTGAGTAACCGTCTTTTCTTCTTCGAGTGCTTGCTCATATGTATTCCAATTAGGTGACTCCCAAGCCATTCCTAGGAGGTGGGGTCGGATTGTGAGACTGCAGAGTGTAGGACCGCCGAACGAAAAGCGGCGTCCTCCCTAGAATGTTGTACTATGGCATAATGAGAGGCAAAGGTGTGCACCGATGACCAAGTCGCTGCCCTACAAATCTCTTGAATTGGTATATGTGCCAAGAAGGCGGAGGACGAGGCCTGAGCTCGGGTGGAGTGGGCAGTAGGGTGCATGGTGGGGACACCTGCCAAGTCATAACATGTCCGGGTGCATGACGTGATCCAGGACGAGATGCGTTGGGAAGAGACCGGGAGACCTTTCATCCGGTCTGCCACGGCGACGAACAGCCGAGTCGTTCTCCGAAAGGGCTTCGTTCGCTCGATGTAGAAGGCGAGGGCCCTACGGACGTCCAAGGAATGGAGTTGCTGCTCCTTTCGAGAGACATGGGGCTTTGGATAGAAGACCGGTAGAAAAATGTCTTGGTTAATATGGAAGGCCGACACTACCTTGGGCAGGAAGGCCGGGTGTGGTCACAGCTGTACCTTATCCTTGTGGAACACCGTGTAAGGGGGTTCTGAAGTAAGCGCTCTGAGCTCAGAGACGCGCCTCGCCGAGGTAATGGCTACGAGGAAGGCCGTTTTCCAGGAGAGGTACAGCAGCGAGCAGGTGGCCATAGGCTTGAATGGGGCCCCCATGAGCCTAGTAATGACGAGGTTGAGGTCCCAGGTGGGGACCGGGCGGCGCACCAATGGGTGTAGCCGCTCTAACCCCCTGAGGAATCTGCTAACCATGGGGTTGGAAAAGATCGAAAGCCCACCGTCACCAGGGTGAAAGGCCGAGATTGCCGCGAGGTGGACTTTTAGCGACGAGAGGGCCAGACCTGCTCCTTTAGGGAGAGGAGGTAGTCTAGAGTGGTGTGTATCGGCACCTGCAAGGGGTTAAGACCCTGAGGGCCGCACCAAAGGGAAAACCGTTTCCACTTAGCTGAGTAGGTGGACCCGGTGGAAGGCTTCCTACTGCTCAGCAGAACCTGTTGGACCGGGCTGGAACAACGTAGCTCAGACGGGTTCAGCCATGCAGCAGCCACGCTGTGAGATGAAGAGAGTGCAGGTCGGGATGACGGAGCCTGCCGTGCTGCTGTGTAATCAGGTCCGGCCACAATGGTAGAGTGATTGGGGCGGCCACGGAGAGCTCCAGGAGAGTGGTGTACCAGTGCTGCCTGGGCCACGCCGGAGCGATCAGGATTAATCGGGCCTTGTCCCTGCGCAACTTGAGCAGGACTCTGTGGACCAGTGGAACTGGCGGGAAGGCATAGGAGAGGTGGTCCGTCCAAGGAAGGAGAAAAGCGTCTGTCAGGGAGCCTGGGGAGCGACCCTGGAGTGAGCAGAACATGTGGCATTTCCGGTTCTCGCGAGTCGCGAATAGATCTATGTGGGGAAATCCCCACTTCCGGAAGACAGAATGGATGACGTCCGGTCGAATGGACCACTCGTGAGTCTAGAAGGACCTGCTCAGTCGGTCCGCCAAGGTGTTCTGGACCCCTGGGAGAAAAGAGGCTACCAGGTGAATGGAGCGGGCTATGCAAAAGTCCCAGAGATGAATCGCTTCTCAGCAGAGGGGGAGAGAGCGTGCCCCTCCTTGTCTGTTGATATAATGCATGGCCGTCGTGTTGTCTGTAAGAATGGTGACACAGCGGCCCTGTAAATGTTGAGCGAAGGCTTGGCAGGCAAGACGTACCGCTCGCAGTTCTCTGACATTGATGTGCAGTGTCAGCTCCTGCTCCAACCACAGGCCCTGCGTTTGGAGGTTCTGTAAATGAGCTCCCCAGCCGAGGGATGAAGCATCCGTGGTTAAGGCTAGGGATGGCTGAGGTGGATGAAATGGAACACCTGACATCACCTTCCTGGGGTCTAGCCACCAGTTGAGGGAGGCTAGGACCTGTGCTGGGACCGTCAGAATTAGGTCCAGGCTGTCCCTGCGCGGCCGGTATGCTGAGGCGAGCCATGCCTGGAGGGGCCGGAGGCGCAACCTGGCGTGAGCTGTCACGAAAGTGCAGGATGCCATATGACCGAGGAGGCTGAGGCAACAGCGGGCCGTTGACGTTGGGAAGGCCTGAAGGCTGCGTATGGTAGTTGTGAGAGTCAGAAAGCGAGCCTCTGGAAGAAACGCACGGGCGAGAGTGGAGTCCAGTACTGCCCCTATAAAGTCTAACCTCTGCGTTGGCACCAAAGTGGACTTTTCTACGTTCAGGAGGAGGCCGAGCCGCCTGAACATGCCCATGGCCGTGCGAATATGCGACTGGACTTGGCTGCTGGAGTTGCCGCGGATAAGCCAGTCGTCGAGGTAGGGGAATACCTGAACTCTTTGACGCCGAAGGGCGGCTGCTACCACTGCCATACATTTCGTAAAAACCCTCGGTGCCGTCGAGAGGCCGAAGGGCAGGACCGTAAACTGGAAGTGTCTCTGGCCCACCACGAAGTGGAGGAAGGGCCTGTGAGGTGGGTAGATTGCAATATGGAAATACGCGTCCTTCATGTCGAGGGCGGCGTACCAGTCTCCCTGATCCATAGAGGGGATAATAGTGCCCAGGGAGAGCATACGGAACTTCAACTTTACCATAAATTTGTTGAGTCCCCGCAAGTCCAGAATAGGACGTAGCCCCCCCTTCGCCTTGGGGATTAGGAAATAACGGGAGTAGAACCCCTTGCCCCTGAGCTCCCTCGGAACCTCCTCTACCGCTCCTGCGGAGAGGAGCTCTTGTACCTCCTGAATGAGGAGTTGCTCGTGAGAAGGGTCCCTGAAGAGGGACAGGGAGGGAGGATGGGATGGAGGTGGGGAGACAAACTGCAAATGGTATCCCTTTTGCACCGTGCGTATGACCCAGCGGTCTGTGGTGATTTCTGACCACACAGGGGAGAAAAGGGAAAGGCGGTCTAGGAACAGGGGGACAGGATCGATTAAAACTGGTACTCCGGCCTCGAGCGTCCCTTCAAAAATTTTGTTTGGGCCCCGAGGATGGTTTGTGGGGGCCCTGTCGCTGGCCGGTCTGTCGACCGGGTTGTTGTCTCCTGCCCCGTCGACCACGCGGCCTCCTATAGAAGTCCTGTCGTGGTGCGGGTGGAAAGTAGGGACATTGTCCGAAGGGCCGGAAGGGTCTGCGCTGCGTCGCTGGGGTATGCATCCCCAGCGTGCGGATGATGGTTCGACCATCTTTGAGGGTCTGCAGCTTTGGGTCAGTTTTCTCAGAGAACAGACCCTGACCCTCAAACGGTAGGTCCTGAATAGTGTGCTGGACCTCCGCGGGGAGGGTGGAGGATTGTAGCCAGGAGATACGCCGCATGGCGACTCCCGAGGCGATAGTCCTGGCGGCCGAGTCGGCGATGTCGAGAGAGGCTCGCAGCGACGTCCTGGCCAGCTTCTTGCCCTCCTCGACAAAAGCTTTGTACTCCTACCTGGACTCCGGAGGTATAAGTTCTTTGAATTTCTCCATGGAGATCCAGGTGTTATAGCCGTAGCGGCTCAGGAGTGCCTGCTGGTTCGCAGCCCGGAGCTGTAGGCCCCCCCAGCTGAGTAAATCTTTCTCCCAAATAAGTCTAGGCGCTTGGCGTCCTTAGACTTTGGGGCGGGGGCCTGTTGGCCATTCCTCTCCCTCTCGTTGACCGATTGAACCACCAGTGAGCACGGAGGGGGGTGAGTGTAGAGATACTGGAAATCTCTTGGAGGTGCCATATACTTCCTCTCTACACCCCTGGCAGTGGGGGGTATCGAGGCTGGGGACTGCCAGATAGATGTGGCGTTGGCCAGTATCGTGCGGACGAATGGCAGGGCCACCCTGGTGGGGGCGTCAGTTGTCAAAATGTCCACCACCGGGTGCTCCAGTTCTGGAACCTCCTCGATCTGCAGATTCATGTTCAGGGCCAATCTGCGAAGCAGGTCTTGATGGTCCCGGAGATCGATAGGAGGCGGGCCGGAAGATGATGCTCCTGCCACTGCCTCGTCAGGGGAGGAGGAGGATGACAGACCTTGAGCCAGCGGGTCCTCGGGGGGGGGGCGCTGAGGAGTCCAGGGTTGGTGCCTCCAGGTCTGGGGCCGCGACCGATGACTGAGGCAGGTCCGAGACTTCTGGGGGAGGCCGGGATACCGTAGCCTCCGGTGCTCTAGGCTCGGATTGAGCCGAGTGGGAGGCTCTAGATAGGACCCCTTGGGCCTGATGGTACGCCATTGGGGTCCAGAAGGCCCACTGTCCTTGGTCGTGGGACGGCTCCTGTCCGGCATCTGGCCATTGGCCCTGCTCACCCACCGTGCGATCCTCCACGTACAGGTCGCTACCGGCCCTAGAAGAGTGGGAGACGGAGCGAGAAGGCCAAGGTGGTGCAGAGTAGCCATGGAGGGTGGTCTGCGTGGCCATGGTATGTCGCGGTGCCGGAGATCGGTACCGGGAACTCGACCAGTACCGGGATCTGGAACGGTACCGGCGGTGACTGCGGTACCGGGATCCAGACCTGGATCGGGAACGCCTCGGCGAACGATAATGATGCCGATCGTCCGGAGATCTACGTGGTGACCGGCCACGGGATCGGTACCGGGAGTCGACATACCGCCGTCTGGAGGGGGACCTGGAGCGGTACCGCGAGTACGACCGGTGCCGGGATGGTGACCGGCGCCGGGACTGCGAGCGGTACCGAGGAGACGCCGACTGCTGCTGGCTGGTCTCAGCATGCGGCACCGGGTGGAACATGGCCGGTTTGCCGCGGGAAGCGATGATCTTGCCCTCCTCGACAAAAGCTTTGTACTCCTACCTGGACTCCGGAGGTATAAGTTCTTTGAATTTCTCCATGGAGATCCAGGTGTTATAGCCGTAGCGGCTCAGGAGTGCCTGCTGGTTCGCAGCCCGGAGCTGTAGGCCCCCCCAGCTGAGTAAATCTTTCTCCCAAATAAGTCTAGGCGCTTGGCGTCCTTAGACTTTGGGGCGGGGGCCTGTTGGCCATTCCTCTCCCTCTCGTTGACCGATTGAACCACCAGTGAGCACGGAGGGGGGTGAGTGTAGAGATACTGGAAATCTCTTGGAGGTGCCATATACTTCCTCTCTACACCCCTGGCAGTGGGGGGTATCGAGGCTGGGGACTGCCAGATAGATGTGGCGTTGGCCAGTATCGTGCGGACGAATGGCAGGGCCACCCTGGTGGGGGCGTCAGTTGTCAAAATGTCCACCACCGGGTGCTCCAGTTCTGGAACCTCCTCGATCTGCAGATTCATGTTCAGGGCCAATCTGCGAAGCAGGTCTTGATGGTCCCGGAGATCGATAGGAGGCGGGCCGGAAGATGATGCTCCTGCCACTGCCTCGTCAGGGGAGGAGGAGGATGACAGACCTTGAGCCAGCGGGTCCTCGGGGGGGGGGCGCTGAGGAGTCCAGGGTTGGTGCCTCCAGGTCTGGGGCCGCGACCGATGACTGAGGCAGGTCCGAGACTTCTGGGGGAGGCCGGGATACCGTAGCCTCCGGTGCTCTAGGCTCGGATTGAGCCGAGTGGGAGGCTCTAGATAGGACCCCTTGGGCCTGATGGTACGCCATTGGGGTCCAGAAGGCCCACTGTCCTTGGTCGTGGGACGGCTCCTGTCCGGCATCTGGCCATTGGCCCTGCTCACCCACCGTGCGATCCTCCACGTACAGGTCGCTACCGGCCCTAGAAGAGTGGGAGACGGAGCGAGAAGGCCAAGGTGGTGCAGAGTAGCCATGGAGGGTGGTCTGCGTGGCCATGGTATGTCGCGGTGCCGGAGATCGGTACCGGGAACTCGACCGGTACCGGGATCTGGAACGGTACCGGCGGTGACTGCGGTACCGGGATCCAGACCTGGATCGGGAACGCCTCGGCGAACGATAATGATGCCGATCGTCCGGAGATCTACGTGGTGACCGGCCACGGGATCGGTACCGGGAGTCGACATACCGCCGTCTGGAGGGGGACCTGGAGCGGTACCGCGAGTACGACCGGTGCCGGGATGGTGACCGGCGCCGGGACTGCGAGCGGTACCGAGGAGACGCCGACTGCTGCTGGCTGGTCTCAGCATGCGGCACCGGGTGGAACATGGCCGGTTTGCCGCGGGAAGCGATGATCCGCAATGGCGGTACCGAGGATGGGGTCGGTGCCGGATCGGTCATCGCAATCAGGTCCCGTGCCGCCAAGAAGGTGTCCAGAGTGGACGGCAGTGGAAGCTCTACCATGGTGCGGACCGGGGAGCTGACGGTTACCGAGCTCAACGTGCCTTGTGGGGCCGGAGTCGTCGGTACCGGGGCCTTAGAAGGCTGTCCTGCGCTCAACGGCCTCTGGGGTGCCGGAGTCAGCAGGGTCGGTGCCGGTATCGGTGGCGGTGCTGGACTCGACGGCCTCTGCGGGGCCGGAGTAGGTGGCACAGGGATCTGAGCCACGGGCACCGAGCTCAACGGTCCTTGCGGTACCGGAGGCAACGGTGCTGGCGCCATACCAGGCCTGGCGTGGTCTGGAACAGGCTGCGTGAGCAGCGGCGCCATAGTCGGTGCTGGACCGGTGCCCGACTTCTTCGCTCTCGGAGACAGAGAGCGATGCCTCTGCAAAGTCCCAGCCTGAGGCGTACGGTGCCTGGGCTCTTTCCCGGAGCTCGGGCGGTCCGGTGCCGTAGATGACGAGGCCGCCAGGGTCGGCACCGGGTTCCGGTGCGGGGCTGACATCGGACTAAGCGAGGCCTCCAGGAGGAGCTGCTTCAAACGAAAGTCCCGCTCCTTCTTGATCCGCGGCTTAAACGCCTTACAGATACGGCACTTATCCGGAAGGTGGGACTCCCCGAGGCACTTCAAACAGGAGGCATGGGGATCTCCTGTGGGCATCGGCTTCTGGCAGGCCGAGCAAGGCTTGAATCCCGGAGAGCCAGGCATTGGCCCGGTACCGGGAGGGAGACAGGGGAGAAGCCCCTTATCTCCCGCTACTATTTACACTAACTACAACAACGAACTATGAATAACTATTAACAACTAATTAGAAGTACTTAAACTATCTACAAGATAAGCGAGTGCTAAGTATGCTAGGGATGTGGAGGTCAGCGAGCTGCTCTCCACAGTTCCAACGACCGTCACGGGCGGTAAGAAGGAACTGAGAGGGTGCTGGGCCGGCTGGGGTATATATCAGGCACCGTAACGGCACCACTCCAGGGGGCGCCAGCCGGCCCACCGGGTGTTGCTAGGGTAAAAATCTTCCGACGATCGTGCACGCCGCGCACGCACACCTAATTGGAATACATATGAGCAAGCACTCGAAGAAGAACCAGAATTTCTTCTTTGAATGATGGTCCCTATGTGTATTCCACCTGAGGTAACTCAATATTCATTAATGAGGAAGATGTGAAGAACCCTGCTATATCTCAGACTGTAGGACCACTGTGCCAAAGGAGTGTCTGCTGAAGAAGTTTGCATGAAGGTGGAATGCCTAGTAAAAGTGTGCAGAGATCCATATTGCCACTATAGATCTCCATGAAACAAAGTTACTGATATAGCTTGGGCTCTGGTCGAGTGGACTCACACCCTGTAGGGGAGGGGTAGACGTCAACTCATGACAAAGCAGGATGCAACCAGAAATCCATTTAGAACGTCTCTGCAAGGAGATTGCTTCACCTTTCATAAGCCAAAGGAGACTAATAGTGTAGGAGATTTCCTGGAGGATTTTGTCCTCTGCAAATAGAATGCTAATGCTCCATGAACATCCAGAGTTTCCTGTCTTCTCTAGAAGCATGAGTAGGGCCCTACCAAATTAACAGCCATGAAAAATGTGCCACGGACCGAGAAATCTGGTCTCCCTCTGTGAAATTTGGTCTTTTATGTGCTTTTACCCTATACTATACAGATTTCACCGGGGAGGCCAGCATTTCTCAAAATGGGTATCCTGACCCAAAAGGGAGTTGCAGAGGGGTCGCAAGATTATTTTAGGAGAGTCGCGATATTGCCACCCTTACTTCTGCGCTGCCTTCAGAGCTGGCGGACGGAGAGTGGCAGCTGTTGGCCAGGATCCCAGCTCTGAAGCCAGCGCCCCGCCGGCAGCTGTACAGAATTAAGGGTGGCAATAGCATACCATGCCATACTTACTTCTGCACTGCTGCTGGCGGCAGCTCTGCCTTCAGAGCTGGGCTCCCTGCCAGCAGCCACCGCTCTCCAGCTGCCCAGCTCTGAAGGCAGCGCTACCATCAGCAGCAGCACAGAAGTAAAGGTAGCAGTACTGCAACCCTTCCTACAATAACCTTGTGAACCCCCCCCCCCCCCAAACTCCTTTTGGGGTCAGGATCCCTTCAATTACACCACCATGCAATTTCAGATTTAAATAGCTGAAATCATTAAATTTATTATTTTTAAAATCCTATGACCATGAAATTGACCAAAATGGACCATGAATTTGATAGAGTCCTAGGCTTGAGGCTTTGGGTAAAAAACAGGTAGATGTATGGCCTGCTTTAAGTAGAATTCAGAGGTAACCTTTGGAATGAATTTAGGGTGTCACCTCAAGAAAACCTTATCTTCATGGAAGACCATAAGGAACCCAAACTCACCTACTCTTCTGGCAGTGGAGTTTGGGGTGGTATATGAAAATAAGTATTCCATTCCTTTAGATGGCACGAAGTATTTCTTCTCTGTTCTTTTCAGAGTGGGGAGACAAGTGGCTGGAGTATGCTAAACCATTTTGGCTTGTTCTCAGATAGCCTCCTGTGTGCAGGTCCTAGTAAGGTGCCACTGATAATCAATGAGATTATCTAGTAACTTGTGAGTGGTATCTTGTACTTCCTCTACGGGAAGTTGTAATGAATCCATAGTTCTCTTCAGGAGATCCTGGAATTTATAGTCTTCAGGTGGTGATGGTGAGACAGGGTTGGGTCACCTCATCAGGAGAGGAAGATGATAGCTCTGCAGGAGCAAGTAGATCTTGTGGGTCAGGCTGTTCCTCTTCCTCAGAGTGCTCCTAGGTGGGATGGGATTCTTCTCTGTGAGGAAATATCTGTTTTTGTTCCCATTCTGATCCTCTGTACTTGGGAGGCCTCATATACAGGTCCCAGGGGCCCATTAGGGCCAGTGCAAGGAATCATATGAGTAAGAGGGTGGTCAATGCTGGTTCTGAGCCAGATAGTGTGTTCTGTGAGAGTGGGAAGGCGCCCAAGAGATTTTGGAGTCTTGATCAGTATTAACCTCGTGTCTCAGTATGGCCACAGGAGCGGTCATTCCGGTCTCAAACTCACCAGAAGAGTATGAGTCCTCTGAATCAACAGGCAGGTCAATACATAGCAAGATCATCAAGCGTGGTATGAACTAGAGCTACTCTTTTAGAAAAACATCCAATCTTGATTTAAAAGTTTTCAGCGATGGAATATTCACCATGGCCATTGGTAAGTTGTTCCAATTATTAATTACCGTCTCTGTGGTATTGACGCTACTATGGTGAATGCCTTTAGCTTGGTTTTTCAGCCAGGCAGGGAAATAGTGCTTAATAGTATTCAACAAATAGGAAAGGAAAAGGAAAACTGAAGCCAAGAGAAAGTTAAATGTAGCATTCAGAAAAGTAGCACAAGAAGAAATCCAGGCCTTTCCGCCAAGTTTTATTTCCTTTGAAGCACCTTCCCATCCTTTTTCCTACTCCTGACCCCAGAAAAGTCTTTTATCAGGAGCTCATACCTGAGTTTTGACAGTACTGAATGCCTGACGGAACAATTGACGTCAATGGGATTTGTGGGAACTCAGAAATTTTGAAAATCAGGCCATTACTTCATAATTGACAAACAACCTTTGGAAACTGGAATGTTGAAGGGAACATTTACAGTAAGGTGTCAGATATCACCAGCACAATAACCTTATTAGACATAGCATGAGCTCTTGGCAACGTCACCTATCATTTTAATGGAATTTGTTTCTGTACAACAGGGAAACGTTGCTACATTTTCAGCTGTCCAGCGGTTCCTACTGAAAAGTATTTTATGACTCGGCATGAAGTAAAATATGTTGCTTGCCTTCCTCATATATCGGAAACTGGGAATAGCTGGGAATGAATCTGTGTTTTTTATTCTTCTAACATTTGTTCTTTCTGTCTTAGAAGAGACATGTAAAGGTGAAGGCTGTGAACAGTATTAATGAATATACAAAGTCAATGAATGTTATATTAAAATCTGTCCCTCTTTTGTGTTAAGTATATTTGTCTGATTACCCACAGGCTTATGTTCTCCTGAACCATTTTATCCTATTAATGAGCAAGAGAGATTGATAAAGTTAGTGACTCAGAGGACCCAGCCTGAGGGATGAGGGAATAGCTTAATCTCCATGAACATTCAATCCTTGGCCTTTCTGCTGGGACTAAAGAAAAGGGGACCATGTAGTATCATTTGTGATGTGGACACCTGTCCTTCAAAAACTTGACGGAAATCAACAAATGACCTCAGAAAGCAGTAAAATGGCAGGAATTTGGGTTTAATTTTAGGTGTGTCATGCCATTCTGAGATCTCAATATTTACTCTTGAAAGTGAGTTTGTAACAACATTCCCAGATTCAACAAAAGCAATTTCTGAATATATTCTGGGATTAAGAGAGCGGAAATAATTGACAATAATATAAACAAGATTAGTTAAACTTCTGCCTTCAGAAACTGAGGATGGGCTTCCACATACAACCACAGTGGTAATAATGATAATCATAATATACATGTATTAGGATTCTGTCTGTCATACAATTCTCAACTCCTTACATAAAAGCAGCAATAAAATCAATTAATCTCACAAAAAAAAATAAAAATACTAGTAGTGCCTGGAGGCTTTGGCTGAGATTGAGGCTCATCTGTGCTAGACACTGTCCCTGCCCCACATAATTTACAATCTAAAGAGACAAGACAGGCAAAGAGGAAACAGAGGAACAAAAATGAACAAAACAGAGGAACTAATATAAAAGGCTAGTAGCAGAGTTGAGAATAGATGTCACCTGACTCCCCGTGCAATGCCCTCCACCTGCCTCTAAATGGATCATTTTGTTTATCAGGTTCCCCCACCCATTCTGCTCCACCAATGATGCCAGAATCAAGGTCCTATTCAACTCCTCCTTCCATTCTCATCTCTGTGCTGTTTTCAATACTGGCTCCTTTGCTTGGAATGCCCTCTTCATCTTGATTTCTCAAGCCACCACTTTCAAAGGATTCAATGGATATTGACCCTTAACATGTGGGTTTTTTTGGTAACTGACACATGTCATGTGATTAGGGAAAAGAAATAAAGCTCAGTTGCTTACCAGCACTCCTGTGAAGTAAACTACTTTTTGACAAAAATGAAGAAATAAACCCACCTAAATTTGTCCATCTGGAAGGGAATGTTGAAGAGAACTGGAGAAGGTGACTGCAGCACTAGTTAATTTCCCTGAAAGAAAGTTATCTTTCAAAGAAATCAGAAAGTATGCGAGTCGCCACATTTGTTTGGCAGATCCAGAGGAGTTGGGATCTAGGATACTTTCTAGTCAGAGCATGAAGAGGACTGAAAACCGCTAGACAAAGTCAGTCCAAAATTCCAAGAATACTTTGATCCATGTACTTGGGAAAGCAGCTTTTATTTTACTTTTCTTTTTTAAACATGAGACCAGCTGCAAAATGAAACCATTGACTACTATGTTACAATCTATATAATAAACTGTATGGATCTGAAGAATTAACAGATTGGTTAAATAGAGACAAAATTCTTTGTGTCATATCTGATAATAAGGTCTCAGCAAGGCTATTGAAAAATAATTATATATAATTTACAATTAAAGTCAGTAATACTAGTCAACATGGTTTCATGGAAATTAGGTCTTGTCAAACAAATCTGTTATTTTTTGACAAGGTTACACGGCTGGTGGATAAAGGCAATAGTGTTGATATAAATATATTTGTATTTCTCCAAGGTATTTGACAGGGCACACATTACACAGATTAAACATTGGCTCACTGACAGATCTTTAAGTGTAATCATTAATGGGGAGACATCAACAAGTGGGGCCATTTCTAGCAGGGTTCCTAGGAATCAATTCTTGGTCCAATGCTATTTAATATTTCTATCAACAATCTAGACAATGCTATAAAATCTTTGCTGGTAAAGTTTGCAGATGACACAAAGACTGGTGAGGTAGTAAATAAGGATAACAGGCAAGCATCACAGAAAGATCTGAATTACCCGGTTAAACACCACAATTGTGTTTTAATACAGCCAAATAGAAGGGAATACATCTGGGAACACAAAATGCAGGTTATGCCTATAGGTTGGGAGACTGTCTTGGAGAGTAGCAACTAAGAGAAGGATTTAGGGTTCATCATAGATGGACAGCGCAGCATGAGCTCTCAGTGTGATAAGAAGGGCTAATGAGACCCTTGGATATATACAAAGGGGAAGTGTCCCTGTACAAAGTGTCTTGTCCCGGTGCAAAGCTATGGTAAGACAGCTACTAGAACAGCATGTCCAATTCTGGTGCCTACACTTCAAGAAGCATGTGGAAATATTGGAGAGAGTTCAAAGGCAGGCCACAAAAACGATCCAGGAGCTGGAAAACAAATCTTATGATGTGAGTCTTAAGGAGCTCAACGTATTCAGCTTATTGAAGAGAGGGATTGAAAAGTGACTCAATCACATTGTACAGGAACTTAGCACATGGAAAAGATATCCGATAGTCAGGGTGGGGGAAGGCTTTTCAATCTTCCTGATAAAGGCATAACAAGATCCAATGCTGGAAGATGAAGTTGGGCAAATTCACCTTGACATAAGACACAATTTTCTAGCAGTGAGGGTAATTAAACATTTGAACTGTTCACCAGGGGAGGCGGTGGACTCACCATTACTTGGAGTCTTTAAAGTGAGATTAGATGTCATTTAAAAAGATACGCTTTTATCCAACTTTTTGGAGAACTTCTATGGCCTGTGTGCATGCGGAGTCAAGCTGGATGATCATGGTTGTCCCTTCTGGCCTTGGAGTCTATGACTTTCCCTTTTCATGGGCCACAGGGAGAACAGGATTGCCTGCATTGGCCTCAACATGCTCATACTGGCAACTCTGCATTAAGGTGACTATAATAAACCTCAAGCTTCAGGGCTTCAGCTAGTTGCCTGCAGGGGACAGGATGGAATTCCACCTCTCCCCCCAAATGCACAACTGGCCAATATATATGCTGTGTATTTCCCCTCCCCCCCCTTCCTCTGAAATATCAGACATTGGCCACAACTGTAGACAGGACACTGGATTTGGTGGCACAGAGAATCCACTCTTGCACATGTTTTTCCAGAGTTTCTTGCTCTTATGCTCAGAGTCACACTGATTTCCAGATCTGGGGGTTGGGAAGGAATTTTCCACAAGGTCAGATTGGCAGGATCTTGGGTTTTTTTTTTTTTTTCCTTCCTCTGAAACATGGAATGTGCATCACATGCTAGGATCATCTGGGCATATCTCACCGAAGCAATTCCCTGCCATTGCCATATTTATAGACAGTGTAAAAATCATGCTACTATTGATGCAGAGTGCATGACACTGCCATATTCAGTGAATTGTCCTCCCATTTGTAATTTTTTGGTGAAGGGAAACTTAAATGCTAAACCAAGTAATACTCAGAGTGAGAGCATGGTGTATGATCTCACTGTAAATATGACCCTTTGTTGGGTGCCATGCTTGAATCAATTTAAATCTCATGCTGGTTTGGTGGTTGGCCTGAGTTGGTCTTGTCCATGAAGCTGACAGAGCTTTCTTGAGGGACAGTCCAAGACTGTGGCACAAAGTTCTACAGGAGCTAATGATAATGACAATCCTCACCACTTTCTGCTCAAATTGCAAGATACACTTCTTTCACCTTGTCTTCCCTGACAAACGGTGTATGTACATACAAACACCCCACCCTCCTAACACCATACACTCCTCTTCACACATAATTTTCCCAGGGGAGAGAATGAAAGAGTTAGTCAGATCACTTAATGCACTACTGGAAGTGGCTCAGCTACTTCAGTGAGGAGGGCAGTGTGAAATCTGTATAGAATAGTTTGGAACACATCGATTCTAGGTGCTGGCTTTACCAATGGGGCAAACAGCAGTGAATTTGACATGGGAAGGCTTGATTCGCTTAAGTTTATTTACAGACTTTCAGGCCCTGATTCAGCAAAGCACAAGCATGTGCTTAACTTTAAGCATGTGCTAAAGCCCCCCTGGAGTCAATCAGCAAAGGGCTGTGCTGAATGGCAATGTTCTTAAGCAGGTGTTCATGTGGTCTGCTGAATAAGGGCTTTACACTCTATGCATACCCATCATGGTCATTTCTGTACACCTCACAAACTTTCAATTAATTTAATCTCATGACAGCCCTTTGAGACAGGAAAATATCTCCATGTTACAGCTGAGGAGCCACTTGTCCATTATCATACTCCAGTAGTGAGAAAGAAGTGATAGGTGGTCACCAAACTAGATATTGAAAGAGATGGCATGTGAGTAGGTTCACAGCTCTGAAAAGTCCCACCAAAGTATCTTTGCCAGGGCGCTGAGGTTGGAAGGCGGTGGAGGTGTAAGGACAAGCAGTGTTTAGTTTTGTTTAGTTTTTTGCCCCTTCTGCCACTTTCTTGATACCTTTTGACAGTAAAAGGGTTGTGGTGGTAGCGGCCTTGGTTTGTAGGGCTGCTTGTGATATGCTCAAGCACTTAAGAGAGTGCAAGGCCTCATCCAGGTGTCCTTTTTTCTTATCTCTCTCCTTCTACCTAATAAGAGTCTGGCTTAACCAGCCGAGACTGTATATTTTGCAATACTGCTGTAAACCTACACCCAGAAAGAGGCATCTTAAAGCAATGCCTTAAACAGTTTAATGCTGGTACAAGTTTGCCAGGTTTCGGAGGGGTTGATAAGATTCTGTGCCACACCTGTGTTTTTCCCACCAGTGAGGTTAAAACAGAGTCAATACCAAGGACATAAGCTACATTTTCTGTCTTTGCAATTCTTTTTTCTTCCCTTTTGTATTTGTTTTGTCTTCTAGGAAACGGAATCAGACTTTAGCAGAAGCAATAACAGCTCCACTCCATCTCATCTATCTTCTTCTCTTTTCCCCCAAAAGGACAGTTATTACTATCTAACAGACTGTCAGACACTTTTTTTTGTGCTGCTAAAGACTCTCTCCAGATAAAGGGAAAGGGAAAAGGGGATGTTGTTAAAATAAAAGTCTTCCATTTGAAATGTTTTAACTGTTTTTACTTCTCTTCCAGTAGCTTTAATAAAAGGTTAAAAGGATTTTTAATGATGTATTTGCCATGGTATTAAGCAAGGTGAGGTATCTGTATCCCAAACCTCAAACCTTGATTAAAACTGTTTAATGTTGCACAGTGACAGAGTTATGTGGGTTAACATCTTTGACCTCTCCTTTCATAATCCTTCTGGACCATCGGTGTAGAAATCTCCTTCATGATTATCAATTCTGCTAGGATTGGAGACTGCAGAACCATAGGATAAAAATACCATCCAGAGTCCACATTTGGGGGAAGCAGAGTCTTCTCTCTGTGCACCATCAGAGCTGATGCAGGGAGGCTTTTAGAGAGTGGCACTTCCTTATGAGAGTGTGGGGGTACCATTGTGTTTGAGGCTCTGCTCATATAGCCTTGGTCAGTACCAAAGGTTCTGTTCTTGGATCCCGGTGTTAAGCTTTGGCAGGTATCACGGTCCGTCCTGATTCAAAAGTCACTGCCAGAGCTGGTGGACTTCTGACCATACGTGCCTGAGTCTTAGGAACTCCTGAGTCTCTAGGACCAGGACACGAGGACTCACCCAACATGGATGATGCTGGGGAGAAAGCTGTGCTCCTGACGATGGATTTAGATGGAGATTTACCTTTCCACCTGTGAGACTGTTTTCTGCTATTATATTGAGCCCAAAAAGAAGAGTCCTTGGCTCTACTTTTGCCTGTCCCTGAGTCAGACATGATGGTGCTAGGAGATGCACTTCTCAAGACTTCTACCCATTGTACAGGAGGGTCTGACTGGCCAGGATCAGAGTGGAGCCTCATTGCATGCTCCAGAGATATTATTGGTACCTAGCCATGACAGCTTCATAGTTGGTTATGTGCATGTTTAAGGTAGCTGATGAAAATATTTTTCTTACTAATACCAGCCTCTTCCCTTCTGTATCTAACGGAGTAGAGTGATCTTGGCCAACTTTTGATCTGTGAAGTGCTACTTCAACCAACAATTAATTAGGAGGCGGATGAATATGAAACAGAGCAAGTCGTTCTTGAAGGAATAGATATACATTAGTCTGCTTTCTTACACAGAGGCAGAGTGAGTGAGGGAGTTTTCTAGGCTGCCTTTGCTGGCTGAAGCAATCCTTCAAACAAGGTAGGTGTGACTTGTTCGCTAGCAGCTGCCCCCAAAATATCAAGGACAGGATTTGATGATTCCTCCACACAAAAACAGAAGGAATATCTAATATCCTTGATATGGGAGATACTAACTCATGAAACACAATAGCATCTTCCAACAATAACAACACTGAAATGTCCCCTAAATTTTCATCTGGAGAAGGTACATCCCTTAATTCTGAATCTCACTCTGCCAGCTCAAGTTCCTCCTTATCAGATAATATTTCACCATTGATGACTTGTTCTGAGTAAGCTGAATTGGCTGGTCCTTATCCTTTGGATCTGATAATTGAATGTCTTCCTGATACTGTCTTGATGAAAGTCTGTCCCCATATATTGGTCACTCCTGATAGGGTGCCAGCAATGGCCAGTGAGACCACCTTACACAAGCAGCTACATGCCACTCAGGCCAAAACCCCACTGAGGATCTGGCTGGAAATATTTCTGTGCCTGCGGATCCAGCAGGACTGCATTGAACTGATTATAATACATTTTTCCTGGTTCTAATCTGTGATCCACATCTCTCATTTGGACTCACTCCATTTGTGGCTCAGAGAGGATCAGAGACAATGATCTCCTTGAAAAGGAGAGCAGAAAATTCTTCTCCAGAGAACCCCAAGAGTCTTAGGAGGAGGCAGCAATGGAGAGCTCCAGAACTGTTCCTGTTCTTTGCTGACTCTTGGAGAGGAGTCAGCCTGATGTGTCCTGAAGCAAGTACCTGGCTCAACTGTTAATGAAGCCAAAAACATCCGCCTGATGAATAACTGCTTTAACAGTAATACAATGCAGTGCATGTTAATTAATGAACTGTCATCAGTTCTCTTAATTGGATCCATAAATCTCACCCTCAGAACAGGCTCTTCTGGGTCAGATACTGTCAGAGCTATAGAGGGACGGCTCCTAACTGTGCTGAAAGCTTGAATCAGAGCCTGGCTGCATCATGAGATTCTGTCCCTGCAACTCCCTTGGATTGGCTCTTTGGAGTGAGGCTGACACTGAGGAGGGCAGTAAATTTTTTGCAGCTGAACCTGTCACTGATCCAGACCTTTTTGGATCCTGAGCTCTCTTGGATCCTGTGCCTGACAGAAGCTGAATCTTGCTTCTTTCTGGATGAATTGGCTGAAGCCAAAGCTGAAGCCAGTCTCTGAGAACTGGTCACCGCTGTGAGGGCTTCCTGCTATTAAATTGCCGAAGTTTGTTTTGCCTCTCTGCTCTAATGGTAAACATTGAGCAGATCAGATCTTTAGAAGGACAATGCCTTTCCCTCCAACATGCCAAATATCTGGCATATGCATATGATGCTGGGAATACTGCCAGATGAGACATCTTTTGAATCCAAGCCTCTTAGCCTTCTGATCGGACATGTTATCCTTTAACTAACTATCTCTAGATAATACTATACAACACTAGGTACTTATGGAACAATTAACATAAACAAGCTATCTAGCTATTAGGGATCCGTAAGGATCATACAGC
This sequence comes from Chelydra serpentina, assembly GCA_037349315.1. Classification (NCBI taxonomy): domain Eukaryota; kingdom Metazoa; phylum Chordata; order Testudines; family Chelydridae; genus Chelydra; species Chelydra serpentina. The sequence goes on from JBAIAC010000010.1 coordinate 52,956,272, forward strand.
AACAATGTAGTCATCCAGCTGATTGTGGTTGAAAGAACTGAGGTAGTGTAGCACCATGATCATTTTAAACCCTTACCCTAAAACATCCAGAGTCCAGTGAAGTGGGGGGGGGGGGGGGGGAGGGAGGCAGAGAAGCACATGGATGCTCCAACAGCTACTTCTAACAGAATTACAGTTAAGGCTGCACTTTTCGAAGTATCCCACGAGTAGGAATATGCAGAGGACACTCAAGAGAAGAAACAAATTTTCCAGTTCTAAAAGAGGCTTTTCTAAGAAAATACAACCCCTCCCCCCCAAAAAACTAGTTTTTGCATATTTTTTATTTTACTGCATTAGTCACTGTAACAAGTAGGTAAACATTATGAACACAGGTCATAATGGAAGGAGAGGAACAAAAAATCTGATTTAGGAAATATGCCATTTGAAAATTCGACTCACTATTCCCACTACACTTTCTCCAATTCCTCCTGGTTTTATTTTCTCTCCTAACTTTCTCTTGTGCATTTTGCACTCTAGCATTTTACTGATGACAATTCTAAGCGAATAACGTGAATGTGACCTGCAACATCTGTGCTTTAAAGGTCTGTAAGTGTAGCTGCAATAGCATTGTGCATATTTCAGGAATTAAATGGAGACTTCAATTAATGTAAATTAAATGAGTAAGTAGCGGGATGATACCCACCTCTTGTGAGCACCCCCTGGCAAAGTGTATGCATGCCTGGAGTCTTTTTCCCCACTCACGGTATCCCCTGTCAGCTGCTGAACTTGGCAGGTGGGTCTTCGGTGACTCAGCCCTCTGGACTGAGTCACACTCTGTCCATGTGCAAAACAAACCCATCTCTTTTGGGGTACAAAGTCCAAAATGTCCCCAATGTCCTGCAGCCCTCCCTGGGCTCAGTCTTCTAAAACAGTCCAACAAGGCCCATCATGGTTCCATTTGGCCTGGCTAGGTTGCAGAGTTCCTACTCTGGAATTCAGCAGCACCCCGATGGCTTTTTTCCCTTGGGACTCCTTGTGTTTACTTGAATCCTCAGTGACCCCAGCCCTCCTGCTGAGCCACCCCTCTTGGACTCAGTTCGCTGACCACAGCTCCTCACTGAGCCAGTCCCAGTGTGGCCCCCTTCCTTGGGGTTTCTCAATTCTAATTCCCTTCCCAAGGGCACTTCCACCAGTGGCTGGTGGGGGGAAACTGGTCCTGCCCACTGCTCTGTGTCCCAACCCAGGGACCCTATAAGTATAGCAGCCTCGTGCTGTTTCCCTTCCACTTCCCCAGAGATCATCTTAATCGAGCCCCAGCAGGCAGCCAGAAACTCTATCCTTGCTCGCCCAGTCCCTGACAGTAGATACCTGCTTAGTGCCAGCAGCCAGCCAGCAGCTAGTCTCGGGTTCCTCTAATCCCTGCCCATAACTGATCTGTGCAGTCCTTTCAGCCCCTGCACCCAGTCTTGCTCCCCCAGTCCTGGCAGCTCCTTTTATACAAGCCTGCTGGGCTCTGATTGGCTATGTCCCACACCACCTCTCTAGGCAGCTTGGAGGACCCTCTCCACTGCCCTTTTCTGGGGCATGGTGTGGTAGGGCCATGAGGCCTCCAGCAGGGGGCCTCAGGGCATAGTCCACCCTGTCAGATTAAGGGAGACTAGAAATATGAATTAGTTTTGAAATATGTTCAGAGCACAGACATCAGTAAAGAAATTCAAGCAGGAAGTCTGGTTTGTGGTTTGGGACATATAACTCAATATCTGAATGCATGAAAAAGGCAGTCTTTTAAAGTTGTCAAAGCAAGCTTAGTAGTTAAAATTATGTATGTTACTTTAACAATGACAAACTTTAGATCAAGTTTAAACTGTGTTAAATTAAAAATAGAATTTATTATTAAAAAAACCTGCCTTGTCTAAATACCAAACTATTATTGAGTCAGACTGTCACAATATGATGGCTTCCTAATTTTTTAAAAATGCAATACAAATATCAAATACTATCTTTTTCTGTCAGTAGTAGTGTTTAGAATATCTTTCATATTTGTTTAACAGATGTTATTTTTCCACTATGTTAAACTCATCTTCATTCTCCAGAGAATGAAAGTTTGAAATTGACAAATATTTTTAGTATTAATAGTCATCCCTGCAAACTGTGTTTTTGTAGTGTCCCTGAGACTGTCAAAGAAGAGACAGAATAACTAATATCTCTGTGAATAGTTAATCCAGGCTGTATTCTCATTCTTTGCATGAACATTAGCATGATCTTTAAAGGAACAAGAAAATAATTTGAGACATATTTAGCAGGTATACTTTTCCATTCTATCCAGGGAAGTAATAGATGTATTAACAACTGAACTGAAGTAAAAGGGAAAAATGATTTTTATTTGGATTAATATACAGTAAAAGCTTTGTTGTCCAGCATGTTGGGGGAATGCGGGGGGAGGGGAGGGGGATGCCAGTAAGTCAAAAATTCCAATTAACTAAGAGGGAGTGAGTTTGGGTGCAGGAAGGTGCTCAGGGCTAGGGCATGGGAGGGGGCGCTGTGTATGGGCTCTGGAAGGGAGTTTGGGTTCAGGAGGGGGCTCGGGGCAGAAGAATGGGACACTGGGGGGTTTTCAGGGTGCAGGATCCAGGCAGCACTCACCTCGTGCAGCTCCCTGCAAGCGGTGACATGTCGTCACTGCTCCTAAGCAGAGGCGCAGCCAGGCAGCTGTGCATGCTGCCTCCACCCACAAGCACCGTCCCTGCAACTCCCATTGGCCGCAGTTCCCAGCCAATGGGAGCTGCAGAACCAGGGCGGGGCAGGAGTAACACACAGAGCCCCCATGGCCATTCCTCCATCTAGGAGCAGAAGGAACATGTCACCGCTTCTGGGGAGCCACGTGGAGCCAGGTAAGGGAGCCTGCCAGCCCCGCGCCAATCAGACTTTTAATGGCCTGGTCAGCGATGCTGCCTGGTGACACCAGGGTCCTTTTCTGACCAGGTGTTCCGGTCAAAAACCGGACACCTGGCAACCCCATTGAAGATCAGAAATGCCAGTTTATAGAGCGTTCCGGTTGGTAAAGTGCCAGATAACACAGCTTTTACTGTACTTGGCATCAGCTAGGTCGAGATGTCAGATTCTAATAAATCAAGAAATTAGTGGTGGTATGTGCTGTAAGGTTTGAATACTGAAATAAAGTGATGTAATTATAACACCTTTACATTTTCCTAGTGCCTTTCATCCAGACAGGGTCCAAAGCTCTTTACAGACTATAGTTTGGAATGGAATTTTAAATTCTATTAATTTCCTCCAGTAATGGTATTGCAGGCTTATAGGATAAAATCGATTGTTATACAAAGTGAACTGACTTGACACCAACATATGAAAGGTCACACTCCACAGTGTACTAAATCCTTTGGAAGAACAGGTTCAGCTTGGGAGTTTCTTTCTCTGAAGAAAATATGGATAATATTAAAATGTTTCTATGCAGAGAAACCCAACGGAATTAGAGGAAAAGAATACAGCAAATATGAGCAGCCAGACTCTTTGGTCCAAGTCAACTAGTGTAGCACAAAGGAAATGGGAAAGATCCCACATGTACTCAAATGAGCAGTGTCCAGGAGGTATAGAGCCAGAACAGCCAGGTCCTATGCCAGCCTCTCTGTACCCCCTGGAGTATGGAGCAAGTCATGGAGGGAGGGGGCCAGAGAAGCCCTTAAACATTGGAGCTGGGGCCAATGTAGATTGGTCCAAGAATGGAATCATAACCACGTCTCTAGTGGCTATGCCCCCTCATCTTCAGATTGAGAACAGCTCTTGATACAGGAAAGAATTTGAACACATCTATCCAGGCTGCACAATTTGGTATGTTACCTCAATGCATTCTCCAAACACATGAGAAGTGATTTAATGTCTTTTGGAAGAAGGATAACACTTTTCTCAGGTGAAATGACTTTACACCCTTATCTGTCCATAAAGATAAATACTACAAGAAGATCATTAACAGTTAAGTGAAAAAAAACCCCACTTTAATCCACAGAGAGGGACAGCCAGTAAAACACACTCCCATATATATATATATATATATATATATATATAAAAATGATTTCTTATATGGCACAGTTCTGGCACATCTGAGGATTTGGACCTAATCTGAGCCCAGGGCTACACTAGGGGAGGGGGTCGATCTACGATACGCAGATTCAGCTAAGTGAATAACGTAGCTGAAGTCGGCGTATCGTAATCGACTTACCTGGCCATGAGGACGGCGGCGAGTCAATCGCTGCCACTCCCCCGTCGACTCCGCTTCCACCTTTCGATGAGGTGGATTTCCGGAGCCGACGGGGAGCGCTTTCGGGGATCGATTAATCGCGTCTAAACGAGACGTGAAAAATCGATCCCCGAAAGATCGATTGCTACCCGCCGATCCGGCGGGTAGTGAAGACAAGCCCTGAGGTACTACAGTAACAGGTGTTTTAGAAATGCTTACAGATTTAGCTGCTTAGCAGTGTCCTCCATCCAGCTAGACTTTTACTATGTGTACATCAAGTATACCTCCTTGTTCAACTAAACAGATTCCTTATGCTGGTCAAGCAGCATTCTTGACAGAGTTAAAGGGAAGTTTGTTCTTGTCTTGGCCACTACTCAGCTGGAAGTTTCTTTTAACATACACTGTAGCTAGCATGCAGTAGCAATCTGAACTATTCCAATAGTCTGCAATAGTTAGGTTGTATGCAGATAGATTATTATTTGACAATAGAGGTCCACAGACCTTTTTATATGGAGATACCATGGTGAAGAGTATGACTTACATACTCAGACTTGCACAGACAGTTAGTACTTGCTTATCTTTTATATCCATTCACAATTGAGAAACAAGAAGAGTATAAACACAGTAAAAGATGTAAGAGGACGCAACAGCAGTACAAAATCACCATGCCACAAAACATGTAATGGAACATTAACAAGGGGATTCCCAATGTACAAAAGAAAAAACCAAATCCTGCAACCCTCTTCCTGCAAAACAGTTTTTATACTGGATAGTTAAAGTTTAAGTGTGCTCTTTTCTTTTCTCAAACTTCTAAAATTATTATTAAAATACCTACATGTTGCAAAGATTGGTGCTGCTGAACAAGGAAGTGGAACAATTTGATTAGCTCTACTGCCCAATTTGTGGATAAATGGCAGACACTAGAGGTGGGAAAATTCAAATAGAATTTAACAGCAATTAAATACACATTTATTGTACCTGTTACCAGCTGGCTTCTTCCAAGTGCCCCCTTAATTTCCTTTCATGGACTGTTCAAATAAACTTCACTTCAGGCTTTTTCAGGGTAAAAAATACCTCTTCTTGGGGATTGGGTTTGTTAATATAAAATAAACTGAAATTATACCTCAAAAACCCCCAAGGTCCTATAAGTCCACACAATCCAAGTTCTATCTTCCTCCTTCCAGTCCTTCGCAGCCTCCCTCCTGCTTGGTCAGGGTCTCTCTCAGGCCTCCCTGCCCGGGACAATTCCCCTGGTCTCAGGGTCTTCCCTGCAGGAGCCTTTTCATATTCTCTGCAGACTCTGCCACAATTTCCTGAGCTTCCCCTTCACTGGAGCCACCTGCTTCTTTTTATAGGGAATCACCTGATCCAATCCAGGTGTGCCTCATTCTGTAATCAGGGATGGCTAGTCCCAGCCTCCAGGGGCAAACCACTCTGTTACAGTACCTTATTAAACAAAATACTTTGTCTATTTAACAAAATTAATGCATTACAAAACAGCAAATTTCCTGTGCAGAAAGACGTAAATTACAGCCATAATTATCTATTTTCACTGTATTAACAGACGTTACTCATTAAAATGGAAATGTGATCTTTATCAATTAAAAGCTGAATACATGTGTACAGAACAGAGAGGCATAACTTTAGATAGCGTATATGTATTCTTTGAAGTCTATTTACTCTTGCACTTTGCAACACAAAACACTAGAATGGAGATCCTGGTACCATTGAAGTCAACAACAAAGCTTGTATTGTCTTCAGTGAGGCCAGGATTTCATCCTAATTGTTTTCACAGTGGGTATTTGATTGCTTGTAAAGTATTCTTTATGTTGGACAAAAGAGTGCAAAGCACTCTTAGCGGATGTATTTTCTAGAGATAATTCAAACTTACCGTTCCAGTCGAAGTGTTATCTTATCAGAGTTGAAATTTCGTTCTTGTCTCTGCTAAAGACAAACTCATGCTCTCAAGAATACATGAAGGGCCCAACGGGTAAAATAATTATTGTTGGAATTTTCAAAAGCTTGTAAATGGCTGGTTGTGGGCTCTGTATGGGGCTATTTGTGGTGACTGTGGCACACGTCTACTGAGTGTCAAGGTGGGAGCCAGTTAACAGTAGATAATCAAAACAAATTGTATCTGGTAGCAGTAGTGATTTATGGGAAATCCTTATCACTCCCACCCTTATAAACTGATCTGCTAAAGCACCAGATACAATGGTTTTGCCTACATATATTCCTGACACCTGCTATTCCCTGAGCTAACGGGACCTCTATTTTCATATAATTTGCATGATGCAGACAATGAGAGAACACTGTTGTACCCCAGTCCTTTCCCCTCCCATAACCCATTGGTTGCATAAGCCCAAGAGGCAGGAAGTAGTATGGAACAGTGTACATCCCATTTATTGTTATCTAGCACAGACGTACACAATTACTTTAATAAATCAATTTTACTGACTTACGAGAGCAGTTCCTTACTCCGTAAACATTAGAATATGCTTTGCAGTATGCAGCCACATATCTGGAGCACCAGTCTGCTGGCAGCAGCTAGTTATTGTGGTTCTGGCCAGGCTTGCCTGGGATGAGAACAGTCAGTATTCAGTTTCTCAAAGTTATTAATTCGCTGACTTTTTACCAGTCCAGAGATAGGAAAATTCTTGGTATATTCAGGTGACCAAGAGATCTCTCAGTACATCAGGAAGAGCCCATCTTTCTGAACCTTGATTGAAGCTGCTATTTTATGGCCTGAAACTGCTCTCTAAGTAGAGTGCGCATTCATTTCTCAAAATTGTTTACTGAGTCACAATAATTATGTCACTATCCTTCAAAGGAACCTGACAGAAATCCACACTGATTAGATCATTAGAATACCTTCGTCTGGTCTACACTACAGCTTCCACTGTTGCTATATGCAATAGAACTACATTGGAGGTAGATTATGGCTATGAAGTTTGCTACTTCAGATTTAACTTTTGAGATTCATACATGGGCCAAATTGACATCTTTTCCATCTTTGCTACAAACACACAAACATATTTAGCTAAACAAACAATTTCAACAAATGACAGAACTTTCGACTGAAAACAGAGTTTTTCTCTGTCATGAGCTAAATGTGGTATTTAATTTTTTTCCTCAAAACTACTACTGTATGTAACAATTAATGCTAACTTTAAATACTCTGTTTACTTTCTTATCTCAAATTACTATATATTTAATTGCAGCTGTATTTAGTTTTTCTGATTTTAGACATACTGTTTGTTATTTTTCCATTCAAAGAGAATACATCTTCAGTCACATTTTTATTTTTGCAAAGCACACAATATCTCAAAAATGAATTCATTCAGAAAGATACAGGTTGATAAATAATTGCCGTTGTTTTACCACCACAAAATAGCCGAACTTGGACTTCCTTTCTAAATTGATTTGTACCAACGCTCCAGCAATGCTAAGCAGTTGAATCCAGTCTGTTTTCACATATATCGGTTTCTAATGTACTCTCTGTACATGAGGATGTCTTCTTTTACCAGTGGCTGCATGATGCCTCTGCCAGCCTGGATGTGAGCATGGAAGATATCAATTGATTTCTTATCTACTTGAGGAGGCTGGACTTCATAAATGTTGTCTTGGGAAAAAGAGGAGATGTGTATTCTGTAAAAGTCAAAACCAAACAGTCCTTTAGCATTATGTCTAAAATCAGCAACATTACACATCAATCAACTGCAGTGTAGCACCTCAATTAATTTTGTTTACAATACATAGTAAGTGAACAAACTCTGAAAGAGAATGTGCTGTAAATCATTTTCATATTGTATCAAACTCCAGTAGCACTAACAACCAGCCTTAGTTATTATGAGAAGAGCTATTACTCACAAATATACTGTATGTTCATTTTCTGCAGCAACATTTAAAAATTAAATATTCTAATATTAAAACAAAATCCCACGCTTGATCAGTAAAGAGAAGCAAGTTAAACTGTATGCTGTCAAAAGGTGAGATTTTGGGTTTGGATTTAGTAACAGATCAATCAGTGGTTAACATGTTGCCATCAAAAGGTACAGTACAATCACAATCTATACATCAACTGTTTTGTGTGAACGCAACTTGATTTACTAGAAGCCACAATTTAAGATCAACTTTAAGGAAAAGCTGTCCGACGGAACTATAGGGCATGTCGACACTTTGAGCTGAATTCCTAGCTCAAAGAGACATACCCAGGCTAGCTGCAATCAAGCTAGCAGGCGTGCTGCAAATAGAATGTAGCCACAACAACGCAAGTGGCAGGACAGGTTAGCCACCTTGAGTATGTGCCTGTGATCTCTGATAGGCATGTGTTCTGGACAGCTAGCTCCTCCTGCAGCTTTCGTTGCCATGGCTACACTCTATTTTTAGCTCACTAGCTTGACTAAAGCTAGTGGAGGTATGTCTCCTCAACCTGGGAATCACACCCCTGAAGTGTATACATACCTTATGAGTCGTCTAGAACATTTGAAAAAAATCTTCCTGTAACTGCTAATCAGGAACAAAAAAATATTTCTCAGTGATCAGAAATCCGGCACACAAGTTTCAAGGGGATTGTGCCAATTCTCTAAATCATCAGCTTCATATGTTCTGGCTCACGCCTTCTGGATGTCTGTTAAAAACTGACTGCTGAAATATCTGCTTTATAAAGAACTTTAAAAATAAACTCAGGACCATTATTCATTGGAACACTGTGATTTTAAGTTTGGACAATAACTTCTCCAACTTCACACATACTAAATAGGCTTCTGTTAGTTTAGCAGCTGCAGATAAGTTTATATTATTATTAATATATTTATTGTTTATATTGTGGTAGCACCAAGAGGCTGAAAAATAGATCTCAGTGCCATTGTGCTAGGTGTTGTACAAACATAGATAGATGTTTTCCTTACCCTGCATAGGCTTATAGTTTATGAAATCATAGCAACATCTTGCTGTCAAAGCTAATTGTTTAGTATACATTTTCTTTTAGCAGGAAAGCAAATCTGGTACCACCCAGTTTAACACTGCAACAAAATTTCAATTTTATTACTAGGTGAAAGCCTATGCTGTCATATGGGTGTAATTCATAAAATGTGTAAAAAGGCCAAACTAAAAAACTGGACAGTAACAGATAAGTCCCAGTGATTATTGAACCTAGTGACATTCTAAACACAGAGTTCTCAACGATGCTAGTACTGCTTTTCCATTGCTTCACACTGACTCAGCAGAAATTTTAGGTTTCAGAGTGACACAAACAGAGTGACAATCCTGGAATCTTATTACTACCTGTATTGCACTAGCACATAAGAGGCCCAGTCATCAATCAGGCTCCACTGTACTGGGTGCTGTACCACTAAACAAAAAGTAATTAAACGTAGGGAATAATCTTTAAAAGGGACATGGAAGAAACTATGGCTTAGATTTTGTTGCATCCAGTTTCCACAGGATGCAGCAGTGAGGCATGAGCTTCAAAAGGACCAAGCTGTGGTTCCCTGATTCACAGATCGGCTCTATGCTTTCTTTACATTGTTTAGAGTAGCATATAAATGGCTTTAAATTATGGCAGTTGGCAATAGCCCCAAATGGACTGTGACACTGCTGTGCTCAGCAGTGCACGCTGGTCTCAATCTGTGAGCCAGTATAATTCTGTTCAGACCACAGTTCTCAGGCTTCTTAAATTAATCTGAAAACCCATTTTGTTCAGTCACCTTAAAACATTAAGGGAATTGTTAACCTTTTAAAAGTCCTTAAACAAAGACAGGTATTTTGGGGACCTGATATTATTTTCTTGAAAAAAATCAGCTCTAATTTCAGACAGATTCACTTATTTCCAAAAGATTTTTTTCTGATTTAGATTAAAGATTTTACAGAACTAGCTCATTTTCAAAAGCACTTATTTACTATTCAAATACACTGTCTAATGCTATGATAGCTCTTAATAGCATTAACAAATTCTGTTTTTTCAACCGTTGTTGCAGACATACAATGCAGAAGACAAAAAACACAACTGTTAAGAAATTCAGTGCAATTAATACGCTATATTGAATGTGCTAGTTATTTAAGCACAAAGCTTTTCTGCACCCTTCTGTGTATGATCTTAAGTGTAATCATAGTTCTATTGTCAGTATGAACATGGCCTACTTTTCGAGAAAGTTCCCAAAACATGATCTCTATTAAAACTATGCAACACTTTCTCTCTTATTTTAGAACCTTTATTTTACTGTTGAAAGAAGACAAATTCTGAATGCTCCATAGTGGTGTGAAATTTCTCAAGGGGGCTATGAAGGTGGTACAGTGTATTTGCATAAATCAATTCAAATCCTTCAGATGCAACAAAAATATAAATGAAAATGTTTTAGTTTTCAATATTAAAAGTATCATTTTGTATTTCTTTGAATTTATAGATTTTCAAATTTTGAAATAGTGTGATTTTTAAATAACTGAATCCAGTTAATTTAATATTTTGAATATTATAATACATGAGCAAAATACTAACCACTTAATGTTCATATGAGAGTCAACATAAGGAGATTTAGACCAATCTATAGTTCAAAAGCCATAGAAACATAAGGATCAATTTTTATTTTATTTATTATAGCTTGATTTCAAACGATTAGTTTGCAAAGAGTCATTTGATCCCAGACTGGAAGAGGCATTTGGGGAACAAATCCCATGACAAAAGCCACCAAATATCAGAGACTCGTTCAAAACTATTTTGGGTACGTCTATACTACCTGCCAAATCGGCGGGTAGTACTCGATCTACTGGGGATCGATTTATCGCGTCTCATCTAGATGCAATAAATCGATCCCAGAAGCGCTCCCCGTCGACTCCGCAACTCCAGCACGGCGAGAGGCAGAAGCGGAGTTGACGGGGGAGCGAGCCTGCGCTGTGTGGACCCGATGTAAGTAAAATTATTTCGATCTAGGAAACGTCGACTTCAGCTACGCTATTCTCGTAGCTGAAGTTGTGTATCCTAGATCAATCCCCCACCACACAGTGTAGACCATCCCTTAGTCTCTCCTCTGTAATAACAATAATTTGTTTCTGAAAAGATGAAGAGCAGACAAAACTACCTCTCAGCTGATGTTTCTGCTGACAGGGGCAGCTCTAACTTTTTTGCCGCCCCAAGCAAAAAAAAACCCCAACCCCAAGCGCCGCCACGCTGAACAAAAAAACACTCCCCCCCCCCCCCAACGCCCACCAAAACAACTGTTTAAGGAAAAGGATGAAAAGCAGCAATCTTATGTTCCCTTCATATAAAATATACTACAGCACTTAGCAATATGAAATAGCAATTCAAAAATTAGCTACTACAACTTCACAGATTGAATAGAATAACTTAGAGGAGACTTGGGCCAAATTCTGCCTTCACTTACATCCCTACACCCCTACTGAAGTCAACAGGATTGAACTGGTAGACCACAGGGCAGAATTGGACCTAAATGTCTCATTCTAAATACAAAGACCACATATATGCATTTGACTTCAAAAAGATTTTGTGCACTGTCACAGGCTGGCTGGTTCCCTGTGACTGAAGTAAGTCCAACGCTTTTGTGCCGGAACAGATGCTCCCAGTTGAGCCGATTAAGGGGGTGGGGCTGCACTTGGGCTATAAACAGGGAAAGGGAGTTCAGTGAGAGCAGTGCTAGATGGTGAACTGCAGAATGAAAATACAGGGAGACGTAGAATCATAGAAGATTAGAGTTGGAAGAGACCTCAGGAGGTCATCTAGTCCAACCCACTGCTCAAAGCAGGACCAACCCCAACTAAATCATCCCAGCCAGGGCTTTGTCAAGCTGGGCCCTAAAAACCTCTAAGGATGGAGATTCCACCACCTCCCTAGGTAACCCATTCCAGTGCTTCACTACCCTCCTATTGAAATAGTGTTTCCTAATATCCAACCTAGACATCCCCCACTTAAACTTGAGACCGTTGCTCCTTCTTCTATCTGCCACCACTGAGAACAGTTTAGATCCATACTCTTTGGAACCCCCCTATAGGTAGCTGAAGACTGCTATCAAATCCCCCCTCACTCTTCTCTTCTGCAGACTAAATAAGCCCAGTTCCCTCAGCCTCTCCTCATAATGCATGTGCCCTAGCCCCCTAATAATTTTTGTTGCCCTCCGCTAGACTCTCTCCAATTTGTCCACATCCTTTCTGTAGTGTGGAGCCCAAAACTGGACGGAATACTCCAGATGTGGCCTCACGAGTGCCAAATAGAGGAGAATAATCACTTCCCTCGATCTGCTGGCAATGCTCCTACTAATGCAGCCCAATATGCCATTAACCTTCTTGGCAACAAGGGCACACTGTTAACTCATATCCAGCTTCTCATACACTGTAATCCCCAAGTCCTTTTCTGCAGAACTGCCGCTTAGCCAGTGGGTCCTCAGCCTGTAGCAGTGCATGGGATTCTTCCGTCCTAAGTGCAGAACTCTCCCCTTGTCGAACCTCACCAGATTTCTTTTGGGCCAATCCTCCAATTTGTCTAGGTCACTCTGGACGCTATCCCTATCCTCAAGCGTATCTACCTCTCCCCCCATCTTAGTGTCATCCACAAACTTGCTGAGGATGCAATCCATCCCACAATCCAGATAATTAATGAAGATGCTGAACAAAACCGGCCCCAGCACAAACCCCTGGGGCATTCAGCTTGATACCGGCTGCAAAGTAGACATCAAGCCATTGATCACTATCCGTTGAGCCCGACAATCTAGCCAGCTTTCTATCCACCGTATAGTCCATTCATCCAAGCCATACTACTTTATGGGGGGAGGGATAGCTCAGTGGTTTGAGCATTGGCCTGCTAAACCCAGGGTTGTGAGTTTAATCCTTGAGGGGGCCTTTTAGGGATCTGGGGCAAAAATTGGGGATTGGTCCTACTTTGAGCAGGGGGTTGGACTAGATGAACTCCTAAGGTCCCTTCCAACCCTGATATTCTATGATTTTATGAACTTGCTGGCAAGAATACTGTGGGAGACCGTATCAAAAGCTTTGATAAAGTCGAAGTATATCACGTCCACCACTTTCCCCGTATCCACAGAGTAGGGTGACCAGACAGCAAATGTGAAAAATCAGGACGGGGGTGGGGGGATAACAGGAGCCTATATAAAAAAAAGACCCCAAAATCGGGACTGTCCCTATAAAATCGGGACATCTGGTCACCCTACCACAGAGTCAGTTATCTCATCATTGAAGGCAATCAGGTTGGTCGTGCATGACTTGTCCTTGGTGAATCCACATTGACTGTTCCTGATCAGCTTCCTGTCCCCAAGTACTTCAAAATGGATTCCTTGAGGACCTGCTCGATGATTTTTCCGGGGACTGAGGTGAGGCAGACTGGTCTGTAGTTCCCCAGATTCTCCTTCTTCCCTTTTTAAAGATGAGCACTATATCTGACTTTTTCCAATCGCCTGGGACCTCCCCCCGATCACCAGGAGTTTTCAAAGATAATGGTCAATGGCTCTGCAATTACAATCAGCCAACTCCCTCAGCACTCTCGGATGCATTGCATCCGGCCCCATGGACTTATGCATGTCCAGCTTTATTAAATAGTCCTTAATCTGTTCTTTCACCACTGAGGGTTGCTCACCTCCTCCCCATATTGTGCTGCCCAGTGCAGCAGTCTGGGAGCTGACCATATCTGTGAAGACTGAGGCAAAAAAAGCATTGAGTACTTCAGCTTTTTCCCCTTCATCTGTCACGAGGTTGCCTCCCCATTCAGTAAGGGTCCCACACTTTCCCTGACCACCTTCTTGTTGCTAACATACCTGTAGAAACCCTTCTTGCTACCCTTCACATCCCTTCTAGCTGCAACTCCAATTGTGCTTTGGCCTTCCTGATTACACCCCTGCATGCTCGAGCAATATTTTTATACTCCTCCCTAGTCATCTGTCCAAGTTTCCACTTCTTGTAAGCTTCCTTTTTGTGTTTAAGCTCACCGAAGATTTCTCTGTTAAGTCAAGCTGGTCGCCTGCCATATTTGCTATTCTTTCTGCACATTGGGATGGTTTGTTCCTGCACCCTCAATAAGGCTTCTTTAAAATACAGCCAGCTCTCCTAGACTCCTTTCCCCCTCATATTAGCCTCCCAGGGGATCCTGCTTATCAGTTCCCAAAGGGAGTCAGTCTGTTTTTCTGAAGTCCAGGGTCCCTATTTTGCTACTCTCCTTTCTTCCTTTTGTCAGTATCCTGAACTCAAGCATCTCTCTTGCAGTGGTCCCTGAAGAAGGGAGTTATCTGTTCAAGCTGCAGGATGGAACAATACCTCAGGGAGGAGGTGCTATGCCCAGCTTAAGGCTGAGTGGAAGATTTGTTTTTATGTTTGCTTTTTTTGGACTATGGTGTTAATAAAGCAATTAGACCCATAAGGGGTTTTGAGAGGATGACCAAGAGAGTGTATGGAGTTATTGTTTAAGGCGGGGGTCTCCAAACTTTAGGAGACGAGGGCCACATCACATTTTTGAAGGGGCTTCGCGGGCCGGCTTTAGGGAGTGCGGGGCCCAATTTCAACAGGGCCCGGCCGCCAAAATACCGCCGAGGTGGCAGCAGCGTTTCAGCTGCCGCCGAAGTGCTGCTGAGGCAGTGGCAGCAATTGGTTGGGGGGCCGGACAAATTAAAGCGGTGGGCCGGATCCGGCCCTCGGGCTGTAGTTTGGAGACCCCTGGTTTAAGGAATCCTGAAGGAGGGGAAAAGGGTTAGGGCACTCAAGAGGCACCATAGGCCACACAGTGGTGTTCAGCTGGTGGCCATGGTATTACAACTAGTTTAGTCAGCAGGATCCACAAGCCCCCTCATGTCAAGGACGGATAATGGAGCTGAAAAGTTCTGAGCTTTTTTTTTTTTTTTTTTTTTTTTTAAAGGGGAGATGTTTACCCACCCAAGTTGGACCATGGAGGGAAGGCAGCAACTGGAGGAGTTCCTGATCCAGTTTCAGCATGCAGTCAGGCATCAGAAGCAGTGGACAGTGCTGCTAGATCCATGACAGTGACTGACCAGGCTTGAGAAACAGCTATGTTACCTAATGGGGATTTTGCAGAGAGAGAGAGAGAGACAGAGACAGAGATCCCAGATACAATGGAAGACTAAGGTTGGAGGCCTCACAGAGGGTATGTTTTGCCTGAGGGTGAGTGGGGCATATGAAGAACTTGCTCCATCTGAACTGTGACTTTAAAATGTGCTGTGCAGTGCTGGGCACAGAAGAAACTGGGAGACCCTGGAAGGTCCTCCATTGTCATTCAGGCCCAAGAAGGTGCAAGGGAAGGGGTGTACTCAAGGACTGTGTTTTTGCTGTGGGGAAATGAGGCACATCAGAAGGTATTGTTGCCCCATGAAGAGTTCACACTTTGGGAAACCTGGACACCAAGGATCACGATGCCTCAGGTAGCAAGGTGATCATTGGGAGGTATGGACCAAGAGGGGAAAGAGATGGACTGTGTGTTTCTGGTGTGAGAAAGTGGGTCACTTTAGGCAGACCTGCCCTCTTATGAGCAATGAACATGAGGAAAATGGTGTCTGTGAGAAGCAGAGAGGCTGGCAGACCAACAGAAGTAATTCCCCAGGCAGAGGGACCAGACGGAGGACAGGGTGGAGCAGATCTCACTACAAAGGCCAGTGGAGATAAGGGCCAAGGGGCAGTTTACAGCATCAGAATCTCCAGGGGCAGAAAAGTTGTTTAATCTGCTGGCAGAGGTACATGGGCAGGAGGGACAGATATTTCCCTTAATCAAGGTTGTAGAGAAGGAACTGAACCAGAATTTTGAGATGTAGAGGCTGATATACCAAGCAAAGAAAATGAACCAGATGATGCAAGAGGAGGCTAATGAGCTGGGAGGGGTCATTAGGAAAGCCATGCAACTGTAGGTTGGGGCAGACTCTGCAGTTACAGCAGCACCAATTACAGCTGCCAAGCTAATACAACAGTGAGAGGAGTGAATGTGAGAGCTTTGCTCTCTTTGTCTGAGAACCACCAAATGGAATTGGCCACTGTGAAAGAAGCCAAGTGATAGGCCCTGGAAGAGAGGGATAAGTCAATGGCTGACAAGCAGGGCTTGCCATTCCAAATGGAAATGTTAGAGGATGAAAGGGGTGAATTTCGTCTCCAGATGTCTGATGGGCAGAGAGTTCTCCAAGAGAGAAATAAATTACTCTTGAGATCAGCCAGGTGAGTTAAAATGAAGCCAGAACTGGAGAACCTGCCTCTGATGTGGCAAGGCCCTGAGCGGAGAGGTATATCACAAGAGTGGCTGGTCCCTGGTCATTGAAATAGGTCCAGCTCCCTTATGCCACAGCAGGTTCTCCCACTTGAGCCAATTCAGGAGGCGGGGCTGCACCTGGGCTATAAAAGGTCAGAAGGAGTTCAGCAAGAGCAATGTTAGAAGGGGAACTGCAGAGAGAAGCTGCAGGGAGAAGTGATCTTCTGCAGTGGTTTCTGAAGAAGGGAGTTGGCTACTCAGGTGGCAGGAAGGGCCATACCACAGGGAGAAGAGGCTGTGCCCAGCTTAGGGCTGAGTGGAAGATCTTATGTGTTTGCTTTTTGGAACTTTGTGTTAGTAAATAAATCAAACCCTAAGAAGGGCTGTGAGTGGATAAGCAAGACTGTGGAGTTTAAGGAGCCCTGAAGACGAGGAAAACAGGGCAGCTGGACAGGGCACTGCAGAGATACCCCTGGCCATTGGAGTTTGGGTAGTGGCCATGGCATTACATGACCATAAGGAAAAGCTTTAACAGGCTTCCTGATTCTTCTATAAGTGCACACCATTTTTAGTACAGAGATCTCACCTGATGGCAAAAATACACATCCATATCGTGCAACATCTCTACTGGGGCTGAGAGCACATATGCTGTACTGGATGGTAGATATTACAAGTTAACTATTGCAATCACAGTTTCCTAGTAAATGACCACAAGTCCGGGAGAGGAGGAACCATACTTGCCCAGCAATTATTAGTAAAAGTCATGATACATCTCCGCATAAGATGCCTTAGAGGATATTGAGTTCAGCATTTATAGGCCATATAGGTTGCACATTTGTAACAGAATTCTAGGCAGACTGCACTGCTTTGATACAGAGTCATTTATGAAGCCAGACCTTTAATTTCATTATTAGTACCACATAATTTTGCAATAAATGGATCATAAATAGAAAGGGAACCATATAAAAGCTTTGAAGAGTCCTAGTGCTTCAGACTATATGGTTCTGAGAGGCTACATTACCACACAACCATAAATCTTTGTTCAAGTGGGTGCACTAGGCTGCGAGAGGCTGCTCCCATCAAGGTTTCTGCTTATGAGTGAGGAAATCAAACCATCACAAGTCAACCCTGAGGTCTCCAAAAATAAAGGACCAGAGAAAAATAAAACTATGAAATTCTCATTTTCTACCATTCAGTGGTTTGAGATGGGGAGAGAGAAATAGGGGCACAAGAGCACATCCCGATCCAGATTGATGTTTCTATGGGAATCTGAGCCACCACCCACAGATCCTAGTCTCCTCTATAGATAAGCCTGGTAATAAGGTCATTCCACATACAAATTGATATTCTTCAGCAACAATCCAATTTGCCCCTTTAAATTACGCCAGATTTTAATAGTGGTATGGGATAGCCACAATTAGGTAAGTTTTATATAAAATTTGCAAGGAAAGCAGCTACTTGGATTTAATGATACCCTTTCACACACACTGTAAATTTCAGTTGGTTTTACTATGACTCTCCCCTCATTGATCATTCAGTTCTCTCTAGTCATCTTTGTTTAGTATGTCCTTACATTAGGGTACATTTAAAATTTCCTATGCTATACACAGTTTTCATCCACTGTATGCTTTTATTATAGGATATTGCTATTTCTTTGTTTAGTGCTTTGTTGGTATCTTAGCAACAGTGCACTGCATTCAAATACAGGGAAGGGTCTATCTTTCTTTATTGCCTAAGACAACTACTGCATGTGTGCTGTTTTAATATAAAACTATAATTGCCTATACTTTATTGTTTAATTACCAAAGACCCATCTCTTCTAATCACCTTTCTGTTAGGAACTCTAAATTGCAAAGCTGTTCTGATAATTCCAATAAACTTGGCACTGTTTCTGTTGGGATTTATCTTTCATATATTGTGATTGCAATTCAAATTTCAGGGAAAATGAAGAAATAAATGAAGAGAGCACAATGTTAAAATCTCCTTCCCAACTATCAGTTTTTAAATGGGAGAAATCTTTACAAGAGTTATAAAGTCTCATACCAAAAATATCAGGGATATGTAAATTCAGAGAAACTGTCTCTTATGGGAAGAGTTCACACCAGCAAATCTTAAATTGCCTAATCTCAGGAGTGTCTAGGTAATCAGAAATCCAGCCCTAAATTGTATATTGTAATTCAGTTGTATTTACTGTAATTACTTCAGCTAAGGCCTGGTCTACACTAAGAGTTTGTCGAATGTAGCAGCGTTAAATCGAATTAACCGTGGGCCCATCCACACAACGACGCCATTTATTTCGACATAAAGGGCTCTTAAAATCGATTTCTGTACTCCTCCCCGATGAGGGGATTAGCGCTAAAATCAATATGGCCGTGTCGAATTAGGGTTAGTGTGGACGGAATTTGACATTATTGGTCTCTGGGAGCTATCCCACAGTGCACCACTGCGACCTCTCTGGACAGCAGTCCGAGCTCGGATGCCCTGGCCAGGTACACAGGAAAAGCCCCGGGAACATTTGAATTTCATTTCCTGTTTGGCCAGTTTGAATTTCATTTCCTGTTCGGACATCGTGGCGAGCTCAGCAGCACTGGTAACGATGCAGAGCTCTTCAGCAGAGGTGACCAGGCAATCCCAGAATCGATAGAGGGCTCCAGCATGGACAGAACGGGAGGTGTTAGATCTGATAGCTGTATGGGGAGATGAATCCGTGATATCAGAGCTACGATCGAAAAAACGGAATGCAAAAATCTACGAAAAAATCTCCAAGGCCATGATGGACAGAGGATACAGCAGGGATGCAATGCAGTGCCACGTTAAAATTAAGGAGCTGAGACAAGCGTACCAGAAGACCAAAGAGTCAAACGGACGCTCTGGGTCAGAGCCCCAGACATGCCGCTTCTACGCTGTGCTGCATGCCATCCTAGGGGGGGCCACCACCACTACCCCACCCCTGTCCGTGGACTCCGAGGATGGGGTATTCTCATCAGTCGCTTCCTCTGATGTTTTGGCGGACGGGGAAGATGATGAAGGAGATTATGAGGATGAGGTAGTCGACAGCGCTCTGCACAGCGATTTCCCCAAAAGCCATATTTTCTTCCTCACCCTGACAGAGATCCCCTCCCAACCCTGTATCCTGGACCGTGAAGCCAGAGAAGGCACATCGGGTGAGTGTATCTTTTGAATTTAAAAGACATGGTTGTAAAGCAATTGGTTTTTAATGGTTACTTTGCCCTGAGGACTTGGGATGCATTCGTGGCCAGTACAGCTACTGGAAAAGTCTGTTAACATGTCTGGGGATGGATCGGAAATCCTCCAGGGACATCTCCATGAAGCTCTCCTGTAGGTACTCTAAAAGCCTTTGCAGAAGGTTTCTGGGGAGAGCAGCCTTATTGCGTCCTCCATGGTAGGAAACTTTACCACGCCAGGCTAGTAGCAACTACTTTGGTATCATTGCACGGCAAAGACTGGCAGCATACGGGCCCGGTGTTTGCTGGCATTCAAGCAACATCCATTCTTTCTCTGTCTGTGTTATCCTCATCAGAGTGATATTATTCATGGTTACCTGTTTGAAATACGGGAATTTAATTACGGGGACATTCAGAGGTGGCCGTTTCTACTGGGCTGTTTGCCTGTGCCTGAAAAGAAATCCTCCCCGCAGTTTCCAGCCATGCGGTGGGGGCGGGGGACCCTTCACGCTGAGCGGTTGGCGTTCAGCTAGCAGGGATCTTCCCTGGTACCAGCCATGCGGTGGGGGCGGGGAGGGGGACCGTTTATGCTGGGCAGTTGGTGTTCGGCTAGCAGGGATCTTCCCTGATACCAGCCACCCGGTGGGGGAGGGAAACCGTTCACACTGAGCGGTTTGCGGTCGGCTAGCAGGGATCTTCCCTGATACCAGCCACGCGGTGGGGGCGGGGAGGGGGAACGTTCACGCTGAGCGGTTTGTGGTCGGCTAGCAGGGATCTTCCCTGATACCAGCCACGAAGCGGGGTGATGGCTAAAGCGAGCATCCCAGAGAATGGGATGGCTGGAGTTACTTTGGTTTCTGCCGCTGCACGTCAACCAGCAAAGCACAGCACTAACTGGCCAACTCAAGGAGCTTTGCTTTGAACGGAAAAGGAGGGCGCTGCTGTTAATTAAGGTTTCAGAAGCCGAAAGTGTATGGCTTACCATGGCCACCTGCTAGCCGAATTCCGTTGCCCAGCCCTGGGTGTGTGATCTCTACACCAAAGGCCCAGGCACTCAATATAAAGATGCAAATGCGACCTTGTACTGAAAGCATATGTGCTAGGTACTGTGAATGGTGCTGTTCACCGCGAAAGAGTATATGCATTGTTCTGTAAAATGTATCTTTTTAAAAAATTCACTCCCTTTTTTTCATCCCACAGCTGCAACTGTTCCTAGGCCTCCCTCGGCATCTCCCTCCCAAAGGCTGTCGCAGATAAGGTGGAGGAAAAAATGCACACACGACGAGATTTTCTCTGAGCTAATGCAGTGCTCCCGCACTGAAGTAGCTCAGCAGAATGTGTGGAGGGACACAATTTCCCAATAAAAGCAAGCGGACAGCGAATGGGAGGACAGGAGGGACGCTTGAGATGAGAGGTGGCGGCAGGAAGACCAGAGGGTTACAGAGGCGATGCTTGGGCTACTGAGGGAGCAAACTGACACGCTCTGGCGTCTGTGGATGTTCTGCAGGAACAGAAGCAGGATGACAGACCGCTGCTGCAGCCCATCTGTAACCGCCCTCACCCCTCCCCAAGTCCCATAGCCTCCTCACCCAGAGTCCCAAAAACTCGTGGGGGAAGGCTCCGTGCGAACAACCACTCAACCAAGCGGATTGCTCAAGCAGCAGAACGCTATCATTCCCCAAGTTTTGAAACGGCCTTTCCTTCCCTCCTTCCTCCACCCCTCCGCCCGCACCCCACCCTGGCCACCATCCCAGTTCTCTCCCTTTCTTCCCAAATCTTGAATAAAAAATAGTTGTTTGTGAAACAATGGTGCCTTTATTTCCTTTCAAAGCAAGGTGCGCTCGAAGAGGGGGAAGGGGGTTGGTAATTAGAGAGGATAGGCAATATAAACATAGTAAACACATGGGGGCAGGTTCTCATCAAGGAAAAACAAACATAAGAGTCACTCAGTACCCTGGCCAATCAGGAAGCTAGTTTTCAAAGCTTCCCTGATGCGCACTGCTGTGCTCTTCTAATCTCCCTGGTGTCTGGCTGCGCGTAAGCTGAGGCCAGGCGATTTGCTTCAACCTCCCACCCCGCTATAAACGTCTCCCCCTTACTCTCACAGACATTGTGGAGCACACAGCAAGCAGCAATAACAATGGGTATATTGGTTTCGCTGAGGTCTGAGCGAGTCAGTAAGCTGCGCCAGCGCCCTTTCAAACATCCAAATGCACACTCCACCACCATTCTGCACTTGCTCAGCCTGTAGTTGAACAGCTCCTTACTACTGTCCAGGGTGCCCGTGTATGGCTTCATGAGCCGGGGCATTAGTGGGTAGGCTGGGTTCCCAAGGATCACTATAGGCATCTCCACATCCCCAACAGTTTCTGGTCTGGGAAGTAAATACCTTCCTGCAGCCATCTAAACAGACCAGAGTTCCTGAAGACGCGAGCGTCATGAACCTTTCCTGGCCATCCGACGTTGATGTTGGTGAAACGTCCCTTGTGATCCACCAGTGCTTGCAGCACCATTGAAAAGTAGCCCTTTCGGTTAATGTACTGGCTGCCCTGGTGGTCCGGTCCCAAGATAGGGATGTGAGTTCCGTCTATAGCCCCACCACAGTAAGGGAATCCCATGGCAGCGAAGCCATCTACTATCACCTGCACATTTCCCAGGGTCACTACCTTTGACAGCAGCTTAACGATTGCGTTGGCTACTTGCATCACAGCAAACCCCACGGTAGATTTGCCCACTCCAAATTGATTCGCGACTGACTGGTAGCTGTCAGGCGTTGCAAGCTTCCAGAGGGCCATCGCCACTCGCTTCTCAACTGTCAGGACTGCTCTCATCCTGGTGTCCTGGCGCTTCAGAGCAGGGGACAGCAAGTCACAAAGTTCCAGGAAAGTGCCCTTACGCATGCGAAAGTTTCGCAGCCACTGGGATTCATCCCATACCTGCAACACTATGCGGTCCCACCAGTCTGTGCTCATTTCCCGGGCCCAGAATCGGCGTACCACGGCATGAGCCTGCCCCATTGCCACCAGGATGTCCATTTTGCGGGGTGCCATTCTCAGAGAGGTCTGTGTCCATGTCCTCGTCACCGCGCTGCCGTAGCCTCCTCGCCTGCTTTCTCAAGTTCAGGTTCTGGATAAAGCGCACGATAATGCACGAGGTGTTAACGGCCATAACTGCTGCAATGATCTCACCGGGCTCCATGCTCACCGCGCTATGGCGTCCGCGCTTTCAATCCAGGGAAAAGGGCGCGAAATGATTGTCTGCTGTTGCTTTCCCGGAGGGAAGGGGGGAGTGACTGTTGAATGACGACATGTACCCATAACCACCCGCAACAAATTTCTTGCCTCATCAGGCATTGGGAGCTCAACCCAGAATTCAAATGGGCAGCGGGGACTGCGGGAACTGTGGGATACGTACCTACAGTGCACCGCTTGGAATGTCGACGCTTGCCCCGGTACTGTGGATTCACACCGCCGATTTAATGTACTTAGTATGGACACACACGTTCGACTTCATAATATCGGTTCCCAAAAATCAATTTTGGTAAAATCGGACTACAGTCATAGTGTAGACATACCCTAAGGTAGAAATCAAACCCTAACATCTACTGCAAGAGTTGTATGGATATAGTAGGAGTTACAACTTTGAAAGAAGATAAAAGAATCTAAAAGGAAAGCAGTATAAATCATTATGATTTGCTGGAAACCACGGCTAGTTATTCTTGAAAACACAACTAGCATATCACTGTAGTTAGTATTTACTTGCTGTTCGTGTTGACTACTGGACGATAATACATTTGAATCAATAAAGTACGAACTTCCAGATTCTAAATCTGGAATGTTAAAGAGTCTTATTAAGAAGTTGTGTTTCCTTGTTAATCAATATAAATTATATTTTAACAGTTTTCCAAAAAAGAAGACTGTATTCATGAACTTATCTTATGTTCTACTTCTATTCAGTGCAAATTTGTTATTTCAAATATGTGAGAGCCATCAACCGAATTTAAGTATTGAAAACTTTGTCCCAATAAACCCAAGAAGCCAGAAGCTGGAATCATTGAACATTATTTCACAGCAGTACAGTGTTCTAAAATGTGTGCCTAAATCTGCACAAAACTCATATTTATGTAATGTAGAATGTTGCAATTTTAGTGATTAGGAGTGCAGCCTTATGAAATAAATCTTATAATTAATAAAATATTTTGGTGCAAGTCTGATATGTTTAAACTGACTGGCACTTCAGGGACATTTTCAGATACAGTAGAAAGTGAGTTTTGAAGCAGTGATAGGAAATAGTGGACAACAATTATGTCCTGTGAATGACAGAAATTTAAGATCCCAGGCTCCGCAGGAATCTTTCAACACTTGCAAGAGGCATGGGGAAACAGGCAAAATAATGTCTCATACCATATTTTAAAATATTTTACATTTTACACCAACTTCCAGAAGTGATCTGATACAAAAGGATCTGTCTCTGCTACACTGTTTTAACTTACTTTACAGCAAACAGCATGGACAATATATTAACGTATATAATTCTGTGGAAATTCAGCCATAAAATGATCTTTTTTTAATACCGTTTTTCTGAAAATAGTTTTTTTTCACATTTACATATGTGATGTCTCTCTAGACTCTTACCAAAGACGAAGGCACACATTTTCAGAAATGGGTATCTAAAGTTAGGCATTTAAATTCATATTTGGGTGCCTAAATAAATACCTTAATTTAGACACCATCCACAACTCCTGTTGACTTATTTGTGCATCTATCTTTAGGCAATCTAGTTTGAAAATCTAAACCTACACGACCATAAAGGGAAAGGGGAAATACTGCAGCTACACTAAATTAATTCACCCAATGTTACTATCTTAAACCAGAAGGAGTCACATCCCCTAATATGTTTGCTTACTTATACATACCTACTCGAAGTAAAATAATAATAATAAACTAAAAAAACAAACTGAACAAATTTGATGCCTTACTTATTAATTGATTTGTTTCTAAAGAACTGACATTTCTCAAACTCTAATGAGTCAACAGCCGTTTCTCTTAGACATGATGGGGTTTAGATAGCAAAATGTGTTTCATTTTGAGCACTGAGCAAACGAAATCTCATTTTTTCACCTAGCTACATCAATATGGTTGGTCTAACATGATTTGTTCTTGATTAATCCATACTGTTAATTATCATCTTATCTTCTAGGTGTTTGCATATTGATTGCTTAATTATTTGATCCATTATCTTTTCTTGGAGAATACCATCTCAACAGCCCCTTCTCTTATATACTAAAGGGGCACTCTTGCTTAAGCACTGCAGCTGAAAGCAACTGTTGCCATGTGACATATTCTTTTGTAATCTCAGTGGCCTCAAAGTTTTCTTGAACTGTGATTATTCTTTTCCAGAGTAATCTACAGAGGCCAAAAGATAAATTTCTTTCTCAAGTGTTGTATGCTGCAGTGTTGCCAACTCTTGTGAGTCCTGAGGTATTTGGGCTTTCTCAAAGCCCCAGCTCCTGGAGTCAAGTAATTACATCACAATCTAAACTTTCCTTCAAAAACAAAAAAATCTTATTTCTAGCCCTCATGGTTGGTAAGAAAAGCCTGAAAGTAAAAGAACAGAATACAAAATGTGCTATTTTTAAAATCTTGTGATTTTTAAACCAGGATCAAGAATTTTTGAGCCTCACATTTTTTGAATACTCGTGACAGCAATACTTCAGAGGATGGTTTGTAGTTACTTTAATTTTTTACAGTGTCCTAAAGTTTCCAAATATTATTTCAAATCTCAAATTTCATTCTCACCAAAATATAGCCTTTGCAACTACTGTCATCCTTACTGAATATTTAGTATTTTAAAAACCCATTTATATATGTAAAAAAACATTTATATACACAAGTTCATGCATTGGCATACAAGGTTTTTTGTTGGTCTACTTGAAGATACTTTAACAAAATACTTCAGACAAGTCACTTACAGGTGACTGGTTTACTGGTCACTTAGAGGTGAGTTAATAAATACAACAATATTAGGTGTTCATGTCATTCAGTCTTATGAAATAAGTGACTAGTCATAACTGTACTGCTAGCATACAACAAAGCTGAATATCATTTTGGACAAAATATTATTCTGTGCTGAGTGAAACGTTATGGGTCGAGTTAAAACTCCTCTGAGATTGACATGTGTGAACTCACCCTTCAATTAACATTATAAGCAAAAGCTCCCACTTAAGAAAAAAGGTGCATGTGAACTAGCTTTTGGCTCAGTAATGTTTTGGGTAGGGGTATGTGGGGGTGTGGGTGTGGAAGAGAACACACAATAACTGAGGACAGACAAGAACAGAAAGAGAGAGCCAAGAGGAGCCTGTAAGCACAGCATGACCCTGGAAAAAGCTAGAGAGAGCTTCTGGGTCTGATGTTGGCTAAAGAGACTTGGGGACTGTAAGCTCAGAAACTGTTCCTTTTTTGTTCTTGGTTCTTTCTGCATTCAGAGACACAGGGCTTTGTACATTCCTTGTAAATAAATAAATGACTGCATCAAAGAAATCCCAGACTCCATCAATTTCTGCTTCCAACGGGAACATCCCCAGGGCCCCAAACTTTGACAAGCCACTCAGGCCGAAAAGGAGCAACAATACTTTAAATGTAAAATCTTGCTGTCAGGAAGCCAGCCACTGCACACGACTCTTCCTAAATTCAAAAGCAAGCTCCAGTTATTCAGCTGAAGACAAACCAGGGGGCTGCACTCCATTTTACAAATGGGGCAAGTGTGGGGAACTCTGTTATACAAAAGTCGAAAAAATTTACAAGTAAATTTACAAACCTGTTCACATCATCTTAGTTTTACAAGTACCATTCCAAATTTTCTCTATCAGTTTTTGCTAATTTAGCTATGACTGTGTCAGGGTATGTAACCTTCAATGCGAAGATACTGTGGGTGAGAATTTTTTTTATCTGTCTCATCATATTACTTAATCTGTACTTTGTTTGTGACAGTTAACTGTAACAGATCTACAGTAGTTTAAGATACTTCGTAATTTGTATAGTCTTCTAAACAATAGTTAAAGGCCATACAGTAAAAAACAAATGGAAATCCCCACACACCAATTAAACTGAACACTATAAACGAAAAGTATCTCAGTAGCTATTTAAATCATGAGGTAACATCAGTTAAATGACACTTATTTTGTATCCTTTTTTGGGTATGCATTATAGAACGCAAAAAATTAAAAGCGAAGAAGTGTTTTTCCAGTTCTGGTATTGTAGGATGTATGCTATAAGTCCTGTGAAAGGGAAGGTGAGTAGAATTTCCACATACATTGCATAATCTAAAATTATACCATTGAAAATAGTGGGCCATATACTTACCAGTTCTACATGAAATGGGATAAAAGACTGGAAATATTTTTAATATTAAGAAATGATTGAAAATTAAAATTTAAGTAGATACAATTATGTTAAAATAAAATAAAGAAATAATATTTTAAAATGCTATAAATAGTAAATGTCTATAGTCTACTGTAAAATTTCAGCCTTCGTCTTATAGAATCATAGAAACGTACGGCTCTCAAGAGGTCAAGTCCAGTCCCCTATGCTGAAGCAGGACCAAGGAAACTTAGACTATCACTGACAGCTGTTTGTCCAATCTTTTCTTAAAAACAATCAGTGATGGGAATTTCACATTCTCCCTTGGAAGCCTATTCCAGAATTTAACTACCCTTATAGTTACAAAGTTTTTCTTAATATCTAGCCTAAATCGCTCTTGTTGCAGATTAAGTCCACTACTTCTTGTCTTATCTTCAGTGGACATGGAGAACAATTGATCACAGTCCTCTTTATAACTGCCCTTAATGTATCTGAAGACTTATCAGATCCCCTCTCTGTCTTATTTTCTTAAGAATAAATATGCCCAGTTTTTTTAACCTTTCCTCACAGATCAGGTTTTGTAAGCCTTTTATCATTTTCTGTTGCTCTCCTCTGGGCTCTCTCTAATTTATCCACATCTTTCCTGAAGTGTGGCACACAGAATTGGACACAGTACTCCAACTGAAGCCTCACAGTGCTGAGTAGAGCAGGACAATTATGTCCTGTGTCTTACATTCAACACTCCTGTTAATATATCCCAGAATGATATTAGCTTTTTTTGCAACTGCACTGTATTGGATGGTGTAAGGCTGGCTGAGGGAACTGCAGGATCTCAGACAGGGCAGTGCTGGCAGATGCTGGCAAGAGTGAGAAGGAGCTCTGGGCTGGTTGCTAGGACTCCATCAGGACAAGGTCCTGAAATAAGGGTGAAGATGGTGCAGGGAGGAGTATAAAAATATTGCTTGAGCATGCAGGGGTGTAATCAGGAAGGCCAAAGCACAATCGGAGTTGCAGCTAGCAAGGGATCTGAAAGGTAATAAGAAGGGTTTCTATAGGTATGTTAGTAACAAGAATGTGGACAGGGAAAGTGTGGGACCCCTACTGAATGGGGCAGGCAACCTAGTGACAGATGATGTGGAAAAAGCTGAAGTACTCACTGCTTCTTTTGCCTTGGTCTTCACAGACAAGGTCAGCTCCCAGACTGCTGCACTGGGCAGCACAGTATGGGGAGCAGGTGAGCAGCCCTCAGTGGTGAAAGAACAGATTAAGGACTATTTAGGAAAGCTGGACATGCACAAGTCTATGGGGCTGGATCTAATGTTGGGAATCATTAAGAAAGGGATAGATAATGAGACAGAAAATATCATATTACCTCTATATAAATCCATGGTATGCCCACATCTTGAATACTGTGTGCAGATGAGGTTGCCCCATCTCAAAAGAGATATATTAGAATTGGAAAAGGTTCAGAAAAGGGCAAAAATGATTAGGGGTATGGAACAGCTTCCATATGAGAAGAGATTAATAAGACTGGGACTTTTTTGTTTGGAAAGGAGACTATTAAGGAGGAATATGATAGAGGTCTATAAAATCATGATTAATGTGGAGAAAGTAAATAAGGAAGTGTTATTTACTCCTTCTCAGAGCACACAAACTACAGGGTCACCAAATTAAATTAATAGGCAGCAGATTAAAAACAAACAAAAGGAAGTATTTTTTCACACAACGCACAGTTAACCTGTGGAACTCCTTGCCAGAGGATGTTGTGAAGGCCAAGACTAACAGGGGTAAGAAAAGAACTAGATAAGTTCAGGGAGGATAGGTCCATCAATGGCTACTAGCCAGGATGGACAGGGATGGTGTTGCTAGCCTCTGTTTGCCAGAAGCTGGGAATAGGCGACAGGGGATGGATCACTTGATGATTATCTGTTCTGTTCACTCCTTCCGGGGCACCTGGCATTCGACATTGTTGGAGGACAGGATACCGGGCTAGATGGACCTTTGATCTGACCCAGTATGGCCGTTATGTTCTTATATAACAAAACTGATAAAAAATACTGGAGAGTCTAGCCAGCTTTGATAGGAGTTTAGGCCTGTGGAGACAAAAACTCAACTTGGTTCATTTTAGCTTAGATTGTTTTAAATTACAGGTTTTTCAAAATTCTGATTCACTGTCATTTTTTCAGTTTTCAGAAGGTTCCTGGCTTCTCTTCAAATCCTTCCTGATTGATTTCTGTCATGGAGTCATTATGGGGAATAACTTCACTATTTTGGAACATATTGTTCTGCATGTTCAGTTTCAGGTCCCAATCCTGCAGCTGACTCTGCCTGGGCACCAAGGCCTGCAGATCTGGAGTCAGTTGCAGAATTGGGACCTTAATATTTCAGACCACCTTGTTACCCTTCTGTTCAGATACCTTCAATTAATGGTATATATTATTTTATTTCAGATAATTTCTCTTCCAGTATTTACTTATGCTGCCCTAACCATCGGATAAGAATCATATTTAGGTATCCACTGTTCTATATTTTTTCATATACTTCCAATGATTAATAAAGACAAGTATCAATTACATCCTACACATTTTCATCTAATCACATCTCTCTCAAAGGTTTATCGAAACTATTAGTTCTAGCAACTGCTATATTAACATTTACTTTCAGTTAATAGTTTAAAACATACTAATATTATTCTGGATCAAACTAACAATTTTCAGATCCAAAAGAATATATTTGAAAAAAGATTCTGATTTGAACACTCCTAATCGGAATATTGGATGGGCAGATATAGGATATTAATTTAAAATTCTAAAATACAACTTTCACAGAAAGCTGCAAATTCATTTAAATTAAATGTGATTTTATTTGCAGAATATACTATACAAGTGTCACCTGAGTGAGAAAAAGAGACGGCTAGATACCGGTTTTGGTGGGTACAATCGACCCATGTCACAGCTACCCACTATGTTTGGGGTTTGAGCCCTGTGTCCAATACAAGTAATGGATGTTGATGAAAGAATAGTTAACAAATATTTGTCGCATACATGATATTTTGATATCAGACATTCATTCAATGATTTTTAAGGTATAATGTTCGACTTCAAAGAATTCCCTCACAAGAGGGAACCCACAGCAAGAACTGAACTAAAAGAAAAAAACGAAAAAGAAAAAATAAACAGTACTTACATATTTATAACTCCATCTAGATGATGTTTTGAACAAAGCTGCTGGCTGCTCTTGTCTTGTTTATGTTGATTCTGCCCCAACTGAACAAACCTATGAATAGCAGTGGACAAACGTATAAGTCATAAAGAGAGCAAGAACTATTTGCAATAACTTAGTGAATTAATGAAAATGACAGTTCTGTACAATTTGTAGCGACATGCAGTTTCAGTAAGTCACACTGAGTACATTAAAGGACAGCTGGAACACTGACCTCACTTTACTCAAAAGTGAGAGTCATGATGATTAATACACTTGGCCTAGGGTTTTTTTTTTTTTTTAAAGTTGCATTTAAAATTTTAGTGTGGGTACATTTTGGGCCCCTTTCACGTTAGCTAGGAGGAGGTCTTGCCCACTGGTAGGTTTAGCTTACTATTTCACAGGCAGCAGATGGGGTCATCAGCAAGAGGAGACAGTCAGAGTTAACTGCTCTTTCCAACAGCATGAACTCTCCACAGAAGATCTCTAGGAGGAGAGAAAGAGGAGCACCTAGGTGCTACTATTGGAATTGGGTGGTAGGGCAGTTGTACAGAGAAGTAAGCTAAATAGATGGGAATTTGGCTCAAGTTCCATGCAGATAAGTCTGACTCTGATCTCTCTCCTACTTCACTTGCATAGCGGTGAAAAGCTGCCCTCCCATTTTACCGGTTTCAGCTATTTACTTGGACAACCCTTTGATTTGCCATCAGAAGGATATGCAATCTGTCTTCCTCCCATATCCTGTCTATACTTTCAGAGTAGAGGATTTCCTCTGCTCCCACAAAGCTTGTGGAAAGGACAGAAACACACATTGGGTTCCCTCCAGGGAGCAGATGAAAGGGAAATCAGTAGAAGAGCTGAGAAGGATGAACCAGGCTAGTGGCTATGTAGGGAAAATGGGAGGGAACTCAGAAACTCCATTGCATATGGCAGACTTTGAGCTCTTTAGCAACAGAATTCTCCCTGCCCCAGCCTCAGTAAATTCAAGTCATGATCTTATACTTGATTTCCTAAAAGGAGGCTTTTAAAAAAATAGTCAATAACTTGCATATAGTCAAATAATATTAGGACTGATTCTTTTAAACTATTTTAGAAAAAAAGTATTTGGATTTTAAAATAGAGGGCAATTATCAATAGAATTGAAGCAACTGCATATAATACATGAAATGTATAATATTCCATTGCATTAATTCTCTCTGTGTGGCTTTCATCTTTCCTCGGGCTCCAATGTACGCATGACTATACAATTTCTTAACAACAACAGGAAGATACACATTCTTCTAATCCTAAACGCAGAGCAATATATGCAGTTTTTGGAAATACTGCATCCTTCTAACAAGTCAACTGAGGATGTTTCTTTTTCCTTGTCTATTTTATTTAAGATTCCCAAAGTATCTGACAGCATGTCAGCTATAAAATGACTCAAAGTTTAACTATACAGATTACTCTTTCAGCTTCCAGTAGTATCTAGAATCAAAATAAGACTTACTATTCAATTATGAAAATAATTGAAATGAAAGTAACCAGTTAGATACTTTCAGCTTTTGATTTTCTATTTTAATTTCAAGTGCAAGAGACAACTGCTGAAATTGTGGAGGAAAAACAAGTTTAAATATCCAAATGAAGGATAATAGAAGGTGAGTTAGGACTTCCCCTAGTACAATAGTACAATCATCTGGGTTTTTAAAAAACCTTAGTCAACTGATTTAAATTATCCAATAATCTGATGGCCCTTTTTATGCTAAGAGGTGAAATCCTGACCCCACTGGAGTCAGAGTTCCATGGACCTCTGTAAAAGCCAGGAATTCATCTTTTGTCTTCATTTCCCTTGTTAAAAAAGACCGAAGTGAGGACTATTATAATTTTGTGAAATACATTTATTCTCAGATATCTATCTATCCCAGGGGTAGGCAACCTATGGCATGCGTGCCAAAGGCGGCACACGAGCTGATTTTCAGTGGCACTCACACTGCCCAGGTCCTGGCCACCGGTCCGGGGGACTCTGCATTTTAATTATCAGAGGGGTAGCCGTGTTAGTCTGGATCTGCAGAAGCGACAAAGGGTTCTGTGGCACCTTATAGACTAACAGAGGTATTGAAGCATACATCTGCTTGCATCCGAAGAAGTGGGTATTGACCCACGAAAGCTTATGCTTCAATACCTCTGTTAGTCTATAAGGTGCCACAGGACCCTTTGTCGCTTCTGCATTTTAATTTAATTTTAAATGAAGCTTCTTAAACATTTTTAAAACCTTATTTACTTTAAATACAACAATAGTTTACTTATATATTATAAACTTATAGAAAGAGACTTTATAAAAATGTTAAAATGTATTACTGGCACGTGAAACCTTAAATTACAGTGAATAAATGAAGATTCGGCACACCACTTCTGAAAGGTTGCCGACCCCTGAGCTATCCTAACAGAGTACTACTGTAAGGTTCTTGATGAAAAGTGCTATAAGAGCTAGCCATTATCATCATCAAGAGACTGGAGAGGGAGTGCTGTTATGTCAGTTTGGCCTTACTACGTTTGTAAAACCAAAAGTGGATAAAATGTGAGAAGTTATTTTAAATCTATAAAAGTGTTGTGCAAAAATTGTTTATAAAAATACAAGTGGAATAGAAGAAAGGATGCAAGCTACATGTGTTTGAAGGCTCCTGGTCAGGTCACAACATTGTTTTAGCATCTGACCAAGATTTGCCTCAGCCTGGACAGTGATAAAACGGGGGATAGCCTGATTCTCCAGAATGTTCAAGTTTCATCACAAAGCTACCAATCAACACAAATCAGTTCATAGTGGACATGGCTAGCAATGGACCATGACCAGAACACTGTATCTTGCACTCATAACTAAAGGCCTTCTGCAGCTGCTGATTTGGCAGCAATTTCTGAACAGCTCCTGGTGGTCAAAAAACAACTGACTGTTGGAACAGTGGGGCCATATGTACATTACACAGCCTGTGTTGGCATGGCTATGTAAGTCAGCTTAGTTGCTTCTACCCTATGGGCTCTGCCAGCCTAACTATGTTGCAGAGGATGTGTGAATATTTCACACTCCAAGGTATTATAGCTATGCTGTTACAACTCTGAAGTTTAGATCAGGTCTGGGAACAACTTAAATACTTCACCCTCCCTTACCCCGTCCAGGTCTAGTGCTTAGAACCATCAAGCACAAGTGTGAAGTGGACGATAACTAAAAGTGGAAATCTTAAAGAACTGAGGGTACGTCCACACTACCCACCCGATTCGGCGGGTAGTGATCGATCTTCTGGGATCGATTTATCGCGTCTCATGCAGACACGATAAATTGATCCCAGAAGCGCTCCCCGTCGACTCCGGAACTCCAGCTCGGCGCGAGGAGTAAGCGGAGTCGATGAGGGAGCGAGCCTGCGCCGCGTGGACCCGCAGTAAGTACTTTTAATTCGATCTAAGATACGTCAACTTCAGCTACGCTATTCTCGTAGCTGAAGTGGCGTATCTTAGATCGACCTCCCCCGCAGTGTGGACCAGGCCTGAGATAGGTACCTTAGAGAAACAGTTATGCCTTGTTCCATATGTCAACAGAAAAGGTCTTATAAATTACAAATAAAGTTAAATCTTTTTTTCCTAAAATACTCTAAATTGGTTGATAAACATAAGCTAAGAACATATCACATGAAGAGAGAGACTATAGTGAATTAAAATTTCCCCTCACAATTCAGAGATGGTTCACAACATAAGTAATGTAATTAGCCAGCCATTACACACTGTAAAGCAAATCTAAAGCGGCACAGCTGAATTTCAATGCATGGCTTGTAGTTATTCACTTGAAAAACATGTATGTTTAAGTTTTCATTATGAGGTGTAGTTTTCTACTGCATGGTGCTCCATTAATTAATTCAAAAGTTTAAGCAGGTGTTTGAAACATTGATTTACCAGACTTATAATTGATTTGCACACCATGTGACTGGATAAGCAGTTGCTCTCTTGGCAACAGCAACACAGGCCTTTACAAATTAGAAGAGACTCTAATTTCAATCTAAATTTCCCTGACTGTCTTCCTATTATTCTGCTTTTCCTGACTATAATTTACTAACACAAAGGGCCCAGTTCAGAAAACCATCCCTACTCAGGACAGCATTTAAAGTTAAACAAGTGCTTAAATGTTGTCATGAATAGAGATGGACTTAAGTATATGCTTAAATGCTTTTGCGAATTGGATCCAAAGTACTTCCTTATAATGGTGATACAGAGTAATCTATATAGTTACTATTTCATCAAACCATGATATTGGAGTCCCAGTCAATTTGGCTTCAACCACCTGCTATTAAACCTATGAAGAATTTGTACAAGAAAGTTATCGTTTAAAATCTTCATGCCACTGTTATTATGAGTTACCCTCCTAGTTTGGTAATTTCCCCCCACTTTTCCACTAGTTGCCTGTATGCCAGATTTAATAATTGGTTCCAGTCTCACATGAAAACCAGCAATTTTAAACCTTATGATAGTTGCCTCTGCTGAGACAGAAAATGCCTAAGTAGCTTCTGAATGACCTGGCATATAGCAAAAAAGGTCTAAATATTTGAAGAAAAGGTTGAATACCAATTAGAAACATTTTTACTGGAACATTCCCAGCCAAACAAAATTTTATATAAGAGGTTATAGCTAACACTTGTGCCTCTAGGCAGAAGACAGAAACATAATAGTTTTCTTACAAAAAGGTTAATTTATGTAATTTTACATGCATTTTATAGCAAAGGCTGTTTAACGGATGAGACATTTAAATTATTTAAAAAAAATATTCTCCCAAGTTGCAGAGCTCTAATGTTGACATTCTGTAAATTAGTGTAATACAACATTTGAGAACAAATGCGAAAAACTGCAAACTATGTACTTGTAAATTAAAGAGCCACTATTCATTTGAGTTTGGCTCTTGTTCCTGGAAAAATGTTAACTGATAATTAAGTCCATTTGATTTAACTAGCAAATTTTGCACTTGGAGGCATCTGAACAGCTCCATATTGAAGTTAAGAGAATTGCGTGCACACATACGAGAGAGTTTGATTTTAAAGACACAGAATAGTAAAATACCGCCAGCTTCAAGTTACCTTTAGTGCTAGTGCCATACCAGAACAATGTTTAAATAAATTTTGAAGAAAAAGGAGCAATTTCTCATACAAGAGTATTTAACTAGCTCCAATCATCACTTACTGATTACGACTGAGAATTTTCTTACCTTGTATATATTGTGAGGTCATCCTCTGAAGGAACATCTGAGAGGTTAATCCCATATATATCTTTCATGGACTGAACTATGTTCTGGGGGGGAGGAAAAAACAACCAACCAAAAGTAAGTCTTTCAGAAATAGAATACTACGCTAATTTCCAAACAAAAGTTTATTAGCTATAACTGAATTCTTTCTAGATCAGAAAAAGAAAGTATTTTAATAAATGCAAATAAAACCAACAAAAAAGCCTCTCCTGTACTTCCTGCCAACCTTTCTAGGCTGATATTGAATCTTTTAAGAAGAATTTTTTTTAGATGTATTCTTCATTTTATTTGTTCAGTAAGAAAGGAAAATGTTACTGAAATAGACACAATATGATAGCATGTAGTATAATCCATCAATCTGGAAAGAATCTGAGATTTCGTTTATTGCTAATATAAAATACAATATAAAAATTTGTATAAGTAATTTTTATTTGTGGATATATTACAAGTTGTACGCTTTTATGATATTTTATTTATTTTCAGTTTAGGAAAGAAAACATTATACAAGCCATTTACAATAAGCTTTCATCATTTATCTTCTTGCTCTATACTATGTAAAGAAAACCCCTAATTTTCTTCAGACTAAATTATTTTAGTTTCCATTTTAGTATAAAAAAGTTACATGTTCATGAAATATACAGGTCCAGTGTACAGGGTGCTGATGTGCATTTGCATGATACTGTGTCCTATTTTAAGGTTCAACCCCTTAAAACTGACAAGGGTCATGTGACTGCAGGTTGCAAGCAGTACATGCTATAAAACAGAGACAACTACTCTTAGTAGTGAAAGACCCAGAAACAGAGATGGACTATGGAGAGTTGGATGTGTCCTGGCAAAGAGTGGGAAGGGAAGTATTTCTTTCCAAGTGTTTTGTATTACATTAAGTCTTTTGTATTGTCCATTGTTAACAAAACCTGCCCTGAGGAAAGGGATTTGGAACCTGAGGAAAGGGATTTGGACTGCCCAGCTGGTGAATCTGCTACCAGCCTACATAAAGGTATAAATTAGGTATAAAAATCACATTAGCAGATAACAGAGGATGTGTCAAATCCAAACAACAGTTGTTTTTTTTTAGAAAAGCCTTTTTCAAAATATTAAGACAAGGACAACACTAGAACAATTTTTGTTATTATAGTCTGTCTTCTTTGTGTTACCATAAGATTTAAGTGTTATTAATTTTTGCAATTATAAAGAACAATTTGTATTTCTTTAGCACCTTTCCTCTAAAGATCTCAACATATTCTGTAAACTTTAATGAAGTAAACTTCACAACATGTGACCTACGTAAACATCAACCCTACTTTACAACTCTTATTAAGCCTGTAGCATTTACAAGCATCACCGTAGCCAATTTAATTGGGCATAAGCTTTCGTGGGACATAACCAACTTCATCAGATGCAAAATAGAGTAAGCAGGTATAAATATACAGCACATGAAAAGATGGGAGTTGCATTACCAAGAAGGGGGTCAGTGCTAACGAGGCCAATTCAATCAAAGTGGATGTGGCTCATTCCCAACAATTGACAAGAATAGGTGAATATCAATGGAGGGAAAATTCTTTTTTGTAATGACCCAGCCACTCCCAGTCTTTATTCAGGCCTAATTTGATGGTGTCAAGTTTGCAAATTAATTCCAGTTCTGCCAGTTTCTTGTTGAAGTCTGTTTTTGACGTTTTTTTGTTGAAGAATGGCCACTTTTAAATCTGTTATTGAGTGTCCAGGGAGATTGAAGTGCACTCCTACTGGTTTTTGAACGTTACAATTCTTTCTGTCTGATTTGTGTCCATTTATTCTTTTGTGTAGAGAGGGTCCCGTTTGGTCAATGTACATGGCAGAGGGGCATTGCTGGCACATGATGGCATATATCACATTGGTAGATGTGCAGGTGAACAAACCCTTGATCGTGTGGCTGATGTGGTTGGGTCCTATGATGGTGTCCCTTGAATAGATATGCGGACAGAGTTGGCAACAGGGTTTGTTGCAGGGATTGGTTCCTGGGTGACATTCTTAAAATGTTCATGTTTAGAAACTGTCTAAATATGCATGCTCAAAGTTGCTAACTTTAAACATTCATAACTTTAAACATAATTAATTGTCTTCAAATTCAGTTTTTTTTTATTCACAGCAAAATTTATAAAAACCCAGCTTCCGACATTTGAATCATCTTGGTTCAACAATTTTTAGTTTTTTCCACATTTCTATAACTTAAAAAACAAAGATTCAATTTTGATGATACTTAAAAAATAAAATAAAAACCAAACAAAACCAAAAATAACTACAGGGTGAGGCCAACGATGTGCAAAAAGAGGGGCAGAATGAAAGTAGGTATTACATGCTAACTGTATAAAGCATTATCAGCACATACCAAATAGGTGCATTAAAATGTTCACAATTCAAACTAGAAGCCTCTCTTTATGAATGCTGACTACATTTAATTTGCTTTAATATAAAAATAATTAGTTCTACACTGTACTAAGAATCTACTAGATGCAGATATGCCAAATATAAGGATTAACTTCTACTGTACAATAGATAGTTGACTTTATTTCTTTTGACTTTGTTACCATTGCTGCCTCATAACTCAAAGCCCAGAACACAAATATTTGACTGTTCTGTAATAACATTATTTACTCAAGAATGCACCTGAAGCATATGCAGAAAATATCAGAGATATTTTAAAAATTATAAACTAAATGACAACTGACACTTTGATCAATGTCAAAGTTGTCCATTTTCCTAGTTTAGAAAACGTGCATCTATGCTGGTACATTATCGTTCCTTTTTAGTATAGGTACTATTCAAATGATGATAGACATTTCTGCAAACAGAAAAGAATATTAAAAACTCTGTTCTTTTTGGAAGTTGAAACAAAATATACTTCTGTTACATTCCTGCAGTTCACAGGTTCTCAAAAATAGGAGTTTCTTGAATTATATATTTTTTAATCCTTTTCAGTCATAGCTATTTGCATAGATTATTTTCTACTATATTATTAGTTCAGCCCTCATGTTTCAAAACCCTGCATTATAGCTTCTCTTTGGATAACTGCATGCTGGGATCCATGACAAATAATGGCTATTGCTGAAATGTTAATTTCAAAACACTCTCTCAAAAGCCCATATCTGATGCTCCAATTAACTCAGTTATGGAAACTAACAGCATTGTGTAATCTAAACCAAGAGCAACTAGTGAATATACATCAGGTTTGGTGTCTAACATACTCTTTTACATTTGATATCTGCACAAAAAAATAGCATAATTATTATCTTTATATATAAAATATGCTCCAAAGATAGTTTTGTGCTTTTGAGGTTTATAATGGTGGCCACAAATACTAACATAGGCCCAAGTTTTGCAATTGACTGTCAGTGGGCATACTGGGGCCCAAGGGCAATCATTCACAACACTGTGGTCTTGGTAGTAAAATTACACAAATTATTAATTCAATTCTCAGTATGTTTCAATAGACATAAGGGTACTAAGAGAGGAAAATATGACTCAATATTGTTATTAATGAGAATACATTAATTTATAGCTGGTTATAAACCAATACAACTTAAAATCTCTTAAATAATATTTTGAATTTACATATACCTTTCATTAAAGCATCTCAAATATTTTACAAAAATGTATTCAGGCTCAATAAGAGGGAGAGAAGGATTGTATCCATTTTATAGATGGATAAAATGAAGTGAAATGACTTGCCCAGATTGCACAGCAATCCAGGGACAAAAATTGGTGGTAGTGCTCAAGAGTCGTGACTCCTGGTTCCTTGCTATAACCACTGCAAAACCCCCTTCTTTTCATTTGGTCTAAGACACTTACTTTCCATTATTCTGAGACACTGCCCCAACATTAACATCACAGTATTTCAGAATTATTGCATCAAACAACACTAACTGGACTTGGGAAAATGTAAGCCTTGTATATGTGGCTAACATTCATCTATGAGAAGTCAATCACAGTCTATAAAACAATCTTCAGGTCACTGATATATTGTTGAAAACTGTTCTGGAAAAGTAGTATTTTTAATTTTCATTGTTATCAAGCAACACACTTTTAGCCAAGTGTAGGATATTTCGGCCTATAATGTAGACATTACATATAAACTTACTAAAAATACAACAAATTAAAGTTTGTGTTAATGGATTTAACAAGCAGCTTGACTTTGAGCTTTGATAGAGCAAAATAACCTTACACACTGTTTGCCAGTGCCCCAGCAGAGTGACAGTTCTGCAATTTCTTACTTTGGCCATGAGGTCCTTAAAGCCTTGAGAAAATGTAAGCATGCGATGCATGAATGAGTAGAGAACAACTTTTCTGAGTCAGAGGACAATGGTTCATAAGTTACTTCGAGGAAAGCACCAGGCTCTAATAGTCAAGAAGCTATTTCAGAGTTTTGACTGTTCACCCAGAGATCATTTTGGTGGAGTCATTGTCTCCTGTTATTCCCCTATTATTATTTACTTGGGGGAAACAGACTCAGATTTGACAAAGAATCAGTACCTAAAGGAAGGCCCAAGTGTGGACCAGTCAGCCTGACCTCACTTGATCAGGATTGGGCAATGC
Organism: Chelydra serpentina; assembly: GCA_037349315.1. Taxonomy (NCBI): domain Eukaryota; kingdom Metazoa; phylum Chordata; order Testudines; family Chelydridae; genus Chelydra; species Chelydra serpentina. The sequence goes on from JBAIAC010000010.1 coordinate 52,996,266, forward strand.
AGTTGGGGTGCAAAAACAGTGATCGCCATTTGACCAGAAGATTACCCGGGAGATTCTGTGGGACGCTACCAGACAGAGTTTTACTCTTAAAAGACCAGGTAAAGCAAGGAAGAAAGTGTTCTCTTCCTAAGGCACCACGATTACAACTAAGCAGTTAATACCCTATTTTGTCTGCCAAGGAAAGCAGAGACAGACAAGCAGGCTAGCCAGTTGATCGGAGGATAATGTCTGCTAGCGTTACAGTACCTGAGCCAGAAGACATCTCCTAGTTTCTCAAACTGCAGTTCCTGAGGCTCCACAGACCAAGCAAGCTGAAGAGCAGCCTTTTTTCCCCCCCTAATAAATTTTCTTTTTGTTTCCTTAACTGGGGGTACGTCTTCACTACCCACCGGATCGGTGGGTAGTGATCGATCTATTGGGGATCGATTTATCATGTCTAGTCTAGACACGATAAATCGATCCCCAAGCGCTCTTCCTGTCGACTCCGGAACTCCGCCGGGGCGAGAGGCGGAAGCAGAGTTGATGGGGGAGCGGCAGCGGTTGACTCGCCGCCGTCCTCACAGCCAGGTAAGTCGATCTATGATACGCCAACTTCAGCTACGCTACCTCCCCACCAGTGTAGACCTGGCCTGGATATCTGAATACCTATGCTGGAGAACCTGCCAGCAAAGACTTGTCCTAGCCTTTTTAGGTAGGTAGGTGTGAGTCTGTGTGGCCAGTTAGAGCACGTGCATATAAGCCCATAAAGCAAATTACCACTGGGCATTAATCAACCTCGGTTCAAAGCAAAAAACTTACCACAGATAACTAAAGGTCACTTGAGGTACATAAAGATTCCAACTGTAGCAGGCTTGCCCTTTACTGAATGCTCTTCATGGCCAGGGGTACCTCTGCAGAGCCCTCACTCTGTTCCTGCTCTTCAGAGCCCCTTAGGAATTCCCTGCTGTCGCTCTCAGGACTATAATTACCACCTGGGGTTGTGTTAATAGCAAAAGCAGTTCAAAATAGTTCTCTGTGTCCCAAAATAAAAGTCATTACAGCAACACAAATGTTCATACTCATCTCTGGCTCTTCTGACACACATGGAGCTCCTATTCTGCCCCAGACTGTTCAGGAACTGCTACAGGCAGACACTGTACTTGATCCACTGCATCCTCTATGGTGGTTCATAAACACTCTGGGCGGTAAAATGATTACAGTACTGGTTGTGCCTGTATGTGTGTGGTTTGTGGTATTTCTTCTTTGGAGCTGGAATGTAGATGCTCAGTGAGTGGAGGGTTACCCCTGCATCCTTCAATGAGTGTGACAAATCATCTAACTTCTCACTGAAGAGATTGTTCCCTTCAAAGGGCAAATCTTCCACTGCAGATTAGACTTCCCTGAGGAATCCGGAAGGAATGAAGCCATGACACTCGATGTGTGACAACAGCTGTCACCATAGATCCGGAGGCTATGTCTGTTGCAGCAAAGCTTGGAGGGATGATCTGGCAATCAATTTACCCACTGTGCCTGTCCTCCTGAAGAAGTTTGTTAGCAAATTCTGCACATTTAGAATAACTAATAAAATGGTACTTGGACAATAATGTCTGACAGTTGGCTATACAAAATTGCATACTGGTTGAAGTAAAAACCTTCCTCAAAAATAGGTGCAAGTGTTTGGGCTCGGCTTCTTTATTGGATGGACTTTAGTTGATGTTGCTTGCTCTTATAAGTGGCAGCTTGGGCTACTAAGGAGTTTGGGGGAGTTATGTGAATAAAAATTCTGCTCCCTTGGCTGGCACAAAATGTTTCTGGGTCCTCCATTATTTAAATCAAGACTGGATATCTTTCTAAATCACATACTCTAATGTAACCAGAAATTATGGGCTTGATGCAGAAGTTGCTGGATGAGGTTCTATGACCTGTGTTATGCAGGAAGTCACACTAGATGATTGTAACAGCATCTTCTCACATAAAAATTATGGATCACTGACATTTTCCAACCATCACTGACCATTTTGCTTGGTATGTCTTATCTATTTAGCTCTTTAGGGAAGGGACTGTGTCTTCCTATATGTTAGTATACAACAGAGCACCAATTGCAGGTGGGATCTTTGGATTCTACTGCAATTAAAATAATTAAAACTAATTAGTAGGAGTTTGCCAAATATTTTCATATTATTGTGCTAACAAAATCTTCACTGCCATGCTGCTATTGATTTTGTGTTTTACTGAAATAATCAGCAGAGTATTATCTAAACTTATCAGAATATGATTTTAATTTTTTATGATTTTGACAGATAGCATCTTTATTATTTTTAAGCATTTTTTATCAACTTAAATTTTCACTGTTGCCAGAAATTATGGTGGGGTCAGACAATAATTATTTAATGACAGTAGACATTGAGATTCAAAATGTTAAAGCTTTATAACTGTTAAAACACAAACTGGCAGCATCATATGTCAGACTATATAAAGTAAATATCCTTGAATCAAACTCTAATAAGTTCCCAAGCAGCATTTTTCTTACTTTACATATCTGTAAATTTTGAATATCACTAATGTAAATATTTTTTCATTGGTTTGTGTGTGTGTAAAGTGAAATTAATGTTTACTGACATCTACCGATAAAAATCTAATCCTTCCAAACCTAATATTATCTGATAAAATCTGAATGTGCAGTTTAGATAATTTAGTTTTATTAAACCATTTGTCAATACCTCAGACTGTTAAGTTACTGCTTGGCAATTCAGAACTCAGATACCAAGAAAGTCCTCAAAGGAACACTTTCAACTTGAAATCTAGTCAATTTCAAAACACGAGTTATAAGTACAGTAGTGTTAGATACTATACCTGCCCCTGAATGCCTTTCCAGTTTTTATGGCTTTAAAAATCACATTTTCTATTTTTTTTTAAAAAGTAATTTTCTTCCCTAATGCTCTGAGAGGCTCCAACAAATGGGGAAACTGACAATTGTGTATAATCAGGTTCACTAAATGCTGTCAAATGCATAAAGTAAATAAACTGGAGAAAATAATTTTCCCTTTTAATGTCAGGAACATTAGGTGTTACAAGTAACAGTAGGTAAAATATTTTAATAAGAAATGTGTATTTTAAGTTGATGGTCTCCCTTTGTGTGTGCCAGTGCAATTTTCTCACCTCTGTTACTTTTATATTATCGCCTGTATCTGTCATCTTTACTGGAGTGGAACGCTGAGAAACAGCTCCCTCATCTTCTTTGTCAGTCCCAGAATCATCCTCAGAACTACTTGACACTGCTTCCTCACTTGGGGGAGGAGGGGCACTAGCAGCTGTTTTGCGTTGCAGCACAGTTTCTTCTCTATTACTTTTGTTTCTATATATTCAAAGAAGAGAGACAGTGCACACATTTATTAAATGAACACAAAATACTTTTAAATATATCATAGAATCAGAATATCAGGGTTGGAAGGGACCCAGAGGTCATCTAGTCTAACCCCCTGATCAAAGCAGGACCAATCCCCAACTAAGTCATCCCAGTCAGGGCTTTGTCAAGCCCTGACCTTAAAAACCTCTAAGGAAGGAGATTCCACCACCTCCCTAGGTAACCCATTCCAGTGCTTCACCACCCTACTAGTGAAAAAGTTTTTCCTAATATCTAACCTAAACCTTCCCCACTGCAATTTGAGACCATTACTCCTTGTTCTGTCATCGGTTACCACTGAGAACAGTCTAGATCCATCCTCTTTGGAACCCCCTTTCAGACAGTTGAAAGCAGCTATCAACTCCCCCCTCGTTCTTCTCTTCTGCAGACTAAACAATCCCAGTCCACTCAGCCTCTCCTCGTAAGTCATGTGCTCCAGCCCCCCAATCATTTTTGTTGCCCTCCGTTGGACTCTTTCCAATTTTTCCACATGCTTCTTCTAGTGTGGCACCCAAAACTGGACACAGTACTCCAGATGAGGCCTCACCAATTCTGAATAGAGGGGAATGATCACGTCCATTGATCTGCTGACAATGACCCTACTTATACAACTCAAAATGCCATTAGCCTTCTTGGCAACAAGGGCACACTGTTGACTCATATCCAGCTTCTCATCCACTGTAAGCCCTAGGTCCTTTTCTGCAGAACTGCTGCCTAGCCATTCGGTCCCTAGTCCGTAGCAGAGCATGGGATTCCTCCATCCTAAGTACAGGACCTGCACTTGTCCTTGTTGAACTTCATCAGATTTCTTTTGGACCAATCCTCTAAGTCCCTCTGTATCCTATCCCTACCCTCCTGCGTATCTACCACCCGTCCCAGTTTAGTGTCATACATACATTCCTGAATTTTGGTTACCATCTCATTTGGCATAGGATGGAAGGAGATATTCTACCTTCTGAACAACAAGGAGTCTGGTGGCACCTTAAAGACGAAGGGATTTATTTGGGCATAAACTTTCGTGGGTAAAAACCCCACTTCTTCAGATTCATGGAGTGAAAATTACAGATGCAGGGATTATTATACTAACACATGAAGAGAAGAGAGATACCTCAGAAGCGGAGAACCAGTGTTGACAGGGCCAATTCAATCAGGGTGGATGTAGTCCACTCCCAATAACTGACAAGGAGGTGTCAATTCCAGGAGAGGGAAAGTTGCTTTTCTAGTGAGCCAGCCACTCTCAGTCCCTATTCAAGCCCAAATTAATGGTGTTAAATTTGCAAATTAATTTTAGTTCTGCAGTTTCTCTTTGAAGTCTGTTTCTGAAGTTTTTTTGTTCAAGTATGGCTACTTTTAAATCTGTTATAGAATGTCCAGGAAGATTGAAGTGTTCTCCTACTGGAGCTGATGGAGAGTTAGGAGTCGGTCCATAGCCCATGCCTTCAGAGGGGGGTTCAGGCACTCTAGAAGTAGACGGAGCTGGAGGCGCAGAAGAAGCTTGTGGTCTGGTGGAAGAAGCATGAGGGCGAGTGGCAGTAGGAGCTGGCCAACGGTACCACTGAGGCCAAGGCATAGGATAGGTGCTGCCCACAGGGGGAGGTGGGGGTGAAGTAGGGAAACTGAGGCTGGTGGTTGTGAGCCGTGACCCGAGGTGCAAAAGATTCTGGTGGAGGAGAAGAGGCAAGTGGGGAGAACTCTGCCTGCTGCTGTATATCAGGCTCGCTGTCAATAAAGGTAGCCAGGTCAGGTAGGGAGAGCGGCTGGTCAAAGAGTGAACACTGTGTGTCCAAGAGTTAGGCTCAGGTGCCACTGAGAGGTCGTCCTGACTTAGGAACTGTTGTTGCTGCTCCCTGGGCTGTGATTCCGCTAAGCACGATCTGTGCTCAGAAGTGCGCACAGACTTTTGTTTGGCTTTTCCCAGTGCCGCGGGTCGCTTGTAGGCACCCTGCGGGAGGTCCGTTGCTGCTATCGGAGCGGCAGGCAGGCTTGGTGCCAACATTCTTTTTGGCACCGGGGCAGAGCACGCTGTTGGCACCAGGTCTATTTTTGGTGCCGAGGGGACCGGTGCCGAAGAGACCTTCCTGGTACAGGAAGTCAGGTCCCTGCCTCTGTGCTCTGCGGGAGCTGTGGCTGAGGTACTGGGATAGTCGGAGGTGCCTGCCTTCAGCGCTGTCAGCACTGAGGGCAAGGATCTTGCAGGAGGCTGCAGGGGAGGGGGGATAGCAGGGGAGGGGCTGGGAGCTAGCCTCCCCGGCCGGGAGCTCAAGGGCTGGGCAGGACGGTCCCACGTGGCCTGCAGGCCGTAGTTTGCCCACCTCTGTGCTAGAGGCTCAAATGGAGGCCTCACGAGCTTTCATAGAACTAGGTTCAAGTCCCAGGGGGTGGGGGCTTATCTGAGGCTACAACCTATCTAGGCCCTTTCAGAAATATGATTGTCATATCAGGTGGTGCCTGTTCAGTAGACTCCCCATTCCTCTCTGAAGACACAGAGCATGAATGCCACGTATACGATCAGGAAACGTGGGAGGGAGACCTCCATGGGTTCCAAAAAGGCTACTGGACTGGTGGTGAGCCCCAATGACACCCCAACCACATGCTTGATGGTACTCCCACCAGAAGGTCCCTATCAGGGTAGTAAGACCAGCTACAAGGCTGGGAAATGTAGGAGCCAATCTCTGATTCAGAGGAGAATGACTCTCCCTCTGCTGAACAAGGGGGAGCTGCTCCTGATGGTGCCAGAGACCAGTGCTGTGTCAGAGTAGGATGTAGTACAGCCAACATTGGAAGCTTCTCCTTCAATGGTATCATTGTGCATGAAGGCTGAGGTAAAAAGTCTTGATACTGAGAGCTGCACTGATGTTGCTGGTGCCCATCTGTCTGCTGATACCGAGAGCACAGTCTCTTGCACCACCAGAGATACCTGTACCGAAAGGCTCACCAGATCTCTTGCTACTGCAAAAGCCTCCAGCATGGTTGGTATCGAGATGTAGAAGGAACTCCTTCAGGCACTGGACTCAAAGGTACCTGCCTTGTTGCTGGAGTCAAGGGAGCCGGCTTCTGCGGTGCCAGAGAAAAGGAGTGCTTGGTTTTGGCTGCACTCTACTTACTCCCATGCCTGGCAACCTTCCACTCTTGACAGCCTGTTTATTGGGGAAGGTATATGATACTGCATCTCAGGCAACATAGGAGGTACACCCCTGATCGATGCTGAGGCACTAGGAGCTGAGTTTGAATGGCCAGGCTCTGATAGAGGTCTCAGGGACAGTTTTTGAGCAAAAACTTTAGCCTGGCTTCTCTGTCTTTCCTGTCCTAGGCTTAAAGTATTTATCAATCTGATAATCCTGAGTATGGACTTCCCCTAAACATTTTAAGAAGCTTGAATGTGGGTCACTCATTGTCATTAGCCTAGTGCAAAAGATACAGGGTTTGAAGCCCAGTGACCAAGGCATCCCTTGGTGCAGAGAAATGGAAAAACCCCAAACTGAGTACTGAGAAAGAAACTTATCCTATCTACACTATTAACTAAGTATTAATCAACTGTCTATAACTAATTTACAACAAGCACGCTGAGAGCACTAAGCAATTCCAACTACTGTCACGTGGCAGAAAGAGGGAGCTGTGGGATCTTGTAGATGCTGGGCCCTTTATACCAGCACGCAGTGGCACATGGCAACAGAGAACACTTGAGCCATCCCAGTGGGTACCACTGAGGGAAAAATGTCTTACAACTGTGAGTGGAGTGCATGCGCAAACCACACAAGAATGGAATGCACATGCACAGTCACTTGAAGAATGGTGATACTCTTTTTAAGATAAACATTCAGACCAGATCTTCAGATGGTCTTTTAATTTTATATTAGAACACTGAAAGCAATTCTAACTTTGAGAATGTGACACAAAAAATTAAACCACTCTTATGACTATCAGCAGGCTCTCTTTTTAGAGATTTATTACACATTTAAATATTTATTATACTTAAATCATACTGCAAACACATACACTATGCTATAGATCATACATATTTATTAGAAAATGCACTATATTACAGCATTCCATCAATAATATACTATCTCATGTATCATCTGCTTTTTCCTACAACCTTAGATATAACCATATAGCATCTTGTAATTTTTGTGCACTCTTTTCTGTATTCACTAATTTAGTCAACATTATGATCTTGAATATATTGGACTTTTTTATTCTATAGTTTCCCCTTGTCTCTTTCTTCTAAAAATAATGTTAGCACAAGTGTACCATATATTTTCTTTTTAACTCATCAACATGGTTTTCTTTAGATTTAGTTCAGGGGAGAAGACAGTTATTTACAAAGTTGCTTTAAATGCAAATTAATGTTTGCTATACATGCCAGAAAATGTTCACTATTATTCTAAACTATTCCTAATCTGTACTATGTTTCAATGTGTACTCTCACATAAGCGATTTCACAGATTCTGTTTGTCTGGCATACACAGGGCAACACACAGTAATTCAAGATGCTACCGATACTGTAATAAATATATTTAAGGCCTGATTCAAAGTCCACTGAAGTCAGTAAGACTCTTTCCATTTACTTCAAATAGGCTTTGGATTCCTTATACTCTCTTTTTGAGTACAGGTAGGTACTTGGGTTTTAGCCTTATGCCTCACAACTCAAGAGCCATGTATGGCTTGTGTGTTCCCTTAAAGCCATTGCTCATCTTGAACTAAGTAATTATGCATTTTGTTGTTAATTGCATTGTACTTTACAATGTTGATGTTATGCCAGTACAATAAATTCCGTATTTTATATGCAAATCTTACCCCACCACTGATTTTCCAGTTTCATCAGGTTTCCGCACTGTAAATGGACTTGGATCAATTCCAACGTTCTTGGGCATGAAATCTCTGAAAGAGGGGGAAAATCAGCCATAAAACAAAGCTCAACATGTGTAATATACTTCTGAAATTATATTTTGTCAGGTTTTGTTGAAAATTCTTCACATCTACAATTCTGAACATCCTGTAGCGTTTAGTTCTGAATTTAAAAATTGTTATGATGAATTAAAAAGGATTGTCTAGGTTAAACTTTGATTACAGGTCACAAACTGTCATGGAAAAATTAAAATCTAAACAGATTTAAGAAGCCTTCAGTTGTACCGCACAGACCCACAAAACATGACTATGCACAGAGTTGTCACTTGTGAAGTAGGGTGGGGCTAATGGAGACCCAACAATGTTATTTTCATGATGGTGTTCATGACTCTCAAATTAGTTCAAATGGCCATTTTAGATACCATTTACACAAAAGCCATTAGCCAAAGCGTGCATGCTCAAAATATTTTTTAAAATACTCAGTTGGCATGATCCATTGTGTCACGGCTGCCAGCCGGAAAACACTCTAGGTCAGGGGTCAGCAATCTTTCAGAAGCGGTGTGCCGAGTCTTAATTTATTCACTCTAATTTAAGGTTTCACGTGCCAGTAATACATTTTAATGTTTTTAGAAGGTCTCTTTCTTTAAGTCTATAATATATAACTAAACTATTGTTGTATGTAAAGTAAATAAGGTTTTTAAAATGTTTAAGAAGCTTCATTTAAAATTAAATTAAAATGCAGAGCCCCCCAGACTGGTGGCCAGGACCCGGGCAGTGTGAGTGCCACCAAAAATCAGCTCACGTACCGCCTTTGGCACACGTGCCATAGGTTGCCTACCCCTGCTCTAGCTGACTGTTTTAATCAACTCCAAGCACACCCAATCTTGAGAAAAAACAGAGCATATCTTAACAGAGACATAATTTTTCTCCTAAATTAGAATGGGCTTGTCTACATGGTGCTGCAGTCTAGACTATGAGTGTGTGACTTGTAGAGCGCTCCAACATGCTGCATTCTACAGGCCCCACATAGACATTGCTGGCATGCACAAAAGGTACCTAGTTCATGTTAACATAGTCCTGTTTTAAATGGGACTACCTCAAAATGAACTAGGTACCTTTTAGTTCACGCCAGCAGAATCTAGGTGTTACATGGGGCTGTTAGAGAGCAACAGGTTACAACAGTCTATAATTCACACCCTGCAGTCTGAACTATGGCATTGTGTAGACAAAACTGCATGAATTCAAATGAAGTAGTCTACATTACCTAAACAGTCCACGCTTGTAAATGTCCTCTTTCCAGCTGAATAAAGCTCTAAACCAGAAGTTTTCAGTCAGGGTGGCACATCAAATTTTCGGGGTAGGAGGGCAGTGAACCTTCTAATAAGTCAGTAATTATAGTAAAAGTGTGGGGGCCAAGTGCCATCTTGCAATGCCACTCACTTAAATCTGGCTCAGCCACCCTCGATCACACCAGATAGAGGGGCAGCCAGTCCAAATTTGAGTGGTGCACCACAAAACATACCGTATAGAATTGGTCATTGCCAAGCAAAAGGTGTCATCAAAACTGCTTAATTCATATGGCCGAAAGAACTCATTGTGAATATCAATCTCTTCTTCATATTTGTGAAACTTCTTCACTATCAACTTCCTTCTATTTTCAGTGCATGTCACTGAAAAAAAAAGACAACATGTTTTATTGCAAATCATTAGCACATTTGGAAAAAACCTATTTGCATACTCCTGTAATAATTTAACCAGATACACTTCCATATGTTTTTTCTATAGCACAAGAAATATGATCTAAAAACAAGACATATATATTTGAGGAGATACATTATAAAAGTTAACTAGTTAATTTGATTCCCTTTTAAATTGACATTTCCGATTTGAACAGTCTCCCCACTGGAGAAGTGATGATGTGTCTTTCAATTGTATTTGAATTATCAGCTAGACTATGCTTGTGCGTCACCAATTTACAATACTTCAAGCCACATATGAATGGGAAAGACAAAAAACTATTTAAAATGCTTCCCTGCATGTGAACTTATAGAAGCCAAAGTCATATCCACAAGTTTACAATAAGCACTACATTTACAATTTCTGGCTCAACAATTGATGGACATTTGGCAGGTGTGATGCAGGCATCTCATAGGTGAGTGAAACCCACAGCTCATTGAGAAGGAAATACTTGTCAGCTGTTATAACTGCACAGCTTTCATCATCAGTTTGTTAATTTGTGATTAAAGGAATACATGCAAACCATTCAATAACTGAATCAAAATAATCAGTATTTTTCCAAAATATTCTCTAAAACAAAAAGAACACAGAGCACTTACCCTCATCATAAGGCAGTGGTAAATGATTTAATACACCTCGTGTCCACCAGTAGGTATAGCTATGGGAGGGGGAAAATTCACACATGGAACTGACTTTACTATAGTATTTTATATAGAAAACAAATATTCAGTCTATTATCACATCTAAAAATATGCATACCACTTTTTATACACTGTATAGTGACTTAATGATGCATGGTGGTTTATACTGCAGGGGTGAGAGAAAGGAAAGAACCATCCTTGGCCTAAGAAGTTCAACAGTTCCTAGTCGTGCAACTGCACCTTTATGGACAGACCCCTGAAGTAGTGTGGCTCTATGCAGGTGCAGCATTTACTTCAGGTGTCCAACTGTTTGATAGCAGTTGCAGGATTGGGGCCTAAGACATAATGCATGGAGGGAGATCAAAGAAGCATATGGAGAGGGTGTCTGAGAAGACAATGGTCATAGCAATGCAAAACTATCAGATAAGCTTACTGGTTAACATCTTTCTGGTCCTTTTTTCTTTTTTTTTAAATAATGTTAACATTAAGGTTTTAAAATTTGAAGACAGAGTATGGAGATCAGCAATAATATTTATCAATAAGTATTTGGCAAACTTTGACAATTTGCAAAGTTTTGTGAAAAATACAGAATAAGTTGGCTTCCTGACAGGAGTGTTGATATTCTTAAAAAGACACTGACAGGAGATTTGTTAATCATACAGATCTGAGAACCAGAGTGCTTCATTACTGGAATATTTAACAGCAAAGATAAAGTGCTCTAGGCGCTCTCACTGAATGAAAATCAATAACCTACTGGAAAACAAAATGAAGCATAAATGAAGCATGCTTTTTCTTTCAGCTATTCATATTTACGTTTCCATCTTTTCCTCATAATTATATCTGTAATTTTTTCTAAATTATACCGACACTATTCCTAGAAGGAAAAAAAAAGTTATCTTTATGGCTTTTATTTGAGACACACATGTGATCCTAAATAGTAAAGATCAGATCCTACCTAGGCTAATGCAGTGATCTGCAGCAGACACTGTGGGAGTTCTGCTACCCAGATCCCTGTCATATATGTTTTTTAGCACGCTCATTGCAGTAGTATCTGAGAGTCTTCCAGGTGTGCACTAAGCAACGTGAACACATCCATCACATGTTATTTGTTCTCTCATCCTCTTCCCCGAAGCAGAGTGTGTGCAGTGAAGTGTCTTGTTTTGGTAGAGTGTGTGTTGTACTATTTTCCCCCCTCTCTTTTTAAAAATATAAATATACCTTTTATATGTTAGAGAAGGCACAGTGAAAGAAATGTGCCTTGCACTTGTAACGGAAAGTGGTGAGATTCGTGACAGTCATTAGTTCCTCCATCGTCTCAAACTGCACTCGGAGAAAGTTCTGTCTCCTGGACAGAAAAGCTTTACTTTTATTGTTGAGAGTTCCATTGCACCAGAGAAGCATAATTGTTGGCCACAGTCTTTTAGGTATCAGAGCCCCAGGCCATAAAGTGCTTTGAAGAGAAGGACAAAGACCTTGAACTTGCTTTGAAATTCTATGGTAAGCCAATATAAAGACTTGAGGACTATGCTCATGGTAGTCTGTGTTGCTGAGGAGATGCACTGCAGTGTTATGAACTAGCTGGAATTTCTTAAATGCTAAAGCCCTCATGACCAGGCACAATGCATTGCTGTAATCCAGTTGAGAAGTGACAAAGGCATGAATAACTAAGGCCGGGACTTCATCTGTCAGAATCGAATGGAGTTTCCTTGCCAGGGGAAGAGAGAAAGCATTTCTCACAGATGCTGCTATGTGAGAACTTAGTGTCAGAGGAATGCAAGAGAACTCCTAGACTATAGACTGACATGACCAATTGTGGTTGTAGCTCTTCAATGAACAAAGACTGCACTGTGGCTGCAAGCTCTTCAAAATACTTTCCTCTGGCCACCAGCCTCACCTCTGTCTTTCTTGGGTTCAGCTTCAGTTAGCTGATCTCACCTAAGCACTGTCTTGCTGCTGGCACTGAGGATGAGCTGGGTGACAGGGGAAAAGCCCAATTTCCATGATTCCAGACTCCTTTCATTTTGTTCTCTCTCCATGAATTCAAGAGAAAGTGTATACCACTCATTATGAAATATTTTCTTTCTGAAGGAGAGGGGAAAGGTCTGGGAAGTGGAAAGTAGTTTATGTTACAGCAAGTTACTTCCCATGGCCCCAAACATTATTATTATTTTATTGCCATAGTGGCCAAGGGCCCCAGCCATGATTGGAACCCCTACGGCTGCCTGCCCTCCCTATACACCTACTTATGTTGTGGTGTGGTGCAGCAATGACTCTTCCTCTACCTCCCTCCAGGCCTTCTGCTGATCTGCCCAGTCTCCATCACCTTCCAGGTTGAGCAGATTTAGAGCTCCAGTTAGGTACGTAACATTTCCACTATTTCTGCAATATCCAAAGTCCAAAATTGATAAAACAAAACAACTCTTCTGTCCCTTCTGGGTTCTTTGAACCTCCCAGGCTCTGCAGTGTACCAAGAAAACAAATGATTCCACCCTGTTTGCTCATGCAAGTTTAAGTCAACGGTTGGTAGCCAAATATGGCAATCATCTTGGACCAGGCCTACCTTCCATTGCAGGAGCTCTGATAGGCCACAGTCTTACTCAGTTTCTGGCACCAGGCAGGCTTCTCTTCCAAGTAAGAGAGCTGAAGGTCTACTTTCCTAGGCAGCCTCCAACTGACAGGGGCTAGCCCCTTTTAGCTCCATCCTTGAAACCTGACACGTGCTTCTGGTGTCATGGGTGGGGTTGATTTGGCCCCCAGTCACATATTAACCCCTTCCTGACTCAAATGCGGTTTGTGTACACAGTCACAGCCCCAGTTTCCTTGGTGGTATACAAATACATCAGATTGTGTCTTCTTAAGAAATCACAGTTTAATCTGGCATAAGGAAACAGGAGACTGGGAATATAGATATAGAAATAGAGTTAATTTGAAGGAGTATAGAGATATAAGATTGATCACTATTTAGATAAACCATGTATTAGATATAAGTAAGACAAGCTGAAACGCAAGAACCTGTAGGCTGAGGCCCACAAGATTTTAGATTAGCTATTTTAGGCCTCCGAGATAAGAAATGCTGACATAAGTAAGTGACCAAAGAATAACCTGATGCCCTAAAATTACGGGAAAAGATGTACCAATGGGTGATATTCTGAAAAAGTAACAGTAAGAGTCATTTTTTGCTTACAAGATATCCGGTAATCACATTTTTTTGACACATGCCCTAACTGCAGGGTGCACTATGTGCAGAAATGCTAATGAGGTATAGTCAGAATCACATTATAAAAAAGTGCCTAGATTAGGAAAATTTAGCTCCCTATGGGAAACTCTAGCAGGAACCATCCCTCTACTGATAATCAATCCGTGAGTAACCCATCAGACCCTAAAACTATTGTTAAGGATGCGAGTATAACTATATTTGTAACTTGTGCATAAGTCTGTATAGAATTTCTATATGCTTGGGCATTCATAACTTTAATAAAACTTGGAAAAGAGACTAAACCTTGTACTTGTGAATGGATGTGTGGTCATTACCCTTGGTCTTTGTGTGTTCCTAGAGACACTAAATCTGAAGTAAGTAGCAGAGGGGACTTTCACTCTGTTAAGCTTGAAACTGTAGCTGTCAAAGCCAAACCCATGGTGGTGTAATATCACATTACAAAATTCACTTTAAATAAAAGGCTACAACAAGAATAAAAAAACCCTCAAGAGACAATGCCAGGGAATGTTGTGAAGGCCCAAAGTATAACAGGGTTCAAAAAAGAATTAGACAAGTTCATGGAGGATAGGTCCATCAGTAGCTACTAGCCAAGATGGTCAGGGATGCAGCTTCATGCTCTAGGTGTCCCTAAACCTCTGACTACCAGAAGCTGGATGAGAGGAGATGGATCACTTGATAATTGCTCTGTTCTGTTCACTTCCTCTGAAGCATCTGGCACCGGCCACTGTCAAAAGACAGGATACTGGGCTAGATGGACAATTGGTCTGACCTAGTATGGCCATTATGATGTTCTTATGTAATGCTGCTTATGAAAACAGATGAAACACAATAGAAAATGGTAATTTAGAAACCGCTCTTTTGGATGCAGGATGACCTGATGCGTAGCATTAAGATGAAACAAGTAGCAATATGGATTTTTTAAGGGACCTAAATCTTCTCCAGATAAAATCTAAAGCAGAATTTCAAATCCAAAAACTGAAGTGACCAACCCCACACAAGGATGGACAAGTAGGCAGGATCAAAATAAAGTCAGAACATCTAACAAAATCAGGTGAAGTATCAGTAGCAGCTCTGAAAGGGTCTCTGTAGAAAGTTTCCAATATCACCTGTTCTTATAAAATTAGTATAATGTAGAGAGGTGGTCAGTCATTACCATTCTAAACAGAGTCATTCAATATGCTGAAGTTATCCTCAAAAATAATCTCTCATATCAAGTACTTCGGCTTTATTATTGCTTATAAACTACAATGCACAAATGGGGTGAAAGATAAAACTGGATTGATACAATCTTCAAATTGGACTAGATTGGGATGGGGTCTGGAGGTGGGTAAGAAATAGAAATGTACATTTCTTGGTCTACATTTTCTGAGCATGCACTCCTGAAAACTGGTTGTGTCCCAGAAAAAAACTGAACGTTAATCACAGTATTTCAAATACATTGCTACTTCAATAAATATGACTGGCTGAAACTGAACAAAAATACTTTAGCCTGCAGATTAATGAAATGCTGGTAACTGGATTTCAATAAAAGAGCAGATCATTTCAAACTGCAAGCTTCATTCATATGAAATTCCATCTTTTTAATCTGTTCTTTTCCATCATTTCATTAAAACAAAATGTCAGACATTTCATAAAAGGAGATTATGATAATTAATGTTTTTACAAATGTTTAAAATATGGCAATGATGGGTTATTTGAAACAAATACATCTTTGCAAGGCAGAGTAATTTACCTGCTTATTTTGCAAAGTGAAATGTATTTTTGAGACAGCTGTTCAAAATCAATTTAAAGGTTTTTAAATTTTGAACATGTATTATGAAAGTGAATGATAATAGGGAACTACAAAATACCTTCGCCTTGTCTGTGAAAGACTCATAGTGTTCTTTTGATGCAAGTAAAAGTCTGTAGGAAGTTCCCAAAGATGAGGTTTTCCTTCTGCAGGCTGGAATACTCCCAAAAATAGGTTAATTGAGTCTTGCCTGTCAGCATCTGTAAAAGAAGAGGTACACCGGGATATTCTGTTTATGCTCACAAAAATATGATGGAGGCAGTAGTAACAACTCCATAGTTATGAAATCTACACTTAAAGCAAGACCAAAATTCCACTGGTTTACACTTCAGGGCTTGAATTTAAACTTTCCAGAGGACAATAGACATTGTTCAGTATTAATATGTTTACTAACTTTTGCAGCAGAATAGTTTTAAAGTGCTCCCTTTTTAGATATTTTGACTTATTTTCTTCACATCTTACGATTCTTCTGTCTAAACAATAGTCTCTACAAACTTCATACTTCACACACAGCTGCCTTCCAATAACAACGAAGACATTCGAACTTTTATAGCTATATACACAAAAAGATTTGCTCCGTTTGTTTGGAATAACCAGAGTTTCATCACAATTAGCTAATACAACTGCTCAGATACATCAGCTAATACCAGAGGTGCCAGCTTTACTCTGAGGCTTTTTGGGACACTTATGAAAAAAATTAGGGGGGAGTTAAGGCGACTGCTTGGAGCAGCACCAAGTGTCAAAGGTGCAAAACCAAACACAGATAATGCATCTGGTGTAGTTTCTTGAATGCTTGCTGTGCATTCCAGATCCACTTTTGTGCATATTATAGTAATAATAGTGGTACAAGCTGAAGTAACATTTAGTAACACTAATAGCCATAACCAGGTACGACCAAGATATTGCCCATCTTCTCACTCATTCGCAAGCACTTCTAAAATCTTTTTGCATACTTTTTTGGTGTATTTGCTCATTTTGTCAATGGGGGTTGGGATGCTCAATTTGCCACCCAAGCCACAGGCATTGTGTTGCATTTTAACTGCCCAAGTTGGACCCTGCTGGACTGTATTAATGCACTGTAGACAGTATTAATGCACTACAAAGCAACCCAGAGGCTTTGGCTTGAATGGTGAATCCAGCACCTCAACACACTCAAAATCACCACAGCTTGCCACCTATCAGAATGACCTTCACTTCACAGTCTGTGCATGTGCCACAGAGGCAGGGCTGCTCCCAGAAATTTCTCTCATGGTATACTGTGATGTCATCCTGCCCCCTAAGGTGAGAAGTGGGGTGTTGGGTCACCAGGTCCCCCCGGGAGGGATAGATGTCAGGCAGCCAGGCGTATGAGTGAAATGGAGTGTCTGGTTGGTCTGATAGATGCATTTGGTGAGTTTTGTAGCGCATGGAATAGACACGTTGGGCGTGGGGAGGAGAGGAGATGGAGGCGAAGGGGGCTGCTTGGTGAGGTGGGGGGAGTGGAGATGAGGGGATAAAGGGAAGGTGCCAGTGTCAGCTAATCTCAGGGAGATGAAGGACTAATAGCAGGTGCAGGTGGCACTGGGATTGATGGAAATACTTATTGGTGTTGCAGGCAGCTGCTTAGCCTGTCCCAGACCCAGAGCCATCTGGCTGGGAGAGTGCCGGGTACCATTGGGTGTGCTGAGGGAAAAGGCACAGGGGGCAAGTGCACCCCCCTCACTGTACTCTGTTGGTGCTCTTGGCCCAGCACTCTGCTCCCTGTGGCAGTGGTGCAAGCAACGGCCACGTGTTTGGGCCCTGTGCAGGTGCACCAGCCTGGGGCAAGCTCCCCCTCCCAGGGAATCTCACCGACTCAACCAAGGAGCCAATCTGTAAGCCTCCCCTAGCGTGACTGCCAAAACGGTATACACTATACATGACATGCATATGGCTGGGCTGTGGGCAACCCGCACAGGGCACTGCTGATGGTGAAAAATGCCCTCGTAGCCAAGGCACTGTGTTCATTAGATTTGAGTAGCGAGTGACACACAACAGACATAATCCTCCCATTTTTAAATATAATCGCAAAATTTAATAATTTCATAAATACATTTAAAAATCAGGACGACTTTGGAAAATTAGGGAGGATTGGCATCTCTGTAAACACCATTTTAGATAAAACATGAAAATGAAAAAGTTTGTTCATTAAAATTTTCCAAGTACCTGAATCTCTCTCATTTACTAAGTGGCTGCTGAGGCAGGCAGGCTAGGTTGCGGAGAGTACAGGGGTGCGGTATGGAGGAGAGATCAAGCTCTGGGATGGCGAGTGGTTATGTAGGGGGAAACAAGGGAGGCATTAGCAGGCATGTGCAGGGGGCCTGTGGGAAGAGTAAAAGGCTTGTGTGCAGGGGGCTTTGGATAGCTGTGCATGGAGGGTAGAGCTCAGAGGCATTGGCACTTGAAGGACTCCCTGTACTACTGCCTCCAATCCCCAGCATACTGAGGCATTACTGGTGTGGAACAGTTCAAGATCCAGTGCTTCAGCAGATACACTTTGCTCTCTCGGAACCGCTGCCTGAGAGACACACAGGAAGCAACACCAGGGGAACCAAGTATCTCTGCATCTCTGCAATGGAGCAAAGTTATCCCATGACTGATGCCTCGGTGCACCATGGGGCTCACAGCAGCAGTGGAAAAATCCATCAAACACTGATGCCTCAGCCTGGGCTTCAGGAAACCCACATGGCATCAGTCAACTTCTCAATGAAAACTCAGCTACTCATCTTGATTCCTATATCCCCAACAGGCGTGCTCCCTTCCCTGCAACATGGAACATCTTCATGGAGAGTCAAGAGGCTTGCAAGTGGCTGTGAAAAGGAAGGTGTGTGTGTGTTGAACAGAGGTGTGTGGAAATTTGGTGGAGGCAGGGTTGTGGAGGGGCACAGAACTTTAAGGGGCTATGGGTGGTGCTCAGGAGGAGGTATGTGAAGACTATAACAAAAAAAGCAGGGTGTGCCCTGTAAGGGGTCAGGAATGGAAAAAGCAGAGGGGAGAACTCTACTCTGATGAACCACATGTGCAGCTCCTCTCTCCTCTGCTTTCATACATTCATCGATTATAAAGCTAGAAGGGACCACTTATTTAACTAGCCTTACCCCATCTATAACATAGGCCACAGGACTTCCCTGAATTAATGCCCTTTTGAACTAGAGTATACCTTTCAGGAAAAACATCCAATCTTGATTTAAAGATTGCCAGTGATGAAGAATCCACCACAACCTTAAGTAGGTTGTTCCAATGAGTAATTTACCTTTCCAGTCTGAATTTGTCCAGCTTCAGCCTCCAGCCATTGGAATGTGTTATACCCTTTGTCTGCTGGACTGAAGAGCTCATCAAATTTCTGTTCCCCATGTTGTGACCAAGACACCCCTTAACCTTCTCTTTATTAAGATAAAAAGACAGCTCCTTGAGTCTCTCACTATAAATAGGCATGGAGGGATTAAACTTTTATCAGTAAGCATCGGTAAATGTTGATTTCATCGTACACACAAACCGATGGAAAAAGAATTTCCATCAATAATTGAAATGTATAGATAGGCAAAGGAAAATGCTGCTTGGGAACACAGTTTGATTTAAGAACATTTACTTTGTGTATTGTGGCATGTGATGTTGACAATTTATGTTGTAATTATAAAGCTTTAACTTTTTGAATTTCAATGTCTTCTGTCATTAAAGAATCATTGTCTGACCCTCTCCATCCATAATTTTCCATAACTGTGCACTGCTTAGACATAAACAGATATTATCCATCTAAATTTTTAAAAATAAAAATCAAATTCGGCTAAGCCTAACTATAAGGCATGTTTTCCAAGCCTTTAATCATTCTTGTGGCCCTCATCTGAACCCTCACCAATTTACCAACATCTTCCTTCACCCACCAGTCCCACTTTTTCTCCCCATTCTCCCCACACACAACTCCTTCCTACCTCCTTGTTCACTCTCTGACATTTCACCAGGATCCCCCCATGCGTATGTCCCTTCACAGAGCCCTGCTTGTCAACATGCTTCCTTCACCTGCTTCCTTGCGCCTCACCATGTCCCCTATTTTCTTAACAGATTCAGCTTATAAAGACTGTTTCTTGATGTATACAGTAGTCTCCTCTGGGCTTGCAGGCTGCATTCCCTCTGCAAAATAGTTAGTCTGCTAAGACTTAACCCACAGATGGTTAGAGAATGAGGAGGACTATGAGATCATGCTAGAACCAATACAAAGTTTTGAAATAAACCTGAATGATGATTAAAAAAAAAAAAGTTTGCTGTAAGTAAAGAAGGGCAGAGTTAAACTCCAAATATAGGAGCACATACAGGACTCATTCATTCTTTTTGTACAGCTGGTAGTATGAATAAAAGTGCAAAATAAAACCCCAAAAGCCGTATTGCGCAGGAGGATGAGGGCTCTAAAAAACATGACTTTGTAAGAGCAATGGTTAACACATCTTTAATGCATTTTTTAAAAAAAAAACCCTCTATAGAGAGATTAACTTTTTTTACACATTAATCATTGTTTTATATATCAGGAATTGCAAGCATTTTGAAACTAATTGTTGTTTTGTTTCAGTGTAATTTATTTAACTAACTCAGTATCTTACTATTTAAATGAAAGATGATAAAATACAATTTATGTTGTTCCACTGAAAAGCTGTTTTGGAACTTAGGCAAATATTAGCGAATTATATGACAAATCTCTAAATTGCCAACATAAATATAATCTGAAAGATCTTCTACAGATAACTCTTCAGACCAGTGTACCTGGACTCAAACAGCAAGGGCCAAACACCAGACATTTTAATGAAATGGGAAGAACTGATCCCCCAATATTTGAAGGCTGGATAATTTTATGCCAATTTTGAATCATCATATATTCCTTTGAAATATTGGCCATAAGAGAAAACAGGATACCGGGCTTTATGGATCAACTTCCTGAACAGGTATGGCAAATTGTATATTAAAAAAAACGTGTTGCTTTTGGTACAAATCAGTATAAGGCTGAGCACAGATGAAAGTACAAACAGCTTTTTTCCCTTTTAATATTATCACCGGTTGCTGAAATTATGAACAGGAGGTAGGAAGATCCTGCACAGATTTTTCAAAAGATATTATACACTGTACGTGTGTTCTAGCACATTTTTTAAGCTCTGTTAGAAAAAAAACAGGAGCTGAAGGGGCCATTTGATTGAATTAGTTAAAATAATCTAGTGCTCTCAATCTGTGTTTCCAACTGAACTTTTATGACAAATTACTAAATCATGAGATATTCAGCAGAACTGGGACTGTAACGCCACAGGACTAAAAGGGCATAGCAATTAGTTTGCTTTCATACACTTTGCTTTCCATTAGAAGGTAGTTTACTGTGTCCAGCCCCATATGTGAATAAATGGATTACTTTAGATTCCAGAAACATGTAATCATACGTGTTGTAACACTAACATTTAAGTCTATAGTGCCACATAACTTTCTGTATGAAAAGCATAAAAAAATAGAAATAATACCTAGAAAAAACAGTTACCTACCTGTTGTAACTGTTGTCTTTTGAGATGTGTTTCTTATGTCCATTCCATTCTAGGTGTGCGCGCGCTCACGTGCACAGTCATCGGAGACTTTTGCCTTAGCGGTATCCGCAGGGCCAGCAATGGCGCCCCCTTGTGTGCAGCGTTCATGCTTCGGTATATCAAGCACCGCCGGCCCTATGCCCTCTCAGTTCCTTCTTGCTGGCAACTCCAACAGAAGGATAGGAGGGTGGGTAATGGAATGGACATGAGCAACACATCTCTAAGAACAACAGTTACGAAAGGTAGGTAACCGTTTTTTCTTCTTCGAGTGCTTGCTCATGTAAATTCCATTCTAGGTGATTCACAAGCAGTATCAATGGAGGTGGACTCGGAGTTCACGGTCTTGCAGCTTGCAGCACTGCTCTGCCAAAGCCAGCATCGTCTTGAGCTTGCTAGGTAAGTGAATAATGAGACACGAACGTGTGGACAACCAGGTAGCGGCCCGACAGATCTCTTGGATTGGTACCTATGCCAGAAAGGCCGCTGATGATGCTTGTGTCTTAGTCGAGTGTGAAGTCATGATAGCTGGCAGAGACACCTCCGCCAACTCATAGGAGTACAGGATGCAGGCCGTGATTCAGGATGAAATCCTCTGAGTAGACACTGGGCGACCTTTCATTCCGTCGGCCACTGCAATGAACAACTGTGTTGACTTATGGAATGGCTTTGTTCTATCTATGTAGAAGCCCAATGCCCTCCTGACATCCAGGAATGTAGCCTGCACTCCTCATCTGACGCATGAGGCTTTGGAAAGAAGACGGGTATATCCTGGCCAGTATGACACTGGGAAACAACCTGGGGCAGAAATGCTGGGTACAGTTGCAGCTGGACCTGATTCTTGTAGAAGACCGTATAGGCAGCCCGGAATTAAGCGCCCTGATCTTGGATACCCCGTGGGCCGATGGTATCGCGACCAGAAACAAAACCTTCCAGGAGAGAAGCAGGAGAGAGCAGGAAGCTAGAGGCTCAACAGCATGAGATTCAGGTCCTGGGGGGGATGGGATCCCAGACGTGTAGGTAGAGATGCTCCTGAACTTTCAAAAAATCATGCCGTTATGTCATGAGTGAAGACCAACCTGCCTTGGAATGGAGGATGGAAAGTCGAGATAGCAGCCAGGTGGACCTTGATCAATGACAATGACAGGGACAAACCTTGGAGTTTGAGGAGCAGCAGATAATCCAGGATCTCCGGCAGCAGGGCCTGCTAAGCCTGAATATGCCATTCCGAGGCCCAGCACATGCACCTTTTCCATTTGGCCAAGTAAGTTGCTCTTGCGGTGGGTTTTCTGCAACCCAGAAAGACCTGCTGAACACAGGCCGAGCATGCCCGTTCATCTGCGCTTAGCCATGTAGTAGCCAAACCGTCAAGTGCAGCGCCACCAGGTTTGGGTGCAAAAAGGCTGCCGCGGTTCTGGGACAGCAGATCTGGGCAGAGGGGCAGCTGTAGCTGGGCGGCTACCGAAAGGCTCAGCCACGTGCTGAACCAGTGCTGGCGAGTCTTGGCTGATCTTCACAAGGACCCTGTAAATCAATAGCACTGGTGGGAAGGCGTACATCAGCACTCCAGACCATGGAATGAAAAAGGCGTCTGCCAGGGAGCCCCTGTCCATCCCACAGATCGAACAGAACATGTGGCATTTTCTGGTCTGCCTGTATGTGAACAGGTCCACCTGCGAGTCCCTCACCTCTGGAAGATTGTGCTGATCGGAGTGACCACTCATGGTGAGACAAGCAAGTCCTGCTGAGGTGATCCGTCAAGACATTCCTGGTTCCAGGCAGGTGCACAGCTATCAGATGAATGGCATGCCACACACAAAACTCCCAAAGATGGAGAGCTTCTTTACAAAGGGCTGAAGATCTTGCATCGCCCTGCCTGTTGATGAAATACATCGTGGCAGTATTGTCAGTCAGGACCTGCACTACCTTGCCTTTCAGGTGGAGCAAGAAAGCCTGTCAGGACAGGAAAACTGCTCTGAGCTCCCTGACGTTGATGTGGAGGGCCAGATCGTTTTGCAACCAGTGGCCCTGGGTGCTCAAGCTCACTCAGGTGGGCTCCCCAGCACAGGTCCGAAGCATTGGAGGCCAGGGTCAGTGATGGGGACGGGGGCCACAAAGGGAACTCTGTCCAACACCGACCAGGGTCCAACCACCAATCCAGGGATGACCCGATGTGGTCCGGCACCCTGACGACCTGTGCCTGTTAGGGCTGTAGACTGATGCCAGCCATGCTTGCAGAGGCCGGAGATGGAGCCGTGCCCAACAGCCGCAGGCAGATGTGAGCCATGGTGAGCGGGTGGTTCTTTACATGGGAGATGAGGTCCGATATGGCCTGAAAACACAGTTCCAGAAGGAAGGCTCTGGTTCACGTGGAGTCGAGAACCATCCCGATGAACTCTATTTGCTAGACGGGCATTAATGTGGATTTTTTCTCGTTTATTAACAGGCCCAGGTCGCAGCTGGTGGAATGCACGAGATCGAGGCTCCTCTGCACTTGCTCCCAAGACCTGCCCTTGATGAGCCAGTCGTTGAGATACGGGAAGACCTGGACTGGTTGACATTTCAGGTAAGTAGCTACTGGCGCCATATATTTTGTGAACACCCTCGGGGCCGATAAGAGTACAAAGGGCAGTGCCATGAATTGAAAGTGGCGTCCGCCCACTATGAAATGGAGGAAACATCTGTGGGTGGCATACCAGTCTCCCGGATCCAGGGAGGGGATGACGGAGGCCAGGGATATCATGCGAAACTTCAACTTTCTGAGAAACTTGTTGAGGCGACACAGGTCCAGAATGGGTCTGAGGCCCCACTTTGCTTTCGGGATTAGGAAGCAGCAGGAATAGAACCCTTTTCCCTCATGTCCCGAGGGACCTCCTCCACTGCCCCCAGGTGCAGGAGGTTCTCGACCTCTTGGACGAGCAGCTGCTCATGAGAAGGGTCCCTGAAGAGGGATGGGGAAATGTGGGGGGGGATGAGAAGGAGGGGCAGCCAAAAATTGCAGGGTATAGCCCTGAGATACTATGTCCAGCACCCAGCAGTCTGAGGTGACCCGTAACCAGGCCAAACGGTAGGGATGAAAACGGTCGAGGAAAGAATAAGGGCATTTGAGAAATTGACTGGGGCGTTGCTCCTGAGTGCACCTTCAAAATGAGTACTTCTGGCCCCCAGAATGCTTCACCAGGCCAGACTGCACAGGAGAAGGAAGGGTGGTGACGACTAAAGTTCGTGTCTCTACCCCTTCTCCTTGCAAACCATTGATGAGGCTGCCAAGGCCTTGACAGCAGGGGTGGCCGGAACTGTTTCCGTGCAGACTGTGTCGTATACATGCCCAGTGAGCGAAGGGTATCCCAAGTGTCCTTTAACCCATGCAGCCTCGCATTAGTCTGCTCCGAAAAGAGACCGTTCCCATCGAATGGGAGGTCCCGAATAGAGGTCTGCACCTCTTGGGATAGGCCGGTGGTCTGAAGACAAGAGCTGTGCTTTATGACCACCGTCGATGCAACCACCCTAGCTGCAGAGTCTGCCGCATCCTATGCCATCTGCAGAGAGCACCTACTCGCTGTGGTGCCCTCCTCCACCAGGGTGCCGAATTACTGGGTCAGACCCTGAGGGAGGGACTCTTTGAATTTATGGAGGGAGTCCCAAGAGGGCCTGATGGTTCACCACCTGGAATTGCAGGTTGGCTGTTGAATAAATTTTTCTCCCAAAAAGGTCAGGTCTTTTGGCCTCTATTTTTAGGAGCTTAACTAGTGTGCCCCGCTTGACCTTTTCGTTGGCCGCAGAGACGACCAGCAAGCCCGGAGGTGGGTGGGTATAAAGGTACTCGAACCCTTTGGCCGGGACAAAGTACTTCTTTTCTGCCCTTTTGGAGGTGGGAGGATGGAGGACGGGGTTTGCCAGAGGGCCTTGGCAATTTTCAGGACCCTGCCATGCACTGTTAGTGCAACACGTGCCAGGGTAGAGGCTGAGAGGACACTGGACAAGATGTCTGCCTGCTCGGCCATCTCCACCACCTCTAGGCCCAAGTTCTCAGCTACCCATCGAAGCAGGGCCTGGTGTTCCTTAAAATTGTCCAGCGGGCTGGCCATCGAGGGTCCCGCAACTGCTCTGTCCGGGGATGAAGATGATGACTGTACCACTGGGAGATGCTCTGGGGCATTATCCCCCCGTGGGGGAGGAGGGTTTGGGATGGGCACTGTCTCCTCTACCCCAACCCCCGAGTGGGTGTCATGCACTGAGCCTGGTGCTGCCAGCTATTGCTCCAAGGTGGCAGCAGATGAGCAGTGCAAAGAGGGCATGCCCCACACACTCCAATACGGCCACTGCGCTGGCCACTGGCCATTCTGCCAAGGCAGCATTGTAGACGTCGAAGCAGCCTCATTCATGCCAGTGGGGTCTTGGTGAGAGGCTGCACTGCCCTTCTGTGCTGGAGAAATCCCCTTCCGTTGACCATGGCGGGTCGACGCCTGTGTCTGCCTGCTGACCGTCACTGCTAGAGACGGGTGTTTGGAGTTAGAGGATCGGTGCCGGTATCGAGGGGACCAGTCCCGGGGCGACTGGAATCGTGATGGGGAGTGCTCGCCCGGGGGCAGGCGACAGAGATCTGTGTTGAGAGGACAACTAGCGGGAGGGCAAACGGTGCCAGTGGAACTTAGACCAGTGCCTCCCCCAAGGCAATCCTTGGTCGAAATTGCAGGGACCACAGTCGCAGTGCCAGTGACTGAGGGCGAGCCCTAGAGGATCTGGGCTACAACACCGGAGATCTGCAGCATGGAGATGGAGAGCTCTGCTTGTCTTGGGAGCCTGGCGGTGCTCCACTGCCCCCTGAGGAGTCTCAGCGGCTGGCTTGCCCTCGTAGGGAGCCTTTGCTGCTTCCTGCAGCACGCGTGGTGCCAGTACCATGGACAGAGGCCTCTGCTCTATCAGTGCTGGGGGAGTTTGGGAAGGTATCAATGCTGTCCCCTACCACTCCCGGGAGTCAGTGGTGGATCCTTTAAGGGGCTAAGGGCACCAATGGGGGTGGCATGTCCATGTGGCTCTGGAGTGGCAGAGCGGCCTGAACAGGGTCCTTTGCTCGATGCCCCAGGGCCTTTCTTGCCCGGTGCCAGGGAGCCGTGGTTCTTTGTTTTCTTTCTGGGCACCGGTGACAGGGAACAGTGTCGGGCACAGCCACCGGTACTGGGGGTGCACTCTGAAGTAGTAGGCGAGTCTTGGCGGGACATCTCAGAAGCTGGACAAAGGACAGCCTCCATGAGGAGAGCCCTCAAATGAATATCCCACTCAAAGTCCTGGGTCAAAATTTTTTACAAATACGACACTTGTCCTTCACATGCAATTCCCCCAAGCTACTGTGAGGGTCACTTACAGGCATAGGCCTGTTACAGTCCACACAGGGCTTAAACCCTGGACACCGGGGCATGCCCCACCCGGGGCAAAGTCCCCGTTGGGACCAACGTCTAACTCGTAACTACACGTAACTACTTAACACTAACTACTATAAACAACTATTTACAAGGCTCTCTAAGGCTTGAAGTCAGAAGAGATGAAACCACTAGCTCTTGCTATGTAAGGAACAGCACTCGACTAACCACCATGGACGGTAAGAAGGAAGAGAGGGCATAGGGCCAATGGCATCTGATATACTGACGCATGAGCGCAGCACTCAAGGGGGGCACCGCAGCTGGCCCTCCAGATGCCACTAAGGCAAAAGTCTCTGACGACCGTGCACATAAGCGCGTGCACACTTAGAATGGAATTGACATGAGCAAGCACTTGAAGAAGAACATGCTCTTCCAACTTTTCTGCCAGGAGTTAAAAGGAAACAAAAAATGGTAGAATTCAAATAGTCAGAATGCCTGTCAGAGAGCTTGTCAAGGGCATGCTTAAATAATTGCTTATATTCATTGTTTTAAAAAGTATGAGAAGGCTTAACTTTATTATAATATAGTAAGCAGAAGTTGCAGCAACTGCTGCAGCAAAAGAGCTGAGTTCCAACTTCCATTACAATCCTCCACTTTTTCTCATGCTCATAACTGTCTCCAAAAAATTCAACATACAAGGAATTTGTTTAAGCTTGGTCTCTGCCTAAAGGTGAATTTTTATTTACTATTTTTTTTTTAAATTACAGCAAATTCAGTTGAGTCATTTTTGAGTTTTATTTTCACCTTTGCCACTGACCTGCCTTAATACTTTGGAAACATTGTTTTGGCCTCAATACCCCCATTCAGAAGGCAACCATCACTACTTCCATATTTCAGGTATGGAAAATGAAACTGAGGCACAGAAAAGTTAAGGTATAGAGCAAGGAAGCGTTAGAATCAAGACTGCAACCCATGTCATCTGCTTACAGATCCAGGCCTCATCTACTAGACCAGAGTGTCTCCAGGCAAATCACGTAAACAATCTATGCCTTATCTATCTCATCTGTACAATGTGGTTAGTAATGCTTACCCCAAGGGCTCTGAGGACTACAAATGAAAGAGTGCTATGTAACTGCCAATTATTGTTATCGTCACCCATTTTTACAAATGGACAAACAGACAACGTTAAATGACACTGTGATCTAATGGGTTAGGCATGAGCCTGGCAGGGATCAGGCAGTTTCTAATCGTGGTTCTGAAACTGACTTGCAGTGTGATTTTAGGCAAAATCACTACATCTTTCTATGCCTCTGATTCCCCATCCGTAAACAGGGATAATACTGACATCATACCCTAACGCATAGGGTTGGTCATGGGCATAATTCGCTAATATTTGAAAAACAAAATGTCAGATTCTCAGATGGAAAATACAAGGCTATGGCTGGAGAACTCAGCAGGTTTTAGAATGGGGGCAAAAAAAATCAGAGGACAAGTCAGATTAGCATCAGCGATGAGCCCAATATAACCAAATCACCTAATTCTTTACCCTAAAGTTTCCTAATGTAAAATCCAGACGTTAATAGAGAAAAAAAAATCTTAAAAATACTGAATGTGTCTATTGTCATATACCTTGAATGGTCCCTTGGAATATGTGCTAACCATCTGTTCCATCTTACATTTAGCTGTGATGCTTGGAATACTTTTCCAAGACCCAGAAGAAAAGCTCTGTGTGGCTCATGCTTGTTTCCCTCAGCAAGAGAAATTGGTCCAATAAAAGATATTATTCTATTATCACAGAATTTCAGTGATCAAAGTAACTAGCTGTTTTAAAGTGCTCTTTTAAAAAATATTTCCCTAAATTTGCAGAAGCCAATTGCTGACATGCAATGATTACTAATGCAGAGAAAGCAAGACATTTATGTATATACTGCTAGCTAAATAATGGCTTAAAAGAAAACACTCAAAGAATTCCATTTACCTGAAAAAGCATTACTGTAATATCTTGAGAGCGTCTGCATAATATCTTTGGAATGCTGGGTCCATGGTGCTATCTTCCTGTAGGTTTTTACTCGATGAACAAGTTGAGAACCTCCATATTGCAGAGAAAGTGTGTCTCCATGATCTTCATACAACTCCTCAAACAATCTAAACCAATGAAACCAAAATATCTGAGAATTCTATCACCACTGCTAGAAAGTGAATGCTTCTCTACTTTGTATTTTATGCCTTACTTACTTTTATGTTTTAAAAAGACTTAAAGGTAAGCAGGCAGAATTCCAAATAAATTATTTCCGGTTAATGTAGTGAGTGTCATACTTCTGAACCAGAAAAGCCAGGCGTCTTCTTTCCAAAATGTTACGGTAGCTAGTAAAGATTACAGAGGTGGCAACTACTGCAAGAGGAGTTAAGTATTCTTTTACAACATTCTTTTAGACAGACTAATCATGTATTGGGCAAATAACTACATCTGCTTTGGTCTAAAAGATTCAAAGATCAAAGCACCAAACTTTTCTGATAACCTCCTCCTGCTGCCGACTTCAGATATTAGCCTTAACAGGACATGCACAAAGAAATTATTGTACACATTATGTACATCTACACATGGATACTGTGTGTGTGTGTGTGTGTGTATATATATATATAATATAAAAGGTATATATCAGGGACCATAAGACGGCTAAGTAAATATATATTGTGATTATTTTAACAAACAAGTAGATTTTAACAGAATGAAATTAATCTTAGAGTTATAAAACCTTAACAATATGTTCAGAAATGGAAACCTTAGACGTATTTTCCCAAATATTAAAAGTTTAATTAATTCATTTTAAGTAACTACTGTGGAATTCTTGAGATACCTAGATTTTTTCCCTGATTAAATGAAATATTTTTTCTCCTATATATTGCTGCCAGTTTATAAAAACAGAGATAGCAGAAAAATTATTACTAGCCTAATCACACTGAAGTCTAAAATACTGTGATCATACATTCTGGGTCCAATTTTGGATTCTTTACTCAGATAATCACTTCAGTGGAAGTTTTGCCGAAGTAGGGTAATCACTACAGGATTGGGTTCTAAAACCAAATTTACGCTTGCTCATTAGTTATAATACCTTAGATACTTAAATATTTATTAAATGAGAATATATATCCCTATAGCTCCCAGAAGTAAACATGAATAAGAGACCAGGGAAATGACTGGTACCCATATTCCCCTTTGTGGGGGTGGGAAAAGGACTCAGAATGGAGTCCAACCCTGAATATTAGTTATTTGGAATGAGGGATTTACCACCACACTTGACACAAGTAGAAAATGCCTGGTATCTCTGGGGTGTGGTTATGGGCATTAAAGCTTTTATAGTGAATGCAGCTGAGATGGTGAGGTCCATAAGTCTGACAGTAGAATACTGAAGGCAGTCTTTTACAGAGAATTGAAGACTGGAACTTGTTTTATTTGCAGACCAAGAAAACATTACAAAAACACTCTCTCAAGGCAACCTCCAATCTCACAATGTTGATCACAGTACCATCTCAGCATCTGACAAGATCTGATGGTGGCACCTCTGCCACCTCGGTCTGAAAGATCT
Organism: Chelydra serpentina; assembly: GCA_037349315.1. Lineage (NCBI taxonomy): Eukaryota > Metazoa > Chordata > Testudines > Chelydridae > Chelydra > Chelydra serpentina. The sequence goes on from JBAIAC010000010.1 coordinate 53,026,394, forward strand.
CGAGAGCTCATGGATTGCTGCAATCAAGGAGAGATATGCGAGGAGTAAAGCTAAAAGCAGCGCATGTTCATCTACAATTCTCTTAACCTGTGGTACCTGCAAACAGGGCTGCACGTCCGAAATTGGTCTTTGGTTTCATTTCAGGACCCACAATAAGTGACCGTAGCTCATCCATTAAGCTCGATAGGAGACTCCATCATCATCAGCATCATTATCCCACCCCCAATAAACTTGACTTAATGAAGTTGCAACATGCCAATTTAAATCCATCTCTATGTTTGTTTCATTCTCCTGTATCCTGCCTGCATATCCTGATCCAGGCCTATAAAATAAGCAAGTCAGCCAGGCTTTTTAGAAAGAACCTGTTAGTTATAAACCTACAAGGATACATTTTATAAAGATCCTGCTCTAAGTCTCCAACAGATGCTCAGACAGGATTCAGCCTTCAGCTATTTTATAACCCCTTCAGGTGGGAGTTCTCATTTAAAGCTGTTGCAATTTAACAATGAAATTGTCTTTATGGAAATGTAATTAACTGTTAAACCACTAATAAGCACAATTTGCACTACATGTGTAAGAAAGAGTCGAATATAGTAAAAATCTTAAATGAATCAAACAGCGCCATGGAATCTCTATTGCTAGAAATTCCATCCTTCAATAATAAGAGTATAGCGGTAGGAATATTCTATCGACCACCTGATGAGGATGGTGATGGTGACCGTGAAATGCTCAGGGAGATTAGAGAAGCTATAAAAATAGAAAACTAAATAATAATGGAGAATTTCAACCAACCCCCTACTGGCTGGGTACATATCACCTTAGGATGGGATGCAGAGAGAAAGTTTCTAGACACCATTAATAACTGCTTCTTGGAGCAGCTAGTCCTGGAACCCACCAAGGGAGAGGCAATTCTTGATTTAGTCCTAAATGGAGCACAGGTGATCCAAGAGGTGAATATAGCTGAACCACTCAGTAATAGCAACCATAATATAATTAAATTTAACATCCTTGTGGAGGGGAAATACCAAAAAAGTAGCATTTAATTTCAGAAAGGGGAACTACACAAAAATGAGGACACTAGTTAAAACAGACATTAAAAGATACAGTCACAAGAGCGAAATGCCTACAAGCTTAATGGACAAATTTTAAAAACCCCATAAGAGAGGCTCAAATTAAATGAAAACCCCAAATTAAAAAGAATAGTCAGAGGACCAAAAAATGCCATCACGGCTAAACAGAGTAAAGGAGGTGATTAAAGGCAAAAAGGCATCCTTTAAAAATGGAAGTCAAATCCTAATAAAGAAAATAGAAAGAAGAATAAACTCTGGCAAGTCAAGTGTAAAATTACAAAGGCCAAAAAAGAATTTGAAAAGCAACCAGCAAAAGACTCAAAAACTAACAGCAAAAAACTTTTTATGTACATCAGAAGCAGGAAGTCTGCCAAACCAGTGTAGCCACTGGACAATCGACATACTAAAGGAACACTCATGGAAGACAAGGCTATTGTAGGGAAACTAAATTAATCATTTGCATTGGTCTTCACTATAGAGCATGTGCGAGAGAATCCCACACGAGCCATTCTTTTTAAGTGACAAATCTGAAGAACTGTTCCAGATTGAGGGTGTCAATAGAGGAGGTTTTTGAACAAATTGCTAAATTAAACAGTAAAAAATCCCCAGGACCAGATGAGATTGATCTGTGGAACTCATTGCCAGGGATGTTGTGAAGGACAAAACTATAACTGGGTTCAAAAAAGGATTAGATAAGTTCATGGAGGATAGATCCACCAATAGCTATTAGCCAAGAGGGTCAGGGATGCAACCCCATGCTTTGGGTGTCCCTAAACCTTTGACTGCCAGATGCTGGGACTCGATGACACAGGATGGATCACTTGATTGCTTGTTCTGTTCACTCCCTTTGAAGTATCTGGCATTGGCCACTGTTGTAAGATGGGAAACTGAACTTGATGGACCATTCTTCTGACTCAATATGATCATTCTTATGTTTTTAAAGACCTTAAAAAGATTAATAACTTTGAAAGTATGAATATGAAAACATTGCCTCTATACTAAGTCAGACAGTAAGAGTCAGTGTTAACCAGGGACAAGACAAGTATAAATGTGATGCAATACAGAAGGGAGAGCTTTAAAAAAAAAAAAAAGTGAATGTGGTCAAATATATAGGAGGGTAATTTTAGTAGCTGCACTTCAGAGAGACTGGAAATGGGAGATGTTATGTGAATGTCAGGGAGATCAGAGAAGAGGCAACTGCAGTAATCAAAATGAGAAATTAGGACTGGATATATTGTGGGAGAGAGAAAAAAGTTGTATCAGAGGGGAAGTGGAAAGATTTCGACATAGCCTAGATGTGAGAGGAAGGAATCAAAGGTGACCCCAAAGGAAGGATGATGGTGTAGTAATGGAGAAAAGAGAAAGAGAAAAAGGATTGGGCAGAAAAATAAGGTCAGTTTTAACCTTCCAAAAAGAGATGTCAGAGGAAGAAAGGATGAGATGTGGAAATGGATAAAAAAGACAACAGATTAGGTGTGGAGTGGCAGATTTGCAGGTCAACAGTATACAAATGACAGGAGTCAAATACTTCTGTCATACAGCACATTATTTCTGGCTACTATATAACAACTTCTTAAAGTTCAAATCTGTTTCTGGACTTAGAGTTGAGAAAACAATGGAAACTAGCATAGTACCCGTCTTGTTTTATTCAAAAACAGATAGGTCTGTTTATTCTGGCTTTTTGGCATTATGAGAATTTTCAGAATTTTTTCCCCCTTTCCTTCCTAGACATTAAAGTTCTGGTAGATGCATAGGAGGAAGATGTATAGAAGGATCTTCTGTGCATGATCTCAAATAATTCCTTCACTGTTTTGATAAGTAAATCTGAAAATCCAATCTAAAAATCATTCAGCAAGTGAAGAGATTAAAAAAAACATAATTGAAGCAGCTATCCATACAGAGAAGGCCACAAAGTAACACATCTTGATCTCTCTTCAAAAAGCAGAAACATGTATACAGCAAGCACAACAGTAAGTCATACAACTGTCCAAAGGTTTAAAAAAACCCTCAATATCCAAGAGAAAAGGGGCCACCAAAGTGGAAGATCAAAAGAAATTGTGAGGGTAATATTGTTTGGAGGTTTTCCGATGTCCCATCAAACCTGATGCCTCAAAGGCAAAGAAGTAAAACAGTTTCTTCTGCCTCTATTGCTTCACCTTCGGCTTGGAGAAATATCGTTGTGTCAGAGATCTGTGGCATGGAGCAGGTGACTGTTTCAAAGGGGTCTGCCTCTGGGATTGAAAGTTGTTTAATCAGTTTCAATAGGAAGGCAACTAAATCCTCTAGTAACAAAGGTCTTCCCAGATCTATGCTTATGACGACTCTTTGAATGTGAAGAAGAATAGGAGGGACCTCTCAGATAGGTGGTGCTTATTGTTCTTCCTCTTCTTTATAGGTATCACCATCTCTGGATCCTGCAACCCCAGAGATCCATCAGTCTTCTCCTTAGGCTTCTTGGAAGCAGAATGCAGCTCTGGCTCACTTTCCTTCCCTTGAGCACCCTTATGCTGAGATAACTGTTGATGCCAAAGCATTTAGCCAAGATTGCAGTAAAGTTGAGGGAGACATGGAGGAGCTATTCTTCCCCTAGGAACGGCCACAGGCAGGCAATTCCCTTTGTGGGACTACCAGATAAAGACTGTAGCCATGTCTTTCTCCAAAACAATGAAGGCTAGCATGCTGGTCTGAGACTGGCATCTTCCCATTACAGGAGACTCACCTCGAACCCCAAATGCTTTGAATCTTCCATCAGGAAATTCAAGCAGAGCTAACAGGGAAGTTAAGAACACCAAACTGATCAGAGTCAGTATTATGAACAAACCAAACACCCCATCAGCATTCACACCAACAATGACTATTAATCATAAAATCCTATCTTTATTTTTAAAAAAACAAACAAAAACAATGGAAATATCTCCCCCTATCCCACTGCTCCAATAAGCTACACTATGCAAGAAATACTAAACTAACTACCTGAAGCCATGAGTTCCGAGGTCTCTATTACTGTAAAAAACAATGTGGCCTCAATTGTCCCTCATATTTATACAATCAGGCCCAAATATTCAAATCCCCAAGAGAACACTCTTGCAAGCTTTAATGGTCACTAATATTCAGAGGGTTCCAACTTCAGTGTCAAAGGCATATGTGTATAATCTGAAAATGTTCAAAGACAGGTTACAGAAGGATGTTTTTTTTCCCCTCTCGTCAATGCACCAAAAAGTACCAAGAAGATACCATAGAAAGGAAGTTAAAATGTATTTCTGCATTGTATTTCTGGTTACTGGGAGGATCTGGCAAAAAATTATGCTTAGCTCACTTAAAAGGCAAACTGCAAAGTAAAAATTAAAAGCTTTATAATACACTTTTATTATGTTTATTTAAAGGACAGAGTTTTCAAGTTTGAAGTTTAAACATCAAAAGAGAAGTGCTCAGTTTTGTGATCCTGAAAGGAGCCTGATTACCTTTATTTGATTAGTATGGTTATCTTGAAGTTACATTGATTTCTTTGTTAAATGTCATACAGAGGGATGAATAGATAATTTAGTTAGCTGAAAAAAAATGATCTGAACATTTATTTGATTTAAACATAAGTATTTTCACTTAAAGAAAAATTATGAAAACATCAAAAGCCACAGAAAAAGATAACTGCCTAATATTTGTTACAAAATTAATGACAGGGAAAAACAACAACATATTTTACTAACAGTGAAATATCTTACCTAACAGCATCTGTGTCAAACTGAAGATTGGGTTTATCAATCAATCCTAAAGAATAGAGCTGATAGGCTAAAGCACACTTCCCGACCATGAACTGGGCTGTGTTAGTGCGATCTAAACAGTCAACACAATTGGTTCGAAGAACACCAGTCTAGGAAAGAAATAAGAATAAATGGGAGATTCTTCAACCAGTTCCCAATCATTACATTCATGCTTACTCCACAAGGGAATTGTTCTCCTGGTTTTCTAATAAACTTGTCAAAACTCAAATACTTAATTATTCAAAATCTTGTGTGAATAAGTCAAGATCTTAAATCATTTAGGCTGCAATTGTCTGTTATAGAAAACCGCTAAAGCCTCAATTCAAAAGTTTCTCACGGTTATCAGCTTCCTGAAACACTAAACTCTTCTTCCCTCTCCTAAACACACTTACGATTTATTGAAAAAAAAAATGTTGGGTGCCATTGCAATCAAAAATAAAGTTCCCATTTTTAAGTCTTGCTACTAAGACTGAAATATAAAAAACAAAACATGCTATCATATTGTTGTGGCCATAAGACAATGGTATTTATATTTTCAACACTCCTATTCACAGGCAACAGGTATACAAGTTCTGTTAAACATTACAATCTGCATATCTTTCTAAACATCACCTGTGCCTGTGTTCTTCAATTTCATAATGCCCACATAAGGCTTGATATTGTATAATCTGAAGGGCTGAAAGCATAAATACCATATAATATTTTCATATGAATATCATCTGATTTATGGCTTATTTTGTTAATGCACTAAACACAGGTAGACGCGTAATACTTGAATATGTATAAAACAAGGCAACATTCTTTTGGCTTGCATGTTCTTTCTTTTGGAGAGATTAAAAATAGGCTCACTCAGCTATTTATCCTTAAATATCAGACCCTTGATGTTCTGTTAATATGGAATTGAGCATTTGTTCCCAAAATTATAAATGATCATAGGTAGAAGGAAACAATGTTTCACAATATTGTATCTTGTGCGCAGAATATACAATCATGACATCCATATTTAAAATAATAAACCAGTAATTCTTTCATCATGCTATACATAGAGTAGTATTTTGCATCAAATTGCCTGTTTAATTTTTAATTGTGAAGATGAGAATGCTTTTAAATACTTGTTTCCATGTATGTGAATTTACTATCAGAATGAAGCATGTTTATTCCACACTCAGCTAAAATTTTAATGTTTGAACAATGCAGTTTTTCCAGTATTGAACAGTACATTTTTTCTGATTGTAAGACGATGTAAAAAATCATTAAAAGCACTGTACTGTGTGGCTTGTTGCCTATGTACTGTTAATGTTACAAAGGATAGCAACTTTCAGCGAGACTGGTGCCACTATCACTAGTTTCAGAAATGGAAACTGAATTTAAAATTTAATACATTTCTTAGATTTCATTTGGCAAGAAGATATTTCCAGCACTTTTTTTTCTAGCACCATTCAAAGACAGTGTGGCCCTAAACCCATTTGGGGCCTTTGGGCGCTACTATAATATACATATTTATATTAGTAAAGTACTGACTCAGAGGAAAGAGTCATCTATTGATTCATGAATAATACTTTCGGCTGCACCTAGGGTAGATGGCTCTTTGGAAGCATCCTGTCCTATCAGACTACTGACTTACATCAACAAAACTTTGTTGTAATAATAAACCAATATTATTTCAATACCTGTAAGCGACCAGTGGGAACAACAAAACCTCCCAGTTCATTCCATCTGGAAGGGAAACAAAATACCATACCTTACAAAGTTTATTTAATGTAAGGATTAGAGGTCATGTCATATATGTCTGGCTCAGTGAAATAGAGGGAAGAATTTAATAACCTGCTAAAAATGAGTCTGAAATCTCTGAGTGGTTGAAAATACACGAGTGGGTGAAAACAATGCTACTATACATATCTGGTAGGACGTGTGTTGCAATTAGCTTGCAATGCCAGAAATCCCGTATTGGACTAAGCATGTGTCTAGGCTTACAACAAATTAGTCCAAGAAAGCCAAGTACAATATGCTTCTCCACCTCCAAACCGAGTTATAGTCCTTATTAGAATACAGAGATTCCCCCCAAGTTGGGAAAGTGATCACATAAAAATAGTATGTAACTAATGTTTATGGACAGATTGAAGGGATTTTCCTTACTAGGCCTAATAAAAATTTCATAAAATACATAAATTTCAATTATGCCATAAGTCAATGAGGGCTGAATTGAGTTTTCAAAGTAAAAACTGATTTCACACCCCATTTTATCACTAATTTGAAAATTAAATAACTTACTTGCAGTTTAGATTTGGGAACACACAGTATACCAGATAACTTCTGTAATGTTCTAAAAAGTTATAATAAATAATAATCTGTCTTCCCTAGACTTTTTTTTCTTTTTTTTTTTCTTTTCTAAAAATATGAATTTCTTACAATCATGTATACAAGAGTAGGAACTAGCAAGTTTAAATGACAGGTATATTTCCTGGCACTCTTTAGAAAATGCTGTCTTTAAATTCAAAATTGTGCTTGCTTTATCTGTTCAGATACTGCATATCTTGTTTTCAAGCATGCAATACAACATGAAGTGCATGCCCTGAAGCAGCAAAAGAAGCTGTTCTCAGAACGAAGAACTGTTTGTTATATCTTTCAAGAATTCAGAAACTGTTTAAATATAAAGGGGGAAAATGAACATTTCAGACTTAATTTGTAAAGTGTTTATTGTAGCAAGAACCATCAACTACACCAAATTTCACAAGTACACATTTACCCTGAAGATACAAGTAGCATAATTAGTGGCATATTTTACACTTGTTCAATGTGCGGATATGTCTATGTCCCCAGTCTTTTTCACTCTAACTGGACATTAAATTATAATTTTCACATTACTATAATCCTTAAAAAGCCATGTTAGAGTACATATTGCAGGGATTTAGGAGTATTTCATGAGTATAAGTAGTGCGTGTGTATATACACCCCCCCACACACACACACACGTTTATGGACACCCCCCCACACACAAACTCATCCGACTCTTTTTACTTTTCTTGTTTTCACACATACTTTTCATCTGGCCGCAAGATGCTGCAGTAGGAATCAGGACGATTTACAAAGAATCCTGTTTTCTTCACTACACTTTCCGCAATTACATTCAATCGATCCAGGACATTACACAGTTTGCTATGGGGAGAAAAAACAAATATTGAATACTCGTCTTTAAATTTTCACTGGTTGGAAAGTTTCCTGACCAGACATTATGTCAATAGCAATGTTTTCATGCCAGTTTTGCTCACTTTACATACTTAAAAAGGGACACTGGTAAATTATTAAAATTTACCATTCTACCAATCTTTGCATCATATACATTTTATCAGCAGTGATTTTATGATTACTTCCAGATTATTGATGAAAATGTTAAATAGCTTCAGGCCCAGTACCAATCACTGCAAAACCCCATTAGAAAGGCCCCTGTTCAATGATGAATCCTCACTGACAACAACTTCTGGATATCTATCAGTCATTCAGTTCATAATCTATTTAACATGTGCTTTATTAATACTGTATAGACTGCCAATATTTTAAAATCAGAATGTCATGTGGTGGTACTAAGTCAAATGCTTTCCAAAAGTATAACTATTGTAGTTACCTTAGCAACCAAACCTTAATCTTTAAGAAGAATGAAAACTGGTTTGTTTGACAAGATTTATTTTTAATAAAAATCATGTTTACTGGTCATATTAATTATATTCCTATATTAATTCTTTATATTCAGGAGTTTCCTCTATATTCAACTAAGCAGCTGGAGTAGATAGATGTGGGCTTTTGAGATGGCAAGTCTGAAGCCTCAAATGTGTCTCCCTTCTTGTGTGGGAAGTGAATACATGAATAACCACACACTGGGATTCACGGTCTCTCCCCGAACCCTGGCATATGAAGCATCTGACATGGACATGACACATTTCTTGAAGCTCCTACAGGACTCATGGCCTAGGGACAACCCAAGGTAGATATCTAGGCTACGATGACACATACTACACTAACTAAAATTGTTAATTACTGAAGGATAAAAAGAATTAGGCTGTAACAATCTAGCCTGAGGACATAAAAGCAAGGTTCAGTTAGCTCTCTTCAGCAAAGGAACTGATGCAGTTGGAGGATGTGCTGCCTTACATAGTGTAGGGCAATGATGTCACCCTCATACTAGATCTCTCATGAATCTCCCAAATGGCATGGCTTTTCAAGGAAATTTCACAGGCTTAACATGCAGATGCCATATTCGACAAATGGAAATGCACAATAGCCGTGAAGAAAAACACATGATATTTTCAAAATTAGGCTGAAACAGCAGCTTTGGTAACTACAGATAAAGATACTTGTGGAAGACAAAAATGGCATGTGTCAAAAGGCCTGGAGAGGTGCAAATCATCTGACTGATAAAAATACATCATGATAAAATAGGGGTGGTTAGAAAAACTTAGGCAGAGATATATTGTGTCAGAATGGGTAGTTCTGATGAAATCAATACGTTTCATGAAATCAGATTGATTTCACCCGAATACCTTTTTTGGAACAAAACTAGAAAAAAAGTTCTGATGTCAAAATATTCTTCTTCCACATTTTTTTGAATGGTACATTTTGATTTTGTTTTGCCTTGAAATGACTGTTTCAAAATTTAAGTTTGCATTATAATACAAATAAAAATAAAATGATTTTGTCAAAACATGTCTATTGTCCTATAATAAGGCTTTTTTTCCACAAAATTTTCCTTGGGGGATTTCAAATTTTTGGTTTTCACTCCCATTTGGAACAAACCAAATTTTGAAATCTCAAAATCCTTCATGAAACCCTCCCTCACACCTCTAAAAATTTTGTGATCAACTAAAGCCACCCTCACACTGGCAAGATATAGCAAAGAAATTTAAAAAACATTTATCCCCGATCACTTATGAACTATGACGACATCCATACAGGGAAAGAATTTGCTCACCTTTTTGTGTATTTGGCCATATCCCAAGGAATATACACAATAGCGTGTTCTGGAGGTAAAAATTGATTGAGATATGTCACAGCACCAACAAGTTCTTCACTCAGAATCCTTTCATGCTTTCTTTTTTCACGTTCCTTAATCAAAGCCAGAAAAAAATAGTATTAACATTTTTGAGCTAACAGGTCTAAATGTTAAAATGTTTGTATACAATCTCTCTCATACACCCCCCCCCCTGCTTTTAGCATTTCATATTTTATAGGTTTAAAACAGGAAGAACAAGCAGCATGCATAAAAAAAGGGTGGGGAGACAGGGGACTGTTTATGTAACATTAAGGCAGACAGTTAAAAATGACCAAACATCAGGAAATTCAGTAAAGTTCTAAATTGTATATTAGGCTTTATAATCTATGATAAAAAGAACTTTTTTATTATGAAATATATTTATCCAGAAAAGTAAGAATAGCCATACTATATATGTGCAAACAATGGGTAGATTTATTTAAATCACTGATTTTTGTTATTATTGAAATCAGCAAGTAGGAAACCTTGGTTTAAATCATCGTTTTTAAACGTGTTTCATATTTGTACTTTGTAGTTGTTTTCTGAAAGATTAATGGTTACCAACCCAAAGAGAATCAAAGCATATTGATTTGTAACTAAATATAGCCTTTACACTAAATTTGGTGCATCTTTTAGCTAACCAGGAGGATACACTATATCTATTTACATTTGTTTAAGCAATTTCATAGCTTAACTAACATTTATTTAGACTCTTAATTTTTACATTTTTCATTATACTAGAAAATAGTGAAAGATGCCTTTCTTATTTACTAGATTAATTTGTTACTTGTGATTTGTGTCAAGCTCTATTTGGAGATAAATTAAAATTTAATTAAAATGCACAAAACTGCATTTTATTTTTTTATTAGTTAAAAAACTACTGGTACCTTCTGAGCTGGATACATAAAAATTAACATAACATGTTTTGCATTTAAAAACTAACTGAATTATTAAACAAAAATAGCAGTATGTTCAATTAGTGAATTTAACCGATTGTTTCTGGTCACCATGCCCTTCAAAACTTTAGAATTAGTAGATCTCATTCTCTCACATGTGCTTTTTATCCAAAGATTGGAAGGAGAAAACAAACTTTCCTGATTTTTCAACTTCCAATTGGTTTAACTTCAATTGAACCAGTCACTGAACTGAACTAGTTGAATAAACAAATGAAGAAAATATTCTCTCTGCACCTGCGGAAACGGCTACTGATGTTAAAAGTTGGTTTAGGCAGTTCAACACAGTCTGGTTCCAAGTGCTCACACAGTGACTTTCAGTGGTGGCTTTCCTTTAAAGTCTGGCAGCAAACATGTACGGTTTAATTTTTTTTTTTTAATGAAATTTTAACCAATTATAATAAGCCTAGACCTTAACATACGCTGTCAATTTCAAGTTTAATTATAAACAGGGTTTCTTAAAATAAATCTGTATTCAATTTAAATTTTTAAAAAATCATTTTTAATTGATTTATATCCACCCTGGCAACAAAGGGTTAACAGTGCTGGAATCTGAACATTTTGATATCAAATTTTTTTGAGATTTTTAAATCTGGAATCTTAAGGTTGCATTTACAGAGCTGTTTCATTCCATTTCCTACATAACTTTTTAAGAGGAAATATATTGGATAAAAGGAGAAACAGGGGAGGAAAATGAAGCTAATTCAGTTCTAGAACTTACAAGCTCCACCAGCAGATCTCTGACACCAGAGCTATTTTACACTGGAAAACTGATATGCTTTGCTGACCCTAGCTATAGTGTTCTTGTAGCTTTCTCAAATTAACAAATGAACATTTAACTTGTTACACTGTTCAGTGTATCTTTATTTTACTCTGCACTAAAGGACATTTTCTACTATGCACGTAGAAATAATTTTTAAATAGTTCTTTTTAAAACAAAAGTAATATTTTTCAAACCAAACAGTACCTTAATGATGACTACTTTCATGACAAGTTTCTAACATAAGCAATTTTTGCTGTAACATTGCTCAAAAAGCATGGTAAGAATTATTATTATTTTAAAGAGGGAAAAGTATTCCCACTCTCTGTACACTCCTGAGTCAAACATTTAAGGAGGAATTTTCCTACAACATTCCAAAAATTATTTATGATCAGAGACTACACCTAGGAAGTTTCAGCCCAAAAGGCGAATTTTCATCAAATTCAAAGTTGGGGCTGTCAATGACTTTGGCACCAGGGATGGTGGCATGCGTGCCAATGTCGACATCGGAGCCAGGTGTGCCTTCGGTGCTATTTTCTCTGCAGAGATCATCGGAACTGCCTATGTGCTAGATGGAACACTGGAAGATATAGACTTGACTGTTAGATGGGTCTTGGAGCTCAGGTCTTCCAGATCCAATGCCACTCGGATTGCTCCAGAAGATGAATCTTCAGCATTGCATTTCTTGCCTTTTGGGTTTTTGCAGAGAAGAAAAGGCAAACTGAGAACCTGCTTAGGATGTGAGACTTTCTGAAACAGAACAGATATCTTCCATCTTAGTGGAATTGGCCCACTGCAGGATGGACAAGTACAGGCAACCTTAATTCTGGCATCTCTTAACTTTGAGTACTTGGCTTTGCAAGCTTAATAACGTTCTTTTCACATAGTTTTGTGTAATTATATAAACAAATCCCAGCAAGAGCACATACAATTTGTTACTAATTACTGCCACTTTCCACACTGCACAGAAAAACAGAAGCCATTTATAAACTCACTAACCTTTAAGAATTCTCCAAAGAATAAGAGTACTTGAGGTAAAAATGCTCAGTGGTTGTGTTGAAGTTGGATCAACAAATGCATAGGAAAATACAATTTTCCCTACTGCACATAAGTAGTAGAAGAGCATTAATTTTAGCATTCTAGTATTGAGCACCTACAGAGACACATTTTCAGCCACACTACAAAAGCTTTGTGAATAAAAGCACATAATGATTCACATGTCAGGGTCATGTGAATCTGGATTCACATTTTAGTGCTGGCCTTTGAAAACTAATCTATAAATAAGAGAATCATTTTCTTGTCAACAAAGTATATCTCAAGTTGTTTACCACAGCTGCATGTGCTGATTCTTAAAAGCACACTCAAACGAGAGCTTTAAGAAATAAAAAATAATGGGACTTTGCTATTTACTACTTCAGCTTACAGAGTCTCAAAAATCAGCCTTTTGTTTTTTTTAATTAGAGACTTATATTGCATGCATACAAGACATCCTTTCTAAACTGAACATATCTCTACAAACTTACTATAATGGTACAATAGCAAAGAAGAAGATTAAGAGAGAATATGAAATCAGATATAATTAAATGAAAGATTCCTATGAGACAGTAAGTATACTACAATCTAATGAAGTACAAACTGAAATGACATATAATGGTTCTTATATCAAGTGCTGCAAGTATGTATTATCCAAATAAAAAGAAATTAAAATATATCAGCGATAGCCATATCTCTCTTCTGCAACTATTTCTTTTCTACATTTCCTTTCTCCATAGGCATTATATAATTAATTAGGTCTATTAAATCATTGTATTGTTATTACAATTGTATTTATTTTCTTTTAAACGTATACAGGCAAGTCTCATTTCACACGGGGGTTCCGTTCCGCGGTTCGCGCGTAAAGCGAAAATCGCGTATAGTGAAATGCCATTGAGTTGAATGGCAGACGGAATCGCCCACAGTACCGATGCAGTTTTTTAAAAAAAAAATTCTGGTTTTGCCGACCACGCAAAGCTGAATTTGCGCATGTGAAATGCGCCTAAGATGCGACTCGCCTGTATATTTTACCCCATTGTCCATATTGTCACAAAAGTTATTAAGTAGTAACAGAAACATCAAGATGAAATTCCTCCTTTTCTGCTCTGAACTTTTTTGTTAAGAGGCAAAACACATTAAACTTTCACTTTTTCATTATATTTTGCATAGATATACTGCAGTTTTTGGTTTGAATTATTCAAAAGTTCAAAAATTATTCTCTTCCAAGTGTGCCTTTTAATTTATTTCCAAAGTATTAACATAACTGTACCTAATTTTGTTCAGCTCATTTGTTTAAATACACAATCCAGTAATCATCTACCAATGTGAGTAATGTTCTTTGCATGCAACTTCTTAGTATGATTGGACTCTTATTGCCATCGCCTATCTTCCTCCTCTAAAACTAGGAGGAAACAAATTGGTCCCTGTGCTAGATGTGTTTGTGTCTTGTTCATTCTCAGAATAAGTTGGGCCCCCAGGATGCTAATCAAGGTCTGTTTGGTCTTTTCAATAAAGTGGCTGGCTTATGAAGATACTGGATTCAAATACGGTTCAACAGATATTGTCTGTCTCACACTCTGTCACTGACAAACAGATCCCTATATTTTCAAGACTGATTTATCGTTAGCATTGAAAATATTCCACACTTAATATCTAAGTTACTATCTTTGATGAGAAGGCTAAAAGTAATATTTATATTTAATATTCCATCATCCTCCAGACTGTCCATCAAATATTTAAGATATGCATTAGCCACTGACAGACAAAGGAGAATTTACTGTTTTTCATGATGTTTTCCATGGGTACAGTAGTTTTAGTTTGGAAGTTTATCACCAAGATTTCTTGCAGTTATATGATGGTACTGCAGCATACTTTGGTGGTAAGTAGAGTGAAGCAGGAACAAAAAAGATGGCCTTTTGGTTAAAGCACTGGTGACTGGAATCAGAATATCTAGATTCAGTTCCTGGCTCTGCCACAGATTTCCAGTATGACCTTAGGCTTCGTATTGGTATTACTGCCTGGACATATTTTAAACCCCTGGTTCAAATATTGCTGCTCAAGGTGGGATGATACCAATAGCCTGAAAGGAAAGATGAAGTATGTATTGCAAGAAGTGTATAATCATTAAGGATATTTTATTTCTGGAGAACTCTACTGGCAGTCTAGTTATAATGCAAGATACATCTGGGTAGGGGAACAGGTTTGTGAAAAAGGTCCTCTGTTTGCAGGCTGGTATTAGCTCATTGTGAGATGGGTGCACTATATAGTGCATTCAGACCCAATCAAAATGGATCCTCATGTTTCAATATAAAATGTAATCCTTCTGGCTGTTTCAAAATTGCATGGAAAAGCTCCACTGAGAGCCATATCCAACTCTTCTGTGTTAGGAGGACAACTGATACATTGAAACTGGCTTAACAATAGGTGGGAATGAAAACGGCAAAAGAGGAATTTCACCTGTTTGTTCATTCAAGCTTTCCTACAAGGAATCTTGTTATTTATTAATCTGAAAATGTGCATTTTCTATTAGAAGCTAGTATTAAATTTATATTTAGTGCAAGGCACAGCTTTCAGAACCAAATTTAAGCAGCAAAGCTCTCATTAGCTTTAATGAGTCTATAATCTGGCTTTAAATGCAAAAACTTAGTATAATTAAAATTATTTTTAACAAATCATAAGTTTATTGATTTATTTGTATCACACAACAAGTTATGACTAAACAATACTGTACCTTCACAAGATTCAAAATGATAATGGGAGAGCCAAACCTCTGAAGCATTTGATCAAAGTGAAGTGCAGCTATGTGCGCAAATGGATCTGCTTGGTCCACTGGAACAAAGTAAATAAATACATTCAGGAAAAAAATATCAAAGATTTTCAGATCCTGAAAGGTTACTTTCCTATGAATGCATTTTTTATAACAGATTTACTATTT
Organism: Chelydra serpentina; assembly: GCA_037349315.1. Lineage (NCBI taxonomy): Eukaryota > Metazoa > Chordata > Testudines > Chelydridae > Chelydra > Chelydra serpentina. Next base: position 53,041,925 of record JBAIAC010000010.1, read on the forward strand.
TTTTAATAATAGCATACAAGTCACACCTCTTTATCATTAAAGAAACAAGGAAAAAGCAAAGGTTTTTCCTTTCATTTTTTTTTTTTTTTAGTTTGTCAAAAATTAGACAGCTAGAAAGAAACGGTTACTTACCTGTTCTACAACCAATTTCACATCCATTCCACTTCTGTTCTACACATGACCAGTGCATTGGACCCAGAGATGTATTTCACTTAGAGATACCCACTGGGGCAGCACTTGTGCAAGCCAGCCAGTGATATAAAGGGTGGGGACAGTTACTGACTAGCAAACTACAGTAAAGCACATACGAAGGTGCTAAACTCTGAACATGTGAGTAGTCCCACTGAAGTCAAAGGGCAAATATATCCTGGCCCCATGAGAGTTAACGGGATTTTTTCAATTGGTAAACAAGTCAGGATGTCATCCAAAATGTTCTCCCATGGTAGACTGTAGCGGGGTAGAACCCCGCTCAGGCCCTGAGGGGCTTGAAACAGCTCTGGGCTGAGGCTCAGAATCTGGGCTGACTATCAAAGCAGCCACAGCTGTGGCCAGTTAATCAGGGCACAGCTGGCCCTTATAAGAGGGCAGTGGGCCTGGAGCAAAGAGTCTCCCTTTGCTTGTAGAGGGAGAAGGGCTTGGCTGCAGGTACCTAGGGTGGAGCAGGGCTGGGGAAGGCCAGAGGAGCTGGGGAGCTCCGGCCTGAGAAAACCCCAGGCTGTGGCCTAGGGTTAGGCCCATGTAGGTACTGGGATTGCGGGGGTAACCCACAGGTAGGCCGAGGCAGCAGGTCCAAACCCCCTTTGCCTGTGATGAGTGGCTTATACTGCAGTCTGCCCCAGGGCGCAGGGGCTAGCTGGAGACTGGTAGTAGCCTAGGACTGAGGCGAGGTGGGGATAGTGGGTTGGGGGTTCCCCTGGGGAGGGGAGACCCAGATCTGGGGGGTACTGCCTGGGGGCAGCACCCCAGTTAAAGGGGCACCGGGTCCTGGGAGGGACATGGGCCAGAGTGGTCAGGCGAATCACTGGCCTGCAGGGGGCACTCCAGAGGCTCATGAGCTAATTCCCGACTGAAACCCGCAGGAGGCGCCGCAGGGGTGAGTCCAACCCTGTCACAAGTGGTGGAGAATGTGGGCAATGACGGTCCGCCCTTGATACAAGGGGCAGGGCAAAGGACTGTGGAACTATTGCCCGGACTGAAGAGTGGAAGAACGAGATGGTGGAGAAACGGAGCTCTTATTGGAGGGCCTGGGCGGCCCATCTGGCCGAGCGGCAGACGGGGTTGCTCTGGCTGCTGCGGCAGTGGGCACCCAGACCCTATGAGAGGCCAGGCGCAAGGGACGAGAGACCCGTGCCAAGGCCTAAGGACTGTTTCGCCTGTGGGCGAAGGGGACACTTGAGAAAGGAGTGCCCCTACTGGACTGGAGCAAGGAGGCTTCACCCTGGACAGAATGGAACAGCAAGAGTGCTTCCTGTGAAGCCAACAGGGGGGCTCCAGACCTGGGCCTGTGGGGAACCAGGGCATCAGAAGAGGGAGTGCCCTGGGGGACTCGCAGGGCCCAGGCCCGCCCGGAGGTGGCCAAGGGAAGTCACTGGCTATGCTTCCTGTGCCACAAAGGGGGCCAGAGCAAGAGGCCTTGCCCCCAGAGAAGGCGGGTGAGGCCAGAGGATCGGGCTCAGTCCGAGACTGTCCCGAAGGGGGTGACGACCAGGGCCCTCGAGAGGGGATTGTCTGGGGCAGAGAGGCCCCAGATAAACCAGGGAACCCACACTAGAGCCAGGAGAGCTACGGTGGGAACCCAAACCGAGGGGGGAACCCACGTAGGACCGGAGAGGTCTACGGTGGGAACCCTGACCCTAGAAGAGGGAAGCAGGTGGCTCCAAACAATGGAGGGCCTGCGGCATGAGAGGGATTCCTTGCGAGCCCAGCTGCGAGCTATGCTGGGGCGCTAGGGACAACCCCCTCCCTCCAGTGGAGGGCATCTTGAGGTGGGGGTGGGGGTGTAGCGGGGTGGAACCCCGCTCGGGCCCTGAGGGGCTTGAAACAGCTCTGGGAGAGGGCTGAGGCTCAGAAGCTGGGCTGACTGTCAAAGCAGCCACAGCTGTGGCCAGTTAATAAGGGCACAGCTGGCCCTTATAAGAGGGCAGTGGGCCTGGAGCAAAGAGTCTCCCTTTGCTTGTAGAGGGAGAAGGGCTTGGCTGCAGGTACCTAGGGTGGAGCAGGGCTGGGGAAGGCCAGAGGAGCTGGGGAGCTCCGGCCTGAGAAAACCCCAGGCTGTGGCCTAGGGTTAGGCCCATCTAGGTACTGGGGTTGCGGGGGCAACCCACGGGTAGACCGAGGCAGCAGGTCCAAACCCCCTTTGCCTGTGATGAGTGGCTTATACTGCAGTCTGCCCCAGGGCGCAGGGGCTAGCTGGAGACTGGCAGTAGCCTATGACTGAGGCGAGGTGGGGATAGTGGGTTGGGGGTTCCCCTGGGGAGGGGAGACCCAGATCTGGGGGGTACTGCCTGGGGGCAGCACCCCAATTAAAGGGGTACCGGGTCCTGGGAGGGACACGGGCCAGAGTGGTCAGGTGGATCACTGGCCTGCAGGGGGTGCTCCAGAGGCTGGTGAGCTAATTCCCGACTGAAACCCGCAGAAGGCGCCGCAGGGGTGAGTCCAACCCTGTCACAGAGACAAACGGATAAATAACTATTTGGGTACAAAATCATGAGCACAAAGAAGGCTGCAGTCTTCAACCACAAGCATTGCCACATTAGGGCAATAACGGGCACAATGTCTAACATTAAAAAGTCACCAAATTCCTCAGGTCTAATTTCAATCTGGAACTAATTTTTGTGTCCAACTAATGAACGCTTTCATAAACCAGGATGTTTATGAAACAGTGCTGGTCAAGCTTTAATTGTAGCTTCAAGGTGAAGAAACAAACATACAATTTTTTAGTTTTTACAAGATTAACCTTCACCTATTCTCTCTCTGGCATGTTCTTTTAGGAAAACACATTGCTTACCAAAGGCTACCATAAAGAATATATTGAACATACATGTAATCGGTGGTTTAGGCATCATAGTCGAAATATCTTGAGACCAGTACAGAGGGACTGAGCCTCGAACTTGAACATAAGAAGAATAGCTCCCTGTAGAAAATGACATCACCGAAGCATCGCAAAGTATTTGTTCAGTTTCTACTTCATTAGCAACATCCCCCTAAAACAAAAAATGCAAATACTGTAGACATATTACATTTCAGAGATGCATACATAGATATTGAAACAACAACTGTGAATGACAGGACTAATTAAAACTAAAAATAAGGGATGTCAAATCAAAAGAGCACAAGAATTCCAAAGCAGGGAACTGTACTGGTCATGTAACTCTCAGTTGCCAACTTTCATGCGGTAAATAAGAACCCTGACTTTCACAATAAACCAAAAATCTAGCTAATCCCATTTCAAAACAAGGCCAAAACAAGCCAATCCCTAAGAACCCCAACATTCTATGTAACTAGATTCCCCCTGGCATGCAGTCTGGGACTGTGGTGGGCCTGCTGTGCTCCCCTGACTCTCCCCGCACCTGCCCCGGTTTGCCGGGAGCCAATTAAAAAAAAAAAGAAGCAACAAGCTATAACAAAAAAAGCAACAAGCCAAAAACTAGCCAACAAGCAACTTCACAAGCCAATTAAGCCAAAAACAAACCAACTTCTGCATTTTTTTCGCGGGCTTGGCATGTCTGATGTAACTCCCACCTTTTGATTACTCTTGTATCAGCATGCAAAGCTACATGTTACTATGGGTCACAAAATTTGCAGCCCTTTTTAATTCCAGCTATAAAATATTTAACTTAAAACAGAGGCTAGGGTTAGTGCAAAAAGTTGTTCTAAATGTGTCCAAGAATCACACATAGCCAAAATGTTGATCTGCTTGCTGCCTGATTATGGAGCTGAAGAGGCATTAGCCCTGAAGAGGTCTGACTGATTGCAACTTGGCTTGATGCAAGCCAAACATATTGTTAGGTAGAGGCTCAAGGTGATAAATAATTAGGATTGAGGTCAGACAGGCTTTGGGTAACTGATCATCAGATTCATGAAAAAGTTGGTTGCCTCCCTACCTCTGGCCCCAATCCTGAAATATGATGTACTAGCATAGACCCAAATGTCTGTGCAGAGCCTAGAGGATGTCAATGCATCACAAGGGAGCATAAAGGTCTACAACATCTCATTGCAGTCTTGGGCCCTAATATAGGTCTGTATATCAGACTATTTCTCTATAAACTGGATTTCAACAGCTATTACATCCAGTGCAAAGAAAATGTGCACCAGCATACACATGAAAGAACTATGAGTAACTATATAAAACTTCAACATATCTGCAGTGATAAATTATGAATAACTACAGCATGAATTCTCTACAGCAAATTAAATCCCATTTGCTGCTGTTATATCTTCCAACTCATCAGAATTTTCTTTTCTACCTTACAGGTAAATACCTCACTATATTCACTAAAGTGCTACAACGGAAACTTTTCTTTTCCTGGCTTTCATTTCTTATCTTTAATTATCACAAAATAGTAAAATTTACATTTCTCCCCTTGACATTTTCACTATGAATGTGATAACTGTAAAATGAAGAATAGGCTACCAAAACCTTAAGGACACAATCCTGCTCTCTATTAAGGAAGTAGGATAAGACCTTCATGTAGTGCAGTACAAAATGAAAGTTGAGAGAGATTTACTTTACCTCAGAGTTTGCGCCTCTCTTTAGAAAACGTGTTCCAGCAAATTTGCTTGATCTTCTGGCTATCAGAGTGACATACACTGGACGACCATAGATTAACAGTTCTTGGAAGTAAGGTTAAGGTTTACACATTTTATGATTCTATTTTCCGTTCATTTACTTTAGTCCTGGCCAATGTTAAAAAAAATGTACTCCAAAGAAAATGTATTTTATTGTGCTTTTTTCTCAATGAAAATCCTATTTTAATATTATTTCATAAGACCTCTAACAATACAGGTGAACATAATTCCTTTTTACTTTTTCAGATTTCTTTAATGAGTGGGAGACACATTAATTCCCTTTTCGATCATAATCATTTGTATAGTGCTTTCCATTTTCAAAGCTCTTTACAATAGATCAACTAATCTTCACAACCACCTTCGAGAGGAAGATAAATATTACTTCCATTTTACAGAAAGAACAATGAGGCAGGGCTGCTACAAAATTTATCTAAGGCCCCAGGAGGAGTCCAGGTCAACTCTGGGCTTAGGAACTCCTGAGTTCTATTTCCAAATCAGATATATAGGTTATCCTCCAATAGGGTGACCAGACAGCAAGTGTGAAAAATTGGGACAGAGGGTGGGGTAGTAATAGGAGCCTATATAAGAAAAAGACCGAAAAATAGGGACTGCCCCTATAAAATCAGGACATCTGGTCACTCTATCCTCCAATGATTTTTCTGGAAAGGCAGTTCACTTGCAACAGCTTCAGTAATTGGACTAGGTAAAAGCCACTGAAACATACTACAGTAGCAGTGGTGATTTGACCTCAGTTTATACTTTGCCAGGTATTGAATTAATCTATCCTTAATTATTTTTGATTGCTTACATACTGAAGTGAGACACGCACATCTAATTGTCAGATTTGTCCTTCAATCACCTTTTCTTGAAGATTGGAACTACTCTTGGTAATATTTTAGTCATCAAGAAGATCTGCTTCAAGTAGGTGTTAAAAGCATGTGTGTAGGGAGATCTTGAGCTTTTTAATGTTAATGCAATTAAAACAGAGGGCCAGATAACGCTAGAGGCCACTTTGTGCTGGAACCTTAGCACATTCTGGCCATAAAGCAGGCATAACAAGGCACTGAGGTGAGGGTGGGGAGGGAGAATCAACTCTATGACACCAAGCCAACATAGAGGCTATGTTCAACATTCACATCACACACCCCGTCAGTACCCGGCCTGGGCCAGGGAAGCTAATGATCCAACCAGTGCACCAAATTCAGTCATGAATCCTGGTCACATGCCACCTGAGGCACGTTGTGCATACGCTAAGAAGATACCACTCAGATCTCTACTGCTGGCAGCACAATGGGACTAGCCAAGATGACCCTGTAAAAGCACTGATTTGTGATTGCCATTTCGGCCAGTTAAGGCCAGTAACTGCTCCTGTAAGCTAGAGTACTTGAAACTGTTCTAATTTATTCCTGGGAAGCAGCCCTGCACCCAGCAGCCCCAGAATCACAGGAATGCACAAGGGAGCTTCAGGCCACCTTTGCAATCTCATCCACCTTGTGCTGTGTGCTCCTCAACAATAGCCAATTATCTGAACCCCTGCGTTAAAGGGTAGTTAGGAAAAAAAAAATCATGAAGTGATGTATTGTTCTTTCTTAACTTGTCTGAAATAACTGAGGCTCATCTAATTTAGGGATAAGTATCACTGTACTCCCTCTCCCCCCCCACCCCCCACATGCTTATAAATGTATATATGTAACTGGAATATGTTTTATGTTACATCTGTAAAAGTTATGATCTACTGAATCTATTCCTCCTGTTTGTATGCATGTATCATTGTTGTAGTTGAAGTTATGAATATTGGTTTTATATTTGCTGGTTTTATACATAGCCTTGGTAAGAGCATGGGATCATGTCTGGAGAAAGGAATGCGCCCAATCCACATCTGAGCTGGGCCAAGAATGTCACTGGGCTAGTTTCGGAAATGTGCATGGACATGTGACTTGCCCATGTGATCCCAAAACTCCAGGGCAACATGATGCTACGGGGGGAGGGGAGAGAAAGTTTATTTAAATCCCTGGGAGATCCCTCCAGGTTGTCTTCAGCTGGCTAAAGAGAGAGGCTCTCCACCCCCCAAAGAGATATATGAAAGAGACTGAACAAAGGACAAAGACAAGAGGGGGTGTGAGCGATTGCTGGACGCAGGCTAGGAGTTCTACAGCCTGTGAAAGGAAGAAAACTGGAGCTGGTGAGGTGTTTATATCTGTGTTAAGTTTGATTAGACATAGATTCGCATGTTTTATTTTATTTTACTTAGTAATTCACTTTGTTCTGTCTGCAACTACTTGGAATCACTTAAATCCTACTTTCTGTACTTATTAAAATCTCTTTTTACTTATTAAGTTACCCGGAGTGCGTGTTGGTACCTGGGGAGGGCAAACAGCTATTCATATCTTTCTATCTTTGAAATAGAAGGCGAACTATTTATGAGTTTACCCTGTATAAGCTTTATACAGGGTAAAACGGATTTATTCAGGGTTTGAACCTCATTGGGAGTTGGGGACCTGGGTGTCAAAGGCACGGGCACTTCCTGAGCTGCTTCCAGGCAGGCCTGTGGCTGTTAGGGGACGTTGTTCGGACCTGGGTCTGTGTTTGCAGCAGATCAGCGGAATCTGGCTCAAAACAAACAGGATTCAGGAGTCCCAAGCTGGAAAAGGCAGGAAAGCAGGGGCAGATGTAGCCTTGGCACACCAGGTGGTAGCACCAAGGTGGTTTCTGTGATCCCAACCCATCACACCTATGTTTTTAAAATTTGGCAAAATAATGCAAAACTAATTATATGACTGTCATAATACATGTGAAAATCCTTTAAAATAGAGTTTAGTAACAACTGATGCAGTAATTAATCTTTTGTCCTGTGAATTGCTGTCCATACACAAACTTTTAAATGCAATAAACCAATATTTGTTCTCTTATAGTAAAAAGGATACTGGACTGCCCACAAAATCCATGAATAACATATAACAGCCAGTCATGATGAACAGTGTCTTTTACTATGTCCAGCAGCTGACCATTCCACACATACTTTTTATATGGTTCACTGCAAATCCCAAATACACCTAAAAAGTTAAAATGAAAATGCATCAACAATAAAAAAAGAGCTCAACAATGTTTGATAATTTCATTTTTAAACATACTAACTGAGGCTTTTAATTTGATTATTCTTGGTCCCAATTCAGGAAACCACTTAATTATGTGCTTCAGGACTATGCTGAACAGGGATAGATTTAAGCACATGTTTAAAGTTAAGCATCTAAGATTTTTATACTGTCACCCATCATTGTAGTACATGAATGCTTTCCATGTAAAATCAATAGCAACAGAAAGTCCCTAATGAACTTCATGGGAACCGCTATCATCTCTCCCTATAAAAAGGTCAGACCGTTCCTTGGTGACTTTTTTAGGGGAGGAGGGGGAGAAAAGAGAGGTTTGGGAATAAAAAGGGTGATAGAATTGTGCACTTATAATGGAATGGCATTCTCAGAGAGGAAGGCTTTGCAACATTTTCTAAAGATGTTCAGACTCTGGATTCACCTGACATACTTTGAAGATTGTTCCATAGCCAGATCCCCTTGACAGAAGATACTGTGGCCCCAGCACTCCCTTGCTTGGTCCTGAGGTTTGTGATCTGCATTTGTCACATAGGAGCATGGCTGTCAAAAGGTTCACAAATCAAAATTTGGTCTGAATGTAACTGGGGCTTGATTCATACATTACTTTGAAAATTAGGATCAACATCTTAAACTGGCATTGGAAGCTGACTGGGAGTCAGTGGATGGACTTGAGCCCAGGTCTTGTGTGCTCATTGCAGCCTGAGACATATAGAAGGTAAGTAGCTGCATTCTGTGCATCGTCTTCACATTCAGCTTCAGATACAGTGACCTACAGTAACTCAGTCAGTTGGTGACAAATGCATGGATCACTGTAGCCAGGTCCTCCTTTGGGAGAAAAGGACAAAGTTTCCTAGAAAGCTGGGAGGTGAAACCGTCACATTTTTGGAAGCCACTGCTACCTGGTCATCCAAGTCTAGTGAGGAGCCAAACAGGACCCTGAGGTTTCAAATCACTTTGACCAATGGGTACTGTATGCTTTCAGTGGCAGGTGAAGACAATATATTTGCCACATCTTTAAATCACTTCCCCTTTCCATCACTTCAGTCTTGCCTGGGTTCAACCTGAGCCAGCTGCTCTTCATCCAAGAACTAGTTGCTTGTAGGCATTCTGACATTTTATCTGGATTGTGGCTCACTGGAGAGTGAGCTATATAGCTAAATGTCATCAGCATACTGTTGGCAGCAAAGCCTATGGTGTCTCATCTCTCCCAACAGTCTCATCTACATGCTGAAGAGATGAGATATTTTCTTTCCGGTCATTGATAAAAATGTTAAATAGAGCAGGGCCAAGAATTGATCCCTGTAGGATCCCACTAGAAACACATCCATTTAATGATGATTCCCTGTTTACAATTTTGAGAACTACAATTTAGCCAGTTTTAATCCATTTAATGTATGCCATGTTAAAAAAAAATATCTAACAAGATATAAAATTATCAAAATGACACATGGTTCCAAATCTTAAGTATACTACAGCAACATTAATACTTTCATTAACCAAAGTTGTAATCACATTAAAAAAAAAGTTGCCAAGTTAGTTTGACAGGATCTATTTTCCACAAATGCATGTTGATCAGCATTAATTATATTAATTAATTCTTTATTAATAGAGCATTGTATCAGCTGCTCCACTATCTTGCCCAGGATTCATGTCAGACTGACAGGCCTAAACTACCTCGGTCATCCTGTTTACCCTTTTTAAATATTGGCACAACATTAGCTTTCTTCTAGTCTTCTGGAACTTCAGCATAATGTAGTCCTGTTATAGAAGATGAAGTGTTCACTGTATAATGTAGGAGGTACAAATGCCAGCCTGTTCTAAAAATATAATTTATTCTAACTTAAAAATGGGTTACAATTTGGTGCGGAAGGTCCTTTCAACTCTAAATATACAAATCTGTATTTACTGTAGATAAAAAAAGAAATGTTGATCTGTGAACTCTGCAAGCAGCTCAACTGCTGCTTCACAGCTACCAGAACATGGATGCAGCAGCCATGTGCCCTACAATGTAAATGAAAATCTCTTTTTAGTAAGTGCTTGGCTCTTCAAATTCTAGCAAGTTTTTTATTTATATATCTTTATAGATCTTTAACTTTGAAAAACATTATACTTTTTTCAGAAAATGAGAAAAGGACCAAAGTTATAAACTGTATGTTCATTGATGTAGTCTCACATATTTCTACAACACTAAACAGATACAGCAAAAAAAAATTACAATCCAACTTTGTTTATGATGCTGTGCTAAAAATGATTAATGTGAAGTTTTAGAGGACGAAAGAAACCAAGTAACCCATTTAAAATAAAATAATGTTCAAGTGTTTTTGTGGGGGAGGGAATGGAAGAGGGGGGTTGCACAGAAAAACAGGAGAAATCACACACACACGTTAACTATTAAAACTTTTTGATTAATATCCCTTTAAATCTGCTGTGTTTGTTTTCCAAAATGGAAGACTCTGGTTGCAGTTTAAATTAATGTGTGTTTTGTTCAGAGTCCCTTGCAGAGAAGTGGGTATTCACCCACAAAAGCTTATGCTTCAATACCTCTGTTAGTCTATAAGGTGCCACAGGACCCTTTGTCGCTTCTTGTAGAGCCTAATGGTTTAAGTTGGTGGTAATATCATACAATTTCTTTGTCATCAATATTTACCAACATTAAACAAGACAAAAATGTATTAGCACTATTTATACTTCACTGAAAATTGATTACTGCTTCATTTGTAAATTCATACCTATTGGGTGAGCTGAATAATCAATTACTGAAAAATGTCAGCATGCTCAATTATCTCCCTGAGCTACAATGTAAATTACCAAAATAAATGATTAATCATCTCTAAAAATTACATTGCTCATATTCAAATATCTGTAATTGGCACTTTATGTAATCTTTTATTAACTGAGGACTGTTATGAGACTGCATTGATCAATACAAAAAAGCTGGATGTTTCTGCAAGATAGGCTGAAGTGAAAAATAGTTCTAACCACATTTGTCATTAACTATATTATTATTAATTCGGTACATCTAAAATACACTTACCACTTCCACCTTGTGTTGTAAGTCCCTCATCTTCAAAGATATCAAAGCTCTCCTGTCGAGTTTGAGTTGTTTCCGTTTTTAATATCTCAAGTGGCATTCTCAGGATGGTAAGATTATATTGGAGAGAGTGTGATAGATCATAGCTGTAGCTGAAACCGAGATTACAATTTAGTAAAAATTATGGGAGCATGGAATACTTCTGAAAACCCTTGCCTTCTCATGTATTGTAATTTAATGAAGTGTGGGCTATTTTGCGTAAAACAGCAAATGACAATGAAACTAGACAAACCTACTGTAATTACAGAATAGTAGCTTTCACAGGGGATCCTGCAAACACATTACAAGCTAATGAATAGTTTATGGCACAATGGCTGAAACTTTAACAAACAAAAAACAAGGCAAACAAATAAAAGAGATTGAACATATCTCTGTAGCAAAGAGTGACTACAGCCACCCACCCTGGACATAAGCCACTCTTTGTCCTGAATAGAAGAGTCCAAGGTCAGAATGGCTACAAAGCCAGACATGCTGGCTGGCCCACAACACATGTCCACCTTACCAAGAAGGCTAAAGCCACAATAGAGTCCGACTCCAGGCAGTTTGCCAGATCTCTTGGTCCCAGCTACACAAGTCCCACTATTCTGAGAGACATACACCCCTCCTGACCTACCATCCCAAACAGCCAAATAAATGTAATCCGTCTACCTGCAAATTTGTGAAATAACGTGGAAAACTGAACATGATTATGGTTTGGCCTGAACAGAAAATAGAGTGGACAGTCATCATAATATACGTTCAGCAATTAAAAGCCAATACAATCTCTGGATCAACCACTTGCCCCAAGTCCTGGCACACAGCACATGGATGGGTGGAAGAGAAAGTTGTGCGACAGAAGCAGGAGTGTATGAATGTTCCTTTGCTTTGCCCTCTACTCCCTCTATGCGGGAGAGCAGAGAGGAAAAAATAGATATAAACAGAAAAAGGAAATATAGGAGAGAGCATGAAAAAAGGAGCCTGACTGATCTATTTAACTAATATCAAGTAGCACTCTTCAGAGGGACACCAGGTGCAGTCACACACACAGTCCCAATGTAAGCCAATTTTCAGGTTGCAGCACTAAGACTAGCATAAAGCTACCAAGGCCTGCGGATATCTAACATATTGGAACCTAACAAATACAGGAAATGAGGACTGAAGATAAAAATGGCCTCCAGTAGTGCTGGGAGAACATCAACAGTTATTTAGGAATATCCAAAGAAGGGGGGAGACTACAAGGGGAGTGGGGAAGTGCCCGTATTAAGTCCAGACCAACTGACCCTCTGTGAATTGAGCAATAGCTCAAGCGCACAGTAATTCAGCCAAGTTTGGGAAGATAATTTTTGCCAGGCTTGTCTTGGTAGCACATATTCATCATTAAGAGAAGCCAGTATAAAAGGAGAAGAGAAAAGAAGATGTATACAACTTTTTTGTCAATAATCATATCACTTTGTAATTTGTATTAAGCTTCTTGGTTAATGCCTTCACTAATGATTGCTAAGGATAGGTACATTTTGCATCACTATTTTCAATTGTTCATTACTGTTGAAAACATCTAATTTTGCCACCCTATCTTTTTTCAGGAGCTGGCTGGCAATCATCTAATTTGTAACATCACAGTCTTGGTAGGCCACTTTCACGCCCGCCCCCCTCCATATTCTCACACACTTTTTCATTGTTAGCACGACATTGTTCCTCACTGGAAAACTTCTTAAATGAACCCAAAAAGCTTCTGTAAAACACACAGATACTATGTAGAGTCACTGGCAGATGCTGGCAGCCCTATACAGTTAAGTGATGAGAAGGCAAATTCAGATAAGTATCAGCTTCAATTTCAGTTCTGAAGCTTACAAAAGTCTGTCAGAAAAACCCAAATTTAGAGAATCTGACTGAGAATTCAGATCTCAAGGCTAAGCTATACGCTTTCTATCACTTAGGCTATTAGGGACTCAGAATGTCTCCACCCAGAAGTCAAGAGATTCATTGCTCAATCTGCATCCCAATGCTATCATGATACAGCATATTTCAGAGTGCGGATGAAGCACTTCCCCACATTCACCCCTACTGCACCATCCATTCAGCTGTCCTTTCAATAAACAACTCTCTCTTCCTTATGAGAGAAATACCCTTTAAACATGACCTCTCTCCAACTAGCCTAATATTTCTTCTTACATTGCACAGACCTATCAGGGTATGCCTTACTGCACCTGGGAGTGAGCCTCCCACCCTGCATAGATAGACTTGTGCTAGCTTGGTTCAAGCTAGCGCACTAAAAATTGTAGTGTGGATGTTGCGGATCCAACAGAACTCCGGCTAGCAACAAAATGTAGACCCAGGGGGTCATGGTGGTCTTGACCATTTATTTTAAGTAGCATGTTGCCTATAAAAGTTAGTTCTGAACACTCTGATTGTAAACAAGTAGCTCCTCTTGGGAGTTATTTTTCTTTCTAAAATATAGAAAGAAATAAAAATGTACTTCTTTAGATTTCATGGTTTTTATAGCTACGTTTTCCAAAATGTACCTTTCTGAATTTTCTGCTGTAATTGTATTCAGTAAGAAGATTTCCTAAAGCCAAACCTCTTGGAGATAGTGGTCCTCACTGTTAAGTCAGGAGGGAATCCAAAACAGCAGCAGGAAGTAAGTCTCTTAAGTTACTTTGAAGAAAGAAACAATTTTTTTTAAAAAAAAGCCTTTTCAAGAACAGATAATGGTCAAACAAGCACTGGAAGAAACTCTCTCTATGCGCAGGTTATTTTATTACTTCCTTTCACAGAGTTTCATTCATCTTCCTCTCAGCAATCTGGTATTGACCACCGCTGGAAACATGAGACTAAATTAGATGGACTACTGCTCCGATTAGGTATGGCAATTCCTATGTTCCTAAACATATAACAAAACTAACACTTCAAAAGCAAATGGAGGAAACAAGTTCTACTAACCAAGTCCAAGATGGTGATTGCTGAGAAATTAGCAAAAACCTTTCAGTCCCACCATGCTAAAATGTCAGATGACCCATATCCCATGCTTAAAGTGATAGCATTCCATATTTAATTATAGTCATATTTTAAGGAGAACAAAGTAATTTTTCAAGGCACTAGATTTTCCTTTCTGAGAGGGACTTCAAACCAAGTTGCAAATACTTCTAAAGCAGAAATACAACCAGTGGGATTGAAACAAAAACCTAAGTTACCTGTTTTAGGTGACAGTGGAAGTTTTAGGATCTGAGGTCTTCCAGTGAGTTTTAGTTAATTAATTGCAACTAAAGAATGAATTAAAACATACACTTTTATTTTAATCTTTGGCATACTGATTTGAAGAGGGTGGTGTTGCTAACCAGCTCTCGCCTATGTATCTGTTTTCCCCAACAAAAAGCACAGCCTGATAGCTCTTACAGCTGCAAACCTCCCTTTTTGCCTTTTTATGGGCAATTTTGTGTATGATTGACTCCTCTTTTAGTGATATTCTTCTACAAGTTCTGCCCGGAGTGTTCCTCCACTTTGCCTTCAGATCCTTGTGTGTTGGAACTGAAGTTATACCAATTTTTTCCTTACAGCAGCTAGCTGTCTAATGAGGAGTTCTGGTCAAGATTCTCAACAAAGTTTACTAGTACATGCAGAAAAATATTGCAGTGATTCTGAACCAGTGGTTCTCAACCTATTTACCATTGTGGGCCGCATCTGCAGCTCTCTCTCTGTTATGTGCGTCGCATCCACACAATATATATACTACCTGTATGGCCCTGAGGATGTCACGTGGGCCGCTTGAGAACCACTGCTCTGAACCATCAGCACTTTGTTTTGGATTAGGCTAACAATACCAGAATACCTAATTTCATAAAGCTAGACGAAATTTTGCTGCAAAAGAATGAGACCAAGAACATGGTAAGACACTAATAACCTTCTGACATTAATTTAATGAAAATATTGAAGGGGGTGTGCATTTTTGGATGGGGGTTGGCAAATAATGCAATTGTGAACATAATTGTCAAAAGGAGAGCTTTTTGGTTTTTCACATTGTGAACAACCTTTCCCATATCATATTGTGAAACACATTACATGAACCTGTGGTATATTTCACCTTTATAAAACCTCAGCTTTGAAAAACGAACATAAATCTCTTTAAAATGACGGGAGGATGTAAAATACACATTGACACTGTACCTCAAAGAAGCAATCTGTAACCCCCATACTCATCATTCATAGATGGTTGTGATATTTCATACAAAGTATGTCATGTAAGATATCTTAGGAAAGGTCATGATCTGCTGAAACCCATTCTTCTGTCAACATGTCTGTATGAAGTTATTAGATTTTGCTGTATGGTTGTTATTGAAATATGTTGAAAATTTGGGAGTCACCCACTGCTGGTTCTCCAGTGACAACAACAAAGGAGACCAACACCTGGGCGGGTGTTGGAGGATCACCACCAGCCATTGACCAGCAGGGAGTTGTAAACAAGGGATTTGCAATTCTGTAAGAGAGTTGCACAAGCATCATACACTGGGCATTGCTCAACTCTGTGACTCAGCAATGCCCACCAGGAAATGTCTGGGCTAGTATTTTCCAGGCACATGGATTGATGGTATAAAATAAGGGACAGTGGCATCATGCTTTTACCTTTCTCCTCCCCCACCTATGCTGAAGGCAACAAGAACGCTGGGAAGCCAGACTTGAACTGAGGAAACTGGTCCCAGGCTTAAAGGGAAAGACTGTGTATCAAGGAATGTAACCTACCTGCAGCATCCAGTGAGGTGAGAAATACTGCTTAGTCTAATAAGATTTACGATTTAGACTGCGTGCTTACTTTTTATTTTCTTTGGTAACTATCTTTAATCTTTTATTCTTACCACTTATAATCATTTAGGCCTGGTCTACACTAGGACTTTATGTCGAATTTAGCAGCGTTAACTCGAATTAACCCTGCACCCGTCCACAGTACGAAGCTATTTATTTCGATATAAAGGGCTCTTTAATTTGATTTCTGTACTCCTCCCCGACGAGGGGAGTAGCGCTAAATTCGACATAACCATGTCGAATTCGTGTTACTGTGGATGGAATTCGACGCTAATAGCTCCGGGAGCTATCCCACAGTGCACCACTCCATGGACGCTCTGGACAGCAGTCCAAGCTCGGATGCTCTGACCAGCCACACAGGAAAAGCCCCGGGAAAATGTGAATTCCTTTTCCTGTCTGGCCAGTTTGAATCTCATTTCCTGTTTGGACTTTGTGGCGAGCTCAGCAGCACAGGCAACGATGCAGAGCTCTCCAGCAGAGGTGACCATGCAATCGCAGAATAGAAAGAGGGCCCCAGCATGGACTGATCGGGAAGTCTTGGATCTGATCGCTGCGTGGGGCGATGAGTCCGTGCTTTCGGAGCTGCGATCGAAAAAATGGAATGTGAAGATCTACGAGAAGATCTCAAAAGCCATGACGGAGAGAGGATACAGCCGGGATGCAACGCAGTGCCGCGTGAAAATCAAGGAGCTGCGATAAGCATACCAGAAGACCAAAGAGTCAAACGGACACTCTGGATCCCAGCCCCAAACATGCCGTTTCTACGAGGCACTGCATGCAATTCTAGGAGGGGCCGTCACCACTGCCCCACCAGTGTCCGTGGACTCCGACGACAGGGTCTTATCTACGGCCACTGCCTCGGAGGTTTTCGCGGACGGGGAAGATGAGGAAGGAGATGAGGAGGATGAGGCAGTCGACAGCGCTTTCAACGCTGATTTCCCCGACAGCCAGGATCTCTTCATCACCCTGACTGAGATCCCCTACCAACCCCGCCCCGCCCAGGCGGTAACCCAGACCGTGAATCAGGGGAAGGATCAGCAGGTCAGTGTTTTCATAGAATCATAGAATCTCAGGGTTGGAAGGGACCTCAGGAGGTCATCTAGTCCAACCCCCTGCTCAAAGCAGGACCAAACCCAACTAAATCATCCCAGCCAGGGCTTTGTCAAGCCTGACCTTAAAAACCTCTAAGGAAGGAGATTCCACCACCTCCCTAGGTAACCCATTCCAGTGCTTCACCACCCTACCAGTGAAAAAGTTTTTCCTAATATCCAACCTAAACCTCCCCCTCTGCAACTTGAGACCATTACTCCTTGTTCTGTCATCTTCTACCACTGAGAACAGTCTAGATCCATCCTCTTTGGAACCCCCTTTCAGGTAGTTGAAAGCAGCTATCAAATCCCCCCTCATTCTTCTCTTCTGCAGGCTAAACAATCCCAGTTCCCTCAGCCTCTCCTCATAAGTCATGTGTTCCAGTCCCCTAATCATTTTTGTTGCCCTCCGCTGGACTCTTTCCAATTTATCCACATCCTTCCTGTAGTGTGGGGCCCAAAACTGGACACAGTACTCCAAATGAGGCCTCACCAGTGCCGAATAGAGGGGAATAATCATGTCCCTCGATCTGCTGGAAATGCCCCTACTTATACAACCCAAAATGCCATTAGCCTTCTTGGCAACAAGGGCACACTGTTGACTCATATTCAGCTTTTCGTCCACCGTAACCCCTAGGTCCTTTTCTGCAGAACTGCTGCCCAGCCATTCGGTCCCTAGTCTGTAGCAGTGCATGGGATTCTTCCGTCCTAAGTGCAGGACTCTGCACTTGTCCTTGTTGAACCTCATCAGATTTCTTTTGGACCAATCCTCTAATTTGTCTAGGTCCCTCTGTATTCTATCCCTACCCTCCAGCGTATCAACCACTCCTCCCAGTTTAGTGTCATCTGCAAACTTGCTAAGGGTGCAGTCCACACCATCCTCTAGATCATTAATGAAGATATTGAACAAAACCGGCCCCAGCACCGACCCTTGGGGCACTCCACTTGATACCGGCTGCCAACTAGACATGGAACCATTGATCACTACCCGTTGAGCCCGACCATCTAGCCAGTTTTCTATAGTTTGTTTCTTAAACATTTATTTTGAACAGAATAGGCATGGTATGTTAGCAATGGGGTTTTATTGCTTAGTTTGCCCTAGGCGCTTTAGTTTTTAGTCGTTGCCAGTGCAGCTACTCAAAAAGTCTGTCAATATGTCTGAGGATAGAGGAGAAATCCTCCTCGGAGATCTCCACGAAGCTCTCCTGGAGGTACTGTGAAAGCCTTTGCATCAGGTTCCCGGGGAGAGCGGCCTTATTGTCTCCTCCATGGTAAGAAACTTTTCCGCACCAGGCTAGTAGCAGGTACTCCGGTATCATTGCCTTGCAAAACATGGCGGCATACGGCCCCGGTGTTTGCTGGCATTCACGCAGCATACGGTCTTTCTCTGTCTCCGTAATCCTCATCAGAGTGATATCAGTCATGGTGCCCTGGTTTGAATTAGGGGTATTTTAGTATGGGGACTGATTGCCTGTTCCTTTAAATAACTCTACCCGGCGGTTTCCAGCCACGCGGTGGGGGCGGGGAGGCGAACCGTTCATGCTGAGCGGTTCGCAGGCAGCAACCTTTCCCGGGACCAGCCACGCGGGGGGGCAGGGAGGCGAACCGTTCAAGCAGCTGAGCGGCTCGCCGCCAGCTTGCAGGGACCTTTCCCGGGACCAGCCACGCGGGGGGGTGAACCGTTCACAC
Organism: Chelydra serpentina; assembly: GCA_037349315.1. NCBI lineage: Eukaryota > Metazoa > Chordata > Testudines > Chelydridae > Chelydra > Chelydra serpentina. Next base: position 53,060,461 of record JBAIAC010000010.1, read on the forward strand.
TGAGCAGTTTGCCGGCAGCAGGAACTGGTCACCGCTAGGAGCTGTGCTTGGAACATGAGAGGAGGGCGCTGCTGTAAAGTAAGCTCTCAGCAGCCAAAAGTCTACGCCTTACCATGGCCTCCAGATAGCAGAATTCCGTTATCCGGCGCCGCTTGTGTGATCTGTGCACCAAGACCCCAGGCACTCAATATAAAGACAGAATATTCGACCTTGTACTGAGTGCACATGTGATAGGTAGTGTGCATGGTCTTGTTCCCAGGGAAAGAGTATATTCATTGTTCAGGAAAATGTATCTTTGTGAGGAATTCACTCTCTTTCTCCTATCCCACAGCTGCGAGCATCTCCCGCAGTACCCGTGCATCCCCCTCCCAGAGGCTGGTGCAGATCAGGTGGCGAAAGAAAAGGACACGGGACGAGATGTTCTCAGAACTTATGGTCTGTTCCGGAACCGAGGCGGCACAGCAGACCCAGTGGAGGGAGAACATGTCGCAATACCAGCGATCATACAGCGAACGGGAGGACAGGTGGCGGCAGGAAGACCAGCAGGCGACTCAAACGCTGCTTGGACTAATGAGGGAGCAAACGGACATGCTCCGACGCCTTGTAGATGTTCTGCAGGACCGGAGGCAGGACGAAAGAGCCCCGCTCTATTTGATTTCTAACCGCCCTCCCCCGCCACAAAGTCCAATCCCCCCCTCACCCAAAGTCCCGAGAACGAGGGGCGGCAGGGGCTGTGGAAATAATCACTCCACCCATGCGGACTGCTCAAGTAGCAGAAGGCTATCATTCCCCAAGATTTGATGGGTCCTTTCCTTCCCTCGAACCGCACCCCACCCTAGCCCCCGTCCAAGTTTCATCCCATAACTGCTGTCCTTAATAAAAATTACTTTTCTGTAAAGTACTGTTTCCTTGATTTCCTTTTAAAGGACTGTGTGTTTGAAGGGGGGAAAGGGGTTGGTAATTGGAGACGATAGGTGCCTGTACCAGGGTACAGACAGGGGGACAGGTTCACCAGAACGTCACACTCCCATTGCATTCACCAGGCACCATGGTCATTCTGGGAGGTGGTTTTCATGTTCGGGGTGGGGGTGGGGGAGGGGGCTCTGTGAGTTTCTGGTGGGGGAGGGCGGTTACAGATCTTATGCAGCGGTCAGTAGCCTGCATGACAGAGCCACGCATCAGGGGATCTGTAACTGCCATCCCCGGGCACAAAGTCACATAGGCCCCCCCTCACAGAGTTCCAAAAAGGAGGGGTGGCAGGCTCCATTGAAACAAGCAGTCCACCACTGCGGACTGCTCTAGGAGCAGGAGCCTGTCATTCCCCAAATTTGGAAGCGTCCTTTCCATCACTCCCCCCGCTCCCCAACCGCAGTATGCGTCCCAGTTTCAACCCTTTACCGAGAAATTCTTAATAAAGAAGACTGTTTTAATGAACAATGTTTCATTTATTTTATTTTTAAAGTAGTGTAGGAAGGGGGGGAAGGGGTTTGGAAATTGGAGAGGATAGGCAACATTAACTGGGTAAAGAAACATAGGCAGGTTCAGGTTCTGCTTACACAAAGTAATAGTCACAGGTTACCCTGTTCACTCTGGAAGCTAGCTTTCAAAGCTTCCCGGATGCGCAGCACGTCCCGCTGGGCTCTTCTAATCGCCCGGGTGTCTGGCTGCGCGTAATCAGCAGCCAGGTGATTTGCCTCAACCTCCCACCCCGCCATAAATGTCTCCCCCTTGCTCTCACAGATTGTGGAGCACACAGCAAGCTGCAATCACAATGGGGATATTGGTTTGGCTGAGATCATAGCGAGTCAATAAGCTTCTCCATCTTCCCTTGAGATGCCCCAAATCACACTCCACCACCATTCTGCACTTGCTCAGACGGTAGTTGAAGAGCTCCTTTTCAGTGTTCAGGGCGCCTGTGTACGGCTTCATGAGCCAGGGCATTAGCGGGTAGGCTGGGTCCCCGAGGATCACTATAGGCATCGCCACATCCCCAACAGTTATTTTTTGGTCCGGGAAGTAAATACCTTCCTGCAGCCGTCTAAAGAGACCAGAGTTCCTGAAAACACGAGCATCATGAACCTTGCCCGGCCATCCGATGTTGATGTTGGTAAAACGTCCTTTATGGTCCACCAGTGCTTGCAGCACCATAGAAAAGTAGCCCTTTCGGTTAATGTACTGGCTGCCCTGGTGGTCCGGTCCCAGGATAGGGATGTGAGTTCCATCAATAGCCCCACCACAGTTTGGGAATCCCATCGCAACGAAGCCATCTATGATCACCTGCACGTTTCCCAGGGTCACTACCTTTGACAGCAGCAGGTCAACGATTGAATTGGCTACTTGCATCACAGCAACCCCCACGGCAGATTTGCCCACTCCAAAGTGATTCGCGACTGACCGGTAGCTGTCAGGTGTAGCAAGCTTCCAGAGGGCTATGGCCACTTGCTTCTGGATAGTCAGGGCTGCTCGCATCCTGGTGTCCTTGCGCTTCAGGGCAGGGGACAGCAACTCACAAAGTTCAAGGAAAGTGCCCTTACACATCCGAAAGTTTCACAGCCACTGGGATTCATCCCAGACCTGCAGCACTATGCGGTCCCACCAGTCAGTGCTTGTTTCCCTTGCCCAGAATCGCCGTTCCACAGCATCAACATGACCCATTGCCACCATGATGTCCAGGGAGCGGGGTCCCGTGGTTTGTGAGAGGTGTGTGCCCATCTCAGAGTCAATGTCCTCATGGCGCTTCAGTTGCCTCCTCGCCCGATTTATCAGCATCTGCCTCTGGAAAAGGTGGATGATAAGGCGCGAGGTGTTGACAACGGACATAACAGCAGCGATGATCGCAGAGGGCTCCATGCTCGCGGTCCTGTGGCGTCCGCGCTGTCAATCACCAGAAAAGGGCGCGAACTGATTGTCCGCCGGTGCTTTCAAGGAGGGAGGGCAGGAGTGAGGGTTGAATGATAACATTTACCCAAAGCCACCCTCGACACATTTTTTGCCCCAGCAGGCATTGGGGCTCAACCCAGAATTCCAATGGGCAGCGGGGACTGCCGGAACTGTGGGATAGCTACCCACAGTGCACCGCTTGCGATGTCGACGCTTGCCCCGTTAGTGTGGACTCACAAAGTCGAATTACTGTCCTTAGTGTGGATTCACACGTTCAACTTCGTAATATCGGTTTCACAAGTTCGGTTTAAGTAAAATCGAACTACTCTCGTAGCGTAGACATACCCTTAAAATCTATCTTTCTGTAGTCAAACTTATTTCAATGTTTTATCTTAACCAGTGAGTTTGTCCGAAATGCTTGGGGAAATCTGCTCAGGTTACAAAGATTGCTGCATGTCCACTTTCCTTTGATGAGGTGGTGAACTAATTAATAAGTTTGCACTGTTTAAGAGAAGGTCTTACGCTGTGCAAGACGGTATACTTATGGGATGGTAGGCTGGGGACTTGGGAGATCTGCTGGTGTTTCCATGTGTATAGTTCATGAGAGTATTCATGCAACTTAGCTGGGTGTGCCTCTGCATTCTGGTGGCTGAGTGATAACAGCACCTAGAGGGGTCTGTTGCTTGTCACTGATACAGCATTGTGAGAGACAACCCAGGCTGGAGAATTAAGGGGGCACAGCAGTCCCACAGTTACAGGTTGTACTTTGGAGATCTCATTGCACACATGCAACCTCTTTGCTTTGTTTTCTGCAACACACTTCTCTAGTCCTCAAACAGCTGCCTGGCTGTACCATTATCTCTTCCCTGCTTTACTGCTACTCCAGAATTTCTCTCATATCTAAGAGCTGCTAGGACTAGACACAGCAAAACAAAGTAGCATTAAATCGGGTCAAATTAAGGGGTATATTGAATAATCAAATAGGAACCAGACACCCCCAGATACAAGGTCTGTAGAGGCCACATGGTACCTCTCTTTTCTTTGCTCCTGAACTGAAATAAAGCTTTATTTCTGAAAAACGAGATTAAGAATGAAAAATACTAGGAAAAGTTAAAATTGAATAGGAGTCTCCCCTCCTCTCATCTGATTCTTGTGATGATGGCGGTGAGAGGAAAAGAATTCTGCCCTCTGTCTGGAAAGCATGAAAATGTATTGCCATATGTTTTACTATATAAGGGGAAGAGAAAAGTCTGCCCATCAGTCTGTATTGGATGCAAACAAAGTCACGGAACAGTTGTGGGATATTACTATGTCAGTGTGGAAAGCTTTTGCAATGACCATATTGTTCCTTGTCTGTGGCTAGAGAGAACACTTTGGTCTTGAAGGCTGTCACCATAAAACAAAACTAAATTTGAAAAGAAAAATCATTTGTGCATTTAAATAATAAAACAATGAAGAGTTTTAAAGAGTTGTACTACAAAAAATTCAGTTAATGGCCTTTAACAATATTGATTTCAAGGCACTTCCAGGTAAAACTTGAAATCCGACTACACAAAACTGTGCTAAACTACCGACAAAATTAAAGCCAAGATTTTAAGATATCTGCTAAAAATTGAGATTATAATAATCAGTAACTGTTGTTAAACACTTACCTAAAATAAAAATTGCTAGACAGGTCCACATTTTGAAATATTCGTAGATATCTAAATAGAGTAATACAGATAAGGGGAAAAAAATTATTCCAAAACAGCAACTTCTCTTCAACATGCACCAAGTGAGACACACTGAACATAATCAGTTTGAGGAACACCCTGATCAAAATATGCATAAGTCTACTCATTGTCATCGGATGTTCCCCCCGTCTTTATTACAACAATTCTGTATTTTGCAGTATTTTATCAATCATTACAATTCTGCTGGAACATTGGAAAATCTGGCCTGGATAAATCTGATATTGTTCTAGACTATATTTATCCATTGTCTTAAACTTGTGTCTCACAAAGGTTTTATATTGTTATTTTAGATCACTGCGGATCCATCTCTGTTGCAATTTCATCATCTCTTATATACAGTGTGGGCCAAATACTGCAGTGTTTAGCCAAACAAAACTGAAACTCCAATTGATAAAGAAGAGAGAACTGCAGGATTTAGTGCTGTCACCCAAACAAAGAAACCATCCGTACTGTTGCAACCTGCTGTACACCTAAAAATTCTCTAGATCTCAAGGACAGTCATATCACTATGTAGGAAAAGTTAAAATTAACTGAACTTCCAAAAAGACAAAATACTATGTACTTCTATATCATGATTTAGAAAACATGTTGATGTTTAATAATGTATGTCATATTCATGTGCCCTGTTAGTTTCTAACAAGCTGTATTGATGTGTATTACTTCTGTATAACTATAATGTGTTCTAATGTGGAAACTTACTTAATGGTTACCATTAGCTTGATCTATTGCCTGCAGTTAGTTTATGGTGACGTGTGCAACCTTTACTTAACACATACATTGTACAAGACTGAAAATGCTCTATTATTTGTTTGGGACCTCAAAAAAATAAGTTACCTCCACTCCTGCCAAAAATGAAACTGGAATATATTCACATATTATTCATGACTACTAATCTCAGAGGACCACATTCCTTCCTGCATGAAAAATCATGGGATGGGAGTACTCACCAGAAAACATGCTCAGTTTATGAGAAGCCAGTTTCACTGAACCATGATAAGTACATAATGCACCTGCCCTGCATCCTTAAACAACAACACTCCAGCTGGCTTTGATGGCATGTTGCCACTGAATCTTCTCTCCACCCATGCCACCCTTTTGATGGAATGCAAGGACCCTTTCCAAAGAGGTTTACATGGCATCACAGGGGACCTAATGGTACTCAGACAACTAGTATATTAAGCAACATATAATAGCATTAGCGTTGACATGCTCCCAAATGAACTAATGGAGTGGATGGTTTCTGACAATCATCCAGGCCACACACACACTTGTTTAGTTGTAGCTCTGACATATACATAACCTAAGTGTTGGCAGAAGCTATGAAGGGGCATGACACAGCTGCATTTCTCCTCTGGGTAGACTCAGTTGAACTTACATTACGATTGTCCATTTCATTACACCAGTCCTCCTCCATTTAAGCCAATGTCACTGCAGCATAAAGCTAGCATAAAGGACTGGAGAAACAAGCTCATAATGTTCAACAAACTGCTCCCCTCTGGCGTATGTAACTAACAGGAGTCTATGAACCTTAGTTTGCAATATTTCCTCAGCACTTAAAAAAAGCTATGTAAAAGCACAGTCTACCACCAACATTTACCTTGCTTCATCAGGATGAGTGACTCGTACAGAGTCATTTGGAATGTAGATCATATTTGTATCTTCTATTTTGTATATGGCATGCCCTCCAATATCTGCCATCTTTCTCCTTTTTGTTATTAACACAATGTAGTAGCCTTCTAAAAATCTAACAAAACCTGTTTAAAATTGAAGAATATAAGAAATAAGAACCCATTTGTCACGAGTTGACAGATACAATGTTTAGCCAGGTACTATTTCAGTACTTTGCACAATATTAATTTTTTATAAACATTTGAAAGCTCTTTTTTTAAGCACAGTAGGACTCACTTTAATCCGACTCTCACTCCGTTAAAAAAGTGAGCGTCCACATCAGCTTCAGCCCCAAAAGAATTAATTGCTTGAGGGTGGGGAGGATGAAGGGGATTTGGGAGTCCCTAACCCTACTTCTTGGTATCAGGAATAAGCCCTGATCCCTGCTGACTGCCTTCTGAGAGGGAACCCCCTAGTGCTCTCTCATCACCGCTGCAGTGGGGCAGCAGCAAAAAGATAGCCCAGAAAAGAAGCTGCATCAGCAATAATAAAGGGGCAGAGGAGCCAACTATAAGCATTGTTGCCTCCACATTTCCCCCCACTTCTTCCATATTAGCCCACCTTTGAAAAAACTGCTCTGACCTCCACAGGAAAAGGAACCCCCACCTAACACCGTAAGAAACAACGTCTTCTGAGGTATCTACACTAGGTTACTGGATTCTGATTGCTAAATGGCAGCTGAAATTCTTCTGGTATTCTGTAAGTACTGGAGTGAGGGATTCAAATGAACTCTATTTTTGTATTATTGTCACCTACCTAGTTTTTGATCAGAGATCCAATTTCTGGCCTTCTATTCAGGTCCCTACATAAGAATGGCCATACTAGCTCAGACCAGCATCCTGTCTTCTGACAGTGGCCAATGACATTTGTTTCAAAGGGAATGAAGAGAACAGAGTAATTATCAAGTGATCAATCCCATCATCCAGCCCCAGCATCAGAGGGTCAGAAGCTTAGGGACACCCAGAGCAGGGCAGGAGGGAGGTTGCATCCCTGACCATCTTGGCTAATAGCCATTGATGGACCTACCATCCATGAATTGATCTAATTCTTTTTTTAACCCAGTTTCAGCTTTGGACTTCACAACAGCCACTGGCAAGGAGTTCCACAGGTTGACTATGTGTTCTGTGAAGAAGTAATTCCTTTTATTTGTTTTAAACCCAATGCCTAGTAATTTCATTGGGTGATCCCTGGTTCTTGTTATGTGAAGGGGTAAATAACATTTCCGTATTCTCTTTCTACACATAAATTCATGATTTTATAGACCGCTATAATATTTCTCTTTAGTCATCTCTTTTCTAAGCTGAAAAGTCCTAGTCTTTTTAATCTCTCCTCATACAGAAGTTGTTCCATACCGTTAATTTTTGTTGCCCTTCTCTGTACCTATTCCACTTTTAAAATATATCTTTTTTGAGATGGGATGACCAGAACTGCATACAGTATTCAAATTGGGAAGAGTACCATGTATTTATATAGCCGCATTATGATATTTACTGTCTAATCTCTCTTTCCTAATGGTTCCTAATATCAATTTAGCTTTTTTGACTTCTGCTGCACATTGCGTGGATGTTTTCAGAGAACTATCCACCATGACTCCAAATTCCCTTTCTTGAGTGGTAACAGCTAATTTAGACCCCGTCATTTTGTACGTATAGTTGGGATTATGTTTTCCAATGTACATTACTTTGCATTTATCGACACTAAATTTCATCTGCCATTTTGTTGTCCAGTCAGCCAGTTATGTGAGATCCCTTTGAAACTCTTCTCAGTCTGCCTTGCACTTAACTATCTTGAGTAATTTTGTATCATCTGCAAACTTTGCCACTTCATTGTTTATCCCTTTTTCCAGATCATTTATGAATTGTTGAACAATGTTGTACTGGTCCTAGTACAGATCCGTGGAAGACACCACTATTTCCCTCTCTTCATTCTGAAAACTGACCATTTAGTCTTACCCTCCGTTTCCTGTCTTTTAACCAGTTACTGATCCATGAGAGGGCCTTCCTTCTTATCCCATAACTACTTACTTGGCTTAAGAGCCTTTGGTGAGGGACCTTGTCAAAGGCTTTCTGAAAGTCCAAGTACACTATATCCACAGGATCACTTTTGTCCAAGTGTGTCTTGACCTCCACAAAGAATTCTATTAGACTGGTGAGGCATGATTTCCCTTTAATCTTCCCCAACAAATCGTGTTCAAATGTGTGTCTGACAATTCTTTCCTTTACTAGAATTACAATTTGCCTGGGACTGAAGTTAGGCTTACTGGCCTGTAAAAACCAGGATCACCTCTGGAGCCTTTTTTAAGAATTGGCATCACATTAGTTATCCTCCAGTCATCTGGTACAGAAACTGATTTAAATGATAGGTTACACTAAGATAAAGGGTTTCAGCAATTATTAATTTTTTAAATAGTAAACTAGAACTTGGCCCATCCCTAAACATGGGTACTGATTGGCATCCACATGCTCTACCTGCTTTGCAAAGTGATTGGAGAATGGAGTAAAATAATATTTTCTCATCTGAGCATCAGTGTGTTATTCTTCTGGAATAAGCCATAAGCAGTAGTAAGTAGAGCCTCTCTCCTTCCCAGATTCCTGGATATTGCCTGTCCTGGTCCCAACCGCAAGAGGGGACTATAGAAAATTAGGTAGGGCAAATAAGTTCTCTTTCCCAGAAGCTTGAATTTGGAATGGTACTCCACGCTGCTTTCCAGGAGCCAGGTGAAGAACTCCTATGTGGTTCCACTAAGAGCAAAAGGCATGGTGTCACTTATGTGGATTGGTGAGAGAAGCTAGAATATGGCTTTCATTCAATTTTTGCTCAACAAAAATATCACATCAAATATACATCTTAAATGTCTGATATGCTTTATCAAACAGCTTTATTTTTTAAAGTAAACTATTATGGCATCTTCAGAAATCTGAGAGATATAATTACTTAGATTTCCTCCAGAATACTGAACCTTCCAGCTGTTCAGTAAACCTGTTTCAGAGACTTGAATGCCTAAATGTTTTCAGAGCACACATTCACTGGTTTTCAAAAAAAACCTTCTCACCAATATGTAAATCAGAAGTTACCCTTTGTATAACAGATACTTTTTTTTAAAAATCGATCTGCCAAATAAATTGCATTTTTATGCATGAACTAAATTTTTACAATTACAATTTTCACAAAACTTACAACTTAAAAAGAGACAAAATCAATGGCTTGAAGTGAGAAATAAGGACTATAAAAATAAGAAATATAAACCTTATGCTTTAAGGGATGAAATAACTAAAATGGAAGAATGTGTGTGTGCTATTCTTCAAAAGCATCTGGAAACAATATACCAGACTAAGTATGAACCACTAGTCTGACTAGCTATGGCAATTCCATCTTTCCTATGATGAAAAATGTGTATTTATATGAATGACCAAGGCATGTTGCAGAATTCTGAGTAAACAAGGTCACTGTCCAACTGAATGGACTGTCATATCACACTTGGACAAGATAAATGGTCCAACAGATTCCTGAATTTTGGGGCATCAACAAGGTATTTACTGAGATCATTATCAGAATTCTGTCTGGAGAAGAAAAGACTGACAGGAGACATGACAGTTAGTACATAAAGGGTTATTACAAGGAGGAGGGAGGTAAATTATTCTTGTTAACCTCTCAGAATAGGACAAGAAGCAATGGTCTTAAATTGCAGCAAGGTTTAGGTTGGACATTATGAAAAACTTCCCAACTGGAATAATTTGCTTTTGGAGGTTGTGGAATCTCCATCATTGGAGATTTTTAAGTGCAGGTTAGACAGACACCTATCAGGAATGATCTAAATAATACTTAGTCCTGCCATGAGTGCAGGGGACTGGACTAGGTGACCTCTCAAGGTCCCTTCCAGTCCTATGATTCTATGATTCTGCTCTCATTCCTCCTACAAAGAGTGAGCACTGCTCATAACTACTAACCGAAGGAGAGTTCTGAATTTTCCAGTTAACTTGACATTTCCTATTAATATGGGGATATTAATAAATGACTGAAGCAAACAAGAAAGACAAATGCAATGAAACCTCAGTGAATGATCCTCTTGCAGCAATGCAGTGCTATGCCATGTCTCAATCTTTCTTTACAGTGGTCTTCAAAGTAGTCAATCTCTACTTTCTCTGCAGCCTTGGATTCAGATGTTGAGGAGCATATTGATGCAAATTAATCATCTTCAAACCTGGTGGACTGTTGCAGCACACTTTCTAATATTCATTTAGGACATATTCTAATAAATTATTGGAAAGTGAGCTTACGTGCTTTTGGGGGTGGGGCAGGGAGGAGAGATGAGACTAGTGGCATACCTTGAAATCTAAAAGATTCAGGCTCTGGCAGACTAAAGTAAGGACCAAATTCCAGTGCTGCTTAAATGCTGATTCATTCCTGGTTGGGATCAAATGACACATGGACTTGACATTTAAATCCAGCTCTCCCACTGATTGCTCATGCCTGTGTAAGTGTGATATAAGCAACATCTATAGAGTCATTGTAAAAGGTGCAAAAAAGTGTACTTTGTTAATATTTGTTACTTTGCTACATGATCTCTGTGTAGAGTGGATAATATTCTGACTGGTGAAAAGTACTGCAATTACCACTTGTGGTCCAAGTTATACTTTCTTTAAAAAAATACCATCAAAGAAATAACAAGGAGATTACCTACGACACCGAAAGCAGAGACAGCTCGAGATAACCCAGAGGAGCCCTTCTGTCCAATCTTTGTTCTATTTCCCAGATCTAGGCGGCCAAGAAGTTCCCTCACCTCTTGTTGTGTGTACACATGCTGAAAATAGAAATGCATATTGAACTTATTCTTTTGGTTATCATTGCTACTTTACATCACAGAATAGTGGAGGTTTTTTAATTAAACAGTTCTGTTCTGAAAAGTGACTAAAGAGAATATCATAGCTTCCATTGTTTATTGGCTCTCAATTTCATAACATATGTGGTCAAGATTACAAAGCAAATTGTATTTTGGGACTTGATCTCCACTGTCAAGCTTGAGTCCAAGATCAAGCAGTCTATAAAATAGCCAGCACCTAATCCACCACAGTGATTGTTTAAAATTATTTTTTAATCTCCTTTACAAGGAAAATTGCACATTTAATAAAAAGTGTATGTTATTAAGTTAAACATTATTTTTGTCTTATTCAAATAAACTAAATAATTGTATCTGATAATGTAATACTTTTCTTATCCTAATTTGTCTCCTCATTTCTAACAAAACCTATTGGCATTAATCTCCATTTATTGAAGTGTAAGGACTTTTTTTCATTGGAATGGGGAAAAATCCTTCTGCTCTGTCATACATCCAACCATGTGGTCGCCTTGTGTTTTCTGTACTTTAATGGTTTTCTGTAATTGTCTTCTTAAATTCTTTTGTAGAACTAGGGTCTATGTGGACACTTACATCTAGGGCCTTACCAAATTCATAGCTGAAAAACGCGTCAAACCGTGAAATCTGGTCTTTTGTGTTCTTTTACTCTATACGATACAGATTTCATGGGGGAGACCAGCATTTCTCAAATTGGGGGTCCTGACCCAAAAGGGAGTTGCTGGGGGGGGCTGTTGCAGGGTTGTTTTAGGGGGGTTGTGGTACTGCCATCCTTAATTCTGCGCTGCCTTCAGAGCTGGCGGACAGAGAGTGGCGGCTGTTGGCCAGGTACCTAGCTCTGAAGGCAGTGCACCGCCAGCAGCAGCAAAGAAGTATAAGGATGGCATGGTATGGTATTGCTACCCTTACTTCTGCACTGCTGCCTGCAGAGCTGGGCAGCTGGAGAGTGACAGCTGCGGACCAAGGGCCCAGCTCTGCAGGCAGCAGTGCAGAAGTAAGGGTAGCAATACCATACCATGCCATCCTTATACTTCTTTGCTGCTGGTGGTGGCGGCTCTGCCTTCAGAGCTGGGCTCCTGGCCAGTAGCCACCCCTCTCAGGTCACTCAACTTTGAAGGCAGTGCCACCGCCAGCAGGGGCACAGAAGTAGAGGTAGCAGTACCACAACCCCCTACTATAAACAAACTTGCAATGCCCTCTCCCCCTCGCCCAACTCCTTTTCGGGTCAGGATCCCTACCATTACAACACCGTGAAATTTCAGATTTAAATATCTGAAATCATGAAATTTACGATTTTTAAAATCCTATGACGGTGAAATTGACCAAAATGGACTGTGAATTTGGTAGGGCCTTACTTATGTCCATACAGAATTCCACTGAGTGGAATGTTACAGTACCCAGTGCAGGCAGATCTCTTTGCAGGATTGAAGCCTCATGCCCTGATCCTCCAAAAACATATGCATATCCATAACTTTATACACATCAGTATTCCCACTGAAGTAAAAGTAAGGACGTAATCACACGTTTATGAAGTTAAGTAGGTGTTTAAGTCTTTGACGGGCTGGGCATTACACAATAGAATCCATGGGACAGGGACCATGTCTTACTGTATTCTGTACAGTACCAAGCTTTGTTGTTTGTTGCTCATCTTGCTTCAGCTGTGTAAGTGATTTCAAACCAACTCCAAGCATTTAGCTAAGTGAGTTCATTTTGCATTTCAGAATGACATAGCTGAACAGAAGACAAAACTCACATTTATTACTTGACATTAGGAGATCACAGCTAATAAACTGCACAGCTAACAGAAACTGAGTGTCATGGAATTATGATGTAGCAGGATGACACATTTGTACTAAGAGAAAAGTTTGGCTATCTGCAATTTATCTAGAAAACAAATCATACACATGTGAAATTGAGAGCATCGTGAAATACTCACCAGTATGTTTTTCAGCTGTTCTGAACTTACCTTATCATCAATAATAACTAAATCCATTGGTTCAGTGCGATCAATTTTCAGAACACGATACTTGGTCTCTGCATGATTACTCCCAACAAGAAAATACCGCTAGGTTTAAAAAAAAAAAAGGGAAAAAAAGAATATATTGTACAAGGAAGAAAAAAAACTATAAACAGATCAACAACAGTATTATATAGCTGTAGAATCGTAGAATCATAGAATATCAGGGTTGGAAGGGACCTCAGGAGGTCATCTAGTCCAACCCCCTGCTCAAAGCAGGACCAATCCCCAACTAAATCATCCCAACCAGGGCTTTGTCAAGCCTGACCTTAAAAACCTCTAAGGAAGGAGATTCCACCACCTCCCTAGGTAACCTATTCCAGTGCTTCACCACCCTCCAACTGAAAAAGTTTTTCCTAATATCTAACCTAGACCTCCCCCACTGCAATTTGAGACCATTACTCCTTGTTCTGTCATCTGCTACCACTGAGAACAGTTTAGATCCATCCTCTTTGGAACATCCTTTCAGGTAGTTGAAAGCAGCTATCAAATCCCCCCTCATTCTTCTCTTCTGCAGACCAAATAATCCCAGTTCCCTCAGCCTCTTCTCATAAATCATGTGCTCCATCCCCCTAATCATTTTTGTTGCCCTCCGCTGCACTCTTTCCAATTTTTCCTCATCCTTCTTGTAGTGTAGGGCCCAAAACTGGACACAGTACTCCAGATGAGGCCTCACCAATGCCGAATAGAGGGGACTGATCATGTCCCTCAATCTGCTGGCAGTACTCCTACTTATACAGCCCAAAATGCCGTTAGCCTTCTTGGCTACGAGGGCACACTGACTCTCATCCAGCTTCTCATCCACTGTAACCCATAGGTCCTTTTCTGCAGAACTGCTGCTTAGCCACTCGGTCCCTAGTCTATAGCAGTGCATGGGATTCTTCCATCCTAATTGTAGATTAGATCCATCTTAATTACATCAGATAAATTTGTAAATGGTATTGTTTTAGCCATCAGCATTTCTGGTACATTTTGTATGCGTTTCATGAAGATTCTAATCAATCTCCAACACTTAAAAAGCCCCTCAGCTCTCCACTTCACAGCACAGAGAAAAGAAAACCAATTTAAATCTGGAGAAAGAAAAGCTGGCAGCTGCGTGGAGAAGGAAAATGCAACTTACATAAAAGAGTCCCGTCCGCACACTTAGCCATCACTAAACTCTCTGAAAAGTCTCAAAGCAGTCTGCTCGCATGCTTTACTGGCAAGGCTACAAGATGAAGTTGAACAGTCCTAAACAAGTCAGTTGTTTTTTCCAACAGCCTCCCAGTTTAAAGAGCTTAATGGAAACAGTATCTGTCTCTCTGTGAAGTACTTTAAACATGGAAGAAGGGATGAGAGAAACTGACTAGAATGCAAGTCAACTTCCCTCTGTAGTTTTCCACATCTAAAGCATTTTGGCTTCCTTGTAGACAGAGAACACCAGCTCTAACGCAATCATAACAGGAAAAGTATAAGAACCTAAACCGATTGACATATATGGGGGTCAGAGTGCCAAGGGGGTGGGGGAGGGAGAGGAAAGATTAGAGAAACTCAGAGACCAATATAGAGACAGAGAAAGGGGAAAATGCAGAAAGAAAAACTGAAGGAGATGGAGAGAAAGAAATAAAGGGCAATAATACTGTCCTTTTTTGTTGTCCATTTTTTCCAATTTAGTGACCCTGAATATAAGAGTTACTAAAGAGGTTAGGCCTTGATCCTGCAAGGAACTTCACAAGTGGAAGGATCTGTCCATGGGGAGCTCCTTGCAGGAGTAGGGTGCCTTAAGTTAATTATTGAAGGCCAAACTACACCCTTGCATAAAAACTTCCTTTCACGTCAATTGCAGTTATACAGTGTTCTGATAATACATGACTCCAGTTTTATACCTCTCACCCCAGCTCACAGATTAACTAAAACATTATTCAGTCCTTGCCACAAGAAGAATTTCTTCATACCATTGGTATATGCTGAACACGCAACATGGATGATAGCTAATTTAAATAATGATGAGCATTTTTAAGATTTGATTCTGATGGCAGATTTAGAGGGAAGAGCATTGTAAAAGATGGACATCTACGTATCCAAGATCAAACTAGAGACACTGATTCCTTGGGGAGGATCAAGTGAAAAGATATAAGAGAAGTAATAAAGTATCAGTTAGGCAACACAAATATTCTGATGGATAGATTTCACTGGGAAAAAAACATTTATATTTAAGAACATTCTACATACTATGCTCAGAAATTATAGGGGCTTATTAAAAAATGTCCAACTATTTGCCAGAAACTAAACATTACGAAGTGAGAGAGCCACCAAAATTTCAAATCTTAATAAAAAAAAAAAATCTTTAAAAAATTAATTTTAACAGTACTGATAATTAAGAAATAACAGCATTTTTAAAAACAAGGCTATTTATAATATTTGTATTTCTACCTTTTAAGTGAAATGTGAAAAGAAAGTGAACATTTGCACCATACTCATTACGTGACAAAAGGGTAAACTAAAATGGAATTATCTTCTACATTTAGGGTAATTAACAATAAATGCAGATTACAGGACTGGCTTGCTGTAGGAAGCTCTTGTTTTGCTAATTCCTTCCATCAGTTGTGTCCTAAACACAACAGGGTGTAGCCTTAATAATGCTCAGCCTAGTAGGAAAACATGGTGAAATCATGTGGCTATACTCAGCCTTGCTCTTAACTTGAACAGTCACATGGATTTAAGATGTGTGAGGGGGGATCAGCAATAAGATTAACACAGTGCCCGGGTATCAGAATTCATACAAACTAAAAAGTGAAGATGAACAAAAAGCTTGTTTCTGAAAACACGCGCACAAACTTAAGTCAAAATATTTAAATTGAAATTAATAGAATTTAAAGCCCTATTCAGCATTCTCTACTCCCCCAAAAAAACTCCAGCTGGTATCCTGGTACCTAGGTATTACACTGTATATCGCATGATTCTCTGCAAAAGGGTTTCCACTTACAGAACTATGCCACAGTATGTGTGCATGTGGTTCTTTACCATTAGAATTACAATGGTCCACCAAGCCGTAACACTCTCCTTATTTAAATCCCCCTTGAGAACTCAATTCCACAACTTCCACACTGCAAGTAAATCGATTTTAGCCCCTTATATCTTTACTTTAATTTTTATATATAGTAAACAAACACAGAACCACCCAATACACACTCTTGCCTAGACTGACCAACCATGTGATCTTAACACTTCCAACTGTTATTCTCATTGGCCCTTTACTCCCTACTCTGTATCACCCCCATTTGTAAAATTTAGATTGTAAGTTCTTTGAAGCAACTAACTATCATATCTTTCTTTGCTGTGAAGTGTCCAGTACATCATGGGTGATTACAGTGGCATGACAGGGCCACTGCATTTAGGGTAATGTCACCACCTTTTAAAAGGTCGATGTAGCGGGGCGGTCACCCGCTCCTGCCCTGGGAGAGGGCTGGGGCAGCGGAAAAGCTGGGCTGATTGGCGGAGCAGCCCAGCTGGGGGCCACGCCCCAAACAGACCCAGCTGGCCCTATAAAGGCCAGGGAACCCAGGAGCTAGGAAGACTCTCTCTCTTTGGCTTTAGAAGAAGGGCGTGGCTGCTGGAGAGCATACCAGAGTACCTGAGGTGGAGCAGGGTTGGGGGAAGGCTAAGGGAGCTGGGGAGCTCTGGCCTGGAAATCCCCCAGGCTGCAGGCCTAGTGTAAGGCCGGATCGGTACTGGGGTTGCAGGGGGGCAGCCCATGGGTAGGCAGAGGCAGCAGGTCCAAACCCCCCTTGCCTGTGATGAGTGGCTTATATACTGCAGTCTCCCCCCAGTGAACGGAGGCTAGATGGTGACTGGGCAGTAGCCAAAGACTGAGAGGTGGGGATAGTGGGTGGGGGTTCCCCAGGGCGGGGAGACCCAGAGACTGTGGGGGCACTGCCAGAGCGCAGCACCCCAGGGAAAGGGGCACCGGGGTTCCGGAGGGACACGGGGGCCAGCAGCAGTGAGACACTGGCCTGCAGAGGGCGCTCTGGAGGATGGAACGCTAATTCCCTGGACGACCAGCAGGAGGCGCTGCAGGGGTGAGTCTAGCCCCGTTACAGTCGACCTTTTTAAGTCCTCTAAAATGGACATGCTTAGTCCGATTTCTTAGTAATATGGTGTGCCTCTGGAGGGTGGAGCATAGGTTTAGTGACACAAAATTTGAGTCCCGTGAGATAGGGTTTCCAGAGATATAAGCCCCCCCAAAAACAGCTATTTTAAAAAAGTTCTTAGGGTTTTGTTTGTTTTTGCACAGAGCTAGAGATCAAACTACTGATGTGATGGTCTCAATTTGTTAAGTTTTACCCACTCACTAAATCTTTGGGGGTCTGGCCTGGTCTCCACTACGAAATTAGGTTGGTATCTAAGTTCCCTCTAAGCTGTGCGGCCACATAGCAGCCTAACGAGTGCCGCACAGGTTCTCAGGCCTGTGGTGGGGAGGGGCACCCCTCCCACAGCCCCAGACCTACTGTGGCGGGGAGAGGTGCCTCTCCCCCACAGCCCAGGTGCTGCTGCAGGGACAAAGAGCTGGGGGGAGTCCTCTCTTACTGCTGTAGCCCCAAGGCAGCCTGCAACCCAAACCCCTCATCCCCAGCCCCACCCCAGAGCCCGCACCCCCAGCCGGAGCCCTCACTCCACCACACCCCAACCCTCTGCCCCAGCCTTGAGCCCCCTCCCACACTCTGGACGCTTCAGCCCCACTCCCCGCCACATGAATTTTGTTATGTGCACCAATAAGGAGGTGATGTGTGTCACATCACCTCCTTATTGGTGCACATAAAATTCATTCCGCATATGTGTGGGGAAAAATCAGAGGGAACACTGGTTGGTATAACTGTCGCTCAGGGATGTGAAAAATCCACACCTGAGTGACACTGTTAAAGCGACCTAACCCTCAGAGTAGACAGCGCTAGGTCAGCAGGAGAATTTTCCTGTCAACCTAACTACTACCGCTCAGGAAGTTGGATTACCTACACCAATGGGAGAACTCCTCCCATCAATGTAAGTAGTTTTTTCACTGAAAAGCTACAGCAGTGAAGCTGCAGTGCTGCAGACTTTTAAGTGTAGACAAGCCCTGAGAAGAATATTCAAGAAAATGTACATTTTTTGCACTGTGTATGCACCAATACAGAAAAAAAGGCTAGACTGTTTCCATTGCCACCATTTTATATTCTTTAAAGCACAATTCTTGTAAGTACTCTAAAATCTGAACAGTAAATCAGATTACTTTGAAATTGGTGTGGTTCATGGGGCTTGGGGTAGCTTTAGTGATCCTCAGTTATAGCCCCATCCCCCTCTGAAAAAAAAAATGGTTTTCTTTGCTGCCTTATACTGTTAAACTATTAGTGACTGGATGAATCCAGGACAGGAAGAAACTGGATCTCTATAATGCTTGGACTTTGGGGAGGGGAAGATTTCTACACATAAGCAAGGGATCCCCAGTACTTAGCCTGGGTAAGCCCTTGAGGACATATGGAGTATGCATATTACAGCAGCTTCTATTACCTTTTGAAACTTAAGACTAATTCATTTGTGTACGTTACCTTGTAAATAACTAGTTTCTTTTTCTTAGTTCATAAATCTTTAGTTAATTTATTATAGGATTGGCTACACGTGTTGTCTTTGATATAGGAGCAAAGGTGCAATTGAACTGGAGTAAGTGACTGGTCCTTTGGGGCTGGGAGTAACCTGAATATTGTTGTGATTTTTGGTGATGAGACATCTATCACAAAGTTCAGCTTGTCTGGATGGCAAGACTGACCAGAGTAGCCAAGGGGAATGTCTGTGACTCCATGTTAAGGCTGTTATAGTGCTTGCGGAATCCACACTTGATACTTGGTTGTTGAAATCTACGTATAGAACTCAAACACTTTGGGGTTTGTGCCCTGCTTCACAATCACCCTAATATTCGTACTTGTGCTCCCGAGCCACTCCAGACAGCTTGATACTATGTATTGGAGCAATTTTTTGTTTCAGAAAGTGGAAGTAGTAACCAGAACAGCAGCCATTTTAGACTTGATTCTGAACAAGGAGGTATTAAAAGCGAAGCTGAAGGTGGAAGGTAGTTTAGATTAGAGATCATGAAACTATGATTTTATTATTTGTGGCAGAACTCCGATCTTGTCCCTGTGAGCCCCGTGCTTCTAGGTGGTTTATGCTAGCCTCAGAGGCTCACTGTGACCCTCCACATAGCCCTTCTCTCTCTAGGGCCAGAGTTACAGTCTACTGAGCCCTTTTCATCATCAAGCCAACCAGGAGGATGGTGAGAGAACTCCCACAGTCCCTGTTGTCCCTCTGGGCTTATTACAGAACAGTTTAGCCTCCTGTCTTGCCAGAGGCCTGTCTTCTCCTTGTAGTGGCGGATTGGTGGGGTGAACCCGGGCCCGCCCTCTACGCCGGGTTCCAGCCCAGGGACCCTAATGGTAGCAGCTGTTGGCAGCTGACCTTTCACTGCCAGAGTTGCTACAATTCCCTGGGCCACTTCCCCACAGCTCTCCCGCTTCTCCCTTCTTCACCTTTACCTTAGGGCTCCCTTACCAATGGCTTGAGGGTGACCTTATTTACTCAGCCCTTCAGTAGCAACAGCACTTCCTCTCCTCTGGCTCCCTGGCTCTCTCCCAGCCTGACTGGAGTGAGCCCTTTTATATGCTCAGAAGAGCCTTAATTAGGGTCAGGTGTTCACTTCACCTTAATGGCCTCACCTGACTCTTTGCAGGTTAATTACAGTCAGGTGTTCTCATTAGCCTGGAGCAGTCCCTGCTCTGGTCAGTTAGGGAACAGAAAACTGCTAACCCAATGGCCAATATATCTGCCTTCTACTATTCTGTTGTACCCAACTGGCCTGGGTCTATCACATATTCTAAGGGAATAATGGGGAATAAACTGCTGAAAAGGACATTGGGGTTAGCGTGGCTCACAAATGGAATATTAGTTAACAATACGGTGCAGTTCCGTGTAGTTTGTATCCGTAAAAAGAACAGGAGTACTTGTGGCACCTTAGAGACTAACAAATTTATTTCAGGTGTATTGACAGACTTGTCTTACGTAACACAGGAAAAGTAACTGTCTTGTTCTACTTGGCAATGGGGAGGCCTCAGCTAGAGTACTGCGTCCAATTCTGCATGCCAAACCTTAGGAAAGATGTGGATAAACTGGATAGAGTCCAGAGGAGAGCAACAAAAGTGATAAAAGGTTTAGAAAACCTGGCCTACGAGGAAAAGTTAAAAACATAAAAACAAACAGGCTTATTTAGTCTTGAGAAAAGATGACTAAGGGTTGACCTGATGACAGTCTTCATATATTTTAAGGGCTGTTATAAAGAAGACCATGATTAATTATTCTCCATGTCCACTGCAGGTAGGACAAGAAGTAATGGGCTAATCTACAACAGATTAGATTTGGTTAGATATTAGGAAAAAAACTAACTATAAGGGGAGTTAAGCTCTGGAATAAGCTTCCAAGGAGGGTTGTGGAATCCCCATTGTCAGGGGTTCTGAAGAACAGATTGGACAAATATCTGTCAGGGATGGTCTAGGTTTACTTGGGCCTGCCGCAGCACCGAGGACTGGACTTGATGACTTCTTGAGGTCCCTTCCAATCCTACATTTCTAGGATTCTACATTTCAGCAATTGTGGGGCTGGCAGAGTAAAGATATGGGTGTTTAAAAGGCTTATTGGGGTATTGCTGAAAGAGGGCAGAGTTAAGGTTGCATGGCCAACATTAACTAGGTATTTCCTAGTTTTCAGATGTTTAAGTTTTGCTCAACTCAACATTCTGCAAGGGAACAACATACCACCAAGCAACCTTAATTCTGCCTTAATATGGGTTTGTTTGGGGTTTTTTGCCATTGAACGTACAATAGCAAAAAACAGCCTATACAGCTTGTGCAGCAGATACTTTTTTTCCTATATACATATTCCATCTCCAGAAGGCAACACTGTCTTATGGCAGCCTCTGATAGAGAATCCTCCCTAAATAATATAATAAAGACAATCTTGGGATCCATAAGTGCAGGAGTCAGGAATCAAATAAATGTTTCTGACTCTCTGTTATAGGGCCATATATATTATACACACTGGAATACATCATATATGCCAAGACAAAGTGAGATAGAAATAGATCTGCAAATAAGGTCATTAAAGTTCAGTACGAAGACATTTTTTCCACTAGACATTAGTTTCATTTTTCTTTATAGTAAGTATGTACATACGATTTATAAAAACATAAAATGGGGCCCCATTCCAAGTTCTGCTTTCCCATATCTACACCTGCCCTACCAGTCTAGACTGAAGAGCAACAATACACAAGATGACCACCACACAAAGATAACCTGAGCTAATACGTTACCTGTACAAAGACATTTCTTTGTTCCTGGAATATCACCAGTAAAACAAAGATTTTATTTCACATAACAGCAGGTACATTTGCAAATAAGTAAAAATTCCACACTTAATATCACATAAAACAGAGTATAGAAAAATCTTTTAGTATTCACATACACTCAGGGGTTGGTAAGTTAAGCATTTAAAATAATAAGCATCTACAAATGGAACACAACCAGAACAAGCTTAAAATTTGGTCTTAGAATTCGGTGTCGAGGTAGAGAACTATTTGAAGCGTGTAATATGCTCAAGAAGGATGCCCTGAAATTATCGAGAGACAGAACAGATATGAGGCTGTCCCCTCTGCCACAGCTCCGATTTAATAATTCATAAGGTAACCCACTTTCCAAAGACAACACTGACGGGGGAAAAATGCAAAACCAACAGAAAACATTTCTCAGACACAGATATGAATATTATATTGATATAAAAAGAAGTTGTTTCAAGAGCTTCATGCAACACAACACAAAATAAAAATAAATGAAGCAGTTTAAATTCCTGGTCCAAAACAGAGACTAAGACTTTAAATACCAAAACCCTCAAAGAGAGCGCTTTTGATGCAAGACTGGAGATCCAGGCAAAACAGGACTTGAAACTTTTCCCAAATACCCCTGCTATAGCGAGGGGTCAATATGAAAAAAAATG
Source organism: Chelydra serpentina (assembly GCA_037349315.1). Taxonomy (NCBI): domain Eukaryota; kingdom Metazoa; phylum Chordata; order Testudines; family Chelydridae; genus Chelydra; species Chelydra serpentina. Next base: position 53,082,656 of record JBAIAC010000010.1, read on the forward strand.
ACATGCTCCCCATGAGTGAAATCTAGGACAAATATCCTGATCTAAGGCTGTACGAAGAAAGAAGAGGTGATCAACCACATCTCAAAACCTTCTTACTGTTAAGGTAAGGAGTCTTGTCTCCACCACTATTTCTCTCCCCAAGTTTCTTTTTTTGGATCCTCCTCCCCTGTGATTGCCTACACTACTGTTCATAACTTTCATAAAAAGCTGTGGAGTGAGACAATTTTTGTCAGTTTCACAGCTGCCCATAGGGCTCTGTATAGCAACTTCATAAACTACTTTTTTTTTCTGCTGCTGCTTCAGAACAACAACAGAGACTTGGGAATGATGGCAGAGAGCTATTTGAAGACTGAAGAACAACACTCTACTCGTTTACATTTAGAAGGTTCTCTTTGGAATCGTAAAGGTGGAAACTTAATTTAAAAAAGCAGCCAGCTTCTGAAGATACTGATAATTTAAGCTCCCTTGCTCACCAGATAAAGTTTCCCATTTTCCATAGGTGAATCGATGAATTAATTTTTAGGTGAGTAGAGGTAATGTAAGGAAAGAGCATGGAATACCTCACATACTAGGAATCCCACAAAAGACAAACCTATCTTTCAAGATTTATAAAAGATTTAATCCTTCAAATGAATATTCCTTACTACAAAAGAGTACCGATTGGAAAGAAACTAATGTGATAAAGGGAAAATACTGGCTGTAATACTATTTTAAGCCTGTCAGGTGTATAGAATCATAGAATATCAGGGTTGGAAGGGACCTTAGGAGGTCATCTAGTGCAACCCCCTGCTCAAAGCAGGACCAATCCCCAATTTTTGCCCCAGATCCCTAAATGGCCCCCTCAAGGATTGAACTCACAACCCTGGGTTTAGCAGGCCAATGCTCAAACCACTGAGCTATCCCTCCCCCCCACTAGATTCTTAAAGACAATAAAAACAGCTAGTGAGGCAATAGGTAGGGATAAAAGAGACAGCTACAGGATTTTTGGGAGGGTCATGGAGGTTATGCTGAGGAACGCCCACAAATAAACAAAACCAACCAACCAACACCAACTCAACCCACTAACCAAAGGCTTCAAGAGCTCCAAAGGCCAACTCTGGGCAAATGTTGGTGGACAAACTGAAGGGAGTATGTAAAGTGAGTTGAAAAGTTGATCCAATATGTGTGAATAAGAGGCCAAGGAAAATCATAATAGTAACCAATCACTTCCTATAGTACTTTGCACTAGATAAAAAACCTTGAAGGCATATTCTTCTGGATTTCTAGTAAAAAAAAATTACAGCAACAGTCAACCAAAATCAACTGAAGAAATGTACTACAAAAAGCTAGATCATCCAATATCACTGTGAACGACACCTTCAGTAAATGCCAGATCACACGAAAAATCTAATTCAATGTTGTTAAATCCTCAACAACAAAAAGAAGTGTCAACAAAAAAAACTCATGTGATCTGAACATTTCTATTTAGAAATATCTAAGTTCTATCCTTACCAAAGACAACATAAATGTCCCACAATGTAAAATAAAAGTTTCAGTTTTTTCTCCACCATTGCTTAAAAGCACATATTCCACTCAAGGTATTTTTGAGGATTACCCTTTTCCTCTCTGTACCTGAGTTTGCCAACATGTAAAAGGCATACAACACTTTCCTCACTGGGGACGGGTTTCTCTCTCTCTGTGTGTGTGTGTGGGGGGGGGGGGGGGGGGGGAGGGGAGTATTATTATTACAACAATTCTAGCATGGCTGCACAGGAGACCAAAACACACTAGTGAAATGGATTAGTTCCCAAGAACTCACTATCAAGAATGCATTTTTGCTTAAAATCATATGTATCTTAAGAGACAGTATTATACAAATAATCCAGAGACAAAAACTACAGGTGTGATATAAGGCTTTTGGTCATACTTGGCTTGTTAAAGTTGCATTTTGTTGCTGTTCTTATTGGAGTGACCTTAATCAATCAATATAGACGAGGAAAAAGCATGTGACAGGATCTGTTAATTGGATTAAAGATCTTTCCTTTCTCAGTCTTCATTTGATATATAGAAACTTGCTCATTACATGAAAGAGGACTGAACATTAGAGGAAATATTATATGGAAACAAGATGAAGAACATCCACCAGAATTTAGCAGTCTTCAGATCAAGTCCAGACTTTGGACTTAAGAAAGGTGACTTTGCATTACAAAACCAGTGCTTCAGTTGATACTGATACCTATCCACTGGGATCTAGATTGAAACTGCCAATTTATTACACATAAACCACCAAACAGCCATACAATACAAACAGCCTTTGGTCCTCACCAGTTTGGATTGGATTTGAACCAGGGACCCAAAATTCAAAGGCTCCGTATAACATTACCAACCTCTTGATTCAACCAGTTCCATGAAAATAACTTTTTATAAATGAATGTCTCAAATTCAGAAGCTCATCACTTAAATTATTGTTTGATAATTCTAGATCAACGGTTCAACAATCAAGTACTAACTCAGGCCACAGAGAGATGTTTCTCCTTGGAAAATTAGTTCCTTGAATTGCTGTCCCGGAACGTAAGTTTGCTTCTTCATATAAAATATTAAAACATAAAAATTCTTCTGGCAGCATATCACAATGCATCCAGTGCACTAAATGCCCCCAACAACTACTATGTGGGTAAAACCAGACAATCACTATGCCCTCGAATGAACTCCCACAGGAAAAATATAAAAACACCCTATCACACGTGGGTGAACATGTTTCACAAAGTGACCACTCTATATTTGACCTATTAGTCCTCATCCTCAAAGGAAAGTTGCACAACACTTTGAAAAGACAAACGGGGGAGCTTGATTTCATAACTTTGCTAGACACCAAAAATCATGGACTGAATAGAGACACTGGATTGATGGCTAATTACAACAATCTATAACTCACTAACACCACCACACACACACCCCCAGGCTGTCTTCCCCTCTTCTTTCTTCCCCTCTCTCCCCCCATGACAGGATAGGCATTAACAGGCCACTTAACTTTGAACAGTCTCTTGAAATATATGTTAACTACTTATGTACTTATGCTAAACAATCTGTTCCACCTTGTATTTAGCTGTGACACTCAAGAGTACACTTCCCAGACCTGAAGAAGAGCTCTGTGGCTCAAAAGCTTGTCTCTCTCAACAACAGAAGTTGGTCCAATTAAGATGTTACCTCACCTACCTTGTCTCTCTGATATCATGGGACCAACATGACTACAACACCAACTGTATTCATGTAGTTATTAAGCTTTCTTTCTTTATATATTTGTTGTCTAGTCAATAAACAAACAATGGCAAATAAATCACTTTGCAGTTATAAAAAGACAGGGAGTTTAAATCAAATTGGTGTACAAAGAAGGTTTATTATTCCCACTAGGGAGACTTACTCATGACAGAAGTTGGATATTCTGAAGATTAATTTTGTATTAAACCTTCCAGCCTATAATCCTCAATGCAGTTTAAAAACCCCCCAACAAAAAATAGATTCAAAACGAAAAAGACACATGCTTCTCCTTGGCATATTTGTCTCCTAGGATTTTGTTAAATCCAATCATACTCTGCAAGCAATTGTACTGGTTCTGATGCCAAGAAAGGCAGTACATAATTCTAAAAAAAACAGTTTCAGAAAGCCCAACTAAGCCCCAAGAACTGAAGGTGTTTGGGTAATAATGTTGCTAATTTTTAAAACTGCAAAAGTTACAGCAAAAGTTTTGTGTGCAGAAAAAGTTAAAATATTTATGCAAAATGTTTGCAATTTTGTGGCAATAGGAAATCTGTAGCTGCCTATGGCATATGTCCCAGCACACAAGCTCTGCGGATAACAAACAGCGATGTGCTAATTACACTTTTTATTGAATTGAACCAATGATTGGGGAACATGCTGGGCTACTTGCTGAGAGACCTTAGTAAGAAAACTGATTTGGGATCATAGGCTCAGGGCTAGTAACGTTTTAGCACACGGTGGAAATCTCTCTGCTTGCATACATGCTGAACACTGACCTTTAGGACAGCACAACAGGAGCTGTCACCTGCAGTCAGGTCACCTTCCTCCTCCAAGCCAACAACAAAATTGTTCAGGAAAAATGTTGCCACCCGACAAATATTTTTATGATTACTGTGATATATATTGCATTTGACCCCAGAAAACCAGAGCCCAGAGCATGTTATAAATGTCCTAACATAATAATGATAATCATTGCTAACATAGGGTTATAGACTGTCCTCTATGCTACTGCACATGGAAGGGAGCCAAATCAGGTCTATTTGAATATAAAGGATAGCGGCAACTAAGAAGCATACTTCCCCTTCCATTAATCCTGCAGAATGTCTGAGTTCTATGAGACAAGGTATAGGCAGGGTGGTGATTCTTCTCAATTGTATGGTCTTCACAAAAGCTGGTGGGGACTATCCAATGTAAGAAAACCCTGACTGACAGAATTTATTTACACAGGACCAACACTGCAAAGTGAAAACACTCCTGAGGATAGTTTAAGGGGCAGCCAGCCATCTGTGGTCACTGCATGCTCTCCCAAGAGGGAGAATTTCTCCATGGAATGGAAAGTGACCTATCAGCTCAGGAAGCGATCCTCTCAAGAAATCATAAATATTTTGCATTTTAAATTCTTCTAAAGAAACATACCTAAAAACAAACTGCACCATTTTCAGAATAAAGATTGAATCGTCATGTAGTTCGTGTGTGCTTATTAAAACACCCTAACATAGTAATGCGCACTAATACTACAGCTTTGCAACAGTGATACTGTTTTATGTTATTAATATAGAATACCTTAGCAATTTTATGAGCTTATTGCATCTGAACTGTACTGTAATGTAGAGTGCAAATGACTTGAGGGACCATGTTTTCTATGTAGCTTACAGCTTGTATATACTCGTAATCAAGAAATAGATATGAGACGCCGTCCCAGTGAAATAGTTATTGCTGATAATGGGCTTGCTGAAACTAGAAACATCAGTAGTTAAACTTATAATGTTGTATGTAGAGGAAAAAAAAGTCTCAAATGGTACACTGAATGTCACCTTTCAATTTCCTTCCTTTTAAACATGCTTTTACAACCATTATTTAAAAAACCCACATATTTTACCTACAAATTACCTAGAAGATTGGAACACAGTCATTGAAGAATTTCAATTACTTAAAACACAATTTTCATTATTAATATGAAAAGATTTTATTTACTTGACAGAAATAAGTTGGGCCAGATTCCATTCCTTTGCTCTCCTGTGCTGCATGGCATAAGGGAAACAAAGGATTAGGAAAATAAGCAGAAAGAATCTGAACATCTGAACATAGCAGAAATTCAGCTGCTCCGGTGCATGTTTCCAAGAACCTGAAGAAGCCCTTCTATACAAGCTGCTTCTAGATGAAGCTCCATGGAAATTTTGAGAACGTGGCCTGTAAAAGTACACTACTTAAAAGGAACATCTGCACAAAAATTAACGCTGACCAGGCCAAAATTAACCTCCCAGCTTTTGAATTAAACTCTCCCCACCCCCTTCTCCCCCCCAAACAGGGTAGGATTGCATAAGCACACTTAGGAGAGTTGAGAATACATGTTAGCCATACTGCTAGTGGTAGCTAGAGAGTGTGCAGGGATTTTTTTTTCTTTCTATTCTGTGGATCGTAAATCTGCAGAGTTAGTGCCAGTGTTTTCAAAAAATCCTCTGCCTATACAGGTACTACAAGTCCTACCCTTTCTGCAAGGCAATCGCCCCAATGCTCTGAGGGGGAAAGAATGCAGAAAGAGCTGCAGGAGCCCTGTGCAGGTTTTTCAAAGTAATTCTCCAAGGTTTTCCATGAAATATGATTGTTTGAGCTTTTGTTTGTATATAGTCCAGCTTATTGTGATATAACTATTTCTGACACGCCCTATGACTATAGTAGATGCTCATTAGTAACAACATAGCCGTGACCTTTCGCTATGTTGCTGCTAAGCAGCTGTTGCCATTATGGGGAGTGTTGTCTGACCAAAGGCAGCATGCTTTTTCTGATATGCAAAACAGCTACAGTACACACTAACAATTTAGAACTGTAACAATGTGATGTATGTTTATTATTGCTACAGTATTACATTATTATATGTACTGTACATTTTAAACATATGCTCTGTTCTGCATTTGTAGTCTACTACCATATTATATCAAGAAAGCGGTATTAATTGAGTTAAAAATAAAACTTGATATTAAAACATAATATATAAAAGTATCAAACAACCTCTATGACAACACACACAACCTCTTGCTCCTACTTATAAATATTTTTTGTACTCACACTTAACTGTAATACTTTGTATGCACTGTAAGTTGCCCTGGATAAGAGCATCTGCTAAGCAAACAAATAATAATGTTGTAATAACCTACATTAAAGTATTATTCCACATCAAGGTGTATTCTATTTATACACTGTGTATTAACTTGTAAATTAAGGCAAACTCACTCATTTCAGGTGAAAGAACACTTAATTTTCTCTGCTTCTTCTCAGTCACAATTTTGTTTTGAGGAGGAGAGTCAATGTCCCAAATAGACCTGTAGACCATGTCCTTCTAGCTGTGAAAAATGCCCAAGTATGTTCAAAGCCTTCAACAGCTCGGGATTTCTCGGAGGTGGAACTTCAAAAAAAATCCTCCTCACTATCTTGATCATGTTTCATCAACACACGCTCATTTCTCTAGCCTTGCAGCAGCTTCAGCGCTCACTAATTCCTCACCGGTTAGTCCTCCAAATGTGAGCAAATCCTCATTCACCGTCACAGCAGCTACTAAATCCTTTTTTTCCATGTTGTCTGGAAGTGGAACATCACTCGGGAGTCAAACTCTTCAATATCCTTGTCTTTCACACCTTCCACTGGCACAACAAATTTGCCTTTGCTGGAACAGTTGGAAATTGTTGTTGGCTTTACATCTTGCCATGCCGCAGCAACAAGGTGAACACAATCTAGCAAATGTACAGTTTTCATCACTGTCTGAACATCTGCATTGGGGTCTGCATCAAGAATAATAATCTGGTTTGCAATTTTTGATGGGTAATGTCCCTTCATGTTCTTACTCACACCTTGATCCATAGGTTACACCAAAGATGTCGTGTTAGAGAGTAGGAATTCAAGCTGAATGTTGGTGAGAACATCCTGGGTGGGATGTGAGAAGTTATCCAGTAAGAAGAATATTGTATGGTTCTGCAAGCAAAACTGACAATCCCACTTTTTTAGCCAGTTGATGAAAATCTCACCTCTTATCCAGGCATTTGATGAACTGACATAATTGAGGGGAAGTTTACTTAACCTGTCTTTTGAAGCTTTCCCTCCTTCTAGCTTTTCATTTTTTTTCTACATGTTCTCTGGCACAGAACCCTTTCAAATAAAATCCTGTTTCGTCAGCATTGTAGATGTCATCTGAGGAAAACTTTTCAATAATATGAGGAAGCTTTTTGCACTGCCCCTGCTCAGCTGCTGGCTTGTCCGCCGATGGTTTTTCGTCATGCTCTTTTTTGTAAGCATTGAAGCGTTTCTTCCATCTAGTAAATGGACTGTCACTTGCCTTAAATTCATTCAATCCAAGCGAAGCAGCAAGTGGAAGGGCTTTTTCCTTGACTGCAGGTCCAGCGAGCAGTCTTCCCTGCACTCTCTTCTCCTTGAACCATATAAAGAGAACCTGGTCGACACCAGGCATATGGCATCATAATTAATATTCAGTTAAAATCAAGTTAGTGGAACCTTAAGCAAGACATGAAAAGCCTTCTTGCTTATTCACCAGTTGTGAGTAGAAAGCTTTCCCAGCCAACTGGTGGGGGTCTACCTAATTTATTATCTAAAAATAAGGGTATGTTTCTAGCTCTTACAGTTGTGGAGACAGCCTTTCACATGTGCACTAATGCAGTGCCCTCTTCCCAAGTCTGCAGACAGATACTCAACTATTGCACAGATTGCCCAAGCAGCAAAGAGCTGAAGAAGAGCTCTGTATAAGCTCGAAAACTTGTGTCTCACCTTGTCTTTCTAATATGCTGGGACTAACACGGTTACAACAACATTGCATACTAATAAGACTCATCAGTTTCACAGATGCTATTCGCATATAGGTAACAGAGAAAGAGAACTATAACGCTTTCACTATTTTTGCTGCTTGGGTAAGCTATAAACAGGAGCAGAGGAAAACAATGTAGCTATGTACAGGGAAGGAAGATTAAAAAAAAGTGAAAATGACCTGAGGGACAGAACCAGACCCTCCTCACTGCAGCAATAGAGTGGCAGACCACCCCCACAAGTTTAGTGAGGTCTCTGGAGTGAGCCAGAAGAAAGCTCCTCTCTTCTGTGACACAGAGGCTTCTTATCAAAGGGTCCTCGATTATTGTCTGATCCCTCCCATAATTTCCCTCAACTGTGGAAGCTGAAATCGATAATAAAAAAAATGCTTAAAAATAATTATCAATATTGCCCATCACAATTATAAAACAATAAAAACTAATTCTGCCAAACCTATTTATCAGGCACCTATTCTTAGGAGGCAAGAAACTCAGCAACCTCCCCAATCTCAGCAGTCTTAAAGGGATGGGTGGCTTTCCAAGGCTCTGCTCCTAAATGTCATTCATAAGAAGTCCCACTCTTTCACAACAACCCTATCTGGTAGGTGTCTAGTAAATTGTTCAAACTTGGATTTTAGGTACTTTTTAAGTTCCATATAACCTTTTAATAAAATATTTTGCACTTCTATATCATTCTTTCCTTCCTGTGCATACAGGAGACCTATTCAGGTACCACTCCAAGGCCAGGTCTACACTAGAGGCAGGGGTCGACCTAAGATACGCAACTTCAGCTACACGAATAGCGTAGCTGAAGACGACGTATCTTAGTTCGACTTATCTCAGCGTCCTCATAGCGGCAAGTCGACCGCGGCCGCTCCCCCGCTTACTCCACTTCCACCTCTCATGGTGGTGGAGTTCCAGAGTTGATGGGGAGAGCGCTCAGGGATCAATTTATCACGTCTAGCCTAGACGTGATAAATCAATCCCCGATAGATCGATCACTACCCACTGATCCAGCAAGTAGTGTAGACCTGGCCCAAAATTGGAATGAACTCCCACAGGAAATAAGAGCCACCACACCCCTTACCACCTTCAGCTCCAAGTTCAAGGTACATTTCAACCTTGCTTTTGCCAATAAGAACACATGGAAAAACGATAGTATTTATTTAAAATTTAAAAATCCTCCCACAATCTCCCCTGAGAAGAGGAAGAAAGAACGAACTACATGTGCCATATGCTAGTCATGTTGCTTAATACACTTCTGAAAGGCCCTAATCTAAAAAGGGACTTAGGTACTGTGATTCTGAGCAATGCAACGCCTAACTTTAGGCACCCAGAAAATCACAGGAACACACTATGACCCACAAAGCCTAAGTTAGGTGCCTAGGCTCCCTATACAAAGAATGGGGAGAGAAAGGCACCTCAGAATGAGGTCCATAAAAGCCTCTCTATTACGCTAGGTGGAGAGCCACCTAAGATAGCCTATTGGAGATGCTGAAGAGAGGGGTGTGTCCTTCACCTTGCCCCTCATACAGCAATAGGTGCCTAAATCCAGGCCAAAGGGAGGCACCTATTTCTGCTATCCACAGCCTGGCACCCCTGGAGTCAAGTGGCTTAGGCGTTTAAGTCATTTTTTGTCAGAAGGAGTTAGACACCTGCCTCACTCCACACAATATGATACAGTGTGGGAGGGAGAGGCAGCAGAGGAGCCTACTTTATAAATTTTAGATCAGTGATTAGAGCACACACCTGACATGTAAGAGACTCAGGTTCAATTCCCCTCTCTGACTGAGTGGGAGAAAGGGCTTGAACAGGGATGACCCACCTCACAGGAGAGTGCTTTAAACACTGGACTATATGAAAGTGTGATGTGGGGCTCCTCACAGTTTCTCCCGTTGAAGCTGTTCCACTGTGGGTAAATAATTAAGGAACCATTGGAGCAGGCAGACTGGACCTGGGTCTCGCACTCCTAGGTGGGCTATAACCACTAGGCTACAGAATTACTCTCACTATATCTGGCCCAGTGACTCATTTATCCACAGTGGCACAGCCTCAACCAGACAGAGATTGAGGAAGCCCCACCTAAGAGTATCCCATAACCCAGTCGTTAGGGAACTCGCCTTTCTCCTCATCAGGCAGGGGAGGAAACTGAACCTGGGTCATCAACCGCTATGCTAAAAGTTATAAATGGATTTCCCTGGGGCTTAGGCAGCAGATAGGCTTCTGAACACCTGGAGTGAGGCAGCAGTGCACATGTCCACAGGCAGAAACTTAGGCACCCAGGGAACTTTTATGCTGAAAACTTAGGCGCTGAGTGAGTTTAAGCAACTACTGGGTTACACAAGTGTTTCATGGATCGCAGAGGGGCCCACAACTGGGATTTAGGCACCTAAGTACCTCTGTAAATCCCACCCGCAGATATGGTAACAATGGTTGTATCAGAACCTGGACAGAACAGCATTAATTTAGATTCAAAATACCCTGCAAGATAGGTAAGTATTAACAACCCTTTTTACAGATGACAGACAGATTAAGTGACTTGCCCAATGCCACACTATTCCAGGAATTATGGGAAAAAACATGGCAATTGCCAGTGGTTCAGACTAGAGTTCTCAAGTAGGTTCCATTGAGGGAAACACAGGCAGTTACAGATATCTCTAGCTCAATCCATCTTTGCTGTAGAGTGGAAAAAAAGGGTATCCGGTTTACTCTAGGTCCTTTTGATTTACTGCCCTCTAGTGCACTTTTCCATAGTAAGAAGTTAGCGCAACCAATTTAGTATAGTTTTTCAGCATATTATTGTTCCTTGGATTTTTGCTCTGTATTTTATCTGTTTAACAGCTAGCTCAATACATGCACCAGACTGACTATTTCTAAGCAAGCTCTCAATCTTCCTAGGACAAACTCCAATTCACATATCATAACATTAATCAACCCAAAGTTCAGTTAAAAAAGCAGGTCTCAACAGTTCTAGATTTTTTTCTATCACTGTATTTAAAGTCAACACTGGCTTTTTCTAAATATAGCTTTACTCATGATTGCTTAACTGACCCTATGTAGAAATATAGCTTTACTCATGATTGCTTAACTGACCGCGTAAGATCGAAAGCTTGTCTCTCTCACCAACAGAAGTTGGTCCAATAGGAGTGTCAGGGTTCCCTCCCCACTCTAAACTCTAGGGTAAAGACGTGGGGACCCGCATTCAGAGCCCCTAAGCCTATTTTTACCAGCTTAGGGTAAACCCCCCCCAAGGTACAAAATTCCCTGCACCCCGAGAAATGCTTCTTGCTGCCACCATCAAATGCCTAACAGGAATCCAGGAAAGGAATCACTTGAACTTCCCTCCCCCCCAAAATGCCCCTCAAGCCGTACACCCCCTTTCCTGGGGAAGCTTGAGAACAATCTCCCAACCAATTGGTTACACAGTGATCTAAAAACCCACCCCCTGGGTTTTAACACTATAGAAAACAGTCAACTTCTTAAAAGAAGGATTTTATTAAACATAAAGAAGGTAAAATCATCTCTGTAAAATCAGGATGGTAACTATTTCACAGGGCACTATATTTCTAAACTCAGAGAGATTTCCCCCTCTGGACAAAACCTTAACGTTACAGAAAACCATGAATACCTCCCCCCCCCCCTTTGCCCTTTCTAACACAGGGGATACCCAAGCAAAATAAACAGAAATCTATATGCTATGCTATCTAAACTTACTTCAGAAAAGGGAGGTTTGATTTTCTGTAGATTCCTTCTGTCTTCCAAGATCACTCTCTCTCAGACAAAGACACTCACTAAAACCTTCCCCCCTCCCAAAGTTTGAAAGTATCTTGTCCCCTTATTGGTCAGAGCCCAGCCAGGTCAGGTGTCAGTCTGGCTACCTGCATTTCTTAACCCTTTACTGGAAAGAGGATTTTATAGCACTGCATCAGACCCTCTCCCCCTTCCCTTCATATTTATGACACGCCCCCCAAATCACAGATAGTGTGAAACACTGGCTGTGATTTCTTCCTGGAGCTTTAAAAGAAAACAAAGTAATAAGACACATGAATCTCCAAATATACTAATAACTGGATAAAGACTAACAATATTGTCCACATTGCAAGGACGATTTTAACCAGTTGGTTCGGGGAAACTTTCACGGGAGAGTGCATCAGCCACTTTGTTAGAAGCTCCTGAAATGTGTTGTATTTCAAAATCAAAATCTTGGAGAGCTAAACTCCATCGAAGGAGTTTTTTGTTATTTCCCTTGGCGGTATTAAGCCACTTTAGTGCAGCATGGTCAGTTTGCAGGTGGAAACGCCGTCCCCAAACGTATGGGCGTAGCTTTTCCAGAGCGTAGACAATGGCGTAACATTCCTTCTCACTGATTGACCAGTGGCTTTCCCTCTCAGACAGCTTCTTGCTGAGAAACACGACAGGATGGAATTCTTGATCTGGTCCTTCCTGCATTAAGACTGCTCCCACACCACGCTCGGACGCATCTGTGGTTACTAGGAACGGTTTGTCAAAGTCCGGGGCCCTTAGCACAGGGTCAGACATGAGTGTTCCTTTAAGCTGATTAAAGGCCTTCCGGCACTCATCAGTCCACTGAACCGCATTTGGCTGGTTCTTTCTGGTTAGGTCAGTTAGAGGGGCGGCGATTTGGCTGTAGTGTGGTACAAATCGCCTGTAATATCCGGCCAAGCCTAAGAAAGATTGGACCTGTTTCTTTGACTTTGGGACAGGCCACTTTTGGATAGCCTCCACCTTGGCCTGTAGGGGGTTAATAGTTCCTTGACCCACCTGGTGTCCAAGGTAAGTCACTCTGTTGAGGCCTATTTGACACTTTTTAGCCTTAACAGTTAGTCCGGCCTCTCGTATGCGCTCGAAGACCTTCTGGAGATGCTCCAGGTGTTCGGCCCATGAGTCAGAAAATATGGCCACATCGTCAAGATAGGCAACTGCCGATTCTCCCAATCCCGCTAGGAGACTATCTACCAGTTTCTGGAATGTGGCAGGTGCATTCCGCAGCCCGAAAGGGAGCACATTAAATTCATACAGCCCAACATGGGTGATGAAGGCTGACTTTTTCTTGGCGGATTCATCTAGCGGCACCTGCCAGTACCCCTTGGTTAAGTCTAAGGTGGAGATGAACTGGGCACGTCCCAGTTTCTCCAATAGTTCATCTGTGCGAGGCATTGGATAGTTGTCTGGGCAAGTCACAGCATTTAGCGTACGGTAGTCCACGCAAAAGCGTATTTCCCCATCTGGTTTGGGGACTAGAACCACGGGAGAGGCCCATGCACTGCTAGAGGGACGGATTATACCCATCTGTAGCATGTCTTGAACCTCCCGTTCTATAGCAGTTTTGGCATGAGGAGCCACTCGGTAAGGTCGGGCTCTAATTGGGTGGGCATTACCTGTGTCAATGGAGTGGTATGCCCGTTCGGTCAGTCCTGGGGTGGCTGAGAACATCGGTGCGAATTTAGTGCACAGCTCCTGGATTTGCTGGCGCTGCATACGTCCGAGGGTCATTGAGAGGTTCACCTCTTCCACGGCACCGTCATTTTTCCCTTCATAGTAGACACCTTCAGGCCACTCAGCGTCTTCTGCTCCCTGGGCAGTAAACTGACAAACCTTCAATTCTCGGGGGAAAAAAGGCTTTAGAGAATTAACATGGTACACTTTAGGCTTGAGAGTTGTGGTGGGGAATGCTATGAGATAGTTCACAGCTCCCAGGCGTTCTTGGACCGTAAATGGCCCTTCCCATGACGCTTCCATTTTATGGGCCCGGAGCGCCTTCAAGACCATGACTTGGTCCCCTACTTTAAAGGAACGCTCTCTGGCATGTTTATCATACCAGGCCTTTTGCTCTTCCTGAGCCCCTTTTAGGTTTTCTCTAGCAAGGGCTAAAGAGTCTCGGAGGGTGTTTTGTAGGTTGCTTACAAAGTCCAGAATGTTAGTTTCCGAAGAAGGCGTAAACCCCTCCCATTGCTGTTTCACCAGCTGTAATGGCCCTTTAACCTCGCGGCCATACACAAGTTCAAATGGTGAAAACCCTAAACTGGGATGTGGTACAGCCCTGTAGGCAAAGAGCAACTGCTGTAACACTAGGTCCCAATCGTTGGAGTGCTGGGTTACGAATTTACGTATCATGGCTCCCAAAGTTCCATTAAACTTCTCCACCAGACCATTTGTTTGATGGTGGTAAGGGGTGGCAACCAAGTGGGTCACCCCATGAGCTTCCCACAGGCTTTTCATGCTCCCTGCCAGGAAATTAGTTCCCGAATCAGTAAGGATGTCGGCGGGCCAACCTACCCTGGCAAAAATCTCTGTTAATGCCTGGCATACACTTTTAGCCCGGGTGTTGCTCAGAGCTACTGCTTCTGGCCATCGGGTGGCAAAATCCATGAAAGTCAGTATGTACTGCTTTCCTCTGGGTGTCTTTTTCGGAAAAGGACCCAGAATATCCACAGCTACCCGCTGAAATGGAACTTCAATTATGGGGAGTGGCTGGAGAGGGGCTTTGACCTGGTCTTGGGGTTTTCCCACTCTTTGGCACACCTCACAAGACCGGACATAGGTAGAAACATCCTTGCCCATTCCCTCCCAGTGGAATGACCTCCCCAAACGGTCTTTGGTTCTGTTCACCCCAGCATGACCACTAGGATGATCATGGGCTAAGCTCAAGAGCTTTAGCCGGTACTTAGTCGGAACCACTAACTGTCTCTGAGGACGCCAGTCTTCCTGGTGTCCACCAGAAAGAGTCTCCTTATATAAAAGGCCCTTTTCTATAACAAACCGGGATTGATTAGAAGAGCTGAGAGGCAGTGGGGTGCTCCGTCCCACTGTCCAAGCTCTCTGTAGGCTTTCATCTGCTTCCTGCTCGGCTTGGAACTGTTCCCTAGATGCTGGAGACATCAGTTCCTCACTGGGTTGTAGACCTGGGCTGGGTCCCTCTGGAAGCGATGTAGGTGATGGGGTTGTTTCCGTTGACTGTGAACCGCTCTCCGCTGGTGCACAATGTGGTAATTCAGGCTCTGGCTGAGCCTCTTGTATGGAGTTATCGGCTGCTGCTGCCATTGCAGGCTCGGTGGTGCCCTCGGGCGTTGGTACGGTAGCTGGGGTTGCAAGCGCTGGACTCAGTGCTGGCAATGGTTCTGGTGCTGGTTGTTTCGTCTGTTCCAGTTCCGAGACTGGCTTGGGTCGGGTTTCTGTGATTGGATCTACGATGGCTGTTGCAGTTGTTGGCAGGGTGTCCGGTTCCACCACCTCTATCTGGGTCTCTGGTAGTACAGATGGGGTTCCGGTGGAAGTCCCAGGAACAGAGCTAGGTGTGACAGCTTGCTTAGCCTGGCTGCGGGTGACCATTCCCACCCTCTTGGCTAGCTTCACACAATTGGTCAAGTCTTCCCCCAGCAACATGGGAATTGGATAATCATCATAGACTGCAAAAGTCCAATTTCCTGACCAGCCCTTGTACTGGACAGGCAACACGGCTGTAGGTAAATTAAAAGAGTTGGACTTGAAGGGTTGAATTGTCACTTGTGCCTCTGGGTTGATTAAGCTGGGGTCCACTAAGGATTTGTGGATAGCCGACACTTGTGCTCCGGTGTCCCTCCACGCTGTAACCTTTTTTCCGCCCACACTCACCGTTTCCCTTCGTTCCAAGGGTATCTGGGAGGCATCTGGGCCTGAGGACCTTTGGGGTGACCCCGGTGCAATGAACTGTATTCTGTTGGGGTTCTTGGGGCAGTTGGCCTTCACATGCCCCAATTCGTTACATTTGAAACATCGCCCAGCTGACTGGTCAGTGGGGCGAGGTGGGTTGCTGGAGAATGGGGTGGTGGGGCAATAAGGGGTCTGGGTTTTCCCTTGTGGGGCCTTGGGCTGCTCCTGGTGAGGGGGTGTGGTCTCGGGTTTTCCTTTCTGGTATCTCCCCAAACTATGACCAGGGTTGTTCCTCTCTGCTTCCTGCACCCCTTGTGTACCAAATTTCCTTGCCCCTCTGCTGATCTGGGACTGTTCGTATTGATCAGCATAAGCAGCAAGGCTGTCTGCTGAGTCCATTTTCTTATCCCATAAACACTGTCTTATATCATCCTTGGACATATTCAGGAATTGTTCCTGAGCCATCAAATCACACACTCCTTCAAAGCTAGTAACATTCCTTCCCTTGACCCATTTTTTTAACAGCTCCTTTATCCGGTTTACATAAGCTACATTACTTAGTCCAGGCCCTCGGATAAGGGTTCGAAATTTTACTCTGTAAGTTTCAGGTGTAACTTGAAATTGTTTTAAAACCAAATCCTTGAATTTCTCATAGTCAGAAGCCTCATCAATAGGCATGTCATTGAATATGTCCAGAGCACTTCCAGTCAACTTTGCTACCAATAGGGTCATTTTGTGATCATCAGGAATGTGATGGAGATTGCATAGTCTCTCAAAGGTGAGAAAATATTCAGCAATATCCCGGGATTCATCATACGGTGGACATAGTCGCTCCCATTTGTGGGTTGTTGGGGAAGGATTATTAGTGTTATCCGGTAGATTCTGCTCCGCCCTGGTCTTCTCCATCTCCAGGGCATGCTTCCTCTCTCTGTCTTTCTCCTCCTCAGCATACTTCCTCTCTCTGTCTTTCTCCTCCTCAGCATGCTTCCTCTCTCTCTCCTTCTCCTCCTCAGCATGCTTCCTCTCTCTCTCCTTCTCCTCCTCAGCATGCTTCCTCTCCTCCTCAGCATGCTTCCTCTCCTCCTCAGCATGCTTCCTCTCCTCCTCAGCATGCTTCCTCTCTCTCTCCTTCTCCTCCTCAGCATGCTTCCTCTCTCTCTCCTTCTCCTCCTCAGCATGCTTCCTCTCTCTCTCCTTCTCCTCCTCAGCATGCTTCCTCTCTCTCTCCTTCTCTTCCATCTCCATCTGTTTAAGTTGTAGCAGTCTTGCATGTTTCTTCTCCTCCTCATCAGCTTGTAGCCGGGCTATCTCAAGTTTAATAGCTGCTTCACTGGCAGTCATCTTAGCCTTTCTGTTTTTAATCTGTCTTAACCCGATAGTGTTAGAAAAGAAAAAAAAACCTTGCTTGGGTATTCCCTGTAGGGGTTAACTACCTGCTTTCATATGTAGATACTCTAGCTCCTAGCAGCTTAACCCCTCCCCCCTCCCTGCTTCCAGCAGCTACAGGGAAGAGCTAGAGAGAAGAGAAAAAAAAAATCTAAACTCCCTGTGTCTGGTTCAAAAAACTCTCTGGTTCAATAGATCCCACCGCTCTGCCACCATGTCAGGGTTCCCTCCCCACTCTAAACTCTAGGGTAAAGACGTGGGGACCCGCATTCAGAGCCCCTAAGCCTATTTTTACCAGCTTAGGGTAAACCCCCCCCCAGGGTACAAAATTCCCTGCACCCCGAGAAATGCTTCTTGCTGCCACCATCAAATGCCTAACAGGAATCCAGGAAAGGAATCACTTGAACTTCCCTCCCCCCCAAAATGCCCCTCAAGCCATACACCCCCTTTCCTGGGGAAGCTTGAGAACAATCTCCCAACCAATTGGTTACACAGTGATCTAAAAACCCACCCCCTGGGTTTTAACACTATAGAAAACAGTCAACTTCTTAAAAGAAGGATTTTATTAAACATAAAGAAGGTAAAATCATCTCTGTAAAATCAGGATGGTAACTATTTCACAGGGCACTATATTTCTAAACTCAGAGAGATTTCCCCCTCTGGACAAAACCTTAACGTTACAGAAAACCATGAATACCTCCCCCCCCCCCCCCCTTTGCCCTTTCTAACACAGGGGATACCCAAGCAAAATAAACAGAAATCTATATGCTATGCTATCTAAACTTACTTCAGAAAAGGGAGGTTTGATTTTCTGTAGATTCCTTCTGTCTTCCAAGATCACTCTCTCTCAGACAAAGACACTCACTAAAACCTTCCCCCCTCCCAAAGTTTGAAAGTATCTTGTCCCCTTATTGGTCAGAGCCCAGCCAGGTCAGGTGTCAGTCTGGCTACCTGCATTTCTTAACCCTTTACTGGAAAGAGGATTTTATAGCACTGCATCAGACCCTCTCCCCCTTCCCTTCATATTTATGACAAGGAGACATTATGTCACCCACCTTGTCCCTGTGTATTCCAGTGTCCTCTGCCCCTCCCTCAGCTCCAGACGCCTTTTAAAATTACTTTAACCACTCTACTATATTCCTATCCTAACAAAAAAAACCTCCTTCAGGCACTCTGTACTTTTCCAATTTCTGCCCCATCTGTCCCGTCCTTGAACACTGAGGTCCTTGAGCATGCTGTTTATTCCTCAGTTTCACTGTGTTCCATTATTTTTCTCATTGATTATCTGCAATCTGCAGTCGCCCTCCTCATTCTACTGAAGCTACTCACTAATCACCTGTTCCCTACTAAGTCTAAAGGCCTAAACTCTGTCCACTGTCTTCAGCACAATCCCTCCCCCTTTTCATATATTTGCTCTCCTCTGCAGGCTTTTGTGGTTCTGGGCTTGAATAGCTCCCCTATGCTCCTTCATCCTCTTATTTACTGACTCCTCCTCCATCCTGCTTTCAATCATTGTCCCTCAGGTCTTCCTTCCTTGGTCCCTTTCTCTTCTCCCCAGCACCTATCACTGTATAACCTAATCTATTCTCACGGATTCAATTACCATCCATATGACTTTCCCAATGTTCTGACTTCTCCCTCTGTTCAATCCTACACTTAACTGTGATTGTCTTTCCGAGCTCTTCTCAGTGTCCAGACTCCCAATGAAAGTATTTTCCAGTTGAAAATAGAGTTTGCTAGTTCTCACCCAAACCATTCTCTCCCAGTCCATTCTGTATCATTGTAGACAATTCCACAATACCCTGAAATGCAGGTATGCAGCTTTAGTGTCGTATTTCAACTCTATCTTCTTCACCTTATCACACCACATTCAGTCAGTCAGTCCCTAAACTCCACCAGTTGTCCCAATCTCAAAAATCCAGCCCCTTTTCTCCATGCCTTAAAATCTTGGTATATGTACTAGTTCTCTCTCATAAACGCAACAACTTCCTCTCTGGACTCTCTGATTCTCAGATTGCACTCCTCAAATTTAATATGATCTTCCACAACCACTGCTGTAATCACTGCGAAAACTGCCTTTTGGTGACAAAACAGTGACAGCGTACACACTGCAATGTGACTTTTTTTGAAAAAAAAAAAAAAAAACGCCTAGTTTTGGCGACAAAAAACTTTCATCCTGCGAGAGACTTCTGTCTTTTCCCCTCCCTTTATTGTTGACAAACAGGCAGTGTAGACACCACAGCTTCTTTTATTTTATTTTATTGGCCTCCAGGAAGTGTCCCACAATTCCCATGCTGCCGCTCTGGTCAGCAGTCTGAACTACGCTGCCCGCAGCCAACCCGCCCCCTCCCCTTTGCATGCCCTGGGAATTTTAAATCTCATTTCCTGCTTGCTGGCTTCCCAGAGGAGCTTCCCAGGTCAGCACAGCTGGCTATCACACCAAACGCGCTCCCGCTTGGACCACTGCTGAGTTGTTGAATCTGATCAGTATATGGGGAGAAGAGTCTGTTCAGTCGTAGCTGCGAGTGACCCATAGGAATCGGGACACATATGGGCAAATTTCTCGAGGCTTGTGCAAAAAGGGCTATGATCGGGACACACAGCAGTGCAGAGCGAAGATAAAGGAGTTGAGGCAGGCGTACCATAAGGCGCAGGAGGCAAACCATCGCTCTGGTGGTGTGCCTAAGACCTGCTGCTTCTATAAGGAGCTGAATGCTATCCTCGGTGGTGACCCTACCTCCATTGCCGATAGCCCCATTGGTACTTTGCAGGCAGCAGAAAGAGGAGGTAACCCGGAGGCTGAAATTCTGGATGAAGAAGTCGAGCTAGAAGAGTATGTGGTACTCCCAGTGGGGTCACCCAATGGGGCAAGCAGCCAGGAACTTTTCTCCACTCCAGAAGTGCTCAACGGGGAGCAGGAAGCAGATGTAGGGAATTGAAAAGTGGGAAACAGGTAGTTATCTGTGAGGTGGACATTGCCCTGTGCAGCTAATCTGCATGGCCAAGCAGGGTGTCTATGGTCATCAAGACCTGCAGGGAATCCTCCAAAGAGGGGCTCTGGAAAGTTTCCAAGAGGTACTTGTTAATCCTCTGCTGCAGATTCCAAGGGATTTCAGCCTTGTTTGTCCCCCCATTGTAGGAAACTGTATCATGCCATGTAGCAATCACTGGAGCTGGGACCAAAGCGGCATAGCTGAGCTGCATATAGACCAGGGTGAAAATCGCAAGCATTCAGTAGTTGTTCCCTGGTAACCTGCAGCAGCAAGATGTCAACCAGCAGATTGGCCACCTGTGAGAAAGTGTGTGATAATTTTAGAATGAGTTCTCTGCAAAGCTGCCCTGCAAACCGTGATCATTTTGTCCGTACGCACAACCGCCTTCCCCCCACTCCCGACACTCACCATGATTGGGGTACTTGCAGAGCTGTGTGCCTGCCTAGAGTCTCAGAGAGAAAGTGATTTCAACTAGCAAAGGCCCTTGTTACTAAAATGTTTCAATCCCTCATCCTCAAGGTCTGTGCTGAACAGAACACCATGTGGACAGGCTTCGGCAGACAAGGAGGAACTCTAGATGCAGCAAAGTAGACATGTTCCGGGAGGTTCTGTGGCATGATGAGAGACAGACGGGGGAATGCAAAGAGTGCTGGGAAGCCGAAAGGCAGGATAGAAAAGAGAATGCTGCATTTGCAAGGCAAGCGACAGAACGGATGATAAAAGTTATGAGGATCAGACAGATGCTCAAGTCTTTGATACAGCTGCCGAGTGAGCAGATCTGTGGTCGACCTCCACTGCAGCATATGCAGATGCACAATTCTTTGCTAACACCACCCTCTTCTATGCCCACACATTCCTTTTCACTTCACAGCACTGAGTTTCCCCACCATTCCACCCCCTCTCACAGCCTGCACAATGATAGCTGCAGCTACACACAGTTGTGAGGTTTTACCCTTTTTAACAATAAATGCTAAGGTATTTAATGGTACAGCATTTTTATTCTGTGTTCTACAAAAGCATACAGCAATCAATTCACTCTCAGGAACAGGTTTCTAAGGCATTTTGTTGCATGGATCTTGGGCCCCAAAATTGTACATGGATGCACTAGAGAAGCAAGTCCAAAGCAGACATGTGTTACTGTCCCTCATTGTCAAAGTGGCTCCTCAAAGCCTCTCTGATGTTAATAGCAGCCCTCTGGGTTCCTCTGACAGCCCTCGCATCTAGCTGTTCAAACTGTGGACCAAGTCCTCTGCCTCAGTGCTCCACACCTGAGCAAACATTTCACCCTTAGATTCACACAGATTATGCAAAGTGCAGCACACGGCTACGACCACGGGAATATTATCCTCGGTAAGGTCTAGCCTGCCATTGAGACACCTCCAGCGAGCTTTCAAACGGCCAAAGGCACATTTGACTACCATGCAGCACCTGCTCAGTCTGTTGTTAAAACGCTCCTTGCTGCTGTCCAGGTGCCCTGTGTAAGATTTCATGAGCCAGGGATATAAGGGGTAAGCCGGGTCTCCCACGATTACTATGGGCATTTCCACATCCCCCACTGTGATCTTGTGGTCTGGAAAGAAAGTCTCTGCCTGCAGCTTTCTGTACAGGCCACTGTTCCTGAAGATGCATGTGTCATGCACCTTTCTAGACCAGTCTGCACTGATGTCCGTGAAACGCCCCCGGTGATTCACAAGCACCTGCAACACCATGGAGAAGTATCCCTTCCTATTGATGTATTCAGAGGCAAGGTGGTCTGGCGCTAAAATTGGAATGTGTGCGCCATTAATCACCCTGCCACAGTTAGGGAAACCCATCTCTGCAAAACCATCCACTATTTCATGTACATTTCCCAGAGTCATAGTCCTCCACCGCAGGATGGGATTTATTGCCCTGCACACTTGGAGTAATACAGCCCCAACAGTGGACTTTCCCACTCCAAATTGATTTGCAACTGACCGGTAGCAGTCTGGAATCGCTGGCTTCCACACAGCGATTGCAACACACTTCTCTACTGAAAGGGCAACTCTCAATCTGGTATCCTTGCGCTGCAGGTCGGGGGACAGCTCAGCACATAGCTCCATGAAGGTAGCTTTACGCATTCTAATGTTCTGTACCCACTGGTCGTCATTCCACACCCTGCATGACAAATCAGTATTTGTTTCCCTACCCCAAAAGCGACGTTCTACCGTATGCAGCTGCTCTGTGAATGCACAAAGCACTGATAAGTTGCTGCTGTCCATATCACACTCAGGTGCCTGTGATTCAGCCTCTGTTAACTTTGCAAGTAACTCTGCAAGTAACTGTGCTGCCATAATGTGATGTCCTCACGACAGCTAACAGAGCATAGGAGAGAAGTGCGGGATCCATCCTCTCTCACTACAGATGCTGCCTCACATTACAAAAGAATGACAGTTGGAAAAACAGTGCAAACAGAAGCCAGAAACCATTGGATGGGTGGGACACAAAAAGTGGTGCATGACAGTACATTTTGCACATCCCAGGATGCGCCACGCTCCGTTTCCACATTCCCACAACACCTAGCGACGGATGGTGTCACCAGGCACTGTGGGATACATACCCCCAGTGCATTCCTCTTGCTGTCGACAAAGGTGCCCCAAATGTTGACACAATCTGTCGACTGAGGGTGCAAATGTAGACACGCTTTGGCGACTTTGCTTTCGCTATCAACATTTTTTCAGCCCTTGTCAACATTAGTTTCATCGACAAAACTTGGCAGTGTAGACAAGCCCTAAGTGAAGACACTACCTGGGTCAATGGGGGAGCCTCTCCTGTCAGGATAGGTATTCCACCACCCCAAGAGGCAGTAGCTATGTCCACAGAAGACACCCTCCCGTCAACATAATATTTTCTATACGAGGGGTTAGGTTGCTATAACTACATCTCTCTGGGATGGGGGACCCTTGAGCGACATAATTATACTAACGTAAGTTGGTAGTGTAGACCAAGCCTTAATATATACACAATACTAAACATCCAAAACTACAAGCATCAATAAGCTGAAAGTCAGTAGAAATCCACAAGACTTTTGTCCTAATAATATATGGCTTCCATATCCAAATGCATAGCTATCTTTCGTTGCTTATTTAGAAGCTAGGAGCAGAATTAAAAAGCCAGTACTCTCAAACAGGAGCCTCTCTTTCTGTTAAGATCCTACAGACTTCTTTAGTTTTGCATTATGTACACAGTGTACTCATTAGCTATCCATTCACCACTTCCTTGTTTTTCAGTTATCTTAATATGTTCTCTGGGATTCCCATAATTTCAGTTTAATTGTTTATTTGACCACAAACAACACTGCCCGTTTCCCCCTTGTTTATCTGTCTACATTCTAAAGTATAATTAAGAAAAAAGCCATGTCACATTTTCACACTATCATGAAGATGATAGTGAAACAAATTAAAGTAAAATGATAGACTTTTTTTTCCATACAAATTAGCAGACTGAGAAAGCAGAAAATGAGCTGAGAAAGAACACAAAGCCCCTATGCCAACAAAGAAATTAGTAAGCAAACAAGTCAAACCACAAAGGCATAATAAAATGAACACAAGACAGAAATCAACACAAATCACAAGTGATATTTTGTCACGTGTGTGGGGGGAGGAGAGAACAGCAGACAACCTTAGGCGACTTTTTTACAACTGATTTTTAATTTTATTTTAACAACTCTTAGTAAAGCATGTTTCAGGTAACAAATTTATGATGTTTCTTTGGTTTGAAGTGTGTGCACAATATCATTTGAGACTAAAAGCGAAAGAGAACTGAAACCAAATATGGATAAAAATGGTACAAATATAAGGTTTTTAAAAGCATCTGAAAACAGTCTAAGTTCTTCAGCCCTACAAATATTTCTGAATCAGAAATTTCTACTTACCTATCATTTTCAGTCATGTCTATACAAGTATGAATATCTTGCAAAGTAAAAAAGTAAAAAATGGAAAATAAAAATATATCAGAGGAAACCTTAGAGAGGTACTAAGAATGGCTGAAAACCTCCCTGCAGCTGAAACAAAGGCTTGCTTCAAAAAACAATAAAAGATGGACCCTTCGTCCTTGGAAAATGTTCTTGAAAAAAGTAAAATGGTAAAGATAAAAATCATATGATAGATATGCTAGAGGTATATAAAATCATGAGTGGTGTGGAGAAAGTGAATAAGGAAAAGTTATTTACTTGTTCCCATAATATAAGAACTAGGGGCCACCAAATGAAATTAATGGGCAGCAGGTTTAAAACAAATAAAAGGAAGTTCTTCATACAGCGCACAGTCAACGTGTGGAGCTCCTTGCCTGAGGAGGTTGTGAAGGCTAGGACTATAACAGGGTTTAAAAGAGAACTGGATAAATTCATGGAGGTTAAGTCCATTAATGGCTATTAGCCAGGATTGGTAAGGAATGGTGTCCCTAGCCTCTGTTTGTCAGAGGGTGGAGATGGATGGAAGGAGAGAGATCACTTGATCATTATCTGTTAGGTTCACTCTGGGGCACCTGGCATTGGCCACTGTCGGTAGACAGTATACTGGGCTGGATGGACCTTTGGTCTGACCCAGTATGGTCAGTCTTATGTTCTTATACCTTTCTGAATGTATGCATGGTATTGCACAAAATTCAGTAATCCTTTAGCAAATCTTTCACATGAACTTCAAAATTCACTCAAATGTTAACATTATGTCCCTCTCTCAGATGAGCTACACAACCCTTTCTTACCAAAATCTTTTATCCATTTTCTTGCATAATTTACAGCTTTTATCATCAGTTTAATAGAAGTCCCCAAAACATTGCCATTTTTCAGCAGTGTTATATGAGAGATCATGAATCCCATCAAAATACCTTTTGGTCTGACAGAAAGCTAACAGTGTTGGGATTGTGGAGCTAACCTCACTTCTTCCACTGAATGGTGTCAATAATTTTGTGTGCTTCGACAACCCTTTCCCCTTTGAGTTAACTGAGGATCTGAAGGGTTGCACAAGATCATTTCTGGCTGAGCTGGGAATAGAACCCAGGTTCTCTATCAATGGCAGAACCAGTTCTCATCTGCTAAGGCCTAGACCATGCAATTTATTCTAAATGGGTGAAAATGGGTGAAATCCTATGAACACACAAAGCGCTGCTGAAATCAGTGTGAAAATTCTGTATCTATTATTATACAAAAAACCCAAGATGACTTTGGTCTTGTCTTCATTGCAACAGTTAGCTCAAATTACACCACCTGAGCTAGCTCGAGGGAGAGCAGGCACACCGCACCCCACATCCCCGCCTGCACCCCAACCCCCTGCCCCAGACCTGAGCCCCTTCCTGCATCCAAACTCCCTCCCAGAGCCCACACCCCCTTCTACACCCCAACTCCCTGCCCTATTAAAGTGAATGAGAGTGGGGGCGAGCAAGTGATGGAGGGAGGAAGGAGATGGAATGAACAGGGCAGGGGCCTCAGAGAAGGGGCGTGACAGGAGACAGGGCAAGGGTGTTTGGGTTTGTGTGATTAGACAGTTGGCAACCCTTGGAGCAACTAGGACTGATACAGCAATTAACAGAAATAATACTAATAAATGCCCTCAGCAGGGAGACGCATGTGAAGGTGGGTCCCTTTCTCCCCTGAGGCCAGAGGACGCTCATCTCCAGCCCAGGGCCGGCTCCAGGCACCAGCAAAACAAGCTGGTGCTTGGGGCAGCACATTTCTAGGGGCAGCATTCTGGCACCCGCCATGCCGCCCCTAGAAATGTGCCCCGGCCAGCCGCCCCAACTCACCTCCGCTCTGCGCCACCGGCTCAGCTTCTCCCTGAGCAGCGGCGCGCGAAACAGCTGTTTCACGGGTCCCTTCTCCCGCTCCCTCCCAGGCTTAAGAGCCGGGAGGGAGGGGGAGAAGAGAACCCTAGCGGCCGCGACACTCGTCTCCTCCTCCCTCCCAGACATGCCGCCCTCCCCGCCGGTGCTCCGGCCTGGGGAGAGCTGGGGCAGCCTCGCTCCCCGCCGGCCGGGAAGAGCGGGAGCGCAGGCATGCCCCGCTCGCTCCCCGCCGGCCGGGGAGAGCGGGACCGCGGGCATGCCCCGCTCGCTCCCCGCCGGCCGGGGAGAGCGGGCCACCGGCATGCCCCGCTCGCTCCCGCCGGCGCTCCGGCCTGGGAGAGCGGGGCCCCGGGCATGCCACCCTCCTCGCCGGCGCTCTGGCCTGGGGAGAGCGGGGCAGCCTTGCTCCCCGCTGGCCGGGGAGAGGGGGCCGGCGGCATGCCCTGCTCGCTCCCCGCCGGCGCTCCGGCCTGGGGAGAGCGGGCAGCCTCGCTCCCCGCTGGCCGGGGAGAGCAGGGCCACGAGCATGACCCCGCTCGCTCCCCGCCGGCGCTCCGGCCTGGGGAGAGCAGGCAGCCTCGCTCCCCGCCGGCCAGGGGGACCGGGGCCGCCGGCATGTCCCGCTCGCTTCCCGCCGGCCGGGGAGAGCGGGGCCGCGGGCGGGCATGCCCCGCTGGCTACCTGCCGGCAGGGGAGCGGGCGGGGAGGGGGGGGGTTGTTTCGGCGGGCGTTTGGGGGGCTGTTTTTTTGTTTCGGGGGCGGCGTTTGGGGTGGTGGTGTTTTTTTGCTTGGGGCAACAAAAACATTAGAACGGCCCCTGCTCCAGCCAGAGGCCTGGGGCTCGGCAGGTCCGTGGCAGCTCGGCCAGGGGGCGTCTGGGGCGGGACCTTGGTCAGAAGCGGGGGCTGGAGATGACCCATGAGAGCATCCCCTGTAACCCACTCCTGCAGAGGAAAGTGACCGACACGTTAGACGTTGCTCAGAGCCCTGCAGGCGCCGCTACGGCCTCGGCCCCTGGGTTCCCCAGACCACACACCCGCCCTCCCGGCAGGCGGGCGGCAGGGGCGGAGCCGGCGCCGCGGTTACTTACAGCTCTGGTCTCGTACAGCACCAGCTTCTGCACGCAGCGGATAATCGGCGCCGCGGCGGGCATGGCGATAGCGGGGTGGGCTCGGGGCCCGCCCCACGGCAACGGGGGAATAGGATTTGGACGGGGAAGGGGACAGACGTTTAACGGGCGGGGAACGGACGGATTCCCGTAGACCTCTGGGGCAATAGCTGCCGGGGAAGGGCTGGGTGAGACCAGAGGCGGGTTGGAAGCTAAGGGGGCCGGCGCAGCCGGGCAGATCCCGCGGGGAGAGGCCGCTCCCAGTCACTTCCCCCACTCTAGGAGCCGGAAGCGAGGCGGACACAGCGCGCAGGCGCGGACCCGGAGAGAGGTTCGGGCTACAGCGCCCCCGTGACCCCGTCACGTGACGGAATGAGACCGAATCCTTGGCGGCCATCTCAGGTGTGGGTGCCGGTGGGCTGCCGCCGTGAAGCTGCCTCCTGCCTGTCAGAGGGGCGCGATTAAAACTGTGGCGCAGACACCGGGCTGCCGCTGGGGGAGAGGGTGTCACCGGCTACGTAGCGGCAGGACCCCATTCCCCCACGGTAGGGGTGCTCCCCGCCGCATCACCGCTAGAGACCGCTCCGACCTCCACAACACCACGCTCAGGGGCTGGTTGCCCGCCCTGTGCTACTCTCACGTTCACCGCTACAGAAAGACCCTGTGCCTGTAATACCATAGCGGTTAGGCGCGCGCCGCCGCCGCCCACTTTACACATCTGCCCCTTGCACGCGCGCGGGTGGCGCGGCTCGCACGCTGATTGGGCACGGGGCGCGCTCAGTGTCGAAGCGGAGAGCGGCGGGGCGGGGCTCGCTGGTTGCTAGGGTTACGAGGCTACACAAATCAGTGCCGGGCAGTGAGCGGGGATCCCGGCGCTAGGGAGGCGGAGAGGCCGGTCCGTGCCTGTCCCGCGCAGTGTAAGTGATGCTGCCCCGGCCAGCACCCTCGCCCCGACCCAACCTCCCTTCCCCCTCCCGGCTGCGCGGCGGGGATGTGGCGCTGGGCACAGGCCTTACGGGCGCTGCGCCAGAGGGTCCCCTGCCCCCAGTCACCGGCAGAGTCCGAGCTGCCCTGAGCATCTGGGGCAATGCCCCGTGCGGACCCCGCCGCCCTGGCCCCGCCGAGGGACCGTGTCCGCCGCCAACGGCCCCAAGCCAGCCGCGTGACGCCTGCACTCCGCCCCGCGCCTGACTCTCCGCCGCGAAGTTGGTTCGTGATTCCCAGATCCTTAGTCCAAGGCCAAAATGTTTTACAAATGTCTCCGCGGGAGAGAGAATGTTTAGAAATGTCATCAAATTAATGTGCGAAAACTTCAGTGAGCGATGGATTAATTATGTATTAATTAACTCAAAACAAATCAGGAGCTGGTTGTACAGGATTTCTCGGGCCAAGTGACCGTCAGCCTGTTTTGAAGGAGCTGGAATAAGTCACTCCTGACAGAAAGCCTCGTCAGATTTTGTGACAAACCTCCCCTTCCCCTGCAATGAGATGATTCAGTTTATGGATAGACAAAACAAACCAGACCATTTTCTCTCCAGTCCAGCCCCTTTATTTCCTGAGGATCTTGAGTGTGCGACGTTAATAACAAAGAACCAAACTGCACTTCCCTTGCCAGAAGAGAAAACACCAATTTGGGTTGATGCCTTGTGGTATTTTGGTATAGCAGCATACGCAGGGCATTGCTCTCTGTTACCCAACCAGCTACTTGTCTGCTTTCTTCCTGTGGGGTTTGCAGCCTCTGACCCTGCCATGTAACCTTCCACTGTTCAAGTAGAGGCAGGGATGGCAGGTTAGTTAGGAAAAACTTTACAGACTAACGCGGCTACCCCTCTGATAATAGTCCCATTGACATTGATGGGCTACTTACTGTGTGTAAAGTTAAGTATGTAGTGTAGACATAGCCTAAGTCTTTGCAGGATCATGGCCCAATTGTGGAGGCAGAGTGAAGCTGTAAGGATACTGAAGACCATAACATAAGGAAAAGCGGGGAGAAGAAAGGGGGCAGTTGGATCTGTTTGAGGATCACAGAGAAACTCCAGGGCAATGGCTACACTTGCAGATGTATAGCGCTGCCGCTGTGAGTTAAACCCATCTTCGTACAGCTGAGTAGGGAAAGCGCTGCAGTCTGTCCACGCTGGCAGCTGCCAGCACACTGTAGTGGCCACATTTGCGGCACTTGCATCGGCATTGGGAGCGGTGCATTATGGGCAGGTATCCCACAGAACACCTCTTCCCATTCTGGCGTTGTTAGGCTGACCATATTTCCTTGAGACAAAAACGGGACATTGGGATGGCAAAAACGGGACGGGGTTATGTAATATTCCGTATTCATGAAAAAGTAAGATGATAACAAAAGTTTTATTACATGAATATATTGAGCTAACAATTATTCTTCAGTGACAGAACTCATACAAAAATTTAGGTTGACGTAGAGGGGGACTGTATTTCACCACAATCGTACCATGAATATTTCTCCGATGAAGTAATCTTACGCAGCAAATTTCGGTCTTTCAACATCTTATCATAAAACTTCTCACACCCCATGACACAATTTTGTTTTACAACTAACATAGCCCTCATTGTCTCAACACTTAATCTAGATTTGTCCTTTGACCACATACTGTTCATAACAGAAAATATTCTCTCGACAGGTGCTGTACTTCCTGGAAGACAAAGAATAAACTCTACAATATTACAAAAGTCTTGAAAGTCTAGGCGTTTTTCGCTCATTTCAGAAAAAATCTTTACCCATCTATCAGATACAGAAATGTTTTCTTTATTCCATGTATCCAACTGCCTCACAATTGTAGATTTTATGAAGGTCCACTGATCGAATACACGAGTTTCTTCTGTTTCTGTGTGTGTGATGAGTTCCTCGTTCAGGCTGTCCTGTATTTCTCTCCATTCAGGTGTCTTCCTTAGTAGCACCCACTTGAACTTCTCAGTGTTTCCTACACTGCACTTCCACTTGTTGATATATTCTAAGCTGGTTTCATAGAAATTCTCAACTACCTCAAAAAACTTAGCCTCATTAATTTCTCCTGAATCTACTAACATTTTCAGTTGTTTTTTGACATCAGTAGTTACAAACACTTCACTTTTTCTGGACTCTAAGTTGTTTACAAGATTTTCAATGTTTATGGCTACTTCTGTAGCTGAAATATAATCTTTTTCAATTAAACTAATGTATGTTTGGAACGTAGACACTTGATCGCTTGCAAATGACAACCACAATTTCAAACGGATTTTCAAACCATTTTCGCAACATAACAGGGCATTTTTCTTGAGCAAGAAAATAAGAAGTAAGCCCATCAAACATGCTTAAAATTCTGTCAATTGATGGACCCAAGGACAAAAATCTTGTATTTCCATGCTCTAACAATGTAGCGTAATTGTTTCCTGCAAAGTCACAAAAGTTTTTCAGTTCTTCAACTCTAACTGTGTATATATGGAAGTATTTGTATACTTTCACTGCAAAACATTCAATATCAATTGGTAAACAGTTGACAGCACACTGGAGACAATTGTGTATAATGTGTGCCCCACAACCAATACCGATAATTGGCCTCTTCAGTTCAGTTTCAAGTTTTCGCCACACATTATTTTTGCCAAGTCTTTTGGAGCCACCAAAATTGGTGTTCGTGTTATCTGCACACAAAGCAACAATTTTGTTTTGTAAAGCAAATTTGTCAAGTACTTCCTTCAACATAGCACAATGTTTCACCAGGTAAGGAAACAAAGTCTATAATTTTGTCTTGAACACCACAATTTGGCAAAAAGTACCGCACAACGATTGGAAAAACTTTGATGTCTTTTTTGTTTGATGCATCTAAACTGACTGTAATGCTTTTTGTTTTATTCAAATCCTCTAATTACTTTGCCCAATATGTATGGTGATAAAACGTTGGTAATTATTGCTTCTGATTTGGTACGTGCTGAAGAAAATTTTGGTTCATAAATTTTCTTTATCAATGTCGACAAGCAATCATTTGCGTGAAAACTTTGGCCGTGACGCACAGTATGATAAGCAAAAAGAGCTTCACTTGCTGCAATTTTATCGCTTTCACTATCACCATCACGTCTCATAAACGAACTGATGTTTTTAATTGAAGCCAGAGTCTTTTCAGCATCCTTATGTTTCTGGCTACGTAGATGTTGGTTGATGTCACTTCTACCTCCATGAGCAATGGAAAAATGGACTTTACAATGTTGGCATACCACTTTTGTTCCATCACTACACAGTTTGTCCGGTTTAATAAATTTGAATTCCTTCTGGAGATCGTCATTAAAACTGCAGTTTCGCCTCTTTGTCTTTGGCATTGCAAGGGTAGACTTTAAGCTTTAAAAAATAAGACTTAAAAATATGAAGTTTAAACCACCGACAACGAATAACAAAGCCACCAGTTAGCATACAGGCAAAACAAAAACTAACGTTACAGCAGAACAGACAACGACGCACACGCATCTGAGCGAGGCCACCGTCACCGACATGTGCATCCCCACACCCCACTACAGTGCATTTACTGAGTCAGAAGCACAATGGATTTCTAGTAGGTTCAGTGGTGGGGGATCAGTTTGCCAGCCGCCAACGCTAAGGAAACAACGATATGAGTACAATGTGGGACTCCGATTGTACTAAGCAGCGACAATGCGTTCGCTCCGTCTCTTACTAGCAGTGTTCTCTCTCTGGGCAAGAAGCCTGGCCCTGACTGGATAAAGTAAATGGAACTTCCTCTTTCGTCACACTAGTGGTTTTACTGTACGCATTGATTAGCATAGAGCCTTATGAGAAATAATAAACAACCCGCGTTCATTTTTTTACAAAAAATTAAAAACTATATATAGTTTATTAAAAACGGGACAAAATTGACATTTATATTAAAACGATGGGACGGTCGGGAAATATGAAAAAACGGTACTGTCCCGTTTAAAACGGTACGTATGGTCAGCCTAGGCGTTGTGGGAAAGGGGTGTGGGGTGCGGTGCATTCTGGGTCCTGTCCCAACGCCCCTTGATGCATCGCTTCCCATCCCAGCAATCCCTGTGTTTCCATCCACATTTGGCGCCATCTTTCAACCATTTCTTTGCAGCGCGATCTGTGTTCCGTTTCGGTCCACGGGAAATGGACCCCGAACTGTTGAGGAAAATGCTGATGAGTCTCGCCAGCACGTCACGTTTGGCAGTCGAGCTATTCCTTAAGATCCAAACCAACAGCGAGGAGTCCGTTGATGATATCAAGTTGTGTAACGCATATGACACGAACTTGCTTGTGGCATTCATGGACATGCTGTGCACCGTGGAATGCTGCTTTTGGGCTCGGGAAACAAGCACTGAGTGGTGAGATCACATCGTCATGCAACTCTGAGATGACAAGCAGTGGGTGCAGAATTTTCGGATGAGAAAAGCCACTCTCATGGGACTGTGTGAGGAGCTCACCCCCGCCCTGCAGCGCAAGGACACGAGATTGAGAGCTGCCCTGAGGGTGGAGAAGTGGGTGGCTATTGCAATCTGGAAGCTTGCAACTCCTGACTGCTATCGATCAGTAGCGAACCAGTTTGAATGGGAAAGTCAACTGTTGGAATCGTGCTGATGCAAGTTTGCAAGGCCATTAATCGCATCCTGCTCAGAAGAACCGTGAGTCCGGGTAACGTGCAGGACATTGTGCCTGGCTTTTAACAAATGGGTTTCCCTAACTGTGGAGGGGCGATAGATGGAATGCGTATTCCTATACTGGCACCACCCCACCTAGCATCAGTACATTAATCGTAAGGGGTATTTCTCTATGGTTCTCCAGGCGCTTGTGGATCACCACGGGCGTTTCATTGACATTAACGCAGGCTGGCCCGGAACGGTGCATGACACACACATCTTTCAGAACACTGCCCTGTTCCGGAAGATGCAGGCCAGGACTTTTTTTCCCAGACTGGAAGATCACGGTAGGGGAAATCGAAATGCCCACTGTGATCCTTGGAGACCCCGCTTACCCTTTAATGCCGTGGCTCATGAAACTCTACACAGGGAGCCTTGACATCAGCAAGGAACGGTTCAACTACAGGCTGAGCCGGTGCCGAATGACTGTGGAGTGTGCTTTTGGCTGTTTGAAGGGCCGCTGGCGATCTCTATATGGGAAGCTGGACTTGGCCGAACACAGCATCCCCGGGGTTATATCCGCGTGCTGTACCCTCCATAATATCTGTGAAGGGAAGGGTGAAATGTTCACTCAAGCATGGACCTCCGAGGTTCAACACCTGGAGGCTGAATTTGCACAGCCAGAGAGCAGGGCTATTAGAGGGGCCCAGCGTGGGGCTGCAAGGATTAGGGATGCCTTGAGGGAGCAATTTGAGGCTGAAAACCACCAGTAATGTCTGCTGCCCTGCACGGCCCTGAAGTGAAGTGGTTCCAATGTCATTAGGAATCTGTCTTTGCTAAGCTGATTTGTGTTTGCTAAGCTGACTTGTGTTGCCTGTTTCTTTCCTGGGCCAAGGTATCTTTTACTTTATGCAATAATAAAGACTTTTCAAATCCAAAGAATCCATTTATTTAAGAGAAAACACATGTATTAAAAAGAAACACAACTGCTTGTGAAACAGAAAGGGCAAGGGGGTGCTGTGGGGGAACGGTTCAATCACAGGTTATGGTATGTCCTGCTCTCATACTCGGCCTTCCTGTCTGGAGTGCTGTGCAGTGAGTGCTGCATTTCAGGATGTCTATAATTCGGGATGGGGGTTGAGTGCAGTGGGTAAGGGTCATAGTTTCCAGTGCTGGGTGGTCAAGCTACAGGTGTTGGAGGCAGCTGGTGTGGGCAATAAGAACTTGGATGTTGGGGGAAGTGGGCAGGAGGTGACATGGGGGCACAAGGTAAAGAGTTTGGGACAATGGCTGCAGGGGGGGGCGGGGGCGGTACTGCTCCGCCTACATGGCGACAAGCACCTGGATAGAGTCCGCTTGGCACGCCATGATGCTAATCAGTTCCTTTGTGCTTTCCTGCCGGTCCGCTGCGTTTTCCTGGCGGCTCCTGCTTTCCCTCTTCCTCCAGTCCTGAGCTTTTTGATTCTCTTTAAGAGATTGACTCATAACTTCCTGCAGCATATCTTCTTTGGTTTTTCTGGGCCTCTTCCTGAGTCTTTGGAGTCTCTCAGCCGGTGATAAGAAGGACGGCTGAGATCTCAAGGTTGCATCTGTGAAGGCAAAATGCAACACTTAACAGAGGAAGCATTGTTTTATGCCAGACAGAGCAATGATTCCCACTCACACAGTCTACACAACAGCACAATTTTCCCGTCCCAAACAGAGCACACAGAACCCACGGGAGCCCCAAAATGGTGAGTAAGCACAGGGTCAAGGGGGACTGATTGTTTCACGGATGTACTGTCCTGCGGGTTTCTGTGCCTTGGGGAGAGCCAACAGCTGCAGGAGGCACCTACACCGAACACTGTCTCCACATTTTCCACAGGAGTTTGTCCTGGAAGATATCTTGCTGCTGAGGGTGACCGGGGAAGCAAGGGAGGGTCTTCTACTGCAATGCGGCTTCCGCCCTGGCCCATATGCAGCTTGCCTGTGTGCAGCAATGGTCCCCCCGCCCCTCGCGGCACAGTGGCGCGGACACGTTAGCCTGACTGGGACAAGGACCACGGCAGCTCTCCCAATAAACCTGCGCAAGCGCATTGCCCACGTTCTGGATGAGACTTTCGAAGAGATTACAGTGGCCAATTACCGCAATGTGATAGACCACATCAATGCGCTCTTCCGCATCTAGGCATGCATGCAGCCCTTACCCTCCTCACCCAAAGAGCCTGCACCGAAAAAACTCCTTCCCGGAAAAAAAGCCACTTACCGTGAACCTGCTCTTCTCTTTCTCCTCCACCACGTACCGACTGCTGCGACTGGCTCCCTTCCTCCTGACTCTAGAAGAACTCCTGGCTGCATGCCTCCAGGGATTATGGGGTGTCTCCCCCTGCCCCAGCACCCTCACTCCTGCTTTCTTCCACCCCCTCCTCCTCCTCCTCCCGCTCTCCCATGTCCACAGTGGTGCTCAGAATGGAGGTGGGGTCACCCCCAAGTATCATGTCCAGCTCTTTGTAGAATCAGCAGGTTGTGCAGGGAGCACCCAAGCGGCCGTTTGCCTCGCAGGCTTTGCGGTAGGCACTCCGCAGCTCCTTCACTTTTATCCTGCACTGCAGTGCGTCCCGGTCATGGCCCATTTCCATCATGGCCCTTGATATCTGCCCGAAAGTATCGAAATTCCTCCGGCTGGAGCGCAGCTGGAACTGGACAACTTCCTCCCCCCAAACACTGATGAGGTCCAGCAACTCGCCATTGCTCCATACTGGGGCTCGCTTGGCACGTGGAGACATGGTTACCTGGAAAGATGCGCTGAGAGCACTCCACGCCTGGCTGAGCAAACAGGAAGGGAATATTAAAAATTCCAAGGGAATTTAAAGGGTGGGGGTGACGGTTGGTCACCTGAAGCCAGGGCAGTAGAGTTCAAAGTGATGACCAGAATGCCTAGAGCAGGCATTGTGAGATACTTCCAAATACTTCTGGAGGCCAATAAGAGTGCATTGGGTGGCCACACTGGAGCCGCAGTGCGCCAGCGGCAGCGCAACAAACGTTATTCCTCTTGGGGAGGTGGAGTACCAGCAGCGCTGTACCTGCGGAGAGACGTGCCTTGCAAGTGTAGATGGTGAGTGAGGTACAGCGCTGTGGGCGGTTTTATTGCGCTGTAACTCATGAGTTACACAGCCCAAGATCAGAGCTGCCAGACCTCAACACTCTGCCAATGACACCATGCAAAAACTGGAGTCCCCCAGATGACCTGATCCTGTCTGGACATCAAGAAAAGTTCATCTGACAGAACAAGGAGTAATGGTCTCAAGTTGCAGTGGGGGAGGTTTAGGTTGGATATTAGGAAAAACTTTTTCACTAGGAGGGTAGTGAAGCACTGGAATGGGTTACCTAGGGAGGTGGTGGAATCTCCTTCCTTAGAGACTTTTAAGGTCAGGCTTGACAAAGCCCTGGTTGGGATAATTTAGTTGGAGATTGATCCTGGTTTGAGCAGGGGGTTGGACTAGATGACCTCCTGAGGTCCCTTCCCAACCCTGATTTTCTATGATTCTGTGATTCATGTTGCAAGTCAGGGGTTGAAAAGGAGGAATTCTATCAAAATCTGAAAAGAGGTAAAGGGGTGCCATTTCAGGGGGGAACAACTTTAACCCTGACTCCAGGGGCTACTTAGGCATCTAAAAACTTTAGTTTTTTGCAGATAATGGGGGGAGGAGCACAGCCAAAAATGACACTCAAAGGGGTGGGCTCAGCTCAAAAAGTTTGAAATCTCAGGGTGCAGGGAGGGGGTAGCTAGGTGCTGTGTGCAGAGAGGGGGGAAGCTTCAGGTGTAAACAGGCACTAGCTAGGGGCTGGGAGGGGTGTAGCTCAAGATGCTGGAAGGGGCTGTCTCAGAGAGGGTGCTGCTGGTGTGGGGGCTGGCATATGCTCAAACCATAGTTGGCACAGTGAGGGCAGCTGAGTGGGGCTGGGGTGAGGCACACACTCTGCCAGCCCTGATACATGGGGAGGAGGAAGACACCCACAGGACACCCAAAGTAAGCCAGTCCGCCCCAGTACGGCATACCGGCAAGAGCTGGTGCGTTATACTGGGGTGGACCGGCTTCCCCAGGTGACAGTTTAAAGGGCCTGGGGCTCCCAGCAATGGCTGGAACCCTGAGCCCTTTAAATTGCTGCCAGAGCCCCGCTGCCGGAGCCCTGGGGTTGTGGTAGCGGGGCTCCGGCGGCTATTTAAAGGGTCCAGGGCTCCCGCTGCCTCTAGCACCCCGGGCCCTTTAAACAGCCGCCGGAGCCCCGCCGCTGCTACCCCAGGGCTGTAGCAGCAGGGCTCTGGGGATGATTTAAAGGGCCTCAGCGGGCAGCGACAGCCGGAGCCCTGGGCCCTTTAAATCACCTCCCGAGCCCTGCTGCTGGAGCCCCGGGGGTCACAGTGGCAGCCGGAGCCCCAGGGGCTCCATCGGCAGTTTAAAGGGCCCGGGGTTCCGCTGCAGTAGCGGCAGCTAGAGCCTCGGGCCCTTTAAATCGCCCCCTTTAAATTGCTCCCAACCCCAGAGCTCCTAGCCGCCTCTGCAGCTGGGAGCTCGGGATGATTTAAAGGGCCCGGGGCTCCAAGTTGCTGCTACCACAGCTCTTGCCCCAGGCCCTTTAAATCCTAATTTAAAGGGCTTGGGGATTTAAAGGCCCTGCCTCTTCTGGTAGAGACCACACCTCTTCCAGTTGAGGCACCACACCTTCCTCAGGACTCCAGAGTACTGGTAAGTCCTTTAAGTTACTTTCACCCCTGAGGATACCCCAACATCAGCCTCCTCCTGCCTCTGTGCAGCAGATTAGGAGGCAGGCTCCCGGTCCCAAACAGCATGGCCATTGGTGGGTCCACGATGATGGGAGGTGGCGGTGCAGAGCAGCAGCTGCAGACAGCAGCAAAGCAGGGGGAGGAGGGACAGCATCTTCCCCACTGCTGCGAATGTCACCCAAATGTGGTACAAAACTTGGAGGATAGGTACCCCGCACACCTTAAATGGCACCGCTATAATGGGCTTAATGAAGGTTCTGATAATCTCTTATTTTTCTGAAGTTATTCCCCTCTCCCTGCATTGTATATGCTGAATAGTTATATTTGCCTCTGTCAGTATCCATTGTTTACTAACATGATCAATTGTTATTCACTATGTTTTCTGTCTGCTCCATCATACGTAAACCATTATGCCTGGTGTTATATAAATAACAGTTTATTTTTTTCCTAATTTAGACTATTTTATTTATGGCTTCACCAGAGAAAAAACAAGATTATCCCTTTGTAGATATATTTGATGAAGATGAAGCTGAAAAATCCTTTCTGTTGTCTAAACCTACATGCCTAATTATCCTTGGAAAGCCAGTAAGACATCCAATTTCTAGATTTTAATTTGAATATCTCGTAAAAAATATTTTTCCTCAAATAGATTTGTAAAAGTTTTCAATTTTCTTTTAAAAAATGTATTTTAGTAATACAGTCAAAGCCACTCTAGGGCCTAATGTTGTTTGGTTTTTTTTCATTCCAAAACAACCGTTGAAGTCAATAAGAATTTTAGGACTGAAGGATGAGGAGCCTAAATTCTGAATGGTGCTGAACGCCTTTTGCTTTCATTGAAACTAGTAGGAACTGAGGACACTCTTTGCAGTATCATCTGCTGGCTCATTAAATGGACACAGATAGTCAGGAAAACTGCTTTAATAAGATAAACTTAAGGGAATGGATTTTTTTTTCTATTATATAGCATGAGTGTTCTGTTATCTTAATATGATAATTGCTCAGCCTGTTTTGGTAGGGTGTGTTTTGGGGGGGGGGGGCTTAATTAACTTGTCAGTTACAATTAGAGGTGTTAGTACTATGATTAAAGGTCACAGATTTCTCCAAGATTTTCCTCTGCTTTTCACAATGGCAGCCAATATGTTTGTTTTTATGTTCATCACATTTTAATATTTAAAATATATGATGAATTACAAATTAAAATAAATATCAGTAATAGACAAACTTTCAATTGAGTAAACTGAGTTACAGAAACATATGATAATATTGAGTACTATTTAGATCTTCTTTGTTTAAATAAAACTGCCCTTTAATCGGGAAGAAATGGAATCCACCAAGGCATTCTGACTCAGAGGCTTGTATTGTGTTATTGTTGTAATTTAAGGGCTTCTTTTTTTCCTGAAAAGTTATGTGGCCTATTGGACTAAGACAATTTTATTAGAAAGTTGCAAGTACTTCTGTTGTTTTCCTTTGAGCCACTAGAAGTTAAAAAGGAATGGCCTGCCCTGTTTTATCCCCTCACCTTCTTTTTACCCCTCTTGCCTTACTCAGAAACAGCAGAAAGGTTTTGCTCAAACTTGCCCCCCAAAATTAACTGTAGCCTGAGATGAAGGATGTGAAGTTTTAGTCCCACAAAAACTTTTTAATAGAAACTCATGAGCAACTCATATTAAAGGTTTAAAATAGCCTTACTCATAAATACAAATATATTTAATATGAAGGAAATCAGTTAAAGGGAACAATTATAATATATCAGTAATAATGGGAAATACATTACATGTTGCCCAGTGACTTTAAGCAGGTTTGTGTTATAGCACATCGCACAGAGGCCCTGATCCTAACTTATTACAAAGAAATTATAACAGGACATGCATTTCATTGCATTTTGTTGTTTGAGTAATGGCAAAGTCATTCTAATTTTAAGAAAATGTGTCTTTTTTTCATTTTAAGGGTACTGGGAAGAAAACATTAGCTAGAAAAATAGCTCAGTTATGGAAATGCACACTGATTGAAGGTAAATATCAGCTGTAATCACAACACTATAATACTTTTTATTTTAGCTTTCTCTATGTTCTCTGAAATTCTAAATAGTACATTATTGACCACAGTGAAGGTCATTGGTATGGGCAAACTGTGATAATTTTTCAGGAAACAAATCATTGTTGAACATGGCAAATGCATCTACCTTTTAGCTACATGGGTGCTAAACAAGTCAGTTTTCTCCTCTTCTGCAGAGGGAATGTACACCTAATGACCAAACCTAAACCAAAATGGAACCAGATTGCTGGCGCTTAAAATGAAAAAGGTCATAGAACAGTTTTTAAACTAAGGGCTGGGGGAAAGCCGACAGGTGCGGAGGAGCATGTGGTTCGGAATTCCTTAGGGGAGGATCTATAAATGGAGATTCCCTATGTCCTAATAGGGAGGAGAGGATGGAAAATGATAAAATACAGGGAGGATCTGATGAGAAACAGTCAAATGAAAAAAAAGTCCCATCCAATTACATCATGCAATAGGGGAAAGCCAAAAAAATGACAAGTTTTTAAAATGCTTATATACCAGTGCTAGAAGTCTAAATAATAAGATGGGTGAACTAGAGTGCCTAGTATTAAATGAGGATATTGATATAATAGGCATCACAGAAATCAATGGGACACAGTAATACCTGGGTACAAAATATATCGGAAGGACAGAACAGGTTGTGCTGGTCGGGGAGTGGCACTATATGTGAAAGAAAGCGTAGAATCAAATGAAGTAAATCTTAAATGAACTAAATTGTACTATAGAATCTCTATGGATAGCAATTCCATGCTTGAAAAATAAGAATATAGCAGTAGGGCTTCTATTACAGACCACCTGACCAGGATGGTGTTAGTGACTCTGAAATGCTCAGGGAGATTAGAAGGGCTATTAACATTAAAAACTCAATAATAAAAATGGGGGATTTCAAATATCCCCATATTGACTGGGTACATATCACCTCAGGAAGGGATGCTGAGATAAAGTTTCTTGACACCTTAAATGACTGCTTCTTGGAGCAGCTAGTCCTGGAACCCACAAGAGGAGAGGCAATTCTTGATTTAGTCCTAAGTGGAGCACAGGATCAGGTCTAAGAGGTGAATATAGCTGGACCGCTTGGTAATAGAGATCATAATATAATTAAATTTAACATCCCTTGTGGCAGGGAAAACTCCACAGTGGCCCAACACTGTAGCATTTAATTTCAGAAAGGGGAACTACACAAAAATGAGGAGGTTAATGAAACAGAAATTAAAAGATACAGTACCAAAAGTAAAATCCCTGGAAGCTGCGTGGAAACTTTTTAAAGACACCATCATAGAGGCTCAACTTAAATATATACCCCAATTTAAAAAACATAGTAAGAAAACCAAAAAAAGAGCCACTGTGGTTAAACAACATATTAAAAGAAGCAGTGAGAGGCAAAAAGGCATCCTTAAAAAAGTGGAAGATAAATCCTAATGAGGAAAATAGAAAAAAGCATAAACTCTGGCAAATGAAGTGTAAAAATATAATTATAAAGGCCAAAAAAGAATTTGACGACCAGTTAGCCAAAGACTCAAACAGGGCCGGCCCACGACATTTTGGCACCTGAGGCGGGGAGCTCAAATGACGCCCACATACCCCCTTGCTTGGGCCAAAACTTTGAAAGGTCTCAATTCTGCCTTCTTCCTGTTCTACTCCTCTCATGGTACTGCTCTACCTCCTACCCCAATAAAGGAGAACTAACAACTTAAAATGCCTTGTTCAAAAATTGTAAGTAACACTTAACTTTCAAACGCCTGAACAGCAAATGTAACTTTTCTTGTTTGCATAGTAAACACTGGCATTTTTATCTGTTTGAATAATCAAAGTGGTGCTTTCTGTGCCTTCTTGGTTGCAAAGATTTGAACTGCTTCCTGAAGGTCCACAGTCTGGGCCAGCTCATGCTCTATTGAGATTGTTGCAAGGCCGACCAGCCTCTCCTGTGTCATTGTGGAGTGTAGATGTGTTTTTATTAACTTCAGCTTGGAGAAGCTGCGTTCTCCACTGGCAACTATTACAGGAAGTGTTAGAAGTATGCGCAGAGCAACAAAAGCATTTGGAAAGAGGGTGGTCATTTTATTTGTGCACATATATTCCAGAACAGACTTTGGAGTTGATCCTGCTGAAATGTATACCTCTACCCCAATATAACGCGGTAACCAAAAAATCTTACCGTGTTATAGGTGAGACTGCATTATATCGGGGTAGGGAGAGGAACCGCTCCCCACCTCAGCTCACCTCTGCTCTGCCTCCAGCTCCTCCCCTGAGCGCGCCGCCGCCGCTCCGCTTCTTCTCCCCTCCTTCCCTCCATTCCTTCCAAGCTTACTGCTCCAATCAGCTGTTTGGCGCGGCAAGCCTGGAAGGGAGTGGGGGGGGGGGGAGAAGCGGAGCTGAGCGGCGCGCTCGTGGGAGGAGGAGGCGGAGCGGAGGTGAGCTGGGGTAGGGAGCAGTTCCTCTGAACCCCCGCCTTACTTGCTGCGGCCCCCCCGCTCCAGCTCACCTCCGCCTCCTCCCACAAATGCCGCCGCTCCGCTTCTCCCCCTCCCCAGCTTGCCGCGCCAATCAGCTGTTTGGTGCGGCAAGCCTGGAAGGGAGGGAGGGAGGGAGGGGAAAGAAGCGGAGCTGCGGCGCGCTCGTGGGAGGAGGCAGAGGCGGACCGAAGGTAAGCTGGGGTGGGGGCGGGGCTGCAGCAAGTAAGGGGGGGTGCAGAGGAACCGCTTGCGGTAACACGAATTTTGATATAACAAGGTAAAGCAGCCCTGCCCCCTGGAGCGCTGCTTTACCACGTTATATCTCAATTCGGATATATCGGACCACATTATATCGGGGTATCTTGAAAGGCCTTTCAGTTCATCACATAAATCACTGGCATTAATATTGCACATGTCATCAGGTGTCAACACTGTCTCTAGTGCCCTGCATTGCTGGTGTAGGTCTTCTTCAGGTATAGTGAGGAGTTTTGGAATATCATACAACATCCCAAATATACTGCTGTGTTCCTTGAGCTGCATGAAACGTTCTTCAGCTGACTGTATTGCACAATCTAGCACCCGGTTAAAGAATTCAACTTTGAATTGTTGTTTGGGGTCTCTTATGGGATTATCCCGTGCCTCATAATCAAAATGTCGTCTTCTTCGGTGATTCTTGCATTCTTGAATGGGTGGGAAAATAGCTTCAGTGTGAAGTTCCTCTGCCAACTTCTGTGCACTCTTCAGAACATTTTGAAATCCCTCATCTGACCGGTAAGACTGTAGGTATGACTTTGCTTTGTCCAGTTGTTCTATTGCTTCAGATATATCAAGGTCAAAATACCTTGGGGTCTCTTGCTTATAACATTTATTTCAAACAGTATGTCATGCCACAACACTAAGCCACACAGAAATTTGAAGTTATGTATGTTTCTGGTGATTCCATTTCTTTCTGCCACTGTTCTCCCATGAACAGTTCGTGTGATAGCATTATCCTCCATAATGGCAACTATGGCATCATCTATCCTCCCAATTTTGTGTTTGATAGGCTTTATCGCCTCCACTCAACTTTCCCATCATGTGGCACTCAATGGTTTCAGTGTCAGAGAGGATGTTCCCAGATGTTGCTTCAAAATTTACCATCGATGAGTTGATGCAGAGAAAAATACATAGATGCTTTGAGTTATATTAAAAAATTCAGCAGCCTCACTAGAAGCTGATGCTGCATCACTGACCACCAAGTTCAGTGAATGAGAACTGCATGGGACAAAAAATTCTTCATGGTTTAACTCTCAGATCCGTGTCTGCACTCCTCTGTTCTTTCCTCTCATGGTTGGCACCATTATAGTAGCCCTGACCTCTCATGTCAGCTATCGCAATTCCTGAATCTTCCAGCTTTTTAGGAAGCACATTTGTCATACCAGTTCCTGTAGTATCATCAATGTCAATAGATTCTAGTCACCATTGCAGGGACATTTTCACTAGGTTCTGTTGTTGTCACAAAACACACCATTAAAGTAATTTGTTCCGTATGGCTGATGTCAGGTGTGCAGTCCAGAATAACAGAGTAATATCTTGCTGACTTCAGATCTGCCACAATCTTCTGTTTGATGTTTGTTTGATGTTTGTTGCCAGTAACTGTATGATCTCATTTTGAATTGTTTTCCCAAGTAGTGGTGTGTGTACATTTCTTGGGTGGTAAATCTTCTTAGATGCTCCTGGAGCACAGCATCAAACTCAGCCATCAGCTCCACAATTTTAAGGAAGTTGCCATTGTTTGGCACATACAGCTGATCTGAAGTGCCACGCAGTGCTAGGTTTTGGGTAGCAAGCATTCTCACAATGGCAATGAGCCTTTTCAGAACATTTTGCCAGTAAAGAGACTCTGATGCAATCTTCTCTTGATGCTGATCATCTATGGTGGCCTTTAACCTTAGTCTCAGCTCAAGCTTTTTCCACCTATCGAATGCTCTCTGGTGATTTGCTGCCTTCTCATGCCATGCCAGATTTCTAGCCAGATTTTTCCAGTCCTTTGTTCCTGTAGAAGCCAATGTGGCTGGAACATTAGACTGGAAGAGTTTGCAACAAAAACAATATGCAGCATTCTGGGTTTTTAAGTACATAAGCCATGGCCTCTCCACTTTGTCACTATTGGGGATTTCACGCCAGTAATATGTTGGATAGAAACTTCTATTTTCATTGTTCTAGTGACACCCCCCCCACAGTCTGGCACCTGAGGTGGCCGCCTCAGTTTGCCTCATGGTAAGGCCAGCCCTGACTCCAAAAGTAATAGCAAAATTTTTTTAAAATATATCAGAAGCAGAAAGCCTGCTAAACTACCAGTGTGGCCACTGGATGATTGAGATGCTAAAGGAGCACTCAAAAGATGATAAGGCCATTGCGGAGAAACTGAATGAATTCTTTGAATCGGTCTTCATTGTTGAGGATGTGAGGAAGAGTCCCAAACCTGAGCCATTCTTTTTGGGTGACAGATCTGAGGAACTGTCCCAAATTGAGGTGT
This sequence comes from Chelydra serpentina, assembly GCA_037349315.1. Taxonomy (NCBI): domain Eukaryota; kingdom Metazoa; phylum Chordata; order Testudines; family Chelydridae; genus Chelydra; species Chelydra serpentina. Next base: position 53,127,020 of record JBAIAC010000010.1, read on the forward strand.
CATTAGAGGAGGTTTTGGAACAAATTGATAAACTAAACTGTAATAAGTCACCAGGACCAGATGGTATTCACCCAAGAGGTCTGAAGGAACTCAAATGTGAAATTGCAGGACTAGTAACTGTCATTTGTAATCTATCATTTCAATCAGCTTTTGTACCAAATGACTGGAGAATAGCTAATGTGACGCCAGTTTTTAAAAAGGGCTCCAGAGGTGATCCTGGCAACTACAGGCCAGTAAGCCTGACTTCAGTATCGGGCAAATTGGTTGAAACTAGCGTAAAAAACAAAATTGTCAGACACATAGATAAACATAATTTGTTGGGAGATAGTCAGCATGGTTTTTGTAAAGGGAAATCATGCCTCACCCATCTACTAGAATTTTTTGAGGGGGTCAACAAGCATTTGGACAAAGGAGATTCAGTGGATATAGTGCATTTAGATTTTCAGAATGTCTTTGACAAGGTCCCTCTCCAAAGGCTCTTAAGCAAAATAAGCAGTCATGGGATAAGAGGGAAGGTTCTCTCATGGATTGGTAACTGGTTAAAAGATAGGAAACAAAGGGTAGGAATAAATGGTCAGTTTTCAGAATGGAGAGCGATAAATAGTGGTGTCCCCTAGGGCCCAGTCCTATTTAACATATTCATAAACAATTTGGAAATAGGGGTAAAAGTGAGGTGGCAAAATTTGCAGATGATACAAAACTACTCAAGATAGTAGGTCCAGGCAGACTGCGAAGAGCTACAAAAGGATCTCACAGAACTGGATGACTGGGCAACAAAATGAGAGATGAAATTTAATGTTGATAACTGCAAAGTAATGCACATTGGAAAACATAATCCTAACTATAAATATACAATTATGGGGTCTAAATTAGCTGTTACCACTCTAGAAAGAGATCTTGGCATCATTGTGGATAGTTCTCTGAAATCATCCACTCAATGTGCAGCGGCAGTCAAAAATGTGAACAGAATGTTGGGAATCATCAAGAAAGGGATAGATAATAAGACAGAAAATATCATGTTGCCTTTATATAAATCCATTGTACGCCCAGACCTTAAATACTGTGTGCAGATGTGATTGCCCCATCTCAAAAAAGATATATTGGAATTGGAAAAAAATTCAGAAAAGGGCAACAGAAATGATTAGGTGTATAGAATGGCTTCCGTATGAGGAGAGATTAATAAGACTGGGACTTTTCAGCTTGGAAGAGAGGTGATTAATGGGGGATATGATAGAGGTCTATAAAATCATGAGTAGTATAGAGAAAGTAAATAAGGAAGTGTTATTTACTCCTCATAATACAAGAACAAGGGGCCACCAAATGAAATTAACAGGTAGCAGGTTTAAAACAAACACAAGAAAGTATTTTTTCACGCAACGCACTGTCAACCTCTGGAACTCCTTGCCAGAGGGTGTTGTGAAGGCCAGTACTATAACGGGGTTCAAAAGGAAGCTAGATAGATTCATGGAAGATAGGTCCATCAATGGCTATTAGTCAGGATGGGCAGGAATGGTGTCCCTAGCCTCTGTTTGCCAGAAGCTGGGATTGGGTGACAGGGCATGGATCACTTGATGATAACCTGTCTGTTCATTCCCTTTGGGGCACCTGCTATTGGCCACTGTCAGAGGACAGGATACTGGGCTAGATAGACCTTTGGTCTGGCCCAGTATGACCATTCTTATGTTCTTAAGTAGGGCCCAGTCCTGTAAGATGATCTACATGAGCAGATCCATATGTTTATGTGAAACCTTGTTGAAGTCTGTGGCGGGTCCACATAGGCACAGAGGTCTGACTGCATGGCTCAGCTTACAGGATCAGGTAGTGTCTATCTTTGTTCTGTGTTTGTACAGTACCTAGCACAATGGGGTGCTAGTCTATGAGTTGGGCTCCTCCGCACTTCTGGAATATAAATAATAATAAAAGCAAATCTGTGCTATTATCCTGACAGTACCAAGCCCCCACCAAAAAACATCCTAAGGCTCATTTGAGGCAGTGGAGTTCTCCCATCTTGCAGCCTTCAGCAGGTCCACAGGAATAGGAAATGCCCCTTTGATCTCCTGCTCTCTCCAGCTCCACCTTCCTCACCAGGGCCGGCTCCAGGCACCAGCCTACCAAGCACGTGCTTGGGGCGGCACCTGGAGGGGGGCGGCACTCAAGGTTTTTAGGGTTTTTTTGTAAATTTAAAAAAAAAAAAAAACTTCCTCTGGCGCCCCTGCCGGGGGAGTGGGGCAGCAGGCGTGCTCCGCTCCCCGCTGGCGCCCTGGCCGGGGCAGCGGGACGGCAGGCGTTCCGCGCTCCCCACTGGCAGGGGGAGCGGGGCGGCGGGCATGCCGCCCCCGGCGTTTTGGCGGGGCGGCATTGTTGCGGGGGGGTGTTTTGGCCAGCGTTCGGGGGAGGGGGGGCGGCGCTTGTGGGGTGGTTTTTTTGTTGCTTGGGGCGGCCAAAAAGCTAGGGCCGGCCCTGTTCCTCACGTCCTCTCCCTGAAGATTACTAAAGGTCTGCAGGAGCAGAACCTTTCATTGGAAATATTCTCTTTTGTTCCACTGTCAACTGATTGCTAGGGAGGCATGTCATTTTGAGACATCTCAGCAAGGAAAAGGGCTAGAGACTTTCATACACAAAAAGAATAACCGTAGGTCTCCAGCAGCTTTTTGTTGTTTTATACTAAGTTTGCTGGAGCAGATATTCTGTAGCAAAGGAAGGAGGTTATGAGTGGTTTTACTATAAAGTGGCCAAAAAAGTTAGAATACTTTTTTTAAACTCTGGTGAACACTTCTGTTTTAGGATGTAATTCAAGAACCCTTTGTTCAATTCACTTACATTTTTCAGAAAAAATGTTGCCTCTGTCCCATATTTATCCTACACATTTAGAGACTGATGCAACTCTTTAAATTAAAAATGGGGGAAAGCTAAATTGGCTTATAACAACCTTAACTGTAGAGAAGTTACTTTAAAAAACTCTTTGTTCAAGTTAATTACAATATACATGATTAGGCTGATTTTTTTCCCCATGGAATATGCATGTTCAGTAAATCTTGTTATGAATAAACCGAGTTCAATTTTTGTGTTAGCTATTTCCCTTGTAAATCTCAATTTGTTTCTAGTGCATTAATTAGAAAATATGGAAGCCCTCTGGTGGCCAAAAAAAACCTTGAGATTTTGTGGAGACCAGAGGCTTTATAACATATCAAATAAAATGTCTTTATCACGTTTTGAAGGCTTTAAATTCAAATCATGCTAAAATTTCTGTTTTAATAAAATCTCTTATATTTGCACTGATGGAAATAAAGTTAAGTTACTTAAGTCATCCCACTTTTTTAATACAAGGACACCTGATCTAAACTATTTCACATATGAGAAAAAAATAGAACAAGAATATTTCAGCTACATAAGGATTAGCCTTCTTCTCTGCATGTGGAACTCCCCTTGACTTCAGCAGGGCTTATATATGTGGAGGATTTGCAGGTTTATCCCCTGAGGCTCCATCCCATCATTGCAGTACATAAAGCCATATGTAGAAGCTTTGAGTCTGAGGGGGTATCAAACTAGCCCTGTCTTGTTTAATTTGACCATTTAAAAGGTAACCTTTTTCTCAGCTGGTTACTTTAAAACTGACATCTTTGTATGGCTTAAGTGTTCTTTTTGAAACTTGACTTCTTAATATGTGAAATGTTTTTGGGCTCAGAGATTCAATGCCAGATTTCACAGTAGTTACATTATGATAATATGAAATCACTAATAAAGACAGGCATGCTAGGCTAACAATGTTCATGAAAACATACTAATTCACACACGGGATGTTTTATTAATTGCTTTAATTTTGTTATGTATCCTGTACCTTTTAGCTTTGGAAGTAATAGAAGAAAATATTACTGCAGGAACGGAATATGGACTTAAGGTAAAATCTACTGTTTTATTAAATTTCATGACATTCATAAGGCCCAGTCTTGTTCCCCTTGAAGTCAGTGGCAGCTGGATGGGGCCACCATGCAATTATTATAACATGTTATGCTTTACATTTTCCTTTAGATGCAGGAATTGCTTTTTAGAGGTCAAAGTATTCCTGAAGAACTGATTACAAAGATGATTCTGAAAAAGATTGAGTCACCAGAAGTTACTCACTTTGGTATGTGTTGTCATTTTTCAGAACTCTTAAAGTATGCCCACCCTAGCCCTCTAAAACTTAGTCTTGTCTTCTTGTATATCCATAGCATATGATTTTTAAAAATTCTGCTATACTGCAATCTGTTAAATTCAGTCAAACATTTTTGCCATCAGCACTGTAGAATCTGTCTTCATTGCTTCATGCAGAACATGGATATCTGTAAATTATGGTGACCCGAGATGGCATTTAGGGAATACTGTATTGATAGTGGAGGACAAAAGACTGCTACGTACTCATACACACACCAACAGTGTGATATTTTTCAGCCAAATTATATCCTTTTGATTTTCTGTAAGAAAGATGAGTCTATCAGAGATTGAGGTGTCAAAACAAGTAGTTCTGGAACAAAATAATTTTTAAAAGGAGTAAGTCCCCAGGCCCACATAGTATGCATCAAAGAGTTCTGAAGGAACTTAATTATGAAGTTGCTGAGCTACTAGCAAAGATATACAATCTCTCATTTTAAAACAGCTGCAACACCGGAGAATTGGAGGTAGGAAATGTATCTTTTTTTTTTTAAAGGCTGTATGGATGATCTAAGGAATTATAGACTAGTAAACCTTATATTTGTAGCTGGTAAACACTATAATTGAAAACAGAATAATAAAACACCTGGAAACTCATGACATGATAGTCTAATCAGAGCACAGTTTCTTCAAAGGAAAATCATCTCACTAATGTTAGAATTCTTTGAAAATGTCAATAAAAAACAACCAGTTGACATAATTTTGACTTTCAAAAGGTCTTTAACAAGGTCAAAAGAGGATACTAAAGAAACTAAATACCCATGGGGTAGGAGACAAAGTACTGTCATGGATCAAAAACTGGCTAAAAACACAGGAAACTGTAGGAATAAATAGTCAATTTTGTCATGGCAAAGGGTTAACAGGAAGGTGCCTCAAGGATCTGTGTTAAGATTGGTATTGTCTAATATACTAATGATCTGGAAAAGAGGATGATCAATGAAATAGCAAAATGTGTAGATAGAATCATAGAATATCAGGGTTGGAAGGGACCTTAGGAGGTCATCTAGTCCAACCCCCTGCTCAAAGCAGGACCAATCCCCAATGTTTGCCCCAGATCCCCAAATGGCCCCCTCAAGGATTGAACTCACAACCCTGGGTTTAGTAGGCCAATGTTCAAACCACTGAGCTATCCCTCCCCCCCAAATAAAAAGTTATTTCAAGTAGTCAAGTCCAGAGAAGTCTGAAGAACTTCATAGGGATTTAGCTAAGCAAGGTGAATGGACAACACAATGGCAGATGAAGTTAAATATTGATAAATGCAAAATAATCCACATTGGAAGGAAAATTTTGAACTCATTGTACAGTTTATTAGAGGTCTAAATTAACTATACCAAATCAGGAAAGGGACCTGTGGATCATTGTGGACATCTCAATAAAAACCTCTGCTTAATATGCAAGAGTGGTCAAAAAGCAAACAAGATGTTAGGATGCATCAGTAGTAGGATGGAGAATAATGTGTAAAAAGTTATAGTGCCATTATCTAAATGGGTGACATGCCCTCATCTGGAATACTGTGTGCAATACTGGGCTCCCCTTCTCTAAAAGGATAATGCAGAATTAGAGTAGGGAGCCATTCAGAGAAGGGTGACAAAAATGATTAGGAATATAAAAAACTCATACAGAGAGATGTTGAAGAGATTGAGATTGTTTACCCTAGAAACAAAATGAATAAGAGTGGACATGATAAAATAATTAATGGCATAGAGAAGGTAGATAGGAGTTTCTGTTCTCATAACACAAGAGCCAGGGGACATTTAATGAAAGTAATAGGAAATACTTTTCCACTCAAACCCTAATTAGACTCTGGAACTCATTGTCACAAGATGTTATTAACGACAAATAAGTCCAAAAAAGAATTGGACGTTCTTATATGGGGTAGAAAAATATTTCGAGTATATTTAGTTAATTATTTTTTTTAAAGAGTATTGGAAGAGATATAAAACTCATGCTTCAGGATTTAAGACAATTTTTAACTACTGGGAATTAGGATTAGACTTTCATGGGGATGAGATTATCCTACATCTGCCTACTGAGGGTTTTCTTGCATTTGAAGCATCTGGTGCTGCCTGCTGTTGCACACAGGATACTGATCTAGATGGATCAGAAGTCGGATCCAGTATAGCTGTTCCTATGTTCATTTGGGTCATCTGGAAACCCTCAGGTTCCATCAGCCTTCAAGAACAGAGTACCAAAGCTAGTCCTTTACCACAGCAGGCAAAGTCTCTTTACAGAAGGAAGTGTCTCAGGGTAACTTTAACTTCCCTCATCTCCATTCCAACCCAAATATAAGATGCATAGTGCAACAGACAAGCTATGTGAGCTGAGTCGGAAACCACTTAGGATGGTCATCATGACAAGCATGAAATCCTGAGATACTCTAGAAAAGTCATCATCTGCATGGACATTGAAGTCACAAACATTGTCAAGCATGGTGCCTCCAGTGCTACCACAACATAGAATATGATCAGTTTAGCAAAGGTTTCTGGTGTTTAGAATGGTCAGTACACAAGCTAGCCCATCCCAGCCCAGGATTCAGACACCAGATGGGCACATTCAGATCTGTCACCAGGATGGTAGACTTTCTGCACTTGAAACTGGATGCAAAGAGCACAGACATGAATCTCACTTCTCCCCCTGTTGCCTTATGTTGCTCCATATACATGGCTGGAGTCCATGGCTGGAGAAAGATCTAGGTTATGCAAAGGGTATATATACTGTTGTAACTCTGACCACTGACCTTACATTGAAAAACAGAGTCTAGTTCTCACTCGTAAAGGAATTTGTTTTGCATCCCATGGATCTCCCACCTCCCTAATACAAGGATAACCCTCTATGTCCCAAGAAAGTGATCCAATCTCTCTCAGAAAGCTCTCACCTCCAGAGCATAGGAGGTGATTCCTTCCCAAAATACAGTTACAGAATTCCTACTCCCTATTGAACTCACCTCCATAGTTCAGTGTGACTCAGTCTATTTCCAAACCAAACATTTTCTATTCAAGCCCTCTTATTCCATCATTTTTAATCACCCTAATATTCCACCTGCCACGAAGCAAAGAACAGAATGACATTAGATGCTACTGAGCATATATTTCTCAGTATAAATAGCCTATATAACTTCATGCATTACTAGTAATTGCTACATGATTCAGACTTTTCAGATTGGATTTCAAAGTAATATTTAGCACATATAAAATTGTTATTGTCTATTTTGGGCTATTTTTCTCTATATTCATTAACTGAATTAACAGTCTTTGAGAATTATATAGTTATCTTGAAAGTATTGCAGCTTTGTTATGTCACTTTGGGTAATCACAGGTAAACCTTAGCTAGCAATGTGTGTGGCCATGACAAATGGATTGTAGTTAGACTTCTATCTAGATGTAATGTTTAAAACAGATAAATATAAATATTTAATATATTGAAATAACTTTCCAAAAGATGCATTTAACAAATGTTATTTGGCAGGTTATGTTCTCAGTGGATTTCCTTCTCTCTCAGAGGAATACATGACTATTTCGGAGCAAATGGAGAAAATTAGAAATCTAAAATTAAAACCAAATTTCCTGATTAACCTTAAGGTAATGACAGCTTTGGTAACTTGCTAATCATTTTCATATTCATTCTTAAAATAAGATTAATATGCTACAGGAGTCGGAGTCAATTTTTTACATATATTGAAGTATGATCGCTGTTACTAAGGGCCAAATTCTTCTTTTACAATGGTGTTGCCAAAGAAGTTACTCTGGGTTTATGCTGCTGTAATAGACAGCAGAATTTGGCTCTAAGGACCGATCCTACAAGGTATTGAGCATCTCCTATAACTTCAGTGGGATTTATAGTCATTGAGCCCTCATGATCAGTCTCTAAAGACTGGAACAAAAAGTACATGTTCCATGAAAATAAAACCTAGGGGTAATACCAGGCATGGCTATTATAAGTCAAAGCCAGTAGAAGTGCTATTTAAGACTATCTACAAATATTCTTGGGAAAAATTAGTTACATATATGAGTGAAAAACCAAGTTACTTTATAGTCCAGCCCTCCTTGTCTAATTGCAAGCAATGGTGAAACTACTACTTACAGATCAGTTATTTACAAATCAGATTTGGACTGAATCTGCAAACTCCTCTATGCTCTCTTGCAAAATTTACTGAAATTCCCCAAATAGATGTATAGTGAAGTACCAGCCAGACACTTTCCAAAAAAAACTGTAATATACATTTATAAATACATATTATTGTAAGTAAAGTAGTCAGAGGACTTCTTACTCCATAGTTCTTAAAAGAAGAAGAAAATATACTGGATCTGTTAGGTCTTTTCCCACTCTAACTTCTAAAATAATGAATAGGCTGCCAAAACAACAGTGTTTGTTACATTGTGCATGTATTCTCAATAAGATTTTACTTGTGGTTGGTCAGACACTACAGCAAGTACCTAGCTATGTAGCATGTATGTGAGACAGAAATGGTAGTTGGTAGGCTTTAGTGGAGTAGTGGGAGTGCTGCCACTTTGCTAGATGTCATTAAATTTTTTCACACACAGCCCAAAATTCTACATATTTCATAATGTAAAGACTTAAATTTGAACATGTCCAGTGAGCATTTTAACTTCTAATTTGAAATTATTTGGTTTCAGAGAGCACAAAAATAACTTGAAACCCCAAAACAAAATACCCCTTTGTCCCATTTTAGAGGAGTTGTTATTTTTAATTATAGGAAGTTGAACCTTGTTTTAATAACAGACAGTGCAAAAGACTTATTCCAGGCAGTATATTCTATGTGGTTTCACACATAAAATTCCATATAAATGGGTGATACAGTTTTACACCAGCAGAAAGGCAATTCTTGACTTCATGTACATACCTCATCTCCCCCTTTTGACCTCAGTTGAAGGAAGGAATCTTGGCTCCACTGCAGTCAAATGAGAGTTTTGCCGTTGACTTCAGTGGTTCCAGGATTTCACCTAGATGTGATCGAATAGTGGCTATTTTCACTATGTCAAAAAGAAAGGAAGAGGAATCTCTTTAGAAATGCATGATCTGTGAAGAGCTTTTCATTACTCACTTTGGAAAAATCTTGTTCTATTTGTATATCAAAAAAATAGCAACGAGGAGGCTCCTTTGCAGGGGGAAAAGCAAATCACAGCAAATGCCTCTTCTTGCCTGCTTCTGAAAGTTGTGTGTCATATGGCAATCACATGAGATTCCCTAATTCTTGCAAGGGAAGCAAGGCAGTCTCCAAACTCTGGTAACACTTCAAGGAGTTGCTCATGTAGTGAACTTATCATGTCCAGTACTTGTAGTTTATGCCCAGTCCCTCCCTTGCTCCAGGGACCAACCCTAGCTCCTGCCTTGCTGTATTTTTGCCCCCAGCCCCTGCCTTGCTGCAGTCAGCAGGGACTAATCCTCCCCGCCATGCCCCACTGTGCTCATCTTGCCTCTGGCCCCTGCCTCGCTCCAGCTGGGGACCAATCCTTCCCCCGCACCATGCCCTGCTGCCCAGGTGGATAAAAATCAATGACTTTAAACAAAAAAAAAATGTAATCGGATTTTTTTTATTTAAATCAGATTTGAGGAAAAAACCTATCTAAAGATAATATATCTCAATTAAAACTATCTCTCATCATGGAATAGGGATTATAAATTCTAATTCTATAGTATGAGACAATATATTAATGTAATGTTTAAGAAAAGTTTTGTAAATGAGTTCTAATAGTTCATGGATTAGGGACCCAATTTTATGGGGTTCCACAGGCTTCTGTATAGATTAGTTAGGTTAATCTTTCTATCTACCCAATGGGATTCAGTGCTCAGTCTAAAAGATACCATCAGAGATGCTTAGTTTTGCAGTTCTCAAACTGTGGATTTGTGTCTCCAGAGGTGACATGCTTGTTAACAGCAAAAATGTTTTTAAATAAATACATATATAGAGGTGAGAAATAAGACCTCAACTCTGTTGTCCCTCTGCAAATTTGTGTATACAGAGTCAATCCCTTACCTCTCTTTAAAAGCGAAAAGTTTCAAAAAGTTCAATGAATAGAAGATTTTGGGGGTAGAATAGATCTGGACAAGGAGAAGAAGTCTGGAGATAAATGTGAGAAGCAAGAGACATATGCTTTTTTGTTAAATTATTATGTTTGCTGTTGAAAAAAATCCAGAATACTTAACGTCGTTGTTTTAGTTAAATAAAACAATTTAAATGTCTGTCTGGTGATGTTCTCCTCCTAATACAGCCTGGCAAGAAAATCCTCCAAATATTAATGATTAACCTGTTGAATTGGAGATAGTTCACCTCCCAGTGACTTCATAAATATCTGCTTCAATTATTTTTGATAAATGAAATAACCAAACAATTCATTTTCTGATATAGCTGTAACTCTCATCTGAAAAGTTTTCAAAATAAATGACTGTTTAAAAATGTATAGTGTGTACCTTCTGAAAATGAAACCTACATCTATCTCTGAGTTGTGAAGAATATGTATTCAAGTTACAATAACCAACAAGAATGCACTTTTATGTAGAAAACCATGATTAAATCAAGTCTTCCTGACTAGTGATTTAAATCATGATTTAAATCAAATCCACCCTGCCCGCTGTGCTCTTGCCCCTGACCCCTTCATTCCCCAGGGGAACCCCACAAATATGTTTGGCGCGGGGCCCACAAAGTTAATCTGGCCCTGGTTCTGTAGAAATTGCTCCTCCCCTTCTGCCCCTCCCTGGATTAGCTGTCACTGTTTTCTCAGACTTTTCAAAAATTGAGGGAAAGCCGGGTGAGCCTATATGGTAGGTGATTGGGCAGTAGCTTTTGGGGTTGGGAATTGTCTATTTAGAAAGGCTCTTCCCATGTCCTTTTGACATCTTGTACATTTAATTATTGACTGTCTTTTTTTAAAGTTGTATGTGTCTAGAAAGCTATTTAGAAGTGCAATATATAAAACATGTTAAAAAGTAGGCTCTATTATTTAAGGAAAAATAATATTGTTATGACAATAACATAAACAGAAAGTTTTCTTTCAATTATTTCTTAGTGTCCTGACTATGACTTGTGCCAAAGACTCTCTGGGCAAAGACAGCATCCTGTTGCAGGACAGATATACCAAAGGAACCAGTGGGATCCTGAAATTATTGACAAACGGAAGAAAAAGAAGGATCAGCATAAAGGAGAAGATGAGGAAGAGGAAGAGGAGGAAGAGCATGAGGAAGAAGATGAGGTAACTGATCTTAATCTAAAGAAGAGACTCTTTATTTGCAACCATGTCAGAAAAAGAACAAAGCTCATGGACATTTAAAAATAAACTAAAAAACCTCTACTGTTACTCTGAATGCATTTTGTTCAACCTTGTTTTTGTAATCAATTTCTGTTCTGCTTTAAGAGATGTACTATAGTATTTAAACAATTGTAATACTCATTCAGTAAAATTATTTAGTAGTATTGATAAGATTTCAGCTTGTTTACCAGTTTTGACATTGGACTGCCATAAAAATGCAGTAGAATCTCAGAGTTATGAACACCAAAGGAATGAAGGTTGTTTGTAACTCTGAAATGTTCATAACTCTGAGTAAAATGTTGTAGTTGTCCTTTCAAACCTTTACAACTGAACATTGATTTAATACAGCATTGAAACTTTTCTATGCAGAAGAAAAATGCTGCTTTTAACTATCTTAATTTAAATGAAACAAGCACAGAAACAGTTTCTTTACTTTGTCAAATCTTTTAAAACTTTTCCTTTATTTTTTTAGTAGTTTACATTTAACACAGTACTGTACTGTATCTGTTTTTTGTTTTTTGGTCTCTACTGCTGCCTGATTGCGTACTTCGGGTTCCAAATGATGTGTGTGACTGGTCAGTTCATAACTCTGGTGTTTGTAACCGAGGTTCTACTGTACTTTGAGATAATATCTTTTAGTTGGACTAATTTCCATTGATGACAGAGATAAGCTTTTGAACTACACAGAATTTCAGGTCTGGACTCTATGTATCTTGAAAGCTTGTCCCACCTTGTCTCACTAATATCCTGGGACCAGTACAGTTACAATACCACTGCAAATAAAAATATTGTAACTTTTCTAACAAGATATTAATTTCTTTCACCTCCAGAGTGAGTCTTCTTGACATTAATTAAAACACAATTAAAATAGTGTAGCAGTTTTGTTGGAAGGGGGAAAAGCTAAAAATACTATGTATTTCAAGTCTGTATAAAATATCAACTGATTATGTGCAGCTAATCATGCATTCTTTTAGCTCTTTGCACATAACCAACACTTCACAAGATGCATTCCGCCATTTTCAGGGGGTTAACATAGCCTATTTTCCTATATTATCTAAGAGGTCAGTTTTCTCTTTTCTTTTGTTCTTCCTCCTTCCCCTTGTCCTTTCACTTCATTATGTTCTCTTCTCTAGCTCCTCAATATTTTCCAATTTCATTCCTCCTCTCATTTACTTTTTCCTTCTCTTACTACCATACTTTCTTTTTTAATGTATCCCATCAATAAATATTAGCTAACATGTTAATTAAAATATCTTTCTTCCTAGTCTGGACAAGGCCTTAGGGAAACAGTACAACATTTTTAAAGGTGAAAATATCATCTAGATATCTGTAAAAAATACTAAAGGCTGAATGCTCAGGTGCAGCAGAGGAGTGCGCCATACACCTTGGGGGAGGAAAAGCAAACAGATTTATGTCCTCTCTCTGCACCTCATCCTGGAAGCCAGTTCATCCCTTTTCCCCTGGGATGCCTTTAAATTGCACTGCCTTATAATGTTCGCCAGAAGTGTCTAGTGCTCCACCTATCTCCAGGAAACCCGATTACCAAGTTAGCTGGTGGATCACTATTAACCAGGGGAATCCTCAAAGGACTCCTTAAACTACTATGCCACACACAAAGAGTAGTAGGGTCCTAACTGTTGTATTTTCAGTCTAGACAGGCTTTGGTTTAGTACATTTATTATTACAGGGCCTGAAATAAAGTATTTCTTTTCTTTATTTTAGGCAGCAACAGATGCAATCATGTTGTCAGATATTTTGCCTCATTTGGTGCAGAGGCCTGAAGATTTTTTGGAGAATGCAGAAGCCAGGGTTAATCTCTATAAGGATATCCTGCTACATCCTCTAGAGGTAAGAACAGCACAAAGTAATATTGTTGTATACACCAGAAGATCATTTATTAACATTTGTTTTTATATAATTTTTATGCACTCTGGGTATCTTGAGTTTATTTTGGAAAGATGGACCTAACCCATAATCTGACCCTCCTCCTCAGAATTTTGAGGTTCAGATTAAAAAGTTCAGGATACAAGACAGTTCATAGTTGTTTCTGGTGTCAAATCAAAGTCCTGTAACAACATCTTTTTGTAGTTTGGATGGGGCTTAAAAATTGTGAGAACTACACTGTTGTGCACTTCCATACCAGATGTTGACTGGCTACAGATCTTGTTTATACACACCAGCTGTGTTCATCATAAATTCCAGATAAGATTAGCTTTACATAAGGTCTTTTACTCAGAGTGTCTCCAATAGGCAGAACAGTATAATACAGTTCAGCATTCCATTACATCTGCCCCTTTAATTTCTACTTTCTTACCATTTACAATATTTATGCTATCGTGCTATCTTTGAAGTTCAGTACATATCCATCTGTTAAGTGTCTCTGAAGCATACTCTTTTGCTAATTTTACTACTCAAACATAACAGTGTCTGTTGAACTTTCCACTGTTGGTCTCGATCACATATGGTCTGGGCACTGAATTTTTTTCCTTACAACAGCTGGAGTTGTCCATCCATCCAGTTTGACATGAACATGGTCACCTGGTTCCAGACCTGGCAGTTCTCTAATTGAGTGGCATCTATTGTAAAACTGGTCATCATCTCTTTTTGCCTTCATGTCTGTCCACTTTGGAGATAGATTATTTTCCAAAGTTGGAACAGTAGTTCTTGTCTTCCTATTAGGAGTTATGCTGGACTGTATCCAGTAGCTGCTGTTAGTGTTGATCTGTAACTCAGAAGAGTAAGGAATGGATCTTCCTACTATAGGATTTTCTGTACAGCTCTCTCAATCTTTCCATTCACTTGGGGGTAATGTGGGCTGCTAGTAATATACTCAAAATCATATTTAGTTCAGAATGACTTAAATTCTGCTACAGTGAATTGTGGTCTGTTGTCCATCACTAATTGTTCTGGAATACTGAAGTGAGCAAAAGTGTACTTCAGTTTTTTAATAACATAGCAACATGTCATGTCTTTCCAGTACGTTATTGCTATATACTTACGTAATGGAGCGGGACTCACCACTGTGGCACCTCCTACTGGCCATTCTGGGAATTAGCTTAAGTCCTTCCACAGGGTACCCTCCTCCAGTGGTGTCTCGCTCGCTGTTACTCCCACTTTGCTGTCTCCAGCACTCTGTGACCCGCGTCGCTCCTCAGACCGCAGCATCCTCTTCTGGGCTGTGCCCCACTCTGCTGTCTCTCCCCTCTTTTGGGGGAACCAGCAGTCTATAGTCCAGCCACTCGCCTTAGTGGCCTACTGCAGTCCCCAGTCTAGTCCCTTGCTCCAGGGGCAAACTGCAGTCTGTGTTGCCCACTTCCCTCAGGGCAAGTGGGGGCAAAGGAAGGGGGAGGGACCCAGGTCCACCTGCTACTCGCTACCCCTATCCAGGGACCCTATAGCTGGTAGCCACTCACTGCCTCTCCTCCAACTCCTCTGCTGCCTCTTTTCCCTGGGCCACCTCCCCTGCAGCCCTAGCACCTTATCTGTCTTTCCTCCAGGGCCTCAGTCTGCTAGCAGTCAGCCAGATGCTCCTTCTGCTCTGCTCTGCTCTGCTCTGCTCTGCTCTGCTCTGCTCTGCTCTGCTCTCCTGCCCAGCACTGCTCTAGCCATGGTGCTCCTAGGCAGCCAGTCCTTCTCCCTAGCAGGCCAGGGAGAGACTACTCTCTGCTCTGTTGAGCAGCCCTTTATATATGCCCCCTGCTGGCCCTGATTGGCTGCTGCAAAAAGCCACCTCCCAATTAGCTCACCTCCTTTAATTGGAGGGTTCTGCACAGGCTCCCTCTGGCCTGCTTTAACCCCTACTCTTCATGGTGTGGGGCAACTACCCCACTACAGCCTGGAAAAATAGTCCACTACAAACAGGCATGTCTTTTGAATTCACATAAATCTGAAACTAGTCTCTTCCAAGGTTTTGCAGGTATGGGTGTTTGTACACTGTATTGTTCAGCATTGTCTCTTAAGTTGATTTGTACTGGATCTCCTTTCAAAAGTCTAATATTATCAAATCCTTTCTCAAGCTCCTCCACCTTATCTCACTAGGTCCATCATGGCTGCCATGCTGCAGCTGAGAAGGTCACTGGTCTTTGATCCTTTGATCATATACCTCTGAATGCAAAACTTTTGTCTTTATAAGTGTGTGTAGTGAACTGGCCCAGGAGGTGCAGAATAACTCCAAGGTTAGTCAGAGCTGTGTCAGGCAACTTCAGCTCTGGAAGGGATGGAAGGTGATTGTAAATCCCTTCTGTGATGACTGTGATGTCAGTTCCTGAGTCAATTTTAAAGTCAATAGCCTTGCCATGAATATTCAATTTCACTCTCCAGGCAGGGTGTATGTCATCGCAAGTGATAGATCCCAGAAACAATGGCTCTTGCTTGTCTGTAATATGAGTCAATTCCCTGCCTGCTTTCATGTGGCAAACAGCTGCAAAATGTCCATATTTCATGCATTTCTGACATTGTGTGTCTTTGGTTGGACATGTATCATCAGGGCCAGCGCTACCATTAGGTGACCCTAGGCGGTCGCTTAAGGCGCCAGGATTTGGTGGGCGGCGTTTCAGGTCCTGCCGGCGGGAGAGGTTGCCGCCGAAATGCCGCCGAGATCCCCAGCGACCGAAGAAGCTGCCGCCGAAGTGCCCATGAGGACCACGGCGGCAGGTTCTTCGGCCACCGGGTCCTCGGCAGCACTTTGGTGGTAGCTACTTCGGCCGCCGGCAGCCTCTCCAATCGCCGCCGCCTAAGGCGGCAAAAAAGCTGGTGCTGCCCCTGTATATCATCATGTGACTTTTTCCACACTTTGTTCCTGCAGGCTGGAATTTGTTCCTCTTAGCCTGAGAGTTCCTTGCCTCAGAGGTTTTATGCTAGTGACGTTTAACACTCAGTTGTCTCTTTACAGTTTCTAAGCTAGTTTTAAGTTTTTCAAGGTTGTCAAGTTGCTCTATGTTTTGCTGTCTCACCAGCTCAGACTTCTTTGCTCTCTGTATAGTTGTGTCTAGGGTTAAATCTCTCTCTGTTATAGTTACTGTGAAATATTTTTATCTGTTAACCCAGTAACCAGCCTGTCTCTGATATTTTCATTTTTTGCATTCCCAGTTTTCAACCAATGTTTACAGATCGCTTATAAAACATTCAACATTTTCCCCTGGCTCTTGAATTCTCTGATGGAAACATGCTCTTTCATAAACCACATTTCTCTGTGGTAGAAAGCATGCATCAAACATAGCCAGAACCCTGTCACAGTCATCTTTGTGACTGTCTTCAGTAAAGTCAAAGGATTTAAATATATGCTCTGCTTGCTTCCCCAAAGCATAAATTAAAGAAGATACCTGTATATCATTAGTTTCCTTGTGGAGCTTAGTAGCTATGAAAAATCTGGCAAAATATTGTTTCCAGTCAGTCCATTCTGAAGTTTTGTCAAAGCTAACGTGCTCTGGGGCACTGAAGAGTGGCATGTTGATGAGATCCTGCAATCTTTGTTGCTTTGTTCCTTCTGTGTGCAACCCTTATTGCTGTTTTCCTTCTGTTTCTGTTCTTAGTTTACTTCTGATACCATGTCATGTACTTCTGTACCTGATATGGACTGACTACATAGCTTGCTTATGCACATCAGATGTGCTCAGCATAAGATCATTTAATACACTGCCAGGTATGGCTAAGATTAACTTTAAAAATGGTATTTTACACCTGGTCCACCTAGTGGCATAACAATATAATACAGTTTAACATTCCATTACATACACTAATGGCATTTCTATAATTCCAGAAAGGGAAGTATATGAAGTACAGCTACCCCTCACTATTGAAGAGGCCCCTGCAGCACTCAATCTCCAAGAGGCCTCTTCTCTTCTCTCTGCTACCTTCCTCCTCACAGTTCCCAACAGATCTTCTTCCTCCTGTTTCATTGTGTTGTTCTGGAAGTCAGTGGAAACATATTGGCTGGGCCATTCTTTGGTTGGAGCTGTGTGTTTCTGTGGTGGTCACATGCAGAAAGCCGGGAGAGAGACAGAAAAGCAGTGTCAGTTTGGCCCTGAAAGGAATCCAAGTGAAAGAGCTTCTTTTGGGCAGAGTAGTGGCTGGAAAGGTATGCAGGGAAATTGTGAGCAAGGAAACTAACTCCTCTTGTTTGTTTCTACTGTGTTCAGGGAAACATGACTTTGTATACTTTCTTTGTAAATAAACACAATTGCACCAAAGAAACATCTGACTCTTTCATCAGTTTATCTTCCTAATGGAAACAACCTGGCAACGCCCCAAATATTGACCAACTAGTCTGGTCAAGGGGCAACAATATTTTGCAGTTAGCACTTGACAAGTGTTGTTTATCTGTGCCTCACAACATCCCTATGAAGAAGATAAACATAATTATCCCCATTTTCCAGATGAGGAAACTGAGGCTAAGAAAGGTAAATTGTTCAAGTTCCCATAGAAATTCAGTGTCAGGACCAGGTTTAGAACTCCAGTCTCCAGGCAGTGAGCTCTATGACTCATCTGATAAACTTAAGGACAAATAGGACTCTCACCCTTGCCAGCCTACACTATTACGGGTGGAAGGTCATGTCAGAGACTATTAGGAGTTGAAGGTCATATCATCTTTAAGCTTATTTTCTCTAGATATTTAAAAATATGTTGGGCTTGATCTATGATTTTGTATTTGATCTATGACCTCACTGTAACTGCAATTTTGAAATTCTCACGATATTTAATTTTCACTATTAAAATAGAAGTTCCTTTCCAGAAGCTTTTGGATTGATACCCATGACTTTTAGTCATGCAATCTAAATGTGGTTTGTTTTTAATCTATGGACTGAATCCTACTGCCATGGGAATTCATATGAGTTTTGCCATTGACTTCAATGGGAACAGGATCAGACCCAATGTCATTAATTGGTTGGTTAAACTCAATTAAGGGGTGTATGTGTGTCTTTTTTCTTAAACATACAGGACATGATGGCCGAGCAAGATTCTCAGTATCTTATTGAACTGGATGGAAATAAGCACCCTAATGAGCTCTTTGCAGTAAGTACACTGCACATAAACTAAGACAATTTACACTAGAAAAGAACCTGTGTGCTGTAGCTATCATCTCTATTAAAATGATATTGGCAACATTATTGCTCTATTACTCATGACGCTATTGCTAGAAAATAACTTCTTTGGGATGCCTGTTTCACTTGTTACTGCCAAAAGAAATCTAATTATGCTTACTAAACATTCCATATCTTAGCAACAAGCCATATCTTGTTGCATCAGGTTATCATTGGCATCATTTAATATAATTTGTTAAATTGAACAACACCATTATTAGCATGGATGAAGTTATAAAGGCATTTACATTATACTCCTGATTATCCAGATAGCCTGGGCAGGATATAGATTTTATATGGATAATCGAGAGTTTGGATAATGGAGAAGACAGGAATCATTCAGTAGCAGGGGGACCTGTCCCACAGCTGGGCGCTCGGCCTCCTCTTCCTGGCAATCCTGGAAATCCAGGGATTTCTGTTCTGCCCTGCTTACTCACTCCCATGACAGCAGGCCTCAGAGGGTTCCCTGCACTGCCACAGAGCTAGTGATACCCAATCCCTGAAGGCGCAAGATGTAGGGCAGAGCAGAGACCCCCAGCCAGCCTCTACTCTGCCCTGCTAGGACAGCAGCCTTCCCTCCTCCTTGCACCTGCAGGGATTGGGTGTCAGCGGCCCTGCAGCAGATCAGGGAGCCCTCTGCAGCTCCGTTGTCATGGCCCCATTCCCTCCCTCCTATGACATCTGGGATGCAGAGGGTTCCCTGCATTGCTGCAGGAGCCATTCAGCATCAGGGTGACCTCTACCATGGCTTGGGGCTTGTATTACATAAGAACATAAGAATGACCATACTGGGTCAGACCAAAGGTCCAATATCCTGTCTTCGGACAGCGGCCAATGCCAGGTGTCCCACAGGGAATGAACAGAACAGGTAATCATCAAGTGATCCATCCTCTATCACCCATTCCCAGCTTCTGGCAAACAGAGGCTAGGGACACCATTCCTGCCCATTCTGGCTAATAGCCATTGATTGGCCTATCCTCCATGAACTTATCTAGTTCTTTTTTGAACCCTGCTATAGTCTTGGCCTTCACAACATCCTCTGGCAAGAAGTTCCAGACAGGATGTTGTGTGAAAAAATACTTCCTTTTGTTTGTTTTAAACCTGCTGCCTATTAATTTCATTTGGTGACCCCTAGTTCTTGTGTTTTGAGGAGGAGTAAATAACACTTCCTTATTTACTTTCTCCACACCAGTCATGAATTTATAGACCTCGATCATATCCCCCATCAATCGTCTCTTTTCCAAGCTAAAAAGTCCAGTCTTATCTCTCGTCATATGGCAGCCGTTCCATACCCCTAATAATTTTTGTTGCCCTTTTCTGAACCTTTTCCAATTCCAATATATCTTCTTTGAGATGGGGCGACCACATCTGCAATGCAGTTTTCAAGATATGGGCATACTATGGATTTCCTCCTCCTTGCCGTCCAGTCTGGGGTCATTGCTCTATTATCCGAACCTCTGCGTTATCCAAACACCTTCATTGTCCCCCAGCATGAGATACATAGGGGACAAGAAAGGGATTCAGTTAATGTAGAGATTTTGGATAAATGGGATTATAGTCTACTAATGTTTTTCAATTATTATTCAATAAAATATATTTTACAGTGTTAGTTTAGCATAGCTTAACCTAAAATATAATTCAGCCATTTTAATGGCATTGCTTAGCATTGCAATGGACATGGATTACATTTGTGGATCATGTTTTACATTTCTCAGAAAGTCTACAGAGTCTGTGGGCTTAGCCCCTGTAGTTGAAGTTAAATTCTCATGTCACTTTATAGCCAACTTTCCTCGTAACTAAAAAGCGGTGTTGATGAGCAATGATGGGAGTCCTGTCCTGTGCTTCAGCCAGACAGGTGTTTGTTGCAACATGGGGCAGCGAGGGTGAGGTGTATAATAGAAAAAATGGGAGTGTCTTCAACCTCATGGACAGTACTCCATCACTGCCATTTCACCATATTCTCACTCCCCTGAATACAAATTATGACCACACTCCAGTAAGGACTTATACATGTGTTTAACTTTACTACTTGACTTGATTGTGCTTAATTTTATTACTCATGGTAATTTTATTTTATTACTCATGGTAATAAAATTAAGCACGTGTGTGTTTGCAGAACTGGGGCCCAAATTTATATCAAAACAGTAAAATAGATAGATTCAATATGAATAAATATATTAAAGATCATCTGGTTGTGTAATAATACCCATAGTCTGTTTCTACCCACCCCTGAATAATGGTAAAGCTCATTATATGCTCATCATGGCAAAATTTGCTTTCTTGGTCTCAAGAATATTTGCATGCATACTTCCTGTACCTAGGACAGGAGCTTGTATCTTAGCTACATTGTAATATCAGTTAATTCCCATTGACAGGCTTCGGGCTGGTCCACAGTAGGGGGAGGGGCGGATCGATCTAAGATACGCAACTTCAGCTACGTGAATAACGTAGCTGAAGTCAAATATTTTAGATCGATTTCAAAAGGTACTTACCCTGGTCCACACCGCAGCAGGCAGGCTCCCCCGTCGACAGCGCTTCCTCCACTTGCGGAGCTGGAGTTCCGGTGTCAGCGGGGAGCGGCTCTGGGATCGATTTATCGCGTCTAGACGAGACGCGATAAATCGATCCCAGAACATCGATAGCTACCCGCCGAATAGGGCGGGTAGTGTAGACGTAGCCTTCTTTTTTAATGTATTTTTGCTTAATGAACAACAAAAACTTGTACTAACTCCCAAGTCTATAAACAGATTCTAATCACCAAAGGAAATCATTTCAATTCTCTCCTGACCCATTTTATCACACTCCACGAAAACCCTTTTCGTGCAGGTCTCACCCACTCCCTGAGGAGTAGAAAGAGTTTGCAGTATTATCTATTCTCCCCAGCTCTAGACCATTTACAATTCTGGGACTAACTTAATGAAGAGGGGCAGGAAGGTTAGGGCTGGAGTAAGAGGTTTCTGCATGGTCTATCCCCACTGAACTTTCAATGGGAACTCTGCTGAATATGTAACAGGGCCCCTGGCTGTACTACTGGGCAATGCTGTCAGGGCCCTCCCTAGGCATATGCAGCATACACAGCTGCATAGGGCACCCGAAAATTTGGGGAACCCCTGGGTCATAGTGTCTACCCTCCTGCTTCTTCCTATCCCTGTTCTGACTCTTCGTACAGGCTCCCACAGCTAACTGCTGCAGCCTTGTCACGCATCCTCTGGAGGGGATCTAGTAACTTAAAAGTGAAAAACCTTCCAGCCTGCCAGACCTGTTAGTACAACATTGAAACTGTTAAAGAGCCATTCAAGTGGTAATGAAGCCATTTAACAGGCATTTGCCAACCCCCAGGTATATACTGTCAGTTTCTGAATTTACTGACAAAAACAGTGCATTATTGTAATATTTACTCAGAACATGTTAGTCTACAGGACCTTAGTTTAAAATTTGCTTTAAAAATATTTCATTAGTGTGTTGCTGAAGATGATAAAATCTCATCTCTAAAAAATCCTTGAAGAGAGCCCTTAAAGGGACCACACCTCTTTCCTGCCAGATAGCTGGACAAACGAGTTTCCCTTTCTTTACTCCTGACTATTTGATGAACTAGTTTTAAGAGAACCCTCTAGCAAAATCAGTACGATATAAAATCCTTTGTTATGCCTAAAATCTTTGGAAACATATTTGTTAAAGTTGGTGAAATTTCAAACATGTCTATTGTTATGGCGATCACACAAAGTAAATTAGTGTTCCCTTATTCTAAAAGCAATGAACATTGTTATGAACACACTAAACCTCTGTGACTGATTAATTTAAAATAATGTCTATTTCAGTGAGTTAAATATGTAGTAATCTAGAATGATTACTTTATCAAGGTTTAAGAGTACATTTAAAATATAAAATCAGCATAGAAATACTGATTAAGAAAATGTAAAACAGAGAAGGGCTGCATCATGTATTCCATAATATTTAACGTTGTATTCAGCAGGACAGCTGACTTGCCCTTACTACAAAGTTTTTGCAAATAAATCTCTGACAAACTTCAAGGTGTATATCAAAAAACCCTTGACTGACATTTTTTATTCCCAAGTTTAGTGCTTTTAATTAGGTACCTTCTGCAGAAGTCTTCACCTTCTGGTATGCAGTGGAAAACATGCTCCATTTTCTTTAGGAAGAAATTGCAGAAGAATGTTTTTTTCAAATGTCATTTGCTTCATTTGGGTTCGGGGATTTGGCTGGAAGAGGGTGATCAGGGAGGGGGAGGGAAGAAAGGAGGGAGACAGTGGGGAGAGGGTGGGGCCTGGGCAGAGTGGGGAAGGGACCTGGGGCAGAGCAGGGGTGGAGTATGGGCGGGGTCACAGGTGGGCTGGGGAGCTAGCCTCCCCAAGCGGCAGCTTCACCCACCGACCATGACAGCAGGTAAGAGCGGGTCAGCTCCCTCACACCCAGTGTGCACTGCAGTCTCCTTAGACAGGGACAGTATTCACAGAGCCGAATGCATCGGCGCCACACATTCTGAATGAGGGAGAGGGTACGGGGCTCTCTGCGGGGAACTGTGACTCTCCGCTGCCATGAGATGGGCCGGGCTGCTCGGTATCCTTTGCTGCCTCAGGCATAGGGGCACGAGTTTAATAATACTGCGTAGGGCCCCATAAATCCTAAGGATGGCCCCGAATGCTGTGTGTACCGGCAATATATAAATACCAAGTTATAATTTTCAAACACATTAAGAATCTTTTCAGATCACAAAAACAATATTAAATGTTAATTTATTCAAGATAATTTTTTTCTTTAGTCAGTGATAGCCCGGCTTCAATCTATGGGCCTTCGAAATGGAGCTCTTATAACCAGACTTCAAAACCCAGAAGAAGAGCTCTCAGAGGGGATGGAAACTGTAAGTGTGATATTTGCATTTCTAGAAATTTGATTGCCTGCAGTAATTACAGTATTTGTGCATTATCCTTTATATTATGTACTTTTGCTATGATAACTTTGTTTTAAACACCCTGCTTTATCATCAAAGATTATAAATTCAAGCAGTGGGGGCATCTACAGTGTGTTAGTGTGGCAAAGTGGATTTAAAAAAATTAGTTTCACACCTCCCCATGTACAGATCAGAACTTTAGTAAATATTTTTAGATAAAACAAATATGGGAAGCATATGCCTTTAATCACAAAAAGGATTGAATCTGATTAAGAAGGCTTTGGACTGGACCTATTTTGAAAAAAAACCTAGAGAAAATCCTTCATAAAAACAGATTTGTTGAAAGAAAATTTTGGTCAAAGAATAAAAATCCCATCAGCAGGCTGGTTTCATACCATTTCCATTTTTCCCCTGAAGGCTTTGTGACATACCTGATGATAAAAAACAAAAATAAAAACCCATGTGCTCAGTTCCTAAAAACAGACACATTTTACTTTCCACATTAAAGTAGAAATGAGGTAGATTAGTGTTGACCTCTTCTATCTTTATCATTGTGTGTCATTTTTGTAGGGAGGTTTCCTGAAAAAGATAAGTCCTGTGGGTCCCTTCTATGTACAACTGAAAACATAGATGTCTTACACACAGACAAATCTTAGGGCTCATCAGTATGATATCCTTTGACATCCTTTATACTAATAAGCATGCATAGTGATCTTTCCTGTTGTGTCACCAAATCATCAGATTTGAAAAGTTGCTAGTGAGACCTTCCTAACTATGGTTACTTTTACAGAAAAAAATATATTTTCACAGAATACATCTTTAATAGATCCTGTGAATGGTCAATGAGTACGGTTCCTGTGTACTGAGAAAGACAAAAAGTAATTTTGATAATGGATATGTTTCCCATCCTTTGTTTGATATGTCTTGCAAATAGTTCTGTCAAATGATTAATATATCATAATTGGCATTTCCATTCCATAAACCTAGAACAGAAGTGTTTGCATCTCCTCAGCTTTGGTCTCCTCTTTGCCCCTCAAATACAAATCTCCTTAGCTAGGGATTACTTGTACTCCCAATGTATTTTAGACTCTCTTTCTCCCAATGTCCTACAACTCACTTCCTCTCTTTAAAGTAGCATTTTAAACTTTCCTTTAGTTTATTATTGAGTCTTTTAGTAATACCAGCTCTGAAGATATAATGTAAGTTATTAGTGCTTGATGCTCTTTTAAAAATATATATATCCATTTTTACTACAAATCCTTTTAAAAAAAACAGGGTTCTGTTTAAAAAAGAAATATCTCAAATAGTTATTCCTTACAGTGGTGTACTGCTAATCTGAAAAAAACTTAATGAATTCACATATTTTGGTTTTAAAATAGCTACTAAGCACGATGCAACAATTCTTTAAGAATGGTATACTCACTTTCTTAGAATATATTTCAAAATGATAAACCACACAAAATAGGGCATATACAAAATATAGGGGAAAAGGTACGTGTACTTTAATTGTTGTTCTAATTAACAGGATGAACTTTTCCGGACTCTTTCATCCTTGAAAAAAATAGCACCTAGATACCGATGGTGTAGAAGCAGGTGGGGTCGAGCATGTCCTGTAGCTTTAAAAGAGGGTAACATTGCAATGGGGCTTCCAGATTTAGCTGTCAGGTAAGCAGAATTTGGTATGATTTGGGTGTTTAGATCTAGGTTTTAAGATTAACCATATATATTTTTCAATTTTTTTAAAGTTTCCTAGGTAAAATGTATTTATTTTCATCTCAAGAAGCATTGAGAGCATTTATGTTGAATCCACGTCCCTATCTGCTACCACCTATGCCACTTCCTCCTTGTAAAATATTAGTATTTGGACCTCCATTATCTGGAAAAACAACTCTTTGTAACTGGATTGCAAATAAATATAAAGGAAAGGTGGGTATATATACATATTTTAAGTAACTTGTAGGGTTAGACTTCCAGATTTTAGAATGTTATTTGAATAGTAGTAAGGATGTTAGATGTAAGATACCATACATATGCTCTTCACTTCTGTTTAAAAGTAGTACATATTGTTCAGATTGTCTTTAGTCACAGCAGTTTGATGTGAAGACTATCGATATATCTGATCTCAAACAGTGATACATGCCACCCACTCATTCCATTAAGGCTATGTCCACACTGCATAGTAGACCCATATTCGTATACCTGCACATGCAAACCCATGCTTTCCAAGCTCATCTTTGAGCATGTACTTTGCATTGATACACACACCTCATATCTGCCCTTTATCTGCCCAGCATGTCTATATTGTGGTACACTGACCAGTATGATGCTGTAGCTTCTGGGGGTATAGCCTAGGGTTCTTAGCACCCTTGCTAGTTGTAGTGACTCTAAAGCTTAGTTTATGTTATATTGTGGGATAACTTGTTTATCCATTCTGCAGTACTTGACTAGAAGTGTTCTGAGCCCACAAACACATCTAGCTAAGCTATTTTGGGTCTGCACACTCCCTGCAACATAAGTCAGCTCAGTAGGCATGTCTGGCCTGGGCATCACCAGAGCTCCATGCTCTGGAACCATCCCACCGTCTTCAAGCAGAACCCAACCTGGGAACCATGGTACCTCTCTGCATTTCCAGTTGCTTCTACAGTTGCAGGTGTTGGGGCAGGTGCAGCAGATTCCCCGCACACACACACAACTAGCAATGATGGACTGTGGGGCTGCTGCCAACTTTCTAGATGCTAAGGGAACCAAAACCCTGCAGATCCCACGCTGGCCAAAACCCACACCGGACCTGGTGGAGATGATTGATAGGTCACCCTTATTGTCGGGACCAGTGACTTAGGAGACCATCCCCTTAAAGGCCATAGTAGAAGGGCACCATGAAACAATCTGCTTCAGTGTGATCCACTCCCCATTCTTCTTGATAATTCTCAGCATTCCTTCATTGGAACAGCACTTTCCAGGTATCTTCTGGTGTGGGAAGAACATTAGTTTCTCTTCTGAATACTGTCAGAAAGTGTGCCTCCAACAAAGCAAGCAACCCCCAAGTGACCTTCGCCCATGGCCCTAGAATGGGAGGAGACCCTCAGAAGCAGAACCCCAGATGACAGGGGCTAGCCAGGCAGGAGTGGCTCCAGGCCAGAACCTCAGCCCCCCTGACAAGTATTGCAACAGCTCAGACAGCATGCCATGACCAGACAGGGGCCCCAGAGACTAAATACATCCACCACTGCAAATAGGACTGATTAATCCAGGCAGCACAGGAGACTACAGCTGTGCCAGGAGGGCATTCTGGCATAGCCAATTTATAAACAGAACTGTACATGCAAAAAAACCTATGAATCTGTGCCTCAGAAGGCTAATATCCCAGACCTCTTTCAAACAAGAACAGTGTTTTTAGTAAAAGGTTAATGCTTGCTGCTTGTTTAATTTTTTTTTCAGTCCCGGAATCCATCTTACATCCCAAGTGGTGTAAGGCTGAGGTGGTTCAGAAAAATGGCGTGGCTACTGGCCTCAGCACAAGCAAAATCCACACACACACCCAGCATGTAATGACAATTATATTGGGCATAATTTGGAAATCCCTCCCATTCTTAATAGCAATAACACTAAAAATGGTGACTGCTACATACCAGGCTCTGGTTCCGGGGCTTATTGTGCTGTTTCTTCCTCTGCAGACTGCTCCCCAGTGTCATCCCCAAACAGGTCCTCCAAATATTGACCCAGGATGTCCAATATCTGATCCTCCTGTGTAGCCTGATCTGAGTCAAGAGGCAGCACTGTGGTCTGTTCTGTTACGAATTATTCCTGTTAGGACACGTACAGTTGGTACGAATTACTCCTGTTAGGACACGTACGGTTCGTTCTAGGCTGAGGCTCCCAAATAAAGACCAGTCTGCAGAGTGTTTCCAAAACTACTAGATTTATTACATTTGCAAATGTGGTATCGTCTGTTAAGCAGCACGAGACCCTGATTACAGAATACACAAAGGTTATATACTATTGGCAAAGCATGTTGCCTGCGTGCATCGGGTGTTCACACCAATAAACGAGCCTTCCCCTTATCTATGGCCAATCCCTTATGGTCACGACCCCGTGCACCCAGGCTGAAGCAGCAACATCCTTAGGCAGGCAGCAACAGGCTGACACAGCAAAGTAAGAGACAAGCAATACATTCTTATATCCAGTGTCCATTGTTCCCCTTATCGTAGACTGACTCCAGATGTCCCCTCTGGAGGCGTTGCCCCCCCTCCTCCTTAGTACATGGTGTGCTCGCCTTTGGCTAATGGCGGCAGGAGCCTCAAAATGGAGTCACATATGCTAACTTCCCTTAACAGTTCTGTGCAACTCCAGGCTCTCTTCTAGTAGTGTCCTTTGTCCTTGCTTCCTTTTTTCCTGGGTTTATAAGCATGCCATCCCTGCTCAGCAGACTGTCATGCAGGACTGTAGACTCTGTGCTGTGTGCAGTTCCCAACAACCAGTCAAATTCCTTGTAGTAGGGTAGGGGCAGCAAGCTGAGTTGTTCCCTGACATACCATTCCCATCCTTCACTTTGTGATAGGCAGTCTTGTGGTACTTACTCTGTTCCCAGCCCTGACTACCAGTCTGGTGGATCCCCAGTGCCACCAGCGTCTTTACTGTGGCTTCATAAACATGCAGGTTTCTTGTACTCCTGCCAAAGTAATGGATCTTGCTCCCCTCACACCACATCTTGGCCAGTATCTTGGTATGTTCTTCTGGCCAGCTAGCAGTGTGCTGGGTGATGGGCAACAAGCAAGGCGTAACTGTTAACAATCGAACAATCAGCATGGAAAAGGAAGAGTTAAATGGCCAGAGCTGTATTTGAACCAGGAGGTTGCTTCCATTTCAAGGGAATCACATAGGAAGTTGGGGGAGAGAATTGTGGGATAGCATTGGCAGATTGAACACAAGCGTTGCAACATGGGCTTCTGCTACTGCCATATTCACTGCTAAATGGGTGGATTTGGACACATGCTGCAGCAGAACACAGGCTCTTACTTATACCCCTGGGTGAGCCAGCCAGCCGTGTTGTGTGAGGATACTGGCATGTGTTAAAGGGCTTTGTGTATGCACCATCGCGGGGTTGAGTTTAAACATAGAGCTCAGGTTTACTATGCAGTGTAGTATACCTTAATCCTTTCAGGTAGCAATTTATTTTTACTAGTATAATATCTTTCCTTATGTTAACTGTATAAATGTTGTGACTGTCTGAGTATAGGCAGCCCTTATTGAAGGATATAGAGAAAATTGAAACAAAATTTAATCTTAAATATACAAGGCCAGAGTTTGAGAGGTGTGAAGTATCTACAGCTCCCATTGATTTTAATGGTTAGAGGGTTCTCAGCAGGCACTCAGCACATTGCAGGGTTTGGATTACATTTCTCTCCCCCTACATCTCTTCTTGAGAGAGATGCTGAGACCATTTAATTAGATATATGTTCTTAGTGGGTCATTAGTGTATACATTCAAAATGTATGGATTTGTGGAAAAAAATGCAGTAATAAGAGAAAAAAAATTCATAGCAACTTGAAAATTACTCACTGCACAAACAATGAGACAAATGTAGAAGCGACAAAGGGTCCTGTGGCACCTTATAGACTAACTATGTACTCTGTTAGTCTATAAGGTGCCACAGGACCCTTTGTCGCTTCTACAGATCCAGACTAACATGGCTACCCCTCTGATAAATGAGACAAATGCCGCTTTCACGGAAATCTGTGCAGTTTTCCCATATTTACACTATTGTAACTGACTGCAGAATTGGGTTATCTGTTCCTGAATCTGTGCATATGTTTATCTATGTATCACATTTTATTAAGATTTCATTATTTAGATTTATTCTTATGTTTTCAAATACTTTCTTTAGGTTCTTGATATGGACAAACTTATTCAACCATGTGTAGAAGAAGCAAGGAAAAAAATCATTGAGAAAGCTCGTATTGATGCAATAGATGTTGCTATTACAAACGTGAAAAATAAGCTGGAAGTTGAAAAACTGTTAAAAGAGCAAGGTGAATAAGGTGTTTCCCAGCTTTTTGGGCTGTCTCTAGTTACATAAAGCAGCTACTATTTGGGATGTTTTAAACTCTCTATCAGCACATATAAATGGTATCATGGTTATAGAGTTGTAAAGTTGTTCTGGAAAGTAATTACACAAAGCTTGACTTTGGGCTTGACTGTTTTCATAGAATCATAGAATATCAGGGTTGGAAGGGACCTTAGCAGGTCATTTAGTCCAACCCCCTGCTCAAAGCAGGACCAATCCCCAATTTTTTGCCACAGATCCCTAAATGGCCCCCTCAAGGGGCCAAAGAGGTGAAAATTTCAATTTTGCTAGAAATTTTTGCTATTCCATTAAAAAATTGTTCCCAGTTCCATGTTTCCTCCACTCCTCACAGCCCGCCTAGCAGGTTGCTGGGATCATGGGTTACAGGGCCCCTGGCTTGAGGCCTGTCCACTTGGGGGGCTGCCTCAGAGCTGAGGTTACCAAGCTCACTAACTGTAGGGCTGGTGTACTACACATGGAACAAGTCGATCCAGATACTGACCGACAACATAGTATCCATGTTCTACATCAATTGCCAAGGAGGAGCTCTTTCCCACTCACTATGCACTGAAGCCATGAAACTATGGAACTGGTGCATACTCCACAATGTAACCATCTCAGCATCCTACCTCCCCAGGTGCCAGAACACGCTAAGCAGACATTTCTCCCAGGAGCACAAATGGGAAATAAAGAGAATCCTCCAGTCAATATTCCAGAAATGGGGCTTTCCCTCTATAGACCTGTTTGCATCATCAATAAACCACAAGTGCCCACTCTTCTGCTCCAGGGCAGGACTGGGACCCCTTCCTCATCACCTGAGACGCGTCACTCATGTACACATTCCCACCAATACCGTTAATCTCATGAGTAATTCACAAGATACAGACTAACAGGGCCCATATCATACTGATTAGTTCCAACGTGGCCCGGACAAACAGGGTAACCTTACCTGATGCGCATTGTGGTCTGTGCTCCATGAACTCTTCCGCTGTAGGTGGATTTCCTCTCACAGAACAAAGGCAGGACACTTCTCCCAAATCCAGAGAAACTTCATTTCAAAATGTGGCTCCTACATGGTTCCAATA
This sequence comes from Chelydra serpentina, assembly GCA_037349315.1. Taxonomy (NCBI): domain Eukaryota; kingdom Metazoa; phylum Chordata; order Testudines; family Chelydridae; genus Chelydra; species Chelydra serpentina. The sequence goes on from JBAIAC010000010.1 coordinate 53,157,613, forward strand.
CGATGAATTAGCCTGCTCAGAATGAGTGAAACGTGTTATTAAATAGCAAGAGAGCCACCACTCACAATACTTATCTCCAGAAATGGAAAAGATCCTTACTATGGTGCCAGCCAAAACCACTGACTGCAGTCACAGCGCCACTCCCATTAATACTGGACTACAATACTGGAACTGAAGGAATCAGACTTATCCATAAGCTCAATTAAAGTACACCTAGCGGCTATTACCGCCTTTCATCCTACATTTGAGGGAACCTCCGTATTTGCACACCCAGTCACTAAACACTTCCTCACTGGCATACAGAACATTTACCTAGAAGTCCGACAACCTGTAGGGGTTTAAACCTTTTGCTTATATACCTTATATGCATATATGCCTTATATGCCTCATGAGAGCCCCTTTTGAAGCCTTGGTGAACTGCTCACCACTCACAAATAATCTATCTATGAAAATCGCATTTTTGGTCATGATCACCTCAGCTATATGAGTGAGTGAGATCGGGGCACCGATGGCTAACCCCCCCATGTCATATTCTGTAAGGACAAGGTCACATTGAGACCACACCCAAAATTTGTACCTAAAATATCAACATCCTTTCATATAAATTAACCCATGCACTTCCTCACATTTTACCCCAAACCACATGGAAACTCATAAAAGGCCATTCTACATACACTAGACATCAGGCGAGCCATAGCGTTCTACTTAGATAGAACCAAGCCCTTCTGGAAATCTCCAAGGCTGTTTATTTCCACAACAGAACTCTCCAAAGGATGCACAATATTGACCCAGAGACTATCCAAATGGCTCTCTACATGTATCCAACTTTGCTATCAATTGCATAACACAAAACCCCCACAAGGGATCAGATACAACTCTACACATTCCATAGCAATGTCTATAGCCTTCTTGAACAATGTACCTCTTATTGACATATGCGGGGCAGCTACCTGGGCTTCTGTGCATACCTTCACAAATCACTATGCCATCACTCAAAGTTCTATGTCAGATGCTATAATAGGCCTTACTGTGCTCTCTGCAACAACACATGCGAATCTGAAGCCCCTTCCATCTACAGTGGGGCACTGCCCTACAATCATCTGAAGTGGAGCACTCACAGGGACATCACTTGTAGAAGAAGAGAGGGTTACTCACCTTGTGCAGTAACTGAGGTTCTTTGAGATGTGTGTTCCACTAGCCACCCTCCTCTCCTCCACTTCAGAGTTCGCTAAAAGAGCTCTGCGGTAGAGAAGGAACTGAAGGGGTCGGGTCATGCACGCATTAGATGAGGTGCCAATGGCACCGCAAGATGACTACTATACATGCGTGCCCCAACCGAGCACTGCTACCGAAAATCTCCAATCTGTGACACAGGGACACACGAACACCAGCAGTGAAGCACTCACAGGGACACTCATCTTGAATTACTGCACAAGGTGAGTAACCCTCTCTTATTTTTAGGAGTACATTAAGTAACCAATGGAAATATCCATTCAAATTTTGATGAGCTTTGTTGAAGGTTTTGAGATATCAACTCACTAATGAGAATGTCCTATATCCATTCATCATCTTTTGCCTCATTCTCCTCTTCTTTTTAGTGATTTTGTGCACTGAATGAAGCTAAAGAATGTCAGTGTGAAGTGGGTTTCTACAAACTTTCTACATAGAACTCACATTGACTGACTAGAACAAGGACAGCTGAGTCACCTACCACTTCTCACCAGTATAAAAAAAGTCAGGAGCCTCCTCCGTGATTAGAACATGGATCATGCTGATTCTGTTAACCACCAACCTGTACTAAACAGTATAAGCTGCTAACTAGGGTCACTGTTAGCCACTGCCCTGTGCTTTTAAATAAGACACAATGATGAACTAGTGTAATAGTTAATATGTATTAAACAATTGGTTTTCACACAGATATCAGTCCCCTTTTGCTTTACCTCCCTATGCCAATCACAGCTGAGAACACAAGGCTCACACCTCCAGTATGATCCCAGACCTCCAATTCTGCAGCTCTTGACAGCTTTACTCTACTTTTTTGGCCATCATGCACATGGGGATCAGAAAAGCAAAGCTGTCATGGCACAGCACACAAAGAAAGGTCCTCAGAATAGAGTGCAAAGGGCACCCTCTTCTCATCAGATCTCAGTGTCAAGAAAATTGAGGCGGGAAAATGATGTCTCTATGCAAGAGGGTTGAGGGGATGATGGAGGTGGCTGGTGGTATTTCTAACTTTATGGAGGAGACAAGTGGTTGCAAATGTTGCGTTTTCCTCTCTTGCTATTGTCCAAGACGCTGCTGCTGGTGTTCTTGGCTTCACGCAGGCTACCAGTATGCTGAGTTGTGGGGAGGAAGCCAGCAGTTGCATCAGATTTCATGGGCATTCTGTGTTCCAAAAAAATATATATCTAAGTTTGACAATCATTGCACTCTATCAAGAGTATAGAGATGCTCACATCAAGTGTGCTGTATAATGTTTTTAAACGCTTTTTCTGTTTTGTTTTTTAACTTTTTCAGGTACAGTATTTTGCTTCTGTTTTTATTCAGGACAAATAGTTACTGAAATTAAGGTCAAAGAAGTAATTTCAAAGAATTGTGATTTTGTCTTATGCTATGACTTCTGTAAATGTAATGATATTTCACAGCTGCAATAGATGCCCAAGAATCTAGTAGTTACAAAGAAACAGATGAATATGAAGAAAGTGAGACCACTAAGCCTGAGGAAGAAAGAAGCGTGGAAGATCAGAGTAGAGAAACAAGATCTGACACCAGCAAAGGTAAATAAAAGTTTATCTATTTTGTCCCACAACCATTATGTGCTATCCAAGTGCCTTATATTCAAAATAGAAAATATATTTCTTTCCCTTTCTCCTTTTCTCATCTCCATTGTCAGAATATTTTAAATCTCCTTCTTTGTTGTTCTGCAGAAAAGCTAAACTGAAAACGTGAGTTTTGCAATTTGTTCAGAAAGCAGTGAGGTTAGGTACTCTTGATGCTAATGCTACATTTCTCCATGTGCAAAAAGATCCCATTGACTTTGATAGGAGTTAGGCATGCATTTTGGTGAAAAGTCTAGTGTTTCCATACACTTTTTTCCCTATAGCATAAGAGTTTTTCATAGGTGACTAAGAAAACAAAGTACTAAAGGCTGTGGTGCATACACTGGCAATACTTCAGATGCCTTTATTCTGTTGATACATATGCAACTCTTATGCTTCCAGAAGGCACACATCTGATTCAACCTTCCTTACAATCTCCACATGTCCATGTCAGTCTCAGACTTCCTTCACATTCAACTCACAGCCTTCACAATCCAGCTTACTTTTCTTTCATAACTGACCAATCCCTCCACACCACATACTCATTCTCAACTCACACATGCTGAGTACCCAGCTCTGTGTCTTTCATATCTTCTCCACATACCACATACCCAATTCACACACCTGCATAACCCTCCACAACCAATCCAGCTACAATACTTTGCCATTGACTTTATCTAAATGTTTATATTTTGTAATGGATTTAGGATATCGGGTATTTAGAAGGAATGGGTGGGGAATGACTTGGGTGTAGGGGATGTGAGCTGTGAAGGAATGGAAGTTGGAGCTGTGTAAACATGAGTTATGTAAAAACATTCTAAAGGTATAATTAACTAAATTATATATAAACAAATGAATTAGTGTTGCACTGTAATAGGTATTAATATTTATGTTCACACAGAAAAGACTGACAATTCTTCAGAACAAGAAGGTGAATCATCAGGTAATACTGATTAATACACCCAAACCCATAAGTGTCTGAAATATAATTCAGGTAAATATGTACCATGCATGTAATTGATATAAACTTTGGGGCCAAACTTTCTGCAGTCCTTAGTCTCTGTCTGACACTATTTGCATGTGTTGTAAGACATGTAAGCAATTTTATATGAGATATATGTGATTAAATGGTGGGAGCTTTATCTAATATAATTACTCAGGGCCCATTTCAGCAACCCTCCATTATGTCGAGTAAGGATGGTGGAACCAATCAGGCCCTCAGTGATACATAGGACATCTCAGAATTTACAGATATATCAACATATTAAAATTATTGAAGATGGAAATAAATGTATGTACTATAGATGGAATGCATAGAAACAGCTAGAATTTGTGTTCTTCTTGGAGTGATTGCACATGTCCATTCCACCGTACATGTGCGTGAACCTCGTGCACAGTTGTCGGAGATTTTCCCCTCATCTGTATCTGTTGGGCCTCTGTTGCCTCGTACCACTGCACACAGGTATAAAGGGCCAGCTGCCCCCAACTCCCCTCTGTTCCTTCCTACTGCTAGCAATGGTGGTGGTGGTGGTTTGAGCTATGATCTTTGTATCTACTTACTTCCCTTCGTTAGTGCATATATACCTGTAGCGTTAGTTTTTAGTATTGTATAGGATATCTGTAAATAGTGTGGGAAGGCACCTTCTCAGTCTCACTAGCCTCAGCTGTTTTTAGCATTGGCGAGACAGGCTTTTGTAAAACAGTCCCTCTTGGCTGCACAGGGGAAGTCTGTTCCTTCCCTCCACCAGTCTTTTGGGCTTGTTTTCCTCCCTTATGGGAGGGAATGCAGCCTCCCTTCCTGGTGAGGCTCGCTGTCTTGCTGCTCCTAACCTACTGGTAGCATGACTCCTTCTCTGTTTCCCTGTTGTCTCAGCTGGGGAGGGTTTTAAAAAGGTCTCAGGCAGCCCCTCGTTGGAATCAGCTGATCCTAATTAACCTCAGGTAATTCCCTCCCAGCTGATCCTAATTGATCTCTGGTAACTCTCGCCTCAGGTGAACCTGATTGACCTGTAGTCACTCCTCCTTAGTTGATCGGGAGGAGGGCCTTTTAACCTTCTGGGACTGTTTTCTACCCCCTCCTTGCAGCTGTCTGTCCTGAATTTATCACAGTAGTTATAAGAACAAGTTTAGATTAGTATTTTTTTAGTGTAGGATTACCAGTGCCCAGTTGGGTACCCAATTTGGTACCAAACTAATGCCCTGTTCTCCTGGCTTCAGGGCCTGTTGTTCATGTAACAGATCTATGCCAGTGAGTGACCTACACCTCAGCTGACTTAAGTGTTTGTTTGGGAGAGGCTCATGTAAGTGACAAATGTCACATTTGTAGAGGTTTCAACCACTAATTGAAAATGGACAGGGTTGCCTGACTCGAGTACCTGCTTAAGTTGTCTATGCTTCATCCACTGTCATAACTTTCCCACTCTGTATGGGTACCAAGAACATCTAAGTCAGTTAGGAGTGCTAGACTTAATATGACGGAGTCCACAGGCAGATCCCCATTACTGGTGCCTAAGAAGAGACTGCATAAGTCTCAGTACTGGGACCTTCCAAGTCTACTACAAAGGCTCTGAGTGGACGCAAGGACTCAGAGGGGAGCTCAAAGAAGTCGCACCCCCAGGAGTAGTCTATAAACCAGGAGGGATTGCCGATTCCAGAATCCAGAAAGGGTCAATTGAGACCAATCTCTGAATGACTAGCGCACCTTTTGGTACTTCAGACACAGGGTCCCTTTTCTGTGCTGTCAACACCTGAGGTTTTTGAGATAGTCAGGGAGATCCATGACCTGTTGGTGCCGTCTTCTCCTGCGATTCAGGAACCTCAGTACTGGTATTGGAACTACACACTTCTACAGTCCCAACTCCAGAGCACTGTTGAGAACCAACCACTTCTTCTCTCATGGCACCTCTGCATAGGATTCAATCTAGAGGCAAGCCAGCATAGATATTACCAGTATCTTCTTCTCCAGACTCAGAACTTGGCTCTCGGGTACTGATGGGGTCAGTTCCCCCATGGTGTGTGGAAGGGGCTCCTCATCAGACTCAGAAGCTGAATCTTTTGTGTCCCAGGTATGCCCAGTAGCCCCAGTGGGGTGCCTGCCTGCCATGTTACCAATCACAGCCTCAGCACTCTAAGATCCAGTGGCCTCACATAGCTGGGTCCTACCTCAATACCAAAGGCACTATTGGACCCCTAGGGTCTTCCCTCCACGTTAGCGAGCCTCTCTGCTCCATTCCCACCTTTCTACATCAGCTAGGCACCAGGAGCATCTGCAGGACGGTCATCATCTTCTCTTCCCTGGTACTAAGATTAGTTCTATGCAGATGGAACCTCTTGCTCAGTACTCTTCTGTAAAGGAATTGGAGGCGGGACCTCCTCAACACACTTAGCCTCTTTTTCTTCATCACCTGATGAGGCAGTAGTGAATGAGTCTACCTCTCCCCCTCCTGATGATTTCAGAGCTCATCCAGATTTGTTGAGGAGGGTGGCTGCAGCTCTGGATATCCAAACAGAAGAGGTACAGGAAAGGTCACACAGGCTCATGGACATTTTTGCCTCTGAAGGACCCTCAAGGGTAGCTCGCCCTATTAATGAGATTATCCTGCAATCTGTCAGGATTTTATAGCAGACCCCATATTCTCTTCCTCCAGCTGCTAAAAGGATGGAGAAGAGCTATTATGTTCCTTTACAAGGATTCGAACATTTCTACAACCACCCTCCTCGGGCTTCCTGGTGATTGCTGCTGCCAGTCAAAAAAGAGAGGCAGGGACTCCAGGCTTCTTACTCCAAAGGGAAAGGAAGAAAATAAGTTAGACATTTTTGACAGGAAACTTTATTCCGCAAGAAGTTTACAGCTTAGGATTGTGAACCAGCAAGCTCTGCTCGGTCACTACAATTTCAGCCTATGAGGTAATATCCTGAAGTTCAAAGACAAGCGTCATAGTGAGACAAAGCAGGAGTTCTCTGTAATAGTGGAGGAGGGCAAATTAGTTGCCTGGACAACATTGCAGGCAAACCTGGATGAGGCAGACTGCAGCTCGAGCTACAGCTTTCTCCGTCACTATGCGGTGTTCATTTTGGCAGCAGTCATCAGCCTTCCCTAAGAGGTGCAACAAACACCTTCAAGACCTTCCTTTTGAAGGTCCCTCACTGTTTTCTAATGAAACAGAAGAGAGACTTCATAGTCTGAAGGATTCAAGGGCAACCCTTATGTCTCTGGGGATCTATAGATTAGCAGCAAAAAGAAAGCCCACAGCATTCCCAACAGCTTCAGACCTTCTGTAAGGTCTGAGGCCTTTTTCTGTAGTAAGCAGCAGCAACCATAAACTAGGAAGCAGAGAGTCACATCCTCACGTTCCACCTAAATTGCACCAAAACAATGTAATATTGAGCTGTTAAGAAGGCACTCTTGTCCTAATAGTACCCACCATCACCAGATAAAGAAACAGAACTTAAGATGGTTAAAGAAAACGTTGTTTGATAGCATTCTGTCTGACAAGGAATCACTTATCAACAGTTGTGCTTGTGAAATCTATACTTTATTGTTTTGCCTTTATGGTCCCTATTTCTCCATTGTTTATCTGTATGGTTTCTGTCTGATTCTTTGATTGTTTCTGTCTGTTGCATAACTAACTTTGCAAGATTTAAATCAACTAAGGTGGTGGGGTATGATTGGCTAAAGAATTGTTTCATAATGGGTTAGGATTGGTGAAAAATACTGTTTTGTAGTACTTTAGTTTTAAATGATTAGTTAAGGTATAGCTAAGCAGGACTCAAGCTGGGGTCCAAAAGGAAGCTCTTTGGAACCTAACTCCAGGACACAGCTGCCTACCTACACAGAGAGGGAATCATAATATTCCCCTACTTAGACAACTGTCTGCTGAAAACATCAGCACTACAGACAGCCATAGACTCCACCCAACGTACAATAAATATGTTCACCAGCTTAGGTAGGACTTCACATAAACATACAAAAGTCTACCCTAATACCTGTCCAACGCCTGGAATTCATTGGAGTAGACCTCAACTCCCTCAAAGCAACTGCCTCCCTACCAAGAAAACACTTTCTGACTCTAAGCACCTTGATCTCAACAGTACAGAACAGCCCGCAAGTGGCTGCCAGAACTTGCCTCAAATCCTAGGCCACATGGCCGCCACAACCTTCATCGTCTGACATGCAAGACTACACAGGTGGTATCTACAAGCATGGCTCCGGACAAATTATATCCCACACAGGCACAGCATAAACAAGCTCATCATCATGCCCAATACAGTCAAGGATTCCCTTTTAAGGTGGACCAATCTAGACGACATCAGCAGGGGGTTGCCATTACTATAGAATCCACCATTGCTCACCATTACCATGGACATTTTGTACAGGGCCGATGGTCTATGGCCGAGTCCCATCTTCATATCAACCGGCTGGAACTACAAGTGGTTCGAAACACCTGTTCTCACTTCCTACCACTAATCAAAAACAAAATGGTACAGATTCTCACAGACAATGTAGCTTGTATGTTCTACATAAACAGACAAGGGGAAGCATGATTGCACTCCCTATGTGTAGAAGCCATGCATCTTTGGCAATGGTGCATCAAACATAATGTCCATGTTATAGCATCATACCTATCTGGCTGCCAGAACATCACAGCAGATACCCTGAGCAGGAAGTTTTATCATGACCACGAATGGGAGTTGAATACGTGGGTAATCCTAGATATTTTTCAGATGTGGGGGTTCCCAACAATAGACCTCTTTGCAACCACACAAAACTCCAAATGCCTCCAGTTCTGCTCCAGAGCAGGAGTTGGCTGACACTGTCTGAGCAATGCCTTCCTCATCAAGTGAAACACTCCCCTCCTATACGCCTTTCCTCCCACCTCCCTTCTAGCTATAGGCACTGACTCCATGGGTGCTCTGGGGCTGGAGCACCCACGGGGAAAAATTGGTGGGTGCAGAGCACCCACCGGCAGATCCCCGCTGCTCCCCCCGCCCCAGCTCACCTCCGCTCCGCCTCCTCCCCTGAGTGCGCTACCACCTCCTGCTGCTCTCCCCTCCCTCCCTCCCTCCCAGGCTTGCCGCCAAACAGCTGATTCCCATGGCAAGCCAGGGAGGGAGAGGGGAGAAGCGGAGTGGCGGCGGCGCGCTCAGAGAAGGAGGAGGCGGAGCGGAGGTGAGCTGGGGCAGGAAGCAGTTCCTCTGCCCGCCCCCCCGAGGGTTACTTCATGCGGCCCTCCCCGCACCCCTCAGCCCCAGCTCACCTCCGCTCCGCCTCCTCCCCTGAGTGTGCCGCTGCTCCTCTTCTCCCCCCTCCCTCCCAGGCTTGCCGCGCGAAAGCCTGGGAGGGAGGGGGAAGAGGGGGAACGTGGCGCGCTCGGGGGAGGAGGCGGGGCCAGGGCAGGGATTTGGGGAGGGGTCCAATAGGGACAGGGAGGGGCAGAGTTTGGGCGGGGACTTTGGGGCAGGGGTGGAGTCGGGGCTGGGGTGGAGGGGGGTGCAAGCACCCACCGGCACTGACAAAAGTCGACACCTGTGCTCCTAGTTGTGTACTCCACAAGATAAAACAAGACGGAGCCAGAATAATCCTAATAGCCCCCACGTGGACATGACAAACGTGGTACCCTTACCTTTTCCACCTGGCGATCGGTCCACCACACACAATCCCGCTTCTGCCTTGCTTCTATCACAGGATGCAGGTTGCGTCATCCATCCAGATCCCCAAAGACTTCATCTCAAAGCCTGGTTACTACATGGCTCTCAGGATCTGAAATGACATGTTCCTCAGAGGTACAAAACATATTATTAAACAGCCGTAGGACAACTACCCGACTCACATACATACATAAGTGGAAGCAATTCAACTCATGGTGCCAACGCAAACAGACTACATCTCTGTCAGCCCCCTTACCTCTCATTTTAGATTACTTGCTGGAACTCAAACAAACGGGCCTCTCCATGAGTTCGAGCCATGTACGTCTGTCAGCCATCACCACATCTCATCATAAAGTTGATGGAGTCTCTATTTTCACACATCCGCTTACTAAACACTTCCTAAAGGAGTTTAGATTCCTAAACTTCCTAAAGGGTCTCTCCAACTCCTATCCAGAAGTTAGGAACCCTAACCCACCATGGGACCTCAGCTTAGTCCTCTACGCCCTCACCGGGTCCCCTTTGAGCCCATGGCTATATGCTTGTTACTACACCTCTCTATGAAGGTTGCATTCCTAGTGGCCATTTCATCTGCCAGGAGAGTGTGGGAACTAGCAGCTCTCATGACAGACCCACCTTATACAATCCTTTTCAAAGATAAAGTATCTCTCAGACCACATCCTAAGTTTTTACCTAAGGTTGTCTCATCCTTTCACCTTAACCAACCTATATACTTACTGACACTTTTTCCGAAACCACATATGGACAGACGACAATCTAGACTACACTCATTGGATGTCTGCAGGGCTATAGCCTTTTACATCCATAGAATAAAATCTTTTCGCAGGTCTCCAAAACTGTTCATTTCAATCACCAAACGATCAAAAGGCAATGCTATTTCCAAACAATGGCTATCCAAATGGATATCAGATTGTATCAAACTTATCTCCAGCATGAATGACAACCCACTACGGGGATTCATACTCATTCTGCTAGGAGTCTATCAGCCTCCATAGCATTTCTCAACAATGTTCCCATTGTGGAAATCTGTAGGACTGCAACCTGGACCTCATCACACACATTTACACAGCACTGTGCGTTGCAACAACATGCATCTTCCGATACCCTGTTTGGTCACACAGTACTTTCATCTGCTACAGCTTCAACTCCAAAGCCCCCTCCTTCCATCGGAGGGCACTGCGGGTAGTGAAGCACCCACAGGGACACCACTCGAAGAAGAAGAGAAAGTTACTTATCTTGTGCAATAATGGAGATTCTTCAAGATGAGTGTCCCTGTGGGTGCTCCACTACCCTCGCTCCACCCCTCTGCTTCAGAGTTCTATCACCAGACTGCAGTAGAGAAGGAACAGAGGGTGGGGTTGGTCGCACAGCATCAGTTAACCCCTGAAGCAGCGCGAGATGTGAACCATGCATGTGTGACCCAACCGGGCACTGCTACCATAAATCTCTGGCTATGAGCACAAGGGTGCATCAAGACCTAAAGTGGAGCACCCACATGGACACACATCTCGAAGAACCTCCGTTACTGCACAAGGTGAGTAACTTTCTCTTCCTTATCTGGATGACCGACTAGTAAGATGCCAGACCAAGTCTCAGGTACCCTCCAACATAGACATTATTCAAACCACTTTTGATGTGTTGGGACTTCTAATCAATACAGAGAAATCCATCCCGTCTCTTGTTCAAAGAATAGAATTAATTGGGCAATCCTGGACTCTACAAAGACCTGGGCTTTCCTGCTAGAGCCATGGTTCTAAACAACGCAGGTCATTGCTCTAGATCTATAGGTGCACCCTGTTACCATAGTTTGGAACTGCCTTAAACTTCTAAGACATATGGCAGCATGCATTTACATGGTGCAGCATGCCAGACTACACCTCAGAGATCTACAGAGTTGGATAGCCTCAGTGTACTCACTGGCCTGCCAACATATACTTATGGTTTCAAGTACCTGCTCAGGTCTTGTCTTCCCTGGACTGATGGTAGAACTTATGAATGTTTTCAAGAGAGTTCCCTTTGCCCTTCCTCAGCAGACTCTCACTCTAGTCACAAGATGCATTAGATATAGGTTGGGGAGCTCACTTAGGTCCCATTCAGAGTCAAAGCCTTTGGTCTCCCCAGGATCTAAGTGGAAATTTGCTGGTACTCTTAGAGAACACAGCAGCTATCAACTATGTAAACAAGCAATGGGCTGGGGGAGGGTGACTATCGATAAAGTTATGCCAGGAGGCAATCCTTTGGAATTTCTGCATTGCCAGTTCCATCAACCTGAAAGCTGCTTACCTTCCCGGAGTTCAAAATACTCTGGCAGGCTGCCTGAGCAGGTCTTTCGCAGGTCACCATGAGTGGTCCCTTTCACCAAATGTATCCAGTTCCATTTTCCAATGGTGGAGAACTCCCCAAGTGGACCTATTTGCAACAAGAGAAAACAAAAAATGTCATCTTTTTTTTTCTCCCGTGTGGGTCACAGCCTGGGTTCACTGACAGATGCTTTCCTCCTGTCCTGGTCAAAAGTCCTGGTGTATGCCTTCCCTCCATTCTTCTGCCCAAAGTCTTATCCAAAGTCAAGCAAGATTCCACTCACCTTATTCTTAATAGCTCATTGTTTTTTGACTCTACTAGCCCTATCAGTCAGGCTTCCACTGTTTCTCCCGAGAAATGTGGATGTGATATCCCAGGACCACAGCCACCTCCTTCATCCCAACCTTCTCACCTGCTGCCTGACATGGCTGACAACCTCGGAATGAGTTTACTCTAAGAGGATGCAGGAGGTGCTGCTAAATAGCAGGAAACATTCAACTAGGTCTACTTGCCTTACTAAATGGAAGACATTCTGCATCTAGTCCATACAAAGAGGCATCCTCCCAGCTCAAGCTCTGATTTGCCATATCTTGGACTAACTGTTGTTTTTGAAAGAGCTAATCCTCGCTGTTAGTTCCATCCAAGTCCATCTGGCAGCTATTTCAGTTTTCCACCCTACTGTGGATAACTGGTCAATTTTTTCAAACCATATGCCCATCAAATTTCTAAAGGGTTTGCTCATATTATACCCTCATGTTCATAACCTGGTTCCACAGTGGGGTTTGAATTTAGTGCTTGCTAAGTTGATGGATCCCCCTTCTGAGATGCTAGCGACTTATTCTCTGTTACACCTGTCTATGAAGATGGTAACCTCAGCCAGGAGAGTAGAGGAGCTGCAGGCTTTAGAATCAGAGCCTCCCTATACAATTTTCTTTAGGGACAAGGTTTTCCTTTGACCTCACCCTAAATTCTTGTCTAAAGTGGTTTCCAAATTTCACATGAATCAAGTGATTTTTTACCAACTTCCTTTACAAAGCCCCATTCAAGTAAAGAAGAAGAAAAACTCCATACTCTAGATGTTAGAAGAGTTTTGCTTTTTACCAGGATTGGACTAGACCATTCAGGTCTTCATCTCAACTCTTCATCGTGATTTCAGATAGAGTAAAGGGCCACCGAGTCTCCACCCAGAGGATTTTTGCCTAGATTTGCATCTGTATTGGTTTATGCTACCAATTGTCTGATGTTGCACCTCCAAGTAAAATGATGGGTCACTTGACCAGGTCTCAGGTGACTTCTGCAGACTTTCTCACTTGTGTTCCCATTCTGGATATCTGTAAGGTAGCAATCTGGTGGCAACCTGGTCATCACTCCATAAACTTGCTTCTCAGTATGCCATCTCTCATCAGTCTAGAGACGATGCCAGATTTGGATAAGTGATGCTACAATCCTTGTTCAAGTAGACTCCAAGCCCACTTCCAGTTCGAACTGCAAACGAGTCACCTACAGTGGAATGGAAATGTGCAATCACTTGAAGAAGAAAAAACGGTTATCTACCTTTCCATAACATGTTCTTCAAGATATGTTGCATATGTCCATTTCACAACCTGCCCTCCTTCCCCTCTCTATCGGAGTCTTCCCAGTGGGAACTGACGGAGGTCGTGGGCAACATGGCCCTTTATATCTGTGTGCAGTGGCATCAGGGACCAGAGGGCACTTGCGCTTCCCCAGTGGGTACTGCTGAAGGGACTTTCTCTGATAACTGTGCACAAGTTGCATGCATACCTACAGTGGAATGGACATGTGCAACACATCTTGAAGAACAACAGTTATGGAAAGGTAAGTAACCATTTTTTCCCCTAAGCATTTAGCATTCCAAAGGGTCTTCGTTAGTTGCTTATAACTTACTCAAACATTAATCTTTTGGTTTTATTATTTTTCATGTCTGGTTTATGACTGAGAATGAAATGCTTCTAAAACTTTGAGCCAAAATGGTTCAGCAGCTTTTGAAACTGAAGACAGTGGGAGGGGTTGGGAGGAATACACCTATTGACATTTAAAAAAAATTTGTAATTATCTTTGAGTAGCCCTTAACTCTTTTCATTGAGGTGCTAGAACTTGAAATTTGTCAGGGACAGAGGCCCTAGATTGGACATGTGTTTTTTGGTGGCCTAGTCAAAATCTATTATGTTTTTTAAATTCTCAAAACTTGACAAGTTATGAGCATTTAAAAATATGATTTGAAACATGCCTTCAATGATTTAATAACCAGAGTTTTTAAATAACTTCATTCTCTGCCCATGTTCTCTTGGTATGGCACGTGAGCACAACAAAGCTGGATGGAATTTTAGCCTGTACTATACATTTTTGAAAAACATTGTCCAATTCAAAGTACAAGTAAATATTGAATAAAGAAAGTCTCCCTAACTCACTGTATACAAAGGAGCACAGGATGGACCATGAATCCAAACCAACTCCCATTGAAGTATTAGAACGACTCATTGATTTCAGCAGTCTTTGCATGGAGCTCCGTGTGACTGAGTCAATGTTGTGTTAGAAACAGTAATTTTTTTGATTTCCAGATTTTGTGTGATTTATTTCTCCATCATAATATTTTATTGATTTTTTTCATTTGCTATAATACACAGGCAGCCAAATTAATTCATAGTATAACTCCAATATTTCAGTGGAATTAGACCAATTTGGCCCATGATTTTTCCTGTATCACTGAAAGACATTACAATATGATGAAATATCCAGTTGAGTATGCTAAGTGGGGACTTGTGGTAGACTGTTGGAAGAATGTTTAGTGGATGATTTCTCTGTGAACACTTGGTATAAGTATGTGAAATAACTTGAAAAATAATTTTTCAAGTATGTAATCATGGCCCTTCAGACTCCACACACACATAATTTGCACAGAATTCATCTCTAACTGCAGAGATGTGCTTCAGAATCTGAGTTTTCCTTTAAAAAAACCCCATATTTCTTGACCTCATTGTTGGGAAGAAAAGCTTGAAAAATGTGAACCATGTATAGACAGGTGAAGTGGAGTCTTCCTTAGTTTTTCAGCCAGCCTGAAACAATAGATTTGAGCGATGTGAACTGTCTCACACATTTTAATGTTAACTTTTAAACCTAAAAATGACCTATAACATATTAAAAACTGAAAATATTGGAACAGAGTAAAAAAAGCAACCCTGAATTCAATATCAAAATAAATAACATAAAAGCTACTGTACTGACTGGACTATTATTTTTTAAATATGTAATTCAATAAAACTCACAATTGTGTCTGAAACTGTTACAAATTTTTCACCAGATTGAATACGACAGTGTTTAGAAACTTTGCAGCACAATTTAGGTCCATTTTACCACAGAATACATGGCACTGCATACAAAATATTAAGCAGTATTGTTTCCATGTTAGCAATATCATGGAAATGCAATTGTACCATTATACATAACCATTACTTGAGTCTCACAAACACCTTAGTAAATTGTGCAAGAATTGCCAATTACAAAATTAATCCATAAACTAGATTATATGAAAATATAATTTGAAAGATAATAATCAAGTTTAACATTATTCTTGAAGTAGTAGTATTATGATTGTAATATGCTTGCTTATTGTGTAACATAGAAGTCTCTACAAAGGAAATGCAGATTTACCTAAATGTATTATTTCTATTTTTTGACAAAAATATATTTTCCTTTAATCATAATATTCTTTTAATATTATGATATTTGATAACTATAGCAGATACTAAAGATACCACTGAGGATACTTCCACATCCAGAACTGATGGAGAAGGAACCACAGAAGAACTAAATGGTACTAATATTTTTAATTATTATAATGAGGTCTGTTTTCCAATGTTCAAATATGACAGAAGACATTCTCTGTACCAAAGAGATTATAATTTAATGCAGATATCTTGATAATGTTTATATCTCTGTGGGACAAAAATTCAACAGTGTCAAATAATGAAAAATCTTGCTATAATTTAGATTTACAAAAAGTGAGTTTGGCATTTTTGTCAAATACTAGTTTTCACACAATACATCATGCATTTTATATAGTAACTCCACAGTATATTTTTGTTACTATTTTATCAACAAGGCATATGGAAAAATTAATGATCTTGAAATCCTCCCAAAGTATTTAATCATTTCAATATATGATCTTTATTCCTGTTGTACAATAAATGAATGATTGAATGCACAGTGCTAGTCAATGTGGGTAATTGACTTACACATCTTTGGGAATATAGACCTTATAGTTTATAGCAAGGGTAGTTAATAGGCAGACCACAGGCCAAATCTGGACTGCCAGACACTTTTGAACAGACCCTGAAATTTGTATTTACTTATGATCATCATTTTTTATTATTTTCTCTGAAGTCTGGACCTTGACTATATCTTGACCAAGACATTTTGACCTCAACAAAAAATAATTTACTACCTCTGATGAGGTGCCACCTTGCACTGTGATTTTTATTATTTCTAACATACTATACTGAGTCAGAGCAGGAGAACACTTGGACTAGAAACCCACAAGAGAAGCTCTGAGGGTGCTAAAGGAAGTGGTAGTGGTGATTCAGTTGGTATCACTCTTCTCCCTGAGTCAATATTGAACTAATGCCCCTTCTGGTGTTAGAGGTCATTGTACTGTGTAAGAGGTTATCTTTTAAATGAGACATAAAATCAAGGTCTTCAGCTGTCATTATTAAATAATTAAATACATTTTGAGGGAATATTCTTCTTCAATTCATGTTGTGTAACTTCTTCAAAACTGTTATGTAGTGTTGCTGTGTTTTTAAATGACTGCTGCATTCCACCTAAGAAGTGGTTGTGTGTTAGTGATCAGTTAAGTGACTCCTGTTTATAGGACTGTTTATACACACTCATTTGTAAAATCTGTAAAATGCTGTATAAGCCTTTTAGATGAAAAATATTGTGTAACATGTAAGATATTAGCGATCTTTATTATTAATTCATTCCTTGCAAACACAATAGAAGATACATCAATAAATACATCAGAGTCAGAGGTAACTGCTGATCACCCAGAAGTTCAAGCTTTGGTAGAAGAAGCTGTAAAAATTGCAGCACAATCTCCAATAACGCTACCAGCTGAAGTGTATGCTGAAGTATTGGAGGAAGCCATTACAGAGGTAAAAACACCAAAACATTCAAATACTATTTAAGAGTTCCTTGTAATATTTTACGTATTCCTTTGGCAACATTTACTTTTCAAATTGTTAATTTGAAATGTAAATCTATTATACTTCACATTATATAGTCTCAGTTTGACCCTAAACATACTGTGGACTAGCTTACTTTAGGATGTAATATGTGTAGCCTTTTAATTAGGAATGTCAAACTTGTATTAATTTTATGTTCATTTTTGTTTTAGTTTCACTGTAAACCTTCTGATACTATTGGAATCTCAGAACAGCAGTATAGAAAGGCTTGGATCTCTCCCACGTGGCCCTTAAGCATTGTACAGTACAATATACCATTGTACTCAGGAGCTGTATGATGGTGTGATGGGGTTCAACTCACCACCGCTGGCGCCTCCTGTCAGTTGCTCCGGGAATTAATTCTCGACCGCTGCGGAGCACCCTCGACGCATGGTGTCGAGCCCATTATTTGCTCTGCTGCCCTGGGACCCGCGTTTCTCCCTGCTCAGCGGTGTCCTCCTTCGGACAATCCTCCTCTGCTTCAGGACACAGTCCTCCGGCAGTGCCCACTAGTCCCATCTCACCCCCTTCCGGAGGAGTGTTGGTAACAGCAGTCCTTGTGTCTGCACCTGCCTCTGTGGCCAACCGCAACCCTGTAGTCTAGCCCCTTATCTCAGGGGCCAGTTGTGGTCTGTCTCGGCCCCTCCCGTCAATGGCCAGGTGCAGTGCAAAGGGGGAAAAGGGGGGACCCAGGCCCATCCACTACTCTGGGCCCCAACCCAGGGACCCTCTAGCAATAGCCTCTCTCTGCCCTTCTTCCTTCCCCTCTTGCCTGCTCAGTTTCCCTGGGCCACTTCCCCTTTGGCCCTATGCACCTTCCTGACCCTTTGCAGCTGGGCCACAGTCTGGCAGGTAATGGGCTGGAGCCCCTATCTGCTCCCCCAAGCCTGCCCAGCACTGCTCTGTCCAAAGTGCTGCTCCTTTCATCAGAAGCCAGTCCTTCTCTCTTGCTGGCCAGGGAGTGACTGCCTTCTCCCTAGCTAGGCAGCCTTTATATAGGACCTAGCTCAGTCCTGAGTGGTTACCCCTTCCCCCGCCCTGATTGGCTCTCCCCAGGCCTTCCCTGATTGGCTGCTGGTCCGTGCAGCCTCTCTGGCCTGGTTCAGCGCTTTTTTTTCAGGAGGTGGAGCACCGCCCCACCACACGTGGTTATAGCTATAATAGCGATTTAAGAGGTGCCTCCTTACTACACTGCTAAGGCTGTAACATAGAAATCTAAGACAGGTTCTTAAATCAATTATTAGAAAGCCTTGTTCTTCAGTTCTTAGGCAAAACTCCCCAATGATTGCCTGAGCAAGGACTTTAGGATCAGACTGTGAGAGTTCACCGTTGCTTTCTTCTAAAGCAGACGACTTCCAGGCCAAACTCTAAAAAGACTAGGATTACTGTTAGATCAGTGAGACTGAATACAGTGTAAGGCCCCAAAGCAGAAAAGCTTCCTGCTTCAGTTATGCCCTTAAGCATGTGCTTAATTTTAAACACCTACTTAAGTCCCATTGAAGTCAATCGGATTTAAGTATGTACTTTAAGTGCTTTTTTGAATAGGGATCAACTTATATACATGCTTAAGTGCTTTCTTAAATTGGGGCTTGAATTAAGAATCCTCAAGAATAGCAAAAATACATAGAGATTTTAAGGGCAGAAGGGAACACTGGATCATGTAGTCTGACCTCCCCTATAATATTTAACCCAGTTACCCCTTTATTGAGCCCAATATGTTTTGTTTGACTAAGATATATCTTCTAGAAAAGCATTCAGGCTTGTTTTGAAGACATCAAAAGAAGGAGAATCTACCACTTCATCTAGTAGTGTGTTCCAGTAGCTTATCATTGTCACTGTTGAAAATATTTGTTCCTTACTTCTAATCTGAATTTGTCTGGCTTCAGCTTCCAGCCACCAGATCTTTTTAGGCCTTTCTCAAGTAGCTTGAGGAGCGCTTTAGAAACGGGTATTTTCTCCCTGTGAAGGTACTTACGCATCATAACCAAGCCAGCTCTCGATGTTATTTTTAAGTCATTTTCTCCAGCCTCAAATAATTTGTGTGGCTCTTTTCAGAACCCTCTTCAATTGTTCAACATACTTTTTAATATGTGACCACCAGGACAGGATGCAGTATTCTAGTATAGGTCTCACCAATACCATATACAGAAGTAAAATCCACTCCTTACTCCTACTCCCTATTTATACATCTAAGGTCACATTATCCCTTTTTTACCACTGCCTTGCACTGGGAGCTCATGTTGAATTGCTTGTCCACTATCACTCCTATATCCTTTTCAGAGTTTCTACTTTCCAAGATACATTCCTGCCAAGGGGGTTGAAATCTCTGGGAACGGAAGATACTTTCCTCACCAATCTTGAACAAAGACTGTCAGATGCTGAAATTAGGTCTTAGCTGTTAGAAAGCATATTTTCACTTTTATTTGCTTGTAACTGTCTCTATCTTTTATTTCTTTTACTTGGCATCACTTAACCTATGTCCTTGTTGTTTTGTTGAACTTGTTTTACTTTTAATCTAAACCAACACAGTGCTGTATTTGAATAGAAGTAATTAACTCCAGTTAATATGGTAAACTGTGAGTTGTTGTCTCTTTAAAAGAGCAAAAGAACATTATTCTTTCTCTGAGTGGTCCAGGAGAGGGCTGGACACTTCATGGAAGATGGTTTGGGGGAAATTCAGGTCTTGGAGTGTGTCTGGTGTCACCTCTGGATAAGATAACTGGGTGATAGAGACTAGAGTTGGGCTGTTGTGTTGTAGGCAGACTGCAGGGATTAGAGTGTTGAACCACAGTTGCAAAGCACACAAACACTTCAGAGGACTGCATACTTGTCTGCTGGCTGTTGGTGTCTGGGCTGTGAGCCACAGCAGCAAAGGATTTAAGGCATGTAGGGTTACAGGGCAGGTGGTGACATAACCACTCACTGGTCTGGATTCCACATTCTTTGGACCTAGATGCATAACCTTGCATTTGGATATAGTTAATGCATGTTGTTTGAATGGAATAGCTTAAACAAGCAATCCAGGTCACTCTATATAACTGTCTTGTTCTCAACATTCTATACCAGTGTGCCAATCTTTGTATCATCTACAAATGTTATCATCTGTGATATTTTATTTACTTCCGGATCATTGACAAAAATATTGAATAATGTAAAATCAGGTATAGAACTTCACTATAAAGTTCAATCTTATCAACCTCAATGATCAGTCATCTTGAACTTTCAAAAGCTTTCTCTTTCTCTATCCCTCTCCTCACTTCAATGGGGAAGTGTTTAAATAATATAAAAGCAATTAAAGTGTCTCCTATTATTAAGAGAATTGTTACTAGATTCCTAGATTTGGCCCTGAAACTTCAAATGTTCCCCATCTCTGAATTTGAATTATGTACATTACACAAAGAAATTAGTTGTACTAAAACAGTGGAAGTAAATGCCTTTCCAGAGTCTTCCTTTAACATTGCTATCAAAAGTGACGAATTTTACCTAAACCAGTCTATTTCCTTCATTACTTTTTCCTACTTTCTCATACATCCCATAAGGAGTTTATCCAATGTAGGCTAGATGTTAAAGAGGGATCTTAGCTTTTATTTGGCCAGGAAGTAAGGTAGTTAAGAGAAGTCCACATCTTCTTCTTGTTTGTTATTGAAAAATGATTTATATTAATATGGAAACTGGTGTTTCCTTCTCAAAAAAGTAATGCTCATTCCACTTAAGCTACTGCAGCTTTTAAAGCACAACTACCATTTCGTCGCTCTTTGAAATCTTCAAAACTGTAACACAAAGTTCAGTTAAAATTTTTTGTGATTAGAAAGAATTTATATTGTCTGTTTTTCTAAACAATTCACTGATATTATTGTATTTATATAATTTTGTTTTACAACTAAATCCAATATTTTGTAACAGCTCACTAAGAAGAACAAAGACAGGTTTCCTGGGGCTCCAGAAAAAGGAGGATGGGTACTGGATAACTATCCTACAACATCAGAGCATTGGTTAGTCTTGTCAGAAAAAGGCCTCTTACCTGACACTGTTGTCTGTCTGAAGAATATAGAAAAAAATGGTTAGTAAATGTTTTACTTTTAAAGCATAAACATTAAAATCTTTTCCCAATTTTGATGTCTTTGCTTGAAGTATTGTTATAAGAAATGTCAGTTAAAGCGTACTTGTGTCCCACTAGCAATTTTGTAGGACTTTGCCTCTATATCAAAAGGGATCCATTTCTCTCGCTGCCTTTTTTTATAATTTTATGTGTAATGCAGGTCTCCTCCTCATGACTCCACACAAAACATGCAAACATAATTCCAGCCACAAACCGAAATATTGAAAAACATAACAGCACACCTCCTGTAACCGTGCCTCAGTGGGTCACAACTGAGAATACCAAATTCAGGACAAACTGCCAAAAAATAGGGCAGACACACCCCAAAACGGGTGGTGGTTCTCCCATGAGATATACCGAACCAGCAACAAAAGTAAACTTCTGTTTCACCACACTGGCTAATAAGAAGTCAGAAAAGCAGTTTCCCTAGGTAATCCAGTCCTTGTAGCACCACCAAAAACACTAGATTTAACAATGAGTGGTTCTTTAAAACCAATTTCATCAGATAAAAGTATCAGAGGGGTAGCCGTGTTCGTCTGGATCTGTAGAAGCGACAAAGAGTCCTGTGGCACCTTATAGACTAACAGACGTATTGGAGCATAAGCTTTCGTGGGTGAATACATCTGAAGAAGTGAGTATTCACCCACGAAAGCTTATGCTCCAATACGTCTGTTAGTCTATAAGGTGCCACAGGACTCTTTATCAGATAAAAGGTTCTTCTGATCCCAAAGGACCAGCCACACACCCAGGTCAATATGTAACTCCGATTTTATCCAAAAATCACGCCATTGCCAATTCTTTAGTATCTAAAATCTAAATGTTTATTTATAAAAAGAAAGGAAGAAAGGTGGGAGTTAAAATTGATTAAAGGAATCAAATACATACAATAATTGCAAAGCTCTTGATTCAGGCTTGTAGCAGTGATAGAATAAACTGCTGTCTTAAGTCAAGTGCGCTTGATTTGCTTCCAAATCATTGGAAGGTCCTCAATCCCTTGGTCAAAATGCTCCCATTAGTATAAGTTCATAGTCCAGAGGTTTGAGAAGGAAAGAGGCCAAATGGAGATGTTTCCAGAGTCTTTTATAGCTTCTGCCATGTGGAGGGAAATCCATTGTTTCAAACAAAGCCCTCAGTACAGCTAGTGGAAAATTACAGATAGCAAGATGGTGTTTGGAGTCATATGGGCAGGTCACATGTCCATGCATGATTTTGCTTAGTCACAGCAGGAAAGTCCATTAAGTGTAGATAGGCATCTCCCATGGTCCATTGTGAGTTAAGTGTTCCTTGATGAGCCACTTAATTTAAATAGTCCCTTCAAGATGAGCAGGCTAAATACCTTGTGGACATTACCCAGGAATAAACATATTTGAAATACAAGTATAAATCTAATGCTCATAACTTCAAATACAAAAATGATACATGGATACAAATTGCACAGTCATATTCAGCAAATCATAACCTTTCCGTAGACACCTTACTTGACATAATTTGCACAAGATGTGTTGCAATTCTAGAACAGTGGGAGCAACAATGATCTACATAGTCATATTTAATCAGATAACGTCACACCTCTCTACATCACCTAAATAACTCTATTAGAAACATTACAAATGGCAGCTTCTGAAAATGTTACCTATTGTTACAAACTGTTTCCACTTAAAACAGTTGCTGCTATTTAACAATTATCCAAACAAGCAACACACTTAAACACAACAATCAACTAAAAATCTACACCATACACAAATTAACTATCTTCTTCAATGCAGCACCAATTCAGTATTTCCAGCAATTAAATAATATACATTGCTAACCACTCCAATACAGACAGAGTTAAAAATTGCATGTTTTGTATGGAGGTGAGAGAAGGAACCGTGTGTTTGGGTATGAGTAAGATAATGTGAAGAAATCAAAATCAAGGGATGGCTAAGGAACAAACTATGTAGGGTCATGCATCTGAAGAAGTGGGTATTCACCCACGAAAGCTTATGCTCCAATACATCTGTTAGTCTATAAGGTGCCACAGGACTCTTTGCCACTTAAGTAGTTTCTGGCTTTTTTATAGCTGTATTAGTGGATTATCCCCTTAACTATTTTAAATGTTTTGTTGGGGTAAATTTTTACGAATTCTGTGTCTGCTTTCCACTTGTATCTTCTAATAGAAATAATAACCCACTTCTGCATTTCTAGAGCACTTTGAGTTATTGTATCATAGGCCACACCCTCAGTTGGTCTAAACCAGCGTTTCTCAAAGGCAGCCACCATGGCTGGATGCGGCCAATAGAGACTTTTCTTGCCACCACAGCCTTCTGGATGGTGATTGGGAGGGGGGGACAAAGCAGCGGCCCTTCCCTGGGCCACCAGGAGGGGTTGGACTCTGCCTCCCTCTGGAGCCACAAATGCCAGAGGAGCAGACAGCTGGTGTGAGTTTCCCACCTTCCCTGGGACAGTGGGGCTCAGGCTTCCTGCTTCAGACCTGGGGTGGCGGGTGGCAGGCTCCAGCCATGCAGTGGTGGGATCCGGCCATGAGCTCTGTCCCCCGGCCCCTCACACATCACCCCTGGTCCTTGCTGCCTCCTCCGCCCCTCACCCATCCACACCATCACCCCCGGCCCCCGCTGCCTCCCTACCCACCTCCCCATCCAAGGCTTAATTTGTCTCTCAGCTTGCCAGGGCTGAGTAAATCTTCTGTGAAAAGTGATATTTGTATGTTTGTTAATATCACTTTTTACTGCCTCCCAGCTAGCTAACAAGTCTGCTGCTGTGAAATGTAAAAGGAGGCTTACTAGCTAGCAAGTCTAAAAAAATAAAACCAAAAAAACAAAAGAAACAACAACAAAAAAGACAAGAACATGTAAAGCACCTTATTTGTATTTCTATTTTGTTTAGGTCCAGAAAAGAATAGAGACAACTGTGTTATTTTTATTGTTGAGTTTGCAAAAAAAAACACAGCACTTGTATAAAAAACTTACTATGATTTGGACATGCACATGTGTATATGTATTAGTTTTTCCTAAAGTTAATTAAGCATTTTAGGAAAAATTGTCATAGCAGCCACCAGCATGAGTAGGTGGCCACACTCTGAGGCCACCAACAATTGTGTTGTGAGAACCCCTGAAATCAGCATGGCTCTATTTAATTAAATGGAGATATACCTGCCAACGGTATGTCCCTGTATCTGTTTGCAAAACCAAATGAATGATATGCAGCTGCTCAAGTGAATAAAGTTACTCATATGGATAAGACCTTTGCAGTCCTTTGCAAACTGAGGACATAAGTCTTTATTTCTGCATACCCTGAACCAGTAATATGGATTCATGGATTTTATATTTTTTTCATGATTTTTAATTTTTTTTTGCCATTCTTAAACTATGGGCACTATACAAGCTAGAAAAACAACAATTTCAGTTTAAAATATGACATACACAAATGTAAAATGTCAATACTTATCCCCCACCACAGCCTTGTCATATCCCACACTCAAGTTATTAGGCTGTTGGCACTGAAAACAAAGCTTTAAAATTTTCAAAAGTGGTATATCTGTCATTTAAATTGGCACACACTTCTTTTCTAAAATTTAAAAACGTGTCTCTAAGCTGTCAACCATTTATAAAAGGGCTTTCATACCTTAAAAGCATACTCCTTCTAATGAGATGGTAGTTTTATATTGCTGCCAAAAGTATATTACTCTTTTATAATTGTATTTCAGGAATATTTTTACTACGCAGACTGTACCTAACAAATAAAGATGAAATTAATTCTAAGATTTTGGAAAGACTTACAGATGAAGCATTAAAAAAGCAAAAAGAGGAGGAAGAAACAAGGTAAAATGTAACGTGAATGCATAAAATATAAAAAGCATTCATTTGATATAAGATAATATATTCTACAAGAACATACACTGCATTTATGGTCACAAAAATGTTTTACATTAAGGAGATCCATTATCACATTTGGTGTGGGAAGATCCTCTAGCTAATATGTTTTCTTTGGTCCCTGTCGTTTGTTCATTTGTCAAAATGATAACATCCAGGAAAGGACACAAATTATCATTGATTTTTATTTAGTAATGAATCACTTTGAAGAAGCAGGCTTGCCAAACTGGATCTTAATATTGAAAAGTATTTTTCTACATTTTCACTTGCATTTAATGCTTGAAACTTGTTTCAACCATGTTTAATACATATAAAGATATAGAATCTTCTAATTTCAGGAGAGAACTGCAAGAGGTGCTGAAATTAAAAGAAGAAAATCAGCAACCTGTAGAGCCTGCTGAAGACAAATATGAAAGCAAGTATCATCAGATAAATTTAATAACACCTCTTTGGAATTGTTTCATTGTTTAAGTAAATTATTTTACAAATTGGGATTCAAACTTTAGCCCCCATTTTTAGCCACTCAGCATCTGGGGGAAGGAGTACTTCACATTACTCTCTACTGAACACCTTGACCAACTCAGGTATCAGTATTTTTGTGGAGGTCTGAGAGGATTTCTCCCATTTCTCTCTTCCTGGTCCTTAAAAGCCCTACATTGTGATGGCCTCCTTCCAAACAGGAACAGCTGGAGATAGCTCAGAGCTCATCAGCACATCTGTGTTCATTGTCCAGAGGGAACATTCTCTCCCCTAGAGCTTTGTGGCAGAACTTTCACACCAACTTGTGATATGTCTGATTCAATGTAGTACTATATTCTTCCTTCCCTGAATTTTGCAGTTACTGGAAAACATAAATATATATTGTAGTGTATATTAAACATAAAAAATGTAGATTAATAAAATCAGAAAATGCAAAGTATTTATCCACATGGATCCCACTGTAGGTATTTTTGCCTTGTGCATGCGAGCCTGGAATCTTTTAGCTAGCTGTGTCTTTTGGGACTGCCCATGAGTCCTATGTGTCTTCATGCCCCCTGTTATGGGGTGTCCACCTCACACAAGGCAGAGCAGGTTAAATTAGAGTAATTAACCTGATAGGCCTCACCTGGGGGAAGACCTGCATATGAAAGTCAGATTGATGATGGAGCCCAGCTGAGAAGGAACAAGCAGGGCTGATATAAAGCCAGGAAGTTGGCAACAGAAGGGGGCTGCAGTGGAAGTAGTCTGCAGTCACTCCCTGGGAGAAGAGAGGTGTTTTGGGGACTATGAAGTTAAGTCTGCAGTTACTCACTGGGAGGAGTGAGTTTGGTCTGGTAAACCCAGAGAGAAGGAAGCTAGAAGATACAGGAAGGAGTCCAGGGAAGTAGGAGCGGGGTCTGGGAGCCACAGTTGCTAGTCATAGGTCCTTGGACTGGAGCCCAGAGTAGAGGGTAGGCCTGGGTTCTCCTATCAGCCACCTGGGAAGCGGCATAGCCTGGGCAGTGGAACAGAAGACTGCCTGGGACAGTTGTCCAATAGGACTCTGCTACCCTGGAAGGGTTGGACTATACTGACCTGGCCAGACAGCCAAGCCATGAAGAAAAAGTGGAGAGAGGGAGGCAGAAGGATGCACGAATGAGTGGTAGAAGAGGGAATTAGACCTGGAAGGAGCTAAGCCCCAGAGTAGCCAGAAGGAGGCACCCTTGCAGTGAGTGTACCCCTTTACACCCCTACAGCATGGGTATAAAGGGTGGAGCAGCCCTAGCCACCACTCAGTTCCTTTTACTGCCCATGACAGAGCTACACAGTGTCCATCTGCTTCCCTGTTGTATCTTGGGTCAGGTTAGGATACGGGTTTTATTTGTTTTTGTTTTTTAATTTGTTAAAGTTTTATTTGGTGACTAGTAGGGAAAAATAAACAATTTTTTTCTTTGATTCTCCCCTTGGTACTAGACTGCACATCATGGGCTGAGTCTTGATCTCTGGGTTTTAAGATCTGCCTTATTTGCGAATAAGCTATCCCCATGCATGATAGACATGCTAGATGTCTCTTTTGTTTAGAGAAGTCCCATACTGTGGAAAAACATTCAAATTTCAAATCTTTCTCTAAGAGAGCTCTCAATGCCCACTTAAGGGTATTTTTTATGGAAAAATCAATGAAGCATGTTTCTGACTCTGGAGTTCCTCCATGGAAACAGTCTGCTGTATTGGAGCTAGTATCTACACGTGTTCTGGCTACCAGAGATGTTACATTGGGAGCTGGTAGATCTTCTGGCTCTAAGAAACTTCATGCTTCTTAAAATCATGCTTGCCTTCCCTTTTATCATCCTCAGGTCAGTCAGTGATTCCTGCTGCTCAAGGCAGGCAAAAGAGTGCTTGATGCCAAACACTATCTCATCATTCTGATGTTTCCAAGCTGACTCCTTCTAAGGTAGATCAGCACCATATCTCTTTAGGAATTATGTAAACTTGCTATTCTGCTTTGGTACCAAGTTGACAATCCTCATTGACCAACACTGCTACTTCAGAACTTGCGATAATGATACTATCTGTTACTGATTTGTTAGTACCATGTTCTATTGTGAAGGTCCCTTCATTTGAGATTTCTACATTGAATTGAGTTTGGTACCAACTGCACTGGTACCCACTCCTATTGCAACTCAGACTCTTTTTTACAACTTCTGTGGACATAGTCATTACCACAGAACCAGCGCCTCCTCTCCTAGACACTTCTCTGATTTCTGTGGGCTCTAAGTCTTTTCTGATACCAGAAATAAGGGTACTGATTATGAAAATCTTCCTGCAACCATCTTCTATGATACTGGCATTGGTGTCTCATAGACTGGAGTCTGGAATTCTTCATTCTGTGGTTACACCTCAGAAATCTGTACCACTAATGGAGAAGTTCTATTCGTCTGCATCTTTCTCATCTTATGGCAATAGAAGTCCTTCTAGATTTTTCTCTTCATTTTTTGTTTGGTTCCTGAAAGAGATTCACAAGGAGCCCCTCTTGTTGTAGATCTTATGCTTTGGACAGTTCTCAAGTATCTTGATTTCTACTTTTATGGCATCATATGTCAGGGATTAAGGCTTGGGCAATCAAGTCCAGTGGTTAAAGCCACAGATGGTTGTGATGGAGGAGATTAAGCCAAAATCGGTAGTTAGGGACTGGAGCCAAGGGTCAAGGCTGAGTTGATAGCCAAGGAGATTATATTGTATAACTCATATCATTTGAAACCTACTCTCCCGTCCAAAAACTCAATAAAAGTGTGCCTGAGTTTGCTGGGGCACATGGCAACATGGACATAACATGACTCTGTATTCAAGGTTAAACCTCTGGCCTCTCCCAAGGTTGGTTGAGGTCAGTTTCAGCCAATCAGGTACAACTTGGACTTACTTAGATCCTCAGTATGCGCTGTCATCTCTCTTTTGGTGGACAAACCCTCTGAATGTTTGCCAGTATATTTGCTTTCATCCTCCACTCACTTTGGAGCCTCTTGTGTTGAATGCATCTGTGATGGGGCATCTGCCCCACACTAGCCCATCATGGGTTAATAAAACCCTAGGGAGGCTGCGCAACAGGCAGTCAATTGGGGAGGAACCATGGGAGACTGTGCAGGAAACAGCCCAATTGGCGAGGGCTATGAGGAGCAGCAGGGCAGAGCTGGGGAGAGCTGCAGGCAGAGCAGATCAGTCACTTCCCTGGAGCTCAAGGAGGGAGGAGGACTGGCTGCCTTGCAGGCAGAGGGCAGCTAGCAACTTGGAAAGAGCAGTGCTGGGCAGGATCAGGGGAGTGAGAGCAAGCTCCCGGCTGACTGTGGGCATGCTGAGGCCCTGAGATAAGGGTGGAGAAGGTGCTGGAGCTGCAGGGAAGTGGCCCAGGGAAATAGACTGTGGGGTTGGAGGGGACGCAGCACATGGCTGCCATCTACAGCGTTCCTGGGCTGGGACCTGGAGTAGTGGGTGGGCTCGGGTCCCACCCCCCCACCCCATCCCCATTGGCCACCAAGGAAGTGCCTGGACAGTGGACTACGGTTCCCCCAGAATGGGGGAGAACAGACTGTGACACAGCCAGAGAGCTGTGTTCTGAAGAGGACGTTGTGGTCATTGGGACAGCTCGCATTCTGGAGTAGAAGTGATGGTGGTGAGACGTCACCAGACGAGGGCACACGGGCGGACTAAGCTAATTCCCAGGACAGCCAGCAGGAGGCGCCACAATGGTGAGTCATGCCCCATCACAGCATCCAAGCTATGATGGGGTGTACATTTGGGTTTTCTTCAAATTCAGGGTAAGTGGTCCAAGGCAGTCTTGGTTACACATAAATGTACCAAAGCTCAAGGTTGTTAGTCTAACCTGCAAGGCATTCTGCCTCTCCTTCAGGGGCCCACTACCTAAAACATAATGGACAATACAACACCTATACACTATATAAACAGTCAAGGGGGAGTGAGATCATCCTCTTCTGTCAGGAATCAAATATACCTATGGGACTGGTGCATCCAACATTGAGTTGGGCTAATAGCTTTCCATCTCCTGGGTACCCAGAATTATTTGGCAGATCAGCTGAGCAGGAAGAACTCCATTACTCATGAGTGAGAGTTAAAAGATTCTGTTCTATACTATGTATTCCTAAAATGGGGAGTTCCCTCAACAGACCTGCTTGCTACAATACAGAAACATATTTTCCGCACCCCCGAGAAGCAGTGCAAAGACTTGGGGGAGTTAGAGGTAATGGAAGAGCTGAGGGAGAGGGAAGTAATTGCTGGGAAAGAGCCTGGATGTGAAGTGGGAGAGTTGTTGGGTGTGGGTGGGAAAAGTATGGAACAGTTTTTTTGTGGGGGAGGGATTGTTAGGGATCCCCCCATGCAGACCCTGGCTGACCCCTAGCCTCTCTCATTCAGTCAGGCACATTTGGCCCTGGCCCCATGTGTCCCTGCACCCCCATTCAGTACCCCTCCCCCATATATCCCTGCATCCCTTCTCCCATCCTCATGTGACCCGGTGCTCCCATTCAGCCACCCCTCCCCCCTGTCCCTGCACCCCCTCCTCCCTAACCCCATATGTCCCTGCTCCCTCTCAGCCACTCCCTCCCCTGTCCCCAGTGTCCCTGCACCTCCACTCCTATTCAGCCCCTGTCTGTCTGTCCCCCCCACTAGCCCTTCTGAACCCCAGTCTGTGACACCCCCCCCCCCAGCAGTCCCATGTGCCCCACACTGTCCATTCCCCCATATCTCATGCCTCCTGACCTGGCAGGCCGCTGTGAGGAACGGAGCCTCTTCTCTTTCCTGTCCGTGTCTGGGGCTGCTCCCATCAGGAGCAGCTGCTCTCTGTTCTGGCACAATAGTGTCCCTGGTGGACAAAAGGTGTAACTGCAGTACTTTCCAGCAGAATGTATTTTCTGCTGAGAAAAAAAAATTCTGTACAGGACATGAATTACCCCAGGAGTAACTGATACAGAGTCCTTACCTGGGTAAAAGATACAGAGTCCTTACCTGGATTTTTCATATTGGTGAAGGAACTGAGTATCTATTGGAGCTGTGTGTGTGCCCTTGCTATAGGGGGCACATGCACAGCTCCAACAGATACTTCTGGGTAAAATATTCTGGGCTCATGCATGCACACACCTACATTAGGATCCATGCAGATAAAAGCAGATTTAAGAACTCTAGTTACTGTAAGGCAGGCCTGCACAACTCGTAAAGCGGTGAGGGCCATATTACTCCAAAGAAAACAGCCGAGGGCCCAAACTCCTCTCCCGCCGCAAAAGTTGTTGAGCAAAAACCCCCTCCCGCCACCAAAGTTGTTGAGCGAAATAATTTTTTTTTTTTGCTGTACCCCCCCGCGGGCCGCACAATGAGCCTCTGCGGGCCGTATGTTGTGCAGGCCTGCTGTAAGGCAAGTAACCTCTCTTTATGGTTCCCTCAATAAAAGTAACTCAGTCCATATGTACAGTATGGTAGTATTTTATATATTCTGATCACTTTCATGCCTTAATATATGTGTAGTGTGCTGAGTTACATATTTTTAGTTTTCAGACTTTTGTGCAATTTAAAATCTAAATGATAACAATGTTAATGTAGATATTTTTATTTTTAAATTATATTTTTTAAAATAAAAAAGAACTTTTATTGATGGTGGCGATCTCAAATGAAAGAGTCACATTAAGTGATAAAGTAGGCAGTCCAGCTGTGCTACTGTGTTCAGAAGAATACTGAAATGTAAAACAAATTAACTTGTTTAAATAAAAGCATTCTTTTAATTACATTTAAACTGTTCATAGAATTCCTTTTCAGGCAGCATCTGCTGAGTCAAATAGTGTAAATGTTTTTTTAAAATAAAACAAGCTAGTTTTAGTCACCAATATTTAAAGTTATGCATTCAAAAATAAGTTTTAAGAAAACCTTAGGTTTCATGGCATGAATTGATGGTCCTTGGGGTCAGAAAAGGAATCTACCATCACATGTAACACAGTACAACTGACGAGAGGCATTATTGGTAGGACTTCATGTATTCTACAACTCCATTGCCACAACAGAGTGCCACGTTATTGATTTCTAGCTTGCAGCACAGTATATGGGGCCTTCGTTCTGGGTGGAACTGAGTGAAAAGTGGAAAAAATTGTCTATGAATCCAAAAAATAAATTTAAAGTAAACTATATTTGTTTATATCCTTTCATGCTTGAAAACCAAAGCACTCCAGGCTGGTTAGGCTACGGTTAATAGGCGAAGCTCAAAACCAGTTAGGGTTTGGCAGTTTCTTGGAAATTCAGCCTGGAACAGTGAGGCTTTTGACATAGTCACACATGTCATTCTCATAAGCAAACTAAGGCAGTGTGGTCTAGATTAAATTACTAAATGGTGGGTGCATAACTGGTCCAAATACTATACTCTAAAAGTAGTTATCGATGGTTTACTGTCAAACTAGGAGGGCATATCTAGTGGGGTCCCGCAAGGGTCTGTCCTGGGCCCGGCACTGTTCAACATTTTCATTAATAACTTAGATAACAGAGTGGAGAGTATGCTTGTAAAATTTGCAGATGACACCAAGCTGAAAGAAGTTGCAAGCACCTAGGAGCACAGGATTAGAATTCAAAACAAACTTGAAAAACTGGAGAATTGCTTGAAATCTACAAGTTGAAATTCATTAAAGACAAATGCAAAGTACTACATTTAGGAAGGAAAAATCAAATGCAAAACTACAAAATAGGACATAATTGGCTAGACAGTAGTGCTGCTGAAAAAGATCTGGGGTTTATAGTGGATCACAAATTGAGTATGACCCAACAATGTGATGTAGTAGCAAAAAAAGGCTAATATTGTTCCAGGATGTATTAATAGGAATGTCATATGTAAGATAAGGGACGTAATTGCTTTACTCTACTGGGCACTGGTGAGGCCTCAGCTGTAGTATTGTGTCAGATTTGGGGTTCCATACTTTAGGTAACATGTGGGTAAATTGGAGAACGTCCAGAGGAAAGCAACATAAATGATGAAAGGTTTAGAAAACCTGACCTATGATGAAAGGTTAAAAATCTGGACATGTTTAGTCTCAAGAAAAGAAGACCAATGGGTGATATGATAAGTCTTCAGATACGTTAAGGGCTGTTATACAGAGGTTGCTGATCAGTTGTTCTCCATGTCCACCGAAGGTAGGACTGGAAGTAACAGGCTTAATCTACAACAAGGGAGATCTAGGTTAGATATTAGGAAAAAGCTTCTAACTATAAGGTTAGTTAAGTATTGAAATAGGCTTCTAAGGGAGATTGTAGAATCCCCATCGTTGGAGGTTTTTAAGAACAGGTTAGACCAGGGGTGGGCAAACTATGGCCCGCGGGCCACATCCAGCCCGTGGGCCCGCCCTACTTGGCTCCTGAGCTCCCAGCTGGGGAGGCTAACCCCTCCCCCCTCCTCTGCTTTCCCCCCTCCCCCGGAGCCAAGCCACCACACAGGCAGCACTCTGTGGGGTGGGCCTGTGCGTGCCAACCGGGCTGCACAGCTGCCAGACATGCTGCTCTGAGCAGCGTGGTAAAGGGGTCAGGGGGTTGGATAAGGGGCAGAGGGTCCCAGGAGGGGGGTTGGATAAGCGTGGGAGTCCTGGGGGACCTGTCAGGGGGTGGGGGTGTGGATAGGGGTGGAGGCAGTCAGGGGACAGGGAGCAGAGGGGTTGGATAGGGAGTGGGGTCCTGGGGGGGTGATTAGGGTCAGGAGGGACTCGGGAGGAGGCGGTCAGGAGACAAGGAGCTGCGGGGGGGTTTGGATGGGTCAGGGGTTCTGAGGGGGGCAGTCAGAGGCAGGAAGTGGGAAAGGGCAGATAGGGGGTGGGGGCCAGGATGTTTGGGGAGGCACAGCCTTCCTTACCCGGCCCTCCATACAGTTTTGCAACCCCAATGTGGCCTTCGGGCCAAAACGTCTGCCCACCCCTGGGTTAAACAAACACCTGTCAGGGATGGTCTTTATAAAGATTTTCTAAAACAGATGGTTTTTCGCCAACAATGAAGAATTTCTAAGGTGTTAAATATAAAGGACTTCTAGTCTCTGTAATATCTGCATCTCAAACAAAAATGTTGGTTGTGATCATCCCACTTACATTTAAATAATTGAGTACATCAAAACAACTATTCATGAAAAAAGTAATCATGTCAATACATTTCTGCTGTAAACACATGATAAGCCCTTATTTAGAGAAAATTGTGTTTTCCCATGGCTACATTTGATTTCCATAATCAAATACTGACTCATGAAAACACTTCAGTCATGCTGCTCTCAGCCTCACATCTGTTTTATTTCACTTTTATGTGTCTCAGGCACATTGACTACAACCCTATTCCCATGTGACATGTTTTTATAGGAAAAAATTAATTGTATGTGCACAGCTCATTTTTTATAAAAGCCATAGTGTAAACATGCAAATTTAAATGTTGTCAAGAAAAGAGTCTACCACTCTGTGATGCTCTTTTGGTGTCTCTTGTGAATGAACATGTACTTCAGTAATTACAATTTCTATAAACTCAGCAGGCCACATTAACGCCTGGCTTATGCCCATTGTAGTTTGCTTATTATAGAAGTTTCTATTGTCTTTTGCAATCTAAGACTGCAGCTCACTTGTGTGAGTATGTTACCTGCTTTAACTTTGTAAATAACTCTCTTAATACTTTTTCCTAGGTAAGAAATCTTTAGTTAGTTTATTATAGGATTGGCTACAGGTATTGTCTGTGGTCTGAGATCTGGGGTGCAATTGACCTGAGGCAAATGACTGGTGCTTGGGACTGGGAGCAAACTGGATATTATTGTGATTTTTGATATAAGGGACTATCTGTCACAGAGGCAGGCTTGCCTGGGGTGGTGAGTAGGACAGTGTGCCCAAGAAGACTGTCTGTGACTCCATGGAAAGGCTGTTATAGTGCTTGTGGCGTTAACACTTGTTGTTCAGTTGGTGAAATCTAATTATGGAATATACAACCAGTTTGAGTTTATTTTCCCTGCTTCTTGACAGTCTGCCCTGAGGTTGGCACTCACAGTTGTAAGCCATTCCAGACAGCATGACAAGGGCCTTAGTGAATGTTCCCCCAACTTGCATGTGATTTTTTTGCAGTTTTACTCTGTGAGTTAATTAAGGGGGGCCTTAGTTATTATATAGCTCCAAACTACATTAGGCTTAGGAATATATTAAAGCAAATCTGAAACAAATTGAAAAAATATTGTCTCATATAGTTTGACATACAGAGGATATTATTGTCTGCTGCTCATGTAAATATAATGTAAAATGTATCTTTAGCTTACTATTGTATCATATTTATTTATTTATTTATTTATTTATTATTGTACTAAATACCTGTTTGTCAAGAAATTCTTAGTTTATTAGGGGCGAGTTGATGATGAATCCAAATATGCAAACCTTTAAAATTGTGGTTAACTAGCTGTCACGGAGTATGGGGGAGTCAGCGCCTGCACCCCTCTTCCCCGGATTCACTGGGAGTCTCAGCCAGCCAGTAGAACAGAAGGTTTATTAGAGATGCCAGGAACACAATCCAACCAGAGCTTGTCAGTACATCCAGGACCCCTCAGCCGGGCCCTTCCGGGGGGCAGGGAGCTTAGACCCCAGCTCGGGGCTCCCTGCATTTCACCCCACAGCTCCAAACGGGGGCAGGGAGGCCAGACCCTGTCTGCCCCTCTCCCCTCCTCTTCCCAAGCCAGCTCCAAACTCAAACTCTCCATCCCCTCCTCCCCCTTTCTCCTTCCCGGGCCAGGAGGTCACCTGATCCCTTTGTTCCAACACCTTCATCTCTCACCTTTGCAGGGGAGGGGCCGGGCCATCTGTTGCCAGGAGACAGGGCCATTCTCTGTGTCCAGGCCTCTGCCCACCCCTGCCTTCTAGGGCTTTGTAACAATCATGCACCATTGTCCCACCACCTAGATACTCAAGCACTGCATAGGGGAAACCGAGGCACCCACACAGTACTCAGGGAAACCTTAACAACAGTCCTAGTTCGTCACACTAGCTGCCAGTTTATAAACTGACAACCAGTTTATAATCCTATGATTTCATTGTTTCTTTTCCCATCAGCCTCACCTACCTTTCCTAATAGCCTTTTTCTGGGTTTTTTGTTTTGGGGGTAACACCTATACCCAAGAAAGATATCCTATAAGAGAATTATCTTAATTTGAGGGAGCGGGAAGGCTTCTTTCTAGGACATAGAGGACAGGGGAAGCTGTCAGAAATGGCATTCAGATATGGTGCTGTGTTTGGTTTGGGGAGTGCATGCTTCTGAACACCGTGTTGTGGTAGAATTCCATAAATGCATTGTTGTTCCTCTCTACTGCCTCTTTAGTTTGTGTATTTGATATTGTGTTTTGATTTTGTGACTTTAAGTGAATATATTGTATCACATACCTCAGTTATAGGTTTCAGAGTAGCAGCTGTGTTAGTCTGTATCCGCAAAAAGAACGAGGAGTACTTGTGGCACCTTAGAGATTAACAAATTTATTTGGGCATAAGCTTTCATGGGCTATAGCCCACTTCATCAGATGCATCGAATGGAACATACAGTAGGACGATATATATATATCGTCCTCTGTGTGTGTGTGTGTGTGTGCGTGTGTGTGTATATATATATATATATATATATATATATATCCTTTTCCCTGGGTAAGGTAACAGGGCAGTTCCAAAACAAGCAGGAACTTGCTGGAACCAATTAAGGCAGGCTAATTAGGACGCCTGGAGCCAATTAAGAAGAAATGCTAGAATCAGTTAGGATAGGCTGGCTAATCAGGGCACCTGAGTTTAAAAAGGACCTCACTTCCGTTTGTGGTGTGCACGTGAGGAGCTGGGAGCAAGAGGCACTAGAAGCTAAGAGTAAGACGGCGTACTGCTGGAGGACTGAGGAGTACAAGCAATATCAGACACCAGGAGAAAGGTCCTGTGGTGAGGATAAAGAAGGTGTTGGGAGGAGTCCATAGGGAAGTAGCCCAGGGAGTTCTAGCTGTCGTGCAGCTGTTCCAGAAGGCACTCTAGACAGCTACAGTCCACAGGGCCCTGGGCTGGAACCCGGAGTAGAGGGCAGGCCCGGGTTCCCCCCAAACCTCCCAACTCCTGATCAGACACAGGAGGAGTTGACCTGGACTATGGGTTCCACCAGCAAGTAAATCTGCCAATAAGTGCAGGACCCACCAAGGCAGAGGAGGAACTTTGTCACAATATATACTGAGAACACGAAAAGGTGGAAGTTGTCATACCAACTCTAAGAAGCTAATTAATTAAGATGAGCTATTATCAGCAGGGGGTTGGGGTGCGGGGTGCAGGAGGGTTTTGGGGTGCAGGCTCTGGCCCGGCGCCACTTACCTCCAGCGACTCCGGGGTGGCAGCGGGGCTAAGGCAGGCTCCCTGCCCTGTGCTGCGTCCAGCAATGGCTCCTGGGGTGGGGTGGGGCATTCGGCTCCAGACAGGGTGTTGCTCTCGCCTGTGGGTACCACCCCCAAAGCTCCCATTGGCCGCGGTTCCCCGTTCCCTGCCAATCGGAGCTGTGGAGGGTGGTGCCTGCAGGTAAGGGCAGCACACACAGCCCTCTGCCCTTCCCCCTCCCCCATGGGCCACAGGGACATGGTGGCGGCCGCTTCCGGGAACGGCGGGGAGTTAGGTCAGGCAGGGAGTCTGCCTTAGCCCTGCTGCGCCAAGGGGCCAGCAATCCCGCAGGCCAGATTGAAAGCCCTTTTTCTCCTTCCCTGCTGGGGACCAACCACAAACAAGGGGCATGCAGAGAGGCAATACCAATCAGCGATGGTCATTTTCACTGTATCCAATGTCTAGTAGAGGCTCATATTCCTCAAAAGTGCACTTTTTGCCAAAAGTTGAAGGCCAGAACAAGGAAGAGCCACAAATTTAAACTTAAGCTCCTCATGATGGAGAGTTCTCTCAGACTGGCCTCTACCTCCAGTCCCGGAACTCCCCTGGAGCAATGGTCCCCATCAAGACTATCAACATCCATGATATGTCAGTCTGTTACCAGAGCCGAAGAGGAATTGTATAGTGGTTTGTTCAGTCTGTCTTTGTTTGGTGTGTACACAGTTCTGAGCCATGCCTGAAGGCACTGCATATGGAGACTTCCATGACTTATCACCAACATACATGCTGCCATGTGCCCGAGAATTTGAAGGCAATTTTTGGCTGAGGTCTGGGGGCTAGTCAGAATGTTGTCGATTAAGACAGTGAACATGTGGAACCTGTGTAGTGGGAGGAAGGCCTTGGCCTTTACTGTATCAAGATAGGCTCCTAAGAATTCCAGCTGTTGCCATAGAGTCAAAGTCAATTTTGGGTGTTCAGTTGTAGTCCTAACTGCGTGAGTACCTCTATAGACTTTAAGTAGGTAGTCATCTAGATATGGGTAAATCATGAGTCCTAACTTGCGAAGATGGGCTGCTATCACAGTTAAGAATTTGGAGAATACTCTGGGTGTGGATGATAGGCCAAATGAAAGTAATCTGTATTGATAATGGTCCTGACTGAAGGAGAATCTGAGGAATCTCTGGTAGGAGGTAACCATCATGAATTTTTGTGCCTTTACATATTTGTTTAGAGCTCTCACGAACAACTTCTATGGCAGGAAGTAAACCATCTATTACATCTGGGCACCATAGAACCAGTACCATGTCAACACAGAGGGAAGGGCTTTTATTCCTACTACTTGTTAACCCAGAAAAAGAATGGAGGGTGGAGGCCTATTCTAGACCTCAGAAAACTCAACAGATTTGTAAGGGTCCAATGGTTCTGGATGGTCACACTAGCAACAATAATACCAGCATTAGAACAGGGGGACTGGTTTTCAGCCCTCGACCTGCAAGATGTCTATTTTCATGTAACCATACACCCTGCTCATAGGAGGTTTCTCAGATTTACTCTGGAAACAGAACATTATCAATGCAAAGTTCTGCCTTTCAGTCTCCTGACGGCACCGCAAGTGTTCTCCAAAATTCTAGCATGGTGGCAGCACATCTCCGCAAACAAGGTATAATAATATTCCCCTATCTGGATGATTGTCTATTAAAAGCTCCTAATTGGACAGACGCTCTTGACATTACTCACAGGACACTTGACCACTTCCTGAGACTGGGTTTACAGATAAACATACAAAAATCAACTGTAAATCCCATACAGAAGTTAGACTTCATCGGGGCTCATCTCAACTCTCTGGAAGCCAGACCGTCATTACCAACGAACATGTTCATCACTCTAACCAACCTCATCACTGAACAGTCCACACATCGGTAGGAACCTGCCTCCAACTATTAAGACATATGGCAGCAATCACATTTGTGGTATGACATGCACATCTTCACATGTGTTGTCTTCTGGGCTGGCTAAGAACCATCTATATACCACACAAACACACAACCTAAACAGATGCCTTGCAATGCCTATAAAAATCAAAGACTCTCTACATTGGTGGATGCAATCCAACAACATGTGCATGGGAGTCCCTTTCACCCAGATTCCACCTTCAATGCTAATAACAGCTGATGCCTCCTTGATCAGCTGGGGAGCCCATCTACAAACACCATCACTATCCAGGGCAGGTGGTCTCCCTTCTGTGACTCTGTTACACGTAAACCTCTTAGAACTTCACGCAGTTTGCAATGCGTGCTTGCACTTCCTGACACTGATAAGGAACGAGAATATATGGGTAATGACGGACAACATTGCCTGCATATTTTATATAACCCGACAGAGAAGGGCACGTTCACATTCCCTATGCACCAAAGCCATGAAACCATGGAACTGGTGTATCCAGCACAATGTCAACATCTCAGCCTCGTACCCCCCAGGTCATCAAAATACTACAGTGGATATGCTGAGCAAAGAATTTTCCCAGGATCACAAATAGGAACTAAACAACATAATCCTACAAAACATTCAGACACTGGGATCACCCATCCATCAACCGCTTTGCAACATCCCAGAACTACAAATGCCCACAATTCTGCTCGAGAACAGATTTGGGGCCCCAATCCCTGCAGAATGCCTTCCTCCTCAAATGGGATGCACATCTGTTCCCTCCAATCCTCCTGTTATCGAGGGTAATACACAAAATATATACTAACAAGACCAAAGTCATATTGATAGCCCCAACGTGGCCCAGACAGACTTGGTACTCGTACCTGTTGCGGATGGCGGTATGTGCACCATGCATTTTTCCACCTCTGCCAGACCTTCGATCACAGGACGCCAGACGGGTTCACTACCTGAACCTGGGAAAACTTCATCTGAAAGCATGGCTCCTACATGGTTCCATCATGACAAACTAGCCTGTTCAGAACAGGTTAAAAACATATTACTAAACAGTAGAAGGACAACCCTGTATAATACTTGCCTTCACAACTGCAAGGGGCTCCAAATATGGTGCCAGAACAAACTAGTGTCGTTTCTACAACCCTACCCTTGATATTGGACTATATCTTGGAACTAAAGACATCTGGGCTCTCCATTATCTCCATCAAGGTACATAGAATCATAGGATTGGAAGGGACCTTGAGAGGTCATCTAGTCCAGTCCCCTGCACTCATGGCAGGACTATATTATCTAGACCATTTCTGACAGGTGTTTGTCTAACCTGCTCTTAAAAATCTCCAATGATGGAGAGTCCACAATCTCCCTAGGCAATTTATTCCAGTGCTTAACCACCCTAACAGTTAGGAAGTTTTTTCTAATGTCCAACCTAAACCCCCCTTTCTGCAATTTAAGCCCATTGCTTCTTGTCCTATTCTCAGAGGTTAAGAAGAACAATTTTTCTCCCTCCTTCTTGTAGCAACCTTTTATATATTTGAAAACTGTTATCATGTCCCCCTCAGTCTTCTCTTCTCCAGACTAAACAAACCCAATTTTTTCAATCTTCTCTCATAGGTCATGTTTTCTAGACCTTTAATCATTTTTGTTGCTCTGTCTGGACTTTCTCCAATTTGTCCACATCATTCCTGAAATGTGGCACCCAGAACTGGACCCAGTACTTCAGTTGGGGCCTAATCAGAGTGGAGTGGAGAGGAAGAATTACTTCTCATGTCTTACTTACATCACTCCTGCTAATACATCCCAGAATTATGTTTGCTTTTTTTGCAACGGTGTCACACTGTTGATTCATATTTAGCTTATGGTCCACTATGACTCCCAGATCCCTTTCCGCAATACTCCTTACTAGGCAGTAATTTCCCATTTTGTATGTGTGCAACTGATTGTTCCTTCCTATGTGGAGTACTTTGCATTTGTCCTTATTGAATTTCATCCTATTTACTTCAGACCATATCTCTAGTTTGTCCAGATCATTTTGAATTTTAATCCTATCCTCCAAAACACTTGCAATCCCTCCCAGGTTGGTATCATCTGCCAACTTCATAGGTGTACTCTCTATTCCATTATCAAATCATTGATGAAGATATTGAATAGAACCGGACCCAGAACTGATCCCTGCGGGACCCCCCTTGTTATGCCCTTCCAGCATGACTGTGAATCACTGATAACTATTCTCTGGGAATGGTTTTCTAACCAGTTTTTCACCCACCTTATAGTATGTCCATCTAGGTTGCATTTCCCTAGTTTGTTTATGAAAAGGTCATGTGAGACAGTATCTACCTCTGTTATCAAGAAAGGAACTTGCAACCCCCATTGGGGATCAGAACCCACTCTACCAGATCCCTTTCAACTTTTCACCGCAAGATCGATCCCTTTCAACTTTTCACCGCAAGATCAATGGGACATCGATATTCGTCCATCTGATCACCAAATCATATTCGTCCATCTGATCATGGGTATCAAGAATGTTTACCCCGAAGTGTGCATACCTACTCCATCTTGGGATTTGAAATTAGTTTTATGTTGCCTCACCGGACCACCATTCGAACCCTTAACAACATGATCTCTGATACAACTGTTGATGAAGGTGACATTCTTAGTGGCTACCACATCAGCCTGCTGAGTAGGTGAGTTAGGAGCCCTCATGGCACACCCACCTTACACCATCTTTTTCAAAGACAAGGTCACACTAAGACCCCACCCAAAATGTATACTTAAAGTATCTTCCTCCTTCCACATAAATCAACCAATCCATCTTCCCTCATTGTTCCCTAAACCTGATGGGAACATGCAGGACTCAGTCTTTTCATTTCCACTATGGAATGTTCTATAGGCTCCACTATCTCTACACAAAAACTACCTAAATGGCGAAGGTGCATCCACCTCTGTTATCAACAAAGGAACTTGCAACCCCCATTGGGGATCAGAACCCACTCTACCAGATCCCTTTCAACTTCAGTAGCCTTTTTAAACTATGTACCAATCATGGACATATGTAGAGCAGTCACTTGGGCTTCTTCACATACGTTTACAAAACATGGAATTGACCAGAGTTCAAGATTGGA
Organism: Chelydra serpentina; assembly: GCA_037349315.1. Lineage (NCBI taxonomy): Eukaryota > Metazoa > Chordata > Testudines > Chelydridae > Chelydra > Chelydra serpentina. The sequence goes on from JBAIAC010000010.1 coordinate 53,199,492, forward strand.
TGCAGTGCTAGGTCTTACAGTGTTATCACTTACACAGGCAACTCTGAAGCCTCTTGCATCCAATATGGGGCACTGCTCAACAGTCATCTGAAGTGAAGCACCCACAGGGACACTCCTCGAAGAAGAAGAAGAGAAGGTTACTCACCCTGTGCCTTGCCCCATGACATATCTTCCCCCACCCCACCCAACACCATAGAGTTGGGCAACTTGGGATGCCAGGCAGTGTGCTCATGACAGACCATCAGCGTTGCCGTGGTGGCATCTAGCCCTGTGCCATATGCGGCACTGGAACAGTTGGAAGGATAAGAATCACCTGGTGACCCTTGCATTCTTTTCCTTATTCTGCTCCATCCACTGGAGGGGTTCATGGTCCGTCATGAGAGTAGATTGCCGGTCTAAGAGATAATAATGCAGTGTCTCCATAGCCCATTTGACAGCAAGGCATTCTCTCTCGACTACTGCATACTTCTGCTCTCTTGGGAGCAGCTTTCTGCTTAGGTAGAGGATCGGGTGTTCCTCTTCTCCCACCATTTGCGACAGAACCGCCCCAACCCCACCTCGGAAGCATCTGTTTGTAAAATAAATTCCTTGTTAAAGTCTGGGGCTATGAGTACAGGGTCATTATTGAGGGCCATCCGAAGGTCTATGAATGCCCCCTATGCTGCATTGGTCCACTTCACCATGTCTGGACCTCGGGCCTTCACCTGGTCCGTTAGGGGACTTGTCCTAGTGGCGAAGTGGGAAATAAAATGTCAGTAATAGCCTACCACGCCTAGGAACACGTGGACCTGCTTCTTTCGGGTCAGCCAGGGCCGTTTTTGAATCACCTCTAGCTTATTCATTTGGGGCTTCACTATGCCTCTTTCTACAATATATCCCAGGTACCTAGCCTCTGCTAGCCCTATGGCGCATTTAACGGGATTAGCGGTGAGGCCAGCCTGCCTTAAGATGCGCAGTACTGACTCAACTTTCTCCAAGTGGGTTCCCCAGTCTGGCGTATGGACGATGACATCATCTAGGTACGCGGCTGCATAACTAGTATGGGGGCACAGCAGCTTATCCATGAGGCGCTGGAATGTGGCCAGTGCCCCATGTAGCCCGAAAGGGAGGATGGTGTACTGGAATAGCCCACCCAGGATGGAGAACACTGTCTTGTCTTTAGCTTCTTTGGTCAGGGAAATCTGCCAATACCCTTTTGTCAGATCCAGTGTAATCAAGAATCGGGCACTACCCAGTCGGTCAACCAGCTCATCGATGCCTGGTATGGGGTATGCATCGAACTGGGATACTTCATTCAGTTGGCGAAAGTCATTACAGAATCTCGTGGTACCGTCCGGTTTAGGCACTAGAACGACTTGACTGGACCACTGACTGTAAGATTCTTCAATAACCCTTAATTCTAACATTTTCTTTATTTCGGCCTTGATTTTTTCTCTTTTGGCTGCTGGGATTCGGTAGGGTCTCAATGTTACCTTGGCTCCGGGGATCATGTGGATATGGTGATAGGTCTCAGTCATCCGCCCCGGTTTTGTAGAGAACACATCTTGGTTGCGATTAATCGTGTTGGCTGCCTCAATCTTTTGGATCGGCGTCAAGTCGGGTGATATCCTCACTTGTTAATGTAAGTTATCCTCCTGGGGAAGGGTCTCCTGGGTGACTAAGCATGCCTCTCGATCGTGCCAAGGTTTTAGAAGATTGATGTGATAAATTTGCTCCGGTTTCCTGCAGTCTGGCTGCCGCACCTTATAGTTCACCTCTCCCACTGCTTTGATCACTTTGTAGTGTCCCTGCCACTGGGCCAAGGGTTTACTTTCTGCTGTGGGCACCAGTACCATCACTCGATCCCCTGGTTGGAACCATCAAAGCTTTGTTTGCTGGTCATAATGGGTTCATTGGTTCTCCTGTGCTCTCTCCAAGTGTTCCCGTACAATGGGCGTAATTCAAGCTATCCGATCCCTCATGTGCAGTACATGCTCAACTATGTTCCTTCTGGGATTTGGCTCCTCTTCCCAGGCTTCTCTGGCTATATCCAATATGCCCTGGGTTAGTGCCTGTATAGTAGTTCGAACGGAGAGAAAACAGTGGAGGCTTGCAGAACCTCCCGGATGGGGAACATGAGGTAAGGCAATAGGGTAACCCAATCTTTCCCATCCCGGTTCACCACTTTCCTGATCATGGCCTTGAGGGTCCTATTGAACCTTTCCACAAAGCCATCTGTTTGCGGGTGGTATACAAAGGTCCATAGGGCTTGTACGTGGAGCAATGAACAGAGATCTTTCATCAACTTGGACACAAGGTGTCCCTTGATCAGTCAATATCTCTTTGGGTAGCCCAACCTGGGCAAAGATCTGTACTAGCTCCTTAGCTATTGTCTTGGAAGCCGTGTTGTGTAGGGGAACGACTTCCGGGTATTGGGTTGCATAGTCTAGTACAACAAGCACATGTTGGTGACCCCGAGCTGTCTTCTCTAGGGGCCTAACCAGATCCATGGCTATGTGTTCAAATGGTAGCTCTATTATTGGAAGAGGTATCAAAGGGGCCCGCAAGTGTGGGCGAGGGCTATGTAGGTCCTATTGAACCTTTCCACAAAGCCATCTGTTTGCGGGTGGTATACAGAGGTCCGTAGGGCTTGTACGTGGAGCAATGAACAGAGATCTTTCATCAACTTGGACACAAAAGGTGTCCCTTGATCAGTCAATATCTCTTTGGGTAGCCCAACCTGGGCAAAGATCTGTACTAGCTCCTTAGCTATTGTCTTGGAAGCCGTGTTGTGTAGGGGGACGGCTTCCGGGTATTGGGTTGCATAGTCTAGTACAACAAGCACATGTTGGTGGCCCCGAGCTGTCTTCTCTAGGGGCCTAACCAGATCCATGGCTATGTGTTCAAATGGTAGTTCTATTATTGGAAGAGGTATCAAAGGGACCCGCAAGTGTGGGCGAGGGCTATGTAGCTGACACTCTGGACAAGAGGTGCAGTATCGCTGGACATCTTCATGTACTCCTGACCAGAAGAACCTCCGCAGGATCCGTGCCTGGGTTTTCTCTACCCTTAGGTGTCCTCCAAATAGGTGACTGGGTGAGGCTCAATATGGCTTTTTGATGTTTTCGTGGCACCAGAAGTTGATGTATCTCTTGCTCCTGCATTTGCACCACACGGTACAGGAGATCTTTCTTCACTATAAAGTAAGGTCCTGGACCCTGAACCTTCCCATCCATGGGTATCCCATCTGTTTCGGCCACCTCTTTCCTGGCGTTATCATATCTGGGGTCCTCCACCTGGTCCCGCCCGAAAGTCTCTCTCCCGGGACTAACCTGCCCGAGCTCCCAGGGGCCGGCTTCCGCTTCTTCCAACGGCTCGCCACCGTCCCGGCTGGGGCTAGCCTCTGGCTCACTTTCCATGGTGGTAGTTTCTCTGATGGCTGCTTGTGTCCATCTGCCTACTAGGGCGGTCTTCTGGCCCTGGGTCAGGATCTGGGTTCCCAAGGCTTTCGCAGCCTTCCTCTCTTTTTTTGTCTTCTGAGTCTTTTGGGGGGCTGAGAACAGTTCCTGAGAAATCTCAGTGAACATCGGGGGTTGACGTTCCCCCGGCGATAAGTTGCTGCCCTCAGGGTCCACACCTCTCTCCAGCCTCTCCGGAGGGAGTAAATTATCAAACCCTGGATAGTCCCTCCCAATGACTACAGGATATGGGAGTTTAGGAACTACGCCCACTGTCACCTCAAAGGGGTTCCCCTGAACCTCTATCTCCACCGGGATGGTGGGGTAATGGCTCATGGCCCCATGCACGCACATCACTGCTACACGTTTGGCTTGTAGCAGCTGGCTACTTTTTACCAGCTTACCCGATATAAGGGTGATAGGACTCCCAGAGTCCACAAGCACTGTAGTCTCTGCTTTGTTTATCCTCACCAGCCTGGTGTAGTTATGCGGGGCTAATGTGATGCTCGCAAGTTGGATATGGGAGCATGGGACCTCCCAATTCCCCAAGCTATACTGCATAGGCTCCTTGGTGCTGGGACACTGTGCTGCTATGTGTCCCCACTCCCCACATGCATAACATCTGTAATTGCTTCTAATCACTCCCCTATCATAGGGGTTAGGTGGTTTAGTCCCAGGGTTCCCCCCACTCAGGCCAATCCCTTCCTTCTGGTCCCCGCTGGTTTTCGGTCCCCCCTTCTTCCACCTAGGACTCCCCAGGGGTTTGGCTGCCCAACCTTCCAGGGTTGGGGTCGGGTGCTTGCTTCAAAAGGGGCCTTCCCTGGGTAGTTGGGTCAATTCCCTGGCTGTTGTGCATCTTTCTACCAGTGTGATCATCTCGTCATAGGTGGACGGATCGTTCTGGCCTACCCATTTGCGGAGATCTGATAGCAGTCCTCGCATGTAATGGTCCATGACCGGGGTCTCCAAAATTTCCTCCGGGCTGCACACCTCGGGCTGTAACCACTTCCGCGTGAGGTCAAATAGCTGGGACCTCGGGAGTTTGTTCTCCTGGTATTTCCATTCATTGAATCTCTGGGCCCGTACTGCTGCTGTCACCCCTGATCGTGCTAGGATCTCTGCCTTCAGCCAGGTATAGTGAGTGGCGTCCATGGCAGGCAAGTCAAAGTAGGCCTTCTGGGTCTCTCCGCACAAAAAGGGGTGAGAATGCCGGCCCACTGCTCCTGGGGCCACGCCTCACGCTGAGCAGTCCTTTTGAATGAGAGGAGATATGCCTCTACATCATCTTCTGACGTCATCTTTGGCAGACGACCAGTGGCCCTCAGGGTTTGCGTCCTGTCGAACCCCCGGCCTGGGTAATGAGGATCTTCAGCTGGTCCACTACCTCTCACAAGAGGGCACGATCTTGGGTCACCTGGCCACTAATAATTGATTGGTTTCCTGCTGTAGCTGCATAGACTCCTGTTGCGCCATTGCCTGAACCCGGGTGGCCTCTTGCTGGGCTGCAGTGGCTTTTAACAGAGCTCTTACTACGTCCTCCATTGTGGTACAAAGCAAACAAACAAACAAAAAACCCCAAAACCCCAGTGCACTTTTTTTAACCTCTTTCTTCCGCCACACTGTGACCAATGATCCCACTTCTGACACCAGTTGTGACAAAGCTCTGACCTTGTCTCCATGGGTCCCCCATTTCCTGGAAGATCTCGCTAGCCTCAGAGGCTCACTGTGACCTTCCACATAGACCTTCTGTCTCTAGAGGCAAGGGGTCACAGCCTACTGAGCCATTTTCATCATAAGCCAGTAAGGTAGGTTAAGAGGGGCTACCCCCTCTTGCACAGTCTCTGTTGTCTCCCAGTCTCAGGGATTAATTGGTGGGGGGGGCGAGAAGGGGAGAGCCCGGGCTCGCCCTCTACTCCAGGCTCCAGCCCAGGGACCCTAATAGTATCAGCTATGGTAGCTGACTTTTTATGAACAGGACGCGTACAATCCCCTGGGCCCCTTCCCCACAGCAGCCCCCACTTCCTCAATATCTACGTCACCCTTACCTCGGGTCCTCCTTCCTTGTGCCTGATATGGTTTGTACTTCTCAGTCTTTCCAACAGTGCAGTTTCCTCCTACAGCTCCTGACACACACCTCCAGCTGACTAACTGGGAGGCTTTTAATTAGTTTCAGCCAGCCTCTGATTGGCTTCAGGTGTCCCAATCAACCTAGGGGGAAGTGTAGTGTAGATACCAGTCTAATAGGTGATACTGGCGGTAGAATGTCCGTGCCTAATCGGTTAAAGAATGTGAGTGAGGCCAAACAGCAAAAATTAAGATGTTTGTACACTAATGTGAGGAGCCTGGGTAACAAAATGGAGGAACTAGAGCTACTGGTGCAGGAAGTGAAACCAGATATTATAGGGATAACAGAAACATGGTTGAATAGTAGTCATGACTGGAGTACAGGTATTGAAGGGTATATGCTGTTTAGGAAAGACAGAAATAAAGGTAAAGGTGGTGGAGTAACATTGTGTATCAATGATGAGGTAGATTGTAAAGAAATAAGAAGTGATGGAATGGATAAGACAGAGTCTGTCTGGGCGAAAATCACATTGGGGAAGAAAACTACTAGAGCCTCCCCTGGGATAGTGCTTGGGGTGTGCTATGGACCACCAGGATCTGATTTGGATATGGATAGAGACCTCTTTAATGTTTTTAAAGAAGTACAGTACAGACCCATTTATGCACGACCTGTTTATGCGCGAATTCGCTTAACGCGTGGTAGCACCGTGCTACCTATTTAACACGCAAGACTCGTTAACACGTGATACAGGAACTTGCTATGTAGTGCTGCAGATTTGCTCACTAACTCACTGACATAGAAATCGTCAGGAAGTGCGGAGCGGAAACGTGTTGTAGGCCTACTGGACGCTGTGAATATGTATGTAATCCTAGATAATTGTATGTGTACATATAGATGTAGATGTGTATATATAGATATCTTAATATATATCGTGTGGCATATTGCTGGCACTACTATGATGGGTCCTGCGCTTTCTCTTCTTGTGGAGGGGTTTCAGGGCACCGTTTCTTGCCCCTGAACTGGGGTATCAGCTGTCCCACTAGTATCCCAGAGAAGGGGAATGGAGAGGGAGGGACCCGGGCCTGCCCTCTACTCCGGGTCCCAGCCCAGGGGCCCTAGGTTAGCGGGTAAACCACTTGTACTAGTGGTACTTTCCCCTGGGCTCCTTCCCTCTCCTGCTTGTGGGGCTTCCTGCCTTCCCTCTGCACAAGCCAGGTGTCCCTTTACCTAAACTCTTGGTCTTCTTAGCCCGCCACAGCACTTCTCCAAACTCTCCTCTGCTTTCCTCCAAACTGCTCTCTGCTCCACCACTAATCCACTCTGCTTCAACTCCTCCAAACTGCTCTCTGCTCCACCACCAAATCACTCTGCTTCAACTCCTTCCTCCTCCTCCTCTGTCTGCCTGAAGCAGGGGGTTTTATTAGGTTCCTGAGAGAGCCTTAATTGACTGCAGGTGCTCCAATTAACCTGTAGCCACCCTCCCTAGTCTCCAGGGAACCATGCCTTAATTAGCCTAGGGCTTATATATTTCCCCTCTCACACTCTACTACTGCTGCTCCCTGGCCCTCCTGTATCACAATAGATATAGATAGATATATCTATATCTATCTTAAGATATCTTAAGATATTTCAGCATGGTCCTCTTAATCCGCGGTCCGTTAACACGCTGTCATGACAGCTTGACTTCTGACATCCGCATGTAAACTGGTCTGTACTGTAAATACTAATGGGAATTGTGTGATCATGGGACACTTTAACTTTCCCGATATAGACTGGAGGACAAGTGCTAGTAATAATAATAGGGCTCAGATTTTTTTAGCTGCGATAGCTGATGGATTCCTTCACCAAGTAGTTGCTGAACCTACAAGAGTGGATGCCATTTTAGATTTGGTTTTGGTGAGTAGTGAGGACCTCATTGAAGAAATGGTTGTAGGGGACAACCTTGGTTCGAGCGATCATGAGCTAATGCAGTTCAAACTGAATGAAAGGATAAACAAAAATAAATCTGCGACAGGGTTTTTGATTTAAAAAGGGCTAAAAAATTAAGGAAATTAGTTAGAGAAATGGATTGGACTGAAGGACTTGTGGATCTAAAGGCAGAGGAGGCCTGGAATTACTTCAAGTCAAAATTGCAGAAACTATCAGAAGCCTGCATCCCAAGAAAGGGGAAAAAATTCATAGGCAGGAGTTGTAGACCAAGCTGGATGAGCAAGCATCTCAGAGAGATGATTAAGAAAAAGCAGAAAGCATACAAGGAATGAAAGATGGGAAGGATCAGCAAGGTAAGCTACCTTATTGAGGTCAGAACATGTAGGGATAAAGTGAGAAAAGCTAAAAGCCATGTAGAGTTGGACCTTGGAAAGGGAATTAAAACCAATAGTAAAAGGTTCTATAGCCATATAAATAGGAAGAAAACAAAGAAAGAAGAAATGGGACCGCTAAACATGGAGGATGGAATGGAGGTTAAGGATAATCTAGGCATGGCCCAATATCTAAACAAGTACTTTGCCTCAGTATTTAATGAGGCTAATGTGGATCTTAGGGATAATGGTAGGATGACAAATGGGAATGAGGTTATGGAGGTAGATATTACCACATCCAAGGTAGAAGCCAAACTCGAACAATTTAATGGGACTAAATCAGGGGGTCCAGATAATCTTCATCCAAGAATATTAAAGGAACTGGCACATGAAATTGCAAGCCCATTAGCAAGAATTTTCAATGAATCTGTAAACTCAGGGGTTGTACCATATGACTGAATTGCTAACATAGTTCCTGTTTTTAAGAAAGGGGGGAAAAAGTGATCCGGGTAACTACAGGCCTGTTAGTTTGACATCTGTAGTATGCAAGGTCTTGGAAAAAATTTTGAAGGAGAAACTAGTTAAGGACATTGAGGTCAATGGTAATTGGGATAAAATACAACATGGCTTTACAAAAGGTAGATTGTGTCAAACCAACCTGATCTCCTTCTTTGAGAAGGTAACAGATTTTTTAGACAAAGGAAACACAGTGGATCTAATTTACCTTGATTTCAGTAAGGCATTTGATATGGTTCCACATGGGGAATTATTAGTTAAATTGGAAAAGATGGGGATCAATATGAAAATTGAAAGGTGGATAAGGAACTGGCTAAAGGGGAGACTACAGCGGGTCATACTGAAAGGTGAACTGTCAGGCTGGAGGGAGGTTACCAGTGGAGTTCCTCAGAGATCGGTTTTGGGACCAATCTTATTTAATCTTTTTATTACTGACCTCAGCACAAAAAGTGAGAATGTGCTAATAAAGTTTGCGGATTACACAAAGCTAGGAGGTATTGCCAATACAGCGAAGAACCAGGATATCATACAGGAAGATCTGATGACCTTGTAAACTGGAGTGATAGTAATAGGATTAAATTTAACAGTGAAAAGTGCAAGGTCATGCATTTAGGGATTAATAACAAGAATTTTAGTTATAAGCTGGGGATACATCAATTGGACGTAATGGAGGAGGAGAAGGTCCTTGGAGTATTGGTTGACCACAGGATGACTATGAGCCACCAATGTGATATGGCAGTGGAAAAAACTAATGCGGTCTTGGGATGCATCAGGCAAGGTATTTCCAGTAGAGATAAGGAGGTGTTAGTACCGTTATACAAGGCACTGGTGAGACCTCATCTGGAATACTGTGTACAGTTCTAGTCACCCATGTTCAAGAAAGATGAATTCAAACTGGAACAGGTACAGAGAAGGGCTACTAGGATGATCTGAGAAATGGAAAACCTGTCTTATGAAAGGAGACTCAAAGAGCTTGGCTTGTTTAGCCTAACCAAAAGAAGGCTGAGGGGAGATATGATTGCTCTCTATAAATATATCAGAGGGGTAAATACCAGGGAGGGAGGGGAATTATTTAAGCTCAGTACCAATGTGAACACAAGAACAAATGGATATAAACTGGCCATCAGGAAGTTTAGACTTGAAATTAGACGAAGGTTTCTAACCATCAGAGGAGTGAAGTTCTGGAACAGCCTTCCAAGGGGAGCAGAGGGGGCAAAAGACATATCTAGCTTCAAGACTAAGCTTGATAAGTTTATGGAGGAGATGGTATGATGGGCAATTAATTGATCTTTGACTATCAGTGGTAAATATGCCCAATGGCCTGTGATGGGATGTTAGATGGGGTGGGATCTGAGTTACTACAGAGAATTCTTTCCTGGGTGTCTGGCTGGTGAGTCTTGCCCACATGCTCAGGGTTTAGCTGATCGCCATATTTGGGGTCGGGAAGGAATTTTCCTCCAGGGCAGATTGACAGAGGCCCTGGGGGGTTTTCGCCTTCCTCTGCAGCATGGGGCACGGGTCACTTGCTGGAGGATTCTCTGCACCTTGAAGTCTTTGAACCATGATTTGAGGACTTCAATAGTTCAGACATATGTTAGAGGTTTATTACAGGAGTGGATGGGTGAAATTCTGTGGCTTCCATTGTGCAGGAGGTCAGACTAGATGATCATAATGGTTCCTTCTGATCTTCTGAGTCCTCCCTGCCTTCTGGAAAGATCTTAATTGGCCCCAGGTGTCTTAATGGACCTGGAGCAGCTGCCATTTGCTTATCCTGGTAACAGGGATTTGTTTAGCCTGTGCCTAATATATCTGTCTCCCACTACTTTACTATAGCCATCTGGCCTTGTCCTGTCACAATACATACATACATTCTTCATGCATTTAAGGACAGTGATGATGGTATTTATCTTTGAACCAGACTAGATGAAGGCTTGTTCAACATCACATGGTTTAGAGCGAAAACCAAGGTGAAAGAGCTGGTTCTGAGAGATTTCCTGTTTGCGGATGATGCAGCCTTAGTTGCCAATAGTGAATCTTCCCTGTAAAATCTCTTGGGTAGATTTTCTGCATCATGCAAGAGTTTTGGGTTGACAATTAGTTTTAAAAAGATTGTGATCATGTACCAAGGGGTGGAAGAACTAGTGCCTGACATCATTCTGGAGGGTAAATCTCTTGGCATTGTTGACAGCTTTTGCTACTTGGGTTCTATGATCAGCAGGTATCTTTACCTTCAGACTGAACTGATTAATAGAATCGGAAAAGGAGCTAAGAATTTTGGGCTAATGCAGAAACATACATGGAATAACAGCAAACTATCAACTAAGGTGAAGATGCGAATCTATGAAATTTGTGTGCTGTCATCCCTGCTATATGGTTCAGAAGCATGGATATGTATGCTAGGCACATCAGGAAACTGAACAGCTTCCACATGAGATGCCTGCATAAGATCCTGAAAATAAAGTCGGAAGACAGTATACCCACACAGAGGTACTGGAGCATGCAGGACTGACACTTATAAATCTCTATCAAAAAAGGAGGTTGTGATGTCAGGAGAATGGGAGGAGGCCATATCCCCAAGAATATTTTGTACAGTGAGATTTGGGATGACTCTAGAAAGTGGGGTCGCCCTTTATGGTGGGGACATGACGTGCAAAAATTATTATATGAATATGTTCAACATCCGTGTAGAAAGCTGGGAGGAGCACGCAGAATCCCATTCAATTAAGAGAGAATATCTGGCACTGGGTGAAACTCAGCATGAAGAGGCTTTGATCCAGAAGATGGAAGAAAAGCAAGAAAGAAGAAAGCAGCATGCTGTAATCTTGGACTCTAACTCACATGGATCTGTGAAATTTGTAACAAGCTGTGCCACTCTCTAATTGGGCTTGTCCGCCATATGCAGATTTATCAGGCACCTGATTAGACCTCTTACATATATACCATGATCCAGTTTGGATCAATGGTTGCCAAGACCAAGACATGCTCTCACATTTCTGAGGCACTCTGGCTATATTTCACCTGCACAGATAAAATACCCACACAGTAACAATGATCGGCCATTGTAGCTGTTCTCCCACCATGCCCTTGACATGCCTATATCTGCAAAAGTGTGTGTGTTCTGAAGACTCTCATAAACATCAGCTTGGGAGCATACAGATACTCCAAGTGCCTATTGGAAGCATGCTAGACCTGAGCTACTGCCGCCTGCAGGACTTCTCTAGGAGTACAAGAGCTGCTCTTTGGGAAACTCTGGAAGGTAGAGAGATCTTCAGGTCTGATGCAAATCCTTCAGTATCCTGTTTGGCAGAAATAGGTTCTCATCCAACATCTGGGCACTCTCCTCACTTCTGGTTCCTATTGATTAATTGGGTGATAGTTTTCATGGCTCCCAGAGCAATGCATTATGGTGATGTCACCATGCTGGTTCATGTGAACAAAAAGTACCAAGATGTGTCAACAACTACTTTCATCTGCATAGGAATTAGCATTTGAAAACAAGTAATTCTCCAGTTTTACAAGATTTCACTTTGAGATTTCTAAGTTGTTATTAATAATATAAGGGGGGAAATGGTGTGTTTGTTCTTTTAAGTTGACAGTGGCCCTCTAATGCTTGTTTCTGTATTTTTGAATGTATATATAGTAATACATAATTTATGTAATTACTGTGGCAAATTCTTATTTTTATTTTTTATTATTAATATTTATTTATGACCAAATCACTTCTGAGGACATAACAGATCACCTCTAAATGGATTTGTAGGAATAAAGGCCTACATTAGATTTGGGTGAACTATATTTTAAATTGAGTTGGGATATTATCATGAACAATAGGCCCCAAGCATGGAACCAAAAAGAATGAAATCATGAGAAAGAAGACTTGGGAAGACTGATTTCAAAGGCATTGCGCACCCAGAGTTCCCTTTGATTTTAACTGGAGTGTTCATGTGCTCACCATCTCTGAAAATTAGCCTTAGGTATCCAGAATTGGGCACCCAAAACTGAGACATCCAAATAAAAAATGTGGACCTTAACTTCTGTGTGCCATAGTTGCATAGGTAATAATAGTTCTCAAAAGATTCCAGTCCTAATCTTTTTGAGAATTACTGGGTTAGGTACTTTAGGATTTTTTCTTCAGCATTTTGCTTCAGCAGTGCTGAGTGTTTGCAGTGCTGAAGAACCTGTCATTTGGTTCCTTGATGCTGTGCTTCAGTATCTTGGTGCCTATATTAAGGTGCTTCCTTATTTTTGTTTGCAAATTCACTGTTTTCTCTGCAGCTCTGGACTTCTGATCTTTGAAGATTTTGGTTTTGAAATATCTTTATGTTGTCTTTCAAGATGCCATCCATCTCCTCAACCCCTCTACTCACAGGAGTGTTAGGAAGCTTAATTCATTAATGTCTGTAAATCATTTTAAGACCCTCACCTGGAAGGTGTGGGAGAAATAGAAGTTAGTAGTAGTAGCAGAATTAATTGTATTTATGCTTATAGAATCAGGAGACAAACCTCCACTTGAAACAGAAGTAATACCTCAGGTACAATCTGACCTCACCAAAGGGGTTGTGGAAGCTAAACCTGAACCAGGTTAGACATGAAATCTTCCCTGTTTTCTCTTTCAAGCAAATATAGTCCAGCTTTCTTTTCTTTGTATAATATGTTCCTTTCAACACTGGTATATTCTATTTGATGCATGACAATTTCCTTAAGCTGCCAAAAATTGTTTGTAGATGAATGCATCAGGCTTTTTAATTACATGTACATGTTTTTTGTTTTGCAGAAATGTAATGAAAAGGTCATGGTCTCAAATTTGTATGCTATGTAATTAAATAACCACATGCAAATTTAATTAATTGGACCTCTTTCCGTCTCCTTGTCTATTTTGAGAAGTATCAATATACAGCAACCCAATGTAATGAACTTGGCACTGCAAAATGTGCTTCTAAAACAACAATAAAAGAAATTTGTGCTTAGAAGAGTAAATCACATAGAGGCAGAATATGTTAAAACTGTCACATAGATTTAAGGGAAGTTAAAATTATTTTATAAAGTATGGTAGGATAACTTTTAAAATGCTAAATCTTTAAAGATGCATTGTTTTCTCAAAATCATTTTGATTTGTGCAGAAATCATGTTACCTGAGTTTCCAGAGGATGGTTTCCCAGATGTACCAGAAATAGAGCCATTTAAAGAGACAATTAAGCTATTCATGCACAACTGGCAAATACTAGAGCCAGGAATCAATGATTCATCTTCAATTCAGACTGCTGTTTTAGAGATTGATGGGCAAACTCCAGAAGCATTGCTTAATCAAATTGTTCTGGTGATGGAAAGTAAGTAATGCTTTTCATAAGTTTCACATTTGACCTGCATAGAGAGGAAACTGTAGTGTGAAAATGAGAGGGGTTCGTTGTTTTACTTAGTCTAAATCTGTGGTGCGGAGTGGAAGGAGGAGCTTATTGTGTTCAATGGAGGAACTGGGAATTAGAAGGGGGATAGCAAACAGGTTAAGCACCAAGACACATGGGAAGAGATGAATAATTTATATAAAAGAAATCATGAAAATATGTACATAACAGCTTCTTAAACATTTTCCTTTTACATCTCTTTCCCACCATTTTTGCTTTGGCTATTTAGGCCAGAATACTGCAACAGGACATGCACAGCTGTCCTGTGTGTCCACACATATCCTGTGTGCAGTGGCGTAGCCAGGTTTAGAGCACAGGGGGAGCAGAGCTAAAAAAAGGCGCCGGGAGCAAAAAGCGTCGGGAGCAAAAAAAGGGCACCGGGAGCAAAAAAAATGCTCCGCTCTGGCTGCAGCATAGGAGCAAAAGGCGTCAGGAGCAAAAAAAAAAAGGAGCCGGGAGCAAAAAAAATTGCTCTGATCTGGCTGCAGCGTAGGAGCAAAAGGCGTCGGAGCACAAAAAAGGCGCCGCTTCTGCTCAGCCTACTCCCCCCCGTGTGACACACTTCATACGCTACTGCCTGTGTGACACACTTCATACAAGGGTCCACTTGTGTGTAAATTCTATGGGACTCTGAATGAATGTGAGGGTCCATCCATCTGCAGTAAACGTTTAGTAATAGGACCATTTCTTCCCTGTGTGTGCTGAGGTGTCTAGCACATTTTTGAGTGCGAGATAAATAATAATAATAAACCTCTGAGACAAATCTGGTTCAAGTGTTTGATTAACCCACATCAATTACAAATTCATTTATTCTGTCAGATAAAATTTGACTGATCCTTGTTCTGAGGGATTTCCCCAAAATTAAACATAAAAATAGTTATTACAAACAGTAATGCAGTTCTCTTCACTTTTACTTCTAATTCCTGTGTAAATAGCAAGTTCCTGTTAAAAATACTATTGCATCTTTATTTACATTACAAACAAAAGGACATTCATTTTGTCAAGAAAACAATATGTACTCTGAGTAGGAGATGTGCTATGTACACTTAAAGGATTTTTAAAAATGGAAAAACATACCTGGCATGATTTATTTGTGGCCTTGCATGTTTTGTATACTTTCAGGGGGCAGAAATAAAAATATAAGTATGACTTCAACACTTTTTGACAATAATTGAAATGAAAAAATGGTAACTTTTTCAGAACCTTTTAAATATTATGGCTGGGAAATATCTACAGAAGATCTAGATGAAGAAGCAGACGACTTGCAAGCAGAAGGGGAGGCTGATGAAGAATTAGAAGAGGAAGAGCAAGAAGAAAATGATGAAGAAGTGAGCAATACTGGCTTTGTTACTTTATCATTTTACTTTGACTCATTATGGGTTTGAGTTTAACCTCAGACAAAGCAGATTTATTAAGCTGTGTGCCTAAATATTTTTGATCCAAATTCATCATCCCCACAAAAATGTCCACAGAATGTGTACACATAAATTGCGAAAGCAATTTCATTGTACTCCTGTATTCTGACTGGCAATAGTGTTATTCCAGCAGAGAGCACAAATACTCTGTGCTTGTAAGGAGAGTGTTTAAGGCCAGAAGGGACCACCAGATCATTCAGTCTGCGAATACCACCCAGCTCCCACACACCAAGCCAACAAGCATCATAGCCAGTATTGCCAGATGATGGGGGTGGGTGCATATCATCATGCAGATCCACCATGAAGCCTAATTTCTGAATGACTTTCTGTAGCTGCTTTTGTGGTGGACCTGTATATTTTGGATAAGCTAGAGGTTGTGGGAAATTCTGCCTTCTGTCTGATCCGCTCTTGAAGACATGAAATGCCATGGAAGTGCAAAGTATAAGTATCATTTCTTTTCCCTGTATTATTCCAATGCTATATAGCACAGTCATATTCTGCTAATTATATAGGGGAGTGCTTGCCTTACAGTTTGTTTACATTTTCAGAACCACCAACTATTTTATAAGATATTTTGGCAGTATTGTTAAGGCCCACATTTAAAGTAGTTTATTTTTGTTGCCCCCCTTTGGCCTAAGAGGTTAGCCAGTTTTCAGAGCCTTGCCATTTTTGTGTTTGTTAGGAGGAGGAATTCATGGTGTAAGTCTGGTATTTCTTTGGTGCAATCCTGTTTATTTGCAGAGAATGTATAGAAAGTCCTGTTTCCCTGAACACAGTAGAAACAACAACTGGCAAGTTTCCTTGCTCACAATCTTTAGGCCTGCCTTCCGAGTAGTCCACCGCCCCACAGAGCATTGTCTCTCAGCTCCCTCTTACGGCTGTGCTCACAACTGCTTCTCCCACTGTCTATAGTTCTTCTCTGGCATACACTTAGCTTGCAAAAACAATACCCTAGTCTCTACATTTGCAACCAGTCCCAGGGAAACTTCTCAGAGCACAGTTTCTCTGCTCGGGCTTTGCCATATGGCCCAGTGTCTTGTGCAGTAGCCTCCTCGTTTCCATCTGTCACCACATAAAGGGACATTTAATTGCTCCTTCTTTCCATTTAGCCTGAAAAAAGGGTGAATAGCATACCCATCAGATTTAACTAAGTTTGACTGTCTATAGGTCAAAGACCTGCTTCATTAATACCTTCCAGCATAACATTACCTTGTCCTCACACATTTGTACGTGTAAATATTACATCATAATTCCACATATATTCAAGTAGATAAGCAATTACCTGAATTGAGTATAAATATTGTATTTGCAAATTGGTACATATGCAGAATTTGAACACACACATTTGGAGATTGTTTGGGAGCAGGTTTGTAAATTTAGCAGTAAGTATTTAGAGTACCCTGTATTCAAACATTTGTAGTTAGGAATGAGTGTAAAATGTAAAGTTTGGATTGGATCTGGGTTTCAAATGCCCTAGAGTTCAAGGGAGTGTGAAGGGAGTTCAAGGGAGTGTTTAGACCTGCTTTATCACTGTCTCTGAAAGTAATGTACTGTAATGCACTTGAAATGGGAAGTATGTGGACAGAATATTTTATATATAATGTTTTTCTACTTGATCCAAAGACTGCTTGACAATTTTCTCTAAAACCATTGTGTATTTTCAGGATGAAGATAAAATTAATGAAAAGAAGAGACATATGGGAGACACCAAACACTTTTGTCCAGTGAGTCTGAAGGAGAACTTTGTCCTTTTCCCAGGGATTGTTGAACATGGAGCTATATATCGAGAAAAATTTTACTATTTTTCAAGTCCCGAGTCCAGAGAAAAGTTTTTGGAAAACCCTGAGGAATATGTGGCTCACAAGGAACCATTACAAGTGAGAAAATGTTAAAACTATTTAAAATAAATTTCTAATAAGAGGTTGATATTGCACATCATTTTCCATCCTTCATTACCATTATTTTTGTTGTTGTTGTTTCTGTGTTGCTACAAGTGTGGTAAGCACTTCACAGAAACAAGAAAGATGTGCCCCTTCCCCAATGAGTTTACAATCTAAATGTAGGCCCAACACAATAAGTAAAGGTTATGAACAAAGGGGGAAAGGGAAGGGTAGGGCAAAGATTTACAATAATATCACATGCTTACTCAATAAAACATATACACATTTTGATGGCTCTGTTAAAATAGTTTTTTGTTCATTAATCATAAGTGAAATAGGGGTCAGAGGAGGAAGGGAGTGGGTGGGAGGTTGAAATAAGAAGAATAAAAAGGGTGAAATAGAGGGGCAGAAGGGAAAGGGGTTAATGTACTGTTTTTTATCTACTGTATATGTAATTCACTGTAATTTTAAACATTGAAATGCAAAATGCATGTGTGCTCATGTTGCTTTTGAGGCCCTGAAATTTAGAATTAATTCAACAAGGTGTATACAACCGTAACTTAAGTGCACCCTAGTGTAGAAATTGTTATACAAGTATTCTTCATTCTTTCTGACAGGCTCCACCCTTAAGAGTGTGCCTGCTGGGCACATATGGAGCAGGTAAAACTATCTGTGGCCGATGGCTAGCTGACAAATTAGGAATTTTCCATATTCAGTTTGAAGAACGTCTACAGGAAATGATCATGCCCAAAACTGAAAAGAGAGTTGGATTTGAATTTGACGAGGAACCTGAGGAAGATCAGATTGACGTGGAAACTCTCTTTCAGGAATTTGGAGACTCCTCTCAGACCAATACAGAAACAGAAACTGAAAGTGAAAGTGCACATGAAAATGAAAATAAAAATAAAGAGGTAATAATAGTAAGCAATAGTATCCCTTTTTTTAGAGGCCAAATACTCAGTACTGCCAATCCCAAGAACTACCATCCATTTCCTATTACTGTCTTGACTCCCTCCCCTCCTAATTTATTTCCTTTGATAAAATTGTTTAAGAACCGTTGATTAATGCATCATGATTCACACTTGCACAGAGAACTTATTACTTTTTAGGACTGATGAGTTACAGATGTACATAGTAAAGATCTTTATGTTAATTTCTGCTTTCTGAATTTAGCTGAACAGGGTGCAGAGGAATGCATCAGGAGAAGGGGTCTTAAACAAAAATGTTCAGTTTTTAAAACTAATCAATTTTAGCTAATGGGCAGCTAACTAGTAACCAAAATCCTTAGGAAGCACAGTGTAATGTAATGTCCCTTCATTAAATATTTCAAAATAAAGTTAAATGTTGAAAGTATTTGTAATATTCCAAAAATGATCCTATGACTGTTTCTATGCAAAAACGTATATCGGTCATTCATATAAACAATAATGTCACAGTAAAAACAACAGATTGGTTCAGCTTTTTGAAAGAAGCAACACTTCCCTGATCTTTCCCCCCCACACACACTCTAACTTCTCTGCCTGAGACTGGGCAGCACTCTCCCACTCTACCTCCCCCTACTTTGGATCCCCCCTACATTCCCTTGTATCCCCTAAATCCGCCTCCTGCTCCCCCCAGTGCCCTCTTTTCCCCTCCACTTTTGCTAGGGAGGCCATTCATCCAGTTTTGAACTGGACAGTCCTCTTTTTGTGTGATTTGTCCCCTGTCTGGCACAAAGACAAAACTGAAATGTTTTGTCTAGTATTGGACAGCTGGTGCCATTTTTAAGAGCACAACACCTTGCCCCCTCCATCATGACCTCAAATGCATAGTGTACACAAATTCACGCAGATAGAACAGGGTGGCATGCTCTTAAAAATGGTGCTTATGTGGTGTGACATTGCATGCACCGTGCGTATAAGGTCACATCAGTGGGGTGAAGCAGCACACTCTTAAAAATGGTACCCCCTATGTGATGTGACTTTGCATGCACCATGTATGTGAGGCCACGCCAGCAGGGGCAAGGTCACACTTTTCCCAGAAGTACCAGAATATCTGGTATTCAGGGAATACATGAGTGGCCATCCTATACTTTTCAGTGTCTCTACTGCCCCTCATAGTCTCTGATTCCAGTCTAGCCCTCTGAACAAAGAGTGACATTCTGTTGCCTTTGAGCATGTGTGATGGGATTTACAGATACCATACTAAAGTTAAAGGAATGGTGAAGCAGTATTGGGCCAAGAAAGCCCTGCCCGGCGTGCTCCCTATGGAGGACCTGCTTAAAAGAGGTCTGGTGGGGGAAACATAGAGGAGAGTCCGGCTGTAAGAAGGCAGACAGGTTGCAGTCACTGACCAGAGCCATTTACAGGGAAAGGACCAGGACTGTGAGTAAAACTCAGCTGGTTTCCTCCTTACCCCTTTCTAAGGGGGGACAACTAAAATATGTTGGTGAGCTGGGAAGCATCATCCCACACCCAGCTGAAGACCTAAACTACTGAGACTGTGTAAGCAGAAGGCTAGTCCTACACCCTAAATTGAAGGGAAAAGAGAAAAGGTAGGCCCAGGGGGAGGCAGCTCTGGAGTGGCAGTTGAAAGGACTGAGCCTCGCCTTGCCTCTCTCCCCTTGGGCCCTGGGCCAGGACCCAGTAGAGAGGGAGGGCGAGGTCCCCCTGCCCTTCTCTTCTCCTTTAGCTGCCTGAGAGACCCAGAGGTCTCTGGGGGAGAGGGTGATGAACAGTGACCTGGCTGCCATGCCTCTGGACTGCCTGGAAAAGCTGCCTCAAGGCTAGGGTTGCCAACTTTGACTGGATGAATTCCTGGAGATTTCATCACATGACATCATCTTTAATTAAATATTAATCTTTAATTCCTGGAGACTCCAGGTCAATCTGGGAGGGTTGGCAACCCTAGGCTCAGAGAGACTGACTGACTGTTTTCTGACCACTAGGCCTCCTGGCCCTCGAGGGAAGCCTGTTCCAGCATGGTTCAGTCTCACTGAAAACAGTAGCAGACAACTTTAAGAGCAGCCTCACTTCCAAACGTAGAGACACTGTTGGGAAATGGTGGCCATCTTGCTGCTTTCCGTCCCATTGACAGTAATGGAAATGTTTGCCATTTTGAATAAGGGAACATTCATGAGCTGGTAGCTTCTCATTGTGTTGCATAAGAACTGCCATACTGGGTCAGCCCCATGGTCCATTTAGTCCAGTATCCTGTCTCCAAGAGTGGCCAGTTACAGAGCTTCAGGGGGAATGTACAAAACAGGGCAGTTTTGTCTTCCTTTCGCAGCTTCTGGCAGTCAGAGGTTTAGGGTCACCCTTGGGATGAGGTTCAATCCCTGACCATCTAGGCTAATAGCCACTGATGGACCTATCCTCCATGAACTTATCTAGTTCTTTTTTTAACCCAGTTATACTTTTGGCCATCACAACATCTCATGGCAATGAGTTTCACAGGTTAATTGTGTGTTGTGTGAAAAAGTATTTCCTCATATTTGTATTAAACCTGTTTTCATGAGACAGGTTAAAGGAAGCAAAATCGCTACAGCCACAATAAAATTGCAAGAGTTGGCAATAATGGATATAGAAGAACAGTTGGCAGGCTACAGTAATTGTTTTCTGCAGTATTATCTAGTTTGGCATAATAAAAATAAGCAATAACAATTCTTTCCACTAAAATCTAATGTATTTGTTTACAATGTTCATCATACAATGTGTCAAATACTTTTCAGAGGGAGATAAAATAGGCAGAATGCTCCCTAGAATTGGGTACAGCTACCCTCAACGTGACTGACAGATAAAACTCATGAGTGGCGCAAAGCAAAAGCAGTGAGGCAAAACTGAAATTCAGAAGCAGTAGCTATGCAAATATATATATATATATAACAAATAAAAGCTATGTTAAAAGAACATAGAATTAATGTGAAACCTTGATTTAGCCTCCTTGAATCTGTGCATTATGATTCAGTCTTTAATTACAAGCTCACATACTATTTTTTCATATCCTGTACACAGGGTGGACCTGATATGGGGATGAATCAGCATAGTGCAGATGCATCCGACGAAGTTAGGGTGACCAGACGTCCCGATTTTATCGGGACCGTCCCGATTTCCTACCATTTGTCCCGCGTCCCGACCGATGGCTGGTCGGGACGCCTTTTGTCCCGATTTTCCGGGTTCCGGATGCAGAGGTTTTTTTTGCTCAACAAGTTTGGTTGAGCCGGGTTTTTTTTGCTCAACTAGTTTGGTTGAGCGGTTTTTTTTTGTTTTGTTTTTTTTGGCTCAACAAGTTTGGTTGAGCGGTTGTTGTTTTTTTTTTGTGGGAAGTCCCGATTTTTGGGTCTTCCCATCTGGTCACCCTAGACGAAGTGGGTATTCACCCACGAAAGCTCCAATACATTTGTTAGTCTATAAGGTGCCACAGGACTCTTTGTAGCTTCTACAGGATAGTGCAGTTAAGGAGGCTGTTTCCTTAGGACCCCTGCTTCATTTGTTGCAGAAAATGGAAAGTGTATAGTGATTGAGGCATGTAATTTCCGGAAGAGAAAGGATGGTCTCATAGTTAGGGCACTTGACTGATGCCTTGGAAAATTGGATTCTATCAATGCCTCTGCCATAGAGTTCCTATGTGATGCTAAGCCAGACAGGCAGAATTTTCCTAGCTCAGGGGTTCCCAAACTTGGTTCGCGGATTGTTCAGGGTAAGCCCCTGGCAGGCCACGAGATGCTTTGTTTACCTGAGCGTCCGCAAGTACGGCCGCTCGCAGCTCTCAGTGGCCGCAGTTCGCCGTTCCCGGCCAATGGAAGCTGCAGGAAGCGGTGGCCTGGCCCGCGCCACTTCCTGCAGCTTCCATTGGCCAGTGTAGGGAACCGCGGAAGACTGTGTTATGGCCTAGCTAGGGTGTTTTCGCTTTCTCGGCGGCCGGTCACTGTAGGACACGGCACGCCAGTTGTAACCCGTTTTGAACCAGTTAGAACTGCTTTGTATGGCTTTGAGCCAAGGGGCGGACACAGCCTGTGGAAAGCCCCTGATTAATTATGTATGAGTTGTTTTTATATAGTTGTATAAGGCCGGCGCCGCCTTTGGACTCCGCACCAGGCCAAGCTTCGGTGAGCTGGGTTCCCCGCCTCCGTAACAGCAACGCCAGGAGTCCCCGTTGCGGGTGTGTCACTTTGCCTTCAATAAAGCCAATAACTCACAGTGTGTGTGGCCTCATCCTTGCAGAGCACCCTGGATAGGCCTGCAGCCTCCCAAGAACCTAACAGCCAGGAACGGTGAACCACGGCCACTAGGAGCTGCGAGCAGCCGTACCTGCAGACGCAGCAGGTAAACAAAGCCAAATATACCACGATCTGTTCTCCAAAATGTCAACTTTTATTGAAAATGTACCAGATGACAAAAAAGAACAGTACACGGCAAACATTTCTGAAGGGTCTCTCATCGCCAGGACAGCCCTCCAGGCCTCCTTGGACTCTGCAGACACTGCAGCACGATCCCTCACAACATCTGTGGTCATGCATCTTGCGCCATGGCTCCACCTCTCTGGATTCCCAAGGGAGGTCCAGGCAACAATCAGGGACTTACCCTTCGAGGGGCAGAAACTATTTGCAGACAAAACCGATGTCTCATTTCACACCCTAAAAGATTCAAGGGTGACCTTAAAAACCCTTGGCATTTACATACCTGCAAACAAAAACAAACAGAGCAGGTTTTACAATAAGAGATTCCGATCTACGCCACACTCTCAGCCCCAAAGACAGTACGTTCAATGGCGTAAACAAAGACAGAACAGACGTCAGCAGAACCAACATCAGTCTTCGATGTCTCAACAATCCACCTCTAGACAATCATTTTGAAGGTGTGGTGGAGGACATGAGACCTCCACACTCTCTGACTTTGGAACCAAAAATGGTCCCCTGTCCACTTGGAGACCATCTGTCACCATACTACCCAGTTTGGAACACCATCACAACAGACAAATGAGTTTTAGAGATTATCCAGAGGGGCTACTCTATCCTCTTTATTTTTATCCCACCTACCTACCCCCCCCTTCCTCGGTCCTCTTCAGGGTCCCCTCTCATGAGTACCTGTTACAACAGGAAATAAACCACCTTGTACAATAAGATGCCGTGGAACCTGTACCATCACAACACAGGGGAAGACTTATTCATATTACTTTATCATTCAGAAGAAGACCGGTGGGTGGGGACGCATCCTTCCATCCTGAATTTCCGAAACAACATATTTGTGAGAACACAATGTTTCAGAATGGTGACTCTAACCACAATAATTCCAGCATTAGAGAAGAGAGATTGGCTTTCGGCCCTCGACCTTCAGGATGCTTATTTTCATATTATCATCTACCCATCACACAGAAGATTCACACTAGGGAAAAGAATTTCCAGAACAGAGCACTACCTTTCGCTCTATCCACTGCCCCAAGGGTTTTCTCCAAGGTTCTTGCTGTTGCTGCAGCTCACCTATGCAAACACGGAGTAATGATATTTCCATACTGATGTAAGCAGAGTCAGGATGAGCTCTACCCTGACATCTGATGGTGAGTTGTGGAAAAGGATTTCAGGGGCTGATCTCATTTGCATGGGCACACCCACCCAGCCTAGCATGATGGGACTGCTTGACCAAATGGCCACTTTGGCTGCTGTGGGATCCCCAGTCTCTTTGTTATTGGGTCAGGAGTAATAAAGGAGTGCTATCCTGGTTATGTGAATCAAGGACAGTAGAACTGTACTTGGCATTTTATGATGGAGGGACTCGACCTCAACTAAATAGCACTCGCTAGGCAAGGGACATGGGTTCCAAAGCCCAGTGAACTGAGAGAGGCTGGGGACAGATATTTGTACCTGGTAGTGTGAGCCCCTTTTGAGGGCCCTAAACACCACTTTGACCCCTCCTCTCTCCACTGTGTAATAACAGAGCTAATTTTAACTCCATTAGGAGTCTTGTTACATGCTGCAGAAATCACTGATACCTAGGTCTACACATTAGACCTACTTTGGGCTAGTGGTGCACCAGTACTGAGGCTCTCTTACTACCAGCTGAAATTACTGAGAGTGGAAATCATTAGAGAGCTGAAGTTACTAAGAGCTGAAATCACTGAGAGCTGTGTTAAGTGTGGGGGGGCTGAAGATATATTGGTGAGCGGCTAGCAGGATGGCTGGCGGAGAGGAGCGGTTAGCAGGATGGCTGGCGGGGTGGTGAGCCGCTAGCAGGACGGCTGGCGGGGAGGAGTGGCTAGCAGGACGGCTGGCGGGGAAGAGTGGATCGCGGTGAAGACTGTAGCAGAACCCCATGGAGAGGCGTGGCAATCGGCCACTGACACGAGCAATGGAGCACGTAAGGTGTCCCCATATGTCCCCCCCCTTTCCACCCAGGCTGGGAGGTAAACTCTGCAGATGAACTTCTGAACTCTGAGAAGGCAACACTGACCAAGGACAAAAACTGTGAGAGGGACGACTGTCAGGTTGCTGGACTTAAGACCCTGAGGGGAAAAGGACACTGCCAAACTTACTTGGGGGTGGGTCTTTTGCTCATGGTTTGTATTATGAATCCTGTTGTGGTGTTTCCCCAACATAATGCCGCATTGTTTCCCTCCTTTATTAAAAGGCTTTTGCTACACTCAGACTCTGTGCTTGCGAGAGGGGAAGTATTGCCTCTTAGAGGCACCCAGGGGGGTGGTATGTAATTGTCCCAGGTCACTGGGTGGGGGCTCAAGCCGGTTTTGAATTGTGTTTTTGAAACAGAACCCTTAGATCAGGCCTGCACAACATGTGGCCCGGGGGCCACATGCGGCCTGCGTCGGCTCACTGTGAGGCCCGTGGGGGGGTGAGTAGGTGGGCTCACTGTGCGGCCCAAAATCTGGGACTGTGTCCGTTGGTCCTTTTTGCTGCTTGTCTCTGGGCTGGGGGTTGTCCCAATGCTGCAAAGAGGGTGTTCCCAAAGGAAGGTGCTTGCTTCTAACCCCCGAGGCCGTCAGTATGTCTGCTCTTCTCTAGTCAGCCCACTTGACAAATTTGATTGTCCTTGGTCTGGTTCCCATCCCCTCTCCAAGGGTTGCAGCTGTCTGGAGGTGCCCGCCTTCCACGCCTTCCTCATTCACACCTCATTCATTCAACAGGGCAATTGAATACAAAGTGGGAGGGGGGGGGGAGATCTTATTCTACTTCTAGCAAAAAGACATTTTTCTTTTACCTTAATTATACTACCTTAGGGGCCCACTATAACATATTACCAAGGTTCAATACAAAGTCATATAAAAGTTATACAAAAATGCATAATGCAGAGATTTATCTACAACTGCATTGATTGACTGTTGTGTGCAGTAATATAGTGACCCCTGGGGGCGGTGAGGAGGGGGGTGATGGTGGGGCCGAGCGGGGAGGGGGCGGGTCCTATTTTACTGCTGTGATCTGGTCACCCTATGTGCGCTGTTTCTTTCCCCCTCTACAGGCTTCCACACCCCAGCGCTTGGGAAGGAGGGGTTGTTTCCACGGGGCGGGTGGCGCTGTGGGAGGGGGTGGGTGTTTCCACGGGGCTGGGGGGCTTTGGCCCTCAGCTGTTTTCTTTGGAGTAATATGGCCCTTGCCGTTTTACGAGTTGTGCAGGCCTGCCTTAGATACTGAACCCGGCCCTTGTTGCTGCCAATGCTGATGGGCAGAAGGGTTATACTTGGACAACTGCCTCCTATGGACACCAACAAGGCAAGAAGTGATAAACACCACGCAGAGCACAATAACCCTTTTCATGAACCTAAGGTTGCAAATAAACATGCAAAAGTCCACACTGGTTCCTGTCCAAAAGTTGGAATTCATAGGAGCCTGTCTCGACTGTCTAACAGCAACAGCAACACTATCCCAACTACACTTTCTCACCCTATTCAATCTAATTTCAATGGTGAGGGACAGCGCACAAACATCCGCCAGAACATGTTTACAACTCTTGGGGCACGTCAGCAACAACATTTGTTGTCAAGCATGCCAAACTCAACATGAGATGCTTGCAGGCCTGGCTTCGAACAGTGTATATACTGCACAGATACCTTCTCAACAGACACCTCACAATGCCACGCAGAGTAAAAGACTCGTTAACATGGTGGACACAACCAAACAATGTCTGCTTAGGAGTCCCTTTCCAAAAAAGAACTCCAATCATGACAGTCACAACAGATGCTTCCTTAATAGGTTGGGGGGCACATCTACTCAACAATACGGTCCAAGGCCGCTGGTCCCCAGCGGAGTCCAACCTTCACATAAACTTACTGGCGATAAGGGCAGCCCGAAATGCGTGCGACCACTTTCCCCCTCTAGTCAAGAACAATGTCATCAAGATCCTCATGGACAATATAACAGGCATGTTTTATATAAACCATGAAGTGGGAGGACGATCATACTCCCTATGTACAAAGGCAATATGCCTTTGGAACTGGTGCATCACCAACAACATAGAGATATCAGCATCCTATCTGCCCAGATGTCAAAATACAACAGCGGATCTACTAGGCAGGGATTTCTCACAAACCCACGAGTGGAAGATGGATCCCAGAATTCTCAAGTCCATATTCAAACTATGGGGGTTCTCTGCGATAGATCTATTTGCAACAGCTCAGAATGCCAAATGCTCACAATATTGCTCCAGAGTGAGATTGGGACACCACTCCCTAGGCGATACAATCCTCATAAAATGGGAAGCCCCATTTTCTCTGACCCCACTCCTAAGCAGAGTCATTTACAAGATCAAGCAGGACAAATCCAGGGTCATTCTCATTTTACCCACATGGCCCAGACAAATGTGGTTCCCATACTTGCATCAGATGGCAGTGAAACCACCTCAAACCCTTCCCTTAATACCTCACCTTCTATCACAAGATGAAGGACGCATCCGTCACCCCAACTTCGCAGTAGTCCATCTCAAGGCCTCCATGGTTGCTCCATGGCTGACGGGGGTCGAGAAGGCCTGTTCTGAGAAAGTAAAAGATATATTACTGAACAGTCAGAGACTAAGTACAAGAAAGATATATATCCATAAGTGGAAATGATTCTGCACCTGGTGCCAAGATAAACAGATCTTGCCACAGTTGTCCCCCCTACCAAGGATCCTGGACTATACTAGGGCTTTAAAAATTGGGGCTATCCACATGCTCCATAAGAATACACTTGGCTGCCATTACCTCCTTCCACACAAAGTGGATGGGGTGACTATATTTGCTCACCCAATGATTAAACGCTTCCTTAAAGGCATTGAAAACACTTGTCCCACAATAAGAAACCCTACACCCATGTGAGAACTCAATCTTGTTCTACGCGGACTCATGGAAAAGCCATTTGAACACCTTGCAACTTGCTCTTTGTTTCACTTATCCATGAAGGTGGCTCTCCTCATTGTCATCACATCCGCCAGATGGGTGGGAGAATTAGGTGCCCTAATGGCACACCTACCTTATACAACATTCTTTAAAGATAAAGTAATCCTGTGACCATATCCTAAATTCATACCCAAAGTTTCCTCCCCCTTTCATTTAAACCAACCCATTTACTTACCTGTAATTTTTCCTAAGCCACATGCGAATGGGAGGGAGGCCTCACTCCACACATTGGATGTTCTCAGAACATTAGCTTTCTACATTGAAAGAACAAAAACATTTAGAAAATCACCTAGACTATTTGTTTCCATAACTCATAGACTCATAGACTTTAAGGTCAGAAGGGACCATTATGATCATCTAGTCTGACCTCCTGCACAATGCAGGCCACAGAATCTCACCCACCCACTCCTGGAATAATCCTCTCACCTATGTCTCAGCTATTGAAGTCCTCAAATCATGGTTTAAAGACTTCAAGATGCAGAGAATCCTCCAGTAAGTGACCCGTGCCCCATGCTGCAGAGGAAGGCAAAAAACCTCCAGGGCCTCTGCCAATCTACCCTGGAAGAAAATTCCTTCCCGACCCCAAATATGGCAATCAGCTGAACCCCGAGCATGTGGGCAAGACTCACCAGCCAGACACCCAGGAAAAAGTTCTCTGTAGTAACTTCTAACATCCCATCATTGACCATAACAGAACGCTCGATGGTCATACCATCTCAAAACAGAGACTATCCAAATAGATATCAGGATGTATCCATTTGTGCTGCCAAAACAACAATCTACAACATCCACTGGGAGTTCGCACACACTCCACCAGAGCACTGGCAGCATCTGTGGCCTATCACTGACATTTGCAGAGCAACTACCTGGACATCAGTCCATACTTTCACTAAACACTATGCTTTAGAGAATAATCAGCATCAGATCCTCACTTTGGACTTACGGTGTTATCCACTGTCAATAGACCAACTCCACTGAGGGACACTGCTCAACAGTCATCTAAAGTGAAGCACCCACAGGTACACTGCGAAGAAGAAGAGACGGTTACTCACCTTGTGCAGTAACTGAGGTTCTTGGAGATGGTTGTCCCTGTGGGTGCTCCACTACCCTCCCTCCTCCCCTCTACTTCGGAGTTTCATGCCAATTCTCTGAGGTAGAGAAGGAACAAGGGCACAGTTGGTTGCACACCGC
Source organism: Chelydra serpentina (assembly GCA_037349315.1). Lineage (NCBI taxonomy): Eukaryota > Metazoa > Chordata > Testudines > Chelydridae > Chelydra > Chelydra serpentina. The sequence goes on from JBAIAC010000010.1 coordinate 53,228,054, forward strand.
TATGTAACTGCTCAGAGTGGCGCGAGATGGCTATGGCACACATGTGGTCCAACCAGGCACTGCTACCACAACTATCCTATTACAAGCGCAGGGCATCAAGACACCTAAAGTGTAGCAATCAAATAAGGGGTTGCAATCAAATAAGTTTGAGAATCACTGCTCTATACCACCTCTGAACTGTCTTGGCAAAGGGGACATAGCTAGATCAGAGCTAGCTATGCTCTCGTGATCCCCAGGGGCTGGAATGGATCCTTGGGGACTGTGGAATGGGGCACAGTTTACGTTAACTCTGAAGTTGCTGTAAATTGCGGGAAGTAAAAAGGAATTAGGGCCATCTTTGCCTCTGCTTCTCGGGTCCCCCATGGAGCAAAGCTTGGTTGGGCCAAGCATCTAGCGCACTGCCTTCATACCCCTCCCATTTTCCATAAATTAACTAAACTTTGGTTTTTAATTAGACCTGGTAGAAAAATTAGAAAAAAATGTCATGAAAAATTCAGTTTGTTTTTGTCAATGTTTAAAAAAAATTTGACTATCTATATAGGTGATCAAAAAACAGCATGCATTTTTCATGCCAGTTTTCACCAAAAACATCCTGTTTTAAATTTATTCTTTTTTGTTGAAAAATCAAATTTAAAAAATGTTTGACCAACTCTATTTTTAAAATTGTATGTGAAATAACATACAACAAAATGTAATGAACTAGATTACTTTATTGCTGCTGAACTTAACTGACTAAAATGCATTATCTATCCTTCTGGGTCAGTCAAAGAGCAATGTCATTGTCAAGCAAAGTATAGATATTAATTTTTTCACGGTCTTTTGGGTCTCTCTAGATGAAGGAAGTGGTGTTAACTGATGAGGAAGAAATAATCAAAGCGAACTTAGTAGAAAATGAGGCATTGCCACCAGACGTGCTTGATAAAATTGTTCCTGAGTGGTGGACAAAGGAGCCAATCCGGTAACTATTATTGACATCAAATTATTTATCTTTTTATTTAATTTCTTTTAATAAACTCAATTTTTGCAATACTAAGTCCACAAATTGTAGATAAGTAATGAATAACATGCAATAGATAATCCATTGGATATATAGTATCTTGCAATACCAGCATACGCCTACACATCTAAGAATAAAGTATATTCACTTTAGTAGTTACAAAATAAAGTATCAAACCATCCCAAAACATCTCAGTCTTTCAAAAAGAATAAGTAGGATTTAGTGAGAACATATTAGTGCTAATTTTAAACTGCCCATTGTTTCTAGAAGGTTAAAGTGGACAAAAGGAAGGAAAGTGATAAACAGTATTTAAATGAGATTTCATAAACAATCCTGTTGGAGAAAGAATGATTAGATGACATATTTCATAAAGTACTGGACATAGAAAGAAAAGATTTATCTCAGAGAAAGTTTTCAGACTTGAGCTCCCATCCCACAATTGCTTACATGTAGGTATGCTGCTACATCTGTGCAGGCCACCGGTCCCCACACATGCAAGAAGTTGTAGCATCATGTGTTAAAAATTAAAATTTAATTTTAACCAAATATATACCTGTAACTTTTACAGTTTACAAATGCCAACAAGATTTTTCTTAGTATATTAAAAGATTACAAAGAGGAGGAAAATGCTCTTAGACTGTTCACAATCAAATGAAGAAAAAATAATGGCGGTTTGAAAACTTTTTTTTAAACTCCAGTAAAACAAGAACATATTCCACTTTCTCAACTTGTCCAGTATTTCTCTCCACAATTTTCTGCTTTAACATTATCCAACAGTTTGACAGGCTAAATTATATGCAGTTTATGGGCCCAGTTCTGTGTGGCCTTCTACTTATTTTGGGCCAAACTATAGCCTGACTAGCCCAGGGGAATAAGGAGCACAAGGTTCCTCCTTACATCCTTGAACTAGCTATCTGTATGTTGGGTAGCAATGCTGGATGAGAACAGGCTCCACAGAACCAGTACATTGCCACCCCCTCACAGAGTTGGACAGAGAAGGGCACAATGATATATGGACTGGACACAGCCTTGGCTTTGCCCACTCAACACACTGACCAGCGTAGCTGTACCACTGTGTTGGGGAATGTACTGCGCCAAGTATGAAGCCAGTGCAGTTTTCACCCTTCCCTGGGCAGCAGGGAAATTTCAAGAATGTTATGACTCTCTGAGTATCTCACTATCTGGTTCATTATCTTGGAAGTTCCAAGACTACTACATTTTAATCAGGTACAATCTTAGTTAAATTTATCAAGCAGCAAAAGTAAGTTAAAAGAGAGGCCCCATTTGAGTTACACCAGGGATAAATTTGACATAACATTTTTGAAAGTATGCTATCAGGCTTTAAGTCCAAAAATTTTCTTGACTTAAAGTTTGCTATAATCAAATGAGGCCTTGCGGAGGAAACAGTCCATCCTGGATCTGTCATACAACATGATGACCATGGCATACTAAAATCATTAAGGGGTCCAAGAAGTTCTCACGTGAATGCCAAAGCAATGCAAATCCTTTTTAGGCACATGGTCATCTAGCCTCCATCAGGGCAAGCCACATAAAGGTGACATGGAACACAAAAGCTGTTTGACTCAGCCGTCAGGAGATAGACAACTCAGAATTATTCTGAACCAAGAAATTTTTCAGTTGATATCAACGGATCTTGGTCAGCCCCATATGGATCTATTCACACCCAATGAAAATGCAATGGTAAAGCCATTCTTCACCAGGGAAACCAGCCAAAGATCAAAGGAAACAGACACTCTGCATCATAAATGGTGGAATTGGTTTCTTGGGCACCCCCCCAGCCCTCTTTCCCATTGTTCTGCTAATGGGAACTGTTATTCAGAAGATAAAAAGCAAGGAAGCATCTATCATTCTCCTCCACCCAGATTGGCCACAAAGGGTTGTGGTTCTCTGACCTAGTGGAGATGTCACAGAGGTCTCCACTCCCTCTTTTCAGAAGACAAAATCTCCTGTTTCATGGCCAGCCACCCTTTCATGTCAGCCCAGACTATTGAGATTGGCAGTTGAGAGGCAAGCCCTAAACAAGATGGGATGCTCTGTAAAAAAAAAAAAAAGTTTTAGTCTCAAGCAGAACTTCTGGCTTCTCAGTTTACACGTGGGTTTGAATAAAATGTTCCTACTAGTGTCAAAATAGAAAGATCAGCCCTAGGAAACAAAATATTTCAGCTGTTGGTGACCCAAGATCCCCTTAATGCCAACTGACAGGGTTACAGGAATGTCCTGATTCTGGTGCATACATTCTGGTTCACCAAAGAATGTTGTGAGGTCTTAAGTACTGTAAGCTAACGCAATGGATAACTATTTTCATACGATGTCATTGGAGCAATGTGACATCAACAGGGAAGGAAACAAGCCATGGGTCTGTATTCAGAGAGAAAACTTTGGGGAGTATAAATAGAAGGCAAAGAAGAAACACCCTAATCCAGTACTTAGGAAGTAAATAAGCAGTGTGTTTACATTCATGAAAACAGGCTTTCAGCCAACCTTGGTTGAAAAAGGTGCAGAGGAGTTTGGGGATGAAACAGACTTCCAATATCTTTACTCACTGTTGCTTGAATCTTTGGTAATAAACATATCCTTGTTTTCACTATACATATATCTCAGTGCTGTGATCATACAAGCTGGGGTACATATTGTTCCTTTGGGGACAGCAGATCTGATATCACTGTGAGTATTCAGTGGAAAAGGAGCTGGACATTACAAGGGAATGCTTCAAAAGGACTTGGGGACTGGGCTGCATCTATTGTTGACCTACAAGGCAAAGTAAAGGAAGGCTGGTGTTGCCCAGAGGAGAATGCTTGAGTGGCTAACAGGCTGGTGGTATCAGAGAGCTGACACCCAAGTAAGCACAAGCAAGACTCCCTCTCACTGGTGGCAGAGGGTAACAAGGTGACTCACAATCCTGGGTACCCTGAGAACCATCGCATTGTTCTGGACCTAAAACGTCCCACCATCACATGTGACATCTTGACATTAAATAGTGACATAAATATAGGCTCATTAAAGACTCTGAAAGATCACCTGATAATATCTAGGTTCCTTAGAACAGCATGTGTATCCAAACCAACAGCTGGGGTTATCTTCCCTATTTAGGATCTGCCTATAGTCCTGCAAGGTCTTGTGACCAATCTGTTCAAACTGATGGCATCTAATTCCTTGCATTTTCTTTCCATAAACATGTCTCCTGATTGCTATAATTGCTCTAGAGGCAGTGGCGAAAAGGTAAAAAAGCCAGACACTTGGCTTACCCCCAGACCGGATCACCTGGGACCTATTGTGGTTACAGCTTGCTTCCAAAAACATCCAGGCTCCGAGGTCCCAATCTGACTACCACAGCCCGGGAGCAGTCTTCGGATCCCTCCCTGCATCTCACCGGATCTGGACTGTAACTGGGTATTTAGCTTCATGGGATGTGGGCCCACCCATATAGGACCCCCAATTCCGGGGCGCAAGACCACAGAATGTTGGGAATGGAACCAAAGGACAGAGTGTCAATTTACGGATACTCCTCTAGAAGAAACAAACCATTCTAGTTCCAGGACATCAAATGGATCAGTCAAAATTCACAACATTTATGAGGCTGCTAATGGGTTGTGAGAGTATCAGTGTGAATGTTTGTGGGAGGGTTGGGTACTTTTTATTGACCTAACAGTGTTTGTAAATGCGGGATGGATGGACGTTCCTCCTCTGCTGTGGGATCCTGGGATGGAGAAACACTATTCTCAGGAATACTGTGTACACCTGGTTAAACGTTTACATTGTACTAATATACGATGTCACAACCTGACCACTTGTGGACACTCCCCACCTACTATCTGGCTGGCATTGTACCCTACCCTATTGGACGGCATTATTCAAGTAGGCCCCAACAAAACACTTTTGCATGATGTTCTTATGGTCTCTGTTCAGGTTAAATATGATTTTTCAATTTTTCGGCACCCTTGCAAAATTTATGCTCAGACCACCCCAGCTCCCTGCAATGGCTGCAGGACCAGCTACAGTTTCTAATGCACCAATATGTTATTCGGGCCCACACAGCCAAAAAACAAAAACGTAGCATCTTAGGTGATCTTGGAGAATTTTTTAAAAGCACCAATTCTATACTAGATACGCTTAACCTAAATTCTGAGAGATCATACAATTCTTTGGTCAAAAGCCAAACCACCCAAGCCCTTAGACATACTGACACAGGTTTATCCTCTGCTCTTACTGCAATTAATGTAGCAATAAAAGATTTTTACAAAATCATAAAAAAAAACCTCAAATGCTATAGTCAACTTGGCCAAGTCACAAGCTAAAGGCTGTGCTTGTGACATGCTGGCTCGTGACCTATTTAACATAGAAAAAGAAAATATGCTAAATGTATGCTTGGGTTCCCCCCTTCCCATACCCTTTCTTCTCCCACCCTTGCCCACATTGCAAGCATTTCCACTCAATTGATAGTGGCCTCTTTACTTCCTCCAGACTCACCTTTCTCCTTTAATTTCCTCCTTGTGTATCCTTCTGTTATTTCTACTCATGTGTTTCCTTCTTCTTTCCATTTTAAGTCTATTGAATATGTAACTAACAATACAGTGTACAAAGTAGGGCTGTCTGGATACCTGGCACCATTCCCCACAATACCATACTAATGACAACATCGGACTGTTGCACGGATGGATAGTTATATCGTGTGTTCCTGTTCTACTCTCCGACCTTTAACTTTGTCCTCTTCTATTGTTGTGGATGTCCTTCCTCTTATAGTATCAGAGGGGTAGCCGTGTTAGTCTGGATCTGCAGAAGCGACAAAGGGTCCTGTGGCACCTTATAGACTAACAGAGGTATTGAAGCATAAGCTTTCGTGGGTCAATACCGAAGAAGTGGGTATTGACCCACGAAAGTTTATGCTTCAATACCTCTGTTAGTCTATAAGGTGCCACAGGACCCTTTGTCGCTTCCTCTTATAGATGCTGAAGATGCTGTGCAAGTATCCACTATTCAGTGGTGTTTTATCACCGCTGCATCCGACTACATGTACGGACCACTGCAGTGCCAGGCAAATGCTTCCACGTGCCTGCAGATTACTGACTCATTTACCCTGGGTGATGTGCACCTCCCCGGCCGTGTGTTCACTGGAATGACCATGGCTCCTTGGTGGAATGATAACCTATACCTGGACAACACACCGGTTCAACTGGTCAAGGAACTACTACTCAAAGCAGTCCTGGCTGCTGCTTCTGCATCTGCCACCGTTCATAACAGCATCACTAAAGGCCACATCCAAGTTCAACTCTCCAATCAAACCATTACCCAACTGAATGATCCTGTTCGTAATGCATCCTACAACCCCATCTCCTGGTGAACTATTGTACAAATAACAGCCGCTGCTGCTTCTATATTTGTGTTACTAACCTCTATTGTCATGTGTGGGTATTTCAGACACATGCTTTAAAATCTCACTATGCTTCCTACCTTTGTTGCACTCTTGTTGGAGTGCCACGGCCCCAGTGTGGACACCTAATGCGCTCTGATTGGCCTCCAGAAGTGTCCCACAATGCCTGTTCTTGCCACTCTGGTCATCATTTTTGAACTCTGCTGCCCTGTCCTCAGGTGACCGACCGTTAAACCCTCCCTTTAACGTCTCTGGGAATTTTGAAAATCTCCTTCCTGTTTGCTCAGCCAGGTGTGGGGTGCGCTCGGCGCATCTTTCCAGGTGACCATGCCTTCATGCACTAGGAAATCCCCAGTATGGAGCAATGGTGAGCTGCTGGACCTCATCAGTGTTTAGGGGGACGAAGCTGTGCAGTCCCAGCTGCGCTCCAGCCGTAGGAATTAGGATACCTTCGGGCACATATCAAGGTCCATGACGGAAAGGGGCCATGACCGGGATGTGCTGCAGTGTCGGGTTAAAGTAAAGGAGCTGCAGAATGCCTACCACAAAGCCCGTGGGGCAAATGGCCGCTCCGGTGCTGCCCCCGCGACCTGCAAATTCTATAAAGAGCTGGACACGATACTTGGGGGCGATCCCACCTCCACTGCAACGATCACCATGGACATTTCCAAGTCCAGCACAGCAAGGGGGGAGGAGGATGAGGAGGAGGAGGATGAAAGCCCAAGCGAGGGTGCTGAGGTGGGGGAGACACCCCGGAATCCCTTGATTCAGCCAGGAGCTCTTCTCGAGCCAGGAGGAAGGCAGACAGTCCCAGCGTCCGATGCTTGGGGAAGGACAAACAACAGAGGAGGTTCCCGGTAAGCGGCATTTTTTTCAGGAAGGAAGTTTTTAGGTGTGGGATCTTTGGGCGAAGAGGGTAAGGGCTGCATGCATGCCTAGATGCAGAATAGTGCATTGATGTGATCTATCACATCACGGTAATCAGCATCGGTGATCTCTTCAAAAGTCTCAGCCAGAATGTGGGCAATGCCAGCATGGTTCTTGTCCCAGTCAGGCTAACGTGTCCGCGCCACTCTGCCACGAGGGGCGGGGGGACCATTGCTGCACACAGGTAAGCTGCATATGGGCCAGGGCGGAAGCCGCATTGTAGTAGAAGACCCTCCCTTGCTTCCCTGGTCACCCTCAGCAGTGAGATATCTTCCAGGACGAACTCCTGTGGAGAATGTTGGGATAGTGTTCAGTGTAGGTGTCCCCTGCAGCTGTTGGCTCTCCCCAAGGCACAGAAACACAGAGGACAGTACAGCCATGAAACAATCAGTCCCCCTGGACCCTGTGCTAACCCACGGGAGCCCCAGAAATGGTGAGTAATGTGCGTTCGCTTTGGGACAGGCAAAGTATGGTTTTGTAAGGACTGTGATTGCCCTCCTTAAGTGCGGGGGAATCATTGCTCTGTCTGGTGTGTACAATGCTTCCTCTGTTAAGTGTTGCATTTTGCCTGTATAGGTGCAACCTTGAGATTTCAGCCGTCAGTCTTATCACCAGCCAACAGACTGAGAAGACTCAGGAAGAGGCCACGTAAAAGCAAAGAAGAGATGCTGCAACAAGTGATACATCAGTCTGTGGAAAAGAATCGAAAGGCACAGAAGTGGAGGGAGAGCGAAAGGAAGATCCGCCAGGAAAACGCGACACACCGGCAGTAAAGCACGGAACAGCTGATTAGCATAATGGAGCAGCAAGGCTCTCTATCCAGGCTCTCGTCGCCATGCAGGTGGAGCACTACAGCACTCCCCCCCACTGCATCCTTTGCCCCAAAACTCTTTCCCTTGTGCCCCCATGTCTCCTCCAACCCACTTTCCCCAACATCCAGGTTCTTACCGCCCCCAGCTGCCTCCTACAGCCCTAGCTTCACCATCCACCGATGAAAACTATGACCCTTATCCACTGCACTCAATCCCCCTCAACATGCCTTATAGCCATCCTGAAGTGCCGCACTCAGTGCACAGGCACAGCACTCCAGACAGGATTCCAGAGTATGAAATCAGGACATACTCAAGTCTGTGAGTGAACCAGTCCCCACCCCAATCCCTTGCCATTCTGGTATTTATGTGTTACTTTGTCTTTTTCAATAAATGAATTTTTTTTTCAATAAATGGAGTTTTTCACTTTGAAAACAAAATTTAATTAGTGCATAAAGCAAAATATACCTTAGTCCAAGAATGCAAGAAGCAATACAATTCAGTGTACCAAACACAGCCACTACACTTAACTCCCGTGCAGAGCAACAGACATTACTGGTGGCTTTCAGCCTCAAATTGCTCCCTCAGAGCATCCCTAATCCTTGCAGCCCCATCTGGGCCCCTCTAATAGCCCTGCTCTCTGGCTGTGCAAATTCAGCCTCCAGGTATTGAACCTCCGAGGCCCATGCCTGAGTGAAGCTTTCACCCTTCCCTTCACAAATATTATGGAGGGTACAGCACGCGGATATAACCACGGGGTTGCTATGTTCAGCCAAGTCCAGCTTCCCATAAAGAGAGCGCCAGCGGCCCTTCAAACGGCCAAAAGCACACTCCACAGTCATTCGGCACCAGCTCAGTCTGTAGTTGAAACGTTCCTGGCTGCTGTCCAGGCTCCCTGTGTAGGGTTTCATGAGCCACGGCATTAAAGGGTAAGCAGGGTCTCCGAGGATCAAAATGGGCATTTCGACTTCCCCTACGGTGATCTTCTGGTCTGGGAAAAAAGTCCCAGCTTGCAGCTTCTTGAAGGCCAGTGTTCCGAAAGATGCGTGTGTCATGCACCCTTCCGGGCCAGCCTGAGTTAATGTCAATGAAACGCCCACGGTGATCCACAAGCACCTGGAGAATCATGGTGAAATACCCCTTTCGGTTACGGTACTTGGAGGCTAGGTGGTCTGGTGCCAGAATAGGAATATGCATCCCATCTATTGCCCTTCCGCAGTTAGGGAAACCCATTTGTTCAAAGCCAGCCACGATGTCATGCACGTTACCCAGAGTCATGGTTCTTCTCAGCAAGATGTGATTAATGGCCCTGCAAACTTGCATCAGCATGATTCCAACAGTTGACTTTCCCACTCCAAACTGGTTAGTGACCGATCGGTAGCTGTCTGGAGTTGCCAGCTTCCAGATTGCAATAGCCACCCGCTTCTCCACCGTCAGGGCAGCTCTCAATCTCGTGTCCTTGTGCCTCAGGGTGGGGGCGAGCTCAGCACACAGTCCCATGAGAGTGGCTTTTCTCATCTGAAAGTTCTGCAGCCACTGCTCGTCATCCCAGACTTGCAGAACAATGTGATCCCACCACTCAGTGCTTGTTTCCCGAGCCCAAAAGCGGCGTTCCATGGTGGAGAGCATGTCCGTGAATGAGACAAGAAATTTCGTGTCGTACGCATTACGCGACTCGATATCCTCATCGGACTCCTCACTGTCACTTTGGATCTCAAGAGTAGCTAAAATGCTAAATGTCACGTGCTAGCTAGACTCGTCAGCATACTCCTCAGCAGTTTGGGCTCCATTCCCACAGACAGAAAGGGAAGACAGAGCACGCCGCACAGAAACCGTTGAAAGATGGCGCCAAATGTGGACGGAAACACAGGGATTGCTGGGATGCGAAGCAATGCATCACGGGGCGCTGGGACAGGATCCAGAATGCCCCGCACCGCCCGCCCCCTTCCCACAAGCCACAGCGCCAGAATGGGAAGAGGTGCTCTGTGGGATAGCTGCCCATAATGCACCACTCCCAATGCCGCTTCAAGTGCTGCAAATGTGGCCATGCCAGTGCGCTTGCAGCTGTCAGTGTGGACACACTGCAGCGCTTTCCCTAGTGCGTTCTTCGAAGGCTGGTTTAACTGAAAGCGCTCTACATTTGCAAGTGTAGCCAAGCCCTAAGTTATTAAGTGTTTACAGCTGCCATTGTCCTTGGGCCTCTGGTATGCCTGCTTGTTAGTTATGTGGGTTTCTGCTTCAGCTGCTAACTGAATTTTTAACTCTTGCCTAACACTTCCTTCCTAATTTTGTCCAAATGTCTGACTGGGCAAAAGATCAAGTTTCCTTTCCAAGTCTGACCCTTTCTGCCATCTGCGTCACTGAAGATAAATGCTTTGTCTATATCAAGGGCAAGGCCCATATATATGAAACATTACGCTTATATTCAGTCTAATAATAATAAGTACAGAAACACAAAATTTAGCTTTGGAAGTACTTATCTAGTATGACGATGTAAGGGGTATGACCAGGACCTGTAGTTCCATAGACAAGTCTGAATTGACTCCAGTATTTGTGGGAAGAGAGGTTTAGCTCATGCAGAGAGGTATAGTCCCTGATGTGTACTGCAGGAGAGGTCATTCCCTGAAAGGAAATCATCAGCTAACAACCTTCACATGACAGACTATACCAAAATAATGACTTGTGCCCCCACTTATGATTCTACAGCAGTGGCTAACAAACACTAATTTTCAGAGCCACACTACCAAAATTGAAGATGCAGGCATACAAAGCTCTTTTAGACACAATGCTATCTAGGCTGAAATTACTCTTAAACAAAATGGGCATTAGATTTCTGTGCCATTCAAAATACAGAGGGAAAGACAATGTTTGCTAAGCAGAATAAAATACAATAAAATAAAAAGTGAAAAAATGCTTCTAGATTTCTAAGGGCTTGTCTACTCACTAGGGAACTTTTTAGTGTGTGCCAGCAAGATTAGTGTACAACTCAGTGCGCATTTGAATTCACACCCCTCTGGTGCACATTGCTGCACCATATAGACCAGCCATAAGAGGGAACTGCAATAAATTGAGAGAAAAATAATGATTTTTTTAAATTACTATTAAAAAATCCTTTTAATAAAATGTTTTTTCTTTTTGCCATTCACTCACTGAATTTTCTGTGTAGTAAAAGAATATTTTAGAAGTACATCATCTTTATCTTTGTTTCCAATCAGATCCACAGGATTTATACTGGATGGTTTCCCTCGTACACTTGAGGAGGCCCAGTACTTATCAGAGCGAGGACTCTGTCCCGATGTTGCAGTTTTTATCCAAGTGGAAGAAAGTGACATTTCTGATCGTCTTCTTCCTCCACGTTTGGAAAAATGGAGGGATAGACAAAATAAAAAAATGGAAAAGAAGAAGAAGCTGAAAGACATGAAAGAAAAAATAAAGGTAGGTTTTATTCTTTCAGTAACAAACACATTTTAGATTAATGTTACAGGGAGGCTGACACCCATGGAATGAAGTAGGCCTAGCTCTTCTGTGCCACTCAGGTGGTCAGTTAATACAGCGGGGCAGTACCTGGCGTTATAAAGGATCATGGAGAATCAGAGAGGATAGAGGTCCTCGAAGGAAGGCTGAACATCAGAGGAGCTTACTGGCTGACCTCCCCAAACTGGAGAGCCAGAGCTGAGGGTCGGAGAGGTGCTAAAGGTAGGGGAACAGTGGAGGAGCTAACCTCTATGCTGGAGAATTGGAGCCAGAGGGCTGCAGGAGAGGAGGGGATGCTCCCCAGGTAAGGATGAAGTCCCAGCAGAGAGTTGGCAGTGGTGGGAAGATCCCAGTGAGGGTTGCACTGTGAAGAACAGGGATATGCTTCAGCTGGAAGGGGTGGAGTGGCTGTCCTGGCAGAAGGACAGGAGGGGACCAAAGAAGAGGACCGAAGAAGAACCCAGGTGTGGTGGAAAACCACAGAGTGTGATATGTGCTATGTTGACGGACTGTGTGTCATGGGATTTTAACAACTATGCACTGGGAGTGGCAGATGGACTATGTTTTTGGACTTTTATTATGGATTATTTGTGGTATGTTTTTGTAATAAACTGGCCCCTAGGAAGGGTATTATTGAGGCAGGAGAACCCATTGTGGGGTTCTTAGGGACCCAGGAGGGGAAGAGGGATGAGCCACCAGTATGATGGAGCAATGAAAAAGGCTAATGCAATTGTAGGATACATCAGGCAAGGTATTTCCAGCAGAGATAAGGAAGTGTTATTACAACTATACTATACCAAGGCACTGGTAAGACCTCATCTGGAATACTGTGTGCAGTTCTGGTTTCCCATGTTTAAGAAAGATGAATGCAAATTGGAACAGGTGCAGAGAAGGACTACTAGAATGATCAGAGGAATGGAGAACCTATCTTGCGAAAGGAGATGCCTAACCAAACGAAGGTTGTGTGTGTGGGGGGGGGGGGGTGAGATATGATTGCCCTTGGCACGTCCTTCCTGTCTCTTTATCAGCCTTGGATTGATAGGCTAATTGGCTCCCTATCCTATCTATCCATCCAGCCTGATCCTCTAATTACCCCCGACCCTGTCAGCTTTCTCAAGGGGAACTAATGAAGATCTGAGTGATAAGATTGCAGGATCATCTGTTCACCCCCTGCACTCTGTCACACTCCAGTTTTCAAGGTCATCCAAATCTTCTTGTATAATATTCCAGTCTTCCTCTGTATTGGCAATACCTCCCAACTTTGTGTCATCCATAAATTTTATTAGCACACTCTCACTTTTTGAGCCAAGGTCATTAATGAAAATGTTAAATAAGATTGGTCCCAACACTGATGATCCCTGAGGAACTCCACTAGTAACCTCCCTCCAGCCTGACAATTCACCTTTCAGCATGATCCATTTTATTCTTCACTTCAGCCAGTTCCTTACCCATCTTTCAATTCTTATTTTAATCCCCTCTTCTCCAGTTTAACTAATAATTTCCCACATGGAACTGTATCAAATGTCTTACAGAAATCCAAGTAGATTAAATAACATTACATTAGCTCCTGCTTTCTGAATTTACTTGAATAGGGTGCAGAGGAATATGTCAGGAGATTGGGGTCTTGGACAACAGCTCAGCAGAAAAAAAATATGCTTAGTTACCTGTGCTCAGTCTAGCCCTCTGAACCACAGAGTGACAGCCATTTTGCCTGTGAGCATGGCCTCAGTCTTATTGAAAACTGTGGGAAGTGGAAGCCACCTTTATTAAGTATTATTGTAGCTGTGTTGGTTCCAGGATATGAGAGAGAGATGTTGGATGCAGTAATATCTTTTATGGGACCACAGGGGAAGAGGAATAGGGTATAGAGATGTGAAGCCAGGAACATTAAACTAAAATGAGGATTGGTTGGAAAAGCCAGAGACATCAAGGACTCAGGCTTTGGGAGAAGGCAGGCAGGGGAAGAAGGGTCTGTAACCACTAGCACCCACTCATCTCAGAATCTACAATAGAACTCTGGATTCCTTAGTCTGAACATTCCTCTGCTTGGTGAAAGATACCTGAAGAAGAGCTCTGTGGAGCTTAGAAGCTTGTCTCTTTCACCAACAGAAGTTGACCCAATGAAAGATATGTCCTCATCCACTTTGTCTCTCAACTTTATTAAGGCAGCCTTATTTACATATGCAGATTGACTGTAGAGAAATGACAGCCATCTTGCTGACTTCAGCCCTATTGACAGTAATAGGTGATAGTGGTCATTTTGAATAAGAGAGTTGGCAGCCTCTCATTATGTTTTCATGAGACAGGTGAAAAAAACACCCCAGAACATTAGAGTCTTGATAACATCACAAGAGCTGGCAATACTTCAGACGGTCTGGCATTGGATGAACAGATCATTTTTCTGCATGTGATACATTTAAACATCAGGTTTAAATGGTGGTAGAGTATTTGCAGTGAAGGGATCTTTATCCTGGAGTTTTCTCACACATTCATCTGACAGAACTCAAGATGACCTTCATGTCATGCTGAAGAGCCTATCTATGTTATTGGGCTTTTTCTGGGGTGGAAAATTGTGTGAATGTGAATAGCTGGACCTGGAGCTCTTACCACAGGATTCTCTACTAACTTGGACCTATGGCATTGATATAAAATCCTGTAATAGCAGATGTGTCAGCTCCAGCTCCCCTCAGTTCCTGTGTACTTGTTTAAAATATAGGAGCTCTGAAAGCAAGCAGTGATAGAGGAAAGCTAATAGCTGATCTGTAAATTAAATATATTCAAAGAGATCTAGCTAATGATCTCTGATGGGGTCTAAATTAACTGTTACCACTCAAGAAAGAGATCTTGGAGTCTTTGTAGACAGTTCTCTGAAATCATCCACTCAATGTGCAGCGGCAGTCAAAAAAGCAAACAGAATGTTGGGAATCATTGAGAAAGGGATAGATAATAAGACAGAAAATATCATATTGCCTCTATATAAATCCATGGTACACCCACACCTTGAATACTGTATGCAGATGTGGTCGCCCCATCTCAGAAAAGATATATTGGAATTGGAGAAGGTTCAGAAAAGGGCAACAACAATGATTAGGGGTATAGAACGGCTTCCGTATGAGGAGAGATTAATAAGACTGGGACTTTTCAGCTTGGAAAAGAGGCGACTAAGACGGGATATGATAGAGGTCTATAAAATCATGAATGGTATAGAGAAAGTAAATAAGGAAGTGTTATTTACTCCCTCTCATAATACAAAAACAAGGGGCACCAAATGAAATTTATAGGTAGCAGGTTTAAAACAAACACAAGAAAGTATTTTTTCACGCAACATACTGTCAACCTCTGGAACTCCTTGCCAGAGGGTGTTGTGAAGGCCAGTGCTATAACGGGGTTCAAAAGGGAGCTAGATAGATTCATGGAAGATAGGTCCATCAGTGGCTCTTAGTCAGGATAGGCAGGAATGGTGTCCCTAGCCTCTGTTTGCCAGAAGCTGGGATTGGGTGACAGGGCATGGATCACTTGATGATAACCTGTCTGTTAATTCCCTGGGGCACCTGCCATTGGCCACTGTCAGAGGACAGGATACTGGGCTTGATGGACCTTTGGTCTGACCCAGTATGGCCATTCTTATGTCCTAGCTACCTATATCTATGGTAACCTAATTGTTTGGATCAGGGGTAACCTTTTTTAAATCATGCTCCACCTTAGCATTTATTTTTTTTTGCTTTGAGGCACCCCCACAGTAACCTCTTACTACAGCAAGAAGAATACTGCCTCCTAGCATTGCTAATGCATTTGTTTTGGAGATACCAGTGTAACCTTTATGTTGAAATTTTCCCAATGAATATTAAATTGCTAAAGATAAGGGTACAAAAAACCCAGTTTAGTTTTCAGGTTCACGCCTCTAGTCAATTACAGAAACTTTATTTAATAGAGAACCACTAGATGATGCTTTGAATGGCCAAACCAAACTTTATTCAAAAGAAAAATAATTAAGAAAAAACAGGCATGCAATTACCACTGACACTGAACTACAATTATACTTCACTCAAAGATGTAAAGGTGTATCAATGGGTGATTAGTCCACTTACAACAGAATGAAAGTATCAGAGGGGTAGCCGTGTTAGTCTGGATCTACAGAAGCGACAAAGGGTCCTGTGGCACCTTATAGACTAACAGAGGTATTGAAGCATAAGCTTTCGTGGGTCAATACCCACTTCTTCGGATGCAAGCAGTGGAAATGTCCAGAGGCAGATATAAATGTGCAGGGAAGATTCAGGCTAGAGATAACGAGGTAAGCTAATCAGGGAGGGTGAGGCCCTCTTCTAGCAGTTGAGGTGTGAACACCAAGGGAGGAGAAACTGCTTTTGTAGTTGGCTAGCCATTCATAGTCTTTGTTTAGTCCTGAGCTGATGGTGTCAAATTTGCAAATGAACTGAAGCTCTACAGTTTCTCTTTGGAGTCTGTTCCTGAAGTTTTTTTGCTGCAGGATGGCTACCTTTAAATCTGCTATTGTGTGTCCAGGGAGCGCCTGCTCCGGGTTTGTGAATGTGGGCATTTTCGCTCACAGTTTCCTCAGGGCTTGGTGTGGTGGTGGCTGCTGAGGAACTGGAGTTGTGGTTGTGTGGCTGCAACACCTTGGTATCGCAGAAGCTTTTTGTCCGTGGTTTTTTATTCACAACCCCTAGAGCGCCTGCTCTGGGTTTGTGAATGTGGTCATTTTCGCTCACAGTTTCCTCAGGGCTTGGTGTGGTAGTGGCCGCTGAGGAACTGGAGTTGTGATTGCATGGTTGTTTTTTACCAGAGTCTTTTGTTTTGTCCTTGGGTTTGACGTATATGAGGTTTGGACCGTCTGGATGTTTCATCTGCACTCTTGTGTTGTTTTGCGTTAGCGTTGTTAAAGGTCTCAAAGCAGATTCCTGGTTCTTTGGCGGTTCTGGTGGAGATGTCTTTGTAGCTCTGACTACAGCATTGTCAGGAGAGCTGCACATGCCTAATTAGGAGAGGGGGAAAAAAACATTTTACAAAAATGAACTTTGCCAGCTCTCTCACCCCCACCTATGTATTTACTTAAAATACAAAGCCTCATAAAACCAGCAAACCAATAAGCAAAATATATTTACTGGGCTTCATCCGTCCATCAGCCACTGATGCTGGTGAATTTTCCTTTTCAGCTGTCTCTTTCCTTTTTCTTTTGAGTTTGTTTACGCTAATGTCTAAGGATCTCTCATGTTTTGACTGTACTGTGGAGCAAACAACATTATTATAAGACACATGTAGAAATACATCTCATTTTGCAGAATCAAAACCAAACTGCTTTTAAAATCCATTTTAAAACACACTTTGCACAGAAACCCTTGTTAGTTTGAAACAGTTTGCAATCAAATACTTTAAAAAAAAAAACCACCTATGTTTTACACACACAACACAACACCTTTTGCACAGTAAAAAACAAACAAACCCCTGTTAGTTTAAAATAAACAGTTTGCAAACAAATACTTTTCAATAAACCCCACATGCATTTAAAAGCCACTTGCAGAAAGTTACCTTCTATCACAGGATAAAGGGTTGCTGGCACATGGTTGCTGTTTTCCTCCATGTGTGTTTGGACCTTCAGGTTAAAGAACAAGCAAAAAAGCATCAAACCCCTCTCTCACACACAAACCCCACCTATGTTTTATACACACACACACAACACAGCACCTTTTGCACAGTAAAAAAAACCAAAACCCCTGTTAGTTTAAAATAATCAGTTTGCAACCAAATATTTTAAAAACACACATCTATGTCTTGCACAAACCCCTCTCTCACACACAAACACACACACACATGCATTTTTTAAAGGCACAGTGTTTTTGGGTCTTTGGGTTAGTTAAACATGGTTTTTACCTTGGCCTGGTGGTAAAATGCACAAAAGCAGCAAGTTTATAAACACACTAAACCAAGTTTGCAATCAAATACTTTAAAAAAAAACACACCCCACCTATGTTTTATACACACACAACACAGCACCTTTTGCACAGTAAAAAACCAAAACCCCTGTTAGTTTAAAATAAACAGTTTGCAACCAAATATTTTAAAAACACACATCTATGTCTTGCACAAACCCCTCTCTCACAAACACACACACACATGCATGCATTTTAAAAAGGCACCATGTGCTTGGGCCTTTGGGTTAGTTAAACATGGTTTTTACCTTGGCCTGGTGGTGAAATGCAGCTTAAAGTTACTGGTTCCATGCTAAACAAATCACACTGCAATAAAAATAGGCACCATTATTTTACTAAAACAGCATAGCCAAAAAGTAATATTATATAATATATATTTTCAAAGTAAAAAACAGGATGCTTACCTACTCTTGTGCCCCAGCAGTACTTCTTGAACTTTCTGTTGAAAAGGACAGTCTGCAAACATACCTAAGACTTTTATACCATCCTAACCCATTGTTTTAAACAGGCTTCAAAAAAGTAACTAGCAGGTTAATGTAATCACCACAGTTCTATTCTCTTTTGTGATCTGGGGGTGGGGAAATTAAACTGTCTGCACAACTGGGCTGCTTTGGGTTACATTTTTTTTTCTTTTAGTTAAAACACAATTTTTTCTGTAGGACCTTCTTACAGTATTAAACAGTAAATCATCAATTCTTAATGTAACTATATCCATTTCCAAGTGGGGTGGCCCCTTTGCAAATATCAATACATGTCTTGGATTTTTTTTTTTTTTTTTAAGCACAGTTACCTCGGCTATTCAGTGAGGGGTGTGTGTGGTTAAACCTATTCAGTTCAATAGGGTGTGAACTCTTTTGTACTCAAACACACATTACTAACTCCTGGTTTTTTTAAACTGTCCAATAGTGCTCTATCAGCTCCAGGGGTTATATTTAAACTGTCCAATAGCATTGCAAATTCCTGAGGCTTTTTTTACCAGCCTAACCCCTTGTTTTTAAACAGGCTTCAGAAAAAGTAGCTAGCAGGTTAATGTAATCACCACAGTTCTATTCTCTTTTGTGATCTGGGGTTGGGAAAATTAAACTGTCTGCACAACTGGTCTGCTTTGGGTTACATTTTTTTCTTTTAGTTAAAACAATTTTTCTGTAGGGCCTTCTTACAGTATTAAACAGTAAATCATCAATTCTTAATGTACCTGTATCCATTTCCAAGTGGGGTGGCCCCTTTTGCAAATATCAATATATGTCTTGGAGTTTATTTTTTAAGCAGTTACCTTGGCTATTCAGTGAGGGGTGTGTGTGGTTAAACCTATTCAGTTTAAGCACATGTCTAAACCACCCCTGTTTGTTTTATTGTAAGCACATTTTTAGGATTTTTTCCCCTCCCACAACATACATTTCAGCTTTGTGCTGTAAATGGGTCTCTCTTACACAAAAGACACAAAAGCTAGGTTTTCACAAACAATTTATTTTTATTTAAAAAACATACAGCTCCTTAAACAAACCAAGATGCTTCATTAAAACTTTTAGCTCACAGAGACCTTCAAACAAAAATACAGATAGTCACAAAGTCCTTTTCAATTGATTTTTTTTTTAAATGTGCAGCTACCAGGTTTTATATCGCATGTTTGCCCCCTCACCATTTTCTAACTTTATCTTTTTAGATTTCTTACAAATAGTCTTTTTCTTAAGCAGGGTTCTGTAACTTTTTGTGCGGACCAGACGGTCAATATAACGCTGTAAGCAGGCATCTTCCGGTTTGGTCATTTTCTTTAAAACACGGTCAGGGTCTCCACTGAATTGCACAGCATTTATCAAGGTCACCCCTTGCGCTAAATGTTCTTGGGTTAGGCACAGACATTGCATAGCATAACCTATGGCAATAACAGTGTTTAATAAGCTTTCCAAACACAGGTCAGCACACAGGCCCTGGAGCTTGCAGTTTATATCCATTGAAGTCCAAGTCACACAGTCATGGTGCCGTTGGCCTGGTGCGTCTATAACACAGCCCTCACAATCTTCAAAAAGCTTTTCCCTAAGACAGTGATTAAGAACAGCATAAACAGCAACACGTACAATAGTCCGCATAACTTTTTTACGCTCACGACGTGGCACTGGCTCAGTGAGTTTCATGCCTAGCCTCCTCCTAAACTCCTCATAGCCGTCATCGTCGGAGTCCTCTTCAACAATTTGTAGCGGCGTTGAGCAAAAACAAGGCGGTCCCGGTTCATCTTCGCTGCTTGATGCAATACTGTCCAGGGCCTTCTGGTCCTCTAGAAAGGCCTCGTCGAGCTGCCAAGAGATTTTCAGAAAAAAAACAGTGTAAGCACCCCACTGCTTTTTTTAATTTACACAAGCCCTGGTTCCTAGCCCCATTACCCTCCCCTCCTTGACCGCCCCCTTCTTAATCATTTTTACCCGAGCAACGTCTTTTCCGTTCACCTTGTCTACCGGTGACTCCCCCGAGCCGCGATCGCCTTCCACCTCTAAGGGGGTGGACAACGAGAGACCGTCATGCTCATCGGGGTGTCTCACGAGCAGTTGGGTTTCGGGTTCCGGCGTATCCATCAACGGCTGGGCCAAAGGGCTTCCCTCGGCCGCTCCCTCCTCCTCCTCGGAACTGTCGCTGATGTAGCGCTTTCTCCGTGGCTGGTTGAAAGCCCTCGGGGCTAAAACAAAGTCCGAAGTTCTCACAGGGGTGGTGAAGGAGTTCATGTTTCCTCTCAGCAGCCTTTCCACGTGTCCTTGGTAAGAGATGGCCGCCTCTGTCCGGCGCTGGGACTTATGGGGTGATGGTGCTGTGCTCTGATTGGCAGAGGGTGGTGGGGGAAGTTCTTAGAGGGGTCACACGACCCACCTTGCTTCCGGTCAGGTGACCGCCTTGACCCCGGA
Source organism: Chelydra serpentina (assembly GCA_037349315.1). Lineage (NCBI taxonomy): Eukaryota > Metazoa > Chordata > Testudines > Chelydridae > Chelydra > Chelydra serpentina. The sequence continues at coordinate 53,248,486 of JBAIAC010000010.1, forward strand.
AGTCACCCTGGTTGGTCAAAATCTCCTCTCGGGGCGGTCCTATCAGGGCAAAACCCCTCCTGATTGGTAGAGGGCGGTGGGGGGAGTTCTTAGAGGGGTCACACGACACACATTGCTTCCGGTCAGGTGACTGCCTTGACCCCGGAAGTCACCCTGGTTGGTCAAAATCTCCTCTCGGGGCGGTCCTATCGGGGCAAAACCCCTCCTGATTGGTAGAGGGCGGTGGGGGGAGTTCTTAGAGGGGTCACACGACACACATTGCTTCCGGTCAGGTGACCGCCTTGACCCCGGAAGTCACCCTGGTTGGTCAAAATCTCCTCTCGGGGGCGGTCCTATCGGGGCAAAACCCCTCCTGATTGGTAGAGGGCGGTGGGGGGAGTTCTTAGAGGGGTCACACGACACACATTGCTTCCGGTCAGGTGACCGCCTTGACCCCGGAAGTCACCCTGGTTGGTCAAAATCTCCTCTCGGGGGCGGTCCTATCGGGGCAAAACCCCTCCTGATTGGTAGAGGGCGGTGGGGGAAGTTCTTAGAGGGGTCACATGACACACATTGCTTCCGGTCAGGTGACCGCCTTGACCCCGGAAGTAATACCCCTAGGGCGGGACTTCCGGTGACAGGTGGGGAGGAGCTTAAGGGGTCAAGGGGAGGGGCTTAATGGGTCAAGGAGCGGGGTTAGGTCCCGGGTCACATGACATACATTGCTTCCAGTCAGGTGACCGCCTTGACCCCAGAAGTAATACCCCTAGGGCGGGACTTCCGGTGACAGGTGGGGAGGGGCTTAAGGGGTCAAGGGGCGGGGTTAGGGTTTGATTGACGGTAGGGCCCTTATACTACTAATATAGGTAGTATTTTAATAAAACAAACTTACAATTCTCAAAAACACATATTAAAAACCTTTCTCAAACCAGTTACAACCAAAACATAGCCACAACATACTTTAGGTCATGTCTTGCTAACTTCTATTTTCCTGTCTTACTGTCTTCAACTTATCTATAATTTTTGTTCACACTAGCAAACTCAATTTCCCATACTCCTCTACAGTTCGGCTAACTTTAGGCCAAAGCCTAATTTGTACTGAACATATTTTGTAGACTACACCTAGCAAATTACTCAAAATGCACAAATTGTACCGTTAAAACACTCCTAACCTGTATTACTGCTGCCAATGTCATTTGATGTTTAGATAGTGTTGTTTGCTCAGATCAGAGGTGCCAGGAGGACAGCAAAAATGAGGGGGAGGGAACAAGCACCAGGTCACAGTGCCACTCACTCAAATTTAGACAGCTCACCGTGCCTACCTGAAAACTTTGATGCGCCCCCCAGTTGAGCACTAACTTCTGGTTTAGTCAGATTCTGTTCAATGGCATTCTTCCAACTGTTTAGATGAGAAGGTCTGGTGCCTCCAGGCTTTGAAACATGGACTTGAAATTTGGCACAGGGTACCTGTGGTGCCAGGGATGTGCCTTTAGTGATCCCCATGGAAATCTGCCCAAATTTGGTCAAGTTATGAGGCCCTAAAATTCAAAGTTTGTATAGGCTCAGTAGAGACTTATTCGAGTTTGATTCAGAAGTTTTCATCTGCACTGAACCTTTGCCATCCCAGGGCTGCAGGGTCTGAGCAGAACTTTCTTTGCAGTTGCTTCTGCTGGCAACCAGGGGCTGCTGTGGTGTCAAACACAGGAACTGGATGCAGAGAGACTTTTTCTCTCCTGTACTCTAAATTAATCTTAATGCTCTCCTTCTACTGCCCAGGAAGTGAAGAGGGCGAGGAGAAAGCAACATAACTGGAATGCTGAATAGAGAGGAGCTGAGTCTAGAGGGTAGCGAAGGAGGAGACTGGAACTAAGAGCCAGTGGGAGGGACTGGAACATGGAGACACAGGGCTGGAGGAAGGGCGTATAGAGATGAGGAGCCAAGGGAGAGCCAAGAAGGGAAACTATGATGAGGATGGCCTGGAGAGGCCAGGCCCATCAAGGACTCAGAATTCAGGAGATGGGCAGGGAAAAAAGGATCTGTAACCACAAGAGCACACTCACCTCAGAACCTACAATAGAACGTGGAATTCCTTAGTTTTCTGCTGTCAGCAAATAGCTTTGAATCCTGCTGACAAAATGTATGCCTCTTCCTCATTAGTTACTCTGCTAGTTCAAGTGGCACGTGTCTGTGTTGTGGATCTAAAGATTCTAATTTGTTAATGAACTATGTGGGAGTCATTATGGTTCCACATGATGGAATATTTTTTCAGTTTGTTTGTTTTTTAAATGTAGGAAATTACATACACAAAACTTCATTAAAAGAATGATAACGTTGCAAAGTCAAGCACTCAAGTTAGGAAATGCCAGAATTAAGACTGACCATTTTTAATTGCATGATCACATACTATTTTTTCCCCATTCAGTGCACAGGATGGATGGTGTTCAGAGAATTAATTAGGGTTAAGTAGTTAATGAGGCTGTTGTCTGTATAACACCTACTTCACTTGTTGCAGAAGTTAGAAGGTGCTTAGCAAGTGAGGCAGGAGATTGCAGGAAGAGTTTTGTCAGTTGAATACCACCCTGCAGCTTCCTCCTCCTCCGTAATGCTGCCTGGGTCTAGCTGGGGGGCATTGAGAGAAACAAAAAAATAGTGTCACTACTCTCCATTTAGGTGCCCAGCACCACAATTGCCTACAACAGGTGGTAGTCACAATAGCAGGTTAGCTCCCTACAGCCCTGAATGGCATGCCCATCAGATAGAATCTTTGGAGAATTTAGCTGCCAAAACCTTAAAAAGTTGCTACTGAGCATGTATAGACTGAGCAATAAAAGGCACATAAGACACTTAGCTGACCCCTTTCAGGTTCTTACTTCAAAACATGGAGGCACTGGAGCATCTCGACATGAAGGTTGTAAGAACTTTTTCAGCATGGTTGGAACATCTTTTTTCCCTAATCTGGTTCTCAAATACAGCTGAACCAATTTTTTAACACTCCCAAAAAATTCAGAATGAGGCAGATATCCAGCATAGAAAATTGAAGAAGTGTAACAATTCAGGCTGCAAAGTTATAACCAACTGAAAACAGGGTCTTAAAACAGTAAATGTTGAGCAAATTTAACTATACATGTTACTACCAGCTCCACTCTTAATAAATACAGAGGGATAAATCCTGAAGTTCATACTCATTTTTATTTAGACAAGTTGATTCAATGAGAGTTTTGGACTGAGTAAGGATAACCTATGGAATTCAGGATTTGGTCCCAAATTAATAAGATTTTGGTTCTTATTAGTATGTCACAAAAGGTGAGATCCACTAAGAGATCCTTGGATGAGAGGCATTACAGAAATTCAAAGTATTGTTATTTTATTAAGTCTTTTTTTCACTAATAGGAAGAGAAGATTGCCAAAAGAAGGGCAGAACTTTTAGCAGAGCAAGCGAAAAAGAAAGAGGAGGTAAGAATAATATAACGGGAAAAAAATTAAAAATTGAAATATTTCATTTGGTCTGTGTTAGGAATATCTAAAATGTCTATGATCATAATATCTAAGTGTTATTTAGAGTGACATGCCGTAACAGTACTATAACTGAAGTTGTCAGAAACCTCTCTTTTTCCATTATAATTTAATCAGATATTTAAGGCAATTTCCAATAATTGGGAACAAAGCTACATATTGGAGACTGTCCACAGAATATTTAGAACTGTGTTTTAAATTACTGTAAACATGAACTCCTATTCAGCTAGGTACTTAACCACATGCCTATCTTTGAGCATGTAAATAGTCCCATTAACTTCAGGGTGAGGCACATTTTAAGCATCTTGTTGAATTGAGGCCATCGTTACTCTGAAACATGAAGTTATAATGGTTTCTGCCCATACTCACAGTTACAAAATGTACTAGAGCTGTATTCAAACTCTTTTCCTCCTCATAGGTATTCTCAGGTATGGTGCCAGCTAACAACAAGTTTGTTTCTAACAAAACCCTGTCAAACTGCAATACGAAAACATGCTAGCTACCATTCCATGCATACGATGAAGTGGGTTCTAACCCACGAAAGCTTATGCTGAAATAAATTTGTTAGTCTCTAAGGTGCCACAAGTATTTCTTTCTTTCTTATTTTCTTTATGCTAGCTACAGTGCATTAGAAAACAGTAATTAAAACACATTTCTGTTATGTCAGCAGAACTGCACTCTACAACTGCATTCAAGCCATGGGACCGTGCTTTTCTGTGTTTTCTTTCAAAATATTAATCTAAAAGTTACTTATTTAGATTTTGTAATTAAGACTTCTATTTTCCAAAAACAAATTGGAGTTTATTTTAGTTGTTCAGTTCATGTCATTGTTTATAAAGCTTATTATTAAAGGCATTTATGGTATTCTTCAGAAGTTTGTTTTTTTCAACATTCCCAACTGTGCTCCCAGATTTAGTGAACTTCTTCCCACTACCAAAATAACCAGTTACAATGATAAACAATGACAAGTGGCAAGGAGATGTGGAAGGGTGTAAAAATACTTAAGTTTTTAGTTTTTAATACATATTTTCTGATGTCTGCACTTCGATTTCAGCAGCTTTTATAGATAAATACTGTATCTGGTTGAATCAGAAGCTTTATTTGAAGCTAAATTACTGTAAGTTGGTTAACATTTATGAATAATAATTTGAATTTGACTCAAAAAAATCACAACAAAATCATAACAAAACATGAAGCTATCGCTGAAAATAAGTCTTCTTATTTTCAGCGATTAAAAAAAAGCAAACTTTTTTAACTTCTCTATTTAAGTTGGTGTGTCTTAGTGAAATAGTGTACTCTTTCCTCACCTCTGTAAACCATATTTACAAATTATTTATAAGCTAAAACAGTGGACAAAAAAGGGGAAAGTGTGTGAAAGAAAATAATATTAGTTTCTTTCTTCTGAACTTCTGTACAGTAGGCATGAAACAGCTAAACATTTTATACTTTAGGCTGCAGCATATAGGGAAGAGGAGGAGGTTAGTGACGAAGAGAATGAAGATGAAGATGATGATATTGAAATGATTCTTGAAGAAGAGTTCCCAAAAGAGGAAGAGGTAGATGAGGAGGAGGAAGAGCAGGAGGCTGATGCTGCTGAACGCATGAAAAATGAAATTACAGAAAAGTATGAAACAGATAGTAATAATTTACAAGGAGTACAGGTACTTTCTTCAATATCTACTTTATCAAATAACATGGCAGGAGGCAAGAAGTGCTTCCAGTTTTATAGCTGATTTAATTTAGTTGTCAGATTTCAAAGTTACAGTATTTGAGATCTTTATTTCCTTTTTATGAACTAATTAATGCAGGAGGACAGACTAAATAATCATAATGGCCCCTTCTGGCTGTCAAATCTATGAATGAAATTTCTGAGATCCTCATTCAGGCAAAATTCCTTTTGAGCCAAATCCTGAAGTTCTTATACAGTTTTCACTAAATCTCATTGCAGTCAATGGAAATTTTGTCTCCAGAAAGATGAAGTGGGAGGAAAGATGGGGCGGGGGGCAGAAAGTGCAAGTGTCCCAGGTGGGCCATGCTAAAATTGCTCAATCAGATTGGCCTGCAAAGAATGGGGCAGATGATCCCCCAAACTGGTGGTTATTCTAATACTTAGGGCTGGTCTACACTAACCCCCCAATTCGAACTAAGATACGCAACTTCAGCTACGTGAATAACGTAGCTGAAGTCGAAGTATCTTAGTTCGAATGAAAAGGTACTTACCAGGGGTCCACATGCGGCACGCAGGCTCCCCCGTTGACTCCGCCTACTCCGTTCGCGGAGTAGGATTACAAGCGTCGACGGGGGAGCACTTCCTGGTTCGATTTATCGCGTCTAGACAAGACGCGATAAATCGACCCCAGAAGATCGATTGGACTCCTCCGACGCGACGCGTAAGTATAGACGTACCCTTAGTCACCAAGCCAGCAACAAAACAGCTTCTACAATACCTTCTTGGTTACCCAGAAGCTAAAAACACAGTTCCCTGGAAACAATCCAGCCTTGGGCTCCCACCCAGACAGCCAATGATCAGGATTACTGAATTTTTTGTTCATCATATAAAAAGTTCTACCAATCCCAAAGGATCAGACACATTACCCTTCGGGTTAATGAATATTTTAGATCTTACCCAAATACACACAGCCAATTTTTATTAACTAAACTAAAATTTATTTAAAATGAAAAGAGAGAGTATAGGTTAAAAGATCATTATACATACAGATATGAATAAAGTTCTTTGGTTTCATAGTAGAGATGGTGAGCTTTAGAGTTGCAAAAAGTTCTTTCAGAATTAGTTCCATAGGTCCAATGTCCATGTAAGGGGAGCTCGGACTCACCCGGCGGCGCCTCCTGCTGGTTGTCCTGGGAATTAGCTCGTCCAGCCCTGGAGCGCCCTCTGCAGGCCGGGGATCCGGCTTGCCCACTTTCCTCTAAGGCCCACGAGTCCCTCCCAGGACCCGGTGCCCCTTTAACTAGGGTGTTACCCCTTTAACTAGGGTGCTGCCCCTCCTGGCAGTACCCCACAGATCTGGGTCTCCCCTCCCCATGGGAACCCCCAACCCACTACCCCCACCTCGCATCAGTCTTAGGCTACTGCGAGTCACCAGCTAGCCCCCACGCCCTGGGGCAGACTGCAGTATAAGCCACTCATCACAGGCAAGGTTGGGTTGGACCTGCTGCCTCGGCCTACCCGTGGGTTACCGCCTGTAACCCCTGTACCTATTGGGCCTTAACCAGGCCTGGAGCTTTCCTATGCTGGAGCTCCCCAGCTCCTCTAGCCTTCCCCCAGCCCTGCTCCACTCTAGGTCCTCGCAGCCAGGCCCTCCTTCCTCTAAGGCAGAGGAAGGCTCTCTCTCTCTCCTGGCTGCCCTGGCCTTTATAAGGCCAGGCTTGTCTGTTTGGGGCGTGGCCCCCAGCTGAGCCTGCCTTCCCACTCAGCCCAGCTTTTAGCAATGCCCTCACTTAGGGCTGTTTCAAGCCCCTCAGGGCATGAGCGGGGTTCCGTCCCGCTACAGTCCAATATCTAGGCGATCCAGACTGGAGCTGGAGACCTCAATCTTGTGACTCAAACTTCCCCTGATGAAGCTGAAGCAGATCTGAGATAACAGGATCATAGAATCATAGAATCTCAGGGTTGGAAGGGACCTCAGGAGGTCATCTAGTCCAACCCCCTGCTCAAAGCAGGACCAACCCCAACTAAATCATCCCAGCCAGGGCTTTGTCAAGCCTGACCTTAAAAACCTCTAAGGAAGGAGATACCACCACCTCCCTAGGTAACCCATTCCAGTTCTTCACCACCCTACTAGTGAAAAAGTTTTTCCTAATATCCAACCTAAACCTTCCCCTCTGCAACTTGAGACCATTACTCCTTGTTCTGTCATCTTCTACCACTGAGAACAGTCTAGATCCATCCTCTTTGGAACCCCCTTTCAGGTAGTTGAAAGCAGCTATCAAATCCCCCCCTCATTCTTCTCGTCTGCAGGCTAAACAATCCCAGTTCCCTCAGCCTCTCCTCATAAGTCATGTGCTCCAGCCCCCTAATCATTTTTGTTGCTCTCACTAGACTCTTTCCAATTTATCCACATCCTTCTTGTAGTGTGGGGCCCAAAACTGGACACAGTACTCCAAATGAGGCCTCACCAGTGCCGAATAGAGGGGAATGATCACGTCCCTTGATCTGCTAGAAATGCCCCTACTTATACAACCCAAAATGGCATTAGCCTTCTTGGCAACAAGGGCACACTGTTGACTCATATTCAGCTTTTCGTCCACTGTAACCCCTAGGTCCTTTTCTGCAGAACTGCTGCCCAGCCATTCAGTCCCTAGTCTGTAGCAGTGCATGAGATTCTTCCGTCTTAAGTGCAGGACTCTGCACTTGTCCTTGTTGAACCTCATCATATTTCTTTTGGACCAATCCTCTAATTTGTCTAGGTCCCTCTGTATCCTATCCCTACCCTCCAGCGTATCAACCACTCCTCCCAGTTTAGTGTCATCTGCAGACTTGCTAAGGGTGCAGTCCACACCATCCTCCAGATCGTTAATGAAGATATTGAACAAAACCAGCCCCAGCACCGACCCTTGGGGCACTCCACTTGATACCAGCTGCCAACTAGACATGGAGCCATTGATCACTACCCATTGAGCCCGACCATCTAGCCAGTTTTCTATCCACCTTACCGTCCATTCATCAAGCCCATACTTCTTTAACTTGCTGGAAAGAATACTGTGGGAGACTGTATCAAAAGCTTTGCTAAAGTCAAAAAATGCACATCCACTGCTTTCCCCTCATCCACAGAGCCAGTTATCTCATCATAGAAGGCAATTAGGTTAGTCAGGCATGATCACTTTCCTCTCCTTTAAGTGGTTCAGAATTGATTCCTTGAGGACCTGTTCCATGATTTTTCCAGGGACTGAGGTGAGACTGACTGGCCTGTAGTTCCCCGGATCTTCCTTCTTCCCTTTTTTAAAGATGGGCACTACATTAGCTTTTTTCCAGTCATCCAGGACCTCCCCCGATTGCCATGATTTTTCAAAGATAATGGCCAATGGCTCTGCAATCACATCGGCCAACTCCTTTAGCACCTTTGGATGCAGTGCATCCGGCCCCATGGACTTGTGCTCGTCCAGCTTTTCTAAATAGTCCCGAACTACTTCTTTCTCCACAGAGGGCTGGTCACCTCCTCCCCATACCGTGCTGCGGAGTGCAGCCATCTGGGAGCTGACCTTGTCTGTGAAGACAGAGGCAAAAAAGCATTGAGTACATTAGCTTTCTCCACATCCTCTGTCACTAGATTTCCTCCCTCATTCAGCAAGGGGCCTACACTTTCCTTGACTTTCTTCTTGTTGTTAACATACCTGAAGAAATCCTCCTTGTCACTCCTAACATCTCCAGCTAGCTGCAACTCCAAGTGTGATTTGGCCTTCCTTATTTCACTCCTGCATGCCTGAACAATATTTTTATACTCCTCCCTGGTCATTTGTCCAATCTTCCACTTCTTGTAAGCTGCTTTTTTGTGTTTAAGAGGAGCAAGGATTTCACTGTTAAGCCAAGCTGGTCGCCTGCCATATTTACTTTTCTTTCTACACATCGGGATGGTTTGTTCCTGCAACCTTAATAAGGATTCTTTAAGTATCCTTAAAGTAACTGAAAACCAGCTTTCCTCGACTCCTTTCCCCCTCATGTTATTCTCCCAGGGGACCTTGCCCATCAGTTCCCTGAGGGAGTCAGTCTGCTTTTCTGAAGTCCAGGGTCGGTATTTTGCTGCTCCCCTTTCTTCCTTGTCTCAGGATCCTGAACTCAACCATCTTGTGGTCACTGCCTCCCAGGTTCCCCTCCACTTTTGCTTCCCCTACTAATTCTTCCCTGTTTGTGAGCAGCAGGTCAAGAAGAGCCCTGCCCCTAGTTGGTTCCTCCAGCACTTGCACCAGGAAATTGTCCCCTACACTTTCCAAAAACTTCCTGGATTGTCTGTGCACTGCTGTATTGCTCTCCCAGCAGATATCGGGTGATTAAAGTCACCCGTGAGAACCAGGGCCTGTGATCTAGTAACTTCTGTTAGTTGCTGGAAGAAAGCCTCGTCCACCTCATCCCCCTGGTCTGGTGATCTGTAGCAGACTCCCACCACAACATTATCCTTGTTGCTCACACTTCTCAATTTAATCCAGAGACTCTCAGGTTTTTCTGCAGTTTCATACTGGAGCTCTGAGCAGTCATACTGCTCTCTTACATACAACGCAACTCCCCCCACCTTTTCTGCCCTGCCTATCCTTCCTGAACAGTTTATATCCATCCATGACAGTACTCCAGTCATGTGAGTTATCCCACCAAGTCTCCGTTATTCCAATTACATCATAATTCTTTGACTGTGCCAGGACTTCCAGTTCTCCCTGCTTGTTCCCCAGGCTTCTTGCATTTGTGTATAGGCGTTTAAGATAACTCCCTGATCGTCCTGCTGTCCCAGTATGGGGCAGGAGCCCTCCCCTCTTGCACTCACCTACTTGTGCTTCCTCCTGGTATCCCACTTCCCCACTTACCTCGGGGCTTTGGTCTCCTTCCCCCGGTGAACCTCGTTTAAAGCCCTCCTCACTAGGTTAGCTAGCCTGCTTCCAAAGATGCTCTTCCCTCTCTTCGTTAGGTGGAGCCCGTCTCTGCCTAGCACTCCTTCTTCTTGGAACACCATCCCATGGTCAAAGAATCATGGTGGAGGCCTGGTGGCAGCTTAGGCTAGTGTTCTGGAGTTCCCTGTGTAAAACTGACAGTATTTATGTATAGTGTAGATAAGAACATGTTCATAGTGTCAATAAACAATCCACCAAACCTGAGTCCACTATATCGATTCTGTGAAGAACAGAAACTGACCTGCTGCAAGTGACCAAAATGGACCAGGAGGGACTGGGGAACAATTTTTTATGCATAGATAATAGCTAAATAAGCAATGGAGGTCAGGTAAAATAGAAAAAAATACATGACATTGCATTGGTTTTGATAAGAGACCTTTTAAAAGTTTAGCTTAATAGAATTAGAGTCTTCAAAGTTAATAGAAATTATAGTTTTCTGATTTTATTTTAGCATATTGTAATACTGTAATACAAACCTTAATAATGAAAACAGTGTGGCCAGATCTTCAGCTGAAGCCAATGGAGGTACACGGATTTACACTAGCAGAGGATTTAGTCCAAAGATCACTAATAGTTAATGGCAGTTATTATTCATATCACCCTTTATTACAACATTTGATCATGTTTATGATTTTTGTCATACATTATTCTTTCATTATTCAGGAAGAACTTGAAAGGTTGCTGATACCACAAATCACCATCAATGGAGGGCGAAAACCTCACATTGTACGTTACCAATTGTATAGCAAATTGAAGCATCTAGTAGAAAATCGAGAGAGCATTTTTGAGAAATGTTACCCAATAAGTTTGCCACTTGCACGCAAGATGTTGGTTCTCTCTTATAAACATCCCAGTTCTTTTGGTCAATGGGACCCAGTCAAGGTAATGTAATTAAATGGCTGAGGTATACTTTCAGGAAGTAATACTTGCTTGTCTTCTTTATGCCCATATAATTAAGATAAAATATTATGAAAAGCACATCCCTGAATATTTTCAATAATGAGCACATACTATTCATAACAAGAATTGGTCAGTTTAGTGTTGTGTTTTAAGCACTGATTAATGATATTTTGTAAGCTTTGTGTACCCTCTGTCAGTCAGTCCACAGAACAGCACTTGTTTTTAATTCAGATAATTAATTATTCTTTCCTTTGTTCTGACCAGAAATAGAGTAATGCTCTGGACATTAAAATGGGTATAGAATTCTCTTTTATCCCATCCTACAACAGTAGTTCCATCGACAGATAGTGTTATGGTACCCCCCCCCACCCCCCCGCCATGGGACTAAGAAGGCAATTAATTCTGAAATGCTCCCATGATTGCCTAAGCCTAGGCCAGATATTGAGGGTTCAGCTCCTTTATTGATAAAATATCTGATAACCAGGCTCAATCAATTTATGAATCAAAGATCGATCTCAGCACAATACAGAAAGGTTAATACACTATCAATCTTGAGAACAATCTTGCATCAGTTACATTGTTTCTCTGTTCCAAATTCTGAGCTTAATTTTGCTCATATTTATATTCCCTTTGTTTATGACAGATAAAAAAATCCACAGATTTTACACGTTGATTCTTATCTGGGGTTTGTGTATAACATTCCAGATGTCAGTAGATTGTAGAGACATCTACACTACTGTACCTAGCACACAGTTCATATCTGACAAACCTCAACAAAACATATTTCTTTCATCTGACAGATTCTACACACATAAAGAACAGAAGTTACAACAGTTTAACTGTTAGTAGATTTCTACAGTAAAGCTTAGCATAAATACAAGGCATTTGGGGAGTATAGTTTATAGTTATACAACTTAGTCTAAATACAAAGCATTCTGGGAATATATAATTTTGGCTAACAGTCTTCCTGCCCCTTTGTCACCTTGATTCATAGCATCAGGACAACACCTTTGACAAATGCACATATGAAGCAGAAGTAAGAGCGTTCATTTGGGATATTATTTTACCACAGCTTGTGAGCAAAAATATAAAAATAACATCAACAAAATCAAAACTACTTGTAAAACAATCTAAGTCTTAAAGTAATCTTTGTCTATGTATTAGAAATTAATATGTCCAAGCTACCATCATGTAGTAGATCATCTAGAACCTTTTCTATTTAGTGTCTGTCACTGCTAATCTGAATTATGTGGGTGTCTTTTTGAACCAATAATGTTTTTAAATTTTAGGTTAGTGGATCACTGTGTACATTAAAAACTGGTATGTATTTCTCAACCTCATGCAGGTGATTTGGCTCACTTTGGATAATGGATTTATTGTGGTAGATGGGAACAGGCATAATTGACTCACATGTATGCATGGAGAGAGAAAAAAAGGCATTCCAGGAGTACACTTTGTATTTATATAACTTAGCCTAAATACAAAGTATTCTGGAAATATATGATATTGGCTCACACAGATTACCCTCCTTCAGTGTGTTTGTTCTTGGCCAAACTTCTGAATAAAAGGTGAGCACTTCTGATGGGGGCATGGATGACATCAGCCCACTTAATGGATGTAGTGTGTCCAATCTGCCCCCAAATAAGGAGCAGGCTTTCCCAATGGGCTTAATCTGCAGCAAGTGAGCCCCTTGGGAAGTAAGTGCAAAGAAGCATTCACTTCCAAGGTATGTGAAGTAGCAATATGCTTATGTTCGTGCTCCTTTATGTATTATCGTCAGCTAGGATGCTTGCTTCTCAGGATGCCTCCTTTGGGTTCAGGGCCTTACTAGTAATACGGTAAGGTTGGACCTCCTGGGGATACTGCTTGCTACATCCATAGTCTGTCTGTGAATCCACTGTCATAAGATGGGAGAGGAAAAGATGTATGACAAAGGAGAATTACTTACTGATAATTTTGTTTGTCATAGAGTCCTCATCTCCCATCCTACATGCCTCCCTCCTCTCCTTTGGATGGTATGCCACTGCTTGTATATTATTTCTCTGACTGTCTTGTATACCCTATCCTCCTTTCTGCCTCTCATAGTTTCTCTAGCTCAGGGATGGTGTTCTATCTGATGTAATCGGGGGTAAGGTTTCAGAAATCTTTGCTTCCTTCCAGTAGGTATTTCCATAACACTGTCCATAAATCCACTGTTGTAGGATGGGTGAAGAGGAGACTATAAGAAACAGAAATATCAGTAAGTAACTTTTTCCCATTTTGTATATGTTACAGCTAAGTGAAGGAGATGTAATCAAGCCTTCCCAAAACCAACAGACTCCAAGCTTGCCTGTAATCCACCGACAATATATTTATTTCTTTTCAAGTAAAGAAAATAAAGAAAAATTTATGAAAAATCCCATTAAATTTATCCGTCAGCCAAAACCCAAGCCATCTGTGCCAGTTAAGATAGCAATTGTGGGACCTCCAAAATCTGGGAAAACTACAGGTAAGGTCCAGTATTTTCAAAGGATAGGAGCTTCCCTTATAATTGGGGTTGTGTCTCTCATAATCATGTTAGCAAGAAATTACAAACAAATCACTAAAATTATTGCTGTTGCCATGCATAGAATGCTGCAGTTAGTTTTCCCACTATCCTATTTATCAGCCAGAAATATCTGTGTTCACCATCTCAACGTTGTCCCCACTCCTCAGGAAGTAAGGATATTCTTGTGGTTAAGCTTTGGACTGGCACTTGGGAGATACGGGTTCAGTTTTGTGCTAGTGCTGACAGACATCCTGTGCTAAGTGACTCTGGCAAGTCACTTAATCTCCTGTGCCTCAGTTCCAGTGTTGATTGTATGTCCTATCCCTTTCCATCTACTCCCTGACTGTTCAGATTGTAAGGTCTTCAGGACAAGTGCTATTTTTATAGAGCCTAGCATAAGCAGTTCTGATGTTGGTTGGGGCCTGTAGGTGCCACTGTAGTACATATAATAATACTCCTTATGTCTCTTACACTGAGAAATCTGATCTCTGATGCAGTGGGAGGAGTCTCAGGCTCATCTAATATAATTCTCCCATTATATATCTGGGTACACAATAAAATAGAAACAGCTGCTGTAAAACTCCCCATTTGCCACTGGGAAATACCATGTTCACTGTTCCCATATAAACTCTCATATAAAAATAGTAATTATCAGTGCAGCCGAGGATCAGCCATCGTACTTCTGGATTGGTAAACAGGGAACAGAAATGCAATATGAGGCTCTGTATTGGGTGCTCTTTCTGCCCCTTCCAATACAAGCAGTTAGATTTCTTAATGTTAGGGCTGCTCTTTAATATGTGACTAGTACAGGCAACTTTCATGATTATTTGGAAAAAATACAGAAAGTCAAAGATTTCAAGGAACCCCTTGACAGACATTCATCTCTGCGTTAGTCATACAATTATATGATTCTAATGCTTGCTTTTATAATATTTTTTCATTGGTGTTTTAAAGATATGGGGCTAGATTTACCTGTCCACTGTAGTTGCTTTGCTAGTTAACAGTTTCTTTGAAACTAGTGCAATTAATTCTTTTTCAAGTGAAGGTCCCTATGTGTGTTCCGCTTGAGGTGTGCATGTACTCCACATGCCTGAGACCAGAAGATTTTTGCTGGCAGTGTCATTGGTCTGCACCTGTGCCTTTCTCCTCTTCATGCTCTGAACCAAGGGCATAAGAGACCATGTGAGCTAACGGCTTCTCCAGTTCCTTTCTATCACCCTTGGTCTGAGACAGAACCTATTTAGTGGCTGCAGCATTAGCTAGCATTCCTGTTCAAAAACTGTAGTTAGTTGTAAATAGTTTTAAAACCTGTTTTTAGATCATTTCTAGTGAGAGTAGTTTAGTAGTTTTTAGACACCCCCAAAAAACTTCCCCTGTACATTGTGCTACCAGAGGTACTTCAGAGTTACAAGCTGACCAGTCAACAACACATCTCATTTGGAACTGGAAGTATGCAATCAGGCAGCAGCCGAGACCACACAAAAACAACAAAAAAACAACAATACAATACAGTAGTGTGTTAAACATAAACTACTAAAAAAAGAAAGGGAAAGCAGCATTTTTATTCTGCATAGTAAAGTTTCAAAGCTGTATTGTCAATGTTCATTTGTAAACTTTTGAAAGAACAACTGTAATGTTTTGTTCAAAGTCAAAAACATTTTAGAGTTATGAACAACCTCCATGCCTGAGGTGTTCCTAACTCTGAGGTTCTACTGTAGTACGCCAGGATCCCAGTATTCAAGATCTGCCTGGCCTGCCTTTGGGCTTTCCCAGTCAGCAACAATCATGGCATGAATACATAGAATATCAGGGTTGGAAGGGACCTTAGAAGGTCATCTAGTCCAATCCCCTGCTCAAAGCAGGACCAATTCCCAATTTTTTTGCCCCAGATCCCTAAATGGCTCCCTCAAGGATTGAACTCTCAACACTGGGTTTAGCAGGCCAATGCTCAAACCACTGAGCTATCTCTCTCCCCCAAAGTAGGTGGCACTGTGTATAATATACCTTACCTGAGCTGGCAACAGCCATACCTGGGAATGCGTTAAAGTATCTGAAAGAGAACACATCTTTTGTATCCATTTCCATGATGGAAGTTCTGTAGCCAATCCAAATCTGATATTTAGTCCTGACCTGCTTGCAGCAGCTCTGCAACCTACTATGTATGAGGAATATATGACAAACACTCTTAAAAGAAATGTGAGATATCCCCCTCTCTAAATCTTCATCCATAAAGAAGACTTCCTCTCAACACCCTCTAAATCATGTGGACTCCGCACCCTATTACAAGAGTGTCAGGAGCTCACAAGGGGAATGGTACTGATTTCCCAGCACAGAGAGGCAAAAGTGCCCCGAAACCATCCTTAGCCAAATGGGTGGGACCATCATAGTACAGGCAAGGTACCAATGCTAAGAAAAAAGGAGTCATCAGTACCGAAGACCATGGTCCATATAAAGCCAGTACTTCTGGCGCCACCAAGGGACAGAAATCAGGTCCACTCTCCAGAATCAGGGGCTAGATGTACTATCCAAGAGGACCTGATTATCTATATGCCGCCCATACAGTTGGATCCGGTCCTGACTTGGGACGTCTCCACACCATTGGTTCACCTCTGACTGGTACCGTTGACCAGTCAAGGCATAATAAAACCACCAGTACCACCCATCAATATAAAAGCCTCCTTTTCTGCAGCCCAGCATCTCCCCAATACTGGACATCTGGGCTTCTCCCCTCCAATCTGCAACTCATGCAAGCATATCAAAGACTTGGTGCCACATGCCCTGGCTACGCTGCCTTTGTTCCCACTTGTCGCCAGATTCTCTGTCTCTGTGGCAGCAGTCAGTGAGCAGTTACACTGTTCCTGCTCCTTTTATTTCTATTTTTATTTTTTCACTTTTTTTCAGGCACTGGTGAGCTATTCTATTTCAGGCTCTTTTCCTCCTCCCTGGGTCAGTCTTAAGCTTAAGTTTAATTCACCCTGAGACTGCTGCAGCATCTTCCTGCTGGCTCCTCTGCCCCTATCCAGGCATGGCAGAGAGGCCAAGAAAGCACCAGATCAAATCCAAGCAGTGCTCTATTTGTGAGGCAGCCTTCCTGGGTTCAGAAGACGATAAGCTTCCTGGCTTCAATCCAATTCACTGTGAAGAATCTGCCTTTTGAGCAAAATAACCTGCTTAGTAATCATTCCATTCCCTCAAAGACTCAAGAGCAACTCCGTTCTATCTCAGGGATTGTCAACCTTTGGCACGCTGCCCATCAGAGAAATCCGCTGGCAAGCCGGGACAGTTTTTCACCTGCAGCGTCTGCAGGTTCGGCCGATCGCAGCTCCCACTGGCCGTGGTTTGCCATTCCAGGCCAATGGGGGCTGCGATCGGCTGAACCTGTGGATGCTGCAGGTAAGCAAACCATCCCGGCCAGCCAGTGGATTTCCCTGATGAGCAGTGTGCCAAAGGTTGCCAATCCCTGATCTATCTGTACCCTAGCCCTGTGGAGGAAATACCCCAGACTCAATCTTACAAAGACAAGCTACTTAACCATTCTACCATCAAGGAGCCTATAAGCCACGTAGGAGACACCAGTGAATGCAGCATAGTAAACACAAGGTCCCCCCTGCATTCTCCTTTCAGCCTCAGCCTCCTACCAGGTAATCCTTTTGACAGGACTTTTGAATGCTGCAAATTAGTCTCCTTGCCACATTCACCTGTTCAGGACTCCCTTACCCCATTCATTGGCCCCCTAGCTCATTTTTCCCAGGATTGGCACAATATCACACCAGGCTGATGGGTTCTGGAGATAATTGCCACTGGTTACATGATAGAGTTCCTCTCCCTTGTCCCCTAAAGCCTTCTTCCCAGGCCTCCTTCATGGACCCTTCACACAACAGGATGCTCAGACAAGCAGTAGACTCCCTGCACCATCTGGGAGCCATAGAACTGGTACCTCTTCAGCACAGGGCAAAAGGATTGTACTTGATATATTTTCTCATCTCCCAAGAGGAAAGAAGGCTGAAGACCCATCCTAGATCTCAGATAGTTTAACATCTTTATCCACTGCCTTAGGTTCAGAATGATCACCCTGGTCTCTATAATCCCCTCACTAACCAAGTGTGATTGGTTCACAGCTCTTGATTTAAAGGATTCTTATTTCCACATAGACATCCACCCTGCACACCAGAGATTTCTGAGATTCACCGTGAGCCTGGACTGTTATCAATAGAGTGTGCTCTTCTTTGGCCTCTCAATGGCACAGATGATATTCACCAAGGTATTATCAGTAGTGGTAGCTCACCTCCTTTGTCAGGGTTCATCATTCCCTACCTTGATGACTGCTCATGGGGAAGTCACATCAAGAAGTATGGATGACAACCTTGTCCCTCCTCATACCCTGACACTCCTCAGGGGTCCAGGTAAATGTAGAAAAGTGAATTTAGTCCCACAAAGATGATAGATTTTATTGGAGCAATCCTAGATTCAATCAGAGCTAAAGCAATACCTACCTCAGGACAGATTCCAGGCTATAAAGGTCCTCATCACTCAGTTGTGGCTGAACCCTCAGATGACAGTTCAAACCTGTCTCATCCTCCTAGGTCACATAGCTTCATGTACTTATGTGACACCCTTTACCTTCAGTGTCAACAGGCTTGGTTATGGACAGTCTATATGTCAAGCAAGCACAGTCTGGACAAACTGATCTTGCTCCCCTACAGAGTTCTGGCTTCTCTCTCCTGGTGGGAAAACAGGGAGACGGTGTGCATGGGGTTTCCTTTTATCCTTACCGCACCCACAGAAAGACTGATTACAGATGCTCCCTTACCAGAGTGGGGAGCCCATCTGGATGAACACATAACATAGGCTACCTGGACCCACCAAGAATCCCAGTTGCACGTAAACCTTCTAGGGCTGTGTGCACTGCATGAAGCCTACAAACAATTCCTACCATTTATTTGGACCTTACACATTCAAGTCATGTCAGAGGTGGTCAGTGCTAGGGGTGCACAACACATTAGCAGACAGCGTCAGCAGACATTTCTCCAGAAATAACAAGTAGGAGCTACATGACTCAGTGGTAAGAGCATCTTTCATCAGTGGGAGTTCCTGTTTTGGGATCTCTTTGCTTCTCAAGAGAACAAGAAATGCTAGATCTACTGGTCCAGGATAGCTCAGGCCACAACTCTAGAGGGGATGCATTTCTATTTCAGTGGTTGGGACAACTGATGTACGCATTTCCACATATCCCTTTTACCTCAG
The DNA here is from genome assembly GCA_037349315.1 of Chelydra serpentina. Taxonomy (NCBI): domain Eukaryota; kingdom Metazoa; phylum Chordata; order Testudines; family Chelydridae; genus Chelydra; species Chelydra serpentina. The sequence goes on from JBAIAC010000010.1 coordinate 53,267,264, forward strand.
TTCTGAGGAAGGTCAAACAAGATGAAGCATCAGTGATTCTGATTGCTCCCTGGTGGCCCAGGCATTTCTGGTTCCTGAGTGTTCTCCATAGGTCCTCACATCCATGCCTCCACATTCAACTGTTCTCAGCCCTACTGACTCAGGACAAAGACAAGATCAAATGTCCCCACCCAGCATCACTTCATCAAACAGTGTAGTATTTGGATGGACGACAGATCTAAAAAAAGTCATGTGTGGAGGCAATACAATCCATCATTAACAATGGTAAGAAAGATTCCACTAGGAAATGCTACACAGCAAAATGGAAAAGATTCTTTACCTAGTGCCACCATCCTCAGAAGCGTCCACGATCTTCTCTCTCTAAAAATGTAATAGCTATCCATCAGTTACTTGTGAATATACTTGGCAAGTGTTAGCACTGTGGACAGCCATTCAGTCTTCGCTTATTCTACTACAGTAAGGTTTCTGAAGGGACTGATCCAAATCTTCCCTTCAGTGCTGAAGCCTACCCTAACATGAGACCACAGTCTTCTCCTGTCAGCATTGATGAATGTTCTGCTCAAACCCTTAGCCTCATGTTCATTCATTCATCTGTGAAGGTTGTATTGCTGGTTGCTATCACCTCAGCTAGAAGTGTAGATGAGTTGGGGGCCTTATGGCTGACCACCCTATATGGTCTTCCACAAGGATAAGGTTTCTTTGAGGTTACATCCTAATTTTACTTCTAAAGTAATTGCAGAATTCCATCTGAACCAGGTTATCCACATATGTGTCTTCTATCTGAAGCTCCAAGCCACCAAAGAGAACAGGAAGCTCCACTCTCTGGCTGTCCAGTGAGCTTTAGCTTTCTATCTACAGAGGATGAAATCCTTCAGAAAATCTCCCAAACTGTTTGTTTCCTTTGCTGAATGCATGAGAGGAAATGTTATCTCCTCACAGAGACTGTCAAAATGGATATTGGGCTGCATCCTGCTGTGTTATGAGCTGATAGCGACCCTTCCTCCTCAAGGTGTGAGGGCTCACTTGACTAGAGCACAGGCTGCAATGGTAGCTTCATTTTGAAATGTTCCGCTCCTATAAATTTGCAGAGCAGCACAGCAGCAATGTGTGGCTCCATCCATACATTTGTGAGACATTACACTTTGGTTTAGGCCTCTTCGGCAGACACATCTTTCGGCAGAGCAGTCCTTCATTCTGTGGTACAACAGGGTTCCTTGTGTCCTCCTTATTGAAAATTGTTTGAGAGTCACTTCAAATGGAATACCATAGGGACCATCACTCAAAGAAGAAAATAGAGTTACTTACCTTGTACAAAACGAAAAGAAGAAAGAAAAACTTGTAGCACCTTAGAGACTAACAAATTTATTTCAGCATAAGCTTTCGTGGGTTAGAACCCACTTCATCGGATGCATGGAATGAAACATACAGTAGACAGATATTTATACAGTCAGAGAAACATGATAAGGTGGAGGTGCATAGACCAACCTTAAGAGGCTAATTAATTGAGAGGAACCTGATTTCTTCAAGATGTATAGTTCCTATCTGTATTTCATTACTCACCCTCCTTCCCCTCTGCTGCAGAGCCTTATCCTATGGCTATACATGGTAGAAAGCTAACTGGAGAGGTGGTCAGCCTGCACCACCCCTTATGCCCTTGGTTCAGGACCAGTGCAAGGATATTTTGTGCCCTAGGCGAAACTTCCACCTTGCGCCCCCTCCCCCCGGAGCATCGCTTATTATAAACTTTCAAAAATGAATACTGCATAACGTGGCATTGTTCATTAGAATTAATACACGTTCAGCTTGAAAATTTATTAATTTCATTATGTAGTCTATATATTTAATGAAAATAAATGAATAACCTGACAGTGTTGACATTGTTATTGTTTTCACTTTGCACAACATAGCATGGATCTTAAAATAAATCACATACATTATACACAATACACTGTCACAGAGTAACACGTTATAATTTGGAATTTATTTTTCCGCGCTTTCAGTTTAGCAAATTTAGAAACAAGTTCCTCCAAGTCAATACTGCGAGCAATGTCACGTTCTATTGACAAGGTAGATAGCTCTACAAGTCTTTGTTGCAACATTGATGTTCGCATGTATGTTTTTATCAACTTGTGCTTCGAGAAGCTTCGCTCACCACTGGCTACAGAAACTGGGAGAGTCACGAGGATGCAAAGAGCAATAACTGTGTTGGGAACACTATCTGTCAGCTTATTTTTCCATATGAAGTTCAATACATCTTGCGGTGATGCACTCTTTTGGATTCGTCTTGCAATAGCTTGCAATTCATTGCACAAGTCAAAGGCATCAATATCTTTGGATTCACCATGTTGCAAAGCTTGCTTCAGATTCAAGCAATGTTCCATAATTTGCTTTGGGGTTGTATTTTGCAAACTGTAAACATCATATAGGAAGCCAAATACTGAACTAATTTGCTGCATCAATGTGAATCTTTCTTCAACCGAATGTATTGCTGTGTCGATGACTGCAAAGTAAAAATTCACTTTGAATTTTTCTTTCGGATTATAAATAGGTTCGTCATCTGCTTCATATGTGAACTGCTTCCTCTTTTTTCTAATGCGGATTGGATCTAATTCAAAAAGTGCCGGTACAGCCAACTCCTCCGCAAGTTCACCTGCATATACCAATGTTTTCTCAAAGTCTGCGTCACTTCTGCGGCCTACAAGAAACTTCTTGGTTTCTCCAAGTTGATTAATGGTGTCACGTATGTCTAATTCTTTCGCCTGAAGTTGTTGGCTAGTCATGTTGATCTCAAACACTATGTCATACCACACAACAAGAGAAACAAGAAACTTGAAACTAGAAATGGCTTTTGCAAGATCCTTTGCATCAACTCGTGACGTATTGCCAGATGATCCTGTTAGAGTAATGTCATCATAGATCTCTATCAGAGCATCATAGATGTCACCAAGCTGATAGCGAAGAGGTTTCAAAGCATCAATTCAGCTTTCCCATCTTGTTTCACTCAATGGTTTAACTGTGAGATTAGATACGTGGTGTGTTAGAACTTCGCAGCAACATGTAGAAGCTGAGAAATACACATAAACACGAACTAAATTAAAGAAGGCGGTTGCCTCCAAGCAACACTTTGCAGCATCATTAACAACCAAATTCAATGAAAGTGCACTGCAAGGAACGAAAAAGACTTGTGGATTAATATCCAAAATTCTTCGCTGGACACCATTTTCTTTCCCTTTCATATTGCTCCCATTGTCGTAGCCTTGACCACACAAGTTTTCTATAGGCAGTGACATCTCTTCTAACTGGTGAAGAATAGTTTCTGTCATACTAGCTCCAGTTGTCTCTGTAAGCGATACAAATCCCAAGAAGTGTTCCTTTATGCATACTGATTCAGTCTCATTCTCTGGGCTGGTCTACACTAGCCCCGAAGTTCAAAGTAAGATACGCGACTTCAGCTATGTAAATAACGTAGCTGAAGTCAAAGTATCTTATTTCGAACTTCAAAGTACTTACTCCTGGTCCACACCGCGGCACGCAGGCTCCCCCGTCGACTCTGCCTGCTCCGTTCGTGGAGCAGGATTACCAGCGTCGACGGGGGAGCACTTCCTGGTTCGATGTATTGCGTCTAGACAAGATGCGATAAATCGAACCCAGAAGATCGATCCGACGCGTCCGACAGAGCTGGTAAGTGTAGACTAGCCCTTAGTCTCTGAAATAGGCCTATCCACAAACCGAATGATCGTGGTCATTTGTTCAACATGGCCTGCATCTGGTGTACAATCTAGAATGATTGAAAAGTATTTTGCAGCACGAGCAGATGCTAGGATTTTTTGTTTGAGGCATTGGATATAAGCTCTTTCTATACGTCTTTCCCTAGGTAATGTACATACATCTCCTTGTCCTTAATCCTGCGAAGATGCTCATCCATAAGCGGGTCAAACAAAGCTAGATATTTGAAAAATTTGAGGAAGTTCCCGTTACCAGAAGCGTGCAGTTTTTCTTGTGTTCCCCGAAAGGCAAGGTTTTGCATACCAAGAACTCTGACCAAAGCAATCAGACGTTTTAGTATTTGCTGCCAATACTTTTCTTCTTGCTTAATGAAGTGTGAATGTTCTTTGTCAATTGTTCTCTTGTATTTCAATCACAGTTCAAGTTCCTTCCATGTTTGAACATTTGTCAAATGTTGACTGCTTTTCTCGTGCCCTGAAAGAATTACAGACATGTTTTCCCAATCCCTTGAGCCTTTTTCAGAAAGAGATGATGTGCCAATAGTACTACTGGCAAACAACTTGCAGCAGAAGCAAAAGACAGAATCATTTGATGTGGAATACTGCAGTCACTGACGGAGCATTTCTTCTCCATTAACAAGCCTACGTTTGTAATGAATTGTCAAGAATTGTCTTTGCTTACTATCTTTGGGGAAATCGAACTGCTGAACTTGTTCCGGCCCATGTTCCACCAAAATTTGTCGGACTTGATCATCGCATTTGGCCCAAGTAGCAGGATCACTAAAGCTCAAATTCAAACAAGTGACATTTTCGCTTTCACATTCTTCCAAGTTTTGATCCTCACGTGTCTCATTTGATTCGTCTTCAATATTCAGATTATGTTCTTCAAACTCTTCTTTAACTTGTGAAACTGTCATCCCCACCTCCATCTCTGCTTGATCCTTTGGCATTGGACTACCTTCATCTCTGGCCAGTGGACATAGATACTTCAGAAATGAACCTTCTTGCTTGCTTGCTTTTTTTTGCTTATCAGCCTTCCACTTACGAAATTGTGCCCCAGACAATTTTTTTCTATCTACCATGAGGCTGCATCAACTGAAAATGAAAAAAATGAAATTTTATTCCTATAAGTTCTTTTTCTTGTTCACTATTAAAAGTAAAGGATAGAGAACACATGTCACTTACTAACTATGAGTCACTATTTGAATTTCATCAACTGTTTGACGTAAACATTGACTAAGAGATCAAGATGACTTTTCCTTAAAATTAAGCAATGTTGATTGTAATCGGAAATAGACCCTTTTTAGTCATGTATACTTCCTTCCTTCATTCTTTCATATCAAAATCTACTACATTTTATTCTACCTTTAGAACATCCAATTATTGTTATTAATAAAATTTATAAAATTAGAATGGCGGATACTCCGTCATACAACAACAACTGACAATATCAATATGACAAATTTCAACAACCTACACACTGTGACAAAGCTCTGTCCTTGTCTCCATGGGTCCTGCATTTCCTGGCAGATTCCATAAGCCAGCGAGGGAGATAAGGAGAAGCTATCCTCCCTTGCACAGTCTCTGTTGTCTCCCAGTCTTAGTGATTAATCAGGGGGCAAAAAGAGTGGGGGGGAGCCCAGGCCCACCCTCTACTCCAGGCTCCAGCCCAGGGACCCTAATAGTATCAGCTATGGTAGCTGACCTTTTAAAAACAGGACATGCATGATTCCCTGGACTACTTCCCCACAGCAGCCCCCACTTCCTCAAACTCCACTTCACCCTTACCTCAGGGCCTCCTTCCTTGTGCCTAATATGGTGTATACAGCTCAATCTCTCCAACAGTGCAACTTTCCTCTCACAGCTCCTGATATGCGCCCCCACCTAACTGGAAGGCTTTTAACTAGTTTCAGCCAACCCCTGATTGGCTGCAGGTGTCTCAATCAACCTAGCGTCTTCCCTGCCTTCTGGAAAGTTCTTAATTGGCCCCAGGTCAGGTGTCTTAATTGACCTGGTGCAGCTTCCATTTACTTATCCTGGTACCAGGGATTTGTTTAGCCTGGGACTAATATATCTATCTCCCACCACTTTCCTATAGCCATCTGGCCTTGCCCCGTCACAACACGCATATTCACACACAAACATATACACTCAAATACTTAACATACACACACAATTGACACAAAGTATTAGTGAAATGATGCAGCAACAATTGCCAGAGTCTTAGATCTGAAACAACTCAACAAAAATAGTTAGCCTCAGTTGACAACCTCCGAAAACTAGTAAACTTAGCATTATAAACAGCCTGTCAGAACGGGTAATGGCTGCGCGCGATGAGAAAAATGACGTCATTTCCGCTTTGTACCGTAGTGTGAAGCAGTACGCTTGTGCCCACAACGCAGAGCTGGCATAGGCTATAGCTGTAATGTACGAGAGAACAACAAGTTAAAATGCAAGTTCAACGACGTTTCTCTTTTCTTTATTCATTCGTTTTCCAGCAATAGTGTAAAACTTTTTTGGGGGGAACCGCTTTTTGGCACCCCCAAATCTTGGCACCCTAGGCGGCCACCTAGTTCGCCTAGTGGTAACACCAGTCCTGCCTCGGTTGGGAGCACAACAAGAAGAAGGGCACAGGTACAGATCAACGGACATTGCCAGCAAAAATCTTCTGTTCTCAGGCACATGGAGCATGCACACATATCAAGTGGAATACCAATAAGGGACCACACATCTCAAAGAACTCCAGTTACTGTACAAAGTAAATTAATCCTCCTTTATTTAACTTTCTATTTTTAATCTCCCCTTCACCCCCACAAGTATAAGTTTCTCTGTGTCTACTGTGATCCCCTGGAGTTCTCTCCCATCTCTTACCATAGGCGCCGACTTCGTGGGTGCTCCGGGGCTGGAGCACCCACGGAGAAAAATTGGTGGGTGCTCTGCACCCACCGGCAACTCCCCGCCCGCCCCGGACCCGCGGCAAACTTACCGGCACCGGGAGATGTTGCGGGGCCCCGCCCCCGACGCTGGGCAACGTCGCGTCGGGGCCCCGCAACGTCACTCGGGGGCGGGGGCCCGCAACGTCACCCGGTGTTGGGGGCGGGGCCCGGCGTTGGGCGGTGCCCCGCCCCCGACGCTGAGTGACGGCACCCACGGGCGGAACCGGAAGTCCGCGCCTGTGTCTCTTATCTACAGCACTCTTGAAGCACTATTTTGTAGCCTGGGGTAGACTTGAAGAGACTCCTTCCAGTGCCGCCTCTTAATTGTACAGAAGCCAGGCACCCCGGATAACATTTTCCAAAGCACCTTAAGTGCTCCTTAGTCCCATTTTGGAAAGTACTTATATCACTTAGGAGCCTAAGTCCCACTGAAGTGGCTATATTTTAAAATTGTTACCCTTATTCTTTCCCAGAAACTGAGCATGCCTTTTCCACAGCATTGCCACCTCTGTACAAGAAGGCAAAATAACAGTTTTTAATTTATTGTCCATATAATCCTATAGAGCCAGGTAAAGATTGCATTAAACTAAATTGGCAATTGGCAATGTTTGTCATTTTTTTAAATTAAATGTTAGTAGGTGATTGAGGCACCCTGATCGTCAAACTGATAGAACTGAAATTCTACTAAAACTGTTTGTATACAGTTTGCCATTTTCTGTAACCATCATCATTCTGTAATTTCTGGTTTTGTTTGGTGTGTTTTTGTAACCACAAAGTTTTAAAAATCTGTACAAAATTATATGGTTTTTATTTGTTTACTTTAACTAAAATCCTTTTATCTTCTTTCTTGATGTCTATCTGAAAGCTGAGTGTTAAAAACAAAATATTTTTCAGTTGCTAAGAAGTTTGCAAGTGTCTATGGGTTAATGCGCTTATCTATGGGAGATGCTATACGAATAGTGTTAAACAATCAGCCAGAGAGCGAGCTGGCACTTATGTTAAAGTGGCATCTTCATAAAGGACTGACTGCACCTGATGAACTAGCCATCCAGGCTCTAGAAGTGGCTCTGATGGATCATGTGTGCAGCACTGCTGGGTAAGAGGTTTGTCTGTTTGTTTTTGTAAGATAACATTCTTTTCATAAGGATTGATTTGCATAACCATAATGAAACAAGTGGTTTCACTAAAACATGTCAATAGAACCAAAAATGTGTCCGCTGAGCACAAACCAGGCTCTCCACTTCAGTCTTCAAAAAGAGTTTTCAAGCATGATTTTCTACAATTCTCAAGAATATTTCACTTTTCTCCTTTACCTTTAATATTTCACATTTTCTGAAAGATACTGTCCCTTTGGTTGAAAAAGTATTTCATTGTACACTAAAAATTCCTGTTTCTTTCTCAATTGTGATTGAGTCTGAGACATGAGGACTGCACCTCTTACTACAAATGCCAGTGGCAACTCAGACTTATCCATAGAGCTCTGGGACTCAGCTGTACCTGTTCTGCCCTTGCACCAGTCTTTTTCTCTCTGGTAGTGCAGACTTGACAGTTCAGTGCTCCCATTTTGTTTTGTTTTTTAGGAACAGCCAGAAAATAAAATCTGTCTTCTGTCCCCTAACCTCTATGGAATCCAAATTTCTCATAGGCTGTCCCCTGAATAGAACCGCCTGCCAAGCTGACCAAAGTTAAGAATCATCCTACTTCTTTATCTCTCACGCAAGCTCAAGCTCCTCTCCCAAAGAAGGGTAATTCTCACAGGACAGGACAACACCTAATTGATCTCTGACATGCAGTTTTGAGCTTTGAGATCAGGATTGCATAAGCTTCCCTTGATGTGAATGTTTTGGTGTATCTTGGCCCACCAGTGCCTAATATGTGACAATTATGTTTCTTTGTCAATATGGATTAGGTAGACCTTGAGTTAAAATAGTAGATGTTGATTTAGATGTTCTCTCTTTGGAACCTAATCCTGCTCCAGTCAAGTTGCTAATTATGCAGAGGACCAGTGACGATTGTGGATAGCTATAAATAAATAGATAAAATCTCATCATTTAAAACTCCAACTTTAAACGACTCTGAACTGTCACGTCGTGCACATAAACAGGCTATGTAACCGTGTGTTCCTACATTTTTACACTTGGCCTACCTCCTCCACTCCCTTCAATTTTTGTTACACCCACTTCTTATATTTTGTATTACATTTTATTGTAAACTCTGAGGTGTGGAGGCTGTCTCTTCCTATAGGTTTGTACAGCCCCTCGCTCAATGGGACTTGGATCTTGATTGGGGTCTGTGGACAGTACTGTAATACTGCTGCTAATTGTTATTAATAATAGCAAATCTCTCATGCACTGATTTGAGGGTGCAGGACCACACTCTTGGTATCTTTTTTTGTTGTAATTAAAAATACGTTCTTGCTATTTACTGTTTTGTCTTAATGGTAAATTAGGAACGAACAGGTTTTTTTAAACCTGTATTAATGTTTCTGTTTTCACACAGATTTGTTATTGATGGGTATCCTGTAACAAGAAAACAAGTAAACATCTTGGAAGCAATGAGAATAATTCCAGTGAAAATCTTTGAGTTACAAGTGGATGCAAAGGAGATTTTTAGAAGAGCACTGATAGACAAGGAAAGCACTGACAGGTAGCGATGCTAACAAAGAGTGATGATTTTATCCATGTAAATCTTATCATCTCTCTCAAATATCAATTTAAGTACTCGTATGTCCCTCATCAAAATAATATCTGAGTGCTGCAGATACCAAAAACTGTATCTGCTAGCCTTGCTACTGAATTTTATTATTCACCCACAAAAGAGTTATTAGTGTCAGTAAAACTGATACTTAACTGACTCTAACATAATCTGTCTCTTTTCCTTGAGTAAGAGTTCTAATTGTAGGCCTTTTTAAAGGTCAGGAGTAATGTTTCATTTCTCCAAAGTACAGTGCACAAGTTATTTATCTAAACCAGTGTTTCTCAACTTATTACACATTGTGGGCCGCATATGTGGCCCACAATGTGTAACCTGGGCCACAGGGGCCGGGTGGCAAGGCAGTGGCAGCCCGGACTCCGCCTCCAGCCTTGCGGGCCAGTGACCCAGGAGCCGGCCGATTATCCTGACCCCGGGACTCCCAAAGGGTTGCCAACTGTCTAACTGCACAAACCCAAACACCCTTGCCCCACCCCCTGCCCCACCCCTTCCCCAAGGCTCCGCCAATGGGAACTGCAGAGTTGGTGCTCAGGGAGGGGCAGCGCATGGAGACCTCCTGCTCCCTCCTAGGGGACCGCAAAACGTGCTGGCCGCTTTTGGGAGTGACGTGGGGCCAGGGCAGGCAGGAAGCCTGCCTTAGCCCTGCTGTCCGTCAGACTGTTTGTTAATTTGCATCACAAAAAAACCCCCTAGAACTATCTTTTTGCAAGAGTTTTTTACAACTCCCATTTTTAATTTCAAACAAGTTATATTTTGTAGGCTTAAATCTGCCCAATTGTGCAATCTGAATAATTACTAAAAGGTAGTATTACATTAAGAGCCTTATCTTATTGCTTTAAAAAAATCCCTAATATATGCTTTTGGCACTGTTTAAATGAAGAACCAGGATACTCTATGCATTTAAACTAGATATTTATACTTTTCAGGATACTTGCATCTGTGTTCTAATCCAGATTGCTCTGAGACTTTTACATAACATCCCAATTTGAGATTAGTTTATTTTTTTAATTGGATAAAATATATATAACTTTCTGAGTTTGGAGCTTGCATTTCCCCTAAACATATTAGAAGATTATGGCTCCTTATCTCCAAACAAGAATCTGATGCTCAGTTGACTCTTTTGGACCTTGATATCACAAATTTCCAGTGCAGATACTGGATTCAGGATTGTGCCTACCACCACACCAATGTTCCCATCTTAAAAGGCTCACAAGACTTTGTTTAGACTAGGATTTAAAGGCATGTGTAGCAAAGCAAAGACTCACCAGTGCAGTGCCTCCTGCTGGTTGTCTTGGGAATTAGCTCTTCACCCTCCAGAGCGCCATCTGCTGGCCAGTGTCTCGCTTGCCTCAGGCCCCCGTGTCCCTCCCAGACTCTAGTGCCCCTTACCCTGGGGTTCTTCCCTCTGCAGTACCCCTGCTCTGAGTCTCCCCTCCCAGGGGACCCTCCAACCCTCTCACCCACCTTACCTCAGTGGCTACTGCCAGTCATCATCTAGCCCCAATCACTGGGGCAAACTGCAGGCTGTCATGGACACGCATCATTGGCAAGGGGGTTGAACCAGCTGCCTCTGCCTATCTCTGGGCTGCACTTCCCAGCCCCTGTACCTGCATAGGCCTTTACCAAGGCCTCAGCCTGGGGAGTTGCCAGGCTGGAGCTCCCCAGCTCCTCTGGCCTTTTCCCACCCCTGCTCCTCTCCAGGTACCCTTTTCTCCCAGGCAGCCAGGTCCTTCTCTCTCCACAACTCGAGAGAGACTCTGACCCAGCTCCTCCCTGGACCCTTATAACAGGTGTGGCCTGATTGGGGCGTGGCCCCAGGTGTGGCTGCTTCCCCAATCTTTTTCAGGATTGGGGCAACTGCCCCACTACACATGTTATTAGAATGTGTCCATAAATGTGTAATAATTAATATCCTAAAAGTCCTTGTCAAAATATTAAGGCTAAAGTCAGTAAATAGAGCGTAATTTTCTGAATTTTGCTTGTTTTCTGGACATCCACTTGATTTCTCAGAGTTGTGTAATGATCAGAACGAAAGAGAATTTTTTCTGTATTAATGACAATACAATTCTTGATAAACAGAGCTGTATTTCCTCAACAGTGCTCTAGAGTTTCAATAAGCGTAATTAAAAAAATATTGATAGTGAACTCTAATGTATAAATTTTGACATTCAATCAGATAATCATTATCAGGGAAAATATATATTTTGTATGTTTTTTATTCTTCTTATGTCAGTGCTGTTTCTTAAATCATTGCTATTTTTTATTTTCTTCAGTCCACCTTATCCTATACATGACAGCTCACAGATTCTAACTATTCAGAACTCCTGCTACAAAAAGCAAATTGATGCTATTAGGACTTACTACGAGAAGGAACATCAGAACTGGTGTGTGGTTGATGCATTCCGCAGCAAGTGGTGGATCTGGAACAAAATATTTGAGGAAGTTCAGGTGATCATTAAACAGATCCAGACGTATTTGGAAACAATCAGAGAAGGTAAAAGAATAATTGCTATTTTAAAATAGTGCTTACTGCTTTGTAATTGTAATTTAAGGAACCCATTGTGTCACATTCAGATTCAATTTTAATTTGCTTCAAATTATCCAAAGCAATAATGCCCAGGCAAAAACATTTTAAGCTGGATTTAAGTTTCAGAGCACATTTCAGTTACTTAGTAGTAATAAAAGTCTTACAAGAAAATAGTACTTATAAAAAAATCTAATATCTTGACTACACTGGGAAAATGCATCATGTCAGAAACTAATAAATGTTATCTAATATGATGCAAAACAGAACTTGCATAGACAGAGGCTGAACATGTTAGTTGGTCATGGTTAACGCTATTGGTTTTAAACATGAGTCTCTTGTCTACACCATTTTACATTACGTTAACAGAGAGCTTGTCTACACGGTGAAGTAGTGCACTCTGCAAGGGTGTGATTTCTAAAGCCTACTAATGAGTTGTACATTAATTGGTCCATGTAGATCCTGCTGGTGCACTTTAACATGCACAGCACTATGTTAAAGTGCTCTAGGGGACAAGGTAAGCAGTCATGGAGTAAGAGGAAATGGCCTCTCATGGATCAGTAACTGGTTAAGACAGGGGTGGGCAAACTTTTTGGCCTGAGGGCCACATCGGGGTTGCAAAACTCTATGGAGGGCTAGGTAGGGAAGGCTGTGCCTCCCCAAACAGTCTGGCCCCCGCTCCCTATCTGCCCCCTCCCACTTCCCACCACCTAACTGCCCCCCTCAGAATCTCCGACCCAACCAACACCCCCCACACACTCCTTGTCCCCTCACTGCCCCCTCCTGAGACCCCCGAGACCCTAATTACCCCCCAGGACCCTACCCCCTATCCAACCCCTCTGCTCCCTGTCCCCTGACTGCCCTGACCCCTATCCACACCCCCACCCCCTGACACCCCCCCCCATGGACTCCCACGCTTATCCAAACCCTCCCCCTGTTCCCTGTCCCCTGAGTGCCCCCCGGGACCCCCTGCCCTTTATCCAATCCACCGGCCCCCTTACCACGCTGCTCAGAGCATCATGTCTGGCAGCTGCGCAGCCCGGTCAGAGCACACAGCCCCGCCCCCCAGAGTGCTGCGCACGCAGTGGCGTGGCTCTGGGGGAGGGGCTAGCCTCCCCAGCCAGGAGCTCAGGGGCCAGGCAGGACGGGCCCGCGGACCATAGTTTGCCCACTCCTGGGTTAAGACATAGGAAACAAAGGGTATGAATAAATGGTCAGTTTTCACAATGGAAAGAGCTAAATAGAGGGGTTCCACAAAGATCTGTATTGGGACTTGTGCTATCCAACATAATCATAAATTATCTGGAAAAAGGGGTAAACAGTGAGGTGACAACGATACTAAATTACTCAAGATAGTTAAGTTGAAAGCTGATTGTGAAGAATTACAAAGGGATTTTACAAAACTAGGTGACTGGGCAACAACATGAGTGATGTAATTCAATGTTGATAAATGCAAAATAATGCACATTGGAAAAAATAATCCCAAATACATATAAAATAATGGAGTCTAAATTAGCTCTTACCACTCAAAAAAGAGATCTTGGAGTCATCATGGATAATTTTCTGAAAATATTTGCTCACTGTGCAGCAGCAGTCAAAATAGCTAACAGAATATTAGGAACCATTAGGAAAGGGGATTGATAATAAAACAGAAAATATCATAATGCCACTATATAAATCCATGGTATGTCCACACCTTGAATACTGCATGCAATTCTAGTCACCCCATCTCAAAAAAAGATTTACTAGAATTGGAACAGGTAAAGAAAAGGGCAACAAAAATAATTAATTAGGAGTATGGAACCGTTTCCATACGAGGAGAGATTAAAAAGCCTGGGACTGTTCAGTTTCGAAAAGAAGAGACTAAAGGGGATATGATAGAGACCTATAAAATCATGAATGGTATGGAGAAAATGAATAGGGAAGTGTTATTTATCCCTTCACATAACACAAGAAATAGGGGTCATGAAATTAATAGGCAGCAGGTTTAAAACAAACAGAAGGATGTACTTCTTCACACACCACACAGTCAACCTGTGGAACTCATTGCCAGTGGATGTTGTGAAGTATAACTGGGTTCAGAAAAGAATTAGGTAAGTTCATGGTCCATCAATAGCTATTAGCCAAGATGGTCAAGGATGCAAACCCATGTTCCAGGTGTCGCTCATTAAACCAATGCAATTTAATGCGTGGATGTTCTAAAATCAATTTAAACCTGAATTATCTGTTTAGTTTGCATCTTTAAATTTACTAGTGCAAACTAAACTGCTATTACTGGTTTTAAACTGATATAAGGATGTCCACAAAAAGAGTTTGCATCAATTTAAGTAAATCAGTTCTTAAACCAGTTTAAGTTAAACTGGTGCATCTTTTCTGTGTGGACAAGCCCTCTGATCAGGGCCGGTGAAGGAAGTTTCGTGCCCTAGGCGAAACTTCCTTGCACCAGCCCTGCACTCCTCCGCCCCTGCAATGCCGCCCCCCCCCAGCCAGCTCCCCCGCCCACGGGAGCTCAGCCTCCCCCCCCCCCCCCGCCCGTGGGCGCTCAGTCCCCCCACCACCGGCCGCAGGAGCTGAGCGGGGAGCCGGGGACAGGAGGGCAGCTCGCCGCAGCTGCCTCCCAGCTCCCCGCTCAGTGGCTGAGCGGGGAGCCAGGAGGCAGCTGCCCACTGCCCCCCAAATCTTGGCACCCTAGGCAACTGCCTAGGGTCGCCTAGTTATAGCGCCGGCCCTGCCTCTGATGCATTTTTCCAGTGTAGACAAGGTCTAAGGATTTGTCCCCACCTTGCCACAAACTAAGTTTGTGTAGACAAGCATTAAGAGACCACCTCTCTCACCTTGTAACATGTCATCACAGCTGAGATCAGCAGAGTTTGTTGAGCTGGAACCCAGTTGATATGAAAGGGAGTTGCGATTAAGATGTTCTCCAGTAGGACTCCTTAGCACCGTTTGGAATTTTATTCCTCACTTCTCACCCCTTGTTACAAAGTAGCCTGAGTTTGCTGACCTTCAGGATTTGCTGATGGGCTTATTTAACTTCCCAAATCCTCAAAAATTTCCTCTTTAAGGTGTTAGGTAGTAGGGTAGAATCAGTTTGGGGGTTAAAGTTTTGTTTATATTTTTTCTGATTGCCAGAGTATTGTATAGTGGGAACCACTGGAAGAGACCATTCATTCTATTTATATATTTGAAATACTTATTAAGGATGCTCAGCCCAGGACTGATGCTTTGTTTTAGAAACTAGTATAAATAAAAATACATTTATAAACAGAAAATTCAGAATTAAGGTTAATTTTACAAGGTTTGTTTTTTGCAGTGTTGTTGTAGCCGTGTTGGTCCCAGGATATTAGAGAGACAAAGTGAGTGAGGCAATATCTTTCATTGGACCAACTTGTATTTGTGAAAGAGACGCTCTCGAGCAACAAAGAACTACACAGAGGTCCTGAAGAAGAGCTGCGTAGCTTGAAAGTTTGTCTTTCACCAACAGAAGCTGATCCAATAAAAGATAGTACATCACCTACCATGTCTCTCTAAGGTTTTGATTTTTTACCCAGTGTACACTCAACATTAACAAAATTTTTGTTTGTCTGGGAATTTCTTTCTTTTTAGTTTTTTTGAGGGGTGGGGAGGAGTTGGTGAGGTTGGAAAGCAAGGAACAGGGAGTCATAGGAAGGCAGGAAACAGAAGCTTTACTTGGTCCTTGGCTCCCTAGCAGTCCTCTGTGAGTTAGATACCTCAGATTCCTCAGGATCCATATGATGATTCCTCTTTTCCTACCAGCTGATAAGGATTTTGTTGCTATCTGCCACTCTGTGAAGGCATTGCAGATTCTGCTACTGGTGAAGTACAGAAGCATCTTCCAAGATACGTTTTGCCAGAGGATGGAATTTGATAACAAGGTGTCTCTGCAAGTCCTGACTCCACTCCCTGGCTTCTTCATGGAAGAAGACTGAGTGGATGGGAGGGGTGAATGGGAGTGCTCACTATTTGGGAGTGTAGTGAGTACATTTATTCTATTTTAGTTTTTAAAGACTGCAAGCATACAAAGCATCCATGTACAATCTTTACACTTTTATTAAAGTTTAAATACATGAATAAATAAATACATGGCCTCTCTGAGGGGACAATCCCATTTAGACAAATCTGCTGGCAACAGGGAGGATAAGAGCTGGTGCCTGAGATCCAGGAACACAGAAGCAGAGGAGAGATATTTTTACTTCTTCCAAATGTAACGGCGGTGAGGGGTGTAAGTGGCAAACTAACATAATTTGCTGAAATAAATTTGTTAGTCTCTAAGGTGCTACAAGTTTTTCTTTCTTATTTTCGTTTTGCTGACACAGACTAACACGGCTACTACACTGAAACCTATAATTTGCATTGATTTGGTATTAGTATGAGTGAATAACAAATGTTACTTCAATTGATTAGTTATTCTTTGGGGACAAAATTGCTATTCTTTGGGGATCAAATTCAGTCCTGGCATAAACTGACACATTTTAGTTGTTGAGTTATCTTACACCAGAGTTGAGTTTGGCCACAGCTGTCCTTGAGGATGGTGCAATGTAAGTTAGGCCTGGTCTACACTAGGACTTTATGTCGAATTTAGCAGCGTTAACTCGATTTAACCCTTCACCCGTCCACATTAGGAAGCAATTTATTTTGACATAAATGGCTCTTTAATTCGATTTCTGTACTCCTCCCCGACGAGGGGAGTAGCGCCAAATTCGACATGGCCATGTCGAATTCGAGGTACTGTGGATGGAATTCGACGCTAATAGCTCCGGGAGCTATCCCACAGCGCACCACTCAGTGGACGCTCAGGACAGCAATCTGTACTCGGATGCTCTGACCTGCCACTCAGGAAAAGCCCCGGGAAAATTTGAATTCCTTTTCCTGTCTGGCCAGTTTGAATCCCATTTCCTGTTTGGACATCGTGGCGAGCTCAGCAGCACTGGCAACGATGCAGAGCTCTACAGCAGAGGTTACCATGCAATCCCAGAATAGAAAGAGGGCTCCAGCATGGACTGATCGGGAAGTTTTGGATCTGATCGCTGTGTGGGGAGATGAATCCGTCCTATCCAAGCTCCGATCCAAAAGACGGAATGCAAAAATTTACGAGAAAATATCCCAGGCAATGACGGAGAGAGGATACAGCCGGGATGCAACGCAATGCCGCATGAAAATCAAGGAGCTGCGACAGTCGTACCAGAAGACCAAGGAGTCCAACGGACGCTCCGGATCGCGGCCATACACTTGCCGTTTTTACGAGGCACTGCATGCTATGCTCGGAGGTGCTGCCACCACTACCCCACCAGTGTCCGTTGACTCCGACGACGGGGTCTTATCTACGGCCACGTCGGAGGAGGTTTTCGCGGACGGCGAAGATGAGGAAGGAGAGGAGGAGGATGAGCCAGTCGACAGCGCTTTCAATGCTGATTTCCCCGACAGCCAGGATCTATTCATCACCCTGACTGAGCTCCCCTACGAACCCTCCCAAGGCAGCATCCCTCACCAGGAATCAGGCGAAGGATCAGCAGGTCAGTGTTTTAGACATTTATTTGGAATACAATAGGCATGGTGTGTAAGCACTGTGTTAGTATTGCTTAATTGGCCTTATGCGCTTCAGCTTTGAGTTGCTTTCCAGTGCAACTACTCGAAAAGTCTGTCAATATGTATGGGGATAGAGGAGTAATCCCCATCGGAGATCTCCGCGAAGCTCTCCTGGAGGTACAGTGAAAGCTTTTGTATCACATTCGCTGGGAGAGCGGCCTTATTGTCTCCTCCATGGTAGGATACTTTCCCGCGCCATGCAAGCTGCAGGTACTCTGGTATCATTGCCTTGCATAGCATGGCTGCATACGGCCCCGGGGTTTGCTGGCATTGACGCAGCATGCAGTCTTTCTCTGTCTCCGTAATCCTCATCAGAGTGATATCAGTCATGGTGTCCTGGTTTGAATGAGTGGGTTCATTAGTATAGGGAATGCTTCATTTTCCCTTTAAAGAAAGACACCCGGCGGTTTCCATTAACACGGGGGGGGGGGAGGGAGTTGGGAGCCAAACCATTCGAACTTAGCAGTGCGCGGGCAGGGAGAGTTCCCGGGACCGACCACGCAAAGCGGGGGAAAGGGTACGCGAGCTGTTCAAACAGAGCAGTTCGTGGGCACTTTCAGTTCCCGGAAGCGGCCACGCGGAGGGGGGGGAAGGGTGTTCGAGCCGTTCAAACAGAGCGGTTCGCGTGCACTTTCAGTTCCCGGGAGCGGCCACGGGGAGTGGGGGGAAGGGTAGGCGAGCCGTTCAAACACAGCGGTTCGCGGGCACTTTCAGTTCCTGGGAGCGGCCACACGTAGGGGGGGGTAAAGGATTGGCGAGCCGCTGTAGATGAGCGGTTTGGGCAGCAGCAGTTCCTGGCCGCAGCCGGGAACAGTGAAATGAAACATGGGAGTAGAGCACTGCTATGAAGTACTCTCTCAACAGTCCAAACTCATCAGCTTACCATGGTCTCCAGAGAGCAGATTTCCAGTGTTCTGCAAGGCTTCTGGGATCTGTACACCGGGACCCCAGACACTCAGGATAAAGACATAATATTTGACCTTGTAGTAAGTGGACATGTGATAGGTACTGTGCTTGGTCCTATTCACAGGGAAAGAGTATATGCATTGTTCTGGAAAAAAGTATCTTTCTTAGGAATTCACTCCCTTTCTCTCATCCCACAGCTGCGAGTGTCTCCCGCCCTACCCGTGGATCACCCTCCCAGAGGCTAGCGCTGATCAGGCGGCGCAAAAAGAGAACCCGGGACGACATGTTCTCCGAATTGATGGCCTGTTCCCGAAGGGAGGCGGCACAGCGGAGAGAGGACGTCTCAAGGTCCGAGCGAGCAGCCAGGGAACGGGAGCAGAGGGCTGAAGCTCGCACGGACAGGTGGCGGCAGGAAGACCAGCAGGTGACTCAAACGCTGCTGGGACTAATGAGGGAGCAAACGGACACGCTCCGGCGCCTGGTAGACGTTCTCCAGGACAGGAGACAGGAGGAAAGAGCCCCTCTCTATGTAATTTCCAACCGCCCTCCCCCGCCACAAAGTCCAATCCTCTACTCACCCAAAGTCACTAGGATGAGGGGAGGCAGGGGCCGTGGAAATAATCACTCCACCCCTGCAGACTGCTCCAGTAGCAGAAGGCTCTCATTTCCAAAACTTTAGATGGGTCCTTTCCCTCCCTCCAACCACACCCCACAACACTTCCCTGCCCAGGTTTCATCTCAAAACTATGCTCACCTTAATAAAAATGTTTTCTTTGTACAGTGCTGTTTCCTTGACTTTCTTTCACAGGACGGTTTGGTTTTGGGGGAATGGGTAAGGGGGTTTGTAATTAGAGACGACAGGCGCCTGAACCAGGGTACAGACAGGGGGAAAGGATCAACAGAAAGTCACACTCACATTGCATGCACTAGGCACACTTGTCATTCTGGGAGGGGGTTTTCATGTTCTCTATGGGGGGGGGTTAACTTTCTGGTGGGGGAGGGTGGCTGCTGATCTTTTGCGGCCGGCGATAGCCTGCATGACAGATCCATGCAGCAGGGGATCTGTGGCCGCAATCCACGGCCAAAAAGTCACACAGGCCCCACCACAAACAGTTGGGAATAGGAGGGGTTGATGGCTCCCTTGAAACAAGCTGTCCAGCACTTCGGACTGCTCTGGGAGCAGGAGCATGTCATTCGACAAGCTTGGAAGCGTACTTTCCAACACTCCACCCACTCCCCAACAGCGGTATGCGTCCCAGGTTAAAACCTTAACCGAGAAACCAGTAATGGAGACTGTTTAAATAAACAATGTTTCCTTTATTGTACTTTTAAAGTGTTGAATGAAGGGGGGGAAGGGGGTTGGTAATTGGAGAGGATAGGCAACCTAAACTGGGAAAAGAAACGGGGGCAGTTTCAGCTTCTGGTTAAGCAAGAGTCACAGTCACTGGTTACCCAGATCGCTCTGGAAGCTAGCTTTCAAAGCTTCCCAGATGCGCAGCGCGTCCCGCTGTGATCTTCTAATCGCCCTGGTGTCCGGCTGTGCGTAATCAGCTGCCAGGCGATTTGCCTCAACCTCCCACCCCGCCATAAACGTCTCCCCCTTGCTCTCACAGAGATTGTGGAGCACACAGCACGCTGCAATCACAATAGGGATATTTGTTTGGCTGAGATCTGAGCGAGTAAGTAAGCTTTGCCATCTCCCTTTGAGACGGCCAAAGGCACACTCCACCACCATTCTGCACTTGCTCAGCCAGTAGTTGAAGAGCTCCTTTTCAGTATCCAGGGCTCCCGTGTATGGCTTCATGAGCCAGGGCATTAGCGGGTAGGCAGGGTCCCCGAGGATCACTATAGGCATCTCCACATCCCCAACAGTTATTTTGCGGTCCGGGAAATAAACACCCTGTTGCAGCCGTCTAAACAGACCAGAGTTTTTGAAAACACGAGCATCATGAACCTTGCCCGGCCATCCGACATTGATGTTGCTAAAACGTCCTTTGTGGTCCACTAGTGCTTGCAGCACCATAGAAAAATAGCCCTTTCGGTTAATGTACTGGCTGCCCTGATGGTCCGGTCCCAGGATAGGGATGTGTGTGCCATCAATAGCCCCGCCGCAGTTTGGGAATCCCATAGCGGAAAAGCCATCTATGATCACCTGCACGTCTCCAAGGGTCACTACCTTTGAGAGCAGCAGGTCAACAATTGCATGGGCCACCTGCATCACAGCAACCCCCACGGTAGACTTGCCCACTCCAAATTGGTTCGCGACTGACCGGTAGCTGTCAGGAGTTGCAAGCTTCCACAGGGCTATGGCCACTCGCTTCTGGATAGTCAGGGCTGCTCGCATCCGGGTGTCCTGGCGCTTCAGGGCAGGGGACAGCAACTCACAAAGTTCCAGGAAAGTGCCCTTACGCATCCGAAAGTTTCGCAGCCACTGGGATTCATCCCAAACGTGCAGCACTATGCGGTCCCACCAGTCAGTGCTTGTTTCCCTTGCCCAGAATCGCCGTTCCACAGGATCAATGTGCCCCATTGCCACCATGATTTCTATGGGCTGGAGTCCCGTGCTTTGCGAGAGGTCTGTGCCCCTCTCAGAGTTCATGTCCTCCCGGAGCTTCCGTTGCCTCCTCGCCCGATTTCTCTGCATCTGATTCTGGAAAAGGTGCACGATAAGGCGCGAGGTGTTGACCACGGACAGAACAGCAGCGATAATCGCGGAGGGCTCCATGCTCGCTGTCCTGTGGCGTCCAAGCTGTCAATCACCGGAAAAGGGTGCGAATTAATTGCCCGCCGGCGCTTTCACGTAGGGAGGGTGGGAGTGTGGGTCGAGTGACGACATTTACCAATAACCACCCTCGACACATTTTTGGCCCCAGAAGGCCCTGGGGGCTACACCCAGAATTCCAGTGGGCAGCGGGGACTGCGGGAACTGTGGGATAGCTACCCACAGTGCACCGCTTGCAATGTCGACGCTTGCCCCGTTACTGTGGACTCACAAATTCGAATTAAGGTCCTTGCTGTGGATTCACACGATCGACTTGCAATATCGGTTTCACAAGTTCGGTTTAAGAAAAATCGAACTAGTCTCGTAGTGTAGACATACCCTTAGAATGCTTGTGGAGGAAAGACATGCTGCCTTATTTTGCACCCTCCTTTTGCTTCTCTTGTTACAGCCTCATATTGGCACCCAAACTTCAATCGTCTAAACTTCAGTCATAACCCAAATAATATTTAATTCCTCTTTAATCTATAATTTGAACGTCAGGCTTTTAAAATATAAATTGGATTTTCTTAGATATTTTATTCCAAGAGATCTTGAATAACTCTGTTAGCTAGACCCTCAAGTTTGTAAGACTGGGGTGAATAAATGAGAGTTTTTATCACATCCTAATTGAAACTCATTCTCAACCATGTCAAGAAATCAAATAACAATTTAAATGTTCCTTTGCGTCAGAAGAATGGAACAGTACACCCGTAATGCAAAACTACCTTAAAGAAACCTGACTAATAAATTAATAATGTGTAGGATCATGCAACATTAGCTATTGTATTTCTTAAGTAATTGCTAAAGAAATGATTACCAAAATAAATTAATAAAATATTTTGCAACCTTGGTACTTTAATAATCAAATTATTTATAAAGATTGCCAGTTTGTGATTCTCATCATTGAGTATAAGCGTTATATTTCCACAATGGATATAATCCTCAAAAACTGCAACATTTTATACTGCATGTGAAAAATGTTGAAATGTTACAAAATAACATTTTATTCTATTATTGACAGGAAAAGCAGCCAGTGTTGCTGATTTATGTATCACACCACAAGAGCTGCAGTCTCGGCTGGGAGAGTTTGAACAATACTGTCCTGTCAGCCTCGCAGAAAAGGGTGAACTGGTTGACTGCTCTGTAACCTCATCATTGCAATTTGCAGCAGAGTTTCGAGGACACTATTACAAAATGGCTTCACAGGAGGAATTGAATGTGAGTATGCAAGGGCCTCAATGGCCTCAGCAAGAGTGGGATAGGAGGAAGAGTCGCTTTACTAGGAGCAGGGCCATCCATATGCAAAGTACGCAGCTGCATAGGGCACCAGGAAATTTGGGGCACCAAATTTCCTGGTGCCCTGCGCAGCTGTGTGCTGCTCCAGCCCCTGCTCTGCCCCAGCCCTGCCCCCACTCCCCTGAGGACTGCTGCAAGGCCGGGTCTGCACTCACCAACAGTGGGAAGTGCAGCGACCAAGCCCCAGCTGCGCCGCTGGTGAATGCTGGGGGGTGGTTTCCCCCTGCCCCCAAAGCCAGCCTCACCTCCTGCCCCCGCGGACGCCTAGAGCCATCCCCCCACCTCCCCCCCCCCCCCGTGGAGGCCTGGGGTCAGCCTACCCCTCCCTCCCCCCGAGGCCTGGGGCCCCACACACACACACCCCGCATAGGGTGCGTAGGGCCCCAGAATAGCTAGGGATGGCCCTGACTAGGAGCAGGTACTGCACCTGTGAAAGGTAGGGAAGTAACAAGAAAGAGCAGCAGAGCCAGAATGCAATAAGCCACATCTTGTGTAGCTTGTATAATGTTTATATAATGCTGTTTCTTTCATAACACGTACGTTTATTTTCTCTTACTACAGAAATTCTTAAATGCACCAGAGTTGTATGTGCCACCATTAGCACCTCATCCTCTTCCCTCACCAGATATGCTACCAAAGAAACTGACAATGGCAGAAGTGAAAGCCTTATTCCCTAAAAAGGCTGAAATGCAAGGATACTGTCCAGTCACTTACCTAGATGGAAAACAAAGGTAAATCCTTACATTTCCCACAATATTTATTTAAAAAAGTACCCTGACAAAGTACTGCTTTTCTGTTTTCAGCACAAAAAACAATTACAACTCTTTACATTGTGTCCCTGCAAAACTTTTGTAAAATAAACTTTTGAAACCCACTTGGCTTCGGGCTTCATTATGAACCTGAAACATTGAAGAGATTGCATAAAACATGAAGCAGATTAAACCAGAATAGATTTGCATTCTCCAAAAAAGCCAGAGCTCCTGCTCCTGTTTTTCACTACTGTCTAGTGGGTCCAGTATTCTGTTCTTCCTCCCTTCTGATATTTTCACAGGAAAGCCTGTGAGACTGCTCCAATCTTTTTCTTGTATGGTGGATGAATGGGCAGCCAGTAGGCCATCTCTTCCCTCCTCAAGATCTATAAGTGTCTTTTAGGGATTGGTGACATGACTGGTCCTTTTGCTTTCTGCAGTAGTGGTAGTTAAAATTGTTCTTTAGCTGCTGTTGATGCCACATTAGCCCTCATTCTGAGGCTGAAAGATATCCTACTAAATTGAAATTCTGTTAACATGGGTGTGCTCTGAAGTATTTCTAATGAGCAGAATGAGGTAAGGCCAGCCAGTGGAGCATCCTCAAGAGGATCAGCTTCTACACACCTCCTGCAGACGAAACAGGTGGAGAGCAAACAGGTTTGTTTCCCTCCAAAGATCTTTACTGGAGCTAAGGAGGAGACCTACTAGCAGGCCCCCTGCAACAAGTAGGGAAGAGAGTTGACCAGATGGCTACCTCTTGAAGACTTTGGGGGATAGATTTGGGGAGGTACTTATACTGTAAGCCAGGCCTGCACAACATGCGGCCCGGGGGCCGCATGCGGCCCGCGTGGGCTCACTGTGCGGCCCGCGGGGGGGTGAGTAGGTGGGCTCACTGTGCAGCCCACGGGGGGGGGGGGGGGGCGGGAGAGGCAAGCAGCTATAACATATTACCAAGGTTCAATACAAAGTCATATAAAAGTTATACAAAAATGCATAATGCAGAGATGTATCTACAACTGTATTGATTGACTGTTGTGTGCAGTAATATAGTGACCCCTGGGGGGTGAAGAGGGGGGTGATGGTGGGGCCGAGCGGGGAGGGGGCGGGTCCTATTTTACTGCTGTGATCTGGTCACCCTATGTGCGCTGTTTCTTTCCCCCTCTACAGGCTTCCACAGCCCAGCGCTGGGGAGGGAGGGGTTGTTTCCACAGGGCGGGTGGTGCTGGGGGGGAGGGGGTGTTTCCGCAGGGCCGGGGGGTTTCGGCCCTTAGCTGTTTTCTTTGGAGTAATATGGCCCTCACCGCTTACGAGTTGTGCAGGCCTGCTGTAAGCTCTTTGAAGCTGGGACTGTTTCTTGTTTTGTATTTTGTACAGTGCCAAGCATATTATTGTCACTTAATACATAATAGATAAGGCTACTTCCAGAGACCTCGTGGCATTTTCCGCTTCAACCCCGAGATGGCAGGGCTGGAGCTGTCAGCCAGCGGGGTCCCGGAGCTCTCAGCTGCCACTGGCAGCGGGGCCCACTGCAGCTCCCAGCCACTGTAGGGGGTGTGGGGGGAGCCTGCAGCTCCCAGCCTCTGCGGGCGGTTGGGGGAGGACCCTGGAGCTCCTAGATACTGTGGCCGGCAGGGGCCCC
The DNA here is from genome assembly GCA_037349315.1 of Chelydra serpentina. NCBI lineage: Eukaryota > Metazoa > Chordata > Testudines > Chelydridae > Chelydra > Chelydra serpentina. The sequence goes on from JBAIAC010000010.1 coordinate 53,292,119, forward strand.
CCAGCTCCCAGCCACCACATGGGGCCCCCACAGATCTCACCTGCTTCGGGCAGCAGCGGGAACCTCGGCACTCAGCCACCACGAGTGGCAGGGGGACCATGGATTTCTGAGCCACCAAGGGCGCCTGGGGAACCCAAGAGCCGCAGCAACTGTGGGTGCTGGACCCCCTCCTCTCCATTTTATCACAGTTATTGCAAGTAAAAGTCAGGAACAGGTCTTCCGTGAATTTTTGTTTATTGTCAGTGACCTATCTCTGACTTTTACTAAAATTAACTGTGACAGAATGTTAACCTTAATAATAGATCACATAGGACTCCCTCCCCTACCTTCTCTAAAGATGGCTAAAAATAAGGGTGAGCTTGAGCCTTTTGGAGGGGAGTAGATCTGTAGTCATATTTTTGATTGTGACAAAACTTGCATGGTTTGAATGGTTTCAACCAAGATTTACTTTGGGTTAATTATTCAAAATGGCACCCATATCTCAGGCATTCTGAGAAAATACAAATTGAGCCACCAGTTTCACACAATAAGGCCACAAAGCTCTCCTAAAAAGGTAGCTGGGCATTCACTCATTGTGAGGAAATCCAGGGTTGGGGTAGAGCCAACATAGCCAGCTCTAGACCACCCCTTCTCAGCTTCAAAAATACTCATCCAGAGAAACAGCCCCTGTAGGAGGCTGTTTACAGGAAAGTCTAGAGTAGGGCCCATGTTCCTTATTGAGGCAATGTACCTGATTCAAATTTTGAGCTATGAGTAGCTTTGTCAGTCACATGGTGAAAGCATGAACTATCATACCCAGTTGTTTTTGTAATTAGTAGAGCTATTGGATCAGAACAGTCCCAATTTTTAATGTATTTTAAAAGCGCAAGTGATGCTTCATATTCCTTGTAGATATGTACTTGTTCCTTGTTCTGTCTTTTGAGATACGAAGCCTTGGTACCTGGCACCATTGAATATGCTGTGGAATATCGAGATAAACTATATATTTTTGAAAGTGAAGAAAAACTCCAGAAGTTTATGAGGTGAATTTATTAACTTTTATTTCAACTTTTAATCATTTCATATTTTCTGTCTTGAAAGCACTTAACTTCTGTGTCTTAGGTTACCAGAAAAGTACTGTAATCAGAAGCTTCCACATAAACTCCCTCCAATAAAGGAACCAGTTCTACTTACTGCTCTTCCCCTGACTGGATACCTTGAACAGGCTAGTTTTTGCTTCTTTAATTTAAATTAAATTTAAGCTACAATATAGGATCATACTGTGTCTTCTGATTTTTGCTTTTTATTTTAAAATGTAATATTAATCTTGATTTTATTAATAGAAATTCAATAAAGATCATGGTAATATATGTACTTACAGTTAAGGGAGGATACCACTGGTAGTTTAAAAAATAGCAGCTGTTTGAAGCTATTTGGAGATTTGTAATCTTAAAGCAGTCCTGGAGAAGATTAATTAATGGGCAGAATCCAGGTGAGGCGATCAAAGATACATGATAAATTGCAGAACAATGTAATACAATTTATCCCAAGGTTCCTCCTTTTATCTTATGGCTCTCTAATTTATCACAGAGTTATAACTACTACATACATAGTGCTTTTGTGTAAAATACATATGGAGCTAATATCCATGCCCATTCAATTTGTCACAGGCCTATGACCATATTATCTGCCCCGTAATCCATATTTGCATCCACTAATCCATTGTAGGTGGGATGTGCAGGTGGTATAAAGCTGACCTTTGTACTGCTCTAATATTGGTGCCGCTTTGTGCACAGAGAGCTGCTGTAACTACCCAGCCTTTAATGGTGATGGAGGACCAAGGATGCAGAGGACAGGCATGGTATATGGGCATTTCTGTTTGTTGTTGTTTCGTTGTATTGCAGTTGCACTTAGGGGGTCTTCATAATAGTGTAGTGCTGTTCTGAACAAACACATCATAAAAACATAGACCCTGCTCCTAGAAGCTTGCCTTCTTTTGCATGCTGTGTTGGCAACATAAGAATATCTATTTTGGCTCTGTGGCACTGGAGGATCACCCTTGCTCTGGGGTGATCCGCTGAAAGTTAAACTGGGTTCATGAGCTGAGTATGATGATGGTACAGTACAGCATGGGGCAGCTACACTGCACTAGCAGGTCTGGCCATGCATGTTTGTATACATATGTTTGTGCGCACTCTCACATAAAACTTACATGGCGTTGCTAATAGTATGGCAACTTGCCATGGGGAAGTGTTATTAAAATAAATACTAAACAGGCATTTTCTTTTCTATAACATATGGGTGGAAAAGATAACTATTTAGGGTCTGATCTTACTCCTGTTGAAGTCAGTAACAAAACACCCATTTATTTAGATGCTCAGACACCATGGTATATCAAAACTTTTACAGATAGACTTAAGTGACAGCAGGATCAGGCCTTTAATGTATTTTTGGTATACTGTGTTCAAGTCCTTGCTACATGGCTTTTTAAAAAAAAATTCTATTTCTTCAGGGGATAGCAACTGCTCTAATAAAAGCTATGAATGAAGTGGGCTGTTTAAAGCCAAAGTTTCCATTCTTAAGTGTAAAAAAAACTGCTCTGCTGTTTGTGGCCCATCATTTAAAAGGTATGGTAAAATGTGCTATAGTAATAGCATTAATTGAATAAATGGAATGAATTATTTTATATAATATTTTTAGATAAAAATGCAATCACTGACTCATCTGATTTCCCCATTCTTAAGTCTGATTCTTTAAAAAATAAATACTGTACATAGCATAGTACATACAAACAAGTTTTTGGCAAATATATAGGACACCAAGGTGAAAGAGGTGTTAATAGGCCCCCCCAAAAATATTGTGAGACTCTAATGTTACTTTATCACTGCACTAGGGAAATTTCCCCCCTCCCAAAATTAACTAGTTTTAAAACACAACAAAAAAAATGCTTTTAAAGCTAGCTGGAGCTGTAGTGTAAGCCAGTTTTGGGCAACCTGAACCATTTTTAAAACTGGTTGGAGTCACTGTAATAAAGGATGCTGAAAGATCAACTTAACACATTTATCTGACCTACACCAATTTCCAGAAAAAAATCAACCAAAATATCAGTGCAGGGTCTAACTGTTTTAAAAAATGGTTTAGTTGAAACAGATTTTAGATTCACATGGAGCATTAGTAGCTCTAGTCTAAGGCCAGCTCCATAGCATGGATTCAGGTACTGATCCACTAAATTAGATCTAGTTATGATACAAAAAGCTGCATCAGTAACTTTCTAAGGAAGGACACAGGTCAAATGTACATGATGATATAATTAGAGCTTTTAGCAGCCTTTACCATAGTCAAGTGTTGTTGACCTGCTAGCTTGTTTGTGAGGTCACTGGGGAAAATTTCAAAATGTATGGGTAAGGCTGTGAGTCTGTCACGGAAGTCATGGATTCCGTGACTTTCCAGGACCTCCAGTGACTTCTGCAGATGCAGCGGCCAGTGTGGCTGACCCAGGGTCACCCAAGCAGCTGGCCCCAGAGCCAGCCACACCAGCTGTTCCTCGGGTGGCCCCAGGCAGCTGGCCGTGGGGCTGTCTGAGCAGCAGCAGTCCCGGGGATGGTGCTGGAGCAGTGGTCCCAGGAGCCAGTGGTCCCAAGTTGTCAGAGCAGTGGTACCCAGGGGCCTCGAAGCAGCAGGTGGTGGGGGGTAGTCAGCTCCAAGGCCGCCCCCTTTCCCGAACAGCAGCACTCCGAGGTCTAGGAGCAGCTAAGGTTTAGTCAGGAGTATTTATAGTAATAGTCATGGACAGGTCATGGGCCGTGAATTTTTGTTTATTGTCCATGACCTGTCCATTACTTTTACTAAAAATACCCGTGACTAAATCTTACCCTTACTTATGGGCTGTTATTCCACCAGTATACTGATGATTTTCAGTTCTACATCTCATTTTTATTGAACCTACGTTCTTTAGGATCTCCTTACTTTCCCGGTAGATAGATAAATACAATCCTTAATGAAAATTAGCTGATAAACTCAGTTCACAGAAGATTGAAGTGATACTTGTTGATAGAATAAAACATCATTTGGAACTGACAGGTGTAAGGACTGCTTTCGCCACTTAGGGAGTATGCCCAAATTTTGTCTCAGTTGTTCATATCAGCTTATTATTTGACTCTTCACTGCTCCTGGATACACAGGTGACTAAACTTTTCATCTGTAGCCAGCCCAGAGGGGGCAAGCTCTCCTCTCCAGTGTATTCGGGAGTCTAACATCTCCCTGGTTTGTGACTGAGCTGTGCCTTCTGTGCAGATGTAGGAGGCAGTTCAGTGCTGTTGCTAGGAGACTCTGGGCATGACCACATCCTTTACTTCCACTCACCAGAAGTCTTGCCTGTGACAGAGCAATATGTTCAGTGGTTCAGCTCTCTACTTTCTTTTGTTATTTTTAACCTCTTGCTTTACATGGGTTGTTTTTTTTAGGTAACGTCAAGTTTATCTTCTCTATCGGGTTCTTCACATACTTTGTGTCTCCATGGAGCTTTCAAAGCACTGAGGTCTTCTCTAATAGATTAATTAACAGTTTACTAGTCCCAGTCAGGGAGCCAATCTTGTAAAACTTTCTTGGCCACATGGATAAAATTCTTCTTGTGCATGGATAACTAGCTTGACCCTAGAAATCCCAGAATCCTAGACATCTGTGGTTATTTCCAAAACTGGATAGAATTGCATCTCAAATCTGGGTAAATCTGGTGGGTTGGTTTTTTTTTTTTGAAGATGTAGTGGTGATTCCAATTAGAAGTCAAGGATATGTCTTGACTCTCAGGAGTGTGCAATGAGCTGGAACAACAGAATCCCTGATCAACCACCCATGAGCCTCAAGGGCCATTAGATGCCTTATCACTAGTTTGAAGAGCCCTGTGACTATCATCCCAGAGTGGGATCTGCATTTGGTCTTACAGACTCTCGCTTCATCATTTTTCAGTTCTTCTTTGAGTGATTGCACATGTGCATTACACTCTTGGGGTCTGTGTGCCCAGCACACGGGCATTGGAAACTTTTACCCTCTGTGGTACCCATTTGGTGGCTTGAGCTCCCCCTTCTGGCACATGCCACTATGTGAAGATATAAAGGGCAGAGCCATCCTTAGTCCCCCTCAGTTCCTTCTTACTGCCCACAATTTATGTTGGAACTCTGTTCTATGCCGGAACAATTCTTCTCCCAGCCTTTGTGTAACATAGTGTATATATATTGTTAGTATAGTTCTTAGTGTTAAAAAAACAATTTTTTTAGACTTGTCATTTCCCCGTTTGGGGTCTTTCTATTCATGGTACCAAGGTATGCCCTGGTCACCGGGTGCTTTTTACTCCAGACCTATGCCAGTTAGCAACCTGCTTCCTAGCAATAGCTTCCTAACGTGCTTGGGAGAGGCACCCAGGAACACTGGGGTGCCACAGTTCAAGCCTAGGATGAAGGATAGGAAGGCCAGGCTGTAATTCCTGCTGATGAAAGTGGTGCTCAGCCCGCAATCAGTCATCCCAGTCTGACCCAGTGCTGAGTGTTGCAGCTTCAGTGAGAAGCGCACTTCCTGTGTTAGCAGAATCCCAGCACCATTCTCCCTTGCCTGTACTGAAGAAAAAGTACAAGGCTTCCAGGGTAAGATCTCCACCCTCTAAGTCTGGTAAGATAGTCAAGGAGTTGAATAGAGTGCACCTGAATCCTAAGCACTCCTCAAAATGTCTGCCTACATCAGCACAGTCAGTTCCAGCACCACAAGGGGCATTGTTGAGGCCAGAAGAGGCACCATCAACTTCTTCAGCACCTAAACAAAAGACTATCTCAGTGCCAACTACTCCAGAAGTGTTTGCAGTGGCAAGGAACTTGCTTTGTCTTTCTGTGCTGGTGTCCCTGTCCTTACAAGAATCTGGTCCCCCAGCAAAGCTGCCAGTGATTCCAACACCACTACCGCAGTTGCCCACTTCCTAGACAGGCAGTCTCTCAGTGCCATCCCAGGGGAAGCCTGCTATGGTAACATCACTCTGCCCATCACCTGGCTCACAACACAAGTCCCCAAAACCAACAGGATAGGCTCTGCCATAGTCAGAGGAAAGGGAATTCTCCTTGTCAGACTCGGGGGTGGTGTCATACGTGTCTCAACCCTGAAGCAGGACCTGCCGGTCTATGCCCAGATCCTCTCTTCCTACTTACCAGCGAATGGCACCTCCCATGGGAATGTGGCCAGGATAATGGAGTTCTGCCCCATTTCAGTGGCCATTTTGGAATCCATGGGGGTTTCCCACAACATTCAGATCTTCTCCACACTGTGTATACTCAATGCTCTAATTTAGAAGGCCTGAATCTATGCACCGAGCAGCTCCATCTCCAGAATTTGGTACCGGGCCTGGTACTGAGCATCAGGAAGAGGCTCCAGTGCCAGAGCAACAGCCCGCAGAGGAGATTCTGCCTCTCCCACTCTTGACTTCCTCTTTGTTCTCGCCAGATGATGCTGTTTTGTCTGGAACAGTGTCACAGGGTGGATACACCCGTCTCAAGGTGCCGTGTCGTGGGAAAGCATGGGAGTGGGGGTAGGGTGACCAGATGTCCTGATTTTATAGGAACAGTCCCGATTTTTGGGTCTTTTTCTTATATAGGCTCCTATTATCCCCCACCCCTGTCCTGATTTTTCACACTTGCCCCTAAGTGGGGGGTTGATGACTCATATGCCTAGTAGCTAGCATCGTTACAGCTGCCCTAGCCTTCTGGGCAGCGCGGCCAAGCAGTCCCAGGTGGGCCAGTGTGGGGTAGATACACCCCATCACAAACAATTTCACCTCCTCCTAATGACTTTGACGTTTATCAGGAGTTGCTAAAGAGAGTGGCTGAAGACTTAGGTGTCTACAGGTCGAAGAGGGAATCTTCACATCACCTAGTTGATTTTTTATCATCAGTGGTTCCCTCTAAGGTAGCTCTGCAATTAACAAATTAATAGTAGAGCCTATAAAGGCTCTGTGGCTGGCTCCTTCACTGCCTCCCACCTCAAAAAGGGCAGAAAGAAAATATTATGTGCACTATCAAGGTTTTGAGTACTTCTATACTCACCTGCCACCAGGCTCATTAGTCATGACAGCAGCTAATGGGAGAGTATGTGTTAAGGGCATCAGGCTGCCACCCCCAACTCAAAGGACACTAAAAAGATGAATGTATTTGGCAGAAAAATGTATTCAACTGGGAGTTTGCAGCTGTGTATCGCTCACCAACAGGTTCTGCTGGGACTGTATGATTTTAATTTATGGGGCTCCATGGAAAAGTTTCTAAGAGCTACTTCCAGAGGACACTAGGCAGGAGTTCTCTTCCCTGATCAATGAGGGCAGACTAGTCACAAGAACATCACTGAAGGCAGGGCTGGACGCAGCAGACTTGGCAGCTAGAACCATGCCTTCTGCAGTGGCCATGAGTAGATCATCCTGGCTACGGTCTTCTGATCTTCTCTGTGAAGTACAGAGCGCTATCTAGGACTTACCATTTGAGGATCCTTCTCTATTCTCAGACCAGACAGACAGCAAGCTCCACACTTAAGGACATTAGAGCCAACCTGGATTCCCTAGGTCTCTACACTCCTGTCCCGTCAGGAAGCACTATTGGCCACATCAGACACATCAATATTCTGCTCCTTCTCCTGAACAGGAGCTATCAAAAGAGAGGTCCAGGGGTTATAGGTAAGGCTAAGTTTATGTCATGGAGGTCATGGAATCCGTGACTTCCAGAGACTTCCGTGACATTCTCTGCTTCAGCCCCAGGGGCTGCAGGACTCCGGAGCTGACAGGCAGTGGGGCCTTGGTAAGGTTCTAGTGACAGGTGACCGACTCCTGAGGGGAACCTCACACAGGGAGAGGGTTAGGGGAGAGGGGGACGCCTCAGTCGAGCAGCTGGGGTGTCCCATTTACTCTTTGGGAAATATGGTCACCCTGCAGCTCCCAGCCACCATGGGCGGAGGGGGAACCCCACAGCTCCCAGCCACCGCGGTGGTGGGGGAAACCATGGAGCCACAGCAGCAAAAGACACAGACAGATCATGGCTTCCGTTAATGTTTGTTTATTGCCCATGACCTGTCCATGACTTTTACTAAAAATAACCATGACAAAATCTTAGCCTTAGTTATAGGCATAGGCCTCCCGCTCCTGCTGCTCTAGCTCTGGGCCCCCTCAGGACACCGGGAACTGCAAAGCAGCCATTTTGATGGGCCAGTCGGAGTCAGCACATCAGTCTCCATCTCTGCAGACCCAAACCCCCTCCCCTTCGCAAACCATCTGTCCCACTTCCTCAGTGCTTCGTCCCGGATTACTTTGGACCAGTGGGTCTCATGCATTGTGGAAGTGGGATATAATTTCCAGTTTGCTTCTACCCCTCCCTCCCTCTTCAGGGACCACTCTCATGAGAAATACCTTGTCCAAGAAGTTCAATCACTCCTTCTTTTGGGAGCAAGACATGAGGTTCCATATGGTCTCAGAGAGAAGGGGTTTTATTTCCAACATTCCTAATTCCAGAAGCATGAACTCAACAAATTCTTAAAAAGGATAAAGTTCCACATGGTCACCCTAGCTTCTATTATCCCTTCCTTGGATGCCGGGGACTGGTATGTCCCCATTGACCTAAACGATGCCTATTTACATTTGGCAATCAGTGAAGCTTACAGGAAGTACCTCCGATTTCTGGTAAATCAAAACCATTACTAGTTCACTGTACTACCTTTTGGCCTGACAGCAGCTCCCAGGGTCTTTACAAAGGCCATAGCAGATGTAGCTGCATTCCTTCGAAGATCAGGAGTGTAGGTTTATCCCTGCCTACACAACTGGCTTGTCAAGGACCAGTCCAAACAGCAAGTGCAGAGCAGTGTTACCCTGAGTCAACAGTCAATGCTCAGTGTTCAATGCTTTGGGACTGTTAATCAACACAGAAAAATCTCTCCTCTCCCCAGTCCAGAGAATAGAGTTTATAGGGGCTTCTGGGTAGGCGGTAGCATCTCCCACCTAGTAGTTAGGGCTCCAGGAGGCCATTACACCCAATGGTTCATCTCTAGTGACATCCTCATCTAGTGGGTGCAGTCCACAAGAGGCAGCCCCACCTAATGGGTACAGTTCTCGGGATCAGTTGCCAACCAGCAGCCCTGCCTAATGGGTTCAGTTCTCATGTGGGGTAGGGGAACTCAGGCTCTCCCACTCCACCGGGTTCCGACCCATGACCCAGGGAAGCTGGTTCAGCTTTGCCCACCCTGTGGTGTCTTGTGCCAGCCTCAAGTCAGCTTCCCTGGGTTACTATGTACCTCCTCCTGCATCCTAGCCGGCCACTGTCCATCCCTGGGACATGCTGCCTTACAGACTTCCTGCCTTACTCCCAGTCTCTGGGAGCTGCAGCTCCCTCCCCCTCCATTCTCTGGCTGGGTGCAGGATCAGGTCACATCCTTCTCTGGAGCTCCCAGAGCATGTCCTTCTCCCTGGCCTGCCAGCCCCCATTGAGCTATCTGGCTACCTTTTAAATCCCACCTCCAACCTGAGCATACAGGGCTGTGCTGGATTAAACTCAAACCAGGGCTTCTTCCGGACTCCAATTTCCAGGCAATTTGATCATCATAGGATTGAAGCCTCATCCGGTCTCAACAACACAAAACTGTTGGAGGCTTCTGGGTCACATAGCCACTTGCATCTATGTGGTTCATCACACTAGATTGCCACTCAGAATTCTGGAGGCCTGGCTGGCATCAGTCTACTCGCCAAGCCACCATCAAGCCAAGCCCCAACTACTCACCCAGCCACCATGGACTCCATGGTAAGAGTGCCCTCCCATGTTCTTGCCTTCCTAGATTGATGGAAAGATGCAGCCAATGTGTGTGTAGGTATTCCATTTGCCTGCTCAATAGAGGCTAGGGACATTCAGATCATGATGTTGCATCCCTGCCCATCCTGGCTAATAGCCATTGATGGACCAATCTTCCATGAACTTATCTAGTTCTTTTTTGAACCTTGTTATAATTTTGGCCTTCACAACATCCCTGGCAAAAAGTTCCATGGGTGACTGTGCGTTGTGTGAAGAAATACTTCCTTTAAAACTTTGTTTTAAACTTACTGCCTATTAATTTCATTGGGTGACCCCTGGTTCTTTTGTTAAGTGAAGGGATAAATAACACTTCCTTATTCATTTTCTCCTCACCAATCAAGATTTTATAAGACTCTATCATATCCACTCTTAGTCGTCTCTTTTCGAAGCTGAAAAGGCCCAGTCTTCTCTCCTCATATGGAATCTGCTCTATACCCCCTAATCATTTTTGTTGCCCTTCTCTGTACCTTTTTCAATTCCAATATATCTTTTTTGAGATGGTGTGACCAGAACTACATGCAGTATTTAAGATGTGGGCATGTCATGGATTTATATAGTAAAAGTGGAGGAGCTTGGTTTGCCACACTGATCAGCTAAGCCAATACTGACAACCTATATGAAAAGGCTGCAAAACACCATGCTTCTGGACTGCATCAAGATGCAGAAAGCCTTATAAGCCAGTCACTGTCAAAGCCAGTTTTAGAAGAACTTAATGAGACTGTTAAGAATGCTGGAGACACAACTCAGTTTATGTGAACTGTGGCGGGCTTTGCACTTCGTCACCCCTTTGTTTCCGGGGGGGACGAGGTTAACCCCGCCTCCCTGCTCTTATGGCAGTTTGACTACCTCCCCGGTAGTCAGGGCCGTATGGCCTAATGGTCAAAGTCCTTCTAAATCCCCTCCCCGGGGGATAGCGCGGCCTAGCGGCCGGAGTCCATCTATCTCCTTCGAGGTACGAGGGGGGGTTGGTGAACTACGTCTCCACACTGATGGAGACTGAGGTTCAGAGACCCCCGGTAGGGGAGCCCGGGGCCCACCCGCCTCCCCCGGGCTCCAACCCAGGGCCCTGTCTTTAACAGCGTGATTCTCCCGGGTCAGCGGGGAATCCTACCGCAACACGCTGCCCTTAGAGTGGTGGGAGATACCACTCCCTTCCCTTCCCTGGGTCACTTCCTACCCCTTCTCCGGATGTAGCAGTCCCTGGGGTCTCAGGGTCTTCAGATTCTTCAGCCCCCAACGCTCCCTGGGGTTCTGACAGCTGCCAGTCTCTGGTCCCACCCCCCGGTCTCTCAGTTCCCTCCTGAACGAGGTACTGCTGCTCCTGGGCTGGAGTTTCCGCTGGGCTTCCTCCTCCCTCAGCCGCCAGCCCTGACTGAGCAGCTCTGCAGGCTTTTATACTTGTCTCCCTGTTGGAGCATGCCCAGCAGAGCCTCAGGGGCGTGACTTCCTCTGCCAGCAGGGAAGGGTTAACCCTCTCAATACCAGTGCGGGGCCAGCCTGCCCCGTCACATGAACCAACATGGCTATTGCATCATATTTTCTGTTTAAGCAAGAGATACCACACACTACAAACTAGAGGCCTATGTTAAGTGCATTGTCACTTGTTAATCCTGAAGTTGGACACTGGTTCCAAACAAGACTGGCAAATGCTCGCTATCTTTCTCCAAAAAACTCAGCTGACTCTCTTGAAACATGTGGTGCAACAGTGAAAGACTCAGGAGTTGAAAAAGTGAAGAAAATTCTCTCACTATATTCAAAATATGTGCACATATGGCCAACAAATGCACCAATGCAAATAGGCATCAAGAATTAAGTCATTACATATGTTATCTTGATGTCCGTGGTAGGCCAGTAGATGCATTCTAGATGTTCAGTTATAGAAGACACATCAGCTGCACTCTGTGACATCTTAGAAGAGTTAAATGCTTGTAAATTGAACCCCAAACAGATGGCTGCTTGTGCATTTGATGGAGCTACAAACTTCTCTGGAAGACATAGTGGAGTACAAGCTTTGCTCAGAGAAAAGTGTAACCCTAATCTCTCCTATACATACTGTAGAGGCCATCTACTCCAGCTAGCACTAGTACAAGCTACAGAATCTTCAAAAGACATTAAAAAGCCACAAATTTAATGGCTTTTTTATACTCTTTTTTTCCAGCAAGAGTCCAAAAGGACTGAACATTTTGGAAACAAATAGAAGATACACTGGGATTGAAGTTCAAATGAGTTCAACCTGGGAAAACCTGTTGACTTTCTCATGAGTGATTCTTGGCAGTTGTCTTAAAATTACTGCAACCATTATTACTGGCTTTAGAAAGTATCCACCAAGATAGGACAGATCTAAGTAGTGAGGCTGGTGGACTACTTTTGTTATTCTTCGAGTGCTTGCTCATATGTATTCCAATTAGGTGTACGCGCCGCGCGTGCATGATCGTCGGAAGATTTTTACCCTAGCAACACTCGGTGGGCCGGCTGGCGCCCCCTGGAGTGGCGCCGTTGCGGCACCTGATATCTACCTCAGCCGGCCCAGCGCCCTCTCAGTTCCTTCTTACCGCCCGTGATGGTCGGATCTGTGGAGCAGCATAGCTGATCTCCACCTCCCTAGCTTAGTTAGCACTCGATTAGCATTGTTAATGTTTTAAGTACTTTAAGTAGTTGTTAATAGTTTTGATAGTCCTGTAAGAAGTTTAGTGTAAATACTAGTGCGAGATAAGGGGCTTTTCCCCTTCTCTCGCCTCTGGTACCGGGCTCATGCCTGGTTCACCAGGATTCAAGCCGTCGGCTGGCTCCAAGCCAATGCCTACGGGGGACCCCCCCACGACTCCCGTTTGAGGCGCCTGGGGGATCCCATCTTGCAGATAAGTGTCAGGTCTCCAAGGCTTTTAAGCCTAGAGCCAAGAAGGAGCGGGGCTTTCGCTTAAAGCAGCTCCTAGTAGAACCGACACTTGGCCCGAGGCCGGCCCCACTGTGACTCAGCAACAGACCCCGGGGCTGGCACCGCCGGACGCCGCTGTAGCTGCAAGTACAAGCCCGCCCGGCCCAGACTTTCGGCCCGGCGCCAGCACCATCGGCTCCCGGTACCGCAAGGTCCGTCGAACTTGGTGGCCGTGAGCTCCCCGGTACAACCCGAGGTAGAGCTAATACTACCGTCCAGACCGGCACCGGCCCCAGCAACTCCGGTACCGCAAAGTCTGTTGAGCTCTACGCCCCAGGCGAAGACTCCGGCACAGGCGACTCCTGCACCCTAAGGGCCGTCGACCTCGGTGCCCGTGCGCTCCCCGGTATGCACCGAGGTAGAGCTAATGCGGCCGGCTGCATCGGCACCAGCACCCGCCAACTCCGGTACTGCCAGGGCCGTTGAGTTCCGTGCCCGACTGAGGCACCGGCACCGTCACCTCTGGCACCGTACGAGGGCCGTTGAGCTCGGTAGCCGTCTGCTCCCCGGTATACACCGAGGTAGAGCCAACGCTGGCGCCTGCATCGGCACAGGCAGCCTCAACTCCGGCACCGCCAGGGCCGTTGAGTTCCGTGCCCGACTGAGGCACCGGCACCGGCACCTCCGGCACCGCAGGAGGGCCGTTGAGCTTGGTAGCCGTCAGCTCCCCGGTATACACCGAGGTAGAGCCAACGCTGGCGCCTGCATCGGCACCGGCAGCCTCAACTCCGGCACCGCCAGGGCCATTGAGTTCCGTGCCCGACTGAGGCACCGGCACCGTCACCTCCGGCACCGCAGGAGGGCCGTTGAGCTCGGTAACCGTCAGCTCCCCGGTATACACCGAGGTAGAGCCAACGCTGGCACCCGCATTGGCACCGGCAGCCTCAGCTCCGGCACCGCCGGTGCCGTCGAGTTCCGCGCCCGACGGAGGCACCGGCACCGGCGACTCCGGCACCGCAGGAGGGCCGTTGAGCTCGGTAGCCGTCAGCTCCCCGGTATACACCGAGGTAGAGCCAACGCTGGCGCCCGCATCGGCACCGGCAGCCTCGACTCCGGCACCGCCAGGGCCGTTGAGTTCCGTGCCCGTCTGAGGCACCGGCACCGGCGACTCCGGCACCGCAAGAGGGCCGTCGAGCTCAGTGGCCATGCACGAAGATCCGGCACCGGCGACTCCGGCACCGCGAGGTCTGTCGAGCTCGGTGGCACTGAGCTCCCCGGTTCGCACTGAGGTAGAGCTAATGCCGCTGCCTGCATCGGCACCGACCCACTCCGGTACCGCAAGGTCCGTTGAGTTTCTCACCGCAGGCGAACAGACCCGGCACTGATGCACCGCAAGGTCCGTTGAGCTCGGGGGCCGTGAGCTCCCCAGTACGTACCGAGGTAGAGCTAATGCTGCCGCGAGGTACGTCTGCCATGCTGTGCCCGCTACCGCACACCGGAGCTGGCTGACACCGATCCAGCTCCAGGCGGACCCCCAGTCTCGGCACCGTTCGCAGTCCCAGCCCCCGATCCCCATCTCGGCGCCGGTCGCACTCGCGGTGCCATTCGAGATCGGCCTCTATATACAGCCGTCACTATTACGACTCCCGGCACCGCCCCCGATCCCGGTGCTGGTCGAAGCGCAGGTCCCTGGGAAGCCGGTCCCGCAGCCGATCGATGAGATGGCCCCCTTCAGGGTCCAGGTCGGGCTCTCGGCGCCGAGACATGTGTCAAGGGCACCGCCGGCAGGAGCATTCCGCTCCACCCTGGACCTTCCGCTCCGCATTTAGATCCCCTCCCGCCCCAGACAGGGAGTGGTTACCATATGGACCAAATCCACGGGATGGATTGTCCTAGACGCTGGCTGCAGAACGCACAGAATTCTGCCCAGAGACCACATCAGTGGTATTCCTGGACACTGCGGTCTTATTACCAGGACCAAGGGGTTCCTTCCACAGCCTCTCAATCGGCCCACTCGGAACCCCGAGTGACAGGGGCCACAGTATCCCGCCCTTCCCTAGAGGAGGTGCAGGAGATAGTGGAGCTCCAGGGTCACGTGGTGGTCATCCTCTTGGCTGACACCCTTGCCAGGCTAACCCTGCCTTTCGCACGTACGTTCCAGACCAACGCCACTTCAATCTGATGATCTCCAGCTCGATTCCCCCCACTGCCAGGGGGGTTGAGAAAAGATATATGGCGTCCTCAAGGTCCTGTGAGTACGTATACACTCACCCCCAACCGTGCTCCTTGCTTGTTCAATTTGTGAAGGAGAGGCACAGCCAGCAGCCCCTGCACCTAAGTCTAAGGAAAAGGGATTTCCCCCAGAAATCCAGGCAGAAGCACTCAACCCTGATTGAGGAAGGCAAAAAGGTGGCCAGAACATCTTTGCAGGCCTCCTTGGACGTCATCGAATCGGCGACTGGGACACCAGCATTGGGTGTTGCCATATGGCGTATCTCGTGGCTGCAGTCCTCTAACCTCCCGGCGGGGGTACAATTCACGATTCAGGTCTTGCCCTTCGATGGGCAAGGCCCTTGTCTTCTCTGAAAAACAGACTCGAGACTTCACACCCTGAAGGACGACCGCACTATAATACGGTCGCTGGGGCTGCATACCCCTGCCACTCAGCGCTGGCCCTTCTGGGCCCTCGAGCATCGCCCCTACCCTACGCCCAGGCCTAGGCAGGACTTCATTAGAAGACCAGGCCAGGTGCTACAAGGAGGCGCCCTGTCATCAGGCTGGCCAGAACCAGGGAACACCCCCCCCGAAGCCATCGATGGGGCCCGAACAAAATGCTTGAAGGTGCAGCATCACTCCCTGTCCCTCTTCAGGGACCCTTCTCATGAGCAACTCCTAATTCAGGAAGCGCAAACGCTCCTCAATATAGGGGCAATAGAGGAGGCTCCAAGGGAGTTCAAAAAAAAAAAAAAAGGGGGTGGGAGTATTACTCCCGTTATTCCTAATCCCCAAATCAAAACGGGGGTTATGTCCTATCCTGGACCTTCGCGAACTCAACTAATTCATGGCAAGTTGAAGTTCCTCATGTTTTTTCCCTGGGTTCTATTATACCTTCATGGGATCCTGGAGGCTGGTTCGCTGCCCTCGACATGAAGGATGCGTACTTCCACATAGCTACTTACCTATTTACCGACACACAGACGTTTTCTTCGCTCTGTAGTCGACCAAAGGCACTTTCAATCCACCGTCTTTCCCTTCGGCCTCTCCACGGCTCCGAGGGTTTTTCACGAAGTACATGGCCGTCGTAACGGCTTCTCTTCGTCAACGGTGAACCCAAGTATTCCCATGTCTCGACGACTGCCTCATCTGCGGCAGCGCCAACAGCCAGGTCCAGTCGCAGGTTCAGATTTCCATGAGCTCGACTCTCACTCGAGCGTTCCTGCAGAGCTTCCCAGCTTACCAGCATGAAGCTGCCTGGGTCTACTGGGTCTCATGGTGTCCTGCACGTTCGTGACCAGACACGCCACTTACGGCTCTGCTCGTTCCCGGCTTGGCTCTCGCCAGCGTGTCACCCACACAGAGACAACATGGTTGTGGGACTGAGGGTACCATCGCAGGTCCTAGCCTCCCTAGACTGGTGGCTGGACCCCAAGAAGGTGCCATAAGGGGTGCCATTCCATACTCCACAGCCCTCCCTGGTCCTGACCACAGACGCGTCATCCCTCGGTTGGGGGACCCCTCTGTAAGATCTTTAGACGCAGGGCCTGTAGCCAGCGCAAGAGTTATCCCTCCACATCAACGTAAGGGAGCTGCGGGCAGTGCGTCTTGCCTGTCAAGCCTTCTCCAAACACCTTCAGGATCGTTGTGCTATAGTCCTCACAGGCTACACAACGGCCATGCTTTTATATCAATAGGCAAGCAGGGGCACGTTCGTTCCTGCTCTGCCGAGAAGTCATATGATCGTGGGAGTTCTGCATAGCCCACTCCATCCACCTGGTAACCTCCTTTCTCCTCAGGGTTCAGAACACCTTGGTGGACCGCCTCAGCAGACCCTTCCAGGCTCCAGAGCGGCCCATTTGCCCGGATGTTACTCACTCTGTCTTCCGGGGCTGGGATTTTCCCACATACACCTGTTCGCGACTCGCGAGAATCGCAAGTGCCACGTGTTCTGCTCGATCCGGGACGCTCCCCAGGCTCCCTGATGGACGCCTTTCTCGGGCCTTGGACGGATCACCTGTCCTATGCCTTTCCCCCATTTCCACTGATCTGCAGGGTCCCGCTCAAGCGGCGCAGGGACAGGGCCCGCCTACTCCTAATCGCCCCGGCGTGGCCCAGGCAGTACTGGTACACTGCTCTCCTAGAGCTCTCGATGGCCGCCCAGATCACTCTCCCTTTGTGGCCGGACCTGATTACTCAGCAGCACGGCAGGGTCTCGCACCCTGACCTGCAACCTCTCCACCTCACGGGGTGGCTGCGGCATGGCTGAACCAGTCCGGGTTATGTTGTTCCGACCCGGTTCAACAGGTTCTTTTGAGTAGCGGGAAGCCCTCTACCAGGTCCACCTACTGAGCCAAAAGGGAAACGTTTTCCTGCTGGTGCGCCCCTCGGGGTATCGCCCCTCGCTGGCGGCGATCTCGGCCTTTTCACTCTGGCGAGAGTGGGCACTCGATTTTTCCAACCCCATGGCCACTAGCTTCCTCAAGGGGTTGGAACAGCTGTACCCACTAGTCCAGCATCCGGCCCCTGCATGGGGACCTCAACGTTGTGATAACCAGGCTCATGGGGGCCCCATTCGAGCCTATGATCACCTGCTCGATCCTGTACCTCTCCTGGAAGACTGCCTTCCTTGTAGCCTCGGCGAGGCACGTATCTGAGCTCAGAGCGCTCACTTCGGGACTCCTTACACGGTGTTCCATAAGGACGAGGTACAGCTGCGACCACACCTGGCCTCCCTCCTTGAAGGGGGTCGGCCTTTCATGTCAACCAAGACATTTTCTGCTGGTCTTCTACCGGAAGCCGTATGCTTCTTCAAGGGATCGACATCTTCGCTCCCTGGCCATCCATAGGGCCCTCGCCTTCTACGTCCAGCGGACAAAGCCCTTTTGCAGAACGACTCAAGTGTGCGTTACTATGGCAGACCGGATGAAGGGCCTCCCGGTCTCCTCCCAACGCATCTCGTCCTGGATCACGTCGTGTATCCGGGTGTGTTATGACTTGGCTGGTGTTCCCACCACGCACCTTGCTGCCCACTCCACCCGAGCTCAAGCCTCGTCCTCCGCCTTCCTGGCACATGTACCTATACAGTACATATGTAGGGCAACAACCTGGTCATCGGTGCACACCTTTGCCATTCATTATGCCATAGTCCAGCATCCCAGAGAGGACGCTGCGTTTGGTTCACCAGTCCTGCAGTCTGCAGTATCTCACTCCAACCCCACCGCCTAGGCAAGGCTTGGGAGTCACCTAATTGGAATACATATGAGCAAGCACTCGAAGAAGAAAAGACGGTTACTCACCGTAGTAACTGTTGTTCTTCGAGATGTGTTGCTCATATCTATTCCAAACCCGCCCTCCTTCCCCACTGTCGGAGTAGCCGGCAAGAAGGAACTGAGAGGGCGCTGGGCCGGCTGAGGTAGATATCAGGTGCCGCAACGGCGCCACTCCAGGGGGCGCCAGCCGGCCCACCGAGTGTTTCTAGGGTAAAAATCTTCCGACGATCATGCACGCGCGGCGCGTACACCTAATTGGAATAGATATGAGCAACACATCTCGAAGAACAACAGTTACTACGGTGAGTAACCGTCTTTTACTAAGTTCAGAGAAGACTATGGCAATTCTCTCTCTTGTAAGTCTACTGTTGAAACCACTTGGGTCATTAAACAATGTAATCCAGGCATCTGCAACAACAGTAGTAGATCTTTGTCCAGAAATAGAAGCTATCCTTGGATCAATCAGAGATATGCATTGAAAATGTACTGGAAGAAGCAGACTTCAGTCCAGAAGTTGACTAATGAAGGTACTTATATTGACTCCATAAGTGAAGAGGACAAGAAGTGTTTGTTAAGCCACCTGAAAAAGTACAAAGACTTGATTCTTACAAATCTACAATAGAGATTTCTGGATTCTATTCAACCTCCACGTAGCTTTTACAGATGCCTGTCTTATAAAACACCTACAGTTGAGTGGAGTGAGGCACTACCAGCAATGGGGCTGCTATGTGATCAGGGCAGAATAGAGAATTTTGAACACAGAGTGGAATATCATATGATGAACGAATGAAGATTTAACTTCAACTTCTTTATCATCACTAGTGGTTCGACCCAATCTTTGTGCTATGTTTCCTGTAATGAAAGTAGGAATTCATCTCTTGCTAATCCCAGTCACAACAGCTACAGCTAAACATAATTTTTCCTCATTGAATAGAATTTTGTGTTCTGAAAGAAGTCGCCTTCTGCCTGATCATGGGCATATCATGAAGGACTGGAAGTAATGGACACAAAAGAAGACACCAAGGAGTGCAAAATTACAACAAGAAACCAAGACTGATGTAGATGTAGTGCTTCATAGTAGGCTTGAGTAGCCAACTTTAATTTTTGTGATGGTTTTAAAACATGAGTTAAATCTAATAAAATGGTTGTGAAACAATTTTCAGTTTTTACTATAGTGCCATACAGCCCACCTTTGCCCTCATGGTCTCAGCCCTCATCGGCCCTCACCCCCCGCCCCCGAATGTTTCAACACCCCCCCCTAATTTCAATTCCTGGGGAAGACACTGGGTTGGGTCTTCCCCCTGTAGACCTATTAGCCAAAAAATCTAACAGAAAATGTCAGCAGTTCTGCTCCCTATGGGGCCACAGCCTGGGTTCCATGACAGAAGCCTTTTTACTGATGTGGTCAGGCACACTCCTCTACTCTTTTCTACCAATCCAATTAATTCACAGGTATTGCTAAAAATAAGACAGGACCAGGCCAGAGTCATACTTATAGCCCCAGCATGGGCCCATCAGCAATGGTTCTCCACTCTCCTGGAGCTGTCAGTGAAACCCCAATTTCACGTCCATTGGACTTGGACCTAATCTCCAAGGATCATGGTTACCGTCTTCACCCAACCCTACAATCCTTTCACTTAACTGCGAGGATGCTCCAAGTCTAGACACTAGGGAGCCTGTTATACCTGCACACAGCAGCATGTGCCAGCTGGGGGGAATTCAAGCTTCCCAACCGGTACCACGGAGGGAAAAAGTTTCTGACAGCTGGGTGCATGGACACCAAGAGTGGAAGGACATGTGCAACTGTGACATTATTGACAATAACTGGGACTGTATAGATCATTGTTGCAACCAAGGTCCTGTAGTGGCACCAAATCTTATATAAAGGGCATCAAATGAGGTGTCTAAGATGAGGTTATGGTTTGCTGGTTATGATTATGCCATTTATATGTATGTATCAGTTTTGTATTTAAAGTTATAAGTGTATTGGCTCTATACTGTCTGTATTTCAAACCTGTGCTATGATTCAGGGTGACACCCCAGACAGCTTGGCTTCAGCTTTGCCTGGCCTGTTTGATGGCCCATTAAGGGCCATCAGCTATACAACTGACCCATTGAAAGAAGGCGGATACACCTTGTGACTCAGCAAAGTATGCAGGGACATGCCTATGGACCAAACTCTAAGGTTTTTTCTTGCCATGTGTCTTTGGAACAAAGAAAGAGAGGCCACATGATGAAAGACTATAAAAGACTGCTGCAACTCCTCCATCTTGTCTTCATTCCTGCTTCTTACCTCTGGAGGGACTTTGCTACAAATGGAAGCTCTATACTAAGGACTGAAGGACCCATCCCAGCTGTGGATGTATTCCAGAGACTTGATTTGAACCTGCAGTTTATTCCATCTCTGCTACAAGCCTGAACCAAGAACTTTGCCATTACTGTATGTAGTTGATTCCATTTAACCAATTCTAGCTCTCACCTATACCTTTTTCCTTTTATGAATAAACCTTTAGAGTTTAGATTCTAAAGGATTGGCAACAGCGTGATTTGTGGGTAAGATCTGAGTTGTATATTGACCTGGATCTGGGGGCTTGGTCCCTTGGGATCAGGAGGACTTTTTTCTTTTACTGGGGCATTGGTTTTCATAACCATTTGTCCCCATAACGAGTGGCACTGGTGGTGATACAGGGAAACTGGAGTGTCTAAGGGAATTGCTAGGGGTGACTTGTGGTTAACCAGTGTGGTAAAACCAAAGTCTTCTCTGTCTGGCTGGTTTGGTTTGCCTTAGAGGTGGAAAAACCCAGCCTTGGGCTGTAACTGCCCTGCTTGAAGCAACTTGTGCTGAACTGGCACTCTCAGTTGGGTCCCGCCAGAACCAGCATCGTTACAGCAACATATTTTGAAAAACAATAATTAAGGAACAGGTTTGTAACCTTTTTTTCTATGACATGTTCTAATATTTATCTTTCTATCAAGACCTGTACCCTTGCGACTATTAATTCAACAAGAAAGGTTTCAGAGCCCGCAGTGCTGTCAATGAAAGAACCATATCATATATTCTACAAGAACAAAGTGGTTTTCCTAATCCACGCATGCTTTCTAATCAATACATTACATTTTCCACACTTCTCATGAAATCGTTGCACTATCTTTGTGTTCAAACCATTACCAACGTAAGGAAAATTTAGGGCCCCATCTCGACATGTAGAGACATGAAAATTGGTCTCAGACGTACAGATTAATTCACAGAATCAGCCTCAAGGTTCATTTACTTTCTCCCAAAGTGTATAGGCCTCCAAATTCTCCCTGGACATGCGGATGAAGTGCTGAATTATTGACACTTTTGTAGCATCTGTTAAACAGTTCCAGGGATTAAACTTCATTCCACACACTCTGTAGTAGTTTTCTGGACAAAGCCTTGACTACTACAGAGGAGATATATAGAGTGGCCACTTAATCCTTGAACAACGCTTTAAACATTTAAGTGCGCCTCCTGTCCTCTTAAAATACACCCTCTGTGGGAAGGTGCTTTGTGTGTTGGTCCCATTGTACATTTTTCTAGATCTTTTTCTCAAGTAGTTTGGATTTCTGTCTCCCTCCCTTTTACTTACACTGTCTCTTTCCTTCTTTGTTCCTGTGCTTTACTATTTCACTGTTGTGCTTTAGTGCACATCAGTCACCGGTTGCGGGAGATGCTGGGCTCCAGAATGGAAGTTTGGCACCTGATCATTTCTTTTCAGAACAGCTGGTGATTTCCAAATAGGAAAACCAGAAATAGAGTTTATGTCTAACACATGCCCACACTGAAATGACATCTAGCTTGTCTACCAGTTTTGATTCTATGGTTAGGGTTTTGTTTTAAAATCACATCTGTTTCTGTTGCTTTGGAAGCAATGTTCTGGTGGGCAGAAATAATAGGTATGGTCTCACTCAGAGTTCCCTAGTAACAGTGCTGAACTGCTTCCAATAACTGTGCAGAAAAGGCACTGCCTATAAATCACAGATTAGGAGAGATGTCACTCATGGAAAGGAAATGGTTAGGTTACCCCACCATAGTTCTTCATGGCCACTAGCTTGACTGCTGTAATGTGCTCTGCTTACAAATACACTTGAACATCACTCAGGGGCTTCAGTTAGTGCCACATGCAGCTGCATACATTTTTAAGTAAAACAGATTGTTATAGCACATAGCATAGTTCCCCATGCTGTCCAGTCCAGTTCTAGGTCCTATTCAACATATCGATTATCATCTATACAGCACTGACTGGCCTGAGATTTGGCTGTCTTAAACCACCATTTTCCCTATGCCTCACTACAATTACACTCAATAAGAATACTCTTGCTTTCTGTCACCATGGTTGAATACCAAAATGTGGGGTGGAAGAAGTGGGGTTGGGATTAATGTCAGTGTAAGGCCCTTGGCCCTGAAATTTGTTTGCACTTGGTTATTTAAGATGTATTTTAATACGCTTTTTTTCATTAAAGGCCAAAAAGCTGAGCACCTATGGCTATTTAAATTCAAGTTATGAATGCTCTGCACTTCTGAAAATCACATCCCAACCCCCTTTTTTAAAAAAATCTGGGCATGTTGCCTCCAAATGCAGCCTGTGGTAGTGTTATCAGTAGTTGAGGTGGAAAGGTGTGGGTTTGATCTTTCTGTCTTTAATTTGTAATATGACTCCACATACCATGATGATTGCAATATAAATTTCAAAAAATAAATGTAACATGGTATATTTTAAAATATTTGATTTCTTGCAGCTTACAACCTCAAGAGCTCAGAATATGTACGAAAGAAGTACAAGAGGAAACTGGAGCAGTTCATAGATCACTGTGACCTCATCCCCTACTTGGGTACCAAAATGACCCGTAAATACAAAGAACCTCAAAATAGACCTATTGACTTTGATCACAAATTACGGATGTTTTTGTCTCTTAAAGATGTGGATCCAACCTCTGGTTAGTTTGAAATCTGCAACAATAATTGGGCACTGAACTACTGAATTCTTGATTATCTTGGTGAATATACTTATTTTGTACTGCAACTGGTCATAAAGGCTTATCCATAAAAGTAATTCTGTTAAAGAACGTTATACTTTTATGAATAGATAAAAGACTCTGATAGATAGAATTTAGTTATGATTGGCTGGCATAGATTTGATGTAGTTTATTGTAAACAAATATTCAGTTTAATATATTCATATACAATATATTTTAGAAATGTTTATAATCTTGAAAAGTAGGGAATATTTTGATCAGCACTGAAATAAAATTATTAAATTTTCTGAAAACGTCACTGAATTTTACAATTTTGTTTTTTTACAGTCATTTTCCTGTCTCTCAGTATGTCAGAATTATCAGTACAAAAATGCATTCTTTTATTACATGTAATGGAACAAGCTTAATTTTACTTTCACACCGTTGTACAGAAAAGAGGCAGTTAGACATAACTAAATTGATCAACTTGTTCTAGATTTTATACTTACCACTATTTCTGTATCTATTTGTGATCATTAACAATGTAACCAATCATTTAGGGAAACAAAGGATGTTTAAAAAAAATCTTTGAGGAAAAATGGTCTCCTCATAAACAAAAATCAACAAGTTTCAAGATACCAGTGTTTTAAACATACCCAAGCAGAACGCTCTTGGAAATATGTACCTAGGCCCTGGTCTACACTAGCCCCGAAATTCGAACTAAGATACGCGACTTCAGCTACGTGAATAATGTAGCTGAAGTTGAACTATCTTAGTTCGAATGAAAAAGCACTTACCCGGGGTCCACACGCGGCGCGCAGGCTCCCCCGTCGACTCCGCCTACTCCGTTCGTCGAGCTGGATTACCAGCGTCGACGGCGGAGCACTTCCTGGTTCGATTTATCGTGTCTAGACAAGACGCGATAAATCGAACCCAGAACATCGATCCCGCGCCTCCGACCGGACGCGTAAGTATGTGATATGACATCTGACCACAGTAGTTATTTCCTGTTCCTTTTACTGTTTCTACCCAGTTCTTTGTTTGTACAGCCACATTTACAATACAATGAAAATAAGAAAGAAAAACTTGTAGCACCTTAGAGACTAACAAATTTATTTCAGCATAAGCTATTCCATGCATCCGATGAAGTGGGTACTAACCCACGAAAGCTTATGCTGAAATAAATTTGTTAGTCTCTAAGGTGCTACAAGTTTTTCTTTCTTATTTTCATTTTGCTGACACAGACTAACATGGCTACTACACTTAAAAAATTTACAATACAGTTTAAGGAGGATGTGAATGTAAAACTAAAATATTTTTTAAAAAATCTCAAAAGATCTTTATCTCAGAAAAAACGTTAGAACCGATCTGCTCTCCGGCCCGCATCGTTCTGTTTGGAAGGACTTTTAAAAGGTTAGTTCTCAAAGCCCAGCTCGCTTCTTAGCCGGGGCCTTTCAAACATTTTCTTTCCACATTTGCTGATTTAAAAAAATGTTTTAAATAAGGCGAGAGCTTTCTAAACTCTGGGCCTAGACAGGCAGGGCGCTGAGCGGGTGCAGGGCGCTGAGCGGGTGCAGAGAACGAGCGAAGGCGGCTGAGGTCCGCGGGTCGGGAAGCGGTGACATACAAGGCGAGGATCGATGTAGGCTGCGTGGCAGAGACCTGCAGGCCGGGCTGCCCTAGGTGAGCGAAGACCGACACTAGGTCAAGCTAGAGGAAGGCTGCTCCCAAAACCAGGCGGCGCGAGAAGCGCGCACGCGCGCACACCGGAACGTGTCAGTCAGGGGGAGGCTGACCTGCGTGGGGGAGGGGGCGCGCGCCGTGCCCGAGTTGTGAGCCGGCCCGGGACACACGTAGACAACGCCGCCAGCCGGCGTCTGCACCACTGCATCGCCTCCGGTCCCACAACCCCTGACCGGACGCGCTGGGCCTCCTCCGCCACGGGCGGCAGGCCAGCCCCTACCACAGCACAGGGGCGGGCCGCTTTCTAGAGAAGTCCGCGCCTTCCTCCCCTACCCCGGCGCGCGAGGGGAGGAGCCGGGCGGCTGAGGCACGTCGGCGGAGGGGGCCGTTACCGTTCGTTGCGAAGGAGGCGGGGCTTGTGCTGCCGGCGCCTGCTCGAGGCCCCCGCCGCTTGTCTGCTGCCTGAACGGCCGAGAGGGACGTGGGGGCAGCTCAGCGCTGTGACGCAGGTTCGTGCCCCTCCCAGGGGGGAGGAGAGCCGAGCCGAGCGCGCCCCCTCCCTGAACGCTGCCTGCGGCTGCCGCTGGTGAGTGAACCAAGCCGGGGCGGCCTCCCCGGGCTGCGGGAGCGGCCAGCGCAGGTCTCCTGGGCGGGCCGCGAGAGTCTGTGCGGGACTTAGCTCACCCCACCCCCGGCCTGGCGCAGGAAGGTCTCCCCGACTCCCGAGGCTGCTCCGGGCCGGGTGGGTCGCTGGGCTGAGGGGCTAGAAACCCGCTGGCCGCCGGGCGGATGGTCTGGCCACGCAGCTTGGAAGGGG
The DNA here is from genome assembly GCA_037349315.1 of Chelydra serpentina. Taxonomy (NCBI): domain Eukaryota; kingdom Metazoa; phylum Chordata; order Testudines; family Chelydridae; genus Chelydra; species Chelydra serpentina. The sequence continues at coordinate 53,317,787 of JBAIAC010000010.1, forward strand.
GGCATGGGCGGGGGGCGGCTCGCGGGGCGATGCCGCTGCGCGGAGATGGCAGCGCTCGAGGCCAAGAAATGCCCTGAGCCGCCGCCTCCCCACAGCCTGGCCCAAACCCCAGCCCCTCCCCCCGGAAGGGGGACCCTCCTCCCCACGGAGTCTGAGAGCCCCTAGTCTTAGCGGTCCACAACGCACACCCTAGAACCGGCCTCTGTGCGTGGGCCCCCATGACGCTGTAACGTGGGGAGCGCAGCCCCTGCTGGTGCTGCTGGCCAGCATAGCACTTTGCATCACGGGGAGACCGACAGCTTTAGGCTGCTGTGCGCGTACCGCTCCTCGCAACAGCTTTGTGGGGCATGTCCCCCCCCCAATCTATAAATGGGGAAACTGAGGTGTGGAAAGGTGATTTGCTCAGGATAAGGGTAAACCAGAAGCGGAGAGTAAAACCCTGGAGTCCTGGTTCCCAGAGCCCTGCTCAAATACCTGCAATTACAATCTCATAGCCAAGATCCTCTTGATAAACTGCTCATTGTTTCAGAGATTTTTTTTTTTCATTTTTGGGTGGGATTAGATATAAAAGTTAAAATGAATAGTTCAGCCTCAAGAATAATAAAAAAAAATGCCAAAAGTCTATTATCCTAGTCTGGGCCTGCCATTGAGCTCTGATCCTTGAATCTCCACTGTGCTGTTTAGTGCTCATCTCGCTCCCTTTCTGGTTATTCGATATTTAGAGACCCTAGTAGCTTTTTTGACTCCGTGGTAAATCCTGTACTTCAGATGTTCTCAAACTCATGGTAAATCATGGGAGACAGGAGAGATTCCAGAAGACTGGAAAAGGGCAAATATAGTGCCCATCTATAAAAAGGGAAATAAAAACAACCCAGGAAACTACAGGCCAGTTAGTTTAACTTCTGTGCCAGGGAAAAGAATGGAGCAAGTAATTAAGGAAATCATCTGCAAACACTTGGAAGGTGGTAAGGTGATAGGGAATATCCAGCAAGGATTTGTAAAGAACAAATCATGTCAAACCAATCTGATAGCTTTCTTTGAGAGGATAACGAGTCTTGTGGATAAGGGAGAAGTGGTGGATGTAGTATACCTAGACTTTAGTAAGGCATTTGATACGGTCTCACATGATATTCTTCTCAATAAACTAGGGAAATACAACTTAGATGGGGCTACTATAAGGTGGGTGCACAACTGGCTGGATAACCGTACTCAGAGAGTAGTTATAAATGGTTCCCAATCCTGCTGGAAAGGTATAATGAGTGGGGTTCCGCAAGGGTCTGTTTTGGGACCGGCTTTGTTCAATATCTTCATCAATGACTTGGATATTGGCATAGAAAATACGCTTATTAAGTTTGCAGATGATACCAAGCTGGGAGGGATTGCAACTGCTTTGGAGGATAGGGTCATAATTCAAAATGATCTGGACAAATTGGAGAAATGGTCAGAGGTAAACAGGATGAAGTTTAATAAGGACAAAAGCAAAGTGCTCCACTTAGGTAGGAACAATCCGTTTCACACATACAGAATGGGAGGAGACTGTCTAGAAAGGAGTACGGCAGAAAGGGATCTAGGGGTTATAGTGGACCACAAGCTAAATATGAGTCAACAGTGTGATGCTGTTGCAAAAAAAGCAAACATGATTCTGGGCTGCATTAATAGGTGTGTGGTGAGCAAGACACAAGAAGTCATTCTTCCGCTCTACTCTGCGCTGGTTAGGCCTCAACTGGAGTATTGTGTCCAGTTCTGGGCACCGCATTTCAAGAAAGATGTGGAGAAATTGGAGAGGGTCCAGAGAAGAGCAACAAGAATGATTAAGGGTCTAGAGAACATGACCTATGAAGGAAGGCTGAAGGAGTTGGGTTTGTTTAGTTTGGAAAAGAGAAGACTGAGAGGGGACATGATAGCGGTCTTCAGGTATCTAAAAGGGTGTCATGAGGAGGAAGAAAACTTGTTCATCTTAGCATCTGAGGATAGAACAAGAAGCAATGGGCTTAAACTGCAGCAAGGGAGGTTTAGGTTGGACATTAGGAAAAAGTTCCTAACTGTCAGGGTGGTTAAACACTGGAATAAACTGCCCAGGGTGGTTGTGGAATCTCCATCTCTGGAGATATTTAAGAGTAGGTTAGATAAATGTCTATCAGGGATGGTCTAGACAGTAATTGGTCCTGCCATGAGGGCAGGGGGCTGGACTCGATGACCTCTCGAGGTCCCTTCCAGCCCTAGAATCTATGAATCTATAAACTTTTTTCACTGTACCTATTTTTATACAGACCTTGTCTTGTAGACCACCATCCCCTCCCATTCACAAGTCTGGAAAGGAACTTCTCCCAGGTGGCAGTCATGCAAAATCTGTTACAATTACAACTATTGTTTGTATTTAAAATATCCTAATGCTGGATATTTTTATTTTTTATTATTTTTAGCTGTCCTAATACATCTTAACAGCTGTAAATGAGGAGAAACTAGCACCAGGTGATTAGCCAGCTCTCTGCAGACCATCAGCAAATACTACATGGACCAAAATTTGTGTGATCATATTAGAGAGACAAAGTAGGTGAGGTAATATCTTTTATTGGACCAACTTCTCTTTGCGAGAGAGATTCTTTTGAGTTACATAGAGCTGTTCTTCATGTCTGGGAAAGATTTTCAGGGTATCACAGCTAAATACAAGATTGAACAGATAGAATATGTGCTAACTACTTGTTTTAAACTGACTGTTGGATCTTATATTTAGCTGAGACACTCTGCGTACCTTTCCCAGGCCTGAAGAAGAGCTCTGTGTAGCTCGAAAGCATGTCTCTCACCAACAGAAGTTGGTCCAGTAGAAGATATCTCACCCACCTTGTGTCTCTAATATTCTGGGCCCAATATGGCTATAACTCAGTTCATATTAGTGTGCCTTCCCGTTTTATATAACCTCCCTAGAGTATTTTTTTTTTTAAAAACAGCAACAATATTGTTAGGAACTTGCAGCCAGAAAAGTAATGATACGATTGCGTTGCTATGAATGTATACAGAACCTAAATACCTACAAGCATGTACAGCTTCTGCAAGTAAATGTTGTTACAGGAACCATAAATTTGAATTCCTTGACAATTATTTAAACATGTAACCTTATTTTACTTTTCTTATACAAAAGTTAACTATTTTTATAAATATCACAGGTTGCTAATATATTATATATGGGCAAATTACAGTTGTTACTGTACAAAACATAATTGTTGCATTCCCTGACCACTTTGTGCTTAAGCATACTGTTTTGTTTGTTGCCTAAAAGTAGCTTTATTATTTTTGCATTTAATTTCATTCTTTTAGACTATGCTTGCAATACAGAATTTTACAAAAAAACAAATCACAAAGGTTGCTACCACTGGCTTAGCAGAACTGATGTTTATATAAGTAAGAACCATCATATAAGCAAGACTCTGGCAGCTTCCAGCATTTTTACCACTTATCATAGAATATCAGGGTTGGAAGGGACCTTAGGAGGTCATCTAGTCCAACTCAAAGCAGGACCAATCCCCAATTTTTGCCCCAGATCCGTAAATGGCTCCCTCAAGGATTGAACTCACAACCCTGGGTTTAGCAGGCCAATACTCAAACCACTGAGCTATCCCTCCCCCCAGAACTTGTTAGTGCTGTTTCTTTCACAGCCACCTCTGGGCTAAGAATAAGCAGGGAAAGGTTTGAAAGAGAATTTTTTAGAAGGTAGAAGCATGTGAAACTAGGAGTGAAATCATGCCCTTCTTGAAGTCCGTGGGAGTTTCGCTATTGACTTCAGTGGGCCAGGATATCCTCCTAGGTTCTAATAGAAGTCCCATCATAACCCTAACTAAGGTATTTGTGAAAGTGAAAGCTAATAACTCACTTTTTTTGTTCTTCCTTTCCATTCACTGTCTTTTTTTAAGTTCTAAAAGACATTAGTTTCAGAGGGGGCAGCCATTTTGGGTACTGAACAGCATGAGGCACATTGGTACTAAATAAATAATAGTCAAAAATAATTTCCAGTTTACCAAGTTTTTATAGCTGTTCTTAAGAATTTTAAAACTTTGCTTTATTTGAAGGGGAAAAGTATATGTCAAGATTATTGACTTTTTACAACTAGGTCAAAAGCTTCAGTTTTGCTGCAGAAATTCCTTAGTTATGGAGTAAGCTATAATATTTTGTTTTTTGTAATGCAAACCTCTAAAAATGTGTGTGGGGGGGTTTCCCTCTCAATAATACTGTTTTACTCTTGTAGGTAACTCTTTTCCTGTTTGCAGTAACAATGGCAGAAACAACTGCTGACCCTCCAGAGAAGCTTGTTGTTATCCACTCCAAGGCTCACAGAGATACCATTCTAGCTAATTTTGCAGAACAAAGGAAAAAGAATTTTCTTTGTGATATCACTTTAATAGTAGAGGATGTGCACTTCAGAGCCCACAAAGCTTTACTTGCTGCCAGCAGTGAGTACTTTTCAATGATGTTTATAGATGAAGGAGAGATAAACCAGTCAATTTATATGTTGGAGGGAATGGTTGCAGACACTTTTGGTGCACTACTGGAATTTATCTACACAGGTTATCTCCATTCTAATGAAAAAAGTATGGAACAAATATTGGCAACTGCACAGCTCCTAAAAGTGAATGATTTAGTATGGGCACATGCAGATTATCAGACCACCCATAGCCCAAATAATCCTCGCACATCTAGTAGTGGTGCTTCAGTAGTTGTCTTTGCAAATGACAAGAAAAATGGAGAACCACCAAAGCGAAAACGAGGAAGACCAAGAAAAGTCAAGAATGCTCAAGAGGAAAAATTTGGGACAACTTCTTTTGAAGATGTGCAGCTAAGAGAGAACAATTCAGTGCAAAATAAACAAAATTTTATGAAAAAAGTTGCAGCGGAAGAAATCGTTGCCAGTGAACAAGGTCCAGTAAGGAAAGAAGTGGAAGAAACTGAGCCAGCTTGTGGTTCAGAAGCTGCTGTAGATCTGTCAGCTGAGAAGGATGAGAATTATGATCCTAAATCTCAAGGAATACAGAGCAATCAGAGTCGTTATAGCAAACGTAGGATACGGAGGTCTATCAAGCTAAAAGATTATAAACTTGTTGGTGATGAAGATGGAAAAGTATTGACAAAGAGAACTGATAGAAAAAGAAAACGCACAGGTTCTGAAGCTTGTTGCAAAGAATGTGGCAAAGTGTTTAAATATAATCACTTTTTAGCTATTCATCAGAGAAGTCATACAGGTAGGCATAAAATACTACCTTTTTTGGGTTAGGGTATGGTAACTGGCTACAATTGGTTTGCATTGTAATTATTCAAATGTTGCTTTATATTGTGATATTGCTAGACACACACCATATATTTACGGTGGATCACCAAGATTTTGTTTCCACTATTTTACTTAATTCTCACCTTCAGAGATTATAATCTTTGTAGTTTGCACACTGATTGGTATCTAGTTAATTAAGTTTTTTCCCCAATGAAAAAATATTAAATTGGATATTGGCAGTGCCAATGCAATGATGCTTACAAAATGATTGATTTTTAATGATTGCTAAAAGGAATCTTAGGTTTTTGTCTGTATTAATCCTCGTGTACTGAAAATTCATTTTTAATGGTGATAATGTACTGTAATTCATTTTGCTACCAACTTAGAATATTTACTTAGAAATGTATTAGCAATAACTCTTTGCTATTTACAGTCTTGGTGCTTTACTTGTAGGAGAACGCCCTTTTAAATGCAATGAATGTGGTAAAGGCTTTTCCCAGAAGCACTCTCTTCAGGTTCATGAGCGGATGCATACTGGAGAGCGACCATATACCTGTACTATCTGTAGTAAGGCTTTAACAACAAAACATTCTCTTTTGGAACACATGAGTCTACACACAGGTAAGTAATCAAAGACAAATATAATCTAGCTATACTAAGTATTAGACATTTCAAAACAAACATTTCTGCTCACTATTTTCTTTTTAAAGTAAGTGTTAGCTACCTTACAGCGTAAGAGTCTAAGTTGTACAGAAATGTTAGTTATGTTTTAGCTTAATTTTTGGAATTTAATTATTTATATTTTTAGGGATATTAATTTTTATTACAGGACAGAAGGCTTTTACATGTGATCAGTGTGGAAAGTATTTTAGCCAAAAGAGACAACTGAAGAGTCATTACCGAGTGCACACAGGTATAACAAGGCTGGTGGGGCAGGACGGGCGGGTTGCCTGGCTTTCTTCGCTTCCCCTCCCATCATGATTAGTTAGTCTGTCACCCAGTCACCAGAGATGAGTAGTAAAAGTAGTATCATCACTGTCTGTCAATATTGTGCTTTGTGTTGTTCCGCTACTCTGGCTGAATGGTATTGATAGCTTTAAAAGGAGTCCCAGCTGATTTTGTTGTAGAAAGATGGTCGCTGGTTAATAGGCAAGTAAAGTGGAGAGGAGCTAAGGAATTACAAAGCTCCAAAAGGAAGGTGGTAGAAGTAGGAGTTAAAACAACCAGCGTCCTTTCTTCAGTGATAGAATTAACTGGGGAAATGGAATATAATAATGCTGCCATTTCTAGTGATGTGCAGCAACAGAAATAACTAATGAATCGTTGTTGTCTTTATATATTATATTAAAGTGGTTATTTTACAGGGAAGTGCTTTAACAAAGATCACTGAAGAAATACAGGGGATCACTTATGCACTGACACTTTTTTTATTATTGCGACAAGGCCATTCATTGCCGGAATGTAACCAGTGTCATCGCAAATTCATGGATGCAGCTCAGTTAAAGAAACATCTAAGAACACATACAGGTATATATTACACACCATTTTTCTTTCAAGGAATGCTAGGACCAACTTGTTGGCTGTGATGGGGTTCACATACCCCATCCCTGGTTGTCAGGGAGACATCCATTGGGTGTGCAGTGATGTCCTGGCTCCCAGTGAGGAGGTATGCCCCCTAGGAATGGCCACAGGTATTTGTAACCAGTGCAAAAAAGAGGGTCATGTGAAGTCAGCCTAAAAACAATGCCTACTACAAGATGGGCTGCTTTTCTCACAGAGAGAGACCTGCAGAAAGTGCTGGGAGTCTCTTCAGTGATACAATCCTGGGTGAGGAGTGGGTCAAGCCGATGGAGAGCCAGGTGGTGTTAGGATCCTATTCACTGCAACCCAAGAACAGAGAAGGCTGCTCCCAGAGGTCTTGAGGGATGGATTATTTGTGAACCCTGTTGACCAGTAAAAGAGTTTTTTATTATGTTTTAATAAACTAGACTTTGAGAGGGGGAACGCAGTTTGAAATACATAGGGTATATGTTGCTTGGAGAGTCAGAGGGCAAGCTGAGGCAGACTGACTCTCCCATGCTGGTTAAGCATAACCTTCCAAGAAAGTAATTCATGTTGAAGGTCATGTTTGAAAGGTGACTTTCAAAGATTTCTTTTAAAATCATTATAATTCTCTTGTAAGAATTCTAAAAGGGAAAAAGTATATACTATTATTCTAAAAAAGTATTTTGTGCTTGAACAAAATTAGATTCTATACTATCTCAAGATCCTTAGAAATCTTAATTTTGGACTTCCTGCTTTCTCTACCAATGACACCATAAATACCATAAACAATGGGAATTAAAATAAAGATTACAATGTAATGAATTTCAAACCCTTATGGTACTTGTGGGTTGTTTTCTGGTTTTTCTGCCCCTTGAAGTAATGGGAAAGTAATTTTAAAAACAGTGCTAATTATACCTTAAATTGGAATCTGCTGTTAATATTACTCTTTTTTTGTTTCCTTTTCTTGAATTTTACAAGCATGTTTTAAATATAGCAAAGCTTTTGTAATTTATCTTTAAATCTTTGTTGTGGAGATTTAGATTTGCAAAATTTTCCATTGTAAATTAATTTAAAATGATAGAAAAATGAAAACATACTATGCAACTTCAGATTTGTATAACTTCTCATAGCTTCTCTATCTTTGATGGGAAAATTGCTTTTATAAATAAGGATACTCTTAAACATTTGCTTTTTGCAATTCCCTACGCATGTATAGTCTGTTATTGGGTCAATGCTTGCTTTCTCATTTTTAGAAAAAGGTATATGCCGGGATTATTTTCATATGCACAGTTATGGTTATTGCATTTTCTGTCTAGGACAGCATGATGTGCTGTTAGAGTAAGACTTGTTGGTAGCACTTCAGTTGTTAGTGGCTGCTATAGCACTGTAAATATAGCAAGGGGATGAGCGTGCAGTGAGAAGTAAGCGAAAGAGGCATAGTATCCAGGTCAGGGTTAAAAATGATGTAGTTGAGTGTTGTTTCCAGAAACGACAGGCCAAGCATTGGAAATAGCAGCTAAGAGCGGTAAACTGATTTGGCCCTTCTCCAAAGGTGAAAAGAACAAGAAAAAAAAACACCTATTTTTGGTTGTTGAACGTACTGTCTTGCTGTGATAACATTTCTGAAAACTTGTGCATGGTGGAAGTTGGTTACATCACGCTTTGGTTTGGGGTTTTTTAGGCTTTGTAAAAGCTGACAAGCATGGAAATTCAATATTTAAGTTTAAAGTTTCTGAAAATTTGCTTCTATTCAGTCTTCAATTTGCTTTGTTGTGCCTAGATAGTGATGGATCACTATGTGGTGATCCATGACATACTACATGTCTAGAAATATCTAGGCCAGGGGTGGGCAAACTTTTTGGCCAAAGGGCCACATCTGGGTGGGGAAATTGTATGCAGGGCCATGAATGTAGGGCTGGGGGAGGGGGTTGAGGTGTAGGAGGGGGTATGGTGTGCAGGAAGGGGCTCAGGGCAAGGGCTTGGGGTGCAGGGTGTGATGGGGCTCAGGGCAGGGGGTTGGGGTTCAGGAGGGGTGCAGGGTGCGGCAGGGGGCTCAGGGCAAGGGGTTAGGGTGCAGGAGAGGTGTGGGGTGCAGGAGGGGGCTTAGGGCAGGAGGTTGAGGTGTAGGAAGGGGCTCAGGGCAGAGGGTTGGGGTACAGGAGGGGTGCAGGGTGCGGGAGGGGGTTGGGGTGCAGGAAGGGTGCAGCAGGAAGCTCAGGGCAGGGGGTTAGGGGGCTCAGGGTTGGGGTGTGGGGTGCAGGAGGAGTCTGGCACCGCTTACCTCGAGCAGCTCCGGGGTGACAGTGGCTCGCAGCAAGGCTAAAGCAGGCTCCCTGCCTGCCTGCCCTGCCCCCATGCTGCCCTGGCCCCGGTATGTCTGGCAGTGGCTCCTGAAGGTGGGGTGGGGCCGAAGGCTCCGCTGCGCTTTACCCTTGCCTGCGGATACCACCCCTGAAGCTCCCATTGGCCACGGTTCTCCATTCCCGGACAATGGGAGCTGTGGGAGGAAGTGCCTGCAGGTGAAGGCAGCGCACGGAGCCCTCTGCCTCCGCTCCCACAAGGGCCGCAGGGATGTGGTGCTGGCTGCTTCCGGGAGGGGCACGGGGCTGGTGTAGGCAGGGAGCCTGCTTTAGCCCCACTGCGCCACGGGGCTGGCATTCCTGCAGGCAGGATTGAAAGCCCTGATGGGCCGGATCCAGCTCGCGGACCATAGTTTGCCCTCCCCTGATCTAGGCACTACAGAGAAATGTTATGTTACTTACCGTTCACTTTCTTTGCTTTGTCGGTTTGTGACATTTTCTTGCTACTATATAGCTTTTTATCATTGCATTTAATCCTTCTGGCTAGCTCCATGTAAGAAGAGTAATTCAGTACACAGTAAAATTCCATTTTCCCAAACTCCTGTTAACTGAAGTTCCATTGCATTCCCTGGAGTTGGCACTGCTTCACTGTGGTCAAGGTGTGTTATGGTCCAGATGGAATGCAGCCTCTTGGAAAGCCATGCTTTCTTACACTAGAAGCATAAGAATTTAACTTGCTTTATTCCTGAGTTAGCAAGCATGAATAACTTGCTTTTACATTTGTTAGTATGCACAGTGGTGATTTCTTAGAACTTACTGTAATTATGAACAGGCAGTCTGACCTATTGGATAGAGCACGGGACTCTGGAGAGTCTATTCCATCCTCAGCCACTGGCCACCTGGGTGACCTTGAGCAAGTCAGTTCACTGCTTTCCCTCAGTTTTCCCACCTGTAATATGTCGCTAATGATACTTAAAGTGCTTTGAGATGTACTGATGAAAAGTGCTATATGAGAGGGTGGTGGTGGTATTGATTATTACAGTAATTATAACTTATGAATGTACATCAAACTATCTTTTTTTCTTTTTTGTAGGTGAGAAGCCATTTACTTGTGAAATCTGTGGCAAGTCATTCACAGCAAAAAGTTCTCTTCAGACTCACATCAGAATCCACAGGTACAGTATAGTTTTGCAGTTTATTTTTTAACGCTATTTATTTAGGAAGTTTTAACAGGTTTAAAATTCTTGCCATATAAATGTCAAAGATAAAACAATCATTACAACAGTGAACTTTTGTTTAAAGAAATATACAGTAATATAATGATTGGCTCTCTCTATTTAACAGGTTGTTACCTTATTACAGGATGAGCATCTTTATGCTACCCAAGACATGCATGATTTTTATTAAATTGAGTGAATCTCTGATATGCAACTTCTAATCCAGTAGATGTCATATATAGGTTATCCAGTGACACTAGTAACCATTACTCCTTAGCTGCACTTACTTGATGTGGGGGTACTGATTGATTACTAAATGCTGTATCAACCCACTTTTGTGAAGCGTATTTGAATCAGTGTAAAATTTTGCAGATTTTAATGAGGAAATTAATCAATGGATGAGCCCCTGTATCATATTTTCATGGTGGTTTTTACATTTTGAAGTGTTATTAGGTAGTATTATGATAACTAATCTAGGCATGCTGTAAGGCTCTCCTCTCTGACAGAGCATTTCCACTATAATTAATATGGTGGTGGTAGTGATGATGACTTAACCAGAGGAGAGTAGGAAAGTCTCTAAAGTACACTAGTGACCTTGACATGTAGTTATAATTTATCTGGGAAGCTTTTAGGTTCTACAGAAAACCACAGTAAGTTTAAGCCAGTAATTTAGGTTGCATTCTTTAGAATGGATGTGGTTTCTTTCCTAGTACAGTATTGCAAGTAACACCTACGATTTCTGTAGCTGAGAGATTAGGTCAGAGAGGGGAAAAATTCCTTTCAGTTTTATTTGGTACATTTGACAACATTGTGCATAAGCAGTTTCACTATAGTCAGTTTCTCCTGTTGTATTTGTAGATCGATCTCTCCTCTCTCTCAGCTAAAGAGGAGGAAAAAAATTAAACAAAATGAGTATAGTAATGTCCCACTTAAAGTCGTCCCAGTTAACACCATTTCGTTATTAGGTTGCTGATCTATTACAGAACATGCTTGTTTAAAGTCGCACAATGTTCCGTTATAAGGTTGTTTGGCTCGCCCCACTCCACCTGCCGGCACTCCTGCCAGGGAGTGGGCAAGCAGGTGGGAACGGGGCAAGCCCCCATGCCCCGACCCTGCTCCCCAACAAGAGCGCCAGGTGGCTGGAGCAGGGCAAGCCCCCGTGCCCCAACCCCGCTACGCCCCTGGCTCAACCAAGCTTCACAATCATCATTGGTGAATACAATATTAAATTGTTTGTTTAAAATTATTTAAAACCTATACTGTATATATGTCTGGTGAAAATTTTTCCCCTGAAACCTAATCCCCACCCCTATTTACATTAATTCTTATGGGGAAATTGGATTAGTTTAACATCGTTTCACTTAAAGTAGCACTTTTCAGGAACATAACTACAACGTTAAGTGAGGAGTTACTGTACGCCTGTGTTTTAAAAGTCAGATATTCTTGGTTATCACAGATCCCTTGTTAATTTGAGGTATCAGCCCTTCTACCTGAAGTATGTGCTATGTATCATGACATCAGTCAGCTTTATTTTATGTTTTTTCACGTTAAAATCACAATGTACTGGATTAATTTTAATAGTAAACTTGCATCACTGTTCAAATGATGGATGCACAATTTCTAATTTTGTATTTGATTACTGCAGGGTAAATGTTATGAAGGTTCAGAAACATTTTGCTTGTGGAAGAGGATTTTAGTGCTCATGAAATATGCCAGTTTAACAGTTAATTGGCTCTTAATTTATTTATAAACTGTTAGTATGAGTAGCATTCCTCAGTAGCATGTCTTCATTTGATATTTCAGTCATCATGTACTTACAACCCAATTCAGCTACATGGTTCAGTGTTACAATTGCTGTCTTAAAGTACCAAAGGTCATAGGTTTGTTTCACTGCGGTAATTAAGAACACCCAACACCATGAGGCCCTGAGTTCTAGTGTTACTGCAATACAAATAAATTATTTTTTTTAAAGGAGAAAAAACTACTACTTAATTACCTCATAAGGGTGTTTTGTGGTTATATTCATGTTTGCAAAATGTTCAAATAGTGCCACAAAGAGCTCCATAGAAAAGTATATAAATAAATCCTTGATATCAGAAATAGCCAAATAAGGGTCTCAGTGCCACTTCTGAAGATGGGGTGTTTGGGAGGGGTGGGGAGGGTGTTAAGCGTGGACACCTGCAGGGGCTGAAATGAGGTCACCCGTTTATTTCACATAAGCAACTAAACGGCAGTCGCAGTAATGCATTTTGGTCTTCACTGACTTGAGCTGTATTCTAAACAGTGATGTATAAAGTTCTGTATCCTATTGCCAATGTCCTGAACCTCCATTCTCATGGAAACATGTTTTAATCTGATCCTGCCAAATTATTGTAGGAGATACTGCTGTGTGAAAGTTTAAAAATGAAGTTTACCTATTTCCCATTGTTCTTGCTTTAAAGCTTATCAAATTCCTTTGGAAAGCTTGAAGAGATTCCATCTAATACAGGGACGGGGCTGTCTTTATTTTTGTGTATTTTATAGCATTGAGTATACTGTCAGCACTAAACAAATAGTGATACCAAAAAAATTATACTGTAGGCTTCTCTATAAGAGCAGAAGCAAGTTACTACAATCATAACTGTTACTTGACCATTTTCCTGTATGGCTTCTGTTGAGACAGTTTCCTTAAATTAATCCCTGTAGTAAGTCTATAGCAGAGTTTCTGAACATAATACCAGTTTATATAAAATGCAGACTATTACATTTGGCCTTAAGTGTTTCATATAGATTATAGTGCCTTGTTGTACTCTTATGGTGTTCAGATATTGGTGCTTGTTTTGGCATAAAAACCTCAAAAGAGAAATGTTTAGGATTTACTGTGTGCAGTCTGATCAATTTATTCCCAAAATGGAAGTGTAAATATTTCATGTTCTTTACAATATTTTCAGATGCATGTTAAAATATGCATTGTTTACATAGAATTCTGCTTAACATTTTAAAGCAAAAAATGCAATAAATTGTGGGGAAAATTAGGCAGAGAGCTGGCGGAAGGCTTGTTGTAGATAGACTTGGGGTGATAAACTGTCTTAGATTTTAGACTGATTTTTGCAGAAATATTTTATGATCAACTTTCTTCTGTTTGTTTTTTTAAAAAGGAACTGTCTAATCCTGTTTACATGTTAAATTCCAACATCGATGCTACCTGAATTTTTTTTTTTTTAAGATAAAAGTATACAGCACTAACAATGTCACATGGCATGCAGTCATATGAACGTGAGGTATCGCATAAAGGAACCTCATAAAATTGAGACCATTGGAGGGCTATTGTGAGGCGCACAATAAACTATTCTTTTCTTCCTAAGCCATGTGTGTCTGGAAATTAGCCTTTAGATATTTTTCAGTCAACATTTAAAAACAGTTGAAGTGACAAAATAAATGCAGATGCTAGTAAAGACGTAAAATAGATTAATTCTCTTATCACTCCAGTTTTTATGCTCCTCCTCCTTTTGTCAAACCAGGGCTTCGTAAAACTGAAAACCTCAATATTTCTGTATGAAGGCAGTCCTGTTAACTCTTGAATGTGAACAAATTAGGGAAAACTTTGTCACACTATTGTGCAATCCAGAAAATGTAGCACTGAATATTTTTCTTATATGACTGCCTGTAAGCACTACTACAGTATAGCAGAGATTATTATTGGTGGTGGTGGTATATTTATTATCTGAGTCATTTGCCAGGTAATACCTTGCAGAAAGCAGTAGTCTCAGAATTAGTATTTCTGATTACGTAAAATATTCTCTTACAGAGGGGAAAAGCCATATTCTTGTGGTATATGTGGAAAATGTTTCTCGGATTCCAGTGCAAAGAGGAGACACTGTATCTTACACACAGGCAAAAAGCCTTTCTCTTGTCCAGAGTGTAATTTGCAGTTTGCACGCTTGGACAATTTGAAGTCTCATTTGAAAATTCACAGCAAAGAAAAACAATTGCAAGAATCAAGCAGTGCTCCTAGCAGCAGCAATAGCTCAGAAGAGGTCAGAAACATTCTTCAGCTGCAGCAATATCAACTGTCCACGTCTGGAGGACAAGAGATTCAGTTGCTTGTCACAGATTCAGTACATAACATAAACTTTATACCTAGTCATAATCAAGGTATTAGTATTGTTACTGCTGAGAACTCCCAAAATATGACCACAGGCCAGGCTGCTAATCTTACGCTACTCACTCAACCACCACAACAGCTGCAGAACTTGCTTCTTGCGGCCCAGCAGGAACAAGTAGAACAAATCCAAAGTATCAATATGATGGAGACCCAAATAGAGACTACACAATCTGAGCAAATGCATGTCATCACTCTTTCAAAGGAAGCACTAGCACATCTTCATGCTCATCAGGGGCAAACTGAAGAACTTCATCTAGCAGCAGGAGCTCAGCATATGCAGCTGACCCAGGAACCTAGTCGTCAGTCTCTTACTAACCAAGAAGCAGTCCAGCCCCATCAAATTAGTCAAGAACAGAACCAAAATGTACACATTTCTGAATCACATCCACAATCCTTGTCCATAAACCACCCATCTCATGAACATCAGATTCAAGGTCCGGCTTTTTGAAATACAAGTTAGCATTGCTTCCTTTTAAATACTTTTTTGCCTTCAGGGAACTAGGCTGAAGTGTGCTTTTTCATTCAGGCAATGACTACGCATATCACATTTCATTTGCTGCAGCAGATTATCTATTTGAAGTTGTATTTCTTGGTGATCTTGATGGATGGCTTTGTTTCCTTTATTTTAATCCATTTATTTTTAGGGTTTTATTACTCTAGATGTCTGCTGTTCAACAAGCATGGCTTCTCTGCAGGGGGTCAAAATGACTATTATCTGAACTGTAAATGTCAAGGTAACCAATATTTTTTTTCACAACACTGACACCACATGTCTTATATTTAATGAGCTTTCTCTTTCTAGGTCAGGGACGGGCAAACTTTTTGGCCTGAGGGCCACATCAGGTTTCCAAAATTGTATGGAGGACCGGTTAGGGGAGGCTCTGCCTCCCCAAACAGAGGGCAAGGGCCGGGCCACGCCTGGCTATCTGACCTCCCCCTGCTTCTCGCCCCCTGGCGGCCTGCTCAGGACTCCCGCCCCATCCAACGCCCCCTGTCCCCTGATGGCCCCCCTGGGTCCCATGCCCCATCCACCCCTCCCTGACCGCCCCAGGGCTCCCCGTCCCTGCCTGCCCTCCGCTGCCCCATCCAACCCCTCCTCTCATTCCTGACTGCCCCCTGGGGACCTCTGCCCCATCCAACAACCCCTTCTCCTTGACCGCCCCCGGAACCCCTGCCCCGACTGCCCCCCTCCTTCCTGACTGCCCCCCGAGACTCCTGCCCCCTGACCACCCCCCCGAACTCTCTTGCCCTCGATCCAACCCCCCCCCTGCTCCCTGACCCCTTACCGCGCTGCCTGGAGCGCCGGTGGCTGGCGGTGCTACAGCCGCCCCGCCCAGAGCACCAGGACAGGCAGCCAGGCCGTCCGGCTGGAGTCAGCCACACCACCACACAGCACAGAGCACTGGGTCAGGCTGCGGCTCTGCAGCTGCATTGCCCGGCAAGAGCTCGCAGCCCCCCGCCCAGAGCATTGCACCAGCGGCGCAGTGAGCTGAGGCTGCAGGGGAGGGGGAACAACAGGGAATGGGCCGGGGGCTAGCCTCCTGGGCCAGGAGCTCAGGAGCTGGGCAGGAGGGTTCCGCAGGCCGGATGTGGACAGCGGGCCGTAGTTTGCCCACCTCTTGCTTTAGGTAAATATATAATTTTCAGTGTGACCATTTCAGTGACCATTCCCTTAAGTGCATTTTAATTCATTGAATTCTAAATTTGCTCATGCTTTTGATTGACAACGATGCACTCATAGACTGGCTGTGGTTCACTGTTTCTTTTTACTGTGTTGTACAATTCCTGCTCCCCAAACGAATGTTTTTAAATCAGTGCACTTAATGTAGAGGCAATGAGATGTAGTGGCTTGATGGACTACTGGAAAGCTTGAGTGCTATTCTTGGCGCTGCTACTGACTTGTGTGACCTTGGGCAAGTCACTTAACCTCTCAGTGTCTTAGTTTCCTCATCTACAAAATGGGGATAATGTTTAACCACCTCTGCAAAGCACTTTGAAGATCTCCTGATGTAAGGTGCTATAGATGTGCAAAGTGTGTAGCTGGCTTTTTTCCCTGACAAGACAGTCTTAGTTTAGGAGCCAGTTTATATTTTAAAATCATTATTTTTATATTTTGAAAGCAGAATGTCACATTACTTTTAATATAAGGTAATATTTGTTCTTTGTTGTGACTGAAACAATGAATAAAATCACTCCAGAACATGAGCTACAAAATGGCGCATCTCTTAATAGATTTTAAAAATAGTGCAACTTTTTGTTGACTAGATTAGATGTGTGCAGTTTACATTACTAATGCCTGACTTCTAGTGGAGAAGTGCTAAAATGGTATTGACAAGACATCCCAGAAAGAAAAGCTGGGGAAGAGCGTGGCTCTGCAGCTTGGGCTTCAGTTACTAATGATCTGTTACTTAATGCACTGGTATGTAAAAATCCTGATTAAAATGTCATATGGCCAGCTACCTCAGTTTGAAGGTTGAGGCTGAGGTTAAAAATGTCATGTGATTTAAATAGGTATCTTGTATTTCTAGTTTTAAACATGACAAAAAACGTCTGTCCTGAATATAAATACTGGATTTTTTTCAAAGGAAGTTTCCTATGTAACTAGCTATATGCACCATTGGCTAGACCAGGGGCAGGCAAACTTTTTGGCCTGAGGGCCACATTGGGTTTCTGAAATCGTATGGAGGACCAGTTAGGGGAGGCTGTGCCGGCCCCCATCCCCTATCCGACTCCTCCTCCCCCCCCCCACTTCTTGCCCCCTGATGGGCATCCTTCCCCCCCCCACCCCCCCACCCGACTCCTGCCCTGACCGCCCACGGAAACTCTGCCCCTGACTACCCCCTGCCGCACCATCCAACCCCCCCCTCTCCTGCCTGACTGCCTCCCGGGACCCCTGCCCCCATTCAACCCCCCTGTTCCATGCCCTCTGACCACCAACCCAAACTCTCCTGCCCTCCAGCCAGCCCCTGCTGCTCCCTGCCCCCTTACTGTGCTGCCTGGAGCACTGGTGGCTGGCTGCGCTACAGCCGTGCCGCCCAGAGTACCAGGACAGGCAGCCGTACCGCCCAGCTGGAGCCAGCCACACCCCCTCGCAGCACAGAACACCGCCACCCAGAGCATTGTGCCAGCGGCGCAGTGAGCTGAGGCTGTGGGGGAGGGGACAGCCTCCTGGGCCAGGAGTTCAGGGGCTGGACAGGAGGGTCCTGCGGGCTAGATGTGGCCTGCGGGTCATAGTTTGCCCACCTCTGGGCTAGACAGAAAGCCATTGGTACGAATTTTCATTTCTGGGTGTTAGCTATCTTGCAGATACAAAGCATTCAGCTAGCTACTGAGAATGTGTTACTGTAATTTGAGTAAAAAGTATATCAGTTTCTCCACGGAGCTGACCAACTTTTAAATAAGTTGATGTGAGGAGGGGAGACAATGGGAGATGGGGGGAAACCAATTTTAATTCTAAAAATGACTTCGCTGTTTAACCTCCAACTGTAAAACTATTGTGTTTGATTAACCTGATTCATTACCTAAATTCCCTCCCAAAATGGAGAAATACTGTCTATATATGTAATGTAGAAAGCCATTAACAAAAGAGAAATAGAATATATTGTAACTGTAATCCAGAAGCTACAGATTTTGATGTTGCAAGAACCTAAAGAAAAAATAAAATTAAACTATCTGTTTTGTATTGGGAAAATATTATTTAACATTTAAATAATCTTTACATAATAAAATAATGTTACTTGTTATACCATTGCAAAATAAAATTTGATTGAGTCTTAAATATTGCAGCATATATAAAATGTCTCAAGTTTTCATGTTACAATTGTATGGTGGTTCCCCTAGAGAAGTGTTAGCAACTTCTATAACCTACATTTCTGGTTTATTCAGGATTGGGACATGCTTATGTTTTGCAGAGCAAACTGGTCACAGCTTTCTGAGACTAAATTCTGGAAGATTGTATAATGAGAAAACCCTGGTTATTCAAGTTAGAGCATATATATTCAGTTTTTAATCTTTCAATTGGTGGCTAAAAAGTCACTCGTGATAGTACAAACTTATGGTAGTAGTTATTGCCCGTGTAAGAAGAGGGTTTCATTTTTATTGCATACACTTCAATAATTTGTAAAACTAAGAACTGAGCAGGCTATGAAAAGATCACCATCTGGATAGCAGGACAATGATTCTCACTAATTTTGCTTTGTCTGTTGCTTTAAAAAATTGCTGCCAGAGTCTTTTTTTTTTTTTTTTTTTTTTTTTCTGCTTGTTCCTGAGAATGGGGATCTATTTTTCTCATTTCCTTTAATTCTGCCTTTCTCTTTACCACTAACTTTTTAATAGTAATTTCCACTCTTGAAATAAATTAGTACAACTTACTGCATGTACACCTGAATCTTTTTGAAAATAATGCCTAATGCATTTGACTCTTGAACCTGGAAAAAGCCCCTTCAGTTTCAGCTCTCAGTTCAGAATGACTCCTTGGTTGTACCCGGCTAATGCGTCAGGTAAAGTGGTTAAAAAACAAATTTCTCCAAATATTTCTGCTGACAAAGCACTTTTTAAATATTTTTTTTTATATATATATATATAGAGAGAGAGAGAGAGATAAAAAAATGACTTCACTACCTTACATATTGTTCAGTCTTGGTAAGAAGTGAGAGACTCGCCATGTTAAGATGAGATTTTGGTTTTGGGATGTTGTCAGTATAGGTCAGGGTAATATTCCCATAATTAAGGTAAATGCAATATGCATAGTTACCACACTAGTGCATAGAAGATTAGAATTCCATTGTGAGATTCTGGTGTCTGCTAAAACCACTCTAACTTAAGCTTTTGTTTTGTCGTTATTTTCACAATTTTGCCTCTTTAAAGGGACTCTGTCAGATTGTATATATTTTTAAAATGTCCTTACATGTGATTGCAGGTTCAAGCCTTTCACCAAGAATCAGGCCTATACAGTTCAAACACAGCTGGCAGTAGAAGGTGCCTGTTGCTTTTACTCAATTTGTAAAATATGTAGCACACTTGGATGCTATGTAAATTCTACTATTTTAAGGTTGTATCTGAGCTGTTGTTCAGAGTGTATTTTCTACTAATTTGTCACTACAGTCCGTGCAACAGTGGCACAGGAGAATCTCTTTAATATCATGGTCAAAAGAAAAAGGCTTCAAAAATATACTATGCTTGGGGGAGGGGGTGTGTATAGTTCCATTTAGGAACACAGAAATTACCAGATCAGAACAGAAGGCCGTCTAATCCAGCATCCTGTTTCCAACAGTGGGTAGTACCAGTTGCTTCATAGGATTGGGTACAAGAATGGAATAACCATCCCATTAATGTAAGTTTCATCCTAACCTCCATTATGTAGAGGTTTGCTTTTAAAACTCTGGTATTCTTGTTTACTTATTCTTTCATTTGTAATTCTGGATGGTCTCGTTACCTATATAAATGACCAGTTCATTCTTGAGTCCCACCAAGTTCTTGACTTCCAGGATATCCTATGACATGGAGTTCCACAGGCTAATTTTGTTGTCTGAAATACTATTTCAGTTGAAATTTGTTGCCTGTCAATTTCATTGACTGTCCTCTTGTTCTTGCATTATAAACATCTGATCTACCTTCTCTCTACTTTTCATTCTTTTAAAAATAAGTACTGTACAGCACAATTTCTTCAGAAGCAGGTTGCCAAGGGAAATATTTTTTTTTGCATATGTAGATTTTTATGCCAGTAAACAATTCAGACCTATACCTTACTATGAATAGGCTTGCAAGACCATGAATGCCAGGTGTGCCATTCTCCATTCTCGAAATGTATCATTGAAATGTATTGAGCTGAATTTTTTTCCTGATTTAACATTGCTATTTGGCAAAGCGCTGAAATGGATTGTACTATATGTAATTTGTAAAATGATGTGAGTATGAAAAGTGCTATATAAAACCAGATTCTATCTTTTGCTTGTAACATGGAGCGAGTGTAAAAATAATTTAAAAAAAATCTTGTTTGTTACTATAATGGCACTCTTATAATCTAGAATTGTCATACTTTGGTAATGCACAGTTTATAATGGTTACGCTTGTTTGATTAATTTGTTACCCTTTCTCTGTGTTCTTTATTCTTTTAATTTAAAAGGGTGCGGGGAAAACAGTATGTCTGTAACTATAATAACCTCTTGTGTGTGTATATAGAGATAAAAATTACCTTGGTCACTGCCCTCAGCGCCAAGAGGGTCATGCTGTTTGGGCTGCTGTATCGCCGGTGCTGAGGTGGTTGCTGGCGCTGAAGCCTGAGCAGCAGGCGGAGGTATCAGTGGCATCTCTGGTGCCAGCTGCTGCAAGGGGACGAAGGACACGACTGACACCGACCTGGATCTCGATGCCAATCAGAATTGGTGCCTGCCAGAAGAAAGTTTGGTGCCATGTCAGTGCCAGGAATCCTTAGCCTACTTTCTTGGTGCCAGCTCGCATGCCATTGGCACCGGTGTGCTGCACACAGAGAAGGAGGCACTTGGCATGGGCTCTGCCGACCCGGGGTCGGACTGTAGATGGAGGGCTGCTTCCATGAGGAAAATTCTGAGTCTGCTCACGATCCTTAAGGGTCCTCGGCCTAAACCCCTTACAAATGTGGCATTTGTCCTTTTGGTGACTCTTGCCAAGGCACTTCAAACAAGAAGTGTGCGGGTCACTTGATTGGAATGGACATGAACAACCGATCTTGAAGAACAACAGTTGCGAAGAAGGTGGGTAACCATTTTTTACTTTCTGTAATGCAGTTATCTACCTTGAAATTACGGGAAGACCTTCAACACCTTAGAAACCTCCAGTAAAAGAGATGGTTTTAAAAAAACTTGGATCTGTTTCTAAAATAATAGTGAATTGAAGAAGTTAGACTGCAAAGTTGAGGCACTGCACGATTTTATATATTAAATTATCTATATTGCAACACTTAAGCATAAATGAGGATAGGCTGGAGCATCAGCCATACCCACCAAGCTTTAGCCTTGCTTGGCTGAAGACAGATATGTTAGATTAAGTTTTTTAGGAAGATGCACTAGTTCGTGAACATTCAAAATGGAGACTTGTGTAATCTAAACAAAAGCACAATTAGCAAATGTGTGTAAATTTAGTTTTTAATATGCTATTGAATGCTAAATTGGATCCCTCAAGTTTCATTCTTGGATATATACTGGATATCCGGATGTTATCTGGTAACAAGGCAGCATGGTTCCAATGTACAGCTTTGGTCAATAAAAGTGAATCCTGCAGAAATGGAAAAGTCAGTCCCCACCAAATATTGATCTATGGCTGTTGTGTAGCTAACCTCACAGCTAACAACCCAACTTTTTGCATGAGACTACAAATTTGCTAAAGGTAATGTCACTGTAATTTACTTGGATTTCTTTGAGGCATTTGACTTGCTACTGCACAACATTTTGATTAAGAAACTAGACTGATATAAAATCAACATGGCACATGTTAAATGGATTAAAAACTTGCTAAATGATAGGTCTCACTATAATTGTAAATGGGGAATCATCACTGTGGAGATGTTTCTAGTGAGATCCTACAGAGTTGGTTCTTGGCCCTATGCATTTAACATTTTCATCAATGACCTGGGGGGAAAAACAATTACTGTAAGTTTGCAGATGACAGAGCTTGGTGCAGTGGTAAATAATGAAGAGGACAGATCACTAATATAGAGTGATTGGGCACAAGCAAATATACATTTTTAATACAGCTAAATGTAATTGTATACATCTCAAAACAAAGAAGGTAGGGCTCTACTAACAGGATGGGGGACTATCTTGGGAAGCAATGTCTCCAAAAAGCACTTGGGGGCCATGGTGGATAATTAACTGAATCCAAGGCAGGGGCCAGGAGGGATAATACAATCTTTGGATATACAAAGAAGGGAACATTGAGTAAGGAGGTTATTTCACCTCTGTATTTGGCATTGGTGCAGCTGCTGTTGGAATACTGTGTCCAGCTGTGGTTACTCCTGGGGAAATTCTGCACCACTGTGTGTGTGCATAATTAATAAACCATGCATATTTTTTTTGCACAGAAAAAAGCTGCTGCTGGCATGTTGCTGCAGTTCTGCCTTTTCGCCCAGCAGAGGGCGCTGTGGTGCTAGAACAGCCGCAGTTCCCAGCAAAAAATAACTTCTGAAGCTCTGCCTTTAGCCCACCAGAGGGCACTGTTGCACTAGAACTCAGCCGCTGCTCCCAGCCAGCTAGGGAAGAGAAGGAGCCTGCCTTCTTCACAACACTGGTTGGGCCAGTCAGGAGACAGACCGCATGGGGCTACTGAGGGGTCAGACAGGGCTACTAGGGCAGGAGCTGAAAGGAAGTGGAGATGCAGGGTCACATGGGCAGAGGGGGTGGTGTTGGCTGAGTGGGGGCACAGACCTCATGGGCAGAGGGGGAGGGGCTGCAGGGACACAGGAACTGCGGTGTCTGAGTGGGGGTGGAGAGACACCTGGGGATGGCGGAGAGGGGGTTGTGGGATATGTGAATGGGGTGCAAGGACCATGGGGATGGAGGGAGTGGGGCTGAAAGGACACATGGGAGTGCAGGGGGACAGGAGCAGATGTGCCTGACTGAATGGGAGAGGCTAGGGGTCAGGCAGGGTGTGCATGGGGGAAGCTCCTTACCAAATCCCCCTGCGCAAAAAAACCTGTTCCATACTTTTCCCACTCATACCTAACCACCCTCCAAGTTCACACCCAGACTCCTTCCCAGCAATTACTTTCCTCTCCCTCGGCTCCTCCATTACTGCTGACTCCCTAAAACCTTTGCACTGCTTCTGAGGTGTGCGGGAAATATGGTTCTGTATTGAAGTTTAAATTAACCATTATTTAGAGTTCTGTATTAATATGCCTAGTAAGGAATCCATTTGTAACAAAAAAAAAAAATCTGAATCTTTGTTAGACTTACTTGCTGAGAGGTATTTTGAAATAAATGACAAAAATAATTGAAACTGGTGTGATATTGTTATTTTGACAAAATATGCAGAATTTTGCAGAATTTGAAAATATTGTGTGTATAATTTTTAATTTTTGGCACAGATTTCCCCCCAGCACTGATTCCCACAATTCAAGAAGAATATTGATAAGTTGGAGAGAGTTTGGAGAAGAGCCATGAAAATGACTAAAGAATTGGCGAACATGTATTGTAGTAAAAGATTCATGTCAATCTGTTTAGCTTAACAAAGAGGTTAAGGGGTATTTTGTTCATAATATATAAGTATGGGGAACAGAAATGTGATAGGAGGGATCTTCAGTCTAACACAGGGGATGGCAAACTTTTTGGCCTGAGGGCCGCATCGGGTTTCGGAAATTGTATGAAGGGCTGGTTAGGGAAGGGGGTCATGGCCCGGTCCCTGCCTTCTATCTGTGCCCCCCCCCCCCCCAGGACCCCTGCCCCATCCACACGCACCCCGCTCCCTGTCCCCTGACTGCCCATGGAACCCCCATCCCTGACTTCCCCCTACCGCCCCATCCAACCCCTCTCATTCCTGACTGCCTCCATTCAACCCCCCCCCCGTTCCCCACCCTCTGACCACCCTGACCCCTATCCACACCCCTGACCACCACCCTGAACTGCCCTGCCCTCTATCCAACCCCCCCTGCTCCCCGCCCCCTTACCGCGCTGCCTGGAGCACCAGTGGCTGGCAGCGCTGGAGCCGGGCCACGCCGCCGCCACAGCACAGAGCACCGGGTCAAGCCGGGCTCTGTAGCTGCACTGCCCCAGGAGCTCCCAGCCCCGCTGCCCAGAGCATTGCACCGGCGATGGGGCACGCTGAGGCTGTGGGGGAGGGGGGAACAGTAGGGGAGGGTCCCACGGGATGCCGTAGTTTGCCCACCCCTGATCTAACAGATAAAGATAGAACAAGATCTAATGGCTGAAAGGTGAAGCGAGACCAGGGGTGGGCAAACTTTTTGGCCTGAGGGCCACATCTGGGTATGGAAATTGTATGGCAGGTCATGAATGCTCACGAAAATTAACAATTCATGTTCAAACAGGGACAACACAAGTTTGTTTCAAAATCAACACTATTAAAAAAATTCTGTTGAACAATGCGCTGTTAGAAAATTACATTACTGAGCTGTTTATTGATTTTTACCACACAATTTTGCTCCTGTCTGAACACAAATTGTCTATTAGCTAAAATTTTTCAGTGGACCTCACTACATAAAAGTTTGGTAGTTTTCATGTTTATTGCTGACTTCTTCATGATTTGTAATTAGCTTTGTTGAATCATCAGTGTTTTTCCGTTTGACTGTGGCAATAACCAAAATATAATCAAACTTTTAGCTTCAAAGTAAACCATATTTAAGCAATGTTGTTGTTAATCAATTTCTATCTGAAGAAGAGATATTCAAATAAACTTTTAATCCGACCCTCGAGCTTCATTGCCCCACTCCGCCTGCATGGTGCCTGCAGGGGAGCAGGGCTTGGGGGCTTGCTGGAGCGGGGCAAGCCACCGACCCCACTCCCCGGCCAGAGCAGAGCAATGGAGCTTGAGGGCTGGATTAAAAGCTCTGGCAGGCTGAGCTAAACAAATTCATACTAGAAATGAGGCACACATTTTTAATGGGATAATTTACCATTGGAAAACTTAGCAAGGATTGTGGTAGATTCTCCATCACTGGAAATCTTTAATCAAGATTGCATGTTTTTCTGAATGATATGTTTAGTTCCAACTGGAATTAATTGAGGGAAGTTCAACAGCCTCTGCTATACAGGAGATCAGACTACTAGATGATCACAGTGGTCCCTTCTGGCCTTATATATGAACCTGTGAACTAGACCTTGTGGCAGCCTTTGAAATTTACAGTATCAGCATGGACATTTGACCCTGATTATTGCAATTAGGAGACTATCAGCAGGATACCATCTAAGTCACTGCCCAGTCCCTGACAGTGATCTGGGAAAATTGAGGATTCATTATTTGGCAGTCCTCTTACAATTTGTGAATTCTCTTTTTTCTTTCTAACTTTGAATCTTCTGTCAGGAGGTACAGTTTATAACTATCAATCTGGCTAGCCTGAGGTTTTATTATACTACATAGCTATGTACTGTTTGAACACTTAATAATGCCATTTGGATGTACTAGTCAGAGAGAACATTCATTACTGTTAAGACACATGCATGAATGTGGGTTTAAGAGAGCTGAGTTACAGAAAAAAATTGTTGATTAAAAGGTAGCTCAGTTTGGGTTTGCTCCTTTTTAATTTTATTGTAGCGCCAATAACTTTAATATATAACATGACTAAGTTTAAATTTGTAAAAAAAATTGTTTTACTACAAAATTAAAAGTCAGAAGCAGCATCCTCAGAATATACCATTAACTCTTTCCAGGCCAGTGTGGGATGAACACACCATCATCAAAGCACTTAGATACCATGATAATAGAAGCAATATAAATACTTAAGACAGGTACATTTTCTTGTGACTTCAAAAAGAAGATTTGAATTTAACTGTCCAAATAGTGAAAGATGGGTGCAGGACCTATGCTACCAGCATTCCCAGCTATCTTTGAGATACCACTGACTTCCTGGGGAAACTACAATCCATTGGCAATCTTCCAGAAAACACCATCCTAGCCACTATGGCTGTAGAAGCCCTCTACACCAACACTCCACACAAAGATGGACTACAAGCTGTCGGGAACAGTATCCCCGATAATGTCATGGCAAACCTGGTGGCTGAACTTTGTGACTTTGTCCTCACCCACAACTATTTCACATTGGGGACAATGTATACCTTCAAGTCAGCGGCACTGCTATGGGTACCTGGATGGCCCCACAGTATGCCAACATATTTATGGCTGACTTAGAACAATGCTTCCTCCGCTCGCATCCCCTAGCACCCCTACTCTACTTGCACTACATTGATGACATCATCATCTGGACCCATGGAAAAGAAGCCCTGAGGAATTCCACCAGGATTTCAACAATTTCCATCCCACCATCAACCTCAGCCTGGACCAGTTCACACAAGAGATCCACTTCCTGGACACTACAGTGCAAATAAGCGATGGTCACATAAACACCACCCTCTACCAGAAACCTACTGACTGCTATACTTACCTACATGCCTCCTACTTCCATCCAGGACACATCACACGATCCATTGTCTACAGCCAGGCTCTAAGATACAACCACATTCACTCTAATCCCTCAGACAGAGACAAACACCTACAGGATCTTTATCAAGCGTTCTTAAAACTACAATACCCACCTGCTGAAGTGAAGAAACAGATTGACAGAGCCAGAAGAGTACCCAGAAGTCACCTACTACAGGACAGGCCCAACAAAGAAAGTAACAGAATGCCACTAGCAGTCACCTTCAGCCCCCAACTAAAACCTCTCCAGCACATTATCAAGGATCTACAACCTATCCTGAAGGATGATCCCTCACTGTCACAGACCTTGGGAGACAGGCCAGTCCTCGCTTACAGACAGCCCCCCAACCTGAAGCAAATACTCACCAGCAACTACACACCACACAACAAAAACATTAACCCAGGAACCTAGCCTTGCAACAAACTCTGTTGCCAACTCTGTCCACATATCTATTCAAGGGACACCATCATAGGACCTAATCACATCAGGGGCTCGGTCACCTGCACATCTACCAATGTGATATATGCCATCATGTGCCAGCAATGCCCCTCTGCCACGTACATTGGCCAAACCAGACAGTCTCTACACAAAAGAATAAATGGACACAAATCAGACGTCAAGAATTATAACATTTGAAAACCAGTCGGAGAATACTTCAACCTCCCTGGACACTCAATTACAAACTTAAAAGCGGCAATTCTTCAACAAAAAAACTTCAAAAACAGACTCCAATGAGAAACTGCAGAACTGGAATTAATTTGCAAACTGGACACCAACAAATTAGGCCTGAATAAAGACTGGGAGTGGATGGGTCATTACACAAACTAAAAACTTTTTCCCCATGCTAATTTTTCCCCTTTACTGTTACTCACACCTTCTTGTCAACTGTTTGAAATGGGCCACCCTGATTACCACTACAAAAGTGTTTTTTCCTTCTGCTAATAGCCCACTTTAATTGAATTGTCTTGTTAGAATTGACAAGGCAACCCCCATCTTTTCATGTACTCTATATATATCTCCCTACTGTATTTTCCACTCCATGCATCTGATGAAGTGGGTTTTAGCCCATGAAAGCTTATGCCTAAATAAGTGTGCTAGTCTGTAAAGTGCCACAAATAGTCCTTGTTGTTTTTGCTGATACAGACTAACACTGCTGCCACTCTGAAACCCATATAGCCACCTAACCTCCATAGGTAGGTCTGTTTTAATTATGAGTAGAGGTTTTAATGGGAGATCTTTCTCTCATGGGAAGAAAAAGTAAACATTCTATTTCTGTTGATTTGACTTTATTTACCTTTTTATTTTATTTTTTGTCTATTGTACTATTTTTTTATGTCATTTGCTGATTGATGATCCTAGCTGTCTGTGTTGTGCACCTCAGTCACTTTGGCACATTTGAAAACTCCACCCAAGGAGACCACTGTAGGATGCAGTTAAAGATCTAGCACTGTGTTAATAAAATGCCCAGTGAAAGTGGCACTCACATAAACAGTCCCTCCTCCCTGCACGGCACTAGGATATATGTAATGTATGTGCAGGCGGAGTTTCTATTTGTAAGGCTTGTAGTACAACTTGAAGCTGCAGAGCACTAGCCCTGTGATTGGAGTTGCTATGGTGAGCAGAATTCTGTTTACACTCCCTCCTCCAGCTGACCTGGAGCGAGGCTGAGACGCCAGCAGAGCAGCAGCAACCAAAGAAGGAAAAACAGGAGACAGTGTGTGCGGTGGGGTGAGGGTGCCATGGGTCCCCTGCAATTGCAGCAGTTGACGGTGGTGGGGCTTCTCAAAGAGCCTGTGTTCCACGTGGCAAAGTGTACAGCAGAGGTAACTCCTCCCAGGCCATTGTTGCAGCAGAAGAAAACAGACAGTCTGAAATTCTTCCTCTCTGTTTCTGCTTCCTGTGGGCTCTAGGGACAGGAGATTGCAAAAATAGTGGCTGGCATTATTGTCATTAAAATCAAATACAAAGCAAATTAGGAGACTGTCTGTGGTCCTAGATATTTTTAAGAAATTAAGATTTAAAATTCTACATTTTGTTCTCCTTTAGAGTTTATAATTTCATGTTATGTATGCATTTATAATGTTCCCTTCACATTGGTATCTACTTATTGGTTGTAGAATTTTTTGTCAAGCATGTGGTACTTAGGATCCTTCAATTGTTTGTTCTAAAGTATTTATTGCATATTGTGATGCCACACAAGATTTTAAATATAATGAAACACCATCTGACTTGCTCTGCAACCTTAGGCAAGTCACGTAACCTTTCTTTGCGCTTCAATTTTTCCTATTGTAAAATGAGAGTAAAAATAACTTGCAGGGGTTTTGGGAGATGTAGACAGTGCAGTTTAGGATGAGATGTGCAATGTGAGTCTTTTGTTACTCTAATCCTAAACAGGCTGGCTGCTAAGCTTGTCCCTCATCTTTATTTAGGGCAGCCTAAATTTACCAGCTGCAGATACAGCTGAGGGGAAAGGTACACCCTGTCCATGTTCATTTTTCCCTGGCCACGGATGCTAATGCGGGAACAAAGAGTGGGGGCTGAGTAGAACACAGGGATGATTATCCAGTGCCCAGCTACCCTCGCTGTGATCTGTATAAAGCACCGCAGGATCTAGGCCTTTAATTTGTTCATGTTTGTAATACTTTTTGATAATCTTAGATAGGAGGTACTAAAGAAATGCAAATTATTATTGAGACATTGCAAACCAGCCTGAATAAAGGTCTAGAACAGGGGTTGGCAACCTTTCAGAAGTGGTGTGCCGAGTTTTCATTTATTCACTAATTTAAGGTTTCGCGTGCCAGTAATACATTTTAACGTTTTTAGAAGGTCTCTTTCTATAAGTCTATAATATATAACTAAACTATTGTTGTATATAAAGTAAATAAGGGTTTTAAAATGTTTAAGAAGCTTCATATTAAATTAAAATGCAGAGCCCCCCCCCAGACCAGTGGCCAGGACCTGCGCAGTGAGTGCCACTGAAAATGAGCTCGTGTGCTGCCTTTGGCACGTGTGCCATAGGTTGCCTACCCCTGGTCTAGAAAATATACTCCTGGAAACAATTCTGCACTCTAGGAGATGAGCCTAAATGGCCTAATGGGAATGTCCCATATCTAACTTCTACTGTACTGTTTCATAAAATGATAGAGGCAACAAGAACTGGAATTCAGGAACGCCCAAGTTCT
The DNA here is from genome assembly GCA_037349315.1 of Chelydra serpentina. Classification (NCBI taxonomy): domain Eukaryota; kingdom Metazoa; phylum Chordata; order Testudines; family Chelydridae; genus Chelydra; species Chelydra serpentina. Next base: position 53,347,553 of record JBAIAC010000010.1, read on the forward strand.
AATCCTCACTGTGCCCCTGATTCACTCTATGGCTTTGGGACTGATCTTGCAAGACGCTGAGCATCTGCAACTCCCCATGAAGTCTAGAGCAATTGATGATGCTCAGACACACATTGTCTCTGTGGCGGCTTCCCCATCTACTTATCCTCCCTCCCTAATTGGGGTAGTGTGAGTGTATAACTAGTTAATGTTTGGAAAGCAGCAGCCTTTGCAAATGCTAAAAAAACTCAAGTTTAAAATACTAATTTAAAACAGTTTGTGTAGTCTTATGTAACTGTTGGGAGCTATGTTACATGTGTGAAAAAACTGCCATGAAATAATCAAACTAAAACATAGTGCCTGGATCCTAATCTCTTTGGATAAGAGAATACAACATGTAATGGGGTGGGGAAATTAAGTAAATTGCCTGTAAGTAAATATTTCTTTTATTTTGAAAATCTAGGCTCTGAGGCTGAAATTTCCAACCAAGATTGCAGAGCCTGTAGTGCTTCCTCTGCTAGAATTTGCATGGCATGAATATTTACAGGAGAAAAAAAAGGTGCCTCTTTTTTTTTTCTCCCCACAGTGAATTGTGCTTGAATTACCTAGATTCAGTTCTGATTTGTCAAGTGAATGCTGTCTTCTATGCAGTAGATAAAGATGAAGGTGTTCTATACCTTCTCCAGGTTCTGTTCATGATACCATTTGATTGGTGCAGAAACAAATAAAATAAGCAGGTATTTTGTTTGGTTTGGGAAGCAAACTAAGATAGGACTAGTCCAAAAGAGGAGGGCAATGGTCTGTCCTTTTCTCTGTGGAAACTTTTGTATTTTAAATATATTTGTAATGCTTGCAGAAGATATAGCATTGGGAAGATATAGCATTAGACAGCCAAGTCATGTATTTACAGCAGTTACAGTAGCAAGTGCACACTTCCTCAGATTGGCCTGCCAATGTGCCTGGATCCTAGTCTGAGGAGACCACTTCTCGGGTTAAACAGAATAGGCCTCCTTGCGCATCCATTCAGTTTCTGGCATCTCTGCTAAATCTGCCACTAAGAATTCAACTGTATGGGCGGCGGGGTGAGGGGGTGGTGGTGGTGGTGGTCTCTATCATTGAATTATAAAAATGTAGAACTGGATGCCACCTCAAGAAGTCATCTAGTCCATCCCCTGCATTGAGGCAGGACCAAGTAACCTTAGACCATTCCAGTATCTTTCCAGGTATCAAAATTAGTCTGACTGGTCTACAATGCCCTGGCTCCTCTTTGTTCCCCTTTTTAAAGAGAGGTACTGTTTGCCCTTCTCCAGCCCTCTGGGACCTCACCTGTCCTCTGAGTTATCAAATAATTGCTAATATTCCAAGATTGCTTCAGCTGGTTCCTTAAGTACCCTAGGTTGAATTTCATCAGGCCCTGCCAACTTAGATAAACCTAGCTTATCTAAATATTCTTTAACCTATTCTTTCTGTATTTTGTCTTGTGTTCCTTGCCCATTGTTGTTAATATTAATTACTTTGGTCTTTAGTCGCCATTTACCCTTTTAGTGGAGATTGAAGCAAAATATGCATTAAACATCTCAGCCTTCTTGACGTCATCAGTTCTTAGCTCTCCTTCCCTGCTATATAGAGGACTCTCTCTATTCTGAACTCTGTTTACCATTACCAATCTAACCCTTCTTTGAATTGGAATTTTTACAACAGATAAGCAGTAGTTTGAAGACTTTTCATTCAAATTAAGACTTCAGAGGTCTTGTAGGCAACACTTATTACCACAGTGATGCTCATATGCTGTATATGGAAACTTGGGGCCAAATTCAGCCCTGGCATAAGTGAGCAGCATTATAATGAAGACCATTGAATTGTGCCTGCTTTCATCAGGACTGAATTTACCCTACATCCTTACCAGCTAGGTTTGTCCTTGCCCCCTAATACATTTCACTTTCACAATCTAATGAATCATGTTTAAAATTCGCACTTCCACCTTATGTTTCTCTGACTGTATAAATATCTGTCTACTGTATGTTTCATTCCATGCATCCGATAAAGTGGGTTCTAACCCACGAAAGCTTATGCTGAAATAAATTTGTTAGTCTCTAAGGTGCCACAAGTATTTATTATTTTCTTTTTGCTGACACAGACTAACACGGCTACTACACTGTAACCTTAGGTATTTAGGCAATTTTTTCTCTGTATTAGTGTATCTCAAGTCTCCGGGTTAATTCCTATAATAAAGCTAATTCTGAAAGATAAGAAAATCCCCATCAATGTAATCTTTATTCTTTTTAATAACGTATGTTAAATCCAAAAAAGAAAAAGAAAAATCTGACTTGCCTAATAGGGACCTTACATATCTACCACACAGATTCTTGTTCCAACGGCCAACAGAAATGGCTCAATCATTACAGTTGCCAAAATTGCAGCTAAGGTCAACAAACTTAGGGGCAACCTCTGTTCCAGTCTAATCTATTTAGAGTCTTAGATATGTGTGATACAGGAGGGCCAGGGAGCAGTGGTAGAATGGTCCTTTTGAGCACCAGGACGTGGGCGAACGCTAGCTAGGGATGGGGCTACTAAATCCAGAACCCAACCGAGTTTGGGGAACAACAAATGTAATAATGGGAACAGGTGTGGGGGTCAAAACTAGGGAACCAAAAGGGGACACCAAGCAGAGAACCCCAGACAGCGCCTTGAAGACATTGAAAGAGCCAGCGGATGCTTCCCAGAGGAATTCTGCCCAGATACGTGAATGGATAAAGGAACAAAAAACAGCCCCACAGTCGCAGCGCGCACACACACACACACACACCTGCTGCCAATCTCTTCTCCCTGGTGTTCCGAATGGCCGCCATGGCCAGGAGGAGGTTGACGAGGTGGTCCTGCAACTTTGTGGGGCCTTGGATCGGGTGTGTGTAAATAAATAAGTGCAGGGAAAAGTGCAGCCAGAACCTCAATAAGAGGTTCTGGAGAAGCTGGAAGAGGGGCTTCAGCCAGGTGCACTGAAAGTACACATGCACCAGGGTCTGCTTCATGCCACAAAAGTTTCAGGGACAGAGGTGAACCGTGCCAAGTTTCAGGGACAGAGGTGGACCGCGCCAAGTACACGCTCGTGCTCATGGCTCCATGGAGGAGCCACCAGTGGTCTTTTTGAGTACTGGGACTGCTGAAAGCCCCTCCCCCAGCCTAGGGAGGGGCTGCTAAACTCCGAACCCAACCAAGTTTGGGGGACAACAAAGGCGACAACAGGAACAGGTGTGGGGGTCAAAGGGCCAAAACTAAGGAACTGGAAGGGGACAGCGAGCAGAGGACCCTGGACAGCGCCCACTGCTCCTCAAAGACATCGAGAGAGCTGGCAGACGCTGCCCAGAGGAACTCTGCCCGGATACGTGAACGGATGAAAGAACGAAACAGCCCCACAGTCGCAGGGTCTCCCTCACGCCACAGATGGGACAAGCTTCGGGGACGGAGGTAAACCGCGCCAAGTACACGCCCGTGCTCACGGCTCCATGGCCGCCAGTGGTAGAGGGGAAATATATAAGCCGTAGGCTAATTAAGGCATGTTTCCCTGTAGACTAGGGAGGGTTGCTACTGGTTAATTGGAGCACCTGTAGTCAATTAAGGCTCTGTCAGGAACCTTATAAAACCCCCTGCTTCAGGCAGTCAGGGAAGGAGGAGGAAGGAGAGAGGACTGGAGCTTGGAGGTGCGTCAGGGTTTCCTCCCCACTCTGAACTCAGGTACAGATGTGAGGACCCACATAAAAGGCCACCTAAGCTTATAAGTACCAGTTTAGGTTAAAAACTTCCCCAAGGCACAAATCCTTTCCTTGTCCTTGGACGGTATTGCTGCCAGCACCAAGTGATTTAGACAAAGATTCAGGAAAAAGACCACTTGAAGTCCCTATTTCCCCCAAATATCCCCCCACGTCCCTTCACCCCCTTTCCTGGGGAGGCTTGAGAATAATATACTAACCAATAGGTTAACAAAGTGAGCACAAACCAAACCCTTGGGTTTTTAGGACATAAAAATCAATCAGGTTCTTAAGAGAAGAACTTTATTATAAAGAAAAAAGTAAAAGAATCACACCTGCAAAATCAGGATGGAAGGTAACTTGACAGGGTAATAAAAGATTTAAAACACAGAGGACTCCCCTCTGGACTCAACTTCACAGTTACAAAAAACAGAAATAAAACTACCTCTTAGCATAGGGAAAATTCACAAGCTACAACAAAAGATAATCTAATGCATTTCCTTGCCTTTACTTACAATTTCTGTAATTTTAGATGTATCATTTCAAGTATCTTTTTAGGAGCTGGTTTACCTGCTTGGTCTCTCTCTCTGTCCTGAGAGGGAACAAACAAAGAGAGCACAAACAAAACCTCCCCTCCACCTCACCCCAGATTTGAAAGCATCTTCTTTCCCCGTTGGTCCTTCTGGTCATGTGCCAACTAGGTTTATTGAACTGATTAACCCCTTACAGATAAGTGATTCTGTACCTCTGGCCAGGAGGGATTTTATGTTACTGCATACATAAAGGTTGTTACCCTTCCCTTTATGTTTATGACAAGGTGTGTTGTGAGATTTGAAAGACCAGAGAACCGAAGTAAGGGAGACCATGCCCCGGCAGGGCAGGGAGACTCCCTCCCCCAGCGTCTAAGGTCCAAGGGTAACCCCACCCAAGGGGGAAGAGGGTAAGAAACCCGCAGGGGTTGAGAGGGGCTGGGACTCAGAGTGAGGAACAAACCCAGACCCTTCCCCCACTTCCCTCCTCTACCACCTTCCCGCACCATTAGCGGGGCCCTCGGCACCCAAGAGCAGGGGCAAGGGATGGTGTCTTAGCTCGCCCCCTTCCCTCCCCCCTAAGAAAAGCGCCGGACCCACCATACGAACATCGGCCATCTTGTCTCACATGCTAGTGATGTGTGTGGTAGAAGCCTTGGTCCGTTAAAATCCATACAAATTGCAGACCTATATCCAAGAGAAGAATTGGCTCTTAATTTCTTGTTTTATGATTTTTGGGTTACATATGTTGCTATATTGCATCACTGTTCATGTAGGCAAGCCCTTTGTCTCATTTGATGAGTTCATGAACGGCAAGCCAAGACATGAATGTCTTGTGCACAAACTTGCCATGCGGACACTGCCACCAGCACTTTTAATGCATAGTAGCAGTGCCCCTATGTCAAGTCAGTGCATGGCAAGCTGGTGTGCTATAGAGTCATACCCTGGCTTGCTGCGTGCTAACTCACCAAGTAGACAAGCCCACCATAGGCCCTGTCTATGCTGAGTTTTCTTAGTATATCTGAGTATATCTCCCATCATTGCTGTGGCACAGGAGCAGATAATGGGGAAGTATTAGAGTGGACCAGCTACCAGTGTGTTTACTCCCTGTTGTCTAGAGTTGCTCTGTTAAAAATTCCAGAAGTTACTGCATACTAGTTCTCTCACCGTTACTTGCACTGATGAAATTGCATAAGTGCTAAAGCAATGGTGGGAGAATCTCATAAAAAAATCAGTATAATTACAGCCCTCAAGACTCAACGATTGCATATGAGTGTGCTGAAATGTGGTTTAGAGCCCTTGCTTCCCTTGGGGAAACCTTAATTATAGATTACTATAGTGGTTATACCTAGTTTGGTGAATGGGTTTTGCCAAAGCAAATCTCCAAGCTGACCCAAAAGTGGAACCAGAATAATTGTTTATATGATCATGTTCTGTTATAACACGATTCTGGAAAACCTTCTGTAACTTTTGGACATTTATTCTTGATGATTTCAGGAGAAGTTGCAAAATATAGTTGTATGATACCTATGTTTTAGTTTTCATGGTCGTGTTCTTAGGGGGGCTGGAGTTTGGGAAGGGAAAGCATAAACACCTAACAAGTAAAATGAAAAAAATAAATCCATCTAACTAGGTATTTATACCACATTCATCAGCATGGAATCTGAGTCTGTATTACTGACTGTTTTTGTACTAAATCCAAAGCGTAATTCCTGCAGGTTTTGATTCTTTCTTCTAAATTCAGGAACTGAAAGGTGAAACCTGGGAGTATCCCTCCAGCGTGATGTGTTTTATTGATGGCCAGCTGCTGGGAAGTGAACAAGAACTGCTCAAGTGGGCTTATGACAAGTGGAACTACCAAGATTTTAAACCTGTGGCACTTTACCAAGCTATTACTGAGGATTTTTGTACCAAACATATGCAAAACAGCAAGGCAGGTTACACTGGTTTCTAAAAGGAAATTGTAGGGTCTGTTACTAGTTATATGCTATCTAACTAATTATTTGATGTGACTTATCAATGGGTTTCTTGTTTGCTTGCGATTTGGTGGGTAGTGGGGTCTTGGGGAGAGGATAGGAGGGATTGATACTTTCTAGACATGACTTCTTAGATCCATCCATATAAATCTGCAGTATGGTTGCCACCCAGTTTTTGACTTCTTGATTTGCACTCTCAATGTCTAAGACCATAGACTTACAATGAAGTTCATGCTGCTGTCATACTAAAGGACTTTTCGTGAAATACACTAACTAGTAATCTTGAGCAGAGGACTAATCAGAGTGCTCCCTGCCCTACCTCATGCTTACTGGGCAAAATGGCAAACCGAACAAATGAGACAACTGCACTGTAGTGCCTAGTTCCTCTCCTCCCTCCCACCACCACATGGAAGGTACAGCAAAGAGAAGTAATCACTGGAATCCCACCAGAGTTATGGAAAAGAAGAAGAGTTGTCTCCATACCCAGGGAATGGAGAAAGGAGATAGGAGATTTTGTTTCTCCCAGCAGCCAAAAGGGGAGGGAAATTGTGGAAAGCGGTCTCCTACTAGGAGCGAGGAGGAAGAGGAAGGAGAGAATGTCCCCCCTCAGCAGCCAGGGAATATAGATAGAATAGAGCTATGTTGTTTCTGGTCAGAACTGGAATGAAAACTGCTGAAATACCAAAGAAAGGAATGCTCTTTTGATTTCGGTCCTGGGTGAAATTTCACAAGTGCTACGAATCTCATGAGTAAACCTATTCTCTTGAGATTTCCAGAGCAGTTTAATAGACGCAGAATATGTCTACACTGCAGCTGGGAGCAAGCCTCCCACTCTGGGTAGATAGACTCATCCTAGCAGGGCTTAAGCTAGCGGGCTAAAAATAGCAGTATGGATGCTGCAGCTCAGGCTGGCGCTCTCAAGTCCACACAACTCCCTAGGCTTGGCAGCCCAAACTCCAACCTGCGATGCCTAAGTGTCCATACTGCTATTTTTAGTGAACTAATTCAAGCCCCGCTAGCGTGAGTCTGTCTACCTGAGCTGGGAGGCTTGCTTCCAGCTGCTGTGTAGACATACCTTCAAGGGGTGAAATCCTGGCTCCATCAGAGTCAGTGGCAAAAACTGACTTCAGTGGGGCCATGGTTTCACCCAGGATGTCCAGTTAAGTTTCAGATAAGCAACTGAACTTTTCAATGCTTTTCCAAACACTATGATGTTTGATTAATGGGTTAATTTTTGTGAATGTTTCTGGAAAATCTAATTCAGTTGTCATATAATTTTTTAAGAAGTCTTTTTCCTGTCAGAGATCAATTTATCCTAAAAAATGCTGAATTATTAAGTTTGCTTCTTGCTGACTGGAATTTAATTATTTACCTCCTTATATCTGACCAGTGATCAGCCATCCAGCAAAATGATTCCATTTGGTATAGCAGTTAGTGTTACTATGGATTAATTGGTTGTGTTCTTACATGGGCTTTAGTGAACCTGCACCTGCTTACACCAGTGATGAAATGGGCCCAGCCTGATGTTTCCTGGTGCAACATAATGGTGTTTTTTTGTCCAAGAATGACCTGAAACTTACTGAATATTTTTGTTTCAACAAAATACTAGATTATATAGCTAATATTGTATTATTTCTAAGAGCTGTTTTGATACCTAATTATGGGTCCATTTTAGATGTTCATTATAAAAAGAAACCAGAGACCACGTTACTGAGCAGCTAAACTGTGTCTTGCATCAGAATAGTGAACACTTAGAAGATATTTGACTTTTTTTTTTTAACTGGATTTTTTTCCTGATTTAAACAGCATGTGTTTGTGTACTTGGACATAGCTATTCAGGAGCAGCCCACAGGCACCTTGTTATTTGAGGTAAGATATAGAAGAACAGAGCAAACATGAGGCCCTGTCTTGCAGCCCTTATTCTCAAGAGAAAGGGCTGCAGGATATGACCTTTTGAAGTTATTTACAAACTTACTTCCCTTCATTTTGCAGCTCTATTCTGATATGTGCCCCAAAACCTGTGAGAATTTTCGCTCTTTGTGTACAGGAGAAGCAGGGACCTCTCGCAGTGGTCTGGAGCTTACTTATAAAGATTCAGTTTTTCATCGATTAGTAAAAAATGGCTGGATACAAGGAGGAGGTGGGTTTAAAAACATCTTCTGTAAATCTGGTGTTAATTCAGATTTTGGATGAAATAATCAGCATGAAAAACAGATTTTGTCCAACAAAATAAAGCTGAACTTAGAGATGTAACCAATTTGTGATGGACAAGGTTTTAACTGAGGTTTATATACAACAAAAAGCAGTGTCTTCTCTCTTGGTGATCTTGTTCCCTAATTATAGGCAAAACATGGTTAAGAAATCAATAGTCCATATAATTTTTTTTAATTAGCCAAAAGTTTTTCACAAGGCTCTTTGGCAAGAAATTAGGAAATTAGAGGGAAACATTTAAACACTGAGAAAATCCATAAGAATCATCTGATGTGTTTTGTATAGATGTTACTTTACATAAGTATTTAACCAGTCATAGATATCTAAAGGTTTTGGTGACATGGAGCATGTTTGAACATAGGGGTTGTGCATGAAGTGTCATTATGAATCTAGGAGAATAGTTTAGTAAATTATGAGTAATCCAAGAAAACAGAGCATTTCAGTGAAAGTAAGCATAGTTAGATGTGTTTGAAGGGATATCCTTCATTTCTTCCTCTCAGCTTCTCTTCTCTCACCTCCCTGCATCTCTTCCCTGTGTTTCCTTCATTGTTTCATTCCTTCCTCCAAACATTGTTTACTTAATACTGTTTTATGATCAGATTTCCAAGACATCCTTTTTGCTTTCCCCAAGTAACTGATTTAATAGAGATACATATGAGGTCCAGAAGAGCAACTTAAGGCTTACTTCTGAGGAGGATTTTCTTTTACCTGACTGTCATATACAAGAGTTTAAATAAACTAACACAAACTGTTTGTTTTTTGTTTTTCAAACTCTTTTCAATTATGTTTTTATGTTTTTATGTTTCCTATACTTGTCAGCTTTGTGTAATGGCTGGGAGTTTACTAAAGGCTTGCTGGCCCTGACTTGCTATATTATCAGATCCTTATTTTCATCATCCCTTGTTCTAAGCACAGGTAATTATGTATGGATACAGGGTGTAGTCATTGTGCCACATTTTCACATACTGCAATCTGTTTCTTAAGACTAGTAGTACCTCAGTCCAGCAACACTCTTGAAGTATGTTACTAAACATTGGAAAGTAGGTACTTGTATTAGCATAGCAGCAAGAAGGTATTTATATATATGTTTCTTATTGTGTGTTTATATGGAGTAGTTATTTCTGGAGACACCACCTCTTGGAGCGAGAGATTAATTCATTCTGCAATTCCAGTGAGGCCCCAATCCTGCAGTTGATAGCATGCACTGTTGCATCTGTGTGTTGACCATTGAATTCAAACCAGGTTCAATACAGATGCAGCAGTCCACCTGCATATTATCAATTGCAGGATCGGGACCCATGTCCTTGACCTCTGTTGAAACTGCCCAATGAAAGTGCCAATTAATGCCAGTGGTGAACATTTGTATTGTCACTTTTGTCTAATCACATACAGACATAACAGCTGGAAGAGGAGATGGTGGTGAGTCAATTTATGGACCCACTTTTGCAGGTATATATACATTTCCTTATCTTACCATGCATAAGCCAAACTTCAGGTAAATAACTGGATTTTCACTGAAGTGTTCTCAGGTTTAGTTAGGTTTTTTTCCTTCATTTTCATCACTTACGTCTCAACAGTGGTTTCAGACTTTCTCGTATCAGTCAGAATTATTCTCGATTTGTTATTAACATAGTTCTCCTGGCAGACTGGTTTAGTGGGTTGATTTTTTGACCTGTTTGTGTCCATTTTCTCCAACTGTAAAATAAGGATAATACTTAACAACCTACCTGACAGGAATGTTACGAACATTCATGCTTGTAAAAGGGCTTTGAAAATTTGAAGCACTATAATGGGTAAATGTTAAGTGTGGGTTCTGTGTTTTCACTGATACCACATATTCATTTGTGATGATTCTCAAGATGGTCAGGACTGTGAAAAACTTTGTTACCCCCCTGCCTCCAGCAGTAGAAAGACTTCCTGGTGCTTAACTGGGTGTCTGCCAGCCCTTACTTTCCCTGACAGCTATAACCAGTAAATGCACCCCAGTCCCCAAGCCCTTTGAAGCATTTCCCTGTAGTGTTCAGCCCCGTATTGACTGTATCAGTAATACTGTGCCTGCTGTCCCCAAGGGAACACTATACACACCAGCTTCCACAATTCAACTCAGGATCAGCTCTTTGTGTAATACCACAGCACTGAGATATGTTTATAGCAAAAACAATCATAAATTTATTATCAAAGACCAAGATATAAGAGATAGTGATTAAGCGGTAAATATGACCAATGGCCTGTGATGGGATGCTATTTGCGGTGGGATCTGAGATACTAGAGAATTCTTTCCTGGGTGTCTGGCTGGTGAGTCTTGCCCACATGCTCAGGGTTTAGCTGATCGACATATTTGGGGCCAGGAAGGAATTTTCCTCCAGGACAGATTGACAGAGGCCCTGGGGAGTTTTCACCTTCCACTGCAGCATGGGGCATGGGTCACTTGCTGGAGGATTCTCTGCACCTTGAAGTCTTTAAACCATGATTTGAGGACTTCAGTGGCTCAGACATAGGTTAGGGGTTTATTACAGGAGTGGGTGGGTGAGATTCTGTGGCTTGCATTGTGCAGGAGGTCAGACTAGACTATCATAATAGTCCCTTCTGACCTTAAAGTCTATGAGAATAATGGATATAGAAGGATTACATATAAAACAAAATAAGTACATGCTTTTTAGAGACTAAACAGGTTAACCTCCTGTCTAAAGCAGTCTTATCTCACCCAAAGGCTTTTTCAGCATTTCCTATCAAGGCTGGTTGAGATCCCATTTTTATGAATGTAAATGCACTGTTTACTTCCAAGCATAGGTGCCGACTTCCTGTGGTGCCGGTGGGGGCTGACGCCCAGCGTCGGGGGCAGGGCCCCGCCCCGACGCCGGGTGACATTGCAGGGCCCCGCCCCCGATGCCACGTCGCCCAGCGTTGGGGGCGGGGCCCCGCAACATCTCCCGGTGCTGAGGTAAGGTCCCGGGACTGGCGGGGAGCTGTGCGCGGGCCCCGGGAATGGCGGGGAGCTGCTGGTGGGTGCTCTGCACCCACCAATTTTTCCCCATGGGTGCTCCAGCCCCGGAGCACCCACGGAGTCGGCGCCTATGCTTCCAAGGTGCAGGATAAAAGTGTGTCTCCTTGCCTTCTGGTTATATCCTAATGTTCTTGGTCTGTCCTCTGACAATAGAACCCCTGTCGCTTGTTTTTTCTATTGATTTCTCATCCTCCTGTTGACTTTGAATGTAAATGACTCCCCACTTTTATTTACAATGCTTTACCTGCAGACCAGCAGAAACAGGTGAATGAGCATTATTTGTCTGGCAGAAACCTGTTTGTCTACTCTCCTTTATTAAAGACTTTAGGAACATATTTTTAGGATACATATATAACTTTTTAAATAGTATATGTACATACATTTTATGACAATATTCATAACCGATGGGGCACCAGCTTTCATTTAAAACCTCACATGACTTTCTTCATGGATAAATACTATGAAAGAGGTGCGCTAAGTATAGTGAGTTTGTCAAGCCTGTTAGGAGTTGCTGTTATAGAACAGCAAAACCTTTGCCAGCTGGCACCAATGGGCCTCTGTGTCACATCATTATACTGGGATGGTTTAAATATGCTGAAATTAATGGAAGTTACTTGATTTTCACTCTGAGAAAACTGGATACAGGCAGCTTTAGAGTCTTAGGACCAGATTTTGATCTCATTTATACAGCATTGTTACTCCACTGACTTTATGGAGTTACCCCTGATTTACACCAGGGTGAGATCAGAGCCAGAACCTGTCTCTCTCAACTCTTACTGTGAAAATCTAGAATTACCAAACAGGAGCTACAGATCATAACATCAAACCATAGGTGCAAACCCCTACAATCATAAAGAAGTAATAAAAAGAATGGTCAATGACAGAGCAATATTTAAGAAAAACAACTCAAATAAGCAGTCAGAGCAGCAATGTAAAAGGGGGAGGGTCTATTTAGATTAACAATTAGCCATAAAGATATTTTAGGACGGTTAAAGCCAGCTGGGAACTAGTCTATAGTCTCTTACATAAAGCATCCTTACTGCCAGTGTTGCAAATTATGTCACATTTCAGCAGACTGGCCATCAGCCAACAGTTCAGAACTGTCAAGAGTAACTGCATGCAGAGTAGTTGTAGCTGTGTTGGTCCCAGGATATTAGAGAGACAAGGTGGGTGAGCAGTGGCGTAGCCAGGTTTAGAGCACAGGGGGAGCGGAGCCAAAAAAAAGGCGCCGGGAGCAAAAAGCGTCGGGAGCAAAAAAAAAGGCACCGGGAGCAAAAAAAATAATGCTCCGCTCTGGCTGCAGCGTAGGAGCAAAAGGTGTCGCAGCACAAAAAAGGTGCTGCTTCTGCTCAGTGGGGGAGCGGCCACTCCCCCTGCTCCCCCCCTGGCTACGCGACTGGCGGGGCTACAGCAGCTGTTCACAGGTGCAGCGACCCCGCTAGCCATCGGCGCGAGAGTTTTAATTTGCTCCAGGGGTGACCTACTTCACACACCCCCTCGGGAACCCGGGGAACCCCAACGTCCCAGAAATCACCGTATTGATGCCAAACTTAGCACAGACACCGGCTCAGCCCACCAGGGTGCAGCCCTGAATCCCTCAGACAGCCTCATCCCAGTGGCATAGCCAGGTTTAGAGCACAGGGGAGCGGAGCTAAAAAATGGCACCGGGAGCAAAAGGCCTCGGAGCACAAAAAGGTGCCGCTTCTGCTTAGTGGGGGAGCGGCCGCTCCCCCTGCTTCCCCCCTGGCTACGCTACTGTGGGTGAGGTAATAGCTTTTATTGGACAAACTTCTGTTAGTGAGAAAGACAAGCTTTCGAGCCACACAATGCTCTTCTTGAAGTCGGTCCAATAAAAGCTATTACCTCACCCACCAAGTGTAACTGCAGTCTTTATTTTCAAAGACAGTTAAGCTTTCAGTGACATTAAGTGATTCGCACCTTGAGATTGCAGGACTAAGCAAAAGGGCCAAAGTTTGCATTTGAACTATATCCAGGTAACCGGACTGTTTTTAGGAGCATATGAATTACTGCCATGGTGCTGCCTTGCTGGAAAGTAGCATAGACAAGCAGGAAAGTTTACAGGAACTTTCAAGTTATTGAAAATTAAACAAGTGATTCCCACAAAGCCTGCAAACTTTTATCAGAGTCCCTGTCACTTTCCCTCAGGCAGCACTGCACATTGCCTACCAAAAATTGGGCAAGAGAAAGTCGGAGAGTGGCCTCTCCTCCCTCCAACATCACATGCACCTGGAATAGTGTGAACACTTCAACCTCTCTAATCACTCAATGAAAGACTTTAAAGTGGCTATTTTGCAACAGATAAACTTCAAAAACAGGCTCCAAGGAGAAACTGCTGAATTGGAATTAATATGCAAACTAGATACCATTACCTTAGGCTTGAATATTGACTGTGGGTGGCTCGGTCATTACGTTAATTGAATTTATTTCCCCTCCTTAAAAAACTCTTAACACCTTTGTGTCAACTGTCTGTAATGTAATGGGCCATGTTGAGTATCACTTCAAAAGTTTCTACTGATAACAGTTCCTTTCAATTAATTAGCCTCTTAACATTGATATAGACACTCCCACCTTTTCATGTTTCTCTGAATGTATAAATATCTGATTACTGTATGTTCCATTCCATGCATCCGATGAAGTGGGTTCTTAACCCACGAAAGCTTATGCTGAAATAAATTTGTTAGTCTCTAAGGTGCCACAGGTATTTTTCTTGTTTTCTTTTTGCTGACACAGACTAACACGGCTACTACACTGAAACCTGTTTCCTGGGGAAACCATCAGTCAGGTCTATAAGCTAAATCAATGGAAACCAAAACATTTTAATAACATGTGCTAGAAATCTTCATCTCATTCCTCTTCCCCACCCACACTGCATATATAGCTTATACAGATTATACTGGAACACTACCAGCTGTGCATCTGCTATTCTTTATATGTTCTCTTTCAATGCACCTGCTCCAGAGCTGTTCTGGAAACTGTGAGCTCTCATGCTAGTAGGAACAATCTGGGCAATCCTAAAACAAACAGCAGTGTGCACTGGGCAGCCCCAGCGGGGAGAGTATGTAACTGAGGCACAACCTCTGCTGTTGCTCCTCCTGGACTGGTGTAGCTCCACACCGCCCTGTGCAGGACTGTGGCATAAATGCCACAATCTAGTCCTTAATATTTTATAGTGCTTTACATATACAACATATTGTACCGACATTAATCCTCACAATATCCACGTGAGATAAGTAATGTGTTCTCCATTTTACAGATAGGGAAAACTGTGAGGTTAAGTGACTAGCCCAAGGCCACACAGCAAGACCCTGGCAGAGTCAGGATTAGAATTAGAGGATTTAGTGACTGGCAACTCTGTGTTTGTTCCTCCAGACAAACCCAGTACCTGTCATTTGTTATCTTGGAGAGAAGCTTGTATTTTATCACTCTTGTAACTCTATTTGAGGCAGCAGTAGATATTCTAGGATTAGGAAAGTAATTTAATTTTAAAATAGACTTAATTTGAGTTCTGTCAACCTTATAATTGTCCCTAAAAGAAATTTTATTACCCTCTTTCACACAGCACAAATACTGATTCATCAAAAGAGAAGATTGTCCATATTGAACCCTCTTTTAAAATTAAAAGATAATCATTGTTTTCAGTCCTTTATAAAGGTGCTCACTCAGATATGGAATTTTAATGTGATGATTATATGGCTTTCCTTCTGTTTTCCACCAAACTATTTACATAGATATTTTTGCTCTCTGAGAACAGTGACAGATGCCACTCACAGATGCTAAGATTCTATGAATGTCCACAGCTGACAAACATCCATTCACTGCAATATTCTGTGAAATGAATGGGATGCTTCTACATTTCCCTGAAATTAGCTCAAAGTACTGAGGTAATTACAGAGAACCACTTGGACTGAAGTGTCATTTTCTAAAACAAAGAAGCCTAATCCAAAATTAGACTAAGTTCTGAAGTCATTACTGCAATTCACAAGCAGCAGCATAGGAGCAACTGCTTCATTTAGAATTTAATTGCCATTTTTATTAATTAGTTTGGGAGAACAGCCCTCAAATAGAGTAAGAATAACAAAACATGGAAGAATAATAAAATCCCCACTCAAGTCTTCAACCCAAATTTCCATCATTCCTTTTGAGTTTGTGGAGAGCTCTCCTGGGTTCTTGCTTACACAATATGACATATCAGCCTAATCAGCAAAGGGGCGTAGAGATGTTTCAGCTTGCAGATCTGTATCAATTCCTCCACAGACTACCTTAGATTCACTTTTAATGTGGTCTTCACTTGCAGTTGCTCCCTTGCTGATCTCCCTCTTGCTGAATTCCCTCTCTTTGAAAATCATCATTGTCACCATCCCCATCCCCCAAGCATATCTCACATTCCTTCTGTGACCTCCTGTCCACCAGCATTCATTCTCTGATACTTTCCACTCTCTTTCTTTCCCTCCCTGGCCTCCCTCTCCTCAGCTGACTCATGTTCATCCACAACTCTTTTCTCTTCTGCACCCTGTTCCTTGGGCTGTCCCTCCTCCAAAATGTCTTACACCTTGCATCCATTACTCTTCTGCACCATGGAATGCTTCTGGAGAAAATCCAGGGACCACTCAGACTTCCTCAATTAAAAATCTGTTCTTTCTTTGTGCTGAGTGTACTTGCTAAACAACTCTCCATCTCCTCCATGATAGCCTGTCATCCTTCCGAATTCCTGCTGCAAATATCTAAATTACCTGCCACTCCAGCCATGTTCTATCCCTCAACTAATCCCCTCACCTTTCACAACAGTCCCTAAGCAACTTGTCCTTGCCTTCAGGTCCCTGCATAATTTCCTGCCTACCTTTCTGCTCTGTTAGCTCTTCTCCCCATCCCTGCTGTAACTCCTTTGACTTCAGTTTGCTTTTTATGTGCTCTTGTTAACTCTTCATATGCAGCAAACAACACTGAGTGAGTCTTATAAATAAACATGCCAGTTACGGTAAACTGTTCTGATAAAATGGTTTCTGTTTTATGTGGTTTAGTTTATTGTGTTTAAGCATGGCATTGTGTAATGTGTACTTTGGTGAGAAAAGTAAGCTCTTTGGTGACAATGGCTGCACTGGATTTTTGGATTTTCTCTGATCACTTCCCATAACACTGAGAAGAGGTAGAAAGAAAATTGTAGCACTGGGTCTTTCTTATCATCCTCACCCGTCTAATGCTAAGAGTAGAAACTGCAGTAAATCCAGTGTTGTCGCCACTGCCAACTCTCTCCCTTTTTATCCCATCCCATATCCCCAGCTGGCCTTTAATCATATAGTGCCCAGAAATGACAGAACTTGGTGTTCCCTAAAAATTAGCAACTGGGGGTTAATATGGAGGGTTAGAATGAGAGTCTTGGAGTCAACAGTTCTGGGTTCTACTTTTGGATCTGCTGTTGTCCTGAGTCAGACAGTAAGTCAAGTCATTATGGCACAGAACTATGGGTACTTAGCACCACTAAAAATCAGGCCATTCACTTCTAAGTGCCTCAGTTTCCTCATCCATAAAATAGGAATAATACTAACCAGCCTATACACTGTTGTTTCTCAAGTGCTCTGAGATCCTTAGGTAAAAGATGCTATAGCAGAATTGTCATAATATTAAAAAAATCTGCAGCATGTTAGCAATTACATTTTGAATATTTATCAGTAGGGTTTTTTCCCAGGATGATAACCCAAAATTATTTCTAAACCTCTTTCTAGAAAGCAGAATTCAGTGATCCAGAGTCAAAGGAAGCTGTAATCCTCTTCATTTCCATTCACTAACTTGGGGGCAAGTTGAAGGGTGACCTGCTGAACGTCTCCCAATGTACAGTATATAATAGGAAAAAAAGTAATAAGAATGGGGGAGAGGGAGAAGGAAGCAAGAGGTGAGAAAGGGGTTGTAGAAAAGGAGGGGCTGTAGAAGCTGCAACAGTGAGTAAAAGTGGAAGGAGGCAAACTAAATCTATGATCATTTATTACTGTAAACTTTCTAGATGAAAACTTTTCCATTCCTCACAACAAAAAAGGGATTCTTGGGATGGCCAACAAGGGACGTCACAGCAATGGTTCACAGTTTTATATCACACTACAGCCAGCTCCCTTTATGGATAAAAAATATGTGGCTTTTGGGTATGTATACTACAAATACGTAATTTTAAAATGTTTTTTAAAAAATACTCCTAGTTATCTAAGACACCATTGCCCAAGATTGAGATTCATCTCTGAGAGGCACAGCACAGAACTCACAGCTCAGGGGCGGAGGGTTTAAGTCACTTTTGCACCCTCCCCATCCGAAGCTACACCAAGGGCTGGAAAGGCTCCTGGCAAAACATAAGGCAGGTCTGGGGCCCTGTCTATGTCCAGGTCTATACAGTAGACTTTTGCTATCATAGCTGTGTTGTTCAGGAGTATGATGAGGTGCTATTTCTGACATAGCTGAGCCAGAAAAAATCCCTAGTGTAGACAGTTATACCTGCAAAACTGCACTCTTACTGGTATAGTGTATTTCGCTCTGGCAGGGTAGAATAAGCTATATTGGAAAAAGTATAGTTTTGCTAGTATAAGCTACATCCATACTAAAAGCACTTTGTCAGTACAGCATACTAGTACAGTTATACTGACAAAGCGCTCCTAATGTAGACCTGGCCTAAGAAAAAGCAGCCTCCCAAAAATTGCAAAGATGTCCTGGGAAAGCAGCTTATAGCTGCCTCTGCGCTGCTTGCGCCAGGGGAATCCTTCCCCAGCCAGAGCCAGGAGTGAAATCCTGGCCCCATTGAAGACAATGGCAAAACTTCCAATGACTTCAATGGAGGCATGATTTCACACTGAAGCTTTTAAGATCCCTTTACCCAGCTAGCGGTTCCTAGCATAAAGAGACTGGGAGTGTGGGGTGCATTAGACTCTCATGCCACGGTGGTTATCGTCTAATGCACCATAGAGGAGTACAGCATTTCAAAAGCAAACAAAAAAAAAAAAGCATACCAATATAACATGCAAAAAACAAACTAAAAATGAGTTCTAACTGGATGTGTTTAAATCAGTGGCATCAGACTTTAATTCCACACTGGACACTGGAGTCTCTTGTTATCTTACCAGGAACTCCCTACTTTAAAAGCACAGGAAATTTCAAGCACTGCTCTTGTAACATTGCCCAATGTATAAACATACTAGGAGCTTACTCCAACAAGAGCAAAGAGTGGCCACAAGGTGTCAAGAGGGCAGTTCAGCACTATATGGAGTTACCATGCTATAAATTGGCACACCACTCCTTACACCTGGGCCTTCCACAGGTATGCAACAGCATCCTGCAATAGCAATAGAAACTTTTACATTAAAATAGCTACTGCACACCTCATTGGCCTGTCCTGGACACAAGTTCCACATCAGTGATCCATTCACAACCTTCTAACATGTCCTCACCCCCTCCCCAACACCTGTACCAAAGATAAGGTGCAGAGTTCTCTACATGAACTGCTAGCAAACCCATGTGTGCAAAGTTTAACACAGGGTCTTATAAGATTGAGCCCCACATATTGCAGCTCAGGACAGTTTAGACAGTGTAGAATTGTAAATTGTTGTATTGGTTTCATGATTCAGATTAATTAAGAAGAAAACTGACCTAAGACTTCAAAAAGAGAGAGAGAGAGAGAGTGTGTGTGTGTGTGTGTGTGTGTGTGTGTGTGTGTGAGAGAGAGAGAGAGAGAGAGAGAGACTAAACCATTTTAATTAAATGCAGAACAATTTCTGACAATATTCCTCTTGACCTTTTTCTTCTTGAAATGGAAGAAGAGTATTAGATATCATGGACACTTGTCACAAAATTCTGGAAAGGTATCTACATGCTGCAACGTTTGTTGCTTTGAATAATTACAGCTACAGATACTTCAAAGTGTAGCATTTTTCTATCTCCTAAAATGCTAAATATTGGGATATTTTCAGAGCAAACAGCTGGAATGTTAGTCTGCTGTGAAGAACAATCCTAAAAGGAAAGAACATATAAGACATGAATCTTTATTTTAAGAGACAGCCATATTGAGAAAACTATAGTTATGTTATTATAGCCTAATAGAAAGAATTCAGGGTTTCTAACTTACTTGCTCTGATCTCTGACAGGCACTGAAGGTAGGTAAACAGTTGTATTCGCTACTAAATTATAGAATTTCCCAATCTTCAAATTGTTATTGGTGCATTTTCCTGATCCTCTATCCATATGTATCATCTATACATATGTATAGTCCTACATTTTTGTTAAATCATGCACTTTTAACATTACTTGTATTGGAAAATGATTACCATGGAACTCAAATGGTCAAATAGATTACTAAAACTGTAGAGCTTTATGGCAGTGATCAGATAATCATAATTTTACTGACTTTTTATGTATATATAATTTCCCCTTTACTTTAGACAGCTGATTGAAGGTACAGAAGTTCTTCAGAAACTGGAAGATGTATCTACGTACAATGAAAGGCCTGTAGTAGAATGTAAAATTATTAACTGTGGCGTTCTTGTGCCTTGATCACAAGCCAATTTACCTTCCCACTGTAATGTGTAAAAATGTGTATGTTTCTGACCAGCCTTTTATAGATTTTTGTAGGCTTTTAAAATCTAAAATAGCATTTTTATATATCTAAACTTTTTAGATTGATTTTTTTTCTATTCTAAACATGTTCATGGCTTGTTCACACACAAATTCTTACATGACTATACTAATGGGCTTGGGAATTTAACTTGATGCCATTATATAGCTATACAAATTATTGTGTAAATATGGATGTCCAGTGAGAGATTACATTACCGTAGGCTGCACTATAAATAATCCTATTAAGTAGAACACCAATTAGCACTACTTCATAAATGAATTTGCTATTGATTGATTGTGATGAGTGGATGCAATTATTTACCTTTGGCCCAATTCTGCCATTCTTGAGTCCACACTAAGTCATACCTTATGCCATGGTAGTAATATTAAAATCATTGCATGTGGGGTAAGGTACAACTCTAACATAAGGGTGGTACTGGGCAGTCTCTGAATATCGGAGGTCTGATCTCACTTACACCAGTATAAATAAGAGTTGCCACTGAAGTCAGTGTCGCTACACCAGAGTAAAACCAGTGTACATAAAATTAGACCCAGGCCCTAGACATATATTTAATTATTTTGTTTACAGATTGTATCACATTATTAAGATATTTGGACCCAACTGAACGCATTAAAATGCTAAAATTACTCCAAAACAGGAAATTATAAACTATAGCCTATTAGCCAAGATATCCATGAGATTTTGCAAAGTGAATAGCAATGAGTAGATGTGGTTTCAATGAGTGTGGAAATTCCACATAAAGAAGTCAATGTTTATCTAAATGCTGTAAAAACACCTTCATTTATGACTTATTACACACACCTTGTTGCCAATTGCCATAGTAGTAATTTCTGAGATGAAAGATCTCTCTTATGCATAGTACAGGAGTAGTGACAGCAGATGGTTTCAGCAGAAGCTGGCAAATGGATGGCAAGAGTGTGGAAAATGAAAAAGCGTCCCAGAATCTCAACAAAGATAATCCATAACAATTAAAATCTCTCTAACATGTCTGCAACTGGCAAAAGAGTCTTTGAATTTTTACTTTACCTTCCTGTGTAAAGCACTCTGAAATTGACAGATGATTTTTGTGTTAGCATTTGGATTCTGGCAATCAGAACCAATAAAATTTCCCACTGTAACTTCACTATAGAATTATTATCTTCACTGCTTCGTTCTATGCCAAAGTTGAAATGGACCAGTTAATACATTTTCTACTTAAAAGAAAAATGACTGGGAAATTATTTGTTAAATGGTGTTTGTTTCTCTTCAGTAACGAGATGCCCATTACGCACATTTTTCCTTTGCAAAAAATATTTACATAAACTACATTAATTCCTTTAGTAGGAAGTACTCATGGGGGATTGTCCGAGTGTGACTGGCACCTTTAAGAGGGAATGTGTCCAGTTCACCTATGACTAGTTAGTGGCCTCTGGATGACTCCTGATAGAAGGCATCTGTCCTCTATAAAGATCCAGTCAACAGCAGTGGCGTAGCCAGGTTTAGAGCACAGGGGGAGCGGAGCTAAAAGGCGTCGGGAGCAAAAAAAGGTGCTGGGAGCAAAAGGCGCCGGAGCAAAAAAAAAAGCTCTGCTCCGGCTGCAGCACAGGAGCAAAAGGCACTGGAGCACAAAAAAGGCACCGCTTCTGCTCAGTGCGGGAGCGGCCGCTCCCCCTGCTCCCCCCATGGCTATGCTACTGGTCAACAGTTGACAAAAGAGAGTAGGAAGGAGGAGCAGGGAGCTTGCAGTAGTTGCATGAGACCTGATAAAACCCTAATTGAAAGCTGGCAGAGAACTGATGAGAGCTTTGGGAGAACATGGCCAGAGCTAGGGAACCCTGCTGATTAATAAGGGTTGTGCAGAAGCCCTTAAAGTAACGGAGGATGAACCAGGTCAGTTAAGGAAGGTTCAGCCAAGGAAAGGAGGGTTGATTCTGGAGAGAGGTTCCCATGAGAAGCTGCTCAGCAGGGATGTAATTTGCAGATGAAAGGGGGAAGCTGGGGAGTGGCACCCTGTGGGGATCCTGCAGAAACCCTGAGTTGAGGGCTAGGAAAGAAGAGTTGCAAGGAGCATGGAGATATGCCAGAAGTGTGGAAGCCCTGGCACAGGAATAAAATAAATAGGGACTTTTTAAGAAGCGACAAAGAGTTCTGTGGCACCTTATAGACTAACACGTATTGGAGCATAAGCTTTCGTGGGTGAATACCCACTTCTTCAGATGCATGCATGCTCCAATACGTCTGTTAGTCTATAAGGTGCCACAGAACTCTGTCGCTTCTACAGATCCAGACTAACATGGCTACCCCTCTGATACTTGGGTTTTAAGAACTCTCTCCCTTTTAAGAATCTGCAGATGGTTACACTAAATTACAGCTGGACATAGGGCTTGAATTGGATTCTGTGCGGGAGAACATTCCTGGGTGTATTAATAATCAGCTGAACACTTTGTCTATGAATAGATCATATACCTGTTATGCATATGAGCCCTGACTATAGTGTTGCAAGGCATTGCCCGCTCCACCGCGGGAGAGTGGGCGGGAGGGGAGTTGGTCCCTGGCATTCTTAAAACGATGA
Organism: Chelydra serpentina; assembly: GCA_037349315.1. NCBI lineage: Eukaryota > Metazoa > Chordata > Testudines > Chelydridae > Chelydra > Chelydra serpentina. The sequence goes on from JBAIAC010000010.1 coordinate 53,370,176, forward strand.
ATGATTTCGGTGGAGATGGAGAGGTGAGAACCCTTGAATGATGCAACCTGGGTGGTTTCTTGCGTGCACTCTGGCCAGGTGTTCAGCTAGGTAAGTGGAGAGGTGTGGGCGGCGCCACTGGACAAATACCAAAAGCCAAGACCTACGCTCGTTTATACCCCTGCAGCTCCCGTTGACAGTGTAAGTCTGCACAACGTGGCGCTAAATGGGGGGGCGCACATGGATTCTGCGGAGCCTCAGCTGCCCCCTTTCTCCTGCTCCTCTGGCTCTACCGCCCCCTCGCTCTCAGCGCACTGGGGGCTCCTCACATTGACGGCTGGAATCGGCCCTTGGCCCTAACTCCCTCACCCAGCCACGCCGGGCCCCGCCCTCTCAGCGCGGGGGTGGGGCGGGTCAGGGCTTGTCGCACTCTCTCACCAGCCCCCGCCTCTCTCACCAGAGGGGCGGGGGCGGGGCTACGGCAGCGTGCGATTGCCTGAGAGGCCGGGACCGCCATCACGTGATGGGGGGTGACGAGGCTGGATGCGGTCACGTGCAGAAGGGGCGCGTTCTGCCACCGCCCTTGTGCTCGGCTGGGGGACTGTTCCATTGTACCAGAGGGGTGGGGGGTGAGGAGCGACGAATGGACGGACCGAATCCTGAGCGGGGGCGGGGCCAGTCGCGAGGCGGTACCCTTCGCTTCTACGTAATAGGTCAGCGCCTCGCCCTTCCCACTTGCTCACGTGACGTAGCTGGGCTGGGAGCTGCGGAGCGAGCGTCGTTGGGGTTGGTGGCGGAGGGGTCCGATCCGCCCAGCCAGTCACACGCCGAGCCATGGGCCGGACACCGGGGTTCCTGCTCGCCGCTGCCTGCGTGTCCCTGCTGTGGGGGGCGGCGACGGCAGGTGAGGAGGGAGCTGGGGTGGGGGCGGCTCCTGCTGGGGCCGGGGGTTATAACCGGTGGAGGCCGCCCCTCCCCCAACTTCGAGCGCTCTGGCGGGGCCATGCCCCGGCGCCCAGCAGCAGTTCGCTCCTTCCCCGGCCGGGGGCGGGGGTGACGCGGGGGCGTCCTCGGGCCGGGCGCTGACAGGGCCGCGTGCAGCCGGAGCGCCCTGCTGTCCCTAGCGCGGGGGGCCCTGGGTGGCCGTCGCGGCTCCACCGGCTCGGGTGGGAGCGGGTCTGCCTAAGCTCGCCTCCGGGGCGTGACTCCCCGGTGCCCTGCGGCCGCTCCGCGCTGCCCAGGAGACTTGGTAGCAGCCGGCTGCGTTGCAGGCGCGCCCAGCTTGTTTACTCGGGTGCTGGAGCCAGTTCCCGAACGCGCAGCTTGCTGGTGTTAGTCGCCGCTTGCAGCAGGATCACAAACAGAGCCACTTGTCGGATTTGAGTAACCCAGGGCAGGAAATGCCCAGCTCTGCCTCCCGAAACCGTGATTTATAGTTGGTGTAAAAAAATGCAAAGACCCCTGGGAGGAAACAGCGCCGCAGAACTGAGTAACCAGCCCACAGATCCTGGTCTTGAGAAATCAGGCGAATAAACTGTCACTTTGGAGTTTTTGATAGCTATGTACTCAAATCCACAATAGTTTATTGCATGCATCTAGACAACTTAATGTTGTGTTATAGTGTATATTTATGTACGTGTTAATTGGCACTCCCTACATTAAGGAAATGCATCACTAGTTAAGGCTAAGATTATGTCATGGAGCTGGCTAGTTGCTGCCAGCAGCAGGGGTCCCCACAGCAATCCAGCCTTTGCGACTGGTAGGGGACCCTCTCGCAGCTCCCTAGAAGCTGCGGGTGGTGGGACCCTCCCCTCCTACAACTGACTGGCCCGCCATCGGTGGTGACCCCTGAGCTGTCTAGTCACTGCTGCTGGCAGGGGTCCCTCCTGCAGTGGTTCAGCCACTGTGTGCAAGCGGGGCCACCCCACAGCTGCCAACGGCAGAAGGACCCCAGAGCTGCTCATTGGCCATGGGTGGGGAGAGGGGGAGGCAAAGCTACCTAGCTGGCAGCAGCAGAGGGACCCCGGAGCTGCTCAGAGGCAGGGGGGCCACCCTGCAGCTCCTCTATCACTGGGCAGCGAGGGACCCCTGCAGCTCCCAGCCCTACAGGGCAGCAGGGGGGCCCTCCCAGCCACTGGACAATGGGGTCTCTACAGCTCCCAGCCTCTGAAGTGGGGGGCAGGGTGCTGGGCCCCATTTTGTCAGGGATGTTTTTAGTAAAAATCAGGACAGGCTTCCATGATTTTTTGTTTATTGCCTGTGACCTGTCCCTGACAAAATCGTAGCCTTAACTATAATTACTTGAAGATTGTCCTATCCAATGTTTTGTTAAACATTTATTCTCAGAATGACCTTGTGTGAAAGGTAAATATTAGTACTTGCTAGGGAGGAAGTGACTTGCTAAAGCCTCACATCAATTCAGTGACATTAGAAACCAAGACTCACTATTGCTAATCATATGCTTAATCCACTAGATCACCATGTTTTTAATCACTTCAATACTGGTCTTGGTACATCAAATTTAGGGAAATATAAGACAAAAAATGTGTATGGGTGAGAATTTCAGTACTTTACATAATGTATTCAAAAGATCATTATAAAAATATCATGACTTCTGTTTATAATAGTTAAATGCAGTAGATCCAAGTACAGCATGTGTAATCACATGGACAAAATTAGCTGTTTATACAGTCAAATCTTTAAAAGCCTTTATAGCTTTGTTTGAAACAAAATGAGACTGGACATGAGTCATTAATATGGTAAAATCATATTGACTGTTCACATAATTGGTATTTTTATATTACTTCTGCCAGTAATTCTGTGTCCTGCTATGATTTGCATCATCCTCTTCAGCTTAAGAGGACAGAGTAAATCCAGGTGGGGCTGCAAGTGAGGAGTTTTGATAGAGGAGCAGTTTCCAGTCACCCCTCCTCAAAAGCTGAAGAGACGGGCTGAAACCCACTGTATCATTATCTACTCCAGTTGTCATATAAACAGGTCAGGGGTCAGCAGCACGTTATGAACTTGCAGTTTTTGTCAGCTAAGTCTATAGTACCGAGCTTCAGTTCCTTTTGAGATGAGAAGCTTTCTCTGCAGAAGCATTGAAAGCAAGAGACTCTGTGGGGCTCATTGCAGCTTTTGACTTCATGCAGCCCGAACTGAAACCTTTTAGAGTACCTGGGATGGCATCTGAAGATCTGACTCCTTGTGACTGAATTATTCCAATCATTCAGGTTCATAGTAAAAGTTCCATTTTTGAGATGATGTAGTGGTACACTTGCACCACAGTGGTCAGGCAGACACAACTTTATTATTCTATTATTTGTATTACCGTGATGTCTAAGAGCCCTGGTCATGGACTGGGACCCTATTTGATAAGCACTGTACAAACAGAACAGAAAGATGGTGTAGTCTAAAGAGAATGCAGTCTGCACCGAGAACCTTAACAAAGCTGTTATCAGACGCCTTATTTTGGCAGCAACTTCTGTCCTGCCATCTCCATTGAAGTGCCGTGCCAAGTTGCTTGTGTGGCATTAAGGGGAAGTATCTGGAGATGGGTGCTATTCTGATTCTATTCAGTGTATGGTCATTGGCCATATACATCTCTACAAAAGAGGAGAACCTGCAGACTGAGCTGATTTTTGGATCCATGCCTCTCTAGGAATTGTGACCATAATTGATGGGTAGCTGGTTCAGCTACCCTATGTGAATAGGATTGGTGTGTCCTCACATTGTGTTTATGAGCTGGTAAAGATGAAAAGGTCTAAGGGAAACCCTTTTTCCTGGAAAGTGGAGAAATGGGCAACAATGTCTTTGAGTAAAACTCCTCTCTCAATTCTGAGGCAGCCTTATCCAGAAGAAAGGGCTGAATTCAAGGCCCTAGAATCCTGAGCTTCATTGCTGTGGTTGGTCTTCATGTGGCTGAAGGGTTTACCAGTCTATACTTTCACCTCAAAATGTGGATTACCAGGTCTACAGTGCCAAATGTCAGTGCAGGTGGCTTAATATGACTCCGTCTCTTCACAAGGAAATGTGAAAGGTCACTCAGGCCAGGTGAATGCCTTGACTTCAAGTAATAAATTATCTTTAATTTGTATGGTGGCAAGAGCTGCTGTTTCAAGAGTGATGTCTGCAAGTACCTTGGGGCTGTAAGACAAAGCTCACCTCCAAGATTTCTTGCTCTAGGACAGATCCAGTATATTTGAAGTCTGGCAGAGGATTTATCTGCGCCAGCAGGTGTCTGCTCAGCTTCAGAGGCTGGATGATTTGATCTCAGTAGTATCTTTAGACATACTTTCATGTGGAAACCATTCTGACCTGAGATCTTGATAGACGTGAGCAACATAGGACATGTACCTATCCAAGTGACAGGACATTTCTCGTCTGGTTCCAATCTAAGGATAATCTCTAATTACAACTGGAATTCTGATTTAGTAGTAAAAGCTGTGTTCACTCCCAGGTGGAGAAGCTGTTAGTTTCTCCCAAGTAAAACAGTACATCACCTTAAGAAATCTTAGTATTCCAAAAAATAAGCAGGGTTAAGTTAGACAAGCTGATGACTCTATTTATAAAAACAGAAGTACCAGGTCACGCCTGTTGAGAAACCCAGTGAGAGTGGGTGGACTCTGTCCTATAAGCCATTCTTGGTTTTCAGTTACCTAGCATCTTTCCTCCCAACTATCTCAAACTACTCGTAACAGACCCCATATGAGTGAAGATATATGCTCAGCAGAAAGGAAAGATTAGTTTTGGTATTTTGGGTTTTCAATTCTGCAATGTAGTAACCTTGACATTTGAATCCTGAGGGAAGCTTCCACTTCTTACCCATCCACAGCTGTCAGGTCTAGTTGCAATTATTCCTATTAATGCTTAGACTGTTATTCTCAATAGCATTGTATAGTACTTGTCCACTCCAGGAGCCAGGATAGAGTACTAGAGTATGGAAGAGTCAAATTTTAACACTTTTTTGTTGTTGTTGTTTTATCAGCTAAAATATGTGCTTAAATAGATAGCATTCACTGTGCAGCAGCACGCAGAAGAGACTTTTGGTCCTGCTAGCATAGTCTCTTTGGAGAGCCAGTTGTGAGACTTAGGTTTAATATGTTCAAATAACTTTGTAGAGAACCAGCATCAGTCCCATGAAAACTAGTTGCCAGTGTGGTAAAACAGGAAAACTGTTTTCAGTTTGGTCTCTTCCACACTCTTTTGGTACAATTGTAACAAATCAGGGCTTCTACCAGTTAGGCCAGCATTAACCAATTCCATTTTGTTGCTTTCTCCCGTAAGTCTTTAACTGACTCTATTTTCTGTTGTCTCTTCCCTTTATAGTAAAGGCTTTTTCAAAATACTCCTGTGAAGTCTTGTTGGCAGACTTAGGGTACGTCTACACATCAAAGAAAAACCCATGGCTGGCCCGTGCCAGCTGACTCTGGCTCATGGGGCTCAGTCTGTGGCAGGGCCGGCGCTACCATTAGGCGACCCTAGGTGGTCGCCTAGGGCGCCAGGATCTGGAGGATGGCGTTTCAGGTCCCTCGGTGGCCGCCAGCGGTAGAGGCTGCCGCCGAAATCCCCGGTGGCAAAGAAGCTGCTGCCAAAGTGCCACCAAGGACCCCGGCGGCATTTCGACAGCAGCCTTTCCCACCGCTGCCTAGCGTGGCAAAAAAGATGGCGCCGCCCCTGGTCTGTGGGGCTCTTTCTCTGCTGTGTAGGTGTCTGGGCTCGTCTGGAGCCTGAGCTCTGGGACCCTCCCACCTCACAGGATCCTAGAGTCTTGAGCCCAGACGTCTACATAGCAGTGAAGCAGCCCCAGCCCTACTGCCATGGCCCTGCTGTGGATTTTTGTTTCCTGTATAGGCATACCCTTAGTTCTTTTCACTCTTGTAAGTTTTCTGTTCTCTATTTAGATTCTCATGAGCTTTATTAAATGTATTTGGAGACCACTACATAAGGTATAATTGGCATTTCTGGGGCATGGCATTGGAATAGCAATAGTATTGTTGGCCAGGAGTAAAGTGCATTTTAATCTACTTGAGCCTAATGCATGTGTAGTTGAAGTCGCTAACAATACTTGAGAGGAAAAAAGATAATCTATGGGTTAACCACAAGACTAGGCGTTGCCAGATCTGGGTTCTGTGCCATGGATTTGTGTGAATTTAGGCATGTCACTTCTCTGTGCTACAGCTTCTTATCTGAAAATAAAGATGCTTTGTTGGGGAGTTGACTCAGTTCATATGTAAACACTTTTGAGGATGTTATTGAGGCCCTCCATTCATAGGTGCTAATAAGTAAAACTGAGATCTGTGTTTTAAAAATGCTAGAAAACTAATCCCGTTGTCTTTGGGAGAGTTGCTCTCCTGATAATGATCAACTGGCCCATAATTAAATGTTTTCCTTTTTTCAGCCAGCTGTGCAGATTTTAAAACCTGCAGTGAGTGTGTTAATAGCGCTATCGCAGAATGCAAGTGGAGTCAGTGCAAAGGTAAACATCTGGAAAAACTAATATTTAATAACTAGACATGTCTTTGGGTCTGATTTCACAAACATTTACAAGGGGTGGTGAATGATAACTCTGTTTTCCTGGATAACATAGTAGACTATCCCTTATGTAAGTTAGCCTATTTATTTACATTTTAGTTGTGCCCAGAAGGCATAATCAGAATTAGGGTCCCATTGTGCTGGGCACTGACCACATATCGCGTTAAGATAGTCCCTCCCTGATGAGTTTAGATTCTAAACATGAGACACAGAAGTGGATGAAACAATTAGAACAAGGAGAGGAAATGAGGGTAGTGGTGATGGGATAGTACATGGTTATGTAGACTACCCATATAAGGTCTTATGGAGGATCTCTCTCTCCATAGTTAATAGAAAGCAAGTCTCAAACATTACCGGCCCAGTTTGGGGGTTCCTCTCAAAAGGTTCTTTCCACTACAAAATCAGTATATGTAGTCTTTCCAGAGTTCTCTGACAAAATTCGAGGCACTGTGGACAATCTGTTTGAGAGGACTATGGACAAATAAGTGTGCTAAATGTCTTGAAACTTAACAGGCTACATTAACACTGAATTGCTATGTAAAAATGGATGTCAGTTTGATCAAAACAGATAAATATGAATTCCTCTTAAATTGGAGGTTAAATTCTGCTTTAGATATATCGCACAACTTCCATTTATTCTTAGTGGAAGTCATTGTGCAGTATCTCAGAACTGGGCCTGGAGTATTTCTGCCCTAGTTTTCCAAACATAGTATCAGTAAACGAAATAGTGCGTTTAATGTTTTATTTAAACTTGTCTGACTCTGTTTATATCCACATACCTTTTTCAAAATGGTACATAAGCGGGTATCTGTAACTAGAATATATTACAAGAGGTATTGCACTGATTGCTTACAATGCTTATTTGTTCAGTCTTGTTTTACAAAAACATACTTAATGTCATTAATGATGGTACTCATTTAATACACTTGAATCTTGTCCATTGAAATAGTCTTAATTCTAATATCCAAGAGACTGACATCCCCAGGGAAGCCCCCGTAGAACATTAATTCTTTTACGAGATTAACATAATTTGCAATTGATAGATTAATAATAATATGCTTTTTCTGAGAAATTGTCAATATAAAAATCTTTTCCTACCACTCCTTGATATTACTTTTTTTTTTTGACAGGATCAAACTTTTCTTGTGGCAATGCAACAGAACTTAACTGTACTGTCATTTCACAGTGTTTTTGTAAGTATCTAGATATTCTTTAGGTCCGATCTTAATGCAGTCTTTTCCAAGTTGTGTTATCTGAGACAATCTTCCTATTCTTTACAACTTCCAGTGCAATAGTTATCAGCCTCCACTAACATACCTTGTATCAGTTGTATAAGCAAATCTGTATAGTATGTAAGCTTTAAGAGAACTGTCCAGTTAAACCTACATTTACATTTATAACAGATTAAAATATGCTTTCTTGTACACTAATACCGTACATATTGCCTTTTATTAAGCAGCTTACTTCACTTAAAAAAAAATAAAACCAAGTTCATTTGGCTACCATCTTAGTTTTTGTTAACTTGTTGAAAGTGGACCAATTTCTGCTCAGCTACTCTGTTAGTGGTATGTTGCATCTGAAAAACTGTTGAAATATTACTGTGTTCTTTATGGTGACTAGCCTTACATATTTTTTCTTTAAACCACAAGATGCTATTTCAAAATAGGTTAAAAGGTCTGACTTCCATCTGGAGTGTTATAAAGGCTGTAGAACAACTGTTCAGCTTTCAGTTTCATATGACCGCAGTAGAGAGAGTCAAAAAGTCTTGAAGTACAGGGGCTGGCTTTCCGGAATTAGGTATGTGCAAAATTGCGTGCTTAACAGATATACCTAGTTAAGCATATAATTTAGGCACCCAATTTTGCATAAATAATTTGTCCATGCCATACTTGGAAAAGTGGACTTATGGTATCTAAATTACTCTTAGACTGCATTATGGATTACTCCTTCATGACAGGTGTGTATTTTCAGACTGGAAAGCAGGTAGAAAATCACCCTTTCTTAATCAAAACTTACCTAAATACTCATGTAGAGATCTGTTGATGTGGTGGATTAAAATTTTTACTGTTTCACTCTTATAGCACTGCAGAGCCAATACAGCTAGAGAGATCTGGGTTTCATTGTAGTTTATACACAAATAGACTAGTTAAATTTTGGCTATAGGATCTTTGTTACGATAATTAAGGCTGCAAGTTTGTGGGCCTACCTCAGGGACATCTCAGGCAGGCCCTGCGCCAGGAGCACTGGCTGCTGCCGGGGCAGTCTCTTGGGCCACCACGTGCTGCCGCCCGCCCTTCCCACCCCCAACAACAGTTTGTGTGTCTGGGAGGGGGCATGGGGTTGGGGCACGGAATGGGGTGAGGTGGACTCTGGGCTGCGCTTACCTGGGGGTCTCCCCAGAAGTGGCAACATCCGCTAGGCGGAGACATGGCCAGGCAGCTCTTTGGGCTGCCTATGCCCAGAGTGGCTTTGCAGCTTCCATTGGCCGGGAACCACAGCCAATGGGAGCTGCGGGGAGGTGCCTGCAGGCAGAGGTAGTGTGCAGAGCTGCCTGGCCATGCCTCCGCATAGCAGCTGAGTGAGGGGGATGTCACCACTTCCGGGGAGACCCCCAGGTAAGCACCACCCAGAGCCTGCCTCCCCATGCCACTGCCCCGTCCCACATCCAAACTGTGCTGCTACTGAGAGTGCGGGGGGGAGGATAGGCACGGAGCCAGGTAGGGAGCCTGCCCACCCTGCCAAACCCCACCCACCCCCAGCACTAGCGGGGGCCCTGGGCAGCCACACACCCACAAGTCATGGACGGTCACGGGCCATAAATTGCAAACAAATGGACATCATACCAAAAGGACTAAAGGTAAAAAATCCATTACAATCTACTTACCACACAGACTATGCTGAGAGATTGTGCCTCACACTCTCAAAGAAACTGCGAAACCACCTGATCAACATCCTATACAGCAAACAGGGAAAGATTAAGACTGAGCTCTCAAAACTGGATACTCTTATGGAAAACCAACCTTCCACACACACTTCTTCATGGACTGACTTTACAAAAACTAGACAAGCCATTTACAACACAAGCTTTGCTTCTTTACAAAAGAAAAAGGACACTAAGCTATCTAAACTGCTGCATGCTACAAGGAACCACAACAGCAGTTCCCTTACCCCACCCAACAATATTGTTAATCTTTCCAGCTATACTCTCAGCCCAGCAGAAGAATCTGTTCTTTCTCGGGGCCTCTCCTTTTGTCCCTCCAGACCCACGAACATGATACAGTTCTGCAGTGACCTAGAATCCTACTTTCGACGTCTCCGACTCAAAGAATTTTTCCAACAGACCTCTGTACAACATACTAAGCCACAGAATCCTTCCTACCAAAACTACAAAAAGAAGGATTCTGCGTGGACTCCTCCTGAAGGTCGAAACAACAAATTGGACTTCTACATAGACTGCTTCCGTCGCCGTGCTCGAGCTGAAATTGTAGAAAAGCAAAATCACTTGCCCCATAACCTCAGCCGTGCAGAACACAACGCCATCAACAGCCTCAGGGACAACCCTAACATCATAATCAAAAAGGCTGACAAAGGAGGAGCTGTCGTCATCATGAATAAGTTGGAATATGAACAAGAAGCTGTCAGACAGCTCTGTAACTCCACATTCTACAGGCCTTTATCCTCTGACCCCACTGAGGAGTACCAAAAGAAACTGCACCATCTGCTCCAGAAACTCCCTGGAAAAGCACAAGAACAAATTTGTACAGACACGTGCCTAGAACCCCGACCAGGTACATTCTATCTGCTACCCAAGATCCATAAACCTGGTAATCCTGGACGCCCCATCATCTCAGGCATTGGCACCCTAACAGCAGGATTGTCTGGCTATGTAGACTCTCTCCTCAGGCCCTATGCTACCAGCACTCCCAGCTATCTTCGCAACACCACTGACTTCCTGAGGAAACTACAATCCATCGGTGATCTTCCAGACAACACCATCCTCGCCACTATGGATGTAGAAGCCCTCTACACTAACATTCCACACAACGATGGACTACAAGCTGTCAGGAACAGTATCCCCGATACTACCACGGCTAACCTGGTGGCCGAACTTTGTGATTTTGTCCTCACCCACAACTGTTTCACATTTGGGGACAATATTTACCTTCAAGTCAGTGGCACTGCTATGGGTACCCGTATGGCCCCACAGTATGCCAACATTTTTATGGCTGACTTAGAACAACGCTTCCTCAGCTCTCGTCACCTAACACCCCTACTCTACTTGCGCTACATTGATGATATCTTCATCATTTGGACCCATGGAAAAGAAGCCCTTGAGGAATTCCACCATGATTTCAACAATTTCCATCCCACCATCAACCTCAGCCTAGACCAGTCCACACAAGCGGTCCATTTCCTAGACACCACTGTGCTAATAAGTGATGGTCACATTAACACCACCCTATACCGGAAACCTACTGACTGCTATACTTACCTACATGCTTCCAGCTTCCATCCTGGACACACCACACGATCCATTGTTTACAGCCAAGCTCTAAGATACAACCGCATTTGCTCCAATCCCTCAGACAGAGACAAACACCTACAAGATCTCTATCAAGCATTCTTACAACTACAATACCCACCTGCTGAAGTGAAAAAACAGATTGACAGGGCCAAAAGAGTACCCAGGAGTCACCTACTACAAGACAGGCCCAAAAAAGAAAATAACAGAACACCACTAGCCATCACCTTTAGCCCCCAACTAAAACCTCTCCAGCGCATCATCAAAGATCTACCACCTAGCCTAAAAGATGATCCCTCACTCTCACAGATCTTGGAGGACAGACCAATCCTTGCTTACAGATAGCCCCCCAACCTGAAGCAAATACTCACCAGCAACCACACACCATACAACAAAAACACCAACCCAGGAACCTATCCTTGCAACAAAGCCCGATGCCAACTCTGTCAACATATCGATTCAAGTGATACCATCACAGGGCCTAATCACATCCGCCACGCCATCAGGGGCTCATTCACCTGCACATCTACCAATGTGATATATGCCATCATGTGCCAGCAATGCCCCTCTGCCATGTACATTGGCCAAACCGGACAGTCTCTACGCAAAAGAATAAATGGACATAAATCTGACATCAGGAATCATAACATTCAAAAACCAGTAGGAGAACACTTCCACCTCCCTAATCACTCAGTGACAGACTTGAGGATAGCAGTGTTACGACAGATTAACTCCAAAAGCAGACTTCAAAGAGAAACTATTGAACTCGAATTGATATGCAAACTAGATTGCGTTGCCTCCGGATTAAATCGAGATTTGGAATGGCTCGGCCATTACGTTAATTGAATCTATTTCCCTTAAGTTAACGATCCTCATTCACACCTGTGTGACCATCTTGTTTCACTTCAAAGGTTTTTCTTCCCCTGCTGTTATGGTTCCTCTCAACTAATTAGCCTCTTAAGGTTGGTCTATGCACCTCGACCTTATCATGTTTCTCTGACTGTATAAATATCTGTCTACTGTGTATTTCATTCCATGCATCCGATGAAGTGGGTATTAACCCACGAAAGCTTATGCTGAAATAAATTTGTTAGTCTCTAAGGTGCTACAAGTTTTTCTTTCTTATTTTCGTTTTGTTTACAGCCTGTGACCTGTCCGTGACTTTTACTAAAAATACCCAGGGCCTTACGTTGTACTTCACTTCTGATTTCAGATTGTTTTAGGGACTGGCAATTAGAAAAAACTCTTTGTAAACTGATTGCATTTGCCCTGGAGACACTAAGGCAAATATGGAACCCCAGAATGCCACTTTTTACTAAGCCACTTTCTAGTAGAACAGCACTTTACTGTCATGTTAAACTGTCGGTTATGTCAGAACGAGTAGAAGAACTCCAATCTATTCCCATTAGGTTTTCAGTGAGACTGTTATTTCTCCCATTATACCAAGTGTTACTTGACTTCTACATATCCAAGAACTGTTAGATTGTATCCTGGGAATTTGGTGGGGCCTCCTTTAGAAAGAAATCTTAATGAATCTGCTGCCCCGCAAGTAACATGCATTGTAATCAGTGCTTAGAACAGAAGTTCTAACAGCTTCTTAGACTATATGGTCAGGTTTTACTTTCTGGTACTCACTGGAAGGAAAGCTTTATCTAAACTCAACCTTTTGGACCACTGAAGATGTCCCAGCTTTCAGTATACATTTTAATCACCCAGCAAGCCAGAGCAAATGCATATCTGCTTGTGGAATCTAGCTCCAAATTGAACTTGAATTGTTATGGGAAGACTTTCTAAGACACAAAGGGGAACTGGATGCCTAAATCTCTCTTAGGCATCCTGCCCAGTTTCCAGATCCAAAGCCTGGGTGTGCATCCACCAGTTAGCCACAGCAACTCTTCAGAGTCTGCGGTAGCCAGTTGGAACATTCCATGACACTTGTGCTAAGCCTTGTGGTGAGAGTCCAGGCTTGGCCTCTGTTAGTCTGTTTCTGGCTTGAATTACCCCGTGTCTCAATTTTGCTTGGTTGAGGTATTCTGCTCCCACAGTTTAGTGTTACTGTAGTGCAGTGAATTCTCTTCCAATCTTTTTGGTACTTCACAATAGCCTTCATAACGGTCCATTAAGCATTTTACTATCCTTATCCTTTACTATCCTGGTTTATGTTTGCTACAATCTTGTAAGTTTACTTTATTTTTTTACACACAATTCTACAGATTCACCTACTGCTGCTACCACAGCTGCTAATGTTACCACAGCTAATGCTACCACAGCTGCTACTGCTACCACAGGTAAAAAAAGAAATATTTGCTGTAATGAACTGATAACTGGGCTAAGTAAGATAACTTTAAGCAAACTTTGGTAGAAGAACCCTTGTTTTACAAACTAATTGGGAATAAGTAGTTCATAAAATTGAACATCTCAGCTACAGTAGGTACAATGCATAACTTTCTTGTCCCACAAACCACTACGAAGGAATTGCCAGTGATTGAAGGCATGGGAATATGAAGGGAAGTCAACTTGTTCTTCATCTACATAATTTTTATTTAATTTCCTGACTGGGAAAAAAGTTGGTACACAACTGCTTATTCATAAGATTAGTGCTCATAAAACTAAGGGTCTACGGTGTAAGTGAAACAGATTTATAGCTGAGGGAGTTGTCTCAACTGATGTTTGAAACATCAACAATATTTGTTAGTGCTTGATACAAAGCAAAGAACTATGCTGTCTAATGAACTAAATCATTTATAATAGCTTGAGAACCTTAAGTATTCAAGTAACGATACTGCACCAAGACTTACATTTTAAATATACATGTGGTAATAGCTCAGAAAAATTTGTCTATAAAAATTTACTTAACTGCACAGCATTATAAGTATCTCTATTCTTTGTGTACATAGTCTGCATTTTTAAGGGTGGTTGTTCTTGCTTGAGTGAAATAAGAACCTATTAAAAACTGAAGCAATTACAAAAATAGAGCTTACAAAAGTGATACATCGGTACATTTGAACTTGGAAGTTTCTCTCTACAAAACAGCTAATGTCACCAATGCAACTTCACCTGCTGCTTCATCTGCTGCTTCAAGTACTCCAGTTCTCTCAACAATCAGTACACCAGGTAACTTTTTTTTTTCTTTTACTGTCAGTTTAAGTATTTACAAAGATTTTTTTTATTTTTATTTTTATTTTTTTTTATTTGGAAAAAAAGTTACTTAGTAGGTGAAAGGAAGTAGTGAAGAATAGTAACAGCAGGTATGCCAGAAAGTCATGACCTTGCGTGCCACAATTACCTTTATCAAGATGGTATATCTGTTGTGAGATGTTTCCTTGACAGTAACAAACACTGCTCAGTGAAATTTCAAAGTAAGTAAATTGGCCAAATTGAGCAGCTTGACTGGCTTCATTTCAGCCATTTTGTTAAGTATAGCTGCACAAAAGCAACTTGTGAAGTCCGGTGACTGAGTTAAAATATTAAACTTGCACTCCTGACATAACCCTGGGTTAAATACTCTAACGCAGTGTTTCTCAATCTTTTTAATACCAGGGACTGGCTTGCTCCTTCCTAGACTATGTCGGGGAGATCTCAGGGACTGGTGCTGATCCATGGACCAGTTGTAGAGAAACACTACACGAACCCATGTTGGGCAACACCAATAGGGCCCAACTTAAAAGGCTAGGTCTTGAAGTTAAACTAACAAATTATACCACCTAATGAAATATATTCGAAAAGGGAGGTAGTTTTTAAAAGCCTATCCATTTGGTGATGGCTACAACACCCTGTGCATTGTGATGAGGTAGATCTAAATCTTAGTTACACATTGCTAGAATTTATTTAACAGATGGGAGACTATTCAAGCACAGATTTTATAGAGTTCTTTAGTAAGGTCATTCACTAAATATGAGCAGAACAATAGATTGGGGCAGGTAGCAGAAGAGAGGATCTCGCCTCATTAGGGAAATTATTTTTGGCCTTCTGTGGGAGTCCTGAGGTATGAATGATGGGTATCATTCTTACAGTACAACAAAAGTTTGGGTAATGGTATTTTGAAGTACAGATTTAGTTTAACTGAGATTCTTCAGTGAAGTGGGGATGAAACCAGTTCTTACAAGAAGTTCAAAGTAGCTTTTAGTTCTGGTCTGGCATACTTTAGTGTACAGTAAATCTGTTTCATTGAAAGGTACAATCTTCATACACCAGTGGCTTTCAACCATTTTTCATTTATGGACCCTGAAAAAATTTCAAATGGAGGTGCAGACCCCATTGGAAATCTTGGATATAGGCTGCAGATCACAGGTTGAAAACCACTGCTGTAAATGTTGCTTAAACAGATCCTCAAACCTGGGAGTACTAAGGAAGGAAGTGAGGAACTGTTGGCAAACGTCATGCTTAGGGATTGTCAAGAATACACACTGTGCTTTCTTAATCGGTGTTTAATCTCAAACCTCTTACTGAACAGATTCATAGTACAAGAAGGAAAACACCAAATTCTGTACTAATATTTACTGTAAATGTGACATCCACTTGTTAAACTATAATCTATTAATTTGTTTAACAGGTACAACACATGCTACTGAGAGTCCCCCTAAACCAGCTCCTCACAAGTCTACATTTGATGCTGCCAGTTTCATTGGTGGGATTGTCCTTGTGCTGGGTCTGCAGGCTGTAATCTTCTTCCTGTATAAATTCTGCAAGTCCAAAGATCGAAACTATCATACTCTCTAGAACCTGTCATTTTACAATGGACTAGTAGCCCAACACCTGTAGTTCACTGAACCAAAATATATTCTCTGTCCCGTATGGAACACCACAGTTCAGAATATCCTTTACATTTCCAAAACAAGACTTTTTGAAAGGATGATATTTTTGTAACACTATACTTGGCAAGAGGTGTGGTATGAATCCTCTGGCTCAACAGAGGTATTCAATATGCTGCATGAGTCCTTGTGATTTATCTTATTTTTCTTTAGTGGCTGCAGCTGTGGGACTTTTCTTTTTTTAAACTTGACATGCCAAATGTAGACTTACAATGATTCTTGTATTCAGTGGTAACACTGTCTTGAGTAGACAATCTCACGATAATGATTGTGGAGGCGGATTTAAACAACCATAAGTGCAGTATCCCTATAATTTTATCAAGATATGAATCATCAGTGACTGACTTCTGGGAGTGAAATACCATTTGTGCTAGCTTGTGGCTCTTGTAGTGTACTGCGAGGAAGGTTAACAAAGGTTTGTAGAAGTAGAAACTGTCTTCATAAAATATCTTGGATGAAAATAATGCCAAACCCATATTTTTCTACATGAGAATTAAAGATGCCAACCAGGAATTGTATTGCACATTTTAATTTCTTTAATTTTGCCTTTTCAGTTGTTATAACTGGAAGGGTGGTGAGAATATTTCCCCTTCATGTAAGAGGAAATAAAGTCCAGTGCCTTAAAGAGTAAAAGGTAGGTTGCAAATTCAAATGTTTGTGCCATTTTTATTTGAATCAAAGTTAAAGGCTGATGCAGTACTAGCCTAATAGAGTAAAGTAGAGTACACCCTTCCAATCTCAACATTCACTACAACAAAAACATGGCTAACATTTTATTTTCTGACCTTTTGAGAAGTTGACTACTTTTGTGAATGAGGGACTGGGATATTTGACTAATTTTGAAGATGAACTAGATTTTCCATTAGTCTCAAATTATTTCTGGCCTGTAACAAGGCAAGCATAGGAAGGCTATAGCATAATTCCACATTCCTGACTTCAAAAGGGCACCAACTTAATCACATTTGTCTGAATTTTTTTTATCTATTATTGTTAGAGGTGTTCAATATTACTATAACAGAGAAATGGTTTGCTTTGTGCATAGTAAGTTTCACTGTTCTCCGCTGCCTACAAACACTTTCTCCTCCTCTTTGTGTGGGCCTTTGATGCAGCACTATGGGAGTGAAACAATTATAAGATAACATTGGAAATGGACTGGGCAGGCATAGCACTTGAAGCTACATTTAACTATTGAAATTGACTAAATTTCAAATGGATGGTGTTCCTTATCCCCGTTTTGAGGAAATTCTATAGCCTTATGCAGCTACTGACTTGCATGATTTAAATGTTTACCTTAAACTGGGTGTTTAAATATTGACAGCATGATTACTAATACATTAAGTCATGGCAATATATGGGTTTTATAACTTAAGTAAATGGAAAAGCATTTTAGTTGCAGTGAGTTATATTTCCTCATGCTCTTCTACCTTGGAAAGCATTCACTTTCTGTTATGCTGCATAGAAAACTAAACTTGCTATATAAAATAATTGTTACCAGACAGTGCTGTACCTTCAGAGAATTGCAGGTTAATATACTCCTGACAAAAGCCAGGCAGTCAGCTCAGGTTTATTAAACAGACTGACCACCCAACTTCCAGCAAGCACCGTTTGTCTGGATTGGATGGTGTATCCTTGGCCTTATATTGTAAAATCATTTAGTCTGTCATTCCCATCGCCTTAAATTGTTTCATAACTTAATTTGGGCAAAGGAACATGCTCTATGCACTTATTTCTAGAATGTGACAAATAAGACCTCCCACTTTACACACAGTAGAGATTCCCAGTAGTATTCATAAAACAATTTTTAGTATTGTGCCTAATTCTCTAGAAGCTGTCTAACATTTTGGTCTTAAAAACTTGCAGCAAAAGGCTACGGGACACTTAAGGAAAACAATGGCACAGTTAAACCTGGAGCTGATTAATTTAATTACTGTGTAAAATTTTGGTAAAATGGTTTAGTCTCTCACTGATCTTGATTTATGTTAGAAAATGTGCTCATTAAGCAAAAATGTAATCATTTTCAAGTGCCTTAATTGTTTTAAAATCTCTGGCCTCAGATTTATTGGAAAAACTAGGTGGGAAGAAGGGGGTAACTTGCCTTAGTTACTAGAGTAATCCCTTGGTGTCAGCAATTGCTACTTTCCAAGACTTAGGAAACCCAGGATCTTGGTGCCATTGATGTCAATCTTCAGGAAGCTCTAATTTTGTAATGCACAGTTATTGCAGAACTATAGGTTTAGTCTTGTTCTAGGAAGGTGTAAGTTTTGTGCAGCAGCCTATATGCTTGCCTTGCTAGACAGACTAACTTCCAGAATTGCTGATAAAATCATAGTTAGGCCTTAGTTTCTGTCTGGCAACTCATTCTAGGTTGCCAGACATGCTTGGGCTGCCTTGCTAGGGTTTTCGGTCTGTGTGTGTGTGGTTTTTTTGTTTGTTTTTGTTTTGTTTTGTTAAAATTGAGACCGCTTCCTTGCAAAATTACAGTGCCAGTTAGTCTATGCTGGCTACTAGCATGTGACTAACAGAACTTTCAGGTCCTCTTAGTCGTATGTTTTGAAGTGGAAGGTAGCTTTTAGATTGTCTGTCTCCATGGAATAGTTTTATTTGCTATTAGGCTGTCCCTTTAAATCAGATCTTAAGCACTGAACTGTAGTGACCTTTTTTCAAGTTGTTTATCATCTGACTTGTTCCTGAAGCCACCTTGTGCAAATATATATTTATCAAACCTGGTATCTTATGAATGTTCCTTGCAGACATTGCTGTATTGTTTGTATTTTGTTTTCAGTGGAAGAAATGCAAAACAAATCTAATCAGAAAACCAAATTGACAAATAAAATCACATTTATTGAATGAATTTTTTGGTTGTAAATATTCTCTCTCTTTTTAGCAATGAGGGAAGATGAAACAAAAAAAAATTAAGTATACATTCCTTACAGCCGTTGCATTCAAAATAGCCACTGTGGCTACAGAAGTTCCAAACAAGAAATGCTGTGGAGAAATGAGGATTGACTTAAACATTAACTTGAAAGGATGATGGTACAACTAGAATGAGGTCAAGTCAGTGGAAGCATGAAATTGAAGCAGTGTACAGGATGGGTATGCAGTGTGTGTGCCCCCTTCTCCACTCACAGCACTTTAGTAATTCTCTAAAAGATCATTTCAGGTCATTAAAATGATTCTTACATGGCTGCCTTCCATGCTAGTTTCACTCTTATCCCCATTTAGTTAATAACTTATGAAATAGGTCATGGATTGCTCCACTATTCAGACCCTGTACATATGAGCAGCAGAGTTGTTAAACCTCTCATTCTGTGGCTTTTAAACAAGTGTTTTCAGCCTTCTGGGTGAATCCTAGTGAAACTGCTCCTGCAGAGTAATAGTCCTTGACACTCATCTTAGCCCCCCCTCAGTACTGTAGTGTCTGAGTCCCTTACAATTAATGTAGTTTCCTCCTCACTCTGAGGAAGATTAGCACTAAGTTACTCAGCTGTAAAACAAGGATAAGAAGCTGTGATTAATGTGCCCAAGGTTACACAGGAAAAATGTGACAGACAGGGATTGGGCTAGGGCTCTAGCCACTGACCATCCTTCATGCTATTGGAAGGGAAGGGCACTTGATGCTGGATTCTAATGTGCACTGGCAGAGTTTGCAACATCACTGCAGCAATGTGAGATGTTAGTTACTCTTCTTTCACTGACTATTCCTATGCTAGGACAAAAATCTATTGAATCCTAGTGTAGTCAAGACAAGTTGTACTTTTAAAATGTTAGCTGCTTGAGGCAATGCCCCAGCATTTGCCTCTAATAGTTTAAAACAACAACTTGTCTGGTCTATACTGGGATTTTAACACATTTAACTTGAAAAGACTTGTAACTCTACAGTGAAGACAAGTGTTTCCCTCAACTGAATTTCTCTCCCTCCCCTTACAGCCGGTGCTTTTAACTTGTCAGCTAGACCAAGGAAGTATGTGCTACAGCTTGAGGTAGCACAACTCATCTGTAGCTAACACAATTATTGTGCTGCTTGAGTGGTGTTTTGCAGTGAAGACAGCCTGTGACTTCTGTGGGAGTGAGGGGAAGAGAGTGCTTTTAATTTAAGGCCCTCACACATTGATTAAGGAATGATATGCAAAAATATACCCACCGTAACTGATTCAGACTTAGAAACATCACATCACAACCTTAACACTAGTGATATCTTGTCAATTTAACAGTGGATGAAAAGTAAAATTTCCATATAAACAAATTAACTAGTCATTATCACTATAATGTTACAGCTCTTATTTTCATATTACAATGTAAAGGTTATGGGGAAGTAATCTGTAACACTAAAAACTTCAGTAATATAGCACTAAACTCAACTCGCTGAAATTATTTATTTTAACAAAGTAATATCATTGCTTTAAAACAAACATTTAACTCCACTCAGGTTAGCTGTTACCACACTCGAGATCATGGCAGCATTGTAGATAGTTCTCTGAAAATGCGCTTAAATGGAAGAATCATTAGGAAAAGGATCGGTAAGAAAATATGCCACACAAACTCTTCAGATCAGGTCAACACCTCTCAAAAAATGATACATTAGAATTGGAAAAGTTTCAGAGAAGGGCAACAAAAACAATAGGTGTGGAATAGCTTTTCTATGGGGAAAGATTAAAAAGACTGGGCCTGTTCATCTTAGAAAAGAGATGACTAAGGGAGGATATAATAGGTCTATAAAATCATGTATGGGGTGGAGAAAGTGTTACTTTGCCCTTTTACATAACACAAGAACCAGGGTCACCCAATGTCATGAATAGGCAAGAGGCTTAAAATAAATATAAGGAAGTACTTTTTCACCCAACCTATGGAACTTATTGCCAGGGAATACTGTGAAGGCCAAAACTATAACTGAGTTCAAGAAAGAATTAGTTAAGTTAATGGAGGATAGGTCCACCAATGGCTATTAGCCAAGACTGTCAGGGATGTAACCCCATGCTTTAGGTGTCCTTAAACTTCTGCCAACCAGAAGGTGGGACGGGACAATGGGATGGATCACTTGATAAACTGCCCTGTTCTGTTCATTCCCTCTGAAACACCTGGCACAGGATACTGGGCTAAAGGGACAGTTGTTTTGACCCAGCCCAGACAGTCTCTTATGTTCAGGTTTCACTTTTTGCTCTTTAGAATAGCCAGTGTGTCTATGGCATCTAAAGCAGTTAGGCACCTCTAAGGCCTACATCTTCAATTTCATAGATTTTAAGGCCAGAAGAGACCATTGTCATCTAGTCTGTGTGTTATTTTACAGAAAGGTTAACACTGACAGAAAAAGCCAGTTTGAGTTGCCATCCATTGTCTTTGAAAAGTGGCATCTCTGGGGCTCTGCCTTGGTACCTGAAAAAACACTAGCCGAGAACCTGTAGTAGTACAGAGTCTTGTCAAAGCAGCCTTGCTTCAAACTGGGACTGGCCTGACCTGTGGCAGGGAAACACCACTATTCAGCTGTTCTCAGATCACAGGGGAAGGGGATGTAAGAATCAGAAGAAAGAGCTAGGCAGGGGAAAGTAGTAAAATGGATGTGCCTAGTGTTACAGCTGTGTCATGTGTATATTCTCTTCTCTTTCCTAAAGACACCAGGTGGAAACAAATGGACATTAATCTAAATATATGCAGATTAGTGTGGTCCATTGGCAGTATGGTCAGGCTTTCGTTCCAAAAGCTGTGCATCCCTGAAGGCACAGACAAATCAGTGGGTGGGCAAAAACAGCTTTTCACAGGAATGTGTCATATCGATAGACATTTTTGATGGAAATCAGGTCTTCTTGGTTTCCTGCCCAGAATCCCCTGCTCCCTGGAATTTTTCAAAACATTGTTTTGATTCTCTGTAAGCAACTTTTCTAAAATTACTTTGCACCAAATATTTTGAACGTTTTGGTTTTGTTCTAATTCAGAACAAAAAAAAAATTGAAAAATAATTTTCATTTTTTGACCAGCTTTAGTGATAACTGAACAGCAGGATAAGCCCTTTTATCCCATTCCCCTTCTGAGAGGTTCTTTTTGCTTTACAGTACTTTTCATGTTCTCTGGGGGGGTTATTTTTTTATGTCCATATTTGGCATGCTGACTCAGAAGCTTTGTTTTCTCCCAGGGAAGGTTGGCCAGCAGAATGATTTACTTTTATATAAAACAAACAAAATTTCATAGCAAATCCTGGAATGTAGTTAATATTGTGGGGATTCTCCATACCTAAGCATATTGCCAAATCTACACAATCTTTATAATCTTTCACAGTTCACACCAGTAAAGGATTGCCAGGCCTTGTCTACGCTTACAGCGGGGCAGCTGCACTGCTGTAGCACTTCGTGAAGATGCTGCCTGCGCTAACAGGAGAGCAGCTCCCATCAGCGTAGGTACTCCACCTCCCCACCATAGTACTGTCGGTAGAACTGCGTCTCTCAGGGGTATGGAAAATGCACACCTCTGAGCAACATATTTATACCGATATAAGGTGTTAGTGTAGACCAGGGCCCAATCAGAGCACGTGTTACTCTGTACATCAGTTTGGCTTTGCATAAATTTCATTATCCCACTCCACGTTAGCCAGATCAGTTACAATGCATAGGTCTGAAAACACCCTCTGATTTTAATCAAAAATACATTTCAGCTCACTTTTGGGCCAGCCTGTTTTCATGCGGCTGCCTGATGAAGGGAGGTTGAGCGTGTTCAGCCAGGTCTGGTAAGAGAGCATCTACCACTCTGTTCCTCCATCTGCTGGGCACCTGCAATTGTAAGTGAGTGGGCTGTAATGTTAACCCTCGGGAGGAGTCTATGCAGTATACACTGAGCATGAGTAGATTTATCCTGATCAGCAACCCATCCCAGCATATGCTGCAAGCACATACTTCTCTCCTGCTGCTTCCTAGTCTGAAACAAAGGGAAGTGGCTTGCAGAAGGCAGGCTGACTAGGAATGGGGTGGTTCCTGGCTGGAGAGAGGGGCAGGATTCATTGCAAGATACCACCTCCTCTGCTCTTCTCAGAAGTCACTGGCACAGCACCCTCTAGTGTAGGTGGTCCTCCCTGACACATTGTCCCTTAGAAGCCTAACAAGTCCCTGGAAATCAGTCATCTGTGTATAAGAACTGTGTGTGAATCAGGTGTGAGAGGAAGCCTTCAATTATATCACTCCCCCTATTCCACTACTTAATCCAGATCTTTAAGGGGGATTTGACTGTTAATGTCCAGACCTAAAGACTGACTCAACACAAATTCATTTTTCACAAATTTCACTGACATTCTTTTACCACTCACTACCAAATCCACCATTACTCACAGTCTTTGGCCTTTCAGTCTTTCTGGATGTTATACTGCGACCTTTGGGATCTGGAGTCAAAGGATTCTGCTTGTAATCCCTGGGTATAGTGGATGCTGAGAGCACTGTGCGCTGGGCCCAGGATGCAGAACCTATATTATAAATGATGTGGCGTTACAGCAGAACTTGACTTTAGCAAAAATACACAAAGCACCAGTTCTGATATATAAACAACATAAAAATACAGATGTTAACAGTCATACAGAACTGTAAGCACCTTCTTTCTTAGTCCTGTCCTAACTGCATAGTGGTTCCTGTATGGTTTCTAATAGAATGTGCAGAATTAAAAATAGCCACAATATTTCTGCATAAAGACTTCATCAAAGCCCATACCCTGTCACTGGTTAGAGAAAATCTCATTACTGTGGGAGGCATACACATATTCTACCATCAGTGGACAGATCAGTGAAGCAGATCTTTGCTAATCCAAACTCTAATCTAATCCATTATATGCAAATAGTTTCTCCAAAGCTCTGTTGTCATTAGCCCTTAGATTGCAACAGAATCAAAAATGAAAGATGTGTTTCTTCAATTTCAAGTGTGAGCTTGGTTTTTCCCCTTCATTAGGTCTTCACACAGACAGAGAAACTTCCCTAATTGACTGTTGGTTACTGATATGATCAGCTCTAAGCTTGGATTGTCTCCACATATAGCATGGTAAATATTCTGTTAGTAGCCACTGGCAACTTGCCACATGTCACCCTTGCCAACAGCCTTGACTGGCACCTAGCTATATTTCTGTGACCTAATTATAGCACTTATTTTGCCATGCAGATACGACTCAGTCAGTATAATTGAGATGGGTGCTCGTCCTCCTTCCCATATGTTTGTGCAGCAAGACATCCCAGAATGCACTGTCCTGAGTGTTGCTGGTACTAATCTGTGTGCCTGTCCTCTATCCCCTGCTGAGGCAATATGAGACAGCAGGCCAGATTTTCTCAGAAAGCACTGATAGGCAGCGTGGTGGACAGTTGGTTATGCTGTGACTAAAGCATCTATGTGGACAACTCACCTTCATTTGATCTGGTTACAATAAATACAGTTATCAAGACCTGGCTGTGGTTGCAATTACAGCCTAAATAAACAGAGATATAGCAACTGTTCAGTTGTCACCCCTAGATGAATATGAACACTAGAATGAAGGGTAATGCATGCAATTACTTTAGGGCTTGATATTGCAACTAAAGACAATACAGCCTTATTCAAATTAATAAAAATGATAAACGTTTGCACTCTGTGAGCCTGTTTTTCCTGACAAAGTACATTTCTGCTAATGGATGGGAAGTGATAGTTATTCTGTATTGATTTATTACCTGACAAAGGACTTCTTATGCTGCTAGCACTACAAGACGTCAGATTAGTGGACTTCTTCATGCCTTTTTAAAGAAATAAATACAACAGCCATAATACAGTTACACAATTAACACCATAATCATCTAGAAAAAAAGCTGCAGAATGTCTATTTTGAGGCAGACTCCATTTTAAATAAAGGCCTTTTCCTTGCTCTCCAGCTATGCAGCAGGTTGAATAATGGGAACTCCATGCAGGCCAAATACTTTGAAATGTCCAAGCTGATTTTCAATTCTTTTCATCATGTGTGTTTCATTTGCCCATAGAGAGCTAGCTCGGAATGTACTCATCCTTACTTGCCCATTTGGTTTTCACACTGGCCGTATTTTTCATCTCTGCCAACACTGGAAAGGCAGTTTAATATTCTTTTTAACAGTGCCTGTGAATTTTAGTGCTTATGAAAGGTGCCTGACTGGCACTACTGGAAACTGAGGGCTTTTATTTACCGGTCAGAACAGATGCAGCATGGGAAGCAACAGCACAAGCTGCCCTACCAACATGTTTCACTCACTCCTGATGTAGAGGGACCACCACGAGGAGCTAAGGCTCCATGGCAGCCCATCCAGCTTTTCTCCTCTCTCTTAAAGACTACACAGTGATGCCAATTGTAGTGACTTTGGTGAAGTGAACATCTGGTGAAGTGAACTGATGACTCAAACACCTCTTTTCACACAGGACAACAAAAAAGCCATCATATGGACGCTTCCATTGACTACTGACCTGGGCAATTTTTTGTCACTACCATCAACCTAGAGGTGAAAGTTTTTATATGCTTTAGCAGTTCTAATGGCATCCCTAGAATTCTGTGAAGATGAAGGGTGAGCAACTAATGGACATACCGGGGATATTTTATACTGTAATGAATTTGCAGGGCTGAATTTGCTGCCAGAACAGAACCCTCTGCTGTTTCTGAAATGCTAGACATTGCGTCTTCTGAAAGTCAGTGGCTAGAGAAATCTTCACTTCACTTAGTTCCTCTTAACCTTTCAGTGGAAACACAAATAGATCTCCGATTAAATGCACTGAAATAATCCATTAGAAATGGAAAACCCACAACAAGTTGCAAATCAACCCTGCAACTATCCAATGTACAGCAAAAAAAACCCAGCAGGGAACATCTTTCCACATAGACACAGTGTCTCAGCTGGAAACGTTTTCAAGAGAGGGAATGAAACTATAAAAAGGAGAGAGAAACTCCCCACGGCACCTCTCTCTTTCCCTGCCCATCACATTCACTGCATCTGAAGAAATGAAGCAGCCACTGGACTCTAGGGGAGGGGTCCTGACCAGAAATTTTGGTCAGTTATTTTCTGAAGCATGTGGTAAAAAAAAGCTTTGCTTTGAATGTAATACTGTTTCTTAAGTTAGCCACCAATAAGCATTTTATCTTTATTTTTCTGGTAACCATTTCTGACTTTTATGCCTCATTACTTGTACTCAGTTAAAATCTTTCTTTGTAGTTAATAAACTTGTTTTATTGTTTTATCTAGTCCAGTGTGTTTAAGTCAAAGTGTTTGGGTAATTCCAATTTGGGGTAACAAGTTGTGTGCATATTATTCTCTTAAAGGAATAACAAACTTAATATATTTGTATTGTTCAGGAGAGGGCTGAGCAGTACAGGACATAGGTTTCTGGGGGAAAATCTGGGACTGGGAGTGTGTTGGTGTCATCCTGTGGTAATCTTTAAGGCTGGTA
Organism: Chelydra serpentina; assembly: GCA_037349315.1. Lineage (NCBI taxonomy): Eukaryota > Metazoa > Chordata > Testudines > Chelydridae > Chelydra > Chelydra serpentina. Next base: position 53,396,413 of record JBAIAC010000010.1, read on the forward strand.
AGAGCCCACAGGGGCTGGTTGGCTGCAGCACACACACACACAGACACACACAGACACAGCTGGGAGTGACTTACATGCTGGAGGCTGTTTGTGAGCAGTCCAGGTTGGAGGCTACATAAGCAAAGCACTCTAAAGGGCACCCCAGGTTACAGGGCAGGAGTGACAAAGCTTCTCATTGGTCTGGATTGTACCCTGGTAAGTCAGAACTGGATGTGTCATTTTTTTAGTCTTCATAATTGTCATAAATATAAAGGGAAGGGTAACAACCTTTATGTATGCAGTAACATAAAATCCCTCCTGGCCAGAGGTACAGAATCACTTACCTGTAAGGGGTTAATCAGTTCAATTAACCTAGTTGGCACCTGACCAGAAGGACCAATGGGGAAAGAAGATACTTTCAAATCGGGGGAGGCGGGCGGGGGGGTTGTTTTGTTCCCTCTTGGGACAAAGAGAAAGACCAAGCAGGTAACCCAGCTCCTAAAAAGTTCCTGAAATTATTCATCTAAAATTACAGAAATTGTAAGTAATAGCAAGGAAATGCATTAGATTATCTTTTGTTTTAGCTTGTGAATTTTCCCTATGCTAAGAGGTAATTTTATTCCTGTTTTGTAACTGGGAAGCAGAGTCGGGGGGAATCCTCTGTGTTTTTAATATTTTTATTTACCCCGTAAAGTTATCTTCCATCCTGATTTTGCAGGTGTGATTCTTTTACTTTTTTTTAAAAAAATAAAATTCTTCTTTTAAGAACCTGATTGATTTTTCAGTGTCCTAAAAACCAGGGATTTGGTCTGTGCTCACTTTGTTAACCTACTGGTTAGTATATTATTCTCTAGCCTCCCCAGGAAAGGGGGTGAAGGGGCTTGGGGGAATATTTTTGGGGGGATAGGGCTCCAAGTGGCCCCTCCCTGAATGTTTGTTTAAATCACTTGGTGGTGGCAGCAATACCGTCCAAGGACAAGGAAAGGAATTTATGCCTTGAGGAAGTTTTTAACCTAAGATGGTGGAATATAAGCTTAGGGGGTCTTTCATGCGGGTCCCTACATCTGTACACCAGAGTTCAGGGTGGGGAGGGAACCCTGACAATAATATTTAAAGAAGGCCTGGAAGGTTGGGTTTTTTCCCTGTATTTAGTGTATTAAAAATTCAGGTCTTGTCCATCCCAATTTCCTGCACGACTCTACAGCTGATTGAAGAATTAGCAGGATTTTGATATCACAAGAAGAAAGGACGTGAAACTTGAGCAATTGCGGGGATGGGGATTTTTCATCAACCTGTTTAAAGCACTTTGAATTAAACAGTTGGGAAGAAAAAAAAATCTCTTGGTTAACGCTTCAAATTCTTGTCCCTTCAATGAAGAACTGAGAAAGCTCGAAACTCCTGTTCTCTTGTTCTCCAAAGAGACTTCCAGTAAAAACAGCAGGATTTATATTCCTGATGGTGCTAAGGTTAAAACAAGAAGCAAGCAAAAACAAAAAACAAAAAAAAAACCCCAGCCCCAAAACAATCTTTCAGGCCTTCTTCACACATGAAAAAAAACGGGGATGAAGGGGGAAAGAAAACATCTATTTTTGTAGGTGGGGATTGGTGAATATGCAGGCATGTTCCATTTTGGCAATCCAGGTGGTGGTACAGTACCTAAGCCACACAATTAAGCTGGAAAAATCTACTGGCCTTGTTTGGATGTTCCGCATCATTTTAAAAGAAATACATGTTCCCTTACCTGCGGGTGAGTTTCTCTGGGATGTTACAGCTTCCAAGTCGTAAACCTGATACTGAAGTTCATCCACCCGCTGGAAAGCATCCAGTTTTAAACTACGTTCTTGGATCAACTGGCTTCTTATCTAAGGAGGATGGCAATACCACATGAAGAGGAGTCAGGTTAAAAAAGAAAAAAAAATCATCTGACAGTCCTCGTTCAAAGCAAAGTCACAGGCTAAAGGGCTCAAAAGGAGGAGAAGCAGATGCCTTCAACATCAGAGGTGGTCACAGTTCAGTGGTGGATGAAGTAATTCCTAGATATAATTTTATAAAATGTGTCTGGGATTCTTCTAGAGGAGAGAGTGATATAACTGGTATAAACGGTCATTATAAGTAATAAAATCTGCAGTTTCCAGCATTTTAAGAAAGGACAGTAGACAACCTGGGTCCTTTTTCCTCCTCACTCCCCATAGCTCTCTATTTATAACCCCAGTAACCCACACCTCACATCATGACCAGCCACGTCCAGCCTCAATGCCATTCTAAATGAAAGACCGGAGTGAACAACAGCAAGTCATCTTCCCCTCAGCTCCTCCAAGGGCTGTGTGGCCTGTCTTCTCAGTGCCCCCACTCCCTGCCAGAACAAGGAGCGAGAAATGAGAACCAACAATTGAATCAGACATCGCTGAGATGATGGCGTAGTTCTGTACAGGATAACTGTTATAAGCCACATACTTTTATGCCCACATAGGTCTCCTTCTCAGGAACTAGCAGCAGCAGGGACCTCTGTGTAGCACTAAAAGTCCTGACACTAATTGTTTTGTTTATCTAATACCACATTATTTGTTTATTTTCTCAAAGGCCAATTCAGCTACTGATGTTTCTGGGCACTCAAAGAGTTACAAGTATTTTGTAAAAACACAACAAAAGGGTGCACAGCTGCACCATTTAGAGACGGGGAACGATGAACTCATTGGCCTATGTACCAGGGCTAAATGCTCTGCTCTTCCAAAAGTCTCTTGGTGTCATACGCTCTTAATAAAGGCAGTCACAGAAAGTGCCAGCAGCCTGCCGAACTATTCCCAGCAAAATGCTATCTGTCATCCCAACTCTCCCAAATCACGGTGGGTGCTTTCAGTTGGACTGTTCAGGTGGTTGAAGAGAGAAAATACTTTGACCAGGTTTACAGGAGAGGTAGTCAGATAAGAACAAGGAAGTTTCATCCTATTTATGATAGGATTGCAAATAAGGGATGGAAAGCCACATTTTATGCTCTTAGAGATTGTGGAGTGCGTGAAGTGCAGCCAAGGGGACTTACCTGACTAAAATCTAATCAAGTGTTTTTCAAACATTTTCATTCTGCAGGTCACTTTGTAAGAGACACAAAGCACTTCTCATTGACCCACTTATCCACCCGACAACCCAATCGAAGAGCTGGACTATGGAAAAGTGTATTCATTTAGTTAAATCAGCTTCTAAATGGATTCACTTAAATTTGTGCCAGTCCTTTTTGCAGACAGTCTTAAATCAATCTAATAATGGAGGACATTGTTAAACAATTAAATTAAGCTAACTCGATATCCAACTTCAGACTGTCCACACAATGTGTTGGCACTGATTTAGTTAAATTGATGTAATTTCATAGAATCATAGAATATCAGGGTTGGAAGGGACCTCAGGAGGTCATCTAGTCCAACCCCTTGCTCAAAGCTTGTGTGTGTAGACTGGGCTCAACCCTGCCTGTGTCCCAAAATGTTTCAGTGGACCTTCAAAAAAGGTTCCTTGAACCCCGGTTTGAGAACCACTGGTAATGGATGTGTGGCTCTTAATTCTTAATCGTGTCAGATAGAAAGTAGATAAAGCAAAGGAATAATAAAATTTCTACATGCCAGCTATGTATGCTGTCTGCAGTGGCTATATACAACCTGTGTTATAGTATCAAAGACTTGACAATTAGCATAAATGCTAATTATATTTCTTTTTTTTACAACAGTAAACATTTGGAGTGGAGATAAAAATGACCTACCTATGGCAGCGACCAAGGTGTTTAGTTTTTGGTTGTGTCTCTCTTGCCCTGAGTCAATGGCTTTGCCCTGTATTTGCTGGACTAATTGCAACAAGCCATTTCTTTGTTATTCTACCATAGTAACGGCATTAAGATATGCTGAAGATGAAAAATCATGTGCTTTTGTTTTGTACTAAACAGCAGCTGTTTTGTGTATGTTTTGGCTGTCAAGGCACTCTTGGATCTACTTTATACTTCAATAAATCTCCTAAGAGGATCTAGATTATCCAGAACTGTTTAAACACAAAATATATAATCAGCTAAGGTAAGTTAAATCTGCATAAAAAAACAACCAAGTAGAATATGCCATACTTTTATTGTAAGCGAAAGGCTTGTGCTGTTGGCAATGATTAGCCATTCTATAATTTATGCCAAATATAGTATGGCATGTTTGATTTCACTCAATAAGAACATTTAAATGTTGGTAACTTCTAAGTTTATGTGTTTATGGTGAAACTGCTGGAATGAATTTCCTCATTTACAGTTCATGTGACAATGCAGGAGAAGACTTAATATACTAGTGGGTTAACTAGCAGGCACTCCTGAGCTCCTCCATTCCATTCAGTTATACCTCTCAACCTTAAATCTGCCATTGTGTGATTGAAGCAACCATAATGTGACGCAAATGGCTGAAACATTATATATCTGTGTTTTGTTACACATTGTAATCGGTCAATTGTGGTATAATGTTTGGGGGCTTTTTAACTATAAAACAGTTTTTAAGGATGTTTTCTCACTCATTAAACCAGCTGTTTAAAAAGAAATCAGGAAGGACAGATATTCCATAATGTACAAAGAAAGCACCAGCAGGACTTGAACCCTCAGTCTTCAGATTCCTAGTACAGAGCTAAAGAATTGCATGTTATCCTCTCTGTAGACCAGCAGCTAGCAAGGGATGTGACACACATTTGCCAGTGGATTACACAACTATTTGCTAAAAAGTATGGTAGAATGTTGGAGATCAGTGTTCCTGGGTTCTACTCCCAGTTCTGGGAAGGGAGCATGATCTAGTGGCTAGAGCAGTTCTTACAAATACTTAGGTTTGGCACATTGTGGTGAATGGAGGAGATTTAGGCTTGCCATTTTAAACCCTTCTCCAGTAGCTTATTTGGAAAATGGGGGGAATACTTGCCTCTGAGGACAGGGATTCAAGGCCATGCTCAATAGTAGGGGTTGTGAAGTACACACAAATATAAAAAACTTTGGAAGAGACGAGCTTAGACCCCATGGTCGCCTAGCCCCCAACCCAGTGCACTGTTCCTTAGACCCAAAGGCAGTCTGTGGGGGTGTCTCTCTCTTCGGAACATCTCCTAGCTTGGCAGGGCTGGAGAACGAGGCAGCGTTAACTCCCAAAATCCAGATTATACTGTGAAATCCAGGACACTGGAAGGGATGCATTCAGAATTGATCAGAAAAAGACATGCAGCTGGTAACCAATACGGAGGCCCTAGTACATTTCTCAAGGAATGCTATCTTCCTTAGCAACATGGTACATGCTGAAGTGTTTAAAGGAGTAGTTATACGCTTACCTGCCTCATTTCTTTTTTGATCTGTTTTTGCTGAAGCTGCACTATTCTAGAAGATTTCTCAGCATCTTCGGTCAGACATTGCAGCCTCTGTTCTTTCTGCCCCATGTCTTCCAGCATCTTCTCCATGTTTGCTGCTTTCATCACATCCAGCTGTTGCCTGCTCCGGGCTTCTTGAGTCATCCTATGTTCTACTTCTTGTAGCAAGTGTTTCTATAACATGGAAATAACAATATGTCAGGCAACAGAACTTGAAAGACATATTCCTTTCTCATGTGAAAAAAACAAGCAAAATTAAAAACAAACCAATCCTCAAACTTCCTGGAATCAGAAACAAAATAGGTCAGAAGCCCAATTTTTTTCTCCTTTGCACATCACCTTTAAGCAATGCCTGGGAAGAGCTCCCTGCTCTGGTAAATTACATAACTTAAACTGCATAATTTACATCAGTTTAACCCTCTAGTGTAGACAAGGCCTAAGTTAAACTTTTTGTGTGTGGGAATAAACATTGGCTTTTCTTTTTCTCTCTATTGCTGATAATTATTTTAAATAAGAGTACTGGAGTTATTTTTTAATACAGGTATTTAGCATCTAGAAGATATTCTTAGGCTCTTGGACAGTTCACATCTTCATCTTACAGTTTCATTTTGATAAAATAACCCTTTAAAATCTTTGTCGTGTTGCTGAGGTGATGTAAATCTTATATATGATCCCGAACAGCTTTTGTCTATATTCCTCACTGACTACAACAGTGCCTGTGGAAAGAGCTCAATCCAATATATATGGCTTGGTAGAGTCAAAAAATATACATCTTCAGCTTGAGTTTCCAGTTGTCCCTAATTGTTTCAGGAAGTATTTCCCTCTTGAAAGGCAAGGGTAACATTCTCACTTGAAGTAAGTGGTATTGAGAGGAGATGAGAATTTGGCCCACTTCGTAGAATGAGTCAGGAGAGTTATTTTAGGTACCTGCTTATCTAACTGTTTCTTTAGTCTTTCATTGTCTGCTTGAGATTTTGCCAGAGCCTTCCTTACAGCCACCAGCTGCTGACGAAATAAAAGCACCTCTTGTTCTGCCAGCATCTTGGCATTCAAACACTCTTCTTTGTTTTGAAGGGCCTCCTGTTAACAAAAAGAACGTAATAGAATTAAGGAATTAAAGCCATGGTCCTCTATTGTTAATAGCGCCAGGTTACTTGAAAGGTGACCTGCAAGGGATTTTTAATAAGTTGCAGGAGTCCCTTTTTGTTTCTTTCTGATTCAAAAAGAAGGCCTGAAAAATTTAGGGGTGCTTGTTTGATTTTGGGGCCTTTTGTATTTGGGGGCTTGTTTGGTATGTTTCTGCTCATTTTTTCTAAAGTCTGGTTTACACACAGATTTTGTATGGATAGAACTATTTTGGTTAGGTATGTGAAAGGTATCTATACATTTTTACCAAAATATTCAAGGTTAGTACAACCTCTAGTGCGAATGCACTTATATGAGTCCATGTCTTCACTACAGAGGCACAGCTACCACGCCATAGCTATGCCGCTGTAGTGAGGATGCTTCCGACAGTGATGGGAAAGTTCTTTTCTATCACTTTAGGAACTCCACTTCCCTGAGAGACAGTAGCTAGGATGACAGAAGCATTCTTCCTTCAACCTACCTGCATCTACACCGGTGTTTAGGTTGGCAGTTTTTCACACCCCTGAGTGCCACAGCTATGCCAACCTAACTTTTAAGTGTAGACCAGACCTCAGCATAAGGACATCTTATATCCTTCCCTTAAGAGTATAAGCACCTTTATACCAGTGATGGTGTCCACACGAGGGGGTTGTACCAGTGTAGTTAAAACATTACACTTGTGTGTAGATAAGCCCTTAAGGGATCCTAGTTTTCTGTGATTAAAAACCCCCCAAATTCTCCAATAATAAAACAAACCATAAAATCCACATTTTTACTTAATTAAAATGAAACACTGAACATTAGTTTTCCTAGACACAATATATATAGGTATCAGTTGAACACAATGTTTTATTGATATATTTACTGTTTTTAAGCAAGTTCAAAGCCTATCAATGATTATAATAAAATTAATAGAATGATCCAGTCACAGTGCATTGTTTCTTTGCTGTTGTTGATGACCCTGCTGTTTCAACCTCTTCATTTCTTTTCATTCAGTTTATAAATTAGCACTTTCCATATGTTCTTCAATTGTCTGCCGTCAAATGTAATCTACAGCCTTGCTGCATACAGTACAAAACAGCACATTACCATCAATGTGAAATCTGACCTTGATAAACTCAGCAACATGGTCTGTACGGGTGATTTTAAAAGTTTTTGGCATCTTTTCATAACTTTAATTACTTACATCTGGAGGCTGAAGTGAAATTTGAGATGCATTAAAACACAAACCCCCATATGCCACTGAGTAACCTCTGTATGCTGGAAGCAGCTTATTGGAGTATGTTTAGCTATGTAAATTTAAAGCACATTCAAAAAAATCAACCACAGGAGGGGGAGGCACATTGAATAAATGACACTGGTACATTCAGTAAAATGTAGTTAATATATGTTTTTATATTTTTATAACATGTAAAAAATACAGATTTCTCTGTAAAAATGGAAATGTCGTGTTTTTTCATGGCAAACGGATTTCTAGGATCCCTGTGTGACGTTATTGACAATAATTGGGACTATATAGATCATGGTTGAAACCAAGGTCCTGTAGTGGCACCAAATCTTATATAAAGGGGGTCAAATGAGGTGTCTAAGACCAGGTTATGCTTGGCTGGTTATGATTATGTCATTTATATGTATGTATCAGTTTTGTAGTTGAAGTTATGAACATTGGCTTTATACTATCTGTATTTCAAACTGGGGCTGGGCTTCTGGGACCCAGGACAAGCTATCAGCTCTGCCAGGCCTGCTGGATGGCCCATTAAGGGCCATTAGCGATACAATGGACCCATTGAGAGATGGCAGACACGCCTGTGACTTAACAAGATATGCAGGGACTTTGCCCATGTGACTCCAGACTCCATTTTGCTGTGATTTTCCACAGTAAGGACAAAGAGGTGTCTTTACACCTGGAAGAAACTATAAAAGGCAGCTGCCTTATCTCCATTTTGTCTTCATTCCTGCTTCTTACCTCTGGAGGAACCTTTCTACAAATGGAAGCTTTGAACAAAGGACTGAAGGACCCATCCCAGCTGTGGATGTAATCCAGAGACTTGATTTAAACCTGCAGTATTTCGTCTCTACTGCAAGCCTGAACCAAGAACTTTGCCATTACTGTATGTAATTGATTCCTTTTAACCAATTCTAGCTCTCACCTAAAGCTTTTTCCTTTTATGAATAAACCTTTAGATTTTAGATTCTAAAGGATTGGCAACAGCGTGATTTGTGGGTAAGATCTGATTTGTATATTGACCTGGATCTGGGGGCTTGGTCCATTGGGATCGGGAGGACCTTTTTTCTTTTACTGGGGCATTGGTTTTCATGACCAGTTGTCCCCATAATGAGTGGCACTGGTGGTGAGACTGGGAAACTGGAGTGTCTTAGGGGATTGCTTGGGATGACTTGTGGTTAGCCAGTGGGGTAAAACCAAAGTCTCCTCTGTCTGGCTGGTTTGGTTTGCCTTAGAGGTGGAAAAACCCCAGCCTTGGGCTGTAGTTGCCCTGCTTGAAGCAATTTCTCCTGCGTTACACCCTGGTCCTTAGCAATATCAGGAATACAACATCTGATCTTCCTTGGTTTTTTTGGAGGACCAATGGGAGGTATAGGATACATTTATTTTGAATTCTTAACATGTTATTAAAGGCTGAGGGTGTTGAATTTTTAGCAAAGCCTTTCTGTATTCAAAACGTTAATCACTAGAGTTAAATAGGTGTTAATAAAACAAACAAAAGTTTTAAACAACCAGACTGACTAAGAGTCTCTCAGCCTCAACAGTTCATCATTCATGCTCTGGGTACATCTTCACTGCAGGGTTAACTCAGACTTTGACTCAGGTATTGCCCCCGAGTTTGTGGGTGTTTTAAATCTAGGCTAGCTGGCACTACTCAGTGTATGAGCTAGAGCTCTGGTGCTGTTTTCACTCAGGCTGGTGACCTTCCTACTTTGCAGTGAGGACGTAGGCTAAATCACTCAAGTATTGATAGTCTTCCAGTGCTTTCCCACAATTCCTCTGTGTGTCCAGAAGCAGAGTCTAGTCCTTCCACAATTCATTGGAAAAGAGGCAGAGCAGATCAGCTTCCTGCTGCACAATGAACCCTGGGATATGCCTCGAGATCGGTGAGCGCAGCACCAATGAGGACACAGTAACTCAAAGGTATGGCTTTGCAGCTCATACCTATGCTAAGCCAATTCAGGTGTTGACCACTCAAGTTAACTCTGATCTTCTAACCTAGACATGATCTGAATTTCTAATGTAATTAAGAACCAACACCAACCCCCTGAAAACAACAACAAATCCACATAGCCTCCACATTCAGGCCTCCTTCATACATACAAAAAGGCATGAGCCTAATTTTTCCCTTTGCAGATCTCCTTTAAACTGTTTCCTGCAGTCCTTACTTGGGTAAAACACTCCCATTAAAGTTGAAGTAGAATCAGATTTCAATGTTTTCAACTATCACCTAGAATGTTAATTCATATATGTTTCAATTAAAAGTGAAATCTTATCAGCATGTTTGCAGACAGGCAGACAATAATGCTGACATCTGGGATATAATCACCTGCAAAGAAAACCTCAATAATTACAGGAAATGATCTGTCAAGGTACAATGATTAGCTTTATCATTTTGTCCTGCTTCGGTGGGCAAAACTCATTAAGAACTCACAGTACGGCTGAGTATGAATAGATTTGTCCTCAAGTTCACTGGAATCCTGGTGCAGTCAGATTCCATGAGAAACTGGGTTTGCTTGATTTGCTTCTGGAATTTACTTTGACTGGTTCCCATCCTATTTTGTGTTCTTTGCCATAAAACACTCACTCGCTCATACAGGGCTGGCCTAACCGATTTATGGAGCCAGCCCTGAATGACAGAAAGAGAAATTAGATCATGAGTTGCACATTAGTTGCAGAGCACGCAAGACACATGAGCTCACAGACCAAAGAGTAGGGCACAAAGCAGCCACTTATTCTGCTTGTGTTTGAGGCCAACCCTGCATTCACTTTTTCCTTCAGTTGTCATCATGGCTGGGTAAAACATAGCCTGACACCCTCCTTCCCTCTCTTCTGCCTCAGTAACTCTCCTCACTCCAGTATATTCAAACCCACTGCAACTGCAGCTATAGGTACCTTCCTTGCATACCAAAGATAATTACTGAGTCCTTTTCTTGCATCCATTTTATGTAGATTATAAATTCTTCAGGGAAGGGTCCTTCTTTTCTTGAATGTTTTTAAAGCCCCATGTACGCCAGTTACACTACATAAATAATAAAAAAGTCAGAATGGCAGCCACTGACTTCCCATCCTGCATGGAGGGCCCCAGTATAGGATACTCTGATTAAATGGTCATATGTGCTTCTGATAAAAAGTCTATACGAGTCTCAGAGATCTTGAGGTATTTACCTGGCATGTCTTTATACATAATCCTGAACCACATCACAAGGTCAGTCCAATTTTTTTCCCCTCTCTTCTCGGCATAAACATATGGATTCTTTAATCCTCTTGATTGTTAAACAGCATTAGTGCCTCACTTCCCATTTTCTAATGGTTTGACTCTCTTTTAAGCCAAGATGTTATTTAATTACATAAGAGTTACGTTACATAAGATGTTGAAGAATTAACTACAGATAGGAGGAGGTGGCTTTGTTTAGGTTTATACTTAAAACCATCCTTGGTGTTGGTCTGGATTCTTGACCAGAAAAGTTATATATTGAGTATTTAACACTACCCATGTTGCCATTCTATTCTGTGTAAGTTTTTATTCATGTAGTATCTGAGCGTCTTCCACTAACACACTAAGAATGTGACTAACATCCATCAAGTGTTTGCTCTCTCATCCTTTCCCAATATGTACATGCAAAGAAGCATGTGAAGCAGAATGCTGTGTTTTGGATTTAAATATTTTTATATAAATATATCTTGTCTCCCAAACAAAACACACACACACACACACACACACACACACACACACACACACACACACACACACACACACACACACACACACACACACACACACACACACACACACACACACACACACACACACACACACACACACACACACACACACACACACACACGTTAGAGAATGGTAGGTTGCACAGATGAGATTTACCCTAATACTGTAGAGAGTTCCATTGTGACAGAGCAGCAAAAGTTGTTGACTAGTCTTCATTCTGGAACGTCGGTTGATCTTTTAGATACCAATCGCCTAGGCCAGAGGTGGGCAAACTACGGCCTGCAGGCCACATGCGGTCCGTGGGACTGTCCTGCCTGGCCCTTGAGCTCCCGGCTAGGGGAGGCTGCCTCCCACCCCCGCAGCCTCAGCTCGCCATGCCTCCAGCTCTCTGGGCGGTGGGGCTGCAAGCTCCTGCCGGGCAGGGCGGCTGCAAGAGCCGCTGGGGTGTAGTGTATTAAATTGCTCCCTGTAGGAATGTGCTATTTACAGAGCACCAGGACTGGCAGCCTAAGTAGTACACCATAAGTAGCACATTCCTACGGGCAGCAAGTTAATACACTACAAACTATATGTTCCTTTCTGTCCAACCACATTCAGAGAGAGAAGGCATATTTTTTCCATTCATCTGCACTTTGGTTTAATTTAGTAATCTTTGAGCTCCATCCATCTTTTCCTTAATTTAAATGAGAACCTTGTATCCCATTCTGCTTTTCTTAAATACCCTGTAGTTCCCTTCTATAAAAAGCACCATGCACACCAAAGCAGAATTCAAATTATCGAAGCCTCCCCCTCTACCCAAAAAAGCAGTACTTTCCCAAACTACGTCCACAAACAAATACCCACCCTCTCCCACTAGACTATACATAACTTCATATTGTTGTTCCTCTTCTTTCTCATTTGCTTTGATCAGTAGTGAAATAGTTAATTTTGACATATAAATTGCCAAACATTAGTCTTTGGAGTCAATGCCTCGATTGGGATGAATGTGGGCTGTTCACAGTACTTCTCAGAGTTGTTATTTCAGACTGTCTGCTGATTCAGGCAGATCTCTGTTCAGGTTTACAGTCTGTAAAAATACACTTTGGACTGTGAACAACCATAATTTACTTCTTTTAAAATGAAGCTTAGAATTTGGAGCACAAGATAACAGTCACCATGAAAGAGTACTGGCTTTTTAGCTGCTGCAAGCTGACCAAATTTGATCCCTAGTTTAAGCAGAAAAAAAAAAAAGACAATAGTAAAAATGAAGGAATCAGGACTTCTCACCTTCTCTGCATTTCTCAGCTTTACAGAGAGTTGTGCCTTTTGAATAGTCTGCTTCCAACAGCTTAGGACTTTCAGCTTACATACCAGCTCCTGTAGTCTGGTGTTTTCATCCTGCAAGGCCTGCAGCTGCTCTTGCTAAAGACAACATTATCACAGTCACTGTTAGGAGAGACTTCTTACAATGGCATTTTCCCTTAGAGCAGCCTGCAATGTTTTTACAATGTTTTCTCTCCAACTGAAGTCTGAACTGCCAAACCTTCAAACTTTGCAGTTTAAACCAGTGCACTTTTCAAAATGAATTTCAGTTACTGTACCTCTGAGGGAACAGAAGTGAAAACTGCCCACAGACAGAAAATAAACAGGTAAACTGTGTAAAAATAAAACACCACTAACTGAGATAAAACACAGGGATTTTTCTGTGGCTATCCAAATTTACTCATATGGTGGTTTGGGGTCATAGTCATTCGTTCATATTCAATGCCCTATTTCACCCCACTTATGATTTTCCTGATAAGGATGACATAATAGCATTATGGCAAAATTAGAAGATATATGAGAACCTGATCCCTATTTTTCCTGACATTGCCCCAGCTGGGAGGCTTGTTGATGAAAAGTGTACTCTTGCGATGGGTCTGGGTGGCCATATTACATTTACAATCACATGCTTTCCCACTTGTTAGACCTGGAGGTGTATTTTTCATGATTTATCAGATTTAGATATTTAGACATAAGATTCTGGGCTGACAAAGGAAGACCGAGATGGTCTCATTTGACTTAATTGATGGACTGATCAACAACTCTATTCTTCCAAGTTTCCCACATGAATTGAACTAGCCTTGGATATAAAAATGATCTAAATTTGTTTCTTTTCACTGGATTATCTTCTTCATTGGGGAGCTAATGCACTGGCTGAATGCACTATTACTTATTATTCGTATTACCATCGTGACCAGAAGCTGGTAGGCACTACATGTGTAGTTAAATGGAATTTATGGTAGCTTTTCTCAGATGTATAATTCTTGTATAAGATTCTCTCCCTCCCCCCCCTTCTATATTGACCTTTTGGAACACCTAATTTTCAGATTATGGACTAGTTATGGAGAGATCGGATTACTTGATTTAGTGATTATGGCCCCAGTTCAGCAAAGCACATGAGTGGTCCCCATCGCTATTCAGCAAAGTGCTTACTTGCGATTAACTTTATGCACATGAGTAGTCTCTGACTTACAACTGGACTACTTGTGCTAAATTAAGCAAGTGCTCAAGTGCTTTGCTGAACTGGGGCCTGTGTGTGTCTGCCTGTGAACAAGGATCTATTCTCATGTTGATTCTCCTCCTAAATTTCAGACTAAAAGCTCCTAGAATACCAATTTCTTTCTCCCTCTCTTTTTGTCCAGTGCTGAGAACATTGTCTGTTCTAAATAATAACAATGTCCTTTTGATTTTATGGTTAAATTCCATTTTCATTTCTACTTCAGATGGACCTGAACTGCAAAGTTTAGACCCAGAACTCAACCTCTCCAAAGTTCACCAGGAGTAGGATGCAAGTTTTTGGGTCAGCCCATTACAGACACACAAGACAGTTGCCAAGTTCAGAGTCAAAACCACCACAAAAGTTCAGTAGGTTTTAGATCCAGGCATTTGGTTTGGGCCCATAATTCCTACACTTAAAAAACAAAGAAACAAAACAAACCCCCTGCCTTACTTTAGACAAATGTTCTTTCAATCCATCATCATCTTTAGTATAACCAAATTTTTTCTTCAAATCAATCATATTGTCAACCCCTTCTTTTCTCACTTCACTGATGATCTCAAACACTTGTCGGCTCATATTAAGGCGATAGTCATCTAGCTTCCCCTGCAATTAGAAACAGACACCAACAGTATGGAGGATGGAAGACACATGCATATGAACTTAATAAAACTATATTCTAAATAATGCTTCCATATAAAAATATGCAGTTAACTCATTGAAATACGTCTAGCAGAGCATTTAAATGAATTAGCAGCTCTTTTTAGAAGATATGCAAGACCTTCATTTCTCTGAAATTTTTTTTACCACCTTTTAATTGGATTGTATTCTGCTCATCAGATGCTGGAAAAAGAGGAATATGGACTAACAGTCCCCATGGAGTCCCTTGCACAGTATTTTAGAAGGTATGAGAAGTATCTTAGTTCCTACCTGAAAGCTTTATCTGGTAATTATTTCCCAGAGTCATAAAGTATCAGAATGAGGAAGCAGATTTCTTCCTCTAGCCAGATATTCCAGCCCATGTCATTTCAATTGCATAGCTTTGTAGATAAGCTACCAATATGCACAAGACACATGTGTTTAATAGAATGAGTAGCATGTTGTAAGAACAAGCTTTTTGGTACTAAATGGATTCATGCTAGAGACAACAAGTGAGAGAGTGGGGAGATGAGACTGCAAGTAACTCTACCACCATCATGCTATGTAGTACCTTACTCCTCAAATAGCCCCAGTGAAATCAACAGGATAGACCATTTGGGAAGTAAGGCACTACTCAGCACGAGGAATGGCATAACAAGTTGGCCCTAGGTTATTAAGAAAAATAATATACATTAAAAGTTAAATTTTAATCTAAAAACAAACATTCTCACCACTGTAGCTAAAAAGAGCAAGTGTCCCCACCCTTTTTAATGGGATATTAGTCCCCTATAAAATGTACCTTCTCTTCATCAGAATAGATCCACATACTTCCCTAGCTGAAAATTTCCCCCAAGATACTCCCAATGCACATAAAGAGATGAACTGTAATTCATCCATCCACTTTAGCTTGTGGGCCCATTTGTCTAATTCATTCCTTTCTATGCCACATACTAGAAAATACAATGGCAACTAAAAGGGACCTATCAGATACCCACTTGGTTTGTACTTACTTTTAGATGTAAACAAGCCACAAATAGATTCTGCACTAACGTTTCATATTCATCTTGTACTTCTTTCCTTATCTCCTCTTTGAGACAGAGATTTTCTTTTTCTAGATTAGTGAGTCTGGCTCTTAGAGCAGTTACTTCCATAATCATCTCATGACTCAGCTCTGCTATCTATCGAAGAAGAAAAAGTAAATCAGTGAAACTAGAGATGGGCCTAAACCAAAACCCTTGGTCTGAACATCCCAGAACTTTGAAAAAGGTTGGATATAGATATGAACCCTCATGGCTTTCCTTTAAAGGGGCTGAATACAAACTCTGAGGTTCAGATCCATTGTTTTGGGTATAATGACACACAAAAACCCAAGAGTCTATCTGTGGTTATGAGGGGAGGGAGAGAAAGAGAGACAGAGAAGATGAGCAATGAATCCAGTGGGTAAGAGATTGAGAGAAAGTATATTTGGGGAGGGCTGAGGGAGGAAAATTTAAAAGTCTGATATTAGGAGAAAGTCTGTGTGGGGCCATGAAGTTTTGGTGAATCCTGATCCACTTAGATTGGTGCTGTGCAGTTAGGGTGATTCCTTGAGATGGCATCCACGTTAGGAGAAATGGGAGTATAACTAATGGAATGTTTTTGTCTGCCTGGTTTGCAGGCTCAGGCAGGTAGTTATTACATGTATACGTTCTTTTATTTTCATCCTTAATTTATTGCATTTGCAATCAGTTTGCATTCATACTCAATTGTGAGTACAACGTTAGAAAGTCAGGGTCATTTTAAAAAATTTGATCCCAGAAGCCTTTATATGCAAAAAAATATATAATATACTCATGTTTGGTAGCACCAACTATTTTTATGATTGCCTGACATTTCCCATTTACAACCCAGTTTTCAGTTGCTTATAACTTTGCCAAACTTTAACCATTTAGACTGATTTTTTCCATGCTGGGTGTCTGCCTCAGGTTGAATTCTTCTGGAAAATTTCAGCCAGAACAGTTCAGTCATTTCTAAGAATAAGGCTAGAATAAAAATTGCCATGTTAAAAAATTCTTCTTGTCTTTTCTTTGAACAACTCTAGTGCCCCTAGCCTTTAGAGCATAAATTTGGTATGTCTGTGTGTCAGGGATGTGCCTTTTCCACCTTAGTGAAAACTGGCCAAAATTTGACCAATTTAGAAGCCTTTGACAAAAAATAATCACAGTTTACACATACTCAGTAGACTACTTAGAGTTTAACAGATAAAATCTCTGAATATTCCCAATCTCACTGAACATGTTCAAGGCTCTCTCAGCTCCTAGTGCTGATCGGACTGTGAATATGCCATCCCCACAGAGCAACTGAGCATGCACCAGCCCAGGGCTTCAGAGGAAGAGCCAAAAGTTCTCTGTAATGGCTGGTCCCAGTTATTCTGACCCAGGGTGGGGCCAGGCACTGAAATTGAGAGCAGGGAACCTGTCCTGTCCAGGACTCCCCCACCCTGTTGGAAGCCAGGCCCTGTGGAGGAAGAAGCCATCCGATTCAAATGCAGAGGGAACAAAGCTGAAGTGGATGGAGGGAAAGGGGTAGTTTGGGAGAAGGAATCTGGTGAGCCTGGGACTAGTTTGGCAAGGAGACTGGGACTGGGAACTGAAGAGGAGGCAAGGCTAAGACTGGGAGCCAGAGGTGGTAGTGGGAGAGGAGGCTGGGACAGGTTGGGTGGGGACACTGGGAGCTGGTTATGGAAGGAGAGGCTGGGATCAGTTGGGCAAGGCGTCTAGGGCTGGGAACCATGGGATGGTGAGGGGAAACCAAGACTGGGAGTTGGTGAGGGAAACAGGAAAGGGGGAAGACTGGGAGCTAGTGGGATTGGCCGGTGGGGGAATACACTGAGATCAGACAAAGACATGGGGCAAGGAGAGAGAGAGAGAGAGAGACTGGGACTGGCTAGACAAAAAAGACTGAGTTAAGGAGTCAGAGATGGAGTGGGGGGTAAGACTGATATTGGATGAAGTGTCTGGGGAGGTAGACAAGGACTAGCAGCCAGTGTAGGGGCACAGAGACAGGGAGGAGCCTGAGGAGTAGAGACTGGGACTGACATATTTTTACCTCATCTTAACACAGTAAGTCAACACCTCATTAAAGGATACATTTTAGATATAGAAAATTCATCAGAAAGGGAAGATACTGCCCCACGGTAACTGTTAACATGTATAAGTTCACTCATGGCACCATATTTTTAGAGTGTTTCACCTAGAGAATCTCAAAGTGATAAACTGTGCATAGAGACTGCTCACCCCCTACTGAAATGCAACCATGTTTGGAGTGAAATACAATAATAGAAATATAGAACTGGAAGGGACCTCAAGAGGTCAACTAGTCCAGTGTCTTGCACTCAAGGCAGGACTAAGTATTATCTAGACCATCCCTGACAGGTGTTTCTCCAACCTGCTCTTAAAAATCCCCAATGATAGAGATTCCACAACATCCCTAGGCAATTTATTCCAGTGCTTAATGTCTGACAGTTAGGAAGTTTTTCCTAATGTCCAACCTAAACCGCACTTATGAATAATTATGAAATACCCTTTAAAAATGACATTTCTAAAGTATGCTAAATTTTATAACTACCAAAAGAAGAAAAGAATCAAAATTAGCTTAGCCACTCACTGGTTTCTCAGATCATGGCTTGAGTCACAGCTGATACATAGCTTTGGCTAAGTGGTCAATAAAATGGTCAATTGCTGCAATTTAAGCCCATTGCTTCTTGTCCTATCCTCAGAGGTTAAGAACAACAATTTTTCTCCCTCCTCCTTGTAACAGTCTTTTATGTACTTGAAAACTTTTACCATGTCCCCTCTCAGTCTTCTCTTCTCCAGACTAAACAAACCCAGGTTTTTCAATCTTCCCCCAGGTCATGTTTTCTAGACCTTTAATCATTTTGTTGCTCTTCTCTGGACTTTCTCAAATTTGTCCACATCTTTCCTGAAATGTGGCGCCCAGAACTGGACACAATACTCCAGTTGAAGCCTAATCAGTGTGGAGTAGAGAGGAAGAATTATTTCTCGTGTCTTGCTTACAATACTCCTGCTAATACATCCTAGAATGATGTTTGCTTTTTTTGCAACATCATTACACTGTTGACTCATATTTAGCTTGTGATCCACTAGGACCCCCAGATCCCTTTCCACAGTACTCCTTCCTAAGCACTCATTTCCCATTATGTATGTGTGCAATTGATTGTTCCTTCCTAAGTGGAGTACTTTGCATTTGTCCTTGTTGAATTTCATCCTATTTACTTCAGACAATATCAATTCTGTATCAGACTTGCTGCACAGAAGTTTTTGGAAGGGAGAATAAACAATTTCTACTAAAATTACACAATTTAAAGTAAGACCATGTAATTATCTAAACTGGATATTGGCCAGGACTCTGAGCTTTTGAAAAAACATCTTGTGTTCCTCAGTAATCATGAATGGTTATCACCTCTGTTTTACAAGTCACTCAAAAGATGACAACTCCAACAGCATCGGAACCCCAAAACTATAATGGGCCATTGGTGCAATACTGGGTTAAATAGAAGTGACTCTGCTCCCTATAAAATATTTCCACCATTTCCACATAGATTTCCTTTGAAGGCTTCCCATCCACATATTCTGCCAAGAACAAAACCCAAGTGGGATAGCTGTAATATGCTGAGTGGTTGGGGCTACAAAGAAACATCAAAAGTCATTGTGCAGTGCATCTACAAGCCCAGAAACATGACAAACAAAGCAATAACTAGGCTCTTTTGGTCAGAGATGGTCTTTATGAGTTTATACAATGCCCTGCACAATGTGGCTCCAATCCTGACTGGGAGCTCTAAAATGCTACTGGAACACAAATCACCACCACCAACCTGACTAAGGTTTACATCAGTCTGCCTTCCACCTTCTTCTACTCCATGCAGTTCCTGAAACAGAGCACAAAAAGGCATATTGTGACTAAGCTAGCACAGCAGAATTATCTTACAATTATTTTACCACCTGAAAGCTTCGTTGTTACTTGGCAATGGCTTCCCATTTTGCAAAATCTCTGACATTTCTCCCCTCTCTACAATACAGAATCAGCACCAGGCATGTACCTGTTCTTTTTGGTAGAGTAGCTGATGTTCCCGCTGAAGCAGATTTTCATAAAACATAGAGTAAGTCTCAAAGTTGCTGCGCTCTCTGGCCATGACGTCACAGCCCAGTGCAGTGAGGCAGTTTTGCAAATGGCTTTTTTTAAATGTAATCTGGAAAAAACAACAACAACCACCCCATGATACCCCAAACTTAAGTTTTTAGTCATTTAAGACATACCTTGCTATGGTAACACAGGTATTTACATCTATTTCCTGTCCACCTCCGCACTCCACCCCAAGGCTTCTGTATTTTGTTTTGACATATCACGCTCCCATATGGGAACTGCCTAGTTTCAGTTTTCCATTCATTTGGAGATCAGTTGCTCCTCCTATAGAAATTATATTTGAGAGAAAAATAAAAATTTTCTCCCCACCCGACACTTTCCAAAAACCCTGCTGAGCACTAAGAAGGAATGCTTCCAATAAGATGAGCAGATTCATCCAGAACATAGGGCTTGTCTACATGTAAAGTTGCATTGGTTTAACCAAAGATGCAATTTTAAACTGATTTAGTTAAACCTGTGCAGAAAAGTATGTGGACATTCTTGTTTTGGTTTAAACCAGGATCATTCCAGTTAAATCTGTTAGGATCTAAATTAAGCTAAATTGATCAATGACTCAAACTGAAATAAGAGGGTCCAACAAAGGGGTTTGGAGCAGATAAATTAAACCAGTGCAAGTTTGTGTGCAGACAGGACCTTAGCTCCATAAGCTCCCCTGTAGATCGGAGAGCTCTGAGGGAAATTTATCCACTCCCCCACAATTCACTCAGAATTTGGATGGGGAACAGGCTTACCTCTAGGAACCAAGCAATGCATCGCAATACTGAATCACATTTCAATGAAAACAATGTAGCAGGTCTGATAATGACCTAATATTTCATTATAATTGAACATATATTTATAAAATACCTTTCATCCCTAAAGATCTCCAAGTTACAAATTGAAGCTAAATACAGGGCTTATTTCATCTGCCATGAAATTGCCCTCTACTCTCAGGGTGAAAAACAGCAACATATGTGACATTGTAGAGAACAGACTATTATTATATAAAGTACAAACATCTCTAAGAAACTAAGACTAAAAGCCTTGTCCTTCAGCACCCAAAACACAGGCGTCTGTCAGTTGGCTGACATTCTCTGTAGGCCTTCTGTGAGAAAGCAACGTCACATACACACACGAAGCACATTACAACTATATAACATGAGAAATTAATACCTTTTCCAACTGAAACGGCAAGACGAATTTTTAGGTATGAAAAATGTAATTACCAACTTGGAAACTGGCCAGGACATTGGGGCCAACACCCCCACTCTCAGAATGAATACATCCGTTCTTTAATGACTTAAAGTGGCAACAGAGTACTTCCTAATACCACACAGGGACATTGATTTAGTATGGACTCAGAAGGAAGAGTTCTGTCTTTTGAATCCCCAACACTACTTTCCTATAGTTGCTTAGAAGCCTCTAATCCCAGTACAAATTCCGCCTGACCTTACTACAATTGTGAGATCTGAACAAATCACATTACAAGGTGGCCAGTGTCATACGTAATACACAAGCTCACATTGCTAACATAATCTGAACGTAAACTCATAAATTTAAGAGAGGGTGTTTCCCTTGTGCGTCACTGACTGACACAGGTTTTAATAAGTAAAGATGTAAATAAAGATTAGCTATGCCCGGATAGAAACACAATATATGTACCTCTACATCAGATTCTTGGTAATTTTCCATTAGTCTCTGAACCAATGTTTCGACTATTTGTGGTTTTACAACTGAGAAGTTTTCTTGCATGACTCGATGCTTCCAGAGCTCTGGAGGAGCAAGAGGAAAAAACAAAACAAACAATACATCAACCGATGTCTGTCACAAAATATTGATCCCTCTTTAATCCCTGTAAAATGATGCCATGTGCAATTTGTGGTTTAGGATTTCTCAATCTTTCTAAAACTGTATGCAACAGAAGGTAACCATCATCACAAACAGATTATGTAATTCTGTGCAGCAGGGGCGTTAGATACATGGTGTCAATAGGGCTAAAATACATTTTTGTTATGGGCCAGGTCCACCAGTTAGGGCCCTATCCAAAATTGATCACTCACTGATAATAAGAGCTTTGCATGAAAATTGAGAGTAGAACACGGCTTTTTATGTAGTAACTAAACATTTGGGTAGAAAAATTACTGTTGCACTCAACACCAGTCCGTGGGGAAAAATGGTGCCAGCCACTTTTAGAACTACCATTATTTCCACCCTTTGCTTGTTTGACCATTTGTGCATGCACTTACCGGATCTGCACATACAATTATCCTAAATGTATACATTAAAGTGCATAGTTATGCACATAAATTACTTGAAAAATTACTTGAAAGGCTGGCTTTTAAAGTGTTGTCATTTGGCTTAAGCATTGACACCCCAATGAGATAAGTGGGAGCAGTTTCAAGCAGTCTGCAGACTCAGGAAGAAAAGTTTGAGTTAGTTTGGCACACACAGCTCATATCTGGAAATAATTATGGTTAAAACTTTGCAATAATTTTGGTTAAAACTTGCTCTATAAAAACAAAGTCAAAGCTTAGATTTTGCAGCATTTGAATCTGGGTGAGCAAGCTGGATAAGTATCTCAAGTGGGCCAGGTGCTTGAAACCCCAGTGTACAAGTCTTCATCACATGGCGGCAGTGTCAAGGTATGGGCATTTTCACATAAAGGGCTGGGCTTTATCAAAACCTGAAAGGAGTTTTATGTGATGATGGTAAATTTTCACCAATGATTTCACTGTATGTGGGCCAAATTGTTCCTGGCTCTTGAATGGGTGCAAAGGGAAGCAGGAAGGATACACAGGAACCTCACAACCCTGCACAAGGGTAGAATCCTTGCACTCCACCCTCCATGTGCCACTAGGGATGCATGTTCCCCAATGGGAAAATGGATGGAAGCAGCCCTGCGCCTGTATTAGCTACAAAACTGGTAAGCCCACTGTAACCCAAGTCCTTCCAGAGCTCCCACACATATGTAAAGGCTGTAGGATTGGGCTTCCCATGTTTGGCATGCTTCCTACGCAGAAAAGATGTAAAAATGTATTTTGTATTTTAACACCTTACCTGTAGGGAGGCTGCTTCCTGCTCTTGCTCTTTCAGATATAACTAGTGTCATCTCCTGGTTAATTTTCTTTTTCACATCATGGATCATGTGTATTTCTAGACTTTCCAGCAGTTTTTGAAGCTATAGTAAGTGTACAGTAAATTGTTCACATTAAATCTCTATGCTTATTATACCTCATCTGCTGTGCTTTGCCAATTTTCAGTTTTTTAAAAAGTAAGTTTAAAAACCACACAGTATGTAGGAGTAAAAATAAGATAATTTAGTGAAGTTATAGTGTGTCCAATTCTGTACCACGAGTACTTGGGAGTCAGATTCACTAGTCCATTACAGCTTCTTTATGCTGCTCCAGGGTGCTGAGTCATGGGCCTTGCAGCGCAGGTCCCAGTTTGCTTGACCTATCCCTACAAGTGACACTGTTTAGGCCCCCCACGGGTTTTAATGGTTCCATGTCGGTCAACAGCACTCCCCCTGTGCAGTAATAGTCCTCCTTTACCTGCCGTGTTTTGACTTCAATTTCTGATGCTCCTTTTGGGGGAAGTATAGACTGAGAGCTTGTTACAAGTCCTTCAAACTCATCTTCTGTGCCCATGTGCCTGGCGATGGCTCTCATAGCAGGGTATAGGATGTCAGTGCTAAAGAAACCCAGACAAAGATGTTACACATAGTCCCTCTCAACAGTATTTTCAGTCTCTCCTGTATTTCTCTCTTTCAGGCCACACATACCTTTACCCTCCCCTCCCCTGACACATAAGCACTGGGACTCATTTCACTATCCCCTGTCACGCTGTCAGGAAGGCCTGCTAGCAGAGCAGGATTTTCTGTGTGGACTGATCATGTGATACTGAATCTCACATTACATCACTTCTTTTTTCAATAGTTATAGAAAAATAAAAGTTCAGTGGATGAAGCAGGAAGAGCTAAAACAAAGCAGAGAATTCTGGTTGCCAGGACAAACTTCTCCCCCGACAAACAAATAGATGGAGACACTCTCCCATGCTGCCCTCTCGTATCTGATCACGTTTGCTAGGTAGAAACAGTGCCAGCCTCCCTACAGTTGGCAGTGCCAGCCTAAATACTGAAAGGGCCCTTTATGTCTCCAAACAACAAGAGAAGCAACTGACAAAAGGGCACAGGTACCAGGTTACATTTGACACCACTGATTGCATTAGACAGACATCTTCAGAACTTGAAAACCTAATTTGCTCAAGCTTAGTGGAAGCTTTCCCTGGTGAAGGGGATGAGTGCAGTGTTTTACCATCACTTTCCACAGAGCTGTTGTTCCCATTCACAAAATAGATACACCAAGATTCAACAAAGTGATCCCTAAACCCAGAACAAATGAATCACCCTGGCATAGAGAAATCCTCTCCTGGCACAGAGTTGGCAAAGGAACTGCTACACTAATACTTCCTCCGCAGGTGCGAGCGTAGGGAATTTGCGAAAGGTGGTGGGGGTTGGGGGGAAGGAGTTTGGCTGTACCCCAGTGATCATGACTACCATATCAGTCCCTTGGCATCTGGCACAAATTAGCATAGCCCTGAAACAGTGGGGATAGAGCAAGAGAGTGATTGCTGGAGCCACAACTGCCCAGTGCCCAGATATGTGGGAGAAGTGCCCCGCCACACATTTAGCGTGAAGAACCCATGCCCCCAGCTTCCCAGTACTCCTCCAGAGGAGTTTCAGAATGCTGTAGGAGCAGGTTGAGCTCAAGTGCTCTACATGTTCCTGGAACTAGGGGCTCTCTCCCCCTGCAGAATGTATAAGATCTACAGGGGGCAGAGATCCCAGTCCCAGGAAGCATATAGATCTTACCAAATCCCCATGCTATACCAGTAAGTGGGTCTGGGTATTACAGGTGGGTCTTGCTCCTGCAGCTCCCCAGCTCTGGCAATTTTTTCTCTTCTTCCGGATGAGCAATGAAGAACAGCTCCCGACTCCCCCTGCTCTCTAAGTGACATTGTCTCACCAGATTCTCGCCCCCTTCTCTGGCCTGCACTGTGCTGAGGAGCCAGATTAGGCCACCTGAAAACTCCCCTGACATGGGGGAGTCCTAAACTGGCATTAATCTGGCATGGCTTGCTCATATGCCATCCTTCCGCTCTGAACTCACCATAGGGATGTGCCAGGGCAGGAGGGGGTATGGCAGGAGCATTATTGCATGTTAGCTATGCTCAGCTGGCTCCTTGAGAGCCTTTACCTGCTAGCACAGGTGAGTATAGCTCACAGACTGCTCTGAAGTGCGTCAGAACTGAGGTCAGCATTGGACTAGTTTGAAAACTAGAAAGCTGCAATCACTTCCCTGGCAGCCCCACCCTGCTGCACAAAGCAGAGACTGGGCACAGTAGAAAACTGGTATGCCATTCTACTCAGATATGCTTCTGTTTTTCAGGGATTTGTAGATGTAAATTGGGAGGTCTGCTTTTATGTAAGTATAAATAACTATGATATCTTAGTATTTCTTCTCTCAAGTGACTAGAGATAACAGTGAGTCGATATTTCTGTTGTAACTTGCTAGTTTAACAACAGGGTTATACCAGCGAGTAGGGGCATAAAATTGACATCTGAGTGATCTCACGATAATCTGAAGATAGCAACACAACATGTCACACAGGAACAGTACAGACAGTGGAGGTATTCAGTGGCACTTTGATATCTGATGACTAGAATAGAGAGAGACCTGATACCAGTTTGTTAAAGGAACATTTTGTGAGAATCCTGTTTTCCAATATCCCCAAAACACCCCGCTACCTAGACTGTATTACTACTGTGTTATCCAGCAAACTTTTATTTTCATTATGTTGCACGTTTTGGTAATAGATTTTATTTCAGGGGACCAGGAGAGCGATGCATTATCACATTTTTTTAAAAAACATATAGTTTTAGGCTTTTAGTAAGTGTCCCTTTAAAGAAAACTTGCCAGATTTTCTAATGCACATTATTCAGGCCAAGCCAAGTGGGAGGATTAGGAAGAATCCCGGTACACTTCCACTTCATTAAAAATCAGCTTCAAGAATGTCAGTTTTTAAAAGTACTATATGTAACATTGATCTGAATATCCTAAAGAGACAGGTAGAAATAATAGCGTCACTGAAAGGCCACAGGAATACATTTGGAACAATCTTGCTAATGAACAATTCAGGTAGAAAGAAGATCAGAGCAGGTCAAAAATCCTATTCTAAAGAGAAAGCAAAGATATTAGAATAATTATCAATTTTGTACCAAACTAAAGAAAAGTAGAACTAAAACAGAGCAAATTGAAACAGGATAAGATTAAGAGAACAGCGTGAAGAACGGTACAGGCATTTATTGTTTTTAATTTTCACAACCACTCCAGTCTAGAATACTTTTACATCAGAATGCAACTCACCTATATAGCTCAGCAAACTGTTTGTAAAGAGGAACTGTATTGATATCCTCGACTTTCAGTTTAAGTCTACCCCATTCTGCCTTTAATACTTCCAATTGCTTCCTTCTTATCAGAAAAGATCTCAGCAAAACACATGAAGTAACTGGATCGTGGAGCCTTGGCAGAGCTTTGCAAGTCTTTCTGCTGCTCTCTGACCAACTGGCATGTGATTCATCAATTTCTGCCAAATTCTAATGAAATTATTATGGGAGACATATTTTGTTACAATCTCATATCATACTCTTCATTGTTTAATAAAATGAGATAAGGCACTGTACGCCTGTTAGAGATTGAATAAAAAAACAAAAAAACAACTTGCAACCCACTATAATTGTTTCCATACACTAGTGTCCTACAAAATCTAGTGGAGGTAAAATCCTGGCTATTTTTCATTGCAATGAGCAGGCTATAGGAATGACAAGGCTAACAAACACTAACACACACACACTAACACACACATCTTTCATCTTATTGCCACTTTCCTTGAGTCAGTTGCCTCAATAAAACTCCCTGCTGGGGTGTTGACAAAAATATCTTTACAAACTCAGATCCTCAGCTCAAGTCCTGAAGGAAACAGCCCCTATTAAAAAATAAATAACTCGTTCTCTTTGCACATTTCTCCACACTCACACTTCCTGACAGTATCACTGTACACTTACGTGTTTACTAACCGGTAGGTTTATCTGCTTTCCATCAGAAATGGCTTGAATCTCAGCCCAACCCCTGAACCAAACCTTTGTGGTACGCTCTGGAAAGGCTTAATGCTCCCCAATGACCATTCACCACATTTTTATCCATTGTGCAAGTGTTATTGGAAGTACAGCCTGAGGACCCAGTCCTCTTCTTAACTATCAGTCCTTGTTATACAAGGGGGCCAGACCTCTCTGCACCGAGCAGCTCTTGTTAAAGGGACAGATAAGTGTCTCACCCTCTAGTCCTCTGAGGCACAGGTGAGGAAAGTGAAGAGGCCCTGCTTTGTCCCCCCAGTTTCTGATGGCAGCAAGTACAGCAGCTGGATGGTGGGCACCAGCAACCCTTCTAGTGGGCTCTGTCACCGTGGCTCTCCTCATTTTCAGCTGCAGTCTAAAAGCTTCTTTGAAACATATTACATCCCATCATGCAGTCAAGAGCATGATAGGCCACTGCAGTATAACTATATGGGACTAAAGGCCACTCTTTTAGGCTACACGCCCAGGATTCACTGAAGTTAAAGGGAGTTTTCCATAGGAGCTGTGCAGTAAGGCAGAGTGGTCTCCCACACAGGATGCCAGGGAGGAACCACTCCCTGCCCTCTTTGGTGAGCCAGGCCAGGCCCGCCCATCATGCTGGAAACAGAAAGGCAGAACAGGAAGTATAAGAGGCAGGGCCTTCAGCTCAGGGCAGCAGCCTACCCACCTTAGGCTGGATGGCTTGTGTGCGTTTGATGTCTGCCACAGTCAGAGAGCTGGGCCATAGACTGCTCCTGCCCTGCCTTGCTCAGAGGCCTTGAGCCTGACTGTGGCCATGTCTACACTACCACTTATGTCAGCAAAACTTCTGTCACTCAGGGTGTGTGAAAAAGAACACGTCCCAGAGCAACATACAAAGTGGTAGTGTGCACAGCACTACGTCGATGCAAGAGCTACTCCCGCCGACATAACTACCGCCGCTTATTGGGGGTGGTTTAATTATGCGGCCAGGAGAGCTCTCTCCCGTTGGCACAAAGCAGCTCCACGAGAGATCTTACAGCAGCGCAGCTGCATCGCTACAGCTGTACCACTGTAAACTCGCTAGTGTAGACATAGCCTATGATAGCCGTCTATCGCCCAGCTTCTCTGGCTGGGGCAGACAGCTAATTGCCCTGCCCCTCACCAACGGGCCCTAGACTCTTTAATGACACTTACCACATTAATTCTCTGTCAAATGGCTATCAGTTGCTAGGGGACATAGCGAGGCGGAATGGCCTCCCTCCGAGGCAGACAGCGAGGAACCACTCCAAGCTGTATAGCCTAAATGAATTAATTTGTCAGAGGTACCTGTTTTTTCTTAGCTACAGCAGTTTGCCATTCAGCATGGTCTTCCATAACAACATCATAGCTACTCTGCAGTGTATCCTCCATTAGCAACTGCATCCCGACCAGCACCCCATGAGCAGCTCTTCGGTCGTCATCACTCAGTCTGCACAAGCACAACTAGAGGAGAGACACATCTGGTGATTTTTCTAGGTTACCAGACAGATCTCAGTGAGTAACGATGGTAATGAGTTATTGTTAGTACAATTACTTTAAAAGTCATCCATCCATTTGTATGAACGGATGGATTCCACTAGAAGCCTCTGGCACTATGGACCTAAAAGTCATGGAAGAACTTTGTTACCCAAGCACAACAACATTGTGGTAGCTGCAGGAGAACCAAAAAATGAAATAGCCTAGTTCAATTTCATTGTCCAACAGCAGCAGTTTTTTTAAATAAACAAACAAACGGTGAATGGTAAAATAATTGTTTTTTTTTTAAATGACAGAATAATGTGTTACTATCACAGGGAAGGACATGTTTTAATGCAAGACAATTTTCATATTGTCACTGTGCCTTTGGAGACAGGCACAATAACTTTTGGATGTACAACAAGTAGTAGTCACCATACCTGCATGTTATAATTTATGGTATTTAGATTGCTGATAGTGACTGGAAACGGTCCTCCATCTACTAGAAATGCCCTCCAAGGAAACAGCGTCAATGTCTAAAACAATTCAGATAACATTCAGAAGCACAAAAATAACATTCAAACAATAATAAAGGTCTCATCTAACTTGAGCTGAGGAAGAAAATTCACAGTGCAGGCTGCTGCTTAGTCTGTAATATACCATGTTCTGACTTCTTTGCATGAGTTGCAAATAAGGGTATGTCTATACTTACCTCTCGCGTCGGAGGCGCGGGATCGATGTTCTGGGTTCGATTTATCGCGTCTTGTCTAGACGCGATAAATCGAACCAGGAAGTGCTCCCCCGTCGACGCCGGTAATCCTGCTCTGTGAACGGAGCAGGCGGAGTCGACGGGGGAGCCTGCGCGCCGCGTCTGGACCACAGGTAAGTTCGAACTAAGGTACTTCGACTTCAGCTACGTTATTAATGTAGCTGAAGTTGCGTATCTTAGTTCGACGGGGGGGTTAATGTAGACCTAGCCTAAGTGTATAATTGGAACTATATAAGATGTACTAGGACTACTGAGACAACAATGGGATGAGTTAAGGGACTTATCTTTACCCTACGTTTCCTGGATTGTTGGAAGCTGGTGTCAGATTTAACATTACTTTCACATTTTTTAAAATGTCATTATCTTTGGGTTTTGCCACAAACTATATTGAAAGAAAGGAGGAGTTCAGTGGGCATACGTTGACAGCACTATGCTTAGGCATTAAAAGCAAAATCCTTTAAGCTAACACACCCACCAGTGCATCAAAACCCTAATGAGACACAGTCTGCCAGCTTAGTGGCATGGCGTTAGGCAACAAGAATCCCCTACCCATGAGAGCAGGCCTTAGTGGGGAGAAGCACACATTACTTTTTTTTAAAAGTAGTAACAAGAATCTGAGGATGTACTGCTGAGTGCATTTCCTGCCAAACTGCCAGACCCATGCAAACTGCAACTGGATGGCTCCCAAACGTTCTCACTTGGCTGTTACTGCTCTCCTTTTCACCTGCCTAACTTTGATGGTTTAGGGAAAATTCTTCTTCACAGAGGGCAAATCTCATTCTTCACTTATTCTACATAATGGCTCAGTATGATCATTTAGAGCAGCGTTTCTCAAACTTTAGCAACCAGAGGACCCCCATTCTGATTTTAAAATTTTCACGGACCCCCAAACCGGCTTCTAATTTTCCCTAAGGGTGCTCAACCCCCACTCAGCCCCAAGCCTCACCCCCACTCCACCCCTTCCCCCAAGGCCCTACCCCTGCCCCTCCTCTTCCCGCCCTGCTCCACCCCTGCCCCTCCTCTTCCCCACCTTTCTGCCCTCTCCCCTGAGCACGCCTCTTCCCTGATCCTCCCTCTCCCGCCCAGCACCTCCTGCATGCCACTGAACAGCAGTTCTGCAACACACAGGAGGCACTGGGAGGGAGGGGGAGGAGTTGATCAGCGGGGCCAGCAGCCCCGGACATGATTCACAGACCCCCTAGTCCGTGGACCCCAGTTTGAGAACCGCTGATTTAGAGCAAGCTACCGACTGCAGAAGTTTCACAATTCTGTAAAGACTTAAAAGGTGTAACACCAAGGTAGGAAAGTAGTCATTTAGGGTGATCCAGTGGGGTATTGCTAGGAGTACTAGGATGAAAATGAGCAAAGGAAAGTTTAAACTTAATATCTGGAAACATCTACTAACCTTAGCATCTATGGGCCTAATCCAAAGAAGTCAATGGAAGTTAACTTCAGTAGGATTTGTATCAGGCCCTATGGCTAGCCTTTTTCTTTAATGTATCTGATGACCCACAACAGGAAGTTAGTGGAAGGTCCATCATTACAATTAGTGTAGATAAAATGGCCCAACATACAATGTAGGGATTACTCCTACTTTGGATGCAAGGGATAAGATGCCTTACAGTAATAGTTCTCTTCTATTTTTAAATTTTTATGATTACTTGCTAATTAGTGGACTTTTTCTGGGGACCCCAGTGACAAAGTGAAACTATGATCACAGAAATGAAAAGTCACTACGTGCTAAGTTATTTGCTACCACAGAATGGAGTATCACAGCAAGAACTGAACAACGACTTCTTCCCTCAGCACCCAAGTACAAACAGGAAACAAATCAAATCAGACATTCTTTGAAAGTACATTTTACTCACCGTGGGGCTGCATGGGTCCAGTAGCTGCGGGAGCCAGAGCTGTGAGGCAAACACACTCCTTACTGCAGAGTTACTCAGGGGAGGTAGCCCATGGTGCATACTGTCTGTAACACTCTGGTAAGCCAAAATATTCCCAGAGGACAAATATACTTCTCTGAAGAGACACCAAAATCACTTTTTAAATATCATCTTTATAAAATCTTTTTTGAAACATAGTCTGTAACTAGCTTACACTTTCATATTAATATGCTGAACTGAACATCGCAGTCACGGGCAGTGACCTGCAACTGACTGTAGTTTTGTACTTAGTGAAAAGCTAAGGGCTTGTGTACATGGTGTTTTAGTCCACATCAGAGGAGTGTTCGTTTTAGTCCACACTAATAGGTCACACCCACTGTGTGCACACTACAAGTTCCCTAGTGCATATTAAGGTAGTCCCTACACACTAGGAAAATTTTAGTGCATGCCAGCGGGGTCCACATGGGCTAGTTCGTGCATGGCATGCAAGTGCAGACTAAAGCAAGTCTATAGACAAGCCCTTAGTTGCTATGCTTAAGCTGAATGCAATGACTAGCCACTTGCAATTGCATAAGAAACTACTGCTCAAAAATGTATCCACCAGCCCGTGGATTAACGTAAGTGAAAATACATCCTACTAATGCCAGGGACATTTAATGGAAAGCAGCTCTTCTCATAGTAGAAGGGCTAGCTTGTAGCTAAAGAACATGACTAAGTCAGGAGTAGAGCTGGGCAAATAATGGATTTGTTGGTTTGCCAGCAATTCCAGAAAACTGAAAAAAAGTTTCATTTAGAAGTTGAACAAAAAATGACATTTTTGGGGCAAACTGGAAAAAAAAACACCAGTAAACATTTAAATGACTATGAACTGCCATAGGCATTAGGAAAGGGAAAGAGAGACCCTATAGCCTGGTGATTAGGACACTTGCCTAGGATGTAGGAGACTTATGTTCAAGTCCTTGATTCAATAACTTTAATTATTTATATGAAGTAGAACAGGTTCAATGAGAGATTGAGAGCACCCCAGAATATCCCATAGCCCAGTAGTTAGGATACTCCTGCAGTGTGGAAGATCCAAATTCAAATCCCTTCTCCACATCAGGCAGAGGACAGTGGGATTAAACTGGGTCTCACACATCTGAGGGGAGTGTCTTAACCGCTAGGCTAAAAGTTATAAGGAGGACACCATCATTACTTTCCCCATTTGCAACTCCGGCCTGAAAAGTGAAACGTTTCCATAACGTCTAAATGACTAAGAGCATATGAGCAAAGAGATCCCAGATCCATAGTGCGTTCTTCCATAGAGACACAATGCTACTTGTTATATACTCCATAAACACACACTACACACACATAAACGAAACATCCAAAAACTAAACTGGTTTTAGAGTAGCAGCCGTGTTAGTCTGTGTCAGCAAAAAGAACAGGATTACTTGTGGCACCTTAGAGACTAACAAATTTATTTCAGCATAAGCTTTCGTGGGCTACCAGCCTAAATATACAACAGCTCTAAGTTCATCTGAATCTCTTTGCTACAGACATTTCTCATCCCCACATTTTTTGCATATCTTTTAACTCAAAGCCTGAAGCGAAACTATTTCCTGCAAGGTGATGAGCACCCTCAACACCCGTTCTCTCAGGAAGTGCTCATCACCCTTTAATTTTAAGCTCTTTGGGGTAGGGACCCTGTCTTTTTGCATGTTTCACGTGCACATATGGTGCTGTACAAGTAATAAATAAATAAAATAAATAAATAGAGTATTTTTAGCAATAAAGGAGTTGTCAGACAAGTTTTAAGGATACCTCAGAGCATTCACAGCTGGAATATGTCAAAGGACTCATAAGGAAGCAATTTGCATTTTAGTGTCACTATGCTCTCACTTGCATTATAACCCCAGTCTGGAGAAAATGAACTTTAATCATGCTCTCAATAAAGAAGTGATACAGGTGTAGCATACGGCATATTTATGTTTGCTTTAATTTCCTGTCAGCATACTAATCTTAATCAAAGTGAAATGTTTTCCTAACCAATTGCCCACAATGCCTTAGTGAGTAAAAGATAAAGCAAACTAGCCTGTTTTTGAATACTACCAATAAGCCTCACATTTTCACAGATAAGCTGTACTCAGATATGCTAAACTGAAATCCTCTTAAATATAGCAGATAAGGAATCTGTCAATTGATAGATGAACTATGTACAGCTGTTTTAAATTCATCTTTTCTACTTGTGTTAAGACAGCTACTTCCTTTTGAACTGAATTAAAACCCGGTCATAGTACTTTATAAAAGAGCCTGGCAGAGATAATTTTTCAGAATTAGCACTTTTAACTCTCACCGTAATAAATGTCTGACTGCTGCATCAAACTGTAGAAACATAACTTCTCTTTGAATGATTAGCAGTTGGGCAACTTTGTTAGGATCCAAGGGGTTTTGAAGGCTGTCAATCATTTTTTGTAGCTCCTGAAGTTCAGTTCCTATAGTTTCCAGGATAACAACAGTAAATCCATTAAATTAGCAATAGGAAATGCATGCTAATATGTACTGGCCTAGTGATCTGTTTTAACATCTAACGTCTTCCACTTCATGACCAAAGGCCTTTTTTTTTCTGGTCACCAGGAGAATTGTGCTTCTGGAACAAAATAATTTTTGCTGTCTTCGGACATTGTTTTCAGCCTTGCAAAAACATGCTATAGGGAAGAAGTTATGGCAATTGGAGGATTATGGGGACATAGTTTGTGCAGGAAGAGAGAGAGAGGGAAAGGCATAAGGAATAAAAGGTTACAAACCTCTTTAAAATGGTTCTATTAGCATTCTTACATATATCACCAATTTTTAACATAACACCAATGAGAAAAAAGGTAGACTCAATCCTTCGCCTATTGAAGTCAATAGTCATTGTGCCATTGACTTCAGAGGGAGCAGGATCAGCTAAGCCTTTAGTTTATCCACCCCTGGTCTGCATTATGATGTGATCCCACCAGCTTCTGTTTGTCGCCCTGCTCCAGAAGCACTGGTCTACATGGGGGCCATTAGCAGCTATACCAAGTGTCATGAACAGCACCAGGCAGTTCGGGGGGAGGGATAGCTCAGTGGTTTGAGCATTGGCCTGCTAAACCCAGGGTTGTGAGTTCAATCCTTGAGGGGGCCATTTGGGGATATGGGGCAAAAATTGGGGATTGATCCTGCTTTGAGCAGGGGGTTGGACTAGATGACTTCCTAAGGTCCCTTCCAACCCTGATATTCTATGATTCTATGTCTGTGTCCTCATCCTCCTCCACCAAAAGCTCTGTCAAGTGCCTGTGGTGGGTCAGAAAAAAATGCCACTGAAATGTCTCATGGAAGCTGTGCCTGTTTCTGGACGCAGGAGTGAAAGCACAAAGAACAGTTCTTCAAAAGACTCCTCCTTCATGTTGCTGGCTCCAGAAGCTGGGAGTGCACAGACCAAAATGACCACTGGGCAATATGTGTTAGCAGACCGTTCCGTGCAGGGTGCACAGTCAAGTTTTCCCCACAGTGCACCATGGTCAAAGGGCTAGAGTGGCCACATTTTGGGAGGACCCCAGGGAGTCTGGGGTTAGGGTGACCAGATGTCCCGATTTTATAGGGACAGTCCCGATTTTGGGGTCTTTTTCTTATATAGGCTCCTATTACTCCCCACCCCCTGTCCCGATTTTTCACACTTGCTTTCTGGTCACCCTATCTGGGATATAGTCAGTTTGACTTGGGTCTAGGTGATGCAGTGTGGATGCCAGAGTTCCAGATTTGAGTCTGGGTAAGAAAATTCTTAACATTGATTTTTAACCCTATCAGTGTAGATGCTCTAACCCAGAGTCAGCTGATTAGAGTCCCACTAACTCTGGGCTTACATTGCAGGGTAGACATCTTCTCATGTTAGCACCTGTCACCGTACTCAGTGCCTTAAACTGCTTACCCACCACTGACGGGACTCAAACTCACAGTTCCTATCTTAGAAGACCAATGTCTTATCCATTAGGCGGCTCAGATCACCATAACATTATCAGTGAAATGTAGTCACT
Source organism: Chelydra serpentina (assembly GCA_037349315.1). Lineage (NCBI taxonomy): Eukaryota > Metazoa > Chordata > Testudines > Chelydridae > Chelydra > Chelydra serpentina. The sequence goes on from JBAIAC010000010.1 coordinate 53,431,495, forward strand.
TCTGGGCAAAGGGGTGACTACTAATGAACAGTGAAAGAAGATGATATTTTTGTCAGGGACAATGGACCAAAACAATCTTATGAAAAGTGTTAAGGGAATATCTAACTTCTGAAGAATCTGCCATTGTATTTATTTGGATTTTTAAAAGTGTGACATATGAAATAAAGAAGCAACAAAGAGTCCTGTGAAGAAGTGGGTATTCACCCATGAAAGCTTATGCTCCAATACGTCTGTTAGTCTGTAAGGTGCCACAGGACTCTTTGTTGCTTCTACAGAACCAGCCTAACACGGCTACCCCTCTGATATATGAAATAAAAATATATTTTACACAACATTCCTGTATGCATTCGATTGTGTGGTTCTGGCTGATGATCATTATGAGCTCAGACTTCCGGGTGGTTTTCAGAGCTTATTAAACATGAGTTTATCTCAGCCACATATTCCTTAAATGAAGCCACTAGTACAGTTGAGTGTGTTTTTTAGTGTGTGCTCATTGTACTAAGTCCTTTTTGCTAAGTTAAATGACCCAAAAAATTAAAGTCAACATAACTGTATTAAAATAAAAGGGAATGCAAATATTTATGATTTGCTACAGTTCTTTCATGCAGTGAACTTTTTCAGATTTATTTAAAGGCAGACAAACTTAGAACATGGGTTTTTTTAATCAGTTTATTTTGGGTGTTTGATTACAAGAATCCTGCTTATACATCCAAATAATAGCATAAACATTATCACAAGACAAATTCTGCACATATACAACGCTGACTGGACATACCCAAGGGCAGAATTGGTATCTTTCATTTTCAAGGAATGAAAGAAATTTCATATTTAGACCTGATTTTTCATTCATTTAAAAATTGTCAGGCCAGAAAGGAAGCTTCCCTCAATTTTTATTTTCAAATTACACTTACGCTATCATAGTCAGATCTCCAGCTACTCAGTCTTTGAGCAGTGCAAAGTTGTACAGCTACGTAAACACACACACACACACACACACACACACACACGGCTTGAAATGTCACACAAATACCACATGTGGCAATCTACATATGCATTATACACCACCACAAACATTTTCTGTTGCAAATATGCACAAATGTGTCCAATGTTTTGAGAATCTAGCCCACTGTATACAGGTATAATCCGACTGCTGAAAACCATCCCACTGCTGAGTGCATTTAGAAAGCTGCAATACAGCATAACTCAAGTCATAAGTAAAATCTATTATGTAACAGATACCATTTCTGCATACAGTACACATTTCATCTGTTTTATCGTTGGGAAAAAAGGTTACACAACTGATTTAATAAAGGAAACAAAATCCTGCCTTTTTAATCTGCTGGTCAAAGATAAAATTATGAGCTAACCAAGCAACCTGTGGTAACATTCTGCAGGAGGCCAGAATGCAATGCTTTTTGCTACCTTGCTTGGTAGAGACTTAGCCCTGGTCTACACTACGAGTTTCGGTCGAATTTATTAGCATTATATCGATTGATCCGTGCACCCATCCACACGACGAAGCCCTTAACATCGACTTCTAGGGCTCTTAAAATCGATCTCGCCACTCCACCCCCAACGAGGGGATTAGCGCTAAAAATCGATATTGCCGAATTGATCTAGGCTTAGTCAGGACGCAATTCGACAGTATTGGCCTCCTGGATCTATCCCACAGTGCAACATTTGACCGCTCTGGACAGCAGTCTGAGCTCGAATGCTCTGCCCAGGTACACAGGAAAAGCCCCACGAACTTTTGAATTTCATTTCCTGTTTGGCCAGTGTGGTGAGCTGTAGGTGAGTGCAGATCTCATCAGGAGAGGTGACCATGATGGAGTCCCAGAACCGAAGACGAGCTCCAGCATGGACCGAGCATGAGGTACGTGATCTGATCGCTGTATGGGGAGATGAAACCGTGCTAGCAGAACTACGGTCCAAAAGGCGAAATTCCAATACATATGCCAAAGTCTCCAAGGGCATGCAGGACAGAGGCTACAACAGGGACACGCAACAGTGCCGTGTGAAAATTAAGGAGCTCAGGCAAGCCTACCAAAAAACCAGAGATGCAAACAGCCGCTCTGGGTCAGAGCCCCAGACATGCCGCTTCTATGATGAGCTGCATGCCATTCTAGGGGGTGCAGCCAGCACTGACCCACGCATGTGGTATGACTCCGTATGTGGATCATCAGAAACCACCGAGGAGCATTTTCGGGAAGAGGAAGATGATGATAATCAGGCTCAAAATAGCGCACACACAGAGCAAGGAAGCGGAGAAGCCCTTTTCCCCGACAGCCAGGAACTTTTTGTCACCCTGGAGCCAGTACCCTATGAACCCACCCAAGGCGTGCTTGATGCAGGAGAAGGGACCTCTGGTGAGTGTACCTTTGTGAAAGTAATACATGTTTTATGAACAAGCGTATTTAATGATTAATTCGTGGCCAGTACAGCTACAGGAAAAGTCTGTTAACATGTTCAGGGATGGAGCGGAAATCCTCCGGGGACATCTCCAGAAAGCTCTCCTGGAGGTACTCCCAAAGCCTGTGCAAAAGGTTTCTGGGGAGGTCAGTCTTATCCTGTGCTCCGTGGTAACACACTCTACCACGCCAGGCCAGTAGCACGTAGTTTGGAATCATGGCATTGCAAAGCATGGTGGCGTATGGTCCCGGTGTTTGCTGGCATTCAAGCAACATCTGTTCTTTATCTGTCTGTGTTATCCTCACAAGAGTGATATCATTCATGGTCACCTGGTTGAAATAGGGGGATTTTATTAAGGGGGTATTCAGAGCGGTACGTCCCTGCTGGGCTGTTTGCCTGTGGCTGAATGGAAATCTTCCCCGCTGTGACCCACGCGGTGGGAGGAGGGGGAACAGTGAACATCTTGGATGTGTGTGTGTGGGGGGGGGAGGGTGTCGATTAGGTTCGCGCTGCACGTTAACCCGAAAACCGCCGCCCCTCCCTTTTCAATTGCCAACCCTTTTTAAATTGCCAGCCCAAAGGCTGTTTGTTATGGGAAATGAGGGGATTGCTGTTTGAAACCATTCCCACAGCCTATAGACTGTGGCTTACCATGGCTGCCTGCAAGCCGAATTCTGTTGCCCGCGGGACCTGCTTGTGTGATCTCTCACACCAAACCAGCAGACCCTCAATATAACAGGCAAAGTGCAACCTTGGACCAAATGCACATGTGCTATGTAATGTTTGGAGCATTGTTCTCGAATATGTGTCTTTTAAACTACTCCTCTCCCGTTTGTTTCCTCCCGCAGCTGCAAATGTTTCAACGCCACCCCTTTCATCACCGTCCCAGAGGCTAGCGAAGATTAGAAGTAAAAAAAATAGGAATCGAGACGATATGTTCTCAGAGCTCATGCAATCCTCCCACACTGAAACTGCCCAGCCGAATGTGTGGAGGCAGACACTGTCGGAGTCCAGGAAGGCAGAATTTGATCGCGCGTACAGGTGGCGTGCTGAAGACAATGACTGGCGGGATGAAGAGAGACAGCGGCGGGATGAAGAGAGACAGCGGCGGGATGAAGAGAGTAGGTGGCGTTAGCGTGCAGAGAGAAGGCAGGATGCAATTCTGAGGCTACTGGAGGATCAAATGGAATCCTCTGGTTTATGGCTGAGGAAAGGCGTATGGTTCAGGAAAGGCCGCCTGAGCCCAGACCGCCGCTACAGCCCCTGTGTAACCAGCAGCCCTCCTTCCCGAGCCCCATAACCTCATCCCCGAGACGCCCAAGAACGCGTTTGGGCGGCCTCCGTGCACCCAACCACTCAAGCCAAGAGAACAGTCCAAGCAACAAAAGGCTGGCATTCAATAAGTTTTAAAGTGCTGTGTGTCCTTGTCCTTCCCTCATCCCTTCCTCCTCCAACCATCCTGGTGCTTCCCTTCCTCCTCCAACCATCCTGGTGCTTCCCTTCCTCCTCCACCCATCCTGGGCAACCATGGCAGTTACCCCCATAGTTCCCCCTCTTTGTTTTATGAATTAATAAAGAATGCACGATTTTTAAGCAACAATGACTTTATTGCCTCTGCAAGCGGTGACCAAGGGGGGGAGGGCAGGGCGGTTTGGTTAAAGGGAAGTAGAGTGAATCAAGGGGCGGGGCTTTTCATTAATGGGGAAAAACAGAACTTTCACACAGCATCCTGGCCATTCATGAAACCGGTTTTCAAAGCTTCCCTGATGCACAACGCACCCTGCTGTACTCTTGTAATAGCCCTGGTGTCTGGCTGCGCATAACCAGTGGCCAGGTGATTTGCCTCAACCTCCCACCCCGCCATAAACGTCTCCCCCTTACTCTCACAGATATTGTGGAGCACACAGCAAGCAGTAATAATAATGGGAATATTGGTTTCACTGAGATCTAACCTAGTCAATAAACTTCGCCAGCGAGCTTTTAAATGTCCAAATGCACATTCCACCACCATTCTGCACTTGCTCAGCCTATAGTTGAAAAGGTCCTGACTACTGTCCAGGCTACCTGTGTATGGCTTCATGAGCCATGGCATTAAGGGGTAGGGTGGGTCCCCAAGGGTAACTATAGGCATCTCAACATCCCCAACGGTTATTTTCTGGTCTGCTGCAGCAGCTGAAACAGACCAGAGTTCCTGAAGATGTGAGCGTCATGTACCTTTCCCGGCCATCCCACGTTGATGTTGGTGAAACATCCCTTATGATCCACCAGTGCTTGCAGCACTATTGAAAAGTAACCCTTTCGGTTTATGTACTCGCTGGCTTGGTGGTCCAGTGCCAAGATAGGGATATGGGTTCCGTCTATCGCCCCACCACAGTTCGGGAACCCCATTGCTGCAAAGCCATTCAGTATGAGCTGCACATTTCCCAGACTCACAACCCTTGGTACCAGCAGCTCGGTGATCGCCTTGGCTACTTGCATCACAACAGCCCCCACTGTAGATTTTCCCACTCTGAATTGATTCGCGACTGGACCGGTAGCTGTCTGGCGTTGCAAGCTTCCACAGGGCTATTGCCAATCGCTTCTCTACTGTAAGGGCTGCTCTCATCTTGGTGTTCTGGCGCTTCAGGGCAGGGGAAAGCAACTCAAAGTTCCATGAAAGTGCCCTTACGCATGCGAAAGTTTCGCAGCCACAGGGATTCATCCCAGACCTGCAGCACTATGTGGTCCCACCAGTCTGTGCTTGTTTCCTGGGCCCAGAATCAGCGTTCCACTGTATCAACAAGCCCCATTACCACCATGATGTCCACCTTGCGGGGGGGCCTTTTTTGAGAGAGGTCTGCGTCCATGTCCTCATCACTGTCCTCAGGGTGCTGCTGTCGCCTCCTCGCCTGCTGTAGCTGTAGCAGCTCCTGGTTCTCGTTCTCCGTATACTCCTGGACAATGCGTGTGGTGTTCATAACGGCGATAACAGCCACGGTGATCTGATCAGGCTCCATGCTTTCCCTGGTATGGTGTCTGCAGGACAGCAGAGTGGGAGCAGAAGCGGCGGGTGGATAACAATGGTGTCAGCAATATGGCGCCCGCATGAAAAAAGGCGCAAAAGGATTTTGGGCTCCCCCCTCCGCTGCTTTCTTGGAGGGAGGGGGACCAAGGGTTAGGCTCCTTCTCTTCTAGCTGAAGATGGTTCAGTCTGCTTGATATCCATCATCATCTCCTGGCCCCCTCAAGGATTGAACTCGCAACCCCGGGTTTAGCGGGCCAGCGCTCAGACCGCTGAGCTATCCCTCTGCCCGTATTATAGCGCGACTGAATCCCCAATAGACCTAATGTCCAGGCATATGCTGGCTCCATGCTTGCCATAGCAAACACGGAAACCACTGACCGCTGAGCTATCCCTCTGCCTGTGTTCCAGGCAGTACTGAATCTCCCTTAAACAAAACGTAAAAAAGAGAATGACAAGAGTCACTCTGGTCACTCCCATTTATGTCGAAGCGCCCCCGGCCAGCCACACCATAAGCCGGCCAGGAGCACACAGGGGACGATGAATTTAAAGCCTATTGCACAATCTGCAGCTAGAAGGCAAGGACCTTCTGATGTGTAGTTCCACGACTACGATCATTTATGGCATATTGCACCATATGTTGCTAGAATGAAAGGAGCTTATGCTGTGTAGTCCCGCGACTACCTGCCTCAGGCGGAATGGCCCCCTCAAGGATTGAACTCACAACCCCGGGTTTAGCAGGCCAACGCTCACAACGCTGAGCTATCCCTCTGCCTGTATTACAGCGCGACTGAATCCCTACTAGACCTAATGTCCAGGTGTACGCTGGAGATGTACGGTAATTGTGAGCTGAGCAGGCTTCCGTAGCAAACCCGGAAACCCCGGAAAAAAGGCGCGAAAAAGATTGCTTTCACGGAGGGAGGGAGGAACATTTGATGGCTTGATGACATGTACCCAGAACCACCAGCGACAATGTTTTCTGCCCCATCAGGCTTTGGGATCGCAACCCAGAATTCCAATGGGCGGCGGAGACTGCAGGAACTGTGGGATAGCTACCTGCAATGCAACACTCCGAAAGTCGACGCTAGCCCCGATACTGTGGACACAGTCCGTTGACCTCATGGTCTTAATGCTCTTTAGTGGGGACACACACAATCGATTCCATAAAATCGGGTTTTAAAATATCAACATCTATAATTTTGACCTAATTCTGTAGTGTAGACGTACCCTGAGTGCTGCAGGAGGTGACGGCCCCCATCCCTTGGCATAGTGTGTTGCAGAATTCTGACAGTCTACCATCAGAGAAAGGAAGCAAGTAAGTGCAGAAAATAAGAATGGGACTTTCTGATAACTTCACACTCTAGTTCAATACATGTCTCATCTTTAAGATATCTTTCTTTCCTCCCCCCCTCAGGATTTTCTGCTTATTTACGTTTGTGCTCAGACAAATCAATGAATTATCCTATTTACAAACAGAATACAGTAAACCATACAGAGTATTCAGAACAAAATCATGCAAACAATATCCAGGTCAAACCTTCATAGCATCATTGTGTGGGGGCCTTTATGTGATAAAAATTAGAGCATATTTCTTTAGGCTAGCACTGTGAATGTTTTTGTTCTAAAGATGGACACAGGCCCTTAAAACGCCCATCTCCTGTAGTGATGCATTCCATCATAAACACCAAGTCTCTAAACAGAAGGGCTGAAGAATTTAAGTTGTGGTAAAAAGGAAGGTCCTTTAGCACTATTTTTACATTGAAAAAAGTGTTCCAACAGGTTTTCTCCACTCCAGAATGGGGTTGGGGAACACAAAAGTGTTTGAAACATTTTCAATAATTGTTGAACAGTCCACACAGCCCACCTTCCCCACAGATAACTGGTGATGCTAGTTAGAGGAAAGTTTCAGAGCCGGTGAGAGGTCAAGTTTCAGTGTAGGAACAAGAGGAGATTTTGAACCAAAAAAACCAAAAGCCAAAGAAGTCACTATGGTACTCACTCAACAGAGCTGCTTCCTGCATGCATTCGAAGTGATGTCTTCTGACTCTAATGCCAGACTGATATTCTGATACTTTACACTTGTATTAACAGTGCAGAGCCCACAGAACTATCGGGAAGAGAGCTGGATCCTAGTATGGCACATGCATCATCATCAGAATTGTTAACTAAGCTTCAGTAGCAGAATTTCTGGGCTTGAGTCCCCTCTGATTGACACCAGAGGAAGCCAGGAGCAATTTCATGGGTGTCAGACACAAACCGCTCTCACATCAGTGCGAGAGGAGAATCTCTTGTTGGTGCTGAGTGATCCAGAATGAATACAGTTTGCCTTTCAGATTCCAGTCTGAGCTTATAGCACGGGCAGCTAGGAAAGCCGTCTTCTCACTTGTAAACTGAGCAGATTTGATCCGAAAGTTACTGGGATACATTTTTACAGAGAGGATGCCATATTTACAGAGAGATTTTTCAGAGCAGAATCTCATTTACAAGGAATATAGGATGGTTGCAAGGCTGGTTCTTAAGCTGTTAGGAGACTAAAGCTTGCAGACTGGAATGTAAAGATGTCTGGGACTGTCTGTCTGAGGCTTCTCCTATCTTCGCTGCAGGAAAAAGTACTGTGATTTCCACGCCGCTCCATAATACCATGTGACATCACACACACACAAAAAATCAACCAAACAGGCTTTTTTTATTCTGAAATTTATAGGTGCTAGTTGTAAACGGCCTTGTACTTGTGTCAGGATAGACATGCACATTGCATTTGTGGGATTTTTCTACACAAATAAGGCATTGTTGTAGCCATTTAATCTTAGTCTATTTAGTACAGAATTTCATTGTGTTATAAGAGTATTTGGAAGGCAATCAATTGTGCAGCACAGCCTGGACAACTTTCTTGTTTAACCTCAGTTCATCATACAGCAACATGTAATCTCTGGCTTTTGGAACATTATTGTGCTAATATTTGCTCTTGACTGAGAGTGAAAGGCTGGTGCAAAAAACAGACATTACACACATCTCCTGAAATTATCAGGTGTTTGTCTTAATTAAAGGGCATCTGCTGTTCAATGGCTCTGAGGCCAAACAAGTTCTGTTCCATTTGCAGAAGCATCATTTCACATTGTAGGAGCCACATGATAGAAAGACATGGGAAAATCTGACCAGCCCAAAAAGATTTAGACAACTAATTATTACTTATTCTGAAATTAGATTTACAAGACCTGTGTGTGGGAGGAGGAGGAGGAGGAGGTGGAAGGTCTAGTGATCAAAGCACAGGATTGGGAGACAGAAGATGTGTCTTCCATTTCTGGCTCTGCCACAGAGTTGTTTTGTGTCTTGGGCAAGATACTTAACTCCCTTGATACCTGAGTTTTCTCATCTGTAAAATGGAAATAATGCTACTTACCTACTTCACAGGGGTGTGGTGAGGTCACATTCATTCATGTTTGTAAAAGGCTGTGAGATCACAAAATGTGCATAGTGGAATGTACTGAAAGCATACGATATTAGGGCAATTTAATTGATTTAAACCTCAAGACATGAAAACATGGGGGTGGGCATAAAGGCATTTTATGGCACTAATACATCATCATATACTATATATTTAAGGTAAAAGGCACCACTTCGGTCAGTAACTGTCCTCTTTTTTGTTGAACGGTTTTTCTGATCCTCTTCTAACCACTGATGGTGATGTATTTGTTACTTACCGATCCTTTCGTTCCCTCCCCAGTCCGCAGTCAGAGGCTCTGGATTTAGAGAATCAAAACAGTTTGGGGAGTTTCCTAATTGAGCAAAGCTGAAAAGGTATGAAACGATGTCATGAAGTGCTGCCACAATCTGCAGGCTCTGCCTGAGTGCTCTGTAAGCAGCCTGCAGATAAAAGAAACATTGGGAGAAAACCCTTCAAATGACAGACAGAAAATGTGAAGAAAATACATAGCAATAGCAAATATTTATGAATGAAGATTACTGATTATTTGTATCCCAGTAGTACCTAGAGGCCACAGTCAGGATTGGGGCCCACTGGGCGGCTGCTGGACAAACATAGAACAGAAGACTGCCTCTTCCATGAAGAGCTTACAATCTAAAATGTTATGTTGTACTACTGAGTGTTGGGGCTCCTAGAGCCTTGAATGAGTGTCTTTTTGTAACGTTTAAATAAAAACAACTTTTTTTCCCCCATGAAAAAGATAAATAGATCAAGAGCAAACAGGCAATTTGCCAGAAGCAAAGAATTGGTATGTTACGATGTCTCCCTATTTTCCCTCCTCTCATTTTAAACCCGCACTTTCCTCTTAGCACAGCTACTACAGCCAACATCCCTGCTACTTCCCTATACATTTGGGGAAGGGAGGGGGAGAAACAGATGGATGGACAGCGGGGGAAGGGTTAGGGGCATGCAGGCTTGTCTGTAGGCAGAGGGGATCCAACATGGCTGGTTTTAATAAAGATCCAAACTAACCTGCATTACCCTGCTATCCTTTTATCTTTTGCTCCTGTGTCTCAAACACAGAGCATACCACCTTTTTTCTTAATGCCTGTGACCTGACATACCACTCCAATGGCCAGGGCCGGTGCAAGGATATTTTGTGCCCTAGGCGAAAATTCCATCTTGCGCCACCCCCCGCCGCACATCGGTTCATTGAGGGGCAAATCCCAACGAGCCTTTATAGACCCCAGGGGCCAGCCTGCCCAGGGGCTGCTCCCCAGACCAGGTTCCCCTCTCCCCGCCCCCATCCACTCCCTCCCACTTCCCACCCCCTGACTGCCCCCCTCAGAACCTCCAACCCCCCTTGCTCCTTATCCCCTGACTGCCCCCTCCTGGGACCCTTGCCCCTAACTGCCCCCCAGAACCCCACCCCCTACCTAAGCCTCGCTGTTCCTTGTCCCCTGACTGCCCCCTCCTGAGACCCCCTATCCTAACTGCCCCCCTAGGACCCTACCCCCTACCTGTCCCCTGACTGCCCCAACCCTTATCCACACCCCTGTCCCCTGACAGGGCCCCCAGAACTCCTGACCTATCCACCCCCCCATTCCCAGACTGCCCCCCAGGACTCCCCTTACCATGCCCATGCCGCTGGAGCAGCTGGCTCCACGTGGAGGCAACATGCTGCCGGGCTGCCGCGCTCACAGCCCCTCCCCCGCAGAGTGCTAAGGCAGCAGGAGGGGCAGCAGCAGCTCACATTCCAGGGAGCCGCAGAGCCCGAGCGCAGCGAGGAGGGAGCTGGGGGGCACACGGGGGCCGCCGCCCGCATGCATCCGCTGCAGGAGCCCTGGGAGGGGAGGGGGGAGTGCCAGGCCGCAGCCCAGGCAGGAGGGGCAGGGGGGCACGGCTCCTCCCCGCTAGCAGCGCTGCCGTCTTTGCAGGGCTGCTGCCCCCACTGCACCGCGCCGGCTCCTCCATGGCTGGGGCTTGCCACCCCCGCAAGCCGACGCTTTTTGGCGCCCCCAACCACTTGGCACCCTAGGCGACCGCCTAGTTTGCCTAGTGGTTGCACCAGCCCTGCCAATGGCACATCCTAATTGTAGCAGGCATTCTAATCAACACACTGTGAGTTTGTTTATTTCCCAGGGCTAGTCATCTCTAATGACAAAGCAACATTTCAACATGTATGAAGAATGTGGTCTGTCCTCCAGATACATCTACATGCTTTGATTAAGAAAACAAAATCTCTCTTTAGGTTTGTAAATACCCACCTTTTCTGGCAGCATTTTAAACATAATCAGCACCTCAGAAGGGTGAGGGATGAACCACAAATTGAGGAAGGCTTGCCCATCAGGAGACAACAGACGATGTGGTCGTGGCTGAAATGACCTGAGTTATATGGGGAAATGATAGATTCCTGTCACTTTAGAAAGTTACAACTAAATAAAAGTCTCTGAAATAATTTTTATATCTAAATACTACAATGTAGTAATTCTCACTTAAAACCTGGGCAAAAAAAGCTCTTCCTAGCTCAGGCAAAACTTCCATTTGGGCTTGGGATTTACCCCAAAGATTTGGAACAGCTAGACATTAACATATTTCAGAGATCAAATGACTGCTAAAGGCCAGATTCAAAAGCCCATTGAATTCAAAAGGAATCTTTCCATTGACTTCAGTGGGCTTTCAACCAGGCCTTGTAGTGTACCAATCTAGGAGACCAGAATGCTCTGCAAAAGGCGTCTCTGAACCAAATACACAACAGTCTCTTATGCCAAATGGCCGCTCTCAATTAGAGTAGTATTGTTTATTCAAAAATAAGAAGCCATGGGCCAGCCCTGCAAAGTAATGAAAGAACAACACACAACGAAAGGGACTGAAAGTAAAGATGAGAGCTTGGTGCCCATTCCTACAAGGTCATGAATGTCTCCTGCAAGGTGCTGAGTGGCTCCAATTTCCATTGACTTCAAAGAGAACTAAAGACATTTGACACCCCACCAGAGGCACTTTGTAGGATTGGCTCTTTGATCCCTAGGCAAAAGTGAGAGGGGAAAAAATGTGTTCAGTTTTGGCACAGGATAGCACTGTCTTGCATCATTCTCTGATGACTTCTTCTGTCTGCCTCAGAAACAACACAGCCAGGCTCAAGGGAGTCACACCCAGCCCTGTTTGGAAGGAGTTGGCCCAATTTGGTGATGAAATGTTATAACGTGGGAGAATCAGCAGGGATCCTCAAGGTTCTACGATCCTCCCTCTCTTGATAAACAAAGTTAAATTAGAAATGTAGAACTTGGCTAATGTAACTTCCTTCTTCCATGGTAATAGGTAGGGCTACAACAATGAAGAAGAATTAAAAGTCTACAATGAATATTTGCTAAAAATTCCTGTACAACTTTTAGTAGACAGCCCCACCTTCTTGTCAGAAGATGTTAAATTATAAAGTTAAAATAAGCATCATGTATTTTTTTTGTTTTTCCACATAAACAAAAACAGTCATTTCTTGTCTCAGTGCACATGAACATGGAATACAATATTGAACTAATTTAGTCTCAGATGAGAGGTTTAAACTCAATGGGGGCAGGGATGCTGGAACAATTGTTATAGTGGGGGGGAGAGAGGGGCTGAGAGCCATTGAACCAAACTGTAAACCCTGTATATAATGGGAAACACTTCAAGTCAAGGGGTGCTGCAGCACCCTCCGCATCCCGAGTTCCAGAACCTATGAGTGGGGAGATTAAGTTTGATTTAAATCAAAGTGAGTTTTATACTTATTACTTATTGATTATTATTGTGATTAAAGATAAAGGTCAAACAGCAGAAAGAACAACTTGCATCTGTGTGGGGGTGGAATAACGAATGGTTAACTACAGTGTGTTGTAAATGAGAATTACCTTTGGGTAGGATTTGTTTAACCAGCTGTTCATTACCTATTTTGCATAAGGAATGATAAGAACAAACTGTACCCGAGGAAACTGCACTTTACCAGGTGACATTACTGTTTACTCTCTTTATCGGTTTCCTCCATTTTACACCATTGCCTGGAAACCGTTAACAGCAGGGAGAGACCAAGTACAACAGCTGCACTTCACCCCAAGGGCAATGCTTTCAGTAGTGAGGAGCATGCTCCCATAGCATGGATGTCTGTATATTTAGTCTCTCCATCAAAGAGATCTCTTTCCCCTCTCTTTGATGCACACATAGTTCCATTTAATTTTAAATTGTGTTTTCTCCAGGGTTGTGTTAAGGAAAGGATGCCCCTCCCCTCCCCAAGAGGTCAATGTCATTTATTTCTGCTATGATGTGGTACATTATGTTAACTTTTCAGAAAGAAACAAGACAACTTATATAGCATCCAGATGAGGCTCTGGTGATACCTGGGAAATTATTCAGAATTCTACACCATCCCCCATCATCCTAGCCCTCCCCCCGCCCCCCCCGCCCCACACACACTTCAGAAAGAGCCAAAGCACAATGTAAACGTAAAGATACTAGGTAAAACAGACTTTCTATAATATAAAACAAATACCAATGTTTCCCTTCCCCCACCTTCTTTCTTTGCCTTCACACAGTAGTTGCCAGAAAATCTCTTTAGAGAGAGGTGGGTGAGTAATATCTTTTATGGACTAATTTCTTTTGGAGAGAGAGAGAAGCTTTTGAGCTACACAGAACTCTCCTTCAGGTCTGGGAAAGATACTCAGAGCGTCACAGCTAAATGTTTGACTATCTTAGATAAATTAACAGAATTATCTCAGCATTTGTGCATTTCCTGTCCTTTAGCAGGGAATATTGCTAATACTCAGGTAACATTAGCAAGTTACCTAAGGCAAAACTGTAAAGATGGAGGGTAACCACTTTATTATCCAATTTTTTCATGGCACCTGATCCAGAGACTCACAGAAGTCAATGGGAGTCTCCACTGATTTTAGTGGGGTTTAGGATCCCCTCCATAGCCTGTGCCCCCCACATGCAGACACCTGCATCGCCCTGCCCCACCAGAGCCCAGGGATCCAGAGGGAGAAACAGCCTGATGCTGGGTCCCGGGTTTGTGTGGGGTTTCTTGCATGCTGCCTCCTTCCTTCAGGGCATACCAGGAACTGCAGCTGCTGGGAACCCTCCAGCTCCATCCTCCTACCCCCAGCAGTGTCTTCTATTTGCGAACTGGGGAGCTGGGCTCTGCTGGGTCCAGTGGCCTCTAGTGGCATCCAGCAGCTCTGCAGCACCAATTCTGCAGGGAAAAGGAAATTCTGCACAGAAGAGAACTTTTCTTACCTGTAACTGGAGGTTCATTGAGATGGGTGGTTCCTATTTGTATTCTAAACATAGGTGCGCATGCGCACCATGCGCCGGAGCCGGAAGTCTTTCAACAGCAGTGTCCATTGACCTTCACAGCTGCCTTATGTCACTACATGCTCCATGTGAGGTTATAAGAGGCTATGCGGGGTGATGCGCCTTCAGTCTCCCTCTTTCCACAGCAGAAGGAAAGGTGGTCAGGTATTAGAATACAAATAGCGACCACACATCTCGAAGAACCTCCAGTTATAGGTAAGTAATCCCCTCTTCTTCTTTGAGTGATGGTCCCTATATGTATTCCAAATGCGGGTGAGTACAGAGCAATGATCAGCTTGGAAGTGTGTGCGAGAACGTGATGTGTAAGGCCTACTGTAGAACAGCACGGCCCACTGGTCGATGGTGTAGTGCACTGTGAAGGTGTGGACAGAGCGCCATGTTGCTGCACAGAAGATCTCGTGCCAGGGTATATCTGCCAGGGAGCGATCGCATGTGCCCGTGTGAAGTGCACTGTGATTCTGCCGGGCGGTGTTGCAATGGAGCGTGCATAGCGTTCTGTAATGCACTGAGACCCAACTGGATCTATGCTACGAGGAGAGGTCCTGCCCTCTCAAACATTCCACAATGGTTATGAAGAGGCATGGGGAGGCATGAAAGGCCAGTAGAAGGCCAGTGCCACATGGATATCCAGGGAGTGCAATGTCCTATCCACGGGAGTGGCGTGGGGTTTAGGATGGAAGACTGGGAGATGGATGGACTGGTTGAGATGAAACATGGAGATGACCTTTGGGAGGAACTTAGGGTGAAGGCTCAGGGTGACTTTGACCTTATGGAAAACTGTATACAGGGGCTCAGCCATCATGGCTGCCAGTTTGCTGACCTGCTGGGCAGAGGCAATGGCCACCAGGAAGAGGACCTTCATGGATAGGTGAGCCAGTGAGCATGTGGCCAGGGGTTCAAAGGGAAGCTGGGTGAGGGCAGACAGCACAAGGTTGAGGTCCCAGGAGGGGGTGGGGAGTGAGGACTAGAGGGAAGCAGTTCATCAGGCCCCTCAGAAAGTGGTAGTGGCAGGGTGGGTAAATACTGACTGGCTGTCCACATGGAGGGAGGAAGGCACTGATGCCACGAGGTGGAGGAAGATCGAGCTGAAAACAAGGCCCAAGTTCTAGAGCTCCAGGAGGTAGACCAGGATGATGGGCAAAGAGACAGCATGGAAGGGGAGGTGTCAGCAGTGCACCCAGGAGGTGAAGTGCTTCCATTTTGTGGTGTTGCATGCCCTCGTAGACTCCCTCCTACTGTGTGTAAGAATACAGTGGACGGGTGATTAACATGCGTTGTCTAAAAACCAGACCATCAACTGGAGTAGACCTGGGTTGGGGTGGTAGACCTTGCCATGGCCCTGCGTGAGAAGGTCTAGCCTGTTGGGGAGGCTGACCAGTAGGTGGGCCAATTGTCTGAATAGCTGGAGAAACCAGAAAGGTCGGGGCCAGCACGGTGCTATCAGGATGACTCTGGCCTGCTCTTGGTGGATCTTGTGGAGGACTTGGGGGAAGAGAAGGACTGGGGGAAAAGTGTACTGGAGGCCGCCATGACATGAAAGAAGGACGGCGTTGCTCTTGGAATCCTGACCCCTGGAGCAGTAGAGGGAGAATTTGCGGTTTGCATGGGTAGCGAAGAGATCCCAGAGAGGGGTGTCCAGCAGCTGGTGCAGAGTGTGGGGTCACAGAGCTCCCACTTGTGGTGGAGGTACCAAGTTTTGCTCAGTGCGTCCACCAGGGAGTTCTGTGCCCCCAGGAGGTACATCACATGGAGCACGATGTTGTGGTGGAGATACCAGTTCCAGAGGTGGATGGCCTCCATACCAAGTGACCGGGATCTGATGCTGCCATGTCTGTTTATGTACGCCACAGCGGTGGTAGTGTCCGAGAGGATCTGAACGTGTTGGTCGTGGAGAAGAGGCAGGAACACGTGGCACCTTCTGTGGAAGTCCACCTCCCCAAGTGTGTGCCCCACCCCGCCAGGGAGGCATCCTTGGTGAGAGTGGCGACAGGGCTGGGAGTGGTGAGCGGGTGCCTCGGAGCACCTTAGTAGGAAAAGTCCACCAGGTGAGTGATGCGCAGACCCAGCTGAGAATGGTCAAGGCTGAGTCCAGGTGGTCGAGATGGGGCCTGCAGACCAAGAGAAACCACAGTTGTAGGCAGCGTATATGGAGGCACGCGTGTTGCATCACATAGGTGCAGGTCGCCATGTGGCTGAGGAGGCAGAGACAATGGCGCATCATCGTGTGCGGGTTGCAGCACAGGATCTTCATGAGGGGACTGGGAGGATGGCGAAGCGGTCTGTCAAGAGGAAGTTGTGTGCTGCGATCAAGTCTAGGTGCGCTTCAATGAAGTGGACCATCTGTGTCAGGAGGAGCACACATTTCTCCACGTTGACACAGACGCCCAGCGAGATGAAAAGCAAGTGGAGGGCCGCATCTGCTGTCACTGCCTCAGCAAGAGATGGGGCCATCAACAGCCAGTTGTCCAGGTAGGGGAATACAAAGTGCCCCCCTCAGCTGAGGTGGGCCGCTATGAGAGCAAAGACCTTGAAGACGACCCTGAGGGCCATGGCGATGCCAAATGAAAGGAGCCTGAATTGATAGTGGTTGTCACCCACACAGAAGCGGAGGAACTTGTGGTGGGCTGGGTGGATGTCGATATGGAAATATGCATCTTTCATGTTAAGGGCTGTGAACCACGCCCCCTGGAGAAGGGAGGGAATGATGGAAGCAAGGTCACCATCCAGAACTTGGAACCTGCACAGTCCTGATGTGGCTGAGTAGTGCACTCCAGCGAGCGGTTGGGAGCCTCGGTCCTCTTGGGAACTGGTGGTTCTGGCGGGTCTTGCTTCACCTTGCCCCCTGCCTTAAGGGTGGCCCAGCAGGGTCATCATGCAATGTCTCACCCGACCGAACCCTGCTTGGATTGGAAATGCAGTGTGGAGCAGCGGTCTGCGATGGGGATTTACTGCAGTGTTCGTGAGAGCACTTGTGACTGTTCTTCTGCATCTTCTCGCATCTTGGTGGTGCTGATGGATCTGAGAGTGAAGCTGAGGGCGGGGTGCTCACAGCCAGTGATGGGTGGTGCACAGCCAGCACTGACCGTCTGGGATCGGACTCTGCATGAGGCCAGAGCACTTCCGCCCTGAGGAACTTGCAGAGGCGATGACGTTGAGTGTCGCGGGTCATTGACGGGAAGGACTTGCAGATATTGCAGAAGGTGACAAGGTGTGTCTCGCACTGCCTCTACTGCCTGGGTGTGTGCTCGTTGCTCACAGAGAATGAATGAGGACACGAGGTGCAGTTCTTTAACCCTGGAACGCAGGACATAATCCCTCAAAGGGGTCGGGAGAAACCCCATAAGGATCTACTATATACACTAACTAACTAAACTAACATATTTAGAGAAGTACGAAGAGAAAGGAAAGAGAACTATCTATCTACCTACAACAGACTGTCATTCTCGTAGAGTGCACATGTGTGAAGAGAGGATTCTGACTCTGACCATGCGTTAAGAGGGAACTGAGGGCATGTCACTCCACACGGCCTCTTATAACCTCTCATGGAGCACGTGGCGATGTACGTTGACTGTGCATGGCAACGGACGTGGCTGCTGACAGACTTTCAGCTCCAATGCATGCACGCATGAGCACCTGCGTTTGGAATACGTATAGGGACCATCACTCAAAGAAGAGCATTAATTCGTGCAAATTCCATATTGCGCAGTGGCACAGAATTCCTCCAAGAGTATTCTTTCTTCTCTTATTTGGCATTTCATCTTATATTCATTTTTACTGTGTGTTTTCTCTCTTCCCTCCCCACCATGCACTTTTCTTCAGTTTCTACCCCTCTTCCACCCTCTCTCCCTCCTCTCCACGTTTTTCCATCCAATTGCAAGTCCTCCTGTGATGAGAAACTAGAGTGCACATCCTGCTCACCCTTCAAGCATCTGGCCAGTACAAATATAGATGATAGGCTTATTTCAGAGAATAAGAAGGGGCTAGAATTAATTTCCTGAAATAATACTAAGGTAGGATGGAAGCTCTGATTTTCTCTTTGAAATGTAACTAGTTGACAGTAGACAAGGTGGTCCTAAGCTGGTTTTTTTTTAAATTTAAATTATACAACTGATAATAAATTACATACAGAAAGTGTGGACAAAAAAAAGCAGGGGGTGGTGTTGGGAAGTGTGGTGGGGGTTAGAGGGCAAGGGCTGAAGGAAAGAGGGACAGTTTTAAAATTACTCTTTCCCCAGTTTATAGTCCTCTTGAGTTACTTTTAATTGACTTTCTAGCGTGGGAGCTCTTCACCATTTCAAATGTAGGAAGAACAGCTGCTTGTTGTTTGTTAATAGCAAGCTAATTAAAGTTGTTTTCTAGCATACCCCAAACTAATGCTGAAAGGGCAGTCAGGCTTCTGAGCTAGGAGGTGGGTGAAAAGAGGTCCAAGTAATCCACGGAACCTTAAATAAAGGATTGATTCCCTCCCTCTCCCCCTTCCCCCCGTTCTCTCTCTTTTCACCACAAACTACATTTCATAGTTGAAAGAGATGTTGTGTAACAACTCCCCCGCTTCCTCACAAAGTATTTTTAAAGAAATGCAAAACTAAAAAACTAACAAAGCAATATTGATTCACTTCTTGGATGGTGGAAGGGAGTTGGCCCAATGCATCAGCCAATACCTTATTAACGTGCACTCTGTCACGACTTATCGATATAATAGCCCAGTGAGCGCTAAATGGCCAAACCATTCAGCAGCAGAATCAATGCTAGACAAGTCTTTCCCTGCAGTGTGATGGATGTTTCTGAACTGTTCTATGGATTCACTGTCTCTACTAGACATGTCCATTTAACCCTAAGAACAGCAACCGGTCTGTAGTACGAACTGCAGAAGGATAAACATCCCAGTAGAACTGTGCTCATCTGGCATTCGTGTGTTTGGTTTAGTCCTTGCTAAGCAGCCAGGCTAAGGGAGTCAACTAGAGTTGTTGATAGGTGGTTAACTGAGGCTAGTTCTTAATCCCAATGGGTTCAGGGACGGAGCTAGAGCTTGTACTCTCACTTGTTAACAGGTTTAACTTAACTCTGAAATAGAATAAGACAACTTTAACTAAACCGAGTTAAAGATTTCATTTCAGACTGGAAATAAGGGTTAAATTTTTAATGACAAAACTAATTAACCATTGGAACAATTGACCATGCATCTCCATGACTGATCACTTTAAAATCAAGATTGGATTTTTTCTAAAATATCTGCTCTAAGAATTATTTTGGGGAAGGTCTATGGCCTGTGCTATACAGGTCAGACTAGATGACCACAATGGTCCCTTCTGGCCTGAGAATCTATGAACATAGGGTTTACATTCTGGAGAAAAACTAAATTCATTTGATTCTCCCATCCATGCTGGTGGAAGTCTTTGGAGTATTTTAATTCCTTGTATGCAGACTTTCGCAGGCACAACAGATTGTGTGCACAAAATCAGAGGTTAACTGGACACTTGCAGAAAATGTGGCTCAAAGTGCACATGGACTATTATCTACACCAGGCCTGCACAACATGTGGCCCACGTGGGCTCACTGTGCGGCCTGCGGGGAGGTGAGTAGGTGGGCTCACTGTGCGGCCCAAAATCTGGGACTGTGTCCGTTGGTCCTTTTTGCTGCTTGTCTCTGGGCTGGGGGTTGTCCCAATGCTGCAAAGAGGGTGTTCCCAAAGGAAGGTGCTTGCTTCTAACCCCCGAGGCCGTCAGTATGTCTGCTCTTCTCTAGTCAGCCCACTTGACAAGTTTGATTGTCCTTGGTCTGGTTCCCATCCCCTCTCCAAGGGTTGCAGCTGTCTGGAGGTGCCTGCCTTCCACGCCTTCCTCATTCACACCTCATTCATTCAACAGGGCAATTGAATACAAAGTGGGGGCGGGGGAAATCTTATTCTACTTCTAGCAAAAAGACATTTTTCTTTTACCTTAATTATACTACCTTAGGGGCCGGCTATAACATATTACCAAGGTTCAATACAAAGTCATATAAAAGTTATACAAAAATGCATAATGCAGAGATTTATCTACAACTGCACTGATTGTTGTGTGCAGTAATATAGTGACCCCTGGGGGGGTGAAGAGGGGTGTTATGGTGGGGCTGAGCGGGGAGGGGGCGGGTCCTATTTTACTGCCGTGATCTGGTCACCCTATGCTTGCTGTTTCTTTCCCCCCTCTACAGGCTTCCACACCCCAGCGCTGGGGAAGGAGGGGTTGTTTCCGCAGGGTGGACCGTGCTGGGGGTGTTTCCGCGGGGCCGGGGGGTTTCGGCCCTCAGCTGTTTCCTTTGGAGTAATATGGCCCTCGCCGCTTTACGAGTTGTGCAGGCCTGATCTACACTGCTCTTTTCTCATCTCTACTTGCTAATTTGAAACTCTGGCAGCCAGGGACAAATTTTTGAAGACATTACAAACCTGGGATCCGCCTCAAGGTTTTCCTTTGAGTCTCTGTTCCCCTTTTTCTCTTGGGATAGCCCAATCATGAAGTATTTGTCTCTGATGACAGGGAAATCTTCTAGCAGGATTATCAGACTATTGTAGTATGCAATGATCTGGCCTCTCAGGGCATACTGTGACATACGATGGCTCAATCTAAAAAAAGGTACCAAATATTAGCATATAGCTTTTATTTAAAAATTACTGTGCAGTGAGTCATCCATCCAGATAAGCTGTACTCTTCCTGGCTCTAATCTCTTTCCACACTGACACATACTTTGGCAACTTCTACTGCAAAATCATCAGATTTAAAGATGGCTATTCTGCTATGCTGTAACACACAGTGGCACCATATAGCAAAGCTGCATAATATTTTGTACTGCTGTTACACCTTTCACGTGATATTTTTGCAGCCCTTTAAAAACATAAATAAATTACTGCTCATGGCAACCTCTTTGAGGTAGGTATTAATACTTAACTCCTCTATGCCTTATTGTATATATGCCTTATTGTATATAATATAAGTGACATCATGAGTTTGTGTTGGACACCTAATTTATTAAACCAATCTATTCAATGCTGTAAATGTGTTTTGTTTTTCTCTACTCAACCAGTCAAATTATATGCAAATTGCTATTTGGTGGTTTGTTTTTTGTTTAGTTTTGTAGATAAACTGGCATCTTGTACAAGGATCTAATCCTGCTTCTGTTGAAGTTGATGGCAAAACTCACATAGACAGAAATAGAAGCCAGAGTGGGACTTACAGCTGTAAAGTATTATAACACTGCCAAGTCAAAGCAAGTGTAAAAATGTCCAACTCAAGTTTGAAACTCTGATTCTTCCTGTTTCCCAATCCCTCCAGTCACCCTAGCACATGGACTGAATGTACAGGATTATTTGTGACCAAAGCCAGCCACTCCATCATCAACAGGTCATTCTCCGATTTACTGCAAACTACTCTTACCACAACTCTACTCTCATGGTGAAGACACTCCCCTGACCTTTTCTCACCCACAAATTATCTCATCAACCTCCCTCTGCATCCTGGTTCAAGAGAAAGAATGGCCCATTTCCCATCTGTTCCAGCACACTCTCTCCAATGTTACTTGTGCTCCCTCTAGCTCCCCACAATCTCCCACTAACCACTAGAAGCCTTCCTCTTTCTCTTTGCTTTATGACTAACTATAAAACATTGTGAACAACACATTATAATAATTATACTGTAATCTAATAGAAAAAGATCCTATTCAAAGTAAAGCCTTGGCCACTCTCACATTTCAATCGCACAGGATTTAAACAGAACAAAAAAAAGAGAATGAAATATATATATTTGATGTACTCACTTATGACAGTATTCAGCAATAACTTCTCTTTTGATTTTTTCATTTTCATTCTACAAGATAATATTTTCTTCTTAGTGACATCTCTACAACATTTGTGTACCTTGCATCCAAAAGACCATAAAATATTCCAATATAGCAACATTTCCTATTATAGAAATGCTGCTTTATTAATGTATTAAATAAGGTTCTGGTTCATAGGCAACATTACAAAGCAGTCTAACTCCTTTCTTCATAAAAAACTTGGATGAGAATGAACATTGGAAATGATTTTGGCCAGTACAGCAGATCCCGTAAAAAATTTTATCAATCTAATAATCAAATTCAACAAAATTATTAGAATAGTTTTTATTCAGGACATCTGATATTAAACACAATTTAATTGACACATTGAGATAGTTTCCAAAAAGTATTCAACTTATAGTTCCCCCACAAATATTCAGTCGGCTTATTGAGCTGGTTCCATAGTTTGTGAATATACTAAACTGAATTATGTATTTTGATGAATTTGTTTGATAAAATATTTGATGGGGCTTCGACCACCACCCCATGTCTGTTCAGGACCATGCCTAACTTGTAATGCATTTAGGAGAAGACTTGAGTCACAAGAAAATTCAAGACAGGACCCAAGTATCTCAGTTTCTAGACATTGGATAAGGATGATTTTCCAGACATATAGAAAAACTGGGTCCAATTTAGAAAGCCGACTGTAAAGACATGTAATCTGAGGAGGTTCAACAAGGACAAGTGCAGAGTCCTGCACTTAGGACAGAAGAATACTATGCACTGCTACAGACTGGGGACTGCCTGGCTAAGCGGCAGATCTGCAGAAAAGGACCTGGGGATTACAGTGAACGAGAAGCTGGATATGAGTCAGTGTGCATACAATTCCACAACATCACACACAGTGGACCCTACAAGGTATTAAATCTAACTCAGCAAAGGTTATCTTAATTCCACAAGATTTGTCCAGGATATTGCCAGTCTGTCACATTAACCAGTGAACCATCCCCTCCTCTCCTTAAAAGTAATGGCAGGTTGAGAGTTAGGCCTTGGCTACACTTACAAGTTACAGCGCAATAAAACTGCCTGCAGCACTGTAACTCAGGCCTTGGCTACACTTGCAGATGTACAGCGCTGTTAGTTAAACCCGTGTTCGTACAGCTGAGTAGGGAAAGCGCTGCAGCCTGTCCACACTGGCAGCTGCCAGCGCAGTAACTAGCACTGACGTGGCTACATTTGCGGCACTTGCAGCGGTTTTGGGAGAGGTGCATTATGGGCAGGTATCCCACAGAACACCTCTTCCAATTCTGGCACCGTGGGTTGTGGGAAGGGGGCGTGAGGTATGGTGCATTCTGGGTCCTGTCCCAACGCCCCGTGATGCATCGCTTCGCATCCCAGCAATCCCTGTGTTTCCGGCCACAATTTGCGCCATCTTTCAACGGTTTCTTTGTAGCGCGATCTGTGCTCCGTTTCGGTCAGCAGGAAAATGGATCCCGACCTGGTGAGCAAAATACTGACGAGTCTCGCCAGCACGTCACGTTTGGCAGTCGAGCTGTTCCTTAAGATCCACAGTGACAGCGAGGAGTCCGACGATGACGATGAAATTGCCACGCAAAACGCGTACGACACTAACTTGTTTGTGGCATTCACGGACATGCTATGCACCGTGGAACGCCGCTTTTGGGCTCAGGAAACCAGCACAGAGTGGTGGGATCACATTGTCATGCAAGTCTGGGATGACGAGCAGTGGGTGCAGAACTTTTGAATGAGAAAAGCTACTTTCATGGGACTGTGTGAGGAGCTCGCCCCCGCCCTGCGGCGCAAGGACACGAGATTGAGAGCTGCCCTGACGGTGGAGAAGCGGGTCGCTATTGTAATCTGGAAGCTCGCAACTCCGGACTGCTATCGATCAGTAGCGAACCAGTTTGGAGTGGGAAAGTTGACCGTTGGGATCGTGCTGATGCAAGTTTGCAAGGCCATTAATCGCATCCTGCTCAGAAGAACCGTGACTCTGGGTAACGTGCAGGACATTGTGGCTGGCTTTGAACAAATGGGTTTCCCTAACTGCGGAGGGGCTATAGATGGGACGCATATTCCTATTCTGGCACCACCCCACCTAGCATCCGAGTACATTAATCGGAAGGGGTATTTCTCCATGGTTCTCCAGGCGCTTGTGGATCACCGTGGGCGTTTCATTGACATCAACGCAGGCTGCCCCGGAAAGGTGCATGATGCACGCATCTTTCGGAACACTGCCCTGTTCCGGAAGATGCAGTCCGGGACTTTTTTCCCAGACCAGAAGATCACGGTAGGGGAAATTGAAATGCCCACTGTGATCCTTGGAGACCCCGCATACCCTTTAATGCCATGGCTCATGAAACCCTACACAGGGAGCCTTGACACCAGCAAGGAACAGTTCAACTACAGGCTGAGCCAGTGCAGAATGACTGTGGAGAGTGCTTTTGGCCGTTTGAAGGGCTGCTGGCGATCTCTATATGGGAAGCTGGACTTGGCTGAACACAGCATCCCCGCGGTTATATCCGCGTGCTGTACCCTCCATAATATTTGTGAAGGGAAGGGTGAAATGTTCACGCAGGCGTGGACCTCAGAGGTTTAACACCTGGAGGCTGAATTTGCACAGCCAGAGAGCAGGGCTATTACAGGGGCCCAGCGTGGGGCTGCAAGGATTAGGGATGCCTTGAGGGAGAAATTTGAGGCTGACAACCACCAGTAATGTGTGCTGCCCTGCACGACCCTGAAGTGAAGTGGTTCCAATGTTATCAGTTATCTGTCTTTGCTAAGCTGATTTGTGTTTGCTCAGCTCACTTGCGTTGCCTGTTTCTTTCCTGGGCTAAGGTATCTTTTTTCCTTATGCAATAATAAAGACTGTTTGCACATCTAAAGAATCCGTTTATTACAGAGAAAATACATGTATTAAAAAGAAACACAACTGCTTGTGAGACAGAAAGGGCAAGGGGGTGGTGGGTGGTGTGGGGAAGGGTTCAATCACAGGGTATGGTATGTCCTGCTTTCATACTCGGGCTTCCTGTCTGGAGTGCTGTGCAGTGAGTGCCCCTCACCCCCGCCCCCTATTTGAAAAGCACATTGCAGCCACTTGAATGCCCATAATTCACCGCTCCCAATACAGCTGCAAATGCCTCAAATGTAGCCACCTTACTGCGCTGGCAGCTGCCAGTGTGGACAGGCTGCAGCGCTTTCCCTACTCAGCTGTCCGAAGATGGGTTTAACTCACAGCGCTGTACATCTGCAAGTGTAGCCAAGGCCTGAGGTTGGTGCCTTTTTTAAAAACAATGCTATCAAAAATCTTAATACAGTGCTGAAGATCATCAAAATCTCTCCCTCTTAACTAATAATTCTTTGGTACACTTACAGGGTTTTGCATTCTGCTGCCCATGATTTCTTTCTTATGAATGAACGTGTTCAGCATCATGTCCCGTGGCCCCAGTTTCTCCAACTGAATGGATACAAAAGCTTCTGGAGGCCTGAATGGTAAATGAAAATATTGTATCTGAGCTCTGCAACTGGGAATGGGAAGATTAAGCCATCAGAAGCAAAGCAAATCGAGCCAATCTGAGTCACTCAGCTATTGCTTTAGGTTAAAGCACAATACCCCAAAATAGTCAACTTAATAATAAATTATTTGCACATAGATAACAGAGTATAGTAGCTGAAAGAGACAAAACCCAAGTACAGACTTGCAATATACATCTTTGGTTTCATATGGAAAAAGAAACAAAATATTTAAAAATATAGAACCATGGGGTTAGAAGGGACTGCAAGGATAATCTAATCTAGTCTAATCTCCTGCCAAGATGCAGCATTTGTCTCCTCCTCACATTAACAGGATACCTGTGACAGACGGGGAGTATGTTTGAGTGAATTGGGAATTCCATGTTGTTTATAACCATCACTTTCCATTGTAACCGTCATCTCCAAGAGGTCTAACCATGAGACAACCAGCATGAGCCATCAACTCTGATGATCTCTTAACACCCACCCATAAGAGCAATGAACACTACACAGAAGGTTGCCTGGGAAGAGGGTGGGTCTGCAGTTCCTCAGCCCAGAGTACATAGGGAAGAACGGGAGAGAGACTATATTAAAAGGGGGCTGCTTTTCTGAGCTGGGGACCCAAACCACCAGCACAGGCAAGAAGACCAGGCCAAAAAGGCACAATGGGATGATGGGCCTGTGATACAGCATGGCCAGAAGGCAGCAGGAGAGTGATCTAGGAAGAGGAGAAGCCTTATTCCCTGTAGATTAATTAAAAGCACCTGAAACCAATTAGAGCACCTGAAGCCAGTCACCTGATAAAATCCCCCTGCTTCAATCAGCCAGAGGAGGCGCTGGAGCAGAGTGGTTTGGTGGTGGAGCAGAGAGCAGTTTGGAGGAGCTGAATCAGAGTGGTTTGGTGGTGGAGCAGAGAGCAGTTTGGAGGAGTGAAGCAGAGTGGATTGGTGGTGGAACAAAGAGCAGTTCGGAGGAAAGCGGAGGAGAGTTTTGAGAAGTGCTGCAGCGGGCTAAGAAGACCAAGATCCTAGGTAAAGGGGCACCTGGCTTGTTCAGAGGGAAAGCAGGAAGCCCCACAAGCTGAAGGTCAGGAGAGGGAAGTAGCCCAGGGGAAAGAAAGAATCACTGGTACAAGTGGTTCACCTGCTATCATAGGGCCCCTGGGCTGGGACCCGGAGTAGAGGGCGGGCCTGGTTCCCTCCCTCTCCACTCCCCTTCCCTGGGATACTAGTAGGATAGCTGTTACCCCAGTTCAGGGGCAAGAAATGGCACCCTGAAACCGCCCCCCCCCCCACAAGAAGAGAAAGTGCGGGACCCATCATAGTAGTGCCGGCAATTTGCCACAGGCCTAAGGACACTGACCAAACCTCAGACCCACAGTGAGGTCAGACTTGGCAAGGGACTGCATTCAGGACTGTGTTAACTTCCAAAGATCTGTGCTATGCTTGTATTCCTGTGCTATGCTTGTATTCCTTGCTTTAATTCCACATTGTCTTTGAAGGGTTTAACTTGAAACCAGAGCTCCCCAGCCAGGTGATCTTGGAAGGGCAGAATGAGTCTAAGCATCTGGGGGCTCAGGAGGGCCATGCCACTTGTTCTGTGATTTAAGACGGCTGAACTGCAGGGTCCCAATGCCCAAGAAGGATGTCAGACATGAGGTCTGCACATGGGAGTTTGCCTGAGAGACCTAGAGCTAGGAACAGTTACCAGTCACTAACCAGACTCAGGGGGCTTAGAAGCACTTGGGCACCAGGATTTGGGTGCATTTAAATTTATTAATATCCATTGAGAGACAGGGACTGGGCCAGGATGTAACAATACCTTTTAATGGTCCAGTGTCCATCTAAAGGGTGCCTTGTAGAATACAAAGTTGCTGGTGCAGCCACCAGTGACTGTTTTTCTGTTTCATTTCCAGATCTTGAATTTCTTCCACTTGCTGAGTTGCTCTGACTCTTCAAACTTAAATTTGCTTCCTAAAATATTAAGAATACCGATCTGTACTTATTCTAATGGGAACACTGCCTGTTAAATCAATACAGATTTTCAGTTCCATGTGGCTGCTGTACTCTTATGGTATAATAATTCACCAGGCACACTGAAAGCTGAATAAAAAAGTTCTCGGTGAGCATAAGAATAATGAAACTGTGGAGACAAGGAAAGTTAGCGGCAATACCCAATTTATAATCAGACAACATTTTCCACATTTCATCAACAATGAAGAAAATGGGGATGCTGGGGTTGTTGGCTTCACTAGAAGAGTGATCCCAAAACTGTATTTAAAATATACTGGAAAAAAAACCAAGGTGAAAGTTCAATCTACCCATGCAATACAAGTCTAAAAACAATGGTCATTGATTAACATTGACTACATACAGCAGCAAGAGAAAAAGAAATGGTTTAAAAGGAAGCCTGCATTATGATAGGTAAGAAAAAGAACATGGGCTGGGACACACCAGTAGAGACACTATTGAAAGAAAGAATTAGCAGGTAATTTCCCATTCCCCCACCACACACACACACCCCTTATGTATAAAGTCTCCACTAACTCTCATCTACAGAACACAGTGGGCAGCAAGTGAGTAGCAGGAAGAGAAGATAAGGATCTTTTCTTAATGGTTTTTATCCTAAGAACCACCACAGGAATTTACTTACAAAGTTCAGAGCCACCTAAAAGAGGCCCTTGTCCCAGAGGAGGCAACTGTGGATGCTTGAAGACTGAGCTTACAGTGCCTGACAAGAGATCAAGCACCATGTTAAGGCCTTGTACCAAAGAGGAAGCTCACTCTGCCCAAAACGTTGCCCTACCCCTTGTAGATATGCTTTGATGCCTATTGGTATTGATTTTCCCAAGGCACTTGTATGCTACTGTGTGAGAGCAAAGCCATCTGGAGACCAAAACTTTAGATGACTTTTAACCTTTGTATTTTAGGTGACAAGAAACTTCCAGTGCTGAAGTTTAATCCTACAGTTTAGTTTAATTTAATCTGATTTAGATAAAATTTAGAAGCCCTGTGGATATCAGAGATATGTCAGACATTTGGTTGTGGCTGCTTTGGAGCAGGACAAGAGAAAAATGCAAATTCTTGATTAGAGTGAAAAAGAGTACAGTAGAACCTCTGAGTTACGAAAACCTCGGGAATGGAGGTTGTTCGTAACTCTGAAATGTTCATAACTGTGAACAAAATGTTATGGTTGTTCTTTCAAAAGTTTACAACTGGACATTAAGTTAATACAGCTTTGAAACTTTACTATGCAGAAGAAAAATGCTTTTAACCATCTTAATTTAAATGAAAAAAGCACAGAAACAAAGGTAAGGAAACTGTCAACTCTCTTTTCTTAAAACAAAACAAAACAAAAAAAAACTTTCCCTTTATTTTTTTAGTAGTTTACGTTTAACACAGTACTCTACTATATTTGCTTCTTTTTTTTTTTTTTTGGTGGTCTCTGCTGCTGCCTGATTGCGTAATTCCGGTTCCAAATGAGGTGTGTGGTTGACCTGTCAGTTTGTAAATCTGTGTTCTATTGTATTGACTTATGGAAAAGAGCTAGGAGACGTCCTAAGAAGCACTCTGTCTGTGAAGGATGATACTCAGTTCCTCAGAGGAAAGAGTTGCAGTCTTTAAAATTCTTCTAGATGAAGTGATGGTAAGTAGGATGCATGTTGAAAGAAACAGTAAGAAAGTGCCACTGGAAAGAGCCTGAACAATGCAGAGATAAGGGTGCCGAGGACAAGAATCACAAGAATGGTTAAAACATCTAACCATTTTACCTGGTCTTTGAAATCTGATGACATGGTGCTGGTAGGCCAAGGATGTTCCAAATTTTAGTTTAGAACCTTTCTAGATTGGAAATTTGCCCTTCAGGAGTTAAAGTAGAATCAAAGGATATATGGGACCTCTGGATATTTTTTTCTAAATTAACGTCCTTAGAAATGCACCTGTAGAAATATCTCATCTAGTGCCCGAGGTCAAACGGAGTTGTGAATTTCTTTCAAGATGAGGAGCAATGGAGAGATAATCTCTTTAGGATATCCAAAAGTTTGCTTGGAAGCTGAGAAGCAAATCTTGCACATTAGGTACAGGGAGTTGGTGATATACTATAGGACACTGCAAGAAAAGTCCTGCTTTCTGCATAAGAAGGGGAGGTAGAACACACACTTATATTCAGTCCAAAACCAAGACCCACCTTTGCCAATATGGTGTTATTAGAATTCCTGTTGCTTTTTCCTTTTTATTTAGAATTGTTTTGTGTATTAGAGGAATGAGGGGAGAGAATGCATACAAGAAAGACTGGCCAGCTTGACAGGGTTGCTATATTAGGTTGCTCTCCCTCCACAAACACTGACCTGCCTTGGAATATTGTAAACTTGCAAATGTCTCTACTCAGGAACAACTTACCTGAGTTGCTATTAAAAGAGATTTGTTGAGTGGAGAACCAATTCTGCCTGCTTTACTGTCATTGGGCCAATCTGCTTGCTTTGTTGCTCAAGCATTTGAAACACTGAGACAAAGGCTAGATGAGATTTTGTATGGCAAAAGATTATCAGAGTTTCTGGTTACTCCTTGGTGACTGATGTAGGATACACTTGTCATGCTATTTGAGTAACTCAGGATCTAGAAGCCCAGAAGAGCTAATTTTATTGCTTTCAAGTTCTAGGATATTTATGCCTTCTTTCAACTCTTTTAATCACCGCCATCTCTGGTCCCTTTCATGCTGCGTAAAGACAGCCAGGGCAGCACAAAGGATTTCTCCACCACAAAAACAGCAGAGGACAGTCATAAGGTTGCCTCCTAAGGACCAATGCACAAGTCCTGGCATAGGAAATGTCAGGGTGGGGCTGCAGCACTTGGCTTTGCAGCCTGCAGAAGTTACCATTACTTAAGACACAGGCCTAGGTGATTCTCCAGCCCCAGAACAACCCAGGATTGGGAGGATGCAAAGGTGGCTTAAAGCTACTTTTGCCCTACCATTCCCCTGAGCTATGAGTTCTGTACAGAGCTACTGAAGGGCCAAAAATCCATATGCTGTGTTTGTAAAAACCTCACACAGCCCCGAAGTCCAGAGTTTGGTCAAAGGCTGAGGCCTAGAAACAATGAATAATATTAGCTAAAAGAAGCAGAACAAATATGAAACAACCTTGTTTCTTACTAAGATAAGTATGGCCAGCAACATCCCAGGTGTGAAGCAATAATTGGGGCCTTTATCTCCAGCTGCTAACAAACCAAAGGAATCAGAGAGGCCTAGTCTCTGAGAACCTAGGGGGCACTCCTCTTCAAGAGGAGATAATGATGCCTTTCTTGCATGCCAACTTCAGGTTCATGGAAAGGCCCAAGTCTGTCAGTGTGAGATATGGCATCCTCCCTCCTAGATACCAATGTCTGGTTCTAAAGCACAAATGAGCAACTAAGAAGCAACTTCTATTGCCATACACTTTTCAATGTTCTTTTTGTTCTATTTCCCAGATATATATCTGATGGACAATCAAAGAAGCTGCTTCATTCCTATGGATCCCAAATCAGAATTCAACGTATATACATATATTTGTACTAACACACTTTATAGATTGTTTAAAGAAAAACACCCGTGTACTAATTGCATATGTTAACCTGAAACCATGGACGGAGACATGATGTAACTTTTTGACCATTGGCTTCTGTGCTTATCTTGTCTTGCTGCTAGACCTATCCAGGCCTTGGGACAGCCCCTGATTTCTGCACCCCCGCCCATGGTAAAATTCAGCATAACCATTGTAATCAAATGATTGACAGTGTCTCTGAGCCTAACAAGCAAAGTGACACTCCGCCAGTGCTGTGCATAATAAACCCACATGCTTGATTCTACACGGTGTCCATTTTCGCTCCTTCAGCTACTTAGAGTCCTGGCATAGAATCTCACCCCAAGTGCTTTGCACCAACACGAGTTAACCATCATCTCCCAAAGCTAGAAGGCTCACTCTTGTTCTAACTACCTTCTTCTCTGGAGCTGACTCAGAGGACAACCATCCATCAAGCCTGGACCTCCGGAATCACTACCAAAGAGATAATTTATGGGATATGCACTTTCTTGATCATACCTGAACTTCAGTCTGGAAATTCAGATGTACTGCTTATGTTCCAGATTTTTGAGCTAATACATAACACAGTATGACCAGATGGAGCCTGATAGATGGTTTCCTGGCTTTCTGTATATTGTCTATGGAGGGCAAATTTTGGCAAATCTTCCTCTAACAGGAATGCAATGCTTGCACTTGATGCATTTCTGTCTCGACTAAAAGATGAAAGAATTGGGTATAGAAAAGGTTTCTTTTCAGATCAGTATGAAATCAGGGTCCTGTAGAGCTACCAGTGCCTTCAGAACACAGGCTGCTGCTTCCTTGAATGACAAAGCTCAGATCAACATGTCACACAGGAAAGGGTAAAGTGTGTGCCCTAGACACATTGACTGACCACTGTGATTAATCAGAACATTTTGTAAGAACCATGAGAGAATATGACTGAGGAGGTTCTTGAACTGCTAGTGAGTATGGCCATGTGTGACCCTAAGGAAATAATAATGACATTGCCAAATTGATATGGTGCATGCCAATAAGCAATCTCTGGAGGCCATGAAATCTCCTGGAGAAAATGCAGTGTTCATGGAGGATAGGATTGCTCTTTATTTATAATGAAGAAAGTGGAGAATAGCCCCAAGAATTGCTCTGCGTCTGGAACAGACTGCATAGCACCTAAGTTGAAGAGATGGTATCTCTCTTGAAGAATCGAATGTTGTTTTACAGGAATCCTAGAAATTGAAGATTGGATGAAAATCTCTCTGAGCTTGGAACAAGATCAGTTCCTTTCTTTACTTCTGGGTCTTGAATAATTAATGCATGACCTGCCCAAGCCTCCTGCTGTTGCTGCTGCTCTGCTGGTTCTATTAATTGTTCAGGTTTATATTTAGACAGCTAATATTTACTGACTGTAAATGAGTAAAATCTAGTTCAGAAACAGATGCAGTAGTAATTGAGTGATTTATTGCTGAGAGGAGATGTCTGTAAACTAAATGCATAGTCACTGCCTTTCTAAAGAAAAAAGTCATAACAATTTTAGACAGTAAAATTATTCTAAGTGTTTGGAAGACGAGTCCATATTAATAGGGGGAAGCAAAGTCTTTCCAAAGTAAAAAATATTTCCAATAGTTAGCTGAGAGTCTTGGCAGCAGCAACTTGTATTGCATTGCAGGAGAATGATTTGGGAATGACTTCAGGGTTAGAGAATTCTCTCTATCTGGACAGCTCTTTCTCAAAGGATTTTGATGTTTCAGAATGTGGTTTCATTGATTTTCACTCTGTGAAAGGGGAGGAGCCCCCATTTCAGGGCAGTCCAGCTGGTGGGCTGCAATGGAGCTGCAAGCCCAGGAACCCCAGGCTCTGACAGAAACCTTCGCATGTTCCATTAGAACTATGGCATCTCTGCCAAAGGTTCAGATGTTGCAGTATCAGCTATTTCTGACAAAACAATGTTTTATCAGAATTCTTCGGACCAGCTCTGTTCAGGATCAGGGCCGGTGCAAGGAAGTTTTGCGCCCTAGGCGAAACTACCTTACACCAGCCCTGCGCCCCCCCCACCCCCGCAGCAGCCAGCTAACGCCGCCCCCGCCCGTGGCGGATCCCCACCCCCCTGCTGGCTGCAGCATCCCCCGACCCGCAGCAGCCGGCTCCCCACGTCCCCCACGGCAGCTAGCCCCCCGCCTGCGACGAGCCGCCCCCTGCCTCCCAGTTCCACGCTCAGCCGCTGAGCGGCCGAGCGTGGAGCCAGGAGGCAGCCGTGGCGAGCCGCCCCGTCTCCGTGCTCAGCCGCTCAGCGGGGAGGCAGGATGCAACCGCCCACTGCCCCCCAAATCCTGGCGCCCTGGGCGACTGCCTAGGGTCACCTAGTGCAAGCGCCGGCCCTGTTGAGGATACCAGTTCCCTTGGGCTAATATGCTCAGGTATGTGATGGGGAATAATGGGTCTAAATCAGGTGTGCAAGTTACATATTGGTAAGCAAGCCTACTGTGGTGTAACTTGCATGCTTCAGGGGCTAGGAAGTATAAGTTTGCATCAACAAAGACTCCCTTACATTCACCTCTGATGTGGGGGGAAAGATGAGTGTTGGAAAACCTGCTCCTGGAACACAGTGCTGGCTGACATTCAGAAGCACTGACATATACCAGCCATAGGGACATGCAAACGGCTGAAGCACAAGGCAACCCCTTTGCCCATGGTGCCCCAACAGCAGCCAAAGTGCTAGGGCTGAAAGTGGTGATAATTAAGTATGTTTTTCCTTTTCTTTTTAACAGAGAAAGAAAACAAGTGATGAGAGTCTCATGAGAAAAAGGGTGAGCATCAGGTGCCTCCTAATGGGAAGATATCAGGAGGCAGATTGGAAAAACTGCTGCACCATTTTTTCCACATGTAGTATATAGTAAAAGTATATAACATGGGCTCTGCTCAGCATACTGGCTGCAAAATAAGTGAGATAGAAGTGGGAGTTACTAAAAGAGGGTGCACTGGGGAGAGGGGGAAATCATCAGCCCTAGAATAAAAGGATGAACAGCTCTCACAAACTATAAGGGGGGGGGGGGGAGGAAAACAAACTATAAAAGGAACATTCATAGAGTTGCTTTCATCCTGAAGTATCTCTATGCATTTTAAAAGTTTTAAAATCATATACAGGGATCACTTAACCCAATCACTGAAATGCAGCCATCTCTGAGTGAAACACAACAGTTGTGTAACAGCATGCAGTAATACCATGCAACGGTTTGTGACATGATGGGAAAACAGTTACTGAATACTGTACTTTAAATGCAGAATTAAAACGTTGTCAAGCAAGAGATGCAGAACAATGACGACTGTGTAACCTTCGGATGGTTTATGAATCTGTTTGTTTTAACTTTAGACAATTAGGGTTATCTTCTCATTCAAGATGGTGTCACAACTGTGCTGCCATTTGTGGAAGGCAAGATGACAGAGCAGTCACATGAGTTGCTGGAGCTGTTGCATGATGGAAATATCCCCTTGTTAGAAGATCATAGATGTCACGGCCAGAAGAGACCACTAAGAACCTCTGGCCTGACTTCCTACACAAGACAGGCCATAGGATTTCATCCAGCGATTCCTGCATCTAATTTACCTCCATGCGCCTCAGATTCTTTTCTATGGTATTTTTCAGCTGTACCTGGATCAACTAATATGGATTAAATGAATCACTGATGTGAAACCATCTTATTTTCAGGTAATATGATTGCAAAGAATTGCTAGAGTCATTTTGTATTTTAACTATTACAGTAAAACAAAATTAATATCTAACTGAGCACCATCAGCACTTGTACATGATGTTAGCTCCCAAAACCTTACCCAATGGGGTTAGGGAAACAAAATGCTGCTGACCTTCATGTCCATTGTACGTGTAGGTTGGATCATGTAACAAAATGAGGCTTGCTGAACAGCAACAAGAAGAGCATTTTTTTGCGTGACTTCACAGGCAAGGGTGATCTGCATGTTCTCCACTCCAGACTGGGACAAGAGCTAATGGGTGAAAACTCAAAAGTGTTAGCAATTTCCCCCATAACATAAAGGCAGGTTATAGAGATGAGACTAATTTTTCCTTGCATTAACTAATCTCCAGAAGTGGCATTAATCATTCTGATGTTGGTACATATTCATATAAATGAGGCTAAATACTGAAGTCACTTCACTCAGCTGCATTCATAAATTTGTATTCCCCAAAGAACTTAAATCGAGGATCTATACAACGGGATATGAGACAGAGGGATGCCATCAGACTACAGGAGGGGTTCATATAAAGTAAGGCTAGGATGTTGATTATTTTCATGTTGGTTTTTGCAATGGGTTTTTAATTATATATTAATATTAATTATTGGTAAAGAATGTGGGTCATAGATGGGGAACTTGTGGAAAGTAATAAGTTTTGAAGGACTGGAAGAGTTCTGTGTCATGACACTCTACACCATACAATTTTGTTTCTACTTTTTGAACAGTACCCATTGTTTTAATGCAGTGGTGCAAAAAGTGAAAGATTAACAGTGAAGAAGCTGTTACTTCGAAATAGTGTAGGAAATGAGAGATTCATTTTCTTTTCTCCCTGAAAAAAAATCCCTTTTCTGCATTCTTTAAAAAATAAAATATATATATATAAAAAGGACCAAATCCTGATTTGTTTATTTTTTACTTCTCGGTCCTTAGACTTCGGCAAAACTCCCATTTACTTCAATGAGAATTGTGTTTCAGTAGAGACATTAAGATTTGGCCTGCAGTTATTATACAGAAGATTTGACTGATATTATCAAGTGACAGTTCTGAAAAGTGAACAAAATTACACAGTTACATATAGAAAGACACAAAATAATAAAAACTTGGTAAGAGAAATGTACATCACCTAACACAATGAAGCCAAAGCTAATTGAGGCCTTTAAGTGCTACTGCAATATAATTGTTAAATAATATGTGCAGCGTACGATTTTAGTTTCCTTTGGAAATAAAATAATCTAGTCACCTGAATAACACCATCTCTTGTATGAAAGCTAAATTTTCCAATTTGATTATTGTCAACCTCTTGAATGCTTAACAATAAATCAGATGGAATATATCTGCAAGAAAAAAAAATCCATAACACTGAGAATGCATCAAAGAAGCCAAATTGAAGGAAAGAAAGGTAATGCTAAAGAGCTCTGTATTTTCTGCCTCCTTCCCTATCACACAAAGGAATGAAGAATTCCTTCTTTAAATAGAAAGGAAGATTAGGGTGTACTAAATATTTCAGAAGCACTTGAGAGAGAAAGAAAGTGTTCTGTGAAGTTTGTGGCTGAAAGCAGAAAATCATGAATTCTTCCCCATTTGGCTCTAGGAGTTGGGTTATGAAATAAAAAAAATCTACTTGTCCAGTTTAATCAAGCATCATTTAAAAATTAGTTCCTAACCTTTCGGGATGCTGTGCTGTCTACCAGACTATGACATCAGCCACAACAGACAGTGCCTGCCACTGCCCACAATTCAATTATGCACATTCTATCCTGGAATGAAGATTCAGCTGCTTGCAATTGTATGTTTGGAGCAGTCAAGTCTGCAATGTGGATTAGAGTATATACAACCGATTGGGAGATGAGTAGTGATTTATCATTCAGATGGGGAGGGGAACCTGAAGCCTGCACACACATACTAATGATTGAGAATCACTGATAGGAAAATCCATTTATCTTACCAGATTCAGCCAGGATAATTTCTATTTTATTTCCATCCTACCACAAAACCCTTGATTTTTTAAAATAAATTTATTTTATTTACCGCTTTGTAAAGGTAAAATGAAAACAACTGTAAAATTTTCAGGGCCTGACACCTGTGTGGTTGCATAAGGGGAGAGACACAAGTAATCCCTCCTCTGTGCAGCGGTTGGTTCCAGTTGCAGTCTTAGGCTAAGATTTGAAGTTGTTATTCAGTAGGATAAACTTTGGAGAGTGATTTCTGTAATCCAGCAACTTTACATTCACAATTATGGACTAGCCAGTAATTGCTTTTTAGGGTCCGGTTTCACTATTTGTAGAAGTCTGGGAACCACTGTCTTTCTCACTTGGTCCCAACTCTCACTTGGTCCTATCCATTTTACTTCCAAAATTACCTATGTTCCACACAGATTTGGTGCCCCCACCCCCACTTTTATTACTGCACATCTTTACATTAGAAATACAAAAAAAAGTTACTTATGGCTAAGGAATCAAATTACACAGCATTTCAAGTTTCCTGCATGAATAATTTGTGTGTGCCCTTCACTTATGGTGGGCCTTACCAGGCTAAGAGAGATGCTTGGTTATGATCTGTCTGGGAAGATGTTTAATCACACCATGTCCTGTGAAACACAGCAAAGTTCTGGTTTACCTGTCCACACTACTGTCATCTTCCAGGAGAGCGGTAATGAATATTGGTGGGGGCTGGTCTGCTTTCTCCTTGTGAGATGCAAATTCAAAGTGCACTGGCCTCAAGTATAAATGGAACTCATCAAAACCCATCTCCACTGCAAATGCCTTGTACATCCTGAAACAAAAATAGACGTATTTGGTACGGTCGCTTCATTTTTAAAAAAAGTTTAGTACTGCTGTACATACCTACCTAGAAATCCAATATCTATTAGATACATTTTTAGTGTGTGTGATGAGGTTTACAGGTTCTACATTAAACCAGAGCAAGGCATCGAGCAGTGCTGGGCCAGGGAGGCCCTACTCCAGGTGATAGGACAGTTTAAAAAGGGCACTGGCAGCCCAGTGAGATGGGAGAAGGACTTACAGGCTACACCAGGAGCTGTAGGCAGAGTAAATGCAGCCACTCCGAGAGCAGTGATCCATACTCCCTACCCTCTCTTTGGGGCCAACAACCCACGAGAAGCCCTGAAGAAAAGTATGTTGTCCCCCAGCAAATGAAGCACATACTAGGATGACTGAGACCATGCCCCAAAACAGAGGAGCCACAGCCCAACAGGAAGTGACCCGGGGCTCGGGAGGCTAACTTCAGGTGGACCAATCAATGGTCGGGACACTGCAACACCCCTTTAGGGCCTTGGGTTGGGACCTTCTCCCCTGCTCACCCGCCCCTCTGTCGTGACAGAATCTTAAGGGGGGAAGATGGGACACATAAGAGAGACTGAGTGCTGCTGTATACAACCCGGCAGGGCTCCCTCCAGGACAGGCAGACCGAAAAGAACTGTGCAGCCACTGCCTGACCATTAGGCCAGTGGCTATCAGACTGACCTGCTACAGTATGATACTTCCCCTAGCATTTTAATGTTACTTAGCCTCTGGCATGTTTTCATTGACACCAGAACAAATACTGCTCATTGTGCTGCTGATATTCATTATTTATTTGGCACTGACCATGTGATTGACATATTACGGTACACAAAAACAAAGTAAGGACAAGAAGTTTAATGTTTTATGTAGTGTCTGAGGGAGAACCTGCGAAGAGATTCAAAGAGGGGAGTGAAAAAGTCAGCCTGACATGTAAAGAAGATAATTTTGTCAACCATGTTTTGGATAAACTGGAGGATAGTGCTTAGGAAGAGGAATGGGTGACAGAGAGGAAATTACAGTAGTCAAGACAGGAGATGATCAGACCCTGAACAAGCATGTTTACCATTAGAACAGAAAATCTGTAGAAATCCTTAGTTCAGCAGTCAGAAACATTATAACAAAATAGTAGGGGAAGAAGAGGAAGATGATCCCATAGGACCATCAAAATGTTGGATGTTTGGACACACAGCGACAGAGTAATAAGATAACAACACTTCCTTTTGTCATAACAATAGGTCTCTGAGGAAGACAAGTATTATGCCTATTTTATAAATAGGTAAGCCAAGTCACAGAGAAGCTATTTAGGCTATGTTCTATACTAGACACCTTACAGCTAGTGTAGTGTAGGCATAACCTTAGTGAATAAGTGGCAAAGCCACAAATAGGACCCAGAAGTCCTAACTCTCAGTCCTCTAAACTGTAGCTAACATTCCCTGGCTTTGTGGCAATAGAAAAAAGTGAAATAAAAGAAGGAAGAAAAGGGGAGGCAGAAAAGGGTGTCACATACAAAAGAACAATGTCACATTTGGGAACATTAAAAAGCACCCCACACATCAATTAACAATAAGTGTAGGATAAAGGAACTCTCAGCTCCAAAACCAAAAGGGCTCGGTATATTTATGCTACCGACTCGGCTTGTGGAATGAGTTGCTCCTTAGTTCACCGTGTAGTCAAGTGAGAAATTCATGCAATGATATATTTACTTGTGTGTGAGTGTGTTACAAGGGCACACAGTGGCAAAGAAGGAAAGATACACCAAGAAAAACAGAAAAGGGGGAGGCAAAGGTTAATATGGCAATAAAGGAAACAGAAGAGAAACAAAATTGAGATGGAATCCATCCTGCCTCCACATTCCCCTACAATTACATGTCTTATAATTAGACTGTCTTGACACACTTACTATATGTGGACATTACTAAGGAACAAAGCAAAAAGACAAGACAATGAGCCATGTGGAATAGTGTAGATAGCATATGCATTTTTAGATATAAATCAGTTTTCACCATAGGAGAGGCAGACAAGTAATGGGTGATAGTTCTGGCAGGTCCCGAAAAGTTTCATTAAAGCCCTGACACACACTAAAGAATCAACAAATTTAGTTTCAGTCACTTCATCTCACTCTGCAAAGCTGAAAAACAGGTTATTTGCCTTTTTGAATTTTCAATCCAAACCCCAGAGTCTTTCATAGCAGATAGCTTAATAAATTGTGATCTTCATCACATCAAAGCAAGATACAAAATTAGCCCCTTAAAATGTCAGGTTGAATAAACTACTTCTGTTTATATTGATGTTCAATCTACCAGACAGCATAATTTATCTGAAACAAATTGTATGTTTAAAGTGATTTACATATGCATCTTGAGCCCTTATTTTCCCTTCAGAGCTTTTTACAAAGCTTCCCTCTATTCCTTCAGTAAGGACAATTCACTACTGGTATTTTAAGGATCTATATACTTGCCATCTCACAGACTGCTTGGGTTTTTGTGTTGTTGTTTTTTTGTGTTTTTTTTTTAAACTGAGAAAATTCCAGATTTCAGATTAGGGCTCTTTGGAAAAAAAAAAAAGGGTTTTACATAAAACAAAGTATTTTGTGCAAAGCATCTGCTTTACACATTTTTTGGGGGGGGCGCTGACAACAAACATGTTTGTGGGGGTTTTTTTGACAAAAAGTCAAAATTTTCCACAGGGGAAAAAAATCCCAACCTTTTCCAGCTAGTTCTATTTCAGATCAGTGTGGTCAAAAAAGGACAATATTCGCCTCCTGTTTGTTGAAGTAAATGAATAAACTGTAAGACACTGGGCTTCTTAAACTGTGTGGATCTCTTTGGCATGTTGTCATTTTACTTTTAAAAGAGGCACATGGCCTTAAAACCATTGCTACAGAAGAGGCCGCATCTATCTCCACTTGGTTAATGATCGATGTAATTCCCCTTGGTTACCCTACTCCAGTAAGGTAAAAAGATCCCTTTTTTCACTAGATGAAGGGCCTGCTACTTTTTAAGTGGGAGTTTGGCCACTGATTTCAAAGGCAGCAGTATCTAAGTGCAAACCTTTCATGTGTCTTTTATCAACCTTAAGTTGTACCTCAGTTTATTAAAAACATGAACATTTGTAAATGCTACGTAGGCAACTCTTCCATGTATCAGGAGGAGAACAGGTGGCATCACATGTGCTCTGTGCTAACCTAGCCAACTGTGCACTCTCCAGGGCTGTCTCTATCAATCGATGGCGGAGTGTGATGAGTTCCAGAAGTCTGCAGAAGATGTCCAGAATAAAGGCTTGTTTTTCTCTGCCTTGCTTCTTTTCTTCATCTGTTCCTGACTCTAGTGCCAACATAGCTATATCCCGCACAAGGAGTGGGTCTTCCAGCAGCGTGTCTGCAAATAACTGCAAGGAAAAGAAGGGAAGGGAGATATTATTATTATTATTAATAATCACATTTGTTATGGGAGTGCCTAATAGCCAACGCCAAGAATGGGTCTCATTGGACTAGGCACTACATAAATGCAGAGTAGATGGTCCCTGCCTTGAAGAGTTCACAAAACATACAAGACAGCCTCTTGGTGGGAGAAGGGATAATACACACATACAGAGTGAACAATGGGATGGTGGCAAACAGGATGTTAGTGTCATGACTTTTTTGTTGTTGGTTTGGTGGGTGGAGGGGAGTGGGTTCAGAGCAGAGAAAGTCCAATTAAAACTGTAGGAAATTCTCTGATTGTCCTAAGGACCTA
Source organism: Chelydra serpentina (assembly GCA_037349315.1). Taxonomy (NCBI): domain Eukaryota; kingdom Metazoa; phylum Chordata; order Testudines; family Chelydridae; genus Chelydra; species Chelydra serpentina. Next base: position 53,472,821 of record JBAIAC010000010.1, read on the forward strand.
AGATCCCTGCTTTGGCTGCTTCTGCCCCTATAGGTTGGAGTCTCTGGCTGACTCCTTTCTGCAGTTGTCTCCAAAGACCAAATAGAGCCTAGTGCACACAGAGTGGGTGGTCTCCCCTACGCTGTTCTGGGGCCAGTGGTGCTGGGGTGGGGGGAGGGACAGCCTGAGATGGGCCTCATTTGACCCCCTCTCTCCCCAGTACAACAGTCCCTGCTTTGGCTGCTTCTGCCCTGCTGACTGTAGTCTCTGCTATCCCTTGTATATATATATATGTATGATTTTTAAAAAAGGAATAGCTATATTCCTGGACCCAATACTCCTCAGACTTACTCTGGGATAACTATAGTGACCTAAAAAGAGCTATTTCTCATTTACCACCTGTGAGAGATCAGAACCAGGCCATCTGGATTTAATCCTCTTCCCACAGAAAGCAGTTGGGAGTTTTGCCATTTACTTCAAAGGTAGCAAGACTGGGCCCTTAAGGGTGATAAGTAGTTTAGATCCAAAATACAGGCTTTGTTCAAAGGACTGTACAAAACCTGGCCGCATCAATAGAAATGTCTTTGTCATCATTATTATTAAAATGTCAACATAAAAGAGGTTTTTTGATGTAAACATTTCCCTCCGGAGTTGGAAACTCAAAAATCAAGAATACTGTGCTAATGCATGAGGGACACAATGCAAAAGTGACTATAAGCAGAATTATAATTGCACAATGTCACTTAATTGTGCAGGATAAATGTAATGTAAAAATATAATCAGAGCATAAATGAAGTAAACTAGATTTTAAAAATTCTGTTTAATAGTTAATAAAGGTTAGAATTATGCATATGCACTCACACACCCCTATGTTAAAAAAACATTACAATTGCAAAATCAAGTACTTAGACATTAGGAAATGCAAGAATCACAGTTGACCATGCAATCTTCATTCAATCCCCCTAATTATATGATCACAGACTATTTCCCCCCCAACACACAGGATCCCTGCCTCACTCAGTGCACAGGATGGACAGTGCTCACTTAATGAACAACTATTCAATATTTTTGTTTTATGCTCATTGTTCAATGTGTGGCCCCATGACTTCTTCTTTTTTTTTTTTTTTTAAACAGCACACATTTCAGACCCTGCACTGAAAAAATTATTATTAATTTCTGCACAGGCTTTTGTATGGCACTCATCACTATAGGAGTCACAAACACTGAAAGAAACTGGAACAAAGGACAGTAACTACGGGGGTGTGAGTGATTGCTGGACTCAGACTAGGAAGGAAGGAGTCTAGTCTGTGAAAGAAGCTTATTGGAACATCTCTGAGGGTGAGATTTACCTGCATTTAGTTTCCTACTGTATTAGGCTTAGACTTGCATGTTTTTATTTTATTTTGCTTGGTAATTTACTTTGTTCTGTCTGTTATTACTTGGAACCACTTAAATCCTACTTTTTATACTTAATAAATCACGTTTTGCTTATTAATTAATCCAGAGCAAGTAATTAATTCCTGGGGAAGCAAACAACTGTGTATCTCTCTCTATCCATGTTATAGAGGGCAGACAATGTATGAGTTTACCCTGTATAAGCTTTATACAGAGTATAACGGATTTATTTGGGGTCTGGATCCCATTGGGAACTGGGTATCTGGGTGCTAGAGACAGGAGCACTTCTTATGCTGTTTTCCGTTAAGTCTGTAGCTTGTGGGGGACGTGGTTCAGACCTGGGTCTGTGTTTGCAGCAGACTAGCGTGTCTGGCTCAACAAGACAGATCCCAAGCTGGCAGGGAAAACAGGCTCAGAGGTAGTCTCAGCACATCAGGTGGCAGTCCCAAGCGGGTTTCTATGACCCAACCCATTACACCAGGGTCTCAAGTCTGGCAGCCAGAAACTGAGGAACACACAATTAGGAAAAGTGTGGTTTAAGTGACTTGCTGAGCATCACACAGGAACTCTTTGGCACAGGCAGGGTTAGAATCTAATCCTTCAGGTCAGCATTCAACTGCTTTAAACACAAGGCCCGCCCTTCTCTTCCTTCAATTCCCTGCTGCACTCACCACGCATCTCACAACTTTTTCAACAAAAGAAATAGGGGTCCTGCAGACAACAGATTCCTTTATTACACAACCAGTCTCAGTCTTACTTGTCCATCCATTCTTAGTTCTTCCCCCTACCCCACTGGTTCTCAGTTCCAGTCTCCCCCCACACAGATGCTCCATCTCAGTTTCCCTCTCTCCCCCCAGCCAGACTCCATTTCCACACACATGCACTGGCTCCTTCTCCCAATCTACTTTTCCCTAGCCCACCACAGGTTTGGCTCATCCCCCATGCATTCACATCAGGCAGCTTCCTCCTCCATGCTGCCTGGGCTAAGCAAAGTGGGATCTCTGAGAGCACAGGAGGGACAGTCTCGTTACTCTCATGTCAGGTACCTGGATCCAGACCTGGCAACCCCTCACAGCCCAGAGCTTCAATTGCAGGGACAGTCCTGCACAGCCCGTGTGGAGCATACACAGTGCAGACAGAAACCAGAAACTGCTAACATTTAAGAAACCTTGACTGAGTGTGTGGGAACTATAATATTTCACAGCAATGACCAATAAGCACTTCCCTGACACAAAGGCCGCTCCCCTACAAAATTTCAAATCCCTGCTTCAAATCTTGGGGGCAATGGAGCTTTTAAAAGAAAAGGTCCCCAGATTTTTTTTTTAAACGCGAGCAAAAACAAAGCATTTCCCTCTAGCCTCATTTTTTGAAATTTGGCTAAAAATTTTCCCAAAAATTCAACCTGAGGCTGACACTCAGCATGCAAAATTTCATCCCAAATGATTAAAGTTTGGTGAAGCTATAGGCAATGGAAAATAGGATCTTATCAACGGGAAGTGTTGGGCAATCTGAATAGTAGGCGGTGTTACCAGCCCCACCTATAATAATATTTGTGCATACATCTAACCTTTTAATACTAATAACTATTAAACTGTACACACACACACACACACACACACACACACACACACACACACAGAGTAAATATAGGGCCCAGTTTTGATCTCAGACCAGTTTTATGTTTGTGTAACTGACTATCCTTGATTTATTGTGTTTCATTGGTTTGAGATCAGAATAAAATGTTTTTTCTTATCACTGTGCCTTTAAGTTGGGATATTTTTGCATATGAAACAGATAAAAAGGACTTTGAACAATATATAAATTCCAGTCAAATAACTAAACCAATACTAAAAGATTGTAAAACTAAAACATTAACCACTAAACAAAGAACATGTATTATAGCACCAACAAGATCTTTCCATCCTTACACTTACTCAGCTGGATTTACAAGTTACAATAATTCTCATTTACATAAAAAATACAAATTGAACCTACATCTTTCTGAATTTGAGAGCTGTATGAAGATTCAGGCTTTTCCATGGTCAACCATTCATCCACTGCTAGCTGAAGTACTTGTTTTTCTAGACTAGTTGCCTCACTGGGTGTTTTTGGTCTACAGATGCTATAGAACTCCTGAGAGACATACTCAAGAGCTTTTGGGATTAGAGATGCCAGGCCCAGAGAAGGATGAAACTCCAGCAAGTAAATGTTCTTCAAAGTAGGGCTTTAAAAAAAAGTGACATTCATTAAATTGGTGAATTTACTGGAGAACATGATCACTACCGAAAGAAAAAACTCCTGTTTTATAAGCAATTGGCAGAACAAACTTTTATACTGGTGCAGTGGATGCTGCTTAACAACAATCCTTATATTAACTTCCAGTTAACAGCAACATTTCACTGGGAACCCATCCCATCGACTTCAATGATAATAGAATTTGGATATCAGCAACAGCATGCCGCCTATTGAGGAATATTTTTGGAAGAAAGGCCCAGGCTGCAGGAAGGTTTGTGGGGTTCAGACAGGGAAGGAAATCCTGGGATGTGCCTTCTCTGGCTGCACCCTCACAAACCTGCCAGTGCCTGGGGGGGGACCGCAAAGGACATAAGGGGCTGGGGTACCTGCAACCCTGCCCAGTGGGGAGCCCCTGCTGGAGTCCTGGTGCTGCAGGTTGGGAGGGGAGGCTGTGGGTAGGGCAGCAGCCAGGAGTGGGACTGCAGCCCAGATGCCAGGGCTTTCCAAAGGGAGAAGGGGTGCTGGGGGCCAACAGAGCTGCACAGTACCTCTCCCTGCTGCTGCCCTGCCCATAGCTTCCCCTCCCTGTAGAAAGCCTCAGCATCTGGGCTGCAGCCTCCCTCCTGCCCACAGGCAGGTTTGTGGGGCCAGCGTTTCCTTCCCCGGCTGCAGCCTTGCAAATCTGCCATACGCTTATTAGCAACTGCTGGATAATAGCAACTTTTTCCTGGCAAGTGAGAAGCTGCTAATAAGCAGAATCTACTGCATTCGTATTTGGCGTCCCACTTATGTAGCACTCAAAAAAAACCCAAAAAACCCTCTGAACTGAATCCTTCTGAAAGTGACAGGAATAAGTGTCTATTGCAAGTGATTAGCACACAAACTACAATGACTTTAGCCACCAGCTGGAAACTAAGACTTCCATAGGCAGAAATCAAGCAGCTCATCTGAAAATAAAGTAGAGGAGTTAGTTAATTAAAAAAAAGAATTGCATATGAAAGGAACTGTAAAAGGAACTGTAATGTCTTTATTTGTCAGTGAAAGTAGAGAATAAAAACTTCAGTCATTCGCTGCTCTGATGCATCTGCATACTCGACCCTCAAACCAGATTATCGTACTATAACTAGTGGTCACACTTAATACTAACGCTATAGCCAATTACTGCAAAGCTATGTCACAATACTGACAGAGTGATTCTAAAGTTATGGGATTTAAGCCAATGGTCTGAATGGACTCTCCCCTACCATCTATTGATGATATGGGGAAAAGAGTTCAGGAGCAAACTACATTTGCATAGACATACCTACTTTGCCTAGGTGACCAGCAGATGCAGATGCTTTGCCAAAATGAACAATTTTAGCTGTTTTGGGTTAAAATTCACTTAAGTCTTGGATGCAGGGGTAGTGAAATGTTGTTTCCTTATTGTATGAGTAAAGGGCAGCAGAACTGTACTTAAAATGCCCTAATTGAGGAGGTCACCCTAAATTGAACTTTACTAACTAAGCAGGGGGTGAAAGTCAGAGGGGGTGGGAACAAGGACTCCTACCTAGTAGTGCAGACTCTGTTTAAAGGGTTTTAGATACATTTGACCCTCACACACCAGTTTTAAAGACAGCTGATTTGACTCAATTAAGAGTCTTTTGTTACTTCTCAGTGATCACTAGAGCTGTAGGCACTGATAAGCTGATCTGGGAGCTGAGCCTTAGATCTGGTGTGGGGTCAGTGTAGTGTGAAAAGACAACACAGAAGAGGCAGCAGCAGTGGGGTTCCCCATTACCCAGTGAAATCATTAATGGGACTGGGCTAGGTGGTGGAACCTCAGCCTCACAGCTAAAGACAGCAGAGGCAGCACCTCCAAACAGAGGCGGAGGCACCACTCAACTACCCACCCGAACACACTACTGGTTCTGGGAGTTCACTGACCTTGAACAACCAACTGCTAATGGGGTGCAGCAGAAGGAAAGGGACATTCGTCCACTGGACTTTCACGCTGCAAGGTGGGAAACTGAGGCAAGGAACTACTGCCCAAGATACTGTGGGGAAAGCATTTATTCATTGTTTGAATACTTTCAAATTATTGTTGTGTTTTCCAAAATCAATGCGGTGTTTCCTTTCCCCTTAATAAAGGTTCTATCGTTATATACAACTTTAGTGCTTGCAAATGAGGAAGTATTGCCTATTAGAGGTACCCAGGGTGGTGATCAGTTTTCCCAGGTTTCTGGGTGTGGGCTCGAACCAGTTCTGTTTTGCAATGTTAAGAGGAACGCCTAGATATTGAACCCAGCCCTTACTGCTGCCAGTACCATCTAGTGGAAGGTAATATCCTGAGACTGACACAGTAACAACAAAAAATAGTGATCCTGAAAGTGGATTTTGGACATTAGTATTACATACCTCTTATAACTGGGAATATTAATTTCCCACTATCATGCAAAAATGAATTAATTAAATCCAATATCAGGAAAAAAAAAATCACTTTTCTTGCTCAGATGTCTCTCTGGCAAACCGTAGGGTGTATTAAATAGTAAAAGTCCTAACATTTAATCTCCATTAGACAGCCCTTCCTCAGACAATCACAATTTGGGATCCAGCACCTTAGACAGCAAAATTCATTATCTGAAGACAGAAATCAATTACAACCACTAGAACATAAAACTTACTTCCAACAAGACTGGCTATATTAAATTACTCACCAACTGTTGTTCAGAGAGATAAGTTGCTTAGCAATTATATTATGGGGAAGTCCAAATTCACCGATACCACCTGTCTGATCTTTTCGCCAAATCTTTTGGACATATTCCCGCTGGGCATCTATCTGGAAATCAGTAATCAAAACATGATACAAGTGGCATTAGTAAACAAAACTCAAAACATATCTATCAATATTCAAGGCAAAACACAAATTTTCTTCATTTAAATATTTTATTTAGTTGTCAATTGAGTTATATTAGGACTGTTTGGGCCCTAAATGTTGATGGCTACTATTTTTTTTTAATTAACTGTGCTACTAATTACAATAAGTTCTTACATGGGGCCTTCTGTCTGAGGATCACACAGCACTTTACAAACGTTCATTAATTAAGCCTCCAAACTTCCACTTGCGGACTGGGAAACTGAGGCACAGAGAAATGAAGTGACTTGTGCAAAACTACACAGAAAGCATGTGGCAGAACTTAGAATAGACCCCAGAGCCCATGACTTTGTTTTGTACTTTAATTACTTGGCAAGGCTTCCACTCTCTTCACAACTATCTGCCAAACTTTGAAGTGCATTTTAAAAACAAAGTTAATGATTTTTGTTTACATTTTCTTCAGTGGTGGAGAGGAGCAACATCAGGCACTCAAACATGAGCTCTCAGTCTCCCATTGCATTGTGAACTTGAGGGTGACCAAGGAATCTAATTTTATTTTTTAAATTTCCAGTTTGTTCAGCTTTTCTTCTTTTTGTTTCCAATTTCAATAGATGAAGTCTTTTAAAGTGTGTAAATTAAATAGAACTCTGCAATCTTTCCAACATTCACTTTGTGATTTAAGTGCAAGTCTCAGCTTTCTGCTGTTGACTTATGGGTATTTAATTTATGGAGCATCCATCCAATTTTATTGTTAGACTAATACTGAGAAGTTACAACCCAACTTAAACAGAAGCACTGCAAACCTATACCAGTACACGCGAGGCTTATTAGTGAATCAAAGATATCAGTTCAAGTATCAGCTCCCCCCCTCCTGTTCTCGCACAGAATATATTGTAAACAAACCCTACTTACATGTTGGTTGAACATCTCTCTCACCAACTGCAGCTGAAGCCTTAGGCAGATGCATTCATCACTGTAAGTGTTCACAAAATACCTGAGACTGAGATCAAATCGTGGGCGTTTGTGCATGATGTCAGTTATTGCTTGGGCCAAAGCAAATCTTTCCTCTGTATCCAGAGCATGCTGGTAAGCCTCAAAGTAACCATCTAGAAGCTGAAGGGATATTCAAAAGTGAGTACACGTAACAGGGACTGGTTTTCCTTTTTACTAGCCGAATATTCATTTTTTGCTGGTAATGGAGAGATTTCAAGTACAACAGAGGGGCAAGTGAGACCAGACCATACCAGTAGTCTATCTAGTTTGGGAACCTGTTTCTATGTACAATCCAGCGGGTATGCTTGCTGAGAATGTGAGAGAGATTTTTATACTAATCCATGGCATTTCATTCACTGATAATGTAACTGACAGAAGAATTAATATTTAGAAACAACTATGTGATGCAACACACGAACATTTGTTTAGCAACATCAAAAACCATCTCTATCGTGTTCTCTAATATAACCAGCAGTAGCAGGTTGTGTCAACTATATGAATCTTCCATATTGGAACATTAATAAAAAAATAAATAACGAATTGGAGATTAACTGGTCTGTATTAATAGTTTTCAGAGTTTCCTCATCGGGTGGGGATGTACCTGACGTTTATTCTCTAAGAGAGCAGCTTCACAAGTCCAAATGTCAAGCAGCACTGCAAATCGATCCACAGATGCGTGCGCCCATGCTAAAAGGTTGTCATCACTGGATTGATGGTATGTTACAGGGCCTAGCAAAGAAAGTGAATAGTGCAGTAGATGTTAGTGTTTTTAATGGGAGACATCTCCAACTGGTCAGCAGCTCTTACAGGTGACTAGTCTGATGGGACTCTCACAAGAGACAAACACAGAAGCAGGCCAAGATAGGTTTTAGAGTAATTTACACATGCCAAATTTTCTGAAACTTGATGTCAGTCCAGAAGGATTTTTAGTTTCACTCAATATATTTTTTGAATGCCCTTGCATCCTGAAACTGAGTGTCATGCCTCTGATGCCTCCAGTCCCAACCAGCCTGAGGCTGGAATGTGAAATGATGGCCTTAAATCTGGGTCTCCTGCACAGCAGTGTGGTGTATTAACTGTACACTGAACGCTCAGCTTATAGATTACAGTCTTATCAAAATGATATAGTCATTTATTTATTTATTTATTTATTTATTTACAAAGAGACTGACTCTGTTTTACCTTTACCAGGGAATAGAAGGCCAGGCAGAAGATTTAAAATTCCACAGGTTCTGGAGGCCTCTATACAGTCTAAAATTCAAAAACCAAGTGTCTGGGAAATTTTATTTAAATATGCGTGATCCATCGAACACACACATTCAAACAAATGCTGTTTGGTGTAAAGGGAAAAGAGGGATGGGCAGTGTTTGGGAAACTCCAGGTAAAGAGACATAAGTCAGGAGAAGACTAAAGAGGTTGAAAAGTACACTTGTTAGTTTGTTAGAGGATTTAATCTTAGTTGCAGTTATCTCTACCTCCTCACCCCAAAACCTCAGAGCTCACAAAGGAAACCTGCATATGCAGAAGGAGGCACAGCAGTGCAGAGAGCTCTTCACAGTGCTGAAACCAGAGTCTTACTTTCAGAGGACTTCTTCTTAGAGGAAGTCAATTATAGTTAGTTTAGCCCTGGGTGTGAAGTAGGGGACAAAACATTGATCTGCACTGGCAGCCAATGAGACTCCTCCAGAAAGCAATGATTCCAGCTGCCTGGTCATGGTTTTATTTCTTAATAAATATATGGAGAAGCAAATCAAAAGTGCCTGCATAACTCATAAATTGCATGCCTAGTTAGTTTTATTTACTCTCCCCATTTGGAAAGCATGCTATTACATTAAAAATGTAGCTTGCTTTGTCAACAAAAGATAAGTCCCATAAAAGGGTCTGAAATACTCAACTTCCTCAGGACAAATTCAGCCTTAGTGCAAGTGAGTGACACTGCACTGGCTGCCCTCCAGCTCCAAATTGCAACAACCATCCTTTATTTTGATAACTGGACAGGACAAGAGGATTTTGAACCCAACACTGCTGTTCCTGAACTGGCTAAACGGGTTACCATTAAAGCATTTATTGCCTACGATAGCAAAGCACTCTGCCTCCTCATCACACTCAGTCCCTGTTGATCCAGTCACAGAGACTGGAACCAGGATCTCTGGCGTGGGAGCGTAAAGAGCTAGAACAAAAATAATCCACAACAGGCCGTGCATTAATGGACCTTGGGTGAGATGAGAGACTGAAGATTTAAGCAATTTACAAACACAGAAACTGCCATACCAGATCAGGATAGTCATCCATCTCTCCCAGTCTCCTGTCTCCCACAGTGGTCAGTACCAGATGCTTCAGAGGAAGGTTTAAAAAACCCTGCAGTAGGCAGTTATGAAATAACCTGCTCACAGGGAAAGATTTTTCCTATCCCATCTTCCCCCCACATTAATGCTTGGCTTATGCCCTGAAGCAAGATGTAGGTACACCAGCCTACTAAAGCTTGCTGGGCTTATTGCTATCCAAATATGTGTAATTGATTTTAAAAACATGTGTGTTAGTTAAAGCTTTAAAAAAATGTGTTGGAAGGTCATGTAACATATCTCGCCACAATTAAAAATAATTCCTCTCCTGTACCATTAGAAACCTTTTCCTCTACATTTTTGAATATATATTTTATATGCATGTGTGGCTGTTTATTCATGGTTTTCTAATGTTTCTTCCCTCTCTGTTCCCTTGATTGTTTCATCTCCTTCTCCCTCCTTCCATTTCCCCACAAGTCCAGTTTCTCTTTCAGCAGCCATTTGTAACCCAGTCACTTTCAACTAATTTCCTATGGTAAAAAAACCTAAATCTGCAATGTGAAATAATTGGCAGTTCAGTTTTTCCCACAACAGAGGGCAGATTAAGAGTGGCTGGAGATGCATGTCCTGAGCTGCCTTTTGAGCAGCACTTTCAGAAGCAGTGGTAGTTTAAAAACTATGGCCTTTTTCCTCCTCTAGCCCATCCCTGTCACCTTCAGTTGCATATTTTCACCCCACTCTCAGGCCACTTCAATAATCTTTCTTCCCTCATTAACGCTATTTAATATAACGAGGTCCCAGGTGTATCTTATGGGCAGAGCACTGGAGTGGCATCAGCAATAAGTGACAATCATTCCAAGTGCTCGGACACTATTGTGATGTATGTGGTATAAAAAACTACATAGAATGAGTAGGAAAGGCTCCAGATGTTCAATCGGAAAAATGGCTCTGCACAGTGTCCATAGCCACACTTCAAAAAAGTCATAGCACAAGTCCAGTTTGACTCCCTGCTTTTGAGCTATCAGCATTTGATCTTACTTTTATCTTGTTCAATGTACTGGCTTGCCACGAGCAGCAGCTGACTTTCAAGGTCCTTCAGGTCCTTTAAAGCTACATCGTACATGATGTAAGCCCCTCGCTGGTCCTGGGTGTGAATGTATCCATCTTGAGTGGTGTAAAAGTCATCATGATTTTCCACCTCTGAAAACTCCATGAACTGTGTACTGTGGACCTGTGCAATGGCAAATCCCAAGAGACATTGTGATACAAGCAATCAGTTTTACAAGACATGCAATGATGCACACCAATATATCTAAGAGCAGGCCTGACAATCTGCAAGGTCACCAAACAGCAATAAAGTACAGCCAGAAATAAAAATTATACAAGAAAAGATATCATATTTCTCTGCTTCTACCTTATGAAAGATATTTTGCTATATGTAATGATAAGGGTCGTAAATGAGTTTCCATTATTAGCCTGATTTTGCCCTCACGCCCCAAAACCACACCAAAAAAAAAAATTAAATAGGACTCAAAATTGATAGGTTAGCTCAAGATAGGATTTTTTTCTACCAATAATGAATCAGACAAGGGCTTCCTTAATTAGGACACTCAAATAGCTGTTCACAATATTTTTTTTAAAGGCTTCTACCTTTCTCCCACTTTGTAACAAAAAAGCAAAAGAGAAGAAAAATAAAATTTAGTTTGTCAGACTCCTTTTCAACTATTGTTTTCCTTATCATCTTTTCCAATTCCGTAATATTGCTTGTCATGCATTTCTGTGTTATATAACATTTTGAAGGATTTGGGTAGAACCCCCATGCATCGCCATTTGGGTTCTGAAATGGTGTATTAACTGACGTGTGTGTGCTAGATTGTACAACATTTATTTGCAGGTACTGAACCAATGGGATAGTTAACATTTACCTATAGTTCTTATTCCTCTAAAATCAGCACCATCTTTAAAAGAGTTGGTCCAGATTATCTACTCTGGCACTGTGCCACTATTCAATACTGTTCAGTAACATTCCTGGCACGAGCTTCACATTGCAATTAATAGGAGTGGTGTTGGCTTTCAAAGCAGTAGAAGCTAACCCAGAAGAAAAAAAAAAAAAAAGCACTTTTCTTCTAGAATAAGAGTGCCCACATAGGGAGTATGGTATGACAGTTAATTTCCCAGTGTAGACAAACTCTTGGCATACAGCCGTGCCTGATTTTAATTTATTTTTTAAATCCAGCAGGGACATGGTCTGTCTGACTGTTTTGGCCTCTTCTGGAGACATCGGTGCCCTGACACCTCTACTTAAGAAAAACCTGCTCCGGCCAGGCTACTAGTAAGATCTAGTCCTCCAGAGGCCTAGAAAGACCAGAAGATTACATGAACCAAGAGGGAGCCAGCAGGCCTGTTAAGAAAGCTTGTCTGCTTCTTGTAGTGCTGGGTGACTCTGGGAGACAGGAGGAATTCCCCAGGGTAAACCCAGAACCCCAGGGCCTTGTTGGGTGGGTCCTCGTCTTTAAGTGCTGCAGCCAAATATCTACTTTTACATTTGTTTGTTTAAAGGCACAGACCACCAGATTCTGAACTGGTAACTATTTATTGTAAACTGAGGCAGGGAGCATCTGCAATGCCATGCCTTGACACAGGGGATGCAATAGCAGTGAGGGGAACCTCTTACAAGAAGTTACTGTATTTACTTAATATCTTTTTACAAGATCCTTAATCTTCATTTATATGCAAAGTCTGTTTTTACTTTTCTGTGTCTAATACACCATCCTAATTCGCACTGTCCAAAATTATAGTGTAATATCTTAACACTGCCATCCCTCCTCCTCTCTTTGGTTTTACTAAAATCCTCCTCTTGACCCTAGAAAATCAGTGATGTCAAACAAGTTCTCTCACAATTGGATGCCTTCCAAAACTCCATTAGAAGGAGAGATGGGCAAAGCAGAATACTTGCCCTGGGCAAGGCATTAATTTTAATTATGGAAACCTCACCACACCAAAAAAAATCAATGCATTTCCCAATGCTCTTTAACTGTCTTAGTAATAACAGAATGTTAACTGCAGAGATCTGTGCTGGACTAGAGAAATATTCATATTTTACCAGCCAATAAATGCCCACAAAAATATGTTTAATTTAAATGTAGTATTAGATCAGCTTGTTAACATTCTTTTCTTCTTTCTGATAAAAGTCTGTGCACTTTGCTCGTTACTTACATTTCTGAAGTTAGTATTAAGCTTCAGTGCTCTCAGAAGTGACAGGGTAGGGAATTTGCTAAAGTTTAAAAAATTCTTTATAGCAGAATCAAGTTAAGCTTGATTTAGATAAGTAACTGAGCAAATATCACACTGAGAAGCAAATTCCTAGATCAGTTGAGGAAAGACCCTGAAATTTTGCTTTTTCACCCCTACCTCCTCAATTTTCAATTGGTCTTTGCTATTTGTTTCTCCAATTAAAGCTCAGTCTGGAAGTGGTCACAACATATTGCGAAATATGAGGACAACCCCACAAAACTAGAGAATCCTCCTCTCCCGCCCCCCCACCCCCACCCCAAAAAACCCAGGGAGCATCCCAGCAATGTTTATGGTTTTGGGCCACATTTAAAGAAGCCTCAACTAGGCCTTCAACTTGATGCCCGCAATTGTTTGTGGGTGCAAATAAGGCTTTTAGAAATCCAGCTGCGTGCCTCCAGATCAGGTAGCTGTGTGTCTAGGTGGTGTTATTAGTGCCCACCATTATTTGTGCTTGTCATTTTCTCCTGTAGCTGCTAAGAGGTGATAAGACCACCAAACCCACATAGGATTACAAGGTAAATGTTAATACCCTTCACATACTTCCCTCCTCAGTGCATCACTACACTTGACTGTCTACCTTGATTACAGCAGCCTCCAATGAGAAAATGCTGTTCGAAGCCAACTTCTAGGACTGAAGGAGGGATGCAGCCTAGAAGGATTTTGAGTTTCACTCAATATATTTCTTGAATGCCCTTGCATCCTGAAACTGAGTGTCATGCCTCTGATGCCTCCAGTCCCAACTAGCCTGAGGTTGGAATGTGAAATGATGGCCGTAAATCTGGGTTTCCTGCACAGCAGTGTGGTGTATTAACTGTACACTGAACGCTCAGCTCATAGATTACAGTCTTATCAAAATGATATAGTCATAATACAAATGAGCTTGTCCAACTGGACTCACATTAGGGTGAGAAGTATAAAACTTGGCACCACCAGCTTGCAAGTTACAGCATAATCAGTTAAAAAGGCAGAGCAGGCTTCAGACTCTGTCGATTTGTCTGCCAGGAAAGCAGTTGTATATTGCTATAAACTTCCTAAGAGACAGCCTTTGCAGTATATTAACGACTCATATTAGAAACTGTTGTTAGGGAAACATTGGAGGATGTGCTACCAATTGCATTGCCAGTTGAACTGTTGTCGGTTTAAGTAAATAATATTGATCTTGCCTTTAGTTGAAGTTCAAACTTATACATCAGTACCTTTGAATTATCCTGGGAAAGCACATCGATTATTTCACTATCACTTATAATTACACCCTCTCTCCTATCACCTCATCCTCAACTCTCCCACCCCCACCACACACATGCTATTTAGCATTCACTTTCTAGATCACAGAGTGCTGGGAAAAATGTGGTCAGGCTTGTTCCTTACAGTCACTATCATCCACATTTTGGGAGAGAAGGAGAGGGAAATAAAGAAACCTTATGCAAGTGAACTCATCATAACCCTGCTGTGAAGTAGCTCATCCAACTGGTACTATGATGTATTTCTCAAGCATATTGAGAGAGAGAGAGAGAGAGAGAGAGAGAGAGAGAGAGAGAGAAAAAAAATAGCATATACTCAGTATGTCCAGGAAATACACAATGGCATGCTATGGTACTGCACATGAATTTGGTATGGCTGCATTACAGTAGTAAAGCCAGCAGCAAGTTTTGAAGCTGACCTTGAACAGGTTTCATAAGAAAAACACATTGTTATCGATAAATAGTATTATAATAGTGTTCTGTATATTCCACATATTTTACAGAAGGGAAAAAATTTGTACATGTCGAAATGCTTACAAATCATATTGAAGCTATTTACCTTCACCTGTAAAGCCAAGTGCTATAGTTGCAGCATTCCACCTACACAGACCTCAGAGGAAGAATTAAAAAAAATACAAACCCTGTAACTAATACTTCTAGAGGTTTCTAAAATGTTACTTAAAACAGCCTTTTCCATATATTGTATTAAGGTCTGGTATCTCAGGGCCCCCGGGCTAGAACCAAATGCCTTACCAACTGCATATACCTCCCAGTTTTAGGCCATAATAGGTCACAAGATAACAGGCCTTAAAGTTGTCAGGTAAAGAATCAAAGGAGGAGGATAAATGCAATTCAGATAGGATAAATTGCTGAGCTATCACAACAAAGTTTGCAATGGAGAGATGAAAAGACTAAAAAAACCAAAGAGGAACACATTACATATTCCTATTTCAATCTATGTTTTGGATGACCTTTTTATACAGTTATTGAATGGATCACCTTGAAGTCAGCTGGTGTATAATGGACATAGTGGCGAGAACCAAGACCACCAGAAACACCAATGCCTCCTTTGACAGCATTTACCCAACAGGTATCTTCAGCACTGGGGACTAGATTACCAGCATGCAGGGTGAGACCTGAGGTGCTGATTGTTAAAGTTCGCTCAACAGATCTGAAGTAGTTCAGGATTCCCAGGCAGACCCGCTGAAATAAAGGAGATACATAAACATACATTACTGTAGTTTAGGTAGGATTACACGGACTTTGCGCCCTTGAAAAATTAACTGTAACATGGGCTTTTGTTTTTACCTGGAGCTCTCTGATTCGTAGGTGACGTAAGTAAAGGATGGACAAGTAGGCTCCTTTCCTCATGATAAGGTCCTTATTGTTGGCCTCTGTGCCCTCATCTAATCCCAGCAGCTGCAAGGTAGTTACGTAACTATACCTTTTTCCAGACAGAAGAAAATTAAGTCATTGTTCCTAAAATTGATTTCTAAAACCCATTTAAAGAGCCCTTTCATGTCCTGTCTAGAAATGAACTACTGCCTATTGAATTAACTGCCATGGAAACCTACAGCATAGAACAACAAAATACAGAAGAGAGGACTAATGTTTCTGGCAGAGTCACACTTTGAAGACGGGACAAGTGTAAGCATTTATTTTTCTTTACCAAGAAGAATATAGTTTTACCCTCTTTCTTTCTTCTTCCTGGAAGATCCTGGATTCTTGCTGAGACTGATAGTTTCCATACCCTTCTCATTCATAGTCACAGGAGGATTATTATCCTCTGTATTTTGATCCTGTTTTTAAAAAAAAAAGGTTTTGAGAAGATGCTGACAGTTCTTGTTGTCAGCATTATACAAAGGCCTTATCATAAAAACTGGGGCCCAGGGGTGGACCTGCAGAGAGCTCATTGCTGGACTGGGGACTAGCATGAACTATAGCAAGGGAAAAATCAGCATTGACACAGAAGAAGATTGGAAGCAAGTAAATCCCTCAATTAAAAAGATGACTGGAAACAATTTTAACTTATTTTTAATAAATTTCAATTATTTGTATCTGAACTTCAAAAGGCCTAAAATCACAGATTTCCCATTCAAATCAAGGAGGGAGCCAACATTAGAATAAGCCTTAATTTATACTTAATGAGGAATGTAATTCTGTCTCATCTGGACCTCCTCTGAGCCTACATGCAGACATACAAATGAAGGATCAAACCCAGACTCCTAAGGAGACTATCATAATAGTAATTGGAACTGTACAAGTCCCCCACCCCATCCCAATTCCAGGCTGTAGATAATATCTTTGAAATACTTAGTAGTGGTGTCTGTTTTTCTAGGCCCCTTCCAACCTCACAATAAACTAAAAAAAAAGAAGTACAAATTAGTCAGGAAAGTAGCTAGTACTGCCCATCCATCACCACCTCATTCCAATCTCACTTTCTCTGGTATAAATCAGGAGTTACTCCCCTGAAGTCAGTGGAGTTACACTGGTGTTAAAACTGGCATTTAGTTCTTAAACTACCCACCCACGCACCCAGTGCTAGATTTGGCATCAGAAATCTGTATTCTTTAGAAGACAACAGGACAGTGAAGAGATTATAACGAGGAATCCTTGTGGCACCTTAGAGACTAACACATTTATTTGGGCATAAACTTTCGTGGGCTAAAACCCATTTCATCAGACGCATGGAGTGAAAAATACATCAGACAGGTATATACGTTACAGCACATGAAAAGATGTGAGTTGCCTTACCAAAGTGGGGGGGTCAGGGCTAACGAGGTCAATTCAATCAAGGTGGAAGTGGCCTATTCCCAATGGTTGACAAGAAGGGGTGAATATCAACAGAGGAAAAGTACTATTTGTAGTGCTAATGAGGCCAATTCAATCAGGGTGGATGTCGTCCATTCCCAACAGTTGACATGAAGGTGTGAGTATCAACAGAGGGAAAATTACTTTTTGTAGTGACCCAGCCACTCCCAGTCTTTATTCAGGCCTAATTTGATGGTGTCAAGTTTGCAAATTAATTCCAGTTCTGCAGTTTCTCATTGAAGTCTGTTTTTGAAGTTTTTTTTGTTGAAAACGGCCACTTTTAAAAGTGTGGATGTTTAGGCACTTACCACTCATTGTTCCCACTGAGACCTTGATCTCTCAGGACTGTATTCCAGTTGTGTGAATACAATCTTTCCAAGTCATTCATTGCCATTCAACATCTGACAACAACATTTAATAGGCTTGGCAATGGCTGGACGTGCCAACCAGTCCTCTTCACTCAGAGAGACAGTCACATGAAATGGTAAGTGTATAAAAGCATATATTGAGAGGATCCCCTTACCTCCAAGAAGGGGTTCAAACAATCTCACCAGAAAAGGAAATTGGGCATTTAGGTTGTCACTTTAAAGAGATTCATACAGTTTTGGTGCTGTTCCCCTTTTTGGCACTTAATGTGGTTTTACCTCATAAGTATAGGGCAGTTTGAGAAAAGTGATTCCCCTTTACAGCTATCATTTTCCAGAATCATTCAATGCTGTATGAACAATCACCAACAGAAAAGGAAACAATACTAGACTTGATATTAAGTCAAATGGAGCATCTGATTGCAGACGTAGGCAGTTCAGAGATTAAAACATAAAATCACATCATATAACAAGAGTTGTTAGTGTGGGAGCTGTTAATTGCCTTCTGACACAAAAGGAGGAATGGACAATAAGTCTTGGGTTAGCTGAATATTTTTAAAATTCAGGAATTAGTCACAGGAATTTGTTATGGGGAGGAAGCAAAAAACCCACATATTGTAGTTGCTTCAGGGGAATTTGCAGTAAGACAACTGGGACCCGTTACTAATTCAAAGATAATTTGTTCATCTCTCTAAAACTTTGAAGATGAATCATGTCATCCCCTTTTGAACTCTTCCCCATCTACTGAACCTTCTTAAAACCAAGCCCACAAATTCAACTTCCCCTCTCAATTGCCAAATCTGCCCTCATACTCACCCAATTAAAAAGCAAGCCAATCTAATGTCAGACTCAAGTGTGAACTTTCATAGAGCCTCCAGAAACCAAGAATCAACCTGTTTGATCCCTCCTCCTCCTTTCCTGCTGCTGTACACTCCTGTAACCACAATGGCCTGACCCTTTTCCCTGCTGTTAAACCCACCCCAAAACCCTATGAGAAACAACATCCTAGGAGGGAGACTGAGTTTTGGAAGATAGGGAACTTCATGGTCTCCCTACAGAAGCTTTCAATGCAGAGGCTCTTCATCACCACTGATTAAATGAAGGTTTTCTAAAAAAAGGAGTTACTATAGTTACACAAGTTTCACCTGATCTTCCCCTTCAAAATACCTGCTGGAGCTCTGAGTTGCTATAAATTCTCTCCCAGATTCGATCATAGTTATGCTGTCTTGAGCTGTGAGAAGTCACAAAACTTGATCGCACTGGACTTGGCTCTAGCACTTCAGTCGCATGCTCCTGGAGAATGTCAATCACTTGCTCCATGTCGGAAACCTTATTGCAATCACATCAAATATCCTCGAGTTAAGATTCACAAGGCAAACCTAAAAGCAAGGCCATCTTTTTTTTGAGGCGGTGGGATGAATTCTAGGGAATTTAGCAAGGCAGCATAGATACCTCCATCCAATCCGTTATATACTTGCAAATGATTGCTACTCCTCTGCACAAGTAAATTGTCTGTTTTCCCCTTCCCTACCTCCTCCTCCCCCCAGGCTGAAGATGTCTGATGAGACCTTCCCATAGCAGAAGACTACAAGAGAGCCACCTGATTTGGGAGAGACAGATGCTTCATTTCCTCATGGAGATGGATTGATAGAGGGGAAAAGAGGACCGCCTCGTCCCCTCAGTGTCACCTCCCCTCCTCCAACTTCCTATCCCACCTCTTTATTCTCTTATTGACCCCCCCACAGCCCCGGTGTGACATACTGTACCTTAGGGAAGCGTCTTGTAACCCCCATATTCATCATCTGTATATAATTGCGATATTGCATATAAAGCATGCTTTGTGAAGTATCAGGGAAAAGGTTATCATCAGCTGAGAGTTACTGTTCTATCAAAATACGTGTATCTTTAGTGCATATGAAGTTATGAGAATTGTGTTGTATGGTTGTCACTAAAACCTGCTGAAAATTGGGGAATCAGCCATATGATAGCTCCCCAGAGACAACAGCAAGGAAAGTAACCACGCTCAGGCGAGGTGTCAAACAATCATCAGCCGCTATTGTCCAGCAAGGGAACTACAATCAGTGACTGACCTGTATGAGGAATTACTCAACCTTGCCTGGGGACTCAGCAATGCCCCCCAGACATTCCTGGACATTGTGTTCTCCAAGCACATGGGACTGAGGGTATAAAATAGAACACAAGGGGCCCCGCTTGGCCTTTTCTCCTGCCTCTACCTATGTTGCAAGCAACAAGGACATGGAGAAGACTTAAGACTTCAACAGAGGAGACTGGCCCAGGTTTCAAGGGTGAAATCTGCATACTATGAACTGCAACATCCAGTGGGGTGAGAAAAACTACTTAAATCTAGATAGTTGCCCAGTCTAATAGGGTTGAGAGTTTAAACTGCGTGCTTATATTTTATTTTATTTTGGTAACTAACTCTGACATTTTGCCTATCACTTAAAAAAAATATCTATCTTTTGTAGTCAATACATTTGTTTAACTGTTTATCTTTACCAGTGAGTTTGTATAAAGTGTGTGGCAAAACTGTTCACGTTTGCAAAGACTGGTGTATGTCCACTTTCCATTGATGAAATGGTGAATCAATTAATAAATGTGTACTGTCCATCTTGAGCAAGATGGTATATTCCTAAGGTACAGTGCTGGGAGGGACGTGGCTGATGCCTTTCTCTGTGTGATTCATGAGTGGCTCTGGGAGCATTCATGCAATCTATCTGGGTGTGGGGCTCCACATGCGGTTGTGCTGAGTGATAACTGCGCCTGGAGGGGCTTGCTGCTTGTCACTAGCAAGGCATTGTGAGAGACAGCCCAGGTTGGAGAGAGTTTAAGGGGGTACAATGGTCCCAGGCTCTACCCCGGGGATCCCGTCACACTAGGTAATTCACGCCCTGCCTTATCCCAAACTTGAACATTATTTCTGTAATTCCTCTTCTACCCACCAAAAAAACAGTAATGCCATTTCTCCTCAGCAAAGCCAACAGGATTTTTTTTTTGAAGTTTTGAGACCAAGCCACTTTTGAAAAATAAGATCCCCAAAAAGGATTAGAAGATTTTTCACAATGTCAATAACAAGACACTGTTTTTAGTCATCACTTCAAAACTCCTTTCTGGATTTATTTATTTATTTTACCCAAACTTGCTGGAAAATTTCTACTCTGAGACACAAGATTTGGCATGTGTAATTTCAGGTGGATTTGGGAATGTTTGGTGTGAGGAGAGGGGGTTGAAAATTGGGCCTATAATAAGACAGCCGTTTCAGTCCCACATAGGGAGCAGCTACAGTCAGTGCATCATATACAACACATCTTTTCTTCTATATCACATCTTTCCATTCCTTAAAGGGATCATCAGAGTGAAATTTGGTCTTTTAAAAAGTTTAAAAGTAGTGTTAAGTACAACACTTGCCCCCAACTCACTGTCCATTTTGTGGCATTATAGTAATTTAATAAATAGATAAATACTAATAAAATCACTACCCCATCACCTACCTCATTATTATAGAGTGAGGTTCATCAGTA
Organism: Chelydra serpentina; assembly: GCA_037349315.1. Classification (NCBI taxonomy): domain Eukaryota; kingdom Metazoa; phylum Chordata; order Testudines; family Chelydridae; genus Chelydra; species Chelydra serpentina. The sequence goes on from JBAIAC010000010.1 coordinate 53,493,806, forward strand.
GATATTGAAGTGCTTTATAAAGAAGGTCAGTATCATTATCCCCATTTTACAGATGGGGAAACTGAGGCCCAGAAAGAAGTTATTTGCCCAAGGTCACCTAGTAGGCTAGTAGCAAAGCCAGGAACAGAATCCCCCAGTCCAGTGCTCTATCCACTAGGCAGCACTGCCTCTCTATCTTCCTATTTATTCATTTTTTAAAGTCTCTCCCCTGTCACGGTGTAAAAAGACACACACAAAATAGAAAACTGACCAACTCTGCTCAGAAGCAGGGAAACTGAATATACACCAAGTGCTGCCAAAAAGCATACATTAAACAAACTAAAAAAAAAAATTATCTATTCTTGTCAGTCATTTTATGTGTTACTTGTAATGCTAGTAAATAAAGAGAGATAAATAAGTATTATTTTCAAGTTGATGGTGTCGCTGTAATAATCACAGTTAAGACTGTTGTAGCTCTCATAGGAAGGGTTTCTGTTCATGTAGCGTTATACATTTAGGAGCAAACATAAGGCTATACGGTCTAGGATTTTTTACAATAAATATTCTGCATAACTCTTTTGAATTGAGGTGCTGGAGGTCATGCCTGGGAAATTAAGGCATACTGATCATTAAATCAACCTTTCTTGTTAAAAATAAATGAACAAAATATAGGATACGGGGACTGAATCGAAAAGAAGCTTTAACAGACTTAAATTAAAAATCAAGTGCCACTCAAAAGCACTATTTCTCATTCATTTCCCACATAAACCACAATTTTCTGTCATGCACATTATTTATTGAGTGTTATCAATGAGTTCCACCCTTTCCCAGTCTCTTGTTCATACTACCCTAAAATGCAGCAAAATACTTCCAATTTTTTTTTTAAAGGTTTTACCTTTACTATCAAGTACCTTTTGTATTCCTATATTTTCCCCCTAGATTTATTTTAAACATTGTTAGAGACTGGGACCAAAATAATAATAATAATAATGCCACGTCACCTATTTGGTAGTCATCAAAACCTGCTTACCAATTGCAGTTTTCTATGAATGGTCGAGCTATAAGGGATCTCAGAAGGTCATCTAGTGCATCTGCCCATGCTGAGGCAGGATTAAGTACACCCTGATACAGGTATGTCTAACCAGTTCTTAAAAACCTCCAGAGATGGGAATTCCCCAGCCTCCCAAGGTAACCTGCTCCAGTGCCTACCTATCCTTAGAGTTAGAATGGATATTAGGAAAATCAATCTAAATCTCCCTTGCTGCAAACTAAACCAATTACATCTTGTCCTACTCTCAGTGGACAGAGAACAACTGATCACTGGCCTCTTTATAACAACTTTTTACATATTTGAAGGTTTAGGTCTGCCCTCAGCCTTATCTTCTCTAAACCAGTGGTTTTCAACCTTTTTCACTTGTGGCCCCCTAAAAATGTCAAATGGAGGTGCGGACATGCTTGGAAATCTTAAACATTGTCTGCAGACCCGCAGGGGTCCATGGACCACAGATTGAAAACCACTGCTGTGGACTGAACATGCCCTGTTCTTTCACCCTTTCCTCTTAGATCAGGTTTTCAAAAACCCCTTATTTTTGTTGCTCTCCTCTGAACTCTCTCCAGTTTGTTCACATCCTTCTTAAAGTATGGTGCTCAAAATGGGACACTGTACTCCAGCTGAGGCCTCACCAGTGTTGAGTAGAGCAGGACAATTACCTCCCAGGTCTTACATGTGAGATTCTTGTTAATATGCCCCAGAAAGACATTTGCTTTTATTTGTGATCCACTGTAACCCCCAGATCCTTTCCTGAAGTACTGCTGCCTACCCAGTTATTCCCCATTTTGTAGCTGTGCATTTGATTTTTCCTTTCTAAGTGTAGTACGTTACACTTATCTTTATTGAAATTCATTTTTAATGAACTAGAATCACTTATTCCCTTGCTCCACTCCATAGAAAAGAGAATAATCTTCCCCAATCTCCTCCAGCTGGCAATCCCCGCCCCTTTCATCTCCCCAAAACTATCAACGACATGCTAGATTTCCATATTGTCCAAGATTTACTGCAACAATCAGTGAAGTGTTACTCTATAAACTCATTAGAAACTAGTGTGGCTACAGAATATCCATATCAAGTCTCCTCAAGTCTATAAGCAACTACACTACATTACAGGATGTTACAGCACAGCACTACAACAGTGCCTTAATAATATGGTATTACTACAGTAAAGTCTCTCAAGAGACTTCTGAAACAACAGTCATGAAAGATTAATGCACATGTACTGTATAAGTTTCAGGTTCACATAATATTTTTTTTCCAGTTCCTAGATTAAACTAGAAGATGAACTACTAAATGCTGTGAGAGATGCTATTCTTATGGTATTTCAGGCCCTGCCAGGATAATAAGTGCCAACAATTTCACTAAAGAGCCTGCTCTTGTGAGATTTCTAAATAAATTCTTCAGGCTTAATTCAGATCTAGTTTACAACAGTGTATGATAGGAGTAATGCCATTGACATCAACTGTAAAACTGCTGTATGCAAGATCAGAATCAGCCCCATGAGGTGTAAATACCTGGAGTTTAATCTGAACTATGCTCTGGAAATTTTGACTGCTTAGTCAAGTAACCAACCTGTATTCTGAAACTTTTGAAATTTTCCTATCCTTAATATTAACTGAAAACAGAAGAAACAAAACCTGCATCAGTTCAGTACTGGATCTTCAGTTTGTCTGAACTCTACAGTCTGAAATGTAACCCTGAGACAAGCTTTTTGCACAGGCAAGCTCTTTCTCCAGGGATTTAAAGTTCCCCAAGAGTACTCAGTAAATACATAGAATATATTTAAAATATCCTATTTACTTACCTCTAAAAACTTTGATTGAAGATGCAATAGTTCATCCACTTTTTTCCATTGTTTCAGTTTTGTCAAAAGCTTTTGCTGCCAGGGATCTTGTTTGGGCTTAATCTGGTTGAAAGAAAAGCAAGGGCAAAATTTATAAACAGGACTTAAATGTTGTATGTGGAGAGAAGGCAATAAAATATATGCATTACATTTATTTTCATTCACTTTTTTGCCTAGAGTGAAAATCAGAAATAGACCCAGTGTATATGACGGTAGTTAGACATGGTTCTGGATTTTTTTTTTTTAAAAAGGAAGGGGTCATTACTGGGTCATTTTAAAAGTAAATGGCTGGAAAGCATCTTGCTATATTCTGAATTGCAGTTACAATAGTTTACCAACAGAGTAAAAAGGGGGGGAAAAAATCACTTATTTCTACCTTTATAAAAGGAATCCAGTTGGCTCTCTTTTTCAAAGCCATGCTAGGTCCTAAAATACCCCAGTTTTCTGACCCAGGCACCCCTGCATCATACACTGGAAAGGTTCTCATTGTCTGCTGTTTGCTGAAGATACTTCGAAATTTCCGGATGACCTGAAAGGTATATGGAGGAGGTTCTCAACAGGTTTCACAAAACAGGACAAGTTTCCAATATTAACCACTGAACAACCAACTACAGTAAGTCCTAGTCTCTTCAAGTTGGTCATATGAACTCACTGATCAGATCTATACCTGCCTATTGACACACAGTACAGGCATTCTACATTATGGCCCAATCCTGAAATTATTTCTGCACATGCTTAGTCTCAATGAGGTTCAAAGGGATTACTCATGCTAAATTTTAAACATGTACCTAAGTGGCTATTTTATTAGGGGCAATATACACGTTAGACAGAATTAATATTATGCACCTGCTCTACATCCTGGACATGTAAAGTAGTAAAATAGAGAAAATTGTTCTCAAACTGGTAATTTTTAACCTGCCTGGATTTGGTAAAGTAACTATTAATGACCTGTAAAAGCCAGATTCCTAGTGGTGGTAACTAATGCCTGAAATACATACTAAAACTAAAGGGGAAAAAATTGAGAAATGAGCTTGTGTGAAAGGGCAGGAGGGTGACTGGGTAAAATAAAGCTGTGGAATCCTTCATTTTACTAAGAACAGAACAGCAATACTAGGATGTTTTTGGCTATTACTGTAATATATGTTTATAAGGGAAGCTATACAGGCCTTTTATTGCTCTCTATATAAATGTACTTCCTAACAAGAACACAGAATTCACAACAGTATTCCTGTAATGCAATACAACCTACAGTACTTGTGTTCTCCTGCCAAACCTCATGAGCATGCTCATGAACATTTTGTAATTCTTTAGTTACCAGGGAAAAAAGCTCCATCTCATTAGCAGAGTTCTTGAGATTCTCCGTATCATAGCAGACACCAAAGTGAGAAAGCAGAAGTCGGAGATGAGGTTTCAATTCTTCAGTTTCTGTTGTGTGTTGGGGCAGCGTGAATACAGCATCCTTGCTGAGTGGTCCTACAAAAAGACCAGAATCAAACTAATAGCAGTTTGTAGCAGTTATTAGCAATAGCTAAGGAGCAATGGATTCTGGAACATGCTGCAGTGCTTTATTGGGGACTATATAGTACTACTGTTTTCTCACTTCTTTTGTATTTACAGATTAAATTAATTATGATCTGTTGTTTAGTCTGATAGGGAACAGCCACTGGATTCTAAATGGATATTTTTATTAAAACCTCCACCATCACCAAAGACAAAATAGCTATTCTCGATGCACAGGCCTGCAATATAATGTGCTGTTGTTGCTGCTGCAGCAGTAGCCATCTGCCAGCACAGAAACAAACTTTACTGCTTGAATTTTAATGACACCATTGTCTGCTTGAAAACAACGGTGCCAATAGCCTGCCAAATCAAATCTTCACAGTCTACAAGCAACTCAAGTATGTTTCTATGATAGCATAATTATTACCACTGTGAATAATACTGTTGTGATAGTGCTATGAGTTTTTCTTCAATAACATGCTTCCAGAAACAAGACTCCCTCCTCATGTCTGTATTAGGGATGAGTGAACCAGCTTGAAATAACCCCCGTTCCTCCCAAATAAATCATCCGTTTTTAGAATATCTTTGGAGAAATAGTGAAATGGTTAATTGTTTTTCCCCCCTTATTCCTTTTTCTAGCTGTATCTGGAACCAGATTTGCCAAAGTCTTTTCAGCCAACCTAATTATCTGTGTTGCCTGCAAATTTTGTTACCTTACTATAATCTGAAAAATGGGGAGAAAAGTAAGTATATTAACACTGGCCCGAGCATGGAACTTCAGGATATCCTCTGCCAAATCTTTGCTATGCTGAAAATTAATGACCATTAATTAATATTTTGTCTGTCTGTTAGCCAGTTTCTAATCCTTGACAATTATTCACTTCTCATTAACTGCTATTTAGTTTCTTTAACAGCAGAAAGTCCAAATAAATATCAACTCCTTTATCCAGTATTTTGCCCACATACTCATTGAATTCTAATTGATATGTTACAATTTGCTCAAGTTCAATCAGACTGTAGTGGGGCAGCTGCCCCACTCCTGAAGAACAGGGGCTTAAAAGCAGCCCTGGAGAGGGCTGCAGCTATGAAAGGCTGATTGGGGAAGCAGCCACAGCTGGGGCCACACCCCAATCAGGCCACAGCTGGCCCTTATAAGAGGGCTGGGGGGCCAGAAGCTGGAGGAGTCTCACTTTAGCCCTGGAGTAGGAAGGGCTAGCTGCCTAGGAGTAAGGTACCTGAAGCTGAGTAGTGCTAGGTAAAGGGAGCTGGGGAGTTCCAGCCTGATAAACACCCAAGCTGCAGGCCTTGATGAAGGCCTATGAAAAGGTACTGGGGCTGCAGAGGGGCAGCCTGAGGATAGGCAAAGACAGCAGGTCCTAACCCCTTGCCAATGATGAGTGGCCATTATAGACTGCAGTCTGCCCCAGTGAGTGGGGACTAGATGATGACTGGCAGTAGCCACTGAGGCAAGGTGGGCTTACAGGGTTGGGGGTTCCTTGGGAGGAGAGACCCAGAGAGTGGAGGTACTGCTGGGGCAGAACCCTGGGGTAAAAAGGCTGGGAGGGACACGGGGGGCCAGTGGCAGGCAAGACACTGGCCTGCAGAGGGCGCTCCATACGCTGGAAAAGACCTAATTCCCAAACGACAGCAGGAGGCACTGTGCCGGTTAGTCCTCGCTTTGCTACATAGACTCATGGGGTTTCAGTGGAACTATATATAACCAAATACATTATCTCGTTACTTTGGCAGTAATGGGCCATCTGTGTTCCCATTCTACACTTCACTTTGTCTTCATATTTAATGTTTTGTTTAATCTATGCAGCTCAGATCTAGATAATAGATGGCTGAAGTCTGCAATGTTAATATAATGCCATACAAACATTAGATAACATCATTAGACGAAGGTTTCTACCCATCAGAGGAGTGAAGTTCTGGAACAGCCTTCCCATGGAAGCAGTGGGGGCAAAAAGACCTATCTGGCTTCAAGATTAAGCTAGGTAAGTTTATGGAGGGGATGGTTTGATGGGATAACATGATTTTGGCAATGTATTGACCTTTGACTATCAGTGGTAAATAGGCCCATTGGAGGAATGTTAGCTGGGGTAGGATCTGAGTTACTACAGAGAATTTTTTCCTGGGTGTCTGGCTGGTGAGTCTTGCCCACATGCTCAGGGTTTAGCCCATCGCCATATTTGGGGTCAGGAAGGAATTTTCCTCCAGGGCAGATGGGCAGAGGCCCTGGGTATTTTGCGTTCCTCTGCAGCGTGGGGCCCGGGTCACTTGCTGGGGGATTCTCTGCACCTTGAAGTCTTTAAACCATGATTTGAGGATTTTTACAGGAGTGGGTGGGTGAGATTCTGTGGCTTGTGTTGTGCAGGAGGTCAGCCTAGATCAGGCCTGCACAACATACGGCCTGCGGAGGCTCACTGTGCGGCCCGCGGGGTGGGCGGGCGGGAGAAGAGTTTCGGCCCTCAGCTGTTTTCTTCGGAGTAATATGGCCCTCACCGCTTTACGAGTTGTGCAGGCCTGGCCTAGATGATCATAATGGCCCCCTTCTGACCTTAAAGTCTGAGTCTATTGAAGTAAACACAAAAATAAGCTAAGTCACCTTTGAGTAGCTTTTTGTTACTATAAGGGCCCACTCCCCTGAAAAGTGAATACCACATGTACTCTAAAACATGCTACATGGTATAAAATGATGGTATTGTGGGGGAGGAAGGCAAGGAGGGATATTTCCCAGGATAGCCCACAGTGATAAAACTAACAGTACTCTAAAAATATTCTCAGCCCCAGGGTGATCCTCTGCCAACTCATTCTCTATTATGAACTCAAGCAATATGCTTTCCCCCTTCTTGCAGAAATGAGGACTTATTTATACAAAGTCACAGAAGTGGACATGCCACTGTTGTGCCAGATTCATCAGAATTTTCAGGAAATACAGCCGCTAGAATTGGGGCAGCATCGATATCCCAGCAGATTTCAATGCATTTCTATTCACTCTGTGGGCATCCTAGCACTGTGCTGCTAATGACATTCCAAAATCGGTAACGTGTGTGTGAACCCAAGCTGACAGTGGTCACAGAGCAAGTGCTGAGAGACACGGTAACTTATGAGGCTCTTATGATCTGTGTGTACATGGAAACATGAGGCATGCAGTGGCTGGTCCTCCAACTTCTTCTCCCTTCTATCAAGCCATCAACCCCTTTCAGGGCAGGGGCTCTGCCACCTTCATTATAGTATAGATGGCAGCAGGGGACATCTCATGCAACTGCATTTTATCTCTGCTCCAAGTCCCATACCCTCCTCTATCTTAGAGCCTGCAGATGCATCCTTTACCCTCCTTTTCCCTTCCTCTCCTCTGTTCACCAGAGCGTTTTTAATCACTTGCTCATGAACCACCACCAACTCTGCTAGCCCCTCCAAATAGAGTCACCCCTCCTTTCCCCAACAAGGCCATGGTCTGACTCTGCCCCTTAACACTAGTCAGCCTAGCTTCCTAGCTGCAGAGGGGAGGACAGGCTGCACCTCTCCCTGCCCCAAAATGTAGTAGGTGCCGTAGTCTCCCTGAACACCTCGGTGTCATGACTGGGGCATGGGTGATCTGACCTAATGGTATGTGATACAGCTTAACTTCCGACTCCTGTTCTGACCAAGAGATCAGAGTCCAAGACAGGCCAGATGGCAAACCAAGAATCACGTATCAGGAGGCAGGCAGGATCAGGTTACCAGGAGATCAGTAGAAAGTAGCAGGAGCAGATATTGCAGGAGAAGCAGTCCTAAATAGGTTCATCCCAGTTGCATGGACAACTTTCTGTTCCTATGCTGGCTTTATATAGAAGCTGTAAACCAGTCAGGACCTCCAGCATTCTGCCAATCAGATTCTAAGACTGGAGTCCTATGTTGGGGTTCAGCTTCTATTCTGGCAATTGCTAGTAGGTCACTGGGTGGCAGGTTGGGAACTTACTAGTGCCTAAGTGCCCTGTGGACTAGGGTTCAAAACCTGCAGTCCCTGACATTAGGTGCTCCCAGAGGCACCCTACGGGCTGGGATTGTGCCTGTAAAGTGACCTATTGGATTTAAACTCTGAGGCAGGGATGTGTCTTATTTGTCTGTTAAGCACCATACACATTTGTGGCCCTCAAACAAGAACACGGTTGCCTTAATTCAGCAGAAACAGAGAATCACCAGGAAGAGATTTTCCTATAGAAATGCTTGAATACATTTTAAATAGGGCTGTTGCGCAATTAAAAATTAATCACACTGTTAAACAATACCATTTAAATATTTTTGATATCTACATTTCCAAATATATTGATTTCAATTACAACACAGAATACAAAGTCTACAGTGTTCACCTTATATTTATTTTTGATTACAAGTATTTGTACTGTAAAAAAAGTATTTTTCAATTCACCCAATATAAGTAGTGTAGTGCAATCTTTATCATGAAAGTTGAACTTACAAATGTAGAATTATGTACAAAAATATTGCGTACAAAAATAAAACAATGTAAAATTTTAGCGCTTGCAAGTCCACTCAGTCCTACTTCTTGTTCAGCCAATCGCTCAGACAAACAAGTTTGTTTACATTTGCAGGAGATAATGCTACCCGCTTCTTGTTTACAATGTCACCTAAAAGTGAGAACAGGCATTCTCATGGCACTGTTGTAGCCGATGTTGCAAGATATTTACGTGCCAGATGCACTAATAATTCATAAGTCCCTTCATGCTTCAACCACCATTCCAGATGTCCATGTGTCCATGCTGACGACGGGTTCTGCTCGATAACGTGTCCATGCTGTCCATGTGTCCATGCTGATGACGGGTTCTGCTCGATAACAATTCAAAGCAGTGTGGATCAACGCATGTTCATTTTCATTGAGTCAGATGCCACCAGCAGAAGGCTGATTTTCTTTTTTGGTAGTTCAGGTTCTGTAGTTTCCACATCGGAATGTTGCTCTTTTAAGACATCTGAAAGTATTCTCCACACCTTGTCCCTCTCAGATTTTGGAAGGCACTTCAGATTCTTAAACCTTGGGTCAAGTACTATAACTATCTTTAGAAATCTCACATCCGTACCTTCTTTGCGTTTTGTCAAATCTGCAGTGAAAGCGTTCTTAAATGAACAGCATGTGGTGGGTCATCACCTGAGACTGCTATAACATGAAATATATGGCAGAATGTGGGTAAAACAGAGCAGGGACAATGAACTCCTTGGGGGAGAATTGTGACACAGATTTAATTAACACTTTTTTAACGAGCATCATCAGCATGGAAGCGTGTCCTCTGGCATGGTGGCTGAAGCATGAAGGGGCAAACGAATGATTGGCATATCTAGCACCTAAATACCTTGCAAATGCCTGTTCTCACTTTCTGGTGACATTGTAAATAAGAAGCAGGCAGCATTATCTCCTGTAAATGTAAACAAACTTGTTTTGTCTGAGCGATTGGCTGAACAAGAAGTAGGACTGAGTGGACTTGTAGGCTCTGAAGTTGTACATTGTTTTGTTTTTGAGTGAAGTTATACAACCAAAAAAATAAAAATAAAAATCTACATTTGTAAGTTGCAGTTTCACGGCAAAGAGAATGCACTACAGTACTTGTATGAGGTGAATTGAAAAATAGTAGTTCTTTTGTTTATCATTTTTACAATGCAAATACATATAATCAAAAATATACACTGATTTCAATTACAACACAGAATATATATGAAAATGTAGAAAAACATCCAAAATATTAAATTTCAATTGGTATTGTATTGTTTAATAGTGTGACTAAAACGGTGATGAATAGAGATTAATTTTTTTGACTTAACTGTGATTAATCGAGAGCCCTAGTTTTAAACTATAAATCTCTCCATAAAGAGGTCACCTATTGAAACGTATTTTTAAGCAATGTTTATGAAAAAGACAAGAGTAACATTTCAATGCTTAGTACAATGAGAACAATATCCCAGACTCCCCATCAAGTTTAGTCCCGCAGTGTTTTTCTAATATGCTGTTATGACTCAATACACATACAAGCCCTTCAGATAATCAGGATTAGCAACAACACACAAACCTCCCCTACAACCCGAGGGTTGCAAAATGAAGGGAGCCGCCCCTGCAGATTTTCAATTCTGAGCTCTAGATCGCTGAAGCCTTCTCAATTCTACAGGATGCTTTCTAGCTTCACAAGCTGCACTCCAGATTCCTCAAATGGCCAAACAAGAATAACACTTAATATTTTCCAAACCAAGACTGCTACCTGTCTCAAGAGTACACATCAACAGATGACTTCTACACTAGAGGTCTTTTTATTGTGGTTTTAAAGGAAATGTGATAATTTCTCACCCTCTCTTCCTGAAATGCTGGGGCAAAGAGAGAAGTGAATATTAGAAGATAAGGATTCCGATATAGTGGCACTTCTGAATCTGTCCCCATTATCCTGGGCTACCTCAGGATGTTTCTCAAGAACCACCTCCATTCTGTGAGAAATCGGCAAATACTGGAGTACCTGAAAATATACATGCATGTGTCATCATTTAACTTCACTTAAAGCACTAAAATCACCCAGTCGGCGACTTAATGGGGGGGGAAATAAACACAAAAGAGGAAAAAAAGTTAACCATGATTGTCATTTGTACTATGAAAGATACAAACTAAAAACTACTTTCAGTGATTATACAATAAAAATCACTAGGTAAACTCAGTGCAATGCAGAACTCCTCCTCAGATTTGCCTTTGAAATTTTCTGTGTTCTTAGGTGAGTCCTTATGTATACTGGCATTGCTACAGGGGCGGGGTTAAGGTTGTATGGGTGTGAGCGCAAATGCCACTCCCAATCTAGTGTACAAACAGACAAAGTCCAAACTGACAAAGTCCAAACTCATCTCTCCTTGGGGCTTGGCTTTATTAGCCAATCACCACCACCACAAGGATATGCCTACACTTAAAACGCTACATCGGTGCCTCTGCACCAATGCAGCTGTGCTGCTGTAGCACTTCAGTGCAGACACTACCTACTTCAATGGGAGGGATTCTCCCTTCTGAGTAATTAATATGCCCCCCTGAGAGGCAATAGCTAGGTCATTGGACGAATCCTTGTGTCAAGCTAGCGCTGTCTGCACTGGGGGTTAGGTTGGAGTATCCATGTCTCTCAGGGCTGTGGATTTTTTACAACCCTGAGAGACATAGCTCTACCAATGTAAAATCATAGTGTAGACCAGGCCTCTGATTATAAAGATAACTTGGAGAGAAGATTTCAGGTGTTCTCCTTCTAGACTGCTCTGCCTATACCCTTGATTATCTTCAACCCAAGCAGCCTATTTACATTATACCCAGGGGACTCATTATCCTACTTATCTCAATGAGCCAGAAGAATTTATCTATCTTTTTTTCTAGCATAATTATCCACTGTGTTAGCAGGCCTTTAGTTTGCCAGCATGCTACAGGGTACTTTACTTGTGCAATTCAATACTTTCAAATCTCTGAATTTCTTTTAAAATTTAACCTTAACTCTAAATTTCCTGGGTTTCTCTTTTTTCATCAGAGATTTTAAAGGCTAACATTTTGCAGTGCAGAGGTTAGCAATTATGTTGCACGGTCCACAATGCTCTCTTACCCTAAGGTAGCTGTGAATGGCCTTGAGAGAGTGTAGGTGACACACTAACCACTGCATGTAAATAACCAGGTCTTCCTGTGTCACTATATTTACAGGATTTTTCTTTCCGGTCAGAAAGTTCAGTCGTGCGGCCGACAGTCTCGCAGCCCTCTGAACAGCATCGTTGTACTCCTGCATGATGTGACCCATTTGTTTCTATGTAGAGAGAGAAAGACCATCATTTTCCTGTGTTTGTTTCTTTATGCAATCTATTCATTAACTAGAAGAACTCTGCACTCCCACCATGTGAAAAATCCTACTTTGGGAGTAATTTTGAGGCTCTTGCTTCCCAGACTAAATTATATTTGCAGTCCAAGAGGAAAGGTCATCTCCAATCTCAAACGGAGAATTTCTTAGTCTGCTCTGACAGTAAAAGAAGCTATAATTAATATACCCAGCTGTCTGAAATCGGAATGTATAAAAACTCAGAATCATCCACAATCTTTTTTCCAATTAAATACGCCTCATTCGCCACATGGCAATGATTACTTGGATTAAAAAAAAAAAAAAAAGAGTGGCATTTGTGACATCAGATCACCAGTTTACATCGTGCTTTTAGAATGAAACAACAAAACCTTTTCAAAAACAAATTTTTCTTTTATATTTTATAGGGAATTTAATGCTAGTGAAAGTTCTAGATTGACATCTCTAGTTGTGGATGCTCTCGGTGGAAACTAGAGCTCATCAGAAAGAGGAAAGTAATTTTTCCCTCATTTTTCATTAGGCAACAACATCCCAAGTTTTGCACAAGCGCTAATTAAAAACATTGTTCCTTATTAGTTTCCCCGATACACACTTGCCTAAAATACTCTCCCAGACTGTTACAACACCAACCCGCCCACACCTGTTGCACAGAATCTCACAGTTCTTCTTGTGCTGCAGTTGGGCCCTTTGCCACTCACAGAGGTTCAGCACATGCCAGAGCAGAGCAGGTTTCCTCATGTGCGCTGCCAGTGTGCACCTACTCTGGTTCGTGGTAGACATGGAAGGTCATTTCAGTTTCCATGTCCATTCAGTCCTTGGCCCCTTTTAGGAGGCTGCCAGTAAGTGCCAGTTGTGGTAATGGCATAAGAACTCGACAACAGTCCACTAGAAAATGCACTGAAACCACCAACTTGTGTCACAGAGATTACCAAGCCCAGGGCTACACTGGTGGGGGGTGGGGGTGGGGTCGATCTACGATACGCAGCTTCAGCTACGTGAATAACGTAGCTGAAGTCGGCGTATCGTAATCGACTTACCTGGCCATGAGGACGGCGGCGAGTCGATCGCTGCCGCTCCCCCGTCGACTCCGCTTCCACCTTTCGATGAGGTGGATTTCCGGAGCCAACGGGGAGCGCTTTCGGGGATCGATTAATCGCGTCTAAACAAGACGTGAAAAATCAATCCCCGAAAGATCGATTGCTACCCGCCGATCCGGCGGGTAGTGAAGACAAGCCCCAAGTAGATTGAGTGCTAGTGACTGGCTCCATAGCCTATTACCTCTTCTCTGAGTTTCCGGTCTTTAAAAGGTTGCTCAAATATTAAGTAGCAGGGGTTTTTTTTAAATTGATAAACCTGCCCTGACGGAAGGTAGAAACAGTTTTATCATTTCTGACACTGAGCTTCCACACTGCTAGCATAACAAAACGCTGGGAAATAACTATAATCTGTCTGTGTCTACAACCAACAGGATTCTTGCAGTGCCCACTTTATCTTTTCTGATATTTTCATTATATATTTTGATTTAGAGCTGGTAAACAATACAGACACTTACAATACAGCTGCATAACATACTTACCAGAAAATGCAATCAACAAATTTACTATGCTCAGTCACTAAAAATTTTATATTTAATCAATAAGAAAAGGTTGGCAAGAGGAGCTATTTGTTTTTAAACTATTGTTTTTAGCATTTATTTCATAATGTCACATTTCAGCTTCCACCACTAATAGAACTCTCAATTTATTTTCAGTGAGGTGTTTCTCCTGGAAATTTAAGGAATCTGCGCTGAACAAAACAAGTGCTACATTCTTTGAAATACAATAAATGAAGGCATGGAAAGCTGGAATGGGCAAGAGCCTTCCACTTTCCTGGACTGGACTCGACTCGACTCTTCTTGAACTGCTTTTGCTTCATTTTTAAATGATAGTCTGCTGCAAAATCCTGCCTCAACGTGGTGCAGCGGTGACCCTGGCCGTCTGACAGCTATGGTAGCGGGGCGTATGCCCTGGTAGGTTTTACCATGCTACAAAGGTGTCGGACTATCCAATCCAGGGAGGAGGGTTGCTCTCTCAGAGGAAAGAGCGCTTTTCCTTCTCCTTAGAGGTTGAAGGCTAGCTAAGCTTGAGGAGGTACGCATGCGTGGCCACCTAGCCAGTGGGATGGCTTGAAGTTAACGGCTAAAACAACAACAACACGAGTCTGGCATGGAGATTCAGAAGGGGCCTTTATTCTAAAGCCTGTGTTTTTCAGTCACAAAAACAGATTTTACTGAATAAACCCATGTAATTCCACAGTGTTAAGACCATTGCCATACTAGTTTCAAAGCTCTAGTATTTTTGAGCATTACAGTGACAGGGGCTCTTTAGGAGAATGTATAGTTGGACTCATAGCACTAAAAACCTCTGAATTACAAGTGGAGGGAAGAAAACAAATTTAGTACCAGCAGAATGTTTTTGAAGCTTTCTAAACTATATTCTACTAACATATGGCATAAGAAGAATACTTCGGGGGTGGGAGGAGGTGATATAAAAGGTCTTTCTGATGCTCTCGAGATGACCTACATAATAAATAGTAATGATAACATTTGGCATCTAGTGGTTACCTTTGAAAACAAACCACATGTACTAAAAGGCCACACATTTATGCCCCCAATCACTTGTATTCAATATTCCTTTCCCTCCACTCACGGTACATTCTTAGGGCAGGTGGCGTGTTCTCCTCTCTTGCTGGAAACTGCATAGCACATTTTAGGTGCTACCATATGAACACCTTTCATCTGAAGATCTCAGTGCTTTACAGATGATCCTTATCCTTTATAGCTTTGTCACTTAAGTGCAAGACAGCCATCTCAACCACCATGAACATATCATACACATGTGCAATATTTCTATTTTTTGATTTCCTACCTGATAGAGGGGATAAAGCTGTTCAATAACACTGCTGTGTCTACAAAATCTCTTCCATCTAAGCATGTGTAAGTATCTACTTTGGACCAGATGGGTAATTCTGTCTGTAAAAAACTTTAATGAAACCAAAAATAAACAAAGTGTCACACTTGAGAAAATGGTAACAGTTTAACATTATGGGGAACTAAAGTAGTACTGAGAACATAAAGCGGGGGTGGGGAGAAATAGTCAGTCCCTTAGTATCCCTGCTCTGCCACCATCCTCACACAGAGCTAATTTTCTTTACAAGTAGTCCCAGTAAAGAAAATGCTTCTACTCATTAGTAAGCAGGGGTGCAAGTAGGCTTTGTTTAAGTTTGTTAGCATATGTATTGTGCTGTTACATTGGTCAGGAGTCCTCAAGAGGGAAGGGGGTGGGGACGAAAGGTGTTTAAACAGTGTTTTTGATTCTGTTTCTCCCCATTGGTCTGAATTATCCATGACATCCATACTGCATCACATCTAGTCCAAATCATTAGAGAAATGCCTCTGCTTGCACTGACCAGAGGATGTCTGGATTCTGATCTCAACCCAGTTCTGCAGCCTGATGGGAATCAGGAGCTGTCCCCAGTGTACCTAGAATTCTTCTTTGCAGCCAAACTAGTCTAACATGCATGTTGTTAACTGCAACTGGAGCAGCAAAACAAAGAAAACAAATGCCTCATTTTCCAGCTTTGTGCGTGAGATAACTATAAGTGAAGATTATAATGCCGGACACCGACAGCCTTAAACCAGCCAGCTGTCACAGGAATCTGCCTAGAACTTTGCTGAAAATATGTTCATCTTAGCAACAGAGCTAAGTCTTATCACGCATTTGCCCACTTTTATTCGAATGAAGCTCCTTCTGATCTGACAGCTCAGGCATTGTCAGTTTCATCCAGAACAATTTACAAACTTGGAACTTAATCCTGTAAACCCTTAATCATTTGATTAAAACAATGGGAGTATTTGCATGACTATGGACCACTTTTGTGGGCCAGTAAGTGTTTCAGGAGTCTGTTCCTATAAAGGAAGTTGAATCCCCCATTGAAAGGCAGTGTTTGGGTACAATACCATAAAGCAGTTTATGATACAGTTCTACTTAAATTTTGTCTTTTAATAAGTCATACATATTCTGAAATGGCTCCTCACCCAACTCCCATATTCCATATAAACAGAGTGAATACTACATATTTTTGAGGAAAGTGAGTAGTTAAGCATGTTGATGTTTGTATATACAAAGTGGGGTGTCAGAGGGGACAGAGAGAGCATGGGGGCCTTGGGCTGGGGCCGGAGAGGAGACACATAGTGTCCCCTTGTGTTCTGCCCCCCGTCTTGTGTCCCTCCTATGAGTGCAGTACCGGCAAGAAATGATTTCTACTTGCATCACTGTTAGTAAAGTACTAATCAGCATGAGGAAGACAGCAGAATCTACACCACTAGAATTAGCAATTTTTTTTTAAAAAAGCTTAAGAACAAAGGCTACAGAAACAGGTGGGGCACATAGTAGTACAGGAATGTTGTTCCAGCCCATCCCAGCTGACTTTGATCCCTTTTTAAGATACCAAGCTAAGTAGTACAAGAGGTTCCTTATTATCCAAGGAAATGCTTTAAGCACATCCATTTTCCAGATAGCCCTCAGAACAGAGTTTTGTTTAATCCTTGCTTTAAGTCATAACTCAGTCATCATCATGCTAGGACATACATGTTGATCCGAGTCTTTGAGTAGCAAATAGAAAAGTTACCTGGTGCAGTAACAGAGGTAAGCTTTCTGCTGTATGCTCTCTTCTCAGACAGCTCTCTAGCTCCCTCTGCATGACATCAGCCTGAACAACAAGAGGTTTTGCCTCTGCTACCTGCAAGCACAGGTAATTAGACATCAAGCAAACTTTGCGGGCAAATACAGACACTCAGGAAAAATGCTACGCCACATTTATGTTTTGTAATAGGCAAAACCACCCTCTCCCACAAAAGTCTCAGCAGAAGGCTAATTTTTCACAATCTAGGATACAAAATGATCGATTTAAATAAAGAAAACCAATTGTTATGGGCTTGATCCTGTAGCCTTTGAAGCTAGTGGGAATGATCACAGGGGCAACGGCTACAGGTTGTAGAGAAAATAAAGGGTTGTGTTGTTTCACTACTATACAATTTTATTAGTACTCTTCCCACCCCATACCCGTGCACCTTATTGTCAAAAATGGAGACAGTTTTGTTCATTAAATAAATAAAAGATCTTTAACTGAAGTTAGTTCTCAATTACTATTTAGAATATATTTAAAGGTGACTTTTTTCATGCTTGTATATTCTTCAGTTACCTGTAAACCTTTCTTCAGTATCACTTCCCTTTCTTTTCTGAAATACGAAGCATCCTTTGGTATCGGAACAGAGCTATAGGAAGATTATTCAAAAGAATATTACAGACGGATGGAAAACAATGCAGTGTCAGTTAATTAATATATTACTTTGTCATAATTTGAAAGGCCTGGTACAATTCAAGTAGTATAAATCCATGGTAAATATTATCCACAGTAAATATCCCTTTTTTAAGGGAGAAAAGTTTAAAAAAATTATATCTATAGAGTGTGTGTGTACACCTGGGCAGGGCTTGCAAGCCCTATTCAATTAAAATCCTCACTGAAATAAATAAAGGCTTTGCCTGATTGAGGCCTGCAAGACAGGACCCAATATTTGACACTGAAGACCAAGACTGTACAAAGGTTAAGAGCCAAATCTCTCTCTCTCACAATTTTTACACACTAACAAACTATTGTAAATATTTATACTACTAAATAAAAATCAGTGTGTATGTTTTAAATACCAACCAAGTGCCCAATTCTCACTTGAGTATGAGCTGCAGAATCATATCCAAAACCGATGTATAGGAACCCATATTAGAACACTTAAAGACACCCCTCTTCAATGAAAGAAATGAGAGGATTAATTAAGGCTGCACAGAGATTTTAAATTTTGTTTTGGGATTTAAAACATAGAATGTCACTGAATTTCCAGAAAAAAAATTAGAATTTTATATTAGCTTTCTCATACTACACAGTGAGACAGTAGCAGAGCCAGGATTGAAAGAAAGAGTCAAAGTTCCTGGTTCTCAGGTCTGTGTCCAAGCCTCTAGATCACTAGGCATGTAAGATTTCTAACAAGAGGAAACAAAAGTGCATGAAACAGACACTTATCAAATACATAACTGACATAATCAGTCCTCTTTTCCTCATTCACCAAGAGGTTTTCTTTACCTGTAAGCTCTATCTGGTGTTCCCTGAAGTACCCCATTGTCTTCTATTTCTGTCTTCAACTCTGCCAGTTGAACAGTTAGTTCTTTTTCCAGCTGCTGGACTCTCTCAGTGGAAGAGATCTTGTAAAATTCATCCATATTGTAAACCTCAGTGCTTTAAGTCTACAACCAAAGTATAGTATAGTATATGACAAGCCTAGAGACAGTGTTTTTCCCCTCAAGAGCACAGTACATTAGCTACGTGCACAGAGATTTTCTTATTTCCAAAGAAAGAGGTTTTTAAAAAAACTTCACAGAGATCACAAGTGGTATGTGCTGCATATGAGATGACCACCAGGACATATATTATAATGAACATCGTGAATTTTCTTCTGGTGTGGGAAACACCAGATTCACTAGAATTGCTAAAGAAATCCCGTAGTCTAATTTCTATTCCTGACTCTGGAATTACACTCTTTGCATTCTTGCATTTTGGGATTTATTGAGTAAGTCTCATGGAGTTTAATCACATCATTGCTGAGTGACCTTGGGCAAGTCACTTCCCCCTCTCTGGGCCTCAGTTTCCCCATCTGTAAAATGGAAGGATACGGATACTGGCCTCTTTTGTAAAATGCTTTGAAAGGAAAAGCTCTTTAGAAGAGCTAGGTATTATCATCATCGAGGGCTGAGGGGAGGCTTGGGGTTTTTGCTAAACAATCAAAATTGATAATGCAAAGTCACTTAGTGTGATACCATCCCTCCAAAATCAATCTCTGCTCTCCAGCTGTACTATCAAGGTTCAACTTGGATAAGTACACAAATTAGTAATAAGTAACAATAACCAGCATCTTATTCACACTGTATAAGATTATTATGGAACTAATTTTAATGTCCTGAAAACAGATCATTCATTTATTACATTGCTACTGAACAGTAACATTAAAGCAACCAAAAGTCCACCTTCTATAAGGGCATATAGAGTGTGGACTTAAATAACCCAGATTGTAAGTAAGTATTATTTGTATTGTGATAGCACCAACAGGCCGGGGCCCTATTATGCTAGGCATGGTACAAATATATAACAAAAAGAAGGTCCCTGCCCAAAAGAGCTAACAACCTAAGGCCCCAATCCTGCAAACATTTATTCACATGAAGTCAATGATACTATTCACTGGAGTAAAGTTAAGCACATGCACAAGTGTTTTCAGAACTGGGGCCCAAATTTAAGACAAGATACAACAGACTGATGTGACACACAGATAAGGAACACAAGGGAACAAGTAAGACAGTTATGAACAGTGCCTAACCACTATCAAGTGTTTTTGATGCATCGCACCATGGGGGAGTTTTAAGGGACAGATCCAAAGTCCACTGAAGTCAGTGGGATTTCATTGGGCTTTGGATCAGGCCCTATAGGAGGACAATGTAGTCTCTTTGTGGATTTCCCAGAAGTGGGTGAACTGAGGAAGATAGAACTTTTAATCTGAAATAAGAACATATGCTCCCATATATCTAGTTTCTTATTTTGCTGCAATGAACTTATCACAATTCTGTACGGTACTTTTATGCTGGGAAGCAACTGTTTCACAGCAAATCTTTCAGTCCACACAAACATCTGTAGTTAGTTATATTAGTAAGTATCCAAGTCTTGATGAGATCCTGCCTTGATATTTTTCTAAAAGTGTTTTTGCCATTTCCTATTCCCAGAACACAGTGGATTTATTGAGATGTCTAATGGCCAACCCCTTGTTATGCTGGGAAGAAGATTGTAACATATGTTTTCAAACCGAATTCCTTTTGTACAGAGACAAAAAAAAAATCTTTCCAGCAGGTTTAAGTAACTGAGTATTACTGTTTAATGTGTGCTAGCATATTTGATTAACACCAGAAATGTGAACAGTTGTTGGATATAATTTACTTTTCTAGGTATCCTGTTATATTGTTTGACCTATACCCTTTGTCCTACTTTGTGTATGTCCAATTGTAAACTATGACCCTAGATTAGAGCACTAATCAATTATCTTGTCATTGATAATTTTGAGCAAGACTAATTTGTATAACCCAGCGTAAGGGGGCCAAGCTGAATAAACTGATTACTCTCCTTTGGGATGGGTCATTGTAACACTTGTCTGCTGCCACTGTAATAATATTCAAAATGCAAATTAACATAACAAGTTAAAAGTTTCAAATGCAAAGGACATTGAATGTTTTCTTTCTTCTATGTATGATTCAAAAGGACTTGTAAGAGATTCCAGACCAAGCCCTCACTAAGCCAAACTTACTGTTTGAGTAAAACTATCTATCTGTTTGAAAGCTCTCCTACATATTAGTCATTTACAGAATTCAAGACTAGGATTCACAAAGGAGCCTAGGGAATTAGGCATCTAAATCCCATTAAAATTGAACTCCAAACTCTCATAATAGGCCCTGATCCTGAAAACACTTAGGCACGTGATTAACTTTACTATGAGTAGTTCCACTGATATCAATGGAACGACTCATGCCAGTAAATTTAAGCTCATGCCTACATGTTTGCAGGCACAGGGCCTTAGGCTCCTTTAAAAATCCCATCGTAAGTAGTTAACTTCTTCCAATTGTAAGTTTTCTAAATAAAAAATAACTTGGCTAGTCTCCCCACTCTAGGCAATGCTGAGATACTATTCCAAAACCAACTTGCAGTTGCTGCTTTTTAAGAATGCATTTTTCATTTCTATATTTTTCCTCTAGCTAAGGAAACTTTGAGGTTTACATTTTATTATCTGTAGAAATAATTTAATCTATACTTTACCTCTTTTTAAATGTATGTTACAGTACATCAGTTCTGTTTTACTCTGAGAAAGGAAACACATGTTGAAAAATTTAAACGGTTCCTGAGAACAAATAATAGTAAGACATTCATGTTAAAAAATGGGTTGAACTGTTTGGTGCTGAAATATAAAACATGCATAAAAGTTTTTGATTATATAAATTTTTTAAAGCTGCTTTATGATCAACTCACCTCTTTTGTCCAAAATCTCATCTAGACTCCAAACTGAACACTTTTGACATAAAATTAAGTAAAGATCTCAAGTAACTACATATCTGTCATGAACCATTTGTACCTGGTTTCCTATTCCATCTCCTCCCAATCCACAGAGACAGGCAATCTCAGCGGTGTATAGAAACCTATTTATGTAGATTACATATTTTATTACACATTTGCTATGGCCATTCAAACATTGTCCCTTCCTCCATTCTGTAAACAGAACCACAGCACCAAAATCTCCATTGCCAGCTTCAGAGCCACACAATACCTGCCTAACTCCTCCGAGGTTGCTTGTCTGTCAGCCGCTGCTACCAATCAACCCTTGCAGTGAGGGAAGCGTTCCGATCCTATCACTGCAGTAGTAGCACACACCAGTCTGTCCCCCAGCTTTCTAGAGTTAAGAGAATTAAAATCAGGGCGCAGAGGAAGCAGCTGCTACACTGGCCACTTTTCCAGCGCGTAGACAGGCCCAGATGTAACCATAGCAACCCCAGTACACCGAACGTTCTAAGGGGCGGGGAAGCCCAGGGAAAGGATCTTCCTGGGCTTCCAGACAGGACCTGCGATTGATTGCCTTTGATCGTCTCTGGCTCTGAAAGTGCAGGGACTTCCTGGCTTCTGGTGCTGTCGTGCAAATATGTTCACCTGGTACTTACACACAGGGGACAAAACTCTTGTTGTTTCTTGTCTAGAGTTAGCAGCAGCAGCAGCGGATCTATGGTTTATTGCTTAGGTGTAGGATCCCCTGCCCTCTTCTGAGAGGCAACTGCAACCCTTTGGGCTACCTGGGACATTATATGGCCCTTAAGTGTTAAAAGCTTTTTGAAAATAGGCAGCAGGGTCTGGACTAGGGAGCAGGGCTCCCACAGTAGCAATGCTCACTCTGCTAGCGCCTCTGATCATGATCAATCCTTGGGGTCAATTTCAGGCTACCCCTACCAGTAAACATGTCTTTAAAAGGTGTGTGTGTGTGCTAGTGTTTACAATTATGTTGGGGAACACATTCTAAAACACAACCTATTTTTCTAGTCCAGACATGCTCCATAAGAGAAATCCTAGATCCAGCCTTTGGCACAATTTAGAGGGAAACAGACCAGCAAGTTTAATTAACATTTATTTCAGGTCTCCCACCAGTCACCAAAGCTTTAAAACAATTCACTAAGTTTATAAGACTTCCAGTTAGACAACTTTTTATCAGGGTTGGAAGGGACCTTAGGCGGTCATCTAGTCCAACCCCCTGCTCAAAGCAGGACCAATCCCTAATTTTTGCCCCAGATCCCTAAATGGCCCCCTCAAGGATTGAACTCACAACCCTGGGTTTAGCAGGCCAATGCTCAAACCACTGAGCTATCCCTCCCCTAGCTGTTCCACTAGTGGATAAATAATGAAAGATTAAGAATCATTCAAGAAGGGGGAACAGACCCAAGGTCTCCCACTTCTTAGGTAGGTGCCCTAACAACTGGGCCACAGCAGAACACTCACCTGCTCTAGCCCAATAACTGGTCCTCTGCAGACAAAGTATAAAAGAATCATTGGGAGAGAGAGAGAGAGAGAGAGAGAGAGAGAGTGTCTGTGGGCCAGCAGATAGAGTATCCACTTGGGGGGGGTGGAAGACCGCTATCTATCTAGAATCTATCTAGAAAACAAGAAAAACACTGCATTCCACCAAGCAGTGGGGAGTTGCCTAGGTCAGCCAGGGGAGGCAGCATGGCAACTCCCAACCCCCCCCCTCCCCCCGCACAGGTGCTCATGCCAATCTATAGCGCCACTGAAACGCTAACAAGCACCTCACGTTGACAGCACAAGACACACAAGAATTTTCTGAGATGTACATGATCTTAAGAAATGTGTTGGAAGGACATACTCATGAAACACCCCTGGACCTCTCAACACCTACCACTTCACTTGCCCATTACACTCCCCACTGAACAACATGCACAAAGCTCAGCTGCCACCAGGTTCCTGCACACACAGGATGCAAATACCCCTATGGCGAGTTTAAAATTCCCCCTTCAATAATAGCGGCGGGACATGTGATATCTCGCACTCGGGGAGATAAGCAAAGTAGACAAGGGGATGGGGAGAGGGGAAACCAAGATGGGTTGTCACATACGAATGCAAGTGGTCTCGCAGGTACCGTTGACTACTTCTACGAAGTAGTCCATGGGAAGGCGGCAGTCCCATGGAACTCTACCTGTTTTTCTTCTGGTTGGCTCGGTAAATCGATGTATTTGTGAACAACTGATTACGGCCTCCAGGAACTGGTCTAGGACCCTGGGGGCAGTAGATTTGCTGATGCCAGTAGTCTGTGCAGCAATCTGCTGAAATGATCCTGATGCCTGTATTCCCAGAGTGGTGCTGACCCAGTGGCAACCGATAGTGGCTGCCTCCTGTGTATAGTTGCGGTGAGGTTCTCATGAAGAACGTCAAAGGTGTTGAAGAGCGTCTGGGCCCAGCGCATAGTACCGGATGTAGGTCCATTGAGAGATCCCCATGAAATTGTGGTGGGATTGGTACGTTCACTGGGTTGGCTGCGGTGGATAGCTTCAGCCTAGGGCTCAAGCTTGGCCTTGGCCTGAGACTGGTGTTTGGGTTGGACTGCGTCTGCCCCTGTTCTTCCTCCTCTTGCTGCCATAACTGGTGCTGCAACATGAAAATACTGTTGTTTATCATGCTGGACCTTGCTCCCTGGCCTCCCACTCCCCTGCCTGGTAGCAGCTCAGCTGCCCCCGTCTCCCTTCTTGCTTCCTATCCTTTTCCCAGCCCTCTCCCCACTTCCCTTCCTTAGTTATCGGTGGCTCCCCTTCCCTACCCTAAGTGGTCTCTAATTTGTTCCCCACTAAAGGCCCCATTAGCGACCCTCTGATGTGTTAACCCAATACCTATGCCTGTCCACCTACACCTAGCACTACCTGACTGCGGTCTCACCAACAGATCTTGCTTCTCTCTCTCTCCCCCCCCCCCCCCCCGTCACGCTCAAAACCTTGCTCACACTCACATTCTGCCCCCTGTGCTGCATGGACTGGGAAAAGCCAGGTACTAGCTGGTCTCTGAGCACACCTACTGGATCAGGCCCAAAATATGAGAGAGGTATTCCTCCTCTGCCTACCTTCCCCTGATTCACAGATCACAATCAGGGTTAGGCAAGCAATAGGCACCCAGCTGCTTAATGCAGGCCAGCAGCATACATGCTCCAGGGGCTAAAACGTAGGTGCCTAGGAACTTCTACAATGGAAATGTAAGCACCAAGTGAGTTTAGGCACCTACCAATAAGCAGCAGCTGAGTGGGAGTTTCGTTCATCACAGTGGTGCTATGTATGGAAACTTAGTTGGCTAAGTTGCGAGCGTACCTCTGTTGTACTAACAGCAGCAAGCAGCTGAGAGTCTGAAAACTCCACAGCTGTAGTGGATTGGGTCATTCATTACATATTTGAGTACAGGCAAGGGGTTCTAGGCCCAGTACGCACAACGGCTTCAGCCATCTTTATACATATGTTTCCACTACACTGGTTTATTACATGATTTAGGCAGGCTCTGTTGACCGAGTTCTAGGCTAGGCATCTACTTAGGTTTTAAAGGATTGGTCCCTTCCACATATCCAGCCAAAATGAGTTTAGCAATATTTATATTTAAAACATGGCTGTGACAGCAGTATAAATGGTGCCTTATTAGCATTAATTATAATTAGGCAGCATTAAAGAGTCAGATGTGGGAGGTTGTTTTTTTTGCTTTGTTTTAATAAAAAGAACCCACACCGTATTTGAACCAATACAAGTCATTTAAGCCCTCTGACTGGCAAATGTGTACAATACAAGCCATTACACTTTCAGAAAAAGTACTTAATAGAAAGACAACCTTCTTGCTCTATCACTGCAAGTGACTTATTGCCAAACTGCCTCTGCAAAACAAGCAAACATCAGTCCATGAATGCAGGCACTAAAGTTTATGTCCTAGATAATTTTACATTAAAAAATTAGCAAGTGCATGTTCACGACATTGTACTTGTCTGCATTAGTTGTAAGAACCCAAATATTCAGTCCTCAGAAATGGAAGACTCCCACTGACTCCACTGGGAGTTTTGCCCCTGTTAAAGCCTGCTTCTGCAGCCCTTAAGTATTTTCCTTTAAGCATGGAGGAAATGTGATAGTCCTGAGTTTCTGCCCTACATTAAGGCGTTTGCCCTTCCTCTTCTACTTCATAATTAATTATTTCAGAGTGTTTGCATGTACGTCGATGAGGAGGAAAGTGGGTAAAAGAAACAGATTGCATTTCTTATATATTTCAAAAACAGTTTTATTTTGCAAGTTAAAAGAAATTGGGGCACTTCATGAAACAGTTAAAACAGATTTTATTACAAATATGTATAGCTACAGGGAAAGTGAGTTTGTTCAACCCAAGTTTCAACTGAAATTTACTGTTAGGCTAGAAAATATTTAGACATGGCATAAATGAAATATTAAACATGTAATTCAGTCTAATATTTGTTAAATCCAAACCTATGAAATGTCAGACAAGTTTTTTTTGGCATGTCAGTAATGATAAAAACTATTGTTCCCATATGATATCATCCTTTTTCAGTGTTGATTGAAGTTTCTGCACATTTTTTAATAGCTGAAGAGAGCTTTTGCTTTTCTGCACAGGACAGGTTTTTGATGCACTTCCGCTTGGAGTAACTGGAATCTCTCTTGTTCCTTTTAGGTCATCAGATTTTGGTAGGACATGAACTGACTGTCTCTTCAATTTCTGAGCTTTTTGCTTTAATTTGTGGACCTAAAAATGAAGATTATGCATACAAGTTTTAATACTCAGAAAGGATATTGGCTAGAGACCCAGGCACCATTTAAGAGCCACAGTCTCAAACACCAACTATAAACGAAAAGAGAGTTTAGCTTACCAGGTTTATTTCTACAGAAGTAGAAAGCATAAGAACTTTACTTTGAAAATGTAAATAAGATACTATAAAAAGATAGAGTCCTTTTGCAAAATTCAAAATGTAAATGTGTGCATGAGAGTGAGAGAGCGCGCGCCTCTGTTATCTAAGGCTCTGTCTACACTACAGCAGGTATCAACACTTTGAGATGGATCCACCACAGCAGATCGCTCTCCAGTCAACCCCTGTACTCTACTCCGGACGAGAAGAGTAAGGTAAGTTGACGGGAGAGTTTCTCCCGTTGACCCCCCGCAGTGTAGACCCCACGGTAACTTGACCTAAGGTACGTCAACTCCAGCTACGTTATTCACATAGCTGGAGTTGCATAGCATAGGTTGACTTACTGCAGTAGTGTAGACATAGCCTAAGGCTGCAGCACTATAGCTGCACGGTTGCAGGGCTTCAGTGTAGCTACTTACTACAGCGATGGGAGGTGTTCTCCCACTGCTGTAGGTAATGCACCTCTCTGAGAGGCAGTAGCTAGGGGTTAAGTCAGCTTACTACATCTCTCAGGGGTGTGGATTTTTCGTACGCCTGAGAGACGTTGCTATGCAGATGTAACTTTTCAATGTAGACCAGCCCTCATCAGTTATAATATCTTACTTATGGCAAGGTTTTCCACTTTAGCTTCTTTCCAGATGTTCAGTATCAGCCGTTGTATCTAAATATTTACCTAAAGCCTCAACACCTCACTAAGCTCTTTGTAAAAATAAATATCAATCATGAGGTTGATATTACTATGAATGCTTTTGAATGTCAACCAATGTGTGTGTGTCTTGACTTGCACGTACCATGAAACCTGCACTGAAGGACCCTCCAGTAGATAAAATTAGGGTATTATGAGAAAAAGTTCTGGACATATTCTGAAGTGTTCATTATGTGGATTTAGGTTTGAACTATTTCTAAAGATAAACTCTAAAATGCAGTCAAGCCATAATTGCTTTCTAAATAGAGACAGGGATGAGTGTTTGAATCTGACACGCTTCAAATAAGTTTCTTGCTGGAACGTATTTGTCTTGGAATCCCAACGGGATTGTATATTCTAAATATAGGCACTGGCTCTCTCTAGCAACGGCATGAAAAATTATTTTCATTGTATTCCAATAGTTTGCTTCTAAGTAAACTCTTTAAAAATTATTTCCTTACACTAGCTTGGTGCTTTTTCAACTTAGATATCTGTTCGCCTTTAATTTCCATTTGCTTTACAAGACAATCCAATTCACGTTCTAGATCTTCACGAACTTCACAGTTTTTAGTTTCTTGTATCTGCTTCAAGAGTTCTTGATGCTCACTGTTAGAGACAAAGATATTAGACAATAGTATTGGTCGTATATTTGAACAACATTCTTCTTGCATGTACTTTTGTTACATTGCACAAGTTTCAACTCCAGGAGGTCCCCTCACTAGAGAAAGAAAGCATGTTAATCACCATGACGCACAAGTAATACTTTTTATAACAAACAAAACAAACAAACACAAACTCAAACTTTCATATTTTTTCCATTACTTATTTTCCTTCTACTCTGAGCCTGCAGCTAGTATATTAATTTTGTTACATCACAACCATTTCTCTCATAAGATTGAAGAAATAAGCACCAGAGTGTGCTGGTACTGTGGCATGATGCACAATGGGAATTTGGAATGTGAAAAATTAAAGATCCTATTCAAGTAAATAGCAGGCAATATACACAAAAAATGTATACTGGCCAGTTCCAACTCCTATCTAAGTTGCCTCAGAATAAGAGCACTTAGCATAATTCAGAAAAACTTGTTTTACAACCACTAATGAAAGTTATAGTTCTTTTGTCAAATTAATCAAGTAAAATTAAAAATTCTACTGGCAAAACTAACTGCATGGTTTGTTGCTACTGGCAATTACTGTTCCAAACATTTCACTCTACAAACTAAGGAGAGAAAGTGTAGACTAGAGCTCCCTAATGCATGGAGTAAAGCTATACATTAGTTACAAAGGATAAGAACATTTCCCAGTTAGAAGTGATTGATCAACAAGCTCTTTGTGGCAAAGGGCCATGCCTTCTTTTATATTTTAATACAATGCCTAGCACAAAGTGAGCACAACTGAAAATGAATAATTATTTCTTCTTTTCATAAATACCTCCAGCTTAAATTGCTACTCTAAAACAAAAATTTTCTCTGATTGGCACACAACTAATAAGGGTGTTATAGCTAGAGCTTTGTGAAGAAGAGATTCTGCAAACAGCTTAGATTAATCAATACCACATGTCCTGAAATGAGGACCAACAACTATTTCAACATGATTTGTAAGATAGGAATTTTTATGCTATTTACAAGGACTAGATGGATACCAGCAGAACATCTAGTCTCCACCCATTCAGTTGTCCTTTCTGGACTAATCATGTCCCTTTCATCTCAGGCCTCTTGTCAGGCACAATAAGGTCAAAGCTGGCAACACCCCTACAGCAATATGGCTTACTCTTCTAGATATTAGATAAAAGCTTTCTCCAAAAGAAAACCTACCATTGTGCTGTGTAGCTTTGAGGATAAGGATATCCTTCAGGCCTTATTTTAGATAGCCTACTGCACTAATATCATAAGTGCAGCTTTAAAAAAAAAAAAAAGGCACCCCAAAAGTACAAAAGAACCTCCACTATCTGCTCATGAGGCTGTTTAAATGCAAGGGCTATAAAAGCTTCCCAATGAGAGAAAATCCTATCTGCAAGATCCACCCAAACCCCACTCCCCAAATATTTTTAGACCCAAACATGCTCTAGTACAACCTCCAAATAGCCCTCACATGGCTGCAGCTTGCAGCCATTTTTACTCAGAGCATCACAGTCATTTTATCCGTTGGGAGATAATACACAGATACATACTTACAAGCTCATTTGGCCTAGCTCATCTTGTATCGCCAGCAAAAGGTCAGACAGATTTTCAGTGACAGAAGATGTGGAACAAGAGGATACAGATTTGCAAGCAATAGTTCGTCTAGAAATCCTGTGTTCAGCTGCTTCTGGACACCGTGACAAGACACATGGACTACGATGTTTCATCATATGTAAGACACTTTGTACGTTTGCACTAACAGAATGGCTGGAGCTGGCAGACTTAAGAGAAGAAAAGGAAACTTCTGTGAGCAGCTATAACTAAGGTAATTAATGGAAAAATGTTCATTTAAAAAGAACGTGGGGACATGTTTACATGAGAATCTAATCAGGCTCACCTTCCCAGCCACAAAAGGCAGCATCCCATCCTTTAGGAAAAATTGTGGAAGATGTACTTTCTTCAGAGCAGATTTTTTCTGACAGACAGTAGACAGAAGACATGTTTGCCTAACAGTGCAACCTTAAAATTATTCTTTCAAAGTAGACTGTAAACTCTTTGAAGCAGGGGCTGTTTTTGTTCTGTGTTTGTGCAGTGTCTAACACAGGCCTGCACAACTCATAAAGCGGCGAGGGCCATATTACTCCAAAGAAAACAGCTGAGGGCCGAAACCCTCCTGCCCCACGGAAACCCCCCACCCCCCACCCCAGCACCGCCCGCACCGCGGAAACAACCCCTCCTTCCCCAGCGCTAGGGTGTGGAAGCCTGTAGAGGGGGAAAGAAACAGCGAGCATAGGGTGACCAGATCACAGCAGTAAAATAGGACTCGCCAGCTCCCCACTCGGCCCCACCATCACACCCCTCTTCACCCCCCCAGGGGTCACTATATTACTTCACACAACAGTCAATCAATGTAGTTGTAGATAAACCTCTGCATTATGCATTTTTGTATAACTTTTATTTGACTTTGTATTGAACCTTGGTAATGTTATAGCAGGCCCCTAAGGTAGTATAATTAACTACGCCGCCGCTTGTCTACTCACCCCTCCCCCCCGGGGTCTGCACAGTGAGCCCACCTACTCACCCCACCCCCCACAGGCCGCACAGTGAGCCCACGTGGGCCACATGCAGCCCCCGGGCCGCATTTTGTGCAGGCCTGGTCTAACACAACAAGGTCCTGCTCCATGACTGAGGCTTCTAAGTGCTACCACAATACAAATAATAAAGAAGAGCATAACCCAAGTATTTTGTCAACACACCTTCCCTCCCACCCCCCCGCCAGTGAAAACAAGTCCGAGCTACACTTCAGCAACAAATCATTCCATACAAAAGCAGTGCTCCATAATAGCCAGTGAAATATGCAGTCTCGATTCATCTCCTTTAACGGGCATTAAAGTTTTCCTACTTCTCCCAAATACAGAAGAATTTCCAATAAGATTGAGATCTAGTACACAGTTAATCTGACAATTCAGTAGTAGATTACAATTAGAGAAATTTAGCACCACCTCTGTGGCATTTAACAGACTCAGTTTTACAAGTCATGCCATTTTAGCAGACCTGCAATGCCTGTGGATGAAAAGAATGCAGTGGGTGAAGTTCATCTTGACTTCAGTATGACACTTGCTACAGCATTTCAAAAAAATCCTAGTTCAAGTGGTCTTTGAAAGTAAATTGAAAAATCGACTAAGGAGCAATAAACACAGGCCAGTGAAATGGCTGTGCATAGTTTAAGGTTCTGCTGGAGTGAGCAAGTTTTTTATTTTAAAACTAGGCATCACCACACTAAACATATTTTAGTTATCTAAAGAGAGGGAAAAACCAGCATGTTATATTTCCAGAGTAAATGACAGAGTAAGAGAACCAACAGAACCTCACCCACCACCACTTTTCCAGTAGCATCCCTATCAGTCTGTGAATGAGATGCTACAAAAATAAGAGAGGCATGTTAGAGACATTATTACTGTGCAAATGACAAACTTGCACGTTACCTTTGCAGTTTTCTTTTTCCGGTTTTTCTTTTTTGGTTCATTTTCAGGTGACACTGAAGACATTAAAATTCTATTTATCTCAAGTCCAGTTTGAAGCTATAGTAATGAGAATAAAGTATTTAATATCAAAAGTTTTTACATAGCACATGTTGAATCTTCATCCACACATGAAAGAGAGGATTAATTAGATGCGTTACTAACTGAACTCTCTGGGAGGCATGAGGATTATAAAAGGGGATATGGAGATGGAATAGGATACAGGATGTCATGGTATCAAATATACCTTGCAACGCTGCCTTGGAGATTGCTATTTCCAAACCCAAGTACAGCAACTGTATCTCTTGGACTATCACAATTAATGCTGCAGTGAGCTGGGGACATGTCCATTTAAAGCAGGAAGAGGTTTGGACAACATAGGAATGGACATACTGGGTCATCAATGGTCCATCTAGACCCGTGTCTGGTCTTCCAACAGTGGCTGGATGCTTCAGAGCAATGCTTCAGAGCAAAGCAACAGAATAGGGCAATTGAATGATCCATCACCTGTCATGCAATATTTAGCATCAGTCCCATTGTCCAAGCAAGGGTTTTTTCTAGGGATTACTTTACAATTACTGTTGTCTATACAAGATTAGTGTAATAGGGCAGTTACCATTCATCCTTTTAAGGGAGAGGCCTCAGTCTTTGCACATATAAACAGACCTGGCTAAAAGATGTGGTAGAACTATCATCAGCTCAAACTACCCCAGCCAGATGCTTCACTGAGTGTGAATCAAGACAAGGTTGAAGAGAAGTCATGGCACCTGATTTGTAACAGAGAAGGTTTCCCACCCCAGAAAAAACTCTGATAGATACTGGATTATGGTAAAGTCTGACTAGTAGTCAGCATACTGATCACATTACTGCACCAGAGTCCTTCCTTGCACTGATGGAGTCTCTCTGCAGTGGCAATGAAGTCAAATTAATTGCTCTCAGCAAGCTTTGTATTATGTAATTTTTTGATAAGGTCAGACATGCAGAGCAGGCTTTCTGCTTATGTGGTGGGAAAACCAGTTAAGGAGAGACCCAGAGGATTGTGTTTTGGGCTGTGGCATTCAGCTGAGTCCTTGAGGTGTTGGGGTAATTCTACAGTTCCTGACTGATGGAAGCCAGTGAGGATGTGTTGGAACTACTGCAGGAGGCGACTGCAATGGTGAAAATGGGTAAGGAGCTAGCTTCTCTTATTGCAAAACACGGTCATATGTAAAACACGAGAGGGAATTGTCCTGCTCTGTTCAGCACTGGTGAGGCCTCAGATGGAGTACTGTGTCCAGTTCTGAGTCCCACACTTTAGGGAAGATGTAGATAAACTGGAGTCTACAGGAGAGCAACAAAAATGACAAAAAAGTTTAGAAAACCTGACCTATGTGGAGGGGTTAAAAAAAGTGAACATGTTCAGTCTTGAGATAAGATGACTGAGCGGGGGGACCCAATAACAGCCTTCAAATATGTTAAGGGGTGTTATAACGAGGACAGCGATCCTTTGTTATGTGTTGTCCACTGAAAGTAAGACAAAATGTAATGGGCGTAATCTGGAACAAGGGAGATAAAGGTTTTTCCGAATATCTAATCTATAACTATACAGGTAGTTAAATTCTGGGGCTTTCAAGGGAGTTTGGACAAACACCTGACAGGGATGGTCTAGGTGTACTTAGTCCTATTTCAGCACAGGGGGTTGGACTAGACGACCTCTTGAGGTCCCTTCCAGATCTACATTTCTGTAATTGTTAAGTCCTTGCAACACAAGAGCTGAAGAGTAAGTATTCTGCTACAGTAAATTCCAAAAAGAACTGCCCTCTTTCATAACGGCTGCTACCTAGTATAGTTCTCAATAAGAGTGAGGCTATGACTGCCCATAGCTAACATGCCCTCTTTTAAAATGGCTACTGTCTCTCAGTGTTCTTAGTGTGAATAGAATCAAGCTGCACTCAGGGAAGATGGTGGCCCTGGCAGCAAAAACAGTTCTTCATGGAATTCTCTATAGAAGATTATTTTTCAGCCACTGAGAAATAAAAAGTTTCTTCAATAGTGAAAAAATGAATCTTACAAAGAAAAAGGTCTCAAGTCTAGCCAAATGTATAGGATTTCAGTGAGTTTTAGCCATATGGAAAGTTGAAAGTCTCTGTGTTATTCCATTAAGATAGTTCAGGACAAAAAGTTTAACCTAGGATGCTAAGTTGCTTAATTGATCCATTTTATAATTAAATTTTAACTTTAACTAACTTATACATTCTCAGAAAATTCATTGTTTATTCAATGGGAATGTACTCTAATTTTGAGGAGAATGTGCTGTATTCTTCATGCATTTAAAATTTTTTTTAAAGGTTGAATCCCTGCTTTAAGTGCAAAACACAACTCAGCCTTACCTATGGAACTGATGTTCTAGAAGAAGCCAAATACACATAATCATATAAACCTCATTAAGCAAAGCTTATCATTTTGAGTGTCAAGTTAGCGTTACAGAATTTTTCCCAGCTAATAAACAGGTTATAAAGTGTCTTGAATAGAGATACTATTTCCTCAACAATAAATCAAGTAATTTGGCTATCCTACCTGAGCAGCTTTGTCTTGTATTAACTTACGCCGATGCTCTTCTTCACGAAGCTTTTCCTCCAATTGTTTGATCTTGTCCTGAAACAGAATACAAGTATGGTTCGTCACATTTAAGGCTGGCCCAGTGAATCAGAATTAGCAAGTACCTTGCAATTTAGTAATTTTGACTATAACAAGATTGAAGGAATCTTGAAAACCAGGCTTAAATTCCTCAGATTTATAGGAAATGAAGTCTGAGGTAGAAGGCAAAGTGAATGTTGAGATCTTATACTCCTCTGCTGGAGCTACAGTTGATAAATGGTCTGTGTATTTTAGCACAATTGGCAATCGTGGCACAAATAAATTTGAAATGAACTGTAACCGCACATTGTCATGTTAGGCTTGCTTACTTCTGCGGTTCTCTGTGTAGTGCTAAGTCTAAAGCACTCTTTTTCTAGGACTTCAAGCTTTTCAAGTTTTGCATGGAGCTCCATCTGATTCTGATCTTTTTCCTTTTGAAGCTGAGTCTGGAAAGAATAAGCAAAAGTTGAGTTTGGCAGCTGATAAAATAGTTTGACACACCAAGAAATCTCTCACCACAGTGAACTTTGTTCATACAGTTTATAATTTTAAGTATTAAGTTCAGTGCTATGAAAAATGCCAGACAGGCAAAGCAGTGTTCAGTTTCCACCACTGTCAGAAGTTGATAAAGTACATGTAGGAACTGAAGAGAAACAGTCAAATGAAAAAGAGTTCCAATTCAATTACATCACATAATTGCAAACAACTAAAAACTGACAAATTTTGCAACTGCTTGTATACAAATGCTAGAAGTCTCAGTACTAAGATGGGTGAACTTGAGTGCCTGGTAATAAATGAGGATATTGATATAATAGGCATCAGAGAAGATTGGTGGAACAATGATAATCAATGGAACACTAAAATACCAGGTTACAAAGTATATAGGAATGACAGAGTAGGTCATGCTGGTGGGGGAGTGGCACTATATGCAAAAGAAAAGCAGAGTCAAATATAGTAAAAATCTTAAATTAATCAAACTGTACCATAGAATCTCTATGGAGAGAAATTTCATGCTTGAATAATAAGAGTATACCAGTAGGAATATATTACTGACCATCTGACTAGGATGGTGATTGTGAAATGTTCAGGGAGGTTAGAGAGGCTAAGAATAGAACACTCAATAATAATGGGAGACTTCAACTATCCCCCTATTGACTGGCTATCTTTCACCTCAGGACGGGATGCAGAGATAAAATTTCTAGACACCATTAATGACTGTTTCTGGTAGCAGCTAGCCCAGGAATTCACCAAGGGGAGAGGAAATTCTTGATTTAGTCCTAAGTGGAGTACAGGATCTGGTCCAAGAGGTAAATATAGCTGAACTGCTCGGTAATAGCGATCATAATAATATAATTAAATTTAACATCTTTGTGGAAGGGAAAATACCAAAGAAGCCCACCACGGTAACATTTCAGAAAGGGGAACTACATAAAAATGAAGAAGCTAGTTAAACGGAAATTAAAAGATACAGTCACAAGAGTGAACTGCCTGCAAGCTGCATGGAAACTTGTTAAAGACACCATAATAAAAAGTTCAAATTAAATGTTTATCCCAAATTAAAAAAACACAGTAAGAAAACCAAAAAATGCCACTGTGGCCAAACAGAGTAAAAGCAGCAGTTAGAGGCAAAAAGGCATTCTTTAAAAATTGGAAGTCAAATCCTACTGAGGAAAATAGAAAGGAGCATAAACTCTGGCAAGGCAAATGTAAAAAGTATAATTAGGCAGTCCAAAAAAGAATGTAAAGAGCAACTAGCAAGAAACTCAAAAACGAACAGCAATTTTTTAAGTACCTCAGAAGCAGGAAGCCTGCCAAACAATCAGTGGGGCCACTGAACAATCGAGGTGCTAAAGGAGCACTCAGGGAAGACAAGACCATTGAAGAGAAGCTAAATGAATTCTTTGCATCAATCTTCACTGCAGAGGATGTGAGAGAGAGTCTCACTCCTCAGCCATTCTTTTTAAGTGACAAATCTGAGGAACTGACCCAGACTGAGGTGTCAGTAGGGGAGGTTTTAGAACAGATTGATTAATTAAATAGTAATAAGTAACCAGAACCAGATGGTATTCACCTAAGAGTTCTGAATGAACTCAAATATGAAATTGCAGAACTGTGATCTGTAACCTATTCCTTAAATCAGCTGCTGTACCAGATGGCTAGAGGATAGTTAATGTCACACCAAATTTTTTAAAAAGGTTCCAAAGGTGATCCTGGCAATTACAAGCCAGTAAGCCTAATTTCAGGACCAGGCAAGTGGGTTGAAACTATAGTAAAGAACAGAATTATCAGACACATAGATGAACACGATTTGTTGGGGAAGAGTCAACATGGCTTGTGTAAAGGGAAATCATGCCTCATAAATCTATTAGAATTCTTTGAGGGGGTCAACAAACGTGAACAAGGGTGATCCAGAGCATACAGTATACATGGACTTTCAGAAAGCCTTTGATGAGGTCCCTCACCAAAGTCCCTCTTAAGCAAAGTAAGCAGTCATAGGATAAGAGGGCAGTCCTCTCATGGACCAGCAACTGGTTAAAAGATAGGAAACAAAGGGTAGGAATAAATGGCTAGTTTTCAGTATGGAGAGAGGCTAGTTTTCAGAATGGAGAGAGGTAAAGAGAGGTGTCACCCAAGGATCTGTACTGGGACCAGTATTATTCAACATATTCATAAGTGATCTGGAAAAGGGGGTAAACAAACAGTGAGGTAGCAAAATTTGCAAATGATACAAAACTACTCAAGATAGTTAAGTCCAAAGCCGACTGTGAAGAGTTACAAAGGGATCTCACTAAACTGGGTGACTGAGCAACAAAATAGATGAAATTCAGTGTTGATAAATGCAAAGTAATGCACATTGGAAAACATAATCCCAATCATACAAAATAATGGGGTCTAAATTAGCTGTTACCATTCAAGAAAGATCTTGGAGTCAATGTGGATAGTTCTCTGAAAACATCTGCACAGTGTACAGGAGGATGTACACTGTACAGCGGTAGTCAAAAAAGCTAACAAGGTTAGGACCCATTAGGAAAAAGATATAGAATAAGATAGAAAATATAATGCTGCTATATAAATCCATAGTACAACTACACCTTGAATACTGCATGCAGTTCTGGCCAGCCCATCTCAAAAAAGGTATATTAGAATTGGAAAAGAACAGAGAAAGGCAACAAAAATGATTAGGAGTATGGAACAGCTTCTGTAGGAGAGCTTAAAAAGACGGACTTTTCAGATTGGAAGAGAGATGACTAAAGGGGGATATGACAGCAGCCTACAAAATCATGAATGGTGTGGAGAAAGTGAATAAGGAAGTGTTAGTTACTCTTCCACATAACACATGAACCAGGAGTCACCCAATGAAATTAATAGGCAGCACATTTGAAACAAACAAAAGGAAGTACTTCTTCACACAACTCACAGTCAACCTGTGGAACTCATTGCCATGGGATGTGGTGAAGGCCAAAACTACAAGTGGGTTCAAAAAAGAATTAGCTAAGTTCATGGAGGCTAGGTCTATCAATGGCTATTAGCCAAGATGGTCTAGGGTGCACACCCCTGTTCTGGGTGTCCTAAGCCTCTAACTGCCAGAAGTGGGCAAAGGGGATAGGTCACTCAGTAATTGCCCTGTTCTGTTCTCTGAAGCATCTGGCACCGACCACTGTCTGAATACAGGGTACTGGGGTAGATAGACCACTGGTCTGACCCAATATGGCCGTTAAGTCAGTTTTCTCTCAGAGTGTGCAAGGTGCAAGCAGCAACAGGCCTAACTTCCCTAGGACTGAGCTGCTGCTGAACCTCAGCCAGAACCACCAACTAAACCATACGGTTGGAAGAGGCAATTGTCTAGGGCACTGGAATATTAGAGGCAGCAAGTATTCAATATCTGTGTGTGTGTGTGTGTGCATAAACTATGAATTACAGGTCTCTCGTGTCTTACGCGCATTTAACATGCGCAATTTCAGCTTTGCACGGTCGGCAAAACTAGAAAAAAAAAGAAAAATAACTATTTAAAAACGGAATCGGTACTGCGGGCGATTCCGTCCGCCATTCAACTCAATGGCGTTTCAGTATACGCGGTTTTCGCTTTACACGCTCAGTGCAAAACGGAACCCCCGCGTAAGACGCGAGAGACCTGTACTTGGGTAAGGACTACTGGAGTCAGCCTGAACCTGGAGGAATAGGAAAATAGTGGTCACATTGTAAAGTAGCCAGAGAATGCGAGAGCAAAATGTTGTCAACAAAGGTCTCAACTGGCCTGTTCCCTTCTACCTCCCACCTCCTAAATGTCAGACTTGTGTAAAGGAATGCTAAACTCGATTACACAGTTCAGCCACTATATGGCACTGTGTATAAAATACCTTATTTACACTAGCCTCAGCCATTCCTGGCAGAACATTAAAGGATCTTAGAATGAACACAACTAGTGTGTACCTTGCGCAAATGCAAGCTCTGTAGCCAGTCCATATCTAATATAGGAACATGCCATGGTGTCAGAAGTAAACTAGGCCAGAAGAGAACAGAAAGAACAAAGCAACAAAAGTTGCAGGATCTCCTCAACATACCACTCTTCAGTGCCCCAGAGAACTTCAGCTTTGACAAACCTCCACAATGGACAGACAATAAGAACTGTGAATTACAAAGTTCTGAATTTCAAAAAAGCTCCACTGGGAAACTGGAGATATATCAATAACTCTTTTAATTTAGGTGATGGAGAAGCAGTCAGAGCATCTCTTTATATCCTTTGATTTTACAGAAGACAGTCACAAAGATGACTATGAAAGGGTTCTGGCTATGTTTGATGTACCCTTTATACCCCAGAGAAACATGCTTTTTTCCCAAACCAGCAAATTCAAGAGCCAGGGGAAAATGTTGAATGTTTTATAAGAGCTCTGCATACATTGGCTGAAAACTGATTTTGAGAATACAAAAACACAAAAGTATCAGAGACAGGTTATTGGGTTAAGAAAGAAAAATCTTTCACAGCAGCTACATAGAAGACAGACTTAATCCTAGCCATAGCTATTCAGAGAGCAAAGCAGTATGAACTAGTCAAACAGAACACCAGGTAGGAGCAACTTGAAATCCCTGAAACTAGCTTAGAAATGATAAGACAGACACTGGAATGTTCAAAATATTACCATGAAGCCCCCAACGCAAGGAGAGAGAACTCCCAGGCTAAAAGGAACAAATTCCAACCTACATGCACAAGGCGTGGGAAAAGTCATATCCCAAGAGATGATGCATGTCCAACCAGAGGCACACGGTGTTCTAAATGCATGAAATATGAACTTTTGCAGCTGTTTGTCACACCAAAGGAGTCAGGGAATTGACTGATGACAGACAATCAAGAGCCATTGTTTCTGGGATCTAGCCCTTGTGGAGACGGAGAACCTGCCTGGAGAGTGAAAGTGACTACTCATAAGAAAATTATTGACTTGAAAATTTACTTACAATCACCTTCAACCTCTCACACAGCTGAAGTCACCTGACACCATTCTGAATAGCCCTGGAGGTACTCTGAACTGCATGGGCCAGTTCACCACAGAGAGCTTACAGAGACAAAAGCTTTGCATTCAGAGTGTATGTGATCAAAGAATCACAGACCAACAACCTTCTCAGCTGCAGTGTGGCAGCCATGATGGGCCTAGTGAGAAAGATGGAAGAACTTGGTGGAATATTTGGTATTAGACTTTTTAGAGGAGATCCGGTACAAATAACCTTAAGAGACAATGCTGAACCCTATAGTGTACATGGACTTCACAGGATTCCTATCCCATTACTTCATAAAGTGGAAACTGAGTTAAAGAGAATGGAAGGAATTGGCACACTGAGAAAAATCTCTGATACAACAGCATGGTATGCCCTAATGATAGCAGTAATATAGAAAAATGGAAAAAATATGGGTCTGCGTGGATCTTAAAAGACTTAATGAAGCAGTTGTGGGAGAAAAATATATCCTCCCAACACTGGATGACTTCCTCCCCAAAGTGAAAGGAGCTACAGTAACCTCCAAGCTGGATGCCTCTAGCAGACACTGGCAAATTCATTGAGCCCAAGAAAGTGCTCAATTGACTACAGTTATCACACCCTTTGGGAGCTTTTGCTTGTGAAGATTACCTTTTGGGATTACCAGTACACTTAAAATTTTCCAAAGAAAATGGCAGAACTGTTATTATAACTCCATATATGGATCTTTAATGGAAGAATACAACAAAATCCTCAACAAAGTCCTAAGCCTAGTCAGTGAGCCTGGACTGAAACTAAACAAGGGAAAAATGTGTTTACCACCTATCCCAAATCGAGATTTTTGGGACAGAAACAAAAATGGAATCACTCCTAGTCCTTAGAAAGCAAAAGCAATTCAAGCAATCCACTGAACTATTAAAGTCCAACACACCTTGGCTATCGGGACCAAATCAAGACATTGCCTCCAAAAAGATAGAAGAAATCTCAGTAGCTCCTGTTCTCAAGTACTATGATGTGAACAAACCCACAATGGTCAGTGAGGATGCAAGCAGCTATGGCCTAGGTGTATTTTTGCAACAACATGAGTGGAAGCCAGTTGTATCTTACTCTCACTGAAACAGAAAAACGATATGCACGGATTGAAAAGGAGTGTCTGACAAGCATATGGGCATGGAGTTTTATTAAACAGATATCTGTGTGGATAGAGTTTGTTTATGCTAACAGACCATAAACCGCTTGTAACGCTCATCAATGGAAGAGACCTGGATCCAGCACTGCTGAGATGCCAGTGTCTACTGATAAGGTTAATGAGATTTAACCCAATTGCTAAATATGTTCCTGGGAAAAATCTGGTAATAGCAGACAGTCTGTCACAGACCCCAGCATCGCACTCAACTGGAAGATGATGTAAAGGCATACGTGAAAGCTGTGGATGCATACAGACCAGTGTCAGAACAGACTACATCAGTTACAACAAGCAACCTCAACAGACATGCAACTTCAGCAAATTCTAATGTATTTGATTCCTTTAGGGTCACCTGGTCCAAGTATCTAAAGAAAAAACACTAAGGAAGTGACAAGAGACTACATTGTGGTGCAAGTACTATTAAGTCATGAGTAAATGCCATTTCATATTTAATTCCAACTGAAAGGAGAGGAGAAATCCTAATGTCCTTCATGGGTGAAGTTTAATGATTAATTAAATGCCACAAATGGACCAGTCAGCTTGGTGTCCAGGCATCAGCAAGGACATGAAAAATAAAGTTATTTTACATGAACATTGCAGAGCTAACAGACCAACACAATACAGAGAACCTTTAGTAACATCACCACTATCAGAGAGGCCTTGGAAGAGACAAGCAGCAGATTTATGCAAATTCAGAGGACAACTGGTCACTATGGACTATCGTGATGCTATAGGATTAAAATATCATTATGTAGATCATTGTTGCTACCACTGTTCTACAAATGCAACAAATCTTGTGCAAAGTAGGTCATGTAAGGTGTTATGGTTTGCTGAATACATGCATACAAATAGGATAATCGTATCATTTTCATATTTGAAGTTATGAATATTGACTGTATACGCGTATTTCAAATGTGTTTGCTCCTGGTAACACCCACAAGGTAGTTTACATCCACTCTAGCCAGCACATTGTGAATAGACTATTCAAGTTGATGGCCCATCAACAAACACATTGGGCCATGGAAGAAGTTTATCCCCACCTGATGGACTTTCCAGTGGATGTTCCAGCCAGAATATGGGTAATGGCCCCTGCTATGACTCATCGAAGCATGCAAGGGTATGTAACCAGCTCATGTGACACTGGACTCCATCTGTGCCTGCCCTTTTCCACTGGCTTTACTGAAAGCAGACCCCCCCATATGGGAGAAACTGTAAAATGCCCTGGAAAAAAAAAATCTGCATTTTGCCTCTTTCCTGCTCTGATCTCTGGACTATGGACTTATACTAATGGGAGAAATCTAATCAAGGGACTGAGGACCAGAGACTTGACTTAAGCCAGCAATTTATGCCATCACTGCTTCAAACCTGATCCAAGAACTTTGCAATTATTGTATGTATTTGATTCCTTTAACCAATTTTAACTCTCACCTTTCTTTTTTCTTATAAGCCAACCTTTAGAAACTAAAGGATAGGCAACAGTGTGATTACTGGGTAAGATCTAAGTTATATATTGATCTGGGTATGTGGCTGGTAGTTTGGGATCAGAAGAACCTGTTGGTTGATGAAATTGGTTTTAAATAGCCAATCATTAAGTCTAGTGTCTGGGAATTGAAACAAAGACTGGAATACCTAAGGAGGCTGCAGTTCTGATTTCTTGTTAGCCAGTGTGGTGAGATAGAAGTTTACTTGTTGCTCATTTGGTATATCTTATGGAAGAATAACCACCAGTTTTGGGGTATTTCTGCCCTATTTCTCAGCAGTTTGTCCTGAATTTGATATTCTCAGTTGTGACCCACTGAAGCACAGGTATATTCCTCCCAGGTATATAGAAATAACGTACTTGAAAGATATAACATGTTGCAGTATTATCACTTTTGCTCACCTTGGTATTTCAGAGCAACTTGTGATGGACAATGGACCACAATTCCTTGCAACAGCATTTAAGTCATTCTGAACAAAATATGATTTTGAGCATATTACTAGCAGCCCACATTACCCACAAATGAATGGAGAAGCTGAGAGAGCTATACAGACAGCCAAGAAAATCTTACAGCAGGAAGATCCATTTCTTGATCTTCTGAGTTATAGATCAACACCAATAGCAGCTACTGGATACAGTCCAGCACAACTGCTGATGGAAAAACAACTCAGAACTACTATTCCAAGTTTGGAAAAGAATCTAAGTGGCTAGTTATAAAAAGAATAGTTAAAATGGAAACAATGGCAAAAAGAGCCTAGGAACACTTTTTACAACAGACATAATTCAGTTACAGAACTGCCAGCTCTAGCCTCTACATAAATCCATGGTACGCCCACATCTTGAACACTGCGTGCAGATGTGGTCGTCCCATCTCAAAAAAGGTACATTAGAATTAGAAAAAGGTTCAGAAAAGGGCACCAAAAATTATTAGGGGTATGGAACGGCTTCCATATGAGGAGAGACTAATAAGATTAGGACTTTTCAGCTTGGAATAGAGACAACTAAGGGGGGATATGATAGAGCAGGGGTTGGCAACCTTTCGGAAATGGTGTCCAGGCATCAGCAAGGACATGAAAAATAAAGTTATTTTACATGAACATTGCAGAGCTAACAGACCAACACAATACAGAGAACCTTTAGTAACATCACCGCTATCAGAGAGGCCTTGGAAGAGACAAGAGATAAATTCATTTATTCACTCAAATTTAAGGCTTTGCGTGCCAGTAATACATTTTAATGCTCTGGGGTTCCGGCCTTCACCCAGGCTAGCAGCGGGCACGATCCCGGCTAGCAGGAGCCTGTGGCGGGAAACCCAGAGCAGCGGCGGGCTGAGCGGCTCAGCCCGCCGCTGCTCTGGGTTTCCTGCCGCGGGCTCCTGCCAGCCGAATGTCTCAGCCCGCCGACGCGCTGGGGTTCCCGCCGCGGGCTCCTGCCAGCCGAATGTCTCAGCCCGCCGACGCGCTGGGGTTCCCGCCGCGGGCTCCTGCCAGCCGAATGTCTCAGCCTGCCGCCAGCCTGGGTTCCTTCACCCAGGCCAGCAGCTGACGCTGAGTGGGCCTGGTGGTGGGACCCCGGCTGGCAAGGGGCCAGCAGCTGGAACCCCAGAGCTGCCACGTGCCGAGCGGCTCAGCCCGCCGCATGCCATCAAAAATCAGCTCGCATGCCACCTTTGGCACATGTGCCGTAGGTTGCCAACCTCTGTGATAGAGGTCTATAAAATCATGACTGGTGTGGAGAAAGTAAATAAGGCAGTGTTATTTACTCCTCATAACTCACGAACTAGGGGTCAACAAATGAAATTAACAGGCAGCAGGTTTAAAATAAACAAAAGGAAGTATTTTTTTTTTTTTTTTTTACACAACGCAGTCAACCTGTGGAACTCCTTGCCAGAGGATGCTGTGAAGGCCAAGACTATAACAGGGTTAAAAAAAGAACTAGATCAGTTCATGGAGGATAGGTCCATCAATGGCTATTAGCCAGGATGGGCAGGGATGGTGTCCCTAGCCTCTGTTTGCCAGAAACTGGGAATGGGCGACAGGGGATGGATCACTTGACAATTACCTTTTCTGTTCATTCCCTCTGGGGCACCTGGCATTGGCCACTGTTGGAAGACAGGATACTGGGATAGCTGGACCGTTGGTCTGACCCAGTATGGCTGTTCTTATAGAGAAAAAGAATGGACAACTCCAGCTGTCGTAAAGAAAAATAATTCAGCACCTAGATCATATGTGATCAAGACTGCCAGCGGAGAGTTCAACAAAAACCATTGACATCTATAGTTTGCTCCTCAGAAGAAACAGATATCAGGTGCAGAACAAGATGATGATGACAAGGATTCTAGGCCAACCAAAACCAGTCGTTGCAACTAATGGACAGCCAGATGACCAAGTTGTTACAAGTTTGGGTTGTTGAATTAGAAAACCAGTAGGATTCAGAGACAGACCAGTATATACTGAAATTCAAAGAGTGTGATAGTGTAAGTGTAGAACTTACAGGGGGAGATATAACGGAATGGTAAACTGTATTATACAATTCAGCCACTAGGTAGTACGGTGTATAAAATACCTTATTTTATAGAAGCGACAAAGGGTCCTGTGGCACCTTATAGACTAACAGAGGTATTGAAGCATAAGCTTTCGTGGGTCTGAGCTGATGGTGTCAAATTTGCAAATGAACTGAAGCTCTACAGTTTCTCTTTGGAGTCTGGTCCTGAAGTTTTTTTGCTGCAGGATGGCTACCTTTAAATCTGCTATTGTGTGTCCAGGGAGGTCACACTTCAGCTCAGGACTAAACAAAGACTATGAATGGCTAGCCAACT
Source organism: Chelydra serpentina (assembly GCA_037349315.1). NCBI lineage: Eukaryota > Metazoa > Chordata > Testudines > Chelydridae > Chelydra > Chelydra serpentina. The sequence continues at coordinate 53,538,522 of JBAIAC010000010.1, forward strand.
ACAAAAGCAGTTTCTCCTCCCTTGGTGTTCACACCTCCACTGCTAGAAGAGGGCCTCACCCTCCCTGATTAGCTTACCTCGTTATCTCTAGCCTGAATCTTCCCTGCACATTTATATCTTCCTCTGGACATTTCCACTGCTTGCATCCGAAGAAGTGGGTATTGACCCACGAAAGCTTATGCTTCAATACCTCTGTTAGTTTATAAGGTGCCACAGGACCCTTTGTCGCTTCTGCAGATCCAGACTAACACGGCTACCCCTCTGATACTTATTTTATACACAGTGCTCAAGCCTCAGCCATACCTGCCAGAGCATTAAAGGATCTTATAATGAACACATCTGGTGTGTATCTTGGCTACAGAGCTTTCTCTGGGCAAGCCACACCTGACAAAAGAACATGACAGCTTATTAAGAACTCCACCAACACCAGCAAGCCATTTTGTATAATTCTCTGAATAGCTGTCAGATGATAATCACTTTTGGTCATTACCAATCTGAGCAGAACTGGGGAGATGTGATAGGCAGGAAGAACAATCTTACCATTTCTACAATTTAGTGCTCTTATTGTTTCATTTATTATACTAAATACTTCACCTGTTGCTCTAGAACCATATTCTTTTCTAGTTCTGCATTGAAAACCATTTTCCTCATGTAATCCAGCTGTTTCTCCAGTAGAGAGCAGCGGGATTGTGCTGCACTTAACTGCACACTAACATCTGTGGAGAGACAGACAAACACAATGTAGAACAGTAGTTTTGAATGACGTTTAGCCTATCCCTCACTCTATGGTCTTGGAGATTTAGAAGTTTTGGTGTTGGTATTTTTTTTAATATAAAAAAAATGGTATTTGGGCTGGGCCAGTGAAGTGATTAACAGGGAGTATTTTAACATGTGCAAGACTCAGGATGTGTTTCCAGGCCCAGACCCTGATCTGTGTTATTATTGACTTCACAGGAGTTACTCACCATTTACACCAGTATAAAACTAATCAAATCTGGCTTCCTCGTACCCCCTCCGTACTTTTCATCAGATTGGGAGTACCATATAGCACCGAGTTCTGACCTATAGTGACGTCCTGGTTCTTTTAGAAGTGACACCGATGGACATCTCATTCAGCCAACCTCAGCAAGCAAATACCGATTGAGGGACTGCTCCCTGTCTTGAGGGCCTGAAGCTCTCATGGTCTCATGTGAAATAGCTATACTTCTCACAGAAAGAGCTACTGGATAGGTTTTATTGCATCCAGTGCCTAAAGCCGGTTTATTTAGCACCAAGCTGAAAAGTTATTCGACTGTCCAGACCAGACCAGGAGGATGAGGTAGACTAGGCTTTCTTCGAACAACTAACAGAAGTTTCCAGATCATAGACCCTGTTTTTTGTTTTTTGCTTGGAGCGACAAAAAAGCAAGAGCCGGCCCTGGCAGCAGAATACAGACCCTGAACTTCAGAAAAGCAGACTTTGACTCCCTCAGAGAGCTGATGGGCAGGATCCCCTGGGAGGCTATATGAGGGGGAAATGAGTCCAGGAGAGCTGGCTGTATTTTAAAGAAGCCTTATTGAGGACACAGGAACAAACCATCCTGATGTGCAGAAAGAATAGCAAATATGGTAGGCAACCAGCCTGGCTTCACAGAGAAATCTTCGGTGAGCTTACACACAAAAAGGAAGCTTACAAGAAGTGGAAACTTGGACAGATGAGTAGGGAGGAGTATAAAAATATTGCTCAGACATGCAGGGGGCAATCAGGAAGGCCAAAGCACAATTGGAATTGCAGCTAGCAAGGGATGTGAAGGGTAACAAGAAGGGTTTCTACCGGTATGTTAGCAACAAGAAGGTGGTCAGGGAAAGTGTGGGACCCTTACTGAATGAGGGAGGCAATCTAATGACAGATTATGTGGAAAAAGCTGAAGTATTCAATGCTTTTTTTGCCTTGGTCTTCACAGACAAGGTCAGCTCTCAGACTGCTGCACTGGGCAGCACAGTATGGGGAGGAGGTGAACAGCCCTCAGTGGTGAAAGAACAGGTTTAGGTTAAGGACTATTTAAAAAATAGGTTAAGGACTATTTAAAAAGCTGGACATGCGTGAGTCCATGGGGCCAGATGCAATGCATCCAAGGGTGGCGAATCTGATTGCAGAACCATTGGCCATTATCTTTGAAAACTCGTGGCGATCGCGGGAGGTCCTGAACAATTGGAAAAGAGGCAAATATAGTGCCCATCTTTAAAAAAGGGAAGAAAGAGAATCTGAGGAACTACAGCCTCACCTCAGTCCCTGGAAAAATCATGGAGCAGGTCCTCAAGGAATCCATTTTGAAGCACTCGGAGGAGAGGAAGGTGATCAGGAACAGTCAACATGGATTCACCAAGGGCAAGTCATGCCTGACCAACCTGATTGCCTTTTATGATGAGATAGCTGGCTCTGTGGATATGGGCAAAGTGGTGAATGTGATATATTTTGACTTTAGCAAAGCTTTTGATACGGTCTCCCACAGTATTCTTGCCAGCAAGTTAAAAAAAGTATGGATTGGATGAATTGACTCTAACATGGACAGAAAGCTGGTTAGATCGTCCGGCTCAACAGGTAGTGATCAACAGCTTTATGTCTAGTTGGCAACCGATATCAAGTGGAGTGCTCCAGGGGTCAGTCCTGGGGCCAGATTTGTTCAACATTTTAATTAATGATCTGGATGATGGGATGGATTGCACCCTCAGCAAGTTCGCAGATGACACTAAGCTGGGGGGAAGAGGTAGATATGCTGGAGGGCAGGGATAGTGTCCAGAGTGACCTAGACAAATTGGAGGATTGGGCCAAAAGAAATCTGATGAGGTTCAACAAGGACAAATGCAGAATCCTGCACTTAGGATGGAAGAATCCCATGCACCATTACAGGGTAGGGACTGACTGGCTAAGCGGCAGTTCTGCAGAAAACGACCTGGGGATTACAGTGGACGAGAAGCTGGATAGGAGTCAACAGTGTGCCCTTGTTGCCAAGCAGGCTAATGGCATATTGGGCTGCATTAGGAGGAGGATTGCCAGCAGATTGAGGGGAAACTATTATTCCTCTCTATTCAGCACTGGTGAGGCCACATGTGGCGTTTTGGGCCCCACACTACAGAAAGGATGTGGACAAGCTGGAGAGAGTCCAGCAGAGGGCAATGAAAATGATTAGGGGGCTAGGGCACATGACTTATGAGGAGAGGCTGAGGGAACGGGGGTTATTTAGTCTGCAGAAGAGAAGAGCGAGGGGGGATTTGATAGCAGCCTTCAACTACCTGAAAGGGGGTTCCAAAGAGGATGCAGCTAGGCTGTTTTCAGTGGTGGCAGATGACAGAACAAGGAGCAATGGTCTCAAGTTGCAGTGGGGGAGGTCTAGGTTCAATATTAGGAAACACTCTTTCACTAGGAGGGTTGTGAAGCACTGGAATGGGTTATCTAGGGAAGTGGTGGAATCTCGATCCTTAAAAACCTCTAAGGCCCCGCTTGACAAAGCCCTGGCTGGAATGATTTAGTTGGGGTTGGTCCTGCTTTGAGCAGGGGCTAGCACTAGGTGACCTCCTAAGGAATCTTCCAACCCTAATCTTCTATGATTGGTAAGGCAATATTTGGTTAAATTTTTATTTAAAAAAAAAAAAAATACAGACAAATTATGATGATGATTAGATAGGACTATACTCAAAGCTGAAACTAGAACCTGCATTCAGTAGCAGCTCATCAGAACAAACATGAGTACTCCTTCAGTTGAGAGACCTAACAGCTGTATTGACTATTTCTATTATTAGTACAGTGACAGGTTTGTCACAGATGTAGAGATGTCATGAATACCATGACTTTTCTTTGTGTCCAGGGTTTCACAGGCTGTGGAGGGGCACCTGGGCCATGGCCAGACCACTTATGCTTCTACAGCCCAATTTGGCACAGGCAATCCAGCAGCACCAGGGCCAGGCAGGGCAGGGTTGGGTCATCACAGGGGGTGGACCCTGCCTGCACTCTGTAGGAGGGAGCTGGGCTCGCCCTGTGGGACAGGAGGCATTGCTGTGAGGTGAGTGCAGGGTGGATTCATTCTGCAACACTCCCACCCCCAAGGCCTCTTTTCCCTCAGGGTCAGGACCCAACACCCCTCCCCCCCATGCACGCGCACACACAAATCCCTCCCCTACACTTTAAATGACACACCTGTGACTTTACATACCATTTCCCCCTAAACCCATGACTTTTACTAAATGTATTGCGATTGCTCCAGGATTTTTGATTTAAAACAAAAACAAAAAGTATGACAAATCTGCATCTCTAATTATCACCATTGGAGAGAGACCTTTTTTCTGTTGTATCAATTCCTCATGTGCTATATCTTTCTCATTTGTTTCATGCTGCAAAGTCTTTTTATACTGGGCAGCCTCAATGGAAAGGCAGCTCAGGTGATCTTCAGCCTGCAACCTTTCCAATTCTAGACGACGAATCTTTTCTTGAAGAGTTTTGAGGGCTGACATTAGAGCTGGTGAACAATTGAACAATTACAAGTTAAGTCTTTACAGTGGATTTAAAAAAAAAAAAAAAACACGTTTTACTGCATTGTAATATAGTGTTAGCCATTAAAAAATTGTATTGATTCTCAAAAAACAAACAAATGTTTAAAAAACCAATAAGAGTTATGAAATGACAGTGTACTTTACACATAAAAACCTTAACTGATATTTGAAACTTGGGGGCAATCCCACCTCCACTCCGAGGACCACCATGGACACTTCAGAGCCCAGTTCAACAAGGCAGGAGGAGGAAAGCGGGTGTGAGGGTGCTGAGGAAGAGGGCGCATCCCTAGATGCATGCAGCCAAGAGGAAGGTAGCCAGTCGCAGCGGACGGTGCTCGGGGAAGGACAAACACCAGAGGAGGTACCCGCTAAGCGGCTTTTATTTTGGGAAGGAAGTTGTACGGTGCAGGTTCTTGGGGCGAGGAGGGTTAGGGCTGCATGCATGTCTGGATGAGGAATAGGGCGTTGATGTGCTCTCTCACATCGCGGTAATCAGCCTCAGTGATCTCTTCAAAAGTCTCGTGCAGAAGCTGGGCAATGTGCTTGCGCAGGTTTCTTGGCAGAGCTACTGTGCTCCTTGTCCCACTCAGGCTAACGTCCACACCACTGTGCTGTGACAGGCGGGGGCACCATTCCTGCACACAGGAAAGCTGCATATAGGCCAGGGCGGAAGCCGCATTGTAGCAGAAGACCCTCCCTCACTTCCCAGGTCACCCTCAGCAGCGAGATATCTTCCAGGATGAACTCCCTTGAACCTTTGTATTTTCCCTACAAAAACCCTACTCACATTCCAGTAAGTGTGCTGATGCATGAATCCAACTCTGCATCAGTTCCACTGGGATTTCATCTTCTCCTGACTGATCATGCTGGTGGCTCTGCCTACCTCCAGCACTCAGGACCCTGAGCTACCACCTGGGAACACTTCAAGCTTCATGAAAGTTGGTGAGATCCCAGCTCTCTCTCCGTTTTCCTTTCTACCTCAGGTATTAACCTTCAATAATGTAACGGTTACGCTGGTTTAGGCTCTCCTTGTGTAATTATCACTATTATTCAATAAATAACTTTTATGGTTAAGCTGGTTGCTTCTCTCTGAACTTTACTCTTTTGTGTGTTTTTAGCTTCCCCGTTTACTCTGCAGCAATGCTTCTTTTATCTAAGCTAAAGATCCCTAGAGCGCCCAAAAATACTGTGGGGTTTTCTCAGCAAGTGAGTTACTACCAGTACAATTGTGACATGAAAGTGGGGATAGGGACGTGCTAAACCTGTGACATACAAGGGTGGCAGCTTGAAAGTGCTGCTCGACCCAGACTACTGAGTCCAGGGGCATATAAGGGTCGCAGCTTAGAAGTGCTGCTTGACCCAGTCGGCTGAGTACAGGGGCATATAAGGGTGGCAGCCTGGAAGTGCTGTTCGACCCAGCCTGCTCAGGCTTACTCTATTCCGATGCGGCACTTGTGGCACATAAGGGTTGCAGCTTGAAAGTGCTGCCTGACCCAGCCCACTGAGTCCAGGGGCATATAAGGGGTCAGCTTGAAAGTGCTGATTGACCCGGTCCGCTCAGACTTGCTCTGTTAATGTAAGTGTGTGTTCATCTGGTTCTGGGGCTGGAGGAACCCAGCCCTGGGGAACCTAGGTCCTGCAGGATAGCTCCTCTGGGAGGGGACTTGCAGAAGGGAGGAGTAGAACTCCATATGAAAACACAAGTGACACAAGCAGTACATTGATCAAATTAGAGCCCCCCCCCCCCCCCGAAGAGTAACCCTAATAAATAAGCATACCCCAAAGTTATGGGCAAATCTGGTAACACCACAGGGGAGGCGAGGGGGAATCCTGGATCTGAGAGGGGACCTAGGAGCACGTGCAGTGACAGTGGTGTGAGGTGAGTGTGCTGCTTGGGGGGGGGGGGGGGGGGGGGAAGGGGGAGTAATGCTAAAAAGAAAGTGATGAACTTCAAACTCTACAGCAGCATTCTCCTTTGCTTTCAGAGCACATCTCCAATTTTCAAGCAAAACAAATTTCACTGCCAAAGTTAGGAGAGGTGGCAACCAGCTTCTATGATTCAGTCCCAAGTCTGGGGATACTACTCACTCTCCACACAAGTCCAATGATCTAAACGACTAACATTCACAAGTAGAACAGACAAGGCAATTTGCTTAATAGAATTAAAAGAACACTTCTTTTGTGTGGCTTTACCTTGGTTGTTTGGGGCAGGAAGCATGTCATCAGTGATGGCTGTTACCTTCTTTGACTGGCTCTGGCCAAAGGTAGGAACAAACATTCTATCTGGAGGCTGCAGAAAACTTCCTATGAAACTTTGCTTTGATTCAGAACCCATAGTCTGTAGAAGGAAAGATATACATAATGCCATTATTTCCTAAATGGGCTATTATTATAGCACCAAAAACTAGTTCAAGACAGGGAATTGGACAAGCCCTAAGTATGCATCAAATGAAATTAATTTGGGTTGGAAAGCTGAGCTGAGCACGTCAGCTGGTCCTTCCCTCTACATTGTGTCAAGAATACTGTAGCTTAAATAGCTCCCAACAAATTCCTTTTTAAAAAAAAATAAAATTAAAAAAATCACCAATGAGAGAAATGCTACAGATTCCCTTGGCATCTTGTTGTACTACCGAAAACATTCTTAAATTTTTCCTTCTTGACTTCTAAACACATTTATTCTGTTTTTTAACTTGTTGACCAGGGAATAATGGACCCCTTTCCTAACATCCTCATATATTTACACAACAGTTATGTCTTATCTTTAATTTAGAATGAGCATGTCCTTTCCCCTACATATACTTTACCCCATCCCAAACCTCTGAATACACCAATGCAGGTGTTTTTTAAATAAAAATGTGGTGTCCAAAATTTAATACAGCTGAAACCTAATAATGGCCAAGCAAAAAACAACAACCTGTCTTCCTTTTCTTGATGTATATATGCTGTATTCCTAGTAATACAACCCAGTAAAGAGTCCCCCCTTTCACATTCCTCATTTTATCAGAAGCATATTTTCAAGGGTGTGTTTACTCTGCCTAAAATAAGACAGTTTAACTGTATTTGAAATACAGACAATGAAGTTTGGACTAGGTGATTTAGTAAAGTTGACCCTCAGAGCTCAGCCAAAAATGTTTATTCCAGGAGAACTAACTTAAGTTCCATTTGGATATTTAAACTAGAAATTAAATATTCAAGCACTGAATATTAGTTATGTATTCCACCCAAATGGAGGGGGAAAAAAGTGACAATAAGAACATGAAAGAAATGATTTCTTAAGTGTTTTTCAGACATGTTGGATTATTGATCTTGTATAAACAATATTTTGCTTACTGCATTACCTTACTTCTAATTTGACCTTAATGATGCTCAAGACAAATTAGAAACAAGTTTTAAGACTGCCAGTTGTTTCATGGTTTCTTAACCTTACCATTTCTTATGGTGCTTTATTGAAATATATCTGTTGGGTATAGATAGGCCTAACATCAAAACTCTCGGTCAGAACTTCGCAGCTCAAGTTCACCTCTATTCAGTCTTACTACTGCAATAGCGTTTTAATGATGAATTAATAAAACTGCCCTGCTACTGTAACTATGGATTGTTTGGAGAGTCTGTAGACAATCCTTGTAACATAACGGTTACTAGCCATCCATTCTTGACTCCATATTATCTCAAAGTCAGCCCAAATGCATAAGCCTCATTTTTACTCACATTCCTTATTTTTCTTTACTATTATTCACAAATTAATTTGTGAATTTCCAAGGCCTTATACAGAATTTCTTATTTCAAATTCAGCCTCTTTGGTTTTAACTTGGGTCCCAGGAACTTGGTTCTATGCTGTACTTCAAAAGTTATAATAGCCACAGAAGATGACAGCTTTTATCACAACACATCAGGCACGTGTAAGATTCCTTTAACAAACCTAAATAATTAAACTCAAAAAGAGTGAATACAATATCAAATTAGGCAAGTGTTAATTATACCATCACAGCTCAGTGGAAGACAATTCTCATTACAGAAAAGACACTTACTTTCAGGCCCAGTAATACAGTAAAACTGTGGTATCATACAGCAGATTAAAATACTGCAGCAGACTCACCTTTTCTTCCCGGTGTAGCAGAAAGAGGGTATTGTCTGCCACGGAAGATTATTTGCTGTATCACTTCCAGCATAAACCCCAATGTCTACTCAGCACAGCATCAACGTGGTTTCTGTTTAGACAAAGTAATTTACACCACTCATTTGGTGGAGTCACAAAAGGAACCATCTAAGGGTAGGTCTACACTTACCGGCTGGATCGGAGCGTCGGATCGATGTTCTGGGTTCGATTTATTGCGTCTTGTCTAGACGCGATAAATCGAACCAGGAAGTGCTCCCCCGTCGATGCTGGTAATCCAGCTCGACGAACGGAGTAGGCGGAGTCGACGGGGGAGCCTGTGCACCGCGTGTGGACCCCGGGTAAGTACGTTTTCATTCGAACTAAGATAGTTCGACTTCAGCTACGTTATTCACGTAGCTGAAGTTGCGTATCTTAGTTCGAATTGGAGGGTTAGTGTAGACCAGCCCTAACACGAAGAAGCAGCAAAACCACAAGAACTGCAGCATTTATCTAAATAAAATTAGATCCCACAAGAGAGTCAATTTGAAAAAAATATTCAAAACAGAAAATTTTTTCCAGAAAAAGTGGTCACAGTGTTGATGTTTCAGAGGGCATTTAAAACAGAAAAAGAGCCAACATCCTGGTATGCCGCATCTTCAAGCTACTCATGAAATGGGAGATTCTCTGTCAGATACCTTCCTCATGTTCTAAAGTGCTATTAAATAGATGCTATCAAGCTCAGAAATCTTCTGGGCAGTACATATCTGATTTCAAGACACTCACAGCTAACCCTTCAGAAGAACTAGAGCTGGTAGAGGTTTCCCTAAGACCTGGGACACAGCCAAACTGTCACTGTCCATCCACCCTGACAACTTTCGTTAGATAGTTTTAGCGAACAAATAATTTGTTCAAAATCGTGTACAAATCACCGTCCTTTCCTGGAGAGTACTTCAGCCCATAACATTCCAATGCAGTTTTATTGCTACTGACAACCACTGTATTCTAGGCTGTCATACAGAACACTGCTACATCATATCTACTATAGATTACAAGCCACGTTATCTACATTGAACCCCGCCACAATAGCTCTTACGGATGAGAAAACCTTCTTCACCAGGACAGGAGACCATATGCAGCCTTGATTACTAAGCAGCAGAGGATAAAATACAGTAGACAATTCTACTTACATGGGGCAGGAAGCACAGGAACACATAAGTAAGTTTGCATTACATTATCTCATGATCCTTTCTTTCCAGTTTATAGGAGTTTAATACCCAATGGATATAATTCGTTAGTTGAACAATTTACCAGGGGCTTAGATTCATATTCAGCATCACAACACCTAACTTTCAGGCACCTAGAAAAATCACAGGAACAACAATGCAATCCACAAAGCCTGAGTTAAGCACCTAAGCTCTCTATACAATGAATGGAGAGAGACAGGCACATTAGAATATGATCCACAAAAGACAGCATGCTACCTAGAGAGCTGCCTAACTTAGCCAATGGAAGACGCTGATGGCAGGGGTGTGTCTTAAGCTCCCCCCCTGTCCCCGACAAAAATGCCTAAGTCCCCATTGCAGGTAGGTGCCTATCTCTGCTTGTGATTCTCAGCTGTGAACCCTCTCCTGGAGTTAGGTGCCCCAGGTGTTTCTTTCCGAGCCGGGGGCGGGGGGTGGCTGGCCGCGGGCAGGGGGCTGAGCTACGGCCCAGGGGGTGGGGAGGCTGACTGCCACGGGGGCGGTGTTAGGTGGGGGGGGAGGGTGCAGGGAGGGCGCAGGACTGGTGCAAGGAAGTTTCGCCTAGGGCGCGAAACTTCCTTGCACCGGCCCTGCTCCCTCTATATATCTCCTGTTGAAGCTATCTCACTGTGGGTAAATAATTAGAGCAAGAGGAGTGGAACATGGGGCTTCCACTTCCCAGGGGAGTGCACTAACCAGCAGGCTATCGAGTTTCTTACTCTCTTTTTGCCCCAATTAATATTGATTTATACAAAGTGGAACAGCTTCAAACAGGAGAGACTGAAGGTGTTTTGTGAACTGCAGTGGTGCCTAAAAACAGGACTCAGCACAAAGTACCTTTGTGAATCCAGCCCCACATGCCTACTAGCAAGAACTAGATACAAAGAGAAGAATAAAGAGGTGTTCCCACCAGCAAGTCCAAGAGCAACACCCTATTAAGCAGCCCAGTTTTAGTCACCCCACCTGCCAAGAAGAGAGAGCGTGCTAAGATTTCAAAAGAGTGCTTTTCCTGGACCCTGCCAGAGTGCCAGTCCAGTCCCCTATGACCCTCTGCTTACCGGTATTCTGGCAACAAGAAGCGTGAACACATGGAAAGGATAGCAGCTTTGTCTCTTTTTCCCCACCCTACAAGCGTCTCACTGTTTCAAGGGAAATGCAGAAAGGCCTGTTAACCAACCCCTTCTTCCAGCCTCTTTTTTGAGGGGCCAGGGGGAAGCTCTTGGTCCTCAGGGAACAGTGGCTGCTGATGCTCAGTAAAGCATCTGCAGCAGCATGAAATTGGCAAGATTATTGATTGGTTTCACCAATGCCTCTGGAACAGGTCATCTGAAAACATTAGGGTCATTTTTGCATAATTTCAATCATCTGTCTTGAGACTAGAGGCTGTGTCATACTAGCTTTTTTGGCGCTAAGTCTTCCATCATTGCAGTTCCACTAGTGATAGCAACATTGAGAACCTGAGTGTAAAAAAGGGCATCATTTTTATCTGTGTAAGATTACACAGATAAAAGCAGAGAGTGGCAGACTGCAGTTTGTGGACCACTGGTACTCTGCAGGAAGCTGGCTGCTCACATGGAGCTGGCTCTCCTCCACATTTCCAGCTGCTAAACATTTAATTGAATGTGCTTATAGCCAATTTTTAATATTTTCATAGTATAACGCTTCCATGTAAGCAATTTCCAGAGTTGCCAAGGGGCTATTTTATTATCATGATTAGGAGGGAAGATTATCTCAGATATCATGATTTGAAAGGAGTGGCCCACAAAAATATTTGAGAATTCTTGATTTAGATGCCACACTATTGCTTCCATCATTTTTTACACCAGCAGGAGATTTTCTTTCCCCACCTCCTTTCCCAAAATGCTAGTTTAGACCAGACAAAATAGCATCAGTTTACATTCAGATCAGCTATTTAATGTTAGCCATTATGTAGCAAAGATATAAACTTTGTTTTTAAATGATAGTGAATTCTCGCTGCTGGATGTTGGGAGGCCTTTGTAAGCCTTGAATATTATTTTATACCAATATTTATATTTAGTTTGCTTAATATTTGTAGGGTGATTAGTTTAACACCCAAATTTCTCTCTTTTCAGGAATGTACCATAGCTTATAATGGATAATTAATCGTTCTCTATATGTGTATTTAACTACTCAGCTACAGCACTGACGGTCCCATGCAGACATCTAAATAAAGCCTGAACCAATAACAAATGATTCTCCAGGAAACCTACTGTATTCAGCCCAATGTGACAATAAATATTTATCAGGAAATAAGTAAGTAGCCAGCGAAAATTCAGGTATGATCTGTTCCATTTTTTCCACTTTTACCCTACATTGTTTGCATGAAGTCTCTGTCCAACACTGAGGGCAGGTCTACACTACAGGGCTAGGTCAACCTAAATAATGTAGCTGGAGTTGACATAGCTTAGGTCAACTTATTGTGGTGTCTACACTGTGCTGGGTCGACGGGAGAAACTCTCCTGTCGACTTACCTTACACCTCTCATTCCGGTGGAGTACTCGAGTAGACGGGAGAGCGATCTGTGATCGATTTAGCGGGTCTTCACTAGACCCACTAAATTGACCCACGGTCAGTAGCGTAGTTGGGGGGGGGGGGGAGCGGGAGCGGCTGCTCCCCCACTGAGCAGAAGCGGCGCCTTTTTTGTGCTCCGACGCCTTTTGCTCCTGCGCTGCAGCCAGAGCGGAGCTTCTTTTTTTTTGCTCCTGGCGCCTTTTTTTTTTCCTCCCGATGCTTTTTGCTCCCGACGCCTTTTTTTAGCTCCGCTCCTCCTGTGCTCTAAACCTGGCTATGCCACTGCCCACGGTGGATCGATCGCCACAGCGTAAATCAGGGATCTCAAACTCAAATCACCACGAGGGCCACATGAGAACTAGAAAATTGACCTGAGGGCCGCATCACTGAAACCTTTTCATACAATGATATAGTCAAAAATGAAAAAAAATAATAATAATACAGTATTCTATTCAAAGTCAATGTATTAGCTTTTTAAAAACTGTAATGCAGAGAGAGGTTTTAATAAAATATAAACACTCAGTAATGTTTGGAGCTTGGCTGCCAGTGGAGTCGGCGCCTATGGCGGGCTGCAGGAAATAACTCTGCGGGTCGCATGTGGCCCGCAGGCCACGTGTTTGAGACCCCTGGCGTAAATCCAAGGTAGGTGTAGACATACCCTAAGTGCTAGTCTACACTAGAGAAGTTACACCATGTAAGGAGGTGTAAAAGGATAAATGGACACAAATCAGATATAAGGAATGGCAATATACAAAAGCCTGTAGGAGAACACTTCAACCTCCCTGGACACACAATTGCAGACTTAAAGGTAGCCATTCTGCAGCAAAAAAACTTCAGGACCAGACTCCAAAGAGAAACTGTAGAGCTTCAGTTCATTTGCAAATTTGACACCATCAGTTCAGGACTAAACAAAGACTCTGAATGGCTAGCCAACTACAAAAGCTGTTTCTCCTCCCTTGGTGTTCACACCTCAACTGCTAGAAGAGGGCCTCACCCTCCCTGATTAAGCTTACCTCGTTATCTCTAGCCTGATTCTTCCCTGCACTTTTATATCTGCCTCTGGACATTTCCACTGCTTGCATCCGAAGAAGTGGGTATTCACCCACGAAAGCTTATGCTTCAATACCTCTGTTAGTCTATAAGGTGCCACAGGACCCTTTCTCCCCTCCTTACATGCGACATAATAATTAGGTAAACTTACCTCATGTAAAAGGGTAATGATTAATTGTCCATTATGAGCTATGGTACATTCCTAAGTGTATTTAATGGATCATATACATCACATATTAGATAGACAGATAGACAAGTGCATAATCAATATAAATGTAGGCCTAGTTTAGTTTGGTTCATCAGACCTTTGAATAACCTATTTTTGGAAAGGAGTGCAAGACAACTTTTTGGCCAACTAAGTATCCTGTTATTTCAATTCTTGAAATATATCGTAATTATATGATGGATGAATATGGCGGTTCAACTATTAAGATTAACAATAAGAAAACTATTAATAAGTAGATAATCAAGTTATATAATTTAGGGTGTAATGCAGAATCTTATATTTGGTCATAGAACATTATTACTCGTTATGTAATGAATCAGAGGAGGGGGTGTTGATAAAAATATGGTGTGATCTTGGGCATAAAAGTGTACTGAAACTTGAGTCTTTGCCTTTGTTTGTGTACAGCCTTGTCTGTATGTACTAAGCCAGATCACTGGCAGGTCACACTCAACTGATCACAGAGGTGTGGTACTTTGTACCTCTACGGATATAAACCTGTTCCTTGGATCTGAACTCTGGAGTTAGCAGTGGTTTTGTCTGGTACAGCAAGCAGTGGCTGTCTGCTTTGCTGGGTTCATAAAATAACCTGTGGGCCTGGTTGGTGGTCCTGAAAGCAAACTTAACACACCAGTGTGGCACTCTGTACCTCAAAGTAGCACCCTGGAACCACCATATTCACCCATCATATAATTATGCTATATTTCATACAAAGCATGCCATATAAGAAGATATATGAAAAGTCATGATCTTCTGAAACCCACTGTTCTGTCAAAATATGTATATCGTTTGTGTGTATGAAGTTATGAGTTTTTGTTGTATGGTTGTTACTGAAATATATTGCAAGTTTGAGAGTCTCCACTGCTAGTTCTCCAGTGACAAAGGAGGTGACCCATTAATGGTGTTAAATAACCATTAATCAGCAGGGGAGCTGTAATCAAGGGATTTACAATGCTGTAAGAGGGCTATGCAATCACCACACAATGGCGGATTACTCAACTCTGTGACTCAGCAAAGTCCACTAGGACATGTCTGGGTTAGTGTTTTCCAGGCACACAGACTGAGGGTATAAAATAGAATAGAGGACAATGGCATCATGCTTTTACCTTTCTTCTCCCCGACCTACACTGGAAGGAACAAGAATGCTGGGAAGAGAAAGACCTGAACTGAGGAGAATGGTCCCAGGCGTGAAGGGAAAAACTGTGTATTAAGAACTATAACCTATCTGTAACATCCAGTGGCATGAGAAAAACTGCTTGGCTTGATCCAAATACTGCCTAGTCTAATAAAGTTTAAGATTTATACTGTGTGCCTCTCTTTTGTTTGCTTTGGTAACTATCTGACCTTTTGTGCCTGCCACTTATAATCACTTAAATTCTATCTTTCTGTAGTTAATAAATCTGTGTTATATTTCCACCTAAAACAGTGTGTTTTCCTTGAAGTGCTTGAGAAATCTCAGCTCAGATTACAAAGGTTAGTGTGTGTCCTCTCCACATTGAGCGGGGGCAGACTGGATAATAAACTTACACTGGTCAGGCATCTGACCATGGCAAGACAGTATATTCTGGTGGTGCGAAGCTGGGGGGAATTGGGTGGTGCCTTTCTCTGTGTGATTTTTGAGTGGCTCAGGGAACATTTATGCAATTTAGCTAGATGTGCCACTCCACATGCTGTTGTACTGAGTGGCGGAAAGGGGATTGCTGCTTGTTACTAGCAAAGCTTTGAGAGAGACACAGCAGGCTGGAGAGTTAAGAGGGCACAGTAGTACCCCAGTTGCAGGTTGTACCCCAGGGATCCCATCACAGGCCTGGTTGGTAGTCCTGAAAACATTCTTACACACCAGTATAACTGTTGGTGAGGAGTTTAATTTTCAGCAATAGTTACACCTTAGCGTGGACACAGTTATACCATTCTAAAAGGTGCCTTTTACTGTTCTAGCTAATTTTGCTTCCCAGCTAGAACTTTTGTACGCACTAGGGAGGTTTGCCACTTGAACTATACCAGTATAACTGAAGTGGCAAAAACCTCACAGCCCACAGACCCTGTGCATAAAGGGGAAAAACAGAGGACCTTGGCATATGGGAAGGGGAAATGGAGGGGCACACAACCAATGGGATGGGGAATGGGGTTATTGGATGGGGGTGCACACAGCCTCTCTAGCATGGGTGGTTGGAGGAAGTTCTTGGAAGAGTGGGACGGGAGTGGTATGAATGGAGCTTGTGGAGGGATACAAGGAACCTCTGGTATGTCTAGAGTGACCAGACAGCAAGTGTGAAAAATCAGGACAGGGGGTGAGGGGTAATAGATGCCTATAAAAGAAAAAACACCAAATATCAGGACTGTCCTTATAAAATCGGGACATCTGATTACCCTAGGTGTGTCCAATGCACTTGGACTGAAGCTACAAAGCATGTGACTTTCTAGTCAGCAATACTTCCTTTCTTCCTTCCCCCCACCCGTGCCCTTGGCCTGTCTCATTAGGTAGGCACAGAACTTTCTCTAACTATAAGTTTTACAGAGCCTAGCACAATGATGATGCCCCATCTCAGTGGGTGGCCTTTGTATTTGTAATACAAATAAACAATGGTGGAAAATTAATTTTTAACTTCATTATGAATATATAAAAGAGGCCCAAGCAACTGAAATCTAGTTAATTAAGAGAGGAAGTAATTTTTTATTCAGACTATAAAAATTTGGATTGTTTACAACGATTTAACTGAAATAGGACAGGGTTTTTTTTAAGATACAACCACCTCCATCTCTTCAAAGAATGCCTGGAAAATCCCCAAAAGGAAGAACGATCCCACCACCCAGACTTGACATTCCTGATATTTCTAGAAGATAAAAGACAGGGGGGAGGGAAGTATTTTGAAGCAACCTTTCAAGCTATCTAAGTAGATCATATACGACCACAAACCCATTTTTCCCTTTGCGGGGCAGTCTTTAACCAGCTTGTTGTTTGAGCTGTAGGCTCCTAAGGCCACAAGAGAGATGTTGCTCACCTGCCTCCATTAGCGAGGTTTCCATGTCTCTTCACCACACCTGCCGTATAAAAGCAACCCCCCACGCCAAGCGGGGGTGTTAGCAGCAGCCCGATGACCCGATCTACCACCCGCGTCCAGACAGCTCCGCGCTCCCTTGAGAGGCTCCTTTCCCTGGGTCCCCAGAACCGCTGCGGGGACGCGCCGATGAGACCGGGGTAGGGGGGGTTGGACACCCAGCCACCGGGTCTCCTAACGCAACTGAGGCCCAAGCGCCCGCCGGAGCAGGCGAAGAGCAGCGCCGTGCCTGGGTTCTGCCGCTGCTAGTCCCTAGAGCCACCTGCCCGAGCCCCCGGGAGGGTGCGCGAGCGAGACCCGGGCCCCCGGCGCTGGAGCGGGGGCTGCAGTTGCCGCAGGCGGATTGCGCGGAAGGGCGCGGGGGGCCCGAGCTAAGGGGGAAGGCAGGATGAGCCGGGTGAAAGAAGAAGGGGGTGACGGGGACCAACCCCCCCCGCAGCGCCGCGTTACCTGCTCTCGCCGCCTCCCGGCCCGCGCTAGACTCGCTGCTGCTGACAGGGCAGGGCTGCCTGGTGCCTGGGCCCAGCTTTAAATGTGCCGCCTTCTCTCCCGCTCTCCGAGCCGCGCCCGGGCCCTCCCCTCAGCTCGCTCGGTGACTGGCCTGTAGCCGTGGCAGGCGGTTGGGGCTCCTCCCCTCCAGCGGTGCCCTCTAGCCCTGCTTAGAGCGGAGCTAGCCGATACCCTTTTCCAGTCGCCTGCCCCGCAAGGGCTCCCCAGCTTGTTCAGCCCCCCAGCATTTCCCTCTTGTAGAGCGGACCCGGCCCCCACCTGTGTCCCGTATTAGCTAACTGGCCCTTTGCTAGCAACACATGCCCTTCAACAAGCGGCTAATCTCCCAGTGTACACAAAACTAAACTGTTTTCAACCCCACCTCAGATATCCGCAACATCAACCTCTAGCCCTGTCTGGATTTGCTCTTTGGGGAGTGTGCTACCATTGCTTCTCTGCAGGAGTCAGGAGGCCAAGGGAGATTTTACCACCAACTCATCTTGCCCTGCATTGAGTAGGAATTAGATAACTGGGTGGTAAGAACACTGGTGCCTCATCTGCACTAGCACTGGTGGGGGCTTCAGCACTGCTAGAGGAACAAGGTCAGATTTCCAGTAAAAGTCTACTTCAGTTTTTGGGTCATAGGGATCCAAACGTGTATTGTCAATCTCTGATTAGACTATGGCCCATGTTGCTCTCATTTTTGGGACATACAGACAGATGGTAACCCATAAAAACTGCATGGCTCAGTAACACTATCTTATTTTAAATAAAACACCTGGAGAATGTAAAATAGGTGTATTGTCAAGTATAGGAAGTGATTATGTATCAGAGGGGAAGCCACAAAAACAGGTGCATGTGAAGAAGGGTTTTTTTTACCCATTAAAGCTTATGCCCAAATAAATCTGTTAGTCTTTAAGGTGCCACCAGACTCTTCATTGTTTTTGAAGAAGTGATTATAGATCTTTAGCACAAATTACCACGTCAATGATACCTGAATTATTAGACACCAATAACGTGCTCAACACTACAGAAGGACAAAGTCCAGTTATGACCTCTTATAATCAAGTAATTATGACTTTCACAAAAATGTTGAAAAGTGGAAGCCTGAAAATGTTTGGCCACATTGGACCACATGTAGTTTTAGTTTATTGAAAAACAACGCATTTTAAGGGTTTTGTTAAGATTGGTGAATAGTGCAGGCCTATAGTCATACTGTTTCCACACAATTGACAATCTAGACATCCTCCATCCTGTTTTGTAACTGTTTCAAACCTGATTTGTCTTTCGAAGGTACCAATTGTGCAAACTGTGATGGCTTCTGTGATGCAAACTTTTACAAATGTAAGGCATTCTATTTTGATTGATTTTCACTCTCTTTTCTCTTAAAAATAAAGCTAAGATACTAATTTGTAGTTTGGGAAAACAAAGCTATCCATCTTCAAAACTGATCTATTGGGTGTGCACAGTCCATAGTTTTATTCACCTTTGAACCCATTAAACCCTCAAATGTACTGAAGGAATGACTCGCTGTTTATCTTGACACATTAAAACAGCAATTCGGTTTAATTGCAACAACATAGGCAGTACCAAGAAACTCCCAGTATGTTGGCTGCTGCTTTATCCCCTTGAGACAACTGTGGCTGGCAAGAGACTGCTTAGATGTCTGTTTTGTGACACAATCCAAATAGGTCTCCATTGTTTCCTCCTCTCCCCGCCCGCCGTGCTTTGTTTTCCACCGGGAACTAAGAGAAAGGTTAAACAGCTGTATAGTCTATCCTAATAAGTTATTTTAAAACCAATATCACGCTGATATGCAAGAGGAAAGAACTGCTCTCCCCCACTTGGAAAACATATCATATGCAAACCTCACCCGACGCATTGAAGGCTGAGGTCTAAATTCACGGGAATGCCCATTCACTAAGCCCTGCCACCACCATTTTAACTAGCACGTACTATAATGCTGCTCAGAGCAAATCTAAGGATTTTTCACCAGTGTAATTAAACACCAGGACAAAGGGGGCGGGAATTTTCCCTAATCAAGACAAGCTAGAAACATGGTGGAGGTGGCGGCAGCGGCCGCCTATCTATGGTAGGGCACCCACTGTCACACCTCCCAACATTTCAAGTGGCTAAAGTGGGACAACTGGTCATAGTCAATCCCTGTGGAGTCATCCCCACTACAGCCACTGGCCTCAGAACCTTGCACACCTGTGCCATGCTCAGTCCCCACCATCCAGCCCAGCCTGCTCGGGAGCAGCATCGCTCCCCAATTCTGATCTCCCTTGCAGCTGTTGAGCATACCCGAGGAGGCTGAGCATACCCAAGAGCAGTTGAAGCTGCCATCCCTATCCTTTTCCCTGCCAATTGTACACACTGTGCACAACGTGCATATAGCATCAGGTACCACTGAATGCAGGAAGCATTCTACTTTAACCAGGACAGGGAGTGTTGGGCATCAAAGTCCGACAGTCCCACAAAACTCAGGACTATTGGGAGGCATGCCCACTGTTGCTAACAGTCACGGGGCTACATCAGTGCTAACCCTGAGTTGGCACAACACTTAAGCACATATTTAACTTTAACCATGTGTTTAAGTCCTAATGAAGTCCCACTCTAAATGGGTCTTAAGCAGGTGATTAAATGATTTAGTAAATCAGTGGCTCAGTGACAGAAGAGAATTAAAAAACAAACAAAAAAGCAAACAAACAGAGAGGACCTATTGGAGTAGTCACCTTTTTGTCTGCAAGGTGCATGCTTGATGATAGACTCAGGATTGGATCAACACACAGAGCTTTCAGGACTCCACTTTTTTGATCAAGCCACTGTGGAAGTTGTATGGAAACCTCTTCATTCTTAAGCCGAAAGACTCATGCAAAACTTCTCTTGGGGAAAAAAAAAAAAAAAAAAAAAAAAAAATGATTAGATTTACAATTGTCTCTTAGTAGAAAGAAAGTTAAGGGGGAGGGGGAAAGAGTGGAATTACTATTAGATATATTGAAATAAGGCTGGGAAATAACCAGTGTTGAGGAAACCAAATATTTTGTAAAGCAATCTTTTCGGCACTAAGGTCCCAATCCTGTGAGGTATCCAATGAAGTATCCATTGAGCCAAATCCTCCACCCATTTAAGTTAGAGTTTTGCTATTTATTTAATTGAAGTCAATAGACCCAATTCCACATCTAGTATGGTTTTTCAGTCATAAGTAATTAATAAAATCAGGTCCTAGGTGCTGTAGGAAAATAGCATTCAAGTAAATTAACCGTAACTCTTCTACACAACTAAGAGCTGAATTTAGCAGTTACAGGGACTATGTTACAAGCTTAGATTTATTAACAATTGCCATATTAGCATGCAACAAGACAGACCTAGGATACATTATCCACAGTTAAATTTCCTTTCCTTAAATCACTCAATAATAATTAAATAACTCCTCTGCAGTGAGGAAATAAGAGTTGTCTACAAAGAACAAGCATATAAATTAATAAAATACCATGTTTCTTCCTAATAAATCCTTCTCATACCTCTTCCCTCCAGTCATTCCCATCTCCATCATCCATTTTCCCCATTGTTCTCCTTCATCCTCCTCTCTTAACTAATGTTTTTTCATCCCTCTTTCATTTGTTGCTCTTTCTTCTTCCTCCAATCCCCTTTTTCTCATATCTTGTTCTGCATTCACTAGCAACAAAACATTATTTGCAATGAAATAAAGAAGCAGTTTCTTTCCATTCATAAGAAGCTCTATTTAATTTCTTCCTCTAATATTTAAGGCCCACTCCTGAGAGGTGCTGTATACTCTTAAAGCTGATTGGGATTTAAGTGCACACATCACCCCCAGCAGAAAAATATAACTATCGCCTTTCCAACTGTGTTTGTTTTCAGGCCTGCAGTGCTATTGATATTACCATGC
The DNA here is from genome assembly GCA_037349315.1 of Chelydra serpentina. Lineage (NCBI taxonomy): Eukaryota > Metazoa > Chordata > Testudines > Chelydridae > Chelydra > Chelydra serpentina. The sequence continues at coordinate 53,559,648 of JBAIAC010000010.1, forward strand.
TATCTTCCATCTGCTGTTTACTCACCTGGCTCTCTTCTCTTTCACCCCACAACAATTTGCATTTGCCAATTAGAGCAGAAGCAGTACTAGAAGCCTTCTAGAGTGTGTGGAAGGTCTGAGTATCCTGGCAGATTGGTAAGCAGGAGGAAATAATTAGGCTTAGAAAATTAAGGCTCAGATGTTATGGGGGATGGGAATCAGTTCTCATTCAAAATAGGAGGGAAACCATCTTCATGTGGGAGGACTATGGCAATAACAAAAGGGTTAAACAATTATATTGATCAGAAGGGCAAGTGTAATAGCAAACAGAAAGACATATTTGGGCTAGAGTAGGGCAATTCTAGGAGTAGGTGGTTTGTAAAGACAATTATAATGGAGAACTAATGCGTTAGGGAATAGTTATTCCCAGTATTGACTTATTCTGAAGTATATTAATAGGAATGACAAAGGGTCCTTTGGCACCTTATAGACTAACAGAGGTATTGGAGCATAAGCTTTCGTGGGTGAATACCCACTTCTTTGGATGCATCCGAAGAAGTGGGTATTCACCCACGAAAGCTTATGCTCCAATACCTCTGTTAGTCTATAAGGTGCCACAGGACCCTTTATCGCTTCTACAGATCCAGACTAACACGGCTACCCCTCTGATACTTGATTAATAGGAATGTCATATGTAAGACACACAAAGTAATTGTTCCCCTCTACTTGGCACTGATGAGGCCTTTCCTAAAGTACTGTGTCCAATTCTGAGTGCCACATTGTAGAAAAGATGTGGGTAAATTGGAAAGAGAGCGGAGAAGAGCAACAAAAATGACAAAAGATTTACAAAACCTGACCTATGAGGGAAGATTTGAGAAACTGGGTATATTTAATCCTGAAAAAAAGATTGGGGGGGGGGGGGGCGCGGGGATGACGTGATAATAGTCTTCAACTATAGTAAGGTCTTTTATAAAAAGGAGAGTGGTCAATTCTTTACTGTTTCCACTGAAGATAGAACAAGAAGCAACGGGCTCAATCCCCAGAAGGGAGATTTAGGTTAGATATGAGGAAAAACTTTCCAACTATAAGAATAGTTAAACTCTGGAATAGGCTTCTAAGGGAGGTTGTGAAATCCCCATCAATTGGGGTTTTTAAGAACAGGCTAGACAAACATCTGTCAGGGATGGTCTAGGTATATTTGGTCCCACCTCAACGCAGGGCCCTGCCAGCCCTACACTTCTGTGATAAGCACTTTTAGAGGAGGATAGTTTTTGCCTTTTACCTCTCAAATATTTAATGAGACTATTGGAAGATGAGTCTTGTTGCAACTTGCTGCCATGGGCAGGTGAAACAGCTTTATTTTGCTTTCTGATGGCCTCACTATTTCTTTAGAATTTGTTTCTGAAAAACACTACTTTCCCCAAAAAAGTTTTGTCATAAAACATGCTCCCCTGGATACCTCTTAATCTATCCAGTAGACGGGGTAGATTTTCTATCATGTAACTAAGAGAGCATGAAATGAAATAGTATAGAAACACATAATTTTAAAGACTGACCCCATCAATTTCCCCCCACAGCTGAAGATTCAGCAACTTTTGGATAACAGGAACCACATTCTCCTTTTGTATACTGGACTTTTGAGAAGAAAAATAAGAAACAAAACATGCAAGACCAGTTTCAATCATGGCAACAAACAAATATCCAAGCCAGTTTACAGCCCAAGCATCTTTCAGCTAGCACTTCCAACCAAGAATTTTTCACTAGGCTTCTCTTAGGGCCATACTTACAGGCTGCTGCTTGGCTTTCTTGCTGCCTCTGAGTCTCTGCCAGTTCCTTGTTTACTCTCCCAGCTATACTTTTTTCCACACTTATCCCTACTTGGTCAGAACAATACATAGTAGAACCTTCTGCTCATATGGTCCTACTTTCTAGGCAGACTCCAATTTGCATTTGATGCAGGCCCTTTAACTGTTCCTTATAGCAATCTTAAATGAAGGGCACATTCACACATTGATTTTACCAAGATTTTAATTCAGCCCATAACAAGGTTTATCCCATTTTACAACTGCACTAGTATTGCCAATCCTAATCATTCATAATCCTGAGGATCCAAAAATCATGAAATTGGTTTATAAGGCACAATTTAAAAAAAGATTAGGTTATTCACCTTCTAGTTTTTAAATCTTTAGAATTAATGTTTCCAAGCTTTCCTCCCTAACCATGTGGGCTAGAAACTTATTTTTTTAATGGAAGGTGAGAGCCTTACATAATCACATGATTCCAGGAGCTGGGGCTTCAAGAAAACAACCAAAATTGCAGGAGTTGACAATACTCTATAAATACACAGCAAGAGGTATTCTTTACCCTGAATTGTTTACAAACCAATCAGACACACAAGAGGTTGGGGGAGGAGGGATAGAGATGAGGACACTGGCATGGAAAGGTAAAGTGACTTGTCCAACGTCACAAAGCCCTGTCTTCCCGACCCTTGCCATGACACTGGGTATAGAGGAGGTAGGAGCACTGTAACCGGATTTGCGTTGATCCTTGTGATCTCCCTGACACATCAGGATCAGGGCAACCAGCCCTCTTCCCCGCCTCCAGCCCATAGCCTAGTCTATGCACATTGCCTGCTGGGAGCTGTAGTTTTATTTAACAGGCGCAGGAGTTCGGCTGGACTACAAATCCCAGTAGCCCTCGCAACAGAGAGCGGCTCCCCAGCCCGATTCCCCGTCTCTTCGTCATCGTGATTGGCTCCGAGTTATGCCTCTGAAACGTCATTGGCTGAAAGGGCTTGTCTGTCACCAAGCGGGCATGGGACAGGTTGGGATTTTACAGTTAGGCGAGGGCTGGGCGGGGCTACTGTCATTGCGGGAAGGCGGACGGCGTGTGCGCTCGTGGCTCGCTGCTCTCCTAGCGGAGCCCCGAGCACAAGGGGGGCGGGGTCCGCGTAGTTCGCTCAGGCTGCTGCCGGGGAGCCGGCCCGAGCGCCCAGCCGTTCCCGGGACGGGACCGCGGCGCTGCCTGCACCGGTGCACCCTGCCCTGAGGCCGGGGTTCGGGAGCCGCCCGGCCCCTGGGGCTGAACCGCCTGAGCCGGGACGTGCCCTCGGGCGTGGTGGCAGCGCCTCCTCACCCGCTTCTCCCTATGGGAAGCTCCCCGGCTCTGCAGCAGCGGGGGCTGAGCCCTGCGCGCTGATTGCAAACCCCCCTCGTCCCTGCCTGGACCTTCGCTGCTGGGGACGCGGGGGCTGCCCGGGCTCCAGCGAGAGCAAAGCTCCGCAGCCCTCCTCACCTGCCGGCCTCCGCCCCGCTCGCCCCTGCCCGCGCTGCCATGGTGAGGGGGGGCCGGGCCCCCTGCGCCGAGAGCAGCATCTGCCCGGGGAGGTGAGGCGCGTGGCGGCTCTAAGGGCGAGAACTGACACAGCGGGGGACATCCGCGGGCTGGTGGTGACATCCATGGGCTGGGCCCGCACTTTATTTTCCCTCGCGAAGTGCTGTGGTTACTTCTACACGAGGCGAAGCTGGTGAAGGTTTGGGCGGCCTGGGGCCGATCAGAGAGCGAGGGAGGATGGAGGAGAGAGAGGGAGAGGTGAGGTGGGATGGGCTGTGCAGCAGGGATGCCAGCACCAGAGACGCTGCCTTGGAAAACATCCTGCAAGCTGTTTTGAGGAGAACAGCACACATTTCTCCTGTAAAGGAGGATCCTCCTCCTGAGTTTTTGGAAGGACGCTTGGCTTCTGCTACAGCTGTGGACAGATTGAATGAGATGCTGGCTCGCCTGCTCATGCTTTCCATGAGATGCCCCTTTAGAGACGTGAGAGAGAAGACTCTGTCTATCCTAAGCAATGTTCAGGTAAGAGTCAGTGCCCCTTTCAGCAAACACCCCTCTAACTTTTTATCTCTAAAGAATCTTAGAATTCCTCACATTTGTAACTGGTGTTATCGTGATGCAGAAAATAACATAAGGGTGTTGTGCATCTTCACCTGTAAACACAGGAAAGCATTCGTTTTTGACTCTATAGACTGTTGTGATGTTCAGTCCATTAACAGAATGATTGTTACATTTTTAAGATTAGCTTCTAAATAATTACTTTTTTATCAGTGTTATATACTCAACTGATACAACTAAACTTCACCAGTATTTTGGTTATGTCTTAAGTTATACAAAGTTATTCAGAAGTTGTCTACGAAGAACCTCATGTTTCTACATGGGGAGAAGTGCTGTCTGTTGGACATAATCATCTCCTTTTGCAAATGAATTCCCGTGCAAACTTTCGCAATGAAAAGTGGGTTTATTGTTGGGACACAAGTACCTCCAGGACTCAATAATATATTTGTCAGATGTTACCAGGGCTGTGATTATGCCAGTCTTATTAATACAAAATCAAGAAGGATTCACATGTTTGCGAACTAAAAATAAACAAGATTAGTATGGGAAAACCTCAGATTTAAGATTATTAGAAAATAGCATGTTTTTAAAGATCTTGATTTCTCCCCTGAAGCTTATTCTCAAACTGTCATCTTGATTAATAAGGTCAGTCTGTTAAAAATGAAAATATAAATCCCAAGTCAAATAGAAATAATCATAATTGTTGGTGATAAATTCACAAAGACTCAAGGGTTTGATCCTGGGAAGAACTAAACTAAACCTCTATCATGAAAGTTAAGGTCTTTTTTCAAGGGTGTGTAATTATATGACCAGGCGATCTTTTGCATATAGATATAACTCATGCTGATATGCATATCAAAGCAACATTTTGGCAATCAAAATGATAAATCCAATATAGTGCATGAGGAATCACTTTCAAATCTCCTCATATTAACACTTTTGTTTAATGATAAGCTAAATGAGATCCAAAGATGTAAGATTGAAATATTGTTAGATAAATATTTTTCCCCAGTAAAGAAATTCAGATTAGGAATAAGGCCCAACCTTTTAACACTGAGGGTAATTAACCATTGAAAGAAACCAGACTAGATGCCTTTTTGGAAGATCCATTTTACTGAAACACAAGTTATTGGGCACAATACAGGGCTGACTGGGTGAAGTTCCATGGCCTGAGGTATACAGGAGGTTAGACTGATGATCTAATAGTCCTTTCTGGCCTTAAAAGTTATGAACTATGAAAGTTTCTGAAATGTTTGAAAATTGAAACCTTGTTTGGGGATTTTGCTATGGGCCTTTAAAAAGCCAAGAAACTATCTGGCAGAATGTTATCAGTTCACTAAGAGTTTGGATGTAATAGATCCAAATCCAGAAGTCACATGACCATATATAAACTATTGTGATTAAAAAATAGGTAATGGATGATAGATGAAAGGGCTGCAAGATAGCAGACTGTTTGCTCCTAAAGAAAAAGACTACAATAAAGATCTCATAGCAAACTTAGGAGAAAGTGAAATCACACACAAACTAATACCCACTTCTTTGTTCTCACTTATTCGACAAGTGTTTTTCCCCCCAATGTTTTGGTAATTACCTTTGAAGGTGTTCTGATTAATTTTTTATGCCTATAAATCAATCCATAATTTGGTTAGACTTCAGCAAACGTTTGACCTTTTTGATCTTTTTCTACTTGATTACTGTCTCTAAACCTTTGAAGCAGTAATTTGGAGAAGTGAGGTGGAAAATCTAAGTAGTTTGTCAGTCCCTTAAAGAAGCCATTAATATTTTAGAGGGAATTCTTGGGGAGATGCTCTTATTTTCATCTAAAACTAAAAGTTGAAATTGGTGGCAATACCTGTAGATTTTAATAAAACTTCAGAGCAAATGCCACCAAATGGCCTTTGTTGGCCAACAGTTATGTGTGGGAGGCCACAACAGCCTCCCTGAATGAACCATAATGAGTTTTGCATCAAAATTGTATAATACTCATAGGAAAGCATTGCCCTTGTGGTGGTTATGGAACAGTATTGCTGGGAGATCAGGACTGGATTATTTCTTCCATTTTGTAGACTGTGGTTTGTTGGCTGTGAAACTAAGGAAAACATTACATACCCATCATCAAGCGCCATTTTCGCCCAAGTCCCCAATCAGCTACATTCTGCAATGAAGATAAAAAGAAATGTTTTATGAAACATTGTTTACTTGTGAAACTTGCTATTTTTAGATTAACAAAGTGGTAAATAGCTCAGTGAAATTTAAAAATGGTTTGACATTTTATAGGAATAGCATCTGCTCTTTAGCTAGTATAGAATTAAAAGGTCTATTAATCCATATTTTAGGACATGGAAATGATATCTCTGTTCTTAATTTCCCTATTAAACTCTAGTGATATAGTACTGCACAATATGGAAGTTTATTCTTTATAAAGAATTGCTTTCTAATACAAATGAATTCAGTTATTTAAAACTTTTCTCTTTTGCTTCATTAATGTTCTCGTCTGTGACAGTCTGTTAAAGAAGTTGTTTAATTTAAATTCCTACTAATTTTTTTTTAAATATTCATTTGCAGCATCTTAATTTTTATCTTGTATGTTGTAGAAGACATGTTACATGAGAACGTACTTTTTGTACTTAAACAGTTCCGCCTATTTTGCTTAGTTCAGCAATCTGAAAACTCAGTAGAAGAAAGAAGCCCTTTTTTGACACGTAAACTTTTATTGCAAACTTAATTTGAGGGCTTGTTCTTGCTGAGAATTGGCATGTCACCTGGAAAATACTAGCAAACTGAACCACTTTTCTTTCTGCTTTGAAACTGACTAGTCAGAAGGCAGATATAATGTATAAAGTAACAGAAAGGAAATAATTTCAACCCAACTGGAATACTTTTATTAAAATGTTGCTGTTTAAATAAAAATATTAGAGGGACAACATGACCTTGAATTATGTTTGCATCTGAATGTTTTACATACTAATTACAAGGAACACCCAAGATTAATATATCAGAAAGAAATTTAGTTTTGTCAACGTTACTTTGTGCATTTGTAGTTCTTTGCATATAGTTAATGGCACTGTATTGTTTGTGATTATTTGTATTGCTCAATGAACTGTTTTGGAGGTAGCTTACATGCATGGTTTTCCCTAGTATTTACAAGTAATTTAGCAACAGACCTGATGTTTTTTGAATTTGGGGCCAGGAGGATATCTTCTCTTTCTGGGACTCCTGCATAGGTAGTCTAGGTAAGCCTTTGCTTCTGCTTCTCAGCCCACTGAGGGGGGGGGGGGGGAGGGGGAGGGGCTCTAGTGGACTGGGAAGATGAGGGAGACTTCTGTATAGTTCATGATAACAACAGGAAGCTGATTAACGGGGGTGGGGTGGGTGGGTGCTGAAGAGACACCTCATGGTTTCCCCAGGCCCCTGTATGGAGCCAGGAAATGGGGAGGAGTATGTTCAATAGAGTCCTTTCTCTCCCCAAACCCCTTCATGGGAAGCTGGGAAGCTCCCTTAATTCAGACCCATGCATGGGTCTGAGAGCATCTGGATGCAGCTGGAGTATATACCCAGCCCTTTTCCTCCTCCACAGCACCTGGGATAGATAGCTTGCAAAAGCAATCCCCCCAGTCTGGCTCAACAGACTTGGGTGGTGGAGCTCATGATAGTGCTCTAAAAATAAATGTGTAGACAGTGTTTTGAAGTTGCAGCTTGAGCTCTGAAATCTATCCCTCCTCAGTAGGTTTCAGAGGCTGAGCTTCCAGCCTGAGCCACAACTTCAAAGTGCTGTTTTTCACACTGATTTTTAGAGTGCTAGCCCAGAGTCTGTCGACCTGGGCTGGGAGGCCTGTTTCTGTGGGCTGTGTAGACATATCTTAGGTCAGTGGTTCTCAACCAGGGGTACCTGTACTCCTGGGTGTACGCAGAGGTCTTCCAGGGGCACATAAACTCATCTAGATATTTGTCTCATTTTACGACAGGCTATGTAAAAGCACTAGTGAAGTCAGTACAAACTAAAATTTTGTACAGTGACTTGTTTATACTGCTCTATGTACTATACACTGAAATGTAAGTAAAATATTTATGTTCTAATTGATTTATATTACATGGTAAAAATGAGAAAGTAAGACATTTTTCAGTAATGTGCTGTGATACCTCTTTATTTTTATGCCTGGTTTTGTAAGCAAGTACGTTTTAAGTGAGGTATAACTTGGAGGTACACAAGACAAATCAGACTTGTGAAAGGGGTACAGTAGTCTGGAAAGGTTGAGAGCCATTGCCTTAGGTGATTTGCCAGAAGAGATGTTACCTCTCGGGTTCTATTGAACATCAGAAAAAGAAGTGTTCACCTTACCTGTTGCTAGATTTCTCCTGTGATGCCAAGGTAAACAGTTGTCATTCTCATTTACTTTGAGCAGTTCAGCTGTGCTGGCCACTCATTGCACCATGTAAGCTTGGCTTACGGGGAGTAAATAACATTTCTGGACTGGGTCTTTGGTTGTAAAGGCAGTTTAGCCCAGAGAATATGGTGCTAGAACAGGATTCAGGAGACCTTGGTTCTATTCCAAACTCTTTCAGTGACTTATTGTGTAACCTTAAACAAACCACTCTGCCTCAATTTCCCCTATGCAAGATGAGGGTGATGCTTTCCTTCGTTAAACACTGAGCTTTAATGAAAAGTGGTAGATAAAAGATAAGTGTTGTTGCTGGACAACAGGATTTCCCTTTAGAGTATTTCAGTATATTATTTGGATAGTTTAAATTGACCCTATTACTGCATGATATTTAATGTGTAATTTGTAATGAAAGAGGTGCCCGAGCTCAAGCAATTCTTTTTACTTTCCTAACTAGTGTGGCAAGCCCAGAGGTGCTGGGGCTATGCACTGCCAAGCTTAGAGGTGCCGGGGCTCAGCCCTGGCACAAATTAAGCACTGATGGTACTGTCAAATATTTTCATGTTTCCATACGATGCTTGCAGTCATTCAGTAATAGCGGAAGCTTCCCTCAGATTATGAATTTAATCTATTCAGGAAGGATTTGTTTACATATCCTCTTTTTCTAGGATAAAAAACAAACCCAACTGGTAACTGCTAATCTCTTTACAGGTCAAACATGTAAAAATCCAGCACAACTTCTGTTCACTTAGTACTTCACTGTTTAGTAAATGAACATATGTATTTTGATTTTTTTTTTTCTGCATTCTCTTCTGCCAAACCACTTTGAATGTATTTTCTGTGTCTTCCCAATCATTCAAAGTGGCCAGGGAAGGGAATTAGTCGTCTGCTATTAGAGCCTCTCCTAAAAAGTCCTGTTGCCATTCTATCCATATACTAATGCTGAAAATACTTGCAGCAGTATTTGCTTTGTTAGGTGTTCTTGGTACTATCAGTACTGAAAGAAGTATTGAAGACAAGATATGACATGCCTAAATGAGAGCTCCTGTTTCTGAGGCTGGCAGAGTCTACAAGTATTGTATGGTAGTGATCTTAATCTTCCTGGTGGAGAGAAGCTTCTTAAACCTCTTTACCAATATCAAACAGTCTGCTTTGTGAGATACCTAAAGTTTCTCATTTATTAGATGAAGCAAATTAATTAGCATCAAGGAGGTCATAAAGGTCTCTTGTATTATGCAAGCAAACACTCCATACACAAGCATAAGAGAAGTATGTCAGGCATGTGTCTTACTTTGAAGAGTTTTCCTTAGGACTTGTCTACACAGGGAGGCTTTTGTGAAGTGTCTTGGGTTTGTTTTTTAATAAAAAAATTACCACTGTACACACAATACCATCCCATCCCGTAAATTATATAGCCAGTTATTGTGAATTGTGTATAATCTACTTTGGAAGTGGATTAGGTTAATTGTGGAATGAGTTACTGCAGAGTAAGGTTTTGTGGGTGCATTTTATTTCACCATGACTTGATATTCCAACTACTATCCCACCCAGCATCTTTTCATGACTGGACTGTCTTGCCTGTTTCCTTGTGTTCACTCTACTGTTCTGAGGTCACCTTGACAGGATGTCACCTCCCCCATTTAAACGCTTGTTTGCAGCCAAGATCATCTCCATATGTGATTGCAAACTCCTGGAGTTGCATATCACATCATGTAACACTGTTAGAGTAGGCATGCCATATGCAGATGTACTGGATTTTTCCCTGTGGGTGCTCCAGCCCCGGAGCACCCACGGAGTCGGTGCCTATGGTCTGTTGAGGTGTAGGGTTTTTTTTTTTCCACATCCCTGACTGACACAGCTATGCTGATGCTACTTTTCAGTGTATAAAAAGAGTAAAGGTCATTTTGCTGTTCTAATTCCTAACTTTCTGCTAACATGCTGCTTTAACCTGTGTACTATTAAGATCTGAATGCCTATCAGTAAATCAGAATTTAGCTAACAAGTCAATGTTCACCTGTCTCCCCAGGTCTGTGAGAGAGGGATCATCCTTCAGGATAGATTGTAGATCCTTGATGCGCTGGAGAGATTTTTAGTTGGTTTCTTCCTTAGGTGACCCTCAGCGGGATCAGAGGGTAATGGCCTGTAGAATGTGGTGTCAGAGTTGTGATGGTCACATAAACATCACCCTATACCAGAAACCTACTGACTACTACATTTACCTACATGCCTCCAGCTTTTATCCAGACCACATCACACGATCAGTTGTCTACAGCCAAGCTCTAAGATACAACCGCATTTGCTCCAATCCCTCAGACAAACACCTACAGGATCTCTATCAAGCGTTCTTAAAACTACAGTAACCACCAGGTGAAGTGAAGAAACAGATTGACAGAGCCAGAAGGGTACCCATAAATCACCTACTACAAGACAGGCCCAACAAAGAAAGTAACAGAACCCCACTAGTCATCACCTACAACCCCTCCAGTGCATCAAGGATCTACAACCTATCCTGAAGGACGATCTCTCTCTCTCTCTCTCAGATCTTGGGAGACAAACTAGTCCTCGCTTACAGACAGCCCCCCAACCTGAAGCAAATATTCACCAGCAAATACACACCACACCACAAAAACACTAACACAGGAACCAATCCCTGCAACAAACCCCATTGCCAACTCTGTCCACATATCTATTCAAGGGACACCATCATAGGACCTAACCAGATCAGCCACACCATTAGGGGTTCGTTCACCTGCACATCTACCAATGTGATATATGCCATCATGTGCCAGCAATGCCCCTCTGCCATGTACATTGGCCAAACCGGACAGTCTGCGCAAAAGAATAAATGGACACAAATCAGACATCAAGAATTGTAACATTCAGAAACCAGTAGGAGAGCACTTCAATCTCCCTGCACACTCAATAACAGACTTAAAAGTGGCAATTTTTCAACAAAAAAACTTCAAAAACAGACTTCAATGAGAAACTGCAGAACTGGAATTCATTTGCAAACTGGACACCATCAAATTAGGCCTGAATAAAGACTTGGAGTGGATGAGTCGCTACAAAAAGTAATTTTCCCTCTGCTGATACTTGCCCCTTCTTGTCAACTGTTGAGACTAGGCCACTTCCACCTTAATTGAATTGACCTCTTTAGAACTGACCCCCAACTTGGTAAGGCAACTCCCATGTTTTCATGTGCTGAAACGCCATGCATCTGAAGAAGTGGGTTTTAGCCCATGAAAGCTTATGCCGAAATACATTTGTTAGTCTCTAAGGTGTCACAAGGACTCCTCGTTGTTTATGCAGCTAAAGAAATGGTTTCAGCTCCCTTTCTAGAAGTCCAAGAAAATGTGGAAACTTTTGCATAGGCAACATAGAAATTAAATTCCAAATGTTGTTGTGTTTTCCCCTCTAGCTTACAATTCTCCCAGTGGATAGCTCAGTGGTTTGAGCATTGGCCTGCTAAACCCAGGGTTGTGAGTTCAATCCTTGAGGGGGCCATTTGGGGACCTGGGGCAAAAATTGGGGATTGGTCCTGCTTTGAGCAGGGGTTGGACTAGATGACCTTCTATGATACTAGCCAGGTAGACAGGAGAAGCCCCGGGAACCTTTGAATTTCATAAAAATCTTCAGGAACTTTTCTCTTTTTTAATCTGAAGAATCCAGATACAGTGAAACCCCGCTATAATGCGATAATTGGGGTCCAAAAAATTCCATCGCGATAAATGCGGGGTCGCGTTATGGGGGGTTACAAAAAAATTACCGTTTCAAGCCGGTCTCTTCTCCTCTCGCCAAAGCTGGTCAGTTTCAAGCTGGTCAGTTTCAAGCTGGTCAGTTTCAAGCCGGTCTCTTCTCTTCTGGCCATAGTGGAGAAGTTTGACCAGCTTGAAACTGACCAGCTTGAAACTTCTCTGCTTTGGGGAGAAGAGAGAAGAGACTGGCTTGAAACTCAAGCCAGTCACTTTCAAGCTGGTCAGTTTCAAGCCCTCTTCTCTTCTCCCCAAAGCTGAGAAGTTTCAAGCTGGTCAGTTTCAAGCTGGTCAAACTCCGCTTTGAAGAGAAGAGAGGGCTTGAAACTGACTGGCTTGAAACTGACTAGCTTGAGTTTCAGGCAGGTCTCTTCCCTTCTTGCCAAAAGGGGAAGCGGAGGCAGGGGGGAAGGGGTGGGGGGGAAGGAACAGGGGAGATGGGGAGGAGATGGAGCCAGGGTTGGCTCCAGGCGAGGAAGCACGCTCCGGATGCTTTTTTTTTTTTTTTTGTTGCTTGGGGCAGCGGGAGCCACCTTATGATCGCGTTATAGCCGAATTTGCGTTATGGCGGGGCGCGCTATAGGGGGGTTTCACTGTACCATCATTGCTCTACAGTGTTAGGTTGAAAAAAGTAGTATAGTTAATTGAGGACCAAAATGAGGACAGACACAAGAAAAGCAGCAGGCCAAAACTCTTCTTCTTAAACTTAAACATGGGGGAGGGGTGCTACCTGCCAGTCACCCATTCTTATATCCTATAATTCAGGGTAGGTTCTCCTGAGCCTACTGCTCTGGACGTAACTTGCTCTGATTCCTATCCTCTTGCTTCCACCAATGTGGGGAACAGAGGTTGCAGAAGGTTGGGCCCTAACTTTGGCCTGCAAGGACCACAGCACCCGTCATCAAAATCCCACGTCTTTTACCTCTTGGAACAGTTTAGTAGAATAAAGTCCAGCTCCATTTGGAGACTGAACACACACCCTCTCCAGTCCTGTCTCTTGTGGATCCGAAGTGTAAATCTCAGTGTTGTGTGCCAGAGCCTTGGTGTTATCCACTAACAAGCTGGGCTGATGCTCTGTTCTTAAAATAGGTTTTTGTTCCCCTGTGCCAGTGGTTCTCAACCAAGGGTACGTGTACCCCTAGGGGTAAGTGGAGGTCTTCCAGGGGGTACATCAACTCATCTAGATATTTACCTACTTTGCTAGTGCTTTTTATGTAGCCTGTTGTAAAAGTCAGTACAAATTAAAATTTCATACAGACAATGACTTGTTTATACTGCTCTATATACTATACACTGAAATGTAAGTACAATATTTATAGTCACAATTATAAAATAAATCATTTGATGGGGGTCCCTTCCAACTCTGATATTCTATGATTTCATTTCCTGTTTGTCCAGTGAGGCAGGCTCATCAGCACAGATGACCATGCAGTCCCAGAATCGCAAAAGAGCTCCAGCATGGACCAAACGGGAGGTACTGGATCTGTTTGCTGTATGGGGAGAAGAATCCGTGCAGGCAGAACTCCGTTCCAAAAGACAAAATGCCAATACTTATGCCAAAATCTCTAAGGGCATGATAGACAAAGGCTACAACAGGGACACACAGCAGTGCCGCATAAAAATTAAGGCGCTCAGGCAAGCCCAGAATCGTAGTCCCGCACCCCCCCAGAATCATAGAGCGTCGAATGTTTCTACGCGCCCCCTATCATCTCCGTCCCTGAGGTTATCACAGATTAGAAGGCGAAAAAAACGCACTCGAGATGATGTGTTTTCCGAGCTCATGCAGTCCTCCTGCACTGATAGGGCACAGCTTAATGCATGGAGGCATTCAGTAGCAGAGGCCAGGAAAGAATTAAGTGAGCGTGAAGAGTGGAGGCAGGACGTGATCCTGAGGCTAATGGAGGAACAAATGGACACGATGAAGCATCTTTTGGGGGAGCAAACGGACATGATGAAGCGTCTGTTGGAGCTACAGAAAGCCAACAAGAGCACAGACCCCCTCTGAATCCACTGTATAACCGCCTACCCTCCTCCCCATGTTGCATAGCCTCCACACCCAGACACCCAAGAACGCAAGGGCGGGGGCAGGGTGAGGCTCCGGGCACCCAGCCACTCCACTCCAGAGAATGGCCCAAGCAACAGAAGGCTGTCATTCAAACAGTTTGTTTTTTAGTGTGGCTACAATAAGCAATGTGGCCTTGTCCTTCCCTCCTCTCCCACCCCACCCGGGCTACCTTGTCCATTATCTCATTTTTTTAAAAAAATTAATAAATAAATTCCAGACCTTTTTCTCTCTCCCTGTTGAAGGGTTTTCAGTCCTTGGTGAGATTCCCCTGAAGTGAAGCTTCTTTTCTCCTTTTTAATATAGGAAATGATTACTTATGATAGCATAATGCTGATGTTGCAAGAATTTTGGATCCATAAGGTCAATTTTTGGTCAACTTTTCTTTTCTTAGAGGTTTATATATTTTAAATGTAAACATGGACCACTGAAGTATGGAATCTCTCATGGCAACAATAAATCTTGCACATACTTTTTCCTCATCCCACAAAGGGCTGGCCTTAGCACAGGTGTCTGAGAGGTTTGGAGGAAGGGTGTATATGCGTGCAAACAGTCTTCTACGCATTATGGATACAGGGACCAGGAACAATAGTCATCCCCCTGCTCAGGGGAGTGGAGGGACTGGCTCCTCCGTGGGCCCCCAAAGGTACAAATTTATCTAGAGGAGGTGGCCCTAGAGCTGGAAGGTGTGCTTGGCAGGTTACATCATCCCTGGGGGCCTGCTTGACAGGCTTGTGCACTCACACATGGTCTAGGGTGGGGATTATACTTCAGGTGAGTGTACTTCTTAAAACACAATTCCTCCTCAAGCTTGTCCTAGGGCGGTATAGCTGTATACCTGCCTCCTTCTCCGAGCTGTGATTAAATGCTAAAACCTAGTCCCTGGTGGGGAGGGCATTCAGTTAACCTTTTTGAGGAAAATTAGAGGCTTTTGGATTGTTTGTCTGAAATGTGTGAACTACTTTAACCTTTTCCTTGAAAGATAGATGTCTGTATTACATCAGAATAACAGGTTATTATCTTGATTCTGTAAAGGAGAATACAACATATGAATTTCTAATGTCACCAGTTTTTTTCATATTACTTAAAGATTAACAGTAGTATTAACATTAGGTACCACTCTAGGGATACGTTAAACTGGTGATATTTACAAATAACACAAGGAAGAAAGTATCCAAATCTGTGTAGATAGTAAACCTACCTTGAATTCCTTTATTGTCCAGCATATTAAAGAAAATGGAAATAATGCCAGGAGGAATACACATTTAAAAAAATTCCTTTCACAATTTATACTGTTACTTACAATGCAATGTCATATAAAGGCAAGCAACTTAATGAAGCACAAACTGTAAATCATTAATCTAATCCTTCAGTTTATCCCATTAGCTTAATTTAAACAATAGCAGAGAGCTTTCATATCAGGAGCAATGTCCTGCGGAAAAATACTTTTCTGCTTCCTCAGACAGGAAGTTTATATTACCTAGGAATAGTGACCGCTTCTGTTCTTATTTTATAATGGAGTTAGCACCACATGTGGTGCATTTCCATCACATGACTCAGCAGTAATTCCTGATGAAGAATGAAACCAACCCTCACATCCCATAGAGATCAAGGTGGTATTAATTTTTGCATTTAAAATCAGTAGTTCAGATTATCCTTTCTTAAAACGGGAGTGAGTAGTTGTGAGAACATACCTGGTCTCATAGATCAGACTTCTGAATTCTGTGCTTATGGGGATGTTACAACCCATTGTTTTGAGATGATAGAGAGAAGACTGTATATGAACTTGTTGAAACTCTGCATGTTAAGGTTCTGAAGGCTTGAACTAATGAAGTGTCTGGTCATGCTGCTAAATTCCGTTCATGTTGCTGTGGTGGTATACTATAAACAGTTATAGCATCTGATTGGAGACCCCTTTATTAGGAAGACAGTCTTTTTAGAGCATGCTCTCTGATTGGAAAGGCCAATCCACGAGTTGACTTCCAGAGAAGAAAAACTGTTCACTTGTAAAACAGTCAGTGTTCAAGCAAACGACTGAGCTTCAGGAAATTGCTTCAATAGACTTCTCAGTTCTTCAGGAAAATTAATTCACTTCTGCCGCAAAGAAACTTGTGCATGACAGTTTGAGTGAGAGGCAGAATATCCAGAATTTGTCTGATTCTTGTATATGTCATAACTAATTATTCACTTAAAATGGGTGTGTCTCACTCTCTGGAGTAGCTCACGACTGAGAGTGCCAATCTCAGGTCAGACTGTCAGAAAACAGGGAGACACCCCAAACTGGTAGTATATTTTATAATTAGATTTTTACCAAGCCAGTTACAAATGTGAACTCGTGGATCATTTATATTCGCCTTACTATAGAGTCACAGGCAGTCCCCTTAGGCTCTCCAGCCCATTTTCCACCCAGACAAACTGGACTTTGTGATAATGGCCCTTTATACCAAATATCAAATTACATTAGGTTACTCCCAAACCCAAAGCACCAGTTACTTACCCTGGGTCAGTGAATACTCTCAATCTCGCACCAAAGACAATGCTGGCAGCAAATTTATCTACTAAACAAGGTTTATTAGCTAAGAAAAGAAATGAGAGGTGTTGTGAGGTTAAAACAGGTAAAATACATTAACAGGTGAGTCAAAGTTTGTAAGTCCAAAATGTTAACAGAGTTGTAGAAATCTGCTAGATTTCCAGAAGTTCCTCAGGGTTACCAAGAGTAATTCTGGGGATCTCTGTCCACTTGTTTGATATTCTACCTTGTTTAGAATCCAAAACAGTTCAGAGATGCAGGATCATTCCCATAAACCAGTATGTATCGATCCTGCTCACAGCAGATAATCTGAACAGCGTACTCACCCATGTGGGTTTTTCTTTGTTTGCTGTGTGTGAGGAATGCAGATTAAGCTTGTGAATTTTCATTATGAACTCAATGGCCCTTGCCTTCAAGTTAGTAATCTTCTTCATTTACATTTCCCAGGCTCCAATTGCGTTTAATGGGTAAACATAATTACTGGGATATATGCTATGTAAATTGTAATGTAACAGCATTCAACAATCCTTCATTAGTTTTCATGAAGCTTACACATCAAGTAAATTCTCATCTTTATACTAACACACCCTTTTGATCTAGGGTTAATTCAGTACAGGGATATACATAACATAAATAGCAAATCAGCAGGTTACAAAAAAGTGAAGACAATATCATTCATATTTCCTTTGAACTAAATAACACTCGAGTGAATTAGTACACTTAACGGTCTTTTGATATTCATGCACGAGTTAATTGGGTTATTGCTCTGATCTGAGCTGGCCTATCAGCGTCACAGGTGAAATTCACTTCAGTGAAGGGTCTGGGTTTAAGTGGTATAAAAGTAGGCCCTCTGCATAGTAGTGAACTTTGCCCAGCCTGAGTAGGAACTAAACAAAACTAGCATGATTGCTCTGACTTGTGAAGGTAAAACTGATTTGGTGTTCAGTGTTATACATTAAGCATTTGTTCTCTAACAATTACCAGACTGTAGTTACAAAAATATTACTGTCAGTAAACAATGGCCAAAGTACTGCTAAGAACTATAAATGATAAATAAAACACAAAGCAGTTCATTTAAAAAACAAAAGTACTAAGTAATTTAGGCCCCCATGTGTCAGAAGCCCATTGGTGGTTCACAACTGTATCAGCAATTCCTGTCAGGCCTGACAAACTCCCTACACTGGACACATTGCTGTCAAACAGTGCCGTTCGAGAACAGGTTCCCAGTCTTCCATGATGCCCAAGCTCGAAAGGTAGAGAAATATGCCCCTCTGGTCGAAACCTTGAGAGCTAAGGGTTACCAGGTCCAGACACACACACTGATCGTCGGAGCCTTGGGCGCATGGGACCCCAGTAATGAGTGAGTGCTGAGAGAATGCGGAATCGGTCAATGCTACACTTGGCTGATGTGGCAACTCATGGTGTCGGACACCATCAGGTGGTTGAGGGATATCTACATAGAACACATCACCAGATATCAGCAGTACCAGGAGGGATGAGCTGGAGTGCCGATGAGAAGCGCAGTCAAGAAAGTAACTGAAATACAATCCATGAGGAAAGTAATTCAGTTACGTCATGAAGTATACATGGACAACCTACCTCATTCTCAATTACTTAGGGACAATCTTCACTCACTGATATATGGCGATTTGTTTGTGGAAATAAAAATATAACTTTTCATGAGTGATGTACCCGAGTATTTGGATTCTAATATCAAAACCATATTGTTTAAATCTATTCACCTAAATTTGGGTTATTGCTGATTATGTACTCTATGTATCATATGACTTTTTAAAAAAAACAAACTTTGTATTTGTGGATAATCTAAGCACTCTAACCAGATGTAGACACACTATTCTCAACCTATATATTAGCTAATTTTTTTAACATTAACTTTATAAAGAATGTTGTGTGAGGTATCAAATTAAAGCTTACATCCTGTTGGTCATCGTAAGCATTGTGAGCTATAGGTATTGGTGGTGGTCAATTACCATATGTACTTGTTCATAAGCCGAATATTTTTGGCAAAAAGTAAAGCATCGAAGAGTGAGGGTCGGCTTGTAAATGGGTCTACACCAAAATTTGATGATTTTAAACTCCTATGGAATTATTGATTGAATTGAATATCTAATACATTGTTGTTTTGTTTACCTGGAGTGCCTGCAGGCACGGAGCCCCTCAGCTCCCTGTGGCTGCAGTTCACCGTTCCCAGCCAATAGTTGCTGCGGGAAGTGGCCTTCCCGCAGCTCCCATTGGCTGGGAATGGCAAACCTTCGCTCCCAGTGGCCGCAGGGCTTTGTGCCTTCAGACGCTCCAAGTAAACAAAACATCCCGACCCACCAGTGGCTCACCCTGACGGGCTGGGAGCCAAAGTTTGCCAACCCCTGAAATATAGGGTCAGCTTATGAAAGGGTCGTACAGTTTTTGCTATTTTTACCTATCCATCTTGGTGGGGTCGGCTTATAAACGAATGGGCTAATGAACAAGTATATATGGGGTAGTTATGTTTGTTTAAATTATGTAACCAGGCAGGGTTGATAAACAAGGGTCTCCCAGACAATGGAATGTTAATTTACCTGTCTGCTTTTAGGTTTTTGATGTAAAATCAAGCATTGTAAATGCCAAAACCAATGGGAGCTGCAATCGCATGTAAATCAACAGAAAAAGCCATGGGGTTGAGGGGAATGTGAAGTCCGCATGGGGAGACATTGGAAACTGAAACCATGGGGGCGGAGGGTTGTCTTATTTCTGGTCTTTTCTATTAAAAAAAAAAAAAAAAAAAAAAAGCTTTCGGGAAATATAAGGAGACACAAACACTTTGTTATTCATCACTGAGGCAGCAAAAAGCTTTTTGTATCCCTGAAAACTGGATCCTGGCTCTTCAATTGATGATGCTGTGAGGTTGCTTTAGGTGAGAAACTTGTCTGAGACAGATTTTAGCTTGCTAAAGTTTGGTTTAGTTTCTTAGTGTGGAATACTTCTATTTTTATTTTTAACCATATCTTTTCCATTATGCTTACTCAGTATTATTTAAGGCAGGGGTTCTCAAATTGGGGGTTGGGACCCCTTGGGGGTCACGAGGTTATTACATTGGGAGTCGTGAGCTGTCAGCTTCCACCCCAAACCACGCTTTGCTTCCAGCATTTATAATGGCGGTAAATATATTAAAAAGTGTTTTTAATTTGTAAGGGGGGGGTTGCACTCAGAGGCTTGCTATGTGAAAGGTATCACCAGTACAAAAGTTTGAGAACCACTGACTTAAATCTCTATCTCTTTTAATAAACTTCTGTTTTATCATAAGTAGATTAAGCAAAGTGTGAACTCTTATTTGGATCAAACAAGTTGGTGTGTACATTGTGAATTTGGTAATTTTCCTGTGAGTGTCCAGTGGTTGGTAACTCCAGAGGAATGCTGGGAATTAGGGTGCACCAAGTGTTACCTGCAAGACAAAATAAAAGGGCTGTGAGAGTCCTGAGAAGTGTGCCAGGGAGCTGTCATCCAGGTTAGCACCAGCAAATCTTTCTCACTGAGGCAGCGGGGGGTTACATGGTAACCTGCAGTTTTGGGCATGCTGCAAAAGTCACACTCTGACCCTGTAACTACTTAAATGTGCTTAACTTTGAGCAGTCCCACTGATTTGGGAATACCCGCAGTACTAATGATAAGCACATATGTGTCTGTAGGATTGGGGTCTTAAGTATTATCCATGTACACTTGTGGCATTGCAAAGTTAAAACACTATTTATAGCCAACTTCTAGTATATGTATGAGATGGAGAACTTTACGCTAAAATAAAAATACTTTAGACAGATGGAATGACTAAGGTACACTTGAGGGGGAGACTTCATATTTTGTCACTTGTCTGTTTTATTTTCAGTTTATTTCAGCCGTTCTCAAACTTGATTGCACCGCTATCTCCTTATTACAACAAAAATTACTGCATGACCCTGGGTGGGGGATGGAGCCAGAGCTGGAGTCCCGCTGAAGTCCACAGGCATTGGCTTCAGCCCGGGGTGGTGGGCTCAGGCTTCAGCTTCAGGCCCCAACAAGTCTAACGCTGGCCCTGGAAACGCCATTAAAATGGGGTCATGACCAACTTTGAGATCCTGACCCACAGTTTGAAAACTGATGGTTTATTTGATTAATTTCATTAGCTTTATAATACAGCTCAATGTAAACATAATTAAACAGCTGTTCTTGGTGCTATTTACAGCTACAATTAAATAGTATTTTCACTGACTTTGCTATACCCCTCTTAAGATGGCATCATAATATGGTTTATATCACATTTAAAGTATCTCTTATTCAGGGGTTCTCAAACTAGAGTTTGGGACTCTTCAGGGGGTCACAAGGTTATTATATGGGGGTCGTGAGCTGTCAACCTCCACCCCAAGCCTTGCTTTGCCTCCAGCATTTATAATGGTGTTAAATATATTAAAAAGTGTTTTTTAATTTATAAAGGGGGTTGCACTCAGAGGCTTGCTATGTGAAAGGGGTCACCAGTAAAAAAGTTTGAGCACCACTGCTCTTATTGGTGGTACCATCCCATTACATTTCCCCCTAAGAGTCTTAAGATGTAGATGTATCTGGGTTTTTGTCTGAGACTTGAAACTGAAGAGGGGGTTCCATTTTTAATCTTGGGAATGTGGTAAGAGAAGGATGAGATTTCAGTCCAATTGATGGAAATGATGAGGGAGCCTGTGATCCTAGATGCACCAGAGATATGAAGGGGTGTTGGGATTTTAACTCTAATCATAGCCCAGGAGCTGCATATTTGTTTCCATTCTAATTCCTAGTTTTCAGTCACCCAACTTTATGAAACACCTTTTGGCTGACACTTTTCATGTTTGATCTCTGCCTAAAGCTGATTTTTTTTTTTTTTTGAGAGAGAGAGAGGTTTTAAAATACTACATTTTGCTTTAGGTAGTTTTTTAATTTTGTCTTCATAATAATGGAAGAGACTTTTGATTTATACCAACAGTTGATTGGCTGCTATCAGTAGATGTGCAGGAGCACAAATGTAGCTATTGGAGCATGAACTTGATTATTTTCTGGCTCTCATAAAACTAGATTTTTTTTTTGCGGCATTTCAATTGCAATAATATTCATAATTCGTATTGATACACAAGTCAGAAAAAGCCCTGCTTGTCTTTTACTTGTTTGAGAAAACTGATCTCAAAGTTTCTTAATTACATGGACTCCTCCACAGTGCTATTTGATTCATTCACTATACAGCTGCAATTAAAAATTTAACTTTTGTTTTGAACAATATTCTGTATTTAAGAATTCATGAGTGCTAATGTTAAATTTGCTCACACAATTCTGCTGCTACTTTGTGTGTGCACATGTGTATTCAGATACTCTTCAACTACATGATCACATTACTTTTTCTGCATTCAAGATGCTGTTTGGTTCTTATGAAGGAGTTGGCTATTCAGATTTTTGTCATTGATGTTCAGTTTATGGTTCTTGCTGCATACCACTGAACTGAAATAAATGGGGCAGAGATTCTTCCCTCATTCACTGTCCAGCCTACAAGCTGGATGCAGATGCAATCTTGGGGAAAGAATAAGGTGATCACATAAAAACTATTATAATGCATACTACAAGGGGAAAGAGTTATAGGTCCCATGGACAATCTTAACTTGACTTTCCCTTTTTGGATGATTCCCCATTCAAAGAATCATTCTTTTAATACAGTCAACAATTTGTAGAAGTAAAACGATACCCACACCTTCTTGTCAACTGTTGAGAATAGGCCACTTCCACATTAACTGAATTGGCCTCGTTAACACTGACCCCCCCCCCCCCACACACACTTGGTAAGGCAACTCCCATCTCTTCATGTGCTGTTATGTATACTGCTTACTGTATTTTTCACTCCATGCATCTGATGAAGTGGGTTTTAGCCCACCAAAGTTTATGCCCAAATAAATGTGTTAGTCTCTAAGGTGCCACAAGGACTCCTCATTGTTTTTGATGGATCAAAAGTCGATCATATGGAACTCCTCACTAGACCACATTAGAATGTTCTGCTTTGTGCAGTGTTTACACTCAGTGAGTCAAGGGCTTATGTGGAGTCCTGCCTTGATAGGTTCAAAATGTTATTCCCTTTCCGTGCATACTCTTACAGATTGCATTATATGTGCCTAATCATTCAACAGTAAAGTTCTCCTCAGTATTCTTGCATGTATCTGCACAGACCCAATAGAACAGTGGCACATCACTTAACATAACAGAAACCAGTGTGCATGCATGGAATATGGTTTTTAAACTTTTGTCAAATCAAAACTGATTTTCATTGGGCTATTGAAAGATATGTCCACAATCTAAGGACTCCCTTCCAAACTTCAAGTTTCACCTCCTACTGAGTTGATAGGTATGTTGTTTTTATCACAATTTAAAAAAATCACACACTGTTATCAAACAGGTGAAACATTTTTGCTCAAACTTTCCAAAGACTGGTTCCTGGGCTAAGAACAAACATGCAATATTTTTGCACCCAAAGTAATCAAAAGCATTTGAAAAGGACAGTTGTGTAGTCATAACCATGTTGCTACGTTCTCTGCCTATTTTGCTGGTAAAAGGTAGCATGTTTTTCTCTAGTTGATCTTTTACATCTTTTTGGAGTCTTAAGATCTTTCTCTGCACCACCTCCAGATTTCCTCCCCTTCACTTCACGTCCCCTCACGCTTGAGGGCAGTATATATTCATTATTGAGGAAGTGGAGTACTCTGGTGGTTCCACAAACACTTCTTGAAGATGTGATTAAACTGGTTATTTTAAAGATTTCCCCTCCCCCATTTCTCCCTTCTCCCCACTTAGAGAGAGAGGATGATTTAGTGACCTACGTAGAACTCCTCATGAATGGAATAATAAGAGCCAACAGTGTCTTTAAAATCTATCATAGACAGCTCTATAATTCAAGTGATAGAAATTGCTATCCTGAAAAGAAGTTATTAGCCTGACTCAGACAGAATTATAACTTGATTTTTCAATGCAAGGTGTAACAAGATGCAAATGTCTACTACTCATAACTGTCTTCTGAGGTGAAATAGAACCAGCAAACGAGGCTGGAGGAATTGCAAAAAATAAAAGAAATCAGGTTTGAGACCAACGGCTTAAAATAAGTACTCCATATCCTGCTGAGTAAGCATAGGATGAAGCCTCGATGTTTTCCTCAAATAGTAATAGGAAGTGTTGGTATTAACACACTTCTTTGAAAGACAGTGAAGTAACTCCATTTTTTTCCCACTCAAGTGGACCATACAGGAACTAGATCATTACCATCAAAAGGAACATAAATGCTTCCAAGTGTATATTCAGGCCAAATGTGGTAAGCTTTTGCAAAAGGGCTGGTAAATGATGTAATACAGTATACTAAATGTGCAAATACTTCTTGTTTTCTCAACTATTGTCAGGTTGACAAATATATTATTGGATACAGTGTATGTCAATCAAGTGGCACTGTGCTTCATCTTTAGTTTTGATCCTGCTTTGAGCAGGGGGTTGGACTAGATGACCTCCTGAGGTCCCTTCCAACCCTGATATTCTATGATTCTATGGCTAGTTCTCTTGATAGCATTTGATTCAAGCTCATTAGTCTTGAGCACTAGTGAACCATATTGATGTAGGTCATCTGCTAAATGTTTCCCATAATTCTAGATTTTCAATCTGATTCCTGCAAAATACTGTGTTCTAGAAAGTTCTGTGTTTATAATTCTGTAAAGTTAGTTAACTTGGCAAAGTTTTGTTCTTTCTACATGACCAGTCTCAACAGACTGTAAAAATAGTCTTTTGTCTTACATTCATAGTCTTATTCCCTAAAATGTGCTCTGCCTTCCACACAAATTGTGTGCTCTTGCATATGTTCCCACCATCTCTTCATTAAAGAAGTATTTTCTCTTCACTAACATGCTGGAAAGGAAGAAATAAAAAATAAGCCACACCACCATGTTTGTAAATTGGCGCTGCAGCCAGTCGTTGCTGGGTTAATCTACCAGCAATGTCCAAGATAGTTCATTCCCCTTCTTCTCTGCAAGATAAGGTTAGGGTTTTAGTTCATCCTGAAGGTTATTTCAAAGTGGTGAATACCTTTGAAGATGGCTGTGACAAAGTGGGAATACTTTGTAATATATTTGAGGCCTGTTTGTGCCTCAGTTTCCCCTTTTGCTGCATTGTTACTCAGTGGATAGAAGGAGACAGCCTTCCCTGAGAGCAAAGAGAGATGGGTGTGGGTGTCCCCTAGTTGTCTGGGGCTTGTCCCCATATCAGTGGAATATTTGAAAAGACAATGGCAAATCAAATTGCCCTGACATTGATACCTAAGAGCCAATGACCCAGGGGGATTTGGATTTTCCCACCTGTCAGCAGAGAGGCTGAGCAACATTCCCCAGCTGGAGAATAAAGAACAGGGAAGGTGTGAGGTTGGGGTATAAGTGTTGGCTGTGAGAAGGGCACTCACTTGGAGTCTGATTTAGTAGGTCAGCCATACACAGAGTTTGAACCAACAACCAAGAACCGATCCCTGTAAGACCCTCTAGAAACACACCTGTTTGATGCTTCCCTGTTTACAATTATATTTTGAGACCTATCAGTTAGGTAGCATCCATTTAACATGTGCCGTATTAATTCTGTTGTATTCTAGTTTTTTAATCAAAATGTCATGCAAAGTCAAATGCTTTACAGAAGTCTAAGTATGTTACATCAACACTTACGTTTATCGAACTTGTAATCTCAAAAAATCAAGTTAGACAAGTTAGACCCATGTTTATTGGCATTAATTATATTACCCTCCTTGAATTCTCTATTAATATAGTCTTGTGTCCTCCACTCCATTGTCATGCTTGGGACTGATAATCAGACTGACAGGCCTATAATTATCCAGGTCATCCCATTTAGCTTTCTCCCATTCTTCTGAAACTTCCCTATTGTTCCGAGATTTATTGAAAATTCAACATTAATGGTCCAATGAACTCTTCAGCCACCATTTAAAAAACAAACAAAAAACCTCTTGGATGCAGGTTATCCATACCTACTGATTGGAAATCCTCATGAATTACTAATTACTATGAATTAGAATGGAAAGTGTCATCTGACTTTCCTCCAAAATACAGAATATAAATATTTATTGAACACTTCTGCGTTTTTTGCATTATTATTGATAATTCTGCTGTTTCTATCTAATAGTGGACCAAATACAATAGTAAAGATTCTTTTTGTTCTTAATATACTTGTTGTTGTCCTTAACTCTGCTGGCCATAGATTTGTCTCCCTTTGCTTCCCTTATCAATTTTATGCAGTTCCTAGCTTCTGTTTTATATTCATTATAGTCAACTTCTTTTGTTTTATTTGTTATATATAACTATTTTTACAGCTGACTTTGTGTCCCCTCTAAGCCAGTTTTGTGTGTTTCTTCTCTCTCCTCTTCCCCCCCCCCCCCCCCCCAGTCCTCAGATTTTCTTCTGCTCAGAACCAATAGCATCTCTTCCCTGACTTCCACCTCCCCTATCCAGGTCCCAGGCAGAAGAGAAGCAGCATGGGGAAGAGTGAAGGGGGCAAAGAGAGAGAGTTGTTAGTTAGTTGACAGGCCCCAGCTATACTACTAACTAACTCTCTCGTGCTTGCTCGCTCTCTGCTAAAGCCTAGTAGTACATAAAGACAGGGCTCATCGGCAGGGCAGTGTCTGTGTGCTTAGCCTTGAGGCTGTCATGCAGATCTCTGCTAATGTGTCCAAGCCTGCCACAGGAATGGAGGAGCTTCTTGCATTATCAAGGACTCCTCCAGCAGTCCCCAGAATCCTGTGAATCTTAATCAGTTGGCAATACTGGAGATAGATCTTGTCTTCCTATGTGACTTGTAAAGGGCATATCACATTGGCACTATATAAGCAATACTCCACTTAGCTTGCACGTGCTTTACATTATATCTGAGGAGATATCTGTGCCATTAGCGATTATCTTTGAAAAGTCATGGAAGATGGGAGAGATTCCAGAGGCCTGGAAAAGGGCAAATATAGTGCCAATCTATAAAAAGGGAAATAAGGGTAACCCAGGGAATTACAAATCAGTGAGCTATTATAAGGTGGGTGGAAAACCATTCCCAGAGAGTAGTTATCAGTGGTTCACAGTCAAGCTGGAAGAACATCAAGTGGGGTCCCACAGGGATCAGGTCTGGGTTCAGTTCTGTTCAATAACTTCATTAATGATTTAGATAACGGCATAGAGAGTACACTTAAAGTTTGTGGATGATACCAAGCTGGGAGGAAATTGCAAGTGCTTTGGAGGATAGGATCAAAATGATCTGGACAAACTGGAGAAACGGTAAATAGGATGAAATTGAATAAGGAGAAACGCAAAGTGTTCCACTTAGGAAGGAACAATCAGTTGCATACATACAAAATGGGAAATGACTGCTTAGGAAGGAGTACTGCAAAAAGGGACCTGGGAGTCCTAGGGGATCACAAGCTAAATATGATTCAACAGTATAACATGGTTGTAAAAAAAAAAAAAGCAAACTGTATTCTGGGCTGTACTAGCAGGAGTGTTGTAAACAAGAAGTAATTCTTCCCCTCTATTCCGCACTGATTAGCCCTCAACTGCAGTATTGTGTGCAGTTCTGGGTGCCACATTTCAAGAAAGATGTGGACAAATTGGAGAAAGTCCAGAGGAGCAACAAAAAATGATTAAAGGTCTAGAAAAATGACCTATGAGGGAAGATTGGAAAAAAATGGGTTTGTTTAGTCTGGAGAAGAGAAGACTGAGGGGGGACATAACAGTTTTCAAGTATATAAAAGTTTGTTACAAGGAGGAGGGAGAAAAATTGTTCTCTTTAACCTCTGATGATAGGACAAGAAGCAATGGGCTTAAATTGCAGCAATGGTGATTTAGGTTGGACATTAGGAAAAACTTCCAAACTGTCAGGGAGGTTAAGCACTGGAATAAATTGCTCAGGGAGATTGTGGAATCTCCATCATTGGAGGTTTTTAAGAGCTGTTTAGACAAACACCTGTCAGGGATAGTCTAGATAATACTTAGTCCTGCCATAAGTGAAGGGGGCTGGACTAGATGACCTCTCAAGGCCCATTCTAGTTCTATAACTCTGATTGTGCAGGTTTGCTAGTTCATCAAAGAACTTTGAAGTAATTGATATATGCTGTTAATGCATAATATTATAGGAAGGGAAAATAGGTAGGGAAGGAGTCAGTGGGAGGAAATGAGACAAACCACTTCAAACTATCTGAAATTACGAATGTAGAAAAACTCAGTCTGTGGGAAGACACTATTTAGTGCCACTCTTACTTAATAGAAAATACATGACTATTACTTAATAGCTACTTAGATTTAAGATGTAGTTGAAAAGGCTGAAAGCATACAAATGCTGTAATAGTAGAATTGTTTTCTTCTAGATGTTTAAAAACTTGCATTTTAACACCTAAGAGTACCTTTATCAGTATACCACTGCAGACTTGGTATTAATTTAATTAATATCTTGCTAGAGAGATGCAAATTTAACTATTTATGGTTAATATTCATACATTATGGTAGCACCCAAAAGTCCCAATTAAGGCCCCATTTTACTGGGTGCTATACGAACATAAGATGAGTTTTTTCCCTCAAATTAATTTTTTTCTTTTTACGAAGTATTACTAGTTTTAGCCCTTGTTTTAAATTGTTCAGTACAGAATTTTATCTGTTTGTTATGAAATTTTAAACATTATTTAAATATACAAGTTTCAGAGTGTTAGCCATGTTAGTCTGTATCAGCACACTTGATAAGGCAACTCATCTTTTTGTGTATTTATATCTGCTCCTGTATTTTCGCTCCATGCATCGGATGAAGTGGGTTTTAGTCCACGAAAGCTTATGCCCAAATAAATTTGTTAGGCTCTAAGGTGCCACAAGGACTCCTTGTTTTTTTAAAATATACGTTAATTTACTTCCCCTTCCACAGTAAAAGTTAGTTTTAGAGGTTTTAAAAAATGACTGACACTTAGATTAGTTGGTAATAGGTGTTTTAACTGCTGCCAGTGTTTGCATAAGCTTTACTTTATTATTACAAATGCAAGGCTATAGCAAAATAATTAAAGGGGAGCTGTCAATGTGGAAGTTAGGCTACTTAAAAGTGGGTTAACAGATTTAGGTATCTCCAGGTCTATCTTTTTAAAAAGCTTTTTCTCTTTCCTTTTGCTATGAGACCCCCAAACAAAGAGTGGATAGCTCAGTGGTTTGAGCATTGGCCTGCTAAACCCAGGGTTGTGAGTTCAATCCTTGAGGGGGCCATGTAGGAATCTGGGGCAAAAATCTGTCAGGGACAGCAGTACTTGGTCCTGCTAGTGAAGGCAGGGGACTGGACTTGATGACTTTTCAAGGTTCTTCCAGTTCTATGAGATAGGTATATCTCCATATATAAATTAGTGTTCCCTTTTTCTAAAAGCAATGAACACACTAAACCTCTGATTAATTTAAAATGTCTGTTTCAATGAGTTAAATATGTAGTAATCTGGAATGATTACTTTATTAAGGCTTAAGAGTACATTTAAAATAGAAAATCAGCTTAGAAATACTGATTAAGAAAATGTAAAACAGAGAAGAGCTGCATCATGTGTTCCATAATATTTAATGTATTCAGCAGCACAGCTGATTTGCCCTTACTACAAAGTTTTTGCAAATAAATCTCTGACAAACTTCAGGGTATATCAAAAAACCCAGGACTTTTTATTCCCAAATATAGTGCTTTTAATTAGGTACCTTCTGCGTGTCCAATCTTCACCTTCTGGCATGCAGTGGAAAACATGCTCCATTTTCTTTAGAAAGAAATTGCACAAGAGTGGGTGGTGGTGGTTGTTGTTTTTTTTTTTTTTTTTTTTTTCCAAATGTCATTTGTGTCATTTGGGTTCAGGGATTTGGCTGGAAGGGGGTGATCAGGGAGGGGGAGGGAAGAGAGAAGGGAGACAGTGGGGAGAGGGCGGGGCCTGGTCAGAGTGGGGGCGGGACCACAGGCAGAAGAGGTGGACTGTGGAGCTAGCCTCCCCAAGTGGCAGCTTCATCCACTGCCCGTGACCGCAGGTAAGGGTGGGTCGATTCACGCACATCCAGTGCACCCTGCAGTCTCCTTGGGCAGGCGCCATATTCACAGAGCTGAATGCGCTGGTGCCGTGCATTCTGCGTGAGAGAGAGAGGATACGGGGGTCTCTGCAGGAAACTGTGACTCTCCTCCTCTGTGAGGTGGGCCAGGCAGCTCCGTATCCTTTGCTGCCTCATCCCTCCCCCTCCCCCTGGCAAGCTGCAAGCCCGGGCTGCCGTCGGGCATAGGGACACCAGTTTAATACTGCGTAGGGCCCCATAAATCCTAAGGACGGCCCTGTCCACTACCTCCAAAGTCGCTCTACCAATCACTGACACTATAGTGTAACCAGCAGAGAATATCTGGCAGACCCCTGCCTTGATGCCACCTACCAGCAAACGAGCTGGCAAAGTAATTCGTCCTAGCTAAGAGGATGGACTTTTTCTTCTCTCATCCACAACCCAGTTCCCTAGTTGTGGAAGCCACCAATCACCGCTGCAAACAACCTCAATTCCGGTCCATTCCACAAGACAAAACACAAATGTTTAGACCTTCTCAGTAGAAAGGTATACTCGTTGGCTACACTCTAATTCAGGGCAGCCAATTACACTGCCCTTCTAGCCAAGTACAATTTCGATAACTACGGTAAGTTACAAGAATTCTTCAAGGCCTTACCAGAGGAAAAATGCCCCCACTCAACACTATCATGATGGAGGGGCAACTAATCACCCATACAGTCCTATAGGCCTCAATGGACACTGCTGCGAGAATGATGGCCAGAGCTGTCATAATGTGCAGGGCCTTGTGGTTGCAGTCGTCCGGGATCCCGAAAGAGCTCCAGCTTAAGGTGAAGGATCTACCATTCGATCGGGAGAAACTTTTCTCCACAAAAACTGACGTCCTTCACTCAGTGAAGGACTCGCATAGAGTGGCCTGAACTTTAGGCATAAACACGCCACCAAACAAACAATGTTGGTATCAACCATACCAAAAGGGCAGAGACCCCTCTTTCCATCTCCCACAATACACTGGCACTTCAACCAGAACAGAAATAAGCAACGCTCACAAAGACGCAGGGCTCCCCAAACTCAGTCCTCATCTTCGCAACCATCTGCCACCAAGCCACAGTTTTAAAGTCTTGGTCGGGGGCTTGAATAACCTCCCCCCACAATACAGCACTGTTAGATACTCCTACCCAACCTTTTGGTCACTGCCTGTGCCCATTCTATCATGCCTGGGCAGCAATAACAATGGATCAATGGGTACTGAATATTATAAGATTGGGTTATGCCATCTTTTTCCTCTCCCTTCCCCCCACCCTATGCTCTTCCCCGTCCCTGTTTAGGGACCCCTCTCACGAGCACCTTTTACCACATGAAGTGAACCATCTTCTACAATTAAGAGCTGTGGAACAAGTTCTAACTCAATACAAGGGGAAGGGATTTTACTCCCATTATTTTCTCACCAAAAAGAAAAACTATGGATGGAGATCCATCTTAGACCTTCGGAAGCTCAACAAATTTGTGAGGAATTACAAATTCAGAATGGTCACACTGGCCACGATCATCCCAGCGCTAGACACGGGGGACTGGTTTTCAGCCCTTGCCTCCAAGATGCTTATTTTCATATTACCATACATCCGGTTCACAGAGGATTTCCGTGATTCACGGTGGGCCTCAATCATGATCCGTAGAGAGTACTGCCTTTTGGCCTTTCCACTGCCCCTTGAATTTTTTCTCTGATGTGTGGCTCAGGAATGCACAGACTCCTAAAGTGGGGTACCTACAGGGGGGGACATCTCGAAGTACCATCGTTACTGCACAAGGTGAGTAACTTCTTCCTGATATTTGGGCTTTGAAAATTGAAACTGTATATATTAATTTTCTTGGTGCATTTGAGCACCCTACAGTTTATTATTCATTTAATTTACTGTGAAGTATTTTTGACTTATTTTCCTACTGAACAGACTTGACTAAACAGATTTTGTTCAAACTTTGAGAATGCATCTCTTGAATTAAGCTAAGAAAACTTTGAGTATGAATTATGGAAAGAGGAATTTAAGGTTGCAATAGCGATTTTATTCTAATTGTAATTGTTATCAATGCTGCATCAGGATACTTTTACATTATATAAAAAGCTTTTTTCTCTGAGTCTTTGCTTAAATTCTTTTGGTCAAATTTTGCTTGCCTTTAACCCTCTAAATCTTTTCACTTTGCATTTAAATGCAGCCACCTTTGTGGAACGAGGCAACTGTTAAAAATGCACAGCAACACTACACAATTATTTTAAGGCAGGAGACAAAGAATTACATTGAAATTACAGAGGAAAGCAGAATTCACTCAAATTGGAATTTGGCCAGGATATTAGAGCTATCTTACTTAAGTGTTCTATACAATAAAAACTGTTTAAAAGCATGTGTGTCAGCATTGTCAGCCAACTGACCTGTAAAGCTGAATGCACAGAGCACTGCTCTGAAGTCGTAACGGCCTGAGCCAAGCTAGAATGACTCATAATGCTATCGCAACCCTACGTGAACAAATGTATCACTGTGTCCTTCATATGTCTGAAGGATGTAAGATTTCAATAAAAATGCTTCTATTCCAGCTACACACAATTTCCCATGCTGTCCCGTATGTGAGAGTAGGAAGATTCTAGGTAGCTTTGACTTAGTGTTGTGAGTGAGACTTGAGTAGTGCTACTTCTTTAAAAGTGAGGTATCCCTGCAGAACCCCACCTTCAGAAGATGGAAAATCATGCCACTCCAGCTCATTGCTGTAATTTTGGATTCACTTCTATGAAAAACAAGTCCCCTGAAGCCACTTTTAGATGATTCAAAGTTTTATTTAGGATTGGAAAGACGAACTTGAATCTAAGCCATATTTATAGCTGTACATGTTTTTCTTTTGTGAAATTCAGATGTACTTAATATAGAATGTTTTTGCCATCACTGTTGCTGTTCATATTTGTTCCATCTGCTTTTCTATTTTGAAGCTTTACCACACAGCCTGATCTTTCCCCTAAGCAGCCATCCATCACTGGGATTGTAGACAAAAACAGAAAAACAATCCTCCCTTCTTAGCTGGGGTTGGACATGGAGAAATGGCAGCATTGTGCTACAGCTTTGTGATTGGTTGAGCAGGAATGCCACTGACTGTTTGTTTATTTTTAGGAAATAAAGTATTTTTATTAATTCATGTAGAAATCTTTAATAGTGCTTTTAGTATCCAAATAAACTGAGCAAAGATACTTAACCTCTTTGGAAGCTATCTTGGTGGTTTAATTAAAGGGTGAAACAAATTTGTTTCCCCCCCGCCCCCTTGAATTCAGTGAATCCTATGTGGATTATTGTCTAGATACGTTTTTTGTAGGTGGGTGGTATGATAGAGAATCCTGTTTTCTCAAATTTTATACTTAAGATGAAAGTTATTTTTCAAACTTTGTAATATCAGAATGTTTATCTTTAAAGCTAATTTTCTGATGAAATCTCTATTAAAAATGATCAACATGGTAGTTTAGATGCAATATGACCTTTTTCTTTGTGCCACGGACTGATAGTTTATTTGCAATTATGCACTAGTGAGGTGAGACATGTGAGCCAAAGGTATTACTTCCTATAGTAACATAGCCTCAGTGTATGTTTTAAGATTTCTTGGATATTTACTTTTATAATTGGGGATTTAAAAAAATACAACTCATCTAACATTGTGTGCATTGTATAATTTTATAGAAGCAGATTATAGAAGCATTACTGAAGCAGATATTTGCATGGCTGGGTTTAGGGTTCTGTGTTGACACTAGAGACCTTAGAACAGCACAGCTGTACCACTCTATGCCAATGGAAGAGAGGTCTCGTGTCAGCATAATTAAACCACCCCCAATGAGTAGCGGTAGTTATATTGGCAGGAGAGATGCTCTCCCGCCAACATAGCGCTGTCCACACCGGCGCTTCTGTGAGTGTAACTTATATATATTTTTCCATATCCCCTTGACATAAGAATGGCCATACTGGGTCATCGAGCCCAGTATCCTGTCTTCAACAGTGGCCAATGCCAGGTGCCCCTGAGGGAATGAACAGAACATGTAATCATCAAGTGATCCATCCCCTGTTGCCCATTTCCCAACTTCTGGCAAACAGAGGCTATAGGGACAACATCCCTGCCCATCCTGGCTAATAGCCATTGATGGACCTGTCCTCCATGAACTTATCTAGATCTTTTTTGAGACCTGTTATAGTCTTTACCTTCAACATCCTCTGGCAAGAAGTTCCACAGGTTGACTGTACATTGTTTGAAAAAATACTTCCTTTTGTTTGTTTTAAACCTGCTGCCTGTTAATTTCATTTGGTGCCCCCTAGTTCTTATGTTGTGAGAAGGAGTAAATAACACTTCCTTATTTACTTTCTCCACACCAGTCATGATTTTATAGACCTCTATCATATCCCCCCTTAGTCGTCTCGTTTCCAAGCTGAAAGTCCCAGTCATATTAATCTCTCCTCATATGGAAATCATTACATACCTGTAATCATTTTTGTTGTCCTTTTCTGAACCTTTTCCAAGTCCAATATATCTTTTTTTTGAGATGAGGCGACCACATCTGCACGCAATATTCAAGATGTGGGCGTACCATGGATTTATATAGAGGCAATATGATATTTTCTGTCTTATTATCTATCCCTTTCTTAATGATTCCCAACATTCTGTTCACTTTTTTGACTGCCGCTGCACATTGAGTGGATGTTTTCAGAGAACTAACCGCAATGACTCCAAGATCTTTGTGAGTGGCAACAGCTAATTTAGACCCCATCACTTTATATCTGTAGTTGGGATTATGTTTTCCAATGTGCATTACTTTGCATTTATCAACATTGAATTTCATCTGCCATTTTGTTGCCCAGT
Organism: Chelydra serpentina; assembly: GCA_037349315.1. Classification (NCBI taxonomy): domain Eukaryota; kingdom Metazoa; phylum Chordata; order Testudines; family Chelydridae; genus Chelydra; species Chelydra serpentina. Next base: position 53,594,201 of record JBAIAC010000010.1, read on the forward strand.
CACACAGTTTTGAGAGAGCCTTTTGTAGCTCTTTGCAGTCTGCCTGGGACTTAATGATCTTGAATAGTTTTGTATGATCTGCAGATTTTGCCACCTCACTGTTTTACCCCTTTTTTCCAGATCATTTATGAAAATGTTAAATAGGACTGGGCCCGGTACAGACCTCTGGGGGACACCACTATTTACCTTTCTCTATTCTGAAAACTGACCATTTATTCCTACCCTTTGTTTCCTATATTTTAGCCAGTTACCAATCCATGAGAGAACCTTCCCTCTTATCCCATGACAGCTTACTTTGCTTAAGAGCGTTTTGTGAGGGACCTTGTCAAAGGCTTTCTGAAAATATAAATACACTATATCCACTGGACCCCCCCCCCTTGTCCATATGCTTGTTGACTCCCCCCCCCCCCCAAGAATTCTAGTAGATTTGTGAGGCATGATTTCCCTTTACAAAAACCACGTTGATTGTTCCTCAACAAATTATGTTCATCTATGTGTCTGACAATTTTGTTCTTTACTATAGTTTCAACCAGTTTGCCTGATACTGAAGTCAGGGGCCTGTAATTGTTGGTGTCACCTTTGGAGCCCTTTTAAAACGTTGGTGTCACATTGGCTATCCTCCAGTCATTTGGTTCAGAAGCTTATTTAAACGATAGGTTACAGACTACAGTTAGTAGTCTTGCAGTTTCACATTTGAGTTCCTTCAGACCTCTTAGGTGAATACCATCTAGTCCTGGTGACTTGTTACTGTTTAGTTTATCAATTTGTTCTAAAACCTCCTCTAATAACACCTCAATCTGGGACAGTTCTTCAGATTTGTCACCTAAAAAGAGAGGCTCAGGTTTGGGAATATTCCTCATATCCTCAACTGTGAAGACCGATGCAAAGAATTCATTTAGTTTTTCTGCAATGGCCTTATCGTTCTTGAGAGTTCCTTTAGCATGTCGATCATCCAGTGGCCCCACTGGTTGTTTAGCAAGCTTCCTGTCTGTGATGTACTTAAAAATGTTTGCTATTACTTTTTGAGTCTTTGGCTAGCTGTACTTCTAATTGTTTTTTTGGCCTTCCTACTTACATTTTTACACTTCATTTGCCAGAGTTTATGCTCCTTTCTATTTTCCTTACTAGGATTTAACTTCCAGTTTTTAAAAGGATGCCTTTTTGCCTCTCACTGTTTCTTTTACTTTGTTTAGCCACGGTGGCTCTTTTTTGGTTCTCTTACTATGTTTTTTAATTTGGGGTATACATTTAAGTTGAGCCTCTATTATGGTGTCTTTCAAAAGTTTCCATGCAGCTGCAGGGATTTTACTTTTGGAGCTGTGCCTTTTAATTTCTGTTTATATAATGGAGATATGTCTATCTCATAGAACTGGAAGGACCTTGAAAGGTCATTGAGTCCAGTCCCCTGCCTTCACTAGCAGGACCTAGTACTGTCCCCTGACAGATTTTTTTTCCCCAGATCCCTAAATGGCCCCCTCAAGGATTGAACTCACAACCCTGGGTTTAGCAGGCCAATGCTCGAACCCATGCTCAAACCTCCTAATTTCTTTCATAGAATCCTAGAATCTCAGGATTGGAAGAGACCTCAGGAGGTCATCTAGTCCAACCCCCTGCTCAAAGCAGTACCAATCTACGACTAAGTCATCCTAACCAGGGCTTTGTCAAGCTTGACCTTAGAGGTTTTTAAGGATCGAGATTCCACCACCTCCCTAGGTAACCCATTCCAGTGCTTCACCACCCTCCTAGTGAAAAAGTTTTTCCTAATGTCCAACCTAAACCTCCCCCACTGCAACTTGAGACCATTACTCCTTGTTCTGTCATCTGCTACCACTGAGAACAGTCTAGATCCATCCTCTTTGGAACCCCCTTTCAGGTAGTTGAAAGCAGTAATCCAATCCCCCCTCATTCTTCTCTTCTGCAGACTAAATAATCCCAGTTCCCTCAACCTCTCCTCATAAGTCATGTGCTCCAGCCCCCTAATCATTTTTGGTGCCCTCCACTGGACTCTTTCCAATTTTTCCACATCTTTCTTGTAGTGTGGGGCCCGAAACTGGACACAGTACTCCAGATGAGGCCTCACCAGTGCCAAATAGAGGGGAATGATCACATCCCTCGATCTGCAGGCAATACTGCTACTTATACAACCCAAAATGCCGTTAGCCTTCTTGACACTGTTGACTCATATCCAGCTTCTCATCCACTGTAAACCCATAGGTCCTTTTCTGCAGAATTGCTGCCTAGCCACTCGGTCCCTAGTCTGTAGCCGTGCATGGGATTCTTCCGTCCTAAGTGCAGGACTCTGCACTTGTCCTTGTTGAACCGCATCAGATTTCTTTTGGGCCAATCCTCCAATTTGTCTAGGTCCCTCCGTACCCTATCCCTACCCTCCAGCGTATCTACCACTCCTCCCAGTTTAGTGTCATCTGCAAACTTGCTGAGGGTGCAATCGACACCATCCTCCAGATCATTAATGAAGATATTGAGCAAAACCGGCCCCAGGACCAACCCTTGGGGTACTCTGCTTGATACCGGCTGCCAACTAGACATGGAGCCATTGATCACTACCTGTTGAGCCTGATGCTCTAGCCAGCTTTCTATCCACCTTATAGTCCATTCATCCAACCCACACTTCTTTAACTTGCTGGCAAGAATACTGTGGGAGACCATATTAAATACTTTGCTAACGTCAAGGAATAACACGTCTACTGCTTTCCCCCTTATCCACAGAGCCAGTTATCTCGTAATAGAAGGTGATTAGGTTAGTCAGGCATGATTTGCCCTTGGTGAATCCATGCTGACTATTCCTGATCACTTTCCTCTCCTTTAACTGCTTCAGAATTGATTCCTTGAGGACTTGTTCCATGATTTTTTCCAGGGACTGAGGTGAGGCTGACTGGCCTGTAGTTCCCCATATCCTCTTCCTTCCCTTTTTTAAAGATGGGCACTACATTACCCTTTTTCCAGTCATCGGGACCTCCCTCGATGGCCATGAGTTTTCAAAGATAATGGCAGATGTGATTGCAGAGCCATTGGCCAACTCCTTTAGCATCCCTGGATGCAGCGCATGCGGCCCCATGGACTTGTGCTCGTCCAGCTTTTCTAAGTAGTCCTGAACCACTTCTTTCTCCACAGAGGGCTGGTCACCTCCTCCCCATACTGTGCTGCCCAGTGCAGTAGTCTGGGAGCTGACCTTGTTCGTGAAGACAGAGGCAAAAAAAGCATTGAGTACATTAGCTTTTTCCACATCCCTGTCACCAGGTTGCCTTCCCCATTCAGTAAGGGGCCCACACTTTCCTTGATCACCTTCTTGTTGCTAACATATCTGTAGAAACCCTTCTTGTTACTCTTAACATCCCTTGCTAGCTGCAACTCCAAGTGTGATTTGGCCTTCCTGATTTCACTCCTGCATGCCTGAGCAAAATGTTTATACTCCCTTGTCATTTCTCCAATCTTTCACTTCTTGTAAGCTTCTTTTTTGTGTTCATGATCAGCAAGGGTTTCACTGTTAAGCCAAGCTGGTCACCTGCCATATTTACTATTCTTTCTACACATCAGGATAGTTTGTTCCTGCAACCTCAATAAGGATTGTTTAAAATACAGCCAGTTCTCCTGGACTCCTTTCCTCTTCATGTTGTTCTCCCAGGGGATCCTGCCCATCAGTTCCCTGAGGGAGTCAGTCTGCTTTTCTGAAGTCCAGGGTCGGTATTTTGCTGCTCCCCTTTCTTCCTTGTCTCAGGATCCTGAACTCAACCATCTTGTGGTCACTGCCTCCCAGGTTCCCATCCACTTTTGCTTCCCCTACTAATTCTTCCCTGTTTGTGAGCAGCAGGTCAGGAAGAGCCCTGCCCCTAGTTGGTTCCTCCAGCACTTGCACCAGGAAATTGTCCCCTACACTTTCCAAAAACTTCCTGGATTGTCTGTGCACTGCTGTATTGCTCTCCCAGCAGATATCGGGGTGATTGAAGTCCCCCATGAGATCCAGGGCCTGTGATCTAGTAACTTCTGTTAGTTGCCTGAAGAAAGCCTCATCCCCCTCATCTGGTGGTCTATAGCAGACTTCCACCACAACATCACCTTTGTTGCTCACACTTCTAAACCTAATACAGAGACTGTCAGGTTTTTCTGCAGTTTCATACTGCTCTCTTGCATACAATGCAACTCCCCCCACCTTTTCTGCCCTGCCTGTCCTTCCTGAACAGATTACATCCATCCATGACAGTACTCCAGTCATGTGAGTTATCCCACCAAGTCTGTTATCCAATCCCATCATAATTCCTTGACTGTGCTAGGACTTCGTTCTCCGTGCTTATTTCCCAGGCTTCTTGCATTTGTGTATAGGCACTTAAGATAACTCGCTGATTGTCCTACTTTCTCAGTATGAGGCAGGAGTCCTCCCCTCTTGCACTCTCCTGCTTGTGCTCCCTCCTGATATCCCACTTCCCCACTTACCTCAGGGCTTTGGTCTCCTTCCCGCGGTGAACCTGGTTTAAAGCCCTCCTCACTAGGTTATCCAGCCTGCTTGCGAAGATGCTCTTCCCTCTTTTCATTAGGTGGAGCCCATCTCTGCCTAGCAATCCTTCTGCTTGGAACACCATCCCATGGTCAAAGAATCCAAAGCCTTCTCTCTGACACCACCTGCGTAGCCATTCGTTGACTTTCATGATTCAACCGTGTCTACCCAGGCCTTTTCCTTCCACAGGGAGGATGGACAAGAACACCACTTGCGCCTCAAACTCGTTTATCCTTCTTCCCAGCGCCACGTAGTCTGCAGTGATCTGCTCAAGTTCATTCTTGGCAGTATAATTTGGTGCCCATATGGAGAAGCAGGAAGGGGTAGCGATCCGAGGGCTTGATGAGTCTTGGCAGTCTCTCCATCACATCGTGAATCCTAGATCCTTGTGTAGTTCCCCTTTCTGAAATTTCTGAAATTAAATGCTACAGTGTTGGGCCACTGTGGTGTTTTCCCCACCACAGGGGATGTTGCATTTAATTATATTATGGTCATTATTACCAAGCGGTCCAACTATATGCACCTCTTGGACCTAATCCTGTGCTCCACTTAGGACTAAATCAAGAATTGCCTCTCCTCTTGTGAGTTCCAAGACTAGCTGCTCCAAGAAGCAGTCATTTAAGGTGTCAAGAAACTTTCTCATCCTGAGGTGACATGTACCCAGTCAATATGGGGATAGTTGAAATCCCCCATTATTATTGAGTTTATTTGAACAGCCTCTTTAATCTCCCTGACCCTTTCAGAGTCACTATCCCCATCCTGGTCAGGTGGTCGGTAATATATTCCTACTGCTATATTCTTATTCGAGCATGGAATTACTATCCACAGACATTCTATGGTACAGTTTGGTTCATTTAAGATTTTTACTTCATTTGATTATATGCTTTTTCACATATAGTGCCACTCCCCCTCTCCCTCCCAGCATGACCTGTTCTGTCCTTCTGATATATTTTGTACCCTGGTATTACTGTGTCCCATTGATTATCCTCATTCCACCAAGTTTCTGTGATGCCTATTATATCAATATCCTCATTTAATACGAGGCACTCTAGTTCACCCATCTTATTTAGACTTCTAGCATTGGTATATGAGCACTTTAAAAACTTGTCACTGTTTAGCTGTCTCCCATTACATGATGGAAAAAAAAAAGTCTCATTCAATTACATTTGACTGTTTCTCATCAGATCCTACTTGTATTTTATCTTCCATACTCTCCTCCTTACTAGGACATAGAGAATCTCCATTAGTAGATCCTCTCCATGTGCTCCTCCCGCACCTGTCGGCTTCCCCCCAGCCCTTAGTTTTAAAACTTCTCTATGACCTTTTTAATTTTAAGTGTCAGCAATCTGGTTCCAGTTTGGTTTAGGTGAAGTCCATCCTTCCTGTATAGGCTCCCCCTTTCCCAAAAGTTTCCCGAGTTCCTAATAAATCCAAACCCCTCCTCCCTACACCATCATCTTATCCACACATTGAGATCTTGCAGTTCTGCCTGTCTAACTGGCCCTGTGCATGGAACTGGAAGCATTTCAGAGGATGTTACCATAGAAATCCTGGACTTCAATCTCTTACCTAGCAGCCTAAATTTGGCCTCCAGGACCTCTCTACTATCCTTCCCTATGTCACTGGTACCTACATGTACCACGATCACCGGCTCCTCCCCAGCACTACACATACATCTATCTAGATGTCTTGAGAACTGCAACCTTCGTACCAGGCAGGCAAGTCACCATGCGAGTCTCCTGATTATCGCAAACACAGCTGTCTGTTTCTAATGATCAAAATACCTGTCTTTTCCTAATAATTCTTTTGCCAACAAAAGTGCTGGTGTAGAAATAATCAATAACCTACTTGCCCTCCGAAAACTCCTTGCCCATCCAAGGGAGGAAAATAGTATGAGAATTTTTTTCTTTTGTAGTAGAAATGAGAGAGACTCAAAGCCAAGAAGCTCATGAAATCTTGCTAGTTTTTTTTAAAAAAAAAAACAAGAACTTTCATCTTTTTAATCTGGCATCTGGGAAGCACTGTGCAAAAGAACAGCAGCCACAGGGATTATCCTGCAGGAGAAGGGACAAAGAGAAACAAGGGCAAAAGGGGAGGATGAGAGAGAGAGACAGAGGCACAGGATCAGAGGGAGAGCAGAGACCAAACGGAGTCTGATTTAATACCAGATTGGACTCACTAAAAAAAGTAAAAGATTAGTTGGATTAGGACTTAAACAGATTACAATTCGTTCTTGAATATTTACATCTTAACTTTAGGAAGTGTACATGGTTATTCTTTAAAATGTGAATTTAAAAAGTTGTATTTTGGATAAACATCCATATTTTTCCTATATTAACTGAAGTAGTAAGTCAGTTGTTTAGATATGGAAGCAATTGATATTTTTTGTCGGGAGACAGTTATATTATTACTGTTCAAGAATTCCCTGTTTATCTTTTAGTCTGATATAAACCTCCTGTTCTAAAAATCTCATGCATTTTCTTGCAAAAACAATTAACCCCCATTACTTAAGTTTGAGACTCCTTTCTTTCATAACTGAGGTGATGAGGAAGTAATACTCTTAGGAGGGTGGAGGAATGATCCAGGCAAAAATATATTAAGACTTCTGATCTTGCAAGCCCTGTAAAGTTCCCTTAATCAGCAAAATGGTTGGCTTGCCACAGAAGCCCCAATAGAAAATAACTCTAGTCCTGTATCTGAAAGTTGTGGAATAGGTATGAAGGTGCATCAAGTGTTAATTCAATTGAATATTATAGTATTGATTCTTGGGGTTGTTTTTTCATTTCTTTCCATAGCTATACACCAAATGGGAGTTACAGGTTTTTATTGGGGAGGGGTGCGCGGGAGGAGAGGACAGGCGGCATGCATGTTAATAAATGGTGAGGATGGAAGGATTGTGTGACTGGGATATGCGATGAGTCTTTTTACCCTAATAACTGGTGGTGATGAAGGAAGAGGAATTCTCTGAATTGTGCATGATTCTTTCCTCTCTTTTTGCTGAAAGCTCTGTTTGAATGGGCATGAGAGAGCCCTTCATATCAATACTTCTTAGGGCCCCAGTTTATTAACATTCAGCTGGCATAGACCAAGAGCCATAAAGGCTAATTTATGGGATGAGACCTTAAAGGATACCAACTTGAAATCTGTTCAACTTCAGAAAGTGAGTTTGAAATTAGAGGCAGGTATAGTACCTACTTGTGACCTCCCCCTGCCAACTTTTGTGGTTTTATAGTCACATTTTCTTAAACTAATTTTTCTCTATTGCTGTGTGAAAGACCTACACAAAGTGAAATTGACTATACACAGTGCATTGGACAGCACTTTAAGTAAAACTGAAATGATTGGAGGGAAACTATTTTTACCTATCTCTTTTAGTTAGTGTAATAGCTGTTACTTGAAAGAACGGTAGGGTTTAAACTCATGTAAAATACAATATCAATTTCTTTTCAGTAAGCTGCACTATGAACCTAGGGCTAAAAGTGAATTTCCAGGTTCACGGTTGACTGTGTGGATGACATTTGCCTTCCCTTTCACCCAGGTCAATGGTTCTGCAGTGCCTGTGGGAATGTAGAGGAGCCAGCCAATGCCCTTGGGCAGGGATGGCCTTTACTAAGGCTGGTGTTTCACTTTTTAATTGCCACTCAAGAAGATCATTCCAAGTTACCAATGTGTCCCTACAACATTGAGCCCAGCCATAGGGAATGAGTACAGATTGCTGTTGCTGCTACCTTGTTGATGGAATGGGTTCTTCTTTCATTTCTACTCCTTTCCTTTCTCTTCCAGGAAAGGGTTGAGGGGAAATTAATTCCCTGCAATAAGGAGGTGGTGGCAGCCAGCTTTAGTTATACCCTACCACTCCCATATTTTTCCTCTTATGAAGTACCAAAGGACCCAAGTACTCCTGGTGATGCCAGGAACAATATCAAAAGGACAGTATATGCTTATAGGCATGGTTCAGTACTGAAGCAGTATTCCAACATTTATCTTCAGTTTGAAAAAATCTTGGATTTCAAATCAGGGTGGATTTGATTTAAATCAATTTGATTTAAATCAAGATTTAACTCACTAGTCAGGAAGACTCGATTTTATCATGGATTTCTACATAAAAGTGCATTCTTGGTTGTTATAACCTTTATACATATGCTTCACAACTCAGAGATAGATGTAGGTTTCATTTTTAGAAGGTATCAGAGGGGTAGCCGTGTTAGTCTGGATCTGTAGAAGCGACAAAGGGTCCTGTGGCACCTTATAGACTAACAGAGGTATTGAAGCATAAGCTTTCGTGGGTGAATACCCACTTCTTCGGATGCAAGCAGTGGAAATGTCCAGGGGCAGATATAAATGTGCCTTCCATTTTTAGAAGGCACACCCTATACATTTTTAAACAGATATTTATTTTGAAAACTTTTCAGCTTAGTTTTATAGCTTTATCCGAAAATGAATGAATGATTGGTTATTTCATTTACCAAAGGCAATTGAAGCAGATATTGATGAAGTCATTGGGAGGTGAACTATCTCCAGTTCAACAGGTTAATCATTAATATTTGGATAATTTTCTTGCCATGCTGTTTTAGGAGAACATCACCAGACAGACATTTAAATTGTTGTTTTAGTTAAATAAAACAACATTAAGTATTCTGGATTTTTTTTTCTTCAACAGCAAACGTATAATATTTTAACCAAAAAGCATATATCCCTCGCTTCTCACATTTATCTCCAGATTTCTTCTTGTCCAGATCTCTTCCACCCCCAACAACCTTCTATTAATTGAACTTTTTGAAACTTTGCACTTTTAGAGAGAGGTAAGGGATTGACTCTGTGTACACATTTGCAGAGGGACAATAGAGTTGAGGTCTGTTATTTCTCACCTCTATATATTAATTTATTTAAAAACATTTTTGTTGTTAACAAGCATGTTACCTCTGGAGACACAAATCCACAGTTTGAGAACTGCAAAACTAAGCATGTCTGGTGGTATCTTCTAGCCTGAGCACTGAGTCCAATTTGGTAGGTGGAAAGATTAACCTAAATCTATACAGAAGCCTGTAGAACCCCATAAGATTGGGTCCCTAATCCATGAACTATTGGAACTCATTTACAAAACTTTATATTCATGTAATGTTTATAAATTGTCTCATACCCAGAGGTGAAAGTAAGTCGGTACAGCGTACCGGCAAGAGCCAGTACGCTGTGCCGCACCAGACCGGCTTCCCCGGCGGTGACTTAAAGGGTCCAGGGCTCCAGCTGCTGCCAGGAGCCCCGGCCCTTTTAAATCACCACCAGAGCTCCAGCAGCGGGGCTCGGCGGCACTATAAAGGGCTCGGTGCTCCCCGCAGTGGCCGGAGCCCCAGGCCCTTTATAGCGCCGCCGGAGCTCTGGCAGCAGGGCTCGGGCGGGCTTTAAAGGGTCTCGGGCAGCTGGGCTCCTGAGGTGATTGAAAGGGCCCGGGGCTCCGGCCGCTGCGGGGAGCCCCTGCCCCTTTAAATTACAGGTAGCAGCGGCAGGGCTCAGGCGGTGATTTAAAGGGCCTGGAGCGCCGCCGTGGCCAGAGCCCCCGGCCCTTTAATTTGCCCCTGAGCCCCGGGGCTCCCAGCTGCCTCTGCAGTGGGTAGCTCCCGGGTGATTTAAAGGTCCTGGGGCTCCCAGCCACAGGCGGAGCCCCAGGGCCTTTAAATCCACCTCTTCCGGTTGAGGCCACACCCCTTCTCAGGACTCCGGCGTGCCGGTAAATCCTCTAAGTTACTTTCACCCCTGCTCATACCATAGAATTAGAGTTTATAATCCCTATTTCATGCTGAGATATCTTTGATCTATAATGTATCTTTCGATAGGTTTTTTCCCTTGAAAAGCATTTGAATAAAAAAATTGGATTTTTTTTATTTAAAAAAAAAATCATTGATTTTTATCCACCCTGGGTTTCATAATTCATGCTATAGAATTTGTCCAGCTTGCAGTAAAATTTGAGTAAAAATCTTGGAACGATTTCCATGCTGGTGTCTTCTGGTATCATGTAAAAAAAAAAAAAATCAATTTGTGCGCATCTTTGTTTCTTTAATTTTATTTGTAGGTTGACAGAAATGTTATCCCTTAAGTCTGGAAAACTTCTGTTTGGGGACTGGTGATTGCTGGCAGGCAAGAGTTCCAATTTCTGCACACAAGGTAGTGTTTCCAGATTTTATTTTAGGAATAATACGTTAGTTCTCAATATGGTGGCTATCTTCTTTTATAGCCTGAGGTGAAGTAGTATATTTTTGGCTTGCTGCTTTAGCACCCAGGAAAAAATGATAGTGAAGGCATTGAAATGCTGCATGCTTTTCAAACCAAAGCTACTAAGTCCAAATTCTTCCACCTATGTGGTAAAACCTGTAGTCATAGTAAAAATACATTGGGTTTTTGTTTTCATAGAAAAGTGCATCTGTCTTAAATGTTTAAATATTGTGCTTTTGTACTTGCCACAGCAACTGCTGTGCTGACAAGAGACATACAGTATATGAAAGGCAGGGCAAGTAAACCTTGTAGATCATGCTTGGCTTGAAAACTACTTTCCTTTAGCGTGTTTTAGCGTATAATAGACAGAATAAGTGCTTGTTTAAACAGCATTATCTCAGAAGACCATATTTTGCATCTGTCTCTGTGCAAACAGTTGTTGTTTACCATAATGCCCACAGTAGATTATGAAATGTTGCACTTGCATCTAATTTATGCAAACATCAAAAAGGAAGCACTGGACTTCTATAGCATCAGGTGATCAAAAATTCAGATAAACAGCATAAGACACAAGTGCAAGTTCACATTTAAATTATTTGCTTTTGGTAACTTTTTTGGTGCTGGACACAGTTGTTTAAGAAATATACCCATCAAGCGCTGGAAGACCTGGTTTCTGGTCCCTGCTCTAACACAGGTTACCTGGCCATCCTTCAGCATGTCAGTAATGTTTGTGTCTCCACTTCCCTATTTATAAAATGGGGGTAAAGGTATAGTTCACAGGGATGTAATGATACTGAGCTGTTCTGCGATTCCAAGATGGCAAGATCTACGTAAGTGGAAAGTATTATTAATTATAGTGGATGTGTGCAAAGTAATCTCTCAGGACCAAATATTAAAGGTATTTAGGTATCTAATGATCCATCTAGGTGCCTACAGGGATTTTCAAAAGCACCTACAGTGCCCAACTTCCGTGGCTCTAATTATCTTTAAAATCTGGCCCTTAGTGACTACTTATGGGGAGAGGATCAGAGAGAGAGGAAATGAATCATGAACAACAGATGTCAGTCGTATCGCTGAAGGCACTCCGACAGGGTGGTGATGAGGGCAGTATAACAACCTATATAGAATAGAATCTGAAAGTTTATATTAAAAAAGAGTTTGAAAAATGCTTGTTTAATCAGTCTAATGTAAGTATCCAGTGGCTAGCTCTCAAGGTTGAACTGCTATGAATTTTGTGGTGCCACTTCATGCTTTCCATTCAAATTTTTTTAAAGTGAATTTTAAAGTTGTGACTTGTTATATGGGGTGAAGCAGATATCTATAGCACTAAACTTTATTTATGCCTTAGGTATGTCTGTAAAAGACATTTAAAATAACTTTAGTTGTGATAGTAAACTGTTGTTCAGGTCTTCTGTATTTGATATCATCTGAGTCAATAAAATCTAAATGTGAGGTTCTTATTTCTGCCACTTGTATGCTCCTACTGTGGAGAAAGTTCTGTTTCTCTATCATGCATGTAGCAGAAATATTGCCAATCCCAAGCAGACCCTAAATATCATGAGACTGGCTTAAAAGGCGTGAAATTTTTTTAAAAATTAGCTTCTCTTTATTGCTTTCAGTTTTTTGAGCCTTTACAATTTGTCCTCAAGCTTTTCTTTGCAACCTTGAGGGCTAGTTATATTTATTTTAAATAAAGCTGAGATTCTCACTGTCCCATCCTGTTATGAGCTGGGTTTTTAAGAAAAATACCAAATACATCATGAGAGTTGGCAACCCAGCCATGTCATAATGACTGTTCCAACACATCTGCTTTACCAGTGTGATATTAAGCAAAATAACCAAGTTAGTAACATCTCACACATGTAAAACCTGTAGATAAATGTTTAACAAAGATACTGCACTGTATAGGAACTTGATAATATCCCTTTAAATAGCTTTTGGGCCCTCACTCTCTTCTGTGTAGAATAGCAGTGTATATAGGTAGGTAGGCAGGCCTTGTATGTTGTATAAAATAAGCATGATTATTTGGACACCATTATGGCTGTGGTTTCTTCATATTACACATGTGTAAAGAGCAAAAGATATAATTGGTGATGATAATAGGATCTTAATCCAGGAATACAGTGATAGTAGAGCACTAGTGAAGATGAAAAGGAAACTGCAGTCTGCAGCCAATGGAACTGAGTTAACTGCTAACTTTAAAGAAAAATGTAAAAAGGGTTAAAAATGTCTGGCTTATTGGAGGGTGGGGGGGAATTGATTTGCTTGATAGCTCAATAGGACTTGCTCACCGATATCGAGAGACTAGGGTTGCCAACAGTCTAATCACAAACCCGAACAATGTTGCTCCACCGCCCCTTCTCTGAGGCCCCATCCCACTCACTCCATCCCCCCCTCCCTCTGTCGCTCGCTGTCCCCCCCACCTCACTCACTTTCACTAGGTTGGGGTGCAGGAGGGAGTGTGGGCTCTGGGCTAGGGCCAAGGGGTTTGGAGTGTGGGAGGAGGCTCCGGGCTGAGTCTGGAGCAGGGGGCTGAGGTGCAGGAGAGGGTATGGGGGTACAAGCTTTGGGAGGGAATTTGGGTGCTGGACAGGGCTCAGGGCTGTGAGAAAGGGTGGGGATGCGGGGTGCAGGCTCTGGGAGGAGGGGGCTCAGGGCTGGTGCAGGAGGGGGCTCTAGGCTGGGGCAGGGAATTGGGGTGTGGGAGGGGTTGAGGGGTGTGGGCTCTGGCCAGGTGGCGCTTACCTCGGGCGGCTCCTGGTTGGCAGGGCAGCAGGGCTAAGGCAGGCTCCCTGCCAGCCCTGTCCCCACGCCGCTCCTGGAAGCAGCTGGCATGTCCCGGCAGCCCCTGGGGTGGGTGGGTGGGGGCAGGGGTCTCTGTGTGTTGCTTAAGCGCCGACTTTGCACCTCCCATTGGCTGGGAACTGTGTCTAATGGGTGCTGCGGGGGCAGAGCCTGCCTTAGCTCCGCTGTGCTGCTGACCGATGTAAGCAGGGCCAGCGGCCTGTGGGCGCCGCCCCGGGAAGCAGCCTGCGGGTGCTGCCCCCCGCAGTTTCCATTAGTCGTAGTTCCCAGCCAATGGGAGCTGGAGAGTCGACAGGCAGCACATGGAGACCTCTGCTATCCCCGGGGCTGCAGGGATGTGCCGGCCACTTTCGGGAGCGTCGTGGGGCAAGGGTAGGCAGGGAGCCTGTCTTAGCCCTGCTGTGCCGCCAGACTTTTAGCACCTAAAATCTCCTGGTTTGGCTTCAGTATCCTCCAGGAGATAGAGCCTGATTCCAGGAGACTCCCAGCGAAACCTGGAGGGTTGGCAACCCTATGAGAGACTGGAACAGTATACAATTGCTAACTGGTATAATTGAGGCCTGGTTTATATTGCAAAGTTAGGTAAACATAAGCCGCCTTGTTGTTGACCTACTTGTCTCCCATTGATTGTAAGCTCTCCATTAGGCAGACATAGGAACACCACCTCCCCAAGCAGTGTGGACTGATGTACTGAGATTGACGCAGTGCAAATGTAGACACTGCGTTACCTATGTCCATCCTAACAGTCCTCCAGCATCTGTCCTACAGTGCCCAATGCTGACAACTCTGGTTACAGTTGTGAACTCCATTTTCTAGGGGTCTCTGAGACTAGAATTGCCTGCCTTTAAACCTTACGAATTTTTGAAACACCTTTTCCTGATTGTCCATCTCAGCGAGCTCACTGAACAGCTCTCTATTGTTGTGTGCAACTGCCTAGCTGACCATGTCCAGCTACATGTTCCAGACCTGATCCCACCTGAAGTAGACCATAGATATTGCATCTCCTGGCCTGTGAGGAGAAGAGGCTATTCTCTATGAATATTCTCTATGCATATTCTCTATGAATAAAACCAAAAATGAACCTATTTATTTTGTGGTGCTTTCTGTACATTTATGATTATTACACGGTTTGTAATTGATCCTATGAGTTGTACAACAATGTACAACAAATGGGTGCTTTCACTACTACCAGGCATTCTTCAGTATATGGTGGGAACTACTAAAAATGAATCATTTTCCTAGCAATAAATTTTATTGAGTAACAAACACTTCAAAATAAAATTCTGTGCAAGTTAAAAGCAAAACATGAAAACTATAATAAATTCATGAAGCAGTGCTTGAAGAAAAGTGAGGAACATTCATGTCTATTTAGGCTACTGTGGAAAAGCTCCTTCTCTGCCTCGGTGCGTTCCGTACTTCCTCTTCGCAGCGGGCTGGGGGCTTCCTCTCACCCTGGGAATTTCCCCATGCCCCTGGGTTTACTGTCCCCACCTTGTTGGAGCATCATATGCATAGGAGAAGAGGCAAGCACAGCTATGGACCAGCTGGAGAGATTAGGACATCTATGAGCAGATTGCGCAGGGGATGCCTGAGAAGGGGTATAATCGGGATCAACAGCAGTGCCGCATGTGAAAGCAAAGGAACTGCGGCAAGCATATCGAAGGCCAGGGAGGCCAGCCGTTAATCCAGTGCTGAGCTGCAGACCTACCACTTTTACAAAGAGCTGCATGCCATACTTATGGAGACCCCACTACCACCCTGCACACGATTGTGGATACTTCTGAGGAGCCTGAGTTGCAGGCCCCTGGCACAAACAGCAAGGACGAGGAGGAAGAGGGAGGAGAATGGGGGACATGTGACTGGTGGGGCCCAGCTCTGCCACAAGCCAGGACCTGTCTGAGTCTCCACTACAGTCCTGTTAGTCCTGGCGGTTGAGTACAGGCGAGCCCAATGCAGGGGAAGGAACCTCGGGTAAGTGTGTAAATTTATCTCCCATGATAGTGTTGGTGACCCCAACTTAACAAGATACAGCCTATTAACTTTTCATGAATTTACTTGTACTAGAAAAGAGAACTCTCTCTCTGTTGTATTGCTATCTGGTTTTTATGCCCTGTAGAGTTAGACGGGTGTCCATGTGGAGCAGTTTATGTACAGAGAGATGTTCCTTGAATCCTCCTGAGAGATCTCAATAAAATTTTCCTGGAGGTGCACTGCAATCCACTCCTGAAGGTTTCTAGGCATGACAACCGTATTTCTTTCTCTGCAGTAGGTCACATGCCCACACCAGTCCACGATAACTTTGGCAGGCCCCATTGCAGTAAACAGGCTAGAAGCATACTGTCCTGGCTGGCTTTGGATTGCCAGGAGCAGCTGTGCTCTCTGTGCCTTTGTGACCCTTAGTGAGATATCAGTTAAAATCACCACTGCCTGTGGAAAGTGGTGCACGTATACAGTGCCATTGCCCTATACTCAGTTTCATGCAACCAAGCAATTCCCTCCTCATTTCTCTCACTCCTGGTGGGCCACTCTCACCAGGGCTTGAGCTGTGAGTGGTGCTGTGCATGCGCACTCTGAAGCAGAATTGTCAATGAGCATGTCTTGTTTAAAATGTTAGGGAACAAGGGGACTGAGTTATGAATTGTTACTTTTTGCTTTCCGTTGTGACTACACTGATAACCAGCTCTGTTTTATCTGTAACTGCTGCTGTTGGGGCCTTGAGGGGTTCCCCCTCCACACCCACGGAATGCCTGAGCCAGATAAAGAGGAGAAAGAAAAGGACTCGGGGTGACACATTCAGCAAGATCCTGCAAGTTTGTACTGCATCAGACTGTGAACAGAAGGCCTGGAGGATGAATATTGCAGATTGTATGGAGAAGAAAAGATCAGACAGGAGAGAGGTCGGAGAGGGAGATGCACTGGGACATGATGGGACTTCTCTGGCAGCAAACAGATAATGCAAACTTTTGTGGACCTACACGGTCAACAATCTCCATCTCACTTCCCTTTGCAATCCATGGAGTACTCCATTACAGTACCTCCCTACACCCTTTCAGTATTCCATTATGGCTTCAGGGGTTCCATCTCAACCACTAGCACTGCACACCAGGGGAGATTAAGGACAACCACAGCTTCACATACTGAACTGAGAGCCTCAATTGATGTGTGTAGTATGACGGGGTCGGCCCAGCTGGCTATATGAGAGTGGTCCTATTGAAAATTCCAGGGTTAGAAGGCAGGTATATTAGCCCCAGGGTAAGCAGGCCCCATTTCCCCTGGTAGTTGAACGGGGGTTACTCCAGGGTGATTATGACACCGGGGGCCAATCAGGGGCCTGCCAGAACTTGTTAAAAGCCTCTCTTCCAGTCAGATATGTGCGCAATAGGAGCTGTGGGGAGCAGGTGTGCTACTGGAGAGCCAGATGGTGCAGACACTGACAAACACCAGGAGCGAGATCTCACAGGTACAGAGGTGAAGAGCAGGGCGTACATCCCTTCTGGGCCCCAGAGGTTTGAGGGAAGAGACCCCGCCAGAGGGGAGAGACTGAACTCTGTGTCTGGCTTGCCACCACTACGCCCAGAGGAGCTACCAGAGACTAAGAGATTTCCCTTCCCCTCCCTCCCATCAGGGAGCCCGGGAGGAACCCCTGCTCCAACAAGGTGGGGACAGTAAACCCAGGGGCATGGGGAAATTCCCAGGGTGAGAGGAAGCCCCCAGCCCGCTGCGAAGAGGAAGTACGGAACGCACCGAGGCAGAGAAGGAGCTTTTCCACAGTAGCCTAAATAGACATGAATGTTCCTCACTTTTCTTCAAGCACTGCTTCATGAATTTATTATAGTTTTCATGTTTTGCTTTTAACTTGCACAGAATTTTATTTTGAAGTGTTTGTTACTCAATAAAATTTATTGCTAGGAAAATGATTCATTTTTAGTAGTTCCCACCATATACTGAAGAATGCCTGGTAGTAGTGAAAGCACCCATTTGTTGTACATTGTTGTACAACTCATAGGATCAATTACAAACCGTGTAATAATCATAAATGTACAGAAAGCACCACAAAATAAATAGGTTCATTTTTGGTTTTATTCATAGATGTGCACCACCACACAATTCCTAACAGGCCCCCAAACTCTAGGACAGGTAGAGCACAGTACACCATAACACATTACTGTGGCTCGCTGTTACAGTGCTCTTCCAAGGCCTGAGCCATATATGTTGAGCTCTTCTGATGGCCCTTGTTGTCTGGCTGTTCAAACTCAGCAGACAGCTGCTCCATCTCTATGCCACAGCAACTTATCCCCCTTTGCTTCACAGATTTTATGCAAGACACGGCAGGCAGCTCTAACAATTAGATCTCAGGAAGAAAAATATCCCAATCTTGTGAGAAAACTGTCAGTGCCGCTTCACTCTATCAAAAGTGCATTCAACTGTCATTCTGCACCTGCTAAGCTGTTAGTTAAATCTTTTGTTGGGGCTGTCCAGGTGGCTGGTGTACAGCTTCATGAGCCAGGGGTACAAGGGATAGAGTGGGTCCCCCAGGTTCATGGTTGACATTTCAACATCACTAGTGATAATCCACCAATTAGGAAGAGAGTCCCTGTTTGTAGATTTCTGAATAGTCCTGTGTTCTTAAAGATGCAAGCAGCATGCATCTTCCCTCACCAGCCAGCACTGTCTGAAGTGTCCCTAATGATCCGCTGATACTTGCATAACGATAGGAAAAACAGCAATTTCCGTTGATGTATTCTGTGAGAAGGTGATCTGGTGCAAAATTGGAATTGAATCGTGCTCATGCTGTACAGTGCAGTCTGCATAATGTTATGACCTATATCATTTGTAAGTCGTATCTTTTTAGCAAAATCCATTTTTACTGGTAACTCTGGATACCAGTAGACTGCACAATATCAGGAGTAAATGTGTATTGATAGTGTATTCTGTATTTTTCCTTACCAAAGCAAACCAGTTGGGAAACTGTCTCTGTTGGAATCACATTTCCATGTACAAGGGGACAGTTCACTTTCTGTAGTATCCTTTCCATCCTGTATTTCTTGTTAAAGAATCATAAGTTGGCTGTGATTAATTTCTGAACAGGAAACATCTTGATTCCCTCAGTGCTGTAAGTGAGAAATGAAAATAAATCCTTAAGGGGAAGTTAAGTAACCACCTCCCACACAAGTATTTTTCCCTCTCCAATTTCTATATGATAGGTATATTAAAATTTAAAGTTCTTTCTCCATGTGTGACTGTTTCTAACTTCCATGTATCAACCCAGCATAGAAAAAGTTATCTACTATGTGATACTCATTTTCATACTCAGACCTAGAAATATAGGATACAAATAAGTGTGCTGGTTTTGTTGCTACTGGTCAGAATTTGGATGGGTAGGATATTACGGGGGAGAGGTGGTAGCAAAGCCTATACCTAAGCTGCCAAAGGGCTGGTTTCATGCAAACAGATTTTGTACCATTATTACTAGATCCGTTTAACGAAAATAAGAAAGAAAAACTTGTAGCACCTTAGAGACTAACAAATTTATTTCAGCATAAGCTTTCGTGGGTTAGTACCCACTTCATCGGATGCATGGAATGAAACATACAGTAGACAGATATTTATACAGTCAGAGAAACATGATAAGGTGGAGGTGCATAGACCAACCTTAAGAGGCTAATTAATTGAGAGGAACCATAACAGCAGGGAAAGAAAAACCTTTGAAGTGATAAACAAGATGGTCACACAGGTGTGAATGAGGATCGTTAACTTAAGGGAAATAGATTCAATTAACGTAATGGCCGAGCCATTCCAAGTCCTTATTTAATCCTGAGGTAATGCAATCTAGTTTGCATATCAATTCGAGTTCAACAGTTTCTCTTTGAAGTCTGTTTTTTGGAGTTAATCTGTCGCAACACTGCTACCCTCAAGTCTGTCACTGAGTGATTAGGGAGGTTGAAGTGTTCTCCTACTGGTTTTTGAATGTTATGATTCCTGATGTCAGATTTATGTCCATTTATTCTTTTGTGTAGAGACTGTCCGGTTTGGCCAATGTACATGGCAGAGGGGCATTGCTGGCACATGATGGCATATATCACATTGGTAGATGTGCAGGTGAATGAGCCCCTGATGGCGTGGCGGATGTGATTAGGCCCTGTGATGGTATCACTTGAATCGATATGTGGACAGAGTTGGCATCGGGCTTTGTTGCAAGGATAGGTTCCTGGGTTAGTGTTTTTGTTGTATGGTGTGTGGTTGCTGTTGAGTATTTGGCAGCTCTGTAACTCCACATTCTACAGGCCTTTATCCTCTGACCCCACTGAGGAGTACCAAAAGAAACTACACCATCTGCTCCAGAAACTCCCTGGAAAAGCACAAGAACAAATTTGTACAGACACGTGCCTAGAACCCCGACCAGGGGCATTCTATCTGCTACCCAAGATCCATAAACCTGGAAATCCTGGACGCCCCATCATCTCAGGCATTGGCACCCTAACAGCAGGATTGTCTGGCTGTGTAGACTCTCTCCTCAGGCCCTATGCTACCAGCACTCCCCGCTATCTTCACGACACCACTGACTTCCTGAGGAAACTACAATCCATCGGTGATCTTCCAGACAACACCATCCTGGCCACTATGGATGTAGAAGCCCTCTACACTAACATTCCACACAACGATGGACTACAAGCTGTCAGGAACAGTATCCCCGATACTACCACGGCTAACCTGGTGGCCGAACTTTGTGATTTTGTCCTCACCCACAACTATTTCACATTTGGGGACAATATTTACCTTCAAGTCAGTGGCACTGCTATGGCTACCCGTATGGCCCCACAGTATGCCAACATTTGTATGGCTGACTTAGAACAACGCTTCCTCAGCTCTCGTCACCTAACACCCCTACTCTACTTGTGCTACATTGATGATATCTTCATCATTTGGACCCATGGAAAAGAAGCCCTTGAGGAATTCCACCATGATTTCAGCAATTTCCATCCCACCATCAACCTCAGCCTAGACCAGTCCACACAAGCGGTCCATTTCCTAGACACCACTGTGCTAATAAGTGATGGTCACATAAACACCACCCTATACCGGAAACCTACTGACCGGTATACTTACCTACATGCTTCCAGCTTCCATCCTGGACACACCACACAATCCATTGTTTACAGCCAAGCTCTAAGATACAACCGCATTTGCTCCAATCCCTCAGACAGAGACAAACACCTACAAGATCTCTATCAAGCATTCTTACAACTACAATACCCACCTGCTGAAGTGAAAAAACAGATTGACAGGGCCAAAAGAGTACCCAGGAGTCACCTACTACAAGACAGGCCCAAAAAAGAAAATAACAGAACACCACTAGCCGTCACCTTTTAGCCCCCAACTAAAACCTCTCCAGCGCATCATCAAAGATCTACAACCTATCCTAAAAGATGATCCCTCACTCTCACAGATCTTGGAGGACAGACCAATCCTTGCTTACAGACAGCCCCCCAACCTGAAGCAAATACTCACCAGCAACCACACACCATACAACAAAAACACTAACCCAGGAACCTATCCTTGCAACAAAGCCCAATGCCAACTCTGTCCACATATCGATTCAAGTGATACCATCACAGGGCCTAATCACATCCGCCACGCCATCAGGGGCTCATTCACCTGCACATCTACCAATGTGATATATGCCATCATGTGCCAGCAATGCCCCTCTGCCATGTACATTGGCCAAACCGGACAGTCTCTACGCAAAAGAATAAATGGACACAAATCTGACATCAGGAATCATAACATTCAAAAACCAGTAGGAGAACACTTCAACCTCCCTAATCACTCAGTGACAGACTTGAGGGTAGCAGTGTTGCGACAGATTAACTCCAAAAACAAACTTCAAAGAGAAACTGTTGAACTCGAATTGATATGCAAACTAGATTGCATTACCTCAGGATTAAATAAGGACTTGGAATGGCTCGGCCATTACGTTAATTGAATCTATTTCCCTTAAGTTAACGATCCTCATTCACACCTGTGTGATCATCTTGTTTATCACTTCAAAGGTTTTTCTTCCCCTGCTGTTATGGTTCCTCTCAATTAATTAGCCTCTTAAGGTTGGTCTATGCACCTCCACCTTATCATGTTTCTCTAACTATAAATATCTGTCTACTGTATGTTTCATTCCATGCATCCGATGAAGTGGGTACTAACCCACGAAAGCTTATGCTGAAATAAATTTGTTAGCCTCTAAGGTGCTACAAGTTTCTTTCTTATTTTTGTTTTGCTGACACAGACTAACACGGCTACTACACTGAAAACTAGATCCGTTTAGAAACTGATACCCACTAGAGGGTTGTACCACTTTAATTGTATGTCTGCCAAGCATGGGTGGGGGGGGGGCAGCATGTGAAGGCTTACTGGAATAAGGTTTAATCCTCTTAGCTTGACTACCAATAGCAGTCAAGCTGTATAACAGGGCACGGTACCCTGGGTAATTAGTAGGGTGGCTAGCCTGTATTGAAATCCATGTTTCTGCAGCTTGACTGCTACCAGTACTTGAGCTAACTAGCTGTAAATTAGTAGGGTATAAAAGCATATGCTGCAGTTACACTGTTGACCTACCCAGTGTGGGCATAGTTACATTGGCATAAAGATGCTTACATTACTATAGCTTATTCTATATGATAGTTTCCTCAGGAAACTGGTAGGAATAAGCTATTCCATAGCAGACTATATTCTACATCACTTTAGATTTTAACCTGACAGGAAAATTTTTCTACTAGCCTGAATTTTCTTTTTCAGCCTATTCTTCCCAGTTAACCACAATATACAGGCATAACAAATTCCTGCATCTTATGTAGATAGAATTAGATATACCAATTAAGCATCTTTATACTGGTATAGCTGCATCCACACTAGGGGCTTGTACGGCTTTAACTGTGTCTAACTCCGAATAGTGGTAAATCTACATACATTTCTTGTTGACAAGTACTAATATTTTTCCTTAAAGGATTCTTGTGATCTTTTCTTTGAAACACTATCACACCTCCAGTGTCTGCAGCAAGTCTTTAATGTTTGTCGGGGGGAACCAACAGAGCTACAGAAAGTGCCTTTTTCCTGGTTCCATGAAATACCATTCAGATTTAGCTAAGATATGAAGTATTAAAAATAGGACTTCCCTTGTTTCACTTGCAGGCTTCACAAAAACTTTGGCAACATGCCAAAATCACTTAACATTCCAAGGCCAGGTTTGCACTGTTGCCACAGCAGCACCATCCCCATCACAAGCTGCCCTGGGAATACCAGGCAGCTCCTAGACCAGCTGTAGCAGAATGGGAGTGGAAGAGAGGCAGGATGGGCTCTGTCCCCCTGTAAATCCTGAGACCCCTAACTTAGTGTCAGTGGCCTATCTTCCTCTTCAAAGGCAACATATAGGGCAAAAGGTCTCATAACTCTGGGAGATGAGATGGGAGGGAGATGCTGGCTAGCTTCCCCTGAACCCAACAACCCACCCTGCTGCAAGTGAACAGTCCTAATGCTGCAAACAAAGGCTAGTCCGATAGCTCAAGGTGGTAGTAGTAGTGTGCTCTGAGATGTGTAGGGATCAGGGTTCTAATCCCACTGACTCATGAGTGGGATTGTCACACATGATATAATTTGTCTTAACCTTTTTCCTTTTCCTTTAAAAGCAATAAAAAAACCCTAGAAAATTGTATGTATACATGTGCACATGCACACTCAACCTATCTGTATTGGAAGAATTTTATTTAAGTTGCACAGTCAAGCAGTCCAAAATTAGGAAATGCCAGATTTACAGTTGTCTGTGCAACCTTAAGCCTGTCCCCCCTATGCATATGTATTATGATACAACCTTTAATTACCCAATGAAAGACTTTTTTTTTTCTCCAGGACCTTTGTCGAATTCAATGCACAGAATGAACTTAGGGGGCAACTGAAAAGCTGTCATTTCTTAACTTTTTAAGTGCTTGTCTTTAGAAGAATATTAAGGTGGTAATATTTTTGTATGTGTAATATTATATAGGTCAGAGAATATTGGAATAGCAAAAGGGAAGTCCCTGTACTCTCACACATTGTCTCAGCTCTCTGGTGGAGCTCAGTTGCATTGTTGTAGTCTATTCCTGAGTTCCTGTGAGTGCTGGAAATGCTGATATTGCAGAAAACAGGAGCATGGTCAAGAGCAACATACAGCTTTGTTCTATTTTAATCGCTTCCTTCAGCTTTATTTCTATAGTGATACATTGTGTACGGTATCTGTTGGGGATATAGAAAATATAAATTGTAATTAAACTTTTTGTTTTAATGTGTTTCACAGATTCAAATAGCTAAATATTAAGCTATAACACATCCTTTCATAGCATAATTAGAGCATTATAGAGCGATGAATGAAATGCTGCACAATTGAAAACCAGAGCCTAAAATAGGGGATTAGCACCCGTCTTCCTTGGTCTTGTACTTTGTGGTCCATATCTTTTTCTTAATGTTAGCTAAGCCACAGAAAATGAGTTCACTTTGCAAGATTGCACAAAATGACCATTCACTGTGTACCTTTAAATCTGTCATTAGATTGGCACAGAACCCCAAACTCTAGAGGGTTAAACATCTGATCTCTCCTAGTAGTCTTGTCTTGGCTGTGACTTTTGCAGTGGCCTGACAGTAAAAGAAAACAAGGCTATAATGTCAGTGCTGCCAGTTCAGATACAGGAATAGTTTGTTGTTGTTTTTTAACTATCATAGTCTGTACACTTTGCAGAAAGGGGGAATCCTTTAAACAAGATTTAGAATCATTCTTCCTACCTAGGCTGGACGTGTCTTTAACTTCCATATGAATGAGGTATTTACCAGCATACAACTTCCAATCAGATAATAAATAGGTGTTCATAACAGGATGGACCAGACAACCAGTAAAGCATTCCCACGGTACTAAATTAGCACTTGATTGTTTTATTTTGAATGGTAAAGGAAAACTACAATTTACAGTAATACACTAGAGCAGAATAAATATTAACTAAATAAGAATTCCTATATTGAAAATGAATGTTCAAAATCTATTTTTTTGAAATTAGTCACTATTTTAATATCTCATTCAGTGGATGTGATCATTTAGCGAGGCTTCCATTTTAATGATACAGCATTGTACTTCACAGCAGGAGGCACAGTTTCATGAGACAACATAACACTTAAATTCAAGTTCTATTAGATTGCGTAAGTACATTCTTAAGACACTTTAAAAGAAGTATAAGCTAAATTACCAATTGGTTTAAGCAGCTGTAAATTACCAGAACATAAAACTAGGACTGTCGGCAATTAAAAAAATTAATCACAATTAATTGTGCAATTAATCTTATCATTTATTTAAGTATATTGGATGTTTTCTACATTTTCAATTACAACACAGAATACGAAGTGTACAGTGCTCACTTTATATTTATTTTTGATTACAAGTATTTGCACTGTAAAAAACCAAAAAGAAATAGTATTTTTCAATTCAATTAATACAAGTACTGTAGTGCAATATCTTTATTATAGAAAGTTGAACTTACAAATGTAGAATTTTATGTACAAAAAACCTGCATTCAAAAATAAAACAAGCTAAAATTTTAGTGCATGCAAGTCCACTCAGTCCTACTTTTTGTTCAGCCAATCTCTCAGACAAACAAGTTTGTTTACATTTGCAGGAAATAATGCTGCCCGCTTCTTGTTTATAATGTCACCTGAAAGTGAGAACAGGCGTTCTCATGGCACGGTTGTAGCCGGTGTCGCAAGATATTTACGTGCCAGATGCGCTAAAGATTCATATGACCCTTCATGCTTCAACCACCATTCCAGGGACATGTGTCCATGCTGATGACAGGTTCTGCTCGATAACCATTCAAAGCACTGTGGACTGATGCACAGTGGCGTAGCCAGGTGCAGAGAACGGGGAGCGGAGATTAAAAAAGGCGCCACCCCCTTGTACTCACCCAGCGGCGCTCCAGCTCTTCGGCGGCGGGTCCTTCACTCACTCCGATTCTTCGGTGGCACCTGCCACCAAAGTGACGCCAAAGACCCGGAGCGAGTGAAGGACGTGCCGCCGAACAGCTGGAGCGCAAACCGGATGAGTAAAAATTTAAAAGGTGCCACTTGTGCTCAGTGGGGGGGCGGTCGCTGCCCCACTCCCTCCCCCCCCCCCCCCCCCCCCCGGCTATGCTACTGCTGATGCATGTTCATTTTCATTATCTGAGTCAGATACCACCAGCAGAAGGTTGATTTTCTTTTTTGGTGGTTCGGGTTCTGTAGTTTCCACATCGGAGTGTTGCTCTTTTAAGACTTCTGAAAGCATGCGCCACACCTCGTCCCTCTCAGATTTTGGAAGACACTTCAGATTCTTAACCCTGGGGCAAGTGCTGTAGCTATCTTTAGAAATCTCACATTGGTCAACCTTCTTTGTGTTTTGTGAAATCTGCAGTGAAAGTGTTCTGAAAATGAAAAACATGCCATGTCATCATCCAAGACTGCTATTAACATGAAATATATGGCAGAAAATGTGGGTAAAACAGAGCAGGGGACATACAATTCTCCCCCCAAGGAGTTCAGTCACAAATTTAATTAATGTATTTTTTTTTGAGTGTCATCAGCATGGAAGCGTGCCCGCTGGAACAGTGGCTGAAGCATGAAGGGGCATATGAATGTTTAGCATAGCTTGCACATAAATACCTTGCAATGCCGGCTACAAAAGTGCCATGCAAAGGCCTGTGTTCACTTTCTGGTGACATTGTAAATAAGAGGGCAGCATTATCTCCTGTAAATGTAAACAAACTTGTTTCTCATAGCGATTGGCTGAACAAGAAGTAGGACTGAGTGGACTTGTAGGCTCTGAAGTTTTACATTGTTTCTGAGTGCAGTTATGTAACACAAAAATCGACATTTGTAAGTTGCACTTTCATGAGAAAGATTGCACTACGGTACTTGTATGAGGTTAATTGAAAAAAATACTTTATCATTTTTACAGTGCAAATATTTGTATTGAAAAAATATGCACTTTGATTTCAGTTACAACACAGAATACAATATGTGAAAATGTAGAAAATATTTAATAAATGTCAATTTGTATTCTATTGTTTAACAGCGCAATTAAAACTGCGATTAATTGCGATTAACTTTTTTGAGTTAATTTTGTGAGTTAACTGCGACTAATCGATAGCCCTACATAAAACACAAACAACCTACCTTAAAACATACTCTTAAAAACAGGCTAGACAAATGTTTTGTTCTAGCTGTGTGTGGAGTCTTCTATTTCTGTATCCCAAACTGTCCTCTGACTGTGTCTCTATCATATTAGACTTAACATGTTCTAAAATGAGCTCCATATTTCTCCTTCCAGAGTCTACACATGGACTTCCATTCTGCGCCACTGTTGACAGCACCATCATCCTCCCTATTACTCAGGCCTGTAAACTGGGGCCATTTTTTAATTCTCTCTTCTTTGCCACACACATCCAGATTGTGTCCAAAGCCTGTTGCTGCTGCTTCCACAACCTTTCTAAGATATGACTTTTTTTTTTTTTGGTCTCTGTAGTTAAAATTTTCATTCAGGCATCCTCATTTCCTGTCTTGATCACTGTAACCACTATCCCAACTAGCCTCTCTGACACTCACATTGCTCCCCTCCATTCTATACAAAATGAGTCTCTAAGGTAGTCTTCCTTGCCATTTGTTTTTAACTTGTCACCCACTCTGCTTTTGAATCTCTCCACTGGCTCTCTATTCTCCACTGCATGAAATTCAAAGTTTTTGTATTTGTCATCAAAACCCTGCATAACTCTACTCCATCCTACTTACTGGTTCTTGACTCTGCTCACCTTTGACTCCCATCTCCTCTACTCCACCAATAATGCCAGCTTTATCATGTTGTCTGTTTCTCACAACCATCTCAATGCTTCCTTCCCTGCCACCCCATGGAACACCGTTCCAAATCTTGTCTCCCAGGCCTCTACCCTCTTGCCATTTAAATCCCTCCTGAAGACCCACTTCTACTCTGACACCTATAAGAAATAAACTGACTGACTAATGGTGAGAGATGTGCAACTGGAAATAATTTTATAATTCTAACTTTAAAAAAATAGTTTTATTGGCAAGATGCGGCCAATAACCACAGTTTGTTTCCCTTTCTCCTACCCTTTGTTTGTCTTTTAAATTGTAAGCTGTTCAGGGCAGGGACTGTGCCTTCCTTTGTTCATATATATTCTGGACATTGTCAGAAATAAATTAATTATAACAGTAATAAGTTAGAGGAGAGGTATTCTTTGAGACTACTGGTGTACACAGACTTTGGTATGTTGAGTCTGAGTGCTTTCAGCTGCCCCAGAACGTGACCACTAACCAAGTTATGTACACTTGAAAGTGGCTAATTGCAATTAGTATAAAGTTTAGCTGTTCAGAATTGGTAAGGTGTTTTTTTTAAGGCCTTTAAGAAGTGTATCTTTCCACTATGAAAAATAGTTCCTATTCTCTTATTCTTTGACTAGGGGAAAAACAAACAAACAAACTACAGTTTGCCATAGGACCAAGCGGGTTTGAAATTCTGGTTTAAAAGCATCACAGGAACCTATAGTATTAAGGATTAGAGGGTTTCGTTTGTTCTTTTTGGTGAGCAGGTCCCATCATTGTACAGTTAGTTAATATGCTGCTAAAATGTCATCAGGCCCAAAGAGCTTGTCAGAACATGACTTTAGAAAATGTCACTGTACCTTAATGTAAAATAGTTGCCGTAGCAGAGGTGAAAAAACAAAACTGTAGTTTGCTACAGACCACGGAAGTTTGAAATAAACCTCTGTTGATGTAGGGCAAAATTTTCAAAGATCCTTAGTGACTTTAAGTCCCATTTTCAAAAGTTACTTAGGGTAGGTCTATACTTACGCGTCCGGTCGGAGGCGCGCGATCGATGTTCTGGGTTCGATTTATCGCGTCTTGTCAAGACGCGATAAATCGAACCAGGAAGTGCTCCGTCGTCGACGCTGGTAATCCAGCTCGACGAACAGAGTAGGCGGAGTCGACGGGGGAGCCTGCGCGCCGCGTGTGGACCCCGGGTAAGTGCTTTTTCATTCGAACTAAGGTACTTCGACTTCAGCTACGTTATTCACGTAGCTGAAGTTGCTTACCTTAGTTCGACGGGGGGGTGGGAGGGGTAGTGTAGACCTGGCCTTAGTGTTAGGCATTAATAATCCATACGCTTTTTTTTTTTTTTTTACTTCAGTTCAGTTATTGTGTGGTGGTTTCCATTCTTCTATTAGATGGTTGCAACAATTAGTTTTAAGAAGAAACACTGTTCTTCTTCTAAGGAGAGAAGCAAATAAAGAAGATCCCAAAACAATAATATTCAGATTAATGTTAATTTCATTTTGTGCCATTTTGATGCCAGAATTGCACAGCTGCCCGTTTAATAACAAACAGCATTATTTTAAGCCTTTAATGAAGTCAAAGTACACCCATTGCCAACCTTTTCCTTAAACTGTCGATAGCAGATGTTGTTTGTTAGCCCTGTTGCATATTGTGTGTGTTTAAACTAAAGATTTTCTTCTCTCTTTATTCAAGTATATATTAGTACGTTTATTCCACAAGCCAGATCACATGTCTGGATGTGTAGCTCTTTGAATCTTGTTTTCTGTTAATTACTTTCTAAAATACCCCACTGAAAAGTTACAAAGTGTATTGCTTGGTCTCTGAGTACTCAACAAAAATTGTTTACTTACCTCGGGATGTGTTGGTCATATCACAAAATCTGATTATATTAAGATATTTTTCAGAGTTCTTTTTAAAGTAATTCCTTTGTCAAAATTATTTGGTTTATATGTAGGACTTTAGGTTGTTCTCTTTGCCAAACCAATTTTTATATCCTATGTAGCACAAACAAAATTTCAAATTTTTATGGCAGAATTTTAAAGCGGTGAGGCCTGCAACAAGCTTGGCTACTGGCACATAAGTATGGTATTGTGCTGCCATAGAGAATGCCCCACCGTTGCAGATTCTCCTTACCAGTCAGGTAGTGCCATTTAGTTATGCTGCTTAGTATCCAGTAGTGGCATTGAGAGCATTTTGAAGTAGGCTTTATCTGGTGTTTTTTCTGGCCGAAAGGAGAATTTATATAAGCAATAGTTGCCAGGATGGGGTGAAGGTTGTCATTGTGACGACTTGGAACTTAATCTGTTGAAAAATATCCTTGTTCTACTAATAATGATGGGAGAAATACTCTTTGTGGAACAGGCAACACAATAATTAAAAAATGTAAATTGTGTCCATATATAATGTGGAACATAGCTTTAGACATAAGTTTGTTTCATTGCTAAAGCCCATACTAACAACTCTTCAATAACTATATTAACTCTCTGGAAGTGATGAAACTTGGGAACCAATATGTCTGTCTACATTCCTCTTAACCCCACAGGCTTGCCTACACAGTGACGTCAACAAGCCTTGAATTTGATTTGCATAAAACGTGTGTGCTCATAGCCTAGTGGTGGAGTATATTTACATTTCAGATATTCAAGGATTAGATGAGCTTTTCCCTTAACGTCCCTCCCCTTCTTTCTCTTTCTCACGCTCATCCTCCCCCTAAAGCCTCCTTTTCAGATGGCATTTTACCATTTCTTCCACTTACAGGTTGTGGACATCTTCACTCATCAACCTTCCATTTTCCACCTTCCAGTTTTCCCCCTCTGCTCTGGACCCCTCCCATTTTCACCCTCCCCAAGATGTTGATCTCACAAAATTGGGAAGGAGCTTTTAAGAACTGGTCTTGCTGTTGTTGCTTGGTGCTTCTGTGCCTTCTGAAAGACTACTCCCTCCCTTTTTCCCAGTTGGCCTGTCAGTCTCTTTGGCTCTTCCTGTGCTGTGACACTTGCAGAATAGGAGCTGGTGGAGGAGCTGAAAGAAGTGAGTGGGTTGAATGGCTGGCTGGGGGAAAAAAAGAGTGGGTGTGGGGAAATGTTGGTGGCCAGCCATGAGTGTTGGACATGGGGGTGGCAGCCAGGGAGCCATAAAGTTGGGTGGAAAGTCAAATGCTGGAAGTTGGCGAACAGATTAGTTTACGATGAAGACAAGACAACTTATATTGATTGTGTATAAATATCACATATGCTGGTGTTCTACAGTGCTAATGGCAAAACTTGTGACTAGTTTCATGACCTGGATAAATCCTATTCTAGTTTAAAATATTGCTGCTTTCTTTGGCAGTAAAAGATATACGTTCTGAAACAAAATTGGGAATCTTCTTTTGTTAGTTTGTATGCAAACCCAGAGTGCTCTTTTTTAATTCACATCTGTTGATATCTGGGCGGTGGGAATAAGCTAAAAGTTGTATAGGTATGCCTGCATGGAGTTTTTTG
Source organism: Chelydra serpentina (assembly GCA_037349315.1). NCBI lineage: Eukaryota > Metazoa > Chordata > Testudines > Chelydridae > Chelydra > Chelydra serpentina. The sequence goes on from JBAIAC010000010.1 coordinate 53,625,092, forward strand.
ATGTGTGCCTTGTAAATGAATTGTGGAAGCCTGTCCTACTTCTGGTCTCGAGGTAGCACGGGTTGAGATTTTTCCATTGGAATGGTTTTCCAACAAAAAAAATGCAGTTTCACTAATTTTGAAATTTTATTCAGGGGAAGTCTCAATTTTCCTGAAAATTTTGGATTTTCTGTTCAGGAAAATCTGAACGAAATAATTTTGTGTTGGTTTGATAAGATTTGGAATATTTCATTCTGTTTTGAATCCATTCAATAAAATCTTAAATTGCATTTCCCAGTACTTAACCTTAGGGTCTGAACTTGAGCTCCCATCATTTTCTCCTGTGGGTTGATTTCCCATAAGGCACTGTGGATTTCCTTATGACTAAGCTGTGTGATGCAGCATGGGAATCAAATGACTTGGGTATATCAAGTTTAGAAGCCTGGTGCCCCAGTTTTTTCTTGAAGTTTTTACTTCAGTTCAGTTTTTGTGTGGTGGTTTCCATTCTTCTATTAGATGGTTGCAACAATTAGTTTTAAGAAGAAACACTGTTCTTCTTCTAAGGAGAGAAGCAAATAAAGAAGATCCCAAAACAATAATATTCCAGTTTTTTCTTGAAGTGTCAAGCTTCCCGGCTAGACTACATCTTCCATGAGGCACCCAAAGTCATTGGACTCTATGATGCATAGCACGGAGCTTGGTCACAGGAAAATTCACATTGCATTATGGAAGATTTAGTCTTCCAGGTAGTTCATCCCATGAATGGGATGAGCGAATAGGGGGCCTGAACTACAATTCTCATAATGCCACTATGAGAAAATGCACTTTAAGATTGAACTCACCTGAAGCGTTCCAGATCAGTTTAATATATTGATCTGAAACATTTTGATTTTGGGAATGTTAATGTTTGATTTCAATCAAAAATGTTGAACAAAATGCTCTTTCTGAACTGAAATCTTTTGGAATTTCCATTCTGTGAAAAACTCCAAATTTTAGCTTCCCTGATTTGAGATAAAAACAAATGTTGAGATGTTAGACTTCGCTGTGGGGTGGAAACTCTGAATTTCACTCAGCTCTGTCTCTAGGGCTGTATGTACATGTGCGAGAAATAGAGAGAGAGAGACTGCAACAGTCTTTATCTACACCACACCGTCTTGCTTTACCGTTATTGAATAATAGCATCAGACTTTGTGGTTATCTGATAAAGCTACTAAACTACTGAGTAATTCTACAACCAATTACAGTATATGCAAAAATGAGTATGGAACAATGATGCCAGTTGTCTCATACAAAAGAGACTCATCCTATGGAACCATTGCAAGATTAACAATGTCAGGTTAACTTGGACTGGACACTTGGACTACTTGGCTAAATATGAATTGTGCTAAACTTCACTGATGTTTTTTTCTGGACAAATGTTAATGTGGGATCTTTTTTATATACCTTGAATTGCTGTTAAGTGTAATGAAAGAGTATGAAGTGGGTATTTCCAGTATTGGTCCTGTAGGTGGGGCATGTTTCCCTGGCAGGAAAACACTTACATATATTTTAAATATTGCATTTACAGATGATTGACACAAGAAGATTGCATATTTAACTGGCATTAAGCCAGGCCTTTGAAATGTAAGCCATCTTCTGTTTTTATTAATGGAACTTTAAAGCTAAATAAGTAGTTCTATAGTTGATCTCCTTTAAGGCAGTTTAAAAGAGAGTTTGTTAAAGAATGCAAAGTTAAGTCCTGATATCTTACATTTCTATCTAATTATAAGAATGTTTTGAGTTAACAAGATGTTCTAAACTACACGTTCTCTGTGTAGACGTAGTTTGAAATAATTAATCCTTGTTTCAGAACTTTGGAAATCAAAGCTAAATTGTTTCAAAGCTAACCTGCCACAGACTATTGTTTGGTTTTTTCTAACCAATGAAATTGAAAAAGGAAAAGACAAAACTTGCTGGTTAGTTCTAATTACGTAGCAGTATCTTTCTAAAGGAATGTAGTAGAGTCAAATTCTTACTAAAAATGTAGATTATATTTACCAGTTTCATTAAAACATATAAATAAATTCCTATCATATGCTGTTGGCATCCTTGACAAGTAGATAGTATTTTTATTTAAGACAAAAATAGCAGTCACAAGCCAATGCACAGCTTGCATACACATCATGACATTACTCCTGGGGGAATTCTGCACCACTGTGCAATGCAGAATTTTGCAGAAATTAATGTGGGTGCAGAATTTCTTTTCCCCTACAGAAATGGGCTGCAGTGCTGCTAGCCACCACTAGGAGCTGCTGGCTCCGGCAGCGCCAGGTTTCTTGTAGCGGCAGTTCCCAGCATGCCCTGAGGGAAGGAAAGGGCGGCACACAGTGTCTGGCCCCTTGGATGGGCTCTGGGGGTGGGGAAAGGGAGCAGAGAAACAGGAACTGGGTTGTCATACGGGTTTCTTTAACTCTACACTCCTGAGGGAATTTTTGTGTGTATCTCTATTGTTATAGACATACTTGCTGACAGGTGTTTTGAAATAAATTACCAAAATAGTTGAAACTGGTGTGATTATGTAGTGTTATTTTAAGAAATAAAATTTGCAGAATTTTAAAATATTGTGCTCAGAATTTTTAAAATTTTGATACAGAATGCCCCCAGGAGTAAATTACAAAAGGCGCCAATCTTCAAATCTAAAACGTCTTCCCATTTCATCTCTCATAACCCCCACCCTCAACCTTCCCCAGATTCCTGCCCAAATATGAGTTTTATAGTGAGTTCTAAAGGTTAACACCTGTGGACTATATTTAGACCTAGAGGAGTTAATTTCAGTTGAAGGGACCTCATTGAGAATACCCTCCCAACAACTCTGCCTCTCTCATATCAAGGGAGCTCCAGCTCAAGTACCTCTACTGGTTTCAGCATCACCCGAGGAAAGACACGGCTTCTCAGTTAGGCAGGTCCCAAACCATTTAGAGCTTTATAGGTCAGAACTCTCCCCTTATATTTCCCCATAAACCAGTAAGCAGCCAATTCAATAAATGTGGTATTCCTGGAATTGGTTTGATTGGACAGGGGGCTGAAGAGCTTAAAGCACAATCATATTATGAGTGCTAGGGACATCAGTCATACTGTTCTTTACTATCCATACAACAATTCACAACTGAAATTTTACTTCCTTAGTACTGTAATGTTCCATTACCAGTTTTCCACTGATCCATAGTCTTTCAAGATAGACAAGACCTGAATTTCTAATTTAAAGAGCAAACAGAACTTTCCTCCTCCTTTTAGTAGTGGAAAGGGGAGATGAGAACACGATTTTGTTGTCATCTTAAAGTCACAAACAGATTTTTAACTGCTTTGCAGTTCATCTTCCAGTAGTACAATATAAATACTTTAATAAACAATAGTCAACTTCTAAAAATAAATCTTTGCCAATTCGTGTTAGTTATGTGCATAATATGCACATTATTGCAATATTTGATCATAAATATTCCTTTAAACACATATTCTACCAAACTCTTGCTTTTTATTTTGAGCTAGTAATGAACAGTACTGAGACTGTATGGAAGATGAACCTCTTTGGAGGCTTTTAATTTGTCAAATTCTAGAACTTCCTCAGTTTGGCAGATCACACAGAGTGGGGGAGGCTGTTTCCCCTTCATACTTGCTTGTGCCTCTGTCAAACCACAATATCACAGTTCAGGCAATGAGCTTTTGTTTTCAGTGGCTGTATTATCCTATCTGAGATATGGGGAGGTTATTTTTGCAGCAAACAACCCTCTTAATGCCTTAATGGTTGCGTGACTAATTACTGTCCTGTTCCTTTCTATACTAGTTCTGTGAACAAGCATTTTCAACAGTAAAATGGTATAGTGATAACAACCAGAAGATCTTGGATTACTATATAATGGTCTAGACAACTATATGCTAGTTTTGAATTACAACTAAAGATACGTGGAACAAGAATAGTATGGATTATTTTTATGTGAATGCCTGGATTCTGTATATGGAATTTGCTAAACTGTTCATAACTTTTTAAAAAGTTTGAAGCAAAAGGGCAAATTCTAAATCTTGCTTGTATTCAGCTTGCTGTTGTTCTAGTATTAGTAGATGTATGAAGTTCAAATACCTATAGTTAGAATAGATAGGCTTCCTGTCTGCTATTTTTCATCTAAATTATTTCATATGCCACAAACTCCCACATTAACCTAATATATTAAGATTGGTGTAAAGATTTTGAAAGCGAGTCTTTATGGTTGAATCAGGTTCATAGATCTTTCTTGTTGCCTCTGTTTTGCAGTGTCTGACCACTGCCTTAATGAGGTGATAAGTCTGTCCAAGACAGTGGCTAGGTTGTGATGTTCTCTATCATGACAGGTAGGCAGAAAATTGAGTCCACGGTGTCGACCGGCAGCATGGGTGGGACCAGAGATGATCTGTGAAAGTCCTAGGAAGGCAAGTGAGGAGTTGTCTTTCTCTTTGTCTATATCCTCATCTTAAATGTGGGGGAATGGGGTCTTTCACAAATGCCCCTCTTTTCTCCACTAGGATTTAGTTGGACCTTCAGCCCCTCTGCCTTCCAACATAGAGACTAGCTGGGGCCTTCTGCCCTCTTCCCTCCACGTGCAGACTATTTGGAGGTTTTCCCTTTCAGTCACTCTTAGGTTCTCTACTCTTTTTTCTGCCTTCCCCTATAAGAGCTAGCTAGAAGTCTTTTCATCCTCCTTCCTCCATAAGGGGCCTAACCTGCTACACGCATCCATAATCACATACTTGCAAGGAAGTGCAGCTCCATCTTATCTACTCCCATCCCCACACAGGAACTTCCAGGGAGTTTCCACACCTTCTTCTTTGAGTGTTTGCATATGTCCATTCCACTGTAGGGGTGTCGTTGCCTCGTGCACAGTAATCAGAACATTTTCCCTCAGTGGTCCCCTTTGGGATGGCTTGAACTCCCTCTGTCACCTCATGCCACTCTGTTCCGAAATTTGTCAGAGCAATCTTAGACTAATTATCATAAGTGCTTCCCTCACTCTCTTTTGTATATATACCCTCTAATTGTTAGGAATTAGTTAAGTTAGTTTTTAGCTAGTTTGTATGGATAGTTTTTAGTTTTAGGTTTTTTTGGACAAAGTTTCTGAGTACCAGACTTGGTGCCAGAAAGATTCCACGCTCACCAGGGTTTAAGTCCTGCCACACTTGCATTAATCCCATGCCGGTCAGTGACTCATACTCAGCCTGTTTAAAGTATTTGGGAGAATCACAAAGAAGGACATGAAAGCAGCACTTCGGCTCCTCTCAGAATCACCGCGCACACAATTCTCAGAGTACCATAGCCTTGGTGTGAAGCGCACCAGAGATGTCTGTGGCTCCTCAGTCCTGTACCAAAGAAAAGGCCTAGACTTTCCTCAGATTTAGTGCTGTGCTCAGTTGTGTTGACCCCTAAGCCTAGTAAAGGCAGAGAGTCTAAGAAACATTTTGGGAAGAGTCTTTCAGTGGAGCAATCTTCAGCTAAATAGAAGCAATTGCTACCTCTGGAGCATGTGCCAGGTCTGTCGAGGGCGTCCCCTGAAAGCTCTCGGAGACAGAGTTATCAGCCACTACTGCTGCTGACCACCCCAGAGGCATATGGAGCTGGGAGAGAACTACGTAGTACTCGGTACTGGTATCTCTGGCAGTGCAAGTGGCAGAGTTGTTGCTAAAGGTGGGTAGGGCACAAGCTAGTTCCACTGTCTCGGGAGATGGCAGCCTGAACACTTTGACCTGCTCCCTTTGTGGCCAATGTTAACTTCTGGCCACCTCGTCAGGGCAGCTCTTTGAAATCGTGCAGACAGTAATAGGAAACAGGAACATTGCCTCAAAAAATGCTTTCAGGGTATAAGATTGGTGGGATTCTTTCTCTTACCCCTGAAGGAGGGATAGAATCTGGGAAGAAACTTGGAGGGACTAGCCAGATTCCATCTGTGCTTCCAAACCTTTCCTGAGGGCACATTTTACAGACTGCACTGGGAGGAAAGAGAAATGCCAGAGAATGTCCTCTGCCTGGTCTTCTGTGGAGAGAATGTGTGAGATCAGACCCTGGGTAGATGGTTCCCAGGGGCAGTTGAAAAGGGAGCAGGAAGAGCTGTGTCTTGTCTCTCACCCTTGCTACCCCCCCATCCTCTGCAGCAGCTGAAGCAGTGTTGTTGGGGGCAGCTGGGCTGTTTGTTGCTGCCTTTCCTGATGGTAGCTCTGTTCCCATCTATAGTATCTGAAAGCTCTAAGACAGAATCAGAGTTCCTGAGAGTCCTTAAATCTCCTGCACTTCCCACCCACAACACACAATCATCTCCAAAATACTTCTTTTTAAATAAACACTTCTTTAACCCTGATATGCATAGCAGTTAATTATTTCCTTTAAGAATGTGGTAGTTGTTTTGACCCTGTAGGTTCAGACTGTGGAAAAATCTTTGTGAATGTTTACTTTAAGCTTCCCCGCCCCCCCAATTAAAAATTTTGCTGTTTGTTGAACTCCTTGAATACACATTTTTACAAAATATCTTCATATATATTGATGCAGATTAAAAATATAGTACACTGCATTTCATTTAATCAGCATGAAGGAAGGATGTGGGAGATTACTTCTGGGTTTCTAAAACTTTCTTTTAGAAAGTAGTGTGAGCCGCAGTTCCAAGTTGCTTCTTCCAGCCTCTCAATTTCTTTGGCTGTAAATCTTTGTCCTGATGAAAGCAGGCAAACAGCTTTGACGCCAGGCTGGAATGGAGCAGTAAGTGCCAATGTGGAATCTTGATTCTGGATTATATTTAGCTGAGCATTTTGCTGCAGCTGCGTTATTAGCTAACAAATTTTAAATAGGGCTTTGCACTTTGTTTACTATTGCTGTGGAGGACTGGCAGAACTCATACGAAATCTTTAGACCTATATTGAAGTCTTTAAGTCAGGAATTTTAAAAGGTTGGAGTTTAGGATTCTTGATATGAATATACAAAATTGGATGGTGGGGTTAAAAGCAATTCTTGACAAAGATTGCTTCATGTTTGGACATTTAGATTCTTAGGTTCGTCCTTCCCTTTCACCACTCAATTTACAGTTTCTGGTCCAACATGATTGCAAAAAGACTATTTTTAAACTGTATTCCAGTGAAACCAATATCTTCTTTCTTGCGTTAATCCCATAAAATGGGGTTCACTCTAAGAGTCCTCTTCCTCCAAAGTGCTCTGTTTAATGCCATATTCTCTCTAATTCCACATGCTAACTTGCCTTTCTTTATGACATCCTGCCGTCGCTTCTTGGGTTGTCTCTCTCTTTTTCCTTCAGTTTTGATCTGTTGGACTTTCTTACCTACATAGTTGTCAGTACTGTGTCTTATGCAACCAAATCAACTGAGCCTACATTTCCTCACTTTTTCACTTATGGATGTTACATTGGGCATGTCTGATGTACACATTCCTCAGGTGAACTTTTTTGCTTACACCACTCATCCATCTCAAAATTTTCCTTTCTGTGGAACAGATAATTTGCACATGTTTCTTCTTTGTTGCCTAACACTCAGTGCTATACATCAAAACTGGATGGACCACATTTTAGACTCCCTTTTAATCTTACTGGTATACTCCTGTCACATACTACACCACTTGCCTCTCTCCATTTGAGCCAGGCATTTATTATCCTAGCTCTCATTTTGTCCAACATTTTTCTGGATTCTGGAACCCATATACTTGAAACTTTACAGCATTTGTATTGTCGGCCCATCTAGTTTCAAGAATAATTCTTCAAATTTCACATTTATTGAAATTCTGTACCATATATTGTTTTTCCTCTGCTTTTTTGGATCCCCTTTAACATGTCTCTCCATTTATCACAGGGGTACTCAAACTGGAGATTGTGACCCCCAGAGGGTCATAAGGTTATTATGTGGGGGGTCACAAGCTGTCTGCCTCCACTCCTAAACCCCACTTCTCCTCCAGAAAAATATAAAAAATGTGTTCTTAATTTATAAGGGGAGACACACTCAGAGGCTTGCTGAGTGAAAGGGGTCACCAATACAAAAGTTTGAGAACCACTGATTTATCACAATTCTTTTCTAGACTGACTTTCTCCTCGCTGTATAGAATGATACCATCTGCAAACAATTTTGTATGTTCCTTGAGGGTATCCAGGATGACAGTAATCAAGAAAGGGCTCAGTGTTGATCCCTGATGCACTCCCACCTTTACCAATAGTTTGTATTTCACCACTAGAAGTTCTGACTATTGACATTGCACCTACATATGTGACTTGCACAAGCCACGCATCATAATCTGGTACCATTTTTCCCTCACACCCCACCAGATGTCTTCCTTTGGCACTCTTTTCAAAGGCCTTTTCCAGATGAACACCAGTGGTGTTGGAAATTTTTTGTATTGTGGGGTGTGCTGAAAGCCATTGAACAAAACTGAAAACCCCTCTACATGATGGAAATCACTTCTAGCCAGAGCGTGTTGCCACACCCCAAGTTCCAGCACCCTGATGAACACCATGTAAATGTTTATCCTTTTATCTAAATTTTTCAAATAGCTGCCTCAATGTAAAGACAGCATCCATTGTTGACCTTCCTGGCAAGAAGCCAAATTGATTTGCACTAATATCTTCTTCATTTTAGTCTTATTGAAGACTGTTTTGTTGTATAATTCATCAGGTTCATACATATATACTTTGTACAGTTGCCAGCATCACCTTTTCCTTTCTATATTGACATCAAGATAGTTTTCTTCCATGCATTTGGTATCTTTCCCGATCTTATGATTAAACTGAATGAGGATGTCAGCAGATGGACGCCCTCTATTCCAAGCCTTTTCCATGCCTCAATGGGGATTCTGTCTTGGCCTATCCCCTTATTATTTGTCATTGCTTTTATAGCATTTGCCATTTCATCTGGTGTGATTAGGCTCCACTGCTCCAAAATTCATCATTTTAAAGTTGCATTGCTCTCTTGGGTTTTCTTCATTTAAAAGCTGTTCAGAACACCTTTTTTCATAGATCCTTTGTGCGACTATCATCAGTCAATACCCACCAGTTTCATCTTTGAGTCTCACCGCCTTTATGTCTTTGGTACTTCTGTCATGTGCGTTCACCAGTCTGCACACTTCCCCCTTTCCTTTGTTCTGTGTAAAGTTCTTTGAAGACCCTTACTTTTGCAGTTACATTCCTAGCCATTTTCTTTACAAACATATATTCCTCCGGGTCTCATTTGCTCCTGCTCCTACTCCTTTGCCAGAATGTAAACCTTTTTCCCTTTATCTTTTATCACTTCGTGTACTACAGTACTTAACTCCGCCACCAAATGCCAATGGGAGGTCTGCATGAAGACCAAGAGAAAAATATGGCTTTTATGTACAATCTCGTCACCAGGGTACATTGAGCATTTTGAAATTATGGATCATTGCTATTTCTGCCCTAGTTCCTATTACATGCCCTTTAATCTTCCTTCTTTTTTGTTTTGTTTCTTTCCTCTTTGTGTGTCTTCCCATTTCTTCTGCATTTCTTCATTTTCTATCTTGCATCTGTTCCCAGTTTTTTCTCCACCAGTCCCGATGGGCTTCACTCCTCTCCTGTATACAAAACTATCCGATTAACTATTTCATTACTAATTATTTTGACACACAAATTCAGTTAGGTTTTAGCTTTCTCACCCCAGTGAGGTTAATGGGGATGGGCAAGTTAACACCAACCAGAGCTGTTGTTTAAGACTGCCTGCAGCCTCAAGAAGTCAACATTGTATTGGTTTACACTTGTTTTATATTTAGGAAGTTAATTTTGTAACTGTCTGCTAGGAATTTTTCTTTAAAATAAAATTTAGATTCTGCAGAATCTCAACTATTCTGTGTCAGACACCTACATACATCAAGTGGGTTAGACCCACACATGGGATTGGTGTCTAGCTCCTGTGAGCTGTATTATGCGGGTGTTCTTCATTTCTGCATTGGTATAATTTGTGTATTAATTTAAATTTATAAGTTCTTTGTGTGATCCTTTGGATTAAATAAATAAGATCATTGTCATCAGCTACGTAATAAAAGGATTATGCTCAAGTCAATTACCAAGTATTCATACCCAGCTCTTCTTCAGTTTGTAGTCCTGAAAGAAACGTAAAGAAGCAAATAAAATGTTAGGCTGTATTAGGATAGTGATAGAGGATATGGTAAATATGACAAGATGGTATAGTAGATCTTCGCCTTGAATGCTCTTAAGGTTTTGTTATCTCCCAAAAGGCATAGCAGAAATGGAAGAAGTCCAAGTAAGGGCAACAAAAGTTAACAGCAGAGGTTTGGGATTGATATGAAGTTTTTGTATGAGGCAAAATTAAGAAGACTAGAATTATTTGGTTTGGAAAATGAGAGAACATAAGAGGTATTTAAAATTGTGAGTGGAATGAAAAGTCCAGTCATGTGTACTTGTTTTCCTATTACCATAGTACAATAACAGGATGCTCTGTGAATTAAGAGGCATCAAATTTAAAAAGAAAAATAACTTGTATATAACAGGATATATTGAGGCAAATAGCATTAGAGGGTGTGTTTTTTAAAGCAAAACCACTGTGATGGGTTCCCCAGGGAGCAACCTGGAACTGAGGTACCACTGAGCCCTCTATCCATCCATCCAACCTGGGCTTCCTCTCACACTGTGATGCTGTTGCTAAGCCACAAACCTCTGTCAGGTACTGTACTTACACAGACATCCTCAGGCAGGGGGACACACTCAGCTGAATTACATGAATGCTTCTCCCAGTTAAGTCATGAACTAACAATAGGCTCCAGCCATTTCTCCCAGCTACCCAGTCTAGAACCCCAGGGCTGTGCCATCTTGTCCTGGTCACAAGCCTGACCACTAAGTTTATTACCCAGTCCGCCACTTCTACAAAGGAAAGTGGACATGTACCAGCCCTGGCAACCTGAGAAGATTTCCCAAGTGCTCCAACCAAAACACACTGTTTTAGGTAAATATAAAACACTTATTAACTGCAGAAAGATTTTTTTTTAAGTGATTATAAGTAACATGCATTGGTTGGTTACCTAAGAAATAAAAGTGAAATCACAATCTGAGTTCTTAAACTAGACAGGATTTGAGTCAAGCAGTGTTTCACCCTGGTAGATGATATAGTTTCTTAATATACAAGCTGGAATTCTCCTTTCCAGTCTGGGACCATCTCCTTCAGTCTTTTTCCTCTAGATGTGTTTCCAGGTGTTGAGTTGTGGGGGGAATGAGGCCAAGTGATGATGTCCCTTCCCCCCTTTTATAGCTTCTTACAGCTTGCTGGAAAGAGCTTTTGCTATGCTATCTCTGAGAAATCGCCATTGTGTACAGCTCCTAGGATAGTCACTGAGAGTGAGGACTCCCTTTAATGGGCCATCAGCAGTGTCTGGCTGCTGCATTGTTGTGGTACCTGAAAGACTGGTTGTGGGTGTTCCTAACCTTACAATATATTTCATAACACACACATAGCATAACTTCCCATACAGTGATAGCACATAAAGATTAATATCCTGTTGGGTTGTAACAGGTCAAGTATTTTAAAATGATACCTCACAAGGCATACTTTGTACAAAACATACCATAGTTATGTGACATGAATATAGGGGGTCCAGGGTACTGTTTTGGGCACTGTGTGCCACAACCACCACATTAAAAACTTGCATGAATAAGAATATAATCTATTTATACTTGATGCATAATAGGCATAAAGTTATATAGGCTAATTAAAGCATAGCACTACAGTAAGATAGAATCAGGAAGAAAATTTCCCCTCTTTCACCTTCCCAACGGAATTGGCATTGCCCAACTAGCCAGCCGCTTTGGTTTTTGCCTCCTTTAATGCACACAGCATATGCCACTGCTAAAAACACTAGATTATAATGTTTAGCACTTATGGATGCTTTATAGCATCAAAGGACTCTACACCCAGGTCTACACTTGGGGGGGCGGGGCGGGAGAGAATCGACCTAAGATGCGCAACTTCAGCTACAAAAATAGCGTAGCTTAAGTCAACGTATCTTAGGTCAACTTACCTCACGTCCTCATGGCACGGGGTCGACTGTCGCCGCTCCCCCGTTGACTCCGTTTCTGCCTCTCACCGTGGTGGAGTACAGGAGTCGACGGCAGAGCAATTAGAGATTGATTTATCTCGTCCACACTAGACGCAATAGATCGATCCCTACCCTCCGATCCGGCGGGTAGTGTAGACGTACCCGTACTTAAATAATCTTAATATTCCCCTAAAATAAGGAAAGTGAATATTGTTCCATTTTACATATGGGGAAATTGAAACAGTGATGAAGCAACTTTCTGAAGGCTACACAATGAAACATTTATGGAACTGGGATTAAAACTCAGAACTTTACAACTCTTTGTTCTATGTTCATCCATCCAGATCACACTGCTTCTCAAGATTATATCACTGGTCTGTTCCAATATGGCAATTTTTATTACAAAGACATGTCCATTCTGAAATAATGTGTTCTAAAAACAGTGGTGTTACGTTCTTGGGAGGCTGCGGGCCTACCCAGGGTGCTCTGCAAGAACGAGGCCCACACACACTGTGTGTTATTGGCTTTATTGAAGGCAAAGTGACACATCCGCAACGGGGATGCCTGGCATTGCTGTCACGGAGACGGGGAACCCAGCTCACCGAAGTTCGGCCTGGTACGGAGTCCAAAAATGGGGCAGGCTCATACAGCTATATAAAAGCATCTCGTACATAATTAATTAGGGGCTTTTCACAGGCTGTGTTCAGTTTCTGGCTCAAGGCCATACGAAGCAGCTCTAGCTAATTCATAACAAGCTGCAACTGGCAGGCCTTGACCGACAGTGACCAGCCGCTGAGAAAGAGTGAGAAAGCGAACACATCCTTGCTATGCCGTAACACAATCTTCCGTGGTACCCTACAAGTGGTAATAGATGACTGCTTATCATGAATTTGATTGCTTCTTTTCTATCTTAACCATGTTTCATCTCAAACACCTTTCAACCAGGAAAATCATTAGATTTCTGTTTGCTTTCTAATGATGCAAAATTGAATCCTATTTTCTTTTTATTCCACTATCTGTAAAGACTTTTCAATTGACTGTAAAACCGTATGTTAAAAGTGATAAATATCTTCAACAATGAAAATGGACAGTGATCATTTAATAATGCAGTTTCAGTTAAGCACATATTTTTCAGTCGAACGTTGCTACATTAAATATCTTAAACCATTCATATACCATCACTGGCTCCTCTATAGGGGTCTTTATTTTGGGACACACTGGCTTAAGAGTAGACAATTTAAGTTTTCTATCACTGCAGTGTTAACTGCAAAGTCAGCTTTGGACTGATGATCCTTTAACTGCTGTTAATTCTTATGCAAGTTTTATGGGTAATTGGAGATGCTGCCTTTTTGGAGAGGGGAATTGGTGGACAATATCTGGTTCTTCATTTGTGGATGATCGACATCTTGCAACTTATATAATTCCAACCTTATAAAGATTTGTCAAATGGTTTGTGAATAATTCAGCTGATTGTAAGAGGAGGTTATAATAAAGTCAATGGAATGAAACTGAACACTCTGTTTAATCTGTGCAGTGAAAACACCTGATGCAATCAGTTGGAGTAGACCCAAGAGGCCTTGTGCAAGTGTTTACCCAACAAGAGTGACGTGAGAGACAGTAACTAAAGTGCAAGGCATTTACAAGTTCCTTGAGACTAGTAGCTCTGCTTAATGAAAGTTAAAAGCTCAACTTCAAGAAACGTATAAACTCTGCAGATACATTCAGCACAGCTTTTAGTCTGTGAGATCACTAGTAGAGGTGGGCTTTTTCTCTCTCTTTTTTTTTTTTTTTGGATGAATACTTTATTTGCCAGCAAAGGCAGTTTCAGGTTAACAAACTGTGAATTTGGGGCAAATTCCATGAATTGTTTCATCTGAAAAATATGGGGGATTTTGAAAAAGTCATGCATTGTTTTGACATTTTTTAAATGAAACATTTGGACTTTTCATTTCAAAACATTTTTTTTTTTGAATTTTAGCTTATTTAATTTTGTTTAAAGGGTGAAAACCTTCTGAAAATTAAACAAAATGTTTTGGTTCGTGTTGAGCAGATAATTTCTTTGACCTAATACTAATAAGCTGTTATGGGATAAGACGGAAGGTCCTGTCATGGATCAGTAACTAGTTAAAAGATAGGAAACAAAGGGTAGGAATATATGGTCAGTTTTCAGAATGGAGAGAGGTAAATAGTGGTGTCCCCCAGGGGTCTGTACTTGGCCCAGTCCTATTTAACCTATTCATAAATGAATTGGAAAAAAGGGGTAAACAGTGAGGTGGCAAAATTTGCCCATGATACAAAACTACTCAAGATAGTTAAGTCCCAGGCAGACTGCAAAGAGCCAGAAAGGGATCTCACAAAAGTAGGTGATTGGGCAACAAAATGGCAGATGAAATTGCATGTTGATAAATGCAAAGTAATGCATACTGGAAAACATAATTCCAGCCGTCCACTCAATGTGCAGCGGCAGTCAAAAAAGCTAACAGAATGTTGGGAATCATCAAGAAAGGGAAAGATGATAAGACATATTGCCTCTATAAACTCATGCTACACCCACATCCTTGAATACTGCTTGCAGATGTGATAGCCCCATCTCAAAAAAGATATATTAGACTTGGAAAAGGTTCAGAAAAGGGCAACAAAAATTATTAGGGGTATGGAATGGCTTCTGTATGAGAAGAGATTAATAAGACTGGGACTTTTCAGCTTGGAAAAGAGATGAATAAGGGGGGATATGATTGAGGTCTATAAAATCATGACTGGTATGGAGAAATAAACCACACTTCCTTATTTACCTCCTTCTCATAACACAAGAACTAGAGGTCACCAAATGAATAGGCAGCAAGTTTATTTTAAACTAAAGGAAGTATTTCTTCACACAGTGCACAGTCAACCTGTGAAACTCCTTGCCAGAGGATGTTATGAAGGCCAAGACTATAGCAGGGTTCAAAAAAGAACTAGATAAATTCATGGAGGATAGGTCAATCAGTGGCTCTTAGCCAAGATGGGCAGGGATGGTGTCCTTAGCCTTGGTTTTGCCAGTATCTGGGAGTGGGGGATGAGTCACTTGATGATTACCTATTGTCATAACCATACAGCTAAGGGTAGCCTAGAATTCCTCCTTACCTGTAAGGGGTTAAGAAGCTCAAATAACCTGGTTGACACCTAACCAAAAGGACCAATGGGGAAAGAAGATGCTTTCAAATCTAGGGAGGGGAAGATTTTGTTTGTGCTCTGTGTGTGTATATGTGTTCTCTTGGGAAGCAGAGAAGCATCAGGTCAGAAAACTCCTTCTCCTATAAACCATCCTAAAAGTCTCGTATTACAAGAATTGTAAAATATTCGCTTGAAAGCGTTCCTTATGAAGTCTACCCTTACTCCAGTGCCAGAGCAGCACTCCGATTTGGCGCTGAGCACCATGACCTTGGTGCGCAGCACCCCGCCAGTACCATCTGCGAGCCGGCACCGGTTTCCTACCATGGCTCCAGCCAAGAAGCCCAGGAAGATGGGGCAAAGAAGGTCTGCAGCTTCCTGCAAGGGAAAGGACAAGTCTGGGGTGGATCAAGGCCCTGTCTTGGGCATCTCTTCATCCCCTTTGGAATCTCAGGCCCCAGCTCAGCCCTAGTGGGGTAGCCCAGCCTGTTCCCCGCAGCTACCCTGGTTAGCATCAAAGGTCCTTGTCAGCTCTGGGTGCCGTCCATGCTGGAGGCCCTGCAAGCAGCACAAAAGATTGCCCCTCCTGGTGTCGCCCACTCCGGCCCCTGCAGGGTCCTGGTTAC
Source organism: Chelydra serpentina (assembly GCA_037349315.1). Taxonomy (NCBI): domain Eukaryota; kingdom Metazoa; phylum Chordata; order Testudines; family Chelydridae; genus Chelydra; species Chelydra serpentina. The sequence goes on from JBAIAC010000010.1 coordinate 53,640,893, forward strand.
AGGGTAAACCCAAGTTTGAACCACCACAGTCTCCACCTCTACAGCAACGCTCCCCGTCGCGGGGGAAGTCCCACCACCGGTCACCCTTTCGCAGCCAACACGCTTCTGACCGTGATCGGCAGAAGTTTCGCAACTCCATCCAGTCTCCAGACCTCGGACAAGGGCAGAGAGGCTCGAGGTGCGGCTCGCCGGTGACCGGGCGCAGACCTCTGTAGGCATGCGCCCCCCAGCAGGAGTTTTAGAGTTGGTGCCTGGAGTTTCCGTGGCACCGCTCCAGGGACAGGTCAAGGGATGAACAGTACTGTTCCCCGGACCATCGCCAATCCCCCAGGGCGACGGCACCGCATGCGCCTACATCTTCACAAGGCCAAGCCTGTTCTGGTTTCCAGTCCCGCTCCACGTCCCGGTCTCGCTTGTGAAGCATGAGGCATAGATCGCCGGACCGGGGCCGGGGCCGTCGCGGATTCACCAAGCGCCACCGGTCATGAAGGCCCCCATCCAGGCGCTCGTTGAGGTCAGGCAGATCCAACTCTGGGAGGAGCGACCAGTCCTGTCTTGGTCGCAGGGGAGCAACTGCTTGGGCTCTAGCTTGGTTTTGGAGTGAGGTTCCCTAGCTGCAGGACAAGCTCTGATACCTATGGTGCAGATGACAGCAGTGGCACCTCAGCCGGCCCCGTGGCCTCAGACTCTGGCCGACACAGTGGAACCCATGAGGGTTCACTCAGCCCTCCCAGGCCACCCACTTGGTGTCCGGCGCTTCGGAGAGACCGGTTACATCCCTCACCTGTCCCCCCTCCCTCCAGTTCAAGAGACTTAGGCTGCAGGCACCCCGCTGGCACAGGAGGAAGTGGGCGAGCAAGCTGCCGGACTACCTCTGGTTGCGGAGGACCCCATGTACCGGCTTCCTCCTCGTTGTTGCCAGACGAGGCTATAGTGGGGCCCCCTCCACCGGTTCCCCAGGATGATGCTATGGCACATCAAGAGCTGCTAAAGAGGGTTGCCACCAACCCGGGCCTCCAGGCAGAGGAGTTCGAGAAGCCTGCAGATTCCCTCTTCGATGTTCTCTGTCTCGTAGCCCCAGCCAGGATAGCTTTTCCCTTATATGAGGGGGTTACGAAAATTACAAATGCCCTCTGGCAAACCCCCTCCTCCTTGCCTCCGATCTCCAAGAGGGCAGAGCCACAAGTACTTTGTGCTATCCAAGAGTCACGAGTACCTTTATACCCACCCTGCTCCCAATTCCCTAGTGGTAGAGGTGATCAACCACAGGGAGAGACCGGGTCAGCCGGGGGTTACCCCCAAGAATAAAGACTCAAGGAGAGTTTATTCATCCTCCAGTCTACACTTGTGTGTGGCCAACCATCAGGCCCTCCTAGGCCACTATGATTTTAATATGTGGCAAGCCATGACCAAGTTGATGGACAACACAGCCTCGATGTTCTATATCAACAGACGGGGTCGCTCAATCCTCGGCCTCTGCCAAAAGATACTCCGTCTTTGGGACTTCTGCATCGACCACGGAATCCATCTAGAAGCGTGTCACTTCCTGGGGGTCAAGAACATGTTAGTGGATCACCTAAGCAGGGACTTCTCCTCTCACCACGAATGGGCACTCCACCCAGAAGTAACCTGCACAATCTTCCAGAGGTGGGGATCTTCCCAAGTGGATCTGTTCACCACCAGGCAGTGCCACCGCTTCTGCTCCAGATGGGGTCTTGGCAAGGGCTCCCTCTCCGCTGCCTTCCTCCTATCCTGGGCAGGAAGCCTGATGTACGCGCCCCCCCACCCCCCCGATCCCGCACGTCAGCAGTGTCCTTGTGAAAATCAAGAGAGACAGGTCCCAAGTTATCATGATTGCCCCAGCATGGCTGCGCCAACCACTGACTATTATCATAATTTATATGACATTAGTCTCTAGGAGCCAATTGAGAAAGGGGCCCCATTGTGCTAGGCACTGTACAAACGTAGTCCTATCCCAAAAAAATTACTTGTTATGGAATGGATATGGATAAGTTAAGGAGAAATATGTAGCAGATCTTAAAAAGTTTGTGTTTTATTTAGTTGGTAAGGGTCCCTTAATCAATCTGACCCAACCCAATAAGAATAAGTACTAACAGATTCCATTAGATAAATGTAGTTCAGAAATCAGTGGTTTATCTAAAATAACCCATAATGCAACTCACTTTTTTTTTTGGTCACCATTTTTATTTTTGGCTGGTTGTGTTGGTCAGTGCTAATAATGGATATACTAACAGAAGGATCACCATAGGAGAAAAAAATCCTTTAGGTCTACTAATCTGTAATTCTTAAGGATGTTCAAAAAATCCTTGAGCTTTAGAACATTCTTTCTAACTTTTTCCCTACCCACTTCTTACACAGTAGCAAAAGTACTTTTGTAAACAACCTTCAGATTAGGGTAAATCCCTAAAATGATATGGTCTGCACCTCCTGAACAGCAATAAATCATGGAGGCTAGCAGACTGTATTGTACACAAATTGTGTTCTATCCCAGAGTAAAATATACAGTATAATTATAAAATACTCATAGTTGTTACTAGGTTGAAAATGTATCTGTTTTTCCTGGCAGTGCACTTACATTTTTTATCTTCAAATGTAATTTGCTGACTCCCTAACGTAGTCCCTTCTTGTATTGTTCTTTTAATTGCAATCTTGTAAACAGCTGCCTATTCTCTTCATCCCCCTGAGACAACTGAGAACAAGGTGGGATAGAGGCTATAGATCAGGGGTCTCAAACACGCGGCCCGTGGGCCACATGCGGCCCGCGGAGTTGTTTTCTGCGGCCCGCGAGCTCCCTGTAGCCCCCCTGCGTTTATGTACAGTGACTCTGATCCAGTGCATGGCTCCGACAAGCTCCTGGAACCTGGGGGAGGAGGGGCACAGGGGTCCGTGTCACTGTTGCGTACAGGCACCGCCCCCAGAAACTCCTATTGGCCGGGAACGGGGAACCGCGGCCAATGGGAGCTGCTGGGGGCGGTGCCTGGACCCAACAGTGACACGGACCCCTGTGCCCCTCCTCCCCCAGGTTCCAGGAGCTTGCCGAAGCGGCACGGGGGCAGGGCAGTGCAGAGCAGGCAGGCAGGCAGGGAACCTACCCCCAGTGCATGCCAGGCCAGAGCCTGCACCCCTCCTGCACCCTGACCCCCTCCCCTGAGCCCCCTGCCACACCCTGAGCCCCCCTGCTGCACCCCGACCCCCTTCCCTGAGCCCCCTGTCGCACCCCGCACCCCTCCTGCACCCCCAACCCCCTGCCCTGAGTCCCCTGCCACACCCTGCACCCTGAGCCCCCTGCTGCACCCCTCCTGCACCCCAACCCCCTGCCCTGAGCCCCCTGCCGCACCCTGCACTCTGACCCCCTGCCGCACCCTGCACCCCACACCCCAACTCCCTGCCCTGAGCCCCCACCACACCCCACAGCCCTCCTGCACCCCCTGGGGGCAGGGAGGGGGCAGAGTTGGATTGGGGATTTCGGGGAAGGGGCGATGCCTCATGGAAGGGGTGGAGTGGGGGCGGGGCCGAGGGCAGTGGTGGTGGTGGGGGGGGTAGGTGTCAGTAATGTGGCCCTCGGGCCAATGTACTAATCCTCATCTGGCCCTCGGGGTCATTTGAGTTTGAGACCCCTGCTATAAATGGTGTTATCAGGAAGTTCATAGTGATGTCACACACACTAGCATAGCTGCTTCTATGGTTTGAGGAAGACTTGTGTGTGTGAAGGGAGAAAATGTAATGATATTGATAAGAGAATTATACCATATATTGGGGGGGAATCACTTGATAGCCATACTAGTATTCCATTTGGGTTGCAAATTGAATTTAGCTGATATTTTGATAGTTGACAGAGGTAACAGAAAACAAATTTGCCTTTGTAGCAGCTCCTATTAAATGTTTGGAAAGCACTGTATAAATTCAGAGTATTTATTATGGCATTCTGGCTCTGATGTTGCAGCAAGCTGTTCATGAGAGCATGTTCTCATTTTAACATGACTTTCCTACCAAAAATATTTATATGTTGGTGTAAAACTCTGTTTACAGGAAACAGTGCGTTTAAACAGTGTAAATGTGGAGAACTTAGTATTTAAGAATTTAATAGTCTCTCTAAAGGTATGTGTATTGTTTAATAAAACCCAGTAACTTTACAATAGACAGCTACCATCAGGGCAGGTTGCTTTAAATAAGAATATAAAAGACTTTTTAGCTGCCAAGTTGAGAGTTCTGTTTCTCCTGTGACAGTTGACATCTCTGATTACACCGGTTTAAACAAGCTGCATTCCCTTCCCTGTTTTAGGTGCTTGTGACTAAGGATGTCTTCAGCTGTTTTTTTATTTATTATTATTATGATTTTATTATTCTTACAGAGCTTGTATTTAGTGCAATAAGTTTAAAAATTCTGCTCTGAAATATTAACTTTACATTAACAAAAATAGTTTTCTTAAAAAATTGTAACAAAAAGGAGTATATAGCATGAACAGATCATGAGTTCTTAGCAAATACACTAAGCATTTACCATTACAATAAGCTGAACAATGGAGTATTTGCTAGGCAAACGCAACTGCAGTCAGCAACCATCTACCATGAAGTTGGTTGCTCTAAAGTTAAGAGAAAAAAGTGCTGAGTGACAGAGATGCTTATTACAATGAGCATTTTCACATTAAATCCATTCACCAAATTGAAATCACATTTGGTACTCTGCCACTCTGATATGTTATTTCAAAGAATTTTAAAACCATTTGAGGACTCTTACATACACTAGTGCCCCTGATTTTGGTAGCTTTGCATTCTCTCTTTTTGTTGTTGATAAAAAGACATACATGTAAAAAAGCTGAGGGGTACAACCATATGTCATGGTTATATGGGGATATCTGCACCTTAGTCCCCTTTCTGGTCTCTCTGAGGCCTGGTCTACACTACAGAGCTAGGTCGATGTAAGGCAGCTTAAGTCGACCTAACTCTTTAAGTGTTTACATTGATTGTAGCTCTCACCAATGTAACTCACCCACTACAGTAACTTAACTTCACCTCTGCAAGAGGCGTAGCACTTAAGTTGATGTAGTTAGGTTGACACGGTGTCTGTGTAGACACTGTATTGCTTACATTGACTGTTGCTGCCTTTCAGAAACGGTCCACCATGCCCCACAATGGTAGTTAAATCGGTGCAAGTGCTCCTAGTGAGAACGCAAACCACCAACACAAGAAGCATAGTATGGACAAGTAAAACACATTCAATTACTGAAGTGGCTGTACGTCAACGTAACTTATGTTGACTCAGTTTTGTAGTGTACACTTGCCCTGAATGCAGCCCACTGGCCTTAGGCCTCTTCCCTTTACTAGTCTTGGGGTGGAATCCTGTGATTCTTCCACTTGTACAGCAGAACCCCAGTGTACACCAACTGCTTTTTACTGTACAGGCCTATCTCTGAGCACCTGTTAGGGTCTCCCTTTGGGAACCTCTGACCAGTGATATTGACTAGCAGACTTCTAAAAGTATTTTTATTTAGCAGCTGGAACAAAAGTTTAGAGAAAAGTTATTTTAAAACAACCTAAATGCACATTCTGTCAGAACTTCTGCATTGTCAGATAGTCCTTTTGCTTTAGTTACCTTGCAGATTGCTGGTCTGTTCTTAGCTCCGTGCACTGTCTCTCTAGATATGTCTACATTGCAGTGTAAGCCCAGAGTTCAAACTCAGTCTCAAGCCTATCCCCCACTTCTGTCTACACCCGCATTGCACTGATCCAGGATTCCAGGACCCCACAGAGGGCTTGAGTCAAGCTGGGACCTGGGGTTCAAGCCCTGTTGGTTTGCAGTGTAGACGCAGCCCCACTGGATTTGTGCTCTGGGAGTCTGCCACAAGTTTCCCACAATCCCATGGGCTGACTTTCTTTGGCCCCTGGATAGTCAAGTTTTCCCACCCTGCCCCATGAACAAAGGACTAGAGCAGCCAAACTTTGGAGGGTGCTAGACAGTCTGGAATATGGGTGGTTAGACTCAAGGCTGAATAATGCAGTGTAGATGCTGAAGCCCCAGGTTGGGACCAAGCCTTTGACAATTTCTAGCCTACAAATGTGTGTAGATGCTCAAGCCTTTGGTTAACAAACTAAGGAGAGGTTAACAAACCCAGGATTTGCTAACTCAAGTTCTAACTCTGGGCTTACATTGCAGTGAGGACATATCCTCTGAGTTTCTCTTGACACCAGCTCTCCGTCATGGTTCTGTCTTTTATATTCTCTTTCTCTCAAGGATTTTTCAGAAAGCTCCTCCTTCTTACTTGTGGAGTTCTGAGTCACATCGCCCCTTTTCATGATGAATGATAAAGTCCTCCTTCCTAAGGATTTATCACAGATGTGGGCAAACTGTGGGCTGGATCTGGCCCGTCAGGGCTTTGGATCCGGCCTGTGAGATTTCCAGCCCCGTGGTGCTGTGGGGCTAAGGCAGGCTCCCGGGAATGGCCAATGGGTGCTTCGGGGGAGGTACCTGCAGGCAAGGGCAGCGCACGGAGCCCTCTGCCCCCCCAACTCCTCCCCCAGGGGCTGCAGGGGATGTGGTGCCGGCCGCTTCCGGGAGCGGCACGGGGCCAGGGCAGGCAGGGAGCCCGCCTTAGCCTCACTGCGCGCCGCTGTCACCCCCGGAGCCACTCCAGGTAAGCGGTGCCAGGCCGGAGCCTGCACCCCGAACCCCTCCTGCACCCCAACACCCTGTCCTGAGCCCCCCTCACTCTGCACCCCTTCTGCACCCCAACCCCCCCGAGCCCACTCCGCACCCCCTCCTGCAGCCCAACCCCTTTCCCTAAGCCCCCTGCCACACCCCTCCCTGCACCCCAACCCCCTGCCCTGAGACCCCTGCAGCATCGCTCCTGCACCCCCTGCCCTGAGTCCCCTCCTGTACCCCGCACTCCTCCTACACCCCAACCCCTTGCCCCTTCCTGCACACCACACCCCCTCCCCCACCCCAACCTCCTGCCCCAGCTCTACAATTCATGGCCCTGCATGCAATTTCCCCACCCAGATGTGGCCCTCGGGTCAAAAAGTTTGCCCACTTCTGATTTATCAGGTTTGCTCCACTGACACCCTAGGGAGTCACTCTCCTTCCTGTTCTGTCCCACCCAAGTATGATTTGCATTATAATTTTCAATTGTTTAGGCTATAGTATTATACATGCCCACTTCCCCCAGAAACAGCCTGTAGTCCCAGGCAGTTCTTATGATTGCACAGGTGTGTTTTATATTATCTTAATTACAGTTCAACATAAGAATAAATACAGATCAATACAATTAAGAAGAGGTCCATCTGAGAACTGATTTTTATTGGAAAATGAAGTACTCATGCAAGTGAGGAAGAAGAGAGAATAAGACTGAAATTACTATTAGAATGCAGGGACAAAGTAGCATTTTTCTCATAGATCATGGAATACATAGTTTGGACTCTATATCCAATTATAAGCTTTCTTTCACCTCTAGGTTATCACCAGTTCAAATCAGAGCCAATTCTATAACCCCCTTTCTCTCATAAAAAGATGTATTGGTTCCTTTTTAAAATTAAATCTGATCCTTAGTAAAAGTGTTTTTTCACTGATTCTTTATTCTGTCTGAGATTTGAGAGGTGCTACAAATCAGCCTACACTGAATAACTGTGAAAATATTGATTTTTGTTTTGTTTTGCTTTTTGGTTTGGTTTTGCATGTACTGTATTTTGTGTGTGACTTTAGTACGTTTGAATGTGAGTGGGTATATGCAGTGCTTTCCTTTCTCATTGTGTTTGGAACATAGTATTTTTAAGATGCTGTACAATATGCAACAGCGTAAGTGGTCTCCTCTCCCTATAGCAGCAAGTCAGGCTGAACTGTTTAATAATGTTCTTTAAGGAACAGTGGCTTTAGGGCTAACTTTCAGTAGTGTGCTTAACTTTTTTTTTTTTTTAAGTGTGAAACCACTTTAAAGGTTTTGAACTGAAACTGCTAGCGATTGTTCTAATCATGTTTTGACTTGGTTCCAATAACAAACTAGTACTCAAGAAACTAAGTGGGTGAGTGTAGCAAAGCGAGAACTCACTGGTGCAGCATCTCCTGCTGGTTGTCTTGGGAATTAGCTCTTCAGCCTCAGAGTGCCTTCTGCTGGCCGGTGTCTCGCCTGCCTCAGGCCCCCGTGTCCTTTCCAGACCCCGGGGCCCTTTACCTCGGGGTGCTGCCCCACTGCAGTGCCCCCATGCTCTGGGTCTCCCCTCCCAGGGAAACCCCCAACCCTCTAAGCCCACCTTGCCTCAGTGCCTACTGCCAGTCATCATCTAGCCCCCTTTCTCTGGGGCAGACTGCAGTCTGTAATCCACTCATCACTGGCAAGGGGGTTGGACCTGCTGCCTTTCTTGCCCCCAGTTGTCTCCCTGCAGCCCCAGTACCTCCTTTGGCCTTTAACAAGGCCTCAGCCTGGGGAGTTACCAGGCTGGAGCTCCCCAGCTCCTCTTGCCCTTCCTTCTTGCCACTGCTCTGCTTCAGGTACCCTTTCCTCCTTCAGGCAGCTACATCTATCTCTCTCCAAAGCTAGAGAGAGACGCCTTGCCTTCTGGCCCTGCAGCCCTTTTATAGGGCCCAGCCTGGCCCTGATTGGTTGCCTCTCAGCCTTTTCTGATTGGCTCTCAGCCCCAGCCCTCGCCAAGGGCTGGCTTTTAACCTATGCTGAGCCAGAGCGGGATGACTGCCCCGCTATAGTGAGCATATAATACCTGTACTATTAAAGAGTGACCAAATTGCAGACACTTGCACTGCAAAGACCTCAGGTTTCTGTAGTTCTACTGACATTCCAAACAAATAAATCACAGAAATTCTGATATGATCTTACAACTAACTGCATTACAAGAGTCCCAGATCTTTTTAGTTTACAGTACTGTGTGTATTGTTGCTGGAATTAAAAAACAAACAAAAAACAACCCAAGCACTTTTGAAAATACCTAGTAGTTTGTCCCTGTATTGAGTTTCGAACAATTTTTTTTTTTTAAGTCTAAGGGTACATCTATACTTACCTCCTGGTTCGGCGGCAAGCAATCGATCGTCTGGGATCGATTTATCGCGTCTTGTGTAGACGCAATAAACTGATCCCGGAAGTGCTCGCCGTCGACACCGGTACTCCTGCTCTGCGAGAGGAGTATGCGGAGTCGACGGGGGAGCCTGCATGCCGCGTCTGGACCCGCGGTAAGTACCTTTTAGTTTGAACTAAGATACTTCGACTTCAGCTACGTTATTCATGTAACTGAAGTTGCGTATCTTAGTTCGAACCGGGGGATTAGTGTGGATTAGCCCTAAGATAATAAAGATCTTGGAAAGTAGGCATGAAGGAATTTATAGAGGCAACTGTTTCTAAAGTTGAATTGGAAGATACTGAGCTGGACAGAACTGAATGATGAAGAGAGAACAAAAACAGTAATAGAGTCAAATGATATTGAAAAGAAGAGCCATATAGTTAGTGGGGACAGACAAATAAGATTTAAAAGGAGAAAGTGGCCCATGACTAGAGTACTACAAAAATCCTTCTTTCCATGGAACATAGAGTGAAATCCTCACCCCATCCACCCCACTCTAGAGCCTTTCCTCTCTTGGCCAGAATTGAGTGCTGCTCTCACCATTTCACTCAGCCCTGGTCTACACTACGAGTTTAGGTCGAATTTATTAGCGTTATTTCGATTGATCCGTGCACCTGTCCACACGACGAAGCCCTTAACATCGACTTCTAGGGCTCTTAAAATCGATCTCGCCACTCCACCCCCAACGAGAGAATTAGCGCTTAAAGCGATATTGCCAAATCGATGTAGGCTTAGTGAGGACGCAATTCGACAGTATTGGCCTCCTAAATCTATCCCACGGTGCAACAGCTGACCGCTCTGGACAGCGGTCTGAGCTCGAATGCTCCTCCCAGGTACACAGGAAAAGCCCCGCGAACTTTTGAATTTAATTTCCTGTTTGGCCAGCGTGGTGAGCTGCAGGTGAGTGCAGATCTCATCAGCAGAGGTGACCATGATGGAGTCCCAGAACCGAAGACGAGCTCCAGCATGGACCGAGCGTGAGGTACTCGATCTGATCGCTGTTTGGGGAGACGAAACCGTGCTAGCAGAGCTAGGGTCCAAAAGAAGAAACGCCAAGACATATGCCAAAGTCTCCAAGGGCATGCAGGACAGAGGCTACAACAGGGACGCGCAACAGTGCCGCGTGAAAATTAAGGAGCTCAGGCAAGCCTACCAAAAAACCAGAGATGCAAACAGCCGCTCTGGGTCACAGCCCCAGACATGCCGCTTCTATGATGAGCTGCATGCCATTCTAGGAGGTGCAGCCAGCACAGACCCTCCCATGTGGTTTGACTCCGTATGTGGATCATCAGAACCCACAGAGGAGCATGATGATGATAATGATGCTGAAAATAGCACACAGACCCAGCAAGGAAGCGGAGAAGCCCTTTTCCCCGACAGCCAGGAACTCTTCACCCTTGAGTCAGTACAGTTCGAACCCTCCCAAGGCGTGCTCGATGCAGGAGAAGGGACCTCTGGTGAGTGTACCTCTGTTTAATTAATACATGTTTTATAAGCAAGCGTGTTTAATGATTAATTCGTGGCCAGTACAGCCACAGCTACTCGAAAAGTCTGTTAACATGTTCGGGGATGGAGCAGAAATCCTCCGGGGACATCTCCAGAAAGATCTCCTGGATGTGCTCCCAAAGCCTGTGCAAGAGGTTTCTGGGGAGGGCAGTCTTATCCTGTGCTCCGTGGTAACACACTCTGCCACGCCAGGCAAGCAGCACGTAGTCTGGAATCAGTGCTTTGCAAAGCATGGCGGCGTACGGTCCCGGTTTTTGCTGGCATTCAAGCAACATCCTTTCTTTAGCTGTGTGTGTTATCCTCAGAAGAGTGATATCATTCATGGTCACCTGGTTGAAATAGGGGAATTTTAGTACGGGGGCATTCAGAGGGGCTCCGTCCCTGCTGGGCTGTTTGCCTGTGGCTGAACGGAAATCTTCCCCGCTGTGACCCACGCGGTGGGGGGAGGGGGCACAGCGAACATCTTGCATGGGTGTGTGTGTGTGGGGGGGGGTGATTAGGTTCTCGCTGCATGTTAACCCGAAAACCGCCGCCCCCCTAACTTTTCAATTGCTAACCTGTTTGTTTTAAATTGCCAGCCCACGGGATGTTTGTTATGGGAAATGAGGGGGTTGCTGTTTGAAAACATTCCCACCTGTTGTGAAGCTTAAAGAAGCCTATAGAGTGTCTTACCATGGCTGTCTGCAAGCCGAATTCTGTTGCCTGCCGGACCTGCTTGTGTGATCTCTCACAGCAAACCGGCAGACCCTCAATATAAGAGGCACAGTGCAACCTTGGACCAAATGCACATGTGATATGTAATGTTTGGAGCATTGTTCCACGATATGTGTCTTTTACAGTTGTCTCCCGTTTGCTTCCTCCCGCAGCTGCAAATGTTTCAACGCCACCCCTTTCATCACCATCCCAGAGGCTAGCGAAGATTAGAAGTAAAAAAAAAAGGAGTCGAGACGATATGTTCTCAGAACTCATGGAATCCTCCCACACTGAGGCTGTCCAGCAGAATGCGTGGAGGCAGACACTGTCTGAGTCCAGGAAGGCAGAATTTGATCGCGCGGACAAGTGGCGTGAGGAAGACAAAGACTGGCGGGCTGAAGAGAGACAGCGGCGGGATGAAGAGAGTAGGTGGCGTCAGCGTGCAGAGAGAAGGCAGGATGTAATTCTGAGGCTACTGGAGGATCAAACGGAAATCCTCCGGCTTATGGCTGAGGACAGGCGTAGGGTTCAGGAAAGGCCGCCTGAGCCCAGACCGCCGCTACAGCCCCTGTGTAACCAACAGCCCTCCTTCCCGAGTCCCATAACCTCATCCCCGAGACGCCCAAGAACGCGTTTGGGTGGCCTCCATGCTCCCAGCCACTCAAGCCAAGAGAACAGTCCAAGCAAGAAACGGCTGTCATTCAATAAGTTTTAAAGTGCTGTGTGTCCTTGTCCTTCCCTCATCCCCTCCTCCACCACCCATCCTGGTGCTTCCCTTCCTCCACCACCTATCCCGTGAGACTGTGTCAGTTATCTTTATAGTCCCCCCTCTGTGTTTTACGAATTAATAAAGAATGCATGATTTTTAAGCAACAATTACTTTATTTCCTCTGCAAGCGGTGATCGAGGGGGGGAGGGCAGGGCGGTTTGGGTAAAGGGAAGTAGAGTGAATGAAGGGGCGGGGCTTTTCATTAGTGGGGAAAAACAGAACTTTCACACAGCATCCTGGCCATTCATGAAACTGGTTTTCAAAGCTTCCCTGATGTGCAACGCACCCTGCTGTACTCTTGTAATAGCCCTGGTGTCTGGCTGCGCATAACCAGTGGCCAGGCGATTTGCCTCAACCTCCCACCCCGCCATAAACGTCTCCCCCTTACTCTCACAGATATTGTGGAGCGCACAGCAAGCAGTAATAATAATGGGAATATTGTTTTCGCTGAGATCTAACCTAGTTAATAAACTTCTCCAGCGAGCTTTTAAACGGCCAAATGCACACTCCACCACCATTCTGCACTTGCTCAGCCTATAGTTGAAAAGGTCCTGACTACTGTCCAGGCTACCTGTGTATGGCTTCATGAGCCACGGCATTAAGGGGTAGGCTGGGTCCCCAAGGATAACTATGGGCATCTCAACATCCCCTACGGTTATTTTCTGGTCTGGGAAGAAAGTCCCTTGGTGCAGCAGCTGAAACAGACCAGAGTTCCTGAAGATGCGAGCGTCATGTACCTTTCCCGGCCATCCCACGTTGATGTTGGTGAACCGTCCCTTATGATCCACCAGTGCTTGCAGCACTATTGAAAAGTAACCCTTTCGGTTTATGTACTCGCTGGCTTGGTGGTCCGGTGCCAAGATAGGGATATGGGTTCCGTCTATCGCCCCTCCACAGTTCGGGAACCCCATTGCTGCAAAGCCATCCAGTATGAGCTGCACATTTCCCAGACTCACAACCCTTGGTACAACCAGCTTGGTGATCGCCCTGGCTACTTGCATGACAACAGCCCCCACTGTAGATTTTCCCACTCCGAATTGATTCGCCACTGACCGGTAGCTGTCTGGCGTTGCAAGCTTCCACAGGGCTATCGCCAGTCGCTTCTCTACTGTGAGGGCTGCTCTCATCTTGGTGTTCTGGCGCTTCAGGGCAGGGGAAAGCAACTCACAAAGTTCCATGAAAGTGCCCTTACGCATGCGAAAGTTTCGCAGCCACTGGGATTCATCCCAGACCTGCAGCACTATGTGGTCCCACCAGTCTGTGCTTGTTTCCCGGGCCCAGAATCGGCGTTCCACTGTATCAACGAGCCCCATTACCACCATGATGTCCACCTTGCGGGGGGGCCTTTTTTGAGAGAGGTCTGTCTCCATGTCCTCATCACTGTCCTCAGGCTGATGCTGTCCCGTCCTCGCCTCCTGTTGCTCTAGCAGCTCCTGGTTCTCGTTCTCCATATACTCCTGGACAATGCGTGTGGTGTTCATAACGGCGATAACAGTTGCGGTGATCTGATCGTGCTCCATGCTTCCCCTGGTACGCTGTTTGCAGGACAGCAGAGTGGGAGCAGAAGCGGCGGGTGGATAACAATGGTGGCAGCAATATGGCGCCCGCACGAAAAAAGGCGCGAAAGGATTTTTTGCTCCCCCCTCAGGTGCTTTCACGGAGGGAGGGGGGAGCAAGGGTTAGGCTCATTTCCTTCCAGCTGCAGATGGTACAATAAGCTCTCCTGACCCCCTCAAGGATTGAACTCGCAACCCAGGGTTTAGCGGGTCAACGCTCATACCGCTGAGCTATCCCTCTGCCCGTGTTCTAGGCAGTGCTGAATCTCCCTTAAAGAAAATGTAAAAAAGCGCCCCCAGCCAGCCACACCAAAGGCCGCCAGCCAGGAGCACAGTAATTTCAAGCATATTGTACGATCTGCAGCTAGAAGGCAAGGAGCTTCTGCTGTATGGTCCCGCGACCACAACCATTTATGGCATATTGCACCATCTGCAGCTAGAAGGCAAGGAGCTTATGCTGTGCAGTCCCGCGACTACCAGCCTCAGGCGGAATGGCCCCCTCAAGGATTGAACTCGCAACCCCGGGTTTAGCGGGCCAACGCTCAGAACGCTGAGCTATCCCTCTGCCCGTATTATACTGTGACTGAATCTCCACTAGACCTAATGTTAAGGCGTACGCTGGAGATGTACGGTAATTGTGAGCTGAGCAGGCTTCCGTAGCAAACATGGAAACCCCGGAGACAAGGCGCGAAAAAGATTGCTTTCAAGGAGGGAGGGAGGGACGTTTGATGGCCTGATTACATGTACCCAGAACCACCAGCGACATTGTTTTCTGCCCGATCAGGCTTTCGGATCGCAACCCAGAATTCCAATGGGCGGCGGAGACTGCGGGAACTGTGGGATAGCTACCCGCAATGCAATGCTTCGAAGGTCGATGCTAGTCTCGCTACTGTGGACACAGTTAATCGACCTCATGGTCTTAATGCTCTTTAGTGGGGACACACACAATCGATTCCATTAATTCGGGTTTTAATATATCGACTTCTATAATTTCGACCTAGTTCTGTAGTGTAGACGTACCCCCAGAGTAGTCTCCTTGCACAGGCATTGTATAAGACTGCCTGTCAGCAGCCTCCTGTGGACACCCTTGCAAGACCTGACATGGAAGAATAGAAGAGCAGGTGTGGGGCCCGGAGGAGTTTCAGGAGCGCAGCCCTGTACAGATTCCTAGCAACACTCCAATCCAGGCAGGCTGCTGTAAGTTAGGTCCCCCAGAGCTCTGTAAATTATGATGGGGGGCCTCTCCAGCCCCCAGAACAGCCCAGAATAGGGAGACTTAAAGCCACTATACGCCACCATCACCCTGGGCTGTGAATTCTGTGCTGTGCCTCTCTTGAATTTTGCCTATAATCTTTCTCGTTTTGAGGCAGTAAGTAGTGAAGTATTTCAAAGTTAACTTTTTTCATAAAGACACTAATATTTTTGAAGCAGTTCTATAAATCTTTGTTAACACTGATGTATTTTGTTAAATATAACCAAGGAAATTACTCTATCATTATAACTTATTTTCAATCAAGTCTGGCCTGTTTCAAAACTTGCTAGATTCAGTTTTGACAGAACACAATTAGGAAACATGCTTGAGGAGGTTGGACTTCACTGACATTTTGAGAAGTTGAGCCTTATACTTGTTTGTCTGGTCTCTGATTGGCTGAAGCTGTTGCTAGGCTCATTGCTTTGTTCTTAGGCAAAGTTAGAAATTTGAATGTGACCTGTTTGAACTGCACTGTCTGCTGCTTTTTTTCAGTTTGGTCTCCTGATTCACTCTTGCTCTTTTGTGCTTTCCTGTTGTATCCTAAGTTGGTCTAACAGATGCATTTTTAACTATGACAATTAAAAAAAAGGTCTCATTGGTTGCACTAGCATTAGTAACTTTTTACTTTACTTGACAATTTTTTTCTATCACAGAATAGCCTACTAAGCCTTTTGCTTAAATGTTTTTAAACTCTTTATCTTTGCAAGCAATGAACATTGACTTGATCAGTGTTAATCAAGAGAAGTAAAATGGTTAATACTTTATCTGGAATATGAAAGAAGTTGTTTTAAAAACAATTGGAGGAAATAGTGAATACACTGTTAAATGAATGGTAAAAGACTGAAACACATTGCATTAAAAGAATAGTAAATATAAACACAATTCAGAAGTCTGCATTTGCTCAAATGCTCCCTATGTAGAAGTAGGCTATCTTCCATGTATATTTCTTGGTAAATGTTTTTTCAGTGCCTTGTTGAGTGACCGTAATCTCAGTGTTAGTACTAATCTAAATACAAACGTCAAAGCCCTAAACATTGCAAAAAAACTGTTTTGATACTTAGGTATCATAGAATCATAGAATTTCAGGGTTGGAAGGGATCTCAGGAGGTCATCATAGAGATGGACATAGGGGACGGAAGTGTTGAGAGTCTCTGAGTTAGGCTAAAAAGGGTAAAAAACAAGGGTGATGTCATGCTAGGAGTCTACTACAGGCCACCTAACCAGGTGGAAGAGGTGGATGAGGCTTTTTTTAAACAACTAACAAAATCATCCAAAGCCCAAGATTTGGTGGTGATGGGGGACTTCAACTATCCAGATATATGTTGGGAAAATAATACAGCGGGCCACAGACTATCCAATACGTTCTTGGACTGCATTGCAGACAACTTTTTATTTCAGAAGGTTGAGAAAGCTATTAGGGGGGAAGCTGTTCTAGATTTGATTTTAACAAATAGGGAGGAACTCGTTGAGAACTTGAAAGTAGAAGGCAGCTTGGGTGAAAGTGATCATGAAATCATAGAATTCACAATTCTGAGGAAGGGTAGAAGGGAGTACAGCAAAATAGAGACAATGGATTTCAGGAAAGCGGATTTTGGTAAGCTCAGAGAGCTGATAGGTAAGGTCCCATGGGAATCAAGACTGAGGGGAAAAACAACTGAGGAGAGCTGGCAGTATTTCAAAGGGACACTATTAAGGGCCCAAAAGCAAACTATTCCGCTGGGTAGGAAAGATAGAAAATGTGGCAAAAGACCACCTTGGCTTAACCACGAGATCTTGCAAGATCTAAAAAATAAAAAGGAGTCATATAAAAAATGGAAACTAGGACAAATTACAAAGGATGAATATAGGCAAACAACACGGGAATGCAGGGGCAAGATTAGAAAGGCAAAGGCACAAAATGAGCTCAAACTAGCTACAGGAATAAAGGGAAACAAGAAAACTTTTTATCAATACATTAGAAGCAAGAGGAAGACCAAGGACAGGGTAGGCCCACTACTCAGTGAGGAGGGAGAAACAGTAACAGGAAACTTGGAAATGGCAGAGATGTTTAATGACTTCTTTGTTTCGGTCTTCACCGAGAAGTCTGAAGGAATGCCTAACATAGTGAATGCAAATGGGAAGGGGGAAGGTTTAGAAGATAAAATAAAAAAAAGAACAAGTTAAAAATCACTTAGATAAGTTAGATGCCTGCAAGTCACCAGGACCTGATGAAATGCATCCTAGAATACTCAAGGAGCTAATAGAGGAGGTATCTGAGCCTCTAGCTATTGTCTTTGGTAAATCATGGGAGACAGGATTGATTCCAGAAGACTGGAAAAGGGCAAATATAGTGCCCATCTATAAAAAGGGAAATAAAAACAACCCAGGAAACTACAGACCAGTTAGTTTAACTTCTGTGCCAGGGAAAATAATGGAGCAAGTAATTAAGGAAATCATCTGCAAACACTTGGAAGGTGGTAAGGTGATAGGGAATAACCAGCATGGATTTGTAAAGAACAAATCATGTCAAACCAATCTGATAGCTTTCTTTGATAGGATAACGAGTCTTGTGGATAAGGGAGAAGCGGTGAATGTGATATACCTAGACTTTAGTAAGGCATTTGATACGGTCTTGCATGATATTCTTATCAATAAACTAGGGAAATACAACTTAAATGGGGCTACTATAAGGTGGGTGCACAACTGGCTGGATAACCGTACTCAGAGAGTAGTTATTAATGGTTCCCAATCCTGCTGGAAAGGTATAACGCGTGGGGTTCCGCAAGGGTCTGTTTTGGGACCGGCTCTGGTCAATATCTTCATCAACGACTTGGATATTGGCATAGAAAGTATGCTGTGGTAAACCCAGGACAGATAGCTGCAAAAGGTGGAGGCAGTAAGTGGTCCCAGGGGGTTAAAACCCCTCTCCCTGTCCACTAAGAAGAGAGGACTGTGGGGAAATAAGGTTCAGCTGGGGAAGGGGTTACCAGGGAACTAATTAGGTCCAGCTGGCAGCGATTGCTGGAGACCTTTTAAAACTCTCCCTGCTGTGCATGGCAGGGGGGAGAGAGGCGAGAGAGACTGAGAGAGAGTGGGAGAGAAGCTGAAACAGGAGCAGGAAAGGCACCAGTGGGGCTGGATGCCCCAAGCCACTGAGCCCTTCCCAAAAGAAGGGCTATATTGCCTTCCCAAAAGGAAAAGGGAAAAACCCAAGGGGGTTTACCTTGCCCAAGCCTGAGTCTCCGGGGCTTAAAGGACCGAGACCGCTGAGGAGAAGGAGGTACTTTGCGACAATGCTTATTAAGTTTGCAGATGATACCAAACTGGGAGGGATTGCAACTGCTTTGGAGGATAGGGTCGTACTTCAAAATGATCTGGACAAATTGGAGAAATGGTCAGAGGTAAACAGGATGAAGTTTAATAAGGACAAATGCAAAGTGCTCCACTTAGGTAGGAACAATCAGTTTCACACGTACAGAGTGGGAGGAGACTGTCTAGGAAGGAGTATGGCAGAAAGGGGTCTAGGGATTATAGTGGACCACAAGCTAAATATGAGTCAACAGTGTGATGCTGTTGCAAGAAAAGCAAACTTGATTCTGGGCTGCATTAACAGGTGTGTTGTGAGCAAGACACGAGAAGTCATTCTTCCGCTCTACTCTGCGCGGGTTAGGCCTCAACTGGAGTATTGTGTCCAGTTCTGGGCACCGCATTTCAAGAAAGATGTGGAGAAATTGGAGAGGGTCCAGAGAAGAGCAACAAGAATGATTAAGGGTCTAGAGAACATGACCTATGAAGGAAGGCTGAAGGAATTGGGTTTGTTTAGTTTGGAAAAGAGAAGACTGAGAGGGGACATGATAGCGGTCTTCAGGTATCTAAAAGGGTGTCATAAGGAGGAGGAAGAAAACTTGTTCATCTTCGCCTCTAAGGACAGAACAAGAAGCAATGGGCTTAAACTGCAGCAAGGGAGGTTTAGGTTGGACATTAGGAAAAAGTTCCTAACTGTCAGGGTGGTTAAACACTGGAATAAACTGCCCAGGGCGGTTGTGGAATCTCCATCTCTGGAGATATTTAAGAGTAGGTTAGATAAATGTCTATCAGGGATGGTCTAGACAGTATTTGGTCCTGCCATGAGGGCAGGGGGCTGGACTCAATGATCTCTCGAGGTCCCTTCCAGCCCTAGAATCTATGAATCTATGAAAACCCCCTGCTCAAAGCAGGACCAACCCCAACTAAATCATCCCAGCCAGGGCTTTGTCAAGCCTGACCTTAAAAACCTCTAAGGAAGGAGATTCCACCACCTCCCTAGGTAACCCATTCCAGTTCTTCACCACCCTGCTAGTGAAAACGTTTTTCCTAATATCCAACCTAAACCTCCCCCTCTGCAACTTGAGACCATTACTCCTTGTTCTGTCATCTTCTACCACTGAGAACAGTCTAGATCCATCCTCTTTGGAACCCCCTTTCAGGTAGTTGAAAGCAGCTATCAAATCCCTCCTCATTCTTCTCTTCTGCAGGCTAAACAATCCCAGTTCCCTCAGCCTCTCCTCATAAGTCATGTACTCCAGCCTCCTAATCATTTTTGTTGCCCTCCGCTGGACTCTTTCCAATTTATCCGCATCCTTCTTGTAGTGTGGGGCCCAAAACTGGACACAGTACTCCAAATGAGGCCTCACCAGTGCCACATAGAGGGGAATGATCACGTCCCTTGATCTGCTGGAAATGCCCCTACTTATAAAACCCAAAATGCCATTAGCCTTCTTGGCAAGAAGGGCACACTGTTGACTCATATTCAGCTTTTCGTCCACTGTAACCCCTAGGTCCTTTTCTGCAGAACTGCTGCCCAGCCATTCGGTCCCTTTACTGTGAGAACAGTCACTCCTGGGCAGTTAACGCATAGGGTGAGCAGCCGTCCTGATAAAATCGGGACTGTCCTGATATTTAGACATTTGTCCCACGTCCCGACCGATGTACGGCCGGGACGCCATTTGTCCTGATATTGTGGCTTAGGGCGTGTTTTTGGTTTGGTTTTTTTTGCTTCGTCAGCTCGGCCCTGACCCTCCTGCCATGTGTCCCAATATTTTGTTCCTTTAATCTGGTCACCCTATTAACACATAGTCTCCAGCATGTAATTCGCTCCCAGCAACACAGTATTGAGTGCTGCTAGTCAGCGACTTACGAATTACAGTACACCACAGGATAACCCCAGAAAATTCTCTGGTCCCAGACTTTCCCCCAGTAAATGAGACAGACCAATTCTCTGGCAACTTGTATAGTTAATTACAGTTTCATCAAATCTTAAGTTTTTAGAAAATTGAAGCAGTCCTCTTTGAGACCAGTAAACTCAGATTTCAGCCACAGGCCAAAACTTCTAAGCAACATTAGCCCCTTCCTTCAAAGGGTGAAGGCTAATGAGTTCAGCACTAAGTTGAGTTGAACAGAAAACCAATGATAACTAGCAGATTAAGTAGAATATGCAAGATGCATCTGTTCTGCCAGACTTCTCTTGGTGGAAAGGGCTTTGGGCTGGTGTGCGGAGTTTAAAATGAATGAAATAGGGCTTTGTTGTTGTGATGGGGAGGTCAGTTGTGGCGTTTTCGACCTATTGAGTTTAGGTTTTGGACAGTACCCAGAGCATGGGATGAGTACTTTAATAGTCTGAATAAGGTAAGTTAATGGCAGAGGTCACAGAACAGTGAAACCTAGTTTTGCACCCTCTGCATCACAAGGCTACAAAGAAAGTTGTTTATTGCTTAAGTCCTGGCAATGTGCTTGGCACTGTAGAAGAAATGTATGAAGACAGATCCTGCCTTGAGATATTTTCAATCTGGCACACACATAGTTAAGACAAGACACACTGGGAGACCCAGAGAAGAGTGCAAGTTTGGAGGTAACTGGAACTTCTTAAATTGTCTGTATAGTTTTCCTACACTCCCAGTCTCCTCCACTCTAGGGCGGTGATAGGGTGGAGAAGGCATTTAACTTGGGTTACAGTTAAAATATAGAAATCTAACTTAAAGGAACTGAAAATCTTTTGGGTTTCATTCTCTGCTGCTGTCAGGCACAGGACTGGTACCTGTGGAGGTGTCAAGTGTAAGAGAGTAGAAAGTCTTCAAAACAGCTCACAAAGTCTGGAACTGCTGACCAGAGGGCACCCGAGGCTGTAAAGCCACTGTCCGCATTCAGTTCGATTCCATTCCACTTGATTTAATTCATTTTGATGCACTTTAGTATGAGTGCCTTCCAGACTAGCTTTTCTCACAGGTGATTGATTCTCTTTTCTCCTCAGCAGGAGGGTTTTTTAAAGGTTTGTTTTTCTTTTAATGGCTGTGGGATGTGCATTATTGAGGCCAAAGCTAAAGAAGTGTGCCTTGCGCTTGGAATGAGAAGTGGTGATGTTTTAGCTGGTTCTTAGATCCTCTGGGAGTTTGTTCAACCGTCTGGGACCAGCCCCAGAGAAAGCTTTCTCTTGCACAGACCAGCTTTTCCCTTGTGGGTAGCACCATTGTATTTCTGGAGCAGAGTAATTTAATGGGCCTTAGCTCAGAACTTCAGGCAATCTTTTAGGTATCCTGGGCCTAGACCTTTGAGAGCCTTGGAGGAGGACATTGTTTTGGGCAGAAGGAAGGGCTTCTGGGCTATGTTTCTCCAAATTGGGGTGGGAGTAAGCAGAGGGCTCAAAAATTCAAAGAACAAATTTAAAAGTGAAAGCTAGGGTGGTACAGAGAATAGACGAAGGGTTAAAAATGTTTTTATCAAAAAATAATGGCAAGGAAACTTGGAATGAAAAATTGTTTAATAGACTAAATAAAAACAAGATGCACATGGGGGGAAGCTTTCTAAACTTAGCTTGATGGTGAGAAGAAAATATCTAGTAAAGCTCTAAATAAAAATTACAACATGAAAAAAAATTGTCCTTCTGCCTTTCCCTTTTTGGGACCAGGGAGATTTTTTTCAAGGATGTGCTAGAAATGTACTTAAACATATTTGACCCCTTGCACTGTCATGAGATTTTGATTACTTCTGTATTTTATATGAACAGCCACAATTTTGCAAGCTCCTTGGTGCAGAAGCCCGTTTTTGTATTGGATGTGTACATAGCCTAGTGCAGTGGTTCCCAAACTTTAACAATCTGTGAACCCCTTTCACTAAAATGTTAAGTCTCGCGAACCCCCTCTTAAAAATGAATATTTCCAGGGATTTTCTCCTTTACCTGAGTATTAATTATAAAAGCAGTGAGCTTGGAAATATAAAATTTGTTTTTATGACATGCTTATTACACACTATTTATTATTATTATCATTACAGTATTTTTTATTACATTATGAAAACGGCAACACTCTTCCAAGATCTCACTTTCGTAGCTTGTATCACTTTGAATAAGCCTGTTATAAGACAAGGCTCCTATGTTTCATCAAGGAGTATCAGATGTGAAACAGCATGAAGGTATTTAAGAAGCCAACTCAAAGAGTTCCTCCTACACAAGCATTCAGGTCTTGAGCAGGCCAGGCAAACAACGCACGTTACAACAAAGCTTAAACTTGTTCTTCGTAATAATTTTAAAAACAATACTAGCTGCCTATTTAATTTTAAAAACAGCAAAAAATATCCACCTCCCTTTCCATTTCTTATAAGGAGTCTTGAAGTTTAAATCTTTTCAGTGTGACAGATATACTTGCTTTGATCTGCTTAGCTCCTGGAAGTCCAGGGGCTCCGGGCTGCTGGCCCCATGCTGCCTGGGGTCCCTAGGGACAGCTCTATCTGCCATTAGGGAATTGTTTCCCGAGAACCCCCTGTAACATTTCGAGAACCCCCAGGGGTTCACGAACCCCAGTTTGGGAACCAGTGGCCTAGTGTAATGATCCCTGATATCTCTAGGTGCTACTGTAGTATAAATAGTCAAAAATAACCCATTTGAAAGTTAGTTAGTTATTAGAAAAAGTCTACATGTATTTTTCCCTTTCTCTAGCAGTGGCTACTAGCAGAGAAAATTGTTTTGTTGCCTATGGATTGGTTTATTAAACATTATTGATGTGTCAGTGATTGCTGGGAATTGTAATGAGATGCCATTTTGGACAAACTTTGGTTAAGAGACTGTTACAATTTACAAGGCAATTTAATAGTCTACCTAAGATTAATAGCCTCCAGAGGACAAAATAGAATGTGGGGTGGGGCATGAAGCCATCCACAGATAATTTTCTTTTTTTCCCTTTGGTTTCAGATCTATCTTAATCTGTCATGTGTGGAAAGGTAATTTTCGTGTTCAGATAGGCCCATTCTAATGAATACAGAGTTTATAAGACTTTTAAATAAATAGAGAAACATGAATTTCATCCTGTCCCTTCTCCTTCTGAATCCAAGATGGCTACTACCTTAAGTGTCATGAGATGCTGGACTTTTAGAAGACTGTATTTTGTCAGTTGTCATGCCTCTTGTTTTTGTTTTTAAAATTGGAAGCCAGCTTTATGTGACTAAGCTTTAATTGTAAACTTTTCATAGGAGAGACTATGTTCTTTCACTTCATATAGCTACCATCTAGCTGTGGGTGCTACTATAATAATAACTATCTGTTCTAGTGACATGCAGTTTCCATATAACTACATAGCTGTGAATGTAGCTTTCTGCAACAGTAGTCTAGTAATCTAGAGCTGTAGTGTTGTAATCTCCGTTTTTTTTAGTGATGGGCGCAAGCAAGCAGCCAAGAAGCAAGTTTTTTGGCATGTTAACTCACTGTTTCTCTCCATCAACTTCTGGGGAAGGTGTGTGTCTTAATAAAAAAAAATCTGGCAAGGAGTTCTTTCTTCAGAATAACTCTCATAAATACATCTTTAATCCACCTACTTACAGTAGTCTTAGAAACCATGAATCCTTTTTTTGTGTCCTTGCCAAAGCATAAATAATCTCCAGATCTCAACTCCTTATTCTATATAAATTAAACTTCAAAGTACTTTTAATGTCTAGTAATTCTTTTCCTTGGTTGTTGAGGAGGTCTTTAAATATGGATAAACTGGGTAAAATGATACTTGGTGAAAAACTGAAATCTTGAGTAAAGGCAAGAATTACTGAAGAATGAGTTTATCTGTGGTGGAATAATAAAAAGAGGGTGTTGTGTGACAAGGCGGTTAGTCCATTTGCCCTTTAATGATGAAGATAGGGCTATAAAGAAAATAATGCTTAAGGATAAATATAAAACTGGCATCTGAAATGCAAGTAAGGCTCTAAGAATGGACAGTAGGTGTAAGGCCCAGTCTATAGTGCAAAACCAAGTGTTGGTTATATTTACTCTGTGTGACAAACATTTTAAACAGTTTTCAGAGTAGCAGCCGTGTTAGTCTGTGTCAGCGAAAAGAAAAGGAATGGTTTTATTTATTTCAGCATAAGCTTTCATGGACTACAATCCACTTCTTCGGATGCATAGACTGGAACATACAGTAAGAGGATATGTATACATTCAGAGAAACATGAAAAGGTGGAAGTAACCATACCAACTGTAAGAGGCTAATTAATTGAGAGGAACTATTATCAGCAAGGGGAAAAAAAACTTTTGAAGTGATAATCAAGATGGCCCATTACGGACAGTTGACACAAAGGTGTGAGGGTACTTAACTAGGATACTAAACTAGGGGAAATAGATGCAATTAACGTAATGACCGAGCCACTCCCAGTCTCTGTTCAAACCTAAGTTAATAGTATCTAGTTTGCATATTAATTCAAGTTCAGCAGCTTCTCGTTGGAGTCTGTTTTTGAAGCTTTTCTGTTGCAAAATTGCCACCTTTAAGTCTGTCACTGAGTGATTAGGGAGGTTGAAGTATTCTCCTACTGGTTTTTGAATGTTATGATTCCTGATGTCAGATTTGTGTCCATTTATTCTTTTGCGTAGAGACTGTCCGGTTTGGCCAATGTACATGGCAGAGGGGCATTGCTGGCACATGATGGCATATATCACATTGGTAGATGTGCAGGTGCACGAGCCCCTGATGGTGTGGCTGATGTGATTAGGTCCTATGATGGTGTCACTTGAATAGATGTGTGGACGGAGTTGGCATCGGGCTTTGTTGCAAGGATAGGTTCCTGGGTTAGTGTTTTTGTTGTATGGTGTGTGGTTGCTGGTGAGTATTTGCTTCAGGTTGGGGGGCTGTCTGTAAGCGAGTACTGGTCTGTCTCCCAAGATCTGTGAGAGTGAGGGATCATCTTTCAGGATGGGTTGTAGATCTTTGATGATGTGCTGGAGAGGTTTTAGTTGGGGGCTGAAGGTGATGGCTAGTGGCATTCTGTTATTTTCTTTGTTGGGCCTGTCCTATAGTACGTGACTTCTGGGTACTCTTCTGGCTCTGTCAATCTGTTTTTTCACTTCAGCAGGTGGGTATTGTAGTTGTAAGAATGCTTGATAGAGATCCTGTAGGTGTTTGTCTTTGTCTGAGGGATTGGAGCAAATGCGGTTGTATCTTAGAGCTTGGCTGTAGACAATGGATCGTGTGGTGTGTCCTAGATGGAAGCTGGAGGAGGCATGTAGGTAAGTATAGCGGTCAGTAGGTTTCCGGTATAGGGTGGTGTTTGTGACCATCACTTATTAGCACAGCAGTGTCTAGGAAATGGACACAAGCGGTCCATACTTACCTACATGCCTCCAGCCAAGCTCTAAGATACAACCACATTTGCTCCCATCCCTACTGATAATAGTTCCTCTTAATTAATTAGCCTCTTACAGTTGGTATGGGTACTTCCACCTTTTCATGTTTCTCTGAATGTATAAATATCTTCTTACTGTATGTTCCATTCTATGCATCCGATGAAGTGGACTGTAGTCCACAAAAGCTTATGCTGAAATAAATGTGTTAGTCTCTAAGGTGCCACAAGTTCTCCTGTTCTTTTTGCTGACACAGACTAACACGGCTGCTACTCTGAAACCTTGTAAACCTTTGTGCACTCTCCTGAAAGAAACCTGGGAAAAGTAGGTAAACCCCACCAAAACAAAAAGTTAAGAATAGATTTTTATGGTGTATTCAGCAAATACACTTCCCAAAGCTTAAAATATTGCAAGTGTTTAAAATAAGTTGGAGACTGGTAGGCAGTCAAGATCTCCCAGGTTCACTGAGGATGCCCCTACAATTAATTGTAGCATTGTTCCCACCATTGATGTAGCACCAGTGGGTGTGCTAGTCCAGGCCAGCCACAGATGTCTACCTCTGTCATGTAACCATGCTTTCTTTATAGGGGGAAAATGACACCGTGAACTCCATCAGAAACTATTAAGCAGCCAATGTAGAGCAAAGAACTCTCAACCTGCAGCTGAGAAACCTTCTGTTCAGTAATAGAGCAACTACGTTCTTCATCCATTTAAATTTTTGGGCTCACGGTGTAGTCCCATTTGAAGTCTTGAGATAATAACAAAGGCATGAATTGTGGTAGCAAGGTCCACATGTGAAAGAAATGGTTGCAATTTCCTAGTGAGACACAAATAGAACATGCAGCCCTGGATGCTGCTGTGATATGATAATCTAACCATTATTCCTTGCAAATTTACTGCACATTCTGTGCACCTCACTACTAGAATATTGTCCCTGATGTTGATCCTATCTTTTCCTTTGTTTGCTTTTATAAATGTAACTCTAATATATCGCCTTAGACCAACATACATAATTCTGCTATCCCTTGGTGTTAGCACTCTTCAAACACTTGTGATTATCAGTGTTTTTCAACTTTCAGCCAAGCTGTACATTTTAGGTAATATTCTTTATTCCTGTACAGACTTAAAACAAAATTCACACATTATAAGCCTTTGACTATATATTTCTATTGTTTCCACATAGGAGGAAGAAATTGTAACTGTACTTTTTGTACACAACTACTTATTCCTGATTTGTTATTGATGCTTGAAAGCATATTCTGATATTGTTTAAAAACAGTTACTACTCCAGGTAGATTCTGCACTGATCTCATTTGCACGTCAAACAAAATTACTGTATGACAAAGTAAAATGTTAGTCTGTCTGGACACTCAAAGTTGAGAACTGGATATGCTTAACAGGATACCTTAAAGGTACCTTGGGTCCAAATTAAGGTATTGTGGGTTTAACTATTACTAAAATAAAATATTTAAAATGTATAATCATAGCTTGAAAAACATATTCATCTCTACTAACCTTGGACTAGGTTTGCTAGCTAGGGTGAAAAGTACATTTGCCACCAATCCACCCATAAACCCACACCCCTTTTGTACTGCACTGAATTGTGACATGTCAATCCACTTTCTATTTAACAAACGTAAAAATGTGACATCAGGCTTGATCCTGACAGTGGCTGAGTGCTCTGGCCCCAATATGGCAATGTATTTATAGATGTGCTAAATCAATGGGACTACTCACATGCTTTTCTGGATCTGGAATAGAGTGCACAGCACCTTGCAGGGTCAAGCCCTTACTATGACTTTCTTGCTTTTGTTTTATCTTCTTTCCTTCCCTTCTACTATCATAGATCATGGTGTGTGTATTTCTATGTTGTTGTCAATGTCTGTTGCCTGATCTTGACAACTGTGCCATGTTAAAAACAAAACCAAAAAATTCACAGCTTTTGCTTTTTCTAATTCAGTATTTATTTGACAGTCCATTGTTTTATTGTTTTCCCCAGGTGTTTATAATTTTATACTATTTTACCTCATATGAATATTAAAATCTTAACCACTCATGCCTCTTAAGTTGTCATTATGACCATGATTTTTTAATCTCTTTAATGGGCTAAAAGATAGTAGTAACTAGAGGCTACTAAAGCTTCCTATATTTTGTTAGTTTTTCTGCACTTTGTGAAACCACAAGGAACACTGAAATAGCAAGGATTCAGTTTACATTTGCACCTCTGCGAGAGATAAAAACATCATTTTTTTCTAAACAGGTGTGAAAGCAATGTGGCTAGATTTTGCCCTTAGTCATACACCACAGTATAGTTTCAATTCTGTAGATGAGAGACGGGGAACAGTCTTGCCACTGAGTGTAATACAGTGACTTGATACTGTCTAGAAAGTGTTTATAACCAAAGCTGATTTTTATCCATTATTGTAGCCATCAGTGTTCTAAAAGTAGAGCATTATGGCATGCTACAAAAACATCTATTATGCCCAAAGGGGCACACTTGATTGAAAATTTTAAAGTAAACTTTAATTTTTCATTCTCTTCCTGTGTGTGCAGTGTATTATTCTTGTTTCTTAACAGCAATATTTGGGTTTATTTATACTACAGTTATCACACTTATTTAGTACCTTTTTTAAACCTTAAAAAAGGGCTAGTAAGACCTTTTGGGTGAAGAGGGGTGTGTTTAAGTACGTTGGAGTCTGTAAGGTTAGTGCTGTGCCCCGAGGGCGTCGTTGGCTGGACAGCAGGTTCCAACTTTCTGAGGGGGTTGCCAGATAGGTCTGCACCCTGAAAGTGTGTCTAGGGACCCAGAGATTGGGGCAGTGGCTGGGCTCCATTCAGGCTTTAGGAGCTTGAAACACTATGGGGAGCCAGAGTGGCAGAGGTTTGGATTCCCCTCACAGCAGTCCAGGAGGGAGGGGGGCAGCTCTCATTTGGATCTGTGACAAAACTGTTGCTAAAAATTATTTGAAATAAGTGATAGGAAATCTTTATTAACTTAATATAGTAGGGATGAGTGCTGCCAACTCAATTTTATCACAAATCTCACAAATACTTGGTGGTTTTCTCACAACCCCATCTCCTGAAGTAATAGGATTATGAGTTTCTCAGTACTTGTCTACATAGGAAAATTTACCAGCATAATTATACCACTGTAATTATATAACTCCCTGTATCTAGTAGCCTCTATATACGGGGAATTATATAACTCCTCATCTAGTAGCCTGTATATCACAGACTACAAACACCACCCAGAACTCGCATGCTAAACGCAGCCACTGAAATGAAACCAAAGTACTACAGCCCACAGTAGACTAGATTGTTATGTGTCACAAGCAGAGAATAGGAGGGACCGAGATGCACCAGTGCTCGAGGCCCCTGCAGTGGTGGGGAAATGATAAAGTGAGAGATACCCAGATAATCCTGGCAAATGACACATGCTCCCATGCAGAAGAGAGACAAAAGCCCCTCAAGGTCACTGCCAATCTGATCTTGGGGAAAATTCCTTCCCACCCCAGATAGGGCGATCACTTAGAGCCTGAGCATGTGAGCAAGAGCCAGCCAGCCACCCAAGTACCTGTGAGAGAGAAGGCTCAGTGCCGTCTCAGAGCTCTGGCCTACCCTGCCCAATGTCCCATTTCCAGCCATGGCTATCCCTGATGCTTCAGAGGAAGGAGATTAAAATGTAACCCTTCTGCCAGGTGGAGCTGGCAGCAACCAGAGCTGGGTTCAATATTTATGGGTTCCTTTTCAACAATACAACATAGAACTGGCTCGAGCCCCCACCCAGTGACCTGGGAAAATTACACACCACCCCGGGGCGCCTCTGAGAGGCAATACTTCCCCATTCGCAAGCACAAAGTCTGAGTGTAGAAAAGAAACTTTTAATGAAAGGCGGGAAGTCACCTGACATTAATTAGGGAAAATGCCACAAACTGTGAACAGGACACCCACCCCAGAGTGAGTGGGGCAGTGTCTTCTGCCTCCTGTTCTTGAGTTCTACAACCAAAAGTTCCTTTACTGTGCCCCTCTCTGCTCCCTCACCATACCCCACTCACTGTGGTTGTCCTTGGTCAGTGAGGATCCAGGGTCCAGAGGTGCATCTATGTGAGTTCACGTTCCACATGGGGAAGAAAGCACCCTGCTTGCTCGGCTATCTGAGCACTTGCTGTGGCTGGCTGACTGCCAGCCAGCCACTGTTCCTCCCCGCTAGCTGCCCTGCTAGCCACTGTTCCTCTTCGCTGGCCGCCTTGCCACCTGCTCGTTCCACCTGCCTCTCTGCTATGACCTCTGCAGGTCAGTCTCTTGAGAGTCTAGCCAACGCTTAGTGATGATCAGCACTTAGTGACTTTCAGCTCTTAGTGATGCAAGCTGGGCACAAATGCTGTGCCACCACAAGTGTTTTCAGCTCCAGTGTGCACTTTACATAACAAAAACTGCTACTGGAACCTATTTAGCTCTATCTTTGAACAGTGGGGAGGAACAGTTTAAACCAGACTGAGGACCCTTATGGAGAGTCCACATTTCCTGTCTGGGACACCTGTCCCCATTTCTATTACTTTCACAGGGATCTGGCATTCAAGCCCCTAGCTTAGCGAGTCTCTTTCAACTGAGGGTGACGTCTCAATTGGGAGAGACTCAGCACAGTTCTGCTCCCCTTTACTCATACAATAAAAAAGATAACATTGATAACATTTTACTACCCCTGCATTCAGTACTAAAGTGATTTGTAACAACACCAGACAGATTTGATCACTTGGAGCTACACAGCTTCTGTCTGCTGGATACCTATGCATAGTAGGTGTGTTCACGTAAATACAGTTTGCTCATGAAGTCTCTCCCCATCCCCAACTAGTTGTCAGGGGAGAGTTCATTCAGACCCTGCTTATATCTAAAAAACCCCACCCAAACCTCCGTGCAGTACATTAGAGGGAAAAATCCCTTCCTGATCCCTACCTGGAGGCTGTTGCAGACCTTCACCTGTCTATGCTTCACATGGAGATTTTCCGGGGTAGACAAGCCCTCAGCTAGTTTCTGGTCCTCCTGGTATTGGAGGGAAAACTTGACAAAGTGAACCCCAATGGCTCCAAAAACAAAAGGCAAATAAAAAGAACCTAACATTTATTATTTTTTAAAATCTCATGATTTTTGGAAGCTTGTCTGATGGAATGAAATCTGGTGCCTTTGAAGTCAATGGGAGTTTTGCCAGGATTTCACCATGATTTTTTTGAATGCTTGGGTCAGGCTTGTTTGATGTGTTTTGTAGCATTTATCTGCCTCTCCTAAAACACACTTTTTATAGAGCTAATGGAAATCAGGTGTCTCAGAGTAGGAAAGAACTATTTTAACATTATTTGTAAAGTTTTCTGGCGGAGAATATTCTGATAGCCCTTCCAGATTTTAATTTGATACCTGGTACGCTAGCTATAATGAGCATTTCAGGTGCTCCAGAGTTAGACCTCTGCTGATCTTGGATAGCTTTTTGCTATGGAAAGAATTCAAGATTTTGAGCCCCGATCTTGCAAATGTTCATGTATATGCTTAATTTTGTGCATGAGAAGTCCTATTGACCACAAGTACTTATGCACATAGCTTAACTTCAGGTGTTTCAGGATCAGGATCTTTAACTTCATATCTGATCTGCCTCTTTATAGCCTTCATAGAATACATTTTTTGAACTGTTGCTAAGAAAAGTCTCATTGTGAGAACTTTCTTCACAAGAGTGAAACTACTAGAAACACTGAAAAGGAAATTGTACCTATTTTTTAAATAGAAGTAAAACATAAGTAACCCTGACTTCTAAATAACATTCAAGGTTTATCAATGGGGCATATATTTTTACCAGAAATACTGCTGAAAGAAGAATGGGCCTCTTCACCTTGAATTGTCCCTTAGAATACGTGCTAACTACTTATGCTAAAATATCTGTTTGCTCTTGTATTTAGTTGTAACACTCTGGGTATATCTACACAGCAATGTAAGCCTGCCCTAGGATTAGTGGGACTCTTCAGTTGACCCATGTCAGGGAACCATGGGATTGAGCATCTACACTGTATTTTAAACCAAGGTTAAAGATTTTCTGACCCATGCTTGAAGCTAGTGCTCTAGCGCAGGGGTCTCCAAACTGCGGGCCGGATCCGGCCCTGGGCTTCCATTTGTCCGGCCCTCCAACCAACCAGAGAAGCGAACAGCTGAGTAGGCATGCGGAGCAGGCAGGGGGAGGTGCCGCCAGCAGCAGCTCACGTGGGGCGGCAGCACAGCTGAGCTGTGCAGAGGGATGAGTGCCCCCAGGAGCCACTGTCCCCCCAAAAGGGGAGCCAACTTATGGGAGAGTCGTTGCTGCAGCCAAGGAGATACAGGGAGAAGCAAAAGCAGGCTGCAACTGAGTAGGCACGCCGAGCAGGCAGGGGGAGGGGCTGCTGATAGCAGCTCGTGCGGGTGGGGGGGAGCTCAGCTGAGCTAAACTGTGCAGAGGAGTGAGTGCCCCCGGGAGCCAGTGTCCCCCCAAAAGGGGAGCCAATTTTGTCAGAAAAACATCAGTACCATACTTCTCATTAATCCTAAAATAATATTTCTTTATTTTTGAATATGTGAATGTGATTTTTAATGTATTGACAAATATTTTGTGTGATTTCACAGTACCTGCATCGATTAACTTTTATACCTGATTTAGAATTTAATGCAACACTGACAGAGTAGAGTAGTGCTGTTTTTTAAATGATTTTGCATATATTTTGCAATATTTGCATATATTTAATTTCTTTCACCGTCGCTTCGACCCACGAAGCCCCTTCAAAAATCTAATATGGCCCTCATCTCATAAAGTTTGGAGACCCCTGCTCTAGCGTCCACTCTGCAGTGTACAGACCCAAGTCAAAGTAACCCTATCCCACAGTGCCTAGTACGCACCACCCTCAGTGTCAACACTCTAGCCCTACAACTATGTTGCAATGTGGGAAAACTCTACTGCCCATCTTGTCTCCTAACTGACAGTGCTATTGATGGGACTCAGGTGCCCATAAGGAGCACATGAGTTCATAAACTGCATAATTAGCTCCTCTGGTGACTGTCTCAATAGAATGACTGCAATTTGAGAAGGCTTTATACTGCACTACCATCTAATCTGAGAATTGGGCCCCCACTGCATCCTAGGAGGCAGGGATAAGGGATCCCCAGGAGGCTGTGGGGAAGTTTTGGGGCTGGCTCCCACTCACCACCCTCACAGTGCATGCTGCCTGGACATCTCTACACACACAGCCCCAAGGAGGGTGGCAGTGGGAGGGGGTGGATGGGTGGGAGCAAGGGACAGAGAGTAGAATGGGACCAAGAGGCTGACTTGCAAGGAGTGGCAGGGCTCCTGGATCAGCACAGCATGGGGAGGGATGACCCCCGATATCCTGGCAGCCAGGAGCTGCTTCCCACCTATCAGCTTTGCTCCCTGCTCTGGGCAAGCTCTGTGTAGCAGTGAGGAGGACTCAGAGCAGGAGCTGCCGCTGCTGTGAGAGGAGCAGGAACAGCTCAGCCAAGCAGTAATAGTGCTTCTGACCACTGTGCTGGCTGCCTGCCTTGCTGCTCCTCTGCCACCAGGAACTCTGGGATACATCTGGAGGACTTCCGGGACCTGAGTCAAGCCAGGGCCATACACATGCCAGAAAGCAATGGGGCTTGGACCCTTCAGCCTTGCAGGGTTTTGGGACCCTAGGTCCAAGACCTAGGTTAGCACAAATGGTGTGTGGATGCAAGGGGGGTTAGGCTTGCGCCCAGGCTTGTACTGCTCTGTAGACATGCTTGCAGAGTACCTTTCCCAGACCTGAAGAAGAGCTTTGTGTAGCTCTAAAGGTTGTCTCGCCTACCAACAGAAGTTGGTTCAATAAAACAGTGGTTCTCAACCTTTTTTCATTTGCAGACCCCTAAAAAATTTCAAATGGAGGTACAAACCCCTTTGGAAATCTTAGACAGTCTGCGGACCCTGAGGAGTGCACGGACCGCAGGATGAAAACCACTATTCTATGGTAACGACAACCTTTTGTGGACCCCTTAGACAGTCTGTGAACCCCAGATTAAGAACCATTGCAATAAAATACATTAATTTACCCACCATGTCTCTCTCTATTGGAAGGCATAGACATTTAAGTTGAAACTATAAAGATTTCTCATAGTGGGATGACGTCTTACATCTCAGTGTTTCTGGTAATTATTTTCTTTTCAATAGTTTCTTCTGAACACAAGCCAGTTTTTTGTCTGTGGTGTTGCAAGGGAGTTCTTCCTTGGTCCTTTGTTATATTTTGGCCTGAAGTAAGGAAGCAGTTAATGGGAATTAAACTGGTCTCTTTACTAGTTTATTTAAACTAGCTCTGAAAATATAACCACTCTCACCATCTTGCTTTCTTCTCTTTTCCATTTGTCATCTAAGCCCTTTCTGATGTTCAAGTATGGAGCAGTAACAATCTGGAAAGACCTTGTCCATTTAGGAAAGCTAAATCCCTGTTCTGTATCAGGAAACAGAATAAGGACCTAAAGCACCTTCACACCTCTAGTTAGTGTAATGGTATGCTGCTACTCTATCTTCAAAAGTAGAAAATGTGCCTTGTCTTTTCAGAGTTAATTGCACTCCATAGAGGTGATGACATTAGGGAAAAAGAGAATGTAAAGCTCAGCTTTAGAAATGTGCAAAGCCACTGCCTAGAGTAAAATTTTCACATTCTACACACACAATTCTGGCCTCAATGATTTCAGCATTTGGCTGCAGGATTCATAAACCCACTCCAAGAACAGCATAAACAGTTTTTCAGTATTCAGTTTTATATTTAATTAAAGTTCAAAGATCATGGGCATGTAATTCCCTTTACAGTTATTAGACTTGTTAGAACTAGTAATCTGGATGTGTAGCAGTCCAAATCCCAGACTGGAAACTTTGTTTTCCCCATTAGTTAAGGAAGTTTCGTGGGTTCTGAGCTGTTGCAGCCTAACCACCTCCCCTCAAACCTGGGTAAGAATCAAGCATTCTCGTCTTGTTTACATAGTATGTGGTACCCGAAGACTTTTGATTTAAAATAGATATTTAAGATGTAAAATAATTAACAGAACATAGCTTTACACTTTTAATATGGATTTGAAGAGTAAATCAAATTTTACCCAGGACCTTGAACATGGAGATGCTGTATTTACTTTTGGAAAATGGCATAAAAGCAGGCATGCCAAACCTGTGAAAAAATGCAGAAATTGGGCTTGGTTTTGGCTTAATTGGCTTGTGAGTTGCTTGTTGGCTAGTTTTAGTTTGTATCTTGTTTGGCTTGTAGCTTGTTGCTTCTTTATTTTGATCGGCTCCCAGGAAGCAGGGGGGACAAGCAGGGGGAAGGGGGGAGAGTCAGGGGTGCACAGCGGGCCCACCAGTCCCAGACTTCACACCGGGGGGATCTAGTCACATAGAATGTTGGGGTTCTTAGGGGTTGGCTTGTTTTGAAATGGGATTAGCTTGATTTTTGGCTTATTGTGAAAGTTGGGGTGCTTATTTTCCGCATGAAAGTTGGCAACTGTGCATAAAACCCCAAACCAGAACAGAAAGTTATAGTTGGGTGGGGAGAACTGGGGCATCTGGGGATCTAACAGCATTAAGAGTTCAGTGAAGGAAATATAGACTGCTGCAAACAAAGCATGTGTGTTTTGCTGATGAGATTGCAAAACGTGTTTGCACAGGGTTATTATGGTGTTGGGGCAGGAGCCTTCGGGCCAAATTGCTAGAGCACTTTATTTAAAGTCACACATGTATCTGCTACATGTTAAGCTCCTATGATCTAGCTGTTGCTGTTAAAAGGGCTTAATTACTTTCTTCTTTTAAAAAGCAGTTAGAGGCTCTTAGGTGAGAATGGACGGAGATGATAGATGTAGATGATTGAAGGAATACATGACAAAAATACTGCTTTTTCTTTCTTCCAGGGAGAGGATCTGAAGAGGGATCTCTCTTCCCTCACCTCATGTGTCCCTAATAGTCATTGTGATGGCATCTGTATAACTGACCTCTGAAATGATCTGCCTGATGAATTGGGAAGTTATTAATAGTTACTTCGTAATTAAAAAAACCAGCTGCCTAGGCTCAATAGACGTCACCACTAGTGTCCTCAATAAGGGGCAGCTGAAGATCTAACATCGTTCTATGGAGTGCCGGGGCTGAGACGCAAGTAGAGCACACTCAGGCTTGCATCAGTGGATGTTTGCAGAATATGTCCGTGTCACAAAATGTTTCTCTGACACATTTGGATCCCAGCTGTAAATTCTGGGGCTTCAGTTGCTCTCCCGGCCATGCTCCCTGACACAAGGGGAGCAGACTGCGACTCGCAGGAGGGCACGGCTGGGTGTCCCGTGTGGCCGGCCGGCTGCCCTCGCTGGGTGGAACTGCAGCCCCTTCCCCAGTCCCCTCCGGGGCTCGCCTCCCAGCCCAGGGAGCGCGCTTCGCTCCGCCTCCCGGCCCCTCCGCCTCCCGCGCATTGGTGGCTGGCGGGAGAGGGGGCCGGGCTCTGCTCGGCTTGTTTGTGCCCGATCTGGGGCTCCCCCGCCCTCGGGCGCTTCCCTTTAGCCTCGGCCTCGCCGCTGTCAGCAGAGGGGAGCCGGCTGCGCGCTGTGCAGGGACAGACCCGCTCCTAGCCTGAGGCGCGCTGTCCCTCCCGCAGGCATGAGGCTGGCGGCTGGGCACAGCCACAACCAGGCGTACGCAGTGCAGGGCCTGCTGTGCAACCCCTGCACGAGCCGGGGCCGCAAGGTAAAGGGGAGGTGCTGGGGGTTGGCCAGGCAGCAACGCGCGGCGGGGAGGCTGTTCTGGTGACTGGGGTCGCATGTTTTGTTTTGTTTGTGCTGAGCTGCTGGGGTAGCTACCAAAGTGCGGGACAGTGTCTGCCTGAGTCCGGGACAGTCCCTCAGCTGGGCTTCACCTGTGGGCTTAGCTTTGCCTTTTGTGGGCTACATCTTCTGCCTGTTCTCCGCCAAGCCTGGGTGTGAATGTCCTTTCAGCCTCCCAGGTTGTGTGCCGCTTGCTCCTGTCTGCCTGTTTCCTAGTGGCTTGCTGGGTGGCTGCAGCTAGGTGTAACAAAGTACATTCTGAACGGGAAGATCGAGGCTGGAAAACCAGGACCAACATCCTATGGCACTGTGGAGTGGCTTCCAAAGGGAAGTTGTGGAAGCCTCATCATTTGAGTTATTAAAAAGTGCCCAAAGCCTGTCCCTGGGAATGGACAGTAGGGAACCATCCTTCACTGACAGGGAGGTTGACTAGGTTATGTAATGGGGCTCTTCTATCTCCTTTTTCTGTGAAATGCGAGCACACTGATTGTTGATGCAGATTTGTCATTAGTCTTCAGAGTTAATATACATGTGGACTGAATAGAGTGCATTTATGCTTTTCAGAGCTCTTTAAAAACAAACAAAACCACTAAGTAATTTCCTCCTCTGGATTTTCCAGTGTGCCAGTCTTCTCTACATGTGTCTCAGATTATTAGCTTTTTGGGGGCAGTGACTGTTGTCTTGTGTCTTGTCAATTCTAAGTAAATAATATTGTTCTGGCCTGCTCTGGAGACCAGGGAAGAAAACACTTAATTGGGTCATCTTTGCATGTGTAGCTTTATGTAGCTTAATATGTAGATATTAAGATACTGAACGTAAATAACTTTGTTAATGACATAAAGCAGGACTATCCAGAAAATATGATGGTAAAGTTTGGTGCTTCATATTCAGAATTAAGTTTCCTGCTTTATTATTTGTGTTGCAGTCTTAATAGTATTTAAACTTTGTTTATTGCCTTCCAAAACTATGCTGCTTCCTCCCAGCCTCCTTTCCCCTTCCTTAAAGCTACGGGTATTGCGAGTTTTCCTTTGGAGTGGCTCCAGCGATCTTGATACATATATATACAATTTTCCAACAGGCATACTAAAGAGATGGAACAGAAGGTTTAGACACTGGTCCTTTTTAATCCCAGCCACTTGTGACCTGAGTTAATTTGAAACCAAGTGAAACAGGTTGTGGTCTTGGTATAGTTCCATCACAAACCCAACTTCTTATACACTTGTGCCAGCCTTTTACTAGAGAGGGAGAGTATGCTGGCATAACAGAAGTGCCATGGCTAAAACTTCATTTAGATATATCTCCAGATGTGTATGTTAATATTTAATCCTAGAAGAGCCAAAAAAATCACTACTACTACTATTGTTGTTATATTTATTATTAATAATTGAACAAGAGACTTGGGAGTCAGCACTCCTGGTTTTTTACTCCTGCCTCTATCATGAACTGATGTATGTCTTTGGGCAGATCACTGCTCCTTTTGCCTCAATTTCTCCATCTGTAAAATGCAGATCACATTAACCAATTTTGAATTTGAAATGTAATATTTTAAAATGTAATACTTTAAAAGCATTCTGAGATCTTTAGACAGAAGGAACTTTCCACTTCACATCTACTTTGTAGAGCTAATAATATTTTAAGATTGGTTTTTAAAATACAATTAAAACACTTTTACTTTCTTTGTGATGATTAAAATCAAGTACAGTAGGCCTATTGAACTTGGTAGGGTTTGTAGGAGAGCATAATGGTTATTTGTAATAATTTAACTCTGTATGTGTGAACAAGCCGAGTGCTTTTATTCTGGAATAGCTCTAATTGTTCCTGCACAAAGGAGCTGGTGTCAACATTTTAAAATGGGAAGAGGAAAGGAAATAAAGATCCAGCAAGTGTTACCTTAATACTAATTATGATTTGTGTCTGAAAATGCCATAGTGCACTCTGGAGGCTTTTGGGTTGGGGTGAGGGTCTTAGAACTAAGTAAGGAAAACTCCTGGACCACCAGCTCTGCTACTACTGTGTCTAGAAAGAGCTTTGGTTTTATTTTTCACTTGTGTTTACAGAAGTAAGATTGTCCCTTATCTAATCCAAATTCTTCAAAGCTCTGAAGGCCTGTTGATGCAGCTGGATAACTGTTGGGGATACTACAGTTATAGTAATGAGCAGAATTGAAAGCCTGACTTTTAATTGGAGAATGTATCAGCTCACTAATGGAGTTACAGGAAAATCAAAATAACTTGTACTGTGGTGACAGTCTGTGCAGTAGTTGTCGTTAAGATCTAAACAGTTAAGTGTTCCAAATTCATAGCATTTCAGTGTCACTACCATTGAGTTCATGGTTTGAACTGATGATCTTTGAAGGGGAAGTAAGGGACTGGGAAGAACATTTCCAAAAGAATGTAAGAGCCTAAATCTCTCAAAAGTCAGACTTAGGAGCCTAAATCACTTGGATCCTTTTGGAAATTTGACCCTAAAAGAATAGAAAAGATGCTAAAAGAGTATTTTTAATGTAGGCATGAAAGTATACCAATATAAGATGATTCTCCATAAAAAGTGAATCCTAACTAAATTTAATTCTAGTCAAAATCATTCCTCTTGGAAATAAAATGTATTTGGCTCTTCTTAAAGACTGCTTTGTTTCTTTAGAACTTGTGATTTTTGAGGTGGTTATGTCTGTATCCAGTGGCATTTGGTACTTCATGAGGACACAAAGAATCAGATTACATTAATACTAATGTGGTTGAGTGAAGTAAATTACATTCCCACTCTGCCTACAATTTGTGCAGAAGTGTTCCCCTGTTTGCAGTGATTTAAGTAAATACACAAATGTATCTTTCCCAGACTTGCAACATTTGACATTGTTACTGTACTCAAGATAAAGAGGCTGTGCATGACATCAGGGAAACAAACTGCTGACTGGTTTGTGGTCGGTTTTCAGCTCATGAAAGTGAATTAGTTATTGCAAATTAACAATTGATAACAGTGCACCATCTGGTGCATCACTCTGGTGACAGAACTATAACTGAGTTTTGAGAGAGATTTTTATGGTAACAAGGGCAAATACAGCAGTGCTTTAATAGTTGGTAGCCAGTGATGAGAACCAGTGGTCAGAGAAAATATCGAGTGAGTGCAAGTGCTGTAGCAATAGCTAAAGTTAAGGTGGTCTAGGCATTCTCATTCCAAAGGGCCTGTTTCATTTGCTCATAACTTCAACCTTTTGGGGTGAAATTTCCCATGTTCGGTCTTTGTCTAGGGGCAATGTGTTTTGTTTTAATGAGAGTAGAAATACATATTTTCTCCAAGTATTACACAGTTGTGACTTTTTTGGGAACATCTCTAATAATAAAGCAGGCAAGACCTTGGGGTAGAACCCTGAAACTTGGCAGGAAGATAGCTCTTCGGCAGGAGAGGTGCCTTTCATGTCTGAACTAAAAATGGCTTGATTTGGCGGTTTTGAGGCATTTAAAAGCCATATATAGTTTGCAGGCGCATGGTAGTTTTGTAACACTTGAATAATCTCCCAGCATTTTAAATGAAAGTGAGCTGCATGAAGCATGTGTGGATGTAGAATTTTGATGTATGATTAAAACAAATGTACTGAACAAGATGTATTGAATGAGGCAGGGTGTAGTGAGAGAAGAGTGGTTATTAGGAAACATAATTAATGTTGTGCACCTGCTGCATTAATTGTGCACCATTCAGCCTTCACTTTGAGGGCCAGATGCTCAGCTAGCATACATTTGCATAAACAAATTTCCACCAGCCGAAAAACCTGCCCTGAGAGAGAGTCCATGGAAGGCACTAGCATAGGACTTCAAACACCCAGATTCAAGTCCTTGCTCCACCACAGACTTTCTCTCTAACGTTGGGCAAGTCACTTATGGTACATCTATGCTGCAATCCAAGGTGTGATTGTAGCATGCGTAGACATACCCATGCTAGCTTTACCCATGCTAACATGGCTAAAAATAGCATTGCAGATGCAATGGCACAGACTTCAGTTTGGGCTGTACAAATACGCTGGGGACCCTAGGTACATATGTTTCTAGCCTGCACTTCAGCCTATGCCCCTGTGTCTATACTGCTAGTTTTAGCAGTTAAGTGTGGGTATGTCTAGCCATGCTGCAATCATACCTTGGACACCAGTATAGGCATAGTCTCTCTTGTCTCAGTTTTTCATCTGTAAAATCAGGACACTAGCACTTCACTTCTGT
Source organism: Chelydra serpentina (assembly GCA_037349315.1). NCBI lineage: Eukaryota > Metazoa > Chordata > Testudines > Chelydridae > Chelydra > Chelydra serpentina. Next base: position 53,681,391 of record JBAIAC010000010.1, read on the forward strand.
GAAGTAATGGATACATTCATTAAATGTGGTGCACACAGATACTACAGTAATGGGGGCTGTGACCGAAGAACCCTGTAATGCTAACTGGCAAGAGAGTTGCAGGAATGTTCTGATTCTGGAATGTACATTCTGGTTCACCAAATAATGTCATGTGAGGTGTTAAATGAAAGACAGGGTCACTCTGGTCGTTAATATCATTGTGAATTGCAAGCACAGATACTGTGTAAGGAGTTATGTGTATATATATTGCAAATATGTTCTTTGAGTCTAGGTATGAGTCAACTGCAGAAATGAAAAAGATTTCTGTGAGACAAGATGTTTTGTTCACAGTGGATGCACACTTACATACAAAGTTACTGAAGAGATGTGAAGCCAACAGAGAGAGAACTCAGAGTAGCCGGGTGTGGTTATGCTGTCTCTGAGTACAAGCAATAAACTTTGGGGGTATAAGTAAGAGGCAAAGATACCCCCTTATCCTGCACAAAGAAAGTAAACAGACAATGTGTTTACCTTCATGAAAATGGGATCTCAGCCAACCTTGGCTGAAAAAAGCTGCAGAGGACTTCCGGGGTGAGAAGCTTCTTTAGACATGAGGTTAACCTGTTCAGTTAAGTTTAGTCTCTAGAAAGCATGTTTTCTTTTTATATGTAACTGTTTGTTTCCTGTATTCTTACTGTCACTTGAGTTTTAAATCTTTGATGATAAACGTATTCTTGTTTTCAATATAAATATATCTAAATGCTGTGATATTAAGCTAGGTGCTGATCCTGGGTTGAATCGTACAAGCTGGTGTGTGCACTGTTCCCTTGGGGACAGCAGACCTGGTATTTCTGTGAGTGTTCAGTGGATAAGGGGCTGGACACTTCAGAGAAATGCTTCAAAGGGATTCTGGGACTGGGGTGCACCTATTGTTAAACTGTGAGGCAAAATAAGGGCATGCATAGCCAAGAGGAGATTGTGTGAGTGGCTAATGGGCTGGTGGTGTCAGGGAGCTGACACCCAGTTAACCACAAGCAAGACTCCTTCATACTGGAGGCAGAGGGTAACAAGGTGACTCTCAGTACCTGAGAACTGTCACAGGAGCTATGTAAATTTCATAGGTAGAGTGAGGTGAGGCTCCTGTGTGATGTATATTGTAATGTACAAGGAGGTAAAACAAAATGCCCAACCTTAGCGACTTTCAGTGGGGCTTCACTTTGCAACATTAACATTCTTTTATTCTGGCTTTTAAGATGGAGCAGACATGACAAATGAAGAGATTTGCTATTGCTTATTTATATTGCAGTAGCACCGAAAGGCCCCAGTCATGGTTGGTGGTATATTGTGATAGGTGCTGAACAAATACAGTCTGTATCCCAAATAGTTTAGAGTAACTGGGATAATAAGTCATCATAGAAGAATTGCATCTTGAGGAGGGATTTGTAGGATGAGAAATTAGTAACTTTACAGTTAGATCGGGTGGGATTTCTTTGGAGAAGAGGACAATATGGGTGGGAGACGGTTGTGGAGGTGAGGACAGGATACTTGAACTCAATGTGGTGGAAATGGAGGCCTAATGAAAAGCTTCTAAGCATGGAGTGACATGTTAGAGCTAGAGGAAAGGCCTTTGTGAGAAGGGGATTATTCTAAGTGTTAATAAGAGATTGAAATTGTTACCTTGTCAGTGTAGTACTGTATTTGAAACATTGGAGTTAGATACAGGTGGTGATGAATATCAGAATGGAAACTGATTTTTTTTAAGTACACAATTTAACGTCTAAAGAACACCTCTCTATCTTGGGCAAAGTAGAACCTCAGCGTTACGAACTGACCAGTCAGCCACACACCTCATTTGGAACCAGAAGTATGCAATCAATCAGTAGCAGAATTTTTTATTTTTTTTAAAAAGAAGCAAATACAGTCCAGTACTGTGTTAAATGTAACCTACTAAAAAAATAAAGGGGAAACAAGCATTTTTCTTCTGCATAGTAAAGTTTCAAAGCTGTATTAAGTCAATGTTCAGTTGTAAACTTTTGAAAGAACAATCATAATGTTTTGTTCAGAGTTACGAACAACCTCCAATCCTGAGATGTTTGCAACTCTGAGGTTCTACTGTGCTTATACACTGTGACCCATGTGGTATCTGAGAGCCTCAGTCTCTAGTGTGTGTATTTTCAAAACAACCCTGCAGGTGCTGTTATCTTTATTTTACAGCTGGGAACTGAGGCACAGAGACACCAAGTAGCCCATAGTCACACAAGAAGACTGTACCAGAGCAGATTTGAACCCAGGTCTCCTAAGTCCTAGGCTGACATCCTAACCATCCTTCCTCTTCCCTTATAGTGCCTTTTAAAAAGTTGTTACATGAAGGTGTTTTCTCTCTTTACTTACATACACTTCTACCCCGATATAATGCAATCCGATATAACATGAATTCGATTATAACGGGGTAAAGCATTTTCCCTCCTCTCCCCTCCCTCTCAGGTTTGTGCAAGCTGGGAGGGAGGGGGGAGAAGTGAAGCCGGCGGCGTGCTCAGGGGAGGCAGCGGAGTGGAGGTGAGCTGGGAGGGGGCGCGGGGAGGGCCGCAGCAATTAACGGCGGGGAGAGGCCTAGAGGAACCACTCCCTGCCCCAGCTCATGTCCGCTCCACCTCCTCCCCGAGCATGCTGCCGCTCCGCTTCTCCTTCCTCCCTCCCAGGCTTGCCATGCCACACAGCTGATTCGTGGCAAGCCTTGGAGGGAGCTCCCTGCGCGCCCCCACCCCAGCTTACCTCTACTCCGCCGCCTCCCCTGAGCGCGCCGCCGCTCCACTTCTCACTCCCTCTCTCCCTCCATAGCAAGTTCAATATAACGTGGTTTCCCCTATAACGCGATAAGATTTTTTGGCTCCTGAGGATCGCGTTATATCGGGGTGGAGGTGTAGCTGTTTTTTAATTAAACCTTCTTCCTGCAGCATAATCATTGTTATGAGGGGACAAGAAAGTTGAAGGTCAGGACTTGCTGATATATTTTAGACTGTATTGGGCAAAATAAATTATTAAGCTTGTAAGTCTCAGGTTGTAGAACTCGGAGGCTTTCTTCCTGTAATTGTTCTGGGAAGGGGAAAGACTAACACTGAGCGGTCCAAGAATTAAACTAAGATTTTTCTCCTGCTGTGTATGAGTTGGCAGCTAGGTTTGGAGATATCTGTTAAATTAAATGTTACATAAAGACCTTTTTATTTTCTCATTGTCACTTGGATATAAGATCTTTCTTTAATTATCAGTGTATGGTGGCCAGCTTAAGAAGTAGCTGGCCTGTGCTGGGTAAGATTCTTTTGAGGATATAAATTCAGCCCAACTCTGACACACATTGTATTACAGATTTAGTTGACAAGTGTAACATGTTTTTGAACCTTGTGACCTGCAATAGGAAAACATTCCATCACAAGCCTTATCCTTCCATGTAAGATTTGAAAACATTAGTGGTAAGGACACCTTTCCCCAAGTATAACTCAAGAAATGAAAACATCTGATTTAAGAAGTAAGAGGCACATTAGACAAATAGAATCTTGAGATCACATATGGGTACCATGGACAAGGGTCAGTATTAATTCACTCTGCAGTCTGAAGCTTGTTTATAGCTCTTTTCTATTAGGGAAAAGTTCAGGAACTGTAGTTGATGGATAAAGTTACTAGATTTTTCAAGACAAATCAAGGTTATTATAAACAAGTCACAAGCACCACCCTTGCTTATTATTGGTCTTTTTTCTTGCATTTGGATAATATTTCTGTTTGTGTAAATTCATTGCATGTAAATGAAAGCTTAGGCAGCAACTTATTTTAGATAAGACCAATTGACTTCTAGAAGCCACATTCTCCCCTGAGAAGATCGTAATTCCCATTGAAGTGCATGGTTGTTACCTGGATCCTGAGAGGATAACTGGACCTCAAAATTCCCAGGTGCAACAGATTTAATATGAAGCCTCCTTCAGTTTAGCAGGTAGAATAAAAATAACCAATGGTTGTGATACAGATAACTCTGATCTCTTAGGTATTGAGATACGTTGTCTGTGTTTCAGCAAAAGTTTTGTGGTAAACTGTTTTTTTCCCAGGTTAGATGCAATTACCTGTCTTTCTCTCTGTCAACTTAAATAGCTAATTCACTTCTCAAGTTTTTGTTTGCTTGCTTTTTATTTGCAGATACCTTTAGTGATTCACACACATCACATAAGGTTGAAAAAAACAATTGGGTTAAGGTTACAGCTGTTTCATTTCCTGACAGATGCACAGAGATTGGTATGTTGGTTTACTGCAGATGTGCAGACATGCATCAATCTCATTTTGCATCAGTGACATATCACATGACCGGCTGCTATGTACTGAACTCCTTGTTCTGGACACTCTGCCAAGTATTTTATGCAAAATGAAGGTTTTCAGTGAGGCACGTTTTATTGTTTTTAACCAGAGCAGTATGATAGACTGTAAACAAGTATGGTTAGTTATGAAGCATGCGCAGAAAAATAATTGCATGTGTACAGAGTGTACCACTAAAACAAGCATAGCTCTGTTTGTTTGGTGAATTTTTTTCTTCCCTGAAGCCACAGCTGACATGTTTATAGCTGAAAACTGAGATGATGTAATTTTTCTTTTCTAGGAACTTGGAATTAGAATTCCTAGACCACTGGGACATGGACCAAGCAGATTCATCCCAGAGAAGGAGGTATGTTGTTTGCAAGTACACAGTGAGCTGTATGCTTTTAAGGTAAAGTCATTTAGGGCCCACATGGTTTTAGAACAGCTGTTGATCTGCAAAATATTTTGCACACTGTTGATCATAATAAATCATCATGAGACTGGCAATGGTTCTGCTAAACTAGAAAGCAATAATGGCCATGTGGAATTCTGGAATTTTACACAACTGTATTTTACAAAAGAAATGCAGAGTTGTTTTTCGTAATGATAATCACTTGTCCTGTCCTATCTGCAGTATTCAAATGTGGGCTGGGTCCTCTTACTGGTCCAGAGGAGCCTCTATCCCAGGGGTGGGCAAACTTTTTGGCCCGAGGGCCACATCTGGGAATAGAAATTGTATGGCAGGCCATGAATGATTACAAAATTGGGGTTGAGGTGTGGGAGGGGCTGAGGGCTCTGGTTGGGGGTGCGGGTGCTGGGGTGGGGCCAGAAATGAGGAGTTCAGGGTGTGGGAGGGAGCTCTGGGGTGTGGGAGTGGGGGGGGGGTGGGCAGTGAGGGCTCCGTCTGGGGGTGTGGGCTCTGGGGTGGGGTTGGGGATGAGGAGTTTGGGGTGTAGGAGGGTGCTCTGGGCTGGGACTGAGGGGTTCAGAGGATGGGAGGGGAATCAGGGTTGGGGTGTGGGAAGGGGTGCAGGCACTGACTGGGGGTGCAGGCTCTGGGGTGGGGCTGGGGATGGGTTTGGGGTGCAGGAGGGTGCTCTGGGCTGGGATCGAGGGGTTCAGAGTGCGGGTGGGGGATCAGGGTTGGGGCGCGGAGGGCGGCTCATGGGTGCAGGCTCCAGGCGGTGCTTACCTCAAGCAGCTCCAGGAAGCAGCGGCATGTCCCTTCTCCGGGTCCTACACAGAGGCACGGCTAGGCCAGTCTGCACACTGTCCCTTCTGCAAGCACCACCCCTGCAGTTCTCAACCAATGGGAGCTGCAGGGCCGGCGCTTGGGGCGAGGGCAGCATGCAGAGCAGAGCCCCCTGGCTGCCCCTACGTGTAGGAGCCAGAGTGGGGCCATGCCGCTGCTTCCGGGAGCCATGTGGCACGGACCCCAACCCTGCTCCCCAGCTGAGGCACCAGAGCAGGGCAAGCCACAGACCCCGCTCCCCAGCGGGAGCTCGAGGGCCGGATTAAAACGGCTGGCTGGCCTGATCCAGCCTGCAAGCCGTAGTTTGCCCACCCCTGCTCTATCCCTTAGCTTTGGTGATTGTTATTTTTCTTATGAGCTCTTACCACTTCTCCAAATGAACAGAAGTTTATCATTTTTTCAGCTCAAAGAGCATGTGATAGAGCTCTTTCAGTGCTGCTCCATGCATTAACTGGCAGGAGACACTGGTGTAACAAGAGGATTTATTGATGTGACTGATCAGTTTTCTGGGACGTTTGAAGTCTTAATCCTGGGTTTCCCACTATTGCCAGGTACCCAGGTAGCACTTAACTTTTTTCCCCCCCCCCTTAACTAGCATTTACGCCTTTTATAGATACTGTGATTACCCCTCACTACACTCAGCTATGGTTGCTGCTGTTTTCCACAGTGGCTAAGCTATGCTCTGAGAGTAGTGTGAGCTGGTCCTGCCAGAGATATAAGTGTTCTTATTACAGGAACTCTTCACTTAACGTTGTAGTTATGTTACTGAAAAATGCGACTTTAAGCGAAACGATGTTAAGCGAATCCAGTTTCCCCATAAGAATTAATGTAAATGAGGGGGTTAGGTTCCAGGGAACTTAAGGGAGCGGGGAGCTGATAGGGGGGCTGCCGGCCCACCCTGGTTCCAAGCCCCCAGCAGCTAGCTGCAACGGGCTGCTCTTCCTGCAAGCAGTGGACAAAGCAGGTGGCTGCCAAACAACCTTAGAAGGGAGCATTGCACAACTTTAAACGAGCATGTTCCCTAATTGATCAGCAACGTAATGACGTTAACCAGGACGATGTTAAGTGAGGGGATCCTGTACCTACATGCCATCTGAATTTCAGTGCTGCACCTTAAAATGTCACATGCAATACCCTCATACTTTATTAAGTTTCTTTAGAAATCCTAGTTAACATTAGATTCTCATTTAGCAGAATGGACCTAATTGGGGCCTCTGAGAAATATATGATATAAATATTTAATCATAATTTTGTTGATATGTTTTGGAAAACCATTTCTAACGCCTTCTTTTTAATTCAAACAGATTCTTCAAGTGGGAACTGAAGATGCCCAGATGCATACATTGTTTGCAGATTCTTTTGCTACTTTGGGCCGTTTGGACAACATCACCTTAGTGATGGTGTTCCACCCACAGTATCTAGGAAGCTTTCTGAAAACTCAGCACTATCTACTGCAGATGGATGGTCCATTGCCTCTTCATTACCGACACTACATAGGAATAATGGTATGTTGGAGTGCAGAGCAGTAAGCAGAAATAGCCATTTTGTCAACTTTCTTTAATCCTTTTTACAACAGATGTTAACTACATTTTGTTGTTTCAGCTGAGGGAAGGCCTTTCAACGTATGTTAATGGAAATGCCAGAGTAATTCACTGCTCTACAGCCAAAATGCTTCTGAAATATATGTAGTCAAATTTTACTAATTCTGGGTCACTGAGAACGAAAATGATGCTTAAAATTGTTGATTGGCTCTAGTTTTCAAGACATGCTATTGGGTCAGTATATACGACCCTTGACTTGGGAATGGCGGAGGATAAGTGAGTTATAAAGGGAAGGGATCTCAATTTAAACCAGAAATGACTAAAATACATCTTTGACTAGATCTATGAATAAATCTATGACTGGGTTTGGACAGTACTTGCTTTTTAGGCAAAACAATGAATGATGCAATCTGAAGCTGGTATTGCGTCATACATGATATGAATTGCATCATGTTATTCCTAGAAGTCATGGATGATGCGATCATAACGACGCTTACATCACTCTGCTGAACAAATTGCCCTATATCAGCTCTAGAAATCATACAGTGTCGTGCTCTCATTTGTCAGTGTTTGATTTTGCAAAGGGACACATTTCTGTTTAGTCAAAGTGAGCAGAGATGCCTCGTACTTGTGTGAACAGTGCAGATAACTTCTGCTATGTTTGTGGTGAAGTGACTTTTGCAAAAGATCACAAAAGCGCAGTATAACCACTATGGTTAAGAAAGCCTATCACCTTTCTTTTGGCTGCAAAATTGGAGATCAGGACAAGAGGTGGGCCCCACACATATGCTGCAACACTTGTGCACCAAATCTTCGCCAGTGGTTGAACAGGAAAAGGAAATCTATGCCTTTTGCAGTGCCAATGATTTGGAGAGAGCCAACAGATCATACCAGCAATAGTTACTTCTGCATGGTGCCTCCAGTTGGGAAAGGTGTGTCAAAGAAGAAAAAGTGGACTGTGCATTATCCAAACATTCCATCAGCTATACGCCCAGTACCCCACGGAGAAGGACTGCCGGTTCCTGATGCACCAGAATCATTCTCACTTGAGTTAGACTGGAGGAAGAGGATGAAACTTCTGGTCCTGAACCATCAATGTCACAGGACCCACATTTTCTCTCATCCTCCTCCTCTGAACCACACCTCATAACACAAGGTGAACTGAATGACCTTGTCAGGGATTTGGAACTACCCAAGAGTAAGGTAGAGCTTTTGGGCTCCAGACTACAGCAGTGGAATCTCCTGGCAGGTGATGTTAGGGTTTCCATATTCCATGACTGTCAAAAGGATCTTGTCCCATTCTTCTTCATGGAAGGTGATCTTGTAGCCTGCAACAACATCGATGGTGTGATGGCAGCCCTCAACATCGTTCACGATCCAGATGAGTGGAGACTGTTCATTGATTCATCGAAGACGAGTCTTAAAGCTGTTTTACTGCATAATGGCAATGTTTTGCCATCAATTCCAGTTGGTCATACAGTCCATATGAAGGAAACCTATGACAACATGAAACAACTTTTGAGGTGCATAAACTATGAACAACATCAGTGGCAGCTTTGTGGCGATTTGAAGGTTGTTGCTCTCTTGCTTGGTCTGCAGACTGGATACACAAAGTACTGCTGTTTTCTCTGCGAATGGGATAGTCGTGCAAGAGATTCCCACTACATCAAGAAAGATTGGCCACTCCAACAGTCATTGGAGCCTGGGAGGAAAAGTGTTCAGCATCCACCACTTGTTGAATCAAGGAAGATTTTGTTACCACCCTTACACATCAAGCTGGGTCTGATGAAGAACTTTGTCAAGGCCATTGACAAAACACAAGCAGCTTTCAAGTACCTCCGTGGAAAATTTCCAAGGTTAAGTGAAGCTAAGATAAAGGGAGGTGTCTTTGTTGGTCCTCAGATTCGTGAACTTCTTCGAGATGATGCATTTGACCATGCACTGCGTGGCAAGGGAAAAAAAGGCATGGAAAGCCTTCCAGTTAGTGGCAATAAATTTTCTCGGAAACAAGAAGGCAGACAACTACAGGTTGTTGGTGGAAAACCTCCTCAAGGCATACAAAAGCCTTGGTTGCAACATGTCACTAAAGATACATTTTTTGCACACTCATCTAGATTTTTTTCCACCGAACTGCGGAGCAGTGAGCGACGAGCACGGCGAGTGATTTCACCAGGACATTGCAACAATGGAGAAACACTATCAGGGCAAATGGAGCCCATCAATGCTTGCAGACTATTGCTGGACAGTGACAAGAGATGCTCCATTTAATGAATACAAGAGACAAGCCAAGAAGTGCCGAGTAGACACTGAATAGGACTAAACTATGTACATAATAGTTTTTTGCCTTTTGTTTCATAATACATTTTATTTATATAACCCCTTTGCTGATTTTTAAAGTGTTACATAAACAGGACAGGTGAAATAGTATCATGTAAAGCAACCATAAACACATGAAAAGACCTAGATTTACAATTTATGATTAAAACTCTACTATCTACACAATATACATAGACATAAAATGTAAAAACTTAAATCTTTTAGAAACAGTAGCCAATCAGTTGTTTTAATTGTCATATTTTAATTCAGCACATCAAAATACATACTAAATAGCACATTTTATCTCTGAAGCAGACGACTTCTCAAAAATTGTAGACCAGTATTACCTGAAGTATTTTATGTTTTATAGAACACTAACGTTGTTTTCTTTTCTAAATACAGTTTTATGAGATCAGTGCTTACGGCATGCTCATGCTTTCAAAAATAATGGGAGGAGGAAAAAAGATAATCTTAGTGTCATATAAATAGGAAGATTATTTTGCATCAGATTCCCACGTACCTCAAATCTGTTTTTTAAGTCAGGTTTTTAACAATCTGTGTCTTGTCCAGCACACCTCGATATAAATAACTTTGCCATTTGGTCAATATTTCAGAATCTTCAGATTCCAACCAAATTTCCTGTTAGATCCCAAAATTGTCATAATTAACTGTAACAGGTGTAGATTGTAGTCTCCATTGTGCCAACGCAGCAGTCCGTGTCCCTTTAAGTTATCTTGAAACTCTGAGCCTTATCTAAACTAGCAATGGAAATTGTTGTTCTTTGAGTAAACCATGTGTAATCACATTCCTTACTGGAAAAGTGCCAGTTTTTCTGGCTTTTACAGGCAGAACTTTAGAATCAGCTTCCCACAAGCCAATTTTAGATTACATTTTAAAGATGCAAAATCAAAACACTGTTATGGTGAATATGAATGAAAAATGTTCAGTTGTATATTCTTAAGAGGAATAATTGAAACAAGCTACTGTGTTAATCACAAGTTGTTTTAATTACAGATTTTGACCATTGTGATAATGTGTTGCATCATTGCTACGAGCTAATTTGCAAAGATTCTTCAGCATTATAATTTATTTTTTCCTTCTAGGCTGCAGCAAGACATCAGTGCTCCTATCTAGTTAACCTCCATGTTAATGACTTCCTTCATGTTGGAGGAGACCCCAAATGGCTGAATGGCCTAGAGAATGCGCCTCACAAGCTGCAAAATTTAGGAGAATTGAATAAAATATTGGCTCATCGGCCCTGGCTTATCACCAAAGAGCATATTGAGGTTAGTCTTCTCTTATGCAACACCCTACACATCCTTACTAGCCTAAATGCAGTCTAAATTTCTTGGGGCTGAAGAGGAAGCTCATTTTTTTTTCTAGTGGTTTTATTTACACTTTGTAGCTGAAATACTGTAATCATTATAGAAATGATATATCATGAACTCAAAATAATTAATGGTATCTCACTGACTCCTGTAGAGTTCTTATTTAGAAAGCAATTCTACTGGTACTTTGGAAGAACTGCGTATCACAGTGTGACTCTGGTAGCCCTGATATATAACCCTCAGTAGGATGGACATACGTTACTTAAATGTGATGGTATGTCACTGGCATTTAGCACCTGATTTTGTAGGCTCTACTTGGGGCTCGGTGGAACCCATGTTTAAAAGAGCAGAGGCTCTGAGGTATCCAACTTGAGACTTCAAAGTAGAGGGTGCATGTTCAGATACATACCTTCTTAAAACAAGATTATTATACATTTCTCTTGAACTCAGGATTTTCAAGATGGCGCTAGGGCATTAGAATAGGTGAAGATCAGCACATTTTTAACTAGGTTCAAAATACATAGTTTTTAATAATTCAGAGACTCCGGTCTACTATATATGCATATAAAATGTACATATTCCTCTTCTGATTCCATGACACTCACACTTAAGCAACTTTTTAAAAGCAAATTTTATATATAGAAGCAATAACCTGAAGTATAATGCTCTCCTTCTAAAGCCACTCTTTGCCTCCCTGCTGCTGCTTTTCTCTCACCAGAGAAAGGAGGAAGAGTGTTACTTTCTCTAAGAAACATCTGCCGGGGGAGAGCACAGGCTGGCCTAGTGGGAGGGGAAGAAGCATACTCTTTTTGCAAAGGCTAAGAACCTCCCACTCGTTCCTGTCTGAAGGGGAAGCTGGGGTTAAAACATCCTGTCAGCCACAGATAATTCCTCCCACGTGGAGCTACTGGGGAAGATGGAGTCTTGAGCCGTTTCACCTCCAGACTTTCTTTAGGCAGCTTATTTGCCAGGAACTGCCTGGGGCTTTCCGAGATTGCAGAGATGGGCTAAAACCATCCGTTTCTGCCTGTGCATGCTGAACTTGAAGGTTTGAGTAGAAGCATTGTTTTACTAATCGTGTGAAATTGAAAAACCAGCCAGCCTGACTTTAGTGGAAACCTGAAAGCAAAATGAAGCTACTTCAACTGATCCAAGTGCTATTTTTTGGCAAAAAGTCATCTGCTATTTGGCTTACCCATGTGACCCCATTACCACAACTCCCTCCCTTCTTCTGTCAATGGCTTATCAGTAATAAAACCAGTAATACAAGGATTGATTATGGCAGTGTTATGGTGTGCGGGGAGGAGGGGGGTATGTCTCTTGAAATTAATAATGAGGATGTGGCTAGTTGCCTCCTAACCTGTTTGTTTGACCCCATACCTCACTCTCTGTTTGGTCCTTTTTTGAGGGTAAGCTCTGCATTTGTCTGTGCAGCTTCTAGCTTACTGAGGAAAGACATAACGAGAGAGCTTGAATTCTAGAAGAATGGCTTCTTTCCTGAGAACAAGTTATTGACAAGTGCATTAAAAAGTTTGTGGGACTACGTTAATGAAGTTTCTGAGCCACCAATACAGTTTTTTTAAAAAAAATCTTGTGTTTCTTTTAAAGCAACTTCTGAAGACAGAAGAGCATAGCTGGTCCTTGGCAGAGCTGATCCACGCAGTTGTTCTCCTTACACACTACCATTCACTTGCATCTTTCACATTTGGCTGTGGAATCAGCCCAGAAATTCATTGCGAGGGTGGCCACACCTTCAAGCTCCCCTCTGTCAGTAACTATTGCATCTGTGATATTACAAATGGCAACCACGGAGTGGATGAAACTCATGTCAACCCAGCCGGAAGCATTTCAGTAAGGATCTGTTACTATCTAGGAGTTTGAGCACATCACAATCTCCAGTTCTAACAAGTTCATACTGTGGTGTTTCTGCATTAATCCAATAGGTTGATGAAATCTAATTCTGCATCTCCATTTCACCCAACTTTAGTGGCACAATAGAGTGATTTACGCAGAACATGGATGAACTTGGATGAGGGTTAGGTGGTTTAAGCTAAACTTAGATCAAACTGAAATGATAGGCTGGGGGAAGCAATCAGAAGTGGCAGTTATCTCTGTCCCCTCAGTTGAGGGGGGTCTGCCTTCCATTTGTCATTCCAGTTGGCATGCTGGGGGTTTAGTTGGTCAATCTGCAGCTTCTAAATGTCCAAATAGCAGCAGTCACCAAGGTTCCTTTTTTCATCTGTGCTTTGCTGGAGGATGAACACCTCTTCCTTTTACATGAGACCCAAGCTCTACACCCACAGACCATTCAGAATCTTCTGAATGCCTTTACGTTGGGCAGTACGTCTTGCCCATTAGTGCTCCCTGATCTGCATTGGCTTTCAGCTGGCTATCATTTGCAGTTAAAAGTCAAAGATCATGATCTCAGGTTTGGGTGCTGGTTAACTCTTGAAGACCTTGGTATAAACAGAAGCGATCTGGTGGCGCAGGGCATTTTCAGTGTGGGCTCTTTGACTCTGGAACTGCCCTCTTGCCATCCTGATAAGAATCTGGGTGTGTGGATGATAAGGGCACAATGCAAGACATCTATTTACCCAGGCTTTCCCTGGAAGAAGAAGCATACTATGTGAAGCAGAGAGAAAGTGGAGGACTGATTGGGCAAAGGTGGGAAAATTGAAGATGAGGATTTTATTTGCAGTGGCCTGGGAGATTTTTGTTTTAGAGTTCATTTTTAATGGATATTGAGCCAATAAAATGTGTTTATGATTTGAACAGTATCCAAAGTCATAATGCACTTATTTTGACTTTATAATTTTATTTACAAAGTGGAAGACTAAATGTTTAATAAAATCACACTAGAGCTGTTAGATCAGTATATCTTTACATAAGAAGAGTTCTGGTCTTTCTAGAAAATATTTTTTTTAAAAGTTGCAAATCAAGGCTGGAGTATGAGCTTTAGCTTTAACTTTAAACTTTTTGGCTTGACAGTTTGTATCAAACTGTCACATTCTGGTATATAGAGCAATAAAGTGTGTGTATTTTAATTTTAAGACTACAGAATCTTTCTGTGAAGTTGAAGCACTTATGGAGAAAATGAAGAAGCTACAAGAGTGCAGAGATGAAGAGGAAGCCAGCCAAGAGGAGATGGCCACACGTTTTGAGATAGAGAAGAGAGAAAGCATGTTTGTGTGTTGTTCAGGTAAAAATACATACGTGGTGATTATTTAGACTTAACTAAATGTGTTGGAGAAATCAACATACTTTTAACATCTACCCGTTACTAAAAAAGAGGTATTTTTGTTATGTTTTATTGCACAAACAAAAACTTAATTTAAAAAGGATTATGGTTAGAGTAGTGTGATTTTTAAACAAACCCTTACAAGCAAGGAGGTGCCAAGTTGTGTGGCATCTCTTAAACATACCATAATGCCCATTAACAGCCTCCATATCTTCTCAAGGAACTTAATTTTGCCTCCAACAGATAAGAAAATGCTACTCAGTTACTCTCCTACAGTGTAATGTAAAACCTAATTACCTCAGCTACAGTAGCAAATATTAAGCACTGATGTGTATAAGTTGAATGTGGGGTGGGTCGTTTTTCAGGGAAATACGAGATTGTACTTAAGGTCTGCTACAAGGTTAATATCATTCTGGGTTCTTCCACAGAAATTCTCTCCAAATTAAAATGTGGTTTGTAAGATCTAGAGCTCTGTTTTCCTGAACTTTTGATCAAAAAAATCCACTTACTGCCCATGAAATTCTGAAAAAACTAGACACAAGATGTTTGATACTTGTGGGTTTTGCATATATATGAAAGAAGCTGGATTTTTCCTTCAAGGAATTGCCCCTAGAGATCCATACTCTTGCAACTGTATTAGGCTGTACATATCCAGAACCTTTAGAATTAGTCTAAAGAGGCTGAGTGTACCTTTAAAAGTGCAGAGATTGTCTGTAAGTGAAACCATACTTATTCCACAGCTGCCGCAGTTCCTAATTGCTTACCCAGAGAAGAACTTTGATAAGCAGAGGATAAAGGATGAATAAACTGGAGTCAATTTCTTTGGATTAGTTTCTTGAATGTCTGGAAAGGTCTGATACACTAGGTGCTATCACCATTCAGGCAACTACACCGTGTTCCCCCTCCGTGGTCACTCGAGTGCACCCATTTTAGGCACCTGGTTCCTCAGCCATCACCTCTCTTGAGCGGACACCCATGTCTCTCTCCCCCCTGACCAGGGTTTTTCCAAGCTGCACCATTCCCTGCCTGCCCTATGATATCCTCAGCAAGTCAGATTGCCTAAGCAGGCCAGTGTCTGTGCTTTGCTTTCTCTCTGAAGGCTCTGAACAGCTGTACTACAAGTTGCCACATAGCTTTTTCTAAGTAAGCACATTTATTCTTAAGATAAAAGCATTACAGAAAAAAACATTAAAACAATAAAAGAACCTACACGCATACTGAAAAGCTTATCAGAGATCACCACAGCTTAACCTCGGGCTATGGTAGGTGTCAGTCCTTCAAACCCACAACTGGGTTTCCCTGTGGTTACAAGTTCATAACTGATTCAGATTTCGAACTAGAACCCAGACTGGGCAGAGCAACTGTTTCTTTATATAGCTTGGGCCTTTGATGTTGGCCTTCAGTAACAGGTAATCAGCAGACAAAGACACTCTTCTCAGGGCGTAGCTTCAAAAGGCTAGTTTTTTTTCATAACAGGAGTTGGGGAATATGCATTCATCTCTTCCTAGATATTCCCTAGGAAAATTATTTAATGGTTTTTATTCTAAAAGTCCATTCTTGTCTGACACGTTGTTTGAACCTCCACGTCTCACATATCACCCCCTTTAGGGGTTACATACAGTCTTGGCCCACAATAATACATAAATCATTCATTTAATACAGTGGACCCCAAAGATACTTAAACTTAATTTAGTAAGGTCTCCTAAGAATATTGCAGGAAATTGCCATATCTTTCACAGGTTCTACCAGAAATGACTAATTTCTCCAGTTACTACTAGGTAACCTAGTTTTGCAAGAGTTCTCTGTATTACGATTGTTTCATGGGGGGCGGGTGGGAGAGATGAGTGGGAGGTGTTACCTTGACTTATTGTACTGTCGAGAGAGAGAATCCACAAGAGCTTCACAGGTGCTCTTCCATTTTTGTTTTCTTGCTGGAATATACCAAGATTAACTTGAGACTCCTACTGTTTACTTTAACAGAGGATGAGGAATCAGCGCCGACAAGAGATGTATCTCGCCACTTTGAGGATACGAGCTATGGGTATAAAGACTTCTCCAGACATGGAATGCATGTGCCTACGTTCCGAGTTCAGGTAACAGAAAAGTGATCAGTAACCAGCATCAGAAAATGCGTACAATCAGTGTGTTAAATTGTACCAATTACTTAGAACTAGTGACAAGTTTAGATGCAAACTATTGCCTGGAGGACGAGAGGATTTATTTTATTTTACAAATGAGCACTCTTATCTCAAGAGCAGTAAATTTATAGTGATTATACTTGATAAAAGAAATTGAAGAGCCAGAGCTTCAATGTGTCTTTGTGAAATTGTAATCAGTTTTGCTTTCTTTATTTTAAGGACTATTCCTGGGAGGACCATGGCTATTCCTTGGTTAATCGTCTTTACCCAGATGTGGGGCAGCTGATTGATGAGAAGTTTCATATTGCTTACGATCTGACATACAATACAATGGCCATGCACAAAGATGTGGATACCTCCATGCTTAGACGTGCAATTTGGAATTATATCCACTGTATGTTTGGAATAAGGTTGGTCCTGTCATCTTCCTTATATAAAACGATTAGATTTGGTAGTATTTCACCATTTTCTTTTTCCTGATGGAAGGAAAGCCGTTTATTATGCTATCAATGATAAATTTCATTGCCACGATAGCAATGCAGGAGCAAGACTCTACTTAAGTGGGTTAGGGATGCATATTTCCAGAAAGGAAGTCTCTGTTCACAGCTGGAATAACTAATTGTGTACAATAGTTTGAAACATAATTTCTAAGTGAAATACTAGGATTGTTGGACAGGAAAATGAAAGTATTTTCCTTTCACTTCTGAACAGATACGATGATTATGACTATGGTGAAATTAATCAGTTGTTGGACCGCAGCTTTAAAGTTTACATCAAAACTGTGGTTTGCACTCCTGAAAAAACCACAAAAAGAATGTATGATAGCTTCTGGAGGCAGTTCAAACACTCTGAGAAGGTACTGTCTGCATGTATTCTGAGTAGCTCAGTAGATTTGGTAGTAATGCTAGTAGCCATAGTGTGCTACAATAATAGTGTTAAATGCTATGATAATCAGAGAATTGTGCCTCAGTTATGAAATTATTATTGGATAAATATCATACTGAATTTGTTGAATACACTTTCCAATAAGCATAACTTTTTTCCTTGTCTACTAAATATGCTAGCTAACAGACAAACCAAGTTATTTGCTGGTCAGTATGTAAGCTTTCTTGTTATGTAGAGGGAAATAGATAAGTTGCTAAACTACTTATCAATGCACACAACTTAGTTAACAAAGACTCTTCTCTAGGGCCAATTGAGGAAATAAAGGCCATTGTACATCATGACAAGGGGCCTATCCCTTATCATGGTCCATGCCCCAGAAGGCAGTGTTATGGGACGCTCTCTTGCCCCTAGGAGCAGCAGCCCCCCTCCCAGAAGTACTTATCCCTAAAGCAGATAAACCCCTGCAGCTGCTATCGGAGTCAGGTTCCCTGTGGCCTTCTCCAGCCACAGAGTTCTCTTCTCTTGTGATGGTGTTGGGAGGTGTTTCCCCTAAGCAGAAGATCTTGGGGATAGCACCGATTGATGTTTATGGTGTCAGCACTATTTCAGGCTGTCTGCAGGCTCACACAGACGTCAGTTACACGCAGTTGATGTCTTCAAGCTTTTGTTTACAACTATGGAGCCAAGAAACTTTTTTTTTAAATGAAAGCTTACATTTTGTTGTATTCATGTAACTCTGTGACCTGGGGCCCTAAGCCTATAATGCCTGTGCCTTAGGCCTGGTCTACACCTAACACTTGGGTCTAGCTACCTCCCTCACTCAGTACTGTGAATAATTTCATGCCCTGGGTGATGTAGTTAGGTCAACCTAACCCCAACTGTGGACACAGGTAAGTTGATGGAAGAACTATCCTGTCAACCTAGATATCACCTCCTGGAGAAATGGATTTGCTGCAGCGATGGAAAAACCCCTTCTGTTGCTGTAGTGTCTACAGTGGCATTGTTGCAGCTGTAGTACTTGTAATGTAGACATACCTTTAATCTGGCCCTGCTCTTATCAAAAGAGAGTGATGTATCCTAGCATCAGCCCCACCACACCTCCTGCTTCTCTCACCCCACTCCATGCCTGCCCTTTAGCATCCCTAAGATCCTTTGAAAATGTTTAAAAGCTGCCCTGCACCTGTAGCATTTGCTGGAAACCTTTCCCCTCCTACAAGCACTGTGGCAGGGAGAGAGCTCTCTGTATGTGTAACTTTTTTTCTTCTTCTTTTTTTTTAAGGTTCATGTTAATTTGCTTCTTATAGAAGCTCGGATGCAAGCTGAACTACTTTATGCTCTGAGAGCTATTACTCATTATATGACCTGATGCCTTTGGCTGACTAACGACGATGGAATGTTCAGCAGATACAGCCCATAGAGTGAACCTGCTAAGAACCAGGACCAATGGTCACTAGAAATTAAGAGACTTTGCCATAACTTCTTTAGTTTCAGCTATTTCATTGCTGGAATATCGCTGTTGCCACTGAGCAGTGACTGCGTGGCGGTTGAAAGGACAGAGTTGTGTCGAAATGCTGCCTGTTCATAGTATTGGGCTTTAGACAGCATAGGAAACCAGGACTTGTGGCAATACAGCAGATGGTAAATGCATAAATCTTGTATTAAGTTAAATACAATGGGAGCTGGAGCATAAGAAGAATATGGAAAAAAAAAAAAAAGGAAAAAGAAAAAAAACCACCTTGACTCCTGCTTTTGATACAAGAATAATTTTAGAAAACCCGGATGCTGCTATTTGTGCTGGTGAAATGAACAGACTGGCTGTTCCAGTTAAGCTATAAGTGAAAGTGAGCACTGCTATATTCTGAGCCTACGTTGTGTGTGTGTGTGGTTTTAAAGAAAAAATGCCTCCTTGTTTAGCATCTTTTTAAAAATCAGAACTAATCTTCCTCAGGCCATATTGACAATTTTGAAGGTAACAGAGATTTCTCTTACCATAGTATTGCCTTAAAGAAAAATATGTAGGACAATGTTTTCAGAATTCTTTGGTGAAATCCAAAGCGTGATGGTCTTCCTGGAGGGAGGGGATGGGGAAATTCAGTCCTGAAAGCTATTTAGATAAGTGTAGAACTACATGAATTGCCCATTAATCGGCTTTCCGAGGATGAACATTTTCGGTCACTGATGCCCATTCCTTTGTTGTGCTGCATTTTTTTGTTTCTAGGAGCCAGCTAAGGTGTGGGAATGTTACACTGACTGTTTGGCAGTCCAGAGTATCACAAGCCCAGTGCTGGTCTTAATGATTTTGCAGCTGCTTAAGTAACTAAGCTGAAAAACATCTATTTTTTAATAAATCAAAACATTAAAATGATAATGTTCAATATACACTTGGTTTCAGAGAATACATGAAACACTCTTATAGAAGTGTGAATTGCTTTTGAAATCTGTCAGTATTACTGGTATTTTTAAATAAAGAATAGCAACTTTTTTATCTGTTCTTTATTTTACACCATTTTATTGCTTTAAACTACTTGCCCATCAACTCCAATACCCACTACACTAAAGGATCAAAACCTTTGGGAGGCACAGCTGAGCAAACCTACTATATAACTTGTGAAGCTGACAGAACCTATTAATTACTCAGCTGGTCCGATTAAGAAGGGTGATGATTAGTTTTAGGGGAAAAAATACAAAGCTCACCCCAGTAAACATTTTATCTTTAGTCAGCACTACCTGCTCTTGTTTGCTCAAGACCATTCCAGTTAATTTCTTTGTTCCCTCCCTGACTCTGCTTCCCACCCCCCATGACCTATGAGAAGAGATTTTCCAACTCTATTTATCCAAGCCTGCTAGCTTAAACTGCCAGCTCCCTAGGTATTTCCAAAAGGATTAAGCGCAAAGATACAAAATACTAGTGACCCTTAGTGAGTCTAGTTCCAGAACTTGTGTTATAATTATCAATTAGTCGAAAACTTTCATGGGCTAGAATGGGTTAAAATCAAGCAGCAGTTGGGTAAGGATGGAAAAGACATTTGTTAATCAATTAAACCATTCTTCATTTAGTAAACTCTTGAGTCACCAGGTATGTCACTGAAGAATAATCTACTAAATGCTGCCAGGTTTAAACAAAAACTTTAACAAGTCCCCACTATCCATTGTACAAAAGAGCGAATAATGTCAAACTCTTCTTGACTATGTTCCTGTAATTTATTATAATAATATTTGTAGAACACTGCATGTATGTGTGTTA
This sequence comes from Chelydra serpentina, assembly GCA_037349315.1. Taxonomy (NCBI): domain Eukaryota; kingdom Metazoa; phylum Chordata; order Testudines; family Chelydridae; genus Chelydra; species Chelydra serpentina. Next base: position 53,701,647 of record JBAIAC010000010.1, read on the forward strand.
AGTACTACCATCTAATAGGGGTGTGATGATTAGTTATGAGATCCTGATGTTGGAGATTGGGAAAAGGAGACAGCGATTTACCAGGTTACAGAGCAACTCCGTGGCAAAGCTGGAATTAAAACAAGATTTCTGGCTGCCAGACCTTTGTGCTCATTCAATTAGATCAAGCTGGCTCTTGCTGCAGACAAGCTAGTATGAGCCTAGAGGGATAGATGATTGCTCTTTAAAAAACAATGTTCTGATATAGGCAGAGCAGGGCCCTACAAAAAGAAAGATGCATTAGTGACCATGGCCCTCAAGCTCCATGAGGATTTCAGTATCTCAGCAGGAGGTCATGAGTCTATTTCAGGATTGGGGGCGGGGGTGAAGTTCTGTGGCATGTAATGTGCAAGAGGTCAGACGAGATGATCATGATGGTCCCTTGTGGCCTTAGTCTATGCGTCTATATACAATTGCTGTGGTGTGCACCTACTGAAAGAGAGCCAGACCCTCAAAGAAAATAGTTCAGTTACTACCCAAAGAAATGGTTTGATACTAATTATAGAGGTGTTGTACACACATGCTTATTCTCTGATTTAGTCCATTAACAATCTGCTTCATGTATTTCTACCTCTCAACCTTAATTGTGAACAGCTTAATTAAATGCTACGTGGATTTCAGATGAAAACTAAACCCATTTTAATGGAGTAGAAAAATTCTAGAAATAGCTTAGATGCTACATCCCAAAATGTTAAAATATTATCTAAAAGGGTGTGGGGGAGAGATTAATAAACTGTTACAAAATTGTAACTAACAGGAAGCATCTGCTATTTCCTCTCAACAGGATTTTGATGTTCCAAAACCATAGAGTAAGAACTTGGCTTTAAAGGGCAATTCCTAAAATGTATCTTTAACTGTATCTAACTCCAGGCAGCAGTAAAGACAAAGGGGATATTACTGCTCTGAAAAATTGAGTTACAGTGGTGTTCAGAGAGCTTTACTCTTCCTTTTGCTAACAGAGGCAGCTAAACCTAACATATTTTTCCCCATGGTCCAATGACACTCTGATCCTTCAGTAACATTCGAAACAGTCTCTTGCTCCCAACCCTACACACACACATTACTACACTGCACTGCTTTATATGCTGGTTCTGATAACATCAAGCTTTTTGCCCTTAATATTCAAACAGTGAGGGGCAATATCTAAGAAAAAAACACCTCATTCTAGATGGAAGATGTGGGTACCTTACATTAACTGTAGTTTTTTGATAGGTGGTTTCAGCTTATATTCCACTGATGGTGTACATGGACCCCGTGTTTGAGTTCAGATTCTTTTGGCCAGCAGTATTGGTTGCGGGTGGGGGAGTTGCTCCTATGTCCTCAATGTCCTTGTGCCTCTGACTGAGGGTGCAGAGGGCAGGAAATCCCCAACTGCTATATATGGACAACACAAAGAATTACAGTTACTGTAAGGTAAATAACTTTCTTCAAGTCCCTGTCCCTATATATTCCACTGTTGGTGGATCACAGGAGGCGAGTGATAGGAGTCTGCCTAAATGATCCTGAGGCAGCCCTACCAAAGTAGCAACAGATTTTGAGTACTGAATAATGCTAGTTAAGTATATGTACTGAACCCCTCTCCTCAGCAGGTGGCTGCCTTATCTGTCTCTCATATTGAATCACTTCTCTAAGAAGCTAAAGAAGTTCCCTCAACTCTTACGTGTGAGCTGTCACTCTCATTGATAGGTCACTCGCAAGTTGGCTATTTCACATCACCGCTTCATACACTGGAAATCCAGTTAGTCAGTGTTATGGCCTGACTTTTTGCCCCATGCTGGTAAACTACAAGTAATCTGGGGGATACCATATATGGCTTAGGATCCTTATTGTACCTAACTAGCACTGAGAACATCTAGGTGGTGAAGCTTGGAATGTGGCTTTGGGACAAACACAGGCAGGTGTATTACTTGGTTAAGATGGATACTACCTTTGGCAAGAACTTCAGGTGAGGTGTCAAGGTTACTCAATGGACTTGGAGGGTGAATATAGAGTAAGCTTAGAGCCAACAGATCAAAAATGCATCAGCCAGCTCTTTGACTCTGCCCTGCCCTGGCGCAAACTGTTTGACATTTATTTTTATTGGTAGCGAACACTTCTATGGTTGGATGACCCCACCTGATGAATGTCTTCAATAAGTGTTCTGTTTTGGCCACACACGGTCACTTGTCAACTGTCTGCTGCTCTGTAAGCACATTCTACAACGCTGGTAAGTAAGTGTATGGCTATTGGAGTGATTTTTGTGATGGATACAGTAGTTCTATAGGTTTACAGTTTCCTGATAGAGAGGTGGCTCTTGCTCCCCCCTTGTTTTCCTGTATAAAGCATGACTTTATTGCCATAGTGTCAGCCATCACGATTTGACTGGTCAGAACCTTTAGAACTGCATGTCTACTGCATGTCCCTTAGCCCCAAGATAATTATGTGAAGCCAGGCTTCTTGAGACATCCACATTCCATATGTCTGAAGGTTGGCTATGGGGTATGTCACCAGAGTCTTTAATGGCAGAGGTGGAGAGAAGGATATGCCCTGGCAAACTTTTGTACCCCAGAAGTTCAAGACAAGTTCTTAAAGGTATTTTAGGATGAAGTTGCAGGTAGTTGATCAGATTGACTATGGCTTAGATTCTTTATTTGAACAGACAAGTTATTGCTGTTTACAGAGCCCAAAACTGCCCCTACAAGCACCGTCTTTTGAATAGGAACTAGTACTAACTTTTGTTTACTCTTAGTCCTGGAGGATTATGGAGTTGCAGGGTCGGTTGTGAAGTTGTTACCTGTTGCAGAGATGTCCCATGACATACCAGCTGTTTAAGTACCTCTTTTCCTGCAGTAAGCTATTACTGCTGCTGATAGGCATTTTCTGAATACGCTAAGTGCTGTCAATAGACCAAAGTGTTTCACCCTGTTGTGGGAATGAATTGCCTACCTGAAACCTTCTCTGCGGGTAGCATGAATTGCTATATGAAAATAAGCATCCTGGAGGTTGAGAACTGTATACCAGTCACGTAGAGCTAATATTGAAATTATTGATGCCAGAGTCACTATCCTGAAGATGAGCTTGCAAATTGAGATGTTCAATTGTTCCCTTTTTAAGGAATTAAATACATGAGTAAAACTTCTTTCCCCTGTATTCTTGAGGTACTTCTTCCACTGTAATGAGAGTTAGAAGAGATTGCACCTTCTGCTACAGCATGCTTTTGTTAAAGGTGTCTCTGAAAATGGAGAAGGTGGGTAGGGTGGGTCAGGCATTGGATGGAATAACTCCACTCTACAGTTTCCAGGACCCAGTAGTACACAGTGATGTTTTTACAGACCCCATGAAAATGAAATAGTTGCCAAATGCAGGGGATATCACAGGAAGATCCACCAGAAATTGTACACCTTTCCTGACCAAGGAGTCAAATCTGCTGCCTTGAGCATGAGGAGGGGTGGTAGAAGCAGATGAGTGCCTGCCATGAAATGTTCTAGACCTTTCATTAGCTGCTCCAACAACCAAAGGTCCAGGGATGGTGTGTATAAAGTTGCTCAAAGCCTTTGTTAGGCATTTGATAATGGCAGTCATTTTTTTTGATGTTGGTGCCAAAGCACCAACATGTCTGCCAAAGCAAGTTAACTGGCTCTAAAAGTCCCTAATCAGTGAGCATTGCAAGATGTCCAGGAGCATGTCCCCCCACCCCCACCCCGGACCACTTCCACTGAGCCATCCTACCCAGAAAGTCCTGAAATACTTTGTGATCATTTGTGAACACTTTGAGACAGATAAGATGGACATCACAGCCTCCTCAGGGGATGATGATGGTGTGGTCCTACACCTGTGAGCAGTCTGTTTGGGTCAGAGTGGAGCAAATTGGGCGAGCTAGAATGCCCTCTTGTGAGGTGGTGGTGAAGGGGAACTAGCCCTTGATTAGGATGCAGATGCTGATCTTTTAGCCAGATGAATTTCCCCACAGTGTTTCCCCAAGACGACCATGGGTGTTGATAGAAATATGGAGCAGGTAGCTCTGGGGGTGGATACTAGAGAATAGTATCCTTCTTCAAGCTCTTATGTCTGGGGTAATAAAAAAGCAGCCCTCAGCTCCCCTTGGGTGTATACTGACGTGGATTGAACGAGTGACTTCCCCCTACCTTCGCTGTCTGTGTCAGAGAACTGAGAGTACCCCAAGATTGTGCTCCGATTGATGCTGCAGATGTGCTCAGTACCAGAGGCAGTACCTTCACTACCAACAGCAAGTCTGGCACCATAAACACCTGAGGCCCTTTAACACCATGTAGGATTTTAGTATCAAGTAAGTTGGCACTAGTGAAACAACTCGATGACACTGGTATTGGGGATCTCAGTACAGGGTGGGCCTCAGTACCAAGCAGTCAGAACCAGGCCATTCCTGGCTATCAAGGAATGGGGGCTGGTGCCTGAATAGGTGCCAGAGTGACCCCTTCCTCAAGCTACTTGTACAGGCACCCCTAACTGAGCTGCTTGCATTGGTACCAATGGCTGGGTTAAGGTGCGTGATGGCACCAACACCCGAGTACAGTGATTTGGCGTCGATGGCAGGGCTGATCTCAATGGTACCTTGTGCTTGCCCTCCTTCCTGATAGAGGTGCCCTATCAGAGCCATGCTTCCTTTCCTTTGAGTGCTGGGACTTCATAGGCCTGCTGGTACTGGAGGAAGAGTCCTTGGCCTCAACAGTACCCTTGGAGACCAAGGACCTAAATGTTGACCTAGTCTTTTTTGGAACTGGCTCCTTAGAGACAGAATCCATGCTCCTCTTTTTAGAAGTTCTGCCAGCATGCCCCAAAGACTTACCTTAGAGGAAGCATGCCCCAAGGTTGATGAGGTGCTGGATCTGTCTGTGAACAGATGTACAGGAGCATGGTCTTCTGCCCTGGCTCGGAGGAACATTCATGGCCAATAAGTCTTGGCTTTCTCTCCCTGTCCTGGACATAAGGGACAAATGGAGGAAAGATTTCTGGGAGAGTAGGGACTCTCCCAGCAACAGACATACTTTCAGTGCCCATCACTTACCCGTATAGCTTCCTGGCAAGAGGGGCAATGTTTGAAGCCTGACAAACCAGGCATATCCTGCAAGGAGACGACAAGCCTTGTGGGGGAAATTATTAATAGTTTAGATGAGAGGACTTAACACTATAACCTACAACTATAAACTAACAAACTTTGAAGAAAGATAAAAGGCAGAGTATGCTGTAACTGGACCTGGAAGTGGTCTGTCTCAGGCTGAGGCAGTAGAGAAGAAACTGAGGGCAGTTTGTCCGTGAACCCCTATATAGCTTTTGTGTCTGCCAGAAGGAGGCATAAGGCACATGCGCAGGCTGAATGGACCACTGCCAACTAGAAATCTCTGAGAGCTAGAGAGGCACCTGAACTGGAGCACCCTTAAGGGAGGCTAATCGAAAAACAACAGCAGTTCTTTTCTGCTGTAACCAAAGAACCTAACTTCACCTAACTACAACTGTTTACACAACATTGGGTAAAATGCATGAGTGAAGGGCAATGAGAAAGAACTAAGGACTGCTCATTATGCTCCCACCAGCTGGAGGCACTAAGACACATGGTAGACACACAACTCCCAATGGACACTGCTGGCCAAAAGTATCCAAACAAGTACCCAGGATGCATTGCACCAACAGTGGAATATAGAACACACACACAAAATCAGCTATCCCAGCTCTAGTTTGGGCACTGATCCAACTGATCAGGGCAGCCTTCTCTCTCCCTTTCTGTTGTGCAAGACTAGTCCTATAATACTAAATTCTTCCTCTATTATTTCAAGGACAGAGCCAGGACTAGTCATGCATAACAGAAAGAGGAAGAAAGAAGACTGCTCCTGATCCATTAAATTTGTGCCCAAATCAGAGCTAGAGAAAACTGAGAGAGTTTATCACCAACTTCCCTCTGATAAGGTAAAGCCCATCATCCCTCCAGCAGAGAGGAAAAATAACTCCCAGCCAAGAATGGGGATGGTAGAAAGACTATCTCCTAGCAGCTTAGTGTAGGAGGCTAGAGTTTCCCCTCTCATCAGAAATCCCCAGGTGTGTGTAGAGAGGAGGGAGAGAGATGATTTCCCCTTTTTGTGAGAAAGGGAGGCAAATTCCATCTTACCATTTAAAAAAAATTCAAGCTCTTGTGCTTGATTTAAGAGAGCATCTTGTGAAAAGAACAAACTCCAAAAGTAACATAGCAGTACATGCTCAGCTACCATTTGCTATGGAATTTTATGAATGAGAAGAAGTACTAAGCCCAAGTCTGTAGATAAATGTAATGTACTGCAGAACAATCTTCTTATAATGCATAGCTCCTTGCTGCCAGAGATTCCCATGTGCCCAAGCAGAGGTTTAAAGTGATGATATACAAATACTACTTTCTCAAAAGATGGTATTCAGTCTAGCTGTGAGATAAATTAAATTTATTCATTTTCCCCATAATGTCCAACATGCTTGCCAATGAAAATGTACAGGTAGAATCAGAAAGAGTTAAATATACAATCTACATACAAAAATAATCAGCACTTAATGGAGTTGTTTTCAATATATTAATAGCAAATCCTGTTTGCATTTACTCTACTATTTTAAAACAGCTGAAATATTCTGTGGTTTATATTAAAAGTTTAGCAGCCCCCAAGTTAAAATGAAGTAATAGTTATAGGCTGAAGGAAGGAATGGTGGCTTTGAATTCTGTTGAGAAGCTTCTGTGCCACAGGCTTGAACTCTGTTTCCCAATACAGTTTGTGATAGTCCCTTAAATCACTGTCGAAGTTGTAATCCAATGCTAGTTCCTCATCTGTAAGGGGGAAAAATGTCAACATTGAAGAATAAAAACCCCCTATGTATTATCACTAGGACATGTACAATTTTTACCAGTTCTACATTCATAGTTTGCAAACAACTTTGAGTTAAACTAAAAACCACTATCTGAAGAGCTTAGTTCTAATGGAAAAACATGAATGCATTTGGGCTCAGAAAAATGAGTTTAAAAAATAGCATTGTGGGGTCTATATTTATCACCTCTCGAAGGCTTCACAACAGTGGTCTACAAATAACAGGGTTTTTTTCCTAAGTGCCAGCTTGGGAATTTAAAGTCAAGCTATGCTTGTCCTGGTTTGAACATCACCAACAGTAAGAGAGTCTACAATTAAAGTAAGAGATTCTGTAATTAACACATTTGTAGATGTACAAGCCAGAAGGTAATCCAGCTCATTCCTTTATGACCGTGTTGGCTCTTCTATAAATCACTCACTGGTAATCTGGTTTGTGGTTTTCTCCAATTCAATCCAACAATATCCCTGATCCACCAATAGGAGGCTGGACTGATCAATACAGCAGTTAAGCCTGTCCACCTTACAGACACGGCCAAAGCAAGAAAGAACAGGAAAGAGTAGACTAGAGAAGATTAGACAGGTGGTCTTCAAATGCTGCTTCTTGAGGGGCGATTGGAGGAAAGTAAGATAGGAGAAGAAAACTATGATAAACAGGATTACTGGTGAGTAATCTTATGTTCCTCTTCTTCCATTTTACCCAGCAACAGCCTTGATTATCAGATGTGGCAAGTAAGGGGGGGGGGGGGGGGGGGGGGGGGGGGGGGGGGGACCCACAAAAAACCTAGGGCGGGCTTACAGTGGAACTTGAAGGAACATGCTTCAGAAGTTGGAATCCACTACAGGTGCTAAGCACAACTGATGGTTGTGGACAAATGTCTGAAAGGAGGACTAAGTTGAGGTTTTTTTCCCCCAACATGACTGAGTTTTGGCTGAGTCAGTTCAGAAGAGGCCCCAAGGCAGAGCTACTTGCAATCCACATTTTGGCAAATCTAGCAATTACCTCAGGGAACAGGTGGTAGATCCCATCCCCTTGAAAAGCAAGTGCCTCTCTTTTTACTTTTATTCTTCGAGCACGTAGTGGAGAGGAACTGATCACAATTCTTTAAAAAGGTCTCAGCCATTTCCTCTAATGGAATGGAAGCCACTTGTCCTCTAGGCCATCAGAAAGAACTGAATGAGAGCTTGGGCGGCAGCTTCCAAAGGCCATATTCTGAAATGGGGCTCTGCCCAAGCATGGGTGAGGGGGGTTCTGAGAAGGGCAGAGGGCTGTGGATGTCACACTGGGTTAAGTCCTAGCTTTAATCCAAAGAGAGAGCTTGGAATGCCTGAAATACCAGCACACTGAAGTTGGCATTCCAAGGCAGGGGGCTGCAAGTCCCCCATACTGAGATGCCCAATTGAACGTCTCAGCCTGCAACACTAGCAACTGTGGTTATGAGGGTGGAGATGAAAGGATGGGAGAAGCTGAACCCTACCAAAAGTAGTGAGGGAAGGCTAACTCCAAAGCAGGGACTTCCAAAAGTAATCGAAAGGAAAAACAATTAGTCCAAGGAGAAGAGTGTTGCAGCAAGAAACCCTGCAATGGATGGAGATGAAAGCAAAGCCAGATCCAAACAAGCAGCAACATCGCCAAAGAGGCTCAAAATAAATCTGATCACAAAGGGGCTCGGGGAGTGGACTCTGGAAAGGATAGATAAGGGATTCTGATGTCTGTTCTCAGAGAGAAATACATTACCTAGCCCAGAGAGTGTTTTCATATACAAATTAACTATCTCTGACAAAAGACAGGTATTTACTAAATAGGCAGAAATTACACTTATGGCCCATAACATGTTGAAGGAATGGATACAGGCCCTGGCTGAGGGGTCCTGGATCAAAAGGTCATTGAAGTATATTGTGTGTGTACACACACACACACACACAACCCCCCCCCCCGCAGCAAGTAGGCTATGAAAGGACAGGGGGCAGAGACTAGACCAAAGTGAATAGTGCAGACCTGGAGCTGAAGATTCCCCACAGAGATGCAGATTACAATGATGGGCCAGATGAATGGGGATCCTCTGTGGAAGTACAGTAACTCCTCACTTAAAGTTATCCTGGTTAATGTTGCTTCGTTGCTGATAAATGAGAGAACATGCTTGTTTAAAGTTGTGCAATGCTTCCTTATAACATTTGGCAGCCACCTGCTTTGTCCACTGCTTGCAGAAAGAGCAGCCCGTTAGCTGGTGGGGGCTTGGAACCAGGGTGGGCCGGTAGCCCCCTATCAGCTCCCCGCTCCCCTAAGTTCCCTGTGTGGCAGCCACCCAGCAGGCTATCAATTGCGGCAGTTCAGCTGTCCCTTCCTCCCACTGCCATGTGCTGCTCCTGCCTTGGAGCTGCTCCTGGGAGCCTCCTGCTTAATGTGCAGAGCGGGGCAGGGAAGAGGGGTGCTAATGTCAGGGTATCCACCTTCCCCCACTCCTGTACCTCATCTCCACCGAGCGGGAGGGGGGGGACGGGGACACAACAGGGATCAGGACAGAGGGAGCTTGCTGGCAGCAGCTGCTGTCTCAACTTGCTAATGTACTTAAAAAGGCAGTGTACTTAGAGTGGGGTCAGCGTACTTAAAGGGGCAATGCACCTCTCTCTTACACACAGGGTGTGTGTCTCTGTCTCTCTCTGCCATGCGGTCTCCCCTCCCTCCATTTGTGCCACCTTGTAGAGTGAGAAGCTACATTAACAACAATGTGTTAACCTTTGAGGGCTCAGACAAGTGCTAGCTCGTCATTTAACAGTAAGGCATTCCCTGGGAAATATCCCACACTCTTCCACCCTCTGACTTCACCACCTCAACCAAGCTTTACAATTTTCGTTTGGGGTGTCTGGGTGTGGGTGTACGTATATAGAATCTTGTGTCTGGTGAAAAAAATATCCCTGGAACCTAACCCCTACGTGTACATTAATTCTTACGGGGGGAAATTGGATTCACTTAACATCATTTTGTTTAAAGTATCATTTTTCAGGAACATAACTACAGCGTTAAGCGAGGAGTTACTGTATGTATCCAGGTACAAATCATCTAGTTGGAGAGGGTTTAATCTCCCAATCCCCTTCTCGGTGTGGAAATGAGGGTGTATCTCCTACACTACAGAGCACATGAATGCCATCCCAGGAGTGAGACCAACACACTGCTTCTTCATGGTGTGGTGGAACCCAGGACTAGAGCATAGAGTGCAGGCTCTGGGCCATGAGAACTGAGGGCAGGAGTGACCTGTGAGAGGATGCCCACAGGAGAGGAGGCCAATACCAGGCCATAGTGGAATGTAAGTGTATTGAGACCCCTCTACAGCCCACGTGTAAATGAGGTAGGGGACAACTGGATTGACACATTAAAACCCACTGACGAGGAAGGAGGAAAAAGCAAGATGTGGAAATGGGAACCAAGCTGCCCAACATCAAAAGGTACACGGCTGGAGACAAGCCCCAGGTCTGTTGTTCCTGAGGGAACTCCTGCAATGGAGTAACTGAAGCAACTATGCAGAGTGAGGAAGTGCCAGGCTGAAGGGCCCTGCAGAGGCAGTCAGTAGAGCAAGTAGGAAGAGGGTCTCGGGGGCAGCAAAAAAAGCACCTGTCTCCAAGAGAAGAGGTTATTCATTGGATGGACTGTGACAGAGCCACTGGAAAGGGGAGGAGATCTGCTTCTGCAACTCAGAGTCCAAGGGTCTAAAAAGGGGCAGAAAGAAGGACTGGCTTTCCTTGCTGCTGTCCTTCCGGACTCTTCTCTCTCTGCAGACTTTTTATTTCCCACTCTCCTTTTCCTTCACCTTTGTCTATGTTATTATATGTATCTTCTTGCTCGAGATGGTTAGTGAGGCTAATGAACTGAGGTGATTGCTGCTCTGTGCTCCAACTCACAGGAGTCCAACAAATGAGGGGAAAGGGCTGGCCTGCCGCTTAGGTACAGTCTATTAATTGACTGAAGTTGCCTCCTCCTTCCTGACTCATAGAACCGTAGTGCTGTATAATGGGTATAATGGCAGGAGAGGGTTGCAGGCCAATATTAACTCACTGTTGTCTCTACCAACATACGATGACTCCCAAACACACACAGGAAACAGATCTGGTGAGTAAGAGTGCCATTTGTACAGTCACTCTTCTGACCATAAATTTGAGGAAGATTAACTTTCAAGTTAAATTTTGATTTAAATAAGCATTCTTGCGTGCTACAACTAAAATTGTAATTGTAGAAGGACACCCACCTGATGGCAGATGAACAATCTAATGGGAGTAATCATGTACTGTGTCAACATCTTAATAGCTGGAGGAAGAAAACGTTAAATGAAAAGGAAAAATCCTTAATGAAAACATTAAGAACGATCCAAAATGAAGATGCACAGTCACCATTGGACGGCAGACCTTTCAGGACTGATTGTGACTGACTAGTATGTTTGTGCTTTTGTTAGAAAAATGCTAAGAGGTGCACTATTGATTGTGAAATGAGTATTTTTAGACAGATGCCTTATCTTATCACACAGTACAGTGCCATCTATCACTGCAAAGCAAGGAAAAATAAAGCAAATAAATTACTTCGTAACTTTGCAGTAAACACGAACCATCACTTCTCGCAGCCTAGAAATGTCCACAGCAGACTGTGGGGCATCTCACTTCTTAGCAGGTCTTCCAACTACCATCCAATCCTTGCCTCAACAGTAATATACAACTTTTCAAGAAATTTTTAAAAATTGTAAATCAAGATTAACCAAAGATTTGCCTCATTTTCTTTTGGATTTTTCTTTTCTTTTCTTTTTTTTTTTTTTTTTTAAGGCAATTGGAAGAGGCTGACTCAGTGAGTATAATACAAAGCAAAGTAGTGAACATAAAATAAAGGGGTAAAATTAAGTACAGAAACTATGCACTATTATGTACAATTTTAAAACAAATGTATCAGGCAGTAATAGGATCTAGTTTAGCTACATGCCACGTGATGTCATTTCTCTGCTTGTTTTTCTCTCTGGCACTGGCATGGGGGCAGCAAGGCAGGGATTAGAGGGAGTCTTGAAAATAGAGGGAGATAGGAGAGTGGCCCATGGAACTTGGGTAGGTGGGAATGGGGAAATGCAAGGAGCCCCTGGCATGTGCAATGAGCTCAGCCTACAGAAACAACAAAGTGTGCAACTCTCTAGTGCATTAGGGGAAATGTCTTATTCCCCTGTGCTGCCTAGTGTGCTCTGTATTCACAATCAAGGTTAGTTAAGCAGCTGAATGTCTGATCGAGTGCTTCTGTAAACCCCTACATTGCTTTGGAGGGGAAGAGGAGCCCAGTTCCAGTGAAAGGTGTATTTTGTACTGTGAGTATATAGGGAAGGTGGGTCAAACAAGCAAAGCTCTCTTGGTGAAAGACACTAGCAGCTTACTGATTGGCAAAGCAGCAGAACTGGGACTGGAATGGCAATGGTACAAAAAGGCAGTTCTACCTTGGTGACTACCTACATCTGAGATGAAGGAAGAAAAACATGGAGATAATAGCTGCCATGAATGGGCAAAGGCGATTGTGTCATTGAGTAATCCATGAACTGCTAACCTGTTTAAATACATTGCATCCCATGCACAGATACTTCCTTGGTTTTATTCCTGTCTTGTTCTGCTCGGAGGAAAAGGTAATGAGATTGCTAGCTCTTACCTAAAAATGATGCAAGCAGCACTAGGAGTGTATTGATATCTTCTTCTTCAAAGCCCGATGCAGCACTTGTGATATTTTCGCTATAGTTCCATAGTGTTTTGCATATCAAGCAAGCCAATTGCCAATCTGTAGGCCCAAAGTCTCTTAAACAATCAACTAACCTGTTAGTATGAAAAAAAGTGTTATTGTTCAATTTTCTCTCTTGTTCCATTCAAAATCAAACCAGTCCTAAAACAGGTACAGACCAGCCCCCTCTGTTACCTCAGTTTCCCTAAAAAACCAACCCAGGGTTATACTTATATTGGTTTTATTAAATGCCGCTATTGGGTCAGACAAAAAAGTGGATGGAGCTTATTCATACACACACACACATTCACCGCATTCATACTCTCATGCACCCACACATTCACACAGGCGGAGAGTTACCAGAGACAGCGTGGGAAGCCGAGAAGCTGAAGCATGGTAGATCTGGTGAGTCTGCCTGCGGCCACGGATCCAGGCCAGTGAGCAGGTCAAGAAGCAGCAGCCGCTTGTGTGCGTGCCTGTTTCCTTTTATTGGAACTTGGCAGCTCCTGTCACGTACACTGAGTTTTTCTTCTGTGTCCGTCACCGAGAAGCATTCCCAGGCCTTGTTCCTTTCATGCATACCAGGTTCTTCTTTTCTTTACAGCACTCCGTGATTGCCTTCTCAGGGCAGATTATATCAGATACACCTGGCTCCTCTCTCAGGGCTCTTTTCTCTTTCTTTGCAGTTCCTCTCCGCCGAGTCCCACATACACTCCCTTGTTCACACCCTTATCTCCCACACACACTCCTTGTTCACACTATCTCTGATCGTGTGATGGAATATTGCAAAGCTTGGATGTTCATACAAGTGGCAACTGAAAAGGTTACAAAACTTAAAAGGCTATGCTAACAATAACTAAAGTTATAAAGTCTGCAAAAAGATTACAGAACTTAATGATACAAGTTACAAATCTTACAACTGCATTTGAGCGGAGGCCTTACATAGCACCCTCTAGGAGTGCAGGGAAATGGGCATCAGCACAATACTAAGGTTAAGATTTTACCTTCTTCCTCATTCTATTGCCTCTTCTTTTTCAATATCAGTGAAGCCTGGCCACACTGCAGATCACCTGTTCCTGCTTGTTGTGTTCCCACCAGTGTGCATTCTGTTGGTGATGTCACAGCTACTACAGAACTCTACCGCACAGCAAAGCCAGCACAGAGTGGATCAGATAAGAACTGATTTTTGCCCCAGAAGTGGCAGTTTTGAAGAGCTCTCTTTCACAACCAGGATTCCAGAATTAAGCCACATCTACAATCCTGGGCAGGATGAGCCTCGGGGGGGGAGGGGCGGGGGGAGGGAGGAGAGAATCACACAAATGTGGCACTGTCAGCATTCCTTGAGAGAGGTCTCCTCAGCTCTCCACACACAGATCTGTATGGGAGATGTGGCTTAGCCCTGTTCTGAGCCCGATAGGCTGTTCCTTGTGTCTTCCCCAGCACTGATACAGAGCAATAGGCCCTCAGGCTGGTTCCACCCTGGAGTACCTGGCCTCTTCCAACCCTGGTTCAGGGCTTTCCACAGGAGCCTCCCCATTCCCTGTAGTTCCACTACAGACTGATCTTTCAGTTCTTTCATAAGGCCTAGGAGTTCAGTAAGCTGTCACCTGACCCTCCTTAGTCCTGTCCCCTCAGACCGGGAAGCAGCTAATTAATTATGGCACAGGTGTGGCTAGCCCCATCTCTCCTTAAAGGGGTCAATCACCCTGTGTGACACCCCATTTATGACCTAATATATGTAATATCAATCCTGGTGAAAATCATTCTATCTAGCTACTGCTAATTGAAGAATGAGAAATCAGGATCAAGCCCTTTGCTTCCTTTCGAGCTATATATCAGAGAAGGAAGAGCCCCAGGATCCTGAAGAATCAGCATATTCGGCTACTCTCAGAGTTCAAGTTCCCAAGTTGCTTCTTTTGTGCGGTTTCTTGAGAGACACCATAGGATTTGGACCCTTATTTTCAGTTTTGATCCTGGTGGGCTTGCAGTGTCTGAAGAGTGGAGCTTTGAAATTTGGGGTTCATTTGGTCCCACAACTGAAAGTGAAATTCATCTCAAACTGCTGAGCTGAATTCATATTAAAAGGAGGTAAAACCTCTTAGTTTAGATGTGAAACATTAGCCCATGTCCACCACCAGTATAGGGCCCTGCCTATGATAAGTCTTTCCATGTGAAGGGGGGATGCTGGGGGCTCGCAGGGCTGCACATCAAAAAAAACCACCAAACAAAAAGTTGCCAACAAACAGCAAGCCTGCCAATATCCAAAACAATTAACATTGCAGTCAATTGGATGGATTTGGTTCTAGGCAAAAATCTTTCCATTAATAGAAAGCTATCATTAGCAGAGTTGCTGTTAAAATGGGAACCTGCAACCATCTACCACCAAAAAAACCAAAATAACGGTCAGGAAAAGCAAAAAGCACCAGGTTACCAGAGGTGATACTATGCAACATCAGCAGGCCAGACTAGCGGTAAAATGGCATTTTGGTCCTGGGCTTTTTCCAGTCCTCCGAGGAAGGAAAAGGATCATTTAGAAATCAAGTGCAGCAATGGCCATAATATCTGCCTGCACTAAAAATACAGAAGAGAACCGGAGATGAACACATCTGCAACTTCTAGCACTGGGGGAAGTAGCACTGACAATTTAAATGAGCCATCAGTTCCTATTTGTCATGAAGACCAGTGTCCAGGAAGAAGTCCCAAGCCACAGCTCATCACAAGACAGCCTGGGGCAAGATCCAGCACTATGGCCACATGTCCCCACGAACTTTCAGACTCCATCCATTATCTTGTTAAGAAAGGACCTATTCAAATGACATATGACATTTTTAATTTTCCACGGCAGCATGGTAGACATTTCACTGATCAACACCATGAAAGAGTACTAGCAAATGAAGAAGCTGTCAGTCGAAGCTGGATGGTGTGTGCCTGTGCAGTGGACAGGTTGTTCTGTTTTCTCTGCTGTCTGTTTGCCAGAGCAGCTCCCAGGCCATCCAAACATCATGAAGAAACTTTCATAAATGGTATGTCAGACTGGAAAAAGTTGGAGCCTAAACTAAGGAAGCATCAAGGTCATATGAACTGCTCCTTAGCCTAAAAAGAACTGCAAAATTGTCTCAAGAATTCTGTGACTACTGATGAAAAGCTGCAGCAGGAAATGAAAGGAAAGAAAACTGTTGGCATTTCATGCCGCAGCGATTTCTACATGTCACCCTATTTCTTGGTGAGCCAAATCTGCCATTTTCAGGTGATGTTCAACACTTGGGAGATAGATGGAATGGATAATTCCTGAGAGGGTTTGAGTTACTAAGTATAATCCTGTTTTGGCAGGTCATTTGGATAAAGTGAAGGCAGGTGGAAATGTGCATTCTTCTTCGAGTGCTTGCTCATATGTATTCCAATTAGGTGTGCGCGCGTGGCGTGCACGATCGTCGGAAGATTTTTACCCTAGCGACACTCGGTGGGCCGGCTGGTGCCCCCTGGAGTGGCGCCGTTACGGTGCCTGATATATACCCCAGCCGGCCCAACGCCCTCTCAGTTCCTTCTTACCGCCCGTGACGGTTGTTGGAACTGTGGAGAGCAGCTCGCTGACCTCCACATCCCTAGCATACTTAGCACTCGCTTATCTTGTAGATAGTTTAAGTACTTCTAATTAGTTGTTAATAGTTATTCATAGTCCGTTGTTGTAGTTAGTGTAAATAGTAGCGGGAGATAAGGGGCTTCTCCCCTGTCTCCCTCCCGGTACCGGGCCAATGCCTTGCTCGGCCTGCCAGAAGCCGATGCCCACAGGAGATCCACACGCCTCCTGTCTGAAGTGCCTCGGGGAGTCCCACCTTCCGGACAAGTGCCGTATTTGTAAGGCGTTTAAGCCGCGGACCAAGAAGGAGCGGGACTTTCGTTTGAAGCAGCTCCTCCTGGAGGCCTCACTTAGTCCGATGTCGGCCTCGCACCGGAACCCGGTACCGACCCCGGCGGCCTCGTCATCTACGGCACCGGACCGCCCGAGCTCCGGGAAAGACCCCAGGCACCGTACGCCTCAGGCTGGGACTTCGCAGAGGCGTCGTTCTCTGTCCCCGAGAGCGAAGAAGTCGGGCACCGCACCAGCACCGACTACGGCGCCGCTGCTCACACAGCCTGTTCCAGACCACGCCAGGCCTGGTATGGCGCCAGCACCGTTGACTCCGGTACCGCAAGGACCGTTGAGCTCGGTGCCAGTGGCTCAGATCCCTGTGCCACCTACTCCGGCCCCACAGAGGCCGTCGAGTCCGGCGCTGCCACCAACACCGGCGCCGGCCCTGCCAACTCCAGCACCCCAGAGGCCGTTGAGTGCAGGACAGCCTTCTCAGGCTCCGGTACCGACGACTCCGGCCCCACAAGGCACGTTGAGCTCGGTAACCGCCAGCTCCCCGGCCCACACCGTGGTAGAGCTTCCGCTGCCGTCCACTCCGGACACCTTCTCGGCGGCACGGGATCTGATAGCGATGACCGATCCGGCACCGACCCCATCCACGGTACCGCCATTGCGGATCGTCGCTTCCCGCGGCAAACCAGCCATGTTCCACCCGGTGCCGCATGCGGAGACCAGCCAGCAGCAGTCAGCGTCTCCTCGGTACCGCTCGCAGTCCCAGCGCCGGTCACCATCCCGGCACCGGTCGTACTCACGGTACCGCTCCAGGTCCCCCTCTAGACGGCGGTATGTCGACTCCCGGTACCGATCCCGGTCCCGCGGCCGGTCACCCCGTAGATCTCCAGACGATCGGCATCATTATCGTTCGCCGAGGCGTTCCCGATCCAGGTCTGGATCCCGGTACCGCAGTCACCGCCGGTACCGTTCCAGATCCCGGTACCGATCGAGTTCCCGGTACCGATCTCCGGCACCGCGACATACCATGGCCACGCAGACCACCCTCCATGGCTACTCTGCACCACCTTGGCCTTCTCGCTCCGTCTCCCACTCTTGTAGAGCCGGTAGCGACCTGTACGTGGAGGATCGCACGGTGGGTGAGCAGGGCCACCTGCCAGATGCCGGACAGGACCCGTCCCACAAACAGGGACAATGGGCCTTCTGGACCCCGATGGCGTACCATCAGGCCCAAGGTGTCCCATCTAGAGCCTCCCTCTCGGCTCAATCCGAACGTAGAGCACCGGAGGCTACGGTATCCCGGCCTCCACCAGATGTCTCGGAATCGGTCGCAGCCCCAGACTTGGAGGCCCCAACCCTGGACCCCTCAGCGGTCCCCCCCCCCGAGGACCCGCTCGCTCAAGGTCTGTCATCCTCCTCCTCCCCTGACGAGGCAGTGGCAGGAGCTTCATCTTCCGGCCCGCCTCCTATCGATCTCCGGGACCATCAAGACCTGTTTCGCAGATTGGCCCTTAACATGGATCTGCAGATTGAGGAGGTTCCAGAACTGGAGGACCCGGTGGTGGACATTTTGACAACTGACGCCCCCACCAGGGTAGCCCTGCCATTCGTTCGTACGATACTGGCCAACGCCACATCTATCTGGCAGACCCCAGCATCGATACCCCCCACTGCCAGGGGTGTAGAGAGGAAGTATATGGCACCTCCAAGAGATTTCCAGTATCTCTACACTCACCCCCCTCCGTGCTCACTGGTGGTTCAATCGGTCAACGAGAGGGAGAGGAATGGCCAACAGGCCCCCACCCCAAAGTCTAAGGACGCCAAGCGCCTAGACTTATTTGGGAGAAAGATCTACTCAAGGGGAGGCCTACAGCTCCGGGCTGCGAACCAGCAGGCACTCCTGAGCCGCTACGGCTATAACACCTGGGTCTCCATGGAGAAATTCAAAGAACTTATACCTCCGGAGTCCAGGCAGGAGTACAAAGCTTTTGTTGAGGAGGGGAAGAAGCTGGCCAGGACGTCGCTGCGAGCCTCTCTCGACATCGCCGACTCGGCCGCCAGAACTATCACCTCGGGAGTCGCCATGCGGCGTATCTCCTGGCTACAATCCTCCACCCTCCCCGCGGAGGTCCAGCACACGATCCAGGACCTACCGTTTGAAGGTCAGGGTCTGTTCTCAGAGAAAACTGACCCAAAGCTGCAGACCCTCAAAGACGGTCGAACCATCATCCGCACGCTGGGGATGCATACCCCAGCGACGCAGCGCAGACCCTTCCGGCCCTTCGGACAACGTCCCTACTTCCCACCTGCACCACGACAGGACTTCTACAGGAGGCCGCGTGGTCGAGGGGGCAGGAGACAACAACCCAGTCGACAGACTGGCCAGCGACAGGGCCCCCACAAACCATCCTCGGGGCCCAAACAAAATTTTTGAAGGGACGCTCGAGGCCGGAGTACCAGTTTTAATCGATCCTGTCCCCCTGTTCCTGGACCGCCTTTCCCTTTTCTCCCCGGCGTGGTCAGAAATCACCACGGACCGCTGGGTCATACGCACGGTGCAAAAGAGATACCATTTGCAGTTTGTCTCCCCACCTCCATCCCATCCTCCCTCCCTGTCCCTCTTCAGGGACCCTTCTCACGAGCAACTCCTCATTCAGGAGGTACAAGAGCTCCTCTCCGCAGGAGCGGTAGAGGAGGTTCCGAGGGAGCTCAGGGGCAAGGGTTTCTACTCCCGTTATTTCCTTATCCCCAAGGCGAAGGGGGGGCTACGTCCTATTCTGGACTTGCGGGGACTCAACAAATTTATGGTAAAGTTGAAGTTCCGTATGCTCTCCCTGGGCACTATGGATCAGGGAGACTGGTACACCGCCCTCGACATGAAGGACGTGTATTTCCATATTGCAATCTACCCACCTCACCGGCGCTTCCTACGCTTCATGGTGAGCCAGAGACACTTCCAGTTTACGGTCCTGCCCTTCGGCCTCTCGACGGCACCGAGGGTTTTTACGAAGTGTATGGCAGTGGTAGCAGCCACCCTTCGGCGTTAAAGAGTTCAGGTGTTCCCCTACCTCGACGACTGGCTTATCCGCGGCAACTCCAGCAGCCAAGTCCAGTCTCATATTCGCACGGCCACGTGCATGTTCAGGCGACTCTGCCTCCTCCTGAATGTAGAAAAGTCCACTTTGGTGCCAACGCAGAGGTTAGACTTCATAGGGGCAGTACTGGACTCCACTCTCGCCCGGGCGTTTCTTCCAGAGGCTCGCTTTCTGACGCTTTCAACTACCATACGCAGCCTTCAGGCCTTCCCAACGTCAACGGCCCGCTGTTGCCTCAGCCTCCTTGGTCATATGGCATCCTGCACCTTCGTGTCAGCTCACGCCAGGCTGCGCCTCCGGCCCCTCCAGGCATGGCTCGCCTCAGCATATCGGCCGCGCAGGGACAGCCTGGACATAATTCTGACGGTCCCAGCACAGGTCCTAGCCTCCCTCAACTGGTGGTTGGACCCCAGGAAGGTGATGTCCGGTGTTCCATTTCATCCACCTTAGCCATCCCTAGCCTTAACCACGGATGCTTCATCCCTCGGCTGGGGAGCTCATCTACAGAACCTCCAAACGCAGGGCCTGTGGTCAGAGCAGGAGCTGACACTGCACATCAATGTCAGAGAACTGCGAGCGGTACGTCTTGCCTGCCAAGCCTTCGCTCAACATTTACAGGGCCACTGTGTCACCATCCTTCCAGACAACACGACGGCCATGCATTACATCAACAGACAGGGAGGGGCACGCTCCCTCCCCCTCTGCCGAGAAGCGATTCATCTCTGGGACTTTTGCATAGCCCGCTCCATTCACCTGGTAGCCTCTTTCCTCCCAGGGGTCCAGAACACCTTGGCGGACCGACTGAGCAGGTCCTTCCAGACTCACGAGTGGTCCATTCGGCCGGACATCATCCACTCTGTCTTCCGGAAGTGGGGATTTCCCCACATAGATCTATTCGCGACTCGCGAGAACCGGAAATGCCACGTGTTCTGCTCACTCCAGGGTCGCTCCCCGGGCTCCCTGACGGACGCTTTTCTCCATCCTTGGACGGACCACCAGTCCTATGCCTTCCCGCCAGTTCCACTGGTCCACAGAGTCCTGCTCAAGTTACGCAGGGACAAGGCCCGATTAATCCTGATTGCTCCGGCGTGGCCCAGGCAGCACTGGTACACCACTCTCCTGGAGCTCTCCGTGGCCGCCCCAATCACTCTACCATTGTGGCCGGACCTGATCACGCAGCAGCACGGCAGGCTCCATCATCCCGACCTGCACTCTCTTCACCTCACAGCGTGGCTGCTGCATGGCTGAACCCGTCTGAGCTACGTTGTTCCAGCCCGGTCCAACAGGTTCTGCTGAGCAGTAGGAAGCCTTCCACCAGGTCCACCTACTCAGCTAAGTGGAAACGGTTTTCCCTTTGGTGTGGCCCTGTCTTAACCCCTTGCAGGTGCCGATACACACCATTCTAGAATACCTCCTCTCTCTAAAGGAGCAGGGTCTGGCCCTCTCGTCGCTAAAAGTCCACCTCGCGGCAATCTCGGCCTTTCACCCGGGTGACGGGGGGCTTTCCATTTTTTCCAACCCCATGGTTAGCAGGTTCCTCAGGGGGTTGGAGCGGCTACACCCATTGGTGCGCCGCCCGGTCCCCACCTGGGACCTCAACCTCGTCATCACCAGGCTCATGGGGGCCCCATTCGAGCCTATGGCCACTTGCTCGCTGCTGTACCTCTCCTGGAAAACGGCCTTCCTCGTAGCCATTACCTCAGCGAGGCGCGTCTCTGAGCTCAGAGCGCTTACTTCGGAACCCCCTTACACGGTGTTCCACAAGGACAAGGTACAGCTGCGACCACACCCGGCCTTCCTGCCCAAGGTAGTGTCGGCCTTCCATATTAACCAAGACATTTTTCTACCGGTCTTCTATCCTAACCCCCATGTCTCTAGGAAGGAGCAGCAACTCCATTCCTTGGACGTCCGTAGGGCCCTCGCCTTCTACATCGAGCGAACGAAGCCCTTTCGGAGAACGACTCAGCTGTTCGTCGCCGTGGCGGACCGGATGAAAGGTCTCCCGGTCTCTTCCCAACGCATCTCGTCATGGATCACGTCATGCATCCGGACATGTTATGACTTGGCAGGTGTCCCCACCATGCACCCTACTGCCCACTCCACCCGAGCTCAGGCCTCGTCCTCCGTCTTCTTGGCACACATACCAATTCAAGAGATTTGTAGGGCAGCGACTTGGTCATCGGTGCACACCTTTGCCTCTCATTATGCCATAGTACAACATTCTAGGGAGGACGCCGCTTTTGGTTCGGCGGTCCTACACTCCGCAGTCTCACAATCCGACCCCACCTCCTAGGAATGGCTTGGGAGTCACCTAATTAGAATACATATGAGCAAGCACTCGAAGAAGAAAAGACGGTTACTCACCGTAGTAACTGTTGTTCTTCGAGATGTGTTGCTCATATCTATTCCAAACCCGCCCTCCATCCCCACTGTCGGAATAGCCGGCAAGAAGGAACTGAGAGGGCACTGGGCCGGCTGGGGTATATATCAGGCACCGTAACGGCGCCACTCCAGGGGGCGCCAGCCGGCCCACCGAGTGTCGCTAGGGTAAAAATCTTCCGACGATTGTGCACGCCGCGCGCGCGCACCTAATTGGAATAGATATGAGCAACACATCTCGAAGAACAACAGTTACTACGGTGAGTAACCGTCTTTTCTAGGCTTAAATTGCAGCAAGGGCGGTTTAGGCTGGACTTTAGGAAAGACTTTCTAAGGGTCAGGGTGGTTAAGCACTGGAATAAATTGCCTAGGGAGGTTGTGGAATCTCCATAATTGGAGATGCTTAAGAGCAGCTTAGACAAACACCTGTCAGGGATAGTCTTATAAAACTTAGTCCTGCCATGAGTGCAGGGGACTGGACTAGATCAGTGGTTCTCAACCAGGGGTACGTGTACCCCTGGGGATACATAGAGGTGTTCCAGGAGGTACATCACGTCATCTAGGTATTTACCTAGTTTTATAATACACTTCAAAAAAAAGTTAGTATAAACTAATATTTCATTCAGTGACTTGTTTATGCAGCTCTATATATTATACACTGAAATGTAAGTACAATATTTATATTCTAATTGATTTATTTTATGATTACATAATAAAAATGAAAAGTAAGCATTTTTCAGTAATAGTGTGCTGTATTTGTGTGTCTGGTTTTGTAGACAAGTAGTTTTTAAGTGAAGTGAAATTTGGGGGTACGCAAGACAAATCAGACTCCTGAAAGGGGTACAATAGTCTGGAAAGGTTGAGAGCCACTGGACGAGATGACCTCTCAAAGTCCTTTCCAGTCCTATGATTATCTAGTAAAGACACCCAGAATGGGTTACCTCATTGTATCCAAATGGGGTCCAAAAATTAATAAATAAATTCTGATGGACGTGAAAACTTCAAAAAAATTATACACCGTTGCTCAACTGTACACTGGATTGTTTTCATGTGGAACAAACGTCTAATTCTTCGGTATGTAGAAGTACATGAAGAAACAGCATCTACTAAAGTGTCTTTTCTTACATTCCTGAATTTCAAAGGCCTTCCAGAGCAGAACTTGCTGGAACTACTTTAAAGCAGCTAGAACACATGGGACTTAAAATGACAGACTGCAAAGCCCAATGTTATCATAATGGCTCAACATGAGGGACAAGCACAAAGGTTTGCAGGCACAAATTAGGAAAGTGCATTCCTGTGTCATATATACATATAGGGCCTTGTATTCACAACTGGAACTTGATGCTTTTTGATGCTTGCTGCTTTTTCCCTTGAGTCCAAAAATTATTTGGTATACTGTTGTTTAGTGGCTCTCCTAAAAGGTGGGATATTTAAAAACAAAACATGTGGCTATTCCTCTGAAGCCCCTGGATGAAAAAAGATGGTGCTGTAAAAGCTATTAATCAACAGTTCTCCCAGATCTGTGATGCACTCCTGGAGCTACATAATTGTACCTCCAACAATATGGTTTGCTCAGAGACAAAATGGCTGAAAGAGAAACTATCTACTTATTCGTTCATGGTAGCCCTCACTGTGTGGTACAAGGTGTTGAACAAAATCAGCACAATGAACAAGCAGTTTCAGGAAAATGATATGGACTTTAGTATGGCATGCAGATTAATAGAAACAGCAGCAGCAACGTTCCACAATGATCATGTGGTTTCGATATAGCACTTGAGAAAGCCAAAGAAATGGCACATGACTTGGATGTAGATGAATGAGCATTTCCAGTTATTCACTCAAGGGGGAGACAGAAATAGTTATTTGAAGATGGAGGAGCTGATAGTGAAATGGATACAAGAGAAGTTCAGGACTGCATTGGCCTGCTAAACCCAGGGTTGTGAATTCAGTCCTTGAGGGGGCCATTTAGGGATCTGGGGCAAAAATCTGTCAGAGGACAGTACTTGGTCCTGCTAGTGAAGGCAGGGGACTGGACTTGATGACCTTTCAAGGTCCTTCCAGTTCTATGAGATAAGCATATCTCCATTAATATGACTGCTTTTTTAAAAGTCACTTATGAACATGGTCATTTCAGAAATTTACAGGTCTTACGGATCCTAAAATTTTACTTTTTTAGCTATGTATGACTTCTTACATATATTTTCTAAACTGGATGACACCACTCTGGAAAAAGCATGTAAAGAATTTGCTACAACTGAAGCAGACTTATCAGCTAACCTAGTGGATGAACTTGTGACATTAAAATGTATTTTGAATAAAGATGAAGTAAAAACTCTGCGTTAGATTCTGAACTTTATCATAGAGAACAAACTGCACTTAGTATTTCCCAATGTTTACACAGTATATCTCATGTATTTATCAATTCCTATTACTGTGGCTTCAGCTGAAGGCTCTTTCTCCAAGATCAGAAAGACCTATTTATAGTCGCAAATGTCATAGGAGAAATTGAGTCCTTTAGCTCTATTGCCTATTGAAAGTCGAGTTGGAAAGCAGTTGGACTTCACAGAACTGATCAATACTCTTGCAACCACAAAGGGAAGAAAGATTGTGTTGTAGTGATTCTATCTGCATACAGGGTGAACTATTTTACACATTTTTAAATTTATGGTTATTTACTTTGCCTATTTCAGGCCACAGATTGATTTCTGGTTTAACTCATCAGTTATGTAAGTGATGGTAACCTGCAGTGGATTCTACATTATCTGATTAAGTGTTTTGCTTCCACAGATATATAATTTCAGCAGCTATCACCAGTTAGGATTTAAAAAAAAAACATAGGATAAGTGGTAAGCCAACCAGTTGTTATTTATTTTTATCAGTATCATACTAGGTCTTCGCTTTAAATACTGCTTCCTTTCTTTGTACTTATTAGTAGAACCATCTTGTCTATTTGTGGTGATGCCAACTGAAAAGTGGAAACTGTATGGTACTTTATGACTTGTCAATCCACAGCTGAATCCAGTCATTTTAATGATTGACTTATTTTGTAAAAGTGTGACTTTCTAATTGCTGAGTAGTTCTTAGTAAAGGTTTTCCTATTTCAAGTTTTCCTATAGCACTTGCTGAAAAAACTAAAATATCAGTGTTTTGTTTGCTACATAAGCAGATTCCATTTGGAGGATTTTCAAGGAACAATATACTACAGGCCAAAATGATCATTTGAAGAGCAAGTACCATAAGATTCAAACACTAACAGCAAAACACACACACACACACACACACACACCCCCTCAGAAGCAGTAAGCCTACCAAACAATCAGTGGGGTCACTGATGAGTGAGATGCTAAAGGAGCACTGAAAGAAGACAAGGCCATTGAAGAGAAGCTAAATGAATTCTTTGCATTAGTCTTCACTGTAAAGAATGTGAGGGAAATTCTCACCTGAGCTATTCTTTTTATGTAACAAATCTGAGGAACTTTCCCAGACTGAAGTGTCAATAAAGGTTCTTTGGGAATAAAATAATAAATTTAACAGTAATATGTCACCAGGACCAGGTGGTATTCATACAAGAATTCTGAAGAAACTCAAATATGAAGTTGCAGAACTACTAATTATGGTATGTAACCTATCATGTAAATCAGCTTCTGTACCAGATGACTGGCGGATAGTTAATGTGACACCATTTCTTTTGAAAAAGGCTCCAGAGGTGATCCTGGCAATTACAAGCCGGTAAGCCTAACTTCGGTACTAGGCAAACTGGTTTAAACTATAGTAAAGAATAGAATTATCAGACACATAGATGAACATGATGTGTTGGGGCAAGGTTATCACAGCTTTTGTAAAGGGAAATCATGCCTCACCAATCTATTCGAATTCTTTGAAGGGGTCAACAAACATGTGAACAAGGGTGGTCCAGTGTATCTAGTGTACTTGGACTTTCAGAAAGCCTTTGACAAGGTCCTTCACCAAAGGCTCTTAAGCAAACTAAGCAGTCATGAGATAAGAGGGAAGGTCCTCTTGTGGATCAGTAACTGGTAAAAATACAGGAAAGAAAAGGCAGGAATAAATGGACAGTTTTCAGAATGGAGAGAGGTAAATAATGATGTTCCCCAGAGATCTATACTAGAATCAGCATTGTTCAACATACTCAGAAATGATCTGGAAAGGGGGTACACAGTGAAGTGTGAAAGTTTGCAGACAATACAAAATTACTCAAGATAATTAAGTTCAAAGCAGACTGTGAAGAATTACAACGGGATTTCACAAAACTGGGTGATGGGGCAACAAAGCAGCAGATTAAATTCAATGCTGATAAATGCAAAGTAATGCATACTGGAAAATATTATCCCAATTATACATACAAAATGATGGGGTCTAAATTAGCTGTTACCACTCAAAAAAGAGATTTTAGAGTCATCATGGATAGTTCTCTGAAAAACATCATCTTCTCGATGTGCAGCAGCAGTCAAAAAAGCTAAGTGAATGTTAGGAACCAACAGGAAAGGGGTAAATAAGAGAAAAAATCATAATGCTGCTATATAAATCAATGATACACCACCCCTTGAATAATGCATGCAGTTCTGCTCACCCCACCTCAAAAACGTATTAGAAATGGAAAAAGTACAGTGGAGGACAATAAAAGTGATTAAAGGTATGGAACAGCTTCTGTATGAGGAGAGATTAAACATACTGGGACTGTTCAGCTTGGAAAAGAGATGACTATGGGAGAATATGATGGAGATCTATAAAATCATGAGTGGTTTGGAGAAAGTGAAGAAGGAAGAGTTATTTACCCCGTCACATAACACAGAACCAGGGGTTACCCAAAGAAATTAATAGGCAGCAGATTTAAAACAAACAAAAGGAAGTCTTTCTTCACACAATGCACAGTCAATATGTGGAACTTGTTGCCTAGGGATGTTATGAAAAGAATTAGATAAATTCATGGAGGATAGATCCATCAATGGCTATTAGCTAAGATCAGGGATGCAACCCCATGCTCTGGTTGTTCCTAAGCCTCTGACTGCCAGATGCGGGGACTGGATGACAGGAGATGGATCACTTGATGATTGTCCTGTTTATTCCCTTTGAAATTTCTGGCACTGGCCATTGTCTGACCCGTTATAGCCATTTTTATATTCTTATATAATTTAGCACATCTGTTAACCATGCACTTGCAGCTGGGGTAATCAGCAGAAATAATTTATAAATTAGGTGCAATGTATAAACTGAATATCCCTTGCCTTTTAGTAGGATAGATGTAATAAAACGCAACATTATCAATATTACATTTCATTCCGTCTTAATTTTGGATTCCCCGCTCCCAAGTCTGACAGGGAAAGTTATACTTAAAACAGCATCAGACTAGAGTCTTCATTCTTTATATAAATTATAAATCACAGCAAAATACTGAAATAGTAGCCAAATTTTTCTTTTTCAAACTCTTAAAATCCATAATTTTCCATAATTAGCCCCTATTCTCCGGGAAGGTTGTTTTCTTAAATGATGACATCCAGGGCCCCCAAAATACCCACTCTTCCCACCCCAAATAATGGGACCATAGAACCAGCCCTTATTGCAGTACTTTGCATTTTAGTTTGCACGGTACCTTGCAAATGTGCTGGACGCTATGGTAGAGGTGCTTCAGAAATCCTAAAATGCATTAGTAGAAGCACTGTTGTAAGTTGTGCTGTGTGTGGATACATCAGAATGGTTCTTCCAAAACCAGTATTTCTGTGTGGCTGCTCTAAATGGTTAAAAATGATGTAACAAACCATTTTACGTAATGAAATCTCTGAAATGGCTTCCTCACTTAGGGTAGGGTGTCTTCACTGTACAGTTAGTCCAGGTGATTGGCACCCAGATCTGAGTACCCAGGTGTGAGCAGCCACTGCAATGCCCTACATGAGTCTCTGTGTCTTCACTGGTGCTACTGTCCCCTGTGTGTATCACTAGGATTCTGGGAGTATTTGCCAAGGTTCTTTGTACTGCAGGAAGCTGAGCCTCTGATTCTTTCCAAATGAATTATGGGAGGACGTGTCTGTCCTCCTGGGCATGCAAGGGGAATTGTGGGAAGGCACTGGAGAACTATCAATACTCAAATGTCTTAGCCTGTACCCTCAATGAAAAATATACAGGTTACCAGCCTGAGTGAAAGCAGAACCCAGGCTCTAACCCATACCTCTGCCAGCTATCATGGGGTCAAGGCACCACTAAGAGGTGTGATTGTGGATGGGAGATGGGCTAGGGGCAACACTCAGGTAAGAGCCCAGGCTAACTTTGCAGTGAAGTCACACCCTAAGAGGAGGCGGGCAGCTGGCAGCATTACTACCAAAGCAGTGCTCTTCAATAAAATAGGCTGGAGCTGTAAGAGTTTATACAAGCAAGAGAGTTCTTGCTTTAACAAGAGGTCTGGCTGGATGAATCTATGTTGGAGGCCTCATGGCAGGGCTGGACTAACTAGCTGCAAGAAATTTGGAGTCCTCCTTAAGGAGGGTTTTGATTAAGCTTTTACTATCTTGTTCTGCAAAACATTACTGAACTCGAAAGGTACATTTATTTTTTAATATCTGGCAATTCTTTTCATGTAAGCAATTGTGTCTAGAATGTCATAGTTTTCTACTGGAAATGCTGTTCTGGGAGAAAACAGAAGTTGACAGCTGAACAGGTTTTGTTCATGAATTTTTGTTATTCTTGTCTTTTCAAAGTGCACTCCCTTCTTTCATAAGCAACCTTCCTTCCACAGACCAACCCCGCAATAACCTCTCCACAAACTGAGCTGAATGGGACTATGTGATGGACTTAATCCTATCACCTGGAAGGCAAGAGAGAGAACCCCAATTAGTTGTGTGCCACACTTGGGTGGAGGGGTGATTAACTAAGTGCCTCCTGGCTAGAGGAAGTGGAGTTATGCCTTATAAGTAGACTAAGGGGGCTAAGCTATGCAGAAAGATTGCCAAAAAGAGATAGGTCTCTGGTGGAGAGAAGCCCTGGGATAGGGTTTAACAGACAGGAAACAATGGAGGAAGAACACTACAGGACCACATTAGGCTCCAACTGGGCAAACCCTGAGGCAGAGCCAACAAGAGAATTACAGGGAAGCCTGAGAGGGGAGGAAAGATTATAAGTTTGAAAATGTGTTTAAACTTTCATTTGGAAGTGTTTGTGCTTCCCTGGAGGAGGTTTAGATTTTCATGTGACTTGGCTGGACGGCCCAAACCACAGAATATGCAGAAGGAGAAGATGCAGGCTGATAGAGGACGTTGCAGGTTCTGGGGAGCCTACTAGGTGACAGACGAGGACCCCATGCAACACTGCAACCACAGATGAGGGGGTGCCCACGAAAGCATGCCACTACACGCTCTTTTGGGACTACATTAAAGCTGCTCCTTACTCTGCTAGAGGAAATGGTGCATAGTGATACATGGTACTCCTCCTATGGTATAAGTGTACTACATCTAATGAACTCTGAACCTCCAGCAAGCCAAGGAGCAAGAAACTGAAGTTGGAGAATCAAATTCTAATCTACTGTGTGGCAACATGTAGTCAACCCTGAATGGTATCTAAATGCCAAAACTACACAAAAATACATCATGTTTTCTTATTTCCTCCATTTGGAAGTTAAACAATAAAATTAGATTATTTGCCAATAACCGGAATGTTCTTATCAAATCATCTGCACATTTCCATACTCAGACTTGGTGAGGCACTTGCATAACACCAGAGAATGGGGAAAATACAGCAGAAATCCAGACAGGGAACAACGGCTTATAACATGGGATCATCATCTAAAGCCACTTCATTGTGGTCAAGACACTTGATATCCCCGATCAGGATTTTTTCCCCCCGAACTTACTTCTTAATTCCTCCTTCTTCCTTTAGTATTGCTCGTTTGTTCTTATCCACAGTAAGATTTAGTAGAACTCCACAGGCAGAAAAGCAGACATCTTGATGTTTGGCATCAAGCAAAGCAATCATGAACTTGTATACTGGATTGTACAGTAGGAAACAAAATCATCCTCAAGAAACATGGACTTGCACTATACTGTATTTATTACATTTGTATGCTTAGAGGACAGTAAGAAGCATTTAACTGAAGCACACAGAACTACCTGAAAATGTTACCTGATGACATGTTGTTGTAATGTGGCTAGAGTAGTCGGAGATTGGATATCAGCCATAACCCCATGAAGTTTGAGTACTGATTCCCCTAATCCCCCAAAAGGAATTCTAGTTGCCTTTTCTATTTGTGTTTTCATATTAAGTTGGTATATTTTTACTGTTGGTTTTGCCAAACTGAAACTAAAACAATACTTCAATTGATATTGGATACTACATCCTGATATTGGAATGAATCGTAGGGCCAAATTTTTCAAACTGTGATACCTAAAAATTAGGTACATAAATCCATCTTTTGGGCACCAGAGGTGCTGAACTCCCATTTACTTCAGTAAGAGCTACAGGTGCTTATCAGTAGGGCTCCGTGTCTGTCACAGAGGTTGTGGAAGTCACGGATTCTGTGATTTTCCACAACCTCCATGACTTCTGCAGGGGCCAGTGGGCCTGACTCCAGGGCCACCCAAGCAGCTAGCTCTGGGGCCAGCTGCTGGAGCAGCCCTGGGGACAGCCACACCAGTTGCAGCTGCTCCAGCTGGATGCCCAGGGATTGCTGCCGGGTCCGCAGCTGCTCCGGCCACTCGCCCGCCCAGGGACTGCTGCCCAGGGCCGCGGCTGCTCTGGCCAACTGCTTGGGAATTGCTGCTGGGACCACTGGAGCAGTGGCTGTCTCCGGGGCTGCTCTAGTGGTCTGTGGCCCCCAGCAGTTGGTGCTGCTGGCCCTGGGTGCACCCCCCCCCCCACCACATTTAATCACAGATATTTTTAGTATAAGTCATGTACAGGTCAAGGGCCATGAATTTTTGTTTATTGCCC
The DNA here is from genome assembly GCA_037349315.1 of Chelydra serpentina. Taxonomy (NCBI): domain Eukaryota; kingdom Metazoa; phylum Chordata; order Testudines; family Chelydridae; genus Chelydra; species Chelydra serpentina. The sequence continues at coordinate 53,732,511 of JBAIAC010000010.1, forward strand.
CTGACCTGTCCATTACTTTTATTAAAAATACCATGACTAAATCATAGCCTTACTTATCACCTCTGAAAAATCAAGCCACTTATATCTGGATGCCTAAAAAGGGGTTTAGGTACTTAATGACAGGCACCGAAGTTTGGACATTTTGTCCGTTGTGCCTAGCAACAGCCACATCTGAACATGCCCCTAGCCTGGGGCAGAGCTCCAGATAAGAGAGAAATGCCATTATAGTCCAAGAAATTTAGAGAGAGGCGGTATTTAGTTAAACTTTTACAAGATACTTTCTCCAGATTGCAAAGATCTGGCATTTGCCCTAAAGCTCCTCTGCCATGAAAAGGAAAAAAGTGATGAGATTGCTGGCATCTTACACCTTACCCAGAGACAAACGGGAGCTCTTTCTTGGTGAGGTTGATAAATGTTTTAAGATGCATGTCATAGAATGCTGTACACACTGTCACATGTGGGAACCTGAGACCCACAAATGTGAACCCTTATGAATACTTAAGCTGGAGTTTCATTTTACACAGAACCATTGAGGACATCTAGTCAAAGTGAACTTTAGGAATCTGGGGAGCCAGGGGAAAATTTCAAGACTATTTATTATTATTTTAAAGAACAAACAACTTCTGCGGGCGTAGATTTTTTCTTGCACGAAGAAAAATGTATTCCCGCACTCATTATCTAAGTTTTAATAACATTCATCTAAATTAAACCAATACATGCTGTTTCTGGTGTAGCTATTAGATTTTTCAGTGCCACATTACATGCTTGTATGTTTCGAGTTATAGATGCTGACTGGCACAGGTGCCTATATAAAGAGCTTACACAGAATCACTACTAATGCAAGAGTAACTTACCCTTCCTCTGTATGATGAAGTCACAGATTTCAAGGTATTGGGAAAGATTGCCAAAGACTCTAACAGCCTCCAGAATTCCATCCATATTGCTGCTCATTAGCAGCTTTAGAAGCACTATTTGTTTGCAGGGAAACAAAAAAGGTACAGTTATCATTACTTATAATCTATATAGCACCAAATGTGCCAGTAGGCTCTTTACATGAGAATGTAAAGAATTATACATTCTTATATGAGAATCCTGCCTTGAAGGGTTCTCAAAACTAAATGGACAAAGTAAACATGGGAGTGGTGAGGGGGTTGGATGAAAAGACAGGACAGTCAGACAGAAAGGTGATGCTTAGAGAACATATATTGTTGGTTCTATTTTAATCATCTGTTTAGTCAACACTTCCTTGAAAGGAGGAGTAGGGTTTGTGTTTTAAGGAGGGTTGTGAAGGGGACAATGGGCAGAGACAGAATTTCCAGACACAGAAAGTGGATTGGATAAGAATGGTATAAGACGATGCACACAGCAGTTAATTTGGCAACTGGGGTTCAGTGAAGGGGGTAAGTGGAGGAGTGAAATGAGACTAAAGCATATGGGTCTGGGAGGAGCTAAGTTGTGTGGGCCTTTGAGACTTGTCAAGGGGAGAAAAGCTGGTGAAGAGACCCGAAGAAGGGCTATGCACAGTTGGAGTGATGGGCAAGGTAGATTATTTTGCTTTGTTTTTGCTGTGATGTTTTGAATGGATTGAGGTGAGAATTCAGAAGGCCAAAGAGGAGTCAACCTCCATAGTGTAGGAGAGAAATGACCAGGGCTTGGAAAGGGGAATTTTGCAGTAGGAACAGAGAAATGGAGGATTCTCAGACATTCTAGCAGGAAAACTGCAGGATTTAGGGTCTGTTTGTGGGAGAGAAGAAGAGGGAATCACAGGGGATATCAAGATTGCAAGTTAATCTCACCGGAAGAATGGTAAAGTTGCTGACAGTGATAAAGAAGAGAGGGATAGATGATGATAAATGCATCCCTTATTCAGCTAATATTACCACTGATGGCAATGGAAGTTTTGTCTTTGTTAAGGATTGCGGGACCGGATCCTTAATGACCCAAGATCTATCAGGGATGTCACATCTTTATATAAATACAATATTTATATTAAAAATACAAATATTTTCTTAGTAACTAGTTTGTGCCATCAAAACATATACATTTAGAGAGGTGGTACTGTTTAGCAATAATCATTCAACTATAAATCTTGCTTCCCCATCAGTTCTCCTGTAAATCTGGACACATTCTAAGGGTGTTATCAGCATTAAAACTTCCAACTATCTTTTTACTCTCCTCATTTTGAAAAAGTGAACTTAAATGTACAGTACAGTTCCATGAAAGAATAATGCTTTTCCTGAGTACAACAGATTGTCAATAGAGCGATTCTGATTACAGAATAGAAACAGTAAGCTTTATATAGCATATGACAGTTCATATAATATCTGCTCACTGGAGGCAAAAAATGGTTACTAACCTGTTCTGTTGTTCTCTGATATGTGCTGCACATGTCCATTCCACGACCCATTCTCCTTCCCCTCTATATCGGAGTCTGTCCAATATGAAGGAACTAAGAAGGGTTGGTGGCAGCTCTGCCCTTTATACCATTATACAACAGCACAAGGTAGCAGAGGACACATGAACCGCCCCGACAATGGTCATGACTGCACACACCTGAAGTGGAATGGATGTGTTCAATACATATCAGAGAACAACAGAAACAGAACAGGTTTGTAATTGTTTTTTCTTCTTCAAGTGATTGCACGTGTCCATTCCACTTCAGGTGACGTTCAATCTGGAGGCAGGATTGTCATCTACCTGAATAACGATTGAAAGACTACACATCCAAATCTTGTCTCATCTCTAGACTATTGAAAAATGGCACAATGAGAAGCAAAAGTTTGCACTGAAGACCAAGGTACCGCTCTACAAATGTATAAAATAGGCACATGGGCTAGAAAGGCTGCAAAGGCACGTGAGATTGGTTGAATGAGCTAGCACTCTATTTGATGGAGTCACATTGCCCATGTCATAGCACCAAGAAGAGATCCACAACAAGGTTCTTTGAGACGAGTCTGGAAGGCCCTTCATTCTTGTCTGTAATTGCCACAAACAATTGTGAAGACGATTTAAACAGTTTATTCCTGTCTGAGTAAAATGCTAATGCTTCCCTAACATCTAATATGTGGAGTCTTTCATCATCCTTATGAGCATGAGGCTTAAGGAAGACATTTGGTAAATATATTGTCTGATTGATATGGAAGTGAGAAACCAATTTGGTCAGAAATTTCAGATAAGGACATAGGTATACATTGTCCTTGTAGAGGACTGTTCAGAGGGTCAGGCACCAAAGCTCATAATTCACCCACTCTCCTGACAAATGTGACTGAATGAAAGTAGCCTTCTTGATGGCAGAGATGGAGTAATGAACAAGTAGTCAGCAGTTCAAAGAGAGGACCCATTAGCTTTAACACCACATTCAAGTCCCAAGAGGGAATAGGATCTTCTAATTTGTGAATAAAAATGCTCCAAACCCTTCAGAAACCTGAGTGACATATGCCTGGAGAAACTGAATGATTATCAATTGAGGGGTGGAAAGCAGAGATAGGTGGACTATGATGGAACTAATGGCAAGGCCTTGCTGTTTCAGGTATAATAAATAGTCCAGAACATGCTGACTCGGAGCCCAGATTGGGGAAATCCTTTTTTGCTGGGACCAGACAGAGAATCTTTTCCATTTAGACAGGCAAATATACCCAGTAGAAGGTTTTTTTTACTACTCAAGAGGACATCCTGTACTTCCTTTGAATAGATCTTCTCCTGAGGTGTTAGCCACAAAGTATCCAGGCTGTTAGGTGAAGGGCCTACAGGTTGGAATGGAGGAGGTGACCATGGTCCTGTGAGATGTGGTAAGAGTGGAAAACTAATGCTGGCGAGGCCACATTGGAGCTCTGAGCATGACTCAAGTGTGATCCTGCTTGATTTTAACATCACTCTGGGTAGGAGTGGAACTGGAGGGAACGAGCACATCAGCTTCTCTGACCAGGGCAACAGGAGAACGCCAGAGAGAGCTCCAGGCTGTGACCTGCTCGTGAACCAAACTGCTGCCACTTCCTGTGATTTTGGTTGCAAAACAGGTTTAAGTGGGGAATCTCCCACAGTTGGAAAATAAACAGCGCAGGGTGACACTTTGCTGAGGGGGGGCAGCAGCCCAGGGCCCCACCACCAGTCTGGGCAGGGGGTGGCTTGGGGCCCTGCCACCACTGCCGAACCACTGCTCCAGAGCAGTGCCAGGGACCAGCTCTCTGGGGCTGCCAGAGCAGCTGCTGGTGTGGCTGGCTCCAGGGTTTCCCCAGCTGCTGGGGTGGTACTGGGGTCATTCATACCAGCACTGCAAAATTCAAGGTGGTCATGGAAAGTCACGGAAGTCATGATTCGCAGCCTTAACGATGGGTCTGAGACCTGCTTTTACTTTTTGCTTAGCAAGTAGCAAGAATAAGTGTAACCGAGGAAAGTCCTCTATGGCTCCCAACCAGAAGAGAGATTGTACCTTCTGAAGGAGAACTGCCTTGTAAGAGTGATCCGTGAAAAGGAACCAGGATGGGGGGGTAGAAATTAACTGAAGCGTGTTTCCCAGTTCCACCATGCTTAAGATTCACTAGTCTGAAGTGATGCAGGTCCAAGCACTTAAATAGTGAGACAGTCTATTGGAAAACACTGGGGCAGGAGAAGCCGTCAAACAGGAAACTGGTAGGCTGTCCTTGACGAGCAAGTCGAATTGACAGCTTGGTGTTTCCACTTTGGACAAGCTGGCAGCAGATGAAAAAGTAGGCAGAAGTAGTCTCCTTCTTTAACAGTTGCCTCTCTTTCTAGGCTGGTATGGTGGCAAGGTGTAAAAGAAGCATACTGATGAGGCTGTTGGGGACAGAACTGTTGCTTCTTTGGGAGAGGTGTATAAATGCCCATAGACTTAAGTGAACTGCTAGAGTCTTTGACGCTATGCAGCTTGTAGTTGGTCTGCTGCGAAACAAGCGTCAGTCCCTCAAAAGCAAGGTCCTGGATGGCTTGTTGGCTCTCTTGAGGAAGAGCTGATGATTGGAGTAATGAACATCTGTGCACTGTGATGGCCGACACCACGGCTCTAGTCGCAGAATCCACAGCATCTAATGCAGCCTGAAGCAAGATCCTGGACACCATCTTTCCCTCAACCACCATGGCAAGAAAACTCTTGTCCCATCTCCTCTGGCAACTTGTCCATGCTTTTTAAGTATATACATCATGAGTTAATTAAAATATTCAGAAAGTTCTTTTAAGTTCCCCATAAAGGCCAGGCACTTTGAAACTCATGTAGCTCACAAATCACTTAAGGTCCACAATCCTCTTTCTTGTGCTCACTACTGCCAGTGAAATAACAAGCAGATTTGTCCTAACTGGCAATGATGAACACTGCAGCTAGTCTGAAAGCTTTTTCTGCTGGCTGCTTCCTGTTCAGCAGTTTTACGTGAGTAGCTCACATGACACCACTATATTTTCCAGCACAAACAAACTGGTCTCCAGCATTGCCTAGGAGTCATGAATTGCCCTGTTAATTTTCAGTGCACAGTCAAGACTGCTGCAGGAGCCAGCATTCATCAGCCTTCACAGGAATCTTCTGCAGTGAAAGAGGGAATCACTGAAACCTGCCCCTCTTCATGTAAGGGAGTATGCCAATGAGACCCTTCCACTCTTCCTTTCTTTCCCCACAGAGAAGAGAGAACAGTTTGGTCTCATTCACATCCACTGTTCTCTCTAAGCTGTGCACGTGTGCGCGCGCACACAGATCCTAAACCCCGCGCACACGGCGAAACACCGCGCACACAAAAATTTGCATAGGAGACATTTTTTGCGCACACGGCCTGTCAAAAATTAGAGGGAACATTGTTCACATCCTTCCTTTGGATGTTGCTATACCAGAGAGGACTTACACCGTGGCTCAGCCTTCTTAAGTGATATATTTTTTGTCTTTGGAACGCACCTGACTGCATCACACAGCAGGATTTCTCAACATGTTTCCTGGGGTAAGCAACTGTCAGGCCCGCCTGCTACAAGGACTGCATCTCTCCTACAAATTACTTAGCTCAAACAGTGAAATGAAGGGAAGAGAGGAATGTGGGTGGTGGCAGGGATGGTGATGAGACTGACAACACAGGCTGACAATAACTGATACAGTCTATGGTGTGGTCTCAGAGCTGGAATTTGGCTCCTGGCCAATAGTTATTAGGCGGCATTGGCCCTAGGCTATTTCTAAATTTGGATTTTCACCACTGAACAGTTTTCTACACTTCTGCAAATTCATCTGATCAGCAAACTTGTAGGACTGCACTTCATACTGAAATGCAAAATACTGTTAAAAAGATGAGAGAAAAGTATTAAAGCCTCATCCCCTATAACAAAAAACACAAGGAAGCATTGCCTAGTGCAGCCATGGTAAAAATGACATCATCTTACTTCCCAGATCTGCGCCCTATATACAGTCAGTTATATCCGCTTACGTTAGTTACAAATGTATTAATTTTTTTCGCCTATTAGCACTGCAGGAGAATGGGGGAATGAGATGGATTCCATTCTGGCTCATCAGACAGCTACACCATTGCTACCTAGAGAGGAAACGTGGCCTAGCAGAGAGGGCACTGGGCGGAAAGTCAGGAGACATGGGTTCCAGTTCCTGGTTCTGCCATCAATCTGCTGTGTAGACTTGGGCAAGAGGCTTCCCATCTATGTGCCCCCCCCCCTTTTTTTACCCTTTGTTTGTTTTGTCTGTTTCGACTGTATCCTCTTCAGGGACTCTTACTGTATGTGCAGTATCTAGCACAGTGAGGCCCCAAACTCAGATGCAGCATCCAGGCACCAACACCACAACTACTTCATCATCATCATCATCAAATTTCCAGGGCTGAGGGGTTTGATCTTTTAAAACTTTTTACTTGTAAATTGAGCAAATCTGAACTGGAGTTGAAAAATCATACAACACCCCATAATACTATTTTTACATTTTAGATATTGAAGTTTTCAACAGCTTTACCAAAAATCGCATAACAGAAAATAATCTGGTAAGTAAGTGATTTTTGCGGGGAGAAAGGCTGTTTTTGCCAACAATGTAATGATTTCACAGAGTTCTAAAGATGAGGGTCTGGCATTGGATGCATGCAGGGATTCTCTTCAGCTATGGGAAAAATTTGCCCATCTAAATTCCTATAGTATACCACAAAATATTATAATGACTCTTTTCCACATTGCCCTAACATAATCAAAACATACGCCTTACCCGGATATTCTAAAAGACGTACAGAAGGAATTAATTTTTAAAAACCTTACACTCCGCAATGTGTAGCTTCTTGTCTTCGATTACAGAATTCCTCGCTTTGTAGTAGGATAAATTGTTGATTGTTGCAGTAGCGTTGATCACCAGCTCCTCACAGTCATCAACTGACTTGTATTCTGATATTTAAAAAATCATATACATCAGTCTTGCCTTAGAACATTGATTACAGCTGAACAAAATTAATTCACAGCGTGGAGTGTTGTGGCATCCAAACTCTGCGCACACAAGGGTTATACTGGTAATCTGCCTGAACTCTGGGGGATTACAACTAATTTGCATGAAGTGAAGCAGATTGCTCTGCCCAAGATAAACCAGTCTGCTAGGTAGAGCTGGACAAAAGGATGAATAAAACATATATCCTGATTTTCAACCAGCTCTAATATTAGGGGCTGTGGACTCTGAGGCCTGCACTTCTGTAGTACAGTAGAACCTCAAAGTTACAAATGCCTCGGGAACGGAAGTTGTTTGTAACTCCGAAACGTTAATAACTCTGAACAAAACGTTAGTGGTTCTTTCAAAAGTTTACAACAAGCATTGACTTAATACAGCTTTGAAACTTTAGAATGCAGAAGAAAAATGATGCTTTTAACCATCTTAATTTAAATGAAACAAGCACAGAAACAGTTTCCTTACCTTGTCAAATCTTTTATTCCCCCCACTAAACTTTCCCTTCATTTTTCAGTAGTTTAGGTTTAACACAGTACTGTACTGTATTTCTTATTTTTTCTCTTCTGTCTCAGCTGCTGTGTGATTGCATATTTCCAGTTCCAAATGAGGTGTGCGTTTGACTGGTCAGTTTGCAACTCTGATGTACTATTGTAACAGGATTGCATTTAGTTTGAATGCTACTTGGTAGCTGCCTCCATTCTAAGTGCATCTCTACTGCAGTTACAGTGCAACCTAATACTATTACAAACAAACAAAAACTTGTAGCAAAGACCTGGTGAATGCTGGCACTGTTTAAATTGTTTTTGCTCTTAAACCTATATAAAAGCAGGATGGAAACAATTTATAGTTCCAGCCATCATGCGGCTAGTATGCCAAACTATTCCATTTTTCAGCAAGATGAGTTATAGCTGCCAGCAGCAACAAGTAACTCAGAAATGCTAATAAAAGCTCCATCCTCCAAGCTCTTCATATACAGAACTCCCCTTGATTTGGATAATAGTGTTTAAAATATACTGGCATGTAAGTTTTGCAGATCGTGTCTGCTGTACCAAGGCAGAACCAAGCAGAATGTGCTTGCAGAAACAGATCCTTAATTACAAAATTTTTGTTTTAAAAAAATCCTCTTCTTATTTAGGGAGGAGGCAAGAAGGCAATCTCACTATACGAGTTTTCAGTCTGAGACATGTTCAAAAGAAAATTCCCCCGTTTACCAATCTTTTTGTGTAGTCTGGTTTATTCTTAATAATCTGATCTATAAATCCTATCAGGGCATAAGGCTCCTTTGAATGCCTTGCAGGAAAGATGCTGTAAAGTTTAGTATGAAGGTGATAATTCGGCTACTGTTTAAAGTAAGGTATCAGAGGGGTAGCCGTGTTAGTCTGGATCTGTAGAAGCGACAAAGAGTCCTGTGGCACCTTACTGACTAACAAACGTATTGGAGCATAAACTTTGGCGGGCGAATATCCACTTCGTTGGATGCGAAAGCTTATGCTCCAATACGTCTGTTAGTCTATAAGGTGCCACAGGACTCTTTGTCGCTTCTTGTTTAAAGTAAGTTAGTCTATACACTGCAAATATTAACAGTAGCAAATTGATTTTCATATTTCAACAACATGGCAGATTTAATTAAGGCTCTTCCAATAAGAAAAGCTGAAGTAATTAAGTACTGTACCTGCCTGACAGACTGAATGAAAATAATACATGAAAAAAACAAACATAATATACAAACTTTACCTAGCACCGTAACAAGCAATGCCACAATGTGATGGTTAGCTGCCAGAACAGCACCTACACTAGGATGAATGGAGAGATTGGCAAGCACTCTTATCAGTTTTATAAGGATATCTTCTGCTTCTGAAGGATGCTTTTGTTTTGATTTGTTTTCTTCTCCTTCATGTTTCTTTTTTTTTGCATTCAAATCAAGTTCATTGTAGGTTTGGAATAATGATATCAGGGTGTCAGCACTTCCTTTCTCTTTAAAAAATTGTTCACGGGCCTGGTTGTTCTTCGCTGTTAAATTGCCAAGGATGAAAACAACACGGACAACTAAATCCTGCAATAAAATAAACAAACTCTGTTACACCGAGAGAAAAGTTGAAGTTGCTAGTGATTTGAAAAATATCAATATTTCATGTATTTCACAATTAAATTAAAAGCAGTTCCACTGCAAATGGAGGAACACTAAATACAGCAAAAAAGGAAATAATCTTTGATGCTGTATTTGATTACCCAGTTTAGGGAGGAGATTAAAAAAAAAACAACCCAACAAAGGCACAGAGCTCTAGTACCATAGAGGTTATTAATCATGGGGGTCTCCTAAATAGAAGTAGTCTATTTCTATCAAATGACCAACAACCCAACAGGATAATAGGACAACATTTCAGATGGATATTCTAGTTATGTAAATGGGGGTTTAATCAGTCTCCCAAATAAGCAGAGGGTTGCTTTGATGACCAATAGACACCATATATATATCTTCCTACTGTATGTTCCACTCCACTTCCCTTGCATATGCATCTGATGAAGTGGGCTTTAGCCCACGAAAGCTTATGCCCAAATAAATTTGTTAGTCTCTAAGGTGCCAGAAGTACTCCTCGTTCTTTAAATCCAACAATGAGAATTCTGTTCAGATGGTGTCTATAAAGGTTTTTTTCCTCCTGGCATTACTCTTTTAAATAAAGTGTGTGTGTGGAGGTGAATCAAGAGCCCAATGAAAAAGGTCTAGTCTGCTATGTCACCGACCTACCAAATCCTAATATTACATCTCTCTTATTGCCTTCATTTTGACCGCCATAGGGATACAGCAATTTGTGTGATGCAGGAGCTGACTGACTCAGCTGTCATCCCAAAACAATACCCCCAATTCCCAACAGCTTTTAATTTAACAATATGGGCTGGTTTAGCTTTCAGAATTCTCCTTGTTTTCTCTCCCAAAGATGAAATTACTCAAAAGATTACTCCACCCCCATCAAAACCTGGCTAGTTTCCAAAACGGAAAGTTCAAGTACTGGCTTTGTTTCAACCGTACAGGGAAAGAAGGGGCAATCCCAAGTGCAGCATAGTTAGGGGTAGATTAACTGTTAAATGACTGTACTTGCACTAAACCACTGCTTTGGCAAACACTCTACATGTTGTTTTTCTTGAAATACAGGAGTCCCATTCAGACACTGTAATCCCCCAAGGAATAAATCCCATACTTTATCAAGAGACATTCAAAGAATGGCAACTTGTTACTGTACATGTATTAACATTTGATAGAGAATTCTTTTTGCAATTTAATCAATGGATCACATATTCCTCCACTAATAATTTCTCCTCTTTTGAACCACTCCCACAAGGCTTTGCATCACAGAGATACACCTATGTCCAAAGACAAGAAGATGAGCTTCAGAGTTCATCACAACTACTAATGAACTTGCCAGGCAGGGGTCATCACTGAGTGACCTCTAGTCTCTCTCCCCCACTTTGGGCTAGACACTGTACGACTCTCTAAGACATTGCTCCCACTATTATTATTCTGCAAACATCTGAATGTCACCAACAAAAGATATGTATAAACATTTTTATTTTATAAGTAACTGTCTAGAAGCTTTTTATCTAAGCCATCGCAATCCCCAATGGAAGCCTTCCCACAAAGGCTACATAGAATTTGTTGTTTAAAACAGCTGATGAATCAGAAGACAGAAGTGAAAAAAAAAAGGCAGTCTAGTTTAACTTGCTTTATACTGACTTTCTAATTTTGATTAAAACAGTACCAGCTTAGCAACAGCTCTAGCCAATCAGGAAATAGACAGACAGGTACTGCAAAGCAATCAATTTAACTGATATTTTAAGAAGTGTGATCTCAGCTATGTTTTCCACCTACAGACTATGAAACAAGCCTACAAGTTATTTCTTTTTAGCATAGCACATCCTGTTTTAAAAGTATTACAGAAGTTTCATTATCATCCACTGAGAGAGTTTAAATAACAGTCAAATACAAGAAATGCAGATGCGACTTTATATTGCTTAGAAATTATAGGCTATATTTGTATGTATTTTTGGCTAAATTTTCAAAAATGTGCATGCCATATGTACAACTAAGCTGAGTAATGTGAAAACCAAAAACCACTGGTCAAACAGCCATGCATGGAGTTAGAGATGAATGCCACTTTGAAAGCAGTTACAAGAATAAATATACATAGACACATGGGATATTTCCACATCTGAAAAAAAAATCAGCAGTAGGCGGAGCTAGTATATAGCCAAACATTTGGAATATTTACTGAGAAAGCATGCAGGCATTTCAGGCATATTTGCAAATAAACTAAATACATAAGTATTTATCAGGTTGATTTGTACAACACCAGTAAAGCCCTAAGTAGATACAAAAATTTGGATCCACATCTAATCCGTGATCTGCAAGGATGGTGAACAATACAACCACATCTGCATCTGCGGATGCAGATCCCTGCAGATATAAAGCAGATATGTGAATTTGCAGGGCTCTAAACATAGGTTTCAACAGGTAAGACATACCTTTTGAAACTAGCGCACACAGATTTAGTACTGAAGACAGAAGAAAAGACGGTTACTCACCATTGTAACTGTTGTTCTTGGAGATGTGTTGCTCATATCTATTTCAATTAGGTGTGCGTGCGCCGCGTGCACGATCCTCGGAAGATTTTTACCCTAGCAACACTCGGTGGGCCAGCTGGCGCCCCCTGGAGTGGCGCCGTTGCAGCACCCGATATATACCTCAGCCGGCCCAGCGCCCTCTCAGTTCCTTCTTGCCAGCTACTCCGACAGTGGGGAAGGAGGGCGGGTTTGGAACAGATATGAGCAACACATCTCGAAGAACAACAGTTACAACGGTGAGTAACCGTCTTTTCTTCTTCGAGTGATTGCTCATATGTATTCCAATTAGGTGACTCCCAAGCCTTGCCTAAGCAGTGGGGTCGGAGTGAAATACCGCAGAATGCAGGACTGCTGAACCAAGCACAGCGTCCTCTCTGGATGCTGGACTATGGCATAATGAGGGGCAAAGGTGTACCCTGATGACCAGGTTGCTGCCCTATATTTCTCCTGCCAGGAAGGCGGAGGACGAGGCATGAGCTTGGCTGGAGTGGGCAGTAAGGTGCGTGGTGGGAACACCAGCCAAGTCGTAACCCGCCCGGATGCACGAAGTGATCCGGGATGAGATGCGTTGGGAGACCGGGAGGCCCTTCATCCGGTCTGCCACAGCAACAAACAGTTAAGTCGTTCTCCGAAAGGGGCTTTGTCCGCTCGATGTAGAAGGCGAGGGCCCTACGGACGTCCAGGGAGTGAGGTTGTTGCTCCCTTGGAGAAGCATGCGGCTTCGGGTAGAAGATCGGCAGAAAATGTCTTGGTTGACCTGAAAGGCCGACACCCTTTTAGGAAGGAAGGCCGGGTGTGGTCGCAGCTGTACCCTGTCCTTATGGAACACCGTGTAAGGAGTTCCGATGTGAGCACTATGAGCTCAGATACGCGCCTCGCCGAGGCTACAAGGAAGGCCGTCTTCCAGGAGAGGTACAGGAGAGAGCAGGTGACCATAGGCTCAAATGGGGGCCCCCCATGAGCCTGATTATCATCAGGAGGCTGAGGTCCCCTGTAGGGACCGGATGGCGGACTAGTGGGTACAGCCGCTCCGACCCTTTGAGGAACCTACTGACCATGGGGTTGGAAAAGATCGAGTGCCCACTCTCTCCAGAGTGAAAGGCCGAGATGGCCGCCAGGTGGACCTTCAAAGAGGAGACTGCCAGACCTTGATCTATCAGGGACAAGATGTAGTCCAGGATGATATGCACTGGCACCTGCGAGGGGGTGGTACCCCGAGGGGCGCACCAGCAGGGGAACGTTTCCCCTTAGCCAAGTAGGGGACCTGGGAGAGGACTTTCTGCTACTCAGAAGAACTTGTTGAACTGGGTCAGAACAACATAACTCGGACTGGTTCAGCCATGCAGCAGCCACTCCGTGAAGTGGAGAGGTTGCAGGTCAGGGTGACAAACCCTGCCATGCTCCTGAGTAAACAGGTGCAGCCACAACGGGAGAGCGATCGGGTGAATGGACCACTCGTGCGCCTGGAAGGGTCTGTCGAGGCGGTACGCCAAGGTGTTCTGAACCCCTGGGAGAAAGGAGGTCACCAGGTAGATGTAGTGGGCTATGCAGGACTCCCACAATCATATGGCTTGTTGGCAGAGCGGGGACAAACGTGCCCCTCCTTGCCTGTTGATATAAAAACATGGTCGTTGTGTTGTCTGCGAAGACTACAAGACAATGACCCGGAAGGTGCTTGGAAAAGGCTTGGCAGGCAAGGCGCACTGCCCGCAGCTCCCTCACGTTGATATGGAGGGCTAACTCTCGTGCTGACCACAGGCCCTGTGATTGAAGATCTGCCAGGTGGGCCACCCCAACCGAGGGATGACACATCTGTGGTCAGGGCCAGGGAGGGCTGTGGGGTATGGAAGGGCACCCCCTCCGACACCTTCCTGGGGTCCAGCCAGCAGACTAGGGAGGCTAGAACCTGCGATGGCACCCTCAGTACCACAACTATGTTGTCTCCGCGTAGGTGATACGCTGGGGAGAGCCATGCCTGGAACGAACGGAGGCGTACCTGGCGTATCTGGTCACGAACGTGCAGGACACCATGTGACCCACTAGACTCGGGCAGTTTCGTGCTGTTGAGTTGGGAAGCGCTGTAAGCTTGGATGATGGTCACTATGGCCTGAAAGCGTGCCTCTGGCAGGAACGCTCGAGCGAGAGTCGAGCTCATGGCAATCTGAACCTGCGACTGGGGTTGGCTGCTGGAGCTGCCAGGGATGGGCCAGTCGTCAAGGTGCGGGAATACTTGGATTCGCCGTAGACTAAGAGAAGCTGCTACGACGGCCATGCACTTCGTGAAAACCCTCAGAGCCATGGAGAGGCCGAAGGGAAGGCCGGTGGACTGAAAGTACCTTTGGTCAACCATAAAGTGAAGAAAACGTCTTTGTGGCGGGTAAATAGTTATGTGAAAGTACACATCCCTCATGCCGAGGGCAGCGTACCAGTCTCCAGGATCCCGTGAAGGTATAATAGTACCCAGGGAAACCATACGGAACTTCAACTTGCCATGAATTTGTTGAGTTCGCGAAGGTCCAGGATAGGACGTAATCCCCCTTTTGATTTGGGGCTTAGGAAATAACGGGAGTAAAACCCTTTCCCTTGAACTCCCTTGAAACCGCCTCTATTGCCCCTATGGTGAGGAGCACTTGCACTTCCTGAATTAGGAGTTGCTCATGAGAAGGGTCCCTGAAGAGGGACGGAAGTAATGCTCTGCCTTCGGGCGTGGCTTCAAAGTTTCCTTTGGGCCCCGCCGATAGCTTAGGGGGGGCCCTGGTTCCGGCCAGCCTGATGACCAGGCTGCCTCCTCCTACTACCCAGCCGCATCTTCTAGCGAAGTCCTTCCTAGGCCTGGGCATAGAGTAGGGGCGATGCTCGAGGGCCCGGAAGGGCCGGCACTGCGTGTCAGGGGTATGTATCCCCCGCGACCGTATTATAGTGCGGCCGTCCTTCAGGGTCTGAAGTCTCGAGTCCGTTTCTGGGAGAAAAAAGGGGCCTTGCCCATCGAAGGGCAGGACCTGAATTGTGAATTGTACCTCCGCCGGGAGGTTGGAGAACTGCAGCCACAGGAGACACTGGATGGCAACACCCGAAGTGGGTATTCCGGCCGCCGAGTTGGCGAGATGCAAGGAGGCCTGAAAACATGTTCTGGCCACCTTTCTGCCTTCCCTGGTTAGGGCTGAGTACTCCTGCCTGGGCTTCCGGGGAAAAAATTCCCTGAATTTCCGTATTGATTTCCAGGTGTTATATTTTAACGCCTCAAAGGGCCTGCTGATTAGCTGCTCTGAGCTGTAGGCATTCCCCCAGAGTAGATCTTCCTACCAAACAGGTCCCGGCGCCCAGCTTCCTTAGACTCAAGTGCAGGGCTTGCTGGCCGTGCCTCTCCTTCTCGTTCACAGATTGAACAACCAAGGAGCACGGTTGGGGGTGAGTGTATCCGTACTCGCAGGACCTTGGGGACGCCATATATTTCCTCTCCACTCCCCTGGCAGTGGGGGGAATCGAAGCTGGAGATTGCCAGATTGTAGTGGCGTTGGTCTGGCTCGTACGTACGAAAGGCAGGGCTACCCTGGCAGGGGCCTCAGCCAAGAGGATGTCCACCACGGGATCCTCGAGCCCCACTACCTCCTCCACCTCGTCTGGGGGAGGGTGGGATACTGTGGTCTCTGGCCCCCGGGGGTCCGAGTGAGCCAATTGGGAGGCTCTAGAAGGAACCCCTTGGGCCTGGTGATAAGGGCGCGGTGTCCAGAAGGGCCACTGTTGTGGTCCCTGGGCAGAGCCCTGTGTGTTCTCCTGCCAGCAGCTAGGACAATCCCTCACGTGGATTTGGTCCATATGGGAACTTCACTCCGTCCGGGAGGATCTAGGTACGGAGCGGGAGGTCCAGGGTGGAGCAGAATGCTCCTGCCGGCTGGTATGCGGTGCCATTGGTGAATGGCTCGGCGCCGAGAGTCCGACGTGGACCCTGAAAGGGAACGACTGGTCAATCGGCTGCGGGCCGGTTTCCTAGGGACCTTCACTGCGATCGGGATCAAGGGCGGTGCCGGTAGTCGTAATAGTGTCGGCTGTATCGAGAGGCCAATCTTGAACGGCACCGCGTGTGCGACCGGTACCGAGATTGGGATCGGCGCCGGGACCGTGAGCGGTGCTGAGACTGGGGGTCCGCCCGGAGTGGGACTGAGACCTCGATGTGGACCTGGATCGGTGCCGGCCAGCTGCTGTGTGCGGTAGTGAGCACAGCATGGCAGGCTTGCCTCAGGGAGGGACAATCCGCACCGGCGGCACCGAAGGTTGATGTGGTGCCGGGTTGACAAGTGCGATCGAGTCCCTCGCTGCTGGAAAAGTGTCCGGTGTGGACGGCAGCATTAGCTCTACCTCGGTGCGTACCAGGGAGCTCACGGCCACCAAGCTCGACGGACCTTGCAGTGCCGGAGTCGTCGGTGCCGGTGCCTCAGTCGGGCACGGATCTCGATGGACCTTGCGGTACCGGAGTAGACGATGCCGATGCGGACGGCAGCGTTGGCTCTACCGCGGTGCATACCGGGGAGCTGACGGCCACCGAGCTCGACGGCCCTTGAGGTGCCGGAGTCGTTGGTGCCGGTGCCTCCGTCAGGCACAGATCTCAATGGCCCTTGCGGTACCGGAGTCGGCACTGCCGGTGCCAATGCCGATGGCAGCGTTGGCTCTATCTCGGTGCGTACCAGGGAGCTGACGGCCACCGAGCTCGACGGCCCTTTGTGGTGCCGGAGTCGTTGGTGCCGGTGCCTCAGTCGGGCACAGAACTCAACGGACCTTGTGGTACCAGAGTCGACAGGGCCAGTGCCGGTGTGGACGGCAGTATTAGCTCTACCCCGGTGTGTACCGGGGAGCTCACGGCCACCAAGCTCGACGGACCCTGCAGTACCGGAGCAGACGGTGCTGGCGCCGGGCCGAAAGTCTTGGCCAGGCGGTCCTGTAGCGGTTGCAGCTGCAGCGGCATCGGGGCGGTGCCAGCCCCCGGGTCTGTTTCCCCAAGGTTGGGGATAGCGAACGACGCCTCTGAGGTAACATGGACGGAGTTGGCCGGTGCTGTGGCTCCTTGCTAGTGCTTGGGCGCTCCGGTGCCGCTGAAGCACTGCGTGCCGACGCTGTCGGTGCTGGGTCACGGCGGGGCCAGCATCGGGCTAAGTGCCGGTTCTAATAGGAGCTGCTTGAAGTGACAGCCCCGCTCCTTCTTAGCTCTAGGCTTAAAAGCCTTGGAGATCCGACACTTATCTGCAAGATGGGATCCCCCAGCACCTCAAACGGGAGTCGGGGGGAGGGGGGGCAGTCCCCCCGTAGGCATCGGATTGGAGCCGGCTGATGGCTTGAATCCCGGTGAACCAGGCATGAGCCCGGTACTGGAGGGGAAAGAAAGGGAGAAGCCTCTTATCCCTCAAGAGTATTTACACTAGACTTCTTAACAAGACTATCAAAACTATTAACTACTTAAAGTACTTAAAACCATTAACAATGCTAAGCAAGTGCTAACTAAGCTAGGGAGGTGGAGATCAGCTAAGCTGCACTCCACAAATCCGACGGTCACGGGCGGTAAGAAGGAACTGAGAGGGCGCTGGGCCGGCTGAGGTATATATCGGGTGCCGCAACGGCACCACTCCAGGGGGTGCCGGCCGGCCCACCAAGTGTTGCTAGGGTAAAAATCTTCCGATGATCACGCACGTGGCGCGTGCACACCTAATTGGAATACATATGAGCAATCACTCTAAGAACAACACTATAATTTCTGTTTGTACTGAAGCACTCTTTTTAAAGTGAACAGGTTTTACAAAGCTATTGATTTGACAAACTTTGATCTCTGTTAGGAGCTAGACTAAGGATGGGTGACCTATTTCTTCTTAAGAATTTGGATTCTGTCCCTAAAATGAACCCAAATCTGATTTGCAGGCTATATTTGATGCCAAATAAAATAATTTGTATAAATGAATTCCAAAAATTCCAGAAGACTGGGACTTTTCAGCTTGGAAAAGAGATGACTAGGGGGGATATGATAGACAGCTATAAAATCATAAATGGTCTGGAGAAAGTTAATAAGTAAATGTTATTTACTCCTTCACATAACACAAGAACTAGGGGTCACCCAATGAAATTAATAAGCAGGTTTAAAACAAACAAAAGGAAGTACTTCTTCACATAATGAACAGTCAACCTGGCGAACATCATTGCCAGGGGATGTTGTGAAGGTCAAAACTATAACTGGGTTCAAAAGAGAACTAGATAAGTTTGTGGAGGATAGGTCCATCAATGGCTATAAGCCAAGATGGTCAGGGCTGCAACCCCATACTCTGAGTGTCCCTAGCCTCTGTTTGCCAGATGGTGGAGTGGACAACAGGGGTTTGGATCACTTGATGATGGCCTGTTTGGTTCATTCCCTCTGAAGCACTTAGCATTGGCCACTGCTGGAAGACAGGATGCCGGGTGAGATGGACCATTGGTCTGACCCAGTATGGCCGTTCTTATGTTCTTAAACTATGCTCCTTTTCTCTAAGTTCCAGGAAGGGATGACTGAATACCATGAGTTCTTTCTTGTTCCATCTAATAGGCAGATAACAGGACACCTTTACATATATAATTGTGCACTAGAACCAAATATATACATGCATTTGGAAGAGCCAAAACGGTGTACATATACTCTTCATTAACTCTTAACTTTGAATTTGCTGACAATAACGGTCATGCACATTTGTCCATTTAGATGGACAAGTATTTTTGTCCCGTCAAGTCTAAAAGTCTATCCCTTACATTGCACTTGCAATGAAGGTAAGTATTTGTATTTGCTGACCCCCAGAATTTACAGAGATTTACATCAGAAACTAAAAAGAATAGCTATATTAGACTTTGGTCGTTAAAGATGACTGGTAATGCTAAACTTCATAAGCCATTTTTCTGAAATTCATGATGAAAAGAGCCTCAAAAGTTCAGATTTATTAAGCAGAAAGGGGAAAGCCAAGTGGCTAAATAATCTTGACCTAAGTATGTTTTATCAAGTGACCCAATAATTCTTTTCAACCTGCAGCGTGTGATGTTTTATCACCAGACATGAGACTAATCCCAGTTTTTGGTTTGTTTGACATCTGGATCAGGCTCTGAGGGGAAAAATGTATCAAGCCAAAAATGCAGATTCCACCACAGGGCTCTATTGTGTTCCTGGCTTTAAACTAAGTTTGCTCTTCCTCTTCTAGTACAAACCCTGATGGAGGGTGGTGGTAATTCTGCCAGTCCTCCACAGGGGTGAATCTCTCCTGCAATACAAGTAGTACTCAAAGTGGTCTGAAAAAAGTGGACCGTCTATAACATTCTACAAAAATGAAAGCAACATAATATCTGCCTGTCTCCCATCAATTGCGCCCCCTCCAGTCTCCACATCAGTTCTGCCACACCCAGCCTCACCTCTGCTCTTCCTGCAGCTCCTTCACCCCCCATCTCTCCCAGGGCTGGTGTGGAGGCTGCAGCAGGGTCCTCTCTCCCCCTTCGCAGACTGGTATCTCAGTGAGAGAGAGGGGAGGAAAGAGAAGCAGAGGAATAGTCCCATTGCTCAGAGGAGATGGGGGACATAGGAATGGAGCTGCCTATAGATGGTAGGATTTTTCTTCTCCCCCATCCTCTCCTCTGGGAATGGTTTTGGCTTCTGGGGAGGAAGGGGAAGAGCTTTGCTGGTTCTTGCAGAAGCCCTGACTGACTACTTACATCCCAGAAGGCAGAAAGTGGGGAAGCAGCCAATCACAAGGGGTTCCCCCCGGACAGGGATAAAACATGCACCTCTCAACGACACAGCTCAAGTTGTTGAAATTTTATCTGCTGGGTTCTTATAATCCCTTTTGACCAGATTCACTTTAAGCGCTCGGTACAATGTGAGGTAAATTTACTCTTCACTTTGCCGACACTAATAAATCTGACCTTCTGCTTTGAAAAGTATTCTCTGAAAGAAGATATGAGTGTGCTCTCCTTTGGGCCTGACAATCTGCCCAGAGGGCAAACAAACACAGAAGTCATGTCAGGCTGTGAGGGAACTTTTCCAAACACATTCAGGACACATCTTGAAGTGACATACCAGAAGTGAACATTCACGGACAAAACCAGAAATAATCAGTGACCCAAAATGAAAGTTACTGTTGCACTTAAACATTTGCACCTTATTTCTAGCCTGAACTGGCTCTCAAGATGCCTTTTCTGCTAGATTAAAGAGTTGCCTACTATCAGACAAGTCATCTCTTTACTTTCTCTTCAGTAAACTAAATAGCTAGAGCTTCTCACTATAAGGCATGTTTTTCCAGATCTCTAATCATTCTTGTAGCTCTCTTCTGAACCCATTCCAATTTTTCAGCATACTTATTGAAGTATGGACACAGTATTCCAGTAATGGTCTCACCAATACCATATACAGAGGCATACATATACACCTCCCTTATATTCATGCAAATACTCCAACAGTTACATTCATCCTCTTAGCTACAGCAGCGAACAATAAAATGGCCCTCTTCGTTAAAGCAGTTACCAACCATTATACCTGAACAACACGTAGGTACGTGACACCAGGTGGTGAGACGATTTGGATCATATCTTTGAGGACTACATATTCTAAGCCAGTCATGTGCCTAAAGGCAGTAGTTCTCAAACAGGGAGGGTCCGGGGGCCCCTGGGCGGGGAGGGGGGCCCCCGGACCCTCCCTGTTTGAGAACAAGCAGGAAGGCGCAAGCAGGTTTCAGGGGATCCGCCAAGCAGGGCCAGCATTACACTTGCTGAGGCCCAGGGCAGAAAGCTGAAGCTCCACCACCTAGGTGGAGCCCGGGCTCCAAGCCATGTCACCTGGGGCTGAAGCCGAAGCAACTTAGCTTCACAGGGCCCGCAGGCAACTGCCCTGATTGCTACCCCATAATGCTGGCCCTGGCTTTTATATGCAGAAAAACAGTTGTGGTGGCACAGGTGGGCCATGGAGTTTTTAGAGCATGTTGGGGGAGGCAGTCAGAAAGAAAAAGGTTGAGAACCCTTGGTCTAAAGCATATATTTTGAATCTTTCTATTACAACATCTCTTTGGAGAAAAAACAAACATCACAATTTAAATATTTGAAGTTATGCATGTTGTTAGCCAGGCATATTATCAGCCATCATACTGTAGGGAAAGGCTGACCCACTGTGGCTGTTTAGATTAATCACCATAAAAATTCCCTTGAGATTTTTCAGAACATTTGTCCCAGGAAGATCTTTTCTCTAAGCAAAAGTGAATAATACAAGAGAGAATCAAACACAAGTTATTTATCATACGGTATCTGTTATATCTCTAGAATAATATTTACACACAAACCCACACACCCCTCAGGAGAAAATCTTCAGAGTTCTTGGCTCTGTAATGACCAGTCATCATAATCATTTATTAAACTGGTGTGCTGGGAGGAGGGGGGGTTAATGTAAATTTATGTTTTTGAAGGGTCTATCACTACTGTATTAAAAAAGGGAGCTCAAACAAAAAGCATAAAATGATAAAACATGGATCAAGGAGAAAAAGTTACATTAACCCAAAATAATTTTTAAAAATAGAGAATCCATATATAGCTATTGAAACTCATCAGTGAAGAAAACAAAAACAAAAGCTGAAGACAAAGTAACAGGAGATGCCAATAATGGTCTCAGGGTATTGGATAGGCACTTTTATAAATTCAGCTGTGGCATTAGTAACCCTTGTGAAAAACATGGGACTGCTTGTATTAATCTAGGAATACTATATATTTTAGATGGTTGTCTGTTGTGAGGAATAGGTACTGGGTATCTATAATGGGAGTTGAATGCAAAGGTTGGTTCAGTTTAATAGCAGGCGGTTAGAAAAACAGCCAGGAAGGCCAGACAATGGGTGCAGATAAGCCAGCTCCTGACAAATACATCAGGAGACAAGACAGGGAGGGACAAGGACATTGGACAGAGAGGGCCAGAGTTCGGGCTGACGTGGCACCAAGCATTCTCTCTCTCAGATGCTTGGCTTGCTGGCTCTTGCTCACGTGCTCAGGATCCAACAAATCACCATGTGTAAGGCTGGAAAGGAATTTCCCATCAGGTCAGATTGGCAGTGATCTTGGGGGGTTTTCACCTTCTTCTGCAGTTTGTGAGTGTGGGTCACTTGCCAGGATTATCCGAGTACCTCTTAATTAGAATCATAGGGCTGGAAGGGACCGCAAGGGTCATCTAGTCTAACCCCCTGCCAAGATGCAGGACTTAATTTCCCTGCCATTGTGGAGCCATGGGCACTGGTCCACCTCAGTCCCTCCTGTTCTCTGTCTATGCTACATAATAATCTAGTCTCCTGAGCATGGTTATACTTTGGTCTAATTTTGGTTGTTGGGTTTAGTGTATGGGTGCTGGGTGATGTTGGTGGCCTGTGATATCCAGGTCAGACTAGATGATCTTGTGGTCCCTTCTGGCCTTAAACTCTGGGGCTATGACACAGGATTTAACTGTAAAGATCCCACTTACAGGCTCCAGCTAAGAGTTCCACAGTTGTCCAACCAAGGCTGGAACCTAAAATCAAAAAGACACTAAACAGTTAAAAAGTGATTCTAGAGATCCAGGGTGGAGTAGTTGTCAGGGGTTGCTCAAGCAGAGCTGAGGGAAACAAGACAGACCCTGCAGGAGGTTCTGACTAAGTTGGGCTACTTGGTTACCATTCAAGGGGTAGTAAGTGAAACAGGTCTATGAGCAGCTTTGAGTGTTCAAACCCTCTCTCTGTTACAGGGACCTGTGTTCCTACTGTTAAAATTAAGCAACACCTTGATTTGGAGAAGGCTGTCTGGTCACTGTGCATTAACCACTGGTCACATCCCCAAAGGAGAGACCTGCAGGGTCTGATCACAGTCAGCCCTGCTAAGTACTCACAGGACACTGTAGCCCAGGGATCTGGTCTAAGAGTGGGAGAATTGTGAGATTCCACTCCGAGAAAGGTGAAAGGAGGAGACTTGTCATCTGGAGGGGTGCATTCAAAAGAGAGCAGTCAGGGGTACAGGGACAGATAGGCGGGTAACCGTGACAGTGCCTCTCTAGAAAGTGAGTATTAAAACCAGACCTGGGCAAATTTTTTCCGATGTATAGTTTATTTACTAACAAATGCCATTTTGGCCAACCTGAAACTATTCGTATGACCCAACGATTGATGACCCAATAATTTCAACTTGGGGGAAAAGGGGAGGGGGAAATATGAAAGATCAAGATTAGCCTCCAATTATATTTACACATATACACACACACACATCATTGTATGGAGATCATCACCCCATTTATACGCTTTCTTCCTGTTTTAAAAAAGAGGGCCTCCCTGTGGCTAATGACATCACCATCATCAGCAAGCTCAGCAGGAGGAGAAAGCTATGCTTCACATAGCTGCAGCTCAAGAAGTACATGTGAAGAGTAGGGGAGCTTGAGCGGAGGAACTGTGCTCATCTGCCTTTCCAAAGAGCTCGGACGACAAAGTGAGAAACAGTCTCGAACACTATTCCAATGACAGCTGGGAGCTTGGGGAAAGTACACCTGGCACAACATACAGGATATTGGGTCCCAATACAAGCATCCATGGCAGCCCATTGTGCATGACAGTTGAGAGGTACAGAGCCAACAAAGGCTCTCCAACAAACTCCAAAAACAGCTGTGGAGAAGGCACCAAGGAGAGCCAGGTCAGTTACGTGTCTAAAAATGGGACTGCTGAGCTACCCTGCCCACCCCAGAAGATTCATCTTGCCAACTCATACATATTTCCCCTCTTATGTGAGATGACAACACCTGCGGTTATGTGAATCTTGGAAACTTAACTCTCCTAACAAACCCTCCCTATCTTCTCAGAGCAGTCAAGTAAAAAGGAGAGGCTGCTCAGCAGGCTCAATAACTGCCGTGTTTCCAGCTCTCACATTTTTAATCACGAGTCATCATGACATTTGGTGTTTTTCTTAAAGTCACAGCTCCTTGAAAGTACTTGATTACTTGTCTGAAAATGACTCTCACATTACTTAAAAGAAAAAGGAAAAAAAAAAGTTTCTAGCTCTCATGGTTGCAGAGAAAAGCTTGACACCCCAACTCAAGTGTATGCTAAAGCCCCAGAAACCGAGACAACCCCCCACCAAAATGTAAAAAAAAATAAATCTCACAAGTTTAAGCCAATCTTATGATTTTTTTGAGGCCTGCCTCATTATTTTGAATGCTTGGGATTGGCAATACTGTGATTGATCCACTGGTACTCTCATTGCTCGTCCTCCCACAGACAGCTTTTGTTAGGTTGTGAGGTTTGTGTTTTTTAAAACAGATAAAAGCTGATCTATAAACTCACTAACTCTGTTGATCATTCAATCCCCCTCTCTGCCACCACAGGCCTTCAGTAATTTAGTGTAACCCACACCTCTCCTGGGTGTGGTGCTCTGTCCCCTTTAGGGGCACCAAGACCACTTAGCCTTGGTCTACACTACGAGTTTCGGTCGAATTTATTAGCATTATATCGATTGATCCGTGCACCCGTCCACACGACGAAGCCCTTAACATCGACTTCTAGGGCTCTTAAAATCGATCTCGCCACTCCACCCCCAACGAGGGGATTAGCGCTTAAAGCGATATTGCCGAATCGAACTAGGCTTAGTGTGGACGCAATTCGACGGTATTGGCCTTCTGGATCTATCCCACAGTGCAACATTTGACCGCTCTGGACAGCAGTCTGAGCTCGAATGCTCTGCCCAGGTACACAGGAAAAGCCCCACGAACTTTTGAATTTCATTTCCTGTTTGGCCAGCGTGGTGAGCTGCAGGTGAGTGCAGATCTCATCAGCAGAGGTGACCATGATGGAGTCCCAGAACCGAAGACGAGCTCCAGCATGGACCGAGCGTGAGGTACGTGATCTGATCGCTGTATGGGGAGACGAAACTGTGCTAGCAGAACTACGGTCCAAAAGGCGAAATGCCAATACATATGCCAAAGTCTCCAAGGGCATGCAGGACAGAGGCTACAACAGGGACGCGCAACAGTGCCGTGTGAAAATTAAGGCGCTCAGGCAAGCCTACCAAAAAACCAGAGATGCAAACAGCCGCTCTGGGTCAGAGCCCCAGACATGCCGCTTCTATGATGAGCTGCATGCCATTCTAGGGGGTGCAGCCAGCACTGACCCACCCATGTGGTATGACTCCGTATGTGGATCATCAGAAACCACCGAGGAGCATTTTCGGGAAGAGGAAGATGATGATAATCATGCTCAAAACAGCGCACAGACACAGCAAGGAAGCGGAGAAGCCCTTTTCCCCGACAGCCAGGAACTTTTTGTCACCCTGGAGCCAGTACCCTACGAACCCACCCAAGGCGTGCTTGATCATAGAATCATAGAATCATAGAATCTCAGGGTTGGAAGGGACCTCAGGAGGTCATCTAGTCCAACCCCCTGCTCAAAGCAGGACCAACCCCAACTAGATCATCCCAGCCACGGCTTTGTCAAGCCTGACCTTAAAAACCTCTAAGGAAGGAGATTCCACCACCTCCCTAGGTAACCCATTCCAGTGCTTCACCACCCTACTAGTGAAAAAGTTTTTCCTAATATCCAACCTAAACCTTCCCCTCTGCAACTTGAGACCATTACTCCTTGTTCTGTCATCTTCTACCACTGAGAACAGTCTAGATCCATCCTCTTTGGAACCCCCTTTTAGGTAGTTGAAAGCAGCTATCAAATCCCCCCTCACTCTTCTCTTCTGCAGGCTAAACAATCTCAGTTCCCTCAGCCTCTCCTCATAAGTCATGTGCTCCAGCCCCCTAATCATTTTTGTTGCCCTCCGTTGGACTCTTTCCAATTTATCCACATCCTTTTTGTAGTGTGGGGCCCAAAACTGGACACAGTACTCCAAATGAGGCCTCACCAGTGCCGAATAGAGGGGAATAATCACGTCCCTCGATCTGCTGGAAATGCCCCTACTTATACAGCCCAAAATGCCGTTAGCCTTCTTGGCAACAAGGGCACACTGTTGACTCATATTCAGCTTTTCGTCCACTGTAACCCCTAGGTCCTTTTCTGCAGAACTGCTGCCCAGCCATTCGGTCCCTAGTCTGTAGCAGTGCATGGGGTTCTTCCGTCCGAAGTGCAGGACTCTGCACTTGTCCTTGTTGAACCTCATCAGATTTCTTTTGGCCCAATCCTCTAATTTGTCTAGGTCCCTCTGTATCCTATCCCTACCCTCCAGCGTATCAACCACTCCTCCCAGTTTAGTGTCATCTGCAAACTTGCTAAGGGTGCAGTCCACACCATCCTCCAGGTCGTTGATGAAGATATTGAACAAAACCGGCCCCAGCACCGACCCTTGGGGCACTCCACTTGATACCGGCTGCCAACTAGACATGGAGCCATTGATCACTACCCGTTGAGCACGACCATCCAGCCAGTTTTCTATCCACCGTACCGTCCATTCATCCAGCCCATACTTCTTTAACTTGCTGGCAAGAACGCTGTGCGAGACTGTATCAAAAGCTTTGCTAAAGTCAAATGATGACTTTTGATGCCGGAGAAGGGACCTCTGGTGAGTGTACCTCTGTGAAAGTAATACGTTTTATAAACAAGCGTGTTTAATGATTAATTCGCAGCCAGTACAGCTACAGCTACTGGAAAAGTCTGTTAACATGTTCGGGGATGGAGCAGAAATCCTCCAGGGACATCTCCAGAAAGCTCTCCTGGGGAGGGATAGCTCAGTGGTTTGAGCATTGGCCTGCTAAACCCAGGGTTGTGAGTTCAATCCTTGAGGGGGCCATTTGGGGATATGGGGCAAAAATTGGGGATTGGTCCTGCTTTGAGCAGGGGGTTGGACTAGATGACTTCCTAAGGTCCCCTCCAACCCTGATATTCTATGATTCTATGTACTCCCAAACCCTGTGCAAAAGGTTTCTGGGGAGGGCAGCCATATCCTGTGCTCCGTGGTAACACACTCTACCACGCCAGGCCAGTAGCACATAGTCTGGAATCATGGCATTGCAAAGCATGGCGGTGTATGGTCCTGGTGTTTGCTGGCATTCAAGCAACATCCGTTCTTTATCCGTCTGTGTTATCCTCACAAGAGAGTGATATCATTCATGGTCACCTGGTTGAAATAGGGGGATTTTATTAAGGGGGTATTCAGAGGGGTACGTCCCTGCTGGGCTGTTTGCCTGTGGCTGAACGGAAATCTTCCCCACTGTGACCCACCCGGTGGGGGGAGGGGGAACAGCGAACATCTTGGATGTGTGTGTGTGTGTGTGTGGGGGTGTCGATTAGGTTCACGCTGCACGTTAACCCGAAAACCGCCGCCCCTCCCTTTTCAATTGCCAACCCTTTTTAAATTGCCAGCCCAAAGGCTGTTTGTTATGGGAAATGAGGGGGTTGCTGTTTGAAACCATTCCCACATGTTATGAAGGTTAAAGAAGCCTATAGACTGTGGCTTACCATGGCTGCCTGCAAGCCGAATTCTGTTGCCCGCCGGACCTGCTTGTGTGATCTCTCACACCAAACCAGCAGACCCTCAATATAACAGGCAAAGTGCAACCTTGGACCAAATGCACATGTGCTATGTAATGTTTGGAGCATTGTTCTCAAATATGTGTCTTTTAAACTACTCCTCTCCCGTTTGTTTCCTCCCGCAGCTGCAAATGTTTCAACACCACCCCTTTCATCACTGTCCCAGAGGCTAGCGAAGATTAGAAGTAAAAAAAATAGGAATCGAGACGATATGTTCTCAGAGCTCATGCAATCCTCCCACACTGAAACTGCCCAGCCAAATGCGTGGAGGCAGACACTGTCGGAGTCCAGGAAGGCAGAATTTGATGGCGCGGACAGGTGGCGTGCTGAAGACGACTGGCGGGATGAAGAGAGACAGCGGCGGGATGAAGAGAGTAGGTGGTGTCAGCGTGCAGAGAGAAGGCGGGATGCAATTCTGAGGCTATTGGAAGATCAAATGGAAATCCTCCGTCTTATGGCTGAGGAAAGGTGTAGGGTTCAGGAAAGGCCGCCTGAGCCCAGACCGCCGCTACAGCCCCTGTGTAACCAACAGCCCTCCTCCCCGAGTCCCATAACCTCATCCCTGAGACGCCCAAGAATGCGTTTGGGCAGCCTCCGTGCACCCAACCACTCAAGCCAAGAGAACTGTCCAAGCAACAAAAGGCTGGCATTCAATAAGTTTTAAAGTGCTGTGTGTCCTTGTCGTTCCCTCATCCCCTCCTCCACCACCCATCCTGGTGCTTCCCTTCCTCCACCACCCATCCCGGGCAACCGTGGCAGTTACCCCCATAGTTCCCCCTATTTGTTTTACAAATTAATAAAGAATGCATGATTTTTAAGCAACAATGACTTTATTGCCTCTGCAAGCGGTGACTGAGGGAGGAAGGGCAGGGCGGTTTGGTGAAAGGGAAGTAGAGTGAATCAAGGGGCGGGGCTTTTCATTAATGGGGAAAAACAGAACTTTCACACAGCATCCTGGCCATTCATGAAACTGGTTTTCAAAGCTTCCCTGATGCGCAACGCACCCTGCTGTACTCTTGTAATAGCCCTGGTGTCTGGCTGCGCATAACCAGCGGCCAGGTGATTTGCCTCAACCTCCCACCCCGCCATAAACGTCTCCCCCTTACTCTCACAGATATTGTGGCGCGCTCAGCAAGCAGTAATAATAATGGGAATATTGGTTTCGCTGAGATCTAACCTAGTCAATAAACTTCGCCAGTGAGCTTTTAAACGCCCAAATGCACATTCCACCACCATTCTGCACTTGCTCAGCCTATAGTTGAAAAGGTCCTGACTACTGTCCAGGCTGCCTGTGTATGGCTTCATGAGCCATGGCATTAAGGGGTAGGCTGGGTCCCCAAGGATAACTATAGGCATCTCAACATCCCCAACGGTTATTTTCTGGTCTGGGAAGAAAGTCCCTTGCTGCAGCAGCCGAAACAGACCAGAGCTCCTGAAGATGCGAGCGTCATGTACCTTTCCCGGCCATCCCACGTTGATGTTGGTGAAACGGCCCTTGTGATCCACCAGTGCTTGCAGCACTATTGAAAAGTAACCCTTTCGGTTTATATACTCGCTGGCTTGGTGGTCCGGTGCCAAGATAGCCCGGACATGGGTTCCATCTATCGCCCCACCACAGTTCGGGAACCCCATTGCTGCAAAGCCACCCACTATGACCTGCACATTTCCCAGAGTCACAACCCTTGGTACCAGCAGCTCTGTGATTGCCTTGGCTACTTGCATCACAACAGCCCCCACTGTAGATTTTCCCACTCTGAATTGATTCGCGACTGACCGGTAGCTGTCTGGTGTTGCAAGCTTCCACAGGGCTATCGCCAGTCACTTCTCTACTGTGAGGGCTGCTCTCATCTTGGTGTTCTGGCACTTCAGGGCAGGGGAAAGCAACTCACAAAGTTCCATGAAAGTGCCCTTGCACATGTGAAAGTTTCGCAGCCATTGCTGATCGTCCCACACCTGCAACACTATGTGGTCCCACCAGTCTGTGCTTGTGTCCCGGGCCCAGAATCGGCGTTCCACGGCATGAACCTGCCCCATTACCACCATGATGTCCACCTTGCGGGGGGGCCTTTTCTGAGAGAGGTCTGTGTCCATGTCCTCATCACTGTCCTCAGGGCGCTGCCAGCGCCTCCTCGCCTGCTGTAGCTGTAGCAGCTCCTGGTTCTCATTCTCCATATACTCCTGGACAATGCGCATGGTGTTCATAACGGCGATAACAGCCGCGGTGATCTGATCATGCTCCATGCTTTTCCTGGTATGGTGTCTGCAGGACAGCAGAGTGGGAGCAGAGCAGGAACGGTGGGTGAATAACAATGGTGTCAGCAATATGGCGCCTGCATGAAAAAAGGTGCGAAAGGATTTTGGGCTCCCCCCTCCGCTGCTTTCTCAGAGGCAGGGGGGAGCAAGGGTTAGGCTCCTTTCCTTCTAGCAGCAGATGGTACAATATGCAGGGAGTAAGGGTTAGGCGCATTCCCTTCTAGCTGCAGATGGTTCAATAGGCTTGATATCCATCATCATCTCCTGGCCCCCTCAAGGCTTGAACTCGCAACCCTGGGTTTAGCGGGCCAACGCTCAGACCGCTGAGCTATCCCTCTGCCCGTATTATAGCGCAACTGAATCCCCACTAGACCTAATGTTCAGGTGTACGCTGGCGATGTATGGTAATTGTGAGTTGAGCAGGCTCCATGCTTGCTGTAGCAAACCCGGAAACCCCAGACCGCTGAACTATCCCTCTGTCAGTGTTCCAGGCAGTACTGAATCTCCCTTAAACAAAACGTGAAAAAGAGAATGACCAGAGTCACTCTGGTCACTCCCATTTATGTCGAAGCGCCCCCGGCCAGCCACACCATAAGCCAGCCAGGAGCACACAGGGGACGATGAATTTCAAGCCTACTGTACAATCTGCAGCTAGAAGGCAAGGACCTTCTGCTGTGTAGTCCCGCGACTACCAGCCTCAGGCGGAATGGCCCCCTCAAGGATTGAACTCGCAACCCCGGGTTTAGCAGGCCAACGCTCAGAACGCTGAGCTATCCCTCTGCCCGTATTATAGCATGAAAGGAATCCCCACTAGACTTAATGTCCATGCGTACGCTGGAGATGTATGGTAATTGTGAGCTGAGCAGGCTCCATGCTTGCCGTAGCAAACCCGGAAACCCCGGAAAAAAGGCGCGAAAAAGATTGCTTTCACCGAGGGAGGGATGGGGATCGCTTGACAACATGTACCCAGAACCACCAGCGACAATGTTTTCTGCCCCATCAGGCTTTGGGATCGCAACCCAGAATTCCAATGGGCGGTGGAGACTGCGGGAACTGCGGGATAGCTATCCGCAATGCAACGCTCCAAAAGTCGACGCTAGCCCCGATACTGTGGACACAGTCCGTCGACCTCATGGTCTTAACGCTCTTTAGTGGGGACACACACAATCAATTCCATAAATTCGGGTTTTAAAATATCGACTTCTATAATTTCGACCTAATTCTGTAGTGTAGACGTACCCTTAGAGATTAATGAGTCTGCTACAGCCTTAGCTAAGGGCCATATGGCTTTTAGCTCATGCAGTAGAGGATCATGCATTTAGCTCCAGAGTTCCCAGGATCGGTCCCAATGACCAAGGTCTGTCAACGCTACACTAGTACAAATAGCTCTAGGCCTGTGCATAAGAATCACTAAGGAGTAATTATTCTGAACACATACACAAAATCACCACAACAGTAATAAACTTGTTTTAATAAAGAGTTAATTTCCTTGCTAAGTGATATTTTGATACAGAAGAGATGGTTATTAACATGCAAAAACAAAGCTGATCTATGGGATGAGAACCATTTATTAAAAGTAGAAATATGACAGGTTAAAAATCTCAGCATTCTCAGGCAACAAACATTTTGTGCTTACTTATGAACCAGTTATTTATTACAATTTATAAACAGGATACTCTCATAATTCTAGCCAGTCTTTCATATATGAAAACTCTCATACTTTTATTTCTAGCTATATGTTTCAAATAATGTTGTGTTGCTTTGGTAGAAGGCACTGTATATTTTTCAGGCATAATAAGAATCCATACTTAGGGGTATGTTTAAATTGTAATAAAAGGCCCATGGTATGGCTACAGCTGGCTCGGGTCAGCTGATTCAGGCTTGAGGGCCTCTGACTGTGGTGCTAAAAATGTCAGTGTAGATGTTCGGGCTTGGGCCGAGGCTTGGGTTCTGAAACCCCACAAGGCAGGAGCGTCCCAGAGCCCAGTCTCCACCCCAAGCCCAAACATCTATGCTGCAATTTTTAGACCCTCAGCCCAATCAATGTAAGCCTAAGGTCTGAGACTCAGTGCCTCAGGGTTTTTTTATTGCAGTGTAGATGTACCCTTAGATAGCTTGTTTGGATATTTAATAAAAAGAAGTTGTAGCTTTTTCCACAATTGAAATGTGGGGTTTCTCAAACTTAAGCAATTTTAAATATGGAAAAACTTTTGCTATTTGATAAACCACTTGCTTTTAAAAAAAACATTACTACTACTTAAAACCTTGGAAAAAATATAAGTATTCAGAGGATCTTATGTGTGCGCTAAGGATAGACAAGTTAATCAACCATCTGTCCCCTGTGTTGTCCTCTTAATCTAAACGATTCCATTTCCCTAATATAGAAATGTTGTCAACTGTTTTAAATTATCTTGTAAATGTGCATGAAAGTAGGTCACTGAAAATGGGCTTACACACTACAATAACAGAGATACAGAGGATTAAAATATAAAAAGCAGGAGATGAAAATACTGACCTGCTTCTTTTGGTGTTTGTTTAGAAGGGCTAAAAATAAGACATAACATCTGGAGCAGTCTGCCAGAGCTGCACAGCAGTCATTGTAGGAAGAAAGTTTGCTATAAACATACAAAAATAATATATATATATAAATAAATTACAATATTTTATTTCTTCTGCAAAATAAAAAATATTCATTCTACTTTCAAGTCTCAAAGTAACATTTTCCAACATACAGAATGAAACGCTAGTACTTCTACTACAGATAAAGGCAGCCTGTTACATAAGAGAATGACACTGAAGTCAGATTAATTTATAGTAACAACTATTGTATGTGTGTGTGACACAAACAATGAACAAAATTCTAGCTATTCCTGTGCCAGTACAGCCAGCCTTCCTCAACCCATGTGCCTAGCCCAGGCATGAATGCCAACACTAATAGTATTCCTTAAGCACTAAGCAGAGGCCTTTAGCCTCAAGACAGCATGGGATGCCAGGTGGAGACAAGAACAGAACATCATTTCTTCTGCATGCCTGCTAGTGCCCAATATAATTCCATCGGTGCTATTCTTTAACCAGCAGGGATGAGGAATACTCCTCCCAACACTCTTCAAGGCATTCTCTTCCTGCATCTGACCCAACGTTATAGCTCCTCAGGCTGCTATATCTCTGTACCCATCACCCTAATGGTTCAAAGAGGAGAGAGGGCACACTTTGACTTACAGTTAACACTGCTATATGGTTACCTGGCTAACCCTTTACTTCCAGTTAATATTGTACCTGAAAATGTCTGCATA
Source organism: Chelydra serpentina (assembly GCA_037349315.1). NCBI lineage: Eukaryota > Metazoa > Chordata > Testudines > Chelydridae > Chelydra > Chelydra serpentina. The sequence goes on from JBAIAC010000010.1 coordinate 53,765,582, forward strand.
ATTAAGTAGGATTACAAGAGATTATAATATTTATGGTCCCAGACAAGTGAATAATCAAAACAGATTTGAAAACATGAATTCTATACAAAAAGAACCTAGCTAAATTTTGTTACACATTGGGAAAAGATAAATGGTAAGACTATACTAATCTTAGAGGAAGCAGGGAACAGCATTTAGTTCTCTGTTCTATGCTACTGATGCAATTTCCAGGTTGCTGGTTAATTTGGTTTTATAGCTGTTTCGTACCACCAGAGCATCCAGTTAATAGAAGAGGAATCAGGGTCTGTAATTATCAAATTTAAGAAAATATCTGAAGAATGAAGAAACTCTAAACAAGACAAATCTATTTCTGCATCTATACCAGGGATGGGCAAACTATGGCCCGTGGTCCGGATCCGGCCTGCCAGCCGTTTTAATCCGGCCCTTGAGCTCCCGCTGGGGAGCGGGGTCTAGGACTTGCCCCGCTCCGGCGCTCGGGTCGGGGGCCGCTTTGCATGGCTCCCGGAAGCAGCGGCATGTCCCCTCTTTGGCGCCTACGCTTAGGGGCAGCCAGGGGACTCCGCTCTACACACTGCCCCCGCCTCAAGTGCCACCCCTGCAGCTCCCATTGACCGGGAACGGGGCGGCGCCTGCGGATGGGGAGCGCGCAGCAAAGCCGTCTGGCTGTGCCTCCATGTAGGAGGCAGAGGGGGGACATGACACTTGAGGTAAGCACCGCCCGAAGCCTGCACCCCTTAGCTACCCCCTGTCCCCCAATCCCAGTCCTGATCCCCCTCTCGCCCCCCAAACCCCTCGATCCCAGGCCAGGGCACCCTCCTACACCCCAACTCTCTCATTCCCAGCCCCACCCCAGAGCCCGCACCCCCAGCCAGAGCCCTCTCCCGCTCCAACACCCCAACCCCAAATTTGTGAGCATTCATGGCCTGCCATACAATTTCTATACCCAAATGTGGTCCTCGGGCAAAAAAGTTTGCCCACCCCTAATCTATATTGAATCACAGATGTAATCTAGGAAATTCTCCTGTCTTCTAAGCCTTGGTAACTTGCTAGGCTACAAAGAAAACAACCTCTCCCTGGAAGTAGTAAATGTACAGAAAACATACTAAAACCCCAGAACTGACTCATCTTTGGAGACCAGATTACACAGACAGAGAGGAGCAAACTGATACAGAACCAGGGCTGAGAAGTGTTTTGTACTTTCCCTGCCCAGGAAGCCTATGGAAACCACCCTGCACAAACCATAAAGAATCACACTCTGTCTGTTTTAAAGACTGGAGAGGAAACCAGGGCAGAACTTAGAAGCAGCTGCTCTCTGTGGCATGCTCCCTTTAGGACTTGGTGCCTTTGCCAGCTAGAAAGCAGGGGCTGGATAGTTGTTGGGGATAGCAGTGAGCAATTAAGTCAATAGAAACATTGCTTTTCAGTAAATCTTGCAGCCAACAGCAAGAAGAACTTATCACAGCACCACAGAGGCAAAGGCAAACTTTTAATTCAAAACTAAACTCAGAATTACTCGTGCCTACATTCTTTTCATTCCCTGAAAATTCCTCAACACCCTAATATCCAGCTCCTGCAAAATTCTCAAATTACTTACTACCCCATTTAGTATTTGCAATATTGCAATCAACCTTGACCAGATTTTTGCTGGGACACAGGGAACTCTTCAATGTCTTGTCTTCACTAAGAGATTCTCAATTTAAGGCAAAATCCTCGTAAAGACAAGGCAGATTGGCTTGTGTGAAAACTACACTCAACCTGCTAACTTGTGTCAAAAATATAAACTACAGTCTTCACTAGACTTTTACCTAGAGTTAGCTAACTTGAGTTAAGAGCACATCTTCATTTCCTAGTGAAGCTGAGGCCCAAAGGGCTACTCATACATACTGCAAGATACTTTGTAGGGATATGTCTACACTGCAATGTAAGCCTAGAATTAGTGGAACTTGAGTTCAGAGTCCCTTGGTTTGTTGACCTATGGCTTGAGCGTCTACACTAATTTGTAACCCTAGGTTAGGAACTGTCGAACCCTGGATCCCACTCGGGGCTACAGCATCTACAATGCATTACGTGAGCCCAATTCCAAACACCCATATTCCAGACTTTCTAGTGCCCTCCCAAAATGTGACTGCTCTAGCCCTTTGTTCACGGTGTAGTGTGGGAAAACTTGAGTGTTCAACAAACTTGACTGTACAGAGGACAAAGAAAGTTGGCCATGGGACTGTGGGAAGCTTTTGGCAGACTCCCAGAACACAAGTTCAGTGGGGGTGCATCTACATTGCAAAGCAACAGGACTTGAATCCCTAGTCTCAGCTTGACTCAAATTCGGACCCTTCACCACCATTGGGGTCCTGGGACCCTGTGTCCAAGTCCTGGGTTAGCGTGATTTGTATGAAGGCGGAAGAGGAGTTTGGTTTGAACCTGAGTTCGAACCCTGGACTTACTCTGCAGTGTAGACATACCCTAGAGGTGACCCACTCTGGTGGATTTCCCTAGCAAGCACCACGTCTTCTTGGGGAATGGCCAATGAGCTCCCTGGGCAACAATGAGATTCTTCTGGGGAAACTAACCAGAAGTCCGTCACCTGCACAAGGAGGGGCCCATCTCCCACACCTAATCTCTTAGAGGGCTCTGTGATGGCTGAAGTAATAATGTCCCTGCATCTCACATATTTTTGTACATCTGCAAATTCAATCCCTGCTGTAAGGTTTGAGTTGTAAACACCAGAAGATAACTTTTGTCCATTTTAAAAACAAAAATTAAAATAAATTACCAACAATAAAAAGAATTTATTTCTCTTTAAAGGACAGGAAATGGCATCTTAAACAATAAAATCTAAATTTGACCCACAGAGATTAACATATGACAGTGGTACCAAAAAAAATGTTTTTAAAGGGAAAATAAATCCATGATTGTAAGGCTCTGGGTTAAGGCTACGTTTCTGTCACGGAATGCGTGACTTCCAGACACCTCCGTGACATGCGGGACTCTGGAGCTGGCAGCCAGCGGGACCCTGGCAGGGTTCCAGCAACAGGTGACAGGGGGCCCCCTGCAAGGTTCCAGTGACAAGTGACAGCCTTGGGGAAAGGGGAGAGGAACCCTTGGGTGAGCGGCTGGGGATGTCCTATTTTCTCTTTGGGAAATATGGTCACCTTGCAGCTCCCAGCCGCTGTGAGTGGAGGGGGGCCACCCTGCTGCTTCCAGCTGCCACGGTCAGAGGGGGAACCCCACAGCTGCCAGCCACCACAGTGGTGGGGGAAACCATGGAGCCACAGCATTAAAAGTCAGACAGGTCACAGCTTCTGTGAATTTTTGTTTATTGTCCATGATTTTTATAAAAATAACCATGACAAAATCTTAGCCTTAGCCATGAGACATAGTTTTATGACTATTAATACAGAACAAGTTATAAAAATACAATATTTTCCTTGGCTTTTCACAAGCAATTTAATGAATGTCTGTCTTTTCAAATTCAACTGCTCAACACAGCCCCCTTTAAAGTCAATGGAGGAGCTACTATTAACTTCAATGGGTGCAGGATCAGATCTCAAGAGATTGCGGGTTTTGATGATCAAAACAGTGTTGCATACATACCTGAATATCCTGACAATATTGGTACAAATATCCTTATCATTCATACGCTGCTCCAGCATCACCCAGAGCTCTGAAACTGCACCGCTACACAGGAGCTGGCATCTTGAAAGAGGTAAGTCAACCAAGTTTCGCAAAGTAGCTGTCAGCTGTAGAGAGAATATATCGTTGTCTATTATGAATTGCATGTGCTTTTGAAAATTTAATAAGTCAGATGTCACCTAAACCATCTTGGGAATTGGCACTCTGACAATAAAGCAGTTAGGACTTCTACAAGCATGTATGGAGTAAGCATCAGAGATTAGGGCATGTATGACATGTAGCTAAATTATATAGATTAAAATACATGTTTTAAAAAAGATGATCAATATTGGTCTTGTGCCTCTCATGCAACTTTTTTCTTTTAAAGGCCAGATTATCCTTTACTGTGGGTGCAAGGGGGTGGGGGACATGCCATTGGCCCCTCCTGCATAACTTAGTAGCGCTGGTTAGGCTCAGAAGGAAATGCACGCCACACAGTGATGTATAGAAGTGGTCATTTATTTTTCACACTGGAGGGTTCTCAGAGGCTTTGTACAATGCTTCTCAGAACTCCCACTGGAGTGATGAGGCTCAGCACTGCCCCACACTTGATCTTGTGCCCCACACAAGCGTGTTCCCATAAAGAACAACAGACTCCTTAATGTTTAGCCCCATTTTAAGTCAGGTACTTAGCATTATTAGCTTGTGGTATTTTCTGCATTATTTAATAATCAACCTTCTTGATTAGGGGGGAGGGATAGCTCAGTGGTTTGAGCATTGGCCTGCTAAACCCAGGGTTGTGAGTTCAATCCTTGAAGGGGCCATTTAGGGATCTGGGGCAAAAACTGGAGATTGGTCCTGCTTTGAGCAGGGAGTTGAACTAGGTGATCTCCTAAGGTCCCTTCCAACCCTCATATACTATGATTCTTAATGCCATTTTATCATGATTTTTACAATCTCTTGGCCAAATCTTGCTTGCCTCACTCACTTTATATACCAGAATAATTTCATACTCCAATAAAATGCAGCCAATTTGAATGAAATGCAGCAATCACTTAACAAATGCACACTAATAAGGGCAGGTCTACACTACCCACCGGATCAGTGGGTAGTGACCGATCTCTCGGGGGTCAATTTATCGCGTCTAGTCTAAACACGATAAATCAATCCCCGAGTGCTCTCCCCGCCGACTCCGGAACTCCACCGCCACGAGAGGCGGAAGCGGAGTCGACAGAGGAGCGGCAGCGGTCAACTCGCCGCTGTGAGAACGCCGAGGTAAGTCGACCTAAGATACGTCGACTTCAGCTACGCTATTCCCATAGCTGAAGTTGCATATCTTAGGTCGATTCCCCCCAAGTGTAGACCTGGGCTAAGACTACATGACAGGTTAGGACAGGAAGTGGGATTTTAGGTAGGTAATACACAATTACTCAGACTGTAATTTAGCCTTATTGTATATGTTTTCCTTGGAAGTCCCCCTTATAAAGTACTGAACTTGTCTACTCTGGCTTAAAAATGAGATAACTGAGAAAAACACAGTCCAAGGACGTACTGTAACAAATAACATTCCCACTAAAAAAAGGTTTTAAAAATTTGCATGCACACACACTGATACAAACAGTTTTAAGCTTGAGCCAAAGTTGCCTATTTGATACATATGTAGAATACTTATGGATACTTAACATATTTATTAGACACAGAATTTATGATGTATTGTGGAAATCCACATCTGGATCTACTGGAGATGTCCTATTTGATCAAGAGCAAAGTAATATAGCCCCCACGCAATACGTAATTATATTTTGGTAGCAACGGCATGTAACAGTTTTAGCAGAAAATTAAAATAAATTGGTGAACAGTAAATAAAAAATAAAAAAACCTAATCTGTTGGATGTAAAGATTAAAGAGTTATCATGTAGGAGGCAGGACACAATCTGCATCCAAAAGCACAAAAGCCAAACACAATCTGGATCTTCAATTTATGGAGAAGCCAAAATATTTTCAGGTGATACAAATCTGTTTTGAAGAGCTTAGATCATAAAATACTACATACGGTTTCTAGCAATGAAAATAGACTGAACTGATTATTGCATATTTTAAGGATCTTTGTCTGATTCTCCTCTGAGATAAGAGTATTAAAATACTAGGGTCATCTAAGCGACTAATTGGTTATTTGAATAGAGATGAACTTGAAATTTCAAATTCAGGTCATTGATACTAAAGCAAATACAGGAAGAAATCCTCAGATTTTCCTTATTCTAAAATGCGTTTTTAAATTTGCATATAGGCTAAAAAGACACAAAGACTATCTATTTAACATGGTTTCAGTCAGCAAATCTCTAGACATATAATACCTTCTCATTAAACGGAATGGTCTGTTCAGCAATATGAACTATATACTTTATTTTTCCATAAAGATCAACAGAAAACTGGATAAGCAGTTGTCTGAGCAGCTTCTACCTACTGTATTGTTTTAAACAAATATTGGATTTTATGCTGCTACAAAAGAAAAAATAAAAGCTATAACCCTTCATAAAACACAACTGTTGCACTCTGCAGTCTGTACTCTTCAGTGAATCTTATTCAAGAAAAAAGAAAAGGAAAAACTTTCAATGTATACATGCTGATGCCATGTTTAGAGTCAGTTTTAGAAAAGAACTAACCTCTGAGAAAACACATTTATACAGAATTTAAAAATTCTTAATAAAGTACTACATATACAGTAGTAGTACATAGCAGTATTGGTGAACACTAATGTAATTGTGTAGAAAGGGTTTCAGCTTCTACCCTGTCACAGATTTACTAGTTGAATGTGACCTTGGGCAAGTCACTTAATGTCTGTATGTCTCAATTTTCCTATCTGTAAAATGAAGTTTAATAATACTTCCCTGCCTCCTTGGGGGACTTGTGAAAATAATAATTAATAATAAAATGAATAATAAATTATTAGTATAATAAACACCTAATAGACCAAATTTGTATCTAACTTACTATTTGCATACTACCATAAAGCCAAAATCTACTCTCATTTACAGTGGGGTATAACAGTTGTGTAGAGTTACCCTGATTTTACCGCAGTAACATAACAGAGTTTGGCACTGCCTACATATAGTGGTAGCAGTCAATTCAAATGGAAAAATTATACAAAATGTTATTCCTCTAAAGTTATTATAGTCTTAACATTTGTCTTAGATTTTGGAACAATTCTTCCACATTTCTAATGCTATTTTCCCTCAATGTTACTAATTCCTGGTTTTAGTTATGATCATAGAAACAATAAGATAATTGCTTTTGTTGCAGCTACTGAGTGTGTGAAATTTATTCAAATAGTAGTGACTTCAATACAAAGTATTGTATTCAAATTTTACACTGTGCTCTGGACATTTTAAGAAATACAAAAGTGCTTATCACATCTCTTGATCTCTTTTCTCCTTACATATATTTGGAAGTTCATCACTGTTCTTTGCTTTTATTATTCCTGTTCTTTCTCCAGATCGTGAGCAGAGATCGCTAAACATTTTATACAAGTTATACATCTTATACAAGTTTCTTGGCCGAATCATCTGCCATTCTGTGGCCTTTCTTGTCTGTGATCCATTTTCTGATTATCTTTTCTGATACAATACAAGGAAAGGTCACAGGGTACAAATGCATCTCAAGATGCTTTACAACAAAACAACTTAAACAGGGAAAACAAAAAATCTGTCAAATTAAAGAAATGTTACAGAGGGAAGAATTAAGTGTAGATTTAAAAGGGTTTATATTTTAGAATCATGAGGTGCACACCAAATTGAGAGTGAAAAGTAATTGTAGTATGGGATTCATCAGCTTTTATCCTATATTTTGGAAACCCCAATAATACCAAGCAATTAATGGTGGTGTACTGAGAAAAATCAGATACACCAGTTCCAAATTAAGCACTCCTTCATAAACCACGAAATTGCAAACTAAATGCTGTACTTAATAAATTACTTGAAAATAAAACAAAATATAGAGTCAATTAAGTGTGAATTAAAATTCTGGTGGCAAAATTCACACTGAATGGTTTCTGAGCAAAGTTCTCAAGCATGCCACAAGATAAAGTGCTATAGCAGTTTAACTTAGGGGTTGTTTTTTAAAAACAAAAACAAAAAAACAACTCCAACACACAGACAAATCCAGGACTAATCTAGGATAACATCCGCTGAATTCTAGTTATACTTCATAGATGAGAAAAGGAAGTATAAATCACAGAAAGAGCAGGGTCCTTATCTAGCCAAAGACTCTTACACATAAACAAAGATTTATCATCATTGGATGATATGCAGTGCATTGTGCAACAGTCTTCAGAAAGAGAGAGACTAACAATCCTATCTTGGTGAAACATTTTAGGAAATGCTGTTCACCCAGGAGTGAACTTCATGAAGGCAGGACTACAAGTCCAAGACAACTAGAAAGTGGTCAACAGAAAAAGCAAAGTAAAACTGAGTATGCATATAACTGTCACACCTGATGAAATTTAATAATAAGTGGAAGCATATACGCCTAGAAAAATAAACCAAACTGTTCCCTATGAAATCTGTTAACCTACATTACAAAGAGTTGAAGATTCCAAATTAAATGTCTCAGTCGAGAACTGGCTACCCAGAGGTAACACAGGCAATGGAAGAAATGCTATAAATATTTCACAAAGAACTCCACAAATCATTAGAATGTAGTGCCTGCTTGCCACTTTCCTCCACTTGCTCAGCGAGACAAAGCTGATCAACTGCAGATTTTCAGTACTGGTGAACTCATACTGAAACGTATACTATGAATTTATGAAGGAAAAAAACAAGCACTTCTTCTATAAGTACTTTTCATTCAAGAATCTTGGGAGTATTTACAAATTTTAATTAGTAAAACCTCACAATACCTAGATGAGGTAAGTAGTAGCATACCCATTTTATACATGGATAAACTGAGCAATAAGTCGAGTAAGGGTAGGTTAGCTGAGTCAGAAGTGTGTCTTAAGTCACAGACCTCTGCTATAACCACTATATAAAAATCCCAAAGCACAAGTAAATATTATGGTTTCAGGCATTTTTTAAAATAATATTTTGAGCTTCTATCAAAGGACCACAGTATAACAAAACGAATTTCTTCAAAGACTAAAAACTTGTTTGCAAGCTAAAAAGAAAAAAAATCCTGTAGCCTATGAAGACTATGTATATAATAGCATCATTTGGTGACATACTATAACAGTTAATGCAAGAGAATCTGGCTTCATAAATCCACATATTTAAGTTACCAGCTAGCAAAGTGCAGTCACTAACCACACTGATCATTGTGGTAATTTGATGCATTTCCCTTCTATCGCCTCTGGTTCACTGTGGACTTCACCAGATTCTGTACTTCTGAAAGGACTTCTCACTGCATCTACAACTTCTGTATCCATCATTGAATATTTGGTTTTTCACTATATCCATTGCTGCAAACACTTAATGTAAATTATTATTCTCTGGGTGTGCGTCATTGGAAAAAATGTCTATATTGTCTGTGCCTGAAGACACGGTAAGATTACAGACAATCTTTCTCTATGATGATTGAGTAATTCATTTCAACTCAGAATCAGAAATCACATATTTTAATGCATCAAGAACAGTGATGTAAGCAAATCATGTAGGGAAAGCTAATATCAGAAAAAAATTACATTTCTAAGGGGAAAAAAAATAAAGTAGTTTTACCATTCCAAAATATTCAGAGGCTTGCTCTACCTCCCCCTTGCAAAAAAACAAAATGAACAAAAAATGCCAGTTGAAGTCACTGGATGGTTCTGGGAACTGGTACATCATTCTTTACTTCCTCACCTTTTGCAATTTCTCTCTGAATCTAGGCCCTCCTTTCATACCCATAAATGTATAGGATCCCATCAGTTTCACCAGTAAGTAATATATCTGAATGACCAGAGTCTTCATCTTGTAATGGCAGGAAATTGATCTTATGATCTCTGGTTAATCTCCTTTTGGAAGGTGAAAATACTCCAAAGGTCCTACCAAAGGTCCTGGTTTTCCCACCCCAAATACAGCAAGCAGTTAATACTATGGATGCGAGTAAGAATCACTGCAATTAAACATCTAACCCTGCGCTCTCGGACCCTGCCTGCCCAGCTGTGGCCCCAGCCTCCACCCCTTACCCTTGTCTGTGTACATAAGATATAATGGATCCAGAAGTCGGCAGAAGAGCCCCGGATGTGGGGTGGCAGCCCGGAGGGACTCCAGGCGCGGGGCTGGAAGGCGGGCATGCCAGGATGGCAGAGGCCAGGACCCCAGGAACGCGGGCAGCAGCAGAGTTTAATCTTTAACTGAAACCGTTAAGCAGCAAGCTTATCGGTTAACCAGTTAAACTTTTACATCCCTACATCTAACCCCTGGTGTAGATGCAGCTAAGTCAACAGAAGCAGGTTTTCATTGACCTAGCTACCATGGCTTAGGGAGTTGAGTTCCTATAGCGACGGACAAAACCTTTAGCCACTACAGTCTGCCTCTACAATATGGCACACAGTGACACAGATATACCGGTGTAGCTATACCACAATAGAGCCCGTAACACAGACCTGGGCTGTCCACACAGGGGTTTCATTCAGTTTAACTAATTCACACCTTTAGATTAATTTTCCTGAGTGTCCCTGTGTAGACAAGCCATTAGTCTAAACCAGCAGTTCTCAAACTGGGGTCCACGGACACCCGGTACTCCAGGGGGTCTGCAAATCATGTCTGGGGCCCACCAGCCCCGCTGATCAACTCGTCCCTCTCCCTCTCAGTGCCTCCTGCATGCCGCAGAACAGCTGTTCAGCGGCATGCAGGAGGCGCTGGGAGGTAGGGGGAGGAGTGGGGATGGGATGTGCTCGGGGGAGGGGGGGTGGAAAGAGGGGGAAGAGATGGGGGAGGGGTGGAGTGGAGACGGGAAGAGGTGGTGTCTTGGGGGGAAAGGGTGGAGTGGGGGCAGGGCCTGGGGCTGAGCAGGGGTTGAGCACCCCCCAGGGAAAATTAGAAGCCAGCTTGGGGGTCTGCAAAAATTTTTAAATCAAAATGGGGGTCCTTGGGTTGCTAAAGTTTGAGAACCGCTGGTCTAAACTATTTAATTCAGGGTTAAATTTAGTAGCTACACTGATTTTTTTAAAATTAAAATTACCAAGCTGTTCACTTTGTTCAGATACAAACTATGTGCATTATTCCATAAATCTATACTATCCATCTATGTGTATGATCCCATTGAAATAAATAGCTTTCATTGTTACATATTACTGATCATACCATACATATTTTTGACTATGTCATCAGTCTTGTCAAACTCTTGCAGCAAATGTGAAAGCAACTGTTTATTAAATATGTAGAAAATAGTCTTCCACTTAATATAATACATTGTTCATAAGTGTATCATTTCACTTAATAGGGACACTGACAAGGTGACGAAGTTTAGCTCAATGTATGTGTTTCCAGAGCTAATACAGTTTGCCTTTTTCTGAACAAAATGTTATTTCCTAGGAAGAAATACAAGCAGCCAAAACATGGACAACTGCTCAACAACAACGAATGCATGGTGAAAGGGAGGGAAGTAATTAGGCAAAAAACAGATCAAGCTATGAACACATTTTATCTGCTATATCTACTAGACTAAGGGTACGTCTATACTTACCTCCGGGTTTGGCGGTAAGCAATCGATCTTCTGAGATCGATTTATCACGTCTTGTCTAGACGCGATAAATCGATTCCGGAAGTGCGCACCGTCGACACCGGTACTCCTGCTCGCCGCGAGAAGCGCCATCGACGGGGGAGCCTGCCTGCCACGTGTGGACCCGCAGTAAGTGCTTTGAAGATCGAACTAAGATACTTCGACTTCAGCTACGTTAATGTAGCTGAAGTTGCATATCTTAGTTCGACACGGGGGGTTAGTGTGGACCAGCCCTAAGGTTGGAGCACTCCTATCCTTCTACAGCAAATAACCTGTTTTGATGGTCATCACTAGCCACTGGAACATGATAGATTCCTGACTTCCCAACACACCATTTGTCAGTTGATTGATTGGATATTATAAGTATCTTTTGTCTCCTGAAAACACATTGCTTCTTTAGAGTATACAAATATTAACTTGCCAAGCAAAGATGTGGTGGTATATTCTCCTGTTCCTTTTTTTTTTTTTTTTTTTTTTTAAATGCACTGATTTGTGATAGCTTCTTCTATTCTCCTGGTCCATTATGGGGTTGATTTGTATTGACCGTCTATTCTGGTTGTAAGCAACATGAGGCAGGGATCACTGTCTTCCTCTAGTTTTGGTATTACATCCAGCACACTGAGCACTCAAGAAGCAATTATAAAAACATTTTTAAAAAATGACACAGAACAAAGATACTCCACAAACCTAAATTTTGGCCACGAACAACTTCATAACAATACCATTTTTCAATGAAGTCTACCTATACTCATGGCCAATTTTATCTTATGTAAACAGGCACAACTTAGCTGCTTCAATTTAATTTTTAATTTTAAATTTGGTCATTGGAGTTTGTATTTATACCTTTAAAATAAAAATAGATGCTGACCTGGACTAATAGGTGGCCCAAGTTGGAGAAATGTGTGTCATTTTCTTTAATATTATTAATCTGCTTCATTAACTGAAACAATATTTCAACAGCTCCTTTGTTAACCAGTTCATTAAGGAGTACTGCATTTCCAGAAATGAATTTTATTGCTCCCAGGCAATACAGAAAAGCCTCATTGTTTGTTTGTAGATCTTCAAATCTCAGGATCTGCAACAAAGAATCTAAAAAAGAATATTAGTGTTTAGAAAGACTGACATTTATATTTGAACTACTTTAGCTTTAAAAAGATTAACTGCAAAAGAAAACTGGGGTTACAGTATTTATCATCATTTGTCCAATCCATTGATGAGAAAAGTAAGTATCTGGATAGAAACCAGGGATAATTATTGATGTATAAGACGTGTATACAAGCTTTGTAGGCACTGTGGTCATCATTAAAATCTTAGGTCAAGATTTGAAAAACGATTATTGATTTTATGTGCCTCAATTCTTGAATGCTCAACTTGAGACACCTTTAAAAGGGCCTGATTTTCAGAGAGTATATGTTCAGAACTTCCTGAAAATCAGGCCTCTTTAAGATGGCCACCCAAAAACTGAGGCACCTAAAATCAATGTCTTTTTACTGCAGTGCTACCTATACACCAGCATCATCAGTAATGTTAGCATAGGCCTAAGTTTAAATGTGCTAGCTAATTGCTGGTGCATACAATAGGAGGAGTAAATGTGCCCAAAATATCATTTTCATTTGGCATTATTTCCTCCATATCTCCCAGTCAAAACTAAGTAATCAGAATTTTGAAGCTATTTCTTACTTGATTATTAAACAAACGTGAGGTCAGTTTTTGAACCTTTAATTTCTAGATAACTGGATCAGTTAAAAAGAAACTAACATTATTTTCTATTTCCAGTTATTTTCAGCATTTTGGCGGACTGAAAAAAAATCAGCTGTTTGTCTTAATTCCTGTTGATATTCTGTGTGCCGGTAAAACAAATAAATCACTGAAACAATAGGAAAAAAAACTTTCTAAAGCATTCTTATGTCTTATATCAGCCATTCCTCCATCCATAAATCAATCCCAAATTATAAACCCTTTCCAGCAAAAAAAGACAAACAAACAAAACAAACCACAAAACCCACATTTTTTAACTAAGTAATGAAGAAAGCCCTGGGAAGATGGGCCCAAAAGCTAAACAATGATGCTTACACAGATATGCTTTATCTGTCTAACCTTACTGAATTAAGTTTTAAGTATTTTAGGAGTTCACTGTATTAAAAATGCAAATGCTTATGTACTATTGAAGGACTGTATGTATTTCCATGAGGAAGGGGGATCACAACCCTCCAGGAACTAAGAAGAGTGAAGGGGGGCGGGGGGGGGAAAGGAAGAGGGGGAAGGCAAATTCACTCACAGTGCAACACTTCCACAGAGCTACCGTCATCACATATACTGATTCAAACTGGATTTTCCAGGGAAAAACAGACAAGGAAAGGATTTTTGGTTAAATAGCCTCACTTAAAAATGACTCAGGGCCTTCTTTCTAATCCTGCAATCTGGCAGAACCTCTGGCCTGGCGGGGCCCAATCCTCAGGAAAGCATTGGAAGGTTTTCAGCCCCCCGACGCCCCATCAGACTTGGGAGGCTGCAGTGAACTTGTACCCATAGAAAAAAACCCCACCTTGTGCAGGCTTTTAAGAACTAATCACCAAACATAGCCCTTTTTGGAGTGAGGAGGTGATCTCTGGTATGCTTATTGTTTTCATATGTTTTCTCTGTAATACTTGTAATAAAAATGCTTGCTTAGAAAGAACTGTGTGATAAAACTTATAAAGCTGTTAGCAAGGAGAGAAGTGAAGCAGGTTTGCTTAGGCAGACAGTCTTTGCTGGGGACACCATAGTACAGTCAGGGAACTGTTCAGCCTGGAAACAACCCAGTCAGAAAGGGAGGCGATATGGCTGGGGAGCCTGGAAGCCTAGAGCAAGTGCCCTTGCTGGACGACAGAGGGGGAATATAGGTACAACTGCCCTGTACTGAGACACTTCGTGTCTGAACTCTACTGAGTTCCTTGTGGAGTTTTCCTTCCCCGGACCTTTCTCCCATAGGGCTTACAACTGGAAGGGATGATCTGGCCAATCCTGCAAACACACATGCTTAACTTTAAGGAGGTGAACAGTCCCATTTACTTCAATGGGAATACTCATTCGTTAAGTTAAGCATGTGTGTGAAGTGTTTGCAGGGCCTAAGTTAATAAGATACGTAAAAGTTTTACTGAAAACGACAAATTAAAAACAGGATTGCACATCACTCCCACGCATGTCCATCATGCCCATAATGCTCACATTTTTAGAGTGGGGAATACAGTTACAGAAAATGTCAGCTGTCATAATTTTTCCAAAACATTTGAAGGACAAGCATTTTTACTACTGTATTTCAACATTAACTTTAGTATATATAAAAATAAATACATACCCAACAGACCATCATTTTGAATGAGCGAATCATTTTTCTCATTTCTACTAATTTTAAATACAAGCTTGCAGACATTGAGCAGATTCTTTCCACTTACTTTGAGCTGCAGAAAGAAGAGAAACAAAAATCACATGTATATTTTGGGGTAAAAGAAAACATTATATTTTAGAAGTTAAGAACATCATAGTAATCTTGTCAGCATGTGGACTTTCTAAAGTTCCTATAGAAGGCATGACAACTAATCAGAGACTGGGCCTGATCTGGGACGAAAGTGAATGGGGGTTTTACCACTGACTTCCATAGGACAGAATGAGGTTCTGCGTTCAAAGGTTCTAACACCTCAATATTTAAAACAATTTAAGAAAATTTAAACTATACTACTCTTTAAAATATACAACACATCCTACTTGGGATCAGTTTTTAAAAGATTTTTATCTGACCAGTTTGCAGGGTTTTTTGTTTTAATCATTCTTATAGCACAGAAAAAAAATCCCCGTCTCTCTTTCTTTGAGCAGAATCCACCGTTTATGCAATACAGTGGACACACGAGAATGAGATCTGTATATTAAACTCTATGAGAGAAAATAAAATATGATATGAAAGAATATATTTCACCATGAAAGATGCCCTCAAACATCAGGGACTCTCTTAATCAGTTAAGTTCAAGAGGAGAGAAACTTGACAGAAGACGATGATCAAAGGAAAGAACGTGGGAAACTGTAAATAGGGAACTGAAAGTTGTAAAGATAAAATGGCAACCTTTCCATGACCCTAGGCATCCCTGTATTCACACCCTACACACAACTGCAATAATGTTTGTACAAATACCTCGCGATGTATCCTTTGAAAGCAAATACAATGGTCAATATCATTGTAAAATATATATGTAACAATGCTATATGTGAAATTATGGATACTCATTAATATCATGCTTTAAAGTCTGTGACTAAAAGATATTTAAACCAGGCACATCATCGAGAGTTGATAAATAGGTTTTTCCTCCTAAAAGGAAAGAGGCAGACACCCCAAACCAGGTGCAGCCCATATTCAATGGGCTATTCATTTGTATCAGAGACTGTAGTAAGAAGAAATAATTTGCATAGTAGCAAACCACCAGCAAGGGAGGAACTAGCATGGAGTCTTATCTTCCAGATCTCAAGGCTCCTTTACACAGCATAAACTAATGAAATTTATCTGGGCGTACCTGTCAGAAAAATACATTTCAAAGGATCACTGAACTATAAGGAGAGGGGCTGGAGTGAACCCCTAAATTATCCTTCACTTTAAGGAAACAAAGAAACCAAGCAATTTGATCTCTCTGGTGAGTCCAGGCCAGACCAACCAGTTAAAAGATGGACAGAAGACTATGGGTGAGAAATCTTGAATAAAGACTGTATTTTGCTAGATTAAGTTTTAGACTTTTTAATGCGTGTTTTCACTGTTATTTGTGTGTAACATAAGAACAGCCATACTGGGTCAGACAAATGGTCCATCTAGCCCAGTATTCTGGTCTTCCGACAGCAGCAAATGCCAGGTGCTTCAGAGGGAATGAACAGAACAGATAATCATCAAGTGATCCATCCCGTTGTCTATCCCAATTTCTGGCAAACAGAAGCTAGGGACACCACAGAGCATGGTTTTGCATCCCTCCTCATCGTGACAGTAACCATCTCGATCTTAATTTCTCTTACTTGGTATCACTTAATTTATGCTTTTTTGTTAATAAACTTGTTTTGCTTTCATTAAGAACATAAGAAAGGCCGTACTGGGTCAGACCAAAGGTCCATCCAGCCCAGTATCCTGTCCACCGACAGTGGCCAATGCCAGGTGACCTGGAGTGAGTGGACCTAACAGGTAATGATCAAGTGATCTCTCTCCTGCCATCCATCACCCCCCTCTGACAAATAGAGGTTAAGGACACCATTTCTTACCCATTCTGGCTAATAGCCATTAATGGACTTAACCTCCATGAATTTATCCAGTTTTCTTTTAAACCCTGTTATAGTCCTAGCCTTCACAGCCTCCTCAGGCAAGGAGTTCCACAGGTTGACTGTGCGCTGTGTGAAGAAGAACTTCCTTTTATTAGTTTTAAACCTGCTGCCCACTAATTTCATTGGGTGGCCCCTAGTTCTTTTATTATGAGAACAAGTAAATAACTTTTCCTTATTCACTTCCTCCACACCACTCATAATTTTATATACCTCTATCATATCCCCTCTTAGTCTCCTCTTTTCCAAGCTAAAAAGTCCTAGCCTCTTTAATCTCTCCTCATATGGGACCCGTTCCAGACCCCTAATCATTTTAGTTGCCCTTCTCTGAATCTTTTCTAATGCCAGTATATCCTTTTTGAGATGAGGAGACCACAATTGTACGCATTATAAATCATCAGCACTGGGTAATTTCAGTAAAGTGTTTACTTCTAGTAAGCTGACGGGTTGAAATGTTGTTATACTTCTCTATACAGACAGTGAACCGAATACTTTTTCTGTGAGGGTCCAGAATAGATCCTCCAAAGGAAATCCCACTTGCAGACCCCTTGTACAGGAAAATACTTTAAGAGGGTGTTTCACATGTGATTCCACTGAACTGTCCTAAGCTGAAAGAAACTAAGCCCTGTCCAGCCCAGGTTAATACAGCTGTTCTTAACACAGGATCCCAAGAGGTACCTGCAAGTCTCCTGATTAATTCTGAGAGGTCTGACCCATTGGAGGTGGACACAGAATTTGCTGAAGCTGCCAAGGTAAATGGCAAAGAATGCACTTGGTGGGTAGACACTGGTTCAAAGATTTCTTTGGTGAGAAAAAGCAGAGTTAAACAGGCAGACATGCTCCCTGTGGAGAATGCAGAACTCCTAGCATTGGGGCAATACAAATTCATTGCACCTTTGGCTAAAGTACACGTGGAGTGGGAAGATCTGGAGAGAACTTTGAGCGCTGGTGTTCTGGATAATACTTCAACAGCACTGGGAAAATGACATTTTGTCTATGTCTAAAGCAATTAATATAGTAACTCGCAACAAAAAGGAATATGTTCTGTGATCTCAGGAGAGGATTATGCAGAAAAAGCAGCAGCAGTGCAGGGAGGGGATGGCTCCAGCCCCAGCTCAGTAAGAGAAAGCAATGTGCACAGCAAAGGAAAGCAGCAAGCATATAGACCTAAGGGGATGGGGGTGGGGGGAGTTATCCACTGTAACTGTAGAGGCTGTTCAGGTTGTCAGACACCAAGGTTTTGCGGGCAAGCAGAAAGCAGACCCCATACTAGAAAGCATCTATGGATACATACTCGAGGGAAACCCAGTGAGGGGAAATGGGGAAAGATTTATTTATTAAGAGGAAGAGCGATTGTACAGGGAAGTCCTACGGGGAAAGATAAAAGCCCCGGGAAACCTTACAAGCAACTGGTTGTGCCTGCCCAGCATCATGGGGAATTAATGTTGCTAGTGTATGATTGTCCTTTTGTGGTCACTTGGGGGGGCAAAAGAAGGTTAAAGAAGAATTTAGGAATACAGAATGATGTGGGAGACTATAGCAGATCGTGTGAATTATGTTGAAAGAAACCTACCACCCCAAAAAGTCCCTCTACAACCACTTGCTTGTGATTCAAGAGGCACTTTATAGGGTAGCAATGGACACTGTGAGCCCTATGCCATGTCCTATCCAAATGGGAAAAAATGTGTCTTGATGGTAGTGGATTTTGCACCAGCTACCCTGAAGCAGTTGTTCTAACTAAGCGCTGAATCTGTGGAAAAAGCCCTTTTCTCTATTTTTAACACAGTGAGTTCCCCTAAGGACATTTTATCAGATCATGGGTCAAATTTCACATCCCAGCTATCCAGTGAATTATTATGGAAGTTGTGTGGAGTGAAACAGTTAAGGGCTGCCCTATATCACCCAGAAGCAAATGGTTTGGTGGAGAGGTTTTGTGGGACACTGAAATCAATGTTAGGAATGCATGCAATGAACAAGAGAGCCAGTGATCGGGATGAAATGTTAACCTGTTATTTGTTTATAGGGGATTTCCCCAGAAATCGTTGGGGTTTGCCACATTTGATCTTCTATATTGAAGGAAAATGAAAGGACCCCTAGATCTCACCATGGACTCCTGGGAAACGTAGTAAGGTCAGCCTGCAAGGAGTAACCATGCTGGGCAAAGCCAGGGTGAGGCTTGTGGGCTGCCAGAAGGCTGTCTGGGTCAAAGCTCTGAACCAAAACTGCACAGCCACAAGACACCCAACAAGGCTGACACTGACTGAACACAGTACTGGCCTTGGTGAAACCCCTAAACATAAGAGTCCCTAACAGTAATTTTTCTTTGTATGTACATAAAACACCTGCACTAGAGTCAGTTATTGTGGACACTTAATGTTCTCTCTAGATTTAATGAAAGATACAAGTACATTAAAGTAGAACTAATATAATTAGGGCTGTCAAGCGATTAAAAAAATTAACTGATTAATCACACAAATAATAATAGAATAATACCATTTAAATAAATATTTTTGGAAGTTTTCTACATTTTCAAATACTGTATATTGATTTCAATTACAACACAGAATACAAAGTGTACAGGGCTCACTTTATATTTATTTTTTATTACAAATACATGCACTGTAAAAAACAAAAAATAGTATTTTTCAATTCACCTCATACAAGTACTATAGTACAATCTCTATCATGAAAGTTAAACTTACAAATGTAGAATTATGTACAAAAAAATAACTCCATTCAAAAAATAAAACAAAGTCCACTCAGTCCTACTTCAGCCAATCACTCAGACAAACAAGTTTGGTTATAATTTGCAGGAGATAATGCTGCCTGCGTCTTGTTTACAATGTCACCTGAAAGTGAGAACAGGCGTTCGCATGGCACTGTTGTAGCCGGGGTTGCAAGATATTTACGTGACAGATGTGCTAAAGATTCATTTCATATCATTTCAGGGGACATGCATCTATGTTAGTGACGGGTTCTGCTTGATAATGATCCATAGAAGAGCAGACTGACGCATGTTCATTTTCATCATCATGAGTTAGATGCCACCAGCAGAAGGTTGATTTCCATTTTTGGTGGTTCGGGTTCCTCATCTGAGTGTTGCTCTTCTAAGACTTCTGAAAGCATACTACACACTTCGTCCCTCTCACATTTTGGATGGCACTTCATATTCTTAAACCTTGGGTCAAGTGCTGTAGATATTTTTTAGAAATCTCACATTGGTACCTTCTTTGCGTTTTGTCAAATCTGCTGTGAAAGTGTTCTTAAAACGAACATGTGCTGGGCCATCATCCGAGACTACTATTACATGAAATATATGGCAGAATGTGGATAAAACAGAACAGGAGATATACAATTCTCCCCCAAGGAGTTCAGTCACAAATTTAACAAACAAAAAGACTTTTTTTTTTTTTTAAAGTGAGCATTATCTGCATGGAAGCATGTCCTCTGGAATGGTGGCCGAAGCATGAAGGGGCATACGAATGTTTAGCATATCTGGCATGGAAACACCTTGCAACGCAGACTACAAAAGTGCCATACAAATGCCTGTTCTAACTTACAGGTAACATTGTAAATAAGAACCAAGCAGCAGTATCTCTAGTAAATGTATACAAACTTGTTTCTCTTAGCGATTGGCTGAAAAGTAGGACTGAGTAGATTTGTAAGCTCTAGAGTTTTACATTGTTTTGCTTTTGAGTGCAGTTATGTAACAAAAAAAAAAAATCTACATTTGTAAGTTACACTTTCATGATAAAGAAATTGCACTTCAGTACTTGTATGAGATTAATTGAAAAATACTATTTCTTTGCATCCGATGAAGTGGGTATTCACCAACGAAAGCTTATGCTCCAATACCTCAGTTAGTCTATAAGGTGCCACAGGACCCTTTGTCGCTTCTACAGATCCAGACTAACACGGCTACCCCTCTGATACTTGATACTATTTCTTTTATCATTTTCACAGTGCAAATATTTGTAATCATAAATATAATAAAGTGAGCACTGTAACTTTGTATTCTGTGTTGCAATAAAAATCAATATATAGTATTTGAAAATATAGAAAAACCACCAAAAATTAATTTTAATCGGTATTATACTGTTTAAACAGAGTGATTAATTTTTTAATCACAATTAGAGTTAATTGCAAAAGTTAACTGCGATTAATCAACAGCCCTAAATATAATCACTAAAAACTATACCAAGAAGTGCTAACCAGCATCTTTCTAAAAGGTAGACTACCCCTCTGCCCCACAAACACCATGCTAAAAAGCTAAACTGATAGTTCTAAGCCTGTGCTTTTAAATCGGAGTTTTATATTTTTTTGTGAAATATCGGCCCAAATCCCACACTTTGTGAAAAGCCATCACTGTCAGATTAAGAGAGTTACAAGGAAATATTCTGACGGCTGATTTTCTAGTTGACAGTTATGACTGAGATTTTAATGTACAACACTGATGTTGACTAAACTATACCAAAACAATAGTTTTAGCTATCAACATTTTATGCAAACAATTCTATTGCTGTAAACACAAATCATTAAAGAAACTAAATTTAGCAGATAAAGAAAACATGACATGTTACAATTGAAGTTCCCAGTTACAACACTGAATTAAAGGATGGGAAATGTACTAAACTCTCCTTAATTTTAGTAACACATTATGCAAACTATTTTTGTTATGTAAGGTTATAATTTAATATAATTCAGGTGTGACCTACGAATCAATTTTTTTTAAATGGGAAAGTTATGATGCAAGGTAATTTAACTTTATTTTTGTGTATTTACTAAAAATAAATTGGTACTAAATATTTGCCCTGTCTAGCTGTTTATTGCAAAAGCAAAAGGTAATGATGCTTTTACTTCATTTTGCCATTTTCTGAAAAGCTTCCTACCCACAACAACACAATTCTGCTCAAGCTTCCCTGCCCTTGCAGAGATTACACAACAGGAATAGAATACTCCTATAAGCAGTGACATGCTGTTTCATGCTTGGATCATCAGAGGACTCATGACATTACCACTGACAAGGAAGTAGAGAATTTCAAAGTCACTTCTGAAACTACAAGGGAGCACAAGTATCATTGTCTTACCATAACAATGACTGTGTTCTCTAGTTTGAGTTGTGCTAATAATTCAACATTTATTTAGTTTTCTATTATGTTTAGACTAAAATCTCATCTTTGGTGTAAAATTGTAGAAATTACTAATTTTCATTAAGTTTGGAGTCCTAGGTAAACAAAAACAAAATGAAAAAAAGACTGGAAAGGCAGAGTGATTAGAGCACAGGACATCGAGCTGAAGGATGATCTTGTGCTTAAGACACTAACCTGGGATTCCAAGGATCAATGCCTAGTTCTGTCAGATTTCCTGTGTGACCCTGGACAAGACATAATCACTGTCTCTCCATTCCCTGTCAGTATAATGGGGATGATAAGATTTCCATTCTCCCTCTCTTGTTTGTCTCATCTGTTTAGATTGCAAGCTCTCCGGGGCAGAGACCATCTCTTACTAAATACATATACCCGGCTTAGCACAATGGGGTCCCCATCTCAGTTGGGGCCTCCAGATTCTATGGTAATTCAATAATAAATAATAAAATAAAATAATGAGTCAGAATAGATGGGTATTATTCCTAGCTCGGTCACTGACTTTCTGATTTGGCCTGGAAGTAACTCAACCTCACTTTCCCTGTATGGGGATAATTATACTTACCCACCTTTGAAAAAGGTATCAAAAAGGTATCTGATATCCTCAGATAAAGCTGATTAAGTACAAAGTATTATAAAACGGAACTTAATTTCCACTGTTTAGTCTTCTGATTCTTAGCAGATCAAAACACTACAGATCTCTATCCTGCAATCACAGTATGCAAGTCCAGCCAGGGCCGGCTCCAGGCACCAGCGCAGGAAGCACGTGCCTGGGGCGGCAAGCCGCGGTGTGATGGTTGCTGAGAGGGCGGCAGGTCAGGCTGCCTTCGGCGGCATTTCTGCAGGAGGTCCGCCAGTCCCGCGGTTTCGGCGGCGGGGACGCCCATGCAGAAACGCCACCGAATCCACGGGACCAGGGACCGCCCGCAGACGTGCCGCCGAAAGCCGCCCAACTGCTGTGCTTGGGGCGGCAAAATTCATAGAGCTGCCCCTGAGTCCAGCTCATGTAGACATACCTAAGCTAGCTCAGGCACTGGAGCAGTGACATTCAGGCAGCATGGGCTGTTCAATCCCACATGAAACCCTGGATAATTACTCTGCTGGCTAGCCCATATTGAAGCCCATGCTGCTGTAACTTTACTGCTGTGATGCCCAAGCTAGCTAGATTCAAGCTAGCTCAGATATGTCTACACACACTTCAATCCACAAAAGTAGATACATCCTTAAAGTATGGAACGCTAAATTAGATAAAAGTTTTCAATGGTACATACAGTATACGTGAATCATGGCACTCTTTCATATCACTAAACAGTTTAAGAAAAGACTTACAGCCAGAATCATTCTTGCCAGTTTCAGACCCAGTGGGTCTGAACCAATGTCAACTAATTTATATAAGATCTTCAGAAGCGCACTTCTTCTTTTAAATCTCTTTCCAAACATATTTCCTTCTTCCAAGACTTGATGGAGACTGGTGCAGGCAAGGCAGAGATTTTCTATATTGTCTTCTATTTGTGGGGATGGAGAGGAAAATAAAGTTCATTATCAAGGCCATCCATTCAATAACCAGATACAGACAGAACACCAAAACGAGAAATGTTTGCAAAATACCACACAAAATAAGGTACCCAATCAATTTAGTAGGGTTCTGATACTTTAATAAAAGGGTTTACAAGCATTTTTCATACATCAAATGATTTATGTGTGTTACTCTTTTAAAAACAATAGCTCTGTTTAAGCCAAGTGATTCATAGAGCCAACAGCAACAAGACAAATCAAGACATTTGAGAAGTCTCAAATGAAACATTTTTTAACTTGTTAACCATTAGATTGACGAAATATCAACTAGGAACACTTAACCTGTGGTGAAGCTGGAAGAATTCATTAAAGAGTTCCATCAAATGCTACAGGCAAAAAGGAACTGACAGCTGAAGAAAGTTATTCTGTCTATAAATCCAACCCACAGGCAGTCATATGCTTGCTGTTGTATGGGTTTCAAAAATAGATTTATATATGAATTTTCAGAGCTCTTATACACACCGTAGAGGTTCAAGATGAATGCAAATGGATGTTTAAACAGGCATCCCATCTGCTACTCTGAGTGCCTCTGACATTATTTAGAAACACAACAAAAACAAAACCTGCATGAAACTACCAGAAAATCTCCATCCCCACCACAACCCAATCACTCACATATAATCTACATTAGGATAAAATAAGTCACATGTCTACCTTCTAAACGTTAATTTTCTGTTTAAATATTGAATTTTTTTCCCTTAAGATTACAGCCATTTAGTATTTAAAGTATATCATAAGCTTACTTGAAATACAGTAGTGCCACTATTCACATATATTTTCACAGGTTGCATTCCTCAGTAGAGGCAGAGTAATACGCAAGTGGTTAGCTCAAACAAATAAAAATCAGTATCAAATTAGAAGGAAAAACTCATCTTAACTTCTGAGGCTTACCAAATTGCCCTATGAAAATGGGCTGGCTAGGTAGATGTTTTACAATATTTTTAAAGGATAAAATGCATTCTTTAGCAGTTGAAATAGAAAAAGAGAGCTTTTAAAAATACAATCAAACCATACAAACTAGGACCTTAATTATAGTGAATTTAGCATTCATGAGAGGTTCTAGATTGACAGCTATGGAGAATAAAATGCTTTATTTATCCACAAAACAGGTACAGCTCTGGCAACATCAATGAAGGGTTCCCCATACTGCCTCATCAATAAGCTTCAACCTTGAACTGGAAGGATTATTCCTCTAGATGATGTGATAGTTTTTGTCTATATCATTTGATGATTGCATCTTTGGCATCTCTCTTGGGACAATTACGGCCAATTGTGGTAGTAGTATCTATGCTGTGGATAGCTGTCCACTAAGAACTGGATTGAAGCTACCAATTCATTTCACATAAGTGGAGAACTAGAGTACTTTTTCCACTGCAAAGATTTACAGCTAGTATACTAACTTGACCACAGCAGAAAAAGCAAGGTCATGATATATGTGATGTGAAAACGTCAAATCTAAATATGCTTTCTAATCTATACACAATCTTATACCTACTGATGAAATACATTACATATTACCTACTCCTTGTAGGAGTGGGAGATGGGAGGGGGGGCGCTAGCGCATCCATGCACACACACACACACACACAGATGTGAATTCCAAGGCAAAATCGTTTTTAAAACAGTTAAAATTGAGAGTACATATCAGTAATTTGTTAAATGTATAAATATATTACATGAATTATCCCCAAAACAAATATCAAAAACCCAGAACTTTCAAAGGCTTCTTTTGAAAGAAGTCCAATCACGTAAAGGTATGGAAATGCATAGATGATGTACCCAAACAACCTTAAATCCACCTTATAGTAATGTCATGAAGTACCAATACAATGATGGTTAAGGTACAATAGTATTTGTAGTCCCCGATTCAATTACATTGATTTTTAAAGGCACATTAGATTTTCTCCCCCTCATGGCGTCACCAGAGGCTGGAGTAATTGAATTAGTAACCTCACCTCTAGAGTTAAAGGTGCATTAACTATGCATTTCCATATCTTGATACATTTGGATTTATTTTAAGATTATATCACCAATATGTACTTCAATCCTTCTCCAGTTATTCATAGCTTTTATCCAGGAATTTCCTTTTTAAAATAAAAATATTAAAAATGTCATACATGAACACTAAACAAGAAACCCAAAATAATGTTACTATATGATATTTCTAATGATTTCAAGATATGTAGTATCAATCTTTATATGTTCTATATTATATGTACTTTTAACTTTTTGGACTAGATTCAGCAGTACATTTTGGCTGATTTACCCAAATTGGAAGCAGCATAAAATGACCAGAGGGTACTGGTCAGTTTCCCCCAGATCCTACTCCCCACATTTCACTATGCACACCTCTCCCATAATTTCTCTCTTCTTCCCACCCCCATACTTCCCTACGCACACTCCTCATTTCCTCTCTCCTCCTGCCCCACACACTCACCTACATCACTCACACACCGATTTCTCCCAATTATCCTCTCCATTGAGTAGATCTAGAAGCCTAGAGCCAGCACACAACTATGGAAGCGGCTCCTAGATGGGGAGTTCAGGGGGTCTCTGTGCGGCACCGCCACCGCAGCTCCCATTGGCTGCAGTTCCCAGACAGGAGGTCAGACTAGATGATCATAATGGTCCCTTCTGACCTTAAAGTCTATGAGTAGGAGCTGCAGAGTCAGCGCTTGGGCAGTGCGCGGAGACCCCCCCTCCCCCCCAGGGACCATAGGGCCGTTACAGCCACTTCTGGGAGCAGCACGGAGCGAGGGCAGGCAGGAAGCCTGCCTTAGCTCCAGTGTGCTGCCGACAGTGGCGGCCGGGAGCCCGTGAGGCCTTTTAGATCACCCTGGCCCCTGGGCAATTGTCCTCTTTGCCCCCCACGCTGGCAGGTCTGCTGTGCACTCTCTAGAAGGATCAGTCAAAATTGCAATCACTGTTTTCAGTGAAGCGCAATGACTATTCTACTTCTATTCCCCAGATGACACAAGAGAAAGCAAGATCATGATTCTAACCCCATCTATACACCAGTCAAAGTAGAAGAAGTTGCATGGGACTGAGAGAAGTAATTAAAACTCATGAACAGCTGCACTCCATCTGCATGTTGGGGAACTGAGGTATACAAAATACCTTGTGTTGCTTCCCCTGGAGTGGTCCAGTTGTGCATCACCCTGACACTGAAATTTGCAAACTGGCTACATTTGCCCTTAGTGAATAGAGAAGTACTTTTTTGTCTCATAACAATCATCTGAAGGGAGCATGACAATCATAGGAGTTTGTATAACAATCAAGCTCAGAATTTTTTCAAGCTCAGATTGTCAGTTTTGTACATGTATTTTGAAAGAGGGGAAAAAGCCTCTCTTATTAATATGTTAATATGCAGAACCAACCAAATGACTTAAGTAAATGCATATGCAATTAGCTGAAAGAATTTGAAGTACAGTAGAATCTCAGAGTTACGAACACCTCAGGAATGGAGGTCGTTCATAACTCTGAACAAAAAACATTATGGTTGTTCTTTCAAAAGTTTACAAATGAACATTGACTTAATACAGCTTTGAAACTTTACTATGCAGAAGAAAGATGCTGCTTTCCCTTTATTCTTTAGTAGTTTATGTTTAACACCGTACTGCACTGTATTTGCTTTTTCTTTTTTGTCATTGTCTCTGCTGCTGCCTGAATTCATACTTCTGGTTCCGAATGAGGTGTGTGGTTGACTGGTCAGTTTGTAACTCTGGTGTTCGTAACTCTGAGGTCCTACTCTATATGGTTGTATACAACAAACACTAAACAAATATTGCATAACTAATAGATCCACTCATTTAAATTATGGAATTCCTGAACTGGCTTAGAAATAAAATACTGTAATTGTGCAGTGAAGGCCCAAATAAAGGAAGTATAGCATGCAGCTAAAAGAGGATATGACTGCCATTCTAGCTTTAGTCAACAAGAACGTTAAAGAAACAGCAAAATTGTTACTCTCAGTGCTTCATAGTACTGTATTCATTTTATCAATTGGTGAGAAAGGACTGAAGACAGATTTTTAAAAAGGAGAAAAAAAATAGACTATTTAAAAAATTAAAAAGATGCTCTTGTTCTAATATATGCAAGTGTAAGATCCACTCCATCTCTATGCTCTGGAGAAGCTTCTTCTCCTTTTTCAACACCATCCCACTCTCCAAACCCTCTAACTAGCTGGCTATCTTAATTTAAACTAAGTTTCAAGCTTTCTGCCCAGTGCTCTTCCTTAAACCAGCTAATAAAAGTGACATACAGGCCAAGGTCACCGGAACAGGTGCGGCTGGGAGTCGTAGCCCCTCACTTTTTACCAGCCATAAGGGTGAGCAACGGGGAGGGGGTAGAGATGAACAAGCAGAGGACAGGGTCTTGGGGGGGAGGGGGGAGATAAAAGGTAGCGGGGAGCAGGGACTCGGGGGGAAGGGATAGTGCGAGGGCGGAGGCTTGGGGAGAAGGAGCGGTGGGGGACAGAGCCGCCACCTGTGGCGCGGTGTCAGAGTCTCAGGGGAAAGGGCAGCAGGGGGGAGGCGGAGCCCTAGTTCAGGCACACACAGCTGCACCCCCCCCACACACACACACACTTTTAGGGACCTTCTGCCACTCCTGGTACAGGCAGAGTGTATCCTTTACTCCTAAATCAGAGGTTCTCAAACTGTGGTCCATGGACCACCAGTGGTCCATGAGCTCCATTCAGGTGGTCCGTGGATAGTTCCCGCTAAGGTGTGCACCTGGGCTGCTGCACATGAGAGAATGAAGGGCCACCTATCTAATTAGTAGAGGCGCAGGCGTGGCTCCACTAATTAGGTGCCTGGACCCTGAAGAAGATGCACATGTAAGGTGAGGTGGTGGCCTTGTGGGGGAATAGGAGGTAGGTGGGAAGGGGCAGTGGGGTGAAAAGAGGGAGTGTGTGTGTGTGGGGGGGGGGGGGGGAATTTGGGATGTGCAGGGCTGCGGCGGCCAGAGAAAGAGGCAGGGGTAAGAAACCGGTACCGGCCAGTATGCAGCTGATGTTAACGCTTTAACGTCAGGGCCCGTTCTCAGCCTCAGTTCTGTGGCTGCTGTGGCAGGGGAGAGCCCGCCCCCTCCTTCCCAGACCCAGTTCGGGGGCTGCTGCGGCAGGGGAGAGAGGGCACATCCATCGCATTAGAAAGGTAAGACTACGGATATTAAAATGTGAGTTGTGTGCTTTTATTTGTAGAACAAATTTTTTTTAATTATTATTAAGTTTTTTTATATAGTGCTTTTATCCAAAGCACTTTACAATAATTAGCTAACGATACAAACAACATTTGGAAAGATCATTAAGTGGTCCGCTGAGACCCTCAACAATTTTCAAGTGGTCCGCAAAAAAAAGAAGTTTGAGAAACACTGTCCTAAATGATTAAGCATTTTGGGCCACTTTCTCCATTGCCTTGCACACATGTAATTATTTACACATGTGCAAAGTCTGTGTAAAACAATATTCTGATTTTGCAATATTTACACACAAGGTTTCCCAGGTGTAAATACAGCACAAAATGAGGCATTTTAACTTTAAACACACTTTTAACCTGCCTGTGAAAGATAACAAGGGTGTCTTCATACACTCCGACTGAGATAATGGAATTTTAAAATTCCATTAAGGAAAGAAATTAACAACAATTTTGTATAAAAGTAACTTTAGATGGGTTGACTTGCATGTGAGTCATGAGTAAGGAAATTCAAAATTAAGCCTTCCTCGCCATATTAAATTTGCTCTGTAAAATGTGTATTCACCATTACTGAAATATCAAAGAAATATTACCTACCATTCTCTAATTCATACACAATTGGTACAATCTTTACATTCCAGTAGTTTTCTTCCTCTTCTGTTTCATTTACTCTTGAGTCATTCTCTGAGCCTTCAAAGTACATTTAAAACATAATCATATATTAAGTGGAGGTTTTTAACTGCAGCACAAATAAACTTTTACAAGTATTTTATTCACCAGGTTAACTGAAAACATTGAAATTTGCTAGCTTCTGATTTGTTCCCCAATCCCAATTTTTTAAAATTTAAACTTTCTCAAAAATAAACCCTTCAAACAGAAATCAGATTGGATGCCTTTCTAAAAGGTATGCTCTTGTTCAATCAGAAGCCGAGGATCAAGATCAAGCCTTGATAAAGCAGCACTGATGAAATTCTATGGCCTGTGTTATGCAAGTCGAACTGGATTATCATAATGGTTCCTTCTGGACTCAAGATCTATGAATCTATTAACTAAACTTGCAAAATTGTGGTAAATAAATTATAGCATTACAATAACAGTGGCCAGATGTCTTTGATTACAGGGATATAAGTTTGGAAGTACGAATGAAGGAAGGACCATTTCCCTCAACTCAGAAATCCCATTCTTTACACCCTCCATCCAAAATCTAGCAGAATAACCTGGACTAGGAATAATATGCCTTCACATGATCTATACAGTGTTAATTATAGCCAGATGATCAGAAAGCTCAAGAGAGAGTTTGGTAGTGCTATCTAACTGCTTGGGCCAAAAGGGAAACAACCCATGACAGAGCAAATATTGTCTATTAGTAGAAAAAAATTGAGAATAAGGTATATTCTTTGAGGCGATCATTTACAAATGTTAGCCAATACATATATGTTAGGCATTGTATACACCATATTAATAGGTATTAATTGCATGGTATTAATAGAATATACATTATATATATTTGTAAGTGGTGGGAAGTTATGTTAACTGAATGTATTATGCTCTCCCAACAATTCTATTCACCCATTTCAAGCATACTACCATATTTTGAAAAGCTGAAGTCAGCTTTGGACTTAGAAAATAAGAAACTTGTCAAAGGCAAAATACATTCATGTTCTACCCCAATATAAACTGGGGAGGTACCTGCCACAGACTAGTACGTGGACTACTAGTATCCAAAAGAAAGATAAGGAAGGTACAGAACAACTGGGACAAACTGGTGGGTTGGATTTTAGTGAAGTGTAGAGAGTTTAACTTGTAAAACTGAAAAAAAAAAAAAAAGGGGGTGACCGGGCAACAAAATGGCAGGTAAAATTCAATTTTGATAAGTGCAAAGTAATGCACATTAGAAAACAAAATCCCAACCATACATACGAAATGATGGAATCTAAATTAACTGTTACAACTCAAGAAAGATCTCAGAGTCATCATAGCTAGTTCTCTTAAAATATCTGCTGAACATGCAGCAGCAGTCAAACAAAAAAACTAACAATGTTAGGAACAAGGTAAATCATAATATCACTACATAAATCCATGGTACACCCACACCTTGAACACTATGTGCAGTTCTGGTCACCTTCTCTGTTAAAAAAAAAAATAATAACATTTTTAAAAAAAAATACCTCTCTCTGTACCTTTTCCAATTCTAACGTAACAAAAATAATTAGGGGGTATGAACAGCTTCCATATAAAGATGGATGAAAAAGACTGGGACTGTTCAGCTTGGAGAAGGGACAACTGGGGGGGAGAAGGGGGGTAAGATATGATTGAGGTCTATAAAATCATGAATAGTGTGGAAAAAGTGAATAGGGAAGTGTTATTTACCCCTTCACATAACACAAGACCCTAGGGTCACCCAATGAAATTAATAGGCAGCAGATTTAAAACAACACACACAAGGAAGTACTTTTTCACACAG
The DNA here is from genome assembly GCA_037349315.1 of Chelydra serpentina. NCBI lineage: Eukaryota > Metazoa > Chordata > Testudines > Chelydridae > Chelydra > Chelydra serpentina. The sequence goes on from JBAIAC010000010.1 coordinate 53,796,586, forward strand.
CACACAACCTGTGGATGTTGCGAAGGCCAGAAGTATAACTGGGGTCAAAAAAGAATTAGATACGTTCATAGAGGATAGATCCATCAATGGCTATTAGCCACTATGATCAGGGATGCAATCCCATACTCTGGGTATCCCAAAACCTCTGACTGGCAGAAGCTGGGACTGGACAACAGGGGATGGCTCACCTGATAATTTTGCCTTGCTCTATTCATTCCCGCTCAATCATCTGGCACTGGCCACTGATGGAAGACACCCCTGCCACCCTACAGCTCTGTTTTTGACTGACCTGGCAGTGAGGCCTCTATTTTGGGTGCTGGCTCCTGTCATCTCAGCTATCTTACTCCAAAAATGAACTTAACTGCTTCTTACATTTATCCTGAATGAAAGGCAGTTGTAATGTCCACTGGCTTCATTGAGGTTTCCCCCAAGCTCCATTATAACAGTATATATCCAAAAAACAGGTGAGACTCTGAAATGTTAGGTTTGTGATATCAAGATATATCTTCACATTACAACACACAATATAAATGTTTCTCTCCCTGAGACTTAAGCTAAGTGGAGTGTTTCTTGGTGGCGGCACAGTTGCCCTCTGGAGTACCTCAAAACTGAAGTGAAGATTTTCAAAAGTACCTCAGGGATTTAAAAACCCAAGTCTCATTGATTTTCAATGGGATTTGTACTCCAAAATCCTTGAGATGCTTTTGAAAATCTTATTACTAGCTCGAATGGTGATATCTTGAAGGCAGCAGTTGGCTTGCTCTACAGGAAACAGAAAAAGGTTCAGAGAGGATGGCTGCTAAAGGAGAGAAGAGGATTTTGTGAGGATTAAAAAAAAAAAAAAAAATCATATTGCTAAGGCTCCAGACAAAATCTTTGTAACTTTTTATTGGCTAGTTTCAAGGTGAATGATCTGAAGTACATTAGTTTAACTAATGGTGAACCTCAAATATCTGAGAATTTTCAAATGTAATATTTTGTCTCCTTTACTCCATTAATATAAAATATCCTTAAAATACTACCCACAGCCCAGAGGAGTGATATCAAACAGGTGACTGGAAACTGAATCTTAATTAAGTTTTTTTACTTCCCAAATTGACAGGAATTAGGTGCAGTGTGGAGGTGAGGCACTTGGTTCTTAGGGGAATTTTGGAAAAAGTAACTCTAAATTGGTTTACAGCAGTGTCAAATGACCAGAAGCATAACTCACCGAGTTCCAATCCTCTTGGCAAGAGAAGAATGACACTGAAAAGGTAGTGGGGACCATACATAAACAAAAAGAGTAGATTGTACATAATGACAACCAAAAACTAAACAAGATCTCCATGAAGATGCAGCGAGTTCTACCAAATTCTCTGCAGACATGAAGCCTGCAGTCTAGACTCCATCAGATTGTCCCACATCTTCTGGCCTCCTCTGATTCCATTATGAAAAAGGGTCAGCCTGGTCAGATCCCATGAACAAAGAACATCCCCAGCATGAAGAAGTCCTTAGCTGGTACAGTGACTGTTCCAAAGCCCGCTGAAGTCAGTGGGAGCCTTTCTATTGACTTCAGTGGGCTTTGGATCAGGTCCATAGAGTTCCTCCCTTATCATCCTTGCGCAGAGAATGAGAAGGGGTGGAGAGGAACACCAAGGAGACGAACATCAATAAGTGCTCTGGCTATTCTCTCCCGGTGGACAGCCTCTTAGGGCTACTGTAGAGCCAGCCTGCAGTCTCCCTGCATTCTGCAGAGCAGAGACTGGATGTAACAGGAAATGTGGGCCACTGTATTTAGTAAATCTTGTGGCATGTTCCTCTTATTCCAAGATTATTCAAATTCTGTTGTAAATCAGTATTTTTTATGTCAATGTTTTAATCACGGAATCCAAAAAAACAGTAGTTACAATAAATTTATAGTTCAAGATCACTTGCAGGATTTATTTTTCAAAAAAATTGCTGGAAAAAGTTCAGACATTACTTTGTTGAACAAAGTGATCCAATCTGTGAATACCAGAGTATTAGACAGACAAGGTGGGTGAGGTAATATATTTTATTGGCTCAACTTCTGTTGGTGAAAGAAACACAGAGCTCTTTTTCAGGTCTGGAAAAGGTACTCAGTGTCACAGCTAAATACAAAGTGAAACAGACTATTTAACATAAGTAGTTAAACACATTCAAAGGGACCATTCAAGGCAATTTATTCCGTTAATACCCCTGTAGTCATAGGACAAAAAAAGGGGGCAGGTGGGCTAGTGGTTTACAGATTGTTGTAGTAAACCATAATTCCAGTTGTCTTTATAAAGACCATGATTTTTAGTGTCTATCAGTAGGAATTTAAGCTTCCAGGCCTATCTTTTGACAGCGTTGTGCAGGTTTCTTTTGAAGAGGAGGACTGAGAGGTCAGATATGGAGTGATCATTTTGTGAAAAGCATTCGCCTAAGGTATTTTGGTCTTTTATCATTTTTCTGTGAGTTCATTTGAGAGCATAGTGAATGTCTGGTTTCACCACAAAGCTCTTATTGGGGCATTTAGCGCACTGGATGAGGTATACCATGCCTTGTGATAGGCATGTGTAAGACCCATGGATCTTGAAAAGTATATTGGAGGGGTATTGATTATTGTAGCAGTGGAGATATGACTGCAGGTATTATATCTGTTATAGCAGGGTCAGAAGAGGGGGTTCCGGAAAGATTCCTTTCAGAATGTGGTCACCCTAAAGTGTGTGTTATAATTGTTTAATGATCCCCCGTATGGGTTCCAGTGTGGGATAGTGGGTGACAACTATGGGTAGGGAGCCAAAGAGGTTATTAACCCTGTATTGAAGTACGCTCTCAGGGTATTTGGATGGCTGTTCCATGATGCAATCTACTCCCCTCTGGTGGAGTGGCCTTGTTTGAAGGCAGTTTTAAGTGTGTATCACAAACTTTCTTCTTGGAGCATATTCTGTGATATCTGAAGGCCTGGCTGTAGATAACAGATTTTTTTGGTGTGTTTGGGGTGGTTTCTGGATCTGTAAATGTGTGTTAACTACTTATGCTAAACAATCTGGTCCAATGTGTATTTATCTGTGACACTCTGAGTATCCTTCCCAGACCCGAAGAAGAGCTCTGTGTACCATGAAAACTTGTCTCTTTCACCAACAGAAGTTGGTACAATAAAAAAATATTACCTCACCTACTTTGTGTCTCTAATATTCTGGGACCAACGTGGCTATGGTGACATTTTAAACACCAGTGCATGTATAATTTTACTTGACAGACTCCTTACCTGATCAGAAACTGTGTTTCCTGTTGGCATGTGCAAACTAATGTAAGAATCTGCACAGTTCATTCACTGTATAAATCTTAGTGTAGTAATTATTTTACAAGAACAAAATATACAATATAATGATAACATACGAGTTAAGAGGCTTTCTTCCTGGGAACAGTGTCTCAAGGCTTAAATCTGTGTGTCTGTGTTGAAAGCATTTGGTTGGGTGAAATAAGGACGATTAAGATTCATAAGTGACCATTTTAAATGGTTTCACTTTTAAAAATCAAAATTCTGTAGCTTAATTTTGACTATTCAGTGTACCCATTGTCAAATTTATTTATAATATCTATTTCTAGTGCTTATGTAAAATGGCTGCTGTTTCATGTGAAATATACTGGACATATAGGATTTTTTTTTAATTATTTCTTTTGCAGACTTTTTTCATTCCCAAATGAAATGAGCTGATAGTATTGTTTAGGTTCCAAATGACCAGTAGCTCATTTAATAAAACACCGCGCAGAATTTGCCATGAAGGGAAGCTCTGCTCTGAACAATGCAAGAGAACAGAGGTGAAATATGAGTATTAGAAAAGCTCACAGTGCTGCTTCCTGCCACAGTCTGAATTACAGATGCAGATGAATTACTCCCCCCCCCCCTTTTTTTGATTCTTACACCCCATCCCTGAATTCATGTAAAAACCTCGATCTTGCAAGAATGCATGTAGCAACTTTATACACCCGATTAGTCCCAATGAATAAGATTTGTGTGCATGTTTGCAATGTGAGGGTAAAAGTTCACACTAAAAACTAAAATATGCTGTAAACCTAAAATGCTATTCAGGTTTTCATCAGAGCACAAGAGTAGTCTCTCTCTTAAATCTCTCACATACACTATGAAAAATTATGGAATCCAAAACCCAAAAGTAATATAATTCAAACCAGGTATTTTCATACTATATGTTTCCACAATACCTCTTGAACCCCCATGAAAAAAAAAAATCACAAATAGCCTTTAACATGCAATATTAATTCAAACAACAAAAATTAGAAGCACAAAATGTTGTGATTATTTAAAAAGGCAACAATATAAACAAGGCTTTGTATTTCTCAGTCTTGGAGATTTTTTTTAAAAGTGTTGATGAAAATTAATAGTTTCAGTTGCAGTACTTTAGTGATGGTCCTTAATCTTCTAACTGTGTAAATTATGATTCAACAGGATACCGATACTCAAGCAAAAAGTTCAGAAACAAGGTTTGCTGTCTCAGTGGTTTATAGGTCTTAACCACAGCTTTGCATTCTGGTTACAAAAAAATGACATTAAATCGTCTACATTTATTGGTTGCTGTTTTTAGCATGTAAATACAAGAGCCTTAGCAACACGGAGCTTTAGAAAGGGACATAGTACCTGATTAATCTTTTTAGCCTCTTTACAGAATACCCTCTGGCCACAAGCACACTAAATTTAAAATACACTATTTCCTCTCTAAAATGTTACAGTTAAAAGTGTATCGCTGAAATCATATTTGAAAATATCTACATTTCAGTGAGAGATTTTTTTTGTTTTACATTTCCCTCCTGATTCGTGTACATCTGAGTCGATATTGGTATCCCATCATTTATTCTGGAGATAGCTAAAGATCAAATATGTGTCTGACCTAACAAAGTTCCTAACATTTTAATTTTATTAACAGGGTTCTTAATCAACTAAAATTGAAAACAGAAAGTTCTGCTAGTTCATATGGCCTCTTCCATAATATATACAAATTTATGACAGTCACGTATATGTAAAACATGAGCAACAAACTACTGATCACTTCCTGTAAAACCATGAACACCCACAACTTCAACTGATGTCACTGGAAACAGAGTGAAGAGCGCCTCACAGGAGGCACTCAGCATCTTCCAGGATCAAGCCCAAAGAAAAATAGCTTTAAAAAACAGCAGAACAGCTGTTGTAGGTTTACCAAGCATTTGTGACGGTGCACTTTTAGCTTGCATGTTAAATAATGTTTCTCTTATCCTATTTTTATTGAATATCTGATATGCAACTACAACAAAATTCACACGCACAGAAAGAAGGCTGAGGGCCATAACCTCAGCTGGTGTAAATTGGCATAGCCTCATTCTGCCCTAGGTATTCATATCCTTTACATCGGTGGTCCAAATTCTCAAGGCAAAGTTATAAGAAAATTAGTACTTCTAAGTAAGGAAACACCGGGAAATCATGTTTAATGGATCTAAAGGTCAATCTATTAAATCTCAAATATTCTTCTAGATCTACAAAAAATTTTAGCATTTGTTTAAAAAGCACTGTCCGGTGATGCCTAAAGAAATGAAAACAGGGAAACAGAGAAATTGGATGATTTCTGCTTGTGTGAACTTCACATCTGCAAATGCAAGTAAGTGTTGTAAGCAAAGAAAAACAGGAACAGAAAAATGAATTGAGAAGAGATTTTAAAAATATTGTACCTGCTTTGCTTCCTGATTTATTCCAGCCAGTGCTACTTGGATTTGATGAAGCCCTGTCACCGTTTTTGATTTGGTCACTAAAAGAAAAAGGCACATAAAAAGAAAAAAAGTCTACTAAAGGACAATAGCCAAAATGTTTTTCTCCAAATGCAATACATAAAAGAACACTGTACAGTATAATTAATAAGTCAATATATTTTTATACTTTCCAGTTAAATTATTATTTTCACGATTCCTACAAATCAATTATATTTAAATATAAAACTTTCCATGACATTTAAACTACAAAAACAATAACACATTTACACCACAAGATGTCACTATTATGGAATGCAAAAACTGATGTGTTTCTATTTGTAGACATAAAATTGAAAGCTGAAGAAACAGACACTTCGCACAGATCTAGTTTTTATTGTTATCAAACTAAATTTGGACTCATCTAATTTTAAACTTGTAAGTTCAGCATTTTACAGAGCCTTAATACAGTGAATATGATAGAGTGATTTGTGTTTATCAAAATAGTTTATGTGCTAAAAAAAAAAAAATGTATTGAATATAATAGCATTCTTCAAAGAAAAGGGGGAACAACTCAGTTGATCAACATTCCTCAGTGGAAAAGTTCTAATTTCCAAGTCTCTGAGAGCACTATTGCTCATTGCATATAATGACTGTTCTTTTTGTCCATATACTACTGTAACTGCACCACCTAGCCTCTGGTTTGTAAAGCAATTTTGAACATAACAGTTATACTGGGTCAGACCAATGGTCCATCTAGCCCGACATCCCGTCTTCCAACAGTGGCCAATGCCAGGTGCTTCAAAGGGAATAAACCAAACAGGTAGTCATCGAGTGATCCATCCTGTCCTCTACTCCCAGCTTCTGGCAGTTAGAGGCTAGGGACACCAAGAGCATGCGGTTGCATCTCTGACCATCTTGGCTAATAGTCATTGATAGACCTATCTTCCATGAATGTATCTAATTCTTTTTTGAACCCTGTTATAGTTTTTTGGCTTTCACAACATCCCCAGCAATGAGTTCCACATGTTCACTGTGGGTTGTGTGAAGAAGTGCTTCCTTTTGCTTGTTTTAAACCTGTTGCCTATTAATTTCATTGTGAGACCCCGGTTCTTGTGTTATGTGAAAGAGTAAACAACACTTCCTTATTCACCTTTTCCACACCGTTCATGGTTTTATAGACCTTTATCATATCCCCCCTTAGTAGTCTCTTTTCCAAGCTGAAAAGTCCCAGTATTTTTGCATAATGCTATTCTTTGATGTGTAAAAATCAAAGAATAGCATATTCTATAGCTCACATACTGATACAATTCATCCCCTTAAATTTCATTCATATAGAGAATAGAGATGTGCTAACAATGCTATTGGAAAGGTCTTTATCTGTTAATTTGACTTCTCTAAGGTTTAAAGTTAAACACTTATTTAAGTATTTTGCTGGATTGAGGCCTAAACCCGTCAGTCCAGATAGTAGATAAAAGTCACCCTATCAGCAGATGAAGACAGAATAAAAAACAAAATGTTTGTAAATTTACTCACCCTACGAAGTGGGCTGGATTGGCTGACTGTGCTTGATTAGAAACTTTCCAGGAAATTATGCTATAGTGGAGCACCGGTTCCATGTTAGTTAAGTTTTAGCAGCACTTTCTATTTAAAGGACGACTTTTCCAGGGGCACACCTACACTACAGTAGACTACAAACTTAAGTCAACCTAGCAGTTAATTACTGCCCTCCTTCTGTCAGTGGTGTCTCCCCTCACCAGGAGCTCTTCCACCAACGGAAGAGGTGGAGTGTGGGGAGCCGAGAGCTGCACTAGGAGTGGGGGGCAGCCACCTGGGCTTCTTTGCTCTCTGAGCAGGAAGCAAGGACAGGGGACAGCCAGAACCCACCACCAACACCAGGCTTTCTTGTCACTTTCACAGCTCCAGCATAGAGCCCTGAAATTGACAATGGCAGCCAACAGCTGATGTAAGGTAGTGTCTACACAGACACTGCATCGCCCCAACCACACCAACATAAGCCCTACACCTCTCCTGGAGGTGGAGTTATGTCCACGTAGTAGGGCACTTAAATCGGCGGGAGCAAGTCTGTAGTGTGTACACTGACATAGTTAAGTCAATATAAGCTGCCTTATGTCAACCTGTGTAGTGTAGATCAGGGCTAGGTGCTCTAAAATCCTCATACTTACTCGGATTCTCTGGAAATTTGCTGTGCCTCATAAGTGTGCTAGGTAGGGTTAGGCACCCACATTTATGATCAATTGAGCATGGGGTTCCCAAGGTATAACCCTCCCTCCGAACTCCAGAATTTTACAAAATCAACAGGTTATACTTTTTTTGCACACACCTGGGGCTCAGACCATGATGCTAATCATCTCCCAATTAAGCTCAGTCTCTCTGCATGGATCTCAGCTAGTGCATGGCACCCACTAACCCTTCAGGGAAGCAATATTGAAAAAGTTAAAAGAAGAATTTGACTGTCTAGAATGGCATGTACCAAACACTCGCACATCAAAGTTATTGACGTGAGAGTGTACAGCAAGGCTAGGAAAGAGGGTTTCTAGGCAGCCCATTATTAGATTATGTGGCACTGGCCACAGAATCTGAGATACCCCCAAGCACTGTAAATTCAAACCCTACCATTGGCAGAAATCCGAGAATGATCTGCAGGAATGATGCTACTTTACTACCTACCTCTATACGGGGGATTTTTACTGTTGGGAAATATGCTCCACTACTTTGTACAGCTAATTTAGAAGGGACACTAACTATTTTCTGAAAGATAAATTACACATACTCTATGCTGATATGATTGCTGGGCATGTTGCTACTTTTTCACATAGGGGATTATAATAGCAGAGCCCCAGCATTAATCAATTACTACTGATTAATTAGAGGGAAGATGAGAGAGTTTGGATAATGTAACCATACGGATTCCCACGTGTGCCAGAACTGGGGGGCCATGCCCTGATGGGAGTCTGAGACTCTCTCTGCCCCCTCCATGCCCTGATGGGGTCTCAGTATTGGGAGAGATTGAGATGTCATCTTCGAGTGTCTCCTCAAAACAAGTGCTTCAAGCTGCCCCAGTGTCTAGGGATAGATTGCATCGGACCTGAGGTCGGTGGAGGAGGTCTATCCCCGATCCCTTTGTTCTTCCTCCTCCGCTGGTCCTGTCTGGCAGGCTGTGTGAAACAGTGTCCAGTCTGTCGAAGCCTGTAGTATTTTCTGGGCACTGCTGGTGTATACAGACACAGAGATTTTAGGGTTGCCTTAGTGTCCTTAAGTCCGTGGAGTTTGCTGTCTGTTTGCTCTGTAAAGAGCGAGGACTCTTTGAATGGGAGATCCTGAAGGGTTTGCTAGACCTTCTGAGGAAACCCCAAGGACTGTAACCACTAGCTTCTGCACATGGTAACAGCCGTGACCATCGACCTGGCCACTGTCTTCCCTTCTTCAACCAATGAAGCGAACTCTTGTCTGGCCTCTTTGGGAGAGCATGTTTTTAAATTTTTGCATTGCCTCCCACATAGTAAAATCATAGCGACCTAGCAAAGCGTTCTAGTTTGCTATTCAGTTATAGCCCACCTGTCAAATAGGCTATTTCAGCCAAACAAGTCCAGCTTTTTGGGGTCCTTTGCCTTGGGCGTGGGCCCACTTGACCTTAATGGTCCCCCTCATTGGTGGCCACCACCACTAGAGACCCTGGAAGAGGCTGTGAAAACAGAAATTTGTACCCCTTGGCTGGTACGAAGTATTTGTGCTCTGTCCATTTAGCTATACCAGGGAGAGAAGAGGGGGTCTGCCAGAGCACTCTAACTGGGTCCATGGTTGCCTCATTAAGAGGGTAGAGCCACTCAAGGGACTCACTGCTGACAAAATGTCTAGTAAACTATGTGTTCTCTTTGACCACTTTGACTTGGATACCCAAGTTTGAGGCCACCTGCTTTAATAAGTCCTGGTGACCTTCTGATCATCTTGAGGTAGGGACACACTGATAGCCACCACTGCCTCATCTGGGGAAGAGGAGGAGACAGCGGCCAAAGGTGGTTGAGGAGCCTCTGCCTCGTCCTCTGTCTCAACCCAAGACCTGTGGGACCTCCTCTTGGGGTTTGGCACTGGGCTCAGCACCAGAGTCCGGGTTAGGGGTCTTGCAGCACAGTTCCGGAGGTGCCCTACTTTCCAAGGGCACAGAATATGAATGCCTTGAAATGATACCCTGGCCCGGGGGAAATCTCCACAGGTTCCAAAAAGTCCATTGCATGAGTGCTGTTCCCCACCGTCCTGGAGACCAAGTGTTTGGGGGCACTTCTGTCAGCACTGGTACTCCCGCCAGCTCCGCTAACTCTGGCATGGGAAGTGCCATCCTCCAGCAGACAGCATACCAGTCAGTTTGTGGTCAGTTGAGGCTATCTCAGGATAGGAAAGGCGTGCGGAGTAGTGCAGGTGGTCCTGACGGTAGGGAGAGAAGGACCTCACTTTGGACTTAGATGAGCTGGGGTGTGGAGACTAAGGTGGTGCCAACCCTTTCGGTGCTGGCGAACGGCATCACGGAGAAGTCTGAGCCAAGACTACCATTGGGGGTTTTCCCCTAAGGGGTGGCCGTGGTGGCGCGCAAAAGCTGCGGGATGGCTCTATGCCAATCATTGGTACTGGTGGTGCGAAGTCCTGAATCTCCTGGGAGCCTGGGACTGGAAGAGTGAGAAGGTCTCTAGCAGCCGCAAATGCCTCTGGCATTGATGGTACCACAAACTGACTGGTATGCTGTCTGCTGGAGGATGGCACTTCCCATGCCACAGTTAGCGGAGCTGGCGGGAGTACCAAGGGTGACAGAGGTGCCTGCTGCAGTGCCGGGGAGAGAGAGAGGCCCGACACGGGTCTTGCTCTACCCTGATCCCCTTGCCTGCTTCCTTTCGGCACTGGGGAATTACTCTTCTCCTGGTGCTTATTCTTATGCACCAGGGAGGAGAATCAGTGCCGGGACTCTTGACTGGCAGAAGGAGCACTCTGCATCAAAGCTGAAGTGCTTGGTGCCATGTCTAAGGGCAGTTCCTAGGGCTGTCTCCATGAGGAGGACCTTCAACCTCGCCTCCTGGTCTTTCTTGGTGCGGGGTTTGAAGTCCCTGCAGATCTGGCAACGGTCTTTCCTATAAGGGAAAGCATGAGCTTTCCCTAAACACATGAGTGTGGGTCGCTTAAGGGCATTGACTTGTTCACCGGGCTTCAAGCCCTGTGTGTGGCGAGGCATACCCCAGCCCCAGGGATCAGACAAGCCTCTCCAACTAAGTGCAGAGGCATCCAAAACTCACTAACTACTAAAACTACCACTAACAAACTAAGTAAAGTAAAATACTATATACACGGGGAAAAAAGAAGGAAAACCACTGGGATAAATTGCCTGAGCAATGAGGGAAGTTCCAGCAACTGTCACAGGTGGTAAGAAGAAACTGAAGGGGCAGTGGGGCTGCTTATGGTGGCAGTATGAGTGCATGGCTCCAGAGGGCACTGGAGTTGACTCAACAGATACCATTAAGGGAAAAAATTCCAGCAACTGTGATCGGGGCACACACACACCTACATTGGAATGGACAAGTGCAAGCACTCAAAGGAGAACGAATCTTCCTGTCAATCTGGATCGATTCAGATCAGTGGTCCAGCTAGTCCAATGTCTAACAGTTGTCTATACACCAGAGGGTTCAGAGACAGGTAAAACAAATTGTGTACTCATGGATATTTACAAAATAGTTTATTCATATGAGAAGTTTCTTCCTAATTCCAAGCAGTTAGTGATTAGTTTATGCCAAGAGATATGATATTCCTCATATCACCCATATAAAGTTGTAATTCTTTTTTGACTCTTGCTTTCCCCCTCTGATCCCTTACCCAGGGGAAAACAACTGGACTCTGAAAATGAGCTGGGAAGCCTCCTGCCCCCACCCCCAGTTGAGACTTTGAATTGCTCAGACTGTAAGCAAAGGGCTGGGGCCATTTCACAAACTGAAGGAAAAACAGGGAGGTAGGAAGCAGCCCAAGGAAGGCTGATCTGGAATAGCAGCCAGGATGGACTGAGCCACCCCTCGCTTCTCTCCCCTTGGGCCAAGACCTAGCAGAGAGTGAAGTCCCAGATTTCCCCACCTTTCTCCCCTCCCCCAGCTACCTTGGGGCCCCAGGAATCTCAGGATGATGATGAACTGTGACTTGGCCACTGCTGCCCCACCCAGGTTGACTGGAAGAGTCATCCCAAGACTAAGAGAGACTTTTTGACTGAGGCCTGACCGCTTGGCCTGCTGGGTCCCAGGCAAAGCCCGCTACGTGCCCCTACACCACAACCAGAGAGAGCATCTACATACATACAATTATATTACTTTGCACTTACTTAGAAACTTTTTTTTTCCCTTTTAAATCTGTTATGTATTGTAGTTAAATATCAGCAATAATTAAATAAAAGTATAAAGAAATAAGTTCTTCTTGGATATAAAAATTGTTTTTAGACCTTTAATTATAGGTGAATGTAACTGGTAATTCTATTCTGCAATTCAACCACAGACAAAATTCCCCCCCCCCCCCATTCCCCTCGCCCAGTTTTCATGACAGAACTGGACTTTGATATTCTCTTTACAAATACAGAACTCCTTTGACATTATATAGGGATCCCAGATGTGGGTAAAGCAAAGTACCAGAATCAAGATTGGTCTTCTGTATCCAGAGACTGTTTCTCAGTATTTTCAATTAGTAAGAGACAGCAGTACACAGACTAGCTGTGGGAGAAGGCCAGTTAGGCCCTCACTGGCTCCTAGATGCTGGGACACCTGACCCCTACACAAGCCACACACACAAGCTTCCTCACCAGGGGAGAGCTCATAATGGTCTCTTGTCCCTGAGGGATGATCAGAGCGAGGCAAGAAAACCAAGAGCAGCAAAGAGAACATAATTCCACGTCAGCAAAACTATTAAACCAACCTAACCATCACATTGCGATGTTAAAGTAGAAGATGATGCTCAGGGGTTGAAATGCTCACAGCCCTGGGGATGCCAGGGAAGAGACATAACAAGCAAGCATTAACTTTTTTCCAAAGATATAACAAAGGGGGTTAAGAACAAAATATAATTACTGTGGGAAAGGCGGGGTAGAAGAAGGGCACATTGGATCAGCAATGGCAATAGAAAACTATTGTTTGAGGCACCAGAAGAGAAAGATGGAACATAGGGGAGAGCTTGGGGGAGAGGGAGGAATGGAGGAGAAAGAAGAAATAAATAAAGATTAAATAAATGTGCGTAGATATAGTGTATCCTCATGGTTAACAAACAGAAGCACCACATTTAGTATAAAAGCTATTTTTATTTTCAAAGCAACATGTTTGAATAGTTATGAAATGAGAATTAATCTTTCCTTAAGAAAAATCTAAAAAATAGAAATGCAAAACAAAAGGAAAGACGTTCTTTTTTTATACAGAACATCTACCTCTACTGAGGCACCCATAAGAACTACTGAACATTGTTTTCCATCGTGTTAGCTATCCTAGGAACAAAGTGAGATGCAAACACACTATGGGTGCATCTACACTGCACAGAAGAAATGCTCAAGGCAGCAAGTCTCAGAGCCAAGTCAACTCACTCAGGCTCATGAATAGGGCCCTACCAAATTCACAGCCATGAAAAACACATCACAGACCACAAAATCTGGTCTCCCCCCGATAAAACTTGGTCTTTTTTGTGCTTTTACCCTATACTATACAGATTTCATGGGGGTAGCGGGCTGGACACCAACATTTCTAAAATTGGGGGTCCTGACCCAAAAGGGAGTTGCGGGGAGGGTGTGTGTGTGTGGGGGGGGGGGGGGTTTGCAAGGTTATTTTAGGGGGAATCACAGTATTGCCACGCTTACTTCTGCGCTGCCTTCAGAGCTGGGTTGCTGGAGAGCGGTGGCTGTTGGCCAGGCACGGAGCTCTGAAGGCAGCACCCCACCAGCAGCAGCATAGAAGTAAGGGTAGCAATACCGTACCGTGCCATCCTCACTTCTGTGCTGCTGCCTTCAGAGCTGAGCGGCCAAAGAGTGGCGGCTGCTGACTGAGGGCCAGCTCTGCAGGCAGCAGCGCAGAAGTAAAGGTGGCAATACCATACCATGTCATCCTTACTTCTGCGCTGCTGCTGGTGACAGTTCTGCCTTCAGAGATTAGCTCCCAGCCAGTAGCCACCACTCTCCGGCTCTGAAGACAGCACCGCCGCCAGCAGCAGCGCAGAAGTAAAGGTAGCAGTACTGCAACTCCTCCTACAATAACCTTCTGACGCCCCCAACTCCCTTTTGGGTTAAGACCCCTACAAGTACAACACTGTGAAATTTCAGATTTAAATAGCTGAAATCATGCAAATTACGATTTTAAAAATCCTACGACTGGTCAATTTCACAATGGACTATGAATTTGGTAGGGTCCTACTCATGAGGCTTGCGCTGCGGGGCTAAAAATAGCAGTGCAGACATTCCCACTCGGGCTGGAGCCTTGTTTCTTGGACCCACCCCTCTTGTCTGGTTTTAGAGCCTGGGCTCAAGCCCAAGCAGGAATGTCTACACTGCTATTTTTAGCTTTATAGCGTGAGCCCCATGACCCCAGTCAGCTGACCCCAGCTCTGAGACTCACTGCCACAGTAGGTTTTTGGTTTGGTTCCCCCCACCCCACTCTTTTTCTGCAGTGTAGACGTCTCCTAGAAGGATAAATCAATATTTGTAATAGGTGTTCCTCATACAAAATTGAATTATTACAACAGCTACAATAATCATGTCTGAAGATTAATATTTTCCTTTGTAAAACATAATGGAGTTGCTACAAAAGTTTGTATAAATAAGTATAAATCAGTCGGTAACAGAATAATTATATGAACATACACTCAGTCCTGTTCTTAAATAGTGCAAATTGCTTAGCAATTTTTAAAAAATGCTACAGCAAATAATTAAAGAGATAACTGATGAATGCTGATGTCCTGAAATAATTTCAACAATTACACATTATTTGTATCAAGAGTATTGCCAGCAGGAAAGAAAGAACAGAATGAGGGGTTGGAGAGAGGCTACTGAATTAAGGAAGGGAGAAATACTGGAATGGAAATTTAATTTTCAAAACTGGCTATCAAGTAAGGACAACTTCAGGCCAAGGACATTGTGTCTCATGATCAGTTCATCCCAAATATAAGCAAATAAAAAACAATTCCTTTAACAGAGGTTCTCAAACTGTGGTCTGAGCTCCATTCCGGTGGTCCGTGGATAGTTCCCTCTAAGGTGCGCGCCTGGGCAGCCGCACACAAGAGAATGAAGGGCTACCCAACTAATTTAGTGGAGCCATGCCTGCACGGCTCCACTAATTAGGTGCCTGGACCCTGGAGAAGATGCACATGTAAGGTGAGGTGGTGGCCTTGGGGGGAATAGGTGGGAGGGGGCAGTGGGGTGAGAAGAGAGGGCAGGGGGAATTTGGGACATGCAGGGCTGCGGCGGCCAGAGAAAGAGGCGCCTTTCCCCAGCTTCAGGGCTGTGGCTGCCAGGGAGAGACTGCCCTCCTTCCCAGCCTCAGCTCTGTAGCGGGGGAGAGAGGGAGAGACCCCCTCCTTTCCAGCCCCAGCTTGGGGGCTGCCGTGGCAGGAGAGAGGGCACATCCATCGCATCAAAAAGGTAAGACTATGGATATTAAAATAGGAGTTGTGCGCTTTTATTTGTAGAACAAGTTTATTATTATTAATTTTTTTATATAGCACTTTTATCCAAAGTGCTTTACAATAGTTAGCTAATGGCACAAGCATTTGGAAAGATCATTAAGTGGTCCGCCGAGACCCTCAGCAGTTTTCAAGTGGTCCGCGGAAAAAAGAAGTTTGAGAACCACTGCTCTATAAAACATAAGTGAGCACAGTCCATTATTTATAACAGTTCCAGCAAAACAATAAAAGAAAGTGCTACATTGTTATATTTCGATAGGTAGTAGATCAAAATCTTTGTATGTATGTATGTTAGAGAATGGAGTTTGAAAGTCAAACTCCTGCATTCTTGGCATTGCCACTAACTTCCTGTGTGGCCTTTGCACTTTCTGCTCAATACTAAGAAAACACTGTGGCTAACTAAACATTAATATTCAATGGCCAAAACTACATTAATGCAGAGTTAAGGTTGCTTGGTGGTATGTCATCCCCTTTTAGAACACTGAGTTGAGCAAAATTCAGTCTGAAAACCAGGATATGCACAGTTAAGGTTATCCATGCAACCTTAACTGCTCTCTTTCAACCATGCCTCAGTATGCCCAGTTAGCACATACTTTTACTCTGACAACCCCACAGTTGGTGAAATGTACACGCTCTTTGCCTCCTTTCACAAGCCATTCACTCTCACCCACAGGATTCCATCTAACACTATTCAAGGGCCAAAAGGAAAAAAATTCAATGCTCAGTGTGAAGGCCAACTATATTACAGTGGAATGGTGTTTCTGGTCATGTTTCAGAATGGTTGGAGGGTGGGGTTTGTGGCAGGGCCAGTGAGAAATCCCAGTTTCTGTTCCAAACTACTGACAGTTCAGAGAGAAAGATCCTCTGACTCCTGTCCATTAGGTGTACCCCATCTCTGAGAAACAGTGAGGTGACACTGCTTGTAATGTTTTTGTGTCATATAGCGCACATTTTCTGATCAGCCATGAACCCTCCAATTTTCCAATGAATGGTCTTACAACACTTATTAAATAGCTTTCAAGCTGTACCAATTATTCAGTTGCTGAGTCTGGACACAAATATCTGCGGCAGTCCAAATCTGCTTACAACATTGTATAAGGTGTACACCAGGAATAAATCATTTCTGCTCAAGTGCATTACACCACAATGTCTGGTAGATCATAAGTTCTTAAGTTACTAGTCAGATGCTGCAGAGTGGACAAAACACAATGCCAATGCAGACCACTTATCTTTACCCAAATCAGCTTGTAATCAGCAACCCCTATGTCATAGTGTACTCCTTGCTCGCCCACAAACTTTTGCAACCTCAGGATCCAGAAATCATCTAGAATCCACATGCTGAGACCCCTGGCTGATCAAGGTACCTGCACTGTCAGTTCCAAACCTTCACATTACATGTCTTTGGAATCACCACATTAATCTGCCCCAAGCAGGTAAGCCACTACCCACCCCCAGAAGCTAGTAAAACACAGATTTTCTCAAGTAAGTATTTCAAGGCTTGCCTACACATCCTCATTGCCGACCTCCTCTGCAGACATAACCCCTTTCCCTACATCCCACCTACTCCCTCCCATCTCACACAGTCCTCTGTCCCTGGCTCTTCCCCCCTCAATGTAACAAGAATGTTGGTTAGACTTGGTTGGTTAAAACATGTGACTGTTGTGTTCACAATAAGCCTCCCCCTAAAATAAAAACATGCTGTATTGGAACAGAGACAACTTGTATCAAGCAACATAAATTGTACACCTGTGCAATAGAGATTTAATAAAAGGTTCAGATTAGGAACATCAGTGGCAGGACATTCACCAGGGGCAATGGCGTCAGCCACATTCGCTCAAGGTACCCAAGCAAGCATATAATGGCTGCATAGAAATCCTCTCTCTCCAAGTTTTTTTTTTTTATTGATGCATGAGCAGTGTAATCCTTCCAGACTACAAATCTGCACATGCAAAGAATTAAATATATTCTCAAATACTGTTCTTAATTTGGGTCCCCCAAAGATTTAGTGTTTGCCATGCACTACCGTGGGTAAAATTCAACAGATTGAGACCATTTTGACCTGCATTACATGGAAAGGTCCATCTCTAGCTCTGCACAAAGAAACCCCACACAGAAACTTTTTTTGGGGGGGAAAAAGGCTACTTTTGGGGGGCTTTAATCTCCATAACTTTAGCTCAAATGACCCCAAATTTGGGCACTAACACTACCCTGCAACTCCCAGAGGCATACCAAATTTTAAAGGAATTCAACCATGCATGTCAATTTCAGAGAACTTAGCAAGATCAACCTTTAATCAGAAGTCATAATGGAACCCTAACTATGGTGGTGTTGCCGTGCACTGTAATTTAGTAGTGGTGAGGTATTGTCATACATGGACATTTTTAACATACAGCATCTTATGTATTATGCCATAGTTGCTGGAAATACTGTTACCTATGTATGCTGGATGTTATGAAAAACCGAAAGCACTAACACAAATTATACTCGGTTCCAATAAGTGCAAGGCTGTCTGTGTTTCTATTTCTAACCTCCATCTTGCAGATAGCCTCCCCAATTTCTCACTCCCACCAAAAATCCAAATTCTTTGTCCCTATTACACACACACACACACACACACACACACACCCCTCTCCACACTAGGGATAGAATTACTGTTCATGGCATGAGGACCAGAGGCTCTACATTTCCCAGAGTTTGAGACCAAGGACCTGATCCAAAACCTATTGATAAACAGTGGAGACTCACCATTTGGATTAAGCAATAAAAAGAACCCGTGAAGAACTTTAAATCGGCTTTCTCACAGTACAACTTTTATACAAGATAACACCTAACTTTGTCTGTTTCTCATGAAGAACTAAAATTGAGCTCAGAAGCTTTAGAAACTATTTCTGATAGAGCAGATATTGTACTCTGTCCTAGAACTGCCCTCCTCCCGCTCTAATCCTAGATAAAACATGTTCTGTTGGATAGACATCGGGTTGATCTTAGGAAAACATATTACAAATCCCTGCCTTTGAAAGCCTTGCATCACTTGACCAGTTGGTTCTTCTACAAATCACACTCAGACAATTGAAAAAAAGAGGACATTAAAAGGGCAGATTAATTCCTGGAGATCTGAACAAAAAATAATTACTACCACCAGTGTTTTACTGAAAGTTCTAGAAGATGGGCATCCCCGTAATGAGATAGCAGGATACTGGACGTATTCTGATGAGTGAAATGTAGAACACCTGTTTCAAGGTCCAACACAAACAACTGCTACGTCAATATAGGTACATACTTAACATGCATGCACACAGTCATTAAAAAGGCCCTTATTTTCAAAAACATATGCATTTATCTTTCACGCGTGTGATATCCAATGCCCACACTTCACTTTGGATACTTGAGTGCATGGTGCTTTACAAAATTAGAAAATATGTTGCTGTCCTGAAGACTTAACAGTCTAAGGCTCCAATCCTGCACTTCAATGCACCAGCATAAGGCCCATAGAAGTTTATAGGACATAGCAGTGTACCTCCATACAATAAACCACACGATCAAGGCATCAGTAAGATAAATGTCTGAGATAACTGAAGGAACCAAAGGGCAGTTTCCAGCCTGAATCTGGATCTTTTGTTTCACTTTCGAGGTCAAACACTCGAACTCCACAGTACTTTTTAGGACCAAATATGTAAAAACGTACAATAGCGGCATAAAAACAGCCATACTGGGTCATAGCAATGGTCCATCCAGCCCAGTATCCTGCCTCTGACAGAGGCCAATGCCAAATGCTTCAGAAAGAATGAACAGAACAGGTTAATTTCGAGTGATCCATCCTGTCATTCAGTCCCAGCTTCTGGCGCTTGGAGGTTTAGGGATACGGAGAGCATGGAGTTGTGTCCTTGACCATCTTGATTAATAATCATTAAAGCTGCAAGTTTGTCATAGAGGTCACGGATTCCGTGACTTTCCACGACTTCTGCAGCGACTGGTGCGCCTGGCTCGGGGGCAGCTCAGACAGCCCCTGCACCAGTTGCACAGGCCGCTGCTGGGGCAGGCTCGGGCCACCGCGTCCCCTCTCCCAGCAGCAGCAGGGGTTTGGGTGTGGGAGGGGGCAGAGGCACAGGATGGGGTGAAGCGGGCTCTGGGTGGCGCTTACCTCGGGGGGCTCCCAGGAAGAAGGGACATCCCTCTCACTGCAAGCACCGCCTCCGGAGCTCCTATGGGAGCTGCGAAGCCGGCACTCTGGGCAGAGGCAGCTTGCAGAGCTGCCTGGCCACGCCTCCACCTAGGAGCTGAGCAAGGGGGACCTCCTGGCTTCAGGGGAGGCATGGAGCCAAGTAGGAAGCCTGCTGGCCCAGCCACCCGCAGCCACCAGCAGTGATCCTAGGCCATGCGCCACAGCCTGCCCCCCCTCCAGCACCTGCAAGGGTCCCAGGCCGTGCACCGCCACACACACACACACCCCTGAGGACCCCACGCCCCAGATTCAGTCAGGGGTATATAGAAGTAGTCATCGACAGGTCATGGAGCGTGAATTTTTGTTTACTGCCTGTGACCTGTCCATGACTTTTCCAAAAAATACCCGTGACTAAAACGTAGCCTTAATCACTGATGAACCTATCCTTCATGAACTTAACTAATTCTTTTCTGAACCCAGTTATACTTTTGGCCTTCACAATATCCCCTGGCAACGAGTTCCACAGATTATGCATTATGTAAAGAAGTACATCACCTGCTGCTTATTAATTTAATCGGGTGATCTAGGTACTGTATCATGTGAAGGGGTAAAATAACACATCCCTATTCACTTTCTCCATACCATTCATTATTTTATAGACCTCTCTCATATCCCCTTCCCCCCCCCCCCCCCCCGCCACATCGTCTCTTTTCTAAGATGAGAAGACTCAGTCTTTAGTCCCTTTTCACATGGAAGCTGTTCCATACTCCTAATCATTTTCGTTAACCTTCTCTGCACCTACTGCAACTTAAGGACACAGGTCTAATACAAAGGAGAGGGGAAAAAAACTCCTATTGTACAGCTCTTCTGTGTTGGAGAAAACTTGTTCAAGAACAAAAAATGACTGGAAACCAGATTTTCCCTAACTGTATTAAGACAAGTACTTGGAGCTCTAACTGAAGATGCTGAGTGTTTTGATTATTCAGGTTCAGCTGCCTCTGATATTAGTTTCCCTAATTCAAATCTGGCATCTGCTGTAAATTATTTGGATTTTCTGGCAGATTTCCATGGTCAAAGTGATAGGTGGCTTCTAACCACGAGGGTAAAAGGATGGCCAAGCATGAAAACTACAGCCAGTTCAGCGATAAATCACAAAGAAGAAATGAAGCCAACAAGATTATATTGAGAATTAATCTTGCCAATTTAAATTCTCAATACATGTGAAGACCTATTTGAAGAAAACAAAGTTAACTGATTCCCAGCATCCCCTCGTGTTTTTTTCTAGCTCTCTCACTTTCTGCAGGTTTAATTATTGAATCAGAGCATGTATGTTTTCTGGAATATAATTTAGAAGATTCTTATCCCATGACCTAGATATATCTTCTCTACTGCAAATCCATGCTTCTCTGATAAGTTATTAGTTACCCTTTAAATAGTTTTTATTCATTCAAGCTCTAAAGTTATAAGGATTTCAGAGTAGGGAAATTAGAAAAAGCATCCTTTCCTGAAGATAATTTTGACATAAAGTACCTGACCTCCTATGCTGGTCACTAATCAGATGCAAATTTAATACAATGTTTAGATCTTTTGTCTCTTCCCTTTTATTCATCAATCTGTAATATTCTATCAATAGCTAAGGGCATAGTTCCCACCACTGAACTGTCCATAATACACACTGATTTGTATTTGAAGATTGCCAGGGGAGAGCAATTTAGTTATTCATGACTCAGTATCAGATATTCTTTTATATCTGCAAAGTTTATCTTTTTTTCCCCCCTGAGGATTTGAAAAAGGTCTGAGGGAAGGAAGAAAATTACTTAGATTGCAAACTCTTTGGGGGTAGGAACCGTCTTATTCTGTTTGCACAACGCCTAGTACAATGGGTTCATGATCCATGAATGGTGCTCTTAGATGCTAGGTTAATATTATAAATATTATATTATTAAATAAACAGTGATAATAATGTTGTTACTGGTTGGAAAGAAAGGGATTTCTGCAGTTTTCTTATAGTGAAAGGAATTTTGGAAAATTGTATTTATAAATACACACATGTATACATATTTTGTTCGTTGAAGTGACATTCTCAAACAGCAGCATGAGATAGAGCCTAGCATACTGTTACGTTTGTGTTTAAATTAGACTATCCAAGTTGCAAGATGTAATGACAGAGATTCTAATCCATGAGCACCTTCAAGACATGAAAAGGCATATTAATATGGTAAAAAACTTAATCTGTGAGAGACTGTGCCAGCTACACCATTTTTACAACTGAAATTGCCAGAGGATCCATGGATTGGTATTTATTGCAACTTCAGAAATGGTCACATGTCATCCTCAGAAGTGTAAAAATATTACATTCTAACAAGCTTGAGAGTTTTAGGGAGGAGAGAAATGAAAAGAAAAGAAGAGATGAAAAATCACAGTCCACTAACAGAATAAATCAAAAACAGAAAAACCATGTATTTGAAGAAAACTGGAAACATATTTTACATGAGAAAAACCCCTATTAATTAAAAGGCCTGCTCTTCATATCAGCATAAACAAAAAAAGTCTTGGAAGGCATCAACCCATTTTTTTAAAACAAGTCTTTAAGAATAGTTCAATACAGTAGTTAGTCACCATCTGAATTGTAATAATCATTACTAAGCAAAACAGAACATTCTGTGGTTCAAACTACTGGACACTTCAGTGGATATGGTATAATGTGCCATATGCACGGCAAGCTGTAAAAGCTGTACAGATGACTCAATTTAATAAAGGGTAAGTAAAGAACTTTGTACAAGATAAGTTCTGTACAGTGAGCTAAAATTAACTATTTTAGCATCCCTGCTAGTTTTACAATTATCACTCAGTTTGAGGTTCATTCTTTTCAATTAAAGAACAGTAGTTGACAAACTTTCTTGTTGTTAGGACCATCTTGGGAACCATAACTAATTTCCAGGCTTTATATCTACCCATCCATATATAAGCTTTCTTGGGTAAAAAACCCACTTCTTCTGATGCATGGAGTGAAAATTACAGATTCACCCCACCCCACCCTATACATATACACACATATATGTGTATGTGTATGTGTATAATTGACACCTCCTCATCAATTATTGAGAGTGGACTACATCCACCCTGATCGAATTGACCCTGTCAACACTGGTTCTCCACTTGTGAGGTAACTCCCTTCCCTTCATTTGTCAGTATAAAAATGCCTGAATCTGTAATTTTCACTCCATGCATCAGAAGAAGTGGGTTTTTTACCCAAGAAAGCGTATGCCCAAATAAATCTGTTAGGCTATGTCTACACTACCCGCCCTATTCGGCGGGCAGCTATCGATGTTCTGGGATCGATTTATCGCATCTCATCTAGACGCGATAAATCGATCCCAGAGCCGCTCCCCGTCGACACTGGAACTCCGGCTCCGCGAGCGGAGGAAGCGCTGTTGACGGGGGAGCCTGCCTGCTGCCGTGTGGACCGGGGTAAGTACTTTTAAAAATCGATCTAAAATATTCGACTTCAGCTACGTTATTCACGTAGCTGAAGTTGCATATCTTAGTTACGCGCACACACACACACACACACACACACAATGTGGACCAGCCCTTAGTCTTTAAGGTGCCACCGTACTCCTTGTTGTTTTTGTACCTGTTAAATCACCCTGCGACTTAATGTTTGCAGTATGAAGATGAAAGTAAAAGTTATAAAATAAAATAAACCAACCAGAGAGTACAGTAAATATATGTAAAGAAAGCACTTCAGAATCTAGTATGGGTACACATACACACATACTCATACATAAATTTTGCTTTTGTTGAAAGGGACAATAGGACCAAAAAGTACACAGATTATTTTTCCACCACTTTATCTTCAATTTTTGTTCCACCCATCTTCTATGAAGATAAGAAGCTTGGGAGTACAGAATGTGTAGCAATGTGCCTGTGAAGTATAAAAGTGAGTATATAGCCATTTTAAACCTAACAATATATCCTGAATGTTACTAGCAGACCCACAGCTTTGAAATGTTAGTGATCAAATGAAATTAGAAAACATATACATCTATTTCATTCACTCTTCTCATGTCAAGCAGGTATCCTTACCTATATTGAACTAACGTTATTTTTGTCACCAGAGGAATATCTCCCCTTAGGACAAGGGGGGAAAATGATAAGTTTTTATGAATATATCATTTACATGTAGTAATATCAATGAATTTAAACAAAAATCTTTGAATTCTAACAGTTCTATATATTTTGACACACGACATATGAAATTAACTGTGACTGGAAAGAGAAAAAAGTAAATACTGACCTTCCACTTCTGAACTGCAATGGAGATGTTGCTACTGCCCCTTTTAAGAAGTCTTGCTCCTCTGCCTTACTTTGCTCATTGTAAATTAATGGAATATCATCATCCTTAAAATTGGAGTGTGGACTTAGTTCTGCTAAACAACTTTTATTACTTCTCCTTGAAAGATCATCTATTGTAACTAATTCTTCAGAATTTACCCCCTCCTTATCTGCAAAAACCAGGAATAAATGTTTTGCAAAAATGTTCTTACAAGATGAAAACACAGCAAGGGGTCTTTAAAATGTAATATAGGAATTTTTACTTCATACTATCTTTCCTATTATTGCAGCAAGCTGACATCAATTAGAGAAATCTGTATCAAAGTAACTAAAACACAATGTTCTACTTTGCATCAGAGATTTTTTTAGAGACATTCATTCTTTAAAAAAAAAAAAAAAACCCACAATTTTTTTTTTAAAAAGATGCCAAAAGCCTTAAAATATATTGGGTCTTTCAATTATTTTGAAACTTTTCTTTCCTCTTAGAACTAGAAAGTATCACATTTTTCAGTAATAGGGTTGAGATTACTGGCCAGAAATTGGATATAAAAAGTAATTTAAACAGTAGGTACAATTAAGATTAAAGGAAAACTCAAGGTTAACATGTCCCCAACAGGCACCTACACGAAGGCCAATGTAAATGTTCCCCCGATACTGAAAAATGTAATAGTCCTGCAAAATAAAGGCTGCAACAACATTAAATTCTCTTCTCCTCAACCAGACAACAAAGCAATATCATGGTGCTGGGATCTATGGATCAGATTGTAGATAGGCACACATGATAGGAGGGCATAAAATCACATGGTAAAAGCACATACTGTAGAGCGCCTCTTTATATGCTTATTTTGGAGTTAGAACAAAAATGGGCTAAACAGATTGGAACTGGCATACACTCAGTACCTCACATTACAGTTTGATTATTACACTGGAATATCTTGCCATTTTTATATTCCAAATGACTCCTCATTACAAAGTTTTAACGGATTTTCTGCAATTATTTTCAGGATAGCAACGCATCAAGTAGTTCTCCCCCTTCCGACAATAAACTACTATGAACACTACCATATTTAGAGTTTTTATAAACCTACACAAATAAAACCACATAACATGGTGCACATAATCATAGAAATGTAGGGCCGGGAAGGGATCTTAAGATGTCATCTTATCTAGCCCCCTGTGCTGAAGTAGGCCCAAGTACACCCCGACCATCCCTGACAGGTGTTCGTCTAATCTGTTCTTAAAAATCCTTCAGTGATGGGGATTCCACAACCTCCCCTGGTAACCTATTCCAGTGCTTAATTATCCTTATAGTAAAAACATTTTTCCTACTATCTAATCTAAATCTCCTTTGATGCAGATTAAGATCATTACTTCTTATCCTACCTTCAGTGGACATGGAGAACAACGGATCACTATTCTCCTAGTAGCAGCCCTTAACCTATTTGGAAACCGTTATCAGGCTTCTTTTCTCAAGACTAAACATGCTGACTGGTCTATAATTCCCTGGATCCTCTTTGCTCCTCTTTTTAAAGATAGGCACTAGGTTTGCCCTTCTTCAGTCCTCTAGGACATCATCTGTCTTCCAAGAGTTCTCGAAGATAATTACTAACCATTCTGAGATTGCTTCAGCTAGTTCCTTAAGTAACCTAGCACAATTTTCCTGCTACTTGAATATATCTTATCTAAATATTCTTTAACGTGTTATTTAACTATATTGGCTTGTTCCCCTTCTCCCTTGTTCTTAATATTCATTGTGTTAAGCATCTGATCACAATTTTTCAGTGAAGACTAAAGCAAAATAAGCGTTCAACACCTGAGCGTTCTCGACATCATCTGCTATTAGCTCTCCTTTCCCCTTAAGTAGAGGACCTACACTTTCCTTTATCTTTTCTTGCTCCTAATGTATTTAATAAACCTCTTCTTATTGCCATTTATGTCCCTTGTAGGTGTAACCATTTTGTGCCTTAGCCTTTCTGATTTTGTCCCTACATGCTTGTGCTATTCTTTTGAACTTCTCCTTAGAATATGCCAATATTTCCACTTTTGTAGAATTCTTTTTTGATTTTCAGGTCATTAAAGAGCTCCTGATGGAGCATTACTGACATCTTTCCTTCACATTGGGATAGACAATATTAAAGGCACAACAAACTCTTTGAGAAACTGCCAGTTCTCCTGAATTCCTTTTTCCTTTGGATTTTCTTTCCATGGGACCTTACCTGAGTTTGTTAAAGTCTGCTTTTTTGAAGTGCACTGTCCTTATTCTGCTGCTGTAACTTTTTCCTTTCCTTAGACTCATTAAATCTATAATCGAATGATCACTTCCACTCAAATTGCCATTTTTAAGCAACAGACACATGGGAGCCTAAGTCCTGTTTTTAAAAATGAAAGTCAATGGGGATTTAGGCACCTAAGTTACATTTTAAAATGGGACTTAGGTACTTTGAAATTTTTACTCTAAAACAGCACATGACTCTAGATTTAGATATTTGAATTATATTGAAATGCTCTTACTCTCATCAGGAAGAAATATTTTATCCAGAAGGAGATTTCCCTGAGAAGTTGTTCTACATAAGCGAGCCCGGGCACTGCTGACTTTCCTAACCTCCATTGGGTCCACTGGAGGCTTCGGGAAGGAAATGGAAGAATCTTCATCTTTTATAGGCGATGAAAGTAGTTTTGGCTTCTATTACAAAGAAAGATGAAGATCAGTTTTTATAAACTGTTATATCCCATTTGTATTTCCATATAACCTAAAATTAGCAAATAAAACTAACATTCACCATATATTTTCTTCCAACTTCTGACTGATTTAGGTGAGAATTGAACAATAGCCACCAGAAAAATCGTTTCTTTTTTAACAAAATCATTAGTCATTCCATGCAACAAAACAAGTTAGACCAAATATGTCAGCAGGACCATAGAGAGCCAACAAAAATAGGCACTGAGGAAAGCATGTCTAAAACCAGTACCAAGAGAAAACCCAAGTGCTAAAAGAATTAGCCATAAGCTAGCTTTAATTTAGCAATGATTTTATTAAATCTAAATAATATTTATTTCCCTTAAATAAGCCATCTACATTAAACATGTGCTCCGTTACAAAATTTTGTGCCCAATCCTGAAAGGTACCAAGTATGCACCTCAAAGAAGAAGGCCTGTTACTTGCAGTGCTACTTCTTAGGAAGTTGGCTTAATTTGTAGAAAATTAAAAAGTACCCATTTGAATACTATTAATAGTAGCTACACCAATTCCTATCACACACTATTCTGGGCACATGGATCCACACATCCATGAACTCTAGGCTACTGCAACTCCACATAACGGATGAAACTACAGACCTTGTAAAAGCTCCATCTGGTACAACATAGCAGTCCATGTGCTTAGCAACTCAGATGTCCATGAATTCATCACCCTCAGGTCTCTGCTTTCTGCACCAACTCTCCATAAAATATAGAGTCCAGCTGAACAACTCTGTTTTAATCTTCAAAGCTCTCCATGAGATTGAATCTAGCTACCCAAAAGATTGTCCCCACTACCTTAATAACCATGACCTCCAACAGCTACATTCCACTGGAACTATTTAATTTTCCACCAACAGAGGCAAGCTCATGAGTATGGAAGACAATTTTCACAGGAGCTGGACCTAGACCGTGAAACCCACTCTCACAAGAGATAATGACAACCTCAGACCTCAATTTTTAAAACTAAATGCAAAACTCATTGCTTGAACTTGGCTTTCCTCAGTAACTTATTTTCACTGCCCCACACACCCACGAAAAGACCCCACTATAAACCAATCAAATTATTGCTTCTGCAGGCTGTGGCGTCTGGCACTGGACATCCAGAACCGTAAGCCACTGGGTTAGCCCTCTGCCTTAGCAATAGTGAGAGCTTTGCTGCTGCTAAGAGCGGTGTGTCAGCTCCCTAACCTACCAGCCTGTCTGCCTTGCCTGGAAACTTCAAGACTCTGCTAGTCTAAACCTTCCTTACCTGTAAGGTAAGAATCAGTAAACCCCAGTTCCCAAGAGACATCCTCCTGCAATGTCCAGTCCGTCTCACTGGACACTCACAGAAAATATTAAGTTCGCTGCCTCCGAAGAGACAGAGTACACAGCAGCCTATTAGGCTAACTTGTGGGCCGCAGCTCTGTGCTGATTGGGCTGCAGGTTGAGAACCACTGGGTCAGCTGATGACTCACACTCCACTTCAATACACAGCACTGAGATGGTTTTGTAATAAAACAAGAATAAGTTTATTAACAAAGAACAGAGGTTTAAGTGCTACTAAGCAAGAGAAGAAGAGACAGGTATGGTTACAAACAAACCAAAATAGAATACACTTTCTAGTGACTAAAACTTAATCTTAGCAACTGTCAATTTTTGCCTAAGCAGTTTTCTTATTTACATCAAGTTACCAGCACCTCCCACCTCCAGGCCAGGGGACCCAATGTTTACAGAATCAAAGAGTGCTGTTCCTTGTGTTCCTTAAGTGATCGATAACTATATTAACCTTTTATATTAACCGAAGTCCATTATCTCTGTCTCAAAAGCCAGGAAGGCTTCCTGGGGTGTAGAATGTCTTCCAGTGTGCTCACTAAGCTGCTGCTTGTTAGCTTTCTTTACCGTATATGTAAATATTCTTTTAATGTCCTCTGCCAATAATCAAACCGGGGAAAACACAAAGTCCTTTGTCTATGGCAGGCTAAGTTTATGCACAGCCTCCCAAAAACACGTTTTAAGAACATATTTCCAGTACAAACACAACTCTGTACACAACCTGTACATACATCACACAATAATTTTGGGGACCAGCATATCACCAATTGACATGATACTTACATGATACCTGTTAGATACATATTATGACAATGGTGTGTTGGGACTGAGGGGTTTGTCAGGCCTGATTTGAGCTACAGTAAGGTGGGCCCTCTGCCAGCTGGCAATGAGGAGCTTTTAGTGTTACACAGGCTAGGAAGAGAAATCTTGTTATTCTTTCTACCTATAAAACACTTGGGATACTCACAATACTACAGAGCTAAGATACCACAAAGACTGTAAGTACTTAAATAGATCATACTAATATAGCAATTACAATAATTGTATAAAAATGCCTACAACTCCACAGTCTAAACCCCATTTTAAAGATGAGAACTAAAGTGTTTCATTCATATAAATATTTTTCTTTAATACAATAATTGCAATATTATGAAATTGGAAATGGACTCTTTAAAATTTCCCAAAGAACTCAATATTGTGTGAGCTGCTATTATAAACAGAAATATGACTGCAATGAATTACTGAAGGATGCTTGTACTGTACCACTGATGTTACTGATTTACTGTGCACTGTACTACTTCATTAGACAACTTAATATTTTAAAGTGTCCATGACCTAGTCTATATTAAAGACTAATCTCAACTACAAAACTAGCACATCTATAAAATAGTTGAGCACTTTCTCAATAGAAGACATCAATATATATGTTCTTAAAAGCAACTATCCCAATTTTAAATGTCACTATTTGACTTGACTAGAACTACTGTACATTATAAATAATTCAGCCACACTTTTCAATTGCAAGTCGCAGATCAGCAATTTCTAATTTCCTTTTCAATGCCATTGCTACTTGTTAGCGTTTTGCACTTCACTTACCTTAAATATGAAAACAGACTTGAGTCAATTTTCGACTTCTGGTTCTTAAGCACTAATGCAATGCTGTTGTATTTGGGGTTAGAATGCTACACAGGAATACTTAAATACCTAAAATACTGTTAGACAAGGTGGGTGAGGCAATATCTTTTATTGAACCAACTTCTCTGTTGGTGAAAGAAACTTTTTGAGAGCTTGTCTCTTTCACCAACAGAAGTTGTCCAATAAAAAGATATTACCTCAGCTACTGTTTCTCTCCAATATTCTAGGACCAACACAGCTATAGCACCATAAAAAGAACTTGCACTCATGGGGGGGGGGGGGGGGGGGGGGGGGAAGAAGGGAGAATTCAATTCTACTTTTTCATCCTCCCCGCCATTCTAATAAACCACGCAAAACATCCATTTAACCAGTTTTCACATAATCCTTTTATACCACTACAGTGTGTTGGTACAATTCACAATACTTTATTTCAGCATTACATAACATTCTTTCTAATAAGCACTCACATGGTCAAGTGGGCTGAGACGTGTACCAGAAACCGGTCTTGATTCACCTGATTCAAAACTGGAAGCATGGAGACTAGCATAAAGAACATAAACAGAATATTAACCCAGACCCCATTTTGTTTCCCCACAAAGGATCTTCTCCCCCACTGCTCATAAACCAGTGGGAGTATCTCAATACTCTGCAATACTGTTCTTCTTTCCCCATAATCCTACAGATGCTATTCAGCTGAGGTGTCAAGTAGAATGGCTCAGTGGGCGTGGGCAGAAAATCAGAGGACTGCCTGCATACTGACACCCTCTCCTACTTATTGTGTGGACAGATACTGGAAAACGACTTGAAGCTTCTTGAAGATGTATAACTCATTTTAAGTCCTTGCTACAGCTGTTTCTGAGCAGTCATAAGGGGTGGATGCAGGCAACAGCAGTGCAGCTCCTGCAGAAGCCATGCTGCTGGACAGAGGGACACCAGAGAAGGGAGGAGCCATCCCTGCAATTGGTACCTGCCACTGTCACAGAACTAAGAGATCTTCCCCTCTGTGAACTATGCTGGGCCACAAGCCTTTCCCACCAGAGGAGAAGAACCAGTTATTCCATAAGGAGAAAAAAAAGAAATTACATACATACACACATATATATATACACACACACACTCACAAAATCAAACCTCTTGCTGCTAAAATATAAATTAAAAAAAAAAAATCATAAAAAGTCTCTGTACCTAAAAGTAGAAGGTGGTCTATTTTCTGGTGTTCGTGAAGATGCAGATCCAAAAAGTTTCCTTTGGTCCTTTCTAGGTGTAAATGGCCTCTGAGTTCTTAAAGTCCTTACCGCATTTCGTGCTTCATTTATTATCTCAGCACTGGTCTTCTGCTTAGGTAATGAAGGTCTATAAAATGGTTCTGGCTTTACTACATTTTTATTCTTTGAAGAATGCATTCTTCTACAAAATACTTTACAGGAAGCACTGTGAATAGGAGGCACAAAATACAACACTACTTGCAAGTGATTAATAATTAAGACATTAATAAATAATTCAGTTATCCACATGCAGTTAAAATAGGATTTAAAAAGAACAAAATTTGAGACCAGGGCAAGAGTGGGGAAAATATTCTCAGATACCTCTAGAAATCTCCTTGTACCATTGGAGTTCAAATAATATTGTTCTTCCCTCTTCATTTTTCAATCTTCTGGAAAATACTGCAAATGTATAGTGTGTCCGGCTCAGAGTGTCTTTGATAGGAGGAGAGGGAGTTTAAAAATAAAACTCCACACAAAAACACCACACTTAGAGGCTGCAAATGCTTTCAGAGTCACACATAAAATAGTTTCCAGACACCATAGAAAACTTGATCAAACAACACTATTTCAACACCCAAAAGTTGATGATTCAGTGAACACCGCAGTGATGTTACCACAGCAGGAACTAGAGAGAGCATGTAAAGAGAAGACTTTCTTGACCATATACTTAGAAAACACGCAATATAAGTTATCAGTCTTATAATGTTCTCTATTGTAACAAGCTAAAAGAGGTGCTCACTCGAAAATGTCAACTGTAAGCAGAGCCAAGGAAAAGCAGCAAAAATTTTTAACTTTTGTAAAAACAAACATTCACACATTACACAGTGAATTATGAACTAAAACTGCCAGTCAGAGAACAATCCCACATGCGTACCCTTAGAGCCACTGAACGACAGGCTTGCTTCCAAAAATCGCCAAGTCTAAAGAGACAGTCAATATCCCAGTTCAGATCTTTGTAGACATCACTTTTCATTTTTCAGCAGGTTTACCATCCTCATCCAAGTCAGAATTCTGCATGAGGCTGAAGTTGGTTCCTTATTCGTGGTACCAGTGCCTTACTAATGGTTCCCAGTTCCTTATTCAAAGGCCAAAATTATTTTAAAATATATGAATGTAAGATTATTATTTTTAGAAATTTCATCAAATTAATGTGATTTAATGTAATAACATTTTAAATTACTAATGACTTATTTATTAATTAAATAAGGAGCCGAGTTATGACTCTCTGTACATGACAAAATAATGCTCGGATCAACCCAACTGACACATCCCTGTGACCCGCCAGACTGTTCTGAAGGACCTGGGACAAGTTACTCCCTGATCCGAATCTTTGTTCCTGAACAATATACTGCAACATCACACCATCATCCCACATTGTGCATAGGGCTTAAAAAGGAGCTGAGTTTTGAACGACTGTATGAGACAAAATACATACTGGGTCACTCCAAGTTACACATCCCCATGATGATTTTACATTATGAAGAGATAAGGATATGCCACTCTCTGCACTGAATCTTTATTCCTGACAAACATATTACCCCCCATTTTCTTGTTTGTTTGCATTGTTAGTTAACATGCAATATGCATGGGGGGAAAAATTCAACAAAAAGCAATGTTCAATCAACTTGCAAATCCAGCCGTAATGTTTTCACAGATATGATAGCTACAAATGAAGTCTACAGGAATTTAGCTATTTTTTCCTGTTCTTAATTCATCAAACAAAGCAAAATATATTGAAATGCGTTTGCGTTAGATATACAGACTTTTTTAAATCTGAGTTGTGTGTTTTGCTTTTTACCCAGCAAAAATAAAATGAAGACACTGGTTGGGCACAGTTGGGTCCCAAATAAACATGTTTATTAGCTATATACAATCAAACATACAAAGTCTAGCTTAATACACACTGCTGCTCTAAGTGGTTTCATATGGCTTCTAAAATATAGAAAACAGTGACCGTCACTACAATGCCCACAAACTACTTAAAAGAAAGACTAACCTATTCCTCTATACTAAAATTAGTTGAACCAGCTAGTGTTTTTGCTGCTGTACGTGCCTCATGGCAATACACATGTGGCTAGGTACACTTTAATGGAATTTGGAGAACTCTCTCTTTCTATCGACACCTCCTTTTCTTTTTAATTCCAAAATTCCACCATAAAAATGCCAGCCATATGTCTGACCAAGGCTGTGGAAACATACAAAATGATTCCCAGAGTTGTGCATTATCTTCAACAACTTTGTACCTAAAATGACAACAACTTTGCTTTAATGAACTCTATGGTTCATGCAAATGATTTTGATGACTTCTACTGAACTAATCAATATTTGAAACAATGTTTTAAAAATTAATGCTATATTCCAGTTACATGAAAAAGTGTTACAGAGAGGGCAGATGAAGGATTTTTCTGGGGACGAGGCATTTCATTTCAGGTTTCAGTAATGCCAGTTATATATTTTCCCCCATTAATGAGAATTTCTAATTGCTCTTACTTACTACCCAGACTTCAAGCATAAGTATACAAGCAACTGAAAAGTGTCTTTTCTTTCCATTTTTGTGTCACATAAGATGTTATGAACAAATGTTAACTGGAGTGCGAGTTTTATACCCTCCTTTGTGTTAACGCCATCCGAACTATTCTAGCTAGTCTCCAAGTGAGAAGGTTAGCCCTCTACCTGTGAGATGCAGGCCCCTCTCCCAGAGCAATGAGGCCCAATGTTACACAAAGCCAAAATCTTCAGCCTCACACCAGTCATGCAGCCAAAAGATCACCTCTAGTATTTTCTGCTTTCTAATTCAATGGACTGGTAAAATCTCCAAAAAGATCAACTGGGCTTTCCTTTTCTTCCACTTCCTTCCAATATGCCTGAGATTTTTCATAATCTGTGTAGTTGCATGTGGCACTGTCTCATTAGTTCCAATGAGTATTATCATCAGTGGAGAGTTGCCAGATGAATTCATAATCCTGCAGTTACATCTTGTATCTTCACTCCAAGACGACAGTATACTATCCTATTGTCCCAAGAGAAGTTCTTCAACCATTCTAATGATGAATCTCTCTTGGTTGCTGCTTATTTCACACCACAAGAACACCCATCAGATGTGCCCCCTGTAGTTTTCTGTTCCATTCCTCCAGAGACATTTTCTTTTGTAGTTGGCTTACTGAGTTTGATACTCCTAGTGGAGTTGAACACCAGTCAAAATCCAGTTCTTTATTCAGTCACCATTTACAGTGCAGAAGTGGGGTGGGAGCTTCACGTGGCAGCATGTTTCACCGGAACAAAGCTTCAGGTCAGGGAGCTTGTCTCATCTCCTTCAGAACAATCTGACGGCCACATAGACCAATCATTTGGCGTGATCAGAGACTTATTTCGTCACATACAGCCAGTCAAAACGCAGCTCCTTAATTATGAATTAAAATGATTAAATAAGTAATTATGCAGTACAGTAACTCCTCACTTAACATTGTAGTTATGTTCCTGAAAAATGCGACTTTAAGTGAAACGATGTTAAACTAATCCAATCTCCCCATAAGAATTAATGTAAATGAGGGGGTTAGGTTCCAGGGAAATTTTTTCAATATTATAGATATAGAATCATAGAATATCAGGATTGGAAGGGACCTTAAGAGGTCATCTAGTCCAACCCCCTGCTCAAAGCAGGACCAATCCCCAATTTTTGCCCCAGATCCCTAAGTGGCCCCCTCAAGGATTGAACTCACAACCCTGGGTTTAGCAGGCCAATGCTCAAACCACTGAGCTATCCCCCCCCCCCTTTTCTTTTCTTTTCTTTTCTTTCCCTCTCTCTCTCTCTAGTTTTAAACAAACAATTGAATACTGGTACACAGCTATGATGATAGTGAAGCTTGGTTGAGGCGGAAGAGTCAGAGGGTGGGAATTTCCCAGGGAATGTCTTAAAATGAATTAGCACTCCACTGAGCCCTCAAGGGTTAACTCTCACACTCTACAAGCCAGCAGGAAAGGAGGGAGGGCAGATAGAGAGAGGTGTTTCAGAGATAAAGGAGAAATGCGCATCTTTAAGTATTAAGAGTGGGTCAGAAGTACACTGCCTTGTTAATTACATCAGTAAGCCCCACAGCTGCAGCTTCTGCCTAAGGCAGCAGCTGCCTCCCTCATGTGTCCCCCCTGCTTTATGGAAGATGGGGTAACCAAGGTGCAGGGGGACATTCCGCTGACCCCCACACAGCAAGCAGGCAGGAGTCTCGGGGAGCAGCACATGGCAGTGGGGGAAGGGACAGCTGAACTGCCATTGATAGCCTGCAGATGTTAGAAGGGAGCATTTCACAACTTTAAACAAGCATGTTCCCTAATTGATCAGCAACTTAAGAATGAAACAACGTTAACCAGGAGGACTTTAAGTGAGGAGTTACTGTATTATTATAGCTGTATTGATCCCAAGATACTGGAGAGATAAGGAGAGTGAGGTAATATCTTTTATTGGACCAACTTCTGTCTCTCACCAACAGAAGTTGATCCAATAACAGATATTGCCTCACCCACCTTGTCTCAATTACATAATTAGTCATTTAAATTTGTCACGTTCAATCAAATGAATTTCATAAAATTTCTAAAAATGTAATCCTACATGGATATATTTTTAAATAATTCAGACCTTTGAACAAGGAACTGGGAACCATGTATACAGAACTGGTACCACAAATAAGCAGCCAACTTCAGCCTCGTGAATTCGTCCTTTGCTCCATGAGTGGTTCTGAACCTATTTTCCATTTTGGGCCACATCCAATACTACCGGTTTGGCCCAGAGGCTGTCACGAGCCGTAGCTCTGTGCAGATTGGGACACGGACCGTAGGTTGAGAACCACTGAACTGTTCCACTAATGTATTAAAGAAAAAGTATATTTTGCCCAGTATTTGATTAAACATTTCACAAGATGCAAGTTGGTAGCTTCAATCCCTTTGTATCTATTTCTCAGTAAAAGGGAACAGCAGAAGAGACTGGAAGATGCCTTCTTTGATCTTTCTAAGCTCTGAAGCAAAACCTCACTTCTCCCACATCACTGCTCTCATATCCTTTACTTCCTATGTTGTCATGCTTCTTTCCCAACTGCTCCTTTTGTGTCTCCTTCCAAGTAGAGAGATTGCCTCCAAAACAGTCTGTACCAAAACTGCATGAGTTTATACTTTGATTAAAAACAAAAACTACTAATTGTCCATTGCTAAGGTGTAATTTTAAAACACTACCTCCAGCACAACCCAGGCTCATATTAATAGCATTAAAATAAGCTTTCAATTTCTGGTGTAATTTTGTTAATCAAGATGGTAGGTGTTTTTTTCCCTCAATTTCATGCAATGCAACTAGAATGAACAGCAGCAAAAGGAGCTGATCCTACAGTCCTTAATTAATATAACACAACTCGTAGCAAAGTCAATGGAAATGTTGACCAAGACCCCAATATAACCAGCACCTGTGGAGTAAGAGCTGACCTGACTCTTTAAAGAAAACCAAAAAATTACCAGCAAAATAAGAGGGTTGGTTTTCTTCAGATTGCTTTTAAACACAAAAGGCTCCTCTACCTAATCATTTCTAAAAAAACACCCATACACCACAGTAAGTTTACGCTCCCAGATCTTGTCTTCACACTGTAAACTAGTCGGCACAGAGCTTTATAAAATGTTTGCTCTAGACCAAATCCTACCTGCCCTTCCTCTTGCATACGAGTAAACTTTGTTTGGATGGGCCATTTCCCTTTTGTGTGCATGCCTTTGGGTCCTTCCTTCCCGGTTACTATCACAGCAAAGCTAGGGGGAGTTGATTTTGCACCTGGCTAGAGCAATTAAAATTGCATAACTGGGGGAAGAAGAACAAGCAACATCCCCGACCTCAAGGCGGGAGAAGGCATTCGGGCCATGCCCCGGGGGGGAAGGGGTGAGGGGGGGGCAGGGAGCCTCCATCGGCTCCTGCCCCGGCGTGGGGAGGGGATGCAGCAGCCCTGACGCCGCGACGAGCGGTGAGACCGGTGCAGCCCGTTTCCATGGCAATCGTACACAGAGCCGCCCCGTCCCGGGTTCCCGTCCCTTTCGGGCTGTGAGGAGGCACCTTGTCGGCGGGTCTGTGTGTCTGTCCCTCCGCGGCCGGTCCCCCGCCGCTGACGGCTACGCGGCGCTTTCACCACCAGCCCCCGGCTGTGTCGAGGGCGGACGGGAGGCTCCAAACCAGCCGGCCGGCCGGACACGGCATCGCCAATGAGCATGCGTAGACAGCAGCAAGCGCATGCGCATAGCTGCCCTGTCCCAGGCTGTCTTCTGACGAGAACGGGGGCGGGGGCTCGCGTGGGGCGGGGCCCGTGCTGGGGGACGGGATTAGGGAAGCTGGCGGGAGCGGTGCGCTGGAGGCAGTAGCCTAGTGCTGTCTGCTGCCTTTCACCTCCCAGCCGCAGGCTCCGCAAATTGCAGGCGGGGGCAGGCGCTGAGGGGTTGTACAATAACCTGTCTGCCTGCCCCCAGGATTGGGGTGGGAGGAAATTACCCCCCCCAATAGCTCCAAGCAGACGCTTTTTGCGCCTACCTATCAACCACCATGGCCCTAATGTGGAACGTGCTGTGTGACGAAGGCTCAAAATGAGGGTCACAGGGTGACCAGATGTCTTCGGGACTGTCCCGATCTTTCGTTCTTTGTCCCACGTCTCAACCTATGCACGGCTGGGATGCCATTTGTCCCGATATCAGGGCTTCTGCCGTTTTTTGTTTTATTTTTGCTGGAACAACTCCAGCGGGGTGGGGTTTTTTTGCTTCCCCCATGTGTCCTGATTTTTTGTTGCTTTAATCTGGTCACCATAGTTACAGAATGTATTTGTGAAGGAAACTCGAGGTTTGTTCCTTTAGGATAAACGTGCCGGTAACCTCAGTTTCATAATTTCAAATCATTTTCAACAATACATGTGAAAGGGACCTCCTGGGACCTTTGTGTCAAACAGAGGTAACTTTGGGACTAACCCAAGTGATGGCTATGGAAATGAGATGCAGACAGGCAAGACTACAGCACAAAACCCGTTTACCCTGTCATCCTGGTCAACGGCAATGTCAAGTTTTTGAATCACTGGTTATTTTCATCATCTTGCCATCAAAAATTGGAAATGTTGTTGGCGCATCTCCTGGCCATCTCAGCCTTTTTATGGGATATAGTCTTAGGTATTTCCATATTATTCAGTCATACCAGGTCCAGTCTTTGCAAATCCCTCTCAGGAATCTGGGGAGAGATATTTTATATAAATACATGTACTGTACACACACACCTTGGTCTCAACAGCGTAGGAATTATAACCCTGACTCCCTGAGCATACCTGTCAAATCCTGTGCACGATACTCCCTTTCACATGGTTGATCGCTGCTGATGAAAATCCATCTCATGATTATTGGAATCATTTTGCCAGAGGCGATTAGAACCAGTTCAGTGACTCTCAGTTATACTTAACCTGTCACCCAGATGGGTAATTTGATGGTTTGCAGTATTAAAAACCATAGATGCTGGAACTAAGAGTGCAGGGGATGCTGCAGCACCCCCAAGCTTGAAGTGGTTTCCATTATATACAGGGTTTACAGTTTGGTTCAATGGCTCTCAGCACCCCCACTGTAAAAATTGTTCCATCACTCCTGTTAAAAACTTCCCAAATATGTAACAAAGAGAGGCTTGTGTTATCTGTTGTGGTGATTAGATCACTTATGACTCTGAAAGGGATGGTCTCTGGGTTTAGACCTATCTGAATACATACTGAAACTTATCTAAAATATTGCCCCCAAACAATGGGTAAGGAACTGACCTATAATTCACACACACAATATAATGAGTAAGGTTTTCTTTGACAAGGGCTTCATCTTCACTTTCTTTAACAAAGAAATGGGAACACAACTAGAGCCCTGCAAAGCTGCGGATATCTGCTTTATATGGATTTCCACGGACTATGCTTGTGGATCACAGATGGATGTGGATCCAAATTTTATATCTAGAGCCCTGCAAATCTGCGGTTATCCATGGACCATATTTGTGGATCACAGATTGGATGCTGCGTCTCTTTTCTCCCTGGGGTATATCCAGGGCCGTCTTTAGGATTTATGGTGCCCTGGGCGGGATTATTAAACTGGTGCCCCTATGCCTGACTTGCTCTTAGCAACACAAACATAAGATTACAGTATTGGAAAACTTCTTCTACTACTTCTAAAAAAGCATCTTCTACTTGTAAAAATGTGATAAACGATTCCTTAACTTTAATCTGTGCTGAATCACTAATGTCGACAAATCTCACTACTAACGACATCTGTTCTTGTGTCCGGAGTGCAATCTAGAATTACAGCAAAATATTTTGCCAAAGTAACCAATGAAACAATTTTGTCTCTCGCTTTATCACTCATTATCATGATCAGTTCATTTTGAATTCTTGGTCCCAAATAGTGGTCATGTATTTCATTTCAGTTACTCTTCGGAGATGTTCATTCATCACTGTGTCAAAATTTCCCAGCAGTTGTACAAGGCCCCAAAAATTGCCATTTTGGGGCTGGAATAATTTCTCAACGCTTCCTCTAAAAGCAAGATTGTTTGTTGATAGATATTCAACAATAGATAATAGACATTCAAGAACATGACGCCAATGCTGCTTCTCTGACTCCAGCAATCTTTGATTTTGGGCATCAAGAGTTGTCTGATTTTTTAACCTTACAATCAGCTCACACAATTTGTGCACACTTTCAATGTGGTGTTGTGCCTTTTCATGTTGCAGTAATATGTGACTAAGATTTTTCCAATCATTAATACCCATAGTTGATATCTTAAAATTGCAACTATTGAAAATCTTGCCTGGGAAACAAAATACAGCATCCTTGCATTTAGAGTACACAAGCCACCGTCTGTTGACAATTTCACTGTTAGAAAGTCTTTGGTAGTAATTGTTTTCTGCGAATTTCCTACCTCTAATGTCTTTAGGATATTCAAGACCTTTTATTCTCACAGGGCCTTTCTCAAGTATAAGGTCACGGAATTCGTTGTTTAAAGATTGCAGCCATGTGCCAATGTCATCTATATCCCATGCTAGTACAGTTTCAACTGTTGTCATTTCTTGTTTTGTGTCTGCATCTGTTTAAAATGATTGTTCTGTGTGTTGTTGCGTTTCTTGAGCTTCGTCTGCATAAATATTTTCTTGAGCAGTTACTTGATGATCTTGATCAACTTTGTTGTTTTCATGACGTACAAACTTCAGTATAGAACCCTTCTGTGCGTGTATAGCTAATCCTATTTCATCTTTCTGTTTTCTTTTTGTGACCCAGAAAGTTGTTTTCAATGCGACATAACTTATAAGGGTGTTTTTAAAGAAATAACTGTTTAAATTATTGTCAGATTATCAGAAATATTATTTAAAATAACTAATATAGGATAGTCGTAAGTCTGTGACCTTGAGCTAGTGTGAAGACACCTCACAAAGTGCTCCACCCTAAAACCTAACTGAGACACAGTAGAGTTGGAAACCCATGTCATTTTTATAAAGCCACTTTTTAGTTTTAAATGTATAATGGGCATCAGTCTTAATGTTAGTTACAACTCTATATCAACCTTATACTGTAAATAGATCAATGGCATTATCCAGTTTAATAAGCTGCGTTCCCAAGCAGTGGGAAAATATAACCCTAGTTTTATTCTTAGGTAAAGCACAAAGTGACCAAAATGAAGCCACCACAGAATCATCTCATCTAGATTAAGGTAGCACAGAAATGTTACAGAAGTCCTATTGTGCCTTATTTTTGTTTGGAAAGACGGTCAATAACAGCACATTTTCGGCACTGTCAGAAATACATGATAAATCACTGCCTCTAAAGTTCCATCAAAAACTGACATTTTCACAGCTCTATCATGATCTGTTGCACAGATTCTTCACAAGGAAGTGTCCCTGGCCTTTTTAACTCACATTAACCATGTATTTACTTTATGAAAGTTGGACAAAACATTGTGAAAATGTAAGACATTGACTGCCCAACCTCTGGGCTGGCAAAAGCTATACTGACTCACTGGGAAAAAAAGCAAGAGATTCTTGTCACTCTATACACTAGTCAGGAGATGAGCATATTACAGTTGTTGGAGGGCTCTATTTAGCAGTAACAGGGCTATAGGAAAGCCAGTCAACATTTTTTGTTTCTCTGATAAAAACTGGCCCACTGCCTGCCTCAAACCAAACTTGTCACAAATAATTGTCAACAACTTAATTTTCTGTTTTTGGCTAAGATATTGATTCTTTTAAAAAAAATATTGAAATTGGATTCAGGATTGTTAGCAAGCATTTTTGGCAAACAAAGTTGTTAAATGACAATCTAAATGGCAACACAGTACTGTACTGCTTCCATACTTGGCTTACCCGCCCCACCCAGCTTGCTGGTCCAACAGCTGCAGTAGAGGAGGAGGTAGGTGGAAAGCTGCAGGACCCCAAAATCCACCTCTTGGGGTGCAGTGTGGCAACAGCAGCAGCAAACCCTCAGGTCTGATCACACGCCCCTGGGCACCACCGCCAGCACCCCGGACCATGGTGAAGTTAGCACAGCATCTGATCTCAGGGACGGGGCACCCACGGAGCCACAGCAGCTCATCCTGCCCTGCGCAGCTCCCCCCGGATGAGATGGATCGCTACCAGCCCGGGAGAGAGAGACGTACTCCCCAGCTAGGGTGACCAGATGTCCTAATTTTATAGGGCCAGTCCCAATATTTGGGGCTTTGTCTTATATAGGCCACCTAGGGTGACCAAACAGCAAGGGTGAAAAATCAGGCTGCCGGTGTA
Organism: Chelydra serpentina; assembly: GCA_037349315.1. Classification (NCBI taxonomy): domain Eukaryota; kingdom Metazoa; phylum Chordata; order Testudines; family Chelydridae; genus Chelydra; species Chelydra serpentina. The sequence continues at coordinate 53,838,237 of JBAIAC010000010.1, forward strand.
GAACTGCTACTGGTAGCACATTCCTACGTGGTGCACTAGGCGGCTGCCTATTCTGCCTATGGCTAAGGACGGCCCTGGGTATATCTTGGCTGACCAGTTTCCTGCCTTCACTGTGTTATTCCAGAAAAAGTCTGCCTAACAGGTCTCCTTGTTTTCTTGTCAGGTACTAATAACAGTGTAATTGCCCAGAGTTATAAGTTACACACAGTTCTTTCTAAGCAAGCACATTTTATTCTTAAGGTAGAAGCATTACAGAGAAAAGACAATTGTTTATTAAAAACAATAAAAGAACCTACACACATACTAATAAATTTACCAAAGATCATCCCAACTGCAACATGGGCTCTGGCAGAAGTACTTCAACCCCCACTCAGGGGTTTTCCTGTGGTTTCAAAATTCATTACACCCTTTGCTCTGAAAAAGAACACAGTCTTAGGGGGCCTCAGTAGACCAAAGTCCTTCCTATCCTTCCCTTTTATGATTGGGCCTTTCGTGGACTGGAGGTCCTGCTTGTTTGCTGGATTAGAAAGAAGGCCCCAAGTCTGCTTTAACTCAAGCATGCCAGGTGAAAGACAAAATCCTTTCTTTGTCTGTTTGGCCCCTAAAGAGTCTAGTTTAGGTCTTTGAACTATCCTCAGGGAACAGGTGTTGTGCAGACACATGGTTCCCTGCTCAGGGTGAAGCTTCAAAGGCTGAGTCGATAGACAGCGGTTTGCAATACCTTCCTTCCCACTACTTCCTAAGAGTTCCACTTCACATGTATTCTCTTAAAAGCTCAGGTGTGTCTGCTACATTGTTCAACACAGTCCTTTGAAGTTCACAATACTTCTGAAGTTCACAATCCCACAATAGTACATAAACATTTGTATTTTAATACAATGGGTATCCTAAAATATTTAAATTTAATTTGATAAGCTTTGTCCAGGATATTTGCTCCTGGGGAAATTCTGCATAAATAAATAAACAAACAAACAAATAAATAAATAAATGATTCTGTGCCCTATATTTTAAAATTCTGCATATTTTATTTGACAAAATAACATAATATAATCACACCAGTTTCAAAATAACTGTCAAAAATTATGTCTATAACAATGCAGACAACAAAAAAGATTCAGAAAATATTTTTTGACAAATAGATTCCTTACTAGGCAAATTAATACAGAACCGTATTTCCCACACCCCTCAGAAGGAGGGTTGTCAGATGTGGGTGGGAGAAGTATAAAATACGGAGAGAAGAACAATGTGCATATGAAAAGGAGTATAGAAGGAGCCATGTTCAAAAGTTAATTTTTTATTCAACTTCTTATCTTTGTCAATTACAGACATTCCCTTTGTAATTTCTCTCTGCCATGTCTCAGCTATTCTAACTTTCTCACTTAAATCTCTTACTTCTTCTTGCATTTACTTTCAATTGAAAGACCTGTCCTCACCTCTCTAAAATTTGCATATTTTAAAATTAAATCTGTAGGTCTGAAGCCATGCTACTTTAGGATGAGAGTATCAACCCCATAAACTGGTTAGGACTGGGGAAGGTCAGTACTTGGATTACCAAGGGAAAAAACAAGGTTCTGCAAGGAAGTGTTATGAGTAATTTCTCCTGTAGTGAGGTATACCAGGCTCATGGAAGTGCCAGCTTGTCTTCACTACCCGCCGGATCGGCGGGTAGCAATCGATCTATCGGGGATCGATTTTTCGCGTCTCATTAAGACGCGATTAATCGATCCCCGATCGCGCTCCCCGTCGGCTCCGGAAATCCACCTCATCGAAAGGCGGAAGCGGAGTCGACGGGGGAGCGGCAGCGATCGACTCGCCGCCGTCCTCATGGCCAGGTAAGTCGATTATGATACGCCGACTTCAGCTACGTTATTCACGTAGCTGAAGCTGCGTATCGTAGATCGACCCCCCTCCCCTAGTGTAGCCCTGGGCTTAGTCTTAGAACTTAGGTCCTGAACATTTTTGATCAATGATTTCTTGGGATTCTAACACCATGCCATTCAGACTTGCTATGATCAGGCTTAGGCGACACACAGCTAAAAACACTAGTTACCACAGGAGCATTGCCTAGACAGAGGTTCCTACAGTTGCAACCTATAACAACTACCTCTAATGGAGCTGCAGCAGTGTTGGCAAGGAGGGAAAACTTTTGCTAAAAAAACCTAATGTAGACAAAGTTTTCCAGTCCTATGGTAGTCTGTATAGTCTTGCTGCATGTGCTGTTATATTAGTGCCACGTTCCACCTCAGTTGCAGCTGCATTACAGAGGAAGATAAAGCAATTCATGACAACAGATTCTTGCAAGCTTTTTTGGAGAAGCTCTAATACTTCAGAAGCATGCCAAAGAAGAAGAATGTCCAAGCTATGTTCTTTGATATCCTTCCTGCACCTTGAGCAAAGGAAAACAGAAGGCAGAAGATTCTGCAAGTGAATTGCTAGGTAGGTAAGAGATGTAGACTTTGGTTCTGTGGAACATTTGTCCACCCTCTATGGGGAGAGGGTGGCCTCCACCTCAGTAGAAGGGAGACCAATCTCCTTGGGAACAGGCTGTCTAGAGTAGTCAGGAGAGGGTTAAACTAATAGCAAAAGGGGAGGGTAAAAGAGGGACGATATGAATACTAAGCACAAAATTGAGATATTGAGAACAAAATTAATCCAGGAACCAAAGGACCTAACGAGTAGAAATTCTTTAATTGCCTCTACACCAAATCTGAGAGCCTGGGTAATAAACAAGAAGAATTGGAATTGCTCATTGATAAACATAAATTCAATCTAGTTGCTATTACTGAAACCTGATGGAATGATTCACACAATTGGAATGTTAAAATCAATGGTTATAACCTATTTAGGCAGGATCAAGTGGGCAAAAGGGGAGGGGGAGTGGCACTCTATGTTAAAAATGGCATTACCTGTTTCTGAATCACTGATAACTCAGAAGATATTGATCTTGAATGTTAGGGATCAATGTCTAATGGATAAAGTACAAGACGGGGTACTAGTTGATGTCTGCTATACACCACCTAATCACACTAGGGAACAGAATGACCACTTCCTTACACACATATCTACAGGAAAAAAAGATGTTTGATCATGAAGGACTACAATTCGAGTGACATATACTGGAGGTCTCATACTGCCCATACTAAAACATCCTTGGAATTTCTAAACATAAATCAATGACAACTGCCTAATTCAAAAAGTGTGCAGCCACCATGGAGGGGAATTATATATTAGACCTTGTCCTAACATATAAAGAGAAACTGATTACAAAACTAAAAATTAGTGGTAGCTTAGGTACAAATGATCATAGAAATGTAGGACCAGAAGGGACCTTAATAGGTCATAGAATATCAGGGTTGGAAGGTCATCTAGTCCAACCCCCTGCTCAAAGCAGGACCAATCCCCAATTTTTGCCCCATATCCCCAAATGGCCCCCTCAAGGATTGAACTCACAACCCTGGGTTTAGCAGGCCAATGCTCAAACCACTGAGCTATCCCTCCCCTCATCTAGTCCAGTCCGCTGTGTTGAGGCAGAACTAAGTATTACCTAGACCAGGGATTCCCAAACTTGGTTCGTGGTTTGTTCAGGGTAAGCCCCTGGTGGGCCGCAAGACGCTTTGTTTACCTGAACGTCCGCAGGTATGGTCCTGAGCATCCGCAGGTCCGCCAGGGGCTTACCCTGAACTAGCTGCAAACCAAGTTTGGGAACCCCTGACCTAGACCAGTGTTTCTCAATGGCTGGCTCCCTGACACAGTTTAGGAAGGCAGCAAGTCAGTCCCTGGTATCAAAAAAGTTGAGAAACACTAATCTAGACCATCCCTTACAGGTATTTGTATAACCTGTTTTTAAAAACCTCCAATGACAGAGATTCCACAAGCTCCCTAAGTAATTTGTTACAGTGCTTAACTGCCCTTACAGTTAGGAAGTTTTCCCTAATGTCTAACCTAAATCTCCCTTGATGCAATATAAACCCATTACTTCTTGGCCTAACCTAAGTGGCTAAGGAGAACAATTATCACCCTCCTCTTTATAACAACCTTTTGCATACCCGAAGAACTATTATTATGCCCTCCCTCAGTCTTCTCTTCTCCAGATTAAACAAATCCATTTTTTTCAGTCTTTCCTCATAGGTCAAGTTTTCTTGATTTTTAATCATTTTTGTTGCTCTCTTCTGGGTTTTCTCTGGTCTGTCCTACTCAGTTTACACTGATGTTCTCTATGTTTGTTGTCCAATTACTGCTAACTTGTTTGGTGAAAACTGAAACAAAAAAGGCATTTAACACTTTGGCCATTGCTGCTTTTCTCTTACTGTCTTTCCCTCCTCATTGTGTAATGGGCCTGCCATGTCCTTAGTCTTCCTCTTACTTCTCATGTATTTGTATCATGTCCTAAACAAGTCAGTTGTTTTTTCCAACAGCCTCCCATGACTTCATCACATATATAATGTCTGAGCAAACTAAAGTCCAGACCAATACTATATACTTGGTGCTTTAATAGGGCCAATTTCACAAAGCTAAAAACAATTATGAGCCAAATCAACAGGGAGGAAGAATTTAATCAGAAAAATGTGAATGATAATTGAGGATCATTTAAGAATACCTTATTAGGCCTTGTCTATGCTGCCACTTTACGGTGCTGAAACTTTCTCGCTCAGGGGTGTGAAAAAACACACCGCGCTCCCAGCGCTGGTAGCTACTTCCCTCGTGGGGGTTGGTTTTTTTACAGCGCTGGGAGAGCTCTCTCCAAGCGCTGGTGCCGTCACTACACAGTCATATTAAAGCGCTGCCGCAGCAGCGCTTTAATGTTGCTAGTGAAGACATACCCACAGATGCCTAAAAAGCCACAGTTGAGGAAGAAGGCTTTGCTGGTTAAAAAAAACGAACTGGTTTAGAGGGGAAGTGAAGGCATCTGTAAAAATAAATAAATAAACAAATAAATAAATAATGGAAGAAAGGGGAAGTTGATAGTAATGAATATAAATTAGAAGTTAGAAATTGTAGAAAATTAATAAGGGAAGCAAAAAGAGACAAGGAAAAATCTGTGGCCAGCAGAGTTAAGGATAATAAGGAGTTTTAAAAATATATTAGGAACAAATGAATCCTGACAATGGTATTGGTCCATTACGGGTTGGAAATGGGAGAATGATCAATAATAATGCAAAAAAGGCAGAAGTGTTCAATAAATATTTCTGTTCAGTATTTGGGGAAAAAAACATATGATGTAGTCTCATCATATCGTGATAACACTCCATTCCACTAGTATCTTTGGAGGGTGTTAAACAGAAGCCACTAAAAGACATTTTTAATTCAGCACGTCCAGATAACTTGCATCCAAAAGTTTTTAAAGAGTTGGCTTAGGAGTTCGCTGGACCATTAATGTTGATTCTCAATAAGTCATAGAGCACTACGGAAGATCTAGAATGCTGGAAGAAAGCTACATTTCTGTCAATTTTTAAAAAGGGTAGACGGGATGACCCAGGTAACTATACGCCTCTCAGCCTGACATCGATTCCGGGCAAGATAATGAAGTGGCTGATGCAAGACTCAATAAATACCAAACTAAAGAAGGGTATTGAAATAAATGCAAATCAACATGCATTTATGGAAAATAGATCCTGTAAAACTAACTTGATTTTTAGTTGATAAAGGTAATAGTGTTGATATAATATGCTTAGGGCTGGTCTACACTAGCCCCGAAATTCGAAATAAGATACGCGACTTCAGCTACGTGAATAACGTAGCTGAAGTCGAAGTATCTTATTTTGAACTTAAAAGTACTTACCCCTGGTCCACACCGTGGCGCGCAGGCTCCCCCGTCGACTCTGCCTGCTCCGTTCGTGGAGCAGGATTACCAGCGTCGACAGGGGAGCACTTCCTGGTTCGATTTATCGCGTCTAGACAAGACGCGATAAATCGAACCCAGAACATCAATCCGACACCTCCGACGCGACGGGTAAGTGTAGACCTACCCTTAGTCTTCTGTAAGGTGTTTGCGTTGGTACCACACAACATTTTGATTAAAAAACCAAGAATGATATAAAATTAACACAGCAAACATAAAATGGATTAAAAATTGGCTAACTGATAGTTCTCTAAATGTAACTGTAAATGGGGAATTGTCATCGAGCTGGTCTGTTTCCAGTAGAGTCCCACAGGGATCAGGTCTTGGCCCTACGCTATTTAACATGTTTATCAATTACTTTAAAAAAACATAAAACATTGCTGCTAAAGTTTGCAGATGACACAAAAATTGGTGGAATGATAAATAATGAAGAGGACAGGCCACTGATTCATTGGCAAACTGGGTGCAAGCAAACAATATGAGTTTTAATACAGCTAAATTCTTCTTACTTTAATATCTATTTTAATTATACTAATACAAAGGTGAATGAGACTGGTTTCCAGCTATCCATTTGTCAGTGAGGCCTGGGTCCTTGGCATGAGCTGGCACCTGGTCTGTTAGCATCACACTATTCCTCTCACAAATGATACTGAAGTCGTTATTAGTGTCACTCTTTTTTCTACACAGGCCACTCCCTGCAGGAACAAAGGCCTTCCACATTCAGTGTGACTGTCACTTGAAAGCCCAAGAAAAAGGCAACACATAGGTGCTGACTCCATGGGTGGCTTGGGGGAAGGTGCCCGATGGGGGCAGGATCTGGGGCAGAGTGGGGGTTGAGCACCCCTGTGGAAAATTAGAAGCCGGTGCCTGTGAGGCAGCATAGCATTTTGAGCACTAACAATGGAAGAAACATGTTCCCTCCCTATGTTATGGTTTGTTGTGTAACAGCAATAATCTCTGTTGTAGTGTACTCACAATAAATGGCTTTTGAGATTGATTAATAGTCAAAGCAAAGTTGAATCATGTAATCAATCTCAGCAGCTGTTTATTGCTTTGTACATTACAAAGCAGTATAGATTATCCTTTAAAGCGCTGCTAATGCCTCATGGAAAATTTTGAAAAACATTTTATATAGAATTGGTACTGCTGATGTATCATTTTCTGGGTTTTTTTCCTCCCTCCTCTCCATTTTTTAAAAAGGAACTTAACATGTTTCTAACCATCTTTGTTGCCTGTCTTGAGTCCTTTCCACACTCATTTATATGTTTCCTAAGTTGCTGAACACAGCACTTCATATGAAAGCACACAACTGTTTGATATAATGGGCCACACTCCTCCTGTCCCACTGTGTCCTGGGAAAATTCACTTTCAGGGACATGGACACAATAATTTCACTGCCATTCTCCCCCAAAGACTCAGCCATGGCAGAGTAGTTTTTGGGCTTGTCTACAAGGGGAAATTTACTAGCATAAATATAGTGGTATATATAGTGGTATTCCTTCTGTGCACACTCTTATTCTGGAGTCTTCACACTGAGAGTTATACCCACATAACTATAACAGCATAATTATGCTGCTAAATTTCCTCTTGTAGACAAGTCCTTAGTTTCTGGCAAAGACCGCAGTATGAATGAACAGAATTGGTGCGTCCCCAGCTGTCCTAGTCACACCTCCAACCAACTGGCCAAACTCCATGAACTTTTGAAGTTGTGCTCATCTGCTCAGGATCACTGCAGAGAGGAAGTTGGAGCAGTGTACTATTGCAACTGCTCCAAGATGATTTTCCACCTCTGAGGGATAGCTGACCAGTGGTAAGGGAGGGATGGCCCATGCACCTGAGGCCTGGTCTACACTACAAAGTCAGGTCAACATAAGTTGCCATTTGCTGACCTATTTGTGCATGTGTTTACACTCAGATTTGTCTCAAGCCGATGTGAGCATTCTGGTATGGTAACGCAGTAATAAAATCATGTCCCCAAACAGTGTGACTATGGTCAATCCACTGACATCAGTGCCGTGTGAGTGCCAACACTGCATGACCTGTGTCGACCCTCGCAGTCCTCCAGCAGCTGTCCCACCATGCCCCATTTCATGCAACAGTGACTGCTTATTGTAGGCAATTGCCCATGGCAGCTCCATGCTCTAGACCAGTGGTTTTCAACCTGTGGTTCACGGACCCCTGGGGATCCACAGACTACATCTAAGATTTGCAAAGGGATCTTCACCTCCATTCAAAAATTTTTAAGGGTCCACAAATGAAAAAAAAGATTGAAAACCACTGCCCTAGACTGACATGCTCGGCCTGGAGTAGACAGGAGGTATTGGATTTCCTCAGCTGGTGAGGAGAAGACACTGAGCAAGCAGAGCTATGAACCAGCCATAGAAAAGTGAACATCTTGCACAGGTATGACCAAAGAACCTCTTACTGCCATCTGGCAAGGGAGTGAAGAGTGTTTATAGGAAACTCCTGATTCTGATACACACATTCTGGTTCACCAAAGAATGTTATATGAGGTCTCTAGTGAAAGCCCGTATCACACTGATCATTAATATCATTGTGAAATGTATGTACAGGTACTATTGTATGTCAGGCGCCAAGTATATATACTGAAAATATGTTCTTAAAGTCTGTATCAAGGTATTAGTCATCAGTAAAGGTGAAAAATAGGTTTTCGGTCACACAACAGATGTTTAGCCATATATCTGTTTACATGTAAATTAAGTATTGTCTTGTTCACAGAGGTTCCCCTACCACTAGTCTGAACAAAATGTAAATAGATTGTAAGGGCAGGTCTACACTACAGAATTACTTTGATATAACTACGTCACTCCGGGGCATGAAAAATCCACACATCTGAGCGATGTAGTTATATTGACCTAAGTGCTGAGGTAGAAAGCGCTATGACGGCAGGAGACATAGCTACTGCCTCTCACGGAGGTGAATTAACTACACCATTGGGAAAGCTCTCTCCTGCTGGTGTAGAGCGCCTTCATTAAAGCAGTACAGCGGTGTAGTTGTATCGATGTAGCTGTGCCCATAGGCGTCGACTTCCACTGTTTGCAGTATTCTAGCCATTTGTTTGCAGTATTCTTACTCACTATTACCGGAAACTCTAATCTTTGTCAAAACGTTTATTCTTGTTTTCACTATCAATATATCTAAGTGCTGTTAAACTAAGTGCTAGTCCTGAGTTGAATCTTATAAGCTGGTGTATACTGTTCCTTTGGAAAGAGCAGGCTGAGTAATTCTGAGAGTGTACAATGGATATGGGGATGGACATTGCAGAGAATGCTTCAAGTATTTGGTTGGTTGTGTGCCCATTACTACCTGTACAGAGAGAGCAAGGTCTGCAGAGGGCTGGAAGTTTAATGCTTGTGCTGCCAGAGGCTGTTGGTTTCAGAGAGCTGATACACAGCAGGCACAGACAAGACTACTTCACACTAAGAACAGGTAGTGGTGGGGTGCCTCGCATAGGGTGGGGAATAGGGTGACCAGAGGGCAAGTTTGAAAAATCGGGACGGGGGTAGGGGGTAATAGGTGCCTATATAAGAAAAAGCCCCCAAAATTGGGACTGTCCCTATAAAATTGGGACATCTGGTCACCCTACTGAGGAACATCACAATGGGAAATGCAGGCAAAAGGGTACAACAGGAATCAGCAGCAGTGCCACGTGAGAGAAGGAACTGCACCTGGCATACTATAAGTGCAACAAGCAGTTTGGTGCTGAGCCGCGGACCTGCTGCTTTTACTATGAGCTGCATGCCAGGCTTGGCAGAGACTCCACAAGCACCCCACAGAACACCGTGCAGACTTCAGAGGAGCCTGACACAGAGAACTCTGCCCTGGATAGTCAGGCAGTGGGACATACAAAGGGGGCTCTAGCCATGCCATGATCCACAATATAGTTGAGACTCCACCACAGTTTAGCAGTCCCGCCAGATGAACTCAGACAAGCCCGATGAAGGGGAAGGGACCTTGGGTAAGTGTGTGCATGCATTTTTCCTTACAAAAATTTAATTTAAAGATGGTGCCCATCCCCCAGTTAACAAGTCACAGGTATAGACTTTTCATTGTTTTACTCAGACAAGAAGAGGTAGCAGTACAACAAACAGATAGAGCCGTTGTCTGTATTTCACTCTCCTGTTGGGTTAGGTGGGGGCGGGGGGGGGGGGAGAGCATGTGAAGCACTTTGTTTATGTACATAGGGTTGGCCCTTGTATCCTCCTAGGAGATCTTGATGAAACTTTCATGGAGGTATTGTGCAATCCTCTCCTATTGGCTTCTAGGGATGGCTGCCTTATTTCTTCCTCTCTGCGGTAGAACACTTTCCCACGCCATTCTGAAATGAGTTTGGCTGGCACCATTGCAGCACACAGGCTAGTGGAATACAGGACTGGGCAGCTTCAGGATGCCAGTAGCAGCGGTGTTCTCTGTGCCTTTGTGACCCTCAGGAGTGAGTTACCAGCTAAAATCACCACCACCTGTGGAAGATAGTGCCAATATTCAGTGCCATTGCTCTATACTCATACCCATGGGACAGGGACCAAAATGTTATTATTTCATGCAGCTGAAATTCTTCTCCATCCTCCCCTCCCCCGGCAATGATACTCATCATGCCTGGGACTGAAGAGCAGTGCTACGCAAAGGAGCTGAAAAACCGAACTGTAAATAAGCGTGTCTTAGTAAAAGTTTTTATGGGGATGCAAGGGAGTTTTGAAACTTATCTTTCCCTTTCCATTGTGACTATAAATCCAATGACACCTCTGTCTTTTTAGCCGCAGCTGCTTCCATTGCAGCCTTCAGGGGTGGCTCCTCCACATCCACAGAACACCTGATCCAGAGGAGGAAGAGAAAGAAGAGGGCCAGGGAGGACATGTTCAGCAAGATCTAGTGCTGTATCAGATCATGAACAAAGGTCCTGGAGGGTGAGTATGGCAGACGGCATGGAGAAGGAAAGAGAGGACAGGAGAAAGGCCCAGGAATTCCAGCAGGAAAAGGAGAGGAAGATGCACAGGACGTAATAGGGCTTCTCAGGCATTAAACACAAATCCTGCAGAACGTGGTTGACCTACAGGTCCAAAAGTCACAGATTCTCCACCATCTGCAGTTCTTGAAGAACTCCACTTTAGCAGCTCCCTATACTCCGTTCACCAGGGCATCATGGGGAATACATCTTTATTTTTACCACTCTATACTGGGGAAGAACAAGGAAAACCACAGCTTCATATAACCTGACCTGTGAGAACCACAGCTGGTGTGTGTGTAGTTACAAGAGACTACATTTGTGCACTGAAATGAATAGAAAGGTTTGAAATTGGAAAGGCAGCAAAGTCTCATTCCATTTATTTATGTTTAAAATATGTATTTACTTGTTTGTGGCTTCTTTTTTTTGGCCATTGTTTGTCTGCACTGTTTTTGCCACGCAATACATTTCTATTTTTGAAAAATAAAATTATCTTTATTAGTTCACAACACCACATATTGCAGAATGCATAGCGGTACTGAAAACACATAGTGCTCATAAACATACAGCAAGCAACACATAATTCATAGCTTTGGGACCAAGCACTACACAATTCCGAACAGCCCCCACAAGGTCAGGGCCAGCTAGAACACAGTCCACCACACCACATTAATGGGATGAGTGTTGGTCAAAGTCAGCAGACACCATCTCCACCTCCACCCTGGAGGCAGCTTTTCCCTCCTTGACTCACTACTCCTGGGGAAATTCTGTGGCAAACAAAAATTCTGCACACAATATTTTAAAATTTTGCAAAATTCTAAACATTTTATTTGTCAGTATAACACTACATAATCACACCAATTTCAATTATTTTGGTAATTTATTTCAAAATACCTGTCAGCAACTATGTCTGTAACAATACAGACGCACACAAAAATTTCACCAGGAGTAGAGAGTTAAAGAAACTCCTATGACAACTCAGTTCCTGTTTCTCTGCCCCGCCCCCCCGAGCCCAGCCAGGGAGCCAGACACCCACAACCCCCGCAGCCAATACATCCAAACCCCTCCCCGCCTGAGCCCAGCTGTGGGAGCCCCCCAGCCCAGATACCAGCCCCGTCCCTCCCAGAACCCAGTCGTGGCGCTCTCCCCAGCCCAGACACCCACCTCCTCCCTCCTGGAACCCAGCCATGCCCCTGCCCAGGCCAGACACCAGCCTCTCTCCCTCCCAGAACCCAGCCATGACCCCCCCACCCCAGCCCAGACACTCATCCCCCTTCCACCCAGGGATCCAGCAGGAGAAACAGCCTGCTTTTGGGTCCCAGGCTTGCGTGGAGTTTCCTGCATGCCACTGTCTCCCTCCCTCAGGGCATGCAGGGAACTGCAGCTGCCAGGAACTCTCTACTCTCCTTGCCCCCCACAATTTCTTCTATATGCGAGCTGGGCTCTGCCAGGTACAGCGGCCTCTAGTTTCAGCCAGCAGCACTGCAGCCCATTTCTGTGGGGGAAGGGAAATTATGCGCAAAACCCATACATTTCTGTAAAATTCTGCATTGTGCAGTAGCACAGAATTCCCCCAAGAGTAACTCACAGATATTATGCAGGACACAACAGGCAGAACATAACCTTTGGGATATTTTTCTAACTGAGATCCAATCTTGTGAGTAAACACCTCCAGCATCCCTTCAATCTACAAAAAGCACATTCAACAGTCACATTCATTCTGCATCTGCTGAGCCAGTAGTTGAATCTTTCCTTGGTGCTGTCAAGGTGGCTAGTGCACCTTCATGAACCATGGGAGCAAGGGGTAGGCTGGATCCCCCAGAATCACTACTGGCATTTCAATATTGCAAATAGTAATCCACTGGTTTGGAAATAATGTCCCTTGCTTGCAGCTTTCTGAACAGTCCTCTGTTCTTAAAGATGCAAGCGCCACACATCTTCCCTGGTCAACTCACAGTGAAGCATCCCCAGTGATCCACCGATGCTTGCAAAACCATAGAAAAATAGCCCTTTATGTTGATGTATTCTGTGGCAAAGTGGGCTGGGGTCAAAATAGGGATATGCATACTGTCTATTGCCTTAGCACAGTTCAAGAACCCCATTGCTGCAAATCCATCCACTACATCCTGCACATTGCCGAGAGTCACAGTCGTGAGTAGCAGGAGATGATTAATGGCCTCACACACTTGCATGACATTGTCCCTACTGTTGATTTTGCAACTCCAGAATGATTTCCCACTGATGAGTAGCAACCCAGCGTTGCAACCTTCCAGAGTGAAATCACCATATGCAATGTCTATGCAGCTTTTATTCTGGTATCCCTGCACTAGAAAACTGGAGCGGGCTTGGCACACAAATCCAGAAATGTGGCCTTTCACATCCGAAAGTTCTGCAGCTACTGCTTGTCATCCCAAACGTGCATTATGATGCAATTGCACCTGCAGGGCCGGCTCTACCATTTCTGCTGCCCCGAGCAGCGCACCGAATTGCCGCTGCGGGTGGCTGAAGATAAGACCTGCCGCTGCCACGAAGAGCTGCCACCAAATTGCCGCCACCACGGGTGGCTCAAGAAAGCTCCCGCCGAATTGCCACCACCGCGGGTGGCGGGTGCCACCCTGACTGCACACCGACTGCCGCCCCCTCCTGCTTGAAATGCTGGTGCCTGGAGCTGACCCTGCTCACCTGTCAGTGTTTGTTTCTTGGGCCTTCCACCTTCTGCAGAATTGTGTATCCTGTATTTGCAACATTCATGAGAATAAAGCAGAGCTCCATGCTTCTGTCAATTTTTTTCTGAATGAGATTGTGGAACTTAAAATATGACAAGGTAAAGGAGGGCAAAATCACAAAATGTATCAAGGTAAAAAATTTTAGACAGAAAAGTATAAAGGAAATTGGAACATGGTAGCAAGAAGAAAAAGGAAAACAAATGTGAAGTGGCATAAGAGTTAATTCTTTTTCAAATGGCATCCAGCCTAAGGATTTTTTTTTAAATCATCAAATTTGCTTAGAACATATGGTTTCAGTTTTTGCCAGCTGATAAATCCAATCCACTCATTCTGTTAGTGTTGATCTATTATTCACTTTCGTAATGGTAGTCACAAAAGTGTTCACTGCAGATTGACATACATGAGAGGAAAATACTTGCACATATAAGAGCAGCTATTTTTAGTAGCTATATCAAGTGGAATGAATAAATAAAGTAAGTAACCTGCTATGATGAATTTTTTTGGTGAAACTGATATACAATATCAAGAGAAGTTATTGTATACAGAGAATATGTAGGGAAGGATTAGCTGCCTTTTGAGAAGTTACCTACTAACTTCCCTATTTTTCAGGCAAAAATGCTGAAATGTGCATAGGCAGCACCAAAAATTACTCTTAAATGATACATAAATTCCTACTCGGTAAGGTTCAAAATATAATAGGGAAGTCAGAGCTGCCAGATGCCATGAAACGTTAATAGCCAATGTTACGTGAAGAGAGGCCTAAAAATAGCCCAGCCCTAAATATAATAAGATTCTCTGCTGCATTTAACGAGTACATATGATGGAAAGTGGATTATGTACAAATTGATATAGCAACATGACATAATTTATTTCAATTTCAACAACGTAAGCCATTCTTAACACTTACAAGGAAAAAGTAGATCATTTATTTTTTAAAGGGAATGTTATGCTTGTGAAGATAGCCCTAGAGATGAAAGCTGCTTATGTGTTCACAACAGAGGTGCAGCATGGTAGTGGTAGTGCCAGCCGCTGCACACTGCCTCAACCTGATTCTAAAGGGATCACACTAGGAGTGAGAGGTAGTTCAGTCTCCATACCCTTTGAATCTTTGAGCTTTTTGATGAGACTGCCAACAAAGCCTGCCTCTGTGATAGCCTATGGGACGCCTATCTGCTGTGTAATCTTTTCAGTATCTGTATTGTACTTACGACTTTCTACTTCTCTATTGCAAAAAACTAAGCAGTCCTGTTGGCATGACATAACTGAAACTTGCTTGCTTTGTACCATTGATTTAAAAGGGTGATCTAGTCATTTTCATGTTAATGGAATTTTATGCAGGACTGGTCAATGAAGAAATATTCATGATCGTTAGTTTGCACAGGTGTATGAGGAACAAGGCCAATAAGGAAAGAAATTAGCATTAAGTGTATTTTAGAATCACAATAAAAAAAGAATCCCATTTTAGTAGTACCTTCAAATCAAAGACCTAGACCATTTAATGATAGGGGGTAAGACAATCAAACCTTAGTGAGTATTGCAAAGGTTGACACCTTTATTTCAAAGCTTGGGGAATTGTAAGAGGAATTGCTTGGTATGGCACAGCTACATACATTCTCTCAAGTTCATCAGTAGGATATCCCGTGAAAGACAGAAGAGCTGATGCTATAAGTAACAGCTTTGCTAAGCTAGGAGTTGTAAGTAAAATGTATTTCTTTGAACTTTCTTCGTTAACATACTAGATTTTAGGGTACTTAATACTTCTCCATTCACTGGCATCAGTTCAAGTCATTTCTTCAGACAGCAGAAGGCAGCACTGGAGGAGCCTAGTGCAGGGGGTTCTCACAGATCTGATTCTGCTGCTAACCGTTTCTGTTGGTCTCTAGCTGTGACACAAGCAGAGTTTCAAGATGACAATAGATTTGGGAAGAAAAGAAGGGCCAGATTCTCCTCCCTATTATACCAAACCAGATTGGTATGAATGAGATTGAACCAAGGAGAATTTTGTTCAAACTGTGTAATGGGAATGTACCAGCCACGTAAATTCTGAGTTCAAAATTTTAAAAAGATGAGTCTAGGAAACATCCCAGGTTATTTAGATTTCTCCTAATTTACATTATAATCTCATAGGATGAAGATTATTAAAGTACTGGTGAGAAGGACATCTATGAACGTTAAGTAGACTTCTTTCTGTTTTTCTTTGCTACAACTGTGGCCTCTCCTTGAAAGCTGGGTACCAACTAGCTAGCCAACAAATTCAGTGAAAAATTCTTATGTGCCCAAAGGCTGAGGGAAAGTGTTCACATTGGAATGAATAATTTCTTTTCTTTCTACTGCTACTCTTAATTGTCTCTCCATATCTTGTTTCTGTGTCTCTCGCTCCTCAAACTATGGCATCCAGTCTGAAGGCTAATGAGAAAATACTTGTTCTATTATTAGGAAGTTATTTTCCAGTTATTAGTTCAGGTATTGAGCAACTTCTATCCTCATCAAGAATAGTATTGATCTTGGAATTACAGCAATTCTTGAGGTAAAATATCAAAAGTAAGGGGAAATGAAGTCTGCTTTGTTCCTTTCTCTATTCCTTCAGAACTAGACACAAATCTTTTTTTCCTGAATATATCATTCTCCCTTTATTCTTTTTGCTGGCCTTTCATAAGGTAACAAGTTTATTTGTATTTCTTTATGTCTGTTGTTCTCTGTATTTTTGGGGTGAAATATAGACTATAATAAATGCAGACCAGGTTCACAAACTCTTTGGGGTCAACCAAAAAAGTATGAATCCCCTCTGCTTCTCCAGGCTCTTTGATCTTTCTCTCAGCCCCTCCAAATGGACTCTTTTTCTCAGTCCTCCCTCTCCAAAACAATCTCTTCCTCCCTGTCTGCTGCTTTTTACAAGAAGTCCCCAGATCTCTCTCTCCCACACATACTTAGGATCAAATGCTGCCCTTCCCAGCTAACATCATAGATAAGGACGCATTAATTACAGCTGCATGCCCTTTTTAGGCATGCTGAATGAACTCTTTTAGGAGATGAGGCCAGTGGCAGAACACATGGCAAGATTCCAAGTTAATGGCCAAGATCAATGGGAAATACAGAGCCCTGATTCACAGACCTCAGCCTGGCCATGGCTACACTCCTCCCCCACACTTCCTGAAACACTGGCAACATGGATCTTGTCCCTTCCGTGCTGGGATTGGCTGGCTCTCTGCCAGCACATGCCCATAATTTTACTCAGGGGAGGGGGACGGAGGAATACATCAACTGCGGCTCCAGGAAAGCAGTAACTCTTAATCCAGTGATACTCAGACCGCAGTGGTTCAGGAGTCAAATTAGCGATCAACATTACCCACAGAGCCACAGTAGGGTGAATTCATTGTTTAATTTACTATTTTTATATATATAATTCTCACAGCAAAATTACTGACCAGGTATTATTATTTTCTCAACTACAATAGGTTAATAAGGTAAAAGGATCTTGATTGGTTAATAACAGTGTTCGAATATCATGTTCTGCAAAGAGCTGCAGGAGACACATTAAAGAGCCACTTGCGGCTCACCAGCCTCAGTCTGAGTATCAGTTAGTCTTAACTGTAAATTCTGCTGTCCTGATAGGGATCATGCTATGTTGAGAGCGCAAAATGCCTCAACCTTCTTCTTGGTCACACATTCTTTAACTGAGCTCCAGTAGATTAGTGTCAGAGAGGAAGATGACACCATGCCTGTCCCTTTTACATGCCTCCCCCCAACCCATTTCCATAGATTTCCCACAATATGGCTTCTCTACACATCAGCCAACAGAAAGGGGCACATGTCCTTCAATTTTTCACTAATTTGGCTAATATGTCAGGCCCCTTTAGACTACCAGGCCTGGATCCTACCTTTATCTGCCCATGTACACCTGACCTTTGAATGCATCAGAGAAAACATAAATTTTGATGGCATCACTGCGTTCTTCTTGATTTTGTAGCAAGGATAGGTGAAGAAGCAAGTTGCAGAGTTAAGGAGATAAGATTTTCTTTCTAAGTAGAAGCACTTCAGAGAAGAAATGGCAGAAGTGGTTCTGCATTGTTCCTGGATGATCAAATCCACATGGGAAAAATTCTAATGTAAATGGTCACAGACAACCATTGAAGAATAAATCTCTGAGCTATGTCCACCTGCCTGGGATGCATGTGTGCAACTCGCAGTCCTATTAGTAGGGTGTGAGGTTGGTAGTGTACTCATCACCCATAGCATCCCCTCGCATAAGGGCACTATGTTGCAGGGGCTTTTCCTTTTGTCCCCCCTTTTCTTCTGCTTCCTCAGCTCTGACTCTCTCTGGGTCTTCCGTGGCCTAGCCCTCCCACCAGGTCACCTCAAGTTCAGCCCCCTTGTTCAGTCCAAACAATAATTCTTCTGCTCTATACTAGAGTTCTCCACCTCTTGGCCCCTATTTCTGGGCCCAGCAGAGCTTCACCTATGCTGCTTCCTCCTAGCAGGGGTCCCCTCCTGAGGGACTCCGGCAACTTCCCTCAGGGATCTCCCTGCTCCTTGTAAGCCCTTGCTCAGGAGTCCCCACACAGGAGCCTAGCCCACCCCCTGTGGGTCTTCCAGCCTGACTTCACCAGGCCCTTTGCAAGCAGAGGCACTCTCTTGGCTCTTCTCTCCTGGGTCTCTCCTCTATAACTGAGTTCTCCACTCTAGTTATATAGGCTTTTCCTGACCCATTTCCTGCTGGGGCCACTAATTACCATTAGGTTGCCATATCACCTAATGGGGGCTAGTCGGTAGGTCACAGGCAAGGCAGAGCCCAATTTGCCTTAAAAGGGCCAGCCAGCCTGTGATAGTTGGATATTATGTGCAGAGAGAGGGCAGGTTATAATCCTTTGCCTGCAAAATGGGTGCAGAGTACAACAGGAACAATATTTCCCTGTAATTATAAAGAGAATGCAAAATGTAGCAATTGTATTCTGAAATGTTTGAGCCTTTCAACGTGTAGAGAAAAAAAGTTCACAGCATAAACATATGCATTTATGGGAAGAAAACTGGAGAAGAAAAAAAGTAACACTGATTCCAGGCTGATTTGGGCACTGAAATGGCCCCTTGATATAACTAGGCAGTCAGGGGAGCTATTAAGTTACAAACAATCCATTCCAGGGTGCCTATGGGCACCAGGGCTGCCCAGAACCCTTCCAAAGCAATATGTGCCATAGCCTCCACCCCTGCATGTTCCCTGGGCACTGTTAATTATCCAGCAACAAATTAAATTCAGTGGAACCCTGAAATACTTAATATAAAATCGGATTGCAGTTTTCATTTTCAAAATAAAATTAAATATGTTTAGTTGATCTTTGAAAAGAGCCAACCTTGAACCCAATCTTGCAGACCTTATCTAGTAGGAATGCCATATGAAGTTAATGGACATTTCTCTTGGAAAGAAAAAAAAATTAAAACCCCACAACTCTGCAGATGTATTTTGTGACAAAAGGGGTCAGATTGATCCCTGTTTAATATAATTTCATTGACTTCAATGGAATAATAACAGGGATGAACTTGACCCATTACATTAAGTGGATTTTTGGTCTTGTTTTGTCTGCTTGCCATTTATCTCTATAAGCACCAACTAACTGAATAGCTTTCAATAGGAAAGGTGCTCTCACTTTTTCTCCTGTATTTCCAAGTGTTGCTAACCCCCTGCTTTCCAAAATCATGATGCAGGCCCCCAAAATCATAGGATTGTTTTAAAAATCATGATATTTTTAAAGTAATAAATGTTGGATTCTTTTTATTTGCCTTCTGGCTTTTGAGTCTTCAGGGTTCACATTTCAAGCTTTTTTCCATAAGCATGAGGGCTAAAGACTTATTTTTCTTTAAATGAAAGCAGAGATTCTCATGTCAACTCAATGACCTCAAGAAGCAAGGCTTTAATAAAAACACCAAATATCACAAGAATCATGACAAAATCACAAGAGTTGGAATGGCCTAGCATCTGGATGACACACAGGGCCGGCCCACAACATTTTGGCACCCGAGGCAGGGAGTTCAAATGACGCCCCCATGCCCCCTCACTTGGGCCAAAACTTTGAAAGGTCGCTTATGCCTTCCTTCCTCCAGCACAGCACTCCACCATCTCTGTGCATCGAGAGCAGAGAGAATACATATGCACCAACAGCAGACACAATTTTCTATACTCTGAGTCCTAGTGGCGCCCCCTCCCCCGCCCAGTCTGGCACCTGAGGCAGCCGCCTCAGTTCGCCTCATGGTAAGGCCAGCCCTGATGACACATCCTTCCAGTCCAGAAAATTGGGACCTAGCCCTTACTACAACGCTTCAGTACCCCTCCTGAGTTGGCCCTGAGGAGTGTGTCATTACTGAGAGTCAAGGAACTCTTCCCCCCAAGGGGCGGCATGGTGCTGCCTCTGAATGGCACCCAGTCCCTGCTGGGCCTGGGAGGAAGAGGCAAGATGAGAAGTTGAGCTCAGATCTCTACTGACAATAATTTCTGATAAAGTGTGTAATTAATTTCAATTAACATCTAGTGATCCAAAGCCCATTTTTCAGCACAGTGGGAGTCTAGTTCTCATACAAAAACGATGACTCATACAAAATCTAGGACTTAATTTTTTTCCTGTGGTTAGGAATATCTATTTAAAGGAAGCTGAACATTTCATAGAAAATTACATCTAACAGTGCAATTGTTTCATGTTGCTAGTTGGTGGCTTTTGAAAAATTTTAAAACCTTGGATGGTCTCAAACCAAAAGCCTACCTTTGAACGCAGCAGGAAAAACAGGATCCATCACTATTTGAAAACAAGATATTAAAAAAAAAAGTGACCACAAATAGTTTGGCCCCTTAATAGAGAGAGTGAACTTCATTACTATATTTCTTCCCCTCTCTGTCAAAATACCTGTGCTCAAAAGCAGACCGACAAAGGAGCAGAAAGAAGAGAGAGAGTTCTTGGAGTGGGTGAGTGAAAGTAGCCCTCAGTTTAAAATAGGCTACTATAAATATTAAATAAATATATAACAAATTGATGCACCGTTGTTGGAGTGCATAAAGGAAAATGCCCCTTCCCCCACCCCCTTTCTATCCCCCACAAAAAACGGTGGTCGGTCACACTGCAGATCTTCTATTACAGCAGCCATGGAGGTATAGCTAAAGGATCAGAAGCATGTTGGGTGAGTTAATGAACACATACTCTCTGACAAGGGCAATGGCTGTATGTAGGACCCCACATAGATTATTCCTACTCTTAGTAGAAATAGAGCACATGGGGACTCTGCATGGCATTACTCTCACCCAGAATATAATCACACATGTTGCTTTTGCATGTGGTGTGTACATGCATGCCTCTTTGTCGAGGGAAGGAGATTATTCCTGTTGCCAAGTGTCTGCCCGAATTTTGCTCTCCATTAAGAGTATTACAGAGATCAGACTGGATTGCATTTATTATTATTTAGATAGCACTGATAATATGGAAGGCACCGTGCAAAAGGTCTTACAAAGATTTACACATGCTCAACTTTAAGCTTCTGAGTAGTCCCACGGAAGACATTAACATATACACTGACTAAAATTCTCTAATGTTGAGCACCTAAACTGGGGCTCCTAAATCTATATTTAGGCATCCAATAAAAGTGACCTGGTTTACAAAAATGCTGAGTATCCAGAGCTCCCATTGACAACAGATATTGAAGGGTTTGCTTCTACCATACTGCATGCATTTTGCTCGCTCACCCAATACCTGAACTAGGGCCTTGTTTACAATGTTTTTTCTTAAAATTTCCCATAATTGCACCACCACCTGTGCAGCTCCTTGTACAGACAAGACATAAGAAGCAACTGACGTTTTTACCAGTGTTATCTAGAGTTGCACTGAACAGGGTTATATGACACCATGGGGGAATAAAACAGTGCCTTTTCTACACCTGAGCACTAACCATTGCTACCAGTGATGGAGCTGTAGTAGTGGGGGGAAATGTTAAAAGAAAAAAAAAAGATCAGTGTAGACAATGTCCTAGTTCAGACTGTGGGCAAGTGATCAAAATGCATGCCATATGGAAGATGCAAACCCTTAAATATATGTGTCTAAAATTGGAGATATGGCAACTAGGGTGACCAGATGTCCCGATTGTATAGGGACATTCCTGATTTTTGGGTCTTTTTCTTATATTGGCTCCTATTACTCCCCCACCCCCGTCCCGATTTTTCATACTTGCTGTCTGGGCACCCTGATGGCAACTGATTTGATTAAGACATAATATTCATAGATTCATACATTCATAGATTCTAGGGCTGGAAGGGACCTCGAGAGGTCATCGAGTCCAGACCCCTGCCCTCATGGCAGGACCAATTACTGTCTAGACCATCCCTGATAGACATTTATCTAACCTACTCTTAAATATCTCCAGAGATGGAGATTCCACAACCGCCCTGGGCAGTTTATTCCAGTGTTTAACCATCCTGACAGTTAGGAACTTTTTCCTAATGTCCAACCTAAACCTCCCTTGCTGCAGTTTAAGCCCATTGCTTCTTGTTCTATCCTCAGATGCTAAGATGAACACGTTTTCTCCCTCCTCCTTATGACACCCTTTTAGATACCTGAAGATTGCTATCATGTCCCCTCTCAGTCTTCTCTTTTCCAAACTAAACAAACCCAGTTCCTTCAGCCTTCCTTCATAGGTCATGTTCTCTAGACCCTTAATCATTCTTGTTGCTCTTCTCTGGACCCTCTCCAATTTCTCCACATCTTTCTTGAAATGCGGTGCCCAGAACTGGACACAATACTCCAGTTGAGGCCTAACCAGCGCAGAGTAGAGCGGAAGAATGACTTCTCGTGTCTTGCTCACCACACACCTGTTAATGCAGCCCAGAATCATGTTTGCTTTTTTTGCAACAGCATCACACTGTTGACTCATATTTAGCTTGTGGTCCACTATAACCCCTAGATCCCTTTCTGCCGTACTCCTTCCTAGACAGTCTCCTCCCATTCTATATGTGTGAGACTGATTGTTCCTACCTAAGTGGAGCACTTTGCATTTGTCCTTATTAAACTTCATCCTGTTTACCTCTGACCATTTCTCCAATTTGTCCAGATCATTTTGAAGTATGACCCTATCCTCCAAAGCAGTTGCAATCCCTCCCAGTTTGGTATCATCTGCAAACTTAATAAGCGTACTTTCTATGCCAATATCCAAGTCATTGATGAAGATATTGAACAAAGCCAGTCCCAAAACAGACCCTTGCGGAACCCCACTCGTTATACCTTTCCAGCAGGATTGGGAACCATTAATAACTACTCTCTGAGTACGGTTATCCAGCCAGTTGTGCACCCACCTTATAGTAGCCCCATCTAAGTTGTATTTCCCTAGTTTATTGATAAGAATATCATGCGAGACCATATCAAATGCCTTACTAAAGTCTAGGTATACCACATCCACCGCTTCTCCCTTATCCACAAGACTCGTTATCCTATCAAAGAAAGCTATCAGATTGGTTTGACATGATTTGTTCTTTACAAATCCATGCTGGTTATTCCCTATCACCTTACCACCTTCCAAGTGTTTGCAGATGATTTCCTTAATTACTTGCTCCATTCTTTTCCCTGGCACAGAAGTTAAACTAACTGGTCTGTAGTTTCCTGGGTTGTTTTTATTTCCCTTTTTATAGATGGGCACTATATTTGCCCTTTTCCAGTCTTCTGGAATCTCTCCTGTCTCCCATGATTTACCAAAGAGAATAGCTAGAGGCTCAGATACCTCCTCTATTAGCTCCTTGAGTATTCTAGGATGCATTTCATCAGGTCCTGGTGACTTGCAGGCATCTAACTTATCTAAGTGATTTTTAACTTGTTCTTTTTTTATTTTATCTTCTAAACCTTCCCCCTTCCCATTTGCATTCACTATGTTAGGCATTCCCTCAGACTTCACAAAGAAGTCATTAAGCATCTCTGCCATTTCCAAGTTTCCTGTTACTGTTTCTCCCTCCTCACTGAGTAGTGGGCCTACCCTGTCCTTGGTCTTCCTCTTGCTTCTAATGTATTGATAAAAAGTTTTCTTGTTTCCCTTTATTCCTGTAGCTAGTTTGAGCTCATTTTGTGCCTTTGCCTTTCTAATCTTGCCCCTGCATTCCCGTGTTGTTTGCCTATATTCATCCTTTGTAATTTGTCCTAGTTTCCATTTTTTATATGACTCCTTTTTATTTTTTAGATCTTGCAAGATCTCGTGGTTAAGCCAAGGTGGTCTTTTGCCACATTTTCTATCTTTCCTACCCAGCGGAATAGTTTGCTTTTGGGCCCTTAATAGTGTCCCTTTGAAATACTGCCAGCTCTCCTCAGTTGTTTTTCCCCTCAGTCTTGATTCCCATGGGACCTTACCTATCAGCTCTCTGAGCTTACCAAAATCTGCTTTCCTGAAATCCATTGTCTCTATTTTGCTGTACTCCCTTCTACCCTTCCTCAGAATTGTGAACTCTATGATTTCATGATCACTTTCACCCAAGCTGCCTTCTATTTTCAAGTTCTCAACGAGTTCTTCCCTATTTGTTAAAATCAAATCTAGAACAGCTTCCCCCCAGTAGCTTTCTCAACCTTCTGAAATAAAAAGTTGTCTGCAATGCAGTCCAAGAACTTATTGGATAGTCTGTGCCCCGCTGTGTTATTTTCCCAACACATATCTGGATAGTTGAAGTCCCCCATCACCACCAAATCTTGGGCTTTGGAAGATTTTGTTAGTTGTTTAAAAAAAGCCTCATCCACCTCTTCCACCTGGTTAGGTGGCCTGTAGTAGACTCCTAGCATGACATCACCCTTGTTTTTTACTCCTTTTAGCCTAACCCAGAGACTCTCAACACTTCCGCCCCCTATGTCCATCTCCACCTCAGTCCAAGTGTGTACATTTTTAATATATAAGGCAACACCTCCTCCCTTTTTCCATATAAATGGAATCAAAGTTTGTTTCAACCATGCTGATAGATAAAGGCCAAAATTTCAAGGCGAGGCTGAGATAATTAAATTGCTTTTAATATAGCTATTTAAAATTTATTTTGCTAAGGCAAAAAGACATTTTTATTTGATTTTGTTTCTTTTTAAAATAATTGTGTAGTTTCAACAAGCTGATTGACAGAAATGCTATTTCCTTTAATTTGAAAATGTTTTAGTATCTGCCAAAAACAGATTTCGTTAAGTTCTCTTTTAAAACCATTGATTTACCATGTTTCCCTTTCTCAATAAAGTAAAAAAAAAAGTGTTAGGAGGAAGGTTTTTTAAAATGCAGACACGCTGGTGAAAAATAAAGCAATTCCAGTAATATTAATCCCCCTCCTATGAGCTTCCAACAGCACAGTTTCCATTTATTGCCACAAGTTTGGTGAGAGGTCATTTTTTATTATTCACCAGACTGAGAATCTGAAATTAAATGTTCAGCAATATTTGTACAAATGAAGAAGCCCCCAGCTCTATACTTTGACATAACTAGGACAATCTAACATAATAACTCTATAAAGATTAACTTTGCCCCAAACCAGCGCCTGATAAAAACATATGGCACCGTGTTTATCACAATGAAGCTCTCTGGTAATATGCACAGGTTTGTTATATTTACTGTATGTGAACAATGCCACTTGAACAATGTCTGACACCATTTCTATAATTAATTGCTATTACTGAGACGTTATCAAAATTAAAATCACATTTTAAAAACCATTCCTTACCTTTGTTAACACCTTAGATTATTAAAACTGAAATTCTCTTTAAAATCTGATTTTCTTTTAACAATTTTTGCTGCTTGTTTACTTTTCACACTTTGCTTTGGCTGGACAGTAAATGTCTGGAGGGCTACTTCACTTCCTCCTCAGCCCCATTTTCACTTTCTAGTTCTCATTCACTAGAGACTTAGACTGCAAAAAGGGGCAGTACAGCTGTTCAAATCACCTCCAAAAAGTATCATCACTGAAATATCCTTAAAAGAATTCCCTGAAACTATTTCCATGCACATTACAGTATGCAAACCACTTTTTGCTAACAAAACCTACACTAGGAGTGAGATTCTGTGCCGCAGGGGACTATGGCAGCTTTAAACCACCATTGTGCCCTCCGGTCTTGGTCTGTACCAAGCTCCCTGATGTAACATAGGGCTTGTCTTCACTGAATTGTTAACTCCAATTACTACTCTTGAAGTACTTCACTCCGGCTATGTAGCTCAAGTGAGAGCACCCACACTACAAAGGCTAACTAGAGCAATCCTCAAGTTACTGTGTGCACACTGTTGCAGTTCTGACTGGAGTGGAGGTGCTTGTGACAGGACTTGAGTGGTGGCATATCCCTTCGTTCTTAGCGCAATACTACAGTGGGTCACAAATTGAATGAGTCAACAATATATTAATACACTAAAAGGCTAATGTAATTCTGAGGTGTATTAACAGAAGTGTCTTATGTAAAACCAAGGAGGTAATTGTCCCACTCTATTTGGCACTAGTGAGACCTCAGCTACAGTACTGTGTCCAATTTTGGGCATCACACATTAGGAAAGATGTGGTCAAATTGGAGAGTCTGGAGGAGAGCAACAAAAATGATTAAAGGTTTAGAAAACCTGACCTATGAGGAAAGGTTAAAAAATGGCACATTTCGTCTTGAGAAAAGAAGACTGAGGATATGTCTACACTGCCCACGTTACAGTGCGGCCGTGACAGCGCTGTGATGTAGGCAGTGTAGTCATGCTTTATTGCCGAGGGAGAGCTCTCCTGGCAATAAAAAATAACCACCTTGAATGAGGGGTGGTAGCTTTATCCCGGGAGCCACGCTAAAACTTTTGTCGCTCAGGGATGTGTTTTTTACACCCCTGAATGACTAAAGTTTTAGCGCTGAAAGACACAGCCTGAGGGAAGACCTGATAGTTTTCAAATATGTTAAGGGCTGCTATAAAGAGGACTGTGATCAATTGTTCTCCATGTCCACTGAAGGTAGGACAAGAAGTAATCGGCTTCTTCTGCAACAACAGAGATTTGGGTTAGATATTAGGAAAAGCTTTCTAACTATCTGGGTAGTTAAGCTCTGGAATAGGCTTCCAAGATAGGTTGTGGAATCCCTCCATCACTGGAGGTAATGGGTGGTGGGTATCATAGGCCAGGGGAGGCCACACATGGCCCTGCCCAGGCTGTGTCCCGAGGCCCCCTCCTGCATCCTACTTGTCCCCTGTGACCCCAGGTGAGGCTGCTCCGCTTCCTACCCTGGCTCAGCCTCTCCCCCAAAGCGCGTGGGGGCTAGAGCAGGCTGGCTGGCTGGCGGCCTGGGACGCAGGGCTGCTGGGGCCAGTGCTCAGGCTGGCCAGCTGGGGTGGGGGATACCTGGCTCTGGGGCTGGCCAGCACTCCAGGGCTGGGGCCACCTGGCACTGGGGCCGTCTCGTGCTCTGGCCACCCAGCCAGCCCAGGGCGGGGGCCACCTGGGGCTAGGGCTGGCTGGTCTGGGCCGGCTAGCAGGCCAGGATTTGGGCTGGCTGGTGGGCCTGGACTCATGGACAAATGGAAGAAGGCTCTTCTGGCTGCAAAGCTATGGATATGCTTAATTAACCCCAATAAACATCGCGTTGCCTGCACTTTGGACTTTCTGCTTTCTGTCCGTGTGACAAGAACCAGGGGAGGGGCGAAGGGAAAGTCCGTAACACGTATGATAAAACTTAAATGGAGCTAGAAGGCTGTTTAAGGGAAACTCCACCTCTCTTACAGAGATGAGGAATATTCCTCCCCACCCGGCCGCAACAACTGGGGAAGATATATAAGCCAGATATCTGGAACCATCCAGAAAGCAGCATAGCTAGTGTTTCATACTGTACCAGAACTGATCTCTACCAAAGATAACTGCTGGTTAAGATCCTGATTCAGCAAAGCATCCCTGTTCAGGAAAGCACTTAAACATTTGCTTATATCCCATTGTTTCATCACTTAACTTTCATGTCCTGCCGTGCTGCTCTCAGAATATTCTTAGAGATCTGAATTATATATTCACCGCAATTGTTGGGAAAAGTCTATTCCTGAATTGAGGCCTAAGTGACTAATATTTCTTATATTTTATGTACTTAAGAAGGTCCCAGACATTTCTATTGAGGATAAGTGTTATATTCTATTTCCCCAGTTCTCTAAGGTGTTCCTTAAATAGACACTGTAGCATCTAAGGCTAGAAGGGACCATTATGAACATCTAGTCTTGATATCTGGTATAGCACAGGCCATAAAACTTCCCCAAGATCATTTGTAGATCATATCTTTATAGAAAAACATTCAATCTTGATTTAAAAATTGCCAGTGATGGAGAATCCACCACAACCATTGGTAAATTGTTCCAATGGTTAATTACTCTCACTATTAAAAATGTACACCTTATTTCCATTCTGAATTTGTCTAGCTTCCACTTCCAGCCATTGGATCGTGTTATACCTTCTTCTGCTAGATATAAGAACCCATTATTAAATATTTGTTCTTCAAAACTTGTTTGGTTTTACCAAATATGTATAGTTATATTTGAATAAGGTTGTCTATAGCATACCTGTCTCCAGTGCCAGGAAAGAAAATGGAGAAGGTATTAACCTGAATTGCTGACCTAACAGACAGTGGATGCTTCTGGGTTGCAGTACCAGCCACTAGAATCTGACTTGGGGCAGCCTAGGGGGCAGTCTGGAGCAAAGGCCAAGCAGGCTATATTCCTCTCAGCAAGTTACAGCCAGACTTGACGCTCGAATAGTATGATTTTCCTAGCCTTTGTTTGCGCAAGATTTATTTAATGTGAGAAAGTTACAATTTAGTTTACATTTGCAATGGCACAACCAGATGGCAACATTTAAAAGAGTGCTAAGATTTTGGGCTTAGAAAATCAATATGCCTCGTAGCTGGTGCATCTCAAAGAAAATACAATCACTAAGAGTTTGAAAAAGCTTTGCCCCAATATAGAATTCCTAGAGTACATGACGATACACAAACATCAAACATAACTGAGGGACTGTGACTGCTAACAAAAGATTATTCCAAGAATGCAGAAGAAAGTGGGATAGCCAATTTGTGCCAGAGAGCTTTAGATATGATATTTTCATCTAAAAAGTTCAACAAAACAAAACAAATGGTCCCAAACTACAAGAAGCCAAATTGTGTCTGGCTCTTGCTCCAGTATGCACGGGAATTGCGGGAGGAAAGAGTCTTCTCCTCCTTGAACCTGCTGAAGGGCCAGACACAACTTAACTCTGTAGGCCTGATTCTCATTTCTCTTACCCCACTCCCAGTCAGGAGTATTTCCACTGAAAACAATGGAACTATACCAGTTTTACACAGTTACAAGAGAATTAGGTCCCCTGGGCTCTCATAGGAGTTGTACTCTGGTATCATGCCCTGTGGTGCAAGCCTCTACACAAGGAGTTGGGGGAAGCTGTGTCATGGGCCTGTCCCCTCCACACAGGCTGCAGTTGCAGCAGGCCTGCTCACCATGGCTCATCTGGCATGGGAAAAGGATTTCAGTTATTACTGAGGACTTTGTTTCAAACACTTTTCTCTGGCCCACTAGTGGAATTTCACATACAACATCTCCTGGGTAATATCTTAAGGAAGCATTCCATCTAAGGTGGAGGTGATTATTAAAGCATTTCATTACAATAGCTATAAGGCATAAAACATACAGCAGAGAAAAAAATCCCTTTATGAAAGGACTGGATCTCACGACTGGGTGTCTTTCTAAAACATATGCTCTACCACAAATAGAAGTTATGGGCTTGATGTAGAAATTATTGGGTGAGGTTCCATTACTTCTGTTATGCTGGAGGTCAGACTAGATGATGATAGTGGTCCTTTCTGGCTTTAAAATCTATGACAGCTCTTACAGGTTTTTCAGGCTTTAGGGGAAAAAACTGTGGCAGCAAAGTTTGAAAGATAATCTTAAAATCCCTCCCCCCTCTCCACGAACACACCCACATGGCGAGAGACCAACTTCTTCCTCAGCACTATTTCAGCATTGGGAATGGAGAGGGGCTTTTTGAGCCTCTGTGGGATTATAGGGGAACATGCATCATCTCCTGTCTGATTGCAAGGATAAAGAATTGTCTTTATTAAGGTCCTTGATCTTTTGCCTATACTCCTTGCTGGAGTCAGTAATGCTCTATTCACAGGGGCGGCTCTAACTTTTTTGCCGCCCCAAGCAAAAAAAACAAACCCCAAGCGCCGCCCCGCAACAAAAAAACCACCCCCCCAACACAAACACCTCCCCCCAGCACCGCCGCACCGCCGAAACGCCCGGGGCGCCGGCGGGGAGGGTTGCATGCCCGCCACACCGCTGCCCTGGCCGGGGCGCCAGCAGGGAGCGCGGCATGCCCGCTGCCCCGCTCCCCCAGCTGGGAGGGGTTTTTTTTTAATAAAAAAAATAAACAAAAAACCTCTGAGTGCCGCCCCCCTCCAGGTGCCGCCCCAAGCACGTGCTTGGTAGGCTGGTGCCTGGAGCCGGCCCTGTCTGTTCAGCAAAGCACTGTTCATAGACCAAATCACTGAGCTCAGCTGTTACTGTAC
This sequence comes from Chelydra serpentina, assembly GCA_037349315.1. NCBI lineage: Eukaryota > Metazoa > Chordata > Testudines > Chelydridae > Chelydra > Chelydra serpentina. The sequence goes on from JBAIAC010000010.1 coordinate 53,868,279, forward strand.
TTCTTTGTCATCCCAGATGGTCATCGATGCCTGCACAGCTGCCTTTGGCTAGCTGGAACACGGTCATATAAAGGCTCTGTGACATGCTTTGCTGCTAAAGATCACCAGGCAATGCTGAGGAAGATGATGTAAGCAAAATAAAACACAAATGACCTCTACTGTGTAATACTATTTTGCACAGATAAGGGGTGTCTGTATAGTAGGGGCCAGAATCTAGACTGGACAGGACACCTCAGCCCCAGTGTATTGTGGGATGGTGGTCGGAGGACTGTTTGCAGCTGTGAACTCATTGCTCCAGTGCTTTCTGTCCACACTGGCACTGCACCAGTGGAGACAACATAATGACTACCCTTATATTTTTGGGAGCAGTTTTGTGTGTGGACACATGCCATATTGAAGACGTGCTTGGGTGGACATAAACTGGTTAGTATTCTCTAATTCTAATTCTCTAGAGTAAAATAAGCTTAGGGTCTGATTCTTCATTTCTTGTACATTGCAAACTCCCATTGACTCAAGGGGGAGTTTAAGGTGCATAAGAAATGCAGGCTCAGGCACGATAATTACTTCACGAGAGAGACCGCAACTAGAGTGTCTGAAACAGGAGACCACCTTTGAACCTGGACACTCTCTCTCGAAAACATGACCATAAGCACTCTAAAGGAAAGATGCAATTGATAATTGTGTTGCTTTCCTAGTCCTGCTCTTGCAGTCCTTTCCTGGCTAGAAATTGCTAATCAGATCAAATTGTAGTGAATTATCTACAGTAAATGCACTGAGATATTTCTGACAAACTGCTATCCAATGAGAGCAATTGCCTGATCTACAAAACTGATCAAAAGGTGGGTTTATAAACTGATTCCCTAAACAAAGAGAAACTGTGTTTTAGTATTTAATCATTAGTAGCTGCTTTTCTTGGAAGAAAGTGTTAAATTTGAATAACTCCATTGTTCCAAAACACATTTTTTTTAAAAAAAAAAAGCCACAACAATTAATGTCCATCGGAACATAAGACTGGTTCATTTGACAGCACATGCTTCTTTGATTTTATTTTTTCTCCTACAAATGATTTAAACTAAAACATAAATAGGTAGACTATGTCAAAAGTAAAATAAACAGACCATTGCAGCCGATGAAAACCAGGAAAATAAGATGGAGCCCAGCCTTGCCGTCCTTTGTAGTACTGTACCACTGCCTCTTCAGTTTTTACAGTGTCAGCTTCTGGGGATTTTTTTCTTTGTGAGCTTGGATGTCAGTAACTTGACTAAAAATGGGAGTAAAAAGCTAGTTGTGCTTAAACCCTCCCTTTGCTCTGCTCCCGCCCCCTTGGAAAAAAATAACAAAAAACTGTCACATAGATCTCTTTCTCTCCCTCTCTCTGCAGTCAGAGGATCACCAAATAAATTGTGATTAATTTTTAGGAATAGAACTGTCCATTTGATCCAGGCGGATGAAAGATGCAGTGGTGTCTATAGCACTTGCTAATTGGGGATTTCCCACACAAAACACATTTAAAAATTGAAAAGCTTTGCTGTGTCTGCACAGAATGTTTTACATAGGTTTTTCTCCCTCCTATTTTAAAAATGGAGCAGAGACTGACCCCATCCTGCACTTTGAGGGCAGCCCAGTCTCACACCAGAATAAAGAATAGCCTTTACTGTAAAATCTGTAAAAAAGACTGTTGGGGAAAAGAAACATTACAATATCAATCTCTCACAAGTCAGGACAGAAGTGAGTTCTAAGGGCTAGACTATAGGACTAATTCAGGAGTTCTAGGGACTATTTCTGGTTTGCCACTGACTTTCTTTGTGAGCTTTAGTATTATCCTCTCTGTACCTCAGTTTACCCAGCCTTAAACTAGTGACAGTACCTCCAGGGCCTTTGTTCTGAGGCTTAATTCACTAATATTTGTAGAACACTTTGAGATCCTTGGGCAAAAGCTACTACAGAAATGCAAAGTATTATCTTCATCAAGATTTCATACAGAGATTTTATATTTGGGAAAAATATTGAAATAAGGATTTCTTTAAAACATTTTCTTAAAGCTATTTTGCTTTTGTTAAGAAATCATAGAATCATGGAATGGTAGGACTGGAAGGGACTTTGAGAGTCCAGTCCCCTGCACGCAAGGCAAGACTAAGTATTATCTAGACCATGCCTGACAGGTGACTGTCTAATTTGCTTATCTTATTTTATTGTGCTAGCATAAGATATTAATCCACAGATTTTAAGGTGCATTCATATTTGTTTTGAACAAAGATTTGTTCATAATTACGAACTACTGTATTGGGTAAATTTGAATTGACACTTTGAAAGTGGCTAACTATAGTCTCGAGTAAATATTATGCACTGTTTGAAAGTGCTATTTCAGCCCATAATACAGTATTGGCTTCTTCCTTTGCATGAGTCTTTAGTCTTTGGACTTCTCTGCTCTCCTCCCTCTAGGTTCCATATCACAACCACCTCCTATAGTCTAGGAGGGCTGGAGAGCATTCTCGGTGGAGTCCATCACTCCATGTCTTACTTGGTCTCATTCAGGAAAGCACGTAAGCACATGCATACAGTTAAACAAGGGATGCTTTCCTGTTTAATAGGGGATGCTGGAGAGCAGTGCAAAGCACTCTCTTTTCCTCAACAGGTGTTAGGCCCTCTTGTCTTGATGCTGCTAGAAGCCAGTGGTAAAATTCTCATTGGCTTCCAATGGGTCAAGATCAGGCTCCCTGCTTTCACTGTATTACACAGGAACAAGGGAATTGCCATAGTGAAGCTGACCAGAGTTCCATCTCATTCAGTATCCTGTCTCTGGGTTTGTCTACACTTTGAGCTGGAAGTGTAATCTCCAATTTGAGTAGATGTACCCACAACAGCTCTGATTAAGAGAGTGCACTAAAAATAGCACTGTGGCTGTGGCAATGCAAGTGATTGGGGCGGGGGGCGGTGAGAGGAGGCTGGCTGCCCTGAGTACAATCTGAGATGCTACGTACGTACGCAGGAAAGCTAGGGCCTCCCACCACTGCAGCGACACTGCTATTGCTAGCACTCTAGCTCGATCAGAGCTAGCACATGTATGTCTACTGAAACTGGTAATTACATCTCCAGCTAAAGTGTAGATGTACCTTAAGACAATGGCCAGTACAAGGTGCTTGAGAAGAGGAAGGTATAAAGAACCCCACGGTAGGAAGATGTTGGGTAATCTGCTCCACACATTGTCTCATCCTGATCTCCATTTGTTAAAGACTATCTTAAAGCCCCAGAGCACAGGGTTTAATATCACTTCCAAAATTTGTTATCATTAATTATGACAGTTCTGGACATCCTTTATATCCATGTAATTATTCAGTCCCTTTTTTAATCTTGTGAACTTCTAGGCCTCAGTGGCTTTCTGTGACAATGAGTTCCACGGTCTAATTATACTTTATGTCAAAAAGTATTTCCTCTTCACGGTTTTGAATTCCCCCAACCTTCTAATTTCATTGAATGTTCCCTTGTTCTTGAGTTGAGACAGGGAAAACAGAAGTTTCCAATTTACCTTCTCTAGACCAGTCTTTATGTTTTATTCTTCTATCATATTCCCTCAAAATCATCTCCTTTTTCAAGGTAAACAATCCCAATTTTTTAATCTCTCTTCATATAAGAATTTTTCCATGACTTTGATCCTTCTGTCTCCCTTCTCTGGACCCCCTCTAGTTCCTCACTAGCCATTTTCAGATGGGATGGTCCAGAAGTGCAAACTGTATTCCACATGAAGCTGCATCACTGAGCCGTTCAAAGGCATTATGATATTCTTTGTATTATCACCATTCTATTATTCCATATGCATGCTAACATCTTCCTGTTTCTTTTAGACTGCAGCTGCACAATGAGCGGAGGTCTTCATTGAGCTGTCCACAGTGATGTCTCAGTCTGTTTTCTGATACAGTTTATTTAGAACTAGGCAAGGTGTAAAAGTAGCTTATTCTTTTCCCTCCAATGAACATTGCATTTATCTACATTGAATTTAATTTTACATCATTTTGCCCATTCAAATAACTAGCTCAGGTTACTCAGGACAAAAATGGAATTTCTGAGAGACCTAGATAACTATGTTATCTGCAAATGTTGATATCTCACTATATATTTCCCTTTCCAAATCATTGATAAATATATTAAAGACCTCAGGACCTAGTGCAGAAACTTAACATACATTGCTTTTAACCTTTTGCTATGATGAAAATTAACTATTCAATCCTGCACTCTGCTTTCTGTCTCATACCCAGTTTTTGATCTGAGATAAATATTTTGTCTCTCAATCCATGACTTCTTAGCTTCTTTAGTAGCTTCTTGTGCAGGACCTTGGAAGTCTAAATAAATTATGTCAGCTGGTTCTCCTTTATCCAGTACTTCACCTACACATTCAAAGAATTTTAAGAGATTAGAGAGACATTATTTTCCTTGGAGGAAATCGTGCTGGTTAGACCCTATCATATCATGATTTTCCAGGTGTTTTGTTGTTTTATTTTTAATTATTGTTTCAACCAATTTGCCACATCTATATGTAAGGCTTACTGGTCTGTAATTCCACAGATCACCCATCAAACCTCTTTTTAAAAATAGGTACATATTTGCTATCCTCCAAACCTCTAGGTCAGTATTTGTTTTGAATGAGAGATTGCATATTTTTGTTAGCAGCTCAGCTACTTCTAACTTAAACTCCTTCAGAACTCTTCAATGTATGACAACTGGGCCTGGTGATCTATTGCTTTTTAATTGATTTATTTTCTCTAGCACTTCTTCTGACACCTTCATCTCTGAGTACCCCATCTTTAATACCAGAAAAGAGCAGGTCCAGGGTAGGACTCTCCACAATATTCTTGGCAGTGAAGACTGATGCAAAGAAATCATTTAGCAATGTCTTTATCTTCCTTAATTGATCCCGTTAGCCACTGCTGATTCAGCAAACCACTGATTCACAGGCACAACCAGCCTGTGGAGATAGAGACCAGCTCAGAAATCCAATCCTGGTCTCTGGCATGTCAATGTAGAGTGCTAATTCCAAGATAATTTGTATCAAGCCAGTCCCATTGCATGCATTTTTAATCTTGTCCACACAAACCTTTAACAAAAAAATTCTCTCCATTGCTACCATCAGCATAACTACACCTTTGCTAGCAACAATGGGATCACTAGTATAGACAACTCACTAGTGGCCAGGGGCATTTACTAGCCTACCTCTAACTCGCCCAACATTCCTACAAAATGAGAACTTAATCTGTAGTAGCAACAGTGGGAAATTTTAAAGGAAGAAAGGCTAGAGTAATATATCTTAACGTCAATCCACTGTGCGAAGTCACAATAGTATAAATAAGTATATGTCAATTACACATCTTTAAAATAACGTACTTGTTTGGGGAATTTTCTCTCTCAGGTATTCCTGAGCTGAGTCCATGTTTGCCTTGTTTCAGCCCAGAGGGAATATTGAAGGATAAGGCGTACATCTCTGTAAAATAAAATATGATGCTGGAAACATGAGGCACCAAATTCTGTCCTGATTTACATGCTGTGCGTCACCACTGAAGTCACTGAAGGTTTCTCAGGGTGCCCACTCTCTGTAGGCAGGTTGGGTATAAATTAGGGTAAAATTTGGCCCAAAAGGACCAATCATGATTGCAGGGCTAATTTGAACGCATAATAGCACCCTTTAACTTCTCTGTTAAAGGAGATTAAGAACATGGCTCATTTTAAAAGCTTCATGTAAACAGTGCGCAAACCAGATTGGATATGCATTTCAAAGTGAGCTATAACAGCAACCTTAATATTAATCCAAATGCTTAATTTTAAAGATTACCATCAGGAAAAACCATGCTGCTATAAACTATTTCAGAATTAGGGAGCCAGACTGTGTCTACATAAACCCTCAGATAGGAGGGTGTCTTGATTAGGCTTTAACATTTTGGTTCAGTGCGCAGGTGTGGTGGGTCACTTATGTTCATCTCCACTTGGATTTAGCCAGTGCACTGTAAATAATTCAGCTTGACAAGATTTTCCTTTCAGTTTGTCTTATTACTAACCTCTTCCCCCCTCCCTTCTTTACAACAGCCACCCTTGCTTACATCATTGTGGTTGGATTTAAATAGCTGTACATACCATATTTCTCCTAGATACAAAACACCTGATTGGCCATTACAGCAGCTAGCCTCTACCTACCAAAAGGGATAAGCCAGCATCTTTTACCCAATAGCAGCACTGCCTCTGCTGTTGCTAGAGTCCAATGATATCTCTGTCACTAAGGGAGGGAAATACATAGAGGCATAAAAGCTCTGTCATGTGTATTATAATATTTTCATGCCATGTCAATGAATTATTTTTATGCTGATCTTAATATATTTTTAAATGTACATTTAAAAGATCGTAGATGGATTATTTTCCCTGTGTTCATTTTCTCCGTTCATCAAGTAACAGGACTCAATATCTAGCTACATGATGTAGTAATGTCTGTTTGGGGGGGGAGATTTGCAGTAAAGTGTTCAAACTACAGTTTTCTCCTTTGTTTTTAAGGGATACAGTAGTCACATCCTTGGGGCAGTGAAATGTAGCATAAATATCAAGCTGAGTGTAGCTGCACTGTGTTTTTCTTCATGGAGCTTTTTAAAAAAATTACTGATGACTTGTGGGTTAACCAGTCTGCTGAGATTTAATAACCATACCTTGTGAATTTTATGGAAAAAGAAGATGAAAATATTTATAATAATAGTAAGAAAACCCAAAGGGGTAAATGTATTGTATATCCTATCATAGTCCTTGGATTTTTGTGAAGCAAGTGAAGGATCCAGAATCCAAATTACTATGTGATAAGTTGGACTGGACTATGCTGCCGTTGCCTGAAAATCTCAATCATCATTCTACAAAGGAAAAGCTTAGCTACTTGTAAGAAGTCAAAGTGCAACAATTTTTTAATTCAGAACGACAAAGAATCCTTTGATTTCCTATTCAGCAAAGCTAGAATTTACAAGGTGCCACACAGATGGATTGCACGACAGCAACAACTCAAGTATATACATAAATGCCGCTTTACAGATACATCATACAAAAAATGAAAGCATGAATGTTGTACATAGCATAGGGAATCAGAAGTGCAATTTAGAGAATAATCATTTGCTTCTTTTTCTAAAGTGTGTGTGTGTGAGAAATATTTAGTCCTCGTAAACTAAATACACAGCACTCGGCACAAAATACACAGCACAAAATACACAGCACTCAGAACAAAACCCACTTATGGAAGCTTTCCCATACAATTACATCTATTACCTCAGTCCTGATGTGCAATTCCTTGCTTTTTCTGTCCTGGGTCTGTTCTAAACACAGACTTTTACTTATGTTTAAGAACTATGTCAAATCATGTAATGCTGTGAGATCGATAAAAATCCATTAAGATCTAGACTGAGACAATCTAGCTCATTTCACTTGCTATCTGAGTCATGTCTCCAGACTTGAGAAGAGAATGTACTAACCTGCGTTACCACCAAAGCATAATTATGTTGTTTAGAAAATTTCTATGTAGCCATTATTTACTACCTTACATCTTTCAACTTTTTCTAGGGTGACCAGATGTCCTGATTTTATAGGGACAGTCCCAATTTTTGGATCTTTTTCTTATATAGGCTTCTATTACCCTGTCCCGATTTTTCACACTTGCTGTCTGGTCACCCTAACTTTTTCTAAATTGTGTTTCTTGTGTTTTTCTTTTTTATTTAAATCAAAGTCTTTTAATACATTATTTAAAATCTTTAAAACATTGAAGTGATCTCAATGTGAACCCCCAAAGTGAATGTGTGTGTAAGAAGTGTGGCCAAAACTGGGTTGAGACATTTCTGGGCTCTTAGCCCAGCTGCTGGCTTCTTCTGTGGCCTATGGCAAGTCACATTCCCTTTTTACCTCAGTTTCTCTACCTACATAATGAGAATAAAACCCATGTCATGGAGTGCTGTGAGGATTAAGCTTTTATCTCTTTAAAACTGAGAAGTTCTATATAATGCTAGATACAAAGGGGAAGATTTGACTTTGTTTTTTAGAAGGGATCTGGGAAAATCCAAACCTGTGTTGGTGCTGTCTTTTGTTTCTGTATGGCATGCTGAATGAAGTCTTTATTTTTTTATGAATGTAATAAAAAAATTTCTGACTGTTTTCAGGGGTGTCAGGTCTCATTTCCCTATTTTTTGTTGGAGGACTTCTCAATCATTCAGAAATAAGTGCTGGGAGTATTCTCAGCCCTTAATTAATGATACAAGGCACTGAGAGCCCAGTTCTCTGTTGCCTTGAATCTTATGCTATGTCACCCACATAGGTAGGTATAAAACACCACCAGAACAGAATGGTAGCATTTTACACCCATTTTGCACTGGTATAAATGACTACACAAGGTGCAGGCCAACCAAGAACTGAGGGTCAAATGGTCAGAAGTGCCTAAATTCCATTTTAAAAAGTAATTTTTTTGAAAATTTTACCTAGGGCTTTAATCTTTGATTAAAAAGACTTTTCTCCAGATTGTTTTAGGTAAACAGGTGCTAACCAAAGATACTGGGCCAAATCCTCTGGTGGTGTAAGTCAGTATAAACTGCATTGATTTCAGTGGAACTCTGCTGATTTAGACCAGCTAAAGGTCCAGCGCAAGGAGTTTTAGACAGTCCAAATAAAAATCACTCCCCTTTTCAATCAGATTTCACCTCCTTGTTATTTGCAGTGTCATAATCCTACTACTTCTCCAATCAGTCAGACAACACCTGAATTTCTGTTGTAAGAAATAAGTGAAAAGAAATCTCCAGCCACCTTAAAAAATTATACATTATGAAAAAAACCAAAAAAAATGAAGGCACAAATCCAAATCTTTTTTCTTTCCAGGTCAATTTAGATTAATTTGTTTATTCTGGTATTTTATAATGTTAATGTGGGGCGGTGGGGAGTTCTCAGACACTGGGAACAGATAATAGTCATTGGTGTACCACCACCTTTTCAGACTTTGAGAAAAATGAGGTCATAAATAATATCTTCATTCCCATTATTCTTCTTACACAATAGCAACAAGATTGAACCACCATTTCTCCCTATTCCTCAGCGGAACTCTTAATCTATCAATGTGTCAGTGCAACAGTAGTTTTCTCTTTGCATGAATGTGAACCAGAAAAGTCTGATCTAGGTAGTCTCGGATAGCATCGATTCAAATGATTTGATCATGTCTGAGATTTTACCCATTACAAAAGTTTGAATAACATTAACATGAGGATTTAGTATGCTTTTCTGAACATCAGCTATACATTTCAAAAAATTAAATACACAAAAAGATGGCAAATATAACATTCTGAAATTATAAGTACATAATAATATTCCGACTAAGATGATTCAAAACACCATTACCATGAACAATATAAAATATTTATGTAATAACAAATTTAAGATTAAATGTGGGTTCCATATCTTTTTTAATATCTCAGATTGCCTTCTGCGTTGATACATAATACATCACAAGGGAATATATACGTTCATTCCCTTCAAATCACTCTGACATCAATGGTACTAAGTCTTTTCTCCAATGATTTTCCATTTCTCCGTAATACAAGTACTTGCTACTGCTAGTTGCTTTCAGCTCTGCTCTATGATTTGCATGGTAACTAAAATAACAGAATCATACTCTTGCTGTAAAGTTCATTGTATATTTCACTCTTCACCAATTATAAACTATGTTATTATAAACACAGCCTTTTTCTTTTTCCATAACAACAATTCCCATACATTCTCCCAAGTCACAAACTGATCTGCTTTCTGCTCCTCACAAAAAAAGTAAACATGCTCGTTATATTTAAAAGCATCTGTACATAGCCATTCAAGTAGTATAACAAAGGTGGAATAGGCCAAAAATAGACTGTTTTTAGAACAGACCTAGCAAAGACTGATGAAAAATACAAAAATGTCACAAAATACTGAAATATTATTTAACAGGATAAAAATCCACAATAAGTAATCAAACAGAATGTAATAATAATCATAATCAACCCTTAGATAGATAATAAAATCTAGATTATACATTATGAGATGCAGTTGACAAAAACAAGAAAAAGGAGGGTTGGTCTTTTTAAAGATGTGTAATTCAGCACTCACTCATTTGTAAAGAAAGTGAAATTTTCCTTGTCCCTTCTTAAAAAGATGAAATTGACAAGAGGAACTCCAAGCTAATAATTAGGAAGGTTGCTTGATATTTACTTTCTTATCTTTCCTACATGATGATCATTTACTGACTGAAATAGCATAGTAATCTAGTTGGTTATTGTTGCATCAATATGGTATTTTTTCAGACGACCTATTTGTTTAACAGGGCCTCAATTATGAAGGCTCTGTAGTAGGAATATATTGTGATTTGGTACAGTGGAAACGTAGGAATAAATTCTGCTCTGATTTAAACTGATATATATCCAGGAATAACTCAGTAAAATCCCAGTGCAACAGAGGATTTGACTTATATTCTTTTAACAGATTTTCTGATTTAACAATTTTCTACTGCATTTTTACCTTTCAGTGCACTCAAAGTTTTAGGATTTTTTTGTTTTGTTTTAAATAAAGACTCTTCCCTTCAAGCAACTTTTAATTTAAAAGGCTTGACTGTATTCAGGTCTAGGTTTTGGATTGATTCATGAGAAAGATATTCTTTTATTTTATTCCTTTTGCAAGTTCTGGTATTTGTTGCTTAGTAGTTGCACTGTACTATAGTGCACCAAAGAAGCTGTTCTCCAATGAGAGATTAAACAAGAAAGACCACAATGGCTGAGACAAGCCATTTGTCACAGATGTTCATATAGTTCCATGTTCTGTTCTTAACTATCCCTACATGATAAAAGGAAGAGGTAGTCAATGTTTGACATTGGATCAAAGGAGAGTAAGTGGTTCAGGTTCAGACTAGTCTGATAGTATGTGGAACTGTTTCTGGATACCTGTATAAGAGAGCTTGGACACAAGAGTGTGAATTTAAAAGTGCTGGTGCTGTAATGTCTCAAATATGTTGCTTTAGTGCTAAGGAGTTATGCAGACAGGAACTAAATTACTATAAACCAGAGTACATTTTGCTATAAAATATTTTTGCTCTATTAACACCCAAATATTTTAGCACAAATGGCTGAGTTTTGTAGAACACAATGGGGCACTCAGTCTTGAGAAGGTTAGCATGAACTGTGATTTGGGATAATGTCTCCAATATCAAAGAAGCATATACGCAGTTTACAGTATGTTATAGGTTTATAGACACATTATTGATAACATTCAATATTGGAACCAGATATTTCAAGGCAAACATTTATTAACATTTATTTCATCGTTTTCAGAGAGGCTGAATTACATAATTAATAAAGAACCTTTTGAGTGGGCCTGTGACTAGGGTTATTAAAAAAAGGGATATTTTTAAAATAAAATGTGGAAATCTTATCTTATTGGCTGCTCTTTATTTAATTTTCTCTTTTGGAAGTTACTTCCTAACCACCATTCCCTCAATAGAGCTGCTAACTCAAAGAAAGAGGAAAACATGTATTGCTTACAGTTAATTTCTGGTTAGTCCATCAAAATTATATTTCCTTGAAATAAAAACAAAAAGTGTTACACCCTGGCACCCCAGGGGGAACCCATCACAAAAAGTATGTGTATTAATCTTCTAGATTTTTAACTACTATTTTGTACTTTAATTTTTAAAATCAGATGAGTGACATCCATTTTAATGCAGCCTAGTACAGTATGGTGGCTGTATTCTAGTAGTGTTTCCTCTCTAGTGGCCAGAGATACATAGATATATCAATATATTTAAGTACCTTAATACTGACCTGGAAAGAAATATTTTAATACAATAAACTTGGCATTTCACACTGTACTTCCATTTGAGTTTTCTAAGTAGATACTAATTAGGCTGATTATCAGATAATCAAGACTTCCATAATCATGCCTGGCAGTTTTCTATTCTTTATCCTCCCGCCCCCACTTACCTTTTATTTTAATTTTTTTTAAAGATTTTCAATTCCAGATTATTATTATTATACACTAGTTATATACAGAATTCTATAAGCCATATATTTATTGCATAAGAGATATTTATATACCTGAGCAATACAAATGCTAGAAAAATGTAATATTAACAGCTGGGGTTAAAAAGATTTTTAGATGATGTATCATTGTTTAACACATTTACATATATTATAATGTAGCTCACCTTATATCATCAAGTCCTTCCCTTGCATAGGGAATTAGGATGATCCTACATGGACATTTACTATCATAAGAAAAACAAGAATATTCTACTAGCTTTCTATTAATTCTAAAGGTGGCAATGCTTTCTTAAGAGGTCATTTTACCATTCACCTTACACAGGAACAGAATGAATTGCTATAGACAAAATATATAACAAATAGACTGGGATTGTACTCTGGTAGAATAATTACTCATTGTGATGAATTCAACTTGTAATAATATGCTACTCAAAAGATCAGTATATGAATCTGCTAATGCTAAATCTTACCCATAGGTGGCAGTCTGCTTTCACTATAATAGGGATACCAAATTTATAATACATGGTGTACTTAGTTGGCCTGAAATTATTTTGATGGTGCGTGTGTGTGCATGTGTATGTATGGATGCATGTGTCTGTGGCAGAGATGCTAAGGGGGTGTTGAGGGAAAGAGGTCAGACTAATACATACATATCAAAGTCTGCAAGAAGCTGAATTACTATCAGGAGCGTCACCAGCTTTTTTGCTGCCCTAGGCGGCGCCTCTGGGAGAAGCTGCCGCCAAAATGCTGCCGAGGACCTGGGCGGCCGAAGATCCTACCGCCGAAATGCCGCCGAGGGACCCGAAATGCCGCCCCCCAAATCCTGGCACCCTAGGCGACCACCTAGGGTCGCCTAGTGGTAGCGCCAGCCCTGATTACTATAGAAAAACAGTAGCTAATGGAGCTTCTCCTATAAAGTCATCTGGAGAAATTACTGTTTTATGAAAGATCCACATTTTAGGTGTCTTTTTATTATATACACTAATTTTACATGGATAATCAGCAATGGACAAACAAAAATATGTAAAGCTGTATTAAAAATTTTGTTTGCCCCTCCAAATCTCCCTGAAAAAGAAGCCGTGTGCTGTGCAAATTAAATATATGTTTTCAGGCCAACATTAAAGACAAGAACTCCATTTCCCCAGACTGTATTTCTGTTTAATATTCCAACACCTGTGAATGATAGGATTGAACCAATGCAGTAATGAAAATGCACTAGATAATGAAATCCAACAATAAACCCCATTAAAAAGGAACATGGGCCCGGGAAGGGGAAGTGGGGGATATTTAAAGCAAAATTTTCCTCTTAGATATGCAGAGTGAATCTTTGTTATGAGAGTCTGCTTTCCCTGTGCAGTGCTCTCACTGATGTCAGTGGCATAGCCATATGTGAAGAAAAGTAACAGAGTAGAGATCTACTCAATTTTGCCCTCAGCTCTTTTAGGGATTTATGAGGATTTCCTTTTGTAATGTAAGTAAGGAGGCACTTGGGACTCCACCAAAACTGGAGAGGATGGAAAAAACTAATAAGGCAAAATCAGCTCAGTCTAAAACAAACAGAATTTGTCGAACTACACATGGCATGTTAAGACCAAAGAGATCTTAGTGAAAAAAATAAGTCTGAAAAATAAAATATTTGACTAGATAAGTCACACATTTTTCTGCTACAAATGTATTGGGATTGTTTGCAATTAAGAGAAATCTAATTTTGTATGGAGCTCAGATACAGGCGTAAGAGAGGGCAGAAATTGGCACTTTAAAACTTTTTGTAAATATATAATTATTTATTGTTGCAGGAGTGTTTCAATGTCATGCAACCTTCTTGCCTCAGAATGAAAAGAAAATAGCAGAATACTACTACAACACAGAGGGCCTGATTTTCAAAATTAGTGTGCAAAATATGGGCGCCCAATTTAATGCTTAATTCAGAAGTAGTTACTGTGATTGCATGCACAAGTTGAGTATCTGCACATGCATATAATCAGTTAAATTCATAACTGGACATTTATAAATTCCCAATTTGTTGACCCAACCACAGTAATTATAGGCACCAGGTTCTGCAATTATGCACTCTCGTGCAAACTACTGAATCCAAAAGTGTGGCACATTTGTGTAAATCACCACACAGTTTGTACATTTTTACACAGTTGTGTGCACGATTTGAAAATCAGAGCCTGGAGGCTCAATTCTCTTCTGGATATGTGTGTGTAACACATACCATGCCAATGGGACTTGCACCCATGTATTTGGAGAGTGAATTATTCCTATTCAGGGGGATTTTCAAAGTGAGCAATTAGGGCATGCTGGAAGAAAGTTCAATGCTCAGTTTTGGGTGCAGTAGAACTCAGAAGAAATCATGGCAGAGGTTGGGAGACGTGCTGCGTCTACATTAGGGGGCTATGTCAGCATAGCTATTCCACACTAACTCCTCATGTGGACACCCTTATTCCACAAGAACACTGCCTTTGTGCACATTAGCTTAATCAGCTTCTGAAGTGCAGAGTAAGGGCTTGGTTACACTTGCAGATGTAGAGCGCTGGGAGTTACACCAGCCTTTGGAGACCGCAGCAGGGAAAATGCTGCCGTTTGTTTACACTGTCAGCTGCAAGCACACTGAAGTGGCCACATTAGCAGCTCTTGCAATGCCACAAAGAGCAGTGCATTGTGGTAGCTAGTCCAGTGTGCAAATGGCTGCAATGTGCTTTTCAAATGGGGGCGGGGTGGAGTGTAACACGGAGTGTGTTGTGTGCATGTGGGGGGAGAGACGTGTGTTTTGGGAGGCTGAGAGCATGTCAGCATGCTGTCTTGTAAGTTCAGAGAGTAGCAGACTCCCTCCTCTCCCCACTCTCTCTCACACACTCTCACAACAGCAGCATTCCACATTAATGGCTTGCTTTGTCCCGGAGCAGATAAGCATCCCGGCTGTCAGAAACAGAGCTTTGAAAGGGGATATCCGCATGCCTGCAGCCGATGTCAAAACAATGAGAAGAGTGGCCTCTTGATTTCAGGGGATTATGGGACGTTTCCGGAGGCCAGTCATAGCGCAGTTATGCAACACCTCGTCCACACTGATGCCCGGGCGTTTTAGCCGGGGCGCAGCAAGCGTTATGCTTCTCGTGGAGGTGGATTATCAGGAGCACTCCAGCTGCAGAGTCCAGGCGCTCTACGTGCCTTGCCAGTGTGGACACCTCAGGAGTTGATTGAGCTGGCCACAGCTGTGGCTGCTTCCCCAATCAGCCTAGCTTGGACGCTTTTAACCCCTGTTCTCCAGGAGTGGGGATGTCTTTTGCAGATAGTCAATGCTCCTTAATTTTTATATTTAACCCCAGATGAATTGTCTTTAGAAGAGCATTTATGGCTGGACTGAAGGATAAAGAGTGGAACTGAAACTGCCTCTTCACCAACCAGAAAAGTGATGCCAGGCCAGGGCCATATAAGCCTTGTACATCAAAACTAACAAGGAAGGACCAGTTTCAGAGTGGTAGCCGCGTTAATCTGCATCAGCAAAAATAACGAGGAGTCCTTGTGGCACCTTAGAGACTAAGGGTACGTCTACACTACCTGCCGGATCAGCGGGTAGTGATCGATCCCCGATTGCTCTGCCTTCGACTCTTGTAATCCACCAAGACAAGAGGTGGAAGCGGAGTCGACGGGGGAGCGGTGGCAGTCAACCCCGCGCTGTGAGGACGCGAGGTAAGTCGACCCAAGATATGTCGACTTCAGCTATGCTATTCTCGTAGCTGAAGTTGCGTATCTTAGGTCGACCTGCCACCCCCAGTGTAGACCAGGCCTAACAAATTTATTTGGGCATAAGTTTTCGTGGGCTAAAATCCATGTATCTGGGATGTTTTCAGCTCCCTGCCTTCAAGCTCTTGCCTTGACTACTCTGATGCCCCTAAGTCCCTAATGAGTCCATCCACACTGCAGTTCTACAGTCTTTCTGGCTTACAATCCTTCTACATTTCTTTGTGGTGTTTTCAAGTGGTCTGGAGGGAGATTTGTTGGAGTCAAATGCACCATCTTCCCAAAATGATTTTCTGCTTTTTGTGAAAATCTTTGCATTTACTTTAAAAACTGGGAAGTTTGCTGATTTCCACTACATACCATAGCAACTTCTAACAGTGTTCTGCTATGTTTGTATAGAAACAAACTCACTGCACTTACTCTTAGAATCAAAATGTTTGATTTCTCTTGATTCTGCCTAACTCATGTTCTGGTGTCCACAGTTCAAGAAAGATGTTGATAAATCAGAGAGGGTTCACAGAGGAACCATGAAAACGATTAAAGGATTTATAAACATACCTTATAGTGATAAACTCAAAGTGCTTAATCTATTTATTTTAACAAAGGGACGGTTAAGAGGTGACTTGATTAAGTATCTACATGGAGAACTAGTATTTAATAATGGGCTCTTCAATCTAGCAGAGAAAGGTACAACACAATCCAATGGCTGGAAGTTGAAGCTAGACAAATTCAGCCTGGAAATACGGTGCAAATTTTTAATGATGAGTGTAATTAATCATTGGAACAATTTACCAAGGGTCATGGTGGATTCTCCACTGACAATTTTTAAATCAAGATTGGGTTTTTTTCTAAAAGATCTGCTCTATGAATTATTTGGGGGAATTTTGATGGCCTTTGCTATATAGGAGGTCAAAACCAGATGATCACCATGGTGCCTTCTGGTCTTAGCATCTATGAAAACACCAGGGGTGGAATCCTAGCCCCACTGAAGTCACTGACAAAACTCCTATTGATTCAACAGGGGCCAGGTATTCACCCCAGATAGCTAAACTGGAGAGAGTATCCAAAATGATATTCAAATGCAAGCTGTTTGGGGAAAGGTGGGTGGTCTAGTTGAATTCTAAACTGAGTGCATACAAGTATTTTATCAGCACAGAACTACATACAATTTACTAGTATTTAGTAACTCCTGGGTACCAAGTATGAAGCAAGAATTACATTAACTGGAAGATGAATCCCTGAAGACTGTGCTATCTATAGACTATTTTCCTCTCTTTATGGGATAGCATGATTTAAAAGTTTATTAATAACAGTTCTTGCCACAAAGTAGAATTGGGTAAGCAACTAGGATGAAGCAGAATTCATGAAGGATATAATAGGTGAGGAGTCAATGTCATCAGATATCATGGGTCACATAAAAAGGGTGTTTGACTAGGTCATATGCTACATGATAATCCTATATGGAGATCAAATTTGCAAGATCTGGGTCAAAATCATTTTATGTAGGAATGAAATAATATATTAATTACTCTTTTTACAAAAATGAGCTAATAGATTTTTTTTTAATTATATGGCCTTCATGCCCAGGAGTGAGTGTATAAACATTACTTGATTTTGAAAAGATTCAATGGAATTTGGAAGAAAAATATCCCCCTCCAAAATTCCCATTTCAACAGGAAACAAGATGAAACTACCACCACAAACTACAAAATCTTTAACTTTGAGTGGAAAGATGCCACAGATCAACTCTGCTGTACAGTCAGGCGGATAAAGTAGGGGATGAAGAGTCTGGTAATATCCAAAATGTGCATCAGTAACTTTAACAACTGCATAATCCCCGTGCCTTAGCCCTGGTCCCTCTCTTTCTCCTACTACCTCAAGGATTTGTCACTTCCCTATTACATCTCTTGAACTGTAAACTCTTTAAGACGGACACAGGGCAACACTTTCAAAAGCGCCTTACTCCCATTTTCAAAATTACCTAAGCACTGTAGAAATAGAAATGTATAATTCTCAACTCTTCCCTTAACTTATTTCATGAACCTGAGTGAGTCACTAGCTCACTTTGCTTTGATTTTCGCATCTGTAACATACGGATAATTGTATTCACCTTCCACCATAAGATGCTTTGAGGTCCTTGGATCAGTGGTGTTATATAAGTGCAGAATGTTATTTATGGGTATGGGGGGACAGTATTCTAAATGCAACTATATTAATTTTCCTCTTGGTCAGGGAGTTGACCAAGAAGCTTAAGCCCATTTCCCACATGATTGGGAAAACAGGGTAGCATGGCATATCCAACTTCAGACGGACTAAAAACCATTTTGCTATATGCAGCGCTAATGTCTGACCTTCATGCAACTGTACCTGTGTTACTGAAGGTTCTGATGGGGTTTGGGAAAGTGCACTTAACTAAAATAAAAGTAAAAATAAAAAACTACAGTAATGATATTAGACTCAATACATCAAGTCATATTTCTAATGGAAAAATCTCTAATCAGTTTATAGTAATGTTGAGATGTGCTGCCTGCAGGCTTAGCAGGAGAACTTGTGCAACTTTTGCCGAGATCTTTATGCTAACGACAATTCTATTGGAGAGGGATATTATGAAATGGAAGTATCACTATGTTTGTTGGGTGTTTCTTTATTAAAACTTATATCTGCACTGGGGTTCTCCGATACAAATTGTTGTCCATATATGTAGAGTACACGGGAAGGAAGCAAGAAGACTGATTTCTTCTAGAATATACAGGGACTGTTTCACATGCAGACATATTCTGAGGTTAAATAAGGAGCCACATTGCAAAGATAACTGAAACAGAGGCCTGGTCTACTCGACAGGGTTAGGTCGATGTAAGTTGCCTTGCATCAACCTAGCCATGGAAGTGTCTTTACTTAAATTTGGCTCCTGCTGACGTAAGTGTCTCTGTACACCAATTTAGTAGCACCACCTCCCCGAGCAGCATAGAGTCACGGTCAATGTAATTAGGTTGACGGTGTCAGTGTATACACTGCATTGCTTACATCAACTGTTACTGGCTTTCAGGAGCTGACCCACAATGCCCCACACTGACAATACAATCAATATAAGCACTCCTGGTGAGGACATGCGTCACTGACACAAGGAGACAAGGATGCACACACACAAGCGATTTAATAACTGTGGTGGCAATCATAGAATCATAGAATTTCAGGGTTGGAAGGGACTTAGGAGGTCATCTAGTCCAACCCCCTGCTCAAAGCAGGACCAATCCCCAATTTTTGCCCCAGGTCCCCAAATGGCCCCCTCAAGGATTGAACTCACAACCCTGGGTTTAGCAGGCCAATGCTCAAACCACTGAGCTATCCCTCCCCCAGGGAATCGACATAATTTTATAGTGTAGACATGGCCAGAGTTTGCTATGAAGTAACATGCTTTCTTCCAGGATTTACAACACGAGGTTTTGTTGGCTGAGTAACAAATTTCATCCATTTGCTAATGGCAGGAGGAACTGTGGTGGCATTAACAACATAATGGACAAGCAATCCTACTGCCTCAGTTAAAGAATAGCTAAACTATTCCCTGGTGAGAGGAGGTGCCTATGAAGTCAGTGTTCATGATGTGGACAGTGTCCTACAACTAGGGTTCACCCGTCATGGATCATTAGAAAGACACACACTCATTTAAATTGAGATATTTCAGTTACCTTTACCAACACAGGGTGTAAACCAACATAGTCAGGGACCAGACAGGTTCTGGGTTCTTTAACATTCAGCTGCAGGTAGAAGCTTCCTGGAATGTGAAAAGCCACCACATTGCCTTGATAACTGCTTTAAAAATAAATAGCATAGAAGTAAAATTACATACTACCCAGCACACTGGTGAGCTAAGAGACACATCCTGTTGTTGTTCAGCCACTCCTCTTACTACTACTCTTCCTCATTTTGTCAGGTAGTCACAGAAAGCAGGAGGTACAGTATGTAGTGCTAACACTTAATACAAATAGTTAAACAGCAGGTTTCTGCAGTTAGTAGGCCAATTTCTGTTGTCACTTACACTGATTCAACCCCATTAACATGAATAGGGTTACAGCTGTAACCAAGGACAGAATTTGGCCCATTATACCTGGTCTTTTAACTGATTGTGATTTTCATTGTTTTGTATATGCTATTTTTTCCCTTCTTATACACCAGGTTTTCTCTCTGATCAGTTATTCAGAAAGGTTTAATAGATTTTGTTTTGTGCAGGGTACAAATAATGGTTTGTTAGCTTCAGTGGGATTTTAAAAAAAAGAGGGCCAGTCAGCTAAAAATAGTGTTAGAAAAACTTGTAGCAATTGTGGCAAGTCTCTTGGCAGGTGATTATGTCTAGCCTCTTGTGTTTCTTGTCAAGTGAATTTGTTACACATCTAGTATACAAGACAGATGAATATTTTAAAAACTTATATACCAAGTTAGTAGGATGGTGGGATTTTTTTGCCCCCGTCTTCAGGTTCTAAATATTAAAGAGCCTGCTCTACTTATCATCCAATCTAGCTCTTCCAAGGTCCTATTCTCAAATAAGAGACTAGGGAACAAGACAGTCCTAGTGGTCATGATGCAGTTTTTGTTTTCAACCAGTTCTTGAATTCAAGCTGGTACCTTCTCTTCTCTCTCTCTCCAGCCCTGACCCCCTTCCTTAAGGCACTAACTGAGTTCAAAAGGCATTAGCTACCTAAAAGACTGTAGGGACTTAACTTCAGCCTGTCATTAGGAGATGCTGGAGAATAATGTACTCTGCATTTCCTGAGGCCATGATTGCCATTTCTGCAATGCGCCCAGCCTGAGGAGAAAGAGACCCTTAATAACTCCCAAAAGGAGTTTTCCCAGACAACAGTATGGTGATCCATCAACTAAGCCATGGGGCTGGATAGGATAAAAGCTTTAAGATTACTCTCATCTCTCTAGCTCAGGGAGAATCAGGAATGAGTGAAATATGCCAGTGTAAAATTGGCTTGAAGGGAAAATTGGGCCCTTTGTTTTCTGTTTTTATCTCCATGGTCTCATTTTAGCAAGCTCTCTTTTCTCCTGATTTGCAATAAACAGTATTGACCTACTAACCCAAATCATCACCTAATTTGTATTACATCATATAGAAGTATTGTCTAGTTGTTAGAACACAGACATGGGGGTCTGTAGTCCTGGTGTCTGTTGCTGACTCTGCCACTGACTTGCCATATGATCTTGAGCAAATAATTTAATATCTCTGTATTGTCTCAGTCTAGTCACCTGTACAATAAGTGTTATCGTAACTACATCATAGGGCAGTTGTGAGGACTGATGTTTGTAAATGTTAGCTTTAAACTCCTTAGCTGGAAGGAATAGTATTAGTACCTGATTTATATTAGTGTAGCCAATGATTTTAGTTTATTGTTCATTATTGTGTGATGTTATGAATAACTAGCATGTTATGTCATATATAATCATTAATTGTTAAATAAAATGAATGTGTGTGTGGTCACTACCCTTGGTCTTTATGTGTTCCTAGCGACTTTAAATCTGAAGCAAGTAGCAGAGGTGACTTATACATTGTTAAGCTTAAAACTGTAGCCACCGGAGCCGAACCCACGGTGGTGTAATACCACATTACAAAATTCATTTTAAATAAAATAAAAGGCTATATTAGCAATTGATTTATATAAAACAACTAAGATATTTTTGGACTAACAATGGTTTGTAGCTTATTCTGTCTTGAAGTGCTTTCACTACAACATAAAATATCTTTTTAAATAACTCTGAGTAGTATAGGTTTGTCAAAAACATTACAGTCTAAAAGCATGTGTACTTCGAAGTCTGTAACCTCTATATTTGTTTATAACACACTGATGAGACAGACAGAAGGAAGCGATGAGGCCTTTTGCCAATATTAATAATAATTAAGCTGTCACTAAATTTGTACCCTAGTTTGCTTGAAGTGCAGTAGAAATTAATTGAATTGTAAGGGGGAAAGTGTTTTGACAATAATGGAATTCTGGCTGAATGACTCCGTAACATATCAATGTTTCTGTACTGGAAGTTTAAGTTATTTCTGGAATAAATAAAAAGACAACATTCTCCATTGACTGGTGCAGCTCCGCCAACTTCAGTGGGATATATGCCAATTTATACCGGCAGACTAGTTTGGGCCATGTTTTCTAAGTATATACAGTATACATTAAAAGTCAATGGCAAAATTCACATTGACCAGGATTTGGCATGGAAAGACCAACTACTTTATGTACAGAAAAGTCTTGAGGAGGAAGTTTGGGATATGGGGAGTTGAGCCTCTCAGTAATACACATGAAATATCTTACTTTCAACCATGAATGAGGTGACCTTATATTAACAGCTTTGATGATGACTGCTGCAGAACTGTGACTGCTCCCCCAAAAAAGTGGAAGACGGTTCATTGTCTACAGTGCTTCACACTGCACAACACACTCTACGTATATACAGAAGAGCAGAGTAAATCAAAGAACGCGGGGAAAGGAGGACAGTAGGGAGGATTAAGTACAAATTAACAGGAAGATCCTTGAAAGGATTTGTTCTTCTTTTAAATCTGGTGCACATATTAAAGTTTCTCCCAGGCAACACGTGCATGACTGATACTTACTCAGCTGATAACCCAAACCGACAGTAACCTTGGCACCAACACAGGGGCAATATTTATAAAAGGATGAACTATTTTAGAACAATGTCTCCAATGTACTAGGCACAAACAGGCTTTTCTTCAACATCAGGCATGCATGTCGTCTTGTTCCAACAATTTTGTTCATGTACAAATGTATTCATTGTGGACAATGCAAGGAAAATGTCACTCTCCATTTATACTCGAGTTTCCCTTTGTCCCTCTTACAGTATTTGAGGGCAGTGAAGCAGTACAGAATCTTGCTCCAAACTCACACATTTTTGCCCCTAATCCCCCTTTAAAGCTCCAACATTGCAGAGCAACTCAGAGTTACTACACTGAAACCTATCAGAGTTAAAAGGCTCTAAATAACAGATTTGGGGGGGGTGGGGGGGAGTAGGGGAATTGAGATTGGTCTCTCTCCCTCCACTTCCTCCAGCAGAAGATTCCAGTCCTGCCTTTGCCCCATCACTCAAGAGTACACAATGTTCCTGGCAGCAGAGGATGGGGTGGCAGTAGCTGTTTGAGTTGTGTAAGTGGATGCACCTGGCACATAAGCATGAATAGACTATGTTAAGGCAATTCTCCCACGCTAATGTATGAAGCCATCCACTTCATGAACAGCCTCACACTGATAAAGGCTGCCTCTTTGTTGACTTGGACAAGTTCCACAGTATGGTCAAAAAGGATAGTGGCAGACTTTGAAAGACAAACCGTTGCACAGAAATTAATTCATTTAGCAGTGGAAGGAGCATGGAGAAAGATTTAGTTACATTGGAAGGGAAAGGTTACACCTAAACCAAAAGATGGGTGTGGACCAGGGTTTTGAAATAAGCAAGCATGAAATAATCTCCCCTCAGAGAATAAATCCAGGGTTTCACATGGAGTACAGTGCATCTTGGGAGAGGAGTTTGGGAATGTATTTAGTGTTATAATCATTTACTTTACTACAGAGTCTCAGTGATTTAATTCAAGGATCTTCCAGTAACATGGGAAACAGTATATGCACCAGAGAAGATTAGTTCACTAAGCAATACAGTAATTGGGAAGATTCTATGAGCTATAGAAACTATGCCTTGATTACACAGTACATTGTTAATCATAAACAATATTCAAATATATAACCAAAGTAGGGGAATATAGAAAGATACAGCAGCATAACAATCAAGGCATCTATTAAAATACAAGTATCAGAGGGTTAGCCGTGTTAGTCTGGATTTGTAGAAGCGACAAAGGGTCCTGTGGCACCTTATAGACTAACAGAGGTATTGGAGCATAAGCATTCGTGGGTGAATACCCACTTCTTTGGATGCAAGCAGTGGAAATGTCCAGGGGCAGATATAAATGTGTAGGGAAAACTTAGACTAGAGATAACGAGGTTAGCTCAGTCAGGGAGAGTGAGGCCCTCTTCTAGCAGCTGAGGTGTGAATACCAAGGGAGGAGAAACTGCTTTTGTAGTTGGCTAGCCATTCATAATCTTTGTTTAAACCTGAGTTGATGGTGTCAAATTTTCAAATGAACTGAAGCTCTATTGTTTCTCTTTGGAGTCTGGTCCTGAAGTTTTTTTGCTGCAGGATGGCTACCTGTAAATCTGCTATTGTGTGGCCAGGCAGATTGAAGTGTTCTCCTACAGGCTTTTGTATATTGCCATTCCTTATATCTGATTTGTGTCCATTTATCCTTTTACGTAAGGACTATCCAGTTTGGCCGATGTACATAGCAGAGGGGCATCGCTGACACATTATGGCGTATATTACATTGGTGGATGTGCAGGTGAATGAACCGGTGATGGTGTGGCTGATCTGGTTAGGTCCTGTGATGGTGTCCCTGGTGTAGATATGTGGGCAAAGTTGGCATCGAGGTTTGTTGCATGGATTGGTTCCTGAGTTAGAGTTATTATGGTGCGGTGTGTAGTTGCTGGTGAGAATATGCTTCAGGTTGGCGGGCTGTCTGTGAGCGAGGACTGGCCTGCCTCCCAAGGCCTGTGAAAGTGAGGGGTCGTTGTCCAGGATGGGTTGTAGATCACCGATGATCCGCTGGAGAGGTTTAAGATGAGGACTGTAAGTGATGGCCAGTGGAGTTCTGTTGGTTTCTTTCTTCGGCTTGTCTTGCAGCAAGAGGCTTCTGGGTACACGTCTGGCCCTGTTGATCTGTTTCCTTATTTCCTCATGCGGGTATCGTAGTTTTGAGAGTGCTTGGTGAAGATCTTGTAGGTGTTGATCTCTGTCTGAGGGGTTGGAGCAAATATGGTTCTACCTCAGCGCTTGGCTGTAGACAATGGATCGTGTGGTGTGTCCAGGATGGAAGCTGGAGGCATGTAGGTAGGCATAGCGGTCGGTGGGTTTTCGGTAAAGGGTGGTGTTAATGTGACCATTGCTTACTTGCACCGTGGTGTCTAGGAAGTGGACTTCCCATGTAGACTGGTCCAGGCTGAGGTTGATGGTGGGGTGATTATGAATTGATTATGAAGGGCTAGCCAGCTACAAAAGCAGTTTTGCCTCCCTTGGTATTCACACCTCAGCTGCTAGAAGAGGGCCTCACCCTCCCTGACTGAGCTAACCTCGTTATCTCTAGTCTAAGTTTTCCCTACACATTTATATCTGCCCCTGGACATTTCCACTGCTTGCATCCGAAGAAGTGGGTATTCACCCACGAAAGCTTATGCTCCAATACCTCTGTTAGTCTATAAGGTGCCACAGGACCCTTTGTCGCTTATCAAAATACAGGGATTTATGCCACATTAAGTAAAACTCAGTGTCTATTTCATTTATTTTTTTTAAGTTTTCCTTCAATTCTCTCAACACTTTTTTTAAAAAGCCAGGTTTCCACTTTCTGACATTTCTTGCACTCCTCTGTAATATTCTTTTAAAGTGAGCATACCTTATTAAAGAGGAACTGAACTAAGGCCCCACTTCAGCAAGGTACTGGAGCACATGATTAAATTTAAGTATGTAAGTAGTCCTACTGAAGTCAATAGGAGAACTCACATGCTTAAATTTAGGCACTTTCTTAGAAGAATTAGGGCCTAAAGGAGGAGAGACAGCTATTGCATGGATACATGACAACTCTTGCCATTCCAATATTTCATTCTTAAGAGGGTGCATGTACATGAATACCACTATGAGACAAAAGAAGGCATCATGGCAAAGCTGAAGCTCTGAGCTCCAGAGGAAGGGCCCGCTCTGTGCCTCTCACATGGCCAGGCTCCCATGTACATTGTGGTAATCTGGACATAAATTATGTGTCAAGGCCCCTGGTTTTTCTGCAGGTTGGAGATTCTGTGGCAGCTTCAGCTAAATTAAATGAATAAATACAACTAGTGCAGTAATCCAGCTGTTATTTATTTTTCTATTAATTTCAGCTTTCAACTGACAATGTAGAAGTGTATTGTAAAAGTTATCAGGTAAGGAAGTGAGGACAAGCTGGAGTTTTTAGCACTTGGACAGTTGAAGCTTTTGACACCATGCAAGGCATCAGAGGCAGTTTAAACCTGTGTAATTTGCAAGTTACCTGGATGATTCTGCTAAAATGATCAGCAGTGAAATAGGTAACAATGGTTACATTTTAATTGGCATCCTTATGCTCCAGAGGCAGCCCACTTGAGATAACTTCACAACACTGTACCAATCTACACCAGGTTCAGGTTTTACAAGTTTTCTTCACAACCATAAGTGCTAGCAACAATAAGGATCTGAGTTCTTCAGAAGGAGTGGATTCTGTGGCAAGTTATTGCAATACAGTATGAATAATCCTCAGTGGCGTAGCCAGGTTTAGAGCACAGGGGGAGCGGCGGCGCTATACAAAGGCGCCGCTTCCCCTGTACTCACCCCGGGGGCGCTTTAAAGAGCCCGGAGCTCCAGCCGCTGCGGAGCCCCTGGGCCTTTTAAATCCCCGCCCGAGCCCGGCTCCGACAGCGGGGCTGGGGCACTTTAAAAGGCCCGCAGCTCCCCACAGCGGCAGGAGCCGCCGGCCTTTTAAAGTGCCCCCCCATCTGGCAGCAGGGCTGGGGGGGCGCTTTAAAGGGCCGGCGGCTCCCTGCAGCGGCAGGAGCCACCAGCCTTTTAAAGCACCCCCGAGCCCGGCTCCCGCAGCGGGGCTCGGGCGGCGCCTTAGCGCCGCTTCTCCTCACAGGGGGAGCAGCCGCTCCCCCTGCTCCCCCCCTGGCTACACTACTGATAATGCTGCCATAGCACATTCCACAGCCGAGGATCCATGGAACATAGGGGCACATAGGCACCTGTCCTGAATTGGGCAGGACAGTCCCAAAATGCAGAGATCATGTCCCGGTTCCAGGCTGAATGACTCCAGGACAGCATTTACCTGCTCTGTGCCTGCTTGAGGGTCAGAAGCAGCGCTGGCCTCTTCCCGGTGGGGGAGGGGAGCAGTCTGAGGTGGGCCTTTTACCTTCCCCCCACCCCCCGAGGTCCCATCCTTGCTCCTCCTTTCCCACTCAGGGCCCCACCCCCAGCCAGGCCAGAAGCTGGAGCTGGGCAGTAGTTAGAGCCATCCAGGGAGTCTGGACCACTGTGGGGAGTCCCTGACCCGCCTCCTGCCCTGGGCAGCATGCCCTGGGCGGACAGGGACTTAGCCAGGGGCTGCTCTCGGGCACCCCAGCCCCCCACCCAAGGCAAGTGGAGAGTCCAGGGCTCCCCACACCAGCCTGGGCTTCACTGGTGGCTCTTATCATGGCCCAGCTATGCCTTCCAGGGTGGGGCCACAGAGAGGGGGCAGGGCTTCTGCATGTGTCCTGCTTTTGCCTTTGGAAAAGGTGGTCACCCTAGGGGTACTGGGCCTGTACACATCAGTCCCAAGACCAGGGGAGTTTCTTCTCCAACTTTCACCATCTTTTCATACATAATCACAGACCTGAATCTTGTGTTCCCCAGCCATAGGTGAAGATAAGAAAATGAGAATGGCCATACTGGGTCAGACCAAAGGTCCATCCAGCCCAGTATCCTGTCTGCCAACAGTGGCCAATGCCAGGTGCCCCAAAGGGAGTGAACCTAACAGGTAATGATCAAGTGATCTCTCTCCTGCCATCCATCTCCCCCCCTCTGACAAACAGAGGTTAAGGACACCATTCCTTACCCATCCTGGTTAATAGCCATTAATGGAGTTAACCTCCATGAATTTATCTAGTTCTCTTTTAAACCCTGTTATAGTCGTAGCCTTCACAACCTCCTCAGGCAAGGAGTTCCACTGGTTGACTGTGTGCTGTGTGAAGAACTTCCTTTTATTTGTTTTAAATCTGCTGCCCATTAATTTCATTTGGTGGCCCCTAGTTCTTATATTATGGGAACAACTAATTTGCCCGGTACTGACATTAGACTTACCGGTCTGTAATTGCCGGGATCACCTCAAGAGCCCTTTTTAAATATTGGCGTTACATTAGCTATCTTCCAGTCATTGGGTACAGATGCTGATTTAAAGGACAGGTTACAAACCATAGTTAATAGTTCCGCAATTTCACATTTGAGTTCTTTCAGAACTCTTGGGTAAATGCCATCTGGTCCCGGTGACTTGTTACTGTTCAGTTTATCAATTAATTCCAAAACCTCTTCTAATGACAATTCCTCAGATTTGTCACCTACAAAAGACGGCTCAGGTTTGGGAATCTCCCTAACATCCTCAGCCGTGAAGACTGAAGCAAAGAATTCATTTAGTTTCTCCACAATGACTTTATCGTCTTTAAGTGCTCCTTTTGTAGCTTGATCGTCCAGGGGCCCCACTGGTTGTTTAGCAGGCTTCCTGCTTCTGATGTACTTAAAAAACATTTTCTTATTACCTTTTGAGTGTTTGGCTAGCTGTTCATCAAACTCCTTTTTGGCTTTTCTTATTACATTTGTACACTTAATTTGGCAGTGTTTATGCGCCTTTCTATTTACCTCACTAGGATCTGACTTCCACTTTTTAAAAGATGCCTTTTTATCTCTCACTGCTTCTTTTACATGGTTGTTAAGCCACGGTGGCTCTTTTTAAATTCTTTTACTGTGTTTTTTAATTTGGGGTATACATTTAAGTTGGGCCTCTATTATGGTGTCTTTGAAAAGTGTCCATACAGCTTGCAGTGATTTCACTCTAGTCACTGTACCTTTTAATTTCTGTTCAACTAACCTCCTCATTTTTGCATAGTTCCCTTTTCTGAAATTAAATGCCACAGTGTAGGGCTGTGCCACAGTGCCATAGTGTAGGTGTTCTTCCTACCACAGGAATGTTAAATGTTATTATATTATGGTCACTATTTCCTAGCAGTCCTGTTACAGTTACCTCTTGGACCAGATCCTGTGCTCCACTCAGGACTAAATCGAGAATTGCCTCTCCCCTTGTGAGTTCCTGTACCAGCTGCTCCAAGAAGCAGTCATTTAAAGTATCGAGAAATTTTGTCTCTGCATTTCATCCAGAGGTGACATGTACCCAGTCAATATGGGGATAATTGAAATCCCCCACTATTATTGAGTTCTTTATTTTGATAGCCTCTCTAATCTCCCTTAGCATTTCATAGTCACTATCACTGTCCTGGTCAGGTGGTTGATAATAGATCCCTACTGTTATATTCTTATTAGAGCATGGAATTATTATCCATAGAGATTCTGTGGAACATGTGTATTCATTTAAGATTTTTTACTTCATTTGATTCTACATTTTCTTTCACATATAGTGCCACTCCCCCTCCTCCCCTGCATGACCTGTTCTGTCCTTCCGATATATTTTGTACCCCGGAATGATTGTGTCCCATTGATTGTCCTCACTCCACCAGGTTTCTGTGATGCCTATTATATTAATATCCTCCTTTAACACGAGGCGCTCTAGTTCACTCATCTTATTATTTAGACTTCTAGCATTTGTGTACAAGCACTTTAAAAACTTGTCACTGTTTATTTGTCTGCCCTTTTCTGATGTGTCAGATTCTTTTTTATGTGAATGTTTCTCGTCTGATCTGGCCCATACGTCATCCTCTTCCATCCACTTCTCCTGACTAAAACCTAGAGAATCTCTAGCAATAGACTCGCCTCTAAGAGAAGTCTCTGTCTAATCCACATGCTCCTCTGCAGCAATCAGCTTTCCCCCATCTTAGTTTAAAAACGGCTCTGAAACCTTTTTTGGCCCAGTATTTCTAAAATGTGACTATGAACTGGTCAGCACTCCCTCGTTACATTTTTACGTACAAAACCTGACCTCTCTTCTATGTATTGATATGGTAGTTATCTCGAACATTAAAGATGTGATCCTCCTAACATCGCTGTGAGGTAGGGAAGTACTGGCATCCCCATTTTACAAATGGGGAATTGCTGCACAGAAAGATTAAGTGACTTACCAAAGTCAGACAGGAAGTTGCGGGTAGAACCAGGTATTTAACCTAGCTATCAGTCTCCCCAATCTCCTGGCAACTGCTCTTACAAAGGGGTCGAGCTGCATTGAGATCTTACTTTCACTGAAGCAGCTAACAAGAGACCATTTTAAACAGCTTTCATTTTAGTTTTATATGAAACATTGAGGACCAGCTTTTGAGGCAGTGACAAGCATGGCAGCCAGACAGCTGGAAGAAAGACTTAAAGGGAGAATAAAATGCTCCTTTAAATTACGATATTCAGTATCTTTAAATGAAATGCAAACTAGCAGGAACTCTAAATGGCACCATAAATGCCAGAAACATCTAATATAGCTATGATATCCCTAAGTCGCCCATCGCTATCGTACCTTAACACCCAATATAGGGGCCAGATTCTGTTGCCCTTTCTCACACTGAACAGTGCCTTATTTATGCCTGCTAAGTAGTACTTTACTCAAAAAATCATCATATTTATTTCACTGGATTTCTAGTAGACAGAATCTGGCCCACAGTAATTAAAATTTACATTAAGTTGTCCTTAGCGTACTCTGCTCTTTGCATCTCCTAGCTTTGGCAGATTTGGTTCACATTGTGTGAAGGCTTGTTACCTTAATCCTCAGATGGTGGCATTATACAAGTTTGTAAGTCTTTCCCTTATTATCAAAGAGTGCACATAAAGGCAAGTTAATACATATGCCCTGGGCTTATCCTTTAGTAGGCTTACTATGGTGGAAAAAACTGCTGAATAATATCTTTGAATTAACAGCTCAGCCCCTTGTGGTGTCAACTTTTGCTTTTTTGTTTCCACTTAAGTATACTTTAATCAATATAATATCAAAAAAAGTGTGCAAACCTAAATCAAAATACCTAGACCTAGCTATAGTAATGGCCAAGAGATGTCTTACAGGAAAATCCAAACATCCCCTCCTTTACTGGAAAAATAAAAAAAGGCTAGTTCATCATCAACAAGGACTTTCCCTCCTTGAAAAAACTACATACAAAACTACCAGAAGAGTTGAGGAATTTTACCTAATATAGGATTTCTACAGTGTTCCATACAAAAGACTTGATATAATTAACAGATAATCATGACTTTTTACTTGTTATGTGATAGTTTGACGTGAACTAAATAATCTTTGTGCCTGACTGTGAAAACAGACCTATTATGTTTGTCTGGCAGGCTGTTCGGCATGTTTACCTCTTTCTATTGTACAATGTGCTCTTACAGATTCTGAGGTGATCACTGGCTCAGGTTCTCTGCTGTGCTGAGTTTCTACTCAGTGCCCTGGTGGAGGAGGAAAATCCAGCAGGAAGCCTGTTAAGACAGATGAGTGCAGCCCCAGCACAGGGTGGGCGGCTCCACCCTATGACAGTTGACAATGGTCCCCCAAAGCACTGTGGACTCCACCCATTCCCCCTCTGCCAAGATCTATTGGGGAAGAATGGTGCACTAGCCAAGTACACATACTCCACACCATCTGAGAGCTCCCCAGGGCAATTCTCAGCTGGCCAAATCTGCTTTCCAGCCCTTTTGCATGGCCGGAGCAGCACAAAGGAGCTGAAATTCTTCTCTGCTGGTCCAAAGGGGCTGTAAAGCAGAGAGATTTGGCAATGTACACAGGCATATATATATGCACACGCACAAATTCTAATGACAGATCTTGCTCTAATGTCTTCATTCCCTTTACTTTTGTTCTTGCACCCAGGGAAAAATCAAAGATGTTGTGCTCCATCTTGCTTTTGAAGTTGCTGTGTTTCTTTGAACGTTGTCTATGTTTCTTCCTTCCACCTAGTGAAGAACAGGCTGGAACTTGTAAGCTTCTGACTGAAATAAAACTGTTCCTATTCTTTACCTTCATCGGAATTTCAGACTGACTTTATTTCAGGACACCATGCCATTCATAATTAGAGGCACAGAAGTATTCAACACATATGCAATATCTGGTGTAGCCTGATGTTTAGAAAGCACTAGAGGTGAAGAGAAGATATAACATTTTTTTTGTTGTTTTTAAAAATTAAGTTTACAAGCACTCCACTCAAAATGAACCTTATCAAGTTTCTGGAAACATCTGGTTGCTACTGGGCACGCTCAAAAGGTTTAACAACTATGAGCAATTATTCACTTATGAGTGGGGTTACCATGTTTCAGGTTCCCAAAAAGAGGACACTGATGGGGATGGGGAGAGGAAGGGGAGATGGGTGGAGGTATTTGGGGGGGGGGTGTATTGGGGGGTATTTGGTGCCTCACTTGTGCAGTGGTGGGGGGCAGTATTGCTCCCTGTCACGGTGGTAGGGCGGCTGGCACAGGCCCGGGATGCAGTGACAGATGTCTGTCAGCACCTGCCTGCAGGGCTCTTCCCCTCCCCAGGGCTGGGAGCTGGGGTGGGTAGGATCCAGCAACTGCAAGGGACCAATCAGATGCGGATGCAAGGGAGGGACCAATCAGGGCTCTTTGCAAGCTGCAACGTCTGCGCCGCAAAAAACACGAACATTGCCTCCTGTTTGAAAAATCCACCCAGACAGAGGATCAAAAAAAAGGGGCAATATACAGGAAAACCTGGACATAAAGTAACCTACTAGTAAAATTAGGCCAGATCCTCAGCTAGTGAACTGACATAGTTCCATTGAAGATGATGCCAATTTGCACCAGCTGAGGAGCCGACCCGTAACATCTAGCCTTACAAACCGAAGTAGAAGTAAAACAATGTCCAAATAACAAAGTGCCTGCCTTAAACTATATTACATATATTTTAAATAAGAACTCAAAATATGTATCAGCTCTGAGGTCCCTTTTCCTAGAAGGTCTTCTAGCGCAGGGGGTGGCCAACCTGTGGCTCCGGAGCCACATGCGGCTCTTCAGAAGTTAATATGCGGCTCCTTGTATTGGCACTGACTCCAGGGCTGGAGCTACAGGCGCCGACTTTCCAATGTGCCGGGGGGTACTCACTGCTCAACCCCTGGCTCTGCCACAGGCCCTGCCCCCACTCCACCCCGTCTCACCCCCTCCTCTGAGACTGCCATACCCTCGCTCCTTCTCCCCCCCCCCCCAGAGCATCCTGCATCCCATGAAACAGCTGAGTGGGAGGTGCAGGGAGGGGGGGGGGAGGCGCTGATTGGCAGGATGGCCAGTGGGCAGGAGGCGCTGGGAGCAGGGAGGAGCGGCTGATGTATTACTGTGGCTCTTTGGCAATGTACATTGGTCAATTCTGGCTCCTTCTCAGGCTCAGGTTGGCCACCCCTGTTCTAGATGGAAGATATCCCCAAATCTAAAGAACTTTGCTAGGATTACAAGAATGCAAACACAGACTAAGGGTAGGTCTATACTTACGCGTCCTGTCGGAGGCGCGCGATCGATGTTCTGGGTTCGATTTATTGCGTCTTGTCAAGACGCGATAAATCGAACCAGGAAGTGCTCCGTCGTCGACGCTGGTAATCCAGCTCGACGAACGGAGTAGGCGGAGTCGACGGGGGAGCCTGCGCGCCGCGTGTGGATCCCGGGTAAGTGCTTTTTCATTCGAACTAAGGTACTTCGACTTCAGCTACGTTATTCACGTAGCTGAAGTTGCGTACCTTAGTTCGACAGGGGGGGGTAGTGTAGACCTAGCCTAAGTGACACTTTATTCTGGGCCTGTTATTGTTATACTAGCTTATAGTGCATAGCTATATCAAATTTAAATCAGTAAATGCCACTTTATGAAAGGAACGGCAATGCCTCTGATTTATTTTACGATTTTCCTGCCATATAGTATTGTGTGAACTAAGTAAGGTTGCACTTTAGAGGTGGAAGGAGAATTCCTGTATCTACTGGGCTCATCCCCTCAAACAAACAAAAAAACCTGAAAAATGTACTTGCATCTTCCGACAGCACAGGATCCTTGAACTATGCAAACATATCCCATATTCTTTCTGAACCTCTCCTATTGCAGCTTCTACTCAGAAGAACATATGACTGAAGGTTTAGCTCGGTGAAACCAGCTGCTCAAAAGACTAATCTAGCAAATAGGATTTGGGATTTTTCCTGGCATTTCAAGATGACTTCCGTAACAAAATATGTACATATAAAAATAGGATGGTTTAATAAGGAAAGAGCTTTAATTGCTCCTAAATTAAATAAACCCTTTCCCCCAAATCACTATTTTCTTTCTTACTTTCTTTTCTAGGCTTTCAGTGTAGAAAACAGATCAGTAGAGAACACTTGGTGTGGTTAATGGGCTACCCAAAGGAAAGACTAGTTCTTGTTCTTTTTGCTTAGCTTTACACTGCACAGGACCAAAACTGGTATATATGCTTTAAGAAACTAACAGAAAAACTAAGTATACTAGAGTCTATTTCCCATCAAGAATTATGGTTTCAAAAGCTTTGATTTGCAGTGGTAAGTAACCTTTTCCTCTCATTCTTTGTAATGTGCAGAGCAAAGTTTTTCTCCCCCAATAACCCCTTGACCTCCCACCCACACCACATCAGTTGTAGGAAGATATTGTGGGACCTTTCATCCAAGCCAAGAAGATGAGATACATTGCCTCCACTGAGACAGCCGCTGATGCCACACAGCAAGGAGCTCTGAAAACTAGGTACCAGGTGGCTCAGACCATTCCCCCTGCACACCAAATGGATCGACTCTCTGCCACGCTCTTTTTTCATTGCATTAGAAATCAGAGATCTCAGAGTTGCCTCCATGCCTAGTTCTCTCGCACAGTGGCACACACCACTCTGCCATGGGACTGACCTTTAATATTCTTTCATGCCTCCTGAGTAGAGAGCTCTGAATCTGTATTCTGTCTATATTCATGAAGGGCAGCATTGACAGCAACTTAGTTATAGTCCTATTGGCAATCAGAGGCCAAGGACTCTAAGATATTAGTACCACTGAATGGCCTATTCCTGACAGAGATTAACAAAACCTATTGCCAGCAAAATGGCTCTTTTAATCCTAACTGAACATCCCTTGCTGTTGCACTTGCTAGGTAGAAATGTTTCTGCCTTTTAGATGTAAAGTGACTAATACGTCAGCAAGTACTGGAGTCATTTTTTCATACTTTAGTGCGCCCTTTTAATATCAAGCTGCTCTTGGAGTAAGTGGTGGTATTTAAATTAGACAAAGAAAGATGGGGGAAATTTTGTTCTACGATAATCACACTATATATGGTTAACAAGGTTTATACACTGCATAAGAGAAATTTTAAAAAAATCTGTTTTTTTCATCTCAAGTGTTTTGCAATAATGAAGGATATGATGGTGACCTTCCCCAAATAGGATTTAAAATATTATCTATGATGTGGGTTTAAAAATGGGGGGAAACAACACTTCCTACAAAATCCACCTATAATTAAAATC
Organism: Chelydra serpentina; assembly: GCA_037349315.1. Lineage (NCBI taxonomy): Eukaryota > Metazoa > Chordata > Testudines > Chelydridae > Chelydra > Chelydra serpentina. The sequence continues at coordinate 53,903,359 of JBAIAC010000010.1, forward strand.
CATCAGAAATACATAAAAGGAATGGCCTTTTTAAACCTGAAGTGTAACCTTATATGGAAAATATACATCAATATGTGCCAAAATGTATGATAAAAAATGTGTGTTCTAATTGGCATGTATGTGATAAAGGGTTAACTTTATTTTGGTTTGAGGAGAAGATCTTTAAAAACATAGGCCTACATTTTCAAAATTAGGTACCTAAATCCATATTTAGGCTCCTAAATAAGTGGCCTGGTTTTACAGGTATTGAGCAGCTATAGCTCCTATTTCAGATTTGAAAATGTTGGCCTTTGCTGTATCTTTCAGTATGTCACTGGAAAATGTTTATTTAATCTTTTTAAGGCGCCCTTCTAATTTAACTTTAATAAAGCACTCCTAAATTACCAAACACAGATTTGCTTCTGTGCCTATTTCAGTCATTGGCAAAACTCTGATTGATTTCCCTGGAAGCACGACCAAGTCCACTGAGGTAACTGATCTTAGACTCCTCTGTTCTTTGCACTTCCATTGTATACTCGCTGGTCCCAGCATCACCAGCCACTTACTGCTCCACACTCAGTTGTGGGTCCAGTCGAGCCGTACAGGGTGAGAGAACATGGACATCAAATGTATGTCTACAGTGCAATAAAAAAACCTATGGCACTGAGTCTTGGAGCCAGAGTCAAATGACTCAGGCTTGCAGGACACAGGCTGCAAAGCTGAAAATTGCAATGGAGACATTCGAGCTCAGTCTGGAGCCCAGGCTCTGAACTCCACAAGGGAGGTGGGTCTCAACTGACTTGTGCTCTGAGACTTGGTACCGTGGGTTTTTTATTGCAGTGTAGACATACGCCTGGTGTCCATATTCGCTCAGCCTGCACAGCACTACTGGGCCCACTACTGAGTTAGAAGCAGTAAGTGGTGATAGATGTTGCCTGGTTGATCTATCAGTAGGAAAAGAGGGAAAGGACAGGAAGGAAGAAAAAGGAAGCTGTGAGGATAAAAGGAAACTGGAGAAGAAGAGAAGAGGAAAGAAACAGGGAGCTCAGGTTTGGGGATCATTCTATGCTGTTCTTGATGTTACTTAATGGAAAATATGTTGTGCAATAAACATTGCACAGATTTTGTTGTTGTAAGCTACTTACACTAAAAACTGTATATCCTCATTGTTTTGGGGAGAAACTGAATGTAATGGATATACTGGTATAATGTAGGAGCCAGCAACCAGCACCAATGTGCAACATTCTTCAGACTTTTGCTATAGAGCGGGGGTCATAAGGAGTATGGTTAAAAACAAAATGTAAACAGGCACCCTGTGATGTGTTGGATCACAGAAACCCCCTTGGGGCTGCCAACTGATGTGCCAACACCACTTCTGCCCCTGCTTTCTTGCCCTGGCAGCTTGGGACTTCAATGCCCTGCCTGGTTTGAGCCAGACCCGCTGGCCTGCTGCAAACCCAGACCTAGGCCTGAAACCACGTCCCCTAACAGCTGTAGGCTTAAACTGAAAGCAGCTTAAGAAGTGTTCCTGTTTTTAACACTCAGATGCCCAACTCCCAATGGGGTCCAAACCCCAAATAAATCCGTTTTACCCTGTATAAAGCTTATACAGGGTAAGCTCATAAATTGTTCACCCTCTAGAACACTGATAAAGAGATATGCACAGCTGTTTGCTCCCACAGGTATTAATTACTTATTCTGGGTTAATTAATAAGCAAAAGTGATTTTATTAACTATAAAAAGTAGGATTTAAGTGGGTCCAAGTAATAGCAGACAGAACAAAGTGAATTGCCAAGCAACATATACAGATCTGTCGCATCTTACATGGGGGTTACGTTCCACGGTCAGCGTGTAAAGCGAAAACTGCGTATAACCTTGAAAATCCCTTAAATCGCCCATAAAGTACATATATACATACACATACATACACAGAAATGTACATTACAGTATATAATAAAGACTATATATACAAAATATAATTTTACAGTATTTTTAATAACACAGAGAGACAGATGGAAGAATGAAAGAATAAAAAATGAAAACAGTACTGTACTGTACTGTGAACTTGAACAGTTACCAGTCATCCTGGATATTCTTGCTATTCTTGTACTGTACGCCCTCCAATGATTAGTCTTCCTCTTCCCCTGACAACACTATTAGGAGCTCATCATGGCTTGATGTTGATCCAGGAGATGATGGGCCAGGCTTGGGTGACAGAGAGCAAGTCATAGATGAAGTGGTTGGCTCTGGTTCAGCTCGAGAAGTTGCTGCTGGTTGTTTTTTCTTGAAAAACATGGTGATTGGCAACTGTCGCTGTTGTCTCTTGAGCACCTCAAACATTTCTTGGTACGGTCTCAAATCACCTGTAATACTACGTGTGATTTTGAGGCTTCGTGCCATAGAGGGATCATATTCAGAAATTAAATCATTCAAGTGTTTCGCTGCTTGGAACACTTAAGAAAATTTATGAAGGGTCCAAGTTGCTGGCTCTTCCTGTTCATTGTCATCATCTTCGTCTTCTGTAGACGATTTTATCAGTTCCTCTAACTCTTCATTAGTCAATGTTTCTCTATGGCCCTCAATTAATTCCTCAATTTCTTCCTCGAGGATGTTGACGAAGCCATCACCACCCACTTGCCTGGCCACCTGAACAATGCATTCAACTTCTTTGTCAATGGTTGGGAAACCCTTAAGATAATTCACACAGTCTTTCCATAGGTTTCGCCAACATGCATTGACTGTTTCAGGCTTGATTGCATCCATTGCCTGTTTAATATAAGTGATGCAATCCGCAATGTTGAAGGACTTCCAACACTTCATCACATTAACATTGGGATCAGCATCCATAGTGGTAAGGATCCGTGAAAATGTAAGCCTCGTGTACGTGGCCTTGAAACAGCTAATGACACCTTGGTCGAGAGGTTGGAGGATGGAGGTGGTATTGGGGGGGGAGAAAGGTGACTTCGACATCATTATGCGCAAACTGGAGTACTTCAGAGTGGCCAGGAGCATTGTCTATGAGCAGCAACATTTTAAAGTCAAGTCCTTTCTCTTTAAGGTACTGCTTGATCTCCAGAATGAAACACTTGTGGAACCAGTCCAGAAATGTTGCTGCCGTCACCCAAGCCTTTTTATTTGATTGCCAGAACACAGGCAGGAGATTTTTGTTCTTGCCTTTTAGGGCGCGGGGATTTGCAGACCTGTAGAGCAAGCCCAGCTTTATTAAATGCCCAGCCACATTGCCACAAAGCAACAAAGTCACACGGTCTTTAGCTGCTTTGAAGCCAGGGGCTTGTCGTTCCAATTTCGAAGTGTAAGTGCGGGTGGGCAGTTTTTTCCAGAAGAGCCCAGTCTCGTCAGCATTAAAAACTTGTTCTGGAAGATAGCCCCTTTCCTCTATGATTTTCTTTAATTGTTCAGGGTAGGCTTTTGCTGCCTCCTCATTGGCAGATGCAGCTTCACCAGTAGTCTGCACGTTTTTGAGGTTGAAGCGGTTCCTAAAACTGTTAAGCCAACCTTGACTGGCTTTGAATTCCTTCTTATCATAAGGCTGTCCCTCTTCGGTGGGAGGTTTGAACAGCGCATAGACGCTAAGAGCCTTTTCTTGCAACATGTTGCCATTGATAGGCACACGTTTATGGTTCATGTCTTCCAGCCATAAGTTTAATGCCTTTTCAGTCTTCACTGAAGCCTTATCATGCACTTGGCTCGTCACCTTAGCAGTTATTGGAGCACTTGATGCCACGGCTTGACGAATTTCTCTCTCTCGAATCTTGATGGCACAGATGCTAGATTCATTGCGGCCGTATTTACGTGCCACACTGGCGATTGACATACCACCTCTCAATAAGTCCAACACATCCAGTTTTTCCTCCAGCGTTGGAACAGATCGCTGTTTCTTTGGTTGAGCACCAGATGAAGTAGGTGGCTTGCGTTTAGGGGCCATGTTGCACTCAGCGCGGCGAGATGCACACAGTATGAGAGGCACAGGGGGACTGAGTACTGTATTGTGAACAGCAAATTCGTGTCTCCCATCTCACGTTCACTCCGGGGTATACGCTGGTGGAATCGCCCGCACTACAAGCGGGTGATTAAACTTTTTTTTTTTTTTGCAGAACGCGCAAAGCTGAAATCGCGTATGTTAAATGCACGTAAGATGCGACAGACCTGTAATAGAACACGCAAGTCTATGTCTAATACAGTAAGAAAACTGAATACAGGTAAAACCTCACCCTCAGAGGAGTTTCAGTAAGCTTCCTTTTACAGAATAGTCTCCTTCTAGTCTGGGTCCACCAATCACTCACACCCCTGTAGTTACTGTCCTTTGTTCCAGTTTCTTTCAGGTATCCTTGGGGGTGAGGTATCTCTTGAGCCAGCTGAAGACAAAATGGAGAGGTCTCCCAGGGGTTTAAATAGACTCTCTCTTGTGGGTGGATACCCCTCCCTCCCCCTGTGTAGAATTCCAGCTACAAGATGGAGTTTTGGAGTCACATGGGTAAGTCACATGTCCATGCATGACTCAGAACTTACAGGTAGCAGTCATGGTTCACATGCTACCTTGAACGTCCTCATGTAGACATCTTATGTGGATTGGAGCCTTCCAAGATCCATTGTCCATTAACTGCTTCTTGATTGGGCACTTAACTTGCAAATTCCTTTCTAAAGAAGCTGACCAAATGCCTTACTAAGGCTATTTAAAATCAAGTATACAGCCAATATTCATAACTTTGAATACAACAATGACACATGCATTACAAATAGGATGAATATATTCAGTAGATCATAACCTTTACATAGATATGTTACATGGCATATGTAGCATAAAACATATTCCAGTTATGTCATATATACATTCATAAGCATATTTCCATAAAGCCTTATGGGGCGTACCATCACACACACAATGTCACTTCAAAATATACTAGCCACACAAATATACCTCACCCCCTTCTGTATAAGTTGGAAGGTTGAGGCAATTGGTGGGTTCTAAGGTTAATGAAGCATATAGAGTAACTCTAGCCCCATCCAATCTGGAGTATGCAGTCTGCCAATATTCTTTGAGTCACTGTAGATTATGGTATCTAATTTTAGATCTAGAAAGAGAGCCCAGATAATACCAATTCTACTGCCACCCCCTCTTTTTTTAAACTATTTATTTAGGAAGGATTCGCAGGTTTACAAATCCTTGCCATGTAAATATCAGAAACAAAAAAATAATCACAAAAATGAGTTTTTGTATAATGAGACATTATATAGGAATAAAGACATCGTGTTACCATATTACTGAGTGAGAATCATTACAACACGTCTCACACATTGTTTCTAGTGATTTTATTAAATTGGATGAAATCTCTGATTATACACACTCAAACTTGGCCTATCAAATGTTAATATTAAAAAAATTGGACAAGTGTGTTAGTTTTTTTTGCAGGTGAATATACTTTGAGTATTGAATGAATGGTAACCAAATATCTAAGTATCTATTAGCCCTCTGCTTATTTTTCTGGATACATAATTGGTGTCTTATTTTTTCCTTAACAACATCCTCCCATATCTTTTTGAACCAATCCTCTACAGCTGGTCAAATTTTTTTTCCAGTGAGAGGCTCTCAGTAATTGACCAGATATCATTACTTCTATTAAAGTTAGCTTTCTGCATAGAACAGCTTTTCTAGAAATTTGAGAATTATAATGCCTAACTTGAAAGTACAGGAACAATGGGAGAGTGGGGCAGTTAAAGTTAGTTTTGATTTCTAACTAGGTTAGAAAAATGTATTCACTGAATAGCTGGCCAACCATATGTATTCCATGGCTCTCCCAAAGTTTAAAGCTTTCTGGTTAATGATTTGGGTTAAGATCTGGATTATTTACATTGGGGTTCATTGGCAAAGGAAAATAATTTATCTCTATTTCTGTCACAAAAGCATAGAATAATGCCACCACCTCTTTATACTCTTTAAATCGCCCTCTTATTTTACCTGAGTTTCCATTTATTTTCTGTACTTTGAAAGTATCAACAAGATTTACAGATTGAGACTTTACAGGGACAAGGTGGGTGAGGTAGTATCTTTTATTGGACCAACTTCTGTTGGAGAGAGAGAGACCAGCTTTTGAGTTTACACAGATTCATCCCTGTGAAACACATTCCAAATTGTGGGACTCAAATTGGTTGCAACCAACTTTTGTGGGGGGTTTTCTTTAAACAAAGGGAGGCAGATTCTTGCCCAGAATATAGAAGTTGTTATAGAGTGAAGCTCCCTTGCCATATGGCAAGACTCACTATCTTGCCAACATTGTTATGCCTTGCTACAAAATTTAAATATATGAATTAGCAGCGTGCTTTCCTTTGTGCTCTGGATGGATGGGCATTTGTTTTTATTGCCAACCTTCAGTTTATTTAGTTTTCTTTAGTAAAGCATTTCAGCATTAATATAAAAGAGCTTCCTAAATTTGTCATATCCCTGAGCTTAATTTATAATGTAGGGACTAGACCACAGGATGGCTTTTGAATCACTCCTGTTGAAAGAAAAGTGAAATAGCCTCTTTATATGCATCTGGCTCAATGTTTTAACGTTCCACTGGCCTTCTGGATGAAAATGATATATATTCCATTATTCTTATCAGTGAAAAAAATTAAATAAATTGAGATGGGTGAGTACAAATGCAGGATATGATTAAATATGTTTGCTTCTAAAAGAACTCAGGGCTAAAAGAAGAAGCAGAGAGACTATTTTAAAAGTTGCAAAATAACAATGTTTAAAAGCAAAATTAAACCTTTTCTTATTCAAATATTTCCCAAAGAAAATCAATGCACCCTTGAAGCTTAAAATAAAGGCTGCATGACTAACAGACTTTTTTTTAATGGCAAAAGTTGTTTTCTGACAGTCTTTTGACTGCCTAGCTAAGAGTCTTCATCTGCATAGCTGAGAGTCTGATGAAAAAAAGAGTCAAATACCATGTTTGTATTTTTTAGATAATATGAAGATATGATGGTAACTTTAGCCCAAAGGGAAAAAAGTTTCAAACTGGTGAATTCATATATAAAGAATTTAGGCTAGGGATCTGAGTAAAGAAAAATCTAAGACAAGAATTGTAAATAAGAAAAACTGGATAGTTTTGAAACTTTTTCATTTAGATCACAGATGTTCTCAATTAAACTGAACAACTAGATTGAGAGGGAGGAGCAATGGAATTGATGTGCCATCCCAGCTATAACCCTCATGGTTGTCAATGCCTGAATTACTTTGCATATCAATGATATAGCAGCATCCTTTCAACTGCTTCCCCGCTCCTTTGACATCTTAATGTCCTGATTAGAGCTGGCTGAGAAATGTACTTGTCCCAGGAAGACTTTTTATGTAAGCAATTTTTTTTCCATTTACTTTCAAATATTTTTTAAAATTTATCAAGTTTTCACTGAACGATCAAAAACTGTAACATTCCAGTTCTGAATAAAACAAATTCAGTTTTTAGTTGCTGAAACTAAAAAAAATGATGAAAACCTACAGCATTTCAATAAAAACTGGAATTTTTTACTAAAATGTCTGTTTAAAAAAAAGCTCCACCCCATTGTCCATAAAAAAAACTCCACCACAACATTTTAACTAACTTTAGTTCTAATTATGCCTCTGTCCGAATTAAGGATCCAATCCTGCAGACAATTGTGCATGTGCATGACTACACTCAAGTGAATTTTGAAATCGATGGGACTACTCACATGAATCTAGTTACACATGTGCATAGATGGCTGGAATTTTCAAAGGCGCCTGAGGGGGTTAGGCATGCCATTGTCTTTCAGGCATTGACTTTATTTTATTGGCAGCATGGTCTTCTTTTAATAATTATGTGGCAAATTCTGTTATTAAAAAACGATCAAAGCTGGGAATTCTAAAGCAATTTAACACCTAGATAAACTCCACTTATTCACTTGGCAGTGGCTGAAGGTATCCCTGTTAAGTAAAATTTATGCAAGTACTGTCCCAATTAAACAGTCTGTGTGCCTAACAGTATTATTAAGTTTCAGAGTGGTAGCTGTGTTAGTCTGTATCAGCAAAAACAACAAGGAGTCCTTGTGGCACCTTAGAGACTAACAAATTTATTTGGACATAAGCTTTCATGGGCTAAAACCCACTTCATCAGATGCATGGAGTGGAAAATACAGTAAGCAGTATAAATACATAGCACATGAAAAGATGGAAGTTGCCTTACCAACTGGGGAGGTCAGTGCTAACAAGCCAGTTCAATTAAGGTGGAAGTGGCCTATTCTCAACAGTTGAAAAGAAGGGGTGAATACCAAGTGTGCCCCTAAAAAAAATTAATTTTTGTAGTGCTAATGAGGCCAATGCAATCAAGGTGGCTTATGCCCAAATAAATTTGTTAGTCTCTAAGGTGCCACAAGGACGCCCCGTTGTTTTAGTATTATTAAGCTAATTTTGTTCCTTGGGAGATGTCCCAATAGAGCCTCCATTAGATTCAGCATGTCCTAATAAATGGGAGTTCAAACACCATATAACAGCATAAGTGTGTCCAGAGATTCTGTTTTTACACCTAGTTGTTTACAGATTACTCTTTCAAGAAAAATGGCTTTTTAAGATCTCAAATCTATGCTACCACGTTTCAATAGACTCTGTAGATAAACTTCTGGCCCATAACTTCTGTGTATATGTTCTAACACCAAGCTCAGTATTTGTATTTTGTTTGGTTTCTTTGAGGTTTTCTTCTGTAGCTGTCATTTACTGTAATTTATTTAATTTGTTGTCATGTTTAGAAAGCTTGGTTTCTTCTGTTTCACAGAGTTTCCAGTCTCCTACATGTAAATAAGCCAATATCTCTCTGTACATTTTTCTAGTGTCTGACAGTCTTTCTTGGAACAGTGAGGGAGACATGAGGAGTGGGATCTATTCAGATCAGAATCAAAAACCTGTGAGAAACTCCCACTCTCCTAGAAATGACCCTCTCCGATAGGAATGTGTAGATCTGGCATTTCCTAATTTTACAGTGCTTGATTTTCCAGCCTAAACAACATCCTTTTAACATAGTTTTTTGTATGCAATATCCAAGGTGTTGTTTTTTTTAAGAAGGAAAAAGTTGAAACAAATTCACTTATTTCCAATTACAACAGCCCCCTTTCATGCATCATCAGTAGAGTTTGAACCCTGACCTTTCAACATCGCAGCACAGTTTGAACTACAGGTCTAATGACACTAGATGGCAGCAGGAGAAGGCTGTTATTTAAGTGGTTGAGTGGGGAATGGGCTGCTGGGGCCATGTTTTGCATCTCTGAGGGAGGGGGAGGTGTTGTTGGGATGTGCCCAGCCTGGACTCCTCTCCCTCACCTCTGTGACAGTGCACACTTATCTCTCATGAGCGTCTCCTGTTGAGTGGTGCGAACCTGCACTCTCTCTTTTCACGGTGTCTCATCAGCCGTTGCCCTCGTCAGGTGGGTCTCCAGTGGCTCAGCCCTCTGGTCAAGTCATGCAGAGTCAACATGTGAACGAACAAACCCCTTCCAGGGTAAATGTGCAACAGAACCTGTCCCTGTGCCCTTGGTAATGTCTTTAACCTGGTTTCTGGGCTCAGTCCTCAGCCCCTTCTGAGCTAGCTTTAAGTCTGTATCTGCTCTGATATAGAGCAGTATCCCCCGGGATTTCTCCCTGGAGACTAAGTCCTACCATTCACTTGGGCCTCTAAAGAAGCTTTATCCCCTTCTCAGGGCTTTAGCCATCCTGCCAGTGGCAGGATTCGCGCCCCCTCTCCCCCCCGCCCATTACTCCAGTTCCCAACCCAGGGACCCTTTAAATAGCAGCCAGGTGCTGCTTCCTATAATAGTTGCTGCTGCTATTCACTGAGCCACTTCCCACATAGCCCCTTTCTCTTCACCCTTACCTCAGGGCTGAAGTTCTTCCTCACAGAATGCCAGTGTCAGCAGAACCCATCTTCCGATGCTCCCCCCCACCGCCCACTTTCATTGAATAAAGCTATAATCATTGTATCAGCTTCCAAAGCAAGGAAAGATTCCCCCAGATCCGTTCTTCATTCTATCCAACTTCATGAATTAGCTCTGTTTTCCAAATCCTTTCAAAAGTGTTACTCTAGCAGTTAGAGAAAACAATTATCTTCCCAGGCAGGTGCATTGCCAGCACAATATCTTAAGTGATATTACAGAATTTTTTCCCGTTTGGTTACATTTCTCAAAGTACTTTTTAAAAGCAGCATGGATTTCATTGGCTTCTGAAGAGTCATTTGAAGACCTAGATTGCCCTTTAATGTTTTATAGTATAACTTAACAAATAGCCCCATTCCTTTCCAAATGTATGACACTTTCTGGAGAGGGTGAGCTTTCAGGGGTATGTCTACACTGCAATTAAAAGCCTGTGGCTGGCCTGTGCCAGCTGACTCAGGGTAAGGGACTCAGGCTAAGGGGATGTTCAACTGTAGTGTAGATGTTCAGGCCCAGGCTGGAGCCTGGGCTCTGGACCCCATGATGGAGAGTGTCCCAGAGCTCGGGCTCCAGCCTGTGCCTGAACATTTACACTGCAATTAAGCAGGCCCTTAGCCCAAGCCCCACAAGCCGGAGTCAGCTGGCACAGCCTTCCCATGGGCGTTTAATTGCAGTGTCGCTGTACTCCAGGAGGCCACGTGTGTTGTTTGCGCACTGGATCAACCTGTTTTGAGGTGGGGTGAGGAAAGGGGAGATGAGAAGGTCAGCCCTGTGCAAAAGGAATGAAGAGCTACCCACCCTCTCTGTGGCTGGGATTGGGGAGCTGCTCATGACGCAGCCACATGACTCACTGACATGGGTGGAGGTGGTAGTGAAGGGCCCCACCCTATCAGAGCTATTAAGGTTGCTCCCTCGCAGGAATGTGGCTTCCACCTCCAGTTACTATTTGCAAGCGTGAGGCTGGATTGAGGGAAGGAAAGAACTCTTCGGCCCAATAAGGCCTTTCCCCTGAGTGACACACATTGGTTGATGTGTGACACACTCAGCTGTGTTTCAGGACGGGAAGCCAAGAGTTCAGTTTCAAGCGAGGCAGCCCCTTTACATTTTTTCCTTGGCTAACTGACCCTTTTCCTGTATTAGAAGACTGGGGTCTGTATGACGGGGGGTGGAGGGGAGGGAGGGGGAGGAGACACACAATACATTCAGTGCCTCCCCCCCACCCCACTCCCATTTCTAAAGGCCCAGTTGCCATATAAGGGCATTTAAGTGGAACTAAGTCATAGGCTCAGCTCTGGAAATGGGAAGGGCTTGTGCAGGCTATAAAGCCAACCTGATGTAAGCTGCATCATCTGTGTGTGACCCAAGCAATCACTTCATAATAAGGCCCCTATTTAAGCACTTGCTTAAGTGCTTTGCTGAACTGGGACCTTAAAGAGCCACCACAGAGGGTACACTAAAGTCTTGGTTCAGTGTACCATTTCTGGATATATAGTAATGGTTAAAAATCTAAAATTGGGAGGGAAAGGGGGTTGGCAGCCCTCGGCAATTAGTGTATCATTCTCTTGTTGCTTGTATCAGATTAGGGGATGAAATGTAATTTAATCCAATTATGTGCTTGGATAGAGTGAATGAGTAATCAGGAGCAGGAAAATCCAGAGTTGGATATTGCCTGTACTGTATGTTATCTATCTGCATTTCTAATGTACCCACCCCTGTAGTATCTGGGTTAAAATAAGCACCTATTTTCACACCACAGCGAGATAGTGGGGCTGGACAGCTTCGCAGATGAGCTGTAAAATGTGTAGGCACCAAAGCAGGCTCCGAGCCTGTGAAGGGATCTATTAATGAAGGGTGTTATAGTGGTTGGAGATAGGATAATTATTGTTATTGTGTTTGAACGGAATAGTTGGGAGTTAAGACCCAGAGGAAAAGGAGAACCAGGAAGTGGGATACTGATGGGATTGTTAGCTGCACTTACATGGAGACTCAATGTATAACATGCAAGTTATCAGCTAAATAACTCGCCCAAGGTCACAAACAGTGTTCCATGGACCAACGACAGTTCACAGAGGACTATGGAGAGTTGGTGTGTCACATGGTGCCTGCCTCGGCTCCATATTCCCACTTGCTACATCATCCTAAAAGAATCTAAATACATGGCATATTTTCCTACTATTACTTTTCATGTGACCAACATGACCAATTGCAACACACTTGTTACATGCTTGCCAGTGACCATCTACTTTCCCACATTGCCATCCCTCTGTTCCAAACATGTGACCCCAGATCTCTCAGGGACGGCATAAACAAGAGTCTTGATTATTCTGAGGGACCATTTGTTATAACGGGGATGAGCAGAACGATTTGGTAAGCATCTTGGAGCCCAATAGTGTGTTGGGTTGAGCTGCTTGTAACTGAGGTTACCAGGAGGACTGAAAGCTGGGAGGAGAATGATGCTGGATTTTTCCCGTAGAAGGTGTGGGGAGTAAAATGATTTTGCTTACGAGTAGGAAATTTTGTGACTGAGGTTTTGGCAACTGCAGGTAGGCACATAAAGCTTATTGGTCCCATATGAAGATTTGGAAAAGGGGGAACTGACAGTTGTGTGTGTACTCCTTTTGTCAGTATGTTTTATCTACCCTAGGAATGCTCAGGAAGATGAAATGCATCAGAGTTCTCTCAATTAACTATCTTATCAAAATATACAATATCCTTCCAGAGGTCTTCAACCTTCACAATGCCCAGTGCATGGTTTGGCTAATCAGACTTTGCAGCAAACACCTTAAAAGATTAACTTTAACTTTAAAAGAATTTGAACAGTCCAGAAGTAATGAAATTGCCAGGCATTATGTTCTCACTATGTCTTTCAGTTACCTGTCTAAACAGTAGCTGAGACTCTAACAATACCCTCAAACTGTGAACTTAAATAACAAACACCAGAAACATCCTCACTGTGTTTTCTGGTTACTTTCTCCAACTTCCCTGCATCACCTCGGTCATGTCTAGTTTGAGCCGCATCTCTTTGGCTTTCATTCATGACCTAGTCTCAGACTAACACTGAGTCAGAAAACTGAGTGCACCAAAATAGGAGGCTCACTGATGGCCTTGAATACAAGCTCTGTGACTGCTCAGCCCACAATTCACTGAACTCTGCACTGTCACAGTTCACAGCCCATGTTAAGACTATTTTGTGAAAACACAGACTGTGACTTCAAAGACAGTATTGTCTCATTGTTTCCTTGTGCTCTCTCTGCTTGTCACTCTGCATTTCACTAGTTGCATCTTGTCCTATATACATAGATTGTAAGATTTTTGGAGCAGAGACTGTCTTTTTCTTCTGTGTTTGTACAGTGCCTAGCACAATGAGGTCCTCATCCATGCTTGGGACTCTTAGGTGCTACTGCATGAAAGAGAGCCACATTTGACATCTGCATCCCATTATCTGGTTTTATTTACCTGACCAAATCCTAGTGTATGATTGGTAAAATGAACATCCAAAATACACAATCATTAACGTATTACTTAATTAATAATTTTAATTTAACCAATAATATTCATTTTACCAATTGGTTAATGGAAATGGAGGAAGACCCTCCATTTTCTTGTGCTTTGCCCAGTCTTGTTTAATTCATCCTTCTAAGATCGCATTGAACTCGACTGGCCACAACACTAGAAAATGTGCCCAAGAGAACAATATTGCCCCAGTAGCAGGATGGCCTAGATGATCTAACAGGTCTTTTCCATTGCTGATTTAGATTTCTCTCTGTGACTTCTAGGAACACTGTGCAGCCAAAGCACCCATTATCTGGCATGCACAGTGTCTATAAATAGATACGTATCTCAGAACAAAGAGAGACAGAACAAACCATTAAGTGTTGACTCATTAATTAACATATTGATTCTTACTTGTTTCATGGTATATCGAATGGTAATTTATAGTTCTCCAGAAGCTACCTCATCTTACAGACACTGCAGTGACTAAATACACATGTGCAGGGCCACAGCCAGGGTGGGGCGAGTAGGGTGCAAAGCCGTGGGGGATGGAAAAATGAAGTGGAGAAACGAAGGGGACAAAATGGTAAAGGTCACAAATATACTTGCTCGCTCCTGGTGCTAAAATGCCTAGTTATGGCTCTGCACATGTGCAGTATGGAGGCTAGTATATTTACTATTAAATTATATAAACAAGATTCTGGAATTGTTTTGTATCAGGAAGGAGACCACAAGCATAAAAACAAAGGCATTAACACACAAAAGCAAAAAATAATAATTATGAGAGACTTTTTAATGTATATGTTATTTTAATTGTATGCCATCAATTATATTTACTGAGGGGCTCCCCTATATTTATATAGCAAAAGTTTCATAAGAGCAGGCTTTCTTGGAAATAACCTTTTACTTTTTCTGTGGGATATCACGGAGAGAGTCTTAATTTCTCAGAACTGATATGTCCACTCTCATACTAGGCCTCATAGATAGACACTGATTGCAGGCCAAAAGATCCAGTCACCAGTTTAATATTGTCCCAGCACTCTACAAGTCTTGGAAATAAAGTTTAATTTCTAGCAGACTGAAAAGAATGGCTTTATGAGGGATTAATTTTCCATATCCAGTCACTACAATTAGGAAGAAATTATGTATTCTCACATTTGTATAATGTGAAATCATGAAGACTAGCCAATCTTGAAGGTAGCATGTGGAAAAATTAAGTGCAAGAAAGCTCTGGTTAAAACTTGTTGCCCCACCTTGTTCATACCCAACTCTTATTGCCAACATGTAAAAATCCCTCTAAAGTCTAAAGACTGGTGCTGAGTGTCAAGTCCAAAGGTACCTGATATTAGCAAAGGGGTGGATAATTTCATGATCATTAACAATATTCACATAATTACATGAGCTAAGATAAGAGTAATCAAACCTCATGCTCCTGGAAGCTTAGTGATCAACCTTGTAAGGGTCAGGAAAGGATTTCCCCTCTGGCTTCCACAGATATATTACAGCATTGCAAAAAGTAATTAACTATGTATATTATGGACTAAAAGAATGAGGGAGGAGATGGGTGGACTGCTTTTCAGGAATATTAGGCATGGATCACTTCTGGAGATTGGTTAGGTTTGATGGAGTGATAGTCTCATCCACTAGGACAATTCCTAGGTTTAAACTCTACATTTTCAGTGGTGCCCTGAGTCCTAGCCAGCCAACTCACATTTAAGACAAAATCCATCCAAGCTCCTAAAAATCATCCTTATCCCGAACCCTTCTTCTTGGGCCTGGAGGGCCCAAGACACAATAGAACCACTGCAGGAAGTGGGGTGTAAGCACTGGCTGAGGAGACAGAGGGTGAATGTCACCCTTTGTGAGAACCGTGAAATCAGCTGAAATTTATTTTTATGAATATAACTCATGAGTAAGTCTACGATTATGTCACAGAGGCCATGGAATCTGTGACTTCCATTGACCTCCATGGCATTTTCTGCCCCGGGACTGGAGCTCCCAATCCCCTCCCTGGTGGGGGGGACCATGCAGCTGCTCAGCCACAAGGGGTTGCAGGGGGACCCCCCTGCACAGTTGCCTAGCCACAGCGGGCAGCAAGGGGACCCTGCAGCTCCCAGCTTTGGCAGGGGACCCCCCAGAGCTCCCAGCTGCCATGAGGAGTGAGGGGACCCTGCAGCAGCCCAGCTCCTGTGGGAGGTGGGGAACCCTGGGGCTCCCAGCCACCGCAGGTGGCGGGGAATCCTCTGGAGCTCCCTGCTGCCATGGGAGGCGGGGCCCCCTCAGAGCTGCTCAGCTGCCGCACAGGGGGGACCCCAGAGCTCACTGCAGCGGTGGGGGACACCAGAGCCCCAGCAGCAGTGGGTGCTGAACCTGCGTCCCCATTTTGTCAAGGATATTTTTAGTGAAAATCAGGGACAGGTCACAGGCTTCTGTGATTTTTTGTTTATTGCCCGTGACCTTCCATGACTTTTCCTAAAAATATCCGTGACAAAATCATAATCTTACTCATAAGATACAGTGAGGAACTACTACAACAGTTAATTCCAGCTCTATCCACTCAGATATGTGATCCTGTCCATTGCAGAGTGTAGCTCTGGGAATCGGGCCTCCAGGCATGTTCCTATGCAGGGGAGTTTGGAAGGTGAGGGAACAGGGATTAACCAGGTGACTACTGGAGGATCTTTTAGGGCTTCAATGGTTTATTTAAAGTCTCTTTCTGCTACTTAAAAATGCGATTGTTGATTTGCATTTGGCGAGTACATTTCCATGATCAGTAAGCCAAAGTGGCCTGTTTGAAATGTTCCTGCTGTTCAGAGCTGAACAGAGCAAGAATACAGCAGAAAACCAGCAACATTAAACACACTTGAAAGCGGCCCCAGTCTGGCCCAGATACACATAGAAACAACACACCCACTGGAGTTAATAAGAATGGTGCACACTTCTCGGAGTAGACCTAAGCCCATTAGGCCTCTGGTGAGTTACCAGCAGCACTCCGTAATTTTGTGGACAGAAGTTTCTACAAACTGTCCCAGAGGGTGTTGCTGGCACAGAGGTCAGTCATAACCCTGCCTCCCTCCCCCAGGCATTAAGTACAGTTTTTTTAGAAAATTAAAATAGCCATTGTCACATACTGGATCCTTTATCGACCATTCATAAAACCCCCAGATCTGAGCATTTATTCTTTAAAAATAAAATGTTTTAAAAGGGCAGTTCAATAATCTTGTACATTTGTACTTGCTACGTAATTTCAATCAGGGAACATTATACAAATACAACATATATTGTGGTCCAGGGTGGCTCTGGTGTGACCTCAATAGCTGGTCCATATTTTGCTAGGTAGATTCACTGGCCCTTGTCCCGCACAGCAGTTGGAGCTATTCTAGCCGGAGGACTGCAATAGTGGCCACAGAGTAATTCAGCTGCTGTTTTTGTGCTAGACCCTCCCTTTTCCAATCCCAGTTACTCCAATTTGAGTCAAATACTGCCCTTCTTAGGGCAGTGGTCTCCAAACTTTTTCTGTCGCAGCCCCCAACCCCCGTTACCAGTAATGGAATCTATCCGCATACCCCTGGGAGCCACTGTCAGGAGCCAGGCCAGGGGACGGAAGCGGAGCTGCCGTCAGGAGCTGGGGCTGTAGCTGTGGGGAGGGGGGCCAGGCTGTGGTCAGGACCAGAGCTGGGAGCGGAGCCCAGGCTGGGTCCAGAGCAGAGCTGGAGCAGAGTGGGGCTGGGTGGCACTCCTCCTCGCCCCCTGTGGCGGGGGCTGGCCTGGGCTTCTCTGTGCCCCCCTTAGAGGGCACACCCCACAGTTTGGGGACCTCTGCCTTAGGGGTTGCACATATAGAAGTGTGGGTAGAATGTGGTTCCAAATGTTTAGTGCCACAAAATGACAAGTGTTTTTTGGGGGGGTTCGTTAGCTCTTCCATGCCTGGCTTTTCTGACTCCTACCAACAAGTTCTGGCTGATAGCGAGAATTATTAACTTTGAAAGCAGCACAAAATTGTAGGCTTTTTGTGCTCTGAAAAGAAAGAGCATGGGATAAAAACCACCTAAGATCCTGAAATACAGAAAATAGGTCTGTTATTTCAGTAGCCTTTCACTGCTAAAGACATAGGTTAATAAAATCTCCTTGGGCCACAAATGAAAGTGAGTAAGGCATTCTCATCCCAGTACTGTATATATCACAAAACCATCTTACAATTTGGTGCAATTGACAGTCTTATTAAGGAGAGACCCTGGACTAGAATTTTAAGGGGGGGGGCTGTGGAGGAGAACTGAAGGTTGCATTGGCAGAGTTGTGAATGGACACATGCACTTTCCCCACCTGGACCTTTGCAAGGTGTAGCTCATGCAGTTAGTCCTTTATCTTAAAATGACTACTAAATTACAGAGACAAGGTGGGTGAAGTAAAAACAAGCTTTTGAGCCACACAGAGCTCTTCTTCAGGTCTGGAAAACTGTCACAGTTAAATACAGGGTAGAAGAGATTGTTTAGCATAAGTAGTTAACACATATTTCAAGGGACCATTCAAAGTGAAGTGGCCCATTAACATCCCTTCCAGTCATAGGGAGGAAAGGAGAGAGGGGGAAAGTAGCTGGGGTGGGGGGCTGTTAGTGGATTACAGACTGTTGTAATAAGCCATAAATCCAGTGTCTCTACTCAGTCCATGATTTTTAGTGACTAGTCTCTATATCTGACCTATCTGTCCTCATCCTCAAAAGAAACCAACACAATAACATGTTCAAAAGATGAGCTGGGAGCTTAAATTCATAACTTTGCTAGACACTAAAAATCATGGACTGAAGACACTCTAAGCTGATGGGAGAGAGCTCTCCCGTCGACTTAATTACTCCACCTCCATGAGAGGCGGTAGCTACGTTGGCAGGAGAAGCTCATACGTTATACCGAAGTAGGTGGTAGTGTAGACAAGCCCAAAGTTAATAAAAGATATTATCTCACCCACCTTATCGCTCAAATATCCTGAGACCAACATGACTACAACAACACTGCATACTAAATTACACACATTTTTTAAACAGAAGCAACTAAAGGAAAATAAAGTGAAGTAGGTTCCTTTAGCCTCACAGTCTTCTTCCAATCCAGTATTTCTTTCTGCCTAAGAAATACTACTAAACTGCTTAAAAAGTAGGACAAGTAAGTTAATGGCTAGGTATCTTATCATATCAGTCAGCTTCTTTTAACATACCAGTCCTTATCAAAATTCAGCAGCCCTACTAATTCAGTCCCCTGCAATCAGCAAGAAAGCAGCAGCACTCCACAGATCTTTGATCCATCATTCCTAAAAATCATAGGCTATTACTGCATGCAGACTAAAGCATAGGAGGTTGGTTTTTTTATTTCAGCAGTTTTGCCCATGACATTTGTTCTGCTTGTCCATACTCCATAGCACATACTCGATCACACTGCTTACTTTGCAACACACACTAGAGCTACCTATAACATGAAACATTGAACTTCCTTGGGGTACTGCCACAGACCTCCCCATTAATGTTACTGTCAATGCATTCTGACACTGCACGTCTTTTGTCTGGCAACTTTGGGATAGCCTTGTGGACATGGCCAATTTATAGCACATGTTGAAACAATCATGCATCTTTATAAATAAATATTACATGTACAGCGCTTTGAAGTACAAAACGCCCTAAAGAGCTATGCCATATTTATCACAATTCTATATTATACTTCCACCCTTCTGGGAGAGGCTGGAACATTACAACCCAAATTTTAAAAAGTGTGCACTAACTTTTCATGTCTGGGGTTTTGAGTGTCCAATTTGAGACAACCGGGGCCTAATTTTCAGAGGTGTTGAATGGCCCCAACTTCAGCTGAAATTGGTGACAGATGGAAGTGCTCTGAAAATCACCTTTCATTAGTTGTCTGTCTTAAGCTCTGATCCTGAAAACACTTACACAGGTGCTTAACTTTACACAATGCGACTAGCCCCATGAGTTCAGTGGGGTTCTGCGCCCATACAGGGATACACTCATACGGCGCTCATTGCAAGAACAGAGTCTAGACTGCAGCTGTTCAGGCCAGGAACTCTAGGCACTTACATATCAGTGCTGCATGTAGCACGGTGGGGAAATTAAACAATAAATAAAAAGTGGTACATACACATGCATTATTTTGCATGGAGTTGTTTTCACCAGTTTTCAGTCTTCACTGCCTAAAAAACCCTACTGTTTACTACTTCACCAGTTGCTTCCTTCACTTTATTTAAAAATTGTAATGTAAGCGTACAAGACAGTGTAATTTAATTTCCTAGGAAACAATGGTTTTCAATTTTGTTCTGTAAATAATGGAAATACTAGACTAGAATGCCCTAACCTGGATGTTGACAAAAACAGTCAGAACAATGTCCCTTGTGATTTTAAATTTTATGAGCATGGCAGATTATGGATTAGAATATATTGGCAGGGGCTGAAAAGGGTCAGTCACAGACTTGCCCATTCTCATTTGCTTTGGATTCATTTTAAATATTTTTTGTGTGTGAAGAAGTCTTTTGCATTCTATTGCACAGAGACATTTAAAATCTCCTCTCTTCATTCCCTATGGGAGGTGGAAGCAGATGCAGTCAGGCACACTGAGGGAGTGGGGAGCTGGTAGCATAGCAGTGGGAGCCATAACTCAGTCAAACCCTGGGTGGTATCACAAGGAGATTAATATTGGGAGACGCAACACAAGGGAGACTGGAAGGTGGATTGTAGAGAAAGAAGAAATAAGGAATGGAGAGAAAGCATTCTCCGAGATGCCCAGCGGTGGGACTCGGAGCGATGGAGAGGTTCACTGAGAACCAGCAATGCAAGGTATGAGTCCTGACTGGGTCCCACAAGGACCCCGGAATGAAGAGAAAAAGCTAAGTTCCCACGTTGGAACCCTCTACTACCTATAAAGGACCCTTAGTCTCCCATAGTAGAACCCCTGCTGTGATCCCAGAGAAACCAGATAGACCAGGCAATGGCAGGATATGCCACCCCCGGCTTCTGCACAATGAGGCAGGAAGTGCTTCTCCTGCAGACAGGTGGGCCGCTTCTGTATGTAAGCGGGGGAATGGTCCTGCTATTGTGGGGAACGTTCCTGGCTTCTGCACTACCCCGGTGAAATGGGCTAGCAAAAGGATCTGGGGCCTCGCTCCCACTTCCTTTACCCAGAAGCCTCCTTGCCCTCAAGGACTCCCCTTGCACTCTCCTATCTGGCAGAGTCCTTGTAACCCCAAGAAGGCTGGGTGCAGGATTCCTGGGGGCTCGACCCCCAAAATGGCTGTGGTCACCTAGGACAAGGGCTAGGGTGTCCCCACTCCGGGGTGCTCTCTCTGCACCGGACACTTCCCTGACCCACTGATCATTACATACAATTTAAAGCAAATACAGTTTATTTAATCAGCAATTAATTTAAAAGAAGAAGGATGAAAAATAGGAAAGGTTAAAGGAAAACACATCACGCCGCTCTGTGGCAGGGAACATTTCAAACAGTGACTCTGGAATGTCAGGGCAGTTCACAGTCTGTTCCTTGTAGGTCCCAGGCCTCCTTCTCAGGCCCTGGCTCTGCTGAAGGGATTCTGTGGGTTGGACACTTGCTCTGGTGGTGGCCACACACCTCTGGACTTTGGGTGGTGGGACCCTTCTTCCCCGCATTAGCCCCCCATCGGGTTAAGAACCCTCTCCCAGGCTGGCCTGGAAGGACCCTGGGCTGGGCGTGTCTTTCTGCGCTGGGCCCTTTGCCCAGGGTCCCCCCTTGGCCGGCTACTCCAGCCCCAGCTCCACTGTTCTAGCTCCGGCTCCACTCTGCCCCAGCGCTGATGCTACTACTTTGCCTCCAGCCCCCTGGGCTACTTCTCTGGCCCCTCTGGCTCTGTGGCTGCAGCTCTGCTCCCAGCACAGGGTCTGCTCTCTCAGGGCTGTGTCTCTGGCCCCTTTGGATCTGGCCCAGGCCCAGCTCTGTTCCCCAGCTCAGCTTGGGCCCCTGCTTCCTCCTTAGCTCGGCCCCACTCTGTCTGACCCAGGCAATTCTAGCTCACACAGAGGATGGGACCCACCCTGGCCTCCTGACTGCCTGATTCGCCTGCCGGCCCTGTCAATCAGGCTGACCTGGAGCGTTGGCCTCTCCCCATTGTTCCTGGGGACTGTCAATCTCAGGGTCCTGATTTCACATCGACCCGTCCCCTTTTAGTACTGGGAGCTAGCCAACCAAAACACCCCCATGGAATGTTAGTAAGGGGACAACAGTTCCCTTACATGTAGGGACAGTCCCTATATGGAATTTGACTATGGGCAAGTATGGACTGCAGAATCTAGGACCTGTAAGAAGAGCCCCACCAAGTGAGTACTCCCAGTGTGGGTAGAGGCTAAGAAAGTAATAGGGCTGATCGACTCAGGATGTAATCAGACCCGGATTCATCTGCAACTCATAGACCCAGGGAACAACAGCAGAGGAACGATCTTCCTCTATGGGGATGTAAGGCCCTACCCCACACAGCAAGTATGACTGCAGCTAGGGGGGTATATTCAGTGAATATATGGGTGGGCGTAGCATCTGTGTAGGGCCTACCCAATTATACTAGGCAGGGACAGGGAGTGTTTCAATGAGATCCTGGCAAAACAAGCAAATCTACAATCACCAGACCAGAGTCACTCCATTATAGAACCTTCATGGGTAGGGGTGAGCGAACTAGAAAACTCTGGAGAGGGGCCATCAAACCATGGCCCAACCCTCATTCCATCCAAGGCCTCAGCCCAAAGCTGAGATCTATAATGACCATGCAGATATTCTAGCCTGAGACTCTAACTTTGTGCAGGAACAACAAGTGGATCCCACCCTCTCCCACACGTGTGGCCAGCTAGCTGTGGTAAACGGAGAAGTCATAGACCCCCAGAGAGAGACAATGGCCCTGTTTCAAACTACATGGAAAATGACTTTATTGTATAGAGTGAGCAAGACAGACTGGAGAAACTAGGGCCCAACTGCTAGTCCCCAAAATGTATATGCAGGAGGTACTCCACTTGGCCCATGAGGTTCCCTGCGCAGGACATCTAGTTAGGGAGAAAAAAGTTGACCACCTCACAGCTTGCTTTTACTGGGGTGTTCCGTGATGTTGCAGATTACTTTGCATCTTGCCTGGACTGCCAACTCTCAGGGGCTTGGTGGGGTCAAATGGGCACCTCTTGTCCCACTGCCCCTAGTTGAAACTTCCTTTGAGAGGATAGATTAGATCTAGTTGGTGCCTTAGAAAAGACCTCAGCAGGCTATCAATATATATTGGTAACAGTGGATTATGCGACATGTTACCTAGAAGCCATTCCCTTGCAATCTATCAACATAAGCACGTTAATGAAACTCTTTGCCAGGGTAGGCCTGCAACAGGAAATCTTGACCGACTAGAGACCCAACCGTACGTCCAACCTGATTGTCTCCTGAAGATACGCAAATTAAAAACTTTGGTCTACTGTCTGCAGACAGATGGCTTAGTGGAACATTTTAACAAGACCCTCAAGGGGATGTTGAAGAGGTTTGTCACCAGACCTCAAGCAATGCAATCAGCTGTTGCCCCCATTCCTATTTGCTATCCAGGAGGTTCCCCAACCATCAAAGGGTTTCTTCCCCTTCCAGTTGTTATATGACCAACAGCCCCAGGGCATCTTTGATTTATTATGGGAATCCTGGGAAAGCTAGGGACCATGAGCAGAAAACCTAGGCAATATGTCCTTCAGTTGCACAAGCACTTTAAAAGGTGTGCGGGGGGGGGGGGGGGGGGGGCTTTGCCCGTGAAAACCTACAGGAGACCTAGCAACATCAGGCAGTGATGTACAATCATGGACCCATTTACAAGAATTCAAGCTGGGGGGCTTCTGCTATTGTCGAGAAGAGACCAAGCTACTGGTCCAATGGCAGGGGCCTTTTGAGGTGTTGTGACACACAGGCCCCATTGAATATAAGGTACGACAACCAGGAAAAAGAAAAAAGACACCCAAATCTATCGTGTCAACCTACTAAAGGCCTGGTGTGACAGGGAAGCCTTCTTTATCACCCACCTCACCACTGACTTGGAACTAGGACCTGAGATTCCAACAACAGAGGCTGATAATGCTGTCAAGTTGGGAGAGATGCTTGAACAAAAAGCCCAGATGGATCAGTTGGTATAAGCATTCCCTCGGGTATTCCCCTTCCCTCCTGGGTGTACCCACCTGATGTATCATCATAGTGAGACCAACCCTGGACAGACAATGAGGGAGAACCCTGGACCCCTACCCAAGAAGATGTGGGATACTGTCAAGACCAAACTCCAAGCAATGCTAGACTGGGCATAATGGAGGAATCCCACAGTGAATAGTGAAGCCACACAGTTCTCATCCCAAAGCCCAATGGCACAAAAAGGCTTTTCATTGACTTCCACAAGGTCAACACGATCTTGAAGTTTGATGCATACCCCATGCCACAGGTGGATGAGCTACTGGAACAGCTCAGGGCAGCCAGATACCTGTTCACAAGTGACCTGACAAAAAGCTGCTAGCAGATCCCATTGACTCCAGATTTCAGGGAAAAGACAATGTTTACCACACCCTTTGGACTATACCACTTTCTGACCATGTCGTTTGGACTTCATGGGGAGGCCACAACCTTTCATAAGAAAATGGTTTGGGTGTTATCTAGACAAAATAGTAATATATAGCCCAGTTTGGGATAGCCATCTACACCTCATCACTATGGTACTAAAGTCAATTGCCAAAGCCAGCCTGCCGTCCAACTCGGATAAGTATAGATTCAGAAAAACACGGTTACTCACCGTAGTAACTAGTGTTCTTCGAGATGTGTTGCTCATATGTATTCCAGTTAGGTGTGCGCGCGCGGCGTGCACGATCGTCGGAAGATTTTTACCCTAGCAACACTCGGTGGGCCGGCTGGCGCCCCCTGGAGTGGCGCCATTAGGTGCCCCGATATATACTGCAGCCGGCCCATCGCCCTCTCAGTTCCTTCTTGCCGGCTACTCCGACAGTGGGGAAGGAGGGCGGGTTTGGAATACATATGAGCAACACATCTCGAAGAACACTAGTTACTACGGTGAGTAACCGTGTTTTCTTCTTCGAGTGCTTGCTCATATGTATTCCACTTAGGTGACTCCCAAGCCATTCCTAGGAGGCGGGGTCGGATTGTGATACGGCAGAGTTTAGGACCGCCGAACCAAAAGCGGCGTCGTCTCTAGAATGTTGCACTATGGCATAGTGCGAGGCAAAAGTGTGTACTGACGACCATGTCGCGGCCCTACAAATCTCTTGGATAGGTATGTGTGCCAGGAAGGCAGACGACGAGGCCTGAGCTCGGGTAGAGTGGGCCGTAGTGTGCATGGTGGGGACACCTGCCAAGTCATAGCATGTGCGGATGCACGAGGTGATCCATGACGAGATGCGGTGAGAAGAGACGGGAAGGCCTTTCATCCGGTCCGCCACGGCGATGAACAGCTGGGTCGATTTCCGGAACGGCTTTGTCCTCTCGATGTAGAAGGCGAGGGCTCTCCGGACATCCAGGGAATGGAGTTGCTGCTCCTTCCTGGAGGCATGGGGCTTAGGATAAAAGACAGGTAGAAAAATGTCTTGGTTAATATGGAAGGCCGACACTACCTTGGGCAGGAAGGCCGGGTGTGGCCTGAGCTGTACTTTATCCCTATGGAACACCGTATAAGGTGGTTCCGAAGTAAGCGCTCTGAGCTCAGAGACGCATCTAGCCGAGGTGATGGCTACTAGAAAGGCCGTTTTCCATGAGAGATACAGCATGGAACAAGTGGCCATGGGCTTGAATGGGGCACCGATGAGCCTGGTAATAACTAGGTTGAGGTCCCATGTAGGGACCGGGCTGCGCACCAGCGGGTGTAGCCGTTCTAACCCCTTAAGGAACCTGGTGACCATGGGGTTGGAGAAAACAGAACCCGCCCCGTCCCGGGGGTGAAAAGCTGAAATTGCCGCTAGGTGGACTTTTAGCGACGAGAGAGCCAGACCCTGCTCCTTTAGTGAGAGGAGGTAGTCCAGTATGGTGTGAACCGGCACCTGCAGGGGGTTAAGGCCCCGAGTGCCACACCACAAAGAAAAACGTTTCCACTTAGCTGAGTAGGTGGACCTGGTGGAGGGTTTCCTACTGCTCAGCAGAACGTGCTGGACCGGGCTGGAACATTGTAGCTCCGACGGGTTCAGCCATGCAGCAGCCACGCCGTGAGGTGAAGGGACTGCAGGTCGGGATGATGGAGCCTGCCGTGCTGCTGCGTGATCAGGTCCGGCCATCGCGGTAGAGGGATCGGGTCTGTCACGGACAGGTCCAGGAGCGTGGTATACCAGTGTTGCCTGGGCCACGCTGGAGCAATCAGGATCATTCTGGCCTTGTCCCTGCGTAGTTTGAGCAGGACTCTGTGGACCAGTGGAACTGGTGGGAAGGCATAGGCCAGGTTGTCTGTCCAAGGATGGAGAAAAGCGTCTGTCAGGGAGCCTGGGGAGCGACCCTGGAATGAGCAGAACACTTGGCATTTCCTGTTCTCGCGAGTCGCGAAGAGATCTATCTGGGGAAACCCCCACTTCTGGAAGACAGAGTGGATGACGTCTGGTCGAATGGACCACTCGTGAGTTTGAAAGGACCTGCTCAGGCGGTCCGCCAAGGTGTTCTGGACTCCTGGGAGAAACGAGGCCACGGGGTGAATGGAACGGGCTATGCAAAAGTCCCAGAGCTGAGTTGCCTCTCGGCCGAGGGGAAGGGAGTGTGCCCCTCCCTGTCTGTTGATGTAATGCATGGCCGTCGTGTTGTCTGTAAGAATGGAGACACAGCGGCCCTGTAAGTGTTGAGCGAAGGCTTGGCAGGCAAGACGTACCGCTCGGAGTTCTCTGACATTGATGTGTAATGTCAGCTCCTGCTCCGACCACAGGCCCTGCGTTTGGAAGTTCTGCAGGTGAGCCCCCCAGCCGAGGGATGACGCATCCGTAGTCAAGGCACGGGAAGGCTGAGGTGGATGAAAGGGAACACCTGACATCACATGTGCGGGGTCCAGCCACCAGTTGAGGGGGGCTAGGACTTGCGGTGGGACCATCAGAATCATATCGAGGTTGTCCCTGTGTGGCCGGTATGCGGAGGCCAGCCATGCTTGGAGGGGCCGTAGGCGTAACCTGGCGTGAGCTGTCACGAAGGTGCATGATGCCATATGACCCATGAGGCTGAGGCAGCAGCGGGCTGTTGAAGTTGGGAAGGCTTGGAGGCTGCGTATGGCGGCTGCAAGCGTTTGAAAGCGAGCCTCTGGGAGGAATGCCCTGGCGAGGGTAGAGTCCAGTATTGCCCCTATGAAGTCTATTCTCTGTGTTGGGACCAAAGTGGACTTTTCTACGTTTAGTAAGAGGCCCAGACGGTTGAACATGTCCATGGCCTTGCGAATGTGAGACTGGACCTGGTTGGCGGAGTTGCCACGGAGGAGCCAGTCGTCGAGGTAGGGGAATACCTGAACTCTTTGACGCCGAAGGGCGGCTGCTACCACTGCCATGCACTTTGTGAAGACTCTCGGTGCTGTTGAGAGGCCGAATGGCAGGACTGCGAACTGGAAGTGTCTCTGGCCCACTACGAAGCGCAGGAAGCGTCTGTGAGGTGGGTAGATGGCAATATGGAAATACGCGTCCTTCATGTCGAGGGCGGCGTACCAGTCTCCCTGATCCATAGAGGGGATAATAGTGCCCAGGGAGAGCATACGGAATTTCAACTTTACCATAAACTTGTTGAGACCCCGTAAGTCCAGGATAGGACGTAGCCCCCCCTTTGCCTTTGGGATTAGGAAATAACGGGAGTAGAATCCCTTGCCTCTGAGATCCCTTGGGACCTCCTCCACCGCTCCTACAGTAAGGAGTTCGTGCACCTCCTGGGTAAGGCGTTGCTCGTGAGAAGGGTCCCTGAAGAGGGACGGGGTGGGAGGGTGGGACGAAGGCGGGGAGACGAACTGCAGTCGGTATCCCCCCTGGACGGTATGTAAGACCCAGCGGTCCGTGGTGATATTCGACCACTCCGGGGAGAAGGGGGAGAGGCGGTTCAGGAACAGGAGTGCAGGATCGGTATGGACTGGTACTCCGGCCTCGAGCGCCCCTTCAAAAATTTTGTTTGGGCCCCGACGATGGCTTGTGGGGGCCCTGCCTCTGGCCGGTCTGCCGGCCAGGCTGCTGTCTCCTACCCCCTCGACCACGCGGCCTCCTGTAAAAGTCTTGACGTGGTGGGGGAGGGAAGTAGGTGCGTCGCACGAACGGCCGGAAGGGCCTGCGCTGCGTCGCGGGGGTATGCATCCCCAGCGTGCGGATGATGGTACGACCGTCTTTTAAGGTCTGCAGCTTAGGGTCTGTCTTCTCCGAAAACAGGCCCTGCCCGTCAAAGGGTAGGTCCTGGATAGTATGCTGGACCTCTGCTGGGAGGGTGGAGGATTGCAACCAGGAGATGCG
Source organism: Chelydra serpentina (assembly GCA_037349315.1). Classification (NCBI taxonomy): domain Eukaryota; kingdom Metazoa; phylum Chordata; order Testudines; family Chelydridae; genus Chelydra; species Chelydra serpentina. The sequence goes on from JBAIAC010000010.1 coordinate 53,931,230, forward strand.
CCGCATGGCGACTCCGGAGGCGATGGTTCTGGCAGCGGAGTCGGCGATGTCCAAGGAGGCCCGCAGCGACGTCCTGGCCAGCTTTTTGCCCTCCTCCACGAAGGCTTTATACTCCTGTCTGGACTCTGGAGGTATAAGCTCTTTGAATTTCTCCATCGAGACCCAGGTGTTATAACCGTAGCGGCTCAGGAGTGCCTGTTGGTTCGCCGCACGAAGCTGTAGGCCCCCTCCTGAGTAGATCTTCCTGCCAAACAAGTCTAGGCGCTTGGCGTCCTTTGACTTTGGGGCCGGGGCTTGTTGGCCGTTCCTCTCCCTCTCGTTGATGGATTGGACCACCAACGAACATGGAGGGGGGTGCGTGTAAAGGTATTGAAAGTCCCTCGGGGGGGCCATGTACTTTCTCTCTACCCCCCTGGCAGTGGGGGGTATTGATGCTGGCGTCTGCCAGATGGATGTGGCGTTGGCAAGGATGGTACGCACAAAAGGTAAGGCAACCCTAGTGGGGGCATTGGTCGTCAGGATGTCCACCACGGGGTCCTCTAGTTCAGGGACCTCTTCTATCTGGAGGTCCATGTTTAGGGCCAACCTGCGGAGCAGGTCTTGATGGTCCCTGAGATCAATGGGGGGTGGGCCGGATGATGATGCTCCAGCCACTGCCTCGTCAGGAGAGGAGGAGGAGGACAGGCCTTGGGCGAGCGGGTCCTCGACGGGTACCTCTTCGGAGCCCAGGGCTGGGGGCTCCGGTTCTGGCTGTTCTACCTCTGGCGGAGGCCTGGAGACTGTAGCCTCTGGAGGTCGGGAGACTGTAGCCTCTGGCGCTCTACGCTCCAACGTGGTTGAGGTAGGAGCTCTTGTTGGTACCCTCTGGGCTTCGTAGTAGGCCATGGGGGTCCAAAATGGCCACCGCTCCTGAACCTGCCCGGTCTCTGGCAGGTGACCCTGGTCGCTGATGGTGCGCTCCTCCGCATAGAGGTCGCTGCCAGCTCTGGAAGAGCGGGATCCAGAACGCGAAGGCCAGGGTGGGGCAGAGTAGCCATGCAGTGACGTCTGCGTGGCCAGGGTCTGCCTCCTTGGTGGGGTCCGGTGCCGGGATGGTATCCGGTACCGGGAGCCTGATCGGTGCCGGGATGGTGTCCGGTGCCGGGAGCCGGATCAGCGTCGAGAGCCGGATCGGCGCCGGGATGGGGACCGGCGTCGAGAGCCGGATCGGAGGCGGGACCTGGATCGGTACCGGCGATGATCTCGGTATCGTGACACGGATCGGGACCTGGAACGTCTCGGCGATCTGCGCGTCGACCGGCCGCGGGACCGGGAGCGGCGTCGAGAGTCAGGGTACCTCCGTGTGGATGGAGACCTGGAGCGGTACCACGAGTACGAACGGCGCCGGGATCGAGATCGGTGCCGGGACTGCGAGCGGTACCTTGGAGACGCAGGTGGCTGCTGCTGGCTGGTCTCCGCCTGCGGCACCGGGTGGAAGATGGCCGGTTTGCCGCGTGACGTGATGATCCGTACCGGCGGTACCGTAGGCGGGGTCGGTGCCGGAGCGGTCATCTGGATCAGGTCCCGCGCCGCTGCGAAGGTGTCCGGCGTGGACGGCAGCGGAAGCTCAACCACGGAGCGTGCCGGGGAGCTGGCGGTTACCGAGCTCAACGGCCCTCGCGGGACCGGAGTCGTCGGTACCGGAGCCTGCGGAGGCTGACCTGCACTCAACGGCCTCTCGGGTGCCGGAGTTGGCAGGGCCGGCGCCGGTGTTGACGGCGGCGCCGGACTCAACGGCCTATGGAGGGCCGGAGTAAGTGGCACGGAGACCACTGGCACCGAACTCAACGGTCCTTCCGGTACCGGAGTTGGCGGTGCGGGCGCCTCAACAGACCTCGGCGGATCTGGAGCTGGCTGCGCATGCAGCGGCGCCTTAGTCGGTCCTCCCGACTTCTTGGCTCTCGGGGACAGAGGGCGGCTCTGCGAGGTCCCGGGTAGAGAGGGACGGTGCCTTGGTTCTTTTCCGGAGCTTGGACGTTCCGGTGCCGCAGACGTTGAGGCTGCCGGGGTCGGTGCCGTGGTACGATGCGGCGCCGACATCGGGCTAAGAGACGCCTCTAAAAGGAGCTGCTTCAAGCGAAAGTCCCGCTCCTTTTTGGTCCGCGGCTTGAAGGACTTACAAATGCGGCACTTGTCCGGAAGGTGGGACTCCCCGAGGCACTTGAGACAGGAGGCGTGTGGATCTCCTGTAGGCATCGGCTTCTGGCATGCCGAGCAAGGCTTGAATCCCGGTGAGCCAGGCATTGGCCCGGTACCGGAGTGGGGATAAGGGGAGAAGCCCCTTATCTCCAGCTACTATTGTCACTGAGACTAACAACAACTATTAACAACTAATTAACAGTACTTAAACTATCTAAAAGATAAACGAGTGCTGATGAAGCTAGGGCTGTGGAGGTCAGCGAGCTGCTCTCCACTGTTCCAACGACCGACACGGGCGGTAAGAAGGAACTGAGAGGGCGATGGGCCGGCTGCAGTATATATCGGGGCACCTAACGGCGCCACTCCAGGGGGCGCCAGCCGGCCCACCGAGTGTTGCTAGGGTAAAAATCTTCCGACGATCGTGCACGCCGCGCGCGCACACCTAACTGGAATACATATGAGCAAGCACTCGAAGAAGAACAGCAAGATCACATCTGGGGTATGTGGTGGGAGGCGGGCATATTCTCCCATTTGTGGACAAAGTACAAGCTTTGGCCAGCTACCCAATACTTATCACCAAAAAACAAGTTAGGCAATTTTTTGGGTTGGCCAGATACTAAAGGCAATTCATGCCTGACTTTGCCACCATCACAGCCTCACTTTCGGACCTGACAAGAGACAAGAGACTTCAGAAGATGCAGTGGTCAGATGAGTGTTATACGCCCTTTAAAACATTGAAGGAGGTGTTACGTCATGATCCGGTGCTCTTCAACCCCGACTTCTCAGAAGGAGTTTATATTCCAGACAGATGCATCAGATGTTGGACTTGGGGCAGTGCTATCCCAGACCTCTGAGGGAGAGGAACACCCCATATTATAATTAAGCTGAAACGTGTTCCCGCACGAAAGAGCCTACTCTGTGATAGAAAATGGGCCTGGCTGTGAAGTGGGCCATTGATGCATGGTACTACTATCTACTGGGAACCCCTCTACTGATTCCAGGTGCTTCACTGGGCTGGCAGGGCCCACGCTAATGCTGATTTCTTCTTGCAGAATACGAACACCGTCATGGATAAAGAACACACATCCACCACCAGGAGCAACGCCCGTGTCACTTTTGAGGTGGAGAGTATAGACCCCACATGGATGAGGAAGGGGCAGAGAGGACCTGGTGGCCAGGCTAGCCCCATCCCTCTAGCCCGGTCAATCATGCATGATAGGGAGGAGGCCTTTAACAGGGAGGAAGCTGCAGCTAGCAGGGGAGGAAGGAGCAGGATTGCCTTAAGCAGCAGATTGCAGGAGCAACTCCTGAAGCTGTGGATGGAACTCCTAGGCAGGAAGCCTTCACCCCAACCTTGAGGAGAATATAGCAGACTCCCAGCATAAAGACAGACAGCCTGAGCTGGTCTCAGAGACCAAGCCAGAGTGATTTCCCCAAACCCATTGCCTGGATCTGGATTCTTGGCAGCACTATAGACTTGCCACCTCCCTTCTTTGCTGGAACTGCTGTGAGGGAGTATCTCTGAATGCATGGGGGTTAGTGGCATTCATTTTGATCCCCCCAGCCGGAAAGACTTAAGGAGGCCCACAAAGGGCAGAACTCCACGCCCTCTCCCCCAAAGAGTGGGAAATGGGACCCAGGTAGTAACCATCCAGTATAGCTAATTGGGCATAGTCAGATTCTTCCACCCTTCCAAAGGAGGAACCATCAAGGACTCTATTACAGTTCATTTTAAACAAAGTTCTTTAAAAAATGGAGGAAGAAAACTCCCTCAAATTCTTTGTTGTGAATTTTTCATTGTTCAATGGGACTTATTACGGAGTGCTTGGCCAATATAAAAATCTCTTTACATGCCCATGATGCTTGATTATTATTATTATTTACTACTTAAGTGGATCATTTTTACACAAAAGGGTGAAATTTACCAGTTTTAAATGTTTAATTCTAATATGTAGAAATGCAGAACAGATTATACTCCTATATCTATTCCACTTCTCTGGTTCTGACACTCTCCGCAAGTGCCTGGATAATTATTACAGATAAAATTAATTGCTCCGTATTAATAAATGGCAAACACAACTAGAACCTGTCCTCCAGGAACTGGAATGAGCCCAATTCAGTTCATATAGGCTGAACAGATCTTTTAGAACTTGAAGCCAACTCCAATCTGAGCTAAATTTGAAACAGTGACTGAAGTGAAAGTCTCTAGCTTGTATTATTGGTTCCCCTAATCTACCCACTGTTCTATACACTCATTTCTCTTGAGTTGACCATGAAAGTAATTTCATAACATTAAAAAAAAAAAAAACCTTTACTTTGTAGTAATTTACACCTTTCAAATTACAAAGCTGGTTTGCTGGTAGAAATTTATCATTTATATACTTTCTAAATTAATTACAGGTTTGCAAAGCTCTTACATCTGAAAATATTTTCTTTCATATTATTCATATATATATTGTTGGGGTAATTAGTGATGAAGAATAAGACTTGGAAGGTTGACACTCTAGTCTTTCAAAACTTTTGGCGTGGGTTATGCAAGCCACTAATTTATGTCACATGAGCAGTAGGTCTACAAAGACTTCATTTGTTCATGCTGAATATCTTCTTACTGGGGAAAGGAATTAAAAACCTCCAGCTAGCCAGCGTATTAATGTTTATTGTCTCCATTGAGTGGTTTAATCATCATGAGTAAGGAAAGGCTTCTTTTAAAAAACAAACACACATCACAAACTACACAGTGCTCACAAGAATAATAGAGGCATGGTAATGCCTTTATGTTTTCTCTTTTTCTTCCTTCTATATTAAGGTTGGGTTCAGTTATTTACTTAAAACAGCAATTTAAACTCTCTGTTTTGTATGAAGAGATAGTGTATTCTCTCCATTCCCACCCCCTAATATTTACAGCATATAATCTGTGGACAAAGATTTAATTTAATGCGGATTTTCTAGTGAACCTCTCAGTGTATATGTGTAAATTTTTTTTAAATGTGATATTTAAGAAATTCTAGTATCTCATGTTTTTGCCAACTATGGCTGGTTTATTATCCTTTTTATTTTCCATATAGTTTAAACTTTTTGTCAGCTACCTTCAAATATACATTTTCCAAAATTAGGTTGTAATAAGCAAAGTTATTTACACATTATGTTTATATTTTAAGCCTTAATTATGACATTTTCACATTTAACCAACCTTAGTCTCATTTAAATATTTGTTTTGTTTATTAAATTTAATTAGATTAATACAATAGGTTTCTTGTACAGTTGCATTTGAAACTGTATTTTGAATAACAATGGTTTCAACTATCTTAGCACATACACATTATGCATGTTGTGTCTTATCTTTTGTTGATGAATCTCCTGATTTATATAGTAGAAACTCATCATTTGATAAACAAGATTTTGGACAAAGAGTTTTTTTCCAATACAAATAAATCATATTAGGGACCTAGTCCAATTTCATATAACTGGGGTTTTCAGATAAGAGGGTCAGATAAATTAGGTTCTGCTACGTAGGTTACTATATAAGCAGAGGAAATAAAAGTTACAATTCCACATTCCAGGTACCAAATCCTGCCTCCCTACTGCTTTTGCTAATTTGGCTTTGTGCTATCACTCTAAGTATATATTGCAGAGGTCTGAGATGAAGTGGATTAACTGGATTCAAGAAAAGTAGACATCCAGGTATGTCAAGGGAGGTGGTTGGAAATCAGACACTTTAAGAGGTCTTTCCTGAACTGTGAGCTAATCAAATCTGTTTATGATATACGTGTCCTTTAGAGCTACAGCCTTGAAATCTGGTATAATTATTTACCAGGGACTGACTATTACCATGGAAAAAACAAATTTGACAGGTTCCCTCATAGGTCACTAAAAGGTCAGTCTAAAAATATCCCAAAACTGTTCATTGCTTCCAAGAGATGATTCTGAATTGGAAACCTCCTACCCAACATGCAAACTAAGGTGATCTGAAGTGAGCTGTACTATGTAACAGATTACAGCCCAGATAATTATTGAAGGTGAGCATGCCACAAATGCCAATGCTGATAGTCACGCCCACCCTTAGCATGGACAGTTGTCAAGCAGAATAAACATACACACCCTTTTATAAATGCACAGGAATGCAAGTTTGATTTGATCAGTCAATGGACGTTCTGGATTACATGCAAACATTTTCATTATTTACCAACATTATTTCATACTTAGCAACATGATTCTTGTAGTGAAGAAGGAAGAGACAAATTTAAGGGGTTTGTTGCATTTATTGTTTCACACCTTCTGCTACACTGATGTAAACTAAAAAGTTCTCTCTAGTTACTTTGCTCAACAGGCAGCCACACCAATCAAAAGGGTCCATGCACTTTGTATCCCACTCTCATCTCTGTCTCCCTCACGCACACAGCTTGACCCTAACAGGAGAGAGGAAAGAAAAGGAGACAAAAGGAAACAAACAGAATTAGCTCCCTCTAACTATAGGAGAACTGCTCTCTTAAGAACAAGTATTTGGGAAGAACGGTGGCAGACTCTTGAATGGCTGGAAAAACTTCACTAGCAATAAGAGATGCCTTCCAAAGGAGGAACAGTCAGATTTGGAAGAAAATTTGTTTATTCAAAACAGATGCGTCTCTGAGTAGTCTGGGTCAAGCACACAAAGTGAGAAACAATTTCTATTTCTGTACCTCTGTCTGTGCGATCTTGAATTGTGTAGAGATCAGTTTAATAATTCCAAAAAACAGATTTCGGGAAAGTGGGGCCAACACCTTGCCCCCTAAGCCTTTTAAGGTATGTACAGCCAAGGGCTGTGGCAACAGAAGCAAAGACAACCATCCTGTAATATTTAACAAAGTTCTGAGCTATCTTCCATGTTTTCCGGGGACGTTTGCTTTCTCAGTCCAGAATGTGACTAAACTCTACTAAGAGGAAACTGAATAGGGACCAACACATGGACCATCTCCCATGGAATATGTGCTGGGGGGGCAAATTTAGTCCAATCACAAGGGGTAATTTTTAGACTCCTCATAGCCCTTCAAAAAGAACAAATAGTCCATTGAAGGCTGTAACCTTGCTACTTTGTGCAAAACAATATTTAAGGTCTAGTCTATACTAGAAAAGATTTGTCAGTAGATGCATCGGTGACAGATATGAAATTTCTGCAATATCCTTGAAAAACCTTATTGAATTAAGTTTGATTAGCATTGGATTCCATTGTGCTAAAAATGGAAAGTTTATGTATTATTGTGGAATTGTATGTAATTCCTTGAAGGGGGAGACATGAATAATGTAAAGCCTGGAAACAGTTAGGAGCTTCAAAGGACTATTTGAAACAATGTGCCAGACAAGAATGAACTTGTGGGACAAAGTTAAGCAGGTTTCCCAGGAAATCTCTAGGGAGAGGTGGATGCAAACGTTCCCCCTCCGGTTATGTAAGAACTCAACCTTTTGAATCTTTGCCCTGAGGCAAAGGGGACCTTTATCTGCTGATCACCTGTTACATGAGGACAAGATCAAAGGCCCAAACTGTATAAAGGAAAGAACGAACAGTTCATGGCTGGGCGGGGAAGGGGAGGAGATACGGGAGGAGGAGAGGGGCGCTTGTTCTGATCTAATAGCTGTTATGAACTTGTAACCACATACACAAAAAACCTCAGAGACACACACAGGTCTCCAGCCAAGGAAGATGATGGGTGAGGAGCTGGGAGCCCATGCTGGTCCACAGAGGGGGAGCACAGGTGCAATTGCCCTGAATTGTGACCTGACATCTATGGTGGCAGCATGTGTGGATCTATAACATTGTGAATTGCATAAGTGCCAACAGTGGTGAAAGCAAGTACACTAGAAGGGAAAAGCACAAAGAACAATCTCAATAGTCTATTCAGGAACAGACTAGAAAAAAGAGAGACACGGGAAAATGGATTATGAACAGCTGAAGAAAGGTCAGCTGGTTGAGCTATGCAAAGAAAGGCAGCTCAACCCTGAGAACCAGACAAAAAGACACAGCTAGTCGACTTGTGATATTGATATTCTGATGACCAAAAGAAGAATGATGGTTCAGCTGCCCAAATGTCACGCTGCACCCTCCCGGGCGCGGATCCATCGGATTGTTTGTGGGAACAATCAGGTGGTAGTTAATGGGGAGACGCTCACTGGATGGAGAGATACTGGGACCAGACAAAAAGACACAGCTAGTCGACTTGTGATATTCTGATGACCGGAAGAGGAATGATGGTTCAGGTTCACAGGGAACATCCAACCCACTGGCAGAGGGTCCAGCAAGCAGGGAAAATTTTGGAGCCACCTTCCTGGAGGGAGGCTGGAAAGAAGCTGACAGAAGCAGACCATGTTCTGTCCAACTCAAATGCATCACTGCAGCTGGAATCAGGGATAGGTCCACAGGTGGACCAAGAGAGGATATAGCTAGCGAGGGACTGACTGCATCTGGAAATCCAACAGCTTAAAGACCGGGAGCAAGACAGAACAGATCAGGAGCACCAGCACAAGTGAGAAGAGAAGAATAAGGACTGTCACTATCAGCTTGAGATGGAGAAACTGCACCAGCAGGACCTTAGGTGAAGCCAGATCTTAGGTACCTATCCCAGTGGGTGGCATAAACTCCAAACTATTTCCTCACTTTAGAGAGGCAGATGACATGGATGTGTTTCTAAATGTTTTTGAAATGGGATGTGAATTGAATAAGGTGGGGAAGGCAGACATGGTATGGTATCTGGCTCCACTACTGTCAGGGACAAATACCTTGGACATTTTCACCCTTACGGTCAGGGAGAACTATAAAGATTATGAGTTATGTAAACAAGCTTTGATGCCAAAGTTTCAACTGACCCATGAAACATACAGAAGGTTTTGGAGAGTTCAGAAAAAAGGGGACACGATCTGTGCTGAGGTTTCAACTCTAATTAGGGGTTATATAAGGAAATGGGGAACTGGTTGGGAGGTTACCAAGGTCAATGAGGTCTACAAATTAATAGAACAATTCTGTAAACTCTGCCACCCCAACCATAAATAATGATTAATAGGCAAAAATCGTAGAGATGTAGCGATAGCTGGATAATGGAAAGACCAATAGGCAGATAGGTTTTCTATCAAACCCAGAACAACTAACAGGGAAGGAACGGGATCAGAGGACAAGAATCAGGCCTAAGCTGAGACCCATGCCAGTGGGTAGGGAAACCACCACTGAGAAGCCCTCGGACAGGTGAGGAAAAGCGGTGCTCCATATGTGGCCAGTATGGCCCCTGATGTCCAGTGCAGTGCTGGAAAGGCCAGCTGCACCTCAGCTTCACCAAGTGAACTGTGTGGCTGAATCCCAGTAGGGAGGGGGTCACATAGGCAGTTAGTTGATGGCATATAAATTCATGCTGAGCCATTCACACCTAACCACTGCCCAAATGTCACGCTGCACCCTCCCGGGCACGGATCCAGCGGATTGTTAGTGGGAACAATCAGGTGGTAGTTAATGGGGAGACGCTCACTGGATGGAGAGATACTGGGACTGCCAAGATTAAAGTTATGCCTCATGCTGTGTAACCTCATCAGATGCTCCCAGAGTGTGAAATGTGGGTTAAAGTTCCCGGCGCAAAAGCCTTCAGTCTCCCCACAGTCCAGATTTCTATTCAGACCCAGGAAGGGTCGGGGCGCTGACTGTCAGTGTATTGTCAGATACTCCAGATTCTTTGCTTTTGGGGAATGATATTATGGCGTTGAAAGCTTTAGGGGTGAATCAGACCCTCAGTTAGCTTCTGACTGGCCAGAGACTGCATTAGCCAAAATGCAATTGGGGTAGCTGATAGGCAGGAGGGGGTGGCTCCCCCTGCCACTATCTAAAAGGAAACTGACATGAAACTTACGGATACGTCACTTCCCCGACCTTCTGCAACCTTGGGCAAGTTACTTCATCTCTCTCTGCCTCATTTCTGTTGTGAAGAAAAGAGGGGGATAAATATTTCCTTTCTCTATCTTGTCTCTTGACACTAGAAGCTCCTCAGGGTAGGGACTGTCTTTTTAAAATGTGTGTGTACAAGGTCTAGCACAATGGGGCCCCAATTTTGGTCAGGGCCTCTTGGTGCTACTTTACTACACATAAATTATATTAATGATACATAGTTTTGTAAGTTGTATCCCATTCATGACTGAAACACTGAAGTGAGAGATGCTGTTTTAAATTCATCTTCCACTCTGAGGGATGAAGTGTAAAAGAAAATATATTGTTCTTTAGCTAGTTATTCATTAAGAGCTATATGCTGCAATAAAGAAGCACAATGACAAAAAAGAGCAGTCACAGCATTACGCCTCTCTTTATGGCAACACCAAGGTAAGCAGTGTGACCCGTGCACTGAAACGTCAAAGTCCTTAAATGAACTCACTATGAGTCACCTCTCTCCAGAATTTGCAAGGTTTCTAGTTGACTGAGTTTGTTTTTTTCTAATATACTCCTTTCCCCAGACTCAGACTTGTAATTTCACAGGATACATCCTCATTGCTTTCACACTGGCTTTTGGGCAAATTCTTGTTTGAGCAAGGGCAAAGGCCTGGGTTTAAATCTTGTCCTTGCTCTGTCTGTGGGTGTTCCCACAAATCCAAGAACCAGGATGTCAGGAAAGGCAATTCAGGCTCCAGGGGCTGACCTCACCCATCTGTAGCCATGCAAGGGAAGGGATGGTGAAGAAGTAGCAGGAAATGCTGAATGAGGGCTTGTCTTCACTACCCGCCAGATCGGCGGGTAGCAATCGATCTTTCGGGGATCGATTTTTCGCATCTCGTTTAGACGCGATTAATCGATCCCCGAAAACGCTCCCCGTCGGCTCCGGAAATCCACCTCATCGAAAGGTGGAAGCGGAGTCGACGGGGGAGCGGCAGCGATTGACTCGCCGCCGTCCTCATGGCCAGGTAAGTCGATTACGATACGCCGACTTCAGCTACGTTATTCACGTAGCTGAAGCTGCGTATCGTAGATCGACCCCCTCCCCTAGTGTAGCCCTGGGCTCAGAGTACAGATGAAGACAGGGAGTGGGGAAAGGGGCCAAACACTCTCCTTAGTAAAGACAGTAGCACTACAACCCCATTGTGGCATACACATTATAAATGCTGAGGTAAAAAAACAACAACCCCATTGCGGTCTTAAGGAAGAAGCTGATAGCTACTGAACAAAATTATTCTGTCATAGAAAAAGAATGTCATGCCATATTCTGGGCAATGAAGCAGTTCAGGCTCTGTCTCCTTCACAAGAAATTCAGGGTCTTGGCTGACCATTCTCCAACACAGAACCAAGGGCACCACCTTTAAGCTGCTGTAGGACAGCATGACACGCCAAGAATCTGACATGGAAATTATGCATACTAAGGGGAATGAAAATATAGTAGCAGATGCCCTGTCCAGGAAAGAGGGTTCTGACCCATTGCCTATGGTTTTGCCAGTAGCTGACCCCCCGAAGCATTGTAAGAGGGGAAGTGTGAGCCAGGAAGGCACTCATTGCCAATTGGCATAGTGCACACCATAACTCACATCAGGCTTGACACATTCACTGCCATAATCTGTATTAAAAAGGTGTCACGTAAGGTATTATATGCAAACTGGTAGCCCACTGGTCATTAATATTATTGCGTGATGTATGTGCAGTCAGTGTATAAAGAATTATAGCTGTGTACTGGAAATATGTTCTTACAAGGTATTTTTCAAGCAGTGCATAAGCCCTGACTGTCCTAGACAAAGGAATGTTGTTTCACCTGTTTTCCTGTGTATCCAACATAAATTGAGTTAGGTAATAGCTCAGAGGACAATGAAAAGTACATCTACATATAAGGTAAATAAAGCCATCAAGCCACATGAGTGAGGGGAAAGACCGCTTAACTAACACAATGAGGGATGGAGCCTGCATGTCCAGGAAACCTTCCTGGCTCTTGAAATAGAGACAATAGACTGAGAAATAGAAGCAGAAGCAGAAAGCCATTTTGGTTTTCATCACTGGATGGACACATGGGGCCAGAGTTCTTGAAATCTGAGAAAGGAATGGATGTCTCTGGAAACTGACCTTAGGTGAGAAATGGGCTTAGACAAAGATTGTAACTTGCTGAAGTTAAGGCTTATTCACTAGAAAGGGTGCTTTGTTTTACTTTGGGCATAAGCCTTCATGGGTAAAAAACCCACTTCTTCAGATGCATGAAGAAGTGGGTTTTTGTTAGTCTTTAAGGTGCCACCAGACTCCTCATTGTTTTTGTGGATACAGACGAACACGGCTACCCCCTGATACTTGTTTTACTTGTAACCATAGATGGGTCTTCTATTCTTGACTTTTATCATTTAAATATCTGTTCTTTAACAAAAACAAAAGAATGTTTATTAACACAGTGCCATCTCAGTGCTCTGTATTAAATGGAAGGGTGAACTCCTCAACTAAACTGACAGGTATGTGTGTGCTCTGGCTCTTTGGAGGCAGTGAATTGATTAACTTCTGTGAGTATCCAGTGAGAGGCACTGGACACTGCAGATGAGATGGTTTTGGGAAGACTTGGGACTGGAGGGGCTGTTGGTGTCACCCTGCAAGGAGTAATCAATCTGGTGGAAGCCAGGGTGAGACTATTGTGCTGGGAGCAGGCTGCTGGTATCCAAGAAGGCTCTGAGCAAAAGCTGCATAACACAGAAGTGTTACAGGGCAGGTGGTGACAGAAGTTCTTACTGATCAGGCAGCAAGAACATCTGTGGGTGGCTCCTTTGAAGCTGCTAGTTCATCTGTCTGCCTCTGGCCTCTCCATCTCTAACAAGGACCCTGGAACAGCTGGCTGCAGAAGCAGACAACATGGGTAGGCAACCACACAACCAGCTGGTGGCAACTTCTTCTGGCAAACATCAGTCAGTAGGGCATGGATGTCAGAGAGAGGGTGCGAGTGTGTGACGAGAGATGCAGAACTATCTGTGTAAATGAGGGGTGGAGAGCCATGCAACTGACTGAGCATTTTGAGAGGGTGAGGCAAAAGTGGAAGGGGATAAAGTACTTAAAGTTGTGAGAGAGGCCCACCGAACTTGGGCATGGACCCAATACAAATATGGTTGCACCACCACAGAGCAAGAGATATTCCTTTCCCCAGTGTGCAGAGTCAAGCTGTGGGGAGAAAGGAATCTGTTCAATCTAGATTTTGCAACACCACAAATAACAGATCCTCTCCTTGAAAAGGGAGACTTCAGTCATAATGGTGATGAAGCCAATCCTGAAATAAGGTATGCCCCCAAATCTGTTTACCTTAATCCCTTTAAGAATGCCCTGACTTTTTGTGACTTGTTTCAAATGGATGACAGCCCAGTGATAATTGTGGATCATCGTCTTCAGTGGTCTGGCCTAACTAGCAACTGAGCACATGTGGTCAATAGTTCCAAAATAGCTCACAGTCAGAGCCACAGACATGGAGGCTTTGGGGGGACTGAAGCCCCCCACGCTTCCAAAAAATTACTGTTGAGGGGAGGCAGGGGGAAGTTTGGAAAGTGAGCTTGCACTGCACTCACCCCGCAGCGGCAGCTTAGCTCTGGGCCAAACAAGGGTCACTGGGCCAAACCGCTCCCTCCCCCGGGCATTCCTGTTCCCAGTTGCTTCATAGGCATCAGCAAGAGCTCGAAGTGATTTTTATCTTTTGGGACTTAGTAAAGTTTGAAAATATTTTCAGAATAAATCCAAGTGTTAAAATAAATATAATCTTACTTGAGATTGAGGGTAGTGAGCTCAAGGTCGTGGTTGATGCAATGCACAACATAGTGAGTAGATCTTGTTTAATGTAGCATGTACACCATCTGAACAACCTATACTCACTGCTGCCCCCCCTAAATTCAGGCCAAGCTGTTCTGATTTGAGCCCATCTGGCTTGATCCCCACATCTCCTAAAGCTGCCATAAATTGTGAATTACAAGTCTACTATGATAGCAAAGAAGAGAAGACAAGGTTTCCCATTCTGCACAGGTCTGATGTACATGAATTTGCTCAGCTCCAGACTCATAGACTTTAAGGTCAGAAGGGACCATTATGATCATCTAGTCTGACCTCCTGCACAATGCAGGCCACAGAATCTCACCCACCCACTCCTGCAATAATCCTCTCACCTATGTCTCAGCTATTGAAGTCCTCAAATCATGGTTTAAAGACTTCAAGATGCAGAGAATCCTCCAGCAAGTGACCCGTGCCCCAAGCTGCAGAGGAAGGCGAAAAACCTCCAGGGCCTCTGCCAATCTACCCTGGAGGAAAATTCCTTCCTGACCCCAAATATGGCGATCAGCTGAACCCTGAGCTTGTGGGCAAGACTCACCAGCCAGACACCCAGGAAAAAGTTCTCTGTAATAACTTCTAACATCCCATCACTGGCCATTGGGCCTATTTACCACTGATAGTCAAAGGCCAATTAATTGCCAAGAACATGTTATCCCATCAAACCATCCCCTCCATAAACCTATTAATGGATCCAACAGGAAGCACAGTAATAGAAATTGATGCCAAAAGCTAGGTTTGAGACACTTTCTTAGTCTTTGCAATTTTCTCTGTTCCGTCTTTCGCTCTGTGGGTGTTCATACAAGTTCAAGTCAAGATTCAGGCTATTTTTTCTGCCTGCACGTTGCAGAGTATTTAAAAAATCTCTAAAACTGAAATCGTGTTTAGCAGATGTGTTAGCTGCATTAATCAAGCTGGCAAACTTGGGGATCTCACCATGTTGCATTTTCCACAGCAGTCCAGTAATAGGAGCTTTTTGTGGACAAAGTTACATTTTGTTTCCATGTTTTTCACATGAACAGTAGAGTGGTCATGTGCATGCAGGGATTCAGCTCTAAAGGTCATGTGCTCTCATGTAAAAGAGCCCCCCTTTTATGAAAGCTTATGCTTTGGGAAACTTATACAAAAGCTATGAATACATTGCTTTCCATGAATGTGGGTGAGTGGTTGTTTTTTTTGGGGGGGCTAAGTTTCTCTTATTCCTTATCATACTCTTCTATGCCAGGTGCTTTCCGCTTGCTTGGCCCAGGGCTGAGAGTATTACCTTCTGCTGATGGTTTTCTTACCCCAAATCCCAATGCGGTGGCTTCATGTGTTTCCGACATTTTTCAAATACTGTGTTACACTAAGCAAGTCTGTGAGTATACAGTTCTCATACAAATGTGCTTAAAATAGCAAGAGTGTAAGACAAAGATTGATTTGCAAATAAACCTGTCTCAACCTGGCAGGAGCAGCTTACACTTGCAACAGCAATGAGGTATTAGAGAGAGGCCACCGCCTGCCTGAAATCAAATGAAACTGTTTTTGCAATAGCAGCAGATAATCTAATTGTTGGTTATTTAACCACAAAACCTACTCTGGCTTGGCTGACTAATTGAACTGGTGCTTTCCTTCCTCATAGAAAATACTGGCTTTGAAGTTTGAACTATCTGACTGCAGCCTGCAGGCCTTATTCTCTCCCTTTAAGGCTACGTCTACACTGGCAATTGAACGACAAAGCTTTTGTCTTTCGGAGCTGTTAACACCCCCACCCGCCGAAAGACAAAAGTTTGGTGACAACAAACGCCAGTGTGAACAACACGTTGTCAGCAGGAGCGCTCTCGCAAACGCCACTTATTGGGGGTGGAAGTTTTTTGTCGGCAAGAGGGCCGACAAACAGCAGCTACACTGTCTGACTTTCAGCAGCACGGCTGTAGCAACACAGCCGTGTCACTAAAAGCTATGTAGTGTGGACATAGCCTTTAAGTCAAACCAAACTGCATCATGCAGCAATTGCTAAATTTGCAAGGCTCTCCTAGTTTTTTATAAAGCCCACTCTGGCTTGGCTGGAACACTAAACATGCAAAGCCCCAACCTATTTCCTCCCTCCACAATACCTCAGGGCTCTAACAGACAACTCAATCATAGGGCTCACTGAGGCACCCTCCAAAGTTTACTTTCCCCTGATCTCACCGCCTTCTCCAAAGACATTATTTGTCTGGCTGATTATATTTGGGCCCATCCTGTTCCCTTCTGACTGGCACTATAGTTTGCTGTGCTCAGCTTCTTTTCCTTCCCCTGTACCTGAAGCTCCAGTATCACTGGCCCTATGACTGGCAGGTGAATGGTGCTACTTCTAGTGTCATGCAGTCTACCCCTCAGGCTTTGCTTTTGTCCTTGTTTGACAGATAGGAGACCTGAAACTTGCCCTGCTAACACTGCTCCTGAACCTGGTCAATAGGCTGTTCCTCAGCATGGCTGGGGTGTGCATGTGGGTGCTCTTAGATACACACAGAATAAACCTAAGTGACCACATGATTTTACTCTTGAGCTCCCCTCTCCCCTTCAGTGTGTTTGGTCTCACTCGTTGTGTCCCGTCCGAATGGAGGCTGTAAGCAATTTGGGGCTTGGACAATATCTTTTTATTTACTTGTTTAAAGCACTGCAGACACTTTGGGGGAACTGTAAGTATAAGGTTTAAGTGTAGTAGCCGTGTTAGTCTGTGTCAGCAAAATGAAAATAAGAAAGAAAAACTTGTAGCACCTTAGAGACTAACAAATTTATTTCAGCATAAGCTTTCGTGGGTTAGTACCCACTTCATCGGATGCATGGAATGAAAATATACTTCAGACAGATATTTATACAGTCAGAGAAACATGATGGTCCAGGTGTATAGACCAATCTTAAGAGGCTAATTAGTTGAGAGGAAACATGACAGCAGGGGAAGAAAAAGCTTTTGAAGTGATAAACAAGATGGTCACACAGGTGTGAATGAGGATCGTTAACTTAAGGGAAATAGATTCAATTAACATAATGGCCGAGCCATTATAAGGTGATGACAGCAATCTCCTGGCATATTCAGTCCCGCTGCTGGAAGCCATTTTTCTAAACAAAGTCTTCTCCTGCTTGCTCTGTAAACTAAAGCTGTGTCATGGAGTTTAAGGCCAGAAGCGACCACTAAATCATCTCATCTGACCTCCTGTATAGCACAGGCCACCAACACCACCAGCACACAGGGGTGGGAGGTTTGTAGAAATTTTGGTGGTGCCCAGAACCCACCCCTCCCAAACTCTGCCCCCCTCACCTGCCCAAAGCTCTGGGAGGGAGTTTGGGTGGGAGGAGGAGGAGGTCTGGGGTGCAGGCCCTGGACTAGGGCAGGGGATTGGGGTGCAGGGTACAGGCTCTAGGAGGGAGTTTGGGTGAAGAAGGGGTGAGAGGTTGGGCTCTGGGATGGAGTTTGAGAGTGGGAGGGGGTGCGGAGGGAGGGGGTGCAGGGATGAGGTGTTTGGGGTGTGGGAGGGGGCTTAGGGCTAGGGCAGAGGGTAGGGGTGAGGGCTGTGGGGTGGGGCTGGGGATGAGGGGTTCATGACGGAGGAGGGGGCTCAGGGCTGGGGCAGAGGGTTGGAGTGTGGGGGGTAAGGGTTCTGGCTGGAGCTGGAGATGAGGAGTTTGGGGTATGGGAGGGGCTCAGGGCTAGGGCAGAGGGTAGAGGTGCGGGGGGATGAGGGCTCTGGCTGGGCGTGTGGGCTCTGGGGTGGGGCAGGGCTGGGGATGAGTTTGGGGTGCAGGCAGGCTGCCCCGGGGCTGGGGCCAGAGAAGAGGACTCCCCCCAGCCCTTTCCCTGCCGGCAGCAGTGACCTCTGGGGGAGGGGCCTCCTCTCCCCCCCGGCAGCACACTCACCCCGCACCACTGTCACTGCACGTGCTCCTAGGGCCCCCCTCAGGTCCAGGAAGCCCCCTCGCCTCCCATATGTGGGGTGCCGTGTGAGGTGGTGGCCGCCATCACATGTGCGCCTCCTCCTCTGCTGCTGTAGCCTCACTGGGGGTGGGGGATGGGGCTGCCCCTTGCCCAGCATGGGGCAGGAGCAGTGACTGCGGGCAGGGGGGGCCCCTGTGCTGGTGGAAGGTCCCGCCAGAAAAGGGAAGGGTCCGAGGCGGTGGAATGGCGGGGTAAGGGCAGCCTGCCCTGTCACTAGAGGGGGGGGCACTAGGACCCTGCAGCGGCAGTTGATGCCGAGGGCCAGCAGAGTCAGCGTGGAGCTGCAGGGGAGTGGCAGGGATGCTCCGGGGCCCAGGGGAGGCACGTGGGGGCCAGGGGACATTCTGGGGAGGCACGTGGGGGCAGCAGGCAGGGCTGGGGGAGAGACCAGGCCCCGAACATTGCTGGAGCCGGGCCCCCGGGCCCTGAATATTGCTGGAGTCTGAGCACCACAGGCTCATATAACTCGCCGCCCCTGCCAGCCCATGCACCCTAACCCAGGAACTGAAATGAGACCAAAGCATTACAGCCCACAGGAGACTAGACTATTCTGTGCCACAAGCCGAGAAGAGCAAGGACGAAAGTGCACCAGAGCTCAAGACCCACTGCAACGGCAGGGAATCGCTTAAGTGAGATATACCCAGACAATCCAGACAAGTGACCTGCACACACATGCTGCAGACAGAGGAAGGCGTTTCTTTCCTATCCCTTTCTCCTACCAGTTCTCATTTTGTTCGCTGTATTTATCACTTTGGTTTCTATCATCAAGCTTTGTTTGTTAGTTAAAAACTGGGTTACACACACATATCCCACATTCTTCTTTTACCATCCCAATGTGTAATGGCCTCCCAGTTCTTAGCTGCTATTGTGCCCGGTTCCTCCAATTATAACCAAGGGGAAGAATCACTGTGTGGGAACTGGTAAGCTAGTCTGGCCATGAGAACTTTTCCACAGGTGGGTGAGACCCTGAGGCCGGAGGCTGTACCATGGATCTCCAACATCTGGAAAAACATAAAGCCTGGATACATCAACATTGTGGACTCCACTCCTAACCTCCAGGGTGGAAACAGCCCTCCATATCTCCTCACCAGTTCTGAGCAGGATGCCTGCTTCCCGCCCGACACCTTCTCCTTACTTTTTCTGGCTTTTTCCCTTCAGAATCCTTGGCTCTAGAAATTTCCTTTGGCTGATGAGGTAGAGCTTGTAAGAAAGTATGCGTTACCCCAGACAGGAATTCTGTGGAAGAGCACACGTCTGCTAGAATGAATCACCCTGCTGTATTTGTGCCCCTCCCCCTTTTCTTGGGTCACTATGGCATGATCTACAGGAGGGAAGGCATCCATGCCCTGTATCTCCTACTTCTAGGCTTCTTCCTGAGCAGCCCTCACTTCCTCCCAACTGTTACCAACAGGCAATCAGCACCTGAAGGCAGCCAGTTGGGAGCAGAGCAGCAATCAGCTGTGACACAGCTAGTAACAGGAGTACAGAGAGGTCAGAGCTGTAATCAAATGGCTGTATGCCTCTCTGGTGGTGACTTGGAGCTGGCCTTTGAGCACCTCTGAATTCCCTCCCAGCGGGAGGCCTAGAAGCATATATCCACTTTTAATCCCCTTTAGAGGCAGCATCATAGGCGTGCGCAGCACATTTCATTAGGGTGTGCACCCAGGGAGCCCTGCCCCCGCTCCTCCCCCATCCACTCCATCCCACTTCCTGCCCCCCTCAAGAACCCCCAATTCCCCCTTGCTCTTTGTCCCCTGACTGCCCCCTCCTGGGACCCTGCCCCTAACTGCCCCCCAGGATCCCACCCCCCATCTAAGCCTCCCTGCTCCTTGTCCCCTGACTGCCCCCTCCTGAGACCCCCCCACCCTAATTGCCCCCCTAATACCCTACCAGTCCCCTGACTGCCCCGACCCCTATCCACACCCCTGACAGACCCCCGGGACTCTCACACCTATCCAACCACTCCCTGTCCCCTGACTGCCCCCCCAGAACCTCCGACCCATCTAACCCCCGCTGCCCCCTGCCCGACTGCCCCAACCCATGTCCACACCCATGCCCCCAGACAGGCCCCCCAGAACCCATGACCCAGCTAACCCCCCCTGCTTCCTGCCCCTGATTGCCCTAGCCCCTCTCCACACCCCCGCCCCCAGACAGGCCCCCCCAGAACCACCGACCCATCTAATCTCCCCTGCTCCCTTTCCCTTGACTGCCCCCTCCAGAAACCCCCTGCTGCCCCTTCTCCAACCCCTTGGCCCCCTTACCGTGCCAGCTCAGAACAGCATGTCGGGCTCCACTGCCCTGACCCCTATCTACACCCCCGCCCCCTGACAGACCCCCGGGACTCTCACACCTATCCAACCACTCCCTGTCCCCTGACTGCCCACCCCCCAGGAACCCCCCAACCCATCTAACCCCTCCTGCTCCCTGCCGCTGACTGCCCCAACCCCTCTCCACACCCCTCCCCCAGACAGCCCCCCCAGAACCTCCGACCCATCTAAACCCCCCTGCTCCTGACTGCCCCAACCCCTCTCCATACCCCCTCCCCCAGACAGCCCCCCCCGAACTCCCAACCTAATCTAACACCCTCCCTGCTCTCTGCCCGACTGCCCCGGCCCCTCTCCACACCCCCTCCCGCAGACAACACCCCCGAACCCCTGACCCATCTAACCTCCCTGCCCCTGACTGCCCCGACCCCTCTCCACACCCCCACCCCCAGACAGGCCCCCCCAGAGCCCCCGACCCATCCAAACCCCCCCCCCGGTCCCTTGACTGCCCCCTCCAGAAACCCCCTGCTGCCCTTTCTCCAACCCTCTGCCCCCCTTACCGTGCCAGCTCAGAACAGCGTTTTGGGCTCCGCCAGAGCCTTCTGCGCTGCGGCGCTCTTCCGCGGAGCACACAGTCCGGTTCCCACCCGCGCCCTCCCAAGTGCTGCAGAGCGGCGCACTGGGCAGCGGGGGGTGGAGCGGGGAGGAGGAGCCGAGGTCCTCAGCTGCTGGAGGCCCCATGCAAGCGGCTCAATCTGGCCCAGCCGCCCTTCAGCCACGCAGCACTCTGCAGGGGGAAATCCCAGACACGGCTCCGCCGCCATCGCTTCCTGCAGCCTCCTCCTCGAGCCTCCAGCGGGGGAGGGGGAGAGGAGCAGCCTTCCCAGCCGGAGCTCGGGGCATTCGGGTGTGCCTGTGCACACCCTAGAAACTACATGCACATGCCTATGGGCAGCATTAAAGCTGGGCATGGGCAGCTTTAAAAAAAGCAGACTAATACATTCAGATAACTGGTAGGTAAAGTCCCTTGGGAAGAAAATCTAAGGGATAAAGGAGTTCAGGTAAGCTGGCAGTTCACAAAGAGATAGTATTAAAGGTACAACGGCAAACTATCCCATGCAAAGGAAAGATAGAACCATATTTGTCTCTTACTATCCTTCCTATCAGAAGCTCTTTAATGATCTAAAAATCAAAAGGGAATCCTACAAAAAGTGGAAACATGGGCAAATTGCTAGGAGGGAGTACAAAAGGATAGCACAGGCATAGAGGCAAAATCAGAAAGGCTAACGCACAAAATGAGTTACACCTAGTGAGGGACATAAAAGGCAGTAAGAAGAGGTTCTGTAAATACATTAGGAGCAAGAGAAAGATGAAGGAAAGTGTAGGTCCTCTACTTAGTGGGGAAGGAGCTAATAAAAGATGATATCAAGAAGGCTGAGGTGTTTAAGGCATATTTTGCTTCAGTCTTCACTACAAAGGTAAATTGTAACACAATTAATGTTAACAACAAGGTGGAAGGAACACAAGCCAAGATAGGGAGAGAACAGGTTAAAGACTATTTAGATAAGTTAGATGTATTCAAGTCTGCAGGGCCTGATGAAATTCATCCTAGGGTACTTAGAAGCTAGCTGAAGCAATCTCAGAACTGTTAGCAATTATCTTTGAGGACCCATGGAGGACTGGAGAAGGGTAATCATAGTACATATTTTTAAAAAGGGGGAAAAGGAAGGCCCCAGGGAATTATAGATCAGTTAGCCTAACTTCGATACCTGGAAAGATACTGAAACAAACGATTAAACAATCAATTTGTAAGTACCTAGAGAATAATAGGGTTATAAGGAATACCCAGCATGGATTTGTCAAGAGCAAATCATGCCAAACCAACTTAATTTCCTTCTTTGACTGGGTTTCTGGCCTACTGGATGGGGGGAAGCTGTAGACATGATTTATCTTGAGTTTAGTAGGGTCTTTGCCAAGTCCGGTATGATCTTCTTGTAAGCAAACTAGAGAAATGTTGTCTAGATGGAATTACTATAAGGTGGGTGCCAGGGCCGGCTCTAGGCACCAGCCTAGGAAGCACATGCTTGGGGCGGCACATTGTAAGGGGCAGCATTCAGGCCAATCTTTGGGCGGCAAATTCCGCTCCTGTTTTTTTTGTTTTTGTTTTTTTGCTTCGGCGGCGCTCTAGCCAGTTTTTTTTTTTTTTTTGCCTGGGGCACCAAAAAAGCCAGAGACGGCCCTGGTGGGTGCACAACTGATTGAACAGTTCTCAAACAGTAGTTATCAATGGCTCAAGGTCAAACTGGGAGGAAGTATCTAGTGGGGTCCCATAGGGGTCTGCCTTGGGTCCGGACCAGTACTATTCAATATTTTCATTAATGACTTGGAGAATGGAGTGGAGAGTGTGCTTATAAAATTTGTGGATGATACCAAGCTGAGAGGGGTTGCAAGCACTTTGGAGGGTCGAATTAGAATTAAAAACAACTCTGACAAATTGAATAATTGGTCTGAATTAATCAAACTGAAATTCACTAAAGACAATTGCAAAGTACTTCACTTAGGAAGGAAAAATCAAATGCACAGTTACGAAATGGGGAATAACAGGCTAGTAGTAGTACTGCTGAAAAGGATATGGTGGGGTTATAGTGGATCACAAATTAAATCTGAGCCAACAATGTGATGAAGTGGTTAAAAAAAGCAAATATTCTGGAACGTAACAACATGAGTGTTGTATTTATAACACGGGAAGCAATTGCCTCTCTATTTGGCAGTGGTGAGGCCTCAGCTGGAGTATTGCATCCAATTCCGGGCACCACACTTGGGAAAGATGTGGACAAACTGGAGGGAGTCCATAGAGAGCAACAAAACTTATGAAAGCTTTAGAAAACCTGACCAATAAGGAAAGGTTAAAAACAGTGCAGGTTTAGTCTTGAGAAAAGAAGCCTGCTGGGGGAATCTGATAACAGTCTTCAAATATGTTAAGAGCTGTTATAAAGAGGATGGTGGTCAATTGTTCTCCATGTCCACTGAAGGTAGGACAAGAAGTAATGGGCTTAATCTGCCTGAAGGGAGATTTAGTTCAGATATTAGGGAAAACTTTCTAACTATAAGGGTAATTAAGCGCTGGAATAGGTTATCAAGGGAGATTGTGAAATCCCCATCAGTGAGAGTTTTTAAGAACAGGTTGGACAAACCACCTGACAGGGATGGTCTACTTTGGCCTGCCTCACTGCGGGGGGCTGGACTTGATGACTTTTCGAGGTCCCTTTCAGCCCTACATTTCTATGATCCTATGATTTTATCAGAAGAGTTAGCACATTCACAACTGGGCTATACATATCCTCAGAACTCCTAACTCTGCAACATATTTTATGAATACATGTCTAATAAGAGTCCTACCACGTGACTCAAAACTGACAGGAGCTGACTACAAGTGTCGAGGTTGGGTGGTAAAACAACTGGACCCCTCTTGGGCTTGGGTCAGCTTTCTTCCTCCTTCCCATGGGGCTGGCATGATGGCAGCTGTGTGCCCTGCTCCTGCTGGCCGCTGCCACCTCACTGTGCTTTGTGCACTGTGGAGCGAGTGTGCTGAGGAGTCACAGTGTCTCTCATGCCACAATGCGCACACAGCGCAGCAGGGGGTGGTGGATGGCAGGAACAGCGCATGCAGCTGCTGCTGCACCGACTCCACAGGCAGGAGGGCTGCGCTGCCTCAGGGTTGTGGGAGAGGGGGAGGGTCAGGCTCAGGTTGGGTGGGCTTGGATCCAGGTCAGGCCTACAAATTAGGGCCAAGCAGATCTCTACTCACCATGGAGTATTTCTTAACCTTTCCTCCATTCTTACAGGGGGCTCAAGGCACAGTGGAACCAATATAATTTTGCTCTGCAGGAGATGAGGGAGGTGTAGGCTTTGGGATATCCGTTTCTGAAAGGCAATGGGGGGGGGGGGGGGGAGCAGGGCACACCACGGAGCAGAGGGGATAGGGTCAGTGGATTTGTTGTTTAGCTGATACACCTGATACTGATCCTTGTAGAGCGGGGGTGGGGGTGGGGGTGGGGCATATGAGCAGCATGATCTGCAGCCTCAGGACTGAAGAGGTGGCCACAAAATAGCTTTGCAGCCATTTCTCCCTAATCTCTGTGCAATACTCCTACACCAAGTTTGGCTACTTTTTTTGGTGCAGAAATCAAGATTTAGTTTTTTATATATTAGAACCCAGGGACCCCAGAGCCTGGAATAAGAGACTTTATAAATGTGCCTGGGTTTGGGTTTAGCTGCATTTTTGGTGGGAATGAATAGTCCTGAGTCAAGGGATTGCTACTGAGAATGCCCTGCCCTATCCTTCTTAATGTCTCACCCTTGGGCTAAATCATTTCTTCAGTATAGGCTTGAGCCAATGAAGCCTATGTAAATAAGCATTCTCATTGACTTCAATGGGCTTTGAATCAGCCCCCCCACACCACACCAAACAAACAAAACCAAACTGTATTTAGATACATTTAGAAGTTATTGTTTCCCTCCAGATTTCTAGGTTTAAATGTCTCAAATGTAATAAAATAGAATGACAAAAACAAAGCTGCTCATTCAATGTAGAGATCCATTATGCTTTATTTACATGCGGCACCATCTCTTTTACAAATTAGATTACAATTTTAAATGGAATACACAAGGCAATATCTACTAACACCAAGTGGAGTAAGCACTGCATCTCTACTTCATTTGGAAAGGAGAAGATTTTAAAATCAAACGTGTTTCCAATCTTTGTGTAGTAAGGTAGTATATTCATCCAGGGCAGCATCTAATTTACAAAATCCTCAATAAGAATGCAACATGAAAGTGCAAGAAAGCCCAAATTAAAAGTATATACTGTCCAATTCTTTAGTATGTAAAGACAGCCATGCATAAAGGCTGTGGATTTAATATTTTTCCAATTTATATGGCTTGACATGGTGAAACAAAAACAGATAAAACAGTTTTACAGATACTGTATACATGTTATTTTCCAATCATGCAACTTTTTTTAAAAAAAAAAAGTTTAACATGTGAAGCCAAAATGTACAATCGTTTCCCCTCCTGATATTAACTAAATGCATCTGGTCCTCCTGCACGTGTTGGCATTTCCAGTGTACATTATGTACTAAAACAATTATAGGAGACTGATTGCCAAGCAATGACATAATTTTAGAGCAATATATGTCCTAACATTTAGCTTTGTAAAGCAGTAGTACAAATATTTCTGGAGTTAGGTAGTGGCCTATTAACCAGCTATTCATATGAGAAGATATTTCACAAAGAAAATTAAATAAAAGCAGACTTGTCTAAACTGCATAAGCATTACATTTTTAGAATGTTTTAAAACACAAAATTTAAACAATAACCTGTGCATGTGTTCTGAGACTTTATCTGTTGGGCATGATTTTTTGGGGGGGAAAGGGAGGGTTAATGCTCAAAAATATTCCTGGAACAAAGGTCAAAATTTCAAAAATGGGGTTCCTAAATCCATACTTTGGCACCTAAATAAGTGATCTGATTTGCAAAGGTGCTCAGTCCCTGTGGCTGCCGTTGGATTCTCTAAGAGATGTGACTATTCTGCACTTCTGAAAATTGGGGCACTTTTTATGTGCCTAAATATACATTTAGGCCTGGGATTTTCCAAGGGGTCTCAATGAATGAGGCACCCTACTCCCACTGAGAAACAATGAAAGCAGAGCACCTAACGCCCTTATGCCCCATGAAAATTCCAACTTTAAGTGCTTAATTTCACATATTTAAGTCTGAAAATGTTAGCCACCAAAATTGGAGACAGAATAAACCTATACGTTTTTCTAGTCCATCCTTCCCCAGGTAGTGCAGGTTCCCCCCCCCCCCCTCCCCGCAACACTAGGGGCCCAAAACTGCACTGCGGAAGCCAATGAGAATTTTGTCATTAACTTCAGTGGGAGCAGGATTAGGCCCCTTATTTGCTTGTGCTTTGATTTTGAGTTGTTTGAAAGGTTCTATAACTTCTCTGCCATTGATTGGATGTCTCTGAACAGACTCGTTTTTCTTCATTTTCTAAAGAAAGTGGACCGTATTTTGTAAATCGGACATAACTCCACTGATCTCATGGGAGTTACACTGCATTAACACTGCAGTAACAAAGTTTGGCCCACTATGTTCAAACAAGCAGTCTTTCCCTTCCATTATACATATTAGTTCCGTACCAAGAAAGAATAAAATTACTCGTCTTTGTCGCCGTAGTCATAACGTCAAAACAGAACTTTGTTGGCGTTAACAAAGGACTCTAACAACATGATCCTGCAATCCTTATACAGGCAAGCCCATTTAATGGGAGATTTCATCTGAGTAGACTGCAGCATTGGGCCTTATCTCCTTGTGTGCAACTGTGAACGATGGGGCAAATCCTGGTCACTGGCATAAATCCTGTCTTCCAAAATGGGTACAAGCAGGTTCTGCAGTGGAAGAAGAGGTGCAATTCTGCTGCAGTGTGAGGCTGCATGAGTTGAATATCTGAAGACGTGGAGCTCAGCTCCAGTATGTACTGCCCAGAAGGGATTTGGGGATGGGGCAGGGTTGGTGGATCTGCTGCTATGTGGATCTGATGGCCATTTCCCGCTACAGAGGGGACACACAGGCAAGGCAGGGCTAAGGCTATTCCTGCTCTGATGCTGGAGTACCAGCTATGGAGTGACCCAAAGAGGAGGATTCCTTGTTCCTGCTCCCAAGAAGATCCCTAGAGCAGAGCCCGGGCGCTTAGGTTGTTCATCAGGGAGAGACAGTGCTGTAAATCTGGAGTAACTCACTACCATCAATTATTCCAGATTTACACATCATCGTAACTGAGAGCAGAATTTGGCCCAATATGTTTTGTTATTCTACTCTATAAAGTGGGCCAAATTTTATGTTGGCACTATGTCATTTAAGTTACATGAGCAGACAGGTCAGTCCAATATTTCTCCTTGAAATCCAAATAAAAAAGGTGCAGTCAGTAGATATATATTGTAGGTAGATACAGTAATATAATCCTGTCCTACCTATGTATTTGTAACCTGCCTTAAATTAGACCGTGTGAAAGGAGGAATCTGCTGCTTGCTCTACGACAGCACCACGATGTATTCCATCCTCCAGTGGACAACAGATAGTTCAACAAAATGTCACACCAGAAATAAACACAAAGCCTGCTTTGTACCAGAATACTTGTGCACAGCCCTCCTATTAATCAGAGAGTGAGACTTTAAGCTTAAAAAGTGTCAATCAGCAAGCACAATACCACAGAAGACAAAGAACGAAAAACACCCTCAGTTTAATTCACATTTAATGATGTACCAAAAACCTGACAAGATACTGTTATACACGCCGAGTACAGTGAAGGCTTGCAATAAAGCTCTTTACTAACTTTGGTAAAAGGTGCCTGCATCTGGACTCCTGTAAGTGAACTGACCCCTAAAACAGATGACGGCTGTTCACCATTGTCATCATGGGTAGCAGGTTACCCGAAATATCGCCTCAAATGGGGAGATCAGTAATGTGCATCATCGACTAATTCTGACGATAAAGAAAAAACAATAAACTAGTCCCTGCCATTGATAAATAGACCACCTTAATTTAAAAAAATGTTTCGTTTAATGAAAATGATAAACTCTTAGCTGCTTGATATGCTATGGGTCTACTATAATCACAACTGCACAGAGTTTACAGATTCAGTAAAGGGCAGGATGAAATCAACAGATTCATCTATAAAATAGAACAGCACAAGCATGAAGAGGTCACAATACAAAACAAAATTTCCATCACACTAGGAGCTGTTATTTCACCAATATTACTTCAGGGAACTGGAAAGTAAGGAGCAAGATGGGGCCCACGAATGTGTGTGTGAGAGTTTGTGTGTGTGTATGCGTGCATGTGTGGTGGTGGCGAAAGGGAGTCACTCCACATTGCATGGTACATGTGTCAGTGGGAACTCATGCACTGAAACTTTGGGTTAAAATGCTAGTTTGTTTTCCTAACATCCATGCATAATGATCCATTTCTGTACATAATAAAATATATTTATATATTTATATGCATAATGCTTTTATGCAAAGAAAAAAGTCTTCGTATATCACTTTGGAGAAGTATGTATACACTGTCCTATTCAGAGCATCTTCATACCAAGTTCTTATGTACCATTGGTGTTTCCTCCTCTTTTTTCCTCCCCCCGCAAAAAAATAGTAATAAAAAGTAATCAAGCTTTCCAGATTATAGAGAGAATCTATACAGCAGCACCATACCTTTTATTCATTATTCATTCATTGTTATTCATTTTACAAAAGAAACCCATATAAGCAAAACATATAAAACTGCCTTGTCTTTCAGTGTCATTTATCCAATTACAATCTAAGTTTATATGAAAAGCTGTTTGTATAGCATTATTTTCTTGCCTTTCCCTCTACAGCTTCTTCTTTCAGATTGGATTACGCATAGTGAGAAGGAAAAAATAACCAAGGATATATATGTAAGAAAAATCACGGATGTAATAACTTACCCTGCAGTGATCTGCATTTGAACTTCTGATGACTCTACTGTAAGTCACTGTTGATGCATATACTGTAAGTTACCTTTTCTGCAATGTCATATATTTTACTTCCCTTTTCTTTTAAAACCATATCCTCACAAGTGGTTACATTCAACTTGTTTGGCAATGGGTGGACAGCTTATCTTACTACTTGTTTTAAGATCAACCAGTTTCCAAACTGCTGAGGCAGACTAATTCTATTCACTGCAACCATTAGGGCAGCTCTGCTAACATAATGCAATAGGTGAGATCGATCAAATCAAATGAGGTGCTGAATCAGTAAACACTATGAAATGGCACCCTCACTCGGTCCTTACAAACACTGGACAGGACTAGCAATCTTGCTAGTTTCTCTTGTTATGTAATCAACTCTGGTTTGATGTTTATGAAAAACAAGGTATGTACCATTAAATTGAAGAAAAGGTTTGGAAAAAAAGTCAACAAACAAACAAAACCCACAAGCCACCTCTCTCTGGACTTCAGTCAGTTGCTTGGTGTAATGAATGCTACATACTCAGGTAGTGATAATGTCTGAAGCTATGTTGGGTAATGGTAATTAGTATAGCCTTTCATTGTGCATACACACTGTATTTCAGATGCACCAGGAGAGAAAGAGAAAACGGTTAAAACATCTTTAAAAAACAAAACAAACTGAAGGTGAGAGGGGTGAGATGGGGAAACCCCCCAAAATAGAAACCAACTTAAAATAACCCATAAACCATTAATATATTGAAACACCACATACTCATTGACAAATAACTACTGTAAAGGCTACACAGTGTGTTCTCAACAGGATGGTGCTGAACATTGTCTCCACAGTAGGTGCTTGACCATCCCATAAAAGGAAGATTTTGCATACTTTAGAACGAGTTCAATTCTGAAAAAGGAGGCTCTTCGCTTGGGTAAGGGGCCCATTAACAGTCTCTGCTTCATTAGGAAAATAATGCAGGGTTCACAAAGATCATAAGCTGTAAACGGTATCACTGTCCACTTGCTGACAGCAGATTTGGCAAAGGGTTCTCTCTTTAGGTCTCGTGTCAGTTTAAGGGCCTGGAGAGGAAGAAGGAACAAAAGAAAAGAAAACGAGATTATTAGGTGTAAAATATAACCCACCTTAAGTCAACAGACAACATTAACCATTTGGAACCAGCAAGCTTAGAGCTCTCCTGCTGGAAACATGGTGCACTGTATAACAACCCTGAGCATCAAGCAGTGCTTCTGGCATGGAAGGATTAATGTGAAATTGTTTACAGGTTTAGTGGCACCCAAAAACTAACCCCCCCCCCGCTAATTAAATAACACTAAAGATCAAGTCTGAATGACAGAAACCTAATCAGGAGACAAGGTGGGTGAGGTAACTTTTACCAGCAGAAGTTGGTCCAATAAAAGAGATTACCTCACCCACTTGGTCTCTCTACCATCCTGGGACCAACATGGCTACAACAACACTGCAGGAAACCTAATAAAGCTTCTACAAATTCAATATATTTCCAGATGGTTGGTGGAAGGATCCACCAGAGTCTACCCATTCCTCTCTACAGTCCCTTTTGGGCCTTCCCAACATCTCCAGAGGGCTGGACACAACTTCTGTCTGAGTCACACAGTAAATATCACTACAGGCATCAGCTAGAGCAGAGGTTCTCAAACTGTGATCCACGGACCACCAGTGGTCCGCGAGCTCCATTCAGGTGGTCCGCGGATAGTTCCCTCTAAGGTGCACACCTGGGTGGCCGCACAGGAGAGAATGAAGGGCCACCCACCTAATTAGTGGAGGCGCAGGTGTGGCTCCACTAATTAGGTGCCTGGACCCTGGAGAAGATGCACATGTAAGGTGAGGTGGTGGCCTTGGGGGGAATAGGAGGTAGGTTGGAGGGGGAAGTGGGGTGAGAAGAGGGGGTGGGGGAAATTTGGGATGTGCAGGGCTGCGGTGGCCAGAGAAAGAGGCAATTGTCCCCAGCTCCAGGGCTGTGGCTGCCAGGGAGAGATGGCCCTCCTTCCCAGCCTCAGCTCTGTGGCTGCTGTGGCGGGGGAGAGACCGCCCTCCTTCCCAGCCTCAGCTGGAGGGCTGCTGCGGCAGAGGAGAGAGGGCACATCCATCGCATTAGAAAGGTAAGACTGCTGATATTAAAATACGAGCTGTGTGCTTTTATTTGTAGAACAAAAAAACGTTAATTATCATTAAGTGTTTTTTTTAATATATAGCGCTTTTATCCAAAGCGCTTTACAATAGTTAGCTAATGGTACGAACAACATTTGGAGAGATCATTAAGTGGTCTGCCGAGACCCTCAGCAATTTTCAAGTAGTCTGCGAAAAAAAGTTTGAGAACCACTGAGCTAGAGGATGCTGTCAAAGAGAAACACGAGTTGCTCCCTTCCTCCCTGGGATGGAGGGTGCTGCTTCTTCTGTACTTCTGGCCTCTGCTTGTGCAAGGAGCAGTGAACTAAAAGCTCAGACCCTGAACTCTGACCTCCCACATGGCACAACATGACATCACTAGACCAACAGGTAAGCCCCTACAAATTCAGTGATCATCAAAAAACATTAAGGGCCACATCCTCAGTTACAGCTGAGGAGCACACAGAGCAAGTCGGAGTGTGCGAGGTAGCTAACGCTCACCTCTACACTCCCACAATGCTGGAGCTGCTGCACTGTATATACAGGGCTAATCCCCAATCATAAATTATGCTGATGGATCCTAAATTAGTTATTGGAAAAGACCGGTATGTTGTTGTGAAGAGCTCAATGAAAACCTCTACTCGGCGTGCAGCTGTGGTCAAAAAAAGGAAACAAAAAGTTAGGATATATAAAGAATGAGATAAAAAATAATATAGAAAAGGTTCTAATGCCATTATATTAATGTATGCTATGCCATCATCTACTGTACTGTATTCAGTTATGGTCACTCTATCTGTAAGAAATTGCAGCGTAATCATGTTTGTGAGAACAAGAAAAGCTAAAGTAACTAAAAAGCTAGAAAAGATCAGTTTGGACTAACACTAACCCTGTACTGATGGGAGAGGAGAGTTAACATGGAAATGAGAGACTAATAAGTATGGATAAGAAAAGATAATAAAAAGTTATAAATACGTTTGTGTGACAAAGGGAGGTTGAAGCTGTATTGTCAGGATCTGGAGGCGACTGTGATGAGATCGTCCTCGTCAGCTTCTCACTTATGAGTAACTGATCACTACTTGCTGAGTGTTTTGCCTTAATAAATATTGGTTAGACCCATCTGCTGAGCAAGTGTACCTTAATCCAACCATTCAGAGAAAAGAGATGAAAATAATTAGAAGTATGGGGAGAATTCTATACAGAAGGAGGCTGAAAAGACACTATTTCGTTTAGGGAATATTAAGGGATGTGATAGAGGTATATAAAATTATGACTGGTACAGACAAAGGGGACAATTTCCAAAGCCACTTAGGGCCAGATTTTGAAACGTATTTAGGCACTAACTATGCAGTGGGATTTTCAAAATCACCAAGGTGCCTATCTGCATTGCTAGGGGCCTAACTACTTTTAAAAATCAGGTCCTAGGTGACTTTTGAAAAGGGGGTTTAAGGTCCTAATTCAAATAGATGCTTTTGAAAAATTACCCAACACAAATTATTTAGCGTTTTGTGTAATAAAAGAACAATGGGGCATTTAATGAAACTGAAAGTCAACAAAATGAAAACTGATAAAAGGAAATGTTTTTCCCCTCTGAAACATCTGGTCTTGGTCACTATCAGGCAGGAGAATGGACTAGATCAGCGGTTCTCAACTGTGATCCACCGCTTCTTCATGGAAAGCCCCGGGCGCACTGGGACGGTGTGTTTACCTGCCGTATCTGCAGGTTCGGCCAGTCGTGGCTCCCACTGGCTGCGGTTCACTGCTCCAGGCCAATGGGGGCTGCGGGACACGGCGGACAGAACATCTCTTGGCCCGCGCCACGTCCCGCAGCCCCCATTGGCCTCAAGCAGTGAACTGTGGCCAGTGGGAGCTGCGACTGGCCAAACCTGCAGACACGGCAGGTAAACACACCGGCTCGGTGCGCCAGAGGCTTTCCCTGAAGAAGCGGCGGACCACAGTTGAGAACCACTGGACTAGATGGACCACTGATCTGATCCGGTCTGATCTAATTTGGCTATGTTCCTTATTTCCAGGGTGAGTAATAACATATAGGAGATCAACCAGTGAACTAGAATGTTGTCATCAAGTGACTGTCTCTGGCTGCTAGAATATTCTGAAGTCTCCACCCTCTAAGTTGCCAGACACTGATCCTATAATAACATTTTACTAAAATGACCTATTCCTATCCTACCAAATGACTGACAGAAATGTAATTCTGCCTCTTGGTTAGTGGAGCAAAAGAATGACAGCTGCTCCCTGTACCATTACAGGAGAACTTCATTCTGAATGCCTTGGAAAGCAGATGAATTATTGTTTCACTCAATCAAAATTTGGCTTTATCCTTAATCATGTATTTTTTAGGTAGACTATATTTGATGAATAAGGGGATTTCTGCATGGATAAACACATCGATTTTTTCATTTCTAAAGAGTAAATTAACGTCTGCCATTCAGTAATTTGGCTGGCTAGCAGGGATTCCATTTAGTAAATGTGCGATGATGCCATCACAAAAGGTCATTTGATGAAAGTGAGCCAGATCTAGTACTCATAATATAATCTGGGCAGTGATTTATATAGTACAATAAGTACACACCCTTTTCGGTCTCATACTCCCATACTTTTCATTAATTCCTTGGTATTGGTGGTGTTGGAAGCTATCACCTTCTGTAAATGCTAATTCATTACAGGAGAAAGAGACACTCCTCAGCATCAAGTTCCCTATTTAGCAGAGCATTTAAGCATATGTAAAAAGTCCCACTGACTTCAAAAGGGACTATTCACATACTTGAAAAGTTAAGCATGTACTTAAGCGTACTACTGAATCAAGTCTTGAGGAAATTATTCAGCATTTACATTAAAAAATATTTCAAAATTGTACTGAGAAAGAGTAGGAACAAAAGAGAAAAATACTAGGGATAGACAATCACATGCAAATTACAAAAATTAGGTATCATCAAATACTCTTCTGAGATTACCAACAATATACTGGGCAATACAATTAACTAGAATGAGGCTTAGCAAAGAGACAGTGTTAAATAAGAGAAACATGCAGCTAAGGTAGCATCTATCTGGATTGTCACTAACAAAAAGAAAGAAGTAGGTTAAATTCGTAACCTATAGACTTTAACATTGTCCCATTACAGTTTATCATACACATAGACTCGCCCATGATAAACTCTGTTAGCTTTTAGTTAAGATGGCTAGACTGCAATATCCCACCACTAAAACACAGGGAAATAAGCAGTTACATCATTCAACACTCCATCCACCCCTCTGCTGATCAGTTCTCCTACTCAACTGTAAAAAAACTCAACTGTAAAACTCAACTCCTTTCCACTGCACACAGGTGTCCACCTGCATCCAAAAGCATCAATAGCATTCTTTCCTTTTCACCCCACCCCCCGCATCCCTGGGAAGTCCTAACCCTCTCCTCAACAGGCGTTCCAGTCTGATTCTGGTCAGCTAGTCAGGGTGGGACCCCCATCTGGAGAACCACAGAAGTCTGTACAGAGATACAGTCTCTGAAGACAAATTGGTCGATCTTCGATCGAGGCACCGGTAGCTGTCCCGTCTCCACCATTTCCCTGTCCTTATTACTAATGGAGACAGGGTGAGAGGAATAATTAAAGCTTAAGTGTGAACAGATGTAACCAATCCAAAAAAATGTCTAATGGAGTTAGGGCAGGGATGGAGGGGCAGCTGAAGAGAAGGTCAGAAATTGGCTGGGTTTTGTGGCAGGGATGGGGAATCCATGTAGGCGGGTGGGAAGTGGGCCTGAGTAGCAGATCTCTTAGCGGACTCCCTGGACTCCTGCCCACTTATCCCCAGCCCAGTCAATTCTATGGCTCCTTATGGGTGGGTGGGCTCCCTAGTTCCATGGGTTTGGCAGAATTTCCAATAGGGAAAATTCAATGATCCTTTGAAGAGTTTCTGTGCCAAATTTGGAGACTAAATTGAACCAGCAAAGTGTGAGACACCGAGGGATTTCAGTCTCACTGTTAATGTAAACCTCAATGCACCCTTGACTACGGAGTGAATAGCAACAACTCTGTAACGCACACACATGCATGCACGCACCTGTACTAAATTCAGAACCAGTGTAAGCAGATGTGTAGCAGCTTTGCTAATGATAGCTGATTTTGGCCCCCACTGCACACAGACGTCCACAGTAAAGAAGAGGGCCACTGGACTTTTTCCACAGTGGTGTGTAACTTGTACCAAATGGGAATGGGTATGTGTGCGCGCGCATGCTAGCAATATTAAAAAAATAGTGGCCATTTAAAAAAAATAACTGACTATAAATTCATTTTGACTACAGATAGCTCAAGACTATGTTCTGTTCTATAATACACAATTAACATTTTCAATCCTAGATGATAGCTCTGTGAATTCCACTAAGTAAAGGTACAAGGTAGTAAATCCATCAATCAAATGCTTCCGTATTTTCAATTTATTTAACTTGCAAGTGACTGTGTGGCAGACAATGCAGAGTCCTTTCATTCTGCTCCCTCCTCCCCCTGTCTTATTCACCCCAGCTTGCTCCCCACAGATTATGAACCACTTGTGTTTGCATACTTTGTGACTTGGTTGTTGGAGATGGGATTTCCCTCTATGCAATAACATTTAATTTACCGCTATATAACATCATTCCACCACTGTTAAGTTGGAATTAAGTCCCCCAAGCCCTGATCTCAACTCAGGGACCAAGAGGGAAACTCTAAAGCATTACCTAATGCAGACTGCTTTCCCCCTTTGGTTCCCACCGGTGTTCATTATGTTGCACTGGAAACTTCTTCAGAATAGAAAGGTGACGCACTGATGTTCCCCAAGTGCAAGGCACAGCAAATGTGCTCCTGCTGAAACTGGATGTGAGTTTATCAATAGGGTAACCATAACAATCAGTAATACAATCTTTGTAAAAGACGAGTTCTGAGGGCCTTGAAATAGTTATGATCTTGGAATCGGACTACCTGGAATTGGAACAGACTAACATTTCCTATGCCAGGGAACCTAGAAACAACTTCCTAATTAACGTATGTGGTTAACTAAGGTGCCTTTATTGTGAAAATGTCACAACTCATAGGTATCCATTACAGACATTAGTACTTTCAGTGAGTATTTCTAGCTGAGGTAGAACATTACTATAAATTCTTGTTAAGTAATCCATCCAGAGAAAGAGGTGGTGGGAGACACTGAAACAAACTCCTGTCCTTCAGTGACAAATGTCCATGAATTCTGATGCATTTGTATACTGTTCTGGTGATCACTGCCAATTGTGTAGCTATATAGAAAATAAAAGAGCTCGTCTCACTGCTGCATGGAAAGGCAACAGAATCACAGACATTTTGTGAAACTCATTTATTAAATATGATAGCACAGGAAGCTTATTTTACTAATCTTTGATTTCAAATCTTTGTGGTGGACAAACATGCACAGGGGCAACAAACGGCTTGCTTGAATGGCTACACGCTGAATTTTTAAGGAGTTGGGAGAAAGGGAGTAAGCACTAAACCACAAAACCTGTTGCTCAAAGTTTGCACCATCTTCATTTAAGTTACAGATAATTCTTTCCTCCGCAAAACATAAATAATTGGACTGTTCTTAAAATGAAAAATAGTTGAGCATATTTGTTACTTTTCTCACTGGTGATATATTTTCAATGTCTGCTCTTTTGGAAAGGTGTTAGATTCAGAGAAAAGCTGTAATATTTTATTCTGAATTATTCCAGTATACTTTTCTTTGTGTTTCAGATTAACACTCTCTCCTTAATATTCACAGTTCCAATGACGAATAATACCAGCTAGTTATTTTGAAGTCAATACGGAAGACAACTTTTGTGGCTGTGACGTCTATGATGACATAGGGTTGCTACATGACAGTTTGCCTGACAGAATAAAAATCAGGAATCCTGATGTCATGACACGGCGTGTCATAATGACACTGCACTGACACATCACACTGCATCAAAATGACACTGTGTTGTAACATTTTGATTTGGCAATGCTTTATGGCATCTGAAAGCTATATTGGGATCTGTTAACGTTCTGCAAGGGACAACTCCTTCAAAATTGGGACAATCCCAGAAAGAAAGATGGATGGCAATTTTAAAGATCTCCTTCGGAGGGCCTGATACTTCACGCATACTCCTACCCAAGTAGGTTTTCTTTCCCTGAAACTTTACTCATAACAGTTTTGCTTCTTTCCAGTTCAGGGAGCAAGAAAAACAGTGTCGGAATTTAAGGAGACAGTGTTAAGTGGAACAAAGGACTACGGGAGCTGGGAAGGTCCTATGTTGGTGTTTACACAGGCATGTGGAATATGAAAGTGTAACCCCATCTTTTGCTGCTATTCCAAAGCAATAGCATTGTAGAACATACCATCAAAGCATCAATTAAAGTTCTGATTAATATTTCAGAAATGTATTTCACTGAATGTAAGATGTTGCACAGAAATAAGGTTATTCAGGAGGTCACTCTCAAACTAAAAAACAAAAGAAAACATCCAAGCCACTACTGTATCTGGTCTCACCATAGTGGGCTAGGATTTGGTAGCTACATTTCTGAAGCTGTGCTCAGCCACGCATGCAGGGATTTATTTGTTTTGTATTTTATGTTGACCCAAACTATGCATATGGTCATTTTGAGGGATCTTTCTGAAATTAAAGACTTGCCCAGAGCTATAGTAAATATACATTATTCTGGCATATCACACAAAAGAAATTCTACTTTCCTTCTCTTTGTGGAAGAAGATGCTGCTTGTCATTCCTACAATAATAATTTTATTCTTGCATAGCAGAAACTCACTGCACTGGAAAAATTATTAAGTATTGGACTTCATGGTGCATGAAGGCCCTTCCTTTCATGTCCCCCATAGACAACAGGGCTTTGTATACATAACCTGTTGTAGCTAAATAATCATGAAGAAATATTGGCCTATTGTGTGTATTTCATAATTTAATTTGAGTTAGGAAATAAATAATAACACTTTGCACCTTATGAGGATTTTAAAGTGCTATTAATTAACCAAATCTCACAATACCCTCTGAAGTCGATAAGGATCAACATACACTTTTGATAAATGAGGAAACCGAGACACAGATAAGGTAAGTGACTTGCCCATGGTCACACAGTTAGTGAGTGGCAGAGTTGGGAAAAGAAACAAGCAACCATGGAAGCAAAATGTAGTTTCTGATTTCCGTAATGTTTTTGGACCTGATACTGAACTACTCAATTCAGTGGGAGTTTTGCAATTGATCTGAATAGGAGCAGAACCAAGTACTTTACAGATAATTCAGGATCATACATACTACTATGAAGATATCATTGCATTGTGTGGCCAGTACAAAAACTTTGTAAAACAAATTGCTGCATGAGTTTTTGCAAATGTAGATACATCAATATGTAGTTCTGTTTGCTTTCCAGCAGAAGTACTGTAATATATTTAGTTGTTTCTTAGAGACAAACGCCAGTATTTAATCTGATTTTACCATTCGATGGGCCTTTCCCCCACAGAGCTACACAGGGGGAGAACAGTGGTATCAACTATGGGTGAAATCCTGGCACCACTGAACTCAGTGAGAGTTTTGCCATTGACTTGGGTCAGGATTTCAACTTGCATGTTCAGCACTACTGGCATTCTGCAGTTGCAGGGCACGATGCTGCTGACCAAACATACAGGTTAGTTAGCTGGAGGAAGAGGATTTAGATATGCCTGCAAGATAGTTAAATCATGCCCTGAATGAGACATTGTGTGCTAGCTGGCATGGTAGATATTCCTATGTTCTCTGGAACACGAGAGAGAGATCAGGTCTTGCTACATGTGTTAATGGGAAGAGGATGTGGTATCCTAGTGCCTCTATGAAGTAGAGGGAAGGATTTTACTACCACTTTTGTATCTGAAGAACAAATGCCACTTTCGCAGTGAGAGAGTAAAAAGTATCTTGCTGACTGACAGCAGAACTAGACATAGTGAATTCTGGATTATATTGCACAACATGAAATCTACTCATTACTCCACATGTATTTACCGATAACTTGCTTTTCCTCTGTCAGATTAGGGTAGTGAGAATCTCTTTAAAAGGATCCTTCCTGCCATACAGACTTCCCATTTTCTGCTGAAGTTAATTGAAAATGACAGGCCAATAAGCCAAGCAAAAATCACTAAAAGGAAGGCATGCCCTATAGATATGGAAGAGGAAAGGTACAATCCCATCTATCACAAGCTCCAGAGGGGAAGAAACTCAAAAGGAAATGCAACAGAGAGAAGATTCTCCCACTACATCAAATTTCTCTAGCCCTTCTTGCTATCAATTACTTTTCTGTGAAAATCCGGAAAAGAACAATTTTGAAACAAGGCCATAAGAAAAAAAGACTGGAGAAAACATTAACCTAGAATGAAAATGTGCCTAAATACCCACTGTTCTTTCTAGAATAATCTGGAAAGGCATCTTTCTCTTGAAACTGATCTCAGACCTTCAGGGCTATGCCGTGACCTCTGTGAAATGAGTTTAGTGCTCTCAGTCCAATTATCACTCAGCAGATGTCCACCTCACACACCCCACAACAACTGACATCCTAGCTGGCCATCTCAGTAGAAAGACCAAGGATTAAATGCTCCTGGTGACTGAGGGCACAATTTACAGGCTTTCTTATGGCATTCATTATTGTAGTATCTGAGTGGGGAAGCTTGAACTTCTGCGGTGTGTACTGTACCTGTCTGTGAACATAATGAACAGCAGTCTCCAGAACTGTCAATTCATCACCTTAATCAAGCACAGAATTCACACGAAAAAGTGTTTTTTAAAAAAAGACCGTTCTTGGCCTTAACTCAGTTGGATGACCCTGTGTTTCTAAAATGAACCTCCATTTGCTTGAGTCTTTAAGAAAATTGTGTTTTTTAAAGGATTATTTTAAAAAGGCACAATGTTCTTTAAAAAGAAATCAACCTGTAACTATCACAGTCATTAGGCAGTAGGACATTTCAGAACAAATGCTAACCTGAAGTTCTAAACAATCGCCACAGCTCATTCACAGGAAAAAGAAAATTCGCAAAGACTCATTCTCAATAAAATCCTAATGCTGTTGATACAAAGAGGAAAGCATTGGGGAGACCAACTGATGCAGGCTGTTCTAAAAATATCAGTTTATGCTGTCATCTGGTGAGAGTATGTCATCCTGTAATCTTGGCATCTGTGGGGATGGCAAGTTTCTGCTAATTACTGCTCTTGAATCACATGACAAAAACATACTGTACTGAAAAAAATAAAATACAATCAATAAAAATAAAACAAATCCAGAAAAAAACACACCAGGCACATTGTACAACATTAGAACATTTTTGGTTTTGCAGTTGTCTTTTCACAACTCTATTCTATGGAGGGATGTTGATTTTTATAGATGATTTTTCTTAGTTAATAAAAAACAACAAAAAGTAAAATCCAGCCCAACTCCAAATAAACCAACCAACCAATTCCAGAAGTAGTGAACAATTCAGTGATTATATTTTGGGGCCTGTCACAGGTGACTGGCCCCTTTATGAGCAAGCAGGGTCCAATGTAGCCAGACTGATTACTTACTGCCCAATTAGGTGTAAGGGGAGGCACCTGGGTCTTTCAAAGGGGGAAGACAGCTGCAGGTGGTTGTTGGCAGAGACGTGCAGACACTGCAGGGAGTAAAAAGGCTCCTGCAGAGCTGTGAGTCAGCATGGGGAAGACACCAGCAGGGAAGGCCTATGGAGAAGGCCAAACTCCAGGCAAGAGGTGCTGTGAGAGCAGGACGCCAGACCCCAGGAACTGGAGCCGAAGAGTGTTGGAACTCTGAAGGGAAGCCAGACCCTCAGGAAGAAGGGCAGTGCCATTTGGGAATGGGGTGAAGAAATGAATTTTAAAGAGAGGACAGACATTTAGGAGCGAGGGGCTAAGTCCAACTGAAATTGGAATGAAGACTTCATACTCTCTGAGTTCTATTTTGAAAGACTTTGTATAGGTCTTAATAAGCTGAATCTCAGAAGGGAAAAGTTTTGAATATCTGAATGGTGTGGACTTTGTAAGGAGCCCATGAATAAAGGGGAAACTGAGGCAGGTGTCAGCAGAGCCACGTTTAGCCAGCAGGGGGCACTTACAGGACAAACACGTCCTTTGACATCCTTACTCACACTGAGTAGCACCTTACTCTGTAAGCAGTCCCACTGACTAGTGGAGGTAAGTGCTATTCAGTATGAATAAGGGTGGCAGAATCTGGTTCTTGTATTTAGAAGTAACCATGTTTGTTTTCTAAGTGCATTCAGAGACAAATCCCACCCTATCTCTGTGGGTGCTGAGTGTGCCCCCATGCAATAAAACTGATGCTTTTCTGTTGTATCAGGCAGAAAAGAATGGGAGGGGACCATCCCCTCAGGCAGTTGCCTGAGGGTGGATCCTTCCATTCTTCGTCCCAACGAGGGAATGTGTTAGGACCATGAGAACCACTTCCAGCATTAGGCTGGAGTAGTCTCCCTTGTTTCTCTGCAGTCTCTTTTTGGACATACCTAGTGCCTTGCGGAGATCTTGGGTGAGGTGCATAGGGCCAAAATTCCCTTTAGTGCATAGTCATCTGGATGGTTCAATTGTTAATCTTCTGGAGTCAACTGTAAACCCCATGATTTGATTGTTAGTGTAGTGTATTTATTAATGATAAGCACATCCCTGCCATGGACTTGTACATTTTATTAATTGGAATTACAGTAATCTATAAAATATTTTTTTAAATAAATGTATTTTTTATAAATGACAAAACCTGGTGAATGTGATGTTCACCTGGACACAAACCTGATATGTAAAAGCTTGCCTGGGGTGAAACAACACTTAACATTAAAAGTACACCATCAACTCAAATAGTAACCCATTAAAAGTGAGTCAGAAATATTTTAGGTGCTACACCTTCCCCTGTATCCCCCTGCCAAAACTTTTGTGGTTTACAAGAACATTTCCTAATCTTCAACATGTTTCTTTCTCTTCTCTTACTATCGTCTGTAAATAACCCACACAAACAGGTAGGAAGCTCACTAAGGCCCTGATGCTGCAAAGGGAAATGGAAAGTGAATGGGACTCTCTGTTTGGGGGCATAAAGATTCGCCAGCACAGAATCCCATTGATTTCCTAGATTCCTTGCAAGGTCCTGACTGACTACACAGGGCAACAGTGAAGTAGACTATAAGCAATGTGCTGTCATATGTACAAAGTAAAAGAACAGAGAAAAGCCAATCTTTGGGAAAAGTTTCCTGAAATATGAAGAAACTGACAGCACAGTTTAGAGTAAAAATAAAAACACCAAACTAATGTCTATACATTTTTACAAATAAGGTACTGAATGCGATAATTAAGCACCCAATCCTGCAAGGTGCTGAACCTCTCCTGGTGTGGTACTGAATGCCAATGAGAATTGAGAGCATTTCTAGTAGGTACTTAGTACATTGAAACTATACAGTTTATTAAATGCTATAATGAAGCACATGCCTTATTCAGATTTTACTCCATCTTTATCCATGTACACTGCTGCGGCAATGTGGTGGCTATCAAACATAGGGGACGTCCATACTTACCGGCTGGTTCGGCGGCAAGCAATCGATCTTCTGGGATCGATTTATCGCGTCTTGTCTAGACGCGATAAATCGATCCCGGAAGTGCTCGCCATTGACGCCAGTAATCCTGCTCCGCGAGAGGAGTAGGCGGAGTCGACGGGGGAGCCTGCCTGCCGCGTCTGGACCCGTGGTAAGTACCTTTTAGTTCGAACTAAGATACTTCGACTTCAGCTACATTATTAACATAGCTGACGTTGCGTATCTTAGTTCGAACTGGGGGCTTAGTGTGGATCAAGCCTTAGATATACATTTGTAGTCAATGCTACCTACCCAACTCATACGAAAGAAGAAGAATGGGTCATCGGCATTGAGAATAAACTCAAGGCCTGAATCATGCAATAGAGTCTGCTATTCTGACCCATATGCCCATTCTAAGTGCTTGCCTACACAGTACTGTCCTCTATGGGGGATTTCTAAATCACACTAACGTGTTGCACATTAATTGGTCCATGTAGCCCAGGGGTCTCAAACACGCAGCCCGCTGAGTTATTTCCTACGGCCCGCCATAGGTGCCGATTCCACTGACAGCCAAGCTCCAAACATTACTGAGTGTTTATATTTTATTAAAACCCCTCTTTGCATTACAGTTTTTAAAAAGTTAATACATTGACTTTTAATAGAATACTATATTACTCTTCATTTTTTTCATTTTTGACTATACTTTTGTATCATTGTATGAAAAGGTTTTAGTGATGCGGCCCTCAGGCTAATTTACTAGTTCTCATGTGGCCCTCGTGGTGAATTGAGTTTCAGATCCCTGATGTAGCCCCTGCTGGTGTGAACTAAAGGTTCCCTAGTGCGCTTCAACATAGTACTGTTTCAAACAACACTATGTTAAAGCATTCCATCAGTGTCTACATGGACCAATTAATGTGCAAGATGTTAGTGTGCTTTAGAAATCACACCCCCATAGTGCGCTTTGCTCTACCCTCTACTCTACCCACTGAAGTCAATGAGACTCTTCAAGGGTGCATGGTCCAAATGAAGGGACTGCATTGCATAATAGGAGCCTAAGTACCTTATAATTTCACGGACCAAATAAAATAGTTTATCTCGCCCTGTATTCTCCAAATCAATTTAATTCACGTGCACTTTTGTGGTGCAGTGTAAAAATAAATATCTATTGAGCAAAATGTCCTGCTACCAATCACTGCATTTGTGATGAAGATGAAAAAGACAGTTACTTTTTCCGTAACTGGTGTTCTTCGAGATGTGGTATTGTTGATTCAAACTCAGCCCTGAATAGAACTTAGATCAGAAAGTGAGTGAACTGTAAAGTAGACAGCATTTTTTCAACCCCGTAAAATTGCCTTCTAGTCTGGCCACAAACTAGGCAAGGCCCAGTCCCAACAGGGGCAAGAGATGTACAAATATCCATCAAGTTCCTTCAGCATTCTGTGGGGGTCCTTGTGCCACTTCTCTGAATCCTACCTGCCATCCAAGGGCCTCTCTGAAATCCTTAGTCCTCTGGTGGCTTTAAAATCCTTTAGATTTTTAAAGCAATCTCTATCCTATCTCCATCTATATAAACCTAGATAAC
The DNA here is from genome assembly GCA_037349315.1 of Chelydra serpentina. Taxonomy (NCBI): domain Eukaryota; kingdom Metazoa; phylum Chordata; order Testudines; family Chelydridae; genus Chelydra; species Chelydra serpentina. The sequence continues at coordinate 53,975,208 of JBAIAC010000010.1, forward strand.
TACCGCCTGCTGACCCTACACTTAAGATACAAGCTTATTTGAAGGTCCCTTCTTTCTGGCCAGCATGGTAATCCCCATGAGGGTGTTTACTTCAGAAAAGGGAACATGTATGGCCCTGGGACTGTCAGACTCCTTGGGGAATAGGTGCTTAACCTCTGCTTTCTTAATTTCAACTGCAGCAGCAGCAAACTTATTTTCTGAAAAGACAAAAAGATCTTCTCTGTGGAACATTCTCTGGGCAAACCTCTCCAATTCAAAGGGTGAAATTCATCCAAGTGTAGAGGCTTTATGCGCTGCTTAAGCTTTAAACATGAGTTTCAGTGGGCCTTAAGTGATCCACAAAGCCTTTTGTGGGCACAGGGGTGAATTTCACCCAGAGAGGCTTACCTAGTGAATACAGCGACAAAGGGTCCTGTGGCACCTTATAGACTAACAGAGGTATTGAAGCATAAGCTTTCGTGGGTGAATACCCACTTCTTCGGAGAAGTGGGTATTCACTCACGAAAGCTTATGCTTCAATACCTCTGTTAGTCTATAAGGTGCCACAGGATCCTTTGTCGCTTCTACAGATCCAGACTAACACGGCTACCCCTCTGATACTAATGAATACAGGAATAACAAATCAACAAGTAGCCCAAAAATTCATCTCATTTGCTATATTGTAGAGGTAATTGTTGTTTTCAGTGATGTAACACTATGTGTTAACCTTTGTAATTTGGGTAATCTACAACTATAGTTAGCTGACCTTGCCAGGACTCTATGACCTAGGATTGCATCATTTTAAATGATGCATGAAGGAAAAATGAACGTCTTTAGCAATTTTTGAGGTATTTTTGCTTTCAATTTTCAAACAAGTCAACTCAATCCCCCTGCAACTATATTATGGAACCTAGAGGAATCTGATGAAATAGAAATTTAAAATCTCTCTTTACAAGATGCTGATCACTAGCCCCTGACATTCTGATATAAAGTTCCAAACTATTCTATCATTCTAGGTATGTTTTAGGTATGTCTAGCTCAGTGGTTTGAGCATTGGCCTGCTAAACCCAGGGTTGTGAGTTCAATCCTTGAGGGGGCCATTTAGGGATCTGGGGCAAAAATTGGGGATTGGTCCTGCTTTAAGCAGGGGGTTGGACTAGATGACCTACTAAGGTCCCTTCCAACCCTGATATTCTATGATTCTATGAAGGCTACCCTTTTGATCAATACTGCTTCCTGAGTGTTCAGTGGGTGAGAACAATCATAAAACAAAGAAGAGCTGTTGTGGGACACCCAGGTTTCCAGAAGAGACATTAACAATCAGAAGTACTCTAAAGAGAGGTTAGGAAATAGTGACTGAAAAATTGTCCTGATTATTGAGGGTGTTGGGGGGCACATTCAATACCTTTTGGGAGGGGGACAAAAGAAATGGAGCTGAAAAGGAACACAGTTCTCAACTGTCTGAACAGGGGGAAACTGCACATGAGTGAATGAAGTAGGAGAAAGTTTACTAATTCTCTCCCTTTCCTTCTTCTAGGGTAAAACCAACAGCTGTTATATCATGCCCCAATTAGGTCCCTCTGAAATGCTGGTTGTGGTTACCATCAGAGGCACATAGCCAGTGTAACAAAAGTGGGGAGTGTTCTACATAAACTAAATTCATAATGTTGGATTCTTTGCACATTTGCATTAGCCCTATAAAGAAAGTATTTGGATTAAAAAATAAAAATAAATCCCACATAGAAAATAAGATTCTAAGCATAAACAAAACAACTCTATATTTGTTGTTTCCAAAAAACTGACTCCCACGAGATTTTGCTGGTTTATGGAAAATTTAGTACTTAGTATTCTATGTATGTTGATAATCTGTTGAAAATGATACATTTTGATTTTGAAATCCCACTCAGCCCTTTTCATGGAGCAGATTTCATGTTTGCAACGGCTGAAACATTCTGCTGAAAAGTAGTTTCTTAAGCTTTAATCTTATAAAGATTCTTTACTGAGATCAGGAAAATTGCTTAGAGTAGCATTTAATTCAAGCTCCTTATAACTATGGTGAAGCAGACAAATAATCGAAAAAGCAATGCAGAATTACTACATAATATTTTATGTGAGACACTTTTACCAAAAGAAGAGACACTCATATGGAGGCAAATTCTCAAAATAATCAGTAAGTTCAGACAAAAAAACACATCTACCCTTGCACCTGGTACCAAATGAACCAATAGCACCAGGTCCAGTAAACAGAGGCAGTGACAGGCTTCCACAGAAAAGTGGCCAGTACTCCACCAGAGTTTATATAGTTAACAAGTCTGTCCTTTGTAAGAAAAGTCCTTTCACACATAAGTACCAGTTTCTTTATTCCGAGAATTCAGACTGGGAAAGATCAAGGATTCTATTCTTTCTATGAATGACAAAGGGCAATTTTTTATGAGGCAGCTGAGAGAACTTTGCAGATATTCCTGTGCAGAACACTTATTGTAATGTTGCCCAACCAAGGCTCCATCTAGATATCCTTTTCATGTAAGCGGCATAGCGATGATACTAAAACGGTGTCAAGTCATTTCCTTGGATACATTTTGTCAACCAATATTGTCAAGGGCATATATTTTTGCGAGCCCTGTTGGCAAAAAGTGACCTTGGACATTTTACTGTGATAACATTCCTGCTTTGTTTTTATACAACACATGAAGATTTAGGATTTCTAACTCCATACACTAACTCCATAACTCCGTACACTAAGAAGGAAAAGAAACTAACAAACAAAACCAGAAAAAAAACATCCCTCTCAACCAGTATGGAGTTTTGAAAGTTTTTGTTAATAGTTCATGGACAAGGGTTCTAGATCCTGAGGGAGGGAAAATATTCTTTTTAAAAATTATTAAAAAATGAAACTGAAAGAGAGTCTGAGTCTTTTGAATTTCAGTAAATACCCACATAGCATGCACGGCCTTGTCAAGGTGCTATCCTACGGCATGATCAGCAGGGTGACATTAAGATTCTACGGCTCATTCCCTCCAAAGACCATCTCCTGGCCTTGCACTTCAGCAGTCTGACATTTGGAAAGAGTTTGGCTTGTACTGCAAAGAAATCAGTGAAGCTCCTTTCTTCTAGAAAAGATAAAGGATGGGGGCAGCCAACTATCACATCTACAAAAGTGGCCTCTGAAGACTAAATTAAGGAATTTTGTACCTGGCACAGTCCCTCTCTCTTTTTCAGACAACAAATCAATATATATCGTCTACAATGCTCAAAGCATGCAGCTGGAAGCATCACTCACCACTGCTGTTCCCCAGCTTCAAAGCCTTTCCTTAACAGTTTAACTGTGAATTAGAGAAAGAAATCCCCATTAACTACAGAATACCTCAAGTAGCAAGGGTGAGAGGGCTGTTCATCAGCAAGTTATGCAATTTAAACTTAACAAACAAAAAAAAGAGTTTATAGTGTATCACAAACTGAATGCCCTTGTTAGCCTTGCAGTTGGGGTATTCTATACATTATTCTGAAGTGAATGGAATTTTTCTGCACTCTAATTTATAACTAACCTTTTGTATTCCTGTATTTTGAAATCTATTCCCCTATACTAAACATTGGAGACAAAGGACACTTCAGGAGGAATCTATAACATGAGAGAGTGAATATGTGTGTGTAAGAAGATGGATGTATGGATGCAGGTGAAAACCCAAATGATCTGCAGAAACAAAGAGGAGCACATTGATATCAGCAGCAAGCTTGACAATTTCCACTATTAAGGAAAAGAAATACGGAGAAACCCCATGAAACTATAGTAAATTCAAAAAGATGGGAAGAGGCTAACGCCTAACCAAGAATATATTACAGCCCAAATCTGCTGGTGTTATGCGAGTGAAACTCCCAATGAAGTTACTAGGAGTCATATATAGGACAGATTACAGGATTGGGCCCTAAAATGGAAAGAGGTGGCCACTTGTGATTGTGATTACCCCTTATACATTTTACACATTTAAAATGGCTGTTCCCTGGGCCCAGGTTCTGATTAAGTCCCAATCTGTTGTGCACTTTACCGCACCAGATCCACGCACTGAGTAGATCCATGAGTGCAATCTCTTCTATCCCATGCGGTACTGTTGCTCTATATACCACGGGGGCCTCTGCCACCAACCATCCCTGCATATCACCCGTTATTTGGTTACTTGGGCTGTATACTGTGGTGAAGGTTCAGTCTGTCGGGATATAAAAATAAGTCATTTCTGAGTTCCATGAGTCCTAAAACCACACATCTTCCACCGTTAATTGGTTTTTCATAATTTTTTGTAACTAAAAAGTTTGATTTAATTAGTAGTTAACATTTCTAAAAACTAAATTTAAAAAAGCCAGTAGCTTCTGACGCTGTCTCCCTCAGTAACAGTGTAGCAGCTGTGAAGAAACTGCCTAATTGAGGTCTGGGGGTTAGCCCTGAACTTTGAACTTGAAATCTTTACAACCTTTAGCTTTCCCTCTCCTCCCTCAACACCTTCTAAATTTGCTTATATCACATATATCAAAATACATCAAGTTCACCACAGACTACATTAATATCATTAATGCACACAAACTATTAACTACTCAGGGTAAATGCCAATAAAAAACAACAAACCAAATATTTCTACCATGTCTACAGGACACTGACCTGCTTTGCCCATTTCCCCTTTTCTCAAAGATCCTTCAGCCTGGCACCCAACTCTGTGACGAAGCCTGCTTAGCACCAGTGAAGTTCCCCACATTCAGACTGACAACGTTCTGAGCTGAGATGAGGGAATCGAAGTTAAAATCTAACCCATCGGCATCCATGAGTTCACTGCGGATAATGGACTCCATGTCACATTCCAAGCTTCCATTGAAAATATCCAGGTCCAAATCGCTTGGGAATTTATCATGCCCCATGACTGGAAGGTTCACACTAGTGGAATACAAAGAAGAGCCTGAGAGCGAGTCAGAAAGTGTTTGCATAGACTGATTGACGGGTGACTGCTGCTGGTGTTTGGCCGACCCCAAGTTGTTCGTATCATTTAAGCCCATGTTACTGATGGAATTTGACAAGGCACGACTGCCACCAAGAGAAGAATTCTGAGATTGATGCTGGTGGTGGAGCAGGTTCTGATTGACCAAACTTCCCTGGTTGGACTGAGCAGCAAATGACATCATTGGATCACTACGAAGCATGATACTCCTGCGTGAATTCTGGGCAGACACAGCTGTACTGGCTTGAGACATGAGTGGATCAGACTGCGTCATCATGACATCACTATGACTAAGTGAGTCAGATGCCAGCAGATCCTGCAGCGTCTGGTTGTTATAATGAGAAATGGAAGAAAAGGTAGCTTGCTTGTTCTCTTGAATGGTTTGCATGGGAGACTGACGAAGGGAATTCAGAGATGATGGTCCAAACACAGCACTGTTGAAATTACTTGATGGAGAACCAAGTCCGGAACCTTTGGAACCATATGGAAAACTGGAGCTTCTTTGCATGAGCCCCCCTGATGGTGACTGCTGGGGAGAGGGGAGCGTTATATTGTCCAAAAGATCATCCATGATGAGGTTATCTGTCAGTCCATCATTCAAGTTCATTGTGCCTGCCATATCAGTCAACCTAGGCAACTCAACAGTACATGGTTTATTTACCGATGGGGACATGCTTGATGGACTATTGTACAGCATTGGAGAAAGTGGAGCATCATCATCCTGAACATCATCTAGTTCGGTACTCGCCAATATCGGTGACAAACGGCCACTTATTGTACTGGCGTTTGAATTTGTACGAGAGCGGAAATCTGTCCAAGCATCCAGCTCATCACTGCTGCGGGAAGTTGGGCTCCCTGGCCACTTGGAAAGCTGAGACGGGCTGTCCTCGCTGGCTTCTTGGGCAGCTTGCAGGGCTGCCTTTTTCTTAGCTGCTCGGCCTCTGCTCTTTGTGTACTTGTTGCTATTGTCCATTGAAACAGCACGTCTCCGTGGGGGCTTCCCACCTTTTCCACCATCTGGATTAATCATCCACCAAGAGCTTTTCCCAGTTCCTTCATTCTGTACCCTGATGAATCGACTGTGAAGTGACAAATTATGCCGGATTGAGTTCTGTGGGGAAGGAATACAACAAAAAGTCAGGGCAAGTACCATTTCCTTTGCTAGTCTAACCTCAATCATGCAAGCCCAAAATTAAACGAAACTTTGAAATCCGATCAAAACACGGGGCTGCTCTGGACATTCTGCACTGCTCAAGCAGGGGTCAGATACTGGCTGTAAATTGCGAGCAGGGAGTTCGCCTTGTGGAGAATGTCATGCTGCCGTAAAGCAGAGCCAGCTCCTGTGCCAGCTGCTCTGCCCTCACCCCCTCCTCACCCTTGACACAGAGAGCACGTCCAGGCAGAAGCGTAGCCAGGGGTGAGCAGGGGGAGCGGCCGCTCCCCCTGAGAGCACAAACGGTGCCTTAAAAAGCGCCGCCCGAGCCCCGCTGCCAGAGCTGGGCTCGGGCAGCACTTTAAAAGGCCCGCGGATCCTGCAGCCGCAAGGAGCAGCGGGTCTTTTAAAGTGCTGCAGGAGCCGGGCTCGGGCATTGCTTAAAAAGGCCCGGGGCTCCTGCCACTGCGGAGAGCCGTGGGCCTTTTAAAGCACCGCCCCATCCCCGCTGCCGGAGCTCCCCCCGCAGCGGCTGGAGCCCCGGGCCCTTTAAACCTCCGCCAGGGAAGCCGGTACGGTCCGGCACAGCATACTGGCTCTTGCCGGTACGCCATATCGGACCGTACCACCTCTGGTGAGGACCCACCGCCGCCGAAGACCCGGAGCGCCACCGGAGGCGCCACTGGCTGAGTACAGGAGGAGCCTAGGGGGCGCCTTTTTATAGCGCTGCTCCCCCTGTGCTCCGGACCTGCCTACGCTACTGCTTCCAGGGAGAAGGAATGTGGCAGAGCTCCACTCTGCTGTGCCCATCCTCCACTGGTGTAACCATCACCCGGGCTGGGGACTGTAGGACGAGGGAGCTGCAACTGACACCCTGACAACCCACCCTTCCCCTGGGCTGATGGTGACAACTGAGCCCCTCTGTAGGTTGCTCATACTTTCAAATCATTCAACAGCAACAAACAAAACGTATCACCAACTGCTAAGCCCCGGTGGATCTGTACCGTTCTATTTCTGACTGAATAAAATGTCCTGCATACAGATTAAATTATCAGTTACTATTGTTCCAACTCTCTCAAAATGAGAACCGCAAACACTTCAATAAAGGTGATTGAAAGGCTGTCTACTCTCATTGCAGCTTCTGTAAGTACCTTTGTATTCTTTACTGAAATGCAATTTTGTACATGTATTATAACAATTCTCCAATGCAAATCACAACTGCTTTCCCTCCTCCTCCTATAGCACTGCACACTGGTGGTGGGATGTACTTTTTCTTTCCATTGTTGGAATTTGAATTATATATACAGGGCAGCCGGTCATTGCTCCCCGCACCCAGAGCATCCTCATAGTGTCCCAAAGTTGGAATGCCATTATGCACAATAAGATCATTAGCACAGCAGGCTGTTAGTAACAGAAATGCCCATAAAAGGTCCAATGAATCCCAAATCTTGCCAGGTGCCATCAGATACACTGGGCACAAGAAATGAAAAATAGTACTGTATTCTTCCTACGCATTCTCAAAAGAGTGGTGTGACTTTACACTATGGTGATGGAACCTAGTACAAAATCTTGAGAGAGATCCAGAAAACTAGCTCTCGGTAACTCAAGTAAAATGACACCAGACTTACACAAGTGTAACTGAGATCAAAATCTCACTGTAGAGCCTATGCTTAAAATACAGCTAAAAAGACCATAAGAAATTTGCTAATAAGAATTTTTTTGTTTTTTGATTTTATGTGCAACTTAAAAAGTTTTGGAGCTATGCCATATTATTTTGGCAAACCAGTTGTACTAATGCTGTGTGTTAAATATGAACAAGATTTAAGTCATAGATGTTTTTAAAATATTGGCAAACATCAGCTGTATCTATGTGGAGGATACAAATACATGTGTTCCACCAGCATGTTTTAAAAAGAGAAAGTCAACAGGCTCTCATTGTAATAAAACAAGCCAGAATAAGTGTTTTTTATTTACAGTGCACTGAAGGGATTCCAGTTTCAATTGGACAAAGAACACACACAACCAAACAATTATTCATAAACATATTAGCATTCATATTATTAACATAAAGGGACGTTTGACGTAAGTGAACTGAAGACACATTGGCTGTGTGAAGAAATGTAGCCCAGATTATTTTTTTTCCATTTAGTTGATGGTAAATAAAATTTTTTATGTTGCATTTTTGGTCAGTTTCAAGACTCACACATGGGAAGCAGAAATTTTCTTGTTTACCACTCATGACATTTTTTTTTTAATAAACTACAGTTCAAAACAGGAGTTGTTATTTTTAAACAATTTGCACAGCATAGCAAACAAGACTCCATAATGATACTAAAGTTAAGTTTGTATCAGCATCTCAATTATACACTCTTATATTTCCAAGGGACTATAATGCCTTGGAAAAATTATTCTGGGTTCATTCTCAGCATAAAAGTTCCTCGGTGTAGCCAGGAGGACATTTTTTTATTATTGAATTAGTGAGATTTTAACTATATTTAGGGTCTGGCAGAAATATGTTTTAAATTATATTAACCAGATGCCACTACCCACTTTCCCCCAACAGGGCTCTGAAATAAATCATTTGAGTTTTTAAAATTTAACTAACATTTCCTACCTCATGCTCCAATCCTGCAACTAGGTGCATGTGGATGGTCTCTTAAGCCCATGCCTTGCTGGCTTCAAGGGGGCTCTGTGCAGGAAGTATTTATGTCTGTCCACATGGATCCAGTTGTAGGATCAGGCCTAGCTAGGATTGCCAACTTTCTAATCACACAAAACCGAACACTCTTGCCCCGCCCCTACCCCTCCCCTTCTCCGAGGCCTTGACACCTGCTCACGCCATCCCCACCTCTCTCTGTCGCTCAGGAGGGGGCTCAGGGCTGAGGCAGGGGTGCAGGGAGCAGGCTCCGGGTGGTGCTTACCTCGGGGGGCTCCCTGGAAGCAGCGACATCCCTCGGCTCCTAGGTGTAAGGGTGGCCAGGCGACTCTGCACTGCCTCCACTGCAGCTCCCATTGGCCACAGTTCCCAGCCAATGGGAACTGCGGAGCTGGAGTGAGGGCAGCACACGGAGCCCCCTGGCCATCCCTCCACTTAGGAGCCGGAGGGACATATCATCGCTTCTGGGAGCTGCACAGAGCCAGGTAGGGAGCCTGCCAGCCCCGCCAATCAGACTTTTAATGGTCTGGTCAGCAGTGTTGACCAGAACTGAAAGGGTCCTTTTTTGACCATGCTTTCCAGCCGAAAACCAGACACTTGGCAACCCCAGGCCTAACTGCACACAAACGGTAAGAAAAAGTCACTCAGAACCACTATAACAAGAGCACAACAAAGACTGGGCACACAAGTAAGCTGGCCAGTGATTATGCTTACGGAAACCAGTAAAGAAAAACAAGAGTTGGTATGTAAATGGCACTTTATGTAACTTAAGACATACAAACATACTGCCTGAAATGTCAATCGCCACCCAATTTCAATGCAAAAGTAACCCAGTGATGTTTGCCAGCTCTAAACATGAATCCTTGACATGCAAAATGCTGAGTGGCCTCAATTTGCATTGACTTCATGGAGTAGAGACAGCTTAGCAGTTTACAGGATCAAGTCCTAAATGTGTGGGGGGGAAAGGGAGATGTAATTTGCATTTTTATATAGGTCATCATCTCTTTGAGGCATAGTGTTGGTATTATACAAATAAAAAAATAAAATAATAATTTCCCCCTGAAAATTGGTGGTTATGAAAAATCCAAGCCGTTTGTTTTCATTTATGTCACACAAAGTGCCATTTACATACCAGCTCTGGTTTTTCTTTACTGGTTTCTGTAAGAAGATTGTTTTCTGTAGCATAATTGCTGCCTATTTACTTTTGTGTCCCACCCCACCCCCACCCTGCTCCACGCATGCTTCTCTGCTTCCATACACGAAGGACCCTCCCATTAACCTTTCAAATACTTCCTTAAAACACATTTATTTTGTGTAGCCTTCTCACATTACTCTCTTCACAATATCTTGATACCTTCTTGTGCTGGAACTACTGTCCCATGTATCACATCTATCCAAGTTGGACTGAATTCTGGCCTGATCCTACTAGTCCTTCTCTTGTTAGCATTCCCACTAAAGTCAATGCGACTGATTATTCTCATGAGCAAAGGCAATAGGATCTGTCCATCAGCTTGTAAAGTGGGAGTGACCCTCTCTTTTACAGGATTTCTGAAGTGTCACGTAGACTTATATCACTGTCATAAAAAAATGTGAAAGATTCTGAAAAGAATATTCACTCACAAAAATCTGCATTAGAAATATATCATCCTTGTGACTAACCACAAAAGGACCTCTCCCAGGAAAACGCCAAGTAAGGATTCAATCTGGTTCCCATTCAAATCAATTGGAGTTTTGCCTTTGATGCGAATGGGAGCAGGATTAGGCCATTAAGATGGAAATGTAACAAATCCTTCCATGCCCAATGAGATGCTTTAAAGATACTATAATGGCACACTTGTGGCACTGTACTGGAGAACATATGCATGAGACAGATGCTAGTCATGTTGTTTAATGAATCGGTGGAAGGGACTCAGCTACTCAGTGATGGGCGCAATATAAGGATCTGGATAAGAACAGAATAGAAACAAATAATGGTGCATTCCTCCCTTTATTGTCTATGGTGCCCAAAGTGTGCTATGTGTTTTAACAGATAGAATATGTGGTCCTTACAGTCTAAAATCAAAAGTATACAGTACTTATGTGTATGTATAGGTGCCTAGCACAACAGGGCCCCGATCCCTCAATGGGGATCTAGGCACTTCTGCGCTACAAATAGTAAGTAATAAAAATAATAAAGATTCAACACAAAAAGGAAGAACGATAGGAAAGATGCCATGAGGAGAAAGTAAGATGGCGGTAAGAAAATAAGAAAATGCTGAGGCTTTGTTTGGCTGCACACTTCTCAAAGTTACAGGCGACTCAATTATTTGAACACTGGTGTTAGTAATTATGAATTTTAGTGGGCGGGAAAGGCTGAGATGGGTACTGAGCAGAATTGAAGCTGGGACAGGTTGTGGTGTTCCTGATGAGATGCATGATGAGTAGTGGGGAGTGAGGCTGGGTAGCAAGGGGGCATGCTTGTCAGAGAGTCAGCAAGATGTTAGAAGCAACTGGAGATGCCACTGTCAAGATGAAAAGTCCAAGAAGAAGAGAGTCCAGATGAAGTCAGGAGGCTGCTGCGTCTGAACCTTGGCTCTTGCTGCTGCAAAAGTGGCTAAAGAACTCTGCTGGGATTTCTGGGCAGGGGATGGAGGGGGAAAGAGGCCTTTTCTAGACCATTTCTGGAAGAAGAAGAAAGAAGAAGAAGAAGAAGAAAAAGTCTGGTGGCGGTGGGCCACATGGGTGGGAGGAAATGCTTGGGGCCTGAAACTCATCTAGTGGAGCTATGAAAGTGGTGCTGGAGTGTCAAACTCTCTCCCTTGGCTCCTTCGCTGTGTGCCTTCTTGTGTCTGTTATGTATCTCAACCTTTAATTTTTTCATTTCATTTTGTATGTGAAAAGGACAGAACGCTGTATACTAGGACAGGGCCCATTAGCATACAATGGTCCATTCACAATGAATCAGCAGACCAGTGCTCAGATCAACCGCACTGAGGGAGGTAACACTTTTATAGAACCCAGAGCTATATTTCCAAATTGTAATGAGTAAACTTTTATTCACTGCATCAAACTTCCTTAAATTACTCCTTCAAAAAATCAGCTATGTTTTGCTCTAGAAAATGAGTGTACCTATTATGTCCTGATAACTTATTTCTCTGACCATTTTTGATAGGATTACAAAAAAGTAGGATTACATACAGGGCATTTTATCATTTCCAAAATATTATATACCAGATTTGATATAGACACCTAACTGCTGCTTGCCTCAAAGGCTTGCAATTGTAAAGTATTTCAGCATTTTATCCTCATCAAACAAAACTGACAGATCCCTTAGTCTTTAAAAATGCAAAAATTTCCCCGCCCCTCCTAGCCAGTGTCTGTTTCAGTCTCTTCCAAACTGTGTTTACCTTGTGGAGCCCGTCCATTAACTCAGACACCAGCTGCAAGTGCTTCCACAGGAATACAGAGACTTTTTTGTCTGGAAGTAACATGTGGTATCAATTTATCATTCTCAACAACGCAACAAGGAATCCACTCACTTTAAAAATAAAAAGAGAGTTGTGTAACTTAAATCTTCAAAGCCCCCCTTCCCTTTTATTTTTTTTTTAAAAAGCCTGAAAATTATCAACAACGCAACAAGGAATCCACTCACTTAAAAATAAAAAGAGACTTGTGTAACTTAACTCTTAAAAGCCCCCGTTTAAAAAAAAAAGCCTGAAGATTAGCATGATGAGGTACAGCTGGTGAATGCTGAGACTAAGCTACATGTCCCTCAAATAGTTCTACTACTCTGGTAAGGCATGGTTTCCTTTTATAAAAGCTGTGTTGATCCTTCCCCAACAAATCCTGTTCTATGTGTCTGATAATTTTCTTCTTTACTATAGTTTCAATTTGCCTGGTAGTGAAATTAGTTTTACAAGATCACCTCTGGAATATTTTTTTAAAATCTGTATTGTAATCTCTGTTACAGAAGCTGATTTAAATGATAGGATACATACCACAGTTAGTAGTTCTGCAATTTTATATTTGAGTTCCTTCAGAACTCTTAGGTGAGTACCACTTGGTCCGGTGACTTATTACTGTTTAATTTATCAATTTGTTCCAAAACCTCCTCTATTGATACCTCAATCTGGGAGAGTTCCTCATATTTGTCACCTAAAAAGGATGGCTCAGGGGAAGGAATCTCCCCCATATCCTCTGCAGTGAAGACCAATGCGAATAATTCATTTAGCTTCTCTGCTATGGCCTTCTCTTCCTTGAGTGCTCTTTCAGCATCTCGATCCTCCAGTGGCCTCACTAATTGTTTGGCCGTCTTCCTGCTTCTGATGTACTTAAAAACTTTTTGCTGTTAGTTTTTGTCTTTTGCTAGATGTTCTTCAAATTCTTTTTTTTTTTTTTTTTTTTTTTTTGCCTGCCTAATTATACTTTTACACTTGCCTTGTCAGTTTATGCTCCTTTCTATTTTCCATATTAGGATTTGACTTCCAATTTTTAAAGGATGTGTTTTTGCCTTTAACCACCTCTTTTACACAGTGTTGTTTTACTCGGTGAAGAGTCAACTTGTTAGCGTTGGAAGGACCTTTCCTACATAGCTCCACAGGACTGCCATGTTCCTCTGGTTCAAGAAATGTAAAAGATCCAACGAACTCAAGAACATTTTATCTTCTGTCCCTGTTTTCCTTTAATACCAGGGACATGCAACACAATAACTAGTGTTAATGCTTTGCAGATGCAGAGAAACCAAGCACTCAGAAGCAAAAGTTCAAATAAAGATTTCTCCCACAACATTAACTCAGCCATGTTACACATATGTAATATTTTTTATTTCCTGTTTCTTGTTGAATATAAACCGATTTTTAAAATATATTCCTGTTTGTTATTAATGTTCACCTAAACAGTTAAAGTTGCAGGGGGAAAAATACAGAATTAGAGATTTCTTCTCATTTCAGTGCTTGATTTCTCAATCTGAAACGCTGCATTAGTGCTAGATTTTGCATTCCATATTCTCTCCATAAACTGTGTAGCTGCATGAAATATAGATATTACAAACACACACACAAATTGAAATGTTCTTGATATAGTTTCATTTTCTAGTCTCAATATCTGATGAAATCTGTGAATCACAACAGATGTTCAGTACATGCAGTGAAAGAACAGTACTGTCACCAAAGTGAGAGCAGCAGCTCTTTATACACAGTTGACAATGGTTATTGCACTTAAAGTTCTGAGCAGAAATAAAGTAAAAGTGAGCCATGCTCCTTTCTTCTAGCCCCAGATGCTGGGGTGACCCAAGCATACCTTTATGTAGAAAAAATCCACAAGAAGAGAAAAAAGTCAGCTGGAACTCTGAAAAGTTTGCTTTGTGGAATTCCCTTCTTATTCTCTCCTCAAGAGAGTGGTATTTCTGATTGTAGTTTTAATGGAGGAGCCAGGAGAAAGCCTTGCTGCAATTAGCTCTCTCCTCCACACACATCCTTCCTCCTCCTCTTCGAAAAGGTAGAGGGCATCAAGGGGATAATTACAACTGCTTGAAGCAACATTCATTGGAGTGAAGATTTACATTCTGAAATCTGCTGTGGTCAGATAGAAGACCACCCTACAGACCTCAGTCCACCTGAAAGTGAGGATTTCAACTGTGCCATATTGTGACGGGACAGTTTGCTTAGCGCAGGGGAAACTAGCTCCCCTACACATGCACTTTCTGCTTGCTTTTGCTGCTTTACACAATCCTATGCGTAGGAGTTTTACTCCATCCCCATTAAGCTGCTGAAAAGGACTTTTTACACACTGTTTGAAAGTATAGATACAATAGGGAAGTCATATCAAAACAGTTATATATGTTAGTTAGTTAAATATATATTTAATAAAATGCTTTACACAATAACATTATCATTAAAACATGCTGCTGCCCTGTTCTTTAAAAACACTGACATTTAAAACTACTATTCTAACAACAACAAAACCTGGTTAAAAGTGTCTGGGAATTGGCTGAACACATCACACTTCCAGTTAGCAGCAAAATTTCCAGTTATTTTACAGACAGTCATCCAATGACCACAGGAGGACTCAAATAACTAACATTTGTTTTGCTTTTAGTAGCGCATGCTGGTTTCAGTTTACTTTTTTCCACTGAGTGGGGGAAGGGAGTGAAGTAAATCTCAATAATGTAAATAATGTAATTTTAGAGAAGGACCAAACAGCAAAATGTCAGAGGATTAACGGGGGGAAAAAGCAGAAAAAACCTCTCATCCTAAAAAACAAAACATACTGAATGTGCCGAAAAGTGAAGTAAACTTCATGAAGAGAGATGGCAATGGCTGTGCGGCGTTTATTTTTTCAGATTTGGAAATTGTCTCAGTAGCCTATTTCCCAGCTGTTTTTGTTCTTGGAGGAGTACAGAGAACATTCCATTCCACACAGCCAAACCTGTGCTTCCGGCACACATTGGACTTTGGAAGCTGCTCTCAGAAGGTTTTTTTTTTTCCCTTTTGGCTGAGCACTCCAGCAATTCCTGTCAATATTATAAAACTGCACACACACACACACGCACGCTTTAACATAGAATATTGTGTAAAAATAAAAAAGTATCTGCATCCACACACACACGAAACAAACTAATTTAATCAGGAGTTGAAGAGAGGTCTTGTAAACAAGAGCTCCATTATCTACCCCCGTCCAGACACACTATATCATGAATGCAAACACTTCGAGATCACAAAATTATTTTAAATTACGAATAAAAATTTGCTATAAGGGGATCTTGCAAGGTGCTGAGTACCTATTGACATGCTAAGCACCCTCTATTGCCGTTGAAGCCAATGAGCACTGAGTGCAGTCAGCTATGATCTAGATAGATTCCCCTCCTGGTAGGACAGGCCCTACATTTGGATACATTAACATCTTTTTTGGTATATATCACAGCCCAGTAATAAAATTCCTATTTGAAATCTTAACTGGAACAAAATTCAAAAATGAAAAATTTCCAGTTCACATTGTATTTAAAAAAATATATTTTTCAAACTTTAAAAATCACATCCAAGGGTAAAGAAACTGAGGGATCCAGTTTTTTACATTTATTAGGAGGTACTATAGAGAAGAAAAAGGATTAGAAATGAAAACACCTACAAATAGCCATTCTGTTAAACAGAATCTTAAAAATTATGAGTAAACTCATCTCTAATGTGACTATTTTATTTTCAACAGAGTTGCAGCAGGTTTGAATTTGGCTGTGTATGCTGTCCTCCAACAGGTCTGGTTAAACAACAAGTAGCTGTATCTTGTAGAAAGTTTGCTGACAACTGCTAAACTGAGCTGCCCTTAGGGTGACCATACAGCAAATGTGAAAAATCGGGACGGGGGTGGGGGGTAATAGGAGCCTATATAAGCAAAAGACCCAAAAATTGGGACTGTCCCTATAAAAGACACGGTTACTCACCGTAGTAAATAGTGTTCTTCGAGATGTGTTGCTCATATGTATTCCAGTTAGGGTGTGCGCGCGCGGCGTGCACGATCGTCGGAAGATTTTTACCCTAGCAACACTCGGTGGGCCGGCTGGCGCCCCCTGGAGTGGCGCCGTTAGGTGCCCCGATATATACTGCAGCCGGCCCATCGCCCCCTCAGTTCCTTCTTGCCGGCTACTCCGACAGTGGGGAAGGGGGGCGGGTTTGGAATACATATGAGCAACACATCTCGAAGAACACTATTTACTACGGTGAGTAACCGTGTCTTCTTCTTCGAGTGCTTGCTCATATGTATTCCAGTTAGGTGACTCCCAAGCCATTCCTAGGAGGCGGGGTCGGATTGTGATACAGCAGAGTTTAGGACCGCCGAACCAAAAGCGGCGTCGTCTCTAGAATGTTGCACTATGGCATAGTGCGAGGCAAAAGTGTGTACTGACGACCATGTCGCGGCCCTACAAATGTCTTGTATAGGTATGTGTGCCAGGAAGGCAGACGACGAGGCCTGAGCTCGGGTAGAGTGGGCCGTAGTGTGCATGGTGGGGACACCTGCCAAGTCATAGCATGTGCGGATGCACGAGGTGATCCATGACGAGATGCGCTGGGAAGAGACGGGAAGGCCTTTCATCCGGTCCGCCACGGCGATGAACAGCTGGGTCGACTTCCGGAAGGGCTTTGTCCTCTCGATGTAGAAGGCGAGGGCTCTCCGGACATCCAGGGAATGGAGTTGCTGCTCCTTCCTGGAGGCATGGGGCTTAGGATAAAAGACAGGTAGAAAAATGTCTTGGTTAATATGGAAAGCCGACACTACCTTGGGCAGGAAAGCCGGGTGTGGCCTGAGCTGTACTTTATCCTTATGGAACACCGTATAAGGTGGTTCCGAAGTAAGCGCTCTGAGCTCAGAGACGCGTCTAGCCGAGGTGATGGCTACTAGAAAGGCCGTTTTCCATGAGAGATACAGCATGGAACAAGTGGCCATGGGCTCGAATGGGGCACCCATGAGCCTGGTAATAACTAGGTTGAGGTCCCATGTAGGGACCGGGCGGCGCACCGGTGGGTGCAGCCGTTCTAACCCCTTAAGGAACCTGGTGACCATGGGGTTGGAGAAAACAGAACCCGCCCCGTCCCGGGGGTGAAAAGCTGAAATTGCCGCTAGGTGGACCTTTAGCGACGAGAGAGCCAGACCCTGCTCCTTTAGTGAGAGGAGGTAGTCCAGTATGGTGTGAACCGGCACCTGCAAGGGGTCAAGGCCCCGAGTGCCACACCACAAGGAAAAACGTTTCCACTTAGCTGAGTAGGTGGACCTGGTGGAGGGTTTCCTACTGCTCAGCAGAACGTGCTGGACCGGGCTGGAACATCGCAGCTCCGACGGGTTCAGCCATGCAGCATCCACGCCGTGAGGTGAAGGGACCGCAGGTCGGGATGCTGGATCCTGCCGTGCTGCTGCGTGATCAGGTCCGGCCATCGCGGAAGAGGGATCGGGTCTGTCACGGACATCTCCAGGAGCGTGGTATACCAGTGTTGCCTGGGCCACGCTGGAGCAATCAGGATCACCCTGGCCTTGTCCCTGCGTAGCTTGAGCAGGACCCTGTGGACCAGTGGAACTGGTGGGAAGGCATAGGCCAGGTTGTCTGTCCAAGGATGGAGAAAAGCGTCTGTCAGGGAGCCTGGGGAGCGACCCTGAAAGGAGCAGAACACTTGGCATTTCCTGTTCTCGCGAGTCGCGAAGAGATCTATCTGGGGAAACCCCCACTTCTGGAAGACAGAGTGGATGACGTCTGGCCGAATGGACCACTCGTGCGTCTGGAAGGACCTGCTCAGGCGGTCCGCCAAGGTGTTCTGGACTCCTGGGAGAAACGAGGCCACGGGGTGAATGGAACGGGCTATGCAAAAGTCCCAGAGCTGAGTTGCCTCTCGGCAGAGAGGAAGGGAGTGCGCCCCTCCTTGTCTGTTGATGTAATGCATGGCCGTCGTGTTGTCTGTAAGGATGGAGACACAGCGGCCCTGTAGGTGCTGAGCGAAGGCTTGGCAGGCGAGTCGTACCGCTCGGAGTTCTCTGACATTGATGTGTAATGTCAGCTCTTGCTCCGACCACAGGCCCTGCGTTTGGAAGTTCTGCAGGTGAGCCCCCCAGCCGAGGGATGAGGCATCCGTAGTCACGGTGCGGGAAGGCTGAGGTGGATGAAAGGGGATACCTGACATCACATGTGCGGGGTCCAGCCACCAGTTGAGGGAGGCTAGGACTTGCGGTGGGACCGTCAGAATCATATCGAGGTTGTCCCTGTGTGGTCGGTATGCGGAGGCCAGCCATGCTTGGAGGGGCCGCAGGCGTAACCTGGCGTGGGCTGTCACGAAGGTGCATGATGCCATATGACCCATGAGGCTGAGGCAGCAGCGGGCTGTCGAAGTTGGGAAAGCTTGGAGGCTGCGTATGGCGGCTGCAAGCGTTTGAAAGCGAGCCTCTGGGAGGAAAGCCCTGGCGAGGGTAGAGTCCAGAATAGCCCCTATGAAGTCTATTCTCTGTGTTGGGACCAAAGTGGACTTTTCGATGTTTAGTAGGAGGCCGAGACGGTTGAACATGTCCACGGCCTTGTGAATGTGGGACTGGACCTGGTTGGCGGAGTTGCCACGGAGGAGCCAGTCGTCGAGGTAGGGGAATACCTGAACACCTTGACGCCGAAGGGCGGCTGCTACCACTGCCATGCACTTTGTGAAGACTCTCGGTGCTGTTGAGAGGCCGAATGGCAGGACCGCGAACTGGAAATGTCTCTGGCCCACTACGAAGCGCAGGAAGCGTCTGTGAGGTGGGTAGATGGCAATGTGGAAATACGCGTCCTTCATGTCGAGGGCGGCGTACCAGTCTCCCTGATCCATAGAGGGGATAAGGGTGCCCAGGGAGAGCATACGGAATCTCAACTTTACCATAAACTTGTTGAGACCCCGTAAGTCCAGGATAGGACGAAGCCCCCCCTTTGGCTTTGGGATTAGGAAATAACGGGAGTAGAATCCCTTGCCTCTGAGATCCCTTGGGACCTCCTCCACCGCTCCCAGAGTAAAGAGTTCGTGCACCTCCTGGATAAGGAGTTGCTCGTGAGAAGGGTCCCTGAAGAGGGACGGGGTGGGAGGGTGGGAGGAGGGTGGGGAGACGAATTGCAATCGGTATCCCCCCTGGATGGTCTGTAAAACCCAGCGGTCCGTGGTGATATTCGACCACGCCGGGGAGAAGGGGGAGAGGCGGTTCATAAACAGGAGTGCGGGATCGGAATGGACTGGTACTCCGGCCTCGAGCGCCCCTTCAAAAATTTTGTTTGGGCCCCGACGATGGCTTGTGGGGGCCCTGCCTCTGGCCGGTCTGCCGGCCAGGTTGCTGTCTCCTACCCCCTCGACCACGCGGCCTTCTGTAATAGTCTTGACGTGGCGGGGGGGGGAAGTAGGTGCGTCTCACGAACGGCCTGAAGGGCCTACGCTGCGTCGCAGGGGTATGCATTCCCAGCGTGCGAATGATAGTACGACCGTCCTTTAAGGTCTGCAGCTTAGGGTCTGTCTTCTCTGAAAACAGGCCCTGCCCGTCAAAGGGTAGGTCCTGGATAGTGTGCTGGACCTCTGCTGGGAGGGTGGAAGATTGCAGCCAGGAGATGCGCCGCATGGCGACTCCGGAGGCGATGGTTCTGGCAGCGGAGTCGGCGATGTCCAAGGAGGCCCGCAGCGACGTCCTGGCCAGTTTTTTGCCCTCCTCCACGAAGGCTTTATACTCCTGTCTGGACTCTGGAGGTATAAGCTCTTTAAACTTGTCCATCGTGACCCAGGTGTTGAAAGCATAGCGGCTCAGGAGTGCCTGTTGGTTCGCCGCACGAAGCTGTAGGCCCCCTCCTGAGTAGATCTTGCGGCCAAACAAGTCTAGGCGCTTGGCGTCCTTTGATTTCGGCGCCGGGGCCTGTTGGCCGTTCCTCTCCCTCTCGTTGACGGACTGGACTACCAACGAACACGGAGGGGGGTGTGTATACAGATATTGAAAATCTCTCGGGGGGGCCATGTACTTTCTCTCTACCCCCCTGGCAGTGGGGGGTATTGAGGCTGGTGTCTGCCAGATGGATGTGGCGTTGGCAAGGATAGTCCGCACAAAAGGTAAGGCAACCCTAGTGGGGGCATCAGTCGTCAGGATGTCCACCACGGGGTCCTCCAGTTCAGGGACCTCTTCGATTTGGAGGTCCATATTCAGGGCCAACCTGCGGAGCAGGGCTTGGTGGTCCCTTAGATCGATGGGAGGTGGACCGGATGATGATGCTCCAGCCACTGCCTCATCAGGGGAGGAGGAAGAGGACAGGCCCTGGGCGAGCGGGTCCTCGACGGGTACCTCCTCGGGGCCCAGGGGTGGGGGCTCCGCTTCAGGCTGCTCTACCTCTGGCGGAGGCCTGGAGACTGTAGCCTCTGGAGGGCGGGAGACTGTAGCCTCTGGCGCTCGACGCTCCAACGTGGTAGAGGCAGGAGCTCTTGCTGGTACCCTCTGGGCTTCATAGTATGCCATGGGGGTCCAAAATGGCCACCGCTCCTGAACCTGCCCGGTCTCTGGCAGGTGACCCTGGTCGCTGACGGTGCGATCCTCCGCGTAGAGGTCGCTACCAGCTCTGGAAGAGCGGGATCCAGAGCGCGAAGGCCAGGGCGGGGCAGAGTAGCCATGCAGTGACGTCTGCGTGGCCAGGGTCTGCCTCCTCGGTGGGGTCCGGTGCCGGGATGGTATCCGGTACCGGGAGCCTGATCGGTGCCGGGATGGCGTCCGGTGCCGTGAGCCGGACCGGTACCGGGATGGTGTCCGGTGCCGGGAGCCGGATCGGCGTCGAGAGTCGGATCGGCGCCGAGATGGGGAGCGGCGTCGAGAGCCGGATCGAGGGCGGGACCTGGATCGGTACCTGCGATGATCTCGGTACCGTGACACGGATCGGGACCTGGAGCGTCTCGGCGATCTGCGCGTCGACCGGCCGCGGGACCGGGAGCGGCGCCGAGAGTCAGGATACCTCCGTGCCGATGGAGACCTGGAGCGGTACCGCGAGTAGGAACGGCGCCGGGATCGTGATCGGTGCCGGGACTGCGAGCGGTACCTTGGAGACGCACGTGGCTGGCTGGTCTCCTCCTGCGGCACCGGGTGGAAGATGGCCGGTTTGCCGCGTGATGTGATGATCCGCACCGGCGGTACCGTAGACGGGGTCGGTACCGGAGCGGTCATCTGGATCAGGTCCCGCGCCGCTGCGAAGGTGTCCGGCGTGGACGGCAGCGGGAGCTCAACCACGGAGCGTGCCGGGGAGCTAGCGGTTACCGAGCTCAACGGCCCTCGCGGGACCGGAGTCGTCGGTACCGGAGCCTGCGGAGGCTGACCTGCACTCAACGGCCTCTCGGGTGCCGGAGTTGGCAGGGCCGGCGCCGGTGTTGACGGCGGCGCCGGACTCAACGGCCTAGCGGAGTAAGTGGTACGGAGACCACTGGCACCGAACTCAGCGGTCCTTCCGGTACCGGAGTTGGCGGTGCGGGCGCCTCGACAGACCTAGGCTGGCCTGGAGCTGGCTGCGCATGCAGCGGCGCCTTAGTCGGTCCACCCGACTTCTTGGCTCTCGGGGACAGAGAGCGGCTCTGTGAAGTCCCGGGTAGAGAGGGACGGTGCCTGGGTTCTTTACCGGAGGTTGGACGTTCCGGTGCCGCAGACGTTGAGGCCGCCGGGGCCGGTGCCGTGGTACGATGCGGCGCCGACATCGGGCTAAGAGACGCCTCTAACAGGAGCTGCTTCAAACGAAAGTCCCGCTCCTTTTTGGTCCGCGGCTTGAAGGACTTACAAATACGGCACTTGTCCGGAAGATGGGACTCCCCGAGGCACTTGAGACAGGAGGCATGCGGATCTCCTGTAGGCATCGGCTTCTGACATGCCGAGCAAGGCTTGAATCCCGGTGAGCCAGGCATTGGCCCGGTACCGGGTTGGAGAGAAGGGGAGAAGCCCCTAATCTCCAGCTACAATTGTCAATGAGTCTAACAACAACTATTAACAACTAATTAACGGTACTTTAACGGTACTTAAACTTATCTAAAGATAAACGAGTGCTGTAAAGCTAGGGCTGTGGAGGTCAGCGAGCTGCTCTCCACTGTTCCAACGACCGACACGGGCGGTAAGAAGGAACTGAGGGGGCGATGGGCCGGCTGCAGTATATATCGGGGCACCTAACGGCGCCACTCCAGGGGGCGCCAGCCGGCCCACCGAGTGTTGCTAGGGTAAAAATCTTCCGACGATCGTGCACGCCGCGCGCGCACACCCTAACTGGAATACATATGAGCAAGCACTCGAAGAAGAATTGGGACATCTGGTCACCCTAGCTGCCCTGTAAAAATATTGTAATAAATGAAAATAAATTGGGCCTGATACTGAACTCACAGCCATGTAAATATGGAGTATCTCCATTGAAGGAAATGATTTTACACTGAGATAAAACTAGTGAAGTAAGAGTATGTCTATAGTGCAACTAAAAAAAAACCCCCGGCAGGCCCATGCCAGCTGACTACAGGGCTGTTTAATTGTTGTGTAGAACTTTGTGCTCTGGGTGGATCCCAAGCTCTGGGACCCCATCCCCCTGCCATGGGGCTCCAGAGCTCATGCTCCAGCCCAAGCCCGAAGGTCTATACTGCAATTAAACAGCCCCTTAGCCAGAGCCCCACAAGCCCCAGTCATCTGGCACTGGCCAGCTGCTGGTGTCTAATTGCAGTGTAGACATACCCTGAGAAGTAAACCAGGCCAGTTCAGACTACCAGGGTCACTGCAGTGAAGGCAGAGTTTGATTTGCCATTATAAAAAGCTTGATTTTGGGGAGAGGGTCTGATATCTTTGCTGTTTCAATTGTCACTTGGAATTACTGGATGCAATGTATGTTGTTGTTTTTTCATATCTGCAGATACACTTTTTGTAAACGTGGTTAGAAACAACAGGGCTGAAGAGAACACCATCCATTTTGCAGACATTGTAGGCAGTCTTTTGGGTGGATTTCTACTGTTTAGTACAGTGTTTTGATCAATTTGTATTTTATTAATCTTTTGGCATTTTGGAAAACAATCAAGTGTTTGGAAATAACAATGTGTGCCTTGGGTGCTGCAACATGTATGGTGCTCAGAGTCCCACAGCTCTGGGTAATTGTTATATATAGCCCATATTGTGAGATACACCCCATATTGTCTTTTTTACAATTGATATAACAGACTGGTCTAAAGCAGAGCACACAGAACACTGACTACGGAAGCGCTCTGCTGTCAGGATCAAGACCCAGTGTCGTTTGAGTGGATGAAGAAGCCACCAAAAACATACCCCCTCTGTGCACTACTTGGGGGGGGGGGCGGGGAGGAGAAGAGGGAGGTTCCCTCACCGTCAGCAGGATAGGGAGGGATGGAGTTGCCAATCCCCACTTAGCAGACAAGAGGTGGAGGAGAAGGAGGATAGAGCAATGTATTCTAAAGCACAGTGGGCCTGAACTTTGTGGCCAATTTCCCTACCTGAGGGTGTGTTCACACCCACACTGAATTCTTCTTCAGCAAACCGGAAATTATGGAATAGTGAGAAATATATGGAGAAATATTTATTAACATATTTTACTGTCTATTATAGCATCAACTATTATGCACTATAACCTTTAATTAATCAAAGTTTCTGTATCTGATGCATGTATTCTCTATGCATTTCAGGCAGCTGCAGAATTTTCATTAGGCCACGGTTGGTTGGGGGGAGAGGAGGGGAGTGGAGGGGTCTTGCCGCAGAATTTAGGTTTCTGTAATTTTCTGCATTTTGGTTGAAATGGGTAGACCCTGACAATTTGGTGCTATTACAGCTTAAAACCCTTACCTGAGCTCACATCCTTCAGTATTTTTCATTAGTTAACTATTATTTACCAATCTTTTCTATAAGAGGGTTGTACAGTAGGTATTACGCCCGTTAATCCAAAACCCATTTATCTGAACCTCCAATTATCCAAATCCCTACATAATGTCTCTTTATATTATATGTATGTTCTTGTTTCCTGATTTTGGTCATCAATTCATTTTTAATGTTTATGTCCAAGAAGCAGAGTATGCATGTGCTGGAAGAGTGGTGTTACTATACTCGAGATTTGCTAACAATCCTAAATCGACCCTCAGTTCCAGAAAAGCTTGATTTTTTTACTAAAATGATCAACAGCGAAAGAGTTAATGTAGATATAAAAGCAGTCATCAATTAGTGTTCAGATTTAACTCATTGAGATTAATAGGTGGAACTCACTGCTCACGGAGCTCTCAGTTTGTCTGTCTGCTGACTCAATGAGGCGGCTCTGCACTGGTCTCACACAAAACATCTTCACAACGAAAAGGATTGAAACCATTTCTTTTCAAAACAAAGCTTTAATTTCTGTAGTAACCATGGAGATTCCCCAAAGATGTTGATACGGTGAACTACTGTACAGAAACTCTGAATCCCTAGTTCTGATCTGTGTCATTAGCATGTATGTCTTTTATTTTTATTTTAAAAATAGTTTATTACTTAAAATGTTTTCCCCATGACAGCCTCCGAGATTATATCACATTATGTTTACATAGCACCTTAACAGGAAACTACAATTCTCCCTCTCAATTCAAGAAGGTCCCAGGAAATGAGAAGGCACACACATCACTAATCACAATATTATTCAGTACAGTAATATTCAAAAATAGTTACCCTCTTCACCATGGGCTCGATCCAATGCCCACTGAAGTTAATGAAAGAATTCCAATAGACCAGAATGATCTTTGAGTTGGGCATCGTGAAAACATTCTAGTTTTATTCTAAGGCAAATTCTTGGCTTGCAGATTTTTAAACTACAAGAGTGTATTCCCTCTAACTGATTAAAAAAAAAGAAGAAAGAAAATCACTGTAGCAAATACCTCACACATTTTTGTGGGAACTGAAGAATAGCTATTTTCTTTCTCTCTCAACATATGGCCTTTACTATACATTGACTCCTTAGATGAACATGTAGGTGTCCTTTCATACTGTTCTAAATAAATGTGAGTAAGTGCTGCTATGGCCTATAATAATCCACTGCTAGAAATATTAGTTTTACATGAACGATCACTAGGGTGACTCAACGCTAGACCACCTATTATAAATACACACATTTTATTGAAATGTACCAAGCCTAGGAAACGTGACTAAACTAGCTATTCTACAACAAGATTAACCATGCTGTAGGAGGTACAGAATAAAACAAATCAGCTCCATTTGTATTTATAAGCATCCCAAAAGCCCAATACCTCTCATGCAAACAGACCTGCTGACTTGCAGGATCAGACTCCAGTTTTATACAATAATGTATATATTTTAATCACTATATAAGGTAATGAAAGATTAAAATAGTAAGTGATACTACCATTATGGGTAATGGCAAAAAAGCAGTCATTAAAATATTAACATGTGCCAAGAACATCTGAGATTACCACTGCTTTTCCCTATACCAAACAGGAGACATCTGTGCTAGTGATTGGCAAAATTTTGACTTTTTCATGGTGTTGGTTAATATATTATATTAACAATGCAACCTTTAAAAGGGAATGCCTGATTTACAAAAGCGTAATAATGTGCTGAGTTTAGTTCAGCAAAGAGTTAACTCTGAAATAGCAGGTCAGCAATAGATTGTTAAATATGTAGACTGTATTAATCAGAAGCACTCAGCTGCACATATTAACTTTCAAATCTGGTGACAGTATATAGCTAACATGTGACTGATTAGAGAAATAGATCAACATGTTGTAAACTGACCAAGTTTCAGCAGGCCTGTACAGGCCCTTCAAAAGCTGGCATGGAGTAACAGTTCTCCTAGCAAGAGGCTTTACTACCTCCTGCATTGTCCTCGGCCTTTCTATTAGGAAGACTAAACTGGATCAGGAACACTATTCTGAGCTATTTAAAACACATAATTAGTTTATTATTGAACCAGAAAAGATTATCTACTTTAAAAAAAAATTAATTTTAAAATATGATTCATTTCAGCTGGCCGTGGGCAAAGCAATAGTAACATTGTGTTTGACAACCCCAAGACCATGGTGCAAAACAACTTAAGGAAGCATTTGAAATGTGATTTTAAAGTTTTCTTTTTACAATGGGCCTGATTCTGTGCTCTCTACACAAGCAAAAATTCCCGATGGCTCCCACGGGAATTTATGTGTGACACATGCAGAATTGTAACCAGAATTATTTACACGAGGCCAAATGGTTGAATGAGCTTGAGAAGTTGGTATGGAAGATGGATGAGTGAATTAAACAGTTAGAAAAATGGGCAATTCCCCTTTTAAAAAAAAAGCTGAAGGTGACTATAGGATACCAACAAGTATGTAGCCTGCACCATCTTCAAGCTATAATGCTAACTATAAAATATTAAAATGTTTTTAAAATTAGGAATCAACTAGTTTTCATCTTGAGCTGTAATTCCACTCCCAGTATGTCAGAGAACACACAAGCCCTGTCTACACTAAAGATTTTCCCCACTTTAGGAAACAAGTTTTAAGCACAGTATTTGGGAAATACATTTTAAAACGGGGTTATAATTGGTTTCTGGAAACACACATTAAACGCATGGTATGCCAAATGGTGTGGGTGGGGCATAAATGCCTTTAAACCATTTTTAAAATTGTTTGAGACAGTAGATACGCAGCCCTAGTTAGTACTCTTTACTCCACTTCCCTCAGTATTGCATGAGAAAAGTGTAAGAAATTTGAAGAGGGCTTTTAGTCTCAAGAACAACACTATCCCATCCCATTTAATAGTTTAAACGCAGTTATGCACTCTCCACACTCTCAGGCATAACAGTATTTAACTTATGTAGAAACCTTTTTTTAAATCATAGGGTAGATGGGGCCATGGTCGCTGTATGACTGACTATCACTTTGGTGTATACACTTTGGTTATTGTGGTTGTGTTGGTCTCAGGATATGAGAGAGACAAGGTGGGTGAGGTAATATCTTTTATAGGACCAACTTCTGTTGATGGGAGAGACAAGCTTTCAAGTTTACACAGAGCTCTTCTTCAGGTCTGGGAAGCTTAGGGCTTGTCTTCACATATAGCGCTACAGTGGTGCAGCTGTAGCACGTTAGTGAAGATACTAGTACACTGACAGGAGAGCTTGTCCTGTCAGTGTAATTAATCCATCTCCACGAGAGGCGGTAGCTCTGTTGATGGGAGACGCTTTCCCATTGACATAGTGCTGTCTATTCGGGGGAGGGGGAAGAAGTTAGGTTGGTAAAACTATGTCGCTCGGGGGGTGTGGATTTTTCACACCCCTGACTGGTGTAATTATACCAATATAGGTCTGTAGTGTGGACCTGGCCTCAGAGTGTCATAGCTAAATATAAGGTGGAACAGATTGTTTAGCATAAGTAGTTAACACACATTTCAAGAGACCATTCCAGGTTAGGTGGCCCATTAACGCCCATCCAGTCACTGGGAGGAAAGGAAGTGGGGGGAAGCAGCTGGGAGGAAGTTGTTAGTGGGTTATGGATTGTTGTAATAAGCCATAAATCCAGGGTGTCTATTCAGTCCATGATTTTTAGTATCTAGTCTTTGTATCTGACCTATCCAGTCATCATCCTCAAAGGAAACCTGCACAACACTTTCAAAAGACGAGCCTGGAAGCTTAAATGCACAGCTTTGCTAGACACTAAAAATCATGGACTGAACAGAGACGCTGGATTTGTGGCTTATTACAACAATCTATAACCCACTGACAAACCCCCAGCTGCCCCCCTTTTCATTTTCTTTCCCTTCCTTTCCTCCCTATGACTGACTGAAGGGGCCACTTTATCTTGAATGATCCCTTGAAATGTGTGTTGACTACTTACGCTAAACAATCTGTTCCACCTGTGACACTAGACATGAAGAAGAGCTCTGTGTAGCTTGAAAGCTTGTCTCTCTCACCAACAGAAGTTGGTTCAATAAAAGATATTACCTTCCGCACCTTGTCTCTCTAATATCAATTTTGTGAACATACATGGCCAGATCCCCAGCTGGTGTAAATTGATCTGGCTCTATTGACTTCAGGTAACTGATTCTGAATTCCTTGCATATTCTAAGTTCTCATAGACAATAGTGGGAGTTTTGGAGACACTAGTTATACCGGATAAAGTCCTTAATCAAGTAAATGGAATTAAACTTCCAGTGCCTTTTCCCCTTTAAATTAGTCTCACATGATTCATCTTAGAAACTGTTTTTGGTTTAATCAAACCTACTGGTTTCACTAGATTTTTTTTAAAACCACAGGACGTAAAATATGCCTCATGACTGACAGCGTAGAAGGTGCGTGTGGTAATATATTTTACTAGCCCAACTACAACACCGCAGATAGCATGGAAGGTGACACTTACTATACTTTCAGTGAATCACCCTTTTAATACAGCAAGCAGGATGTTCCCATGGTGTCTGTTCTGCATGAAGCACCACCAACCAGGAAATCCCAGAGTCATAGCAAAATGAACAGGTAAAGGAAGTCTATTTTCATTGGCTATTTACTTTACTTGAGAAACTAGTATCATTGTAGGTTAAGCGTTGACTCTAAAGCTAGGTCACCAGAGTGTTTAAATACTTCCAACACATTATTAGCACCACACCCTGACACCAAATCCTGAATAGCAAAGTGATGAATGGAGTCATTTCGTGCTCCAAACACAATAATCATTCATTTTGAAACTGAGATTAGGACAATAGTGGTATCTTAATATTTATGTTACTTAATATTTGTGTTTCAGGCCTTTTTAAAAAGTGAAGTAAAATATTGAATAACTTATGTCCAAATTCAGTTCATAATCAAAACATGCTGATTTCAACAAGATTGCATGGAGTGTATGTCAAGGCAAAATTTGGCCCTTAAAGTTGGATAAATCCAGAACTTTACTCAAAATGCAAGGTAATGCATTCCAGGACCTTGATTCTTTAAACCTTTGTGATATATTAATACAAGCATCACTATCATATATTAATTTATTCTGATAGCATCTGGAAGCCCCAGTCAGGATGGAGGCACCATTATGCTAGGCCAGGGATCGGCAACCTTTGACACACGGCCCATCAGGGAAATCCACTGGCGGGCCGGGGCGGTTTGTTTACCTGCAGCGTCCGCAGATTCGGCTGATCGCAGCTCCCATTGGCCGCGGTTCGTAGCTCCCACTTCCCGCAGCCCCCACTGGCCTGGAACGGCAAACCGCGACCAGTGGAAGCTGCAATCAGTCGAACCTGCGGACGCTGCAGGTAAACAAACCACCCCAGCCCGCCAACAGATTTCCCTGATGGGCCGCGTACCAAAGGTTGATGATCCCTGTGCTAGGCGCTATACAAATAAAGAATATGGCATTGTCTCTGCCCAAAAAACTTATAATTCCAATAGACAAGACAGACAAACCACAGTATATCATGCACAAAAAACAATTAAACCAAGACACCCACATCACAACAAAAAATAGTTTTAAAGTATAAAATAAAAGATAGCTTCATTTTCATTTGTAAGGTTTTGTTTAGTTCCCACAAACTGCTCCCCTACTACCATCCTTTATGTACAGCTGTTCCAGACAATCTGATCTACGATTACTCATCCAAAGTGTCTGCCCCTTCAGTCTCCTCACTTCACAAAAAGAGCTCCCAGCCCTAGACAAAACGAGCAGGGATCTTGCTAACATGTTTGCTTTTCTCGTTTTGTTGTTGTTTGTATGTTCTCTTGCTGGCCCCAAGCTTTTGAAGGCATATGCTCTCTGATGCTGCCGCTGCTCTGTCTCTTGGGGATCCTGGCCCCATGCCCAGGAGATAAGAGGATGCATGCCCAACATGCTGCCCTCAGAGGGAAGGGAAGTCAATAGAATTGCTCGTGCACTTAAAGTTAATCACCTGATAAGTGTTACAGGACCAAGACCTGTGTAAGACAGACTTTAATGGA
The DNA here is from genome assembly GCA_037349315.1 of Chelydra serpentina. Lineage (NCBI taxonomy): Eukaryota > Metazoa > Chordata > Testudines > Chelydridae > Chelydra > Chelydra serpentina. Next base: position 54,005,357 of record JBAIAC010000010.1, read on the forward strand.
GAATATCAAGAATCATGATCTCTGTGATTCATAGATTCCAAGGCCAGAAGGGACCATTGTTATCATCTGGTCTGACCTCCTGCGTAACACAGGCCATGGAACTTCCCTAATTATAATTCCTACAGCAGATCTTTTAGGAAAACATCCAATCTTGATTTCAAAATGGTCAGAATCCACCATGACCCTTGGTAAGTTGTTCCAATAGTTAATTACTCTCACTTTAAAATGTACACCTTATTTCCAATGTGAATTTGTCTAGTTTCAGCTTCAAGCCATTGGATCATGTTATACCTTTCTCTGCTAGACTGAAGATCCCATAAGCTTCTCTTTGTTAAACTAAACAGATTGAGTTCCTAATGTCTATTACTAAGGCATGTTTTCCAATCCTTTAATTATTCTCATGGCTCTTTTCTGAACCCTCTCCAATTTATCAAAACCAGTCTTGAATTGTGGACACCAGATCTGCTGGTGTCCACAATTATCCGATGATAATTGGTGTGGTATCATCTGGTCTGACCTCCTGCGATGATACCACACCAGAACTAGACATAGTTTTCCAACAGTGATCTCACCAGTGCTAAATACAAAAGGTAAAATAACCTCTCTACTTTGCTACTCAAGATTCCCATTTATGCATCCAAAAATTGGATAAGCCCTTTTGGCCACAACGTTGCACTGGGAGTTCAGCTAATTATCCACCATGATCCTCAAATCTTTTCCAGAGTCAGTGCTTCCCAGGACAGAGTCCCGCATCCTGAAAGCAGGACCTACATTCTTTGTTCCTAGATACATACATTTACATTTAGTTGTATTAAAACACATATTGTTTGCATGCGCCAAATTTCAGAGCAATCTGGATCACTTGGTAATCAGTGTCTTCTCCTCATTATTTGCCACTCCCTCCATTTTTGAGTCATTTGCAAACTTTATCCGTGGTGATTTTTATGTTTTCTTCTATGTCATTGATAAAAAATGTTAAATAGCTGTAAGGCCAACAACTGATCCCTGCAGGACCTCACTAGAAACAGACCCATTCGATGATGATTTCCCATTTACAATTACATTTTGAGACCTATCAGTTAGCCAGCTTTTAATCCATCTGTTGTGTGCCATGTTAATTTTATATCTTTCTACTTTTTTAAATCAAAATGTGGTATCAAGTCAAATGTCCTACAGAAATCTAAGTATATTACATCAACACTATCACCTTTATCAATCAAATTTGTAATCTGACCAAAAGAAGATATTAAATTAGTTTGATAGGAGCTATTTTCTATAAACCCACGTTGACTGACAATTATATCACCCTTCTTTAATTCTTTATTAATCAAGTTCCCTATCAGCCACTCCATTATTTTGCCCGGGATTGAAATGTGAGTCAGCCCATTTATCCTTTTTTAAATACTGGCAGATTAGCTTTCTTCTAGGTGTTTCAAGACTTACTGAAAATCAACATTAACAGTCCAGCAAGCTCCTTAGCCAGCTCTTTTAAAACTCTTGGATGCAAATTACCTGGCCCTGCTGATTTAAAATGTCTATGTTAGTAGCTGCTGTTAAACATTCTTCTGAGATACAAGTGGAATGGGAAGAGTGTTATCATATGATATGAGTACATCATCTGTTTTTTCTCCAAATATAGAACAGAAATATTTACTGAACACCTCTGCCCTTTTCTGCATTATTATTGATAATTCTACCATTTTCAACCAGTAATGTAGCAATATCATTGCTAGGATTCTCTTTGTTCTTAATGTACTTAAAAACCTCCTTCCTATTGTCCTTAACTCAGATGGCCATAGATTTCTCCTGGGGTCCCTTTGCTTTCCTTATCTGTAAAACTACGGAGATGTGACACTCAAGAATTTCCACAAATAGGACTGTTCAAAGCCAATACAAAGCCATTTTGTTCACAGTGGTCTCTTTATATTGGCCCTGTCTGTATCACACTATATAAACTTAAGCCTGAGTCTGTAAAGACTTATGTGTGTCCTTAACTTTAGGCACCATGAGTAGTTTCATAGACTTCAATGGGAATACTAACTGGGTGTAAAAAGCTAAGCATGTGCATAAATCTTTGTTAGATGAGGGCCACAATTTTTTTAAAAAATATCTGGCTTCCAATTTCTCTCACAGACATGATCTAAAGGTCACTCAAGTTAACAGGAGCCTTCAATGGGCTCTGTCTCAAGCTCTGTACAGGGTGAAAATATACCATATTAATTATTTTCAGCAGAAACTGTCTCTTAGAGTTTATCCAATTACAGCTATGATATAATCCTAGCAGCCCTTCAGAAGCAGAGTGACAACTGAGATACTCCCTAATGCTAACTTGGGGACACCAAAAAAAGAAGAAGGAGAAAGAGACGAAAAAAGGAACCCCCAAGGAGCTAAATGCAATATAATGTCATCTTTTTATAAGGTTAACAAGTAAGCTGCTTCAGCTTGTGAATTGCTGCCATCATCATAAGTACAATAAAATGACTCTGGACAACCCATCTCAGTCTAGCTCTCTTTCTTCACTGACATATAAAGGAGGAGAATGAGACTGGGCGAAAGCCCAGTCTTTCAGCATGTTCTGAACATTCATGAAAATGGTTAGTGATAGCCACATACGGTTTCAGTAGAAGAAATAGCAGTGTTGTTAACAAAGGGGGGGGGGGGGGAAAGGGGAGGGGAACAGATGGGGAACTTGTAAACTTGTATTTTCCTGCATCCGTAGCAGCTGCTATCTTCGTCAGCTGTTGCCCTCTGTGGTGTTCTGCCTGTACCGACCGGAGTAGAGGGAATTTTGATTTCTCTAGTTGAATTAACATTTAAAAATTCCTCCCCCCCTCCAATGAGTGCATTATAATCAGATAAAGTCAAAATAACAATCCACCCGCCAACTATAAGCATAAAGGAGCTCTTTCTCTCCAGAGACCCAATCTCACAAGGTGCTGGGAACCTGAGTACTATGCCCTTAGCACCCAGAGGACAGAGTCTCTTATGAGCTATATTTTAGCAAGATTACTTTACAAGGGGCCATATTTTGGCAGATGTTACACACAGGCACATGCCAGAAAATGTATGTCCAGCAGGAGACTCCATAGGCCCTATGTATTAGGAGGAACAATATGTACTTATTATACAATAGACAGCCCCTGATTCTCCATTACTCTGCACCTTATGTATTATTATTACTGATATGTATTACAATAGCAACTAAGAGCCCAAGGCATGGACCAGGATCCCACTGTGCTAGGTGCTATACACAAACATAACAAAAAGTTGGTCCCTGCCCCAAAGAGCTTACTATCTGGCCATTTACACCGGTGCACAGTGAGTGCATAGTAGGGGAAAACTGCAGCACTCACTTCGCACGAGCTTAAATGACATCACAAGATGCAGGAGAACAGAAAATTGGGGCACTTGTGCAGGGGGAGGGTTGGCTCGGCTCAGTGGTGTAAGCATTGGCCTGCTAAACCCAGGGTTGTGAGTTCAATCCTTGAGGGGGCCATTTAGGAATCTGGGGCAAAAATTGGGGATTGGTCCTGCTTTGAGCAGGGGGCTGGACTAGATGACCTCCTAAGATCCCTTCCAACCCTGATATTCTATGAGATGATTCCTGACAACAGTGTAGTCATGTGGCTCCTTAGAAATGCTTCCAACTTGCACATTAATTCTGCATTTGCAGTGTATGTATGCATCCTTTTCAGGGAGTCATTTCACTTTTTTCCAGAGTTTGACCAGAGTGTTGGTCATTTGCAAAATTTCTACTTAATAAACTCCTTGTACCCACAGTATTCTTTAACAGTGTTTCACTTAATTTAAACCACTTGATGACTGTTATCCTAAAACCTGGCCAAGTTACTTAGAACATTTTAAGAAGAATCATAGTGTGGTACTGATCTGCAAGCCCTTACTCATGAGAGTAATCCTTGCTCATGTGAAAAGTTCCATTCACCTTAACAGAACTCCTGATATGAGAAAGGGTTTGCAGGATCCTAGGAAAGGGTAGGATAGGAAAGGGTCCTATGCTTGAAGACAGGATAATCTCTTCCCTCTTCCCGCCCCTTCTCCCTCAGCTCTTGTATTCAGTACACAATGTTCTCTTCGTTACTTTGACATAGTCTTTACGGCTTTAGACCTGTAACAAGAAAAACAGAATATGCAAGTCCTGTGATTCAAAAAAGAAAAAAGGGCAACTGTTACTCAGAATCTTCCAAGAGACAGAATGTGTGTGTGCCAAGAGGCAAAGAGTTCACAGTCTGAAATTCAAAGGCCTTTCAGGAAAGATTATCTCAATATACTTTCAGACACAAATTTAAACTAGTCACATTCTGGTATTGTTCTGTTGTTTTTTTCATAACCTATTTCTGTACTTGGTGCAAGGTACAACATTTACTGTACTCTTTACGTGTATTTACACATCAAGTGATGCTGGAATGATACTGGATTGCTGCCATATGTCAAAATAATATATACTCTGAAAAATTATCATCAGCAATTAGAATGCCATAAAATTGCTCAATGGTTCAACCTCATTCACCCTGTGTGGGATTTTGGCCAGTGGACACAAAGAGCTTTCTTTAGCTACCCCTCCCTTCCCATGAATCAGAACATTACTTTAATTTGATATAATGCTGTTTGTGGTCACATGTGACAAAAAACAGAACGACTGTAGGAAAACAGGCCCATTTCTCAGGCTGCCTGAAATCCAACACACAAACTCTGCCCCCAAAAAACCCACAAAGCTAAAGCTTGCATGTTTACATTACAATTGTAGCAAAAAGGGGAAAAATGTAAGTAACATGGCCATTTTCACTGCATACAGAATAGAACGGCTGCCAACAGATTTTGGCAACAACCAGCAAATTAAGAACATCTGACTCGTTTCACTCCCAGGTTTCCGTTAGTCCCTAGTAGCTGGAAGTCAGCTCAGGATAAAAGAGGTATATAAGTGCAAGGCACCTGCAACTCTCAGTCTGCCAGGAGCATGGTTGTGTGGAGCCAGCCCACACTGACCCAAAAGTGAGCAGCGAAGCTTGGGGAGGGAGCAACGTACAATAACCATGAGACAAAATACTCTGCTAGTGGGGACGCAAATGAGAACATAAGAACGGCCATACTGGGTCAGACCAATGGTCCATCTAGCCCAGTATCCTGTCTTCCGACAGTGGCCAATGCCAGACGCTTCAAAGGGAATGAACAGAACAGGCCAATTATCAAGTTATCCATTCCTAGTTATCCTGTGCCAACATCTGGCAGTCAGAGGCTTCGGGACACCCAGAGCTAAAAGCTATTGGTGGACCTATCCTTCATGAACTTATCTAATTCTTTTTTTGCATCTAGTTATACTTTTGGCCTTCACATCATCTCCTGGCAATGAGTTCCACAGGTTAACTGTGTGTTGTGTGAAGAAGTACTTCCTTTTGTTTGTCTTAAAACAGCTGCCTATTGATTTCATTCGGCAACTCCAGGTTCTTGTGTTATGTGAAGGAGTAAATAACACTTCCGTATTCACTTTCTCCACACCAGTCATGATTTTATAGACCTCTATCATATCCTCCTTTAGTCATTTCTTTTCCAAGCTGAACAGTCCCAGTCCTTAATTTCTCCTCATACAGAAGTAGTTCCAAACCCTTAATCATTTTATTGCCCTTTTCTGTACCTTTTCCACTTCTAATACATCTTTTTTGAGATGGGGCAACCAGAACTGCACAGTATTCAAGGCAATGGGTACCATGGATTTATATAGTGGCATTATGATATTTACTGTCTTATTATCTATTCATTTCCCAATGGTTCCTAACATTGTTAGCTTTTTTGACTGGCACTGCACCTTGAGTGGATGTTTTTAGAGAACTATCCACGATGACTCCAAGATCTCTTTCTTGAATGAGAACAGCTAATTTAGACCTGATCATTTTGTATGTGTAGTTGGGATTGTTTTCCAATGTGCATTATTAGTTTGCATTTATCAGCATTGAATTTTATCTGCTGTTTTGTTCCTCAGTCACCCAGTTTTGTAAGATCCCTTTGTAACTCTTCACAGTCTGCTGTGGACTTAACTATCTTGAGTAATTTTGTATCATCTACGAACTTTGCCACCTCACTGTCTATCCTTTTTCCAGATCATTTATGAATATGTTGAACAGCACTGGTCCAAGTATAGCTCTCTGGAGGACACTGCTATTTACCTCTCTCCATTGTGAAAACTGACCATTTATTTCTGCCCTTTGTTCCTATCTTTTAACCAGGTATTGATCCACAAGAGGATCTTCCCTCTTATTCCATGAATGCTTAGTTTGTTTAAGAATCTTTGGTGAGGAGCTTTGTCAAAGACTTTCTGAAACTATAAGTATACTTCATCCACTGGATCCCCGTTATTCACGTTTGTTGACCCCCCTCAAAGTATATAGAGTGGCGAGGCATGATTTCCCTTTACAAAAGGGAAATCATGTTCTTCTTTGTGTCTGATAATTCTCTTCTTTACTATAGTTTCAACCAATATGCCTTGTATTGAAATTAGGCTTACCACCCTGTAATTGCCAGGATCAACTGTGGAGCCTTTTTAAAAAATTGGGATCACATTAGCTATCCTCCGGTCAACCGGTACAGAAGCTGATTTATATGATAGGTTACATACCAAAGCTAGCAGTACTGCAGTTTCATATTTGAGTTCCTTCAGCAATCTTGGGTGAACCCCATCTGGTCTTGGTGACTTACTACCGTTTAATTTATCAATTTGTTCCAAAACCTCCCCTACTGAGACCTCAATCTGGGACAGTTCCTCAGATTTGTCATCTAAAAGGAATGGCGGAGGTGTGGAAATCTCCCTCACAACCTCTGCAATGAAGACCAATGCAAAGAATTCATTTAGCATCTCCCCAGTGGCCTTATCTTCCCCAAGTGCTCCTTTAGCACCCCGATCATTCAGTGGCCCCATTGATTGGTTTGGCTTCCTGCTTCTGATGTACTTAAAATATTTTTTGCTATTAGTTTTTGAGTCTTTTGCTCACTGTTCTTCAAGTTCTTTTTTGTCCTGCCTAATTATACTTTTACACTTGACTTGCCAGAGTTTATGCTCCTTTCTATTAGGATTTGACTTCCAATTTTTAAAAGATACAGTAACTCCTCGCTTAACGTTGTAGTTATATTCCTGAAAAATGCAACTTTAAGCAAAACGATGTTAAGTGAATCCAGTTTCACACACACACAGAGTATAAGTTTTAAACAAACAATTTAATACTGGTACACAGCGATGATGATTGTGCAACTTGGTTGAGGTGGTGAAGTCAGAGGGTGGGATATTTCCCAGGGAATGCCTTACTGCTAAATGATGAACTAGCAATTGGCTGAGCCCTCAAGGGTTAACTCATTGTTGTTAATGTAGCCTCACACTCTACAAGGCAGTACGAATGGAGGGAGGGGAGACAGCATGGCAGACAGAGAGTAGAAAGACATAAACAGTGTGTGTGTGAGAGAGATGCGCACTGCCCCTTTAAGTATGCTGACCCCACTCTAAGTATACTGCCTTGTTAAGCAGATCAGCAAGCTGAGAAGGCAGCTGCTGCCAGAAAGCTCCCTCCGTCCTGAGCCCTGTCCTGTGTCCCCCCTACTCTATGGAAGATAGGGTAAGCGGGGTGCAGGAGCAGGGGCAGAGGGGGATACCCTGATATTAGCTCTCCTCTTCCCCCCCACGCCCCCGCACAGCAAGCAGGAGGCTCCCGGGAGCAGCTCCAAGGCAGAGGATAGGAGCAGCACACGGCAGTTGGGGGAGGGACAGCTGAACTGCCGTCAACTGATAGCCTGCTGGGCGGCTGACGCACAGGGAACTTAAGAGAGCTGATGGGGGGCTGCCAGCCATCCTTGGTTCCAAGCCCCCACCAGCTAGCTGAAACGGGCTTCTCTTCCTGCAAGCAGTGGACAAAGCAGGCAGCTGCCAAACAACTTTATAAGGGAGCATTGCATAACTTTAAACGAGCATGTTCCCTAATTGATCAGCAACGTACCAACAAAACGACGTTAACCAGGACGACTTTAAGTGAGGAGTTACTGTATCTTTTTGCCTCTAACCAACTCTATTACTCTGTTGTTTAGCCATGTTGGCATTTTTTGGTCCTCTTATTTGTTTAACTTGTGATGTACACTTAATTTGAGCCTCTATGGTGTTTTTGAAAAAGTTTCTATGCAGCTTGCAGGCATTTCACTCTTTTGACTGTTCCTTTTAAAATTTCCATTAAACTAGCCTCCTCATTTTTGTGTAGTTTCCTTTTCTAAAGTTTAATGCTACTGTGATGGGATTCTTTGGTATTCCTCCCCCGCCCCAAAGGATGTTAAATTTAATTATATTATGGTCACTATTATTGAGCAGTTTGGCTATATTCACCTTTTGGACCAGATCCTGTGCTCTACTTAGCACTAAATCAGGAATTGCCTTGTGGGTTCCAGGATTAGCTGTTCCAAGAAGTCATTAATGGTGTCTAGAAACTCTACATCTGCATCCCATCCTGAGGTGACATGTACCCAGTCAATAGGGGGATAGTTGAAATCCCCCATTATTACTGAGTTTTCTATTTTTATAGTCTTTTCAGGGAGCCATTTCACTTTTTTCCAGAGTTATAGTCTTTCTAATTTCCCAGAGCATTTCACAATCACCATCACAGTCAGGTGGTCAGTAGTATTCTCCTACTGCTATATTCTTATTGTTCAAGCATGGAATTTCTATCCATAGAGATTCTATGGTACAGTATGAGTCATTTAAGATATGACTATATTTGCCTCTGTGCTTTCTTTCACACACAGTGTCACTCCTCCACCAGCGTGACCTACTCTATCATTCCTGTACATTTTGTACCCTGGTATTACCGTGTCCCATTGATTGTTATCATTCCACCTAGTTTCTGTGATGCCTATATATCAATATCCTCCTTTAATACCTGGCACTCAAGTTTAACCATCTTAGTATTTAGACTTCTAGCACATGTATACAAGCACTTTTTACTATTGCTTTTTAGTTGTCTGCCTTCATGTGATGTAATTCAATGGGATTCCTTTTTCATTTGACTGTTTCTCTTCAGTTTCCACCTGTACTTTATCCTCTCTTCTTTACTAGAATAGAGAATACTTGTTAATAGATCCTCCCCTATGGGATGTCTGTGTTTGAACCATGTGCTCCTCTATAACTGTCAGCTTTCCCGCAGTCCTTAGTTTAAAAACTCTTCTACTGCTTTTTCATTTTACATGCCAGCAATTTGGTTCTGTTTTGGTTAAGGTGGAGCCTGTCCTTCCTGTAGAATTTCCTCCGTTCCCAAAAGACTCCCCAGTTGCTAATAAACTAAAACCCTCCTCCTTACACCACTCTCTCATCCACACTTTGAGGTCCTGAAGTTCTCCCTATCTAACTGGCCCTGTGCATGGAACTAGAATTATTTCAGAGAATGCTACCATGGAGGTCCTGGACTTTACTCTCTTACTTAGCAGCCTAAATTTGGTCTCCAAGACCTCTCTCCTACCTTTCCCTATGTCATGTAATGTACCAACAGCTCCTCCCCAGCACTGCACATATAGGGCCTGTCCAGTCCATTTGATCACAGGTGGAAACCAAGAGAGTTCATTGTGGCATTGCAAATAATTATAAAGTCTGAGCAAACATTAGTTTTCATCTTGCCGCAGACATGCAGGTTGAAAGGCAACAAAAGTTCCAAGGACTAACTACTGCTAGTGTTGATAGGAGTCACATGTATTCATCAAAAGTGGAGTCTACCCTTTCATTAGCTCACAGAGTCATTTTTGCATTGGGAAAAATTAAAAATCTTGGCAACAGAAGATTCAAGACATCACTATCAGCATATTTTGCTAGTATATTCATTGTAAAATAATCCAATACACTGGCTAAATAAACTCTAGTCTCAATAAGAACCGGATCCTACAGTATGCTGAGTGCCCATTTGTGAGGTGCAGAGTTCACTTCAACTCCCACTGACTTCAGCAGGAGATGAAAGCACTCCACGCGCTCAGCCATTCAGTCACTGCTGACAGTTGAATTTGGCCCACGAAGCACAAACATTTCTCTCATAGACTTACTGTGGCCCTACAGGGCCAGGGACAAAAGTTCAGTTACTTTAGTTCATTTTTTAAAAACCATCTAAATAAAAGAATAATTTTATTCCCATTACAAGCAGGATTGGGCTTTACATAGCGTTCCTCTGAGAAAAATGACAATGACTGATCCTCTTGTGAGCCTGAGAGGGTAGCTGTGGTGGTATCTGTTTAACAGCACAGACTCACATGCCATTTTGAACATGCTGCAATCTTTTATTCATACAGCTGAGTCTTCCATGCAAACCCCTTGACATTATAATCAAACCATGTAGTACAAGTACTATACTCTACATTTTTACAGATTGACATTGACCATTAAAGAAGAACAAAAATGTTTTTAATTTTTTTTAATCTATTTCAGGGATTAGAAATTAAACTAATCCTATAAAATGTATTATATTCTCTCCCAAGCCTAAAAAGCAGGGCTAGATTGAAGACACTAGGGACAGATATAGCCAGATACCCCATGCACCATAAGTGCTAGAAAACAAATGCTTTACACCACTAAAATGATTGGAGCTCCCATCCTTCAACTGGCACACAGCAATTGTTACCAGGAAAGGCAGACTGCAAGATACTTGCAATATAAGACATTAGTATGAGATCACTTGATTTACATTTTACTGTCTTCGCCATCATTTGGATTCCAATAAGAAGCTATCTCTAGAACTATTAGATTCAGAAACCTAAAAAAAAAAATTTTTGTGAAGGTTTGGATGAAGGTTCAGGATTATTTTATCTAACAGAAAAAGGCATAACAAGATCCAATGGTTAGAAACTGAAACTAAACAAATTCACACTAGAAATAAAGGGAAACATTTTAATAGTGAGGATAATTAACCATTGGAGCAATTTACCAAGAGACATGGTAGATTCTCCAACACTTGAGTACTTTAAATCAAAACTGGATGTTTTTCTAGCAGATATGCTATAGCTCAAGCAGAAGGTACTGGGTGAGGTTCTAGGTCCTGTGTTATGCAGAAGATCATATATTCTATGATTCTTTCTGGCTTTAAAATGTATGAATCCAAGTTTGGTTGTCCAGTCCTAGTTTTAATAGTTTTTTCTGCTCTTTGATATTACTCTGATATTACTTTGGCCCTTGCAGTAGTGATGAAAGTTAAGAGTTACCACAAGAGATCATAACATGTGACACCATAAGTACTTTGGGGGGAAGGGGTTATATGAGAAACTCCAAAACATTATGTGTGAAATACACTGCTTTCATCCCCATCACAAGAAATGAATAGCATCTTATCTTTGTTTTCGGTGCCACAAAGAACTTAAAAGTGATTGATCTTATCTCATATTTCAAGTTAGTTATGGTATCTGTGTAGAGGAAGAGGTTCACATGACAGGCTTGAGGCTCTGATGGAAACTTTTTGTTGAAATGGTAGCAGCATTCTGCTATCTGGACATAAATAAATTCATGCAAGGATTCTCGAGCGGTTGTTCTTTATCAACCATGGGGCTGTTGATTCATGTAGCAGTTCTTTATGCGACTCTAGATATTAGTATTTACAGCAAGATGCATTTTTACATACATGACAATTGATGAATTTTACGGGACTATTGCAGTCTTGTGCTCATTTTCACTTGATTGTGTAATATACTGGTACAGTGACTGACTAAAAAAGTATTGAGTGACATGGTTCTGTCTGGCATGTCATGACATCTTGCTTTATACAGTATCATGATATAAGTGGATTTACATGTATAACAAGAACACATTCTCTGCTGCCCTTGCCCCAAGTGACAATTCAGACAAGGTTGTAGGTAACAAAAGTCAACTAAAGCAGGACAGAAACAAAGGCATTTCACCATCCTCTCATTATACTGCAGGTCTCATAATTAAAATTAAAAACTATGCAGCAAAGGAACCTAGGATTATGCATATCATCATGAGGGCAACACCTCTGATTGATGTAACCAAACGAGACTTGCCTGCTAATTTGATTTCTGCAACTCATTGTACCAAGTGATGACTGATGGGAGTTGATAACCAGGGGCTGACTATGGATAAGGATTTTGCAGGGCCCATATGCAGTAATATATGTTTAACTCTCCAATTCCATCAAAATTTCTCTCCACTTATAACAGTCTCTGTGGCTATGATAAATCTGCTGTACTCACACAAGGACTCTGTATCAGCAGGACCTTATGAAGCTGTGTAGAGAGCAAAAGCCAGAGGGTGCGACTGCCTAGTAGAGTAAACATCTTCACAGAGCAAGAAAAGATGCAAGGCAAGAAAAAGACCTAGGGAAGGACACAAAGCACCATATATTCAGAGGCAACAACAACTAATTTCATGCCTCTAAAAGATTGGAAAGAAAACCAAACACTACACCACAGTCTAACTACAAAGGGTTCAAAGTTAAGATGGACAAAAAAAAGTCAAGGCAGATCAGCTGAAGTTTTTTGGAATGGACATGTCAAATCTGGAGGAGGCTAATTTGGAAAAAGTCCTTGGTACAAACTTCCTGAAAGAAAAGGAGGGGAAAGGGGTCTACAACATGCAGGACTCCAAGTAACACAAGACTTTTCGAAAAGAATATTGGCAGGATGGAAGAGCAATTGAGTTATAAATCACCTGAATCTAAGAAATCTCCGGATGGGTGCCTGCCAACTGAGTTCCCTTTTCTCTGGAAAGCCAATGGATAGGTAGGAAAATGCAAGGAGAGAAGAGAACCTAAGAACCACGTCTACTGGAAAAGTAGATTTTGAAAATGTCAAAACTCTCAGAGGAGACCCCAAAAATAGCAAAGAAGCCCTGCTCAAAAAGAACAGACCCCTAGAAGTAGGCACCTTGTATAAAAGGCCCTTCTGGAGTCCTTTTACCCAGCATTCTCCTCTCTCTAAGGAAACCTATTTAACAATGGGGCTGGCGCTAGTTTATGATATGACCACACCTCGTCCCCTTATTCCCTTCCTCCAAAGCAGAAAAAGAATCACTTTTTTGTGATATCTGTAAGTAGCAAGTTCATGCTAAAACAACAACAATATAGTGATGGTAATAAAAACCCCTAAGCGTTAGTTACAGGGCTAGTTAAACCTCTGACTGCTCTCTAAGTGCACCTAGTCAGGTCTCAGGCCTTGTGCCTTCATCAATCCTTCCACGTACCCTGTGGATCAACTGGGCTTACCCCCAAAAGCTTTGACTGGGTTCAGGTATCTGTGGTCCTTCTCTTTGGGCGCTGTGACCCGTGGTAAATAAAGTGACTCAAGGCAGCCTTCTCAAACAAAAGCATTGTTTACTCTGAACAACAGAAACAAAGGGTTTTAAAAACAATAAAAGGTCTATATAAATGTCTATCTTGCCTACCCCTGCCTACTCACTGTTCCCACCCCTGTGTAGGGAGCTTAGGAAGGCCTAGTTTCTTTAGACCCCACCAAGTGGGTATCTGTGGCTGTCTGTTTCCTGTGTTCAGCTCCCAAGTGACTGCCTCCTCTCTGGATAGAGAGAGACTTTTTAACTGTTTGTTGCTCTTTTGATCTGTTGGTTCCCAACATTGGTAAAAACAAACTGTAACCTGGCTAGAGACAAAGAGTTCAGTTCAAATCTTCCCAGTTAATAGGTCAGGTATTGACTCTTAACTCCCTTCCCCGGAAGTATTTACCCAGAGGTGTCTTATCTGGAGCCACTGTATTGTTCTCCTGCTTGTTTTTCCAACAGCCTGTTTTTAAACTAAACCTACATATTATATAGTAAATATCCCAATAACTAGGTATTCACAAACTATTACAGAGCAGCTCCGTGCCCTTCACATCAAGTTAGTCTCTCCTTTGGATTTTCCTTCTCTTTGTCTTTTGTAATCTTTTGGGGGGCAGGGTCTACCTTATCTTTGCATTTGTACAGCAAGACAAAATAAGCCAAATAATAATAATAGAGAATATAAAATAATAATAAAAGTAAAAACCTGGCTCACAGCAGACCAGCTGGACTACAAACAGACTTCACCTCTTCATCATCCCTCTAGCCTTGGTACTCCTGGACCAAGACAAGGAAAGATGACAAAATAAGACATTATCTCTATCCCCCAACATAAGGAAGGACTGTGTTGAAGTGTGAAGGTTTTTCTGCGAATAAAGCAGACTAGAAAACTAGGTCTAAAATTCTGCTCTGAGCCAGTGAGTAAATTTACACTTTAGATGTATTTATTTATTTAACTTATTTAGAAAAATCAGATGTTGCCTCTGATGCATTTAGAGTAATTAAAATGCATCAAATGACTAGACAACAAATTGATAAAAGTCAACCCAAAGAAGGAATCCAGCTACCCTAGTTATGGCAGAAACTTGTCCTACTCAAGTACACTCCCTTAGACAAAAGCCAGAATAAGTACATATATTATGTTTTATCTTCCTCTTGACCTTCAGAAAAAAATACCACTATTCAAAAATTACTCAAGGGCACGGCTGTCTAGAAAAAAAACCCAGAGTAAACCTTTAGCTTCTGAAGAGATCACCTTACATCAGAAATGTGGTCACTCCAAGTCATGAACAGCCAAGTGGGATCCTTAAAACTGGACATTACAGCTACTCTTCACCCTTAAAAAGGCAAAAAAGGATCCAAAACTGGGGACAGGGGAAGAGTACAACTGCTGTAATTGGCATGAGGTTAGAGAAGTGACAAAGAAGTACAGATGGAATGCCCATCCACATAAAAACTGGTGTGCTATGAATAAAAACAAAAGTCACTTTATCACCACAATGATACAATAAACCTTTGGGTTGTGAGGTGGAGAGGTGGTTGGATGGTAAGAAGACTAGAAGGCAATACACAAACTGAAAAAACATTACCTCTCCTCCCACCCCAAAACAGTACCTCTAACATGGAAACCCTCTAGAAAGGAGAGTTTACTGTAAAGTTTCTGGGGAAATATTTTAACTGGTTACCTTCATGTAGATGACTCTCAATGCTGTATTTAAACTGACTCACTCTCTGACACATCTAATCTCCTATCTACTTGCCTGCCAGCTTCTAGCTACACTTTAATATCCTAAGACTGAACTGAATGTTTCATAGACTAAAATCCTTCAAGGTAACAAGGTCTTCTTTGTCCTATGTTTCCAAATCCACTAACATTCTTCTCAACTGAGCTCAGAACTTTATTCATACTGGCAGAAATCTTGCAGTGGTCATAAAATTCTCCACCTCCATGGTCTACAAACGTCTATCTGTCACCATCTGTAGAAGGTTGCTAGAATTGTCCATAACTAACTCTGTCTATGCTAAATTAATTAAACAAAACCAAACTAAGACCACTTTAATTCTATATGAGTGTCCACACAGGGGTTTAATGCAGTTGAAATTCACATCTTTAGTTCATTTGGATTAATTTTCCTGAGTATCCCTACATAGGCAAGCCTTTAGAATGCTGTGACCAAAATACTCTTGTACTGCAAGTAGTTCGATCATACTGCTCCCAAACTTAGTCATACTTATCATTCACCTGTAAAGTTAAAAGAAAATAAGAAAGAAAGAAATACTTGTGGCACCTGACACAGACTAACACGGCTACTACACTGTAACCTGTAAAGTTAAATTATTCTCAGTAGTCTCAACCCAACCCCTAGCCCAGAGGTCCCCAAACTGTGGGGCATGCCATTCCTAGAGGGGCACGGTGGAACATTCAGGGGGGGCAGGATGGGGCCCAGGTCAGCCCCCACAGGGGATGGGGAGGGAGCACCGCCAGACCCGCCCCCGGCAGTGGCTCCACACCCAGTTCCGGCCCCACCCCAGGCTTGGCCACCGCTTCATTCCCAAACTCAGACCCGCCCCCAGCTGCCGCTCCAGCCTCAGTCCCTTTACCACTATCCGCCCCCCCCCACCGCCCCAGGAGCCATGTCCCCACTCCTGGCCCCAGCTCCGGGAGTATGTGTGCCATGGACAGGTGTAAGGGGGGCGTGACCCTAAAAAGTTTGGGGAGCACTGCCCTAGCCTATAGATGCTGAAAAAAATGTCCTGCTTTTCAAAAATTCACCATGGACTTTGTCCATCCTACCACTTAGAATAAATATCCATCTACTCTACATCCACCCTACTCCAACTAATCTTGCCCTCCTCTGTCTCTTCAACACTGGAGGTGGGATGCTCAAGGGTGACTCATTGACTTGCCCTATCCAATACGGAATCTTCTCTCTTCTTCCTACCCACTGATTCACTTTTCCCTCCAGCTCTCCCATTTAAATCTCTTAAACTCTGACCGAGTCTCACTGTAAAGCAGTTTGCAGTATCTTCCATGAAGAATGCTATACCAAAATTGTATTGTATTCATAGTGCTATATCAAAATTGTATTGTATTAATAGCACTTACATGTGGATCTGAGTTTCCATTTTTTGTGCCTTGGACAGAAAGTTTGCTATTATCTATATAAAATGACTTAAGTACCATAAGAGAGAGACAAAGTAGGTGAAGTACTATTTTTACTGGACCAGCTTTTGTTGTTGGAAGGGACAAGCTTTTGAGCTTCGTAGAGCTATTCTTCAGGTCTGGGGAAGATAACCAAAATGTGTAAGCTAAATACAAGTTGGGAAAGACTGTTAAGTATAAGGAGTTCACTTATGCTACCACTGGTCACCTCAGGAGACCACTTAAAATGAAGTGGGCAATTAAAAGTTAGCAGGCAGTAGAGTGTGTTACAAATTGTTGTAATGAGCCATAAAACCAGTGTTTTTGTTAAGTCCATGGTTTTTAGTGTCTAGCAGAGTTATTAAATTAAGTTCTCAAGCTCAAGTTTTGAAGGTGTAGTGGAGTTTCCTCTGAGAATGAGGACTGAGGTCAGATATATAGCGATCACCTTGTGAAAAGCATTCGCCTATGGATGAGAGGGTGTTTTTGTCCTATATTATTTTTCTGTGTGAGTTCATTTGAGAGCGTAGTTATTGACTGGTTGTTGTCGGGTCATTTGATGCATTGGAGGAGGTATACCGCATATTATGATAGGCAGGGATAAGACCCAGGGATCTTGAAGGGTGTGCTGTGGCGGTGGTGTACGGAACATCATAGCAGGAGATATGTCTGCAGGTTTTGCATTTGTTGTTCTGAAAGGGTCTAGTGTCACTTTGAGTTGGTGAGTCCTAGTTTGTGGGGAGCTTGCTTCCGATGATGAGCTTGGTGAAGCTGGGGAGTTGTTCAAAAGGCCCGAAGAGGGGGTTCAGGAAAGATTTTCAGGATGTGGTCCCCAGAAAGTATGGGTTGTAACTTTAATGATACCCCATTTGGGTTCTAGTGTGGGTGGTACAAACATGGCTACCAGAAGACAGTTGCTGTAGATAAACATGAGCTCAGAAAACATTTATACCATCTCTGATAGCGGGTAATACCTTGACACTGAATTCTGTACTCCCACAATTTTACCCTTCAATCAAAACTGTGTGGGAGAAGGGGGGGAAAAAAATCACAAAAATAAAGAATCACTGTCTTTGCTAGCCCTCTCCGTAAAATCAGGAAAAGAGATACATCATCAGATATGTAATGTGACAATCTCTCTAAAATAATCTTCCCTATCCTCCTCAAAAGCATTTTAAAACTAATAGTCAGGAACAAAACAAACATACCGGCTAATGTATGATGTATAACTTAGTGATAAACACAATACACCCACTCAGCCTTTTTACTTGATGTGGTTGGAAACGTCTATGTAGGATGGAAAAAGTAAAGGTAGGTTGATTTTATTTTTGGCATTAGTTTCAAAGTTTAGACTTTCTACACCAGTTATTTGGTCTTTGTGTTGGTTCCAGCCAACAGCATAAAGATGCTTTTTTAGACTCTAACTCTGGAAAACAAGAGATGAATTATCCCCAATTATTTCTCCACTGCACAGCACTTCCAAGCTACTGCAAGAATAGAATTCAATTCAAAATGCATGATACAAAATAACCCACACTCTCTGAATAGAATAGAAAAGCAAGTTAAATCTCGATAAAGTCAATAAAGCTCATTGCAACAAAAGCCTTATTAAACACAGCCTTATCAGAGACCTGTTTGTGGAGCTCTAATTAGTCAAGGGTACAATGTATCATTATTTTAATATCTTAAGCAAAGATTATGAGCCAGATTCAGAGGTGAGGTAAATAGTGTAAATTACAACCCTGGTAAGCAGGTGTAAGTTACATGCTCAGGGGGAAGACCAACAGGGTTTTAGCAGAAGTAGTAACTAACGAAAGGGTGTGTTAGGAACTGAGACGTAGGCAATCTTGCCTAGTGGTCAGAGCAGGAATTCAGGTCTAGTGGGTGGAGCAGGCAGACCAGGGAACAGAAGTGAGGGTCAGGACCAGAGTCCGCTGTCAATTACCAGAAGCAGGGGTAGAGCTAGAGTCAAGGACCAGAACCAGGACTCAAAGCTGAAGATTGGAGCTGGGGTCAGACATCAAATGCCAGAGTCAAGGGTTGAACCAGACTCAGAGCCAGGGGTCAGAGCCAGAAATGGTAGCCAATGGTCACAAGCAAGGCATCAGGGTAGGAACAGTAGCGTAGCCAGGGGGGGGAGCAGAAGCAGCGGAAGCGGCGCCTTTTTTTAGCAGCACTAAAAAAAGGCGCCGCTTCTTTTTAAGCGCCGCTTCTTACACTCACCCGGCGGCGCTCTGGGGCGGGGCCCCGCAACGTCACCCGGTGTCGGGGGCTCGCAACGTCACCCGGAGTCGGGGTCGGGGCCCAGTGTCGGCCCCCACCGGAAGCTGGCGCCTGTGCAGGGGGAGGCGCCTTTTTATAGGGCCGCTCCCCCTGCTCTCCGGACCTGGCTGCGCTACTGGGCAGGAACCAGAGGAGAAGCATGGATCAGGGGCAAGGTGGGAGCTAGGAGCAGAGGGCAGGGGCAAGGCAGGAGCCAGGAGCAGGAACAGGGTAAGACAGTAGGCAGGCAAGAGCACAGTCCAATGGTGGTGGTGGTGGTGCTCCAGCTGCTGCAGCAAGTCTTCACAGTTGATTGGACAGCCCACCTGGGTCACTTCCCGGCTTAAGTAGCAGGAGTGAGCCAATCAGGCAGCTGCAAGCCTTGGGTGCTCCGACAGGACTTCTCATGGGGCCTGGCCTTCCAGAACTGGAGAGATGCTGCTTTGCCCATCTTCCTTGGTGGCAAGGAGGAAATGTCAGAGATCCAGGCTGCCCACAGCCCAGGGTCTAGATCTGCACGCTTGGATCCTTACAGGGTGGTAGAAAGGGTAATAGTGGATTCCATCACCCCCAACACCCTCCTGTTGGCTGCTTTTTCAGCCATATCCCCCCTTTCTGCTCTCGGAATACGTGATACACACAGACTAACTGACCAGTGTGCACCACCATTTACGTGAGCACTGAACTTAAAGTTCCTACCTGTGCCAACTCTGGACCCATCGTTGGACAGTGCTTTTTAGGCAGGAGTAGGAATAGATTGTAACCATTATCGTGTGTGTGTGTGTATATGCATGCATACATTGGGTGAAGGCATGAGCTGGTGTTTGCGGGGGGAGGTTCAGATAAGTCTCTTAACTACCGAAGTTACATCAACCAATCTCAGATTCTGAAGAGTACACATTTACTACAAAGCAAGGCAGGATTGCAAGGGTTGGCCAAAAAGGAAGACATGCCCTTGGTTCCATAGTGACTGAAGAAAAAACCAAAGGCCAAAATTTCAGCCCCAAGTTATGTCAGCTTCTGCCAAGGGCAGGGGGCTCCCGGTGGTGGGAAGTCAGCATGGAAAGGGATTGCACTGACTCAAGTAATACGAAACCTCTGTTCTGCCAGAGGGTGGCACTGACCAGCACTGTCCCAAAAGTTGGTGGTAGTGACCACTAAAGGACATGGCCAGCGCATTCAAGGGATAAAATTCAACTCATTCCCCAGGCAGCCTCTGCTGTAGCTCCATCCACAAGATTAAACTACATCTACATTCCAATTCACAAAATTAAGCTTCCCAAACTCGTCAAAACTTCTGTAGAAGTGTTGCTTGCCTTCCCTTGGGGTGAATCCCTGTTGGGCACAGCAGTCATTGGACATAGAGAGGATGCAATGCTCACACCATTCAGGGGTGAATCTATAGGTAAATGTAGATTTTACTGGTGTAAAAGCTGATCGTATTACCGATGAAGAATCTGCTGAATGTTTTCTTAGCATCATATCATACCAATAAGGAATCAGTGTCCTTTCATTAACATCAAGATGAAGGATCTACACACTGCCCTTTCTAGCTGAAATTTCAGCTCAAACACCATGTTAATCTTTTGCTGATAAGCACTGGAAAATAATTCACAGTGAGATGTCATTAAAATCAGATTGTTTATAAGTTTAGTATATTATGAGTAAGAATTACCTTTTGTACTAAGTAGTCCTAAAACTGTATCATGTTCTTCCATCTATCATGGCAGCAATTTGTATTTGTGTTGCTATTACATGCTCTCATTAAAAAAAAAAAGTACAGTAACTCCTCACTTAAAGTCGTCCCGGTTAACGTTGTTTCGTTCTTACGTTGCTGCTCAATTAGGGAACATGCTCGTTTACAGTTGTGAAATGCTCCCTTCTAACGTCTGCAGGCTATCAATGACAGTTCAGCTGTCCCTTCCCCCCCTGCCATGTGCTGCTCCCCGAGACTCCTGCCTGCTTGCTGTGTGGGGGAGAGGGAAAGAAGAGGGGGGCTAATGTCAGGGTGCCTGCTTGCTGTATGGGGGGGGAGGGGAAGAAGAGGGGGCTAATGTGCCCCTGCACCTTGCTTACCTCATCTTCCATAGAGCAGGGGGAACACACGAGGGAGGGAGCTGCTGCCTTAGGCAGAAGCTGCAGCTGCCCGCTTGCTGATCTAATTAACAAGGCAGTGTACTTCTGACCCCACTCTTGATACCTAATTGGAAATGCGCATCTCTATCTCTGAAACACATCTGTCTCTGTCTGCCCTCCCTCCTTTCCTGCTGGCTTGTAGAGTGTGAGAGTTAACCCTTAAGGGCTCCGTGGAGTGCTAGTTCATTTAGTAAGGCATTCCCTGGGAAATTCCCACCCTCTGACTCCTCCACCTCAACCAAGCTTCACTATCATCATCGCTGTGTACTAGTATTCAATTGTTTGTTTAAAACGTATAGTGTGTGTGTGTGTGCGCGCGTGTGCGTGTGCGCAATAGTCTTTTGTCTGGTGAAACAAATTTCCCTGGAACCTAACCCCCTTATTTACATTAATTCTTATGGGGAAATTGGATTAGTTTAACATCGTTTTGCTTAAAGTCGCATTTTTCAGGAACATAACTACAACGTTAGGTGAGGAGTTACTGTATTGTGTAAAAAGTGAATTCCAAAAGTGGCATGGAAGTAGGTAAAGTGCTATTAAAATCAGCAGTTCCATCAATAGTTCATATTGTTTTCATATCCTTCCCCATCCTCCACCACTGTTCTTGAAAGAAGAATACAAAGAAGAAAAAAGTGGAAGGGTACAAAAGATGGAAAGGAGGTACAAAAAAAGAGAGAAGGGAATCCATTATTTCCTTGCATTTATTTGTTGCTGTATTAAAACCTCTCAGATGAATTGTATAGTCTTGTACTTAACACCTGCATTTGTATTGACCGATATGTACTTGAGATGCCCATCATATCAAGAGCTTCCATATTAATAATTATTGAAGATTTCACTGTGCGTTTCCCCTGTATTTCAGGCAGCCTGGCATGCTTTCCAAGTTCCAGTAAAGAAAGGATAAATAAACTTCAGTACATGCCTAAAACACAATGATTTTTGTCTTGTTAGACCCTTCTGTTCCCCAGCCAACTTAATTTACAGTAAGTTTGAAAAGGTCAGACTTGTCACTGAATGCAATTCTGAGCATGAAAAACTCTAAATGAAATTGCCTGAAGCACAAAAGTCAGTACACAGTTGATTTACTTCTTAGTTAAAAAACAAAAATAAACTCTGCACACGGCATATATTGTTCAAGAGTTGAGCTCAAACATGTTTAAAAACAGATGAACCTGAAGGTGTCATGTAAAAACACAAACTTGGAAGAATCCATTATTCTAACCACTTTACCCTTGGGAATCAGGTGCAGAAATAGCTATGCAGCAGTTATTCAGTGGTAATTAGTCACTGCATTAGTGCTGGGAAATCCAAACTTGCACGTCAAAAAAAAAAAA
The DNA here is from genome assembly GCA_037349315.1 of Chelydra serpentina. Taxonomy (NCBI): domain Eukaryota; kingdom Metazoa; phylum Chordata; order Testudines; family Chelydridae; genus Chelydra; species Chelydra serpentina. The sequence goes on from JBAIAC010000010.1 coordinate 54,027,528, forward strand.
ATCAGCTATAAAAATACAATGGCCCCTATTCTCCCCTTAGCCTTTAGACAGAGCTCCTATAAACAACAATAGTTCAACATGCAGAGCAATAGTAGAACATGCCCTATTATGCCAAGGATTCTTGGAAGTAACTAAATTTTTAAACATACAGCCTCAGACTGCAAAAAAGAAAACAACCCGCAATGATATTCCATGTGCAATTTTAAATTATTAAACATTTTCACTAGACACTGAATTTAACATAACACCAAACTAGAGCAAATTAAGTTTTTATGCTGCTTTTAAGGAGTAGGTATTAGAAAGGGACAGGAAAAGAAGAGAATATCATTTGAAATGCTCTTCACTCCCTTCAAAGTGGCTCTTGGCTTTAAAACAGTCTGATATAAAGAAACTTTTACAACTTTCCTCCTAACTATATGAAAACTGCTTATTACCCATGTGGTAACACTTTTTAAAAACACTCTCAAACTCTTTCCCAATTTCAATACTCTCCCCCCCCCCCCCCCCCACGATGCAACAGCATGAGTCAACTTTGATTAACAAAGTAAATAAAAAATTGAGAAATATATCACAGTTTGGTGCTGTAGAAGTGGAGTTGCAGTGGAACTGCAAAAGGATCAGAGGCTTATGAAGAAGTCACAAACATCAGAAAGATGAAATAAAGAAAAAATGAACAAGTTGTGAATACAGACTATTGCATGGCCAGGACCCAAGGAAAATGAAAAATAAGCTGAAAAATAGAACACACACGTACTAAACTAGCATAGGTACAACTCATCTTAAAAAACCCCAGTCAGCAAAATTCTCCTTATAATCTGCTCTGCACAGACATTAGTTGAGATATCTGAGCCATATACTGGCCTGGTGCGGCAGCGTGGTAGAGATAGAGTTCTGACAACTCAAAGTCTGAAAGAAGAAACAAACAGGGGAAGGGGCAAAATATCAAAAGATTCTGTTGTCTGCTTCATTCCCTTCAATCAGACGTGCAACTAAAAAAAAAAATCCAATAAATCTGCAACTAAGTCCAGTATTCAATTTATTTTTGTTTAATTTGTATGCTAACACCTTCACAGATATTAACAAGCCAAGGTTCTCACCCCAAAGAATGTACACAGCTTCTTAAAGAATTATGAATCTTTTCATACATGAAATGAGAAGGTTTTCAATAAGACAAAAACGTAAGGGGAGATTTTCAAAGGCACCAAGGGACAGTTAGGTGACCAACTCCCGCTGAAAGTCAGTGAAGGTTAGGTGCCTAACTCTCATTTGCATCTTTGAAAAATCTCTCCCACAGTGGTTTAATACAATAAAAGGACCAGGCAAAAAATGTTTGTCTGGATTCTGGTTCTCTAATAAAGAATAAAAATTACACGTGACAAGATGCTGTTATATGAATTTAGCGGTGTTTTTGTATATGTACATGAAAGGACTAACGGGGGGGGGGGGGGGGTTCAAACTTTTGCCAGCAGCAGGGAACATTGTGTCATTGTCATTTTTCAGACAGAAGTCATTCCAGAGACACTCTAACTCCCATCATGCAACATTCCTTGATCTAGGTTGCCGTCAACTTCAATTGAGATGCAGCATTGCATGCCATGGTCAACAGACCCCAAGAGCCTCATACCTTTTAGAAACGATGACTGCACTATGCTTATATAATGTCTGGGGCTAATTAATGCTGGCTATGATTTTATCATGACTTTGGCTCAAATTAAAAAGGATTAATTTAAATAACCCCACTGTGTTTCAAAGCCTGCTGCCCCTTCTCTTCTAAAAGCATTAATTTCAAATGTTTACAGCACCTTCTCTCACAATGGTATCATATTCTGTAGTTACCCATAGGTAATGCACACCTACTGAGAAATACTGAGAAGTTTATCAGTGACTAAAAGACATATCCACTGTGACGTGACCATCACTGCTCTTACTGGGCACCATAAAAACTAAACAAAAAGCATAGCTGGGTCAAACACCCAGAGTTCCAATCCAGCACCCACTTTCCCAAAGTTCATGGGTGTTTGAAATCAAGGTTTTGGTTCATCTTGGAAAAGAGAAAGGGGTTAGATGCAAAGTTCAGATCCAGGGCCAATTTTTCCAGTTTGTTTGGATTGGGAGGTTTGGTTCAGGCACATCTCAACTAAAAAATCCATCCAGACTTCACTGGCTTACAAAAGGCACTTCAGTTGTAAGAAACTAACTGGCACTGTAGCTGAATAGTTACTTTTCATCTCTCTTACCTCTTCTCTCTGGGCTACAATTATTAATGTTTGTTAACATCTTAAAGAAGCCTGAAGATTTTAAAGTGACTTAGAGTCCCACAAAAATATTTCAAACAATAAAAACATACAAGTATTTCAAAATACTGGACAAATAAGTATGCAGATAAATAGCCTTTTATGTGGTAACCATGGATGAGCATCAAGGTAAGTATCAGTGTGGTATGGAGAAACCATATTGCAATAAGCTGCACAGGTTGATTTGTTACTATGTAAACCAAGGCTGGGTCTTTCAAAGGGGCCTAAGGGATAGGCTGACCATATTTCCTTGAGACAAAAACGGGACATTGGGATGGCAAAAACGGGACGGGGAGACAAGCAGCAGCCGCAACAAGCCGCCCCTCGTCTCCCCGCTCAGCAGCTCGGCGGGGAGACGAGGGGCAGCCGCAACAAGCTGCCATTTGTCTCCCCGCTCAGCTGCTCGGCGGGGAGACGAGGGGCACCCGCAACAAGCCGCCCCTCGTCTCCCCGCCTAGCAGCTCGGCGGGGAGACGAGGGGCACCCGCAACAAGCTGCCCCTCGTCTCCCCGCTCAGCAGCTCGGCGGGGAGATGAGGGGCACCCGCAACAAGCTGCCCTTTGTCTCCCCGCTCAGCTGCTCGGCGGGGAGACGAGGGGCAGCCGCAACAAGCCAGCGTTCAGTTTTTTTACAAAAAAATAAAAACTATATATAGTTTATTAAAAACGGGACAAAATTGACATTTATATTAAAACGATGGGACGGTCGGGAAATATGAAAAAAACGGTCCTGTCCCGTTTAAAACGGTACGTATGGTCAGCCTACTAAGGGAGTTCTCGATGCATTGAAATTCAATAGGATTTGGGCACTTAACTCCCTTAGGCTCTTTTGAAAATCAAACCCAAGGAATCAATGCTTCCATAATTTTCCATGTGTACAAAATTACTCAAATTAAAAGAAGTTGCTAAAATTTTTGAAGTAGCTTTCTCTTTTTTAGCCTGGATTCAGGAAAAGATGCCTATTTAGGAAAGCACTTATGTACATGTTTAGTGTTAAGTATGTGCTTAAATCCCACTGAAGTGAATGTAAATTAAGCACATGCTTAGGTACTTTCCTGAACTGGGATGATCATAATCACATGTTTAAGTTTTTTCCTGAATTGGGTCACTTCCAGCATCAAACTCTGCCTTAGTTCTCTAAGAACCAGACAATAACTCACTGTACAGCTCATAAACATTTTTAGATCCAAATGTAATACTCTCATACGGTGTTACAAAGTAACAATACAGAGTGCACTTGCTTAGTTAATATTTTATTTTTCAACCAACAGAAAGACATTTTAACATACCTATTTTTTTTATAGAACTAAACACATTATGTGACTCCCATTAAGTGTTGGCCATATAGTGTAACTACAGAATATACTGAATCTTCCAAAAACTTCTAGTAGTAATCTTTTTTTAATCAGTCCATAAACAGTTATTTGAATTTTGCCCAATCTATTTCTAGCTTATTGATAGCCTTCCTAAAAACAATTGCTAAATGGCATTAAAATTACAGAGCTATCCTAAGGTAGCTACATCTGATACATTTGTATTGATCTTCTTTTAAGCAACTAATGCTAATTTTAATGTTCTAACAAGTTTGGCAAAAATCTTTACAAAAGATAGATATAAAAGTACTTGCAAATGAAAGCACGTAGTATAAGGGGAACTGTTGTACAAAAATCACTGCAGACATTCAGTGATCATTTTCATCTAAGTCATAATCCTGTGACATGTACCTTGATCTTACCAACAAATATTGAACTGACTGCTGGTCCCAAGAAATACAATTTTCCCAGTAGATTCTATCTCTATCCTGGGGCCAATTCAGGAAAAAAAACAATACTCAAGAGTCCTCAACCTATGACTTCCTTCTTCAGAGCTGCCCTGTTATGCAAGTCTAACATTTTAAAGATTACTGTGTTTCAAGATCCATAGAAAGCAGAACACTCACTTCAATCTTTATTAGATCATCCTCTATAACTAACTCAGAACCTCGGGAAATCTATGGCTCCCTCCTCAGCAGCAGTTAGCTTCAGTTGCCTATAATGAAAAGAACTACACGCCAAGAACAACGTTAATACCAAGTACATACAAAGAACTACATTAACATTGCATTAAGGTTGAAACTTCTATTGTGCCCCAAATGTACAGCTCCTGTTGGGGATAGTGAAGGAGATCAGTTCCTCAGTGAGAGCTCTGGAAAACACTGTGACTCGGCCAGGCATAATGCTTCCTAGAGGTCCAGAATATATATAATGTGTGTGTGTGTGTGTGTGTGTGTGTGGCGGGAGGGGGGACAGAGAGTGCAGTTCATGTGCAAAAGAGAAAAAGCATAACCATCTCGTAAGATTTTAGCTAGAACTGGGCACATAACAGATTTTTTGGTCCAATAGCAATTTTGAAAATTCTCAAAACAAGTTTTGTTTCAGGTCAGAAACAAACATTTCTGGTGAACCAAAAAGTTGGAAAAAAAATTCATTTCTGGTCAAACAAAATGTTTAATTTATATTTTGAACATTTTAAAATGATTTTGAATTAAAAAAAATACAATTAAAGGAAATGGGGTCCACTTGGCCAAGATGGAAAAGAGCATCTTCACACACCAACTCACCAGCCTAGTGAGAGCTTTAAACTAGGTTCAAAAGGAGCAGGTGACAAAAGCCCACAGGTAAGCATAAAAAAAGGCAACCTTAATGGAGGGCTAAATGTTGGGGGGGGGGGGGATGAGGGGGACATGGGAAAATTGCAGTAGGGTCATAGGAGCAACAAGAGGAAAATCAGTTGGAAAAGTCTAATCAGCATCTTAGGTGTTTATACACAAATGGAAGGAGTATGGGAAATAAACAGGAAGAACTGGAAGTTTAGTTAAGTAACCAAAATTATGACTTAATTGGCATTCCAGAGAGTCAGTGGAATAAACCTCCTGACGGAATACATTATACATAAAGAACATATACACTTGTTCTGAGGTCCATAAAGAGGCAAGAGGCAGACCAGTTGAAAGTCTCTGGGTAAAGATAAAAGGGGGGAAATAGGGGTGATATCATGGTGGGAGTCTACTATAGACCAACAAATCAAGAAGAGGAGGCACTTCTAGAACAACTAGTAGAAATATCCAAAACACAAGACCTGGGAGTAATGGGGGATTTTAACTACCGAGACATCTATTGGAAACATAATATGGCAACATACAAAACTTCCAACAAGTTCCTGCAATGTATTAGGGACAGCTATTTGTTTTCAGAAAGTGGAAATAACCAGGGGGAAAGCCATTTTAGACTTGATTCCAATCAACCAAGAGTATTTGGTTGCAAATCTGAAGATGGAAGGCAATTTGGGTTAAAGTGATCATGAAATGACAGATTTCATGATGCTAAGGAAAGAAAGGAGTGAGAGCAATATAATAGGAACAGTGGACTTTACTTAAAAAAGCAGACTTTAACAAACACAGAGAACTTGTAGGCAAGGTCCCATGGAAAGAAAATCTAAGGGATAAAGGAGTTCAGAAGAGGTGGCAGTTTCCCAAAGAGACAATATGAACAGCACAACCACTAACTATCTTGATGCAGAGGAAAGATAGGAAGAATAGTAAGAAGCCAATATGGCTCCATTAGGAGATATTTAATAACCTGAAAATAAAAAAGGACTCCTACAGAAAGTCGAAATATGGACAAATTACTAGAGGATTGTAAAAGAATGGCACAAGCATGTAGGGACAAAATCAGAAATGCTGAGGCACAAAATGAGTTATACTAGCAAAGGACATAAAAGGCTATAAAAAGAGGTTTTATAAATGCATTAGGAGCAAGAGAAAGACAAAGGAAAGTGCATATCCTCTACTAAGCAGGGAAGGAGATCTAATAACAGATGACAACAAGAAGGCTGAGGGTTTAAGACCAGTTTTGCTTCAATCTTCACTAAAAGGGTATATTGTGTCCAGATACTTAACACAATGAATATTGACAAGGGGAAGAAACACAAGCCAAAATAGGGAAAGATCGGGCTAAAGAATATTTAGATAAGTGAGATGTACTCAAGACAAGAGGGCTTGATGAAATACACTATAGCGTGTTTAAGCTAGTTCCTTAAGTTATCTTGGAACCGTTAGCAAATATCTTTGAGAACTCATGGAGGACAGGTGTGGTCCCAGAGGACTGGTGAAGCACAAACAAAATACATAGCTTTAAAAAGGGGAACAAAGAGGACCTGGGGAATTACAGATCAGTCTGCCTAACTTTGATATCTGAAAATCTACTCAAACAAATTATTAAACAATCAATTTGTAAGCACCTAGAGGATAATAAGGTTAAAAGGAATAGCCAGCATGGATTTGTCAAGAACAAATAATTCTATCAATCCCAGTAAGATAATGGATCAGCTGATATTGGAGTCACTTGGTAAAGTCTTAAAGGAGAGAAATGTAATTAATTCTAATCAACGGGGTTTATGGAAAATAGAGCCTATCTAACTAACTTGTAATCTCACCAAAAGAAGATATCAAATCTGGCTGATAAAGATAACAGTGTTAACATATTATATTTAGAGTTAGGTAAGGCATTTAACTTACCACCATATGACATTTTGATTAAAAACCTAGAACAATATAAAGTTAACACAGCACATATTAAATGGATTAAAAACTGGCTAAGTGATAGTTCTCAAAATGTAACTGTAAACAGGAATTATCATCAAGCGTGTTTCCAGGGGTTCCCTGAGGGATGGTTCTTGGACCAACGCTATTTAACATTTTTATCTATGACGAGAAAGAAAACATAAAAATCATCACTGATAAAGTTTGCAGATGACTCAAAAATTGAATGAGTGGTAAATAATGAAGAGTACAGGTCACTGATTCACAGTGATCTGGATTGCTTGGTAAGCTGAACACAAGCAAACAATATGTGTTTTAATACAGCTAAATGTAAATGTATGTATCTAAGAACAAAGGAAGTAGTTCACACCTACAGGATGGGGGGATTCTGTCCTGGGAAGCACTGACTCTGAAAAAGATTTGGGGATTGTGTTGGACAATCAGCTGAACCTGAGCTCCCAGTGTGATGCTGTGGCCAAAAGAGCTAATGCGATCCTGGGATACATAAACGGGAATCTCAAGTAGGAGTAGAGAGGTTATTTTACCTCTGTATTTGGCACTGTTGAAACTGCTACTGGAATATTGTGTCCAGTTCTAGTATGCACAATTCAAGATGGACGTTGACAAACTGGAGAGGGTTTAGACAAGAACACGTACAATGATTAAAGGATTAGAAAACCTGCCTTATAGGCTCAAGGAGCTCAATCTATTTAGTTTAACAAAGAGAAGATTAAAGGGTGATTTGAAGAGTATCTATAAGTACCGATGTAGGGAACAAATATTTAATAATTGGCTCTTCACTCTAGCAGAGAAAGGTACAATATGATCCAATGGCTGGAAACTGAAGCTAGACAAACTCAGATTAGAAATAAAGCATACATTTTCGACAGTGAGATTAACCATTGGAACAATTTACCACGGGTCATGGTGGATTCTCCATCACTGACAATTTTTATGTCGATATTGGATGTTATTCTAAAAGATCAACTGTAAGAATTATTTTGGGAAAGTTTTATGGCCTGTATTATAAGGAGACCAGACTAGATTATCACAATGTTCACTTCTCGGATGGAAATCTATTAATCAAACCAACCTAATTTTCTTCTTTGACAGGGTTACTGGTGTAGCGGATACAGGGGGAAGATGTAGATGTGATATAGTTGATTTTAATAAAGTCTTTGACACAGTCCCACATGAATTTTTAGGAAAATTAGGGAAATGTGGTCTAGATGAGGACTTCAGTAACTCAGCCAGAGGTTAGGGGTCTCTCTCAGGAGTGGGTCAGGTTCTAGTTATCAATGGTTTACTGTCCAAGTGAGAGGATGTATTTAGTGGAATCACACAGGGGTCTGTCTTGGGTGTGGTACTAGCCAATATTTTAATTAGTGACTTGGATAATCGAGTGGACAGTACAGCTTGTAAAATTTGTGGATTACACCAAGCTGCAAGGAGTTGCAAGCATTTTGGAAGACAGGGTTAGCAATCCAAATGAACCTGAGAAATTAGAAAATTGGCCTGAAATCAACAAGATGATATTCAATAAAAGTAAGTGCAAAGTACTACATTTAGGAAGGAAAAATCAAATGCCCAACTATAAAATGGCGAATAACTGACTAGGATGTGGAGGCTATCGTGGATTACAAATTGAATATTAGTCAATAATGTGATGCAGTTGCAAAAAAAAAAAAAAAAGCTAATATTCTCAGGTGTGTTAACAGAAGTATGATAAGACAGACACAAGAGGTAAATGTTCCACTCTACTTGGCATTGGTGAGACATCAGCTGGAGTAGTGTGTCCAATTCTGGGCGCCATACTTTAGGAAAGATGTGGATAAATTGGAGAAAGTCCAAAGGAGAGCAACAGAAATGATAAAAGGCCTTTGAGGAAAGGTTAAAAAAACTGGTCATGTTTAGTCTTGAGAAAAGAAACCTGGGGGACGGGGGGGAGGGGGGGGCGGGGAGGAGAAAACCTGAAACCAGTTTTCAAATATGTTAAGGGCTGTTATAAAAAGGATAGTGATTAATTGTTCTCCATATCCACTGATGGTGGGACAATGGACTTAATCTGCAGCAAGAGAGATTTAGGTTAGATATTAGGAAAACTTTCCTACTGTAAGCGCTGTTAAGTTCTGGAACAGGTTTCCCAGCAATCCCTGTCACTACAGGTTTTTAAGAAAAGGTTGGACAAACTCCTGTCAGGGACAGCCTAGGTTTACTTGGTCCTGCCTCAGAGCAGGGGGCTGGGCTCGAGGTCCCTTCCAGCTCTGCAGTCCTATGGTTCTATGAAATTTTGAATCAAAAAGTGAGTTTGAATCAAAACAACTGAAATGTTTCCTTTCAAAAATGTCAAAATGAAATATTTTGATTTTGGGGGGATTTTAAAAGGACTTGTTCTTAAGTGAACAATTAGGTGAAATTGAGATGAATTTAGGAAACATTTTGTGATGCCAAATCTGCATATTTTGTTTTGCTGAATAAAGTTTTGATTGACAAATTTTTCCTAACTCTCAATTAAACTGCATTGAAGTAAAAAAAACCAAACAAACCCCACTCTGCCCTGTTGCACACTTCCATGACACACTAAATGATAACATTAAAAACAGAGCAAAATAAAACGTTACCTACTAATATCAGAGGGGTAGCCGTGTTAGTCTGGATCTGTAGCAGCGATAGAGAGTCCTGTGGCACCTTATAGACCTAACAGATGTATTGGAGCATAAGCTTTCGTGGGTGAATACCCACTTCGTCGGATGTGGGTATTCACCCACGAAAGCTTATGCTCCAATACATCTGTTAGTCTGTAAGGTGCCACAGGACACCTACTAATATGTGCATCTAAAGTACCAATACAGATCCTGTGTATTAGATGCTGAATGATACATTGCATTGTCCAGTGCTGTGGACAAAGTTTATGATACTGTCCCTCAGATTATCTGTCTTTCATTCTACAATACATAAGGCAAAACTCAGCAGCATTGTAAGTTAATTGGATGAGTCTACAGGGCACTCCAGCAGGCTGTCTCAATTGAGTATTAATAGCACCTTTCGGAAGAACCTCCAGCATTTTACCATTTTTTGAGAAGGCCCATTTTGCTCCTTCACTCTTGTTCTAATAGATTTCCATTTAAGGTGCCATGCTATATATACACACTCACCTTCCACATTTATTACCCATTCACATGGTAAATTGCCCTATCTTCCTTTCTTACCTTGAACTTTACTTGCCTCCAGTATGTCTCACTGGCCAAGTTTCTTAACTTATCAGGCTTTTGTAAGCCAAGAATGATTGAAGTTCGCATGCAGCACTTCCTGCATGCAACTGCAGAGTCAGCTAAACTGTGCACAAGATAGGTTATTTCTGCATCATCAGATGTGCTTATTGCAATTACAGTTGCAAGGAGAGTAACATTTTGAAGTGAACAAAATGGTACAGACTACAGAAGCGGGAGAATCAAGAAGAAGAATGAAGCAAGCCCAAAAGTCCTATTCCTTTGCAAGAGAGGGCATCTTCCACAGTTCTGAATATACATTAATAATATTAAAGGCTCTGGGATGGACTCATCTTTTTCGGATTATTAAATATTACAAGAATGACATGCTTAAGTTTTCTGACATTTGTTAAACACAGGAGGCCAATTAGGAGGCTTTCAAATACTGCTTCTAATAATACAAAATGACGCATTTAAAATACACTACTGAGAGCATCTCAAAGGGAATTTGATGGAATAGGCTATCAGTCAAGAATGTGAATATGTTTGCAAAATCTGGTAACATACAACGCCACATACTTTTCAATTCCCATTCTTCCAGCTGTCATACTCTTTAAAATAAAATAAAAAACCCTCTCCCTCTCCTAAATTCCTTCTTTAATGGCTGTCAAAGCTGCCATCTTTATTTGAGCATGATGCCTAAAGTTCACACCCTGTTACCTCCATTGGGCCACTTGTAATACTGGAGGCTCCTACGTCAAAGGACAGAAAGCCTTTCTTTTTAAGAAAGCCTGAGATGTGAGTGCCTTACATTAAAATGACAGACTGGGAAAGAAGAAAAAGATGACAAGCATTAGGTGCATTAGTTGGCATCCCTCTGTATATAAAACAGACAGCAAGATGTCAATACAAATGAATTTTTACTGGGATCTTGCACATATGAAACAGAAACCTATTGAAAATAATAACTAAAATGAAAACAGTCAAACTCTTAAAATCTTGCCAACACTTCTTTATGTGATACCACACTTGAAACATAAAACACAGTGAAATTTAATGAGAATTAACCTTAGAAGTAAAAATTCTATGCTTATACATTTTGAAAGAGAGAAAGCTATGAAGTATCCTTCAGGGCATAATTTATGTTTCATGTACATCACGCAGGAGGGTATGAAAATGTATACACAATATGCTGCTACATATTGAGAGACATGACCTCCATTCTCCACTCTCTTCTTAGATGTTCTCCAAATGGGCCAAGAAGGGGGGCTATTAAAGGCAAAAGATCCCTTTAATTTGTTTGTAATAAGAATTTTTATATGGGGTGTTCAAACAAAATGTGTTGCTCATCTAAACAGGTTGGTTTTTTTTAAAATGGAGAACACTATGTGAAACTATTTTGATTTCTACTTGGCAGTTGTTTAATGTTTCTCTTCAGAAATACAGTTCTGAAGATGACAGAATAACACAAGTGAAGAGAGGGACTTCAGTATCAAACAAAAGCATAACCGGACTAATGCTTCCATCTCTTCCTACTCCCTTCTGAGACTGCAGAATATTTGCTTTTATTATCACCATCATTTGACTTCCCAATCCTGACTACCAGTTACAGTAGTACAATAGGTACTATCTAGAGTTGATGAGTCAAAGAAAAATAGCCCTAGAAATTAAACCACAAACAAGCAAAAAAATAACTCCAAAGAAGTCCCCACATATAAAAGCTACAACACAAATAGTGAATCACACCACGGCAATCTTACATCCCATAAGAAAGCCCTGCCCTTGCTCTCTCTTTTGTTGCTGTTGTGTGTAGACAAGATAAAAATGTCTTAGGCTTACTCATCACAAAACACTAGCTGAGCCTATAACTTGTCTTCTTCAGTTCTTTAGCATAGGGCATCTCCAGATGTCAATTTCAGTTTATGAACTGTAGCTATTGGGGGCTGGTAGGGGGAGGGGAGATGAAATTTCTCAACTACTCAGGAATACATACTTTCAGATACAGATTCACTGATATAATGCTGGAAAGCATAGTCAAAACTGAAAATGCATTCGCTTCTATGCACTGCTACCAGTGCATTCACTATGAAGAATGCAAATGGCTAAATAATCAACTGCAGACGACTGCTGAGGTCATGGAAGGAGGTGGAGAGGTTGAAACCTTGAACTACTGTTGCTGATGTATAGTATCTTTATCTCCCTGTTCCCTATGGTGTGTAGTTGCTAGTTATCTCAAAGGATGAATGACTTGCCTGCTATGAATTATGTGTGCTTATCTTTGAGACGGGGCATGCACTAAGTGATTATGTCATCTAAGAAGACACCCATTAGAGAATTACAATGGTGAACAAAAATGTGTGTCTTGTTTTTGCCATCATATCAGGGGCTTCTGTACATTTCTGTAGGTGGGAAAGAAATGGAGGGGTCTGTAAAAGAGGATGACTGTCACCTGTTGGATCAGTTACCTGTTAAGTTTTCTGCTGTTACTGTTTTGCAGAAAACCAGACTACAGTGAGAGTGTTTTAACAATAAAAATCTCCTTGATTCTGCAGAGGATTTTAATTCATCTGACCACCAACAAAGCAAAAAATTATCAGCTAAGATTAATGGCCAATGCAGGTAGAACAAAGAGCTCTCAGGCATTTCTCTTGTATTGGGATCATGTCTACATGACAGAGTACATTTCTTCTGAAGAGCGACATGTATTTTTTAAAATTAAAATCAATTGATCTAGTGACAGAATATACAATAGTGTATTTGACAAGCCTATTGACCTACACGACACACACACAAGACCCTGTGGCATGGTTAATTCAGAGAAGCAGATTGTTGTTTACAATAATAAAAATATATAACATTTAAAGCATAAACACCTGTCAAAATACAATTGGTGATCCTACTAAGCAGAGTGGGCTGAAGGAGGCAGAGGGTCAGGAATGTTGCACTGAAGTGAACAGTTAGCTCTTCAGGATAACACCTGAGCAAGTTAGGAGGATAATTCAGATGATTAAATTGAAAGCAAAGCACAAGTCTATAAAAGGCTCAGCCACACTTTATTACAGTCTTGCAAAATTCTACTTAACCTTTTGCCAAGGACACTTTATTTATTATCTCCTGGTTCCATCAGTTCCCAATACTAAATAACTGAATATACCAGTTAAATGATCCCTTTCAAGTGTTACTACTATACGGGGGAGGGAGGAAAGCAACTTTAGCTGGCAGGAATAAAATGATTCCAGACATGGAAGTAGTATTTACAGACACGATGGCAGTGGTTGGCCTCTAGGCTCCCCAATTGTTTTTGAAGGGACTGCCTCTCCTACTTTGGTTTCACAATAGTAGGTCTTCCCAAAGGTGAACACCGAACATATTGTCTGTTAACTATTTTGTTATAGTACATTTTCAGAAATAAGTTAACACACTATACTCTGGACTCTCCACCTGCACTGTGCTCTGCATGAACAACAATTTAACTTCTCTCGTCAGACCTGCAGTTTACCTGGTGAAAATTTTTCTGAGAGATAAAAAAAGCTTGTGTGACTACAAACTGCTCCTTTACAGAACTGCCACACAAACTCTAGGCTTCTGCACTTCAGTGTCAACGGTACATGAATGTATGGATAATGCAATTTCAAGAGAGTGTATATTGCTCCAATCAACCCCTACAATACTTTAAAAAAATAACGTTGTGTTTACACCTCTTTTCTTGCAAGCTTTACCAAGTGAACACCCTCCTGTCCTGGCAACCCTGATAGGTTGTCCTGAACATTACCAGATAAAATATAAAACCTAATCCTCATTTGAACATTCCTGGAACTGGGCCAGAACATTTGTATCTTTCCAGGGCACAGCTCAAGCTAGTACTTTTGATATCTGCTTACGCCAAGAAAAGCCTTGGTAGGACATGGAAAGAGGAAATCATTCTCTTATTTCCATGTGGACTCAGAAAATTTTGCCCAGGAACAGAAGATGCCACACAAAGGGACAAAGAGAAATCAGATTTAGTTTAGAAAATATGGATCCCACTCATTGCATACGTAAAACTGAATTACTTTCTGACACAAATTTATTTTTAAAAAATCAAGATCTTTGAAGTGAGTATAAATCCCTAAATAATCTATGCTTTTGTTCAGATAATACTTTATCTGTCGTTATAAACTAAAGCACTTTGAAAATTTGGTGTTAATCTCATCTCCCTGTCCATATTGGTTTATATTAGCATTTAATTTTCATTCTCTTACATAAAACCTAATTTTCCCCCCACACTGCCCCTTCACCCACCACCACAAATGAGGTGTTATATTGCATGATTCCAAGAAAGGTTTAATTAATACACTAGATCCCAAACTCATGAATAATCTGTTCATGGAAAAATAAAGGCAACAGATTTATAGGTTTTTGTATGCAAGGGGAGAAAGGACTCCCTTGTTAGTTTCTATTTATGGACCCATAGCAGATGACCTGAATCTCCTCCATCCCTACCCCCCTTCCATAGAGCCTATAGCTCAGATTATTCTCTTCCTAATGAAAACACCACCTGCCATATGGACAGGAGATTAATTACATTACATTTACATTAATAAAATACATGAGTCACATTTGCACTACACATACTTTATGTGTTATAGCAGTGCTTTCTATTTGGGTCTGTATACAATAGAAAGACACTCAAAAATGGGATTTTCCTCACAGAATTTTAGGAAAATGAAGATCAGGTCTGATTCATATTTCAATCTGAATGCAAATCAACGTAAGGGTGGAAAGGTAGTTTTCCCTTTCCATTTAGTCACAAAGCCTGAGCCTGGTAGATTTTTAGGCCAAGGTTTAACTGCACCCCTTCTCCATCCCAAAAACACCACTTTCCTTACCTGAAGCCTGATCCAAAGCCCAATAAAGTCAATGGCTGGCTTTCCACTGACTAAAACAGGCTTTGAATCAAGCCCCTGATTTTACCTGGTTTAGAGATGTTGGCCACTTACCCTTAGATTTTATGTAAATGTTGTTTTCCAAGACTTCCAAAATGTAATTTTCACATGCTCCAGATTAATGCACCTCAGAACATGTTATGTATTTCAGAGCAAATTAGACTTTAATTCTGTTGTGTTCAGACCCCAGCTTAGGGGGCCTCTTAAGCTGCTGAGCTCTATAAAAGGGTCTTTCAAAGTTAGGGAAATGAGGACAGAGTGGTAGATTACAGAGGAGAAAGGCCTTGGGGCTCCAATGGAAGTCAAGAAGAGGGAGTGACCTCATCTGAACTTGATCAAAACTTTTGGGTTTAATTTGAGGGGTGAGCAACAGTTAAAGACAATTATTTCCCCTATGCCTAATGCTATACTCAGCACTCAATTTACAGTATGCTCTACCCCTCATGTTGTGTCTCACGGAACATTTCCATCTCTCTGCTAAAAGACTCATTATTCATGTTTCTGGGAATGAGGAGTGGAGAATTAGAAAACAAAATGCCTGAACAGGAGACATTGCACATAAGAGTTTCACCACTCAAAGATCACTGCAAAATGAGTCACTTACTGTACTGTGTTGATGCATTTGTGTTGAATTAAGGAGTGCAGCAAATTGATTTTATCGCCAGATTTAATGTTCTGTCCTACTAGCATTATTTGTTTGGGAGGGGGTTCTGTCTTTGGCTACAAGACCAGCACGGAATTCTCTGCTGGTCTAGTCCACTTCCTTTCTCCCCAAGGGAAGCCAACTAATACAAAATAATAACAATCTTTTAACCAAAAAAGGGAATAAAGATTAAACAACAAGAAATTCCACTAACACTGTTCTGTCTTAATGATTAGGAAGTACCTAAAAGGCTGTGGGATTTTTTCAACCCACTCTTACATTCCTGACTTCCATTCCCTGCTTATAGTCAAACGGTGACAGAAAAGATTCTCCAGCACTTTAATGCTGCTTGATACCAGACATTTGGGTAAAATCCTGGTCTTGCAAGGAAGTCTTGCCATTAACTTCAATGGCGCCAGGATTTCACTGTAAGGGTGCAACAACCCCCCTCAATGTCATAACTTGCATTCTCTCTGAAACTTATCTCCTCTTGCACAGAGCATAGGCTGGCACAGAAATGGTACTTGCCAACAAAAGACACCCAAAGTTTATCTTTAAAAGGACTATCAAGATTCTGGCGAGAAAGGCAAATGGAGGGAATCCCAGAGTTATCCCTTTTGTTCCTAACCAATAGCCTTCCATATCAGGCCATCTTGACTATCTGACTGAGGACTGGTTGTGAATTTATTATTATGTGAAGTTATTCAAGGCAAGTCAACATCTCTACCGGTTTGGCAACAGCTGGAAGGCAGAGATTGCTTGAGATGCAAACTTCAATCCCAGCAACTCGACTACAGATCAAGCCTCATGGTCAGGACAGATTCTGTCCCTCAATGTTGTATACACACCTATTATGTCAATGTGCATGTACAACTCACTCTGACTTTGCAGGAGCCATGTGGATCCAAGAGCAGATTTTGTCTGTAGTTGTTTTTAGCTTTGTAATGGTTTCTATCTCTCTTAAATAACGGAGAAAACATGCTGTTTATAAACCCAATAACTTCTTAAATGTATTAACACACAAACAACACTGACATTCCATTAGATGTATGTATTTTATATTTTTACTTTTGGGAACAATAGATTGTTCTTTTAACAAGTTTAACTGGAATTTATATTTTGGTGTACAGGAACCGTATGTTTTATCACAGCAGTCTTTTACAAATGTACTGACACAGATGCTATTTGTTTCACAAGTTCCACTGGCCTGTTCTAAACAGATCTAAGGAAGACATGATTAGATTGGTGCCTAAGTCGTAAGTCTATACATCCAAAATTACCCCCCAAATATTAAACATACAAAAGAAAACCAACGTTCACAGCACACAGTGCAGGTAGCTAAAGTTTCAGCGCATTCATTTCCCTAAGCTATCCCCAGCATTTTCAGCAGAGCAGGGATACAGGTCTCAATGCTTGAATGCAGCAATGTTTATTGCACTAGCTTGGTGATTCACTAAGTACAGGATGTGCCCAATTATACTGTGTATTTTTCCAGTCCTATTTCATAAACTCCAATTGCACGAGTACAGCAATTCGTCCTTTCTTGCTTGTCCATTAAAGCTCATTTTATGTAAGATCCTCCACCTTGAACAATAAAAATGCAAGCTGGCTACATACATATTTTTTGGTTTTGTTGCTGTAACCATGGAACCAACAAAATCAGCTGCTGAGTCTGTATATTATGTGATGAAACAACCAGTTTGGTCTTTGTCTGAACCTGTTAAAAAAAGTTTTGCCTTTTATACAGGACACAATTTCTGCTCCAAAATCCAAAAGTTAAAAACAGCAGTTCTGAGGACACATGTATTCTAAGCCAACGACATTTGGCTGCCTAATATAAAAATTTACAGAATTGTTACAACTAAAAACAAATCATTGGAGCTTTCCAAGATAAATAATTACTTAAAATTCTGGTTATCAGGCCATAAATGTGGCTTCTAATCTAATTGGTTTCAACATCACTGGAGTGATAAAACGGAACAACATAAATTTACGGATCTGTAAAGAGAATGTCTATATCCCAGGGAAATTGGCCAGACGTTAATGTTTCACACTTTTCCTTTCAAAATTAATCACTTCAGGTAAACAAAACACTTTATTTTGAAGTAAAAGTACATGATCAAGGTAATATGGCCAACAATAAACTGACTTATCTTGACAATGATCTCGTTTCAGCTTCTAGAGTTCAAGGATGCATGTTTATTTACTTTCCCAACCAAAACTCGCTTCCTTAGTAAAATTAACAAAGATGGCATTGTGAAAGTGTCAGACTAATAAACCACCAGTGCAGTTTCCTACTTTCCCATCCTGGCACGTGTGCAGCATTTATTAGAATCCTAGAAGCTAAAAAAGGAAAATGTAATGGCAATACAAGACGTGGTTGCTATACAGTGCTTTTCACCTGTAGAGCTCAAAGCAGATTAAGTGAAGTGTCACTGTGCCTCTTTTGCAGATGGGGAGACTGAGGTACAGAGAGGTGAAATGACTTGCTCAATGAAATGACAGCAGGTCAGTGGAAGAGCTAGCGACTAAACCCATGTTTCTTAATCTGATGATTAATCCACTGGCCCACGCTGTCTCCCCAGTGTGAACATCTGTTATATCAGGTGTTCCCAAACGTCACTGCACCACGACCCCCTTCTGACAACATAAATTACTACACGACCCCAGGAGGGCCTGAGCCTGCCTGAGCCCCACCGCCCTGGGCTGGGGGGCTAAAGCTGAAGCCCAAGGGCCTGTAACCTGAGCCCCGCCACCCAGGGCTGAAGCCATTGGGCTTTGGCTTCAGCCCCAGGCAGGGGGACTCGGGTTTCAGCTTCAGCTCTAGGCCCCAGCAAGTCTAACGCCAGCTATGGCGACTCTATTAAAATGGGGTCGCGACCCACTTTGGGGGCCTGACCCACAGTTTGAGAACCGCTGTGTTAGATCAACCAGCATATGTACCCGGCAGTACATTTTCAAGACAGTCACATATCATCTTATTTGTTAATTTTAATACATGAAGCATGAATTATTTGCTAAAGTAAATATACACTTGAATTCCAAAAAGGTAAAAAGGCTAAATTGGGGAAGACTGGGGGAGGGGGTAGAAATTCATCCATGAAAAAGAATGATAGCTAGCTAAAACTAGACTAATTAGAAAATGGGTAACCGTTTAAAAATTAGCTACTTTTAATTAAAATTGATGTCTTTTCTTAAAAAAAAGGTTCCAATTCTAAAAGTTATTGGCTCAATGCAGGAATTACTGGGTGAAATTCTATAGTTTGTTTTATGCAGGTCAGACTAGATGGTCATTACTGACCCTAAAAATCTATTAATCTTAATAGACAAGTTCAAAAAACAGACAGTTAATTCTAACTTCCCCTTATACAACACAGAGCTCTATGCGGGGTCATGAACTGTAAGAACAAAGGAACTACCTTACTCCTAACTGGTTTCAGAGTGGTAGTCGTGTTAGTCTGTATCAGCAAAAAGAACGAGGAGTCCTTGTGGCACCTTAGAGACTAACAAATTTATTTATCCATAAGTTTATGCCCAAATACATTTGTTAGTCTCTAAGGTGCCATAAGTACTCCTCGTTCTTCTTACTCCTAACTGTGACTTGTTTAACTCAATCAGTTAGTTAACCCATTCCTGTGCATGTGTGAGTATGTCGATCTTTAAATTATTATTTTTTTTCCCCTAACCAAGCTTTTCAAAATGTGAAAAGACTTCTTGGATCAGCTCTCACTTTTTGAAAGCAAAAAGGTAGACATTTAATAAAACTACATCCTTAACAGTATGTGGACTTCTATCTTTGCTTCTATACTTTTGCTAGTGTGCTGGGTGCCGAACATACAAACCGTTATCAGGGCTTGAACATTTTATCAACGTCTGTTCCCTGGTGTATACCAATATCTATGTGGATACACAATTTAATGCAAGTCTAAATATAGTTATTACTCTATGGTACCATCATTTTAGATGCAGTTGTGATAAAAAATAAACAACGGAAATAGGCAGATCTTCCTTTTACAATTTCATCTTTAAAGTAGTACTGAGTGTCAGTGAATGCAATGAGTAATACTAAATGAGCAATATGGTAATTATAATCAAATAACTGCATTGACTTATTTTGTTTAGGAGAATCCATCCTCAACATACAGGATTCTGAAGACTATCCACATTCAAAATCACCATCATTTTCTATAGTTTCAGAGTTAAGGAGCAGGGGGAGAGGCCGCTCCCCATGTGAGGAAAAGCGGCGTTAAGGCGCTGCCCGAGCCTCGCTGGGGCGGCGCTTTAAAAGGCCCGCAGGTCCTGCCACTGTGGGGAGCCACAGGCCTTTTAAAGTGCTTGCCCCCCAAGTCCCGCTGCCGGAGCCGGGCTGTGGGGGGGGCACTTTAAAAGGCTCGCGGCTCCTGCCGCTGCGGGGAGCCGCGGGCCTTTTAAAGCGCCGCAGGATGAGTACAGGGGGAGCGGGGAGGCGCCTTTTTATAGCGCCGCTCCCCCTGTGCTCTAAACCTGGCTACGCTACTGTACATAGCTACAGTATATCACCTGTAGGAAAAAGAAAAAAAAATCTCCATCATCCAGAAACAACCACAGATAAGTTTGTGATAAGAACCAGCAGATTACGAAAAGAGGTAATTGATGAAAAAATTGCCCTGTTTGTTTATGCAACAAACTCCCCTTTCCCTATGATTGAGAACCCACAGTTCATTAACATGGTTCAGTCATTAAGACCAGGATACAGTCCACCAAACAGAGCAGATGTCGCAGGCAAATTGCTGGATAAAGTGTATGAAAGAGAAATTGAGCAGTGTGCAAAAGATCTAGAGGGTGAAATTGTTATTTGAGTCTTGATGGGTGGAGCAATGTCCACAATGATCCTGTTGTATGTGCTTGTGTGACAACAGAAGAAGGGAATGTCTTCCTTACAGAAACAACTGATACATCAGGAAATACATACAACAGAAGAATACTTACAAGAAGTAGCAGTAAAAGCTATAACAAACTGTGAAAAAAAATTCAAATGTCTAGTACGCAGCTTGGTCACAGACAATGATGCAAATGTATTCAAGATGAGAAGAAACTATTTAGAAGAGAGTGAAGAGAGTCTCGAGCTAATAATATACGGTTGCAGTGCTCATTTGATGCACCTCCTAGCCAAAGACTTCAGTGTTCCAGAAATAAAGGCTAATGTTGTTAAATTGCAAAATACTTCCGTAACAACCACCTGGCAGCAGCTGCTCTGAAAAAAGTGGGAGGATTGGAACCAAGCTAACTCTCCCACAAGACGTGCGATGGAACTCAGTAGTGGACTGTTTTGAGCACTGTATCAAGAAGTGGCCTAATCTGATGACAGTTTGTGAACAAAATCGTGAAAAAATAGATGGCACTGTCACAGCCAAAGTTCTCAACATTGGGCTTAAGAGAAATATTGAACACATGCTGAGTACCCTGAAGCCTATTTCTGTAGCCTTGAACAAAATGCAGGGAAATAGCTGTTTCATTGCGACGCTGTTGAAATCTGGAAGGAACTGAGTGAGATCTTAAAAAGAGAAATATTCAATGACAGAGTTAAATTACAAGCATTAAAAAAACAAATGGGACAAGCATGATCTCCAGCTCATTTTCTTGCAAATATTCTCAATACTCAGTACCAGAGTTAAACCTTAACTGCTGAAGCGGAAGAGTTGGCTATGACATGGACATCCAGCAATCATCCCTCCATAATGCCAACTATAATAAACTTCAGAGATAAGGGTGAACCATTCAAGAAATATATGTTTGCTGATGATGTTTTAAAGAAAGTCACACCAGTGAACTGGTGGAAGTCACTTAAGCACTTAGATTCAGAGACTGTTGAAGTGATAATCTCACTTTTAACAGCAGTAGCTTCTTTTGCCGGTGTAGAAAGAATATTTTCTTCCTTTGGACTAATTCATTCCAAATTGAGAAATCGTTTGGGACCTGAAAAAGCAGGAAAGCTTGTTTTTCTTTTCCAGATTATGAACAAACAGGAAAATGAAGGTGAAGACGACTGAGTTAGCTGCAGAAGCCAATATTTTAATTTTCTCATGTTGACCTGGCTGACATAGTCGATTTAATTTTTTAAAAAAATATTTCATTTAACTGTTTTAGTTAACAATTTTAACAAAAACAAACCTGATTTTAAAAAACTTGAATGTTTAACTAAATTCAAAAATTCACATGCTTGTTTTGTTAAAATATTCTATGTTTGCTGTTGAAGAAAAAAATCCAGAATATATAATGTATTTTAGTTAAATAAAACAATTTAAATCTCTATCTGGTGATGTTCTCCTCCTAATACAGCATGGCAAGAAAATCCTCCAAATATTAATGATTAACCTGTTGAATTGGAGATAGTTCACCTCCCAATGACTTCATAAATATCTGCTTCAATTACCTTTGGTAAATTAAATAACCAAACAATCATTCATTTTCTGATAAAGCTGTAAAACGAATCTAAAAAGTTTTCAAAATAAATCACTTTAAAAATGTATAGTGTGTATCTTCTAAAAATGAAACCTACATCTCTGAGTTGTGAAGAATATGTATTAATGTTACAACAACCAACAAGAATGCACTTTTATGTAGAAATTCATGATTAAACAGTCTTCCTGACTAATGATTTAAATCATGATTTAAATCAATTTGATTTAAATCAAATCCACCCGCGGCCAGGGCAGGCAGGGAGCCTGCCTTAGCCCCACCCCCGTGCTGCTGCCACTCCCTGCACCCCAACCCCCTGCCCTGAGCCCCCTCCTGTACTCTGCATCCCTTCCTGCACCCCTGCCCTGAGCCCCTAACCCCCTGTCCTGAGCCCCAGGCTGCACCCTGCATCCCTCCTGCATGCCAACCCCTTGCCCTGAGCCCCTTCCTGCACACTGCACCCCCTCCCACATACCACACTCCCTCCTGCACTCCAACCCCCCGCCCCAGCCCTACATTCATGGCCCTGCATACAATTTCCTCACCCAGATGTGGCCCTCGGGCCAAAAAGTTTGTCCACCCCTGCTCTATAAGCTTATCAATTAGAACTGCTAAACTTTGCTGTATTCATGAAACAAAGGGAAGAAGTCAGCTGCTTCTGTGGTAGTTAAAATAAAAGGGCACTTAGCAAGCTTTGATTCAGAATCAGCTCTTTTTTATAACAAAGAAAATTAAAGGTCAGAGAGCGAGGGCCTGATTCAATCTATACAAAAGCCAATACTGGTATTTTTTGCCACTTCTAAAAATCACCTTATATTGTATTTTGCCTTCCTTGATTTTTCTTACGTCCTCACTGAGGCAGAAGAGTCTGCCAAAATGTTGTTGGCAGAACCGCTTGCAGCTTCATGCAAGTGGTTCTGCCACTTCAGCCCTTAGTATCCTCCTCCTCAAGTTCTTCAACCTTACCTCCATTCTCACAACCTACTGCAAGCTAAAGGCAAGAATAAAGAAGAAGCAGAAGATAGAGTGAGGTGCTTCTTTGGCCTTGGATAAGCAGCACCTGCTGTGCCCACAGACTATAACAAGGAGCATTCTCGGGAAAATATGGGTAGGTGAAAGGCCTGCTTGAATTGATCCTGGCAAGAACTGATAAGTTACAAACTTCAATGACTAATGAATATGAAACAAAACTATCCTGGATGGACAAGCTGGAGGAGAAAACTGGATCAAGTGTATTGCAAAGAAAATGAAAACCACACTCTTCCAATTAAAAAGCCACACTTCTCACAACTAAATTTTAGTCTAAAGAAAACGTCTCTCTATCTATTTCCCTGTAAGAAAAGTAAGTGAAGACTTTGGACAAACAGACCCATCCCCATAATACTGGCCATTCTGGACAGACAGATGGACACACATGCAGCCTCCTGACCCCTTTGTTATTTAAAGAGTGGATACTGAGGCTGTAATACAAATGAACCCTACAGAAGTTTTTCTTTACACAGAAAATTGCTACCTGACACTCGTGTGCAATCGGTCCAGTGGCAGTGTGATCAAGTGAAACAATTACTGTAAAGTGACTACTGAATGTAATTCTCAGGGAGGGAACTCTGAGGGCCACAGGACAAAAGGAAATTTAACTCTCAGGAAAAAATTCCATCCTTTCAAATTCTGAGGAGCACAGCTGCATACAGACTAGTGAAGCAAGTCTTTCCAGATGCTGGCATGGAAACAGAATTACTGTTCCCCACCAAACTTTGGATCAACTTAAAACAGTAAATTTTCCAACTTTCAGAACATTAAATTGACCTCTTTATTTGTTGGTGAAGACAGAAGAATATTAGCATCACAGTGGCATCGAAAGATCAAGAGGACTAAATGAGTATTTCAGTGTGTATATTCATATGTATTTAATTTAAGATTTTGATAGTTTTTTCTGTTCACCAAATGCTTAGCTCTGGAAATTCCATCTGAATATTTATTTAAAATATTTATTTGGGTTGATATAATAAAGAAAGTTAATTAATAGTAATGTTGAATCTCAGTGGTTGTTCATTTGCTTATAGAACACAGAGTTATTTCTAATAATAAATTCTGTATTTAGGTTTAATTCCTTCTTATTTTACATTACCTTTCCACATTATCATAACAAATTCTAATTGATAGCTATACTCATGGTCAGAACTCATAGAGAACCACTCTGAGCCTACTACCTCCCTTCTCTGCTACCACAAATGCTGGTCATACAGCTCAATATTTTATAATAATGCAGAATCTTATTTTTAGACTACTTTGGTCAATGCACTTTGTACATCTCTCATTGCATTATATTAACAACCACTAAGATACAGTTCAATGCTGACTCATAAGCGTAACTTTACAAAATATAATTTTGCTTTATTGCATTGCTATTACTGTATTCAAAACCAAACATAAAAGAGGTTTAAATAAAACAAAAACCACAATTTACAAAAATGGTTGTTAAGAGCCTTCCTTTCAGTCAGAGCTGCAAAAGTGCATCACTAACTTACAATCTAGCAACTGTGAAACAGAAACTAACATATGGACGATTTGCAAAACAAGGTACAAAAAATGGTGTTTTGAAGCTTTTATTTCACAAGGAAATTCAGCTCTAAAGTTCCTGAATTTCTAGCTGTGAGTACTAATTAGTCATAATCTGACACAGACATTCCCAACACTAAAGAAGTAGGGCTTGATTGGCCTCTACCAAACAGAATCCTTATTTACCTTGCAGATCTGCAAAATATGCTGAATTAGCCATTTGATGATAACTACTCCACCTCTTTTAAATGTTTTGTTCCAAACCAGATTTATCACTTCTCATAAATAGTTGAGACTTTGACATGAAAGCACATTCACCCAATAATGGATTTGCAAAAGCAATTAACTATTTAACTTTCCATGTTTATATTTTAGAAAATTAGCACTCATTTCCTTGATCAAAGCTGACAGTTTCTGTTACAGAAGTTCATTGCAAAGATAGATCTCACTTGATCTTCAGCTAATTGTGGATGTATAGATAACAGCAGTGGCTGAGTACCCTTTTCCACCTTCCTTTAGCAGAAAACCAATTTTCCGTGTGTGGGGTGTCAGCTGGAATATTGCAATGACCTTTACAAATAACCATCTCCTCTGGTTACCTTCCCAGCAGACCAGCATCATCTTTGTCTTACCTGGATTGAGTGTCAGTCATTTTACTATCATCATCCAACCCTCTAGCTCAGACAGACCACGGGAATGCTGAATGACTACATCTCCTGGATCTAAAATAGATGCACAGTTGACTTTTATCAGCCTACTGGCGGCACTGCAGCCCAAAATGTCTCACTATCTCTGCTGGTGACCTGATATATGTCCCACTAGCAGCCTATGGAATGCCTTACAACGGAGCCCTCAAGGCAAAACCTCTAGGTCCTTGTAGGGAGAAATGAATAGAACGAATTAAAAGCAACTTTGTGTATCCATGCCAGAGTCCACAAACATGTCAACAACTCATTTTCAACAGTATCCAAGGCAGCTAGGGTGACCAGATGTCCCGTTTTTATAGGGACAGTCCCATTTTTGAGGACTTTTTCTTATATAGGCGCCTATTACCCCCCTCCCCCTGTCCCGTTTTTTCACAATTGCTATCTGGTCACCTAATGGTTCGAATACAATCAGTGTGGACACTTGATCTTTGTACAGTTCCAAAAAGGAGTTAATTGGCCAATGAGATCAACGGTCTGTGCACTATATCCAGGCTAAGAACCACATTGCAAAGGGTCAAAAGAAATCTAAAGAGTAAAGATAGTGCCTGCACTGCTTCACCATAAACTCGCAATCTACACAGAACAGGAACACAGAGACAGAAAATTGTTGAGATTGCCATAGTCAACAACGACTTGAGCGATAGAATTGTGCTCCCAAGAGGTGTCAACAGTCTACTAAAAGTCCACTTCAGTTCCCCATGCATGATTTTATCAGCCAACCAGACTACATTGGTCCAAATCCACCTTTAGAACCTCAATAAGAAAAACAGCCTGAATTCAGTTCAGAAGTGGCATACATCTGCCTTCATGGAAGAAGCAAATCTGGCTCAAGTACAAGCCATCTTGTTCGTAAAGTAGACTGATAACTCCTTGCAGCAAGAAATATTTGACACTGTCTCAGGAGAGACCGTTCAGATGCACCAAATTGTCTGCCGCCCATAACAGTTCAATTTCTGGGAACTTCAGGCCTGACATGACAGAGGAAAAGAATCTTTTCTCTGTTTCTATCACTGCTCTGGCACAAGAGTCCGAAAATTCTTTATGCTGCAATCAGTCAGATTCAGAATGCAATTTCCATCATCTGTTCTTTAGCCTCCTCCTTTCCAGCTTTCTCTGGTGTGGATCATCTACCTACCAAAGTGACCTTCAAAGATGGCAGAGAAAAAGGGGACATTAAGGAGCAAATATATTACTAGGGACAAAAGATAATCAAGATGTTCAGTTAGATATCCAGAGTGGTTTACTGGTGAAACAGCTGAGCAGTTCCACTCAATTATTTCTGAAAATGTACCACTAATAAGAGAATCCAACTATGTCTATTAATCTCTGAGGCCAGGCCATTAAAACGGATCCTCCACCCAGCTGGAAGCAAAGTTGAGGCCCAACCTCAAATGAGATGAGGTAATAGAATTATTTTTAAAAGGTATTTGTTTTCATTTAAAAGTTTGATCAGGAGCAAGAAAGACTACCATAAAGCTTTTAGATAAGAATTAAAAATGAATCTGGGTGTGTTCCTTTTGCACAAAACCAGGCTGGATTTAGACCAAGATGAAATATAAAGATCAATTATTTGTGACAAGACAGATATTAGAGAAGTACATAGAACACAGCCGAAGCTATTACAACATTATACAGACTTCAAACAGGCTTTTGATAGCATTTGGCAGAAAGGGTTATGGCTAGTTATGAGAACATATAGCATCCCCCCAAAACTGATCAAGCTGATAGAAAACATCTACAGCAAGTCAATGAGTGCCATAAGAGTAGAAAATAAGCTGACAGAATGGTTCAGGACTGTAGGAGTGAGACAAGGATGCACAGTATCATCACGTTTGTTCAACTTGGTTCTGGAAGCAATAATGGTTGCAGCACTGAGAGATGAAATGGGAGGAGTCATGTTATGTGGTAGGACAATGCATAACCTTAGATATGCAGACGATAGTGATGTCACAGCATTGCCCAAGGAGGATTTACAGAGAATAGTTGATATGGCAGACTAGGAAAGCAGAAAATTAGGAGTGAAGAATAGCATAGAGGAGACAAAAATTATGGCAATTGGAAGACACGAGAAAGAGGCAAAGATATAACCTGGAGACAAAGAACTAGATCAAGTGGAAAATAGTGTATACCTTGGAGGACTAATATCAAAGAATGGGAATTATGAAGATTACATAAAAGAAGAATCATACTAGGTGCTAACCAAGATCTGGAAAGCTAAAGACATTTTGATAAAAACAAGAATCAGCGTGCTGTATTTGAGATATCCATCACATCAATACTGCTGTATGGGTTGAAATGCTAGAGTACGAAGAAAGGCAATGAACGAAAGATTTTGACTGCAGAAATGAACTGGCTGAAGGGAATACTGAGAGTTAAGACTGCAGAAAATAAAAAATAAAAGATAAGAAAACAGCTAGAGCAGGAAATAATGCTTTTACGGAAGATTCAAGAAAGATGGCAGTGTGTCATAAATGGACCCAGAAAGGATACTATACATGACAATACATACCAGAGTGCAAGGAATTAGAAAGAAGAGGAAGACTGAGGATGCGTTGGATAGATACAGAAAAGAATGAAAAGAACAAAAAGATTTAAAGATGAATGAAGCTGGTACAAGATAGAAAGTGGTGGAAAAAAATTAATTTGGCCCCATCATAGCTGTTGATCTGACAGACATGAATCAAAAAAGATGAAGCTGGTGTGAATAATCATTAGAGAAGCCATGTCCAAAGGGCAAATGGATTTTAGAATTACTTTTTTTGCACTATTCTCCTTGATCAAAAGTTGTAATTCATGGATGTGATGTCATAAAACTAAGACCATATCAGCTCTTTGCTGCATTGCACAGAGGAAATTAATCTTCTGAATATACTGGCAAAATAAGACAAACATAACAGTAGTGGAAGTTCAGAGTCATGAACACTGTATGGTTGTAGTTTTACATATTGGGAGTGTCATGTCAGTCCAAAGGGTGGGTTGAGCTGGAGGACAGTTGGTCTGTACTGTATCATCCTGCAGCAAACACACAGACCTTCTACTGGAAAATCCAGAGGAAAATAATACAGAGAGTTTCAGCATTAACCCTACAAGGAAGGGCAGATCTGTCAATCACAGCACAACTCCTCAGTGAGCCATGTTCCAAGAAGGCCTATGGCAAAGTCAAAAAGCTTGCCATTAGATTTGGTCAGGAATTTTCCATAAGAATGATATTCCAAAGGAAAATGCAGTTTCCAGAAAATTGACCTTTTCCATGGAAAAATTTTGATTTTGCCAAAAATATTTGAGTTTCCTTCAGGAAAATCAAAATGAAATATTTCATTTCAGCTCAATTTGACCCCAATCAACATATTTCATTTTTGAACTGACATGACATACCTTGATTTGAATTAGTTTCATAAAACATTCAACTGCAATTCCCAATCAGAGTTGTAGTTCAGGCCCCCATTTTCTTCTATGGGCCAAACTCCCTGGAGGACTATATCTCCCATAAGGCAACACACTGATTTCCTTCTGGCTGAGCTAAATGGTGCATGATGGGAGATGTAGTTTGGCCAGGGATCCAAAGTAAATGTTGAAATGACTCAAAACAAAGCATTTGGGGAGATTTCAATAAAGTGAAACAAAACATTTTAATATTGTGAATGCTGAAATGTTTTGTGTTGATCAAAAATGCCAAAACAAAATGTATCAACATTTCTGAACTGCAATGTTTCAGAATTTCCATTCCACAAAATTTTTTGAAATGTCAACTCTTTTGAGATGAAAACAAATGTTGAAATGTCAGTTTCCCCCAAATTTCACTCACCTCTACTAGCCACGTAGTTACTGAGAGACAGAGATTTCCTTGAATTTCACATTGTCTGTGTGCGTGGAGGTGCCTTCCACTGCCCCACAAGGGGATGAGGAGTTTAGAACTCCATATAATTCACTGTGGGTATGTTTACCCAGCTCACCACTGGCGGTGGCATGTAGGGTATGTGTAGCTACATGCCGCAGTGAAAAGCAAGTTGCAGCCATACTGAGGTGTATACCGACGTGTCAGCGAAAGGCTCTGGCCTGGGGAGGCAGCGGGGAAATGTTCCAGCAGCGGAGAGCTGTTGGAACTTTTCCCTGCTGCATCCCCCCTCCCCCACCCCCGCCCCAGGAGTACCGGGTTTACAATGGCACCATTGGTGCCAAGCCCACACTCAAAATGGGCCACAGCGCCCACACCGTGGCCTCACCCCCACTGCTCTGCCTGCGCTCTGCCCCAAGGTCCCTCCCGGCCTCTTCCCCCTGAGCCCCTACCCGTCACTCGCTCCTCTCTGACCCCTCCCCACCTCACCCCCCACCTCGTTCCTCTCCACCCCCTCCCCCATGTGCGAGTGGCAGGCAGGGCCTTAGGGAGAAGAAGCCGAGCTGGGGTAGGGCCTTGGAGCAGAGGGTAGGTGGAGCAGGGCCTCAGGGCGGAGTTCAGGGAGGCAGGGCCACGGTGCCCACAAAAGGTTAATCCGGCCCTGCCTGCCAGAGCCTCTCCCTGCTGCCAGAGTCCTTCCCTTTAGTGGGAAAGACTTCAGCAGCTCTCTGGCAGGGAAAGGCTTCGGCAGCAAGGAGCTGCCAAAGCCTTTCCCCACTGCCTCAGCCTTTCCCCACGGTGGGGAAAGGCTCTGGGAACAAGTGACTACATTGCTAAAAACAGTCGTCTAGACAGGGGAGGCACTGCTTGGGTGTGTAGGGTACATACCCACTGGGTTCAGGCGGGTCTTTAATCCCCTCAAGCAATACTTCACTGACTACACTGCTATTCATAACCGTGCAAGGGAAGTGTGCAGCATAGGTACTCTACATGCCACCATAAGGAGGGTGCGGTGTAGTGGAGTTTCTCCAAATAACTATTCTCCTCCCATGGGAGGGGATGGTTTAAGCCCAAGTTTTTAAAACATCACATATTAGTTTCCCATTACCTAATGACCATGAATTGCATACAAACTTCCTGACTCCTAAAACAGTTAAAAATTGTACAGCATCTATCTACACATTTGCTCCACGTCTGCCAAATACAAATTATACTTTCTTGTGTGTACAGATGTACTTGAAAGTAGTAACTTATTAGTGGAAAAATAAATAGGATTTCAGGCATTTCAGTTTATTAAAAAAAGCTTAGAACAAAAGTATCATAAATTATACATATACAAGTACAGGCAATGTTGAAAAACTGGAAAGGAATTGAGAATAGAATGATTTCAAGGTCTAGAAGGTCTGTCTCACAGTGAGGAAGTTAAGACATTCAATCTATCTAGATTATTTAAGAGAATATTGAGAGCGGACTCAGTCATGAGCCATAACTACTTACACAAAGAGAAAATTTCTCACAGTAGCGGGTCTCTTTAATGTAGCAGACAAAGGTATAACAAGATCCAATGGCTAAAAGAAGAAGCTTCCAATTGAGAATGGAAATAAGATCCAAACTTTTACCAGTAAAGGGAATCAACTAATAGTACAACTTGCCAAGGGATATGGTCAGTTCTCTATCACTTGCTGTCAACTTGAGATTGGATGTATTTAAAAGATATGCAGTAGCTCAATCAGAAGTTATAGTCCTGATGCAGACGTTACTGGGTGAAATTCTATGGTCTGTGTTAAACAAGAAGTCAGACTAGATTATCATAATTTTTCCTTTGGGCTTTAAAAATCTATGAATCTCAGCTATGCATTATCAGAACTCAAAAACAGTTTTGTAATTACCAAGACTACACACACTTTTGCAGTCAACATAAACCCAAAGAAGAAACTTTCATTAGAATCACCAAACATGGCATGAAAGGAGGCGTTCTCCTGAACAATGATACAAGTGTCAGTACCTGGGACGTGGGCGGTCTTGCCTAGTGCATAGGGCAGGAGTCAGCGGACAGGCACCAGAGCCAAGGGTCAAAGCTGAAGTCAGGAATCAGGGCCAAGAGTTAGGTTACCTGGAGTTTGGCAAGGCAGGGGGAAGCTGCGGCCAAAGCAGGATGTAGGGGTGGGGGCAAGGAAAGCAGGACTGTGAACAAGGCAGGGGCAATTGCAGCTATGAGTGGATGCTTTTCAGAAGCCACTGAAGTGCTGCTGGAATTAAGGGCCGGCCTGCTGATTCTTCCAGCCAATCAGGCAGCCTACTACAGGCCAGCTGCACTCATTAGGTTGCACAGAGACTGGCTCTGCTGCAGGCCCTGATTCCTGACAACAAGAGTTCATTAATCATTCCAAAACAAAAAGACACACATACAAAATGCATGTGAACCTAATGTAATTTCTCCACCTCGCATTACCACTATGGTAACTTACTATTCTTTTGCTAACATTGCTTTGCAGTTGATCAATAACAACCTCACAAAGTGCATTTACTGTGAATAGATAAAGATAAAAAGTCAGGGGAAAGTTCTCTTTTAAAATCTACCATTAGCTATCAAATGATATTTTGTTCTCCTTAAATGTGCTGAACTCCTACTGATTTATATATACTGTACTGATTTCCCACTCCATGTTTTTAAAGAACAAAATCGCTTGTGTTACTGAGAACTTCAATTATTAAGACTGACAGAATTTTAATATCTGACTTTTTTTTTTACTGAGCATACTGTATGGTTACTTTCTGTTTTGCAATCAGCTTGGACAATAAAACTAGACTAGTCAGCACTTTCACTTTCTGGTTCTCATGCACTAGCCTGATACTATGGTCTGTATTTCTAACTCTGGAGGGGGATATGCTTAGTTTTGTTTAATTGAAATTCATTCTATTTACCCTTTTGTAATATCTCTTTTTAAAATAAACTTTGTTGTTTTGTTATTATTATTTATTGGTACTGCGGTAACTCCAGTCATGGATGAGGGCCCGACTATGCTAGACGCTGTACAAACACACTCAGCAAAAAGATGGTCCCTTCCCCAAAGCGCTCAGTTAAAGTAAGTTGACAATGCCCCTTTTGTATCCACTGGTAATATACACATAGGTAAAAGTACTATACTTCACAGAGACCCGAATGGCATATAGCACACACTGATCTCTCAATCTCTCTCTTTAACACTCATACACACCTCATCTCCCACCCCTCCTCGCTGAGGTTAAACTGCATGTGCGGACACACTGGTTACTTGATTCAATTTAATCAAAGTTGCTGTTCAATAAGATGAACTATATATGACTCCATCATATTTCTACATTAATGTCCATTTAATCTGATCTCTTTATTATACTCAATAATAAGGCACAGTTTTCAAATTTGCAGTAAATTATTCACTTTCTGGTGACTTTTTTTTCCCCTTAACAAGAAAACAGAAAAATAACTATTCCTTTCTTTCTTTTTAAGAGAACAAGCTTTTTCTTAGTAATAAAAGGATCATATGACAATAGTTTTGCAGTGTATCGTGCAAGCTCTGTTGGAGTCAATCCAATTTCTATACAAGTACTGCCATCTTGACAACAAAGCAGCCTTATTGAAACAGGCAGGCCTCATCTTAATTCTGGCACCACTGAATGGAGAGTACACACTGGCCAGGGAACAATGAACCAAGAAAAGAGTTATAAATCTCTAGTGACAACTGCACCCAAAGAAAAAGAAGATGCACTATGATAGCATTGTTTGCCATACTCCCTCAGACGGACACTTTCAAACAAAAGATTGCTTTTTACACAGAAAACAAAAATACTCTTTCCAGATTTTCCACATGTATACACCTCCCATCAACAATCCAAAACCATTATCCATTATTTCAGTAGGAAAATTTGCAACAGATCTGTATAGGAGAAAATATCCCATCCTATTATTTCCTTTCTTCCTTTCCTCCCTTGCCTCATCAAAACAAGTCAGTTAGAGCTTTCAAACCTATCTTAATTTCCAGGACACATATAACTGGACTACTATGCAGTCCCGGAAAAAAATAGCTAGGCTTTATTCACTTTGCGTTACTTATCCTTCCCCAATACAGTCTAGTCTCTTTTCCTGCTGAGATGGACTCACTGTAGGAATTCTGTCTTGGGTTCCAATCCTGAAAATACTTATGCTCACATGAGCAGCCCCTACATTTATTGGTTAATTCAGACATGAAACAAAATGAAAGCCTCAAGTGATATGTTTTAATCTATCATTAAAACAGAGCAGTAGACACTTCTGGTAAAGGAAAAGTCACAAGATGCCTTAAATACCTTAAAGAACAGATACAAGTATTCTCCCACCTACTAATTGTCTTCTCCAGATGAATTTTCTAAATGGAGAAGAAATAAACAATAAAGGTACACAAGGGGGGCAGAGGCGGAAGGAAGATTTCAAAAAGTGGATACAATTGTGCATCACATCCTCATGTTAAGTAGTAGTGATGTGAAAAGTCCCATTGCCATTGATGGCACTACTCAGGTGAGTATGTACCACTCAGCATAAAGGGTTGAATGCTTTTGGGCCTTATTCTCTTTTCCCTAAGGCCCCTTTTTACACTGCTTTGGCAGTGCATGCAAAACGTAAGCCCCCTCTAGTCTGCCAGAACAGCACAACGGAGTCTCGGTGTAAATAAGAATCTGGCCCTCTATGACAGTAAATTAAAGCATTTCTCTTTGGGTATCAAGTCTGATTTTAACAGTGCTTGCAGCAGTTCTGGAAAAGGAGACGGCAACTTGTACCTGTCCTGACCTAGAAGAGTTAACTGTGATTCCTTTTTTAAATGACTGTAGCTCTTCAGACTGCTTTCCTTAGAGGATGGGTAGAAAAAGCCAGCAACACCCTGGCCCCCTCAGCCCCACACTCAACTCCCCCACCCCCAACCTTGTGAAACCTGAGAAACAGGCTAGCTCAGTCCATGAGTTCCAGCATAATATTCCTTATAACCTTTCGAGTATTTACTCAGGCAAATGTCAACTGAGAATACAGGTATTTGTAACAGAAGAAACCAAACACAAGCATTAACAAAATTAAATCCAGTCATATACTCTTGCAAAATCAGTGTGTAAGGCTCTGCTTGTTAGTTCTGGTAAGAAATTCAGGAAAGTACCAGCTAAAAGCCTTTTCCAAAATACATCCCCATTACTAAATCAGAGCCAAATCATTTAGGGAGACATTTTCAAAAACACAAAGGGCAGCTAGGTGCCCAACTTCCACTAAAAGTTAATGTGAGTTGGGCTCTTAACTCACTGTGCATTTGTCCAAATGGTGGTCGTAGAGAGCACTAAGAAAAGTAGCTAAATTTGAGCCATTTCTGCTATTTCGTGGTTTCAAAAATCTCATAAAGCCAGTGTTCATTTACATATAAA
Organism: Chelydra serpentina; assembly: GCA_037349315.1. Classification (NCBI taxonomy): domain Eukaryota; kingdom Metazoa; phylum Chordata; order Testudines; family Chelydridae; genus Chelydra; species Chelydra serpentina. The sequence continues at coordinate 54,062,137 of JBAIAC010000010.1, forward strand.
CTTTTTTTTGAGAAGGGGAGGATTAAGAAACAGAATTGGTATATTCAGTACATATTTTTTACACATCACACACATATACAGGAGAGATAACAGAAACGTCACACTTTCTAAATAGCTTTCAATTCACACCCATCATAAAGGAATTATTTTCCCCTCACTAAATTGCAATATCTTGGCAGCAAATACCAGAACAAAAGTTTAATCTTTCTAGACTAAGTCTGCACTGTTGGATAATGCGAATGAGACCATTTTATGGGTTTTTTCTTTCAGTAGGTAATTGGGCTGAGAGGAAATTAAAGCAAGTTGCAGAGCTAATGAACAGATTTGCTCAGGCCAGCCATTTTGCTGTACAGTGAGAAGAACACGGCTTTCATTTTCTGATTAAATTAGCTTAATGCTCAGGTTGCCTGTGAGAAGAGAACTCTGAGTATACAGTCTGCAACAGTTGTCTGTAACTAATACATTAATCTGTATTTTTAAAAGATGCAAAATATTAAAGGCATTAAAGGCATGTCAATTACTAGAGAATGCTATGGAGAGCCAAAGAACTAAAAAACCCAACCATACATGCCCTTTAGAATGAGGGGCATGGCAGATGGAAAGGCAGACTGGTTCTATGCTTGACAGGCTCTTCCACACAAAACAAAACAAAACAAAACAAAACCCAAATCCACAACCCTGACACAAAAAGGTGACCCAAGGCAATAATTACCCAATCAGCTAATAAGGGCAAAAGGTTATCTACAACAGCCAAAAAGCTGCTAACATTGTTACTTAAAGATTTCAGCCTTTGTTTGACGGTCTCAATAATATCAGCTTTTAAGGAAAAGTTGTGCCCAAAGAACAAATCAAGGTCCTCCTGGGAAAACTTTGTGTGTGTGTAAATGGCTAGAGAAGGCCTCAACTGTCAAATTAAAAACAAAACAAAATCACAACTTTATTTAGTACAAAGTGTTTTTAGTCACAGCTGAGCTACTAAATTGCTCCCACCAATTTCAACTCAAAGCTCGGAGAGAGTTAACCACGGACACCACAAACACCACTGTGTGCAGCACATGCAAACCCACAACTGATTCATTTGATTAAAAATCCTTCCTCACCTGTGACTCTTCACTACCTGCCACTCTAAAAAAAAAAAAATCTTAATAAAGTTATCATAACAAACTACTAGAGAAGGGGATTTTACCCTTACTCTCAAGTCCAACATTATAGTCACCATCCTTCAAGCCAAAAAGGAAAGGATGTAACTGGTTTGGAGCCAGTCAACTTTGCTCCTTACTCAGACGGGAGGGGTTACTGTTAAGAAATGTAATACCAAGCCAAACAAATAAACTAAAAGAAAGTGAGTAATCTCCAGGATTTATCAAGTGTCCCAAGACTGCATTAGGACAGTCAGTGCAAAGGAAAAGAGGAGAGAGGGTTTTAACTAAAGGATATTTTGAAAATTTTCACAGGAGGTAAATAAGTATACAATACAATAACATATTATGAAATCTCCTGCAGCTGATTCAGGGATTCCTGAGAGCAAAAAACCAAACCAAACAAAAAAACAAAAAAAGGTCTAAATAAAGAGATAGTAAGTCGTGACCAGCTTTATTAACATAAGCAATTAAATGCTTTAAAAATGAGCACTTTTAAAAATCTAACTTCTTGGGTTTTGATTACATTTTAAGCTTTTTAGGTTCGTCTAATTTACTAGGGTAAATTAACATATTTAGACTGAGACAGGGATGTCTGGGAAATAAGACAGATTGATATGATACTAAATATCTGTTACACTCCACCAAAAAAATCAAACGAGTTAAGAATTAAAGAAAAAAATTGAAGTCATCTCCCAAACTAAATCCTAAACTCACTTTATTGTGCCTAGATATTGCAAGGTAGAGGAACAGACTACAGCTGTTCAACACAAACTGCACAGAGCCTTTTATTATTACAAATTGCCAAAAAGGTAAATTAAGGGTATTTCTTCACTGCAAAGTGACCTTGAGTTATAACTGGAGCGTTGCCCCTAACCTGACTCCCATCCACACACAAAAATGTTGACCTCGACCGTGGTAGTGCTAGTTGATCTGTCGGGGGAACAGTCTGACATTCAAGCTAAGACATGCCGTGTGGATTCAGCTTAAAACATTTTATTTGACTTGGAGACTGGATAGCTATGGGAGGATAGGGAATCTTTCACCTCTAGACTAGAGCTAGGTTACATCTAGCCAGGACAGGCTGTTTAATAATCTACCATTAAATGAACCTGTAGCACAGCCAATGCATTGCAATGGATATTTCAGTGCCCTCTGCCACACACAGGTGGTATGTGTGAAATGAGTTGGTGGTCTAAATTCCATTCCTAGTAAATAAGTCTCTGATTGATAAGAACTCCTTCCATAGTTGACAATCTCATCAGAAATGTCAAGTAGGGAGTTGGCTTGGAGACTGAACTTCCCTTTCACCAGTGAGATGCCTTCCTGGAGACACAGTATCAGAAGGGTAGCCATGTTAGTCTGTATCCACAAAAACAAGGAGGAGTAAGGTAGCCCCTTAAAGAAGAACATTGCACTGCTGCTGTATGTGCACTTGGCCTGTTGCTGACCAGAGGACTTCATTCTCCAGGCCTGTCAAACCAGCACCTTTCAAAGGGCAATACATTTGCTTTTTCTTTTTTTTTTTTTCTTTTTTTTTAATATCCAATTATTTCTGAGTGAGAAGAGAAAAACAGAGACACGCACATTCCAGTCACTGGAATTTTTCCCAAGACAATTTAAATCAATTAATTCAAGGCTTACTCCAAGACTGTAGAAGGTAAGGGGAGCTGAAGGAGAAGCCATCTAATACTCTCAAGCCGCAAGCATGTAAAAGTACACACAACTTGTAATTGCTTGTAACAATATCTTTGTTATGAGGCAGGCTTTTCCACTAACGGAATCTATAGGAGGGGGATAAGAAACCGAATACATGTATGGAGGAGCCACCATACCTTATTATAAACAATTTAAAATACATTTACTTCTGGGATGAGACTCTGTATGCCAGGTTCCAACATGGACTAAGTTTCAAAACTGAATTATAATAAGATTAATTGTGAACTTCTTGAAAGAGAGTGGTTTCTTGGGTTAATACTGGCTATCCTTAACTAGAGCCGCTCTTGAGATTGCCACTTTAATTTCATGTGACAAGCAATTAAATCCTTAAAGTCACTTAAAATATATAACGGTAGGGATTCCCCAAGCTCCTAAAGAGTGCCAGCCCTACCCCAGTTCATTTTGTACCCCCACATTTACCTTCCCTTATCAAATGGAACTACTCACACACTTAAACTTTAAACACGTGAGTGCTTGCACGACTGTAGCGGAAATACAATTTTTTTCATAAGTTTCTTCCATTTTTGAGACTGTTAGTTTGTTCCTATAGATTCCCCCAAAATCTTGTGAAAAGCCTGAATAAAAGTGGAGTCTAAAATTCTAAATAACTGATGTCATTGGTGCATGTTAGCCCCATTTGACCCACCCTTTTGTCTTGATTTGAAAGGAGGCAAAAGAGTATCCTGTGTTAAACCAAACATATATCAAATTCGAGATAAGTCATACTAGTGGATCCACAGTAGGAGAAGTCAAAATTACAAGCAAGAAAACCTTTGCTTTTCTTCTGCTTTGAATTCACTACTCTGGATAGAAGTCATAACTCAAGGAGAGTAGCGAACTGTGACCTCCATCCACATAAGGAGGTTAATAAATAGTTAAACATGAAAATTGTCTTTAAAAACAAAGAAACCAGAAAGGTGACAATAAGTCAAATACAACTAACCACTGACTAATCCTCTAGAATTCGTCTGAGATTTAAATGATGTTCTAAAGTCCATTCAATTAGATTTAAATGCAGAAATTACTTCTATCCAGAAGAAATAATTTCAACTATCTCTATAGAGTATTCACTCTACTGCAGTGGTTCCCAAACTTTAATAACCTGTGAACCCCTTTCAATAAAATGTCAAGTCTCACGAACCCCTTCCTAAAAATGAATATTTCCAGGGATTTTCTCCTTTACCCTGAGTATAAATGATAAAAGCAGTGATCTTGGAAATATAAAATTTGTTTTTATGACATGCTTATTACACACTATTTATTAATCATTATTTATCATTACAGTATTTTTATTACATTATGAAAATGGCAACACTCTTCCAAGATCTCACTTTCGTAGCTTCTATCACTTTGAATAAGCCTGTTATAAGACAAGAAGTATCAGATGTGAAACAGCATGAAGATACTTAAGAAGCCAACTCAGAGTTCCTCCTACACAAGAATTCAGGTCTTGAGCAGTCCAGGCAAACAACACACGTTACAACATAGCTTAAACTTGTTCTTCATAATAATTTTAAAAACAATACTAGCCACCTATTTAATTTTAAAAACAGCAACCACCTCCCTTTCCATTTCTTATAAGGAGTCTTGAAGTTTAAATTTCCTCAGTGTGACAGATATGCTTGCTTTGATCTGCTTAGCTCTTGGAAGTCCAGGGGCTCCAGGCTTCTGGCTCCGTGCCGCCCGGGGTCCCTAGGGACAGCTCTGTCCACCATTAGGGAATTTTTTCCCAAGAACCCCCTGTAACATTTCACGAACCCCCAGGGGTTCACGAACCCCAGTTTGGGAACCACTGCTCTACTGTGATGTAATTATAATTATTAATACACATATTCATCCTGAAATGCACTAAGTAGTTTAAAGTATCTGTTGCCCAAAAATTGTATACAAAAAATAGCAACTCTATTTTGCAACACACAGGGAAAGAACATATTGAAGGCCATTTAGAAACACTATAGGTTTCCTCTAAAGAGGGCCAGAGTTAATCCATCCATCATGTTGCATATCTTCAGCAGAATGAGTCACAAAATGTCAACGGAGATTCCTGGATGGTTGACATCCCTGTCTGGATAATGGGATCATTTAATCCATCTGGCAATATAAATCTTGGCGGATAATGTAGCCCTTTCAGGATACTGCCAGACACCATGAGAAAGGCATGAAACATCCTCCATAGATTAGAATGGTTTAGATATAAGCTACTGTACAAACTTTTTCCTGAGAATGAAAATATATTTCTAAGTGGTCAAAAGATTATGATTGAAAGAAGAAGAAGAAGAAGGAAATGACTGTTTGTATGTGGGGCACAATCTAGGGCTGATCTATGGATCTCATCTTATCCAGACAGCAGAAAACGGGGTCTTACAAATGAAACAACAAAATTCCAACAAACATAACCCTCCTACTGAACTGAAAGGCATGGGACAGGAGAGCTAGAGTTGTAAGCTATGAAAATGCTTCTTTCAAACATTCAACTGAAGTTTTAATGTGGACTGGTAACATCACATTCAAGCATTCTGGGCTCCCATGTTATCTTATAGGTAAGCAATTGTGCGCTACAGCTGCTACAAAACAGTGAGAAATAGCCGGGTGCAGCTGAAGACTTCTGCAGAAGAGGACAGGTTGCATGGTATGTAGTGCTGAGACTTGAACCTAAGTGACTTCCTTTTCAGACCTTGTGGAAAAAAATGTCCATTCCGGAATTTTACAATAACATCATGGAATCATATTTTATCCAGGATCCCTCTGGAGCTAGAACCTCTGAATGGTTCAGACCAAGAAGGGAAAGTTTACTTAAGTCTCAGGTGAGACACTGCAAGTAGTGGAGAAAACGGAACCCTGTTAAATCAGGTTCACTATAGTTGGAAAGATACATTGTTTGACGTTGGCAGAGCTATGATCGGTAGCCTCTAAGAGCTGCTAGATCTTATTGACTTAGCTAATCTGTTAGAAAAAGTGCTCTGGCCTGGATGTACAGGGCTTGGAAGAGAACTACTACTCACCCGGTAGGATAGAACCTACTTGGTCTCCCACTGAGGGACCTGTGCTAGGGAAGGTGCTTAAAGGTTCTTGTGCTTTAAAGACCTATACAGCTCTTATAGTGAGCCTCTGCTCTGGACCAAGCAAACTATCAGAGAGGTTCCACACACCCAGGGGTGAAAGTAATATTAAACCCTTACCAATATAGGGGCTGGTTCCGGGCTCCCAAAAGGGGCGGAGCTGGTTAGAAGGGGTGGGGCCTCGGTCAGAAGGGGCGGGGCTGGGGGTAAGCCTCCCCCAACCAGCCCATCCGTGTTGCCTGGCCCGCACCACCCAGGGCTCCGGCAGCAATTTAAAAGGGCCTGGGGCTCCGGCTGCTCCCGCGGCAGCAGCAGCCGCCAAGAGAACTGGGCCCTTTTAAATCGCCGGCCCTGGGGCAGCTGCCCCTTTTTCTGCCCCCCGTCGGCCACCCTGCCGGTAGGGTCCCTACAGGCAGAACTGCCAATGGGGGGGAGGGAGCAAAAGGGCTGCATACAGGCTGGTACCAACTTCTTACCGGTATGCCGTACCCGCCCACTTTCATCCCTGCCCACACCAACACCTTGGAACTCTGTCAGGAGTGTCTACCAAAAATTCAACATTGAGATAGTTGTCTACAGGTTTCCACACAAGACAGGAGGTTTGTAAATCATCCAGAAAAAGAATGTGTAAATGTCCTTCACCTTTAACTGATCTATTAAGATCACACCATATTAGACAACAACACTTGAGTGATTATGTATGCTGTATGTCCTTGAACTTCTGAACTTAAATTTTGCTTGCATAAAGGACACAGAAGGGAAGATGAAAAAGCTCTAGAATATACAAGACGTTTTGAAACGGTCTAGTCAAAGTGGGAGTGGCCCAGAAGGAAAAGGGAACATGTTTATTTTCTCTTGTCTTTAGAACCAGCCAATTTGCTTTGTATATCAGAGATGCTGAAGAAGGATTTGAATTCGTTATATGTCTTATGAAAGTGCAACACTAACTCCAAATGAACAAAGTAGCTGAAAAGGATAGAATTGTCCTAAAAAATTCAAGCGGGGTAGGTGAGGGAACTATCTCTAAACATTGTACAAGAGATTTTCATCACAGAAGGAAGAGTGGGTTATAATGAGGAAGTCAGATAAGATACATCCTTGAGGGCCTTCTCTGAAAAGATCTGCTTTCAGTTTAATAAAAAAAAAGGGAGAGGATTTTTAATAGGCAGGTTTGTTTGTTTGTTTTTCATCAGAAAGCTCTGAAGTGTCACACATTCTATTATTTTTTCCAGAGACCTTGGGAGTACCTATACCCTTGACTAGGATAACTTATTTGGGGACTGATGTGGCCCCAACTCTTGGTATTTAGTACTTTGAATGGTGAGATTAGATGGAAGAGGTAAGCTGAAACAGCAATAAATGTATTTAACTGCACCATTTGGTCAGAGAATCACATATATTTAGGATCATCCTTTTCAGGGGCATAGTTTGGACTCAAGCCCTGACCTGGATGTCTTCCTAGAAGATTTGCAATTCCTATTGGGAGAACCATGTGAAAGATTGGGAGCAACATCCACTAAACCTGCCTCAAGAGCAGGAAAGGATTGGTGGAAAACACATCCACTTCTGACTGCAATATACCTTGAGAAATAATGCTTTATTTTGTATTTTTATTTGGTCAGGCCTCATTCTTTACTGCCAGAATACAGCTAAGAAGAAGCAACAGTTACTGGCAGGCGGTATGGTACAAACTGCTAGACCTCTTGCTTCATAGCTTCACATAGCCACTGAAAATGGAATTAAACAAGCTACCCTAGGAGTATGACCCAAAGAGAGAGAAATAAAGAATAGTAACTTGTTATTATTTTGCTATCATAAATCACTCTGGTTCACCATTTCAAGACTGATGGGGCTTGTTTTCATTATTGTTTTGCCCACTTGTAAGATAGAAAGGACTGGGCTTCAATGAGGTAAAAGAGTCCAGGTGCTAAGACTCTCCGGAGCACAGGACATAACCTGAGCCAACTACTTGATTTTCTTCACACTATCTATATTACTACCCCCGCACATCATCTTGCTTAGGAATAATGAGGCACGTTGGCAGTAAATATGGTAAAAATGAAAGAATACAGAAGGTCTGTTAGTGAGCCCTGGCTCCTTTATAAGCCACTTTGCACTTAGGGACCTGTCGTTTTAAAGTAACAATAGACTTAAGTGTTCAAGGTACACAAGCACCAGCACAGGAAGTTCCAAGTTCCGTCTCCTCTTTGTAACTGGATTACAGACAGATAGCTGTCAATCACTCCAGCATGGAGGGCACATGGAGTGTGTGAGTAACTGTTTTCAGGAATTGGGGAGACAGAGTAAAAGGAAAAACCAAGTACAAGTGTGAAGGCCCTCCGCAAAGCCAACTCTGATAGTTGCCTGCACACCACACATTGAGGGAGCTTTCCTCCCCTTATCTGAACTTTCTTACAGATTTGGTGACTTTATGGAGTCAGGCAGAATTAGTTCAAAAACTGCTCTGCTCCTCACTCCAAACTGATCTTGAAAGAAAGGCAGGCTGGTGTTGGGTGCTAAAAATCCTTTGCTGACTCTTCCAGAGCATTCCCAATCTTCTCTGCAGCAGAGAAGGAGGCAGCTAAACCACTAGCTGCCGGCCATATGAAGAACTTCTGAACTCTGCTGGTGGAGGTAAGCACAGGGAGAACACTTCTAATGCAAAGATAATCTGCCTCAAGTACTGCACTCCATTCCAAATGCAAAATGCCAGGGGAAAACAAAGACAAAAAGAATCCCTTTTAAGCGGTTCCCATAAACCCTGATCCAAACCCCACTGAAGTCAATGGAAATCTTTCCATTGGTTTCAGTGGGGCTAGGATTAGGCCCAAGGAGAACATAAGTGGAAACATCTGCTCTTTTCTATAAAGAGGGACATACTGGGGAGAGTGTTCTCAGTTCAGCAAACATGCCAGCAGGAGGAGCTTTATGGATGTTTCAGTGTAGTAGCCGTGTTAGTCTGTGTCAGCAAAAAGAAAATAAGAAAGAAATACTTGTGGCACCTGTGACGGGCTGGGGCCACAGAGACCTGCTTGGTGCTGCCACCTGGTATGCCAAGGCTACTTCTGCCCCTGCTTCCAGGCCTTTTCCAGCTTGGGACTCCCGAATCCTGTCTGTTTTGAGCCAGATTCCACTGATCTGCTGCAAACACAGACCCAGGTCCGAACCAAGTCCACTCACCACTGTAAGGCCCCTGGAAGCGCTCTTGCCTTTGACACCCAGCTGCTCAACTCCAAGGAGGTTCAAACCGTTAATAAATCCGTTTTACCTTGTATAAAGCTTATACAGGGTAAACTCACAAATAGTTCGCCTTCTATTTCAAAGATAGAAAAATATGCACAGCTGTTTGCCTTCCCAGGTAATAACTCATACTCCAGGAAACTTAATGAGTAAAAAGTGATTTTAATAAGTACAGCAAGTAGGATTTAAGTGATGTCAAGTAATGACGGACAGAACAAAGCAAATTACTTAGTAAAATAAAATAAAATACGCACGTCTATGTCTATTCAAAGTTAACACAGATAAAAGCCTCACCAGATTCGGATATTTTCCTTTTTACAGGCTGTAGAACTAGCCTGGGTCCAGCAGTCGCTCACACCCCCTAGTGTCTTTGTCCTTTGTTCAGTTCCCCTCAGGAATGTCCTTGGGGGGGTGGAGAGCCTCTCCCTTTAGCCAGCTGAAGACAAAATGGAAGGGTCTCCCCCGGGCTTTTATAGTCTTTTCCCCCTCCCTGTGTAACATCCTGTTACCATGGAGTTTGGGGATCACCTGGGCAAGTCACCTGTCCATGCACCCTTCGGCAACCAGCCTAACCAGTTGCATTCCAGACCCAGACCCAATGTGGATTGGGGTCTGCAACATCTTTTGTCTGTTAAGTGCTCGTACTTAACAGGCACATTCTGCTCCAAAGATGATCCCATGCACTTACAAAGGCTATGTACAAAACCAGCAAATATAAAACCAATCTTCATAACTCCAACTACAACAATGATACATGCATACAAACAGGAGGAATACATTCAGTAGGTCATAACTTTCACTGAGATATGTTACATGGCACATGTAGCATAAAACATATTCTAGTTACATATATACATTTATAAGCATCTCCCCATAAAGTGTTACGGGGAACACCGTCACAGCACCTTAGAGACTAACAAATTTATTTCAGCATAAGCTTTCGTGGACTACAGTCCGCTTCGTCGGATGCATGGAATGGAACAGTCAGTGAGAGGATATTTATATAGTCAGAGAAACATGAAAAGGTGGAAGTAACCATATCAACTGTAAAAAGCTAATTAATTGAAAGGAACTGTTATCAGTAGGAAAGAAACTTTTGAAGTGGTAATCAACATGGCCCATTACAGACAGTTGACACAAAGGAGTTAAGGGTATTTAACGGGAGGGTGAGGGGGGGAATAAATTCAATGAACGTAATGACCGAGCCATTCACAGTCAATATTCAGACCTAAGGTAATGGTATCTAGTTTGCATATTAATTCCAGTTCAGCAACTTCGCGTTGGAGTCTGTTTTTGAAGTTTTTCTGTTGTAAAATTGCTACCTTTAAATCTGTCATTGCGTGATCAGGGAGATTGAAGTGTTCACTTACTGGCTTTTGAATGTGATGATTCCTGATGTCAGATTTGTGTCCATTTATTCTTTTGCGTAGAGACTGTCCAGTTTGGCCAATGTACATGGCAGAGGGGCATTGCTGGCACATGATGGCATATATCACATTGGTAGATGTGCAGGTGAACGATCCCCTGATGGTGTGGCTGATGTGATTAGGTCCTATGATGGTGTCACTTGAATAGATATGTGGACAGAGTTGGCAACGGGCTTTGTTGCAAGGATAGGTTCCTAGGATTTTGTTTTTGTTGTATGGTGTGTGATTGCTGGTGAGTATTTGCTTCAGGTTGGGGGGGTGTCTGTAAGCGAGGACTGGTCTGTCTCCCAAGATCTGTGAGAGTGAGGGATCATCTTTCAGGATAGGTTGCAGATCTTTGATGATGCACTGGAGAGGTTTTAGTTGGGGGCTGAAGGTGACGGCTAGTGGCGTTCTGTTATTTTCTTTGTTGGGCCTGTCCTGTAGTAGGTGACTTCTGGGTACTCTTCTGGCTCTGTCAATCTGTTTTTTCACTTCAGCAGGTGGGTATTGTAGTTTTAAGAATGCTTGGTAGAGATCTTGTAGGTGTTTGTCTCTGTCTGAGGGATTGGAGCAAATGCGGTTGTATCTTAGAGCTTGGCTGTAGACAATGGATCGTGTGGTGTGTTCTGGATGGAAGCTGGAGGCATGCAGGTAAGTATAGCGGTCAGTAGGTTTCCGGTATAGGGTGGTGTTTATGTGACCATCACTTATTAGCACAGTAGTGTCTAGGAAATGGACCGCTTGTGTGGACTGTTCTAGGCTAAGGTTGATGGTGGGATGGAAATTGTTGAAATCGTGGTGGAATTCCTCAAGGGTTTCTTTTCCGTGAGTCCAGATGATGAAGATGTCATCAATGTAGCGCAAGTAGAGTAGGGGCATTAGGGAACGAGAGCTAAGGAAGCGTTGTTCTAAGTCAGCCATAAAAATGTTGGCATACTGTGGGGCCATGCGGGTATCCATAGCAGTGCCGCTGACTTGAAGGTATATATTGTCCCCAAATGTGAAATAGTTGTGGGTGAGGACAAAATCACAAAGTTCCGCAACCAGGTTAGCCGTGGCATTATCAGGGATACTGTTTCTGATGGCTTGTAGTCCATCTTTGTGTGGAATGTTGGTGTAGAGGGCTTCTACATCCATAGTGGCCAGGATGGTGATATCTGGAAGATCACCGATGGATTGTAGTTTCCTCAGGAAGTCAGTGGTGTCGCGAAGATAGCTGGGAGTGCTGGTAGCATAGGGCCTGAGGAGAGAGTCCACATAGCCAGACAATCCTGCTGTTAGGGTGCCAATGCCTGAGATGATGTGGCGTCCAGGATTTCCAGGTTTGTGGATCTTGGGTAGCAAACAGAATATCCCTGGTCGGGGTTCTAGGCATGTGACTGTACAGATCTGTTCCTGTGCTTTTCCAGGGAGTTTCTCGAGCAGATGGTGTAGTTTCTTTTGGTACTCCTCAGTGGGATCAGAGGATAATGGCCTGTAGAATGTGGAGTTACAGAGCTGCCTGGCAGCCTCTTGTTCATATTCAAACTTATTCATGACGACAGCACCTCCTTTGTCAGCCTTTTTGATTATGATGTCAGAGTTGTTCCTAAGGCTGTTGATGGCATTGTGTTCAGCACGGCTGAGGTTATGAGGCAAGTGATGCTGCTTTTCTACAATTTCAGCTCGTGCACGTCGATGGAAGCAATCTATGTAGAAGTCCAGTCTGTTGTTTCGACCTTCAGGAGTCCACGCGGAATCCTTCTTTTTGTAGTTTTGGTAGGAAGGATTCTGTGGGTTAGAATGTTGTACAGAGGTGTGTTGGAAATATTCTTTGAGTCGGAGACGTCGAAAGTAGGATTCTAGGTCACCGCAGAACTGTATCATGTTCGTGAGTCTGGAGGGACAAAAGGAGAGGCCCCGAGATAGGACAGATTCTTCTGCTGGGCTGAGAGTATAGCTGGAAATCAACCTTTGACAGTTGATATGGTTACTTCCACCTTTTCATGTTTCTCTGACTGTATAAATATCCTCTCACTGACTGTTCCATTCCATGCATCCGACGAAGCGGACTGTAGTCCACGAAAGCTTATGCTGAAATAAATTTGTTAGTCTCTAAGGTGCCACAAGTATTTCTTTCTTATTTTCTTTATGGATGTGTTTACACTGACAGCTTGTCTACACTAGCACACCTGTGGTGGAGCTACACTGGCAGTGACAAGTGCGGGAAAGCTTAAGAAAAAGGGAATGGCGAGGACAAGGTCTCAGTTTTGAAAGGAAAAATAGAATTCTGTCTCCATTCAACTAGAATGAACAGAAATACCCAAGAGTTACGACTGTATCCAGAGTAGATGATACAAAGCTGGAGAAACGTCTTTTATCAGACTCGATATCAGCAGATTATCTCCTGAATAAAGTATGTTTTCTGTGAAAGACACCAAACAAAAAAGAGTAGTAACAAAACAGTGACTCTGTAAATGACCTGGGTAACTTTGTTCTGACAGCACCACTGGAATGCACAGCCCTCTTCAGACATATAAGACAGGGTCCCTGCCCCACCGAACTTGCATTCTAAATTACACATAAAACAAAAAAGCAGGGTGGATAATAATAAATTATTTGTTTTGGAAAAAAATAAAAATCAGATTTTTTATTTAGTTATTTAAATTATACGTTTTTCTGTTTAAAAGTAAACCTGTTTAAAATGAAATTTGAATTTAATACAAAATATGCCAAGGCCTAAACATAAAATCTCTTAAAACATCTAAATAAAAGATAAATATGCTGAATCCATGAGTCTCTATCAAAAACTTTGAATTAAAGGTTGCTTTTCTACATAAAGAAAAATCTGGGGAAACAGACATTTTTGAGATCATGCGTTGTAAATATGGCACAACAGGTCGTGTATTGTATTAAGGGCTTGTTTTGTTTAATAAAAATAAATTTGATATGCTGTTTGTGTGTGTTTAATTACATTCCAGTTACTGCCCCAATGCAACTTGACACAAATCATGAGCAAAAACTTAATTGTCTAGTAAATAAGCAATATATCATTCACCATTTTCTAACATACTAAGAATGTACAATTTAATGGTTATGTCAACCAATGAGACTGCACCATTCTTTAGAAAATAACTGAAGTACAAACAGACAAGTTGATAAAAATTGGTGATTTACAATCGATTCACCCTGCAAAAAAGAATTACAAAAAACACTATTAATAGGGATAGAGAAGGTGGGTGAGAGGAGACAGCAGTAAACAATGGGAAGACACATAACAAAAACCTTTCCCTGCATACAGCCGTTTGACAAATGCAGGCTATCAAAGCTATTCTGTCATGGCATTTTCACACAGCAATTGTACAGCCAAAGACATTACTTTAGTAAACTTTGTCAGCCCTCTCGAGCCATTTGTTAAATGTAGGTTAACTGCAGAACACAAAGGTGACAGTTTTAGTGAACACCTTCTTACTCTTCTTTACTTGCTACAAAAACCAATAATTTGCATTCCACACCAAGGACAGCCTGCAAAATACCATGCTAGATGTGTTCACTCTCTCTAAAAGAGAGATTGAAAGAAACATGAGCTTCCCTACACACTGAATCTTTCAGAATCAATTAAAAATACTGAAGTCTTGATTTACTAAAACTCAGTTTTTAGCATACAAATATTAGTACATCCATCCACACCATTTATAGAAATTGTTAGCTTTACTTACTAGGAAACAAATTCTGCCTACAATTACATCCACCCAACCCCTGATGTCTTCAAACTGAAGTACAGACTATTGTCCTGATTTTCAGAGGTGTTGAATACCCAGAGTTCCTGAAATCAGTGGAAATTGTAGGGTGCTCACTATCTCTGCTAATCAGGTTATAAACTCTTAGATTTCCTCAAAATATCTTTATTTTGTGTATTCAGAAAGTATTGTGCTAATGTCTTAGCTCCACTCAATTACAGTTATGAGCCTTGCATTTATTGAAGGCGCTTTACAAATATTTCTGAACAGTGGTTTTAATTTTTTTCTAATGTTACTTATTTAAATAAAAAAAGACACAAAAAATTTAAACTTTGTCCCTCTGTGGCTCAATCTTGTCATGCCACATAGGCTCTAAGCGTAGAGTAGTATTTAGAAAGAGCTGGAAACGTGCCAGATTAAACAAAGCTGGATTTGGGAATGAGAACAGCTAGTCAATTCCACATTGCTATACTGACCTATATTAACTCCCAGTCAGCTGAGCCAAGCTAAAACCAGTTGGCCAATGAGGTGAGGGGGAGGGAACGACCAGAAGCCTATGGAAAACAGCCAGTGCAGCACAGCTCAGATTTGCTTTATGTATTTTTAGAGATGGAGGAGGCAGTAAGAACAAGAGCAGCATGGCCCGAGCAGTTAAGAAGAAGGGGGAAAACAGCTGGCTCTTACTGTACACCAACCTACTTTAAGCTAGTCATGTGGGAAACTGAAAAGGAATCTCAAAGAACTCTTATGCAACAAATATATTCACAAAAACAAATATAAACCAAATTCAACTAACTCTAATGTTGCACCTTCTACGTAGCTCTGCTTAGCACTGCAGACCTCAAAAAAAAAAAAAGGTAAAATGATATATTTTTGTCCAGAACCTACTGCAAAGTTTAGAGTCAGGAGACGGAATTGATAATGGAATAGAGTTTTTCATTTCTAGAGCATCAGATGAAATCCTGCCAGTTTGCTGCTAGTCACTGTCTGATAGCTGTTCAGAGGCCTGTGAAAAATGAGTTGGTTGTTTTAATCCAGTTTCCAGTGGATGGTACTTAGATTCCAAGGTAGCATGATATAGCTTTAGATATAAGATAGACAGGCATCCTTTTCCCAAAACTCAATATAACTGGGCAGTAATTGGCACCTGTAGCAAAGAGACTGAGGACTGAATGGGGCATGGAGATTAAATTACCTCCATTCCTAGAAATGATTCATTCAGATAAAAGTTGAGGAATAGGGGCAGGACAATGTCAAGTGGTTTGCCTTTGTTCTGCATATTCTGTGAATAAGTATTACAATTTCCTGTGCACTCAATCTAGCAATTTTCTCCAGTACTAAAACTTCTATAAGACATGTTTTTGCACAAACCTACTTCATATTTTCTGTATGTAATGAAAAGTATTTGCAATCCATTTCTCTCTTTAAAATAAACACTCCCCACACACATATTCAAAAACTCTCTTCCTGCTCCCCAAGAAATATTTAATTCCGTTAAAAAAGCAGTGATTCATTTTTGCTCTATTGTGCTTAAGCTTTTAGTTTTAAATGTTCTTTAGTTTTAAATTATCTTTTTTATACTTCATTCTACTTTTGGAAGGCAGCACACAACTTCAAAAATTAATTCAGTAAACAATTAAAAAACACACTAGATTTCTATTTTCTATGTATTACTTAACAGAAGGGCCTTTTTGTTACCCCATCCCTCATGTATAGTAGCCTACATGGAAATCAGAAATTAGAATAGGGGGGGGAAATCTGTACAAATGAAAATTCACAGCAGACACTTTTAAAAAGACAGCAAATGCTCAGCAGATTTGGGAGAAATTACAAACATGGATGTAATAACTACATCTTAACTTGATACAATCATTTCCTCCTCATGGACTGCTCTGAAGAAAGGCATATCTGAAATCTTGCCTAACTATTTAAAAGTGCCTGTCCGAATCAAAAACATTTTACAAAACAAGGAATGACATTTTACCAACTCATTGATTGCAATGGTATTTGAGGGTGTAGACACTTGAGACACTTTGTAGGACTAGGTCCCAAATTTCTGTCTTTACAAACATTTTCCCATCAAAATTGAATGCAACCTGAAAAACATTTTGAAGCTGTTATGTACAAATATCTCCTCCAAGTAAAACCTTCCAACTATTCAAAGCTTTTAGCTCATGCCACACTTGTTTGGTTACATATGTACATGTGATATGCTATCATAGAATGTGCTAGCCTTTACCAGTGTGTCAATGGCATTGCATCATTATCACAAGAACAATAAAGCTGTCTCTCCATTTTTTTTATGAAGTCTACTTTCATTGCAATATGTATTTCTTATTACACATCTAGCTTAATTTAATTGTGGTATACATTACTTATCACACATCCAGGCTAACTTCATTGCAATATCTATTTAGCACACGTCCATTTTTTCTCCAACACAGACACACACAAAAAATAACCCTGTCTCAATCCTAAACATGTCATGATTAAGCTTAAAGACTGGCAGCCATGTTATTGACTGTTGTTATCCCCTTAGGTCTCTGAGATTACTGCTTTCACTGACCATGATCAGAGCTCTCTTGAACTGTACTGCTTTAAATGGCTTCTCAGATGGCCTCTCAAATCCACAACAAATGGTGAATTCTGCTAAGAGGCCCCAGTTGTAGCTGACAAATCCTAGTACCAAAATATCTTAAACTCTTCTCTGTGTTAACACAGAAACTAAAACAGGTGTGATAAACACTATCTCACTAGGATACTGTCCTTAGTTATTGTTCAAGGGACAAACACATGCACCACTCTTCCCCCATCCTGTTTTCAAAGAACTCTGTAACATTAGGCCGACAATATAAAAAGTTTCCCTTGACAAGTTTAGCATGTTACTTTGTCCACTGTATAACTTTATTTTACTGGCAAGTACTCCCCTTAAAAATTACAGTGAAAAGTTAGGCTGGCTTGCAATCACTGATCATTGTTCAGTATGCAAGAATAAGACAGTAACTAGAGAACATGAAGCTGAGAAGGCATCTTGCACCAAATGTAAAATGACTGACCACATTTTTTAAAATATATTCTACAGTTTCTTTAAAATAAAGTTTGTCGAGTGAAAATCCCTTTGTTCTGCATTTAAACAATACAGACCAATTCCACCCCTGGTGTGACTCTACTAAAGTCAATGTGGTTTTCACCAGACATGGATTTTCCCCAATTTTTATTTAAAAAAAGAAATACTAAAAGTCTCTCTAGATCCACATTCTTTTAATTTTCCCAGTTAAATAGATTACAATTTGGCATTGGGTGCTGTTTCAAAAACTCTGACTGAACACTGCAAGATGTACATCCCTCAATTGCATTCATCTTATTACCTTTATCCTTTTCCTCTACTTTGATAAGTTGTAACAATTTAATTAGATTTAAGACAAGAATTTAACCCATGCTATTATTCATGGCCATCGCTCAAGGTATTATTTTTAGCTGAAGAACACTGATGGAGTAAACAGTGTTCGGGTAGATTTTCATGTACAACTTCTTGAATTTGTGACCGAAACTTGAACTTCAGGCAAAACTTTAGTTTAGGTTCTGATCCCTTTTGACCTCACACTGTAATAAGAACTCTGCTTTCTGTGCCTGTAGTTTTGGTGTCTCCTGGTTCGATAAATCTAAAATTCAACAGGTACGTTAGGAGTAAAACAACAAAGTTAATATTTTTAGTGGACCAACTTCTGTTAGAGAAAGAGACAAGCTTTTGAGCTCCACAGAGCACTTCTTCAGAGCTCTTTTTCTTCTTGGTCTCTCTCACCAACAGAAGTTAGACCAATAAAAGATAATACCTCACCCACCTTGTGTCTCTCATATCCTGAGACCAACACAGCTCACAACACAGCAAAAAGCTTTATAAATTATAACCCTCACTTATGCAGGGATGAAGCAGAACTACCAACTTCTTCTAATTCTTGAGGAGTTGGGGGGGGGGGGGGCTAGAATTGCACAAAACTGTATGTGCGGGAGGTATCATGTTACCAGAGCTTCATGTTCTTAGACTCACGTGCAATCTTCACTTCATAGTACAGAACAGTCTGTGCCCCACACCATATAGGTTTCAGGTGAGAATTCCAGTGTCTGCAGGGATTTTTTTAATTCTAGAATATATTGGACTTTACTGTCAATCATTTCAGTGCAGCTGCTATTCTCTGGTTCTCTTAAAATACACATGGTAGGTATTGTACTATCACACACACAAACATTTACTTTCCTACCACAGCTATTTATAACTAAAGTAACTTTCCCCCATTTCTGATTTCATTTCCTCAATCTCAGCTCCATTCTGCGTCCTTTAGAAGGTGCTCAGCACCTTTCAGGATTGGCCTCATAGTGAGAAAGAACTAACTTTTAATGTGACATGAAGCTTTAATAATTAAATTTTAACCTGGTTAGACATTTATAATTTAAAAAGAAATGTCCTTAAGGGTGACCTATAAATCATTTTTAAAAAATTAAGCTTGAGTCATTTTTGCTTCTTTATGTTGCAGAAAGAAAAACTGAAGGCATTTTAATGTTTCCCCCCCCCACCCCGTTTAACTTAGAAATATCAGGAATGACAACTCTGGTCTTCTTTGGAGTTGCTGGATAATTTATTGTGTGTCTCAGATCTTGTCTACACTGGAGATTTGTCCCGATTACAGTAACACGATCCAGTGGCTAGAAGTCAGAGCTAGACAAATTCAGACTGGAAACAGTGTCTTTCCCTCCCCCCCCCACAGTGAGGGTAATTAATCATAGGAATAATTTACCAAGGGTCCTGGTGGATTCTCCATCACTGGCAATTTTTACATCAAGATTGGATGTTTTGCTAAAAGATATGCTCTAGGAATTATTTTGGGGAAAGTTCTATGACCTGTGCTATACAGAAGGTCTGACTAGATAAACACAATGGTCCCTTCTGGTCCTGGAATCTATGACTCTATTAATTTATTAATCTAATCGATGGCCAGCAGCTGGTGTAGCTGCACTGGAGCAAATCCCAGTGTAAACCCCAGTGTAAACCAGCAAAGCCACTGTGTGCAGACCTGGTTCTTACCTCTGCCTGAAACCAGAGAATACCTATTTTTTGTTTCTGGAAAGAGGAGTACACACACTTTGGCAGCTATGAATACCAAAGGGGGAGGAGGGAGGCTTAAATGACAGATTCTATCTGTGTACCACAGGAGAAGTTAATGTGACATGTAATGGTTCCCCCCCCCCCCCCCCAAATGCAATCTACTACTGAATTATGGGCCATAATGATCCCATGTACGGTACAGAAATGGTTCCCAGCCTCTGGTATCTGTACCAGTTCTGGCATTTCAGGCTTTAGGAACTCAGACTCTAAACTCTCCTTCCCTACCTTGATGCTGAGACCCTGTGGTCCTGCTGAATGCCCTCTACTGAGTGCTCAAACTGTGTCATACAGCTAAAGTGTGACCAGGAGACAGAGGTTTGGACCAAGTTCTAATGTGATATAGAGTGAACACAGCTGAATGGGAAGGCTGCATCTATACTGAGAATGCATAGGGTATGTGAAGCTACATAGAATCATAGAATATCAGGGTTGGAAGGGACCTTAGGAGGTCATCTAGTCCAACCCCCTGCTCAAAGCAGGATCAATCCCCAATTTTTGGCCCAGATCCCTAAATGGCCCCCTCAAGGATTGAACTCACAACCCTGGGTTTAGCAGGCCAATGCTCAAACCACTGAGCTATCCCTCCCCCGCTACACGCTGCAGTGTAAAGCCTGCTGCATCCACACTGTGGTGTGTAGCTTCCTGTGCCAGGGAAAGGCTCTGGAACGGGGGGAAGACAGCGGGGAAAAACTTCAGCTACTCTCCACTGCCAGAGCTTTCACTGCAGCGAGGAAAGGCTCTGGCAACCTTTCACTTCCAGCAGCGGGGAGCTGGCAGAACCTTTCTCCACTGCCCCTTCGGCCGGAGACTTTTACTGCGGTGGGGAAAGGCTCCAGCAGCAGGATACTACACTGCTAAAAATAGCAGTATAGATGGGGAGGCCTGGTTTGGGCAAGTAAGAGAGCATGCAGGGTATATACTCATGTATACACCTACATCTTCGGGCAGGTCTTCACTCCATTTGCCTAAACTGTGCCTCACCGGCTACACTGCTGTTTATACCCATTCGGGCGGTGGGGGAGGCTATGTGGGTATGTACTTTACATGCTACTGAAAGAAGTCTGCCGTATAGATGTACCTGATGTGGCATGCAGTGGCTAGTGCAGCTGAAATGTTTCTCTGGTACAGCTGACTATCTCTAAATATTCACTACCCCAATACCTACATTAGGAGCCAATTCACAATTGCTACTTATATAACTGCTAAATATTGGTATTACTGTACCAATCCACTAACAAAACGCAATCCAGCGAAGTGCTGAACACCACAGCAGTGGAAGGTACGTGCACTTCACAGGACCAAGCCCAATATCCTTCTCAAACCACCTCACGCCATCTCCCACTCCTCTTGGACTGAATGCATCAAATACAGCAGGATACATGTGTATATAAATACACCCACAACTCAATGTTTACAGAAACAAGTTTGCAATCTCACTAAAAGCAACTACTTTACATGATCCTTAATTCTCCTTTTCCCTGCATGTAAATTCCATTGGACTTTATCATTAAAGACTCTGCATGACAACTCTACCAAGTTCATTAACAAAAATCTCTCTCAGCTGTAGGAAAGTGGTTCAAAATTGTTGCAGAAACAGAATGGTCTACATGCCATTAACAATTTAAGAAAAACTATTGGTTTACAACACAGAAATTCACAGTTAAAACTCAAAATCCCATCTCATGCTCTAATCTCAATCCATAGCATGTTGACTCCGGTTTGTAAACCTCTCCTCCCTCCTTCCCTCCCCCTGGAACCAGAATTTAAAACATACAAAAGACACAATGGAAGGCATTAATACCACTGAGACTGTATGGGTTTTCTGGTTCAACTTTCAATTTCTTTGATTTTCTGGTGTCAGATCTTTGACGTTGCACAAATGTGGTTATATTTATAGCTGAATAGGTTAACATTTTTGAACTGGAATAAATTTCAATACATGGTGTGAAGTCTGGAAAATATAAGTTATTAAAACACACACACAAACTACCTGTGGGTACATCCTAGTAACTGGATTGTGTTTTAATATCTACACAGTATTCTTCAGGGACACATTGGCTTCATTTAGGTATTACAGAAGAAACAATTTATCTGCAGTTTAAATGTGAATCTTTTCATTATCAAAAAGTATGTAAAAAAGAACCCCTCAAAGTATATGCAAACAATCCAAAGAAAAATAAAACAGCTTTAAAGTCACAGAAAGGTC
Source organism: Chelydra serpentina (assembly GCA_037349315.1). Taxonomy (NCBI): domain Eukaryota; kingdom Metazoa; phylum Chordata; order Testudines; family Chelydridae; genus Chelydra; species Chelydra serpentina. Next base: position 54,083,789 of record JBAIAC010000010.1, read on the forward strand.
TATAGAAGAATTTCCTGCTTCTCACATTTTAGTTACTACTAAAGCCTCAGCCCACAGTCTTGGATACATGACAGAAATGTTCCTTTAACTTAGTTCTAGAGTTTTGTAAAACTGTAAATGATTAGAGGCTAATGCACTGCAATCCAAGAACAAACTGTGTATTGCAGATTAATCACTTTCCAAGACTGGAAAGGAAAGATAGGATTGAGAGATAAATCTGGCCCCAGTGTTTGTGCAAGCATATCATACTTCTTAGTACTGAATGTCCCAGTACTTACAGAGGAAGTAAACAATGTTCTCTGTGTGTGTGTGTGCCTGTACACACAGCACTAAATATGATAGCTTGTGAAGAATGCCTAACTTTCAGTTATGAAACGCATACGTCAGAGATCTCCCAGTTATTGTTGGCTACAATGCTACTGCTCAGGAAAACTGAAAACAAAGGCCAGTTTAGATACAGACTACATTTCTCCAAGCACAAAGAGAAAAGTAGAGATAGATTAAATATTTGCTTAAAGCCCATGGCTACTCTGTTATATCCAATAAATTACCTAAAAACAATTTTGAAATCCTTAGGTTTCACTGTCAGAGAAAAAAAGATAGCCTTTTAATGAAACATCTGCCTACTTTATTATCAAAACCAATCCTGTGCTCTTTTTGACCCTCTTGTATAAATAGCCATAGTACACAGCATATTAGAAAGGAAAATATTTTAAGCACTGCTTGTTGGGATTTACTTCTGGAGGCATACTTAGGCAACCTACATTTTCAGTGTCCCTCCAGCATCTAATCATGCTGCTTTTGGCTGCTTAAGCAATGCCAGCTTTCATGTACTCCTCATTTCTATGTAAACACATTTACATTTGTAACTCCTGACTGGCTTAATACTACATAGCCATTCTGAGGAAAATCCCACTAGTGTTTGAATTAAATGCAATGTTTTGACAGTCAATTACATACAGAATAAACAACAGACAACTGTGAATTATGGGACTATAATTCCATAGGGGATTTCTTGTGACTTCAGCAACTACAAAAGTAAGTGCTAATGTAAACAATACCTCATCTTACTAGACCTGTCAGATTTCCACAATATACCTGCAAAAAATGAACATGTGCAACTATAAAAACATACACCATGAAAAGTTAATAGTGCATAGCGGTCAATGCAGTAGTTTGTAACCTGTTAGGTCATAAATTAAAAGTAGCTTAGTATTGTCTTCCTAGTACATTACAAAATGATCACACGTCACATGATTAGCAGTCTACTCAAGAGAGGCCAATGACTGGGTAGAAGGTGGTGCTGCTGCAGATAAAAGATTGAAGTACACTGGTAAAACGCATGTAGAAAAACTTGCAAAGGGCCTGCTTTGTAATAGCTTGGTTCACAAAAACGCTATTAGGCCCTCATTTTTAAGGGGATAAAAATTCACCCACACATTACCAAAAGACAAGAGCATTTACATTGGTTATTGCTGTCACCATGGCCCTCGGAACACATTCATGTGAAGTGATTCTAATCATTTTCATTATAATTCTATACAAGATGTTGCTGTTAGATTCTGCATTTTCGAAAACTTCCTTTTTTTTCTTTTTAGTTTGTTATTTAGTTTAAATATGTATGGTACAAAACTATAAAACCAAACATTAAAAACATCTTGGAATCAAAAGTAAAGGACTTCTACAATACAGTAGATTAAACATTCCCCAAATTAGCTTGCTTCAAGATCCCAAGTTTATATTTTCAGATGACCCAATGACATTTTTCTAAAAATATAAATGGCACAAAACTTTTAGAATATGTGTTGTAATACTGCAAGAAAAATACTTAGCAGAAATCTACCGTTTAAGTTCCCTCCCCAGCGCAAATATCTGACTCCATATTGCATTAAAACACCTCAATTAACAGTCACCCATTCATAACAAGATTGGGATGCAGCTGTAAGATTCCCCTACAGCAAAATCCTGCCAATGCTAGTCATTGATCCAGCAATGTGTTCTAGCTCAACGGCACAGGGTATCTCCAATTCTTGGAAACATTACATCCAGTCTAATTCTTCCTTCTCCCCCCCCACCCGCCAAGGTCACAGCCACTCAGAAAATCCCAGTACATCATGACCCAGAGATGTGATTAAACAGCTGTTATCAATAGTCTGGAGCACTGAAGCACAGTATCTGAAGTACAGCAGTTAGTACAAGTGAACCCTTTAGCCTATGGAGCCACTACAGTGGCCTTGAGAGCACTGACAGCGAATAAAATACATATTTCACACTAAGGGGGGGGAAACAAAAGCTTTGACTTTGAATTGTGCATACACCTGTGCATGTGCTCATTCACATTATTTCAACTGAATGAAGTTACAGATCCATAAAGATTCAGAACAAGAGATTTAAAACATGCAAGCTCTGTGCAAATGTTTGTACTTAAAAAAAAAAAAAAAGGCAAATAAATGGTTGGTCTTACCATTAAATGATTTGATCCAACTCCCAATAAAGTCAACGAGAATCTTGACTCTAAGGTCTGTCTACACGACAGCTTATGTCAGCATAAGTTATGTCACTCGGGATTGTAAATACCCTCCCCACCCCCACCGAGCAACATAAATTACACCAATATAAGTGCCATGGGGACAGTGCTACATTTTCAGCACCGCTGACTCTCTAGTGTAACCATGGCCTAATAGGAGTTGGGTCGGGCTCTAAGAAAGAAAGGAACAAATTTGGTACCCAAATACATGGGGTATATTGCTGTATATTTAAGGATCACCTTACAGTTTTAGACAAGAGATCAGACTGACTCTCTCTATACTTCCTATCTCAAAAAACGGCCGTCAGTTTTTCGTGTGTCTGTGTAGTATTTATCATGTCTATTCAAGAAAGTGCGTAAGGGTAAGAGGAGAGGTTGAAGAGTTCAGGAAAACAGGAAGTTGCCAGGAAAAATCTCCTTGTATGGCCTATTCCAAATATGCAAACTAAAAGGCCACGTGCTAAAGAGAGGTTTAGATTGTGCATTGGCTATGGGCTCTATATCTTTATACGTTGCATATTATCAAAGAAAGACCTTCCTCTCACTCTTTCTTCCCACCCATTGCTTTTGAAAACAAAACCCTCACCATTGATATATAACAATTGTTACATGTAACATATTTTGTCACCTTTTTAAGGCTTTGATGTTTAAAACCCAAGTAAAAGGTTAGTGTGTGTGAACTGGGGGGAGAGGGGGGTTGCACTAAAGTAATAGCCCAGGTAACTGCAGCGAATACGCACCCTAGCAGGCGAAGTAGGTGGGGGCTTTTATGAGACAAACTCTGCTGACTTCACTGCGGCACCCACTTACATTAAGACCACGTTTGGCCCTATCACTACAAATTGACACAAGTGGCCATTTATGTAGATTTCTCTCTTTCAAAGCCTTGCCACTCTCACTTGTCCTTTTCACTAATTTGGTAAAATAGCAAAGACAGCTGCCTATGGCCTTGCTAAAGCAAGAGGGTGGCAAATGGAGCTCTTCTGCAGTTCAGCTTATAACCTGTTGTTTTTAAGTCTGTTTTTACTTGAAGTATTTCCCGTCCCTAAAAATTTATCCCAGAATTATAGGGAGGTCGGAGGAAACTATGATTAATCCACTCCCATCTGTCATAAGGCAGACAAGGAATTGGATTCTAAGACTTTGTCTGAACTGCTCAATAGTTTAACCGCTGCTCTGTAACATCATGGGCTGTGAGTACTGAAGTACTATCCTAGATGATTTTAGTGAAGGGCCGCAGCAAAATAGAAATTCAAGGCTGCCTATTTAGGGCCTGATCCTGCATCCTTTATACAAACAAACAAACAAACCTTACTTCCCAGGGTGGTTTGATTGAAATCAAAGCGACGTCAACACCATGATTTCAATCAGCAAGCAGGAAACCTTGATTTACCATATCCATTTTAATGTTCTTTTGCATTTGCACTTTCTAGTTATTTTCCTAAAGAAAAGCTGATTCTCATTAGTTGGTAACCATAAAAACATGTTGATTTGTAATATAAATATAGCTTTTACACTAGATTTGGTGCTTCATTTTGCTAACCAGGAAAACACACTATATCCATACACATTTATTTCAGCAATTATACAACGTATGTTTATTTGGTTTTTTAATTTTTAAACTTTTTCTTATGTTAGAAAATGGTGAATGATGTATTTCTTATTTACTAGATGATTTTTTTTTTACTTGTGATTTGTGTCGAGCTCTATTTGGACAGAAATTACAATTCAATTAAAAAGCACAAAAACAGCATTTTAATTTATTAGTTAAATAAAACTACCTTTCTGGATTAATGAGAAAAAAGTTTATCAAAAAGATTATCAAAACATGCTTTGCATTTAAAACTAACTGAATTATTAAACAAAGGAAGTATTATCTGTAGTTAGTGAACAGAACTAATTGTTTCTGGTCACCATGCCCTTCAAGATTTTATAACTAGTAGATCTCATCCTCTCATACTTGGTTTTTATTCGTATATTGGAAGAGGAAAACAGGCTTTCCCGCTTTTTCAACCCCCCATTGATTTCCTAAATTTGAATTGAGCTGAATTAGTTTAACAGACTGAAATAAAAAAAATCTATTCTCTTTGCACCTGCAGACGACGCTACTGCTGTGAAAAGCTGGTTTAGCACTTCAATAAACCCTGTTCCACGTGCTTTACCAGTGACTTCCCCTGTTCAGTGGTCTGTTTTTAAAAAACTTTTTGGCAATAAACATGTATTGTTTAATATTATTATTCTCAAATTAATTTAAATTATTTGAATAGATGATAGTAAATGTAGGCCTTACCATAGGTTGTCAAAATTTCAGATTTAATTATAAATTGCTTTGTTTTTGAAATATAAGCCTGTATTTAAATCAAAAATCCTATTTAAATTTAAAAAATCAATTTTTACAAAATCATTGTTTTTTATCCCCCTTGTTACTTATACAAGTAGTTCCAATGAAATGGATACGACTACTCAAGCAATTACACATTTTCATAAGTAAAGCAACAAGACTACTCATAAGTAAAACTGTAAATTATAGGTGGCACTGGTAGCACTGCCTATACTTAAGGTTGCCAACACTTCCCATTATTAAACCCCGTTTCCACTTGCTTATAACGATGCCAAATTTTAACAGCTAAAGTTTCCCACGCCGGTAGCTGCTGAAGGGTAATATTTTTAATATATTTTTTAAAAGTTTTAGCAAAAATTGTTCCGCTGTTTCTGACAATGACATCAGGGATAAATACATTGCTTTGCTCATGTTAAAAAAAAAATCTTACAATAGTTTTTTTGAGAAGCTATAGTGTCCCCATGCTTTGGAGCCGGACTTAGAAATTTGGTAGGGGGTTGCCTTTGTGTCAGGGATATATATGCTTTTTATTCTTTGCATGAAAAACAGGCAAAAATTGGACAAGTTATAAGCCTCATTTTACCATGTAGGAAACATTTCTCTATGTTGGCCTTTACTGTTGCAAGCAGACAGAACTGTTGATCTATGCTCTGACTACCTCTAAATTAGGCTCCCTTAGTGCCCTATTTTATACACTTCCTGACAGGTCACTATTTTGTACCAAAAAACTTGTCAGTGTGTTGCATAGCAAGGAGTCTTCACAGAAGAAGGAAAACTGTTGCCAGTGTGTCACATGGCAAGAGGCAACTTCAACAGTTAATACTCTAAGACTAAAATTCTTAGTAAATAAAGGTACTAATTTACACAAGAGTCAAAATATGTATCATACAATGAACAGGAAAAGATTGAAAAAAATAATCTTGAGGAAGCCAAAATAGGTCATTCAATCAGTGTTATTTCCCCTTCATTTTAAACACAGTACAAAGCAGTCAACTAGTTTATCTTGCAATTAGCATCATCTTCTTCCCTCCAGGATCTAAAATGTAGAAATGGAGCTGTTCTTACCATACAAGGACCTAGCTTTGCTACCAAGAAGTACTGATTTTTAAATTATATACACATGCAGTGAAATCCTGGCTCCACAGACTTCATTGGGACCAGAATTTCACGCACAGTATTTATCTTCTTGGATTCCCCTTCCACATTCAGAAACTCCTGACTCGCAGGCTAAATTAGGAAAAAAATGTACACATTCTTCCACAGATTGTAATTAAGTCTTATGGGTATGCTTAGGAAAAGTTCTGTCCAGTTGGCATGTCCAACTCACCTATCAAGGGCAGTTGTGTTGTTGAGTCCTAGAGGAGAGGGAAGAAAATACCAGGGGCAAGGAACACTTGCATTTTGGAGGACTTGAGTGGGTCCGTTTAACATATGTTTTAAATACATTTTCATTTTTAAAGACACTGGGAGAATTATTTTTTTAGATTAGGTAACAATTTTATTCTACCATGTGTTCTAAACTGCACCTCCAGGTCCAGTATATCTGATTTATAGATACCTCATAGCTAATCACTTTTTGCATCAAGTTCATACTCCTCTTCTCACTCCTCCTAAGCCTCCTACATCACCACCTCCTTGTGCCCCAAACAGCTGTATTGAAAATGGTCTTCCTTTGCCCTTCAAATACCTTCTTAAAACACACTCCTCTTTCCCAAAGCCTTTTAATAAACAGTACTCAATAGGGGATTTCTACCCAATCGCAAACATGTGCAATCATCTAGTATATTATTTTAATTTTAACTGCTTTGTCTGTGGCTGAGCTAAGTTGTAAGATCAGCAGGTCAGGAAACACAGCATGCTCTACAGAGGGATGAACATACTGTCAGCATAATAACAATAGCAACAATAATAATGCTGGATTTTGAGATGTTAGTCACTGCATAAACAGAATTTGAAATCTCCTGCCTTAGCCATTCAACTCTCTGAGACTATTTCAATTTTACACTCTTGGATAGGGTAAATGCCTGTTTAATTTGATTATGTTTACAGCCCAAGCTACTGAAAAGTAGCAGGTGGTTATGGGAAATTCATAGAATTCCAATTTTGATGAATAAAAGACTACCATTCAGCTGGAAACCTGACCTGTATGACAAATGGTTTTTGAGTTTCAGAATATAGTGAAACTTCTAATATAACAGATTTTGTTGCATAAAACTGGGATGGTGAGTTTACATGTCTCAGTTTACACATCTTGTGCAATGACTTGAAATAGCACTGTCTCCTCTTGAAAATTCCTGGAAAATGTTCTGAAAGTCAGCTGAAGTCTAGAGCAGTCTAGGAAAACAAAAGGCAGTCGAGAGGCTTTCAAGAAACTGCACCACTGTGCCCAGAGCGTGACCAATCTGAGAAAAAGTGACAATTTAGGAACCCTGTTAAAAGTCTGACAAAGGCATTGTTTGTATTGCAATATTCTTCTCTTATAAGGCAGCTTTATGTACTGGGCTTATCAAAAAACCAATGAATACAACAGGTAACTCGCCTCCATGAGGTGCCAGCAAACATATATTTATGCTAGAGATGGGTCTACACCAGAACTTCAGGCATCAACTCGCACAAACTTTGGGAAAATTTTGATCTGAATTATATTCTTGCTAGGCCTGTCCTTTAGCAAGAATTTAAGAACCAGGAAATTCAACTTCCATAAATACTCTAGGTCAAACTGTTGGACCAGAAGCAAAGATTCTGATTATAAACTGGAGAAACTTGAGCACTTTTCTATTCAAAAGCATGGGCAGAAAAAGAGGTAACAGTGGGAGTGAGGAAAGAAAACTTGCTTACACACTTCCAGATGGATTGTTTTCATAAAACTATCTTCCTGGAGGAGAAATTTTCAAGTACGACCTAGTAAGTACAAATTCTTCCAAGAGTTCAAGACCTCGATCTTGCCAAATGGCTTTGGACAGATAATGTGGCTCCAGAGAGGTGCCAGGGTGTGTCTGCATTGTTCTCATTGCATGAGCAGGGCCTCAGTCATTTGGAGTTTTATTCTGAGACTGTTGGAAACAACTGAGAGAAGCACTGACCAATACAGCACCAAGCAGAAGGTGGAATAATGGATGTCTACAAGTCCTTGAATTTGTAGACACAAGAAACCAGAGGGAGGTTCTCAGCAACGAAGTGGAAGACAAAGAAGAAAAAGACAGACATGAAACCTATCCTGCTGTCTGAAAGGATGAACCAACATTTTCTGTAACATCTCTGAAACTGAATGATTTAACTGGAGAGCTCCAGATGTAGATGCATTTTGTTCATGACTGCTGCAGTTATACCGAAAGAAGCTGATTATAGGATCAGGATGTACTGGGGAAACTATCAATAAAAAACCGGATTGATGGATTAAACTTTGTCTGAAGAATTTAAAGGAAATATTCATCTCTGAATTAAATGAAATATTGCTAGTACACATATTAAAAGCTCTCGACTTTTTTCAGACCATTGTAAGCTATGCTTTGCTTATTAACAGTAAATCCTTGTTGTGATGCCCACAAGTACAACTGTGTTTTCTTTGACACCACCTAATTGATAGCATTGCCAGAATAATACTGAACAGACAGAACAACCCTTTCAAATTTGCACACAGATACAGATGCCAGAATCAAAATTATAACCGAATGAGATAAAGATGCAGAGAAGGGGTCTAGATGAAATGCAGGGGTGGTGCTGGGGATAGATCGTACTAGAGATTGGAAATCAACCATCTTTGTGTAGTAGTCATGGTGAAGAGTGGATTAATCCATACAACATGATCCACAAAGAACACATGTGTATCTCCATAGATTAAAGGCAACATTTCCAAGAGTGATCACTGATTTTGGATGTCTCTATTTTTTCAGTGCCCAACTTGGACAGGATGTTGAGCACAGGAAGCTTCTTTTGACTTCAAGTTGAAATGTGCTTTGAGATATTTGTAAATGGTATTCACGAGAGACCCTCTGAACCCTCTATGTTTATGCTAGCAGAAAAAGTGAATCTACTATTTTCAGTATTAGTCTGGTTTAGCAACTCAGATTAATGATGAGTCTTTGGAGACTCATTACTATGTTTCCAGTTATGAACATACCATGCACATTGGTCAGATTCCATGTCAGGTGTTAACAAATGATTGAGCAGGTTACAAAGAAGCAACACTAGAATTTGCACTAGAATTGTAGCAGCTCCCCCCAGGCAGAGGCGTCTGATCTATGTGGATAAACAGGGGAGGGTGGGAACTGTACTGCCAGAATGAGGTAATCAAACAATTTTCAGCACAGCAAGGATAACAGTGAGCCCTTGAAATAGCAACGCTTACAATCACAGACTAAAACTGTGTCAAAACGATCTTCTCAAGTACAGCTATATTAATGTATAAGTTAGAGAGGACTTACACAGGTTACTTCCTTCTGAATAAAAAAGAAGTTGTGGCAGATGACTCTACCTCTTCTAAAACTAAAATGGTCTATACAGGTGAAAGTTGTTATACAGTATAACTGTGCAGGTATCTTGTACAGCAAAACTCTCCATAAAGACAAGGGGAAAAGACAAAACACTCCCCCCCCTCCCCCCCAAAAAAACCTTCTGACTTTTGGAAGATGCCGGACTCTTTACCCAAGCTGCAAGCTGTATCAAGGATGAAATTCACCCTAACCCTGGGAGCCCTCATAAGTAGGGGTCTACTTAAATCGCGGAGAAACACACATTTTTCACAGCTTGGTCATGGCATAAATAGCAAATTTCACGGGTGTATTCATATAGTATATATACAATAAGTATTGTACTGTACTACTATCACCTTTACAACGAGGAGTGAAGAAGTGGGTATTTTACCCACGAAAGCGTATGCGCAAATAAATCTGTTAGACTTTAAGGGGCCACAAAACTCCTCTTTGTTTTTGTGGATACAGACTAACACAGCTACCCCCTGATACTTACTATCACCTTTGTAAGTTGCCCTGAATAAGGAAGGCTGATAAATAAATTAATAATAATAAAGTATAATACACAAAGTTGTACATAAAGCTTAGAAATACATATATATGCTTACTTAAATAAAATAGTCCATTTTAATTGTTAAATACCAGCATGCAGCATCCACCAGCAGTTGCAGTTGACATCTTCTGTCTCAGCGGGGTGAATACCCGTCCATACTTTGAAACTGCACATTCTGCATCCACAGAATTGGTAGGAATTGTAAGGTCACATTTTGCCAACTTGTAGAGATTTGGAAACCAATCAGAAACAGAATCCCAAAACTCAGTTGCTTTTACTGGCATCTGGCATTCTTTGACAAAGCTCAGGTAAGCACATTCATTGTCATTATCTTTCTCCCACCCAGGAATTGTTTGAATTTCCTCAGGGTCAAAACACAGAAAAGGCCCCTGATTTGGGTTGAAAAAGCGAACCACACTCAAAAAGTAGGCAGCCGGTTGTTTAAACAACTGTTCTGCTATTGACTGGAACACTTCTTGCCTGCAGCTATTTTCAGTTTGCCAGTCTGAAAGTTGTCGCAATGCCATCTCTCGGATCGGATCTATTCGTTTGTTGTGTGCTTTGTGAATCACAACCTGCCGACTTTCAAACCATGTTAGAAGCTGCATGAACGGGATTGCATTCTCAGCCATGAACTCCACCTGCCTTCCACGTTGCTCAGAGACTCTAGGCAAAGCCTGCGTGCCTGGTGTGATTTGAAGCGCCCCGCACACGAAGTGCTGCTGGTGGTATTTAATATTCTTTGCATGGTGGGAAGCAACTACATTAAACCATGAATTTCACCTTGTAATCACCTCAGGTGGAAGCATCATTGCTTGGCTGCCACTTTGATTGGCCATGGACTCCTTGACTTGTAGTTTACAGCTTAGACAATGCTTGAATATTTTTTTAAAAGAAGAATCCAGCATATATCCACAGCAAGGAAATGTCTGCACCAGATATCAATGGCCATTAAAAGGAAATGTGCATTACAGGTAACATGAATTACGCTGGGCATCATTCCTTGCAGTACATCAGAGAAAGCTTTGCACATGTACATCAAGTCAGAGAGAAATGCTGAGACCTTGCTGAAATCTAAGCCGTAGTTTATAACAACCTTTACTACAGCTTGTGATTCAGTTGGAAAATGTACTGACTCAGGCTGAATGGCTCCATTAGGAAAACAGGCATACAGTCGTCTTTCCAGCTGCCAGGCACAAATAAAAAGTGGAGTATGTACATATCCTGTGCATTTTTTTCTTCATCAGCTACAACTGAAATGGAATTATATTCCACCAGCACAGATTTTGTAGACTGAATATGCTTCGCGATTACTTCTGCTAGATAATCTTGGCAAAATTTGTTTGCACATGGGAAACTGCCAGCATTTGGTACGTGCTTTCTAAAGTACTCTCTTCATTTCAGATTATCCCTTTGTTTCTAAAGGTATATTGGCAGCAGTGAAGGCCTCCACTAGCTCCACTGTAGTTTTCTTTTTCTGAACTACTTTCAGTTGTTCTTTTAAACATTGTGGACACTATCGCTAGTTTTGTGTTCTGATCTGTAGCCTCTGCACATGCTTTTTGTTTAACAGGTGATTCAGAATCAAAATGACGATTGATCGCATTTTTTCTGAACAAACCTGGAGTCACACTGCAAGATGAACAAAAGTTTACCACTGTCTGCATGTAAGATTCTTACTAGGTACTGCTTCACACAACCCAAAGCTGAAAGATTTTTTGCCTTTTTTTGATTTGTCAGCCATCTTTATATGCAATAATGATCTTTTCACTCGACCTGATGACTGTCGTGCTCACTTATTGTCATAAATGTTGACACACTCTCAATCAACGATCTACTATAATGACTGCCATGCTCACTTTAGTCTATGTCATGCAACTTGACAGACACTCTCAATCAACTACACACTATGATGATTGCAGTGATATTACATTATAGTCAACTGTTTTTGCATTGTGGTAATCACAGAAGTTTTGCAGCACATTTATGAATAATACATATTTATATTTTGAAGTTTAATTTAGCAAACAATCCCATATTTCACAATTTCAGTGAAATCTGTAAAACGGAGAATTAAGTAGGCCCCTATTCATAAAGCTCTATACATCACTTACATTTTATGTTAAGGACTTATGTGTGGCTTAGGTAGTGCATAGAGCAGGGATTGGCAACCTTTGGCACGCGGCCTGTCAGGGAAAGCCACTGGCGGGCTGGGACGGTTTGTTTACCTGCAGCATCCGCAGGTTCGCAGCTCCCACTGGCCGCGGTTTGCCGTTCCAGGCCAATGCAGGCTGCGGGAAGCGGCATGGGACAAGGGATGTGCTGGCCACCGCTTCCTGCAGCCCACATTGGCATAGAACGGCGAACCGCGGCCAGTGGAAGCTGCAGTCGGCCAAACCTGTGGACGCTGCAGGTAAACAAACCGGCCCAGCCCACCAGCGGCTTTCCCTGACGGGCCTTGTGCCAAAGGTTTGCCGATCCCTGGCATAGAGCCTTGTGCTGAATCTCAGCACTGGGGGAAATTTCACCTTGAGAGAGGAGGAGCTTGCAAATAATTGGTAAATTCTACATTTACAAACTTTTAGCTTTGAAACTAAGTTTCAGGCTAGGCCTACACCACACAATTAACGCAGGTGACTGGCACTCAGGTCTGAGCATTCAAGTTAGCATAGCCCAGGTTTGGGCACTTCCATAGCAAAGTCCTACCTGTGTTACTGTGTCCTCACTGTTTCTGCACTCACTCACGTGCATATGAGTGCATAACCAATGGCTCTTTGGGCTGAGATGTTCTAGGATTCTTTCCCAGTCAACTGTGTCAATTGAAAGAGAATCTGGGAAGGGAATTGGAGGAATATCAGTATTTGAGTGATTTTATCTGCATCCTCACTGAAAAGTGAATGGATTCCAGGCTGAGATAAAGTGAAGGTAAGCTAGCCTGGGTTAAAGCACCCCAAACCCAGGCCAGAGGTTTTTCTGTGTGCATAGTAGAGGAAGTTAAGGCTATAAATCGGGTAAGAGCATGAGTTAATTGTGCAGTGTAGACATACCATCAAAGTCTGTACTATCATGGCTTTTCATCTCTCACAGCTAAACAAAATTACACTCAGATTCTCCTCTTGTTTTCTTTAGTTCTTCAATAAACAATATTTTAAGTTTGAATCGGACTGTTAATGTTGGGGTACAGGTGCTGACTGAGCACCCAGAAAGAAGTAAATCTCTACTTATAGGTAATCGAGTGGGCTAACAGGTCCAGAACTACTCTGGCTCAAAAAACAGGGGAGGGGCCTTTGGAGGATCTGAAATCTCTGTCTAGAGCTAGAGTCCCATGCTGACATACAAAGAGTGTACACTCTCAAACTATAAGGATCCTGGTGTATGGTTACAGGAATATAGATCAAACTAAGGTCTTCTAGTTAAAATAAACAAATGCCTTTAGACCATTAAAGCGATGTTCCAAAATTATTCAATTTAAATAATGTATTCTTAATCATGTATCCCATGTTGTAGAAAAACAGAGGCCAACCTGCCATAGCATGAGAACAGAGTAAAACACAATGATAAATATACAACAATACAGAGGTATATAGAGGTCCAGTCTAGACAAAGGAAATAAATTGTGTTTGAAAACATGTTAGGTAACACGATAGCTAACAAGTTTTTAAACATGACTTTGTACCTACCAATGACACAACACCTTCAGTAACATATTAGCTGATCATGGTCAACTCTAGAAAGGAATCTAGGGCTTTTAAACACTGCTGAGACTGTTTCTTGTTTATATTAAGGCCGGTTTACAACTCTATGGCAGTGTAAAGGATCGTAATCTCATTTTAAGGCCCCCTTACATTGCTCTAAGAGGGGCCACAGGGTAAAGGAAAACTAGGCCCCTGTCTTTGTTTACCCTAGATGCTATGTGGTGTTTCAAAACATGTTAATTAACATGTGTTAGCTATCATGTTTGCTAAACACACCACATTTTCCTAGCCTAGACAGGACTGAGAACTATAGCGTATAGTAATGGTCAGGAAAGTATACAAAAATAAAATAGCATAAATTTGAAAAAAAAATACAAAGTGGAAATAAAAGGTTAAAATAATATTCATTAAACTGCTGTGGTGCTGAGCAAACATTATTGAATTGAATGGTTTTGCATATAACTTGACAAGTTGCTAATAACCACTGCAATATGTTTCATCGGCCATAATGAAACCCACACCAAAATCAACCCAAACCCCAGTGTTCTGTTATCAGGTAGGCCCATTCTACATACTTATCAAGAGCTCTGTCTATCTCTCCTGTGAACGAAACTTGCTATTTGGGCCTCACTTAACATTTTCAGAACCTGTGATTGTTTGGGGATAGCAACATCAGCTGAGGTGGCCAACTCACATCTGTATCTGAAAGGCCCTTCAGTAAAGGCATTCCTCAGTAGAACATCATTGGAGAAACATTGTCAAATAGCTCCATCTCACCTACAATAGCTACTACATGGATGCACATGTTGGAGAAAGTGAGCAATTTTAATGTAGGTTATTCAGATATCTAAAGCATAGGTAGATGAGTTAACAGATATAAAATGAAATAATGGATGTAAAATGGTCATGACCATCAGTTTCTGTGCCTTATTACTTACATCTGACTTCTATTGGAAGGTTAAAAAGCAAAAAAAAATTACCATTTTAATAGTGGATCATCTTCCATCCATATGATGTGAGAACTATATAGTCTGCCAATTTAGAATTTTGGGCAGGAACTGTGTAGTCTCTTTATTTTGTTCAGTTCTGAGTACACTGACAAAACTCACTTAAATAGTTCACCAAAGCACAACACACTAAGGCTTTGATCTAGCAAAGCTCTGAAACATGTATTTTAAGCATCTGAGTAATATCGCAGAAGTCCCAAAGGGCTGTTCACATGCTTAAAGTTAAACATATGCTTAAGTGCTTTGCTAAATGGCTATCTAAACAGTCATACTATAGTTCCTTGCCCACATACTTCTGTATGAATCATTAAAATACTTTAGATTTCACATAAAAATTAAGAATACAGTACAAAGCTGGAAAACAATTACTCCAGATAGTAGGGCCCCAGAAAAGGGAAGTGTGCACAGAGTGCAACTCATGCAATTCTGGTAAATGTCATTCTGCTGCTTCTTTTAGGCTGTGTCTACACTGCCACTTTCAGTGCTAAAACTTATGTCATTCAGAGGTGTGAAAAAACACACCCCTGAGCAACAAAAGTTTTAGCGCTGAAAAGCGCCAGTATAGACAGCACTTTATTGCTTGTTCGGGGTGTTTTTTTTTTATCACCAGGAAAGCTCTCCCCCAGCGATAAAGCGCGTCTACATTGCCCACGTCACAGCGCTGCTGCGGCCGTGCTGTAACGTGGGTAGTGCAGACATACCCTTAGAGAAGCTAAGTGCAGTTCCTACTGGAAGAGAGTGAGAAGGGAAGAGGTTGGTGCTGCTCCCTCCCCACAGTCTTTCAAAAACGGTGCTGACCTTGGATGTCACTGAGGGCTTGTCTACATAGGGAGTTATTCCAGAACAGCTATTCCTGATTATTCCTGGCACATTTACCAGATACCTAGATGGATGACTAAATCGCGTAGACAGACGCTCATATCAAAGATGTGTGGGACTCTCTGTCTACCCATAAAAAATAATCTAGAATAAGGCAGGATGTGAATTTAAAACTCATTAACTATTCCCAATTAACTATACCTGATTAACTGCATGTGTGGATGTTCTTATTCTAACAGAAGAGTGCCTTATTCTGAATTAGTTTAATCCACTTTGAAGTGAATTAAGCTAATTTTGAATGAAACATGCTTATTGCAGAATAAGAGTGTCAACATGAGGAATTAATCAGAAATAGCTATTATGCAGTAACTCCATGTGTGGACAAGCCCTCGGTGACATTCAACAATTACAACATCTAAGTAGGTTTTACAGTCACTAAAAACAAAGTTGAATTACAGTATATTCATGTTTGGTGTTACCTTTTAAAACAGAGCTTCCAAAAACAATTACACATACTAGTAACTGGTCTTTATCCTTCGTAAGGAACATGTGGAAAACTATTAGGCTCATGATGCAAAAATAAAACAAAACAAATGGTCTGCATTTACACGCGGTAAATACTGGTAGATGTTCATAAACGACCAATTTCACAGTCTTGGGATTCTGCTCAATAAAGAGGAAAATAGTCCCTCTAGTGTACTCTTCATGTAGAGGAAGGATTGAGTTTCACAGAGTATTGCCATAAGAAGTTACAAAATAATATTATAGCCAGAGATACCAAAGTACTTACAGAAGTTACAGTGAATCTGCACATTCCTCCAACCTACATACAAAGGTGCCTGAAGACACCATTTCAGGGCAGATGAAAAATATTGAGCAAAGAAAGTTACTGAATCCTGAACAATTTAACAAAGTTAATAAAAATCAGTTCTAATACACAGATTTTGTGAATGCATATTTTTAATGCACCATTTTGATGTGGCATTAGATACTTTCATTTAGAAAACTGTAACACGTGCAAGTCTGGTGAACAGAAAACTCTTTTGTAGTAACGACAAGATTCGCCTTACATATTGTGCACTGACAAGACACTCAGGACATGTGTTTCTGTACAACAGAGCATGCACAGTCTCTTTCTTTCAAAGCATTTTTTTCATAGACATCAAAAACTAAAATATTCACTTTTATCACTATTCAAAGCAGTGAGTAGATATTGAATCATATATTTAAATAATTGTGGGTGGTTTGGAAACATAGGTTAGAGTTGAAAAGACCTGCATGTGAGTATACTAAAGTATATGCTGCATCTAGGAAGATTTATTATATATTACTGCACTAGTTAGCCGCCAACCAATGTTAGATAAACTAACATTCTAATGGGTTGGGGGGGGGGAAACAAATCAGCCTGTTGGTGTGTGAACTGGACAAATCTTATCTGAATTAGAGGAAACATAATGTCTTCCTAACCACATCTGAATATTAATTTCTGCTTTAATGCCCTAGGCAAAAAAACAAAACAAAAAAAAACAGTTGAATGATAGTTGTAATTTTAATTTATAACTTTTAAAGTCATTGTTCTGGGGAGAATAAGCTAAGCTATTTTTATGAAGTATGTTCTTCTGCTGATTACACTGGAAACAAAATTAATATTTCATATATAACATGTATGATAATAAAACTAAGTTATCTTTTTCACCTTTATTTAAAATGAGAGTTTCCCCTTTTGATGCAAGAGGGGAATAACACTGTTAAATGTGTTATCTATGAAGCTCAAATTATCTATATAATAAAATAATTGTAGACTATGGTAAAAGGCTTTCTCATATGCAAATCTCTATCATTTTTGAAATCTCAGTTTCCTTGTGACTTTTCCCAAGGTCCAAAGTGAAAAGCTTAGTCATATGTCCTTTAAACAGTTATATCCCATACTTACGAGGGAAATAAAATGATAAAACAGCGTATATTCATTTACTGTGTTTTAGATACCAATGGTATGTCTACACAGCAGCTGGGAGGTGTAATTTCCCAACACAAGTAGATAGATGTATGCTCCTTAGCTCTGCTTGAGCTAGCGCCTAAAAAGAGCAGAGTGGCCGCGGCAGAATGGACAGCAGTTCAGCCTAGCCATCTGAATACATTCCCAGGGCACTGGGCAGGACTGCACTCGGGCGGCTAGCACAAGACACCACCTCTGCGGCAGCACCCATGCTTCTTTATTTTAGATGCTAGCTCAAGCAGAGCTAGCGCGCAGGAGCTGGGAATCACTCTCCAAGCTACTGTGGAAACAAATCCTTTGAGTTGTAGATGGAGTCCGACAGGATTGTTTCCATATAAAGTAACTGATATTCCAGTCAAGAAATAGAAAGATCCCTGTTTTAAATGCATATGCACACCTTAAAAAGAACACTAATCCTGTTAGAAATTAAAATCTCTGTTCTGCGATGCCTGGCAGATTATTAGCTCCTGACCTCTCCTTCCCCTACTTTATCACGTTCCTATCAGCCACACGCAAACATATACACAGATTGCTAACAAAATCAAACATGTTATCGTCAGTTTCAAAGACAACTTGCACTCAACCATAAACAAGATTTTGAGCTTCTAATGTGCCTTCATCTTCTGATGAAGGTCATTTTAGAGACCAGTGAGAAACTTCTGAACTAAATTATATCAGTGAAATCTCAAAGGATCCAAGTTTTTAACATTTTAATTAGCTCCAAGTACCAGTTAATACTGCACAGAAATGGAATCAATATCAAATTAAAAGTATAAATTGTCAGAAAAACTGCAAGTGTATTAAGCATACTAATCAATGTAAGCACTTTGCATGATGGCCCAGACCCTACTTCCACTAAAGTCAGTGGGAGTTTTGCCACCAAATTCAATGGAAGTAGTATCAGACCCTATACATTATATGTTGTTTTATAATTTTTAGTTCCATTTGATTTTATATCCTTTATTGAATACTTTGAGTTTTCAGTCAAAGACTGGATTTGTCATAGCAGATAAGCTAGAACAGCTGAGGTCTTGCAGTGCTTTTGCAAATTACATAAAGGTATATATTTGAAAGCAAGGATTATCATATTAGATTTAAGCCTTATCACACTCTCTATTATGCTTGTGGAACCTCATCAAATTCAATATATAAAATAGGCATCCAATTTTAAAATGCATCTGTTTTTAAGATATCAGTCTTGAATTAAACAACTGGCCTTTTTTTTCTTAAAATATTTCCCTAGCCTGAGTCACATGCAAACACTTTTCCTTTAATGCTCCATTTGGGAGGGTGAAAATCCTGCATCTGTATTCAAATTAATTTCCTAGTAGTATGTCTTACTCAGAAATCAAAACATAAGAATGGGTTACTAGCATAAGAATACATGAGAATCTTCCAGCTTATACTACATTTCCAACTCATTTGTTTTATATCAAGTAAGCTCTCTATTATTTGAATCAAATACAGAGATTCAATAGGAAAATTAACATCTATATAACATGCTAAAACTTCCTCAAAAATCATCCTGTCATCCATTAAGACACTCAATCATAAATGGCACATAGTGGCACCATGATGAAATTTAACTGAACCAGTCTTCCCTCCTTTGTAAATAGCACAGTAAGTGCCCGTTCTTACTGTGCAGCTGCAACATTTAAATAAATGGCATTTTAGCAAATGGCATACTAATAGATGAGCATGCAATACCAAAGCAAACACTTTTTTAAAGTACTTTTAAAATGTTGTCTACCCAATATTAGCTACTAATAAGATCTCTATTTTAAAAGTGATCTTCAGAAGCAAAAGCCTGACTATACACAGTGTTTTCACATATACAAAGTAAACAATCTGGAAAATGATTTTTTCTCTGTCTTTACATTATAGTAATCATAGGCGTGATTTGTAAAAACTGTAAATAGAAACTTTTCAGATATGTGTGATTTTTCAATTGATGATGTCCCTATATTCACTAACATACCAGTAAAAAAATGCCAAACATTCAGAAAACTCACCCTTTAAAGAATTCCACCCTTAATTTAACTTTATAAGAAAAAGCATACACCTTTCTTGGCTTTTTTTGGGTGGAGGGAGGAATTTGAATTTTTCTTGAAAAACTAGTAGTAATTCTATATTTGAATTCTGAGATTTGCATTTGTATATTTTTGCCCTACTACTGTCACATGTAACAACTAAGATTCCTATAACTGAAAAAAAAATAAAGAAAATATATTTGTCTATATTTTTCAGGCGGTTTTTTGTGCATTTGACAGCATTCTGTGTATAGTCTTCCCACTGTTTCCTCTGTATTTAGTTAATTTTCACTGTTTCTGTGAGAGACAAGGTGGGTTAGGTCACATCTTTTATTGGACTAACTTATGTTGGAGAGAGAGACACGCTTTCGAGCTTGCACAGAGCTCTTCTTCAGGTCTGGCTGAGTCTTATGCAGAGCAAGGGAAGGGGGCTTCCAGGGGGCTTTCCCCCCCCCCCCCCCCGCAATTCAGAAAATGCGATTGTAAAACCACAAAAATTGACAGGGGACTCCAACGCAGATGCGGTTCCTGCAATTACTTTTAACTGACTAGATTTCAGGTTGACGGTGTCCATTTCAGCACATCAGGCTAAGCACACAGAGACAATTCGTCCAACAGTTAATGTAGCAGGGCATTTTATATGGCTGCAGCAGGGTCACTGTGATCTCAGAGGCCCCGCCACACACCCCCTTTAAACCACGTGCCTCGAGCATTAAAGAAACTGACACGGGCCAGCAGAGAGGAGTCACCCAAGTTCATCTAAACAGAGAACCCCTCTCCCAGCCGAGAAGCCGCCTGCTTCGCTAGTACACATGTGGAGGCAGCGTGGGTCACTCTCAAATTAGCAAACATCAGCTACCGGTTCAGTCAGCAGCAGGTGCTGGGGCCCGGCCAGCCAAGCAATAAGAAGAGGAGTCTCACCAGAGCTTTTCAGGAAGCTCATTGGACTCCGGTGCCTCCCACGTTTAATATTTAACTGGAGAACCGTGCAAGGCAGAGTTTGCCTGGCAGATGTCACCCCGAGGAAGAGGAAAGTGCAAGGCGAGAAGCTGAAATGGTTGAGAGGCCCCAGAGTCCAAGGTCTCTTCCCAAGATCTGCTTCTTGCATTTCAAAGGCAGGAAAACACCTATCCCCCGGCTAGTACACTGACGAGCCCGCTGCCTGCGAAGTGAGGAGCTGGGATCACGGTACTGTGCTCCAGGGACATTGCACTAAAACGCTGCTCCTCAGCGTTACGCCAAGAGCAGTTAATTACTTTTATTCCGGGCTAGTGCGCCTCGCTCACACATCGCCCCTCCGACCAGCCCGCCTGCCCGCACCATCCCCCGCCAGCTCCCCCGCACCGAGCTCCGGGCAGCGCACCGGGGGGGCCGCACATGGGCCTGCTACTGGGTTTACCTGGCTGAGCGCAGTCCAGCTTCCCCCCGCCCTCCCCGGCACCCTCTCTGTACCTTTACCCCGGTACCGCCTCCCGAGAGCCTCCCTAGCAGTGATTTCCCTACACACACCCCTGAATTTCCCCAACACCCCCCAGCTTTCTGAACTAGTGACACCCCCCTGTAAATTCAACCCTCCCCCCTAATTTCAATTCCTGAGGAAACCACTGCTCCCTAGCTCCCGTCCTGAGTGCCACTCCGGCCCCCCGGGGCACCTCCCTCGGGGGCACCCCCCTGCCACACACCACCTCACCTTCCAGCCCCCCACCCCTCACTTCTCACCCCCACCCTCTGCTCCCGGGACATCCCCGCACCTCCCCTCCCGGGACTCCCCGCCCCCCCCTCACCTTCCAGCCCCCCTATCCCGCTGCTCCCCCCCCCTCACTTCTCACCCCCACCCTCTGCTCCCGGGACATCCCCGCACCTCCCCTCCCCCACCTCCTGCCCCCCCGCTCCCGGGACTCCCCGCCCCCCCCTCACCTTCCAGCCCCCCTGTCCCGCTGCTCCCCCCCCCTCACTTCTCACCCCCACCCTCTGCTCCCGGGACATCCCCGCACCTCCCCTCCCCCACCTCCTGCCCCCCCGCTCCCGGGACTCCCCGCCCCCCCCTCACCTTCCAGCCCCCCTGTCCCGCTGCTCCCCCCCCCTCACTTCTCACCCCCACCCTCTGCTCCCGGGACATCCCCGCACCTCCCCTCCCCCACCTCCTGCCCCCCCGCTCCCGGGACTCCCCGCCCCCCCCTCACCTTCCAGCCCCCCTGTCCCGCTGCTCCCCCCCTCACTTCTCGCCCCCACCCTCTGCTCCCGGGACATCCCCGCACCTCCCCTCCCCCACCTCCTGCCCCCCCGCTCCCGGGACTCCCCGCCCCCCCTCACCTTCCAGCCGGCCGAGCTGTTGCTGTCGCCCTTATCCTTGAAGTAGGGCACGGAGCGCACCATCCAGTCGTAGATCTGGGACAGGGTGAGCCGCTTGTCCGGGGCGCTCTGGATGGCGCGGGTGATCAGGTCGGCGTAGGACAGGTTGCCCCACGCGTTCCGCCGGGACGAGCATTTCCGCGGCGCCGCCGCCGGCTGCCCCCCGCTCAGCCCGCTGCCCCCAGCGGCCGCTGCCCCGGGGGCCTGGCCCGAGCCCTCCGTCCCGACCCCGGACAGCGGGGCCAGCAGCCGGGCCGCCTCCTCCGGGGCCAGCGCTTCCCCTCCGCCGCCGCCGGAGCTGCCGATAGCCATGGGCGAGCTGCCCCCTTCCTCCTCGTCGTCCTCCTCCTCGGGGATCATGGAGGCCGCTTCCCCCGAGGGCTTGGCCGGGCTCGCCTGCAACTCAGGCCTTTGTAGGGGCCAAGTGCAGGAGCGGGGCCGGCTCTGGGGCTCGAACTCGGGGTCCAGCTCCACGTCCAGGGGGGAGAGGGGGGCAGGGGGAGACGCCTCTGCCATCTTGGCTTCCCCTCCTCCCGATGCTGCTGCTGCTCCTTGTGCTGCGATGGGATAGACAGGTCCGGACCCCAGTCCTCCTCCTGCCGCTGCGGATCAGTGCCTACCAGGCAGCGGGGAGCGAGTGAACATGCCACTCTCCATTAAAGTCCTGCAGCCTCCTGCCTTCCCCCGCCCCCTCTCCCAGCAGACAGCGCACACAGACACAAAATACTACTAATAATCACAAGGCGATCAATAAGGGATCAGGCGAGGCCAGAAGTTCCAGATGCGCCCCTCGATCCCGATGGGTGGGGGGATGGCGCCAGCAACAGCCCAAACGCAGTGGAGTTGGTGCAGCTCAGTGGTGTGTGTTTGTTTATGTTTCACTCCATGCAGCTGCAGAAGTGCTCCACTGGCAATCACGCTGTATCCATCGGAGAAAGACCCCTCCAACACCACCAAGCCTGCTCCCGGCTGCTCTGGCAGACGTTTTCCTTTTTCTCTCTCTCTGTCCGGGGGGAAGAGAGAGGGGTCCTTCAAATTACATTGATGACTTTTTCCTCCTTCAAAACGCCCCAGAGGGAGCTGAAGTCTTAACGTACCTCCAATTGCACACTAGCATTTGCCGTAGTTATGCATTCCACTTTCCAAAAAATATATAGATCTCTCTCTATACAAAACTAAATTTCACAACCAACCGAACAAGGGAAGAAAACGCCACTCTGGATTTTTTACCCTTCTTGCGAGGAAAGCAAAACAAAAACAAATCATATCACCAGTCTTCCAACAGGTCCAGAAGCTTTAAGCCCTCCGTAGGGCTGCCAAGAGGATGGGTTTTGTTCCAGCATCAACACCACATTCATAACCTCCTTGCTCCTGCTGCTGCCATCTTGACAGTTTTTCCCTCCTTCGCTCAAGTCATTTAAAAAACACGGGCAAAAGAGACAGAGAAAGACACATCGGCAGGGGAAGGAGGGAAGGAGAAGAACCAGCAGCAACCTCTATCCTCTCCAGCAAAAATAAAGATCCAGATTCACAGGAGGAAAAAGCAGCGCTGGTGCATGGTTTCCTGATTCTCCTGCTGCTGCGTCTTCAGCTTCTAGTCGCCTTCCCTTTAAAGGCAAAGCAGGAGAAAGCAAAAAAACGCACGATACCTCTGTAAACAGAAGGGGAAAGGCAAATGATCTGCCAGGGAGAAATAATGCTGCTGCTGCTGCAGCTCGCCCGACCAGCCTGTCACCCTGCACTCTACTGACTTCCACATTCCTTCTCCTAACCACCAGCAGCAGCAAGCAACACAAAGTTATAGACGCACGCAGCGAGACTCAACCTAACCATACAGCAGTCTTGTCCCCGCCCACTGGGAGGGCTGATGAGCTAAGCCGCAAGCAGAGGGGCAAGTTTCCAAGCTACTACAGAAACCTGTGTTATCATATAGATCTGTCTCTGTCAACAGCAAATGCTCTGTTAATAGTCTGTCTTTAACTCCTCGAAAGTCGGGACATTCAGAGTGTGTCATATGGTATCAGGCCATGTTTGTTTCTACTACATTGCAAATCTATACAGACTTAAAGAGACACCACCTTATTAACTATATAATATTTAAAAACCCATTGCCTGGCTACAAACATCTTAATTTATTCAAACTAGAGGATGGGAGAACATCTAATTTACTTTTTTTTTATTAATTCACTCTGCCACTGTCTCTGTGTCATCTTGAAGATGTCACTTCTTTTGCTGTACCTCAGTTTCCCCATCTGTAAAATAGGGATTATATGTATTTACCTCATAATGGAGTTATGGGGTATAATTGACTACTGTTTGTAAAGTCCTTTGAGATTCTCATATAGAAGTTGCTGTAAAAGTGCAACGTTGTATTGTTTTGTATTATTATTATACTGTTTGTTTACTTTCTGCATTTATCTCATATTGAACAATGCAAATAGACGAATTAGTATCATTTCTGTTTATAGTAAATTTTAGTCATATTGACTTAAGTGCTCATCCACTAACACATTATTTCAATATTTATTGTTTGTAATCATTTTAGTATGTAACATTTGGGTTGTAAACACAACAGGTTTTTTTTTTTGGTTTTTTTTTGTTTTGGTTTGGTTTTGTTTTAAAAACTGTTTTCATTGTAATTTTTGTTCTACATTCATGGAGTGATTTCATTTGATCTTAAACTTTGTTAAAGTTATTTTTAGAAAACCTATATTTTATGCCAAATATAACATGACAGTGTTGCTTCAAAATTTCATTCCGCACTTTGAGTGACTAGAGGAACATGTTCAGACATGTATTTATATGCATATAATTCCACTTGACTTCCTCTTTGGAGTACATACTGTAATAGAAACCACTCCTAAATAGCTCAAAGGAAGGCTCTGTTAATTACTTCTACAGTTTGGCAAAGCCAATGGGTATACCAGATATAGAACTAGTAACATAAATGTAGGTATAAATATATAACATAGCAACATAAATGTATTAGTACTGCACAGATTTGTATTTACTTTTTAAAATTCAATCTAATACAAAAATAGCATCTTCCCAAGTACCAGTTATAGATAACTGTCTATTAAAAAATAGGTTTGTTTCTAATGTGTTTCATGGCAGAAGAAAAAAATAGAATTAGCTCAGAAGACAAATGAAATTATCATTGGTTTATTTATAATTATGAATTAGCAATAGTGTTTGAAATAATTTGATTTTAAATGGTTATAAAAAAGTGAGGCTCTGATGCTGCATGCCTTTTTCAGTAAGTCAAAACTGGGTATGGCTTTCAGAATGTGGCCCTAATTATGTATTTTGTCTCCATTACAAATCTAAGTGGCTCTCATTAGGAGTCTTTCACCATTATTTTATTATAGGGGACAAAACTTCAACAGATATGGGATATAATTTAGATGTCAGCTACAAGATTTAGTACATTTTAATATGGATACAAGTAATCCTCAATTTTCCTGATGGAATGGGGACATTGAATTAATTGGGATAAACATAGGTTCCAACAACAAAGGGAAATTTCAATGCAGTTAACACACATCTCAATACATGACCCCATTTAAGATCATCAAGGTTTGACTCTGTGGGCATGTCTGCAGAGGCCACCTATAGGAATTAAAGGGTAGTTCAGTCTCTGATAAGGATATCACCAAGAATACAGTTGTGACACCGATATTTGTCTGCTAAGAACTAAGCTAATTATTAGTTTGTATTATTTATAATGTGGTAGCACCTAGGATCCCCAATCATGGTTCAGGACCCCATGGTGCTAGGCACTCTACAAAGAGCTTAGACCACCAGTTCATCTCTGAGCAGTCACTGAATGGTAAGGACCTTCAGTAGTTCACAGGCTGGAACCAGTGACCTATAGGTGATAGGCTCTCCCTCCTAATATTCCCTTGGACTATCCAGTGACTGGGGTGTGCACTGAGATTTTTAAACATAGTTCCTACTATTTAAGAAAAGTTTATATAGCTCAGTATTCAATGAGACCAGCATTGTATAGTTGGCATTAATTTTCCAGAATTACCAGTAGGGTTAGGCCCACTTTCATTTTTTCCAGATTCACATCAGAAGAAGAGACCAGGCTTCCTTTTTGACAACCAGGGCACAGCCCTGGCATGGACTGAAATGCTTAGTTACTTATAATCTCTTTTTTAAATGGTCCCTTCTGTACTTAAACTCTATGAAATCTATGAACTAGACTATTTGTTAAAATCTAAATTGTCTGGCACACCTTCCATGTCAATAAATATCTTCCAAAGGAGATCAAACAGAAATGTGTTGTAAAGAAAACTCATATTTAATGGAGAATGGTGAGAACACAGGGGAGTAGGAGAGGGTAGGAAGCAGACATAACTTTGACTCTGCCCTACCAACGTATTTGGAGGCATAGTTATGCTGGCATGCGGGGCACTCCAAAAGAGATTGGCCTCATTGTGCTAGATGCTATTATATACACTATATATGTGTGTTATATGTATAGATGGTAAGAGCCAGATTATGTCCCAAAGAGTTTACCATCCAAGCAGGCAAGATAGACAAAGTATAGGAGACAAGAAGTAGCATTATCGCTATTATATAGATGGTGAACTGGTGCACAGAGAGATGAAGTGACTTTTCTGAGGACACACAGGAAGTCTATGGCAGAGCTAGGAACTAAAGCTAATTTTCCTGAGTTCCAATCCAGGGCCTTAACCACAAGATCATCCTTCCTTTTAAAAGTCCACTGACATGTCAGCCAAATAGTCTTTATCAAAGGGCGTTACAACAACCCACCAGTTCTTCATAACTCCACATAGAATTTATTGTCTTTATTGTTGCTGTGTAGAGGAAGAATTAAAAATTAAATTAATAACACCTACAGTTTTTACCTGCACAGACCTCCATATGAAAAAGGGCTAAATGGGCTAAATGCTGCTTATTACAATCCCAGGAGTAGCCCCACTGAATTCAACATGTAAACTGAGCAGAATTTAGCCCAAAGTCTTCATGATCTCCTCACTCTCTTCCTTCAAGTCCCTCCCTAAAACACATTTCTTCACCACTCCATATCTCATCTCAAAATCCTTAATTGATCTCTCATTACAACATAAACACACACACACCCCCTTTGGAATTAACATGAAACATGCCAAACATAAAATTGCTCACTCACTTTGCTCACACGTTGCATCCATTCCCTCAGCTCCATCGATAGGATTTTCAAAAGGGCTCAGTTTACAGGAGTTTTATCATTGGCTTCAGTAGCCGAGCAGAATTATGCCAGCACTGACACCTTTTGAGAATCCACCCATGTATTTTGTCTATTCAGATGAAAACTCTTCAAGGCAGAGCTATGTTTTCCTGTATGGCGCTCTCTCTGCATGTGATCTCCACACATTCTAGCTAACTA
Source organism: Chelydra serpentina (assembly GCA_037349315.1). Classification (NCBI taxonomy): domain Eukaryota; kingdom Metazoa; phylum Chordata; order Testudines; family Chelydridae; genus Chelydra; species Chelydra serpentina. The sequence continues at coordinate 54,110,979 of JBAIAC010000010.1, forward strand.
TTTATTGTAGTGAGTCATGCTTCTACACAGAGGTATGTGATACCACTCTTCCCACATGGAAGGTGGGATTCAGCAGCTTCTGTGGAAACATCCCCTTTCCTGAATTGTGGGGAAGGCTATCTACAAATCCAGAGGCTGGCATGGGTGAGGGAGTATAGTGAGTGAGCAAGGGAGGAGTGTACCGGTTGGGGGCAGAGCTGGTAGGGCTGCAATTTGTCTCCATCCAGCAGAACTTACTAAAAAAATTTAGCCTGATGTTATATTACCTATTTTGCGGAACCTCCTCCAGCATGGGAAACTCTTTAAATGTACAGATATATTTAAATCAATGGTGCACCCTTACCTGGATACTGTGTTCAGTTCTGAGCACCCCAACTCAAAAAAGATAAGTAGAAATAGAGGGGATTCAAAGATGGGTAACAAGTCACAAGAATGATAAAAGACAAAGGAAAACTTCCTTTGTTTCCAACAAAATGGGAAAGACTAGCAGTTTTTACCTTCAAGACGAGACCAATACAAGGGATTAGGATGAAGTTATACAAAATAACGAATGGTAAGAAGGTAGATCAGAAACTTCAGTTCACCACCCTGTCTTATATATAAGAACAATGGAACAGTAAGTGAAACTAAAGGCAGCAATTTAAAAAAGATACGAAAAGATAAAAATAAATGTTTTTTCACACACTGCTGAATTAGAATGTGGAACTCATTACCACAAGTTATAATTAGGCCAAGAACTGATCATTCAAAAAAGGATTGGATATCTTCATAGATAACTAGAATAGCTGTCCAGAGTTATAATAGTAAGGTTTGAAAAAATGAAACACACAGATATTTTTGGAAGGAATATAAATGCTCATGTTTCAGGGCATAAGACAACCTCTAACTGAGGGGATTAGGAAGAAAATGTCCCTATGGGCAGGCTGTTCCATAGCTATCTACTGCAGGGTTTCTTGCACTTTCCTATGGAACATCTGGTATTAGCTGTCAGAGATAGGATACTGGTCTAGATGAACGTCAGATCTGACTTAGGATGGCTGCTCCTATGCTCTGTAGTACAATACAGTTATACAATGAGGCAGCTCTAAACATTTTATTTTGTCCTCATTTTTAATGTGTGTCAACCTGCCTCGTTCATTGCACACCATACAACAAATATGCACACTGAATAAAGCTGAATTTTGCAGTGAATGTGTCCAGGGTTTGCCAGAGAAGGTTACAAGAGCTGTGCCCCACAAACTTTCCCTCTGAACAATGAACACTGTGATTTGGAAGACTAAGGGTGGGTTTTGGCTGTGGATTACTAACTCACCAAATATCCTTATGGGGGGAAGAAGGGAGAGACAATGCAGCGGCAGATGAAATGGTTGCAGTGCTGTGGAAAAGGAAGGAGAATTCCTTCCCCTGACCACTATGGAAACCTCTTTTACCAAGAGGGCTTGGCTCAGGGTTGAGAAACGGGCCCTAAAACTGGGCAGTTTTAAACTCAAATATGCCTGCATCCAGTAGAAAGTATCTGCCACCTTCCACACTGGGCAGGCCCCAGAAACTGCAGTTGCTGGCTCCAGTAGACAGGCTGACCAATCTAACGGAAAGTGATCTACTGCAGAAGGCCCAAAATATACTGTCAATAGGTAATTATAAAGCAGACTGGAGAAGTGCGATCTCTTCTACTCTACAATTCCCAATTACAGTCCAGTCTGCTTCCCACCTGCTGTAGTTGCACTTCCAGAGTTTACCACAGCTCTCAATCTTGTAGTCTTTACTCAAGAAAAACTCTCACTGAGTTCAAATAGTGTTTGGACTGAGTAAGGACCGCAAGAAAAGGACCATTCACTAGGTGGGAGAAGTAGATTTTTAACCATTTATTTAAAACAAGAACCCCAAAGTGTATATAATTGAAGCAATAGCTGTGTTGCCAGCTTTCACAATTTCATTGTGAGTCTTGCAATATTTGGTGTTTTTCCTTAAAGACCCAGACCCTAAAGTCCTATTAAATGAAATCTCACCTTTAATTTAAAACAACCCTACACTCCTAGATCTTATGGTTTCAGAGAAAAGCTTGAAAATGTGATCTGTGTGTATTCTAAGGGCTCAAAAACTAGAAGTCAAATAGAAAGAAACCCACATGCAGGCTCTTTTTTTAACAGCTCATGACTTGGGGGGGGGGGCTGTTTTGTGGATTTTTAATACTAGGGGGTTTGCAATATTGCAATAGTTCAGTTTGTATAGTGGAATTAATCTAAGCTGCTAAAACCTACCAATCTTTAAAAGGGAGAGTCCTTCTTTTTTGCACTAATTTTTAGGACATATCTGAAATATTTCACCTCTATGATGGAAGATTTTGCTCTGTGTATGTAATTCAATGAGGCATTTAAAAACCTCATTTTTTTCACTCAATATTTCGCAGATTGACAGTTCTGATCACTTGCTTGGGTGCTTTATTCATTTCACCAGGACCCCTCAAATTAATCAGGAAATGTGGTTCTGTTCTTGGCTCTGACACTGACTCATGTAATCTTCAGAAAGTCACTTAACCTGTTTATGCCTCAGTTACCCCATATAGGTATAATACCTGTTCATTACTTAATTACCATATTAGTATAATTTAACATTCCCCTTTACCTAGATATTTGAAGACATGATCTCTGCCCTAGGCGCATACAGTCAGTCTGCCTCAGAGGGGTGTTGTGAGGTATTATTTAGGAATGTTTGTAAAGCATTTTGAGAGGCTTCCAAGAAAGTTGCTATATAGAACAAATATCACAATATTATTATTAACATAAATAAAGCACCTTCCACCTGAGAGGCTCAAAAGTGCATTCAGGAACCCTTTGCCCCGCTCCTCTCCTTTCCCCCATGCAGCAGAATTATTTGCAAAGAACTGAGCAGGATGTCAGAGTGCACTGTACAAGGCCGTGAGTTAAAAGCCGCTGGCAAGCACAGAGAGCCTCTCCTGACCCCTGAGCAGCAGGTCCATGGACACTTTCTTGGGGGATGTATACAATATGCTGTACCACGCATGGATGCATCAGCAGTGCATGGAGTGGGAGCTGTAGGCAAGGCAACTCTCTTCACAGCCTGCTCAAGGCTCTGTAGGAGCCACCAGGTACCCGAACTTTAACGAGCTCCACCTTCCCCTCCCACCCGCGCCTCCTCATAGGTCCCTCCCACTCCCAGCCCCCCCCTCACTCCCCGCCCACCAGCTCCGCCCCTTCCCGCCTCTCCCCACCAAGCTAGGCTGCGGTGTGCAAACAGATGATGTCATGCTATAAATAAGCGCGTGACCCCAGGGACCCGCCCTCTCCCAGCATTGGCCGGACGCTGCCATCCGTCCAGGCAACGGCGTTCCTGATTGGTCGTGCGGGGCGCCCCCTCCCCCGCCCATTACAAAATAATAAACAAGCGAGTATCATTAGGCGAGGGGAGCGGGTTGGGGGCTCTAGCGTGTGCCGCCGCCCGGGACCCCGCTGTGACCGGGGAGGGGGCCCCGGCCTGGCATCGGCCGCCCCCTGGCAGCGGCGGGCGGCGCGAGCGTGTCTGTGCCCTGCGGGTGGGAGCCCGGGCAGCGCGGGCTGGGGCCCTGCGGCAGTCAGGCCGCGGTGGGGCACGTGGCGGGCAGGGCCCGGGGGTGGCCCAGCGCTGTGTCTGAGCGCTGCGGGGAGGTGCGTGGCCCGGGCCCTGGGCGGCTGTACAGCGCCCCCGCCGGGCTGAGGCTGGGCGGGAGGCAGGGTCGGGGCAGCCCTCGGCGCCTGTGAGCGCGGGTGGAGAAAAGCAAGGGGCGGGTGGAAAGCTTCGGGCCGGGCTGCCCTGTTTAAGAGGGAGCGGAGGAGAGGCTGGGGCCTGTCTGAACTAGTCCTGTGATTGGGGGGAGTAGGGTTGCCAGGTCAAAAGGGCCCTGGCGGCTCCGGTCAGCAGAGCTGACCAGGCTGTTAAAAGTCCTATTGGCACAGAGCTGGCAGGCTCCCTGTGGCTCTCAGGAAGCGGCTGGCGGGTCTCTGGCTCCTAGGCGGAGGCATGGCCAGGCAAGCACTGGCTCTGCAGCTCCTCTTGGAGCTGACCTTGTCTGTGAAGACTGAGGCAAAAAAAGCATTGAGTACTTCAGCTTTTTCCACATCATCTGTCACTTGGTTGCCTCCCCCATTCAGTAAGGGTCCTACACGTTCCCTGACCTTCTTGTTGCTAACATACCTGTAGAGATCCTTCTGGTTACCTTCATATCCCTTGTTAGCTGCAACTCCACTTGTGCTTTGGCCTTCCTGATTACACCCTTGCATGCTCGAGCAATATTTTTATACTCCTCCCAAGTCATCTGTCCAAGTTTTCACTTCTTGTAAGCTTCCTTTTTGTGTTCAAGCTCACTGAAGATTTCTCTGTTAAGCCAAGCTGGTCGCCTGCCATATTTGCTATTCCTTCTTTTGCACATCAGGATGGTTTGTTCCTGCGCCCTCAATAAGGCTTCTTTAAAATACAGCCAGCTCTCCTGGACTCCTTTCCCCCTCATATTAGCCTCCTAGGGGATCCTGCCCATCAGTCCCCTGAGGGAGTCCAAGTCTGCTTTTCTGAAGTCCAGGGTCTGTATTCTGCTGCTCTCCTTCCTCATTTCTGGCCCCACTCCAGAGCCTGCACCCCCAGCTAGGAGCAGCACCAGCTTTTTTGCCACCCTAGGTGGCGGCGGGAGAGGCTGCTGCCAAAGTCCTGCTGAGGACCCCGGCGGCCGAAGAAGCAGCCGCAGACGTGCTGCCGAGGACCCTGGCGGTCGAAGAAGTAGCCGACAACGACCCGGTGGCCGCCGAGGGAGCTGAAATGCCGCCCCCCAAATCCTGGCGCCCTAGGCGATCACCTAGGGTCACCTAATGGTAGCACCGGCCCTGCCGGTATGTAGTTGTGATAGTTTAATTTTTCCCCAGGAATGCGTTGCCTTTTTACGGGGGGAGGGATAGCTCAGTGGTTTGAGCATTGGCCTGCTAAACCCAGGGTTGTGAGTTCAATCCTTGAGGGGGCCATTTGGGGATCTGGGGCAAAAATTGGGGATTGGTCCTGCTTTGAGCAGGGGGTTGGACTAGATGACCTACTAAGGTCCCTTCCAACCCTGATATTCTATGATTCTATGCCCCCAGCCCAGAGCCCATACCCCAATCCCCTGCCTCAGCCTGGAGCTCCCTCCCACACTCCAAACCCTTCAGCCCCAACCTGGAGCCCCCTCCTGTACCCTGAACCCCTTATTTCTGGCCTATCCTGGAGCCTGCACCCCTAGCTGGAGCCCTCATACCCTCCTGCACCCCAATCCCTTGCCCCAGTCCAGTGAAAATGAGTGAGTGAGGGTGGGGGAGAGCAAGTGACGGAGGGAGGGGGGATGGAGTGAGTGGGGGAAGGGCCTCAGAGAAGGGGCAGGGCAAGGGTGTTCAGTTTGTGTGATTAGAACAGGCCTGCACAACTCGTAAAGAACTCCAAAGAAAACAGCTGAGGGCCGAAACCCCCTGGCCCCGCGGAAACCCCCCCTCTGCCCCCCAGTGCCGCCCACCCCGCAGAAACAACCCCTCCTTCCCCAGTGCTGGGATGTGGAAGCCAGTAGAGGGGGAAAGAAACGGCGCGCATAGAGTGACCAGATCACAGCAGTAAAATAGGACCCGCCCCCTCCCTGCTCGGCCCCACCATCACACCCCTCTTCACACACACCCCCAGGGGTCACTATATTACTGCACACAACAGTTAATCAATTCAGTTGTAGATAAATCTCTGCATTATGCATTTTTGTATAACTTGCCCCACCCCACCACTTGCCTACTCAGCCCCCCCTCACCCCCGTGAGCTGCACAGTGAGCCCACCTACTCACCCCCCCGTGGGCCGCAGAGTGAGCCCACGTGGGCCGCGTGCGGCCCCTGGGCCGCATGTTGTGCAGGCTTGGATTAGAAAGTTAGCAACACATTGGGGTGTATCCTAGAAGGGGCCTAACTGGAGTAAGAGGTATAATGCATGCTCAGCTAACCTGGTGGGATGTACACACCTGTCAGATGTGCCTCTGTTCATCTGCTGTTGCAAGTCAACTTGCACGTCCTTACATGCACGCTTAACTTTCATAAAAAACATAAGAATGGTGATATTGGGTCAAACCAATGGGCCTTTTAGCCCAGTACAGTAGAATCTCAGAGTTATGAACACCAGAGTTACAAACTGACCCATTAACCACACACTTCATTTGGAACCGGAAGTACAGGCAGCAGGAGAGACTTAAAAAAATAAAAAGCAAATACAATACAGTACTGTGTTAAATGTAAATTACTAAAAAAAAAAAAGGAAAGCAACATTTTTCTTCTGCATAGTAAAATTTCAAAGCTGTATTAAGTCAATGTTCAGTTGTAAACTTTGAAAGAACCGTAATGTTTTATTCTTGAGAATTGTGAACATTTCAGAGTTACAAATAACCTTCATTCCTGAGGTGATTGTAATGTTGAGCTTCTATTGTATTCTGTGTTCTGACAGTGGCTTGTGCCAGAGATTTTAAAGGGAATAAACAACAGGGCAAGTTCCAGTGAGCCATTTCCTGTTGTCCATTCCTAATCTCTAACAGTTAAAGGTTTAGGGACACCCAAAACATGAGGTTGCATACCTGACCATCTTGGCTAATAGCCATTGATGGACCTATTCTCCATGAACTTAGCTAATTCTTTTTAAAATCCAGTTATACTTTTGGCCTACAACATCCCTATGTCAACGAATTCCACAGGTTGGCTGTGCATTTTGTGAAGAAGTATTTCCTTATGTTTGTTTTAAACCTGCTGCCTACAGGGCCGGTGCAACCACTAGGTGAACTAGGCGGCCGCCTAGGGCGCCTAGTGGTTGAGGGTGCCTAAAAGCCCGTTCAGGTGAGGAGGTGGAGTGGAGGTGAGCTGGGGCGTGGGGAGGGCCACCTGCATTAACGGGGGGGGGCATGCAGGGGAACCGCTTCCCACCAAGTTCACCTCCCGTCTGTCTCCTCTGCTGAGCACGCCACCCCCGCTCTAATTCTCCTCCAATCGGCGCTGCAAGCCTAGGAGGGGAGGAGAATTAGCGTCGCCAGCATGCTCAGCGGAGGAGGCAGAGTGGAGGTGAGCTGGGGCGGGCTCCCCGGGTGGGGTTAGCTGCCGTGGGGGGAGGGGCTGCTGCAGTGCGCGGGGTTAGCTGCTATGGGGAGGGGAGGAGCTGCTGTGGGGTTAGCTGTCGGGGGAGTGGGGGGCTGTGGGCTGGGTTAGCTGCCACGGGGAGGGGGCTCCCCAGGCGGGGTTGCAGCGGGCTGGGTTAGGTGCAGAGGCTGATTTAAGTGATAGGCTACATACCGCAATTAGATATGAAATTGCAGAACTACTGAGTTCCTTCAGAACTGGGGTGAATACCATCTGGTCGTGGTGACTTATTACTGTTTAATTTACCAATTCATTCCAAAACCTCTTCTATTGACACCAATCTGGGACTGTCCTCAGACTTGTCACCTAAAAAGGATGGCTCCGGTGTGGGAATCTCCCACATATCTTCCACAGTGAAGACCAATGCAAAGAATTCATTTAGCTTTTCTGCAATGACCTTTTCTTTCTTGAGTGCTCCCTTAGCACCTCAATCGTCCAGTGCCCCACTGATTGTTTGGCAGGCTTCCTGCTTCTGATATACTTAAAAAAAATTGCTGGTTTTGTGTCTTGCTAGTTGCTCTTCAAATTCTTTTTTGTCCTGCCTAATTATATTTTTACACTTGAGTTGCCAGAGTTTATGCTCCTTTTTACATGTCAGTAGGATTTGACTTCCAATTTTTAAAGGATGCCTTTTTGCCTCTCACTGCCTCCTTTACTCTGTTGTTTAGTCATAGAGGCATATTTTGGTTCTCTTACCTTTTTTTTAATTGGGTATACATATATAGTTTGAGTATCTATTATGGCGTTTTTAAATAGTTTCCATGCAGCTTGCAGGCATTTCACTCTTGTGACTGTTCCTGTTCTAAATGGGATGTACTGATGGTGGTGCTCTAGCTGAGGGGGCAGCAGTACTGTTGGAATTAGCTAACTAGGTTGCCAAAAAGGAAAAAAAAAGGAGAAAATTGTTACTATGATGATTTTTTTAGATGACAGTCAAGATGTAGAGAGGAAAGTGGCTGCATACTGCTTAGGGCCACTAGGCAGCTGGGACACTGAGAATGAGAGTTAAATTATGAGGGACATTTTAAATGTCTCATAGATTTTAAGATCGGAAGAGATTATTATAATCATCTAGTCTGACTTCTGGTATAAGAGAGGCCATAGAATTTCTATGCAGTAATTTCTGCATGAAGCCTCATAACTTCTGGTTTAGCTGAAGCATATCTTTTAGACATTTCGTCTTGATTTAAAGACTTCAAGTAATGGTGAATCCACCACATTTCAGCATCTGATTGAAACACATGCAGAAAAATTCCCTCATCCTTCGAAGGAGAGACTTTAAACACTGCCTAAAAATTAAGTACCAAATAAAAGTCTCCATTTGAAGGAGACATGAGGCACCTCTCTGTTTATGTAAATTACTGCAGAAGATTTGTTTCATTCCTAGTGATAGTAACAGTGAAAATGATTCTATGTTAAAAGTACAGGGAAATTTGCAGTAAAGACCACCTTCAACAGGCCACTTTAAAGCTTCCCTCAGAGTTTCTAGTATATTTTTGCTCAGCATTTGAATTAAGACTACCCTCTGCTTGCTTGTCCCTTGTGTAGTTGCTTAAAACATGCGTCACTGTATATTGTATCTTTAATTTAGTTATGGTTGGGGTTTGTTTTGAAATTACCGTATTAGTTGCTGTGTTATTAAAACGATTGTAAGTTTTGTGATTGACGTTGAAAGTGTAATTATATTTAATGAGGGGAAAAGTTAAACTTTAATGTCTGACCACTGAAATATGGAGAGAGGATTTAGGGCTCTGAGTGAACATACAGTGAATCTGTCATTCTTATAAGTCCTGGCTGAGCTCCTGCTGAAGACAATGGGAGTCTTTTCACTGAAATAATGGAAGAATGATCAGTCTCATAGATATGAATATGTCTTGACCTTTTCAACTGAAATCAAAATCTGTTGTGGTTTTTTTTGGAAGAAACAGTGACTTTCCTATATTCCACTTAAAATGCATTTCTCCTGTGAAAAATGACTGTAAAAACGAGTGTGAGATTCCCAACATGGGAAATTCTTTATTAGACCCCACCATAATAGATAGAACTGATAAAAGAAGAACTGATCGCAGAATTAAAAATTAATGGTAGTTTAGGTACAAGTGATCATGACTTGATCACATTTGAAATGGGATAGAATAAAGTCCAGACCAGTTATATACTTGGTGCTTTAATAAGGCCAGTTTCACAAGGCTGAAAACAATTATGAGCCAGATCAGCTCAGAGGAAGAATTTAATCAGAAAAAAGTGAAAGATATTTGGGAATTATTTAAGAACACCATACTGATTGCCCAAACAGCCACAATTGAGAAAGAAGGCCATACTAGTTAAAAAACCAACCTGGCTTAGAGAGGAAATGAAGGTAGCTATAAAAAATAATATATAACAAGTGGAAAAAAAGGGAAGTTGGTAGTAATGAACATAATTAGACCATTAGGAATTGTAGAAAATTGATAAGGGAAGTATTTGAATGAAGACTACAGGAGAAATCTCTGGCCAGCAGAGTTAAGGACAATAAGAAGGAGTTTTTAAAATATATTAGGAACAAAAAGAATCCTGACAGTGGTGTTAAATGGAAATGGTAGAATTATCAATAATAATGCAGAAATGGCAGAAGTGTTCAATACATATTTCAGTTCTGTATTTGAGGGAAAAAACAGGTGATATAGTCTCATCATATAGCGATGGTAACACTCTTTCCATTCCACTAGTATCTCTGGAGGATGTTAAACAGAAGCTACTGAAGTTGGACATTTTTAAATCAGCAGCTCGCTGAACCATTAGAGATAATTTTCAATAAGTCTTGGAGTGCTACAAAAATTCCAGAATACCAGAAGAAAGCAAATGTGCCAAATTTTAAAAAGGGTGAACAGAATGAACCATGTAATTATAGGCCTATCAACTGGATCTTGGGCAAGATAATGGAGCAACTGATACAGGACTTGATTAATATAGAATTAAAGTAGAGTAATGTAATTAATGCAAATAAAATGCATTTGTAGAAAATAAATGCTGTCAAACTAATTTGATATTTTTTGATGAGGTTACAAGTTTGGCTGATAAAGCTAATAATGTTGCTGTAATATACTCAGACTACTGTAAGATGTTTGAGTTGGTACCGCATGACATTTTGATTACAAAAATGTTATACTAGAATGGCACACATTAAATGGGTTAAAAACTGGCTGATAGGTCTCAAAATGTAATTGTAAACAGGGAATAGTCATTGAGTAGGGTGTGTTTCCAGGGGGATTACTGACCAGGAAGAAAATAAAAATCATCCCCGATAAAGGTTGCAGATGACACAAAAATTGGGGGAATGGTAAATAATGAAGAGGACAAGTCACTGATTCAGAGCGATCTGGATCACTTGGTAAACTGGGTGCAAGCAAACCGTATGCATTTTTACACATCTAAATGTAAATGTTTCCATCTAGGAACAAAGAATGCAGGCCATACTTATAGGATGAAGGACTCTATCCTTGTTAGTAATGACTGAAAAAGACTTGGGGGTCGTGGTGGATAATCAGCTGAACCTGAGCTCCCAGGGTGACGTTTTGGCCAAAAGAACGAATGTGATCCTGGGATGCATGAATGGGAATCTTGAGTAGAAGCAGAGAGGTTATATTTCCTCTACTTTTGATAGAGGTGCAACCGGTGCTGGAATACCATGTCCAGTTCTGGTGCTCACAATTCAAGAAAGATGTCGATAAATTGGAGATGGTTCAGAGAAGAACCGCAAGAATGATTAAATGATTAGAAAACATGACTCAAAGAACTGTGGGAAGCGGCGCGGGCCGAGGGATGTGCTGGCCGCCCTTCCTGCAGCCCTCATTGTCCTGGAGCGGTGAACTGCGGCCAGTGGGAGCCGCAATCGGCCGAACCTGCGAACACGGCAGGTACAAAAACCGGCCCGGCCCACCCGGGGCTTTCCCTGATCAAGCGGCGGACCAGCTTGAGAACCACTGATCTAGAAGTATCTACATGGGGAACAAATATTGAATAGTGGATCCTTCAATCTATCGGAGAAAGGTATAATATGATCCAATGGCTAGAAGTTGAAGCTAGACCAGTGGTTTTCAACATGTGGTCCACAGACCCGTCAGGGTCTGCAAACTATTTCTAAGATTTCCAAAGGGGTCTGCACCTCCCTTCAAAAAATTTTAGGGGTCCGTAAATGAAAAAAGATTGAAAACCACTGTGCTAGACAAATTCAGACTGGAAATAAGGTGATTTTTTTTAATGGTGAGAGTAATTAATCATTAGAACAGTTTACCAAAGATGATAGTAAATTCTCCATCACTGACATTTTTTAAAATCACGATTGGATGTTGTTCTAAGAGATCTGCTGTAGGAATTATTTTGCGGAAGTTCTGTAGACTGTATTACACAGGAGGTCAGGCTAGATGATCACAGTGGCCCTTCTAGTCTTGGAATCTATGAACCTATTCTATGTGCCTCAATGACTTCCACTTTAAATGTGTTTAATTTAGAAGTGGATAGGTTTGTGTGTGTGTTTAATTGCCAGCCCTTTATACTTTTCCTTGGATCTGGCAAATTAACTTGAATTTGTCCCTTCTTGTGCATTATCAATAATAAAGGTTTTGCAGACCACATTATGCCCTCATTGGTACCTCTGCAATCTTATTGCCTTCAATGTAGTAAACAATAGTCTGGGCACAAAAAAGAACTATAACCCAGCTCACTCTCAGCTGTTTTAGCTCTGAAGGGCTAACAGGAATAAAAAACAGTAAAATCTGACAACTACTTCTTCCTTTTTTTTTGTTTTTGGTCATTGAGATGAGCATATAACTAAATACACAGGGAACAGGTCTCTTCAAGAAAGAAGGTGCCATTTCCAGAGAGTCACATTTCATAATATAAATGCACATTAAGCCTAAAATATATAAATGATGAATTATTGCAAAGACTTGCTTTTTCAAAATGGATTTTTTTTCCTGGCAAAGTAGAGTGGAAAACTGGGGTGGGAGTGTAGTTTGGGGCTGACATATGTTCAAGTACAAGAGGCTTAAGGAGGAATGTATGCTATTCAATTTGCTTGCAGAGGCTTTATGTCCTGTGTCTTTGCAGTAATGATGACACAAGCAGTTTTTGAGTAAAAGGAGGAAGAAATTAATTGTCTAGGCTAATGGCATCCTTGCTAGCTAGCTGACCAAGGACAGCATTTGACTATGAAAGCTGTTAATTCACCCAATTTCTCAGCTGGGGAGAACTCCTGAAGAGTGTGTGTGTACATGTCCATGTGTTGGAAAATCTATTTAAAGCCTTTTAATTGGAAAATTAAACACAAATTGCTTTAAAACAGTAGTGCACCACTTTTAAAAATTAAGACCATATGGAGTCATGTATTACTTTTCAGTGTGTATTCAATCTCTCTGGTGCAATTTTATGTACCCACTAATGCATAAAGTCTTCTGAAGCAGGAATAAAGCATCACAAAGCATGATTTAATGCTACAGGGTCACCAAATCTGTTTCAGATTACTGCCTATATCAATCAGTTGAAAAGAAGGGGGCATCCCTGAACCAATGAAAGTGTGACAACACACAAAAGCCCATAAAGTGGGAAAACTTTGGAAACATGGTACACATATCAACAAAAACATTCCTAAATAGTATTTATGGGACATGCAACATATACTAGTATGAAACAAACTATATTTAAATAATGTGAAGGTTGAGACACAGATTCAGTGCTAATGATACAGTACTTGACCTCATGGGTTTGAATTTAAGATGCCCTAACTTTCAAGGGTTATATTTTCAAATGGTAGAGGCACACTTGTACAGTCACTGTAGCCAAGCATGAAAGTAAGGTATTAGTATGAGCAAATAGGTGTCTTTTGCTTATGATTTTGTGGTAATTTCAAGTGCATATTTTATGCTTTTTTTTAAATTACCTCTGCTTCCCTCTTTATGAAATGCTGTCCAGAGATCTGCTTTGATTTTGACCTCCATGGAGGAATATTTTTTTTCAGTCCTTAACACATAATTTCTACTGCGCCTCCCTCCCAGTTCTGCGTTACAGTGACCTTCCTTGTCCAAATAAGCCTGGATAGGTCTCCCTTCAAACATGTCAACGCTCTGATGTCTCAGCCACTTGGATCACTGTGGAGTGACAGAGGACATGGGACAATCTTTGCCTTCAGGATCAGAGCATTTTCCCTTCACAGCTTTCACGGTTTCTGCCAGAGTGAAGAGCAATAGCTTGGACCTAAACATGGACCCAAGTCTCTAATGTGTCAGCAGAGAACTTTACCAGTTGAGTGGCCTTATCCAATCCTTATTATCTGATAGCATGGAGATGAGTGCGGTGTAGATGCCTGACTAGTTAGATTTTAACATAAAGCGTGTTTTCTTTTTTGTTTGTTGATGGTAGAGTTATTTTGACTTCTTTTGCAATGTCACCTCTACAGTCTCTCAGTGAGCGTGAGCCTTCAGTTTTGTTTCGTATATCTTAGAGAAATTATACTTCTAAAAAAATTCTCTTTAAAAGATTTCAGTGAAGAAAATGATAGGTAATTCTTATACAACCCACCTAGTTATTGAATTAGCATCAAATTCCCACTTAAAGGCAAATATAAATGAAAAAGAGCGGTGTTTAAAAATCATTTTTACATTCGAAGCAATAGACCAGATTTGGGGGGGGAGTGGGGAAGGGATATGTATTTGTTTTCACATCCACCAATAAACCAGTTGACTGGCTCTTCCACTAGGATAGCATTCTCTGTTCCTACCGCAAATTTTGGGAAAAAAGTTAAATTTACTCTATCATGTGAGAAAATCTTTTCTTTTCAGGTTCACTGTAGGACAGAGGCATGTTTGTCAGTGTTTTGTGTCTTTCAATTATCTTAAAACATCACAATAAAAACAGACCTGAGTAACTTCAAAGAGTAAGTTCAAATCTTTATCTTAAAACAACAACACCGAGGATCATTGTGTGCATACTTTATTATTTTTGTTTTGTCTTTCTAGACTTTATAAGCTTCTCTAGATTGTTGACACACAAGCATCATAATATAGCTGTTCAGCCAAAAGTAGGCCATTCAAGTGAATACTTAATTCATATTATAACAAATGCTTTGAGAAGTAATTACTGGGATTAATTTATTTTTCTTCAAATGATATTGCTTAGCTGTTACAAGATATTTTTAAAAATTATTTAAAATCCCTTAAAACTTTCCTGACTAGTCAGAATGTGATGAGTTAAATATCTGTTTCTACTTTGTATTATAAAATATGAATTTTAATGCTACTACTTACCTATAGGTGGCGGTAAGAGGAGGTTACTCACCTGTGCATAATGGACATTCTTCAAGATGAGTGTCCCTGTGGGTGCTCCACTCCAGGTGTTGGTGCGCCCCAGCGCCTTCGCTCGGAGATTTTGACAGAAGTACTCATAGTGCACGCGCGTGACCGGTCTCCTCAGTTCCTTCTTTAGCTACCTCAACTCCGAAGTAGAGGGGAGGAGGGTGGGTAGTGGAGTACTCACAGGGACACTTATTTCAAAGGATGTTAGTTACTGCACAGGTGAGTAACCTCTTCTTCTTTGAGAGATGTCCCTGTGAGTCTTCCACTCCAGGCCCTGGGCTACACTGGGGCGGGCGGGCGGTCGATCTACGATACGCAACTTCAGCTACGTGAATAACGTAGCTGAAGTCGGCGTATCGTAATCGACTTACCTGGCCGTGAGAACAGCAGCGAGTCGATCGCTGCCGCTCCCCCGTCGACTCCACTTCCGCCTTTCACCGAGGTGGATTTCCGGAGTCGACGAGGAGTGCGTTTGGGGATCGATTAAGCGCATCTAAACGAGACGCGATAAATCGATCCCCGATAGATCGATTGCTCCCCGCCGATCCGGCGGGTAGTGAAGATAAGCCCCAGGTGACTTAAAAACAGTGTATCTCAAGGAAGTAGGGACTTCTTCTTCGAGTGCTTGCTCATATGTATTCCAGTTAGGTGTGCGCGCGCGGCGTGCACGATCGTCGGAAGATTTTTACCCTAGCAACACTCGGTGGGCCGGCTGGCGCCCCCTGGAGTGGCGCCGTTAGGTGCCCCGATATATACTGCAGCCGGCCCATCGCCCCCTCAGTTCCTTCTTACCGCCCGTGTCGGTCGTTGGAACAGTGGAGAGCAGCTCGCTGACCTCCACAGCCCTAGCTTTACAGCACTCGTTTATCTTTTAGATAAGTTTAAGTACCGTTAAAGTACCGTTAATTAGTTGTTAATAGTTGTTGTTAGACTCATTGACAATTGTAGCTGGAGATTAGGGGCTTCTCCCCTTCTCTCCAACCCGGTACCGGGCCAATGCCTGGCTCACCGGGATTCAAGCCTTGCTCGGCATGCCAGCGGCGCGGGATCTGATCCAGATGACCGCTCCGGTACCGACCCCGTCTACGGTACCGCCGGTGCGGATCATCACTTCACGCGGCAAACCGGCCATCTTCCACCCGGTGCCGCAGGAGGAGACCAGCCAGCACCAGCCACGTGCGTCTCCAAGGTACCGCTCGCAGTCCCGGCACCGATCACGATCCCGGCGCCGTTCCTACTCGCGGTACCGCTCCAGGTCTCCATCGGCACGGAGGTATCCTGACTCTCGGCGCCGCTCCCGGTCCCGCGGCCGGTCGACGCGCAGATCGCCGAGACGCTCCAGGTCCCGATCCGGGTCACGGTACCGAGAGCATCGCAGGTACCGATCCAGGTCCCGCCCTCGATCCGGCTCTCGACGCCGCTCCCCATCCCGGCGCCGATCCGACTCTCGACGCCGATCCGGCTCCCGGCACCGGACACCATCCCGGTACCGATCCGGCTCACGGCACCGGACGCCATCCCGGCACCGATCAGGCTCCCGGCACCGGATACCATCCCGGCACCGGACCCCACCGAGGAGGCAGACCCTGGCCACGCAGACGTCACTGCATGGCTACTCTGCCCCGCCCTGGCCTTCGCGCTCTGGATCCCGCTCTTCCAGAGCTGGTAGCGACCTCTACGCGGAGGACCGCACCGTCAGCGACCAGGGTCACCTGCCAGAGACCGGGCAGGTTCAGGAGCGGTGGCCATTTTGGACCCCCATGGCATACTATGAAGCCCAGAGGGTACCAGCAAGAGCTCCTACCTCTACCACGTTGGAGCGTCGAGCGCCAGAGGCTACAGTCTCCCGCCCTCCAGAGGCTACAGTCTCCAGGCCTCCGCCAGAGGTAGAGCAGCCTGAAGCGGAGCCCCCACCCATGGGCCCCGAAGAGGTACCTGTCGAGGACCCGCTCGCCCAAGGCCTGTCCTCTTCCTCCTCCCCTGATGAGGCAGTGGCTGGAGCATCATCATCCGGTCCACCCCCCATCGATCTCAGGGACCACCAAGCCCTGCTCCGCAGGTTGGCCCTGAATATGGACCTCCAAATAGAAGAGGTCCCTGAACTGGAGGACCCCGTGGTGGACATCCTGACGACCGATGCCCCCACTAGGGTTGCCTTACCTTTTGTGCGGACTATCCTTGCCAACGCCACATCCATCTGGCAGACACCAGCCTCAATACCCCCCACTGCCAGGGGGGTAGAGAGAAAGTACATGGCCCCCCCGAGGGATTTTCAATATCTGTATACGCACCCCCCTCCGTGTTCGTTGGTAGTCCAGTCCGTCAACGAGAGGGAGAGGAACGGCCAACAGGCCCCGGCGCCGAAATCAAAGGACGCCAAGCGCCTAGACTTGTTCGGCCGCAAGATCTACTCAGGTGGGGGCCTACAGCTTCGTGCGGCGAACCAACAGGCACTCCTGAGCCGCTATGCTTTTAACACCTGGGTCACGATGGACAAATTTAAAGAGCTTATACCTCCAGAGTCCAGACAGGAGTATAAAGCCTTCGTGGAGGAGGGCAAAAAACTGGCCAGGACGTCGCTGCGGGCCTCCTTGGACATCGCCGACTCCGCTGCCAGAACCATCGCCTCCGGAGTCGCCATGCGGCGCATCTCCTGGCTGCAATCTTCTACCCTCCCAGCAGAGGTCCAGCACACTATCCAGGACCTACCCTTTGACGGGCAGGGCCTGTTTTCAGAGAAGACAGACCCTAAGCTGCAGACCTTAAAGGACGGTCGTACTATCATTCGTACGCTGGGAATGCATACCCCCGCGACGCAGCGTAGGCCCTTCAGGCCGTTCGTGAGACGCACCTATTTCCCCCCCCCGCCACGTCAAGACTATTACAGAAGGCCGCGTGGTCGAGGGGGTAGGAGACAGCAACCCGGCCGGCAGACCGGCCAGAGGCAGGGCCCCCACAAGCCATCCTCGGGGCCCAAACAAAATTTTTGAAGGGGCGCTCGAGGCCGGAGTACCAGTCCATTCCGATCCCGCACTCCTGTTTATGAACCGCCTCTCCCCCTTCTCCCCGGCGTGGTCGAATATCACCACGGACCGCTGGGTTTTACATACCATCCAGGGGGGATACCGATTGCAATTCGTCTCCCCGCCCTCCTCCCACCCTCCCACCCCGTCCCTCTTCAGGGACCCTTCTCACGAGCAACTCCTTATCCAGGAGGTGCACGAACTCTTTACTCTGGGAGCGGTGGAGGAGGTCCCAAGGGATCTCAGAGGCAAGGGATTCTACTCCCGTTATTTCCTAATCCCAAAGCCAAAGGGGGGGCTCCGTCCTATCCTGGACTTACGGGGTCTCAACAAGTTTATGGTAAAGTTGAAATTCCGTATGCTCTCCCTGGGCACCCTTATCCCCTCTATGGATCAGGGAGACTGGTACGCCGCCCTCGACATGAAGGACGCGTATTTCCACATTGCCATCTACCCACCTCACAGACGCTTCCTGCGCTTCGTAGTGGGCCAGAGACATTTCCAGTTCGCGGTCCTGCCATTCGGCCTCTCAACAGCACCGAGAGTCTTCACAAAGTGCATGGCAGTGGTAGCAGCCGCCCTTCGGCGTCAAGGTGTTCAGGTATTCCCCTACCTCGACGACTGGCTCCTCCGTGGCAACTCCGCCAGCCAGGTCCAGTCCCATATTCACAAGGCCATGGACATGTTCAACCGTCTCGGCCTCCTACTAAACATCGAAAAGTCCACTTTGGTCCCAACACAGAGAATCGACTTCATAGGGGCTATACTGGACTCTACCCTCGCCAGGGCTTTCCTCCCAGAGGCTCGCTTTCAAACGCTTGCAGCCGCCATACGCAGCCTCCAAGCTTTCCCAACTTCGACAGCCCGCTGCTGCCTCAGCCTCATGGGTCATATGGCATCATGCACCTTCGTGACAGCCCACGCCAGGTTACGCCTGCGGCCCCTTCAAGCATGGCTGGCCTCCGCATACCGACCACACAGGGACAACCTCGATATGATTCTGACGGTCCCATCACAAGTCCTAGCCTCCCTCAACTGGTGGCTGGACCCCGCACATGTGATGTCAGGTATTCCCTTTCATCCACCTCAGCCTTCCCGCACCGTGACTACGGATGCCTCATCCCTCGGCTGGGGGGCTCACCTGCTGAACTTCCAAACGCAGGGCCTGTGGTCGGAGCAAGAGCTGACGTTACACATCAATGTCAGAGAACTCCGAGCGGTACGACTCGCCTGCCAAGCCTTTGCTCAGCACCTACAGGGCCGCTGTGTCTCCATCCTTACAGACAACACGACGGCCATGCATTACATCAACAGACAGGGAGGAGCGCACTCCCTTCCTCTCTGCCGAGAGGCAACTCAGCTCTGGGACTTTTGCATAGCCCGTTCCATTCACCCCGTGGCCTCGTTTCTCCCAGGAGCCCAGAACACCTTGGCGGACCGCCTGAGCAGGTCCTTCCAGACGCACGAGTGGTCCATTCGGCCGGACGTCATCCACTCTGTCTTCCAGAAGTGGGGGTTTCCCCAGATAGATCTCTTCGCGACTCGCGAGAACAGGAAATGCCAAGTGTTCTGCTCCTTTCAGGGTCGCTCCCCAGGCTCCCTGACAGACGCTTTTCTCCATCCTTGGACAGACAACCTGGCCTATGCCTTCCCACCAGTTCCACTGGTCCACAGGGTCCTGCTCAAGCTACGCAGGGACAAGGCCAGGGTGATCCTGATTGCTCCAGCGTGGCCCAGGCAACACTGGTATACCACGCTCCTGGAGATGTCCGTGACAGACCCGATCCCTCTACCGAGATGGCCGGACCTGATCACGCAGCAGCACGGCAGGATCCAGCATCCCGACCTGCGGTCCCTTCACCTCACGGCGTGGATGCTGCATGGCTGAACCCGTCGGAGCTGCGATGTTCCAGCCCGGTCCAGCACGTTCTGCTGAGCAGTAGGAAACCCTCCACCAGGTCCACCTACACAGCTAAGTGGAAACGTTTTTCCTTGTGGTGTGGCACTCGGGGCCTTGACCCCTTGCAGGTGCCGGTTCACACCATACTGGACTACCTCCTCTTATTAAAGGAGCAGGGTCTGGCTCTCTCGTCGCTAAAAGTCCACCTAGCGGCAATTTCAGCTTTTCACCCCCGGGACGGGGCGGGTTCTGTTTTCTCCAACCCCATGGTCACCAGGTTCCTTAAGGGGTTAGAACGGCTACACCCGCCGGTGCGCCGCCCGGTCCCTACATGGGACCTCAACCTAGTCATTACCAGGCTCATGGGTGCCCCATTCGAGCCCATGGCCACTTGTTCCATGCTGTATCTCTCATGGAAAACGGCCTTTCTAGTAGCCATCACCTCGGCTAGACGCGTCTCTGAGCTCAGAGCGCTTACTTCGGAACCACCTTATACGGTGTTCCATAAGGATAAAGTACAGCTCAGGCCACACCCGGCCTTCCTGCCCAAGGTGGTGTCGGCTTTCCATATTAACCAAGACATTTTTCTACCTGTCTTTTATCCTAAGCCCCATGCCTCCAGGAAGGAGCAGCAACTCCATTCCCTGGATGTCCGGAGAGCCCTCGCCTTCTACATCGAGAGGACAAAGCCCTTCCGGAAGTCGACCCAGCTGTTCATCGCCGTGGCGGACCGGATGAAAGGCCTTCCCGTCTCTTCCCAGCGCATCTCGTCATGGATCACCTCGTGCATCCGCACATGCTATGACTTGGCAGGTGTCCCCACCATGCACACTACGGCCCACTCTACCCGAGCTCAGGCCTCGTCGTCTGCCTTCCTGGCACACATACCTATACAAGACATTTGTAGGGCCGCGACATGGTCGTCAGTACACACTTTTGCCTCGCACTATGCCATAGTGCAACATTCTAGAGACGACGCCGCTTTTGGTTCGGCGGTCCTAAACTCTGCTGTATCACAATCCGACCCCGCCTCCTAGGAATGGCTTGGGAGTCACCTAACTGGAATACATATGAGCAAGCACTCGAAGAAGAAAACACGGTTACTCACCGTAGTAAATAGTGTTCTTCGAGATGTGTTGCTCATATGTATTCCAAACCCGCCCCCCTTCCCCACTGTCGGAGTAGCCGGCAAGAAGGAACTGAGGGGGCGATGGGCCGGCTGCAGTATATATCGGGGCACCTAACGGCGCCACTCCAGGGGGCGCCAGCCGGCCCACCGAGTGTTGCTAGGGTAAAAATCTTCCGACGATCGTGCACGCCGCGCGCGCACACCTAACTGGAATACATATGAGCAACACATCTCGAAGAACACTATTTACTACGGTGAGTAACCGTGTTTTCGGATCTAGTAGGAATACGGTACACAATACAGCTCTGCCCAATCATGTGTCAGTGAGAGGGCCTTGAGTAAGGGCATAATGCTTAAGAAAGGTATGTTCAGAAGTCCAAGTGGGTGCTTTACAAATGTCAGTCGGAGGAACTTTGCGTAGAAAAGCCACAGAGGTAGCTACAGATCTAGTGGAGTGTGTTCTCATGGAGGCTGGAGGAGTTGCATCTTTTAGTTGATAGCACAGTCAGATACAATTCGAGATCCAGTTGGAAAGTCTCTGGGTAGAAATAGGTCTCCCTTTGGATCGCTCCGCAATGGAGACAAAGAGTCTGGAAGAGTTCCTGAAAGGTTTGGTTCTATCCAAATAGAAGGACAGAGCCCTGTGTACATCCAATGTATGCATGGTAGATTCAAAGGGGTTTGCATGCGTTTAGGGAAGATGGTTGGAAGGGGTATAGGTTCATTGATGTGAAAGGATGAATGCACTTTTGGAAGAAATTTGGGGTGTAGTTGGAGAGTAACTTTGTCCTTAAAAAATATTGTGTATTGTGGGTCCGCCATGAGAGCTGCTATTTCTCCTGCGCGTCTGGCAGAGGTGATTGCCACTAAAAATGCTGTTTTCATGGAGAGGTATAAGAGAGAGCATGTGGCAAGTGGCTCGAAAGGTTGCTGAGTCAAGCATGTTAATACTAAATGGAGATCCCATGATGGGGTAGGGAGTTTAATGTCCAGGGATAGGGATTGGAGCCCTTTGAGAAAACGCTTGGTGATTGGATGGGCAAACACAGAGGTATCGTCGATCTTGTGGTGGAAGGTTGTAATAGCAGCTAAGTGGACCTTGATGGAGCTGAAAGAAAGGCCAGATTAAGGTCTAAGAGGTAGTCAAGGATTAGTGGAAGAGGTGCAGAAGTGGGAGGAGTTTGTTTGGTCGAGTACCATTGTGTGAATTGCTTCCACTTTCGGAGATAGGTGGTGCGAGTGGATTGTGTTCTGCTATGTAAGAGTACTCTTTGAACCTGTTCTGAACATGCTAGTTCCTTTTGTGAGAACCACGTAGGAACCAAGCTTTGAGGTGTAGCATGGATAGGTTGGGGTGGAGAAATCGGCCGTGTTGCTGTGATATGAGGTTTGGAGTGAGGGGCAGTGGAATTGGTGGGCAAATTGACATTCTGGTGAGGAACGGATACCATGGTTGTCTGAGCCACAATGGGGCAATCAGAATTACCGTGGCACGATCTGTCCGGATCTTTGTCAGAACCCTATGGAGAAGTGGTATCAGGCGAAATGCGTACAGTAAGTCTTGGTCCCATGAGATCATGAATGCATCCCCTAAGGAATGTTTGCCCAGTCCTGTCCTGGAGCAAAATTCGGGACATTTCTTGTTCTTCACAGTCACAAAGAGGTCCAGTGTTGGGCAGCCCCAAATGTGGAATATGTTGCATAGGACCGTCTCGTTTATCTCCCATTTATGAGTCCAAGGAAACTGTCTGCTTAGTTCGTCCGCAGTGGTATTCAGGGCCCCGGGTAGATAAGAGGCTGATATCTGGATGTTGTGCGTGAGAAAATCAATTCCAGAGCTTCATAGCTTCTGTGCAGAGCGAGTGAGATCGAGCCCCTCCCTGTCTGTTTACATAAAACATGCAGGCGATGTTGTCTATCATTATTCAAACAGGTTGGTTCTGAATGAATTGGCGGCAGGCATTGCATATGGCCTGAAGTTCCAGGATGTTTATGTGTAGGGAGGTTTCGGTGGGAAACCATAGTCCCTGGGCTGTATGATGGGACATGTGTGCTCCCCATCCTGTGAGGGATGCATCGGTAGTCATTGTAATGGATGGAGCATCCTGGAGAAAAGGCACTCCGGAGCAAAGGTTGGAGGAAATTGTCCACCATAGGAAGGAGTCCTTGACTCTGAAGGGTATGGATAGAGGCCTGTTCAGAGCACGTACGTTCGGTCTGTAAACCGTGGCCATCAAAGCTTGGAAGCACCTCATGTATAGGCGCGCATTCCTGACCACGGAAGTACACAAGGCCATATGGCCTAAAAGTTGTAGGCAGTTCTGAGGACTGTTGCAAAGTTTTGTGATCAGAAGTTTTATGGTGTCGAAATGGTTGAGCAGAAGAGATGCTGTTCCCTTCCAGGAATCGAGTGGGGCTCCTATGAACTCCACTTGTTGGGTAGGAGATAAGGTGGATTTGTTTCTGTTTATTTGTAGGCTGAGGGACAGGAAGCATTCGACGGTGTAGTGGGGCGGCTGCCCCACTCCAAGGTAAAAGGGATTAAGAGCAGCTGAGGGAGGCTGGTGACGTAGTTGGCCCTAGGTGTGGCTGGCTTAATCAGGCCACAGCTGGCCCTATAAAAGGGCTGTGAGCCAGGAGCTAAGTAAGTCTCTCTCCAGCCTTGTAGGGAGGTGGATCTAGCTGCCTGGGAGAAAAGGGTACCTGAAGCAAAGCAGTGCTGGGGAAGGGCAAGAGGAGCTGGGGAGCTCCAGCCTGGCAACTCCCCAGGCTGAGGCCTTGTGCAAGGCCCAAAGCAGGTACTAGGGTTGCAGAGGTGCAGCCCCGGGGTTAGGCAGAGGCAGCTGGTCCAACCCCCTTGCCGATCATGAGTGGCCATTACAGACTGCAGTATGCCCCAGGGAAAGGGGGCTGGATGATGACTGGCAGTAGCCACTGAGGCAAGGTGGGTTTAGAGGGTTGTGGGTTCCCCTGGGAGGGGAGATCCAGAGCATGGGGGCACTGTGGTGGGAGCAGCACCCTGAGATAAAGGGCCCCGGGGTCCGGGAGGGACACAGGGGCCTGAGGCAGGCGAGACACCAGCCAGCAGAGGGCGCTCCGAGGCTGAATAGCTAATTCCCAAGATGACCAGCAGGAGGCGCCGCACTGGTGAGTCGTCTCTCTGTTACAGACAGTCAGCTGTGTGGATCTAAGAGCGTCATTGAGGGTTGAGGCTTTGAGGAGGTAGTCATTGAAGTAAGGAAATGTTATAACCCCCTGTTTCCTGAGGTAGGCTGTGATGACTGCTAGAAGTTTGGAAAAAACACGGGGGGCGGTAGATAGGCCAAAGGGCAGCACCCTGTATTGAAAATGTGTTGAATCTAGGGTAAAGCAGAGAAAACGTCTGTGGGCCGGATGTATAGTTACATGAAAATAGGTGTCCTGTATGTCGAGGGCTGAAAACCCATCGCCCTGCTCCAGCGCTGGGATTATGGTGGTGAGGGTAACCATTTTGAACTTTTGTTTTTTGATGAATTTGTTGAGCTGCCTCAGGTTGAGAATCGGTCGCCATCCTCCTGTTTTCTTTTCTGTTAAAAAGTAATGAGAGTAGAAACCTTTTCCTCTGTGTTGTTCGAGCACTATTTCAACTGCTCCCAATTGAAGGAGATGTTGTACTTCTTGGAGGGGCAGTTGCTCGTGAGAGGGGTCCCTGAAGAGGGACAGGCAGTAGGGATGGGTGGGAGGCAAGGATAGGAAAGGGATGGAATAGCCAATTGTAATGACCTCTATGGCCCATTTGTCGGTGATAATGTTCTGCCATTAATGGGAGAATGGGTACAGGCAGTGTCCAAAAATAGGGGCAAGTGGTGTAAGCGCTGAAGTGGGAATAGTGTTTTCTAAACCCTCGACCAAGGTTTCAGATTTGCTTATTAGTTGGAGGGGGTTGAGATGCTGCCGACGAGTTGGGACGGTGGCGTTGATACCTGGGTCTCTGGTGTTGCTGTTGTTGTTGTTGCTTATGTGCTCTATGATGTTGGTATCTATGGATGTTGGTATCTATATTATCTCCTTTTGGTTGCAGGGGTTTGGATTCCTAGAGACCGGAGCATTGCCCTTGAGTCCTTCGTGGAATGAAGTACATCATTCGTTGTGGAGGCAAAGAGTTTGTCGCCATCGAAGGGGAGATCCTCAATGGTGTTTTGGACCTCCTGAGGAAAGGAAGGGGATGAGAGCCATGAACGCTGGTGCATTACAACTGCTGTGGCAGTGGATCTTGCTGCAGTACTGGCCTCATCAAGGGCAGCCTGAAGCATAGGCGCCGACTCCGTGGGTGCTCCGGGGCTGGAGCACCCATGGGGAAAAATTGGTGGGTGCTCAGCACCCACCGGCAGCTCCCCGCCAGCCCTGGGGCCCGCGCCCAGCTCACCTCACCACCAGGAGACGTTGTGGGGCCCCGCCCCCGACACCGGGCGATGTTGTGTCGGTGTCGGGGGCAGGGCCCCGCAACATCGCCCGGCATCGGGGGCGGGGCCCCACAACGTCGCCCGGCATTGGGGGTGGGGCCTGGCATCAGGGCCCCGCCCCCGACGCCGGGCATCAGCCCCCACCGGCACCACCAGAAGTTGGCGCCTGTGGCCTGAAGAGCAGTACGGGAGATGATTTGTCCCTCAGAAACTGTCTGTAAATTGTTGCTTTTTTTCCTCTGGAATGTCAGCAATAAATTCCATAAGTTTACTGTAGTTTTTGTGGTCATATTTTGCCAGAACGGCTATATAATTAGCTATGCGGAATTGTAATGTGGAAAACACATACACCTTATGCCCGAGCAGATCTAATCGCTTACTGTCCTTATCAGATGGGGTGGAGCAGGGAAACTGGTGCTTGTTCTTTTGGTTAACTGCTTCTACTACGAGCGAATTTGGTGCTGGATGAGTGAAAATGAATTCAGAACCCTTGGAAGGGATAAAGTACTTTCAAACTGCTCGCTTGCAGGTGGGTAGGCTAGCAGCCAGTGTTTGCCAGATGGCTTTGGCAGATTCCATGATGGCTGCGTTTATAGGTAATGCAATCCTGGAAAAATTAGATGGCTGTAGAATTTCGGTTGTTGTTCAGGAACTTCCTCCAGGTTAATCCTTAGCTCATTGGCAACTCTTTTAAAGAGGTGCTGAAATTTTGAGAAATCATCTGAGGACGTCGGAGGAGGAGGAGAAAGTATTGCTTCGTCTGGTGTAACTACTGGATCTATTGGGTTGGAGGAGGTAGACTGTGATTGTTCCTGCAGGTGTGAAGGGGCTTCCTGATGTCGTGACTCAGTGGCAGATGCGTCTACTGGTGGTACCAAGCAGGTCTCGCCCGTGCCTCTGGTGGCATATCGAGTGTGATCCTGAATATAAGGTGCTCATGGAGCCCAATATTGCCACTGATCTGGAAAGGGCATAGCACCATCCACGGGTTTGCATACCAAGGGGCGGGATCCTGGGAGTAGGACGAGGTAGCTTTTCTATGACCCATGTTGATTGGGGTCTGTGAACGGGAGACCTGATAGGGTGAAAAGTCTCCCTGCGGCACAGATTCCTCATCACTAGAGAAGTGGGAGTTAGCAGGAGAAAGCTGCCTGGACCTTGCGTGAGTGTCCAGAGAGAAGCAGGTGTTAAGTAGGGGCGACTGCAGGAGAGGTGACACCTGAAGGTCCCTTGACTGGGTAAATTGTGGTGCTGCAGCATCTCTGTGTGGTGAGGGCTGCGGGAGACGTATTTCCTGTGCAGGAAGGTTCATCTGAACCGGTGTCCTGAGCCTTGTATCACTACTGGCAAGTTCAGAGGGTGACGGTGCCAGTACAGAGAGAGCAGCCTGCGGAGGGTCAGGCAGGCTAATACGTGTCGGCACCGCATCTTTCGTGGTGCCAAACGGTGCCGTGTGAGGGGCAGGCAGCTGGAAGCCTGAAGCGTTGGCACCAGGGTTTCACGCTGCCGCCACAGCCGCAGGCAGGTTTTGCGCGGCACCAGAGGAACCCAGTGCGTTAAAAGTGCTGAGACAGGGAAACGCCGGGAGAGAGATTGTAGACTTGCCTGACGAACTTTTGGCTCTCCATGTGTCCTTTACAGCGGAGAGAGGCTGCCGCTTCTTGGGGGATTTTTTCTCCTTTTTTGAGGCGGGGCAGGGGCTGCGTTGTGCAGAGGAGTCAGCGCCCGGTCCGAGGCTGGTCCTAAGGACTTCTGCATAAGGAGTAGTTTAAGTCTCAGCTCCCTGTCCTTCTGTGCCCTGGATTTAAGTTTACTGCAGTGGGCACATTTTGGGGGGATGTGGGATTCCCCCAAGCATTTTATACATTGGGAGTGACCATCGGAGATGGGAATGGCATTGCGGCAGGTAGAGCAGCGCTTAAAGCTTGGGGAGCCAGATATGTCGGAAGTGGCTGCCGCTGACAGGAAAAAAAGAAGAGCTTTTTTTGTTTGTGTTTGTTTGGGTTTTTTGTAGAGAAAGGAGATAGGGGAAATTCTATCTAACTAACTGGGAAGCTAAACTAAGAAAGAAATGATTTTAAACAAGATGAGAGAAAATTTTCTGACGAGTCTGCTGAACTCCATCTCAGGCCAGGGACGGTAGAGAAGGAACCGAGGAGACCGGTCGCGCATGCATACTATTGAGGCATGTTTGGCGCCTGGGGCAGGCTCTGGGCATGAGTAGTGCTGTCAAAATCTCTGAGCGAAGGCACAGGGGTGCACCAACACCTGGAGTGGAGCACCCACAGGGACATCTCTCGAAGAAGAACATTTCATTGTTGCAGTAGTTCCCAGCCTATGGAATCCTGGTATGATGGTGAATACTGATTTCAAGAATGGGTTGAAAAATATTACTATGACTGAATTTTTGCCTCAGTACTGGTTTTGGAAACAGGTTCACTTGCATTGCTGCTGGGCCCTCTCATACGAGAAAAGATATTTGAACTATCATGGTGCATATTTCTCATTACTTGTCAATGATCTAGGTCATTACTATTAAATGACCTTTCAACAGAGGCCCGTAATGAGGAACATGACACCAAAGAGAAGACAGGGAAGCCTGAAGTGAGGTAAGATACAGGTCTTCAGTGTATGAACTGCTTTTTTCTTTTTTTTTTGAGCTTTGGCATTTTTATGTCACTAATTTACAGAGAAATTAATAATAGATCAGGAAAATAAAACAGATCTGTGGGAAGGGAGAGAGGCTTGGACCAGATGTAAATATCTTTTTATAAGACTGATTTAAAAAAAACCAACCCAGTAATTAATGGTGAGACGAGTGAGGGATATCTTGTCTCAAAACACTCTCTCCTTATCCCCTCATCTGCATATTCCTGAAATTGGAAGCAGTTGTGGCTTTGGAATTTGAACTCAGCTCTGGATTTCTCAGATGTCTCCTATGTCTACAATGGATCTGAAAACCCTGCAAATTTTGTTGGGATTAGAAACTTGAATTGTATTGTGTTGTGCAGGCCCAACCTTACCCATGAGACACAGATATATTTGGGTCTAAAACAAATAACCTACCCAATAACTGGATGCAACTGGATTAAAGTAAGCTTTGCTGGATGCAACTGGATTAAAGTAAGCTTTGCTGCATGCACCCAATTCTAGCTTTTGCTGACTTATTGTAGTGGTTAAAACTAGATCAGAGGTAGGTAGTAGACCCTGACAGGAAGTGACATATTGGTCCATATTGTGAGGTGTAAGAAGGAATAGAAAACTGATCTACTTTATTAAAAGATTTATAGAGAGGAGTCAACTTCTTGCACTTCAAGCAGAGAAACCCTGAATTAGTGGCTCTTAAAAGGAAAGGTTACAAGGTTTGCTGTTAGTGTTTGCCAAAGTTCTGTTAACAGGTATTTCTTGCTCATGATGGTCACACCTTATTGTCACTGTATTGCCATCTATGGCTAACAGTAAACTGCTACATTTTCAGTGTTATGCTGTGCTCCATTCAAGGAGGAAACATCTCGTACATAACTTACATAAATGGGAGACTCTTTGTATTTCCCACACATTAAAAGGAGGGCAGATTAGAGTTATTATATCCCTTTAGCTGGATACCTCATCTCAGGACAAATGCACAACTTCTGTTTTAGATTTCATTACAGTGTCATCTCTGTGAATGAACTACCCACCTGCTGCCATTTGTATATTTTCTTAGACAGCTAGCTTGTTGGCTGTACTCTTGTGTGTCTTTGACATGGTGGACTAGGCCCTGAGACCCCTCTGCGGGAGGCCTTGCGACTCTGCCACACTCCATCCCAGAAAAGGGCAGTGGAGCAGATCCTCCATGCTGCCTATACTGGCTGTGTGGGATGTAGCCAATCAGAAGGGGCTGCAGGGAGCAGCCAATCGGGTCCCAGCAGACCCATATAACAGAAGCTGCAGTGCAGAGCAGTGATCAGTTCCTTGCTAGAGCTGGAGGAGAGTGGAGGGTGCACCTGGCTGGCTGAGGGAGCTACAGAACCTTGGACAGAGCAGTACTGGCAGAGGCCAGGGGGAACATGAAGTAGCCCTGGACTGGTTGCTGGAATTCAAACAGGACAAGGCTCAGAGGTAAAGGTGAAGAATGTGCTGGGGCCACAGGGAAGTGGCCCAGGGAATTGTAGCAGCAATGCAGTTTATTTAAAGGGATGTAGCGGACACCTGTTATCTATAGGGTCCCTGGGCTGGGACCTGGAGGAGAGTGTGGGCCCAGGTTCTCCCCCACCACACCCACTGGGAAAGTGGCCTGAACTTTGATACACCCCAGAATGGGGGCTGAACTATTTTAGTGGCCCAGCTGAGGAGTTGGGGCCAGAAAGGCCTGAAGAGGCAAAGATTTAAGGGGGGAGGGATAGCTCAGTGGTTTGAGCATTGGCCTGCTAAACCCAGGGTTGTGAGTTCAATCCTTGAGGGGGCCATTTGGGGATCTGGGGCAAAAATTGGGGATTGGTCCTGCTTTGAGCAGGGGGTTGGACAAGATGACCTCCTAAGGTCCCTTCCAACCCTGATACTCTATGATCTATGTAAGGAGCACATAAAAGTGGAAGAGTCAAAAGTGTCTGTGAAAGACTATAATGGAGGAACAATTCCAGTGTTTGGAGAGTACACACTGACACTTAACTACAAATGGAAAATGATAAAACAAGAGTTTGTGGTGGTACACAGAAGCAAGCAACCAGTCTTGGGCATACACACGTGAGGTGCTTGGTCTCTTAAAAAGGAGGTATGCCATAGAGAGACAGAAAGACAACTAGCTATGAAAGTAGTATCATAGGAAGATGTATTCACAGGAAATTGGTTCCTTTCAGTAGCATACAAGACTCTCATAAGAGAAGTTACAGAACCTGAATTCTGCCAAGGTTATATACAAGTATCTTCACAGGAAGAAAATAGCAGGTACTATAGGGCTTTCTAATCTATCAGAGAAAGGCCTAGCAGGAACCAATGGCCAGAAGCTGAAGCCAGACAAATTCAAATTAGAAATTAGGCACACGTTTTTAACAGGGAGGGTGATAAAAATCAAAGGAATGAACTACCAAATCATGAGTGGAAGATATGCTTTAGCCAAACATGAGTTATGATTTACTCAATACAAGTTATTGCACCCAGGATAGGGGCAACTGGATGAATGTAAGTACATGATCTAATGGTCCCTTCTTGTCTTAAACTCTCTCAAAGAGCTGCACTTAGAAGAAAGTGAAAGAGAACAGTCAACATGAAGGACAAACACTGACACAGAAATGTGTCCAAAGTTTCTAAGAAAGGTGTATCTTTTACAGCTACTTGTTCAGTGCCTTATAATATATGCTGAGCACAGAGTTCTTCCCTCATCCACAAACCCTGTGCCAATTGGCTTCAGCTTCTTTCATTTTAGTGGATTGAGTGTTAAAGGCACCATGCTTAGCAGCCCATCTGGTAGCCCCATGCTACTCCGTTGTCACTATCCTCATCTGTTTTCTAATATGACCTTTGTCTCAGATACATGAGTTCCCTTCTTTTCTATGTTGGAATATGACTGGTCTCCCTTTGGATTGTTCTTATTCATCTCCTAGAGACTTGGAACCGCCTGTACTCTAGACTTCCTAATTTCCCTAGGAACTGGTGTATACTTATTTTCCTTCTACTCTCAAGCTGAATATACTGTATTATTCATGGGCATAAACAATTTGGGGCTCTAGCTCCCCCTGCCTCCCCTAAATAATTAGGGATTGCATTAATTAATAAAGGAAACACTGAGTTTGGTTCTGAAGCTCATTTATCTTACTTATTAAAGTGAACCAATTTAGTTATGGTACAAAATTTCTCCAGTGATATTCAGCAGCTATTATTTTTTAACTCTAACCCCCTCCCCCAAATAAAAAAGGCTGTGTATGTCCCTTCTATCGATAATCTCTGGCACAGTAAGCCTTAGATGTTTCCCAGGGCAAATTCTGGAAGCAGGCTCTGTTTCATAATTTGTTTGACAAAATGCATCAGTTCTCCCTCCTACAAATGTATTGTGGCCTGGGTCTGTTAATGACATGGTATTTTAGATGCCTGTGTTTAGGTACATATAAGATCCTAGAACTGGAGAGTGGCAAGACAATGTTTGAGGGAGCACAAGCCTCCAAACTGGGGAAACAGAACAGATCACCCTGGACGTAAGACTTGTGAACAGAGGGAAAGAAACGGATTTATTCAACTCCTGGCAAAATCCGGCATAGGGTTTCTGCCATTCTTATATGTTGGCTTGCATGAGTCTTCAGTAGAGTGATCCAAACCAGACTCAAATTTTCTATTCTTTAGGGGAAATTCAGATCTGTAACTTCATGACTGGGTCCCTATTTCTAGATTTGGAATCAAACCAAAACCATGAATCTGAAATCTGCCCAAGCAGTGGGAAATTTTTAATTTGGAATTGAGCCTTGTAGATTGAGCCCATCTCTAGTTTCCAGGTGGGTAAAGATTTCCCCTGGGTGTTGTTACGAATTATTCCTGCTAGGACACGTACAGTTCGTTTTAGGCTGAGGCGACCAAAGAAAAATTAAACAGCAGAGTATTACAAAGTTAACAAGATTTATTACGCTTGAGCGTGGTGCCACCTTGCTAAGCAAAGGCAGGACCCCGATAAGGGGGTGTACAGAGCTTATATACTTTCAGCGAGGGGCATTAATTGCGCACATTCAGTGTTATAGCCAATTAACGGACTTTCCCCATAAGCTGTTACCAATTCCCCAGAGCCGCCCCTCCTGCGTAAGCATGCGGAGATTGTAACTTGCTCGGCCTTGCAACAGCAGCTAATTCCTGTGTCTATTATTCCCCTTATCTTTATGCTGAGTCCAGATGTCTCCCGCCCCTGGGGGCACCCGGCCTTCCCTGTATTACATGATGTGCTCATTACTAGTGAAGGAAGCAGCAACACCAAAATGGAGTCTGCATGGGGGTACTCATGCTAACTGCTCTCAACAGTGTTAAAATATCCCCCTTTCCCCCCTGCTGTTTAAGATGGAATTTGGTATACTGTTTCATTCCTTCAGTTTCCTCTTGGCTTATCTCTCTCTCTCTTTTTTTTTTTTTATTTTTTTTTATTGTACCTCAGTGTTAAAGCTGGGGTAAAATAAGTGGTTGGTTCCTCGATACTGTTGTTTTTTCTGTGTGGTGTTCACAGGTTTCAGTCACTCTTACAATAATGTATCACTGAGGAATTGATAGCTCGGCCCAGCTAGCTTAGATCCAATTCTTGGGCCAGCACTGCAAGGTCCCTTTCTATTTTGAGTGGTGTGGAAAGCCCTCCAGGTCTCAGAACACTAGCACTAGTAATCAGTTCTTGCAGAAATACTTCCATGATACCACAGAGTCCAGCAAACAGACATTGTTAAAGTGAAACCTGTTTTCTGGGACAGCCAGTTTGTCTTAGTTTTTTGGGGTCCATACAAGTTTGTAGCAGATCTCTGCATCCCTGGGTGTGCTGATTGGAAAGGCCAAGGAACGCAAATCTGGTTACCCCAGCAATGCAGCTAATTATCTGGAGAAATCAATTCTCTCAAAATTCATTGACTTGTTATGTTAATGTGCCTCTTTTCTATTTTAATAGAATTTAGTATTGTCTGATGTTCAGTTTCAGGCTTTTTTGCAGGGTTGGAATCCTTGTTTTCCTCAAAGATGCCCTACAAAGAGGGTTATGGCTTCACATCTTTGGTTGTGTTTTTTCTTTATTTTCCCTTCGATTTAGCTTGACTAATCATCTTTCTTGCCTGCCAAAATATTGCAGCTTCTACCCCTTTTTAATTTTTTTTTTTAGTCCTGCCTTTTTTATTTTCCTTGTTTTTAGACAATATTAGACCTCTGTTGTGGCAGATTCTTCCTAGCAGTGAGGATTTCCAGCAACACTCCTTTCACTACATGACCCTTAAATATGTTTTGTGTGTGTTTATATTTCTGAATCGTGGAGAATTTTGACAAAATGTTTATGGTTTGAAAAAACCCCAAAGGTACTTTTTCTTGTGGGCAAGCCACCAGAGGGGCAAAAGGGACCAGTTTGAGAATACAGTATTTTCACCTGTTTTTGTTTTCTCGTAAATTAGGTCTAAAAGTGTGTGTGTTAATAATTTGTTATTGTTTCCCCCTTTGGCCTGAGCAGTTAGCCAATACTCAGGGCCTTGCATGGTCATTTCTATTAGAATCATATATTGATTATATAAGTCAAGTATATTATTGGTGTAATTTTGTTTGTTTACACAAAGTCATGTTTCCCTGTTCACTCATCCACTTACTTCAGCTATTTTCATTTCTCCTCATAGGTCTTCTATGTAGACTTCCCTCGCATGCCTGCTTTCACTCTCCCCTTCCTACATGAATCTCCTAGTATTAACTTTTCCCTGGAGTTTGCATTGTCCTTTCAGCAAGTTGAGTGGTTCCTTTGTGGTCACCTGAAATAGTTCCTACCTGGATCAGCCTTATTTAGATTGTACACAGAATAGGATAAGGACCTTTGTTGAGGTTTTCAAAGCTGACTAAGGGATTTAGCCACTCCGCTCCCATTAATGACATTGGGGCTGTGTGGTTAAAATACCCAAGCTGGCTTTGGCAAGATCAACCCTTGTTTTAACATCTGACTGTAAAGTGCCTAGCACACCATTGGCTCTATTAAAATAATTCATACATATAGGCCCAATCTGTTCATCTCTTCCCTCCTCGCCCAGAGCTGTAGATCCCTGGAATTCTGGGACAGGGTATAATGCAGCCAGGGCAAATCTCAGTTTTTAAAATAAATGTATGGTTCTTTTCCTGGCAAAGATAACATTGAAAATATAAACTAATCACTATGGTTGAAAGTTTGTCACTGACCTTATTCCTAGAGACCACAGGCTCGGATTGGATTTGGGCATCTGTTAAACCCATGGCTAAAAGATACCTCCAGTTTTTGAGAGAAGCTCACACCAACTTGCAGCAGGGTCGACTTGTTGCAGCTGATGACACTGTGCGCTGCACGTTCTGTAGCTGGGCCATCTCTTATGCTGACATCAAAGTCACAAGGAGAGAGAGGTCACTGTTATGAGAGTCAGCATGGTCTAGCGGATTTAAGCACAGGTCTGGGAGCAAGGGACTACTATATTCAATCCTGGCTCTGACGGTGATGCCCTCCCTTGGTCAAGCTATATAACCACCCTACCATCCCATTTTACAGATGAGAAAACGAATATTATTTCTCTACCTTGAAAGAAGGATGCGTATGATAATTAGCTTGCAAAGTGTCATAGATGCTAAAATTCAGGATTTAAAATATAGATAGTCGTTTGGCTTCACCTCTTGTTTCATATATCCATACACAGCAACAAGAAACAATGCTGATGTCCATGTTGCAGTGTCTATTTTTGGGACAATGGGAATACTCCCCTTTACTTCACCCGTATACTCAGCCGATATCACACATCACTCGATACTGTCTGACGCACACATTCC
Organism: Chelydra serpentina; assembly: GCA_037349315.1. Lineage (NCBI taxonomy): Eukaryota > Metazoa > Chordata > Testudines > Chelydridae > Chelydra > Chelydra serpentina. The sequence continues at coordinate 54,145,436 of JBAIAC010000010.1, forward strand.
ACTGTTGTGATAATACTGCTACAGTCACCACATCAGTAGTGCTTACTAGACAGAATTCGTATATGCAGGAAAGAATGGAATATGATTATGCAATACATTTGTTTTCCTTTATTTGCAGTCTGAAGTAGAGAGGGAAGGTCCCAGCATGGTTTTTCTCACTTGTTAGGAATAAGAAGAAATATCTTACATTAAGTTTGCAGGCTAGTGAAGGAAGTCACTTCCTTCCCAACTGTTTAAAATCAGAAATATTAATACCCTATATTCAATGATCTGATTATGCCATCTTGTGGTCTTAATTATACTTGCAGGCAAATTCCAATTAAAAGTTGACAGCATGGAATGTAATATAATCCTCCTTTTCCATAAGTTTCTTACTGGTTCTTTTAAATTACTTTTGAAAAAAATTATTTGAAAATAAGAGAAGAAAGGCCATAGGCACCATCACAATATAAACAGCCCTTCCATAAGTGGTAAATGTGTAATTAAAGGATAAATAGACAATTTTTCAGAGCACCTGTAACTCTCACTGACTGTACTTAGAATTACGGATGTGTAGCACTTCTGAAAATCAGGCCTCATCTAGCAAAAGTCAGGAAAGACACTAACTGGAGTACCCAAAATAGGCAGCCGCTTTTGAAAATGTTGTTCTATATGGTGGAAGGTAACTTCTACAGGAACTAAGAATCAGCACAAACCTCACTACCCTAAGACACACTTCTTCAATCCTCCCTGATTGAACTAACCTTGTTATCTGTAGCCTGACTCTTGCCTGCATATTTATACCTGCCTCTGGATATTTCCACTGCATGCATCCGACGAAGTGGGTATTGACCCACGAAAGCTTATGCTCCAATACATCTGTTAGTCTATAAGGTTACACAGGACTCTGTTGCTTCTACAGATCCAGACTAACATGGCTACCCCTCTGATACTTCTTCTACCTGCCTTCTCTAACAAACACAGAGCAGTGTGTACTTTTAAAAACCAATAAAACACTACCAAAACAATACTCTCCACTGCATACACAGTTCAGGGGGGAGGGATAGCTCAGTGGTTTGAGCATTGGCCTGCTAAACCCAGGGTTGTGAGTTCAATCCTTGAGGGGGGCCATTTAGGGATCTGGGGCAAAAATTAGGGATTGGTCCTGCTTTGAGCAGGGGGTTGGACTAGATGACCTCCTAAGGTCCCTTCCAACCCTGATATTCTATGATTCTTCCCATGGAGAAACTATGAGAGAGAGCTCAAACTACACACGAGATACGGTAGTCATGTTGCTTAATGCACTACTGGAAAGCTACCGTGAGGAGGGCTGTATAAATACCTCTATAGGCTCAAATTTTTTAATCAATTATCAAATGCCTGTAAATAACAAAGGCTCTAGAGATTGAAATAAAAAGGTTTTATTTTTGTATTCTTAAAATTAATTAAATACAATTGTGTTTTGGATTTAACCATGGTTCCTTTTGCAACCAGTCAACAAATTCAACAAAATTTCTTCTCCGTTCTTTAAGATAAACATTTTATCGTTGTAACTGGCAAAATGTAGTCAGGCTCTTCCTCCATTTAAAAATGACACATTTTAAATAATATCAAAATGTTGGAAACACGAAATATGTTTTACAAAGTTTTGGGGAAAAAGGCAAATACCTGGGACAAAATTTTCACAAGTGGCGGCTTGTTTTGGACTCTTCAACTTTTGGGTGCCTAGTCTCAGTTGCCTTGGGCCTGATGGTCAGATATGCCCAGCACCTGCAGCTCCCATAGTCATCAATTGTGGGTAGCACGGCCTTCCTCGTAGGTACCCCCAAGCTTTCCAAAATGTCACATGCATATAGAGATGAGCCAGTACCAAACTCCCGCTCCAGACAATTGAACTTTGGGACAGTTCTGATTATATACAAAGTGCCACCAAGTGCACAAACTGGTGGGGAGAGGAGAGAAATGTTTTGTTCTCTTTTCTCTACTAGCCTTCAATCATAGTAAATGTTAGGTGTTACTTGTAACAATAGCAGGTAGAAGATTTTCCGGAAGAAGTGAGATTTTTTTTTAAGTTGATTGTGTTCTTTTAAGGTTAATTCCATTAGTTCAAAATGACATGCTCCCTTGGATGGTGGAGAAGGTCAGACTTGTGCATTGAAAAGGATGGAAGGGAAGTTCAGGCAGTCTCTATGAGGTGCTGTGAATTGCATTGAAGTCTCTATGGGCACAAAGGGAATACCCCACACATCTCTGTGGGAGGGTGGGTGGATATGGGAGTGAATCAGGCCCCAAAGTGTGAAGGGGAAGCAGCAGCAAAGCCCAGTGATGTAAGCTTTGTGTATGACAAGTTCTTACAAAAGTCTGGTACCCTTCTGGTACCCTCAGAATCCAAACACAACCAGAAACCAGCAGTCCTAGCTCACTATTTTCCTGCCATTAGTGCAACAGGAATGGGCATGTTTTTTCAGTGCATATTCCTATAGAATGTCTGTGGAAGACTAGAGGATAAAAACTGATTGTAGAGCGTACATTTCTCTCTGAAGTATTAAGGAAGCACACTGGATGATGCATTTGATTTATGTCTACAATGTATATTGAATCTAATAAAATATTTAGAGGTTTTAAAAGTGTACTATTATGGGCCAGTTGGTATGTAATGGGGTTAGAAAAAAAAGAGTATCTTCGCCTCTTCCCCCACTGCAGAAAGATTGATCTCAACACTTGGTGGAGCTAGATGATGACATATGAAAAGTGTAACATATATACCCAAAGTAAAAAAATATTTCTTACAACCATGAGGGACTAACTACCTATTCATGGCTTTCAGTCTTATATGATAGCATACCACATGCACTATTTTATCTTGAAATGTTTAATCCTACATTTTAACTGGATTGTTGAATTATACTATATAAATTAATTTTTAAATACAGTATAGAATACCATTCCTGATCTGACATGTCAGTGATGAAAAGATCAAAAAAGTAAAGAAAACACGCCAACCAGCATGCGTTTATTTTTTTCAGAAGTAAATTTTCCTTAGGTAAAAGTTATGAAAAATAAAACTAGTAGCAAACAGTTTACAAACAGAAGCTCCTAATGCTACCCAGCTTCTATTACTTTGAATTTCTGTAGCATCTTTCATCTGAAACTATCAGGTTTACTATGGATTTTAATTAATTAACCTTACACATCCCTCTGTGAAAGCAGAGTCTTGGCATGATGCTGAAGTAATTTGCTGATGGTCACACACTGATTCAATGTGGGGGAGCCACAAATAGGACCCTCACTTTCTGATTCCCAGTACCATGCTTCAAACCTCTTTAATAAATTGTGAATGTTGTAGCCCAAGCAAAATATGAAAGATTGTTAAATCAGATACAATAGCACATGTAAATATTTCCACATATATTTTGTATGGTCCAATATTTACAGTGTGGTTCAAACAGCTTGAACCATGAGAGGTGATCTCACTGCACCAAAGGGGAGGGGAGAGCTCTCTTCTGCTTTTAGCAGAGAAGGGGAAAGCTAGGCTCCACCCCTCTCTTCCTTACTTTAACCCCTGATCTCACACACAGACCTAGACATGTTACATTGAATGATCTTCCTGTTGGGCCAAACCGGACAGTCTCTATGCAAAAGAATAAATGGACACAAATCTGGCATCAGGAATCATAACATTCAGAAACCGGTAGGAGAACACTTCAACGTCTCTAATCACTCAGTGACGGACGTAAAGGTGACAATTTTGCAACAGAAAAGCTTCAAAAATAGACTCCAACGAGAAGCTGCTGAACTTGAATTAATATGCAAACTAGATACTATTAACTTAGGTTTGAACAGAGACTGGGAGTGGCTTGGTCATTGCACTAATTGAATCTATTTCCCCTAGTTAAGTATCCTCACCCCTTTGTGTCAACTGTCCGAAATGGGCCATCTTGATTATCACTTCAAAAGTTTTTTTTTCCCCTGCTGATAATAGTTCCTCTTAATTAATTAGCCTCTTACAGTTGGTATGGGTACTTCCAACTTTTCATGTTTCTCTGTATGTATAAATATCTTCTTACTATATGTACCATTCTATGCATCCGATGAAGTGGGCTATAGCCCATGAAAACTTATGCTCAAATAAAGTGCCACAAGCAATCCTGTTCTAAAAGCAACTAAGAGACTTAAGAGCCAGAGTCCCATTTTCATAAGTGACTTACGTCCTAAGGAACGTAAATCTCATTGAAAGTCAATACGGCTTTTGCAGCCTAAGGCACTTTTGAAAATGACTCAAGTCATTTAGCTGCTTTTGAAAATTTTACCTTATAGCTGTAGAGTCCAAGCACCATGAGGCTATTGCTCAAAATAAAACTGTACCATTTCATTATTAAATAAGAGAAAGTCAGGTTTAAAATGTTTACTTTTAATGGTAGGAAAAGCTGACATTTTTCTTCTTGTCAGCTGGGTAAGAAAAGTTGAGGCAGTCAGCATAGTTGTGGCCATAGGGAGAGCGATTCTAAAGGCAGGAGAGAATGAGTGAGCAGGAATTTGCACATTGTGTGGCTAGAGAATTCCTGTATGATTGTGAATCAGTAATTTTAGCTCTTAAAGTGGTCTGAACAAAGGGGAGGGCTTGTCACCCCCACAATCTGCCCATCCCCCTGGCCAGTAATTAATTCTACCCCCTAAGCCTCAAATCAGTTCCTCACTCCCATCAATTTGGTCCCCTATCATCTTCTTCTGAATTCAGCATCTCCCAACTTCCCTTCTTCAGCAGCTTCTGAAATTCTTCATCTCCCTCCCCAGGCCTGCAGCAGAGTCCCTACTTTGCAGTGTAGGGGAGGAGCAGCAGAGCCATCCCATTGCTCACAGGAGGGAGTGGCGGGGAAAGAGCTGCTCTGAGCTCTTTCTGCTCCCCCTCCCCAGCATGAAAATAGTTTTGGCTCCAGATAGAAGAGTGGGGGAGAGAGAGCTCTACAGCAGCTCTGATTGGCTGCTCTACCTCAGGATGTGGTGGACAGCTGGGGAAAGCAACCAATCAGAGGGTGTTGTCTCACAGGCAGTATGAAAATCGTGAGTCTCCTCACCACCCAACTCGTTTTTTAGAAAATGTATTTCCCAGGTCTGTGGCCCATTTCACCCTAGCACCCTTTAAGCACTGAGGGGTTGTCTTTACTACTGGGGAGATCGACGCTGCTCTAATCGATGCAGCGGGTGGCGATTTACGGATCTAATGAAGACCCACTAAATCGACGGCGGAGCGCTCTCTGGTCGAGCCCAGTACTCCAGCTCTGCGAGAAGCGTAAGGTAAGTCTACCGGAGAGTGTCTCCCATCGACTCAGCGCAGTGAAGACACCAGGGTAAGATGACCTCAGCAACGTCGACTCCAGCTCCATTATTCACATAGCTGGAGTAGCGTAACTTAGCTTGACTTACCCTGGTAGTGAAGACAAGTCCTGAGTAATTGTAGATCAGACTGAGAGGCTGAGAGCAGTATGAAATAGGAATGCGTAACTGGAAAGAACCAGAGAAACTCCAAAGAATTATACAGACTGAAGAAAATATTTTAAAATGAGCCCAATCAATTACACTGTAGCTTAAAGGAAATGGTTATAACATATGTTGGTGTAATGAGGATGTCCTAGGCACAGAAGGTATTTAACTTTGTGCCTTATAAAGCACCTACAGTGCACCATGAAAGGCTATTAATTATTAGGGTCAGTCTGACCTGACTAAGGTGTCCCCAAGTATCACTCAAATCAATTTGCTGTGTCAATAACCAATTTTGTAAGAAGTCAAGAGTCAAGAGATTAGAGTCCCTTAATGAAACTGTAACTCAAGCCTATGGAAGCAATTACTGTCCATGAGGACACTAAATCCCATTAAAAGGTCCCTCAGTATACACATATAATATGCTATAACAGCTCTTTCTTAGCTATTAGTAAATCAAGTCATCAATGCATGTGAAAGAGCCTGCGTATACAGTGACAGATAGTGTCGTAAGCACAGTCAATTCACTTGTAGCTTCACTGATGGCAGAGGATGAATGTAGTGCAATTTAGTGTCTTGCATACCTCCGCTGAGTTTTTCTGTATTTAATTTAATTTACATATATTAAATATATGACTTTAGTACTCAAATAAAACACCTGTGTGCAGGGCAGGGCATATTAAGAAAAGAATTTCAGCTCCAAGCCTAGATTTCTTTGGTTATGGGGTTACAGCCATAATTTCAGTGTAACTTCTATCTGGCCCTAGTACTGTAGGATCTGAGCACCTTACAAACACCTAAGGGAGGTAGGGGAGTGCTGTTCTCCCCATTTTGTGCACAGGGAACTGAGGCACAGGGTGCCTCACACAGGAAGGCTGAGTCACAGCAGAGAATTGAACCCAGGTCTCCCAAGTCCCAGGTTTAGCCCCCTTACCACTAGCTCACCCTTCCTCCTCACTTGGACAGTTTGTAGTGTAATCTTGAGGGAATATTACAGTGCAGTTACATCCGATTGTTGGAACCACAGAAGTGTTTTACAATGCCTAGTACAAAGGAGTCACAATCCTGACTGGGGTCTCTAGCTGTTACTGTAACACAAAAAATTACTAACTTACAGTACAATTCTTAGGGTAGGTCTATACTTACGCGTCCGGTCGGAGGCGCGGGATCGATGTTCTGGGTTCGATTTATCACGTCTTGTCTAGACGCGATAAATTGAACCAGGAAGTGCTCCCCCGTCGACGCCGGTAATCCTGCTCTGCGAACGGAGCAGGCAGAGTCGACGGGGGAGCCTGCGCGCCGCGTGTGGACCACAGGTAAGTTCGAACTAAGAGACTTCGACTTCAGCTACGTTATTAACGTAGCTGAAGTTGCGTATCTTAGTTTGACAGGGGGTGTTAGTGTAGACCTAGCCTTAGTAATCACTGCAAGACCAGAAGACTATCAGCAGAGGGTGTACTTGAGTGCAGATTTCAAAAGTGGCCGTATAAAGGGAATTGTACAGACAGAGTGCTGACTGAGACCTTTACGCAGCATAAGGCAAAAAGCAGCAGCCTCTGCGTGTACTGGTTTGGTTTCATAGCAGAATGGAGGAAAACCCTTGCAACACATTCAATTTATGCTTATCATCCAGTCAAGTTCTGCAGCTCCAGCTGGCAACAGAGTAAAGCAGCATTAGAGTGCTGAGTGTTAGACTTTGGTGGTGCCCATCGATGGTGAGAGTTAACAAATATAAAACATCCCAAAGTGTAAGAACATCAGTGACCATGGAAGGCCTTGGGATAAGCACAGTGTTTTGAACTCACAGAAATGGAACTCTCTCCCCCACCCTCCAAGAGAAGATATCTTGAAAGAAGAAGAAATATTGCTGTAAAAAATGGCTACTGAAAGATCTGAAGAAGTCCAACATAGAATATGTGCAGCATTCCTATTAAAGGAAAGCTGGCTTCCACTCTAGATGCACTTGAATAGCAGCTGTCATACCAGAGTTTCTATTTGATTTATTTTCCTTTAATCTAATGGGAATAATCATTAGAAGCGACAAGGTAAGTTTTGACCCTAGATAGTAGGGAAAGGTTGAGAATGAAAGGCAATGGGAGCAGGTGGCACCAAGGAACACTAGTACCATTATACAGAGCAGAAGGGAATTGGAGACATTTCACTTTGATACCTAATTATATTATGCAATAAACATAAATGACAATCACTTTTTCTAACATGATACTTGAGCTTGCTTAGAAAATATCAGTTTCTGTATTGTTAGGATGCTGTGTACGAGCACTGAACTATTTTATTATTGTTTTATCAATAATTCACTAGTTATCATGGATAGTTCTCAGAAAACATATGTTCAATGTTCAGTGGGAGTTAAAAAAGCTTAACAATGTATTAATGCCACTATATAAATCCATAGTACGCCTACATTTTGAATACTGCGTGCAGATCTGGTCGCCCCATCTCAAAAAAATGTATTGGAATTGGAAAAGGTGCAAAGAAGGGCAACAAAAATGGTTAGGGATACAGAACAGCTTCCATATGAGGAGAGATTAAAAAGACTGGGATTGTTCATTTTAGAAAAGAGACAACTAAGGGGGGATATGATAGAGGTCTATAAAATCATCAGTGGTGTGGAGAAAGTTAACAGGGAAGTGTTATTTACCCCTTCACGTGACACAAAAACCAGAGGTCATCTGATGAAATTAATAGGCAGCAGGTTTAAAATAAACGAAAGTACTTCTTCACACAAGATACAGTCAACCTGTGGAACTCATTGTGATGGGAGGTGGTGAAGGTCAAAAGTGTAACTGCGTTTAAAAAAGAACTAGATAAGTTTATGTAGGATAGATTAATCAATGGCTATTAGCCCAGGTGGTCAGAGATGCAACCCCATGTGCCAGATGTCCCTAAGCCTCTAACTGCCAGAAGCTGGGACTGGATGAAAGGGGATGGATCACTCAAAGTTGCCCATTTCTGTTCCTTCCCTGTGAAGCATGTGGCACTGGCCACTGTCAGAGACAGGATATTGGGCTAGATGGACCATTGGTCTGATCCAGTATTGCCATTCTTATGTTAGGTTAAAAATTACTATTTTTTAGGAAATGTAGGTAAACCATAAATGTAAGCGCAGTCATACAAAAAAATCAATATTAACCACCACTAAAAGGAATGTCTCATTTTTTGTGGAGAAATATTATATATAGTCTTAAAGCTTTTCTGTTAATATATGAACCTCTTCAGACCATCCAGAACATGTTTGTGTGGATTTTTTCTTACACTGAAAGGGTATGTCGACACTACGACAATAGTCCGATTTTACCAAAACCGATTTTTGGGAACCGATATTATAAAGTCGAACGTGTGTGTCCACACTAAGCACATTAATTCGGCGGTGTAAGTCCACAGTACCAGGGCAAGCATTGACATTCCAAGCGGCGCACTGTGGGTAGGTATCCCACATTTCCCGCTGCCCATTTGAATTCTGGGTTGAGCTCCCAATGCCTGATGGGGCAAGAAATTTGGTGCGGGTGGTTATGGGTAAATGTCATCATTCAACCCTCACTTCCCCCCTCCCTCCGTGAAAGCAATGGCAGACAATCATTTTGCGCCCTTTTCCCTGGATTGAAAGCGCGGACGCCATAGCGCGGCGAGCATGGAGCCCAGTGAGATCATCACAGCAGTTATGGCCGTTGTCAACACCTTGCGCATTATCATGCGCTTTATGCATAACCTGAACTTGAGAAAGCAGGCGAGGAGACTACGGCAGCGCGGTGACGACAGTGACGAGGACATGGACACAGACCTCTCAGAGAACGGGACCCCACAAATTAGACATCCTGGTGGCAATGGGGCAGGCTCATGCCGTGGAACGCTGATTCTGGGCCCGGGAAACGAGCACAGACTGGTGGGACCGCATAGTGTTGCAGGTCTGGGATGAATCCCAGTGACTGCGAAACTTTCGCAAGCGTAAGGGCACTTTCCTGGAACTTTGTGACTTGCTGTCCCCTGCCCTGAAGCGCCAGAACATCAGGATGAGAGCACCCCGACAGCTGAGAAGCGAGTGGTGATAGCACTCTGGAAGCTTGCAACGCCTGACAGCTACCGGTCAGTCGCAAATCAATTTGGAGTGGGCAAATCTACTGTGGGGGTTGCTGTGATGCAAGTAGCCAATGCAATCGTTGAGCTGCTGCTGTCAAAGGTAGTGACCCTTGGAAATGTGCAGGTGATAGTAGATGGCTTCGCTGTGATGGGATTCCCTAACTATGGTGGGGCTATAGATGGAACACATATCCCTATCTAGGGTGACCAGATGAGAAGACCCGAAAATCGGAACTTCCCACCAAAAAAAAAAAACAAAAACGGAAGAGGCTCAAAGTTGTTGAGCAAAAAAAAAAAAAAGCATCTGCCTCCGGAATCCTCTGGGCACTCCCGAGTGCTTCTCTCTGGGGCTTCTCTCCGGGGAAGAGCCTCCACCGGAAGCTGTGGAGCAAAAAAAAAACAAAACGGAAAATCGGGACAAAAGGCGTCCCGACCATCGGTCGGGACGCGGGACACATGCTCAAAAATCGGACGGTCCCGATTTTATCGGGACGTCTGGTCACCCTATCCCTATCTTGGGACCGGACCACCAGGGCAGCCAGTACATAAACCGCAAGGGCTATTTTTCAATGGTGCTGCAAGCACTGGTGGATCACAAGGGACGTTTCACCAACATCAACGTAGGATGGCCGGGAAAGGTTCATGACGCTCGCGTCTTCAGGAACTCTGGTCTGTTTAGACGGCTGCAGGAAGGTATTTACTTCCCAGACCAGAAAATAACTGTTGGGGATGTTGAAATGCCTATAGTGATCCTTGGGGACCCAGCCTACCCACTAATGCCCTGGCTTATGAAGCTGAACACAGGCGCCCTGGACAGTAGAGTAAGGAGCTGTTCAACTACAGGCTGAGCAAGTGCAGAATGGTGGTGGAGTGTGCATTTGGACGTTTGAAAGGGCGCTGGCGCAGCTTCCTGACTCGCTCAGACCTCAGCGAAACCAATATACCCATTGTTATTGCTGCTTGCTGTGTGCTCCACAATCTCTGAGAGAGTAAGGGGGAGACATTTATGGTGGGGTGGGAGGTTGAGGCAAATCGCCTGGCCGCAGCTTACACGCAGCCAGACACCAGGGCGATTAGAAGAGCACAGCAGGATGTGCTGCGCATCAGGGAAGCTTTGAAAACTAGCTTCCTGACTGGCCAGGGTACCGAGTGACTCTTATGTTTGTTTCTCCATGATGAGAACCTGCCCCCTTTGTTGATTCTGTTTATATTGCCTATCCTCTCCAATTAACAACCGCCCTCCCCACCCCTTCGAGCAAACCTTGCTTTGAAAGGAAATAAAGGCACCATTGTTTAACAAACAAGTATTCTTTATTCAGGATTTATTAGCAAAGGGAGAGAACTGGGACGGTGGCCAGGGTGGGGTGCGGGTGGAGGGAGGTGGGAAGGAAAGGCCGCTTCAGAACTTGGGGAATGACAGCCTTCTGCTGCTTGGGAAATCTGCCGGGGTGGAGTGGTTGGTCGTACGGAGCCCTCCCCCCCTGCGTTTTTGGGACTCTGGGTGAGGAGGCTATGGGACTTGGGGAGGGGTGAGGGCAGTTACAGATGGGCTGCAGCGGTGGTCTGTCATCCTGCTTCCGTTCCTGCAGAACATCCACCAGACGCCGGAGCATGTCGGTTTGCTCCCACAGTAGTCTCAGCATCGCCTCAGTCACCCGCTGGTCTTCCTGCCGCCACCTCTCATCTCGAGCGTCCCTCCTGTCCTCACGGGTGTCCCTCCTGTCCTCCCATTTGCTGCCTGCTTGCTTGTATTGGGAAATTGTGTCCCTCCACACATTCTGCTGAGCTACTTCAGTGCGGGAGCACTGCGGGAGCTCAGAGAACATCTCGTTGCGTGTGCGTTTTTTTTCACCACCTTATCTGGGATAGCCTTTGGGAGGGAGATGTCAGAGGAAGCCTAGAAACAGTTGCAGTTGTGGGATTGAAAAAAAGGGAGTGAATTTTTTAAAAAGATTCATTTTACAGAACAATGCATATACTCTTCAACACCATTCACAGTACCTAGCACATGTGTTTTCAGTACAAGGTCGCATTTTGCATCTTTATATTGAGTGCCTGGGGCTTTGGTGTACGGATCACACAAGCAGGACCGGGAAATGGAATTTGGCTAGCAGGCGGCCATGGTAAGTCATAGACTTTCGGCTTCTGAAACCTTAATTAACAGCAACGCTCTTCTTTCCCGTTCAAAGCAAAGCTCCTTGAGTTGACCAGTTAGTGCTGCTCTTTGCAGGTTAACGTGCAGCGGCAGAAACCAAAGTAACCCCAGCCATCCCATTCTCTGAGATGATCGCTTTAGCCTTCACCACACCGTGTGACTGGTATCAGGGAAGATCCCTGCTAGCCGAATGCCAACTGCTCAGCATCAAGCACCCCCTCCCCTCCCCAACCGCGTGGCTGGTATCAGGGAAGATCCCTGCTAGTCGCCTGCAAATTGCTCAGCATCAAGCACCCCTCTCCCCGCCCCCACCGCGTGGCTGGTATCGGGGAAGATCCCTGCTAGCCGACCACAAACCGCTCAGCATCAAGCACGCCCCTCCCCGCCCCCACCGCGTGGCTGGTATCAGGGAAGATCCCTGCTAGACGACCACAAACCGCTCAGCATCAAGCACCCCCCTCCCTGCCCCCACCACATGGCTGGAAACTGCGGGGAGGATTTCTTTTCAGGCACAGGCAAACAGCCCAGTCGAAACGGCCCCCTTTGAATGTCCGCGTAATTAAATTCCCGTATTTCAAACAGGTAACCATTAATGATATCACTCTGATGAGGATAACACAGACAGAGAAAGCATGGATGTTGCTTGAATGCCAGCAAACACCGGGGCCATATGCTGCCAGTCTTTGTCGTGCAATGATACCAGAGTACTTGCTACTGGCCTGGCGTGGTAAAGTTTCGTACCATGGAGGACGCAATAAGGCTGCTCTCCCCAGAAACCTTCTGCAAAGGCTTTTAGAGTACCTCCAGGAGAGCTTCATGGAGATGTCCCTGGAGGATTTCCGCTCCATCCCCAGACATGTTAACAGACTTTTCCAGTAGCTGTACTGGCCACGAATGCATCCCAAGTCCTCGGGGCAAAGTAATCATTAAAATCACTTGCTTTTAAACCATGTCTTTTCAATTCAAAAGATACACTCACCTGATGTGCCTTCTCTGGCTTCACAGTCTGGGATACCGCCTTGAGAGGGTCTCTCTGTCAGGGTGAGGAAGAGTTCCTGGCTTTTGGGGAAATCGGCGTGCAGAGCTCTGTCGACTACCTCGTCCTCATCATCTCCATCATCTTCCCCGTCCGCAAAAACATCAGAGGAAGTGACTGATGAGAATACCCCATCCTCGGAGTCCACGGACAGGGGTGAGGTAGTGGTGGCGGCCCCCCCTAGGATGGCATGCAGCGCAGCGTAGAAGCGGCATGTCTGGGGCTCTGACCTGGAGCATCCGTTTGACTCTTTGGTCTTCTGGTATGCTTGTCTCAGCTCCTCAATTTTCACACGGCACTGCATTGCATCCCTGCTGTATCCTCTGTCCGTCATGGCCTTGGAGATTTTCTCGTAGATTTTTGTATTCCGTTTTTTCGATTGTAGTTCTGATAGCACGATTTCATCTCCCCATACAGCTATCAGATCTAACACCTCCCGTTCTGTCCATGCTGGAGCCCTCTTTCAATTCTGGGATTGCATGGTCACCTCTGCTGAAGAGCTCTGCATCGTTACCAGTGCTGCTGAGCTCGCCACGATGTCCGAACAGGAAATGAAATTCAAACTAGCCAAACAGGAAATGAAATTCAAATGTTCCCGGGGCTTTTCCTGTGTACCTGGCTAGAGCATCCGAGCTCGGACTGCTGTCCAGAGAGGTCACAGTGGTGCACTGTGGGATAGCTCCCAGAGACCAATACCATCAAATTCTGTCCACACTAACCCTAATTCGACATGGCCATATCGATTTTAGCGCTAATCCCCTCATTGGGGAGGAGTACAGAAATTGATTTTAAGAGCCCATTATGTCAAAATAAATGGCGTCGTTGTGTGGACCGGTCCATGGTTAATTCGATTTAATGCTGCTAAATTCAACATAAACTCTTAGTGTAGACCAGGCCAAAGACAATTATCTTTACTCAGATTAACAATGTGCAACAAGTTGATTACACTTATTCGTATTCAAAACATTTGCCAAATGCAATTTTCTTTTTGCAGACCAGTGTACTTGGAGTATTGAATAAATGGTAACTAAATATCTAAGGATCTATTGATGCTGTTAATGTGCACACTTTTTATGCTTTGGCTTGATCTCAAACATTGCAAAAGGCAGCTTTCCTAAAATATATTAATGCAAAGAGGAGGAACACTTTTAATGCTTCCTTGCTTGTGTCCATATACTCTTTGGATGCATGAAACCAAAACTGGCCAGGAGTCTGTGACTGAAATTTCATTTTTGTTGTGCATTGTGGACAGTTCAATCAGCATTTTCCAACAATTTACTTGGCAAACGGGCACAATTGGCAGCTGCCTCATTAAATAGGCTTCACACTCCGTCCAACTTTACAATTCTGGAAAATCTCTTTCTCTGCTAGGATATTCTATAGTGATCGCCACCATAGTATCCAAGTGTTTAACCTCAAGTTTCTCCCAACTACAGCAACTTTGTCAGTCACTTTCAGAATGTTTAAAATCTTATCTCTACATGGAAACACTGAACATGCTCAACACATCAGCCAGATCAAGAAGATCTGAGAGCCAGTAATGGTCAGAACATAGTTGGTGGAGAAAATGAAAGAAAGAAAACAACCAAAACCCAATCCTCATTCTAAGTGGAGCTAGCACATGAAAGACATTTCAGTCTGTTTGTAGCATACATGATCTCAATGTCATTGGAGATTATAAATAGAATTAACTCCGTGCTGGCTGTGGGAAAATTTTTTTTTGGCTTTAGCAATTCTTAAAGATACAGCGGAGGACACATTTAAGACATTTTCCTGAGGCAGAGGTAATCCTTTGCTTTTCCCAGCTTGGTTAGCTTCATCTTAAAACCAATATATACATAGTGATCATTTTTAGTGGTCCCTAAGGGCCCCAATTAAGACGAAGGCACCATACGTGCAAAGACATCTAGTTTCTGAAAGGCTAATGTAACCCAAGAGGCTTTGGGAATTCAGTGTTACAAGTATAAATTAAGCCTAAAGCAAGGAAGCTATAATTATTCCTGTGTTTTATAATCTTCTGCCACTTTGTTTCTGCTTCTTCGTCTCTTGCTTTTAGATTCCAGAACATGGTGTCTTTTGAAACCAACCAACAAAAAAGGTGGGGGCGGGGGAAGGTGGGATAGAGTTTGTGCCCAGCAGAGTTGCTGTCACCAAGGAAGTAGAGTACTCCATAAGCTACATGCACTGCAACTCAATCAGGATAGAAAGGTGAACCAACTTCATGGCGAGGAACATCATTCCTTACATTTCCTAGCCATTACTGTTACAGTGCTGCTTCCTCGACAGCTCCTGCCATCTGCAAAACCCTTCCTGTGTCTGACCATCTTATTTCAAATCACAGTCAAACCATATCTCTTCACCCTTTAAGTGTCTTAGTAGCAGACAGTTGGAGAAATGATGAGACTCTGTAGTTCTGTTGTGCACAGTAACCCTAATGAGTTTTTTGCACTACAATTCACATAGAATAAACTTGTATCATATAAATCATGGAGCTCAACTGTATGGAATAATCTTTTTGAAGCAGAAGAACATGACAGCAATGTTATCATTGTTGAGGGAACTGATAAACAGATAACTGTTATCACTTGAGATCTCCTAATTATTCTTTCCTATGCTTTTATGGATGAGCTTGCTGATTGGAAGCTGAACTGAGGGCATTCTGGACAGCTGTTTGTGAACTTGCTTTGGACAGGTTGAGACCCTGATTGCATTAAAAGAAGAATTTGGAATCTTTGTCTTAGAAGTGGGAATGGAATTTTGGAATACAGGATTCTCACTGGAAAGGACTGGGTTTTATGATGATTTAAATGAACAATTTCAGCTAGCAAGTGAAGTATCTGAGCCAAGCAAACCCTTCACCCTGACAGAAAACTGGATGGTAAAATATTAGAAACTCAGCCAAAATTTTACCAGCATGAATGCAGAGTGATAGGTCAGACAGAAACATTTCTATATTTTGATGGCACTCAAAGAGAACTAGATTCATTTTTAAAACAAAAGTAGACTTACAAATATGTGGAGAATGCAGAATGCTGGAAAGGAGAGGAAATAAATTACTTGCATGCGCCATCTGGTGTCCCTTTCCTGTTCTCTTACACAGTGGATTGGAGCTATAAATGCTCCTTCTCAGCAGGAGGAAATGGGAATGCATCCATTGACCTAACTAAAAGGTAGGGAAAATATTCCATCTCAAAGGCAGCATGGCTGTTCCAGCTTTATCATGCTATTTCATTTCAACTGTTGAGGGAAGTGGTGCATTTCCAGAAGAATGGGGGTACATTCCAGAGAGAGAAAATTCTCTACACAGTTATATTCCTGAGAAAGATTTATGCTGTAGAGCTCTGCAAACCTTTCATAATGAAAACGAATCCCTACAGGTTCCTTATTAATGTGGAATATTCTGGGGTGTCACTCTAAGCAAGGGCAAAGGAAGGTGACATTTGAAGGCACGCCTTTCCTGGTTCCCTGCCACCTAATAGGGAGGTGGACAAAGCACCCTGACTTTGAAGATGCTTCTCTGATGGATTTGTGTTAGTGGGGCCTGGCTACATTGCTGGCTACCTTAGAGAGCCTGGGAAAGGTCTTGCCAGCCATCCACTAAAGACATTGGGTGAACATGGGGTTAAGCTGGTAAGCTACTCTTACCCCAGAAAATGACAGAAGATAAGGGGAGCCTAGTATCTGTTGGCAGAGGCTACTAACCCCTCAGTGGGAAGAAGTCAGCAACAGGGATTTTCTCTTCTATCCTGGCTGAGTATAAGGCAACGTGATTACAAATTAAGTTCAGTGTTGATAAATACAAAATAATGTACATTTGGAGGGGAAAATGTAAAACTACTCTTTCTTCTCACAGGGTTCCACATTAATAGTATCAGCTCAAAAATGGAACCTGGTTATCATTGTGGGCAGCTACAATAAAAAAGCAAAACAAAAGAAACAAACAATAAAATACAAACAAGATGCAAAAGGAATTAAATTAGGAACAATACAGAAAATATGACATTATATAATCAATGGCATGGCCTCATCTGGAATACGGTGTGGAGTACTGCTCCTGTTCACCCTATCTCAAAAAACCGATATTGCATAATTAGAGAGGGTTCAAAGAGGGGTAATGAGAATGATCCAGGGCAAGGGAAAACTCTCATATGAAGAGAGATTGAAAAAACTGGGATTATTTATTTTAGAAAGGAGATAGTTAAGAGGAAACAAGTATATAAAATACTGAATGGCACAGAGAAGGTAAATTGGGAACTTCTGTTCACCTTGTCTCATAACACAGGAACAAGGGGCCATTGAATGAAATGGAAAGGTGGCTAATTCAAAAAGGTACAAGGAAATACTTTTTCACACAATCAAATAATGGAAATCATTGCCACAGGATGCCACTGAAGCAAACAATTTAGCAAGGTTTACAAAGGGACCAGACATTTATGTGAATAATGATCTCTAGAGTTAGAATAGTTAAGGCTAATGTTCATTTTGGAGGTGATATTAAACTTCATGCTTCAGAGTTTAAGCCCATCTTAAATACCTTATTTAAACAAACCTCAGCCATACCTGACAGAGCATTAAAGGATCTTATGATGAACACATCTAGTATGTATAAGCAAGCTCTGTGACCAGGCTTCATCTGGTACAGAGTAACATGACATGGTGGTAAGAATGGGATTAAGAACAGAAACAGAAGGAACAAAGCAACAAAGGTTGCAGGATCTCATCAACGTGCCACTCTTCAATGCCCCAGAGAACTTCAGCTTTGACAAATCTTCAGCATGGACTGGAAGCAAGATGTTTGCATTGCTACCAAGCTCTGCAAGGAAACTGATATACCTGTACATTCTTTAATTTATGCTAAGGGGGAGCAAGCAGAGTCTATCTTTAAATCCTTTGACTTTACAGAAGACAGTCACAAAGGTGACTATGAAAGGGTTCTGGCTATGTTTGATGCACTCTTTATACCCCAGAGAAATGTGGTCTATGAAGAGCATGTTTTCACCAGCGAATTCAAGAACCAGGGGAAAATGTTGAATGTTTTATAAGAGCTCTGCATACATTGGCTGAAAACTCTGGTTTTTGAGAATGCAAAATATGAAAATATCAGACAGGCTGTTTATTGGGTTAACAGATAAAAACCTTTCACAACAGCTACAACTGAAGAGATTTAATCCGAGCCACAGCTATAAAGACAGCAAAGCAGTCTGAATTAAGCAAACAGAACAAATGTCAGGAACAACTTGAAAAATCTGAAAATAGCTTAGAAACTGTAAACAGACACTTGAATGTTAAGTCATTATCATAAAAAACCCTATACAAGGAGGGAGAACACCCAGGCTATGAGGGACAAATTCCAGAATTCCAAATTCTACATACATAAGATGTGGAAAAAGTCATATACCAAGAGAGGATGCATGTCCAGCCAGAGGCACACGGTATAATAAATGCATGAAATATGGACCTTTTGCAGCTGTTTGCTGCATCAAAGTAGTCAGGAAATTGACTAATATGACAGACAATCAAAAGCCATTGTTTCTGGGATCTATCACTTGTGATGACACAGAACCTACCTGGAGAGTGAAACTGAATATCCATAGCAGACTATTGACTTTAAAATTGACTCAGAAACTGATGTCACAGTCATCTCAGAAGGCACTTATAATCACCTTTAACTTCTCCCAGAGCTGAAGTCACCTGACACAGCTCGGCCTAGCCCTGGAGGTATTTTGAACTGCATGGGCCAGTTCACCACAGAAACAACTTACAAAGACAAAAGCTATGCATTCAGAGTGCATGTGATCAAAGACCAACAATCTTCTCCGCTGCAGCATGGCAGCCATGATAGACCTAGTGAGAAAGGTGGAAGAATTTGATAGAGAATTTGATGACATTGGACTTTTGATAGGAGAACCAGTACAAATCAAGAGACCATGCTGAACAATACAGTGTACAAACACTCCTACCAGAGAGACTTTGGAAGAGACTAGTTGCAGATGAATGCGAATTTAGAGGACATAATTGCATGGTCATAGTGGACTGTTTTTCCATATATATATATATATATATATATATATATAAATATATATATATATATATATAAATAATGTATGTGAAAGACATAACATGTCACAGTGTTATCGAGAAACTGAAGTGCACTTTTTCTCACTTCAGTATTCTAGAACTTGTGATGGACAATGGACTAAAATTCACTGTAGCAAAATGTAAGTCATTGTGAACAAAATATGATTTTGACTATATTACTAGCAGCCCACATTGCCCACGAGAGAATGGAGAGGCTGACAGAGCTGTAGAGACAGCTGAGAAAATCCTACAGCAGAAAGATCCATTCCTTTTCTGAGTTAGAATCATAGAATCATAGAATCTCAGGGTTGGAAGGGACCTCAGGAGGTCATCTAGTCCAACCCCCTGCTCAAGATCAACACCAACAGCAGCTACTGGATATAGTTCAGCACAACTTCTAAATGGGAAGACAACTCAGAACTACTGTTCCAACTTTAGAAAAGATCCCATTTCCAAAGAGGCCAGACATGAAGAGAGTAGCAGGCTAAAAGAGGTTATGAACCCTTTTTTACAACAGACATCATTCAGTTAGAGGACTGCTAGGCCTAGAACCTGGTGGCTGTGTTCATGTCAAATTGGATGGAGAAAAATGATGGACAACTCCTGCTGTTATAAAAAAAAATAATTCAGTGCCCAGATCATATATATGATCGAGACCAACAGTGGAGAGTTTGACAGAAAACATCAATATCTACAGTTTGTTCCTCAGAAAGAACAATCAACAGAGAAAACTCTACAAATAGCAGATGCAGAACAAGAAGATGACTCAGGGATTCCAAACCAACCACAGCCAGTCATTGCAACTAATGGACAGCCAGATGACCAAGTTGTTATGCATTTCGGTTGCATAATTAGAAAACCCGTAAGATTTAAAGACTCTTAACATACTGACCTTCAAAGATAGCATGATAGTTTAGATATTGTAAATGGTAGGTATGAAGAACTTAAAGGGGGAGATGTAATGGAATGCTAAACTGTATTATACCTGGCAGAGCATTAAAGGATCTTATGATGAACACATTTGGTGTCTATAAGTAAGCTCTGTGAACAGTCCATATCTGGTACAGAGGACCATGACAAATATATATGCAGCACATCAATTAAAACACTTCTACAAATCTGGACTGTGCTATTAGTTTCAGACTTCTTTACTACAGCATAAATTGTTTTCATGTAATTGAAGGACTTAAAAATTGTTTAACCCTTTATATATTAGACTGAAATTAGAATTTATAAAACTCGCAACATACAGTAAAATGAAAAATCCAAACAAAGTTAGTGCAGATACTGTAGCTGACAACAGGTCATATCCAGTGAAGGTAAAGAGTTAAAGTAACTCAGTCATTACAGGAAGAAGAAAAACTGTAAAAGAATTGGTTAGAATTGATAACAAAACTAAGAAGTTTCTTTTCATATATATATATATATAAATTGTGCAGAGGAAAGGCACTGCTACAATGAGGGATGTGGTTGGCACAGCTCAGCAACTACCTATTTAATTGATGGCATTTATTCGTTAACCTTCTTCCTTGTTTTAAATTAAAAAAGACCTAAGATTTACTTTAAGAGGCTCTCTTATTTTTGCATATTTATAATAATTTCTAATGCACCTTTTACTACAACATCTGTCCCAAAACATTAATAAATGAAGTCTGATAACAGCTTTTTGAGTGTTAGTAAACGGGAAGTAATATTATCCCCATTTTATAGATGGGGAAAACTGAGGTACAGACAGGTCATTCTGTGGCAAATCCAGGAATAGAACTCCCAGATCTCCAGCCTCTCAGTTCTATGTCTTGCTCACAAGAGCATCCTGCCTTCTCAGTAGATGCTTGGCCACTATTCTTATCTCTTTAAAAGGTGGCCATTTTGTATAGTTAGTTGCTGCAAATGACATTTGCAGGGGATGTGGACACCCAGTCAATTGTTGCTTTTCACTATGGTCAAACACATTCAAAAAGTCTGGCTTTAACAAGTGATTCTCCTTTTTATACAAAGGGATTTTTTTAAATGCCTTCTTTCTCTGCACAGAGCTTTAGAAGCCCATCTCGTTATACCAAAAATACCTAACTGATCCCTTTATTTGTATGAAGCTAGAAATGAAAACTACTATTAGTACAGAAAGAGGGGAAAAAAGGCTTCAAAGTTCTGGTGCACATAAAGGATAAGAACATAAGAATGGCCATACTGGGTCAGACCAAAGGTCCATCTAGCCCAGTATCCTTTCTTCTGACAGTGGCCAATGCCAGGTGCCCAAGAGGGAATGAGCAGAACAGGTAATCATCAAGTGATTCATCCCCTGTCGCCCATTCTCAGCTTCTGGCAAATGGAGGCTAGGGACACCATCCCTGCCCATCCTGGCTAATAGCCACTGATGGATCTACATGGCTATTGATAGACCTAAATGAAGGAAAAATGAAGTGATTACACATTTATAACTAAACTTTTTATGTTTATTTGGAACCTAATTGAAGAAAGTTCTACTTTAATGTTTGGGGCATTAGAAATACTTGTTTCAACTAAGTGCTTGTAACAATTAAATTATCTGACAGCTATTTCACTAGGATTATTATAGATTTATAATGGAATACAGGAAAAAACTGTCCATATGAAACGCCATTGTAAAGATTTTACTTAAGCCTATTATGTTAACAAAAATACAAGAGTTATCAGATTATTCCTAGAAGACATCTTACAATAACTTAATAGCAGTGTTTTTACTTTACTTACTAGTCATTAAGCAAACAACGTGCACATCTGTCTCTTGTCTGGACTGCATGGAAAAAAATGTCACTTGTATTTCATTTAGTGACTATCAGAAATACACAGTATATACATGCAATTTTAAGGCCACTGAAGAGTGTGCACAATTTAACTACAGGTATTTTGCTGCTTGTCATTACATGGCTGATATTTCCTATCTTTTGCAAGTAAAATATTTAAATGTAGAAATAAAAAAAGTAAATCAGCATTGATTGCCTGGACCTAATCTAGTTGCAGTGCACCACAGGGACTGGAGTTCAAGTCATGGGCTGGAAGCACTGTGGAGATAATATGTTCTGTTATTGGAGGGTGGGGGACACATGGAATAATTTAATTATTCTCAAGTAATACTCTCTGGCCAGTGCCAGTGTTAGAAAGTAACTCTTTTGTTTTAGAGGCGCCCCAGCCAGTCCTCATCTGGAAGGAAGGTTAGTGCAGTGTGAACCCTTTGAGGGGAAGAGAAGTATTGTACATAAATGTGTTTGGCCTCAGTTTTCAAGAAATCAGATAATGTGTGTAGTCACTGCAATTACCACTGCCAGGCATCCCACATGTTGAAACTACTTGGTTCCATCAGTCTGTGGCTGTTGTCCAGATCCAGAAGTGACAGTCCAGCATGTATAATTTGTCCACAAAGCTGTGAGCTGGTCCTCTTTGTCTCAGGCTCTCCACAAGTGACCCTGATGGGGTTTTTTTGGTGTGGTTTGCCTGTTGCTGCAGAGTGTGGGTGTGGGTCAGTTGCTGGGATTATCTGGGTATATTTCTCATATCCCTCTTAATTAATTCCCTGCTGTTGTGCAGCCTCGAGCTCTGGTGCACTTCCATCCCTCCTGTTCTCTGCCAGTGGCACATAACAGTTTCATGTGAGCTATAATACATTGGTCTAATTTTGGTTGTTGGGTTTAGTGTGTGGGTGCTGGATGGTGTTGGTGGCCTATGATACACAGGAGGTCAGACTAGATGATCTAGCAGTCCCATCTGGCCTTAGACATTACTATGACTCTAAGTACTTCTGGAACGCCCTCCTCTACCTTTCCATGACAACTGCAGATGCCTTCCAAAAGCTCCAGCAGAACATTTTCTTGCTGACCATGGAATGCAAGCTGAACACTGATCCTGACCACCATTTTGTGAAAATGTCTTGGAAGTGACACTGGCTCCAGAGGATTTATGGGAATTGGATCTCTTCTCCCATAATTCTCCAGGGCTCACCAACATATCCCAGAAGGCCTTTTCAAAATTTCCCAGAGCCAACGTCTTCTGGGGGCAATGCCAGGGATTTGGGGATAGGTACCCAGAATGCAATGCATTGGGAAAAAGTGTAGAACAGCACTAGTGAGGTGCAGAGCAAAACTGTGACAGCCAACATGAGTAAGAATGGCTCTGGGGGCAAACTGAACTGAGTGTGATTAAACCAGTTCAGTCTCCAATCACACCAGATCACTGAGACACAGTTCCATTTTTTAGCTTGGATACAAGCTATTTAGTAGCAGGGGAAACCAGCAGAGGAGATTCTCTCTCCATGTGAGTCCCTTTCTCTAAGATTTTGGCCCTTCTACTCCCCACCATACAAAGTAGGAGAGCACATGGGCTGCACTTATAACAAGTTTTAAAAATAACGCAGATGCTTCACCGAAGCACAAAAATGCATCTGAAAAACAACATGAAATGAAAAATGCGTTTGCAGTCCTGTTTATAGCATCTCTACTGTTATTCAAATTATACTACTGCTTTTCTTTGGGAGTTCCCATTCAAATTCAAACATCTCATTTACTATTAATGTTTTTTTCATAAATACTTTACAATTCTCTCTTACCATCCCTTTGTGTGAATGAAAAATCTTGTATTATAAAAGTATATCTGTATAGAGTTTGAAAGTTATTTGAAGCACAGGTGCAGCAAACATGGGTGCCTTCCAGTACAAAGAGATGATTAGAGTGGCAAACCTTGTAGGATTAATACACTCAGCATACGGCTCCAAAGAAAACCAGGGTGACCCAGGTCATGATGGAGTAATACATCAAGTATATGGGTCCACCACCTAAAAACGTATAAGGCCATGAAGCCCAAAGGACAAGTTCCTTTTAGACAGTTTCATGGTAGAAGCTGTTATAGCAGCAGTTTGATCAGGTTGCTAATCGATGGAGGGAGAAAAGCAATAATACTGGGACATACGAGGCACATGGATTCTTTTCAGAAGAACCAACGGTAAGATGAAAATTCAAACAGAATGTGCAGATTTGGGGATGATGTGTAACACATCCCCTCCTTTACATGATAAAGACAATCCTTTTATGCCCTGTCTGCAACCATTTTCCCTATCCAAGAAAACTGTGTTGAAACATGCTTTTAAAAATGGTTTCTAATAGAAATAATGTACTTGTCCGAAAGGACAGTACATAGCTTTATTAAAAAATATATCCAAGGCAATTTTAATAAAAGGCAAGTTCATGCTACAACTACAGGGGACATGGTTACACACCAGTTAAGGTTTCATCTCCACTGTAAAATGTAACCGTGTTGTAATAAGAGCCCTGCGCGGATACACAAATGTGTATCTGTATCTGATCCACTATCTGCAAAAGTTATCTGCGGCTATCCGTGGATTTGCAAGACTCTACACTGGGGGGCTGGGCTGAGGCTCCGAGGCATCCCGCCCACTGGAGCCTAGTCAGGGAGAGCCGCCGGCAGCTGTGGGGAGCCCACATGGAGTCGCAGACCCTCCCACACCTGCCCTCAGCCAGGCGGGGAGCCTGGGGGTCAGGGCCAAGGCCGGGGGCTGCTTTCAGCCCCCACCCTGCACCGCGGGCAGATGTAGGGTTCGCCACGGCTTCCCATGGCTCCCTGGCTTGGCTCCACGCTAGCCTGGCTGTGGGGGAGAGGGGAGACCTGTGGAGCTGCCCGGGGGGCTGTTCAGGCCTCTCACCCAGTGCAGGTAGAGGCTCTGCCACGGCTCCCCACTGCTGCCCCCGCCCGGCTCTTACCATGGCCGGGCTGCGGCTCTGAGCTGCCCCTCTCCCCAGCCAGAGCCAGGTAGGGGAGAGCCGTACTGGCAGCTGTGGGGAGCCGCGGCGGATTGTCCACCTGCCCTGTGCATGGGGCCTGAGCATCCCCCCGCCCAGTGTCCCTGCCCTCCAGGCCCCCCACCCAGGGCAGGTGGAGGATCCATGCCGCGGTTCCTCTCAGCTGCCTGCCCGGCTCTTACCGTCAGAGCCCTGCGTGGATAAAAAATTTGTATCCGCTTCTGCACTGCTATCTGCAGAAATGGTCCACGGATATAAAGCGGATACCCACAGATTTGCAGGGCTCTAGTTGTAATCTTGTCTCTTGACTCAATTGTACTACAGAGTGTGATCAAGTCATGCCCAAGTTGACACTGGCCAGTACATGGGTGTTAACAGAAACACAGGAGAAAGCGTAGTGTGGGCCAGACCTTAGAACTTTTAGGCTAGAAAGTACCAAGGACCCATGAAGTCCCATCCCCCACTTTCTGGCAGGAACACCCTGCTGGCAGTAGAGATGGACTCTTCTTTCTTGTGCTTTGATGCATAGGCGCCGACTCCGTGGGTGCTCCGGGGCTGGAGCACCCATGGGAAAAAATTGGTGGGTGCAGAGCACCCACCGGCAGCTCCCTGTCATTCCCGGGGCCCGCGCCCAGCTCCCCGCCAGTCCTGGGACCCGCGGCAAACTCACCTCAGCACCGGGAGACGTTGCGGGGCCCCGCTCCCGATGCTGGGCGATGTTGCGTCGGCGTCGGCGTTGGGGGCGGGGCCCCACAACGTCACCCGGCGTCGGGGGCAGGGCCCCGCCCCTGACGCCGGGCGTCAGCCCCCACCGGCGCCACCGGAAGTAGGTGCCTATGCTTTGATGGAAAGTCTCGAAAAAGTATTAGTTTCCACTTTTCTATTACATTTTACTCTCTCCTGTGCATAGCTTCTTTTTTTTATCACCCTTCTTTACTTGGACCTCGCCCCTCTAAGGTGACAAACACCCTCACCTCCTGCTAAGGCTCATCCTGTCCCCAGGATCTGGCCCTTGGCTTTCAGGCAGTAAGATGGAGCAGCAGCCTCATTAGAATGACAGCAGATAAGATGTACCTCAGGAAACTATCAGAGGGTGAAGCGTATCCTTGCAGTGGAAGAGAGGAAATTTGAAGTTCAGCAGATGGCTACAAGTAAGAGATAGGGAAATAAAAAGATAGGGCACAGGAGTTCTAGAATCTTACAGACTGACTCTAGAAGGAGCAGAGTATAAAATACAAGTAAATTTGATTTGTGTGGCTTTGATCTTTCTTTTGTGCAAGCTGTCATAAATATGACAAAAATAGTGCATAAGCCACTAAGATGTGCATCCCCGATTTACTGTGACACCTGCCTAGATGGTTGACTTGTCCAGCAGACTAAGAAGTTAACCAGTTAACCATGCTGAATACTGAAGTCATGCTGTACTGGAGAAAAAAACTGAAATATAAAAGGCAAAACAGATTCATAGGCTAGGGGTGTCAAAGAAACCTAAACCAAAACAAAAACCACAACTTACTAAGCTCTTAAATTTTAAATGTAAACATTGCGGATGAAAAGTTATGGTCCAGAGGATAAGTGCAATAATAATCAATTCATTTATATTAAAAATGCTTCCGATTCTATTAGAATCTCTTTTCTTTATATACTATTTTTTGTGTCCTGAGAGGTTTTGTTCATCTTTGAGTTACAACTATTTCTTGCTTCTGTCCCCATCTTTCCAATACTGTTCAGTCTGCATTTCTGTAAGACGTGAGATAGTTCGTTGAAATGCAAAGATTTCCTCCTCTCCTGTAAACATGGAAAGTCCTCCAGCTGAATCCTAGATTGATATATAAAAAAACAACACAGAACTGTGAGGCACAGGTCTATTTTGATCAGCATCCCATCCAAACTATACCTCTGAATGCTTTAGAGAACTAAATAATACAAGACAGGGAAATAAAATGAAGAAACCCTCAAAGTAATGTTAAAGGAAATCCCTGTTTCAGCCACTCAATTCTCTGTAGAAATATGACAAAGCAATATATGTGAGCTAAAAGGAAAATGATGTTGGCGCCTACTTCCACTTTTTTGTTGACTGACTCAACAAAGAGCCACATTTTCTTGATTGTTTTAACATACAATTGTTACAATTTAATGGCTGATTACCATCACTGGTAAAATATGGTTTTATTCTTTCCTTAAAATTAAATTATTAATTATAACAAATGTTAAGTAATCCCAAACTGTAGATGAATTTAAGCAATCAGAAGACAGGAAATATTTTTGGGGGCCAGTATTGCTTACTTTGTGTACACAGTAATGCACATGGCCAAAAGCTTAATTCATTTGAGTCATCCAAAAAATGCAAAAATCACAGAAGAATGCCCTATATGGAGCAATCTAGTTAAAAATTATTTTAAAAGCTATTAGCAATTGTAATAAAACAACTAGGTAGATTCCCTTATAACAAACACAAACTTATTAGGAGCCACTCAGCCCAGTATCTAGTGGACAGATTTGTAAGGTAGCCCTGCATCTCTACAAAGAGATACAACTGATAATTTATTTGTCATTTCCATTTGTTAAACATAGTGAGCTAAACTGATGCCTGGTACAACTCCACTGAACTCACTGAAATTACATCAGGGTGAAGCTTGGGTCAGTATTTTCATAAATTGTTGAGTAAATACATAGAATATTAAGATATAAAATGATTTATGCAAAATAGATCCATATCTATTGGTCTTTTCCTTGACCATACAGATACAGTCAAATATGTAATTATAAAAGTGACAATGTGCTGTATGGATTCTACTACACAGCAGCAAGCCATCTGTTAAATGTTTACTTCATTCTTTCTCCTGCAATGGTGCCATATCAGACCAAAGCCAATTATGCTCTTTTTAACAAAAGGAGATGATGTTGATATCACTCACCTGGCTCAACCCCAAATCATCCATCAGTATTCTGCTTTCCTCCAGGCCACTGTCATGATGTTCTAGCGGAAACAAGCTTTGGAGAGGTGTCAATGCAGAACAAATAATACGTACCTGAAATAGGGGGGAATGTGTATTGGCACCATTGCTTGTGTTTTACACACATCTTTTATGGAAAACGCGTTAAAGTACTTCATTTTGTTTTGCCAAGTATCTTTCTTAAGTTTCACCCATCCACTAGTACTGCAGCTATGTGGATTTATTATTTATTCATTTGTGAGAGGCCAGTAAATAAATAATGATACTATCTTTAATTAACCAAGTCTTTTTCTGAACAACAACTTGCAGACTTTTTATTCATATGCCAGGGTGGCAACTCCTTTCTCCCCTCAGTGATCCATTCAGTAGCAATGGATCCACCTAACTGTGTCACCACACCTTCAGGATATCTACTATTTGACAATCTTTACCACTGTAATTGACCTTTTTTAAAAAAGCAATATGAAAACCACTAGGAAATTATGGATCCTCACTAGTTAGGGTTGCACTGAGAGGATAAATGAAATGAGATGATATGCACAGACATTCCCATCAACTGAATGTTTAAGGAATATGAAGTCTTTCTAAAAGTTCAGTTTGGCCACTTCATTTTGGACCCATAAAATTCGAGTTAAAATTTAGCTTGAGTTTTATCATTACTACTTTTTAATAGTTATTCCAGTCTTAATAGTATTATTTTCAGATCTGATTTGAAGAGATACTGTATACAGTGAAGTACCAGTATCCCTATGAGGTTTATGATATAAACATACTGTAATATTACTGTGGACAGCATACAGTATATTGATAGATCACAGACAAAAGATTTCCATTGCAGATCGGTCTCCACAAATATTTAGTTTCACAATGATGGAAAAAATATAGATCAGTAAGTATGTATTAACTCTGTGACCAGTTTAGATGATTTTTCCACAGGATTAGTTATAGGGTAAATAGGGATAATGTTGTTTAATGCTTATATGTTCTTTGGAGGCGGTCATATTTCATGATCACCTGATGTGTTTCTTAGAGATGATACTAAGAGGTAACAGATTGCAAAAATAAGTACCTCTGATTTTGTTACTCCATGCCTTCTGCATAGATATTTTCTAAGACACTGTATTTAGTCCCACTTCCGCATGGTATTTAAGCAGGTTGCTAACTTTAAGCATAAGAATAGTCCAACTGACTTCAATAAGACTACTCACGTGCTTAAAGTTAGGCAGGTACTTAAGTTTCTTGGTGAATCAGAGCCTTTATGATCATCTTGAAAACGACTGATATCTCAATTGATATTTCCTGATTGCATACATATTTAAGTGTGTGCATATATAATCACACACAGGATGGAACTTAATATTTTCATTACTTTAAAAATGATCAGCTTAAATATGAAATGCCTTTTTTGTTGTTTTAATAGTGCTGATTTTGCTTCCCCATGATTGAAACCTTTGTAAATCCAAGTTAAGTGGTGCATTTATCATTACTATTCCATTAGCAGTTCTGCAACCTGATTTAAAACCTACACTCAGTGTTTCTTCTAAAATTAATATCACATTTTAACAAATATATTAACACTTTAATATTCTCTTCACTATTAGTCCTGACTGGCTGTGCTAACATGCCAATTGTCCCTTCCAAATTAAAATAATCTAGCATGAGTTTAGCTCCAGAATACTCAGTGGCACATTCTTCAGTTACTAGAGTGACACCACCCATTTAATTGTTTATTTCCTGATTCAGTAAAACATCCCTATTCAGGAAGGACAAATAAGGACCTACCTAAATGTAAGCACATGCTTAAGTCCCATTGAAATCGGTGGGACTTAAACAAGTGCTTATTTGCTTTCCTGAATTGAGGACTTTATAGGAAAACATTCTCAAATTATGTTTGTTTTAATATATGATCGTATTACACTAATTTCAATTTGTTAATAATTTTTCACTTTTTTAAAGAACACCTTATAGATTACTAATATCTAGAAATGGCCAGATTTAACTCTTAAGTGAAAGTACCTTTAATATGGAAAAATGTGTACATTTCAGATATGGAAAAAGCCAAAGTAAATTATGTTTTTGAAAAATGAAAATAAAGGAAAATTAATTCCCTGTAATTCTGCTTCTCCGAAGACATTGCACAGGATCCTCAGTCCTGGAATTAAGCTGGCAGTTTTGTGGCATTGTGCTAAGGAGCACAAACCCAAGAGTGAGAGTCTTATACGAGCAGGTCTTCAAAGAAGAATATTTAACATTATTAAATAATCATAGACAATTTTCTGAACATGGCCATTACTTTCTATTTAAATATGAAAAATGTAAGTGACATATTTCCTTTCTCAGTACCCAAGCCACTCTTACTAAGGGTAAAGGAAGAAATTAGAATATAGCAGGATCTTACTAGTTCACGCTAATGCCTGGGAGACCCCTGGCCAATTACCGAACCTTGTGGAAAAATAAGGCCCTGATCCTGCACTGAGCTGCCTGTGAGCAGACCCCTCCACCAGCATGGAGCCCCAATGGCTTCACTGGGGTTCTGTGCAGGCTCTGGGGTCAGCCCCCACGGAGCTCTGTCCTGGATTGGTGAGCAAACAATTGTGCACTAAAAGTGATAACACAGATGATAGCAGTCTATTTGACTTGATTTTTTTAAATGGATGTTGCAACATTTATTGTGTATTTGAATTATTGTGGGTCTTGGCTGGACATGACCATAGCAAATTTTGTAGAATGTCATCTCAGTAATAATAAAAATAATATATGGAGATATGCCTATCTCATAGAACTGGAAGGACCTTGAAAGGTCATTGACTCCAGTCCCCTGCCTTCACTAGCAGGACCAAGTACTGTCCCAACAGATTTTTTTGCCCCAGATCCCTAAATGGCCCCCTCAAGGATTGAATTCACAACCCTGGGTTTAGCAGGCCAATGCTCAAACAACTGAGCTATCCCTCCCCCTAATATATTACCTCTGTTGTTAAGTCTTTGCCAAAAAATACAGAGAAATCTGCCATTTTTGTGTGTGCAAATTATGCATGTGACTGAACTAAATGTGAGATTCTACTATAGCTGACAATGTTATCTAAAATAAGATGGTCTTACTTGTTACCTGATGGAAGACAGGATTAATTTATAAAATGGCCAGACAACATTATAATACATGCATAACTGAAATACTTAGTTCTCACCTTATGATCATAAAAGGTATCAATAAGAGTAATGAAGCGGCGAGCTTGGGTCCTTTTTGCTATGGTAAATAGTGGTATGTTACGAATAAAGACTGTGTCAAAATTCTTAGATATTTCCAAATAGTCACTAGCTCCAACTGGCTGAAATAAAAAAAAAAAGATCATTGAAACGCCCACTACAGAGAGAATGATACATTAACCCTACATTTCAAAATACTACAATTACAGCATGGTGGATGAAAACTACTCCAAAATATTTCTTATTTTCCTCCTTTATATCGTTTGTCTCAGAGAAGCTTCGGCTTCAGCGTCTTCCATTTCTGATGGCCCATTCCTGTTGTTGATGTCTCTCCCTAACAGTGCTTGATGGTTTAGAATTTGGCTCATTTGAAAACTTCTCATCTGCTTCTTGACAACACATTATGACCCCTGTGACATGAGCATAATAATAGCAGTAAGCCAAAATCTGCAGAGGAATAGACTGAACATATTGTCTAGCTACAAAGTCAACCCAAATTATGAATAATTTGGACTGCTATTAGGAATATCCATTATTGATCCTTTTCAGTAGCAAAATCTGCAGTCAAAACACAAATCCATAGTTTAGATACTAAATCTTAATTAGAATTGTATTTGGCACAACTAAGAGCAAGTGTCTCAAGATTCTGAAAGTCAGGGGAAGCAGACAAAAACCTTTAGTTCTAGCAAAATTTCTGGCAAAACTATATTTAAAAGAGATGTCAAGATATTACATACAGTTCAAAACTTGATCTACCATTAATACTGAATTAAAAGCTTTAATGGAAAGGTTAAATGTTCATTTAAAGATCTGAAATCTTAACAGAAGATACACACTGAGATAAATACCAGACGCAAGAACACACAAGCAAATTTGTTTTAAATGATTTTCTGGAATTATTTATACATCAAGACCTAAGCTGTTTGCAGTGTTTTTGTAGCCACATTGGTCCAGGATATGAGAGACACAAGGTGAGTGAGGTAATATCTTTCATTGGACCACCTTCTGGAAGGGACAAGCTTTCAAGCTTCACAGAGCTCTTCCTCAGGTCTAGGGAGGAGCTCTGTGAAGGTTGAAAATTTGTCCCTTCCATCCACACAAGGTGATCCAATAAACGATAATTACCGCATTCATCTTGTCTCTCTCAAGACCTAAGTTCACAGTTCTACATTTTTCCTGCAATAGTCAATGATGTCCCCAATACAGTTAACCCCTATATTACTGCAGGGAATATTTTATATTGAGCTATTCACATGTAACTGTGCTTACAAGAAAAAGTCTCGCACACTGATTTACAACTTATGGGCCAAATCCTATTTGCCTTACTCATAAAGAGGTAGCCTTGAATGGAACATGCAGGATTTTTCTCTATAAACACAGAAATCCCTTCATCCATTAATGAAATGCATTTACCTCTACAATTAAATATGGTGACAGTGCATAGCAACACCTTTAAACAACATCTTAGAACAGGAAGTAAAAAAATGTTATCCAACTGAGACTACCAGGGGAAGTTTTTTGTAGGCCAAACGCAATTACCCAACCGGAATTTCACCTGGACCTCAGGGCTCACATCTCTCCTCTTGCAAGAAATTGTAGGAGATCTTTAATTACTAGAAGTGACCAGGACCTTGGTTTCAAGTCTCTCTCCCTACATCCAAAGCATCAGTCAAATGGAAGAGAGCCACAAGAATTAAGATCTTGTAACGAGGAGGTTGTCTATATAAGATACACAAACAAGGGAGAGTGAAGTTCTGAAAGACATTCCAGAAAAATCTTCTCAAGAAATAGTGAAACTGAGGCAACCAGTTTCCAGCTCGTTAAGAGCAGAGGAGGGCATGGATGCTCCTAAAACTTCTCTAATATCTCAAGGGTTCCAATGGATCCCTTCCCCTCCTATTCATAAGCATGCAACATTCCTCTGGCAACTACAGCAATTACCTACATCATGGAAAAGTAATATTAAAGTATATATGTATTTTAGCTGTCTTTAGTGTGCTATATATTGGGTATTCACTCAAAAATTAAGCACAGAGTTTATTTTTTCACTTCATTTCACCTCCCCCTTCCATGAGTGATGTATCTCTCAGCTGGAATGTGGACAAAGAACAGCTGCATCATCTGGATCAGATAAAGCAGGAAAAGTTTAAGGAAGTTGTGGAAGAATTTGTGGATGGAAATTCTGCAGAAGATATCAAGCTGAAACAATCCAATTTAACACCAGATCAATCTGACTGAAATACCAGCAAACTGGACAGCAGTCATATTGTATACCAGAGAAGATGATGGACAGTGTGTACCATGATGCATCCAAGGATTAATGAGTTGGCCATAACCAAATGATTCAGCTAGTGATAACTCCTATTCCAGGTCTAGGACTGAAGCGCTCCAGGATTACGCAGAGAAGACTAAATACTGTCCTGATGGTATTTGAGAAGAATAATAAGCACATATCTATAATTCTGAAGAAACATATAAGTGAATAACCACTCAGGTCCATTCTAGCACATGACCAGACTAAGCATTCTTCTACTGCAGCTCCAAGTTCTAAGGCATTAGTAGCCCATATAGGGTGGTTTTGCACTCTACTTTTCAAGTCGTGACTTGGGCTGCCCTGACTCATTCCATGGACAGTCCTTTCAAGGATGGAGGCAAATCTCCCAAACTAAAAGCCAATTAATAAAAGAAAAGAAAAAAGTACAAAATATTATAGAACTCCAAACCAAACACCCATCCACCAAGGTGGATCAAAGTGATTTAAATGAGCAAGCAGAAACCCTTGATTTAAATAATCTATATGAATCTTGTTTTGCATTTGTATTTCTTATTTTCCTAAAGAAAGGTTGGTTCTCACTGTTTGGTAAAAATTGGTACATCTTTTTGTTAACCAGGAGGACATACTATATCCATACACTTTTATTTAAGAAATTATTTAGCTTAACATACAATTATTCAAATTCTGATTTTTTTTGAAATTATGTTAGAAAACAGTGAATGACTTTTAAAATGGATGATAATTTTTTACTTGTGATTTGTGTCATCTTGCATTTGGGTGGAAATTGGAATTCAATTAAAAATGCACAAAGCAGCATTTAAAAATTGCTTTTTACTTGTTAAATAAAGCTACTTTAAACATGATGGATACTTTTTTTCTTATGTAAGTTTATCAAAACTTGTTTTGCATTTAAAATTAACTGATTTTAGGTTCCAAGTATCAGAGGGGTAGCCGTGTTTGTCGCTTCTACAGATCCAGACTAAGAGTTCTGTGGCACCTTATAGACTAACAGACGTATTGGAGCATAAGCTTTCGTAGGTGAATCCCCACTTCTTCGGATGGCAGCATCCGAAGAAGTGGGGATTCACCCACGAAAGCTTATGCTCCAATACGTCTGTTAGTCTATAAGGTGCCACAGAACTCTTTGTTGATTTTAGGTTGGACATTAGGAAAAACTTCCTAACTGTCAGAGTGGTTAAGCATTGGAATAAATTGCCTACGGAGGTTGGGGATTTTTAAGAGCAGGTTGGACAAACACCTGTCAGGGATGGTCTATATAATACTTAGTCCTGCCTTGAGTGCAGGGGACTGGACTAGATGACCTCTCGAGGTCCCTTCCAGTTCTATGATTCTATGATTTATTAAATAAAGGAAATGGTTAGTGAATTGAACTAATTGTTTCTGGTCACCATGTCCTTCAAGATTTTAGAACTGGTAGATCTCATCCTCACACACCTCATTTTTATTCATGAGCAGCTTTCCTGCTTTTCAACACCCAGTTGGTTTCTTAACTTTGAATGAACTAGTAATGGAATAAACTGAAATTAAGAAAATATTCTCTCTGAACCTGCTACTGCTCTCAAAATTTAGTTTAGCACATCAACAAATTTTGCTTCCAAGTGCTTAGCGAGCAACTTCCACCATGTTTGACTTTCTTTAGCAATTTGGCAGAAAATGTTCTGCTTGTATATTTTAATGTAAATTATTTTAATCAATTATACTAAGTTTGTGCTTTAACATAGGTTGTCATAATCTCACAATTAATTTTATATAGGTTTATTTAAAAAAAAAAGTATTTAAAATCAGATTTTTTTTATTTAAATTTTTTAAAAATCATAAACTTTTATCCATCCTGCCACTATCCACTGAGATGTATATCTTCTGACAATAAAAATTACAATTAATTATCTCAGTGGACTCCCATCCTTGGAGACTAAAAAGCGTGATAATGCAAATTAAACTTTAATAGAAAACTGAAATAGTTGTAGAACAGACAAAAATAAGGCTAATGTGTTTCAAATCTATAAAGCACAACAAGGTTTTTTATAAACTAGGGTTAATTTTTATGTATATCAAGATCATTTATAGAGAGCTCAATTTATAGAGAGCTAAAATATACCTCCTAACAATTGTAAAAGAAGACCTTGAAGTACTTCAGCAATGCAAAAGGTGGACAATTTAAACAAAGAGATATCCCAAACCAAATAAAGCTAAGGCTAGATGAGTTTGGGCACACCCCAAGCTTGGAAATAGGTTCTATACTATTGATAAGCCAAACCCATATTCTTGTTTAGAAGCCAAATCTACACAATAATGCTCAGTAAATAGATGCAGAGAGCATGGGAACTGCTATGCAAATCTCCTGAACAGAGAGACCTGGCAGCCATATCTGTTCTGTCCTGACTGGAATGAGCTTTGACATCGCTGCCAAGCTGCATGCCTGCCTAGCTGTAATTGAGATGTAGACAGTAATATCACTTGGCAACAGGAAAAACTAATCACATTAGTGTCATATGAAAGACAGACCTGGATGAGCTTTCTAAGTGATAGTTCTGTCCACATAAGAACTCTATGATCTTTTCTTTTCCGAGTTTGTGTAGAAGGGCATGGGCCTAGCAAACAAACGAAATGGATTTTAATCCTAGTTCCAACCGTGGCTTGTTTTGTTATCTTGGATGAATCACTAATGACTTTGAGCCTTACTTTCCCCATCTGTAAACCAGGCATAATAATAATTACCCAATTTATAAATGCTTTTATGGTACTTTAAAGCTTATCTTTGCGTTCCGTGATGTGCTGCTGCTCGGGGTAGGCAGCTCCCTCTCTGCTGTGTTTAAGCAGTTTGAATTTACATTAGGTAATATCAGAAGAGGCCAAAAATGTGACTGAGGTTTAATGTGACATAGGGCATCCTGATGATACCCTCTTCCCCATTCTCATGTCCCTGCTACAGGGGCAGCATGGAGGGTGCATGACATAAGCACCCCTCGCTCCATTGGTGCTATCCCACTGAAGGATCTCTGGGCCAGTTAAACAAGCTTTACGGCCAGATTACACCTGCACTGCAGCAAAAAGCAATTGCATTGCACTGGAGGTTCTGGCTTTTCTAGTGTAGTAATATTCAGAGGCTCCAGTCAGGATTGGGGACCCATTGTGTTAGTCATTGTACAAACACAAGAAAACATGGTTCCAGCTCCTCAGAGCACATAAAAAGTGTTTCCCCCGTCCCATATTGCCAGCTGGTCCTCATCCAGCTGCTGCTCTCTGGCAGGCACTGTGATAGTGTTCCACACACCTGTTGAAGAAATACAAACCTGGATGTGGCCAGCATATCACTGGCAATGGAGCCCATGTGTTATCACAGACAATTACGCTTCCTTCTGTCATGATTCACGACAGAAAAAATAGGTCTGGCAAAAACAACTTCTTTTAAAATATGACATCGGCATGTGCAAGTATAAACTAGTAATTATTACAGAAACCCAAGTACTACGTGCTACTAAGGAGGTAGTGTTGCCTAATAGAAGGAGACCTGGGTTCTATTCCTGGCTCTGCTACTGGCCTGCTACATGATCTGGGACAAATCACTTCACTTCAGGTTTCCACCTGTTAACTTTGTAATGCACTTTGGGCCATATTTTGAAAGGTGTTTAGATGCCTAAAGATGCAGGTAGGTGGCTAGTGGAAAATCCCAACGTGCATATTCAAATCCCCCTAGTGCCTACCTGTATCGTTAAGCACTTAAATGCCTTTCAAAATTTTAGATCTATGGATGAAAAGTTTTATAAAAGAGCTGGGTATTATTTTTATAAAGCAAAACTACATTCAACTTAAAAAGTCTGGTTAAACCTGAGACCCTGGTGGCATTATACTGAGCCCTTCTGCAATACATCTCCTTTGAAGTTTTGCACATTGAAAGGCTCCTGATCACTCAACACTGATTAGGTTCTGACCAGACTCCAAAATTGGTCGCAACTGATAGAGAAATGGTGGCTTTCTAAACTTTATAATTCTGACACTGTGTTTTTTATTTTATTTCATAAGCCTTAATATAATGGACTTTTCAAGCCGTAATTAGTATTCTGAATTCACATATCCTGTCCCAGGAATACCAGAAGTTGGCTGATTTATTGAGTACTGAACAGTACTTTAGTTAGTAACATCTTTGAGTATATTATTCCATCTTTTACGTTTCAGACAGAATTACCTTATACCAGTCCTTCACATGGTAATGATGATATTCCTCATCCCCCTACCTGAACAATTAAAAAGTTCAACACTCTTGGATGTATCTGGTTATCTGAATAATTTTCCAAATGGGAACAATTAAAATCTATTTTTTGATTGGTTGTGCATTCTTTGGTATTGTCTAAATACCTTTTGTTTTTGTAAAATTCTGATCAAGACTCAAAGAACTTTAAAATGATCGGGAGTCTGCAGGAAACATTTGTCATTTTAAATTAGCAAGTCAGCCATCTCATATGCTGAGCAGACCTTCTGTAATAAACTTTCACAGATAAGGATCTGATTTGTTGTAGATCTCATTGCTCCTGTGAAAACATGCAGGTGAGATAGAATCTCTGTAGATTTCTGTAATTAACTCTGATGCCACGCCTCAAGATTTTATCAACAACACACTAATGCAAAATGCATTAGCACTAACACGGGCTACCTTCTGACCAAGAGGCTAGTCCACTTCAGTTTGCCTGACTGAGCTGTCAACTTTATACTTTTTTGTTTCTCTGTCTAGTTAATGCATGTTCTGCTATCATCATGTCTGTTCAAGTAGGAGGTTTATTATTTAGTGTTCTCTGTAGACTGTACTGTTCTCAGAGTTACTCTTCTATTTCCATTATATATTCCTGGTAGTAATACATGGATAGCTACCTCTTCATTTAACAAGAGTATAAAACATCCCGCTCAGCAATGACAACACAGTATGTCCTATAGAAAACTTGTTTTTTGTAGATAAAAGATGCCTTACATAAGTTAGGATGAAATGTCCTTTTCTAAATGAAGGGAAAATATTATATTGATTGATGCTGAAATAGATTACAGGCCCAGCCTTAATGAAATACACTAGACTAGTGGTTGATAATTAAGAATACTGAGTTCTGAAAATCATGTACACAACAATACAATTTACAATAGATACATTTACTAAAAGTCAAAAACTGTTCAAAACCTAGATGCTTGTGAATGTACATATTGAACAACATCAATATATAAAGTCCTTTCTACAGATTCCAGGGAAATCATTCTTCTGTAAGCAGTTTGGCTGATGATGCACAGAATCAAGACAATACCCTTACGATTACACTGCTCTACAGCCAAAATGCTTCTGAAATAAATGTAGTCAAACTTTACTAATTCTGGGTCACTGAGAACAAAAATGATGCTTAAAATTGTTGATTGGCTCTAGTTTTCAAGACATGCTATTGGGTCAGTATATATGACCCTTGACTTGGGAATGGCAGAGGATAAGTGAGTTATAAAGGGAAGGGATCTCAATTTAAACCAAAAATGACTAAAATACATCTTTGACTGGATCTATGAATAAATCGATGACTGGGTTTGGACAGTACTTGCTTTTTAGGCAAAACAATGAATGATGCAATCTGAAGCTGGTATTGCATCATACATGATATGAATTGCATCATGTTATTCCTAGAAGTCATGGATGATGCAATCATAACGAAGCTTACATCACTCTGCTGAACAAATTGCCCTATTTCAGCTCTAGAAATCATACAGTGTCGTGCTCTCTTATTTGTCAGTGTTTGATTTTGCAAAGGGACACATTTCTGTTTAGTCAAAGTGAGCAGAGATGCCTCGTACTTGTGTGAACAGTGCAGATAACTTCTGCTATGTTTGTGGTGAAGTGACTTTTGCATCACAACAGGCGCAGTATAACCACTATGGTTAAGAAAGCCTATCACCTTTATTCTGGCTGCAAAATTGGAGATCAGGACAAGAGGTGGGCCCCACACATATGCTGCAACACTTGTGCAACAAATCTTCGCCAGTGGTTGAACAGGAAAAGGAAATCTATGCCTTTTGCAGTGCCAATGATTTGGAGAGAGCCAACAGATCATACCAGCAATTGTTACTTCTGCATGGTGCCTCCAGCTGGGAAAGGTGTGTCAAAGAAGAAAAAGTGGACTGTGCATTATCCAAACATTCCATCAGCTATACGCCCAGTACCCCACGGAGAAGGACTGCCGGTTCCTGATGCACCAGAATCATTCTCACTTGAGTCAGATGAGGAAGAGGAAGAGGATGAAACTTCTGGTCCTGAACCATCAATGTCACAGGACCCACATTTTATCCCATCCTCCTCCTCTGAATCACACCTCATAACACAAGGTGAACTGAATGACCTTGTCAGGGATTTGGAACTACCCAAGAGTAAGGCAGAGCTTTTGGGCTCCAGACTACAGCAGTGGAATCTCCTGGCAGGTGATGTTAGGGTTTCCATGTTCCGTGACCGTCAAAAGGATCTTGTCCCATTCTTCTTCATGGAAGGTGATCTTGTAGCCTGCAACAACATCGATGGTGTGATGGCAGCCCTCAACATCGTTCACGATCCAGATGAGTGGAGACTGTTCATTGATTCATCGAAGACGAGTCTTAAAGCTGTTTTACTGCATAATGGCAACGTTTTGCCATCAATTCCAGTTGGTCATGCAGTCCATATGAAGGAAACCTATGACAACATGAAACAACTTTTGAGGTGCATAAACTATGAGCAACATCAGTGGCAGCTTTGTGGCGATTTGAAGGTTGTTGCTCTCTTGCTTGGTCTGCAGACTGGATACACAAAGTACTGCTGTTTTCTCTGCGAATGGGATAGTCGTGCAAGAGATTCCCACTACATCAAGAAAGATTGGCCACTCCGACAGTCATTGGAGCCTGGGAGGAAAAGTGTTCAGCATCCACAACTTGTTGAATCAAGGAAGATTTTGTTACCACCCTTACACATCAAGCTGGGTCTGATGAAGAACTTTGTCAAGGCCATTGACAAAACACAAGCAGCTTTCAAGTACCTCCGTGGAAAATTTCCAAGGTTAAGTGAAGCTAAGATAAAGGAAGGTGTCTTTGTTGGTCCTCAGATTCGTGAACTTCTTCGAGATGATGCATTTGATCATGCACTGCGTGGCAAGGAAAAAAAGGCATGGAAAGCCTTCCAGTTAGTGGCAATAAATTTTCTCGGAAACAAGAAGGCAGACAACTACAGGTTGTTGGTGGAAAACCTCCTCAAGGCATACAAAAGCCTTGGTTGCAACATGTCACTAAAGATACATTTTTTGCACTCTCATCTAGATTTTTTCCCACCGAACTGCGGAGCAGTGAGCGACGAGCATGGTGAGCGATTTCACCAGGACCTTGCAACAATGGAGAAACGCTATCAGGGCAAATGGAGCCCACCAATGCTTGCAGACTATTGCTGGACAGTGACAAGAGATGCTCCATTTAATGAATACAAGAGACAAGCCAAGAAGTGCCGAGTAGACACTGAATAGGACTAAACTATGTACATAATAGTTTTTTGCCTTTTGTTTAATAATAAATTGTATTTATATAACCCCTTTGCTGATTTTTAAAGTGTTACATAAACAGGACAGGTGAAATAGTATCATAAAGCAACCATAAACACATGAAAAGACCTAGGTTTACAATTTATGATTAAAACTCTACTATCTACACAATATACATAGACATAAAATGTAAAAACTTAAATATCTTAGAAACAGTAGCCAGTTGTTTTAATTGTCATATTTGAATTCAGCACATCAAAATACATACTAAATAGCACATTTTATCTCTGAAGCAGACGACTTCTCAAAAATTGTAGACCAGTGTTATGATTCAAAAGAGAAATAATAGAACTTGGGGCATGACCTGTGATTCAGTTATATGTCTGAGGTTGAAGATGAAGAACATAGATAGCTAAACACTCCGATACCATGGTGAGGAGTATGGTATAAAAAATGTAAAACTCAAGGCATGGTTGACAACGTAAGTGTACTGGACAGCTTTATGAATTTAAAGGTAAAAGACAGTGATTACATTTTACCTATGGTTACATTCTGAAGATTTACTCTAAGAAATTTTCATAATGACCTACTGACATGGACTATAAAGGCTGACTGTTCTTAAAAAGGTCCACTGTGAGGTTTATTGCACCTTCCACTAAAGCCTCTGATATTGGCTACTTCCAGAGACAAGATACTGAACTAGACAGACCAATGATCTGATCTGGTATGGTGGTTCTGTGTTAATTACACACAAAAAACCCGAGTTCAAATAACATTATTAAGGTTGCAAAGTTAAACCCTCAAAAGTTAGGAAATGCCAGAATTAAGCTTGCTTGTACAACTTTAATTCAGCTCCCTTGTGCATATGCATTATGATAAAATCTTTAATTACATGATCACATACTATTTTTTCAATAGGACCCCAACCTCTTTCAGGACACTGTGTCAAGGCTGCACCTCTGGAATTCAAGCAAGAAGTGTGGACAGGGCCGGTGCTATCACTAGGCAACCCTAGGCAGTCGCCTAGGGCGCCAGGATTTGGGGGGTGGCGGGCGGCTGCCTCCTGCCTCCCAGCTCCACGCTCAGTGGCTGAGCGTGGAGCTGGGAGGCAGCTGCGGCGAGCCACCCCCCTGCCTCCCGGCTCCACGCTCAGCTGCCGTGGCCCGCGTGAGGGGGGGGCTGAGCCTCCGCGGCCTGCGGGCAGGGGGGCTGAGCTCCCGCAGCGGGGGGGCAGCGTTAGCTGAGGGAGGGGGGGGGCGCGCAGGGCTGGTGCAAGGAAGTTTCTCCTAGGGCGCGAAACTTCCTTGCACCGGCCCTGAGTGTGGGTAGCTGAAATAGTGGATGATAATTTCTTTGGATTTCATTGTGGCTAATAACTGTGTAATCAATGCCAGGAAAGGGGTCTTATAAATTCAGTCTGTAGAAATTCCCTTTAAAGATATGGCCCAGGTTATACACATGGTTTGTAGGTTATTGGTTTGCAGTGCAGGAGTTGTCATGCTCCCAGGAGCAGAAACCATTATAACAGCTACATGCTGTGGTAGCTTTCCAGCAAGGGAATAGATGGGGGAGTGGCTGAAACTTGTTTTGAGATTTGGGGAGCAGGAAGAGGGGGAAGAGTCTCTAGGCAGAATCTGAGCTGCTAAAGTTCTTATGGAGCTGAAACAAGAACTGATCCCTGTTTGTTTACTTAATGTTTGAGAAGTGAAGCAGCAAACAGTGAAAAAGGGAACCATGGTTGCAAAGTGTGAACCAGTAGATCTGGTAAATGCTGGTACAAAGTAAAAGTACAAGGGAGAAAAGGGTGAAGGTGAGCTCTCAGAGCTTCTATTGGACCTGTACTAGCACAGTGTTATACACTTAAATGAGGAACAACAGGGGGTCTAAAAGACTTTCTGGTTAGGATTCAGCTGTTCTCTGAATCCAGTAAAGAAATAGGTTGTACTGTACTGGTCCAGCACATGGAGGGAAACCAACCCATTAAAGCACCCCCTCCCTATTTAACAGTAGCAAAGAGGGACAAGGCATTATAGGCCATTGCGGAAATGTATGGAGAAGGCATAAATAATCAACTGCAACCAGTCCTTGGGCCCTTGTGTTGGTTAAGGAAAAAGGATAGCAGCACCAGATTTTGTGTCGACTACAGAAAATGAAATGAAGTCACTTTAAAGGATTCTTATCCATTAGCACAAATAGATGATATCCTTGCAGATTCAATTTGGTTTTCCATAATGGATCTTCAAAGTGGGTATTGGCAAGTGGAACTGAATCCAAAAGCTAAGGAAAAAACTGCTTTTCATAGCAGGTCAAGGCTTATGGGAATTTATAGTGATGGCTTTTGGCTTGTGCAGTGCATCAAGTATATTTGAGAGGCTAATGGAGAGGGTATTACATGGCATCCCCTCTCAGCCTCTCTGCTATACTTAGATGATATCTAGGTGCGCACTAAAACATTCACAAATGGTCTGTGATAAGCTGAAGGTGGCCAATTTGAAACTGAACCCAAAGAAATTGCGAGTTATTTCTGGGTACAGAATGAGTGAGCAGGGAATTTCTAATGTCAAAAGACAGACACTCACACAAGTGCAGAGTTTTTAGAGCTCTGCTCTTATGGTTTATTTGTGGGTTTGACAATATTGCAAAACCATTGCATACACTGGGTGAGAAAAGGAAACCATTTTAGTGGTCAAAAGTGTGATTTAGCATTTTTAGAGCCAAAGAAATGGCTCCTATGACTGCTCCTGTCTTGGCCTACTAGTCATTCAAACCCCCTTTCATACTGGACACACATGCTAGTGCTTACAGTTTGGGGGCAGTATTGACATAAGAACACAAGGGACTGGAGAGGGGGTGGGTTATAGCAGCACAAGTCTTAATTCTCCTGAGAGACAAGCCCCAGAAATTAACAAAACCACTTAACTTAGAAAAATCAAGAGGACTTGTGCTCCTAAGTCACTTATGTGCTTTTGAAA
The DNA here is from genome assembly GCA_037349315.1 of Chelydra serpentina. NCBI lineage: Eukaryota > Metazoa > Chordata > Testudines > Chelydridae > Chelydra > Chelydra serpentina. Next base: position 54,188,989 of record JBAIAC010000010.1, read on the forward strand.
ATTCCACCAGTGAGCTTCTTAACTTAGTCCTCAGTCCCTACCCTTCCTCTCTCTCTCTCTCTCTCTGCTGCTCTCTATTTTAACACTTGCTTGCTGCATCTGCTTTCTTATTAAAGTCAATCTATTCAAGCTAGGGACTGGGTCTTCCTATAAATATGCACAGCCCCTAGCAAAGTGGGGCCCCAGTCCTGATTGGGGCCTTTGAGCACTGCTGCGCTACAAATAATAATATAATGTAAATTACAGTTTGCAGGTTACAAGGAGGCAAAACAATTTTCAAACTGAAAACATGGTGGGAACACTTTAAAAGATATGGATTGCCTTTTTTTTTTTTTTTTACTTTGCTATAGAATAGTATGTGATCTAGTGGTGAGAGGCCAGGACTGGCGGGAATCCTTGGTTCTCCGCCCATATGAGTTATGCTGGTCAAATCACTTAATCTTTGTTCTTCAGTTTGCCCATCAACAAAATGGGTATTATAAAAATACTTTACTCTGATGTTGATAGGACAATCTAATTAACATTTGAGATTCTTGGATGGAAGGAGCTATTTAACTACTTAGGATAATAATGAAAATGCAGTATATATATATATATATATCACATCAGAACGTAAAGTTAGATTATCAATGTAAAAATAGGGTAAGGGCATGTCTACATTAAAAACTTAAGTCAAGCTATATTAGGTTGACTTACAGCCATGGCAGTAATTATTGTGGTAGTTCATGTCCACACTGCACTTCCATCGACCTAAGAGGAGCAGCGTGGGGAGCTGAGAGCCCGGACTCTCTCAGTTCCACTCACAGCTCCCTGCCAGGAGCCCCGCTGCCCCATGGGCTCCTGGATCCCTGCTCCCCACTAGCGGCTTCACCTTCCCTCCCCCCCTCTCTGTTCCCTGCTCCCCACTGGGAGCCTGGCGGCCCCCTCCCGTGCTCTCAGTTCCTGCTCCCCACCGGGGGTATGGCAGCCCCAGGTCTCTCAACTCCGTGCTCCCCATCGGGAGTGGGGCAGCCACTCAGAATCTTACCTCCCAACTTTCCTCTGGGAATGGGGCAGTTGCCTGGGCTCCCAGTGGGGAGCCGGGAGCTTTGGTGTAGCCAGGCTTCCAGTGGGGCGTGGGGAGCAGGGACCCCAGTCAGCACCTGGGCTCCCGGCATGGAGTGGTGAGCTGGGGCCCTGGGAGCAGCCTGGCTCTGAGCGAGGAGCCTGGGCAGCAGCCCTGCTGGGAGTGGGGAAATCAAGCACGGGGGCAGGCTGGCTCAGAGTGGGTAGCCTGGGCAATGGGCAACAGCCCAGCTGAGAGCGGGGAGGACTTTCTTGTCTATTTCATGGCTCCAGCATGGAGGCATGAAATCAACAAAAGAGCCAGCCAACAGCGGATGTAAGTAACGCAGTGCCCTAACTACACTGACATCACCTCCACGAAAGGCATAGGGCTTGGCATTGGGCTCAATGTCCCATGATGCATTGCTTTCTGTCCAAGCATTCCATGGGCTTACAGGTTTCTTTCGCACCATATTTCAACGGCCCTTGTTTGTTGTGCATCCCGGCATCTTTGTGAGAAGGGATGGATCTCGCATTGCTCTCCTATGCTCTGATAACTGTAATGAAGACGTCGCAGATGGCAGTGCAGTTAATCACAAAGTTCCTAACTGAAGAAGACTCCCAGTTGCCTGACATACTGTGTGATATGGACAGGAGCAACTTTAGATTGCTTTTGGCATTCACAGAACAGCTGCACATGGTGGACTGTCGCTTTTGGGCTCGGGAAACAAGCACTGAATGGTGGGATCATATCATCATGCAGGTGTGGGATAATGAGCAGTGGCTACAGAGCTTTCGGATGCAGAAAGCCACCTTCTTGGAACTGTGTGTGGAGCTCACCCAGCGCCACGGTGCAAGGATGCCAGAATGAGAGCTGCCCTATTGGTGGAGAAGCGTGTGGTGATCGCTGTGTGGAAGCTGGCGACTCCAGACTGCTACCGGTTGGTAGCAAATCAATTTGGAGTTGGGAAGTCGACCGTTGGGGTTGTGTTAATGCAAGTGTGCAGGGCAATTAATCACATCCTGGTATGAAGGACCATGACTCTGGGAAATGTGCGTGAAATAGCGGACGGCTTTGCAGAAATGGGTTTCCCTAACTGTGGAGGGACGATAGATGGCACACATATTCCAATTTTGACATCAGACCACCTTGCGACAGAATACATCAATAGGAAGGTATATTTGTCCATGGGGTTGCAGGTGCTTGTAGATCACCGTGGGCGTTTCACTGACATCAATGTGGAGTGGTCCGGGAAGGTGCATGATGCATGCATTTTCAGGAACACTGGACTGTATAGAACGCTACAAGTGGGGACTTTCTTTCCAGACCAGATTACAGTTGCAAGCACACAACTCGGTGAACACCCAAAGCATGGTGAGTGTTGGCTGGGGGTGAGGGGTACTCTACATGGGGTAAAGGGCACTCTGCAAGGGTTGCGGTGCAGCTGACTAGGAAAAAAATTCTAAAATTCTCCCACACTTTTCCATAGGTGGGGGTCATTCTAGCAGACATCTCACTGCTAAGGGAAAGCAGGGAAGCGAGGGTACATCTACTACACGCTTGTGGCTTCCACCCTGGTCCCTATGCAGCTCGCCTGTGTGCAGCTTTGGTCCCTGCACAAGTGATTGCCGAATGGCGCAGGAACGTTTCCTATAATGGGGGTAGGAACAAAGTAGCTCTGCCAAGGAACCTTCGGCAGAGGATTGCTGAGTACCTCCAGGAAACTTTCCTAGAGATCTCTCTGGTGGATTCCCATGAGTTCTTGGCATGCATTGACACCCTGTTCCGTCGTACTGATTAGCTGTATTGGGGAAAGTCCAGCACACAGCAACACAGCCAGCCTTGTACATTTCTATACCCTGAACTCACCTCCGCACTACACAAACCACAGCCACTTACCAGGTGTCTCCTCTCCTGCTTCTTGCTCGCCAGAGAGCAACTGCTGAGACTGGCTAGACACCTCCGGAGTGGAGAACAGTTCCTGGCTGCCTGCCCCACCGGATGACCCCGCCGGGAGCTCCACATCGTCATCTAACTCCACCTCTTCATCAATGACTTTGTCCTCCGGGTTAGGTCCTCTTTCCACCACCTCTGGGCCCGCCGAAGTATCCACAGGGCTCTTGGCAGTGGAGGTGGGGTCGCCACTGAGGATAGTGTCCAGTTCCTTAAAGAACCAGCAGCGATGGTTTGCCTTAGGTGCAGCACTGAAGCAGTAGTCTTCCTCCCTCGCCTTATGGTATGCCTGCCTCAGCTCCTTTATCTTCACTCTGCACTGAAGTGTGTCCCGATCATAGCCCTTTTCACACAAGCCTCGAGAAATCTGCCCATAGGTATCAAAATTCCTAAGGCGCAAGCGCAGCTGGGACTGCACAGCCTCCTCTCCCCATATACTGATCAGATCCAAAAGCTTTGCAGTGGTCCAAGTGGGAGAGCATTTGCTGCGATAACCTGCCATAGTCACCTGGGAAGATGTGATGAGACCTCTCCATGCCGAGCCAACAGGAAATGGAATTTCAAAAATTCCCAGAGCTTCTAAGCAGGAGGGGCAGATGGTTGTTTACCTGGCTGCAGGGCAGTGGAGTTCAAACTGCTGACCAGAGTGGTCAGGATGGGCATTGTGGGACATCTTCTAGAGGCCAATTAAAGTGAGAAAAATCAAGTGTGGTGTCTACACTAGCACCTCATTGAGAAAAATTTTGTTCAAAAAGCTATTTATGTCTCTTGTCGGGATGGTTTTATTTTGTCGCCAAAACAGGGCATTTTTGCTGCCAAAAGTTGCATCGTAGTGTGTACGCGTTCACTGTTTAGTCGACAAAACTTTGTAGTATAGACAAGGTCTCAGATCGACATAAACTGCCTTACGTCGACCTAACTATAGTGTAGACCAAGGCTAAGATGTGCTTTGGATACTTTTATATAAGTGAATAGTGCCAGCAGAGGGCAGCATTTGCTATGCATAGGTGAGAGCATCTTTAAAAGGTGCATCTGGCAATATTGAGAGCAGCTAGAATATGTTCTAGTCCTTAAGAATAAGGAGAACTTTCCTATATCTAGAATGTATACTTCTATCTGTTTAATTTATACTAGATTAAGACTGAAGCGTCACAGTTGTTGCAGTTATCAATTTTAAAACAAGGTCAAATGTCACTAAAATAGAATGGAAGAAAAAGCAGAGGAAAAGAGAGACTTTCCATACAGTCATAAAAAACTTCACGTGGCTTCAGTCTCATGAGATATTTTATTTGCAGTTTTATAATTTCCATTTGGCAAATTTGAGAATTTTACATCTAATTAGTATCTGTGCTTTTAAAATAAATGAGGGAGAAATGCTTATTTGACCTCTCTATATATTTACATTATCATAGCTCTTTGACTGACCAAATGTGTAAGGAAGGAAAGATGTTGTTTATTAAACATTTTGTTAATTTCAAGGCATCTGGTCTAATCCATCTGAAAGTCTTCTAAAATCTGGTAATTAGTGATAATTATAGGTGCTATTTAATTGACAGTATCCTGTTCCTTAGGCTCCATTTTAATTGCAACCTCTCTCTTTACATACTAGCTATGTGGTCTATAGCACTTTGCAAACATTGTGTGTATAATATAGCACTTTGTGTGGTACATAGCACATGACATAACTAAACTTTGCAACACTCCTGTCTTAGCTAAGTTTATTCTTCACATAGAGGTGTAGTGACAGAGAGAGAGACAGAGTGAGAGATTAAGTGACCTATCCAAGGGCACAAAGAGTGGAAGGGGGTCAATGTCACCATGTGAACTTTGCATCTCAGTCCTATGCTCACCACCTCTCTCAGGTACCTCTAACAAATTCAGTCTGTTTGTTTATCTGGAGCATGGAACAGAAGATAATGTCGAAGTAAAGAACAGATGTTTGATAAAAACAGACAGGTATAGTCTGGAACATCAGAAGACATTGAGAAATGTCTTGGTACAAAGAAAAACAAAATTATGGTATCAATTCCAAATGGTAGAAGATTATGTGCAAGTCATGGCAGGTTCTGAACTACCAGCATGAATCTCTGGTGGGTCTGAAGTACAGAAAGGTTGCTACACATCATGATTTTTTTAAAGCAACCAAAATAGGCTAAACCTCTGTCATCCTGCTTTGTTATAAATTATGTTCTTGAACACTGTCACATGAACCAATAAACCAAATAATTAATTGTATATGTTTGTCTTATCTTTCTGCTTTCTTGATCCTATGTTAGTTGATCATAATTGAGAATTCTACCTATTTCAGGACTTGTATCATTACAGATTGAATTGTCCCTGAGTTTATCCCAAAACCAAATTTATGACATACTGCCATGGAGAACAAGTCTGACTTTGTGCTCAGATGGTAAATAATTACTTGTTTCTACAACTTATGCAAGAGAGTTCATCCTCTCACACATCCTCTCCAGCATAAGCCCATCAAAGTATTCCGGCACTCTGGAACATGCAAGGGCTCTAGCAGGTTTGAGAAAAATCTGTAATGTATTAAGTTCATTGCTGTGCTTTTGTTCCAAGGAGATAATCACATATCAGACCATATCAGCTGGCATATGCTTGTCTGGGAAAACTCCACCTGATATCTTCTTAGATGTTGCTGCAACATTACAGAGCAATCAATCAGAATTTCCAAGGACAACTGATACTCTCTGCTACTCTCACTCATTTTTCCTGTCCTAAATTATGTAGCGTTGTTGGACATGATAAACCAAGGATAAATGAGAAAAAGACTTAGTTAAGTAATGTTCTGTATAATGCTTTGAGGACCTCAGGGGGAAGGTGCTATAGATGCAAAGATGTCTACCCACACCATTTTATTTTAGGTAAGACAACACCAGAGATAGATTAGCACCAGATTTAGCACCAGAGGGTGCTAAAGGAGTTGGCCGATGTGATTGCAGAGCCATTGGCCATTATCTTTGACAAATCATGGCAATTGGGGGAGGTCCCGGATGACTGGAAAAAAGCTAATGTAGTGCCCATCTTTAAAAAAGGGAAGAAGGAAGATCCGGGGAACTACAGGCCAGTCAGTCTCACCTCAGTCCCTGGAAAAATCATGGAACAGGTCCTCAAGGAATCAATTCTGAACCACTTAAAGGAGGGGAAAGTGATCAGGAACAGTCAGCATGGATTCACCAAGGGCAAGTCATGCCTGACTAACCTAATTGCCTTCTATGATGAGATAACTGGCTCTGTGGATGAGGGGAAAGCAGTGGATGTGCTATTTCTTGACTTTAGCAAAGCTTTTGATACAGTCTCCCACAGTGTTCTTGCCAGCAAGTTAAAGAAGTATGGGCTGGATGAATGGACGGTAAGGTGGATAGAAAACTGGCTGGATGGTCGTGCTCAATGGGTAGTGATCAATGGCTCCATGTCTAGTTGGCAGCCGGTATCAAGTGGAGTGCCCCAAGGGTCGGTGCTGGGGCCGGTTTTGTTCAATATCTTCATCAACGATCTGGAGGATGGTGTGGACTGCACCCTTAGCAAGTTTGCAGATGACACTAAACTGGGAGGAGTGGTTGATATGCTGGAGGGTAGGGAAAGGATACAGAGGGACCTAGACAAAATAGAGGATTGGGCCAAAAGAAATCTGATGAGGTTCAACAAGGACAAGTGCAGAGTCCTGCACTTAGGATGGAAGAATCCCATGCACTGCTACAGACTAGGGACTGAATGGCTGGGCAGCAGTTCTGCAGAAAAGGACCTAGGGGTTACAGTGGACGAAAAGCTGAATATGAGTCAACAGTGTGCCCTTGTTGCCAAGAAGGCTAACGGCATTTTGGGCTGTATAAGTGGGGGCATTTCCAGCAGATCGAGAGACGTGATTATTCCCCTCTATTCGGCACTGGTGAGGCCTCATTTGCAGTACTGTGTCCAGTTTTGGGCCCCACACTACAAGAAGGATGTGGATAAATTGGAAAGAGTCCAACAGAGGGCAACAAAAATGATTAGGGGGCTGGAGCACATGACTTATGAGGAGAGGCTGAGGGAACTGGGATTGTTTAGCCTGCAGAAGAGAAGAGTGAGGGGGGATTTGATAGCTGCTTTCAACTACCTAAAAGGGGGTTCCAAAGAGGATGGATCTAGACTGTTCTCAGTGGTAGAAGATGACAGAACAAGGAGTAATGGTCTCAAGTTGCAGAGGGGGAGGTTTAGGTTGGATATTAGGAAAAACTTTTTCACTAGTAGGGTGGTGAAGCACTGGAATGGGTTACCTAGGGAGGTGGTGGAATCTCCTTCCTTAGAGGTTTTTAAGGTCAGGCTTGACAAAGCCCTGGCTGGGATGATCTAGTTGGGGTTGGTCCTGCTTTGAGCAGGGGGTTGGACTAGATGACCTCCTGAGGTCCCTTCCAACCCTGAGATTCTATGATTCTATGATTAGATAGAAAATTATCAGTGGCAATGGTAGCTACTTTCTGTTATAAAACCGTGGAAGTGCTCCAGGTGAGGACACACACCACTGACAGAAGGAGGGTAGTGTGGACATCAGCCACCAGTGGTTGTAAGTTGACCTTATAACTATACTATAAGCAACGTTTGGCTTGAAATTTTCCATATCGGATGGCTGCCTCAGGCTGAATTTTTTTGGAAAGTTTCAGCTAAAACCATTCTGCTGTTTGAGAATGAAGCTAAGAAAAAAAAATTGTTCTGCCCATGTTAAATGTTTATAACTGTTTCATTGAGAAGTTCTAGTGCCGCTTTGGAGCAGTGACATGACGTGTGTGTCAGGAGGACTGCCCTAATGTCAGGCATATGTCTTGCGCTGTTCATGTGAAAATCTTACCAAATTTGATTAAATTATAAGCCTCTGAAAATAACAGTTCATACATGCTCAGCAGAGCCATATACACTGAGCATAATTCCATCCCCACACAGCTTGCGTGTGTGACTGAACTGAGCACACAGTCAGAGTGACTCAGCATGCTCCACCCTAGGACTGCAGGAACTGAACAGGACTTTTCTTGCATTCACTCCTCCTGACTGCAGAGCATTGCTGTGGTGAGAGGCACCAGAACAGAGAGTATGGAGACTGTCTTTGGCCATATCTACACTATGGGGACTCTAGCGGCATACCTAAAGTGCTACGTTATGCTGGCATAACCTCATAGTGAATATGCAGCCTACAGTGATGGAAGGGTTTTTTCCATCCTTGAGTGACAGTAGCTGGGTTGACAGAAGTATTCTTCCATGGACCAACCCGCACTGGCAAGGGGATTAGGTTGGCATAGCTACAGCACTCTGGGATGTGGATTTGTCACACTCCTGAGCGCCGTGGCTATTTTGACCTACATTTTAGGCTTGGTCTACACTACAGAGTTAGGTCGATGTAAGGAGCTCGCAGCTGGGAGCCCAGGGGGAAGCTGGGCTCCCGGCAGCGGGTAGCCAAGAGCCTGGGGGGGCAGCTGGTTTCCTGGCGGTGGGGAGCTGAGAGTCCGGGGGCAGCCGGGCTCCCAGCAGGGGTTGCATGTGGAGCTGAGAGCCCAGACTCACTGCCCCTCTTAAGCTGGTGGAAGTGCTCCTGGTGAGGACACACTCCCGACAGAAGGAGGGTAGTGTGAACATCAGCCACCAGTAGTTGTAAGTCGACCTAACATAGGTTGACTTACGTTTCTAGGGTAGACATGCCCATAAATGTAGATCAGTCCTCAGTATAGTTAGATCCATAGAATTTAAGGCCAGAAAGAACCATTAGATCATCTAGTCTGACCTCACGCATACCATAGAATCATAGAATATCAGGGTTGGAAGGGACCTTAGCAGGTCATCTAGTCCAACCCCCTGCTCAAAGCAGGACCAATCCCCAATTTTTGCCCCAGATCCCTAAATGGCCCCCTCAAGGATTGAACTCACAACCCTGGGTTTAGCAGACCAATGCTCAAACCACTGAGCTATCCCTCCCCCCGTATGTCAAGCCATTACATTTTACACAGTTGCCCAATATTCTGTGATTGTCTAAAGCACATCCAGTCTTGCTCTGAAGACATCAAGAGATGGAGAATCCACCACCTTCCTTGATAGTTTGTTCCAGCAGTTAAAAAGTTGTCTAATTTCTAATCTGAATTTGTCTCGCTTCAGCTTTCAGCTACTGTTTTTTGTTAGGTCTTTCTCTGCTGGATTGAAGAGCCTGTTAGTATCTGGTCTTTTCTCCCTGTGAAGGTACTCGTACACAGTAATCAAATCACTGCTCAATCTTCTTTTTGATAAACTAAACAGATTATGTTTTAGATTGATTTTTAAGTCTCTCACTGCAAGGCATTTTCTCCAGTCCTCAGATAATTTTTGTGTCTCTTTTCTGCACCCTCTCCAATTTTTCAAGATCCTTTTAAAAATATGGACACCAGAACTGAATGCAGTATTCCCGTGTCCTTCTCACCAGTGCCATATACAGAGATAAAATAACTTCCCTATTCTTACGTACTGCTTCACGGTTTATACAGCCATGGATCACATTAGTCCTTTTTCCCACAGCATGACACTGGGCTCTCTTGTTGAGTTGCTTGTCCACTATAACCCCGAGATCCTTTTCAGAGTCACTGCTTTCCAGGATACAGTCCCCCAGTCTATAGGTATGTTCTGGATTCCTTGTTCTTAGATGTATAACTTTGCATTTGGATGTATTAAAATAGTTTATTTGAATGTATTTGAATACAGCCAAATGCAAAGTTGTATTTCTAGGAAAGAGGAATGCAGTGACACAGATCACTCTATGGATATGTCTACATTGCAGTAAAAGACCCGCAGCTGGCCCAGGTCAGTTGACTCAGTCTCGCCAGCCTCGGACTGCAGGGCTATAAAATTGCAGTGTAGTCGTTAGAGCTTGGACTGGAGCCCAGGCTCAGGGACCCTGCAAGGGAGGAGGGCCCCCGAGCCCAAGACCCAGCCTGAGCTCTAACATCGAGTCTGTAATTTTATAGCTCCACAGCTCGAGCCTGGCAACCCTGATTCAGGTGACCCGGGCCAGCCACAACTGTGTTCCGGGTCTTTCACCGCAATTTAGATATACCCTTCATGACTGCCCTGTCTTCATTATTTTCCACTCTGCCAATCTTTGTGTCACCTGCACATTTTATCACTATTGATTTTATATTTATTTCCAGATCATTGATTAAAATGTTGAATAGCGTCAGACCTGATACCAATCCCTGTGGAATCTCACTGAAAACACCCACATTTGATTTTGATTCCTCATTGACAACTACTTTTGAGATATGTCATTTAGACAGTTCTTAACTCACTTAGCGTGTGCTTTACTGATAGTATATAGTGCAAATTTTTTATTCAGACTGTCACGCAGTACTAAGTCCAACCGCCTTACAAAAGTCAATTACATCCACAGTTACCTTTATCAACCACATTTATAATCTCATCAAAGAATGAAATCACATTTGTTTGACAAGATCTAGTTTCCATGATACTATGTTGACTGGCATTAATTATATTCATTCTTTATTGCACCATTTCATTCTTTAAGCACCAAGTATACATATGATTAGTTGGGACTGTCCTTTGTTTGCCCATATTAAATGTATTAAGTCATAATCTTTGGTCCCTAGGCAACCACCAATATTCAGGCCAGTAATTAATCTTTTTCTAAAATATATGATCCAGGAATTCTTTTGGGAAAGTTCCATGGCCTGGTGTTATACAGGAGGTCAGAGAAAAAGATCACAGTGGTCCCTTCTGGTCTTGGAATCTATGATTCCATCATACTGAGGCTCAAAATAGTTACTGTGTGATGCAGGTTGTCTTCTTTGTTCAGCTCCTTCTCCGGCAGGAATGTGGCCTGATGTTCCACAAAACCAAAACTTTCAGCTTTACTCCAGGCACACAGTCAATGGTTCACTCCCCAATATTTTCTGCTTTCTGCCTTCTCTCCACAGAAGGAAGGATCTCTGAGAAGATCATTTGGACTTTCAGCTTGTTCAGCTCTCTTCCAAGGTTCTTGAAGGCTTCTATAATCCGTGTAGTTCCATACAGCTCAAGATAAATATGAGTCAACAGTGTAACACTGTTGCAAAAAAAGCAAACAGCATTCTGGGATGTATCAGCAGGAGTGTAGTAAGCAAGACACGAGAAATAATTCTTCCGCTCTACTCCGTGCTCATTAGGCCGCAACTGGAGTATTACATCCAGTTCTGGGTGCCACATTTTAGGAAAGATGAGGACAAATTGGAGAAAGTCCAGAGGAGAGCAACAAAAATGATTAAAGGTCTAGAAAACCTGACCTATGAGGAAAGGTTGAAAAAACTTGGGTTTGCTTAGTCTGGAGAAGAGAAGACTGAGGAGTGACATGAGTTTTCAAGTACATAAACGGTTGTTACAAGGAGGAGGGTGAAAAATTGTTCTCCTTAACCTCTGAGGATAGGACAAGAAGCAATGGGCTTAAATTGCAGCAAGGGAGCTTTAGGTTGAACATTAGGAAAAGATTAACTGCCATGGTAGTTAAGCACTGGAACAAATTGCCTAGGGAAGTTGTAAAATCTCCATTATTTGAGGTTTTTAAGAACAGGTTAGACAAACACCTACCAGGGATGGTCTAGTTATTACTTATCCTGCCTTGAGTGCAGGGGACTGGACTAGATGACCTACTGAGGTCCCTTCCAGTCCTATGCTTCTATGATTTTATGATTCTATGTCATTGGTTCCAATGTGCATCACACCACCAGTGGACACTTCCCAGACAGCTTCATAATCCTGTTCTATCCTTCAATTGATCTTGTATTTTTACTCTAGGAAGACAGTATATTGTCCTGCTGTCCTAGTGTCCCTTGCTGAATTTTCTGTTCATTCTTGTTAACATGTTGTTGCTGGTAATGATCACTTGCCTTCTTAGGATGACTGAAGAACCTCTCTCGGTAGTTTGTTTCATACAGCACATATGTCCCCTGTAACTTTCTATTCTGTTCCTCGGTAGTTGACTGCCCGGGTAATTTCACAATGATTCAATGCTTCCAGTTGAGATAATTCCCTTCTGGTTCTCTTTCCCCTCTTGGGGTACGTCCATACTTACCAGCTGGTTCGGCGGCAAGCAATCGATCTTCTGGGATCGATTTATCACGTCTTGTCTAGACGCGATAAATCGATCCCGGAAGTGCTCGCCGTCGACGCTGGTAATCCTGCTCCGCGAGAGGAGTAGGCGGAGTCGACGGGGGAGCCTGCCTGCTGCATCTGGACCCGCGGTAAGTACCTTTTAGTTCGAACTAAGATACTTTGACTTCAGCTACGTTATTAACATAGCTGAAGTTGCGTATCTTAGGGCTGGTCTACACTAGCCCACAAGTTCGAACTAAGATACGCAACTTCAGCTACATGAATAACGTAGCTGAAGTCGAAGTATCTTATTTTGAACTTTAAAGTACTTACCCCTGGTCCACACGGCGGCGCGCAGGCTCCCCCGTCGACTCTGCCTGCTCCGTTCGCAGAGCAGGATTACAAGCGTCGACGGGGGAGCACTTCCTGGTTCGATTGATCACGTATAGAGAAGACGCGATAAATCGAACCCAGAAGATCGATCCGACACCTCCGACGCTGCGGGTAAGTGTAGACTAACCCTTAGTTCGAACTGGGGGCTTAGTTTGGACCAAGCCTTGGTCACAAATTGCCAGTTCGGTTTGGTTTCTCTCTCTTCAGTTCCCTCATCACTGAGCCTTCTCCTTGTGGTGTCTATGGCAACGATTTCTAGATCTGGTTGTCTAATAAGTCTTCATTTTCTCACTCCACACACATATCTTCTCCTCCAGTATGGCTATCAATTTGCACTTCATACACCAGAAATTTCTTCCGTCTACCAGCAAAAGAGCACATCCAAGGCACTGTCCTCACTGTCCATATCCACTACCTGGTGTAGAGACATACCTAAACAGAAGGAACCACATTTTGTCCTGTGAACTCTCTCTGAAACTCCTCTGTTTGCCTAGCAACTGACTTTTTGTCTCACTGCTTATCTCCATCCCCTCATTGACAGGGAGGGATTAACCACACAGACTTTGAATACTGAGTTGGATTCGAAAACCCAAGATCCCAGCCACACAGTCCTCACAGGGCCAAAACAAATGGATCTCTCTGGCCAATTCAGGGGCTCCAAACCCCAGCCTTCCTCTGCAGCATGGGGCACGGGTCACTTGCTGGAGGATTCTCTGCACCTTGAAGTCTTTAAACCATGATTTCAGGACTTCAATAACTCAGACATAGGTTAGGGGTTTATTACAGGAGTGAGTGGGTGGGTGAGATCTGTGGCCTGCGTTGTGCAGGAGGTCAGACTAGATTAATATAATGGTCCCTTCTCACCTTGAAGTCTATGACTCACGGCCCTTACCAAGACAAACAAACAGACCACACACAACTCACTACGTCCATTTACCTCCAAGCATAGGATCTACAGATCCTCCCTCAAAAACTCTCCTGTTTGCTTGCCACTCTTATTCACCTTCACGTGCTCATTGTCTGGGTGCCCAGGCCAGAGGAGGAAGCAGCCTAATGTGAATGTGAAGGGTGAGGAGCAGCATGAAGGAGGAGTGAGAGAGACGTGATACGAGAAACAGTGGCAAGAACTGGTGCAGAAGTGGTAATAGGGACCGAAGTGATCAGAGGAGAGGAGCCCAGGATTCCTGAGTCTCAACATGCTCCTGCAGTCTAGCAAACAGCTGTAAAACTGAATGGCAGAATGTCTTTCTTATCCTCCCTGTGCCACTAGAGGGGTAACAGCCACTAGGTCAAGCGGTAGAAGTTTGTGCTGAGGATCTAAAGGTCCCAATCCACTGATGACGGAAGTGGGGGTCAATATGGTTCCACATAATGGAACTTCTGTGTTTTTAGTTTGCTTTTTTTTAAAAACCTAGGAAATTACATATGAAAATAACTTGGTCAAAAGAAGATTATTAAGGTTGCAATATCAAGCACTTAAAAATTAGGAAATGCCAAAAGCAAGGTTGCTCATCCCAGTCTTCCGCACCTCCTCTTCCCAGTTCCTTATCCCTAAGTTTCACTTCCTAGACAGCATCCCCACCTGCTGTGTTGTACCCTTCCATTGTAATTCATATATGGCAATGGGGTGAAGTGGATTCTCTGAGCGGTTTCACTCATTGTTAAGAGGAGGATAAGTGAGAACAAAAGGCAAAATTAAAGTTGGAATTGGAACTTTCCTTGAGCATTGTCAGTATCAGCTGTTCAGGTTTTTTTTTTAAATTACAACCTCAATTGATTTTCACATATTTATTATAAAAATTAACTCTCAATCCTTCTCTGCATCTTGAAATCTTTAAACCATGATTTGAGGACTTCAATAGCTGAGACATAGGTGAGAGGATTATTCCAGGAGTGGGTGGGTGAGATTCTGTGGCCTGCATTGTGCAGGAGGTCAGACTAGATGATCATAATGGTCCCTTCTGACCTTAAAGTCTAGGAGTCTATGAATTTTAAATGTATAAATTTTCTTGTTACTGTTGTTTTAAATTACTCACAGGGACTTATGACTGTAAGATAATTTTTTATATGGAAAGTTTCTTAAGTTCACTTTTGCTTATACTAAACAAATTTCTACCACTAGGCTTGCTTTTGTCCATCCACTGTAAAAAAAAAATCACAGAAGAAAGGCCCTAGGGATGACACCTGATGGCATTTCCTCTAAATCACTCTATGGGAAGACAGAAGTTTGAACCTTGATGGAACAAACAAGAGGTTCCACTCCAGAATTTTTAGCCCTTCCCTCCCCCGAGATCCACATGGATCTTAGGGAGATGGGCAGGAGGCCAGTACCTCTGGCATGAACTCAGGGTTTCCCTATCCACTACCCTATGGTTTCTAGGCAGCATAACTCATCCTGCTCTTTCCCAACTCAGCCCCCAATAATGGAGGTTTCACAGTACATCGGGAACCACAAAAAACTCAATGGAGCCTTGGTTAACTTAAAAATCAACCATCAAACTTTCCACGGAATACTCAAAGGCACTAGCCTTCATTGGGGATCAATGAATAAAAAAAATCTGGAGTTTATAAACCAAATAGTTTTTGAGATATTACATTAAAAATGTTAGACCTTTTCTGAAAAGTAAAACCCCCCTCTCTTTTTAATTCCTATGTCTGAAGCACTTTGTGCAATTAATCACATACCTCCTCAAAATATTATCCTCTCTCAGGAAACTGAACAGAAAGGCATTATTTTTGTGTTTACATACACTCTTCAGGAGAGTGTATGTAAAAAACAACAACAAAGTATATGGAGTTTGTTACCGTGGCTCTCTAATAAACAACAGAGTTCAAATATATTATTTTACTGAAATGTATTTATTAGAAGTATTTTCATGTCATCCCTGCTTCATTGCTCTAGGAATAAGAAATCTGTTTGGTATATTGCTCAGATTCTCATCTCAAAAGAAAATAAGTTTTTTATTTTGCACAAAAGGAAAAGTTTATGTCTTTCTGGAGGTATGTAAAACATGTTGAAAATTGTCAAGATCTGAGGTCCGGAAAACTTGCCTTACAATGAGAGACTAAAGGAGATCAATCTAACTAGCTTATTGAAGAGAAGGTCAAGAGGTGGCTTGATCAGTCTTTAGGCATCAGCACACTAGAGGACTCTTTAATCTAGCAGATGGATGTGTAACAAAAGCCAGTGGCTGGAGCTGAAGTCAGCAAAGTTCAAATTAGAAACAAGGCACAAAATTTTAAGAGGATAAACCACCACTGCCACAGATTTCCAAAGGATGTAGTAAAATTCTCCATCACTTGGACTTTTTAAATCAGAATTGGCTGACTTTTAAAAAAGAAAAAGTGGGTGAGGTAATATCTTTTATTGGACCAACTTATATTGGTGAGAGACAAGCTTTTGAGCTACACAGCCACTCTACTTCAACCACAAATTGTTGGACTAGATTCAGGAGTTCAGGGTGAAATTTATGGGTTGTGTAATACAGGAGGCCAGACTAGATGATCATAACAGTCCCTTCTGGGATTGAAACCATGGATTTAAGGTAAAGTTGCCTGGCTTCACATTTTGATTCTGGTGTTGTCAGACAGGAGTGAATCACAGTCTCTGAAACCTAATGCTTTTGGTTTGCTGAGACAGATCAAACCAGAGCTGGCAGGTGTTGCAAATCTTATTACTATGTTTCATCCAACAATTCGGATACAGACAACCTGAATAATTAAACAGTAGTATGCTGACATGTTATTTTTCATATATTTGAGTAAGCTGTGTGATCCTGACACAGAAGAAAGGTAAGGAAGTTTGGTTATATGCAAATAAAAATATCAAGAGGACAATTTGATTTTTAAAAAATATTATTACTTCATACTACAAAATTAGAGAAGAAACAGGGCTGGGTCCAGCACAGTATATTGTGACACAAGGATCCATTGGTACCAGCTGACAAAGGGTTCAGTGTTCTATAATAGCAACTCCTATCAGCCTGACAAACTGACTGCACCTAACACACTGCTTTCATAATATTTAGGTCACGTGAGGTGTCTAATAAAAAGGCCATGTGAGTTGTCTAATACAACTGTATGTCATATAGAGCCTCAAACATTGCAAGATGACTGTAAGGATATTTAAGGAGCTGTGGATATGTACTGAAAATATGTTTTAGAGTCTGTGTCCCAGGCATGGTTGACAAACAGGTTTTGCCAGACAAAGGGATGTACATTCACCTGTTGCTTAGGTTCACATGTAGATTAAGCATCATAAACCAACACAATGGAAGTCCGTTTTGCACGTGGACTCAACACCAGTATGTGAAAACAACTTGGAGCCAGCACACCAAGAAAGGAACCACAGGACTCATCCTGACTCTGGGGAAAAAACAATTGAGTTCTGGGTAATACAGTATAAGGAGAAGAAAGGACATTTTGTTATCCTGCACTGAGGCAGTAAATGGACAGTGTGTTTACACTCATGAAAACAGGATCTCAATGAAGATTTGGTTGAATGCACTGAAAAAGGGTTAAGGGTGCAATAAACTTATTTAGACAAAAGGTTAGACTGCTAAGCTAAGTTTAGTTTCAAAGAAGCGTGTTATACTTTTGCTTTTTATGTAACCATTTCTCTTTCCATTATCCTTGTTCACTATCTCTTAAATCTTAGCCTTTGATAATTAACTTGTGATTTTTTCACTATAACTATATCTCAGTGCTGTGATGTTATAAAGGACCTGATCCGGAGTTGTACCAGTCAAGTTGTATGTATACTGTTCCCTTGGGGACAAGAAACCTGGTAATTTCTGTGGGTATCCAGTGACAGGGGCTGGATATTAAAAGGGAACACTGTCAGAGGGGGTCAGGGGCTGGGGTGCACCTGTTGCTAATGTGCAAGGCAAAGTAAGGGCTGGCAGGATACTGAGGAGATTGTTTGGGTGGCTAATAGGCTGGTGGAGTCAGGGAGCTGACATCCAGTTAAGCACACGCAAATCTTCCTCTCGCCAGAGGCAGGGAGGTAAAAGGTGACTCTCAGTCCTGGGTACCCTGAGAAAGTGTCACATCTATCTACAACTTCTGGAGTGTAGAAATCCCAGAAGACCATGAATGATGGCTCTGGGTAGGCCAATCTTTTTAGGCTGAAGGTCAATTTGTTGCACAAGTCTCCTTTTTCCTTCAGCCTCTAAAATGTTTCATACTGGGAAAGACTGCACAGTGTAAGTGAGGAGTTATGTAAGTCTAGGCCAGGCGTTATTTCTCCTTTGGTTGGGAGGGCTGAAAGCATCAGGCCATTGAGTGAAAGTCTTTTGAGTAAAGCACAAGAGTTCCAGAAATCCTTCTGCACCTCCTCTATCCCAATAGCAGACGGTTACATAACACATCACCCATTTTTATTTGCAATGATGGTTCTCTAACAACTATCATCACTGCACTGGAGGACCTCTCCTACCCATACTATTAGAAGAGTTCATGAGTTGCCACCCTCCCTGCTCCCCAGATCCTCCTTTAGCCTTTTTTTTTATGTGAGAGGGTTTGGTTTTACGATACCTGGTCCCTTTGTTCTTGCTGGTTCAGTTCTTGTATGGAGCAGTCACCCAGAAAAAGCCCAGTAACGTTAGCTGCAGCCCGCTTAACTTTTTTTCCCAGTCAGCTCCATATAGGACTTAATAAGCCTGCTTCTGAACTATTTTAAGACCCTGGTTGTCATATGGTGATGGAGGGGAAGGGATACAGATTCCATCTCCGAGCAAGGATGCTTGTGGGATGTCCAATTCGGTATTCTGCAATTCCTTGCCCAGCCATTCAAAATCTCCTCCTTCACGCTCACTGTCTGAGTCCCAATTTCTCTCCCCAACTCCCAGTTTCTCCCTCTCCCCAGTCTCAGTCTCCTTACCCAACCAGTTCACACCTCCATCCCACTCATCTGATCCATCTTGCTCCTTGTCCCAATCTCCTTGTCCAGCCAGTCCCAGCTCTCCCATCACACCCCAGCTCTTTGCAAAATCTCCTCCCCCACTGCCCAGTTCCTCCCACTAGGTCCTAGTCCCAGTCTCCTTGTTGCTCTTCCCCCAGTTCCTTTGTCCAATCTTTGTGTTCTGCACCCCAGCCAACTGGCTCCCAGTCTCCCCTCTTCTCATTTCCTTCACTGGCTCCTAGTCCCAACCTCCCTTCCCCTG
The DNA here is from genome assembly GCA_037349315.1 of Chelydra serpentina. Lineage (NCBI taxonomy): Eukaryota > Metazoa > Chordata > Testudines > Chelydridae > Chelydra > Chelydra serpentina. The sequence continues at coordinate 54,207,634 of JBAIAC010000010.1, forward strand.
GGAGCCTTCTTGTTCAGCCAGTTCCAGCCTTCCCAATTCTAACTCCCAGTCACAGTTTCTCTCCTCTTCTCCAAGCCCAGACTACTTGTCCCAATCTACTCCTTTCCCTCCCACGCTGGTCTGGATTTTTCCCCCTGTGTATTCAAATCAGATGGCTTCCTCCACCCGGCTGTCAGCAAGGGAGTGATCAAGAGCACAGGAGAGACAGGTTCCCTGCTCTCACTTCCAATGCCTGGTCCCACTCAGGCCTGGAGCAACCCTTACAGGGAAGGTCCTTCTGAGCCCCTGGGCCTTTCTGGGCAGGAGTGTGCTCAGTTGCTCTGTGAGGATGGCTCATGTACAGTCTAGTCAGTGCTATGAGGGGATAGAGCATGCTCAGTAAGGAAGTTCAGAGATTTTAGTTGTTAAGCTCTAGCAAGTCTCTACTGAGCATGTGTGAACTGTGATTTTTCAAAGGCTTATAACTTGGTCAAATTCAGGTGGATTTTCACAGGGTTGGCAAAGAGCACATCCCTGACATAAAGGCAACCCTCTGCCAAATTTCAAGTTCCTGCTCCATAGCCTGGGGGCACAATAACATTTAACAGAAAAGGTCTCCATTTTTAACAAGGGCAAAACAACCCATTTTTCCCTAGCCTCGTTCTCAGAAATGACTGAACCATTTTGTCTGAAATGTTCTAGTTCAGCTTGAAGCAGACACCCAGCATGGGAAATTTCAGCCCAAATGGTTAAAGTTTGCCATAGTTATAAACACCTGAAAACAGGGTCTTATAATAACATGTGTTTGGTATCACTAGTAATAGGCAGTGCTACCAGCCATGCCTGTAACACAGTTACGTGACTGGCTAATGTTATAATTTTAGAGGCCAGCTGACAAATTAACACTGCATTAGACTTTTACCTCTGGAGACCCATCTTCAAACCTGTGTGAGGTCATGTCTGAACAAGGGCTTCATGGAACATATTTAACTTAGGACTACATCACATAACTAGCAGAAAACTTGGCACTATTCATCATCACTGGTAATCTTTGCTTCGCAGAGGCGCAGAACTGAATAGCAGGCAATGACAGAGATGTGCAATGATAGTTGTGTGGAGAAGCTTGCACAGCACCTTTCTCATGCTTTGAAGTGCCATCAAACCCTCACTTGAATGAGCATCAAGTTTACCCAAAATTTTAAATACATTATAATTTTGTTTACACATGGATGTGTTTCGAATTTTAATATTCAAGCAATAAAACTAATTATCCCAGCCACATAATTTTATTTAGATTTTAATTATATTCTAGATTGCCTTCAAGAGATTATTATTGCACCATTATCCATAAGGAAACATTTACTGCTCTTCATAGGAGTTCACCCTTTTTTCTTTTGAAGTCACATCTTTTTTTGTAAGTTTTAAAAACTGTCTTTGGGATACCTGGGGTTAGGAAAATACCAACTTTGAAAAAAACAAACCCAACAACCGTGAAAAGACTCAGTGTTAAACTGATCTAGATTTGACTGGGTACTCACTCTGTCACATAACTCTTCAAATGTGAAGTCTGCAATGGTTCCACAAGCTTTATTCAGCTTCAGCTCTCTGCCTTGCACTTTTAGAATCCTTGGTCTAGTTACTATGGGAACATGAACAAAGACTCAATCTTGTCTGGATAATTACTATAAAATTCATCTCTTACAGATAGGAAATGCATAGCTTGATGAATAATAGCACATGATTCAACACATAAATTAGACAAAATGCTGATACAATGACTGCCACTTGAGTGTGGCATCAACCCATATACAGCAATGGAACTTATTAATTGGTCAGTGGAGATTGGGCATTGTGTTCTAAATGTATTCTCTTTCAAGAGAAATTAACTTACGTACAATCATTTTGTTTCTGAGCCAGCTCATCAAACAACTTATCCATGACAGCCTCCACATCAGCTTCACTTGTGCTACAGTGAAAAGAATAATAGAATATGAAATTAATAACACTTGAAGCCAACATCAAACAGCTGCCTGAGCCTGCTTAGCTTTTTGCCCATAAAAAACAGAGAACAGGATGTTATGCTCTAAATACAAACATTAGATTTAGAATACACTTAAAAGCAGAGAATATTAACTCTCAGGTAGATGATTCTACCTTATTTGCATACACTGAAAGACTTCTGTGTTTTGAGCTGTTTCCAGTAATGAGGCAATACAGGCAAAGCAAATCCATTAACACTATGTGTACACAATGAGAAAGAAAGGCTTCTGGCTCTATCCTGCATGCAAAATAAGAGCAAATAGACAAGGCAAGGCAAAGCAGTCAAGCATCTGAAGATGTATCCTTTGAAATCTCTGAGAGGGGACATTTTGAAATTAAATATTGAAATGACTTTTTTTAAAAAATCAAGTCAAACTGACTGCTGATCAAACATTTTCAAGTTAAAGTATCAGCTTTGAAATACCAATCTGATCAATCAACACATCAATACGTTTATCAGATTTCTTCCATTATTTGGAAAAGATCAGCTATAAACAGCAAAGCCTCACACAAAATCTCCTTGTGGAGCACACAAACTTTTTGCTTATCTGGTGACCACCATGAATATTAAGAAATCTGTACGATCACAGAATATTTTCTATTCTAATTAGAAGACACTATATGGTTTATAGAGACCAAATTTATAAGCGTCTTAGTTTCTGTGGCCTTTTTTATCACTTTACTGAGCATATTTTTGACACTTCTCCTTGAAAAACAGAGTATGAAAACTGATAACAGTAACAAAAAACTATTGTATATCATCAAGCCAAAACTTAAGTATACAATACTTCATCCAAGTTCATACACATTGATCTGGCAGTGAATTTACTGTTGGTGTGGAAGTCTACCTTTAAGAAGGTATAAAACGCAATGATGTTTTATTGGTAGCATAGTTGTAGGCCTTTCTTAATTGACAAATGATGATCTTTCATGTCATACTGTTATTCTCTTGTTTACTATGCCTTAAACACTTTAACTACAATTAACATTGAAACTAATTAAAATCAACTGAGTTAATTCCCAAGAGGAAATTTAACTACAAAAAATGTTGTAGGTTTACAACACAAAGCTGTCCAGCATTTCTGGGTTAGAGGTGGGTGGCTGGAGGGAAACAAAACCCCACATTGTTTGCAATTGCGTCATGAAGTATAAAGTCAGTCTGAAGTGCTAGGAATGTTATATTTTTCAGTGACACCTTCTGCAAGTGCCATTTCAAAGAGTAACGCTTATAAAGACCAAATCTTCTAAATGTGAAGTTGTGTCAGCGTAACAGTATAACTTTCTTTAATTCATATTAGAATCTCTCATTAATAGTATTATTTCAGTGGCACATTATTGCAATGAAATGACATTAGGAAGGAAGTAGTTCAATCAGAAACAAATCAGCAAAGAGATAAGAATATTAAAAATTATTACAAATGTTTGACTTGAGGGCTACAATGAGCAGGAAGTGCATGAATACAGTTTTTAGGTGGATATTTCATTCCTAAAATTCCATACAATTCCTGAGAAGATTTGTTTTGGAAGCTGAGAGTGAGACCAAGCAAGTTTACTTTGATCATCACTCTCATAACTTTTATTATTATATGCAGAGTCTGTTTGAAGAGGAATGGAAAACAGTTTTATTCACATTTATTTGCATATTTAAAATAGACTATGTAGATTATGAAGGAGGATTGTGTTTTATAAAATAATTCTAAGTGATAACTCTATATCCGTATTATGTAGGTGTCCTAATGATTGCCTTTACTAGAAAATTGAGTCGTGTCAGAGCACACCTAGAGTCATGTTTGATGTTAAATACAATTTTACAGTCACCGTAGACAGGGACAAGCTGCATTTAACATTGCAGTAGTTGGTCATGGGTAAACCCTGCTTGAACCAATAGAAATGTAATTGTAGTAGGGCTATCAAGTGATTAAAAAAATTAATCGCAATTAATCGCACTGTTAAACAATAATTGAATACCATTTATTTAAATATTTTTGGATGTTGTCTACATTTTCAAATATATTGATTTCAATTACAACAAAGAATAAAAAGTGTACAGTGTTCACTTTATATGTATTTTTGATTGCAAGTATTTGCACTGTAAAAAACCCTAAAGAAACAGTATTTTTCAATTCACCTAATACAAGTACTGTAGTGCAATCTCTTTATCATTAAAGTTGAACTTAAAAATGTAGAATTATGTAAAAAAAAAACCCTGCATTCAAAAATTAAACAATGTAAAATTTGAGAGCCTTCAAGTCCACTCAGTCCTACTTCTTGTTCAGCCAATCACTTAGATAAACAAGTTTGTTTACATTTGCAGGACGTAATGCTGCCCGCTTCTGGTTTACACTGTTACCTGAAAGTGAGAACAGGTGTTCCCATGGCACTGTTGTAGCGGGCATCCCAAGATATTTATATGCCAGATGCGCTAAAGAGTCATATGTCCCTTGATGCTTCAACCACCATTCCAGAGGACACGCGTCCATACTGATGACGGGTTTTTCTCAATAACAATCCAAAGCAGTGTGGACCCACATATGTTCATTTTCATTATCTGAATCAGATGCCACCAGCAGAAGGTTGATTTTCTTTTTTGGTGGTTCAGGTTCTCTAGTTTCTGCATTGGAGTGTTGCTCTTTTAAGACTTCTGAAAGCATGCTTCACACCTTGTCCTCTCAGATTTTGGAAGGCACTTCATATTCTTTAACCTGTTAGTGCTGTAGCTATCTTTAGAAATCTCACATTGGTACCTTCTTTGCATTTTGTCAGATCTGCAGTGAAAGTGTTCTTAAAATGAACAACATGTGCTGGGTCATCATCTGAGACTGCTATAACATGAAATATATGGCAGAAGGCAGGTAAAACAGAGCAGGGGACATGCAATTCTCCCCCAAGGAGTTCAATCACAAATGTAATTAACACATTATTTTTTTTAATGAGCATCATCAGCATGGAAGCATGTCCTCTGGCATGGTGGCCGAAGCATGAAGGGGCATATGAACGTTCAGCATAGCTCGCACGTAAATACCTTCCAATGCCGGCTACAAAAGTGCCATGCAAATGCCTGTTCTCACTTTCTGGTGACATTGTAAATAAGAAGAGGGCTGCATTATCTCTTGTAAAAGTAAACAAACTTGTTTGTCTTAGCAATTGGCTGAACAAGAAGTAGGACTGAGTGGACTCGTAGGCTCTGAAGTTTTACATTGTTTTGCTTTGAGTGCAGTTAAGTAACAAAAAGAAATCTACATTTGTAAGTTGCACTTTTATGATAAAGAGATTGCACTACAGTACTTGTATGAGGTGAGCTGAAAAATACTATTTCTTTAGTTTATAATTTTACAGTGCAAATATTTGTATTAAAAAATAACATGCGCTTTGATTTCAATTACAACACAGAATACAATATATATGAAAATGTAGAAAAATGCCCAAAATATTTAATAAATTTCAATTGGTATTCTATTAACAGTGCGATTAAAACTGCGATTAATCGCAATTAATTTTTTTTTGAGTTAATCACGTGAATTAACTGCGATTAATCAACAGCCCTAAATTGTAGTAAATATTATAATACTCAATTGTTTATATCACTGGTCTCCAACGCGGGTCCCCAGCCCCGGAGTTCTCTGTCCCCGGCAGGCCGGGCTGCGGGCGCTGGTGATCTCTGTCCCCGGCAGGCGCGGGGCTGCGGCTTCTCTCCATGCTGCCCCGGCCTGCCGGGGACAGAGAACTCCGGGGCTGTGGGCGCCGGTGATCTCTGTCTCTGGCAGGCCGGGGCAGCACGGAGAGAAGCCGCAGCCCTGCGCCTGCCGGGGACAGAGAACACCAGCGCCCGCAGCCCCGGAGTTCTCTGTCCCTGGCAGGCCGGGCTGCGGGCGCCGGTGATCTCTGTCCCTGGCAGGCGCGGGGCTGCGGCTTCTCTCTCCATGATGCCCTGGCCTGCCGGGGACAGAGAACACCGGCGCCCGCAGCCCCGGCCAGCCAGGGACAGAGAACTCCGGGGCTGCGGGCGCCGGTGTTCTCTGTCCCCGGCAGGCGCGGGGCTGCAGCTTCTCTCCGCGCTGGCCCAGCCTGCCGGGGACAGAGAACACCAGCGCCCGCAGCCCCGGAGTTCTCTGTCCCCGGCAGGCCGGGGCAGCATGGAGAGAAGCCGCAGCCCCACGCCTGCCGGAGAGGCAAGGGGCAGCTTGCCCTGGCTGGCTGCTCCTTGTCACCCTGCTAAGCTGCTGAGTGGGGCGACAAGGGGCGGCTTGCCCTGGCTGGCTGCTCCTTGTCTCTCCGCTCAGCAGCTGAGCGGGGAGACAAGGGGCGGCTCGCCCCGGCTGCCCCTTGTCTCCCTGCTGAGCTGCTGAGCGGAGAGACAAGGGGCGGCTTGCCCTGGCTGGCTGCTCCTTGTCTCCCTGCTAAGCTGCTGAGTGGGGCGACAAGGGGCGGCTTGCCCTGGCTGGCTGCTCCTTATCTCTCAGCTCAGCGGGGAGACAAGGGGCGGCTCGCTGCGGCTGCCCCTTGTCTCCCCGCTCAGCAGCTGAGCGGAGAGACAAGGGGCAGCTTGCCCTGGCTGGCTGCTCCTTGTCTCCCTGCTAAGCTTCTGAGTGGGGCGACAAGGGGCGGCTTGCCCTGGCTGGCTGCTCCTTGTCTACCCGCTGAGCTGCTGAGCGGGGAGACAAGGGGCAGCCGCAGCGAGCCGCCCCTTGTCTCCCCGCTGAGCTGCTGAGTGGAGAGACAAGGAGCAGCCAGCCAGGGCAAGCCGCCCCTTGTCGCCCCACTCAGCAGCTTAGCAGGGAGACAAGGAGCAGCCAGCCAGGGCAAGCCGCCCCTTGTCGCCCCACTCAGCAGCTTAGCAGGGAGACAAGGAGCAGCCAGCCAGGGCAAGCAGCCCCTTGTCTCCCCACTCAGCATCTTAGCAGGGAGACAAGGGGCAGCCACGGCGAGCCGCCCCTTGTCTCCCCGCTGAGCTGCTGAGCGGGGAGACAAGGGGCAGCCGCAGCGAGCCGCCCCTTGTCTCCCCGCTGAGCTGCTGAGCGGGGAGACAAGGGGCAGCCGCAGAGAGAGCCGCCTCTTGTATCCCCGCTGAGCGGAGAGACAAGGAGCAGCCAGCCAGGGCAAGCCGCCCCTTGTCTCCCTGCCAGGGGCGGCTCTAATGTTTTTGCCGCCCCAAGCAAAAAAACAACAACACCCCAAACGCCGCCCCCGAAACAAAAAAAACCAACCCCCCCAACGCCCGCCGAAACAACCTTCCCCCCCTTCGCCTCTCTGCCCCGCTCTCCCCGGCCAGACCGCCAGTGGGGAGGGCAGCATGCCTGGGGCCCCACTCCCCCCGGCCAGCGGAGAGCAAGGCTGCCCCGCTCTCCCCAGGCCGGAGCGCCGGTGGGGAGGACGGCATGCCCGGGGCCCCGCTCTCCCCAGCCAGCGGAGAGCGAGGCTGCCCCGCTCTCCCCGGCCGGAGCAGCGGCCGGGAGGGCGGCATGCCCGGGGCCCTGCTTGCCCGGGCCAGAGCGCCGGGGCGAGCGGGGCATGCATGGAAGGGAGGGGGAGATGTGTGTCGCGCCCGCTAGGGTTCTCTTCTCCCCCTCCCTCCCAGGCTCTTAAGCCTAGGAGGGAGGGGGAGAACAGCTGTTTCGCGCGCCGCCACTCGGGGAGAAGCTGAGCCAGCGGCGGCGTGGGAAAGCCGGCGGCGGGGCACATTTCTAGGGGCAGCATGGCCCGTGCCGCCCCTAGAAATGTGCCGCCCCAAGCACCAGCTTATTTTGTTGGTGCCTGGAGCCAGCCCTGCTCCCCGCTCAGCAACTTAGCGGGGAGACAAGGAGCAGCCACGGCAAGCCGCCCCTTGTCTCTCCACTCAGCAGCTCAGCCAATGAGCGGGGAGTCAGCGGGCAGCTGCCCGCCGCCCCCCAAATCTTGGCGCCCTAGGCGACCGCCTAGGGTTGCCTAGTGGGCGCGCCGGCCCTGCCAGCTGCTCGTGCCGCTGGGGAGATGCGGGCCTTTTAAAGCGCCGCCGGAGCCCCGCTGCCGGAGCTCCGGCGGCGGCACTTTAAAGGTCCCAGGGCTCCGCAGCGGCTGGAGCCCCAGGCCCTTTAAAGCGTCCCAGGGTGAGTACGGGGGAGGGGGAGGCGCCTTTTTTTAGCGCCGCTCCTCCTGTGCTCAAGACCTGGCTACACTACTGCAGAGAACTCCGGGGCTGCAGGCGCCGGTGTTCTCTGTCCCCGGCAGGTGGGGGGCTGCGGCTTCCCTCTCCACTGCCCAGAACTACTCCCCCCCAAAAAAGGTAAATAAAAAAAGAGCAAATTCACATGATAAGGTGAAAGAATAATTGTCGAATAATTTAATTAATACCTTTTACATGTAAAATTACCTTTTGTATCTTATGGAGTCATATATTATGTAATATTAAATATGATGGTTTTCATATTATTTAATGTACAAATACAAAATAAGTATTGAAAAATTGTTGGCGCCCGCCACTCTTCTGAAAACATGAATGTGATCTTGGTCACAAAAAGGTTGGGGACCACTGGTTTATATGGTTGATATAAAATTAATAAACCAATTCATCATCTGTGAGATATATGAAGCTTTCAGTGGCATGCTAGTCACTATTTAACTTTTAAAAATGTTTCAGGTAGCACTTAAAAGTCAACATTTTCTATATGAAGCCTTGAAAAGAAATTGCAGCTCCGTAAGTTTTGTAAATTACAGAACAGTAAGCCTGATCTTTCTTTATAGTATCCCCCTTCTTGCAAAAGAAGTTCCCTCAACTCCAAACTTCTGTAGTATTAGAAGACATAGCCACTCCCCATCAATAATTAGAAGACACAACCACTCCCCCAAAAATGTAAAAGAATCTTAATCTTCATTTTAAAAAAAGAAAAGAAAAATTAAAGCTTCTAGTATTCAGTGGGATGATACTACTACTGAGGGTGGTGTCTTATTTTGGTATTTCAAATGAGTGGTACTTATTTTGTAGGTAGAGCTTAGAAGATTACTACTACGTTCCGCCCTGCTCCCCCCACACAAAAATCTGACCTCCATTTCCATTTTTCAGGACACACACATACCTTGTTTATTTATCAAAGTTAAAGCTGTGCTAATCATGCTTATTAATAGACAGCAGGGTGTGAGCATGGTGCACAAGAATCAGTCAATTGGGGGGGAGGGCAGAAGGAGGGGCATAGGATAGTTGGCAGCAAAATATTAGAGATCTGACAAAAAATGTTAATGCCGGTTCTACAAAGACTGAAGGTCCTCGTGCATGTAAAAGAAATGAGTATTCCTATGGAGATGGTGGGAAAGGGGGGCAAAACGTATCCATCCCTCTGTTGGACTTGCAAGGGTTCTACTAATTTTGCTTTGCTTTACATTACACTGTCTCAGTGGTTTTCAAACTTTTTTTCTGGTGACCCAGTTGAAGAAAATTGTTGATGCCTGTGACCCAACAGAGCTGGGGATGAGGTGTTGAGGGTGTTGGAGGGGGGTCTGGGCTGGGGAGGGGGTTGGGGTGCGGGAGGGGGTCAGGGCTCTGGGCTGAGGTCGGGGATGAGGGGTTGGGGTGCGGGAGGGGGTTCCGGGTTTGGCGGGGTTCAGGGCTGGGGCAGGGGGTTGGGGAACAGCTTACCTCAGGTGGCTCCCGGTCAGCGGCACAGCTGGGGTGCAGAGGCAGGCTTCCTGTCTATCCTGGCACCGCGGACTGTGCTGCACCCTGGAACTGGCCAGGAGCAGGTCTAGCTCCTAGGCGGAGGCACACAAGCGGCTCCGTGCGGCTCTTGCCTGCAAGCTCCACTACCCCCAGCTCCCATAGGCCATTTTCCAGCCAATGGGAGTGCGGAGCTGGTGCTCAGGGTGCGGGCAGCATGCGGAGTCCAGTGGCCCACCCTGCCTGGGAGCTGGACCTGCTGCTGGCTGCTTTCGGGGCGCAGCGCGGTGTCAGAACAGGTAGGGACTAGCCTGCCTTAACTGGGCAGCACCATCGACAGGACTTTTAGCGGTCAGGTCGACTGCGCTGACCAGAGCCGCTGCGAGCCAGTGCCTTACATTCTGCGACCCAGTACTGGGTCATGACCCACAGTTTTAAAACCACTGCGATATCTTGTGGGCTCAGGAGGCAACCAGCATCCTTTTAGTGACAGAAAGCTGGATGGGACTACCTTCAATCTCCATCACTATCACTTCATTGGTCATAAGTTTTGCAACTAGTATCATGAAGCACTATGTACAGGGCACTAAGCCTTGGGGTGGATGTGTATGTCCCAGTTATGGTCCTTGAAACTGGGAGCTGTAATTGCAGGTCACATGCTTGCTCTTAATCATTTGGCTCACATAAAATCACATCAAACTTTCTGCCTCTTAGGTGCAGAAGAAAACAAGACAGATCCAGGGTCAGGGCCCCGCGTGCCTCTTGGACAAAAGACTTGAGAGGGAAATAGGTGCAGGAAGCAAGGATCAGATGAGAGGGGATGGGGAGAAGCTGTGACAATCTGGGGACAAAACCCTGCTGGGTGATTATGACTGTTTACAGTCTGTATTTCTAAGGGTACGTCTATACTACCCGCCAAATTGGCGGGTAGTAATTGATCTATCGGGGATCAATTTATCGTGGCATATATAGACGCGATAAATCGATCCCAGAAGCGCTCCCTGTCGACTCCGGAAGTCCTGCTTGGCGAGAGGAGGAAGCGCAGTCGACGGGGGAGCGAGCCTGCGCCACGTGGACCTGATGTAAGTACTTTCACTTTTGATCTAGGAAACGTCGACTTCAGCTATGCTATTCTCGTAGCTGAAGTTACGTATCTTAGATCGATATCTCCCCCCCCAGTGTAGACCAGCCCCAAGTGAATATAGAAAAGCCCTGAGTAAAAGAACTGGAACTGGACAGTTGCCTGGAGCATGATTTCACCTTCTCCAGGTGTATCTGGCTACTTGCTTCCATACTCCTTCCCACAGAGGCTAAGTATACCAGATCCACAGTCACATCCTTTGAATAAAAGCAGGCTTTTGACTTCTGGACTCCCATAGAGTACAGTACAGCATCATTATGGATTCACCAAATGTTTGTTCATTAAGTATAAGGCCCAGATCCTGCAAAGATGTACACATACACAATGAAGTCTGTGAGACTACTCATAGGGATAAAGTTAAAAGGTGCCTAAATCTTTGAAGGCCTGAGGCCTAAATAAGTACAATTTTGATTTAATAATTCCAGTAATAAAGAAAAGCAGTCCAACTCCATATACTTAGAAAAAAGGAAAAACTTTCTAGTATTTAAATTCTCTTCCACTACAATGTTTTTTAATAAAATGCATACACAAAGTAATTTCACTGTTGTAATTTTACTAACTAGTTCTTTCTACATCTAGAGAAACAACTGTAACTCTTTAATTTTATTATGTGGTACAGGGACATTTAATTTCAAGAGGTCTGTCTCCCAGGCTGAAGCCTCTGAAGCTGCTCATAAACCTTTGTTACCGGAAACATAATTTGCTGCTACATTGTAATTACACCACGGGCAAGAAGATACTACAGCTATAAACCTCATTTAAAATAAATTTGTCTGTACCACTCTGGTTGCCACTGATCTAATGATAGACTTGCCTTAAAAGCAAGTTGGTAAAGACAAAAATCTCTGATGCAAAGGTGTTCCAACATTTGAACTCAAAGAGAAGATGTTTTTATCAGGCAGATGCATCCACTTGTACTTATGGCTGTATTGTGTATCATTTAAATATTTTTATCATGTTCAAATACAGAGTAAATGCTAAAGTAAATTCATCATGGTAAATACAAACAGATCATCTGTCAAAATAAGACTTTTTTTTATACCCACAAATAGGGACACCCAACATTAAATGAATCCTTGTCAGAAGATTTCTATAAATACTTAATTACTTTAATACAATACGGATGTTCTTCTATTATAAGTGAATTGTACACTCTCCTACAAGAGGATATTCATTACTTTCTAACCATCTGTCACTTCAGTTCTCCAAACACCACACCTCCCCCAAAATCTAATTAGTTTTGATTCAGTTGCATATTGTAAATGAAGCTAGTGTGGATATTGAAAATGTAGTTTAATGAAGTAAACATTATGGCATAATGGAAGGCAGTCCGCTATACAATATGGATCAGAAGGCAAAGAAAGGAAAAAAAAGTCACACTCTGCTAATTGTATTATACATTTTTCCTCTCTTACTGAGTGAGAAGTTATTGGCTATTAAGGAAAAAAAAGGCGGCAGGCGGCGGGGGGGGGGGGGGGGGAAATCTCACAATAGATCAACTTACAGGTAGTAAAGTTTCCCTGCTGCAGGAAGACCCCGTTTCCTATAATCTATTCCAGAATCAAGTCGGATTGTGTTGCAGTATTTCTACAGAAACAAAAGATAGCATGATTACTTTCCTCCGTTCTGGCATTAGGGAATGCAGGTTATAAAAATAAAACTAAAATACTAAAACCATACAAACACAACACAGTCAATCATACTCTGGAAACAAAGAAGTACCTTACAACTACTTCTAATTTGTAGCAATCTTTATATTTTTTTAGTGCAACCAAGATTATAAAAATTATTTAACTTGACTGAAACAGAAATACAGTTTTCAAAATCATCAACTTATTTAAGTTTTGTTGGGAAAAGGACTGAAGCACAGAACACAAAGATTAAAATGCTCTCCCTAGACCAATTATTTTCTTCATGCCCAACTGATGTAACTCAAAAATACATGTTCCTTCTTATATTTTTAATAAACTATTATAACCTTTCCGTTTCCATACTTGAACCATAATGTATTCATGATCGCTCACTGAATCTATTGTCATAATAACTATTCAAGCAGAAAGCACAGAACCAACAGTACCAGGTTGCATACTCTTTAGTTGAAATCCTGGCCCCATAGAATTCAATAGTAATCCCCCCATTAACTTCAGTGGGGCCAGCATTTCACCCTTTGGCAGGGACCATGTCTTTCGGGACGAGAGGATTGGGTTTTTTTAGTTTTTTTGTTAAGTGCCTAAAACGCATTTGGGCACTGTACAACCAGCAACCACAACAACAGGAGCCTCAAGAGAAGAAAGGTCTTTAAGGGAAAGGTCTGAATAGATAAACTTGAATCAACAAGATAACTGAAACAATAAAGCAGAATTTTTTTCAGACAGCTCAGCACTATTAAGATTACCCTGAATTCCACGAATCCATACAGTACCAAACTCCATGAAATTGTTGTGGATCTCAGCTTTCCTCTGTATTAATAGATTATCTTTAAAACTCTTGTTAAAGATTTCATACTTTGTTTTTGAGAATCTTTTCATCAAAGTTTGTCTGACTGTTCAACTAGGTCTGACCATTGATCAAAATTAATTTATTTTAAGCAGATAACTAATACAATTCACAAGTGTCAAATCTAGTCTATAACGACTATTGCAGAAAGAATAGGTTAAGGAAACCTTAGAACTACCTTCACTATTAATCTAGGAACACTGTCTCTTTTTGATGAGTGTGCTGCTTTCCTAGGAGTTACCGATTAAAAAGAAAGTTCACAGGAGGGGACTGTGATGATAGGGAGTCTTGCTATCACTTTATAATTTTCCTTGGACATTGTGGAAGATTCTGTAGATCTAAAAGTATCAGCTGTATATTTGATTTAGCCTTCTTCCTCCTTTTAGAAGGCATAAGAGTAAAGGAAAAACGTGAAAAGGCCACCTTAAAAGAACAAAATCCTAGGAAAGAGAATTATTAAAAATGCCTGGGAAGGAAAACAAAAAACAACCCCGCCCCCGCAAAACCAAAACAGCAACAAACCTAACATAGATTAAATGGCCACAAAAATAAAAAACAGAGTAACATTGTAATTGGAAAAAATATGCTCCGGAGACAGGCAGCAGCATGAACAAGCAAGTGAGGGATGTTTGAACTTTCCCTTAGCATCATCTATATCAGGGATCTCAAACTCAAATCACCACGAGGGCCACATGAGAACTAGTAAATTGGCCCGAGGGCTGCATCACTGAAACCTTTGCATACAATGATACAAAAGTATAGTAAAAAATGAAGAGTAATATAGTATTCTATTAAAAGTCAATGTATTCACTTTTTAAAAACTGTAATGCAAAGAGGGGTTTTAATAAAATATAAACACTCAGTAATGTTTGGAGTTTGGCTGCCAGTGGAGTTGGCGCCTATGGCGGGCCGCAGGAAATAACTCTGCGGGCCGCATGTGGCCCACGGGCCACGTGTTTGAGACCCCATATCTATATCTACTGGCAGGCAAGGCAAAGTAGGAGACCCCAGAATTTAACAGCAAGGCACCAGTGTACTCTGCTTTTCTTTGTCAGGAAGCCCTACTCAGCATTTCACTCACTCTAGAGCTTTCTAGTTCAACAGAAATGGATGAGCCAAAATGTAATTTTCTTTTTCAGCCAGAGAAACAAATTTTGGCAAGAGTTATCAGTGCTCTGAGATCATCTAGATCAGCTTTGGGTCTCTGATAATGCTTTGCACTGGTTTCTTTTCTCTGGAAATAGTGTGGGTTTCTTGGAATTTTGCAGGAGATTATGGGAGTTTGACCTCATTTCCCACAATCACTTAGGGCTTTTAGGAGGCTTTTCAAAATCCGCTACTACTTCAGGGAGTTGTGGGATATGTACCCAGAGGGTAGCGCAACTGCAATGGTACAGAATAGTTGCAGTATGGCTAAGGGGCAAAGTGCACCTGAAACACCACAGCTAGTTTGGTCACACGGCACTGTAGGTACTTACAATGGTGTTATCTCACTAGTTCAACTACCAATGGTTCTATTCACTTTGGGAAGATGCCCTGCATACTTCACTGTGCTGGTGAGGAATGGGGACCGATTATGCAGGGTAAAACCTTGTTACGGGTTACGTTTCAACCTCCTTTAGACTGATGTGTGAATGAATTCCCCATTGAAGGCAGATAAGAGCCCATATCTAAAACAAAGCCTCACAGAGTCTGCCCAGAAACTAGCACTAGGTTTGGCTGGGTATTGTGAGCAGATGTGTGGGGTGGGTGGCAGAGGTGGGGTGAGAACACCCAGAAAAACTAAGACAGCCTGAAGGAGCAGCTGAAAACATGATGGCTGACTTTTGAAGCGGTTTTTGTGTCGGGGTGCAGGCTGAAAAGACTGCTCTTGAGCAAAAGAAGCTGCTTCCTGCGATTAGATTCCTTCTGCATTCAGAGACACAGGACTTTGTACATTCTTTGTAGATAAAAACCCCTGCATTATAAAAATACCTATCACCAATTTCTATTCCCAACTGGAGCACCCACACGGCCCCAAAATTTGAATACTGCACGGGTCAAAAAGGGGCAACACTGAGGTTACCAGAAATATGGTAGCATTTGTTGCTACTATAATTCATAGCTTGTTTGGCTGATGGGGAATTTTACCCTTGTGAAGAAGGTAGAAGTTTGTTTTAGTCATCCCAATGATTTAATCTGTATAGTGAAGGAGTTTATGGAGTTGAGAATTGTGAATATAAATATTATCAATAACAGCTACGAAGTACCTTTGTTGTGCTCTATTTGTGGTTGATTCACTCTTTTGCTGTATGTCTGCCTTGCCTCCTTTTGTTTATAGGTTAGAAATCTTTTTTAGAAGTGAAAAAGTTGGAGAAGTGAATTGCTGTATTAAACATAAAATGATTGGTATAGGATCACACAAAATCTATTCTGAAAAATATCTGTATTAGAAACACAAACATGCAGACTAGCTGCAATATCAAACCAAGGTAACTTTAACCAGAAGGGCAACAGAATATGTACATTTCAGGGACATGAAATATACATTTTGTGGGTTTCCATTTTCTTTGCTTTGCTCATGTACAGGGGTGGAGAGCCACAGACTGGATTTAGGGGGACTGGAGCGCAGGAGCAGTCCAATATGGAGCATTGTATTGTACTGAGCAAGTGGTACAAGCACAGGTCTAGGGGGTCAGTTACTGGAACAGACACAATGTCTTCCTCTTTAGAAGCCTTTTGGTATTTATTAAATATTTCTCTTTGGAATGGCTGGTGCTCACACCTTGTTTCCGAGCCATGGCAGATATAGTTCATCGTAAGTTCTTTGTTGTCCTGCTTAAATCTGCCCAGACTTTTTAACAGTCCTGGTTTTTTCATCTTCAAACCAGAGTAACTAGAATATTCAATCAT
The DNA here is from genome assembly GCA_037349315.1 of Chelydra serpentina. NCBI lineage: Eukaryota > Metazoa > Chordata > Testudines > Chelydridae > Chelydra > Chelydra serpentina. The sequence goes on from JBAIAC010000010.1 coordinate 54,223,806, forward strand.
AGTCCTGTTTCATAATGCTCTTTGTATCCCTGGCCCAGGCATTCTTATTATTGTCCCCAAATTCATTGAATGGACCTTAAAGCCAGGCTCTTACTGCCGCCGCTTGCCAGAGTGACGCTATACTCAGCAAGGTGCTTCAACAGCTGGTCGTAGATGATTGCGTTCCCAACAGAGTTCAGCTGCAACAAAATCTCCTTATCTTTCTCTGTGGTCACCAGTGTCTGCATGTCTGCCACTGACTTATCCTTTTCTTTTAAAACTGAGGTAGCTCAAAGAAGCCCTAAGACCTATTTTGCTAGGCACTGTATACAAATAACAAAAAGATGGCCCCTGCACCAAAGAGTTTATAACAGGCCTGCACAACTCGTAAAGCGGCGAGGGCCATATTACTTCAAAGAAAACAGCTGAGGGCCAAAACCCCCCGGCCCCACGGAAACACCCCTGCCAGTGCCACCCGCCCCGTGGAAACAACCCCTCCTTCCCCAGTGCTGGGGTGTGGAAGCCAGTAGAGGGGGAAAGAAACAGCGCGCATAGGGTGACCAGATCACAGCAGTAAAATAGGACCCGCCCCCTCCCTGCTCAGCCCCACCATCACCCCCCTCTTCACCACCCCCCCAGGGGTCACTATATTACTGCACACAACAGTCAATCAATGCAGTTGTAGATAAATCTCTGCATTATGCATTTATGTATAACTTTTATATGACTTTGTATTGAACCTTGGTAAAATGTTATAGCGGGCCCCTAGGTAGTATAATTAAGGTAAAAGAAAAATGTCTTTTTGCTAGAAGTAGAATAAGATCTTCCCCCCACTTTGTATTCAATTGCCCTGTTGAATGAATAAGGTGTGAATGAGGAAGGTGTGGAAGGCAGGCACCTCCAGACAGCTGCAACCCTTGGAGAGGGGATGGGAACCAGACCAAGGACAATCAAACTTGTCAAGTGGGCTGACTAGAGAAGAGCAGACATACTGACGGCCTCGGGGGTTAGAAGCAAGCACCTTCCTTTGGGAACACCCTCTTTGCAGCATTGGGACAACCCCCAGCCCAGAGACAAGCAGCAAAAAGGACCAACGGACACAGTCCCAGATTTTGGGCCGCACAGTGAGCCCACGTTGGCCCCATGTGGCCCCTGGGCCGCATGTTGTGCAGGCCTGGTTTATAATCAAGCTGACAACATGCTCACAGGAAAGCTTTCTCTGAAACATGATTGCTGTTAATTAGATTGTAAGCTCTTTAGGGCAGAAACCATTTTTCCTTATGTGTGTGTGTCTAATACCTAGCAAAATGGGGCCCTGATCTAGGAGTGGGGTATCTAGGTGCTACTGCCAAACAAATTAATAATACAAATAATAAATAATAAAGGAGTGGATCATTGGATAGTAAATATGCAAGAAACTGATGCTGGCAAAAGTAGCACACAAATGAGCTCTGGTATGTGCAGTATTTTTGCAAAGGAGACTAAAGAGATTTTCATTCCAGGTTTCTCTAATGTAGACATGACCACTGTTGGAGAAAAAAATCCCAAGTTTTGTTTCCATATTTGTAAATTAGGAATAACTTTAATTTATCTACCTCACAGGAGTGTTGTGAGGTTACAGATGATGTTTGCAAAGAGCTCTGTTAGGGGGAAACACTGTAAGTGTTAAGTATTAGGAAATGTAACTGGCATGTATTGTAAAAAGAATGAAAATATGCATTAGAAATATCGTATAAATTCAGAATTGAGGGCTTTCAACATTTGAGATTTATAAAAGACAAAGATTGACATATATAAAAAAGGTAAACATTATGGAAGGGCTATAAGTATGTGGTTGCATGAAAATGAAGAGATGTGTACTGTTCACAAGTACAAATAGTGAACATTATAGCATGAATATAAATGTATTGTGGCAGGTCTAGAAAAATGTCCTTTTCTCCCCCTTATAGATGCTTGTAAAGCTTTATTTATAAATTTGGGAACTGAAAAAAAGGATAGTAAAATTTTACAAACTCTACATGTTCTTAGATGCGTTGTCACAGACTTCCCAGCCTTTTAAACTTAATCTTTTATTAACATTTAAAAAAAGACTAATATGAACTATAGGTTTTAATTTCTCTCTCTTTGGATAACTAACTTCTCCATCTTCGGACTGATTAAACCCTACAAATGTGATTGCATTCTCATACTCACTAATCACCACCAAGAAATCCTAATCAGCAGCAAAAGAACTTTAACTGGGGTCCTCAGATTGTTAGTCCTTAATTGTTAAAGCCACAATCCTAACTATTGGTTTACATTTTTAAAATGGAGCTTTAAACTTTCAGATTTCATCTGCTTGTGCTAGACTTCTCTTATCTTTGTCCCTAAATAAAAACGTAGGGTCAAACCTAGAGTTAGCCTACTCAGGCCTTGTGCTACTACCTAGGGTTTTCAGCAATTTCTCTGTACAATGAAGGTATTTAAGGACTGTGACTTCTTACTCCATTCAATTCAAATGCATAAAATTAATCAGCCTTAAAATTTATTTTGAACTGGTTTATGTATTTATGTATACAAAGGACAAATACAATTACAGTCTGAAAATGCAATTAGTAAGTTAAAAATAGAGAGTTATCATGTACTCATTACCATATAAGTGGGAGAAAAAGCTTCTGATTCTGGAAGGAAAAAATATGAAGCCTCAAAGCTCAAGTGGGGGTAGACAGTACTAAAGAAGAGGCATAAAACTTAGAACTGCCAATGGGGTAGATTTTACTCTTTGAATAGCTCTAATGCTACTGTTAAAAGTTATTAAATGCACAATGGTTATATGAGTCATCACAGAAATGTAGGACTGGAAGGGACCTTGGTAAGTCATCGAGTCCAGTCCCCTGCAATGAGGAAGGACTAATTATTGTCTGGAGCTTGTCTGACAGGTGTTTGTCTAACCTGTTCTATGATGGAGATTCCACAACCTCTCTAGGTAATCTGTTTGAGTGCTTAACTACCCTTACAGTTAGGAAGTTTTTCCTAATATCTAACCTCAATTTCCCTTGCTGTAATTTAAGCCCATTACTTCTTATTCTGTCCTCAGTGGTTAAGGAGAACAATTTGTCACCCTCCTCTTTATAACAACCTTTTATGTACTTGAAGACATCATGTCCCCCTCAGTCTGCTCTTCTCCATGCAAAACAATCCAATTCCCCCCCCCCCCATCTTTCCTCGTAGGTCATATTTTCTAGACTTTTAATATTTTTGCTGTTCTCCCCTGGACTTTCTCCAGGCTGTCCACATCTTTCCTGAAGTGGTGTGCCCAGAACTGGACACAGTACTTCAGTTAAGACCTTATAAGTGCTGAGTAGAATGGAAGAATTACTTCTCATGTCTTGCTTACAACACTCCTGCAAATACATCCCAGAATGATGTTCGCTTTTTTTGAAACAGCATTACATTTTTGACTCATATTTAGTTTGTGATCAATTATAACCCCCAAATCCTTTTCTGCAGTACTCCTTCCTATGCAGTCATTTCCCATTTTGTATTCGTGCAATTGATTATTCCTTCCTAAATGGAGTACTTTGCATTTGTCCTTATTGAATTTCATCCTATTTATTTCAGACCATTTCTCCAGTTTGTCCAGAATTTTGAATTCTAATCATGTCCTCCAAAGCCCTGGCAACCCTTCCCAGCTTGGTATTGTCTGCAAACTTTATAAATGTACTCTCGATGCCATTATCCAAATAATTTATGAAGACGGAATAGAAATGGACCCTGGAGAGGTTCCTCCGGAACCCATTTGATATGCCCTTCAAGCTTGACTGTGAACTCTCTGAGTACACTTTTCCAACCAGTTGTGAACTCTCCTTATAGTAGGCTCGTCAAGGTTATATTTCCTGTTTGATTTTGAGCAGGTCATGTCACATAGTATCAAAAACCTTACTAAGTCGAGATATATCACATCTACTTCTTCCCTCCTATCCACAAGACTTATTATCCTGTCAAAGAATGATATTAGGTTGGTTTGACATGATTTATTCTTGACAAATGTTGACTGTTACTTATCACATTATTTTCTTCTAGGTGCTTACAAACTGATTGATTACTTGCTCCATTATCTTTCCGGGTGCCAAAGTTAAGCTAATTGATCTATAATTCCCTGTGTTATCCTTATTCTCTCTTTCATAAATAGGTACTATCTTTGCCCTTTTCCAGTCCTCTGGGATCAATCCTGTCCTCCACACATCCTCAGTGATAATCACTAATGGCTCAAAGATCTTTTCAACCAGTTCCTTAAGTATTCTAGGATGTATTTCATCAGGCCCTGCCAACTTGAAGACATCTAACTTGTCTAAGTAATTCTTAACTTGTTCTTTTCTTATTTTAGCTTCAGATCCTACCTCATTTACATTTATGTTCACTATATTAATCCTCCAATCACTGCTAACATTTTTGGTGAAAACAAACAAAAAAGGCTTAACACTTTGGCCACAGCTGCGTTTTCTGTTATTGTCTTTCCCTACCTCATTGAATAATGGGCCTAACCTGTCCTTGGTCTTCCTCTTGCTTCTCATTTGTAAAATGTTTTCTTGTTAAATAAATCTTGTAAAATAAATATTCCTTCCTTTAAACTCTTGTATTATTTATTTGCTATTGCATTCATGTTTGGTACAAGACAATTTTTAAATGTTGTCATGATTCCAATATATAGCACAAGAGCCTGGTAAATAGAGAGACAAAGATTTTTAAGAAGCTCAGATGAAGGTCAAATAAAGTTAATGTATTAACCTGGCAGTCCCCCAAGTACAATTCCCCTAAGTCGCAGTAACATATATGAAACCAAAACAGGTATATTATTATTAGTAAATATTTATATTATGCTTGTACCCAAAGACCTATTTGGGATTGGGGCTCAATTGTACTGGGCACTATAAAAAGAGAAGAGAAAATTCTGTCCTGGATGACTTATCCTCTAAAGATACAAACAGACAAAGAGTAGAAGATGGGTACAGAATATACAAACAAATGAGTTTGAAGAACTGGCCCAGCATAGTTAGTTACATGTATTGCTGCTTTTATTTATTTGGGGGTGCAGTAGGGAGTAAAGCAGCAGGAAAAAGAAAGAAGAACAGAGGGGCAATTGTAGTTCATTGTCTGCCTAGCCATTGTCAGCAGGTAAGGTTTTGCAGGCACCACAGCAGAGGATAGTCTTAAGCTTGGACTTGAAGGAGGATGATGTAGTTGTAGTTGTATGGATTTTATTAGGGAGTTTCCCCCATGTACAAGGGTCACCATGAGAGAAAGCATGGAGGTATTTGAGCAGCTGATTAATGGGTAGTAAAGCCAAGAGTCAAAATCATGAGAAGTTACTAAATCAGATAGCAGCTGAGATGATGTGGTCAGAGTGACAAACCAGAAAGTTTATTTTAACAGACACATTTGAGGAGAATGAGGTTGCCTTAGTCAAGGTCAGAAAGGAGGAGGTGGTAGCATCACAACATGAAATGAGGACTCATGAGAACAAGACTTTTGACTGAGCAGATAGACAGGAAAGGTCAGATTGACCAGGATACGTAAGCAAATGAACGACAGACACAGGGATGGATTTAAGCCGCAGGCTTCAACTTTATTAAATTAACACTGGGTAGAGGGGCTACACATCCATCTCTGTTCTCATGTATCAGACATTTAACTAGTTCAGTGTATGGTTACATGGCTCCCATCATGTAACCAATAACTTGGGATAGCCCCTGCTTGGCCTAGCCCTAAGACGCAGATCACTTCTCAATCCTCTCACCCTCCATCCATCCACATGCGGGGGGGAGGGGGGGGAGGGGGAGGGTTACCAAGGAGGGACCTCAGTCCATGAAGATTTCAGGTCTTCCCTTCTCCTGTAGGTCCACCAGTGAAATCCTTAGTCTCATTTGGTTCTGGGAGTTAGTTTTTTTTAGCTTTTATCCACATTGGACACCAATCACAAGTTGCAACAAGCTAAACAGTTTTGCCATTCCTAATATTAAACATTCAAGACCTATTCCATTCAACCCAATCATGCCTCCAGAACACTGTGAGGTAGGCCAAAAACTCCACGAGATCTTGGACAGTCTGATCCAATGGGAAACCCTACTTCCGGATCATAAAACAGGCCAGCCAAATCCTGAAAAACACAACTCTTACACAACAACTAAAAGGAGGACAGGAGCAATTAAATGGGGTTTGAGGCTCTTCAAAAGCCCAGGCAAAGTTTAAATATGCTGGGGAGGTTGGAGGAGAGGATAAGGGCCAATCAGTGCACCCAGTCCCCAAAGCCTGGCTAATGGGAGGTGCAGGACCCGAGAATAAGTAGCCAGTTCCTGCATCCCCACTCTTCTTCAGGCACTGTGCCTCAGTCCTACTGGTCTGATCAACAGACCCTCTGTTGATGGTGAGGGGGAGGGCATGGCAAGATTTAGTCATAGTAAGACCATGCAGAAAACTAGTCAATCTGGGGATTTATCCCTCCTTTATCTACTTATTGAAGGGATCCAGATTACATTTTGCACAAGTATTAAGAACATAAGAATGGCCATACTGGGTCAGATCAAAGGTCCATCCAGCCCAGTATCCTGTCTTCTGACAATGGCCAATGCTAGGTGCTCCAGAGGGAATGAACAGAACAGGTAATCATCAAGTGATCCATCCCCTGTTGCCCATTCCCAGCTTCTGGCAAACAGAGGTTAGGGACGCCATCCCTGCCCATCCTGGCTAATAGCCATTGATGGACCTATCCTCCATGAACGTATCTAGTTCTTTTTTTAACCTTGTTATAGTCTTGGCCTTCTCAACATCCTCTGGCAAGAGTTCCACAGGTTGACTGTGCATTGTGTGAAAAAATACTTTCTTTTGTTCGTTTTAAACCTGCTGCCTATTAATTCATTTGATGACCCCTAGTTCTTGTGTTATGAGGAGTAAATAACGCTTCCTTATTTACTTTCTCAACACCAGTCATGATTTTATAGACCTCTATCATATCCCCACTTAGTTGTCTCTTTTCCAAGCTGAAAAGTCCCAGTCTTATTAATCTTTCCTCATATGGAAGCTGTTCTATACCCCTAATCATTTTTGTTGCCCTTTTCTGAAACTTTTCCTATTTCAATGTATCTTTTTTGAGATGAGGTGACCACATCTGCATGCAATAGTCAAGATGTGGGCACAGCATGGATTTATACAGAGGCAATATGATATTTTCTGTCTTATTTTCTATCCCTTTCTTAATGATTCCCAACATTCTGTTTGCTTTTTTGACTGCCGCTGCACATTGAGTGGATGTTTTCAGAGAACTATCCACAATGACTCCAAGATCACTTTCTTGAGTGATAAGATCTAATTTAGACGCCATCATTTTATATGTACAGTTGGGATTATGTTTTCCAATGTGTATTACTTTGCATATATCAACATTGAATTTCATCTGTCATTTTGCTGCCCAATCACCCAGTTTTGTGAGATTCATTTGTAGCTATTCGCAGTCTGCCTGGGACTTAACTATCTTGAGTAGTTTTGTATCATCTGCAAATTTTGCCAACTCACTGTTTATCCCTTTTCCCAGATCATTTATGAATATGTTGAATAGGACTGGTCCCAGTACAGACCCCTGGGGGATACCACTACTTACCTCTCTCCATTCTGAAAACTGACCATTTATTTCTACCCTTTGTTTCCTATCTTTTAACCAGTTACCAATCCATGAGAGGACCTTCCCTCTTATCCCACGACATCTTACTTTTCTTAAGAGCCTTTGGTGAGGGACCTTGTCAAAGGCTTTTTGAAAATCTAAGTACACTATATCCACTGGATCCCCCTTGTCCACATGTCTGTTGACCCCTCAAAGGTTAGGCAAGATTTCCCTTTACAATAACTATGTTGACTCTTCCCCAACAAATTATGTTCATCTATGTGTCTGACAATTTTTTTATTCATTATAGTTTCAACCAGTTTGCCCGGTACCGAAGTCAGGCTTACCAGCCTGTAATTGCTGGGATCACCTCTGGAGCCCTTTTTAAAAATTGGCGTCACATTAGCTATCCTCCAGTCATTTGGTACAGAAGCTGATTTAAATGATAGGTTACTAACTAGTTAGTAGTTCTGCAATTTCACATTTGAGTTCCTTTAGAACTCTTGGGTGAATATCATCTGGTCCTGGTGACTTATTACTATTTAAATTTTATCAATTTGTTCCAAAACCTTCTCTAATGACATCTCAATCTGGGACAGTTCCTCATATTTGTCACCTAAAAAGAATGGCTCAGGTTTGGGAATCTCCCTCACATCCTCAGCCGTGAAGACCGATGCAAAGAATTAATTTAGTTTCTCCGCAATGGCCTTATCGTCATCGAGTCCTCCTTTAGCATCTCGATCGTCCAGTGGCCCCACTGGTTGTTTAGCAGACTTCCTGCTTCTGATGTACTTAAAAAAAATTTGCTATTATTTTTTGAGTCTTTGGCTAGCTGTTCTTCAAATTTTTTTTTGGCCTTCCTAATTATATTTTTACACTTCATTTGCCAGGGTTTATGCTCCTTTCTATTTTCCTCACTAGGATTTATCTTCCACTTTTTAAAGGATGCCTTTTTGTCTTTCACTGCTTCTTTTACTTTGTTGTTTAGCCATGGTGGCACTTTTTTGGTTCTCTTACTGTGTTTTTTAATTTGGGGTATACATTTAAGTTGAGCCTCTATTATGGTGTCTTTAAAAAGTTTCCATACAGCTTGCAGGGATTTCACTTTTGGCACTGTACCTTTTAATTTCTGTTTAACTAACTTCCTCATTTTTGTGTAGTCCCCCTTTCTGAAATTAAATGCTACAGTGTTGGGCCACTGTGGTGTTTTCCCCGCCACAGGGATGTTACATTTAATTATATTATGGTCACTATTACCAAGCGGTCCAGCTATATTCACCTCTTGAACGAGATTCTGTGCTCCACTTAGGACTAAATCAAAAATTGCCTCTCCTCTTGTGGGTTCCAGGACTAGCTGCTCCAAGAAACAGTCATTTAAGGTGTCAGGAAACTTTATTTCTGCATCCCATCCTGAGGTGACATGTACACAGTCAATATGGGGATAGTTGAAATCCCCCATTATTATTGAGTTTTTTATTTTTATAGCCTCTCTAATCTCCCTGAGTATTTCACAGTCACTATCACCATCCTGGTCAGGTGGTCGGTATTATATCCCTACTGCTATATTCTTATTATTAAGTACATTCCATTAAACAAGCCAAAATCTAGAAGCATTTAGAAGTAACTTTTTTGAAAATTTTCTCTAGATTTTAACATTTATTCTACTTTAGAAGTGTTAAAACTTAAACCACTCAACTATCCATACTTATACATCTTAATGTTGCCAATATCAAGTAGGATGAACTGCAAGAGACTTCATACACAATAAAGGAATTATTTAAATGCTGGTTTTATATCAGCTATCCTATATTACCACAAAGCCCAAAATATACATGTACACCATGTTTCAGGTCAACTCTCTCCTTACTGTAATATCTAGTCTACACATGTGCAACAGGTTTCAGGTTCACTCTCCCTTTGCCATAACATATGGACTATGTCCACAGAACTGGTTTTACATCAACTCTCTCCTTATCATAATGCCAAGACTATACAATTGTAGCTGGCTGCACATCAGTGTTCTCTGGAATGCATGGACTATACATACACAGCTGGTTTCGCAAACTCTCTCATTACTGATCTACACACAACTGGTTTCAGATCTCGTCTCTTTTACCAGTATAGCAGCACCATACAGATACTGACAGCTTTACATCAGCCACTCACACTAAAACACTTCCCAATAAAGTGTTAAAACTTGTAAAAAATATTATGCACATTTCAAGCAAATTAACAAAATCAATGTTTTTTCCAAAACAGAGGGAAAGCCAAACAAGTAACGGCATTAACATGTTGTTAAGGTTCCTGGACTCCATTAATAAAAACACAACCATTAAAAATAAGGAACTCCTGAGTTTAGGTTCTCTTTCAAAATTTAAGAGTAACTTCAATAAATACTCACAATTTAAAAAACAGAGTATAGCAACTTTTAACTCTGACCATGTTCACGAAAATGTTGTATGTTGCACTTATTATCAAAACAGAGTCATATGGGCAAGTTATTGTATAGCATACATATGCCTGTAGGGTAGAAAATGAGTTTTAAAATGTAACTTTTATAACAATACAAGAGAGAAATTATTACATTAGTACATTGTTTATGAGGAAAATAATCTATTGTTTGGCAGACATGAGGTTACATGTTAAAACACCAACATTAGAATATGTTTCCAGCTACGGATTTCAGATATCTAGTCACTGTGACATTTTAAATGAACTAAAGAATGATTAATGAAAACCTCAACTACACACAAAAAACCTCAACCCAACATGAATGGATATGCTGCATTTTATGTTCTCTATGAACATTTTTGAATGCTACAGTGTTTCTTAAATTAAATAGCATCAAGTTGTTTAAATATTGAAATGCATCAGCTATTAATGTCTTGTAGACCAATTCTATCTCCAATTACTACAGTAATCCAATCAACATTCTCTCTCAACACCATTTGATAACACTTTTTAAGAACAAAAATGCGTACATATATAAATTGGTAGTGTATTCAGGATCTTGTGGTGCACAATCTGTTCTACATAATTCTTGTTAGAATCATAGAATCAACAGATTAGAAGGGATTGCAAAGGTCATCTAGTCTAACCCCCTGCCATAATGCAGGATTTGTTGTGCCTAAAGCATCCAAGATAGGTGGCTATTTTATTTTTTAAAAACTCAAATAAAAACACCTGTGAAGTATAGGCAGAGAAAAGATTACATTGCTATCTTGTATAAATTGTGGAGAATTAATTGTGTAGATGTGTGCTAGGAAATATATTGTACAGAATATTTGGTGAACTGTAATCTGTGATTTAATATTTTATTAAATAATGCATGTGTATAGCAATATGAGATTGCCAGAATTGAAGATGCTTTTATGTTTTTATTTTTACCTACATGTGGTGAAATATGTGAAAGATGAAGTGATTTTTAAATATTGAGAAGATATATACATATGCACATGCACACACAACTATTAGCTTTATAGAAAAACACCCTTTGATGAACCTATGCAAAAAAGTAAAACTGTAAGAGTGGTTTTAAACAAGAGATTACAGGGATAATGACACCACCTTTGCAAAGCATTTTGAGATCTACTGATGAAAAGCCCTATATTAGGAATAGATATTTATTATTATTAATTATTATTATTATTATTAACCAGCAAGTATGGCAAAGTACATATACTAAGGTCCCAATCCTGCAAAATGTATGCACATGCTTAACTATAAGCTTCAACTGGACTATTTACATGTATATAGTTAAGCACATGTATATGTGTTTGCAGCACCAGGGCTAAAGAGTATAAGTTACCATCACTGTTGTGAACTACTCCGAATATGTCCTAAATTGTGAGTATCTTAGGGCTTGTCTTCACTACCCGCCGGATCGGCGGGTAGCAATCGATCTATCGGGGATCGATTTTTCGCGTCTCGTTAAGGGCTTGTCTTCACTACCCGCCGGATCGGCGGGTAGCAATCGATCTATCGGGGATCGATTTTTCGCGTCTCGTTAAGGGCTTGTCTTCACTACCCGCCGGATCGGCGGGTAGCAATCGATCTATCGGGGATCGATTTTTCGCGTCTCGTTAAGACGCGCCTAATCGATCCCCGATCGCGCTCCCTGTCGGCGCCGTAAAACCACGTCATCGACCGGCGCAAGCGGAGTCGACGGGGGAGCTGCAGTGATCGACGCGCCGCCGTCTTCATGGTCAGGTAAGCCGATTACGATACGCCGATTTCAGCTACGTTATTCACGTAGCTGAATCTGCGTATCGTAGATCGACCCCCCTCCCCTAGTGTAGCCCTGGGCTTAGGGATGGGGAATCACAAGAAATGGGAAATAAAAAAAAAGAAATGTTTTAAATTATCTGGTACTGTTCCTACTATTGTGTAAAATAACCAGAGTTACATTATACATTTCAAGTCAACTAATATGAAGCCATGGTATTTTGTTTCATGGCAATCACTTTTTCTGTACCACTACAAGCTACTATTCCATTAGGATGCGGTTGTATGGATAGAGTGCACTCTCTTTTACAGCACCATTAGAGGACAAAATTCCATACAATCAGTTGCTTCTGTCAACTAACTTTGCAGAAACCTGCTTTGACAAATACATCTGATGGCAAGGACTGCTTCATACTACTGAAGTGAGCTAAAATTAAGATCTTCCTCCTATTCTCAGATTCACAATGCTATATAATCAGCTATTACACTTACACATAGATACACCACTAACGAATTTTAAAAAGAAATATATATGAACATTTATAACCAAGGGCAAGCTGAACCTGAGAAGTGCAACTCCAACAGAACTTTCTGAATGAAAGGATGAACAGCTACTGTTTTAGACTTCAATCTTCCCTTTTCAAGTACATCCTCTCTAGCTAACTCCTTTACATTACAGGACATCCAAACAAGTATCCAACAATAACAAGACTGCACAACTGATTTAGACTTCCCTGGCTATTCATGAGGACTGAAAATCCCTCCTTCTGTCAAATTATGCAACAACAAGAATTTTCATTACTAATCATTCTCCTCCCCACCAAGAGATAAAAAACACTCTCCCTTATGATGGAATGCATAAATATATTGTGGGTGTCTTTCATCACTATTACAGAAAACAGTAGCTTTACTTTTGTTGGCCAAAGTCTCTTATCTTTTCTGCTTTCCTTGGTAGTTTCATTAATTGACCCATATCCAGTGTCTAATTAGAAGCAAGAGTTTTATTTGAGGGTTTTAACATTCTTAACTGAGGGATATCAGGAGAAGGCTAACAGACACTTCTTCTTCTGAAGAACACCACTGTAATGAAAATCATTCCAAATGATCATAACTATAGTAAAACAATAATTCTTTCTTAAGTAGGCATATAGTATGTTTAATGAACAAATTTGTTTTCTGGGCCACCATATATGATTAACATTAGACTAGTTACAAATGGATGGTCTTGAAATTTTCAGCTAATTCCAATCACCATCTTATTTCAGGATTTAAAGTTAGTAAAGCAGGCCCTATGATTTATAAGACCTCCCCCTCCAGCTGTTTGAAGTTAGGTGGGGAAAATTGGACCATAAGTTAACTCCATCCCTTGTCCTGTTAAGAGAAAGAGAGAGAGAAAAGGTATGCTGGCAGTATACTGGTTTCTCTCTGGGCCAGCTTCTGAAGAAGGAGATAGCACCAGGCCATGAGTTACACAACATGTATGGGATGCAGGACCCTGAGAAGCAACGGTTGCTTGCTTTGCTTATGTTTAAGGTTAGCCCTGTTAAATGAATATACCACATTTGCAGCACTCCTAATACTCTGCTTTCTAGACTCCTAAGAACTTACATTTACTACAACAAAAGCAGGGAAGAGGAATCATCAGGTATTTCATGGCATAAAAAACTTGGTCAAAGTCTTGTTCTATATGCACTCAGTTTTCGTCTTCATGTTCAGATGTTGTTGAAACAGTAGACTTAAAAGAAATAATGTCAATGAATCCTCCCAAGCACTATACATGACCTCTGGGGTAATTAGCAATCATTCAAAAGCAACAAGACTAAAATGTTCTATTCTTTATTACTGTCAGCTCTTATCTTGATCAGCATTTTAATAAAGATGGTTCGTTTCTAAGACAGTTTCATGAATCAGTCATAATTACATTCTGACATGCAGTGAATAGTAAAGCAAAACTAAATATCACTTCATCAACCTTTCTAACCTTTATGCAAGTATTAACTGTAAATAATTTTTACACAATCCTACAACAGAAAATCTGCATATTTCTTAGCTTTGTACATATTCTACCCTAAGTGAATTTCCTGTGACCTATACCTGAAAAACACAATCAGCCATAATTATTTAGTCTTGTGAGATATTCAGGTGTTGCCTTTCACAGCTCAAATCAACTTCAAGTACAAAAGACTACTTGTTCTGTATAATGGCACAATGCTTCAAAAGGGTTAAATGAAATGCTACTTTCTTCACAGGTTTTTCCTATTATTTTTCAATAACTGTGGAATGATAAAACATTGCAGATTACTACAGTGGTGCTAGAAGCATAATTCCTAATACAACTTTAAAAAACACTAGAAAAAATAAACTTTGCGGACAATTTTCAAAATGTTACCGTGGTCAACTTTTGCATTTTAAATAATACAAAACCAACTGGATTTAGTTGTTGTAGTTAAGACTGATCATGTATGACAAATGCTATTCTTATTTATGATATTTTTTAATTGTCATTCTAAACAGACAACAAAAATCTAGGCAGTTAAGTGTTGACAAACAGAATTTGTAATATGGGTCTTCTTACACTTGTGATAGAAACATTTTCATCTTTAATCTGAGTGGTTTAACAGGAAAATCACTGAGATTAAGTCTGTGGAATTACACAGATTTACATCAGTTTAGGATCTGGCTCTATAATTTTAGTGATTAAAAATAAATACTTCTAGCTACTGCAGGAGAACACACAATTCATTTTAGAATCTTACTACAAATTATTTTAAACCCTGTCTATAAAAGTCTATATACACAGTAGTATCCATAAATAATTAAATTTCAATCAACGGGTAATGGGTGCAACCTAAAAGATTCTGAAGTTCACTATGATGTATAATATTTCAGATCTTGAAACTAAACAAAATGTTTTTTATTTGTTGGGAGGGAGAATGGGGCATGTGGCTGGGCATAAAATGTCTTATTTTTCCAGCCTTTTGAAAGAGGAGGAAGAAGGATAAAGAACAAGCTGTGTGCAACAGAAACAACACTAAATTAAACAGCTCTATTTCACCTCACTCTTTTGAAGGTCACCCTGTCTCCAAATATACACCATAAATCTTACATGTTGCTTTAAACCTATATATATATATATTGTGTATGTGCATACATACACCACTCCTACTACTGTTATTATTAATGGTTCTTAACAGTCTTTAAATAATAAGCAGTGGTTTGCTGAAAGACAGAACCCTGGCAATATCTCATACTGGATTAGAAGTGTAATAATTTACAAATTAATCCCTGGCACAATGCTGTATACTTTAATGGAGTTACACCAAGGATAAAGTTGGCTCACCATGTTATGATTTTTATTTTTTTTTAATTCTGATTTTATTTCTTTCCCTAGTATTAGCCTTTGCTCTTGCAAGAGCTACTAGCACGGAGGGGGGAAAAGGAGTGTTGATTTAAGAAACTAAATTTCCCAGAATAAAAAAAAAATGCGATTAGGATCTAAACAAAGGCTAAAGATGGCTTACGCTTAGCTCTGATGAGGTCCACTACCTCATTACCCACAACTGAAAACTTCTGATGCATTTTGTTTCAAGAGAATCCAAAAGTCCTTGCTGTAAAGCAGACTGGGGGGTGCAGAGTCCATTCACTCTTTCTGTATCACAACCATTATGTAAGAAGTATAAAACACTGCCTTTATGCTGCCAAACCACAATGACTCTTCTTACATCAAAGCATTTTCACCACTAGGGTTTTTTCTTCTAAATTTATTCAAGCCAAGGGCAGGGAGACAACAATTCATACACACTAATTACACCTAATTATCTATTCCTTTTTTTCCCTACCAACTTCGGCCAGTGTTATTTGCTATCTGCGTTTCTCACAACCTCCCCTTGCCCTGTCCATCCAGCTCAACAGTGAAGTCTTTGAAGAAAACAGTTGTGGCTTTTTACAATTTTCACAATATAGGGTTCAACTCAAATTAAATTATTCTATTATTAGTTTTGACACGTTTATGTGTTAAATATGAAGGTCTCTTGGTTAATTTGGCAAATTCCTCACATCTCTTCATGGTTAGAATCACTGGTAACACCCTCTCTTGTCGGAGCTTCTCCTCAAGTTTTCTTTTCATGATCTAAATGAAATGTTTATTGGATTAAAGTTCTTCTCTGCAGACCTCCACGGTGGCCTGTGACAAAGAGCTTAAAAGCTTTATTAATTGGCTCGGGCTTTTTTGGGGAGAGGGAGGACCTTATTTCACATTACATCACAAGCAAAGAAAACTGCCACGTGTAATTAAACTAATTTACCCTGTTACATCAAGAACTAGCTATAACATATCTCTAATATACTTTGATTTGCCCATTTTAATCAAAGAATTCATTCGCTGAAACAGAACTGAGGAAAACCATTATGATTTAAGGGGAAAAAAGAAAAAGAACACGACTCAGCTACAGTAGCAATTATATTTACCCTTGGGTGATAAAACCTAGGAGTCTGTATTTGAACAAACTGCTGGGGGGGTGGGTGTGTGTGGAATGTCAGATATGACTTGAAAAAAGGCTTGTAATATTATATAGTTAATAGTATCTACAACGTAATGAATAGATCACAAGAATATTATAATCCTTAAAAAGTTTTTGAAGTACATAAATACAATTAAACAGTCCTTTCCTGTAAATATATATATATATATATATATATATATATATATATATATATATATATATATATATCACATCTCTCTCACATGCACACATATACTTATTGAAAGTATTTAGAACAAAACTGTAAACCTCTAATCAGGCACACAGTAATCTAGATGCAATGTGTTTTACTTGTTAAAATGTTCTTTGAAAACTAATCTGTGTCATAAACAAAAACTGTCCTCAAACAATGCTGATATTAAGCACAGTAATTCATAACTGCATTGTAGATGAAGAAGTTATTTTTATCCATTTGATTACTAGATATACTTCACAAAAATAAAATAAACACTTCCACAACTTGGAAAAAAAGCTCCTTCTACTTAAGAGCTTGCTTGGTTACATAATAAGAAGGGAAACAAAAGGCCTAACATCTTCAGTAATGAAGAAGTCAATTGATAAGCGAAGCCATCACAATATCAAAGAATTAATCCCACCAATTCTGACTCAGGTGACAGTTCAGCAGAGGTCAGAGTGGCTGACACTGACCTCAAAAGCAGGTTTTAACTATTCAATATACTGAAAGCTCCTGGGCTATCACAGCATTAGAATGGAACAAACTGACAAATCAATTTAATCAGCGAAACGACTTTTTTTTAAAACAAATTGGCAGATCAGCCAATCAACAAATGTGTGTGTTCCTATCACAGGTGGTTGGACAAAGCACAGCACACAATAAAAGAAATGTTATATCTACCAATTCCTTTATATGAAATTTAAAACCTACAGATCTCTCTAAGAGTTCTAAATTGGTCAGGTTTCAAACACCTACATTTCTCTGAACCAAAACCAAAAAAATACAGTAAGCTGATAAATATTTTTAAATTGCTCTGAAGATGGTTTTGTAAGAACAGATGTACATTTTAATACAAAAACCCTACAGAATAACTGAAGCAACCTAAATATCATTTTATCACCACCAACCAATGCTGCAAAAAGTGATACTGATCAGTACCACTCCTGTCATTGTGAAAGCAGGTTATTGTGGTTAGCATTGAATTATTTAAACAAAAATATTTTTAAAATGAAATATTGATTTATTGTGACCCTAAACAAGGAAATAAAAAAATGATTCAATTGAAGGAAAACTTATAGTAGTTTAAACTCTTATAAATCCCACCAATTATGGATATCTGGTTTATATTTTGTTTTATTTCAATTTAAAAGATATGCTCAGTCAAAGTTCAAGATATTACTTTAAAACTGTACCTGTGAATGATATACCAATGCTTCAGAATTGCTTATTTTTAGTATTAATGGTAGCTTTATTGTGTGTAATAATAAACTTGACAGAGAAAATATTTTAGCTATATGATGAATTGCACTATGTGATTGTAATTTACATAGCATTTTACAAGAAATCTTTGGATGTTTGAGAATCACTATTTATTGATAGTATTTTTGCACATCAAAGTACGGTTCGTAGAACACCAATAGTCCGAGGAGCCCTTCCTGCTGGTCCAAAGAATTCAATGTTGAACCAAACAGTGGGGGATTAGGTTGTTGGAAAGGGCAATAGTCCATGAGAGGATCTCTCTTTTACTAAGTGGCCTGCAGAATGAAAAAAATTGGTGAACTCCTGCCAAACCATGTATTAAAGAATCCCTTCACCCCTCCCGCTAATAAAACAAGAATTCACTTTAGATCTTATGTCATCAAGTTTTTTAAGTATTGGTTACAACTCTACTTGTAAATTATCTCTGTTAACATGTCTGGAAATTTTTCAGAATAAATCATTGGGTACTTAGGCTCCTTCACAGTTTGTGGAGTACTTGCATTCTAAGCATTTGGCAAACTGAAGCTGAGCACTTGTTTGTGAGAACCAAGTAAGCTGTGCCTGTTGAGAAATGTTTGTGAATGCGAAGAAACTTTGTCCCATACCTGCCTGCTCTAGAAGGCCCCAAAACTAACAGCACCTCAGAAAAATATGTATACAATTATGGAATTAAGGGATTTTCACCACAATATTTCATATCTGTGTTATATTATATTTAAAAAATGATATGGACTGAAGCAGCAATCTGATTGGTGGAAGATTACAAATCTATATGAATATTTAGCGACAATTTTTTTCTCTGAAATCCATACACCTACAAGAGAGGCAGGATCATGGAGGAGGCAACACTGTGCAAAAATGTCCCCTCCCTCACTTTATATTTGTTTCATTTTAGGACTGTGTAAAAATCTGCCATGAAAATAGATACTTCAAATTTAAGCAATGCTGACTTCTGTTTTTAATGCTTTCATTTCTAATCACCACAGGCCAGACACATAATTCAGATAAGGAATTCTGTCCCAACAGATGATACTCCTCACTCCTTCCTTGTTTACATCACTTTTAAAGCAAGACTGTCATCTCATTTCTTGTTGCTGAGCTTTTCTGAAGCCATCTTTCGATTTGCTCAGAGAATTTGATTTTACATTACATTCTAAAAACATCAAGATTTGGTTTGAACCTGATCTCCAGTGGTAGAAAACGAAGCCCTTTTCTAATGAATACTCTACCCTGCAGAGTTTCAGCCCCGGCATCCTTGTACAATGCAGCTACAGCTGAGAGTTGCCATTCACTCTGTAGTCTCTGAAATAGCTAAGTCTTAACCTATGGACAGCTTTAAAGAATTGAACCCGGACTTCAGAATGGATCCAGACTTGGACAGGGAGCCAAGTGCACTCCATAAAGAACTGCCTACAGAATAAAGTGTGATCTCATTGGTCAATCCCACTTGGGAAGCAGGCTCCCATAAATTGAACTAACTGGAGCTTGTCTTTGTCATCAAGCCCAGATATTATTTATTATTTTTATTGCAGTAACTCCCGAAGACCCAAATTGTGCTAGGTGCTGTACAAACCCAATGGAAGATGCAATCCCTGCCCTGAGGAGTTTACAATATAAAAAGGCAAGATAGACCAGCATATAAACAAAATGCCAAAGGTATAAATCCTGTGAATTACTTAAAAAAACAAATCTTTCCCCTGACCCACCTCTGCCTCCCTTGTCCTCTGACCTTGGGGCCCAGCCAATATGCAACACTAGTGTTGAATTGATATGCCTTCTTGCTCACCCCACAAAAACTGATTCAGGAATGAAAAAACATAGGCATTGCAGTAACACATCTTGGAGACAATGAAAAAAAGGATGAATGTGGGTTAACTTTGTATCTGAAAATAAAGGGTAATTTGCTGATGAGCCAAAGATGGGAAAAGAGGTTTCTGGCCACTACTACTATCTGTGTGTCTCGGAACAGCAGTGTCTAATGCATTACAACTCCTAAACTGGGCACCACATTGACAACTCAGAGGCAGATATTCTCAAAGGGTGAGAAGTTAGTTCCTTCCACTTATTCAAAGTGCTTTCTCCATCCCACCAATCTCAGGTCCGTCTTGAACATATTGAGGTTTAAAGCAGGCAATCTGAAATTGACACTGTTTGGAGAGAGGCAGCTCTTTTAAGAAATATGCCATGGTACTTTTCCTCCCACTAAAGAGCACTCCCTAAGACCTGGTATAGGAAATTAAAGCCTTTTCTGCTGAGTCACTCTGGATTCGGGTGCTAAAACCTACATTGTGATTCAGGGTAATTACTGCTGAGTTATGGTGGCAGGTGAGTCCAATTAGCTCCAAGCAGGATATATGAGACTGGGAGACGCTCTATGTGTGTAAAGGGAACTGAGAACAGAAGAGACCCCAGAGAGAAACCTAGATGCAGTTAGGGCTGATGATTTATGTTCTATTGTTTTTTAATTATCCATAAAGCCAAACCCTAGGGAGGGGCTGAGAATGAACTAACTCGGTCTGTGGACTCTGTTAAGGATAGGGTCAGGATAAAGACCATTCATAAGCAACCAATTTAATATTTTCTCCTGAAGTTAGACTGTCATGGAAAATTTCAAGGAAGACCTGCAGTGTCGTGTGTGAACATGAACAGGAAATGATGGTTATAATGAGACAAGGTAGGTGAATGTAATGATATAGTTCACATACAAGCGTCATGCTTTTGGGAGGAATAAATTGTCATGGTAAATGCCTATGGCAGACAAAAAATTGGTTTATGTCTACACCTTCAGAACTGCATTCCACCACTTAAGACAATTTTTACATCTTATTTTTAAATGTATTAAATTTTAAAAAATGACTGCTTGCTTCCACAAGTGCCATATTAAAAATATGAGTTTTGAAGGTCGTTCTTTACTTTATATACATTGCCACCGTTGTTCAGTGTTTGTTACTGAGGACAGAATCGTGTTGCCCGATATGCCTCCTATGATTTGCTTTGAAAATTTTAAGGGGGATCCAAATTATTTACAAGTACTGTAACATTTACTAAACTAATGTTAAAGATGGATTTAATTACAGAAGTATTTAAAAACAAACCAACATGAAACATATAAAGAACACAGAATAGAGAAAACACAAAGATTACCCTAATACCTAATCTCAGGAGCGAGAAGGTATCTCTTAATATTCCTTATGTAAGGTTCTGCCTAAAATCTTGAAATACCTTTAACAGTCAGGGTAGCGATCTGGATTAAAGGCATGTAGTCATTAATTTTTTTGCTAGCAAAAAGAAGATAAACCACAAATAAGTATGCAAGATAACACACACACACACACACACACAGAGAGAGAGAGAGAGAGTGTAAGGAATGAAGGCGGCCAAGGAGAAAGGACTGATTAATCGCAAGATGAAGGAAAGGGTCCAGTGATGCAGGCTGAACACAATGTTGCAGCTCAGGAAATTAATATAGTTACAATTACTCCTAAGAATTAGGGCCCTGCATGTTCTAGAGGCACAGAATTTGCTGCAGAATATACCCCTGGCTGCAGAACTGTGTTTAAGAATCTCAGGCCTGGTCCACACTTAAAAATTAGATTGACCTAGATATATCGCTCGGGGCTGTAAAAAATTTTACACCCTATGCACTGTAGTTAGGTCAACCTAACCCCCACTATAGGTGTGGCTAGGCCGACAGAAGAATTCTTCCGTCGACCTAGCTACTGCCTCTCAGAGAGGTGGATTAACTACACTGATGGAAAAACCCCTTCTGTAGGTGTAGGAAGCCTTTACACTGCTATAGCAGCCTAAATTGCAGCGCTGTAGCTATGCTGCTGTAGCAGATGTAGTGTAGACATGGCCTAAGTTTTAATTTTTAATTAAGTTTATTACTTTTATTGTTATGAAGAAAACCTTTCAACATTGCCTTCCTGACAGCATGAAACAGAAATTCTGAGACATGTGAACTGCCACGTTCATCTCAATGAGATGTTAATT
Organism: Chelydra serpentina; assembly: GCA_037349315.1. Classification (NCBI taxonomy): domain Eukaryota; kingdom Metazoa; phylum Chordata; order Testudines; family Chelydridae; genus Chelydra; species Chelydra serpentina. The sequence goes on from JBAIAC010000010.1 coordinate 54,245,611, forward strand.
TTGAAGCCTGATAAGTTTAAATGTCAACACTGAATGGGATTTTCAAAGGGGACTAAAGAAATTATGGGTCCTATTATCATTAAACTTTAATGGGAATTGAGTGTCTAAGGCTAGGTCTACACTAACCCCCCCTGTCGAACTAAGATACGCAACTTCAGCTACGTTAATAACGTAGCTGAAGTCGAAGTATCTTAGTTCGAACTTACCTGTGGTCCACACGCGGCGCGCAGGCTCCCCCGTCGACTCCGCCTGCTCCGTTCGCAGAGCAGGATTACCGGCATCGACAGGGGAGCACTTCCTGGTTCGATTTATCGCGTCTAGACAAGACGCGATAAATCGAACCCAGAACATCGATCCCGCGCCTCCGACCGGACGCGTAAGTATAGACGTACCCTAAGTCCCTTAGGCCTCATTGAAAAATCCCAGCCACTGTTAACTATTTCACTGCTGATCACTTTAGTAGAAATATCCAATTAATATATTTATCCCACAATCCCAAATTGCTTCCCACTGATCCGTAGATACCAAAACCTCCAGCCTCCCTTCCCTCAACTTCTACAATACAGTTACCTTTTGTGAATTAAAAAATCTGTGCCATACCAAAACCTGAAAGTGTCAATACTGCATACATTCATTTTATTGATTATCAAACCAAACCAAACCCTGCAGTTACTCAACTGACTGCATTATTCATATTTAACTCAATGAAAACCTCCATTTTGAATTTAAATTAAGCTGTTGCAGAATTTCCAGTTTGTCACACCAGAGTATGCAGATGTCAGGGAGCTTCCACAGAATTTAAGTTATCCTTGCCCTGTAGTACTGGAGTCTTGGCCATCCCCACTCAGAAAGCCACTTACATAAGAGAAAATGTATTTACACGTAAGATGGACTTGAATTTTGAAAAAGTGAGGGACAGTCGGATTCCAGAGAAATTCCAGAGAAACAATTATTTTTCTGAGTGAGAAACAATGAGACCCAGCAATTAAAGTGGTGGTGTAGAAGAACGGTTTCCAAATTGTGCTCCATGGCACATTTGCTGGTGGCCTGCGGAGAGCTGGATGATCACATGGTGCTAATTCTTATATTGCTTATATAGGCATCCATGGACATCACAGTAAAGAAAAGCTTGGAAATAAGGGGCTGAATGCAGCCACATGCTAGCCACAAGCAGAATAAAAATGTCCACGAGCAGGGAGGAAAGAATGAAGCAGACCGGTAGTAGGTTCCTCTTCTCCCCTGATCAGCTGGATTAAGTCACAAGGAAAGCATATGGGGGGGTGGGAGAAGGAAAGGATGAGACAAGGCAAGAAAGAAATGTGCTTGGGAGCAGAAATGAGAGATTAAATGAAAAGCAAAAGTAGACAATGTGATAACTTGGAAAAATTACTTATTGTATAACTGAAAATATAGGAGTACCTATTCCTTTACTTAGTGTAGTTTTTCAGTTGCAAAGCCTACACTGATGGAGTGATTACATTTTAAGATAACATCTTTATAGAAAATGCCACTGGCTTGGGGAACGTACGCTAGCATGATAAATCTAAAAAGTCAAAAAATATTGCAGTAACATTTGTATAACAATTACAGAAATATTACAATCTCAACTTCCACATACACGGCTGTAATAAAATTCTGTCCAAACAAATATTTTCTACTGTGTTACTTATAGAAGTTAACATTTTGCCCTGTAACATGTTCAGCTTTTCCATTAAATACAGATATTAATGTTACAGATGAAAAGTTGTTCCCCCCTTCTATTACAATTTGCTTCAACCCCATAAAGTAAAGCAGTATTCCTGAAAGTAAGATTGAAGCAATCCTGTACAAACCCTTGATTATCAATATGACAGGCAAAGAAAGAAAGCTTTCAACAAGTGACTTCCCTTACCTTCAGCACAGCGATGAATGGTACAAAGTTAGCTCTCTGAAGCCCATTTTTATAGAGGTCTGAAAGAGAAAACTGGTACTAGTTTTGCTACTTAGCCTTGTCCCTTAATAATAATGCCAGCTTGTCTTTTAATCTGGCAAATAAAGCTCTATGCCGTTAGAGGGATAAAAGAATGAAAGGGAATTGAAATTGATTTCTATTCTTTTGCTGCATGAAATTCATTACATTCTTAATAAGGAAAAAAAAAGCAGAACAGCCCAAGAAAATCTCAAAAGGGATTCAGTGAAATTAGATTTAAATCTCTAATGAGAACTAAGTGATTTTAGCAGAAGAGATACAAAACCTTTGTATTAAAATAAGCTCATAAAAGAATTGGAAATGTTAGGTATCAATCAGTGCAACTATAAGGCCAAAATATGCAAAGGCTTAATCTTAAGGATGGTGGGGGTTTTTTGGTAAAAGGATTTGAACTACAAAGAAATAATGTCAATTGCCAAAGTTGGTAATGTCTTTATTCCGTTGATTAAGGTTACTCCCTTGGTCTTCTAGTAATTCCCATCACATATACCATTTTTTTCAAGGCAAGAAAATACAATTTGCTTTGTAGGCAAACAATAAAATATTACAAATAAATATATAACCTTTGAAAAAAGGTTTAATTTATTATAATATTTTCTAATTAAATGCATATTTGACATTTCTGAAAGAAAATGTAGATTAATAAATATAACTGGTAAAACAGAATTTTACATCTATAGTAAAAAGTTCTCTTTTCTGGAAACTATGTAACTGTAGGTACAGGATGAATAGTTCCATTACAGTTTATCATCGTACAATAGTTATGATGTGCTACTTCACTTCATTAACACAAATCTCCATCTGACTGCAAGGTCATAACACTTGATAACAGGGCAGGTCAACAGAAGAATGTAGACACTCTGTTACAACTGCCCACTGAAATTCCCCTGCCTCTGACACAGACCATGTCAGATTATTATTATATAAGGATTAGATTTTTATCGCCAAATGTTGGTATATGTTGATTTCACCATACACACAGGCAAACCAACAAAAAAATAAATCTATAAACATTTAAATTTATAGATCGGCAAAGTAAGAAAAATGCTGCTTGAGAACTTATTAGAGTTTCATTTAAGGATATTTACTTTGTATATTTTTACATGCAACGTCAACAATTTGTGTTTTAATGGTTATAAAGCCTTAACATTTATGCATTACTACTGTCATTAAATAATTATTGTCTGATCCTCTCCCCATTGTCAAACTATCCCATAATTTCCTGCAACTGTGGAAATTTAATTTAATAAAAATTGAAAAAAATCTTCAACATAAAACACCAATATTATCAGTTGAAATTATTTTTAAAAAACCCAAAAAACAAAAGTTGAATTCTGCCAAACCTATATAAAACATTTAGAGTGCAGTAATGCCTGAAAGCCATAATTAGGCTGGGTCTTATTGTACTAGGTACTGTATGAACATAATGGTGGAGGGAGGATGCACCATACTTGACAAATCAAGAGAGTACTGACAAAGTGATTCAGAGGAACCAGAATAGTAAGATGATGCTTATAGGAAATCTGGATACTAGTGAATCAGATTCTGAAACCTAATTACTAACAAAGTTGTACACAGTCATGTACCACTTTTCACACAGATCTCTAACATTTATGGCAAAACATACAATTTTTTAAAGTAAGCAATACGTTTACATGAATGCAAGTTTACAGGTAGAAACAGTGATCATTAAAAGTTATTTTTTTGCCTGGAAATATTTTAAACATGCTGTACTATAAATAATGAAGTTATTTATATTAACTCATCTATTAATTAAGAACAGCTGCAGATGCCTTATTATTATTGCATTATTTTTCCTTTTGGGGAGACAAGGAAAATGTGGTAAGTGGATTTTGGCGGATGAGTGAAGCTGGGATTCCAGAAATCACACCTTGACATTTCACTCATGTTCCAGTGGGAAAGCAGTAAACGTAACAGTACTCAGTGTGGCACTAGTGTTTTGGCCAGTGTTCTCTCTAACCAGACTTCTAGCTTGCTTCTTTGTTTTCAGAAAGCGAGGGGGAAAAATCCTAAAGTCAGTCCTGAGTTTGGATACTAGGGTTACCAACTTTCTAACTGCAGAAAACCGAACACCCTTGCCCTGACCCTTCCCTGAGGCCCCGCTCCTTCTTTGAGGCCTTGTCCCCTGCTCACTCCACCTCCCCTCCCTCTGTCGCTCACTCTCCCCCACCCTTGCTCACTCGCTCATTTTCACCGGGCTGGGTTAGGGAATTGGGGTGCGAGAGGGGGTGAGCGTTCCAGCTGGGGGTGCTAGCTCTGGGGTGGGGCCAGGGATGAGGGGTTTAGGGTGCAGAGGGGAAGCTTCAGGCTTGGGGGTGGAGCCAAGGAGTTCGGCGTGTGGGTGGGGGCTCTGGACTGGGGCAGGGGTTCAGAGTGTGGAAGGGGGTGAGGACTCCAGCTCCGGATGTGGGCTCTGGGGTGTGGCCAGGGATGAGGGGTTCAGAGTGCAGGAGGGGGCTCAAGGCTGGGGCAGGAGGCTGGGGTGCAGGAGGGGATTCAGGCTGCGGGCTTCAGGTGACACTGACCTTAGGCAGCCCCGGTATTTCCCGGAGATGGAGGAAATCCACGCAGCTCCTGGGAAGCAGCCAGCATGTCCCTCTGGCTCCTAGGCAGAAGGGTTGCCAGGGTGCTCCACATGCTGCCCCTGCCTGTAAGCGCCGCTCCCGCAGCTCCCATTGGCCATGGCTCCTGGCCAATGGGAGCTGCAAAGCCGGCACTTGGGGTGGCACTTGTGGGCAGGGGCAGCGCACAGAACCCCTCCTAACTGCCCCTCCATCTAGGAGCTGGAGGGACATGCCGGCTGCTTCCTGGGAGCTGCGCGGAGCTGGGCACGGAGCCTGCCAGCCCCACTGTGGCCTTTTAGTAGCCCGGTCAGGTGTGGTGACCGCAGCTGCCAGGTCCCTTTTCGACCGGGCGTTCCAGTTGAAAACCAAACACCTGGCACCCCTGTTGGATACCTTAATAAGAACAAATGTAGTGTATTAACCCAATGCGCTTTACTGGGGAGAATTTCATTTCAGACACTCATCTTTAGATACTGGAATACATTCGGTGTGCACAGACGGAGGAGGGTGGGGTGGCTGCTCTAACCAGTGGCACCACAATGCTATGGACATTTCCCCTGATGTCCCCTTTGGGCCAGCCCTATGCAGCTCCTGCACTGGGGGCAGAGATGCCACGTGGTGGGGACACCAGGTCACATGCCTCTCCCCCCCCCCCCAATTTCTCAGGACACCTCTCACCAGGACGCCCAGCAATACGGGGAGTGAGGAAGCAGCAGGGCAGCTGACTGAGCTTCCCCCACAACACACACACATACACTACATGGGGCTGCTGCTTCTTCCCTGCTGCTCGAGTCCCAGTGCTTCTCACTGACTCTTTGCAGACCATCCGCTGAGGTGAGTCGGGGGCATCTTTGAGATTGGGAAGAGGAGCTGCGATGTGGTGCTCAGCGCCAGGCAGCTCAGGTGGAGCCCAATCCAGCCCGAAAGCCCCAGAGATGAGGGGAGCAGGCTGGGGGGAGGGGACCCTGCTGCTGCTGCTTCAATGCACCCCCAGCAGCGGCGGGCATTGAAACTGCAGCAGCATCCAATGTGCCTCTCAAGGAGAAGGTGATTTGGGGGTGTCATATTCCCTTCTCCAACAAAAAGTGATTGGTAAGTCTCCAACATCTTGCTAACTGAGTCGATCCAGCCACAAGCACCAACCTGCCCTGGCGCCACCCATCCTGATGGCACATGGGAGAAGCGCATCCCAACTGTGTTGCCATTTTTGTTGGTCTTGTTTTGAACACTTGCTAAATTGATTGAGGATAACTCAGGCAGGGAGGGATGCCTGCAAGCTCTGCAAGGGGCTGGGCAGCCACAGGACAGAGAGCAGGAGGGCAGCCGCCAGTGCTACCGTGGCTTCCTTATTTATACATGTGCTAGCACAATGAGAGCTAGTGTGAGTGTGTGTTCACAAGCAGGGGAAATCACACCCCTGTAGACATAAGGCTTGTTTATACCACTGATTAAGTCGATGTAACTTACGTCACTTACTCAGGGGCGTGGAAAAGTCACCTCTGTGAGCAACATAAGCTGCACTGACTTAAAGCGGTATCTACACTACGTGATGTCAGCAGGAGACGCTCTCCCGGCGACAGAGCTGCAGCGGTACCAATGTAGCACGGTACAGATGACAAGCCCATAGCCTAAGAATGGGGAGGGAAGAAACAGTTGTTCATTCCCTCTCACTTCTGCTGGCCAGGCTCTGCCTGTGTCCTTGAGACCACCCAATCCTGAGGCAGTTTCTCAGCTTATCTCTCCACTGTAGAGATAGGAAGGGTTAGAAACGTCACTTAAAGAAGCTGTAGAAGTAGAAAAAAAAATATTTTGGGAGGTGGGGGAGAGAAGAGGGGGTAGGACCCAGGATAGACCCTTTCTTCCTTATATGAGAGAAAACTAGGAGGGGTCTGCATGGCATGGAAAGAATACCACAGATTTTTAAAACTAGAGATTTTATCACCCTTACATTTGAGTACATGTAAAGTGGCTTTTATAAGAAATGTGTTAGTTTCACTGTACTTGTATCATACTGGTAGCATGTTTGTTTTTACCTTCAGGTGGCCTATTGGATGTTGCCACAACGACAACCCCGTTTTGGAAAAGATTTTCAAAAAGTTGTTTCAGAATCATGGCATCAGCAATGTCAGTGACCTGTGGAAGACAGCACAGTTGTTTTTCTTGCTTTCAACTTCTGCCATAATACATCTGCAAATGGTTTCATAGTCAGAAAAAAAATGGCTTGTTAGTAAAGTCCTGGAGAAGGATTCTAATTATTGCTTGGGGGGGGGAGGGGAAATAAAGGAGATAATTAATAAGCAGGGAACGCATGGCAATCTTTTAAAACTTGCCTGCTCTTTATTATAGAACCCCATCATTTCTTTACCAATTGCTAAATGATTCCATGTTAACTTCTATTATAAAACTACAGGTGGGAGACACAGAAAACAGACCTACACATTTCAAAGAGGCCTAATTAATTAGAACCAACATGAAAAACAGAAGACAAAGAAAGAAAATACACACCAGCTGTTTTCCATTTCTATTACCTTTCTAGTAAAGATTGGTAGAGGTGACTTTAAATGGTCATGGGACTTCAGAAATAAGGACAAGTAGCCAACTATACATAATCAGCTGCTGTAGAAAATAGAATGATATGACATAGATACTATTGTGTGATTGTTGCACAAAACAATTCAACAGATGGCCCATCACAAAAATAAGCAATTTCATTGTTCTTTTTAAGTGCCTTCTATTACTGTCCATGAATAATCAAAAGGCACTGCAGTCACTTCCAGCATAGTCAGCCTCTTCTAACCTTCAGACAAAACATTCACTTAAAAACATGAAAAAAATTGGGCGCTACAATTAATACTGAAAAAAATTAACAAGCAGCAAAGTGAGAATTCTTAGACAAACTATTTACTAAGGCTAGTTTTAACTAACTTTATGGTATCTAGAAACTGATACTATAGACTTCCAGCATACATAATGTTATGCGTCAGAATGGAGAAAAATGTACTAAACTTTTCTGAACAGAAGAAAAATTAGATATGACAGTATAATACAGGGGTTACAGAATCTCTCAGGCTAATAAAAAAATCAATGTACCCAATAACTAAACCATCTTAACTACTGTTATCTATGTTTCCCTCGCACTTTCCCTCCTATTATTCATTACATCAACTTGTTACACTTTGTCTTAATTTAGGCCCTGATACTACAAGGGGGTCTGCCTATCTGGATTGTAGGTCTGGAGCTGGGGGCTCCAATCCTGCAATAGATAACACATGGGTGGACTGCAATACTCACATAAAGCCATGCTTTTCACAGGCCAAACAGTCCATCTATGTGTTATCAGTAAAAGGATTGGAGCCTTAGGCGTAGGGTATATCGACACTTAAAATGCTCCTGTTGGCACAGGTAATCCATCTCCCTGAGAGGCTAGGGACATGTCATAGCTAGGGACACATCTTCACGTAAAATGCACAGTGGTACCGCTGGTGTAGCGCTTCAGAGAAGACGCTACCTACATTGACGGGAGAGCTTCTCCTGCTGGTGTAGGTAATCCACCTCACTGAGAGGCGATAGTGAGGTCAACAGGAGAATTCTCCCATTGACCTAGTGCTGTCTATACCAAGGCTTAGGTCAGTATAGCTACATCTCTCAGAGGTGTTGATTTTTAAATTCCTAGTGTAGACCAGGCCTTAGTATACATTAGAAAATGTTTGCCAGTATAGCTATACTGGCAAACCCTCCTAGTGTAGACGCACCTTATACCGGCAAGAGGGCTTTTGCTGATATAGCTCATGCCATTCCCCAAACAAAATAAACTATGCCAGCAAAAGCACTTCTTTGCCAATATAACTGTGCCTACAGTAGGATTTTTGCTGGTATAAAACATCATACCAAAAAAAAAAAATCACACCCCTAACCAACATTACTATACTGGCAAAAGTTGTGTGTGTATATCTGGCCTTAAACTTTTGGGGGTTTGAGGGTTAAGTAGTTGAAGCCACTGCAGCCTCCACTTAATCCACCAATTTGTGGGGAACCAAGGCAAAAAGGGGGAAAGGAGGAAAGTTAGGCTTTGTCTACACTAGCACTTTTGTCAGCAAAACTTTTGTTGGTCAGGGGTGCGAAAAAACTCACACCGTGACCAACATAAGGTTCACTGACAAAAGTGCTGGTGTGAACCGCACTATGTCGGTGGGAGATGCTCTCACACCGACAAAGCTACCGCCACCCATTGGGGGTGGTTTAACTATTCTGGCAGGAGAGCGCTCTCCCGCTGGCATAGAACAGCTACACAGGAGACCTTACAGCGGCGCAGCTGCAGCGGTACAGCTGTGCCAGTGTAAGGTCCATCGTGTAGACATAGCCTTAGACTCTGCTCCTGACAGCTAGTTTGGAGACAATGGGGGAAAGCTTTAATAGAAGCAGTTTTCTCCTTCCCTGTGATCCACCCTTTGGCAACCATTCACCTAATTCTTGTGGGAGGACTAATATTTAGGTGGGTTTTTTTTTTTACATTTTCTTTTCTTCCTCAACAATAAATTCAGTAACACATTCCATGGAGTGCATGTATCATCCAGCAACCCTCTGGTGTGTTCAGGACAGTTATTATACTTCTATCAAGGTATGCATGTACTGGCTGAGGAACACACAACCTGTTGAGTGTAGCTGCTTACATGTCAGCTACTGATGTTTCCCTGAAGGCTCTTCTGAATTACTAAAACTTCAGAAACTTCCAAAGTTGTCTTCAAAACTCAAGACATGTAAAGGAAAGTGGTGCTGACATTATTTAATTTGAAATTTAAGATCACTGTTAAATTTGCACACCCAAACAGAAGCTTCTTTTCAATTGCTTGAATGCCAGTGTTATTTCTGACAAGAAACCAGAACATAATGTCAAATTTAAAAAGAATTTGGACTTTTTTTATTGTGTCAGAAAAAAATCTCAGGAATTGGATTTTTAAAATTATGATATATATTATTTTACTACAAACTTTGTATTTTTTTTAATTACACACTTATGTGGCAAAATATACTTTTGCAGGAGCAGAGTACATACTGGAGGATTGAAGAGAATTATAACATTTATGTACACTCCAGTGCAAATGTTTACAATGAAGTAAAAGAAAGCAATAAATAAAGGCCTGTTACTGAGTTATTATTTGATGTTACAGAATTTTAGTGTTTTTGCCTTATCAGAATAAATTAACTTTTGAAAGCTATATAATTAATAAAGCAAGAGTCATTTTGTGTACTGGGGTGCCAATTTATTTTCTTTTGATCTTGTACAGCTTTGGAAGGGAAAGATAATTTTACAGTGTAAGCAAGCAGAAGACAATAACTGAAGCGTTCTCATAGCTCAGGTTTTTTCTGTACCCAGCATTCATTACAACCAGGAACAAAAGAGAAGGCTACAAATTACCAATAAGAGGAGTCTGCTAATGGAGAGAATGGAGAAATTTCATTAGCATTTAAGAGAAAAGATTTTTATGACCTAGTGCTGCTTTCCATTATGACTCACTTAAGTAAAAAAGAAAAAAAAATCGAATAGTTAATTTACATGTGTAAGTGCTTGAGACTCAGTCATCCACTGATTGGTACTGCTCCATATAATGAATGACAAACATAAGCATGTATTATCAGTAATTAGTATTAGCACAAAAATAAGAGCCTAGTTTTTTATTAAAGGCTTTTAATAGCTTTGCTGGCTTGTAAAAACTGTCTAAACTGTAGTTCTTTTTTAAACCCAAGTGATACTGAATAGTATTTAAATACTATCTCTGCATGATCATTCTGCTTACCAAAAAGTAGGGATTCTATTTTCATTACCATTGCTACCTACCACAGGTATTACAAAATTAGTAGCCTAATTACTTTTGTATAGAGTTATTTCAGCACTTGACAAAATAAAATAAAACCCAGATTTTATAAACCACCCGTTAGGATACTGAAAAGCACCAAAATTATAATTACAAATGGCATGAATCTCAGGATTTTAAATTTAGGACCATCTATTAAAGGAGTATACTATTTATGTGAATGCAAAAAAGATGGGTTGTTTTATTTATCATAAGCACTAATGACAAAAGACTGGGAAGAAAGAATACTATTTATTAATCTGCGCACAAGCAGCTCATATTAAGACTGATCAAGCTTTCAGAAACATTTAGTTCATAAGGCATGCTCAGAGGCTTAACATAGGCATTCGTATAGTGGTACCAATACAGTACTTGCAACATGTCACCTATTACATCTTCACTTTAAGATACCTGAATTCTTTCAGTAAGAACTTTAAGAAATAATAAGTAGAATAAGTCAATAGATTCTGAAATACTTTTCTAAGTCACTTAGTCAATACATTATTTTAATTCTGTATTTGTCTGGCTGTTTCTCACCCCCACTCCTACAGGCTCTAATATGATTTACTCCAGGGTGACTATGATGTGGCTTCAGCCAGGTGTTAAAAGGAACTCAACAACTTCAGCAATGCTGTTGTCTTTAACAATTCTGCATTTGATGGTCTCTGAAAAGTGGGCACCTTCATTGCTTTCTGCTGTCAGTGTCTCAGAATTTCGTCTCCTCTATACCACAAAGAACGACATCTTCACCTTTTCTCCTATATGCAAAAGGTATCTAAAGGAAACCTTCAATATTTCAAGTAAATCTCGACAACTTCTCCGGTACTTCTGTCCATTTCCACAATGCATGATCATGGTTCTGCTGTAGGAATAACGACTTGCTTCCACTGTCATTGTCTGTTCTCAAGTAAAAGGATTTTTCAGCTGTCATTGTGGACAGCAATTTTGTCTGTATGTCACAGTTAATATTTGTTCTGCCTCCTTTGTTTTTCTTGCAGTTGTATTTGTAAATCTAGTTTCAGATTTGAGTAAATTTGAGTAAATCAAGTCTTGTGTGAAGACTGCCAATTAGCATTTCTGCTGGGGAAACCAACTAGGGAAATGAAGGCTAATGTGTGTCTTTCTTAAAGAGTTTGTTACCCACATCTGAACAGCTCTCCCAGACATCACATCACTTTGTGACTATTTAGGCAGGAAGATGACATATTCAGAATGAGAGGCCTTAGCAGATTTCTGAAAATTGGGACTCACTCTCAGTAATTCAAACCTATACAGTTGCACATGGCTTACATATTATATGACTTGCTACAAATGATCAGCAATCTACTGTCTGTTTGATCCTTTTGAAATCTCTGAATTCGGAGTAGTACCAAATTAATAAATAAATTTCTAAAATTGACATAAGTATTCAATGTCGTGGGAATACTAAATTTGTTGTATTTCCCTCCCAGCCACACCTTGGAGCTTGAAAAAGGAAAGCGTTATTTTATTCAGTAAAATGACTGTAGTATTTCTACCTTGACAACAGGGTGATGAGGCAATCAATTTGAAAAAAAATCCCAGAAGGATCTGAGCCTACCTTTGAAATGTGGAACGAAAACAGAAAACTCCTCAGTATTGGAGTAACCAAGCAGTGGGTACCCATACGGGAAAAGTGTTATTTATACCAACATATCCAATACGGGAATTAGCAAAGAGGTTCCTTTATCAGGTGTTTAAAATGTACATCTCTGTCATATCATGTTTATTCAAAAACTTCACATTGCTTAGTAGTATAAATATAACATGGCATGTAGTTGGATTATGTATCAGTTTCTGCAGAGCTCTGTTTTGCGATACTGTTCATACTCACTGGATGAAGTAAATATAAAATTACCAGCAAACAATTAGATTAAGAATCAGAAATAGTACTTCATTCAAAGCCAAGAGTAAAAAAACATGGAAGAGGAAAAACATGAGTAAGCCTGGTATAAGTGGTTTCTTTTACAAAAGGAACACGGGGAAAAGCAAGCAAGCATGCAGTACAAAAACTAAAGCAAACTGTGAGGAAGTGTAATGTGGTGGTGAAATCCTTATGCCTGACAAGAAGTGTAGAAATGCACTGGCAGTGTTTTCTAGATGGAAGGAGGAGATTGGGAATAACGTATAATGAATAAGACAAATGAACTCTTCTCCCATCTGGCAGCATGATTTGCAGCCTCTCTTCTGCCTGTGAAATAACTTTAAAACATACCCAGTCTTTTTCAAGAGAGGAAAAATGGCACATTTTCACTAAACTAAAATTTGACTTGTCTATTACAAAGTGTACTTGTATTTTCACAAGCCGACTAATCAGCCGTCATGTATTTTTTGACACTTTTGCATCAATGGTGGTACACATGCACACCTCCGCCTCCCCCCAAGTCTTTGTATTTACAATACCTACACACATAAAAAGATTGTGACATGAAGTATCTTCCTTAAAACTTTACAAAAGCCAGGCGATTCATAGCTAAAGCTGAAACTTTTTCTTGACTTCACCTTGTTGTCCTTAAGTATTGCCCGGGTTGCCACCTCCACTCATAAATGAGCAACTAAAGTTAGAGGCAAAACAAAATCCCAAACTAAAGGCTGAATATCTCAGGCTTGCAGAAGCTGAAGGATTTTATACTACTGTGTAGGCAACAAAGGAATTATTTGAGAGTCTTCTGAGAAAATTCGATCAGATTAGGGAAACAGTATTCTACCTAAATTGCCTTATTATTATACTTGAGTATTTTTTTAAAACCACCACCACAAACATACAAAGGCCAGCCACCTGGTCAGTTCATAAATTTGCAAAATTGATCACACCACACCTTTAAGTGTGTGGTGGTGGGGTGACTGGACTGTTGTCTGACTTGCTGGGGAAGAGGAAATAGCTCTTTACGGCTAGGAGGAGGAGCAAAGCTCAGAAGCTGCTGCAAAAGGGGAAGTGGGTCAGTGTGCTGACTCATCCCCAGGGACCAGAAGGGCTGGGAAGTTCAAAAGGGGCAAATCCTCACTACCAGATTGGTGTAGGTGGAGTGGGGTTTTTTTCACCTTCCTCACAGTGGGTTCAGGAAGGGCTTTGTTATCGTGAGTAGGGAAGGGAGTTAGGCTATGATGGCACAACTCATTATACAAGTGTGTGGCAGATATCTAGAGTAGGTGCTCCACAGGGAAGGGATAGAGTGACCAGATAAATTGCTTGGTAAAGGACTTAAATACAGAGACGACCTGTGCCTGCCCATGGGTGAGTGGGAGGGGACAACAGAATGAGGGCAGCCGGCTTCAGCAGTGTTACGGAGCATGTTCAGTACAAGCCAAGCAGCAAATCTGGGGGTGCACATGACCTCACATGCCCGCCCACGTCACCACTGCTTAAAAAGGAGCAGAATGGGGAGGCGGGCTCCTATGACTGGTACAGCAGGGAGCCAACTCCCTTACTTATAGCCAACCTTAACCCTCATTCAAGGGGAGGGATGGTAAGGTCCCAGCCAAGGTCCCAGCCAAGGTCCCAGCTGCAGGACCAGGATGGAAAAAGAGAGGGGCTGGTGGACACCCCTGAGGTAGATATTGAATGAACATGGAATTACCTGTACTGTACATTTTTATCTGCTGAGTGGTCCCAGACATCTAATAATAAAGTTGTGACCTGATTAAAACCATATCAAGTGTCTCCTGTCCTTTCGGTATAGCCAGACAACATGTTTTAACAGAAAAGCCAAAACAAAACACATACTAACTCATATAATTAAAACAATATTTGACAAAATATCGAACAAAGGATATTCTGTGATACAGAATCCTTTATCACAGTTGTTCACTTACTCATTAATTTGCATAATTCAATAATGTGCATTTCATCCTCAGTCACTAGTACAAAAAACAAGTTCTACTCTAATAAGAGACCAGCACTGGCTTTTACCGATCAAAAGATATGCAAGAAATTTTCTTAAACAGAATTTTCTTTATTATTAGAAACATTCCCATAAATGACACTGCACCACAGCAATGTCCTTGTGCATTCTACAGCCATACAGTTTACTAAAGAATTCATTGTTGCTACAAAATTATACTCTAGAATAGAAGATTTAATTTTTTTGAAAAATTAACTTTATAGCACTCATGGCTGTAAAAAAGCATTCCAATGTGAACGGAGTATAAACTGATGGAAATAAACAATTGTTCTCAGCGTCCACTGAAGTTAGGACAAGAAGTAATGGGATTAATCTGCAGCAAGTGAGATTTACGTTAGATATTCAGAAACATTTTCTAACTGTAGTTATGCTCTGGAATAGGCTTCCAAGGGTGGTTGTGGAATTAGAATCCCCATCACTGGAGGTTTTTAAGAACATGCTGGAGAAACACCTGTCAGGCATGGTCTAGGTCTACTTGGTCCTGCCTCAGCATGGGGGACTGGATTTGATGACCTCTTGAGGTCCCTTCCAGCCCTACAGTTCTACAACTCTATGATGCAATGTTGTCTTCTCAGGTCAGCAGACTCTCTGAAACAATGGCTGAAAGGTGTAAGCGTCTCCATTCATCTCAACAGGATATTAACTTAAAAAACTCAACAATGACAATTTAAATGTCAATACGGATAACTACTTAATTGCTGATCATTTTAGCAGCAATACCCAGCAAACATCGTTATCCCAGACTGTCTCCCACAACTTCTCAGAAGCCAACGAGCCCCAATCATCTCAAGCTACCACAACCTCCAGCTTCCCTGTGGACAATTTCTATAATGCAGTTGGTGTGTTTTCAATATAAATTTGTGAGGCACAATGAAAATTAAGAATTCAGGGGTAGTACAGAATAAACTGAATTAATCAAGGTAAATTAAACAAAGAATATTTTATCAATGTATTATTCATTTTCTTATTTAATTCAATAAAAGCTTCCATTTTAAAATGTATCTGACATTGCCACAGATTGATAGCCCAGTGCACAAAGTCTTCAGGACACTGCCACAGAATTTAGGTTTAATTTAATATATTGTTCCCATGTCCTTGATCTCAATGAGTCAAATGATTATTTTGTTATATCTATTGCAGGAATGCCGGGGGGAATACCAAACAAGGACTGGTGTACCACTGTGCTAGCCACTGTACAAACTCATCATAAAAAGAAAGTCTCTGCCCCAAAGTGCTCATAAGAATCTCATCAAATTCTATTTGTCCTCTGCAGTGAGCTTTAATGATGTTGATTAGAGGAGGTAACTGAAAGTGACTCAAAGTAGACTGAAGCAGTCAACTTCCACCTCTTTGAAAAATATCTTCTTCACAGTCTTGGAAACAATTTCTATTTCTGAACTTTTATCTTTTACAGTTCACCATGGACTAGTAACTTGAATACTATACTAACAACAAAGGGTATTATATTTAAGATAAAAGATCAAACAATACTTTAAATATTTTATTGAAGCCAGGAAACTCTCTCTAATTAATTACTTACCTGAAATTCATCAAAACACAAGAGACAGGCCCCCTCACTTATTTCCTCGGCTATAGGGGCTATTGGATCATATGACTTGGCCATTAGTCCTGGCTTCCTTTTAGGCAAGCTCTGTTTAAGACGATGTATTCCTGAAGTGAATAAAACAGAAAAATAAACAGTGAGAGTGCTGCATTTAACTCTGTGAAACATATAAAGCAATAATACATACATATGTAGTTTAGATACAAAAAGGCACACTGGGTAATTTTTCAACCTTTTAAAGCAAATTGCTAAAACTCACAGATTTAGTAATCTGTGTTTTCTTGTTTCTATAGTGCAAATAAAGTATTGCACTATAGACCCACAGATGCCTGCTGTTATATACTTTTTTTTAAATGGTGCATCTATCCTACCATTGTTTCAAAAAACTTTGCTATTGTAATTGTTACTCTATCATTTTGTTTTGCTTCAAATTTATTACCTTGATTCAGTTGCATTTCTTTGAGATTGTACCCACTCTCTCCTAGTCTATGCTCTAATAATCAGAACCCTTAGAATCATAGAATATCAGGGTTGGAAGGGACCTTAGGAGGTCATCTAGTCCAACCCCCTGCTCAAAGCAGGACCAATCCCCAATTTTTGCTCCAGATCCCTAAATGGCCCCCTCAAGGATTGAACTCTCAACCCTGGGTTTAGCAGACCAATGCTCAAACCACTGAGCTATCCCTCCCCCCAAGCATTTAGAGGTCAACTGCAAAACACTGCACATTCCATTTCCCTAAAGTATGTTTACAACCTGTAGTCAAGCTCTGAAATAGCAGGGAAAAAAGTCAACTCAGAGAAACCAATCCCTATGGTTTTTAAAAAAGGAAAACTGACTAAGACGGCAACGATTGTACAAAATAGGTATTACAGTAAAAAAAAAAAAAGTACTATAAGGTGTTAGAGATTGTGCTCTATGTATGTATTTAAGATAAAGTGAACATTTGGAAAAAGTAGACATAAAGGAACACCCAGATAACAAGAGATATTGTCACTCAGGCCTGCTGACGGGGGGGCGGGAGGAGCAACGGGGCAATTGCCCAGGGGCCCAGGCCCTTTTAAATCACGTAGGCGGGCCGTACGGCTCCTAGGCACACATGACTGCTCCGTGCCCCAGGCTTTGCGCGATTCGCCAGCGATTCACAGTCCCGGAAGCGACGAACGGTCCCGGAAGTAATGGATTCTTCACTTCTGCCCCGGGCCCTGCCCCCTCCTAGGGATGGCCCTGGGCCCCAGAATTGCTGTCGGCGGGCCTGTTGTCACTGCAGAATGTATTTATTAGATTTCCAGAATATGGATCACCACCAAGTGCAAAATTGGTCATGTATAACAGAAAGTTATTGCTGTCTTGGAGTAGGTGCAGCATAGGGTCCCAAAGATGGCAAATTTTAATATTTTATATCTGAAGATGTTAAGTTTTGAGAAACAGTTTAGGGAAACTCTCATTGAAAAAGAGGAGACTGAATAAACATAACTGGGTTAAAAAAAAAAGTTACTAACCTTTTGTAATTGTTGTTCTTCGGGATGCATTACTCATGTCCATTCCATTGTAGGTGTGTGCACTCGCCACATGCACCGGTGCCAGAAGTTTTTTCCTCAGTGGTATCCATAGGGGACTGGCTCTGGTGCCCTCTGGAGTAGCACGCGTATGTGCCAGTAAAAGGGGTGCTGCTCGCCCTCTCCCTCCCTCAGTTCCTTCTTGCCAGAACTCCAACAGAGGGGAAGGAGTCTGGGTCATGGAATGGACATGAGCAACACATCTTGAAGAACAATAGTTACAAAAGGTTAGTAACCCTTTTTTCTTCTTCGAGTACTTGCTCATGTCTATTCCATTGTAGGTGACTCCCAAGCAGTACCTCTGGAGGCAGGCAGGAGTTCATGGATGTGTTGATTGCAACACAGCTCTGCCAAATCTAGTGTCATCTCTGGCCTGCTGCGTAATGGCATAATACGTGGTGAACGTGTGTACTGAAGACCATGTCGTAGCCTTGCAGATGCTTTGGTAGGGACATGTGCCAGGAAGGCAGCCAAAGACGCCTGAGCCCTAGTAGAGTGAGCTTTCACTATTGGTGGAGGCACAGGCTGTGCCAACTTGTAACAAATGTGGATGTAGTTTGAAATCCTCTGAGAGGACACCGGAAGGCCCTTCATCCTGTCAGCGATCACAGTAAAGAGCTGAGCCGATTTGCGGAAGGGCTTGGTGGGCTCCAAGATGAAAGCGAGGGCATGCCTGACATCTAGAATGTGCAGGCATCCCTCCTCATTGGTCACGTGTATCTTTGGATAGAACATTGGGAGGAAGATATCCTGGTTGACATGGAAGTGCAACACCATCTTCGGCAGGAAGGCTGGATGGGGCTGCAGTTGAACCTTGTCCTTGTAGAACACCATATACGGGGGCTCCGAAGTGAGGGCTTTAATCTCGGAGACTCGCCTCGCCGAAGTAATGGCTACAAGGAATGTGACCTTCCATGACAGGTGTGAGAGATAGCAAGAGGCTAGGGCTCGAAAGGAGGACCGATAAGCCTGCAAAGGACTAGATTGAGATCCCATTCAGGAACCGGATCCCAGACCGGAGGAAATAGCCTCTAGAGGCCCTTGAGGAACCTGACCGTCATCTTATGTGAGAATACTGATCGTCCCTGGACGTGCAGATGAAAGGCTGATATGGCCGCCAAGTGCACCTTGGTCGATGAAAAGGCAAGGCCTTGCCACGTTAAATACAGGAGGTAGTCCAGGATGGATTGTTAAGAGGCACTAATAGGGGAGATATTCCACTCTGAAGCCCAGCAGGAGAAGTGCTTCCACTTTGCAAGGTAAGTAGCTCTAGTAGAGGACTTTCTGCTTTCCAGAAGAATTTGCTGGACCTGAATGGAGCAGGACTGCTTCTCGAGGCTCAGCCATGCAACATCCACTCCATGAGGTGGAGAGAGATGAAGTTCAGGTGCAGCAACCGTCTGTGATCCTGAGAAAGCAGGTCCGGACGTACAGGAAGACTCCACAGGGCTGCCACTGCCAAGTCCATGAGACTGTCGAACCAATGCTGGTGAGTCCAGGCCGGGGCAATCATAATAACTCGCGCTTTGTCCCTCTTGATCTTGGAAAGGACCCAGCTGATCAGCGGGATTGGCGGAAAGGCATACATGAGACCTCTAACCACGACAGACGGAAGGCATCCGACAGTGAGCCGCTGTTGAGGCCTTGTAGCGAGCAGAATTGATGGCATTTTCTGTTCTGACTGGTGGCAAAAAGCTCCACTTGGGGAGCATCCGGGCAACCTCCGAGTGGAGGGACCACACGTGGTGAGAGAAGACGGACCTGCTGAGCGATCTGCCAGCATGTTCCAGACGCCGGGGAGGTGCGAGGCTTCCAGGTGGATAGCATGCTGGATGCAGAAGTCCCACTGGCTTAGGGCTTCTTGACATAGGACTGATGATGTGACGAAAGATTTTGCCTCGGTTGCCTGAAAAACCTTATATCACTTTAAATTGAAGGTTTACAGAAAAACCTCAGAAGAGGTTTAAATTTCAGAAAAAATTATAACTTGTTTAATTGGATATAAAAAGGGTGGTGATAGTGTCAGGACCTTTTGGGATGCTTAGTTTTAAGAATAAGGTTTTAATTAAATAGAAATTAATAGTAGTTTACATTAAGAAAATCCAGTAATGGTGGCTACAGGGTGATGTACTGTGGTGAAAGACTCCATAGGAACACAGAGACCCATAAGAATGTATAGGGATGATGCATTCAGGAGACAGTATTGTATCATCCTCCTATGGGGAATGACTCAGCAAAATCCCATAGAGATACACTGAAGTCCATAGGAATACATGGGACTTTAAGCTAGGGTTCATCCAAAGGTCAGTTAAGAAAAACCCTATAGGAATACATAGGAGCCCATAGGGATATATAGAGATGATGCAATCAGGAGGTAGAATTGCTCTGTTACCGGGTGACGCAATAGAGGAACGGAGTTGCATCAGCAAAGTCCCATAAAAATACATTGTAGCCCCATAGAAGTCTATGAAGGGGAAGGAGCTACCTATCAAGGGTGGAGCTAAGAAAAGCTGGAAGCTGATTGACTGAGCTTGGGAGAACAAATAGTAAATAGTATATAAGACTGACAGCCGACAAGCTAAACCCAATAGTGGGATTGGGGACCTGGAAGAGAGAAAAGCAGCTGCAAGACACCTGCAAGGAAGAAGACTCTTGCGCAGAAGAAGCCACCTGAGAAACAATATTAGCAGCAGCAGAAAAAACTAGGCAGTTTTGGGTGGAGGCTTGTTAGGCTCTGGGGTTCCACATAAGCAGCAGCAGCAGCAACCACAGAATTCTAAGGTTGCCACGGCAATGGCTTTCTTAGCAGCCCAGCCAACAGAGCTTCTACCTTAGCAGCAGCAAGCAGACAGTGGAAGCAGACTGCGCTTATTGACAGAGCAGAAGGACCAATAGACGAATCAGAGGGAATTTGATTGGAAGAATGTAAGTTATTATCAAGGAGTGTATGGATTTTGCCTGCCAATACAGCTGGATGTCTGTGGTCTGAGAGAGATCTCCCCTTACTCATTCAATAACTGCCTGATCAGCACTTATTGGATGTTAGTGTAAATAGTTAAGTATTAAATATTATATGTTTAATTGATATATAATTATATGCTTAACTGTTATATTGTTATATGGTATAGAGCATTAAATGAATGATTACATTGCTCTATTGTTATCTGTTATAGTGATAATCGAAAGTGTTATTGTGGTGTTGTGTCTTTATGTGCCATGCCGTTTCACTCCTGCAACTATAACCTTTATCATATTTGTTCCTACTTATATCCATCTCTATTCTTTTACTGTAATCATTCATTTCTAAATAAATATGATTTTGTTTTCAAAGATTTACTGCTTACCGGTCTATTCTTGATCGGAGGGCTGTATCCATGTCCTTTCAAGGGAAAGCAAGCTAGCTGCAGCTTTCCCTGGCAATTCCTTTAGGGCGGGCCACAACCTTGGTTACCGGTTTAAATAGTTAATAAGAAAAGGTTTTAAATTAAAGGCATTATTTTAGGGCACATTATTGGTTTAATATAATTGAATTCAAATCTTCTGGTAACAACGACCGGGCTCCCCCTTGTCTGTTGATGTAGAACATTGAGGCCATGTTGTCTGTAAGTACCTGCACCACTCGACCAGATAGACAGGGAAGGAACACCTCGCACACCAGCCGAATGTCCCTGAGATCTCTGATGTTTACATGAAGCGACAGCTCCTCCCGCGACCATAGTCCTTGAGTTTTGAGGGAACCGAGGTGCGCTCCCAAGCTGAGGTTGGATGCATCTGACACCAGGCCGTGGAGCCGCAAACAGAACCCCTTCCATCACCACCCCCAGTTACGTTCTGTGGCCGCTAATATTGCTAAGATCCCCGTTCCCTCTGCTCTGCTCCAAGATTCTATTTTTACCCCCAGGCAGTTCCCGCCGCCAGAACAGCTGTCTGGCGGCTTCGTGGTTTCTGGGAGGGAGGGGGAAGGAGAAGGGAGCCACACGCTCAGGGGAGGAGGTGGAGAAGGGAGCCACACGCTCAGGGGAGGAGGTGGAGAAGGGGCGGGGCCTAATGGAAGGGGCGGGGTCAGTGATGCGGCCCTCAGGCCAATGCACTAGTCCTCATGCGGCCCTTGTGGTAATTTGAGTTTGAGACCCCTGATGTAGATGCTCACAGCCATGTGCCCTAGGAGTCTGAGACAGACCCGAGATGTGGTGAGCGGGTGTGCAGTGACTTGGGCAATCAGATCTGACATTCCTCTGAACCTGGCTTGTGGTAAGAATGCTCTGGCTTGGGTAGAGTCAAGAACTGCTCCAATGAACTATCCTCTGAACAGCGACCAATGTTGATTTTTGTTCATTTATCAACAGGCCCAGGGAGTGATAAGTGGCTCATAGCACCTCGATACTGCGCTGCACCTGCCCTTCGGAGCAGCCCTTGATGAGCCAGTCATCCAGATAGGGATAGATCTGTATCCTGCCCGATGCCTGAGGTAAGCTGCGACTACCGCCATGCCCTTGTAAACACTCTTGACGCTATTGCTATGCCGAACAGGAGCACTGTGGACTGGTAATGTGTCTGAGCGACAACAAACTGTAGAAATCTCTTGTGTCCGGGAAATATTGAGATGTGAAAGGTCTTTTAGGTCGAGGGTTGTATACCAGTCTCCAGGATCCAGTGAGGGGATGATGGAGGCCAGGGAAACCTTGCGGAACTTCAGTTTCTTGAGATATTTGTGGAGGTCTCGCAAGTCCAGGATGGGGCAAAGGCCCCGTTTGGCCTTCAGAATGACAAAATATCAGGAGTAAAAATATTTCCCTCTTCGTTCTGCGGGAACTTCCTCCACGATCCCCAGCCACAGAAGGGCTTGCACCTCCTAGGCGAGCAATTGCTTGTGAGAAGGGTCCCTGAAGAGGGGAGGGGAAGGGGGGATAGAACAAAATTGGAGGGTATACCCCACTGCCACTGTATGGAGGATCAGTTATGGAGGTCCAAGCAGGGAGGAAAGGTAACGAACGGTGGGAAAATAAAGGGTGAGACTTGGTTGCAGGCTGGGAGTTCACCCTCGAGCGTCCCCTCAAAATGATTGCCTGGTTTTGGGATGGGCGCGTCTCGAGCCTGAATGAGCCCCTGCTGGAGGGGGTTGGCTTTGGCGACACCTATATCTGATGTCTCTCTTTTTTCTGATCCAGGGCTTGAATCCCTTGCAGATATGGCACTTTTCACGAATGTGGGACTCACCCAGACACTTCAAACAACAATGATGTGGATCACTTATTGGCATGGGTTTCTTACAGCAGGGATTGAAGCCCAGGGAGTGGGGCATGCCCTGTCCCACAACTAAGTCCCTCAGGGGACTATGAATAATTAAGTACACTAACACTATTAGGAACTGATAACTATCTACAGCTATTTACACAATAAAAGTTCAAACAACCAGTGAAAGAGAAACCACTTGCTAGAGCAGGGGTGGGCAAACTTTTTGGCTTGAGGGCCACATCTGGGTATGGAAATTGTATAGCAGGCCATGAATGCTCACGAAATTGCGGTTGGGGTGCAGGAGGGAGGGAGGGCTCTGGCTGGGGATGCAGGCTCTGGGGTGAGGCCAGAAATGAGGAGGTCAGGGTGCAGGAGGGAGCTCTGGGCTGGGGGTTGGGGTGGGGGGGAGATGAGGGCTCCGGCTGGAGGTGCAGGCTCTAGGGTGCAGCTGGGGATGAGGGATTTGGGGTGTAGAAGGGTGCTCCGGGCTGAGACCAAGGTGTTTGGAGGATGAGATCAGGGCTGGGGCACGGGGTTGGGGCACACGGGGAGTGGTGAGGGCTCTGGCTGGGGATGCAGGCTCTGGGGTGGGTCTGGAGATGAGGGGCTTGGGGTGCAGGAGGGTGCTCCAGGCTAGGATCGGGGGGGTTGTATGGCGGGAGGGGGATCAGGGCTGGTCGAGGGGGTTGGGGCATAGGGGAGGGAGCTCAGAGGTGCAAGCAGCTCCCGGAAGCAGCAGTATGTCCCGCCTCCAGGTCCTACATGGAGGCACGGCCAGGCAGCTCAGCATGCTGCCCCGTCCACAGGCACCTCCCCCGCAGCTCCCATTGGTCGCAGTTCCTGGCCAATGAGAGCTGCAGGGGCAGCACTTTAGGCGGGGGCAGCGCGTGGAGCCCCTTGGCTGCCCCTAAACAGGCACGCACAGAGCAGCCACCGACCCTGCTCCCTGGCTGGAGTGTGGGAGTGGGACAAGCCCTAGACCCCACTCCCCTGCAGCAGCTCGAGGGCTGGATTAAATTGGCTGGTGGGCCGGATGTGGCCCATGGGCTGTAGTCTGCCCACCCCTTTGCTAGAGCAAGGGGAGCGTTCCAGCACTGTCACTAGCAGTAAGAAGGAACTGAGGGAGGAAGGGGGCCGGCAGCGTCCCTTATACTGGCACATACGCACGCCACTCCAGAGGGCGCCAGAGCCGGTCCCCTACAGATATCACTGAGGAAAAAACTTCCGGCACCAGTGCATGTGGCGAGCACACACACCTAAAATGAAATGGACATACGCAATCACTCAAAGAAGAAGAAATAGATACAGACGCTCCCCGACTTACGGAAATCCGAGTTACGGAAATCCGCGCTTACGGAAAACGCTCCGTAAGCTAAAAATAGGAGGGTTGGGAGTTTTTTTGCATAATGGTTGGAGATACATCTCTGACTTATGCAAATTCCGAGTTACACAAGGCGTTCTGGAACAGAACGCTTGAGTAAGTTGGGGAGCGTCTGTATGTTAATGGCAGATAGGTCCATCAATGACTATTAGCCAAGATGGTCAGGGACACAACCCCATGCTTTGGCTGTCCCTAAACCTCCAAGTGCCAGAAGCTGGGACTGGATTACAGGGATGGGTCATTCTAAATTGCTCTTTCCGTTCATTCCCTCTGAAGCATCTGGTACTGGCCACTGTCAGAGACAGGATGCTGGGCTAGATGGACCATTTGTCTAACCCAGTATATCCATTCTTACGTTCTTATTATGTTAAATACCCAATCCGATCTAGAAACATTCCCACTCAGAGGGTGGGAAAGGAAACAGGAAGAATGAGGGTGGCAACAAATGAGATAACATGATTATTTAGTAAGGCATACACAGATCTTGACAGATTTTTTATTAGGTCGTCTAGTCCACCTTCCCAAAATTTTGCTAAATTGCTTTAGTTATTCTTAAACAGTCCCTAGCAGACATATAGCTAGTATAGCCCTAAATAACTCAAGTAATGGCAATTCCATAACCCTTCTCAGAAGCTTTTTTCACTGCTACCTGTTCTTATTCTCATTGAGAATAACTGATTCCTGTCCTCTCCTAACATTCCTTTTCATAGGTGTAAAGTTATGTTTCCTGGACACGGAAGATGTCCCAACCCCTAACCCTTCCTCATATTATTTTCCAAACTTAATTTTGTTTGCTGTCTTTCTTAAATCGTTGTACCCTCAACTGAACACAGATGCCAAATAAGTATCAAATAATTTAACTGCTGATTTTACACAAACTATATTTTTGTGACACCATCACATTATTTATCTCATTCAATGTAAAATTCACTATTAGCATCTATCTTCTTCCAAATAGAGTGTAAGTTAATTGATAAATTATGGATGTTTAGTTAAGGGGTAAATTAATCCTGAATATACATTTCATCTCACCTATCCCTCACACTGCATTATCTTTTGAGTGGATATTCCTATAGCTATTAATAGCTATACTGACATAACAGAAGATTTTAACAATGCTTTAATAAATGTATTTTTGATTACTTATGTAAAAGAAAGTTAAATTGGCTCATATGCTAAGAAGAATAAACCAGGGTTGCTTTACAGATTCAGAGGTTCTCAAACTGTGGTCCGTGAGCTCCATTCAGGTGCTCCGTGGATAGTTCTCTCTTACGGTATGTCTATACTTACCCGTCGCGTCGGAGGCGCGGGATCGATGTTCTGGGTTCGATTTATCGCGTCTTGTCTAGACGCGATAAATCGAACCAGGAAGTGCTCCGTCGTCGACGCTGGTAATCCAGCTTGACGAGCGGAGTAGGCGGAGTTGACGGGGGAGCCTGTGCGCCGCGTCTGGACCACAGGTAAGTTCGAACTAAGGTACTTCGACTTCAGCTACGTTATTAACGTAGCTGAAGTTGCGTATCTTAGTTCGATAGGGGGGGTTAGTGTAGACCTAGCCTAAGGTGCACGCCTGGGTGGCCGCACACGAGAGAATGAAGAGCCACCCGCCTAATTAGTGGAGCTCTCTGGCTGCTGTGGCGGTGGAGAGACCTACCTCCTTTCCAGCCCCAGCTCGGGCATTGCTGTGGCAGGGGAGAGAGGGCACATCCATCGCATTAGAAAGGTAAGACTACTGATATTAAAATATGAGTTGTGTGCTTTTATTTGTAGGGAAAAAAAAGTTATTACATTTTTTTACATAGCACTTTTATCCAAAGCGCTTTACAATACTTAGCTAATGGTACAAACAACATTTGGAAAGATCATTAAGTGATCCGCCGAGACCCTCAGCAATTTTCAATTTTCAAACAAAAAAAAAGTTTGAGAACCACTATTATAGATTATACACTCAATGCGACTCATGTAAATGTCAGAGTATTTGCACTTACTTTTGTGTACATCTAGCATGAAACCATGAAAATGGACTCTCTTTTTCTTCTCTACTTCTATATGAGAATAAAACATGTCCATCACCATTGTCTTTCCTGTGCCTTCAAATAAAAAACAAATAGACCCAACAGGTAGTTAATTTAAAAACAGTATGTACTGATTACAGTAATGATTGTTCATTAGCTTTGAACTAATGAAACTACACTCTTCTGCTGAACAGTAAAAGGCTTGCTTGTTTGGGAAGAGAGATTATATTTTATGTTAAAAGAGCTAGGAGGAAAGTTGTACTTCACTTTATCAAGGACAAATTCTGAAAAAATAAAGTATGACATTTTGAACCAACAAGTGGCCCTATTGTCTCCATCTGAAATATTCCAAATATTTTCTTATTCTGAGTCAAGGCATTTTCATGGTATATTGACATGACTAGAATAAAATCTTCATCTCTCTGCCTCCTTCTTCTTACTTACCCAATATATAACAATATGGGTAATTTAGGAAATAACGTCACAAACAGAAATACATTAATACAGATAGAAATCTGAGAGCAACTGGATCTATACTTAATACCATTTCTTATTCTAAAAGAAACAAGTCTGAAAAGTTAATTAAAATGGTAACTTGTTATACAAAATAAAATAAAAAACCTTTGACATAAAAGGATACATTAGAACTTGAGTAAGCCCTCTGTAGAAGGGCATGCCTGTCCTGTAGCATCCCCTGCTGGCCAAGTGTGGCCCTGCCTCAGTTTCCCCTACTCTCAGCATCCCTTAAGAATTCCACACAGTCCAACAGGTGTAAGACGAAATACCTATCCTGGGGTTCTACTTTATTAAGTCCAAATAAACTTGAAATAAAGTCTCTTTCCCAGACTCAAAATAAAGTGTCCCTGGGCTTTTTTCTCTTCCCTCAGGTTCGGGGGGTGGCAAAGCCACCCTTTCTTGGGGGTTATGTTTCTGGGCTCTCAACAGCTACCCCAGCAACTTTCTTCAGGAACCCTTCTAGCACCTTTCCCCTGCCTTTCTGGGCTGAGAGCAATCCATGGGTAGCAGCCCTTCCCTTGCTGCTATCTTCCCCTTTGTAAGGCCCAGATTCCTTCTCTTAAACCCAGCTGGGCAGCAGGCAATCAGTCACAGGTGCACTGAACCCTGCTCCCTCTTAAATGGAAACTCTGTAAAACCCTCATTTAGACAAAACTTACAATGAAATCTTTACTGAAACTTACCAACGTCTCCATAGATGTAAAGACCTTTCGGAGGTTTGCTTTTTGCAAAGAGCTGCAGAAAAGAGAAGGATCATTTTACATAAACACAGTGTGTAATTAATGCAAGCCTATTGCTGAGGGAAATAAATCAGGTGGGCAGAGTTAATTAACTAAGTCAGGCTACCATAAAAAAATAAAAGAGTTACTAACCTTTCCATAACTGTTGTTCGAGATGTGTTGCACACGTCTATTCCACCGTAGGTGTTTGTGCGCTCCAATGCATAATTGTCAGAGAGTTTTTACCTTTAGTGGTACCTGTCACAGCAGCCAAAGCACCCTCTGCTGTTTGCACATACCATACAGGCATAAAGGGCTGAGCTGCCACTGCCTTCCCTCTCCCTCAGTTCCTTCCTACTCGAACAACTCCCAATAGAGAGAAAAGAGGGTAGGTTGTGGCATGGACATATGCCACAGATCTCGAACAGTTATGCAAAAGTTAGTAACCGTTTCTTCTTCTTCAAGTGATTGTACATGTCCAATCCATTGTAGGTGACTCACAGGCAGTCCCATCTGGAGATAGATTCGGAGTCTACTTGAACAGGGACTGGAGGACCAGTCGTCCAAATTTAGCATCACTTCTAGATTGCTTAGTGGTTTCGTAGTGAGGGAAAATGTGTAACATCATCAGGTGGCACTTTGCAAAAGTCTACTAGGGGCATGTGAGCCACAAATCTAAATGCTTCAGAGGCCGGTTGGGTTCTAGTCGAATGACCCAATACTTTATCCATAGGCTGCATATTAGCCAATTGGGTAACAGAAACAAATACAACCAGATATCCATATGAAATTCTTTTCACAGAAACCGGACTGCCCTTCATTCTGTCCGCAAGTGCAATAAACAATTGAGACAAAGGCTTGAAAGGTTTAGTCCCTTCCAACCAAAACACTAATGAACGTCTAGTGTCTAGCATGTCCTGTCTCTCCCTTATTACCATGAGGCTTTGGGAAGAAGGTCAGTAAGAAAATTGCTTGGTTGACATGAAAAGTGGAGCTCACTTTCATAGGAAAACTTGGATGGGGACAAAGGTAGATTTTATTTGTGTAAAAAATCATATATGGATGATCTGATGCTAATGCCCTCAACTTCCCTACTCTTCTGCACAATGCAATAGTTACTAAAAATGCTATCTTCATTGAAAGGTGCAACAGAGAGCAGGTCCCTAGAGGTTCGAAGGGGGGACCCATCAGTTTTGTTATGACTAGATTCAGGCTCCATGGTGGAAGAGAGCTCTGTATGTGTGGAAACGGTCTGCCAAAACCTTTAAAATTCTTACTGCTAACAGGTTGTAAAAAATGGAGCAATTATCCACAGGAGGGGGAAATGCCAATATAGCTGCTAGGTGTACCCTGTTCAAGCTAATTGCCAATCCTTGAGGATTCAAACACAAAAGATATTCTTGCTTCTATTCAGAATGTGCTGGACTAGGGGAGACCCATTTTAGCCTTGACCAGGTGGAAAACTTATTTTATTTCTCAAGGTAAGTTGACCTCATTGTTGGTTTTCTGCTAGTCAGCACTACCTCTTGCACCTTTTCAGAGTTGGACTCCTTTGCCAACGTTAACCATGAAGTCTCCAGACTATCATGTGAAGGGCCTGAAAGTTGGGATGGAGGAGGCAGCCATGATTCTCTGAAAAAGGTCTGCGTGAAGTGTGAACTGATAAAGGCAACCGCTGACAAAGAATCTTCGAATTTTTCTGTGGCTCTGATGAATTGCCATGTGAAAGTAGGCATCCTTTAAGTCAAAGGCAGTGTACCAGTCTCCTGGCTCCAGAGAAGAAATAATAGAAGCTAGATTGACCATCTGGAATTTCGATTATTTTTAGGAACTTGTTTAGCTGCCTTAGATCTAAAATAGGCATGAGACCCCCTTTTACCTTTGGGATCAGGGAGTTTCAGGAGTAAAACACCTCTCCCCTGAACAAAGGATGAACCTCCTCTATAGCTCTTACAAGGTGAAGCGATTACATCTCTTACAGTAATACTGTCTCTTGGGAAGGGGACGGGTTAGAGGCAGAAATAAAATGGAATGTATATCCCACAGACACCGTGCTTAGAACTCACCGGTCTGTTGGGACATGGGCCCAAGCACAACAGAAGTGGGACAGGCAGTTTGAAAAAGCTGGAGAAGAAAAAGATAGCACTCTTGTAAATGGTGGATTGCTCTCAATCCACCCATCAAAATGAGCTCTTGGAAGATGCTGCCTGCCTCGATGAACTGGTGGTTGTGGAAGCAGAGGCAGTGGTGGTCATCGTTTATAACCTCTGCTCCTTCTCCTTGGTAGGTTTTGGGGTCAAGGGGCAAATCCCTGAAAATACTGGGACTGAGAAGGATGAAACCCCGTCTACTCCTTTGCTGGGGTGTAAACTTCGCAGAGTTTCATCCATCTTTTCCGTGAAGCGCAATAGCGCTTCAAAAGGTAAGTCCTGGACTGTCTGTTGCACCTCTGGAAGGAGGCCAGAAGAATAACCAGGATGAGCGCTCTGGGTGGGGCTCAGGATGAGGGGTTTGGGGTGTAGGAGGGTGCTCCGGGCTGGGATCGAGGGGTTTGGAGGGCGGGAGGGGGATCAGGGCTGGGGCAGAGGGCTGGGGCATGGGGAGAGGTTCAGGGTTGCAGGCTCTGGACGGCACTTACCTCAAGCGGCTCCCGGAAGCAGCGGCATGTCCCTTCTCCAGCTCCTATGCAGAGGCATGGCCAGGTGGCTCTGCATGCTGGCCCATCTGCAGGCACCAGGTTCCCGACCAATAGGAGCTGCGGGGGCGGCATTTGGGGCGGAGGCAGCGTGCAGAGCCCCTGGCTGCCCCTATGCATAGGAGCTGGAGGGGGGCCATGCCGCTGCTTCCAGGAGCCACATGGAGCAGCCCCCAACCCTGAGTGGGGCAAGCTCCAGACCCCACTCCCAGCGGGAGCTTGAGGACCGGTTTAAAATGGCTGGCAGGCTGGATCCAACCCACGAGCCATAGTTTACCCACCCCTGCCGTAGATGGCACCAGCCCAAGTGGTGGTACCTTGGGTGCCAGTGCTGAATGAGTCTCTTTAACTGATGGTGACAGTGGCACTGAGAGGTTTAACAACTCTCTTGCGGCCTCAAACACCTTAGGAGAAGAGGGCGCCAGTGGCATCTCAGCTCTTTATGCCTGTGCAGTGTGTGTGAGACTGCAGAGGGCGCTCAGGCTAAAAACTCTCACATTTGCACAATGCTGTGCATAAACATCTACAGTGGAATGGACATGTGCAATCACTCGAAGAAGAACCTTGATAAATTACTAACTCAAAAGTCTGTAAGCAATCTAATATTACAACAATATGTGGATTGCGCAAAGGGGAAAAGAGAGGAAAAATATGTACAATTTTATTTAGAACTATTTAAAACAACCATATCTCTAGGCATGCTTACACTATTTAACACCTCACTTCCAAACTCCAGAATTAAACTTTTCCCAATCCACCATCAAAACAGACTCGCTCATCATCCACTAAACCCTTTGACCACATACCCCAACAAGAACTTGGGAAAATAGATTTTGTTATATAAACAGTATCACAATATTTGCAAATATATACTGTAGATTATCAGCAATGTTTAGGATGTGAATTTTCTTGGCTTTAAAAAGGAAGTAGAGTTGAGTAGAAGATATTCTTAATCTCCATCCTCTCTACCTAGAGCTTTTGAGCCAAAGTTATCTCTGATTTAAGCTTCTTTCAAGACAACGGAGTTACAGTACGGACAGGTCTGTCTTTTTATGTATAGAAGTGTTTCACTTCAAAACATGTATTTTACTAACTCACAGTTTATCTAGTAAGTTGCATTTCTCTTGAATGAATATTGCTGAAATGTTTTCAACCTGAGTGGTGTTACTTGAGACATACCGTGTTGTATTTGAAGGTTTGTTTTCTAAATTACACTCAAAGGCATTCCTACTTGGAAATATTTCCATGTAGATGATTTTGCTAAGCAGTTTGCATTTATCTTAAGATTCACAATTCACTTCCATTTTTCAAGCAACTGAGCAGAAACATTTACAAGTGTAGACATACTGTAATTCCAAACAGAAGTCAGTTTCTAAAATAGAGAACTGAAGAAAAGTCTGATCAGTTTATGAGACTGGACTGACATCCACTACAATATTTTGCAAGGGTACTTATTTGGTTATTTTAAATGCTGTAATTTCACAAAGCAATAAAAGCTAAGCAAGAACAGAGGAAAATTAAAATTACAACCCTGTGGTCTCATTTGGAGTTGTGTAATTGCTAAACAACTTGAATCTGGAGCACACTTCAAAACACAGTGCTACATTAAAGAAACAGTAGCTTTTGTAGCAAAAACATTCATTAATGGGCATAAAAAAACATAATACATGACCAAAAGCAGGAAGATGCATGTCTCAAAATAACATGCCTTTTTAGTACCAATATCTTCAATAAATATTCAAGTCTAACTATAATGGAACCACTTATAGATTTCATTTAGAGAGCTATGTTAATAGAATGCCCAAAAATTGTATTAATTTAATCTGTAGTTGCAACAAGGTTTCAGATGTTCTGAACAGTTCCGCTAATAGATTAATAGAATCCAAGGCCAGAAGGGACTCCTGTAATCATCTAGTCTGACCTCCTGGATAACATAGGCCATAGAACTTCCCCAAAATAATTCCTAGAGCACATCTTTTACAAAAAACATCCAATCTTGATTTATCATGTTATACTTTTCTCTGATAGATTGAAGAGTCCATTATTAAATGTTTGTTCCCTATGTAGATAATTACCAACTGTAATTAAGGGACCCCTTAACTTTCTCTTTGTTACGTTTAATAAATAGAGTTCCTTGAGTCTATCATCATAGGACATGTTTTCCAATTGTTTAATCATTTTCCTGGATCTTCTCTGAATTCTCTTGAATTTAACAATAACCTCCTTGAACTGTGAACACCAGAACTGGACACAGTATTCCAGCAGCGGTTGAACCAGTGCCCAATACAGAGCTAAAATAACCTCTCTACTCCAGTTTATGCATCCAAGGATTGTGTTAGCCTTTTGTCCACAGAATCGTATGGGAACTCATGTTCAGCTGATTATCCACCAGGACACCCAAATCTTTTTCAGAGTCACTGCTTCTCAGGATAGAGTCCCCATTGTGACAGTATGGGCTGCATTCTTTGTTCCAAGATGTATACAATTACATTTATTCATATTAAAACACATATTGTTAGCTTGTGCCCAGTTTACCAAGCGATCCAGATTGCTCTGTATCAATGACGTGTCCTCTTCATTTTTTACCACTCCCCCTGCAAACCTTTTTAGCAATGTTTTCTTCCAGGTCATTAGTAAAAATGTTAAATAGACGTAGGGCCAACAACCAATCCCTGCCGTACCCCAATAGAAAACCCATTTGATGATGATTCCTCCCTTTACAATTAACATTTTGAGACCTATCATTTAGCCAGTTTTTAATCAGTTTTGCATGTGCCATATTAATTTTATATCTTTATGTTTTTTAATCAAGTACCAAGTAAAATACCTTATGAAAGTCCAAGTATATTACATCAACACTATTATCTTTATCAACCAAACCTGTAATAGAACTGGCTGCAACTGTTTGCTTGGGCTTTGAACATATAGCAAGATAATTTAATTGATGACTTTTTCTTGTGTGTATTTGTACTTTTTTTTTTAAAGGCTTTCTCTCAATATAGTTGCTGAATCCACTGCTATACAGCCAAAATGCTTCCGAAATAAATGTAGTCAAACTTTACTAATTCTGGGTCACTGAGAATGAAAATGATGCTTAAAATTGTTGATTGGCTCTAGTTTTCAAGACATGCTATTGGGTCAGTATATACGACCCTTGACTTGGGAATGGCGGAGGATAAGTGAGTTATAAAGGGAAGGGATCTCAATTTAAACCAGAAATGACTAAAATACATCTTTGACTGGATCTATGAATAAATCGATGACTGGGTTTGGACAGTACTTGCTTTTTAGGCAAAACAATGAATGATGCAATCTGAAGCTGGTATTGCATCATACATGATATGAATTGCATCATGTTATTCCTAGAAGTCATGGATGATGCAATCATAACGAAGCTTACATCACTCTGCTGAACAAATTGCCCTATATCAGCTCTAGAAATCATACAGTGTCGTGCTCTTATTTGCCAGTGTTTGATTTTGCAAAGGGACACAATTCCGTTTAGCCAAAGTGAGCAGAGATGCCTCGTACTTGTGTGAACAGTGCAGATAACTTCTGCTATGTTTGTGGTGAAGTGACTTTTGCATCACAAAAGCGCAGTATAACCACTATGGTTAAGAAAGCCTATCACCTTTATTTTGGCTGCAAAATTGGAGATCAGGACAAGAGGTGGGCCCCACACATATGCTGCAACACTTGTGCAACAAATCTTTGCCAGTGGTTGAACAGGAAAAGGAAATCTATGCCTTTTGCAGTGCCAAAGATTTGGAGAGAGCCAACAGATCATACCAGCAATTGTTACTTCTGCATGGTGCCTCCAGTTGGGAAAGGTGTGTCAAAGAAGAAAAAGTGGACTGTGCATTATCCAAACATTCCATCAGCTATACGCCCAGTACCCCAAGGAGAAGGGCTGCCGCTTCCTGATGCACCAGAATCATTCTCACTTGAGTCAGACGAGGAAGAGGAAGAGGATGAAACTTCTGGTCCTGAACCATCAATGTCACAGGACCCACATTTTCTCCCATCCTCCTCCTCTAAACCACACCTCATAACACAAGGTGAACTGAATGACCTTGTCAGGGATTTGGAACTACCCAAGAGTAAGGCAGAGCTTTTGGGCTCCAGACTACAGCAGTGGAATCTCCTGGCAGGTGATGTTAGGGTTTCCATGTTCCGTGACCATCAAAAGGATCTTGTCCCATTCTTCTTCATGGAAGGTGATCTTGTAGCCTGCAACAACATCGATGGTGTGATGGCAGCCCTCGTTCACGATCCAGATGAGTGGAGACTTCACTGATTCATCGAAGACGAGTCTTAAAGCTGTTTTACTGCATAATGGCAATGTTTTGCCATCAATTCCAGTTGGTCATGCAGTCCATATGAAGGAAACCTATGACAACATGAAACAACTTTTGAGGTGCATAAACTATGACCAACATCAGTGGCAGCTTTGTGGCAATTTGAAGGTTGTTGCTCTCTTGCTTGGTCTGCAGACTGGATACACAAAGTACTGCTGTTTTCTCTGCGAATGGGATAGTCGTGCAAGAGACTCCCACTACATCAAGAAAGATTGGCCACTCCGACAGTCATTGGAGCCTGGGAGGAAAAGTGTTCAGCATCCACCACTTGTTGAATCAAGGAAGATTTTGTTACCACCCTTACACATCAAGCCAGGTCTGATGAAGAACTTTGTCAAGGCCATTGACAAAACACAAGCAGCTTTCAAGTACCTCCGTGGAAAATTTCCAAGGTTAAGTGAAGCTAAGATAAAGGAAGGTGTCTTTGTTGGTCCTCAGATTCGTGAACTTCTTCGAGATGATGCATTTGACCATGCACTGCGTGGCAAGGAAAAAAAGGCACGGAAAGCCTTCCAGTTAGTGGCAATAAATTTTCTCGGAAACAACAAGGCAGACAACTACAGGTTGTTGGTGGAAAACCTCCTCAAGGCATACAAAAGCCTTGGTTAAAACATCTCACTAAAGATACATTTTTTGCACTCTCATCTAGATTTTTTCCCACCGAACTGCGGAGCAG
Source organism: Chelydra serpentina (assembly GCA_037349315.1). Taxonomy (NCBI): domain Eukaryota; kingdom Metazoa; phylum Chordata; order Testudines; family Chelydridae; genus Chelydra; species Chelydra serpentina. Next base: position 54,280,653 of record JBAIAC010000010.1, read on the forward strand.
TGAGCGACGAGCACGGCGAGCGATTTCACCAGGACATTGTAACAATGGAGAAATGCTATCAGGGCAAATGGAGCCCATCAATGCTTGCAGACTATTGCTGGACAGTGACAAGAGATGCTCCATTTAATGAATACAAGAGACAAGCCAAGAAGTGCCGAGTAGACACTGAATAGGACTAAACTATGTACATAATAGTTTTTTGCCTTTTGTTTCATAATAAATTTTATTTATATAACCCCTTTGCTGATTTTTAAAGTGTTACATAAACAGGACAGGTGAAATAGTATCATGTAAAGCAACCATAAACACATGAAAAGACCTAGGTTTACAATTTATGATTAAAACTCTACTATCTACACAATATACATAGACATAAAATGTAAAAACTTAAATATCTTAGAAACAGTAGCCAATCAGTTGTTTAAATTGTCATATTTGAATTCAGCACATCAAAATACATACTAAATAGCACATTTCATCTCTGAAGCAGACGACTTCTCAAAAATTATAGACCAGTGGAGTTATACAGCTAAGGAACAACCACAACAAGAAAAAGGATATTTGTATGCAAATATAGATCTACACATTTCTTTTTGAAAATAAATGGATTTTTCTAGAGTAAATTTAGGATTATTGACCACACACCCAGTGATTCTTCATTTTTTACGAGGAAAAAGACATATTTATTAATGAATAGAAAAAGTCTGCATTTTTTAAAAACTCAGGTTCCAGATCTTTTTTTAAAAAATTTCTCTCACACAAACACACAAATAAAAATCAGGAAATGCAAATAGGTCAACGCAAAAGTTAGGGTGTTGTTGCACAAATGTTTCCATTCTAAATGGTCTGTCTCAGTTGCTTGTAACTTCCTTGAATTTCAACTTTTTGGGCAGATACCTCTGTTAGATTCTCAATCCAGGAGTCATCTCTGGAAAGTCTGAGAAAAAAACTGTTTTGGGTCAAAGGAAGGAAGCATAATTGCTTGGACTCTCAGAAAGTCCAAGATTAACTTTTGGGGATGAAAGCAGAATTTGTCTTCACAAAAATTTATGACTGGTGAATGATATATCCCTCCGTTATCTCAATTCTGCTACTGAAGTGGTCTGACTGGATGTTCAGTGAGAGCTTCTGAAGATATATTTAGTCCCTGGAAAGGGCCCTACATACTTGGAGGAATTCTAATGGTTATGGGGATCTTTTCACATCCAAGTGAAATGATGTTTTCTTTTATTTGATGTTGTCAGGAAAGAAGACGCTGCAGTCACCTTTAGGATAGCTCACTTTAAAACCAGTCAGAAATGATAAGACTGTAAGAATGGCCATACTGGATCAGACCAACGGTCCATCTAGCCCAGTATCTTGTCTCTTGAGAGTGGCCAGTGCCAGACACTTCAGAGGGAATGAACAGAACAAGGTAATTTTGAATGATACATCCTGTCATCCAGTCCCAGCTTCTGGCAGTTGAAGGCTTAGGGACACCCCGAGCATAGGGTTACATCTCTGCTCGTCTTGGCTAATAGCCATTGATGGACCTATCACTTATCTAATTATTTCTGAACCCAGTTATACTTTTAAATGCTTTTAAATTTTAGCATATGGTTTACTTGGGATTCCTAAGAGTGTCGATTTTTTAAAAATTTGAATCTTCTCCAAATTAAAAGAATAACTTTCATAGATTCATAGATTCTAGGGCTGGAAGGGACCTCAAGAGGTCATCGAGTCCAGCCCCCTGCCCTCATGGCAGGACCAATTACTGTCTAGACCATTCCTGATAGACATTTATCTAACCTACTCTTAAATATCTCCAGAGATGGAGATTCCACAACCTCCCTGGGCAGTTTATTCCAGCGTTGAACCACCCTGACAGTTAGGAACTTTTTCCTAATGTCCAACCTAAACCTCCCTTGCTGCAGATTAAGCCCATTGCTTCTTGTTCTATCCTCAGATGCTAAGATGAACAAGTTTTCTCCCTCCTCCTTAAGACACCCTTTTAGATACCTGAAGACCGCTATCATGTCCCCTCTCAGTCTTCTCTTTTCCAAACTAAACAAACCCAATTCCTTCAGCCTTCCTTCATAGGTCATGTTCTCTAGACCCTTAATCATTCTTGTTGCTCTTCTCTGGACCCTCTCCAATTTCTCCACATCTTTCTTGAAATGCGGTGCCCAGAACTGGACACAATACTCCAGTTGAGGCCTAACCAGCGCAGAGTAGAGCGGAAGAATGACTTCTCGTGTGTTGCTCACCACACACCTGTTAATGCAGCCCAGAATCATGTTTGCTTTTTTTGCAACAGCATCACACTGTTGACTCATATTTAGCTTGTGGTCCACTATAACCCCTAGATCCCTTTCTGCCGTACTCCTTCCTACACAGTCTCCTCCCATTCTGTATGTGTGAAACTGATTGTTCCTACCTAAGTGGAGCACTTTGCATTTGTCCTTATTAAACTTTATCCTGTTTACCTCTGACCATTTCTCCAATTTGTCCAGAACATTTTGAATTATGACCCTATCCTCCAAAGCAGTTGCAATCCCTCCCAGTTTGGTATCATCTGCAAACTTAATAAGCGTACTTTCTATGCCAATATCCAAGTCATTGATGAAGATATTGAACAGAGCCGGTCCCAAAACAGACCCTTGCGGAACCCCACTCGTTATACCTTTCCAGCAGGATTGGGAACCATTTATAACTACTCTCTGAGTACGGTTATCCAGCCAGTTGCGCACCCACCTTATAGTAGCCCCATCTAAGTTGTATTTCCCTAGTTTATTGATAAGAATATCATGTGAGACCGTATCAAATGCCTTACTAAAGTCTAGGTATACCACATCCACCGCTTCTCCCTTATCCACAAGACTCGTTATCCTATCAAAGAAAGCTATCAGATTGGTTTGACATGATTTGTTCTTTACAAATCCATGCTGGTTATTCCCTATCACCTTACCACCTTCCAAGTGTTTGCAGATGATTTCCTTAATTACTTGCTCCATTCTTTTCCCTGGCACAGAAGTTAAACTAACTGGTCTGTAGTTTCCTGGGTTGTTTTTATTTCCCTTTTTATAGATGGGCACTATATTTGCCCTTTTCCAGTCTTCTGGAATCTCTCCAGTCTCCCATGATTTACCAAAGATAATAGCTAGAGGCTCAGATACCTCCTCTATTAGTTCCTTGAGTATTCTAGGATGCATTTCATCAGGTCCTGGTGACTTGCAGGCATCTAACTTATCTAAGTGATTTTTAACTTGTTCTTTTTTTATTTTATCTTCTAAATCTTCCCCCTTCCCATTTGCATTCACTATGTTAGGCATTCCCTCAGACTTCTCGGTGAAGACCGAAACAAAGAAGTCATTAAGCATCTCTGCATTTCCAAGTTTCCTGTTACTGTTTCTCCCTCCTCACTGAGTAGCGGGCCTACCCTGTCCTTGGTCTTCCTCTTGCTTCTAATGTATTGATAAAAAGTTTTCTTGTTTCCCTTTATTCCTGCAGCTAGTTTGAGCTCATTTTGTGCCTTTGCCTTTCTAATCTTGCCCCTGCATTCCTTAATAATAACTTGATTAATAGATTTCCAAAACTGTCAAGCCTAAACATTCAAACACCATGAGTTAGGCTTCCAAAATCATGAGATAGTGGTTGGTATCAGGGCTATGAATCACAGCAGCATAACATTTAAGGCACCCAAAGATGCAATACAGATGTTGACTGTACACTTTACTGGCCTGAATGAACCCCAAAGCATCAGCATCCAACTGCTGAAACAACCAGGCCAGCACCATGCATACAGAGGGGAACTACACACTCTCCACCCTGGAACAGAAAAGAAATATTGGATCTCCTGGGCCTGTGGGGGAGAAGAGGCTATATAAGCAACCTATGGACCAACTTTAGAAAATGTACATCTAACGGGCAGATTGCATGGCAGTTGCAGGCAAAGGGATACAATGAGAATCAGTAGCAGTGCTGTGTGAAAGTGAAGGAACTTCAGCAGGGATACCAGAAGGTGAGGATGGGCAACAGGAAATGCGGTGCCACCCTGTAGACCTGCCGCTTTTACAACAAACTGCATGCCCTACTTGGCGGGGACCCCGGCAGCGCTCTGTGTACGACTGCGGACACTTCATAGGAAGCTGAGGCAGAAACCCTTGTGGTGGACAGTGAGGAGGGAAGAGCACGTGACATGACAGACGACTCAAACCATGCCACAAGCCAGAAGCTCTTTGAAACTCTTGTGGAGTCAAGCCAGTCCCACCACACAAACACAGGAGTCCAGTGATAAAGGGGAAGGAACCTTGGGTAGGTTTGTACAGGAATTATTCCTTGTATTAATTTTTTCCCTTGCTGTTGCCCAAAACCTGATCTCTTACCTTCTTCCTCCCTCCCCCTGCCCTTCTTCACCATTTAAAAAAATGGCACCCGTTCCATCCTGAATTTTAGAGAACAAAGGCATTTACTTTTGATTGATTATTGATAGAATGTTAGAAAATATAGTGTTAGAGAATACATTCTAAAAAACAGTATGGCAGTCAGGTCACACAATCCACACCACATCAGTGTCCTGTGCTCAGGTGGAAGTAGGTAGAAGAATCAGGTAGAATCCACATCTGCTTTTCAATACTTTGGCTTCTTGGGTTAGGCTGAGAGGTCCATGCAGAGTACTTTGTTTATCTGAATAGAGATGTCCCTTTTGTCCTGTTGACAGTTCTCAATGAAATTTTAATGGAGATACTCTGTGACCCTCTCCTGAACATTGCTAGGGATGGCAGCCTTGTTTCTTTCCCCACCATAGGAGGCTCTCTCATGCCACTCTGTGATGAGCTCAGCTGGCATCATTGCAATAAATCGTCTAGCAGCATATGTGCCTGGATGGCTTCAGGACGACAGTAGCAGCTGGTTCTCTGTACCTTTATCACCTTCAGAAAAAATGTCAACAAAAGTGACCGCTGCCTGTGAAAATATTGCCTATATTGACAGCTTTTCCCCCATACCCATAGGTGCCTAGCTTTTAAAGCTTACATGCAACAGAAGCCCACCCTCTTCTCCCCAGAAGGCTAAGCCAAGCTCACAATGGTTTAAGCTGCAGAGCGGTTCTGTACCCAGCCTCCCCAAAAGCAAAAGTGACCATTAGCATTTGTTAAAAATATTTATGGGAATAATACAAGGGAATTTTGAGACTTATCTTTCCCTTTTCTATTGTGACTGCAAATCTAACGGTGTATCTGTTTGTTGTAATCATCAGCCTCCCGCATGGTGGCCTTGAGAGGTCCCTCCTCCATGCCTGCTGAATGTCTGACTCCGATCAGGAGGAGGAAAAAAAAGGACTCGGGACAATATATTTGGCAAGCTCCTCCAATCCTCTATGGCCTCGGCCCATGAAAATAGGGCTTGTAGGGCCATGACCACAGAGAAAGTATGAGAATGGAGAGATCAGTTGCTGCAGGAAAGGGAAAAGGACTGAAAGACACATCAGGAAATGCACCAGGATATAATGGGTTTGCTCAGGTAACAAACACAAATGTTGTAGAGCACCGTTGACTTACATGCTCACAGAATACTGACTCCACAGACTTTCCAGTCCCTGGAAAATGTCTTGGTCAGTGATCCCTACATCTCACAACACAACAGATGGCATCAGGGTGTGCACCCATATCCCTACCACGCCACACTGGGGGAAAACAAGAACCACAGTTACACATACACAGACCTGTGGAAACCACAGGATCAGACAATACTTGTATTCCATTTTGGACTGGGGTTTTTAAAGTATGGTTAACCCTGTTACACTTTTGCTAGATTGTTTTTATTTAGTTTTTTTGCACATTACTTTTGTTGGCTGTTGGCTTGCAAACTATAGAGTTCAATTTTTGAAAACTCTGCATATCTTTATTATTATAGGCAATAAACAACCCATATTCATAGGTTTAAACAAAGCATTACAGATATTATACCTGGAGACAACAACCCTTCATATTAAATAATGTACACCAAGCATTATTGAATTCATAGTGACATACAATCCCTGCCCCCCTCCCTGTTTTAAGTAGTTTACACTAAGCATTACAGATTCCAAAATGGGAGAGACAGTAACCCATTCCTGAACACTGCTTCATAAAATGTTCATCAGACAACGCTACTGTGCCTGACTGCTAAAATGGTCTTTCAAGCCTCCCTCAGTGATACAGCTCTGAGGTGAGCTCTTCTAATAGTTCATGTGTCTGGCTGTTCAAATTCAGCAGACAGCCGATCCACCTCACTCCTCCACCACAGGATAATTTTTCTCCCTTCACTTCACAGATATTGTGCAATAAACAACATGCAGCAATAACAATGCCTCGCTGAAATCCAATCTACTGGGCAAACATCTCCAACGACTCCTCAATTGACCAAAAGCACATTCAACTGTCATTCCACCCCTGCTGAGCCAGTCGCTGAATCTTTCCTTGGTGCTGTAGAGGTGGCCAGTGTATGGCTTCATGAGCCATGGGAAGGCTGGGTCACTGAATCACTATTGGCATTTCAACATCCCCAATTTGAATGCACTGGTTGGGGATGAATGTCCCTGTTTGCAACTTTTTGAAAACTCTTGTTTTCTTAAAGATGCGAGCATCATGCACCTTCCCCAATATCAGTGAAGTGTCCTGCTGATCCACCTGTCCTTGCATAACCAGTGAAAAGTAACCCTTTCTGTTAATATACTCAGTGGTGACACGGGCTGGTGCCAGAACAGGGATACGTGTTCTGTGTATTGCCCTACTGCAGTTCGGGAAACCCATTGCTGCAAAACCATCCAGTATTTCATGCATGTTACCAACAATTACAATCCTGTGTAGCAGGAGACGATTAATGGCTTTGCACACTTGTGTGATGATGGCCCACCACTGGATTTTCCAACCCCAAAATGATTGTTCACTGACCAGTAGCAATTTGGTGTTGGAAGTTTCCAAAGTGTGATAGTCACACACTTCTCTACGGTCAGTGAAGCTCTCATTTTGGCATCCCAGCACAAGACAGCTGGGGCAAACTCAGCACCACACCTTCAGGAGCACGGGTTTTTGCACCCGAAAGTTCTGAAGCCACCACTCATCATTCCACACCTGTGTTATGATGAAATCCCATTAGTCAGTGCTTGTTTCTTAGGTGGCAAAGTGGTGATGCACCGTGAGGAGCTGCTCTGTGAATGCGTGTAAGCAACCAGGCATTTTTTCCCCCACCGTGTCCAATCAGCATGGAGTTATTGAGCCCAAACATCTCTGCATCTTCCTCATCACACTCCCAGTTGTAGCAGTATTCATTCAAGCTCTGCAAACACAGGAGAATCATTCATCTTGTACTAGCAGCTTTCATGAGAATTCCGCTGAGCCCTGTAGAGTCCATGCTTCTGCCAGAGAGATAAAAGAAACCTAAAATGGCATGCAGGACTGTGGGAGATTTAAAAAACTGTTCCAGTACTATGGGACGGAATAGGTGTCACAGTTCAGAGCAACTGCATCTGTATTTCCCTAGTAGTCCAGCAAAGGAACCCACGCTCAGGCTTCTGACTCCCCAGCTGTTGCCTTTTTTTGGGTGGAAACCCAAGTCTCTCTCCCTCCCGACTGGGCTATTTCCAGGCTCAGCAGTTCCCTGCTTTCATTGTGTTATGCCCAGTATAAGACAGTTGGCCTAAGCAAGCCTACTTTGCATCTTCCCTTCAGAGATGACACATGGTGTAACTCCCAACATTTATAAGTTACCACACACCACTGCCTATGAAAGCCTATTTTATTATTAAGGTAACAGCACTACAGACAAAACATTAAAAACAACAACGTAACTTACATGTATGGTAATAAGCTTACTAGAGATCACCCCAACTATCTCTGGCAGCTGAGTCGTTCAAACCCCCAAAAGGGGTCTCAGTGGTCACTAGGTCATAACAGCACTAGCTCAAAACTAGGACATCATGAAAATTTAGTCCCTCTGTTATACAGTTTGGAGATCTTAGAACTGGAGATTTCTGGAGCAGGTAATCAATAGATACTCAGTTTCTTTCCTCAGGGTGTAGCTTCAAAGGGAGGGATTCAATGTGGGTCATTTGCATTCCCCTCACCCCAAGTAATTCCCAGGAAATCCACTTCAAACACATTGTCCCAAAAAGTCCTTTGAAATTCCACACATCTTCCAGAGATTGCATTAATCCTGTCTTCCTGCTAAAGGAAATTCCATACAATCTCACAACAGTAAATAAACATTGCATTTTTAATACAATTGACCCCAAGTTATTAAATGCAATTCAATAAAGTTTAACTCAATCCCATAAGCTTTGCTCAAGATATTGCAGGATACTGTCATATCTGTCACACTAGGCATTATGGGATGGAGAAAGCGGCATGATAGAAACTCAATCCCTACTCCCAGAAATCCCTGGGTGAACTGGAGGCATCCCAGGAATTAAGGTGGATGGTGTCTCTGGGTACTCTGGGATGCCTACCTGTCATGCACCGCATTTTATGTCAATGAAACCATTCACAGTGAGGAAACACACCACTTAGGCAAGCACCCAAGTGTGCACATGTATGAGTGACATATTACAGTTGGCAGCTATTCAGCAACATAACTTGTGTTGACAAAACTTTGTACTGTAATGTAGACATGGCCATAAACTGTCAGACGGAAGTAGAGTAAACTGAAATCATAGTGCAGTGCTGCAGCAAGCCAGCAGAGAGTGTCTGAATTCAAAAGGCGAAAGGACAGAAAGTAAAAAGAAACTTGAATTTTGATGCAGTGAGCAGATGTAAGTCAACAAGTAGTATCCAGACCAAGGGATGCTAATGAAAGAGAAACACAGTGTCAAGTTATTGTAGTTAGCTTATTCCATTCTTCAATAGGAAACTTTTACACATATACTCCATACGTTTACCAAAAAGGCAGTTCAAATAGCAGGATTTTTTCACACTGCTCAGAAGCCAGATCTCCTGATGAATATGGACTAACTTAGAATGGATTTGTAGGGTCTTTCTGGTCCTCTTTTATGGATATTAATCACTTCATGGGGCTTTGAGTCGTAGAGGAGGGGGGACAACAAGGTAAAATAGTGACTGCACACTGATGTCTACTTAAGTCCACCTCTCCCTCAGACAAGATCTATTCTTGGACAGTTTTGTCATTTAAAGATAATTATAAAACTAACACTTAACACTCACAAAAGCAAAGAGGTTAAGGCACACCACAAAAGCGGACTTGCACAAGGAATGGTCAAATATCCAATAAGCTATACCAATACGCTCCCAGTAGCCTTCCCAAGAGATGCAGTCAGAACATTACCCTGCAGTCTTAACTATTTCCTTCTTTAAACCCTGTGACATCCAGCCCTGTGATAGATTGCTAACTCCTACTCCTCTGCAATATTAATACACTATACTTACGATACCACATAATGCATAGAATCACTGGAACAGGCACATAGTGGTGGATACATGTTTTTCTTTTCCGTTTTTATTTAAGTTTCTTTTCAAAAGTTTTGAAAATTGTTTTATATTCTTTAAAATATTAATTTTTCCACAGGAGAGGTACAATTTCAAACTATGTTCCCATACCAAATTAAGTTAATTTTGTTCTCTACTACTGAGATCCTTTTTATCCTATTTTTTAAAAGTAATTTGTCTCTCACACAGTGTGTTCTACGCTGGTTCAGACTGGATTTTTTTCTATTTCTTTTTTAATGTCTCTGATTAATCATTATTCTTTCCCAAGTGTTAATATGGTCAGAATCTTTCATTTCAGTCTGAGAACTCTCCATTCTTTCTTGAGTATTTTTAAAAGGGTCTGAATTTTTTCCTGTCTTGGATACTACAGTACATGATAGGTGACTTAGAAATACCTAACTGCCAATTTTAAACATATTTGGATCATAATGTATTTGCCAATATGAAATTATTAGTGTAAATATCCAAAATTCCACATGCAATTCTCTATATTTATCAGATTAGATTAATACAGGCAGTATCAAGTTAAAACATATTAGAGAATATTCCTTATTTAAGAGCAGATCAGTCTCTTTCTCTCCCTCTTTTCAGAACTCCTTTTGGTTGCAGCTATATTTGAAGATATTTTCAAGGTCCTGAATCACATGTACTATTGTTCATACCCTATTTCAAAACATGACCTCACTTAGAGTTGAGCTTATTTCGAGTCATTAATATAGTAGCTCAACAACACTTAAAACGCCCCACTTGGTGTTTATTCTGCAAACCTGGAGATCTGAAACATTTATACAAACTCTTGCAGCCTTGAGCCTCAGATATTTTCAGATCCTCTGAATTGAACATACACAAGGCCATTCCGTCATAAAATTAAAGTCACTGTTTAAAATTTGAGGCTAATAATTTTGAAAAAAAGGAATTTATTCTATTTGCATCAATAGACTTAATAGTATTTATTTTTAATTCAAATTCATTTTGAACTAATCCAAAAAAAGCATCTTGAAGTACCAAATTTATATCTATATTTTCATAATGGAAATGGCTTTACATATTTTCAAAATTGCTCTTTTTTTAGGAATTGCTCTCAAACTGAAAGTTAATGCAAGTTTCCCAGCCAAAATGTTATTTCAATTATAGATAATAATAAGGTTTGTACTCAACATATTTTGTTTTACATATTTTAGTGAATAAAGCTATTTGGACCACAGGCAACCATTAAATTAAATATACAAAAAAAAAACCCAAAGTGTGTTGTGCTTAGTACAGTTCATATCTCCAAGAAGGTCGCAAGTTATCTGCACTGCAGAAATGGGGCCAGATTATTCCCTGATTTCTAATGGTGTTAATCCTGGAGTAAATCCATGATTTCAAGAGATACTCCAGATTTCTGCTGCTACAAGTGAGGGAAGAAGTCAGACCATGAAATAAAGTGATGTTGCTCAGACTAAACGGCATTGTACTATCAACTATTTGTTCCTATTTCTCTCCTCATTCTCTTCACTACCATTCCACAGACACATTATCTCAAAAAATGACAGAATCAAAAACAATGATTCCAGCTGGACTGCTGCATATAATTACTTCTTTTAAAAGAACTGGTATTGTATCATTCTGAACAGAAGGCATTTCTTGATAAAAGTAGATCACTTCAGGTTTCTAAGAACATCTTTAAGAACTAAAAAGCTGAACTCATATTAGCACCTGCCAACTCCTGCTAAATAAAAATCCTTTCGGACATAAAAATATTTTAGCTAATTTGCAAAAAGCATCTCTGTAATCTAACATACACCAATCTATTCAGTTTAATTCCACAATCAATCCTAATCCAAGTATCTCAATAACCAATAAACTAAAAAGAACAAGTCCAGATTTTAGCATAAAAATAACTGAATACCCCTGCCTCGGTTTACCTTGATCTGTTAACGTGTCAACATTACAAATGACCTTTTCTTCACTAGGATTTTACCTCATGTTAGTTAATGCGTGTTAGCTAATGGATGGTAAGAACACACCTTTGTTCCTTGTGAAGATGAACCTTTGAAGACAGAATCATACTTGTTAATTACTGGCACAAGACTTGGCTCCACCCAGTCATGAGTTTTTCCACAGTTATGATACACTAACTATCCCAATCAGACAAGCTGTTCTAACTCAAATTATATAATAAACCCGACTGAATGACCACAAGAGAACACTCGATCAACTCCTGCTGTGAAAAATAACAACAACAAAAAACAACACAAAAAACAAACAACTGCCCGTATCCCCATCCCACCTTTTATTTTTTCCTAATAACACTGAGTGAACCTGCAACAGTATTTCAAATCCTGTGTTAAATATATATAGTAGAAAAAACACACATTGCCTGCAAGTACTTTGCCACAAACACAGATATTATCATAAGGATTGGAATAAATCTGTGTCACCACCTTCAACCTAGGCTTGTGCCCCTCCTGGCTGGCCAATACCAGTGGAGAATGCCTTGGCCTACTGCTAACAGTAACAGTCAATGCCTCTTTCTGAGACAACACTGAAATAGGTGGTAGTCCCAGTGTCAAGAAACACTAGATGCCAGTGACCTCACCATCTACTATTCAGTGTTGAAATCTTTATTCCTGGGCAAGATTTTAATCAAGAATATGACAGTAAACTAAATGTAGCAACACCTGGTCTCCATTGGTATTCAAACCCCACTCAACCTGGCTTAACCCCAGGTCATGCAACAGCAACAGCACCATTTGCACTGATGGATAACTATTTCACCTCTGCCATCGCTGAAGAAAAGGTGGTACTACTCTGCCATCTGACATGGATCATGGGGTACTGCTGCCCAGCTACATGTGCTGGCAAGAGTCAACTGAATCACACTAAGCTCACTATACTCATTCTTTTCCAATAGATCCAAAGGAGTTAGGATAGACAGCTACTGCTCTTGACCAAGAGTTTTGGTGTGTGGAGCCCCACAGAGCTCAGTCTTCTCACTGCTCTTATTTAATATTTCCATACCACATTAGAGAAACATTTTGAGATGAAACAAGTTGCAACACGAATGATATCCCAGTGACACACAGCTCTATTTATCTTTTTCATCCAGTGCAGACAGCATTCCCGCCCAGATATTGAAATGGATGAAGGAGACAGAAGCCTGAATTTGGAACAAGTGGCTCAACTGAAACAAGACTGAAGTGAGACTAACTACAAATGTTTTAAAGAACCAGTGAACACCATGGTCTCACTCTGCATCAGGGGCATCTGATCACATTAAAAAAATGTGTAGTCATGGGATCCTACTGGAATCAGCATTGTCACTGAATAATAAAGTACCAGATGCTTGTTTTCAGAAACCAGAAAACTTTTTATCAATACATTAGAAGCAAAAGGAAGACCAAGGACAGGGTAGGCCCACTACTCAGTGAGGAGGGAGAAACAGTAACAGGAAACTTGGAAATGGCAGAGATGCTTAATGACTTCTTTGTTTCGGTCTTCACCGAGAAGTCTGAAGGAATGCCTAATATAGTGAATGCTAATGGGAAGGGGGAAGGTTTAGAAGATAAAATAAAAAAAGAACAAGTTAAAAATCACTTACATAAGTTAGATGCCTGCAAGTCACCAGGACCTGATGAAATGCATCCTAGAATACTCAAGGAACTAATAGAGGAAGTATCTGAGCCTCTAGCTATTATCTTTGGTAAATCATGGGAAACAGGAGAGATTCCAGAAGACTGGAAAAGGGCATATATAGTGCCCATCTATAAAAAGGGAAATAAAAACAACCCAGGAAACTACAGACCAGTTAGTTTAACTTCTGTGCCAGGGAAAAGAATGGAGCAAGTAATTAAGGAAATCATCTGCAAACACTTTGAAGGTGGTAAGGTGATAGGGAATAGCCAGCATGGATTTGTAAAAAACAAATCATGTCAATCCAATCCGATAGCTTTCTTTGATAGGACAACGAGTCTTGTGGATAAGGGAGAAGCAGTGGATCTGGTATACCTAGACTTTAGTAAGGCATTTGATACGGTCTCGCATGATATTCTTATCAATAAACTAGGGAAATACAACTTATATGGGGCTACTATAAGGTGGGGTGCACAACTGGCTGGATAACCGTACTCGGAGAGTAGTTATTAATGGTTCCCAATCCTGCTGGAAAGGTATAACGAGTGGGGTTCCGCAAGGGTCTGTTTTGGGACCGGCTCTGTTCAATATCTTCATCAACAACTTGGATATTGGCATAGAAAGTACGCTTATTAAGTTTGCAGATGATACCAAACTGGGAGGGATTGCAACTGCGTTGGAGGATAGGGTCATAATTCAAAATGTTCTGGACAAATTGGAGAAATGGTCAGAGGTAAACAGGATAAAGTTTAATAAGGACAAATGCAAAGTGCTCCACTTAGGTAGGAACAATCAGTTTCACACATACAGAATGGGAGGAGACTGTCTAGGAAGGAGTACGGCAGAAAGGGATCTAGGGGTTATAGTGGACCACAAGCTAAATATGAGTCAACAGTGTGATGCTGTTGCAAAAAAGCAAACATGATTCTGGGCTGCATTAACAGGTGTGTTGTGAGCAAGACACAAGAAGTCATTCTTCCTCTCTACTCTGCGCTGGTTAGTCCTCAACTGGAGTATTGTGTCCAGTTCTGGGCACCGCATTTCAAGAAAGATGTGGAGAAATTGGAGAGGGTCCAGAGAAGAGCAACAAGAATGATTAAGGGTCTAGAGAACATGACCTATGAAGGAAGGCTGAAGGAATTGGGTTTGTTTAGTTTGGAAAAGAGAAGACTGAGAGGGGACATGATAGCAGTCTTCAGGTATCTAAAAGGGTGTCATAAGGAGGAGGGAGAAAACTTGTTCATCTTAGCCTCTAAAGATAGAACAAGAAGCAATGGGCTTAAACTGCAGCAAGGGAGGTTTAGGTTGGACATTAGGAAAAAGTTCCTAACTGTCAGGGTGGTTAAACACTGGAATAAACTGCCCAGGGAGGTTGTGGAATCTCCATCTCTGGAGATATTTAAGAGTAGGTTAGATAAATGTCTATCAGGGATGGTCTAGACAGTATCTGGTCCTGCCATGAGGGCAGGGGGCTGGACTCGACCTCTCGAGGTCCCTTCCAGCCCTAGAATCTATGCTGTCACAGGAACCATTTCCAACTAAATGACAACTACAATCATTCCTCTCATACAACAGATCTACCACAGTATTTCGTACGCCTGTCACCTCAAGGCTAGACTACTGTAGCTCAATGAGAAGCTTCATAAAATGTTCAAAAAGAAGCTATAACTGTGCAGTCTCCTAAGCAGAATGAGCCAAATACAGCATATCACTGCTGTTCTCTGCAACACACATCTGCTCCCCCATTCACTACCAGACCCACTTAAAGATTCTTGCACTGAAGTCCTTAAAAGACATCTACCTTAACAGCTATAATCATTCAGTATAGTCTAATTAACATAAATAGGTATAAACTCCAGTAGAGAGAGGTAAAGCTCTTTCAACAAGACAAGAGGTTCAAAACTCTGGAACAACTGCCCAATGGAGATCAGAGTCCTAACCTTAC
Organism: Chelydra serpentina; assembly: GCA_037349315.1. Taxonomy (NCBI): domain Eukaryota; kingdom Metazoa; phylum Chordata; order Testudines; family Chelydridae; genus Chelydra; species Chelydra serpentina. Next base: position 54,295,671 of record JBAIAC010000010.1, read on the forward strand.
TATCCTCAGGTCATACTGTAAGATTCAACTCTTTTCCCCAAAGAACTACAGCAGAAGATAGCCTGGCAGCGTGCTCAAGAGGAGGGAAGATAACTGTCTGCCCTTCTGGACAGTTCTGACTTTTTTAATATATAGTTCTCTGGCCAAATGTTGAGGAACTAACTGAAAGGTAAAGAGCTCTTGGAAATGAGCTTACCTCCTCTGGTTTACCAGATTTTTGCTTCTTTAAACCTCACACATACAACCATTCTGCAAATGGGAGTTATGTCAGCTCTAGAAATGACAAACTGTTTAATGCCCCTAGAAATGGTGTGTGTTTGGAAAATACTGAGGAAAACTGACTCAAAAGATCATCCTCACAAAGGCCTGTGACTTTGTTCGCTTTAATTTAAACAAAACTTGAAAGTTTAGGTGAAGGAAGGTGAATGTGTAGGCACTCCCAACATAGCCAGGGTTTTTATTTTATTAAAAGATACTTGATACATCTTCAGTTCATGCATGATCCCTTCACTGTTGTTTGTCAGTTGATTGTCTGCTTTTGAAGTTGTAAGGCTGAGCCATTTGCCTCTCCATCCTGATCAATAAAAATGTTAGCAAGCCAATATCAAAAAGGCCCGTTAGCAAGGGAAGAAGATGGAGAATCTGAAATTTCAGCCGTGGTCCAATAGGAAGTAATTTTCCTCTGCTTACTGGCTACATCAGGATGCCTAGGATACTCTCAGAACATGTTCAGTGTATATGGTGTTAGCTCTCCTCCCCAGATACACTCAGGAAAACATGTCCCATACATGACAACTGGACTGTAAGGACTCAGACACTGTGTACTGGTGGTAGAGAATGCATAATCAGATGTTTCATGTCTATATTCCCCCCACTAACCAGGATTAGCCTATCCAGCAGCGGAACACACTAGGGCTACAAAGCTCTTGAGGGCCAGCAGCCAAAGATGTTATTTTTTACAGGATTAACTCTTTAAAATTGCAACCAATTCCATGATTATTATTAAATCAGAATTGCTGTGTGTAGGCTTATCGTTGTAAGTCAAAATACTACCGTAAGCCTTCTAAGGGTACGTCTACACTCCAATTAAACACCTACGCCTGGCCTGTGCCAGCTGACTCAGGCTCGAGCTAAGGGGCTGTTTCATTGCAGTGTAGATGTTCTGGCGTGGGCTGCAGCCCGATCTCTGGGACCTTCACCCCTCACAGGGTCCTAGAACCTGGGCTCCAGCCTGAGCTGAAACATTTACACCACAATTAAACAGCCCCTTAGCCTGAGCCCCAGAAACCATAGGCTTTTAATTGCAGTGTAGACATACCCTAAGTATGACCTTACAGCAAAGGTCAAGTGCATCAGTCATCTCTGACTTTACATGCAAAAAGTGTTCTATGAAGAGAAAAGAAAAATAACATCAGACAGCGATGATAGTGGAGCTATCTCCAGTAGGTTTTACCATGCTATTCTCCAGTAGGTTTTACCATGCTATTAAGGTGTCAGACTGCCAACCCAGGGAGGGAACAGTTGTCCTTCTTGAGGTTGGGTGCTAGCTAAATTGAGGAGGTAAAGTGCCACTGACAGCATAGCCAGCGGGTGGCTGAAGAAATGGCTAAAACAACACAAATAAATGGGCCTCAGTTCCTTGCGCGTTCCTCGATCTGTTCTACAGCAGCGGTACGGAGTTTGATCAACGAGAGGTTGCTAAGAATCTCAGGGCCCAGAAAAAGGATTGCCCTCTCAGTGTGTACCTACAACTGTAGGACACTGATGAGAGATGACTCGATCAACCATTTAATAGAGGAGAAGGCAAGGCCAGCCTGCGACGTCCTTGGTCTCTGCGAAACATGAAGAAGAAAGGAGATGGAAGCGAAGTGGAGAGATGGAAGCACCATCACATTGGGAAAAGTAACACTGGCTTAAGAAGAAGAACAAGAGAAGGTGGATCATGCCCAATGCGAAGAACAAGAACGAGACGGACTATATTCTGAACGATAAGCAGCACATCGTACAAAACATCTCAGTAGTGCAATCATTCAACACTGGTACTGACCATCGCTTGCTTAGAGCGAGGCTTCAACGAAAAGGTGGAGAAGAAAGCGCTACTGATGGCAAATCAGAGACAGCGGCCGAAAATATTCTACGAGGCAATTCTGAAAGCGAACATCTCCAAGGAAGACTGGAGTCTCATAGAATGCTGTGAAGAAGACTATAAAAACTTCACTGATAAACTGAGGCAATGCGTGAAATTAGCCAAGAAAGGCCGAAAAGAGCAAAGGTAAGAATCTCGTAGGAAACAAGAAACTTGCTAAAGAAATGGAGGAATATGAAGAGAAATGATGGCAACAAACTCAAGTACGCCCTCCTCTGCAAGCTGATAAGAAGACTAAATTAGGACTTTGAGAAGTAGTGAAATGAAAGGCTCTTAAAGATGGCTAAAGATCGCAAAAGCCTCAAAAAATGCAAATAGGAATTGACACTATACAGGTTGACAATAATGGCGCTGAAGAACAAGGATGGAAAAACAGTAATTGACAGAACAGGAATGGAAGCAGTCTGCAAAGATTTCTGCACCGAACTGTTCGTGTCTCAAATAAATGTCCCACTACCAACACTTCAACAGACCAATGAGCACATACTTCCAGTCCTCATCAGCGAAGTTCGACATGCAGTTTATCAAATGAAGGAAGGAAAAATTCCAGGAAAAGATGGACTGACAACCGAAATAATAAGAACTGGAGGCCAAGACCTCTGGGAAATTCTTGCTAAGAGGTTTAGCCGTTACTTGGACTCCTTCCAACTAAGCGTTTCCAACACCATTTTGCTGTATAAGAAGGGTGATCGTGACGATCTAAAGAACTATTTTCCAATATGCCTACTTTCAATGTTTATATGCTGTTCACCCAAGTAATAACAAACCAACTCTCAAAGTTTGGATGAGCAGCAGCCAAGAGAGCAGGCAGGTTTTCGAAGGAATTTCAGTACTATGGACCATATCTTCATTATAAACCAGCTAATGGAGCACTCAAGGCAATACAAATTCCCTTCATGCATTGCCTTCGTCGACTATGAAAAAGCATTCGACAGTGTAGAGATGAATGCAGTTCTCAAAGTTCTTGCACAGCAGGGCATTGACACAAACTACATCAACCTATTAAAGGAAGCAAACTCTGACTGCACTATGTATATAACTCTGTTCGACACTCCCCTTCACACCCCAATCAAAAAAGTTGTGAAGCAAGGAGACACAGTTTCACCGAAATTCTTCACAGCCTGCCTCGAAATGGTAATGAGGTGGATGAACTGGAAGGGTGGAATTAGTCAAAGAAGAGCAGTTAAACCACCTCACATTCATGGACGATATTGTGCTGATTGCCGAGAACACTATCAAACTACAGAAAATGCTACGAGAACTCAACACAAAAAGCAGCCAAGTTGGACTAAAAATGAATGGCTCCAAAACAAAATTTATGCAGCCTGATTCCTTGCCAAAAGCCCAAATAATAGTTAAGGGAGAACAAATTGAAGAAGAAGTCAAGCAATACGTTTATCTGGGCCAAGAAATGAACATGATCAGGAAGGCGAACTCTCACAAAGAAAGAAAGCTGGCTGCCATGCATTCAATTCTATCAAGGATGTCCTTCAAGGAAAAAATCAACAAGGCAACACATGCCAACCTCTTCAATGCAACAGTACTGCCAGCGATATTGTACAGCAGTGAAACATGGGTGCTGACAAAGGTAGAGCAGCAACAACTGGCTGTCATGGAGAGGGCGATGGAAAGAAGAATTTTGGGGATTTCAATCCGCAACCGAGTCCTCAGTGAAGTGATCAAACAGCAGAGTGGAGTGCAGGACGTTGCTGTTGCTGGTACAGTAAAATGCGATGGGCCGGGCATATAGCTAGGCTCACTGTCAGTTGATGGACTGCAGCTGTCGCCGAGTGGTATCCACGGGAACTGAAACAACCATTTGGCCAACCTCCAAAGAGATGGGAAGATTTTATTGTCAAAAGGCATGGCTGCACATGGAGAAGGAAGGCCAGAATAAGAGAAGAATGGAAGGCACATTGTGATTGGCGCAATTTACATGAGGGCTGAAGGACTGATCGATCAAGGTGAGATAGGAGGCCAAACTCAGCCAGTAAAAAAGTTAAATTAAACTTTTTAAAGTTAACATGGGAACAAGTGTATAAATTATTATTCTAGAATAAATTTGGTTGCCCTTTTATTACTTTACCTATTTTAATATATACCATGGAACATCTCATTTAGTTCAACAGAGCACCACGCAATTCCCAACATTTATTAAAAATGCATATAGATCATTAAACTAAAAGCTCCTGCATACCAACCTCATGGAGAAGGCAAAAGAAATTCCAGTTTATTCCTACATCAACTGGCCTTCAGATATAGATCTTTGGCATCGTGGAGTATGTCTACAAAGGATTTCCCCTGACCTACACTAGTAAGACGTGTATGACTCCATCCCCCTGCATCTATGTGAACACAAGAAGATCTAAGCACCACAGCACATGCCCTCTGGATATGGAATATAGGAGATACCCTTTGTGGGTAATTTTAAGGGAAAAAATATCCCTTCCTCTGCTGGTAGCCCAAACACTGATTTTCAAGTGTTTGCTTTTGGACTCAGAAGCAGAATTAAAAAGGAATTATGGAAATCTAGGGACTTAAGTACACATCCACATACCTAGAATTGCAATAGAATGTTCAAAGTAGAGGTACGTTTTCAGGTAGTGTCCCTCGTTTTGGAAACAGTCTTCAATTTTTTAATTATTTTATTTATTTATTTATTTATTTAAATCCCAGAATTGGCATTTTTCAAAGAAATGCCCTGGAAAGTGATGGGTTAGTCCACGAGCTGGAGAAAGTGAAACCATGATCTGGTAAATAGCAGTGTAAATAGTAATGATGTAGGTCCAATATTTCAGTTTTGTTTAAAAAATATTTTACAAAGCTTAAAATGAATTAGAATCTTGGCATTAATTGAAAAATATTAATTACAAAGTTTGTTATGACAAACGTTTGCCCACAGTGTTTACAACTCAAGCACTCCAGCATTCTGCTTATGCACATGGACCAGAAACTGACTAGGCCTTTTTGTCAAAGCTCAGTGAAATACAAAAGCAGACAGCATATGTGACAAAAAGTACATTTAATTTAGTTTTATAATTCTTTTAGTTTTAATAACTTGATTATTATTATGGTGTGGTAGGCTTTCTAGGGGCTGTCCATGAACTACATAACACATTTTTTGGTTATTTTCATGACCCACTTTCCTCCCCTGATAACACTGAAACAAACATGCAAAATTAAGGACTCACCCACCCCTAATGTGTTACATAATTTATGGACAGCTGCTTATAAACTGAAAGCAAAGAACGTAGCTCCATGCAGGAACAGGAATCTGATTGCAGAACTGGGGCCAAAGTTAGTAACAAAGAAAGATTTTTTTAAACTTGACAGTATCTCTTTAAACATATCCATGTAGACAGAACATTTATATAAAAAATATAAGTTTTGAGGAGAAACATTTAAAGCGGTTTTCTCTAATCACCATAAGCCTCACCTTTGACAGAAGACTGTTTGGACTGATACTGTAGCCTTTAAGGCTCTCATGCAACTTCTGCAAGCACTGTATGACTCTTCGTTGTTGTTCATCATTCCGCAGCTCTTCTGCTTTGATCAGAAAGCCATAGTGTTCTAAAGGTCCATTGCAAACCAACAAGGCCCTAGAGTTAGCATCTGCTAGAGTATTAGGGGCTATGTTCTCAGCTGCCTGAATTGTGTATGCTGTAAAATAAGAAATAATTAACTGTTAATAGAAAGGTTCTCAAAGTTGTCTTATTATATTCTTAAACAATATACACATATACACAAATTATGTTATTCAAAAATGGCTATCTGCTACTTTAAATAAGTAATAACAGAACAGTATAACAAAATTTTGTTTAACAACATATTTCTGTGGCAAGTTTTGATTTTGCTGAAACATTTTCTGACAGAAAACAGCATTGTGTCAGAAAAATTTTGACCAGCTCCACCCCAACAAAACACTGACAACTAGACAGTTCTCTATATCAGGGCAATCCTCAGATCAGTCTGGATGGTCCACTAGAAATCACCATTCCTGGAGGCAAACCCCAACTATTCCTAGACTGGACCTGTGAGTTTGGATCCTGTGAAGTTTCTTCAGGGCTGTCTTCCCTCTACACTATGTGAGGAGAGTTGGTGCTACGGGAGTTTTGATTTGAAGGGAAGCCAGTGCCCCCATCAAACCTACGGAGCCCCAGTTCCTATTGGATACCCCAAGATTATAGAACAAGTAGCAGCATGAAACCTAAATGTATGGAAGGAAATGTTATCTGGTGCCGTACAGTTTCTGAACACAGGGCTGAAGGCATCTGTAATAGAGCTCTCCCTTAGTAGACCATAACAGGCTCTCCTTAAAGATGGGCATCTTTGTGCCTTGGACTTCACCTGTTCTGTCTTGCCAAACAGCAACAGAAGCGGAAAGTCTCTTGGGATGGAAAGTAAAAGGCTTCCTCATTTACAGACATGGGAGATAGCGAGCATGGGTAAGCGCTGATAGAGGGTTCTGTGGGAGAAACCACTCATGGCTGTCCCAAAATAAACATTCAAAGGCAAGGTTTATGAAAGAGGAGCCCTGCTGCATCTTCACCACCAGACGGACAAGATCTGGTGGGTGACAGAAGAGGAATGGCTGAGTCCCAAAACCTGGGTGACATGTCTGGTGTTGGGACTGCTTCCAGTATCTACAAGAAAAGATGTAATCCCACTAGAAACAGATTCGGAGAGAGGTCAGGAGTCAAACTATGTTATTCCACTGCATCATCTACCCTACTACAATAAATTGATACACAGGGCCAGAATAGACTTTTCACTCATCCAGTATAAGACTCTGCATTTTGCAGGACTGATCCGTATATCATTAACACTGCTTCTCTACTGATATCTGTTCTTGAACAGATCCAGAGAAGGGGATTCTTCATTATTATGAGCAACATGTAGCAAATGTACACCAGAATATTCTTCCTTCCTTATTCTTATGCTTCTTACTACTTCTTATTCTATCATTTTGTGGTAATGTCAATAATGCCGTCTTCATTTACGGTATATATCACTTCCCTGCAAGCTTTTATTTTCCAGAGTGTAGAAATTGGGCTCTGTCCATTTCTCTTCCTGACTCACCCTCTAATATTTGTATTATATTTCACAAATTCTGTGTTTCCTCTATTTCCCTCCACACTCAAAAGTATCCTTCTTAAACTGTGAGGATTACACTTAATTTTTCTGATATGGTCACAACAGTGTGCAAAGCCATATCATATTCCTCTAATTTTACATGAAATCTGTATTTATACAAAAACAGAATTGGCTTTTCTCACAAGAGTGCTACATTCCAAGCTTGTTTGTTTTGTTATACACTGTCATTCTCTCTTCTTAAATTCACTGCTTTCTAGAGATCTGCCTCCAGTTTGTATCAGTATTTTTATTTCTGTTCCTAAAATATATGTATTCAAATTTAATCTCATTTTATTGCATGCAGCCAATTTTGCTGCCCTGCTGGCTGTCTACTACCCAAATACTACTGATCAACATGCCAGAAAATATTGATAATGAAATAAAGTGAAAGAAACCTCTTACTAACAGAGAATAAAAAACAAAACCTGAAGCAAAGAAGAAAACATGAACTTAGGGCTTGAAAAATCCATTTACAAGTACAAAAATTTTCCTGGCAAGCGAGGAACCTAAGAGCAACTTCTGCTGCATCTAATCTTTCTTTTTTTAGAATATTGTTTATTGTTGCAAAGATCACCATTTGAATGTAAACCAAACATAAAACAATTCAGTGATATCTTCCTACATTTGTCATAGACAATTCCAGTCCCTCAGTTTTGCCAACCTACAGCACAGTGAAAATTAAATTGAACCTTTTCAGTTTTTCCTGCTGCTATTCAGAAACTTATCGCAGCACTGAAACTGATCAATCAGTTTTGATTAGGGCTGTAAAGCAATTAAAAAAATTAATCGCGATTAATCGCAGTTAAACAATAATAGAATACCATATATCTAAATATTTTTGGATGTTTTCTACATTTTCAAATATATTGATTTCAATTACGACACAAAATACAAAGTGTACAGTGCTCACTTTATATTTATTTTTTATTACAAATGTTTGGGGTGTAAAAAACAAAATAGTATTTTTCAATTCACCTAATACAAGTACTGTAGTGCAATCTCTTTATCATGAAAGTTGAACTTAAAAATGTAGAATTATGTACAAAAAATAACTGCATTCAGAAATAAATCAATGTAAAACTTTAGCGCCTACAAGTCCACTCAGTCCTATTTCTTGTTCAGCCAATCGCTCGGACAAACAAGTTTGTTTACATTTGCAGGAGATAATGCTGCCTGCTTCTTGTTCACAATGTCACCTGAAAGTAAGAAGAGTTGTTCTCATGGCACTGTTGTAGCCAGCATCGCAAGATATTTACACGCCACATGAGCTAAAGATTCATATGTCCCTTCATACTTCAACCACCATTCCAGAGAACATGCATCCATGCTGATGACGGGTTCTGCTCAATAACAATCCAAAGCAGTGTGGAGCGAAGCATGTTCATTTTCATCATCATGAGTCAGATGCCACCAGCAGAAGGTTGATTTTCCTTTTTGGTAGTTTTGGTTCTGTAGTTTCCGCATCAGAGTGTTGCTCTTTTAAGACTTCTGAAAGCCTCATCCCACACCTCATCCCTCTCAGATTTTGGAAGGCACTTCAGATTCTTAAACCTTGGGTCAAGTGCTGTAGCTATCTTTAGAAATCTCACATTGGTGCCTGTAGTGGGGCAGCTGCCTCACTCCGATAGGCAGGGGTTAAAAGCAGCCAAGCTAGGCTGATTAGGGAAGCAGCCACAGCTGTGACCAGCTCAATCAGGGTCCCACTGGCCCTTATAAGAGGGCTAGGGGCCAGAAGCTGAGAGTCTCACTCTAGCCCGGGAGTCTCACTCTAGCCCTGGAGTGGGAAGGGCTAGCTGCATGGAAGCAGGGTATCTGAAGCAGAGCAGAGCAGTGCTGGGGAAGGGCAAAGGGAGCTGGGAAGCTCCAGCCTGGTAAACCCCCAGGCTGCAGGCCTTGTTTAAGGCCAAAAGGTACTGGGGCTGAAGAGGGGCAGCCTGGGGATAGGCAAAGGCAGCAGGTCCTAACCCCTTGCCAATGATGAGTGGCCATGACAAACTGCAGTCTGCCTCAGTGAGCGGGGGCTAGATGATGACTGGCAGTAGCCACTGAGGCAAGGTGGGTTTAGAAGGTTGGGGTTTCCCCTGGGAGGGGAGATCCAGAGTGTAGGGGTACTGCTGGGGCAGAACCCCTACACTCTGGCCTGCAGAGGGCACTCCATATGCTGGAAAAGAGCTAATTCCCAGACGACCAGCAGGAGGCGCCGCGCCAGTGAGTCTTCGTTTCGCTACAGGGCCGTCTTTGCATTTTGTCAAATCTGCAGCAAAAGTGTTCTTAAAATGAACATGTACTGAGTCATCATTCGAGACTACTATAATATGAAATATATGGCGGAATGCGGGTAAAACAGAGCCAGAGGCACACAATTCTCCCCCAAGGAGTTCAGTCACAAATTTAATTAACTCATTTTTTTTAGCATGGAAGCGTGTCCTCTGGAATGGTGGCCAAAGCATGAAGGGGCATACAAACATTTAGCATACCTGGCAAGTAAATACCTTGCAATGCTGGCTACAAAAGTCCCATGCGAACGCCTGTTCTCACTTTCTGGTGGCATTGTAAATAAGAAGTGGGCAGCATTATCTCTCGTAAATGTAAACAAACTTGTCTTAGTGATTGGCTGAATGAGAAGTAGGACTGAGTGCACTTGTAGACTCTAAAGTTTTGCATTGTTTCATTTTTGTTATGTAGTTATGCAGTTATGTAACCAAAAAAAACCCCTACATCTGTAAGTTCCCGGCCAATGGGAGCTGCGGGAAGCAGTTAGCCGGAGCGCCAGGGGCTTACCCTGAGCAAGCTGCGGACCGAGTTTGGAAACCACTGCTGTAAGAGCTTGGGCCAGGTATGAAAAAAATCATCAGTGTCATACCTAGAAATACTCATTTAAAACCCCAGATATGTAAGTAGGTCAGGAAATGTCTAGAGAGATGCAATTAGGTTTATCCCTTTATTTCGTTATGGCTTGTGGATTCTTCTGTGCTAACCCCAGGTGCTTTTCTTATGCTTGTAACCTTTAAGCTGGACCTCAAGAAAGCTATTCTTGGTACTTAATCTTTGTAGTTGCTCTTTTAAAAATCTAGCAATAGCTTGAGTTCCCAGATGTATTTCTCTTTTTTTAATTAATAAAATTTACCTTTTTAAAGAACAGAACTGGATTTTTGTGTCTTAAGAGGTTTGTGCATATGTTGTTTAATTAGCTGGTGGGAACAACTGATTTCCTTTTTTTCCCCTCTCAGCTCTTCCCCGGGGTGTGTGTGAAAGGGCTTGAGGGTACTCCACAGGAAGGAATTCCCAAGTGCCCCTTCCTGGGCTCTCACAGGGGTTCTGCACTTGGGTTGTGGCAGCATCTACCAATCCCAGGTCAGAGAAAAGCTGTAACCTTGGGAGTTTAATATAAGCCTGGAATGGCCAGTATTAATTTTTAGAATCCTTGCGGGCTCCCACCTTCTGCACTCAAAGTGCCAGAGCTGGGAATTAGCCTTGACAAGAGTTTTAAGGAGGAATTAGTTTTGCAGCTGTTTAATGAGAGAGCGCTCCTCCACAGCATGAAGGGAAGGACAGGACAAAGAATGAATTTGAAAATGTAATGTGTGGACAATGGAGCCTGGCATCATGGGCTGACTGGAGGTAGGAGCTGACATCTCAATAGTGAGCGACAGTGAATGAGGGGCAATAGGTAGGCTGGAGATAGTCTGTGAAGAGCCTAAAAGAAGCCAAATAGCTTATGTTTGATGTAATAGAGTAGGGTGAACCAGTAGAGGGATGCAAAGAGAGAGATGACATGGTCAAAGAGATGAGCTAGGAGAATGATCTTTGCAACAGCATTCTGAATGGCAAGGCAAAACTGCATTTGTCCAGACCAGAGAACAGAATGTTCCAGTAATCGAGATGAGAGCCTGGATGAGTGTTTTAGCTATGACTGTTCTTTTCCCTTCAAAAGTTCTTTTCCCTTTATTAATTTGTATTCATTTATAAATGTGTCTGTATAGGGATGGAATAAAGGTCTATTTATGGAAACTTAATTCATCTTTATTAGTTCACAACATAAGGTGGCTGGGTCTGATATCATTCACAGATAACAGTAATAGGTGCTTTTGCAATGTTATATTACTACATTCACAGCACTCATTACAATGTTCAAACCAGGGTGCAAAAGAACAATGCCATGTAAAGCACACAACAGCAACATACATTACTATGACTCACTAATGAAATGGTCTTTCAAAGCCTCCCTGAATCGAATAGCTCCCTGTTGAGCTCCTGGTATCCAGCTGTTCAAAATCACCAGACAGCCATTCCACCTGCACCCTCAACCCCAGCAGAAACTTTCCCTCCTTTGCTTCACATATATTATGCAGGACACAGCAGGCAGCCATAGCCATTGGGACATTTTTTTCCCACTGAGGTCCAATCTCAAGAGTAGACAGCGCCAACGACCTTTCAAATAACTGAATGCACATTTAACTGTCATTTTGCATCTTCTTGATGCTGTTGAAGTGGCCGGTCTGTGGCTTCATGAGCCATGGGAGTAAGGGGTAGGATGGGTCTCCCAGAATCACTGTTGCCATTTCAATATCCCCATTGGTAATCCACCAGTCTGGAAAGCAAGCCCCTGTTTGCAGCTTTCTGAACAGTCCTGTGTTCTTAAAGATGCGTGTGTCATGACCAGCCCACACTGATGTCAGTAAAGCATCCATGGTGATCCACCAGTGCTTGCAATAACATAAAGAATCAGCCCTTTCTGTTATTGTACCCTGTGGCAAGGTGGTCTGGTGCCAAATGGGAATATACGTGCCATCATTGCCCCACTGCAGTTTGGGAACCCCATTGCTGCAAAACCATTCACTATGTCCTGCTCATTGCCCAGAGTCACAGTCCTTCATAGCAGGAGGCGATTGATGGCCCTGCACACTTGCATCACAATAACCCCCACAGTGGATTTCCCAATTCCAAATTGATTCCCGATTGATGGGTAGCAACTGAGTATTGCAAGTTTCCATAGAATGATCGCCACTCACTTGCTTCTCCACTGTCAGTGCAGATCTCACTTTGGTGTGGCTGTGCGAGAAGGCTGGGGGGAGAACTCTCCACACAGATCCAGGAATGTGGCCTTGCGCGTCCAAAAGTTCAGCACGCACTGCTCATCATCCCAAAGCACTGCATTATGATGTGATCCAGTCAGTGCTTGTTTCTTCAGCCCAGAACCAGTGCTCCACCATCTGCAGCTGCTCTGTGAATGATGCCAACAACTTTGAATTGTTTCTTTCTATGTCCCACAGTAATCTAGCCTCCAAGGAATTGTCATGTTCCCTGCGTCTCCTCTTGTGGCTCTGAAGGATCAGGTGCCCCTTGCTCACAACACTCATCACAATAGTGCCGAGGTGTGCAGGATCCATGTTTCTGACACAGGTGGCACCCAGCAAGGAGGGACATCCGGGTTTGTGGTGACATTTGAAAAAAGGTGCAAAACATTATGGGATACAAAGGAAATTATGGAATGGGGAACACTGCATTATAGAATGTTGATATCATGTTCCCAGTCATCCCTGGACGACTCATTTGGCCCCATGAGGTACTGCAAAACCATATCAAAACACCCTGCGCTAGATGGTGGTGAGTTCCACAGTGAAATACCTACCCTTTACGCACTGCTCTCCGAATCTATGCAAGCGCTGCTAGTGAGGACACACTGTCAATACAAGGAGTGTAGTGTAGACATGCAAAATCAATTTAATTATTGCAGCAGCTATATGCCGATGTACTTCGGTCAACACAATTTCGTAGTTAGACATGCCCTTAGAGATGTTATGCAGAAAGAATCTGAAAGATTTAGACATACCCTGGATGTGAGAACCTAGAGAGAAATCAAAGCCCAGGTTATGGGCCTCAGTGACAGGCAGGAAGGTAGTGTAGTCTGCTGTAATTGAGAAAGGGGGTAGCAGGGAGGATATCAGGTGTGGGGAAAAATTTAAAGCTTGTTTTAGCCATGCTGATGCTACATACAGAGGATAGGACAAGAAACAATGGGCTTAAATGGCAGCAAGGGAGGTTTAGGTTGGATATTAGGAAAAACTTCCTAACTGTCAGGGTGGTTAAGCACTGGAATAAATTGTCTAGGGAGGTTGTGGAATCTCCATTGTTGGAGATTTTTAAGAGAAGGTTAGACACCTTGTCAGGAATGGTCTAGATAATACTTAGTTCTGCAATGAGTGCAGGAGACTGGAATAGAGAACCTCTCGAGGTCCCTTCCAGTCCTATAATTCTCTGATTCTATAACTATGAGGAGATGTCAGAGAGACAGGCTGAGATTTTATTTGAACAGATGGAGAGAAGTCGGGAGTAGAGAGGAAGGTCTGTGAGTTATCTTCATAAAGATGGTAGTTGAATTTGTGTTGTGGCTAAGATTACCAAGAAATAAGGTGTAAAGGAAGAAGAGAAAGGAACCAAGAACAAAGCCCTGTGGAATCTCAGACGGAAAGTTGCAGTGTGTGATGATGGTGGTGGTGGTGGTGGTGCGGGAGGGAGGAGGAAGGATCCTCTGAAGGAGTGATTTCAGAGGCAGGAGGAGAACCAGGAAAGGACAGTCACAGAAGCCAAAGGAAGACAAGAATCCAAGAAGAGAATGACTGACTGTGTTAACATGTCTGACAAGTCAAGACAATTATGATGGAGTGCTGAGCTTTGATTAGGAAGAGGTCATTAGGGACTTTGGCAAGAGCAGTTTCAGTTGAGTGAAAGGGACAGAAGAAACAGGATTGGAGACCAGTCTCAGATAAAATTGGAGGAGAGCAACTTTGGACAGGGAAGAACCAGAGGAAAGTGAGAGGTTAATGAGAAGAGTAAGGGAGGGGAGGAGAGTGGATGCAAGGGAGACGATGGGACGCCTACAGCAGGCCTGCACAACATACGGCCCGCAGAGCCTTACTGTGCGGCCTGCGGGGGGGTAGAGCAAACAACTCAACTTTGGTGGGCGGGTTTTTTTGCTCAACAACTTTTGGGGCGGGAGAAGAGTTTCGGCCTTCAGCTGTTTTCTTCGGTGTAATATGGCCCTCACCGCTTTACGAGTTGTGCAGGCCTGGCCTACAGCATGCAGAGGGGTTAGAATACATGGGGCCTTGCTCATAATGCTTTCCGCTCATGCTAAAACTGGAAGGTATAAAAAAGCATAACCTAACATCATCTTCCTCTGTTTCATTCTTAAAGGAGATTCAGATGTGATCTCCTCTGCTGCTATGGGAAAAAGGTACCAAAAACAAAAAAAGGGCGGGGAAGAAAGAGAATTAATCTTCTGCTTCTGGTACGTATTACCCCTGTGGCTCAACAAAAGAAGCAAAATGAAATTAACAGGAATACAGTCAGTTACACTTGACTGCTACTTCCCCCAGGCCCTGTTGCAGAAACATTGAAAGTCAAATCACAGATGCAGTAGAAAAGAAAAAATGCTAAAATGGGATGGGTTGTAGGAATAAACAGAGGCTTGAAGAACAAATGTGGAGACTACAGAAATTTGGCACACAAAGCACCACTTGGTCCATCACAAAAAATGTTCATAATGATGCAAATGTAATCAAACTGTTTGCATTAGACTTCCTTTCAGCAAGGTTAACCATTGTATGGTCTTCCACTATGCCATTTTCATTTGTACAATGTGGTCAGAAATTGCTGGTGTAATAACACCAACCATTCAAAGAGTCTACTTTCCCACAGTGCATTGATCACTACTTAGGTGGTCTGCCTGCTCTATTTTCTTCATGGCAATACATAGAGTCATGTTTGCAGGAAGCAACGTACTGAACAAGTCATACTGCACACACTGCAGCTCATTCGCATATTATTTCACAGCAATCAACTTTTTTAAGTGTCTACTATAAGAAGACTTCTCCCCATGAAGATATTCACAAATCATGATCAAATCATTTCTTAAGCTTCTCTTGGTTAACCTAAATGGGGTTGAACTTCTTACAATTCTCACTTTAAAGCATGTTTTCCAGACCTCAAACCATTCTCACAGCTCTTTTCTGAACCCTTCCCAATTTTTCATCAGCACTGGATACAATATTCCAGGAATTCTCTCACTAATGCTGTTTGCAAAGGTAATACTACCTCCCTTCTACTCAATCTTCCCCTTCTTATACATCCAAGGATCTTGTTGGCTCCCTTAACCAAAGCAAAATACTGTGGGAAGTCAAGTTCAGTTGGTTTGCCTACCAAGATTTCTAAGTCCTTTTCAGAATCAATTTCTTCCAGAATACAATCCCCTAGCCCAGGGGTGGCCAACCTGAGCCTGAGAAGGAGCCAGAATTTACCAATGTACATTGCCAAAGTGCCACAGTAATACATCAGTAGTCCCCATCAGCCGTCCCCCCACACCCGCCAACTCCAGCACCTCCTGCCCGCCAGCAGCCCTGCTGATCAGCACCTCCCCCTCCCTCCCAGTGCCTCCTGCCGGCTGCGATCAGCTGTTTCACAGTGTACAGGAGGCTCTGGGGTGGAGGGGGGAGGAGCAAGGGTGCAGTATGTTCAGGAGAGGGGGCAGAAAGAGGCGGGGGCCTTGGGGTAAGGGATGGGGTAGGGTGGGGCTTGGGATTGAGCAGTGGAAAGTTGACACCTGTAGCTCCAGCCCCAGAGTCAGCACCTATGCAAGGAGCTGCATATTAACTTCTGAAGAGCCGCATGTGGCTCCGGAGCCACAGGTTGGCCACCCGTACCCTATCTTCTTTGTTCCTACATATATGATGTTACATTTGACTGTATACCTACACATGCTTTTCATATGAGCTCAGTTTACCAAACAATCGAGGCTGACCCGTCCTTATTCTTATTTATTACTCCGCTATTTACAGTTACCAGCTTCTGTTCTCCAAACTTAACAGAGAGTGATGAAGAGTGCAGTTCCTCATCTCCTGTGGCAGCCCCAGCTGGTGATCAATCTGTGGCTCACTGGTCAATAGTCTCACTTTGACAACCCACCCATAGTTTGTTAGACCTGAACTTGCAGTTGGCAACCTATGAGTGATCACCCACTGCGGAGTTACAGTGCTGGAGGCTTTACTGGCATGGGGGGAGAGGGGAAGGTACAAAACAGCAGGAGGCAGAGACTGCAGTCTCACTTAATGATCCATAACTGGATCCAGACCTGCAAAGGTATAGTAGGGGGATCGAGACAAGGGAGTCCCATGGCTGAGCCATTTCTGGGGCGGGGCGCTAAAGACGATGACAGGGCGAGGAGCAGAGAGGAGACAGCCAGTGAACTAAGGACGTTTGCCAGCGGAGGGAGCTGTCAGGTTGACGGTGTACTGTCAACTCTGACAACTATTGATTGTGTCAGTGGGAGGCAACCATACTAGCACTCAGTTGATTGAGATGCAATCAGGGTTTTACCTCTACAAATTACAGGGGTAACAATGATTGCGGCTGCCCTGATAATCAACTGAAGCATTTGTGTTTGGACACAAGTGTATTTCAATCAATTGAGGGGGAGCAACTGCTGTTTATGCTTGTAAATTTCTCCAGTACAGACAAGGACTCCGAATGTATGAGTTTAGGAACAGGGACCTCATCTCCTCATACGTCTGGGGCTTGGAAAACTTCCCCATGGTACACGTAGCCATAATGGGACACTGAGTGAGAAACGTGGTTTGTTCCTTGTGAGCAGGGCTACAGCTGCCCAGTCAAGTGTCAGTTACACAGAGACTCATTCTTTCCACTGCCGGGGGAAAGAGACACTGTCCTTTGCTCCTAGCTCTCTCTTTCCTTCTTGCACCAAGGAGTTAGCTGAGCCTCCCCGCCACTCTGCTGCGGCCTGGGGGTATCTCCGTGTAGCTTATGCGAAGCTGAGCAACTTACCTGCTGCTCAGACAAGGGAGAAGCCCCCCGACGCCGCTTCCGTCCCAGCAGCCGCGGAGGGCAGAGGCAGCGCCGCCCGCTCTACTCCCAGCCGCAGGGACGGGAGCGTCCCAGGCCCATCAGAGCCCGAGAGCCAGGGGAGTGAGCTGCGGGGACACCCCGCAGCGCTTCTTCTCCCTCCACCCCTGGCGGGGAAGGGCCACGTGGGGATACCCAGCCGGGGGGGAAGAGGGGGCCGAGCATCGCAGCGTGGGGCACCCCCGGCCCATCAGCCTCCCCAGCGATACGGGCAGAGCCGGCGCTGGCCCGGATCCCCCAGCGGCGAGGCGGCGCCGCCTGCACCCAGCCCGGGCTCCCCGCCCCCTCTGCGGCGGGCACTGACCTCTCCGCGGGGCCGCGGCCCGAGCCGGCAGCAGGCGGGCAGCGTGTCTAGCTGCGGTAACCAAGGGCGACACGGGCGCCGCCATCTTCCCGGCCACAGTCCGTCCTCCCCCCGCCCTTCAAAATAATTTCCCTGCGAGGGGAAGCGGACAGAGCCCTGCCCGGCCGGGCCGCTGCCGCCCTGCGTGACACCGAGCTCGGCCCCGCCCTCTCTCCCTCCGCTCGGCGCCGAGCCGCGTCCGGCAGGGACTACAAGCCCCAGCCTGCACCGCGCCACCTCCGCCCGCCAAGCGACACGGAGCGATGCGTGCTGGGAAATGTAGTTTATTCTGGGCTGCAGGAATTGCTGGGTGGGGGCGCGCACTGTTTCGTGGCTGGGCCCGAGGTGAATGGCGTCCCTGGGAGTTATCGGCAGCCCCCTCTCCCCGCGGTGCATTTGCTTGGTTACCCCTAGGAGGCTAGGACTGGTTCGGTTCACGTTGACTGAGGATGTCTGCACGTTGCCCAGGCAGAAGTGGGCGTGTGTGACTTTACCAGGTTCCTGTGTCTCAGAGGGGGATTTTTCATGCCCCTCTGACTCCTCAACAGGGAGGAAGGCTGGTCTTGTAGCGAAGGTTAAGGATGTGGATGTGGTACAGCTGGGTTCAGTTTCCTTTCTGCCACATCCTTCCTGCATAACGTTAGGCAAGTCACTTAACCTCTCCAGGGTCTGGGTGACACTTACCCCTGCGCTGGCTGGTCTAGGGACAGAATGGGAGGTTGCTTGTGTTTCCCTTTCTCAGGGGATGAAGATGTAGGCTAGGGTAGCCCTGAGACCTCTCACTTGCTCTTCATGCAGCTGTAGCTCCCATGGGACTTGTGGCAGTGAGGGATCCTTAGGGTAGGGTGCAGATCTGCCTCAATCATGCCTCCTGTCCCTACCCCTGCCATGTGCTAGGGCACCTGGTAAAGGCAGAGGAGTAAGTGGTAATGTTGTGTAGCATGTGCTGATTTGTCATTACGTAGAAGTGTGAAACAAGCATAGTGTATGTGCTGAGAGGTCAAAGAGGGAATGTACAAAACCAAGTAAAAGAAGGGTGTAAAATAAAGCAGGCCTCACGCACTGATTATTTGTGGTTCCTACTTAAATCCCTTATCCCACTTGGCATAAACTGTACTCATTCTACAAACCTACTGAGGGCCAGATTGGTGCAATTTACACTAGTTTACCACATGTATCCACTTACTCCAATTTTTTGAAAAACTTACATGCTGGATATAATTTACACCATGGTTTACAACACTACTGGATTTGATCCAGAGACTTCCATGGAAGTAGCAACTGCTTACCCCCAAGTGTGCCCCAAATTGAATGTAGGCTTCTTGCTGTAATGCAGACGTTGCAGCTTTGCTTCAGCATAGTGAATTTAAGAAGGATCTTTGCAGTTAATTTACATTTCTTGGTGTTGGTCAGTGTGTGGTTGTTTTTTTCCCCAATTATGTAGATTTTGTAACTGAAAGTGAAAGGCTAATACTTCTGGCTAGAGCAAGACCCAGGGCACAGAGATGCTGTGCAGTCTCCTCCATTTGTATGTCAATACACTTTGATGTGAACAGTAACACCCCAATATTTTCAGTGGGGAGCACATTTTGCTGGTTTTAAGGCAAGACACAGGAACTGATCTTGCCTTGTGCTGCATAGGTGTGCTTAGTGGGAGACAGAGCATAAGGAGTCTCTTCCCCTGGTGTAGTCAGGTCAGAAAACCTATCTTACACTCAAGAGAGCATGAGGAAAGGGGATGGCCTACTTCCCTAGCTTGGTGTGGCCAATTCCCCAGTCAGCTAATGTGTACTATGGTCTGCAGCCTGTAGTACAAGGGTGGGCAAACTTTTTGGCCCGAGGGCCACATCAGAGTTGCGAAACTGTATGGAGGGCTGGGTAGGGAAGGCTGTGCCTCCCCAAACAGCCTGGCCCCAGCCCCCTTCTGTCCGCTCCCAATCTCCCCCAAACTCCCGACCCATCCAACCCTCCCTGCTCCCTGTCCCCTGACTGCTCTGACCCCTATCCAATGTTCCCTCTAATTTTTGACAGGCCATGTGCGCAAAAAAATGTCTTCTGTGCAAATTGTTGTGCACGTGGTGTTTCACCATGTGCGTGGGGTTTAGAATCTGTGTGCACGCGCACACGTGCACAGTTTAGAGGGAACAGTGCCCCTATCCACACCCCTGCCCCTAACCGCCACCCCAGGATCCCACCCCCTATCCAACCCCTCCTGCTCCCCGTCCTCCTTGCAAGTTCACAGAATCTGTCAAGAACAGGGCTGATATTGCAGAAACACATTCCTAAGAAGTGCTAGACAGAGTACTCATGCAAACACATTCCAGAAGATTGGTACCAGAACATCCCGATATCAAGGATGGGACAAAAACATTCCCCAAGGATAACAGGAACACACAGGCCCCTCCTAAAAGATAAGGTCAGGATGACAATGTGATGAATAAAGATGTTTTGATCAAACCCACATGTACAAGGAGATGGGTAATACCTAGTCATGTCAGGGGGCAGTAACTAACTACGTCAGAGGGGCAGTAGGTAACTTGTTTGTATCAGGGTATAAAGAAGTATCTCTGAGAGAGTGTCTTGGTCCAGCCAAGGGAGAAATGGAAAGTCCCGCCATTCACTGAGCTGCGTCCATTGTCATGGGCATACATGTCTTAGTATCCTCGTAGAGTCTGCCAGGTGCTATTACCATGCTTTGTCAACAATAAACCTGGCTAGGTGCCTTCGTACCTTAATGGATCTTGTGGGCATTGGGCGGTTCGCTTGAGGTCTGCTGTGCTGTCTGTCTGCAAAGAGCTGGGGCAGCACACAGAGAGGACACACACACACACACACAGCCGAACATCTAACCACAGTAGGGGTAGTACAGCAGCCCCTGATGCTACGAGGTATGTTGAGAGGAGGTGTAGGGGGGTCCCGATATGAAGCTCTCTATGGGCAGCAGAGGGAGGCGAGGGTGGGATTGTTGAACCTTCAGGTCCACCAGAGTCTGCAGCACATCTGTTTGCTGCCTGAGAAGTGCAAGAATCTCCTACTGCACATTCCTCTTCTTTTCTTGTGTCTCTCTCCTCTGCGCTCTATCCCTGTCCATGCTGTCTGCAAGAGTGATTCTCCAAGCCCTGTGCTCATTATCTGAAGCAGCAGAGGCTTGCAGAATCTCTTGAAACATGTCATCCTGGTCCTCTTCCTTCTTCTCTTTATCTGGCTCAGCCATTCTGCTGGCGTGGATGGAGAGACTCTCAAAGCCACATTTGCAGCAGCTGAAGATACAATACACAGAAATACTATTGTCATTGTATTCACAAGATAAATCAAAACCTAGGATATTGAACTCACTCCCCTTGATTCGCACAAGTTGTAAGCACCTCATCCTCACTTCTCCTTGGGATTTATACCACACAGTGGCAGTCATAGCACCAGTGTCATGGAGTCACTCACCACACCGGTGCCTTCTGCTGGGCGGTTTGGGAATTACAGTAGCTCAGTCCCAGCAGGTGTGCCCTCAGGTGGTGATGACTCTCCTGTCCTCTCCTCCGCCTGCAGACCCATTACGGCTCTTTTCTCTCGGTGTCTGCTTCATGGCACAGCCCTCCCACTGTGTCAACATCTGGTCCCCCCCCCCTTTCTGGGGGCTCCGCCAACAAGAGTCCAGCCACTCCTCACAGCGGCTTGGCAGTCCACAGCCAGGCTACTCCTTCCTTGCTAGCACCTGCCCTTCCCCAGGTACTGGTCTCTCTGTAACCCTCTAGGAAGCCAGTCTTCTCCCTAGGGCTCCCTGCAGCAGATTCATTCACTCTGGGCTGCAGCTTCCTTTTACATGATTGGCTGGTCCAGCCACCACCCTAATTGGCTGTTTCCCCTTCAGCCATTCCTTTGGCTGCCTGCTGCTCAGCCTCCCTAGGCTGGTTTTAACCCTCTCGGGGCCAGTGCGGGGCATGCGCCCCATCACAACCAGTCATGGTGAGTATGGCCCTGGGGTGGGAGATGAATTGGGAAAATGAGGGGGGATAATTCATGGGCACGAGTATGTGGCTATAGAGCAATCAAAATGCTGCAATCGTTTTCCACAGGTGGTGGTGATTTTAGCCGATATCTCACTCCTGAGGGTAATGGAAGCTGAAAGGGAACAACTCCTGCAGGCATCTGTCTGCTACCTGGGATCATATGCTGCTAGCCTGTGTGCTGCAATGGTTCCTGCTGAAGTAATCGCTGAGTGGTGTGGAAAAGTGTCCTACCATGGTGGAAGAAATAAGGCAGCCCTCCCCAGAAACCTACTGCAGAGGATTGCAGACTATCTGCAGGAGAGTTTCACTGAGATCTCTACGGAGGATTCACAGGACATCCCACTGCACATAAACAAATTGTTCCACGGGGCCCCCTCTGCCTAACTTTAGAGGTGGGTGAGAAGCAGAGAGCAACTCTATCTCTGTTGTTTGTTTCACTACTTCTTCTAGCATAAGTAAAAAAAGACTAAATCAAGAGATATGTCCTGCAGTTTTGGGGGTTTCCTCCCTGTACTTTTAAAGCAAACAGCATACTTACCAGAGGTTTCTTCCCCTGCATCAGGCTTGTGCTGGAGTCAAAAACATGTCCTGGCTCACCGTGCAGCTGCAGCCCCGATTGCCTGTTCCTCATATGCTTCCTCCTCTACTTCCTCCTCTTCCTCGCTGTTCATGGAAGGGGGGCCTCTGACTCAGGCTCCTTCAAAGTATCCTCACAGTTCCTGGGGGTGGTGGTGGGGTCTCGTCTGAGGATGGCATGCAGCAGCTCTTTGTAAAAGTGGCAGGTCCACAGTTCCACACCAGAGTGATTGTTACCCTCCCTTGCCTTCTGGTACACCTGCCGCAGCTCCTTTGGCTTTCATGCAGCACTGCTGCCTGGTCCCTCTTGTAGCTCTTCTCCTCCATGCCCCAAGCAACCTGCTTGTAGATGTCGACGTTTATGTGGCTGGAGCTGAGTTGTGTCTGCACAGCCTCCCACAGACCCAGGAGATCCAGTACCGCCTGTGTACTCTAGGCAGTAGTGTGTCTGCAGCGTATAGCCGGCATGGTCAGCTGAACAGTTGCTAGATGAGCGCTCCAAGACGGGCAACCGCAACCAAAAAATGGAGTTTCAAAAATACATGGGGCTTTATAGGGGAGGGTGGTTCCCTGCCAGCTGGTAGCTGGGCAGCGGAGTTCACAACAATGACCAGAGCGGTCAGGGTGGGGTATTGTGGGACAGCTCCCAGAGGCCACTAGCATTCAATGTAAGTAACGCAGTGTGTCAACTTAACTACATTGACCTTTGCTCTGTACTGCTCGGGGAGGCGGTGTTAAGTCAGTGTAATGGGGCAGCTACGTCGGCGGGAGCGAAATTTAAATGTAGATGCATACATAGCTCTGTTGATGTAAGCGGCCTTGCATCGACTTAACTGTGTAGTATAGACCAGTGAGACATAACCGTCATAAAAATATGAGCAACATGGCACCTCACCTGCTGCTCTTCCTTACTACCATTTGTACTAGCATGAAGGCCATGGTCCACGTATCAGAGCACATGCCTACCTTTAATATAACTGTGACAATTTGCTGAGGTGTAAGTAGGTTTAAGATAGTCTTATTGCATCTATAGAAATTTAGGCCTAGCGTCTATGAAGAAGTCTAACTTACACTATCATACATGTAACTTCTGAATCTGCTGCAGTGAATTTGAGAGCCAGTAAGGAAGCTCCAGAGTGAAGACCTGCAAGGGGAAAGAGAAGTGTTGTCTTGCCATCTTAGATGGCCTCCTTATCATAGTATCTGAGTGTGTCACAATGTTTAATGTATTTAGTCTCACAACACCCTGTGAGGTAGGGGAAATGCTATTCCCATTTTATAGACAGGGAACTGGGGTACAGAGACAATAAGTGATTTGCTCAAGGTCAGACAGAAAGTTTGTGGCAGAGCAGAAAATTGAACCTAGGTCTTCCCATTGAATGCCTTAACCACTGAACCATCCTTGCATTCATTAAGCTCTACACCCTTCCAAGAATCTGCTTATTATATTTCTCTGGTCTGTCCTTCTCAGTCTATGTTAATTTTTCCAAGAGCTCTGAACTCTAGAGCAAGAGCCTTGTTTGGCCTCAGGAACACCACTCTTGGTGTGATTTATCTGAGTCCATCCCCATGCTTCCTAGGAGATGGAGTTTGTCACAAAGAAAGCAGAACAGGAGTGGGACTCCCAACCGGGGGTAGCCAACTATTTGGATTCCAACAGTCAAGAGAACTAGATAAAATGATGTGATATAAAAGGACAGTGGGAATGAAGGAAGGAATCATCAACCATAATGTGTACTTCTAGGTTATTTGCATAGCTGACTGCTAGCCCCTTACTTGTCCTCCTTTGTTGGGGGGCATGGATCAGCATTCACATCGCACTCCCAGTCAGTACCTGGCCCAAGCTGGGGAAGCTAATGATCCAACCTGCAGACCTAATTCTGTGATGAATCCTGGTCCCGTGCTACCTGAGGCATGTTGCACATATGCTTAGAAGAAGTGGTCAGTGGGTTCATTGTAAAACTGACTTCCCCTCTTTTCTCTATGTTGAAGTGTGGAGAGTGTCTGCAGTGCCCTTTGCAGGCTCTGCTGATTGTCCTTCCAGCATAGCAGAAACACACCCAACAAGCAGATTTGGGCTTCAAGACTGTTGTCCTCTGAGTACTTAGTGTGTGGGGGGGAAAGCTGAGATAATTTCACAGTCTTCTCATCCTAGAAACATGTAGGAAATACTTTTGATTACCACAGAGACATCAGACTGTTTTCACTGATATATAGCTTTGTGACATCAATTTCCCAAAAATTACTTCTGGAGTAAATTTCTGCATTTCATGGAAAAGAGAAGTCATTTTCATGGAGCTCAATGATTTCTCCATATGCTCAATAATTTCTTTTTTACAAGTTGTACTTTAGTGCCTTAGTTTGCATTTTTGCTAGAAAGCAAAATATGTTCTTAATGCAATTACTAATTTTTAAATAATTTTTATGATATTGAAAATACTAACAATGAGTAAAGTGTACTTTCTAACATACTATTGTAAAATCGTGTGGTTGCTCAAAACACATTTTCTGTGCTATATATACCTAATTTAGTAGTGAGCTAAATGCCATTTTTATCACATCTTTAAAGAGTTGATTTTAGTGTATTTCCTTTCTATCCTGCCTTTATTGAGCAGTGATTAGTTTTGACTCATTCTAGTATGGCATATACATCAACACCTGTGCCCATTTAGCAATGAATTTCAGTACAAATCACAGTGAATTGAACAGACATCTCAAAAAAGCATTACAATTGTAGCAATATTTTTAGAAACTCAAACAAGGAAATAAACAACTTCAGTAAAAGTAATTTAAATAACAAATAACTTATCTTTATAAACTGCTTCTCTCCTTGAGAACAAAGAATAAACAAGAAGACAAGCCTTTTTTCCTTCCACTATTAACTCAGATCACAATATGAATGGGTGAAATGTCAAGAATAATTGGAGCAAATCACAGCATAATCTTCAGCAAAAACATGTGATTTATTTAAATTGTCACTGCTTTTCTTAATAGATCCTCTATTTAACCTTGTTATCCAAAACAGCATGTAAAAAAAGGCACATTTTGATTTGTTCTGAAATTGTCAACTTAAGGGCATGTACTCTACTGTTGTGTTGTGAACCATAATCTAGAACACCTTCACGTTGTGAAACATCAATATATTGTATTGTGATCCTGAGGTGCTGCAATTACACCGGTGCATGCCTCCCACAACAGTATGTTTCCATTCATGTAAGAGTATTTTGCCATTCACGTCATGGGGATTCTCTTGGTTAAGACCATGTAATGGGTACTGTAATAAGAGATTTTGCTTTGAATGTTCTGAGATACCTTGCAGCACCTTAATAGAGGTTTGCAGAAAAACCTTGGAGGGGGTTTAAAAACACCGTAAAACTCACTTCTCCCCATTAATATAATTAAGGTGATGACAGTATCAGGACACTTTGACTTGCATAAAACAGCAGTTAATTTTAAGATTAAGGCTTTAAATAAATAGTAATTAGTGATAGTTTAAAATTAGAAATCCAAAATGGCAGATGCAATAATCCTATATGAAAGACACAGGGTTAGGGTATGGAAAGTTCCAGCAATTCACAGGGAGGAGCTTTGCGATCTAAAGATAGGTTAGAGGGAGGAGCGCTACCGAACATGACAACAGGGGGAGGAGCTTTAATATCGAAAAGTAGGAATGATGTAATAGGAAGAATCTAGAATTATGCTAATATCTGGAAGCTGATTGGCTGAGATAAGCTGACCTTGAGAGAGCAACCAGTATATAAGGCTGACAGCCAGAAGTGAAGATCAAAAGTCTCAAGATGCAGCAAGAACAGCAGCGGCTAAGACAACTGCAGCAGCATCTTAAGAAGATTCTGGGAAGCAGCTACCTGCAGAAGCAGCAGTAGAACCTCCTAGAGGGCAGCAGCTTTAGAACATAGTAGCTGTGGAAGCCTCTAAGGCAGACAGCCTGAGGGAGAGGGTGGCAGCAACTTTAATCGCCACTACAGCAGCAGCTCCTTCAAGACAAATAGCCACCTCGACTCCATGGAGACAGCACCAGCCAGAGCCATAACTAGGAATTTCTGCGCCCGAGGCAGGGGCACAGAAATTCCTAGTGGCTCTTCCCTCCACTGAATTGCCGCCGAAGCCGCGGGACCTCCCGCAGGCAAGCAGAAGCGGCTTCGGTGACAGGGCAGAAGCGGCTTCGGCGGCTTCGGCGGCTGCTAATAATACCCTCCACCGAATTGGCACCAAAGCCGCTTCCGCTTGCCTGCGGGAGGTCCAGCGGTCCTGCAGCTTCGGCGGCAATTTGGCAGAGGGGGCCTTCTCCAAAGAGACTGCCGGACCTCCCGCAGGTAAGCCGGGGCGGCTTCGGCGGCGGACGGGGCGCCCCTGGCCTGCAGGGTTTTGCGCCCCTGGCCTGCAGGGTTTTGCGCCCCTGCCAGCCGTGCACCCCAAGGTGAGTGCCTCAATGGCCTCGCCCTCGTTACGGCTCTGGCACCAGCTATCATTTCTGGTGCCATCCCCACCCAACTGACAGAACAGAAGGACCCCTGAGATGAGTCAGAGGGAACTGAGAAGAAAGCGTGTAAGTCTGACTTTACCATCTCCTGTTAGAGGATGTCTGGGTGTGCCTGTTAATAAAGCTGGATGCCTGTGTTTAAGTGAGATCCACCCCACCCATCCTGCAACTGGCTGATCACTGCTCACAGGATGTCAGTGTTAAGCAAATGATTTCATTAAATCTATAACATTGTAATAATCTCTTGTATGTGCGAGTAAAGGTCATGCATACTACATTATATTAACACTAAGGCTTTTGTGTATACAGGGTCTCCATATGGCTATTACAAAGTGTAACTGCTATATGGTCTGTGTCCTGTGTATTCTCTGTTTGTTTTATTGTTGCACTGCTTTATTACATGATTTTTTAATGTAATTCTGTTGTGTTTTACTAAGTTTTATGTATTCTTTCTTGCTTTGTTAGATACATTTGTAACCACTTATTTCTGCTAAATAAATATTATTTTGTTTTCTACGAATTACTGCTTGTGTGTCCATCCCTGAGCGGAAGGCTGTATCCGTATCCTTTCAAGGGTTAGCAAGATTAGCTTGCTCTGGGAAACCCTCTGCGGGTCAGAGACAAGCCCCCTTGTAACACCCTGGCAATTCCTCTAGGGCAGGGTGTCACGGAGCGTGGGGGAGTCAGGTCCTGCACCCCTCTTCCCGGGATTCAATGTGACTCTCAGCCAGCCAGTAGAACAGAAGGTTTATTAGGGTTGTCAGGAAAGAGTCCAAACAGAGCTTGTAAGTATGACCAGGACCCCTCAGCTGGGGCCTTCTGGGGGGCAGGGAGCTTAGACCCCGGCTCTGGGGCTCCCTGCGTTTCACCACCCAGCTCCAAACTGAAACCAAACAGCCAAACCTCCAGCAGGCTCTTCCCCCTCCCCCCGGGGCCCCTCCTCTAGCCTTTTACCATTCTCCCAGCCAAAGGTGTCACCTCCCCACCCCCGTCCTGGCTCATGTTACAGCCTCAGGTAAAGTCTCGCATTCCCAATGCAGCCTTTCCCAATGCAGCCAGCCTCTCAGGTCAAATCCATCTTGCTCCCTACTCAGTCACATCTCTCCCCTCTTCGAGACTGAACTGAGCGGGGTCACTCTGACCAGTGGCCTGGGGAAGTTTAGGGCCCCCTCTCCGGGACAACGCATCCGCTATCAGGTTGGCACTTCCCTTCACATGGACCACGTCCATGTCGTAATCCTGCAGGAGCAGGCTCCACCTCAGGAGCTTGGCATTGGCCCCTTTCATCTGGTGTAGCCAGGTCAGGGGCGAGTGGTCGGTGTACACGGTGAAGTGTCGCCCAAATAGATACGGCTCTAGTTTCTTGAGGGCCCACACCATGGCCAGGCATTCCTTCTCGATGGCCGCATAATTCTGCTCTCGGGGTAGCAGCTTCTTGCTTAAATACACGATGGGGTGTCTCTGCCCCGTGTCATCCTCCTGCATTAACACCGCCCCCAGTCCCATGTCTGAGGCGTCGGTGAACACCAGAAAGGGCTTGTCAAAGTCTGGGTTTGCCAGAACCGGGCCCCTGATCAAAGCCTCCTTCAGTGCACAGAGAGCCCTCTGGCACTCCTCGGTCCAGACCACCTTGTCTGGCTTCCCCTTCTTGCATAGCTCAGTGATGGGGGTGGCTATGGTGCTAAAGTGGGGCACAAATCTTCGATAGTACCCCACCATCCCAATAAAGGCCTGGACCTGCTTTTTAGTTTGGGGAGCGGGCCAGTCCCGGATCACCTCCACCTTGGCTGGTTCTGGCTTTAGGCGGCCACTCCCCACCCAGTGTCCCAGGTAGGACACTTCAGCCATCCCCACCTTGCACTTCTCTGCTTTTACGGTCAGCCCAGCCTCCCGGAGTCGGTCCAGCACTTGTTTAACTTGGGACACATGGTCCTCCCAGGTCTGGCTAAAGACACAGATGTCATCGATATACGCCACAGCGAAGCTCTCCATCCCCTTCAGTAGCTGATCCACCAGGCGCTGGAAGGTGGCTGGCGCTCCCTTGAGGCCGAAAGGCAGGGTCAGGAACTCGTAGAGCCCCAGAGGGGTAATGAAGGCAGATTTCAGCCGGGCATCTGCATCCAGTGGCACTTGCCAGTAGCCCTTTGTAAGATCCATGGTGGTAAGGTACCGAGCCCCTCCCAGCTTGTCTAGGAGCTCGTCTGGCCGGGGCATGGGGTAGGCATCAGATACAGTGATGGCATTGAGCTTCCGATAGTCCACACAGAACCGGATCAACCCATCCTTTTTGGGGACCAGCACCACCGGCGAGGCCCAAGGGCTGGACGATGGCTGGATCACCCCCAAAGCCAGCATGTCCCTGACCTCTCTTTCAAGGTCCCGAGCTGTCTTCCCTGTGACTCAGAAGGGGGAGCATCTTATAGGTTGGTGCAATCCTGTCTGCACCCGGTGGACAGTCAGATTAGTGCGACCAGGCTGGTTGGAAAACAGTTGTCGGTACAGATGCAGCACCCCTCTGATCTCAGCTTGCTGGGTAGGGGTTAGCTGATCAGAGAGGGGGACCGTTTCTTGGGAGGAGCCAGCTCCTGTCTCAGGGAATAGATCTACTAGAGGGTCACTTCCCTGCTCCTCCTAATGTCCACACACGGCCAGCACCACATTCCCCCTGTCATAATATGGCTTCATCATATTGACATGGTACACCCGGCAGTGGTGCGCCCAGTTAGACAACTCCACCACATAATTTACCTCATTTAGCTGCTTGACAACCTTGAAAGGGCCTTCCCAAGCGGCCTGCAGCTTGTTTTTCCTCACGGGGATGAGAACCATCACCTGACCCCGGTGGCGTAGGCGCGGGCCCGCGCCATGCGGTCGTACCAGACCTTTTGCTTTCTCTGGGCTCTGGCCAGATTTCCCTTGGCCAGGCCCATGAGCTCAGTAAGTCTCTCTCGGAAGGTCAGGACATACTCCACCACTGACTCTCCCTCGGGGGCAGCCTCCCCCTCCCATTCATCTCTCATCAGGTCCAGGGGCCCCCTCACCCTCCTGCCGTATAACAGTTCGAAGGGCGAGAATCCGGTAGACTCCTGGGGCACTTCCCTGTACGCGAAAAGTAGGTGCGGTAGATACTTGTCCCAGTCCTGCGGGTGCTGGTTCATAAAGGTTTTCACCATCATCTTTAGCGTCCCATTGAACCTCTCCACCAGCCCATTGGACTGCGGATGATATGCTGAGGCCCAGCTGTGCCGGACCCCACATTTCTCCCACAAGCACTGGAGCAGGGCCGACATGAAGTTGGACCCTTGGTCTGTCAGGACTTCCTTGGGGAACCCCACTCGGCTGAAAATGGTCAGCAGCGCATCCGCCATGGTGTCTGCTTCGATGGAGGATAAGGGCACCGCCTCGGGGTAGCGGGTGGCGAAATCTACCACCACCAGGATGTATTTCTTCCCTGACCGGGTTGTCTTGCTGAGAGGCCCCACTATGTCCATGGCCACCTTCTGGAAGGGCTCCTCTATGATGGGCAAAGGCCTCAAAGCCGCTTTCTGCTTGTCCCGAGCCTTCCCCACCCGCTGACAGGGGTCACAGGACCAGCAGTACTGATGGACAGTTGTAAAGACCCCAGGCCAGTAAAAGTTCTGTAGCAGCCTCTGCCTGGTGCGCCGGATTCCCTGGTGCCCTGCGAGAGGGATGTCATGGGCTAGGTACAGTAGCTTGCGGCGATACTTCTGGGGGACCACCAGCTGCCTCCTGATCCCCCATGTCTCCATCTCACCGGGGGGAGCCCATTCCCGGTACAGGAACCCCTTCTCCCACAGGAACCTCTCCTGGCAACCTCTCCACATGGTCTGCACCTCCCTGCGGTCGGCCAGGTCCCTGAGCTTCCGCAAGGAGGGATCTCTCTGTAACTCGGCCTGGAACTCAGCCGCTGGGGAAGGAATGGGAACCTGTTCCCTCGTGCTGTCTGTGTCTGAGGCCGCAGCCTCTCTGTGCCTGGTCCTGGGGTACTCCCTCCCCAATGGGCCAGGGTCTTGCGCCCCGTGCAAGGCACCCTCTCCGAGGCCCGGGCGTAGCGCCCCTTGCCGGCTCTGGCTACGGGTCACGACTAGGGTGTCCCGGGATTCACTGGGCCAGTCTTCTAGGTCCCCCCCCATCAGTACCTCAGTGGGCAAATGCTGGTGCACCCCTATGTCCTTGGGGCCCTCCTTGCCCCCCCATTTCAGGTGTACCCTCACCACGGGTACCTTGAACGGGGTCCCGCCCACCCCTGTTAGGGTCAGGTAGGTGTTGGGTACCACCCGATCTGGGGCCACCACCTCGGGCCGGGCCAGCGTCACCTCCGCACCTGTATCCCAGTATCCAGTGACCTTCCTCCCATCTATCTCCAGGGGAACAAGGCACTCTCTCCGAAGGGACAGCCCCGCGCCCACCCTATAAACCGAGAACCCTGAGTCCGGAGCATCCAGCCCCCCCGAGGAGCTGGTCTGGGGCCTTCCTCCCTCCGGAGCCGTTGATAAGCTGCCAGCCCCCCTCTTCTGGGCTGTCGGCCCCTCGTCCGGCTGGGTCCCTACCCAGTTAACCCGGTGTGGGTTTGGTCTGCTCAGTCTGTCTCTGATCTTGGGGCATTGGGACCGTAAGTGGCCCCTCTGGCCGCAGTGATAGCAGCTCATGTCCCGTTGGTCCCCTCGAGCAGGTCGGTTGGTTCTGATGTTGGAGGTTCCCCTCGGGAGGGGGTTCTCCCTATTTCCCCTTTGCGAGGTCCCATGCTGCCTCTCTTGCTGCCTCAGGGTGGGCCTGCTCCTTTGGGATTCCTCCCTGCCATCCCTTGACCGACTGTTCATGAACTCGTCGGCCAGCCGCCCTGCGTGCTGCGGGCTCCCTGGATTTTTGTCCATCAACCATAGCTTCAGGTCTGATGGGCACAGTTCATACAGTTGTTCCAGTACGAATAGTTCGAGCAGGTCCTCCATAGTTTGGGCCCCAGCAGTCCACTTGCGGGCGTATCCATGTATCCAGTTGGCCAGTTGTAGGTACGTGATCTCAGGGGTTTTTCGCTGATCCCGGAACCTTTGACGGTACATCTCGGGAGTCAGCCCAAGCTCGCAGAGCAAGGCCTTTTTGAACAGTTCATAGTCCCCAGTCTCCGTCTCTTTCATTCGGCCGTACACGTCCAGGCCTGCAGGGTCTAGTAAGGGGGTGAGATACTGGATCTTGTCTGCAGGGTCAACCTTGTGCAACCTGCAGGCATTCTCAAAGGCCGCCAGGAAGCTGTCTATGTCTTCTCCTTCCTTACGCCGGGCCAGGAAGTTACGATCAAACTTCCCTGTAGTCTTGGGTCCCCCCTCACTCACCGCAGCCGGGGCCTCACTGCTCCTCAGTCTGGCCAGCTCCAGCTCATGCTGGCGTTGTTTCTCCTCATGCTGGCGTTGTTTCTCCTCATGTTGGCGTTGTTTCTCCTTCTCCTCCAGCTCATGCTGGCGTTGTTTCTCCTTCTCCTGCACCTCATGCTGACGTTGTTTTTCCCATTCTTCCCGCTCCTCCTTTAGTTCCTGCTGTCTCAACGTGAGCTCTTTCAGTTTTATTTCCCTCTCCCTATCCAGCCGCCTCCACTCCTGGGATGGGGAGCTCCGCCGGGAGGATCCCCTGCTGGCCGCTGGGGTCAAGGTGCCCTCGGTATTTGCTGGGCTTTCCCCAACCTCTCCCCTGTGCAGAGGCGAGAGGGGTCTTGGGATGTCCTCGGCAGCAGTCTGACCCCTCCCAGCCAGGTCAGGCCCTGGGGCCCATGTTGTGTCTGTCAGGCGGCTTCCCCCAGGGACAGGGATCGGGTCATCCAAGCGATCCTTCTCCAGCTGCGCAATCAGCTGGTCTTTGGTGGACCTCCCAACGCGCAGCCCCCTCTGCCTGCACAGCTCCACCAGGTCGTTCTTACGGCGCTTAGCATACATCTTCCTGTTGGCCACTCTCAGGCCTGTGCGGTCTTGGCCCCCACGGCTTCCAGGAGGAACCCCTAGTGTGCCAGCCCTTCTCACTGGTCACACCCCTCAGGGTTAAGCGTAGCTCCTCCGCCCCCCGAAACCGCTTCTCTCTGCCTCTTCAGCAACCTGCTCCCCGTCAATCCCCCTTCGTTGTACTGCTCTCCAGTCACTTACTGCAGGAAGTGCCATTCATGGGGTGCAGAAGATCCCACCGCTGCCACCAGTTGTTACGGAGCGTGGGGGAGTCAGGTCCTGCACCCCTCTTCCCAGGATTCAATGTGACTCTCAGCCAGCCAGTAGAACAGAAGGTTTATTAGGGTTGTCAGGAAAGAGTCCAAACAGAGCTTGTAAGTATGACCAGGACCCCTCAGCTGGGGCCTTCTGGGGGGCAGGGAGCTTAGACCCCGGCTTTGGGGCTCCCTGCGTTTCACCACCCAGCTCCAAACTGAAACCAAACAGCCAAACCTCCAGCAGGCTCTTCCCCTCCCCCGGGGCCCCTCCTCTAGCCTTTTACCATTCTCCCAGCCAAAGGTGTCACCTCCCCACCCCCGTCCTGGCTCATGTTACAGCCTCAGGTAAAGTCTCGCATTCCCAATGCAGCCTTTCCCAATGCAGCCAGCCTCTCAGGTCAAATCCATCTCGCTCCCTACTCCGTCACACAGGGGTCTCCAAACTACGGCCCGAGGGCTGGATCCGGCCTGCGGCTTCAATTTGTCCAGCCCCCCAACCAATAGCTGCCGCTGCCTCGGCGGCACTTCGGCGGCAGCAGCTCAAACGCTGCTGCTGCCTCGGCAGGTTTTCGGCGGCAGGGCCCCGTTGAAATCGGGCCCTGCACTCCCTAAAGCCGGCCTGTGAAGCCCCTTCAAAAATCTAATGTGGCCCTCGTCTCCTAAAGTTTGGAGACCCCTGCTCTAGGGCAGACCACAACTTATTACCTCTTTGGATAAAGCAAATTGCATAGTCTTAGACAAACCATCATTGGAGTGCCTGAGATCTAAATTTTGGGGTAACAATACAGGTATAGTCTTACCTGCAGTATTTTGGTATACCTCAGCCATACTGTTTGTCCCTCTCTCTGTTCAATTTCAAAGAATGGGATTCTAACTTGGCAAAATGTAGGTCATCATTAAGGGGCTACTATCTGGTTTAAAATCATGGGACAGATTCACACTTGCTTGCCTGTGGAGGTATAAATTATACCTTCCTGTGCCAGCCTGGTCCACTGACCCCCAAAGGGGACTGGCCTGAGGATGGTGAGGCAGCACGATCTCCATGTGTTCTCTTCAGGGTTTCTGCATGAGGAGAGCAGCTTATTTGTGCTTCAGGATCCATAGCAGCCTCACCAATGGAAGCTGATCTGGCCATGTCCCCTTTCTGTCAAGTACTTCTCCCATTTTGGGCTGTGCTGGATGCCTGTTGGCAACTTGGTAGAAGGGAATTTGTAGTTATTTTTCATTACTGCAGCTTCCTCCAGAGGATATCCTGTTGCTGGGGTCCTTTACCTATGTTTATGCCAGCAGAATTTGGGGTAAATCTGGGCTGATTTTAGCCAAATATATTACAGAATGAAATAAAATATTATTACCAACACGTGTTGCTTACGATACTTAGATTAATAATAATTTTACAAGTCTAATTGACTTTTCACTATTTAGGCTATTTTGTTTATGTTTTCCATTTCACTTGGCTTGGACAGTAAAACTTGTCAGAGCTGTCCCTGAACAGTGAGCAGGAACTTTGTGGTATATCCTGGGAGGAACAAGTATACTACTGCAGCTTTAACACTTTGATGTCCTGTTCACAATGGCACTGCAAAGGTGAAGGATGTAATGGCTTAGCTTTACTCAAAAAGCCGGTGCCTCACAGTAGTGGTATGAGTGCCTCTGGATTGTTGGAAGAAGTTTTGTGTGCGGACAGGAAGCACATCATAGTCATGCTTTTAGATGTAAGCAGGGTCTGAATGAACTCTCCCCTGACAACTAGTTGGGATGGGGAGAGACTTCAGAAGCAAACTGTATTTACATGAACACACCTACTCTGCATAGGTATCTAGCAGACAGGAGCTGTGTAGCTCCATTTGATCAGCTTTGGCTGGTGTTGAGTTACAAATCACTTTTTAGTACTGAATGCAGGGGTAATGAAATGTTATCAATGTTATCGTCATTGTATGAGTAAAGGGGAGCAGAACTGTGCTTAACTGAAAGGAACTCGCTAAGCCAGGGACTCGAATGCCAGACCCCTGTGAAAGTAGAGGGGTGGGGGACAAGTGTCCCTGCCAGGACGTGTGGACTCTCCCTAAGGGTCCCTGGTATGTTCCTCTCCACTGTTCAAAGATAGAGCTCAACAGGCTTCATTAGGAGCCTTTTGTTATTTTAAGTACTCAATAAGAGCTGAAATCATTTGTGGTTGGGTTGTGTTTCTGCCCAGCCTGCTGAGAGCTAAAAATCACTAAGAGACTGACCTACAGAGGTCACAGCAAAGAGGCAGGTGGCAGCAGAAGGTGACTGACAATCGGCCGGAAAAGGCGAGCAGTCAGTTGGTGGGGCGGCCATGCGGAGAGGAACAATGGCTGGCGGGGCGGGCAGGCAGCGAAGAACAGTGGCTTGGGGGCGGGGGGGCGGCCAGCCAGAGCAAGTGCTCAGATGATGGAGCAAGCCAGTGCCTTCTTCCTCGGTTGGGAGGTGAAACTCACCCAGGTGCACTTTTTGAACCCAAAGTCTTCACTGACCAAGAACAATCACAGTGAGTGGGGTATGGTGAGGGAGCAGAGAGGGGCACAGCAAAGGAACTTTTGGTTGTAGAACTCAAGAATATGAGGCAGAAGACTGCCCCATGCACTCTCGGGTGGGTATCCTGCTCACAGGTTTGTTTATGAAGCTTGCTTGTGGCATTTTCCCTAACTAATGTCGGGTGACTTCTCTCCTTTCACTAAAAGCTTTTTTTTCTACACTCAGACTCTGCTTGCGAGTGGGGAAGTATTGCCTCTCAGAGGCACTCAGGGATGGTGGTGATTTTTCCCAGGTTACTGGATGCGGGCTCGAGCCACTTCTGTGTTGTATTGTTGAAAAGGAATCCCTAGATATTGAACCCGGTCCTAGCTGCTGCTGGCTCCACTGGCAGAAAGGTTACATTTATAGACTAGTCAAATTATACTCCTTAGACCTCCTTAAATCCAATTTATCAATGTGCAAGAGTCTAATCTGGTATAATTTACACATCAAAGAGTCAGAAGGTGAACGTTAAAGTAGCGCCTAGAGCACATCCAGAAGGAGATGTCTGAGAGAGAGGTGGAGATATGAGAATGGATCGAGCTGGAGAAGTAAGGGACAGAGAGGTAGATTTGGGAATTATCCCTGTGGGAATGGATGAGGTTGAGTAAATACAATTTTTCTAATTTTATAGTTCCTGTATCTGTTAGTTCTTTTTTTTTTCTTTGAAAGATGAGGACAGGATAAGGGCATTCAAACCTTATGCCTCAGAGCATTAGCATCCTAGTGCAGGGATCGGGAACTCATTTATCCACATGACACTCTGTGCAATCGAATCAGTGTATTATGCTTTTTTTTTGGCTGACTTGCTCTGAGTCCGCATTCTCCGTGATAGTGAAGAATCCTTAGCCAGATGTGTCATCTTGGGCAGCTGTCAGAATGCTGGAGAATCCTGAGTGGCTAATAAAGAGGTTTGGTTTCCTTTCTTATTAAATGTGACTGGATTGTTGTCTCTCCCTTCCCTCCCATCCCCCCCCCCCCCCCCACACACACACTTTAAAAAAAAAAACTACTGTAAAAACTAATTGGGGGGGATTAATAATATATTAATACATAAGAAGTTTCTCTTATATATTTGCCAAGGCAACTTAGCTTTTGTTTAAAGTAAATAATAATGTAGCAAATCAGGGTTTCAGGGTTCCAGTGTAAAGTCTTCTTTTCTCCCAGATAACTAGTGTACCTACAAACATAGCTGATCATACCCTAGATCTGAATTGTGGACCAGGTCTGGAGACTGTGAACACAAGAAACATTTCTCGTCTCCTGAAATGACCACTACCTTCTCCAAGCTGAGATGAGAACCCTTCTAGTTTCCAGACAAGAAGAAGTAACCATAAATAGTTCATCCCCAGAAGCTCATGGACCTAATCCAATTCCAAAATATCCTTGTGGATATTCAATCCACTGAAAAATTATAGAATTGAAATCCCAGCAAATCACTTTTACCACTCACTTACCCTAAGCACTGACACACTGGTACTGAAGCATTCCAATTGCTCCCAATTGCCTCCACAGTTCTCAGAAGACCTGTGTCAGAAGAAGCAGGAAAAAAAGAAAACTTGAGTGTCAGTCCGAACACAGAGTATAAAGAAGAAAGCTATTGAATTCTTATCTGTTGTCAGAATTCAGTTGTAAGAGGGGACAGTTTATTTTCCTGATTGATCACATACAAAAATATTAGATGCCACTTTTTTTACTGAATGGAGAGAGAAACCAGATCTTTAAAAAAGGGAAGAAGGAGAATCCAGGGAACTACAGACTGGTCAACCTCACCTCAGTCCCTGGAAAAAACATGGAGCAGGTCCTCAGGGAATCCATTTTGAAGCATCTGGAGGAGAGGAAGGTGATCAGGAACAGTCAACAGGGATTCACCAAGGGCAAGTCATGCCTGACCAACCAGATTGCCTTCTATGATGAGATAACTGGCTCTGTGGATATGGGGAAAACAGTGGACATGATATATCTTGACTTTAGCAAAACTTTTGATACGATCTCCCACAGTATTCTTGCTAGCAAGTTAAAGAAGTATGAATGGACTATAAAATGGATAGAAATCTGGCTAGATCAACAGGCTCCACAGGTAGTGATCAACGGCTCAATGTCTAGTTGGCAGCTGGTATCAAGCGGAGTACCCCAGGGGTTGGTCCTGGGGCCAGTTTTGTTCAACATCTTCATTAATGATCTGGATGAGGGGATGGATTGCACCCCCAGCAAGTTCACGGATGACACTGCGGGGAGAGTTAGATAAGCTGGGGAGTAGGGATAGGGTCCAGAGTGACCTAGACAAATTGGAGGATTGAGCCAAAAGAAATCTGATGCGGTTCAACAAGGACAAGTGCAGAGTCCTGCACTTAGGATGGAAGATCCCATGCACTGCTACAGGCTGGGGACCGACTGGCTAAGCGGCAGTTCTGCAGAAAAGGACCTGGGGATTACAGTGGATGAGAAGTTTGAGTCAACAGTGTGCCCTTGTTGTCAAGAAGGCTAATGGCATATTGGGCTGCATTAGTAGGAGCATTGCCAGCAGATCGAGGGAAGTGATTATTCCCCTGTATTTGGCTCTGGTGAGGCTACATCTGGAGTATTGCATCCAGTTTTGGGGCCCCCACTACAGAAAGGATGTGGCCAAATTTGAGAGAATCCAGCGGAGGGCAATGAAAATGATTAGGGGGCTGGGGCACATGACTTATGAGGAGACGCTGGGGAAACTGGGCTTATTTAGTCTGCAGAAGAGAAGAGTGAGGGGGGATTTGATAACAGCCTTCAACTATCTGAAGGGAGGTTCCAAAGAGGATGGAGCTCGGCTGTTCTCAGTGGTGGCCGATGACAGAACAGGGAGCAATGGCCTCAAGTTGCAGTGAGGGAGGTCTAGGTTAGATATTAGGAAAAACTATTTCACTAGGAGGGGGTGAAGCACTGGAATGGGTCACCTAGGGAGGTGGTGGAATCTCCATCCTTAGAGGTTTTAAGGCCTGGCTTGACAAAGCCCTGGCTGGGATGATTTAGTTGGGGTTGGTCCTGCTTTGAGTAGGGGGTTGGACTAGATGACCTCCTGAGGTCTCTTCCAACCTTAATCTTCTATGATTCAATGTGGCAGGGGGCAGCTAAATAGAAAAGCTTAGACTTTTCAGTTTCCCTGAAATAATGCCAGTACTCTTCTATAAATTCACATTTGAAGTTCTGAACTTGGGAGGCTTTACAAGAACCTGGAGATTGATCCAGATGTGTGTGTAATCTGCAGTGGAATTCACAAGGTTTTCCCTACATGACTGCATGATCAGTGTAATATCCAATAATAGCATACATATTGTTATTATGTTTATAGAGTTGGGAGTTGCTATCTGGTAGAAAGGAAGCAGAAAGGTGAAGTAAGAAAAGGAAGGAGCGAGGCGAGCAGAACTGTGGGCAGCCTATACATACAGAGTGCAATTCACCTACAAACAAGGCCTTTAATGTCTTATCCCCACCCATCATCGCTCATTCAGTATCAGAAGGTTGGCTCCTGCCTCTGGCCCATCATGTCAGCTGCTATTGCTCAATTTTACTGGTTCAATTTTCAAACAAGCACTTTTGTGCTTTCTGCCATGCTTAGGCTGACCATATTTCCTTGAGACAAAAACGGGACATTGGGATGGCAAAAACAGGACGGGGTTATGTAATATTCCGTATTCATGAAAAAGTAAGATGATAACAAAAGTTTTATTACATGAATATATTGAGCTAACAATTATTCTTCAGTGACAGAACTCATACAAAAATTTAGGTAGACGTAGAGGGGGACTGTATTTCACCACGATCGTACCATGAATATTTCTCCGATGAAGTAATCTTACGCAGCAAATTTCAGTCTTTCAACACCTTATCATAAAACTTCTCAGACTCCATGGCACAATTTTGTTTTACAACTAACATAGCCCTCATTGTCTCAACACTTAATCTAGATTTCGCCTTTGACCACATACTGTTCATAACAGAAAATATTCTCTCGACAGGTGCTGTACTTCCTGGAAGACAAAGAATAAACTCTCCAATATTACAAAGGTCTTGAAAGTCTAGGCATTTTACGCTCATTTCAGAAAAAATCTTTACCCGTCTATCAGATACAGAAATGTTTTCTTTATTCCATGTATCCAACTGCCTCACAATTGTAGATTTTATGAAGGTCCACTGATCGAATACACGAGTTTCTTCTGTTTCTGTGTGTGTGATGAGTTCCTCGTTCAGGCTGTCCTGTATTTCTTTCCATTCAGGTGTCTTCCTTAGTAGCACCCACTTGAACTTCTCAGTGTTTCCTACACTGCACTTCCACTTGTTGATATATTCTAAGCTGGTTTCATAGAAATTCTCAACTACCTCAAAAAACTTAGCATCATTAATTTCTCCTGAATCTACTA
The DNA here is from genome assembly GCA_037349315.1 of Chelydra serpentina. Classification (NCBI taxonomy): domain Eukaryota; kingdom Metazoa; phylum Chordata; order Testudines; family Chelydridae; genus Chelydra; species Chelydra serpentina. The sequence goes on from JBAIAC010000010.1 coordinate 54,335,429, forward strand.
ACATTTTCAGTTGTTTTTTGACATCAATAGTTACAAACACTTCACTTTTTCTGGACTTTAAATTGTTTACAAGATTTTCAATGTTTATGGCTACTTCTGTAGCTGAAATATAATCTTTTTTCAAATTAAACTAATGTATGTTTGGAACGCAGACACTTGATCTCTTGCAAATGACAACCACAATTTGAAACAGGGATTTTCAAACCATTTTCGCAACATAACAGGGCATTTTTCTTGAGAAAGAAAATAAGAAGTAAGCCCATCAAACATGCTTAAAATTCTGTCAATTGATGGACCCAAGGACAAAAATCTTGTATTTCCCTGCTCTAACAATGTAGCGTAATTGTTTCCTGCAAAGTCACAAAAGTTTTTCAGTTCTTCAACTCTAACTGTGTATATATGGAAGTATGTGTATACTTTCACTGCAAAACATTCAATATCAATTGGTAAACAGTCGACAGCACACTGGAGACAATTGTGTATAATGTGTGCCCCACAACCAATACCGATAATCGGCCTCTTCAGTTCAGTTTCAAGTTTTCGCCACACATTATTTTTGCCAAGTCTTTTGGAGCCACCAAAATTGGTGTTCGTGTTCTGCACACAAAGCAACAATTTTGTTTTGTAAAACAAATTTGTCAATTACTTCCTTCAACATAGCACACTGTAGATCGGATGTTTCACCAGGTAAGGAAACAAAGTCTATAATTTTGTCTTGAAGACCACAATTTGGCAAAAAGTACCGCACAACGATTGGAAAAAGTTTGATGTCTTTTTTGTTTGATGCATCTAAACTGACTGTAATCCTTTTTGTTTTATTCAAATCCTCTATTACTTTGCCCAATATGTATGGTGATAAAACGTTGGTAATTATTGCTTCTGATTTGGTACGTGCTGAAGAAAATTTTGGTTCATAAATTTTCTTTATCAATGTCGACAAGCAATCATTTGCGCAAAAACTTTGGCCGTGACGCACAGTATGATAAGCAAAAAGAGCTTCACCTGCTGCAATTTTATCGCTGTCACTATCACCATCACGTCTCATAAACGAACTGATGTTTTTAACTGAAGCCAGAGTCTTTTCAGCATCCTTATGTTTCTGGCTACGTAGATGTTGGTTGATGTCACTTCTACCTCCATGAGCAATGGAAAAATGGACATTACAATGTTGGCATACCACTTTTGTTCCATCACTGCACAGTTTGTCCGGTTTAATAAATTTGAATTCCTTCTGGAGATCGTCATTAAAACTGCAGTTTCGCCTCTTTGTCTTTGGCACTGCAAGGGTAGACTTTAAGCTTTAAAAAATAAGACTTAAAAATATGAAGTTTAAACCACCGACAACGAATAACAAAGCCACCGGTTAGCATACAGGCAAAACAAAAACTAACGTTACAACAGAACAGACGCCGCCGCATCTGAGCGAGGCCACCGTCACCGACCTGTGCATCCCCACCCCCCACTACAGTGCATTTACTTTATTGAGTCAGAAGCACAATGGATTTCTAGTAGGTTCAGTGGTGGGGGATCAGTTTGCCAGCCGCCAATGCTAAGGAAACAACGATATGAGTACAATGTGGGACTCCAATCGTACTAAGCAGCGAGAATGCGTTCGCTCCGTCTCTTACTAGCGGTGTTCTCTCTCTGGGCAAGAAGCCTGGCCCTGACTGGATAAAGTAAATGGAACTTCCTCTTTCGTCACACTAGTGGTTTTACTGTAGGCATTGATTAGCATAGAGCCTTATGCGAAATAATAAACAACCCGCGTTAATTTTTTTACAAAAAAATTAAAAACTATATATAGTTTATTAAAAACGGGACAAAGTTGACATTTATATTAAAACGACGGGACGGTCAGGAAATATGAAAAAAACGGTACTGTCCTGTTTAAAACGGTACGTATGGTCAGCCTAGCCATGCTGCACCTCATGCTTGAGAGGAATTCCCCCTAAACAGACTTAAAAATTAACACATTATCCTCCTTCCAAACCCTCCTTTGCTTTGAGATCGACAAACACATGAATAACGAGGTACATGAATCCACACTTCAATCACTTCCTTATGAACCCATATTGTGAATCATCCCCCACTCCCATTTTTTAAGCGGCCATGTCATTCATAACTATATTGCATGGGAATAAAGCCACTCCTTCCCCAAGCACTAAACCCCTACCTCAACTCAATAATCCCTATCCCCTGTACCAAGTGCATTCATAAAGGTGCTATTCCCTCTCTTTCATTAGGCCATGCAAGTCCATAATGTGGAAGCACAAAGAATCCCTGACTTCTGTTACCCGGGTGCATCCAGCTTCAACCATGGTAGGTGCACTGTCTGGCTGAGTGTACCGATTCAGTGGCCGCTCTCTGTCATAGGTCGATTCAGGGGGAAATGGCTCACCTCTGGCTTCTCAATTGTGTAGATTGTGAAGATGATACAAGAGGCTTTTAGCTGCTCTATACTGTGTAAGAAAATCAGCAGCACCAAGAATAGCACCCAACCATGCAGCTGAAAGCTTGCAAGAAGGGGCAGAAATCATTGTAAAATTCACCTCCTCCAATTATCATAACAAAAGTAGTGACCGGATCATAACGCTTTAACATGGATAGTACTTTAAAGATGAAAGATTTAAGGCTTTTGATAAGTAATAAATAGTAATAGTTACAGTTAGTAATAATTTAGAGTAGGTATAGCTAGAAATCTAAAATGGCAACAGCAATGATTTTACATTAAAAAAATCAAAATGGAGGACTGAGACTGAATTGACCAATAGCAGACAGGAGATTGGGGTGAAATAAAGTTCAGCAGGGTCAGGCTGAGTTCACTCCAAAATACCTGAAGGGAGAGGTCGGGAGGAGGCTCTCAACTAGGTTCAGCTCAAATGACAGGTAAATCTGATTGGCTAAGCAGGTATTGCCCCACTGGGAGGATCTATGCTAATAGCTGGAATTGAGAAAGCAGCCAATCAGACAAGGCCAAAAATTGTATACAAGGCAGAGAGCTGGCAGGCTTGGGTGTGTGAATGGAGCAGGAGAATAGGGTGACCAGATGTCCCGATTTTATAGGGACAGTCCCGATTTTTGGGTCTTTTTCTTATATAGGCTCCTATTACCCCACACCCCTGTCCCGATTTTTCACACTTGCTGCCTGGTCACCCTACAGGAGAAGCAAGAAGAACAGCAGAGAACGGAGGAGCAGAAGCAGCAGAACCAGAGAGAGACAGAGCAGAAGGACCATAGACGGTACAGAGGGATTCTAGAAGGAGAGTAAGTATAACTCCTTCTTAATTACAGGCAAGTCTCATTTTATGCAGGGGTTCTATTCCGCGGTTAGCACGTAAAGCAAAAACCGCGTATAGTGAAACAGTCATTGAGTTGAATGGCAGACGGAATCGCCCGCACTACTGATGCAGTTTTTAAATTGTTGTTTTTCTTTTTTTTTCTGGTTTTGCCGACCGTGCAAAGCTGAATTTGTGCATGTTAAATGCGCCTAAGATGCGACTTGCCTGTATAAGGAATGCATAAGTATGATTGTAAATAAAGTTGGATGCCTGTGTCTGAATTAATTTTACCCCACCTATTCTCTGATTGCCTGATCACAATTCTTAGAATATTATTATTTAGTAATGTTCTTTAAGGCAGGTGGGGCTCGTTAGCCCTGGAAGGCAGCCCACCTAGGAGAAGGAAAACTCTGATTTAAAACCTCCGCTGCCTTGTGGCAATACCCACTCATGGGAAAGGCTAAGGGAGTCAACCCTGAAACCAAATCCGGTGTCGGAGTCCCGATGGCGGTCTGACATTGTCCTCAACGTCATTCCGGCAACTCCTGCGACGCCACTGGTGCCAAGTTGTATCGACATTGTCTTTCCCTTGGGTCCATCAGTTGCGTGGAGAGGGGGGTTCTGCTGCATGGGCAACAGCTGTTCCTCCATATCACCCTGCCCTGGCTTGCGCCCTGGAGAGGACACTCCAGCAACTAAACGTTCCCCATGGGCGCATATCCATCGTCTCTCGAGACTAACGGACGCCAACAACAACAACTGTACTGCTTAAGGTGTAATGTTGCTTTATACATATGTATGGGGGATCTTGTGTTACATTGTAATAGGTTTAATATTATATCACAGCATTGTATTAAGGCTTAATACCAGTGGTGGCTAACCTGTGGCTCCGGAGCCACATGTGGGTCTTCAGAAGTTATTTTGCAGCTTCTTGTATAGGCACCGACTCTGGGGCTGGACTACAGGCGCCAACTTTCCAATGTGCCGGGGGATGCTCACGGCTCAATCTCTGGCTCTGCCACAGGCCCTGCACCCACTCCACCCCTTCCCATTCCCTCCCCTGAGGATGCCGTGCCCAAGCTCTTCCCACCCCTGAGCCTGCACGCCACGAAACAGCTGATCGGAAGGTGTGGGAAGGGAAGGGGAGGTGCTGATCGGCGGGACTGCCCGTGAGCAGGAGGCGCTGGGAGCGGGGGAGCGGATGGTGGGGGGGAGACTGCTGACGTACAGTATTACTGTGGCTCTTTGGCAATGTACATTGGTAAATTCTGGCTCCTTCTCAGGCTCAGGTTGGCCACCCCTGCTTGATACATATGTAAGGGGTCACTCTGTCATATCATGCAACATTGTATCTGCATGGTTTGTGTAATCTATTGCGTCACCTTAGTATATGATTTCTAAATGTAATGTAATTGTGTTATGCTATGTGTCATGTATTGCAGTGTATTCTATCTTGCTTATTAAGTGTATTGTTACTGATTATTTTCTTTAAAATAAGTATTATTTTGTTTTTGAAGAATTACTGCTTGAGCGTCAATCCTTTGAGCAGAAGGCTGGATTTGTGTCATCTCATGGGTTAACAGAACTAGTCTGTTCTGGGGAGTCTCTGAGGGTGAGAGACAAACTCCCTGGTAAAACCCGGGCAATTCCTCTAGGGTGTCCACCAGAAGCTCTGCCTGTTTCCTGACACAGGAGTGTAAGTGCAAGCAAGAGATGTTCTTCAAAAGGCATCTCTGCCATGTTGCTGGCAGGGCCGGCACCAGTGTTCCAAGCTGGTGCTTGGGGCGGCAATGCGGAAGAGGCGTCAGTCTGTGTCCCATGCGGGCGGCATGCGCCGCCCGCTGTGGCAGCAATTCGGCGGCAGGTCCGCCCCCTTCAGCGGCCGCAATTCGGCGGCTGGTCCCACCTTCAGCCACCCGTGGCGGCAATTCAGCGCGCTGCTTTGTGCGACTGAAATGGTTGCTGGCTCCTGTAGCTGGGAGCACACAGACAAAAATGACTGCTTGGCAGCATGTGTTGTCAGGTTGTTGAAATTTCCTGTAATGTGCAATGTGGATAGTCAAGTTTTCCCACAGTGCCTCACAGTCCAAAAGCTAGAGCAGCCACATTTCAGGTGGGTGCTAGAGAGTCTGGGATATGATTGGTTTGACTCGGGACTGCATACTGCAGTGAGGACACTGGAGCCCAGTTTAGAAAATTTTTAACATGCAGTTAACAATCAGTGTCAATGATCAAGCCCTGGATTATCTAACCCAGAATCAGATGATTTAAGTCCCTCTAACTCTGGGCTTACATTGCAGTGTAGACATACCCTAATGCAAATTGCTGGTGGCCGGAGTCATTGACTCTGGATGTTGCTTCCCTCTTGATTTGCCCGAACATTGTTTTGATTGCTTTCAGGGTACAGTACAAGCATTACCTTGTTGGGAAGGGGGATTGATAGGGTTATTCTGGTGCAGATAGTAGGGAGGAATTTTATTTGTTTCATGGTTGTAAAGATATGTTGGGGAGCATCCTTGATAATGTATATATCCTTCAGAGGCTAGCTGAGCATGTACAATGGTTCTTTTGTTCTGAGCCAGGGCAGATCTTCTTAGCCCAGTATCCTGTCTTCTGATAGTGGCCAGTGCTGGTGCTTGAGAGGGAATGAACAGAACAGGCAATCATCGAGTGATCCCTTGTCGTCCACTGCAAGCTTTTGGCATTCAGAGGCTTAGGGATATCCTGAGCATGGGGTTGCATCCCTGACCATCTTGGCTAATAGCTAAGACTACATTTTAGTCATGGGTATTTTTAGCAAAAGTTATGGACAGGTCTTAGGCAGTAAAAAAAATTCACGGCCCATGGCCTGTCCATGACTTGTACTATATACCTCTAACTAAAACTTGGGTGCTCTAGGGGGAGCAGCCCAGGGGCGCTGTGGGTGTTCTGAGGGGGGCAGCCCTGGGGCACCACAGGTGCTGGGGGGTGGGCAGCAGCACACGGCCCAGAACACCCGTTGCTGTTGGCGGGGAGGAGTTGGCAGGGCTGGCAGGCTCCCTACCTGGCTCCACACAGCTCCCTGAAAGTGGCGATGTGTCCCTTAGCTCCTAGGCGATGGTGTGACATGGGGGGGACTGCCCTTGCCCCAAGTGCCTGCTCCACAGTTCCCATTGACCAGGAACCACAGCCAATGGGAGCTGCGGGGGCGGTGCCTGTGGGCAGAGGCATGCGCAGAGCCGCCTGGCCGCATCTCCACCTAGGAGCTGAAGGAGGGACATGTTGATGCTTCCGGCGAGCCCCCCAAGGTAAGCACCACCCAGAGCTGTCGCCCCTTTCCGCACCCCAACCCCCTTTCCCATCCCTGAACCCCCTCCCACATCCAAACTCCTGCTGCTGGTGGGGGGGGGGGGCGCGTGGTGGCCTGGCCAATGGAAGCTGCGGAGCTGGTGCTCGGGGCGGTGCCTGTGGCATGGGCAGGGGCAGTGCACAGAGTCCCCCATATCACCTCAGGACAGGATGCAGAGATAAAGTTTCTTGACACTGCTTCTTGGAGCAGCTAGTCCTGGAACCCACAAGAGGAGAGGCAATTCTTGATTTAGTCCTAAGTGGAACACGAGATCTGGTCCAAGAGGTGAATATAGCTGGACCCCTTGGTAATAGTGACCATAATATAATATAATTAAATTTAGCATCCTTGTGGTGGGGAAAACACCACAGCAGCCCAACACTGTAGCATTTAATTTCAGAAAGGGGAACTACACAAAAATGAGGAAGCTAGTGAAACAGCAATTAAAAGGTACAGCGCCCAAAGTAAAATCACTGCAAGCTGCATGGAAACTTTTTAAAGACACCATAATAGAGGCTCAAGTTAAATGCATACCCCCAAATTAAAAAACATAGTAAGAGAACCAAAAAAGTGACAGCATGGCTAAACAACAAAGTAAAAGAAGCAGTGAGAGGCAAAAAGTCATCCTTTAAAAAGTAGAAGTTAAATCCTATTGAGGAAAATAGAAAGGAGCATTAACTCTGGCAAATGAAGTGTAAAAATATAATTAGGATGGCCAAAAAAGAATTTGAAGAACAGCTAGCCAAAGACTCATAAATGTAATAGCAAAAAACGTTTTAAGTACATCATAAGCAAGAAGCCTGCTAAACAACCAATGGGGCCACTGGACAATCGAGATGCTAAAGGAGCATAAGGCCAATTGCAGAGAAACTAAATGAATTATTTGCATCAGTCTTTGTGGCTGAGGGTGTGAGGGAGATTCCCAAACCTGAGCCATTCTTTTTAGGTGACAAATCTGAGGAACTGTCCTAGATTGAGGTGTCATTAGAGGATGTTTTGGAACAAATTGATAAACTAAACTGTAATAAATCACCAGGACCAGATGGTATTCACCCAAGAGGTCTGAAGGAACTCAAATGTGAAATTGCAGAACTACTAACTGTAGTCTGTAACCTATCATTTAAATCAGCTTCTCTACCAAATGACTGGAGGATAACTAATGTGACGCCAATTTTTTAAAAGGGCTCCAGAGGTGATCCTGGCAAATACAGGCCTGTAAGCCTGACTTCAGTACTGGGCAAACTGGTTGAAACTATAGGGAAGTTTCAGACACACAGATTAACATAATTTGTTGGGGAAGAGTCAACATGGCTTTTGTAAAGGGAAATCAGACCTCACCAATCTGCCAAAATTCTTTGAGGGGGTCAACAAGCATGTGGACAAGGGGGATCCAGTGGATACAGTGTACTTAGATTTTCAGAAAATGTTTGACAAGACCCCTCACCAAAGGCTCTTAAGCAACGTAAACTGTCATGGGATAAGAGGGAAGGTCCTCTCATGGATTGGTAACTGGTTAAAAGATAGGAAACAAAGGGTAGGAATAAATGGTCAGTTTTCAGAATGGAGAGAGGTAAATAGTGGTGTCCCCCAAGGGTCTGTACTGGGACCAGTCCTATTCAACATACTCATAAATGATCTGGAAAAAGGGGTAAGCAGTGAGGTGGTAAAATTACTCAAGATAGTTAAGTCCCAGGCAGACCGCGAAGAGCCACAAAAGGATCGCTCAAAACTGGATGACTGGGCAACAAAATGGCAGATGAAATTCAATGTTGATAAATACAAAGTAATTCACATTGGAAAACATAATCCCAACTATACATATAAAACGATGGGGTCTAAATTAGCTGTTACCACTCAAGAAAGAGATCTTGGAGTCACTGTGGGTGAAAACATCCACTCAATTATCAGAGGGGTAGCCGTTGCATCCGAAGAAGTGGGTATTCACCCACGAAAGCTTATGCTCCACTACGTCTGTTAGTCTATAAGGTGCCACAGAACTCTTTGTCGCATCCACTCAATGTGCAGTGGCAGTCAAAAAAGCAAACAGAATGTTGGGAATCATTAAGAAAGGGATTGATATTAAGACAGAAAATATCATATTGCCCCTATATAAATCCATGGTACACCCACATCTTGAATACTGCATGCAGATGTGGTCCTCCGATCTCAAAAAAGATATATTGGAATTGGAAAAGATTCAGAAAAAGGCAACAAAAATTATTAGGGTTGTGGAACGGCTTCCATATGAGGAGAGATTAATAAAACTGGGTCTTTTCAGTTTGGAAAAGAGACAACTAAGTGGGGATATGATTGAGGTCTATAAAATCATGAATGGTGTTGAGAAAGTAAATAAGGAAATGTTATTTACTCCTTCTCATAACACAAGAACCAGGGGTCACCAAATGAAATTAATAGGCAGCAGGTTTAAAACAAACAAAAGGAAGTATTTCTTCACACAATGCACAGTCAACCTGTGGAGCTACTTGCCAGAGTCTGTTGTGAAGGCCAACACTATAACAGGGTTCAAAAAAGAACTAGATAAATTCATGGAGGATAGGTCTGTCAATGGCTATTAGCCAGGATTGGCAAGGATGGTGGCCCTAGGCTCTCTTTGCCAGAAGCTGGGAATGAGCAACAGGGGATGGATCACTTGATCATTACCTGTTCTGTTCACTCCCTCTGGGGCACGTGGCACTGGCCACTGTTGGAAGACAGGATACTGGGATAATATGGCCGTTCTTCTATTTGCCCTTGCACCTAGAAGCCGGTGGGACATGATGGCTACTTTCAGGAGCCACATAGCGCTGGCCCCTGCATCCAACTGGACTTTTAGCGGCTTGCTCAGCGGTGCTGAACGGAGCCATCAGGGTCCCTTTTCGACACGGCGTTCCAGTCCAAAATCGGACGCCTGGCAGCCCTGCCTATAAATGAAAAAAGGAGAAGAAGTGATGAGGAGCCTGCAACTCCCCCTCCCCCACAACTGCAGAGACTATGAGCTCACTCCTAGGGCTAGTGAAGTTCCTGGCAGTTTCCCCATAACTATTATTGGGCCCCAAGTACTGATCTGGGCCTGCTCCCCCTGTCCCTGTTGCTTTTCATTTCCCTTTGCGGGCGGGCCTATGAAGATAATTTTTTTCAGAGTCCTGCCTGTTGCGCCCTTATCCGGTGCAGCATGGGAGTTGTAGTTGTCTCACCCCTGCCCGTGCTAGCTCTGAGCGAGTTCGGGGGCAGCGAAAGGACTACAAATCCCGGGATTCCCTGCGCGGGCGGTGGGCGCATCCGCTCGTGCCGGGCGGCTGCCGGGTCGCAGCGCGTTGCTGGGGAGTCAGCTGTTTGCCGGAGAATAAGAGGGCGAGAGGGGAGAGGGGTTGGCTCGCTGCGTTCCTGTTGCTGTCTGTGCGCGGCTGTCTGCGAGGGGGGGCGGGGACCCGGCGCGGGCGGGCAGGGAAATGGCCGAGACCATCGCGGACACCAGGCGGCTCATGAGCAAACCGCAGAACCTGAACGACGCCTACGGGCCGCCCAGCAACTTCCTCGAGATCGACGTGAGCAACCCGCAGACCGTGGGGGTCGGCCGGGGCCGCTTCACCACCTACGAGATCAGGGTCAAGGTGAGCGCGGAGGGGAGGGTCGGTTTCCTGGGGCTGCCAGCGAGCGGGGGGTGGGTCCTGTTGCTGCCGCCCAGTGACCCCCCCCCCCCCGGGTCTTCTCTGCCCCCTCCCACTCCAGGCTGGGACGTCCCCCCCCACCGGGCTGTAACCGTGACACGGCGCGGGGCCGGGGCTGCGGATTCCTCCCGCGGGTAGCGCCGTGTCTCGCATTCCCCATCTTGCGGCTGGGAGGGCCCGGCTGCGGGCCTAGGGCCCGGCTACGCGCCCCGCCCGAGCCGCTGAGCTGATGCTGCCTCGATTGGCGCCTCAAACCGCCGCCGCTGTTACACTGTGTTGGCACCCCATGTTAAAACTCCGCCTAGCCTGTAGTGTAAACATGCCATGAGGGGGAAACCTGAGTCTCCCTTCCCGCCCACTCCCCGCTTTGTGGGGGTGGCACTGAGAGACCAGCGTGGGGCTTGGCTCCAGTGTGAGCCAGTCTCTCCTAGAGCAGTGGTTCCCAAACTTAACCAACCCGTAAACCCCTTTTAACTAAAATGTCAAGTCAAATGTCAAATTTGACATTTCCAGGGATTTTCTCCTTTATCTGAGTATAAATTAGAAAAGTAATGCTCTTGGAAATATAACATTGTTTTTAATGATGTGCTTATTACACACTATGTATTATTAATTAATCATCATGACAGTATCTTTATTACATTATGAAAAGGGCAACACTCTTCCAAGATCTCACTTCCTTTGCTTATAACAGGCTTATTCAAAGTGATAAAAGACAAGGCTCCTAGGCTTCATCAAGGAGTATCAGATTCATAGATTCTAGGGCTGGAAGGGACCTCGAGAGGTCATCAAGTCCAGCCCCCTGCCCTCATGGCAGGACCAATTACTGTCTAGACCATCCCTGATAGACATTTATCTAACCTACTCTTAAATATCTCCAGAGATGGAGATTCCACAACCGCCCTGGGCAGTTTATTCCGGCGTTTAACCACCCTGACAGTTAGGAACTTTTTCCTAATGTCCAACCTAAACCTCCCTTGCTGCAGTTTAAGCCCATTGCTTCTTGTTCTATCCTCAGATGCTAAGATGAACAAGTTTTCTCCCTCCTCCTTATGACACCCTTTTAGATACCTGAAGACCGCTATCATGTCCCCTCTCAGTCTTCTCTTTTCCAAACTAAACAAACCCAGTTCCTTCAGCCTTCCTTCATAGGTCATGTTCTCTAGATCCTTAATCATTCTTGTTGCTCTTCTCTGGACCCTCTCCAATTTCTCCACATCTTTCTTGAAATGCGGTGCCCAGAACTGGACACAATACTCCAGTTGAGGCCTAACCAGCGCAGAGTAGAGCGGAAGAATGACTTCTCGTGTCTTGCTCACCACACACCTGTTAATGCAGCCCAGAATCACGTTTGCTTTTTTTGCAACAGCATCACACTGTTGACTCATATTTAGCTTGTGGTCCACTATAACCCCTAGATCCCTTTCTGCCATACTCCTTCCTACACAGTCTCCTCCCATTCTGTATGTGTGAAACTGATTGTTCCTACCTAAGTGGAGCACTTTGCATTTGTCCTTATTAAACTTCTTCCTGTTTACCTCTGACCATTTCTCCAATTTGTCCAGATCATTTTGAAGTATGACCCTATCCTCCAAAGCAGTTGCAATCCCTCCCAGTTTGGTAACATCTGCAAACTTAATAAGCGTACTTTCTATGCCAATATCCAAGTCATTGATGAAGATATTGAACAGAGCCGGTCCCAAAACAGACCCTTGCGGAACCCCACTCGTTATACCTTTCCAGCAGGATTGGGAACCATTAATAACTACTCTCCGAGTACGGTTATCCAGCCAGTTGCGCACCCACCTTTATAGTAGCCCCATCTAAGTTGTATTTCCCTAGAGTATTGATAAGAATATCATGCAAGACCATATCAAATGCCTTACTAAAGTCTAGGTATACCAGATCCACTGCTTCTCCCTTATCCACAAGACTCGTTATCCTATCAAAAAAAGCTATCAGATTGGTTTGACATGATTTGTTCTTTACAAATCCATGCTGGTTATTCTCGATCACCTTACCACCTTCTAAGTGTTTGCAGATGATTTCCTTAATTACTTGCTCCATTCTTTTCCCTGGCACAGAAGTTAAACTAACTGGTCTGTAGTTTCCTAGGTTGTTTTTATTTCCCTTTTTATAGATGGGCACTATATTTGCCCTTTTCCAGTCTTCTGGAATCTCTCCAGTCTCCCATGATTTACCAAAGATAATAGCTAGAGGCTCAGATACCTCCTCTATTAGCTCCTTGAGTATTCTAGGATACATTTCATCAGGTCCTGGTGACTTGCAGGCATCTAACTTATCTAAGTGATTTTTAACTTCTAAACCTTCCCCCTTCCCATTTGCATTCACTATGTTAGGCATTCCCTCAGACTTCACAAAGAAGTCATTAAGCATCTCTGCCATTTCCAAGTTTCCTGTTACTGTTTCTCCCTCCTCACTGAGTAGTGGGCCTACCCTGTCCTTGGTCTTCCTCTTGCTTCTAATGTATTGATAAAAAGTTTTCTGGTTTCCCTTTATTCCTGTAGCTAGTTTGAGCTCATTTTGTGCCTTTGCCATTCTAATCTTGCCCCTGCATTCCCGTGTTTGCCTATATTCATCCTTTGTAATTTGTCCTAGTTTCCATTTTTTATATGAAACATCATGCAGGGATTTAAAAAGACAACTCAAATCAAGAATTCTTCCTACACAAGCATTCAGGTCTTAACCAGTCCAGGCAAACCACACACGTTACAACAAAGCTTAAACTTGTTCTTAATCATAATTTTAAAACAATACTAGCTGCCTGTTTCATTTTAAAAACAGCAAAAAATATCCACCTCCTTTTGTATTTCTTATAAGGAATCTTGAAGTTTAAATCTGCTCAGTGGGATAGATATACTTGCTTTGATCTGCTTAGCTCTTGGAAATCCAGGGGCTCCGGACTGCTGGCCCTGTGCTGCCTGGAGTCCCTAGGGACAGCTCTGTCCGCCATTAGGGAATTTTTCCCCGAGAACCCCCTGTAACATTTCACGAATCCCAGTTTGGGAACCACTGTCCTAGAGGACATGGGGAAAGTTTGATGATGGCCTTTGTATGGTTTAACTTATCTAACTCTCCTGCTAGTTGGTGTGTACCGCAGAGGGGTCTTATCTGTGTTGGTGACAAGCTTGCAGTAGTGTTGTAGCTGTGGTGATCCTGGGATATGCAGGGGAGGAAATATCTTTTATTGGACCAACTTCTGTAGGTGAGCGAGGCAAGCTTTCAAACTTACTCAGAGCTCTTCTTCAGCTCTGTATAGCTCCAACACTTGTATTTCTCATCAACAGAAGTTAGTCCAGTAAACAATATTACTTCACCCACCTTGTCTCTAGTGAGATGTGACAGGTTCACTTTAAGAAAGATGTGCAAACATAACTTTTTTTAAAAAAAGAAGCAATTTCTGCTGTATGTCTGGGTGTCTGTTAACAGTTTGTCAGGCTATTGAAACTGGAGCTCAGGCCTTAAGTCAGGGATCTCAAACTCAAATCAGCACGAGGGCCACATGAAAACTAGTAAATTGGCCCGAGCGCCGCATCACTGAAACCTTTTCATACAATGATACAAAAGTATAGTCAAAAATGAAGAGTAAAAGAGTATTCTATTAAGTCAATGTATTAACTTTTTAAAAACTGTAATGCAAAGAAGGGTTTTAATAAAATATAAACACTCAGTAATGTTTGGAGCGTGGCTGCCAGTGGAGTCAGCACCTATGGCGGGCCGCAGGAAATAATGTGGCCCGCGGGCCGTGTGTTTGAGACCCCTGCCTTAAGTAATCTTCCTGGTTAACATGTGCATACAGATATCTGGTAGGTGTCTGTTTGCTGGGGTGATAGTAATGACTGAATATTTTATTGGTGTAATGGGGCTCAGCTAATAGAAGCATGGGGGCTTCTTTTAGGTTATAAACTATTTCTGAGAAGCATACGAGAGCTGTGTGAAATGGATCTAATCCTTATGCAGAGAAAAGAAGCAAACCTTTTTATGCGTGGGAGAGTCTGAGCTGGATACAGGCTTATTGATGGAAATAAAATACTGTAAAGAAAACTGCATCTGACTTTTTGCTCTTGACAGACAATGAAGAGAATTTATAAATCAAAAAATGTGCTGTTTTCGTAAAGTGTTAATGTATGTGGGTGCTAATTAGTTTTCTGGGTTTTTTTGTTCTAGTACAGGGGTGGGCAAACTATGGCCCGGGGGGCTGCATCCAGCCCTCCAGATGTTTTTAATCCGGCCCTTGAGCTCCCGCTGGGGAGTGGGGTCCGGGACTTGCCCCACTCCAGCCAGGGAGTAGAGTCTGGGGCTTGCCCCACTCTGCGTGGCTCCCAGAAGCAGTGGCATGTCCGTCTCCGCGTCCTCCCCCCCCCCCCCCCCCCCCCCCCCCGGCTGCTATGTGTAGAGGCATCCAGGCATCCACATGCCACCCCTGCAGCTCCCACTGGCTGGGAACTGCAGCCAGTGGAAGCTGCAGGGGTGGCACCTACAGACAGGGCAGCGCACAGAGCCACCTGGCCATGCCTCCGTGTAGGAGCCGGAGTGGGGACATGCTGCTGTTTCTGGCAGCTGCTTGAAGTAAGCACTGCCTGGAGCCTGCACCCTGACACCCTCCCCTGCCTCGATCCCCCTCTTGCCCTCCACACCCCTTGGTCCCAACCTGGAGTACCCTCCCACACCCTGAACTCCTCATTTCTGGCCCCACCTCAGAACCCAGATGGAGCGCTCACTTCCTCCCGTGCTCCAACCCCCGAGTTCATGAGCATTCATGGCCCGCCATACAACTTCCATACCCAGATATGGCCCTCGGGCCAAAAAGTTTGCCCACCACTGCTCTAGTAAATGGAGCAGTTGAATTGCACTGTAATAACGTAATGTTAATATCAAACTGAAATATATTGCCAAACCAAATGTCTAAGAATCTATGCTTGTACTGTCCAAATAATGGGCTGAAGTATACTTGCATGATGTAACATTCTTAATCTTCCGAATTACTTACTAACAAACCCCACTCAGGAATATGCTAACTGAAAATGGTGCCCACCTTGACATATGAGCAAAATATTGACTCTTGAAAAATTACAAGTTAAAAATACATTTAATGATGAATGGTGTGTATAAAACAAGGTAGGGAGAAGTAGAATTTGACACTTCAGTTATCTATTCTGCATGTCTACTATACTCTAAATAATAGGCTCCAGTACCATTAAAATCCAAACTTCTGAGATGCCTATGAGTTTGGATGTATCTCATTATTGCTTACTCTTCTATGGAATACCATCCTCACTCCCTTTGAATCAGAACTATTATCTTAAAACATTGGTCTCACTTGACTTGGATTGACTAACATGACACTTGTGGTAAAATCCTGGCCCTAGTGAAGTTGATGGGAGGTGGATTTTGCCTACAATATTGATGTAGTGCAAGACTTAGAAAAACTTACTAGCTGGATGTCTAAAATTATTTACAGTAGGTGGGGAAAGGATGGGTGGAATGGGTCCCACCAGCAAGGCCCAGGGGCAGTGTTCTTCTAAACCCAGCCTTCTGCCAGTTTTGGTGGAAAGGGAGAATGCTGGGATTTTTACTGGACTGTTGTTGCTAGACTCTGTTTGTTTTGGGGGCTCAGTTGCTCATAACTGTTTCTGAGTAGTAAATGACTAGTATGTGTCATGTGGTGCTCTACCCCTTCTATATGCTGGATGGTAAAAGCAGCCTTGTTTAGTCCCTCCCCTGCATAGTCTCCTGTCTACTGTTAGGGAGGTGGAGGAATAAACCTGTGCTACTGTACTCCTCCCCAGTCTTTTTTTTTTTTTTTTTTTTCCCCTGGGGTGGGAGAGAAATCCTTTCTTGTGAATAACTCCAGGTTGCTGCTTGAAGCTGTTCGTGAGGGCTTCACTAGGACCCACAGGGTTATACTTAGTAGAAGTGAAACTAACCATTTCTCTCAATTGTCCTCCGCTGTTTGGGTAAGCAGCAATGGTGGCAGTGGAGCTGCCAGTCTCTAGGCACAGAAGATAACATTGTCAACCTTGCAAATGTTACATGCATGTAAACTATCTTCACAAACAATGACTAGAAACTCTAACTTTAAATGAAAGCTTTAATTATGCAGAAGCTGATGGCTTAATTCTCTATATGCATACAAGAGAGCTTGCTGCCAGTCAGCAGATGAGACTTGATATAGTAGGTTTTTTTTTGAGTTTTTACAGCTTATCTACAGTAGGCCACTCTTAGAGCTTGGAATGCAAAGTTAAAATTACTCCTAAACTACACTTTATCCGAGAGCTTGGAAGCCTGGGTTGGCAGTGTTTGATTGCTGGATTCCACACAAGTTTGAGTTCACAGCCTGTCCTCGTTTTAAAATGCTTCTCACTTTATTAGCTAAAAAGTTGGTGGCTGAATTTCTGTTGGAAGGATCAAGTTATTTCTAGCAAGCTTAAACTTCTAATGCATAGTGGCTTTTAAGTATCAATAACCTCACTTCAAGTTTTTCTTAGAGCATAGAATAAATCCTCCAGCATCTACAAATTAAAAAAGGAACGGTTTCTGCAAACACTTGTCAGCTAACAGTTTTATTTGTAAGTTCTCATTCATGCTTTTTTGTGACTAGAAAGAACTCCGTAGTAATCTTACTCTCTATCCACTTTTAACATTTCAATTGCTCTGACCATGACATTGGAGGCAAATAAGTGGTAGAATTTCATATGTTATATTCTTGCAGCACTTCAATCTTTTTTCCCCTCTGAAATCCAAACAGGAAAATAATTGTGAATATACTTGAAGCATGTCTTTAATGAGTGGGCTGATAGGATGAATACAGCTAGGTGAGCACTTTAGCTTTCAATTTGTGAATGCTTAACCAATGGCTTGGGATGTTTCTTCATGAGCTGTCTGTGTTCAGACTCTTGTTGAATAGTACCACTTGATGTTGAGTAAAATATTTAAAAGGACATAGGTCCCATTGTCAACTGACTGAAGCACTTAAGGTGGATGATCTGATTTTAAAAAATGCACGGGCTTTTTAAAAAAAATAAACCTATTGGAAATTGACCACCTATGGTATGGTCTAAATGTATTGAGACAATGATTCAGCTTCCAGTACTTCAATTTTTGCAAATGACTTAGGCAAGAAGTTTACATTGTAGATTTTTATGCCAGGAGGATTAAATGTGTTGGTACATGTAATATGCCAACAGTTTGAACAATATTTGTGGGGTTCTGCTGTATGAAGTATAGAAATGTAATACTTGAGTTCTTTCATAACTAAGGGTACATCTATACTTACCTCCTGGTTCAGTGGCAAACAATCTATCTTCTGGGATTGATTTATCGCGTCTTGTGTAGACGCGATAAATCGATCCTGGAAGTGCTCGCCATCGACACCAGTACTCCTGCTCCGAGAGGAGTACGCGGAGTCGACAGGGGAGCCTGCCTACCATGTGTGGACCTGCGCGGTAAGTACCTTTTAGTTCGAACTAAGATACTTCGACTTCAGCTACGTTATTCACGTAGCTGAAGTTGCGTATCTTAGTTCGAACCGGGGGGTTAGTGTGGACCAGCCCTAAGAAGTGAACATGTAGTGTTGTCTAGCCTTTATAGCAGGGGTGGGCAAACCACGGCCTGGGGGCTAGATCTGGCCCCCCCCAGGCATTTTAATCCAGCCCTTGAGCTCCCACTGGGGAGCGGGGTCGGGGCTTACCCCATTCCGTGTGGCTCCAGGAAGCAGCAGCATGTCCCCCATCTGGCTTCTATGCATAGGGGCAGCAGGAGGCTCCACATGCTGCCCCTGCCCCAAGCACTGCCCCCGCAGCTCCCATTGGCCTAGAACTGTAGCCAATGGGAGCTGCGGGGGCGGCGCCTATGGACAGGGCAGTGTGTAGAGCTGCCTGGCCGTGCCTCTGTGTAGGAGCCAGAGTGGGGGCATGCCGCTGTTTCTGGGAGCTGCTTGAGGTAAGCGCTGCCCAGAGCCTGCCCCTCTCCCATGTCCCATCCCCAGCCCTGATTCCCCCCCTCTTGCCCTCAGTCCCAGCCCAGAGTAAGCTCCTGCACCCCCAGCCAGAGCCCTCCTGCCCCTAACCCCCAATTTCGTGAGCATTCATGGCTCACCATACAATTTCCATACCCAGATGTGGCCCTCAGGCCAAAATGTTTGCCCATCCTGCTTTATAGTAAAGTACAGATTCTCTGCAAGAGATTGTATTTTAGAGAAATAGGGAACTCAGCTATGCTTCCTGTTATAGTTTTCTTGTACAAGAAATGTTCCATGCTGTAAGAATGTTGGCTTTAATTCTAGTAAAGTTCCTCTGGTGTGTGGGGTGGGGGGGTGTGTGTGGGGTGGTGGGGGGTGTGTGTGTACACACATGTGTACAAGAGAAAGCAAACATTAACACAATGTTAATGCCTTTATAGGCTTTTTAAAAACACTGATTAGCACGAGAGGAACAAATTTGGTATCTGTTTTGTTTTTTTTTAAATTGTGTGACTTCCTTTTTATTTCCTGTCTTCAGTTTTTTACTTTACTTACAATACAACTGCATTCAAAACTCTCTCCTAGACTTGTTAGAAACATAATGTTGAAAGGCAAGTGCAGAACTGGAAATTCATTCTAGGATACTAACTTAGTAGAAATAATTAGAATTTCAACTTCCGAAAGGGGAAGCGATTTATGAAATAGTAATTCCTTGTTTCAGGACAATGGGAAGCAGGCATATTTTGTCTGCTTCCCAATCTGTTCATTTCTGAATGGTTTGAGTATGAGACGTCTTCATTAGGAAAACTATCTAAATTATTACCTGCATTAAAAATCAGGTTCTTGCAGTGTTATCCACATTCAGCATAATATAAAATCCAGGAATTCCAAACCTTCAGTTGAATTGCATTTCTTCAATGCCCCTGCTATGTGCTCTATCATATTGATTCTCAACACTTTGATTTGGTTTACACAAATTAATGCGGGTCTTAATGGTGTTTTGTGTTCATATAAATACTTCTTCTTTGTATGTAAAATGCAGTTTTCTACTCCTAATGTTCTGTGCCATACTGATTAGAACTTAATAAAATTAATCATTGTTACATTTGCTAGGGCAAGTAGGCATGTGATACCAGAATATTTCAGATACCTCCTTGTTTTAGATGGCTTGCCAAAAACATTCTTTTCAGCTTGAACTTCATACTGTCATTTATCTTTCCCAAAACTCAGAACATCAATAGAAAATAAGGAAGCCGTGTAATATCAGATGTCCTAGCTAGGACTGCAGCAGTGTCAGGATGGGAGGGCAATGTCATGGATACCATGGCTTTCCCATTTGTCCATGTTTCTTTGTAGCCATGATTTTAACACACTCATCTTGCAGGGGCAGCTCCCATTCCATGGGGCTGGGCCTGGCTCACCGCTCTGGGCATTGCCACCTGGCACACGGGTTCACGGCTCCGTTCACACAAATTCAGCCTGGCCATCCCCCAGCCAGGCCAACTTTGAGTGAGTGGTGCTGCAGCCACTTGTGCTGGGTCACAGTGCCCAGAGTAGTGAGCCAGTCCCAGCCTCGTAGGATGGGAGCCGCTGGAGCTGCCCCAAAGGATGAATGTGGGGGCAGGCTCGCTTTCCATCTCCTTCCCCTTTCTGCTCCCCCCACCCCGTCCGTGTGTCTCATTTGTCATTTTTATCAAAAACACAAAACCTGTGACTTTTTACTAAATTTACTATGATCCATGATTTTGTGTGTTGTTTTTTATTAAATGCCAGGACAAATCTGCAGCCCTACTCAGCCTTATCAAATCTTGACTTGATATTTTCAACTACTTTGTTTTAAGGGAAAGTAAATCTTAATTGTAAAGGAAGAAATTTCTCTGAACTAAGTGACCATTGTAGCATCCGAGAGCCCTGTACTTGCAAGAAGTAACTTTGTGCCTCTGCTGTCTGGCCATTTGAAAGACTTGCAATGATTACAACTCCTTGATCGCAATCTTCGGGAGTTCCTCACACAACAGTTAAGATTGCATTACAAGCACTGTGTGTCTAAAGTGCATACTTGAGGATTAGCCTAGCATGGGAGAATATTCAAATGGCATAGAACTGGTACTTCTGGCTCTCTGCCCTCCCTGATGTAGAGACAAATGTCCAACATAACCTGTAATGTGTAGTTACAAGGTAGAGCAGTGGAGAGCAGCCCCAAGACTGCTCTGAACTATGTTGGTTACAAAGATAATGGAGAAACCTGGCTCCAGGATTAAGGAACTGTAAACAACTAACTCCTTTTTGTGTATCCAGCTGTACTCGGCCCCTAAGTGAACAACTTACTGGAAAATATACCTAATTAGTGACAAAGAATTTATTCCATAGCTGATACAAAAATATGTAAAATCCCAGGATATTTATGAAATAAATTGATCGCTCTAGAGTAAAGTGATAATCAGTTTATGTTCAAGTCAGTCAGTTGGCTGGCTAAGATGTTTTTCTAATTACGTGGATGTGAAGAGAATCTTTTTTTAGAATAAAAGATAAGGGATAGCTCAGTGGTTTGAGCATTGGCCTGCTAAACCCAGGGTTGTGAGTTCAATCCTTGAGGGGGCCGTTTAGGGATCTGGGGCAAAAATCTGTCAGGGGACAGTACTTGGTCCTGCTAGTGAAGGCAGGGGACTGGACCTGATGACTTTTCAAGGTCGTTCCAGTTCTAGGAGATTGGCATATCTCCATTTATAATTATATTTTTTAAACTAAGCACTTATGAATACCAAGTAACTTGTTTACACTGATATAGTTTTCGTAACTCCAGTTAGCTGAACATTTTGTGCACTTAGATTCCTATTTTTGTAGGCTTATCTTGAATTCAGTAAAGGCATATGAAAATTTCTGGCCTGTCTAACACTGACATAAAACATTGTAGTAGTGCATAACCTGCAACCAGGTGCTTCATATTTAACAGCAATGGACAGCTGTGTGAAATCATATTTTGTTTGATCATTCTTGAGAATAAAGCATGTCTTGATTTAGACTGCTGGAGATGCAAAACCACTGCTCCCTTCTGACATAAGTGATGATGGTGTCCTTTCAGTCTTTGGGTCTCCTGAAAGCTCTTGCTAGCTCAATTTATATTTGCCTCATGTAATTGTCACAAATGCACAATCTTGTATTTTAGAGGAAAAACTTAGAATGAGGCAATAAGATCAAATGTAGAGTTAATGGACTGAATTCTGCCCTCACATGTTTGACTTGCACCAGAAAAATAGAGTAGAGTTTGGTCCTCTTTCACTGCACACAATGGTGCTCCCAAAACCTACCAAACTATATACAAGTAGCTACTATAAAAGCTTGCTGTTTTCAAACTTGGGGAGCTGATGTAAGCAAAGGACAAACTATATATTATACCTATCTAGTTCATATTTTAGATACTCAAGCCTTCTCTTCTGAAGTTAGTGTTGATAACTCTTTCCTATGAGGAATAGAGGCAGCTTGTGAGGGGAGACTTCAGTCTGTGAGTATTGGATATGGAGAATGACTTCTTGGTTTGGTGGGTCATGTGTAACTGCTTTCGTGGCAGCAGCATTAGGAGCAGCTTATACACTTCTGATACTCATCCATGGCTGGGGAAAAACTTCTAGACGCTAAACCCACTTGCTATAGGCTTGCACAGAATGCTCATCTGTCAGAGGGGAAGTGCTAGGACTGCTAATGGGGGACTATCCCTTCCACCTTCTAGGTGGGCTTCCATCTCCATCCCTCATCTTCCGCAGCGAAGGTATTTGATAAAATCATCTGAGAACAGTTTTCCTCCTCTTGGCACCAACCACCCTAGAGTTCTATTCTACTTCATTGAGCCTCCTTTCTGACCTCTATGAATACATCAGTGCCTGACTCTACTATTGCTGATAACTTTATTTAGGAGAAGCAAGGTGCAACTGACAATTCTTATCAGAGTACGCTTTCAACAAAGTTTTGATCTTAGTCAGTGTTCTGTTGGTGTTTAAAGCTCTGAACAGCACCATGGGCACTGAAGTAATCTACAGTCTTTAAGACAACAGTGCATTTGTAAGGCTTACACTGCAACCAGGTGGACTAGAAGCTTATCTTAAGGGAGTCTCAGTTCTGCAGAAATTGATAGTAAGTAGCTTAACTCATCAATGGCAAGTTGAAAACTTATCCTGACAAGCAGGCGTTGGGGTTTTTTTCAAGCCCTAGTCCAATATGCCATAGCTTGAAGTATGAAATTCAATAGAAACAACATTAGTGGGTGTATCCACAGAATATATTCTTACAAAGTTGAACTCCATATTTCAACTTTAAATTAAAGCAAATTGCTTTCAATATAGGAATGTCTTTGTAAGACTACAGCACTATAAAAAAGTCCTTGTCTGACTTATTGCTTCTCTTTATATCCCATTAAGTGGCAACAAGGGGAAGAAGAGCATGATATGACGCAGATGTATATGTAACACAGTTCAGAATGAGCAAGAGTGTTCCAAAAAGTATTAAATAGTCTTTCATGCCCTTACTGTACTTGTATCTAATTGTATTTTGGAATGTAAATGTAAACGTTCTTTTTCTGGAGAGTATATTGTTTAAGGTAACTCCAGTTTAGGGGCAGGTCTAAACATCTTGGACAGTGGAAAAACTCCTTGTTTTTGAATAACATTCAATCTACCCTTGAGATTTTTTTCCAGGGAGACCTTTTTACTGTAGCTTCTGAATTTGATTTAATAACTTGCTAGCTTTGCCTTTGCCAGAGTTCTGAAGTGAATGTCAAAATATTCACTAGATGTCTGCCATAACAATGAATTGGCTATGTTAGAGCCCTGAAATTTCCAGAAGTTGGCTGGCAGACAGTAATAGAGGATCACGACTCCAGGCCTGAATGTTACTGCTTTGCAGTGTGTCATAGCTCCACCGGATGATGCCCATTTTATTGGGGAACGATGGGAGACTCTTTTTGTTGCTGAAGACAATGTTGTATTTAGTTTTTTACAGGTCTGAATTCAAAGTGCTGATTCAATTGTAGTTTTTCCATCAAACTCAATAAAATCTTTTTTGAAAGTTAATTGCATATAAGCTTGTGCCATCAAAAGTGAACTAAATGCATTTTTATGAAGACATCCCATAGCTTACTTCAAAAGACAGCATTCAAAGAGGAGCTATGGCAGCAGGGCAGTTCAGTGCTCCTGGCTCTTAAGAGGAGAGTGTATTTGGGGGAGAGGGGGAGGAAGGGGACACACGTACTGCAATGTTTTTGAGTTCTAATTGCAGATAATTTTTATTTTTGCCTAAAACTGTCCCATACTGAAGGAAATGCAAAATTACTGTTAAGTATCTAACTCATGCAATTGTGTGGGTGAGCTGCCAGAGCCTGCAGAATGACTTACAGATGGAATGTCAACTTCAGCTTTCCTTCCTCTCCAAAGTAACCCAAACACTATACAGATTGTGCAAAAGACATTAAGACAAATGTTTTCAAAATGCATATTTGTAGTAGGAGCAAGAGTGGCTGCTGTGGAAGGGCTTCTTCAGATCAATTGAGTAATTATTTTAAGTGCTTTATATGGTTTAGATTACTTTTACTTCCATGATAAACTTCTATTGACAGGCTAAATGATTAACCCTCTAAATTCAACTTGTACCTGTCTTACCATATGTATAATCTTGGCTAGTTTGGTGGGTTTTTTTAAAGCCTGAAGGGGATTAGACCATATTCAAGGGAAACAGTTTGCCAAATTTCAGTTTAATGATCAGCCTTTCTGAATTAGTATTCAGCTTTTAATTTGAATAACATAGTTTGTGTTTTTTTGTTTTTGTTTTTTTTTAAGTGCTTAAATCCTGGGCTGGGCATAGCTGTTACCCAGGGTTAACTTTTTACAATCAAGCTAATTGCATCTTGAAAAATCAGGCTCCTAGTATTCATAGACTATCAGGGTTGGAAGGGACCTTAAGAGGTCATCTAGTCCAACTCCCTGCTCAAAGCAGGACCAATCCCCAATTGTCTTGTCATAACCAAGAGCCAGTTCTGAGATGTGAAGGAGACCTGGAACTCTCATTGAACTTGAAGTTGCAGGTACTTGGAACTCTGTAGGAGTTGGCATGTGCACTAAACAGTGACTTACGGGCCAATATGTAGCCTTTTTTGAGAGGGGAAATTGATTATTCCAAATACACAAACCTGTCCTTGGCCTAGGCAAACATAATCCGTTTCATAGCTATACTCTTCCTACTTGCCATATGCTGCTACGGAAATATTTCTTAGCAGAATTATTGTTACTATATTCGAGAATAGGATTTTAATAAATTCCATTTGACTGTAAACCAGCAGAATGGAGCAGAGCAATGCAACAGGAGAGGGGAGTTATAGCTGACGCACAATGGACTGAAATGGGAGAGACCACTGAAGTGCTAACAATTGCAAATCCAATAAGTTAAACCCCTTGTTGAGTGAGTGAAACTAAATGATGGTAGTTACTCTTGGTTATAATGAATTTATTCTCGAAGTTCTAGTATACTGGCTCACCCATATCAAACATCAGATTTTATTTGTGGTACAAATACAATTTAATAGGCTCTCCATAAAGACTTCTTGCAACAAAAATGTAAGCACTCTTTATACTTATGTTGAAACAAAATACAGCAGGTATGACTTACTGCATATTATGTCTTTTTAGGCTTGGCTTTGAATTTTGTAGCCCTTCCATTGTGTGTCAATGACTTATTCATTCTGCAGTTCCCTAAATTAATTATTTGTATTCCAAATTCTCCAATTGGGACTGGGCATCCAATGTTCTGGATGCACCAACAGTCCTTAACTTGAAGAGTTTACTCCAAATACAGAGTAGATGAAGGGTGTGGGAAAGAATGCAGTTTGGTTAATTCAGGTATCAAACTTGTTTTTGGTCCTCTGTACATTAGTGGAGGACAAAGGTGGGAGGGGGGCGAATCAATAGGGGTGAAGGATAGAGAGGGTAGGGGTGAGTTAGTCCAGCAGGGCTGGGAGAGTGGAGGTTCATACCAATATGATCAGCAAGTAGGAAAATACTCAGGTAATTTCAGGAACTTTTTCACCTGTTTCCAAAGGTGCCTCCACATGTTGCCCCATCATATAGCTAGCTGTCTTAGCTTCCAGCTCCTGCCAAGAGGGAGGGGAGTCCTTGTGCCCTGAGGTCAAACTCTGCCCTTGGCACAACATGGGCTAGAGGAGGGAGTATGGGCTACAAGGAGCTGGTTATGAAATCTCCTCCAGAGGCCAAAAATGCTGCAGATTTGCATGGATGCAAGTTGAAACTCTGTTGGTGATAGTTTCTTTAATGGAACTTGTTCCAAGAGTTGAAATATAAATTCTTAGCATTGCTGCTTTCCTCTTCTAATGCGGGCAGGGGGGAGGGGAGACAGCATTGGTTTGAACAGTCTGATCATTGTAGCATACACAGGATACTCTGATGGTGTCTTTGTCAAAGTAGATGGATCCGACCAAAATAAACTGGACTCCTTTGGAATAGTGAGGGTTAAAATCTTTAGCAGAATAACTCTTGATGCAATTCTGTTCTGAAGTAACTTGGAGTCCAAAGATGCCTTTGTTTTTCTCCCTCTGTGTTGTCTGATTATTGACACATCTTTAGTTCTTGTTGGTCTTGCAGAGCCAACATTGCACTAAAAGAGTGAGCTGGATTGTGGTTAGTCACTCCCTCCCTGACTCAAAGTCCAGATTGCAGAATATTTGTTGTTTGACCCAGAAAGAATGCATTTGGACTCTGATTCCAAACTGAATTTGTAGGGCTAGCATTTTGCATCTATAGTGTCATCTCAGAAGCATCTGATTGCTCTTCTAGTATTCCACAGTGCCAACTTTAGTTTCTTTTACAGAACTGTGATGCTTTGTGGAATCTTCTAGAATTTATGAATTCTGGCTTACTGCAATTTTCATAAGAAAAAAATCACAATGTATCATGGAATGTCTGTATACCTGTGTTCACCATTGCTGACAAGCCTGTAACCATGTCTCTCCCAGACTAGATACAGTGGAGAGGGGATACCCTTAATGACTACTCTGGGTTAATACTTATAGTAAGGAGGCTGGCTACAGCTGGGAGAAGCCATTTCCTCCCGTTTGCCTGTAAAGGGCTTGGGTTTGGAGAGTGGAAAATTACCAGAAGCACAACACAAGGACTCAGCTGTTAGTGGTGGGACTTTAGAGACTCTCAAAGCCACAAAGGAAGCTTAGGGCGCAGAGGCAGGAATGCTTTTGTAGCAGGAGAGGCTTGGCTTAGCTGCAGGATCAACCAGGGTCAAAACATGATGGCAGAGAGAGGGGCTTCATAACTAAGAAGAAAACCCATGCACTGCAGCAGAAGGACCCTGGACAGTCCACAGAGGACCCCGACTGCAGTCTAAAGAATTTTTCAGAGTGGTGAATAAACTGAGTTAAAGAAATGTATGAAGGGGGTATTTTTGTATATTTTGCATGCTTAAGTAAAGAGCAGTGATGTTCTAGAATCCTGTGCCCTTCCACAGCAGCCACTCTTGTTCCTACTGCTTCAGGTAGAATAAACACATTTATTAACTACAAAAGAGGTGTTTTTTTTTTTAAGTGATAAGTCCAAGCACAACAAGTCCAATTTGGTCAAATGAAATAAAAGCAAAACTCATTCTAAGCTGATCTTAATACTTTCGGTGCCCTTACAGACTTAAATGCTTCTCACCACAGGCTGGGTTGGTTGCCCTTCAGCCAGGCTGTCTCCTTTGATCAGCGCTTCAGTTGCTTGGTGGTAGTGTCTGCAGATGGAGGTGGAAGAGAGAGCATGGCAAACATCTCACCCTTTCATCATGTTCGTTCTTCCCTCTTGGCTTTACCCCTCCCCCTTCAGAGTCAGGTGAGCATTACCTCATTGGAGTCTCAAACTGACCAAGGGAAGGAGGGTGACTCACTCAGAGTCCAACAGATCCTTTGTTGCCTAGGCCCGTGTCCTTTGTTCCTGTGAGGCTGGGCTGGGTTTGTCCCCTCCATGCCCTGATGCGGTGTGAACTGCTCCTGGAGAGTTTTGCCTGGGCTTGTTTTAAGCCATGAGGACACATTTTTCAACCTCATAACTATATACATGAAATTACAACCCATAACATTGCTATAACAATAAAGCTCAGTGAATCATGAGCCTTCCGAAGACACCCGACATGACACACTTTGCTTTGGATACCACACAATCATACAAGTATGAACATGAGGGTGCAGTGTGTTTCCCTGAGGTACAGAGTCTCACACGGTGCATTAACCTTGTTCAGACTCTGGAGGAGTAAAACAGATGGGGTGTGGTGAGGTGGGTCCCCCTCACAGACGCCTGAATGCTTCTGTGAGGGGGCAGTCTGGTCACTATGCATTGTATAGCCGTTTGTAAGCAGTAAAGGGACCCCAATAAGTACTTAGTTGACCTTTTTGATCATAGATGAGGAAATAAAACCTGTTTCTTTGTTCCTTTTTTAAAAAATACTTGAATCCCTGAAGTACTTCAGCTCCCAGCCACCCTTACTGTGCCATCTTAGACTGATGCAAAAAAGCTGTTCCTTCAGTTTTTACATTTTTATTAGACTAAGGTTATTGCTTAATTTGATGGGCTGGCTCACCAGCCTTCATGAAACAATTTAGTGAATTTTTCTTATAGAAATAGTGCAAACTTGTGCTTTACATAGGAAACGGTTAATTGTAACAGTAGCTACTGGAATTGGTGGCAATTCTCCCTAATCTCATGGGTCATGATTACCTGTGGCTGTTGCAATGAGTAAGGGCTAGTCTACACTTACCCGCAGCGTCAGAGGCGTCGGATCGATCTTCTGGGTTCGATTTATCACGTCTTGTCTAGACGCGATAAATCGAACCAGGAAGTGCTTCCCCGTCGACGCCGGTAATCCTGCTCTGCGAACGGAGCAGGCGGAGTCGACGGAGCTGCGCGCTGCCGTGTGGACCAGGGGTAAATACTTTAAAGTTCGAAATAAGATACTTCGACTTCAGCTACGTTATTCACGCAACTTCAGCTACGTGTTCTTACTTCGAACTTGTGGGCTAGTGTAGACCAGCCCTTAGTGAATGAAAGGTTAACCCTGCTGCTGCTCATATTAGCCAGTCTCTGGTAGGCTTGGTTTAGATCTCTTGCTTGCTGGCATTGTTACCTGGTGCCATACATTATGCCTCCTTGCACCGTCTTAACGGGATCCCTTTTCGTGAGGCATCGATCCCAGCCCTCGCCTGCTGGCAGTTTCTGTATAATTATAGCATGAATCTTTTAGTAAAATAGGCTGCTGCCTGGCTAGATCTGATTCCTGCTCTTCTTTTTTTCTTCAGCAGAGGTTGAAAGGAATGCAAAAGCTATTACACCCCTTCTAATAAGATGCATCTTGGTACTTTGGGGTCGCTCAAGCCCCTCTGTCAGCTCCTGTAAAGAGGCATGTATAGCCCATTTCCACTGGGAATACAAGCCAGGTGACAGAGGCTGTAAAGTGAGAGCAGGGTGGATGAGAAACAGGAAAGCAAAACCATGCTTTCAGTCTGCAGACTTGCTTGAAAGCAAATACATTCAGATGTATGAAACAGGTGTACTTCTGGGAAATGAATACTGTTGCATCGGCACTATTTAAAATAGTTGTAACTGCAGAGATTCAACTTCCTTAAAAAGGAATGTTAAATGAAAAAAGGGGTTAATACATTGCTGGTCCCTTTTTCATAGCTTCCTTCAGGTCATGGATTGAAGTATAGTAAAAGGTGCACTTCTGAGTAGTACACTGTCAGTCCACATGACTTCTCCTCATCAATAACTTTTAGTTATGAAATACTTGCTGCATGTCTAACCCATTATGTTTCTCAGGGCTTTGTGAAGTAGAATTAACCAATACCAGTAGATACTTTGACAAACACCGAAACTGCATCAATTAGCCACGTGGTATTTCGAAACTGGAGGAACTGATGGAAGTTGGGAAGCACAGGAAACAAACTAAGTGCTGAAATAGTTAAACTAATGAGTCAGATTTAATCACAGTTGTGTCAAAAGTTCAAAGGGGAAAATGTGGAAGGTAAAATGAGCTGAACTGGCACTTTTACCCCAACATTGTACCTGTAAGCCTGATATGTTGTTTAAAGATTAACTTTATAGACTTCCGTACCCAGAAGTATGAAAAATCTTAGGGAACTCTTTTCATAGGCTTGATCTTAGCATTGAATAAAAGAGCAGCTAATCCCTTTTGTTAAGTAATTTGAGAGGAGGGAATCTAAAATGTGAAATCTCACCTGCAGAAAACACTCAATATTGTAAAGGCGTTTCTATCTTTAGACACTTACAAAGACTTAATATTTTAATGCGGAAGGTTGATCTTGGTTAAAAAGCCAATAGGTGAAATCAGAGAGAAATAATCCAGTTCTTTATTTCTGGGAATCCTCATCCTGCACTCTGGGGGACCTAATTTATTCCCTGCTGGGGATAAGAATACTGTTCTGTACAGAAAGCCAGCATCTTTAAATATAAGCCTGACTTTTAGTATAATAAGAGTCTTGTTAGCTGCATTTTTGCTCTTAGTCATTGTTCATTGTACTAATGTTGTGGTTACCTGGGAAAGAACTCAAGTGCTTTCAAATGTCCAGTGAGCTCAGATTTAATGTATGAAACATAGTGTTATGTGCACAAGCATCTGTAGAAGGTACAAGGCTGTAAGTAGCATAGTGTAGAAGTTCATACACTTCAGAAAAGCTTAATACTAAACAGAATTGCTTTACAACATTAGGCATAATACAAGCTCTTATTGACTGGCAGTTACACCTCTGTGTGCAGTGACCACTAAATAGGCCTGTTTCTCTTCTATAGAGAAGCCGTTTCATAAGAAGTAGTGCAATTATAGGCAATTAAACTTGTCCTGAGTGGCTGAACTCTTCATTGAACCTCACAATATCACTTGGGTAGCCATCGAACTTAACGGCCCAGTCCTTTCTTAAATGGAAGTTGTCTGAGTTGGGCCCAAAATTTTGTTTGTGTAGTCAGTAACTGTCAACACACGTTTCAAAACCAAAATGTTTCATCAGTCCACCACTCATCTGTAATTTTAAGGTTGCTTATGACAGGCTAAGGAGTCTCAGCTCTTCCTGTATAGTACACGTGTGGGAAGCATACTAGAGGGTCACACACTTAGTTGCTTGTGTAGGGTTAACTACACATTCAATTGGAGCAAATTATTAAGGTGCTGCCTGCATAGGCAGCAGCGGGGATTGCCAGCAAATCTTCTACCTGCAGCACGGAATAGGCAGTCCATGGGCCTGTTTTCTAATTTTCTTCCATCCGTCCCCCACACCTAGGACTGGAAATCAGGCTTTTCTGATTTTTTCCAAAATAGGGCTTTTCACGGCGTGTTCTAGTCATCAGTGGGAAATTTTGGGATTGATCAGATGTGTTGCACAAAAAGCCTGCAGGACAAAGCTCATGTGCTTGCAAAGGAGTCAGACGACTAGAGCAAAGGTCATTAACTGTTAATGTGTGTCGGCAGGGTGCATGTGGACAGTTAGAGTGCAGCAGATTCATTAATGGGGCAAAGATTCACACCTTAGCTTGCCTTGAACTAAATGGTTGGGGTATCTCAGCTGGAATGCTCTGCCCTCCCCTAGAGCACCATCCATCTGAGGATATCCGAGCCTGAGAGAATTAACACTTTTTTCCCTCTTGTTGGTCCAGGAGAGTGAAAGGAAGATTCATTAGTCAGTTCCTGCTGCCTTGATCCCCTCCTGCTCCCTTTGCCCCTGAGCTCACCACCACCCAGGCTTGCAACCTCCGCGTTGCCTTACTTCCCTGCCTCCAGACTGCTATTGAATCCTGTTTTCCATTACCACTAAACCCTGTTCCCTTGCCTTGGTCATCTCTCCCTGTGATTCCTGTAACTGTTGCCTCTCCAGCCTTTCTCTATCTCCCTTTGCTGCCCCTTGCCCAGCCAAAGTGTGTCTGCTAAAATTGTCTTCCCCCTCTGCCCCTCTACTCATGTCACTCACTATTTCAGATCCCTACACAGTCCTCCTCTTGATTTCTGCATCTAGGGCAGACTTCTCATCTGTAAGGCCCTACCCAGCTCTTTCTGTTCGCCCCCTCCACCTTGCTCAGCCCAAGCTTCCCTCCTCACCATGTCTTCATATTTTTTCACCCAACACCTTTATGCTCCCTTTCATGCCCCTGCTTTCTGTGTAGAAAAGTCTCTCTCCCCCTCACTCCCTCCCTCCATGTGTCACATCTCAATTCCTCCTTCATATTCCTCCCTGCTGTGACTTCTGAGATTCCTGCACACATCACTTGGTGTGCTCTATAGGTCTGACCGGATCTGCACTGGATCATAAAGCCTTGGGGCAGGGATTTGTGTGCCAATGACAGCTTCCCCAGTGCAATTCTGAATTCTTGGTACAAACCTCTCTGCTAGTCTGAAATGGAAAATGTTTTATTGCTTATGTAGACTGAGCTGTATACTAATGAGAGAATAGCATACACCTCTACCCTGATATAACGCAGTCCTTGGGAGCCAAAAAATTGTACCGTGTTATAGGTGAAACTGCGTTATATTGAACTTGCAAACTTTTTGGCCCAAGGGCCACATCGGGGTTCAAAACTATATGGAGGGCTGGGTAGGGAAGGCTGTGCCTCCCCAAACAGCCTGGCCCCACCCCCTATCCAATCCCCACCTACTTCCTGCCCCCTGACTGACCCCTCAGAGCCCCTGACCCATCCAGCCCCTGCTCCTTGTCCCCTGACTACCCCCTCCAGAGACCCACACCCCCACTCCCTGTCAGGCCCCCCGGACTCCCACGCCCTATCCAACTACATCGTTTCCTGTCCCTTGACCGCCCCGCTCCCAGAACCTCCAAACCATACAACCCCCTGACTGCCCCCCGAGACCCTCTGCCCTTTATCCAACCCGTCAGCCCTGCACCCTTAACACTCCGCTCAGAGCAGCGTGTCGGAGCCAGACGTGCTGGTCTGCCGGAGCACGCAGCCCTGGCCCCCAGAGCGCTGTTTTACTGCATTCTATCCAAATTCGTGTTCTACCAGAGCATGTTATATCAGGGTAGAGGTGTATTAAGGTAAGTGTAGGCAGGAGCAGGGGATGCCAGAGATTCCTCTGTCTACAGCACCAAATAGGTATTCTGGACCCAACCAATAGAAATCAGGGTATTCCAATTTTCTAGTTTTTCACCAGAATTCTGCCCACTGATGCTTAGAACATTCCCTGAAACTTTGGAATTGATTGAATGCTGTAGTGAAAAGTTAGTGTTAGGCCAAGAGACTGCCATCAGGTTGAGTGTAGGGGCCTGGCTTTGGTTGGCCAAACCCATTTATCAGTCAGTGACTTATCCAGGGTGGTGAGTGTATGTGAAATAGCAAAAGGGAGACCAAAATCTCAAGTGTGTAGCTGTCCAGTATCTACTGTTGTGTACGTGACCTTAGTATCTAGGCACTGCTGTCAGCAATGAGATGAGCCAGGATTATTGTAGACAATAGGATTCAGTGAAGTGGAAAGAGCTTTAATTTAACATGTGTATCTAAATGTTGGCTCTGATCTTGTTGATTGTAATCTCTCGGCATATAAACATACAGAATCTCAAACTATGAAAGTAGGTTAATACATTACTTTAACTTAGTAGATCTCAAGCATTGCCAGGTAATGTTTCTCTTTGCCAGTTGTGAGCAAGTTGTTCAGTCCAAGTTTGTCTGATTAGTCTTGTACATAATGTGACTGTCAAACTTTTTTCCGACATGTCCACTCTGTCAAGTGGCCTTAATATGTTAGTGGGAGTCAAGAATTCTCTTCCTGAGGTCTAATCCTGTTCTCTGACACTTACTTGCTATGTGACAGTGTCACACACCTGTGTCTTGTTTCCTCATCTGTAAAATGGATATCTGCCTCTGAAGGAATGTTGCGGACTAACATCTCTACAATGATCCAACTATGGAAAGTTCTATGGGGAAGGTTATAAGCGGGGTGAGAACTTTTTGGTGGGGGGGGAGGAGGGTACCAGAGGAAAGTGTCCAGTTGGCAACCTTAGAATCCAGCACCACCTCCCGTTTAAAAATAACTGCACACAGGGAAACCTCTTCATTATCCCTTCTGCCCAAGAGCTGTTGTGGGAATCCTGATGAAGAAATGCATCTTACATTTGATCTGAGTTTTGAAAGATCTGTGGAGATTCCAGTATTTCATGAAAGTCAGATCTGTGGCATGCTCCTGAGAAGGCCTAATCAGAGTACCTGTCCTTAGGGCTCACTTTTAGTTTAATGATGTATGGAAGTTCTTGACCTAGGAAGTGAGCACTAATCTTGACCCTCTGTGTCATTGGAAAATATTGCTGAATGTGAACTGATGGACCTCCACCCATTGCTAGGCTTTCACATTTCACTGAGGTTAATGATCACTGGTTATTTATGGTCTTTCCCTCTTCTTTCTGTCCCTAGGTCACAACAAACTGCCTAAGTGACATTTGCTGCCCAAAAACAGTCTTTAATTCTAACTAGTAAATAATTGTGTAGCCTATTACAAGAGGAGCTGGTAGTGTTGCTTGTAGTCAAGGTTGCCTAATAAGTTGTATCACAAGACCTTGTCAATTGCTTATAAGCTATACCAGGCTGAAACATCCCATGCTGGATGTCTGCCTTAGGCTGGATTTTTATTTTTATTTTTGTGTGTGTTTTTTTGTTGTTTGTTTTTAGCCGAAGCCATCCAGCCATGTCAAATAACTAGGTTGGGAGGGATGGGGGGGGAAATGCCCATGTCAAAAAATCTCAGTCGTTTCATTGGGAAGCTGTAGTGCCTCCGTGCTCTGGTGAAAGGACTTCAGATTTGGCAGGGGTATCACCCTGGAGTCAGATACACCTTTTCGCATCCCTGTAAAGTCTCTAATTTAGCCAAAGTGTAATCCTCTGAAAAATCACTTGCAGGCTTGTTAAAAGCTGGCGGCTCAATTCTCTGAAGATTCAGTCTGCACTGAATATGCTACACACACACACACACACCCCTACCTCCCACATACACACACCTCCCACATGTGACTGGTCTGCAAGGAGAGGCTGAGCAGGACTTTCCCTGTAATTGCTGCATCTGGCTGTTGAGAGCCATTGTGATGCCAAACACCAGAACAGGGAGACTCTTCTGTTCCCTTTTTTTTTGTTTTGTTAGGAATGCTACTGATGTTGCCAAGTTAAGCACTCAAATTTTAGGACAGGCTAGACATAAGGTTCCCTCTGCAATCTTAATTTGTATGCATTATGATGGTCTCTAATTGGTCACATTTATTTTTTCCACAGGACCACTGCCTCATTCAGTGCGCAGGGTTGACTGTGCCCACTGAATGGGTAGCTATTTAATATTTTAATTGTTGTCATTCACTGTGTGGCCCCAGTCCTAATTACCATACACCATCCAACATGTGCAGAATAGAAAGTTATTGTATCATGGTCCAAGGTATCGATTTGAACACCCAAAAAACCAAACCCACCCGTGAGGGCTTTTGGCTGAAGTGACTTGCCTAGTATTGCATTACAATTCTTTTGCAGAGGCACAGATAGAATACTGTTTGCCACAGTGGCATTCAACTGCCTTAACCATGAGATTCTGCTTTCTGTTCCTGCAATCCCGTCTCATTCACTGCACGCCTTCCAACTTCCTGAGGCAGGGGTCCTACAAACAACACAACCATGATTCTTTCCCAGAGCAGTCTATCCTGTGCACAAGATGAGTCTTGTCGGGTGGCAGGTGAGGGAAAGTATGTGATCATGTAATTTAAAGACTGTATCAATGCGTCCAAATTCACAGCCTTAATTCTGGCATTTTCTAACTTGAATGTTTGACTTTGCACATCAGTCTTTTAACCTTTTTTTTTTTTAAACTTAAGAGTAATGATGAGGGAAAACATTGACTCCTTTCCTCCTCGTTTTTAAGGAAAGGTATTGGGGATGTCATGACTCAGAACTTGGCAAGAAACTTCAACCTATTTTTGTCATTCTCCTTCCCCCACCCTCCCCCAACTACATGAGTTGTTCGCTTTGAAAGTGTAGTCACTTACAGTGATCTATCTTGTATTTCAGACAAACCTTCCTATTTTCAAATTGAAAGAGTCTACAGTCAGAAGAAGATACAGTGACTTTGAATGGCTGAGAAGTGAACTCGAAAGAGAAAGCAAGGTGAGTCGAATGCTAAAAAATAAATATAATTATGCTTTCCCAAGTAGATTTGTATCACAACCTATTAACCTTTAAATTCTCTACTGGGGTGCTGAAGACCATATCAAATCTGTAAAGAGGCTTCAGGTTTTAACTCCAAATTTAAATGTTGTACTCTTACTGTGTGACACTCAAGTATAGAATTGCTTTTTCTATAGGGGCAACTTTCTTCATTGCGTCAATGTAGGCAAACAAATTCCTTTTTCACAGCCTAAATGTAGTGTTGTTTATTGAGGGGTGCAGGGGGGGGTGGATTGGTGTGTGTGTTAATCTACATGCAGGCTGGGGTTATGGTTACCTTTTTTTAAAAATTGTTTCAGGTTGTGGTACCACCCTTACCTGGAAAAGCTCTCTTCCGTCAGCTTCCTTTTAGAGGAGATGATGGAATATTTGATGATTCATTTATAGAAGAAAGGAAGCAAGGTCTCGAGCAGTTTATAAACAAGTAAGTGTGAGGTTTATTTCTTGGCTTATGAACAACTGAGTTTTATTAGCTCCTTTCCATCTTTTAGTGTTAAAAGGTGGCTATACCATGTTTTAGAAGAATAAACAAGAAGCTCAAACCACAAGTTTTTAACATTTCCTTTTTTCTCTCCATGTATTGACCCAAACAACTCTTCAAAGTAAATCTAAGCTTTCTAACACCATTTACTGTAAAACAAAGTTTCAAAGACACAGTCCAAAAAAGTACTAATTTTACAGGTGGGAGTGCTGTCGGGCTTTTATATAGTGTACCTCATCTGTTTTCAGAACCAGTGATGACTAAAATAAAAAAAGGTAATCTAGAAGTGATCATTCTGAAAGATCAAGCATTTATAAAGGACAACAAACCATTGGCATTTAATATCATTGAGACCTAGACTGCATGAAACTTTCAATGCTTGGGATTAGTACAAATGTCTGACACTTTACAGCAGATTGGTTAATGGCTTGATTTGCTTGGAGGCAAAATGTTTTCCTCCCCAGCCCTCTTTCTCTCCCCTCCCCCCCCCCCCCCCCCCCCTTTGCCCCTATATAGTGACTAGAATACCACTTTAGAATTTAAACAACTGAAGCTAGGAACTTTTCAAATGTGGCCTGTCAGTGAGGATAAAAGCTGAGGTAATGCTTTTGTTAAAGGCATCAAAGTCAAAGATGTATCTGCCAAATTCAGGAGTTCATACTCTTTGAAAAGTATAGAACTGAGTCTGTTTTAAATCTAGTTGAGACTGGGACTATCAGAATTTTAAATTTGGGTTTAGGCAGATCAAATAACATGTCCAAGGTACTTCAGTTTTCTCTTAAGGAAACAGCACAGCTTCTTTTAATCAGGAGACATTTTGGAATGGGTACTGAAGACCCTCTTTTAAATCAAAACTATAAATACTTGCATGTCAGGATAAACACACATGCTTGCAACATTAGATCTGGACAGTGAAAGGATGCCTTGTATGTTTTTAGAAATCTGGACTTTGTAACTTCATGGACATAAACATAACCCTATTAACTATGCTACTAGGATAACATGACTTAAACCCTGCAACAGCTAGGTTCTTGAGGCAGGCACCCCTACAAAAATTTCAAACATAGCATTGAATAATATTAAATAACAAGTGCTACTTCCCTACCCAGGTATCTTACTACTAAAATGCATCATGTCTTGAAGCTCATTTAAACTGTCTAGCAGAGTGTACCAAGGAAAGACTTGAGAAGGAGATCGCAAATGGCTTATCTGGAGCCTTACTAGGTATTCATAGCACAAAGTACCTCTTACGCTTTGTTCAACAAACACAAGTTGAAGAATAGAATTCCATAGCAAGTCACCTGTCTGGAAGAAATGCATTCTAAGTTTGTAAGTGGTATGTTGAGTGTGATATGTTTTAACATCACATTGAATGCATATGCCTTGGAAAAATCTAGCTTGTTTCATTCTAACCTGCTCCAAAAGAACTTACTCTTTACATTAATTTACAGCCTCTTCCAAAAGTAACATCTCCAAGTACAAAAAACAGCTAATCCAACTGCAAGTAGAGTATACCATTGATGCCCATAAACTTGCTGGAAAAATTAAATCCATCTTGAATAGTTAATATATTTTGAAATTGTAGAACAATTACTCAAGTCAGCTTCCCTTCTTTTGAAAGATAAAAGCATATATTTAATGCAGGTATTGATGCCTATTGAGTATAGTTGGATCACAGCCATTACTGTGTAAAACTCCTGATTGCTCTGAACTTCCTTGTTGATTCAAGTTTAATCTATCCTAGTTTGATGAAAAGAGCTGTTTCAGTTAATAGTGTGTGCTATTGCTTGACCAAGAATGACAGTGGTGAACCTTGGGAGTTGGACCCTGGTCCTCTACGTTGTAAAGCAGATCCAAATATTAGCGTTACTGTAAAATACTGAGAAACAAACCACCACATTCCCAAATTCTTACAGCTATGGTTGAGTGTCAGTGGTCTCGCTAGCTCGCAGAGACCACACTTCCCTTACCAGAATTCTATACTTAAGTCTAAATGAGTAGTTAAGGTGTTGGCTTAATGAAGGTGCCAGTAGATAATCATCGGGTCGCACTGCTATCAACACTTTTTTGACTGCTGGATGCTTGAATACAGAGTTTTCTGGTAGCCTGTGTCTGCACAGGTGTGTAATTTAAAGAACCAACTAAATGACAGCAGTGTAACTTGACTGAATTACTTCCAGCCATTCAGGATTGTGGCTGGGTTAACCTTGAGGTTGATAGTACCATCTTTGCACAGTGCAGTTCTGACATCAATTTGAGACACAGCATTCTGTGCCATACTTGCATCAAGACTGACTAGTTTCACCAGTGTGCACAGTGCAGACATCAACACTGATATTACAGCCTGTGCTGATTTTAGTATCTACACAAAAATTCAAGGGCAAGAACAAAGTGCCTGGTCCAGGTTGCATCTTATTCTGGATGATTTTGTGTTGAGATGTCACACCTTTAACTCTTCCTTGTCCCACTTATATGGAAGATGGGAAAGTCTTTCCACCAAGAGCAGGATGACTAAGACTGCTGTTGCCAAAGACAGGATTGTCAAATTCCTTGCACAGTGCACCAGAAATGTAAGGCTTAATACTAGGACTTGTCTGGTAAAGTCAGTGGCCAAACTGAAGCTACCAGGATAACAGCTTTTGCTGGTAGATTAGCTAACCTACATAGCCAAAGGTCACTTCAAAATGTGGAAGGATTGCTCTGGTTGAGAATCTACAGAGAAGAGAGCGAAGAGCTGTGGAAGATCTCTTCAGGGCATTGACCTCCCATGACCTCAAGTTGCTTGCATGCAGTGGAAAGTGCTGGTTATCAGAAGTGTCTAGCTGCTTGGGGTGGCCAGTGTCTGGCTACCACTCAGATCCAGAAGAAGCGCTGACTAAACTTATTCCAGAAGAACATGTTCAAAAACAAGTACAGGCTGTTTTGCAGGAAGTGAAAGACTGAAAGACTGTCTTCCATACTCTCTCAAATATCAAAATCCATCTATAATAATCCAAAATTCACAGATAGGCAAAGTAAGAAATGCTGCCTCACTTATTACTTTGATATAAGGATATTTACTTTGTATATTTGGACATGTGATGTTGATCATTTGTTTTAACAGTTAGATTCAAAAAGTTAAAGCTTTATAACATCTATTGTTAAATAGTCTGGTCCTCCCCATAATTTCCCACACAGTGAAAACTTTATCGATGATGCTTAACCATAATTTTGTGCTACTGTGAAAATGTAAATAAAATTTTTAAAATGTTGAAATATTTAAAAAACAAAACCAAACTGCCATGCATGGTCATGTTGTAGGTCATCTGCCTTATCGTGGATCTTGGGAATTTCTATCAATTCAAAGTTAAAGAGAGTCATTCTGGGGACTCATTCCTTTCCAAGAGAAAAGGGGAATCAGAGCCTTCTGATCCCTGCATGCATGTTCTGACCACAGGATGAACCTCCAGTTTTCAGTAGAACAGAACTGATGATCTTGGTCTGGAGTCAATGCTGCTCAGTAATGGTGGCCTGTTTTCACAGGCTGTGAGTAACATGTTCCCTGACCTGAATGATTGGGATGGAGGACACTGCTATGGAAGGTATCTAAGAATCGGTCTCTGCTGCCACTACAGAGTGCTGAAATCTTAGGGTATGTCTACCCTGCAAAAAAACACCCACAGCTGGCCCGTGTCCGCTGACTCAGGCTCAGAGGGGTTGGGCTGTGGGGCTATAGAATTGCAATATAATAATTCAGGTGTAGGCTAGAGTCTGGGCCTACAACCCTCTTCCCCTCCTGGGGACCCAGGCTCCAGCCTGAGCCCAAATGTTTACTCTGCAATTTTATAGCCCCTCAGCCCAAGCCCAAGTCAGCTGGCACGGGCCAGCCATGGGTGTTTTATTGCAGTGTAGACTTACCACTGGGGTTGGTTGCTATACCAGGGACTCTAATCCCTACTGGACTAGAAGAATACCTACATGCGCTGCTAGAACTTACTCCAAATCAAAAAACCTTCCTACATCAGGGCAGGATCAAGTATGTCTGAGGACTTGCCTGAGCCAGTGAATCCGTCCTTGGTACAAACTTTGGATTTGTCCTGATGTTTATGGTACCAGATTGATTGACTGGTCTGTGCAGGCACTGTAATGTGGAGATAATTAATAAAGTAACAAATGAACATGCCTTGCTGTAATTGAACTGCTTTCGCTCCGTGTTTTTAAAGACACCTGACTCACTGGAGAACATCCTTTCATGTGCCTCTAATATATAGTATAAACACAA
Source organism: Chelydra serpentina (assembly GCA_037349315.1). Classification (NCBI taxonomy): domain Eukaryota; kingdom Metazoa; phylum Chordata; order Testudines; family Chelydridae; genus Chelydra; species Chelydra serpentina. The sequence continues at coordinate 54,375,669 of JBAIAC010000010.1, forward strand.
ATCTCCTAGTGGTCAGGATGGGAAATTGAGGAAATACTTGAAGTCTCATTCTTGCATAATGTTCTGCATTTTAAGTGTATGCATTTCTTATCTGGGGTTGGGGATTTAAGTGTCTTCAGGTTAAGAAGCTGAAGGGGGTTTTAGCAAAACATATTAAGCTTTTGTTTCACTATTTTTCTGGAACTAATTTTTTTTCTTTTCTTCCTAGAGTTGCTGGCCACCCTCTAGCACAGAATGAACGCTGTCTTCACATGTTTTTACAAGATGAAGTAATAGACAAAAGCTACACGCCATCCAAAATAAGACATGCCTGAATGCTCTAAATATACACCTCAAAATAAATGTTAGTGATTTAATACACTTGGTTTAAGAGTTTATAGTTAAGCATGCTGCAGATTCTGGCACAATAAGCCTCCACTATACTAACGTGAGTACGCTGCTCAGTCTTTGCATTAATTTTATGGCAGTAAAGAACTAATTTGCTTTAGCTAAATCACTCCATGAATCTCTTATGATTATACTAGCATTAAAGCTATTTAGAGTCCATCCACACTACAGATGGAGTCCTTTCCACTCTTATCTGCAATGACCCTAACACAGTTTACTGAGTTGGCCTTACTTGAACTAGCACTGCTCCAGTGTCACATGTTCACTTGCATTTGATTAAATCACGTGACTGTTTCTTGTTAAAATAACTACTATATTATCTGTCTAACTCTTGTGTAGAGACCTGAGGCACTCTGTTTCAAATATCCCCATGTGTAAGATAGACACTTCTGCAATTGTCTTGAAGCTTGTAAAACACTTTATACTGAAAAATGAGGGAATTATCTTTATATTCTGTAAAAAGAAAAATCAAATTTATATACTTAAATCATTTGTCAAAAGTTGTTTTGAAATAAAAGTGAAAATGCACTTCCAGTGAGTCTCTTGCTCTGATGCTGACATTGAGTGGGGGAGGGAGAGAGATGTTTTTTCTTCCCTTACATTCCTTCACCTCCTGAGCAAGTTGGTTCAGCTCTAATACAGTAGAAATGTGATAGTCTTTCCACTTCTGGTGGTATCCCATACTGCTAGCCAGTAATAGGTTACAAGTTCTTGCATTACAGTAGTGCACCCATAACAAGGTTGTGGCTCAGAATGCTTCAGCTGTATGAAAGTGAGTAAAAGGTCCCATATAGAAAACATAGCCAACTTGAATTGCAGAGCTGGTCACTGGCTCTAGTTGGGATCTCTACATTGCACCTACTGCTTACAAGAGGATGGGAGGGAGCAATGTTTCTACAAGGTTTTCACTATCACTGAACTTTCCTTGAAAAGGAGGATGAGTCGAGTTCAAACTGAAGATGGAAGCCAGTTCATAGTTGGATACAACTAGCATGCTTACTCCTTGTACTGAAAACTTGTCCAGAAAAAATAGTTTGTTTCAAACAGGTTCCTTTTACATTACTAAGGGAACTAACAGAACTGTATGATACCTGGATAACTGCAGATACATAGAAATATATTTAACAAGTTAATAGTATGTAAGCTGGTGAATCATCTTGGGTTCTTAAACCCTACAGTTCTTTGACAGGCTCAAAAATACTGAAATATTTTACCTGTCTAGGCAACTTAGACTAGCGTAGGGGCTGGTTCCTACAATCTAGGAATAAATCTGAATTTTATATACTAAGAATGGCCTATTAGCGAGCCATTTGACAGAATGGCGTTGGTGGTTCTCATTCTTTTGTTAGTGTTGCACAACTTCCATTTTAATGTAAAATGAATTTTTAATCTTGGTTTGCTGAAGACTGAGTCCAAGAACAGCCATGAGCTTCAAGTAATACTCTGGACAGTGGCAAGGGAATGAGAATACTGAAACAACTGTACATAGTTGACTTTTTTAGTATAAAGACCCAATTTGTGTACATACAATCAAACTGCAACCCTTGTTGAAAACACTCAATATCAATCCAAATTCTAACACCTGGTGAGTTGCTGAGTTAGAGTGCAAACATATGGTAATGTGGCATTGAGACTGCCATTCTGTCATCTAAACACCTTTTCTGAATATTGCGTGCAGATATAAACATAGCCTTGGTCTTGCATCTGATAATTATCTTAAAATCCACACAATACTTGGAGAATCACAACTGATTTTCCTCAGATGACTAACATTTTTACAAAGAAGAATCTCAGGAGGAGCTGTAATGAAAGCAGACTGGGTTTGGGTAACCTGCTGTGCTCCTTTGGGTTTGGACTGTGGTAAGTTACTGTTTTTTGTTTTTGTTTTTTCAAAGGGGAATTGTTTGCTGTTTTCCTCTAAAAGCATTCATGATCATAAGGTATAAAACTGCAGCTCCTTTTCATGCTTATTGTTTAGATGCTTCTTACAAATTAGGAGCATGACTTTCTGAATACTTATCTTTTTTTTAAAAAAAAGTACTTGTGCATGAGTCCCTACTCAGTTTTCTATTGCTCAGTTATTTAAAAATATAATTTAGAAGTTGTAGTAAAATGTACCTTTTTTTTTCTCCAATACTATGAAACTGTAATTCAGTAAACCAATGTGTAGGCGCTTTATTATTTAAATAGCGCATAGAAGACTTTGTAAACTTTCTTATAGTTTTTCAAAACTTCATTTAACATTAGTTAGTTGCTCTGATCAATAAACTATACCATAAATTAGGAAATACGAAGTCAAGGATTTAAAGGTTGCAAAGTCAAGCATGCTCAAGTTAGGAAATGCCAGAATGAGTGTTGCTCATGCAACCTTAATTCTCTGCCCTCCCCCTGCCACCTTTGTATTCATTTTGATAGTCTTTAATTACATGATCCCATGTTATCTTTACAAAGGAACACTGGTTCAGTCAGTGCCGGGATCAATCTGCTCTGGGGATGAATCAAGATTTTGGGGGTGGGTGTGTATAAGATTGTGTCTAGTTTATTATAGAAGTTGAAACATTTTTAGTGAATAAGATGGGATTCCAGGGAGAAAAAAGGGTGGTCTCATAGTTAGTGCACTTACATGCCATCCTAGAAACTTGGATTCTATCCCTGCTCTTGAGTTCCTGTGTGACATTGGGTAATTCACTTACACCATACCTTTTCACAGATACACTTCTGCATGTAATTAAAGGATATATTGTAATGCATACTCACAACAGAGCCAAATTAAGGTTGCATGGGCAATATTCATTCTGGCATTTCCAAATTTGGGAGTGCTTGACTTTGCCATCTTTTCATCTTTTTTATTTCTTAACTTTTTATTTCCTATTTTTATGGTTTAGTTTATTGATGAGAAACCTTAATGAACATTTTAAATATTTTTGTAAATTCATAGTGCAATTCCAAAATTTCAGATCGTTCTATCTTACAAAGGAGGCTGGCTTCTGTGTCTCCCTAATGACTAGAAAACATACTATAGAGATGGAAAGCCTCAACATCCCCAAACAGAAGAGGGACTAGTCTTGTATACTTTAGTTTGGCTGCCTTGGATAGGCTGCCATGCAAAAAACTTAAATTGAATGTCTGGGGAACAGATGAAATCCTAGCCCCACTGAAGTCAATGGGTGTTTTTGCCAGGATTTCACCCATGGTCTTTATTCCTTTACATTGTTTATGTAAACCTCTATCACATTTCTAATGTATATTCACTGATCACCATATGGGCCACAGTTCCTTTACTTCATTTCTGCCTTTTCTGTTCCCACTGCCAGTTTCTTTCTTGCCCTCTGGGAGTTGCATTATCTGATCTTTGGATTGTTGATATAATTGCACACCTAAAAAAACCCCATTTTAATTGGGAAAAAAAGTGGTGTTCCCCTCCATCCCATCAACAGTGCCTTGTTAGCTGTCTGGTTGGTTAGTTATTAACCATTTTAACATAGGAACATAAGAATTGCCCAGCTAGCTTAGACTCATGATCTATCAAGTCCAGTACTCTGTCTCCAGAAAAGGTTCATACCAGCTGCTTCAGAGAAAGATTAAAGAAACCCTGCAGTAGGCAGATATATAATTAAAGAATGTTTCTGTTCTCTGGCAAGCAGTGTACAGTTTTACCAGGAGGAAACTACTCCAGGAACTGAGGGAGAGAAGTGAAAGAAACAAAGGATAATTTAAATTCAATATATTTTTATTCTTTGTAAATACAATGAGTACAACTTTTTAACTTCACAAATCAGTTAATCCACTTTGTACAAGAAAAGTTTTACTCATTCTATGATAGTTCAAGTGCTGATTTTTTTTCTCAGTGCTAGTTCCTAATAACAAAACAAAATTTGAAAAGTACAGCAGCTATCTTTAAATGTTTTTTTCTACATTTTTCATAAGTATAGTCATATCAAATAAGCAGCTTATAACGTGTGTCTGTGTGAGAGAGAAATCAAAGCTTTAATTAGAACCCAAAGTTTTCTAAAAAGGCATTGGAGAGTCTTGGAGACTATTAGCATTGTATCAATTGACCATCTATATTTCTTCATAAGTTCTTTCTATTGTCTTTTGTAAGTTATTTCACCTTTCTGCACATCTCATTGACAAAGAGTTTGGCCACCATTGCCTTTGGTTTCAGCACTATGCCAATGGGACAGTGATCAGCTCACTGAATCAATCATCTCCATTTTATTTGGTTTTGCTGTTTCTTTCTTACTTGACTTGTATTCACTTTGTGTGTGTGTGTGTGTAAAGCTCTTCTGTCGTTGAGATGTTAACCAAACTGAAATTCTGATGATTTGCATCAAAGTTTACCAGTTCATTTTACAGGAAGGCCTGACCTGTTGAATCCAAAATGTAACTGCCAGCATTTTAAATCAGTTCTGAAGGCCACTTTATGATGTATTACAACAGAAGCAATGTTTTGGTAACCTGGTTTTAGATGTTGTCTATAATATTATGAATATATTCACCAATATAAGCTACTTTTTAAACAGAGCTGAAGGCCACCTCATGACACATAACAGATGCAATGTTTGGTTACTCGATGTTCCAAATGAAAGAACTAAAGTACCTTCTTTTTATCTCAGATCTGCCAGTTAAATGATAGAATTGCACAGTCTTTCTTAACTATGACTGACAAATGAATTGCCACCACCCTGTAGAAAGAGAAGCAGCCAAATTCCATCCAATTCACTTTTTCTGTAGAGCAAAACACTCTTTCCATGCTCTAAATCACTGTTCAAGGCAGCAAAATCATATCTAATGGGATATTTTTTTAAAAAATTCTCAATGACTTTAAAATGTAAGCATTCCCAGGCTTATGCTTCCTGTAGATTTTGTTAGTTGAGGCTTATTCTCCATAGATAAAAGTTTTTATCAAACTGTCCGTCCTGATTGTTTTTCTTTTTAAGGTGGTTTATATGTCACTGGATTTGTACATATCTGAAAGCAGTCTTGTAATTGGCACATTCCCAATGGTCTTTTTGAAAAACACTTCTTCTATTGTAGATGGACTAATTGAACGTAAAGCTGGCAAAAGCAATAAGAGTTTTCCAAAACGGCAGGGTTGTGTGGGGTACCTAGAATACAAAATGACAAAGAATGTTACTGAGGTGTTTGTATGTTTCTCCAAACAGCAAAATCACTTACCTTAATCAGCAACAAAATCAAAATTAAGCCAGTTTGTAGGGTTTGGTTCTGACTGGGTGAAATCCTACTTGCCGTCTCGTAAAAGTAGACATGTTGACTTTAATGGGAATGCTGACGTGAGTGAGGTAAGCAGGCCTTGGCCCAGTGTTTCCACATTTTGTTTGATCTCTCAGATTAATAACTTTATAGAAGGCCAAACTCTGCCCTGACTTACACCCAATTCAAGGTTATTATTTGAGGTGTAAGTCAGAAGAATTTGGCCCATGTTAAATAAACTGGGTTTATTAGATTGCAAATTAAATCTACCCAGTATGCTGCAGATGTTTGAGTGCAGTGTCACTTTTAATAATTGACATTTTGAATACAAAATTCGAAGTGAGAAGCGATGTTTCCTTCACCCTGAAAATATACATCTATAAAAGGCTATTTTTCATCCTCGTTAGCCACAGAATTCTTCCCAACTTTTAAAGATAAAACAATATGGGCCTGATACTGATCTTCCTAGTGCTGATTTTTCACCAGTGTAACTCTGCTGACTTTGGAGGCGTTACTCTGGATTTTGCATTGCTGTAAGTAAAAGGAGAATCAGGCCCACTATCAGAAACATTTGGAGCCCGATTCTCCAAACTTCTATCACTTTCACTAATGTAAATCAGGAGTCATCTCATTGCAATCAAAGGACTTGCACGAGGGTAAACTAGAATGAGAGCAGAATCAGGCCTCTTTCTTCACATAATGTCACATAATAAAAATACAGGATGAAATCCTGACTCTTGAAGTCAACAGGGAGTTTTCTCATTGACTTCAATGGGGCTAGGCGTTCACCTACAAAATTTCCAGCTCTTATGAAAATATATCCACGTACAATGGAAATTTCTAAGACATGCCAAGGCTATTGCATTGACTAAAGAAAATAAATCTCTTCGTATGATGGGTCCTAGCTCCATCAAACATGGCTAACAATATTTTTTTTGCATGTCCACCTTTCCAGGAAAGTGGCATAGACTTTGATATGCCTAAAACTGGGGCGGCGGGGGCAAATAATGCTGTTCCTAATTGCTGACTTTATTTAGACTGCAAGATTTATTTACAGTGTATACAGTCATTCACTGCTCTTTACCCTTGTGGTGCAGAGCTAACTGTTCCACTCCTGCACAAATATCCATGTAAAAGTACTGTCTGTCTAGTCTGTAGTATTGCTTTGGCATCCATGCTGACAGGCAGCCTCTCTATATTGCTCCACTGCTCTGTGCCTTTTTGTTTACCTCCGAAACATGGATCACTCAGGAACCATGAGACTAGATCCCCAGTTCATGCCTGTTCTCACAACCCATTGGTTGGTTCTCACAAGGCTGGATTCTCCTTTCACACCACTGTAAATCACTTATGTAAACAGAGTTATACTGGTGTAAGAGGATTTCTGGAGTGTTTACCAGTGGGAAATGTTCTCTGACTGGTTTTTGAATATTATAATTCTTGATGTCTGATTTGTGTTCATTTATTCTTTTGCGTAGAGACTGTCCGTTTGGCCAGTGTACATGGCAGAGGGGCATTGCTGGCACATGATGGCATATATCACAAAAGTCGCAATTCTTCAACAAAAAAAGTCAAAAACAGATTCCAACGAGAAACTGCAGAACTGGAATTAATTTGCAAACTGGACACCATTAAATTAGGCTTAAATAAAGACTGGGAGTGGCTGGGTCATTACACAAACTAAAAACTATTTCCCCATGCTATTTTTCCCCCTACTGTTACTCACACCTGCTTGTCAACTGTTTGAGATGGGCCACCCTGATTATCACTACAAGGGCTATTCTCAACAGGAGAAAAAAAGCTTATCTTAGGCTTGGTCCACACTAAGCCCCAGTTCGAACTAAGATACGCAACTTCAGCTACGTTAATAACGTAGCTGAAGTCGAAGTATCTTAGTTTGAACTAAAAGGTACTTACTGCGGGTCCAGACGCAGCAGGCAGGCTCCCCCCTCGACTCCGCCTACTCCTCTCGCGGAGCAGGATTACCGGCGTTGACGGCGAGCACTTCCGGGATCGATTTATCATGTCTAGACAAGACACGATAAATTGATCCCAGAAGATCGATTGCTTGCCGCCGAACCAGCCGGTAAGTATGGACGTACCCTTATTGATTAGTCTTGTTACAGTTGGTATGGCAACACCCATTTTTTCATGGTGTGTGTGTATATCTTCCTACTGTATTTTCCACTCCATGCATCTGATGAAGTGGGTTTTAGTCCACAAAAGCTTGTGGCCAAATACATGTTAGTTTCTAAGGTGTCACAATTACTCCTCATTGAGTTTGGAAAGAGGACCATGTCATGTAAAGCAGCTGCTTCTCCCACTGGCTGGCCATGTAACCCTAATCCCGCTGAGCTCCAATGGCACACTATTCATGTGAAGGGGCTTCAATGTGGGTGGGGAGAGCATGCCACACAGCTGCCGCTTTTTCCTTTTTAGTATGTACTGGACAGAACTGGCTGGCATTTTTATATTTTCTCACATCTGCAGTGAATGAGTCTTATGTATAGTCTAAACAAAGGACATCAAAGATTTCTGCCAGAGAGCATCATTGTTTTTAAGAGTAGGCAATTTTTTAAATATGTTCTTAGATTTGCAAAATAATTGTAGTTGGTGGTGCAACGTCAGTATAGATAATAGCTAGGCTTAGCAGAATTCAGTTTTTCCCCCCTACAATTTCAATTGATTATATTATTTGTCAGCATTTTTTATTTTTATATACTTTTCACAGTTGCATGAAATTATGGGGGCCGGGGTCAACATACAAAGTAAACATCCCTAAGTCAAACTTTGATAAGTTCTCAAGCAGCATTGTTCTTACTTTGCCTATCTGTAAATGGTGGTGGTTATCAATGGAAATATTTTTTCATCAGTTTGTGTGTACGGTAAAATGGATATTTACCAATATTTATAGATAAAAACCTAATCCTTTCAAGACTAGTTATAGCAGTACACCCTGCTGATAGGGGGGATTTCCCTAGAAGTACATAGTCATCTGGATTCACATGTGTAACTCTCAGGTCATTGAATTACATCCTCTACTGGAGATTTTATTTTATTCTATATAGGTTTTTATACCATGCTCATCACCATAGTATTTGAGTGTGTTGAGCAGTGTGACTAATGTCTGTCATGGTATGTGTTTGTTCTCTCATCTTTTTTCCAGGGGGAGAAGTGTGCAATGGAGTGCTCTGTTTGGGATTTTATTTTTAAATGATATGTAACATACACACACAGACATGTTGCTATGTGTTTGTTAGAGAAGGCAAGGTCAAAGAAATGTGCCTTGCACATGGAACGGAAGGTGATGAGATTTGTGATGGTCCTTAGTTTTTGGGAAAGTTCATACCACGGTCTTGGGTTGGCCCATGAGAAAGCCCTGTCTCCCATACAGACAGGCTTCACCCTTATTGTACAGAATTCCATTGTGCCAGAGAAGAAAAGTTCTTAATGGAAGTTGTAGCCTATAAAATGGGTTAGGTCAAGAAATAAATAGCCTAATTAAAGCCAAAGCCTAATTTCTAAGTATAGAGGAATATGAGAAATTGAGTTTGTTAGTGTGAGTAAAAGCTAGAGACGGTAAGATGGGAAAATTGAAGTTAGCAAGGACCTCACCCAGGGTTATGTTGTGGCTACGTTTTGGTTAGAACTGGTTTTGGAATGGTTTTTAATGAGCATTTTTGAGCATTAGGAATATTTTACTAAATGCTATGAACACTGATAGCATGGAAAGAACATTGGTGCAAATGTTAATTTAAATAATGTGTAATGTGAAGAACCAATATAGACGTAGAGGAAATATTGGATAATGGATAGGTTTAATGTTAACTAGTATTATCATGGGTTATAAAAGGAGTAGCCCTTTAAATTGGATGGAGCTCCAATTAACACCAAAAGGGTACTGTTAGGTTATAGGATTATAAGGGTGTACTTTATCTGGTTGTCAATGGACTGATCATCTATTGATGCACCATTCCATCTTTGAATGTGAGTATAATTGTAGTAGTGTGTAAATGGTAATTGTATGCCTGTTTGCTTAACTAATCATTTTTCTCCTTAAAAAAGTTTGGTTCTACCATTCAAAGTGTGATCTAGGAGCCTCTACTAAATTAAATTGTCTGTAAGTGACCTTGAGGCTCAAACCTGAAAACTAAGTTTGGTTTAATAATTCACTACAGCTAAGAATATAACATTAATTGACGACGTTTAAAATTCAAGGTTACAAAAGTGAGGGGAAGCCCAGGTTGACAGCCTTGAGTCTAAGTGTTGCCCCTTCTCAGAATAATCGTTTAAGAGGAGGCAGTTTGGTGATATTGAAGGAAGTACATCTGATCTATGACCCTAGACAGAATCTGGCTAAAATGTTTAATATTTCAAGCCGACTTTTTGGAAGGGACAGATGAGGATAGGGGATCAAAAAAGAATGGGTAAATGGAAATGCACAGACTGGAGGTTAGACCCCTTTTTCTTTTGGGTGCACTTCCATGTCCGCTATGGAACCCTGAGGATTCTCCCTTCCCCTCCCCCACCCTTGTGCCTCTACTCAAATTCCCCCTGCTTACAGGCAATTTATTTCTGGCTAAGGACTGGACAAGACGCCTTTCAGAGCTCATCACAATAACTCCTGAAATGACTGGAGGAGTCACTATTGAATGAGACGCAAAGCAAATCCTTCCTCTGTCTCCTTTCCTCCCCACCCAATTGCCTAATGAGTTGCTTTGGCAGTAGTCCTCCTAGCCCTTGTGGTCCAAGGCTGGAGGATAGTTTAAAAAGTATTCAAAGCATGGTGCTCTAAACTGTGGTCACATTAAGACAACTGCTCACATAGTGAAAATAACAGTGGTTTTCTACATAGTACATTTCACACATTCCCAGTTTTACCCTTGTTAGTTTCACAAGGTGGTGACTACAGCTTTTACAGTTGGTATAAAGGTTTCTGTATCTCATATGTTTTATACTGAACAAGATTTATATGGAAAACCTCATTTCAACTATTCTCATCATTCTGGTTAAGATGGCACTGAGCTAAGAGTCACAAGATCTGGGTTTTTCTATTTCCAGCTCTGCCATGACTCTCACTACGGTCTTGGACAAGTCACTGCCTCCGTTTCCTTATCTGAAAAATGGGAATAATACAAAAAAGATTTTGAGCTTCTAAAATTTACAGCACTGTGTGTGATGTTGTTTGTTTGTTGTTGTTGTTGTTTAATACAGTAAAAGAGATGCAAAAACTCCAGTTTCCTGAATGTATTATGTTCCCTTTCAGGTATCACATACCATGAAAAATTCCCTCTCTTTCATTTTCCCACTTATTTGAATACATTCCATGTCCCCTCTTCCATTTGGATAACCCAAGTTCTTCTATAGGCATACAGTCACTGTGAACATGGTATGAAATCCTGGCTCCACTGAAGTCAGTGGACATTTTGCCATTGACTTCTCTGAGGCCAGGATTTCACCCAGAGTGTTTGAAAAAAGTATTCAAAGAAAATATTGATCACCTGGTGTGGATGTAACTGTTCAGAGTGAGCTGAGCTTCATCTTGAAGAGCTGCAATGGCGGCAGCATTTCGAAAACTTCTCAGTTCAGAACCACTGTGTGTCGGTACTGGAAAGCAGATCAGTAACTAGTCAGGTGGACTCTTAAGGTCAAAATATTTAAGATGTAACGTAAAAGTAAAGATACACTTTAACTATTAAACATTTAATGTTTAAAAATGCAACACTGCCTATCGGAATTCAACAGCAGAAAACCTATTAGCTGACTGTAATCACATCTCTGTTTTAAAATGTCAGTGTAGACTTTGAAGCGGCTAACCAGCGAAATGGCTAGTTATCAAAAAACAAGAGATTATTTCTGCTTACCAGCTTTAAAAGTGACAATGCATTTGAGACAGGCAAATTCAGTAGCATCTAGCCGAAGTTGTCTAAATCTAGCCACAACCTCCTGTAAAGCCTGTATTTCTGAAATAATTTTATTCAGCTTCTGAGAATCTGTATTGTCACCATTCATGCCTAGAATAGAAACACATGAAAAAATTCTCTATGTTAAGGCATTTGCATTAATGTATATTGATTTCTGACAAAATCCTCTGTATCAATATCTATTCAATTGTCACTCTTAGATATCTGATTCCATATAAACTGACTATATTGTATGAAAGTTAATATAAAATCTTCTCTTGGATGATAACAAACACAGTAATTTGCATTTAAATGACAATGCAAGCAGCCATGAATACAACAAAACAACATTATTTGCATTTAAATATAGATTTATAAATGACAGGTATGCTCTATTGTTCAGCTGGAATTTGTTATTCTTTACATGTTGTTCTTTTTTCAGTAATGTATTTTTATGGTAATTTCTATAACAAAGTCATTAAATTGTGCAATTCTTACCAGATACAGCCAGTAGAGTGTTAGCATCAACTGGAATGGCCCATTGTGCTATTCCTAGAACAAACAGTTCTCTCCAAGCATCTTCCAAAAGCATCAGCTGCCATACAATAGATGTATAATATAACATGGTGTATAATTGATAGATTTATAAACATTTTCAATATGTAAATTTCTGTTATTTTAAAAACTACTTTAAATGCCTGCCTTTGTATTTTCCCCTGTGAGTATTTTAGCTCTTCCTTATCTTTTTGATAAGGTATAGGGATAAGAATATCCCTGGAAGAAATAGTATTAATATTAATTATTTGTATTACTGTAGAACCTAGAGTCCCCTCCCACACTCAGAGCCCATTGTGAAAGGTGCTGTGCAAACAGAGGGAGAGAGACAGTTTCTGCCCCAAAGAGCTTACACACTTCATAAATATCTACTCATATTTTTCAAAAGCAGGCTCGCTCAATAAGCACTCTTCTCCTCCTTAGTGTCAATAGGCATCCATTCTGCTCTCAGTACACATGTCTGACTGTTCTTTTAATGGTTTCTGTACTATGACACTTTTTTACCCTGCAAACATGGGATTTTTGAAATAAGTGGCAGATTACAAGATGGTGGCCTGACCTGACACCACTTGATAGAGAGTCCATTCAAAGCACTACTACACAATGACAGACATCCTCTTATTTACATTTAATCCACTGTTGGTTAAACAAATCTATAGTCCGTTAAAAGACAATATCAAGGTATATTAAAATCTTATTTGTTTTCCCACTTTTGCTGAAAAGAGCCCTTGAAAGCTGGACACTGAAATCTGGTTACTTTAGAGTGAGGCCAGAATGTCACTGAACTTTGGGGAAATTCAAATCTGGGTCCAAACATCTTAGATTGTCCCTCTGCAACAAGGGATGAACCCCACCTCCACAGCCAAACACCTGTGGAGGTTGGAGCCCCTCTGATTTGGATCCAGATATTGCAGCCAGTGCTATAGTTTGCTCTCCATAATCTTTCCATCCTGTTTTGTTGTTGATTTTTTTCCTTGTGAGGGCTGAGTGGCAGACTCTGTGTCCAATTCGCTTGTCTGTTTGCATTGAGGCAATCCCATTGACTTAAGTACAAATACATTGGTAGGCATGAGAGGAAAATTAGGCTCCTTAGGATTTACAGTGGCAAAGCCAGCAAAGAATAATTCATGTTTAAGTGCACATATGACATTTTGGCTTAGCCCACCTCCTTTCCATGGACATGGAGGGCCCTACATTCAGCTGAATCTCATCAGTTCCATGGCATGGTTTGAGGGGCACACCACAGAGAGCGCACACAGTTGGGACTCGATGCCTCTTTGCGGTCCACAACAAGGTGGAGGTGACTTTGTGAGCAGGAGTAAGCTCAGGAAGGATTGTCTGGTAGCTCTGAGATTATGATGATACATTGCCCAAACCCCTACAAAGAAGGGAGGCATCACACAATGGCCTCTGGCTGCTACTGTCACCCTAAGACTTCAGTAGCAGTTGCAAAGAAGCTTCACTGGTGTTATGCAGCTGGCAGGAAAAGAGAAGGGATCCTATCCTCCAGCCTCAGGATAACACATACTTAGACTTTTCGTGTTGGTCAAAGATTTTGCTGAGAAAACACTACATGGATTTTGGAAATGTAGGGTATACTGGGAACAAGGAAAGGTCACATTGTGGAACTATTGAATTTAGTAATGTCACTTTATAACACAGAAAAAATAGAATCCTTTCAGTAGAATTTTGTTTTTCTTACCCATCTGAATTTAAGAGATGAATTTCAGTTGCATTGAAATCATCCAGCAATTTGAAATTTCTTATATAAATTCTTATTTTTAATACCCAGTGTTTTAAGCCATATTGTTTTCATTAGATTCAGAGAGAGCTCTCCCAGAATCAAGAGTCATTACAGCATTATTAGAGAGGCAAGGTGGCTGAGCAATGCTTAATTTGTGAGATGTTGGGGCTCAAGCAATTTTTTTTACATTCAAAACTGATGCAGCAAGCCCAGAGGTGCTGGGGCTATGACCTGCCAAGCCTAGAGGTGCCAGGGCTAAGAACTGTGGAGGGCCTTTTAGGTCCAGTAAAATATATTACCTCATGCACTTTGTCTCTTTAATATCCTGGGACCAACACGGCTACACCACCACTGCATTCCAGAACTATGACCATCACCCTAGACTTTGCAGAGCTTTTATTCAACTCTAATAAAGAAATGGTGACTGAAATGAAAATGTGTGTGTCTGCACATAATATGGGTTTTAATGAATTACATTGGCTTTTATAGTAACAAAAACTTCCCAGAGATATGAAATTATCTGAATTATCATACCCATCTCAGGTTTCTGGTGAGAGAAACCGAACTTACACTTCTGAACACTAATAACGAGCCATTCCCTGTGCCTTATAAAGAAATGATATTTCATTTAGATAAGCAGGTTTCTATGTGGTATAAATAAATTAATTGTTAGCCATTAACTGGCTTTTGTAAAACTTTTTGTCACTTGTTCATGCAGATAGCAATGAACAATGGTTCCTACAAGATATCAACACCATGCAGTTAAAGTCAGAAGACTTTAGAAATTAAAGGAACTGTCCCCTCCAACTAGCTAAGGCTTTCCTCATTCCCATGAATATGTCTTTAAAACCTCCAGTTGGAATAGCTCATGCTGACCTCAGTGAGGGCTTATAAATGGCCTTCATTCCTCAAAGGAATTAGAAAATCCCAGGCTTTCTAAAGGACCTACTTCTGCTTCAGAATCAGGCACTATCTATAAGGATAACCATAACCTGCTATTGATTACTTGCATTTTGTCAACGGATGTTCCAAATATTTCAAGATAGAAAAGTGACAGATATAGAACTGTAATATTTTAATTTTTCTTGAGGTGCCCAAAACAAAAGCAGATCCTAGGAAAAGATTTTAGACTCTTTAACTAGATGTCAAAAGACATGCAGAGGAAATTCAGACATTTTTATCTGTGCACTATCAAATTAAATTGAACAGTAGTACTATTGTAAGGATCATCTGTCTGATTCTCTAACTATGGAATAAGGCCATTAAAATAAGAGTTACTTCCTTTGAGATTCTCCTGAATGTAAGAGGAAGCTGAGGAATCATGCTAGAGAGAGTTTCAAACTGTAGTTCCACATCTGAACCTCTCTGAATTTTGAGAAATTTGGATCCAGGTCTAAACTTTACAACTCAGACCCATCTCTACAACCTGGAGGGAAGAATGGTGAAGTTGACGTTGTTAGAACTTTAAAACAGATTCAATTAATATTACAATTCGCTAACACTTGCTTTGAATTTCAAATGTAAGCTATGTCGCTGGCTCATTTAAGATGACAGGATAAATGGATTTCTGTGATGAGTTTAATGGGAAACGTTCAACGATATGGAATGTGCATTAGCCATTTCTACTGTATTGATGGGCCTCTCTCTTGAAAGATGTTTCCTTCCTCCCTCTCCCTTCACCCCATTCTGGACCTGTAGGGATGATTTTTACACACTAGACCAAATTGAGCCCTGGCCTAGGTGGATGCAACTGCTGTTGATGTCAATAGTCCATGGCTGAATGTGACTGTTGTGGCATTATGACAGTGATTGTTTTCTTTGAAATGGCAGTAGTTTTCAAAGCAAAAACCATTTTCCACAATGTCCGTGTAATAAAGTACACTCTAGGTCTGATTCTGCAGCTCCTTCATAAGCCTGATCCAGCTTCCCAATCCACAGGAGCCAACTGTATTTGAAGTTGATGGAAATGGCTTGCACGCAGCCGCTGATGAATTGGGCTCCCATTATCTTCCTGTCAGTTGTTCCCTGTTGACTGTTAAGCCTTTGGCTCCAGCTCTGCAGCCTCTTCAAGATCCCACCCATCCAGTGGCCCTGAATGTATATACCTGATTTGCTGGTGACAATACATAGAGGGAGGTGAATGAGGCCTCACATATCTAACCTCACAAAAGGGCTCTCAGAATCTGGGACTAGCTCTAGAAAAGGGACCTTTCAGTTTATCTAAGGCAAATGTCTTTTTGTGCTACATGTGATAAGTATTTAGGTAGAAAACTCTATTGTCGTCCTAAAAATCTTTTTCTGCTCACAATATGCATTTGTTTATGTACTTACACTAACATACCACAGACCAACTATTGTATTTTATTTGGTGACTATTATAAGAGTCTAATACAATTAGTTGTAATATTTAAGATATGACTTTTTTCTTTCTCGTTATTTGTATTGCAAAATTAAACTAAATGATATCAAAATATTAGATACATTTTTGTGGTTGGGGTGTTGTATAGTTTTTTCCTTTTATTATTGTCTGATTACTTTTCAGAACTAAACCATTATATTAAATAGATCAAGTCCGCATCAAAAATCAAGTCATTACGAAATTGCTTTAGTTACTATGGTTCACACACAAATCACTTGAGGCAAAGGCAAGTTGTCACAGAGGAAAACGACAAATTAAGGAGGATTTTAATTAGGAGGGAAAAAAGAGTAGGCTGAATTCTGCTCTGAGTCAGATCAGTGTAAACATGGAATAACTTAACTGAAGTCAGTGTGACTCAGAGAACCATTTGGCCAGTGTACACTAGTAGGATTAAATGGTAAAAATGTTTACTGAGAGTGCACTTTTGATCCAGAGAGCTCAAAGCACTTTACAAAGGAGAATAAATACCAGTATACTAAATTTGCAATTGGAGAAGCTGAGGCACACAGAGATTAAATGACTTGCAAA
The DNA here is from genome assembly GCA_037349315.1 of Chelydra serpentina. Taxonomy (NCBI): domain Eukaryota; kingdom Metazoa; phylum Chordata; order Testudines; family Chelydridae; genus Chelydra; species Chelydra serpentina. The sequence goes on from JBAIAC010000010.1 coordinate 54,392,419, forward strand.
AGTTCAGAGAGAATGTCAAGGGAAGAGCCAGGAATAGAACTTGGAGGCAAACTTTTAGCCCCATTTAAGTCAATGGGAGCTTTGCCATTTCATCCCTGGCCTCCTGACTTCCAGCTCTGTCCACTGCAACATGCTGCCTCTCATATTTGTCTTATAGCAACATCTATTTCCTATCCGAGTTTCACCTACACTATAAAATATCCATTTCAGACTGATGAAAATTGCTGTTAAAACAATATATGATTTTAGATATTGGCCAGATCAAAAACTACGGGGGCCAATTCCTTTGAAAGGGTGAAAAATCTGATCTAGAGCTGAATGTTGTGGACCATCTTTAATATTGTTGCCAGGCTAAGGACAATTACTCATCGTATAAGTCTTACCTGATCTTGTAACGACAGAGTGGAAAAGGCTGGAACACTCTTGGCCCATTTGATGCTCATAAAGAGAAGCCTGGCAGCAGATTCACAAACAGATTCAGTGGCCACTTCATAGAGGTACATAGGTGTACCATTGACTTCATGTGGATACTAATATAAAAAGTAAAATAAGGAATAATAATAAAAAGTGACTAAGATAGCCGTAGAGTTTAAGGTCGGAAGGAACCACCAGATCATCTTGTCTGACCTCCTGTATATCCCGGGCTACCACCCACACACTAAACCCAGCAACTAACATGAGACCAAAATATCACAGCCTCCAGGAGACTAAACTATTATGTGCCACAGGCAGAGAACAGGAGGGACTGAGATGCAGCAGTGTCTGAAGCCCCTGCAGGGGCAGGGAAATGATTACGTGAGATATCCTCAGAAAATCCTGGCAAGTGACCCACATGCACATGTTGCAGAGGAAGGTAACTCTTTCCCCCCCCCCCCACCTCCCTAGGTCACTGCCAGTCTAACCTTCTCAACTTATAAAAATTCCTTCCCAAACCAGCATATGGTGACCCATTAGACCCTGAGCATGTGAGCAAGAACAAGCCCCCTGAGCATGTGAGCAAGAACTAGCCAGCCAAGAACCTAAAAGAGAGCTCTTTGCCACCTCCAAGCCCTGGCCCACCCCAGCCAATGTCCCATCTCCAGCCATAAGCATCCTGATGCTTCAGAGGAAGGAGATAAAAATAAAATAACAAAACTAAACCACCCACCCAAACAAACAACAGTATACACTGGGGAGAGGGAGAATCCTCCCTGCAGGTGACTGGCTGAAACCCTGAAATGAGCTTTCAGGAACATAAACACAAAACAAAACCCAGAAGTGAGACCACTGGCTGCTAAACCCTGCCCTCTTTTTATTCTTCACCTCAGATATGCCTGCACTTCACTAGTCATTCCTGTATATAGATAATTGATGCAATCCCGTCCTGCACCAACTTCCATTGGCTTCTGTGGGCCCTTTATAAAGCAGGCTATTTGCTTTGCTATCCATGGGGATGAATGGGACCATATAAGCATAAGATCACAGTATGGCAGAATTAAATTCTAACAGTAGGAGAAACCTGTTAAAAATGTAGCTTGATTCCAGGACTCTGTCTCATTACTTTATTCAGTGTTCTCTGCTTTCAGAGCAGATTATCTATCTATCTATCTGTTTGAATCAATATTTTATTTTATCACCCCTAAGTCACACCCAGATTCAGCAGTCTATCCCTATTCCTCAAAGCACTTAAGCATGTGACTAAGGCTAAGCACCTGCTTAAGTCCTATTGAGTTCAATTGGATTTAAACATTTGCTTAAGTGGTTTGCAGAAAGCACAGAGTAAAATGCATTTTCGTTCTAAATAATTTCTGGTTTAATATTTTTGAATTTACATTTACAAAAATAGAAATATGATTTTGACAAGCAAGTTCACAGTGGGTTTCAGCAAGCTATAGACCAGGTTGATTTACATTTTTTCTGTAATTTGTTGTGTACTCTAAATACAAATGTGCTTATGAATATTTTGGAAAGGAGAGCATGAAAATATTTGAGTTATCAATTTAAATAACTCATAGATAAGCTTCATCCACCAAGTTATGACAGCAATTTCCTATGCTGCTTATTAAATGTCAAAGTCCAGAAATAAGATAAATATACTCGTGTACCTAGATATTTGGATGGGCTGCGATAATTTGCTCATTACATTACAGTGCATTATGGGCTCAATCATTACAGAACTGGGCCTTTTATTGTCCAGAAAGTCAATGATTCTCCAATCTTGGGTCATTTTAATAATACAGTGTCCAAGACTGAAACATGTAGGTTGGCGGGTAGTCTGCAGGTGGCAGTATTTCTGAACTGTTCCACTGTATGTAGGTCTTTCCAGGGAATGCATATTTATACATATACTATAGCAGCTCACAAATGGTGTGTACTTATGTCTAAAATGCATTGGTGTGTATTTATCTCCATATAGCGAGAATGATTTTAACTTGCAGACAATTGTTCTTTTACTCTCCACCAAAATAGTTTTTTAAGTATTGAGGGGGCCAATCATGAAGTTTGTATTCAAACAAAAGTCTCCTTAAAATCAACAGGAGAGTTTACACTTCATAGTATTGGGTCTGGATTTGTATTCTACTATAGAAATGACTGGATCTCACACAAACACACCCTCTGGAGACACTTAACAACCCCAGCTCTAAAACAAGACTTGCCAACCCCTGATTTTAGGTCCTAATATTTTTGCCATAATCTCTGAACACTCTCGCAGTGCACCCGATTAGAACATGGAAGGCAGCTCTGACCTTTGGGGTTGGTTGTGCCAGGCCCACCAACGTCTGCCGTTCGGGGGTAGTCGATACAGCAGCCAGCTCTAGATTGTGGGGTTCCAGCTGCGTGACAGCTGTAAAGAAGGCCGGAGCAGGTAAAGCTGCCGAGGGAAAGTGAGGTGTAGCTCCATTCTCTTCCTTGTGTCCTCTGAAATACAGCGCGACTTGCTTCCTTATTGTGGATGTCCTTGGACCTCTTTCGTGTTGCACAGCTGGGAATAAAGGGCTCATTTAGTGAATACATTACCCAGTTGCGGCCTGATCCCAAAGCCCATTGAAATCAATGGAAAGACTCCCACTAACTGCAAAGGGCTTTGGAACAGGCCTCACTGACTTACTGTACTTCATTGTCCTCACTTATTTAATGGTGCATGCAGAATTAAGTGCCTGATATTGCATACCATATAATTACTTTCAGTGCCTAATATTAGGTGGTAGACCTTAAATGCAGCATAAACCTCCAGATTTTTTCCCCAAAACCAATGAAAATAGTTATCTGAAAGTTTGTCTGGATTTCATTTATAGGCATAGTAGCCATCTCTTCAGCATGACAATGTTATTCATTTAGTGGCAATAGGCATTTTATAGCCCTGATTTTCTTTTCATGTGACATCTAGTTTAGGATTGCTGTGGGGTTCTTTGCCGGGTAGTGTGATAACTAGTTACTTGGTCATATTATGTTGAGGAGCAAATCAGTAGGATGCTAAAGTCCTGTTTTATTAGGTCACAATATTCCACAACTTAGATTGTACTATTCCGCAGGAAGTGTCTAAAATACAGGTTCAGTTTTGTTATCTGGACTCAACAATGCGTTAGCCTTGCCTATATTTTGTTGCCTGGGATATTATGGAGTAGCTCTAGTGAATCTGCAAGGAAATATTTGTCTGTCCCGTCAGCAATAGGGTTGTCAATTTTGGTTGGATGTATTCCTGGAGGTTTCATCACATGACATAATCTTTAATTAAAGATTAATCTTTAATTCCTGGAGACTCCAGGGCCATCCTGGAGGGTTGGCAACCCTAGACAGCAATGACAACACAATACTTTCCAGACTCGCTCTGGCAGGCATTAGAACCCAATATAAAAAAACCTCACAAGTTTAATTCAGAATTATAATGGGAAATAGTCGAGACTCGATAAGAGTTTCAACCTAATGAGTCACTTGGAGTGTTTGCCCGATTAAACTCTGTTGCTGGCCTGGTCTCCATAGGATCGGAATCGGATTCAAGTTGAGAAGAGTTATGCCAATAACTGTGGCAAGTGCATCGGGAAATCTCTCTATCTCGGCATCTTCAATGTACGGCCATTGTCTTACATATGCTAATAAAACTATCTGAGTGTGAAATCCTGACCCCCATCGAGGTCAAACGGAGCTTTGCGCAGGACTTCCCAGGAGCCAGGATTTCCCTTTCCTTGTTTCGGACCGAAATGTGACGAAAGCTTTACTGGGCACTAGAAGACAGTAGACGGTTGCACACGAATATATTGAATGAATGCCAAGCCAGGCTGCCTGCTCGTGGATTATCAATCGAAAAAATCGTCATTGTTTCGGGCTACTGTTTCCTCCACAAAGACGATTTGTGGCTCATCATATTGTTTATTGTATAGGGAAATCTTACAGCTCACAATTTGCTGACCTGTGCGAGGCCTCGCAGCTTCCAAGTGACGGACTTTAATTGATTGATTATTAATTCTATTATTAATAGTTGCATCTCAAAAAAGCTAACGTGAAAGGCTAATTTTAACAGCAAGGTTCTTAATTCTCTGAATAAAGCAAGGGATTCCTGTCTCCACTGATGGCCATGGCAAAACTCCCGTTGCTTTCAATAAGATATAGAGCCACTTTTTGAGGGTCTGACTGAGACATTAAAACAAGAGACTGGATTGTGTCTAACCTGATCAACACGTAGGGCTGTGGGTCATTGGAGCTCTATGACATTTCTGTTCCCTGCACAAAAGTCCTGCAGCTCCTTACCAAATGTTGGATCTGGACATTATGGGTCAAATCAATCCATCCCTGGCATAGCTCCGCTAACTCGAATGGATCCACGCCAAGGGCTGGATTTGGCTGAAATACATTAATTGGTGGTTTCATTGCGCTTGTTTCACTGTTTTAGTTGCCTTTGTCATCAACCCAAACAATTTGCCCGGCCCTGGCTTTGGGTCCATTGTACACAGCTGAATAACAGACGTTCCAACGGGAGCGAATCGGCTCCGAATTGGGTGCATGGGCGGAGCGGGGGCAGGAGTTAGGCAGTGGCGGTGTGGTTTGGGGTCAGGAGGGAAGCGTCAGTGCCGGGCAGGGGGTTAATTGCTCGTTGGCAGGAAGCGGGGCATTGAGCCGGCCGAGCCAGGCACCGCGGAAGAGAAGGGAGGATTTTGCCGACAGGTGGCGGGCCGCTGGGAGGAAATCCTACGGGCCGCGGGTTCCAGGCGCTTTTTGCCATACATGCGGCTCCTGGTTCGTACACTACTCAGCCAAAAGGAGCAGGGTAAAAGGATGCGCAAATACCATCTTTGTTCATGTTGACTTCCAAGCATTTCTTCAGTCGACACGCCCTGCACTGGTTCCTGTGAGTCTTATCCACCGGGCAACCTCCCTAAAACAGAGAAACTCCGTTGGTTAAGAGCTGGGCTTGCGCGGGGCATGGGGTGGGGGAACTGACATGTGAACGGCGCGGGAGCCAAGAACCTGCTCAGCGATCACAGCATTAGGGAGTATCCCCTCTCCCCGCCCCCGCCGCGGCTTGTGCCCTTTCTGCTTGTGGTCCGCCTAGGGAGGATTTGTGAACGGAGGGATTTATGGTGCCAACGATTTCCCAAGCGGAACATCAGCCCGAAGCCAGCGGGGAGTTCTGCTTTTAAACCGATGCCACCATATGGCCCTGTGTATTTACACTGGGTAACCTACCCTGGGTCACCTGTGTGCACGGTCCTTACTCTGGCAAACCTCCCAGCGACGCCAAATAGGAGTTTGGCTTGAGCAAGCAGCTCAGACATGGGCCCTTGGTCAGCGACGTCTGTAGCTGGAAAGGACAGGGGTAGCTAGGAGGTGGAATCGTTTGGGTTTGCAGGATCCCGTCGCTTCGGCGGCTGGGTGGTAGCCTGTGCAGAAACGAGTTACTTCTATAGAAACAGACAAGCGAAGGGGAGACTGTAGCGTGTGCCGAAGTGTCCCGGTGAGAGACGGAAGCAAGGGCTCGTTTGGCGGGGGGTGAGTCCATGCTCTTGGAATCCGATCTAGTCACACAGGGGTTCCTTCCCGGGGAGACTATACCGAGGGTTAGACGGGTGTGTATGTAGGGTTTAACGAGAGGTAAGGGACCAAATCCTGTTGGCCTCTTTCCTGGGCGCAGCCCAGGTGAAATCAATAAAGCAGACTCTGGTCTCGGTCACATAGAGGGGAAAACCGGAGTCACTCCACACTGACTCCAAATGGAGTTACCAAGGATTTCCACCGGTGTAAGTAAGATTGGAATCTGGCCCAATGGGGCTACTGGAGTGAGTAAGGCGAACAGGATTTGGCCCCTAACATATGAGTGGGCAGGTGGTTATGGGCAAATCTGTTTCAGCACCTTAGACAGCTCCCCACCCCCAGAGGCTCCAGCTGCGCCCCGGAAGAACAGAGCTCCACGGGCCCGCAGGTGCCCCTATCCGAAGGGGAGGAGTATAGACTTAGAGCCATCCAGAGTCCCAGAAAGTCACATACAGCCCTCGGCTGTAAACCAGAAATATCTAGCCACAAAGCCAAACTTCAGCCGATACTGAGGTAGCGGACATGGAGACCTTAAGAAGATGGGACAAGATGGGGGTGGGTGGATGTTGTAAATAAATGTAAATGCTGGTGACAGACATCAGAATTCTAAAAAAAAGTTACTGAACCAGACACACACTCTGTGTGTGTGTCTGTCTGTGTGTCTGTCTGTCTGTGTCTATACGCTAGCATCGGCTACATTCATTTAGCCCCGGACTTCGCCTCGGATAACTTGATTTATGCAAGCAAAAGTTAATGGTCCTTTTTTCAGTCTTCCCCTTATCCTTTGGTACTAACTCCTGACACCATGTGTGGTTATACCTCTATACCCCCACGCCTCTGGAGCCCTGTGAGCCATGACAGTAAAGGAAACCCCCTTTTCAGAAAGGTGGGAGCCTGGTATAAATTGTTGGTGTTCATTGTTCAGAAACAGTTTGGCTGTAACTCTGCAGTTCTGACTTGCGGTGTGAGCTGGAAACCAGTTCGCACCTGCCGAGACCCTGTAGAATTTACATTCCTCGTCGGTCAATGGAAACTCGCCTGTCACAGAAGTCAGGTTGCAAAGCAAAACTTATTCCGGACTGTTATGGGAGTCTCCAGTTCCCACTGAAGTAAGGTGCGAAACACCCACGGACTTCAGTTACTTAGGTTCGGGCCCTGATAGACGCTGTCTCGTCTCTAGCTCTTCAAAGTGCACTCAAACAAAAAAGCTTCCTACCTAAAACACCTTCCGAGACAATCAAATGAACAGAAGCAAAGGGCACCTAAGGCAATACTGTTATGAGCAAGGGTGATTTATAGCTGCTTCGGAAACATCTATTTACTCTCCCTGCACGGTTCCATTGTGTAGAAGTACAACGCTGATGTTGTCTGATCAATTTACTTCAATATTCTCTTTGCCATCCGCCTTTTGACTTGACAGCCTTTTCCTTTTTTTACTGTTACATATTAGCCGATATTTAAATGTGTGAGGATGAGTGGAGGTGACACCCTTTTGGGTACACTATATAATTGTATGTTGATTCACGGCTGTCCTGGCTCGGGTATGTTCACAGTGAGATCAGTGGGAATTCGCCTGAGACAGGCCTGCGGGGTCGTGTTTGTAAACACCCAGAGGAGACAAGGAGCACGGTGCAAAGTGAAAATTCTTTTCCGCAGTGAGTGAACAGTTCAAATACTGTACTCCGGAAAGGGGAAACCTCGATTCATTATTCTAGCGCTAATCCTTCAGGTATGACAGTAAATGCCGTCATATTATTTTCCACCACTCCATATTCTATTTACAATACAGGCAATTAACCCTCTACTTGAATCTACTAGTTGCCTTTATTATAACATGCTTGCAGCGTTGCTGTAGCCTTTTGGTCCCAGGATATTAGAGATCACAAGGTGGGTCTCATCTCTTTTATTGGGCCAACTTCTGTTGGTGAAAAAGACAAGCTTTTGAGCTCCACTGTTCTGAAGGAGAGCTGTGCGGAGCTCGAAAGCTTGTCTCTTTCACTAACAGAAGTCGGTCCAGTAAAAGATATTACTTCACCCGCCTCGTCTCTTTTATTCCAATAGATACTTATTAAATAGTTGGTGGGAGCTGGAATTTTTACTGTCCTAAGTTTCATAGTAACCTGGAAAAGAAACTCTAGCGAGAGAAGCTTGTTCAAAAAGTTTGTACAAACGTCTTTTCCAGGGAGAGGGGGGGCTTGTTTTCAAGAAATCTTCCCTGTAACTATGGTATTGGCTTGGCTTGAACTCATCAGCTCCTCCATTCACTCCCCCTCTCCTCATAACTGCGCTTTTATTTTAATTAAGGGGGGCTAGAGGTAGGAGATACAGAAATCAAAAGCGGGGGGGAGGGGGGGTGATTTTTCTCCGCCTTGGTTATGTTTTAATAGCAACGTTTATGTCAGAACATTGTCTTAAACTATTTGTGAGTCTCTGCCCTCTTTTCTGCTTAAATAAGCTTGGGAGAAGTAGGCAGTGAGTCTCACCTGCACCGCGATGTAGCGAGGACAAACAGAATCTGTAGCAAGAGAAGGCCACACCAATTCACGTCACTGTAGTTAAGGTAAATTGGTTTAGTGTTTGAATCTATTTGGTCTCTGTGCTGCTGAACGGAGTATTTATATATCTATACACTTCCACCTATGCGCACAACCAGAGAGTAATCGGAACACCTGGAGACTGGGGCATTGGGCCCGGAAAACTGCCCAACCTAATGCTAATATACATTGGGTTAATTGACACATAGCAATTTACTCTAATTTTGAACTCCTCTTGCTTTAAGAGGAAAGGTCTGACGTGTGGAATCAGACTCTTGGTCCATGAAATCCGTTATCCTATCTCAGTCCAATACCTAACGCTTCAGAGACCGTTCGGTGGCCAGTATATCTGGCGAAACTCCGCCACCGTGCAGTGGACGGGGTAGGCATTTCTTCCTGACCACCGCAGGCGATCATTTTGTCCTGAAGCATGAGATTTGATTTTTGATTTGCTGTTTAAATCCCCCCCAGGAAGCTGACTCTTATTCTAGTATAATACGTGTCCGGAAGAAGCTTGCATTAAACGTACTGTTAAAATGTGAATACCCTTAAAATGTTTAGCAAACCTCCTGAACTGCTTAAATCTATCACAGATAAAGTCTAGTCCCTCCACCCCACCCCATTTCCATAATGTTTTAAACTGGGATGGCATCCAGTTGGCAGGATGGATATTAGATTTTGATCCATATTTCGGCATGACAGAGGGGAACTCCGGAGAGGCAGTACAACAAATAACTCTTTGGAAGTGGAAGGGAAATGAGCCGGTACTGTCACTAGTACCTGATTTCCAGATTTGCAGACGTACGTCCTGTTCCTCCTGATGCTCCGTTTGAAAAATCCTGAGCATCCATCGCAAGCGTAAACTCCATAGTGCTTGCCGGAGCTGCGGTCCCCGCACACTTTACAAGGGATGTCTAATATACGACCTGAAGAGGCAAAGGGAGGTGGGGAGGAGGGAGAGAGAGAGAGAGAGAACTAAGCAATCTGACCTCTGAAGGGATTAGCACCAGAGCTGCGATAAAAGCAAATAATGAAGTGATTTTATAGGCAACCTTTTTTTCCTTGAGCAAGTGTCAGTTTTCTACAATGAGAATTATTCATGCACCGCTACATTTATTTGGATCGCCTATAATCGCCAAGACCCATTTTGGAACGAAAGATTACAGCAGCAGCAATAGCAAAAACCTTCCTGCTAGGAGAGAAAAGTTTTTGCTGGATCTGTAGTGCTCTTCAAACAGGGGGAAAACTATGTTCTGTGTGTAAGGAGTGGAGAGAACCAAGTCACAAAACCAGCTTCCAGTTGTGTTTGTTCCCGCCGTTAACTTGGATGTGTTTCCATTACCCTAAAATTTAAGCAAAACTTTCTGCATTAACTGTGGGAAAGTGCCGTTTATGTACTGCCAAACATATGTGAAATGCCTGGTTTGTTTCTTTTTTCTATCTACCACACAGTCTGAATTATGTTTACTTTTCAGCGACTTTTACTGTAATTGCAAATGCATTGAAAGTCATATAACATTTATAGAGATTATTAAACCCCCTTTCAATGAACGCACCACAAAGCCCCTACCGGCTTTTTTCTTTTCTTTGTGTTAGCACCAGTTCAAACAGTCTCCTTTCCCCCCAAAAGTAACGAGCGAAAGGTGCAGCTCTCCCACAAAACCTGGGTATGAAAAACCTGGCCGATTTGGTTTATAGCAATTTGCTTTGCTTTGAATGAGCTCAGTAAGAGTGTCTTAAGTGTGGTGGGGGGTTAGGGGGGGGGAGAGAGATGGGGGAGGGGGTTGGAAGCTGGATTCAGAGAAGTCTCTTCTACTCCCTAGAGAATTTGGGAGCCCGGGATGCTTTCAGACATGTTTATCCGGAGGCTCTAAAACAATGCCTCCTGGCAGACAATAGGGACATTAGATAAAGTGTTAACTTAATGATTTTCCCCATTGAAACTCGTTTGACTGCCTCCAATCAGCACAAGCTGCCAGCTTCTCCCCTAAATGAAACTCGACAGCTGCTATATACAACACGGCTAGAGGAATGGGGATTAGGTTAGGGACTGGGGAAGGGAGGGGGCTGAGGAGGGAGGGGAGAGGGGTTAAAGAATAGAAAACTTTTACGCAATTAATAACAAGTCCAGCTAGGAGAGCCCCCACCACCCCTCCCCCTAAAGCCTGTAACGTAAATTGTGGCTCTGGATCTGCAGGTAGGAGATCGCGAGGAGGGTTTGGGGACAAGGAATGATTTCTGGGATTGTGTAATTACAAGACCTCCTTGCCACCTGCCTATTGGGTCACCAGTGACCCGTCAAAAAGAGTAGCATGGGAATTCGGATATCACACAATGCCAACAGGGGCGAGCACTCGACTCCCCCCACCCCCTTCAGCTTCAGCATCCACTGATGGACTTTTACACACACACACACACACACACGAAGAGGAGGAGGGTGAAGAAAAGACAGTGAAATTATACATGCATCTGTACCATCCCCTTGTATGTAATGTCACCGCCAAACTAAATGCAGAGTTCACAGGCATTTTGGAGTTTGATTTTAGCTATGCAAATCCCAGACTTTCTTCCCCTGGCTGGAGCTTGCAGAGAAATCGGAGCTTCCCGCTCCAAATAAACCCGAACTTTGTTTTCAACCACAGCAAGGGATTTTTGAAACCAGCCTCAGACTAGGCAGTGAACCAGTGAAATGAAGGAGTGCGTCTATTCTCTTTTTTGACAATAAATAATTCTGATCGGTAGCAGTATATGTATAACATCAGGGCGGGACTTTTATTTAGTGTGAAAGATAATTTTACTACGGTGCGGTTTCTGTTTTGTGTTTTATTTAATCAGATCTAGAGATGATAACATATTTTAAATCCTCTAGACCTAGAGCTAGTAAAATAATGCTAGATTCAGCATTCGCCGCTGTAATTATAAACGGAGGAGGGTGGTGACGCAGATTGCAGCCAGATGTATAGTAAATCATGTAAAATATAATTCTATCAGTCGATTTCCTCACCCTCCATTCAATACCTAACTAAACTTACTTCTTCGCCCAGTCCCAACTGCGTCCGTCTCATCTGATCACTTTTGCAATTATTGTGACTCTCCTCCGACTAATCAACATCTTTAGTGAGTGTCAGCCCCTCAGACTATTGTAGACGTGGCTGTTGTTATGAGAAAATTCTTGGGCAGAACAAATATGAAAGAAAGAAAAAAAAAGCGAGCGAGAGAGAAATGTTAACTTGACACGGGGTCATGAGATAACTGATTCCCCCTGTTTAAAAGAGCTCCCCTTTGACGAAGCAGAGTTGGTCTCAGAAGTCCAACGTTAAGAAAATTGAATTTTGTTGATCTGGGAAACCGTTTTTTAACATCCCTCGACAGGGGGTCCTTTGCAGCTTTTTGTGTGTCATAATTGCTTAAAGATATATGGCAGCTTCGATTACTGTAATTACCATCAGAGGCTGTTGAAAGAAGTTAGTCTGGGTCTGAGGGACTGCGGGACGGGGTCTTGTTGCCACCCAGGCAGAGATCACATTTGACATAACTATACACTCACTGGAGGGGAAGTGGAGCAAGATCCACACTGCAAACTCAGGCCAAGGAGAAAAGCCACCGTAAAAAAAAAATACCTCGTGTCTGCAGCTCCCCAGGCTGTTCTGTCTCCACGGGCTGAGCCTGCCATAGACCGTTGTCCTTTAATGGCTCCAGCAGGCGCTAGCACGCATTCGTTCGGGAGCAGCTCGCAGATTTCCCTTTAGATCTGTCTCACTCTCCCCTGAGCTCTCTAAATTATAACTTCTCCCAAGGGACCCTTGGATAAAACCTTATACATTAGATCAACTTGAAGAAAGTGCCCAGAAACCGCGTGGATTGCTGTCACACCGTTAATCACATCAGTTACAATATTCTGGTTGGTTTCCCGAAACCATGGGATGCCTAAAAGGGCATCCCATGGTTTCGGGAAACCAACCAGAATATTGTAACTTTCCTTCTTTACTAACAACCGGCCTCGTGTGCGTAAATAGAGCAATTCCTCCGTTTCCCATGCAATGGGCTTGCGCTCCAGGCAGCAAATCAAGGTCGCAGAAACAGCCCTAGATTTAAACTGAAATGTAGTTTGCTTCCCTGCTCCCCAAAACGGAAAATCTGTCCCGATTTTGGGACAGGAGCTGTTAGGGGAGGGCTGCAGCTGGTAACAAATCTATTTCAAACGGCAATCGGTGCCGCCAGCTCTCACGGGAGGAAAACTCAGTAAGTAACAAGCTTCATTTGAATGGGCTCCAGGGAGTATCGGAGCCAGAAGTCAAAGCGCTATTGATTTCACGGTGTCAGAAATGAGCGAGGTAATGTGAAAAGCACAGGACGATGGGGAAGCCGGTCCAGAACTTAGGTTCTAGATGCGTTGGGTTTTCCTCTCCCCCAAATTTTATTCTATCCCTTCAAACATATTTAGGGGCACTGGGCTTTTTTCCTGCACCCTCCCCCCGTTTTATTTTATCCTTATTTTTAAACAAACATGCTAGGAAACTATTTAATTTGCTGCTTTCGCTCCCTCATCCTTTGCTACCCAATTCCCTAGCGATGTGGACTTCAGCTGGAGTTTTGGGTGCGCCAGAAATGCAAAATCAAATCCTTACATCATCTTCTTTTTTTTTTTTTGCTCGGCTTTTGTTAGTGACAAATCAAGTTCTTTAGGGAGGAAAAAAAGCCTTCATGTATCTGTAGGAAAATACTTAACGCAACTCTCTGTAGACAGACAGAAACCAACTTCGCCCGCTCGCTTTCCCAAGAGAAACCCCTACATTCAAGACAGTATTAATTGAAGCAACAACGGCAAAACTCCGAACAAGAATGGCCAGGCAGCCAGCAAAAACAGCGGCTTCTCCCTGGATGGAGTCAAACCTCCAAGGGACAAAGGAGGATTGGGGGGGGGGGGGGAATAATAGAGGCTAGAGGCAAAGATAACCATTATGTGTGAGTTAGATGTACATGCATGAGTGTGAATGTAGCAGTTCTGTACATATTGTCACAAACGCACGTGTACACCCACTTTTCAGGCTCCTGTTTAAATTGCACTACACCACCATGACCCTGCTCTCCACAGTGCTATTCGGTAGCAAGGAATATACATGTCCACCCAGGCGGTCACTTGTCATACATTAAATTGGATTGCGTATTTTTTTCTTTTGTTACTGACTTCATCCATATTATAAACTCCAAAAGTGCCCGTTGGGATTAGATCGATTGAGCCGCTCTTCGCAAGAGCGGTTAGTCATACTTTAAATTCCCCAGTTATGAGGTACACGGATTTAGGATTAAGGAAAATGTGACTTTTAAGTTGTTTCCGCTTTCCTCTTTGCAGGATTATTTGGTCTGACTGGAAATGGTGTGCAAAGTATTGCATTTAAATCCTCTTTCAACAGAGTTGCTTATGCGATTCGGTGTAATTTAATGATCTGAGTTTTAAACTTTTTAAAAAAAATAAAAATATTGTCCTGCAGAAAAAGGGTGAGTGAGAGAAGCAGCACGTTTCAGCTCTTTAATGCGGTTTTAAAACCAAACACCCGCCACCCACAAAATCCCGCAGACCTCCACACACATGCTCACCTCCAGGTGGAATATAACTAACCCTCGCTGCACGTATAACTGCATTTCAGACATGCTCGACCTCAAAAGTGGAGCGAGATTTCATTAGAGAGCTGTACGGTCAAAACAAGCGGTTGGAAATGACAAACCCAGCATTTTGCAAGACCTGGTCCCAATCTCCCCAAATTCCATCTGGGGCCTGACTGTGTATTAACTGCGGCTACAGATGGAAACATAACATGCTTTTTGCAAAACACCCAGGCTGGGCCAGATCTTCTAAAGGCGGTTAGAAACCTGCACCACATATTACCCACTTGTTGATCCTGCCGGCTTGCTCATGCTCGAATCCCTTTGGAAATCGCTAACTCTGGCTAAAGTCTTGGCTGCTGTGGGGAGAGCTCTATTCTCCCCTTCCTGGTTTTTCCTCTCTCAGTGACAGGTGTTTCCCAAGCAGTCAGAAGTCCTTGCCCGTTGGGAACCGACACATCCTCGCGTCTCTTCCCAGCTTCTTGGGAAGGTTTCTTGAGACAGAGACAAGTTTGCGGCGGTTTGTTGTTCCTGCAAGAAAATCCTTCCCGGAGCCGAGGAGAACCCGAACGGCTGAGGCGGGGGCTCGCTATTATTGTCCTAGAAGAAAAATAATGCCAGCAGCAAGGAAAGGAGAAGGTAGGATGTGTGAGCTGGATTCTGTGCTGAGTGCCTCAGTGCAGCTAGGAGAGATCAGAGCCTGGAAAATAATAGAAGCCGGGGGGGGGGGGGGGGGGGGGAGAAGCGTCAGAGGAGGCAGTCTCCGGCTCTCACAAACTGAATGGTACAAACAGGGAAAGGTTTCCAGAAGTTCATTACACTGGGTGACTTTGTGCTTTGAGCTCCAGGCTGAAGCCCCTGTAATATCCCCGAGGAGCTCTGACAGGCAGCAGCAGGGAGGGGAATAGGACGCCCCTTGCCCACTTAGCTTCTCCTTGCTCCCCCCCCGCCCCCGCCCCCGGCAACTCCTGGAGGGCTGTGACGTCAGCCCTGCGCTGGGCAGGGAGTGGGTTAAATGCTAATGATATTAATGAACCCCCAAGCGGCTTCCATAGAAAACGCAGGCGTTTGCCAAGCTGATTTTCCCTTTGGTGTGTGCGTGCTTTGCGCCTCTCCTGTAATAAAAGCGGTTTTTTCCAAGTGAGATTGGGGCTTTTCTCAAGGTCCGATTTCCCCTTATTCCCTCCGCCCAGCTGCTGGAGTGTGTGTGTGTTGGGGGAGGGGGGTTGCACTGATGAAAGAGGTGTGATCCCTTTCTGAATATAAAGGTGTCAATTGAAGGCCCGTCCCTGGGGATAAATAAAACTTGGCTCTAACACAAGGTAAGCGGACGGTCCGTTGCAAGCTACGCACTGGGCCTTGTTTATGGGCAAGAGACAGGACCGAGAGGGAGGAGTGAGTTGGTGGGGTGGGTGGAGGCCGAGTTGTTTTTAAAAGCAGCGCACCGTGCAGCGGGCCTGTCCATCCCGCACCTGCCAATGCCGGGGGCGGGGCTGGCTAAAGGAATCCTCTCTCCTGAGCTGTTACGAGATTAATACGGGTTTAAATCAAAATCGGAGGCTCTCGCAGCTGCTTGAACTTGTTGCGCAAGATCCTGGTAACCTCCGCCAGGTGTGTGGCTTTGTTTGGAGGTTTCGGTAATTCCTTCTCCTGGGCTATCATCCTTCAGCCCCACCGGCTCTGGGAGATTTAAAGGGCTCCTCACATTGTTTTACTTGCTTGTAAGGGGATGTTCTTAGCCCTGGGCGCCACAGATCTCGCTGGGTAGCAGCAGTCAGCAAATTCAATTACATCTGCGACAGTTCCCTAACGCCAGAACGAGAGGGGTCGCTGGCTGTACCAAATTGGTCATGGCGTATTTAGTCCTCAGGCTTTGGAGCAAATCCCTTGCTTGAAAGGGGAAAGTTTTGTTTGTGATCAACCCCTTAGGTGATTCAGGTTACTTAATTTCTGCCGGTTCTAGTGGCAGGAATGCAAACCCCGGGTCATTAGCCCATCGGTGGGTATCTATAGTACACCAAACACGTGACAACGCCTTTCTGAACATAGACGTCTGGGGAAACCCACGAGAAACGGGTAGAAAGGAACCAGCCTCAGAGAACTGCTGGCATCGTCACACATGTGCAGAAGAGTCACTGAACCTGCTGTTCGGGGGATCACAGCCCGATTTTACATGTGGGGTTGAGTAGGCAGTCTGAAAAGCACAAGCTAAAATCCCAGATTCCAGCATGATCAAACCTACTTTTGTTAAAGTGTCAATAGTTTGCATTTGACTTGGGACCACAGCTTTATTATTATGAAACCGAGTCAGATTAGTAAAGAGACTAAAGAATGGCGGGGGAGGGGGGACACACAAAAACCCACCAACTCTGGATAAGGAACCTAGAAAGGCACCTAGATTTGATGTAGAAGAAAGGAGGAAGCTGAATGCAAACCAAGGCAGCATGGTTTTAACCTAGCAACTATATTGATTCAAATTGTGACTTAAAAGCCCTTCCTTCTGTGTTGAAATTGAAAACTCTTGATCAAGGTCAAAGCAGATACGCCACAGCGGCAAATGGGCAGAAGGATCCGCCGGAAAAGTTGGGAGGACGGCGTGTATTTAAGCATGGGAATCAGATCAGAAATCATTTTGATTTTAGGTTTGATGTTCGGTAGGATCCGAGACCAGATTCTGAAATCGCCGAGCGGTTTTGAAATCTATGTAATGTTAGGGAGCAGCACACTGTTTTCTCGTTCGTGTAACTTTCCCTGGTTTTCTTACCCTTATTGATATTTCATTTGTTGACAGCAGACTATCTTGAGAATGTGATAACTGAATACATCGTCCCAAAGACTAATCGAAGTATTCTGTTTCCATGCCTTACATGGGACACACACACACACACATATTGTATTTTCTCTCTTCACGTCTAGCAATAATTATTCCCCAGTTTTGCATAAATCCCGGTGACAATACTGAAATCATAGTCATCACTTTCTGCTCTCTATTTTTGTGCCTGATATGTCAATAACAGGGAGACGCATCCAACAGCGATAAACCAAAAATAACACTTTGTACTATTTAGAGACACCCAAATGGGAATGTTAAGTGAATTGAATCATATGGGAGAAGGTATTAGGAGAGACTCAAGACAACAAATAGATTGATCAAGTCATTTAAAGCGAGACTTTCATTCCAACCCCACATAGTTATTAATTCCATGCAGTAGGAGTTTCAACCACTTGTGTTATGTCTAAATAGCGTATAAGAATAAACATGCAGGCCCACAGTGACCCCAGTGGGTTACCTGAGTGCAAGCCAGAGTAGAATGTAGTTCAAGGTAGATAGAGAATCTAGGAGTTACAGATTGGAACATAAAAGGTTGGAGTAGCTGCAGATGTCAGATACAAATGAAGTCGAATAGCTCAAAACTCTTCCTCCCTCAGACATCAATAGCAGATGGCACCTACACTATACTGGTCTATTATGAGCAGGCCATAAGCACTCCTACCTCCTGCCTGCCTAGATAAGCACATTAAAGCAGGATTTTCACGTTACTGATTGTGTGTACTCCTTAGAATGCAACCCAAGGCATTTCAGACAGATTGACATTGTTTGTTTAAATTGGAAACATTGAAACTACGGGCAAAGGCCTTCGCCTAGTTCTGCCTATCCAAAACCATGCATACTCGCAGACATTTACATTTTCGGAATGGGGTTTCTTACAGTATATATAACCCTGCTTGGCAGGTACAATAAAACCAACGTTTTCATCTTCGCCAGGTTCACAGCACCCAGCCTGTTGGGGCTGAAGGTGCCTTGATCATTGTGTTGTGATCATGAGAAGGTAGAACACCAGTTGCAGGGAACAAGAACAGAAAAAGTGTTAACTCCTTTTTTAAAATGTGCACAAGCCATTGTACGATAGCTGCGAGCGGGTGAGAGAGCCCCCTGGATGTACTGTCAAATTATATCACTTCTCAATGCTACTTACTAATCTTTCAGTCATGGTCACTGGAAATTCCAATAGTTGATATCAATTCAATAATTGAACTTTTCTATTGTTTCTCTGAGGACTCTTTATTGTTTCTCCTTTACATTTCAGGGTAGTGCTCAGAAAGAATTAGGGTGGGATTCTGCTGGCTTTGAAGGTAAAGGCCAAACTCTAATTATTTCAGCCAGAGCAGGATTGGATAGTTATCCTCATAAAGTCCCTGGGTGAGATCTCTCTGTTTACCTCCAAAATTACTTTGTCTTGACTGCACCAACAGGAGGTAAAGAGACTTGTCCAAGATCGCAGACAATAGTGTGAATTTTTGACTGAGATGGAAATGGATTAAATCACTTAAATCTTTAACCCTTAAAACACTAATATATTTCATCCTTATTCTTTAACTGGATATTTTATTTAGGAGGAAGATAAGCAAAACTGACCACAGGGAGATTACTTCATAATCCTCTAGGTAGGAATATTCAGCAAATAGCCTACATTCCTTCCATTGCCTTCCTAGATATGATAGTGCTGAAGTTACCTGTGGAAGATGTGTCACTACTATAGAAAACAGCTACACTCACTAGAGCAAGTTTATGGCTGTAACTGCGTATGTGAAAATGTATAAATTCAATTTCATTACATTGCTCTATTAGCAGAGAACTTGTATACTTTATTTAAAATTTTAAAAATTGTGTGTGTAATCTCTTGATCTAAAATAATGTAACCTAATGAGTAGCAGCTCTTTTAAACCATAAGAAGAATGTGCCGATATTCTAGTTATTCATACAGGCAGAATTGTGCATCCTTGGACACTTACACTAAAATTGTGAGCAATCACAGAAGAAAGACGTACTAATTAAAGAATCAGGAAATCTTATTGAATCAAGCAATTTTCTGTAACACATGATATCCCTTTTCCCCATCTCTGGTCAGAGTTATTAATACATTGAATGATATTTTAATAGCAAACCACTCTTTTGATAAGTAAGTTCTGTACATTTCCAAATCACTTCCCATAATTCTTGGAGCGGGGGGGGGGGGGGGAATCAAGAAGAAATTCAAAGAAAAGTTGAGTGTCAGATACAATTGTCATTCTTGTGGATGTTCATGTCACTGCTTGGATCTATTCCTCTTGTGCAATTATTATTTAATATATTATTTGACACAAAAAGCTGTTGTCGTTGGAGGGACCAATTTTGCAAACTTTGGGGTCAAGTCCCATTGAAACGAATAGGATTGGGAATGGACGACAGGGGATGGATCACTTGATTATTACCTGTTCTGTTCATTCCCTCTGGGGCACCTGGCATTGGCCACTGTCGGAAGACAGAATACTGGGCTAGATGGACCTTTGGTCTGACCCAGTATGGCCATTCTTATGTTGTGAGAAAAGATTTGCAGTAATAGGCATTTTTAATGGGTAATATTGAAGTATATGTATCATATTGCAGTTCTTGCTTGGGGAGTACAAACAAATAACTATTACAGTACAAAATTGGGGTTAATACACTTTTCATCAAATTTCTTATTGGCCTTCAGCATAACATAGTTCTTATAAAAGTGATTTCTGACTCTGTTGATCGATAACACCAGATACAGGGCTCTGTGTTATTTGTCATCAATATTCTTTCCTCTGATGGTGTCTAAGAGCAACTCATGTTAAAACCAAATACCCTCCTCCAGCCCCCCTGACCTTATCCTTATTAGCTATTCACTTGAAATGAGTCTTAAACATCTGGAGTGAAAAAAGTTCCATTGCTGGGGAGAGGAGTATGGAGGAAAGAGGTTCAGGTCACAACAGGTAGTTTTTCTACTTTTCCTTTCCATTGAGGAAGGGCATGATTAGACCATGGGAATCTGCCTTCATGGGTGGCTGTGTTTGTGTGTGGTGGACTTGACTGGAAAGTCAGGCTCTCGTTTCTCTTTCTGGGGCAGATAGGAAGGATCAGGCAAGCATGACCTACCCCTTCTCCTTTTTATGGAGGTGATGAGGAAAAAGACTGAGCCATTTTCTGCACTGGGGGAAGCCAGAACTTCTTTAACCGTGGATTAGCCCATGGGAAGCCACACCCAATTCACTTCTTCCTTGGGGGTATCTGATGGAAAGAGCTACCCCACATCTCCCATAGGACTGAGATCTGTGCATGCGGGGAAAGTGGCCTATAAAGGGGAGCTGGTACCTAGGGGGATTAGATTAAGGTCTTCTGGATTCCTATGTCCACTCTGAAGGTTGTGGCTGCTTCTACCCACCAGCCCCCCTTCCATTTACACCTCAACCTTAAGTTACTTAAATCACTCCACCAACAATCCCCATTCATTTTACTACCTAGGAAAGGAATTTGATCATTCATTTCTTTCATGTTCTTTCAAAACATTTTGTAAGAATTTCCCAAAGGTGAGTGGACGACGACAAGAAAACCCCAATATAAGTCCGGACCAAAGGAAAAATATGCAGCAACCCTCAAACAACATTCCACACAGTCACTTACCAATTGTAGTAAATGGCTCATGCAAGGGCGGGTAAAGATTTGAATGGTGAACATTGCAAAAGTGTCACCCTGGACTGAGTAAGGAGTTTTGTGAGCAGACTGTTCATTTATATCTTCGGCAATCATGGCAAGCCAAACTACAGATTCTCTGGGACACAGCAGAGTGTTGTTTGTTGTATTGGTAGAGGTTATAACTTCAGCCTCTGCAACTGGAGACACATGCTTTCTTTGACATTTTTCCTCACTGTACTGCAGAACTTCTGTAGCTCAGTTCACTTCCTTCTGTACTTGGCTGAATTTGATGTCCCTCTTAGTCTTCAATTTTTGTCCTTTAGTCATATTTTGCCTTAGTTGTGGAGTGGCAACAATGCTTTTCATGAGCGCTGTTATAGTTTTAAAGCTTCTTTCTGCTCCCTTCTTTTTGAGAACTCCTGCCCCATGATGGCAGATATTCATTTTGGAGGATTATACTTTGTATGTTCAGCGTAATACACTAGCTCTGTAACTCACACTGAACAATAACTATTTTAATCTTCCCAACACTCAGTATAAATTATCTCATCCAACATGGCTGCCACCTAGGGAGGTCAAGGTGTTGCCTAGCAACACGCCCATGTGACCATTTTCAGCCTTCTAGAAGTTTTCCTATGGGTGGGTTACTGAGGAAACTTTGGCTTCTCTTAGGCAATGGCCAGCTTGGAGCCCTGAAGAGCCCCAGTAAATTGCCAGATGGTTTTAAACGCCCCCCCCCCCCCCGCCAAAAAAAACCACGTAGTGGCTCGTGTTGCAGAATTTCTTAAATTATTTTAAAATACTTGTGCTGTTGTGCAGGGGAAACGTCTTCCTCTTACTTTCCTGCTTTCTATTTTTGCTGGTTTTCGTATCAGTTTTTAGGGTACCTCAAATGTGGCTGAAATCTGAGGCTGGGGGACAGGGCCTTACTCTGGCACTGGACTAGGTGTATTATGGAACATTGGTGGCAAAATGAAGTCCAGGTGCCTCATGGAGGGAGAGGAGAGCAAGAGAGGGCTGGATATCTCACAGAGCAGAGGCTGGAGTGGGTTGGACTGATTAGCTATTGGGATGTGGACGTGTTATTTTATTCCTTTCTATATAGATTCTTATTCTGTTCTTATTGCTATAGTATCTGGATGCCTTCCAGTAGTGCACTGGGCTTGTCTTCACTACCCGCCGGATCGGCGGGTAGCAATCGATCTATCGGGGATCGATTTTTCACGTCTCATTTAGACGCGATTAATCGATCCCCGAAAGCGCTCCCCGTCGGCTCCGGAAATCCACCTCATCGAAAGGCGGAAGCGGAGTCGACGTGGGAGCGGCAGCGATCGACTCGCCGCCATCCTCACGGCCAGGTAAGTCGATTACGATACGCCGACTTCAGCTACGTTATTCACGTAGCTGAAGCTGCATATCGTAGATCGACCCCCTCCCCCCCCAGTGTAGCCCTGGGCTAAGCAACGTGACTAATATCTGTCATGTGTTTGTTCTCTCATCCTCTCCCCAGGGGGAGAAAGGTGTGCAATGGACTGATTTGTTTTGGAATTTGTACGCACATTGCGGTATGTTTTTTAGAGGGGGCAAATTCAAAGAGCTGCACATTGCACTTGGAGCAGAAGGATTGGCATCAATTCCTGTGGGAGTTCCTTCTACAGTCTTGGGCCAGCTACCTTCAAGCCCAAATAACTAGACAGTACAGCAGGGTGTGTTTCTCACAGGGGGGACGTATGCCTTGCAGTGGAAGGAGCCATGTGTCTCAAAGGGAGTGCGCATGCTGGAGTATGTCAGAGAAACTGGCATGTGAGGGAAGAATACTTATGGGGTGGGATGTTTAATGTGGGAAGAATGGGTGTGTCTGCTGTGTGACAGTGCACAGGGGAGTAGCACGAAGTGGAGGTGTGTGAGTCTAAATGGGACAAAAGGCCATCAGCAGCCTCCTCACTATGGTCATGCTTTCTCCATTCTTGGTGGGCAGTGAAGCTGGTTATCAGCTGCCTCCCACTAAATATTCTCTCAAGCAGAGCCTGGTAGTGACCATCACTTCCTGTATTCCTTGCTGACCATGCTTCTAGGCAAAATCAAAACAAGCTAAAGTGAACTGTTATTAATGTGAACAGGAATCACTAGGTCAAATTCTATGACCTGTGCAATGTGGGAAATCAGATGAGATGATCATGAATTAAATAAAACTTGATTTTTCACATTTAGTTAATCACCCCTGGGGCATGTCCAGACTATCTGACCAAAAGTCTTTTGATGAAAGCCAAGTTTTTTCTTCGGCTGAGAAAAACAAAAGTTTCTGAGAGGAAAAATGGTAAGTGGTCATGCTGCTTAAGGTTGCCCTCTAAATACTATCCCTGCCCACAGAATATGCAAAATTTTATTTTATTTATTATTACATTTGTATAATTGGCACAACGTTCTTGTTGATACCTCTCTGTTTTGATCTGTAGTTGATGACTTTTTTCATTTTAGGACTTCCAGTGACTATATCACAATATCTTTGGTCGCTCTTTTACTTCACTTGTTTTCAGTGAACACATTCCCTCTGGTTGTCCATCAAGCAATAAGCTACAAAACAAAAGGTTATATATATCTGAGACAGTTTCCAGCAGGTGCCAATGGTAAGGTATTAAAATTAATCATTCTTTGCCATGCATGCTCAGTTGAATCAATTGATGACTATATAAGATGATCATATATCCTAGAAGTATGATCATTATATATATTATATGTATATCCTATAGGTGTATGTTTATAGTGAGTGACGATATATAATACACTGTGCATAAAGTGGGTGGGGGAGTGATAGCTAGGAAAAGACTGGCCACACTAACAAAGTTTTCTAGTCATTGAACATTCTCTCATTATCTTTGTTCATTGATGAAGCGGTGCAGGCAATTCAGCCCAAGTTCACTTGCATCAATGAAAATCTCCATTAATCCCATATGCCTTTATAAAAGGAAATGCCAGGCTTGGCTTGTATGCCCAATTGGTACCTGACCCCATCAGGACAACCTGAAGCAAAAATCCCTAGCAAAGCTGTTTTAATTAGCATCTTGATTTACTTGTTAGTTAACGAGTTAGAAGTAAATACACGTATTTTAGTAATCTAATAGTTACATTCACTTTGGAGCGAACGGGCCTAATTTTGACCTGGCACACGCACCTAAATCACGAATAACGCAATTGAAGTTAATGGAGTTACACTGGTGTAAAACTAGTGTGAGATCAGGATCAGGCCCCATGCACTCTGATATGGGAAAAGTTAAAATACTATCCTTTTAAACGGTGAAGGAAAGATAACTGACTACAAGTGGTCCATGTGGTTTGCAACCACACTCCAGCTTTTCAAAAATCATTGTACAAATGTGTTAAAGCAACAACCATGGCTAAGCCCTGAGTTCTTTTTGTGTGTGTGTGGGTGGGGGAGGGGGTTATGTCAAATATGGCCGTTTAATATAGGTTAGCCTAGGATTTTTCCATCTTGTGGACTGGTTTCACAGAGTTGGCTGCAGAACCTTATTAATAATTGGATCTCCTAGGCAATCACATAATACACGGCATAATGCCAACAGAGAAGGTCCTTCCAAAGGGCCAGATCCTTAGCTGTTGTAAATAGGTGCAGTTCCCTTGATTTCAACAGAGCTGTGTCTATTTACAGTAGCTGAGGATATGACCCAAAGTGTCTAGTTAGGGCAGTGAATTTAGAACCAGCACAAATCAATATTCCCTTAGGAAGCACAGAGCCAGCGTATGGCATTCTCTGCTGCTTGAACAGATTAAGTCCATTGCTGTGTCTGGATTTTAGAAAGGGTTGTACAACTGTGTGATCATTAGCAATGTTTACAGCTATTCAGGTTAAAATACAGGTGATCACTCGCTTCATAGAACACAAATTACATACTTCAGGGTGTAAAGTGATCGCCTGCAAGGCCAGGAAGAAAATAGCACCATGTACTGCATTGCAGTATTGGTTGGGTGCTTTATGAGGTCACGCAGGGTTTGCCTTCTTCTGAAATCTTGGACACTGCTTCTTTGTATTTGTGATCTGTTTCAGGGGCTCTCAAACTGTGGTTCCTGGAGGACTTGCTGGTGGACTGCAGAGAGTTGGCTGATCGCATGGTGCTAACGTTCTAGGATTTCACCTGCTAAATTGCTTTAAAAGAAGGTACAGATATATATTAAAGACTTTCCCAATGTTACTTTTCCATGTGCACAGTTTGTTGTAGCTATCACAGGGATATTTTGTGATTACAAACACAAAGGAAGGAGCTCTAGGTGATTGGGAATGGGAGGGAAGATGGTGCATGAGACAGTCTCTTTAGCAAGATGTGGCCCACATGATAAAGGCTGAGAACCTTTGACCTGGTAAATTCAAATATTTTACATCTTTGTTGGGGGAGATCCTTCTCCTAGTGAAACACAGATCAGTGTAAGCGGTGCTGGGAACCATGGGATAGTTCTTTCTTTTGTGTCATGCTTCTGTGAATGGCAATATACAGTATATTTAAACATCCTCTCAGGGTTAGTGTGGATGGTGTAATGGCAATAAATATGGTTTAATGTAATATGGTGACGTACATGTAGAGAGTACTTTTAGAAATATTAATAGTAATATTTTTAGTGTTAACCATTTTTGATATTTATTCTGCTTTGGGGTCATGCTAGCAGGGTGAAAGCACAGTTGCCTGGCACTATAATAAGCAGCTATTACTTTTCAGTTAGTTACAAGGAGTCAAAATTGGAGATGACGTTTTTTGTTCTAACAAATACTTTTTGTTCCAACTAGGAAAGATGGTTCAGAGGGGACTGTCCTAAATATTAAATAATGGTTTATAAAAACACTTTTAATAATGGACAAAATACTGCACATGTACAGGGAGAATTAACTACAAAGCCACTGCCTGGTAATTAACCAATTTTCTGTTGTCAAGTACATTTGTTAAAATATTATTGACTTTTTGTATGTATTGTCATCTGCAGCAAGTAGTGGCTCAAACTGCTGAAGTCTTGTTAGAGACCACCTAGAGTTTTTCCCTATATGAGGTTAAGTACCTAATCACCTGATGGATGAGCAAAGAACAAGTTCTTTCCTTTCACCTTTCACATTGTACACATGAGTGTCAAGCTACCCTGCAGTGGCGTAAGATCCTGCATACCAATCTCAGGGCAGACTGTTAGGAAACGGGACACAAACTCCAAATTGATTGCAAGTTCTATATTCAGATTTTACCAGCTGTAAACTCCTCAGGCACTATAACAACTTTAACATGGAGTCACAGACTATCCTCTTGGGTACTCTGATCTATCTCACCACCCAGGTAAACCTGCCTTTGTGATAAATTCAGATTACTCCCAGTCCCAAAAGCCCAGTCACTTAACCCTGCTCAGTTGCATGCTAGATCTTACACCAAAGAAAATACTTTTAGCTAATCCTATAATAAACGATCTAAAGCTTTATTAAGTAGGAAAAGGAAACAAGAACATTATTTACAAGGTTAAAGCAGGTAAACTTATACACAAAAATGTCTTAGTCTTAATTTTCAAAAGGCGATTGAAGCTTCTCTCATAAGCAAGCTTTATATGACTCTTAGGGCTAACCAAAGCTAAGCACTGGGGATCTTTTGCTTATGTTTAGTAATCCTTGCCTCTCACAGTGCAAGCAATATAAAGATATAGTTCCTCCTTGTTGGGGCTTTTTATTCCTTCCCCACTTCTGCTCCAAGTTGCAGATACTGGCACATTGCCTCTTCATGGGGGCTGGGAGTGAGGAGAGCAACCGACAAAGTCTTTTGTCCTGTCACGTTCCACAATAGTTTGTCTGGTGTTGAAGGGCCTTTTTCGTCGGGCAGGACCTGCCACCTTCTGTTGGAGACTCTAGTGTTTCACACTAGTTCATGCTTCTTGCCTGTCTGGTGATTTACACAGTTACAGAGTCTTTAAATGCAAACACTCACCTTACAATATGAGATACAGATGGGATATGTGAGATTAATGCACGCGGCAACATACAAGCATTCAATACAGACTAAAGACTAAATACGTTTCTATAACTCTAATACGTGTTTTGACAATACTAACACACAAGTGCGCCAGACTAATTCTAGCTCTGTATTTGTCAGTGTTCAGTTGAGACATGGGGCCCACTGGTGGAGGTTCCCCACGAGAGACATGGAATAAGCATCTCTCCTGGGTGTCCTGACCGCATTTGGAGTTGTGCTAGCTGGTGCCAGGCCAACTAGCAGAGCTTGTGGATGCCTTGGACCACTGCAACCTCCCTGGACCCCATCCTTAGGTGGATTTTCCATGTCTAGAGGCCGACACAGCCCCATGTCTTGATGATTTTAACCAAAACAATATCTGAAAATACAGGACTTGCTATTAAATGCAAAAGGGCCAGTATCTGCTTTTAACAGTGAAGCCAGAGGGTCTTTTTTTGGAGGGTGGGAGAAGTGTTTTAAGGCCTGATCCTCTGAGATACTTGGTGCCCTGGGAGTTGAGGGCACTTCTCACCTTTCAGGAATTGCTCAGCATCTCACCGGACTGAGCCTGAGTAAGGTCAGTATGGGCAGACTGGTTTAAAAAACCAACCTTCCCATCCACGCCAACCAAACAACAACAATGAAACTGAAGAAAACCACCACAAGGTGGATATGCCTAAATTAAGCGACCACATGATTCCACTGCTGTGTAACGCTTGCCCTTCCTCAGCCTGTCCCCGTCCTACCTTTTGTCACCCTCCCATTATGTCATCTCTAGTATTTAGACTGTTCGCTTTTGGGGACAGGTGCTGTGGACCAAATTCACAACCATAAGGAGATCTAAGTTAGACACCCCCCACCCCCAAGCTTACTCTGAGAGCCATATTTTCACTTAAACCTGCTCTACTGATGTGCAAGAGGCTTTAAAATAGTGGCTTTCCATCTTTCCAGACTACTGTGCGACCCCCCCCCCCTTTCAGGAGTCTGATTTGTCTTGCGTACCCCTAAGTTTCACCTCACTTAAAAACTATTTGCTTACAAAATCAGACATGAAAACACAAAAGTGTCCCAGCACACTGTTACTGAAAAATTGCTTACTTTCTCATTTGTATCATATAATATAAAATAAATCAATTGGAATATAAATATTGTATTTACATTTCAGTGTATAGCATATAGAGCAGTATAAACAAGTCATTGTCTGTATGAAATTTTAGTTTGTACTGACTTTGCTAGTGCTTTTTCATGTAGCCTGTTGTAAAACTAGGCAAATATCTAGGTGAGTTGATGTACCCCTTGGAAGACCTCTGTGTACTCCCATGTACCCCTGGGTGAGAACGACTGCTTTGAAGGAGTGGAACTTGCCCATTGTGGAGCCAGAAGAAGGAATTTAGTTAAAGCTGTCCTAAACATCATTGAACACCTCACTTTATAAGTTACACCCACTGACATTCTATTACCCTCCAAAAGAGCAGGCAAAGGCAGGGTTACGTGATCTTAAGTGAGTGTAAAGGGGTTGACACCATCTTGCACATCACTCCGAACTTGGTCCAATATTTTTGAGTGTTCTGTGAAGTTCCTACTGAACTTTTGAGTGCTATAAAATAGCTAATAGTAAGTCAAGTAATGCTCAAGTGACAATGGTCTTGAATGAAGTAGATTGTCTTGCCATATTTCTGGTAGATTTGAAGTGGTTCCACAGAGAGCCAGACCTGTTATCTCCCAATGATGTCATTTAATTTGCTCCCTGCAAAAGTGTAGGGCCAGGATAGCTGGGTTAGATACATTTCTACTGCCCCCTCTTTGGTAGGCAGCCTGCCATGGGCCTGTCTCAGAGATCTCTGGGTTTTTTTGGCTTGGTTTGTGACACAGAGCCCCCCTCCCTCGCCCGCCCCCGTGACCCAGTCCACTTTAAGGACTGTGGATAAGGGCCCCGATTACAAAAGAACTACTTATTATTCAGTGAATTGGGCAACTTTGCTGAGGATGGGCTCCTGGAATTGGGCAAATTCCATGTACATTTGCCTAATCCGGGGTTTGATACAGTTCCTTGGCATGTACAAGACTGATCCTATGAGTCAGGCCACTGAACCCCTCCCAGCAGTTTCTGGATAACTAGAGGGCTTTAATTTCCAGCATCCCAGAACTCACATAAGCGTCACATCCACCCACATCCTATCTGCGCAGGAAAGGGTGTTATGGGAAGGGAGGTGGAGTCATTGGTGAGATCAATCATGTGTTTCACTCTCTCAAACTGTTGCTCTAAACTGAGGTTATTGAAACTTTTTATCCTTGACGATAGCTCTGCTTCCTGTAGCGAGTGCATGTCTGTATGCTCGATAGGGTGGCACAGCTCCTAAACGCTACCCTCCAGTGGGCCTGTACTCCTGGGCTAGGGTGAGTATACTCCTCCGCTCACGTGGCCAGGGGCAAATAGCTGTGTTTTGCAATCTCAGGGGGCAGCTCCTCAGCGGGTATAAATGGACTACAAGGGAGCTACCAGCAGCTGAAGACCTGCTCCAGCACAGTGAAGCAGCCCTGCTCCGGAACAAGACTGCAAGGCTGTTTTGCCCTGGCCCTGCCCCTTGGGCTGTCATTCGTACCAGTGCACTGCACGCGTGATCCGGTCCCATGCCGATGCGGTACCATTTTACATCCAGTTGGCACTGGTGTAAATGGCGAGCCCAGGGGCTGGGCAATGGAGAGCCAGGCCTGGCCTGTTGCTCCAGCCCTGCCAGCGGAGTTTCTGGAGTCAGTGAAGCTGCTTGGCCTAATGCAATGCTGTGAAGCACGCATGCCAAAGGCATGTAAAAGAACGCCCTCCCCTGAAGGCTTTCAGAACTCAGCAGCCATACAGCAGCCTGGGAGCGTTAGCTTCCCTGTTATATCTGTCAGGAGATGAATAAGAGCCCCATCCATGCCATTTACCCTTCCCTTGATCTGTCTTGAGGCAAACAAGCGCCCCTTCCAGGCCGCTTAGCTTTCCCCTACCTCAGCGCCAGACTGCGTCCCTGGCTCACCTCACCAGGACAGATCCACAGACAGAGGGATGCACCTTTTTTTTTTCTGGTGTGGCTTTTTGCTTTTAAAGGTTGCTGCTGACAAATCTATCTATTTGGGGCAAATTGTCAGTGAGAAACTTCCGCTCGAACTCTTTGGGACAAAACTGGCTCTTTGAAAGGGTAAATCCCATTGCATGAAGGGCTGAACAATGGGCAAATGTGTTGCTGCTGCTGCCGCCACTGCCGCTGCTGCTGCTGAGGCCGGGGCTGTGACAAAGAGCGGATTAATTGGTGCCGCGGCTGACTGGTTCGAGATGGCTCCACTCAGCCTGCGCCGCGGGGAGCCCCATTGACTGGGCCCCGAGTCCCACTTCTCACAAACTCCAAACAAAAGTCAATTTCTTTTTTATAAGGCGGGGGAAGAAAAAAAAATCAGTTCGTGTTTGAGCTCGGGAAGTTGACTTGTTGGATTATAGGGCGTCATGCTCTCTCTGTCTGTCTCTCCCATACTTTAAAGTTACTTCTCCCCTAAGACAAGAGTGAGAAAAAAACCAATGAAAGGACAAACAAACCATCCACACTGGTGTATGTGTGCATGCCAGCAAACCAACTGGGTCCTAGGGACCTGAGTGTGTGTACTTGTGCATGGGGGATTTAACGTGAGCTCTTGTTTAATGGTGATAAACTTCTCCATATATCATAAGGCCATTCCTGCAGTTTTCTGTAATGTTTTGTGCTCCTTGGATGCAAGGCACTGTATGATGATCATGAATAATAACATGTTCATAGAGGACATCATGGCCTACTACTACTTCTACCATTCTTTGTTTTAATTATGGAGGTTTTCCTATGTGGAAATGGGCAACAAGCATTGATTACTTTGTGTCTGACTTCAGTGGTCTCTTTGGCTCACCCCAAACTCCCACTGACTTCAAGGTGAGATTTGGATGTACAAGGAATGCAGGTTAAGTCCCATACTTGGTTGATTTAATGCATGCATGAAAACTTTGCTTATAAAGGAGCAGTCAGAAAGAAAAAGAGAGAGAGGTGATGTATCCTTTTCAAATATCAAGCTACATACAGATCTTACCAGACATTTCAGATTCCTGCAGTTGTTCCGTGGTTGAGGTTCTCCAGGAATATTTTGATCGTAGTTAATCACTTTAATGGTTGTGATGATCTCATGACACTTGATACACCATTTCATCATATTTGCTCCTTCTTTCAGAAAAGATGATCCTTATAATACCACACATGAAGAAGAGAGACTTTTATCAGAAGGTGCTCTCCTCATTAGGGTGGTATAATAGTATGATATATGCTCACAAATATCAACAATGTTACCTGCAATTCATTTTCATGTATTTTTTTCTTGTAAGGGGAAATCAGAAATTAGGATTTTTTCCCCTCTCCCCCTTTGACCTAGTGATCTGATTTTCCACCTATTTGTGTGCATTGCTTTGACATATAGGGGAAGGCATACTACAACTCAAAATTAGAATTATTCCATTTAAGAGTCTTTTAAAAATAATATTCTAGACATAATTATTAGTAATCTAAGATTAACTTTTAAGATAAAATATGTATTAGCTATGCTAATAAATTAGTAGTATTAGCTTTGTAATTGATTATATAGTAGGAAAACAGAACATGAAAGTAGGCTTAAGAGTATGATGTGCAGTGATTTTGATTTTCCAGGTTGATCTGAAGCTTAAGATGATTTCTATATATTATGTGTTATAAGCTCTGGGCATGAAGTTGTAATGTAAGGTCCACATAACTGACTACAGATCTTATTACATACACTCTTCCAGCAGAAGTAAGATGTTCTAAAAATGGTTATAATTAGAGTCGAATGTTGCATATAACTAATAGCTCTGTAAGTATTTTCCAACTTGAAAAGAATCTTCTAATGAGAGAAGGTAACTAGCTTCATTGCTGAATCAGAGGGCGGAATGAAAACCTCTTGAACCTTCTATTATAAACCCAGGTATGTAGCAGGATCTGCTTCTGCTAGATAGTAAAGTCTTCGGTGAGAGTGACTGCACTGCATCCACTGCCTGATCCTCTTACTTTTATATTCCACCTCCCACCCCCAACCCCCACCCCCCATATATGTCCTGAATTGCTTCATGTTTAGTTGTAGTTATTGACAACTGAATTCCCAGGCTCAGATAATAATGAGTCTGGGGCAGCAGACAATTAGATTATAATCACAGAAGATTATTCACGGTTTTCTTCTTCCTCAATAGAACCCACTTAGGAGATGAAGATTTTAAAGGCAATTTTTTCCACAAGTTTAAAAAAGGTAGGCCTCACCTTCCCCATCCTGGATCTTCCTGACAGCTGGATTTTGCTCTTAAAATCTTCATGTGGAGCCCATTTAGAGGGCAGAAGACAATTTAATACTTTGTCTTATTCATTCTGCCCCTTTGTTATCATGATTCTGTCTATTCCGCTACCAATAACTAAACAGGAATTATCAGGTTTTTTTCAAAGGTGGTGAAAAAATCAAAGAGAAAAAGGCTGGAGATGGGGCATTTAGATCTGACTAAAAGGCGGTCATTGGTGGCTTTAGCAAGAGCAGCTGCAGTGGAGTGAAGTGGCTAAAAACCAGATTGGAGAGTATCAGAGAGAAATAGAAGAGTATGAAAGTAAATGAGTCACTTGAAGAGATGAGAGGAGAAAAATGTACTGGAACAACTAGATCATCTAGTCTGACCTCCTGTATATCACAGACCTCCACCTGCACCATAAGCCAAACAATGGAAATGAGACCAAAATAAATGAGATCCACACGTAGAGAATAGGAGAGACCAAGGTGCAGCAGTGCTCAAGGCCCTGAGATGGCAGAGAAAGAATGAAATGACATATACTGAGATAATCCTGGCCAGTGACCTGCAGCCTTGTGCTTCAGAAGAAGGTGGAAAAACTCCCAAGGTCACTGCCAATCACGAGAATTGTGACGTGGATAAGAAAGTGGCTAAAGAGGAGAAGGCAATGGATTGTGCTGAAAGGTGAGTTATTGGACTGGAGGGAGGTCACTAGTGGAGTCCCTCAAGGATCTGTATTGGAGCAAATCATATTTTTAGTAATGACTTTGGCACAAAAAGTAGGAGTGTGCTAGTAAAATTTGCTGATACAAAGTTGAGGCATCATCAATACAGAAGAGGATCGGAATATTATACAGGAAGATCTGTATGACCTTAATGACTGGAGTTACAGAAATGGGATGAAATTCAGTAGTGCAAAATCATGCAGTTAGGGTCTAATAATAAGAATCAGGGCTGTTGATTAATTGCAGTTAACTCACGCGATTAACTCAAAAATTAATCGCGATTAATCGCAGTTTTAATTGCACTGTTAAACAAGAGACTACCAATTGAAATTCATTAAATATTTTGTATGTTTTTCTACATTTTCATATAGATCTTGTATTCTGTGTTGTAACTGAAATAAAAGTGTATATTCTGATTACAAATATTTGCACTATAAAAATGATAAACAGAAGAAATAGTATTTTTCAATCACCTCATACAAGTACTGTAGTGCAATCTCTTTGTCCTGAAAGTGCAACTTACAATTGGAGATTTTTTTGTTACTTAACTGCACTCAAAAACAAAACAATGTAAAACTTCAGAGCCTACAAGTCCACTCAGTCCTACTTCTTCTTCAGCCAATCTCTAAGACAAACAAGTTTGTTTACATTTCCAGGAGATAATGCAGCCCTCTTCTTATTTATAAAGTCACCAGAAAGTGAGAACAGGCATTTGCATGGCACTTTTGTTGCCAGCATTTCAAGGTATTTATGTGCCAGGTATGCTAAACATTTGTATGCCCCTTCATGCTTTGGCCACCATTCCAGAGAACATGCTTCCATGATGATGACGCTCATTGAAAAAATGTGTTAATTAAATTTGTGACTGAACTCCTTGGGGGAGAATTGTATATCCCCGGCTCTGTTTTACCTGTATTCTGCCATATATTTCATGTTACGGCAGTCTCGATGATGACCCAGCACATGTTGTTCATTTTAAGAACACTTTCACTGCAGATTTGACAAAATGCAAAGAAGGTACCAATGAGAGATTTCTAAAGATAGCTACAGCACTTGACCCAAGATTTAAGAATCTGAAGTGCTTTCCAAAATCTGAGGGGGATGAGGTGTGGAACATGCTTTCAGAAGTCTTAAAAGAGCAACACTCTGATGCAGAAACTACAGAACCTGAACCACCAAAAAAGAAAATCAACCTTCTGCTGGTGGCATCTGACTCAAATAATGAAAATGAACATGCGTTGGTCCGCACTGCTTTGGATGGTTTTCAAGCAGAACCTGTCATCAACATGGACGCATGTCCCCTGGAATGGTGGTTGAAGCATGTGCATCTGGCACATAAATATCTTGCAACGCCAGCTACAACAGTGCCATGAGAACACCTGTTCTCACTTTCAGGTGACAGTGTAAACAAGAAGCGGGCAGCATTATCTCCTGCAAATGTAAATAAACTTGTTTGTCTGAGCGATTGGCTGAACAAGAAGTAGGACTGAGTGGACTTGCAAGCTCTAAAATTTTACATTGTTTTATTTTTGAATGCAATATTTTTGTACATAATTCTATATTTGTAAGTTCAACTTTCATGATAAAGAGATTGCACTACAGTACTTGTATTAGGTGAATTGAAAAATACTATTTCTTTTGTCTTTTTACAGTGCAAACACTTGTAATAAAAATAACTATAAAGTGAGCACTGTACACTTTGTATTCTGTGTTGTAATTTAAATCAATATATTTGAAAATGTAGAAAACATCCAAAAATATTTAAATAAATGGTATTCTATTATTGTTTAACAGTGCAATAATCACGCAATTAATCACGATTATTTTTTTAAATCACTTGACAGCCCTAATAAGAATTTCTGCTATAAACTGGGGGTTCATCATCTGGAAGCAACAGAGCAGGAGAGAGAGCTGGGTGTGTGAGACAACTTCAGGATGACTATGAACCACTAATGTGATGCCTCAACTTTGTATCAGCACATTTTATTAGTACATTCCTATTTTTTGTGCCAAAGTAATTAATAACAATATTAAATAAGCTTGGTCCCAATACAGATCCTTGAGGGACTCCACTAATAACCTCCCTCCAGTCCAATAACTCACCTTTCAGCACAAACCATTGTCTTCTCCTCTTTAGCCACTTTTTTATCCACTTCACAATTCTTGCACTGATCCCCATCTTTCCTAATTTAATTCCTATTTGGTACAATGTCAAATGCTTTACTGAAGTCCAAGTATATTAAATCTGCTGCACTTCCCTTATCTAAAAAGGATCAATTATTTTCTCAAAGAAGGAAATCAGGTTAGATTCTCACAATGAATCTTCGGTAAACCCAAGTTGCATTACATTCCCTTTACCATTTAACTCAGTGAATTTAATTATTCTTTCCTTCACAATTTGTTCTAAAGCCTTGCATACTTCTGAGCTCAGACTAACAGGTCTCTAACTGCCCAGATCACATTTCCCTTTTCCTGAATATAGGTACAGTAACTAATCTCCAGTCATATGGTACCACCCCTATATAGATTATTAAAAATCCTTGCTAGCAGACTAGCAATCTCCTGTGCCAGTTCTTTCAGTATTCTGGGATGGAAATTATCTGGTTCCCACCAATTTGAGTGCATTATACTCTTTAAGATTTTCCTCCACCTCAAAGGTGGTCATTTCCACTTCTAGACACTCATTTCCATCAACCATACTGTCTTCATGGCTATGTTCCATATTATCATCCTTATTGAAAATTGAGGCCAAATATTCGTTTAGTTTTTGGGCCATATCTAGATATCTTTAATCTCTTTCCCATCAACACTGCATAGCAGCCCAACCTCATCCATCCTTATTTTCTTATTATTTTATAACTAAAAAAACCCTTATTATTTATTTGAATTTCTTTGGCAGGAGCTAATTCAGCTTGACTTTTAGCAATTCTCACTTTATTCCTACATTTTCTAACCTCCACAATGGAGCTTTCTTTGCTGATCAGCCCCTTTTTCCATTCCCTGTAGGCTCTCTGCTTACTCCTAATAACCTTTTGAGGTGGATATTTATCCAGCTGGGTCTGGAGCCTTTCCCTACATGTCTTTTCCCCTTGCTTGGGATGCAAATTTCAGATAGTTTTTTTGTACAGTTGGTTTGAAGAAATTCCAAGCCTCCTCCACGTTTATGTCCTTAAACTCTTCAGTCCATATCACTTCTTTGATTAATTTTCCAAAATCTGCCCTCTTTGTAATAAAAATATCATAGCTGATGATCCGGTTTGACTTCTGTCTCTATAGGATAATGGAAGGATAAGTGGAGATGTAGCGAGGGATGCATTTTTATGGAGGATGCAGGGACATGTTTGAAAACAAAAAGAAAAGGAGCCCAAGGCAAGAGTGAAAGGATAGAGCAGAAGATAGTACAAAGCCTAGTGGTTAGTGGGGATGAATAGGCAACAGGTGTCAAGTGTTGAGGAGAGCATGAAGTTATAGATAAATACAATGGAATCAATGGATTGGAGGGAGGGTGGAGAGAGTCCAAGTCTGCCGCAAAATTAGAGTGGTGAACGAACGGGAAGTCACAAACGGGGTGAGGGGAAGGTCAAGGGGGAGCGGAACAGGCAAGACTGGAGGAGTGGAGATAGTCGTGAGAGAAGAAAGGTGGAGACAGAGATGTTAGAACCTGAGGATAAATCAGCAAGTCAGCCAGTGGAGAGCTGGTCCATTGCTGGAGCCTAAAGCAGAGGAGGTGAGGGGTGCTGCGCTTGATTAGATAGTCAAGGTGCTGGCTCAAATCCCAGGAACCTCCAGGTGGAGACTGACACTAGAAGAAGAGAGAGAGGAAGCCAAGCAACAAAAATGCAGCAGAGGGGGAGGAGGAGGTGCCAGGAAGACTGTAGATGGCAGAGAGAGAAAAGACTTGGGCATCAGGCATTAGTCCCAGTTAGGATTATACTGAGATGAAGGGGAACTAAAGAGAGACAGGATGCCTTTCAGAACAGGAGATTTGAGACAAGAATAAATCTAGTCCTAGATATGGGATTATATTTACCACACACTGTGTGCATCATGAATCCAGCTCTGTTCTGTTGTATTGTTCCATTTCTTACCTGCATGTGCCAAGACCGTTAAACGCCTGGGACAAGGACCCTGGTTATTTATTTGCTACACCTCCTTCACTCTACGGCCCCATATACACTTACAGGGCTGAATAGACAATAACATATATTATGCTGGATAACCTAGGTCACAGCAGTTGACCCATAAGTTTCCAGAAACGTGTGCCCAAAGTTTATATATCACATAAAAGGCAAACATGATGCAATTCTTCTGCTGGATCCTCAGTCAAAGCCATGCTTTCTGTTACTCAGAGTTTAGTCTGCTCAAGAGTCTGTAGTATTTTGTAGGAAGTTGCAAAAAGTGGCCCATAGGGGTTCACAAAGCCCAGGGTTGGGGGATCTCCCTTTGTTTGGGGTACAAGGAAATGTAAAGGAGAATCTCAGCTTTCATTCAAAAACATAAACCTAAATCCTCTTGCAGAGGCAGCCTTGAAACTATAACCAAAGCAAACTGACCTCTCCGGCTGAAAGGTGACCACTGACCCCAGATTATTCACTCTTCCATCATAGCCACTCAGAGCTGGCCTTTTGGTCCAGAAAAACTTGCGCCATGAGTCTCTTGACAGCTTTAGATCCAATATTTTGTGACTATCCGGGGTGAGAAATGAGAGTTTTATACCACTGGGAAAGGGACAATCCCAACTTCCCAATGGGACACATGTAACTCGCCTCTAGCCCTGAAAGGCCCTGTGGCATTGGATTTTTAATGATGACATTTGTATGGCTAAAAAGATTCTTTAGGTTAATTTTCCAGGTGTTTTGAATGGTTTAGTTGAATTTTTTTCTGCCTCTGAACCTCAAACTGCAGTGCTCTTAGAAATCCTCCTCCCTTGAATAATCTGTACTCACATGTGTAGTCCCATTGGAGCGACTCATGTGAACAAGCGACAAAGAGTCCTGTGGTACCTTATAGACTAACAGACGTATTGGAGCGTAAGCTTTCAGGAGTGAATACCCACTTCTTCATGCATCCGATTAAGTGGGTATTCACCCACGAAAGCTTACGCTCCAATACATCTGTTAGTCTTTAAGGTGCCACAGGACTCTTTGTCGCTTCTGCAAATCCAGACTAACACGGCTACCCCTCTGATATTTGACATCATGTGAACAAGGACAGCCTGCTTGAGTGAGGCTGCTGTTCTCCATCACTGGGAAATCTGAGAAGACTCAGAAGGATAAAGAGCACGAAGCAAAGCATACGGCAGCTCCAGCAACAGCTCAGCGTTGTCTCTGTATGGGAAGACAGACCAGACTGAATACACTCAGTACTTAACAGTGGGTTTTCCAAGCAACTTTATGCAAAATGACTATCTTCAGTGCTGTGATATCTGATGCCATCAGCCACATACTGTGCCCCTTTTACAAACTTATTGGTGTGCTGAGATGTAGGGTAGCATTGCTTGAAGATGTGACCTCCTAGCTCTGGAGTTCTCCCGCAGGAAGAGCTGGGTGCTGACGCACCCTAGTTTGCCTCTGCTTTCCCGTCAGAGCCCTGTAAGCCTCCCCACCCCTTCCAAGGCCTCAGTGCCCAGATCACTGAGGGATGGGGCTCCCTGCAGAGCCTGGCTTTGGTGCTACTCAGTTAGCCAGAGAGGGGTGCGCTGATCCAAGTAGGTGCTCCTTCCCATAAGATGAGCACGCTGCTTCCCCCACATCCCTAGCCTTGCCCACCCCGAGGCTTGAACCTCGTCCCTAGATCTCTATTGATCCAGGCTTCTATACCGTCCCCATTTTGTGACCCTTTCACTCTGTCCAGGCTGCTAAAACTTTAGTATCGTTCGTTCCTCTTGAGCTACTGCAATCTGCTTCTCTCTGACACACTCACCTCCCACTGCCATTCACACTTTTTCTTCTGTGATAAGAATAGTTTCCTCCTTTCTTCATGGCTAGTGCCGTTCTGCTCTGAAAAGTGACTGCATTTGCGCTAAGGCCCAGATCCTCAAAGGTATTTAGGCGCCCACCTCCAATTGATTTCAATGGGAGGCAGGCACCTAAGTACCCTTGAGGATCCAGGACTATGCCCCTTTACATGGCAGTGTGGAGGGGCCTTAAAATGGGTGTGAATATAGCTTATGCCCACTCTAAGGCCCCTTTACACAGCTAGAGCAATATGAAGGGGTCTCTGTATAAGTGGGAATCAGGCTCATTACGTTAGAACAGCAGTTCTCAAACTTTAGCAACCTGAGGACCCCCATTTTGATTTAAATTTTTCACAGACCCCCAAGACCTCTGTTCAGCCTCAGGCCCTGCCCCCACTCCCATTCTCCCTCTTCTATCAAGGCCCCACCCCCACCCCATCTCTTCCCATCCCCGCTCCACCCCTGCCCCTCCTCTTCGCCTCCTCTTTCCGCCCCCTCCCCTGAGCGCGCCCCTTCCCCATACCT
The DNA here is from genome assembly GCA_037349315.1 of Chelydra serpentina. Taxonomy (NCBI): domain Eukaryota; kingdom Metazoa; phylum Chordata; order Testudines; family Chelydridae; genus Chelydra; species Chelydra serpentina. The sequence goes on from JBAIAC010000010.1 coordinate 54,431,569, forward strand.
CCCTCTCCCTCCTAGCGCCTCCTGCACGTTGCTAAACAGCTGTTCGGCGGCGTGCAGGAGTCACTGGGAAGGAGGGGGAGGAGTGAATCAGTGGGGTGGGCAGCCCCCGACATGACTCCGGAGGGTCCATGGACCCCAGTTTGAAAAACCCTACATTAGAATGTTCATGCAGGCAATCTGCTTCCTGTGCGTATTTAAAGTCATATCTGCTGACGTGTTACAAAAATGAGTTTTATCCCCTCTGTTAGCCCTGCAGAGCCAAAAGAGCTAAGAAAGCGTAAGCTGGATTCTATTCCATTTTGTACGTCATCAACGGAACTGTTTATCGAGTTCCCATTAGTTACCCCATGTGCAACCTCAACAAAGGCAAAGGGGTGGCACAGGTGTCTCTCCAAACACAAACTGGGCTGCAGAACCTTAATTAAGGTGAGGAAGAAAAGAGCCCTGATTGATTCGGAGATCCCTGGGTGAGTTTGAAGGGCTGTTGGGTAACAAAAAACATCTTTTTACGAGTAAATTGAGCACATGTGATATGGAAATCACTGAGAGATAATAAATGCACGTTTACCCTTATGACAGAGCCACTTTTCAGAGTAGAACCTTGCGTTAAACCCATAAGCACAACAGCTGAAACATTTATTTTTGATGAGTCGACAAGCTGCCTTCTCCAAGTGAGAGTTTTTTCCTTCCTTTGACAAGGTCGGCTCTTTGTTAGCACACAGATCCCATATTATCCCTTGGAATCCATAAAGCCAGTGCAACATGGCCTCCTTGTGAAGGCATGTCAAGATGGAATTTTTAGTCAAAGAAGTAACTCTGCTAAAGTTGTAATGTTTACAGGGCCTGAGACCAAATTTTCAGCACTTCAGAAGTTGTGAGATAAAATGAGCATGCTGTTGGCCAGAGTTTCATTGCTGGTAGGGTGACCAGACATCAAGTGTGAAAAATCGGGACACGGGGTAGGCGGTAATAGGAGCCTATATAAGAAAAAGACCCCAAAATCAGGACTGTCCCTATAAAATTGGGACATCTGGTCACCCTAATTGCTGGCTTCATCATAAGCCATTAATATATAGACTTTGGTACATGGTGAGTCAGGAGCAGAGCTAAGAGTAGAATACAGGAATCCTGATTTCCAGTCCCCCACTATAACCACTTGCAGTGGTTACTTGTGCTAAATTGTTATTGATTCTGCAAGGCCACTGAGTACAGTTGAATTTAATCGCAAACTACCAGGTTCTGCAACTGTAAAATAATTGTTTTCAACCACAACGTGATAGAATGAGACGAAAGGGTGTGACTAAATTTTAGCTGGTGCATTGATCCTTGCTTGTGAAGTCTGATTTAAGACTAAATAGGTTCAGCTAACTAAATCAGTCCCTCGTGTGTATAAAACCATGTCTAGGTTATGAGAGATGCCAAGAAAAGAGACAATAAATGTCTCAAACTCTGTGAAATATTGGCACAAATAATCCATTCAGTCTGACAAATTTCTAAGTTTAAAGCATTTTGTTGTGTGTTATTAAAGAATAGACCTTATGTTTTACTGTAATGTTTATCTTAACTAAATATACAGAATTAATTAGCCATGTCATTATTAAAACACTTTAAAGGTGCACAGGCAGTTCAAAGGAAGTTTACAGTGCATCTAAGTTATTTATTTATTATTCATTATTTTGACTGTAGTACCTACATTTTAGCCATCCAGACTGGGGGCCCCATTGTGCTGGGTTCTGTACAGACACACAGTAAGAGACAGTTCCTGTCCCAAAGGGCTTACAGTCTAAGCTGAGAAAAGCCAAGGTTGGGAGAAGGGAAATAATATTATCTCCATTTCACAGAAGGGGAACTGAGGCACAGATAGATCAAGGGACTTGCCCAAGGGCACCCAGGAAGTCTGCGTCAGAGCCAAGAACTGAACTTAGATTTCCTGTGTGCCTTAACCACAAGGTCCTCTGTAAGGATCTCCTGTTTTAGGAAGAAGGCCTCTCCACAGGTGGAACTTGGCACTGGGGGCACTGAACACTTTCAGCCAAGTAAGCCACCAACATGAAAGGGCCAGTAATAACGGATCATCTGTCTCCCCCAGAAATGTCCATCTCCTTATCTTTAATCAGTCTGAAATACACAAACCCTACCTAATTGCCTGTGATTTTTAAGTCACAGTGTGGCAGGGTTCTGGTCTTCCTTCTTCCTCTAGTTGCACAATGTCACTGACATTAATAGTGTCTCTGCCTACCAATGCCGGGAGGAGAAGATACGCTTCCATTCACATTTTTTTCTTGGAAGTTTAGCTGCGATCAGCTTTCTTTTTCTTACAGAGACCCCTTGTTGAAACTCTGTTGTACGTGATCCCATAAATGGGACCGTAGCGCTATTGCTTGGAGAACAAAGCTCGAACACAGCCATGCTATAATTAAAGCGCCCATTCCAACTGACAGTGTTTCCAAGATGGCCGAATCTCTGAAGCTGAATAATATGAGGAAAAAGCAGAGCATGCAGCTGCTTACCTTCTTAAACCATGCAACTTCTGGAAAAGTGTGCCATTAATTAGTGTTGCAGACGCTGCACCAGGCACAAGTCATTTGGAGCTATGCAAGAGCAGAGCTGAACTATATCTGTGAAGACCCATATCTTTAAAACAATTTTCTACAAATGTTGATTCTCACTGTCCAGCTCCACTCTAGATGCAACTTCTTTTTTCTGAGAAAGGCAGAGAAGAAACTCTTCAACAGACTGGGAAGGGCTCTGGATCTAAAATAACTCAGACTTGTTATTTATTATTTATTATTGGGCTAAAATACATAGCATATGTGAAAGGAAATATTCACCTTGATGCCCAGTATTATACATCCCCGCATTGAAGGTATTCAAATCATTACCAAAAACGTATTCTCACTCAGTTATAAGATTAAAGCAGGCCATGTTCTGTCCTTTTGAAGATCTGTGACCAACATTTGTAAATGTGAGGGTCATATACTGTCCTAGATCTGTACATACAGTTTCTACTGAGATTAGTGGAAGATCAATATAGGGTTTAGAAGCAGTCTATGGCCTGGCTAGGCCCACAGACAGAGGACAGTTTAAAGGGTTCTGTCCTGTTCCTGTCAAAATCAATGGCAAACTCCCATTGACTTAAACAATTGCAGGATCTGGCAAGTGACAGGGCAACAGGATTGATACCTTCTGTTTCCATTTGATATATATCAGTCAGTGTTGGTGATCTGGCTGAGGATATGATTGTTCAGAGCAGTATTTCTCTAAAACATGGTCAGTGTTTAATCCTTGCATAGATCCAGAGATATGTGTCAATCTGAACAAGTTTATGTCTATTATATGCATCAGTTTGACTGTCCAGTTCAGAACAGGCTCCCTAGTCGTATCTTGATTTTGACTTCTATGGTTACAAAATACTTATAGTTCAGCAGCACAGCATGTCTTGCACTATTTTTTGTGAAAACAACTTCAATTTTTTCATGTTCTCACACACATGGTGTTCTTAAGTAAAGGAAGACAATTTCAAACCATATCACTGACTTGATTATACCTGGAGATTATAGCAGAACCTCAGGGTTACAAACACCAGAGTTACGAACTGACCAGTCAACCACACACCTCATTTGGAAAAGGAAGTACACAATCAAACCGCAGCAGAGACTAAAAAAAAAGCAAATACAGTCCGGTACTGTGTTAAACGTAACCTACTAAAAAATAAAGGGAAAGCAGCATTTTTCTTCTGCATAGTAAAGTTTTAAAGTTGTATTAAGTCAATGTTCATTTGTAAACTTTTGAAAGAACAACCATAACGTTTTATTCAGAGTTACAAACATTTCAAAGTTATGAACAACCTCCATTCCCGAGATGTTCGTAACTCTGTGGTCCTACTGTCATAATTAATGAACAATATTATAAACCTCTATCTGTTGCAGAAGTAAAAGTCACATAATAGAATTGTAGGACTGGAAGGGACCTTGAGAGGTCACCTAGTCCAGTCCCCTGCACTCAAGGCAGGACTAAATAATAACTAGACCATCCCTGACAGGTGTTTGTCTAACCTGCTCTTTAAAACCTCCAATGATGGGAATTCCACAGCCTCCCTAAGCAATTTGTTCCAGTGTTTAACTACCCTGACAATTAGGACGTTTTTGCTAACGTCCAACCTAAACAGCCCTGGCTGCAATTTAAGCCCATTGCTTCTTGTCCTATCCTCAGAGATTAACAGGAACAATTTTTCTCCCTCCTTCTTGTGACAACCTTTTATGTACTTGAAAACTCTTATCATGTCCCTGCTCAGTCTTCTCTTTTCCAGACTAAACAAACCCAGTATTTTCAATCTCCCCCCATAGGTCATGTTTTCTAGACCTTTCATCATTTTTGTTGCTCTTCTCTGGACTTTCTCCAATTTGTCCACATCTTTCCTGAAATGTGGCACCCAGAACTGGACACAATACTCCAGTTGAGGCCTAATCAGCGTGGAGTAGAGTAGAAGAATTACTTCTCATGCCTTGCTTACAACACTCCTGCTAATACATCCCAGAATTATGTTTGCTTTTTTTGCAAGTGTTACACTGTTGACTCATATTTAGCCTGTGGTCCACTATGACCCCCAGATCCCTTTCTGCAGTACTCCTTCCTAGGCAGTCATTTCCCATTTTGTATATGTGCAACTGATTGTTCCTTCCTAAGTGGAGTACGTTGCATTTGTCCTGTCTGAATTTCATCCTATTAACTTCAGACCATTTCTCCAGTTCGTCCAGATCATTTTGAATTTTAAGCCTATCCTAAAATCCTATCCTATCGTCCTTGCTTGGTATCATCCGCAAACTTTCTATGCTATTCTACTCTCGATGCCATTATTTACATCATTGATGAAGATATTGAACAGAACCGGACCCAGAACTGACCCCTGCGGGACCCCTCTTGATATGCCCATCCAGCATGACTGTGAACCACTGATAACTACTCTCTGGGAACAGTTTTCCAACCAGTTATGGACCTACTTTACAGTGGCTCTGTCTAGGTTGTATTTCTCCAGTTTGTTTATGAGACGGTCATGCGAGACAGTATCAAAAACCTTACTGGTCCCCTGGAATTCAACAGGAGCAGGAGATGTGTTGCCCCTGGATCCCAGATATTTCATCTGAATCTTTGATTTAGGTCAGAGAGATGGAAAAACTCACAAAGCCGAATAGCTGCTTATTGGCTACACAGCTGGAGAGTATCAAGATGTATGTTATTCTCAATTAAACTGAGTGGCAATTTATGCTCAATTAATTCACCCCAGAGTCACCTGTTTCAGACAGTAGTTGAAAAAAAGCATGGGCCAAATTAACCCCAGTTACACGGGGGAGTTACTGACTTTGACCTGATCCTATATACCTGATTCCCTCTTACTCCTTTTCTGTGCTGGATCCAGGAAAGTATATGTCTGTGGAGGTGGAAAGAGGGGAATAAGATGGGCAAAAGATGCTTTCAGTCACCTCTGTGTCTCCAGAATTCTGACTTGGATTAGGGCCTCCTTGCCCCTTCCTACTGCAACCTAGAGCAACCCAGAGCTGTTCTAAATTGCACTGGCTTCTATGATTCATTCAGACTAGGACAGAATATCTGTGCTGCACTGTAGGGACTCCTGCCCTGTCCCTAACCCTTACCACCTCTGGCCCATCCCCTACCCTGCAGGGTGTGAGAGTGGCTGGTATAAAGCCATTACTTGGGTTCTATGCAAGCCCAGGAACCCTCCTGAGACAAAGGGATTCTGAGGGTACCATTCTGTTTCCATTGTAGCCCCTTTATGTTACCTCAGCACAATTCACAATCTAGCCCTATGGGTATAGGGATAGCCATCCCCTCTTGAGTAAACTACCCCTCCTGTTGGACTTTGCCAGCACAAATGCAGGAGACTTATCAAACCAACAAAGTAAACTTTAGAAAGAAGATGGAATTCTAGTGTATCAAAAGTTAAGCAGACAGGGCCATGTACTTCCCTGGATTGCCTGTTGTTGACCCCGGGAGTTCTCTATATGAACTGAGGGCAGTGTATAACAAAGAGGCTGCAGGCCAGAGCTTACACCTGACCTATTACAAAATTCAGAGCAATGCAACGTGCACACAGCAGCAGAATCGAACCACTGTAATAAAAGACTTAACAATTTGAAAACCTAGATCGTTTGGTTTCTTGCTTAATATTTGGCACTGCTATTGTGCTTCCCATCTGAGGATCTCAACGTACTTTCTAAACATTACGTTATTGGCACCCCTACCACAGAGATGGAGAAACCAAATCAAAGAGAGTCCAGGGCTATCGCTTCACTAGAAATGCGGCAGCAGCACAGCTGCACCGCTGTCGTGCATCAGGGTAGGCAGTCACTAGTGCCTGGTAGCTAGGCTGATGGAAGGGGGTTAGGTCAGCTTAACTAAGTCGCTCATGGATGTGGATTTTTCGCACCACTGACCAACATAACTGGTTTGACCTAACATTTTAGTGTAGACCTGGCTTAAGTAGCTTGCCTAACATCCCACTACAAATCAGTAGCCGATCCAGGAATAGAATGCAGATAGCCTGATTGCCAGCCCTGTGTTTTAATCACCAGATCAGACTTTCTCTTACTCAATGCAAAAAGTTCTCTCGATTATCCCTCCCCAGGCAACATTTTTGAACAAGTAAATTGTTGGGGCTCTGTATTCCTGTTTATATAAGAGAAAGGAGCTGTATGTGAGTTTGTGTGTGAGGGTGCATATGTGTATTATATTGGGAAAACTATTATTATCCTATTCTGTACTATCTTATTACTATCCTACATTCGTTAGAGAAGAGTTAATTCCATGTGTTTTCCCAAAGTCACAGAAACACTCATATGCATTACTTTTCAAGACACCATTAATTTCAGGTTTATTAACTTCAGGTTGCCACCATGAAGTTTTGTTTTTCATCCTACACCATGCACTTTATGAAAAGAATCCGATTGACTTCAGTAGGGCTGCATGGGTGTGAAGGAGGGCAGAATTTCACTGAAAACATTGTAGACACAGGAAAAGGCCACCCAAATGCCTTCTGCCCACCCTTTTTTGGTTGCATCAGTGTGTTTGAAAGGGAACTGTGTTTATCATCTTTGATGTCTCCAGTTCAATGGTCGGTCCATATTAGATTCCACAAAAGGCAGTGGGCCAAATTAATTCTGACACAATTCCATTGATTTCAGTGGTTTTACCCGGGATAAATGTGGCCCAATATTATAGTATTAGAGAGAGAGAGAGAGAGAGAATGTGTGTGTGTGTGTGTGTACTATTAGCCCATACTCTTTGCCTGAGATCAGTCAGTAAAAAGACTGATTGCTGTTGCAGTTGCAATTTGCACAGTAAATCTGAATCCTTTTGTTGACCTGCCCAAGTTCACATTCTAAAAAAGCGTGCATCAGAATTTAGATGCATTTTGCTAATTTGTTTTATTATGCATGGAAATATTGGTATAAATGGTGTTTCAATTATTTTCTAAGGCAGGGACCTATGCATTCTCTGTAGTCACAAAGACTTTAAATGGAGTTATTTTTCTCTGCCTATAATCATTCCCCCTTTTAAGTATCCAGGCAGAAAAAGTAAGTTTACTGCTCCTAGCACAATGGCCCTCTTCACTTTTAGGTTTGGGAGACCTGGGTGACCTATGAAAGTTAATTAGAAGGTTAACAAAGACTAAGGCAGAGTAGAATACATCGCCTCTCCTCCAGCCAAAGATGTCATCCATTAATTAGGGAAATCGTTAAGGTGGCCTTTATTGAATCCATAGAAAATCGGCAGTTGGCGGTCGACAGTTTTGATCAGATTTTCCTCTCCCCAATAATGCTCCCCTTAATAGTACGAAAAGCAGAGGTCTTGGGTTGGGATGGGGGGGCTGGCCAGGGGGAAAGTGGGAGGTGGAAAGTATGTGTTTCAGCGACATTACAGTTAAACAGCCGCCAATTGTGACGGCTTTGAGTCTCAGGCTACATTGCATACTTTCTCCATGATGTAATCTTTATTGAACCTGGAAGATGGGGTTGGGGGGGCGGGGAGGGCGGGGAGAAGAGCAAGAGAAACTCATTGCTGCTGCTGCTGCTGCCACTCAGCCCTAGGAGTTAATATCCCAGTCTTCCTGGGCAGAACTCATTGCTTTTGCGTGGTAAAATGCTATCCGTCCCCCTTTCCTTCCTAACATTAAACCAGTCTGTTAAGCAATTGTCAGTGAACATGCATCTGGGCCGCAAACATTTCATCCTACACTCAGACATTCACTTTAACGTCGAGGGGCCTTGATGGAGACTATGGCTTTTTTGCCCTCTTTGAACCGCTGCAGCTCCACAGTGTCGTTGCTGTGGAAAACGCCACGTGAAACATTATAGAAACCCCCCGCCCCGTTTTTAAAATGAGACTATTTTCTTTTACCTACCAGGAGCAAGGTGGTGGTGGGGGGGGAGGGACATGATTTTTGTGACTATTTTATTCATAATTTTGCACTTCACATTTTGAACAGATGGGGTGCTTTTCTGTACATATCTACCGTGGCAGTTATAGAAAATCTGATGTACGGTCATTGCCAAATAAGTCCCATTGCATGTCTCTCTCTCTCTCCAGTCACCCTCTCCATGTATTGCTCATAACCATAATATCTGAGCAACACTTCACATGGACATGAGGGGCTGTCATTTTCCAGGGACTGAAGGCAGTTACCCCCAAATGACGTATTTATGTTTAAAGCCCCAACCCTGCATCCATTACATCTGTTGACCACAGTGAGAGTTCTGAGTACTTCAGAAATACAGGATCAAACCTTATATGAATGTACAGATACCTTCAATGATGCCAAGTGATAGAAAATGTATTAACATGTAATAACATGTAGTAACATTTAAAAAATAAAATAGTTGCATGAATAGCATTTTATTTCATTGGCTTGCTCCATGATCAACAACAAATGTACTCAAATTTTCAGGCCATTAAATATTAGCAGGACATCGAAAGGATGTTGTGCCTGTGCTGGTACTTCTAACTCGGACAAAACTTCTCCCGCCATTAACAGGAATTTTGCTACTATTCCATGGTACCGTGAAATAGTCTAACGTTAAAAATCTATTGCTACATTTTAGAAGTAAACATTCAATAAGACACATGCAGGCCAACACCACTTTACTGTCTATATTTTTTATACTCTATAGCAAAAGTCAATAGTATATTTTGTATCACATCTTTCATGCAAGCGGTACCTTAAAACATCTTAGAGTTAAAAAATACCATTATCATAGAAAGCAATGTGTCCAGTTGAAAAGGAACTGATGGCGTCTCTTCCATATAAATGGTGTAGAAATCTCAATATACTCACTAGAAGCTCTTCACTGCAACCTCCACTCACATGAGTTGTCACTTTACTTTCAAAGGAACCTCTTGGTGAGTAAGGGCTGTAAGTCTCGGGGCCTCTGAATGGACATTGTTAAATGTGATCCCAGACCTAAGCATGCCTTGCTCCAGAGCAGTACTTCTCTCCTGTGGAGTGTGATCTGAAAGGGGGTTACACACACCTTCTGTTTGGGTCCTGGCTAGAGCTGATCATAAATTATCATAGAGCTCATGGACCATATGCTGTGGGGCAAGAGGGGAATATGGGCGTAATGTAGGCCAGTGGATAGAGCACAGTTTGGTGGGGAATATCTTGGTTCTATTCCTGTTTCTGTCAATAACTCACCCAGGGCCGGCTCTAGCTTTTTTGCCGCCCCAAGTGGCGCAAAAAATAAAAATAAAATAAAAATAAAGCCGCGGCTGGAGCTGCCGCCGAAGCAAACCCCCCCCCCTCCCCAAAAACGGCCCTTGAAATTTGCTGCCCCACGAATGGCCAGAATGCCGCCTCTGCACAGATGCTGCCCCAAGTACCTGCTTCCTTTGCTGGTGTTTGGAGCCGGCCCTGAACTCACCATAGGCCAAACTTTTCCAAAGTGTCTTCTGATTTTGAGCATCTCAACTGGGACATGTAGAGCCTGACTTCCAGAGGGGCTGAGCATCCACAACTCTAGCTTTGGTCCTCATTCTTTTGTGTCTTTGTTGCTCACCCTGTAAAATGGAACAGATACTTCTCCACCATTGTAAAGCAGGTTGAGAGAGGAAAAGTGCTGTATAAATGCTCAGTGTTATTACTGCATTATGTAGGTTCCATAGCAGTAAATGAAGATTAATAGATTTATAGATTTTAAACCCACAAGGGACCATTATGATAATCTAATCTGACCTTCTGCATAACAGAGGCCATGGAATGTTACCCAGAGATTCCTGCATCATGGCCATAACTTCGGGTGGAGCTTGAGCTTGTTCTTTCGAAAGACATCCAATCTTGATTTAACGACTTCAAGTGATGGGAAATCGACTGCAGCTCTGGGTAGGTAGGTTGTTCCAATGGTTAATTATTCCCACTTATAAATTAGCACATTATTTGTAGTATGAACTTGTCTACTCCTTGGATTTTGTTTATGCCTTTGTCTGCTAACTAGATTTTCAACCCCTACCCTTAACTTCTGAAAGAACCAAATTCCTCTGCCACTTCCCAACTGAAAGGAGAATTTTGTATGGGAAGTCTGGGAAAAAATTGGAAAGCAGTTTTAAAATTATGGGGTGGGGAAGGCACTGGTCCATGACTGGGGATATGCCCCTTAGCCTGAGCCCCGTGAGCCCAAGTCAGCTGGTACAGGCCAGCCATGGGTTTTTAATTGCAGCGTAGATATACCCTCGGGCTCCTAGGTGCTACTACAATACAAATAAATACAAGCACAATTGATAATAAACTAGAGGTAGGGAACTGGGGGCATGTAGAGGGAAGATACGGAGTTCTGTTCCCCATTCTTGGAATGAGGGGATCCAGGGGTGGTAGGAAGCTGGCATGCAGGGACTATAAAGGGGGTGCTGGAGCTGGGGGATTGTAGGGAAAGGACATGGAAAACAGGGGAGATAGGAAGTGGGGAATGGACAACTTTGCAGGAGATGCAGAAGGTTGCAGGGAATTGGAGAGCATAGAAATGGGGGCAAAGGGACCAGAAGAGGTAGAGAATAGAACAGGGAAAGGCAGAGTCTCTCATCTAAATATGTAAGTGGTTCACTCACACCTCCCTCCACTGTCCACCCACCTTCTGTTTTACCTGCCTGTCCCCACCTACCTTCTAAGGACCCACTAACATTTTCAGGAGAGAAACCCTGCTTTGATGGGCATCCTGAGATCTGCCAGGCAAGGCCTCCCTCTTGCAGACTGTAGACACGTATGCTAAGCTAATTTAAGCCTTTCCTGTTCATGAAAAAACAGGCACATTCACAAACAAAAAACTATGTTCAGAAGAGTTGAGGTTGCGAGTGTGTGTCAGTGAAGCCCAGCTAACACATCAAAGCAATGTTCTTTTTCTCTGGATAGAATTTTACACTGTTATAAAGTGTGGAAATGAACAGTGAAGGGATCCAGCCAGGTTCCAAGTGCCATATAAGCCTTCATCATGCACCATCCCCCACCTCATTTACTCTCCCCTCCCAACCTGAACGTTGCCTCCTAAAGTTTGTAAAAATACATGCAATGGTCCAAATAACTAATTGTTATGGGGTCAACTGTGCCTTTTTCATAAGCGCTGAATAAGAGGCAGCACAACTACAGTGAAGACCTGAAACCAGATTGTGACACAGAGGGTCTGGTCCCTGGTTCCCTCCTTGTCCCAGAGGGGAAATGATCTTTGCCATCCCAATCTCTGGTGCAGATTGCTTCCCGCTCCACACCAGCAGCCCAGCTGTGCGTTCTGGTGCATGGGGGAGAGTGGGCACGGCCAAGATTTCACCTACTCCCCACCCTGAGCTGCCCACCTGTGTGGGATGGGGACTAACAGCTCCAGGGAGGCTATTGTCTCTCAACACTGACATCAATCCCACAGAGGAGTTGCAATCTCAGCCTATATTAACATTATTATTTTTATTATTACAGTAATGCCCAGAGGCTCCAGCCAAGAGTGGAGCACCATTGTGCCTGGCACTGTACAAACGCAGAACGAGAGACAGTTCCTTGCCCTATGGAGCTTACAGGTCTAAATAGACAGGACAACAAAGGCGGGAATTCTAAACTTCCTAATCAAAGGATCTCTTTCCAGTGTACTGTAATATTAATAATAATACTTACACCACAATATTACTTACTACAAAAAAAATTACTACACAACACAGCAAATATATTTAAAATACAAACTTTCCACGTCGTTTACTATAACACCGTAGAACCAACACACTTCATAACACCAAACACAGCAGTCATTCCAATTGTATTCATTAATATATTCTTCTACTCCACCATCACATTGTGCTCTGTAGAAACTCATAGAACACTGAGATTACTTAACATACTCTGGGACTATCCAAAGCTTACTGAAGTCACCGAGACTCTTCCATTGACTCCAGTGGGCTTTGGATCAGGTCCTGTGTTCCTTTTGAAATCTTTACAAACAAGTTTACACTGGCTGGTGTAATCAGAAACCAAAATTAAATTGAGAGGTCACCTGCCATCAGCATAAACAAAACAAGGGAAATATTTCCTAACCAGAAACCACCACGGAATAAGAGTTTTGATGACTTCAAAACATAGCAAAATCAGGGTTTGGATAACTGGTATTCTTCAACCAACATTGTAGAAATATTCTCTGGAACAAACCCGAGAAGCGAATCCTCATTTAGGCTATTCTTTTTCAGTTGTAATTGAATTCACTTGCTTAGCTTTCTGCCTTCCCCCACCTTTTCATTCAGTGGTAATGTGAATTCTGCTAATCTCTCTGCACAACAGTCAGTCTCCTCTACTTTTACCAATGATCATTCACTGAGCCGGTAATGTAAAACAGCTTTAATCTGCCTCTCCCTGCCCACCCTTTACTGCAACTCCAAAAAATAGCTGTGTAAAAAAAACCCTTTCCTTCATAAAATCTATCATTTGAAGTGATCTCTAGGGCTAGTTTAGTATGGTTTTTTCCTCTGCACTGAGTTGTTTGTGAAATTGTGAGACATTCTAAGAAAACCACACAAAGGTCCCAGAACTGTGGTATTGGATAAGAAGTGTTCTGATATAGGTGGCAAATGATTACACAAACCATGGAATGATATATGGAGGAGGGAGGGGGAAATATTGAACATTTAGGAAGCCTTGGGGAATGTCTTTGGATACGCTGCTTATCAATAAATCTCTCTTTGTCACTGATCCTTCACACACATCAGAGTGCAGCAAAAGTCCTATTGCATGCAACTACCCAGTGTAATATTTATAAAATGTTAATCCTGATAAATTGGCCAGTGTTTCTGATATCTATAAAGTGAAGAGACATGAAAACTATCTCCACAGGAGATAACATTACTTGCCAATCAAATATACGGTAACCAGTTTGGACACTGCCACCACATTGGGTCAGGGTTGCTTGTTGGCAACCTAGATGTCCTTTTTGATGCATTTTTCCACAAGGTTATTTTAAAATATTAATTTTACATCTTCTCAGTCAGGTTAAAGTATTTTCAGGGGGCAGGGAGGGGACACACACACACACAGGTCTCTACTCTATACTTTTCTTGGGTAAAGAGTAGAGTGGCAGAAATTGTTAGAACTTTTATTTTTGTCATACAAATGAATCATTCCCCCCTATTTTCTCAGAATCCAAAGAAGCTACGTTTTCATAAAAAGAGACAGTACTTTACTTTTAAAAGTGGATGAAAATTCCCATCTCTCTGCATTCTATATAACCCACAACTAATGTTATAAACCACGAGGGTGCACTATTTCTGCAGTGAACCCTTACAGTCCAAGAGTGTATTTTTGCGGAATGATTTGATGGTAAATATTATTTTAATTTTCAGATCTTGAAGTCCCATTGTGTTCTGGTGAATAACACATTTTCTAACACATGGGGAAAGTGTTACTATACATTTTTGAACTTATATAGCACTCTTCAACCAAGACTTGCAGAGCATAGTGCAAACGTTAACTAATAAAGCCACAAGACACTTACGATACAGCTAAAGCCAGGAGGAGAATACTGTGGGTAAATCATTTAATCAACGGACATACAAATATAATTATATACACATACAAATGTGTATGTATGTGTCCTTTTATTTTTCATAGACAAATTGGTTTTGGTTGCTTAGCCATTGTTGTCATCTTCTGGCCCTGTGCTTTATGCGTGCATTATCTGTGGCAAGGGCTGTCACTGAAGAACTGGACTTTTTAGCCATTTGTGATGCTGCAGCAAGACACACAGGAACTGAACGGCTTTGGCACTTACACCATTGTCTTTCGAGATGGCCAGTTGCCATTCAGAATTACACACTGCAGCGTCAGTGGCATGCAGAATTCTTCACTTCCTGTCCTAAATTGTTGTGTGCAGCTAAACAGCTGCTGTGTGGTTGATGTAAATGAACTTCAACAAAATAGCTGGTGATATACAGTTTTTTGGCATGCTTTTAAGATGGACATGTTACTCACAACTGGCAAAACCATGAGTGGGTTATGCAGTTCCTCCCAGATGAGACTCATTAAAATCTACCACACCATACCCTTATGTACTTTGCACATGCCACATACATTACAGAAATGCTAATGTTTCAGAGTTTAAAGACCTTTCATTAGGATTATTTCTTGTATCCCTCCAGCCATAAAGTGAAGTGCCTTAGTTATCATGGGCCAAATCATCCTCTCCCTTGTCAATACCCACAGGAAGGGGGGGCTAAAAGTTTTGCAATGTGCTACATGGATATTACACAGGTGCAAATCTGGTGGTGATAGCCATCACCTGCAGGATCATGTGATTAACAGCACTTATTGTTCCCCTTTGATTGCCTTACCTAATTAGTCCTTCTCTGCAAGGAACAGATTTCAAACCTCTGGGCAGCTTCAAACAGACACCTTTTAAAAACAACCTTCCTCCACAGTGGTTCCTTCCATTTGCACTTCAAAATGACACTGGTCCAAGGCCCAGGGTGGACAACATACAGGCCTGCACCAATCGCAGATGTAAGATCTGCTATGCTGAGGCCCTGCAGACTAGAATTCACGTAATATACTTCTGTTTATAAGCTAGCACACACGTCTTTTTGTTTGCTGATATCTTTGAAGTCAATGGGAGTTAAACGGTTCAGCTGGGATTCACATATTCATTAATTTGCAGCCGTGACACATACAGAGTTTGGAGCATAGAGTAGTCTTATTAATAATGTAAACAACTTTCTGCATCACAAAGCTGTTGCAGAAATTAGGTCCCATTGTACTGAGCTGAAGGGAATGAGTTAGGAAATATTTCCTTTGCAAAGCAAGCTGTGCCCTCAGAGCTACAATATCATTGCCCTGAAGTAATCTTGGATGTTCTCCACCTGGCTAGCCGAAGGATTTCCACAGTGCCACACTTCATTGCAGCACAGCATGAATTTAGCATCTGTTAGCCGAGTCCTTGACTTACTACCGAATTCCTATGGAAATAGGGCATCTGTAGGAATACAAAATAATATACTGATTCAAGGGCAACTCCAATTGAAATGTTACTCAGTGAAGAGAGAGTGGGCCATGGCCTTGAGAGGGTTTCTTTGGGAGGAAATTGTCACAAGCACATGCTCTTGGGGATCTCCTCACGGCCAATTGGTGGGGTTTGTCTATTTGTGGAAGAGGCCAGGGTACAGCCCCCCCCCCCAGTAGATTCCTTGGGACTTGAGAGAGGACAGAGCTATTGGCACCAAAGCCCCTTACCTCTGCCTGGCTCCTGGTTCCCTGAGACTGGTTATTGGAGCTAGTGTGCTTCCCCCCATCCCATCCCTCTCCTTTGCCCAATCTGCCAGGTCTCCCCTGCACAGAGCTTGCTGATCTGAGAGGCTTTCCAGGTCCCCAAGGGAAGCAAAGATGGTGCAGGGGAGGTGGTTGAACCCTCCTTCCATGACAGTGCCTCCAATTAGGAAAGGCTGGAGGGGGAGTGAACGACCCCCCTCCCAAATGATTTAACACTTGCTCAAAGCTCCATAGGCTGCAGAGCCAGCGGATGGGGTCCTGGGCCTGGCCACTTTTAAGCAGTGATCCCATCAGTAGGGCAGCTGCTGGTCGCAATGCCGCTGAGATTTGACCCAGCTGCCCCTCTGAAATTGTCCCCAGTGCAACTTAAGTAGCTCAAGTTGCTGCTGTAAGTTGCAGCAGCACTTGCCTGAGCTGCCTACTATAGCCATCTCTACAGCCCAGAGATACCCAGAATGGCTGTAGCAGCATGGCCTATGCCCCCTTCCTTGGTACACCCTCTGTGATCAGATTTGGAGGGACCCTGCACAGAACAACCTATGGCTGTCTAAGGTAGTTCCTGCACTGGGGGGTTTCTTCCTCAGCCAATTAAGAGGCTTTTACTGGGCAGTAATGGAGGGCCAAATACCTCTCAGTGACTCTAGAGCCATTCTAGAAGGGATCTATAGGACATGTTTGCTGTTACGTTATCTTAAACAGATTGTACTATCACAATTCCCTTACGCAACCCGTGCCCTGTGTTTATTGTGAAGCTACAGAACTGCAGAAACCTTACAACACAGGCATGCTCCACTTTACTTAATTGCAGTGTAGTAAGAGCTCTTTAACATACTGTACGAAATGCTATCAAAATACATTCTCCGTGACTTTAGCAGTGGAAACAGCTAAAGAAACTCTCCCATTTTCACTAGGAAAGCCATCTTCCTTTCTTCCTGCTTTTCACTGCCCAGGCTTGCTCAGCAGACAGCTGTTGCAGTTTTGTATCACAGACAGATTCCTGTCTTAAACACACTATAAAAACCCAACTCACAGTTCAGTAAGTTTCTTGGACACCCTGACCAGTCCAGGAAGGGCCATTTTAGAGCAAGACAAGAACACTCCGGCTTGGTTGAGGCAGGGCCAGATTTTTTGCTCCCCTCCCCCCAGTCAGTCTGGGGAGCACCTGACCCATTCCAAGTGACTCAGAGTGCAGAATCGGGCCCTCAGAGTTTGGAAATGCTTTGGCCTGCTTCTCTTGAGCTCAGGGGGAGTTTTGCCATTGAGTCCATAGGAACAGGATCAGACCCATAGGAAAGCAGATGGTGACGGATCCTTTTAGGCTTTCTGATGCTTTCTGCGCCTTTGAGTGAGGCAGTGTGTACAGACCTGATTAGCGTTTGTTCTGTAGGAAATACAGTCAGAAGCACCTAGGCTGCAAGCTCTCTAGGGAGGGGACTGTCTCTCCCGTTCCTTGTCTGCAGTGTGCCTAGTGTAATGGGACCCTGGGTCCTTTAGTGGAGTTCCTGGGTGCTGCCACAATAGAAATAATCAGAGGGTATAAACACTGCTCCAGCTAGGTGATTATTAAATCAAAGCCTTACATCAGCTTATAAGTAAAGATGATGGATGGGCATCTTTGTAAAGGAGGCTGGCATGTTTAATATCATGAAGTGGCTTGATTGTTATCTTTTTTCTAAATGACAAGACAGGGCCATCAGCGTCCGCCGCCTCCTCCCTTCACCCTCCCAGCCACCCGCCCCCCTTCAGAGATGCTGCTTGTTTCTTCTTCTTTTTGGGGGAGGAGGGGGTTTGAGAGAGAGAGAGAGACATTTTCTTTCACACGAGCCCTCAGAATTACAGTTCATGAACTATTCAGTAAACTGACCGGCGTGAACCTCCCCTTCAACGGCCTAATCTAAGGGGTGGATCTATGTGTTTTGTTGCTTGTCAAAAACAATCACTCCTCGGCCCATTACATTTACAGCACGTCGTCCTTTAATTGGTGTAACACACTGAGGGCTGAAAGGAAGAAAGTCCTACAAAAGAGCCCGAGTGAATGAACCCTGACTCACACAAAAATACTCTTCAGAAGTTCAGAGCTGGGCACTAACAAGGAGGTAGAGAGTTAGCTTGAAAAGGGGTTAAGTTCAGAAATGTGCCACCTTGAAGACCCTCCCATCAAAGCCATGATAGCATTGACAAGATGCAAGGGGGGAAAAGGTTTAATATTTCAGGGTTTTTTTTGGGGGGGGGGTAATATAAGGGATCGAGGATTCCTCTATCCCCCCCGCCTCGATCTCTTCATTTTCATTGTACACTTCCACCGTGCAGACGAGAAAAAAAACCCACCCTGAGCCTGTAAAGCATTAAAAATGGCCCAGATGAACAAAGCCTCCTAAAGCTGCTTGTATGTTTCATCCCCCTCGGAATATAATCTCCCTTTCTCTTCCTCGCCTCTCCCCAGAGCCGCTTTCCCTGGTCCTTAATGATTCGACTAATTCAACAACATCGAGGTTTAAACATCTCAAGCCACACACTTCATGCGGCGGGGCCGGGGGCGGGGAGGTGGGGGAGAGTCCAGTGCAATCCGAATGCCAAGGGCCTGAGCGAAGGGCTGTCTCCTGGACCTTTAACGCTAGGAAAGCTAAACTGGACGTGATCCGAGGAAGGCAAATCAATAGCAGAGGCTGGGGGCGGAGGGGGAGGGGGAGGGGGAGGGGGGAAAGTCGAGTCCTTTCTCTGACAAGTTTGATTAGTGTGATCTGCGTGGAATAATTACAACATATCTTCTGTGTCACAAAGTTCTGGGGTAAGACTTTTCTTTCTGTGAGCTCCCAGCCATCGCTTTGGGTTAGCGGCTGTCAGTGATGCGGAGCTGGGGGGGGGGGGGCAAAGAGGGGGAGGGAAGAACTCGTTGCTTTTAGCCTTCGGTGCAACAGAGCTGAAAAAAAGTCAGATTCCTACATTCTGCTCGTCTGTTCCTAATTTTCCACCGGGTGTCCCTGATTTTCCTTAACCACACACACACTCTCGGCCTTTGGGGGCTCTTGGCTTTCGGAGTTCTGCAGCGACAGCTGAGTTACACCCCTGTCCCCTATACATCTACGCCTGCTGTATTCAGTAGGAGTAGTAGTATTTTGTTCAACGTGGGTACATTGCAAACAAACAGCCATGAGGACTGAAGTTCACTCAGGCACCTCTCCCTGAAGTCAATGAGGAGTCTGGCCTGAGTGAGGACTGCAGAATGGGATCTCTAGCTGGGAGAGAGAGAGAGCAAGAGAGAGAGAGAGAGAGAGAGAGAGCTCTGTAAGGCAGTTCAGGGTGGGAGGAGGGGGCGGGGGTAATCAGTGTCTTCTTGTGAAACTCAGTCCTTACTGGGGACGAAGTCAACTTCCCTTTCTCCCCAGCCTTAATGAACCTTCCCAGCACTTGCACAGTTCCACTCAATGCATCTAAATCCCTGTCCAGATCTCAGATGGGTAGTTTTCTTTCTTTCTTTCTTTTCTCCGAGCTTTTACACGGAGTTTTGCTGCTGTAGGATTTTTCTGTCTAAAGCTACAATAACTATTTTGATGTAAATGGCAGGCTTTGGGTGGGTGCCTGGGGTAGGGAGTTAATGATTCTTCTTACACTGGACTGTTCTTTCACTTTGCCTGTGTGCACCATGTTAATAAATTAATGCACCTTTCATTACTCCTACATGCATCAAACCTCAGCTTTGTGTTTTCGGGACTGACCCTCGTTCCTATACTTTTGTGAGTAAGCTGCCCCCATGCTAAGGCTGGGGCACTTTTAAATGCAGCTCCATAGTTCTGTCAAGGTTTGTAATCCGTCAAAAAGCCGTTGATTGCTGCAAGCGTTACTTTTCATTAAGAAAACTTAGAAGCAATTTGGGAGAACCCTTCTCAATGAATACATTTACCCCCAAATGCTTTTTATTCTTCGCCTATACTTGATGAGTTTCTCTGGCACAAATCAGTTCTTACAGGCACAGAATGGGCAATCCCTTGATCCCCATCAATTGTCATCCAGAGTTTGGGCCACTTTGACCGCCAATAGTGGGGAAGTCAGAGCTAATCCGCAGAAGGAATCACGGGAAAAGAAAAGCAACAATAACCAAGTCAAGCGTAAAAAATGAAAGAGAAATCTCTATTATCACTCACTACATTTCCCAGCGATGTACTGAAAAAATCAGCTCGTTTGTCATTCGAGTCAGACACCCGGAGAAGAATATGGGGTCGTGGTGGGTTGGTAGACTCACACGACGTAAGGAGCAATATTTTAGAGCAAAAGGGCCCCTTCATGTGCCAAATCCTCCTCACATCCGCCATAACCATTAAATACAGACTGACTTTATTCTGTAAGGGAAGAACAAGGGGGAAAGGAGCCCTCAGCCACAGATCTAGACAAAAAGTCCAAAGAGTGAGGGCTAGGGAGGCGAGGCAGAAGAAATCGGCAAGTCTGTAGCCTCCGCACAGAGCTCTGTGTGTGTGTGTGTGAGTGACAGAGAATGTGTGATGCATGTGCTTCAGAGAGAAACTGGGAGAGGAAATGTGTGTGTGTGTGTGTGTGTGTGTGCATCAAAGAATAAGTGTGAGCGTGAGAAAGAGAATCGGTGTGTGTAAGGAGGTGTGTATGTGAGGAGAAAATGTGTGTGTGTGTGACATGCCTGGGAGACTGTGTTTTCACGGGCCCCAGAGAAAGAAAATGAGAGGGAGTGAGGCTCTGTGTGTGAGTGTGTGTGAGTGTAAGGGAGGGAGTGTGTATGTGGGTAGCAAGCAATGTGTATATGAGACAGAGTGAGAAGGTCAATGCTCTGAGCGCTCCTCTTTCTGCCTGTAATCTCCCCCTGATCTGATCTTTCTCAGCCCCCCCCCACCCCAATGCAAACAGTGCATCTAGACGAGGAAGGGGAGCAGCACTGCTAGAGGCGGGAGCTGTTAAGGGGGGGAGAGGCAGGGAGACTTTTGAGAGCCCTTTTCCACGCTGACACCCAAGTGAGGGGCAAAGTCAGCACCAAAGAGCCGGCTGCCCGTGGCAAGCGCTCATGGGAATGACTGGTTTTCGACAAGTAAACAACCTGACAGGTCTGAAAATCACTGTTGCACGCGCTCAGTTTTCCTTACGCGCTACTGATTCCCCCCCCGGTCACCTCAGTGTTTGTTTGTGGTTTGCGCGGAACGCGCGTGGTTTATTTCCTTTGAACTTCCAGAATAGAGTCATAGTTTTAATCAAACCTCCGGGGGAAACAACAAGCGCGGGCACATGTGTTGTGATCAGGCTGTTTGGAGCCGGCGCTGCTAGAAGAAGAGGGGGCTTTTATGTAACGGAAGCCGACTAACAGGAGTCTAATTTGGAGAAGAGAAAATCAGGCTTGTGAGGCCAGCCTGAGCCGTCCCGTGCTGCTGCTACAGGACATTTCTTCCTCGCTTGTGCCCGATCGGCGGGAATGCCAGGAACAGGGCGATGGAAATATGGGCTTTCCCCCCAGCTCGCAGACCAGGGCGAGTGCAAACCAGGAGCAGCGCTGGTGACTCCGGGGGGAACAGACAAACCGCGGTGCACCCTCCTCCCGCCTTCAGGATGGACAGTTGCTGAAATGCAGCCCCATTTCGGTCCCTCGATTAGCACAACGATCTCTGGAGGGTGGACACAAAACCTGCTAGCCCGTTGTCCTTCAGCAACCCGGAACATTTCCAGCAAAAGCAACCCCGCCCCCCGCCCCAAACAAACACTGGAAAACTCCAAGTTCGGCCCTCTTCACTAACAATTTTTTGCATGCCGTCTAGTGATCATTAACATTGGCGTGTGCTGAACGGGTTTTATAGTGTTAGGGACCTGGAGGGGGAAATGTCCTGCCTGGAACACAGCTACAGTAAATGTAGCAACTTGTTAGACCTGGCTATTTAACTAACCAAAGAATCAGAGTCTGCTAGCCCTGCTTTATATTGGCATCTCCCTGGGAGTTTCTAGTACCAGAATCTTTTGTCTAAGTCATTATACACGTCTATACGTGTGTATACACCCCCGATGTGTACATAGACACACACACGTGGATACACACATAGACTCTCACACACTCCTATTCGCACACATAGCTATGCATCTAAAACGGCATCTATCTATCTATCTATCTATCTATCTATCTATCTATCTATCTATCCAGTTTTGAAATGCTGCCAACACAATCACTTAGGTCTAGTTTCCAAAAGCTATCTGCTAACAATAGATCCACTTTTTTTACTGACTATCTTTACTACTCTTTTCTCTTAACAAACCTGAGGACTACAATTCTTTTTAAAGTCGGATCGAAATGAAATTATTCATGAAATTAGCTGCCCAGGGAACCCTCGCTGCCAGGGCAGTGTTTGGGTCAGGGTATAGAGGGAATTCACCAAAGTGTAGAATGGGAACGCCTTCAAGTGTATCCGACATGAGTAAGCCCCCACGCCCCTTGCTGTCTCCTCCTCATTCGTTTTAGTGTCTGAGAGCGTCCAAGACACTGGGAATCTCTCTAACAGAATGCCCGGCCCCTGGGTCAGGCCTGCATCAAACAAACGGGTTGGTAATTGACAGGCGCATGGAGAAGACAGAGAAACTGGGCAGCAAGTGAGACAGACCACTCGCAATTTTAACATAACGAAATGCTCCCTCCAGATCTTCCCAGCTCTCTCCCGGTCCCTTTTGCAAAGCAGATTTGGTCCATAGCGTTAGAACTGTGCATAGCTAGCTAGCTAGCCACCGGGCTATAAAACCGCTATCCCTTGGAGCTGCCAGGCGTACTCAAATAATCGCTGCTTATAAGCAACATTTCCACTGTGGTGTCCTGCCCCAGATTTCCATAAAAGTGCGATCTTTGCATCATCTCTCATCTCCAAAGGGTGCTTGAAGAGCTGGAGACACTCTGCAATCCTAATTAGTGATTTTTGTCCTCTTGTTACTGGGCTCAGCAGCTCATGCAAATGAACTCTTCAGCGCCGGCACCATTACCCGGGCTCCAGAATTAACTGACTCTTATCTTTAATGATATGCCGCTGAACTCCTCGGAGCCCGGCTAGCTTTTTATCTTGATTACGCTAATCAATAAGAAATGATAGAGTAGAATTATAAACTCTATTGGCTTTTAAATGTTGCCGACAAGCCCTCGAGATGCGCGTCCCTGTCATTGTTATTTATTAAAATGATCTTCAGCTAACAGCGGATGCAAATAGGAAAATGAACAAGGGGAAATTACCCGGAGGGGCTTCCCCCCACTTGCCGAGATCCCCGCTGGTTGTTGGTTTAGGGCTGGCTAGGTGTGAGACAGGAGCTCTTTGAAAACCAATTGCTCTTTTACGAGGTGCAAGAAAAACAAAACAACAAATTAGGGCAGAAGAGGCTCCCCCACCCCCATCCGATCCCAACCCAGCGAGCGCCCGGGCACCAGCTCCATTTGGTGGGTGTGTAACTGAGGGACACACTCAATCGTTCCCGATGTGCAAGGCCAGGTACAAGGGAGGCAGAGGGCAGCGGCGGGAAAGGCAATCCGCGCCCGCCCGCCCGGGTGGGGGTGGGGCGCATCTTGTGGGTTTCATTTCAGGGGCCCGAGCCTCGCCTTCTTTCTCCGCCAAACTGCTGGGAGGCAGGGGGCGGTTTTGCCTCCCAGGGCGCGATCGGGCCCCGATCTATGATTCTTACCACCGCGGAGTCTGGCGAAAGCAATGGCATTTGGAACAGCCACGTGCTATGTAATGACGGGGCCGAACCCACATCATGGGCCGGAGCCCGCAGTCCTTGCTCAGGCTCCCCTCTTGACTTTCCCGGGAGTTGAGCCTGGTGGCTCGGCCGGCAGGGAACGTCTCGACCCCCGCTCTGCTCCTCATGTCCCACCGCCTCTTGGGGCAGATGAAAACGTCTTTTCTGATCTGTCACTAGTAATTAGCGGCCCCTCCCCCGTGACACATAGATCCACGGCACCAGCTACTTTGTTTCAGGGAACTTGTTGGCGGGGGTGGGGGGGAGAGAGGAATCTAATCCAAAAATGTATATATAGCCAGCAAATGTCACAGTGCCTTTTATTACAGACCCCTAGAGAACATCCAGCAGCGTGTTCCTGTTGGAAATCTACAAGTAAGGGACAGGATGGAGCGAATTTCATTTACACCGAATGTCTCATTCGCAGGCAAACATAAGTGCTGGCATAACTATGAATCTGTGGTCTCATGAGAAAATGTGTGCAATGGATGGAATACGGAAACATCCTATCCTAGTAGCCCGCTGGCATTCTCCTAAAAGCATTCCAGTCTCTTCTGGCGTACTCTTTGCTTGCATTTCGGAGTGTGCTTTGTATTAATACTTCAAATGTATCTAAATTGTTAGCTGTTTAAAAGTAGATTATTTTACATGCAAATTCCCAGCGACGACAAATAGAAATTAGTAGATTTAATTAGCTGTGCACAAGTGGAATCCCCCCCGAAACGAATTCCCGGCAGATAAACACTTTGGGGGAAAGGAATTGAGGTCCCATATTAGGGAATTCCATAGTATTTCCAAAACACAGGGCTGAAGATATTTAAAACAAGGTCTGTATTTGTATGACTGCATGTATCGCCATTTGTAACCACGAATAGGAAAAGCACTACGCATGTATATCATTTCATAGTATTTTAACTCCCTCTATTAAATAAACTCTTGCAGCAAATAACTTTTCATGTCATTTTAATTACCTTTCATGCATGTCTTTATATCATTCTGTGTTAAATACAAGGTATTCTCTTATGCATATAATTACTAAAAGATTTTAAACAGTTAAAAGGCTAAAAAAGAGTTAGATAGATATAGATCTGGCATACCAATAGACAAACAATACGTTATTGGGCATGTAATTGTATTTTTGATTTTTCTATCTATCTATCTATCTATCTATCTATCTATCTATCGTAATAGGCACATAACAGAGTAGTCTGCAGGGCATGATTAACAAAGTAGTCTTAGGCATGAAGGCAGAAGTTGTGTACCACAAAGACAGACTCTTTTATGGGGGAAGGGCTGCATGTAGCAAAATCATGTCAAATCTCTGTTCTTAGGAACATGCTCGTTATTAGGAATGATGACTAAACCGCCAGTATTATTCTGGACTGTAAGTTATCAAGAGCCCACTAATTTCACATTAAAACCCATTGACTGCAACCGCGTGATTGAAGGGTTTTTAACAATTAACATAATCAGAAAATGAGCGGAGATAATTTTTATTCAACTCATTACTTTTTAATCATGTATTTCTTTTAATTAATATCTTCTCTGGGAAAATAACGGCAAGCCGAGTCGGAGCGCCCGTCCGGGCAGCGCGAGGCAAGTGAAAGTGACATGTAAACATTTCACCGCAGCACTGCTAATGGGATCCGGAGTCAGACTGGGGGAGCGGCTGGGGAGAGCGGGAGCCACACAAACACTCGTCTTCCAAAGTCACAATCTTGTTTTGAAACGCAACCGATTTCAAAACGTATTGAATTCCTGTGTGTGTGTGAGAGAGAGAGAGAGATTGAGTTTGTGTGTGTGTGTGTGAGAGAGAGATAGTGTGTCAGTGTGTATGTAAAATATTGTGTGTATGTGAGAGCGAGTGTGTGTGTGTGTGTGAGAGAGAGTGTGGGTAAGATAGCGTGTATGTGTGAGAGAAAGAGATTGTGTGTGTGTGAGAGAGTGTGTGTGTGTGTGAGAGAGAGAGAGAGAGAGTGTGTGGGTAAGATAGTGTGTGTGTGAGAGAGAGTGTGTGTGTATGTGAGAGAGAGAGAGAGAGATTGTGTGTGTGTGTGTGTGTGTGTGTGTCGGCCATAGGAAGCTCACATTCCGATTTCCCCTTTAGCAGAGGAGTTTCTTAGGTCACCTTGAGCCGGGGCTCTGAGCGGAGGAGAACGGGTCAGCCTGGTGCAGGGGAGTCAGGCCATCCCCGGGACACCCCACGTTGGCAGCTGGGTTGCTCCCGGGATTTCACCTGCACTGCAGTCACTGCCGTTACTGAGACCCAGGAGCGGTTCCGCTCCCCCGCTGCCCCCTGCAGGGGTACAGCCGAAGTCCCGGGAGGGGTTTTGTCCATTGAGACAAAGTCCCCCCTGAGCCCAGTGGCAGGCGCGAGGCCTGTGGAAAGACACCCCAGGGAGCTCTCAAGAATACGACGCCTCCCCTGCAGCATCAGCTCATTCCCCAGAGGGGGCCGCGGTGCGGGACAGCGGCTGTTGCACTCACAAATCTACCTGCTCCATTGCATTCACCTTCCCCCAGACTCGCTCTGAAAGCTACTTTCAGCGGTTCCTCAGCAGTCAGCGAGATCCCCCTGGCACCTCTCCCTCCTGGATACACTCCCCGGCCGGCACAGCAGGGATCTCTGCCTGGTTGTGTTGTTTTAATTCTTGCTGCTTGGGAGCAACCTGACCTGGAGCGACACACCCTCATCAACGTGCCGTTCACCCAGGATATTGGAGCGTGGGCATTTTGATGACGGCTGCCCCCAGGGCTTGAATACCGCGACACATTTTTGGGGCGGTATAAAACTGCCCTAAGGAGTTTATCTGAACAAGGGAGTCACATCACCCGGGAGAAAAAAGAAGCAACGTCGACCCCTGGTGGAAGAACCTGGAAATCGGAATATGCTATGGACAAAAAATAAAGAAGTAACCTAGGAAAGCTCCCCAAGGACCGTAACAGTCTCTCCCGCCCGGTGAGAGATGGAGAGGGGCATTGGTCACAGATTCACGTGCAGATCAAAAGCTCGATCCTGCATCCGGATTAGGTACCAGAGCCCCCCAATGAAACGCTGGCATCCTTTCAGTCCTCTTTATTGGCGGAAAGGATTCAGACTCTTGGGTGAAAAAGACCAGTGTGCATCACACACTCAGCCCCAATCCCCTTCATGCCAGCAGCAGTTCTTTACCGCGCTACCGCAAAATAAACGGGCAGAGTATGAGGACACAGAGTAACTGGGGCAGCAGCAGCAGCAAAGGGATTTTGGCATTCAGGATAATTCGATCCCTAGTGTTTTTAATATATGTCGCCATGAAATGTCTAAATAATTGACCGTTGTTACACATTTATAATAAAGGCTCCGTTTTAGGACCTGCCATACCCCAAAGGTGGGGTTTCAGTCTAGGGCTCCTTTGGTTTGGATCAAATGTTATCCAGGGTTGCAGGTTTAATCCGTGCAGTGCAATACAGTACGCTTAGAAATGCTGAGCTTTGATTCAACATTCAAGTCCAAGTATGATACACACTGAACTCCGTGTAGACAGAGGTCACCGTGAAATGCTGTACTTCCATTGTGCAGCTCAGTGAGGAAATCGCCACTGTATGGAAGTTCCACTGAGCTCAATGATTTACATTTATCACCTGTTTTATTTGTATTGTATTGCTCAAGCCATGCTCCCTTTCCTCTTCTGTTCCTTCTCTCATTATTAACACATACCAGCTGAGACCCTTCGCCTCCCCTCCCTGCCTCCTCTCAACATTCACAAGAAGATCATGACACATTCACCTCCTCTTGAACATTTCAGGAGCTCCACTACCTCCTGTGCTGACAACAGGTTGAATTTCCCACCAGCATGGTGGTGTGATTTGCAGCATTTCTTTTTAAAACCCTTGCTCTTCACTGAACGCTTCTTGGGCACATCGGAGGCTTGTGATGAAGACAGGGCTCCCTGGGTGAATGGCAGTAACAAACCAAAGCTCACAACTTGGAAGGGCTTGTTGTTCTCCAGATTTCACAGCTTTGATTAAAAGTTCGCTGCAGTTCTTCAATCCACTTTAGACTGGGCCCAGAAGGGTCATGCAACAATGATAGGACACAACAAAGCTTAAAAAATCCCTTCCCCAAAGATTTTTTTATGGTTCTGTGTCAGAAAGGCAAGATCAATTTAGAGCATGGACTAAAGGAGCAGAAATTCTATAGAGGTCAGAAGGGACAGTACTTGAAAAAAGTTTGGCTGAGAATTGGATTAATGTGGGGCACAGATGTAAGAGGGTTGCTTTTGGGGGTTTTGTTGTTGTTTTTTGCTAGTGTTAAAGGGCCTCAGACTGCATGCAAAACTCCCACTTGAACACAATGGAAGTTTTGTCATTTTAAGAAATAGGGATTGGGACCAGTGATAGTCATTAATTCTGAAATTAAGCACAGTAGGGAGGAAGATTTTCTTTCTTTCTTTCTTTCTTTCTTTCTTTCTTTCTTTCTTTCTTTCTTTCTTTCTTTCTTTCTTTCTTTCTTTCTTTCTTTCTTTCTTTCTTTCTTTCTCTTTGAATTTTCCCTCCCTCCCCAAAATAAGGGAAAACAGAGAAAAAGACAAAAGAACAAAACCACAAAGGAATGGGAAAGGAGGGAAAGGAAAGGAAGAAAGAGGGGCAAGAGGGGGAAGGAGAGCAACATCTTGCTTTCCATCTCATATAGATTAATCAAAGGGTCTAAAAAGTTAGACCAAATCTTCTCAACTTTGTCTGAGGTCTCTCTTCTCCAAAACGTTATCCATTCTTTAGCTGCCAGGTCAGCCAAGTCACTGTGCCAAACGTCTGCCCCTGGAGGCGGTTTGCTCTTCCATCTAAACGCTATGAGTGGTTTGGCTACAAGCACTGCTTCAGAGACCTATGCTTTCCATGAGATGGAGTGTTTACAAGTTGATGAGAGATCCCGAACCAGTGCTGGGAAGTAATTTTTAGGCGGTATCCATTGTCCTACCTATTTCTAGCCAGAGGCATTGTATCCTGGGACAGTCCCAAAACATGTGAGCCAGTGTGGCTCTGGGAGCCCCACATCTCCCACAGTAATCTGTTTTGGCAAGGCCTGGGCACAGTAATGAGGGCTTCTGATGTTAGATTTGAACTGCTAGACACTGATAAAATACCTTCAATACAAACAAACAAAGAAGAAGAAAAAATGAAATCGGTGTTTATCCAACAAATACAGGAAAAACACCAGCAATGGTTACTTGAATCTATGAGCTTGCTTACATGGAGCAGTAATGCAGACTATGGGGGTGTGATTTCTAAAGTGCACTAAAGTGCAGAGTATTAATTGGTCCACGTAGACCCTGCTGGTGTCCACTAAAGGTTCCCTAGTGTGCATTAATTTTGTACAGTTTGAAATAGTACTCCTTAAAGCACTACAAAGATATTATTCATTATAGTATATATTACTGTAATGACAAATGTATATCATATATACTACTCATTATGGTATATGCAAACAGAAAGCTCTGAAAAACCCTGATTTTTGGAAATCTACATAAAACTCAAAAAATGCTAAAAAATAAACCCAGAAAATTGACATGAATAAACCCTGAAAAGCAGAAGCCCTAACTGTAACCTATGTGGGGATCAGTGTGAACGAAATATAATGTTCAGTTGGATTAGTCTTAATCGTCAATCAGTAGTAGAGTTTTCAATGCTTTTCAAGGCACTTCCCCAAAACTCTTTGTTCTTCTTCGAGTGCTTGCTCATATGTATTCCAGTTAGGTGTGCGCGCGCGGCGTGCACGATCGTCGGAAGATTTTTACCCTAGCAACACTCGGTGGGCCGGCTGGCGCCCCCTGGAGTGGCGCCGTTAGGTGCCCCGATATATACTGCAGCCGGCCCATCGCCCCCTCAGTTCCTTCTTACCGCCCGTGTCGGTCGTTGGAACAGTGGAGAGCAGCTCGCTGACCTCCACAGCCCTAGCTTTACAGCACTCGTTTATCTTTTAGATAAGTTTAAGTACCGTTAAAGTACCGTTAATTAGTTGTTAATAGTTGTTGTTAGACTCATTGACAATTGTAGCTGGAGATTAGGGGCTTCTCCCCTTCTCTCCAACCCAGTACCGGGCCAATGCCTGGCTCACCGGGATTCAAGCCTTGCTCGGCATGCCAGAAGCCGATGCCTACAGGAGATCCGCACGCCTCCTGTCTCAAGTGCCTCGGGGAGTCCCATCTTCCGGACAAGTGCCGTATTTGTAAGTCCTTCAAGCCGCGGACCAAAAAGGAGCGGGACTTTCGTTTGAAGCAGCTCCTGTTAGAGGCGTCTCTTAGCCCGATGTCGGCGCCGCATCGTATCACGGCACCGGCCCCGGCGGCCTCAACGTCTGCGGCACCGGAACGTCCAACCTCCGGTAAAGAACCCAGGCACTGTCCCTCTCTACCCGGGACTTCACAGAGCCGCTCTCTGTCCCCGAGAGCCAAGAAGTCGGGTGGACCGACTAAGGCGCCGCTGCATGCGCAGCCAGCTCCAGGCCAGCCTAGGTCTGTCGAGGCGCCCGCACCGCCAACTCCGGTACCGGAAGGACCGCTGAGTTCGGTGCCAGTGGTCTCCGTGCCACTTACTCCGGCCCTCCTTAGGCCGTTGAGTCCGGCGCCGCCGTCAACACCGGCGCCGGCCCTGCCAACTCCGGCACCCGAGAGGCCGTTGAGTGCAGGTCAGCCTCCGCAGGCTCCGGTACCGACGACTCCGGTCCCGCGAGGGCCGTTGAGCTCGGTAACCGCCAGCTCCCCGGCACGCTCCGTGGTTGAGCTCCCGCTGCCGTCCACGCCGGACACCTTCGCAGCGGCGCGGGACCTGATCCAGATGACCGCTCCGGTACCGACCCCGTCTACGGTACCGCCGGTGCGGATCATCACATCACGCGGCAAACCGGCCATCTTCCACCCGGTGCCGCAGGAGGAGACCAGCCAGCAGCAGCCACGTGCGTCTCCAAGGTACCGCTCGCAGTCCCGGCACCGATCACGATCCCGGCGCCGTTCCTACTCGCGGTACCGCTCCAGGTCTCCATCTGCACGGAGGTATCCTGACTCTCGGCGCCGCTCCCGGTCCCGCGGCCGGTCGACGCGCAGATCGCCGAGACGCTCCAGGTCCCGATCCGTGTCACGGTACCGAGATCATCGCAGGTACCGATCCAGGTCCCGCCCTCGATCCGGCTCTCGACGCCGCTCCCCATCCCGGCGCCGATCCGACTCTCGACGCCGATCCGGCTCCCGGCACCGGACACCATCCCGGTACCGATCCGGCTCACGGCACCGGACGCCATCCCGGCACCGATCAGGCTCCCGGCACCGGATACCATCCCGGCACCGGACCCCACCGAGGAGGCAGACCCTGGCCACGCAGACGTCACTGCATGGCTACTCTGCCCCGCCCTGGCCTTCGCGCTCTGGATCCCGCTCTTCCAGAGCTGGTAGCGACCTCTACGCGGAGGACCGCACCATCAGCGACCAGGGTCACCTGCCAGAGACCGGGCAGGTTCAGGAGCGGTGGCCATTTTGGACCCCCATGGCATACTATGAAGCCCAGAGGGTACCAGCAAGAGCTCCTACCTCTACCACGTTGGAGCGTCGAGCGCCAGAGGCTACAGTCTCCCGCCCTCCAGAGGCTACAGTCTCCAGGCCTCCGCCAGAGGTAGAGCAGCCTGAAGCGGAGCCCCCACCCCTGGGCCCCGAAGAGGTACCCGTCGAGGACCCGCTCGCCCAAGGCCTGTCCTCTTCCTCCTCCCCTGATGAGGCAGTGGCTGGAGCATCATCATCCGGCCCACCTCCCATCGATCTAAGGGACCACCAAGCCCTGCTCCGCAGGTTGGCCCTGAATATGGACCTCCAAATAGAAGAGGTCCCTGAACTGGAGGACCCCGTGGTGGACATCCTGACGACCGATGCCCCCACTAGGGTTGCCTTACCTTTTGTGCGGACTATCCTTGCCAACGCCACATCCATCTGGCAGACACCAGCCTCAATACCCCCCACTGCCAGGGGGGTAGAGAGAAAGTACATGGCCCCCCCGAGGGATTTTCAATATCTGTATACGCACCCCCCTCCGTGTTCGTTGGTAGTCCAGTCCGTCAACGAGAGGGAGAGGAACGGCCAACAGGCCCCGGCGCCGAAATCAAAGGACGCCAAGCGCCTAGACTTGTTTGGCCGCAAGATCTACTCAGGAGGGGGCCTACAGCTTCGTGCGGCGAACCAACAGGCACTCCTGAGCCGCTATGCTTTCAACACCTGGGTCACGATGGACAAATTTAAAGAGCTTATACCTCCAGAGTCCAGACAGGAGTATAAAGCCTTCGTGGAGGAGGGCAAAAAACTGGCCAGGACGTCGCTGCGGGCCTCCTTGGACATCGCCGACTCCGCTGCCAGAACCATCGCCTCCGGAGTCGCCATGCGGCGCATCTCCTGGCTGCAATCTTCCACCCTCCCAGCAGAGGTCCAGCACACTATCCAGGACCTACCCTTTGACGGGTAGGGCCTGTTTTCAGAGAAGACAGACCCTAAGCTGCAGACCTTAAAGGACGGTCGTACTATCATTCGCACGCTGGGAATGCATACCCCCGCGACGCAGCGTAGGCCCTTCAGGCCGTTCGTGAGACGCACCTATTTCCCCCCCCCCGCCACGTCAAGACTATTACAGAAGGCCGCGTGGTCGAGGGGGTAGGAGACAGCAACCCGGCCGGCAGACCGGCCAGAGGCAGGGCCCCCACAAGCCATCCTCGGGGCCCAAACAAAATTTTTGAAGGGGCGCTCGAGGCCGGAGTACCAGTCCATTCCGATCCCGCACTCCTGTTTATGAACCGCCTCTCCCCCTTCTCCCCGGCGTGGTCGAATATCACCACGGACCGCTGGGTTTTACATACCATCCAGGGGGGATACCGATTGCAATTCGTCTCCCCACCCTCCTCCCACCCTCCCACCCCGTCCCTCTTCAGGGACCCTTCTCACGAGCAACTCCTTATCCAGGAGGTGCACGAACTCTTTACTCTGGGAGCGGTGGAGGAGGTCCCAAGGGATCTCAGAGGCAAGGGATTCTACTCCCGTTATTTCCTAATCCCAAAGCCAAAGGGGGGGCTTCGTCCTATCCTGGACTTACGGGGTCTCAACAAGTTTATGGTAAAGTTGAGATTCCGTATGCTCTCCCTGGGCACCCTTATCCCCTCTATGGATCAGGGAGACTGGTACGCCGCCCTCGACATGAAGGACGCGTATTTCCACATTGCCATCTACCCACCTCACAGACGCTTCCTGCGCTTCGTAGTGGGCCAGAGACATTTCCAGTTCGCGGTCCTGCCATTCGGCCTCTCAACAGCACCGAGAGTCTTCACAAAGTGCATGGCAGTGGTAGCAGCCGCCCTTCGGCGTCAAGGTGTTCAGGTATTCCCCTACCTCGACGACTGGCTCCTCCGTGGCAACTCCGCCAACCAGGTCCAGTCCCACATTCACAAGGCCATGGACATGTTCAACCGTCTCGGCCTCCTACTAAACATCGAAAAGTCCACTTTGGTCCCAACACAGAGAATAGACTTCATAGGGGCTATTCTGGACTCTACCCTCGCCAGGGCTTTCCTCCCAGAGGCTCGCTTTCAAACGCTTGCAGCCGCCATACGCAGCCTCCAAGCTTTCCCAACTTCGACAGCCCGCTGCTGCCTCAGCCTCATGGGTCATATGGCATCATGCACCTTCGTGACAGCCCACGCCAGGTTACGCCTGCGGCCCCTCCAAGCATGGCTGGCCTCCGCATACCGACCACACAGGGACAACCTCGATATGATTCTGACGGTCCCACCGCAAGTCCTAGCCTCCCTCAACTGGTGGCTGGACCCCGCACATGTGATGTCAGGTATTCCCTTTCATCCACCTCAGCCTTCCCGCACCGTGACTACGGATGCCTCATCCCTCGGCTGGGGGGCTCACCTGCAGAACTTCCAAACGCAGGGCCTGTGGTCGAAGCAAGAGCTGACATTACACATCAATGTCAGAGAACTCCGAGCGGTACGACTCGCCTGCCAAGCCTTCGCTCAACACTTACAGGGCCGCTGTGTCTCCATCCTTACAGACAACACGACGGCCATGCATTACATCAACAGACAGGGAGGAGCACACTCCGTTCCCCTCTGCCGAGAGGCAACTCAGCTCTGGGACTTTTGCATAGCCCGTTCCATTCACCCCGTGGCCTCGTTTCTCCCAGGAGTCCAGAACACCTTGGCGGACCGCCTGAGCAGGTCCTTTCAAACGCACGAGTGGTCCATTCGGCCAGACGTCATCCACTCTGTCTTCCAGAAGTGGGGGTTTCCCCAGATAGATCTCTTCGCGACTCGCGAGAACAGGAAATGCCAAGTGTTCTGCTCCTTTCAGGGTCGCTCCCCAGGCTCCCTGACAGACGCTTTTCTCCATCCTTGGACAGACAACCTGGCCTATGCCTTCCCACCAGTTCCACTGGTCCACAGGGTCCTGCTCAAGCTACGCAGGGACAAGGCCAGGGTGATCCTGATTGCTCCAGCGTGGCCCAGGCAACACTGGTATACCACGCTCCTGGAAATGTCCGTGACAGACCCGATCCCTCTTCCGCGATGGCCGGACCTGATCACGCAGCAGCACGGCAGGATCCAGCATCCCGACCTGCGGTCCCTTCACCTCACGGCGTGGATGCTGCATGGCTGAACCCGTCGGAGCTGCGATGTTCCAGCCCGGTCCAGCACGTTCTGCTGAGCAGTAGGAAACCCTCCACCAGGTCCACCTACTCAGCTAAGTGGAAACGTTTTTCCTTGTGGTGTGGCACTCGGGGCCTTGACCCCTTGCAGGTGCCGGTCCACACCATACTGGACTACCTCCTCTTCCTAAAGGAGCAGGGTCTGGCTCTCTCGTCGCTAAAAGTCCACCTAGCGGCAATTTCAGCTTTTCACCCCCGGGACGGGGCGGGTTCTGTTTTTTCCAACCCCATGGTCACTAGGTTCCTTAAGGGGTTAGAACGGCTACACCCACCGGTGCGCCGCCCGGTCCCTACATGGGACCTCAACCTAGTCATTACCAGGCTCATGGGTGCCCCATTCGAGCCCATGGCCACTTGTTCCATGCTGTATCTCTCATGGAAAACGGCCTTTCTAGTAGCCATCACCTCGGCTAGACGCGTCTCTGAGCTCAGAGCGCTTACTTCGGAACCACCTTATACGGTGTTCCATAAGGATAAAGTACAGCTCAGGCCACACCCGGCCTTCCTGCCCAAGGTTGTGTCGGCTTTCCATATTAACCAAGACATTTTTCTACCTGTCTTTTATCCTAAGCCCCATGCCTCCAGGAAGGAGCAGCAACTCCATTCCCTGGATGTCCGGAGAGCCCTCGCCTTCTACATCGAGAGGACAAAGCCCTTCCGGAAGTCGACCCAGCTGTTCATCGCCGTGGCGGACCGGATGAAAGGCCTTCCCGTCTCTTCCCAGCGCATCTCGTCATGGATCACGTCGTGCATCCGCACATGCTATGACTTGGCAGGTGTCCCCACCATGCACACTACGGCCCACTCTACCCGAGCTCAGGCCTCGTCGTCTGCCTTCTTGGCACACATACCTATTCAAGACATTTGTAGGGCCGCGACATGGTCGTCAGTACACACTTTTGCCTCGCACTATGCCATAGTGCAACATTCTAGAGACGACGCCGCTTTTGGTTCGGCGGTCCTAAACTCTGCTGTATCACAATCCGACCCCGCCTCCTAGGAATGGCTTGGGAGTCACCTAACTGGAATACATATGAGCAAGCACTCGAAGAAGAAAACACGGTTACTCACCGTAGTAAATAGTGTTCTTCGAGATGTGTTGCTCATATGTATTCCAAACCCGCCCCCCTTCCCCACTGTCGGAGTAGCCGGCAAGAAGGAACTGAGGGGGCGATGGGCCGGCTGCAGTATATATCGGGGCACCTAACGGCGCCACTCCAGGGGGCGCCAGCCGGCCCACCGAGTGTTGCTAGGGTAAAAATCTTCCGACGATCGTGCACGCCGCGCGCGCACACCTAACTGGAATACATATGAGCAACACATCTCGAAGAACACTATTTACTACGGTGAGTAACCGTGTTTTCCAGGCCTGGCTCAGGCAATCTAAGGCTATGTCTACACTTGGTGCTATGGGGTTGATGCCAAGCTCGTGTTGGCATACGCACGCTCAGGGCCGGTGCTACCATTAGGCGACCCTAGGCGGTCACCTAGGGTGCCAGGATTTGGGGGGTAGCATTTCAGGTCCCTCAGCGGCCGCCGGGTCCTTGGCGGCTGCTTCTTCAGCCTCCAGGGTCCTCGGTGGCACTTCGGCAGCAGCTTCTCCAGGTGCCGCCGCCTACGGCAGCATAAAAACTGGCGCCGTTACTACGCATGCTAACTCTCATGGAGCTAGCATGCTAAAAATGGTAGTATGGCCATGGTAGCATGGCAGAGACGAGTGGTGGCATGAACTAGCTGCCCCCGAGTACAACCCTTCCTGGGCCCTGGGACATGTACTCAGGGTGGCTACACTAAATTAGGGAGGAAGTCATAACAGACTCCAGCTGGTTAGATGAACCTATGGAGCTCTTTCCACCTCAAAAAAATGTCTGGAGTCTCTGGTGCGCCCATTGCATGGGGACCAAATATGTCCTTCAAGAGATGCTTAAGCTGCAGATAATGACATGCAAGCTGGACCAGGTAGGTTGTATTGCTGTTCAAGAGCTTGGGATGGCAGAAACTGATCCTCTGAGATCAACGGAGAGACTCAAATTATCCCCTTATCCATCTACTCTCTGTTGATTTTCCATAATGGATTGCCTCAAAGTACAGAATCAATGTGTGAGAAAGGATGGAGTTTAAAATTGCTAGCCAAACTGGCCCATGTTTGCCTGGTAGCCAATATTGTAGGGGACATTTTATGATGTCCCCCCCTAGATCAAAAAGGTAATAGGCTGAGCCCAGTATTCCTGCCAACGGGAGGGGATGGACCAACCCCTGTTCCGCTAGCAGCTGGGTAGGAGTCTGCAGCAGTGCAGGAGTCTGTTCTGGAGCCACAGAGCTGCCTGGCTAAGGATAAGGGCAGTATGATAATGCAGCAATTTGGGGAAGTGGAAGCCTCCAGATGTGATCGGGAGGCGGAGTTTACACAAAGCCAGTTGTGGCCGTCCACCCACCGCTCAGAGAAATATTTTTAAAAAGCCATTAACTGTGGAGGAACAATACCTGGGAGACCTCTCAGGATATACAGCATTCTGGGGAGCACATTAGTTCTGATCAATATTCAGTTTGCCCCAAAGGCTAAGTGGAAGGATTCGCCATCTGCCCAAACCTCTCACTACCTGGGCTCAAGTGGGCTCTAGATTAATTTTGACCAGACCTGCGTAGCTGTCTTGTGACATCAAACACCTGGGTCCCAATGAATGTCGTTTTAAAATACAAGAAAAAATATGTATTTATTTAACTGTTGGCTTGCTCCTGTGAGGTGCTGAGTACCCCCCAGTCCCACTGACATCCCATTGACTCTCAATGTTACTGCAGCCTTCAGTTTTGTCATTTTGTAGACAGATTTTATGCAGCACATCCAGATCCTCAGTATTGTGTACCTCTGGTATGATGTGAGATCAAGTCATGTCATATTAGTTTGCTGTCCAAGAAGATACAAAGTTTTGATATCTATATGTAATGAGCGTGCACTCTCGATAAATAGCCTTCCTCAAAAATTTTAGTTAAATGCTATCTGAATTGGCAATCGCTGTGCAGATCAGAAGATACGAACACACAAAATCAAGTAAGAGTATTAAAATGGAATGTCATCTTGCTCTAGAATATCACAGCTAACTAATTTATCCTTCAGGCCTAATCCTGCATTCTGTACCCAGGCAAAACTCCCATTGGATTGGATCCTGAAATGCTTTCTTCACATGAGCAATATTTGCTCACATGAGTAGTCCCATGGAACTATTCAGTAAGGATTACTCCTATGAGTAAGGGTTTGCCCATTGATTGGAATGGAAATATTGCTTTAGTAGTCTAGATAGCTGCTAATTTGAACAGGTGTTTTTTTATAATTCATCTGTGCACAGAAAAGATTAAACAAAGATTTTCTGTTCTGAATTTAAAATTGGGAATGATTTTTTTCTTTTCAAGAGCTGGTGCAGTGTTGAAAAATATCCTTAAGGTTAAAAAAAAAAAAGAGAGAGAGAGAGAGCGAGAGAGAGAATTATGTAGTGCCCCATATTCCATCCCAGCAGGAAATACAGCTTTGATTTACTGGTTGTGTTGCCTAATATTTGTGAATTCTTGAAATGTGATGAGTGAATTTAAGACTTTAACAAACAGTATGGAATCAAAATGATGCCACTGCAATTATTTTTAATTTTTCATTCATCACATTCAACCGTTTGTAGTCTCTAGAAGGCTCCTTTTTTGGCTCACGCAAAACACAAGGAAAGTCATCTGATATCCAATATGATATTTATACCCCTCTGAATCAAATCTTGCTTACCTTAATTCATGCAAGTAGTTCCACTGAAGTCAACAGAAGTACTTACATGAATAAGATAAGCAGATTTGGCCCTTAGTGGCAAACAACTCTAGATCAGTGTTTGTAAAACATGCTGCAATGTTGAATAATACTTAGCACCTTTCATTCAAGTATCTCAAAGCACCGAAGAAATATTAATTAATCACGCTACAAAACACACCTGTGAGTAGGGAAGTATTAACTCCATTTCACAGATCATATAATGGGGCTACACAGCAGTTAGTGGTAGAGATAAGGGACTTGTTCAGATTCATAGAGTGAGACAATAGCAGAGCCAGGAACAGAACAACAAAAGCCCTGCTCCCTATCCAGTGATCTAAGCACCACACCACACTTCCTCCCATAATTTCATTGAAGGAAACTCACATCCTATGGAACGCTTTGTTTTAATACTGGAGACCTCAAGTTTTCGGATCAGTGTAGAGACTGTGTTCCTCAGTGCAGTTTCAGACTACTAGAACAATAGATCCTCAGGCTCTGAGTAGGCCTTTATTGAAATAATCCAGCATTCTTAAAGGAAGCTCTTCTGTTATTGTTTTCCTTGCTAGAGAAGTACATCTCCTAATTAGCAGGAGGGTGGCGGAAAGCTGTCAGCGAGGAGCAGTGTTAGCAAAGAGACCACTTTGTGTTCTTGAGGTAGTTTAAACGGAAGCCCTAAGAGCTAAGGAAAGCAGAGGCAGAAGCTGATATGTTAGAGGACCGACCAGAACAGGTATCTCTAGAGAAATAACTAGCAAACTGGAGACATCTGCCAAATACTTCTTTCTTCGCTCATATGAGTAGGCTTCTGCTATGCATGTAAACTGCCTAATGACTGCAGTGTAAAATGGAATTGGGAGGGAAATAAGGAGAAAAGGATGCTAATTTGCTTCTGTGGGACTCTTTGTACAAGGAAGGTCATCTGGATTAGACCCATTCTGGGGATTAAAGATAGGAAGACATTATTATTTTTCCCTTTCACCTTCTCAATTTCTCTTTCATAGGTGAGGTTACAATAGCTTACAGCCAGCTAAGAGTACAGGTGCCATCTGCGCCAATGTCTGTAGTATTCATGTGAACTTGTTACTACTTCACAAATGAAGGCCCCAATTCTGCCCTGTGTTGTCCATGGAGTGATTATTAGGGAATATTCTTCTGTGTTTCTGGAGAAGAGCCAGCCCCTGAGCAGCACTGCTAATAAAGATAAATAGGGATTGTCTGTTATGAAAAGTGCAATACATAAAATCATATTGCAATTACACGAGGACAAATATAAAATATAAGATGAGATTCTGCTCTCCCTGACAACCTGATCCAAAGTCGACTGAAGTCAGCAGGGACGACTCCCGTTGACTTCAACAGGCTATGGATCAGGCCTGTATACCTATGAAATGCCACTGAAGTTCAATGGGCTTGTATGGATACAAGAGCAGAATCTGGCTCCGAATGAACTATACACAGGATTTGCAGAATTCAATGTTTATTTTTGATAATTCTGAGGGATACTATCAATGGTTATTTTTAAGAATTTTTTTCTATTTTTATTTATTTAAATGTTCACAGTTTTGGGAAATTATGGGGGGCAAACAATAGGGGATCAAAAATAATTAATTAATGATGGTAGATGCTGAGATTCAAAAAGTAAAAGCTTTATAACCGTTAAAACACGAATTTTCAACATCACATGTCAAAATATACAAAGTAAATACCCTCAAATCAAGTCTAATATGTTCTCAAGCAACATTTTCTTACTTTGCCTACCTGTACATTTAGATTATTATTGATGGAAGGATTTTTTGTTGGTTTGTGTGCATATGATGAAATCAATGTTGATTGACATTTACTGATAAAAATTGAATCCTTCCAAGTCTAGCTATGCAAGAAAAGATATCTATTTATTTTTATATCCTAGTTAGTGCAACACAACAACAAATATAAGTAGACAGCTATACAAATATGCCTTTTAGAGGTGGCAACACATTAGTTAAACATATGGATATATGGAAATGAAAATGAAGTTACCCTAAACCGACCCCAAAGAAATGTACAGCATAATTTGGTCCAGTATAGACGTCTGAACGTAGATAACCATCCACCCCAAGTGGATATTTTTATGATTGTTAATAACCATGTACCTTTAACATCACTGATGTCGATCAAGAAATAGTGCTACTTATGATAATTTTACTATTATGCAGTTTTTTAATGTTTGTGTCGTTTTTTCAGTGTTCTTACTTTAAAGAGACTTTTTTGCATGTTTTTTTATCTTTTTCAATACGTTAGCTATTTTACAAGGATCATCCTGTTTTCCTCTCATGAAAGGTACCCAGTCTAACAGCTCTTCTTTCACTTCATATGGCACAATTAAGATTTAATTAGAAACATATGAGTAAAAGAAATTGAGAGCTACCCAGGACCCCTAAAGAAAATGTTGCACTGTTAAATTGCTCAGATGTAGCATTCCCCACCTAAAAAGAAAAAATGTAAACTTATTTCAGGATGGATCTTTTCAGCATGACATGATTGCTTATTAACAATGAACCATTTCCTAGTCATGCTTAAAAAAACCCCCTCTTATTTTGTTTCTAAAGAAAAAAACCTGACAGGTGCATTAAAATGGCATTTTTATTGCATTTGATTCCCAAAGAATACTATGTGCAAACATTTAAGGGTGAGGAGAAGATTAGATGGTCCCATCTATGCCTTCTCTATCCATAACAATCCCTATAGTTTTACAAAGAAGCAAATCTGAAACAAAGAGTTATTATTTTTTCTGGAATGGTGGGTGTGCTACATGGGAGAGGGGCTAATTAGGGAATTTTCTGCCTACCTGAAGGTTTATTGTATATGGGTGCAAGCAGTGGGCATGAGACTTAATGATGGCTTTTCTGCCTGCCTCACTTTAGATCATCCCAGTCCACCTTCAGTGGCAGCGAGGTGGGAATGCTTTGGGTAGTTTCCCCTTGTTTTGGTTGAAGGTGGGGTGACGTATTCATCGAGGAGGAGTTCACTTTTGGGGCTTGTGACAATGGGGTGGGGAAGATTAGTATCTTGCAGGAGAGTTTGGGGGAATTATGCCTGCGAGTTATGAGGCTGGGGGGTATTTTATTTTTTATGAGGGAGCTGGCAGCGTGTGTCGGAAGGGTGGTGGTGTGTTGGGAGCATGAACAGGCAGCTTGAGCCTTTGTAGCTTGCCCTGGAAATCCCTTATGCCGGAACCCAGCTCCGCTGCAGTAGTTGTGGCCCTATGGTGGCCCGTTTGAGGGTGGCAGAGAAGTTGAATAAGGGAAGTAAAGGTCTGAGGGGTACTGAACTCAGTGGTGAGGGTTTGGGCTCCTTGATCCCTGTGGCAGTGGGCAGGAGAGATATGGCAGAAAAAAGCATGTGTGTGGCATAAACTAGAGTAGAGATGTTAAATCTTGTAAGAGGTTGGCAGGGTTTGAGTGGAACACCCGCACATTGTTAGCATTGTTAGCAGGGTGTTCCTGCTGGGAAAGGGAGTAGTGGGCTCTGATGGCTCACAGAGGCCAGTGACTTGTGAACCCAATTGGATCCAAGGGAAACGTGAACGTCTCTTTGAGGAGAAAGGATTTAAGGTGCAGGCTAAATAGTCTTGAGGGAAGTACCCTGGGAGCAACTAGCACTGCAGAGAGGCTTTTTCTGGAATTTGTGTTATCTCACTGTTAATGAATCCAAACACCAAGAGAGGGTGAGTTCAGAGTCTCTGGGGGTGAGTGCATTATATTTTGGATCAGGATGGGAAAATCACTCACTCACATAATGTTTGCCATTTCATTGACCAAGTTAAACAAGATACAGTTCAGGTTAACTTGGCCATTGAGGCATCATGAACTCAGATTAAAGATCCTTGGAAAACCAAATTATTACTAATTGTACCTTGTTTTATTTGGTCATTTATATGACTAACCCTTTTGTAACCTGGCTGCTTTTAGTACGCATCACCTTTTGTGTGCAACTAGTTCGTTTCAGGGTGTGATTTTCCAGATCTCATATTAAGCAGGCTACCTCAAAATTTGAACAGGAAACCTTCAAGGAAATCCCAAGGTGCTTCAGGAAGTGATGTTGGTCTTTCAGTAGAGGGCTCTCTTTAATCTAAACCAGTGCTGAACCAATACACGAAGAGGGTGGTAGGGCACACTGTGCCACTCAGTGGTGCCATCTTTAGGATGAGGCAAAACTCTAACTCCTGATCACTTGTGTGGCCATTAAAGTTCCCCTGGCACTTTTCTCAAGAGCAGGAGTGTTAAGAATAGTATCCCAAGGACTCCCAACTGACTGCCAATTAGGGCAGGGTAACTCCCTCCTGCCAACCTAAAACGTCTCTGCATTTTCCGTTGGTGATGGTATTTTTCATGCCGTGCCCTGCACCGTTGTGTAGTTCTGTGTGCACTGTTCAGCAATGGCTGTGTCTGCACCTCTGTGTAAAGTTAGTGATTTCCATATAACCAAATCCTACTCAGTTGCTAGATTAACAAAGAAGTATCTGAGAAAAGCATTTGATGTATGGTTTGTAAATCCATTGGTAAAGTCTGCTTTGGGATCCTTCTGGATGAAAGTCATTATATAAATCTGAGCTCATTAGCATTCATGTAACTTACCTGCTTGTCTAACTTGGATGTTTTTGCTCATGTTTAATGTTTTGGATTACATATGATTTTAGTTTCTTGTATGAAGCATGTTAATTTAGTGAAAAGAATTTAGTTTTCCTTGTCACATTTACAGAAAAACAACAATAACCAGTCCCAACAGGATTTTTGCCTATAGACTCCATAAACCAGTCTGGATAGATATGTTAACTAGATGACAGTGGTTTTGGTTGAAAATTGCTAGGCTTTACATGGATTAAATTAACCACAAGAGGGTGCCAACATTGGTCCTTTGAATTAAAATAATAGAGACATATAGGATCATAGTAGAGATAGAAAAGATTTATTAGATTAAATCCATGCTTTATAAATACAGGATGCAGACCTCCAAAAGAGGAGGCATTACATATTTAACTATGCTACACTACACCCTGGATTCATGCCAACTTCACCATGAATAAAAACTTGTAATGAAATTATTTTATTTACTATATGCTCTCATTCTCCAACAAGTAGATAAGAAAAAGCTCTTCCATATAGCTTCAGTGACCATCTCTATGTTGACAACTCTCAAATGTATCTCTCCATCCTAATATCTGCCCTTCTTTCAGACTCAGATCTGCCTATGCTTCTGAGACACCTCTCCTGGATGTTTTGCCTTCAGCTTACATTCTAGATGGCAAACCCAACCAGAATTCATTCATTTTCCTACTAGTCTCTCAAACCCTGTCCTTTCCCCTTTCTCCATCATGACAGACAATTCCATAATCCTTCCCATTCTCCAGGGCCGTAACCCCAGTGCCCTCATTCTTAACTCCTCCCTCTTTTACCCTTCACATTCAGACTAGTGCTAGATCCTCTTGCATCTTCCCGTACAACATAGCTAAACTCTTTCCTTTCTTTTCTATCCCTATTGCTAAATCCTTTTGTCCGAGCTTTGATAACCCCTATTGAAAATTACAAGAAAACATAATGAAAAAAAGGAATTTGCAATGATTAGTGCACACCACACCTCCACCAATAGATGGTGCTGTAGCTTTATCTCAGTGTTCATTTGTTGTTTTATGTTAGTATGGTGTTGTGCCTGATCTTGAGGGGGGAGGGTGGTTGTTAGCAGAAGTTCGGTCCTGCCTATGTGTGCTGGAGTTGATACTTACAGTGTTCCAATACATCTCTGTGATTCTGCGAGGGAGTATTACAATTGGTGGCAGTGCCTTCAAGATGGCAAAACCACT
Source organism: Chelydra serpentina (assembly GCA_037349315.1). NCBI lineage: Eukaryota > Metazoa > Chordata > Testudines > Chelydridae > Chelydra > Chelydra serpentina. The sequence continues at coordinate 54,475,414 of JBAIAC010000010.1, forward strand.
TTTGCCCGAAGAGAAATCTACTGAACATGCAGATGAGACTGGAACTTGTGAGTACTTGATGGACTTTGAGCGGTTGCTCCATGCGAATGAGTGGACTCATGAGAGAAAAGCACAGTGCTTAGCAGCGTTCTTGGATGGTGATGCCAAAGCCTTTTACCAGCAGCTTCCTGTGTGGCTCGTGAATCTTATAGACAATAATACAAACACATATGACTGCTACGAGGGTGGTTGGCCCTTCTGAAATAGAGGCAGGAATGGCAAACCAGGAGGTGGCAGGGAGGGAGCCCCTGCATAATTATTTGTGTGCACTGCAGAGACTGCTCAATAGGGCTTTCCCTCTGCTACCGTGGCTGGGAGATTATTCAAATGAAGCAGAGCGTGTTGCACTGAATCTGGAGCGGCCAATGCAGATTGGGGCCTATGCCCAGTGGGAAGTCATGAGAGAATCCTGTGTGAAAAGTCACTTTATAAACAGTTTAACAGGGGAACTTCATAACCTGCTGGGGAAGGAAGATAACATGCTGGAAAGACCTATGGACCGACTTACACAGAGTTCAAGATACTGAAAAAAATTGGCGATTCTTTAAAGGTATCAGCTGTTAATACCCGGCCCCACAGTGACTCCTTTATACCAGATGCAGCTCTCTGAAAAAAGATTGCTAGGAAAGTGGCAAAAAAAATTGAGGATGCCCAGGTGCAAGCTATTCACAGGCAGCCTGTGCATCAGATATGAGAGACTGTTTCCCAAGTAGATCCCAGGTGATATTTGCAGGTGATGAGGAGGCAAAGACCATTCAAAATGGAATTACCCAAGCAGAAAGAAATCATATCAAGGGAAACTAGAAGTTGCTGAGCAATAGGGCCACCGCCAGCAACTATTAGAACGGCTCATGTGAAGAGTTGCCTAGTACCTGTTACTATGTGTCTGGAGACATCTATGGCTGGAAAACCATAATGGTGTTGGACTCAGAATCTGAAATAATTCTGATCAGTGGAGAACACCCAGTGTGGAAGGAGAAGTAAATTTGTACTGCAGGAGTTAAATTGGTGACTATTAATCATCAGCCACTGGAGATAACTGGAGAAATCTAGCTCCCACTGAACTTGGGGTCTCTGCATACTAAATGGACTTCTGCTGTGATGACCAATATTTCTAGTGCTGTTGTATCGGGAGTGGATTTCATCCGAGGGCATCACAAGAACTCCTAGAGTGTTAATAGAACACACCTGCCCCTGGACAATATTCAGAGACTTTGCTGTGGGCAGGCAGGAGGAAATGTGGATCCTGGTCAGCAAGTTTTGGAGGCCTCTACAGGATGATGGAGAGGAATTTCCCCCTGAGGTGGCTCAGCATAAAGTTGTGGTGAAGGCAGGTCATCATGCAATACTCCTCCTAAGGGTAAAGGACTGCCTCCGGGAACCTGGAAGACTGGTTGAAGCTACTAATATCCAGTCCGGATTGCTGTTTAGCAGAACTGTTTCAAGCTGGACCAAAGTATGAGTTCTGAGTAAGAGCAATTTATGTGACTGACCAGGAAGTGCAGTTAGTGAAAATTCAGCTCCTGGGGACAGTATCCAGTGTAGCTGATGTCTCAAAGCCTCTTTTCCTGCTTTACCTGTCAATAAAGGAAAGCAGCAAGGAGAGGCAGAACTCTTTTAGGAGAAATGCCCCAATTTAGTAAACCCTGGGAGTTCATACAGATTGACTTGAGTTCATACAAACTGGAATTCAGTACGTGCTGGTAGTGTGTGAGACCTTCTCAAAGAAGGTGGTGCAGCCACTGAAGGATAAAAGGACTGAGACAGTTACAGATGCATTGATGAAACATGTAGTGTTGATTGGCCCATCAAGCTGCCTCTGCAGTGATCAGAGGAAGGAATCTGAATAGTTCCAAAAAACCAAGGTGAGGCCCAGTGTCACCCACCCCGCAAATAATGAGAGAGTGGAGCAAACAACCCCCCCCCCCCATTGGTTCTAGGCTTAGAGTCTTGGTTAGTGAAGACCAACAAGACTGGGATATCAAGACACCTTTTTGTCATCTTTGGATATAACACCAGCCAACATTTAGCTACCCATTACTCTCCTTATAAGATTATTTTTGGACTCTGCAAACCCATGATTCCCTGAAACTTGATGTTCAGGCAGCAAGAACTGGCAAGGCACCCTGCATCTACACAGGTGAGAGACGGGGTTGAGTCTCATATCCAGGGCCGGATTAATGCAGGGGCTTTAGGGGCTGCAGCCCAGGGCCTTGGGCTAAGGGGGTCCCTGCAGGCCCGCAGGCTGGAGGCAGCCCACTGCTTCTTTTCATCCGGCCTGCAGCAAGTCTCCGCGCCGTGGGCCGGACACCATTTCCTGAGCCTCGCCACCCCCCTCTGGGGCTGGAGCCGCGTGCAACAGCTCGCTGATGTGCCCCTGCATCCCCTAGGCGAGGGGCATTCAGAGAATCTCTCTCTGCACTGCCCCCACCGCCAGCACTGGCTCTGAAGCTCCCATTTGCCAGGTACCACAGCCAATGGGAGCTGCAGGGGCAGCGCTTGCGGGCACGGGCAGCATGCACCATGCAGAGCATCCTGGCCCCTCTGCCTAGGGGCTAGATATGTCGGCCACCTCGGGTAGCAGAGCCTTAGCCCTGCTGCGCCGCTGACCAGGATCCGCCCAAGGTAAGCGCCTCCCAGCTGGAGCCTGCACCCTGCACCCCCTCCAGCACCCCAACCCCTTACCCCAGCCCGGAGCTCCCTCCTGCACCCAAACTCCCTCCCAGACCCCGCACCCCCACCCCCTGTCCCAGACCTGAACCCCCTCCTGCACCCAAACTCCTTCCCAGACCCCACACCCCCACCTGCACCCCAACCCCGTCCCAGCCCTGAACTCCCTCCTGCACCCAAACTCCCACCCAGAGCCTGCACCCCAGAGCCGAACCACCTGCTGCACCCCAACCCCCTGTCCCATCCCTGGCCCCACCCCAGAGCCCACCCCCCAGCTGGAGCTGCACCCCCTCCCATACCCCAATCCCCTGCCCCAGCTCTGAGCCCACTCCCCCACTCCAAACCCCCAGGGGCCCCACAAAATCTAATAGCCCTAGGCCCACAGGAGAGTTAATCTGGCCCTGCTCATATCAGTAACCTCCAGACAGTATTCAAGAAGGTGAAGGAACAGATGAGTCAGAAGCAAGAATGCCAGGCTCGAGAGGCCAGGAAGAAGGGAAGGTGTGGCTATGCAACTGGAAAAAGCAGCCTGGAAAAAATCCCCAAAGTATTTCTCTTTGGAGAGGACCTTACAAGGTAATTAAACTTAACAACTTAGCCTTGCTGATATAAAAAAGCAAGAGTTTACCCCTTTATAGTGCATCAAGAACTGGTGCACCTATTCAATGAGAGAATGGGGAGGACAAACACCGAGGATACCCAACCACCATTCCAAAGGGGATGCAGAAGATTTGGAGGTATCTCAGCAGGTTCCTGTGGCTTTTGGTGGGAGACCAATTGAGAAGGAGGAGCTGCCAAAGTGTCCTTGGAAATTCAACACACTGCAGTCTTCAACAGACAGGCCTACCTTGGAGAATTTGGCCCATGCTTTCTTTCAAACCTGTCTTCCAGTCACTACCATGACTCTAAGTTGGAGAAGCGAGATAATTTCTAGTTTTGCTTTATAATTTATTCCATTTCTAATGTTAAGAAAAACAAGAAACTGTTTAGCAGTTCAATAGCAACACTTTCTTCAATCTCAGAAACTGTTAGATTGCTTTGTATTCTGTTTGCATCCGAAGAAGTGGGTATTCACCCACGAAAGCTTATGCTCCAATACCTCTGTTAGTCTATAAGGTGCCACCGGACCCTTTGTCGCTTCTACAGATCCAGACTAACACGGCTACCCCTCTGATATTTGTATTCTGTGCGACTCCAGCATTATGTTGAATTTTTTTAGTTTTTCCTAATCTAAACAGTCTCTGCTCGGAGAAGATAATGCGGCAGTATTTCTAAAGAGAATTTTAAATTTTGATAAGAATATCCATTAGTTTTTAGTTAGCCTTAGTGGATGTGGGAAAACCTGTTTCTGACTTGTAGCCTTTAATCTACCTAAAGCTATGGATGCCATAAAAACTAGTTCCTTCCTAGCAAGCATGTAATTCATTAGAAGGGAAAACATTAGTGAGCAAGACAATCACAATGAAATGAATGGTTACTCTTGCATCTTTCTGTGAACAAAGTGGGTTGTTGGATTCCTGGTGCTGCTTATCCGGTTTGTAAGTAGGGTAATTAACAGTAACTTTCTAGACCTCAGTTTAACAACCAAAGAGAGTGGTGTTCTTTAGAACAGCAAATTGGTGAGAAGAATGAGAAAGGGTCAAGACTGGGTATACTGAATTTTCTTAAAGCAAAATCATGATTCTTTGAGGCAAAATGCCACTCTGGTTGTGATGACAGTTGTTATGCACTGGGTTGTGTACTGTATATGCATACTGCTGCCCTCTACTGGATGGCATATGTCAGACCTGCTCATTTTTTTATCAGTTCTTTTTACTATCCAAATTAATTGATTTGTTCCCTAATCTATTATAATTTGTATTATGGTAATTCATAGAGTCACAGCCAAGACTGGGGCTCCAGTGTGCTAGGCACTGTACAAATACATGGTAAGACAGTCACTGTCTCAAATGCTTTGTAGACAAGATATAGGGTGGGAGGGGGACAGAGATGAAGTGACTAGGCCAATGTATACAGCAGACACAGTACAGACAGTAATGGAACCAAGATCTCTTGACTCCCAGTCCAATGCCATATCTACTGGACTTCAGAGCTATTCTAAGCTAATTTATGCAACACATTTCTAGTGCACCCGTCACTGTAGCAATTGGACACCAACAGAATTATGTAGGAAATTTCTGTTCTAAGGAGTGTACTCCACTCCTCTTTTGTTTACTGCTCCTGATGTGGTTTCTGTTTGTTTCTGCTCATTGCCTTGGAACCTGGTTTTGCAAACAGGATAACCAGGTAGTCACAAAGCTGCATGTATGAAATTAGCTGTTATCCACTGTGTTGTCTGTATCCATGCCCACATAAATCTTCAATGTAGTTGCGTTTTTATCACTATAAAATATATCTGTCCTTGGCACTTAATCCGATAAAGCAATTCAATGATTTGATATGAATCAAAGACTCATAGAAACGTAGGGCTGTTAGGACCTCAAGAAGTCATCCCGCCCAGCCCCCTGTACTGACGCAGAACCAAGTAAACCTAGATCATCCCTGACAGGTGTTTGTCCAACCTATTCTTAAAAACCTGCAGTGATGGGAATTCCACAGCCTCCCTTAGAAGCACATTCCAGAGCTTAATTACCCTGACAGTAACCATGTTTTTCCTACTAGCTAACCTAAATCTCCATTCCTGCAGATTAACCCTATTACTTCTTGTCCTACCTTTAGTGGACATGGAAAACAATTGATCACCATCTTCTTTATAACAGCCCTTAACATATTGAAGACTGAGGACCCTGATAACAGTCTTCATTTTTTCAAGACTAAAATGCCCAGGTGGATGATGGCCATGTGACCACTTGCTCCCAGGCATCCTTGCACAACTTGTTTCTATCCCACAATGCACACATTGTGAAAATTTGCCAAAAGGCAGTGTGCAGTACAGTGGTGCGTGCAAGCAGCAAAGTATGCACGTGCACTAGACTAACTTTGGCAGCTTTATGCTGCCATAACTTGTGTGGACCAAAGTCTGTAGTGTAGACATGGCTTTGCAATGCTTTAGCTACATCAGTGGCCGGCCATAGATTACAGTAATAACAGCAAAATCCTAATGTGGGCAAGGCCTAAGTTTGTTTATCTGGTCCCTAGCACCATGGTAGGTGAGTGCCTCCCACCATGTTTTAATAAAAAGAGAAATGACAATCGCTCTCTTTCTTCCTGCCTGGCCTAGAGGGGCAAGCTTGACTGGTTGATATGTGGCACTTATTGATGGAAAGTTATGCTGAAGAAGTGAGAGTCAGGTTAGTTCTGAAATTGGCCAGGGGCCTGTGATAATTATCTCCTGGGGCAGAGCGCCAGGCCCAGCAGCGGGGGGTGTTTTCAACCTGGTGTCAGGCACCTTTCCCTGGAGCCCCTTTTCCGCTGTGCTGTGCATTAGCCGACAAGGCCCCGCTCTCCAGGACGGGAAGCCCCGCGCGGTTCCCCAACAGCCGGCGTAAGCGCCAGCCCAGGCCAGGCCTGAACACAGCGCGTCCCAGCCGGCCAGGCCACACCCCCGGCCCCGCAGCCCCGCCCTTCCACCCGAAGTCGAACCCCCACCAGCCAATAAGGCGGCGCGCCTGACCCAGCTCCGAACGTTGACATCTCTCCGGGCTCCCCGTGACCCTGGTTCGCTTAATCGCTCCCAGGAGCCGCGGCTGCCGGCAGCCATGGGCCCGGCCGCGCGCCTGCTGTGTCTGCTGCTGCTGCCCGGCTCGCTGCTGGGCCTGAGCGCGGGCCAGGGCCTGGGGCTCGGCCGCCGCCCCCCGCCGCAGAACGGCCCGGAGGGGTGGGGGCTCGGGGGCGGGCGCCGGCTGCTGTCCCTGGAGCTGCTGGAGGAGGCCGAGGACCTGTCGCTGGCCCTGCTGGGGACGGGGCTCCCCGGGCAGCTGCCGCCCGAGTGCCGGGAGCTCCTGGTGGGCTTCGCCAACAGCAGCGTGAGGCTCACCGGCTGCCTGGTGCGGAGCGCCCGGCCCGTGCGCCTCTGCCAGAGCTGCTACCGCCACTTCCAGAGCGTCACGGAGCAGCTGGAGAACATCACCCGGGCCGTGGGGGTGCGTGCGGGGAAGGGAGCCCCAGGAGCGGCCTGCGCGCGCGGGGGGGGGGGGGGGGGTCTGACCCAGAAGCTGCCCTGGGGTGCGGCTTAGCCAAGGTGGCCTCTCCCAGGCTGCTGGGGGCAGTCCCTTGCCTTCTTCCCTAGGCCAGCTGGGAGACTAGCCGGCCTGTGATGTCTACCTAGCTGGCTCCCTTGCCGTACCCCGCGAGTCTGAGCCGCCCCCAGAGCTGCTGTTTGTGCCTGGCGCTGGTAGGGACTGCACGTGGGGGTGGGAGGATGGGTGGGAGGCTAGCAGGCTTACACGGAAAGCTAAGCTCGTGGAAGTAAGGGAGGGAGTATAAAGGGTCCTCCTTGGTATCCCTTTGCAAATGACTCCCCAGCAGAAGAGGTATGGAATGGATGCTGCCTCCCATCGGAGTGAGTGTTCCTGGTAGACTATTAATAGAATCGTGTGTGACTGAAAAGAGGAACTAGTGGTGTTGAGTAAAATGGAGGCACAGACCTTTTAGTGTCATCAGACTTGTATCCTGTGCAGGGGAATAGCACTTGGAGCACTAACTTGCACTGCCTCATTGATATTGACCCTTCTCTGGAAATGCCCAGTCTGCTGTATATGATTAATGCCTTCAGGCCATATGCACCCAATAAAATAGCAAAACAACATCCACTTCTTATTTGCCCTGTCGCATATTTAAAAATTATTTGATCCTTAAAAATCAGGGTGTTGTAGAATTTAGGGATTCATAACTAGGTGGGCCATCAGCTTCTCATGAATGGCTAGTGCTCTCTTATACATAAGACATTGCTGCTTAAAGTGTTTTCATCTTGGAAGCTTTATGCTCATTGCTCTCCTCCTATGTAGGACTGAGTTCTTGTGTCTGAAAGGAGATGCCTGTTTCTTCTCTGCACCATATTGTGGGGCTGATATTGCTGGTTTGTGTGTCTTACCTGACTGTGAATACTTCTGCTTTCAGTATTAGACTTTGTATTAAAGCTTACTTATTTTGATTTTGTACAAGAGATAGTATGCGCCCTTCCTTTCCCTTAGCATACTTAAAAATTACAATCTGATCTAGCTCTCAAACTCAATAATTCCACCAAACTCTCCTGTCTTCCCCTTACTGCAATGCTCATCTCTTTTTTTTTTTTTTTTTGCCTTTTGTATGTTTGGAAGTTAATGGATCTGGGCCCTGTGAATGATGCCACTTGTGGCGGTATGGCATGAGCAAAGCAGTGACTCTCAGGTAACCTAGACTCAAACCACTTCTTTGGCTCCGAAAGTCATTACCTGCGCCTTTAATTCCACCTAGAAGTGCATATTGCAACTACAGCTTGGTGGAGCACTGTAAAGCTCCTCTTAATAAGCAAGCTGCCATATTGTGGATTGGCTTCAGCTTCTAAAATAGTCGTCTTGTGGTGTAGAGTGCAGTAGTCTTATCTCAGAGTGCGAAGGCATGTAGCATGGTCTGCCTCTGAAGCAAAAGGTCTTGCTTACCAATGGAAAAACATCCAGTAGCAAACCTGACTTGTCAATAATGGCTGCACACCATTTATGTAATTTAGGCCAGTTCTTCCAGTTGCATTCCCCATCTCACTAATGTTGTTTGTCTGGTTTCTTAAAGCTGGAAATTGTTCATAACCAAAGGATGTTAATAGTCCTGCATCTTGCAAAGTGTTTTTTAACTCCTATAGTATATCCACTTTTCCAAATTTGACACATCTCTGAAAATGCGGAGTTTAAAGGTGGGAAATCTAGTGACCAATACTGTTGTTTTTAATATGGGAATGCTCATCATGGAGGGCTTCAAATGCCTTACAGATTATGTACATGCAACTCCACTAGGTTACTGCTCCCTAGCCATTACAGTTTGTCAACCAGCTGCAAAACTCTTTTGGGTAAAAGTGGGGTGCCAGAATAAGCCCTAACTCCGACAGTACAGGTACACCAGCTACGACCATGTTTTTATGTGTCTGCAGACTATTTGGGGCTAATTGAATGTCATCTGAAAGATCCAAATGTAACGAACTGCGTGGTACTCAGTTTATCTCTTTAAGAAGGATTCAGGGAGTGAGATGACCCCGCTGAGATTTGAACCAGTGGCTGCAGGGAGTCAAACTATCTTAAACCTGATGTTTAGAACTTTAAGCCATCCCTTCCATCAATTGTCATCATCTGATGTGAGAATTCAGGGGGAAAAGCAGCCCAGTTTAATTCTGTGAATATAGGTAACTTATTTTTTGTTAGTATCAGTGATTTAAACCTTTTCCCCAAAGGTAAGTTCTCCCATGGATTTGGAAGTTCAACATTTAAGGAGCCCTCCTGGAAGGTAGTAGGCCCCTGCTGTTTACACTTCCTCAGCATTTGCTAGGTCTTTTCTGTTTTCGTCCAGGTATGTACATAACGGAGTACATTAGTTCTCAACCGGGGTACACATACCTTGGGGAGTACGCTGAGTTCTGCCACGGGTACATCAATTCATCTAGATATTTGCCTAGTTTTACAACAGGCTACTTAAAAAGCCCTAGCAAAGTCAGTACAAACTAAAACTTCATACAGACAATGACTTGTTTATACTGCTGTATATACTATACATGGAAATGTAAGTACAATATTTATATTCCAATTGATTTATTTTTAATTATGTGGTAAAAATGAGAAAGTAAGCAATTTTTCAGTAAGTGTGCTGTGACACACTTGTATTTTTTATATCTGATTTTGTAAGCAAGTAGTTTTTAAGTGAGGTGAAACTTGGGGTACGCAAGATAAATCAGGCTCCCGAAAGGGGTAGTCTGGAAATGTTGAGAGCCACTGACCTAGTAGAGGTGAGTGTGTGTGCATATGACAGTTTCCTGTAGAAGTTGCCAGAAGTAACAGTAATGGAAATTCCCGTTGTGTGAGTGTAAAATGGAAGATCTGATGATTCTTAATCATTTAACAAATCTTGAATTTTAACAGGGAAAAATTAGAATAAATAGGGAAATGGATGTCTCCCAAACTCTTGTAGAGAGCACCACATTTTAATAAAGAGACTATTTTGTTGCATGTCTCTGTCAACTACTACAATTGCTTGCCATGAACAACAACTTTATGGCAGTATCTAAATCAACATAGCAGCTGGGAAGCAGGAACCAGAGCCATGTGTCCAGTTAGCTCTCCAGAGATCACAGTTTGGGAACCGTGGGGTTGAAAGAAAACTGGTTTTCAAAGAGGGAAAAATACTCAAGAGTCTGACTGGACTTCTTTTGCACCAAAGACTCCTAACTTAACTGTTATTCCTACACTTCTTTCCCATTCACTTCACCCTACTCCTTTGGTACTAAGCTCACACCCAGACTGCATTGTCACAAGAATTCCACCACTATCTTTTTTTCCACTGTGATCCCTGAATATATTGGATATTTAGGTATCAAATCATGGTAGAGAGAGAAAAAAAGGAGTTTGCTATTAACAGCAATAAAGTCTTTGCTATAGCAGTAGATAGGTTGTCATGACTCACAAAAAGGACATCAGCTGTCCGTGATATGAGTCTGGGTGGTAGATGGATCCACTATATCACAAGAGGTATGTTGTAGCTTTTGCAGGCCAAAAAGTAAACTCTTGTTCATACGTTGGAAATAAAACAACGAGGAAAAGAGAAGAGGAAGTACATAGTGTACATGTTTTTTCAGGTGGAAAATCTGTTCTTGTTTTTTTCCCACTCCTTCATACAACTCATTAGCCAAGGGCCAGTGACTAACTAGGTTTAAACTTAGTGTCTGGTTGAAAGGGATACCTCATCATTCTGTGCTCAGCTGTGTAGAGTTTTGCCTTTTTCTTCTCGGAGTTAGTTTAAGGCTGAAGCCTTTTCCTGATACTATTTATGTTGTTCTTATTTGGGGGCAGTCAATAGGGGGACTCTGGGCCAAATCTGGACCGCCAGATGCTTTTGAACAGACCCCGAAATCTTTATTTACTTATTGAGTATCAATGTTGGGTTTTTTATTATTTTCTTCTCTGGAGTCTGGACCTTGACTATACCGTGACCAAGAAATTTGGACCTTGACAAAAAATAATTGATTACCTCTATTCTAACTTTTCCCAAATACCCTTTCCACACCATGTATCTGTATGGTTGTGTGTGGCTCTGAACTGATTTGTGAACCAGCTACCTAGAAAAGAATGAATGTAAACACTTGGGCAGGGACAGTCTTTGCATCTTGCACAGACCTAAGCAGGAGGTGGGTCTTAAACAAATAATAATAGGACTGGCATCTCTTACTGCAGAGATCATGAGGCTGTCCTTCCAGGAGCTGGCCTCTCATGGCATTCTTAGCTAACTAGCTTGTGTGTATTTGGGAAGATTTGATGGGACAGGTAAAGAGAGGATTCCTTGGTCATGGGTTCAACTCAGTTTCACGTTAGTGTGTGAAAGCAATTGCCATCAGATGTCCATTTGGCCTGCATGAAAGCTAGTTGGTGTAGGGATGTTTCATCTCTTGCTGGGCTGCAGGTGAGCTAACCTCTCTCCTACAGGTGGCTTATCCCGTTCAGGGTTGAGGCAGACCGACTGTGACGAGGCAGTAACTTATGCTCTTGTAGTTGACATTGTACTTGCTAGAGCTGAGTGAAATAGTCCCACTGAACCTCTTAAACAGGGCTTTCAGTTTGAGTTTTTGTGGACATAGTTTGATAGAAACTATGCGACAGAAACTGCAGGGTCTCTAATCCTTAAACATCTCCTGGTGGGTTTGGGGAAGGTGCCCCCCCCTCTTTTTCCTAGGTTACTAGAGGGTCCTAGATGGCTGCTCCTCTTCTCCTCCCTCTTCAGGGGCCTTCTTGGTAGAGGCTTTTACATCCCAAATTCTGAAAGGCTCCCTACCCCCCAAAAAGGGTAGCAGACATGTCAGTGCTCCCTCTGCTAGTTGGCTGTGCTGAACTAGGGCTGAGAAGTTCCATAATTCTTAACTAGAGTTGCTTGGGAACTCCAACTTCCACAGAATATCCTCTAGGGCCAAGAGAAGCAACCAGCCTCTCTGGGTATGTCTACACTAGTGGTCCCCGACGCGGTGCCTACGGGGCATTTATGTGCGCCCGCCTACCGACAAGGGACCGCTTCCGCGGGACAACCCGCCGCCAAGGAGTGCGGCCGCCGGACAGCCAGCTGCCGAAATGCCTCCGAGAAGCAGTAACGCCAAGAAGCGTCGCCGCCACTTTTTCAGCGGCATTTCGGCAGCGACGCTTCTCGATGACGCCGGGTCTCGGCGGCATTTCGGTGGCTGGTCGTCCAGCGCCCGCCACACTCTTCTAGGAAGATGCTACTGCAACGGAAGGGATGGGGACCACTGGTCTACACAGTATTTTGGAGCCTGTGGGACCAAGCCTTTCAGTCCAGGTTGACAGACTTCGGCTAGAGGGGCTTGCGCTGGTGCTCAAACATAGCTGTGTCGACAGCACTTTGAAGTTGCAATTCTGGCTTTGAAGTCTTGGGATGGGGGTGGGCTTCAGAAACCAAGCTCCAGCCCAAGCCATGACTTCAAAGCACTGTCTCCACAGCTATTTTCAGAGCACTAGCACAAGCCCAGGTCTGTTGATGCAGGCTCCAGACTACTGTGTAGGTGTACCCCATGGACCGTGTGCTGTGTGTAAGGAGGCTAGGGTGGAGGGTAGTTGTCACTCAGAACAAAAGGTGTTTCACTCATTAAATGTGGATCTTCCATTGTCAGTGAGTTTTAGTACTTTAATCAACTTGTATCTCTGAATCAAGCTGTTAATGTTATATTGACACGGTGTCTTGGCTAGGGTTGGGTGAGTGATAAATTATTGATCTTCTACCCCAACCTCAGTATAGCTAATTAAAAATGGTATTTTCATCAGCAAATGAAATGTTTTGTAGTCTTACTGACCCTCACCAGAGCTTGTACTCCATACGCCAGACCAGTCTTTGTGCTTAATCTGGTTTTGGTCAAAAGCAGCTCAGGGGTGAGATCTGTTCTGTTGTGGCTGGAAAATCAGCCTGGGGGTGGCTGGCTGATTTTGTCAGTCTGTGGTTTGGGTTGGGGGGACAAGAAGTGATGTTCCCAGTCACTATTTTGAGTTTCCTCTTAAATGGAATGAGAACCGGTAGGTGCACACTTTAAAATAGTGTTTGGAGACTTGATGCTCCTCTGTGTTTGCAGTTAGCAACCTCTGTACCAGAAGGCTCAGATGCATGATAGGCGGGATTGACTCCTAGCGGAAGGCAGGGTGGGGTGACACCGGGCCAGGTTAAAGCAACTTTATGCTGCATATGGAACTCAAGAGGAGTCGTGCTGGCAGGTGCACTAAATCAGCCAAGCAGGAGTTATAGGCTCCTTGCACCAATTGGACTTGTGGAGCTCTGAATGCTGGGTTATGCCTGCTTCCATCAGTGTAATCCAGGATGGAATCTAACTCTGTAGTTGTATTATGGGAGCACCCAGAGGGCCCCATTGTGGGATCAGGGTCCATTATGCTAGTCATTGTACACATGCATAATGAAAAGTGCCCCTGCTCTAGAAAGCTGTTGGTGTGCAAGGTGATATCTTGATTGACACTCTTGCAGTTCTTGGGTAAGTTCTTAGAGAGTTTAATACAAGTCCCCAACGTGGTTATACATCTCACAATATTTAATGTTTTTTCTTAGTCCATTGTTTGGAAAGACTCCGGCTTTGCCCTGTCGGACTAGTTCTCAGCCTTTCTAGTCTCTTAAATTCTCAGAATTTTGAGATGTAAAACTGGCCACACTACTCCTGATGGGTGAAACTAACACTCCATGTCACCCGTTAAATGAAATAGTTTCAAAGTTGTTTCTGTATGAATTCATAATGCTGTTGGGTTTTTTCTTCCAGAATTCTTCTGAGAGCAACTGTGCAAAAAGCCTCTTGATGTCTGATAGGGTACAGCTAGTTGTGATCCTTTCGCAGTTCTTTAACAGTACTTGGAAGACGGCCAACTGTGCAAGTACGTGATTTGTTCTGTCCTTTTCATGCTAACATGATTCAGATGACCGATTTGCCCTTGCCTTTAAAATTTCTCAATTGATCAGAACTGAACAGCGTTGCTAAGACTGATTAAGTTATTTAAACTGACAGAAACAAAGATCTTTATTGATACATCCTGGATACTTTTATTGTACAGGGGACATTGTTCAAAGCTGACAGATTAAAAAAACCAATTTCTTCTTCCCTTATCTAAACACACTAAAGTCACCATATGAATATTCTCCTTGCACTAAAGACCTTTACCCCTCCAAAATGAGAGCTGCTTTACTTACCATCCGTTTTTACTTAATCTGAACAAACTATGATGGGGATCTGCTACAGCTCTGTATTTCCCCCATGCCCCTGTTTTCCTACTTAAGTAGAAAATATAACTTGAACTGTTCAATAAAAAGTTAGTAAGGGTCAGATTCTGATACCCTTACTCATGTTGAATAGCGTTGTACTCACCCCACGTCACAATGAGTGACTACTGGATCGGACTCTGGCTCTGAAATTCTATGGGCTAGTTCCGCCTCTTATTCTGGCTCTAATATGTTTCCTGTGGTGGCATTTAAGGGCCATAAAGGAGCCACATGTAACAGGAAAAATTCCCCTAGCACTGAGCTGTACCCCTATTATGGGAGCATAGGTGCTGGAACTAAGGGTATCAGGGGTGCTGGCCCCTGCCTTGAAATGGTTTCTGTCATATCCAGGGTTTACAGTTTGGTTCAATGACTCAGTACCCCCACTATACAAAATGTTCCAGCACCCCAGCATGGGAGTGCACCAGAGGTTGGAGGGGTGGTAATGTAGAGCCGAGTGCTGCAAAGGATTTTGGGCTGCTACAGAGCCCATAGACAGCCCCAGGGAGATTGATGGCAACCAGTAACTTACGTTGGGGACTACTGGCCTCTGGAGCTAGCCAGAACCCAAAGTGTGTGAAGGAGAAGTAAAATAACTTCCAACTGTCCTCCCATTCTCAGGCTCTGCCTTCTGTGCTGCATCTTCCAGGAGGGGAGCACAGAATCGATCCCCTAATGCTTAAGATGTTTCCTCACTTCCATCCTTTAGAGAAGGTCACGTTTGAAGTCTGCCAACCTTCATAGTGCCCTTTTTAATGGCATTCTGCATAAAACTAGTAGTCCTAGTTTCCAAGGGTCTAATGAGTCAGAGTAGAAAAATGGAGTAGATGGAAGGAAAAAAAGACCTGCAGGGACTAGAGCAGTATCTGACGAGGAGTGTTTCAGGAGCGCTCTGTAAGGCAGGTAAAATTGGCTTCCACTTCCTGAAAAAATTGGTGCGCGTTTTGTGACTGTGCTTAGTGCATTTTTCAAAAGCATTTCTGTTTTTTCATAAGCATAAAGATTCCCTCTATTTCCTAGCTGTCTGCTGTTTCAGCTACATGTCTGACACTTTCAAACAGTGCACACTAGTTCTGATGGGCAAAATCAGATTTGCGGGGTGAAAAGTAAAAGCAGTGTCTTGTGTTATCTGAAAGGATTTGAGCTTTCCCTGGGCTTTCTTCAAAATGCTCTTGATAATGGTCTTCGTCTTTTACTTAATCAAGGCCAATTAATTCTGAAATGTATCCTAAATGAAGAGAGAAGCCCAAGTGAGTTAGGACAGCAAATCTGAGACATCTGCATAACAGCAACCAAATAGGAAATGCAATCCTGACTGGATTGTTTTTATAATTGAGAGCTCTTGCTATAAAGCTGGAGGGCCGCTGAGGGGCTTGTTGGCTGTAGATATGGGTTTGAAATCAGGGCATCTTGATTCACGTATTTTTTATTTTTTTATTTTTTGGACAGATTGTTTGAAGAACAACAGTGAAGGGCTATCAAATAGTACAATAGACTTCCTGGACTTATTCAATACAACACTGATGTGCTTCGAACGTAACTTCCAGGTATCTTTGCTGTGTATCTGAGGGCAGCACTGAGCCCTCTTCTTGTATAGTAAAATATCTTGTATTCACAGAGCAAACTGCAGTGGATACATATTGAGCAACTGCAATTGACAAATTCTTAAGCAGTTTAGGCAGGTAGAACAATTATCTATAAAATGCAGATGTTCACAATTGAGAGCACAAAATGCATTTTAATTGATGCTCACCTTGACTTTGTCTTATATGCAATTACAGTGCCATTTCATATTGGGATTTCTGGATTCACAATAGCTGATAATTATATAGTAAGAGTCACGTAATCTCTGCATACAGTAAGTCACTTTTTCTAGTTCCTTCTGGAGTTGTCACAGCGTGATTTAACAATGTGCCTCCTTAAATTATTATTTGGTTGTATTATAGATTACTGCAAAAGGGCCAGCTATCTGAAAACACTTCTTAAGACTCCTATCCATTAAGGTTATGAACAATTACAACTTTTTCAATTAAATATCCCTCGTTGTAAAATGTGGTAATTATCTCCCAAGAAAAGTGCATGCAAAGAATTATGCATCAAAATTTTGTAAATTATGCTAATTTAATCCTAAAACTAAATCAGATTATGCAAAATATTCATTGTCGTTTCATTAAGCAGCTAATCAATAAAAACTGTCCAAAAGGATAACATTCAAACTAAAGTTCTCGGTGCAGAATAAACGTGGATCTAGAAGAGGATCTGTGGTTACAATACGCTTTGCACCCCCCCTTACTGTTGAGCTAGCTTTCCCTGCTTTTATGCTTGCCAGATTTTGCCCCCCGCTGTGGTGGTTTATATGGTCTTTTTTTAACCTATGTATTGCCATGATCATATCCACAGAGCTCTGGAAATAAGACTTGTGCTCCTTTAGTAAGATAGTTGGTTGTACACCAGCATAACACAGTTGCTTGTGTTATTTCTGAGTGTCTTACACTTTTATATAAATCCAAGCAGGTAGTAAAGATTCACTTTGGCTCTGTCCTCTAGCCCCTCCTCATGGACAGGTGGAGGTGTGCTCTGTTTTTGTGGGGAAGCTGTGCCAAAGATGTATTTAGCATTTCTGTCTGGAGGGGGTGTGGTCTGTGCTCATGCTTAACTGTTGTGGCAGGAACAGCTGCTGAGAAAGACCTGTCTCCCATTATTCTCACTGTTGATGGTTCCTGAGATGTGCAGCCTTTATAGTAGGTGTTGGCCAGGGGAAAGAGCTTGGGCTTGGTCAGTGGACCACTTTGCGGTCCAGGTCTTGCCTTTAAACTTAATCTAGTAATTATTGGGAAGCCAGTGGAGTGATTGCAGCATTGATGTGTTCTCATTGACCTGCGCTGGTCAGCAGGTAGCCTG
Organism: Chelydra serpentina; assembly: GCA_037349315.1. Taxonomy (NCBI): domain Eukaryota; kingdom Metazoa; phylum Chordata; order Testudines; family Chelydridae; genus Chelydra; species Chelydra serpentina. Next base: position 54,492,448 of record JBAIAC010000010.1, read on the forward strand.
GAGTTTCTTCAGTGCCTGCCGTTTCATTCCTACATTATGGAGATCATAATTTCAAGGATTACTGTTGTCAAGTCTGTATCTGTTGGGATGGGGCATCATCTCCTGGCCAACTGACGGTGTTCTTAAAAACTGTTTGAGTATTGCTGAGATTTTGAGGAGGACCAAAACTAGAAGGCCCCTGTACAATCTTCTTCATGGGGTGATCTTAGGGAGTTGGCTAAATTATGGAAATGTTGCCTTCTTCCCTCCAACCTCACCATTATCTTGCCTGGGTTTAGCTTCAGAGAGTTGCCTTTCATCCAGATGTTGATCAGATTTGCCAATAGTACAGCTGCAGAAAGGGGCTTTCATGGTAGATGAAAAGGAGACTAACAGCTGGGTGTAATTTGCATCCTGCTGATGTTTAAGGTCAAGGTGTCCTATAGTCTCTCCCAGCAGTTTGTTGTAAATAGTTGAATGGGATGTGGGAGAAAATTAAGCTGTGTGGAATTGGTCCCAATGCTTCCTCACAGTCATCTCTGCACATTACTGTTTATTCCCCCTACGTCTTTGTGGTGAGCCCTCCACACTGTCAAGGGCTGAAGTGATCTAGAAAAATGTGTGGCGGTTGCCCATTTTCTGGGGCTAACCGGAGATAATCTACTGTTGTGACCATGACCATTGTTGAGCCATAGTTAGGTATAAAGCCCAGTTGTTCAGGGTCTAGGATGCTGACAAAGGTTGGGTGTAGTTGGTGATGGTCCTTCACTAGCTTCCCAATTACCTTGCTTAGAAATGGGAAATTGGAAGTATCCTGTGAAGTTGATCATACAAGAGTTTGCTTTTTGAGTGCTAGATGAAAAGTGATGTTTTAAGGTGGGTAGTATCCAGGTCTCTTCTGTAGACTCTGGCTGGGATATACAGTTCCATTGTATTTGGGTGCCCAACTCCCTTAGACTCTTTTGAAAATCCCACCAATAGTGGTTTTTAAGGGACTGTGTGTTAAAATATGATCTGGATCCTTGCTATTATTTACAATCTATGTAGTAAATGGGGAACAGAAGAGGACAGGAGCAGTAGCTATTGAAGCTCAAAATAATTAGGCCACATTAAAATACCTATTCACTCCTCCTTCCTACCTGCGTGGCATATTTGTATAGACCAATGAAAAATAGCCAGTTGTGGGGGAGAAGCACACCTGTGTTTCCAAGGCAAACTTAGTATTAACCATCCTTGTTTGGTTTTTATGGTAGACAGTCAGTAGTTTAAAAATGCATCTTTGGCTGGGGGGGGGCGGAAATAAGGTCAACTTTCAATTCACCCGTGAGCTTATTTATTTATAAGGCCCATTATTTATTTAGGCCCATTTTAGGGCCTAAATCCCAAAATTTCAGTCTAACATTTTAGGATGTTAACATTGTAGATTTTGGTTCAAGTTCAGCCCTAGGTTTTTAAAGGTAATTTTATATTGTTTTAAAAATCTAAATATGTGCTGCTTATAATTTTAGGGGCAAGCAATCAATTTTGTACCAAGCAACCACACAGAAGTATGCAGAAACTGCAGTCAAACGTACAGAAATCTGAATGCCTTGTATAACAAAATGCAAAAAATGACTGGCCAGGGCAGTGACTCAGAACACAGAACGCCCTTGTGTATTGATGTGGAAGATGCAGTAAGTATACGTATTTGCTTCTGGATCTTATTGCCTAGCTAATACCCAATGGGTAGATTGCTCTTCGGATCTATCTTCAGTGGTCCCTTAGCTGTTTTATATTTTCTCTTGGCACCACCCTTGTCCTTTCAGTGGTGGAAGCTGCTTTCATGAGCAGTTTCTTTGGTGTGCTAGTGTCACACTGCACCCCCTACTTTGTGCTGTGACTTCCTCGCGTCTCTCAAGCTAAGAAGGGTCAGGCTGGGTTCCAGTCAATACATGGAGAGAAAACAGTTAAGGACCACTTAAATGCTTCAGGAAACAGTGTTGGTGACCCAGTAGGTTGCACTCTTCTCTCTGAGTTAGTACTGAACCAGAACCCATGGGGTACTCCATGATGCAGTTGTTCATTTGAATGAGATGTAAAATAGAGGTTCTGACCACTGGGGGTCATTAAAGACCTTGTGCCACCCTTGAAGAGGAAGGAGGCTAACCTTGATGCCCTGACATATTTCAGCTTGGGCAGTTGGGACTTTATTTTTGTCTAGAGATTTTGTGAAGGGAAGATTCCACTCCCTATCTCAAACTGGGGCTTGGGGGGCTGGGAATTCCCTTTAATCTTGGGATTTTATCTGACAAGTTCCAGTTTTATCTCAGCTAAGTTTCAGTTAATGCTTCCAGTTAGTTGCTTCCTAACTACAGCAGTTGCTTATTGGGCCAATGAATATTAGGAAAGTATTTTTTTTAATGTATTTAGCTGTCTCTTAATGTGATTTTTAGCGACTGGAAAGAAGGAGAGTTAGTAGCATGTGATCAGCCAGCTTTCTATGAACCACCAGTAAGTGCTGTAAGAATCAGTGTGGGAATCACTGCTCTAATAAATATATGGGGTGAAATCTTGTCTCCTTGGACGTCAGTGGGAAATCTGCCATTGATTTCAGTAGGGCTAGGATTTCACCTATGATGTCTAATTTTTTGAGGGATAGCTATTTTAAATGGCTCTTATTCAAGTAGATATTATGGTTTAAAGGAAGTTAGGGGGAACTTTGCAATGTTCAGTAAAACAGTGATGCAAGCCAAGGAATGTGTTGCTCACCGTGGTTGTTTTCCTTTTTAGATGAACATTACACGAAGGCTTTGGAGTAGAACTTTCAACTGTTCTGTCCCGTGCAGTGATACGGTCCCAGTGATTGCAGTTTCTTCATTCATTCTCTTTTTACCAGTCATTTTTTACCTTAGTAGCTTCCTTCACTCAAAGCAGAAGAAACGTATACTCATTCTGCGTAAGTAATGTTGTCAGAACTTTACGCACAGAATGGGGGAGCACAAGGAATCATCTTTTTCACTCTACTTGATCAACATACTTGGTATGGGGTCAGGCAATTCTGCCACTATGCCTGGAACAGTGAGTGGGAGCTGGTGTTGACTACTTGTCCTCTTGGGGTCTGCCTTTATCACTTGAAGAGCTGTAGAGGGTGGGAAAAGTAGGTCCTGAGCCATGTGTTTCTGTTGAAAAGGAAAACCGTGATGTTAATGGAACACTGTTCAATAGTACGTGCTCAGTTAAACTGAGTGAGTGGGAAACTGATGTTGGGAGTCTTTATTTTGATTTTTTTCTTTTCCTTCTAGCCAACCGAATCCAATCAAATGCCAGTCTTGTGAACATCCAAGAAAAATACAGCTGAGCTGCAAAACAAAACCAGAAAACTGCAACTGGGTATATATTAGGTACAATTGTGGTGGAAGGAGGACAGCACAAAAGAGGAGTTAATTACGGTTTAGTGTTGCTCTGTATCATTACACAAATTAAACAAAATGCTGTCTGACTCCTAAACGGGTATATTAACAAACATGACAAGGCAGGGCTATGAGACACAGTATGGACTTGTGATTTGAAAAATAATTTAGTTCTTTCCAGACTAGTGCTGAAGCGGGTTATTTTCTGATTCTTTGACTGCAGGTTTTTGTACCTTTCATCAACAGAATATATACTTCTCCTGTATGGTTTTTTTCCTTTATATTTTTCTATATTGACTCCATAAAAATCTAGTATGACAGTTGATTTATTTCCAGGCATATTAGTACAGTCTGAGATCTGATAATCTTTCCGATGTGGTTCTTATGAACTAGCAAAGTTTAAGATAATTTGTTTTGGTTTAATTCAGTAACCGAATTAGAACATTTCAAAGTAAAAATGCCATCTTACCACATTTGGGTAGACTTGTATTACAGGTTTCAAAAACTAGCCCCCTTACATAGCATCTCTTGATAGACACAGCCATGCTGCTTAGTTCATTTTAGTGGTGTCTTTATTTATTTTTATTTTTTTTAAAAGGTGAGAGATGCAAGGAAAATGATACATTTCTGGCAACGAAAACCGCAGGTCTGCCAGTGCTAGACATTAAGAGTAATCATTGACAACTGCAGTATTTGGCCATTTTAGAAAATGTTCCATATTGGCACATATTTGGGCACTTGCACACTTAAACCACTAAGTCATCGCTTTTCAAATGGTTAGAGGCTTATTTTTAGGTATGATGCATATCTGTATGTATAGCCAGATGTGTCTGTGTTTGTCCCTTACTTCACTTGTTTGTTCTCCTTTTTATTTATATATACAAATATTTTAAAATGGTAATCAGAGGTAAAAGTCACTGGAGATGCTGAATTGTGCTTGGTCTAGAACTTCCTCTAGTTTAAGATACAAGTGGGTTTACATGAAAAGGAGATATTTTAGTAGTGAGTAGGGCACAGATGTTCTATAACTTTAGAACTGGTGTAAAGTGAATGTGCTGTGCCCGGGTCTTTGACTTTTTGTATCCAAATTTACAATCAATACTTTCTAGAAATTTACTGGAGATGAGGTCCATTTAGTAGATTAAAATAAACTCAAACTCTGTAGGAAGTTGTAGAGCTGAAGCAAAGGGTCACAGCATTGTTACTAAAGTTGATGGGACTATTGAAAGGACACCGTTCTAAAGATGTGTTAATACAGAATATCCAGGCTGGTAAATCCTAGACTTATGTTTTTCTGAATTTTCTAAAACAGTAAAATTTTCACTGTGGTTGTAATGAGGTTGGAGGCTTCACTCTGATATTAAATTCATCCCATTTTACAACTTTAAGACTAAAGGGACACATCAACTGGGAAATCATATTTCTTTTTGAAAATGTTATGCCTATGATTATTATACAACTGAAAAGTTAGCAATTTGTTTCTTTAATTTAGCTTGTGTCTTTTGACAGCACTTTTGGGTTTAGTTAATTTCACTGTTTTGCCTCCATAGCCAATTAGTCACTTTATTCCCTTGCCCAACCAAGGGGAGCAAAATAATCTTAAAGCACTTTTAATAATTGTGTGCATTCTTTAATTCTTTTTTTTTTTTTTTTTTTTTAAGGCGTACTGTCAGTTTAAAAAGAAAACCAAGTTGATAGTGTCTCAATATTAAGTAACATGATATGTTCGCATTTGGCTGATATCCATACAACTGCTTCCTGGTATTTTGTGAGTAGGAAGTATTGTCTCCCTCTGTTAATCACATGAATCGCCTTAAATGGTTGATTTGTGTTGAAAGCCTAAATAGGGTTGGATTTCTTATGTGAGGAAATATATTTTTGACACTTTGGTCTGCTATACATAAGGTGTCAAAACAGTATAAGAATAACTTCATGTGATAAGCAACATAAATATATCTTCATAGGGCAGTGGGAAAAATTGCCTTTGTTTTAAATGACTATTTTTATATCTATTGTGCTCAAATTTCAGCTTACTGGGCCTTATTCAACTGCTGTCCTAATAGCATTACTTTGATTTGAGGCATCATATGATTGAGGGCTGTTCAAAGCAATCTTTCATTCATGCTGATAAAACCAGTTTGTATGTTCAGAGTTATGGTATGAAAGCTAGCATTCTGTAAGCAGTGGCTTTTTGAGCACATTCAAATTAAGTAGGTCTGAAAGTCATTACTCTTGGATATGGTGGTTAAGCACTTTAAAAAAAAAAAAAAAAAAAAAAAAGCAGCTTTTGTTTTTTTCCTGGCTGCTAAGCCAAATGAAAGTACTCGTGATTTTTTTTTAAAGCAGCAGCAAAGTTTACACTCTAGAAATAATTTATATCCTACGTTTTCTCAAATGTCACTGTTTTTCCTTTTTGTTACCTTGTAATGCTAGCCTTCTTTACATGTTTTTAAGAGTACAGTATTTTTCATATCAAATGCATTGGATTTTGTTCCTATTCTGATGTTTCTATAAATGTTTACAGCCTCCTGTCCCTAAAAGAAATGTGTAGGTGCACAAAACATGCAGAAAAAAAGCTAACTTTATTTGGCTGGTAATTTTTAACTTTTGTTTGCCATTTTTATGACTGTATAACATATACTTAAAAAAAAAAAATCTTTCTTTGGAATACCAGTTGTTTGTACCAAAAATACAAACGAATGTTTTTATTCTTGGGTAACATAATCTATTTTTGGATTAGAAAACACTGAAAATGAACAAATATTGTATTGAATAAACATGTTGTGTATAGAATTGACTGCGCTTGATTGTCCCATTTTCAGTATTGAGATGTTTCGCCAATGCTGTTTTTAATGAGTGGTGGGGAAAGGATGGGACAGGACAGCCCAAGTAATAAATTCTCAGTTTACTACACTTTCCTATTATGAACTTGTGTTTGAAGCACTTGGTTACTATAGAAGCCTAATGCAGGTAAATAGAGAGTAAATGAAACTTCACAACATTGACATGTTCTAGACCTGCAGCCAGTTACATGCATCCTATGAAGTGGGTTCTTAACCCACGAAAGCTTATGCTGAAATAAATTTGTTAGTCTTTAAGGTGCCACAGGTATTTTTCTTGTTTTCGTTTTATTATACTTAGTTATATAACTTATGACTGTGCTTAGCTCTACTCTGACCAAGAGGGTGAACTTCCTTGGAGTCTGGGTGAAGTCTGTAGAATGGCTCTGTTGGCTGCAAAGAGTTTTGAATCAGGCCCTTGTTGCATGAAGAAAAAGGGGATACTGGGAAAAAATTATCTATTTGCTATTGGAGGGCTTCTGGGATAACTGATATACATGTGGAAACTTCCTTAGCTGCTGATGGAGACAAGGAGAGTGGGAGTGAACATGAACAGTGATGGTTTTATTTTGTCAGGATTTCTTTTGGCACCATAGGCCAGCAATGTGGCAGTCAAGCTACCCCTGTTGAACAAGGTTTATAATTGGCATTCCTGTTTCGGATCAAGAGCCCTGAAACCTCCAGCACAACAGGGATTTCAAAGCAACCATTTAGTGTTGAGGCCCTGAGTTCTTTTAAAATAAAAATATTTTATATTTTTATATATTTTTTTTTTACTTTTTGTGTGGTCAGAACTCTAACGTTGTGACTAGGTACCTACTTTATTACAAAATGACTTTAGAACTGTGCCGTTTTATGTCTGGCACTCACTGTCCAGTGAATCAAGTGCTCTGATCTGTCTTTGAAAAACAAAATGTAGCTCTTACTTCATAGCAATAATGTACTTCAAGTGGAGCATTATTTCAAGGGGACTGTTGTACCTCTGTGTAGTTTCAGAAGCAATTTGAAGTCATTTGCCCATAATCTTATTATCATGTTATAGGTGTGTATATATAAATTGGAGTTTATCATCTTAGATTCTTTGATCCTGCCATTTTTTTAATCACGGTGTTCTCCTTGCCCCCAAGTGATCACAGTCACCTGGCATCACCTCCTGGAAATGGGCACCTGCCTGCCCTTGTATCTTTGACAGAGTACCTCAGGCCAAGTATCATCTTAGTCTGCTTCTGCCTCTTGCCACCAATCAGTTTTGTTCTCTTTTTGCACTGAGAACTGATCTCTCTGGCTGTTCTAGTAAGGTCTCAAATCCTTAACAGAATATATACTTAAAAATGATCAGGGAAAACAGTTTCCTCCTAGCTACCTACCAGGACCTAAATTTAGCGTTCTGCCTTCCTGCTTGGAAGACTTGGTGGTGTTATCGGCACCAGCAACAATGATCCAGGACAGGTTGTAGGAAAGTGGTAAGGAACCAGTATGTTCGCCCCAGGCTAAACAAATCCTTGATACCTTATGGCAGTTGCTCCAGGTTAATCAAGACACCTGGGGCCAATTAAGAACTTTCCAGAAGGCAGGGAGGTTGATTGAGACACCTGCAGCCAATCAGGGGCTGGCTGAAACTAGTCAAAAGCCTCCCAGTGAGTCTGAGTGGCACATGTCAGGAGCTGTGGAAGGCGGTTGCGTGTGAGGAGCTGGGAGCAAGAGGCACTAGGAGCTGAGAGTAAGAGGGTGTACTGCTGGAAGATCCTGTGGTGAGGATAAAGAAGGTGTTGGAAGGAGTCCATGGGGAAGCAACCCAGGGAGTTGTAGCTGTTGTGCAGTTGTTCCAGGAGGCACTCTAAACAGCTGCAGTCCACAGGGCCCTGGGCTGGAACCCGGAGTAGAGGGTGGGCCGGGTTCCCCCCAAACCTCCCAACTCCTGATCAGACACAGGAGGAGTTGATCTAGACTGGGTTGTACCAGAGGGGAAGATCTCTGAGGCAAACAAAAAAATCCACCAATAAGCGCAGGACCCACTGAGGTAGAAGAGGAACTTTGTGTGTGTGTGTGTGTGTGTGTGTGTGTGTGTGTAATCTATATATATATATATATATATTTTTTTTAAAAAAAAAATCTAGAACTGGAACGACCTTGAAAGGTCATAGAGTCCAGTCCCCTGCATTCACTAGCAGGACCAAGTACTGTCCCCTGACAGATTTTTGCCCCAGATCCCTAAGTGCCCCCCTCAAGGATTGAACTCACAACCCTGGGTTTAGCAGGCCAATGCTCAAACCACTGAGCTATCCACCCCCCCTCCCATATTGTTGTGGAGGCATCAGTGATAGCCTGAGACACACACAAGCCTGGGTGCCAGAATTCTGGTCCTAACAAGTTACAAGCTTTACGTTTAACACTTTTCAATATAATTGCTTCCAATGTTCAGTCTAGACATGTATTCTGTTGTTGGTTAGGGATTTGTTAGCTTGAGTTACTTGACAAACGTTATTCTCAATATCTTTACCAATATTCCTCATCGTTGGTGTTGCCCAAGTACGGAGTCAACCAATTTGTGATGATTGAGTCTTTTCTGGTTTTGAGTTGGTATTTACTTGGCCAGTGTCAAACCTGTTTGTGCTTTTACTAATCTGTATATTGGGCTTCATGCCCAGAATACAAAGTTCCTTGGGAAAGAAGATCTGTATGATCAGCAAAGCCATGATACTTCTAATTGGAATCTGTGGTAACTTCCCTCCCATCTCTTTATGGTGAATTTCCCTTGCTCACTTGAATATTTGACCTACCTGGTTAAGGTTGCTGGAAAGAATAAAAGATTTGTGTAATATATTTTAGTGATCATATCTTCATACGCTGCCCTGAGTAAAGGGTTCAAATATTATGTGAATTGAGCCATTGAATTTTCCCAGCATTCCGTAGCAACAGCCGAAATAACTTATTACTGCTGCGCCCAATCACGATAGGGACTTAGTCTGTAGCCTGAGAGTTTAGTATAAGGCAACGTGCTACAAGAGGATGAATCAGACAGGCGGGCATGATAGCCGTATGAAGAGGATAATGGTGACAGGAGTATGTCGATATTGACTGCATAAAGGCATAACTTGATGATCAGAATAAAATGTTTTTAGTTTCTCTTCAGAGTACAGGTTATTAGTAAAGTAGACAGCAGCAGTCTTTATAGGTCATCTGTCCAACCAATAGCTTCAGCATCGTTTCTGGCGTGATCTATGCACAGGCCTGAGTGTTGTTGAGAGCAGTTAGCATGAGTGCCCCCTTGTAGACTCCATTTTGGTGTCACTGCTGCCTTCACTAGTACTGAGCACAGCACGTAAGACAGGGAAGGCCGGAGGCCCCAGGGGCGGGAGATAGCTGGACTCAGCATAAAGATAAGGGGAATAATAGACACAGGAATTAGCTGCTGTTGCAAGGCCGAGCAAGTTACAATCTCTGCATGCTTACGCAGGAGGGGTGGCTCTGCAGAACTGGTAACAGAATACGGGGAAAGTCTGTTAATTGGCTATAACACTGCATGTGCGCAATTAATGCCCCCCACTGAAAGTATATAAACTCTGTACACCCCCTTTTCGGGGTCCTGCCTTTGCTTAGCAAGGTGGCACCACGCTCGAGCGTAATAAAGCCTGTTAACTTTGTAATGCTCTGCAGTTTGATTTTTCTTTGGTTGCCTCAGCCTAGAACGAACTGTACGTGTCCTAGCAGGAATAATTCGTAACAGTTTTGGCGACCACGAAGGGACTCTAGGCTCGCCCCTGCACGCGCAACCGCACTCCTTTCCTCGGACAACTCCAGCCGGCACTGGGTGAGTTCACCTGCGAGAACTCCGAGGAGTAAGAGTGTGGGTCGGCGCTTAGGCGATAAGGTGGCATATTAGGTTTTTGGTAGCCCCAATATGGGCTCAGGGCAGAGTGTAAGTAGGGGGACCCCTTTGGCTGAAATTCTCGAGAATTGGAAACATATATCTGGTACCCATGGGTTAGGTAAAAAGAGAACTGTCCTTCTGTGTAAAGTCGAGTGGCCTGCGCTGACTATTCAGACGCCTTTTGAATGGCCACCCGACGGTACTTTTGGGCACGATAAATTGGCCTGCCTTCGGCAACAGCTGGAGCATAAGCATCCGGCCCAAATGGACTATTGGTATGTATGGGATAATTGGGCTTACGCCCGAGCAAAGGGGCGCCCCGTGACGTCCGACTCCGGTACCGGCTCTAAGGTTTGTATACCGCTTGCGGATTCCGCTCCGCCCTATGCTGCTTTCCCTCCTTTCCCGTCTTCTCCTCCTACCTCTCCTACTTCTCCCCCTGTCGCCCCTTTATATCCCTCACTGACTCTACCCCCTGTTGCACTTCAGGCACCCTTGATACAGCAGCCAGTGCCCCAGGTCGATATTGCGGCCGACGGTACCCGCACAAACCGTATCACTTTAGTCTCGGTCCACCGCCCTTTTGATCCTCAGGACTTGATAGCCTGGCAGTCGCAGATGCCCAGGTTGCGAGACGACCCGGAAAAGGTCCTGCAGACCATTCGGTCCATTTTTCTGGCATTTGACCCTACCTGGGCAGACGTGCAGACCCTTTTGCAGGTCCTCTTTACCCCTGATGAGAAGTATTCCATTCTAGATGCTAGCCGGCGTTGGGCGGGGGAGGCCGGTGCGGTGGGCCGCACCGCCTGGCCTGACACCGATCCAGAGTGGGATCCTAACACCCCCGCAGGTCGGAGAACCCTTGTAGCTGGCCGAGACGGGCTCCTGGAAAGTATCCGTAGGGCGGGTTGTAAGACGGCGAATTGGTCCAAAATCAGGGAGTGCCAGCAAGAACCCATTGAACACCCATCCGCTTTTTTGGCCCGCCTATCCAAACAGGTGCGAATGTATGGGGGAGGGGTTGAGCCGGACGGTGAGGCTAATAGTCACATAATGGTCTCCTTCTTTGTCGACCAAGCAGCACCAGACATAAAAAAGTACCTAACCAAACATGTGCCTGATTGGCCAGGAAAACCCCTAAGCGAAATAGTGCGCCTAGCCACCTTTGTGTTTAATGGTAGAGACGAGGAGAAGGCTAAAGAGAAACGTAAGCAGAAGAAAGAGGAAGTGAGTATGTTGGCAGCTGCATTGCAGGTGCCCTCGGGACACCAGCAGGGGCAGGGGCAGGGGACCGGGAGAGGGCGAGGGCATGGGACGGGGCGAGGAGGAGTATGGAGCGGGGCTCGAAATGGTAATTGTAACTATTGTAAGCAACCGGGGCACTGGAAGAGGGAATGCCCCCTGCTTCCACGAGGGGCCCCATGGAGCGGTCAACCAGGGGCACCCTGGAGTGGGAAGCCCGAACCGGAACCTTCCTTTCCCCCTAATGCCCCCCAGGAGTTTGTCAATTCCCAGTGACTGGAGGCGGAGCTCCTGGGAGCCTTGGGGCAATGGGAATGGGATTTGGGAGTGCAGTCACAGATTTATTTAAAAATCGGGGAACAACTTGTACCTTTTTTGGTAGATACCGGAGCCACACTGTCCACTTTAACTTTTATTCCGGGCTCTCTTTCTGATACTAAAGTCTGGGTGCAGGGTATTGAGGGCCACCCGTGCCCAGCTCCTCTATCCTGCCCTGTCCCTGTTGAGCTCGGCTCCTTGAAACTGTCGCATAGGTTTGTAATCATGCCCGAGGGCCCTGCCAATCTTCTCGGGCGCGATGTGCTTAGCAAACTGGGCGCGCATATATCGTGTGCCCCTGAGGGGCTCCGTATGTCTGTCCCCGACTCAGCAGTTGCTGCCCTTATGGCTTCGCTTGCTTCGAGTCCTCCTGATGTTCCCACAGAATTATCTGATGTTCCGACGCATTTGTGGAGTGTAAGCTCCACCGACGTGGGCCTCCTCAAATCGGCCCCTCCAGTTATTCTGAAGGTAAGGGACGGACCGCCTCCCTCCGTAAAACAATATCCTTTGCCAAAGGAGGCGGAGGAAGGTATTTCCCTCCTCATCACCAGCTATCTGGCTCAGGGCGTCCTAGTCCCCTGTACGTCTCCCTGTAACACCCCCATTCTTCCGGTTAAAAAGCCACAGCCGGATGTTGATGGGCGTCCAGTGTATCGGTTTGTTCAAGATTTACGGGCCATTAATAGCTATGTTATAGCCCCCCATCCAGTAGTCCCCGATCCAAGTACTATTCTAACGCTGATTCCCCTGTCAGCTATAATCGTGAAACAGGTAGACTTATGCGCGGCGTTTTTTAGTATCCCTTTGCACCCCGACTCTCAGTACCTGTTTGCGTTCACTTGGTGGGGTCAACAGCTCACTTGGACCCGCCTTCCACAAGGGTTTTCAGGGTCCCCCACTATTTTTTCCCGGATTCTAGCCGCGGATCTCAAGGATATAATTCTGCCTGGTGCCTCTGTACTGGTCCAATATGTAGATGACTTGTTAATTGCTGGTTCTGATTACAATGCATGCTTAATTGATTCCATTGCTCTACTTACTGCATTAGCTCTGAAAGGCCATCGTGCATCTCCAGCCAAGTTACAGCTGTGCAAAACGCAAGTACTCTATTTGGGCTTTGTCATTCGGCCAGGGGAGCGTTTACTCTCCCCCGACAGGGTACGGGCAATCCAGGATTACCCGCGCCCACTTACCAAAAAACAGTTACGGGCTTTCCTTGGGGCTGCGGGGTTTTGCCGACCCTGGATAGTGGCGTTTGGAGAACTCGTAAAACCGTTAGTTCAGGCCACCGCGACATCTACCCCCGATCCGATTAACTGGACCCTGGAAATGGAAGCCGCATTCACCTCTACAAAGAAAGCTCTGCTCTCAGCACCCGCTTTGGGACTCCCAGATTACGGTAAACCCTTTTATCTCTTCAGTCATGAGCAACGGGGAGTAGCTAGTGGGGTTCTGTTGCAATACCTGGGGGATCGACCGCGCCCCGTCGCCTATTACTCGGTGCAATTGGACCCTGTTATTCGGGGCTCGATCTCCTGTGTGCGGGCTATAGCCGCCGCCGCTCTCATGGTGGAGCGGTCACGCCCTATTGTGTTGGGGCACCCCTTGACTGTCTGGGTCCCTCACGAGGTTGAGGTTCTTTTGAAACAGCACACGACGCAGGCACTGTCCCCGCAGCGGGCTCATAAGTACGAGTTGATTCTGTTGGCTGCTGACAACATCACCATACGCCGCTGCAACGTCCTCAACCCTGCGACACTGACGCCCCTCCCGGAGGATGGCACCCCTCATCATGTCTGCATGGACGTCGTCGCTGAAAGTGGTAAGCCTCGCCCGGACTTACGTGATTCCCCTCTCGAGCACCCTGCTCTGTCCCTCTACACCGATGGCTCCTCCTACTACTTCGAGGGCCACCGGGTGTCAGGTTATTCAGTCACCACCCAGACAGCTGTCGTGGAAGCTGCCCCCCTTTCACCCTTCTTCAGTGCTCAAGGCGCGGAACTGCACGCCCTCACTCGGGCTTGCGTGCTGTCTGCGGGGAAGGCAGTGAATGTGTATACAGACTCTCGGTACGCCTTTGGGGTTTGTCATGCTACAGGTCAGCTCTGGAAGCAGCGAGGGTTTCTAACCTCCTCTGGCACTAGAATAGCAAACGGCCCTTTAATCTCTGCTCTTTTGGACGCCATCCAAGGCCCTCTCGAACTGGCTGTCATTCACTGTTATGCTCACCAGCAGTCTGACAATCCAGTGTCTCAAGGCAATGCCTTGGCTGATGCGGCTGCGAAGGCCGCTGCCCTTCAGCCCCTCCCGGTGTCAGCAGCTCTTCTTCTGGAGACGCCCTTCCCGCCGACGGATTGGACGCTGTTGTATGCTGACGTGCCACCTGACGAGCTCCAGGACTGGGAACGCTGGGAAGGCACGGTAGGTGCCGACAAGGTTTGGAGGATCGGGGGCAAACCTATCCTCCCACGTCGTTATCTGCTCCCGGCCGCCCACTATTTTCATTCCTTCGGTCATGCTGGTATTCACGCCACTGCGGCTGCAGTGCTCAAATGCTGGGCGGCGCCTCATATCTATCCCGCGGTGAAGCGCGCTCTTGGCTCCTGTTCTACTTGCCTGGCCTTCTCTGCTCAGTCTCGGCTCGCTGCCGACGCGAAGCGGGGGGAGGCCTTGGGCTCACTTTCCGTTTCAGCGTTTACAGATGGACTATGCTGAAATGCCTAAAAGCTCTGGGTTCCACCACCTCCTTGTGATAGTGGATCAACTTTCCGGCTGGCCGGAAGCAGCCCCAACCCGACGAGCAGATGCCAGATCTGTGGTAAAATTTCTAATGAAAGACATTGTGCCCAGATTTGGAGTCCCTGAAGTCATCGACTCGGACCGCGGCTCACACTTCACAGCAAAGATTCTGGAGGAGCTGTACCGGTGCCTGGGGATAGTGCGCCAGCTCCATACCCCTTACCACCCTCAGTCAGCTGGCCAGGTGGAACGTATGAATCGGACCCTAAAAATGATGGTGGCCAAGTTTTGCAAGGAAACCAGATTGAAGTGGCCAGAGGTTTTACCTGTAGTCCTGTGGCACGTAAGGCGAACTCCACGCATGCCCCTGGGCTTGTCCCCATTTGAGGTATTGTTTGGGAGACCAGCTTCGGTTCCGGGAACTTATATTCCCGCCCACACTAGCCTCTTGGATGGAGATGAAACGTTGGCCAGGTATGTAGCCAGATTGCAAATAGAACTTACTGATAACCAGTTTGCGGCGCAATTGTGTCAAACCGCACCTTTGGGGTTACAGGTGCACCCCTTCAAACCAGGGGATTGGGTAATGGTGAAAAGGATCCCTCGCACGGATCCCTTAGAGCCCCGGTGGGAGGGGCCATATCAGGTCCTGTTATGTACTTATTCTGCTTTAAAGGTTGCAGGTAAAGGCTCCTGGATCCACCACAGCTACGCTAGGCCGGCGCTGGGACCCCCACCTGGCCCTGATAAGCTGACGGCCGAGCCCCTCCGCGAATGAATACCACTGCTAACCCGTGGACTGTGCCCTCCAACTACTGGAACCTCGACACCACACCAGGACTCCTTGTCTTCTTGTTCCTTGGACTGTTGTTTGTTACGCTGTTTTTTGCATGGTACACGAAAGGATGCAAATACTGGTATGGGTGGCCTGTGGAATCCTACCTTTACTCTCGCGTTCAGTACACGGCTGGGAGGGCAACAGCTTCCTCCATTTAACCCATGCCATCATACAGGGGGTTAACCAATCCCGTTGCTGGGTTTGTATTCATACCCCTACCTTTTGGGGTCAGGGCATCCCGTTACTTGGCGTGCCTATTCCTGTTAACCGGTCTCTTTTCACTCACTACTCCCTCCGGGCCCAATTGTTCAACGCCCATTTTGCACAAAGCCCCATATGCAACCACACTTGGTCCCTCACCTCGGTACTCATGGACGGTTCCGCTTTGTGTCTGCGACGTATCGATCACGGAGGGGGAACCGTCTTCATGGGTGACCTCTCTCCGTGTAATGAGACCCTATTCATTCCCTCCCCTGGTCAGCGTTCCACAGAACTCCGTGTAGGGGGCTGGCCGGTCCCTCGGGGTTCGGGTTGGTATTGGCTGTGCAACCGCACAGCCTATAAAGTCCTTCCAGCTGGATGGTATGGTACCTGCACTTTGGGGGCTTTGGTCCCCGATGTCACGATACACCGCTCCTTACCGCGGGCGGACATTCGGAACCTGGTTTGGAGGAGCCGGCGCAGCGTGCCTTTCAATCCTCTCACTGAGCGCCCTACAGGCTTCCACTCCTTTGCCCGCTGGTTTCTCCCTTGGCTGGGGGTTAGTGAATTGGAGAAAGCTATCGTCAATATATCGGTGGCCTTAGACTCAATGGCGAATGCCACGGCGGATGCCTTATCTGCCCTTCAGACTGAGGTGACTCAGTTGTCTCGAACCTCCCTACAAAACCGTCTGGCCTTAGATTACCTCCTTGCCAACCAGGGTGGGGTCTGTGCTCTTGTTAACTCTACCTGTTGTGTCTTTGTGAACCAGCACCGCAGGGTGGAGGCCGACATCCACACCCTTATGCACCAAGCCGCTTTGTTTCATCGCATCGCTCTCGATGACACCAGTACTGGCTTCCATGACGCCTGGAGCTGGCTCACCTCCTGGCTGCCAGACCTGGGGACTTGGGGCCGGCGCGTTGTATCTCTTATTCTCTTGTGTATTGCTGTTTTTATTTTGGGCTTTGTCTGCTTACATTGTTCGAGCATGTGCTGCCGCCAGCTTTTGATTTTGCATCGCGGTTATGCGACCCCTGTCTAGCTGACTGACGTCCAAAAGAAAAGGGGGGACTGTTGAGAGCAGTTAGCATGAGTGCCCCCTTGTAGACTCCATTTTGGTGTCCCTGCTGCCTTCACTAGTACTGAGCACAGCATGTAATACAGGGAAGGCCGGAGGCCCCAGGGGCGGGAGATAGCTGGACTCAGCATAAAGATAAGGGGAATAATAGACACAGGAATTAGCTGCTGTTGCAAGGCCGAGCAAGTTACAATCTCTGCATGCTTACGCAGGAGGGGTGGCTCTGCAGAACTGGTAACAGAATACGGGGAAAGTCTGTTAATTGGCTATAACACTGCATGTGCGCAATTAATGCCCCCCACTGAAAGTATATAAACTCTGTACACCCCCTTTTCGGGGTCCCGCCTTTGCTTAGCAAGGTGGCACCACGCTCGAGCGTAATAAAGCCTGTTAACTTTGTAATGCTCTGCAGTTTGATTTTTCTTTGGTTGCCTCAG
The DNA here is from genome assembly GCA_037349315.1 of Chelydra serpentina. Lineage (NCBI taxonomy): Eukaryota > Metazoa > Chordata > Testudines > Chelydridae > Chelydra > Chelydra serpentina. Next base: position 54,509,386 of record JBAIAC010000010.1, read on the forward strand.
CCTAGAACGAACTGTACGTGTCCTAGCAGGAATAATTCGTAACAGTGTCAGCCCCTTATGTGATTTAATCCTAGCTGACTTCCTCTGTGGGCTTGGAGAGTCACTTACCTATCCCCTGAGTAATTAGATACATGTCTCAGGTGAGTTGCAAATATCTCATGAATTGTATACTTATATGTAAATTAAACTTTTGCTTGCGTACATTTTTTTTCTTACTAGCGCAAAATATGCCAAAGCTTTTCCCTATCGCTGCCTTGCTTCATCTTACAAGGGATATTAACTACATACCTCGCTTTCCCCCCCCCCACCCATATAGTGATGTAGAGAGGGGAGGGGAAAAACATGACATGGTGAATATCATCACTTACTAGATCCCAGTCCTCCATTTCCTGTCTGTTTTTGTCTCTTTAGTCTCAAAGATCATTTGGATGAGGTCCTTGTTTCTGTATTCGTAAAGTACCTAACATGCTTCAGGTGTTATATACTTTCCTGGGAAGGAAGTTGATAGAATTATGGTGTTTCTAGTATGTGTGATGGATTTCCCCCGGGGTGCCACTTGAAAGGGGTACTACTGAGCCTGCCTGACTCACCAGCCTGGGCTCCTTCTTATCTGTTCTGCTGTGACGAGCTGTAGACCCGCTTCAACCAGCATACATACAGGTAGGGACACACCCAGCTGTTCTAACATTCAAACAGGCTTTTCTGACTAGCCCCTGCATGTTCCTTCAGTTAAGAAACTGCCCAGATACTCCGAAGTGCAAACCCAAAATTACACCGTCTTGAGCCACGCACAGAACTGTACAGCGTAAGCTCATGAAATTTGCTCCCTCCCTCAATGTGAGAGAGATGCAACAGCTTTTTGCCCCTCAGTTATGAATTCCACACCCTGAGATAAGACAAAACAAATGTATTAACTGCAAAAGGTAGATTTTAAGTGATAAGGGATAGCAAACAGATCAAAGCAGATTACCTAGCAAATTAAACAAACAGGCAAACTAAGCCTAATCTACTAAAGAAACTGGTCATAACTAGCAAATTCTCACCCTAAAGGTTGTTTTTAGGCAGATTGCGGAGTTTCTCGAAGGCAAGCTGCTCTTGCTTGCAGCTTAAACTTCCAGGTATTTCTTTCACTAGCAGGTTCAGTCATTTCTTCCCCAGTTCAAGCTTAGGTGTTTACAGCAGTCATGTTGGCTGGGGAGACTGTGAAGAATGAACCATGATTGTCACTCCCCTGCCTTAAATAGGTTTTACATGGGGCAAGAATCCTTTGCCTTCTAGTGTGATTCCCACCCCCAGTCAGTGGAAAAGTACTAATTTTATCATAGAGTCCAGTATCAAGTGACATGATCACATGACCCTGCAGCCAAAACTCAATGTCTATTTACAGGGTCCACAGGAAGGTGGGAGATTAGCATCTTCAAAGACCTATTGTTCTTCCTGAAGGCCCTTTCTAGCCAGCAATCTAGACTGATTGCATTCTGTCTAATGGGCATTCCCCAGGTGTAAACACATTTGTAATAGCTGCACAGACAATATTCCTAACATCAGATACAAAAATGATACATGAATACAAATAGGATAATCCTATTCATAAACTTTCCAATGATATCGCTCATGACCCATCTTGCATAAAATACATCTTAGATGTGCCATAATCACATCATAACATCTTTATGAAGAATATGGGGATGTAGTGTCACAGTTTGAACCAAAAAATATGTAACTCCACTCTAGAAATGGTTTAAGTGTAGGCTGCTTAGTTTCTTAACTGTATCTAACAATATACTGGAGTGGCAAAGGTATGATCTATATGAGAGGTGGGCAAACTATGGCCCACAGGCCACATCCGGCTTGCGGGGCCATCCTATCCAGCCCCGGGTCCCTCCTCTGTTGTCCCCCCCCCCCCCTCTGCAGCCTCAGCTCGCCGTGCCACCAGCGTTCTGGATGGCAGGGCTGCGAGCGCCACTGAGTTTGTAGTGTATTAAATTGCTCCCCGTAAGAATGTGCTACTTACGGAACACCAGGACTGGCAGCCGTAAATAGTACACCGTAAGTAGCACATTCCTACGGGGAGCAATTTAATACACTACACATGCCCTCCATACAATTTTGGAACCCTGATGTGGCCCCTCATGCCAAAAGGTTTGCCCCACTCCTGATCTATATAGATATAACTATAGGCAGAAGATGTGAGCTAAGTGGGGTCAGTTAAGGTGGCTTTGTGGAAGCTTAAATATGAATTTCCTAACTTTCTAATACTGTTGTGCAGGGTGAAAGGAGTTGGCCTAAAACAACAAATAGTAATTTTTCAGTCTTTTGTTTTAACTGGCAAATGGTCTTTTAGAAAGTAACCTTTGAGGTTGGCTTGCTGTGTTCTAAACAATATGCAATGGGGATTAACCCTAGGAATTGAAGAATACAACAGTGGAAATGGCCTGCCATTGGTTGGGTTTGGGCTTTTTCCTAAAATGCAGCTTCCTAGAAAATGTGCATGAACAAAATCTGAATCATAAAGTGGCAAACACACAAAGTTTTCAGAGTAAACGTTGCTGATTCAGACTGACACAAATTTGCACAAAGTACCCGTGTTTAAAAAATCCTCAATAATTCTGAGTTCATGAGTCAGACTGGAAAAGTCTTTTCAGATTCAGTGAGTGTTCTGAAACCTTCACCTACCCTTGTGTGAAGTGCAAATATTGGAGAGTTATTTCAATTATTTAAGAAAAGGCCTCACTTGCTAATAACTCAGTAAAGCTTTAATTTAAATAGTGAAAATTCCACTCTGGTGCCAGCACAGTATCATGGATTGCTGCAATTAAAACCAGTGCCTTAAGTTATTCATAATACTCTTTCTGGGCAGCATTCCCACCTGCTTAATCTTCACTATACAAGCGTTTATTAGAACTGACTGTTGAAAAACGCCAAGCTAAATCGGACATGAAAAAAATCAATATGATGCCCTAAACTGCTTTAATATGCCTTTCCTCTTCAGTAATCCCACACATTACTGATTTATTTGCCATAATGAACATGCCATTCAACTGAAACAAGATTAGCTTCTTAAACCACAGTATTAAGCACAGAGCAACTTTAATGCTGCTTTATGTTTCATTGTAATGCTCAGCAGTTAAACTATACGAGTGTTGTCTCTTTCCTTCCTCTGTAATAAAAAGAGTTTGTTTGAGGATTACAAATTGCTCCAGGGTGTTATTTTTTTACATCATATAAAGCAGTAAATTTGCGTCTACATTAAAATGAGGCAACCCCTCCATCCAAACCTAGCTGGACTGAATTGCTGAGCAGGATTGGTACACAATTTATCATATTCTCTGCAGAATTGTCAAGAGTTAACAGTGATGTAAATGGCTTACATCAAACTGATCTCTGGTAACACTAAGGGGCAGCTAATGGTGCACAGAATATTATCCTGGATTTTATACAACCCGTTGTTTAGAAATTGAGAAACGGTCATTTAAAAACATCAGCAATTTATTGTGCTTCAGGAAGTGTGCGTTACAATCAGAGCAGATATATCTATTCGGAGAGTGATACAATGATCATTTCAGATACGAGTGCTTTCACGATGTAATACTGCTGTGCACTGTACATGCGGTGAAGTTATGACATGTTTTGCAATGCCATGATGCTAACGACTGAAGAATGACTTCATTTCGCAAAACACAAGAGAGTAGCCCAAATCCACAGAAGTCCATGCACTATATTTGAGTAACACCAGCAGAACTTGACCTGATAAAATGTCTACTAGATATGAGAGACAACAGAAGCATTACCAAGCAAACTTTAGCTGCCACCACCTAATACAGTTTTTTAATTTTTTTTAAAGTTGCATCTTATTTAATAGTTTGTTTCTAGGAGGATCATTTTTTAAAAAGGATCATTAAATTTAACACCTTCATAGGTGCGCTGAGTTTATCTTAAATCTTAATATACAGCTGTTTCTTTTAATCTGAGGGCTCTCAAACTATTTTATTGAGACACACCCCTGTGCTACACCTACCTCTAGAGTGGTGGAGAGCAGCTGCAGCCATGTACACAGTAAACCTACGCAACAGTTTATACAGGGACCGATTTAGGACAGTAAAATGAATGTAACTTTTCAAACTGGAATTTGTTCAAAATGGTGGAGCTAATATCTAGTCTGGAAAAAGTGCTTTAAAAAAACCCCACCAGGTCAAGGGCTTGGATTTCCTCTGACAGATGGGCCTCTAGCAGTACAGTTTCTCCTACTGCATCACTGGAGCTTTAGTTCAGTAGTGAGCTTGGAGGACAGAATCCCACCCACTGAACCATCTCTACGACTTCCTGCAGCACATGAATTTTCCTTGATCTTCTATGCATGTACAGAGCATACCTGACCCTGCTTAATTTGCATCAAAGCCTGAAGGCATAAGGCCGTGGGCAGTCTAGTGAATGTATAAAACTGCACTTTGCTGAATAGAAAATTGATAAATTCCATGGGACCCTCCAAATTTAATAGCTGTAAATTAGGATATTTTAATACTTCCCTCATCAGTCACAAAATTACTATTTTACAAGGCTGTATTCCCTGCTTGCTGATTAAAAAGCCAAGTTGCATTTGGTTAAAACACCAGTACGTTCTCCATAATTCTAAAAATTGCTGTGAGTTTTCCAGAGAAGCGGCCTGCAGTACAATTTATAATTCCCTTGCTTCAAAAGACCATAATTAGCTCCATATGTTATTTCAATAGTATTTATAGATGCTGGAGTCAAACTTAGCATATTAAAAACACTTAAATGAGCTCTAAATTATCCTGCTGAGTAGAGGGCACTCTCCTAAAGATGGAGAACTGGGTGATACTGACATTTTGATCTGCTGAGTGTCATTTCAGGTTTGGTTGAGATGTGTAGCCTAAATGGAATTTGGGAATTATCAGTTGGTTGACTGTTTAGATAGCTGTGGTCTCAGAGGGTTTGGCTTGTTAATCAGCTAGACTATCCTGATTATTATTATTAGAGTGAAAGATCCGATGAGCCCGAGTAGCAGCTTAAGCTAATCACATTTTCCTTTTTTAACAATCTTACTAAGTAGGGAAACAATCTAACAAACACTGCAATATAACAAAATAGAGAGAGAGTACAAAATGTCCAGCACTAGTACTTACATCACTCATGTCTCCTGGTCATCAGTCCTGCATATCTGGATTCATCACCCTGTTTATAGGCAGGGCCACACATAATAATAGATTACACTGACACGCACAGTAGTCTTTGCATATTCATGATATGTTCATCCCCTTTTCCTTATCTGTAGTTCTGTACTCTTCTGGTATGCTGGTTCCTGTCTCCGATAGGTTCATTAGCATATACTTCAGCTAGTTACCATGACGGTCTGTGGATTAACATCTGCAAAGCTTGCTCAGACCCATTTCTCGAGAATTGCCTGAAATATCAATAAACTCATGTTTTGCGATTGCTGTTTGCACATGCCTTAGCACTTCACTGTATTTGTTTACAGCAGCACTTTATCTTATTTGGTAGGGTCACTGACAGGATAGCTACTCAGGTCAAGCTAAGTAGGCATTGGCCTTGATTAGTCTGGTTAAACTAATTGTTTTACAGGCCTTGGGCCTGAACGCCCTTACGTTCTGCCTTAATCAATATTTAGTTAGATGCATCTACATAATATGGCAACCTCAAGGTGGTTCTGCCTTAGGAACTTGCATTATGCCTTCTACCAACTTCTTTTCTTCCCCTTCTTTTTCTCCCCATCCCCCACCCCGCCCAATTTAACAAAAACTCCAAGTAGGAGCATTCTTAGCAAAAGGAAGTATAGAGGGATTCAAATCAGCCATCGCTGAAGGGTAAAGGAAAAGATCCACTTTAAGGAGTTGCAAGAAGGAACACTGCTTATTTTTAAATGGAACAGTCTAGAGCAAGATGTCTGAGGTGAGAGATGAGCATTCCGTTGGTAGAAGGGGATAGGACATGGTGTTGGGTACCACATGTTATCAAGAAAGTGATGTGATGTAGCACTTGCTCAATATAAAAAAAATGTGAATGTGTTTTTATGCAATTTCTTTGCTATAAAGAGAAAATAGCTTCCTCAGCAAGTAGTCTAAAATTGTATCCAGTGTATGAATAACTTCTACGAAATCGTAACATTGAATCGTTAATATGAACAAAGGAATCTTTTTCTTGGTTACAGTACATTCCATTGATTTTTTCATGGGTTTGCATAGGTGTATCTGACAACAGATTATGACCCAGATATCTGCTTCTCACTGCAAAAGAATTGCCTGTTAACTACCACACATTTCTTCGAATGTTAGATAAATAGATATTCAAAATCAGAAAAGGCAATGTTACTAGCCATACAGCTGAATTATTGTAGCCCTGTTTGTGAATGCCGGAGTTCACATTTTGTGTAAAGATCAGGAAGTGCGTTCACTTTCTCTTAAATGACGGTAGAGCACAGGTTTATTGGTGAACAGTGAGCATAGAGTGTGGATACAAATGGACGTGGATAAAGGAGCAACAGCAGCACCAAAACTGAGCAAGGGCAATACTGCTGGAGAACCGAGTGCCCCCAAACCATTTGGCTGTGAAGGTTAGAAATGCCTCTGGTCCGCTTTAGCTTGTGCAGCTGGGTCTTACACAACACATAACCCCATCTGACCCTGCCCCTGCCAGTGTTTGTGGAGCTATATCTTTACCGAGATTAACTTTTTTTTCTTTAACGGTTTCTCCAAAGTACTTAGTACAATTTCGCGTTCAGCACGTGTCCCCTTCAGTCTATTGTGACCAGTTCAGCTACAGTTGTCCCCTGCTGTTGGATACCCTTCTGTGGTGCCTGTCGACCTGAAGCATGAGCAGTCCCTATGTGTCTTATTTAAGTGTTTGTGCAGCACCGAGTGCAATTTCATCCTTGAATAAAGTCCCTAGGTGCTACTGTAATACAAATAACACAGGAGTAGGTGGGTTCTTCAGAACCTAGAAAGATCACCTCCCTCGGTGCTGAAACGCAGTCCTCTCTAGGCCACAGCCATTCTCTGTTTACAGCTGTACTAGTCAAGAAAGGAAGCGAAAATATCCTTCACTTCAGGGTGAATTCAAGGAGGCAACTGTAATCTACCCAAGGGAAATCTGACCAGACTGCTGGGATAAATTCACAAGAAGTTCTTGGGATCTAATAGCCACCAGTACTCTGGGACATCACCTCCTACTGGACTGTACCCCCTAGCACGAACATGGGACACTGGTTCAGTGCTAAGCGTGCCGCCTACTGAAGTCTGAGTTCTCTAGTTTGACAGAATCCAAGAGCAGTAATAAGGGGAGAGGACTCTAGGACATGTGTGTCTAATGCCAAAGGAGTAACTGATAGTGTTAATGATTCGCTGTCAGTTCCAGTCATAGAGAATAAGGCCAGGGGGACCACCCGATCACAGTCTGATTTTCTGTACATGCCAGGCCACCACCACCACCCGCCCACTAAACCCAACAACCAAAATTAGACCTAAAGTATTACAGGCCCCAGGCACCTAGACTATTGTCTGCCACAGGCACAGAACAGAAGCGATCAAAATGCACCAATGCCTGAGGCCCCTGCAATGGCAGGGAATTGATTGAGCTATACCCAGATAATCCTGGCAAATGACCTGTGCCTCATGCTGCAGAGGAAGGTGAACTCCCCCAGCCCCACCACTGCAAGGTCACTGCCGCTCTGTCCTGGGGGAAAATTCCTTCCCAACCTCCCATGTGGCAGTCAGCCAGACCCTGAGCATGTGAGCAAGAACCAGCCAGCCAAGCACCTGAAGGAGAATGCTCAGTGCCGAATCAGAGCTTTGGCCCACCCGGGGTCCCCACCTAGTGTCTCATCTCCAGCCGTGGCCATCCCTGATGCTTCAGAGGAAGGAAGGGAGAAACGGCCAGAGGGGATTAGACAAATCACAGTCTGACTCTCTTAGAAATGCTGCAACATCCTCCTCTTCCAAAAACATTTCATCATAGCAAGAAGGATGTGTACAACACTGCCTTCTATGCACCCCGCCCATATAGCTAAGAGAGCCCTTGTCACTCACCAATGGAAAAAAGATATATGCTGCAAGAAAGGAGGAACAAAAGAGGGGGAATTCCAAGCATATGAGCCTCCTGTGAAAAATGACTAATTAAATGACACTGGTAGTTCAACAATCGATCTTGTTTTAATGAGAAAATATTTTAGGAGCCCTTTGGTTTGCCACATTTAAAAACCAGGAGCATACGAATGGACACTGGGACCTATATTTTGTTATTTCTTAGATGTAAAGTTAATTTCAGGGGCAAATTTCAAAAACAGTGCCTGCAGTGATAATGCCTAGCACTTACAGGCCTTCTGTGTGTTCAAAGCACTGTACAAACACTAACCAGGTCTGAAAAAAGCCCACTGAGGTAGGAAAGGAAGTACTGTATTGGGACAAACTAATCAAAGCTGCGGCAGGGGAAGTGTAAAGCATACCCTCCTGAGCCAGCAACGCCCATAGAACCCTATGGAAGTAGAAGCGGTTTCTGATTCTGCCCTTTGGCAGGAGGTTGAATTCCCCCCAGAGTACTTCTCCCAGTATAGAGCAGTATAACAGGAAGGTGGTGGTTGCCTGAAACTTCCCATCCTATTAGCAGGTGTTGATTCAGCTAGCAAATGTTAAGTGGGTTCTACTGACTCACTGATGTGGGTGGGTCATTATTCCACTTGAATATAAGAGAGGTGGCGGGTAGTTGTCTGGAGGAGCTAGGATTTGGGTTGAGCTACCCAGTGGGAGTAAACCTACAAGCCTGGGGAGACTGTTTAAACTGAACTTCACCTTATTGTTAATTGCTGTGTTGATAAAAGCAAATCCTAGGAAGGGGGTGAGTTTGGACTCCACATAAGGTGTGAACTATCTGAGAGCAAAGTAGTAAAGGTTCATGTTCTCAGGGAGACATGGCATCAATAGATTTTTTAGCTGCCCTACCTACATCCTCCTTGGTCTACTTTTAGAGCTATGTTGCCCCTCATGGTTCTTCCCCGAGTATGAAGGCCACTATGAAAGCTTTGTGCCAATACAACCTTCCTCCCCTCTCCCCCACCAGCTGCAATTTACACCAGCAAGGTACTCTCAAACCATTAATAGTGGCATATGATGGAGATGGCACATAACCTCCATTTTATACATAGGAAAACTGAGGCAGAGATGTGCAGGGACTTGTCTCAGCCCCCTAATAAGTCAATGGCAGTTAAGATAGAAATTCCTGAGTTGTCCACTCCCAATGTGGTTCATTCCTCCTGATGAGGCTGCCTCTGGCTTGGGGCATCATCAGAAGGGATGATCCTGTAACAGCAACTGCTAGCCTGGATCCTATGGAATCATATTGAAGTCAATGCAAGATTGAGCCCTAAGCCACGGCTTGCTCTGTCTTTTTAGTGATTTTAGCACAATCTTAAGATTGCTCAGCCTGTATCAAGTGCAGTATGACTCTCTAAAGGAGTTTGGAGTATTCTGCCTCCCCAAGGTCAAAAATAGCCTGAATTTGCTGACTTTCTGGGCATGCTGCAAAGCCCATCTGTTTGATTGGGCCTTGGTGGATGGCTGAGGCCACTCAGAGTGGGATTTCTATTTAGCAGGAAAGTGCAATGGGGGATTTAAGTTGTGTTGGTCATATGACTGGGGATCCAGGTTTGTGTGGTACAAAGAAGTGGTTCTGCTTTGGTTAATCTTTACTTTGTATTTCCTGGTTTTGTGTCCGTCGCGCATCCAGGCCTCTGGATGGATAACCTTTGATGTGCAGTGTGTATAAGACCAAAATCTAGATAGCTATATAAAAGGGTAACACCTTGTATATTTTGAGAAGAACCAGCTCTATATTGGGCGGGGTAGGGTGAGGGGGGAGTACATACACAACATAAACAGACATTTCTCAAACTGAGGTGCCTGAACAGCTGCAGGGTAATATTTTTTAATATTTATACAGTGAAAACATGAAAAGGATTAACTAAAAGGAGAAACTTTTGATCTCATTCACTAATAACCATATCAAAAGCTCTTTTCAATGCCTTTTGTTGAAACATATAAAAGTCATGCACTCCCAGGCTCCTAGTTAAATACAATCACAGTTCATGGGCCAAATTGTTGCCCATTGTAAGCAACACCAAGTCTGAATTTGATCTATATGTTTAAAGAGATGCTTTTATCATCATGGCTGCTTTAGGTTCCAAGAAGAAATTGGATGAACATGTTTCAAAAACTGTGAATACCTTTGAACAAAGAGGCTAGTCCACAACTAAGGTAAACGTTACCATGCTAATTACCCAAGGAAGCAGAGGAGTGAGACACCCTGGATAATACCTGAAATGGAGATGTAATAAAAAAGTCTTAATCAGAAAAAGATATAGATGAACCCTTTCTATTAAATACTTAAAATTATCTTTTTGGATGTGAAATTTCAGTTTGCTATAAACACTCAGCTGTTGGTTTTAGTGTTTATTCAGCCCAAGATTCGGTTCTTTCCTTATAAATGAGAAACATCCTCCAGTTATTATAATGGTAAAACTTCGGTGTCTACTGAAAACAAAATGACACAAATGAAAAAAAAAACCACTTAATTCTCTCCTCCTGACCTGAACCAAGGGATTCAAATCTGGAAAGAAAAGAGTTTTCCTACCCTGATGGTTATTTTTTAATTGTAGTTGAGTGACTCTGAGAAAGGCAGGACTAATGTTATTATTGTTCCTTGTATTTGTATTATGCTATTAGCTAGACGCTTCAGCTGAGATCAGAGCCCCATTGTGCTCCGTGCTGTACAAGCACACAGTAAGAGACAGTTCCTGCCCCATAGAGCTTACTGTCTAAATAAACAAGACAGGCAAGTGATGGGAGGGGAAACCAAAGCACAGAGAGATGAACTGACATGATCAGTCATGTTACAGGCATGTATACAGGAGTCTGCATACCTGTCAGGTGCCAGTAGATGGTTCTCAAGAATCTGTAGCCTAATTACTAGGTTTTGTAAGACCAACACAATTTCTCGTTATTTACTGCAAATGGCTTCTTCTGGCTGCTCTTTACATCATCTTTACATTAACAGGATGGGAAAAGTAAAACAGCTTTGATTACTTTAATTTTCATTGTGGCTGATCAGAGGCATTTCAGCAATGCCTGGGAGCAAGACTCCACTCCTTGCTGCAGGGCAAACACATGGGGATAGCTGTGAAAACTTGCACAAGACCATGTAGCAGGCAAGAACTAGGAATGCAACCGAGATCTCCTGAGTTCCACAGTAGCATCCTAGCCGCTGCACTGCAGTGCCTCTCAGCATGGTCTTCTAGCTTGTTCTCTCCTCCCATGTGACACCTGTGATCATCCTTAACCTCTCAGGTCAGTAAAAGTAACACTGAACCTTTCACTAGACACTGGATCCAGCATCTCCTTACTCACAGGTGACCCAGGTACAAAACCTAAAAAGGTGTGTAATCAATCTCCTGCATTTTCTCAGTCCTTTGGATGTACCTACCTAAACAATCAGCCCTTGCTGACTTTAGTTAATTTCAAACCTCTCTTTGAGAGAGTCATAGGAGCTTGCAAGCTCTCTGGCTTGAGATCAGCAGTTCCTTTACAAGATCTCTGACTGAGCTGTCTTGCTCCAAAGCAGAGAGGCTTTGCCCAAAACAAGTGTTACAACCTAGCCCAGTAGCACTCTGTACAGTGACTAGTCTGTTGGCAGGAATGGAAGAAAGGGTGGGTCAGCAAGGAAAGCTACCTCTTGGAGCATAGGTGCTGGAACTAGCTGTGCAGGGGGTGCTACAAAACCCCCTGGCTTGAAGTGGTTTCCATCATCTACAGGGCTTACAATTTGGTTCAGTCGCTCTCAGCATCCCCACTGTACAAACTGTTCCAGCGCCCCTGTCTTGGATGTCAGAAAGTATAGAGGATAACGTGAGAACTGCTGAAAGCCAAGCAGAGCTGGACCTTGCAAAGGAAATTAAAACCAATGGAAAAAGATTCTTTAGCCCTATAAATAAAAAGAAAACAAGGAAAGAAGAAGTGGGATTGCTAACCACTGAGGATGGGTTGGACATTAAAGATAACTTAGAGATGGCCCAACACCTAAACAAATAATTTGCCTCAGTTGTTAATCAGAGTAATGAGGAGCTTGGGACAGTTGCAGGGTGGCCGATGGAAACGAGGATATGGAAATTACCATATCTGAGGTGGAAGCCAAACTCAAACAGCTTAATGGGACCAGATACTGTCCATTCAAGAATATTAAAGGGACTGGCACATGAAATTGCAAGCCCAATAGCAAGGATTTTTAATGAATCCGTAAACTCAGGGATTGTACCGTATGATTGGAGAGTTGCAAATATAATACCCATATTTAAAAAATGGGGGAAAAAAGTGATTTGGGAAACGACAAGCCTGTTAATTTGACCTCAGTTGTATGCAAGATCTTAGGTCAAATTTTGAAAGATAGAGTAGTTAAGGACATAACGGTCAATAATTGGGATAAAATGCAACATGGTTTTATGAAACATAGATCATGCCAGACCAACTTGATCTCTTTATTTGAGATAACAGCTTTATTAGACAAAGAAAATGCAGTAGATCTAATCTACCTGGATTTCAGTAAAGCATTGGATACAGTTCAACATGTGAAATTATAAATTAAATTGGAGAAGATGGAGATTAATACTAGAATTAATAAGTGGGTAAAGAACTGGTTAAAGGGGAGACCAACATGGGTCATGCTGGAGGTGAACTGTCAGGCTGGACGCAGGTTACTAGTGGAGTTCCTTGAGGATTGGTTTTGGAACCAATCTGATTTAAACATTTTCATTAATGACCTTGGCACAAAAAGTGTGAGTGTGCTAATAAAATTGGCAAATGAGATGCAGTTGAGAAGTATTGCTAATCTGAAGGAGAACCAGAATATCAAACAAGAAGATTTGGATGACCTTGAAAACTGAAGTAATAGAAATGGGACGGCATTTAATAGTACAAAGTGCAAGGTCATGGACATAGGAACTAACAACAGGAATTTTTAATATAAATTGGGGATTTTTCATTTGGAAGTGACACAGGAGGAGAAAGACCTGAGTGTATTGGTTGATCACAAGATGACTGTGAGCTGCCGATGTGATGCAACAATGAAAAAGGCTAATGCAATCCTAGGATGTATCAGTCAAGGTTTTTCCAGTAGAGATAGGGAAGTGTTATTTCCATTATACAAGGCACTAGTGAGACCTCATTTGGAATATTATGTGCAATTTTGGTCTTCCATTTTTAATAAAGTTGAATTCAAAGTGGAACAGGTGCAGAGAGGGGCTACTAGGCTGATCAGAGAAATGGGGAACCTATTTTATGAGAGGAGACTCAAGGAGCTTGGCTTGTTTAGCTTAATGAAACAAAAGCTGAGGGGAAATATGATTGCTCTCTATAAATACAGTAGAGGTACAAACATCAAGGAAGGAGAGGAGTTATTTAAGTTAAGGACCAATGTTGGCCCAAGAACAAATGGTTGTGAACTGATCATCAACAAGTTTAGGCTTGAAATTAGATGAAGATTTCTAACCATCACAGGAATGAAATTCTGGAAAAGCCTTCCAGTGGGATTACTGGGGGCAAAAAACCTAACTTGTTTCAAGACTGTGCTTGATATGTTTATGGAGGGGGCTGGTGCAGTGAGGTAGCCTATAATGGCATATGGCCCATCCGCGACTGCTATTAGGAAATATCTCCAGCAACTGGAGATGGGACACTAGATGGGGACAGAATACTACAAAGAATTATTTCCTGGGTGTCTGGCTGGTGGGACTTGCCCACATGCTCAGGGTCAAACTGATCACCATATCTGGGGTTGGGAAGGAATTTTCCTCCTTGTCAGATTGGCCGAGACCCTGGAGTGGTTGGGGGGGGGGGGAGGGGGAGGCGGGTCTTCCTCTGCAGTGTGGGGCCCGGGGCCCCTTGCTGGTATGAACTAGAGTAAATTCTCTATAATTTGAAATCTTTAAATTAAGATTTGTGGATTTCAGTATCTCAGCCAGAGGTTATAGGCCTATTGCAGGAATGGGTGGGTGAGGTTCTGTGGCCTGCAGCCTGCAGGAGATCAGACTTGATCATGATGGGCTCGTCTGGGTTTAAAGTTTACGAGAATTCTTACATAATTTAAAAGAAAAGAGCTTTTCTTTAGGTATTATGGACCAGCCTATAAATACGTAATAGAGAATTATATCCTTATTATACAATTCTATGAGATGGTTATAAGAACCAATTCATCTCTGTGCAACTCGCTAGGGTTAGAGAGCAGTTTCTGTAGAACTCTATTGGCTTTATCCCTATTAAATTCCAGAGGTGACACGAAACTGTGAATGGTGGGAGGGGCACAATTAAAAGGTATGGGGGGGCACGTGACCACCCCACATGTTGCTTCTACATCCACCCCCTGACTCACCTCAGCGGGCAGTCTGCAAAGCAGGCAGTGGGAAGCTCTGGACTCCAGCAGCAGGGAAGAAGAAGCAGACTCATGTAGCGGGGGAAGAGGAGGGCTTGGTGGACACATGGTGAGTGCCGCTGCCAGGGAGAGATGCTGCCTCCTCACTGCTGGGCATCCCCGCGAGAGGCATCCCGAGAAATTGGGGGTGGTGGGGAGGAGGCGGCATTGAGCATGTGTCCCCACACACCCCCTCCCCAACATGTCACCTCTGTTACATTCTATAGGTTGGAGTGCGCCTGTGCCTGGCCCCTGTGCTGGAGGGGAAGGCAGGTCTACCCATCCCAGCATCTGCCCATCCAGGCCTGAGCTTGCCCTCTACTTCTCTGGGGAACACACACCTCCCAGTAGGGTGACCAGATGTCCCGATTTTATAGGAACAGTCCCGATTTTTGGGTCTTTTTCTTATGTAGGCTCCTATTACACCCCCCCACCCCAATCTCCTGTCCTGATTTTTCACATTTGCTGTCTGGTCTCCCTACCTCCCACGTTCCAAACAACATTTGCCCTCTCAAAGTCTGGTTTACTACAACGTACTAAAAGATGAACAAAATCATTTTTTCCTGGTTTCACAAGTAACCCATTCCCTGTAGTCCTCTGTGACTTTGGACTGCAGATCTCTCCAAATGTAAGAAAAGCAGCACCTCTTACAGTAAGCACTGCTGCTGGGCTGCTGTCACATGACCCCTCCTGGCTATCTTTTGTAATGGTTACAAACAGCTGCTGCCACTCCTGGGGCAGAAGAGTTAGCTTTTCCTCCGCTAGTTTAGGGATAGGGTCTGTGCACTTTGTTGCGTAGCCAGGGGATGAGCAGGGGGAGCGGCCGCTCCCCCTCTGAGCAGAAGCGGCGCCTTAAAAAGGAAGCGGCGCCTTTTTTTAGCAGCGCTAAAAAAGGCGCTGCTTCTTTTTAAGCGCCGCTTCTTGCACTCACCTGGCAGCGCTCCGGGTCTTTGGCGGCATTTCGGCGGCGGGTACCACCGAAGACCCAGAGTGAGTGAGGACCCGCCTCCAAAGTGCCGCCGAAGACCCGGAGCGCCGCCGGGGGAGTACAGAGGGAGGCGCCTTTTTATAGCACCGCTCCCCCTGCACTCCGGACCTGCCTGCGCTACTGCCACGAGGAGTGTGGATGTCAGCAGTGGATGTCATGGAGAGAAGCCTGGCTCCTTGCCAACTAAGGGGTGGGGTCTTCACACCCATCACACTGCCTTATAGGGGCCAGCCAGAATCTTGCCTTAAATATATAAATATCAGAGCTGGTTGAAAATGGTTTTAAAAATCTGATATTTCAACAAAAAATGGCAAAAATACAGAACATTTTTCTTCAGGTTTTTCCCCCATCTCTAATAAATGTAATGACTGGGATGCCAGATCGCCATCCAAACCCCCATCGCAGCAGGGACAATGTTCTCATTTTTTGCAAGACAATGCGCCCAGTTCTTATTTACACAAGGCCCTTTTACGCCACTCTGATAAAGGGGACTTTATAGGCACTTGAGGTCCCTCTATGCTGTCAGAGTGGTGGAAAAGGGCCTTATTGTAAATGAGAATCAGTCCCAATGGAACTTGGATTAAGTCAGTTGGAAAACTCATTTATTTCAATGGAATCAGGATTTGGATCTCAGAAATTTGTAGATCATAAGGAGAAACTTGAGCCCATAGTGAAGGCAATTGAACTCAAGTACAAGAGGACTTCCCCCTTGTTACTATTGTGTTCTGTGCTGTACTGACTGTTCAGTACAATCATTTTCCATAAAGATTAGGTAAAGTCAAATATTTCTGAGGCTCTTTATCATGTGTGAAATCTCTTTATCCATAGAATGCATTAGTATTTCTCTCTAAACCAACCAATACACTAAAGCAGAACTCAAAAACTTTACCTTCCAGCTGTTGCTGCTTAGCTGCTCTCCTCTCTACTTAAAAACTTTTTTTTAAGGCGAGAGCCTGAGAGAGGTCAGTTGGAGCATAAGTGCTCTGCTTTTTTCTTTCATTAGCACAAGTGATGGCTACCCATGGATTCAAATTTGTTTCAGCTCTTACTAGAAGCTCTTTGCAACATAAAGCACGGATTGATTGTCGGTGAAGAGGTTCTGGAATAATAAAGACAGAAGTCATACACTAAAGGTTCTGACATGTGATCTGACAGAGGTGATGTCACTAGCAGCTGACCTATCATAAGACCTTAGGAAAAAAGCCAATGGGAGTCTTATTTTTGAGTTTCTAGTGCACAGCTCCCTGCTAGTTTGCGCTTGGAAACAGATTGACTAACATAATAGAGTGATTTTGTAATCTGTCATAATACCATAAGCTACAGATCCACAGACTTTGACCCCTCACAGGTATAATAAGACCTTTTATTCAGCTGCACATGCTCTCTCGATGACGGGGGGGGGGGGGGGGGGGGAGCTTTTTCTAATTATATATCCAAAGCATATGTTTTGCCCAGAAACAAAGCATTATATTCATTAGTAAAATCCTATAAGCTAGATTCTTTTTATTAGCCAGTTAACTAATTGACAGTACAGAACTTGTATTACTATCATGCTGCAAAACCATGCAGTCACTTAATCTGACATCTTTATTAAAATTATAGGAGTGCCCCTCAATGCCACTATGGTTAAGGATCTGTCAGCATTTCCATTATAAACTGTGTTTAGGAGTTTATAGCTGAGCGGTAAAAATTCAGCCTAGCAATAATTTATTTATTTTTTAAGGCTGGGGCAGGGAGAGATTGTTAGGGGTTTTTTTTAAACAAAAAATCTGTTTAATCTATTTTAAGTTGTAGAAGTTTGGAAGTTAACTTTTTTTCACTCAGTGTTGTCACATGCATAGCATTACACAATGGAAGGAGTAATTTCAACTACTCAGAGTAACTGTAGCCACTCAGGAGAAAGACCTGAGCCTCATTGTTGAGATCTCTATGCAGGTCTCTGCTCACTATGCAGTGGTGGTTAAAAAAAGGCAAACCAATGTCAAGATGCATAAGGAACGGTTTAAAGAATAATACTGAAAGTATTATAATGCCATTGTATAAATGTTTGCATCAGATGGTCTCACCTCATCTGAGTAGTGATTCTCCATGATGGTCCGTGTTTTAAAAGGCCGTGGTTGCAAAAATATGTTACAACGTGTAGTGTGACTCTGTGATGAGTAATCATAAGGATTCTATAGGCGCAAACTGTGCCCTCAGCTACCTGTACAGCCCCAGAATTAGGCCTACAGAATAAAGTGGTGCTGATACATGGGTCAGGGAGAACACCGCTTGACTTTCAGATGCCAGGAGGAGTTTGCAGGACTGGCAGTTACGAAAAAACATCTGCTTACTTGTACACTGAACATATCCAATCTGGAAATCAAAAGCAAATAAATATGGAACCTCACAATAATATATTTGAGTCATTTTGGGATTTAAAAAAGAAAGCACTTTCAAATTGGCTGAAAGGGAGGGGAATAGCTTTAAAATACTGTCCCACAGAATGTAGAAATGGTTCGGCCTACGTAACTCCCACTAAGTTCAATGAAAGTTTTGCATGTAGCAGGACTGCAGGATTGGGCCAAAGCTGTATTTTGTTCACTGAAGTGGATTGAATCAAAATATGGCCACTGCACAAAGGCGGAGAGTATAGTAATAAATATCCTCAGGAGCTGTCAGCTGGTTTGTAATGAACTAGGGGGGTTTGTGTACCACTCCCCCCTGCTGGATGGAATATATACAATTTGCTCAAGTTTTTATCATCCAGGGGCTGAACTAGAGCAGCTGCTCCATTAGTTCACTGAACAGAATATTATGTTCTGTCACTAAAGGTCATCAGTCCTATTCCTAATACCCTGTGTACACATTTCACTGCCGACCCTGGTGTCTCTGCACGTAGGTAGCTATAAACCATTGCTGCTTTGTTTTTTGTAGTCTGTCTCTAACTCTGTAAAGATATTGACTCCTCACTAATAAATCCTGTTGCTGCTACTCTGGTCCTACACTGGGAGTATAATAGTCTGAACTGCTGCCATGGTAAATCAACTCAGTTTCAGAGCTCTTGTTGGCTCTGCAGTGGAGTGTCTTACAAAAGAGGGTTTCATATTATCTAAATTGTGAATACAGATTTGCTAAAGCTTTAGGGGATCCAAAGGTCTGGTGGAGCAACATGTGAAAGTGAAATGGAATTGCAGGCACAGTATGTCAGATCTTGGGGGAGGAGTGGTGCTATCTCTTCACCAGCTTCAACAAAAATTAGCTCAGGAGGAAAGGGGGAGAATTCAGTGTGGGCAGAGAGAAGTACAGAAGACCTCCTCCCCAAGGACATAAAGGGGGAAAGATTGTATTGTGGTATGGGACAAAGAGTCAGGAGATCTGTTCAAAGTTCTGGAATAGTTTTCCTGCTTCTTTCTCTCTTGATGTATGAATTTAAAATGTGGCTCTCCTCTGAAAAGTCATTCTGTAAAAAAATAAAAAAAATAAAAAATCCAACCCACTTTCTCATAACTTTGCTGCTTGGGAGTAAATACTTATTTTTGTCACAGAGATGACTGAGTACATGCAGGGAGCAGATCTGCTGAGCAAGAAGATGCCATTTTTACAGTCACTTTTTTGGCTGTAAGTCCACTTTAATATTTGTTGAATTTAGTTTTTTAAATAAATATTTTTCCTCAATTCCCCTTCAGACTCTGCAACAACTTTAAATCCAGGCACAAAGACTTTACCCCTTGTGTATAAAGCAGATTTAGTGCTGTTAGTAAAAATAGAGAGGATAGATAAGTAAGAGAATTGTAATATAACTGAGTCTGTAAGTCATTAACAAAACATGTTAAAACCCTTCTGACAACCACATACATAATGCAAACTCTTATGAATGACATAATGGTCCCAGTCCTATAGTCTTTTCTCAGGCAAAACTCCCACTGATATCAATCAGACATTGATGTCACTGAAAGTTTTGCCTGATTAAGGACTATAGAACTGGGCACACCGAGAAGTAAATAAAATGCATGAAAGAACACTTGTTTAAAAAACAACAACTAGAGTAATGCCTGTAAACATTGTAGTGTTACCTTATTCTAAGATGTGGTGTTTTGGATCAATACTGTGGAGTGGCCAATAACATCATGATTCCCAAGCACTTTTGGTGTAGCAGTGGAGTAAACAATACCTCTAATACTAAATTGGAGGTAAAAAATATTGGGTGATAACCTTTTTTTTAAAAAAAAAGTTATTTTGTGAGTCTCTGTGCAAAGACCATTTGAGTTCTAAACCTTATAATCAGCTTGGAAAATATTTTAACCAACAGGGATCTTAGTGACTGACTCAGTTATGTCTTCCCCAATTCATAGGGTCAATCATCAAAACAGATATTGTTAGAGGGACTTTGAATGCCCAGTATTTATCAGTAACATACAATTTAATGCCCAATTTTAAAGATTATATTATTTAATAATTTTAGACCAGATTAAAAACGATGGCTTAAATTTGTTAATTTAAAGAAATAAGAGAAACTGAGAAAAAAGGCTTTTCAGATAATCCACTTACTGCATCATTGCTGTGCCTATCCTCATAATACTCTTGAGTCCCAGTTGCTGGATTTAACCACAACCCTTGTTAATTTCCAGAGAAGCAGCAGTGGCCTCTTCAGCTTCTACTGTTGTTGTTTACAATATTACTGTTCTGTTCCAACTCTTTTTAAACACTTCAGCAAATCCACCTCTTCAAGTGCACAACCCTTACTGGGGTATTAAACTCATTCTCTGGGGAAGCTGCTCTCTTTGTGGGTGAGAAGGAAAGGGGAGAGGGAGAGTTAGTTCCCCCCTGCCAATGTCTGATGAAGCTGGAGAAAGACCTCACTTGATTGACGAAAAAAAAAGGGCAAAGAGAGAAACATCACTATAAACTCCCAGGGGAACATGATACTGCCAGCACTTTGGGCCGAGGCCAATGATAAAAATATCAGTTAAAGGAACACTGGACTAAATTCTCCCATCCCATAGAAAAAAACCCACTGGAACGGGGAAAGTACTCAAATTCAGACCAGATTCATTTTTGATGTAACTCAGAGGACTTTGATGGTGTTACACCTGCGATGAATTTGCCCCTTGAGTTTCAGTTTGGAGATTTAGAGGGATTCTCTTCCTCAGGAAGAGTGGTTCATGTGGCAGTGCTGAGAGGTAGGGATAGGAGTAACCTTGCAAATTGAGAAGTATATAGAGCATCCTGCCCTAAACTCTGCAGATTCTGGAACAATTATTAGGTGTGTTGGCCCCTCCCAGGTCTCTCCCTTCCTCCTGGCAGCATAGTATACCCAAGACCAGGAGCATTATTGTAACTGGATCCCATACTGTGGGTGCCCACTGTCCCCCTCTGCAGATGCAACATTAGTTGCTAGCAGGTTAGTAGGGGAGCATGCTGCACAGAGCAGCTGTTTTCTTGACTTTGCCAGTCTCTCTACCTAGGGACACCCCTAATTTCCTGTTGTATGTAACCACACATTTGAATTGAGGAGTTTCTACAGGCTATGGGGACTATGTCATGGAATTTCTGTTTCCCCACTTCCACATGCTGTTTTGCTACCCCCTCTTCCACTGGCAGCAGGACTGGCTGAATCACCCTGTCAACCCATGGAAATTTCACCAGCCCACAGGGAACTGCGCAAAGGAGCGCTCCAGACCCTTTTCCTTCCTACACTGGCTTCACCTCTAGCTGTAGCCAAAGCACGGGGGTATCTGCAGAGTACTGGTGGAGGCGGGAGTGATGCTATGAATGTGGTACTCCTGTGCAAACTCTAAGACAGGCCAATGAGGGCACAACTCTAGTTCAGTCTTGATCACCTCACCATTTAATCCATGGCTTCTTTGCTAAGAATGCCAGCAATGGTGTCAATTACTATGGTGATGTTCTTAGTGATGTGAACACCTGTCCAACTGGAACTGGTCTGAGACATATTCCCCCTACGGGACAGTACATTTCCCTTCATAAAGGTTTTTCTTCCAAAATTTTGAGTTAATCCCATGGAATGCCTTATGACCAAGACTTTTTTCCCTCATTCCATGTCACTAGACATGCACACAGACATTTCTAAAATAGACCAAATACAAAGGTTCTTAAGTACTGCTGCATGCATAATACAGGTGCCACTGAGTCCTGATGAAGGTGCAGAACAAAGACCATATTTTGCACTGCCACTGAAAATCACTAATTGCCTGAGGCAAATCCCTGATTATATATACTGTACTGTCTCTACAGTCCTTCTACCAGCTGTAGTTTATCACTGGTTACAGGTGCTTCTGAAGCTCCTACAAAGCTCCTGTTGGTAATTTCCATTTCAATAATAAACATGTCATACAAATCTGTTGGGGTTTCTTCTCTTCTCCTTACCTAAATATAAAATGAATATTAAAGTTCTTCCTTTTTATACAATGCACTTGCACTAACCCAGGTATAGTAGGTACATTAACCCAGATTCAATAGGTTTATATGATGTATTACTAGGTTTTTGAAACTAGAATCATTATAGAGCTGACCAGTTGTTTGAAATCCATCATCTTCCTTTGACTTTTTTAGCAGTGGCACGAGATTGAAAGTTTTAAATTTTATATTGTTTTATTGCCATCTGCTGGTCATTTACAACCCTGGAAAACTCCTGCTGTTGCAGGATTCAGTAGCACTTTCTTGTAGTTACTTTTGAAGGTGGTCATTAGATCATAGAAGTTAAACGTAGTGGCATAAAAGCTGAGTGTGTGTGACACAGAGGCCCACTGATGCCAACTGGCAAAGGGGTTACTATTCTTTACAAACAATTCTTGTCACAGACCTGGCAAACTCACTACACCTAATACCTCACTTTATGGTATTTATCCATAAAGGGTAGCATATGAGGCCCCTACTGGAAGCTTGTAACTTATGGATACTCATAATCATTGTGAGGTGTGTGTACAGGTAATATTTATGGAATAATGTCACTATATTGAAAATTATGCAAGTGTGTCACCAAGGAATCATATGTTATGATGATGGCTCATTCACTATGAAAGGAGCCGTCATTATCCCTCTCTGGCTAGCTGATTATGTAATGTATTGCTCAGTTGTCTACTTTTGCACCAATCCAGAAAAGTCAACGGAGAACCATCAAAGACAAACTATAAACATCAAAACCACTTGGCAGTGAAAAGGAACTATGATATTGAGGGGATCACCCTGCCTGTGAATACAGACAAAAGACTGATTCAGTATATCGCAGGCTGGAGAAAGACATCCTGGATCCATTCACTGAGGCATACCTTGAAACAGTAGGGATGCTTCATGAATGATGGCATCCTGGCCCCTTGGGGCTAGCAAATTCTGCAAAAGACTTAACTTTGGGGTGATCATCTACTTTATTAGTTAGGAAAGTAACTATTAAGAACTGTAGGCTCTAGTTTGCATTATATGATTTTGTTTTGTATAACTGGTTGCTTCTGACACTCCCACTTGTGTCTATTTGAATGTCTATTCTTTCTTTAAATAAATATCCTTTTAACTCAAATGCTGTATGTGACAAAGGAGCCATGGGCTAAAGGAAAACAGGTAAACTGCAGTACAGTATTCCTTTGGGAATGGAGTATCTGGGATTTCTGTGGGTATCCAGGGATCAGGGGCTGGATACCACAGGGGGACACTTTGAAGTAGGGTGACCAGATTTCCCGATTTTATAGGGACAGTCCCGATTTTGGGGTTTTTTTCTTATATAAGTTCCTATTACCCCCCACCCCCTGTCCCGATTTTTCACATTTGCTGTCTGGTCACCCTACTTTGAAGGGACTTGTGGGTGGGGATGCATGTATTATCCATTGACAGAGCTGATTAGTCCAGAGGGGAGTGCTTGAGTGGCTGACAGGCTGGTTGCGTTAGGGAGCTAACACCCAGCTGCCACAGGCAAGACTCCCTCATGCTGGAAGAAGGTGATAACAAGGTGACTCACAGCCCTCGGTGCCTCAAAAAGTGTCACAGTGTAACCTCTCAATAAGAGGGGTATCTGTTGGATTGTCATTTCCATCCCACTATTTGTAAGCTCTTCCTGCAACCCCTGAGCCAGGAAAATCCGCTCCCATCCGTCATTTTACATACACCTTGTATTTATGTACTCACTCTGTGTCACTGTAGAGGTATTCCTTCTCTCATGGTTAGTAGCCTGTGCTATTGCACACGTGTAATTCTAAAGGTCATGTATCAGAGGGGTAGCCGTGTTAGTCTGGATCTGTAGAAGTGACAAAGAGTCCTGTGGCACCTTATAGACTAACAGACGTATTGGAGCATAAGCTTTTGTGGGTGAACTTATCTCTAGCCTGATTCTTCCCTGCATATTTATACCTGCCCCTGGACATTTCCACTGCATGCATCTGAAGAAGTGGGTATTCACCCATGAAAACTTATGCTCCAATACATCTGTTAGTTTATAAGGTGCCACAGGACTCTTTGTCGCTTCAAAAGGTCATGTGCAAAAAAGCTGAAAATGGCTGAGAACTTAAAATTGGACAGTAACAGACCATGAAACCTAGTAATGATTGAACCTGGTGATACAGTATTGTAAATAAAAAGAATTCGCGACCATGCTTGTAGCTATTTCCATCACTTCACACTGGCTCAACAGACATTCTAGGCTTTAGAGTGATGTTTGGGGCTACTGTGTGTGCTAGCTGTATTGATTTGTGTGTGGGTTGTGAGAATTATGTTGATTTGTGAAGATGGAGAATGAGGGGTATGTGCTGTGGTGAGCAGCTGTGTGAGGTTGGGGCTATTGTGTATGCTGGCTTTGTTGTTGTTTGGGTGGTTGTGTTGATCTGTGTCTAAGGAGGATTGTGCTGGGAGATCTGAGTGTGTGGCAGTTGGGCCAAGTTATTCACCATCTGTGCTGTTTCCCTCATACAATCAATGAAACTAGTGCATGAAAATTAGCTGTAAAGACGGTGTTTCGTTACCTCTTATTACAATGGTCTAGGACAGTGGTTCTCAACCAGGGGTAGGTGTCCCCTAGGGATATGCAGAGGTCTTCCAGGGGGTGTGACGCTGTTCCCCATAAAACTTTATGGGGAGATGCTTATAAATGTATATATGTAACTAGAATATGTTTTATGCTACATGTGCCATGTAACATATCTCTGTGAAAGTTATGACCTACTGAATGTATTCCTCCTGTTTGTATGCATGTATCATTGTTGTAGTTGAAGTTATGAATATCGGTTGGGACAGAAAAGGAAATCAAATAAGTAAGAGTGAAGATCGGGGAAGCTGGGAAAGTTTCTTAACTGAAGAGCTCCTGATCTGAGTGCAGTCCAGTTTCAGTGAACTGCAGAGGGGCGTGGCCCAGCACCAGACCGCAATAAGATGTCTGTAAGCGAGGCCACGGTAAAACTGGACCTTGCCAGACTCGAAATAACAGAGAAAGAAAACGAACATCGGCGACGAATCGAATTACGCACGCTGGAAATTAGTGCAGAGACAGAAGCCCACAAGAGAGCTATGGAAGCAGAAAGAATCCGGGAGGAGGCGGCCCACAAGAGAGCTATGGAAGCAGAGGAGCTGGCCCACAAGAGAGCTATGGAAGCAGAAAGAATCAGGGAGGAGGCGGCCCACAAGAGAGCTATGGAAGCAGAGGAGGCGGCCCACAAGAGAGCTATGGAGGCCCAGAAGCATGAACTGGCTGTTGCAGAGTTGAAGAGTCGAAACCCTTCAGCGGCCAGCTCCGCTTCCCCCAAAATCCCCAAATGGGAGCGTCTATGCCCCCAGTATGATGAATCCAAGGATATAGCCGAATATTTTATCACCTTCGAGAGACTGTGCTCCCTCCATGCGATCCCTGAAGATCAAAAAATGACCACCTTGATAGCCAAACTGACTGGCAGAGCTCTGGACATATTCAATAAGATGCCCATTGGGGATGCCTCCAATTATGGTAAATTTAAGGAACTGGTTTTGAAACAGTTTCAGGTTACACCTGAAACCTACAGGGTTAAATTCAGGAGTCTTAAGAGGGGAGATGGATTAAGTAATGTGGCTTATGCAAATGAAATGACAGTTCTGGTAGATAAGTGGGTGAGGGGAAAAGACATTACAAGCTTTGAAGGGATGTGTGATTTGGTTGCTCAGGAACAATTCCTGAATATGTGCAGTGATGATGTAAAACAGTACTTGTGGGACAAACAGGTAAAAGCAGTTAGTGAATTAGCTGGGTTTGCAGACTCTTATGAGCAGGCGCAAGCTGCAATTAAGCATAAACCACTGGCAGAGGGGTACAGGGTCGAAGGAAAACAGAGTCACCGTGTTACCCCTGGGAAAAAGGAGGCTGGGCGCTCACCTCCCCATTCCCCTAGTACTCGTCCCAAATTCCCTGTACAATCAGAGGAGCCCAGGAGGTGCTATCAATGTAAGTCCACCGAGCACCTGAGAGATAAGTGTCCCCTGCTGAGTGAAAACAGGCATCAAGCGGCCCATGAAGCTGCTGCCTCTTTCCACACAGGGTTTGTGAAGTTGACTTCTACACCACCAAGCAGTGAGCATGTGCATGCTGTTAGACTGAATGGGAAGTTAATCACTGGGTTGAGAGATACAGGTGCTGAAATTTCTATAGTCAGGAGGGACCTGATCCAAGAGAAGGATTGGTTGCCGGGTAAAGTGGCAGAATTGGAGCTGGTGGGTGGCTATAAAGTCATTGCACCTCTGGCAAAAGTACACATGCAAACGGAAAACTTGCAGGCTACGCTAACTGTGGCAACAGTGTCACACAATTTTGCACCGTTTCTACTGGGAAATGATTTCTTTGCTGTGGCAGAATCTGTCCCAGGGCTGGGTGGCAGCAAGCAGGAACCTGGTGCTGAAAACCCCAGAGGGGGGGGCGAAGTCACAGGGACTGCAGCTGTGGTGGCAGGGGTGGCTGTGGCCAGTTCCTGTCCTGTAATCATCTCCCCGGGGGAGGGGAATGTTCTACCTCATAGCAAGGGGGGAATTTTGCGGGCCACTGAAGGGTCTATCTTAGCTTGCAGCTGGGAGCCCACAGCTGGACCAGGGTCACCTTCTCTTCAGGGGGACATGGGAGTGTCTGGCCCAGACAGAGGCCCAGGGAGGGAAGGTGAGGGGGGGCCGGAGAGCCCGCCCACCTTTTGTCAGGGGGATCTTGCCCAGGAGGAGCGTGAAAAGTCTGCATTTCAGATGCCAGACCCCTCTCCTGTGGATCAGGTTAGAATGGAAAGCTGGGGGTCAGACCTACTGGAGGGGGGAGTCCGTCCAGCTGACCTGTTGGGAACAGATACTGGGGTGTCCAAGAAAGAGATTGTTCTTGCTACACGGGTAGGAGGCAAACCTCTCTCTTCAAAGCAGAAGGGAGCGAGTCTCTGCATGGGTGAAGCCACACAAGGGGATGGGAACCAGCCCAGAGAAATTCCAGAGGGAGGGGCCGAGGGCAGGCCGGGTTGCAGCACACCCTTTCCTTGCCAGAACCTCAAACCCATGCCTGATTCAGGAGCCTGCTCCAAAGAGGTAGAAGAATCTGCATCAGAGTGCCTACCAGGATACGCAGACGGGTGGGTAATCCTGTGTCTTTCCCTACTTCATCTGTGGGTTATAACAAAGGAGTTAACACTGAGGGTCAACCCTTTCAAGATGGGGAACATACCTGATTGGTGGGAAAAACTGGTGTACATGCTTGGGATGGTGACCTCACGGTCGTACAAACATGTTACCTGTCGGCCTATATCGGGTAACCGGCTGGAAGCTTGGCACAACAGCAAAAGCACAACAGGCCCAGGCTGCTGTGTGAAAGGGGAAACCGAGGCACGCCGCCTCATGGCAAAGAGAGCTAAATGCCGAGGTTCCTACGCCTTAACAGGTATTGCTATCTGTATCTTGTTAGCAATACTACACCCCAACCCATTTTCAGGCGCCCGGGGACCAGGCACCTCGCATTTTGCTAAAACCATTACGAATGACACCATGTGGTGTGCCGGTACTGAAGGGGCTTTATGTGTACTGCCTCCGCCATGGACAGTGTCCAAGTCTCTGGCAGTAAGTTCAGGAGGAGGGTGTGACGCTGTTCCCCATAAAACTTTATGGGGAGATGCTTATAAATGTATATATGTAACTAGAATATGTTTTATGCTACATGTGCCATGTAACATATCTCTGTGAAAGTTATGACCTACTGAATTTATTCCTCCTGTTTGTATGCATGTATCATTGTTGTAGTTGAAGTTATGAATATCGGTTGTATTTCTTGAGAAAGGAATGTGCAGGTTAAGTGCCCAATCAAGAAGCACTTAACAGACAATAGAACTTGCAGTCACCAATCCACATTTGAACTTTGCCAGGAATGTGGCTGGTCTGGAACTGAGTTGGGCAGGTGACTGGTCCATGTGACCCCAACTCCATTTGGTAACTGGATGCTACACAGGGAGAGGGAGGGGTGTCCACCCAGAGGAGAAAATCTATTTAAACCCCGAGGAAACCCCTCCATTTTGTCTTGAGCTGGCTAAAGGAAGAAGCTCTCCACCCCCCAAGGAGACCTGAAAGAGACTGAACAGAGGACAAAGACATTAGGGGGGTGAGTGATTGTTGGACCCAGTGAGGGGTTTATCTGTACACAGGGTGATTAGACATAGAACTGCGTGTTCTCTTTTATTTTATTCGGTAATTCACTTTGTTCTGTTTGTCACTAATTGAACTCACTTACATCCTAATTTTTGTACTTATTAAAATCACTTTTTACTTATTAAGTTTCCTTGTGTACGCGTTAGTGCCTTGGGAAAGTGAACAGGTGTGCATACCTTTCTATCTTTGAAATAGAAAGCGAACTATTTATGAGTTTACCCTGTATAAGCTTTATACAGGGTAAAACGGATTCATTAAGGGTTTGAGCCTCCTTGGAGTTGAGCAACTGGGTGTCAAAGGCAAGAGCGCTTCCAGGGGCCTTACAGTGGTGAGTGGGCTTGGTTCGGACCTGGGTCTGTGTTTGCAGCAGATCAGTGGAATCTGGCTCAAAACAGACAGGATTCGGGAGTCCCAAGCTGGAAAAGGCCTGGAAGCAGGGGCAGAAGTAGCCTTGGCACACCAGGTGGCAGCACCAAGCAGGTCTCTGTGGCCCCAACCCGTCACAGGGGGTACATCAACTCATCTAGATATTTGCCTAGGTTTACAATAGGCTACATAAAAAGCACTAGCAAAGTCAGTGCAAACTAAAATTTCAGATAATGACTTGTTTATACTGCTCTATACATTGAAATGTAAGTACAATATTGTTACCTGAAATTGGGCCGAAATTTTGTTACCCGAAATTAAGCTTAGGGAGGACTAATGACCCACCAGAGTTTGGCAGAAAGCAGCACGTTTATTATACTGATAGCTAAGCTCAAAAGAAGGGGGCAGAGGGTCACACTCACACTCGCATACTCACGCTCCCAGGACAGGCACAGCACAGGAGATGTCAGGGTCATTCAAGGTAAGTGTCCCAAAGTGCAGCGATGGACGGTGTGATGAAGGTCAGTCTTCCCGAGGCACGATGGAATGTAACGCGGCGAACCGCTGGCCAGGCGGTCCGGGCAAAGGGCCTTCTCGGGAGGTACAATCTTGTGAGTGCACTCCTGAGCACATGGCCCCTTCCCCTTTTAAGGACCTGGTCCTCAGGGCCTGCGACTAGAGAGGACTTGGCTGCGTCTGGTTGGTCACACTCCACCTCGGGCAGCGTCCATGCATTGGGTGTGTGAGGGCAGCCTAATCAGAGTTCCAGACACCTTGTCTACCTGGGAGCTCTTCTGATCTTCCAGCTGTTTAAGCAGCCCATTCATCCCACAAGCATTCCAGAAGGGAGGGGGAGGGGAAAGCCACTTCACAGGTATTCAAAAAGGAAGAGGAGACAAAAGTCAGGGGAAAGTGTAACAGACCTTTTGAGCATACAGGTTATACATAGCATAAAGATCACTGCTGCTCCTACAACAAATATTTATATTCCAATTGATTTATTTTATAATTATGTGGTAAAAATGAAAAAGTAAGCAATTTTTCAGTAATATTGTGCTGTGACACTTTTGTATTTTTGTGTCTGAGTGTGTAAGCAAGTAGTTTTTAAGTGAGGTGAAACTTGGAGGTATTTAAGACACATCAGACAGTATTCTGGAAAAACTGAGAACCACTGGTCTGGGACTCTTGATATGACATAGATAAATGCCTTACACCACACAGGTGTAATTTGCAAAGTCAAAATGGCTGAGAAATTAAAAATTGGATGGTAATAGGCCACAAAACCCAATGATGATTCAACGTGGTGATATTCTGAACAAAAAGAGCTCTCAGCTATGCTTGTAGATGTTTCTTTCCATTGTTTCACAGTGACTCAACAGACAGTTTAGACTTGAGTGACACCCAGAGTGACATTCCTGGAATCTTATTATATAGATTAATCCTCCTGTTGAACCAGTTCAACTACCATCTTTGCTGCCATGATAGGATTTTGGGTCTTCCCCAAAGAAATCCTGTCACTGAGATCTTGTCACTCGGTTGGGCGTCTCCAGGTCTGGTTCCTCATCCCTCTGGTCCACTGAGCT
The DNA here is from genome assembly GCA_037349315.1 of Chelydra serpentina. Taxonomy (NCBI): domain Eukaryota; kingdom Metazoa; phylum Chordata; order Testudines; family Chelydridae; genus Chelydra; species Chelydra serpentina. Next base: position 54,539,413 of record JBAIAC010000010.1, read on the forward strand.
ATTATTTTTCTCCTCCTCCACACCCATCATAATTAAGCTACTAGGTGCTCCCATACTATTTAGTAACACAGCAGGCTGAGTGGAAGGGCAAGTCCTGAGGACCTGATCCAGCTGTTTATAAAATGGGCACATTTTGATCTCAGAGCTTGACCAATAGTCCAATGGCTTAATATACTGGACCTTAATATATAGTTCCTTTATCTTTCCATAACACTGCTTACCACTTTTGCTGACACCCATCTCTGCCACACAGTCACCTGGTCACACACCAACATACTGCATATGACTGAGCTCAGCAGGCCCTGCCTCTTCTCCTTTCCCAAGATAAATACCAGAGCCCACACATTGGCTTCAAGCCTCCTGGTAGGCAGTTTCTATGACAGTGTCTTCTGAGACATGCTGGTGAAGCAACTGGATTGCAGTAGACATTGATCCGTGTGAAAACAGTGTTCAAATGAGCATGTGTGTATGCGTACACCACTATTTGTGTAGGTAAATGGCTTCTGGCCAACATGATCCCTATGCAGTGGAGTGCAAAAAGGAAACCAGACTGGCCACTGTGGAATGGTAGTGGGAGGACTATTTGTACCATTAGAACAATTGCAACAGCAATCCACACTCTCAAATGCACTGCTCTGGTGGAGGACCACATAGTAATTACTGGTGGTGTGACTGCCTGTATGTCATGGGGAGGAGCATTTTGAGTGTTGGTGCAAAGGGTGTTAAAGGCATGCTAAGACCAGAGTGGTAAGCACAGCAAACTTCTCTAGTATAGACATGGCTATCCAGTGGGGGATTCCTTTGTTCTCCTGTAACATCTCCTCTTCCCTCCTAGGGACCAAGATGGTGCCTTTTCTGCAGGCAGCTAGACTGTTTTCTCCTTCACGCTAACTCAGGGGTGGGCAAATTATGGCCCAGGGGCCACATTTGGCCCTTCAGATGTTTTAATCCGGCCCTTGAGCTCCCGCCGGGGAGTGGGGTCAGGGGCTTGCCCCGCTCTGCATGTGCCTTGGCTCCCGGAAGCAGTGGCATGGCCCCGCTCTGGCTCCTTCGCATAGGGGCAGCCAGGGGGCTCCACATGCTGCCCCCACTGCAAGTGCCGGCTCTGCAGTTCCCATTGGCCGCGGTTCCCAGCCAATGGGAGCTGAAGGGGTGGCATCTACAAATGAGGCAACGTGCGGTGCAGAGCCACCTGGCCGACGTTGTGCCTCCGCGTAGGAGCTGGAGGGTGGACATGCCGTTGCTTCCGGGAGCTGCTTGAGATAAGCGCCACCCGGCGCCTGCACGCCCGAACTCCTCCCACGCCCCATCCTCCTGCTCCAGCCTGGGTCCCCCTCCTGCCCGCTGAACCCCTCAGTCGCAGCCTGAAGCACCCTCCTGCACCCCAAACCTCTCATCCACAGCCCCACCCCAGAGCCTGCATCTCCAGCTGGAGCCCTCATCCCCCCCACTCCGCCTCCCAATTTCGTAAGCATTCATGGCCCGCCATACAATTTCCAGACCCAGATGTGGCCCTCAGGCCAAAAAGTTTGCCCACCCCTGCTCTAACTGGTCTTCAGGCAGGCAGCAGCTGGGAGAAGAGGCCAGTACTGGCTCTTTTGCTTTCCCACTACCAGTTCTCAGCAAAGGGTAAGCATGAGTTTTACTGCTGGTTATGAATGCATACAGCCACACAGTGGACAGTGCTAGCAATATCAAGACTCTTTATTAATGTATGAGGAAGAGCTTGGATACTGGTCAAAAACATAATCTATTTAAGGGGTGTGGGGTCCAACTAAAATGGCCTGAAGGGCCTTTAAGGGACAGGGGGAGGTCCAACTAAAAAGGCCTGAAGTAACAGTATGCAAATGCTGGGCATCTCACTGGACACATCTCACAGCCCTGTGACATGCATCCCTGTGATGTCACGTGTCCAGCAGAGCTGCAAATGGACAGCAGGAATTCCTCTTCCCTGCTGCCAAAGATGGCACTTGCTGATCTCGCCTGCTTCACAATCAGAATAAACTGGCAGGAAGAACGGAGGTAGCAACAGAGTGAGAACATAATGCCAGCTGCAGTTACCCTAAAAACTTCTCTGACTGCCAACCCATTCAATTGTCCCAGGCACCACCGTGACCAACCAATGTTATCAAATACTGCTTTTCATCAGTAGATCTCAAAGCACTTTACAAAGGTGATGAGTATAATTATCCCTATTTTACAGATGGGGAAACTGAGCACAGAACAGGCAACTGACTTGCCCCTGATCACCCAGGAGGCCAAGTTGGGACCAGAACTCCGGTCTTCAGAGTCCTAAGCTTTATCCACTAGCCCACACTGCCTCTCCTATATAACACAAGCAGTATTGTCAACAACCAATGTTCAAAAATCACAAGATGGGCTCTAAAATCATGAGACTGGCTTAAAAAGAATGAGTTTAAAAATTATCTGGAATTCTTTCCCCCCACCCCCCTTCTAATTTCGGAGCCTTTTCCATTAGGGTAACATTGTCAGCCTTTTCACCTCAAATGTGAGGGCTACAAAGGTATTTTTCCCCCCTCAAATGAAAGCTGAGATTCTCATGTATTCATTCAACGCTAATTATTGCAAGAACTGTCCACATTGGGTAGGGTGTGGTAGAGAGGAATACCAGTCACAAAAGCCTGAAGTACCAGTAGCTTGGGAAGAAGGCCAGGAAAGGGATGGAAAGGAATGTCTCAAAGGTTGACAAAATCTAAATGCAAAATTTTGCAGAATAGGTGGGGATGATTACAAAGAATCACAGGAAATGTGAAAAAACATCATTGTTTAATTTAATAAACTGCAGTCTGAGAACCGCAACTGAGCTAAGACTTTCTTCCTTCTCTGAACTGCCTCTCACTGCTGCTGTGACATTCCACAACGACACCCTCCAAACCTTTGTTTCTGGGGGCTAGTCTACACTGGCAAGGCTAAAGCGCTGCCGCGGCAGCGCTTTAACGTGGCTTATGTGGTCGCAGCAGAGCGCTGGGAGAGAACACCTCCATGAGGGGCGTAGCTCCCAGAGCTGGTGCACGGTCTACACTGGCACTTTAGAGTGCTGAAACTTGCTGCGCTCGGGGGGTGTGTGTGTGTTTTTTCACACCCCAAGCGAGAAAGTTGCAGCGGTGTAAACTGCCAGTGTAGACAAGCCCTGAAATATCATGCCATATCAAGATTCTCCCTCATGCTGTGATCTCAGTTGCTTTCATTGTGATGTCACTCCTTTCCTGCTGCTAAAATGAAATGATAAATCCCTCCCCTTATGACATCACCCCTCTCATCATCCCTAATTTGTGATGTTATCACTGCTCCTGTGTAAATGGGACACAGGCCAATCCTGGGAAATATCACAATGGCTGCCTTTTATGGCACTTCAGCGACACATGTCCTTACTAATGGAGCTGGGTAGACAGTTTGCTCTTGAGGAATCTTCTAGGTTAGTCACGGGTGAGTGAGCAGTGTCATCAATTCTAAACACTTAAAAATGAGTCAAACTGCACATAATCATAAGATTTGGCTTAAATATTATGACCAACCCCTTTTATTTCATGTCCAACTTCAAGCCTTTAGGGGAAGCCTCCCATCCTCAATTGAGCATGATCATTTTCAGGTCAAAAATTCAATGTTAAACACAAACACAAATGTGAGCCTTTACCAACAGCTCAGAGAGCTATTTACCCTTCCCCATCTCTTCCTTGCTTCATTCAATCTTCTGTCCTTCTTACATTTACTCTCTGTGCTCTTCTGGTCTCCTATTCCTCACCTGCCTCTGTATTTCCCCTCCCATCTCTCTTTGCATTTCCATATACTGCCTTACATTCTCAGTCTTCCTACTGCTTCCCACAGTCCTCCTGCACCCCACACGGTATACCTACACTGCACAGTTCTTACAGTGGTGTGTAGAGTATAGACACTGCATGTCCCCTTAGCACAGGTATAAATAGCAGCGTAGATGGTGAGGCATTGTTCAGGAAAGTAAAGACATGCAGAACCTATAGGTATGTACCCTACATGGCTCTCTACACACTCAAGTAGTACCCCCCCCCCCCCCCGTCTACCCTGCCATTTTAATAGTAGTACAGTGTTCCGCTGTTGGAACCCTTCCTCACTGCTTCCCTTGTCAGAGCCTTTCACTGTGGTGTGTAGCCACACGTACGCTACACGCTACCGCAATGAGTGTACAGCATGGATGCAGCCATAGTCTCTAGTTCCTGAGGCAGAGAGTTGCCATCTTCTCTGGGAGTGATCTAGTCTCAGTCCCTATGGAAATACTCAAAAGACTATTCTGGCAAACGGAAACTAGGGACACAAGGATGGGGGCACTCCGGGCACAAATCGCTATCATTGTGAAATCTCTATTTTAAATTTAGACACAAATAAAGGGAGGTATTTTTGCAGTTTGGAAAAGCATTCTACAGAGTTAAACCTCAGGGCTATTATATATAAAATCCTGAATGAAAATATTATTTAGATAAAGATATAATAATGATAACAACTATTATTTATTAAAAAAATACCTCACTAGTTCCTGCAAAGGGCATAGGTAGGGCCCTACCAAATTCAGGTCCATTTTGGTCAATTTCAAAGTCATAGGATTTTAAAAATCGTATTTTCAGCTATTTAAAACTGAAATTTCATGATGTTGTAATTATAGGGGTCCTGACCCAAAAAGGAGTTGTTGGGGGGGGGGGGGGTGTCACAGGGTTATTGTAGGGGGGGTTGAGGTACTGCTACCCTTACTTCTGTGCTGCTGCTGGTGGCAGCACTGCCTTCAGAGCTGGGCAGCTGGAAAGCAGCAGCTACTTACCGGTAGCCTAACTCTGAGGGCAGAGCCTCCACCAGCAGCAGCGCAGAAATAAGGATGGCATGATATGGTATTGACTCCCTTACTTCTGCACTGCTGCCTGCAGAGCAAAGCCCTCAGTCAGCAGCCGCCACGCTCTGGACACCCAGCTCTGAAGGCAGCGCAGAGGTAAGGATGGCATGGTCTGATATGGCATTGCCACCCTTACTTCTGCGCTGCTGTCGCCGGGGTGCTGCCTTCAGAGCTGGGCGCCTGGCCAACAGCAGCTGCTCTCTGGCCGCCCGGCTCTGAAGGTAGCGCAGAAGCGAGGGTGGCAATACCGCAACATCCCTGCAAATCCCTTTTGGGTCAGGTCCCCCAATTGGAGAAACACTGGTCTCCCCCGTGAAATCGGTATAGTGTAAGGTAAAAGCACACAAAAAAAAATCACATTTCACGGGGGGAAACCAGATGTCATGGTCCGTGACGTGTTTTTCATGACCATGACATTTGGTAGGGCCCTAGGCATAGGGAAACAATGGGCTTTTGAGTGAGGGCAACTTCCGGCTTCAGTGTCACTGGAGAGGAGACACATTTTTAACAAAGGGAAAAGTTTGTGAGTTTGATTCTAGAAATCACGAGAAACACCCCCCTCTCCCCAGACCAAACCCTGCACGATCCATCCAGGGGACGGGAAGGCAGCTGGTGGGGGGCAGAAGAGCAGCCAGGGCAGGGCAAGAGCTCACTACCTGCTAGCTGTGGCTGCAGAGCAGCTTGCTGGTAAGTCACAGCGGCCTGGCCTGGGCCAGACCCCAAACCTTGCCCATATCAGACACAGGCCCGTGCACTGGAGCTCAGCCCAACACAAGCCCCCAGCGCCCCCAGGCCCAAACACAGACCCCCCACTCTGGGCCCCCCTCTCCCATCTCCGCCCCGAGCCCGGCCAGAGACAGACCCTCCCCCACACCTGGCCTCAGCCAATCAACAACGCGCCTTTCGGCTCCCAACTACAGACACGCTCCTCCCGCGCACGCGCACGCGCACGCTTCCCTCGCTCCCTGCGGGCTTAGGGATCCAGTCACAGACACAAAGAACAGGATTATCTTGCGCGCGCGATACATCCTTTCTCAACAGCCCTCCTACCCAAGCCATTATTCCACGCGCGCGTCCTCCCCCTTGTGATGTCACGGCCGCCGTCATCGGGCGAGGGAAATGGACGAGCCAATCCAGGCGCAGTGTGTGACGTCACAACGGCTATGGTGGCTGCACAGTGACACGTCTTGCTGTGTGGCTTGAGCTGGGCGGGGTGGCTTTCATTCTCGCCGGATCCCGGATGCTGGCTCGGCTCGCGTGAGCGAGCGCGGTGCGGACCGGCCGTGCGTGCCCCGGCGGCGGGGGGAGGGCGGCGTGGATGAGCGGCCATGGCGGGGCAGCAGTTCCAGTACGACGACAGCGGCAACACCTTCTTCTACTTCCTCACCAGCTTCGTGGGGCTCATCGTCATCCCCGCCACCTACTACCTGTGGCCCCGGGACCAGCACGCCGGTGAGCCGCCCCCCGCCGGGCCTGGCCGCGGGCCTCTGCCTGCCGCTCTGCCCGGGCTGGGGGAGGGATCCCAGGTGCCCCCCGCTGCCTGGGGAGGAATCGAGCGGGGGCGGGGGGGAGCGGACTTTACCCGGGGTGGTGGAGTCTGGGCGAGCGCGAAAGACCTTCCCCAGCGGGTGCTTTGCAGCTAGGCAGACCCCAGTAGGGTGACCAGGCAGCAAGTGCGAACAATCGGGACAAGGGGTGGGCGGGGGTAATAGGAGCCGATATAAGAAAAAGACCCCAAAATCGGGACTGTCCCAGTGAAATCGGGACATCTGGTCAATCTAGACCCCCGCCCCTGGCCCCGTCCCTGCCTCGCCGCGTCGGAGGGCGGCTCGGGGCGGCCTCGTGCCCCTCAACCGAAGCGTCGGGGCTGCTGAGCCCTTGTCCGAGACTTTCCCTGAAAACCGTTAGTGGCTGGAGTCTGTTGGGTGTCATGGAAAGAAGCAGAAACTCCAGCGCTTCAAACCGTCTGCCCGAGAACTCCGGCTCTGCGCGGCTCGGCTACCGCGCGCTTGCGAAATCTTCCCGTCGCTGCTTTCCCGGAGCCTTTCCGGGCGGCTGACCCGACTTTGTAACGCAAACTGCTGGGGGGGGGCGAGGGGTGAGGTGCAGCAAGGAGACCGCCCTCTCCTGCTGCTCTGACACCTCACGGAGCAAAGCACAGGCTGTGTGTTTTACCCGCCTTGCAGGTGACCTTTAAATGTCCCAGGTGGATAGGGCTTCCTCTGCATCCTTTGGGAGGCTTCTCTTCCACAGCCTCATAGATGTGTGTGTGTTTCCCTTGAGTCCCTTGGTTTCATTCTGGTTTTATATAGCTATTCCCTTGTTCTCCATCCTTAGCAGGAGAGAGTTGTTCAGGATTTTGCATTCTGACAGTATGACCTGCACAAAAATAGGGTGTTTTTGACTGTGAGATAAGGAAATTAAAATGAGAGAAACAGTATTGAATTTCCCTTGCCCTTTGTACAGTTACTGTATATAAGATGAGATGTAATTGCTAATACTCACGTAATACAAATAGATGACGTTACTAGTCTTTTATCATGAGTGTTTGTGTTTCTTGTGGCAGGAAAATTGGGGATTTACAGGATCTGTTTAGTGTTTGAAATACATTAAAGCCATGTGTGTTTTTAACAGTATTTTAAATGATATATTTTGTTCTTTGTTTCCAATTAAAGGGAAGCTTCACTGATGAAAGGAATGCTGAGCAAATAAGCCTCTGCTCCTAAGAGTATGTCTGTACTGCAAAGTGAAGGCATGATTGTAGCACAGGCAAGTATGCCGGTGTTAACAATAGCAGTGTAGATGAGGTGGCACAGGCTTCAGCATGGAGTAGCAACCAGAGTGCAAACCCTCTAGGGAGCCTGGGTACATACTCTGGTTGCTAGCCTGTGCTGAAGCCCACCTTGTCTACATTGTCATTAATCTAGCTAGCATGGGTAACAAAGTTAATACGGGTATGCTACCTGTACTATAGTCACATCTTCATTTGCATTGTAGACATACCCTAACGCTACTAGCCAGAGGTAAACAAGAAAGATGAAGATGGGAGGATTTGCAAGCAATATCTGTCTTGGTGACAAGCCTAGGGCCTTTACCAGCCTCAATTGTTAAGGAGGATGCTGTCTGTAGAACCTGTTTAAAGGATTCATCTTTTGTCTTTGGCTAGTAGGTGTTGTACAGTTTAGACATTCTATTTATCTTGCTGCTGGAAGGGAGAAGGAGCTGTCTCTTTTGACTGTTGTTGCAACAAGTGGGGTATGAGGGAGAGAAGATGTCTCTTTACGGTATTCATCCCCAAGCCTCAGCTGTGGCTTTTATTTTGAGTCTTTCTCAAGTTTGATTCGATCCAGTACCTGGGTCTTATTTTTTTTCGTAACAGCAGTTGCATGAAACTGACATGATTGTTGGTGACTTTCACAGTTACTCTTCAGAACATTATGGGCAGCTGCCATACTGTCACTCTTATTTATGTTACGCTGCTGCAGCTTGGCAAAGCTATATAAGCAGCAGCAGAAGCACTGGAAATGTCTGCTGACTCAGAAAGACAACATTGCACAACCATCATGGCTAGAAACTGACTCGTTCTCAAAATGAGAGCTTCAGTTCTTCAGAAATCAATGCCTTAAGGTTCCCATTGGTGAGTGAATTTCTCCGGCCCTGGTCAGTTGGACTGTAGGCTGGATTTACACAAGAATTGTCAAACATGGTTGAGTGTCAAGCACTGCTTCTCACTGATTTCCCCTTAGCTGGCATTGTGGGGAGAGCCTTCTTTCAACATTTATTTTTTTGACAAAACAATATTGTGAGTAATTGATCGCACATTGTTAAAACAGGTGGTAAACTCAGTTGACCCTTCTCCATACTAACAGGACAACAGCACTCCATACCAATTATTTGGAGAGGGAGGGAATAGAGGAGTGTTGTTTGGTAATGTCCAAGTGCAGTTGAAAATTCCTGTGTGTAGATACGCTCCTACTCTGTGTAAATGACTTGGTAGTGATTAAGTAATGAACTCCAAATTGCATCATAGTGTTACCGAAATATTGCGTTCGCCTAGCTGAGAGCCAATAACAGCCAGACAGGGATAAGGAAAGAGGGTTACTTTATTTTGCAGAAAAAAGGAGAGTCTGAACCTTGGTACAGAACTCTAATTAACACAGAAATTACAGGTTTTTTATACACACTTAGACAAAGCCCTGGTTGTGTTAACATCTGATTGGTGCTTGCTAGACCTTGGATGTTTATTTGGTTAGTAAAAACTGGTTTAGGATAGTGATTTTTTGCAGGGACAACTTTTTTGTAAAAGTTCAGGGTCTTGCGTAGGCGAGGCATTTACTTCCCCCTAGTGGCCTTTGGTTGCCATAGCTGCTGGTTGTTAAGGGGGTTCATTGTACCTTATGTCTTTTACAATAGTTTGTGTTCTACCAGGTGGAGTATTGTACAAATAGCAGTCCACCAATTTTTCAATGAATTTTTTTGTTGTTTCATTGTATACTTTCAGTTGTTAAGGATATTGTGCTTGTTTAAAGTTAGTGCGCTGAGTACACTGATTCTGCCACGTTTCTAGTGCACTCATCTGAACGTCAAAAAGACTAGTGTTCCTCAGATAGCTTTGTGTGCTTGAATGTTTGCATGTGACAATTTGAATTGGTGTCAACTACATGTAATCTGTAAACTATAATAATGTTAGACTTCAAGAATAAATTATCATGTAGACTTAATTTTAAAACCACATGATGATGAAAAGTAAGTGCTGATTGCTTAACCTTGGCTTTTCACTCTTAAAATTAGAGTGACAATCATTTTAGTTTTCAGTAAAATATGCAGAAGGCTGAGCTAAGGAGTATGCTTTAAGATGATGAAGTAAAAACTGATTTCCACGGCAGTCTATCACAGAGTTCCTTATGAACACCTAGACTTTAACATCTGTATCAGCATCTATGTCCCCTCTGTAGAGGAATATTTTCCATAACAAATAAACTTAGGGTCTTTTAGTAAATATTTGTAGAATGAGATGAAAATACATATTCCTTTTTGTTACAGTGTGAATGCGAGGGTAGAATGACATAGGGCCCAAACCGTCGTTTTTGTTCTGCTTAATCATTTAGAAAAACATTTAAAACAATGTGAATGGAGTGCAAGTGGTTAAAATTGCTATGAAATAGTGTTTCTGCAATTTCTAATGAGAGCAGTGTAAAAACATTTGAAAGGCCACTCAGAGTATTATTGGCATGAAAGTGACTTGTCCCTCTCTTAAACACAGGATAAAGTGATAATTTGAGATGCTTTTATTTCATAGATTTATAAACCTAAATGAAGAGGATGCATCCTGACCCCAACATCAAATGTTTACTACCTCTGTGCCTTGAGGTGTGCACAGGAGCCAGTAGATACTGTATTAATTCTATTATTGTATATCTCAGCTTCCTGTTTGTTAAATCTTGCTTTAATTTAAGATTTTAGTTTTTATGGCTTTATAGATTACCTGTGATGGTTAGACTATTCCAGTCTCTGACCTCGTCAAGAGCAAGTGTGGGTTTCCAAGACATTTTGGAAAAAGCCCTATGAAGTACAATTACAACCAACATTGGGAAGGCAGTTATTTCTGTTTATATTACTTTCATTGCTCTGGTAGTCTCAGCTAAAATGATAGGACAGTGTATCAGAAAACATAACTACACATACAGGTAACTGGTTTGAAGGAATGATACTATAAAAGAGGAACTCTTCTTGCTTCTCCCCATCTCTCTCAATGCTTATTGTGATAATCCCAAGGCTGTTTTAAAGGGTAAACTACTTGGTTTTGTATTTTAATTCGTTGCCTTCAACTTGTATTTTATAACTAACACAAAAGATGCATTTGCCTAACATACTGGGTTATCTGTTCTTGGGCATCCAGCAAGAGAACTGTGGCAGAAATTACTTTTAAGATTGTTGTGAACAAAGGTCAACAAGAAAATAAATTACTCCAAGTAGTGGTAATGGTCTCAAAAGTGATCTATAAAATAAGGAGGTAACTACAAATTTGTGTGGTGCAACTCCAGAAAACTCTGAAAGCCCATTTTAATCAACTTTTCCATTTATCTTTTTAAAGGCAAGAATAAAGATAGAACCAAAAGAGCTTGAAGGGATGGATAAACATTCCTCAAAGTCCGTTGATATTATTGGATTTGTTCTCAGTTTGGTTGCAGGGTTAGAGAGGAGTTAAGTCTCAAAATCCAGGAAGGAGGTGAAGAGCAAGAGGTGAATAAGCCTAGTTGTTGGCTAGTGTACTGGCTGTCCCACAGTGCTGACGTGTTTCTTACTGAAGTGATGTAACACTGACAGTGCTCACCTAGTTATAACTTTCTTTATATAGCATTTTTTTCTGTAGGTGTCAAAGCACTAGTGAAGTAAAAGAGTATTATCCCCTTCTTAGTGATGTGGAACTGAGGCGCACAGGTTAAAACCTTGTTCAAGGCCATACTGTAAATCAGTGATGGAGAATAAAACTTGTATCTAATTCCTCGGTCTGTGCCCCATCCACTGGACCATGTTGCTTCTAAATAAACAGATGAATTCCATCCTTATTTTACCACCCTCATTTATGTGTCTCTGTGCATAAGTGTTCGATGGGGGCAAACAGGAGCAGAAAATGGGGACACCTGATATCAGGAATTCAGGAAACTTAGGTTTTGCAAGTTATACATATTTGTTCTTAATCCACTGGTGAAAAATGATTCATAGCACTGATAGTTCAGGGGCTACCAATGTCAAAAATTTTAAATAAAACTGTTAGTTCTTATTAGAAAAGGTGTATACATTGTTCTGTGTTCATGTGGAAAACCTGCATTAAATTCCCTGATCTGATCTTGTGCTCCCATTTGAGAAGAGCTGCAGCGAAAACATACTCTGTGTCCAGGGGTTCTCACAACAAAAAGTTTGGTGGCCTCAGAGTGCGGCCACCAACTCTTGCTGGTGACTGCTCTGACACTTTTCCCTAAAATACTTAATTAACTGTAGGAAAAACAAATATGCACATGTTCATGTCCAAATCAGTGTAATTTATTTATGTGGGGCTTTTTGGAGACTCAATAATAAAAATAATGTACAATTGTCTATATTCTTTACTGGACCTAAACAGAATAGAAACACAAGGTGCTTTGCATGTTCTTGTCTCTTTTTGTTTTGTTTTTTTGGGCGGGGGGGGGGGGGGGGATGGGAAGGGCTTTTTGGTTGCTTTTTTTAAAAATGGCTTGCTAGCTAGTAATGCTGTTTCTGTAAAAAGTGATATTTGTGTTTCTTAATATCACTTTTCACTGCCTCCTTGCTAGCAAGTCTGCTGCTGTGAAAAGTGATATTAACAAACATGTGAAAAGTGATATTTGTAACAGATTTACTCAGCCCTGGTAAGCCAGAAAACAGATTAAGCCCTGGATGGGGAGGTGGGTAGAAAGGCAGCAGTGGCCAGAGGCGATGTGGTGGTGAATCTGGGGCCAGAGCCCAAAGCCATAGGATGGAGACTGCTGCTGCATTACTGGAGGACAGAGCCCGCACCCCAGAGCTGAAGCCAGAAGCCTGAACCCCACCATCTCTGGGAAGGGGGTGGAACTCTCACTGGCTGCCTGCTCCTCTGGTGTTTGTGGATCCATTGCTCCACACCACCCCTGTGTCCTCAATCACCATCGAGGAGGCTGTGGCTGCAAGAAAAACCCATGGTGGCCGCATTTGAGAAATGCTGGTCTAGGAAGTGCTTTATGTTGCTCAGTACTGAGCAGGTGAGTGGGATTTTGCCAGTCAGATGTACATAATGTTTCTGTGGTTATGTTTACACTACAGCCTCTGGTTTTAAAATCCCGGGCATGTGATCACAAAAAAAAGGGGAGCATGCATAAGCACAGCATCAGGAAAGCATGCATGGGAGCACTGGCCACTTCTGTGTACATGCATTAGTATCTGTCTGCAGACCAATCCTGACCCTGGTGCAGTTCAGTGGCATTCCTAGCAACCTGATTACTTGGAGGGGCTCTGGGGCACAGGATCGAGGGCAAGGATAAGGCTGCTTTCTGCTACAGCCGTACTTCACCTTTCTTGTCCCACCCCCTTTCAAGGAGATTGGCTTATGCCACTGGTATTTCCTTACTCTCCACAGTCCCACAAAGCGGTGTGGAGTGGAGGGGTCACTTACCTTTGTTTTCCTGGCACATAGCCTCTTCTGCTTTTCCCATATCCTGCAAAAGAGCTTAAAGCAGCCAGGTTCTATCTGAGCTTGTGGAAGGTTCTGAATGGTGAAGATGAAGGGGACCCATGGACTGCCCCATGAATTACTTCCAGGAACCCTTGAAGTGTCCAGAGTTGAAAGGGGGCTGTGCCAGTCCTCCTCCCCAAGTTGTGTAAGAGTCTGGGAAAAGAGACACTTACCTGTCCCCAAACTCAGATTGGCTTTGCTGCTCCTCCTGTTAAACACCTTTTTTCCCCCGCAGGAGACAAATGTGGTGTGCTTCATTAGGGCATTGCACAAGCAGTGAGATTCTAGTGCTCCAGACAGCAAAATGGACTAGATGTGATGTGCTGTCAAAGGCACAAAGCAAACAAACTGAAAACTACAGATTTTTTTCGTTTGTTTCAGGTGTTGTAATGTTTGCTATTTGTAAGAGTAGGTTAAAATATGACTTATTTTAGAACATGGTTTAAGTTTCTGTAGAAGAAATGCACATTCAAGAGTAGGTTTAAAATTCTTTTCTCAGTGTGGGTTGGCAGAGGCTAATGTCAAATGAAGGAGATGCATAGTGTGTAGAGGAGCAAGATGGCTTATTGCATTATGATGACCACCCCATTGACCTATATTAGAAGCGGTTTCAATATCAGCCACTTGCCACTATCTCTTGATGCAAGGCACGCAATGCAGAGAGATCAGATCCTCGGAAAGGGGGTCAGCAAGTATAACTTCCATTGTAAATTTCAAGAAATCTGTGCTTCTTGAATCTCACTGAAGCAACTTAAAATGGTATTACTCCATTAATAGCAGCTTTTAACATAAAGTATACTCATGCAGCTATCACAAATAAGTATTCAATGAGGGTCAGTGCTATTAAAGTGAAAACTCAGGCTTATGGTGGAATTTAAAAATGAATGATTTGGAGGGATAAAGGAAGAGTTGTAGACAGATGGGGGGGGGGGCAGGGACATAGCTGAAAATGATCATTCTTCCCACCTCTTCTTCCAAAAACTGACTCCTCATGCTAAGAGTGGCACAAAATTAGCACTTTTAATGAGTGTCTACAACTTTTCCTTCAGAGGCTTTAAAGGATAACTATTTTAAATTTGCTTGCTGAAAAGGGTTTCTTTTTATTACATTCTATATTAGGAGTAGTTTTTGAGTATAGGGTGATACTTGCGTTCCTGCTAAAACATAAAAGGATTCGTGTGCCTGCACCGCCACTTAAGCATTTATTCATTTGAAGATTGGTGCTAAGTGAGAGTGCTGTAATGAAATTATCATCCTTTATTTAAAACTTCCTTTGCACAGAAAATTACTCATCACAGTGGTTTATAATCTAATAAACAAATATCTGATGGGAGTGAGAATTCAATCTTAAAATAAAAAAAAATACTGAGGGCTTGTCTACACTTGCAAGTTTTTGTCACCAAAAACTGGCTTTTGGCAACAAAATTGGTTTTGGTGACAAAACAGCGATAGCGTACGCACTGCAAGGTCACTTTTTTTAGAACCCTCTGCCCCTCGTTTTGGCGACAAAAACTTCCATCCCTGCGAGAGACTTTTCTTTTCCCCTCCCTTTTATTGTCGACAAACAGCCAGTGTAGACACCACAGGTTTTTTTCCGATTTTATTGGCCTCCAGAAAGTGTCCCACAATTCCCCAGCTGCCGCTCTGGTCAGCGATTTGAACTCCGCTGTCCTGCAGCCAACCCGCCTTTCCCCCTTGGAAGCGCGAGGACTTTTAAATCTCATTTCCTGTTTGCTGGCTTCCCAGAGGAGCTTCCCAGGTGAACATGGCTGGCTATAGCCCCAAACGCGCTCCCACTTGGACCACCACTGAGTTGTTGGATCTGATCAGTATGTGGGGAGAGGAGTTTGTTCAGTCGTAGCTGTGAGTGACCAGTAGGAATTGGGGACACATATGGGCAATTTCTCGAGGCTTGTGCGATAAGGGCTATGATCGGGACACCCAGCAGTGCAGAGCGAAGATAAAGGAGCTGAGGCAGGCGTACCATAAGGCGTGGGAGGCGAACCATCACTCTGGTGGTGTGCCTAAGACCTGCCGCTTCTATAAGGCGCTAAATGCTATCCTCGGTGGTGACCCCACCTCCATTGCCGATAGCCCCGTGGATACTTCACATGCTGCTGAAAGGGGGTAATCCTGAGGCTGAAATTGTGGATGAAGAAGTCAAGCTAGAAGAGGCTGTGGTGCTCCCAATGGGGTCACCCGGTTGGGCAGGCAGCCAGGAACTTTTCTTCACTCCAGAAGTGCTCAACGGGGAGCAGGAAGCAGATGAAACTCCGGGTAAGTTGCTGTGGCTTGTGTAGGGAATCGAAAAGTGGGAGGCAGGTAGCATGTAGCTAATCTGCATGGCCAAGCATGGTGTCAATGGACATTGAGACCTGCAGAGAATCCTCCAGAGAGAGGCTCTGGAAAGTTTCCAAGAGATACTTGTTAATCCTCTGCCGCAGATTCCAAGGGATTTCAGCCTTGGTAGGTCCCGCATTGTAGGAAACCGTACCATGCCATTTAGCAATAACTGGAGCTGGGACCAGAGCGGCACATAGCTGAGCTGCATATAGACCAGGGTGGGGTGAAAGCCGCAAGCATTCAGAAGCTGAGCCCTGGTTTCCCTAGTCACCATCATCAGCGAGATGTCAGCCAGCAGGTTGTCCGCCTGTGAAAAATTGTGGGATAATTTTAGAATGAGTTCCCTGCAAAACTTCCCTGCAAAACTTCCCTGCAAGCCGGGACCTTTTTATCCATACGCACAACCGCTTTCCCCTCACTCCTGAAATTCACCATGATTGGGGTGCTCACGGAGCTGTATGCCTGCCTAGAGTCTCAGAGAGAAAGGGCATTTTGCTAGTAGAAATCACTTTTTACTAAAATGTTGCATTCCAGCAAACGATTGAAACAATCCCTCTTCTGTTCAGCACAGACCTTGAAGAACATGCCATGCACCCCGCAGACTGGCTGTGACAGATAAGAAAAAATCCTAGGCGCAGCAAAGAAGAGACGTTCCATGAGGTGCTACAGCATGATATGAGAGAGACCAGGGCATGGAAAGAGCACTGGGAAGCCGAAAGGCAGGACAGAAAAGAGAGTGCTGCTTTTTCTAGGCAAACGACAGAGCGGATGATAAAAGTTATGGAGGAATGCTCAAGTCCTCAATACAGGTGCAGACTGAGCAGATCCGAGTTCGAGCGCCTCTGCAGCAGATGCACAGTTCTTTGCCAAACCCCCCGCCCTTCCCTCCATGCCCACACATTCCTTTTCACTCCACAGCACTCCTGAATTTCCCCATCACTCCACCCCCTTTCACAGCTTGCACAATGATAGCTGGAACTATGCACAGTTGTGAGGTTTTACCCTTTTTAACAATAAATAAAGACTAAGGTATTTAATGGTACAGCGTTTTTATTCTGTGTTCTACAAAAGCATATAGCAATCAATTCACTCTCGGGTACAGGCTTCGAAAGCATTGTGTTGCACGGATCTTGGGCCTCAAAATTGTACATGGATGCAACAGGGAAGCAACTCCAAAGCGGACGCGTTACTGTCCCTCACTGTCAAAGTAGTTCCTCAAAGCCTCTCTGATGTTAATAGCAGCCCTCTGGGCTCCTCTGACAGCCCTAGCATCTGGCTCTTCAAACTGTGCACCAAGTGCTCTGCCTCAGTGCTCCACACCTGAGCAAACATTTCACCCTTAGATTCACACAGATTATGCAAAGTGCAGCATGCGGCTACGACCACGGGAATATTATCCTCAGTAAGGTCTACCCTGCCATTTAAACACCTCCAGCGAGCTTTCAAACGGCCAAAGGCACATTCGACCACCATGTGGCACCTGCTCAGCCTGTTGTTAAAACGCTCCTTGCTGCTGTCCAGGTGCCCTGTGTAAGGTTTCATGAGCCAGGGCTGTAAGGGGTAAGCCGCGTCTCCCAGCATTACTATGGGCATTTCCACATCCCCACTGTGAATTGTGGTCTGGAAAGAAAGTCCCCACCTGCAGCTTTCTGTACAGGCCACTGTTCCTGAAGATGCATGCGTCATGCACCTTTCCAGACCAGTCTGCACAGATGTCCGTGAAATGCCCCCAGTGATCCACAAGTGCCTGCAACACCATGGAGAAGTATCCCTTCCTATTGATGTATTCAGAGGCAAGGTTGTCTGGCGCTAAAATTGGAATGTGTGTGCCATCAATCCCCCCCCCCCCCCCCCCGAGTTACGGAAACCCATCTCTGCAGAGCCATCCACGATGTCATGCACATTTCCCAGAGTCACGGTCCTATGCAGCAGGATGCGATTTATTGCCCTGCACGCTTGGAGTAATACAGCCCCAATAGTGGACTTTCCCACTCCAAATTGATTTGCGACTGACCAGTAGCAGTCTGGAGGGGTGGGACACAAAATGGTGCACGATGATACATTTTGCACAGGATGTGCTGTGCTCAGTGTCTGCGTTCCCACAACACCTAGCGACGGATGGTGTCGCCAGGCACTTTGGGATACATACCCACAGTCCATTGGTCTCACTGTCAACAAAGGTGCCCCGAATGTGGACACGATCTGTCGACAGGGAGCAAATGTAGACACATTTTGGCGACTTTGCTTTTGTCGGTTTTTTTTTTTTTTGGTCGACATTAGTTTCGTCGACAAAACTTGCCAGTGTAGACAAGCCCTGAGTCTGGTTGGTTCAAATATTCAAACTAGGTGAAGTAATTAGTAGTGTGGAAGAAGAGATTTAAACCTAAGTACATGATGTGGCATTTTGACATGATTGTGACCAATAAGAACTCCTCTTACATATACAGGTGCGTTGCATCTTACGCGCATTTAACATGCGCAAATTCAGCTTTGCGCGGTTGGCAAAAAAAGAGAAAAATAACAATTTAAAAACTATCTGTAGTGTGGGTGATTCTGCCCACCATTCAACTCAATGAGTGTTTGACTATATGTGGTTTTCGCTTTACGTGCTGACTGCAGAACGTAACCCCAGCGTAAAATGAGACTCGCCTGTAATGAAGAATTTGAAGGAGGCATAAATGTACTGTCCGGAGAAGCAGGATAGTCTAGTGGATTAAACTAGGAGTCAGTAACTGATGCATTCAGACTTCCGGTGTGGCCTTGTGCAAGTTGTTACAGCTCTGGCTGAGTCCCCCAAGTGAACTATCACCGGTATTGTATTTGACCCAACTTTTGGATCCCATATACTTCCAAGTCAACTTGGTTTAAGTAGCATTCGGACATTCTCTAGTCCTGGCCACCCAGGCGCACTATCAGGGTGCGGACTCCTTGTCTGGCATCCCTCATTTGTCTGCGGAACCCATCATGAACACAGGGCCCTGAGACCAGTGTTGATACTCCTAGGCCTCCCCAGTAGCTAATGCATGCTCTCCCATCCCTGCAGGCATTCTGGTTTATAGTTTGGTCATTTGGGGACCATGTGACAATTTTAAAGCAAGGAACACAGACTTTTTAAAGGAAGGAACCTATGGGTTTCTGGGCATAGAGGATTATTAACAGTTAATGGTTCTATCAGAAGTCAATGCTGTTTGTTTGTATTTATGTATTACTGTAGTGCCTAGGGGCCCTGGACCCTGTTGCTCCAGGCACTTTTCAAACACAGAACACCAACTATTCAGTGTTGATTCAATGTTCCTTGATGGCCTTGTCGTGTCTTTCCAGCATAGTACCTTGCTACATGTCAGTTTACTACTACCAGATTATGATTTAATTCACTATCATTGTTATAAATACAAATAGCATAAAACAAAATGGAGTTCTTGACTGGACACAATCATATTCCCCAAACTGTCACACAGGTCACTTACTTTGTTTCCCCATAGGAAAATTGGGGAGAATATCTACTTCACAGGTGCATTGTGAGAATTAGTACTAAGTATTATTAAAATGATATGATGAGATAAAGGATTAAATTACACTGCACCCTCGTTAGAACGCAGGGTTTGGGAGCCATGCACGGTACTGCGTTAATGCGGGCACTGCGTTACCATGGATCCCAATGTAAATAATTTATTCTGGATCCATGGTTGCCCCCACGCTAATTCCGAATTCGCGCTATGTTGACGCGCGTTCTAGTGGCGGGGGGGGGGGGGGAGGGTGTCTCCTGTATGTACTACAGAGTAATGAAACAGATCATCTTCTGTTTGCAGAGTGGGAATCCTGATTGAATCTTTAGTATTCACTTCATAGGAAAATTATATACTTAGGTCTGTCAGTTTGCTATTTTGAAAGATCTGACTTGTCAATATATACTACTCTATTCAATGGAAAAAACTGTTAACGCAGAATTAAGTTTGCTTGGTGATCTGTTTTCCCCTAGCAGAACATTGAAATGAACAAAACTCAAACTTCTGAAAACCAGGAAATGCATGGTTAAGATTGCCCAGGCAACCATAACTCTGCCATATTTCAGTAATGCCTCAGTACGCCGCATCAACACACATACCTTTATTCTGCCAACCCCACAGTTACTGAAATGTACAAACTCTTCTCTTCCTTTTACAACCCATTCACTTTCACCCACAAGATTCCATCTAACACTGTTAAAAGACAAAACAGAATAAAAAGATTTGTCCATGCCACCTTCCCTCTACCATCTTTGAGCAGTACCTCAATATGTACATAGCATGTACTCACACAGGCCCATGGCACTAAAGAGTAAGGAGGTTACACATCCTGGCATACACTCACTCGTTTAGCCTCCTTCCCAGAAAGAATACCACAGGTGGACAGTTTAAGAACCACTTCATCGCCTTTTACAACTCCCTTATAATTGCTCACAGGATACCATATCAGTTTCACTTAACCATCATTAAAGCTTTAGAATCCGCTCATATTCCACCTCACTGTTAAAAAATATCATTTATAATAAAAGCCCTATGCCCTGCTTTTGACATAACCTACACAATTCTGCATTAAAATTATGCATACTGTATCATAAAGGCACACATGCACCTCTTCCATTTCCTCTTCCATATGAGAGATTGCAAAACATAGATCTCGTATCACAATCACAGTATTCACACCTTTACATTAATCCACAGATCTCATACACCTCTCCAAGCAGAGCTAACTTCTTCCTCCATGGTTCTGTACAGCTACACCTGATTTAAAACACACTCACTTTACCGGGAGTACATTGCAGATAATAAATGCTTGGACTGCTCTCATCCCCTCTTGCTACTGACAATACACTTTATTATAAAACTCGTGTCACAGTTCAGGGAAACTGCACATGTATTTTTCCCTCCCTGGTCCACCAAGGGCACCCATTTTTAGGCTTTTGGTTCCCATATGTCACCTCTGTTGGACAGAGCCTGTGTCTGTCTCCCTCCTGACCAGGGTTTTTCCGGGCTGCATAGTTCTCTGATTACATTTGTGTTATTCCCAGTAAATCAGGCTGTCTAAACAGACCGGTGTCTGTGCTTTGATTTATCTTCAGAGGCTATAAACAGCACAGGTGTCGGGCCCCGGGGGTGCTCAAATCCCCATCCCTTCACCCAAGCCCCCACCCTGCCTCTCCAGCACATTTCCACCCCCTCCCCTGAGCGTGCCCCATCCCTGCTCCTCCCTCTTCCCCTCCAGTGCCTCCTGCACTCGGTGAAACAGCTGATTATGGTGGGAGGGAGGGGGAGGAGCTGATCAGCGGGGCGGCCACCAGTGGATGGGAGGGTGGGAGCTGGCTGCTGGTGGGTGCTAAGCACCCATGGAGTTGGCACCTATGATAACTTATAAAACTGTGAGCAATTACTGTTTATCACACAGCCCTTTCTAAGCGGATGTTTATACTTAAAATGCTACAGCTGGGCCAGTGCAGCCCTTCAGTGTAGACCAGCAGTTCTCAAACTGTGAGCTGGCATTAGACTTGCTGAAGCCTGAGCCCAACAGCCTCAGCTCTGGGTGTCAGGGCTCAGGTCATAGGCCCCCCATGTTGGGCTGAAGCCCTTGGGCTTTGGCCTTCCTGCCTGGGGCAGTGGGGTTCGGGCAGACTCCAACTTTGCCCCCCGCCCCTCCTGGTGTCATATAGTAATTTTTGTTGTCAGAAGGAGGTTGCGGTGCAATGGAGTTTGAGAGCCCCTCGTGTAGACACTACCTACGCCGAAGGGAGGGGTTTTCCTATTGGTGTAGGTAATCCACCTCCTTGAGAGGCAGTAGCTAGGTTGATGGAATAATTGTTCCATCTACCTAGCTCTGTTTATGCTGGGGGGTGAGGTTGGCTTAACTATGTCGCTCAGGCATGTGGATTTTTCACACCCCCTGAATGTAGTTAAGCTGATTTAATTTTTTAGTGCAGACCAGGCCTAAACAAGCACGTATTCTTAAGGTGAAAACAACCTACACTCATGCTAATAAACTAACCAGAAAGCATGCTTTTCCTCTCCCCAGCTCCAGGAGGGCTCTGGTAGGAGTCAGGCCTTCAAAACTCCACAAAGGGTTTTTTCTGTGGTTACAAGTTCATAACAGCTTTAGCTCAGAACAAGCACACCCATGCATAGGTTAGTTTTTCTTCTATACAGTTTGGGCCTTTGATCTTCAAGGGTCTGGGAACAAGTAATCAATAAACAATGGTCCCTTCCTCAGGGTGTAGCTTCAAAAGGAGGAGTTTTGCATAACTGGAGGTTGGAATTTGCATTCTCTAGAGATTTTTCAGGTAAATACTTGATACTGTTTGTCGCGAATATCTATTCCCTCCTGGCGCAATACAGTCCTTTGAAGTTCATAATGCTTCCCAGGGTTCACATCCCATCTCCCTCTTAGAGAGGTTACATGCAGTTCTGGCCCACAGTAATATGTAACCTTTTAATTTAATACAATTAAACTAAAGATACTTACTGAATTATGTTTAAGGTTTTGCAAGGGTATTGCAGGAAATTGCCATACCTGTCACACCCTGCTACTTATATAATGTACACAATTCTTCACTGAAGTGATGCATTCTGCATCCTAAAGGTACACATGCAGCTCCTCCCTTTGTTCATATGCATTGGGTGTGTGTGTGAAATTATAGATATCCTCAATCATAATCACAGCTCTGTCACATATCACAATAAAACCCACACATGGCCTCATATCACTAATACACCTTTACCAAGCAGGCCCAACTACTGCCTCCACCTATTAGTGTAGGTGCACTTAACAGCCAATACACTGTACATGGAGTGTATCCAGATAATTGCCATTGGCTACTGCCAGTTCCATGGAACAGAGAGAACATGGTGTGGGCAACTGTTTTTATTCCTTTTTGCTATTTAGTAGTGTTAAATGAAATCCTGTAGGGGTGAGTGAATGGGTTTGTAAAACAAGGTGAAGAGTATGTGTAAAGGTTGCACATTTAAGCAACCATGGAGTTGGCAGAATAAAGGTATGTGTGTTAATAGGGCATATGACGCATTGCTGAAAGACAGTAGAGTTAAAGTTAACTGTGCATGTCCCGGTTTTTTAGAAGCTTAAGTTTTGCTCAACTTGGTATTCTGCAAGGTGATGACGTTCCACCAAGCAGCAACTCTGATAACATTTTTTTTCCCATTGAATGTACTAGTTTTCTGAACAGGAAAAGATGTTGTTAGGAGTTAGTCATTTAGGCACTTGTACATATCATGTCCTGCAATTCGTGTACTGAGCTAGCCACCCCCATCAGCTGTGCCCCACTAGTCCTGCTCCATCACATCGTGCCTCAGCCCATTCAGTGCGTTCTCCCCTCCAAGCTGTAAGTGGGCCTTCCCACCACAAGCAGGGAATGCATCTCCCTGAAGTCTTCACTCCCTGGTGTGCACATGTTGCTGTTACTTCCCCCTTTTATAATCCGACATGCATCCAGTGGTCGGAGCAAAGGAAAACTAAGATACAGTGGAATAGCTGTGTGCAGGAAGGTGGTAGAGCTGGGAGTTTAGGGTAATTGCAGTGCACTGACAGATCTTGCAGGTTGTGGTGCACTGGCAGAGCTGGAGGCTGAAGGGGGGTTGTGTGGGGTGCTGGTAGAGTTGGGGCTGCAGGGCAGTTGGCAGAAGTGGCAGAGCTGGGGGATGCCATGGCTTTCTTATGAACCCCCAACCTCTTTCGCCTTCCCGGCTATCCATCCCTATTTATCATCGAATCCTGGACATGTAGGGCTGGAAAGGGACCTCAAGAGGTCATATAGTCTAGCCCTCCTATGCTGAGGCAGGACCAAATGTACCTACATCATCCTTGACTGGTTGCCCAACCTGTTCTTAAATCCTCCATTGCTGGGGATTACTCAACCTCCCTTTGAAGCATGTTCCAGGGCTTAACTACCCTTCTAGTTAGATATTTTCCAAATATCTAACTTAAATCTTCCTTGCTAAAGATTAACCCCATTACAACTTGTCCTACTTTTAGTGGACACGGAGAACAGTTGATCACCACCTGCCTTATTACAGCCCTTAGCATAGGTCCCTCCTTCAGTGGTCTTGTCTCAAGACAAAACATGCCCAGTTTTTTTTAACCTTTCCACACAGATCAGGTTTTCTAAACTTTTTCCCATTTTTGTTATGATTTATAGAGATGCTCCCACAAGAACATAGGGAAGATCTTAAATCCATTGTGTCTGAAGGACAGTTAGTAGCTCAGATGTCGCTGCAGGCTGCATTAGATGCTTCTGGTACAGTAGCATGCTCAATGGCCACTTCCATAGTCATGCTGCTGCTCTGCTATAGTTTGAGCATTGCTTACTGTTTTAAAATATGTCTGTCCTAAGGGCTCTAAACTCCACTTAATTTCAAGATTATTCAGGAAATTTGCTGTGCCTCATGGGAGTGTGGAGATAACATTTGGTCAACATTTGGCATCATTTGGGTAAGGGTTTCCTGAGAGAGAGACCCCGTTAAAACAACCTTCTCTCCCTGCCCCCCCCCCCCCAGCCCTAAAACCAAGTTGTCTGCAAAATCACCTTGTTCTAAGGTGTTTTTTTTGTTTTTGTGTGCACACACCATGGGCTCAAATTAAGTCTCTAATCGTGCCCAAACTGACCTCAGCCATTCAAGATTTATCTGTCTGCCATCCCTTTGGGCAATATTGGGATGGAAAAGAGTCTGTAGAAGCATATCTGGCAAAGTCCCAGAGTAGCTGAGGGATACAGCATGAACCCCAGCCATACTCATTGACTGTGCATTCAGGCCTGCTGTTGGTAGGCATCTGGGTGTGACTGCTGGGCATAAATATAAAGTAAACAATGAAATAAGGTATTTATTTTTTCAGTTTGGCATGAGTGGCACAGCTTTGCCAGAAGGTGCTATAACTATTTCATAACTAGTAAATCCATGTGTGTATTGTTAGCTTCCAATATGCTGCAAGGTACTGTATGGTTCGAGCAACGTTTACTTCAGAAAATGAGTCCATTAGTCAAGGGGTTCCTCAGAAGATGAAGAGATTAAGGACTTGGTATACCATGACAATAAATAGGGAACAGTTCCTGATGCCAGTGAAGGGTGACTTCAGCATTGGCTTTCTCCACTCTCCACTACACCCCCCAGACACTCACAGAAGTGGGGAAGAGGGATGCCCTGAGCAGTTAGAGACAGTGTCTGGCTCATATCTAGGGTTGGCCTTTAGCTGTGTTACCATGTCACAAAGGCTTTGTTTGCCTTAGTCTTCAAAAGGGTTGGGAAAGTACTTTTGGTACAGCAGGTGGTAGTGAGGTGTTCTACAGAGACAGCTCCTTCGTAGGAATGTGCTGGCTCTTAAGGGCCTTTGTGTCTGTTCACACAGGGCGGGTGTGAGGTCTCCTTCAAAGGGGTTAAGGAGTGGGTCTGCCGTACTGCACTGCTAGTTAAAGATGTGACTAGCATAATTGATCAGGTCTGTTGGTTGCTGTAGTAGATGGAGCTGTCATCTGAGTTAGGTGGTTGACTTGCAACATGACATGAAACATGACAAATTTCATCTCCATTTTTTTTTTGCTAATCTAAATATAGACAAATGTTCTTCTTGTAGATAAAGCAATTTTAGTTTCTTGTGGAATCTACATCATGATAGAGAAAAGTTACTTTAAAACTAATTAAGAAGCGCATTTATAATATAAAATTAATGCCATAGAAGGTCTATACAGCCATATAAGTTATGCTTCTCACAATGGGTGGGATTCTCTCCTCAGCAAAGCCATTATGGGGTTCCATAAACTGTCTTCACTTTCCATCAGTGTACTGCCTTTCCTAAAACCTCTCTCACACCACTAGCTTGATCCCAGGTAATACCAAAATATAATTAAAGTTCTTTTAATACAGACACATTGCTCCCACTCTTGGGGAAATATTTGTACCATTGGTTTACCCCACCCGCTCTGAAATGTTTGGGGACGAAACCTCTCGGTGGCTAGCTTCCTAGTTCTTTGCTGTTTATTATGACATTTGCCAAACGTCCTGTCAGAACTGGGACCTTGTATGAGATGCTGTGCAAATATATTGGTAGAATCCTGCAAATCTGCAGAAATCTGCTTTATAACCACAGACCATGTTTGCGGATCAGATGCGGATGCAAATTTTGTATTCATGCAGGGTTCTACATATAGGTAGATACGGTCTCTGCCCCCAAAGAGCTACAGTCTAACTAAAAATAAGACACATAGTGAGCGTCACAAAGGGGAAGAGAGTAACAGTATTTGAAGGTTTTTAGTTCTTCCAATGCCTCGGTCAAAAAATGTTCCCAATTCACACTCCCCAGTTGTATTCCAAGACCCATTTCATATGCTGTCGTCTTTTTCTGCCCTCGCATACTGCAGCTGATATCGGGGTGGGGAGGGGAGACCCTTTGCCTGAGTTGAATAGCTTTAAAACTTCAAATGTGAGACTTGTAGGGCATGGAATAGACAAGCTAAATCTCCTGACTTTGTTTCAGTAGTGATCCTTGTTTCAAGATACACAGAAAAAAGATAATTGGTTCCTGTAGTAGGCAGTGTAGAGCAGTCCAAGTTAAACTTTTACTTACAAATTTGGTACCATTTAAATGCCTAGGAAACAAATATGTAATTCACTCACTGCTTTTTTGATTATGAAGCTCTCTCAAGTCTGAGACTAGAATTGCACTGCAAACCCCAAGATGATGATAACATAGTTCACTTGTCACTTTGCATTGATGTAAATTCTAATTAAATTTTAACTAGCCATTTTAATTTTTTTTGCAGAGCAAATTCGATTAAAAAATATAAGAAAAGTATATGGAAGATGTCTGTGGTATCGTTTGCGGTTATTAAAACCACAACAAAACATAATTCCTACAATAAAGTAAGTATATTTCATTTGGGTAACTTTTCATTTAAATTACTACTGTATTTTTTATTTTTTTTTACATAAATTTGAAGTTTTAATTAAAGCAACTGGAACTAGTACTATAATAAAGTAATAGCTTTCATAACTTTTTAAAGAAAGGGACTATTAGAATCTGCTACAATTGCATAATGAAAAGTTGTTAAAGATCAATATCTAATAGGGCTTGAAATTCAGAGAGAAGCCACTCATGTTACAGCTTCTTAAATTCCTGTTCAGTTAACCTAGTAGACCCCAACAGTAATCAACAATTTGACCTGGATCTTATCAATAATGGAGTAGAATTCTGTTGTCCCTTCCCTCAAATTACCAATGTTATTGATGTCGTTCAGTTAAATACAATACATAGAAAGATGTTCCAATGTTTTGCTCGCTTAAATGTAATGCCTGTGTTCTTATCCCCCACTGTTTGTTACCCTTTCTCACATCTCCTCCTCTCTTCTCCCCGTCAGTTCCCAGATGTTCAGTTTTATTCCTTTTTTCTGTATTTTGCTTTTTAAAAAAAAATTAAAAAAAATCAGAACTTGCATCCATTATTGGGTGCAAAATATTCTATGTAAATGAGAAATGCTCAAACAAGACTTTCTTGTTTGTTAATCTATGCTGTTGGGGGAGATTTTTTTGATGTGTGGGGGGGTAGAGGGTTGTGCAAGTGGAGAAACTCACTGTTTTGCTTGTCTATGTAAACAGCAATAAAAACCTAGTCATTCAGCAGACCCATCAGTGTCCAAAGCCATTTTATCACCAAGGGTATTAGTTCTAAAATTGGTTTTTGGGATCTCATTATTTAATGTGGGATCCTTAAGTTTATTTATATAAATTAGCTTCACAAATTACTTGTACAGTGTTATGTTAGAAGTAAGGGGGATTGTGTGTATTTTATTTACCCTTCATATTCTTTCCAAACAGGAAAGCAATTCTTCTTGCTGGATGGGCGCTGTTTCTGTTTCTTGCATACAAAGTTTCCAAAACAGACAGAGAATATCAAGAATACAACCCTTATGAAGTCTTACATTTGGACCCAGTAAGTAATAGTACCCTTGTTAGGTGATGCACATTACTTTAATATGTCATACTTAGGACTTGCTTTATATGTAAAACTAAGCCGGAGGAAATACTAGTGAGGGCCTCCATGAGGGTTGAAAGCATACTTTAAGATGCAGTTAACTTTTACCTTCTGAACATTGCTAGTATGTATTGCATAGTTACTGATGCTCCTTTATCTTAATTTTTAATTTGTAACTATAATACCAAAGTCCTTTCAAGTCTCTGATGCATTTATACAGTATGTTGAGATGAAGATTTCAATTTTCATCTGTTTTGAATGGCTCACATGATCATAACTAAGCATTGTCTGAAAAAATTTCAGAGCAAAAATCAGACTTATGTGGGCTGTGCCGGAGAGAATATCCTTATGGCTGTGGGCAGTCATGCATATTGACAACATAGTAGACCTACCAAGAGAAGTTAGTCTGAGGTGCAACGTCGCACAAAAGCCCTTTATGCACCTTAGAATTGTGGAGCAGTTTTGGTTATGCGGGCGGGATAAGCTGTATAAACAATCCCTACTTCATATGGTTCACATCTGCTTGTTGTGTTCTAATTTCTTTCTTCTTAATGTAAGGTAAATTGTGCCATTTACGTAAGACTGCTATTGAGGCACTTCCTTCTTTGTTCTAAGCTCCACGGAACTATTACAATGGGTACTTCAGCCTGTTTGTGGTTTGGGCGCAGAACCAAACATGTCAATCGCTGGCAGCAGGGGAATGCGCTGCCTGCTGAAGTTCGTTCCAGTTCATTTTTGGGTAATTGTCCACATGGATTCCATTTGTGGTGTGCATATGCCCCATGCATGCAGAATTCAGATTTTTTTTGGACCATTGTGTCCATTGGGGCACCTCACCTGCATTTTAGATGTCCTTGTGCAGCCTCACCCCCAACCTGAGGGCATAAAGAGTGGCACAGATTCAACCATCCCTCAGTTCCTTCTTACTACCCATGACAGTGAGATGGAACCCCTGCAGTGTCTGCCTAGTATTGCTATTGAAGGAAAAATGTTGCTGTTTTCCCTGGTGGTCAAGGACTCATTGTTTCTAAGCGGGGGGAGATTTTCACTAGAAAGAGTGGCCTAACTATCCAGGCCCTTCACAGGCAGCCAGATGCAGGCAGGCTTTCACGTCAGACCTCTCCTTTGGGCGCACACCTTCTCAAGTGGCATCAGAACAACAAAAATAAATATGAACTGTGATCTGACACCGAAGAGCCTCCACAGGCTTTCACAAACAATGCAAATATGGAGAGACATTGTTGCATGTTTGGTTCCCCTCAACATAAAAATCCCACAGCCTAAGGGCTTCTCCCTGTGGGGTGAAAAAGACATTGGGATTTGAATCTGTTTCATGCAGGTATATGGGACTTTGATCCATGGGATCAGATGCTCTGGTACATCCATTCCCAGCTACCTTAATCTCCCTTAATTTTCCTTCAGTAGCAATGCCAGGCAGACACTGCAGGGGTTCCATCTCATTGCCATGGGCAGTAAGAAGGAACTGAGGGATGGTTGGATCTGCACCACTCTTTATGCCCTCAGGTTGTGGGTGAGGATGCACAGTGGGAAACTTACGGAAAACAGGGTATTCAAAGTAATTAGAAAAGTCAACTTGCAGTCCTGCCAGACACTATAGAAAGGAATACAGGTCATTTGGCAAATTAAAGGAGTCTGTGAAGTATTTCTTCCTGTTTTACCCCTTTGCATGTGGAAGCTAAAACCAGTGCAGGGTGACTGCCCCCCATTGCCTCAGATGCAGGTCTCCCAACCAGCGCTGGCTGGTGTTAAATCCCCAATTGGTGCCAGGCTATTTCAGTTTGGGAGCAAGAGTGACCTATACCTTTGACCAAATGAGGTTACTATATATTGTCCAGAGGGAGTACCCAGTGGAGCTGTGCTAGAATTACAGGAACAACTTTGTCCCATTCCCACTTCATCAATCCTGGAAAGGTCATGACATGAATGAAATCATCCATCACCTACTTCAGATCAGAGTATTACAACCTGTTCCCCATCCTATTTCTAGCCTGAGAAAATCAGGGACAAACAAAGCAGAGTCCTGTCTGAAATAGCTAAATAGGTTCCTAAAGGAGGTTCAACTTCAAAGCATTCTCATTTTCAACCTCTGTCCCTGGCAGACAGTCTGTATTGTGAGGCGTTTGCCCTCTCCCTGCTGGTTGGAGTCAGAACAAAGACTGATAGCTAGCTTGTGGCCAAGACCACACCTCTGTGGAGCACCCCTAAGTTCTTTTCCTCTATTTCTGGGCAGACTGGAGACTTAGTGGTCGTCTCTTTAAAGCAGCACCTATCAGGATAGGCAATAGTCACATTCAGATACTAATTGTTGTTATTATTTATTATTATTTATTTATTTATTGCTCTCTGTTTGCTGGGGGTTTCTGAACCAGATTCGCCTCAGACCCTGTCCTGCAGGATGCATTACTGCCAGAGCAGATCTGTTTTTCCCCATCTTTCATGGGCTGTGGCAGGTAGGGAAAGAGAGAGTCACAAATGGCCTCAAGTCTGTCTTTTTCCTATTCAGGAATATTAGGACCAGATTGTCCAGCTGCAAAGAGGATCCTGCAGCCACACCAAAAGGAAACCTGAAGGTGCAGGGGTGGGCCAGGTCCTTATGTAGCCCTCTATCCATGGGGCCTAACCTGCTCAGTCAATGTGAAGGCCAGATCTATGCCACGCCAGGAAATTGGGCTATGGAGTGGACCCCCATCCCAGTTGGTATGCAGTAGGTAGCACAGGCAGATCTCCTAGCCCTGAGCCTTCTGTGGGGAAAAGCTGCAACTGCCTGTGGTTAAGCAGATCTGTTTAACTCCTCCTGTCCGCAGTGCAGGCTGTTGGGAGAGGAGTGGGCAAAGTGACCATTCATCTTCTTCCCCACTGAGAGCTCCATGGGGATTACCACCCCCCCAACCTCAGAATTGCCCTCTGAAATAATGAAGTGATTGCACTTCATTCTGGGTGGACAGGCAGGTTACATGCCAATGGAGTATCTTCCAACAGAGGAAACAGCTTTGGAAGGAGGGAGAGATTTTTTTCTATCTGCCCCCCCTCCCAAACCCTCCTATCTGTACTCGGGAGATGGCAGAACTCTTTGGAACAGTGGTGAAATATGACATTGCCTTAGTCACCCTGCCTGCAACCCAAAACATTTATTGTGACCTGAAGGGGACCTCAGGGTGGAAATCTGTGGCTACATTCACCAGAAAAGGCAAGAAAAGAAAAAAAAGCGGGGGGGGGGAACTCTGCAGGTTCAAAATGCTCCTCAGTTCAGTCTCTGGTCTTGAGTCGCCCATTACAAGCAATGAGGAAGGTGCATTTGCAGGGACTGTGGCACTTACATAAAAGGGAAAATCAAAGAAGAGGGACTCTAGCTCATCCCCAGTATACTTTAAAAAAAAAAAAAAAAGAGAGAGAAAAATTTAAGGTTCATAAGATCAAAAAAGCAAAGATTGGAGAAAGAGAGGGAGATGTGAAATTCTTTCTCCTCATCCGCCTTGATCTCCTTGGAGGAAGGGGAGTTATCTGGCTCAGACTGAGCAGAATTAGAGGATGACTTGCAAGAGAGGCTTTCCCTCCACAGGTATTTAATCATGTGTTATGGAAGGTGCTCACCACACTAGAAATGCTGCCTGGGACTTGAGGAGCCACCAATTCCAGAGTAATCCAAGAAAGCCTCTTAGAAATATTTTCCAGCTAAAGCAAAGAGAGAATTGTGTTCCACTGCACCTGGTGTTTGAAGAAGTAATCAAGGCTTGGGTGGGCGTTTCCTAACAAAGACAAGCATTCCAACAGACATCAAATGTTTATAAGAGAACCTCGGTCAAAGGTAGATGCAGCAGCTGCAGCTTTGGTCAAAGACACTCAGAAGGAATGAGAGGGAGAGTTTACCATGAGAGCCAACAAACTGAAAAAATCCAGTCATTTCTAAGAAAGAACTTGGAGACCTTTGGGTATCTGCAGCAAGGTGTTTGTTTTGTCAGGGTGATTCTAGCCTGGATAGACTGTATGACCCAAGTAGGCCTAACTTAAGATAAAAAAAGTGAAAACGAGCTTGAACAAGATCTTGCTAGCAGCTTCCTGGATCCCTCTTAAATTAGAGGCCATGGAGAGAGCCGCTAATGTGGTGTCATGAAGACGCAGTTGGCTTTGTGTCTGGAAAGCAGAAACTCAAATAAAACCCCTTGTGATCTCAATCAAGTACACAGGGGGCAAGTTGTTTCATGAGGACGTGGACTAAGCAGTAGCAGAAGTTAGTGAGAGGCGAATCTCTTCTGTTTCATCACCTTCTGCCTTTTGTTACCATCTTCCTTTCATGGTTACCAGCCCATAAGAAATCCACAGATCTGGAAGAGGTAGATAGAGAAATTTAAAATAGGACTCTTCGAGAAGATCCTGAAGACTGGTAGTTAATTTCTGGTTTAAGGCCCCCATGTCCAAGAAGATGTCTTATCTGGGGGAGAGGCTTCAGAAATTTGAGAACACATGGGAGATAAATGAGTACTAGACAGTTCTACAGGGTTATGCCATCGAGGGTTAGTTAGATAAGTGAGTACTAGACGGTTCTACAGGGTTATGTCATCACAATATTATGCAATCAAGTCCTCCAAAGACAAGTTCATAGTCTTCCCCCAGATCAAAGAACCTGTTCAAACACCTTCTCTGCAGTGGAGCTATAGAGCTGGTACCAATGAGACAGATTTTGGTGGAGTGTACTCAATATTCTGTATGTTCTCAAAGAAGGATAGGGGACATGAGCCATATTAGAGCTCAAGTCCCTCAACAAATTGATGGAAACTCTAAAGTTTATCGTCATGGCTCTGTTACCCCGGGATTTCATGATTGCATTATACCTCAGGGAGGTCTACCTACATATACCATTTAGGGAGAGCTGCTGAAAATTTCTACATTTCTGTTACAATGGGAAGCATTTCAATAGAGGGATCTCTCATTCGAGCAAGTGATTACCCCACGAGTCTTCACAAAGATCCTGGTGGTCTTAGCTGTTCTTGGTGGATGTTAGAGATGGGGATGTGGCCTGTCTTGCCCGGTGCATGGAGCAGGAGTCGGTAACTAGAAATAAGATTCCAGGGTCAGAGGCCAGAGTTGAGGATCAGAGCCGAAGACAGAAGTCAGGAATCGTAACTGAGGTTTAGAGCTGGGTAACCTGGAGTGAGACAGGATGGGAGAAGCGCAGGGGCTGATGCTGGAATAAGAGGCGCAAGGCTGGCAACAAGTAGGCACAGGAACTAATGTAGTTGTGGGCCAATGCTTTGAGTAGCTGCTGCTGGGCTTAAGAACTGATCTGCTGATTCTTCCCATCAATCAGGGAGTCTACTACAGGTTAGCTGTGCTTATAGGTTGCCGGTAGACTGGATCGGCTGCAGGTCTGATTCTTGACAGCGGGTGTGGGGTGGAGACACTCATCCTTACTTAGACCGTATCATCTGGTCCTTGTCCTTTCAAATGGCCTTTTGGGGTCTAGAGGAGATTAACCTTGTTACAAGATTGTGGTTTTCTGGTGAATCTAGTGAGTAACCTCCAACCATCTCTGCAACTTCTGCATTCAGAAGTGATCCTGGACACAAAGGTGTTCACTGCAGAAGAGACACGACAGAAGATCCTCTCCTTACTTCACCATGTGTCATCAGATATCACTAAAAATCCTGACACGATTCCTCAGTATGCTAATTTAATGTGTGGACACCTTCCAATGGGCCAGATTTTATATGAGAATGCTCCAAAAATTCCTCTTACCATAGTAGCACAAAATTGCAACCAATCAGGATTGGAGAGTTGCCCTTCTTAAGTTAATCACTTCGTCCCTCAACTGGTGGACTCGTCCTTTGAGATTCCAGCAGGTGTATCTGATGTCAGAGCTGGTGAGACTTGAGGTCACCACTGGTGCCAGCTTGTTTCAGCCTCTGCTTTGCCTCCTAGTCCTATACTTTCAAAGGAGATTGAATGGCATGCACTA
The DNA here is from genome assembly GCA_037349315.1 of Chelydra serpentina. Lineage (NCBI taxonomy): Eukaryota > Metazoa > Chordata > Testudines > Chelydridae > Chelydra > Chelydra serpentina. The sequence continues at coordinate 54,572,836 of JBAIAC010000010.1, forward strand.
GATGTTAAGAGAACTTGTGTTTCTGTGCACTTGAGGTAGATTTAATCAGAAACCCACAGCTTTCTTCATCTTATCACTCATCAGTCAAAAGGAGGGGAAAAAAAACAAACCTGGAGTGAATCCACCAGGTAACATTACTGCCCATTATGAGGGTTCAGCTACCTCTTGGGCAGAGTCTTGTGCTTCATATGAAGAAATTTGAAAGGCAGCTACATAGTCATCATGGTTAATGTCCTGTCTTCTTTGAATATAGCTTTTGGGGGGTGGGAGGAAGGTACTTCAGAATGTGCTGCCACAGCAGTAATCTGGGGTCAGTCTTCCATATATATAGTTTGAATCCTCCTCCTACCCTAAAGGTGAGTACTGCTTTGCACGTCTCACGGTACAGACTGCAGGATATAGGGAGGAGGGGCTGGTGAGAAAAGAAAATTTCCTCCTTACCTGTGAGCTTTCTTTCTAATGTCCTACATGTCTGATGGTCTGGTCCACTTCCAGAGATTAACTAGTCTCAGAATTGAAGTCATTGGTTCTCTCTGTCTGATAGCCAAATGCAAATTTTTAGCAGTACCTTGTTTTAGTGTGCATAGTGTGTGTGTGTATGGAGGTTTTTTGTGCATTCTGAATTTCAAGATCCTAAATTCAAAGAAACTACCTGATACCTTGTCACTGAGCATTTTGAAATATTAGCACTTAATACCAACCCCTTCTGATTCACAAGCCAGGTAACAGTGAAATCACTTTCATTGAATTTTAATTATTTTGTAATGAAATTTCACACTAATATTTTGTGTAAGGAACATAACAAGTGTACCTCCTAGCTAATTAAGTCTGTATTAGGAGTATAGCATGCTGGTATGCTCTCTCCTTCCCCTGAATCTAGACGAAAGGCATGGTTGCATCACTGGGATCATTCTGAAACCAGAGTGTAACAAAAATACAGTACTCAAGGCCCAAGTACAAGAGATCCCCAAAGAAGAACTGAAGTCCAGGATTGTTGCAATGAACAGAGAAGCCATCAGTAAGAAGCTAGAGCTGTGCACCCACTAAACACCCAGAGGCAATACTAAACATTGTCTGTGGTAGAGTGGCACCACCATCAGTCAGTGTAAATGCACACACTTGGAATTTGCGAAATGCAAGAATTTGAATGTAGCTGTCCCATATGGTTCTATGACACAATAGTAAGGATAATAGAGACACTAGTAGTGACAAAGCATGTACAGGTTGGTCCAACAAAGGTATTTGACGCTAACCTTATCTATTAAAGAGTGATAGACCTACGAGCAAGTTCACAAGGGGTTAACATCAATAATATTTTGTCATATGATTTGGATCCTTTACCAATGTCAATGTTCACTGACTCTGGTAACCTGAAGATTGCCATGACTAAGTCTACCTAAAGAAGCAGCTGCAGACAGAGGGGTCAATAAGACATATTCACAAGAAGACACCTGCACAGTCATTGGTGGTTCTGCAGTTCTTTGGGTAGTACAGGTGTTGGCAAGTAGCATCATCAAGGACTCTGTGACCAATTTCAGAGTCTACATTGAACACAAGCTCACAGCAGGTGATATATACCTTGTCTTTGCGCTGACATTTTTGTACCTGTCAAAGAGTGGCACAAGGTCTATCAGAGCTATAGAAGCAAGCAGAGCACATCAGTTCACGAGAAGTACACAGCTACCTCCATAGAAAGTTGTCTTAATGGTTACTGAAATTCAGAAACAGTTGATTGACGGCATTTGTACAAAACTAATTTAAGACAAAAGCTTCACTAGTGACGCACATTAAAGTGCAAGCTAATATTCAAAGGTAGAGACAACACCCCAGTTGAAATAAACCAACGAGGTGTGGTAATCAACAGGGGAGATACGGCCACCTCACATGAGGAAGCTGACAACATCTTTGTACAATAAATTGTGGTGATTGCAAAAGAGGAACTGTTGGGAATATCAGTATTATCAGATGATACTGATGTATTTGTCTTTGCTCTTGCACCATTACCTTGAACAGGGTCTCACATCTTTAGTGAATATGGACCAGTTCAAGAGAGAGCTGTAACAGACATTTGTGCTGCTTCAGAGGAACACCAGAACATTGTACCAGGACTGTCAGCTGCTCATGTACTCTCAGGCTGTGATACAATAGTTTCTTGTTTTGGTCCCAGTAAAGGCACCGTGTTGAAGATTCTGTGAGTTGGATACTACCTCTCTCTGTGGTGACATCAATGCATCATGGGCAGCAAAAATTGGCAAAGGTACAACGTGAAGACCAAAATCCAGTTCCTTATCACCACCAACTGAAACATTTATTGGAAATGTAAAATGAGCACATCTTCAGGCATATGTGTGGGAAAAGTGCTTTGGCCCCAGATGCACCACTGCTCGATGCACTGCAGTATGGATGGATATGTGATGACAGTTCCAAGTTCGTTTTCAAAAACTGTACCAGATAATGTTGTGCTTGTTCCCAGATACTCTGAAGTTAATAAAGTGCTCTTGTGAGGGTGATTCACCTTGTAAATCTGAGATGTGGCTGCAGCAGCGACAAACCAGCATGTACCATATTCTGTGGATGCCAAGGAGGTGTGGTGTGTTGCAGTGACCTGATAAAATCAGCGTTAGCATTTGCAGATGAAAACAGCAATGACAAGAAGTGACATGTATTACTCATATTGGGACACTCAGTTGTAGTTTGAATGAGAGAACACTAATAATCCCTAATAATTATGCTAAAATTATTATAATTTGTTGAATACTTTTCTAATTTGAATATTTTTCACATTAAAAAGTGTTCACTGTATCAAATGAAAATTAAGGTCTGTGCTATACCCCCATGCCTCCTCTTATACCCGTATTAGTCACATATGTATTATTGATTGATATTGCAAATATTAAATGCATGTATTTTATATATTAGAACTCTTCTGCTTTGATTTTTTTTTATGCCTCATTTCATCCCACCGTCACCACACCTCTTACATAATCTTACTGATTATGCAAGAGGTATGGTGAGGGTGGGATGAAATGTTGTTGGTCTTTCAACATGCTTAAAAGCGATAGTGTCATCAGGTGGATTCTTAATGTATGATCTTGACATACAAAATAAAAAAGCATGAACCCTAAAGCAAGGTTGACTACAGTGGCTGCTGGACTATCTCCTCTGTTTTCCCAGATGAGAATGGAAAATACATGTTTGCATAGAGGAATGTTTGTCTGTTTGCTAAATCTGTTAGTATATTCAGTTAGTGTATTTTAGTTTTGGGAAGCTATAGTACTGGGGTTTTCCACAGATGGGCAGTCCTGGCCCCAGGCTGGCCATCACTCTTTGCTCTGCCTCTAGGCAGCAAGGAGAAAGGGAAAGTTCCACAGTACAGTTTGTTGGCCGTAAGTATTAAAAAGGAAATTCACAGGTCAGAAGGAAATCTTCCTTTTTACGAGCCCACAAACAGTTCTTACATTTTGCAGATGGATGGCAGCATTTTTCTTCTCAACTTTGGTCATTGCCATTTGACCTGACTTGTGTTCCCAGGGTCTCTTTCAGGATCCTGGTGGGCAATAATATTGGCTTTAGGTAAGAAGGAAATTCACTTATCTCTTCCTGGAAAATGTTCTTCTCATTAAGGTTCTGTACAGTGGCAAAGTTGAAGGAAATACACAAAATAATATGGTTCCTGGAGTGTTTTGGATTCAAGATAGACACATGGTGCCAGAGAAGTTGATTACAGACCTGGGTTGAGGAAGAATACAATTAGGTACAAGAAGATCTTATCTCAGAATGTTAATAGAAGGTGAAGATGGCTATAATGGAAACAAGTGGTGTCACAGAAACAAAAATACAATTCTTGTTGTACCTTATTGGGAATTCTGATGTCCCACATCGGCATGCTTCAATGATCCAGAATTCATGTGATACTTATACAGTAATTCTGGGCATCCCCTTGCATCTCACCGTATCTCATCCATTGGCAGAGATCTAGCTCCAGTTGTATATTCTCTGCTCCCTCAACTGGTAAATAGAATCAGATTTTGTTTTTTAAAGGGATCTTCCTGTTTCAGTTCAGGAAATGAGTACTGGAAATAGCATAGCATAGCATCTACCGGCTAGAACACAATGATTCACTGAGGTTGTGGAGCACTATTTCCTCCATGAATAACAGACATGCTCTAGTCATGGTAATCAGTATGTCTGGGATGATTTTTAAATAAGCAGGAAGAACATGATTAGCCCTACTCCATAAAGAAAATTTTAGGTTCTGGGTGGAGCAAAGTTTCTTGTTTCTTTGTGAGAGAGGACAGATTCATTGGTTAGGGCACTTGCTTAGGACCTGGAGACCTGAGTTCAATTCCCTTCTCTGCCACAGACTTCCTAAGTGACTTTGAGCAAGTCACTTAGCCTGTTTGCCTCAATTTCCTATCAGTAAAATGGGGTTAATTGTACTCTGTACCTCACAGGGATGTTGCAGATATATACATTTAAAAATTGAGGTACTCCGATACTGTGATAAAGGAGGTGCCATAAAAATACCTTGCATATAGATTGCACTAAACCAAGACAAGCAGAGGTTGGATTGGCAGAGTGGCACCTGCACCCAGAAATATCTCACTTATTGAAAGTCAATGTTGTGTGCTGCTGATTGCACAGGTAACCTTAATTCTGGCATCTCCTAACTTTTGAGTACTTGACTTTGCAACCGTAATGGTCTTTTAATGTAGTTTGTATGCAATTTCCTAAAGTTTTGAAAAAGCAAACTGAAAAAATTGACTTCATCATGTGTCATGATGTTCACACCCACATGCGTCATCAGTAGGGTTGGAACCTTTTAGCCCCACCACACAGGTCTCTGTGGAGTAACTGATAGCAGTAGTAAGTGATCATCAGCCACCAGCACTAGAGGGGGATGAGGCACTTTGAGTGGATTTGACTGATATTTGCTGACAGAGGAATCCTAAGACTCGGGAATCTTCGGTTCTACTTCCAGGATCTTATGCTCTAGTGATCAGACTCTTCTGCTCATTTTCCCAAAGTTTTGACTTTGCAACCCTAATGTTCTCTTAAAGTGTGTGTGTGTGTGTGTGTGTGTGTGTGTGTGTGTATATGTATATATATACACACACACACACACACAATATAAGATGTTATGCATTTTGAATGTCCAACACTTAAGAATGATCCTGCTTCCCATCCTGTAGGTACACTGCAATGATGATCCCATTGTAATGCGTCTGTGGACCTTAGCATGATGTAGAATTGGAAAATATATTTGTACTCACCTGAAAACTTCTTCTTTTCTTTGGGTACGTCTACACTATGAAATTAGGTCGGAATTATAGAAGTCGATATTTTAAAACCCGATTTTATGGAATTGATTGTGTGTGTCCCCACTAAAGACCATTAAGGCCATTAAGTCGGCGGACTGCGTCCACAGTATCGAGGCTAGCGTCGAATTTTGGAGCATTGCATTGCGGGTAGCTATCCCACAGTTCCCGCAGTCTCAGCCGCCCATTGGAATTCTGGGTTGCGATCCCAATGCCTGATGGGGCAGAAAACATTGTCGCTGGTGGTTCTGGGTACATGTTGTCAAGCCATCCCTCCCTCCGTGAAAGCAACCTTTTTCACGCCTTTTTTCCGGGGTTTCCTGTGCAGACACCATACCACGGCAAGCATGGAGCCCACTCAGCTCGCAATCACCGTACATCTCCAGCGTGCACCTGGACATTTTGTCTAGTGGGGATTCAGTCCCGTTGTAACACGGGCAGAGGGATAGCTCAGCGGTCTGAGCATTGGCCTGCTAAACCCAGGGTTGTGAGTTCAGTCCTTGAGGGGGCTATTCTGCCAGAGGCTGGTAGTCGCGGGACTACACAGCAGCAGCTCCTTGCCTTCTGGCAGCAGACGGTACAGTACGACTGGTAACGGTCATCGTCGTCCCCTGTGTGCTCCTGGCCGGCCTTTGGTGTGGTCGGCCGGGGGCGCCTGGACATAAATGGGAGTGACTCTGGTCATTCTCTTTTTTATGTTTTGTTTAATGGAGATTCAGTACTGCCTGGAACACTGGCAGAGGGATAGCTCAGCAGTTTGAGCATTGGCCTGCTAAACCCGGGGTTGTGAGTTCAGTCCTTGAGGGGGCCAGGAGATGATGACAGCTAGCAATCACTGTACCGTCTGCTGTTGAGCACCCAGGAGATGATGACGGCTAGCACTGTTACTGTACTGTCTGCTGCCAGCCTACCCCTTGCTCCCCCCTCCCTCCGTGAAAGCAACTGAGGGGGGAGCAAAAAATCATTTCGCGCCTTTTTCCGTGTGGGCACCATATTGCTGTCACCATTGTTATCCACCCGCCGCTTCCGCTCCCACTCTGCTCTCCTGCAGATGCCATACCAGGGAAAGCATGGAGCCTGCTCAGATCGCCGCGGCTGTTATTGCCATTATAAACACCACGCGCATTGTCCAGCAATATATGGAGAACGAGAACCAGAACCTGCAACAGCCGGCGAGGAGGCGACAGCAGCGCGGTGAGGACAGTGATGAGGACATGGACACAGACCTCTCTCAGAAAAGGCCCCCCCGCAAGGTGGACATCATGATGGTAATGGGGCAGGTTCATGCCATGGAACGCCGATTCTGGGCCTGGGAAACAAGCACAGACTGGTGGGACCACATAGTGTTGCAGGTCTGGGACGATTACCAATGGCTGCGAAACTTTCGCATGCGTAAGAGCACTTTCATGGAACTTTGTGACTTGCTTTCCCCTGCCCTGAAGCACCAGAATACCAAGATGAGAGCAGCCCTCACAGTTGAGAAATAAGTGGTGATAGCCCTGTGGAAGCTTGCAACGCCAGACACCTACCGGTCAGTCGGGAATCAATTCAGAGTGGGCAAATCTACTGTGCCGGCTGCTGTGATGCAAGTAGCGAACACGATCACTGAGCTGGTGCTACCAAGGGTTGTGACTCTGGGAAATGTGCAGGTCATAGTGGATGGCTTTGCAGCAATGGGGTTCCCGAACTGTGGTGGGGCAATAGACGGAACCCATATCTCTATCTTGGCACTGGACCACCAAGGCAGTGAGTACATAAACCGAAAGGGTTACTTTTTAATAGTGCTGCAAGCACTGGTGGATCACAAGGGACGTTTCATCAACATCAACGTGGGATGGCCGGGAAAGGTACATGACGGTCGCATCTTCAGGAACTCTGGTCTGTTTCAGCTGCTGCAGCAAGGGATTTTCTTCCCAGACCAGAAAATAACGGTTGGGGATGTTGAAATGCCTATAGTTATCCTGGGGGACCCAGCCTACCCCTTAATACCATGGCTCATGAAGCCATACACAGGAAGTCTGGACAGTAGTTAGGAGCTGTTCAACTGTAGGCTGAGCAAGTGCAGAATGGTGGTGGAATGTGCATTTGGATGTTTAAAAGCTCGCTGGCACAGTTTATTGACTAGGTTAGACCTCAGCGAAACCAATATTCCCATTGTTATTACTGCTTGCTGTGCGCTCCACAATTCTGTGAGAGTAAGGGGGAAACGTTTATGGCGGGGTGGGAGGTTGAGGCAAATCGCCTGGCCGCTGATTACACGCAGCCAGACATCAGGGCGACTAGACGAGTACAGGAGGGCGCGTTGCACATCAGGGAAGCTTTGAAAACCAGTTTCATGAACGGCCAGGATGCAGTGTGAAAGTTCTGTTTTTTTTCTCCTTAATGAAAACCCCCGCCCCTTGGTTTACTCTACTTCCCTGTAAGCTAACCACCCTCCCCTCCCCCCGTCGGTCACCGCTTGCAGAGGCAATCAAGTCATTGTTGCTTAAAAGTCTTGCATTCTTTATTATTTCATCACACAAATAGGGGGATAATTGCAAAGGTCACCTGGGATGGGTGGTGGAAGAGGGAAGCACCAGGATGGGTGGTGGAGGAGGGGATGAGGGAAGGAGAAAGACACACTGCACTTTAAAACTTATTGAATGCCAGCCTTCTGTTGCTTGGACAGTCCTCTTGGCTTGAGTGGTTGGGTGCACGGAGGCCCCCCCAACACGTTCTTGGGCGTTTCGGTGATGAAGCTTTGGGACTCGGGAAGGAGGGCTGTTGGTTACACAGGGGCTTTAGCGGCGGTCTGTGCTCAGGCGGTCTTTCCTCAACCATACGCCTTTCCTCAACCAGACGCCGGAGGATATCCGTTTGATCCTCCAGTAGCCTCAGAATTGCATCCTGCCTTCTGTCAGCAAGCTGACGGCACCTACTACCTTCAGCACGCCACCTCTCCTCGTGATCAAATTGTGCCTTTCTGGACTCTAACATTGTCTGCCTCCACGCATTCTGCTGGGCCGTTTCAGTGTGGGAGGACTGCATGAGCTCTGAGAACGTATCGTCTTGATTCCTTTTTTTTTTTACTTCTAATCTTCGCTAGCCTCTGGGACGGTGATGAAAGGGGGAGCGTTGAAACATTTGCAGCTGCGGGAGGAAAAAACCAGGAGAGAAGTAGTTAAAAAGACACATTAGAGAACAATGCTCCCTAAACATTATATAGCACATGTGCATTCGGTCCAAGGTCGCACTTTGCCTGTTATATTGAGGGTCTGCCGGTTTGGTGTGGGAGATCACACAAACAGGGCCGGCGGGCAACAGAATTCGGCTTGCAGGCAGCCATTGGGGGTTGGACTAGATGACCTCCTGAGGTCCCTTCCAACCCTGAGATTCTATGATTCTATGATTCACAGTCTATTGGCTTCTTTAACCTTCATAACATATGGAATGGTTTCAAAGAGCAACCCCCTCATTTCCCATAACAAACAGCCATTGGGTTGGCCATTTCACATGGGCTGGCAATTGAAAAGGGAGGGACGGCGGTTTTCGGGTTAACGTGCAGCGCGAACCTAATCAAACCCCCACACACATCCAATTCTCTTGGATGATCGCTGCTCCCCCTCCCCCCACCGCGTGGCTAACAGCGGGGAAGATTTCCGTTCAGCCACAGGCAAACAGCCCAGCAGGGACGGCCACCTCTGAATGCCCCGTTAATAAAATTCCCCTATTTCAACCAGGTGACCATGAATGATATCACTCTTCTGAGGATAACACAGAGAGAAAAAGAACGGATGTTGCTTGAATGCCAGCAAACACCGGGACCATACGCCACCATGCTTTGCAATGCAGTGATTCCAGACTACGTGCTACTTGCCTGGCGTGGTAAAATGTCCTACCACGGAACACGGAATAAGGCTGCCCTCCCCAGAAACCTTTTGCAAAGGCTTTGGGAGTACATCCAGGAGAGCTTTATGGAGATGTCCCTGGAGGATTTCCGCTCCATCCTCAGTAGCTATACTGGCTGCAAATTAATAATTAAACACGCTTGTTTCTAAAACATGTATTATATTAACAGAGGTACACTCACCAGAGGTCCCTTCTCCGCCTTCAAGTTCTGGGAGCAAGCCTTGGGTGGGTTCATAGGTACTGGCTCCAGGGTGACAAACAGTTCCTGGCTGTCGGGGAAAATGGCTTCTCCGCTTCCTTGCTGTGCGCGATCTCCCAGGTAGCTGCACTCTGCAGCACGGTATGGGGTGGAGGTGACCAGCCCTCTGTGGAGAAAGTAGTAGTTTGGGACTATTTAGAAAAGCTGGACGAACACAAGTCCATGGGGCCGGATGCACTGCATCCGAGGGTGCTAAAGGAGTTGGCTGATGTGATTGCAGAGCCATTGGCCATTATCTTTGACAAATCATGGCAATCGGGGGAGGTTCCGGATGACTGGAAAAAAGCTAATGTAGTGCCCATCTTTAAAAAAGGGAAGAAGGAAGATCCGGGGAACTACAGGCCAGTCAGTCTCACCTCAGTCCCTGGAAAAATCATGGAACAGGTCCTCAAGGAATCAATTCTGAACCACTTAAAGGAGGGGAAAGTGATCAGGAACAGTCATCATGGATTCACCAAGGGCAAGTCATGCCTGACTAACCTAATTGCCTTCTATGATGAGATAACTGGCTCTGTGGATGAGGGGAAAGCAGTGGATGTGCTATTTCTTGACTTTAGCAAAGCTTTTGATACAGTCTCCCACAGTGTTCTTGCCAGCAAGATAAAGAAGTATGGGCTGGATGAATGGACGGTAAGGTGGATAGAAAACTGGCTGGATGGTCGTGCTCAACGGGTAGTGATCAATGGCTCCATGTCTAGTTGGCAGCCGGTATCAAGTGGAGTGCCCCAAGGGTCGGTGCTGGGGCCGGTTTTGTTCAATATCTTCATCAACGATCTGGAGGATGGTGTGGACTGCACCCTTAGCAAGTTTGCAGATGACACTAAACTGGGAGGAGTGGTTGATACGCTGGAGGGTAGGGATGGGATACAGAGGGACCTAGACAAATTAGAGGATTGGGCCAAAAGAAATCTGATGAGGTTCAACAAGGACAAGTGCAGAGTCCTGCACTTAGGACGGAAGAATCCCATGCACTGCTACAGACTAGGGACCGAATGGCTGGGCAGCAGTTCTGCAGAAAAGGACCTAGGGGTTACAGTGGACGAAAAGCTGAATGAGAGTCAACAGTGTGCCCTTGTTGCCAAGAAGGCTAACAGCATTTTGGGCTGTATAAGTAGGGGCATTTCCAGCAGATCGAGGGACGTGATTATTCCCCTCTATTCGGCACTGGTGAGGCCTCATTTGGAATACTGTGTCCAGTTTTGGGCCCCACACTACAAGAAGGATGTGGATAAATTGGAAAGAGTCCAACGGAGGGCAACAAAAATGATTAGGGGGCTGGAGCACATGACTTATGAGGAGAGGCTGAGGGAACTGAGATTGTTTAGCCTGCAGAAGAGAAGAGTGAGGGGGGATTTGATAGCTGCTTTCAACTACCTAAAAGGGGGTTCCAAAGAGGATGGATCTAGACTGTTCTCAGTGGTAGAAGATGACAGAACAAGGAGTAATGGTCTCAAGTTGCAGAGGGGGAGGTTTAGGTTGGATATTAGGAAAAACTTTTTCACTAGTAGGGTGGTGAAGCACTGGAATGGGTTACCTAGGGAGGTGGTGGAATCTCCTTCCTTAGAGGTTTTTAAGGTCAGGCTTGACAAAGCCCTGGCTGGGATGATCTAGTTGGGTTTGGTCCTGCTTTGAGCAGGGGGTTGGACTAGATGACCTCCTGAGGTCCCTTCCAACCCTGAGATTCTATGATTCTATGATCTTCAGCATCATTATCATCATCTTTCTCGTCCCGAAAATGCTCCTTGCTGCTTTGTGATACTCCATTTACGGAGTCAAAGCACATGGGTGGGTTAGTGCTGGCTGCACCCCCTAGAATGGCATGCAGCTTATCATAGAAGCAGCATGTCTGGGGCTCTGACCGGGAGCGGCTGTTTGCCTGTCTGGTTCTTTGGTAGGCTTGCCTGAGCTCCTTAATTTTAACGTGGCACTGTTGCGCATCCCTGTTGTAGCCTCTGTACTTCATGCTCTTGGAGACTTTGGCATATGTATTGGCATTTCGTCTTTTGGACCATAGTTCTGCTAGCACAGTTTCGTCTCCCCATACACCGATCAGATCGCCTACCTCACGCTCGGTCCATGCTGGAGCTCGTCTTCGGTTCTGGGACTCCATCATGGTCACCTCTGCTGATGAGATCTGCACTCACCTGCAGCTTGCCACGCTGGCCAAACAGGAAATGAAATTCAAAAGTTCCTGGGGCTTTTCCTGTCTATCTGGGCAGAGCATCCGAGCTCGGACTGCTGTCCAGAGCAGTCAAATGGTGCACTGTGTGATAGATCCTGGAGGCCAATACCGTCGAATTGCGTCCACACTAACCCTAACTTGACACGGCCATATCGATTTTAGCGCCCCTCGTGGTGGTGGAGTGGAGAAATCGATTTTAAGAGCCCTAGAAGTCTATGTAAATGGCTTCGTCGTGTGGACGGGTGCATGGATCAATTGATCTAACGCTGATAAATTCGACAAACTTGTAGTGTAGACCAGGGCTATGAGTAATAAGGTTCACAGATCTGACACACCTTGGAAAGAAATGGATCATCCAGAACAGAGATGAAAATAATCATCCAGGAATTTGGGTTTGTCGTCATTACTGGAATTTACCATGCTTTGTGGCAGGAGATACTATACGTTGTCCTCAAAATATAGTTAACACAATATACGAGTTCCTGGCTATGGAAGCTAGCCAAACTAGAGGGAATTTCGGGGTGGGGCATTCTACTTTTTCCAGTGACTGACAGGTCTGGTTCTGCACCCAAGCTGCAAACAAGCTGAGGTACCCATTTTAGTGGGTCTGTTGAACTTCTTCTCCAGAGACAGGAAATCTTGAGGTAAGTGTAGATATGTGTTTCCTGATCACAAGATCTGTTCAGATGAATGCTAGATTTATATCAATTTAAGAAAATCCTGCTTGTTTTGTTTTGATGGATGAACAGGATCATTCAGACAACCCCTTCCAACTCTTCCAAAAATTTTCAGTGTTAAATTGCAACACACGGTTTGAATTCTGCAGGTTTAATGATATTTGGCTTTTTATAAAATGGAAATGCTTTGAATGTATGTTTCGGTATGATCATGAAAGCCGTTTGAATAGACTTCCCTATTCTTACACTGATTGCAGTTTTTTTCTGAGCCAATCAAAGAAAAACATGTTTTAGAATACAAACATTGTAGAATAGGCATCTTTGGTGTAATGTGTTTGGTAATACAGTACTAACATGAAGCTTTTCTTTTAAGGGAGCAACTGTAATGGAAATTAAAAAACAATACCGTGCGCTGTCACTAAAATACCATCCAGATAAAGGAGGAGATGAAGTTATGTTCATGAGGATTGCAAAGGCTTATGCGGCGTAAGTTCTTAGCTGTTTCACAGAGTAGGAGCTTGGTATGGGTGGGTGGGAGGGAAATCAAAATATAACCTTAGGATATCAGCTGAGACTGACTTTGATATCGTCTGAGTACTAATTCAATACATAATAAAGGTCAGCTGCTTTTCAGTCTTGACAACTGACTCATTTAATATCCAACTGAATTGTTTCTAGCAGTATCTGTCAGTATGCTCTAAAATGCTAATTTTGATTAAACTTTGACTTCAGATAGTTGATATGGTGATATACTTTCTATGATGTAAAGTTAAAGATTGTGTTGAACAAAATAAGTACAGTCTTGCTTTAAACTAAATTTCAGAATTGCCATAAAAGGGTAATTATTTGATATCCAAGTTTTGGTTTTGACGCATCAGTGTACTGTTTCTGTTCATTTTCATCTGGCAATAAAGGTAGATACAACTAAAGAGAAAGAGACATTGTTTCAATTCTTCTGCTTTCATCCACTAATGGAGACATCTCATTTTTATCTCTGACTCATTTCCTTTGGAACACTCCCTCCCCACTTTCTTTACCTCTAGTGCAGGGGTGGCCAACCTGTGGCTCCGGAGCCACATGCAGCTCTTCAGAAGTTAATATGCAGCTCCTTGAATAGGCACCGTCTCCAGGGCTGGAGCTACAGGTGCCAACTTTCCAATGTGCCGGGGGGTGCTCACTGCTCAACCTCTGGCTCTGCCACGGGCCCTGCCCCCACTCCATCCCGTCCCGCCCCCTCCCCTGGGCTTGCCATGTCCTCGCTCCTTCCCCACAGAGCCTCCTGCACGCCACGAAACCGCTGATAGGGAGGAAGGGGGAGGTGCTGATCAGTAGGGCTGCCGGTGAGTGGGAGGTGCTGGGAGCAGGGTGATGTATTACTGTGGCTCTTTGGCAATGTACATTGGTCAATTCTGGCTCCTCCTCAGGCTCAGGTTGGCCACCCCTGCTCTAGTGTCTTCTTGCGTGGCTTTTTCTTCAGACCTTTGAACTTCATGCTGGCGTATATTTCTGATTTAACGGCTGCCTCAAATTACCCCAGTAGTTTTTAACTGACTCTCACTAAATCCTTTTTCTCCACTGCATCGCTTCTAGTCATTCCTCAGCTAACACTTTTTTGGCTTTTGATATGATGTATAATGAAGCCTTTGTAGACTGCATCCTCTGGTGGTTTTCTACCTTCTGTTTAATAAAGGAAATATTTCCAAATTGAAGTGTGTATTCTAACATTATTCAAACACTGAATCTTAAGATAGGCTTAATTTTCTCTCTCTCATGAAGACAATCCAAGGATGATCCTTGGACGGTCTTCATGAGAGAGAGAGAAAATTAAGCCTAACAAAGTGGCCTTTAAATAAAGGTTTAAAAAGAAGTGTCCTAAATGTCTTTATATACTGTAAAATGACCATTTAAGATGAATTGTGTATTAGAAGTGGTCCTTAGAGCAGGTTGTTGTAGAACAGGAGACAGAGCTTTTACCAGGGCCAGCCCAAAACTATGGAATGAACTCCCACAGGAACTAAAGACCATCACAAATCTCACCACCCTCTGCCCTAAGTGCAAGGCATGTTCCTTTGATCTTGATTTCTCTAATATAAACATACAGCATTTAAAAAAAAAAATTGAAACGAACACTCCATTACATGCACCTCTACCTCTGTGGAAAGAATGAGAGAACAAACACGTGACAGATGTTAATCACATTGTTTAATGCACTACTGGAATGCACTCAGATGCTAAGGTGATCAACTCACTTTAAGAACCTGTTATAGGATAGAGTAGAAGACAAGGTTCCGTGTTAAATGCTTAACTTAAATGCTGATTTTTCTCAAAATTCTAGATGTTGTTTAATAGGGTGTTTTGAGGGAAGTTGTCCCTTGTTCCAATGGTAAATTGTCTAAGTGACAATGGCTAGCCAGATGGCCTGTTACAGATTCAGTAATATCTTGTTTGAAATCATTGTTTCAAATCACCATTTGAAATATGTAAATTAAGCACAGCTAGAGTACATAACTGTATGTTCATGGTGGAGCCAGAGCATAGATACGAGATCGTGCCCCAAAAATTGGTGTCCAGTGAGTAGTCTGGCAGAGGTGGCTTATAAAATGTCCGGCTTTATCTGTATTCAGTGTGCTGCCAAAGCTGTGGATTTTGAATGACTGCTTTTTAAAACGAGTCTGTTTTGTTTTTGCTCAGTTTATCTGGTATTGTTTGGACAGCTAGGATTAACTTCCTTGGAAGTTAGTCTGTGTGATACTAAATTAATGGAACTTTATGGCTGAGAATTTAAACACATGTCAAGATAGTCATTCTGGAAAGTAAAACTGTCATACCCCTTGCACATACATAATTTGTATTTGTCTTAATATAAATTGTGCAGTGTGACTGAGTTATTGTTGTGTGGGAACCATAACCTTAAAATTCTTGACTTGTGCATTTAATTTTTCAACCATTAACTTAGTTTTTGTGCTGAAGTATATGCAATGTGAGTTTTAAATGGATGGGTCTCCAGATATATTTATATAACTGAACCTCTGCACCCTAATGTGGCTCTTATTTTTTTTTAAAAGTCACTTACGTACATGAGTTTCAAACTCACACAACTTTATTTTAAAATTAGGTTTTTTTTCAGATCAGAGGAACCTGTCATTGAGCTGCGGAACTGCCTTGAAAAGCTGTAGCTGTTGGGGGGTGCATAAGTGATCTTGCATGAGGTTGATGTTAACACTCCACTCTGTTTAAGGAGGTGCACCTCCACCTGTCAAAGTTCCTTCTCTGTAGCAGAGAACTAAATGGAGTGCGCCTTTGTGTCCTTAGGAGAGATTGTTCTGGTCTAGTTCTTTTAATATTTGTAAATAGTTTGTGTTAGTGTAGAATAGAATAGCATGGTGTGTGTGCGTGTGTGTGTGTAGCTGCCTGTTTGGTGTATCCTGAGCCCTGTAAGTGCATCAAGAACTGCACTTCCTGCTCTTCAATAATTCTGGAAACAGATGGTTATTTGAGGTCTTATGCCTGGATGAGCACCTCTCTTGTCATTATGCAGTGTGCCACTCTTTACACGAGAAGGGAGAGATCTCCAAAGCTGAGACGTACTTGGCTTCTCAAAGCCTATAACCTATTACTCGGGAAAGTCTCTTGGTAGGGACTATACCAGCCTCCATGTCAAGGTCCTCTAAGGTACATCCTAGGATGCAATTTCTCATCCAGGGATCAGTGCCTCTCTCCGTACTGAGTCAGCTAAGCCAAAAGTGGTATCAAAAACCTCACATGGATGATGCCCAGACTACTCACTGAACACCAATTTTTTGGGCACCATCTGGTATCTGTGCTCTGGTTCCACTTTTGCAAGTCTCTCCTGCAATCCCTCAGGGTGAGAGAAAGGAGAAAAGGAAACATTTGGCCTCACTTGACAGCCATAAGCATCATCATCATCATTCCTCCTCTTATCTGCATCTGACAAAGTGAGGGCCCTAGAGATTCTTGACCTGCACTAATGTCACCTGCCTTCAATGCTCCTTTGAAGCCAGATGTTTTGTCACTTATAAATCTGGATAATTCACCTGTGCAAACGCTGGTAACACCATCAGTATCTCCATGCCTGAGGCGGGGTTTTCCATCGAGGCTGTGCCTCTGTATGCAGTTTGACTCAACAGTTACTGACTTTGGTTTCCGTCCAGAATGTCCTGAGGAACATGGAATCCCTTTGAAATTGAACCTGGAAGGCCCACTACCTTGTTCGATAGAGCCCAGTCACCTTTCTTTACCTAAATACAGAACTCTGGAGGGCTCTTGTTCAGGGCCTTCTCCAGCTCCTTTTGTGGCCATACGACCAGGACTCCTTGCTGGAAGTTGCCAAGCCTAACCTGGTGGTGAACTCGGCACTTTCATCAACACTAGCATCAAAGCCCTTTATAGCACCCTTTCTTTGCTTGATACCCCTGCCTCCACTGCTGGTCATTTTTCAGTTGCTGCCAAATTCGGCACCACTGGATCCACAAGAGGAATTGCTTCTATCATATGAGTGGGATGAGACCCCCCACTCTGAGGGATGGTATGAAGCTCCTGTCAAAGAATGTGTGATCGTATCTCACTGGAGGATCAGATTGACACCTCATAATTTTCTCCACCTGATAACCAGAGGCAATTGGAGAGAATGGCTAATACCTTCCAGTATCAAGTGGATGTGTTAGCACTGGAGTAACCTGATCCCTTCTTTGATATTTTCGGACTACAAACTAAAGAGAAGCAGGCCATCCCTATAATTTCAGGTGTCCTAAATCTGATCAAGGATATTTTGCTCTCTCCTTTTTTCCTTTCCACTAGCACCCAAGGGAGCTCACGGGATGTGCCGGGTGCCAAGTGAGAGGCATCAGTTTCTATTCCAACACCCTGGAGCTAATACCATGATGGTTCCACAGCAAAGGAAGCAGCCAGAGGTAACAAAGCTTCTCACTCTACCCCTTCAGAAAGGGAAGAATGCAGACTAGGTGCCTGGGCAGAACAATTTAAGAAGGTACCTCGGGTTAAGATCTGCAATCCTCCTGAATCCCAGGAAAATATTAAAGACCTTCCTTTCAAAGGCATGGGCCTCTTCAGTGACAGGACTGATGACACTGGAAAAGATTACCATGAAGATTGCTGCCATGTCCTTGGGCATGACTTGGTCCATGTCCTCTATCCTAAGGAGAGCTTCCTACCAGTAACTTCATCTCCAAAAGTGGTCCCGTCTCTGCAACAATAGCAGATGCAGCCTCAAGGGGGCAATGATTGCCTTCTTCCAAAATGGCTGTTAGCAAACTGTCATAACAGAATAGGCGTCGGATACCTTGTTATACATCAGCTCAGCCTGGGACATCCGTTTCCAAGCAGCAGTTTTGATGGGATGGTCAAGAGCTGCGTGATATCTATTACTGCTCCAATCCTCTCTCCCTTCTCTCTCCTATTTTTACATTGTTTGGTGCAGATTACTTTAGATTGTTGCGTACCAGACATAATCTATGATGGTTACTCCATTCAATTCTGCACCAAACTACATTGTTTCCATCCCCCTACTCCCTCTCTTGAGGGACCTATCTTATAAGAAAGTCCTGCTAAAAGGAAGTGAGTCCCCTCCCCCCCCCCCCTACAGAGGAGAGCCAGAGTGGGAAATGTCAAGAAATTGATCAAAACATTCAAGTTCAGGATGCTCACGCCAAGAGACATCATTCCTTACTTATTCAGGGGGATTGGTAGGTGGCTCTTAAAGGAATCCTACTACTATCTTGTGGCAATCTAATGCACACATCTCAAGTGTCTCAGGTTCCATGTGGGCACAGGTCATTACTATTTCAGAGTCCTTCCATTAGGATTATCTACAGCACAGAGTCCTTCAAAAAGTCTCTCTCCTTAGTATATATCATAGATGCCAGGGCATGTTCAGTTACCCGTATGTGTGCGACTGGCTCCTAACGGCCACTTGTATCACAGAAGAGAGATCCTGCTGACATTACATGTGCAACCTCTTGCAGTCTCTGCTAATCAGCTGAGAGAAAACCATCCGTCCAATCTGCACAGAGTATCACCTTCACTGGAGCAATCCTAGACTCCACAAGTCAGGGCCTTTCTAAAAATAAGACTCCTTGATAATCCTCAAACACGTAGTACAAACCACACAGTTCTTAACACTCCTAGGCCTGCGAGCCTCCTCGAACTCTGTTGCATCTTTTGCTGATTTGGCCCTACCAAATTCACAGCTGTGAAATTAGACCTCCCCCATGAAATCCAGCTATTTGAAGGGAGGAGGAGGGGCAGGGTTGGGGCAATCTGGCCGAGGGCTCCTATTATTCACCAGGATCCAGCTGTTAGTCTGCCAGGCTGGGGAGGGATGGCACTTTCTCTTCCCTTGCACGGCCGCTCTTGGGGGAGATCAGACCCACTTCCAGGTACCTCCCCAGCTGCAGGAAGCTCTGCTGTTGCGCTGCCTTTAGAGCTGGACTCCTGAAAGCAGCAGCCACAGAGATTCTTGCAGACGGAGGAGGTTCGTGGAGGTGGATCTGATCTCTCCCGTGCTGCTGGGAGTGCTCCAGCCAGGGGTTCCTAGCTGCTAGTCGCAGCCAGGCTGAGAAGGGACAGGACTTTATCTTCTCCTGCTCAGCAGCTCTTGGGGCCGAGGGTGGGGAGATCCGACCCTCCTCCAAGTACCTCCCTGGGCTGCAGGAAGCACCGCGGCTGCACTGCCTTCAGAGTCCAGCTCTGAAGGCACACAGAAGTCACCCTCAGTTCTGCACACACAGATAAAAGATCTCATGATAAATTCCTGCTGGCCTGGAGCAAACCCCTTGTGTCTTCTCTCCTATCACCTTGATACTCAGGGTTATAAGGAAGATGAGGTTAGACAGAGCTAGCAACTTGATAGCATCAGTGTGGCCATGCCTGCACAGGTACATCTTCTGCAGGTGGCCAGGGAACTGTCATTACTGCTACCTCTGTCTCCAAACCACCTATCTCAGCAGAAAGGGAAGGTCCTACATCCAAACTCAGAGACTTTCCCTCCAGCAGCGTGGAGGAGATTAGTTTACTAATTAGCGTGGAATGCTTCTATACATAGAGGATTCAGGCCATTATTTTATATTTTAGAAAGAGTTCTGCCTTGAAGTATTACGAATAGGGCTGGTCAAAACATTTCCATTGAAACTGTTTTTGATTTAACACTTTTTCCCCCCCCCGAAACGTGTTTGTTTTTCAGTTGAAAATTTTGATATTTTTGTCAAAATATTTCAGCTGAAAACAAATACTTCGGCTGAAACTGGGAGTTGTAATGTGCTCCTTTTGTGTCTATTCTCCTCTAGGGGCTAGGATCTCCATCTGGACTAAATCTCCCATAGTGCAACACAGTCTCCCCTCTTAGAGGAAGCTGTGAATGAGAGAATCCCTGGCTATAGTCCAGTTGGGGGTCCCAACCAATAGAAGAGGATGGGAAACATGAGGAGCACACTACAGCTCAGACTTTTGGCTGAGGTGTTTGAGTTTTCAGTGTAAAAATTGAAATTTTATGTGGAAAATCAATTAAATGGTTTCATTTTCATCAAACTTTTTTGCAGAAAAGAACCCTTTTCTGGTTTAACTACTTGTAAGCAGAAATGGAAATGGTTTACCATTTGGAGCAATAGTAAAGAGACTCAAGTGGAAGTCCTGTAGTTCTAGAGTATCTGTTACCCCTTAGGTCTAAGGGTTCAGCCTTAGCCTCCTTTAAGGTTCATTTGGCAATATCTTCTCACCATGATTTTAAGAACAAACCTCTTCTCTCCACCCATGTTGTTCAGGTTCCTTAAGGATATAATGAATGTTTCCCTACCATCAGAGAGAGCCTCCAGTGTCTTGGTACTTAAATCTTGTCCTACCAAAGCTGTGGAGTGTTGGTTTGAGTGCCTCTGCTGTTCCTAGTTGAGGTAGTATCTCCTAGATACTGCCTCTTAGGTAGCCAAGTCCCTCATCTAATTTCATAAGTCAAACCAACACTTAAGCTCTGCCTGGAAACTCTTAGGCAGCAAATGCAGACTGTGTGCTCTTGGTATAAAATATCACAGTCTGCATTAATTTAACTGGGCTAGTTTCTTCAAAAGGCTTTTGTTTTAAAGTATATGTAATATCACCAATACCTACTTTGCATTGTTATGAATCTTCTCTGGCTTTGAGTGTTGAACCTACCTTTATTTTGGCCAGCATGCATTGATGTATAGCTTTTAAAGCTTATACTTTTCCCTCTCTGTCTCCGAAGTAACTGAAGACACTATTACAAAATTCTATGCCTTTCCAAGTGTGAGGAGCTGAAGATTAAGCTTAGAATTCTGATTCCTGTCTTCTCCCTTGTCATACATTCTGCTACTTTTAGGCCATCAAACCAAACCAGCTCTCAAATAAATTTAATGGGACTTGATACCACTCTTTTTTTTTAAATCGGTATTATTAATGATGACATGATTAATTAATGAAACTTACTGTACTTTCTACTAACTTGATAACTTTTCTTTAAAATTAGTTTAACTGATGAAGAATCTCGAAAAAATTGGGAAGAATTTGGCAACCCAGATGGGCCTCAAGGTAATAATTATAAGTGATACAATTTTTACTGTCGCTGTTGTGCCACTACCTGTGTAGTATCTCAGTCCAGTTGAGTCAGACTCATTTCTCAGTGTATGTAAAATACATTTTTTAATTTGGCTGAAGGAACTTGTCAGTTCTCAAAATGTAAAATTTTAGGAATAAGGGTTCTAGGATAGATGGGGAACCCAGAGAGGCTTTGCTAATTTAGAATTGTTGTTAGAACTTTGTTTTAGACAGCTTTCCAATTTCAGTAAGTATCCAGAGAGAATTACCAGTGATTAACAGAATAGAGGGCATGAGGTGCAAACAAAAAAAACAAATATTTTTAGTTGTCTTATAAACATTTCAAAAACATTTTCAGTGTCAATATCCTGTTTCCAAAAGTTTCTTTATAATATGAGGATCTGCTAAAAAGAAATTACAGAAAGCTGTTTACTTCATTATAGCCTATAATCTTTAAATGTATGAAAGAAGGTCTTCCATTAAATTGGACAATGTTATTCCAAAAATTCATGCCTGTACACTGTTATGGCTCTATACTGCCAGCACTTTGTTATAGAACTCCCATTGAGGTTCGTGGGAGTCAGATGTCCTGACGGTAGAGTCTTAAGGGTCAGATTCTGCCACGTTTACGTTAAGGTGCTACTTTATAACATGAGTAAAGGTGACAATCAGGCCCTACATAATGTGCTCAAAGTAATATTAGAACTGGTCACACTTTGCATTGTAGCATTAAGAGTACTAAGATAACTTCCAGAACAAAAACCTTTTAATACAAATTTAAAGTGCAATAGAAATATGAAAATGTCAGGAAACTTTAAGATTTCCCACACTAATAATTTCTCCTTGAAAGTACAGTATATGTTACAGTGGGGATAGGTGAACAAGGTCAGCAAAACAATAAAAAGAACCCCCTGAACTTTACCTTATCCCACAAAAGGTGAGTGTGTGGCAATTCTCTTCCCAGGTGTGATAGGCGGCTCAGAGGACTGGGCGACCTTGTGGTTCTTGCACAGATACCTCTCTCCTGCAATCTGTCCACCACCCTTTGCCTCAGCTTCTGAGCACTTTTTATCCTGTTCCTTCAGTCTTGGAGCATGGTCAGCAGCTCTGGAGGGGTGGGGCTACCTGGGCCCAGTATTGCCTTTTAACCCCTTCAGGCCCAGCGTGGGGTTTGTATACCCCATCACACCAGGCTCCAGCAGTAATGACATTCCATCATGTATAGTGTGCTTCCAAAACCTAAAATGCACACTTTCCACATGTCCAAATACTTTGTACAGTCTGGAATGTGACTGCCAGGGAAGCCCAGAGCAGGTCTAATTTAACACTGGCATTGCAGCTACCTGGGTGATTGGCTGCGGATGCCATCAAAGACTCCTCTCACTAGAGAAGAAGGCATCAGGCCTCCTCTAAAATGACTCTAGTAGATCACAAGGCATTGCTACCAAAGACTGAAGCCCTGTGAGTGGCCCCTCACCTCAGTTTCCCTCTTGAATTCACAGTAAATCCAATACAACCTGTCCTCAAGTACATCACGGTTTGTTAACCAAGCCACACTGCAAAAGTCCCAAACCAAAAGTCCCACAACATAGTCCACATCAACTCCATGCATGCAATCTTTAAAAACCTGGCGCTGTTCTCACCATCCTGGTGTCTTCCACCAGACCTGGACTCTTTCAGGTGTCCTCTGTCCCTCACCCAGGACAGCCAACCCACGCCTTCCTTCTGGGGCACAACCCTGCTCTTCCCAGTGGGAGCTCATAGCCTTTCCACTGGGAGCCTCTCCTGGTTCCTTTGGGACCCAGCTTCATGGCAATGAGATGCCAGTGGGTAAGCCTCTCGGCTGCTCCCTCCCTTCAGCCCTCTGCTCCAGCTTAGAGGCAGCAGGCATCTCCCTCTGCTTCTTCTTCCTGCCTTCATCCCTCTAGCCCTGGTTCTCTCATGTCATTCACCATAGTGCATGTTTGATGTAACGTCCAGAATAGATAAAGAAGGTGCTGTATTTCAAAATCTCAATACAGTCTGGAACTCCAGTGTGATTAGCAAAAAGTCCCAACTTAAGATCTTTAGAAGCAACATCCTAAGCATCCTTGTACCTGGAACAGAGTCCTAGGGAAAAATGAGTCCATCTAGGACAAATTGAACAGCTTTCAATGCAGATGTCTGCATAGAGTATTCAAAGTAAAATGAACTTATAGAATAAGTAATGAAGAGTTCCTAGAATGGGCACAACTACATACAATAATGCAAGTAGAAAAGAAGAAGAGATGGACATATTTGGGATATCTTTTAAGAATGCCTGATGATAAGCTACCTAAACTAGCATTTCACTGGCAACCCAGCAAGACATGAAGAGACTGACCAGAGGCACATTCCATAGCACAATAATCGATCAAGTCGCATGATTAAATCTGAATATAAAAGACCTGGAAAAACAAGCCCAGCAGAGTGGTGATTGGCACTGTTTGACTTCTGCCTTATGTATCTGATGATGCGGGATTGATGAGGATCTAATGTTGTTTGGTAGCTGAAAAAAATAGGGCAGCACCATGTGACCAGCCAGATTGCCACAGACCACTTGTGGTCGATATACTATAGTTTGAGAGTCTACATGAGGTGAGTTCAGGCTGGTTTGGAAACATTTAAATAAAAATTTCTAATTTTGGTTAAATGCTAAGTTACAGATGAGAACTAACAAACCTTGTTGTTGGATTTTTTTTTCTCCCTACTGCTCAGTTTCTCCCCATAGTCATGGCTAAGTGTAATGTTTCCCACTTGTGGAATGCAAGGTTGTTGCTGGAGTCTTCAGAAGTAAGTCCTGCCCTTCTACTCAGGCCACCAGAACTACTGCTTTGGTGGCTAAACAGACTGGTGGGTCAGTTTTTCCTGACCACTTTGTTGTAAAACATTTTTATTCCTTTTTGTTCAATAGCAAATTAATTTCAGTGTCTAGCTCCTCTCCCGAGTCAACGAATCACTAAAACAGTGAGTTTCTAACTGTCTTGTTTTTCCAGTACAGCACCTGTTGAGCAGGCTCCTTTGCCCCCCGCAGTGGCAGCAAAGAAGCCTTATAAGCATTGAGCAAAGTCCAGGAGGTGCTATAGGCAGCTTTTTAGGATCCTCAGAGGGTGAGATATGCTTTGCTGCCACAAACAGCCAATAATTGCTCTTCCAGTGCATGAGGCTTTGAGTTGCACATTCGTGCCTGGCCCTTAAACCTATCTGAAGCCTTCTCCACCATGGGAAGGTTTGACCAAGAGTATGAGGATTTGAAAGGAGAGGAGAACCTGTTGCAGCCTGCACAGAGTAGCTGGCAAACTCCAAATGTTTCAGGTGCCAAAAAAGCAAAAGCAAAGCATCTTCATTGTAAGCCAGCCAAGTGAGGAAATGCTACACATAAATTTCTTTCTCAATTATAGCCATTCATACCAAAAGATTTTCCTATACTTAGAAAGTAAAATGTGTTTAGTGGCAAGCAAGTGGCTTGTCATCTAGGGGTATGATTCTTGCTTGAAGTGAGACGTCTTGGGTTATATCCTGGTCAGACACTTTATGTGAGTAATAATGAGCAATATCTCCTAACTCAGTAACTACAAGGAAGCTGCGTTACACTCATGCATAGCAATCAATCGTCTCAAGCAGATCACCTCTGCATCCCAATTTATAGATGTGAGGATGTTTGAGGAAACATTGGCAAAAAAAGTAGTTGAATGTGTAGAAGCTATCTTCCCATTGTACCAGTTCTGTAGACCTTAGCACGAAGAATAATATGAAAATGTAGAAGCTACATCCCTCACTATCAAAACCAGCGTAGCAATCTATTGGTCACTACCAACACCAAAGGTATTTAAGGGGAAAGATTGTAAAAGGAGGCTCTATTAGGATAGTGTTAGGGGTCTGCTATACACCTCAGGATAAAGATCTCTTTAATATTAGAGAAAAATATTTTTGGGAATTGTGCCATCATGGGAGACTTTAACTTCCCAGGTATAGATTGGAGAATAAATGCACTTAAGGTCTAATAATAAGAATTTCTGCTACAAGCTGGGAGTGGGAGTGGAATTCTTTCCCCACCCCACATATGGCAGTCAGTTAGGCTCTGAGTATGTGAGCAAGGTGCAGCCCAAGCACCTGAGAGAGAGAAGGCTCAGTGTTACTTCAGAGCCCTGGCCCACCCTGTCCAGTGTCCCATCTCCAGTCGTAGCTGTCCCTGATGCTTCAGAGGAAGTAGATAAAAATGTGCACTTAGGGTCTAATAATAATTTTCTCCTACAAGCTGGAGGTGCATCAGTTGGAAGCAACAGACGAGAGGGATCTGGAGGTGTGGGTCAATCACATGATGGCTGAGCTACCAATGTGATATGGCTGTGAAAAAGGCAAATGAAATCCTAGGATGCATCAGGCGAGGCATTTCCAGTAGAAATAGAGAAATATTAATGCTATTATGCAAAGGACTGGTGAAGACCTTATTTGGAATACTGTGTATAATTCTCATCTCCCATGTTGAAGAAAGATTAATTTAAATGGGAACAGGTGCAGAGAAGAACTACTGTGATGATCTGGGGAATAGAGGGTCTATCTTATGAGAGGAGACTAGAAGAGCTTGGCTTGTTTAGTCTAGCAAAAAAAGTTGAGAAGAAGGGATGTGACTGGAGTTACAGAAATGGGATGAAATTCAGTAGTACAAAGTTCAAGGTTCTGGAACAACCTCCCAGTAGGAGTTGTGGGGGCAGACAATTTAATTAGCTTTGAAAGAGAGCTGGACAAATTTGAGTGTAGTTGTATGATGGGGTTGCTTGTGATGGTAGGGAGCAGGGCTCAATTCCAGTTTATCTTATGTTCCTAAAAGCTCATGCTTCAGGGTTTCAGCCAGCCACGTGCTAGAGTAAGGATGAGATTCCTCCCCCTCAATGTATTCAGCTCTTTTTTTTTATCTTCTTCCTCTGAAACATCAGGGATGGTCACAGCTGGAGCTGGGACATTGGATGGAGTGGGCCAGGGCTCTGAGGTCGCTCCAAGCATTTTCTCTCTTGGGTGCTTGGCTGGCTGGTTCTTGTTCATGTGCTCAGGATCTAGCTGACTGCCCTATGTGGGGTTGGGAAGGAAATTTCCCCCAGGTCAGATTGGCAGTGATCTTCAGGAGGCTTTTGCTTGATTGTGCAGCGTGTGGGTCACTTGCCAGGGTTATCTTGATATATCTCACTTGATCATTTCCCTGCCATTACACTGGTGTCCCGTAGTCTCTCCTATTCTCTGCCTGTGGTGCTTAGTAGTCTAGTCTCTTGTGGGCAGCAATATTTTAGTCTAATTTCGGTTACTGGATATAGTGTGTGAGTGGTGGGTGGTGTTAGTGGACTGGGTGGGATATAGAGGTGGTCAGCTTAGAGGCAAGGACTGTAGAGAGACACTGAAGGCAAGGACTGTAGAGAGACACTGAAGGCAAGGACTGTAGAGAGACTCTGATCCACCCTCCTTCCCTTCTCTACTGGAGTAAGAAGGAACTGAGGGGGGCTGGGGACAACTCTGCCCTCTTATTCCTACACACCGTGGTGCACGATGGCAGAGGGCACTCAAACCACCTCGATGAGTATCGCTGAGGGAAAATGTTCTGACAACTGTGCACAGAGCACACACATACCTATAGTGGAATAGACATGTGCAACACATCTTGCAGAACAACAATTATAGAAAGGTAGCTAACCATTTTTTTTTCCCCATCAAGGTATTTACTGTATGTGTTTGTACCACTGGAAGCATTGCAAATCTGGACAACTGTATTAAACTGTTAAATCCTTCTATTCACCTATTCTCTCTTGATGTATTTGTACATCTTGCACATAGTTATTGAGCCAAAATAGTTTTGGTGAAATTTTCAGAGCTTCAGAAACTCTTATCAGTTCTCTGCAACCTTGAGTAGACATATTTCCAAAACCTCTTTTTAGTTGACTGAATTTTAGAATTGTGTTCTAGTTGACGGAATTTTAGAATTGTGGATACAAGCTCACCCCTTCCCCCACCTTAAAAGTCCCTGTGATTTTAAAATAATCCCTTTCCATTTTATAACAAGTTTTTCTCTTATTCTCTCCAGCTACGAGTTTTGGTATTGCATTGCCAGCTTGGATTGTGGATCAGAAAAATTCTCTCTTGGTGAGTTAATGTAACTTTATGTAATATTCCATGACACAGCCTCAGGCATTAATCCTGCAAGTATGTTAAGCCCATACTTAACTTTACGCATGTAAATATGTATTGACTTATCAGATGTTTCTACTTTCAAGCCTATCACTCATATAGAGTGTATCATTCTTCCCTGTTTCCATGGAGCAAATTTAAGAATAAGAAGTGATAACATAGCTTAAATGTATTCTTTTTGGGAGTAGGGTGCTAACACATGCAGAAATGATGTTGACATAGGAGCCTGGTCATTATATATTCTATAAATGTACATTTGCTATTGCATAGAATAGCTTAAATCATAGAGTCATAGGACTGGAGGGGATCTCGAGAGGTCATCTAGTCCAGTTCCCTTCACTCATGGCAGGACTAAGTATTATCTAGACCAGGGGTTCTCAAACTGGGTGTTGGGGACCGGTCGTGAGGTTATTACATGGGGGGCCATGAGTTGTCAGCCTCCACCCCAAATCCCGCTTTGCCTCCAGCATTTATAATGGTGTTAAATATATTTAAAGTGTTTTTAATGTATAAGGGGGGTCAGAGGCCTGCTAAGTGAAAGGGGTCACCAATACAAAAGTTTGAGAACCACTGATCTAGACCCTCCCTGACAGATGTTTGTCTAACCTGCTCTTAAAAATCTCCAGTGATGTGGATTCCACAATCTTCCTAGGCAATTTATGCAAGCACAGAATCAAATATACACATGACTTCAACTTACTGTTTTTTATAGAGAGATGTAGCATTTAATATCTATACAACTTACTGTACCCTAGCAGTTCTGCACCCACAGTTTAAAAATCCTTTCTATTACATTACATTGCTCCACTTTAGTGCTGAGCCTTACCTGCTTGCTCAAGAATAGAATAACTAGGTGCCTTTCCTTAAAATCACTCTTTAGCAGACAACTTTTGGATAATTTAAACAACCCACCCAAGACAACAGATGGGCATGTTTAAGAATTTACTCATGCAAAACACTTACTATATTTAATTGGTGAAAATTTCCAAATGAGATCTTGCTTCTGATCCATTTAGTTGTTGTAGCCTTCAAAATCATAAATCTCAAGATTGCTCCTACAGCAATAAATGTAGCTAATTAATGCATATGTATGTAACACAACTTCTTGTTTGAAATATAGTTAGTAATAGACTTGTGTACATCAAATATCTTTCTTTTTAGGTTTTGCTGGTATACGGACTAGCATTTATGGTTATTCTTCCAGTTGTTGTGGTAAGTATTATCTAAACTAAAGGAAAAAATCTTTATTTTTATGAATGTGGGGAATGAGGAGCTCAAGTCTTACTCCTAAAACAGCTTTGTCTACAGTCTAGTAACTGTGTTTGCTTCCATTTAAAGTGCACTTGCAGAAAAGCTCTTATGGAAAAGGATGCTATGCCATGGTGCTTAATTCTGTTGAAGTTCATGACCCATTGTTTGTAGAATTTGCCCATCCCTTTGTCATGCATTTTTATGAATACACAGTGCTGTCAGCCTCAATCAGAAGTCATGAGTCAGGTCCTCAGAATATTAGCTGAAACATGAAATGTTAAAAAATTGTTGGATTCTTTTCATCTGCCTCTTGGTATTTGACTTTTCAGGATTCATTTCGTCAGCCTTTTCTCTGAAATTCTGAGGACTAAAAACTTTTTAAATGAAAGTAGAGATTCTCAGGACTCCAAGAGCTGGGACTTTAAGAAAAAACATTGACTATTCTGAAAGTTTACAACACTATATATATTCTACTGCATAGCTTCTCTCCTCATTCCTCACAATTGGGGGAATACCTTTCATCTATGGCGTTTGAAGGCAATTCAGGGTTGTTGCTGAGCCTCAACCTTGAACTAAGGCCACTGGAATTATTTCCTCCAGGGATGGAACAAGTTGGTGGTTCAGTTTCTCTTGATTACTTTGTTTTATAATTTTTATTTTTATTCATTTTTGTGTAGTAACAATTTTATTTCAACTTTCAGTTTTGTGTGAAAGCTTTGTCTCTCTCTTCCTTGGACTCTCCCTGTGAAAACTCCCTCTGTGCTCTCCTTTCCCCATGAATAGAATTTCATATGGAATTTTGAGACTCTGGGTACTACTACACATGGCCAGCTTACAGGCAGCTCAGCTCCACCGCTACTGATGGCAGGTGGCTACTGAACCAGAGTGCAGGCTGGGGAGAGACCATGCTTCTGCTGACCTTATCTGCCCAACAGAGCAGCACTAGATTGTGGCAGGATGTAGGAGTTGGGGGAAAGTGAGCAAGTGGGGAGTACGAGGAAGGGAGTGTATGTGATGGAATGTGGTGATTATTTTTGACGTGTATTACCATAGCACCTAGGAGCCTCAGTCAAGAACTAGGACCTGATTGTGCTAGGTGCTGTACAGACACCGACCAAAGGACTGTCCCCACTCTAGAAAGTTTACAATCTAAATATAAAACAAGACAATAGTTGGAGACAGATGGGGGTGTACAAGGAAACAATGAGACAATATTGGTTATAGGGAGGAGAGAAGACTTGGGTTAAGGGTATGGAGAAAGGAGATGGGAGGATAGGTGAAAGTAGGGGTAAAGAAAAGAGAAGGCAAAAGCATAGAAAACATAAAAGGGAGGATTGGGCACCATTTTTTCTTTCCCCTAGTTGTCAAAATCATATAAGCACTTCTCCCTTAGAACAAGTAGTATTCTGTTTTATTCCCCTTTGAAAATCTGGTCACACTAGAAACAGCGTTCATGTTTCATATGTGAACTATTTTTGTTTAAAGGTATTGTAAACATTTGCACCAGTTCAAAGGTTCAGTGGGACCTTTATGAATCTCTGTGTACAAATTCATCAAGACTGTTGTTGAGCTTAACCTATTTTGACCATTCATATTCTACTGATATCCTTGCAAAGCTGTCTTGGCCCATCAAAGACCTTAATTGGCTTGTTTAAAAACTCTGTTCTGCAGAAGTCAAAGTAAAGGGCACAGTCAAGAAAATGCACTGTAAATGTGTGTGGAGGGACAGAGTAACCTGTGGTCTTTAGGAAACTTAGGTGACTAGCTTTCAACTCTAGTGACTGGTTTGTATCAGTTTATATTTTCAAGGCTGTCTCTGCAAGAAAAAGAGCTAGAAAAATTAAAAAAACATTAAAGCTGAAGTGGTTGTTTACATTTGGAAGTCCCCCAAATTTGGAGGAAAAAGAGGTGTGGCTGTAAATCTCCTAGGCAAGCAAAGCTCAGCTGTGATGCTAATACATTAGATAATTTTTTAGAAATATTTTATACATACATTTATACTGTTGGTATAGATTTCTTGAAGAATGAATGCAAAATAGTTAGTTTGTTTCTAGTCAATTTCACCCTCTGGTTGACATGAGCTAATACAATCTTGCAACCTTTGGTTTATAAACACTTCAGGTGGATATTTTTTCTAACTTTTAAAATGTTAGAATGACCTTTAGTCTTAGAGTTGGTAAAAGCTGATTTGTACAAAACTGAAATTGAACTAATATTCCATCACAACTATGTTAAGACGACAAATTCAGACTCTGTAGGGTGAATCGGATTTTTTTTTGTATTGGATATGAATATTGAAGGTTCATAGAATCATAGATCATCAGAGTTGGAAGGGACCTTAGGAGGTCATCTAATCCAACCCCCTGCTCAAAGCAGGACCAATCCCCAATTTTTGCCCCAGATCCCTAAATGGCCCCCTCAAGGATTGAACTCACAACCCTGGGTTTAGCAGGCCAATGCTCAAACCACTGAGCTATCCCTCCCCCAGGTTGGTTCTGAATAAATCCTGAATTGAAAAGCAGTTTAGTTGTGTTTTAATGTATTATAGTATTTGATAGTTATTAAAAGATTAATCCTTGACACGGTATATCCTTTTTGAATGTCTTAGGGTTCTTGGTGGTACCGATCAATACGCTACAGTGGAGATCAGATTCTCATCCGCACAACTCAAATCTATACATATTTTGTTTATAAAACGCGAAATATGGATCTGAAACGTAAGTAAAAAAGGCATCTGAAAAAACAGGGTGAAGTTGGTTAAAGGTACAAAGTTGCCTTTTAAACTCCTTGGGGACTCTTTCTTCATTTGAATACCTCAGTGCTTATGGGGTGATTAATATAACCTGTGTCAAATTGCCGGCACTACTATGATGGGTCCTGCACTTTCTCTTCTTGGGGAGGGGGGTGGTGGTTCAGGGTGCCATTTCTTACCCCAGTTCAGGGGCAACAGCTATCCTACTAGTATCCCAGGGAAGGGGAGTGGAGAGGGAGGGACCTGGGCCCGCCCTCTACTCCGGGTCCCAGCCCAGGGGCCCTATGATAGCAGGTGAACCACTTGTACCAGTGATTCTTTCTTTCCCCTGGGCTACTTCCCTCTCCTGACCTTCAGCTTGTGGGGCTTCGTGCCTTCCCTCTGCACAAGCCAGGTGTCCCTTTACCTAGGATCTTGGTCTTCTTAGCCCGCCACAGCACTTCTCAAAACTCTCCTCCGCTTTCCTCCGAACGGCTCTTTGTTCCACCACCAATCCACTCTGCTTCACTCCTCCAAACTGCTGTCTGCTCCACCACCAAACCACTCTGATTCAACTCCTCCAAACTGCTCCAACTCCTCCTCACTCTGCTCCAACTCCTCCTCTGGCTGATTGAAGCAGGGGGATTTTATCAGGTGACTGGCTTCAGGTGCTCTAATTGGTTTCAGGTGCTTTTAATTAATCTACAGGGAATAAGACTTCTCCTCATCCTAGATCACTCTCCTGCTGCCTTCTGGCCATGCTGTATCACAAACCCCATTGTAAGGCTGATTAAACGGAGGCACAGAAGCTGACTTGTCCATGGTTACTGCCAATCAGGATTGTAACCTCGGTCTCCATGCCCTCTTTACTCCTGCTGTAAACACTCTGTCACTCATAAGCTTACTGTGGGAAAAATCCCAAATACTAGAATTCTGGGGACCCATAGTATTTTTAAACATGTACATTACCAAAGAGTTAAATGTAGAATTGGAGGCACCATACATAATATACTAGCCAAAGTTTCTGTCATTGTAAATATCTGCTCTGAAAGACTTAAACCTTGCTCCGTGCCAAAACATGGAATGTCTTTTTCAGATGACTTGTTCATTCAATGTGTATGGTATGCCTAATTTTCTGTCTACTCATGCTAGGTTTAAAAAAAAAAAAAATCTTTATAGGTAAAGTCTGCAGAACTCTCACAATGGGTCTAAGCCCTTTGGAGGCAGAATCGGACCTGTCAATCAAAGCAGTGTGACAGTTACTGCGCCTTTGAAGACCTGGTTAGTTTCATCTGTCTACAATAGCTGAAGGGTTTACCAGACCTGCTAAATAAGTTCCTAAAGGAAGATTGTCTTCACAGCATTTTTATTTTACCATTGTCAGACAATTCTTATGTTTTGTAGATGGATGACAGCCTTTTTCTTTCCCTGACTTCAATTGCTACCATTTGATCTTACATGAGCTTTGCAGCATCATGGTAGTAATAATATTGGCTTTAGGGAAGACTGGAAGTTCAGTCTTCCTGGACAAAGTTCTGCTCAGGGTTCTGTACCGAGAAAGCTGAAGTGTAAACACTAAGTAATACAGTTCCTGGGGTATCTTGTAATCATAGAATATCAGGGTTGGAAGGGACCTTAGGAGGTCATCTAGTCCAACCCCCTGCTCAGAGCAGGACCAATCCCCAATTTTTGCCCCAGATCCCTAAATGGCCCCCTCAAGGATTGAACTCTCAACCCTAGGTTTAGCAGGCCAATGCTCAAACCACTGAGCTATCCCTCCTCCAGACTCTGTGTGCGTGCGCGTGCAATCATAGGCTTGGGCTGAGGAAGAATACTATGTCAGGTACAAGATCTCATCTCAGGAGAATGTTAACAGAAGACGACCATATTGGAGAACAAGTGGTTTAACAAAAATTCAATTCTTATTGAAGTCTATTGGCAATTCTGATCTCAGACAGTCATGCTTCAATGATCTAGAGTTCATATGCTACCTATCCAGTAATTCCAGGCATCCTCTGCATCTTGCCGTCTCATCTGTTGGCAGAGATCTAGCCCCAATTGTTTGTCTGCTCCCACAACTGGTGAATGTAGAGTGTCAGATTTTTATTTTAAAGAGATTTCTGATTCAGTTCAGGGAATGGGTACCAGAAAGCATAGCATCCATGAGCTGGAACACAGTGATTTATTGAGGTCTCAGGGCACTTCTCCTTTCATGGATAACAGATCTATTCTGGTTATGACAGTCAATGTGTCTGATAGGGTTTCATAACTGGGTAGAATACAATGGACCCTACCCCTCAGAGAAATTCTCCATCCTGAGTGGAGCGAAGTTTCCTATCTCTTTGTGCACTGCTCATCTAGGGGGAGATGAACACCAAGATATACATGGTGGAAGTCAGATTAGCAGCATGGCTCCTACATCCAGAAATATCTCGCTCATCGTCAGTCAGTTAGTTAAGCTGGTGATAGACCTCTTTGCATCTGGAAACAGCTAATAAAGTGCATTGTGCCCTCTCTTTGTGTCAGGACCTGGGATGAGACGTGGTGAATGGCCTCTCAGAGTTGAACAAGGTCCCAGCTATGTGTCTATTCCTTTTCCACTGCTCCCCAGAACAGTACAAAAGCTAGAAATGAGAGAGTAGCAGTGATCCGGTTTCAGTCTTTCTAGCTGAAGAGATTATAGTTCTCAAGGCTGATTAACCTAGCATTGAATCTTCAGATATCTCTCTCTCACAGAGATCAGAAATTGCAAATCTAATCCTCCATCTGGGACCAGACAGGTTTAAAATGAATACTTGGATGAAGTGACTGTTGCTGTCATGCACCTCAAAGAGAAAGCAGCAAAAATAATGTATTCTTCTAGCTGGTACATAGTTTAACTACCATGTTAAACCAGTGAAACATACCAATAAGTTCCTCCAGGAGGGCTTTGTTGTGGGTAAAAAGGTGACATCTCTGTTGTATAATGTTCCCATCATGTTCAGAAAAAGGAAGGTATGTACAAATCCCAACACTAGATGCTTCCTGAGGGCATCAATCGCAGTCCACAAGATCACAGAGGAAAACCTTGGAACCTCCTTCTGCTTCTTACAGCAATATCCAGATTGAGCCCTTGCAGGTGGTGTCATCATATGTCCTATCCAGTAGAGTAGACCTTCTGATGGCTGCATTCTTCAATCAGCGGAGTGTTTGTTTGAAGTCTGAAGATATCTCCAATGTACTTTCAGTCCTCACCATTGTCAGCATTCATTCCCTAAGTAAATTCAATAAATATTTCTCCTTTGATAAGCGTCAAAGTACAGTCCTTAGATGCACTAACACTCTGAGATTAATCATGTCTCCTCTTCTGAGATCAGCTAGATGGCCATATGATCATCAATACATAAATTTATCTAATTCTGCATATTGATCATCCAATCTTTAGCCAAAGCCATTTCCTTTCATTTGGCAGATGTCTTCCCCTGGGCACTAAAGTATGAAGAAGATATTTATATATAATCTACCTCATTTTTGATATCCACTTTTAAAGGCTGATTCTACTGTGTGCATCCTGGAGAGACACTATGTAAATCCCATTGTACCAGTTCTGTAGACCTTAGCACGAAGAATAATAGGAAAATGTATCTGTTTACCTGAAAATTTCCTTTCCTTGAGTAATAAGGTCCACAGATTTGGCCCACCCTGGAGACAAATGGATCATCCAGAGTAGAGATGGAAATTGACATCCAACTATTTAGGTGTGGTCATAGGTGGAATTTACCATACCCTGTAGCAGAAGAAATTTTATAGTTTTTTCCTCCAAAGTATAGTTAACTCTCTAATGTGGGAAATTAGGTTTGAAAGGAAATTTTCAGGTAAGGATGGCTAAATCTTCCTAGCTTCATTGAAGGAATTCTTGCTTTTCATGTGTAAGGAATTAGTTTGTAGAACTACTTTTTACTGCAAAAGGGTTCATATTTAATCATTAACAAAACCCTAGTACTTAACAATATTTGTTTTAGAATTAAAGGTTCCCAGGGACACTCAAAAAAACTAATGTAGTCATTTATCTTGGCTTCAAACGGATGCATCCCAGTACAAAGCTGACTCGCAATTTGAAGGATAGGCACTGTAGCTTTACAGAACCGTGTGCTGTAAATTTTCGGAAGCTGACTTCTTGAATCAAGGGCAGATGTAGCCTCCCGATTCAGTGGGTGCAGTATACGAAACTGTTGAGGGGGCACCGGCCACCTGCAGCAGCACCCACTGGCCTGGCACTGCAACCCTGATCCCAGCCCAGTGAGGAGAGGAGACCGGGTGGAAGAGGGCTAGAGAGTGAGGCTCCCCTGCCCTGTTCACATACTGCGATGGTGCTTATCTTGCATGGCTGGGCCTATCTTCCCATTCCTGGCATTGCAGCCAGGAACATGAGAGTCACAGCACCACTCTAAATCAGAGTGGCGGCATGATCCCTGGACCAGGCTGCAAAGCCAAGACTGAGGAGCCAGGCCCAGCTCCACAGGACTGGAGCCACCAGTTCGGGGTGATTTCTGTGGGTGCGGTTGAACTCAGAAACTCTTGCTAAAGTTTGAACAGAAAATGTCAAGTGAAAACAATATCCCCCCGTTTTGCCACTTTGGCGGTGCATAGAGACAGCCCCAGCCACTTCAGTTGATGTGCTTATGCAAACTTCACCTCACATTAGAAGACTCCTCTGCACAGCAGCTTTAGCTGCTGTCAGGAGGATGGGACCCAGGGACTTCGGCTGCCTTTGGGGCTGCAACCATGTGACAAGTCTACTTCTTTTGAAACCATCAGTATATCCTGCTAGATGTGGTATCATGTGGAAAGCCCATCTTGCGGCCCAGAGCTGCTTTGCCTGATTTTTGTCAGGCGTTACACCAGCGGCAGCTGTAACATTAGAAGCAGTACTGGGTTTACTGAATATCTTACTCAGAGTAGGGACTTGCAACTGATGTGGAGGGACTGAAATAGCTGGTAGTTTTCTTGTTGAGGACACTGAAAAGTCACTCATCTGGCTTAGTGGGGTCTTAATTTCAGGAAGTGAAATTCTAGAACTTTGTGTTTACTTTGCTGTACTTTGTCCCCAATTATCTTTGCAGGGCTTATAATGGTTTTAGCAGGAGCCTCTGAATTTGACCCTCAGTATAACAAAGATGCTACAAGCAGACCAACAGATAACATTCAGATACCTCAGGTTAGTTAATCCTGAAAGATGCTTCACTATTGTGAGAACCAAAGACTTAAAAGGGGGAGTTGGTTAGGCTTTTAGATTGGCTGGCTGGTATCCATTCAGGTCCTCAAAGGTTCTGGACCCACATTGCTTATTGAAAGAAAAGTACATTTAATAAAACACTTAAAGAAAAATAAAATCAAGCACTATCACCAAAGGTAAACTCCTATTAATAATAAACTAAACTGAAAATGATGCATTACAACAAATCAGGATCAACAGATCAAACAAGTTAGTCCATATCGGATTGGAGTTAAATCGTCAAATTAGTTGTATCAAATTAATACTAAAAATAATCAATCCTTATAAATTCAAAGGAATAATTTAAGAAGTTGGCTATCCCTTTGGTTACAAATGCTAACTAAATAATTTTATCAAAGACAATCAAATCTATAACTTAAATCTGGTTAAGTATCTAATACTGAAACCAAATTATCTGATGTCTGAACCACCATCTCAGAGCCAATATAAAGCTTCTTTCTCAAACTTCAAATCTTGTGAAGTGACTAACCCTTCTCTCCCCTCTGTGTCTCTAAAAGATATTATATTGGAACCATGCAGCTTGTTCCAGTCATGTTCAAATTAGGTCGTCCTTAACTAGCGTCAATTTGGAAACGTCCATCTTAAATCAGTAATTTTTAAAACGTGTTTTGCATACCCCAGAGACAGACAGACAGAGTCTCTCTCTGTATATTTATTTGAGGAAGCTGGCATGGTCTTGTCTGGGTGACTGGTATTAAGATGAAAGTATGTCACCAGTTTACAGAAAGTTTAATATAAAAACCTTATAAAAGTAGCTGATTGGAATAAACCCTAGCAACAAAACTTATCACTCAACATTAGTCAACAAAATTAAAAATAAATTCTAGCTTATGATCAGTTTAATTATCCCAGTTTCTTCTTGGCTAATCTAAAAACAAATATTCTCATTCTTGGAAACGAAGCATTTAAGGTATAGTTCTGTTTTGGAAGTGGGCTATAAATCAAACAACTGTTCTGCAATCTTCATCTTGACAGGAAAAGTTACTTAAAAGTTTATCAAGATGAAACCCATTTGAAATATAAAGTTTAAATTTGTATATAAAGTCTGTATATTGATACAAGCTGTTTTCCTTGTGCTATATTTATCATTTTCATACTAAAATAGCCATTTGTATTTGTAATTATTCTGTTTCCTTTAGCTAATCAGAGAACTTGGTAGCATTAATTTAAAGAAGAATGAGCCTCCACTTACCTGCCCTTACAGCTTGAAGGCCAGAGTTCTCTTACTGGCTCATCTTGCCAGGATGAAAATTCCTGAGACACTTGAAGAAGGTAATTATGATTCTCCTCTTAAAAAGGCTCTTTAGGAATAAAGATATCACATGTTGCATTGTTTGTAAATCTACTTGTTTTAGTCCAATTAGACACCTTTTGAATATTGTCAGTTTCAGGGTTAACTGCACCTTTGACCTCCACCCCCTTCTTGGTCCCTCTTGAGGCATCTACTTTAAATGTTTTAGGCTTTCCTGCTGTCACCTCTCCTCAGGTGCCGTGCTGCATCTCTCTCCCTTCTGACTGGGAGCTGAACAGCCACCTGCCTTGCACTGTGATATCCCCAGCATGCCAGTCTGCTCATGCTTTGCTTTCTCTTTGAGGGCTATGAATATTGTATTGCTAGCAGTTACACATTACCACACAGCTTTTTCTAAGCAAGCACCTTTATTCTTAAGGTTAAAGCATTATAGAGAAAACACATTCAAAACATTAGAAGTTCCTGTATACGTGCTAAAAGCTTACCAGAGGCCACCCATCAGGGCCCTAGTAGGCCAAAGTCTTTACAACCCTTCCACAAGGGTAGAGGCCGCTTGAACAGAAGGGCCTGTCCATTTGCTGGATCAGAAAGAGGGCCCTGAATCAGTTTAAACCCAGCCTTTTTATATCAAAAATCCTTTTTGTTTTTTGGACTCTGGAAAACCCAGTTTGAACCAGTTTATGCAAGGCTCCCCAGAGGGTGGTATCTCATTAGAGATATTTACAACCTAAGTGTTTTACCTTTATCACCCTTCACTGTTTTTATTTTTTGGTGGGGCTGTGGCAACCTTCCCCACCCCAGAGTTGCATACAATATCTGCCCACAGAAATACATAAACTTAATACAATATGGTCCTGTGATGGGCAGGGCCGGCTCCAGGCACCAGCCTAACAAGCACGTGCTTGGGGCGGCACCTTGTGGGGGGGGGGTGGCGCTCAGGGTTTCCCCCCCCCCCCCAATTAACATATTGGGGCGGGGCGGGCTGGCTGCCCTGCCCCGCCGGCGCCCCGGCCGGGGCAGCGGGGCCGCCCGCGTGCTCCGCTCCCCGCCGGCGCCCCGGCCGGGGCCGCCCGCGTGCTCCGCTCCCCGCCGGCGCCCCGGCCGGGGCCGCCCGCATGCTCCGCTCCCCGCCAGCGTTTTGGCAGGGCGACGTTGTTGGGGGGGTGTTTTGGCCGGCGTTGCGGGGGGGTGGGGTGGCGCTTGTGGGTTTTGTTTTGTTTTTTGCCTGGGGTGGCCAAAAAGCTAGGGCCGGCCCTGGTGATGGGGTGAGACTCACCCAGCAGAGCCTCCTGGTGGTCGTCCAGGGAATTAGCGTTTCCAGCTGTCGGAGCACCCTCTGCAGCTCGCTGTCCCGCTCACCGTTAGCCCCCGTGTCTCTCCTGGACCCCGGTGCCCCTTTGACTGGGGTGCTGCCCCCTGGCAATACCCCCTCAGTCGCTGGGTCTCCCCTCCCAGGGGAACCCCTCCATCCTCTAACCTCACCTTGCCTCAGCCTATGGGCTACTGCCAGTTATCATCAAGCTCCCTTTCACTGAGGCAGACTGCAGTCTGTAATAGCTAGTCGTCATAGGCAAGGGAGCTTTGGGCCTGCTGTCTTTACCTAGTCCCGGGCTGCCCCTTTGCAGCCCCAGAACCTGTTTAGGCCCCGCACTAGGCCCTGCAGCCTGGGGGGTTTCCAGGCGGGAGCTCCCCAACTCCTCTTGCCTTCCCCCAGAGCTGCCCCACCTCAGGTCCCT
This sequence comes from Chelydra serpentina, assembly GCA_037349315.1. Lineage (NCBI taxonomy): Eukaryota > Metazoa > Chordata > Testudines > Chelydridae > Chelydra > Chelydra serpentina. Next base: position 54,612,177 of record JBAIAC010000010.1, read on the forward strand.
CTTTAGCTTCCCAGCAGCTAGGCTCTTCTCCCTCTGCGTTCAGAGAGAAACTGTTTGTGCTTGGCCCACTGCCCTCTTATAAGGGCCATCTGGGCCCTGATTGGGGTGTGGCCCCAGCTATGCCTACTTCCCCCAATCAGCCTGGGAACTGGTTGCACCCAGCCACAGCCCTCTCCTGGGCTATTTTAAGCCCCTCAGGGCAGGAGCGGGGTAACCACCCCACTACAGGTTAGTTGTCCCCTGTATTCACTTGGTCCCTGGGTCCAGTGGTCCCTCCTGCTAGGCTGGGGGAGGGGCCTTTAGAAGTGGGCAGGCTTGCTCCCGCCCACCTCCTGGGTTTCCAATAGGCACCCCACTACAGGTCCCCAAAAGGTATTGTATGGGGTGGCAGTATGTGTTACACACAGTAATCTATATGCTATGTGATAACTGTTTCAAAATGAACAGTCTTAAACTGACTGAGCTTGTGCCTCTTTTTTTCCCCTACTGCTAAGCACTGAATGCTCATACCCATGTTTAAAATGTAGATCACAGGTGTTTATTTCAATCAAACTGAAAATATTCTTTTGAAAAAGAATAAAAATTGAAACTCTTTAAAATGAGTAGTAGGTGGAATTCTACCACCATGTCTGGAATAAATCCAACATGGTGGTATAATTGCTTCCTCAAAATTTTAACTTTTCTTGGTTTTGGGTTTTTTTGAGAGGGTGTATGAAGGTGGGGAGAGATGAAGGAAGAAAATATCAGAATTCTAAAATATAGCTATATTAGAAGGTCACATCACATTTTTTTTTTTAAAAATTGTGCCCTTTTTGTGTTACTTCATGTATGCAGGAAGCCTGAAGGGTGTCTTTGGAGGTCAGAATAGATTAACACAATAGTCTCTTCTAGCCTTACAACTTATATACTTTATAGACATTTTTTCTTCTGCTTATTTTTTTTTTTAACCTTAGAAATATCAGAAATGTAAATCTGATCTTCCTTAGGATCAATGGAGGACTTCTGGGGGGAGGGGGGATCTCAAATGTATATTGCAAGTTTCATGCTTTAAAACATCCACGCTCCTTAAACTGTAAACTTGAACAAATGCATCCTTTCAAACAGTATGTGTGAACCATTGGAATTAGATGTGTTTAACGAAAGTGAACAGTTCTTCAAGTGATTTCACACATCTATGTTGCACTGTAGGTCTATGTGACCTCAGTGCATTCGTGTCAGACTTTTGTCAGCTGTACCATCAGGTGGGTGGGCCCCCGCTATTCTCATGTGCCAAACTGAGGGAATAAAGGGGCAAGGTCGCCATCTCCCTCTAAATTTCTTATTGACTAATGAGAGTTAGAGCTCTGTTGCTCTTGAGCTTTAAAAGTCTTTAAAAGAAATTATGTTGAACATAGTTGTATCTTAAGTTTAGTGTAGTTAGTAAAGTAGTTAATTGGGATTTAATGTGTGGAAATATTCAGTTTTCAAACAATGTGCCATGTGCAGGACTGTGATCCTTGTTAGTGACGTGCAAAAAGTTGCCTAATCTGATTAGGGGAGGAACAAATTTCCTATTTGTACCTCCTTCCCAACAAGAACAAAGAAACAAAGGGATTTTGCCTTTAAAGTACATCTTCTCAATAAGGCAACATGTGCCTCTTGAGAGCCTGAATCTGATGGTGAGAGGCTGGAAAGTTTGTCCAAAAGGAGTGCCACGCAGCTGCCTCAGCCTGTAAACCAAAATCGAGTGAGAAATGTCATTCATCTTCTTCTGCAAAACCCTCCTGGTCCTCAGAGACTGATGGACTTTCAGAGTCTCACTCTTCTTCTCACAAAAAGGCTCTGAAAAAGTCCTCCAGTGCAGAGGCAAGGTCTGGTTGTAAGCACTGACGCTCACCAATGCTGTCTGAGGTGACACTGTTGATTCTGGCTCCATTGGGGCAATCGACTGCTGCTTTCACCCCTGCCAGAGAGATCTCGACCCAACACTGTCAGTTCCAGCATCACCAGTGTTAGTGGCCAATCACTTACCTCCTCTATGGGTGCGGTCAATGCCACAGGCATTCTTGATGACAAGAGATCTTGTGTCTTGACCTGTCATGGACTTTCACTGTTGCATTATCGAATCCCAACCATCTCAACTTCATCAGCGCTGGTGACTTCACTTACCACTACAATACTGTCAGTTCCATCCACTTCATCAATGCATGCTGCATCGGCCCTACCAGCATAATCTATGTCAACTCACCTGTCTGCATTCTGACTGCTCTGTCCACGGGCATGCTCAGCTACATCATTGACTTTGATACCTTTTGGGACAGCACCATGTATCACCGCTGCTGAGACTGCCACTGGTGCCTACACGGATTGTTCTACCATTTATCGAGGGTTAGGTTTCCTCCTCCTCAGAGTCTGACCATGATTCCATATTTCCAGCAAGGTCTTTCAGCTCTCCATGCAGACAACACTCTAGAAATATCCAACCCCTAGATAAGGACGTTGTTATAATGATTCCTTTCTGTGGTGCCCTTCGCCATAGGCAATACAAACACTGGATTGTCCTTGGCCTTATTGGGCCATTTGGTCTGCTTCAAGAACATCTAGGCCCCCGTGGGCCACTCAATCCAGGAGAAAGTCGTTGTCTTCTGTACCTGTAGTGCCTAGAGAAGATCCTCCTCCAAGTCCACAACCTGCCTCTTCATTGGAGCCCACAGAGGAAGAGGAGACTAGGAAGAAGCCCCTTGAGTTTCCCCATATATTTCTTCCTCTTTCCTGGGTGAGGCCATCACCCCAGAGTCCACATCCTCTTTCTGAGGACTTTAAGGTTTTTCAAGACCTCGTTAGGAGAGTGGCAAGATCTCTGGGGATGCAGGCAGAACTTGTTCAAGACAACCCACACAACAACTGGACATCTTACAAACTCCTACTCCAGGAAGGGTTTCTCTTGCCATTAATGTAGCCTTGCCGGAGCCTGCAAAGAGACCCTTTTGGCAGACACCAGTCTCTGTTCCACCCACTGTCAAACAGGTAGACGATGTCAAATCCCCCAGCAATCATTTGAGTGTTTCTTTACGTACCCCATTCCAGACTAGCTAGTGGTTCACAGAAGCAGTCTCACCCCAAGGCTACCCTGAAGAGACCGGACCTATGTGGCAGCAAGGCTTATACCACCATGAGCCTTCAAATGAGGGTGTCAAATTAGCAGGCATTGTTATCCAACTATATCTTTTATTAACTGGTCAGCAGTTTCAAAATTTGTGGACAGACTGCCCAAGGAATACGGGGGTCAGTTTTTGGCTGGTATCCAAAGACCATCTCACTGCTCACACATCCCTCCAAGCAACTATCACCATGTTAGATATCATGTCACTTTCCGTGGTTAAAGCTGTTTCAACAAATGGATCTTCCTAGTTGCAGGCCTCTGGCATCCCAAAAGAGCTACAAAATACAAGAGAAGATCTACTCTGAAATCTGTTTGAAGGTGCTAAATCGTTTTCCTGGAAGACTGATGTCACAAAGTACACTTTGAAAGATTCTCGTGCCTACACCCGAGCGACAAGAAGCCCCAAATGCAGTATAGAACCAGTACAGCAGAAACCTTAGGATGCCTCTTGAAGGAGATCTAAGCCTCCTAGATGTCACCATTGGAACAGTCTGCAGCAAGCCCTTCTCACCAAACTTTAGTGACCTCAAAACAGTCATTCTCACATCTCGATCAAGGACAGAATACTGACCATGTCTCATCTTCTACATCAGCAGTTCTCAACCAGGGGTCTGTGAGCCATTACAGGGGGTCCCCAAAACCCCTGTCCCACAGGGCTGAAGCCAAGAGCCCCGGCACCTTGTGAGCTAAAGTCCTGAACCCTGGTGCCCTGCGGGGCAGAAGCCCTGAGTTTCCAGCCCCACAGAACAGAAGTCCCCTAGCCCTGCAGGGCTGAAGATTCCAACCCCACAGAGCTAAAGCTCGGTGCCCTGTGGGGCAGAAGCCCTGAGCCCCAGTGCCCCGTAGGGCAGAAGCCACCAGCCATGCAGGGTTGAAGCCCTGAGCTCCCCCATTCTGCGTAGCTGAAGCCTGAAGCCCTGTCACGCCCCTGCTGGGCCCTGGAATTTTTACAGCATGTTGGGGGGCTCAGAAAGAAAAACACTGAGAATCCCTGTTCTACATGCAGATCCTCCATTTACACAACACCTACAAAGCATCTCTTACACTGCATGGACAGATTAGATTGGACAAGTGAGTACTCAGGACAGTAAAGAAGGGATACATTATCTGGTTCATCTCCTTCCCTTTCACCAACCCACCTTCCCTGTGCCTTTTCAGGGACCCATTTCACAAGGCTGTTTTACATCAAGAAGTACAGTCTGTCTTGGAACTGTGGGCAATAGAGGAAAGTTTCTATTCCCTATACTTTTTGATTTCCAGAAAGCAAGGTGGTCTTTGACCCATTCTGGACTTAAGAAGGCTGAACAGATTTATTGAAAAGATGACATTCAGAATGGTCATCCTGGCATCTGCTATCCCTTCCTTGGAGATTGTAATTCGGCCCATTCTGAGCAGAATTACATGCTACTATTACTATTACATGTTACTTTGGCCTGTCCTCAGCCCCAAGCAGTTCATAAAGTACTTCATATGACAGTGATCGCAGTCTAGGAATTCAAATATTTCTGTGCCTGGACAACTGGCTAATTTGGGGAAGGTCGAGGTGCCATGTCTAAAACAGTATTCTTGTCATCAGACATCTGTTCCTTTGTCTAGATCTAAACCTGATTGTAGAGAAATTGATGATGCAGCCAACAGAGAAAATAATTTTTACAGGGGTGGATCTTGATGCTGCAACTGCCATTGTTTACCTCCTGACGAACAGGTTCCAATCCATAGTGTCTCTGCCAGAGAACCTCAAGTTCAAGACAAGGACAACAGTGTATTCATGTTTTCAGCTGTTGGGAGATGTGGCCTCATGTACCTACTATGTGATTCAGCATGCCAGACTTACCTCAAAAGTCTGCAAGCCTGATTTCGCGCCGTATATCTGAACAGACATTCACAGGATATACTGATGGGTGTACTTGCAAGAGTGCTTCAGTCCTTGAATTGGTGCTTAGGCTCTCAAAATGTATGCAGAGAGAGTTTCCTTTCTTACCACCAGAATCAGCTCTGACTCTCGTAACAGCTGCATTCACAAAGGGCTTGGGTGACTCATCTGGGTCAACTTCAGGCTCACGTATTTGGGTGCCTCAGGAAGGTTAACTCCGTATAAATGTACTGAAGCTTTGAGCCATTCGTTGGGCCTGCAAAACATTCTTTACAACCATTGGGGTCAACTGGGTCAGGTTCTCACCAACAGCACCACTGCTATGTTTTATCTGAACAAGCATGGAGGTGCAGAGTTGCCTCAAATGTGCCAGGAAGAGATCACTTTGTGCAACTTCCATATAAAGAACAATATCTCCCTAACAGACTTTCACCTTCCAGGAGTGAGGAACACGGTTGTGGATTCTCTCAGCAGGATCTTAGACTATCATGACAAGTGGCCAATAAAGAGGGTATTCTGCAGTCGATCTTTCATCGACAATAGATCTCTTTGCAACCAACCTCAATAACAACTGCAGGAGGTTCTATTCCAAAGCAGGTTGTAATTGGGATTCTGTGACAAGTGCCTTTTTTCTTCCCTGGTCGAGCTATCTGCTGTACGCATTTCCTCCAATCCTGATTCCAAAGGTGATGAGGAAGCTAAAAAGAGACTAGGCAACCATAATCCTTGTAGCAGCTGCCTGTCCAAGGCAGTATTGCTATCTGGACCTACATCAACTCTGAATTCAACCACTCATAAACTCTACCTCTGGTTGAGGTTTGCTTGCCTCAGAATTGCAGACCAAGCTGCAATCTCTTCACCTCGTGACATGGACAATCTCTGGTTGAGCAACGAGGTGAGAGTCTGCTCTTAAGATGTCCAAGCCATCTGGTGAACAGCAGAAAGGATTCCAGCAAAACCACATATGCAGCAAAATGGAGATTTTTAGTCTGAGCAGAATCTTGTCAGTTATCACACGTACAGAAATTAGACCTATTTTGGATTACCTATTACACCTGAAATTTTGTGGTCTCTCTATCAGTTTAGTGAGAATCCATGTAGCAACTATTTTTGCAGTAGGCCCACCAATGGATGAGTTTTCTATCTTTTTACATCCATAGGTGAATACATTTGAAAGGGCTTATTTGCGGGAACCCTTCTGTCTAATCCAGTACCTTCCTGGGATCTGAATTTGATTTTGTCTCTCTTTGGTGGGTTTCCTCTTTTAACTTTTGGCAACAATATCTCTGTCCCTGCTAAAAAAGAAAATCATTTTTTGTAGCAATTACTTTTGCAAGAAGGGTGTTGGCGCTCCAGGCACTCGTAGCTGACCCTTGTTTTACCGTATTCCACAAAGACAATGTCTTGCTTAGGCTAGATCCTAAGTTTACACCTAAAGTGTTCTCTGCAGTCTGCTTCAACCAGACTTTTCATCTCTGTTCTTTCTGAAGCCCTGTTCTTCCAAGGCTGAAGAAAAATTTCACACCTTGGATATTCAGAAGCTTCTGGCATTTTTACCTGGACCACATAATCTTTCAGTGTATGTCCACACAGTGATAAAAGACCTCTGGCTGGCCCAGGTCAGCTGACTTGGGCTTACAAGGCCGGGCTATAAAATTGCAGCATAGCTGTTCAGGGTTGGGCTGGAGCCCAGGCTCTGAGACCTTCCTCCCTTGTGGGGTCTTAGAGCTCCAGCCCAACCCTGAACAGCTACGCTGCAATTTTTAGCCCCATAGCTGGAGCCCTGTGATCCCAAGTCAGCTGACCTGGGCTCTGAGACTCGGTTCTGTGGCTTTTTGTCACAGTGTAAACGTACCCTCAGATTTCCCCCCTAGACTTTTTGTAGTCTATACTGACAGGACTTAAGGGCAACCTGTTGCAGGCTGCACATTTCAAACTGGATTTCTGAATGTATCAAGCTTTGTTACAGTCTGCCAGAGGTCTCTCTTCCACCGAGGATAATGCCTCCACTCCGCTAGGGCTCGTTCTGCTTCATTAGCTTTTTTGAGCAACGTTCCTGTAAGTGGACATTTGCAAAGCAGCAATGTGGTCATCTGTGCATACTGTCTCTAGACACTGTTATTACTCAAGCTTCCAGAGATCATGCAGACTTCAGCAAGTTAGTGTTGCGGTCTCTCTTTAAGTAGTCTCAAGTCCCACCAACTGTAAGGAAACTGCTGGTGAATCACTTACAATGGAATGTATATGTTCACACTTACTTGAAGGAGAAAAGACCGTTACTTTACCTGTATGGTAACTGTTCTTTGAAATGTGTTTTGCATATGAGCATTTCTCGACCCTCCCACCTTCCCCATTATTTTGTGTTTAGCTTACTGGTCGTATGAACGAACGCAGAGGGAGGCAGTGACCATGCCCGCTTCATCTGCTTGGCTCGACACATGGCAACAGCATTGATGCATATGCTGCCTGCTGGTAGAGCTGGCAAAAGTCACGATTTGAGTGCATTGGGCACACGTACATCTGTCATGGAATGTATATATGTGCAATACACATTGAAGAGCAAACAGTTACTATACATGTAACTAAACATCTTTTTTAAATAGTCTGACTAAAAATCCCTTTCCTTCTCAGTTGCTCCATTTTCAGTCTACTGATTCTTGTGATGTCATAATTTCTCTAGTTCTCGATAGTGTCTTCCAGCTTGATGATAGAAAAAACTTTCATTAAAAACCTTTCAGGCCTTGACGTGAAAGAGTCAAAAAGAGCATAAATCTATTTTTTTCCTTACGTAACCTTTAATTTTTTTTTTAAAGTTCTTTTAAAATAACATTCTAAATGTTGTTGTCTGACTTTATTGAGATGTGTAACCTTTGTGAGACTTCTTATATAAATACTTCTGAATTGTTGGAAGGCGATGGGAGTTGAGTGTGATCAGCATCTGGCAGATTCAGACCCATTGTGGTTTAAAATACATGTATGTTAGACAATAGCATGGAGAGAAGAAAAAGAAATAGGGGACATGACTGAGTAGGTGGTTTTATAAGTAACAGTGGACAGAGGTGGGGTGCACACAGTTAGAGAAAATAGTGAATAAGCAGAGAATCTGAGGGTTTTATCAAATCATTCGTCTTGCAGATCAGCAATTTATCCTGAAAAAGTGTCCTGCTTTACTTCAAGAAATGATTAACGTAATCTGCCAGTTAATAATAATGGCACGTAGCCGTGAAGGTAAGGAAGAAATCTTATTTTATTGTATTTAAACTAGAAAATCTCACTCTTTATTGGACCTGCCTTTAAAGAGTTGCTGAGCTAATGGGAAAACATTGCTATTGTACATTTTAGATATTTCTCATCCCCTTATGTGAGTGGTGGGCAACCTGCAGCCTGTCAGGGTAATCTGCTGGCGGGCCGCGAGACCATTTGTTTACATTGACCGTCCACAGACACAGCTGCCCACAGCTCCCAGTGGCTGCGGTTTACCATTCCCAGCCAATGGGAGCTGCAGGAAGCGGCGGCCAGCATGGCCCGGCGGCCTGCAGCTTCCCGCAGCTCCCATTGGCTGGGAATGGCAAACTGAGGCCACTGGGAGCTGCAGGCGGCCGTGCCTGTGGACAGTCAATGTAAACAAACGGTCTCGCGGCCCGTCAACAGATTACTCTGACGGGCCACAGGTTGCCCACCACCGCTTTATGTTCTCAATGGAAAAGATCTCTTTCTGAAGAGTTATGCCTCCCATACTTCCCCATTTGCACTGTAAGGGTGTGTCTATACTTGGAGCTAGGAAGCAGACATAATCGCATTAGCTCGTATTGAGCTAGCGTGTGGTAATATGGGTAGCGGTGAGTGACAGCCCAGGCTAGCCGCCCTTTGTACATATCAGCGGGGTCTGGGTAGGTTGTATTTGGGTGACATACTTGAGCGACCATCCATGCTGCGCTGCTATTTTTTATGTGCTAGCTCAAGCAGAGCTAGCACAGATACATCTATGTGAGCTGGGAATCACACCTAGCTCCATGTGTAGGTGTATCTAAAGCAGTGAATACCTCCCTTTCTGTGTTAGAACCCTCTCCTACACTGTCTTGTGATTGATTAATGCCTTGGTGACCCCATATGATGATGCCATATTGTAGCATTGCCATTCAGTAGTAGAGTTACAGATCTTTGGGAAACAAGAAGTCCTGAGATGCACCCTCAATATCTGATCTCACCCCTTCGGTGACTCTAAGGTCTAGTCAGCATTTCAGTTATAAGTGCTCTGTCCTGTCCTTCAAATATAAGTATTACAAATACTCTGAAAGAGAAGAATAATATATAAGTATTTGTAACATTACAAGCATTTTCTTTTTTTTTTACTTGTGGCTTAAAAAACACTGGTAAAGCATAACCAGTTCCTTTGTGCACCTCCACCCAACTATGGTTAGGGCCCTTATTAATGTTTACAAGGTATGTATATAGCGTTTGTGGGACATTTATAAGTATATTTTTCCAGTTTGTTTTTAAAATAATACCAGTAACCTGCCCAGATTAATGTTTGTTAATTATTTTTAAAATGTTGCGCTCTCTCTGGTGGGATTATGCAAAAATATTCTAAAGCAAACTAGTTAGTTTCTGTTATCACAGGAATTTGAAATCTTGGTGCTTAATCCTTTTATTAAAAATTAGAACTGAAAGCTGTTTGATTGTAATCAATAGGCAGGCTACCCCACCTCTTCTTGATGTCTTGACCAACCTATAATGGTTAGGAAAGAAATCATCCTCTCACACAGCCCTTTGACTGGTTTGGCACAGCCTGAAGAAAGAAAATTAACAGGCACTAAATTGTTTGCTAAACTATACTGTAATACATTTTATAGGAAGATGGCCATCAATGGTAGGCTCAAATGGTAACTATAAGCTTTACAATGTATATGACATTTTCTTTGTAGTGTAAGGTACATCTTTCCTTATGAAATTTTAAAGATGCTGGGCTGATCAAAATATTTTAATTTAACATGTAGTGTATTATACATGTCCAAAATATACTGGAAAAACATGTATAAAATGATCTTGTAAAAATTCATTCTTCCCAAGAAAGGGAGTTCCGTGCTCCATCATTGGGATCTTTGGAAAACTGTATGAAGCTTTCCCAGATGGCTGTCCAAGGGCTTCAGCAGTTCAAGTCTCCCCTTCTGCAGCTACCTCACATTGAAGAGGACAATCTTAGGCGAGTTTCTAATCATAAAAAGGTATAAAGCTACCAATAATGCTCAGTCATTTTTCTCTTTCCATTATCTCCTTTAACCTGCCTCTATCTCTCACTAAGCAAACTTATTAATAGTTCACAGAATAAAAAACATTTGTTCAGGAATGCAATACCTCGAGTCCTTGTGCTTTTATGTTCCTTAAACTGTATCACTGTTTGCTTTATAAATAAAAAGGAGAGTGACTATTCACCACAGGTAACAGGAGTTATGATCTGTGATATGGTTAAGCATGGAATAGGTATACTGGACAAAACAGAACATCTTGCTTACTTTAGTAAAATCAGATTATGCCCTCCAATAAAGTGTAATCTACATTTTTTGTGAGAGTATAACTGAAATATCAAACCTATGTTGAGTTGATTGCATAGTTCCGGAGCCTACTTCTGAAGAAGGTACATTTTAGATATGATTATGGAGGAGTTTCAGAATAAGAAAATGTAACAGTTAATGGAACCGAAATTTAATTTCTACTTTATTTCAAGGTTTGTAATCCTTTTAGTGGGAATGAATCAAATAAACAGTTTGCTTGTGTCAGCACTGCTGGAATACACAAGCGATTACATTAACTAGAGTTTAGTTTTGTGCAATGTTCTTTTGTAGTATCTTTTTTCTTTTCTCTTTTTTTAACCAAGTTCAAAATCAAAAGTATCCAGGACATGGTGAGTTTGAAAGGATCTGATCGCCGCAACTTACTGCACTTCCTTGAAGATGAAAAATATGATGAAGTTATGGCTGTATTAGGTAGTTTTCCACATATCACCATAGATATAAAACCACAAGGTAAGATGGGAGGTCATTTCATTGCTGTATATGTCACCCCTCTTGACAATTTGATAGTCTACTGGCAGTAATCAGTGAGGACTCTGAAACACCAATTCCTTACATTATTTATGTAACCTGGAAAATGGCAGACTTTCTTGAATGACAGGCTCTTGCACTTCAGATTTATAGTTTGAGGAAAATAAAGTACATTAAAGCATCTTGTGTTTTCCAGGCTATCAACAGTTTCCTGTGGAGGGACTGATGTAGCATTTAATTGTTTGATTTAGCATTGTGAGAGCAGTGTGTAATAATGGTTTAGGTGGCACTTTATTTTTAAACCTTTGTATCCTTTGCCTTGTAACATTAAAGAAAAAGGGCTGCCAAAGATTTCATGCTTGTGCTTAGCCCAAATATCAAACTATCAGTTTTTTATTTGAGACATTAAATCGAGACCATTAAAGGTCATTAAAGAGTTGAGGGTATTTTTGTGAATGGGAAGGTGTGTTAACCTTGTGTGATGAGTGTATTCTGCTTGGGATAACTACATAATACTTGGCGAAAATTCACTACAGTTTCAGTTGCTCTCCTTCGCCTGCTCTCTGAAGTTGTTGTGCTGTTAAACGGTTGCCTTAGGCTGCCTTTCAGTGTAAGGTAAACTGATCATTGGTCACCTTCCTCACAGGTAAGTTGAGACTTAATGTTAGTAAAGGTCTGAAATATTTGGTACTGCAAACATATATTTGCAGTTGCATAGAATGGTCTTTCAAAGTTTGTGTTTTCCAAAAATCTGACATGTTTTGTTCAGCTAGCCTAGTGTTGGATTTGGCATATACATAGTCCTCAATAAGGCATATGTACCTGGTGAACTTAAGTTTTAAAATATAAAAATAAGTAAAAACAATTTACCATGCACTTTCAAATCAGTATCTTACCTTTACCAATGGTTAGTGGGCACAAAGTGCTGTTGTTTAGTTGTGTTCATAATTGTCAGAGTCCTTGACAAACTTGTACCCCCTCATGTTCTGGCAAGCTACCCCTCCCCTGCGCACATTTTTGCATTTGACTAATACACATTTTAAGAAGTTGTGCCAAGGAGGATTTAACCTTTTTGCTCCTCCCCAGATTGACTGTTTCTACTTCTAATTATAGGTGATGGATGTGTGAAAAACTGTTTGAGGAATACTTTTATTTTTCATACCAGAATAAAAATGTAGTAGTTTTCAGTCAGTAGACTGAACATTCAACATTACTGCATTCTAAGATATGAACCCGTAAGTCCGCTGACCATACTACAGGTCTTCTGATCAATATTATAGTCAAACTATTCATTGCTGTTCCTTAATTCCTTTTCAAAAAGAGGGAGAAAAAATAAAGCTCATGACTCTTAATGCACCTTTGAAATTGAGATATTAATCATTCAAAGATCAGGAAAATCATAGTTATGGTTCCCAGAACAACTGTAACCTAATCCCCTTGCTCATATGTGGTATATTATTATATGAAAGTTTTATGTTTTAATATACAATGCTACATAGTTATGATTCCCACAGCAGCCATAACTTTCCTACAAGTTAAATCACAACCTCAATGTTTACTTCATGTAGTTTTATGCAATTATTGCTCCTCATTCTGGTAATGTATTCTAGGTAATAGAGACTGTTTAAACATGCAGATGAAAGTCTTTATTCTTGCAAATATTTTCAGATTATTTTCTGTTAAGTGTTCTCTGGAAGACTTGTGATTACACTCACACTTTGTCACTGAAGTAATGCTTAATTTTAAAAATAAATACGAAACTGATTAAGGAACAAAGGTTAAATGGAAGTATCACTTTTCTTTTATCTTAGTTTTGGATGATGAAGACAGCAACAATATTACAGTGGGATCGCTAGTCACTGTTTTGGTCACATTAACAAGGCAAACAATGGCCGTAAGTAGTCAAAGTATTTACAACTTGGATTAATTGCAAATGCATCGTGATAACCTAGAATGTCTTGTTAGGAGCTAGTTTCGTGATAATTTTGTGGCAGTTGATTTAAAAACACCATTCTTGAATCCAAACTCTTCCCTTGTCAAAACCGTTAACCCTCTCTCCCTCAAATGTTTTGTTTCATGTTAGAAATCTCACAGGTCACTCTGTTCACTACACTAGTCCATACCCAAAGGAAATAGCCTGCACCGGAAAAGTTATGGAGTAATTTTACCCTTGATCTCTTGATATGTTGACCAATAGCTTTTGCAGTAGTTCATCAAAAATTCCAATGGTAGCTCCTATCATCTGAGTTAAGTAGTTAGAACATTTTAAAGTTACTTTAATAGATTAATCAAATAGCAAAGGTGCATCTTTTCAAAGATAAAAAGTTGCAGTTTATTTTTGTGTATGGTGGCCATACCACATAGATAAGGTTCTAGTCTTGCAATGGTAGCAGGCTTGTAGAAGTAGAAGAATACTAGTGCCAAGAAAAGTTTCCATAGAAGTAGTTCAACTGAGTGCAGAGGATAGTGTTTGTAACTGATTACTTTTCTGGCTAGCCTAAACCACATGAAAACAGGCTGAATTTGAGCACTAGGTAGCTAACTTTGAAGGGGGAAATGAGCCAAACCTCAATCATCTAGACTTACCAGGTGTATTATGCTTTCATGAATATCCCATTTCCCAAACAATACTCCAACTTTCCCCCCCAAATCTGAAAATTAAAACCTAAAGGATTGCGATCTAAGGCTTGGTCTACACTTAAAACTTAGGTTGACATAACTATGGTGCTCGGGTTTGAAAAATCCATACTTAACCCCCGGAGGTAGGTCACAGAAGAATGCTTCCATTGACCTAGCTACCATTGCTCAGGTATGTGGAGTTCCTGCAGGGACAGTGAAATGCCTTCTGTCGATGCTGTGTATACTACAGGTTGCAGCGGCATAGCTACAGCGCTATAGGGCCCATAGTGTAGACCTGGCCTAGGAAAGATGATCTGTGATTGGGCATAAAAAACAAACATTCATTTGTACAAACTGCTCTTGGGTTGATTCTGAAACGGAAATGTTCCATGAGGCAGACCACATCACTATGATTTACACGCCAATGCCAATTTTGGCCTCTCCAGAAATATACAAAACAGGATGAGATTTGCCAGAAAAGTCTCTGTGACCCAACTATTTGCAAAAGGATCCTTCTTCCATAGGCCTTCTACCAGTGGATTTTCTGAGCCACAATCTCCTAGCAATGCATTTTTCTTTATCTGCGGTGGGTTTTTTGGTGAATTTATGGTACTCTGTCCCAAAGTTTTGTCATTAGTTCCTGCCCACCACCAGAAGTAATTGGCTTCCTCCCGCATCCATCATTTCTTGGTTAGCCTCTGGGATGCTTCACTAGCTGACTTTTCCTTTTTCTTCAGTTGCTGTCTTTCCCAGTCTAAGCTTCTCATTAAAGGAGGCTGGCTGCAGTTGCTAATTTCCAGGCTAGCACTTCTGTTTGCATAGTGTTGTTTCCAAGTTACCTTCAGCATTCATTGATGTTCCAACCAAAGATTTGATCCCATACGCCGTGTCCTCAGAATTGTACAGCAAGGCCCAGCACAATGATGGAAAAAGCCCACCCTCACTGGGTGCTGCCCCAGTTTTTCCTTTTTCATAGCCCAGCCTAGAACACACATACACATATCATTTTTAAAAAAAAAAAATTTGGGGGGGGGTAAACTGAGTTTTTAAATGTTGATCAAAGAATTGCTAGCTGACTAAAGAGCCATTCAAACATGGCTCATGCTTGTAGTGGCTGAAATCTTTCATATGATGGCTGTTCAGCACTAACTTTGATATATGAAATGGGTCAGTGGTATGTGTTCAGCTTCTAATAGGTGTCCATGTCACAAAAATCACTGCCATAGTTGGCATTTTAGTTATTATTTGTATTACTGTAGCACCTGACATATACACCAGGACTCTTTTGTGTTTGGCACTGTACAAACACACAACAGAAAGCCCAAAGAGCTGGTCATTAATTGTATGTTCCTCATTTTCTGTCATCCAGTATGGTACCCTGGGGCCTGATTTGCAGAAGAGCTGAGTACTCACAACTCCAGTTTAAGTCAATGAGAGCTGTGCTTGAATATGTTAAGTGCTATACAATGCTATGTAGTCTGAAAACCCAGGTCCTTGGTGTCTCAACTGGGCACCCAAAATTAGTGGATGCTTTTCACCTTAATCTCTCTGTAGCTCAGCCTTTCATCTATAAAATGGGGATAAAACCATGCTATCACCTCACAGGGATGATGTGAAGATAAATTAAATAATGTTTGAAGCACACATACTGTAATGATGATCTCCATAGAGAATCCCTTGAGGAAATTAATAATTCTGCCTTTAGAGCAGGGTTGGAATTGTGTGTAGTAAATAAAGCCTAGGGCCACACATTGAACAATGAGGATAATACACAATATTGAATAGATGTTCATCAGTGGAGCACTGTCCATTTTGTGCTCTGAATAAGGCGAGGCAGGGGTCCTGTAAAACCCAGTGGTATGTGATCATGAAATTGAAGATGGTATCATAATGCACACTCTCAAGGAGGCTGAATTTAGGTTGTACAGACAGGAAATGCCAGAATTAAGACTAACTTCTGTGTGCTTGACTTTACAATCTTAATAATGTTTAACATAACTTTGTGTAATTGTATTAAGTATGTATGAAATAAAATTGAGGAGATTGAATCTCACTGGTAAATAGTGTTTTGGAGAGTTGTATGTTTAGGCAAATACAATATGTACCAGTACAGCGACTTAAATGAATTTACTTCGCACCATAACCTTGACAATACCAATACACTGAAATGTAAAATTCAGTTACTTTTACCATGGCTGCTGTGTCCAAAAAAACTCTAAGCAGGTTTAATGGCATGTTTAAATTTATCATGGCTGAAAAAGTGAACAGATATTTGTGTCCAAAATTTGAATGTTTATTGGCAACTCAAATTTTTTCATGCAGTCTATGTGCATTCATGATATTGCCAGTAAATCATATTTGCCCTCTTAATATAGGACAATTTGCTATAGCAAATTAAATGTCTGAATTTGTTTTGTGCCAGATAACTATGATCTTTCTGTGTAAGTAAGAAATGAAAAATACTTTTTCACCTACAGACACTTCTGAGCTTCTAGAGGGAGGCAGATAAAGTGTTTTATGTTTTATTAATGTAAACATTGATATTTCGGCTTGATTTGTGCTCCTGGATCCATGAATGACAGGCTAGATACTGAGTTCCTGGGTCTTAATACTCTTGTAACTGGGGTAGAATTTGCATTTTACTACTATTGCTTACTTTTGTGATACAGAATTTTCACATTTTATAGCATAAGTACAGTAAAAACTTTGTAATCCTGCATTTTGGGAGTGTGGGTATGCCAGTAAGTGAAAAATTCTGGTTAATTGAGAGGGAGTTTGGGTGCAGGAGGGGGCTTGGAGCAGGGGGTTGGGGCGTGCCGGGGGCTTGGAGCAGGGGATGTGGGGTGCCGGATCCAAGCGACGCTCATCTCGGGTGGCTCCCTGCGAGTGGCGACATGTCCCTGCTGCTCCAAGATGGAGGTGCAGCTAGGCGACTCTGCATGCTACCTCCGCCTGCAGGTGCTGCCCCCGCAGCTCCCATTGGCTGCGGTTCCCGACCAAGAGGAGCTGCGGAGCCAGCGCGTGGGATAGGGCAGGGGCAGGGCACAGAGCCACCTAGCCATGTCTCCGCCTAAGAACAGCAGAGATGTCACCACTTCCAGGGAGCCACGTGGAGCCAGGTAGAGAGCCTGCCGGCCCCGCGCCAACCAGACTATAAACTGGACTTTCAATGAAGATCAGAAATGCCAGTTTAAAGATCTTGCTGGTTGGTACAGGGCCTGATAACAGCTTTTTACTGTAAATCTTTTAGCACAAGACAGCACTGTAATTATGCCGAGAATTTTTTTAATAGATGAACTATGCTAGTGTTGGTAAAATCTTGCACAAAGGGTTGAAATTTTGCTTTATGTTTTTCATACTGGTCAATTAGTGTCTTATGGTTGTCACTGAAAACAGAATTCTGAATAATGAACAAAACTCCTCAGATTTAGTGTAGTTAAATGTACTTTAATATCTAAGTGACAGTGTAATTCTCTAAGCATCAGTGCTGGTTGACACAGACAAAGATTAAGACTTCATTTCCTCCCTAATCAGGAAGTGTTTGAAAAGGAACAGTCCACCTGCGCAGCAGAAGAGCAACCTACAGAGGATGGGGTAAGTTGAGAATTAGACTATATTACAGTGCCTCTGCTTCCTAGTTGAAGAAATGAACCTTCATTCAGATTTTGAGTGATTCATTCATGTACTTGTGATAGATCTTTTCGCAAAGTCCTATACAAATATCCAGTAGAACTTAGCTCTTAAGGTAGGATCATATCTTAAAACATTTGAAGCATGTGAAGATGGCTGCCTCAAGTTAAAATATTTAGTGTAGTTTAATCTGCCTACTATTTAATCACCATGTTTTCTTACAGCAAGGAGATGCCAACAAAGTTAAGAACAGAGGATGGCAGCAAAAGAATAAAGGAACCAAGAAGGCTTCAAAATCAAAGAAAAAGAAACCTTTGAAAAAGAAACCTGCTCCTCCTCCATTGCTGCAGCCAAAGCAGCAGAAGCAAAAGCAAGCTAATGGGGTATTTCACTGAAAGATTTTAAAGCCAGAAGGGACCGTTAAATCACCTAGTCTGATCTCCTGTATATCTCAGGCCATTAAATTTCACCCAGTTATCCCTATATTGAGTGCCAGGAACTTGTTTGGTTAAAGCAGGGTTGGGCAAACTACGGCCCGGGAGCTGCATCCGGCCCTTCAGACGTTTTAATCCGGCCCTCGAGCTCCCGATAGGGAGCGGGGTCCGGGGCTTGCCCTGCTCCGCATATGCCGAGGCTCTGTGTGACTCCCAGACGCAGTGGCATGTCCTCCCTCTGGCTCCTCCTCACACTGCCCCTGCCCCAAGCGCCGCCCCCGCAGCTCCCTACGCAGATATGGCCCTCGGACCAAAAAATTTGCCCACCCCTGGACTAAAGCATATCTTCTACAAAGGCATCCGATCTTGATTAGAGGGCTTCAGGAGATGAAGAACCCACTACTTCCCATGGTAGTTTGTTTCAGTGGTTAATCACCCTCATTATTAAAAATTTGATTAATTTCTGCTTTGAATTTGTCTGGTTTCAACTTCTAGCCACTGATCCTTTTTAGGCCTTTCTCTGCTAGGTTAAAAAGCCCTTTAGTACGTGATATTTTCCCCCTGGGAAGGTACTTATACACTGTAATCAAGTCACCTCGTAATCTTCTTTTGATAAACTAAACAGATTGAGCTCCTTAAATTTCTCAGTGTAAAGTATTTTCTTCAACTCTCAAATAATTTTTGGGGCTCTTTTTGCACCCTCTCCAATTTTTCAACATACTTTTAAAAATGTGACACCAGAAGTGGATGGAGTATTTCAATATTATTTTCATCAATAAAAGAAGTAAAATCATCTCTCTATTCCTATTCCCTTGTTTATATATATCTAAGGATCACATTAGCCTTTTTTGCTATATCACCACACTGAGAGCTCATGTTGAGTCGCTTGTCCATTATGACCCCTACGTCTTTTTCAGAGGTATTGTTTTCCAGGATACAGTCCCTCATTTTGTAGGTTGGGCTGCATTCTTTGTTCCTAGGTGTACAACCTTCCATTTTGCTGTATTAAAACACTTTTTGTTTTGAATGGGCCCAGCTTACGAAGAGATCCAGGTCACTCTGACTGCCCTGTTGTCATTTACCACTCCATCACTCTGTGTGTCATCTCTGAATTTTATCAGCTATAAGTTTTATCAATGATCTGGAAGTAAATATAAAGTAATGAATAGCATTGGGCCTAGTACTGATCCCTGTTGAACTCTATTAGATACATCCCTATTCTATGATGATTTCACATTAACAATTACTATTTGAGGTCTGTTAGTTAACAAGTTTTAATCAATTTAACGTGCTTTATTGATAGTATATAGTGCTCATTTTTAATCAGCAGGTCATACAGTACTAAGTCAAACCCCTTACAAAAGTCTAACTATTTTGCATCTGCGCAGTTATCTTTATCAACAAAACTTTTAATCTTAAAGAATGAAATCAGGTTTGTTTGACAAGACCTGTTTTCCATAAAACTTTGTTGACTCGCATTAATTATATTCCCATCCTTTAAT
The DNA here is from genome assembly GCA_037349315.1 of Chelydra serpentina. Taxonomy (NCBI): domain Eukaryota; kingdom Metazoa; phylum Chordata; order Testudines; family Chelydridae; genus Chelydra; species Chelydra serpentina. The sequence goes on from JBAIAC010000010.1 coordinate 54,631,418, forward strand.
TCTTTGTTAATAGAATCCCATTTCAGCTTTTCCATTATTTTGCCCGGATTGATGTCAGACTAACGGGCCTATAATTACTTGGGTCATCGTGCTTCCCATCTTCTGAATATTGTCACACTAGCACTCTTCAAGTCTTCTGGCATTTCCCTGGTATTCCAAAATTTGATTAAAAATTAACATCAACAAGCCAGAGATCTATACAGCCAACTCCTTTACGACTATTAGGTGTACGTTGTCCAGGTCTGCTGATTTAAAAATACTTATTCTTGGCAAATGTTAAATAACATCCTGTTTAGTTACTATGGGACTGGAATGTACACTTGTACTATGTACAGTGGAATGTACACTTCTTTCCAAATACAGAGCAGAAGTATTTATTGAATTCTTCCACCTTTCTTCATCATTAACTGTTTTACCATGTCTCCCGAGTAATGGGCCATTGTTAGGTTTTCTTTTGTTCCTAATATACTTAAGGAATTTTTTTTTAACTGTCCTTACCCCTGCAAGCCTTGGGTTTTTTTTCCTTGATGTCTTTAGTTCCCTTATCAGTATCTACAATTCTGTAACTTTTAATTTATATCAATTTATATCAACATTCCTTTTTTGCATTTGTTTTATATATAATTGCTGGCTTTACTTTCTCACTGAACCAGGATGGACTTTGGGTAAAAGTCTTTCTTGATTGTAAAATGGTAGCTTTTTGGCCATCTAACCAAAGTCTTCCTAAAGAACTCCCAGTTTTCATTCACCTTTTTCCTCCCAATCAATTCTACTTTTACTTTTCTTCTTCTTTGGAAAATTAGCCCTTTTTAAAGCACTATGTTGTGTGTATTTTAATGGTTGGGACTATTCTCCATGATCTGGTTACATTCAATATGGGTAAACAATCACTGATCCCAAGGCAACTACCAACTTCCAGTTCAATGACTGGTTCATCTTTTAACTGCCACAATGAGGTTCACAATAGTTACCTCATGTTGGGTGCAATAATTTTTGTGTTAGAAAATTATCTGACTATTAGACACTCTAATGATGTTTTGGTACTGGCTGCATGAGACCTGCATGTGTTTCCCAAATTGAAGTCCTCTATAACAGTTTTTTTTGTGAACACGTTAGAGAGGTGTGTAAGGAGTAACTCTCCCTCTGCTCTGGTTTGATTTGCTTCTTCATTGGCTTTGTTAGTTGGGAGCATATGGATGAAAGGTATTTTTGTTTAACAGTTAAAAAAATTAGCCCAAATACTATGGGAATGACAAACACGACTGAGACACCAGTTCTTAAAGAGATTCAATTAGACTGAGCGTGACATTAATGTTGAAAAAGATACAAGGGAGGAGAAGAGATGGTTCTCTTTCAAATGATGTATTGCTGTGTAAAAGGTGTGTGCTGTTCCTGCTCGCCCCCTTGTGGCCATATGCTTTGCTATAAATGCGCCCTGCCTTAATTTTCCTGATTAGGTTATCAATAAAATTAGCAAGGCTTTTATGTATCAAACAATGTCCCTTTTAGAGGGAATCACTTATTAATGGAAAATGTAATTAATTAAAGAAAGTTATCTGGAAGGCATATTTCATTTAAATTTCAGTCCTGCCTGAGTCTATTCATCCCACTCTCAGGCACTTTATCTGCAAGACACTTTCAACCGTGTTTCCTTTAATGGAGCCAGGGCCTTCCTGACTGCAGCTGTTCTCCAGGGAGCACATAGCTCCTTGCAGGCTGGGCCCCCTACAGCTATGAAGGAGGTTCCTCCCTAAATTCTCTTGCTCTGTTCTATGGGAGCTCCTCTCCCTTAGAACACCTGAGCACTGGTAGCCTTTTATCAGGTCCACATGCTTGTTAGCCAATTAGATGGCAACCAGCTGCTTAAGCAATAAATTACTTACAGGTGGGCTGAGATTGGCTTGTTCTCTTTATCCCCATTGTGGGTAGACTGGACCCTGAGTCCCCCCCTTAAAGGGGTTAGCCATTCCATAACATGTGAATACAGAACTGGATTTTTAGAACACTGCACATTTTAGTAATGAAAAGTGTGTATAATGGGGGACTTTCAGTAGTGAACTGAAAATTGGTAGTTCCTAAATAGTGGACAAATATACCAGCTAATAAGTGTTTCAGTATTGCTGTCTCTGACATCACAACTCTTTTAGTACTTTAGGATGTTAATTCTCCCTATACATCAACCAGAAATGGTCTTGAAATCTGTTTTACATTTAATTCAAAGGACCCCATCTGAACAATGCAGTACCCACATGGCATTGCAGTGTCATATATTAGGCACTAGTCCTCAAATGGGACTTAAGAGCCCATGGCCTTCAGACTTGGAGCACAGAAATGCTGCCCATGGGAATAACAGATCATTTTGTTTTTGTTTAGGAAGTTGTAGTAAGGGAGGAAGATGAAGAACTTTCTGATAAAGGAAGTGAGTCTGATGAAGAAGAAACTAACAGGGACTCTCAAAGTGAAAGAGATGATGGAAGTGAGAGAGACTCCGACAGAGAACAAGATGAGAAACACAACAAAGATGACGAAGCTGTAAGTCTCACTTTGTGGTGAAGGGTGATTCTGCCTCTGGAGTTGTGAGGAAAACATATTTGTATCTCTTTAGCAGCCACCTCAGGCTGAACAACACAAGGATGAAGTAGTAGCATCAACTCTCTCCAGAGAAAGTCATATCAAGCCTTCCTCTTCCAGTTTGAGGGTTGCCATGATGCATATCCCTTAGTGCAGGGTTCCCTTACAGAAAGGAAAGAGAGCAATGTTAAAATTACAGGACAAGAGAAATGAAAACTTCAATTTTAGCAGAAGAATGTACTTAAGTTTTTCAACTTAATTTAACAATCAACTTTGATGCTGTGAGATTTCAATATGAAAGCTCCCCTTAAATTTTAAATCCTTGACATACAGTAACTATTATGCATTGTACAATGCATTCTACACACACATAGCAGTGGGAGAAGTGTGTGTGTATAAATTTGTATATGACATTTGGTAAGTTAGAATTATTGTGAATTTGGGTTGTATTGGCTCCAAGAGGCTTGTTGTGCTAGGGTCTCACACAACAAAATAATAGCCCTTTCTCCAGAGATCTTACAGTCTTAAGTATAAGATAAGAGGAAACAGCTGGATGCAACAAACAGGGTGAGCACAAGGTAGTAGTGAGATAAAGTGTAGTGAACAATGGTCGTGGCCAACCAACTGCTTAGCCATTGATGAGTATTTTGGAGGCAACATTGAAAAAGTAAGTTTTGAAGAGTGATTTGAAGGAGAATAATGTAGTGGCCTTGCAGATTTTTACAAGGAGCGAGCACATTTTCAGAAGTGTCCATATGGCTGGTCTCATGTATTTCACTGCCATTTGATATTTAAGCATCAGGCTTTAGAATTTGAACCCTGTTTCCCCCTACCTGGTTTTTGTACGATATGAAGCTTAGCACAGGCATTTACCATGCTGTCTGTGTGCTGTTCTTGATGTGCTGGGATTTCATTTTTAAGAGGCGAAGAGATGACTAAAGTAACTCTTTAAATCCTTGTTGTCTTCAACAGGAGTGGCAAGAATTACAGCAAAGTATACAGCGAAAGGAGCGGGCCCTTCTGGAAACCAAATCAAAGATAACACATCCTGTTTACAGTCTTTACTTTCCTGAGGTCAGCAATAGTGAACTTTATTAGAGCTGTGACAAATGGGACTTAATACAACAAAAGTATATAACTTACTAATTTAGAATTTATATACTGGTTTAAAGTTAAAATTCTGATTTTTAAAATTGCTAATTTATACAGAGCAAAATTGCTGGTTTGCTTGAGACTTGTCTTTAAAAAAAAAAAAAAAAATACTTCCAGTATAGCTTTTTTAAAAACTGAATTTTTCACTGGATTCTCAAACTTCGATGTGTGAACTCCCAAGTCCCTGTTGAGCAGAAATGATATAGAACTTCCACAATCAACGTTTGTTCTCCTTCAGCTGAGCTATTGCATATAAGTTGCTCACAAAACCATATCTGTCAAGATCTGCTGCAGAGAGCTCTTCTTGGATGGTGGCTTCTTATAACCCTTCTCTCATTCCCCATTCTCTCTATGGAGTGGTATAGCAGAGCAGCAGTTCTGCTATAGTTAAGGTTGATAGTCATCTTTCAAACAGTAAATTACTTCCTAAATAGTCTAAAATCCCTATGCTGCCTCAGATTATCTAGAAATTTACTGTGCATTATGGGAGCATAGGGTAGCATTAGTGGTCCAATTTGTGGTTATTTGAGCAACAGGGTCTCTAAGATAAAACCCCCTTAAAGTTAGATGTTTACAAAAATCTCCTGGCAATTCTAAAGGGGTTTTGTTCTGTACACATGAGGCTGATTGACTGTAATCCTCCCCAGACTGATCTCACCTGCTCAGAATTGACCTCAGTTAGTGTGTGGCCCCCACTGTCTCTTTTGAGAAGCAATGGTTTGGAAGTTATTGAAGATTAAATTTAGACAAGTCAGCTGGAGCCATACTGACAAGCCAAAGAGTGAAATGTTCATGTGTAGCAAGACTAGAGCTCGTTGCAAGCTCGAGGGTTTGCAGTCAGCCTTTGTTCACTCTAACTGGGTAGCTGAAGATGACACGCTGAGCATCTACCTAAGCAACACACATGTACTATGAGCTCAGGCCTTACTCTTGGCAGTTTTGAGAGAATCTGTGTTGTGCACATTAGTTGTTCTCTGCCTTCATTCTGAAGGGGCTCCTTCTGGAAGTTTTGCCCGAAAACTAAAGTTTCTGGTTTAAGAGCCAATATTTTAAAGTGCTCTAAAATCCACAGGGAGTCTGATTTTACTTTAGAAGTATTGTGAAAGGAATCAGCATTAATTAATTAGAGGGAAGATGAAAGATACTAGTAAGAAGTTAAGGTAATCATGACTCGTGCTCCTCACCTATTTCCTGAACAATGGGACTGAATGTGATTAAAGGAAGCAAGTCACTGAGTCATCTGGTCAAGGGGTTAACTGTAACACAGCCCCCCTAACGTGCTCATAACATTTTCAGATTCTCAGCTGTTTCGGTGCAGAGCTAGGGAATATGGGGGGGGGGGGGTTGGAGCAGTGAGGGAGGTATCCGAGCAGTGCAGGCGATGTAGGGGGTTGAGATGGTGCTGTCTCTATGATGGGTCTGTCCCTTTGCCACTTAAGGCTGTGGTCTGGCACAACTACAGAGGGCCCAGCACACCCCTAGGCAAAACCTTATTAGTGTAAGGGATCATCCAAACACTGTTTTTGAAAACCCAGTTTCAGTGAGTAGAGTTTGAACAAAGAACCGGGTTTCCAAAAATGTAACCTTCTATGATTCCTTAACAAATAAGGGATCATCATCATCAGAGGGGCTATTTGGTCAAAAGTGCGGACACAGCAGAACCATAAGACGAGAAATTGGGTATTGTTGGATTAAAAGCACTCTCCACACCAGTTACTAAGCTTATCTGATTTTAAAGCTTTAATAAAATTTAGGACAATTAATTAAGCATAAAGCAGTTAGGTCAGAATAGCATAAAGATCAGTTTACCCAGTCCTGGGGCGTCGTAAGTAGGCTTTCTGTCATCATCAGATCCATGCTGGTCCAGTCTGGTGTAAGTCCTGTGTTGCTCTATCCCCATTTATTAAACACACACCCTTTATATATTGTCTCATAACATTGCACAAGTGCAAATTATTAAAACTACCTCAATTATAACCATTTCATTTAAAATCAATTTTTAAGACCTTTTTACTTGTTCTGCTAAAACTCCAATTGATACCTCATATCTATTTTCTTAAGCATTGTTTCCATGTATTCATTATTTCTTACAATAGTTATCTTATTTGCTTTTTATGGCCTTGGAGTTGCTGGTTAGTTCTGCCCAGTCAGTGTTTATCCTCCCTACTCTCTTGCTAGTAAATTACACATTGTATGATTCGCTTCATCCTGTTATCCACACATCAAGAATCTGCTGTAGATAAAACACAAACCAACTTTTTTATTTTTTTTCCAATCTTTGAAAGCTGTGTCAAGAAGTCACATACAGAAAGCGGAAAAATTGCCTTTTATGCTTTCTTATAACACTATTAAATATATATCTACTTCTCTAATGTTTAATATACATTTGTCTAACACAGTTCATTATACATTTCTTTATAGCACCTTCTCCTCCTGTGACATACATGGAAGGAAAAGAAATGGAGTCATCTGCACCTTTTTCCACTCCCACCACACTCCCCTACAGATACACCCCTCCCATACTGCATCACCCAACAATTCCTCTTCCATCAGTGGCTCCCCTTTCCTCTACTGCTTCCTGATCAGTGGAAGGAGCCCAGTACTCCATTTGATCCTCCTGCTGCCCCCGTCAGTGGGGAAGGAACATCAGGAGGTCAGAGCAGTGCAGATAGTGTGGGGAGGAAAGGAACATGGTCAGAGTTGTGCAGTGTAGCATGTAGGGGGGCTTCAGTTCTGCCTCCCACATTCATACATCCACACCATTACTGTCCCCTCTTTAAAATACATCCCCACTGACTCCATGTCAATGGCTGCACTGTTCCTTTATCTTTTGCCCAGCTCCTCAACCTTTGGGGTCCCTATCGATGCCCACTCCTCCATTGCTGGGGAGGGAACTCTGGGCTGCCTGGATAGGCAGGGAGATGAGAGGATTTATGGGAATTGAAGTCACTAACATGCAGACAATGTCTTCTGTGTCCTGTATAATCATTTCCAAGGAGCCAGCGGCAGTGGAATGGGGAGAACTGAGCTGTAAAACATAGAGATGCTGAGAAGTTATTTTAAACAAAAATAGGAAATTAACTGCCCAAAAACCCTAATTCAGACTTAAGGTTGCCCAGTGATGCCTAGTGCCATTTCAGAACATCAAGTTACCTACGCTCAAATCTCTGAAAACAAGCAAATGTAGAGTAACGATACACACTACCTCCATAACACAACCTTAACTCTGCCCTCTTCAGGTGATGCCCCAACACATCAATAGCACATACTAGTACCCTACTTTTACAGTTGCTATAAATACGTGGATACGGACTGCACTGGATACTGAGCACAAAACAAAACTTGGGTTAGAGCAAGGTGTAGTGAACAGGAGCTGTCTAAACTCAAACCCGGAGCCTGCACAAATCACCCCAAAGTTGCTAAATGTTACCACCCATTCACCATTGTCAGGAGTATTCCTTCTAAGACATTGCTTTCACCCCACTCACTGTTCACAGGAGATCGCAGTCATGTATGCCACAGGACTGCTGAAAATCCCCATGATGAGAAGACCCTGGTGCACTGCTACTGACACACCTACAGAACAGAACATTGGCATACTTGATCCCTTGAGGTACACATGCACCTCTCCTCATATCACAGTTACAAGTCTTCCAACTAATCCCTCCACCATTCACTGCAGCTACATCTAACAGTGAATGCAGCTGGATGTGTGCAGATAAATACTGCAAATCAAATCTGAAGCTTAGTGCAAACAATGACACCTCATAGTCCTTCATGTGCTACTTATGGCACTACCTTTACTGAACAATTCCCAGTTGTTGCCAGCTCAAGGGGAAGAGTTAAGGGTACATTGGGGGTGGCATATATTTTAACTGTATTTCCTGGTTTTCAGAGGTTTGAGCGTAACTGAACACAACATTCTAAAAGGTCATGAGTCAGCACTGAGCATACTTAACTCTGCTTTAACAAACTTCTTGGGCAGCTAATTAATTTAGTTTGCCAGGGCTGTATCTTCACTTTATACATATTCCTAAATAAATAAATCTCTTCTGTTCCCTCAGTCATAGATCCAAAAACTGCACAGATTGTGGCTTTGACATTTTTAGGTAGAATTATGCCCCAGTACTCCAGCTCCATGAACATACTGGTTCCCTGGCATGTCTGCACTTATACCCATCTGTTAAAAGGCATTTTGCCCACCGTATAGTAGCCTGCCAGGTTCAAGTAGGCATGCACTGTTGAGTCCAACCAATAATCAGTTTAGAAAGAATGGGAAGGTGACACCTCTCCTGCAAGATTATCCCTCTGTGACAAACAATACCAAATTAGGATTGCATGTTTAATTACAAGGAGTTGTATCTGTTGACCCCCCGTGAAAGTTATAGCAATGAATGGCTCTTGATTTTTTTCCCCCCGTCACAATTTTTTTTTGGCAATAATATAACACCAACTTTGTGGCCCATGCCCTAACAACTATATCTATCAATCCTCTACTGTATGTTAGAAAGTCAGGGAAAGAGGTACAACATGTAAATGGTCAGGATGGTAATTGGCCACTTTCATAAATATTTGAACAAAGTATTCCAATGCAATACCTAAAATATTCATTGGAGCAGGGATTGGAATCCAACTCTCACCACTCACAGGTGAGTGCCCTAAGCCTATAGAGTCATTCTCTTTCTCTGGCCCACTGAATATAAAGTATTTACTACAAGGTAGAACAGTTTCAATGGGAGTTTTTGAGAGTGACCCACTAGCTCCGTGGTTAGAGTACTCTTCTGGGAGTTGGGAGACCCAAGTTCAAGTCCCTGTTCCACATCAAATAGAGTGGGGATTTGAACCTAGGAGTTTTGTATCCCAGAAGAGCTCTCTCTAACCACTGGGCTATTGGTCATAAGGGGGGACCACCGCCTTCCACCCGTTTCTCCTGGGTTTGTGAATAGTGCTGAAGTCCCTTGTCAATCGAGCCTGAAAAATCAAAACATTTCATTTAATAAATGTCCGAATGAACCATTTTGACACATTCTGACTTTTTCGTGACCGAAAACAGTTAATCAGAATTGACACAAATTCTCAAAATATTTTGGTTGACCCAAATCTGCATTTGTCAATGAATAATTTTGGCTGATAATTTGTGACCATCTCTTCTGTGTTTCTCATAATTCATCATGCATACTTGGCTTGTGCTTCAGTTACCGTTTTTGCATAGCTGCCACTGACTCTCATACACTTAAATGCAAATTTCTTCTGCATAGGATCCTTCATCACTATTTAAAAATAGTAATCTGATCTTGAATTTTAATTATTAAAATTAAAAATCAATCTGTCCTCAATATCCACGTGACAACACGCACATAGGAAACTTAATAAAAAAATTTTTTTATTTTTTTTAACGTATAGCAACAATCTAAACCATTAAAAATCAGTTTATGGATAAGTTCCTGCATGTCCTGTCTTCAGTGACTGGCCCATTAAACACAAAGCTATGCTACTACCAAGTGGAGATGCAGGTGCTTTCCTGCTGATTGATATACTGTAAAAATGGAAAATTAATATGTCAAGTTAATTTCACGTTCCCCTCATCTTGAGCTGATCAATGCAAAATAGATTTTGTGCTAATGAGTTTTAGTGTTCACTAGTGTGGTAGGAATCCAGGATTTCTATTGGTAGTAGTAAAAAATAGATTCTGCTATTTGTCCCATGTGTGTATTTTAGTGGGATTTACTTGTCTTATAATTAATCACTTTAAAAGGTAAAAGATAACTTGTAATCAACTGTTACTTTGTAACTTAAATTTCAATTTAATTAATTGATTACTGTGCAATCCTGTAGGCTTCTGAAACATTTGCAAGCAAAAAATGTAGGTAAAATACTAGTTGAAGCTGAAAGTGTATTTCAGTGAAGTCCAGACATCATTTCACATTCTACACATCATTTAATAAAAAATGTCTCCTACCTATGGAATTTGGAGGTGGTTCAGTGTTGCTAGAGGTTCCAAGCCCTAAGCCCTGCCCTTCAGCGTGGGCCACCAGAAAAGTTCCTTCAATGTGGTACAAGCACTCCAGCAACCATTTATTAGCATTGAAACAACTTTCATAGAGCGTATTAATTAACCATAAGGCAACAATATGTCTAAGTCTCCCTCTAGAGAGATTTCAATTTGTTGCATATTGTATTGCGACTATACAATACATACCATACCACCCAGGTGAGTTGAATGAGGAGAGAAGTTGCTTACAGCAACTGGCATTCTAGTTTCTCCCAACCGTTTTGTTTTATAATCTAAAAGACTATATGTCTTACCCTCTGTTTTCTCCAGTATAGTGCTTCTTGAGTGGGCTGTGTATGCTCCATGTTTACGCTACAGCGGCACAGCTATGGTGCCGCAGTTGTGCCTCTGTAGAACTAAAGAGTAGACGCTTCCTGCATCAATGGAAGGGGTTTTTCCATCAATGTAGTTAATCCACCTATCCAAGTGGGGGTGGCTAGGTTGACAGAAGAATTCTTATCAACCGGGCTGTGGCACTTGCAGTGTGAAATTTTTAATAGCGCTGAGCGATGTAACTAGGTCAATGTAATTTTTAAGTGTAGACAAGGCATCAGACACATTCCTCTTCAATGTGCGTTATGTACTGTAAGTTTTTAAGTCTTACAACGTAGTTTATTCTTATATTTATATCTGCACTGTAATAAATTATTATGGTATACCAGGCCTTATAGAATGTTACCTCTACTTTCTAGTCTTTCATATTATTTTTTTAACAGGAAAAACAAGAATGGTGGTGGCTGTATATTGCAGATCGGAAGGATCAGACATTAGTGTCTATGCCATATCATGTGTGTACACTAAAAGATAGAGAAGAGGTAAAATATTTGTAGCTTTGAGTATCAAACACTTAATTTTAAATATTTATAAAATACTTTGAAGTGATTTACATGAAATAATAGTATAATTACATAGCATATTCTGAACTGTAATGCTGTGTTTCCGTAATCTGTTTTTCTTGGGTAGCGATAGACTAGATATAGTTTGTCTTCATCTGACTGATAAAAAGTAGGTCAGGGTCTTATATTACTGTAAACCTTTGTGGAGGGGAATAACTTTTGAGCAGTTTTATTCTGGCTTCTTCTCTTTCCAAAATTGCAGTTGGAAAAAGGTGAGGTTGACAGGAGGAACTCTGATTGATTGATTCTGGCATGAAAAGTTGATGGCCAGCAGGATTCATGTGCATAGATAGCTTTTAAATAAAACTGTTTAAACGTAGGACAGCTAATATTGATAACTTTTCTGTAAAACAGAGATTTGGTGAATTAGTAATCTCAGCAGTTGGTTTTGAATGTTGATATTCCACAATGTTATATTATTAATGTTATACTTCTGTAGAGAAATTAAAAGTTGGAACATTCTTTTTGGAAGGCTATAGTGTTATAAAATAAAACTTACATGAAAAGAATCCGTGCAAGACAAATTACTTAATTTCATCTGGGTGGTTTTTTATATTGGACAGCAAGGTGGGAGGTTTACTGTGATAGGGCTGACTTGATTTCTAAGGTCAGATTTAAGTCATAAAGTATTTCTGAAAATGCCTTTTTTTTTTAAATTGCTTACATCAGTTCATCCTACAGATTCACAGAACTTTGTTCTTTCAACTAGATTTTATTTTATTATTGAAAATAAAACCTTCTGTTTCTACTCAGATGAGATTTGTCAAGTTTGTTTGCCCATACTACCAAAGGCAAAGCTAGGTAGTAAGTGCAAAAATTATCCAAGTTAAGCAGTTATATGCAGTTCAGCTCCCTCTGTGTTTACTCTTAGCATTTTACCTTTTTTGTTTTTCTGGGACTTCTGAGCAAATTCCCACTGCCACAGAAATATCTACTTATCATATTGCAATTGATAGTTGCTTTTTAGTTCTTAAAAGTAGAATTGTAACATTTCTTTCATCACTTAAAATTGCATTAACTCCTCCCTATTAACGTCCTATTGAATGTTTAATTCTTTCACTCTGCATACAAGAAATAAGTGCTGCATTTTTACTTAACTATATTGCTAATTAAACTGCAGTATGATATAGCAGCAGTGATAAAGTACATGAAATACTTTCCATAGACTAGCTATTAATCTCTAATTTTACTGTCCTTTTTTACCTTCAAAAGTACAAAATAACTTTTTTTATGAAACTTTAAAAAAAATTTAGGCTCATTTTTCCAGGACTACATATAGTAGAAATGTGATGTAGTGATAAAATTAATCCTTTGCTCCAGCTATTGTGCTTAGATATCCTCTCTCTTTGATACCCATTTGTGGCTATTAGCACATATCTCGTGCATGTATTTTACTATGCTGTGGCTTGTGGACAAAGTAGCATCCTTCAGTAACTAAAAAGCCATCGCTATTATTTTGTGATGTGTACTGCATGTTGAAGTATAGAAGCCAATTATAAGTTGTTCACACACATTCTTTGAAGGTCTTCTCGGAATAAAAAACATTTGGAATTAATTGTGTTTTCTAGGTAGAACTGAAGTTTCCTGCACCAGGAAAACCTGGAAACTACCAGTACACGGTTTATTTAAGATCTGATTCGTTTATGGGTTTGGACCAGGTTAAACCATTGAAGGTGATCTTTTAACTCTAGTAGATTTCTTGCTGAAAATCACTTAGCACAGATGTTAATGTGCACATAGCTAGGCAGAAGTGAGGCAGCATGAAAACACGGTGTTTCAGTTTTAGTTTTAGATCTAAGACTTGAGATTTCAAATCTGAACAATCCTTTACTGTAAATTACTTTCCTGATATTGGAATGCTACTATAGACTCTCTTTCGCATTTAAAACAACATTATGAATCACAATCAGTTTTTTCAGGCAATACCAGACATGTGGTCACAAACAGCAATTTCATTTTATTAGTCACCCAGTATCAGATAAGTTTGTATATGTATTTAAATATACAGGTGTGCTTTTGTCATTGGGGGTTTGCCCCACAATTCAGATAGTAAAGAATATTCTTTTTCAGAATGTAGACACACAAAATCAATGAGAAATTCTAATACACTGCACTCCCCCAAACCAACTTGCTTACAATTTTATGTGGCATAAGAAACAGATCATTTTTCATGCTTTTCTGATTGGTATTTGTTGTGTCTCATTCAATCACCTTTTTTCTTCTTTCTCTCTGTCTCTCTCTGCCCAACCGCTCTGTGCAGCTGGAAGTTCATGAAGCTAAACCAGTGCCAGAAAATCATCCACAATGGGATACGGCAATAGAGGGTGATGAGGACCAGGAAGACAGCGAGGGCTTTGAAGATAGCTTTGAGGAAGAAGAGGAGGAGGAAGAGGATGATGATTAAACAGTACTATTAACTACAACGTTTGCACACACTGCAAACTTTTGGTCTGACTGTGGAACTGTACAATAAACAAGGAACACAGTGCAAAAGCATTGAGAAGGCTGAGTTTAGTTTCTCTTTACCAAGTGTGAGTGCATTATGTAACTTCTCAGTGAAGGTCAAAAAAATGTGTTATGATTGGTACAACGTGGAAGATGCTTATGGCTTGTTACAGTCATTAAGTGCAGGATGGTGCATTTATTTCAATTGAAAATAAAATCTTTTTTATTATAAATGTCCAAAAGCGTGGGCTATGTATTGTTTGATCAATTTAGGGTCCAATAAAATAAAAGGTATTGTTCGCTAGGAGCTAACTTTAAATCAATCTTTAAATCAATTTTTCTGCATTAGGAATTTATTTTGGAAAACGTTTTAGGTATGATTTACATCTCAAGTCTCTGTTGATTGAAACTACATCTGTTCAAGTTTCAATCTTGGTAAATTCTGTGATACTCATTTGATATTTTGCAGTGATACAGCTCAAATCATAGCTTTAAATCTTCTGTTTTTCTTATCTTGGTCATCACAAATTGGCATCATACCTCTGGGCACATTCCATGTAGTCTTGGGGGCTGCCTTTTGGGACTCTACTGCCTTTTCTTCATTGCCCAGAATTATCATGCAGATTATAAACACTTCTGGACAAGATCATAAGATGTTATTAATGGCTTAAAACATTTTTAAGCCTGTACTTCAGCAGATCAGTGCGGGATCTGATTCTTTTGATAAACTATATGTCTAATAACGAGTGTGGAACCATACATTACACAAAGTTGGTAGCTTATATGTAATACCTTTTGTAAAAGGTTCACTCTGAAAGTTGAAATACGTTCTTAATTCTAATCTACCTGACACTGTTGGAAAACTTTAAAGGAAAAAATAGTGTGCAAAGGAGGCATGTTTTGTATCAGTTTTGAATTCCTAACAATAAACTGGACAAAATTTGATGACTCTTTGCATTTGTAATAGTGTGCATCCCTTTCTTTTTTATCCCTGCCACCGGGCTGAACAGGGTCAGTAACATGGGAACACACACACTTTATTTTCCAAGCAAATATTTACTTAAGGGGTGGGGCACCCTACATGGCTGCTAAAGTAGCAGGTATTTCTGCGCAGCTCAAGCAAAGTGCTTATAGCTTTCCCACCCCAATATAACAGTAAAGGCACTCTGTATAAATGTGATTACAAATGTCAATCATGTAAAAAAAGATGTATTTCCATTACTAAATGTTGAACAAGACTGCGGTACCATAATACCTATTGTGACAAATATAAGTTTGTCCTACTGGGAAATTTCCACCCTACGGAAGCCACCCAAAGGCCAAAATAGCTGCTCACTAATTTGTGACCTTGTTTATTAAAAAGGGTTGTCATTTTAAATGCAAATTTACATTGATATAGTCTTTGTAATTGCAATAGTTTCAAATAAAATTTAAAAATGTCCTAAATGTGAACATAGTATCTCTTCTGGAGTATAGCACTTCACGCAGAAAAACAGTCATTTGCTTATGTAGCAGCAGCAGCAGTGTGGTAGCTGCTTAGCAGATAAGTATAAAGATTGGACTCCTGCCTGAAAGCCTGTTTCAGTTTAAATGGGTTGTCACCTTTTAACACCAGTGATGAGCATTCCTTATCATAGAATCATAGAATCTCAGGGTTGGAAGGGACCTCAGGAGGTCATCTAGTCCAACCCCTTGCTCAAAGCAGGACCAAACCCAACTAAATCATCCCAGCCAGGGCTTTGTCAAGCCTGACCTTAAAAACCTCTAAGGAAGGAGATTCCACCACCTCCCTAGGTAACCCATTCCAGTGCTTCACCACCCTACTAGTGAAAAAGTTTTTCCTAATGTCCAACCTAAACCTCCCCCTCTGCAACTTGAGACCATTACTCCTTGTTCTGTCATCTTCTACCACTGAGAACAGTCTAGATCCATCCTCTTTGGAACCCCCTTTCAGGTAGTTGAAAGCAGCTATCAAATCCCCCCCTCATTCTTCTCTTCTGCAGGCTAAACAATCCCAGTTCCCTCAGCCTCTCCTCATAAGTCATGTGCTCCAGCCCCTAATCATTTTTGTTGCCCTCCGCTGGACTCTTTCCAATTTATCCACATCCTTCTTGTAGTGTGGGGCCCAAAACTGGACACAGTACTCCAAATGAGGCCTCACCAGTGCCGAATAGAGGGGAATAATCACGTCCCTCGATCTGCTGGAAATGCCCCTACTTATACAACCCAAAATGCCATTAGCCTTCTTGGCAACAAGGGCACACTGTTGACTCATATTCAGCTTTTCGTCCACTGTAACCCCTAGGTCCTTTTCTGCAGAACTGCTGCCCAGCCATTCGGTCCCTAGTCTGTAGCAGTGCATGGGATTCTTCCGTCCTAAGTGCAGGACTCTGCACTTGTCCTTGTTGAACCGCATCATATTTCTTTTGGCCCAATCCTCTAATTTGTCTAGGTCCCTCTATATCCTATCCCTACCCTCCAGCGTATCAACCACTCCTCCCAGTTTAGTGTCATCTGCAAACTTGCTAAGGGTGCAGTCCACACCATCCTCCAGATCGTTAATGAAGATATTGAACAAAACCGGCCCCAGCACCGATCCTTGGGGCACTCCACTTGATACCGGCTGCCAACTAGACATGGAGCCATTGATCACTATCCGTTGAGCCCGACCATCTAGCCAGTTTTCTGTCCACCTTACCGTCCATTCATCCAGCCCATACTTCTTTAACTTGCTGGCAAGAATACTGTGGGAGACTGTATCAAAAGCTTTGCTAAAGTCAAGAAATAGCACATCCACTGCTTTCCCCTCATCCACAGAGCCGGTTATCTCATCATAGAAGGCAATTAGGTTAGTCAGGCATGACTTGCCCTTGGTGAATCCATGCTGACTGTTCCTGATCACTTTCCCCTCCTTTAAGTGGTTCAGAATTGATTCCTTGAGGACCTGTTCCATGATTTTTCCAGGGACTGAGGTGAGACTGACTGGCCTGTAGTTCCCCGGATCTTCCTTCTTCCCTTTTTTAAAGATGGGCACTACATTTGCTTTTTTCCAGTCATCCGGGACCTCCCCCGATTGCCATGATTTGTCAAAGATAATGGCCAATGGCTCTGCAATCTCATCGGCCAACTCCTTTAGCACCCTCGGATGCAGTGCATCCGGCCCCATGGACTTGTGCTCGTCCAGCTTTTCTAAATAGTCCCGAACTATTTCTTTCTCCACAGAGGGCTGGTCACCTCGTCCCCATACCGTGCTGCAGAGTGCAGCTGTCTGGGAGCTGACCTTGTCTGTGAAGACAGAGGCAAAAAAAGCATTGAGTACACTAGCTTTCTCCACATCCTCTGTCACTAGGTTCCCTCCCTCATTCAGCAAGGGGCCCATACTTTCCTTGACTTTCTTCTTGTTGCTAACATACCTGAAGAAACCCTTCTTGTTACTCCTAACATCTCCGGCTAGCGGCAACTCCCAAGTGTGATTTGGCCTTCCTAATTTCACTCCTGCATGCCTGAGCAATACTTTTATACTCCTCCCTGGCCATTAGTCCAATTTTCCACTTCTTGTAAGCTGCTTTTTTGTGTTTAAGACGAGCAAGGATTTCACTGTTAAGCCAAGCTGGTCGCCTGCCATATTTACTTTTCTTCCTACACATCAGGATGATTTGTTCCTGCAACCTCAATAAGGATTCTTTAAAATACAGCCAGCTTTCCTCGACTCCTTTCCCCCTCATGTTATTCTCCCAGGGGACCTTGCCCATCAGTTCCCTGAGGGAGTCAGTCTGCTTTTCTGAAGTCCAGGGTCTCTGTTCTACTGCTCTCCTTTCTTCCTTGTGTCAGGATCCTGAACTCGACCATCTCATGGTCACTGCCTCCCAGGTTCCCATCGACTATTGCTTCCTCTACTATTTCTTCCCTGTTTGTGAGCAGCAGGTCAAGAAGAGCTTTTCCCCTAGTTGGTTCTTCCAGCACTTGCACCAGGAAATTGTCCCCTACACTTTCCAGAAACTTCCTGGATTGTCTGTGCACTGCTGTATTGCTTTCCCAGCAGATATCGGGGTGATTAAAGTCACCCATGAGAATCAGGGCCTGTGATCTAGCAACTTCTGTTAGTTGCTGGAAGAAAGCCTCGTTCACCTCATCCCCCTGGTCTGGTGGTCTGTAGCAGACTTCCACCATGACATTACCCTTGTTGCTCACACTTCTAAATTTAATCCAGAGACTCTCAGGTTTTTCTGCAGTTTCATACTGGAGCTCTGAGCAGTCATACTGCTCTCTTACATACAGCGCAACTCCCCCACCTTTTCTGCCCTGCCTATCCTTCCTGAACAGTTTATATCCATCCATGACAGTACTCCAATCATGTGAGTTATCCCACCAAGTCTCTGTTGTTCCAATTACATCATAATTCCTTGACTGTGCCAGGACTTCCAGTTCTCCCTGCTTGTTCCCCAGGCTTCTTGCAGTTGTGTATAGGCATTTAAGATAACTCACTGATCGTCCTGCTGTCCCAGTATGGGGCAGGAGCCCTCCCCTCTTGCACTCACCTACTTCTGCTTCCTCCCGATATCCCACTTCCCCACTTACCTCGGGGCTTTGGTCTCCTTCCCCCGGTGAACCTAGTTTAAAGCCCTCCTCACTAGGTTAGCCAGCCTGCTTGCAAAGATGCTCTTCCCTCTCTTCGTGAGGTGGAGCCCGTCTCTGCCTAGCACTCCTTGGAACACCATCCCATGGTCAAAGAATCCAAACCCTTCTCTCCGACACCATCTGCGTAGCCATTCGTTGACTTCCACGATTCGACGGTCTCTACCCCGGCCTTTTCCTGCCACAGGGAGGATAGACGAGAACACCACTTGCGCCTCAAACTCCTTTATCCTTCTTCCCAGAGCCATGTAGTCTGCAGTGATATGCTCAAGGTCATTCTTGGCAGTATCATTGGTGCCCACGTGAAGAAGCAGGAAGGGGTAGCGATCTGAGGGCTCGATGAGTCTCGGCAGTCTCTCCGTCACATCATGAATCCTAGCCCCTGGCAAGCAGCACACCTCTCGGTTTTCCCGGTCAGGGCGGCAGATAGATGACTCAGTCCCCCTGAGGAGAGAGTCCCCGACCACCATCACCCTCCTCCTCCTCTTGGGAGTGGTGGTCGTGGAACCCCCATCCCTAGGACGGTGCATCTCATGCCTTCCAATCGGTGGAGTCTCCTTCTGCTCTGTTCCCTCAGATGTATCATCCACGCCACTCTCTGCACTAGTACCTGCGGAGAGAACATTAAAACGGTTGCTCACCTGAATCTGTGTTTCTGGTACATAGAATTTTCTGGTACTCTTTCCTCTCTTTCCTCTTCCTCTTCCTTTGTACTTTGTAGTTTGTATGGTTTGGGATTAATGTTATTGTCTACTGCATTATGCAAATAGGTGATGCAATAATTCTTTCCCAGAGAATTCCAATAGTTTGAACTGTGCAGCAGACATTCCCCTGTTGAAAGAAATGGGAGAAGAGGAATCAGACCTACTGTATCGAATAAGCAAAATAAAAATGTTAAATTTTAATTTAGTTATGTTAACTGCACCTGGAAAAACAATTTACTGTAACTTTTCATTGTGCTTAAAATGCAGGAGGTGGTTTGGAGAATCTGGGATGGGTGATATATTCCTTTACGCTAATAGGCATATTCCTTTAGGCACTTAATTTCCTGACAGTGGCAACTACTTGATGCTTAGCACATCTGAAAATCACTTCCCTACTTCTAGAAATCTTGAGTTTAATATCTTCCAAGGGCTAACACACAGAGAAGGAAAGATTGCATTAAGAGAAAGCAAATACTTAAACTCTGATCCAACCACCAAGCATATTTATTTAAAGTTGATAATATGGAAGCACTGGAGTACTTGGAAAGTTAAAACCTACAAACCAGGTTGAATTCTGTATTTATAAAAGAAAACTCAAATATCTAAAACTGACTTTGAGTAAAATATTGGTGTAAATGTATCTACGTTCAACAAAGATAACTTGATAACTAATGCCGAGAAAACAAGCAATGGTCAAAATGGTCTCTTCACAGTGTGAAGCAGAAATGCAGATATTTTGGGAAAGGATAGATTTGGAATCTGTTGTCAAATAGTTTATCTAGACTCAATAAGTTTGTCAGGCAACTGCAGAAAAATGAGACAGGGAAGAAGCATAAAATAGCATTTGAGCAGTTAAAAACACTTATCACTAATCCACATTTAAAAAAAAACACCACACTATTATATCAGTTACATTGTCACTAGTTGATACATCTGAAGCAATATGGGCCTGATACCATGCTCACTGAAGTAGAAAGACACCTCTATTGTTTTCAATTGGTTTTAAATCAAGCTGTGTGTGCATACTGGAAGATAAGCCAGGTAAAGCCAGCAGGATTTTTAGTGAAATGCCAAAAAAGGCACAAAAGCTACACCCAAAGGAGATACGGGCAGTAAATAACATTTTGTCTAAACATGGTAACAAGTGCTATCCTTTATAAAGTTGTACAGGAGTGGGAAGTGAGTGTTCATTGTAACATGCACCTTGCTGGTGCATTGGAGGCAGTAGGCATGACGTTCATTTCATCCTCATAAACCTGACTTAATGGACTTTATGCACTTGAAGAACAAGGGTTATTCCTATGTCATTGTGCAGTTACTTAGGCCAGGACTACACTAAGGGCGGTGGTCGATGTAAGGTACGCAACTTCAGCTACGTAAATAACGTAGCTGAAGTTGACGTACCTCGTTCGACTTACCGCACCGTGAGGACACCGCAATGTCGACTGCCGCCACTTCCCCGTCGACCCCGCTTCCGCCCCTCACCGGGGTGGATTACCAGAGTCGACGGCAGAGCGATCGGGGATTGATTTATCGCGTCTACACTAGATGTGAAAAATGGATCACCGAAAGATCGATTGCTACCCGCTGATTCGGCGGGTAGTGTAGACCAGCCCTTAGGGCTACTGTGTGCAAGGAAACACGGATCTTCTGACCCCTCCCATGGCCTTCACAGACTATAATGGGCTGGCACAGACACACCTTTATCTCCCTCCTGCATATAAGAATTGCAGATCTCCCACCTTGTAGGTCTGTTCCACTGACAGCCTTCCTGGGCATCTTCACTGGAGGATTAAGCAGTGAAGAACTTGCACTGGCACTTTGCTCTGGGGTGTATTTCACCATGGAATATCACAGCATGCAGTGACCAAATACAATCAAAATGAGTTCTTTGAGTGCTTGCACATGTAGATTCCATTCTAAGGGCTGGTCTACACTAAACCCCCCTGTCAAACTAAGATATGCAACTTCAGCTACGTTAATAACGTAGCTGAAGTCGAAGTCTCTTAGTTTGAACTTACCTGTGGTCCAGACGCGGCGCGCAGGCTCCCCCGTCGACTCCGCCTGCTCCGTTCGTGGAGCAGGATTACCAGCGTCGACGGGGGAGCACTTCCTGGTTCGATTTATCGCGTCTAGACAAGACGCGATAAATCGAACCCAGAAGATCGATTGGACTCCGACGCGATGGGTGAGTATAGACGTACCCTAAGTGTCCACGTGCGCGGTTGTTGGAGATTTTTGCCTTACGGCCAGCTGTGGTGCCCCCTTGAGTGCCGCGCTCATGTCACTATATCGGGTGCCGCCTACCCTAGGCTCTCTCAGTTCTTTCTTACTCCCTGTGGTGGTTAGTTGGAGCGCCTTTCTGTGCATAACAAGGGCTAGCGGTTTCGTCTCTGACTTTGAGCCTTAGGGCTTTGTTTACGGTAGTTAGTGTAAAGTAGTTAAGTGTAATTACAAGTTAGAGTCCCAGCGGGGACTTCGCTGGTCTCCGGGATTTAAGCCCTGCATGGACTGTAACAGGCCTATTCCTGTAAGTGACCCCCACAGCAGCTGCCTCAAGTGCTTGGGGGAATCACATGTGAAAGACAAGTGTCATATTTGTAAAAATTTTCAACCCGGGACTCAGAGTGGGATATTTGTTTGTGGGCTCTCCTCAAGGAGACTGCCCTTTGTCCAGCTTCCAAGCCATCCCACCAAGACTTGCCTAGTGCGCAGCCTTGGTACGCAGCACACCCCCGTCGCCGGTGCCCAAAAAGAAAAGCACGGCTCCCTGGCACTGAGCCAGAAGGGCCATGGGACTTTGGGCAAAGGGCCCGTTTGAGCTGCCTGGTCACTCCGGAGCCACGTATATGTGCCTCCCTGGTCAGGGCCCATAGCCCCTTAAAGGATCCACCACCAACTACTGGGAGCAGTAGGGGACCCAAACTCCTGACAGCATCAACACCTTCCCAAGCTCCCCCCCCATGCCAGGAGAACAAAGGACTCTGTCCATGCCACCGGCACTGCAGGTGGTAAGCCAACCAGATACCTCTCAGGGGCCAGTGGAGCGCCTTCAGTCCCCTGAGAGAAGGCAGCACTCTACATCTCTGTGCCACAGATCTCCAGAGTTGCAGCCCAGATGCTCTGGGGCTTGCCCTCGGTCACCAGCACCGCGATCATGGTTCCTTAGGTGATCTCAATGCGGATCACCTAAGGGGAGGCACTGGTCTTCATACTACCGGCACCGTTCTCCCTCCCACCAGTCATCCTCTCGGCCCAGATCTCAGTCGCTTGCACCATGGGAGCACTCCCTGTCATGACTCCGGTCCCCCCACCCCCCGGGCCCAGGCACTAATCCCCTCGATACCTGCACCAATCTCATTCCAGGCACCTGTCTCCGGCGGCGATGGTCAGTAGGTAGACGCAGGTATCGACAGCCGCACTGTGGTCACCAGAATGGGATTCCTCCAGCACGGAAGGGCAGTTCAGCCCCTCACCCAGACTCCACCGGCGCAATTGGGCTCCCAAGGCCATGTCAACATCAATGGTGCTGCTTTGGCAGCATGGTCAGTGGCCAGCGCAGTAGCCTTATTGGAACATGTGGGGTGTGCTGGTCATGACGATGCACCCTTCGCACTGCTCATCTGCCGCTGCCTCGGAGCCACAGTTGGCGGCACTGGACTCGGTGCATGAGTTGCGCTTGGAGGTCAGGGGTAGAGAAGACTGTACCCACCCCTAAAACTCCCTCCCCCATGGGGGGACGATGCCCCGGGGCCTCCCCAGTCGTCGTCTTCATCTCCAGACAAGGCGGTTGCGGGACCCTCCAGGGCCAGCCTGCAGGACGATTTTAAAGAACACCAGGCCCTGCTTTGACAGGTGGCTGAGAACTTGGGCCTAGAGGTAGTGGAGATGGCTGAGCAGGTGGACACCTTGTTCAATGTCCTCTCAGCCTCTACCCTGGCATGTGTTGCACTAACAGTGCATGACTGGGTCCTGAAAATTGCCAAGGCTCTCTGGCAAACCCTGTCGTCCATCCCTCCCACCTCCAAGAGGGCTGAAAAAAATACTTTGTCCCAGCTAAAGGGTCCAAGTACCTTTATAGCCACCCACCTCCAGGCTCGCTGGTTGTCTCTGTGGCTAACAAAAAAAACCAAGCAGGGGCACACTAGTTCAACCCCCAAAAATAAAGAGGCCAAAAGATTGGACCATTTGGGGAGAAAAATGTATTCCACATCCAGCCTGTAATTCTGGGTGGCGAACCATCAGACCTCTTGAGCAGATACAATTTTAATTTATGGGACTCCCTCCATAAGTTCAAGGAGTTCCTTCTGCAGGGTTTGGCCTAAGAATTTGGCACCCTGGTAGAGGAAAGCACGCAGCAGCTAAGTTCTCCCTCCGAATGGTGTGGGACTTGGCAGCCAGGGTGGTTGCGTCGGCAGTGGTTATGAGGCACAGCTCCTGGCTTCAGACCTCTGGCCTTTCCCAAGAGATGCAGACCTCGATCCAGGACCTCCCATTCTATGGGAACAGTTTTTTCTCCGAACAGACAGATGCGAGGCTGCACGGGTTGAAGGACACTCGGGCCACCCTTCACTCACTGGGCATGCATATGCCGCAATCTACACAGAAGCAGTCCTGGTGCCCCTATCACCAAGGCCTTGGCAGCTTCATCAGAGGTCTGCAAGGAGAAGGTGTAGAGGCATGAGTTTTAGCTGTCGCTGCCCTTCCTCCTCCCGCTCACCCGCGAAGCATCCTGGGGACCAGAAGCGCTCATTTTGAAGGTGCGCTCAAGAGCAACATCCCAGTCAACTTCCCAAATGCACCTTGTTCTTTCCTCAACTCTTTATCCCCACCATTCAGCCTGGTTGTGGGTCACCTCAGACTGCTGGGTACTGGACACAGTATCTCAGCGCTATACCCTGCAATTTTTGGTTGCCCCTCCTTCTCAGCCCCCGTTCCTCTTCAGGGACTCTTCTCACAAGTAACTCCTTGTCCAAGAGGTTGAGAACCTCCTGCACTTGGGGGCGGTGGAGAAGGTCCCTCAGGACATAAAAGGAAAAGGGTTCTATTCTCACTACTTCCTAATTCCAAATGCAAAAGGGGGCCTCAGACCCATTCTGGACCTGCATCGCCTCAACAAGTCTCCCAAAAAGTTGAAGTTTCACATGGTCTCCCTGGATCCAGGAGACTGGTACACCGTCTTCGTCTTAAAGGATGCTTATTTCTATATTCCCACATCACAGATGCTTCTTCTATTTCAGGGATCAGCAACCTTTGGCACGCTGCCCATCAGGGAAAGCCGCTGGCGGGCCGGGACGGTTTGTTTACCTGCAGTGTCCGCAGGTTCGGCCGATCGCAGTTCCCATTGGCCGCAGTTCACTGTCCCAGGCCAATGGGGGCTGTGGGAAGCAGAAGTCAGCACATCCCTCTGCCCACGCTGCTTCCCGCAGCCCCCATTGGCCTCCTCTCACCACAAGCGATTGCTTCATCCAGAAGTGGTCAGCATAATCTTCTAGAGGTGGGGAACTCCCCAGGTGGACCAGTTTGCATTCTGGCAGAATAGAAAATGCCACATGTTCTGTACGATCTATGGAATGGACAGGGGCTCCCTGGCAGACGCCTTTTTCATTCCATGGTCGGAAGTGCTGATGTACGCCTTCCCGCCAGTGCCGTTGATTTACAGGGTCCTCGTGAAGATCAAGCAAGACAGGGCAAGAATTATCCTAATAGCCCCCACGAGGCCTTGCCAGCATTGGTTCGGCACATGGCTGAGCCTTTCAGTAGCTGCCCCTCTGGCCGGATCTGCTGTCCCAGAACCACGGCAGCCTTTTTGCGCCCGAACCTAGCGGCGCTGCACTTGACAGTTTGGCTACTGCATGGCTAAGCGCGGATGAACGGACATGCTCAGCCCGTGTCCAGCAGGTCTTGCTGGGTAGCAGGAAACCCTCCACCAGAACTACTTCCCTGGCCAAATGGAGAAGGTTCATGTGCTGGGCCTTGGAACGGCATATTCGGGCTGAGCAGGCCCCACTACAGGGGATTATCTGATGTACCTCAAACTCCAAGGTTTGTCCCGGTCATTGATCAAGGTCCACTTGGCTGCTATCTTGGTTTTCCATCCTCTGTTCCAAGGCAGGTCGATCTTCGCTCACAACATGATGGCACGGTTTTCAAAAGGTCTGGAGCGTCTCTACCCACACATCCGAGATCCTGTCTCTCCCCTCCTCCCTCGGGACCTGAATCTCGTGCTGTCAAGGCTCATGGGGCCTGCCTTTGAGCCTCTGGCTTCCTGCTCTCTCCTGCTTCTCTCCTGGAATGTCTCATTCATGGTTGTGATAACGTTGGCCCGCAGGGTGTCCAAGATCAGGGTACTTACTTCGGAGCCGTCCTGTACGGTCTTCTACAAGAATAAGATCCAGCTGCAACCGCACCCAGTGTTTCTGCTCAAGGTCATTTCCCAGTTTCATACTGGCCAGGACATATACTTACCAGTCTTCTTTCCAAAGCCTCATGCGTCAGATACGGCGTGCAGGCTACACTCCCTGCATGTCAAGAGGGAGCTGGGCTTCTACAGAGAGAGAACAAAGCCGTTCCATAAATCAACACAGTTGTTCATTGCTGTCAGGGCCGGCTCTAACTTTTTTGCTGCCACAAGCAAAAATAAAACACCAAACGCTGCCCTGCCGAAACAAAAAAAACCAAACCCTCCGAGCGCCGCCCCGCCACCCCAAGCACGTGCTTGGTCGGCTGGTGCCTGGAGCTGGCCCCGGCTGCTGCAACAGATAGGATGAAAGGTCGCCCAGTGTCTGCTCAAAGGATTTGGTCCTGGATCACGGCCTGTGTCCACTACTGCTATGAGCTGGCGAAAGGGACTCTGCCAGCTAGCATGACGGCACACTCGACTAGGGCACAAGCGTCGTCAGTGGCCTTCCTGGCACAGGTACCAATCCAAGAGATCTGTTGGGCCGCTACCTGGTCATCCATCCACACATTCACGTCTCATGATGCTGGCTTTGGCAGAGCAGTGCTGGAAGCTGCAAGTCCGTGAACTCCAAGCCCACCTCCATTGATACTGCTTGTGAGTCACCTAAAATGGAATTGATATAAGCAAGCACTTGAAGAAGAAGAAAAAGTCTAGTCCATTTCTCGCCCTCCTGCCCTCTATCAGAGTTGTCGGCAAGAAGGAACTGAGAGGGTGTGGGCCGGCAGCGCCTGATATCTCAACGCATGAGCACCGCAGTCAAGGGGGCGCCACAGCTGGCCCTATGGGTACAACTAAGGCAAAAATCTCCGACCGTGCATGTGGGCGCATGCACGCCTAGAATGGAATGGACATGAGCAACACATCTCGAAGAACAAGAGTTACAAAAAAGATGGGTAACCATTTTCCCCCTGGTTAGGACTAAATTGCCGGTTGCAGTACAGCATTGAGTCTTGCCCTCAATGTACACGTGAATCCCAATGTAATGGTGGTGAAGTATGTGTAGGAATAAGGAGGAATCCGATTGCCCTTTGTATTGAAATGTCTTCGTTTCGTTGCTAAACAGATTTAAAAATCTGAATGATGGAAACACTATAATAACTGGTATTTCCTTAGTGTTTCCCCTGTGACAGGTCTGAGCTTGTTGCATGGCAATTAAAAATCTACATTTATAATAATAAAAATGATAAAACTTTCAAATGTACAATTTCATTAAAACAAAGACAAAATCCTAAATTAAACCATACCTTTTCCTCTTTTTAAAAGCTACTTAATGTAGTTCCTGATCGGACTCCAGCAGGGGGAGACAGGTGCATACATTTCTTTAGGGAAAAGAATTTTCCTCTGCTCAAGAGGATACCTACAAAAAAAGTAATTTTCAGAGGTTCTTTTCCTTTTGGGTGCAGGAGGGTGTTAAATGTGCACGTAACTTGTTTCAAATTATGCTTTTAAAAAATTCACTTCATCTTTAGGTTGTGGCAAAGTCACTGGAAGTGCTAATTAAATTATTCTTAGAACTGATCAGTTGTTTAAATCATAATTCTAGTTGGTGTTCTAAATAATAGAATCCTAGCAGGCTAACTTTGTTTTAAAAACCAACCATCTTTCAAACATAGGATGGGGAATTGCATTAAAAAAGTGTAATTGTAAAACAAACTTGTAGTTATAAATGTCAAACACTCGAAGTACCTATTTGAATTAAATATTGAATTATTTTGAGGAATGGCAGAAATATATTATGATGAAACATTCTTGGTGATATAAGCAATTAATTGGGTTTATTCCCATAGCTCTAAAAACTGCAGACCTTCCCATTTTCACAGCTTCCTAGTGGCCATTCTGTGTTCCGGTGCACCTAAATATTATTGAAGTTTAACCCATTTTAAACTTACTGGTCCACACTAATCCCCTGGGTCGAACTAAGATACGCAACTTCAGCTACGTGAATAACGTAGCTGAAGTTGAAGTATCTTAGTTCGAACTAAACAGCACTTACCACGGGTCCAGACGCGGGAGGCAGGCTCCCCCATCGACCGCTTACTCCTCACGCGGAGCAGGAGTACCGGTGTCGATGGCGAGCACTTCTGGGATCGATTTATCGATCCCTGAAGATCGATTGCTACCCGCCGAATCAGGCGGGTAGTATAGACGTAGCCTTAGTAACCAGAGATTTAGTATTTTAAAAAATATTTAGGTATCTGTCACCTAGAAGCTAATTATAACTTTCTGCTGTAGAAGGGAGGCAGTTTTAGAGTAGGAGTCAAAAGGCAGGACTCCTGAGTTTTGTTTCTTCCTACCTCTCCCACTGACTTACTATGGTCTTTGAACAAGTGCATCACTTCGCATTTATTTTCTAGAATTAATTCATTAATGCATTAAATACTGGTAATACTTACTGAACTTACAAGTGTTTGAGGTTTAGCTAATGTAGATCCTCCAATGGAACACATCAGATATTCAAAGACTTTTATATTTCTAAACTGATGACTGCACCTTTGAAGCCATGAAGTGTACCTGGAGTGTCTAGTTGCTGACTGTCTACATCAGCGGTGTCCAATACGTTCGCCACTAGCCACATGTGGCTAATAGGCTATTGAATTGTGGCTAATGCATGTGGCTTTTTTATAATGTGGCTAATAAGAAAAATTCAAAACCACAAGTGTGGCTAGCAGTGTGGCTAGCATCGAATTTCTATTGGACACCGCTGGTCTACATCTTTGGAGGAAGGTAGACCGGTCAGTTTTTAATTCATATAAAGCTGTATTAATTTAAAAAATATTGTTAGATTTAAAATTCTAGGATAACTAATAAGGGCTTGACAGGGACTGTGATGGAGGAAGTCTTCCTTTTTATTAAAACACATTACACTATGATTCAGCAAAGCACTTAAGCATTTGCTTAACTTTTAAGCACTTGCTTAAATTCATCCCTATTCAGCAAAGAATTTAAGCACATATTTAATTGCTTTTGCTGAACTGGGGACTTAATAAATATGGAGGGTAAGTAGAAAAGAGTTATTATGCAAGATAGGTACAATGTTTGAATACTTATGTTAACATTGAACTTGAGTGTAGATTAATTACAAATACTGTACAATATATATTGATATACATGGCTTGTACTTGCCTTCCTCCACTTTCTTGTGTAAATCCCTTACAAGCCACTACCTTAAACACACACAGACTTCACTTAAATAGTTTGAAATAATCCGCTGCTAAAGTACCTGGAACTCTAGCATTCAGTTAAATGCTTAAATAAGTTAATTTTAATTAAATTATGTATATTTGACTTTGCAATAATGAAATTAATATAAAATGTAATTGACATGATTGGTCTCAAAGCTGGTACAAAACCCTGCTTTTTGTCAGAAAGTTATGTCCACTGAAGTGAGGTAGAATGTAGTTTTTTAAGCAATGTGTGAAATAAGTGATAATTTTAACTGTTTTACTTAGTGTGGCCCTTTTGTCTTTACTAAAAATGAAATGGAAAAATAAGCTTTCACACCTGCCATGTAAATGTAATGGAACAAA
Organism: Chelydra serpentina; assembly: GCA_037349315.1. Classification (NCBI taxonomy): domain Eukaryota; kingdom Metazoa; phylum Chordata; order Testudines; family Chelydridae; genus Chelydra; species Chelydra serpentina. The sequence continues at coordinate 54,659,863 of JBAIAC010000010.1, forward strand.
GGGTGTTCCACAGAACATTATGGGCAATATTTTCATCTTTAATTTAATTTAAAATAATGACTGTTTGCTTTCTCTGAAAGCAAGGGAGCTGACTTCCTGGGAAAACCAGAGACAACACTGAATGTTGGCATACATTCCCATCCACATTTTGGGGAATGATCTTGGGAAATCCTGCATGCAGAATGGCTGCAGGATCAGATCCTTACATTCAGTTAAAGGGAGTTCTTGGTTGAGTCTTACGTGTCTGCAACTCTGAGAATTTTCACTTTTTTGTTTCTTTCAAACTGACACGTTATCCCGATTCTTCTATTGAATCCAGGTAGGCAGACTCTCACACCAATATAGAGTTCTGTTAAAGATGGGGGCACTCTACACAGAAGCAAGTAACTGTCCACATGGAGCAGGATCTGAACCTGCATAACATTTTGCACTAGGAAAGGCTGTAGAACGAGCATTTTACAAATGTAATGGCTTTGGTGTTCTTGAACCTTATGGCTCGTTGATCGATTTAATTGTTTTTAAAAGAGCCGTTTGGCCAAATTCACCACGGGTACAAGCACGTGCATGTCCAGTGAAATCAACACCACCATACACTGGCTGTGAATTTGGCGTATGGACTTTGTGTAATGTGGCTGATCAGTCAGTGAGAAGTATTTATGAATACAGGCTCCAATAGTGTGTGCATGTGACTACAGTACACAAGAGCCAGCTTAATTCAAATACAATATTGGCAGCTAAAGTTTCAAGAGCTGTTAACAGTATCCACAAACTTAAATGTTTGGTGATTTCCTTTCCTGTACATTCTGAGGTCACTATTGTTACATTTTATATGTTACGAGCCCTTGAACGCTTGGAGGTGAAATCTCTTTAATTATAAAGGAGCAACAGACCTGGCAGTATAATAGGTTCTTCCCATACCACCTGGAAGTTTGAAGAGGGGAGAGGAGAGGTTTGTGCAAACCATGCTCCTGGCTACCTGCACTCATTGGAACATCACAAGGACTCTCAATTTAAAATATGTATAGCAGAGCAAATACCCTCCTGTACCTTCCATTTGATCATGTGTGTGTGTGTGTGTGTGTGTGTGTATATATATATATAGAGAGAGAGAGAGAGAGAGACACCTTACTCATTAGTAGTTCCTTTGAGTTTACTAACTTCCCCCTAAATTGCCCCCCCGGCTATCAATGGAGAACTGTGCAGGCGTGGGCAGTATGTTGTTCACTTTGCATTCAGTCTTTTGCTCATATATCTCGACTGTACATTTGGATGTACTAATTTATGCATGTGCAGTACAATCATTTATATTCAAGCTGAGCAACCAATTTACTTACATCCAAAGCTCCAGTAATTACTATACATAAATCAAGTTAGATGCGATTAGGTTATAAAGGATGGAAAATATGCACTGTCCATGACAGGGTGGTGGCGTGACATGACAGATTTTAGGGCAAGCTATTGATCACTCAAGACATGCAACATGTTTCAAAATGAAAATCTGAAATTTGCCACTTTCTGCTTTGTTTTGCTTTGTTGTTTTGGATTGATTTGAAACTCAGCTGCACGTGTGCGCACACAAATTCAAACAACCCCCTCGAGAGGAAATCCCCAGAGTTTTGCATTGCTCTGCTCATTGTTTCCTAGAATGAACTGATGGACTCTACCTAGGAAGCAGGTTCCTGCCTACTATTTAAGATGAGGGATCTTTTTTACCCAATTACTTTCTCTTGAAACTCCATGTGGCTTACGTGGCTACTATATATATATATATATATATATATATATATATATATATATATTCCTGCTGCCCCCTCCCCCCCCCAAGTTATGAAGGCTTACTTTTTGCAGTTAACTTTCTTACATAAGGTTTTCTCTTGGTTGTATGTTTTTATAGCTCCCTACAGGAGTAGATTTGTTAGGCATAATCAATCTCTACTTTTTTTTCTTTGGCAGGCTCAATAGTTCCCATATTGGGTTCACTAAAATCATAGGAAGCTGCCCCCTGTATGTATATGTACACAGGCTCTGGATTCCCTGCCAATAATTACATTTAAAATCTCAAAATATCACCTAGCTTCCAAATACATTAAGAATTAACATGGCAGCCAATAGATGATAAATACACCAGCAGCATATACCCATTCGACTCCACTTAAAAGCCCATTCCCTCTGCCCTCCACAGAACTATCACACAGGTGGGATTTACAGAGGGCCCTGGATGTTAGTTCTGGTTATTTCAGAATCAGGTAGGGAGCTAATTCCAGGGCCCCTCCCAGAGAATGCTCTTGCTGCTGCCCCTTCTTTTTCATGACAAGGTGGGGGTCAAGCTCAAGCGTCCCCAGTGTTACCTGTAGTAACGTGGTATGAGGAAAGAGGTGACCCTGCATGTGCCTGGTCTTTTAGAACAGCACTATTATTTCTATTACAGTAGCACCGGTTCTAGAGGCTCCCAAGTAGGGATCAGGGACCTATTGTATTAGGCCCTAGGTATGTGTGTGTACACACACACACACACCACTCCCCTCTAAAAACACTCGTCTGACACCAAGGAGTTTACAATCAAGACATTGGATGAGACAACAAGTGGATAAAAGCAAATAAATGAGCCGGAAGGGACAAATTAAACAATAAAACAATCCTGATTAGCAGCTTAATAAGTGGAAGTGTCAGCACACTGACTGCCTAGCCACTGCTTATAGGTCAACGCCTACACCGTAAAGCTCTATCGAGAGACCACTCAGCGGCGTAAGCAACTTCTGCACTTACTGTTAAATGCTAATTGTAAAAAAATTAGAACCATATTATTCAAACCCTAGCACCTTTTAAGAGAGAAGCCTGGTCATCTGGTCGAGCATAGGACTGGGAGACTTGCAAGAATGATGGCAATTAATCTTTGTACTGCACTTTGAAGTGTTAGGTAAGTGCTAAGAATTAAATATTACAATAGCTCCCAGCCTGAGTGTAACACCAGCCTTTGTAATATAGGTTTCAATGGGTTTAAGGTTATAGGCCAGGCACTATTAAGATAATTCATAGACATGGGCAAAGCTCTTTAGATGCACTTCATGACAACCTACAAATGATGGAAATATTGTAACAGCAGAGGGACATTGATACATCTCTATATTTAGGGAAAACCCTAAAATCGCTTGGCAAGAAATCACCCCCAGAGCTATAACAAAATTAAGCTAATTACAATATGATTTTTTTTTTAAATTCATTTTTGGGTGTTAGTCAACTAACTCAGATACTTATAACAAAAGAAAAATTTCCTCTCACTGGTACCAAGCATAGTCCGCTTCTGGAATTTGCAAAGTTTGAGAGTCTTGTTTATAAGAGAATTTGACAAGCCATTGCAGAGTTATACCTGGGTGAATAACATGTGTAGTTTGTTGTATTCTTAATTGGATGTAATTTTGAAGTCCTTTGTTTTCAAGTCTGTGGCATTTGAAGCCCTGTTTTTATCCCAGATGTGAAGATAACCTCACAAGGTATTTGAATGCTGAATTAGGGGGCTTTGCTGCATCTCCCTTTACTAATCTTTATTCTTTTGAAGGGAACACTGTCTAGTTGAAATCTAGGCAATTTTAAAATATGAGTTTATAGTGGTTTCAGACACTACACCTGCTCATGAATATGCAGTCAATATTTGTCATTTTGTGCTCCCACTTTAGTTCCAGTTCTGACACTGACGACTCCTGTGTCCATATACAAGTCTTTGGCAAGCTGAGTCAGAGGTTAATCTGTAAAATGAAATAATACATCCAAGGACCATTGCAATGATTATAAACATTTGGAAAGTGTTCTATAAATTCTAACTTATTGCTGCTTTGCTTAGAATAGCCTTGAAAAGCTCTATGCGTGTAATAACCTTTAGCATTAATATTTTATTTAAGATTTTTAAATAAGGAAAAACTAGGGCCAAGGTTTTAAAAACTGGAGCCTGTAGTTAGGTGCCTAAATCCCTCTAAACAAGTGACCTGATTTTCAAAAGTTGCTGAGCAGCACCCACTTAAGTCAAGAGGTTGGGTACTCAGCGATTTCTGAAAATCAGGTGGCTTATTTAGGCCCTGACATCCATATTGGACACCTAACGTTAGCCACTCATTTTTGAACATCTTGGCAAAATATTTAAAACCAAATTTAACGATTGTGCTGTATATGGGAAAAAACATTTTGAGTGCACTGCAGGAAAACAAAATGCCAAAGCTAGCAATATACTGAAAGGGTAATAGTCTGATATTAAGCAAAGAAGATTATGGATCATGACTGGACTTGCTTCTAGACATATGAAAAATAAAGAACACTTGTCCAATAGATTTTTCATTAAATGCTGAAAAAGTGTAATTCTCAAAATCCATGTTTGTCTGGGTTTTCCCTTTGCTGTGTGTATGAGTTCCAGCCCTCTTTACACTATAGAGAGTTATTAATGGTCTTTTTCTTGATACTCCTAACCCAAGAAGCTCTAAAAGGAGAGCTACCTCGGTTGATCTTCCTAAAGCTCCTGATCCAAATAAAAGGTCAAACACTGTTATAAATAATAAAGTTTTTGCATGTATGTGTCACTCTGGTACAGATCAGTTAATGGACATTCCACACTTTGGCTGCTGTGGTTGTGTTTCAAGCATTGTCGTTGGATTTATTTCTCCATCCAGCTAATGGTACAGCCAGACAACAGATGCAAACAGATATATTGGTTTAAATACAAATGATGCTACTAAAACATTTTCTTAAATAAAGGATGCACAGACAATTTTTGTTTGCAGTGTTGTTATAACTGTGTTGATCCCGAGGCATGAGAGAGACAAAGCCGGTGTGGTAATATTTTGTATTGGGCCAACTTCTGTTGGTAAAATAGACAAGCTTTTGAGCTCCTCAGACCGGAAGAAATGCTCTGCGGAGCGCCACATGTTTCTTTCGCCAACCAGATTTGGTCCCCATAAGAGGAGGTTACTCACCCTGTGCAGTAACTGATGTTCTTAGAGATGAGTGTCCCTGTGGATGCTCCACTTCAGGTCCAAGGTGAGTCCCAGCGCCTTCTATTGGAGATTTCTACAGCAGTACCCCTATGGGCTGCGCACGCGCTGTGCCTGCCTCTCGAGCTGTCAGTGCTCCTTCAGGTGACTGAAAAGCAGTATCCCTTAGTAACCTGTTTAGCCTGTGCTTGTTTGGTTTGTATACTGTTGCTAGCCAACCCTGAAGGCATCGCATGTACAGTCGAGCATTTGTGACCACAAATGTGCAAGCCGCCATATGTCCTAAGAGCTGTAGGGAGTCTCGGACTGTAGTCTGTGGGCTGGCACGTATCTGGGTAATAAGGATGCCTGTTGTGTGGAATCTTTCTTGGGGGAGAGATGCAAGACCGTGGTGGAATCGAAGTGGGAGCCGATGAAGTCGATTTGTTGGGTAGGTTGTAAGGTAGATTTGGTTTTGGTTATTTGCAGGCCCAAGGTGCGGAAGCAGTGAAGGGTTGCAAGAGTTGCATGGTTCGCTTCTGAGTGGGAGACTTGAGGAGACAATCGTCCAGGTAAGGAAATATGAGGATTCCTTTTTTCCTGAGATGTGCTATTACAACTGCTAGCACCCTGGAGAAGACATGGTGCGGTGGAGAGGCCAAATGGGAGGACTCTGTATTGGTAGTATTGCGCTCCCACAGCAAACCTGAGGAAATGTCGATGGGCAGGGTGGATAGAGATATGGAAATAGGCATCTTGGAGGTCGAGGGTTGAAAAGCAATCTCCTTCCTCCAGCGTTGAAATTATCATTGGGAGAGTAGCCATCCAGAATTTCTGTTTCTTGACGAACTTGTCAAAGATCGAGGATAGGGCGCCAACCACCGTTTTTCTTTTTCGTCAAGAAGTAGTGGGAGTAAAACCCTTTTCCTCTGTGTTGAGGGGGTACCTCCTCTATTGCTCTGAGATGTATGAGATGTTGTACCTCCTGACACAGCAATTGTTCGTGAGAAAGGTCCCTGAAGAGGGACGGGGTGGGATGGTGGGTGGGAGGTAAGGAGAGGAAGGGGATGGCATTAACCCAGTCTGATAATTTCCAGGACTCATCACTCCGTAGTGATGGTTTGCCAGTTGGCCAGAAACGGACACCAACGGTGTCCAAAAAAATGGTTGGTTGGAGTTGGTGCTGGAGAGGGTGCGAGATTTTCTATACCCTCGACCAAGACTTCAAATTTGTTTATTTGGGTTAGGAGGGTGGGTCGCCATTGTTTGTGGAGGGTGATGTCATTGGTGCCCGGGCCTATGTTGTTGTTGTTGCATATCATATTGTCTGAAAGGTGGATGTTGCGCAAAGATTTGGTAATGCAGTCGTTGGTATGGCTGATATCTATATTGTCTCTTCTTTGGGGCAGGTGTTTGGAAGCCTAAGGATTGGAGTGTGGCACGGGAGTCCTTCATGGAGTGAAGGACTTCATTGGTTGTAGAGGCAAAGAGCTTGTCTCCATCAAAAAGGAGATCTTCGACCGTATTCTGTATCTCCTTCGGAAAGGAGGAAGAAGCAAGCCATGAGGTCCACTGCATGAGGACGGCCATGGCTGTGGATCTGGCCACTGTGTCTGCATCATCGAGGATGTCTTGAAGAGCTGTGTGGAAGATCAATTGGCCCTCGGACACCATTGCTTTAAATTGTTGTTGTTTATCCTCCGACACAGCATCAATAAATTGCATTACCTTAGCATAATTTTTGTGGTCAGATTTTGCTAAGAGCGCCGCATACTCTAAATTGCAAAGTGGAAAAAGAATACTGATCTGATGGAGTGGATCGGAAGTGTTGGTATTTGTTTTTCTGATTGGCTGCGTTGACCACTAGTGAATTAGGTGAGGGGTGCGTAAATAGAAACTCTGAACCCTTAGATGGGACAAAATATTTGCAGTCCAATCTCTTGCTAGTGGGTGTTACTGTAGCTGGGGTCTGCCAAATAGTTTTAGCAGGTTCCATAATGGCCCCGTTAATTGGTAGGGCTATTTTGAAGGAGGTCGTGGCTTGCAGGATGTTGGTAAGCTCATGGTGTGTTTCAGGTACTTCCTCCAGGGTAATCTTGAGCTCTTCTGCTACTCTCTGAAAGAACTCTTGAAAGTGAGCGAGCTCATCAGTAGCGGGAGGTGGTGGGGGTACCATGGCATCTTGTGGTGTTATTGCTATAGAAGGGGTGTGCGGGGAAGTGTCCTCTGTAGGGGTGGCAGCCACTTCAGGTCTTCTCTGGGTTTCAGTGTAAGCAGGCAGTGGGGAGGGTCTGACAGCTTTCCTTCAGGCAGCTCACGAAAGACCTGAGTGTGGTGTGGTGTAGGTCCATGGACCCCAGTGTGGCCATTGCCCGCGGGAGGAGCATAGGTGGTCCCATCCACGGATTGCCATACCAGTGTGGATAGCCATGAGGATCTGGAGATCGTGTTGTAATGCGTCTCCCATTGTAGGTAACAGAATCTGGGGAGAGTATTGAGAGGAAATCATCTGATCATCGTATTCCTCTTCCTCCTCCTCATCCTCCCACACTTCATTGGAGGGGCTTGAAGTGGTAGGGGAGTACTGAAGGTAGGGTGCTAAAGGTTGCAGTGATAGACTGGTGCCGAGAAGAGGAGAGTCAGGTGCATGGGACACCCTTAATTCTTCTTCGAGTGCTTGCTCATATGTATTCCAATTAGGTGTGTGCGCGCGGCGTGCACGATCGTCGGAAGATTTTTACCCTAGCAACACTCGGTGGGCCAGCTGGCGCCCCCTGGAGTGGCGCCGTTACGGTGCCTGATATATACCCCAGCCGGCCCAGCGCCCTCTCAGTTCCTTCTTACCGCCCGTGACGGTCGTTGGAACTGTGGAGAGCAGCTCGCTGACCTCCACATCCCTAGGATACTTAGCACTCGCTTATCTTGTAGATAGTTTAAGTACTTCTAATTAGTTGTTAATAGTTATTCATAGTTCGTTGTTGTAGTTAGTGTAAATAGTAGCGGGAGATAAGGGGCTTCTCCCCTGTCTCCCTCCCGGTACCGGGCCAATGCCTGGCTCTCCGGGATTCAAGCCTTGCTCAGCCTGCCAGAAGCCGATGCCCACAGGAGATCCACACGCCTCCTGTTTGAAGTGCCTCGGGGAGTCCCACCTTCCGGACAAGTGCCGTATTTGTAAGGCGTTTAAGCCGCGGACCAAGAAGGAGCGGGACTTTCGTTTGAAGCAGCTCCTCCTGGAGGCCTCACTTAGTCCGATGTCGGCCCCGCACCGGAACCCGGTACCGACCCCGGCGGCCTCGTCATCTACGGCACCGGAACGCCCGAGCTCCGGGAAAGAGCCCAGGCACCGTACGCCTCAGGCTGGGACTTCGCAGAGGCGTCGCTCTGTCTCCGAGAGCGAAGAAGTCGGGCACCGGACCAGCACCGACTACGGCGCCGCTGCTCACGCAGCCTGTTCCAGACCACGCCAGGCCTGGTATGGCGCCAGCACCGTTGACTCTGGTACCGCAAGGACCGTTGAGCTCAGTGCCAGTGGCTCAGATCCCTGTGCCACCTACTCCGGCCCCGCAGAGGCCGTCGAGTCCAGCGCCGCCACCAACACCGGCGCCGGCCCTGCCAACTCCGGCACCCCAGAGGCCGTTGAGTGCAGGACAGCCTTCTCAGGCTCCGGTACCGACGACTCCGGCCCCACAAGGCACGTTGAGCTCGGTAACCGCCAGCTCCCCGGCCCGCACCGTGGTAGAGCTTCCGCTGCCGTCCACTCCGGACACCTTCTCGGCGGCACGGGACCTGATAGCGATGACCGATCCGGCACCGACCCCATCCACGGTACCGCCGTTGCGGATCGTTGCTTCCCGCGGCAAACCGGCCATGTTCCACCCGGTGCCGCATGCGGAGACCAGCCAGCAGCAGTCGGCGTCCCCTCGGTACCGCTCGCAGTCCCAGCGCCGGTCACCATCCCGGCACCAGTCGTACTCGCGGTACCGCTCCAGGTCCCCCTCTAGATGGCGGTATGTCGACTCCCGGTACCGATCCCGGTCCCGTGGCCGGTCACCACGCAGATCTCCGGACGATCGGCATGCTTATCGTTCGCCGAGACGTTCCCGATCCAGGTCTGGATTCTGGTACCGCAGTCACCGCCGGTACCGTTCCAGATCCCGGTACCGGTCGAGTTCCCAGTACCGATCTCCGGCACCGCGACATACCATGGCCACGCAGACCACCCTCCATGGCTACTCTGCACCACCTTGGCCTTCTCGCTCCGTCTCCCACTCTTCTAGAGCCGGTAGCGACCTGTACGTGGAGGATCGCACGGTGGGTGAGCAGGGCCACCTGCCAGTTGCCGGACAGGACCCGTCCCACGAACAGGGACAATGGGCCTTCTGGACCCCGATGGCGTACCATCAGGCCCAAGGGGTCCCATCTAGAGCCTCCCTCTCGGCTCAATCCGAACGTAGGGCACCGGAGGCTACGGTATCCCGGCCTCCACCAGACGTCTCGGAATCGGTCACGGCCCCAGACTTGGAGGCCCCAACCTTGGACCCCTCAGCGGCCCCCGCCGAGGACCCGTTCGCTCAAGGTCTGTCATCCTCCTCCTCCCCTGACGAGGCAGTGGCAGGAGCTTCATCTTCCAGCCCGCCTCCTATCGATCTCCGGGACCATCAAGACCTGCTTCACAGATTGGCCCTGAACATGGATCTGCAGATTGAGGAGGTTCCAGAACTGGAGGACCCGGTGGTGGACATTTTGACAACTGACGCCCCCACCAGGGTAGCCTTGCCATTCGTTCGTACGATACTGGCCAATGCCACATCTATCTGGCAGACCCCAGCATCGATACCCCCCCACTGCCAGGGGTGTAGAGAGGAAGTATATGGCACCTCCAAGAGATTTTCAGTATCTCTACACTCACCCCCCTCCGTGCTCACTGGTGGTTCAATCGGTCAACGAGAGGGAGAGGAATGGCCAACAGGCCCCCGCCCCAAAGTCTAAGGACGCCAAGCGCCTAGACTTATTTGGGAGAAAGATCTACTCAGGGGGAGGCCTACAGCTCCGGGCTGCGAACCAGCAGGCACTCCTGAGCCGCTACGGCTATAACACCTGGATCTCCATGGAGAAATTCAAAGAACTTATACCTCCGGAGTCCAGGCAGGAGTACAAAGCTTTTGGCGAGGAGGGCAAGAAGCTGGCCAGGACGTCGCTGCGAGCCTCTCTCGACATCGCCGACTCGGCCGCCAGAACTATCGCCTCGGGAGTCGCCATGCGGCGTATCTCCTGGCTACAATCCTCCACCCTCCCCGCGGAGGTCCAGCACACGATCCAGGACCTACCGTTTGAAGGTCAGGGTCTGTTCTCAGAGAAAACTGACCCAAAGCTGCAGACCCTCAAAGACGGTCGAACCATCATCCGCACGCTGGGGATGCATACCCCAGCGACGCAGCGCAGACCCTTCCGGCCCTTCGGACAACGTCCCTACTTCCCACCTGCACCACGACAGGACTTCTACAGGAGGCCGCGTGGTCGAGGGGGCAGGAGAGAACAACCCGGTCGACAGACCGGCCAGCAACAGGGCCCCCACAAACCATCGTCGGGGCCCAAACAAAATTTTTGAAGGGACGCTCGAGGCTGGAGTACCAGTTTTAATCGATCCTGTCCCCCTGTTCCTGGACCGCCTTTCCCTTTTCTCCCCGGCGTGGTCAGAAATCACCACGGACCGCTTGGTCATACGCACGGTGCAAAAGGGATACCATTTGCAGTTTGTCTCCCCACCTCCATCCCATCCTCCCTCCCTGTCCCTCTTCAGGGACCCTTCTCACGAGCAACTCCTCATTCAGGAGGTACAAGAGCTCCTCTCCGCAGGAGCGGTAGAGGAGGTTCCGAGGGAGCTCAGGGGCAAGGGTTTCTACTCCCGTTATTTCCTAATCCCCAAGGCGAAGGGGGGGCTACGTCCTATTCTGGACTTGCGGGGACTCAACAAATTTATGGTAAAGTTGAAGTTCCGTATGCTCTCCCTGGGCACTATTATCCCCTCTATGGATCAGGGAGACTGGTACGCCGCCCTCGACATGAAGGACGCGTATTTCCGTATTGCAATCTACCCACCTCACCGGCGCTTCCTACGCTTCGTGGTGAGCCAGAGACACTTCCAGTTTACGGTCCTGCCCTTTGGCCTCTCGACGGCACCGAGGGTTTTTACGAAGTGTATGGCAGTGGTAGCAGCCGCCCTTCGGCGTCAAAGAGTTCAGGTGTTCCCCTACCTCGACGACTGGCTTATCTGCGGCAACTCCAGCAGCCAAGTCCAGTCTCATATTCGCATGGCCATGTGCATGTTCAGGCGACTTGGCCTTCTCCTGAACGTAGAAAAGTCTACTTTGGTGCCAACGCAGAGGTTAGACTTCATAGGGGCAGTACTGGACTCCACTCTCGCCCGGGCGTTTCTTCCAGAGACTCGCTTTCTGACGCTTTCAACTACCATACGCAGCCTTCAGGCCTTCCCAACGTCAACGGCCCGCTGTTTCCTCAGCCTCCTTGGTCATATGGCATCCTGCACCTTCGTGACAGCTCACGCCAGGCTGCGCCTCCGGCCCCTCCAGGCATGGCTCGCCTCAGCATACCGACCGCGCAGGGACAGCCTGGACATAATTCTGATGGTCCCAGCACAGGTCCTAGCCTCCCTCAACTGGTGGCTGGACCCCAGGAAGGTGATGTCAGGTGTTCCATTTCATCCACCTCAGCCATCCCTAGCCTTAACCACAGATGCTTCATCCCTCGGCTGGGGAGCTCATCTACAGAACCTCCAAACGCAGGGCCTGTGGTCAGAGCAGGAGCTGACACTGCACATCAATGTCAGAGAACTGCGAGCGGTACGTCTTGCCTGCCACGCCTTCGCTCAACATTTACAGGGCCGCTGTATCACCATCCTTCCAGACAACACGACGGCCATGCATTACATCAACAGACAGGGAGGGGCACGCTCCCTCCCCCTCTGCCAAGAAGCGATTCATCTCTGGGACTTTTGCATAGCCCGCTCCATTCACCTGGTAGCCTCTTTCCTCCCAGGGGTCCAGAACACCTTGGCGGACCGACTGAGCAGGTCCTTCCAGACTCACGAGTGGTCCATTCGGCCGGACGTCATCCATTCTGTCTTCCGGAAGTGGGGATTTCCCCACATAGATCTATTCGCGACTCACGAGAACCGGAAATGCCACGTGTTCTGTTCACTCCAGGGTCGCTCCCCAGGCTCCCTGACAGACGCTTTTCTCCATCCTTGGACGGACCACCTGTCCTATGCCTTCCCGCCAGTTCCACTGGTCCACAGAGTCCTGCTCAAGTTACGCAGGGACAAGGCCCGATTAATCCTGATTGCTCCGGCGTGGCCCAGGCAGCACTGGTACACCACTCTCCTGGAGCTCTCCGTGGCCGCCCCAATCACTCTATCATTGTGGCCGGACCTGATCACGCAGCAGCAAGGCAGGCTCCGTCATCCCGACCTGCACTCTCTTCATCTCACAGCGTGGCTGCTGCATGGCTGAACCCGTCTGAGCTACGTTGTTCCAGCCCGGTCCAACAGGTTCTGCTGAGCAGTAGGAAGCCTTCCACCAGGTCCACCTACTCAGCTAAGTGGAAACGGTTTTCCCTTTGGTGTGACCCTGTCTTAACCCCTTGCAGGTGCCGATACACACCATTCTAGACTACCTCCTCTCTCTAAAGGAGCAGGGTCTGGCCCTCTCGTCGCTAAAAGTCCACCTCGCGGCAATCTCGGCCTTTCACCCGGGTGACGGGGGGCTTTCCATTTTTTCCAACCCCATGGTTAGCAGGCTCCTCAGGGGGTTGGAGCGGCTACACCCATTGGTGCGCCGCCCGGTCCCCACCTGGGACCTCAACCTCGTCATCACCAGGCTCATGGGGGCCCCATTCGAGCCTATGGCCACTTGCTCCCTGCTGTACCTCTCCTGGAAAACGGCCTTCCTCGTAGCCATTACCTCGGCGAGGTGCGTCTCTGAGCTCAGAGCGCTTACTTCGGAACCCCCTTACACGGTGTTCCACAAGGACAAGGTACAGCTGGGACCACACCCGGCCTTCCTGCCCAAGGTAGTGTCGGCCTTCCATATTAACCAAGACATTTTTCTACCGGTCTTCTATCCTAAGCCCCATGTCTCTAGGAAGGAGCAGCAACTCCATTCCTTGGACGTCCGTAGGGCCCTTGCCTTCTACATCGAGCGAACGAAGCCCTTTCGGAGAACGACTCAGCTGTTCGTCGCCGTGGCGGACCGGATGAAAGGTCTCCCGGTCTCTTCCCAACGCATCTCGTCATGGATCACGTCATGCATCCGGACATGTTACGACTTGGCAGGTGTCCCCACCATGCACCCTACTGCCCACTCCACCCGAGCTCAGGCCTCGTCCTCCGCCCTCTTGGCACACATACCAATTCAAGAGATTTGTAGGGCAGCGACTTGGTCATCGGTGCACACCTTTGCCTCTCATTATGCCATAGTACAACATTCTAGGGAGGACGCCGCTTTTGGTTCGGCGGTCCTACACTCTGCAGTCTCACAATCCGACCCCACCTCCTAGGAATGGCTTGGGAGTCACCTAATTGGAATACATATGAGCAAGCACTTGAAGAAGAAAAGACGGTTACTCACCGTAGTAACTGTTGTTCTTCGAGATGTGTTGCTCATATCTATTCCAAACCCGCCCTCCATCCCCACTGTCGGAATAGCCGGCAAGAAGGAACTGAGAGGGCGATGGGCCGGCTGCTGTATATATCAGGCACCGTAACGGCGCCACTCCAGGGGGCGCCAGCCGGCCCACCGAGTGTTGCTAGGGTAAAAATCTTCCGACGATCGTGCACGCCGCGCGCGCACACCTAATTGGAATAGATATGAGCAACACATCTCCAAGAACAACAGTTACTACGGTGAGTAACCGTCTTTTCCTCTGGCTGTAAAAACTGCAGTGGTGCTGACTGACCAGGAGTCAGTGCCGGTGTAGCTGGTGGAGGCAGAGTCTTCTGGGGCATCTGCTGGCGCACCGAAGGGTGTCCTGGGGGCGCAAGCTGGCTCCGGGGATTAGGAGCCCCTGAGGTAGGCACTGCCAGGGAGGCTGGAGACCTCAGGAGGCTCAGTGCTGAGAGCGGCGGCTGTAGAAGCGGCGCCACAGGATCAAAGGACGGTGCCGCAGCCGCCGCTTGTACTGTCGGCACCGTAGCAGCTCTCGGCACCGTACTGAGAGAGGTGGCCAAGGGAGAGCTGAAAGAGGCGGGCAGCTGGAAGCCCTGAGCCTCGGCACCGTGTAGTGGAGCAGCCGACTCACGGTTGGTGCCTGCCGCATGAAAGGAGCTGACTCGGAGTTAGCGGAGAGACGGTTTTAATTTTTTCCCTGAGGAACGGCTCCTGAGGGGAGAGGAAGCTGGCCATTTTTTTGCTTTTGCTTTGCCTCTGGAGGGTGTCACAGAAGTTTGCTGGCCAGGGTCAGACGCAGGTCTGAGGGAGTTTTCCAGGAGCAGCATTTTAAGTCTGAGCTCTCTGTCCTTGCGGGTCCACGCTTTCAATTCATTGCAGTGGACGTATTTTTGGGGTACATGAGACTCCCCCAAACAGCGTACACACTGTGAACGCCCGTCTGAGATGGGGATGGCATTCTTACAGGAAACGCATCTCTTGAAGCCTGGGGAGCCAGGCATGTCCGAAACCACAGAGGTATTTTGGTTTGTTGTTTTTTTCCAAAGGAATAAATGTAACTTATCTAAATAGTAACTCTAATGTCTAAAACTGACTAGCTAATCTCAAAGAGCTGGGGATGGTAGAGAAGGAACTGAGGAGCCCAGGCTGTGCACGTGCTATTCAAACACTGACAGCTCGAGAGGCAGGCACTGCGCGTGCGCAGCCCGTAGGGGTACTGCTGTAGAAATCTCCGATCGAAGGCGCTGGGATGCACCTTGACCTGAAGTGGAGTACTCACAGGGACATCTCTCGAAGAAGAAAAAAATATTACCTCACACACAATTTTTGTCTTTTTTGACTACAAAAATTTACTATGATTGTACCTGAAAAAAAGCTGAGGTTATTTGGCCCAGATTCTAAATAGTATTCTGTTTCACCTCTTTTTGAATGACTGAGATGGTGACTGAGAGAATTCAGGTTTTGTAAATTACATGTAGCAATTTTTAGTCTGTCTAAAATCTAATGTTCACAAACACATCTGGTTTCTCGTTTAAGCGGTATTCAGCTGCTTGTGCTGGCTGCTTGTGCTACAGTTATAAGCAGCTCTTAGATTTCAGCACAAAGTGTAGCAGATGGGTGGATTCATCCAGGTTTGACCATGCTGATATGGTTTATTTAAATGAGTCTTAGACCAGCTGAACTAGATGTTGATTTTAATATATCCTGCAGATGTGCACTCAATTGCGATTCCACATTGGACAGCAAGCATTTTGTTAGTAATGTTTCTGAGACTACAAGGAGCTTCTCCAGTAGATAGGCAGAGATTTATTAATGGAAAATATGCAAAATATTAAGAGATGTTCTGCATAGTGCTGGTTTCTGTGGGACAGTCCTGGAAACTGAACATTGATGCTACAAGACTTTGGGTGAAATCCTAACTCTCTCTGAAGTCAATGACAAAACTCTCATTGACTTCAATGGACCCAGACTTTCACCCTTTGTGAGGAATAGATATAAGGCAAGGGTGTGATCTAATGTAATTTTCACAAAGTGTCTGAACCTGTGAGGATCTGAGCTCCAGCAACTCTTACTGGTTTCTCTGGGACTCTTGATAGCTCAGTGCTTCTGAGTATTGGTCTATAAATGTTCAGTAGGGTTAGCGTAGGAGACCACACCAGTATAGCATGTTCATTCCAACCATACAATTGACTTTAAGACTTCTGGTCTTAAAAATCCATAAATCTACGAGTGAAAGTGCCATTTTAATTGATCTCTTAGATCATGACTATTATTCAAACTTCTAAAACAGACCATAAACTGTACCACCAAATCTGACTTGGCTACTGGACAGGATCTACTTCAGGAGTCATAGTTTCTATTTCTAGCTGATTGTATAAAGAGATGATACAAAAGGACGTTTTTCAACTGAGATTATAGCAAATAATATACAATTCTCCTTGACTGATGGTGGCCATCCAACTACCTATCTAATTAAAATCTATAAACTATACTGGCATATATAATTTAAAAAACAGCTATGCTATAGTTTAACCATACATGTGTAGACTAAAAAAAAATATCCCCTGTCCAGAGAAAGGGAGATCATTATAGTGAGTTTGGATAGAAACTGACTTTACTTTTTTTTATTGAGTTACAGCAGGGAAATTATATGAAAATCCATTTTTATATATAATTTTACTGCTGCAGTAACTACTGGGAAAAATCAAATCCCACAGGATTTGTACATCTTCACATAGTTTTATTTTAATAGTTTTCTCTGCTTGGGTATTGCCGTGTTAGTGTTAGCTGGGCATGCTCCAAATGACTATATATAATATTCTTAATGCAGGATTTAGCAGATGGTGCTATTGCACACAGTTGTTCAAGGATTTTGTTTGTTTGTTTTAGTGTGTGAGCAAATGTTCAGTTTTTGGAAGACATGCTCTGTTGTTTTGTTATGCCGCGGTCACTGGAGAAAAGTGGTGGTAGATAGCAGTTTGCTCTCTGGTTTATTCTCTGTTTGGAGGCAATTCTTGGGACAGAGTAGCTTCATGGAAACCAGGAATTAGTGGATGGACTGGGATTTCTGGAAGATCAGATTATCTGTATGCTGTTTGACTGCCTGTATTCCAGGACTAGTGCAAATAAGCAAGTTATGTGTAGAAATTACCCTGACTTGGTGATTTCTCCTCCACTGGGAAGCTGATTTACAAATCCCTGGACATCTACTACCCCTTGACAGGGAGCCAAGAAATGGAACACTGGTGTCAGAAGAAAGGGCAACAGTATTAATGCCAAATATCCAAAATCAATATTTGTCCAAAGGCGATTTGGTCCTTCTCCCTGTGCTGCACTAACACACCTGAGCTCAGCACAAGGTTCTCAAGCTTTTGAATCCTCCTACTAATGCACTGTCTTGTTTGGGCTGTGCTTTGTCTGTGAGATGTGTTCTCAGAGCAATGTTTCAGGCTTTGCAATCCTGAAAGATGGTCCCGGAGTTAGGGCAGTCTCCTGGGACTTGGGAGACCCAGGTTCAGTTCCCTACTCCATTACATACTGTCTCTGAGTGACCTTGGGCAAGCCACTTAGTCTCCCTGTGCATCAGTTTCTTGCCTGTATGATGGGAATATTAGGGTAGTTCCCTACCTCTAAGGGGTGCTATAAGGATGACTGCATTAAGGATTGTGAGGTGCCATATGCATACACAGACAGATACTGCTTTTCATTGACCTGGAGTTGGGCTGTGAGCATGGGGCTTTGAGTCCTCTGATTCCTCCTCTCCCACTATGGCATCTCTGTTACCCATACCCTAGCATGAATTACTGAAGCTCAAGGCTTTCTGGTGTGGGTCCTTGTTCCTGCAGCTGGATGTTGCCAGTGTGGTTGTAAAGGTTTATTGTACAAGTGTAATGGTCTAAACATCGGGTTTAAAATATTTGCATTCAGAGCTCCTCATTTCTGGCCCCACCCCAGACCAGCCCATACCTATAACGGTGACCCACCGACACTTGAATAACTATAGAAAACCAGCCTTTCCTATGGGTGCACTCTGTGGCAAGGTGGGCTGGCACTAACATAGGGATGTGCGTGCCATCTATTGATCCACTGCAGTTCGGGAATCCCATTACTGCAAATCAGTCCACTGTGTCTTGAGAGCCACAGTGTATCAGGCAATTAATGGCCCTACTCACTTGCATGACAATATCACTCTCAGTGGATTTTCTAATGCCAAAATGATTTCCCGCTGACCAGTAGCAATCTGGCAATGCAGCCTTTCACTTCGCGATGGCCATTCCCTTTTCCACTGCCAATGCAGCTCTCATTCGGGCGTCCCCCGCACTGGAGGGCTGGGCTGAGCTTGGCACACAGGCCCAGGGATGTGGCCTTTCACATCTGAAAGTTCTACAGCCACTGCTCATTGTCCCAAGCCCGCATTCTGGTGCGATCCCACAACCCAGTGCGTCTTTCTTGAGCCCACAAGCAGCATTCCACCATCTGCAGCTGCTCAGTGAACGCCACCGCCAGCCTTAAATTGTTTTTTGCTATATCCCCTAGCAATCTGTCCTCGAAAGAGTCATCACGTCTCCCGTTGTTGCAGTACTTCCTGCAAATCTGCAAATAAAGGAGGAGGCACATGCATCCTGTATTTGCACTCTTCATGAGAACCGTGCAGAGCTCCGTGGACTCCATGCTTCTGTCAGATGGCAGACACTGAAAAGTGTCATGTGTGTTTGTAGGGTTTAAAAAAAAAAAGACACAAAAATTATGGGATATTGATGCATTAGGGGAGGGAAAAAGTTGCATGCTGGGAACTAGACCCCTAGCTCCCAGAGATTGCTGCGTGGCCAATTTCTACCCCACAACACATTGTGAAAATTTCGCCAAAAGCATTTCACCAGACGAGAGGGTGTGATATACTGGGATACCTACCCATGGTGCATAGCATTTTGCATTGGCGCAAGCAATCCCGGTGTGTAAGTGCAGCACCACGCATGCATGTGCAAGTGCGATATACTAAGTAACTATACTAACGTTTGTCGTGTAGACATGGCTTCAGCAAAAAGGATCTCAAAAAAATCTGCTGCATTCTACCTCTGGCAACTGTATTATATGTAATTAAATCCACTGCAAAGCCTATCAACAAAATGGATACGCTAGTGTTCAAACCAATTTGATTTTCATAATGGTAAAAGCAATGTTTAACCAGCAGAGATTCAGTAAGGAAATGTACATGAGCTTCTGTAAAATACACACAAAACCATATAGAGGCTATCGCCATTCTCATGCAGCTCAGTGACTGTAGTGAAACAACTGGACACATGCACAGCCCTTTCTGTTTTGCAGAGCAGCCTATCAAATTGCCCCTTTCTGTTTCTGTAATTTTCATATCCAGGACATGCAGAACGTTAATTTCTATTATTACTTGTATTCCAGCAGCCTCAAGAGACTCCAGCCAAAACACAGGGCCCCATTTTGCTAGGCACTATACCAACATAGATTAAGAAACAGCCTCCGCACCAAAGTAAATGTACAGTAGTTTTTAAACTCTGCTTCTTTCCAGGCAAAGAATGATGGGCGGACCTGTGGGGAAGAAGGGGTGTCTTTCAGCCCAACCTTAGAAAATGCTGCTCTGGTCATTCAGTCATTCCATTCTTCATTTGATATTACTTTTGTACTTTATTGTGCCCTTTGTGCCTTTATGTTAGCTTTATCTAAAGCTAGGCATTTCTTTAGTGCCTAGGTACCTTGGGGCATGTATACTAGAAATGCCTGGATGTATAGAACACCAGCCATTTGGGAACCATTGCTCAGATGGTGAATCATTTTCCTTGCCCCCTTGTCTGTATCTTTCCTTTTTAGATTCTAAGCTCTTCAAGGAAGGGAATATCTTCACCTATATATTCATATAGCTTCTAGAAGATTTTGGGTGCTACCCCATATAAATTATCACCAATATATATAGTATCATATATATTACTATGTAGATAATGTTCAGGTTACCTTAAATTTGGGAAGTCAAGAGGCAAAGAAAACACTTCAGTGGAAATTGACTTAATGCCATTCTCATAATGTCATGATTCTACCATAAGCAGCCAGCAAGGTTTAAATGTAGGAACTTGATTTAGCACCAAAACACAGACCTCTACTGCTTGAGTTAATGCAATAACTCCTCTAGCTGGCAGCAGTAGTGGGCTGTTTTCCTCTAGACACTGGAGGGGTCACAGTACACACTTTACAAACACGTTATATCTACACACTGCTTTGAAAATGTACGGGGTTAGTTTGCTCATTTGCATGCTATTACCCAGAAAGCTTTTTCCAGTTCACAAACTGCTTTTTTTTTTTTAATTGATGTCTCCTCTCTGAGAAGGAACCCTAAAAGTTTTGGACATGTTTGTATGTGCACTAAGTTCTGTTTTGAATGAGCTATAGAATTTTCATTTGCATATAATCACTTCTGTAAAAACCTTTAATAGTCCCTGATGTGTTCCGTATGGCCCTAAATCCTGGACTGCAGGCCATATCAGCTTCACTGCGCTATTTAATCAAATGGCCCCACCCAACAAGCCTAGAAGGAGTTCTGGCTAAAGGAATGTGGTGGTAGCCATTATGGAAAGTGTTCACAATATGTGATAAAACCTGGATGCATCAAAACCTCAGTCTGTGTATTATTGTCATTCTTACAACGAAAAAGCTAATTTTTCAGCATGTTGCCTCACAAATAATTATTCTGGTGTGCGCTCAGTGGAGAGTTTCTAATTCAGCCTTTCAATACTTTATCCTTCTCATGCGGTTGTAATGTAATTAGCAACAGAACGTTGTGCAAAAAATAATCCTGCCTGTGCCTTGATCTTTACATGGAATGAAATGCAGTCATTGCCATTCATTCTATAATTTCTGGAGCAATACTCTCTTCCCAATGTCTGCTGAATCTATGCCGAACACAAGCTAATGGAATATGCAACTTACTTATTGTTGTGTATCCATCCTCCCGGGACAATTTCCAGGAATGCAAATTTGGGAGCCAGCATAATCTTGTTCAGTCATATCGAGAATATTATAGTGAAGGTTTCCAAATACTGAAGCCTAATAGCAGAGCAACTTCCAAGCTGATCTATTTCTGCGGCATCCATTTCCATTGCTATTCTTTTTAAAAACTGTTTTCACTGGGGTGAAAATTAACTTTCAGCAAGACTTAGGTTCCCAAGTGCTTAAATCATGTTTGAAAATGGGTCTTAAGCTCCCAAGTCAGGGTAAACATTGCAAAAGACCCGAAGTTTATAATACTGGTCAGTGAATGAGGCACAACGAAGAACTTTTATATTTATATTTAACTTAAATAGTTTGTTGGTTTGGTCATGGATTAGACATCCAGCTATATGCGGGCGGGAGGAGGGGGAGAAGAGGAGAAGGTAAAGAGCAGAGCTCAGTTTCCTTTTGCTACTAGGAACGTTGAGATTCAACAATGCCCCTCCTAGAAATCTTGATACCACATCAGGCCAACATTAGTCCAATAGCTCAGCCTGGTTTTTGCAGGGGATCTGGTCCTACCTTGCCATAGGGAGACAGCATTGTGCAGTCATGTGCTGAACTTCCTCCCTATTCAGGCCAACACGTATGTATGTGCTGAACTCCCATCGATTTCAGTTATTATGTATGTGCTGAAGTGCTGTCCTGAGCAGGAAGCTTTCCTCACTCTCGGGGACTGGGGCCAGCTGATAGGAATCAAATGATGTGGGCCTGGTTTAGACAAGGATGGAAAGTGTTTTGTTAGGATGTGTTTCCAAACATGTTCATTAGCCCATACTAGCTAACTCTAGAGTACACAAGGGAGTGTCTGTATTAACACATGCTACAGTGATCAAGTTAAAACCCAGGGGTCCCCCTTAAGTTTCAACTCAACCAGTCTGGCATGTGTTAACAGTCACGTGCCTTGTCTACACTGGACTTTTCAAGGGTGTGTGTTAGCGAATGCTTTCTAATAATAAATCCCAGCAGAGACAAGGTCAGATTCACTGTATGACCTTTGGCAACGTCTCTGTGTCCAAGTTTCCTTTGCTGTAAAATCAATACAATTAAAATTATCTACCTGGCGTCAAGAGCTTTGAGATCTGCAGATGAGCTTCTGGGGGAGGGTAAAGGGGCTCCAGGTTCATCAGATCACTTAAGATTCAGGAAGAAAAAGGAGTCTGATTTGATGAGATGGAGGTTGGGCAACTCGGAGTTAAGACTGCTGGGTTCTGTTCCTGGCACTGCCGCTGACTTACTGTGACAGGTTAGGTAAATCCCATACCCTCACTTTACCCACCTGTAAAATTACCTACCTCTTTCCCTGGGGCTCCAATTCAGCAAAACATGTATGCATGTGCTTACATTTAAACATGGGTTTAAGTCCATCCCTATTCAGCAAACCACTGAAGCACAACCGTAAGTCCTATCGATGTCTGTCAGTTTTAAGAATGGGCCTCAAGTTACATCTGAGTGTGAGTGATTTGCTGAAGTGGGACTGACTGAATTTGGGCCTGCATGTTGGAAGGCTTAATGAATATCCTCTCTAACGTGCTTTGACATCTTTGATTCAACTGCTATATATGTACAAAGTATGAGTTTGGGGGTTTATGTCTCTCAGTGATGTCTGGAGCTGGGTTCCCTCCTAGCCGCTGCTGTTAAAGGCTCACAAACCTCTCTGACTTATCCAAAGCTGCTCTCCCTAGGGAATTGCTTTCTTGAAAGATGATATTGCTGTTGTAATGAAGGTAATTGTTTAAATTCATTCTTGTAAGCCAGATCTCTCCCCATCCTAACGAATTATATCTATATCAACATAGGCGTCACATGACCACGTTAGTATCTGAATAGATTTACGGATACAAACCTAGTTAAACTGAAAAGTCTAATAATGAACGACTCGGAGAAAATCAGATCAGCAGGATAGAGTGGACATAGTGCCTCTCTTAAGGCCTGTTGTTGTTACAGAAATATCGGGTCCACCTAGCTGAGAGCCAATAACAGCCAGACAGGGATAAGGAAAAAGGGTTACTTTATTCTGCAGAATAAAGGAGAGTTTGTACCTTGGTACCTGTGAAATTTACACAGAAATTACAGGTCTTTTATATACACTTAGGATATGTCTACACTACAGAATTAGGTCAAAATTATTGAAGTCGATATTTTAAAACCTGAATTTATGGAATCGATTGTGTGTGTCACCACTTAAGAGCATTAAGACCATGAGGTCGACAGACTGTGTCCACAGTATCGGAGCTAGCATCGACTTTTGGAGTTTTGCATTGTGGGTAGCTATCCCGCAGTTCCCGCAGTCTCCGCCGCCCATTGGAATTCTGGGTTGCGATCCCAAAGCCTGATGGGGCAGAAAACATTGTCGCTGGTGGTTCTGGGTACATGTCGTCAAGCCATCCCCCATCCCTCCCTCCCTCCATGAAAGCAAATTTTTTCGCGCCTTTTTTCCTGGGTTTACAGGGTTTACGGGTTTGCTACGGCAAGCATGGAGCCTGCTCAGCTCACAATTACCGTACATCTCCAGCCACAGGGGCTGACTTCCGGCCCCGCCCGTGGGTGCTGTCACCCGGCGTCGGGGGTGGGGCCCCGCCCGACGCTGGGCCCCGCCCCCGACACCGGGCGACGTTGCGGGGCCCCGCCCCCGACGCTGACGCAACGTTGCCCAGCGTCGGGGGCGGGGCCCCGCAACATCTCCCGGTGCCCGGTAAGTTTGCCGCAGGTCCGGGGTGGGCAGGGAGTTGCCGGTGGGTGCGGAGCACCCACCAATTTTTCTCTGTGGGTGCTCCAGCACTGGAGCACCCATGGAGTCGGCGCCTATGTCTCCAGCGTACGCATGGACATTAGGTCTAGTGGGGATTCAGTCGCGCTATAATACGGGCAGAGGGATAGCTCAGCGTTCTGAGCATTGGCCTGCTAAACCCGGGGTTGCGAGTTCAATCCTTGAGGGGGCCATTCCGCCTGAGGCTGGTAGTCATGGGACTACACAGTATAAGCTCCTTGCCTTCTAGCAGCAGATGGTGCAATATGCCATAAATGATCGTAGTCGCAGGACTACACAGCAGAAGGTCCTTGCCTTCTACCTGCAGATTGTGCAGCAGGCTTGAAATTCATCGTCCCCTGTGTGCTCCTGGCCGGCCTATGGTGTGGCTGGCCAGGGGCGCTTGGACATAAATGGGAGTGACCAGAGTGACTCTTGTCATTCTCTTCTTTACGTTTTGTTTAAGGGAGATTCAGTACTGCCTGGAACACGGGCAGAGGGATAGCTCAGCGGTCTGGGGTTTCTGGGTTTGCTACGGCAAGCATGGAGCCTGCTCAGCTCACAATTACCATACATCTCCAGCGTACACCTGGACATTAGGTCTATTGGGGATTCAGTTGCGTTATAATACGGGCAGAGGGATAGCTCAGCGGTCTGAGCGTTGGCCCACTAAACCCAGGGTTGTGAGTTCAGTCCTTGGGGGGGCTAGGAGATGATGATGGATATCAAGCCAATTGAACCATCTGCAGCTAGAAGGGAAGGAGCCCACCCTTGCTCCCCACATATTGTACCATCTGCTGCTAGAAGGAAAGGAGCCTAACCCTTGCTTCCCCGTCCCTCCAAGAAAGCAGCGGAGGGGGGAGCCCAAAATCCTTTCATGCCTTTTTTCATGCGGGCGCCATATTGCTGACACCATTGTTATCCACCCGCCGCTTCTGCTCCCACTCTGCTGTCCTGCAGACACCATACCAGGGAAAGCATGGAGCCCTATCAGATCGCCGCGGCTGTTATCGCCGTTATGAACACCACGTGCATTGTCCAGGAGTATATGGAGAATGAGAACCAGGAGCTGCTACAGCTACAGCAGGTGAGGAGGCGCCGGCAGCGCCCTGAGGACAGTGATGAGGACACGGACACAGACCTTTCTCAAAAAAGGGCCCCCCGCAAGGTGGACATCATGGTAGTAATGGGGCTTGTTAATACAGTGGAATGCCGATTCTGGGCCCGGGAAACAAGCACAGACTGGTGGGACCACATAGTGCTGCAGGTCTGGGATGAATCCCAGTGGCTGCGAAACTTTCGCATGCGTAAGGGCACCTTCATGGAACTTTGTGAGTTGCTTTCCCCTGCCCTGAAGCGCCAGAACACCAAGATGAGAGCAGCCCTCACAGTAGAGAAGTGACTGGCAATAGCCCTGTGGAAGCTTGCAACGCCAGACAGCTACTGGTCAGTCGCGAATCAATTCGGAGTGGGAAAATCTACAGTGGGGGGCTGTTGTGATGCAAGTAGCCAAGGTGATCACAGAGCTGCTGGTACCAAGGGTTGAGAGTCTGGGAAATGTGCAGCTCATACTGGATGGCTTTGCAGCAATGGGGTTCCCGAACTGTGGTGGGGCGATAGACGGAACCCATATCCCTATCTTGGCACCGGACCACCAAGCCAGCGAGTACATAAACTGAAAGGGTTACTTTTCAATAGTGCTGCAAGCACTGGTGGATCATAAGGGACGTTTCACCAACATCAATGTGGGATGGCCGGGAAAGGTACATGACGCTCGCATCTTCAGGAACTCTGGTCTGCTTCAGCTGCTGCAGCAAGGGACTTTCTTCCCAGACCAGAAAATAACCGTTGGGGATGTTGAGATGCCTATAGTTATCCTTGGGGACCCAGCCTACCCCTTAATGCCATGGCTCATGAAGCCATACACAGGTAGCCTGGACAGTAGTCAGGACCTTTTCAACTATAGGCTGAGCAAGTGCAGAATGGTGGTGGAATGTGCATTTGGGCGTTTAAAAGCTCGCTGGTGAAGTTTATTGACTAGGTTAGATCACAGCGAAACCAATATTCCCATTATTATTACTGCTTGCTGTGCGCTCCACAATATCTGTGAGAGTAAGGGGGAGACGTTTATGGCGGGGTAGGAGGTTGATGCAAATCACCTGACTGGTGGTTATGCGCAGCCAGACACCAGGGCTATTACAAGAGTACAGCAGGGTGCGTTGCGCATCAGGGAAGCTTTGAAAACCAGTTTCATGAATGGCCAGGATGCTGTGTGAAAGTTCTGTTTTTCCCCATTACTGAAAAGCCCTGCCCCTTTATTCATTATACTTCCCTTTAACCAAACTGCCCTGCCCACCCCCCCGTGGTCACCGCTTGCAGAGGCAATAAAGTCATTGTTGCTTAACAATCATGCATTCTTTATTAATTCGTCAAACAAAGAGGGGGAACTATGGGGGTAACTGCCACGGTCGCCCGGGCTGGATGGTAGAGGAAGGGAAGCACCAGGATGGGTGGTGGAGGAGGGGATGAGGGAAGGACAAGGACACACAGCACTTTAAAACTTATTGAATGCCAGCCTTTTGTTGTTTGGACAGTTTTCTTGTTTGGGGCTCTGACCCAGAGTGGCCGTTTGCATCTCTGGTAGGCTTGCCTGAGCTTCTTAATTTTAACGCGGCACTGTTGCGCGTCCCTGTTGTAGCCTCTGTCCTGCATGCCCTTGGAGACTTTGGCATATGTATTGGCATTTCGCCTTTTGGACCGTAGCTCTGCTAGCACGGTTTCATCTCCCCATACTGCGATCAGATCGCGTACCTCATGCTTGGTCCATGCTGGAGCTCGTCTTCGGTTCTGGGACTCCATCATGGTCTGCTGATGAGATCTGCACTCACCTGCAGCTCACCACGCTGGCCAAACAGGAAATGAAATTCAAAAGTTCACAGGGCTTTTCCTGTCTACCTGGGCAGAGCATTTGAGCTCAGACTGCTGTCCAGAGCGGTCAAATGTTGCACTGTGGGATAGATCCAGGAGGCCAATACCGTTGAATTGCGTCCACACTAAGCCTAGTTCGAGTTGGTAATATCGATTTTAGCGCTAATCCCCTCGTTGGGGGTGGAGTGGCGAGATCGATTTTAAGAGCCCTAGACGTCGATGTTAATGGCTTCGTCGTGTGGACGGGTGCACGGATCAATCGATATAATGCTAATAAATTCGACCTAAACTCGTAGTGTAGACTAGGGCTTAGACAAAGCCCTGGTCATGTTAACATCTGATTGGTGGTAGCCAGACCTCGAATGTCTGCTATTTGGTCAGTGTAAACCGGTCTGGGACAGTGATTTCTGCCTCAGCGAAGACCAATGTAAAAATTTAGGGTCCTGTGTAGGCGAGGCATTTACTTTCCCCTAGTGGCCTTTGGTTGCCATAGCTGCTGGTTGTTAAGGGGGGTTTATTGTACCTTATGACTTTCACAGTCCCCCCTCGGGCCTGACAAAACCCAAATTGTCAGGCCCGTTCCGCAGTTTACAATCAAGCTTAAGGGACAGATACTGGGTTTTCCCTCGGGTAGCAGAGCTTTTGGTGACAGCAGTACACAGACATGTTGCACATTGTAACATTACCCAAATAACACAGAAAGAAAAGAAGAAAAATAATTTACTTAACAATTGTTAACAGGTATGGTGACACAGCCAGCAATGCTGCATCCACTGGCTACTTACTGAGCTAATGTAGGAATTGGAGTCCAACATTATTCTATTTAAAAAGACAACTGAACTAATACCCCTACCCTGTAACACCAAACTTTCCAACTTGCTGGCCATATATCTTAAGTTCAAATAGGACACAGGCTGCTTGGGGATATTAAGTTCCTTTTGACTTATCGCAGATGCTTTATAATTCCATAGAAATCTTAAGATAATTGAATGCAATTGTTTAAAGAATTATTTAAATTACAGTGTCATGTCTGAAATAAAATGACAATCTGCAGGAGTTCATTAATTTTGTTGACATTTCTTCTGCCTGGATAAAAGTTAAGAATTTCATCTGATCAAAGTCCTAGGCATGTTGTGTATATATAGTAGATATGTGCAAGTAGCGTGCATGTCAGATCAATTCAGGAAGGTGCAGCACGCTTCTGTTGTTCTGCTGGACAAATACAGGTAGGTGGCAAACAGTTATAATCATGTTCAATATTACTGGTAAAAATAATTGGCATGGTGCAGGTGGGAGGTGGGAAGAAGAGTAAATTATTAGTGGTAGTGGAAATGTATGATGTGGCAATGCAAGGGATTATAAGGTGTGACAAAGTTCCCCCTCTGCTTCCTGCGCTTATTGGCGGATTTGCTCGCGTCAGAGATTCACGGCAGCCCTCAGTTTGGCCACTTTTGCTAGTGGCTCAAACCTGCCATCCACTCAGCTAACCTCATCGCTGGCCAGCATGGGGAAAGGGAGAAGAACAATCCTCGCAGTCTCTGCTGACCCACCTAGTGAGTCAGGGGACAGGCCAGGGACCTCCCCTCTGGTGGGACCTACAGTCCAGGTCAATTCCTCTTGTATCCAATAGGGAGTTGGGGGGAACCCAGGCCCGCCCTCTACTCCGGGTTGCAGCCCGGGGCTCAGTTGATTGCAGATGTCTACAGAGTTTCCTGTAACAGCGGCGTGACAGCTACAACTCCCTGGGCTACTTCCCCATGGCCTCCTCCCAACACCTTCTTTATGCTCACCGCAGGACCTTCCTCCTGATGATGCTTGTACTCCTCAGTCCTCCAACAATACACCTTCTCACTCTCAGCTCCTTGTGTGCCTTTTGCTCTCAGCTCCTCACTGGGAGCAAACTGAAGTGAGGTCCTTTTTAAACCAGGTGCTCTGATTAGCCTGCCTGTCCTAATTGATTCTAGCAGCTTCTTAATTGGCTCCAGGTGTCCTAATTAGCCTGCCTGCCATAATTGGTTCCAGCAACTTCCTGATTGTTCTGGAACAATCCATTATCTTACTCAGGGAAAAGGGACCTGCTTAATCTGGGGCTAATGTATCTACCGTTGATCACCCTCCTGTAGCCACCTGGCCTGACCCTGTTACAAAGGTTTGATTCTAGTGCATGGAAAAAATACCCAAATGCTTTGAAGGGAGATCAACAAAACTGTTACAATCCATCTAGTCAAATAGTTTATGCCTTTTCCTAAGTCAGTGGTTTGGCTGTCGCTTGGAGGCAGGTGTGGTCTGGGATCTAGCCTGTGATCCAAGAACTCTTAAAGTCTAATCCTGGCTGTAGTGCTAACCCCCTCTGCATTCTTGGGCAATTCATTTCGCCTTCCTCTGCCTCCACTGTCCCATCATTTGCTTTGAAAGTTCAGTTTACAAGTTCTTGGTTTCGTTTCTGCTTGGAAGAGATTGTGAAGGAGAGCAGCAGAGGGGAGGCTGGAAAAAAAATCAATACAAAGTAATAGGTGCAAAGCAAATCCAGAGGGACTGTGATAAATGGAATGCCAGGGGGAGGGAGGCGGTGAGAGAATGATCAATGCATCTGGTATATTTACTGCACAGAGTGGCCATATGTGCCAGGCTTGGGTTTGATTAGCTCACTGACCCTTGTGCTAATTCACCTAGAAGAATCTGGATTTTTAAAAGCTGAATTGCCCTGGGATGGAGAAGGTTTACATTTTAGGTAAAGCCGTTCGCCAATATAGGGTGTGATCCAAAGCTCACTGGAGTCAATAGAAAGCCTCCTGCTGAGTCGAGTGGGCTGTGGATCAGGCCCATAGAGCGATATTCACACAGCGACATAGGCGTGGTGCCACGCAGTGCCACGCAGTGTCACCACACCTCACTTCTAGGCACCTAGAAAATCTCTGGGGTTCTCAAAGCCCAAGTTAGGCGCTTAGGCTCCCTACACTATAGGCACCTCAGAATGGGAGTCTCAGAAGCCAGCGCACGAGGTGGCTTGTTACCTAAGTTAGCCAATGGGAGATGCCAAGCCAAAGGGTGTGTGCTGAGTCCCACCCCCTCTCTGAGATGGCACCTAAATCCAGGTGGAGGGAGATTTCCCCCCCCCCCCCTCCATTTGGGATTCTCAACTGCAAACCCTTTCTTGGTGTTAGGTGCCTATGCCTGGGAAATGGTGGGGGGAGGGACTGCCCTCATTACTTTAAGCCCAGTGGTTATGGTATGCACCTGGGATGTGGGAGATCTCAGGTTCAAGTCCTCACTCCACCTGAAGGGGAGAAGGGATTTGAACAGCGATCCACCACTTGTCTAGTGAGTGCCCTAACCAGTGGGCTGTGGGATCTTCCTCCATGGGGGTCCCTCAGTCTCTCCTGGTGAAGCAGTTCCACTGTGCCGAAATAAAAAATTCGTTGGCACGGGGGGATTAGATCCTCTCAGGTGAGTGCTCTAACTAACTAACATTCCATGCATGCTTTCTCTCCCCACCCCCCTGTTGAAGCTGTTCTCCACTGTAGTTACACAATGAAACACTCATGAGGCAAGTGTACATGAGCTATGCATGCACAAGTCTGTGTATGTGCAAACATGTAACCAAATGTGTGTTCACATAAACATGTGAGAGCAAGCTGAACCTGACATTTTAAAAGGCTGTATGGAAACCTCTTTGAAAACATACTAGCCACACAGCACAGAACGGGAGGCAATGTAACCAGAGGCGAAGTGGTAAAACAAAATGAGCAGAGAACACCCAGTTATTTAATGGACAGAACAGGCCTCTTTCCACTGTGAATAGAAGCTGACCATAAAAGACAGGATTGCAAAACTACAGTATCCTTCCCTTATGGAAAATCCTATGGAATGTCATAGAACACGCTATCTTTTGTACAGTGGTGTACTGACATCCGCTGCATTCATGGAGCGCCTAGTGCATGCATTCAGCCCAAATACATTTGTGCAGAATAGAAATGTAACTACTTTACTAATGAAAATTAATGAGGTGCCAGATTCTTAAACAAACCTGCTTTTTTTAAAATGCATTCTCTTTGTAGGGAGGTTTGTTTACCTACTACTCACAAAAGTTCAGTTGTAAATTAGATTTGGCTCAAAACCAGAATGCTGAGTACAAACTCCCTCATCTTTGAGGATGGATTAGGTTGAAATTCAAGCACCGGTCTGAACTCTACAAATAGTCCATATCTTAATAATGGACCAACCCAGAAACCCACATCTGAATCAGGCCCCAATTCCAGTTCTGTGATGATCAAAATCTGGACCCGCAGCTGAGTTAATCTATTTTTAATGCTTTGGCTGTTTTCCCACAATATCTTACCCTCCCTTTTGTTTATAACTTATGTTGCCTTTCATAAGACCCGTATGTTTTAAATTCCTAGGGCCAAAGCCTCTCACTGGACGCTGAAGACATTAGCTGAGCAAATTCTGGGATCCTTCATCAAGCAAATCTTCCTCTGAAATCAATGAGAGTTTTGCTCTATTTAAAAACTGAAATGTTTGGCCCTAAATTAAAAAACAAACAAACACTTTTGGTGTTGGAAAATAGCAATTAAAACCAAACAAACAGTCCAGGCTGATGTCTTGGTGTGGTGCTGCTATGTCACCCGCTCATGTTAGATGGCATTGGTAACATCATATGACGTGATTGACATAACTGGACATGACAAGCCACAATGACACATTCGCTGAGGAAAATGTAAAAAGACAGGGATGCCTGAGAATCATGCTCCAAAATTTTAACAGATTATTAGAGAAGGAAGGGTCTTTAAAAAGACCCTGTCAAGATATTTTTTGATCACTAATAATTGTTATTGTTTAAACTATTGGAAACTTGAAATTAAAATCTGCATAGGTTATCAGTTTGCCCTTGTTTGTTTTTTAACTGTAGGGTTCCTCATGAGTGCTGGCCTGATGGTACTGCTTTTGCTTTTGCTCTTTTTCAAATAGCAAAGAGAGAAAAAAGTAAATTTAGGACCTATTCCCCAGCCGCCATAAACCCTTAGCTGAGAGGAGCTTGCCTTTGCTCTTGTTAAACACATATATACACACACACACATGCAAATCACATGGGCTTCATAAACAAATCTATGGGAGGGAGAAAGGTAGGTCAGATTTGTCTGATGACTTTCCTTACATGCGGAACTCCTGTTGTCGTCAGCAACATGGGCAAGAAATGCAGCATTGCGCTTGTTGGGCTTAACAGCCTTGTCAATCCACAATCTCTCTCTCTCTCTCTCTCTCTCTCTCTCTCTCTCTCTCTCACACACACACACACACACACACACACACACTTTTTTTTTTTTTTTTGAGATACCAAGGTTTCTGGAAGTATATTTTTAAACAAATAAGGAAAAAATACCATACTAATCACACTAATACTAATATCACATACATTCTTCATGCAGGGAATTAGTGGTGTGGGTTGAAATGTTATAGAATCATAGAATATCAGGGTTGGAAGGGACCTTAGAAGGTCATCTAGTCCAACCCCCTGCTCAAAGCAGGACCAATCCCCAATTTTTGCCCCAGATCCCTAAATGGCCCCCTCAAGGATTGAACTCACAACCCTGGGTTTAGCAGGCCAATGCTCAAACCACTGAGCTATCCCTCCCCCCATTTTCTTCTGTAGTCATTTCTCACCTGGTTATGCTCTTACTATCCCATCTATGCCACCTCCTCAACATCAGAAGGAGCCAAATCGTGAGAATTGCCCCCACATGTCTCCTCTTACCTGCAGATCGTTGATTAATAGCTGTATGTCAGATGAATGCAGTTCTAGCCAACTCTTTTTAAAAAGAGTCCTGTTTCGCTAACATGTCATGCATGAACATCGAGCGTCAAGACATAGGCCTCCTGCTTTTACTCGTATGAGTGGAATTTTTCTTGGGTTTTTTTCTCTTTTCATCCGCTGCTTCGTAAATATACTGGGTTCAATTCTGATCTCAGTGCACACAGTTGTAAATCAGAAGTGACTTCACTGAAATCAGTGAAGTTACCCCAGTGTTAAAACAGTATAAGTGAGACCACAATCAAGCCCATCACATGTATCCTCAAAAGCATTCACGTGAATCGCTCTAATATTGGTAAGCAGTACATTTTGGTTTGTAGTAAATACTTAGCAGCAATGTATGCAAGTATGTGAAGTGGACAGTAGGGAGCTTTGCAACACTTTTAAACAACCAAACAGCCCCTTTACTAGTATAATGTTATCTAGCACAGACAAGGCAATGGAGCATGATGGGATTATGATAATTATTTATTGTATTTATTATAGGGGTTTTTTTTTTAGCACCATTGTGCTCAGCACCGTGCAAAATAAACGAGGATGCAGTTCCTTCTTGAAAGCATTTATAATCTAAATGCCATGAAAAGCATCTCCCTTATCCTGACAAAGTACAATGTTATGCTGATCATAACCCAATATTTTCATGCACTGTGAATATAGTTTTCTGTGCATCTCTATAGTACTGTACAGCTATTCTCCACACTCTAGATGTGTGTGTGTGTGTGTGTGTATAAAGCTATTCCCATGCACGTAGCATCATTAACAGAAATATCTGCAGCACCAAATCATTGATCTCTATTTTAATTACCAAAAGTCAAACAACTCATCCTTCAGGTTTGTGGTATTGTGTAAGCTCAATATTGGGCCACATTGCCGCATGATCGGGACAAAGAGATGATGATACAGTCTGGTTTCTATGGCAACAGAGGAGGGGTAGTTAAAACAGAAATGTTGCAAACACCCATTCCGATCATCATAATATAATTAATGTTATTGCCAGAGCCATTACTATTAAAAAAGTGGAAGTGCCATTACCTTTCGGTTTGTATGGATTTTAAATAAATAAATAAATAAATAATTTATCATATTTTTTTTCTTAGTTTAGCTGCTAAGAGAAAGGAAACAACACACAGGCCTCATTTTCTGCGTGTAAAATGTGTGTGTTCTTTAAAAGGCAGTGGTTGGCTGGTTTTCCGGACATGATGTGGTTGAAGCTGTCATCGTAATGGAAATTCATTGCTGTAGCTATGGTAAATCGAGTTTTCTGCCTGTGCTGAATGCATTAGTCTAATGAGATGTTTGCAGCTGGAGAGCTGAGCTGCTGGAGACTTACAGTGTGCTAACAGACAGGGAGAAGATGGCTTTTGCAATAGTCTGTGTGCATGTGCTGAAAGTCATATGCCCGTTAGGTCGAAATACCTGGTCTCTGTAAGACACTGATCAGTGTTTTAACATAAGCAATAGGTAAGGGGAATGCATGCTTCTTCTGTGCCTTGTTTTTGTTGTTGAGCCCTGTTTTAAGCAGCTGTCATTCTGTGGTATGCACTGCTATATGATAACTTTAGCAATCCTAAATTGCATACTGTATGTATGTGATACATGCATACAGTGACCCTGCTGTACGATTACTGTGTACACTGAACCACACCTTAACTTAGTCATGCTACTAATATTGTGTTTTCAGGAACTGTTTAATAAAGAAAGGTGCAGAATATCAGTGTATTCAGCAGGTTTTGTCTGTGTCTGCGTGTCTGCTAGTCGATGAGTGTAACTGCTTCTCTATTTAAACTATTTCTTTGAATATGTAGAGTGTCTTCATGCTTTTTTCAAATGTAAATCAAAGTGGTTTTCTTTCCTTTCCTTGCCAGGTGCATGTCTCTTCCATTTTTAAAAGCTCCTTACCTTGAAACATGAATAGCGGGCAGCAGTATTTACAGCATGGATTTTGTTTTTTAATGTAGATCCTCAGGCAGTCAATCTAAAAAGTGATCTTTTTAATACCTTCAAATCATGTATTAAGTTGGATTTAATCCTTAGGATCCTTAACTGACAATTGCCGGAGGCAGTATTTTTATGTGCTGGTTTTACCTTTAAGGATAGGAGGCATCTAACTTACAAAGGATGCAAAGGAGGACACTTTAGCTTAGTTGATTTATCTTTTCAGATGTTTTAAAGATAGGTTTGATTATTGGTACAACAGGCGCAAATAATTTCTTGATTAAGTAGACATACATCACCTGGTTGACGGGTGTGTGTAACTCCCGTTAGCCCTTCAAATGTGTCCCTTAACTTCACACGCCATCACTCCATCCAGTCTACAAAGAGCGAATCCTTTACAGAGGGTGCAGTCCCACCTGCTCAGTGAGTAATTTAACAATTGACATAGCTGGAAGTTGTTTCTCTCTCCAGAGCTCATACATGAAAGAGGCTATGAATGCCATTTGCTTTGCTTGGGGTTTATCTAAAACTGTTAATTTGTTGGAATGAAATAGCATTGGGGTTTTCAGTATGGATGAGGCAAGTTCCAGGAATCCAAAGCCAATGTAGAAAGCTGCAGAAGGAACACATGCTAACTTGTCT
Source organism: Chelydra serpentina (assembly GCA_037349315.1). Classification (NCBI taxonomy): domain Eukaryota; kingdom Metazoa; phylum Chordata; order Testudines; family Chelydridae; genus Chelydra; species Chelydra serpentina. Next base: position 54,694,576 of record JBAIAC010000010.1, read on the forward strand.
GTTTGGGGGGGACTTTGATTTGAATTCTGTATTTTATTTTAAGAATGTCCTGGAGACATTTTGACTAAGTATAGATCATGGGTGTTTAAGGTTGCATAAAACAGAGAGTAATGAAAAATAGACTTAAAAGGGGGTTAGGTAGCAATATCTGGAAGATGCATAATTGTTTGTGCCCACAGGACTGTATCCTAAAACTTACCTTTGTGTTCTGATAATACTTACAGCTTCTTCAGAAATGCTGTGCTGACACTCTTCAGTTCAGATTAAACATTTAGAGCCAGTCAACAGCTTGTGTAAACTGGTATAGCTCCATTGACTTCAAAGGACCTATCTCCGTTTACACCAGCTGAGGATCTGCCTTTTAGTTCTGAATGCCCAGTTTTACGGCTCTTGTTTAGACTCAGTAGCTTCCAGTCCTATCTGGCCACAGGTGATTTTTTGAAACTAAAATCTCACATTGATTTTTCCTGTACAATAAAAGAAAGAAACACAGTTATTTAGTCAATGCAAGCCACACTTCATGCCAGAAAGAATTCCACTGCTGGGTGCTGTTTAACTTACACTTCTGGGGAATAATAACAAAACCCCTCACTTCCTGGGCTTGATCAAAAACTCTTGAGACAAACCCATTGTTAAAGTCTGGGGTGATGCAGTCTTGTCCAAAGGGGGCTGCTGGACAGATTTGCAATTTTTTTCATAGACTTATTTGAAATGGTGTAACCGGAGCACTCTTAATACAATGGTGGACACTATGCAGAAAAGAATTTTGTATAAAAAGTTGATTTTTAAGTTGGAAAGACCTGGCCACATCCTGAAATCCAACAGCAGCTGATAACGTATGAATGAATGAGTGACCACATTGCCTATGAAGAAGACACTGCGGAGAGAGATTTTTCTCAGGCATCCCCTGAGCTCTGTGCTTGCCACAAAATGTTCTTGTTTCTACTAAAAATGGACAATGCAGGGTTATAGAATATTTCAGATGTGTCATCCCTAGAACTTTAAGAGTATGCAATTTAATTTTGCCATGTATTTTTTCTTTCTACAATGTAATGTCGTATTAACCACCTTCTCCTCTCTCTAGTCTGTTTGAGGTGAAGTTAGAAAGTGGGGTTTTGAGCGGGGTGTGCCATGAACAACTTGTGTACACAGCATCTGAAAGCCATGTTTACTGAAGCGCTTGTATTTCACCCTACAACTCAGTATAAAGAGACGGTTCTTTGGTCTGCAGCTCTGGGACACTGAGAGCCCGCACTGTCCGTCAGGCGTACTGACAGCTATGTACGGGGCAGCCCTCGCTAGAGACTGCAGCTTAGCTCTCCAAAGAGCATATTGACAACAAAACGAAATGAAAAGTCTTCAAAGCCTAACTGCGCGCTACTTAGTCTTTAATCCAGGGCAAGATTTTTATTTTTAATTTAATGTTCCGTAGTGGAGCCTTTGCTGCTGCAGTACAGCTTTGTTCTCCTCTGAGTTCACACCCTAACTCTGTGCCACTGTCTCTTCAGTGCGCGTTTCAATGCATCTCAACAATGAGACAGCAGGAGGACCGATGCTAGGGCAAGAGTAGACTAGTGACAAGACTTCCAGCTGTTAAAGTATGTTGTTCTGTCACAGGCAATAACATCACAATCTCGAGGCAGTGAGTAGAAAAGCAGGATGCCCCGACATCATTCCGATACTCCGTGCATCTGGGTCTTTTTGCAAACCTGAGACTGCAAACCTTTACTTACCCCAGCCATCTCTTTGGGCTCAATAGTATCTTTAAGGTGCAGTCCTGTGCTGAGTTGCGCCCCTCCAGGGGCCTCTCTGAGCCCCACAGCATGCCGCTGGAGTGCACCTGCGCTTGCATCCCTGCAGGGGGCACTGCAATATACACCTGCTCTGTGGACCACTGCAAATGGCCAATAGCCATGGTGCTGCCCCCTTGCCCTCCCCACATGCTTTGGGATGCTGTGTGCCTCTAGGAGAGCATGGAGGGAGCAGTGCCTGTGTTCTCCTTGGCCTTTGTAGGCCATACAAATGGGAGGGAAAGTTCCTTGGGACCTCCCCTCAAACGGCACACTCACAGGCTGGCCTTTGGGCTCAGTGCTCTTGTTCATACGGCTAAGGTACGCCTGCACTGTGGTTAGACACCCGCGGCTGGTCCGGCCAGCTGACGCAGGCTCGCAGGGCTGGTTCATTGCAGTGTAGATGTTCTGGCTTGGGCTTTGGGACAACCACTCCCTCACAGGGTCCTAGAGCCCGGGCTCCAGTTTGAGCCTGGATGTCTGCACCTCAATTAAACAGCCCCTTAGCCCAAACCCCGCGAGCCTGAGTCAGCTGGCACGGGCCAGCCGCAGGTGTCTAACTGCGGTGTAGACATCCCCTAAGCCTCACTGTAGCATGGGGCCGCCGAAGGGAGAGGGCTCAAGACTCCAACACTAGAAAGAGAACGAAATGCCCTATTACTTCAAGTGATTATTTCTATGATTTGTTCTTGTCCTTGCACAGAAGGCCAATGTCCTCCCAGTAAGAACTAAGTAAGAATTCTTCCCTGTTAAGGAAGGCCCTTACTCAACTCCAGCTAACTAGCAGAGTTATGTTGTTATTCCCTGTACATACAAAACATGTACACGGCATGTACAAACCAGAGAGGGTGACGCATTCTCTGCCCCGAACTACTGGCAACGGAGATAAACTAAGCAAATAAAAACAAGCCCCATGGACAGTAGCGTAGCCGGGAGGGAGCAGGGGGAGCGGCCGCTCCCACTGTGAGCAGAAGCGGCGCCTTTTTTTTAGCAGCACTAAAAAAAGGCGCCGCTTCTTTTTAAGCGCCGCTTCTTGCACTCACCCGGCAGCGCTCCGTGTCTTCGGCGGCATTTCGGCAGCGGGTACCACCAAAGACCCGGAGTGAGTGAGGACCTGCCTCCAAAGTGCCGACGAAGACCCGGAGCGCCGCCGGGTGAGTACAGGGGGAGGTGCCTTTTTATAGCACCGCTCCCCCTGCGCTCCGGACCTGGCTGCGCTACTGCCCATGGGGACAGGTCAGGTCAGGCAGGGGGCTGGCAAGGGGTGTCAGGAAACTGTTTGGTGAGAACGAGAATGTTTGGAAGAACCGGCTTATAAGGAAAAATTTGTAGAAGCAAAATTCTTAGGCTTGGTGGGCCTGATCCAAAGCCCACTGAAGTCAGTGAAGGTCTTTCCATTGGTTTCCATTAGATCAGGCCCTGCATATACTGGTATTTGCAGCAGTATCACATCTTCAGAGTGTTACATTGTAAAAAGGGGGAGGTTAGTAAGAAGAAATAGAGCCTTTCCCCTAGGATCCTCTCCCTCCCCCCCACCCCCCCGCCCCAGGTGTATAATGAGTAGAGGAGAGAGTTAGTACTGATCCCAATGTGAAGGAACTCTCATACGGATGGAAATCATCTTTCTGGCCATTAGAACTAGTGACCATATTTAGCAGGTGACTGCTATCACGGGTTTCACTGGACAGTGAAGGAACAATAATTAATAGTGTTTATTTGTACAATGGGACACATGCCAATCTCACCTTGAATGAAAAAGTATTTCTGGAATATATTATTTGTTTTAAGGTGTTGCCATATGAAGAATTGGCTTCCTGAAGAAGGGAAACAAAAGTATCATTCTTTTTTGCTATGTTCTTAAAAGCTCATTTACGACTGTGTCAGGGAGATTACACATTGTTCTATGCACACATGGAGGAGAATTACAGTTGATGTGTGTTAAAGGTGCTAATTAATTTTTTTATTGACATATATATATATATATATATATATATATATATATATATATAATGTCAATAAATATATATTTATTTTTTTTGCTGGTGGGAAGGAAAAAGTTTCCTGTTCACCCCTCCAGACCTCCCTTCCCCGACTCCGACCTCTTTTGATGCACCAGAGAACCCCGAAGCCCTATCTCTACTTTGCTTCTGAAAACCCTTCCTGCTCCTTTATGCAGATGTCTGTCTGTGTAGCTCTCCGTCAAAAGGTAGCTGGCAAAAAGGAGCCATTAGCACTTTACCAAATGCATATCTGGATCATAATGAATATTAATTAGTAACTGGAAAATATATGGCAGGCATAAGAATTCCAGGTAACTAGGCAATCCCCTCTGAAAACTTCTTTATTGCAGTTAGGTGGTCTTGACTGGAGTTTGCAAGTCTGGAACCCAACACGAACTGAAGGAAACCCCGAAGAAAGCCTGGTGTTCTTTATATTAGAGATTGTCTAAACATGAGAAGCCAGAGCCTCAGCTGTGCTGACGGTAAATTTGGCCCAGCTAAGGGGAGTTTGGAGGAGGGAGGGGAAAGTGCCTCTAAGCCACTTTTCCATGCCAGTGATCCTGGGCTGGTGTAACTTAGAGCATCTGAAATTAGTGCTGCTCGAAATGACATCAGCTGCCGTGGTTCTAGAGGGACGGCGATGCTGGCTGAGGATCAAATGGAGCGACATGTTCTTCACCTTGTCCCATCCCCACACAACCCCTATGTGGAAGGTGTAGGAGCAGGTTATTTCCCTCTCTCAGGGGAAATCCTCCACCCACCTGCTGGGGCAACTTTTCAACCACTTCAAGGTGCTGGGGCAGAGCAACACTGCCAAGGCTGGGGCCAAGAACCTGGCCCTCGTTTCGCCAGCATTTTAAATGACCCATGGAACATTAGACTGTCTGCTTAATGAACGATTTAGAGAGAGACACATTTTGGTTCTAATCCTGCAAACACATATACACATCCTTACCGCTACTCACACGAGTACTCCCAGTGGCGTTTCATTGATTTCACTGACTGGGACTACTCACATGAATAACATTAAACCTGTAGGATCAGAACTATACATTAATTTAAATCCTAGTGTTGCATGTGTCCTCTGCAGAGGTTATGTACATACCCACATACGTACATTTACATACGTTGTATGTGTGCTGGTCAACCTGTTGCATCATGTGCACACTTTCTCGGCATATCCTTCTTGGTATTGATGCTATACTTAAGGTTGAGCAGGTGTCTATGTAAAACAAGTATGTCTGAGCATGATCTACACAGATGGTTAAGGCAACTGTGACAGAAGTGTTGCTTTATTAAACACAAGGGATTAATTTTAGATACACTGAGATGCAGCACAAGAAATAGCATGTCACCTTAGTGTGACATGACACTAGTATGACATCATTTTGTGATCTCAAGCAAGACAAGTTGTTTGTAAAAATCAGCTACTTTCCTCTTTGAATTGCTCCTCGGGTGTGAACTGTGTGTTTGTGGGGGTACTTTCTGCTGAGGGAGAGCCTGTAACTGTAAGTGATAGAGATGCTCTATTTATGCATTGTGCACATACATTTTCCTGGCACCTGCCTGATTCTCTGTGTTTTTGCCTGTGCGTCAGTGGACTGAACAGAGCAGTGCAGAATGTAACCTGTGAGGTGAGGGCAGTGTACAATAAAACTTCCCTCTTTTTTCCCAATAGATATTTCTGTTGAACTCCCTCGGTTTTTAATAGATTAATTTGTCATTAACGTATTTATTTTCACAATTGCACTGGGCAAGATGTCCAAGGGTGGTTTGATAATTAACTGAGAGCTTAACCTCTGCACAAGAGATGAAGGAAGGTCTTGGGCAAGCTCAAGCCGTAACCAAGGCTTTTAATTCTGCATATTAAGGTTTCATTCTAGCAATGCAATTTGTTAATGAGGACATTCTCCTGCTACTTCAGGTGTGGTGCAGTTGATGAAAGAGAGAGAAAAACACAGGCGTTGCCAGGTCACGTGACTGTTCCATCAGAATCCCACTTGCAGCAGCGGCTGGTACCTGATGCCGCAGGGAGAGGCAAGTCTCTAACAATGCATCCCAGGGAGCATTCTACAGTGTTTCCAAATACCTCCAGGAAAGACGATACTGATTGAACGTCCCTTGCACAGAGAGGCGAGGAAGCGCTCCCTCGTGCTGTAGCATATATTTCTTTTTGCTTTTGAAAAGTGAAGGTGTTTTAGCAAGACAGGTCCCTGGAGGGAAATGCCTCCCTGATATTTCCACTTAAAAGATCAGGTTGGCTTGGCAACAACAGTTTTCAAGAGGGGCTTTATGCTGCACTCCCACTCCACACACACCCCAGTTCCCCTTTCACCCCACTCTACATAATGAGAGACAACTTCCAACAATAAGGGGGAAATCCCTGGTGATATGAAGTCCTTGAAAGACGATCCCCCTCAAATAACCCCATTATGTCATTCTTCAAACAGGGCAAGCAACTCCCCTAAGACGTGCGAGATTCCAGGCCAAGTACCTTGTGCAATTCCACAGTTGGATTTATTATTAATAGTTATTAATAGATGTCTGGAGGCTCCTACCAAGATTAGGGACCCATTTTGCTAGGCCACAGTTTGAATGAGGAACTCTCTCCAATAACTTGCAGCATAAAGAGACAAGAAACCATGTGGTGTTATTCCCATTTTATAGCTGGGGAGCTGAGACAGATTGTGACTTGCCCAAGCTCCTTCAGGATGGCTATAGCAGAGCTGGGAAAGGAGCCAAGCTGTCCTTAGTGGTGCCTTAACCTCAAGACAGACCCCCTGACCCCTTTGATGTGAAATCTCCCTTTCCTCTCTGAAATTACCTCAGTAATTTGATATGGGGTGTAATTCAATTGCAGTCTCACCAGAGTCTGTCATGGCTTGAGTTTTGAGAGGCTAAGAGGATAGGGCAGAACACTGTAGAAATTTCTATATACACTAGCATTTTTCTGAAAGAGTTTTGGTTTGATTCATATACCTGTATAAATGGGCTAACCACTGAGAAATCCACATGTAGCATCCATACCCACGTGTCCTATCATAGAATCGGAAGGGACCTTAGGAGGTCATCTAGTCCAACCCCCTGCTCAAAGCAGGACCAATCCCCAATTTTTGCCCCAGATCCCTAAATGGCCCCCTCAAGGATTGAACTCACAACCCTGGGTTTAGCAGGCCAATGCTCAAACCACTGAGCTATCCCTCCCTCCTGACCTACCTATGCCACACTGATGGAACCACTGAGTCTGTGTTCCACTCCCAGAAAGGCCACCTCCCAACCAACCTGCTAGTGTCATCATAAGCACATTTTATCCACTCTGACTAATGTATTCATACTGCGCCCAACGCCTTAGTAGCTAAGCATCTTTCAGGAGGGGAAGAAAGGAGCCAAAGGATGACAGAAATGTAATAAAGCAACTGGTTTTTTTTGGATGTTTTATATAAAATGGCTTCATTTATGAAATTTTAACCTAAGTTTACAAATGCTGGTGCACTTAGGAGAGGCACTGGGAACATATGTGTAGAAATAAAAAAGAGAGAAACAGGAGATAGAAAGAGAAATCCTGGATGAGTGTTCCTCCAATTTCACCAGAAATAATACTTGGGCCTAATAATAAAGAGGGTTTTTTTGTTTTAAGTGGGAAGCAGTTGTCAAAGGAGGGGGCACGGGACTGATAACTAGGGAGAAATTGCAGGGGCAATGTAGCATGATGGAATTATAGTTTGGAGACCGAGCATCTGGTCAATATTTTCTTCTTTGTTGATGATCTCCATTTATATCTGAGCAAATTAGGACTGAATTGTTGAATATTAAGTCTTCATTCCTGAGTATGCTGGACTGGGTTTCTGGTTTAGTTAAGCTCCAAACAAAAAAGCCTGTATCGTCTGTAAAGTTCTTGGAGAACCTCCACTGAAAAAAGGCTTGTGCAGGTGGAAAGTATGATTATTTAGTTCTTCTCCTGATCCCTTTCTCCCCTGTCTATACACGCAGACTGGGCTCAAACATCCCTGGAAGGAGTTCAGAGTCTCCCCACAAGTTTGAGAATTTAACAGGGATGAAAGCAGTGGGGTTCTAGAGAATGTAATAAATAATGAGATCCTTGTTATAGATTTCTTTGAACCATCCTACTGAATTCGGTAGCAGGGATATAATTCTCTTTTGAAATTCCTAGGGTGGATTAAAAAAACCCTACCCTAAACCTGTGGAAAGGTTGTTATTTAGGACTTTGCCTTAAGCGAGAGGAACATAGCAAGGAGTAAGCCAATGAACTAAGTACAAATGTAATGGGACATGTTGGTGTGAAAGGGAAATAAAGAACCGCTCAGTGCCCTTTGGAGGATACACCTCTGTGTAAGGCATCTTTCAGTCACACCTATTGCCTGAGTGACTTGTGGGGTTTAAGGAGATGGGTTAATACACTGTCCAATACATTTTAAAAGTTTCCTTGGGGCAAAAATTGGTTTTCTTCTGCTATGCAGCACCATTGACTTTATTCTGACACTGTCCCACTGGTGCCCTGTCAAACAATCCCAGGAGAAAAATATAAGAGTGAGCTAGTTTTTATTGTCTTTTCCCTCCCTGACTCCAAAGGCCACTATTGAATACACTTGGCTTTTGGTGTCAGGAAACCAAAGGGTTAAAGAGGGGTGACCCATCTTTCCAAGGCAGGCCTGCTTCATTCATGCACGTTGGGAAGCTGCCAAGTTACCAACGAGACCCTGAATGAGTAACCCGTTGAAATTACAGAGCATTATTCTGCTGCCCAGGGGGTGGGTCGAAGAGAGCCCAGTTTAACCAAGACAGAATGGCAATGCAAGAAACAAGGATTTGGAGGTGGGTACCCAGGACACAAAAAACGAACTAAACAGAAGACAGAGCATTTGAAAGAAACTCTATTTATTATCATTATTTATGTACAGGCAGAGACTCTGTGTCCTTTCCCCCGTTGCAACAGAAAAAATATATTCATAACATTTATCTCCTGATTTCATCTGTCAGCCTCCATCTATTTCCCTATAAACGATGAATGAGAGATGTGCCTGGTAACTATCTCTTATGGCTCAGAAAATATTTGAATGTATTTGCATATTAAGTTAGCCACATTTACACTGCGCTTGCTAAATGCAACAACATGAAATCCTACACAAAGGGGGCTCGTCGGCCATTAATGTGTGCGGGATTTATGTGAATGGCTTCCCTTAACAGTAATGGGAGTTACCTGCACAAATTGCCTGTGTCTCCAAGAGGGGCTTGTGCATGTAAATACATATCACTCGGAATGGTTTATTTTAAAAAAACAGCGCCCTGACACACTAAGATATTGTCACATTCCTGATATTTGCCTAGTTTTTCTCTTCCACATTGGAGTGGCGCCTGGTCATTGACTATGTGGCACTCTTCCCTTTTAGGGCCCAGTCCTGCAAACACTTACATGCATGTGCAATCCCATTGACGTCAGTGGGGCCTACTTGTGGGAGTAAAAGGTTGGTGGGAGCAAGGCCTTACTGAACCAAAGTCTCAGTATGGTGTTAGGGCAGCGCTGTGATATTGGAGGTGCAAGAGGCAGGGTGTTAATTTCAGCCTGCTTGACTGCTGGCCAAACTTACACTCTTTCTACTTACTGTAAATTCCCCCTCCTTTTTCAGCTGGGTAAGCGATTCTCCTTCACCTCTGGTCCTACACTGGCGTCTAGTCTTGCTGTGCACTGTTGAGCACCTGCCACTTTCCGCCCCCAGCATGTCTGCATTTCGATGTCACGTGTGTGACTCTTTTACTTATACAGGGTCTGATTCTCCTGTCATTTACTCTGATGTCAGCGAGGATTAAATCCAGTACTTTCAATGACGTACCATGGCTGTGTCACCCTGGGCAATTCTAGCCCAGTGTTTCTCCACAACCGGTCTGTGGACCGGCACCAGTCCCTGAGATCTCCCTGACGCAGTTTAGGAAGGCAGCAAGCCAGTCTCTGGCATCAAAACAGTTGAGAAACACGGCTCTACCTATTGTAAAAACAAGAGGACACCCCTATAATGAGCTATCCCTGATAGGAGAATACAGGGCTGCCTTGTGACAATCCATTTGCCTCTGGCTGTCGCCGGACTCTTCCCTACATTGCCCCATTTTCCATTAGTACCCTGTGTACTCTATTTATGCAGCGTATACAGCCCTGTTCAAAGCACTTCACAAGACAAGGCCCCTGCCCCTTGTCTGGCTCAGGTGAAAAGAATACATAACTGCTCAACGGCAAGAAGGCAGGGAGCCCATGGACCTCATTCCCTTTTATACTAATGCCTCTCTATGCTGGCTGAGTGGTGTAAAGAGGCCTTAGTATATAAGGCACCATGTCTTTGCAGAGCTTAGAATGACTCCAGGCCTGACTGCTGTAAAGCACAGTGTAAATCCCACCCTTTTGCAACAGCCTTCCCTAAATACCAAGAGAAAGAATTGGAAGGAAGGAAGGAAAGAAGAAAAAGCACCTGCAGCTGGGAGTAGCCAAGGGCAGGGGCCACAAAGGACAAACCAATGCAAGTCTGAAGGGTTTTGGTGTCTGCTGGCCTCTTTAGAAAACCTATCCTAGGTAGATCATAATAGAAGATCATCATGAAAGGTGATTTTGGGGGAGGGTTATGGGGCCTGGGAAGTGAGAAGCAGGTCTAAGGGTAATAGCGGTGTGGTGAGAACACACACTAAACCAGGAGATACATGGATCCCAGCCTATGCAGACAAGGAGGTTTTGCTAAGTACATTCGAGTGGTTCAGCACATCTTTCCCACAGATCACCTGGGTTTTCACTGCCTGCTGTCCCCTCTTGAGCGTCACCTGCTGTCCCCTCTTGAGCGTCTCCTGCTTTTCCAATCACAATAAATGCCACGGGTTTGGTTTCACAGAGCTTCAATGCACCTCAGGTACATGAATACTTTTCAGTCCTGAAGCTGGGTGTGTGTTTCCTTTCAGAGAGGGCACACAGGGAAGGCCTGTTCCTGAGTTTCCTGTTAGCCTAGTACTTCGTGCCATAGTGAAAAAATGCATTGTATATGCAAATGATATTGATTGCCTGCAAGATTTGGCCAAGTCACAAGAAATCTTTTATGGTTCCTCCATGGTGGAGTTGCTCCATTAATCATTTCATTCAGAGGTGTGCACAGATTTGCACCAGATTCTCTGCTGAAGGCTGCCCTTGTATTGGTTTTGGTTAGAGCATGCCAGCTGGGAGTATGTTTCTTGTAGGGGGGCAGTTGTTGAGAGAGGATTCTCGTGCTTGCCAGAATTTATCATGCTTTTGATCAGAGTGGTTTTTACTGGTCAATCTTGTTTGTGTCTTCCCTCTGGCCATTAGTTCTGCTTCTGAATTAAGCCTGTGTCCTGTGGTGTTTTCGTTATTTGGGTTATTTTTACTGGCTGCAAGATCATGTGTTTTATCCTCATGTAAGTGAGATAGAGTTTATCACCAGGGACACAGTGTCATCAAGTGGATAGAGCACTGGACTGGGACTCCGCAGACCCGGCTTCTATTCCCAGCTCTGTCACTGACCTGCTGGGTGACCTTGAGTTAGTCACTTCAATACTATGTCTCATTTTCTCCTCCAACCCTCTATCTGTCTTGTGTAAGCTCTTCAGGGCAAGGACTGACGTACTCCATGTTTGCACAGTGTCTAGCACAATGGGACCCTGATCTCCGTTAAGGCCCCAGGTGCTATTATAATGATTCATTATTAGAGTAAGTGGCTGGACACATTATGCTATGGCTGACACAGTCAGGTGCAGGTTTAGTTTAGGCGTTCGAAGGGAATTGTGCAGAGATTTTTACTCTTATGGCAAAAAGTTGGGTTTTTTCCCCCCAGTGCCCTTTTGGATGGGTTAAGATTTGCACTTATACACATCACAGACCATGCTTTTAGCTGCAAATCTGTGGCTTTTTTGTTTGTTTGTTTGCATTACTCATGGATTTGTGGGGAGTCTAGATTTAATTTTGTGGTGATAATTTGCCTAGACATTAGAGTGCAGGTTATTTCTTGTCTTACCTACACTCATACCAGCCCATCCCATTTCATTTGGAGACCACTGCCTTCTCTATGGGGATATCCATCTGTAGTCTTGCTACTTCAAGCATCAGCTGGCAAGCAGTGCTCATGCAGCAAGCAGCTTTCAACCTTCCCCCAAGCCAGCCTTAGCAAAGCGCTTCAACAGCTCAGCTCAGCTGCCCCAGCCATGGGAATGAGGGAGACACAGAAGCCAAAATTTTTCAAATGAGGCTAAGAGTTAGGCACCCAGTTCCCACTCCGTTGGATTTGATTGCCTAAATCCCTTAAGCACCTTCGAAAACCACAGCCAGGGAGACTGCTCCAGAGGACACACCTTCCGCACTGCATTGTTTTTCAAACGAAATCCTGAACACTTTTCATTAGAGCTATGCCAAACGTATGCAATGAAAGCTGCTGAAGCCGCGTGCAATCTGTCTGGCTTGAGGAGGGATTCTGATGAACCTCTAGCTCAGACCATCCAACAGTTTGCTAAGCTTTCATCTAAAATTGCCCTTTCTGTGTATCCCTGGGGCTGGGTCCCGCTCCCAGTGAGTTCTGTGGTGAAACTCCCATGGACATCGATGGAAACTGGGCCCAAGCTCATTGTGTGTTGTCACGGGTGTTTGAAATTGATACCCACACTGGCTGATCTATCTATCTTTGGTATCTATACGTCCCCCACTACATTAGCATCCGAGTACCCACAGTCATTAATGTATTTACCCTCCCAACACCGGGAGGAGGTAGGGAAATACTGTTATCCCCATTTTACAGAGACAGAGTCACCAAACTTGGGTGATCTTGGGCAAATCACCCAGGATATGTCTGTTCTACAGAAACGTGAGTTTCCCCAAGTCCCGGGCTCATGATCCAACCACCAGACCACCCTTCTTCTCTATCCATTGACCCCTGCCACAATATATTCATATGTTTTCAAGAAGACTATGTCTTTCTAATAATACACAACATAATTACTAATCAAGAGCAGTTTCGGTAGGGATCTGTTAATAAAAGTCCTTATGAACAGAGAAACCCACCAGAAGAAATACAGCTCCCAGGGAACTGAAAGCTATACGCTGTGGCATACATGGTGTACCCTACACCCAGGTGTGTTGTCAGCAGCTGCTACACATTCCAGGATGTTATTTGTTGCCTGTCTTTTTATTGGATCGAATTTGCCCACTGCATAGTAAAAAAACCCAAGAGCATGCAAAGCTCCTTCTTTGTGGCACTTTCTGGGGCTATAAGCAGCACTCTGGCATGAGCCTGTGCCAAACACCGTTTTCTTGTGGGTATGATGGAAAGAGAAATAATTTTTTCAAATAGACTAGCTGAAGATAGCTCAGTGTTAAACTGAAAATCAAGTCATTAGGCTAATGGGGTTGATCACAATGTTATTGTTTCGGTCTGTCTTAAGAACTCAGATGGCAATTAATTAGTGAAAGGACCACAGGTTGCTGAATTTCAGCAACCTGATAAAGGAGCAGTTCCTGGCAATAGCAGAAGCAGCATTAGCAGCAATCTAGTCATTTTACAGTAACTGCAGTGGAAGATAATTGCAGTGCTTTTGTTAACCTAATTCACACATCTATGAATCATATCAAGGTAAGAACCCAGTTGGAATAGAGGCTTTTAACGGGAGTTCTCTTCCCTTGTTAAGTTTGCACATGAATTGTTGTGCTTTGTTTCACCCTGTGTTTTCCAAATAGCCATGGTGATCACTTTAAATCAACTAATTCTAAGATGAGTTTATTACACGGAATTATGTTAATGAACACAATGACATTGACATTATAATGGAGCACGCGCTGGCTGACACAGCAGTCTGTCAGTTCATGTGGGGAACCTTGAAATACTAGCACAAACCATGTGGAATAGCAACACCATCATTTTTAGTGACTGCCTTGACCCGTCTTCTTTGGGAGATACTATACAACAGTTATGCCTGGCCTATTGCTTCTCTGCAGAGCTGGCCTCTTGCTCACTGTGCCCGGTGGGGTTGTGGTTTGCGTTCTGTGCCCTGGCTTTTCTGCTCACCTCTGCAGATCTGAAAGTGACAACCACGACCTGGGTGTGTTTCTGCATGAAAAGAGAAGGATTAAAGAGAGAATGTGGGGCGAGAGGAAACAAGTGTATAATTAAGTTGAGATGGAGGATGTATCTTAATGTCAATGGTCCACCCCCAATCCTGGTTTTAAACAAGTAGTGACAAAGACAAATAGTGCAAAGAAATGGTCTGAGCAGTAGCCTGAGAGCCAGGAACTCCTGAGTCCTAATTCAGCATTAATTCTCATTCTCTCTAAGGCCTTGGGAAAGTCACTTATGCCTACATTTTGAACCCTCAACATAAGACATCTGAGGCCAGATTTTCAGATGTGCTGATCACCCACATCTCCCGCTGAAAACAATGAGAGCTGCTGACACCCAGGCCTTGTCTAGACAAGAAAATTGTATCACTTTAACTAAGTCCTTTTTGAAATTGACCTAGTTTAATCAGACTTTGGACTGTGTGTGGACACTCTTGTTTCAGTTTGAGCATTTATATCGATTCTAGCTTAACCCTGTTCCTTAATGACGTAACAATTTGTCAGTGGAAAGATTCAAAATGAAAATGTTCATTTCAAATCAAATCAACTGGGGGCGGGGAGGAAAGGGCTTGTTTTTGCCCTTCCTTTCCCTTTTTTCCTTTTCTCTTCCCATTTTTTTCACCCGAAAAGGTGGGGAGGGAAAGGAGCAAAAGGGAAGAAAAAACCTGAAGCCCCCAAATTTGGTTTTGTTTCAAATCATTTTTGTAAAAAAACCCTGGAAAACATCCAAATAAACATTTTCATCTTGTTTGACTTTTTTTTTTCAGAAAAGAATTCCCATTTTTTACCTGCCCTAATGAAAGCTCTATCTAAATGCCAGTTATTACTATTACATGCAGTGTTGTTGTAGCCGTATCGGTCCCAGGATATTAGAGAGACAAGGTGGGTGAGGTCATATCTTTTATTGTACCAACTTCTGTTGGTGAGATATGGAAACATTTCTGGAAAACATTTAAAATATTCCTTTGATCATTTCTGACCTTTTGAATTGTAATTGGGTTTGAATACAAATTATGACCACATGGGCTCCTGACATTTATGGGAATTACATACAAAAAGGAAAGGAATGTCTCCCTTTATAATTTACTAATCCGTATAGGTGCATTTCACTTACAGTATAACCTGGACTTAAGCCTGTCAACAAAAATTGTTTGCATAAAAGAAGTGGTTATTTAATAAGGTTTATGGAGAGCTGCACTAGGATTGTATGGAATAACTTTTGGGGGTGGGGTGTAGTCTGTCGGGATAAGAAATCACCCAAGGAAGGGGATCTCTTGTACAAGCTTCACTGTATTCTCCTTTCCCTCAATTCCCAATCTCTATGGAGGGGGAATAGTCTTGTAGTTACTGCTTTGCTCTGGGATGTGAGTTCAATTCCTGGCCCAGCCACAAACTTCCTCTGTGATCTTGAGCCAGGTCTACACAACAGCCTTTTGCCGGCATAGCTGTGTCAGTCAGGGGTGTGATGAGGCATGATCCCTAACCAACAGCTGGGCTGGTAAAAGACTCTAGTGTAGACACAGTGAAATCAGCAAAATTGTAGTTTTGTAGCGTAGACCTGGCGTCCGTTCCCGATATGATAATCCTTCCCTTCCTCACAGGGATGCTATGAGGATAACATTAACGTTTGTCAGCATTCAGATACTACCGGGATATAGATAAATAAGTAGCATTAACTGGTGTCCATGCATTTATCGCTCCCAAGATAGACATAGGAGAAAATGGCACCGCCCAAGCATGTGTATATTTATATATTATTTACATGTTTACGTAAACGCTTAGGACCCAGTAATCAGACACAAGCACCACTAGACTGACTTCTATGAAGTCTGGTCTGCTTATGCGAGCTGTGAATTTGGCTCTTTGAATGGGTAACTTTCTTGCTGAACAGATCCCCAAGCTGTTTGTGCTGAGTTGTCCTCACAGTGGTGGCCACTGACTCACTGTTGCAAGCCTTTAACAGGTGTCTTAATAGACATTTTTATTAACAGGAGTCTTAGAGGCAGTAACATTAGTGTGATGTCAGGTGTTCCAGGTAGTTATGTTACGTTTACCTGCTGCATTTGCACATATGATTTCTAATTAACTGAGGTTATTAAATTGGAAGAAAATATTGCAACGAACAATTGATCTCTTAGCCTTAACCATAATTTCCACACAATTAGCAGCGGCAGTCTCGGTTGATTAGACACCAGTACAGAGCTGGCAAGCCAACTAAATTACTTGTGATTGTTAAAAAGAAGATCCATTTGGCTGTGGTTCCATTAAGATAGCAGCCTTTGATCCTTGAAACATTTTAGAATCGCAGGGTCCTTCCGAAAAGGAATTCAGTTTTTTTATTTTGTTTGTTTATATTGGTATGTTGGAGAGCCTTTACTGTGGTTAGTCAGAAAAGTGACTGTGAAAATGTCACATCAGGGTTCTTTATTTTTTCTCTTTCCACCTGCGTAAAACTTGCTCACTTTGCAAGTCAAAAAGATTTTCATCTGTCTGTCAGCATTGCAAACTCAGCCTGAAATCTGAAAATCAAACTATCCCCTTTCTGCCTCGTACATGATTCATCACCAGTAATGAAGGTTGCGTAGTCAGCCAACAGTTTTGTTGATGGGTGCGCTAGAAGAGAATCTGGCTCACTCTCTCGTAGCTGTGCTGAATGTGAGGGGCTGTAGCTTTTTATGTCTCAAACAAACAGGTTATGTTGGGTGGGAAGGTACCATTTTCATAGCGGGACTGATCCACACCTCACTGGAGTTAGTGGGAAAACTCCCATTGATTTCCTTGGGCTCTGGAGCATTCTTTATTGATAGGTCTAGAGTCATGTTTTAGACAAAAGAACATTCACCTTTGCAGACCCTCGAGGCTTTCACTGCACCTGCTTGTGCCAATAGGGCCCCCAGCATGAGGGAGGGCACAGGCAGGGAAATTGCCACCCTGCGTTGGGTCTTCCAGAAGGAGGGAGCAGCTTGAAGTTCTGCTAGTGGAGGCTGCTGAAGGATTGCACTGCTTCAGTGCATCCTCCAGCATCGCTGGCCATCCCCTCCTGTCAGTCAGCTCTGCCCACTTTTTGAGGACGAGGATCCACTCTGCTCAGCCACAGTATCCCCCCGAGCAGGGTCTCCATTTATGCGGGACTGTGCCAAGATCTACTCTGTCGTCTCCCAGGATCCACTCCAGGCTGTACCTCGTCCCAGGACTTTTGCCAAACCTCTCTGGCTCTTTTTGCTGTGCTGTAGAAAAGTCCCAACTCACTCTATATGCTTTGTTCAGTAACCTCTGCGGGCCCAGGTCTGACATCAGACAAACCGGTGCCTATCGCTACAGCACATCTTTTAAACTGATGTGCTGCTTTCGTGCCGATTTGCGCAGTAGTGGATTTGACACGCTGCTGAGCAATGTGCTCCCACCTATCTGAGATCACAGTCGGGCACTGTGTCTTTATGATGGGAATAAACTGATTTCTCTCCACAATGAACCAGTTGGCAGTGTAATAAATGCAGTGTCGCATAGATGTTTCATCAAGGGCTCTGTAGATTACATCTTCTGAATATGACTCATCACATCTGTTCCTGGGCAACCTTGCAAAATAAGCAAGGAGCCCACCTATCAGCCAATGTTTTCATTAGCTCCTTTCCCCCTTGGTGGCTATGACAGTGCTTAACGTCCACATTTTATTCCGAAAGCTGATTTCACTTTGCTTAGAATTAAAAAGATGGCAAGTTGTAATAAGAGTTACTGTCATCTACCACCGTAATCCGAATGCCTGAAACATTACGCATTTCAAGGAGGATTGGGGATTAAGAGGGTCTTGGTGAGGAGTAAGTGCTCCAGGAGACATAGACATGCCATATTGCCCGTACATATGAGATGCAGCCTTTGGTTTGCTGGGACACACTTCCTGAAGGGTAGAAACAAAGCAGCCCAGGACAGGGCAGTCACAGGCTGCAGCTGCACCGAGCAGTAAGAAGAATTGTTACCTCATTTCTGTACATAGTTCTGTTCATTATAAAGGGTTTATCTTGGCACTGGTTTCTGCACACCAGTGAGATACTACCTGGTACCAGGAGCGGGGGGTGTGTGTGTGAGAGAGAAAGAGGGGAGGGATAGAGGGTACTGGAAGACCTGGAGAGAGAGGTAACATTGCAATGGCTGCTACAGAGTAGCCTGAACAACTGAAAGTAACTCCAACTCCCTTACCAGAATCAGAGGAAATGCTGAATACATCTGGAAAAAAGTTCAAACAGAAATGTGAGCTGGATATAAAAGCTACAGCAGCAAATAAAGTGGAGGATGAGCAAAAAATTACTCTCCTGTTAACAATGGCAGGCACAGAAGCCCAGGATGTACACAATACATTCCATACAGATGGCTGGGGGGGAGGGAAAGAGGAAAGTTTTGCAGAAATAATCAAAATGTTTCAGGATCATTATGTTCCTTTAAAAAGTGTTCTTTCTGAGAAAGATGTTCAGGATAAGAACACAGAATGAAGGGAAAGCAATAGAGGAGTTTGTCACAGACATAAAACTAAGAAGTGAGTCCTGTGAATATGGAATATTAAAAGACTCTCTCATTAAAGATCAGATTGTCCTGGGATGCAACAATGAGAAAATATGTGAATGGTTCCTAAGGAAGATGGATCTAATACTAGAAGGGGCAATAGGTATAAAGCAAGCAGCAGAATAAACAGAAACACAAATGAAAATCCTAGAGAAAAGAAGAAAGCTCATGACTTCAAGTACTACAGCTCAACCAGCAAGTGAAAAGTTCACAGAAATTAAATTAACCAGTTACAGAAACATAGAAAACAGGAACCAATGCCAATAATGTAGCAACCAGGAAACAATGTCAGCATGAGTACAAGAAATGCACAGCACCCAGGCAAATATGTAGGAACATTAATAAATGCAACAATTAAGCTAAAATGTGCAGCAAAAGCAGGAAAGTGCATATATTAAGGGCAGATAGGAATTCCTTCAATGAAGAGGAAGAGTTATTTTAAGGCCAATGATAAGAGGCTGAAAACTCAAAATACTGGCTAATTAAAATGTGCACAAATGGCACATATGTGACAATGCAAGATAGACAATGGGGTCCAAGTAAATGTAATAATGGAAACTGAAATAGAGAGCTGTAAGGAGCCCTTAAAAGTGGAAGAGTCAAAAGTGTCTGTGAAAGACTATACTGGAGGAATAATTCCAGCGTTGGAAGAGTGCACACTGACACTTAAATACAAAGGGAAAATGACAAAACAAGAGTTTGTGGTCGCACACAGATGCAATCAACCAGTCTTGGGCCTACATGCATGTGAGTGCTTGGTCTCTTTAAGAGGATGTATAGCATAAAGAAGACAGGAAGACAATCAGCTATGAAAATATTAATAGCATTACATGAAGATATATTCACAGGAAACGGATGCCTCCCAGCAACATGCAAGATACCTGTGAAGAACCTGTGGTACATGCAACATGAAAAGAAAGAGGCAAGAAGAACTGCAAAACATGACAGCAAATGGTACTAGAAGAACCAACAAATGGAGTTCATATCATCGTAACTGTAGAGGAAAAATAAGGAGGATTCTGGGTTGTGTATGGACCCTAAGGAGCTGAACAAAAATATTTTAAAAATCCACTTCCAGTTGCTCACAAGAAGTGAACTGTTGTCTGCAATGGCAGGAGCCAAATTCTTCAGCAATGTAGCTGCATCAGCAGGATTTTGGCAGATCCCCATGGACAGCGAGATCTCCACGATCTGCACATTCAATACACCATATGGCAGATACTGATTCCTCAGACTGCCTTTCAGAGTATGTTTGGCTCCGGAAGCATTTCACTGTACAATGAGCCAGATGCTAGCGGGTCTAGCAGGCATGAAAGTGGACATTGATGACTTAATATTTTGGGGCAGCACTGCCATTGAACATCAGGAATGACTGAGGAGTGTACTGGAAATTGCAAGAGCTCATAACCTTAAACTGAATAAAATCAAACATCAATTTCAAACAACACACTTGGGAGAGAGATTGACCTCCAAGGGAATCTTGCCTGACACATCAGAAAGATTCAAGCAATACCGAACATACTGAGATATGAAAATAAAAGGGAATTCAAAGGCTGCCAGGCATGTTGAATTATGTCAGCAAGTTCATACTTAACTATAGAGCTCACACAACTCACCTAATACATCTCCTCCTGAAGGTCACTGAATGGGCATGGATGCCAGAGCATGAAAGGGAGTTCAATAATGTAAAGCACATTCTGCCATCAGTTCCAGTGCTGCAATTTTTTGACTCATCAAACTCTCCACAGATGCCTCAAAAGGAGGGCTGGGAGCAGAGCTATTGCATCATGGATCTGATTGGTTGCCAGTCTCATATGCATCTAGAGCTATGCAGTCACAGAGATGACACACACCCACATTGAAAAACAGTCACTTGGTCTGACGTACGGATGTACAAGAGTTTATCGCTTTTTCTCAACGGTTGTCGTTTCAAAGCAGAAACTGATCACAAACCTCTGATTGCAATACACCAAAAGGGGCTTGGAGAAGCGCCACCAAGGACACAGTAACTACTTTGGTCAATACAGACGGATGATGTGACCTGGTGTTCCAACCTGGACACTGCTTAATAATGGCAGACGCACTCTCAGGAGTGTCTCCATCTGACAATACACTGGCTGATGATCAGGAGTAAGCCATAAACATACAGCACGTGATGCTTTTTATCATGTTCACAGGTATGTCCAGGCATATGGGATGAACTGGAGACAGAAACATCTAAAGATTAAATGCTGCAATAAGTGATACAAGCTATAAGTAAAGGAGGGGGAAAAACCAATACTTCCTTACCTGCATATTCCCACTATAAAAATAAGCTTCTGGTGCTCTGAGGAGTGGTTTTCAAGAGATGTTGAGAAGGAAAATATTGGGATGAATACATGAAGGGCACCTGGGAATGACCAAATCAAAAAGGGCAGTTAGAGAAGGTGTATTCTGGACATAGATGTATAGTGACATCAAAGAAATGGTGGCAGTTGTGTTAAAAAACAAAGACTCAGTGAGAATTTGGCAAGATGGGCACTGGCCAGTCAGAACTACAGTGATCAAAGGGGAGTCACCTCACCGTATTCAGTGAACACAGGCTTCACAGCTGAAGGCAAAAATCTTACCAAGAAATCATAAGCAACTGTTCAAGATACCTGACAACTTGGCTGAGACAAGCAAAGTAAGAGCAGACACACAAGTTGAAAACAATTCACGAGCTGACCTGTTACTGCCCACGAGACTAAACAATCTGTGACAGACAAGGATTCGACTAAAGAGGGTTTACAGCAGATCAGGAAGATTGCTGAAACACCCTAGAAGACCGATCGAGACATGGTAGGGTTGTGTTTAAGTAGCCTGAAGAGTTGTTAGTTATTGTATTGGCAATAATATGATAGTTTAATAAAGTTTTAGTTAAGGCAGGACTGATATTTTTAAAAAGGGAAGAACTGCTATAGCGTAAGTCCTCCAGGAAGTGGAGGAATGCCACTATTCCTGTTCACACTGGATGCAGTCATTGGTTTCCTGGGACACACTTCCTGCTAGGGAAGAAACAAAGAAGCCCAGGATAGGGCAGTCACAAGCTTGAGCTAGACAAAGTAGTAGGACATTTTTGTTACCCTATTTCTGTAAATAGCTCCCGTTAATAGTAAAGTATTTTATCTTGAAATAGATCTGCTCATCAATAAGTTACTGCAGGTGTGAAACACTAAAGACCATTAGCAGTTCTTTACAGCTGAGTTATATCAAGCCATACAAATGGTGTACAAAATACAAGCCTCGCGTGCCACTTTGTTACTTCATTTTTCTGTCAGTGTTATGCCATTGGTTTCACTGGAGTAAAGCAATGGTGGATTATGCCCCACATATGCATGTTTCCTTACTCAGTGCCCTGGGAGAAAATAAATGCTTTCCTAAAGGTGTGTAACATAGCCTAGTATTCTCAAACCATTTGTTATAGAATTGTACATACTGAAATGCCTAGGCACAAGTGAGAATTTCCTGAGTCTCTCGGGTTTATTTATGAAGCCAAAAAACCCTAACAACCTTAAAAAAGCCAGTGCACTTTTGTTTGGGCTGTGGGCAAAGACACCTCATGCTGTGGTCTAGGGAGGTAGTAATCCATCTCTATAGAACACTGGTATTGGTGATACTTTACCCCTGGGTAGAAGGGCATATGCACCACTTAAGTGCCATTTTAGCCTCTGTCCGGGGGCGAATATTACTCTCAGACTGTATTTATGATCCTTTTGTCTTAATTTTCTACAAACATCCAGCTGAGGAGAGCTGTGCATATAACTGATTTTTCAGTTCAGTGGCCAAACCAAAAAAATAAATCACATTTTTCAGCAAAATGAAAAAGTTTAAAAAAAAAAAAAGTTGTAGGCTGCACAAAACATTTTGTTTCATTTGACTTTTTAAGCCTTTTTAAAGTAAATTAAAATTGAGGTAAAATTTTAAAATGAAGTCGTGAATAAAAAAAGGAAACATTTCATTTAGAAAATGTCAAAACGAAAATTTTGATTTTTTTGTTTTGGTTTTTACAAAAAAAACCCAGACAAATTTGCAAATATTTCAGTTGACCTGAATCAGTATTTTTTGACAAAAAGGGTTTCAACTGAAAAATTTTTCCCACCTTTACTGCTTTTTCTGTTCACAAGAACCTTTCTGGGAAGAAAAATTCTCAGATATTTGTGAATTTTTTTTTTGGCAGTACGCAGCTCTTCTGAAGCTTCCATATTGCAACACCAATCACCTCACCCATCCAGTTCACCTCAGCGCGCACCCAGGTCCAGATTCCCAGCTGGTGTATGTACATCATCATAGCTTCATTTACATCAGTGGAGCTCCACTGATTTACCCGCTCTGAGGATCAGGCCCATTGTATTTCTTTAGGAGGATTAGAACTCATGTAGAAGTGAAGTAGATCCTCTTTCAGTTTCCAGACTAAAAGAAGGATAGTCGATGTACAATCTGCAAGAAGGCAAGAGCAGAATAATCCCGCCCCCTTCCCTGAAGAAGGAAAACACCTGCAAAATGAGAGGAGACGGGCTAAGGGTTGTTGTTTCTGATTTATTGTAATTAATTTGGAATTGTTCTTAAACTCATTAATATTCTTCTCTGCAGGAACAGAGATTTCATATTTAGCAATACACATTAGGGAGTCAGTGACACACATGAACCATTTGTCCTTCTTGGGCAAGATCTATAGACAATGTGAGGAGCCAGGGAAGGAAGGCTGTAAAACAGCAATTTCTTCTCTCTCTCCCTCTCTGTCTCTCTGTCTCTCTCTGTCACTGTCTCTCTGCGCTGGCC
The DNA here is from genome assembly GCA_037349315.1 of Chelydra serpentina. Classification (NCBI taxonomy): domain Eukaryota; kingdom Metazoa; phylum Chordata; order Testudines; family Chelydridae; genus Chelydra; species Chelydra serpentina. The sequence goes on from JBAIAC010000010.1 coordinate 54,717,828, forward strand.
ATAAGACTCAGCTTTTAACAAAAGGAAGGTAGTTCCGAGTTCAGCTGCCACATCATCCATCTCAATTCAGCCACGTTGTCCCTCAGAGTTTCAGCAACGACTTCATAGCAGAGTGTTCCATGAGGAGACTGAAGTGTAAGGGCTAGCTTGGGATACCCTCGCTCACACTGGACAGTTCTTTCATGGACTTCAATGAGGCCATTCGTAGAGTACCATGCTGGTATTCCGGAGCCCTCACTCACAAGGGTGAGCAGTTTCTGATGTGAGCAGTCCCCCTGTGTAGATGCACAGCTTTTCAGCCCGGATTAACCTCTGAAATGACAAAGCAGAAACACATCTCGTGCCAGAGATGAATTGAAGCTAAGCAGAGAGAGCTTTATTTGTGTTTTCAGGCTGCATAGTCCACAATGTGGTGTGTACATCACAGTCTATGCCCATAAAGTAATCTCCTAGATAGCTCCTGAGGGAAAGTGGCCCTTTGGGTTGAACTGTTAAACCAACCACCCTATCGGTGAGGAAAGCCAGCAAGCCAAACAAAGAGTGATCAGTTTGAAGGGTACAGAACATGCACTGTAGACCTAACAAATCTATGTGCTTTATGAGGTTTCAAACTAACAGGTTTTTTCCTCAACTTCATGGGAGATTAAAGAAACATTTGATATTTCAGTCCAAAGGCAGAATAAAAGTGTGTTCCCCTTGAGTTATTTCTATCAACTGGGCCAGCATGTGGCCAAGCTGATTACCATAAAGGTGGAACGTTATGTCTGGCAAAGAATAAAGAAGCAGCTGTCCTCTGGGTTACTATATTATCAAAGGTTGATTTAAGTGCCTCAATTCCAGCCATGTTTCTTCAGAGCATTGTGCTTGCAGATTAGATTAAACACTTAATCTTGTTTTCAAGGTCAAGCAGGGTTTGATTAAGTTTCCTGGCACAGGTCTATGAGATTAAAGCCCCTGCACCCAGGAAAGCATTAGCTATTTCCCCAAACAGGATGGGGTTACCCTGGTGGACAGTATTCCTCTCATGTAAAATTCCCTTGGGCTCTCAAATATTCCTTTAAAAAAAAAAAAGACACTGCAGTGATTTTTGTTCTTGGACATATTTAAAATCCCGATTTTTTTTTTACACTCCGCTTTTCAAGATCTATTTGGGTTTGTCATTTTTAATCTTCTTTCTTTAACCAAATTTCTCTGTCTTCATATACGCACCTGGTTAGTTCATCACTGATTGCTCCGAGGCTGACGTGTGTTTGTATTTTACCAACTAAATGAAAATCCTAAGGAATGAGTCTATTGGAAGTGACTGATCATGTTGTGTGCTCACCCCTGCGTCTCTAGCTGCGAACAGAGCTTTATTTATTGCTAGGTGAAGAAGTGCAGTAGAACAGTAGTTCAGGGATGTTTCGTGTTTATTATTATTAAATCTGGGATGGCGTGAGTGATGTTTTTTCTATCATAACCCCCTCTCTCCCCCAACTGAAGAGTGACATTTGCCCACAGTGATCATCAATATCAGGTTGTGTGTGTTAATTTGGGGGCAGTAAAAAGCTTGACATGGTTATTATTCTAGCTGGTGACTGTTAGAAAAGGCAGAACTCCCTGGTATGTGTGTGAAGGTTACAGAATCGGGGGGGGGGGGGGAGGGGAGTGTGCAACCTGAGAGGACAGCAAGGAACGCTAAGTCGGGGCAATCTACGAGGGAGTTCAAAATAAAGGAAAGTTACAGGAATCAAATCTGGAAAATGAAATTAGTAAAGTATGATATCAGTCCAGATATTCCCGAGGCTCCATTCATTATGTACTGTAGATGGCACCGAGCCATGGACCCTTGCAGACTCTTTGCAAGTGTGGAGGATATGTCCGAATGAGGTATGAGAATTTGATTAAAATCTTCTCTTCTTGGGGGATGAAAAAGGAGCTAAGAAATCTTGAGGAAAAGTGCTAAACTGTGTTGGGAAAAAATAGCTTGAGCCAAGCAATTTGGGGCATAAAGATGACATTGATTGCATTGGTCCCCATATGAAATACAGTGCAGTACAGTAAATATTCCTTTGGGATTCAAGATGATACAAGAAGTGCACATAGCAGGGAACCTCTTTTGTCTGATTATGGGCATCCTGAATATGTCCTATCCAATCCCATTTCAATTTAGATTATGCTTTTGTGGAGCATTTTTTAATCTCCTATAGAAACATAATGGATATGATCATTGTTGTTTTTCCTCTGGTAGCACACGGAGGCCTCTATTTGGGATTAAGACCCAGTTGTGCCAGGCACTATACACAAGTCCCTGCCCCAAAGATCTTATAATATAGTCATGTGATGAGACAGTGAGAGACAAATAAAAGAGGGGGGAGGACAAGGTAAACAGTGAAATTATCCTGAATAGCTGAATACAGAGAAGCATCATTACCACCTACTGCCTGGCTGTTACTGAGTGAATTGTAGGCATCACAGCCGAGGTGATACATACAAATATTTGATCTGTGTAATAATCGTCTTCCTTTTCATTGGTGGAGGAACAATGTTAATATTGATAACATTCCATTAAATAATTTTTGAAATTATTCAGCAGAGGATAGGAACATGACTTGAAACCAAAGAAATTTCTGGACACTTTCAAGTATAAAATTGGAAGGGTTAGCACATTTAGAGCAGAACACACCACACTCATCACCTGGGTGTAGCAGGGCATAAAAAGAGGTGTTAAAAGTTTTAGGCTGAGCAAATGCAGAGTTTGGCAGGGGAAAGAAGCCTAAAAGAGAGCTCTTTTCCAGAGAAGATTAACACTCCATTTGTCCCCTCGATAGCTCACATACCTGTAAACCCTCAAAAGTCAACAGGGGATTCTAGCTATAGATCAGTGAGCATTCCTTGACGTAATGGATGAGAAGCTTAATCTGACAATAATGTTAATCAGTGAAATCATAATGGGATGTTGGGCTAAGTAAAACAACGTAGCTGGTCATAGAATCACAGAATCTCAGGGACCACAGGAGGTCATCTAGTCCAACCCATAGGCGCCGACTCCGTGGGTGCTCTGGTGCTGGAGCACCCACGGAGAACAATTGGTGGGTGCTCTGCACCCACCGGCAACTCCCCGCCCGCTCCGGACCCGCGGGAAACTTACCGGGAACCGGGAGACGTTGCGGGGGCCCTGCCCCCGACGCTGGGCAACATGGCGTCGGCGTCGGGGGCGGGGCCCCGCAACGTCACCCGGCATCGGGGGCGGGGCCCCGCAACGTCACCCGGCGTCGGGGGCTGGGCCCTGCAACGTCACCCGGCGTCGAGGGCGGGGTCGGGCGGGGCCCCACCCCCGACGCCGGGTGACAGCACCCACGGGCGGGGCCGGAAGTCGGCCCCTATGGTCCAACCCCCTGCTCAAAGCAGGACCAACCCCAACTAAATCATCCCAGCCAGGGCTTTGTCAAGCCTGACCTTAAAAACCTCTCAGGAAGGAGATGCCACCACTTCCCTAGGTAACCCATTCCAGTTCTTCACCACCCTACTAGTGAAAAAGTTTTTCCTAATATCCAACCTAAACCTCCCCCTCTGCAACTTGAGACCATTACTCCTTGTTCTGTGATCTTCTACCACTGAGAACAGTCTAGACCCATCCTCTTTGGAACCCCCTTTCAGGGAGTTGAAAGCAGCTATCAAATCCCCCCTCATTCTTCTCTTCTGCAGGCTAAACAATCCCAGTTCCCTCAGCCTCTCCTCATAAGTCATGTGCTCCAGCCCCCTAATCATTTTTGTTGCCCTCCGCTGGACTTTTTCCAATTTATCCACATCCTTCTTGTAGTGTGGGGCCCAAAACTGGACACAGTACTCCAAATGAGGCCTCACCAGTGCCGAATAGAGGGGAATGATCACGTCCCTTGATCTGCTGGAAATGCCCCTACTTATGCAACCCAAAATGCCATTAGCCTTCTTGGCAACAAGGGCACACTGTTGACTCATATTCAGCTTTTTGTCCACCGTAACCCCTAGGTCCTTTTCCCCTAGGTCTTCTAATTTGTCTAGGTCCCTCTGTATCCTATCCCTACCCTCCAGCGTATCAACCACTCCTCCCAGTTTAGTGTCATCTGCAAACTTGCTAAGGGTGCAGTCCACACCATCCTCCAGATTGTTAATGAAGATATTGAACAAAACCGGCCCACGCACCGACCCTTGGGGCACTCCACTTGATACTGGTTGCCAACTAGACATGGAACCAATGATCACTACCCATTGAGCCCGACCATCTAGCCAGTTTTCTATCCACCTTACCGTCCATTCATCAAGCCCATACTTCTTTAACCTGCTGGCAAGAATACTGTGGGACACTGTATCAAAAGCTTTGCTAAAGTCAAGAAATAGTACATCCACTGCTTTCCCCTCATCCACAGAGCCAGTTATCTCATCATAGAAGGCAATTAGATTAGTCAAGCATGACTTGCCCTTGGTGAATCCATGCTGACTGTTCCTGATCACTTTCCTCTCCTTTAAGTGGTTCAGAATTGATTCCTTGAGGACCTGTTCCATGATTTTTCCAAGGACTGAGGTGAGACTGACTGGCCTGTAGTTCCCCGGATCTTCCTTCTTCCCTTTTTTAAAGATGGGCACTACATTTTCTTTTTTCCAGTCATCTGGGACCTCCCCCGATTGCCATGATTTTTCAAAGATAATGGCCAATGGCTCTGCAATCACATCGGCCAACTCCTTTAGCACCCTCGGATGCAGTGTGTCCGGCCCCATGGACTTGTGCTCATCCAGCTTTTCTAAATAGTCCCGAATTGCTTCTTTCTCCACAGAGGGCCGGTCACCTCCTCCCCATACCGTGCTGCGGAGTGCAGCCGTCTGGGAGCTGACCTTGTCTGTGAAGACAAAGGCAAAAAAAGCATTGACTACACTAGCTTTCTCCACATCCTCTGTCACTAGGTTCCCTCCCTCATTCAGCAAGGGGCCCACACTTTCCTTGACTTTCTTCTTGTTCCTAACATACCTGAAGAAACCCTTCTTGTTACTCCTAACATCTCCGGCTAGCTGCAACTCCAAGTGTGATTTGGCCTTCCTAAAGGTGACTTAATGTTTCTGGCTGTTGAGGTCTCTCCCTTTGCATTGATGTGTTCTTTCTTCTCCAGATGCATTTTCTGTGTGCCACATTTAATCTTACCCTTCTTTTGCTGATTTAGCTAATGGAATGTCTGTACCCATACAGTTTACAAATGTATCCCTAATTGGAAGACATTCCAAGTACATTTGCTGTAGGAGGGAATGTGTATTGTCAGTTTGGATCTAGACACAGGAAAAATGAAAATGCTGAAGATCTCAGGCAGCAATTGGTTGCCAGCTCTGTGCATCATGGAAAAAATTCACTCCTTTCAGAGGGCCAGCACGAGATCCTATTCACCACTTAAGTCCCACTTAAGCTTGTTTTGAAAGGTTAAGTTGGATTTAACTGTTCTATAGGCCATTTGCTAGCTCTCCATACATAGGGTTACCATTCTTCCTGGTTTTTCCAGACACTGCCTCTTTTGGGGCCTCTGTCCTGGAGAATTTTTCAAATAACAGGAAATGTCCTGGATTTTTGCAGAGCAGATGCTGTAGCTCAGAAAGAGCCCCAATTGGTCCTTTTCCCCGCAGCCAGAGCTGCCGGATCCCGCCCACCCAGACCCAGCTCCCAGCCCTGCGGAGGGTGTCTCGCAGGGAGGTGCTAACTGACAGCTGTTGCTGCGTCCTGGAATTGTGTCAGGTACACTGCCACTGTGACAGGGAGCGACACTGTCCCCAACCTCCAGTGAGTACCCCCACCACAGGTACCCCTCCAGTGTCCCCAACTGTACCCTTCCTCCAGCTTCCCTTCCCTCAGCTCTGCCCCCGCTCCTCACACCCGCAGGGTCCTCTTTTTGGGAACCTGAAATATGGTAACCCTACCCATACCGGAGTGGAATTCACCTCAGGGGAGCACTGTTGCAGTTGTACTGGGCTGAGCTTTGTGACTACTAGCTAGTCTCCATATGGTGTCTGAAAGCTTTCAGCTAGCGGGTTCTTGTGAATTCTAATGAGTCTATGAGATTATTGAGAAGTGTTTTTTCTACTAGCTGCCAATTGGAAAGGTAAAAAAAAATCATTCAACAATAATTTTGATGTATGGTTTTTAAAAGAATGTCAACTGTGAAAACTGATATTTAATAAGCAAAATCCTATAAAATATATTGCTCAAGATGTATATACTGTAGTGTACAAGCCAACTGGGCGTGGGTTTCATGGTGGGTTTTTTTTAGTGTAGAGTTTTTAGATGAACAACACAGTTGTCACCAAGCTAAGTGTAAAGTAAAAATACCGTACAAAACAGGAAATAGTGGTTGGTGGTGGTGGTTGGGAGGGAAAGTATCATAACAGTTCTGAAAAGCGAAAGTAATATATCTGCTTAGAAAATGTATTCAGGTTACAACCAGATTGTCTGACTGTAGTAAAACATGAGCATCAGGTGACCTTTAGTATATTGTATGGCATTTGTTTTACTAACTATTCATAGTATGTATCCACTATTTTGTGTTAGCCTTAATAGGTTTCTCAGTTTGTTAATGCAATGGGTGGTTTTTCTGTGGTCAAGTAGTAGTAGTTTGAACAGGGGCCTGAAAGTCAATATTCCAATGTTCTAATCCCTTTCTTTGCTTGCTGGTTTACTGAGTGAGTGTGAGAAAATCACTTCACCTCTCTTTGCCCCGGTTTACCCAACTGAAAAATGCTTCACAACAGGCCTGCAGGGTAGTTATATGTAGTTAATACTTGTAAAAAGTTTTGAGATCTTCTAATGAAAGGCTCTAAACACTCTAAATGAAATCCTGGTCTACATGAAGTCAATGGGAGTGTTGTCATTGACTTCAATGGAGCCAGGATTTCATCCTCTTACTGCAACATAGCAGTGATATTATGGTCTGTTATGGTACCATGTAATCCTTTATAGCAAAATGTACTTTAGCAATAGATAAAGGATATATTTTTCTTGTTTTAGGATTTAATGAATAAAATATCTTCCTATTGGTTATATCACTGTTCTAATTATAAAACATGATTTTAAATATGATTTAAATCATGGTTATAATAACTAATATATACATATATAGCCTGAACATGGAGATAAAATCTCCATGTAACTTCAGTATATCTGAAGTAGAGTACCTGTTTTCTGTAAATGTAGAAATACAAAGCTACAACCAGGGACGGCTCTTACAATTCTGCCGCCCCAAGCAGGGGTGGCGGCGCCCCGCCCCCGACGCAGGCAGACGTAGCGGGGCCCCGCCCCCGCCACGTCTGCCTGCGTCGGGGGCGGGGCCCCACCACGTCTGCCTGCGTCGGGGGCGGGGCGCCACCACGTCTGCCTGCATCGGGGGCGGGGCCCGACACAGGCAGTCCCATTCCGGAGCGGCAAGGGGAGAGTGGCGGACCTGCTGCCCCTTTGCCGCCGCGGCAGGCGAGACTGGGGCGGCAGTCCAAGTCCCGCGGCGGCAATTCGGCGGCGGGAAGAGTGGACCTGCCGCCGAATTGCCGCCGCGGGACTCGGACTGCCGCCCCCTTCTCACCTGCCGCCCCAAGCACCAGCTTGGCAAGCTGGTGCCCGGAGCCGGCCCTGGCTACAACAATCTACACCAGCTCAGAATCTGTTCCTTAGTAATTCTTACTTTTCCAAAATGTAAAAGTACTGCAGCTTCCTAACAGCAATACCATTTATGTATTAATTAATTAATCTTTTACTATTTTCTCTTTGAATCCAACCCAATAAGCCCCCCAATTTAAAGCTGCATTATAAGACGTTATAGTAAAATAGCAGGCATGGGATTGCCAGCTGTAGGCAGCTGCCATTCCATGTTTCTAAAATTAATGGTAAGAAACAGAGAGGCTGATCTCATCTCACGTTGTAAATTGGGAGTAACTCCTCTGAAATCATTGGAGTTACACTAGTGTAAAACCAGCACACTGTCAGAATCAGGCCAACAGTGTATGTGCGTGTATAGTCTGTGGGGGATGTTTCCAATCCTCTTCCCACTACAGTCAATGGAAGTATTGCACTTAGGGTGACCAGACAGCAAGTGTGAAAAATCGGGACGGGGGTGGGGGGTAATAGGAACCTATATAAGGAAAAGACCCCAAAATCGGGACTGTCCCTATAACATTGGGGCATCTGGTCACCCAAATTGCACTCGGCTATTATTACTATTTATTATGTGTGTAGTGTTAAAACTGTGCTAGGTGCATAGACTTTAACAGGAACAGGATTGGGCCCCAAATTTATGTACCCATTATCCATTGCCATTTGTTTGAGTAGACCTACATTTCAGAGGGCAAGGCTCGGTGGAGTTGTGTTCCATTTCATGGGCTCATGTAATGCAGGGGAGAGCGGGAGTTGTACATCGAAGTAGGGCAGGCTGGTGTTGAGAATTTATTGACTCAGTAGAGTAGTTTCACATTATATTATGTAAGCAATCAGGGAATGCTTAGAACAGTACACGAGGCAGTAAATGTTGTCTGAAATGACAGCACAAGAACATCCTGGCTGCAGTGAGCTGAGCAGCAAAAAAATTGTTCTCCCCTGTAGTCGTTAGGGAATAAGAGAGCACAGCATCCTATCAAACCAGAGGAAAACTGCTGAAACAGGGCTGGGGAAAATTATTCAGCATTGCTCCAGTGTTTTGTTTTCTTGCTTGCTTTCTTTTAATGACTCTTTCGCTGCTAATTGCAAATCAATTGGACTATCGATTGGTTGGTGTTTTATTGGCTGATAGTTTGCCATGCTTCATGAAAGAAATATTACAGGCCCTTAAATGATGTTAGATAGCCAGGACCACTTTTTAAATATCTGAGGGCCAAAGTGGAATCTGTTGCTCACAGTGGGGAGCTGTTACAGGAGTATTCTCACTAACTTCAAATAGCCTGCTCCTGTGAGTAACCGTTTATCAGTATGAGCAAGGCAGTCCCAATCTGCCCCTTAGTGAATCAGAGAATGGGGGTGAGGGGTGTCCGCGCACACACACACACACAAAGCTATGTTAAAAGACTGTCTAGGTTGCAAAGTGAAGTGCTCAAAAGTTAGGAAATGCCAGAATTAAGGTTGCCACCTTAGTTCAGCCCCCTTTGTTCATATCCATAATGATACAGTCTTTTAATTACATGATCACATTTTATTTTTTCCAGGCTTACTTCATTAAGGTTTATACAGTTCTTTATGATCTTTGAAGTGAAGGTGTTACAGAAATGCTAATGCGAGTGTCACTAGAGTTTATATAGGCCTAGAGATGAGGTTATCGAATATAACCAAGCCAAATTATTGCCTGTCCCCTCAAAGCTGAATTCCAATCTGGATCAGTTTGGTTATGTTAGTCCTCAATTGTCTATTTCTATCTAGTCTCTAGCCTCTCCCATTACCAGACCTTCCCTGTGAGAAGCAACTTTCCCCAGCAAAATCCTCTCCTCCTAGCTACTGCACTAAACGTCTCTCATCTGGTCTTGTGACAAGTGCACCCCCAAGAGGGAATGCAGGTGGAAGTGGGAAAGAAGAATGTAGGGGAGAAAAGTTCAGATCATTATCCAAACTTTTGAATTCTTATCTGAAAAGAACTTATGGACTTTCTGAGGCTTGTCCATCACTGTTGTGTATCATTTGAAGACATCTTCATAATGAATACGTTATTGAAAAATAAATTAAAATAAAATAAAACAAAAAAGCTCAGATCACTGCCAGACATGCCATGATGGAAAAGTATGAGTATCAGACAATGATTTAGTTAGGGATTAAAACAAAAGATATTACCTCACTTACCTTGTGTCTCATTTATAAATGAGACGCAAGGTGAGTGAGGTAATATCTTTTATTGGACCAACGTCTGTTGGTGAGCGAGACATGAAGTTGGTCCAATAAAGATATTACCTGTCCCACCTCTTCTCTTTAATATTCTGGGACCAACATGGATACAACAACACTGCATACAATATACAAATGTGTGTATACATATAGACACACATATACACACACACTAATCTATATGTGTGTGTGCATTGTTTATTCACTTCTTTCAAGTCTTTGCCCTTTAAAAATTTCTCAGACCACCTATTAAAGGCAGAAGAAACCTTTGCGTTATCTGTTTAATGAAAGCATCACACCTTTATGTGATACACTGAAGATGAGAATGAAAGTAACTACATTTTAAAGAGAAGTTGGTGCTTTGCTGAGCTGAGAGTTGCAGATAAATATAACAGTGCTTCTTTCAGATGTCTTTTGTTCAAGGAGGACTAGCTTGTTAAACCATGTGAGTTTCAATAATAAGTATAGAAAGTTCTCTAGTAACAAGCTAATGGCAGAAGGATACTCCTAGAAGGTAACCTGTAAATTACACTGGCAATAGTGTATGATTGGTAATAAAGTAATTTGAACTAGCAATCGCTTGGCTGAATTTGTGAAACAGGACCTGTTAAAATACCAAATCCCAATTTATTTGTAATTGCTTCTGGAACAGAATCAGTCCAATCTGAGTTTTAAAGGTTAGAGCCCCATCAAGCCATATACCCAAATATCTATGATGAGACTTTTGTTTCAGTGTTGTCTGATTAACAGTGGATATCGCGGGGAAGTTGGCAACATAAATATCTAGCGTCAGATTCGCTCCAGCTGGGGAAACCCAGGCTCTGGGAATGTGGTGGTGGAAAATTTGCTTGGAGTAGCAGGGAGATGACAATGATGCAAGGTGCTTGCAACCCTCACCCTGCTGGGCTGTATGCAGCTGGCAGGTGCAGCTAAAACAGTGGGCAGGGCCAGGCAAGGGGTGGATGGAGATAGGATGCTCGGGAGATCTGCTGATAGACTCCCAGCAGGAATGGAAAGCTGCTGACCATGGCAAACTCCCTGGTGGCAGTAGCACCGCCCACCCCCCTTCAGGTATAAATGCCTCCAGGAGTGCAGAGAGGGTCTGTGATGGGTTGTACTTGCCCCACACCGAGTCAGGCAGGGAAGGACATAACACTTTGCCAAGGGAACAGGGGAAAGGACCTATCCTGCTCCAGAGAAGCTTCTCAGCTTGTCAATTAGGATGGGGGAATTCCCACTTGGGCTAATTAGGGCAGGAGGATAAAGAAGAGACAGTGGTAGACTGACAGAGTAAGGCTCTCCCCGTTCCCGAAGAGAGAAATCATCTCTTGATTGCCAGTCCACCGAGGAAGCAAAGGAAGTCAGGAGACTCTGAGAATAGAAACATTGCAGAGATCATGAAAGAAAGGGGAAACTGGAGCCCCTGGCTTTCCCTGCAGGGATCTGCTGGCTGCCAGGTTCCTGGCAGACACTGAGTTAGACTGCTTCTCCGGGGACTGGGTGAAGAAAGCCCATTCTGTGGCTGTGGTTGCTAGCTGGGATTTGGCTGAAGGAAGCCATGACTGAACCACTCTTTCAGACGCTGCAGAACAAATCCTGGCCCTGATCTCATTACTTCAGGCCAGGGCTGAGGAAAGCTCAACTCAGGCATGTGAGCATCAGAAAGCAGCAGAGCTGTCCCTTTTCTGCCACTATGGAATACAGCTAGGGACGTGCACGCACGCAAAGTGCACCCCCAGAGGGGCAAATCCAGCCCTAAACGTAGCATCCCTGCTCAAAACCATGACACGAAGACAGAAGAACAAGATTTCTTGTTTGAAATGCACTGAGTCTGGATTTAATTTCGCAATCAAAACATCACAGCTGATTTTAGATGGAGGTGTGCGCTAGATGGCCCTCCGAAGCACCACATTTAAGAGGGCCATTGAGGCAGACATTGAACTCTTTACGGCTAGCCATGAGCACCTCGTTCTCTGCCTGCTAACCTTGGGAAGGGGACTTGGGAAATGGGCTGCTCCTCCAGGCCAATCCGCATTCTCCTTTTACAGTGCTCCAGGATTTAGGCAAGCTGAATTTGAGATGCTCCTTTTCGCAAATTGGGATGGCCCCCTCCTCCTCACAGGCCTCTAGGATGGAGCCTTCTTCTGAGCTTGTTGGTGGGAGAGCGGAGGGGCCACTCATTCTGCTTAGGATGCAAGGCAGAGCTTGTCTTGTAAATCATAAACCCCACTCCGAGGCACAGATCCACAACAAGTTCTGCCGCCCCGCATACTTTGTGGCCTTTATAGGCTGAGTCTAAACACCAGCTTCCTTCTCTTTTCTCAACAATATCACAAATGGCAGTACTAGTGTTTCTGTAGCACTCACCAAAAACCACACAACCTTTAAAAAAAGAGAGGGGGAGAGAGAGAGAAAGCAAATTGCCTTTGTTTTCACCATTCAGTCTGAGCACATTTTGCACACGTTTGGTTTGACTGTCACGGCAGAACAGCCCTTCCACTCATGTGATCTTGTCAGATCAATTTTTCACATATTTCCTTTTTTGCTCGGCCTGTATTCTCTTTCTCCATAAAACCTCATCTCGCCAATTCACTGCCATAGGCTACTAGTCTGCAACAAAAACGTCAGACCAAATCAAGAAAGGTAAGATCAAAGAAGAAGTTTGCCACTGCTACTCCTATGGGTCCCATTCTCACAAGGTTTTCAGATTCTTCTGGCTCATTAACCAAACCCGAGTTAGAGGGGCAAGCAGCTACTGCTTTTCCCAGTGTCACTGGGGTACTATCCTTCAAAAGAATAGCCCCCGAAGGACAGCAAAGTGTCACTACTGGTGAATTCAGCTTCAAAAAACCATGCTGCGGGATGACACCAGGACCCATTTTCTCCCACTCTTTGCTCCTAGTAGCGAGGATAGAAGCAAACATTTTTTTCCAGGTCCCGCTTGACACTTTGTGATTTCTTATCAGTTACCTACTCCAGCTTTGAGACACAATCCCTGAAAGTAAGAACCACCATCCCCATTATTGCAGAACACCAGTTTCTTCCGCAGCCCAAATTTATCCAGGATCATTGACAATCCATGATGTTGGGACCATGGATAAGCAAGTACAGAACAAATGATCCATTTGCAGAGACTTAAAGTAAGATCACTGCAGAGCCAATTTGTGAATTAATAGTCATTGGGATTTTCAATAAGTAAATACTTCATAAGGTGAAGCAGTTGACAAAGTATCAGAGGGGTAGGCCGTGTTAGTCTGGATCTGTAGAAGCGACAAAGGGTCCTGTGGCACCTTATAGACTAACAGAGGTATTGAAGCATAAGCTTTCGTGGGTGAATACCCACTTCTTCGGATGCAAGCAGTGGAAATATCTGCCTCTGGACATTTCCACTACTTGCATCCGAAGAAGTGGGTATTCACCCACGAAAGCTTATGCTTCAATACCTCTGTTAGTCTATAAGGTGCCACAGGACCCTTTGTCGCTTCTACAGTTGACAAAGGCACCTATAATTGAAAAGTTGCTTAGGGTCTGTTATCTGCTGTGACTTGGCGGTGCGTAAATGGTTTTGAACCTTTACAAAATAAAGGTAAATGTAAGAGTTAAAAGATTTTTCCACTTGAACTCAGACCAGGAGTTTGCCTTTGCTTTTTCAGTGAATTATTCATAAATGGCTTTGCTACACCTGATTCCTCTTGCTGTTGCATATTCTACAGTTATATAAAGTTATGCGCACTCAGGGAAACAGGTTGAAGCCAGCTGTATGGCCAATTGTGTTTCCATAGATGTGTGAGTTATGTGTGAGAAGTCAAACAATAGTTTGCAAGCATCAGTGTTTCAGGCCGCCTTCTGTACTCATTCCAGCTCCTGCAAACCAGGTGTTCTCCAGAAACATGCAGCAGTAAAAAAAAACCCAAAAAACCCCCCCAAACCCAAGACTCTTCTATGCTCAGTGTGTAGCAGTACCTGACTTGCCACACTGGTGAATATCTCTCCTGTGCCACAATTCCCAGCATTGCTACCTAGGCCGCTCATCTTTCTGCCCTGGATTTATTGTATTAGACAATGTGGGCGAACTGTGTCTGTGCAGTAAAAGATGTATGTGTACTCTGTTTTGGACACTACTACTACTTAGAGTTCTATCAAGGAGAGTTAAATCTCCAGTATGCTGCAGTAAGAAAACAATATATGACCACCCGCTGCAGCAGGAGATTAGCGTGCCACCTTCTCAGTGCCCATGAACACCATGGAAGAAAAGGCCTTTCATTCCTAGCTCTATTCCTCACTCATCATTGTAGTATCCAGATAGTTTACAAACTGTTTATCCATTTAACAAGTATTATTATCCCAGACAGCAGAGCTGGTTGAAAGATGCAGGATGTTTTTCCCCAAAAACCTTTTGTGACAGCTTTTTAACTGGACTTTTGAAACTATGAAAAATGTCACCCTGCTATAAAATGGTCAAAAAACGGCAAACATTTTTAATGCAAAAATGTTCACCTGAGTATCAGCATGTTTTGCCATTGTTACTAGTCAGCATGGTCCAGTGGACAGGGGACTAGCCTAGGAGGCATGAGCTCCATTGTTGACTCTGCCACTGGCCTGCGTGGGACTTTGAGCAAATCACTTCCCCTTTCTGTGCCTGTGTCTGTCTTGTCTACTTAGATTGCATGGTTTTAGGGGCAATGACTGTTTCTTATTCCGTGTCTACAGAGTACGTAAGACAACGGCGCTCTGATCTCTTTTGGGACGTCTAAGCACTACCATAATACTAATCCCCAGGTTACACACAAGAAAACCGAGACACAGAGAGATTTAGTATGTGACTTGTCCCAGGGCACACAGGAAGCTGTTGGGAATAAAACACAGACTTTCAGTCCTATGCTTTAGTGACTAGATCATCCTTCTTCCTTGAGGAAGGGTCCTATTAGAGGGATTCCCATGCAACTATTAGGAGGTATCCAAAAATCTCAGCCCATTTCTATCCATGATGTGTGAGTTTCCATTTCATAATGTACATTCTAAGAGGGCAATGCATCATGTTGCAATGCAACAGAATCTCGTATTAACTCAGCCTCACAGCACGATCATGACTTGATGGTGTAAGGTCTAGAATGAATACAAGACTCTAATTATCCCAAATGCTAGACTTGTGATACTCAGGATTGGCTAATGTATATAGGGGTGGATGGCAACCTTGTGTCTACAGCTAATACAGGTATGTAAAGACAGCCCTGGAAGTGTCTGACTTGTGAGTAAGAACCTCACACCTCTTAATAAAATGTCTTCCCCATCAATTGGCACTATAGAGTGCCATAAAATAATAATATTTTCAAGCTGCACTGAAATCTGTGAGATATGACATTGTATCTATATGTGATGATGATATGTGCGATGTTCATGTTATTTATTTAAATGTGTCCTTCCACTTGGCACATGTTGCACATACAGCCCAGAATCTCTTATCAAGGGTCAAAGAAAAAGGAGACTTTCCAGAACAAACAATCCCCTCTAACCTTAACTCCCGACATCCAAAAAAGAGATGAGCTATGAATTGTGCCTTAGCAGGTAACCATTTCAATAGAACATTGCATGGCATGACATTATCATCAACCCTTCTCCGTGTGTTGGGAGAGATGGTCATCTTATGACTATGGTCACAGTCAAAAGACACATTCTGAGAGCAGAAAAGGAGGGGAAATTTGTCAAATTACTTGCTGCAAAGTGTTTGCTCAGCTGCGTTTTTAATATGCATATGTTGTTTTCTTTACAATTTGATGGTTGATAGAAACGAGCAAGAATCATGAGCACATTATCCCTTATTTGCACACAGGGGTTAAGGACTACCCAGAGCTGAGGGTGAGAAGAAATGCAGCAGGTTTCAACAGCTGGAGATTTCTAGGATTCCAAGGTTCTGCAACGCAAAACATTTGAAAATGTGTAGAGTCACTATACAGATAGACTGAGGCTCTAATCCTGTAAAGGAAACCACCTGCATAGATCTTCATGTCTGGGCAAATAACACTGAAGTCATCAGAGTTCAGCACAGGCATGTGGATCTTTTTGCAGGACTGGGGCCTGAGAGTGTATTGAAAAACTAAAGCGTTCTTCTTAAGAAACTGGGAAATGGGCACAAATTGCCCCATTTTTGTGTCTGGGTGGCGTGATTTAGTTCCAGAGAATTAATAGTCTATCCTTTCCTGAGATTGAGTCTGGAATTATTGGAACTTTCCATGTGTCAGTCGGGGTAAGCTGGTAACTGCACAAGACCTGGTATAGTCCACTAGGGCTAAACTGTCATCATCTTGGTTTATCCAGGGGTTATTTGTACCTTCAACTCTTGACGTTATTGGAGTCCAGGTTTAAAAAGCTGCATTTATTCTAGAGATTTGCTTTTATTACTAAAGGGTCGTTGTGGTCTATCAGAAAATACTAAACCTGGGGGAAACAGTAACTCATGGTGCTGGCTAGAGAGGGACAAGGACGTTAGATCATACTAACTCATCACCCTGGCCAAGCAGAGTACAGATGGTATCCAGTAAGATTCCTCCCGTAACTTGCCAGTGCTTATTGACAGTATTTTTCTATTCCCATCCTTGGCCTTCCCCCAGCTGAGAGTGACTGCCAGTAATGCGAAGATCTGTGAGTGAAATCTGTTTCCATTGGCCAATGGCAAAGCTCCTCTTGACTTAAGTGGGGCCAAGCAGGGTTTCTCCCTACATGCAGTGGTTTGGGGAGGTGGGCGGTGATAGCCTGGTAGCGGTTCGGCGGTGGAGAGGGAGTTCTGAGTTCTAGTGAAGGAGCAGCATCTCACTAGGCCCCAAAGGAATGATTTGGGAGGCCAAGGTTGAATGAAAGATGCCCAGTGCCCAGGATTTAAAAGGTGCTTAAGGAAAAGGTGACTCGCAGTGCCTCAGACCTACTCTGAATGCAGAGAAGCACCAGCCCTTCCCGCTGTACAGACACTGACTTCTCCTTTTGCTTCCCTCAGCTCCCAGCAGCTGCACTTGGACTTTCTAGGTGCCATGGCATTCTCTTCTTAAGTAGCTCTGTCCTTACAGCTGACTGAGAGGGTATGTTTTATCACAGCAACAACATGCTTTGGAGCCTCCTCCCAGCACAGCTGAATACATACTCTCCCTATCCCACCCCAGGCTCTCCATCTTAGACAAGGGGAGGCTTTCATGTGGTTTGCCCCTGACTGACCCGGAAGAGAGTAAGATTCTTCTTTAAAAAACAATAATAAGCAATCATGTTTTCTGGTACCTCTTGCAAATTACAAATGAAATCACAGACATGGGAAATTGGGGCGGGGGATGTGGGGGCGGGAGGGGAGGAAGAACTTGCTAGTGCATTTCCCAGCAGGAAGTTCATCCCTGCTGAGCTCTTCCTGCAGTGTCAAAGGCATATATAAAGCCTCCTAGGCTAGCAAGCAGCTGCTCTAACAAGCATGAGTCAGCACCTGATCTCCAGCAGATCAAGTTTCTGACTCTCCACAGGAACTTTTAACTCTGGAAGAATAACACAGGAAAAAGCCATGCCAGGAGGTGGCATTTGAATGGCATTTCCTTCTCCCTTACCGGCTTTGATCATACAATATGTTACAGAGTGCGAGGCCTGTGCTTGGATCTCGTGGACGGACTTTAGAAAGGAAGGGGAGCTGGTCCCTCCATCACAGGGACAATGATCTACTGAAGACCATGAAAATAGACCGCCAGTTCAACGCTTGCATGGGCTTGTGTGGGCTTCCAAATTGTGGAAGCCAAGCAGGGGTTTGATCAAATCAAAGAGAAGAAAAAGAAAACTACCAGTGATAAAAGATAAGCCCTTGTAGGCATTGCATGGTCAGGGTGAAACTCCAGCCCGATGGACATCAATGGCCAAACTTTCACTGACTTCAGTGGGCCTGGATTTTTCCATATGAGAGAGAGCTATTTTTTTTCTGTAATTGGAGATCCCTGGTTTATCAATGCCTTCATCAGCTCCCATAGGACAAAGAAGACCTTTTTTCCTTCTTCTTCTTCTTCTTCTTTTTCTTCTTCTTCTTCTTCTTCTTCTTCTTCTTCTTCACAGAACAGAGAATATAAATAAAGCTCAACAGAAGCATTGGGCCTGATTCTGATTTCATATACACCATTTACTCTCAGGAATAGTTCCATTGATCTCAGTGGAGACACACTGGTGTAAAACTGGAATAAAGTGAGATCAGAACTGGGCCACGTACATATTGTTTTAATTTTGAGATTTTCAATTTTTTAAAAAAAACCATAACGTTGAGTTGGAATTGTCTAAAAGATAAGGAAATGTGCAATGACAAAGGAGCAAAGTACCTTTAAAATCTCAAAGCAAAACTTCAGCATTATATTAAAGGCATTTGCTGCATTTAATTGGAATAATTTGTATCTGATTATTTTTGCAGCTGGTTGGTGTGATTGTAAAGCTAATGAACTGTTAAGGTGGCTAGAGCTTTTCATATAGGCTTTTAAAAATATTGCTATTTAAATTTAAATACATTAAATAATACAGAGAAGAGAAAGGACCTGATTCTTCTGTAATACCAGTTTTACATCACTGTAAGACAACTGACTTCAGTAGAGATGCTCTTGATTTACACTAATGTAAATGAGAGAGGAATCAGGTTGTTGGTCATCTTTGCAATTAAATGTAGTAATTACAATATATTTATACAGTAGATGAGTTTTTGGTTTTGGTGCATCAGTTCAAATACAAGACCCTGGTGTGCACAGTCAAATAGGTTAGCCGGGAAGCCAGTACAACATCAAAAATCTTGATTTTTAAAAAGCCCTGGCGGATTCAAGAGATCATTAGTTCATAGTCTCATGGGCAGAGGACAAAAACTTTATTGCCAACATTTGATGTGCTTTTCGGGCATAAGATAATTGACACTGTAGTAATTACACGACCTATGCACAAGGAATCTAGAACAGAAGAAATATTATAGCAAGAATGTCAGAGTTACTGCCATTGCAAGTGGAAGAGAATCTTAGAATTCAAACAGAAAGAAGCTGGTGATCTTCCTAAGAAACCGCTATATCATCCACCCCAAGGGGTTATATCAAAGCTGCCTCTGTGGGTCACTCCCACAGAAGGAATAGAAATCACTAAACAAAACCAAAGAAGACACTGCTTCCCTGTTTCTTCAGGACATTCAGAATTCTATTTGCAATGCTTGGATCATGAGGAAGTGACATGCGCCACCCAGACACTGACAAAGTAAAACACACAGAGCAGCAGACACGGGTTCCATGTGGCACATTCCCCTCAGGCCATTGGAAAAGGCGCTTTTTTGAGAACAGGAAGTGGCTTTGTGATAAGAAAGCCACTGAGATTCAGAGACAGTAGTCATTGTCATCTGTCTAGCAGTTTCAGCTCATCTGTCCTAACCTCCTTCCTATGTGTATGTTGTTTTCATTGGCAGCTTTAGCGTGTGTGCTTGGTTTTGGTTTATTATGCTTTTAGTGTTTGAAAATCAAACACTGGAAATAAAGTCAGTCTCAGACTAGCACACTTTTAGTATGTTCGTTGCCCCAGCAGCATACCCCCGCCCTCATCATCTTTTCTCCACTTGCCAATTCCTAGGCCTGTGCTCAGGGAACTTTATGCTTCATAAAACTAACTTCAATAAAATAGACTCTTGATGTGATAGTGTAATCATATCCCAGGGGATGGCTGAGAGCAATTGTATTTTAGGTTGTTGTTAAGGCATTTGTGATCTGAACATTGAAGAGAGAGGGAGTTCTATCAACACCTGGGCTTTAGAGTGAGGTTCTTGGTGATGGACTTCATGCCAATGCACCAGGGGCAGGCACGTGTACATACTGTATAAGAACATACCAAGTGGTGTTGTCAAGATGACACACTTGTATAATTGTATACCCTGCCATTTGGTTATGCCTTATGTGGAACACCCAATAGCTTCTATTGTACTTTACTGCTTGGGTCCTAGAAACAACAGTGCTGGGAACATTAGAAATGCCTTCAGTAGGTAGATAAATACAGAAAATGTTCAATAATGAGGATCCTTTGACTTACAAAGTCAATTTGTTCTCTGAATGTACTCAATATAGTCATATAAGAGAGGTTTCTTTGAATCATATTGATTGTACTGGCTTATTGTTACCTGAATCCATTCACATGTTTTTTCTCACTTAAGAGATTTATTCCTTCAGCTCATTAATTGCATTCACTCCAGGTGATACATACATGGACTGTAACTTCATTAAACAGATTATTGCTGTATCAGATGTCCACTGAACAGCGTTTTGTATTCAAAGGTTGGAGTGGGAATGTAAGGGCTAATCCAAAGTCCAGTGAAGACAAAGGAAAGACTCTCTATGGGCATCTTTCCATTGGCTCATGGAGTCTCTCCATTGACGTCAATGGGTTTTGGATCAGGCCCTTATTCCCTGTCATTTTGTCCTTACCCATAAATGAACAAATACATATGCAATGTATAAACCCATGCTACTTTAGGTTTCTGATTGTCTGAGCATCTCCGCTGCGAAGTATTATTTTTTCAGTCCTTATAAAAAGCAAACTAAAAAGAAAAAACTAACTTTTTTGTGCCAAACATTTGTCTGTGAGTCAGGATGTTGATATTCTTCATCTTCTGTTTCCTTTCCTTGGAAACCACCTTGTTCTAAGATGGTCTGAAATCTCAAGAAGCATTTTTATTTTGGGTGGCAGTAGAGGATCAAAAGTCATCATTCAGCAAGTATCACAGTAAAAAAACCATACACTGTATAAGAAGGAAGGAACGAAGCTGTGGTGCTCAAGATACACAGAACCTTTCCATTTGTCTCATGTTGTGTTCAACCTGCTGCTTTTAACCCGGCCTCTGTGCAAGAACAACCTGCATGTACAGAGGAGACTTTGACTTTGTGTGAAGATAAGATTTACATAGTGGGTTTCCACATAGCTCCTGAGTTAGTATTGTTCATCTAGGGAGCCTAACTGCACCATCCCTGGCCACTCTGTTAATTTAGACACTCTATATTTATCATGCAGCATTTGCTTTGCTCTGGTGTGAGGCATCGACCATTTGCTTGAGAGTGTTGGGCGGCTAGTGTTAAGCGCTAATGATTCGTTAACTTGTCTGCAAATCTTACAGTACGTCATGGATCTGTTCAAGCTGAGCAAGTCCCCATCATTTTATTAAAAGATTGTCATTCACGTGTTAAAAATAAATATATTTTTGTGTGATGTTGGGGGCTTTTTGTTTTTCTGATCCAGTAATAAACAGCAACAGCAAAAAAAGTACAAATAAATGCAGAAATGGGAGTCTTGTTTGTCAATCATGTACTCGAATTTTATTTTCAACCTTTTGATTAGGCAAAATATTTTTTTAACCTCCATGATATATTGAGCCCTACTCTGGCAAACACTTATTACCAGGCATACTGCTCACTATAGTAAATAATCCTATTGAAGTAAGTGGGTCTACAGTACTACATTGTCAGCCATAAGCATTCAAATCACGAATCAGGTCCCCAAAATCATGAAATTTTTAAAAATAATTTGGGAGGGGTTGTTTTTAATTGCCTTCTGCTTTCCTAACCAGGCACTTGGAGCATATTTTCAGGCTTTTCTCTGCTACCATGAGGGCTAGAAATGTATTTTTAACAATGAAAGCTTGGATTCTCATTTTATCACTTGCCTCAGGGAGTGGGGCTTTAAGAAAACCACCAGATATTATGAGAATCATGGTAAAATTACGAGAGTTGGCAACACTGCATTACTAACCAGTAATGGGAGGAATGGGACCTGGATTTGTAGTCCAGAAAAACAAACGGCTGGACAGATAAATATATGAAAATTCAATTTTTTCATTGGGTTTTCACATCTTTCGTTAGTGTTTTTTTGCCAGAAGCTGTGAAGAATCTTTTTTATTCCCTCAATATTTTGCATATGTTTGCACACTTACTTTGTTTGTTTATTAAAAGCTGAATGGGAGAAAATGGGCTAGATTCTGCTCCATTAAACCTGCTCAACTCCATCAGCTTCACGGAGTTGTGGGGGAGTGACAGAGCATGGTGACAAAAACCTGCTTATTGTAGTTCAGTAACAGATGCTAGAAAAATTGTAGAGAGTAAATATTTAACCATAATAGTAGGAAATTGCCTTTCTTTAACATTCAACCCTCGGTCCCAATCTTACACCCTTTACTCCCGGGAGTAGTTCTTGCACATCAGGTAGTCCCATTTGAAGTCTGTGGCACAACTTGTTTGAGTAAGCGTTGCAGTAAGACAAAATAATAAAGTGAAAAAATTGCCTTGGCTTTCGCAGGGTTTGAAAAATTATTTTCAATGTAAACAACAAAAAATGCTTGGTGTTTTTTGTTGTTGTTTGTTGATTTGTAGCTCCTCTGCATATGAGTCACTTGTCCTCGCTGCCTCCAAGACTGGATACTGTTGACATGCAGTCTCCGAGAATACCTGGTAGAAAACGAGGAAGACCCCCACTCCATTCTACTCCGATGAAAATGGCTGTTCACAATCTCTATTCAGCGCCGTCTGGTTCCTTGCCGGTAGTGAAGATCCCAAAGAAGAGAGGAAGAAAACCCGGGTACAAGGTACATATACTCAACCCTGCCATTCCCCAGGTTCCTTTGCCGTTAATGATTGTGTCTGATGCTTTAGGATATAGTACAATAGGCATGAAATTTGAAATGTAAGATAAATGCATCAAAGGCCTTTGTGGTGCAATGCAATAATAAAACAAGAACTAAGCTTCTCTTCAAGTAATTCATCAAACTGATAAAAAATGGGGGGAAGTTGCAAAAATGTTGAAAATGTTTTCATTTGGGAGTATTTGAAAATAACTTATTTTTCAAAAAACAATTGTGACATTTTATCCACATTTTTGAGTGTTCTGATTTTTTTCTTCCCTCATCTACTTATTTTTCCTTTTCAACAAAAGAGAAAAAGAACGAGAAAAGAGAGAAGAAATGGGAAATTGGGTGAAAAAATAGAAGCTTTAATTAAAATAACTTGAAATTTGGGGAAAATGGTGTTTTTTTAAAAGAAATGTGTATTTTTGGAGAAAAGGCCATTTTTCAATGACATTTTTTTGTTTGAAAAATGGTGACCAGCTCTCAATGTTATGCATTACAGCTAGGATTCCAGGGGAGTGCACTGACAAATCTCAGAGAATTTGGAGTTTAGAGTGTTCCCAGACTGAGACTCCTGAAGACGGAGCGTGTCTCTATCCACAAGACAATATCAGCACAGGCAGGAGCAGTGCCAGCTTCCCCAGGCTTCAAACCTGACCTGGAGGAACCTCCTCTCGGAATAGAAGGATAGTTCACTTTCACTTTCCATGCCTTCAGCATCTCTGCTGAGGCTGCCAGCTGTGCTGCTAGTTTGTGTCATGGGGACACTTGCCAAGTCGCAATTGGACTGAGACCACAGACTTCATTTCATCTAGGTGAGGAGAGAAGATTTAAAACCAGTCACTGGTAGTGAACTGGAACATTATGCTTTAGGGTATGTCTACACTAGAATTGCAAGTCAACCTATATTAGGTAATTACAGCCACCACAGTAATTACTGTAGAGGTCCATGTCTACACTAACCTCTTTGGGTCTGTAGTGCGCATCCTTACCAGGAGAACGTCCACTGACCTACGAGGTGCAGTGTGGGGAGCTGAGAGCCTGGGCTCTCAGCTCTGCTGGCAGCTAAGCCTGGCTGCCCCACAGGCTCCCAGGCTCCCAGCAGGCGGGCTGCCCTCCCGCCCTCCGCTCCCCGTTCCCCATCAGGAGGAAGCCTCCCGGGGCTTCTCGCTCTGACTCCCAGCTGGGAGCGGAGTCTGGCCGCCCAGCTCGCCAGAGGCGTTGGGGGCAGCGGGGCTCTAGCCGCCCAGCTTTCTTGTCAATTTCATGGCTCCAATGTAAGTAACGTAGTGTCTACACAGATGCTGCCTCACCCTAACTAACCGACATAAGCCCTATGCCTCTCGTGGAGGTGGAGTTATTATGTCGCTGTAGTAGGGCACTTACATTGGCGGGAGCAAGGCTGTAGTGTAGACACTGACATAATGAGGTCGACATAAGCTACCTTATGTCAACCTAACTATTTTGTGTAGACCAGGCCCTAGTGAGGACAGCCTCATCTTCTTGCTCTGAAGACAGTAGACCAAATTCTGCTCTGAATTGGCGGGAGAGGATTTGGGCTGCTGGTGATTATCAAATGTAGGTCTTTATCGCTTCTCCTGCCAAGGAAGAAGCTGCGTGTTTGTAGCTAGCCACCAAGCTGTGCAGTGGGAAGAGCATGAATAAGGTGTTGTGGCAAGGAGAATGTATTCTGAAGAGTAAACAAGCTAGTTAGTCAGGTGGGTGTTGTTGGCAGCAGATTGCTCTGTTGTTTTCTCAGTGCATATTTGAAGGCAGGTAGGTGTATAATGCATGTTTGTTATTCATCTTACTTTATTTTACCCTGACAATTATAGACATGCAGCCTGTTTCTGAAAGATTGCAAATTGACAAAAGTTAGAAAATAATAAACTGCTAAAGATCCTAAACAGAAAATACAATGACTCCTGTGAACAGGTAGTGCCTTTTCCAATCTTCCTTAAAACAAGGCCCAAACGCTGATTAAGTCTCTTCCTGGGAAACTCTTCTTGCACCATCCTCTTCTGGGATTTTGTCTTAACAAATACATTTACAATAACATAAGGTTCACCTCAAGCTTTCTTTCCAGGTCTGGCTGCTTCTCGAGCTCCCTCTTCAGGGCTGCTCAGCCCTCGCCTTACATTCTCTCTGCTCAAACTGCATCCGCTTCTCTTATATCCAGGTGGGTTAATGAGCCACTTGGCTCTGTGAATCAGGAGAACCCACTCAATCCTTTCCGAGCACAGCCAACAAATGATAACAGGACCAGGTAACATTGCTAGCCTGTTACACCTACACACTAAAGATCCCACCTACAGTAGGAAATCCTTTGTCTTCTAAGCCTCCCCAAGGCTTCCTGAATAATGTTCTTCAACCTCTCATTACATGTGCCTCTTCTGTTATTTAACACTGAGAGACCTCAATCAAGCAGCAGCCCCATTGAGGGCACTGTGGTGTATTGGATCCTCCTAGGGTCCTGTCTAGCCACAGGTGTCCAGCCAGCAGCAATCAGCCGTGCGCTCTGCTGCCTGCTCCTCAGACCCACTGTTGCAGGAGGCTGCCCTCAAACCACTGGGCCTGGCAAAAATCCAAGCATCCTGTCTTAATCTGAAACTGCCTGTTTTTAGCCCCCCGCCCCATCCCTTTGATGGCCCCTCTTATCCAGTCTCCCCCCTCTTTGCCATGTTCTACCTTGTTCCTATGACTATGAGTGGCTATATAATATTTAAAAAACAACGAGGAGTCCGGTGGCACCTTAAAGACTAACAGATTTATTTGGGCATAAGCCCTTAAGGTGCCACCGGACTCCGCATTGGTTTTGTGGATAGATTAACACGGCTACCCCTCTGATACTAGATCAGGGGTTGGCCACCTTTCAGAAGGGGTGTGCCGAGTCTTCATTTATTCACTCTAAGGGCTGGTCCACACTAGGAGGGGGGGTGATCGATCTAAGATACGCAACTTCAGCTACATGAATAACGTAGCTGAAGTCAAATATCTTAGATCCATTTCAAAAGTACTTACCGCTGGTCCACACCACAGCAGGCAGGCTCCCCCGTCGACTCCGCTTACTCCTCGCATGGAGCTGGAGTTCCGGAGTCAACAGGGAGTGGCTCTGGGATCGATTTATCGTGTCTAGATGAGACACGATAAATCAATCCCAGAACATCGATCACTACCTGCCGAATCAGGCGGGTAGTGTGGATGTAGCCTAATTTAAGGTTTCGCGTGCCAGTAATATATTTTAACGTTTTTAGAAGGTCTCTTTCTATAAGTCTTTAATATATAACTAAACTATTGTTGTACATAAAGTAAATAAGGTTTTTACAATGTTTAAGAAGCTTAACCTAAAATTAAATTAAAATTCAGAGCCCCCTAGACCAGTGGCCAGGACCCAGGTAGTGTGAGTGCCACTGAAAATCAGCTCGCAAGCCACCTTTGGCACCTGTGCCATAGGTTGCCTACCCCTGTACTAGATAATACTTAGTCCTGCCATGAGTGCAGGGGACTGGACTAGATGACCTCTCGAGGTCCCTTCCAGTCTTCTGATTTTATGATTCTATGACACCTTCCTCATCCTCCCCATCCATCCATCTTGCCCTCCCTTGCCAGACTTTGCCTTACTAGGTGTGAAGAATTTTTTTCTCCTTCATCCCATACTAATCTTACCATAGCACCTTGCACCCTCTCCAGTGCCTCTCTTTCCGCCTGCTGATACTTTCTCCTTCCGTTGCTGTTTTCTCCCTGCCCTCACCACTCATCCAACACCTGGGTTTTCATTGTCCCCTCATGCGATTGATTCAGATTTTTAAGTGTCCATCCAGAGTTCCAGGTGCTGCGCACGCATGGACACTAAAAACAGATTCACCAATGGCTAGAGAACATCTCCCAAGTCCTTTACGCAGTTCCCATAAAAAATGTTCCCATTCACCTTTTAAGATTTCACATTAGTAACATCCTTGTGAATAATGTAAGCGAATGACAAAGTAGCATTAAACACACATCTAGCTCAATTACAGGCTTTGGTGTCTGCTATGGAAATACTGAAGGATTCTATAGTAATCATCCAAAATACTGTAGCAATATCATTACAAATAGTGGTATTTTGAACAATTACTGTAGGATGTTGTGGTTTATTTATTATAATACGCGATAACTAGTGTATTTTCCGATACACTATTTATTGTTTTATTTAAGAGTTATTATTTATGTGATGCCAAAAGGGTGCATAATAAATGCCAGTGTATTATGTCAGTACACTGGAACTGGAACTTTTTGATTGCTTTACGCTAAGTATTTATTAGTAGCAACATTTGCACCCTTGCAGTATGTTTATACCCAAAATCTCCAAATGCTTTCCAGTGCTTGGATAATAATAACTCTGCTTTACAGATGGGGAAACAGAGTCACAAGCTGATTAAATTATTTGTCCAAGTGGCACAACAATTTTGTGTGCAGAGTTGGAAACAGAACCCAGGTCTCCTGCTGCTACCACTACAGTAGTTGGCTCCCATTTCTTAGTACTGTAGCATTGCATTTTAACTTTACTCTGAAAATGTTCTGGGGAATCTATTTCTTCATCCCCGTCCTTCCCCTCCTCAGACTGTAGTTTTACCAAATACAGAACCCTTTCAGCAAAGAGAAGGAAACAGTAACAGGATCTGAAACAATGAAACTGCAAAGTGAGTAGCAGTGGCCCTGCAATTATGACATATACAATGTAACCAATCCAAATGTTGTTTAAAAAAATTGGATCTTCAATGCCTCCAACCCTATTGAAGAGAGAGTTTTGTCCCCAAGAGATGTAAAGCATTGCTGCAGCCAAAAGAAATCAAATAGATTTGTTTCAAATCATCTTTATGTACTGATTCTCCAAGGCACTGAACACTCTATTTATTATACGTATTTGTCTGGCTTGCATCACTGCAGTAAATACACCATCTTTAATGTATTTATCCTCACAACACTGCTGTGAAGTAGGGAAGTGGCAATAGGCCCATTTCACAGATGGGAAGCGGAGGCACAGAGCGGCTAAGTGATTTGCCCATGATCACACAGACAGCCTCTGGAGGAGCAGAGAATTGCACCCGGGTTTCTCAAGTTCTAGACTAGTGCCTTAACATTCCTTTATTTCTCTTTCCAATCTCCATTCACTTGAGTGGGAGTTGGGGAGACTCATTATTTTGTCCAAGTCCTCAGCACTTTCCATGCAGTGACACCTTCAGGGACAGATCCTTAGCTGTATAAATTATCATAGGCCCATTGATCTGCTCCTCCATTCTGACTGAGCATCAATAAGAGTTTTACATAATTAGCAGAGGATGGTCTGGCAAAAAACATTCCCTCTCCTGGGTCTCAGTGGCTCCACATTTCTTGGCAGCATTAGGAGAAGAAAGAAAAGCAATGAATTGGAGATCATTCATTATTTATGGGATCTGCTTTAACGCAATCATTTCTGCCCTCCAGTGTGTGTGACTGGCATCTGTAGGGACAATGCTATTTCTTGATGCGGGAAGGACAGAAATAAGACATCTTTTTCTAGCTGCTGGCTTAAGTTTCTGAAGTTGACATTCACAATCTGTAACATTCAACACATCTGGCCTCATGCTATTTATTTGCTTTATAAGATTTGCGCACCAAAGCAATGTTTCTGCTAAGACTCTGTGTATACGGTGTCCTCTGCTGAAGTGCGCTGCTCTCAATAAAAACACACTCTGAGCGCCAGTCAAAGATTACATCTTGTGATGCGTAGCTCTTGCTTGATTTAATTAGCTCACAAATTGTATGACTTTCTGATACCATGAGACTTCTATGCATTTTTAAAAGCGACTCCATGCCCAAATGGCAGACAATCAACTTCTATATAGCAACCAGCGAGCTGCATTATTACAGAACAGATGGACAAATGCTTTCTGAATTTTAGCAAACTATGAATTTACAGCCTGGATTTAAATTTATTTTTGACTGAGATTTGAACAACAAAGACATTTTATCATACACAATATAGAACCTAATGACCCATGGACTTTTTTTACACAGACAGCTATTTGCTTTTAGTGTCAACGTGTTTCGAAGGTCCCATGCCCCATGTCAACATGCCCCATCATCAAGTGAAATTTTCTCCCTGAGACACTGCTCGTTCTGCATCACTCTTGTTCTAAGATTTCATCAGATGTTTTCCTCCTGTTCTAAATGCTTTTTCTTTGATTGTGAGGTCTGTTGCTGTAAATTCTTATCTCAAATAATGTATAGGGTTAAACAGGTTCTGATATGTCTCACTTTTTTTGCCCTTGACATATTGCCCTTTCACTTAACAGGAACAAGTACCCTATTGGGTGTAGTCTCTTTGTACTGCTGTCCTAGTCACTGTATAAACATAGCAGAAGTGATGACTAAGCTACATTAAATCTCCATCCTTAGAGATTTTTAAGGCCTGGTTTGACAAAGCCCTGGCTGGGATGATTTAGTTGGGGTTGGTCCTGCTTTGAGCAGGGGGTTGGACTAGATGACCTCCTGAGGTCTCTTCCAACCCTGAGATTCTATGATTAAAGCTGTGATGCAACTCATGACAAATAATGGAATGAGGAGTTAATGCTGACACTTGACCCATCACTCGTTCCAGGTCCATGGGGTATTACTACAGTATATGGTAGGGTATGTTTCCAGTAGGGCTGAGTGAATGTCTGATTTTTTTTAGGAAGGTTGGTGGGGAGGGGTCACAGACCTAACCAAAAAATTCGATTGAAAAATTTGGTTCAGTTTGAATTGAAACTGAATTTTTCCTGTTTTTCTTGCTGAAATGATAAAAAAAAACATTTCAGGTTGAATGAAATGTTTTGTTTGACCTGAAACAAATGTTTTTCAGGTTTTTGTTTCATGTCATTTTGGGGGTATTTTTCATCCTTTTTATTTGCTTGTTTGTTTTAAAGAAAGTAGTTACATTTCAAAATGAAACATTTTGAAACAAAGTCAAAATGTTTTGTTTCAAAACGGCTGAAACAAACTGTTTTGACTTAAAAAAAAAATTTGTTTTCCCTGTACAAAATTATTCACCTGATTCAATCCCAAATCCGCAAATAGTTTTGGCGTCCGAAAAACACACTTTTCATCTAATTTGCTATTCGCTGAAAAAATGTCTCCCAGCTCTAGTTTTCATTACCTTCTGGTTGGAGACCTCTGGCAATATCTCTAGTTTGTGTAACAAGCATAGGCCCTGATTCCACAGTCAGATTTACAAAGGTGGACCCTTAACCTACTTAGTCAATGACTCTCAGTCTCATTGACTTCAGTAAGCCTACATGTGGGAATGGGGTACCACCTTGGGGAACCAGTTGCAGGATTACAGCCTTAGAGCCCAGTTCTGCAACCTTTCCTGATGCTGAATAGTACTTATTCATGTGTGTGATCTCATTGAAACCAACAGGACAGCTCATGAGTATAAGTACTACTCAGTGGGAGGCAAAGTTGCAGAAACAGGCTCTTTCTATTACTTAGAAGGGGGTATTAATTTGCTTCCCTTGTTCTTCTTCAAAGAGTAGGAATTCCTAGAGTGAAAATGTGTCACAGGCGTGTCCGAAGTGAATGCCAGAAGTGTAGGGAGGATGGTCCCTCGGGAAGGGTTCTGGACTAAGACTCAGGAGACCCAGGTTTAATTCTCTGCTATGCCACAGCCTTCCTGTGTGACCTTGGGCAAGTCGATTAGGGTAATACTTTCAAAAGTACCAAAGTGACATAGCAGCCTAAGTTCCATTTTCAAAAGCCACTTAGGATCTGAAGTCTCACTGAAAGGCAATGGAACATAAGGTATGTTTACACTGTAATTACATTACACTGTGACTGGCCCATGCCAGCTGATTCGGGCTGCAGGGCTGTTTCATTGTAGTGTAAACATTTGGGCTCAGGCTGGAGCGCTGGCTCTAGGACTCTGCAAGGTGGGAGGGTCCCAGAGCTCCGGCTGCAGCCTGAGTCCATAGGTCTACACCACAATTAAACAGCCCTTCAGCCCGAGGCCAAATCAAATCAACCTTGACCCGAATCAGGTCAACAGTCTAATTGCAGTGTAGACATACCCTAAGGCTTCTAATTGCCTAGATCACTTTTGAAAATGTCACTTAGCCTCCTAAGTCATTTAGGCATTTTTTAAAATGTTACCCTTAGTCTCTCTGTGCCTCAGTTTCCCACCTGTAAAATAGGCATAATAGCACTTCCCTACCTCAGAGGGGAGTTGCAAGGATAACATGTTAAGGATTGTGAGGTGCTCAGATACCATGGCTGGAGGGCATATAAGTACCTCAGATAGACAGACAGACTGTTGACAAAATAGATTGCATGCTTTTGTATGTGTAGACTTTTTAGGTGAAATCCTGGGCCCAGTGAAGTCAAGGATAAAACTCCCCCTGATTTCTATGGGGACAGGATTTCATCCTTTGTGTACAAAGGACCCAGTCCTATAAAGATTACTCAAGCTAAACGTCCATTGGTTTCAACTGGTCAGATCCTGGCCTCGTTAAAATCAATGGCAAAACATTAGCTAATTCCCCCGGCACAGCTTTTGAAAATTTGCTCCTATCTGCTAAACATAAGCAACAATACATATTTTGGGCCAGATCCTCAGCTATGTCTTTGTTGTGATTGCGCACGTGAGTGGGCCAGAGGAGGGGAGCGTACTGCAGGTGGCTTTCTGTCAACAGTGCAAGATAGAGAAGTCTGAAGGCTGCTCTAATCTGTATTGGCTGGATTGGCTCAGGATCCATTGAAGCATTATACATTGTGACAGAGAATCTGCCCAGAAAACTAAGAATGCCTTCCCTCTCTTTTGGTCTTAATTCTCAGCATATGGTGGCATAAGTAATGGGTTAGCTATATTAATAAAACACCCCGTGGCTCAACCCAGTGCCTTTCTTTAAGGCTAAATGTACAGTACCACTTATGTAAAACGCTCACTGACATCAATGACACTTATGCGTGAATAAGAAACATACGATCAGGGCAAGGATCTAATTTACATATTGTATCATCCATTGGATTGGTTTAACTACTGAACATTCTGCCCCTGAATCATTTGCTCTGACATTTCCACTACCCCGTTGTCATAGTGGTTGGGGCATGGTTAGATATACTCCCGCGAATCATTCATGAGCTTTCATTTTGACTCTGTGCATAAAACATATTTGAATGATTTACAGGGAGGATTTTCCATATATTCTACACCATTTCAACACATTTGCTCTGACTGTCTGGCTGTCTCTGTTTTTCATTTTTCTTCCATATCTGCAGTCTTTTCTTCACAAACTCACAGTCCGTCATGGGTTTGGTTAGCTTTCCAATAGAACAGAGTCGGCCCAAGAAAGGAAGAGTGTTGGTATTAAATATTCAGAGACTCATGGACAGCAATAACTCAGTCTCCAAAGGCATTTAAGATTCAGCAGCACTGTTACTATATCATCTCCTGTAATCCTGACATTACTTTATTATGGTCTAAGTATAAAATTCCCTCCTTCCTTCCCCCTGGAAGTAGCATTTATTTGTACATGGATGCTTTAGTGCAAATTCAGTTTTAATTAGATTTGCAGAAAACTGTTCACTGAAACTGAAAGAAGAGGCTTCCAAACTAGCGAGCTCATAGCGGTCTAGTACCCTGTTTATTTGCTCTTGAGCACCAGCCTAAATGCACCGACTAGGATGAAGATGCAGAAGAAAATGTAAAAGAAGTCCAAGAATGTGCCTTTAAAGATGAATAAGCTGACAGATCTTCAGTGCCCACCTCACAAAGGGCTCCTGTTAAAGTGATTCAGGAGGCTTGAGTTCTTGAGGGCTGTGGGGGGACTAGAGTGTGTGAGTCAAGTTTGAGGCCAGCCTGCTGTGAGTCACTAAGAAGGACAAACAGCCAAACCACAAATAAAGTACCACTTTTAGGTTCCCCTTCTCCAAAACAAAAACAAACCAAAATTGGACTGAGTAGGGTTTCCAACCCTCCCGGATTGGCTGGGAGTCTCCCGGAATCGGAATCAATCTCCCGGTGGCTACTGAAACCACTCTGGAAGATTTTAATAGCCACTAAAAGTCCGGTCTGTGGCACAGCAGGGCTAAGGCAGCCTCCCTGCCTGTCCTGGCTCCATGCGGCTCCCGGAAGTGACCGGCATATCCCACTGGCTCCTAGGCACAAGGGCAGCCAAGGGCGTCTCTGCACGCTTCCCTCACCCCGAGCGCTGACTCCGCAACTCCGATTGGCCGGGAACCACAGCCAATGGGAGCTGTGGGGTGGTACCTGCAGGCAGGGGCAGTGCACAGAGCCACCTGGCTGCCCCTGAGCCTAGGAGCCGGACATGCCAGCTGCTTCCGGGAGCCGCCTGAGGTAAGCGTCACCCGGAGCCTGCACCCCTCACCACACCTCAACCCCCTGCCCCAGCCCTGAGCCCCCTCCCACACCCTGAACACTTTTCTGCACCCCAACCCCAAGCCCAGAGCCCACACCCAAACTGCCTGCCCCAGCCAGTTGAAAGTGAGTGAGCGTGGGGGAGAGCGAGATGGAGGGGGGGGGGAATGGAGCAAGCAGGGGAGCGGGGCCTCAGGGAAGGGGTGGGGCAGGGGCATGGCAGGGGCGGGGCAAGGGTGTTTGGGTTTGTGCAGTTAGACAGCTGGCAACCCTAATTGAGAGAAGGAGCACAGAACTCCAGCGTGAGGGACACTGTAAGTTTCGTAGCATCAACCCACACTACCACGGATAAACTAACGGTTTCACTTTCTGACTTACCACATTTTACAACCCCAAAACCAGCTCCAGCGTAAGACTTTCCAACGCTTATCCTCCCCCCGCCGCCATTGATTTTAATGGTTTAAAAATCACCAGTGGCTCTCTGCAGACTTTCTCAATTCTAATTTTAACGCCCAAAGGTTCTCTAAGTGTTGAACTGAGCACAATGCTGCTAGAGAATGGACCAGAATGAATCCCCTGACCTGCCTAGCTCCCTGCAGGCCTGACCTGTGCATTGACTTAAATCAGGAGCTGCCATTTTTATAAGCTGATATCACAGCACATTTAAAACTGGTGAAGGAAATGCTTTTTAAAACAATGAACAATTAGCCTGTGGAGCTCATTGCCACAAGATCTTATTAGGACCGATAGCTTAGACACTTCAGAAATGGATTGAACAATTAGGCCCTGATTCAGCAAAACACTTAACCAATTCTTAACTTTAGCATATGTTTAAACCCCCTCTTCCTCCATTGACTTAAGTGCCATTAATCATCTTACTTGTTTATAAAACACCAGGCACCCCTCTAGTATTATATATGGATCATTATTTATCGTAATAAATAATGACACAACTAACATCACAGTAACCCATTTAATCAATGAGTTAGTTGAGTCACTGTACAAAATGCTAATATACAATATTTCATGCTCACACTTGCACATCCTGCTGTCCCATGAACCTGGCCAAAAAAAAAAAAGAGTAGGAAATAGTAACTCTGCAATCATCTCATAAATATTTCAGCTCC
Source organism: Chelydra serpentina (assembly GCA_037349315.1). Lineage (NCBI taxonomy): Eukaryota > Metazoa > Chordata > Testudines > Chelydridae > Chelydra > Chelydra serpentina. The sequence goes on from JBAIAC010000010.1 coordinate 54,751,799, forward strand.
TTTGAATGCGCTAGTCAGTCCCATGGTTTTGATTTTGCACCAAGGGCCACTAAGAATACCAAATTCAGGGGCTTTTGCTTTGTGTCTTCACGATAGGACTGAATGAAAAGTAACCGCAGTAGTATTATTGTTCTATAGTACCACAAATGAGCTTGTCTCTCTCCAGCTAGCAAGGAGATGAAGTCCCTGCCTTAGAACGCTCACAGTCTAATCAGACAACAGAGGGGGCTGGAGTACAAGAAAGAGCACAGTGACTGACTGATGAAGTTTAGATTTGATTTTATTAGGTACATATTGTATCAAGCATTCTGGAGCAAGTCCCCCTCGAGGGAAGGACTAGGTTTTAGAAACCTCATGAAGAAGTGTGTTTTAAGGAGGGGCGATTGGCTGTATGTCAGGCTGGGTCAGGTAGATAGTTCCAACGGAAATGTGCCAACTGCAACAAGAAGTTGTTTTTTTTATTGAGCACATAAAAGTATTTGCTTTGAGGGACGGTGAGGTGGCCTGGCCTGGCCTAGTGGATAAATCCCTGGCCTGGGAGGCATGGGTTCTAGTCTCAGCTCTGCTGCTGGGTGACTATGGGCCAGTTGCTTCCCTTCTCTGAGTCTCAATTTTTTCCACTGTAAGAACAGCCCTACTAGGGCTGACCACTAGTCCATCTAGCCCAATAAATTATCATCTGACAGTGGCCAATGCCAGGTGCTTCAGAGGGAATGCAAAGACCAGGGCAATTATCAAGTGATCCACCCCTTGTCATCCAGTCCCAGCTTCTACCAATCAGAGGGACACCCAGAGCATGGGGTTGCATCCCTGACCATCTTGGCTGATAGCCATTGATGGAACTATCCTCCATGATGTTATCTAATTCTTTTTTGAACCCAGCTATACTTTAGGCCTTCGTGGCATCCCTGGCAACGAGTTCCACAGGTTGGTTGTATGTTGTGTGAGGAAGTAATGAGAATGATACCCATCTCTTCTGTAAAGTGCTTTGAGACCTACTGATGAAAAGCGCTATATAAGAGCTAGATGGTGGTATTATTACACGACTGAGCTCAAGAGATGCTGAAGCAATAATTTTGCTGAAGCAATAATTGGAATGAGTCTGTATTTGGGACATGATCCAAAGTCAATGAAATACAATGGAAAGACTTTTATTGATTTCAGTGGATTTTGGATCAGACTCCTGATCCAGCTGTTTTTACCACGGTGATGAAACAAAGTGGTGACTGTTTTAGGCATTTGCGACCATTGGCAGATACCCATCTTACCAATAAATTGTTGGACAAGACAAGTCTTTATCAAAGAGTGTCTGGCTCTCCACAAGATCTTGGTCACGGTTTGGGGAAGTAATCGACTTCCTTAGAACCTAAAGGATGCTTTGCACACCTTTGCTGGTCTGGGTGAAGGTTTGTAGGCAGCGACGTCCCTTATAATGAGTATGGACGTGAAAGCTGTTTAATTTTCCCCAAACCATTGTTCTGTAGCATTCTGTAGTTTGTCCATTAAAAACAAAGAAAAATCAGTTGTAAGAAGAACATCTTGAACTGGCTGATGTAGAATGTGGAATTCACCATTTCGTGTGCTGGAGAATAGCCAATATTCAGACATTTGCTCTTGAAGCTTATCACTATACCAAAAGAAAAAATGAGGGTAATGCTTTCAGGACCCATATAGCATCATGCCAGTACTCTTTAATTACAAGGTAACCAGTCATCATTTGATTGGATAGACATTGCCAGGTATTGTCAAGGCAATCACACTGTATTATTACACAATAATACTCATGGTGCTTATGGGTATGTCTACACAGCGAAAAAAAAAAACTTCTCCCCTTGCCAACCTTCAGAGCCCTCTCCAGTCCAAGCCTGACCATCTATTAGCCCTGTAGTGTGAGACCTGTGAGCCAGAGTCAGTTGACCTGGGCTCTGAGACTCACTGCGGCAGTTCTTGTTTTGCTGTGTAGATGAACTCTTTGTCTCTAAATCATACCACAAGTTAGCAGGATTACTAAGTGTAACTACGTAGCAATTGACATTTACTAGGTAGTAATAATATGATACTAACCTGTAAACCATGTTAAGAGCCAAATCCCATTTTCATTAGCCCCACTTGAGTCATTGAGTTTTGCACCAGATTTACACTTGTATAACTGAGATCAAAACTTGGCCCTAAATTATTATGTAAAGAGCCCGATTCTCTGCTGCTTTGAGCCTCATCTAGTTATTTAAACCTGAGTAAAGTGTGTGTAAAATGCTACCATTGTGATTTGTTTGATTTTACACCCACTTTGCTCAAGTATAAATAAGTACATGGTGGGGGTATAATATTGTATCCTGCTACTTAAAGTATTACTGCACATTGCAAATCAATGTCAGTTTCTTTCAGTCCATTATCTTTCAAAGAGTGAAAGGAGTCTTTTGGCTGGAAGTAAAATGATGCGAGAGCAAATTGCTAATAAGTGGGAGTTCAGTGGACGTGAAATGTGTGGGATAAAAATAAAATGCACTGTATATATTTTCATTACCCAAATTGGTTATGTCTTGCAGCTGAAGTCTCGTGTTCTGATGACTCCTTTAGCAATCTCTCCTCCAAGAAGCACACCAGAACCTGATATTAGTTCAATCCCTCAGGATGCAGCTACAATACCCAATTCAGCTGCCCCACAAGCTCTCACTGGTATGTTGAATCAAATGCCTCATTGCAAAGCAGTGGGAAGGTACAGTAGTTTGATAGTCAGATGCTTGTGCTTTCTAAAACAAACTTAATTCCTGAAAAATGCAGACTGAAGGATTTAGTACGTTTGCCAACTAAACTGATTAGTACATTTGCCAACACACAGAGCAGAGATGGAGCACATTGCCTTGTGAGCTGTAACTTTTTAATAAGACTGTACATTCAGGAGTGCTGGAACAATTTGTGCAGTGGGGGTGCTGAGAGCCATTGAAACCAACTGTAAATCCTGTGTATGATGAAAACCACTTCAAGCTAGGGGGTGAGGCACCCGTCGTTCCAGCACCTACGTGTACATTTTGACTGAGTAGTTTGAGGGTTGGGTAAGAGAGTCAGTGGGCCTGATTCTCCTTTGCCCTGCACCTTGTATAGTCATTTCCTCCCTGTGCAAAGTTCAGGTAAAACAATATCATTCTGATTTATAGCATTTTATACACACTTTGAACAGGTGTGAATACCTATACAAGGTACAGAGACGTGGAGACTCAGGCCCATGTATAGAAGTCCTGCTTTGTGTTTTTAATCCAGGTTTGGAACAGATCTCAAATCTATTCCCCATGAATAAATATATCAACCTCTCCTGTGCACTTGCATTTCTAATATCAGAGTTGCACTGGCATTGATGAAACAATAACTGGAATCAATGGTGTAGTGCGAACCTAAGGCACCTGTTAATTTAATTTTGGGAAAAGAAGAAACTTACATTTATTGGAGAGGGAGGAATGCGATCTAAGGACTCTGGGTCAGATTCTCAACTGGTGTAAACCAGCATTGGTCCATCAAAGTCACTTACACTGATTTATACCAGCTGAGGGTCTGGCCCTTTCTATCTGACAAGGTTTAATGATTTATGGAAAATACGGGCCTGATTCTCTTCCCACTGACGTTGGAGTTATCAGAAGTAACCATTTAAGTCATGTAAGAATCAGGCCATAATTTGGAGGAGGTGGATTTATCCTGAGACTTCGATACAGAAACAGGTTTGATCATGCTAGATATAAACAAAACCAAAAATCCTCCTTAGCTCAGGCATGCAAAGGAAAAATCTCCCTTCTTCTTTGGTAGCATTCTAACAAGAATATAATATTTTGCACTCATTTAGTTCCTTACATTCTGGATCACAAAGTGCTTTACATATATTAAATAATAGAGCTTCACAATATCCTGGTGAGATAGATATCACTATTCCTAATTTACAGGAGGCTAAGGTGAGGCACAATGGTGAAGTGACTTCTTCAAGTCTGTGGCATTGCTGGGAACAGAGTTTGTGAAACTTGAGCTCCTAAATCATTTAGGCCCTTTTGAAAAATTCCCTCTAAGTCTCTTGAATGTCAGGAGGCTAAATGTTATCCAGGAGACTCCTCCTTCCACCAGATCCTTCTTATTCATTCTTATGACCAAAAATGGGGTGCTGCAAATGACCAAATCCAGTTTTAGGCAAATGAACCAGATCCCAGAGCCAAATTCAGAAACACAAACACAGATAGAAATTGAGTCTTAATATTCTATTCTATCAGAGGTTCCCCAATGGATAGAACCATTAGGGGGGTATGGCGGGGCTGGAGAGGTACTGCCACCCAGTCCTGCCCTCCTCCCAGCTCTGCTCTGGCTCCGCCCCCAGCTGCGGCCTCAGCTCCTGGCCCTGCCCCCAGCCTCAGCCCCCGACCATGGCCCGGCCACAGCTCCACACTTGGCCACGCTACTGGCCCCACCCCCAGCCTCGACCCCTGGCCAGGGCTCCATTCCCAGCCCTGGCGCCACCTCTAGCCTCATCCCTGGCCATGGCCCCCTTATCCCTATCTGCGCCTCCCTCCCCCCACACAGGAGCCACAGTCCTGCTCCCAGCCCCAGCTCCGGAGGGGGCATGGACAGGAGTAAGGGGGGGCGCAACCGTGAAAAGTTTGGGGACCTCTGTATTATATCTTATGTTGTATTCGATTAGTAAATCTACAGTCTAAGAGCTCTCCACAGCTCATACACGCTGCTTATATTTGTAACTATATTGCATCTTTCTATGTACAGCACATTGAAGATATAAAGCACTATGTTGTGTTAAGTATTATTACTATTATATTCATATTTGCCCAGGATTTATTGCTGGAGTTCTTCCTGTTGTTCAATACGAGTGGCTATATCATAACCGTTAGAGTGCACTGTGACATTAGCACTCGATTTTCATTACGGTGATGCAAACTGTACATTACTTCCAACATTACACAGCTGTCACCATGTCCTCCGCCATGTTTGATATTGGTTGTCACAGATCCGATTTCTGTCAGAGGATGATGTTATATTGCCTGAAAGATGACAGCTCCAGCACACTCAGTCAGCTATTATAATATATCTTACTTTAGACTTACCTAGGCCTTGTCTTACTCACCACGGGCTGGTCTATAGTCACCCTGAAACTGAGAGAACCTCCCGCATGCTTAAACAAGGCTCCTGCTAGCCAGGTGCTAACAGGGATTATCTTGGTATAGCTGGGACCCCTAACTATGTTATAAACCATTTTACAAAACAGTGCTGCAGAATGGTTCAACGTGCTCTGCCTACACACAGTTTTAGTCCCAGCAGTGCCCTCTATTGGGGAGCTACCCATCCTATTACTGTTATCCTAATTCTCTACTTCTCTATTAGAAACATTTACCATATAGGGGCAAACTTTTGCCCTGGCTTCTCTGAGGGCTTGGGATGGTAGCAGCTGAGTGTGTGGAGTGAACTATTCTGCCTTTGCAGGGTATGATGGCTCCGGAGGAGCTTGGAGGCAGCACAGTCAGCAGTTCTCTTCACTTCTGCTTCAGAAAGGCTCAACACATAAATCTCCCAGACAGTGCCTGTTGCAGGAGAGCAATTTGTCTACACAGCCCCTGAGCCTAGTCGTGCCCTCACTCTGCCCAGAAATCGCCCCTAGTGACCACCTTTCTGAGGCTTTCCTGCATGCCCCCTGAGGTGTACAGACCACATTGCTAGCTTGCTCTCACCCTCTTTCCCATACCCAGCCCCACTGCAGATCTTAAATGGTGCAGAGGGCCTTCCTGTGGGGCTTAAACTCCAGTCTTAATTTCACTCTAAGTGAGAAACTTTTCAGTGTCGTTGGTCATATGACACAATCAGGTAGAAGCATGCGGAGTCTGAGCTCAGGAGTGTGTGACAGTCCCTGTGAGCTGGCAGAGACAGAACCTTGCACAGCATGACGTTTTTAGTATTGCACATGACTCAGCAGTTTTTTCAGTAATGTCCTTAATTGCAGGTGACTTGTCATCACTTATATATACAGGGCCGATTTCTGCTTGCTTTACTCATCCAACGGGAGTAAAACCAACAGCATTTAGTCATTTGTGTCACTGCGCATCATGATATTTCACACTGGAAAGGGTTCTTAATTAAATATCATGAAATATACAAAACCAGAAAACAGGGTTGGTTGTGATGTTAATATCTTATAACGACTGTGTTGGGATTTTGTGTCTACAGTCTGCATTTACGTCAACAAACAGGCAAACATGGGGCCATACCTTGACAGGAAAAAAGTGCAACAGCTTCCAGATCACTTTGGGCCTGAAAGACCTTCCATGGTCCTACAGCAGGCCGTTCAGGCATGCATTGACTGCGCACATCAGCAAAAGACTGTCTTCTCACTTGTCAAGCAGGGCTATGGAGGCGAGATGGTGTCAGGTAAAACATTTAAAAAAGGCTTTGCAATAAATCTGAAAGTGCTTTAACATAACCTTTCTTTTAAATCTCAAGGTTAAATCAGCGTTATTCAGATCATCGGGCCAGCCTCATTTCCACCCACAGAAGTTAGGAGTAACTCTACTGAAGTCAATGGAATTGTACAAACTTAGATTAGAATTAGGCCCCAGGTATACAGCATATTGGCACAAGAGACTACAGGATCTGTTTTTGGAATGCTATTAAGTGATTACACAGCCTAGTTCTTGTTATTGACAGAACACATCATGTGTTTGAAAATGTCATTTGTTTGGCCCAACAAAGCAGCCAGTAAAAATCAAATATCAAAAGCACTTCAATTTCCTATCTTATTTTAAAATTAGTTTCCCTTTGTCTTCTCACTTTTTTCCTGGTTCAAGAGGTTTTTTTTAATCAAACAGTGGGAAAAGAATCAGTACAGGGGAAACAAAAGGCTTGGACTAACCTGGGCTGTGTATTAAATTTAATTGTATAGTGACACACAGCATTATCCATTTGCTTAAACTATAGGCATTATGGGTGGGTCAAATACTACTCCTAGGTAAAACACCCATTGACTTCAATGGTACAAGTTTGCCCTCTGTGTACAATCGATGGGCCGAGAACTGCTCTCAGCCACACCCATGAAACCCCAATGAAGAACAGAGAATAGAATTTGGGTCCATGTCTGGGGCAGCTGAGAGGGGAGATCACTGTGAACTGAAGGCTTAGCATGAATATTTTTTATCTAGCAGGAGGTTTGAGTTGTTGCTTTGGAACAAGGGAATAAAATAAAAATAATAATTTTCAAATGAGCTCCTGAAGATAGAGAGCTGCAAGCAAGCAGTAAGGCTGAAATCACTCAGGATCCAGTCCAACTTGCATAGCAAGGACCACCCCAGCTTTGCCCTCTCACTGAGACTCTCCCTCTGCTTTGTGACCTAGAGCTCTGTCCTGCTGTGCAGCACTTCATGATTCCTCTCTACTCCTTTTGTTTCCCCTTTGGGCACTCTAACTCCAGCTACAGCTTTCTTGAGAGACACCAGATACACTCGTTCCTGAAAACATGCAAATCAGTGGTGAGCAGTGCAATGTAGTGTGAGGTTTCTACTGTTCATTAATTCTTCTCTCCTTGCATGAGCACGATTCTCGTTAACATTACTGGGGGAATCGCCCCATGGGCCAGGATTGAAAAAGTCACTGGACTCGGGTCTTCTGATTAGAATCAAACTCAAGTACCAAAGCTGAAAACCTTATTCAGATTTTTTCCCTTTTCCTTCCCTCCCAGCAGCAACAGACAAGGGACAGGAGTGACAATCAGGAGTGACCATCAGCTGTTTCTACTCTTAAAAAATGATATTGGGTCAGAACCTCAGCTGATATAAATTGACACAGCTCCATTGAAGTCCATGGAGGTCTTCAGAGGTCAGGGCCAGCTGCACAATTTGGATCTGGATCTAGGGTTGTGGTTCAGATCCCTCTGTATGGAAAATATTCTATGCAACCGAAACAAACATTGCCTGGAACCATTTTCATACCCCATTAAAAAGACCTCTCAGACTGTTTTGCTCCTGTGCATCGTTGATGGTACTGACTTGTCCTCACTTGCTTTTCAGTTTCTGCTTCGTTTGAGGGGAAACAGCACCTCCTGAGCCTGCCAGTAGTGAACAGCATTGGCTATGTCCTGCGCTTCCTCAAGAAGCTCTGCCGCAGCCTACTGTGTGACAATCTCTTCAGTAATCAGCCTTTCCCACAGTACAGCAGCACCTCTGGAAACCCAGCGCAGTATGAGAATGGAAGGCTGGAGTCAGGTGGGTTTTGATTCAACTACTGTTGAAGATGTGATGAGGACCAATGAAAATGAGGCTGTCCTCCTGGAGCCCTGGGTTTGCTAATGGACTTCTGGTTCTCTTCTAGAGGCCATTTCCCCAGCAGAGGAAGCAGCTTGCTATACAGCAAAGCCTCAGAGAGTCAGACCACTAGTTTATTTCTAGTATACCCAGTTCTCCCATGACACCTATGGGGAACTCCCAGCTGATAATGGCTTGGTTGATGGGCAGTACAGTACATGGGCAGTAGGGACTACAGTAATCTATGTTATGTGTTCATGTTTCACCTGAGTGACTTGACACCTGCTACCATGTGCTTGCTATTCCCGTTCAACCTCATACTCCCTGCCCTGTTACCTCTGATTGTTTGTTATACCTGTCTGTTGCTTCTTGTCTTCATTTAAAGGTTAAACTCTTTGATGGTCTTTTATTATGTGTTTGTGCATTGCTTACCACAATGGAGCCCCGATCCTGACTTTGGCCCCTGAGTGTTACCACAATGCAAATAAGAAATAACAACCATAATTAATATTGTACACTCTGGCATATTATGTTCCAGCAGTTACCTATATGAGTGTTTCTTCTTATAGTCACTTTGTTTTGCAACTGATTCTTGAAAGAATGTGGCCTACCCAGCACTACATGCAGAGCAGCAATATTTTTTGTTGGGCAGTGCAAAGGATCTGTACTTCAGACTTGTCTACACTAAGATTTTTTGAACCCATAATACCCAGTGAATGCAGCTTCACAGCTGGAAGCAAAGGTGGAGGCTGCAGTGTAGACAGGGCTTAGATGTAGTGTAACTGCTCCAGAGCGTCACCGGTTGGGAATTACAGGTCCCAAAATCCCAGCATCCTCACAGCCAATGGGTGGTATTCTGACCCTGTTGAAGTCAATGGGAATTTTTCCATGAACTTACATAAGACCAGGATTTCACTCAGTATGTCCATAGGCTTGTGATTAGAGAGAGATTTTATTTTAGAATAAGGAACTTTATACCTCCTGTGGAATTAAAGGTGGGCTTTTCAGTGCTCTGCCAGAAGATAACTCTCATAGATTCCAAGCCCAGAAGGGACCATTGTGATAATCTAGTCTGACCTCTAGAACACAGGCTCTAGAACTCCCCCAAACTAATCCCTACAGCAGACCTTTTATGAAAACATCCAATCTTGATTTTAAAATTGCCAGTGATGGAGAATCCACCACAGCCCTTGGTAAATTGCTCCAATGATCAGTTACCCCTCACTCAGACCAGGAAAGAAAGCTTTTCTGTATGTAGCTTGTGGCAGTTTGTAGCAATCCAGCACATTGGGCCAGGTTCCTATTAGTTACCCCACTATAACTCCAGAGTAATGCCATTACCTTAGCAGAACTATTCTGGATTTACATAGTGGTAAACTGAGATCAGAATCAGGCCCAACTTCTCGCACTTTTAGATCTATTCACTGAGTAAAAATCTAGATTGGATTTGTGATTCTTTACAAGATTTGTTTATTATTTGCTGAGCTCAGGCAATGCGCTCAGTGCTGTACAAACAGGAAAAGGAAGGTCTCTGCATCTTACAATCTAAAGCAGATATAGACCAAACAAACCATGCATTGAAATCCAAAACATCAAGCAATGCACTTTTAGTGCGCTCTCTCTCTCTCTCACACACACACACACACACACACACACACACGCACCCCTCAATGATTTAATGTTGCTAGGTCTTGCAGATGCTGTGTGTTTTAAGGGAGGTGTTATGTTTCGCAGCCTACAAAGAGAGAAATTAAATAAAAACATAGGATACTCCTGCTGGAAGGTTGCAATGTAACACTACTTTATTTCTTACAATTCAGAACAGACAAGAAGCCCAAAACAGAGAAATAAAACCTGCTGCTCCCTAAAACAAAAAGGCACAACTTGCTTTGAGCTGTCTCTTTTCAGACTGACTCTGATCACACCCACTATGCTACAGAGTCCCTTAGGCTGCAAGCATGACTAAGGAACACCCCACCCCCTCTGTCTTAAAGCGATAGCTTGGGGTTCCAGCACAGTCCTCAATACATCACAGGACAATTTGAAAGAGGAGGAGTGGCTGATTGGTATTGCAGGAGAGAAAGGGCATTACATTTGTAAGCAGCAGCCTTCAGGAAGATGTAAAGACCAGGCTTTGAATCTACAGTTCATCTGAATCCGTTTTTATGGCATAAATTATTTTCCTTTCCTTTTATTAACAAGAATGTTATTGCTTTGGGAGCACATTCTCCTGTTGATGGTGTACATTTAATGGGAGTTATTTGTCTGTAACTGTGAGGAGAATGCTATAGTGTCCACAGTCATGATCCCCAAATCACTCATTTGTCAGGAAGACCCTAACACTGCCTTCTTTACACACCATGCTAGGGGGAGTTTGGCGTGCACAGTTCATGCAGGAGAAGACTTTTCTGGAAAACTGATCCAGCTGTCACCTCACTCTGAAGCCACATATTATGGGGGAAGAGAATTAGGAAACCAAACATTGAAAAATTGTATTGTCCTGCTCAGAATAAGGCATTTCCAGCACCCCTAATGTATCTGTGAAGCCTGGACACTTGTATAGTAGTTGAGGGCCTGCTGCCTGGAGGTTTTGTGTGGAAAGTCTGTTTCTGATGGAAGGCTGCACTTCATTAGAGGTGACTATTTTGTACTCTCCACATCTCCTTTACAATGTCATTTCGTAGCTGCTGTTTCGGAAAACACTGGCTGCATTAGATATAGGGTTCAGTCACGGCTTTGCCACAAGGCTAGAGTAACGGGCAGCATGCTGGGAGGGGACCTGTGACTGAGAGAATTATACTCTCCCTCTGGATCCACTCACTGCTGGAGGGAGAGAGTAAATTGTGCAAGGTCTATACACCATGCCATGTGCATTCTACAGCACAGCTACTCCCTTCCCATTCTATTCCCCCTCCCTCCCACCTGCATGGGGGTGGGGAACGTAGTGGCTCTATAGAGCCTGCTTCCCTTTGTCTTTACCTACACTAACGAAGTTCCTCTCATCCTTCCCAAAGCCAGCACTGCAAAGTCTCCTCTGATGTCCCATGTGAATCAGTATCTGAGGCCAAACTGAGAGTAGTTCTGAGCAGCAAATTCAGACCAGCTGTAAACAGGTGCAACTCCCACAGAAGGCTCTGAGCCAAATGTAGTGGTGGTGTAAATGACACATCAGACATAGTGGGTTCAGGAAACAAGTGCAAGTAGTAAGGGAATGTAAATGCATCGAGTCAGTGGGTGTGTCCAATGAGTGTCATTTACACACCAAAGGGGCGTAGCAGAAAAAGCAACATACAGAGAAGTGGAAGCTACAATGATGAGAGCCGGGTAGGTGGGAAATCAATGGGAACTAGACGGCTCAACTCCTCTGAACATGAGGCCACTTTTAATAACGAGCCTAAATGTGGATTCAGGAGCCAAAGGTTGGGCATCCAGTTTGGGACGTTTGGCCTGTAATGGTAGAGAATCTCTCATTCTAGATGACTGACAAAACACCTTGACCATAATCTGCCGTCACTGAAGGATTATTTGTACTGCCATTTTTCACCCTGAACTTGTGTTGGCCTTAGTGCTCGATTGGCAGTCAATGAAAAGTGTCACTTCAGAAGTTGGCTGCACGTTCTGACTGCGGAGTAGATCATGAGGCTGTTCTGAGTGAATAGCCCCAAGAGGGGAAAGAATTTCTTTTTTCATAAGGTTAACAGAAATAAAATGAGACAGAACTTACACTTATGATTACATTGAGTGTCAATTACAGGCTGATTCTACTGTACCTCACCTTGTGCAAATGTCATAACATGTCAAAAGGCAGCATGGAAAATCCCCTAGAAGCCACAATTCCAAACCTCAGTTTGTTCAAAAGTATTTTCCTAACACGACTATCAACATCAGTGAATTTTGCAATTAGAATGTCGTAGTGATCTCATATCACCTCCTGTCATGATCTGTTAGACCAGGGATCGGCAACCTTTGGCACGCGGCCCATCAGAGAAATCCGCTGGTGGGCCAGGACGGTTTGTTTACCTGCAGCATCTGCAGGTTCTGCCAATCGCAGCTCCCACTGGTCACAGTTTGCCGTCCCAGGCCAATGGGGGCTGCGGGAAGCGGCACAGGCTGAGGGATGTGCTGGCCACCGCTTCCCACAGCCCCCATTGGCCTGGAACAGCGAACCGCGGCCAGTGGGAGCTACGATCGGCTGAATCTGCAGATGCTGCAGGTAAACAAACCGTCCTGGCCAGCCAGCGGCTTTCTCTGATGGGCCGCGTGCCGAAGGTTGCCGATCCCTGTGTTAGACCATTGGGGGCAGTCGTTGCTCTGTCACCGACATGATTTTTCCTTTCATTTTTAAAGTGAAGTTAATGCTTATGAAAGATGCCAGGTGAACAGAGCTGGGAAGCGAATGCTTATCGTTAGCTACCGAACTGGTGGGGCAGCGGCAGTGTGAAGTTCCCTACAATGACCCATGCAAATCACTTCTTCTGGCTTGGAGGAGGCACCAACTCAAGGGGAGAGAATCTCATGTCCATGCAGTCCTTAGCCTCTCTGCTTAGGCTATCACTAAGGGGGTCTGATTGTGATGCTGGTTTTTGTAATGTGGAAATCTGTCTACTAGGAACTGGACTGAGTCAGCCCTCTCATTTCACGAGGAAGAGGCACCAGGTGGTAACAACTCTGTCACTAACAGCCTGGTTTGGACTGGAACAAGTGAACTAGAGGTGAAAGGTTCTATAACCAATGACTATTCCACTACCTTCATTTTTCATCGGAAGTCACATTAAGTCAAGTGCTTGCCATGCGACACGCGAATCTGACAGAGCATAGCGCTATTATACATCAACCTGGCGCTATTAGTTTGGAATGGCTAATATCAGCTTCACATCAATCACTTTCAGACGTTTAGGAGTGAGCAACTTATAAGAAACATCATCAGCTCCTCCCCATCCCCCCATGACTACAGTATTTGCACTGCAGATGTGATGAGTGGCAACGTAGCTTTGAATCCAGTGTTATAAGAATGATTGATTATAACATGTAGTTTTGTTTCTCAAATATTTTTTTCTTAGGCATTCAGGATAATTTTTTGGTTTTAAGCCGGCCAGCACCAGGGAGGGGGTTTGTTTATTTAGTGTGGCCATGGTTTCTGCCAGTGCCGGTGCTAGCCCATGGGGGCCCTAAGCAGGAATATTTTTGCCTCCCCCCCCACACACAATACATACTAATAATTAATAGAGGGTCCCCAACCCCTTGAGCTGCTTGGGGCCCGAAGCAATTGCTTAGTCTGCTTATGCCTAGCACTGGCTCTGTTCTGACTGATGAACTGTGAGCCAGACTCTGCCATCCTTACTCATGTTGAATAGCAGCTTACTGTGCTTCTGGTCCCATTAATTTCCTGGTACTAGTCAGCCTGAGTGCAAGTGGCAGAATTTATTCCAGCTGTGCTACCCCCTTTGCAAATGCTGTCGTTGTAGATCAAGCTCTGTTCTGTGTGGGGTAAGTGGACAATGGTGAGCCACCGAAGGGATTATTTTGTCACTTCATAGCATGAGGAATCCATATAGTGCCAGCATGTTATGTCATTGTTATAAGTGAAAAGATTACTTTCCTATGGCACTGCAATGCAGCCCAATCCCATTCAGCCATATGCTCCAGGAGATACAGTGAAACCTTGGCACACACGGGATTTTGGTGAAACTGGGGAATCGATGCATGGTACATGTTGATGTTCTTGTGCTTCAGTTAAGTCGGCATTTTGATGGAATGAGGTGGCACATACTGTACTGTATAAATACCTCCGTGTATATATCTTTGCTACAGTCAGTTATTATTGGTTTTGGATAGTCTTTTACAAGATTATTGTCCAGGATCATAAAATACATAAAAGCATTTAATGAGAAATTTACTTTACCCACATAAAGCCTATGAAGTGTAGGAGGGATGTTGGGGGTGAGGAAGACTACCCTGTCAACCCTTAGCCAGCGAATGGAGCTGAAATGCAGCTGCTACTGCAGTCTATGAATTGGATAAGTGACCCGAGCCCCTTCATGCCACACCTACAAATAGGGTGACCAGATAGCAAGTGTGAAAAATCGGGACGGGGGTGGGGGGAAATAGGAGCCTATATAAGAAAAAGCCCCAAATATCAGGACTGGCCCTATAAAAAATCGGGACATCTGGTCACACTACCTACAAAGAGTCAATTGACCAACTACTACTCCCACTTATAGCAGTGTGAATCTTCAATCACGCCCTTGCCATCAATAGAATAACTCCAAATTTACGCTGGTGTAAAAAGGAGCAGAGCTTGTCCTGCTGAATTTCTGTACTTGTGTGTCTCATGAACCTTCCTCTGGCCAGCTACTAACCCCTCCTTCTGAATCTATGCAGCAGGGTCAGTACAGAGACCCCCTCTGTTATGTGCAACGCAGAGACCAATCCCTCTCCCCACCTCCATAGCTACTTCTGCTGTAGCTCCCCTTGCACTCATCATAATACCACCCAGGCCCTGTACACCTGGGTGAATTTCACACTGAAGGTGAAATTCCCATAATAAAACGCCATAGGACATTGTGAAAAGCAGCAATGTTTTTCATGATTTCCGTTCTCCGGTTTGGAATCTAGATGGTTTTTCTTTTAAAACTGTGTGTGCCTTTTAGCCTCTGTGCGCCAATGAATGTAACCCGTGTGGTGACTTCAGGGCAGTTATTCTTGAGTTACACCGGCAGAAGAGAGAGGAGAATCTGCTATCGCGTCTAGTCATATTAATCCACTGACATCATGCAGTAGCCATCTTTCAGCCCTGCCCTTGAGGTATTATTCACTTATGCCCACAGTCAGCTGCCAAATGCTAATGGCTACATAAAGGCCTGGTGGGAATTGTTGACATATTTATTTAAGCATACATCATGGACAATGTTTTAAACATCTGAGAACCCAGAACCATGAGGCCCTATTCATAGCTAGCCCTTGTGCCTATTCTTAGCATTGCTACCCTCATCTTCCCTTCTTCATAACCCATACTGTTTGTTACAACCATTTGTTCCTTGTGAATTAGACTGTGAGGCGTTGGGGCAGAGATCATGTCTTCCTGTGTGTGCAGGGCCTAGCACAATGGGGCACTGCTCCTTCTTGGGGCACTGTCACCGCCATAGTGTGAGCAGTCAGACCGAGTGGGTGGAGCTGGAGTCAGGGGCCCAGATTCTAGCCCTCTCGAGCCTCACAGGTGCTACTGCAACACTACTACTACTACTAAGTCCCACAGCCACATGACTCTGTGTTCTGATTCCATTAGGTTCCACATGTGAAGTGAGCATAGGCTTAGGCAAGTACTTGAATGGGTGATCTCCAAAGAACTCCCAGGTGTACTGGAGAAAGTTGTGCGGGTGAAACAGAAGGTGTCAATTTCCCACCTGAGTCATTCTTGACCCAATTCCCCGTGCAATGTTAAGCAGCATTGGCTTTCTGGAGATACCATCTTTTGGATGAAGTTCTGACCACATGTGGTCATTTCAAAGGCACCTTTAATAAAATCTGGAGCATTAACCCTAGTAGTCATTTTCAAACCTGCCAGCTGTGTTCGGCTTCCTGAAATTCCCCCTTCAATTTCAATTGCATATTTAATTTGTTTACTCTTTTTGTCTTGTGTTGTACTGTGCTATCAAACGACTGCTTTGTTCCACCCCAGGGGTGGCTGTATTTAAATGAGGGGCAAGAGACAATTCCTCACTTCACCCAATGGCTGGAGTGGCTGCTGCTCATCCTTCTCCTCCCCAAGGAAGGGACAGGAGGATCTGTGAACAGTGAATCTTCCAGATTTAGAATCATAGAATCTTTGGACTGGAAGGGACCTTGAGAGGTCATCTAGTCCAGTCCCCTGCCTCATGGCAGGACTAAGTATTATCTAGACCATTCCTGACAGGTCTTTGTCTAACCTGCTCTTTAAAATCTCCAATGATGGAGATTCCACAACCTCCCTAGGCAATGTATTCCAGTGCTTAACCACCCTGACAGTTAGGAAGTTTTTCCTAATGTCCAACCTAAACCGCCCTTGCTGCAATTTAAGCCCATTGCTTCCTGTCCTATCCTCAGAGGTTAAGAAAAGCATTTTTTCTCCCTCCTCATTGTAACAACCTTTTTTCATATTTGAAAACTGTTATCGTGTCCTCCCTCAGTCTTCTCTTTTCCAGACTAAACAAACCCATTTTTTTTCAATCTTCCCTCATAGGTCTTGTTTTCTTTAATCATTTTTGTTGCTCTTCTCTGGACTTTCTCCAATTTGTCCACATCCTTCCTGAAATTTGGAACCCAGAACTGGACACAATACTCCAATTGAGGCCTAATCAGCGCGGAGTAGAGCGGAAGAATTACTTTTTGTGTCTTGCTTACAACGCTCCTGCTAATGCATCCCAGAATGATGTTCACTTTTTTTGCAACAGCGTTACACTGTTGATTCATATTTAGCTTGTGATCCACTATGATTCCCAGATCCCTTGCCACAGTACTCCTTCCTAAGCAGTCATTTCCCATTTTGTATGTGTGCAACTGATTGTTCCTTCCTCAATGGAGTACTTTGCATTTGTCCTTATTGAATTTGCCCTTAACCTTTACTGGTCCTGGCCATGCCGATGCTCTGGAAAAATACCTGTGGAGCAGAGATTTGTACTGTGCAAGGGATGTTCACACCCTATATTGTGCTGCCTACATCCAGGCACTAGCAGAACAATACCAGTTCCCCTGCAAAAGGCCGCTCACTGGCTGCAAAGGAGCGGGACAGATTGCTCCTCTCTTTGTAAACACACTGTGAGCCTTGCACAGAACATGGTGTAGCAATCAAAGTAGTTGTGTGGTCCACTGGAAAGCACACTGGAGTGGGAGTCAGGATTCTATCCCTGGCTCTGCCATTGGCCTGCTGGCTGATTGGGGGCAAGTTTCTTCATGTCTCTGGGCCTCTGTCCTCATCTGTCAAATGAGGATAATGCTTCTCGCCTTCCTTTGAAAAGCTCTTTGAGCACTGTGGATGAAGAACACTGTATAAGAGCTAAGGAATATTATTGCTATCTAAATTATTAGGGAAATCTTGTCCTCAAAGTGACACAGGAGATACTGAATATACAGAAGCACAGAAATTTCAAACCCTAAAAGGGCAGGAAAAACACAGTGTTTTCTCTTTCCAGTGTTGTGGCTTGTTAAATCTTGTCCTGTCATGCACTAGGAACAGTGCTCATGGTTTTAGCGTATGCTCAAAATAAATGGCTTTTATGGTTATCAATAGCTTCAGCTTGGCTTCAGTGTTTAATTACCTGCAAAGGCCATTTATTGCCTCATATATTCCTCTATCATGAACATTATCCCTTAAATGCTAAATAAAATATTACGGTCACATTTAAAGGGGGAATGAAGGCATTGTGCAAGCCACCCAACCACAGCCAAATCTAATATAAAACATTTGCCTAATCTTAAAAGTTTTTGTGTTTTTTGGGGGAGGAGAACGGGAAGGGGTTGGCTTGATCACAGTGCTTGAATTGTGGTAGAGGGGGAAAGTATTTGTATTCTCAGGCTCTTTTCTTTCTTTTCACAACCAGCAGCTCTGAAAAGAGGGGGTAGGATATTACCCCCCGGACAACCCCACCTCCCCTTTCAAGAACCGATTGACTGTATTTCAATGAGGGGGTGTTATTTGGATGGAATAGAAATTGACCTTTATAAACAGTCTTGCTTTCTGGACATAAAATTTAAGGTGATGACTTGGTGAAGGAGCAGTAAGAGCTGCAAATTTTGAGTAATTTGGTACTTGTGAACTTGTCCCTCAACAATGCCAAAGAGGGAGAGGAATTCTTCAGGGTGATACCTGGGGATATAAGTAGGAGTAATAGGTGAAGTTAAATAACAGAAAATTAAAATACAGTATTAAGAGAAGTTTCCCAATAGAGTGATCTGTTAGGTTGTTGATAGTCTCCCATTGCAGGAAGTAGAAGTCCCATTGTTTGCAACCTTTAAAACTAAACTGGACAAAACACTAGTAAAGGTATAACAGGGAATAAATCCATTTTTGGCAGGGAGAGGGAGAGGGTCACCCAGCAGGTTAAATTCACCCTTGGTGTAGATCCACTGAAAACTATGCAGGTCCACCAAGGAGGAACTTGACCCAGAAGATATTTCTGATCTCTAACATCTATGATTGTATGTTTGCTAACTCAGTGATGGATTGAGAAGGCTTCCAAAAATTCTGCTATGATGTTGTGACGGTGCTGCCCGTAGGAGCCCACTGAGGTCACTCAATCAGGGTGTACTGCAAACAGAACGGGGCAAACAAACCCCAAACGCTGGTGGATATTCCAATATTCAGGATTTACCAAGCCAGCACAAAACAGCTTCTATAGCACCTCACTGGTTACTAAGAAGTCCAAACAACACAGTTCCTTTAAAGTGCCCAGCCTCCAGCCTCCATCCAGACACACACTGTCAGATATGATGATGATTACTGAAAATCTTAATTCATCATATAAAAGAACAGGTTTTTCCAATTATAAAGTATCAGCCCCAGACCCAGGTCAAATAATATCTTAGATCTTACCCCAAATACATGCGTCTACTCAATCCTTATTAACTAAACTAAAATTTATTAAAAAAGAAAAGTGAGAGAGTGTTGGTTAATAGATCAGTATACATACAGACTTGAATTCAATTCTTGAGGTTCAGATACATAGCAGAGATGAGCTTATAGTTGCCAAAAGTTCTTTTAGAAATAGTCCATAGGTTATAGTCCAATGTCCATATTCAGGGTGACTCCAGTCAGTGACTGGGGATCTCAATCCTTATGGCTTAGGGTTTCTCCTTCTCGAAACCCAAAGCAGATCTGAGATGAAGAAGGATCATGTCGCAGGGTTCTTATACATTTTCAGCAGCCATTTGGCCTGAGAAAACAATAGGCTGAACTGTCCTTCTTCCAAACATCATGGCAATTAGCACAGGATAATTTATCCATTATACAGTTCAGACACAGGTTATCACAATCTTCAAAGAGACATAGACCATAATACTATTTCACACAACTATCTTCCTAAATGTTAATACTCCTTTTTGATCTTTGAATCAAAGCTATAGCCATAGACAAGACTTGTTTGCTTACATCACAAGAGCTGAACAAACATCTACTCTTCTATCTCTAACAATGCAGGCTGCATTTCAAAGCACTATTCATTTACATATCTTCCTAACCAGTCTTTACAGTTCGGCCATGGGTCAGGTCAGTCTGTGAGTTCATTAACTCTTTCTGGCCCTGTCACCTTTCAATGAGATATTATATTATACTCATAACATCACAGATGTTATCAGTATTCAGACATGAATAAATGGCTTCTCCTACTTAACTCAGGAATGACCAACACTTTCAGTTCTCTGCTGTGTCAAATGATGTGAACCAACCTCCCTCCAGCAGTCAACCCAAGAAGAAACATTTCTCATTCTCCTCTGGATTATTACATCCATGCTCACTCTGAAAACAAACCATTCCCTATGAATAAGACCCGTCACACGCTGAAGGCTGGAGCCTTGTTGGTCTCTCTCCTTCTAGCAAGTGCCACTAAAAACAACTGAGAGGGAACATGAGTGACTTGCATTATTGAACAAACAGTACTTTCAGAGCAGTGGCTTGAAGTGACCTGGTTCCAGTGCAAGACGATTTACAGCAGAATCAAAATGTTACTGATGTTGAGATTAGGGCAAAGGAGCCAAATATGGAATGGGGCTTTCAAGAGGAATCTAGATAAAGCTGTTTTTGATAACACATAATTCAAAGTGTGTCAACAAAGAATTTGGATGAAATGATTAGAGTAAGTGCCCAGAGTGTGATGGATGAGATAGCATCCACTATGAACAAAAATACGCATGAGACAAGCATTTTAATTCATGTCTTACATGTCCAGACTTGCAGAATGAGTGTAAAATATACCCAGAGTCCTAGTAAGATGTCGAATTTCATGCTTATGGTTTTATTTGTTTCAACTTATTAGGATTTTTAAGATTTTCTTGGAATTGTTTTTTCATTCTTTTGAAGCAGTTTGAATGTAAATTATCAGCAAGTGCTTCATTTTCAAATGAGTTATATGAAAGTTAAATATGAATCTCCCATTCCAAAAACAATGTGTAAAATATTTCATGTTGGTTAATGATGTGATACAAATTGCCCATATTGCAAGAAGTCAGATCAACAGATGTGCTTAAAATCCCCCTGGCAGCAGTCCACCATTATCAGAAATATCATTCACCCAAGTGACATTTACATTAGTCAGTAACTTATAAAATTTTTCGTGGCCAACAGGGGAAGAAGGTCCTCTCAAACTTTTACCTCATGCCAGTTTGTGACATGCTATATAGGGTTATTAATGTGTTGTGTGCAGTGTGATCATGCACTTAGTGTTACTATGGAAAAAGTCTATAAAATTAAATAGCCAGAATGGCATTTTCCATTGTTCATGTACAGGAAGCCCATGTATGCACACACACTTGTAACACCGACAGCCCCCGGTCGTCAGGATCGAACCTGGGTCTTCTGGAACTTAGTGTGTCAGCCTCTACTGCATGAGCTAAAAGCCATATGGCTGAAGGCTGTAGAGCAGACTCATTAATCTCTCTCTCTCTCTCTCTCTAAATGGTCTCGGTGCCACTAGATGGGACAGAACGTCACACTCAGGAGGTGTATGGGTTACACATGCATTATGTGAACTTGATGCTTATGAAAGGAAAAGACTAATAGAATTGACTAGAGTGAAGTACGGTGCATAATAGCACTGTGCAAACTCCTCCTCACAGCTATGCCTATGCAGCTCGGCACTCAGTGAGACACTTCTGCTAGTCTAGTTTTGAACCTTTTCTGATCAGAGACTAGTCAGGTGCACTGAATGTTGTGGTTTGGTGATACGGACCAAGAACATTGGGGCATTCAATGGAATTGAAAGGTAGCAAATATAATACTGGAAAGAGGAAATACTTTTTCACTCATGTTATTAGACTGCAGAACTCATTGCCTGTTGAGGCCGAGATTTGGGGGCGGGGGAGGGGGAGGAATTGGGCATTTATCTGGAAGAAGAATATCAAGAGTTATAATAGTGAATGCTTTAAAAAAAGTTTTGAGTAGACAATAAAAACTCATGATTCAGGATTTAAACCAGTGTCTAACTATTAGGTATTAGGATGAGACCTTCATAGAGGTAAAATTATCCCATAGCTTCCTACTGTGGGGTTCTTGAACCTTCCTCAGAAGCATCTGGTGCTGGCCACTACTGAAAACAGGATACTAGACTAGATGACCCTTTGGTCTGATCATTTGGTAGCCATTTAAAAAAAGCCATTTTTCCACAAAATTTTCAACCAGCTGTAGTGTAAGGCAAGTGCTTTAACCCACTCTGCTACCCAGACTCTGGGTAGTATACATTTATTAGTAGCAATTATTGTATAGCACCCAAAAGTTTGCTACGTGCTTATATGGATGTCATAGAAACACAGAGCCTGCCTCAATTAGACTAAACCCAGGAGAAATCACTCTTTAGCAGTTCATCTCTACAGCAGTGCCACGATTTCAATATTCATAATAAATATAGGCACAAGTGGATGGGGTTTAATTATATTTCCCTGGTCCTGCCTATGGTGTGATTGTTTTAAAATGAGTCTGATCACATATTCCTGTTGATGATGCAACCATTGCCATCCCATCATTAGACACATTCAGATGTGGCTGCGATGAAATACTGTCATCATGTGCCACATTCTTGCTGCTCACTGGCTGTTTGTGGTTGCCTCAGTGATGCTTTGACTCCTTGGGGAAGCATCTCTGTGTCACTCTCTTCCATAATCATTAGTAGGGAGTTTCTTAGCTCTGCTGCCATAAAGCAGATGTGGCTCCTTTAAAGGTTTTATTGCCTGACTAAGCTAAGACAGCCACGGCATGGTGTGGAAAAGGTACTGTAATGTTAAATTGCTTCTTTTGATCTGGCTTGTGTTGGATTGTTGAGGGATATTGGAGTAACTTGTGAGCGGATGTTTTGTTTATAACCAGAGTCACAGATGGTGCTGCTTCCCGCAAGACTAGCACTTTATTGTGAAGAGCACCCCTACATATTGCTACTGGAGCTACGGGCATAACAGTTATTTATTAACAAGCTGTGCATAGTGTATATAGGTGCATAATACTATGGTGTTGAGACTCTGGAAATGCCGCTGAGTGGGTGACATCATATTTTCATGGAGTTGTATGTCTGGAGTGGGGATGGAGCTAAAAGGAATGGGTGGTGGTGTCATCATAATGTAAATCAGATAATTCAGAGCTGGAAAACCCTAATTCATTATCATCCTCAGATAGACATATCAAATATTAAACTAGTATGGAGGAGACAAGGTATAAAGAAGCATTTTGACCAGACAGAAATGTGTGAGACTGTGTTTGATAGACACAGAAAATGTTCTTTTCTGATCCTTTTGGAGTCTAGGTTAAAATGATTGTTGGCAGCTCACAGCTAATGCATGCCTGGTTGGTAAATATCAGTTAAAACTTCCTCTGTCCCTTTTTTTCAACAGGTTAGATTAGAATGAAATGCTGGCATATAAAAGTGGACCGTACTGCACCTCTTTATTTGATCTTCCTGTACTCCCCTATTCTCTTTTTTCGCATGTAAAGTTTGAGAGGCAGTGTCTTCATTCCTTGTTAATTGGAACTCATCAGATGAAAATGCAACATGTTTTCACAGTGATACCCTATGTTGTACAAAAAGCTTCCAGTTAGTTAATACAGAGACTGTTTGCACATCCATTCCATCTCCCCAATGCATGAGCACAATGTGGGAGTTCCTTGGGGAAACAGTGCTTAAAGATCCAACATAGTGGATCTCCTCTCTCTTGCCAAGCCTCATAACTCTAAAGTGAGAAGAAATAAGCAGTGGCTATCATGGGAAAGCTGTATAGATTAGCTTCTGTTTTGGTCAGGCAGCACCTCTTACAATTTCAATCCAAAAAAAAGAGAGAGAGAGAGAGAGAGAGAGAGAGAGAGAGAGAGAGAGAGAGAGAATGCATTCCCAGCAATGAACAGAACATTTAGCTAGCTAGAGACTCTATCAACAGTAAACACAGGAATGAGGAATTTTCTGGGTCAGATCTTGAGTCTTTTTAGTTTCCTTCTGAAAGCTAGTTAGGAAACTCTGGCTCTGCAAACAGGATGGAAGACCAGTGTTTGTTCCAAGTTTTGTTGCTTCTTCTTTGGACTTTATTTATGAATGCTAAGGACCAAATTCAGCCTTAGTGTAAGCAGGAGCAACTCAGTTGACTTCACTGATGTTACTCACTTAGCCCTGGTCTACACTACGAGTTTAGGTCAAATTTATTAGCGTTATTTCGATTGATCCGTGCACCCGTCCACACGACGAAGCCCTTAACATCGACTTCTGGGGCTCTTAAACTCGATCTCGCCACTCCACCCCCAACGAGGGGATTAGCGCTTAAAGCGATATTGCCGAATCGATGTAGGCTTAGTGAGGACGCAATTCGACGATATTGGCCTCCTGGATCTATCCCACAGTGCAACATTTGACCGCTCTGGACAGCAGTCTGAGCTCGATTGCTCCGCCCAGGTAGACAGGAAAAGCCCCGCGAACTTTTGAATTTCATTTCCTGTTTGGCCAGCGTGGTGAGCTGCAGGTGAGCGCAGATCTCATCAGCAGAGGTGACCATGATGGAGTCCCAGAACCGAAGACGAGCTCCAGCATGGACCGAGCGTGAAGTACGCGATCTGATCGCTGTATGGGGAGACGAAACCGTGCTAGCAGAACTACGGTCCAAAAGAAGAAACGCCAAGACATATGCCAAAGTCTCCAAGGGCATGCAGGACAGAGGCTACAACAGGGATGCACAACAGTGCCGCGTGAAAATTAAGGAGCTCAGGCAAGCCTACCAAAAAACCAGAGATGCAAACAGCTGCTCTGGGTCAGAGCCCCAGACATGCCGCTTCTATGATGAGCTGCATGCCATTCTAGGAGGTGCAGCCAGCACTGACCCACCCATGTGGTATGACCCACCCATGTGGATCATCAGAAACCACAGAGGAGCATGATGATGATAATGATGCTGAAAATAGCGCCCAGACATAGCAAGGAAGCGGAGAAGCCCTTTTCCCCGACAGCCAGGAACTCTTTGTCACCCTGGAGCCAGTACCCTACGAACCCACCCAAGGCATGCTCGATGCAGGAGAAGGGACCTCTGGTGAGTGTACCTCTGTTAAATTAATACATGTTTTATAAGCAAGCGTGTTTAATGATTAATTCGCGGCCAGTACAGCTACAGCTACTGGAAAACTCTGTTAACATGTTCGGGGATGGAGCGGAAATCCTCCGGGGACATCTCCAGAAAGATCTCCTGGATGTACTCCCAAAGCCTGTGCAAAAGGTTTCTGGGGAGGGCAGCCTTATCCTGTGCTCCGTGGTAACACACTCTACCACGCCAGGCCAGTAGCACGTAGTCTGGAATCATTGCTTTGCAAAGCATGGCGGCGTATGGTCCCGGTGTTTGCTGGCATTCAAGCAACATCCGTTCTTTATCTGTCTGTGTTATCCTCAGAAGAGTGATATCATTCATGGTCACCTGGTTGAAATAGAGGAATATTATTAAGGGGGTATTCAGAGGGGCTCCGTCCCTGCTGGGCTGTTTGCCTGTGGCTGAACGGAAATCTTCCCCGCTGTGACCCACGCGGTGGGGGGAGGGGGAACAGCGAACATCTTGGATGTGTGTCTGTGTTGGGGGGGGGGTGTCGATTAGGTTCGCGCTGCACGTTAACCCGAAAACCGCCGCCCCTCCCTTTTCAATTGCCAAACAGTTTTAAATTGCCAGCCCAAAGGCTGTTTGTTATGGGAAATGAGGGGGTTGCTGTTTGAAAACATTCCCACATGTTATGAAGGTTAAAGAAGCCTATAGACTGTGGCTTACCATGGCTGCCTGCAAGCCGAATTCTGTTGCCCACCGGACCTGCTTGTGTGATCTCTCACACCAAACCGGCAGACCCTCAATATAACAGGCAAAGTGCAACCTTGGACCAAATGCACATGTGATATGTAATGTTTGGAGCATTCTTCTCTAATATGTGTCTTTTAAACTACTCCTCTCCCGTTTGTTTCCTCCCGCAGCTGCAAATGTTTCAACGCCACCCCTTTCATCACCGTCCCAGAGGCTAGCGAAGATTAGAAGTAAAAAAAAAAGGAATCGAGACGATATGTTCTCAGAACTCATGGAATCCTCCCACACTGAAGCTGCCCAGCAGAATGTGTGGAGGCAGACACTGTCGGAGTCCAGGAAGGCAGAATTTGATCACGCGGACAGGTGGCATGCTGAAGACAATGACTGGCGGGATGAAGAGAGACAGCGGCGGGATGAAGAGAGTAGGTGGCGTCAGCGTGCAGAGAGAAGGCAGGATGCAATTCTGAGGCTACTGGAGGATCAAACGGAAATCCTCCGGCTTATGGCTGAGGAAAGGCGTAGGGTTCAGGAAAGGCCGCCTGAGCCCAGACCATCGCTACAGCCCCTGTGTAACCAACAGCCCTCCTTCTCGAGTCCCATAACCTCATCCCCGAGACGCCCAAGAACGCGTTTGGGTGGCCTCTGTGCACCCAACCACTCAAGCCAAGAGAACAGTCCAAGCAAGAAAGAGCTGGCATTCAATAAGTTTTAAAATGCTGTGTGTCCTTGTCCTTCCCTCATCCCCTCCTCCACCACCCATCCTGGTGCTTCCCTTCCTCCACCACCCATCCTGGTGCTTCCCTTCCTCCACCATCTATCCCGGGAGACTGTGTCAGTTACCCCCATAGTTCCCCCTCTGTGTTTTACGAATTAATAAAGAATGCATGATTTTTAAGCAACAATGACTTTATTTCCTCTGCAAGCGGTGACCGAGGGGGGGAGGGCAGGGCGGTTTGGGTAAAGGGAAGTAGAGTGAATGAAGGGGCGGGGCTTTTCATTACTGGGGAAAAACAGAACTTTCACACAGCATCCTGGCCATTCATGAAACTGGTTTTCAAAGCTTCCCTGATGCGCAATGCACCCTGCTGTACTCTTGTAATAGCCCTGGTGTCTGACTGCACATAACCAGTGGCCAGGCGATTTGCCTCAACCTCCCACCCTGCCATAAACGTCTCCCCCTTACTCTCACAGATATTGTGGAGCGCACAGCAAGCAGTAATAATAATGGGAATATTGTTTTCGCTGAGATCTAACCTAGTCAATAAACTTCGCCAGCGAGCTTTTAAACGCCCAAATGCACATTCCACCACCATTCTGCACTCGCTTAGCCTATAGTTGAAAAGGTCCTGACTACTGTCCAGGCTACCTGTGTATGGCTTCATGAGCCATGGCATTAAGGGGTAGGCTGGGTCCCCAAGGATAACTATGGGCATCTCAACATCCCCAACGGTTATTTTCTGGTCTGGGAAGAAAGTCCCTTGCTGCAGCAGCTGAAACAGACCAGAGTTCCTGAAGATGCGAGCGTCATGTACCTTTCCCGGCCATCCCATCTTGATGTTGGTGAAACATCCCTTATGATCCACCAGTGCTTGCAGCACTATTGAAAAGTAACCCTTTCGGTTTATGTACCCGCTGGCTTGGTGGTCCGGTGCCAAGATAGGGATATGGGTTCTGTCTATCGCCCCTCCACAGTTCGGGAACCCCATTGCTGCAAAGCCATCCAGTATGAGCTGCACATTTCCCAGACTCACAACCCTTGGTACCAGCAGCTTGGTGATCGCCCTGGCTACTTGCATGACAACAGCCCCCACTGTAGATTTTCCCACTCCGAATTGATTCGCGACTGACCGGTAGCTGTCTGGCGTTGCAAGCTTCCACAGGGCTATTGCCAGTCGCTTCTCTACTGTGAAGGCTGCTCTCATCTTGGTGTTCTGGTGCTTCAGGGAAGGGGAAAGCAACTCACAAAGTTCCATGAAAGTGCCCTTACGCATGCGAAAGTTTCGCAGCCACTGGGATTCATCCCAGACCTGCAGCACTATGTGGTCCCACCAGTCTGTGCTTGTTTCCCGGGCCCAGAATTGGCGTTCCACTGTATCAACAAGCCCCATTACCACCATGATGTCCACCTTGCGGGGGGGCCTTTTTTGAGAGAGGTCTGTGTCCATGTCCTCATCACTGTCCTCAGGGCGGTGCTGTCGCCTCCTCGCCTGCTATAGCTCTAGCAGCTCCTGGTTCTCGTTCTCCATATACTCCTGGACAATGCGCGTGGTGTTCATAACGGCGATAACAGTTGTGGTGATCTGATCGTGCTCCATGCTTTCCCTGGTATGCTGTTTGCAGGACAGCAGAGTGGGAGAAGAAGCAGCGGGTGGATAACAATGGTGTCAGCAATATGGCGCCCGCATGAAAAAAGGCACGAAAGGATTTTTGGCTCCCCCCTTAGTTGCTTTCACGGAGGGAGGGGGGAGCAAGGGTTAGGCTCATTTCCTTCTAGCTGCAGATGGTACAATATGCGGTGAGCAAGGGTTAGGCGCCTTTCCTTCTAGCAGCAGATGGTACAATATGCTTGATATCCATCATCATCTCCTGGCCCCCTCAAGGATTGAACTTGCAACCCTGGGTTTAGCGGGCCAACGCTCAGACCGCTGAGCTATCCCTCTGCCCATGTTCCAGGCAGTACTGAATCTCCCTTAAACAAAACGTAAAAAAGAGAATGACCAGAGTCACTCCGGTCACTCCCATTTATGTCCAAGCGCCCCCAGCCAGCCACAACATAGGCCACCGGCCAGGAGCACACGAATTTCAAGCATATTGTACGATCTGCAGCTAGAAGGCAAGGAGCTGCTGCTGTATGGTCCCGCGACCACAACCATTTATGGCATATTGCACCATCTGCAGCTAGAAAGCAAGGAGCTTATGCTGTGTAGTCCTGCGACTACCAGCCTCACGCAGAATGGCCCCCTCAAGGATTGAACTCGCAACCCCGGGTTTAGCGGGCCAACGCTCAGAACGCTGAGCTATCCCTCTGCCCGTATTATAGCGTGACTGAATCCCCACTAGACCTAATGTCCAGGCGTACGCTGGAGATGTACGGTAATTGTGAGCTGAGCAGGCTTCCGTAGCAAACACGGAAACCCCGGAAAAAAGGCGCGAAAAAGATTGCTTTCACGGAGGGAGGGAGGGACGTTTGATGGCTTGACGACATGTACCCAGAACCACCAGCGACAATGTTTTCTGCCCCATCAGGCTTTGGGATCGCAACCCAGAATTCCAATGGGCGGCGGAGACTGCAGGAACTGTGGGATAGCTACCCGCAATGCAACGCTCCTAAAGTCGATGCTAGCCCCGCTACTGTGGACACAATCAATCGACCTCATGGTCTTAATGCTCTTTAGTGGGGACACACACAATCGATTCCATAAATTTGGGTTTTAAAATATCGACTTCTATAAATTCGACCTAATTCTGTAGTGTAGACGTACCCTTAGGCTGAATTACATATGAATTGCTTTCCTAACGTATTGAAATATCAAATACTGGGCTTCCACCAGTGTAATATGTGACCTTGGCAATGGACAGTCACCCAGAGGGAACTGCGGCAGTGCACAGTAACCACAACCCTTGCTTGGATAGGAGGCCTGTAAGCAGCTAGCCTAGCCCCAGAAGTGGGTGATGCTGGCTGGGGAAGGGGTGTGGCCAGGAATCTGATTCAACAAATCCCCTGCATTGCCTCCAGCCTTTTCGTAGAATCCCAATTGCAAGTTAAAGCTGTTTCCCCCAGCCAATCAAGCGGGGGAGGGTGGTGATGCAGACACCCCTTGCCATTCAACAGGGTGAATCCCTTTCTGATATAGGGGTTGAATCAAGCCAAGTGAGTAAAAAATACAAAGGAATGTAAGCTGCTTAGGGAGCCTTTGAAAGAGACCTTGAGACTCTGGTTGACTCCTCTCAAAATGTCTGGGCAATGAGAAAAGCCCGGCAGACTCATCAGTAGGGCAGATTACCGAAGCCGTGGCTAGGAAAGGAGCGGACAGCACTGAGAAAGACATGATATCATGCAGCTTAAAATAGTGAGTTCACATCTGGTCAATCCATTATAAGAAAAAATATTGTAGCACTTTAAAAGGTACAGGAAAGGGCCGTAGGGTTGAGCCTACAACTAAACGATATGAGCAATGGGAGACAGGCTAAAGAGAGAGAGAGAGAGAGAAAGAAATCTATATTAGCTGGAAAAAAAGTTAATGGGGAATTTAATGGGAGCAAATAAAATGACAAACCAGTATAGATGGTGGAACAAGAGGTTATGAAGAGACAGTAAAGAAAAGCAGTGTCAGAACAGAAGTTACAGAACAGTTTTCCACACAGAGATAAAAACAAACAAACACCAGACCCTGAAAGTTGTCCTGGGAGCTACCAGTGTGTTGAAGAGGAAGTCTCTTGTTTAGGGAACTCGTATCTATGTCTCCAATTAGCCTCTATAGGGATTTTCTCTAAGTATCCTCTGTCTTATGTGCACATCCGCTACGGCATGAAAAGTACCATACTGAAGGCCCTGGAGCTCTTTGACAGGCAGGAATTTATTGTGTAGCCTATAACACTGACAAGGGTGGGGTGCTTCCTTTTGAGATGCTGTCTTGGGAATTTTTGACAGACGTTCCTATATAGGGCGAGGCAATTTGTAGCTGAATAACTGGTGTTGTGGCGACAGAGAGGCAGCTCGAGATATACTAGTCTAGACACAACTCATTACATCTAGTGCAAGGTAGTTGTCAGATTTGCTTGCTGTGGTCTCTTTGCTAAAGGATGTGTCTGCAGCATATAATCCAGAGCTATGACAGTTGTGTGTTTTGTTGCCCTGAGTGGAGGGCTTTCTGAGCTGTGCTACGGAGATGGAGATTCATTATTATTAATCATCATAGTTTAAAAAATGGTACCAGGCAATAAATGTAGGTAGCATGTTAGAATATACGCCCTGATCCTGCAAATTGATCCATGCAGATGGACCCGCTGACACTGTACAGAGCCCTGCTGATGTCAGCGGAGATCTGCCTGCGAGACACAGTTGTCTGCCTGTGTGGATCAGGACGTTAGATAGATTAAGACACTGTTGTGATGCATGACATATAAATGTACACACAGGTAAGTAGATAGATCCCTTTCCCCGATAGGAATTTATAATCTAAGGCCTCAATCCTGCAAACAGGCTCAAACTGGATTTTATACATGTTGAGTCATCCCAGCATGGATATATTCCTAGGAGTGAGGTTAAGCATGTGCATTTGCAGGATCCGGGCCTTAAATAGACAAGACAAAGAAAGGCACAAAAGTTCAGGAAAGGGAGGGTGTAGAGAGATTTAAGGGTGAGAAGAATAAAACAGGAATGCTTCCGGAAGGAAATGTGGTTTAAGGGGGATTTTCAGGAGGAGAGAAAGGGCACTTGGCAGGAAAGAAGAGGAAGATTGTTCCAGGCATAGGAAGGCAGCATTAAAGACAGCACAAAGTCGAGATGAAGGAAGCAGTAAAAAGAGGTGATAAAGAGGAGCTCAGGGAGAGAGACCGGGGAAGAAGAAATAAGGCCAGGGATAGATAGATGGATAGATAGATGGATAGATAGGGTTATTGAGCACTTTGAGTTTTAGGACAAACCAATGTGGTAAGAGAGAAAAGCAGTGGAAGGATTTAAGGAGGGAGGTGATGTGAGTGGAGCAGTAGGAGAAGATGATGACTTAAGGAGGTTTTGAACAGTCTGCAATGGGCAGAAGCAGGCAGGCTGCAGAGGATAACGTTTGAGTAATAAGGAGACGGGGAGCAAGGTGTAGACAAGGGGCAGGAGGGAGGAAAGTGAAGTTTTTGGTGAAACTAAAAAAAGAAGAAGTAGGAAACTGATCTGCCTGGAGGGAGAAGGGCTGTCCATCCTGTATGTTCTCTGTTCATGCTTTGCTTGTTAAATGTGTAGTTTAATGAGGGGGTTACATTCCTAAATTTATTCTGTAAAATATATTATTTGCATTTGAGTAGTACCTAGATGCCCCAACTGAAATCAGGGCCCCCTTGTGCAAGTGCTGTACATATACACATGCTAAGAGAGAAATAACTTACAAATTAAATAGGTAAGAGAAGAAGGAAGTACTATTAGTATTATTCCCCTTATACAGACAGGGAACTCCCAGTTGCTAGCCAGGTGCATGGGGATAATAAATAAGCACCCATTCATTAGCTTCAATAACTCAGGGTTTGTCTACACTGACAATGTTGCAGCGGCGCTTAGAGAAGATGCTACCTATGCTGATGGTAGAGCTTCTCCTGTCGTTGTAGGTCTCCACTTCCCCAAGAGGTGGTAGCTCTTCCCCACCCACTATCTTCCAGATGGGGAGTATCTGCACTCCCTTCCCGCCCCCGAATTGGGGTACACTCCAGAAACTGCACTCCACCCCATTTCTGGACCCAAGACCCAGGTGAGCTGAAGAAGGGAAAGTATGGGGGGGAGCCTTCCTCCCCTACTCAGCCAAGTGAGACCAGGGTACCATCAATGCCCACAGCGATTAGTGTGTATGTTTGTAACCGTGGAAAAGAGCTTTCCTCCACACAGTGGCCCTGGTGGGCAAGCAGAGAGGAGCACGACTGCTGTGACCTTAGACAAAGCCCAGAGCTGCAGGGGCTGTGAAAGAGTCAAGCAGGTCACAGTAGCTCTACAGAGAGATGGAGGAATCTCCTTCCATAAAGGCCTGCTCTGTGGCTCCAACAAAGATTGCTGTGTAGTCAGGAGAAAACAAGACAAATCTCTGCTCAGAATGCCTTGAACTATTCACCTGTTTACCAAAGTGTGTCTCCTGGAGCCTGCACATATTTATTGTGAAACAAAATAGAGTTTGACAAGACCATACAATGTTGGAGGATAATATTTTGACAGAGCAAACCCCCAGGGTACTTATCCACCATAGTAGGTACATTGCATCTCATCTATAATAGAATTAGGTTGTCCTCACAATTACCTTCCGTGTGTTAGAGACCGTGTAATTCTTCCCTCATAATTCCAGGGTGCACTTAGACAATTAAAAAATACAACAAACCAACCACTTAGGTACACAGATGGCAATATTGTGGCATCATCTTTTAATAAAAACCTGATTCCTACCCCTATGCTTTTCAAGGCCCTCTTCTCTGATTTCAGTTCCCCACCCATCTATTCCCCCTCCACCCGTTGCTGGTGATACTGCTCCTCCCTTTTGGTTGGAGCTGGTCGGAGGGCTGTATGGTGGCTATCTCTGCTCCCCTTCTCCTTTTCTGTGACCCTGGGTCTATGAGGCTCCTAGGCTTTCTTCTCCATATAAGTCAGTCTCTGCCACCCCCAGCCCCTGGATATCTCTCTCCTCTTCTCCTGTGCTATCTTCTTCTACATCCATAGCTTCTCTTAGCCCTGGGACACACTTACAAATTAGATTGACAGCTACGTTGCTCAAGGCTGTGAAAAATGTGTGTGTATGTTTGTAACCGTGGAAAAGAGCTTTCCTCCACACAGTGGCCCTGATGGGCAAGCAGAGAGGAGCACGACTGCTGTGACCTTAGACAAAGCCCAGTGCTGTGAAAGAGTCAAGCAGCTCACAGTAGCCCTACAGAGAGTCAGGTTGACCTAACCCCCAGTGTAGACGAAGCCAGACTGACAGGAGAATTCTTCAGACAACCAAGCCAACACTTCTTGGATAGGTGGATTAACTACATCAATGGAAAAACTCCTTCCATCTATGTAGGAAGCGTTTACACTACAGTGCTTCAGGGGTGTAGCTGCAGCTGTGCCGCTGTCGTGCTTGTAGTGCAGACATAGCCTTACTACCACATCTCTTCCCTAACAGACTGTATGCCTGTTTCCTCAGGCCTCCCTGCGTCCTCTTGTCTGTGCTCTCTCCACCTCTTCTTGGGTGAGGGCTCTTTAATGCTACTTCCTAATTCCTGGTGCAGCGCACCATGCTGCTTCCTGGCCTTGAGGCCTGGCCACACTGTGGCCATGTCTCGACTAGAAAAATAAATTGTGTTTAAAACGTATCAGCGACTACAGTTTTAAACAAGACTTTGCACCTGGTGTGGATGCGGAGAGCCTAGGATTGACATGACCAGCGGATGCATTTTCAAATTGCAAATCTCTGCTTAAAGCTACGTTAGTTAAAACATGTTAGGTAACATTTTCCTAATCTAAGCTTTGCAAGTAACCAGATTTTGGTTCAGTAGCTGAACAAAAAAGTGTGTGTGGGGGGAGGGATACTGTTTCATGTCAAGCCCAAACAAAATTTCTTGAATTTTTGTTATTTAAAAAAAAAATAACATTGAGGGGAATTCTGAAATAGATGACTTTCCTAAGTGAAAAGTCGAAGCAGTTTTTACCTTTCCAAAAAGTTTTTTCTTTTCTTTTTTCCAAGTGAAACTATTCACTGAAATCGAGCTAAATTGGCAAATTGTTTTGGTTGACCTGAATCTGCATTTTTTAGAAAAAAAAACCCCAACCAAACAAAACAAAATTTCACCCTATTCTACTCACCAGAACCTCTTGCTCAGAGGAAATTCCTGGTCAATCCAGAGTCAGGCTACTGTTGTGGTTATGATTATTCATGGTTGGAGATGGTACTGATTAAACAGGTCATCTTGAAGCCCAGAAGCCTTTAAAAGGCACATTTTGAATCCTGATGTTTGAAGAGGTTCATATTGTTCCCATCTGTATCCTGTCCTTCCTAATAATACAACATAAAAATCACACTGTCAACTTCCTAAGCACCTTCCCTTTAAGCATCCTCAATGGGTTTATTAAACATGAATGAATTAAGCTTCACCACATTCTTGCAAAGTAGGTACTATTGTGCCCTCTTTACCCACAGGAAAATGGAGGTACAGATAGGTGAAATAATTTCACCAAGGAGGTCAAACAAAAAGTCTGTGGCAGAGCTCAGAATGGAACTCAAATCTCCTGGCTCTCAGTTGTATTCTTTAACTCATAGACAACACTTTCTTGGAAATATATATTGACACAGGATATATCACTTCTGGGCTGCTGATATAATAGTTTTGCAACAGCCAGAAAAGCCCTCACAAATGTTGGAGCTCATTTATACATACGATAATATAAGATTTATATTGTTTGTGCAGCAGGGCTCTTTTAATATGCAGTTTGTTGTTTTGATAGTCTGTGTTTTCTTCATATAGTAATCATATTAAAAGACCTTTTTTTCCCCTGGAATAAAGATGTAATGATTCACAAGATGCATAATTATTTCATGTGGTGCAGGCAGGATATTGCAGAAAGAGCTGTGGTGGGATATTGCAGAAAGAGCCGTCCTCTTTATGTATAAGAGACTTTTGTTGCTGGTGTTCTGCTCAGTAATTAAATTCCTTCAAATGAGAAGGCTTGATTGGATTCCCTTTGGTTTAATGGGAGGAGTCTGGGCTGTAAGGTATTTAGTTTAACTGCTATATAATTTTGGTATTCTTTGGGGGCTGGGGAAAGTCTGATCTTTTATGCTCTAGTTTTACACCAGTGTATCTCTATTGAATTCAATGGTGTTACACTTGATTTATATCAGTGTAATATAGGAATCAGGCCCAGAAATTCTTTGCAAAAAGCACCAGCAAGACATATGAACCTAGTTTATAATAAAGTATTATATATACATATAACCAATCAAACTTGATTTCTACCTCCTTGTGTGTTCAGCCTGTGCACTGAATGAGACAGGGATCCTGTGTAAAAAATAGTATGTGATCATGTAATTAAATACTGTATCATAATGCATGTACAAACAGGAATTAAGATTGTCCCAGCAAACATAAATCTGGTATTTCTGAACTTTCAAGTGCTTGACTTGTCAACCTAAGTAACATTCTTTTAACACGGGGGGGGGGGGGGGGGTTAGTTGTGATTTCCTACATTTTTTTAAAAAGGACAATAAAAAAAATCCTATTATGTACAACTGCAACAACCTCCTCATCATGCATCAGCAGCAGGGTTTGAATCCTGTAGCTTCAGCATAATAGCACAGACTTTTCCCACTTGACCCGTAGGACTAAATATGTTAACTGGCAGCAGGAGGGAAGGCTGTTATCCCAGAGGGGGAAATGGGCTGCCATCACTGTGTTCTGGGGACAGGAGGTGGCTGGGGGAGACCCAACCAAGGTCTCTCTCTTACCCCTGCTCTGCTATCCCCATTTGGGAGCTGAGGGAGCTCTTATCCCATGGGGGCCCCTAAAAGGGAGGATGGGCTGCTGGGGTTCAGGGGTAAGCTGTTGGAGGGAAGGAACCAGGCCTGGCTCTCCTTCCTCCTCATTGTTACAGTTCCTCTTGCAGCCCTCACCGATATTGCTGGTGGTGCTGCTGCTGCTGCTTTGGTGGTGGTATGGCCTGTTCTGGGTTCAGTTATTATTTTGCCAGGCTTCCAAAATGTTCCTGGGGGAATCCAAGTAGAAAAAGGGAACTGGCGATTTTTAATAGTTAAATCTCAGCTGAACCTGAATGGAATTTCATGGGGAAAAGAAAAGGTCCTTGTCTAATCTAAGGGCTTTCTCTCTGTCACATTAAAGTCTTGCTCCAAACCATGGAGGTGGTAGCACTTCCTGAACAAAAGTTCTAAGAATCTTATATAATAGAAAGTGTTAAGCAACCTACGTATAAGGGGTTGCTACCAGCTCCCGCTATATACACTGTACACACAATACCATCCATCCTATGTATTCATGCCACAGTCCTTCCCAAACCAAACCCCTACTACTCCATCCCCTCCAACCTCTCCCTGCTGCAGTCTTGTCTCTTCCCCACGTCTGGCTCCTTGTCCCAGTCCCATTCTCCACTCCTCAGGCTTCTTATCCCAGTTTCCTTGCCCAGCAAATCCTAATCTTCCCCTTCAGGTTCCCTGTCCAAGTCTCAGTCTCCCCACACTCCCTGTCTCCTTGCCAGCCAGTCCCAGAACCCCTTCCTGGCTCCTTCTCAGATCTGTCTCTCCCCTTTCCACAGCTTTCAGTCATCCTCCCACACCCTTGTTTCTCCCAGTCCCAGTTTTCCTACCTGGTCTTCTCATCTAATCTCAGTCTCTGTTCCCCGCTACTCCCTCCATTGCTCCTTGTCAGAGTCCCTTTGCCCAGCTGGTCCCGGTACTACTCCTGCTCCCTGGTTTCTCATCAGATCTGCCTTGCCGCTCTCCCCATACTGGTTCCCTGTCTTCTTGTGCAATCAGTAATAGTCTCCCAGTTTTTCCCCTTCCCAGCAGCTCCTCATCTGACCTCAGTGTCCCCCACTACAAACTGGCTCTCAGTCCTCCCCCATTTCCTTCACTACCTCTCAGTTCCACCCTCCCTTCACCTGCTCCCAGTCTCAGTTTCCTTGCCCAATCAGTCCCATTTCCTCTCTGGACCTCCCGTTTCCAGTCACAGCTTCACTCTCCCCAGTGCCAGTCCCAGCAAGCTCCTTGTTGCAATCTCCTCCTCTCTCCCCATCTGGCTCTTGTGCCCTCTGCACTTGAGTCATGTGCCTTCCTCCCCTTTGGTGCCTGGGCCCAGCAAGGGGGTCACTGAGAGAGACGGGTTCCCTTCTCTCATTTCCAGTGCTTGGGCCCATGCTGTGGATGGACCATGCTCAGTCACTAGGTGGGGATGGCGTACTCACAGTCTTGTCATACATACGAGCTGCGAGCAACTGGAGCATGCTCGGTATGCATGGAATCTTTGGTGATTTCAGCTACAAAGCTCTAAGGGCTGGTCCACACTAACCCCTCAGTTCGAACTGAGATACGCAACTTCAGCTACGTGGATAACGTAGCTGAAGTCGAAGTATCTTAGTTTGAACTTCAAAGCACTTACCGCGGGTCCACACGCAGCAGGCAGGCTCCCCCGTCGATGCCGCATACTCCTCTCGTGGAGCAGGAGTACCGGTGTCGACGGCGAGCACTTCCGGGATCGATTTATCGCGTCTAGACAAGACGCGATAAACCGATCCCAGAAGATCGATTGCTTACCGCTGAACCCGGAGGTAAGTATAGACATACCCGGGCTGGTCCACACTAGGGGGGGGATTGAACTAAGATACGCAACTTCAGCTATGTGAATAACGTAGCTGAAGTCGAAGTATCTTAGTTCGAACTTCAAAGCACTTACCGCGGGTCCACACGCGGCAGGCAGGCTCCCCCGTCGACGGTGCTTCCTCCTCTCGGCGAGCAGGAGTTCCGCTGTCAACGGCGAGCACTTCCGGGATCGATTTATCGCGTCTAGACAAGACGCGATAAATCGATCCCAGAAGATCGGTTACTACCTGCCGAATCAGTCTCTACTGAGCACGTGTGCACTGTGATTTTTTCAAACGCTTTATAATTTAGCCAATGTGGGGAGATTTTCACAGGAACAGCAAAAGGCACATCCCTAACATGAAGTTCACTCCCTTGACAAATTGACAAATTTCAAGTCCGTGCCCCAAAGCATGGGAGACTCAGATAAAAGTTTGCCAGAATGTTTTCAATATTGAAATACAACGTATTTTTCTCTAGCCTTGTTCTTGGAAGTAGCTGTACTGTTTTGACTGAAACTTTCCAAGCTATTTCAGACTGAGGCAGACACATGGCATGGAAAATTTCAACCCAAACAGTTAAACTTTTGGCAAAGTTATAAGTAACTGAAAACAAGGCCTTACAGTGGAAATTGTCAGGCAACCTTAATAATAGATGGTGGTATCAGTCTTGCCTATCGTATATGCAAAGTGCCATGCACACCTATAGGACTATATAGATAATAATATAAACTGATGGCTACATGGTAAGAGGAAAGGACAGTCTGTTTGGGTTTGGATAGTTATTATTTTAGAACGCAACGACTGTACAAAACTGGGAAGGGGCGCAACAGGGCAAAAACTTGTAAGTTGCTGTGTTGCCTGTATTCATGTTTGCACCTGAAATGTATTTGGAAAGCTCAATTATCTCTCTCTGTTGGTAATCAAACTTGGGAGTGCTCATGAATTATCTAGTCTTTCTTTCCCTTGGGGAATATCAAGCCTGATGTCTGTCTGGAGCCGATTATATTTCCTGATTAATTTTTGTAATTGCAGCCAGAACATTTTGGTTTATTATCTTTACTCTTTTTCGTTGGCTGACAGGAGTTTTTACCCAATAAATTGCACGCCCCATTGTCCTCCTTTTCCTTCTGACCTTCATGCTTTAAGTGCAAGGGAATAAGAGAATGATGGATGCATAACTTACATACTTTGTTATTCATGTAGCACCATTAGGCAAATGAGACCTATGCCTCATCCCATCAGGAACATGCTTCCCCCACCCTCCTTTCAAATTTAACAGTAAATGCCCCCTGATTCTGAAGAAATAATTACCCCAAAACAAAAGGAACACAGTTGAATCAGACTGAGCCATACTCAACCCTGCTGTAACTCCAATGACATCGGTGGAGTTGTGCCTGTTATTATTATTTAGTACCAAAGGTATGAATTTGTCTCATTACCCATTGTCACTTCTTAAAACCCAGCAGATGCATTCAGTTGTCTGTACAGCAGTTGCAGCAGCAATTACTTTTGAAGTTCCCAACAGCATAACCGTTACTCTGCCCATGCTGCGGTTCAGCACAGGCATCCCGTTGAGGGCTCTGGATGGTGGATTCCTGTTGGCGATGTGTGACATTGCAAAGAGAGTTAAACTAATTGCACAACACAACTTTTTAAACAAGATGTTCAATGGCTGAATAGAAATGATCTACATTTCATTGATCTATATTTCTCTTCACTGGCTCCCGCCAAGCAGAGACTGTCATACCTGAAGATTACCTGGTTGACCCTATGAACATGAAGCGCTACAGTGTTGATCCTTCTGATTCTGCCTTTAATTGCATGGGATCCCTTTATACCATGAGACAAAGCTCTGGAGATGGACGTCTTGCTGGAGGCTCCTCTTCCTCTTGCAGTCATCGTTCCGGTCCGATGTCTTCCGGGGGACCTTCATCTACTGGTTTGAGGCATCAGACATCCAGCCCAACTAGAAACGGAACCTATTTTGAAGGAAACAGAAGTGGTAACATAATATATATATGATTCCATCTTGATATTAACCATGTGTGTTATTTTGTTCTCCTCTGGCTCCATCCCACAGTCCTTACTCACCCCAAACTCCCTTCGATGTTAGATGTGTTTCATGTAAGAGCTACAGAATAATAACCCCAGTGGTTAAATCACAAACACTGCGAGTTAGAGGAAGCAATAGCAAACTATGGAGAAGGAGAAATAAACGACAAAAACATTGTCCAGAACTCTTACTATTCGATTTAAACCTGTTATGTGTAATGCATATGACAGAACCGGAGTAATTGGTTTTAAATATTCATCTGAATATCAAGTTATTCATTCCCCAAACTCAACACCGTTAAAACATATTTAGGTACCTATTATTTATATAGCTCCATAAGTGTACATGGTGCTCTGCAATGCAGATCCCAACAGCCAGCTGCCAAATAAAAGCATGATTCTTATCACTAATTATCTCAACAAAAGGGATTATTTCCTAGCTGTACTTCATAGCCCACTATCACTCTTCACTTATAAATTATGTCAAATTTTGTCACAAAAAGTTTGAGAAACACGTAATCTTTATAAACCCAGGCTGCTTACTGCTCATTGCTCCTTTATCCTTTAAGGGCTCACTTCTGCTCCCATTAAAGTTAATAAGAGTTTTTCTAGTGAATTCAATAGGTGTTGGTTGAGCCCTATGTGTTTAATGATTTTTCCCCTTCTAATTTTTTGTTACAGTGTTTTACATGGGCTTAAGCTTATGTAGCTTGATCCTTGGCCCCATTAACACTGCGGTGTACTGCTCTGGTTATACAAAACAGCCTTTAAAACAGTTCAGATGGCAATTGGAGTATTCTCAGTGAAGAATTCTCTGACGGCATAGGGCCAACATCGAGGTATGGATGGGTTAAAGAGGCAGCCAGCCAGGGGTAAAGTAGAGGAGCCCTGTGGGACTAGGTAGAGACCTGGTCCAGCAGCCAGATGGCCACAGAATCAGGGGAGAATGGAGGAAGGGGGTCACAAAAAAGGCTTAGTGCTACCTTTCAATACATCCCTTCTGAGCTGTGCTGATTGCAGTGTAGGATCTCAGTCATGGTGCAGTAATTACTAGAATTGTTCTTCTTTCCTGTTTTTGGAAATCAGAATTAATTTACTTTTTCCCAGCCTTTTAGTATCCAAGATTTTTCAAAAATAATTCAGTGTTTCATTGTTAACTAATTCTCTTACTCTAGAATCCATATCTTTGTTCACTTTTCCCAAGTATTCCATTAGCTTCTCTTTATCATTAGAGTGATTTTAACAGTGTCTTCCTTCCTTTCTAATTATTCAAACTCCATTTATATATTTTTCATCTTAAAGACAGATTTAACAAAGGAATTCAGTGTCTCAGCCATTTTAAGTCATTAATTTCTTTCCCTTCCTCCTTTATTAATGGGACCTACTGTCATTCTAGTATTTCTTTTTCCCTTGATATATTTGCAGAAGCCTTTCTTATTTCTCTTCACCCCACCCTTGTCTAGCATTAACTTATGACAGCAAAAAAAACCATATTTCCCTTGCAAGCCTTAACTGGCTATGAGCATTGCTGTGTGATTACCTCCGCAATTACAGTTGTCAGTAAAATATTATATTAACATCAGATCTTTGAATAATCCTTCATGAATCCACACCGATCTTTAACATATTTCCTGCATTCTGCATGCTGAATTGCATTGAACTGTAGGCCATTCCTGTTAACTGTAGTGTCTTTTTGGATTTAACAGTCACCTTTCAAAATGGTGCTGTGACAGACTGACAACCTTCTGTAATATCCCGAATAAACCTTATGGAATTAAGATAAACTTTATTGAATTAAGTGAACTCTTATTGAATTAAGGTTAATACCTTGGGGTACATTGTATTAAAAATGCAGTTGTGTATGTGGTGTTGCGTATGTACCTTTTCTAGTAGGGAGGGGAGATGCTACTGTATTTGCTCCGTTACCAAACCTTTGAAGCCCCTCGTTCCCCAGAGAGGGATGCATGCATGTAGTGCAGTCTCTTTTATTGTTTTTCATGTGTTTTCTCTGTAGTGCTTTCCTCTTCCAAATATAATAGGCTTGCATAGAAAGAGCTGTGTGGTACTTATAACTATAGCAATCACCCCTGTTAACCATCCCTGAAGAGAAAGCAAGCAGGTGTCCTTGGCAGGGCCGGCGCTACCACAAGGTGACCCTAGGCGGTCGCCTAGGGTGGCAGGATTTAGGGGGAAGCATTTCGGCGGCGACTCATTTCCCGGCGGCGATTCAGCAGCAAGAAAAGCGGCCGCCGAAACGCCGCCGAGAATGCAGCTTCAGAGGAGCTGCCGCCAATGCGCCGCCGATTACGACGGAGGAGCACTGCCGCCTAGGGCGGCAAAAACCCTGGTGCCGCTACTGGTCCTTGGGCAGCCTGTCCCTGTTGGGAATAACACAGTGAAGGCAGGGAGCTGTGCATCCTGGAAATACCCTGGTCAGAAGGGAGAGAGATGCGGGTTTCCACCCAGAAAGGCAATGGCTGGGGAGCAGGAAGCCTGATGCCATTGCTGGACCAATGAGGGGAAATACAGCGGCATACCTGAACTGTGACAAGTGCTTTTTCAAATTTCCTTCTATTTCACCTCCACATCTCTAATCCTTGACCCTGGTCTTCTCATAGGCTATGTCTACACTGCAACTGGACTGCAATCGAAGGTGTGGTTGAAGCTTAGGTAGGCATACCCACACTAGCTTTAATCTGGTTAGCAGCACTGACCTCAGCACAGGCTAGCAATACGAATATGTACCCAGGATTCCCACCGTGCTTATACAGCCTGTGCTGAAGCACATGCCACTGTGTCTTCATTGTTATTTTAGCTGTGCTAGCTAAATGAAAGCTAGTACGGG
This sequence comes from Chelydra serpentina, assembly GCA_037349315.1. Lineage (NCBI taxonomy): Eukaryota > Metazoa > Chordata > Testudines > Chelydridae > Chelydra > Chelydra serpentina. Next base: position 54,793,986 of record JBAIAC010000010.1, read on the forward strand.
TATGCCTAACGGAGCTGCAATCATACCTTCCCATTCAGTTCAGTGGCAGTGTAGACATAGACCCAAACGCTATCATGGTCTGCAGTATTGTTTTAAAAACGACTGTGTCACTGTAGCATTCTGGTCAATCAGGGCCCACTTGAGTACCCATTTAGGTGATCCTCTCCATTGACCTCAATTGATGTTGGAATGTTTTTTTCTGTAGTATCTTCGCCACTCTCTTCTCAAACGCCTAAAGTTCTCTTGCGACCAGCCCGAGTTTATGCACCTAAAGTGTCTTTCCAGCATCCCATCTGTTCCCATTGGGTTCTATCTAGCGGCATGCTGACCGGGATCTGGACAACACCAGTGACTGCCCAGGAAGCAGTTTATTACAATTTTCACAAAACCGATTGCCTTTGAAACCTGCCTAGACATTATCCCAAGACTTAGTCAGCTCTTCTGTAGCAGGTTAGGAAACAAAGCAGGGGAGGGGAGAGGAGACACGTTTTAAAAAGTAGCTTGGGCCCAGGCACTAGAGCCATTTGATTGTTTTTGAGGTGAGCTGGCAGAACTTCAGGCTGCCACATAAAACACAAGGAGAGAATGAGTCTCTGCCAAAACCGTTTAATACTTTTTCATGTGACTCATGCACACGGGACCAGCAAGACCTGGCCAGCCAGGTGTTCTAGCCAAAAAGGAAAGGATGAGAGTTCCATGTAGCTGATAGTTGTTATTTGTACGTGAAGCTGAAAATTGGCAGATTAATCCACAACATAACATTGATATGCTGGGTATATTCTACACACACAAGAAGACAAAGACCTTGCCCCAATCAGTCTACAACAATATCAATATTAGTTTCCACACACATCTCAGATACTCTAACATGCTGGATTATTGCAATGAACTGGCTAGTATGCATATGTACCAGTGCCACCTATTTAATCAGGGCTGCTCAGCTGTGTGTCAGAGGCTCTGTACTGCTAGCTGAGATTCTCCTTTAGTCAAGGATAGAAGCTGGTGCTTTTTGGAGTGGAGATCTGAATTCTACTACACAGTGTCACTGTGACATTGTGAGTGGCCTATGTGCTACATAGTGATATCCACAAAGTTACAGGTGGTCATGGTTTTATTACAATATAGTACACAGATTTAGGGAACCGGTTACATTCCCATTCACCATTTGGTTTCATTTTTCCTCTAGATATTTGTGATCGCATCAGTTCTGAAGTAACTTCTCCACAATAACACTGAAGTTCTTACCATAGTTTTTTTCAAAGCATTGTGCACGTTTCCTTAAACTTTGTGTATTTCTTCACACTGATCATACGTTCAGCTAACCTGTTGCATTCCCCTTCACTGGTATTGCTGGATTTTGTTAATAACAGATTTTTCTGAACTGGTTTCAGTGCAGCAGGAGTGTAGTTTATTTATTGCCTTCACAACACACTCAGCTGTAAAGGTTTTAGAAATCTGCAATCTCACTAGGGTGCTTCTTTGTGTTTTTCTTCTCTCTAGAACTAGTTTACATGCTGCTTAATCATAAGCAAACACAGATGAGCAATTGGAATCTGTACTTATCCATCTCCGTTTGCATACTAACAAGGCGGTGACAAGAAGGGCTCATTAAACTGAGGCGGCATTAAAAGGGGAACAAATTTAGAAGGACTTTTTTTTGTTGAAGCCTCAAGCCAACTCTTCTTTATTCATTGATATTTTTGTAAAAGATCATGCATTATTTACTATAAAGGACACTTTAAAAAAACCCACATAATTCAGGCTATAGGATATATACTGATGCATAGCAGAACCCATTTTTAAAGTGCAATGCATAGGTTTTAACCTCAAAATTCGCATGATGGAGTCAGGTGAATGGGAGGCTGGTGGCTAATTCCCCACAATTACACACACACAAATCTTCAGATTGTGGCTTTAAGGAAGTGCCTCCACATTGCAACCTGTCATGGCTTCTGCCTCATTTTAGGTCACTGTGCTTCAGCATCTGCTGGGGATGTGGAATTATTCTGCTGTAACCCACATAGCCTTGGAAATCCTCCTGCTTTCCAGAGCTTTAAGAGTTTGGAGAAAATTGCCAGTTTCCCTCTTCGCCAGGCTTTCTAATGTCAGTAGTTCTCTCTCTCTCTCTGACACGCTTCCAGATTCTCTAAATCAACATCTTCAAATGCTGACTTCATGCCACGCACATGCTCTCTAACAAGCTCGGGCTGCTCTTGTGATTGTGATTTCAGCTACGGAACAGCCATTGCTCTATTGCAGATTAAGGTGTGTGCAGCTAAATGCCAGGACCCAGCACCTAGTTTCATCATTAAAGTGGGGAGCAGGAGCCTATATTACCAGTCACAAGGGTCTAAACCAGACATGCCAAACCCATGGAAAAAATGCAGAAATTGGGCTTGTTTTTGTCTTAATTGGCTTGTGAGTTGCTTGTTGGCTAGTTTTTTGCTTGTACTTTGTTGCTTGTTTGGCTTGTAGCTTGTTGCTTGTTGTAGCTTGTTCCTTCTTTTTTTTGATCAGCTTCCAACAAGCAGGGGCAAGGGGGGGCAAACAGGGGAAAAGGGGGGGAAAGAGTCAGGGGTGCACAGCGGACCCACCACAGTCCCAGACTCCATGCTGGGCAGGGGTCTAGTCACATAGAGTGTTAAGTTTCTTAGGGATTGGCTTGTTTGGGCCTTGTTTTGAAACGGGATTAGCTTGATTTTTGGCTTATTGTGGACAGTGGGGTGCTTATTTACCATGTGAAAGTTGGCAACTGTGGTCTAAAAGTACCCTTACTGGGGATGCACAGTGGTAGCTAGGAACACAGTGGTAGCTAGGTGTATAATTTGAGTGGATAGGTCAAGCATGAGCTATCTTTTCATGCAGGAGCGGCTCTCACAATGTTGCCGCCCCAAGCAGTCGCCACGGCCCTGCCCCCGATGCAGGCAGATGTAGTGGGGCCTCGCCCCCGACGCCTGCTTGCGTGGGGGGCGGTGCCCCGCTATGTCTGCTTGCGTCGGGGGCGGTGCCCCGCTATGTCTGCTTGCGTCGGGGGCGGGTCCCCGCTACGTCTGCTTGCGTCGGGGGCGGGTCCCCGCCCCCGACGCAGGCAGTCCGAGTCCCGCGGCAAGGGGTGAGCGGCGGACCTGCCGCCGAATTGCCGCCGCAGCGGGTGAGAATGGGGCAGCAGTCCAAGTCCCGTGGCAGCAATTCGGCGGCGGGAAGAGTGGACCTGCTGCCAAATTGCTGCCGTGGGACTCGGATTGCCACTCCATTCTCGATGCCGCCCCAAGCACCAGCTTGGAAAGCTGGTGCCTGGAGCCGGCCCTGTTTTCATGGATCTTTCCTGACTGTGCCTTCCTAAATTTGACTGTTCCTTTTAAATAGTTCGTAATTGTATTCCCGTGTTTCTGATGGTTCTGCGTTCCGTCCATTCTGTCTTGTGCCTTTTTTAAAGTATGTTATCCATACTTTGTTTTACCCCAGTCTATAGTGAGCTTTTACAAAATGTTTCCTTGATATATCTTTGAGAATTCTGAGCCTGCTAGTCTTGTTTACTTTCAGTAGATCTACTTTCCCTTATTATCTGCTCCAGGGCAATGAGAGGGAAGCTTTTCAGATTTCATTCCCACCCCTTTCCTCTGACGCAAAGAAATCATTTAGGCCCGCGGCAATATTAAAGATAATCCGTCACTCACTTTGCACTCTTATCTTTCAATGGCCTTAATCTCTCCTGGGCCTGTTTGTTTGCCTTGGATGTATTTAAGGAGCACATTATTTATCTTCTCTTCTTTTGCTATTTTTATCTCAATTTCTGCATTATGTTTCTTTACTATGTTTTGACACCAATTTAGTTGTTGGGCTTTACACCACTTCATCATCCTCTTTAGGTGGTTCCAGGCCCAGGAGGAAGGCCTGAATACTAGAGTCAAAGAAAAGGACAAATGGGGCAGAGAGCTCTTGGGCTTGGTCACCCCAAGGTGGTGCATATGGGCCTGATCCAAAGCTCACTGAAGTCAGCAGGAGTCTTTTCATTGACTTCAGTAGGTGTTAGATATTGTCCATGAGTCTCAGAATTCTTTCTGAAAACCTCCTTGGCACATACCATTCTGCTTCTCTTCTGCAGCAACTATTCCCAGTTTCTTATGTATTTTTGCCATGGACTTTCCAAGAATCTGTTGTTTAAATAGGATCCATTCCTCTTCTTCCACATCATCTGGTTTTAGGAAGAATGGAGAAGTGCTTTCTTCTCCCTCCCTTTCATTGCCTAGCTTTGCACATCCCATTCCATTAATTTGGTAATTTTTTGCCACCTGTCAAAAATGGGAAATTGGATTTGACCTAGATTATGATCTCTAAAAATAATTATTCGTACTGAGCATTCGCATCTCTTTGTAATCTGAGTACTCATTAACATCTTGATTAATTCTGATGACAGGATGGCATAAAATACCCATGAGAGATGAGACTTCTTCATTTATCTAAACCCTGTGTTAATTGCAAGTACCTTCAGACACAAAAAAGTACAGTACTTATCATACGACCATCAAACAATTTTGTTTATAATATAGGATTTTTGCAGCAAAATGATGTTACCAAATCACCTTGTATAACATGTAATAAAGTCCTGCTGAAATTAAGTTTTTGTACATGAAAAAGTTTATGGGGCTTTTTTTTAGGTTCCCAGATCAGTAGACTATATGGCCAGATGAAAAGCTTGAACAATGTTCTAAAACATATGGAAAACAGATCTTCCTGTACTTGCTTACCAAGACCTGAGTTCTGGATTTTGTGTGCAAATTAATGGTATCCCAGTTTCAACAAGGCCCTGTTACTTTAATACTTACTCATATGAGGTGGTTATACTGCTGTGATAAACCTCGTAAAATAAATAGGGGTAAGTTAGCTCTAAAACAGGACAGATAATGTCAGCAAATAATCTGTTGTAGGTGCTTGTGATGTCATTAACTAATGTCAGAGAAGCACAGAACCCTGAATTCAGGTTGTAGCAGAGAAGTGCAGGGGGAAATGGATTTCAAATATTAATATTTGAAAAAATAAAAACAGTTAATTGTTTTTAAATCAGTGCTCTGTTACTGATTTGGAATTTGAAAAAAGTGATTTTAAACTTCTGGGGCTTTTCAGATCCCCTTGAAGAGTTCTATCAATACGGTCTCCTTAAAAGGGCCATTTATATTTTATCTTTAAAACCTTAGTTTCAACTTATTGATTGTTTCATTGTCAGGGGTGAATTGAATTCTCTTGTCATTTCAACCTTCTCTTTTCTCCACCCTCCCCCTTCCTTTTATTAGCGAAATGGCTAATACTGTTAAAGACTTCCTGCTGTTCCCAGTGGGCCATCTGTTCTCCTCTGCCCTTCCATGGCATTTCTGGAAGCAATGCACATCAGACGAGAGTCACTGGGCCATACTCTGCCCTCACGTACACTGGTGTAGCTGCACTGGGGTTGGGGACACTGATGTAATAGAAAGCAGAGCTTTGCCTGCCGTTTTCATTTTCATGCTCATTCAGCACAATGGAGGCTAGATCACCCAGCAGGAGGCATATCAAGGTCATCGTCTTCTACAGTTTATAGTGTCAGGGTAGAAATGTCCCTCTCAAATTCACTAGGTGCATCTGACTCACCGCACCACTGCCTCACCACCCTTTTGGAGTGAAAACCTAAAGGCTGCCCTGGCCGCTAACAGCCTTCCATTTGAACGGCCAACTGGCAGATTCTAGGTAACGTCACACATGCCTACATCTGGAGTAGACTGAAAGCAAGGCTCCACCTGGATCAAGCAAGATAGAAATTGGTGATGTTTTCAGCTAAGATAACAAGAACCTATCAGTGCTGGAGTTTGGGCTGGTGTGTGTGTGTGTGCGAGGGGAGGTATTTGACTGCTTTCTGTCTAGCTGAAATTCTGCCTCCAAGATGCATCCTGTTTCTTTCGCTTGTCCCTGACAACATATTCTACGTTACTGATCATCCGATGGTTGGCAGAGATTGTACCATTCGTTTGGCATGCTTTGTCTTCACGGCTTCATGCCAAAGATCCCAGATGTGCACTGCATTTAGTCTGCTAGTGGAGCCTAGAGTTGCGTGATTCCATATGAACATGAATACTAGCAGTCTAATTAGAGGACCTGCAGCTACTCCTTGTCCTGTATATCCAAAAGAGTGACCTAGTAAATGAGTATAATTATCACGATATTTACATCAAATCCCAGTACGAAGCCCCGTCAGTCAGATTTGCACATCCATACTATTGCTGCTTATTGGAGTCCATCTTTCACTGTGAGATACTTAGGGTGGCAAAAAAGTACAAATATTCACAGCCTGGACATTATGCTGGGATCCGGCTTGTAGGGGCAGATCCTCCGATGGTGCAAATCAGCAGAGCTCCATTGAAGTCCATGGGATACCAATTTACATGAGCCACTGATCCAGCCCATTCCATTTGCTCACTGGTCCATGGGGTTCTTACAGAGTTTATACATTTTTCCAAGCTCAGTGTTTCTTTGGACGTCTCAGATCTTCTCTAATCAGCCGCTTTGAGCCTCTCTGATTCCCTTCTTGACTACTCTGGGCTTCTCTGGCCCCTGGTTTTTCAACTCGTCAGGTATTTCTGATCTCCCCCTGTCTGCTCTGTTCTTTTTCTGTTGTGCCTGGTCTCTTACTGTTCATATCTACTCATTAAAAATTCTGCTCTAACAAAGAGAGACGAGACGGTTTTGGCTACTAACGTGTTATGAGTCTATATGCTGCCTCCAGTTAATGTGAAGTTTGCTTTGTGTAGCTATAAACAAATGTAAACAGCTTTCCTGTAATCTAATATCATCACCTAGCTCTGGAAATAGTGCAGTAGCCTGAAGCGGGGGCGGGGGGCAGGTTGCAGACACGTGGTGACTGAGATTTATAATTCTGCAGAGACTAGGAATAAAAACATAAATGCACTTTCATTCCAATGTGCCTTTATTGCCTTGATTTAAAGCTGGAACAGGCTGAAGTGACCTTAAATCATCCTGGGCTTATACCATTAAGAAGTCACATGTGCAATGTTCATCTTCGCACATTTTAGGAGCTCTCAAAATAGGCAATCACTGGGGACCTTCAGCTTTGTGAGAGCCCGAGATTAGGAGGATATCAAATAGAAATGCTCTTTTAAGCTGCAGGATAAGTTAAAATATCTGAACGCTAAGAGCAAACAGTTTTCTAAATCCCCATTTCATCCTCCAGCCTTTGCACTGGATGGCTAATTCCTTTGTTTAGCGCTGTGGTGTTTTATCTCCAGGTGGGAGAGCAGTGCCTTCTTGAGCCAATATCCCTGCTGCCTGCAGATCAGACAGCAGTGGCTGCTCTGTTAAGAGTGTGGCAGCTGGTACGTTTTTTCCTTCCCCAGCAGGAGACTGAGCATTTCATCGTTTTTAACACAATTCACCAGCTGGGATCGAGTCTCCTAGTAAGCAGTCAAATACCTCCCCCCCCACACACACACCAGCCCAAACTCCAACACTGTAGCAACCACATAAGGCTGCCCTACTCCAGAGTGCTCTCAAAACATGTTAACTGGTATTAAGTTGTAACATGCTGTTATGGGCTTTTTATATCGATAGCCTCAAGTCCTTCGCCGGAGAGACAAGACACAGCTCGGCCGTCAAGCAAGAACCCTTCGACCTGGACTGTCGATGACGTGGTTTGGTTTGTGAAGGATGCAGACCCTCATGCATTAGGTCCGCACGTGGAGCTTTTCAGAAAACATGTACGTAGGAGGCGATCCATGGTGTAACCAGGATATTTGGGCTAAGTCTACGGGTCATTGACTTTACCAAGTGAGAGCCTTATCTTGTGAGGCAATAAGCATCCTCAACGCCCGTTGGCTGCAGAGGGAATTGCTTGTGCTCAACGGCTTACAAGACACGGCCGATGTTAACATCTAAGTGTTGGAATTTAACTCTAAATTAAAAGAACTTCTAGGTCCATTCAGGTGATTCGTGCCAGCAGAGGCTGGGAGTAATATGTGGAGGAATTGTTCTCTCAACTCCTGGAGGGAAGCAATGCTGTATGTCATTCTATAGCTAATCCCCTGGGCTGGGAGCTTAAGGACATATCTTAATTAGCTCCAGCACTGTGTTTAAATGAAGTTCAGGCCAGTAAGGAGCTACCTTAGTTTCCTTAACCATTACAGACACTGTATGGCTTTCCTATAAACCATTTGACAAAAGCATGGTATAAACCAGCAATGTAGACAACACAGTTTAGCCATCTGCAGGTTGAAAGAAAGTTGCCTTGCCAGAAGGTTTTGAGACTGCGGGGTGGGGTGTAAATCAAGGGAAATGAGTGTGAATGTGAGGGAGGATCCCAGAAGCATGTGCAGACTTTCCCTGCTATTCCTCACCCCCTCGCCCTATCCCAGAAAGAAGAACGTTTAGGAAGTTACAAGTCTGCCTAGTACAAAAGCGTCAGGGCGTTTTTTGTTTTGTTATTGCACATGTAGCAGATTCTGACATTATATTGTCTTCTACAGCTTGGAGCCTGGTGCGCTGACACAACAGTCTCTAGGTGAACTACGCTGTAGGATTCTATGTGGTGCAATAGTCCTACAGTATTTTTGACAAAAGAGACCCAGCTAAATGGGCACTAAAATTTTCAACATCTTCCATTGTGAAGCACCCAGCACCTGTTGTATATACTTAGAGTTGGTTTCATTGTAAAATATGCAATAGGTTTGAGAGCTTGGGTGAGGCTACTGCACAACTCAATTCAATTAGGCCTTTGAAATATATATATCCCTGCAATTTTTCAACCTTCAAATCTAAGCTGGATTAGCATGGAGACCCCAGAGGGGAGAGACAAGTGATTAGTCCATTAACCTTAGCCATATCTTCCTGTGTGTTAAATCTTTCTATGAAGCGTAATTTACTTTGAAGCACTTAATGTCATTGACAGGCCCAACAAGCACCTGAAATCATTGCTTGAGCAATCAACTAATCTTAGCCATGACACCACAGTTGTAGCAGGGAGGTACAATAAAGAGAAAGTGGGGAAAGGAAAAGCAAATGAAGACAGTGCTATCTCTTGCCCTGTTATATTTTAAGTGACCATCCGGGATTGGGGATTGACTTACACTTACTGTGCCAAATTCACCTAAACAGCTGTAGCGAGAGATAATCCCCCTGAGCCAGTCTACTCCCCTATCTCCACAACAGGGAGGGCAGTGCGTGGTACCGTCACAGCCCTGCCTTGTGTTATTCCCACATAGGAAGGCAGCTCTTGCTTGTGGCCAAGATTCTGCAGTAACTCTGTGAAAAGTGGCTACTGGGGGCGTGCACTGAATCCGTGAATCCCCCAACCTCCCGGACTGTTTTCTGCACTGCAGCCTCTGTTTCTGCCTCTGGAGCCACTGCAACAGGGTCCAGACGGAGCGGAAACTAGCCCATAATTGATAGGGTCACTGAAGGGGGCAGAACTGCTGTGAGACCATCAGCTGCACACCTCTCTCGCAGTAGCACTTCTGGCAATGAGTGTGAGCTGTTTTGCAATGACCTCTCAGCAAGAAGAAAGGAGCAAAAGTGATACCCAGCAGAGAGAGAGAGAGAGAGAGAGAGAGAGTTTGCGGGGGATAGTACATGAGGGAGGAATAGATGGAGAATTAACAAGTAGCAAAATCAAACCAAGAGGAAGCAAAGCAATGCAATGCTCTGATAGTTTAATTATGGTCAGTAATTGGCAAATGCATATGTGAAGGAGACTAAAACCTTTATGTTTAAGGTAATTAAACCTGTTCATTCAGAATTATAACCTGCCTCTTCCAGTGATGGATATTGTAATTGTGAGCACATATCATTTTCTAGACCTTCTTCATATTGATTATTTTAGCTTTGTTCCAGTTAGCTTACCGCTCGACAGGATTGCTTGGAGAGGGTGACCTTACTGGGAGGGGAAGCCTACATTTCCAGCTTCTGAAGTGGGACCAGGAAGTGGGCGGCATGGTCCCATTTTTCTGTTTTAATCTTTTTATTCACTAGCGGCCTGATCCTGCAAACCCTCACTACTGAGTGTAGTGCTAGCTATTCTGGATAGTCCTAGTGAATCAACCCCACGGGGTTAGTGCCCCTTTAGGGACTACTCACCATGCTGAGAAATGTGCTTGGGAATAAGTGTTTGCAGAAACAAGCCTGAATACAATAATGCTTTCCTATCGCAGCTGGAAGCTGCTCGCTAACTCCAAATGCTATTGCAGTCTTGCAGATTGTACTTGAGAAACCTGTATCATTTCTTGCTCCCAATCCCTTATAAAAACACTCCAGTGGTCTACAATAATGGTCCAAATTACTGTGGACCAGACCTCAACTAGTGTAAGTCAACCTAACTCCCTTGGCTCCAGTGATTTACACCACCTAAGGATCTGGTCCTCCATCTTCTAATAGTGCTATTGCAGAGTTTTAGATCACTACTGTAGAATTCTGCAGTATATTTTTATAAGCGCTGACACAGTATTAATAAAGAGAAATCAAGCAAACATATTTTTTCTTCAGAGGGACATAGCTATTGCAAGATATTTAATTAAATATGAATGCTCCCTCTGGCACACGCTTGTCGTGTAATTTAATTCTAACCCTTACACACTAATAATGTTAAAGGGAAAAAAAGACCCACATCAACATTTTGAAAAAGCCGGATTCACTTGACAGTACTTTATTTTACTTCATTCTAAGCTCCAGAAGTTTGTTTTCCTTTACGCTATGCACATGTTGGTTGTATCCATATCTGAATGCAACATTGATTCTTCCTCGATCTTACCTTCCTAAGATGATAGGAAGAAGAGATAAGGAGAAAGTGGTTTCCAATGTGGTGTGTGGGGGCAAGGGGAGTGGAAATTGACCATCAACTGCTGATTGAGTGAATCAGAAAGTGATCTTACTGCGGATCAGCACTAAGCACAATAATGGTCCGTGCAAATTAAGATCGATAGTAATGCTTCATTCGTATAACATGGATCACACAGACAAGCTCTGACCATCAAACAGAAACGATGCAATGTATGGAAGTCATGCTGATACTTAGCACTGATATGGCACTTTTTAATTTTAATGGGCTTTGATGAAACTTTAAAATTGACAACATGTGTTTAGATGTTGCTTATAATTATTAGAACTGGGAGCACTGGCTGCTGGGAGTCTGTAAGGACAGGAAGGAAGGAGGAGGGAGTTGAGAGGCTGAGAGAGCTACAGAGAGTGAAGCAGCAGCTTGGTAAAGAGGTTTCCCCTTTAAAATAAAGACCTGTTGAAGTTTGTGAGTACCTTGCATGACTGATACAACACAACATTTCAGCCAGCTCTACTCTGAATGAAGCCATTTGAAGATGCAGCGGGAAGATGTCTTAGCTGCAATGGAAAGCCTGCTCTCTTACTTTTTTCAGCACTGGTCACAGGTTATACATCTTGATTTTCTCTCTCTTTTTTTAAAACAGGAGATTGATGGCAATGCTTTATTGTTGCTGAAAAGTGACATGATCATGAAATACTTGGGGCTGAAATTGGGACCGGCATTGAAACTTTGTTACCACATCGATAAACTCAAGCAAGCAAAGTTCTGACATTTCCTTGAACAGTGACCCAACATAATCCGAGACAGCAGACTAAAGGTAACATGTTGCCTTATAGAAATACATCAACTTGTGAATTGTTTTTCCCTCTTTTTTAACAAAGACTTTGTCTTTTTTAATACTTGTGCATCTTCACCTTTTTTTAATCCAATGGGGTCTTTTGGCTGTTCTGTGTTAATAATTTGCCAAAAAGTATATAATTACAATAATTATTTTATATCATTAATATTGTTATTATGATTATAGTAAGTCCTATTTTTGTAATCAGAAGTGGGAAATCGGAAACAAATACAGCTTTGACACATGCTGAGGATTGATGAGAGACTATAGAAGAGTCACTCATTAGCCACCTGTCAGCCTCTGGGGCATAATTAGTAACTTGCCAACGTCTGGGGTGTGGTTATAATGCAGACCCAAGATCAACAGCATTATGAGATAAAAGGCCTGGAAAAGGTCCAATTAATGTCCTTTGTTTGGTCAGCTACTGTTGTCTTATGGGCACTACCCCACGTCTTGCACTATCTGGAAAACTTGAAATTCTTTAGTTAAAAAAAAAGGTTTTCTGAAGACTGAAGTACCTTGTTTTCCCACTAGAGGGACAAATCCTAATAAACTCCAGGCTTTAGCTGCTGATGACATGGTGGCTTTCTATAGGGTGTGATAGAGCCACCTTGATTTTACGTCTAGTATACACACAAATTAGGAACTGCAGCTCCTAGCATGATCGACCCTTCACTGCTCACAGACAACTAGTCCGCCATTTAGAAAAACCAAAACGCAGAAAGCGTTCCTGATAGGATGCCACAACACACTGCATCTCATTAAGTCAAAAAGTGGTTGGATAGCTCCCAGAGCATCTGACATTCTCAGCAGTCTGCCTCCTTCCTTGAGCCATGCCTGTGTGCCATATATTTTGTGGCACTCTTAAAAAAGAAAAAGAATACAGTGGAAATGTTCTCCAAAAAGAAGTTGAAAACACAATGCACACTGTACATTTGCAACTGTGTTGGATCTAAAAGGTAGATTTTCTAGATTAATTTCTTGACTGAAGCTGCCATTGTGGATAATCTTGTTAACGTTCAGCACATATGCAGAGGTGTTGAGTTTTAGGATTTAAGTGGATTCAAAATGTCCTTCTGCACCATAAAAGAACCAAAAAAAGGAGATGATTGTCCACATCCTATGTAGCCATGCCAGGACGAGTATATTTTTAAAAAATAGTAGATTACTTATGGATTGGATATGCTCTTATTTTCTTCTTTAAAAATGAGATTTATCAAAAGGATACCTCCACCCGTTCAGCTTAAACAGCATTCTCTTTAAATGTGTCCAGATTTTTTAGCACCTCTTTGAGATATTAGGGCTGTGTGATAGCCAGGCTCAACCTGTCTCAGAGAATGGATTCCTGAACCTCTACATGACAGTGATCAGACGGTACCATCCAATTCTGTTCATGTAGAATAAAATGTTACCAAAAATATCATGCAGAATAAAACTCATTTTTATATGCGACATTAGAATAAACCTGCTACAAAAAGATACAAATTCAGGGCCTGATCCTGAAGACACACATGAATGTGAATAACTTTAATCCCGTGAGTAGTTTAATAGAACTCACTGGGGTTATTCACATGAGTAAAGTTACTTATGTGCTTATATGCTTGCAGCATTGGATCGACAAATGTCTGGCCAGTTTTCAACAAGTCCTGTATGCACACTGAAATGCCTTTGAAATGAACACCTGAATAAATGTGTTAAATGAAATTCCTATAATACTAAGTATAAAATATACTAATATCTAAACATACTGACTATTAGAACTTTAAACTGAGCTGCACTGCTTTATGTCCATGTTGCACAGAATGAAAATCTGCTCAGCCAGATGTGTGCTAGGGACATAAATGTGTTCACAGCAACATGACGGTTATACAGTTCATTGTTCACTGTTGCATTTTTAAAAGTTGAGTCTTTTACCTACAATAATGCTACTTATTTGACCTGCTTTTAAAGTCATCCCAAAAGAGTGTAAAGACCTTGATATATCTGAAATGTCAGACTAAGCAAATCCTAGGAAAAATCTAGTTTTCTTACATGTTCTTCAATGTAGCCCATCTTTCTTATTTAAAAAAATACAAACCTCTGATTTTAGTTCCTTCCATCCAAAAGCTCACTTCACTATAATATAGCTAACTCCAAATGAGAGCAGGTCAAAAAATTTCCAGTGGAATGTTTTTTCCATTGCAAAATGCTGTTTCCTCAAAATCTAAAGTTTCCTTGGGAATCTTGATTTTGAGAAAATTTTGTTTTGAAAACCTCCCTGAAACAAACATTTCACCATTATTGAAACACTTCACTTTTGACATTCTTGGGAGAGAACCTTTTTGGGGTTTTGTTTTCAAAACAACTTTGTCATTTGATACTGTATTTGATTGTATATTATGTAGAAAGTTAAATTTGAATGAAATGTTTCAATTGATCCAAACCATTTTTTAAATTTCATTTTGCATAAAATTTCTAAATTCAATGTTTTGCTCTGATTTGGAAGAAACCCAAATTTCAAATACTGGAGTTTCCCACAGAACAGAAGTTCTGGTTCCTCACAGCTCTCCTCCTAACATACTTTATTTCCTCTCTCTTCCCCTCTTTTAGTCATTAAAACTGAATAGCAATCAGAAGCCTGAGATAATACTAACAACATATATAAATTAGTTAGCAACAATGATATTTTTACATCCAATGTGCTGGAAGAATTTTCATACACCATTGTATGAATCTTGTATATACAGTCAGTGGTGCTATTTTTTTTATATTAAACTTTTAAATATGACAGACTATTGAAGTCAGGATGTTTAATGTTTTGTCCTTGGTGTTTTGTTTTCATTGATTGTATTGCATAGAAGTACAACATACAGCAAAAAAACTCCTTTTTTGTGTGTTTTGAAATTAAAGGCATTTAGGGGGAAAGCATTATTGTAGCAATATTTCCCCTTGCAAGTCTTGTCAAAGATGGTAGTTAAATAGCTCTGCTATGTAAAACCGGTCAGGCCACTTCCTCTGAACAAGCACTAAAGAGTCAGAACATACATGTCATTCATTTTCAAATTAGATGCCTTTTTAGACATTGTTAGTACAGATTACTTTGCTTCGTGTTCTGTTCATGGCTTTCACTTCAGACTGTAGCCAATCAAGTTCCATTTTTGAACCACTCTGAGAGGTGTGTGTATGTATGTGTATCCTCAAAAGCAATTATGTGGGTCTGTTTTCTACTTTAAAAGAATCATAGCTGGATTGAAAGACATTTGCTACAAGCAATTTCAACATTTTATGAGTAGTCCCTTTTGTAAACAAATGTAGGCACGGTCTAAGAATTTTGGGGAAAGCTGTGAGTTCTTTAGCTACTGTAGTTAAAACAGCCTGTACCCAAAATATACCTGCTACTGACTTTTTTTAAATGGCTGACCAATTTGACCTATTCTGTTGAGACAGCTCATTCATTTTTCCTTCTCACTGACCACTGCTGCTGTCATGGCATCTTCTCCCTCACTGACAAATGCCTCCCTCCAGAGCAAGGGCTGGATGAGCTCCATAAATTGCCCCCTGGCAATCCAGTGTTGTCAGCCTCCACTGGGCTGAGCCTACTTTTGAACCTGGGCCCCTCTTATGTGGCAGCAAGGGGAGCTGCTGCCTCTGCAGAACTATCAGCCTTGCTCAGCATGATCAATGCATAAAGGTACCCTTGAAACAGGCGGTGGCAAAAGCATTGCTGAGAGCCATACACTGCCCCCAAACCATACACTGAATTCCCCTGGGAGTGAGCTGTCTTAAAAAGATGCTGTCATTTTTTTTACCAAGGGGGGGGATGACATGTGAGGGAAAAACAAATAGAACATTATTAGTAGTAAAAGATTGGGAAAATACTGACTGGACTTTTGACTTAGAAAGACTGTTTGCAGTAACAAACGCAATAGTCCAGCTCAGTGAGCACCATTAAGAAATGGGAGGTTTAAAATGGCTTGAGAAAAGAGAGTATGGGCTTTAGATTGAAAGGTTTGAGACGAGCCAGGGCCTGATTCTCATTGGCACAAGCACTCCTTTAAAGCTCTCTGGCATAACCTGCTATAAGCCCCCTTTGTGCTGCTAGAACAATGTAAATTGGCCTGGTTGTAAACGAGAATTGCTTCCCCCACCCTCTGCCCGTAACCATGCTTGTATCTTTAGTTGTTCTGATCTGAAAGACAGAGATGTACCTGCCAGGGGTGGAGCAGCAACATTTGCATTGAAGTAGGAGGGGGGATGTCATTTCCCTCTCTAGACTGGGATACACAATCCCTGTCGGGGTGGGGGGAGGGGGGAAGATTGACCCTTCGCTCACAAAGATATGTCCGGAGAGGAGTTTGATTTGGCCTTTGGAACGTTCCTGCTCAGATGCCACGGGGGAGCAGTGAGTGGAGAGGCAGTGAGGTTAACTGCAGAGCAAGTGCCCCAGCAACCCGCAGTAGGTGGTGAAGCTACTGCAGGTCATCCCTGCAGCCCAACTGGATGTGTGAGGATTCAGAAGTGTGAGTGCAAGCCGAATGGGTGACACCTGGCAGCCCTGTTCTCTGCTCACACTATTTCTGATCGGAAGCCCACTGATGTCATTAGAAAAGAGTCCCATTGGCTTCAATGGGCTTTACTCCGGCCCTAAATCAGGTGGGAGTCTATTCAAGTCAATAGTTATACTGGTGTGAAACTAGTGGAACAGAGAAGACTCATGCCTCTAGTGTTCCAGTCCAGAGGATTACTGTGTATTGTTTGTAAGCCACAGTGAAATGTTCAGTTCTGTACACTGAGTCTGTTTCTACACATGGAATTAACATTATGAGAATGCCCTGTTGGCACATGCTTCTTCTATATCAAAGGACTTGGGACTATTAGGAAAATAACTCACAATAAGCCTTTTGAGGGAAAAGTGAAGGAGAATTGTGTCCTTTTCCAAAAAGCAAACCTTAGTGCAGGGGTTCCAGAATGCAGCACACGAACACATAAAGTGTCACACTTTTTATAATATTGCAGTAGGTCAAACAGGGTTGCAGAAATGGGAAAATCCATACCTACAAAATATGGTTCTAAATCTGTACAGCTTTGCCAGAAAATGCTAGCAAATCACAGCCACACTGCCTTTGAGTGCTTGCAATAGTTACATGCTGCTTCCTAATCCACACTTCCTTCATGGACAATTGGAAACGGTTTCTCTTGGAAATCTAAAATTGTACTTGAAAAAGAATCACTTTTATTCATTGCCATGAGTTCAATATTATGAAAACATGTCTGCTAACCATTTGCTTTGTGTAATTTGTACTAATGCTAATAAGAAACAGCTGTGATGCTTCCTGTTGTAAATTCTTTTGTGGTTGCAGTGGTATTATCGCATATACTTCCCCAATATGATAGACTCTAGTAAGATAGAGCTCTTATTCTGACATGACGTAGCTTGAGCAAATTCCATCAACTCAAAATTAGAACTATGCAAAACTTTATTTAGAGGACGTGTCTCTTTGTTCCCAGTCTCTGAACTACCAGGTGCTTGGCTCTGAACTGATGGGTGAGTTCACATGATGCATTGGAGATAAGTCACTGCGTGTGTAGTGTTTTTAACAGGACTGGATTCAGCATAAGTGTAAGCGGCGGGTTAGGTTACTTGCAGTTTAAGCAATGGGCTTTCCATCTGAGGTTAAGCAGTAGAGGAAGGCAGTTTATTTTAAAAAATAAATGTTCTAGTAAAATATGTTGGCACTTTAAGACTCAGACTGAAGCACAGATGACTTTTCTCAGCAGCAGTCCCAAGTAAAATGTTTCCTTTAGCCATGACTAAATAAAGAATCTTTATCCTACTGAGGCCAATGTAAGTTTTACTATTGACTTCAGTGGGACCAGAGCTTGGCCCAGAGAGCAGGGCTAGCTTCAGCCAAGTTCTAAGTAAGCAGAACTTAACAAGGCCTATTTCATCCTCCCTTGATCTACTAAGAAATAATAAAAGCTCACCAACCTACTCCAGCCCCTCTCCCATACAACTCCTTCCCTGCTGGTTTATATACTCTGCTGCCCAGGGAATCATTTCCTGTTGCTAATGAAGCCTATTAGTATTCCAATAGGAAGCTTTGCGAATCCATCCATTTTTGTCAGCAAAGTGCAGGTTGGGTGGCAATGTGAGAGGGGGAGGTGTTAACCCCCTGCCTACCAGAATCTGTGTAGGATCCTTTCAGGCGCGTGCCGGAAGGAAACGTTCCATAAGGCTGTTATGTACACATGGATGTTTGATGAGTTTTCCGTTTTGAAAGGCAAATTAAATTCTGTATACCGAGCTTTTAAATATGGAACCAAGCAAAATCTCCCATTGATTTATACATGACTCCACTGGGAGTTTTCCCAGCATAAGCACTCTGGGATCAGACCCTTTGTGGAATTTAAAAACAAAACCGTTTAAAACCAATCTAAGTGGCCCATTACATTCAGCCACTTTAATAGTAATGGCACTCGATAGTGCTTCAAATGCATCAGTCTCTTAGATGGTGTCATACCAAAATAATATGGCCAGATAGGACAATAGGAAAGAGTCCACCTGCTACTGAAGAGTCTTTCACTTTTTGGTTTCTGGAGAGCTGCCAAGAACAGTGCTTGAGCCTGGGCAGGAGGAGGATGGGCGTGTGTATGGCTTAGCGAGGCTGGCCTGGTTATGTAGGCAGGCAGTGAAGTGAGTAAAATAAGAGCAGGGCTCCGAAGCTGAGAAGAGCACGTTTCAAAGAGGAGGAAGTTCTGTGTTTTCCTGGTGCCCCCTTGTCATCTGTGGCCTACTTCCAGACTTGTATAGAATCTTTCCTGAACATATCCGTGTTTCTTTATAGCCCAGAGTTTTCATTGTTATTGTTAAGAGCAGAGATCATGGTGCCCTTCTCTTTTAAAGATAAAAATACAGGCCACCAGTTCCTCATTATAAGTACTTTATAGAAGAACAGGAATCAGTAAAGGGCCGCAGACAAAGGGAAATAATAGTAAGGACATTTTAGAATGTAATTGCTATGCAACTGTCACCGTCTTTGCACTCAGAAGTAAGGCAGGGTGAGAGAGAGAACTTCTGAACTTGGGTGAATCTAAACCGGCGAAAGATTGATGTTTAATTGTATTCCTTACTTTGATGGTTGCCTGATCCGTAATGTGTTTTCTGACCCTGCGTATTTACTGCAATGGCAGTATTGAGAATTGATCAGCACACCTGAGTTTCAGAGGAACAAAATTTACTATCTGTCAAATCTAATCTCTCTTCTCCATGGGATTTCTAATGCGCTGTAGTACCTCAGAGTGTCCTTACCAACTTGATCCCAGTTTGTGTTGCACTTAAGGAAGAGGCGCTCTTCTTTTCTTATGGCACAGTAATTCAAAAAGTTCAAAGAGCAGATGGTGCCGGATGCTGTAGGCCAGATTCTCAGATGGCATATATTGGCATCACTCCATTGACTTCATTGGAATTACACTGATTTACACCAGCTGAGGATCTGGCCCTGTAGTAGAACCTCAGAGTTATGAACACCCCGGGAATAGAGGTTGTTCATCTGAAATGTCCATAACTCTGAACAAAACATTATGGTTGTTCTTTCAAAAGTTTACAGCTGAACACTGACTTCATAAGCTTTACTGTGCAGAAGGAAAATGCTGCTTTTAGCCATCTTAATTTAAACAAAACAAGCACAGAAACAGTTTCCTTACCTTGTCAAAAAAATTTTTTTTAACTTTCCCTTTTTTTTTTAGTAGTTTATATTTAATGAAAGTGCTGTGCTGTATCTGTCTTCTTTTTTTTTTCAGTCTCTGCTGCTGCCTGATTGCATACTTCCACCAGGTGTGTGGCTGACTAGTCAGTTCGTAACTCTGGTGTTCATAACTCTGTGGTTCTACTGTAAAATGTAACTGGCAGAAGTTAGGAATCTAGAGTCTGTGATGGGGAGCCTGTGCATTTTTTACACCGCAGAGCTGAAAATCAAGATCCAAACCACTAGTCCACTATTCCTCTATCACACAAAACCCACTGCCTAGGATTCATCTATGCACTTTGCAATCCTAGAAGTGAAGGGCAGAAAAGAGCCATTCTATTGGCTCATCCAGTCCGTGTCCCCGTAAGAAGCCAGACCAGATTCCAATTTTTCAGTTCCACTGCTGTAAATTCAGGGAGTTACTCCACATTTATACCAGTGTAACTGAGAGCAGAAGCTGACCCTCCACCCCTTGGTGCTAATGAGGTTCAAACCCAGGATCTCTTGTTTATTAGAGAGGTGTGTTAGCCAGCTATTATTATTAACAACAATAATAATTTGTATTACAGTAGCATTTAGACATTGAGAGTCCATAATGTTAGGCCCTGTCCATAAACATACTGAGAGACTGTCCCTTCTCTGAAGCTCTTACAACCTAATTAGACCAGACAAGCAAAGGTTAGCAGAAAGGCAAGCAGCTTATTCTTCCTCCCTTGTTGCACATGGGGAATGGAGGCACAGAAAGAAAGTGACCTTTCCGAGGTCACACAGGAAGCTTGTGGCTGGAGCTGGCTTTTCGTGAAAAGTTTTTTGAAAATATTTTTGAGACTTTTTTTTTAAATCAAAAATTTGAATCTTTGAAAAGCATTGACCATTCTGTGAACTGGCCAAAACAGTATCACCATTTTTAATTAGAATTTCATGAAGCTTGACCTTTGGCAGAGCCAGGAATGTGTAGGTCTCCTGCGACCTAGGATAGACCACAAAACAACTCCATCTCCTTAGGGCTAGGCTACACTTACCCGCTGCGTCGGAGGTGTTGGATCGATCTTCTGGGTTCGATTTATCGCGTCTTGTCTAGACACGATAAATCGAACCAGGAAGTGCTCCCCCGTCGACGCTTGTAATCTTGCTCGTCGCAAGGAGTAAGCGCTGTTGACGGGGGAGCCTGCGCGCCACGTCTGGACCCTAGGTAAGATCGAACTGAGATACTTTGACTTCAGCTACGTTATTAACGTAGCTGAAGTTGCGTATCTTAGTTCAACGGGGGGGTTATTGTAGACCAGCCCTTAGTCTGCCCTTTCTCTTTATGTTGTCCACATCTAACTTGCTCCTCACACAAGCATCTCTTGCATCTTCCTTCTCCTATTCTTCCTCTGCCCCTCTCCTTCCCCACCCTCCTATCTCTTTCTTTACTCATTCCTCTCTGCATCTCCCTTCTCTTTTCCCTTCCTCTTCATCTTCCTCTTGACCTCTCTTCCTCTTTCCCTCCAGTTCTAGCTCATTACAATTCCCCTTCCTCTGCCATCACCTTCCCATCCTTCTCCCCGCAGCGATCTCTCTTTTTTCCCTTACCCACCCCTACCATCTCCCTGCCTCTCCGTACAATCTCTCCTGACATCTTTTTGTCTATCCCACCCCTTCCTTCTTCTCTGCTTTTCTCTTCTCCTTTTCCAGACCCTTTTCTCCTTCTACTCCTTTCAGGAAAGAGAACACAAAGTGGACTCATTTGTTCACAGAAGATTCCAGTACAAGTTTTCTTCTGACTAAGGTTACCACCTGCTGATATTTTTGGTTTGGAGTCTCTTTTTTTTTTCTTAACCTCCTCATTATCATGTCTGCGAAATGTTCCTCTGCTTTAATGTACCAGCATCAAAGGCACTTTTTGAGGGAGCTTTTCAGGTGTCTAGTTAATCATTATTTGCAATCTATACCTCATTAAAGTCTCAGCAAATTTACACATGGTGAACACAAGTTTTTCTCTAACTTCTGTCTGTCTCTGGTGCCTGCTAGCATTCCCTTTTGCCTGGACTTTTAAGTTAAAGTTGTTTAAACGCTTATTATTTCTAGGCTACCGTTACAAAATATAGAATAGTACATCACATCATACATTGCTCTTTTGAAATCATAGGGATGAATCAGGTATGGATCGAGATCTGTTCTCATGACTACACTGGGTCCCACAATGTTTATTGTTTCCTTTATAGTATGTGATGGCCAGCACATAGGCATCCACTACTAAGCAAGGTCAGCCCCCTGACTGACACAGCATTAGGCAGGTGCAGACATCCTGACCACACGGCCAACCAGTTTGCCTCCACCAAATCTAAAGAGATTCCAACTTTCCTCCAGCTTAGGTCTGACAGTTGGCCGCTCCCAATGCCAGCAGTGGGGGATAAGGAGCCAGGGCGGAAAGACAGAGCCATCGGACAGGAGAAAGGGGAGAACTAGCCCTAGCAATCAGGCCAGTGGTATGCCGTGACATCTTTAATAAGGCATGTAATTCTATGCTGGCATGCAAGGCATGACCATGCACTTACAGTGCAGCCCTCCTCACACTGTCTGGAGGACGCCATTTTGTTCACAAAATGACATCTTCCATGCACATTTGGGGGCTGGACAGAATTGTCCCATGGGTGTAGCTGGTCAGGAAGTCATAGTCATGGCTTTCCTAGCGTACAATGTATGTGTGGCCTACATAGACGGCACACCACTGATTCAGGGTGCTAGTGGTGTGAGAGGGAGAACGAGAAGTCAAGAGGAGAGACTGTGTTCAATAGCACATAAAGTATCCTGTAAATATCCAGCTTGTTACTTTCATTACAATATTTGCATGGTCCTCATGTCATCCTGAAATGTGCGAATTCAGAATGACTCCTTGGCACTCCTCCAGCTTTATCCCGATGTCACTGAAATCAGAATTTTGCTCTGTATCTCTTGTTTCAACCAGTGGGAGGGACATGTGCAGGAGAGTTTTAACCAGCAGTCCTACACCAGGCCTCAAAATAGCACAGATCCTGCTTACACTTTTTAATATTGCACTGAGTTCCCTTCCGAATCCCCAGCATTAGATCCCACAGCCAGTGAAGTGTGGATTATTTTATATATGGGGGAGGGGGTTAGTTGCTAATTGGGCTCAAAGTGTGTTAGCTTTGATTTTTAATGTGCTGTAATTTGATAGCTAAGCCTCAGATTCTGCAGTGACTGGATAAGAAGGGTTGCTTTAATCACATTCTGCAGATGTTTTACAATCTCAGACTGTTTTAAAAATATAGTATATATTAACCTTGACCTCATCAAACCGTGAATTGCATCTTCTCCTTACTCTAGAAGGACTTTACATATCAAGTGAGTCTGTAGATACTTTTCTTATATTTTTCCTGTTTGTACAGTATCCAGTGGAAAACTGAATAGAAAACAGTGAAATCCTATTCAAATTCTCAGACTCATGCTGTCTTCAATTCATTTTTCCCCAATTTGTTATAATCTAAACAATTTACTACTGATAAATAAAAGACTACTGTATCACAGATTATTAAGTGCGAATACCTGCATTACTGGTCTGGTTCAAAACTCATCAGAATCAATGGAGCCTTTCCATTGACTGACTTCCAGGGGCTTTCAATCAGGCCCCATGTATCCGGTCTCTAAATGGCTAAATTAGTTTAGATATATTAACTTACCAGGACTCTTCAATAGCAATTTGTATATTGCAAAATAGCTTGTAAATAAATGAGATTTCCTTTTTATTAGAAATGTGTTCTCATGGTGCAATTATGGGATTGAATGATGTTGACTGAAATATTAGGTCTTGTGACTAAATGTAAGGTGTATACCTAAGCCTCTTTCATTTTGAAACTCTTTGACTCAAGAGTGCCCTGATTACTTTCATGTTTCTGCTTCGTTATTCCACCCTCATACTGCCATATTGGGCTGACCAGGCTTGCGACTAGCAGCTTACCTGTGAAAGGCAGGTTGGTGCATTTCCCCAGCAGTATAAAACTATTATCACAGCACACAGTGCAGTCCGATGGCAATGGCTCGATTCAAACCTTTCCTCATCTTGCTAAGAAAGACCCAGGATCAACCTCTTTCCTAGTGCAACATCCACCAGTAGCTGTAGATTCTATTCCCTTTCATGCTCTTATTGGCTTTTTTGCATCACAGGCCAGTTTACCAGCGTGTCTGATTCATGCATTGGCTTTTAAAACCTGATTCTTCTCTTACCTTGGTATAAATTGGGAGCAACTCCATTGACTGGAGAGGAGAATCGGACTCACCTTTTTCTTGTTTGGCCTTGGCACCAGGTTTTTTCCTTCAATGAGAGAAAAATCATCATGGTCTGGGAGTTCGTTAAGGCCCTGATTCAGCAGAATACTTAAGCACATGCTTGAGCTCCATTGACTTTAATGGGACTAAGGCGTGTGCTTAGAATTCAATCCCTGCTTAAGTGCTTTGCTGAATCTGGGCCGAAGCTAGGCAGTTTCTGACTCTGTGAAGCCTTATCGTATGGAATAGGCAATCCTTTCATGTACGTGGGGTTTATTCTGCAGCTCTTTTTGTTCAGTCAGTGCAATATTTTAGTATTACTTTATTTTTTAAATATTTTCTGGGGATTCCCAATAAGTTTGTGGGTTACAAAGACAGTTTAGAGGCCTGTGATTTTTTAAAAAGTTTATTTTACTATTATTATTATTATCATCATCACTATTAATAATAAATAATAATAATAATTAATAATGCAGGTGCTCTCCTATTTCAGACCAGTCATACTTACTAAAGATGACTCATACGGTATATTGTTAATTACACCAGTGTTATAGTGTGGTACTATCAGGGAAAAGATGTCTTATTCATATTTCTGCTTCTTGGAAATGCGATGCCGCCTCTTTAACACTTTATTGTTTTCTCAGATGGCAAAACCTCTCAAACATTCATGGTTAACAATAATCATTTCATACAAGTGAACTCTGTATTATATGAAATAGTTTTGTATTCATTTTGCAAATGTGCAAACAACAGAGACCTAGCAGTAAAGACAAATGTGGAACTTATACAATGGGTGAGAATAATTATGAGATGAGAAGCCCGGAGTTCTAGGAATGGCATGACAAAGAACATATTAGTATTATTGGCCTCATAATTAAAGAGATCTGGCTTCAACTTATACGTTGTGTGCGCACATATATGTATTATAGATGCACACCCACACCCCTGGATATGTATACATACACACATGCAAACAAAACAAAAACTTTCAATTTAGCATGTTCTGTATGGGTGGGTCTAATGTATTCATTCTTACTATGTACAGTGTTTTCATACATTTATTATCATGTAACAAACATTGTGTCAAACTGTGCTTTTTTATTTCTTCATATCGATTTTTTTTTTATTATTTGTAACTTATTCCTTCAAGTGGATTCTCTGTCACTATTAGAGGCATGTTTTAATGTATAGTTGTATACTGACTATTCTGTGTGCTGTATTCTACTGTTTGCATCTTAATTAAGCTGGTTATTACTGGCCTTAATGTTTTACAGTTGTTTAAAAACTAAATTTGTCTGGGTTTCAATATTTGATGCAGTATGTTTAAGATGCAGTATATTGGAGGACCAGCTGTGATTAAACAGACAGGTCCCAAACCTTGACCTTTATGTTTCATGAGCAATGCCAGTATTTCTTTTATTATTGCAAAATTATTTCTGTATTTTTAATAAAGAATTGCATTTACTTGGTTCTATGTATGTTTTATCTAATAAACTGTATTTTTTAAATAACTGTCTGATCTCAATAATATATCTTTATGCATGCATGTATACACACACACACACACACACACAGCATTTTTACTAGCACAACGCAGCTAGCTTGAAAAATTCCCTGTGGTATTACACACTTCATGAGCCTGCGGCTCTGTTAATGGTAGAACTACCACCTAGCCTGTCCTGTGCAGAGCTAGGCTCATATTTTTAGTCTCACTCCTTTGGTACACAAGCAAGGGATGAATACTGTGGTGTCAGTCTATTGATAAATCTCCACTGCAGCACATTAGCATCAATGATTAGTTGCAGGAAAGGCAGTTTCTCCGGGTTCTGCACTGAATCAGGGGTGTTGAAGCCGCTGCACACACTGTCAGATTCCTAACGCTCTAGGCTGTAGTCATAGGGCTAAATTGTGGTGTCGGTTAAGCCAGGGTAAATCTGGAATAACACCACTGAAGACATAACTTCAGTGATGGTAGACATCCCAGTCTCAAGGCAGACATGCCATTCTGACCCTGCCCAGCTAACTGACTAAGGATAGTTAGAGTAATCTAGCAATGCATTAATAAAGGGCCTGATGAAACTCCAAAAACCCAGCCAATTGCCGTAAGAAATGCTGTCCCTAGAAAATTAACAATGGTTACATTGTTGCATATTATGGCATCTGGCTGCCTCCACTATACCCATGCATTAAATAAACCGAGCCTCCTCTTCTTTCTCCCTCATTGTATTTCCACCTCTATAATGCTACCAACCCTAAGGCATGTTTTTACTTCCATGACAGTCAATTTGCCATCGACTTCAATGGAAGCAGGCACAGACCCCCCAGTTAATAACTCCCAGGTCAGAATAGGGTGACCAGATGTCCCGATTTTATAGGGACAGTTCCGATTGTGGGGTCTTTTTCTCACATAGGCACCTATTACCTCCACCTCCTGTCCTGATTTTTGACACTTGCTATCTGGTCAGCCTAGGTCAGAAGGCTTCTATTTCGCTATGTAATGTGTTGGGAATCATCAAAAAGTGTTACAAGACAGATTCACGTTTATCAAAACACCCTGAATTCATCTTTCTTCTGGCCTCTTTCTGGGGCTCCTGAATTTAAAATCAATTTTTTAAAAAAAATATTTCTTTATTTTTCTGCTATTGTCCTTTTCCAAAGCCAGGCCAAAAGTAAAACCCCATAAGATCCAGTCATCCTAGCTGCAGCTGCTTGTATGCTCTTCTTGTCCTAGCTGCCATTGATCAGCTGGCTGGGATGTGACTGGTGGCAGTGTGGTGAGACGCTGCAGTGTGCAGAACACTACCCATATCCCAGTCGGGATGGCTGAGCAGGGCGTGTGGAGGTAAAGCAGACATAGAACTGCTGAGCAGATAGGCTCCCTAGTCGAGGTCAGCACAAAGGGCCTGCTCCAAAGCCCACTGATGGCAATAGGAGTCTTTCCATCGACTGTGGTGGAAGTTGGATTGGAGCCCAATTCCCTGCCACTGCCACCCATTGATGGTAGCTCTGGGTCTGTGAATAAAGGCCTCCCGTCCCAGGCTTGTAGAGCTGGCAACTTTCACAAACACTAAGTTCACAGGCACTAAATGTTTTAGCAGAAGAAGAAAAGCTGCCTGGGATGCTAGTTGCTCCACATCAGAGACGGTCCCGCACTCAGCTGCTGTGGTGGAAAATGGAGTTCCACTTGGACGCTGCAGCCCCTGTGGTGGCTGAATAATGCCTGCCACTACATGGGGTTCCTCCCCTGCCCTATTTCACTACAGCTAACCCAGCCCTACTCCTGCCATGACACTGTAATAACACTTTTAACATCCCCATGTGGTGGCTGGCCTGGTGACAAGGACGGTGCCTTTTGCCATCCCTGTGAAAAAAATGTCCACATTTGGCCAAGTTTACATGTCTATGAAAAAAAATCTCAGTTTGCACATGCTCAGTAGAGACTTGTTAGAGTTTGGCAGATAAATTCGCTGAATTTTCCTCTGTACCGAGAATGCTGCAGTCCAGGACTGAGCCGGACCCTCCCTCCTGGTGGCCTGGGACTGTTGTGGCACCAGACACTTGAATTGAGTGAGACTGGAGCGCTCCTGTGCTCTCAGTGATCCCCATGCCAGTACCCAGGCAGCATGGAGTAGGAGGAGACGCAGCCTGGCTGAAATGCAAAGGGGTGATGAGCCAGGCTGGGGGTGGGTAGCAGGAAGAGATTGGAACAAAGAGCCTGGGGGAGGGGGTTAATAAGACTGGACAAGGAGACCGGAGTTGAGAACTGGGAGAGGGAACTGGGACAGCTGGGGGGACTAGAATTGGAATCCAGACTGTATAAAAAAAATCAGACCTGGAACCAGGCTGAGGAAGATTGGGCGAGGCTGGGAAGGGGACAGAGAGCCCAGGAGGGCAAGGAGTGCAGGCAGAGACTAGGTCTGCCTGGGCAAGGAGACTGGGAGTTTGGTTAGAGAGGAGACTTGGACTCAGACAAGGAACCAAGAGGGGGAGATTGGGACTAGCAGGGCAAGGAGACAGAAACTGAGATGAGGCGTCCAAGTGTGGAGACTCGGGCAGGGACACGGAAGTGGGGAGACTGAGATGAGGAACTGCAGGGAGATAAGTCTGGCACAGGGACTGGCTGGAGGGAAGGGAAAGAAGGGGTCAGGCTTGGGAGGGACACTGGTAGAAGAGTGTGGGACCCTTAGACCACCTTCTCTTCCCAAACATGGGCTGGAATGCCAAGATCTCTGAGTCTCATCATTCCTCTGCTGTGAGCAAATAGCTGTGAAACCCAATGGGAAAGTGTGGGTCACATCCCTCTTTGGTACCTGGTCCCCACAGAGGATGAGAATTTCCCCTCAGTCTGATATGCTCTCTTATACCTGAGGCTGAGAGGGTGGCTGGTGTAGATTCATTCCACCAGCTGTCCTCTGTCTGGAGAGCCCCCTTACAAAGAGGGTATACCCTGATGCTGGTTCTGCTCCTTTCACAGACCTGCCTGAATCAGACCACAGGAGTTTGTTTCTGTTGGGCCTAACAATGCACAGTTGCAGGCCTTTCCTTCTGATCAATGACTTCTATTTTGCATTCCTTTTTAATCTCTTTGACTTTTAAAACTAATATACACGTTTTGCTCAAAAGGAAATAAACCGACTTTATAAATAGTATTACTGCTCTCCTTGAATGTTTCCCCATGAAAGACTTGATGTTAGTCTGGTAGTTGCTCTTAACTAATTGTTAACCTATTAGTTGAGGCTATAAAAATTATTGAAAGGCCAAGGCTAAAGCTGTTTGCATGAGAAATATTTCTATACAATTCCCCTGAGATGAAATAAAAAAGGCCCTGCCGGCAGAGTGGCTGCCAGTTTCAGACTAACAGGTTTGAAGATGATGTTTTGCTAACAGCAGTTAATCAGTAAATTCCCATTACTAATAAGGCCATCACTCTTGGCTGAAGCTACAAATTACATGTTATGTTTCTCAGTGCTGAAGAGAAAATGTTCTTTAAATGTTGCATCTGCATCTATAACATTTAGTACAAAACACTATCAGGAAAAACGAGGAAAATTGAAAGAGTGTCATATACATTCAGCATCAATTTGCTTTTCTGTCACTGAAATTATATGTCTTTTTGTTCAAGTATTTATTATTGGCTTAAAATGTGTATTTATGAAGGGAGAAAGCAAACACAGGAGGGTGGATTCTGATTTCACAAATCAGATTTAATCAGCTGTAATTGAAATCAGAATCTGGCCCAGTCACTAGCACAATATTTTTAAAAAGCTTACTGTACTTACTTAATACTGACTGTACTTACTTAATATGATATGCTAGTTATGGGACAGCTTCTTCTCTCAGTTAAAGTAGTGTAAATCTGGAGTAATTCTACTGAAATTACAGAGTAATTCCAGATTTCCACTGGTCAGTACAATCTTAGGCCTCAAATGTCCAAAAGGGGAGGGGGAAGGTTTGACCCTTCAAAGAATTTTTAAAATTAATTGGTTAATTTCTGCTCTGTTGCATGGGAGTAAATCTGGAGTAACTTCCATTTACAATGGTTTAATTGAGATCAGAATCAGGGCCAATTACCGGGGTACGGAAGAAGGTGCATACCAATAATTATAGGGTAGGAAGGAGTTGTCCAATGTGGAATGTTCCTGAGCTACATTTCCAGCTCTAGCTATTCAAATTCAGCTGCTACAATCAAAGCTCAACTTGTTTGATTCTGAATGATTATTAGTGAGAGTCATCAGCCTGGTGTGTCTCATTTCTGCCAACCTCCTGGGGTTTAACTCTGCTCTCCTTTACGCTCATTAGCACTGGCCTGAGGGAGAGCAGAGTTTCGTCCCCTGAAATATAAATTCCATATAGATAGTTACAAAACAAACAAAAACCTGTGGGCCTGCCTCAGACCTCGGTGACGCTGGTTTAAATCTGGAGTAAATCATTTGGCACCACTGGAGTCCTGCGAGTGAGCTGAGAATCAGACCCCTATAAGATTACGTGCCTGTTTTCAGCCTGCATGCAGAGCACCCGAGCCTTTCTGCCTTAGACAGAGAAAGTGCTTTCCTATATCCGTCAACTCCAGCCCCATTCTGGAATATATACAAAATGACTGACCCCTGTGGAAGGAAAGATGGTGTAATGGTGTACAGGCAGCAGACAGGAAATACTGTGCTTGGCTCCAAGGGAAGCTTACTCACCCAGTGGGATAAAGCTGCAAGACAATAGTTGTTTTGAAGGTGAAACATATGTGACCAGGAGAATACACAATATGTTCTATATGTTAAAACCCCTCTGCTGGAGAGAACAGTGTCTCTAACTGGCTGAGAGAGAGCACAGAACAGGGTCACAATGAAGCTGCCCTTGTCCGTGATGCCGGAGCCTCTTTAGAATTCCTGGCGCTGCATTTTCTTGGCACTGACTAACCAACCAGAGACATTTTCAGTTAAGATTTTGACCTCATTGCCAGCTGATGATGTCTTGTATTTTCTTCTTCCCCTTCTTTTCTGTTAACACCCTGGTATTTCTTAGAGCTGCTTGCAGTTTCCAGCTGGGTGGGACCTTGTATTTTTTGGCTGTGTTTGTCTTTATATGTTTGATGCAGAATTTCCCCCCATATGGTTGCACCTCTGTATGCTTCCTTCGGCCCAGTGAGCTCTTTTTCATTATTATTTTTCCCTCCCGGCTCCCTCAGAACAGCCATGTTCTTCTCTTACATCTTAACATTTTCCACCAGCAAATTTGCATCCAAGGAAGTCTTGTGAAAAACTCTGTCTGCACTGGTCTCCTGGAAACAGAGTCTCAGCTGAAAGGTTTCTGTGTCAAACTGGGAAATTGTAACAGACACAAAATACGTGTTCCAGAGAGCAGGTCTGGAAAGCTAAGAATTCGTCTTCAGTTGTAGCTATGCCAAAGGAAGGAAAGGAAAGGAAAGGGAGCAGGTGAGCTGGAGTCAGTATTTTTCGGTCCTTTTCCCAGTGCTGCCAATCACTTACTCTAGATCTCAGTTTACCCAGCTACAAAAGGGAGTTAATAATAATTCTTGTCTACACTAGGGATTTTAGACAGTGGGGCCCAGACACTGGTCTAGTTGCACCAGTCCTAATCCTAGCTGCTATAAACTTGAGATTAGGATAAACTGAACTAGTACAAATTTAAGTTGACAGTGACTTTGCCTATCTACACCAGGGCTTTGCACTAATGGCTGTAATTAGGGCAAATGCAGTGGGGAGAAGGCCATAGTTTTGTCTCTCACAGGGGGGTTGTGGAAATCAATTACTGTACAAGCTAGAGATGGGCCTGAACAAGACTCCTGAATCTGAACACTCCCAGATCAGATTTGAACTCCGCAGCCAGGCCCTTGCTCTAAAAAGCCCCCAACAGAATCCAGAAGCCAAGCACTTTCTCAGCTGAGATCTGGATCTCATTTCGCAGCGCGGGCTGGTCTCTTGTTTATATGGAGCTTTGAGATCCACCAACTGAAGGTGCTTTACAAGCGTAAAATTTCTCCTGCAAATGCCAGTCGCTGCTACTAACCCAGGGGACCCACAACCCCATATACTACTGGTGAGCCTTAGCAACTGGATGGACCCTGAAGCCAGAGGTGAATGAGTTCCCTTATCAGGGCAGAGGGACTGCCTGATCCTGCCTGCCTCAGCACCCGAGGCTTTCTGGTAATATCCAATAACAATTTAATTAGATTAGTCTCCACAGCCTCATCTGTACCTAGAGACATTGTGGTTCCCGGGGGATCTCCATCCTATTTCTGTTTTGTGCTTCCTCTCTTTAATCCATCTATTTTTCATGCCCCTTCTCTGAAGCAACAGTTCATATTGTCTACAAGCCATCTGGCACATGTGCCCTGCCAACTGAGCTCCTGTTTGCCACTGAGTATGTAGTACAGTTAGCTAATGCCTGTGGGTGTGTTTGGAGTTAGCCCTTGTGCAAGAGGGATCCATTCACTGAGGGTGTTGGTAGGGTTTTATAGAATTGGCATTCCGTTTGTTTGTCCAGCCTCTTTCTACAATTATGCCAGTCTTTTTCTATTCCTGATTTTCAGTTTCCTGAGGGTGGCCTGGCCATCTCTGGTGTTTTCACTATCTAAATGTGGGTGTTTATTGGCTCCTCAGGTTTGTGTAATGACCCCCACCATGGCTTATGAGCTGGGATTAAAGAGGAACCTACACAACCAAAAACACATAGCCACTACCACTCGAGCTAAAGGAGTAACTACTACCTGCTAGCAATAGTAGACTCTTATCTTCCTTGAGGACCAACCACAAGATGTAAACATAAAACATCTAGCCAGTGTGTTACATAAGCAATGCCCCCATTACAGTAAATGGATTACTCTGGGTTTCCTTTAGTATCCGCTGGACCTGTTAGTGAGGTCACTGGTTGTTCCTCTTGCATAGACTTGTGAAATACGGGTTTTAAAGGTGAACTGATTCACTGAAGAACCAACAGTAGATTCCAGATCGCTGAGTAGAGACCCAGAACTGCTGCACAAATTTAGCACAGGAACATTTTTAAATTAATGTCCTGGGCAATAGATTCTCCAGTTTAAGAAATAAACTAAATTAAACAGAAATAGGGTGATTTATTGCTGCAGCTTACTTAGTTACTGAATTCTCTGCTTGCATACTTATCAGAGCAATGAAGGCACCACACATTTGGCACTAATAAAAGCTCTATTAATGCTAATTAATTTTACATTGTAGATTTATTACGAAGAATTTAATGCTCTGCAGATATATTATGTAACCCTTCTGCCAGTCAGAGTTGGCAACAACAAAGGCCAGGTTCAATATCTAGGGATTCCTTTTCAACAATACAACACAAAACCAGCTCGAGCCCCCATCCAGTGACCTGGGACAATTACACACCACCCCTGGGTGCCTATGAGAGGCAATACTTCCCCTTTCACAAGCACAGAGTCTGAGTGTAGCACAAAACTTTTAATAAAAGGAGGGAAATAATGCGGCATTAATTTGGAGGAACACCGCAAACGGTTTATAAACATAAACTATGAGCAAAAGACCCATCACCAAGTAAGTTGGGCAGTGTCCTTTTCCCTTTGGGGTCTTAGTCCAGCAACCCAGAAGTCCCATTAACATGCCCATCCCTCCTCTGCACCCCACTCACAGTCACTGTCCGTGGTCAGTGCAGCCCCAGAGTCCAGAGGTTCATCTAGAGAGTTCACCTCCCACCCTGGGTCAAAGAGAGGGTAAGGAGGCACCTTACACACTCTTCTGCTCAGGCACTTGCTCCCCACCCCACTGGCCACTTGCTACACCCTTCTACAGGGCTCTGCTCTAGCCCTCTCTGCCAGCCACCCTGCTGGTCACTGGCCACGCCTCTCTACCAGTCACCCTGCCTGCTGCCCACTTGCCACACCCCTCCACCAGCCGCCCGGCTGGCCATTCACCAAGATGTCTTCAGGGCCCACCACTTAACACATCTCTCAGCAATTAGTGGGGGAGGAGGGGGTCACTGCTTGTGCACACTAGGCAGTCTCTTGCACCAGAGACAGTATCCTAAAGGAGGTCTAATACTTAGATCTATGTATCAGTGATTTCAGCTCTGCATCATGTAACAAGACTCTCCATTGAATCTACATTAGCTCTTTTATTATACCACAGAGAGAGGAAGGATCAAATGGTTGTCTAGGACCCTTAAACAGGACCCACGGCATCAACTAAATACAAATACAAATAAACACCTATCCCCCCCCACTTTCTCTTTCCACTCACTTGAGCTTGGAACAGAGTCAGAGTTAGTTCCTGCTGCATGGACTTCACAGCATAAATAGACAAGAGGTGGGAGGAGAAATAGAAGCATGGAGAGCAGAAGTGACTTGCCCAAGGCCACCGCAGGGGCACGTGAGAGGTTCTTGTGCTCGTGTTTCACAAGAAATGTGAGCTGGTATTCTCCTAACTCCTGCCCCAAACACCAGTTCTGGACGTATTCCCTGTTCTCTTATTCCACTCCCCGCACCATGTCACCCTGGAACTAGACCTGCACCATAGTTAGCAAGGGGAGAATGCTGGACGCTGGACCTCAGGGCTTTCCACTAGGGCCTTCCTGATTAAATAGCTTTGACAAGGGGCTTTGGGTTTGCTTTTTGATAGAGACTCACCGTACATTAGGCGAGGTATGTGGTGCATTTGTATATGTATAGAGCCAAATTTTGCTCTCCGTTGCATTGCTAGAAATCCATCATAACTCCAGTGACTTGAAACTCAGGGAAGTTACTCCAGATTTCTATGAGTGTAACCGAGAACAGAATTTGGCCGAGATACTATTTATATTAGACATATTCCTGATAAAAAATCTAGCCATTGGATTACTATTAAATACTGAAAAATTAATAATTTAGGTCCAGATATTTAAAAGTATCGAGGTATTGCTCCACTGAGTGTGGCAAGGCCTAACTGAATTTAGCCTCATTTTCAAAAGTGATGAAGGACCAGATTTTGAAAGGTATTTAGGTGATTAAAGCTGCAGCTAGGCCGCTAGTGGGATTTTCAAACCACATGTAGGTGCCCAACTCCCAGTGATTTCAATCGCAGTTAGACACTGAGGTGCATTTGAAAACCCCACTGAGCACCTAGCTGCATCTATAGGCACCTAAATACCCTTGTATAAAACTGGGCCTCGGTCATTAAAAATCACTGTCTGTCCAGGCCATCAGGAATCCTTTCTATTTGGTTGTGTGTGTGTACTCTTCATGGCCTGAGTGTACACACACACACACACACGCACCACACACACCAAGAGTGAATTCAGGACTGTGGAATCTTGCACTAAAAGAGTACTGCAGTAGGTCCTGGCCCAATAAAGCAAGCCCTTCCTCATTTTAGGAGGCCTGATTATCATAACTAGTTCCATTGACTTCAATGAAACTACTTAACAAAGCGAGGGCTATTGTCAGAGTTTCAGGGCAACTGTACCTGTATTCCCCCTCCATGGTCCACTGCAGGAGTGCCCAGTCAGGTCTCCGGCTGTCACCTGTC
Organism: Chelydra serpentina; assembly: GCA_037349315.1. Classification (NCBI taxonomy): domain Eukaryota; kingdom Metazoa; phylum Chordata; order Testudines; family Chelydridae; genus Chelydra; species Chelydra serpentina. The sequence goes on from JBAIAC010000010.1 coordinate 54,828,627, forward strand.
TCTGGACATGGGCCTTTGTCCCACTCCCTTCTGATCACGGGTTTTCAGACTGCACACACCCCTGCCTCGCTGCAATATCCCCAGCAAGCCAGTCTGCTTAAAGGCCAGCACCTGTGCCTTGCTTTCTCTTCAAGGGCTATGAACAGAGTATTGGTAGCAGTTACAAGTTACCACACAGCTCTTTCTAAGCAAGCGCCTCTATTCTAGTCTAGTCTAGTCTAGTCTAGTCTTAAGGCAAAAGCATTACAGAGAAAATATACAAAAAAACAACAAAACATATGCTAAACGCTTACAAGAGGCCACTCGTCTGTCTTCTTTGGCCTACTAGGTCCCCATTCTTTCCAACCCTTCCACCAGGGTAGGGGCCCTTGGACAGAAGAGCCTGTCTGTTTGCTGGATCAGAAAGAAGGCCCTGAGTCAGTTTAGACCCAGCCTTTTTAGGCCAAAAGTCCTTTCTTGGTCTGTTGCCCTCTGGAAAACTGTCTGAACCAAGCAAGCATCCCCCCAGCGTGGTGCCTCTCTGGAGGTGTTTACAACCTAAGAGATTCAGCTTCATCACTCCCCACTACTTTTGTGTCCTGGTGGAGCTGTGATAACCCTCACCCCTGAAATTGCATACTATCCATGACCTACAGTATGGTCCCCAAAGATATTGCATGGGATTGTCCCAACTATGATTAAGGGTCTGTAGGAAGAAGGCTGTATTTGGGGCACATTTTGACAGTATATTTCATGTGCTGTCTGTCATAAAGGTTATTAACTTTTCTAAGATCAGGGTCCAAATTTGTTTCCTTTTTATTATTAAACCAGTGATCTATATCAGGCATCATTTTTCTACAGTGTTCTCTAATACATTTACTGCCAACAGGTGAGTTATGATGGTTTTACTATCACACAAGGGAATAATTGTACCGCTACCATTCACTGTCATGTGCTGCCTATACTTCACTGATGAGTTACAAATATAAATACATGGGACAGCAGAAAGTCTGCAGGATGCCAACAGTGACATAAAGGTCTATTACAGTGTATTGTAAAGACTAAATCAAACTGGCCTTACTCACACAAGTAGTCCCATTGACTTCAATGGGGTTACTTGAGACATAGATATCGTTGCACCTGATGGGTCTATCTAGTCCTGTATTCTGTCTCTGCCAGTGCCAGTGGCAATTAGCAGATGCAAAGAAGGTGCAAAGAATCCCCCTAATAGACAATTAAAGAATAACTCTTCTTAACTCCTGTCAGTTAGAGGTTGGCTTGTGCCTTGGAGCATGAGGGATTATATTCTTATAACATAACTGTAAATCTTCTCATTAGCCATACAAAAGCCTACATCTTTTTAAAATCCCACTGAGCTCTTGGCCCCAATATCTTTTGGCAATGAGTTCCATAGGTTAACTGTATAGTATGTTTAAAAACAAACTTTCATTAGGGTTTAATTTGTTGTCATTCAGTGTCACAGAGTGCCCTCTTGTTGTGTTATGAGGGTGTAAATAGGAGTGTCCAATCTACCTTCTCTATACCATTCTACTTGATACTTCTATTAAGTCCCCCTTCTTCATCTCCTCTGTAAACCTAGCAGTCCCATTCTTCTCTGTCTCTCTTCAGATGGCAGTCTCTTCGTGCCTCTAATAATTCTTTTTACCCATCTCTGTCTGCTACACTTGTGTGAGGAAGACAAGGTTGTTTTGATGCCTAAATCACTTATGGCCAAACCCTGTGAACACTTACTCACCTGGCAGCTCCTGCTTACTAATCAGTACTGATGTATTGCTTCCTTGAACTCTTCCATCTGTCTCTCTGTGTACATCTGTTATCCCTTCTCTTATACTTACAGTGGAAGCTTTTAGGGACAGGGACTGTTTCTTTGTTTTGTGTTTGTACAGTGCACTGGTCACAATGCGTGAAAAGGGCACTGGTTCATAGATGGGGCTCCTACCAGGGGGGAGGAGGTCACAGGGGAGCTGAGTCCCTGCAGAAGGGGGGAGCTAGGGAGCAGAGGGAGGCCCTGAGAGGGAGCAGAGGGGATCTGGGGGTTAGTGGAGGTGGAGGGAGGTAGGAGGAAAATAAGGGCAGCAGTGGAGCTGGGGAGGCCCAGGGAAGCAGAATACAACTCCTTGCATAGCCTGTCCCATCCCTTCCTCCCCACTACCCTTCCTGGCTCCTGTTCACTGCAGGGGGTCTGCTGTCTGGACAGCTTTGCAACGCAATGAGCACCCATCAGGAATGGCACCAGCACCTGTGAATGCTCTAGGAGCCACCTGGCCTGGCTCCTCTCACTGGGTCCTGGCTCTGGAGCCCCTGAGCAGGGTCCTATTGCAAGTGGGGGTCACCCTGGCATTATCCTTCCTTGGTCCAGTTTTGCCCTTCTCTAGGTTCTTGCCCCAGAGGCTCAGGAAGGGGCGACAGGGAGCATTCCCAGCTGCAAAACCCAGGTGCACACTGCACAGGGATGCATAGCATCTGTGGCCACACAGGGAGGGGGGTCCTAGACACTACCACAATACAAATAAATAATAATAATTAATCAAGTGCCCCCAAGTCCAAGTGACCTCAATGGGAGTTGAGGGAGCTCAGCATCTTGTGAGATTGGACCTTAAATCTGCCCTGAACTGCCAAACACAATTAAGCAATAGATCATGGAATCATAGATATGTAGGGCCGGAAGGGACCTTGAGAGGTCATCAAGTCCAACCCCTGTGCTGAGGCCAGATCAAGTAAACCTAGACCATCGCTGACAGGTGGTTGTCTAACCTGTTCTTCTAAACTTCCAGTGATGGGGATTCCACAACTTGGTAACCTATTCCAGTACTTATCTATCCTTATCATTCATTTTTTTCTAATATCTAACCTAAATCTCCCTTGCTGCAGATTAAGCCAAGGGTGCCAGAGCCTTTGTAGACGTGTAGGGGCCAAGGACAAAGTGCTCCCTTCCTCTCCACAGTTGGCTGCTCCAGCAATGGGCCAGCTGCCCTCTCTTCTGGCGTCACAGCAGCTCCTGGTGGAGGGAGGTGTAATTGCAGCACCTCCCCAGCAGAATCTATTATTCTGCCAGGAAAAGAAAAATCTGTGGGGGCATGAATTCTGTGCTTATGTTTCATTTGTTTAAAAGTGGGGATGATGGCCTCCTAGGCCCCCACAGTTCCGGCACCATTGGATTAAACCAACTATTTCCTGACCTACCCTCAGTGGACATGGATAACAACTGATCACCATTTTCTTTAGAGCATCCCTTAACATATTTGAAGACTGTTAGGTTCCCCCTCCCCCACAGTCTTCTTTTCTCAGGATTAAACATGCCTATTTTTTAACCTCTCCTTACAGATCAGGTTTCCAAAATCTTTTATCATTTTTTTGCTCTCCCCTGGACTCTCCAATTTGTCCACATCTTCCTTAACATGTAGTGTCCAAAACTGGACACTCTACTCCAGAGGTCTCACTAGTGCTGAGTAGAGTAGAACAATTGCTTCCCATGTCTTACATGTAACAATCCTGTTAATCTACCCCAGAATGAGATTTGCCTTTTCACAACTGTATCATATTACTGACTCATATTCAACTTGTGATCCACTCTAAGCTCGAGATCCTTTTCCACAGTACTACTGCCTTGCCAGCTATTCCCCATTTTACATTGTGTGTTTGATTTTTTCCTTCCTAAGGGAAGTACTTTGCACTTGTCTTTATTGAATTCATCTTCCTGATTTCAGACCAACTCTCCAATTTATCCAGGTCCTTTTGAATTTTAATCCTGTCCTCCAAAGTGCTTGCAACCCTTTTCAGCTTGATTTCATCTACAAATTTTATAAACACACTCTCCACTCCATTATGCAAGTCATCAATGAAAATATTGAATAGTACTGGACCCAGGACAGACTTCTGTGGGATCCCGCTAGGTATGTTCCACAACCCAGTTTGACCGTGAAACATTGATTACTCTTTGAGAATGACTTTTCATCCACTTGTGCACCCACTTCATAGCAGCTGCATCTAGACAACCTTTCCCTATTTTGCTTGTGAGAATGTCATGGGGGACTGTCCAAAGGTTTCCTAAAACCAAGATAAATCATCTTCCCCCTTTCCACTAGGCTAGTAACCCTGTTAAAAAAAGAAATTAGGTTAGTTTGGCATAATTTGTTCTTGAGAAATCCATGTGCTTATTATTTATCGCCCTACTATCCTCTAGGTGTTAACAAATTGATTGTTTTATAATTTGTCCCAGTATCTTTCCAGGTGTTAAAGTTAGGTTGATTACTCCCTGGGTCCTTTTTGTTCCCTGGGTCCTTTTTGTTCCCCTCTTTAAAACTGGCACTATGTTTGTCTTTCTCCAGTCCTGTGAGACCTCACCCCTCCTCCACCATTCTCAAAAATAACTGCTATTGGTTCTGAGATTGTTTCATCCAGTTCCTTGAGCATCCTAGGGCAAATTTCATTGGCCACTGCTGACATGAATACATCTAAATATTCATTAACTTGTTCTTTCTCTATTCTGAGTTGTGTTCCTTCCCCCTTTTTTATTATTATTAATTTTGTTAAGCATCTGGTCACAATCAATCTTTCTAGTGAAGATTGAAACAAATAGGCAATAAATACCTCAGTCTTCTCGGTGTTATCTGTTATTAGCTCTCTTTCCCCACTGAATAGTGGACCTTCATCTTTCTCTTGCTCCTAATGTATTTTAGAACCTTTTTATTGCCTATTATGCCCCTTGCTAGGTGTAACTCATTCTGTGTCTTAGCCTTTCTGATTTTGTCCCTACATGCTTGTGCTATTCTTTTGTGCTCATCCTTAGCAATTTGTCCAGGTTTCCACATTTTGGAGGATTCCTTCTTGATTTTCAGGTAATTAAATGGCTCTCGATGCAGCCATATCAGCCTCTTACTATCTTTCCTTTGCATTGGGATAGTATTATGGTTTTTATAATCTCAGTTTCTAGACTCAGCATTTCTGAATGTATTATTCAGTCACATACAACCATAGTGGGATGAACCCTAGGTTTCATAGAATCATAGAATATCAGGGTTGGAAGGGACCTTAGGAGGTCATCTAGTCCAACCCCTGCTCAAAGCAGGACCAATCCCCAATTTTTGCCCCAGATCCCTAAATGGCCTCCTCAAGGATTGAACTCACAACCCTGGGTTTAGCAGGCCAATGCTCAAACCACTGAGCTATCCCTCCCCCCATCTGCTGTTTGTGCACAGCAGATGGAAATTTAGCTCTGAAATGAGCTATGTACTTCATAATGAAGAACAGTTGAGAAACATGCTTCCTGCTTCTTACCTACAAAGTGAGGAATACTGCTTTGGGATCTGGTATCTCTCTAGACCAGGCCTGCACAACATGCAGCCCGGGGGCCACATGCAGCCCGCGTGGGCTCACTGTGTGGCCAGCAGGGGGGTGAGTAGGTGGGCTCACTGTGCGGCCTGCGGGGGGGTGAGTAGGCAAGCGGTGGGGTGGGGCAAGCCAACGGCTGGCCGGCCGGTGGGCAGGGTGGTGAAGAGGCCAGTGGCAGGCTGGGGAGTGAGGGCGAGCCAGCGGCAGGGGGCAGGGGCAGCAGCAGAAGGTAAGAGGCCAGCAGCGGGCAGGCAGGTGATCTGGTCACCCTATGCGTGCTGTTTCTTTACCCCTCTACAGGCTTCCACATCCCAGCGCTGGGGAAGGAGGGGTTGTTTCCGTGGGGCGGGTGGCGCTGGGTGGGAGGTTGTTTCGGCGGGGCCGGGGTGTTTCGGCCCTCAGCTGTTTTCTTTGGAGTAATATGGCCCTCACCGCTTTACGAGTTGTGCAGGCCTGCTCTAGACATAATAAATAACCATACAGAGCAGCAAAAAATGTTTCTCCATTGATTTCCATGATTTAGGCACATACCTGAGGAACCAGTGAGTCACTCAGTTGTTTCCTGACTCCTACAAATAAAAAGAAATTTATTTAAAATGTGATATATTTTAGTCTAGATCTTCATCTGGTGTATATCCTTGTAGCACCATTCAACTCTACGGAACAATACTGATTTATGCCCACTGAGAATCTGGCCCATAGGGTGGGTATTTCAAAAGTAATTTAGTTACTTAGGAGCACAAACGCCATCAATTTTTTTTCAATAGGACTTGTCCTCCGAAATAACTTGGGCACTTTGAAAAACTCCACCCTTAATGTACAACACGCTATAAGATGCAGTTGTTATTGTTTTTAACTCCTACATTTCATTCATGTCCAGTATTTAAGAAGAGTTTATAAAAAGAGAACTACAAAGATGCACTGTTAAAATAACCAGTGAAAAAAGTAGATGAGAAATAGAGTGAATACAACAATATGCAGATGATGTGGGGACAATAGGCATAAACAGTATAGAAGATGGAACATGGGGTTTTTACTAGGGTTTATTGAGAATGTTAGCCTTTCTGTTTGTCTGATTCTGCTGCCTTTCCCCTGGGAAGGATAAGTGTTACCCACCCTAGTTCAGATGGCCATTCAGCTATACCCATAAGGAAACAAAATCGTTGTAGAATAGGGTGACTAGATGTCCCGATTGTATAGGGATAGTCCCGATTTTTGGGTCTTTTTCTTATATAGGATCCTATTACCGCCCCCCCCCCCCCAACCCGTCCCGATTTTTCACACTTGCTGTCTGGTCACCCTATTGTAGAATGCCCTTCCAAGTTTCTCTGGTGCTAATTCTTTAATCAGCATCGAGGTGAATGTGACTAGGATAAATGATTCTTTTTACAAAATGCGCAACGGTCCCTTTTTAACCTCCACAAGGCAGAACCACCAGTCCCGCCAATATACACAATGCGCTTAGATCCACCTACCCCCTTGCGTGGATACTGAGCCAGGTGTCGGCGAGGAGGAGTCGGCTCCAGGGGGCTAACCCTTGCTGTGCAGCACACTTTGCTGAAGGCAACGCAGCCCATTCCCGGAGCTGGAGCCTGGCAAGCCCACTGCTGACACCTTGTGGCTAAGAGGCAACATCTCTGCCCTTTCCCTACCTAGTTAAAACAGGCACTGACACGCATCAGACGCTTTCGGGTTTATAAAGGCAAAAGCCAGAAGGCGTTTAATGCAGCGCTAGCTGCGGAAGGCGGGCTGCTTCCCCGCGCGCTCAATTGCTCTGCATGGACGGAGCCTTCCCCGCCAGGTGAAAGGTGCAGCTGCCGCGGGCCGATTCCCCGCAGCCCCTGCCCCGCGCGCAAGGAGCACCGCTTGGTGGCGCCCCAGTGCCGAAGGCTTGTCGCAGCTGCAGTCGCGGTGGGAGCGGGACCCCTCCCTGGCCCCGGGAGCACTAACTGAACCAAATAAAGGCGTGTGCTTGATCTGTAACAAGAAACCAACTGTTAACATCAAGCTGTGGTTCCGCTGATGTCCAGCTGAAAGACAGAATCTGGTTTTTTAGACCAAGGTTTTTAAAGAGCAGGAAATCCATGTATGGGCGCTGTAGCCCTGGCTCATTACCCCAGCAATGGCCAGGATTTGTTCACGGTGCTAGACAGAGCGGGGCGGGGGAGCTGAGGCTTTTCCTGGCTGGGATTTCAGGAGTGACATGCACATGCAAGGAGCGCTGCAAGAAATGGGGTACTTGCGCTCAAATGCAAGGGAGAAGATCATTCATTGGTGAGCTGAGCGTATTTGTGTAGGGAGCTAATCACTGACCAATCCCCCCCTTTGCTACTGTGTACTGTCTCTGGCTAGAGCTGTTGTGCTTAAAAGGCCCCTTTATAAATACATTGCTCTGGGGGTTGTCAGGTCATGTAACAATACAGTTGTGTTTATAGTGTGGTTTTTATCAAAGCTGCAAATGTGGTCTTTAATAGTCCCCTTCTTTGTTTCTAAAGGCATCATGGGGTGCAGAATTTGATCAGTCCACTAGTTACTGCCCTAAGGGAGCCACAAATAATCCCAGTAAACCCAGACGCAGCGAAACGAAAAGTCTCCATTTCTACATCTTAAGTGATTTTAATTCATAAATGATACAAAGAAAAATCCATTCTGAAAGCGAATGTTATCAGCTGTGACACTGATGGACCATTTGGGGCCATACCGTGCACTTTAGTGTACACTGACCACTAATGTCTCCTCAGATCTTCTTTGAAAGAGACTTTAATGATACTTCAGGCCTATTACCAGAGGAATGACTGGGAATTGTGGAAATTGCAGGGATTTAAAAGTGTGTTAATCTTAACCCTGAAGAATCTCTGTCAGAGGAGATAACACATTATTGTGCTTGTCAAGTGGAAACATAATATGTGTTATGTACCAGTACAGGCTGCATTCTGTACTGGTCCCACCATCTTCAGTTTCTCTGACTTTCCACGGTGGGCTGTAAATTGTTTACTAGAAATATGTCATAAATAAATAGAAGTATCTTCTCTATTGTGTCAGGGTTATAGGATCATCCTTTCTTCCTAGCCTGTTACATCGCAGGCACTCTTCCGATGGTAGTAATGATAGCAACCTTTCAGTCCCACTGATCCAGCCAGCGATCAGTGGCAGAACATCCACATGGCATGCTGGCACATTTAGGGAACATAATGAACTCAGGTGACTGCCAGACTCAAAGGTGAACTTAGAGAGGAGCCTCATGTGAGCAATTGCACTCATGCAGTGTTTCATTAAAGGACTTTGCACACACCAGAATGATGGCGCATGGGCCCTCATCTTGGCTCTGCAGGCTAATTAGTCTCTCAGACCTTCTGCTCCTCTGGAAGCCCCAGCACTGCTGGACAGGACAGTGCTTTGTGTTCCTGGTGTCAAGTGGCCAGGTTCCACATCTGTGGTGCTGGTATTTGGTTGGGCTGTACGGCTCTCATTTGGCCTGTAAAACGCAAACATCTGCTGGGGTTATGGTCGGCTTGTTGGCTGATTTCAGCAGGGGTAGTGACCTGCTGTACTAGTCGATTAGTTCTGGAGGAGCAAATTGGATGCAGTGTGGAGGAGTTTGAGAGAGCAGGAAAATCATTCAGCCAGTGAAAAACAAAACAAAACGCAATATATAAATAGGAAAATGCTGCACTGTGGTACTGCAGTCTGATCTGCTAGGTGAGACTAAATTCCACTATGTCCATGTCATTGCACCTACTGTGTGGCCTTCCCCAAACATTTCATTTCCTCGCTGGCTGGATATTATTTTCTAATATATGTTGATAATTGAGCAGGTTATTTTATCAGTCAAATAAGAGAAACAGACACCCAAAATCACTTAAGAGGAAGTAAATTACTCAAGAGGAAAACATTTCTTACGCCTACGCCAATAATACTCTTAATGATTTAGTCAGGGAATAGTTTGTTTTAAGTGATATAAAATTAATTAATTCACTGTAATAGCACCGATCACAATGAAGTGTTTTGCTATTAATGTGGATGTCGTGTCTCTCCAGAGAGACGTCACTGTAATTCGGCAGAGTGAAAAAGGAAATGTATACAATAAATTCTGCTCTCTGCTACCCTGGTGTGAAGACAGAGCAATTCCACTGACATCACTGTAGTTACTCTGGATTGACATTGATGTAAGTGAAAGCAGAATTTTGACCTGACGCCCTACGTTTTCATGTTCCTGCCACTTTTAAAAAATTCACTAACACTGACCCTGGTTTTCCTCTCTCTTACACCAATGTGAATCTGTTGAAGGTAATGGATTTATATCAAGACAGAGCAGAGTCTGGCCATTCATAAGAAAAATGTATATAGTTCTTCCCATGGCAGTTCTGTTTCAATGCAATAGTTTGGGTAAGCATTTGTAGATGAGAACTACCTCTTTCATGATTCTGTATACACATTTAACATTTATATCCAGGACTACCAAGCAGTAGGTATACAGATATAAGTGACTCAGCATGACCCAGTAAAAGCAGTGTATTTTAGGCCCAATCAGGCCATCCTTTACGGGCAAAACTCTTATTAAAGTTAATGTAAGTATTGCCTGAGTAAAAGCTGCCTGGTCTGTTAAATGTTTAATCAGTTTGTTTTTCTCAGCTGCTCAATTCAGTTAAATTAGTTCAAGACATCGAAATGTGTTATAGGGAAATCCTGTATATTTACATAGTGATTTAAAATATATATTTTAAATCAAATATGATTTGCCACTGCTGTTGTTCCTCACTCTCCTATAATTTCCCATGAGTGTAGATTGGAGGAGAACCAGCTGTCTTATCTTGATCATATTCCCAACTTTTTCAACAATAGCATTTTTGGGTGTCACTCCATGGATTAAATTATAGAAAACATTTCATGAAATCGTCCACAAGATTTGCCTTCCTGAAAAAATGTTGTGTCAGGCTGGATTATGGTGCCAAGCCGCCCAGGTTCTCAGTGATCACTTCTCCCGCTAATACTGCCCAGTTCTCATGAAACTGAATGGCATTTGAGCGCCAACTCCCTTAGGCTCCTATGAAGATCCCAGCCTGAGCATCTGTTAATCAGCACCGCTTGTGGAAAAATCCTATGGAGTTTAATAAGGATAAAACCAGGAAAGTTCTACAAAAATTACTCTGAAAGCTATAGAATTTAATGGTAAATGAAATCCTGTCTGGTGTTTCTTAGCCAGCCTATAGAATTTGACAGCGGGGAGACAATTTTCTATTAAGTTCTATATGAGGGCAAGGTTATCACTTTCTATTCAATTCTGTAGGACTTTGCTGTAAGGGATGACAAGTCTGAATGATGATATATGGCATCAGACATAAGGACAATTATCTAATTTATAGTCAGTACTGCAAAAGCCACCAGCAGTAGGATAAAATAGTTCTCCATATGGTACTCTGAAGCTTCCAAAAACTACAGTTGAAAAAAACCAACAACTCTTGTAGCAGAAATCTTTCTATTGTATAAAAAATAGAGAATGATAGCAGGGGATGACCCCTTTGGAGGGAACGACCCCTTTGATTGTTCTGTATAAATACATAACATTGGTATACAGGATTACAAGTATTAGATGCATCTTTGTGCTAACAGAGCTCATGTTTTCAAGTACAAGAAAACTCTACAGTTACATTCTGTGGAGGCTTCAGGATAGAGTTTGCCAAATGGAAAAACATTTGGAGGTTTGGAAAAATCTTGCACATAAATTACCAAAGGCATGAAGCGCCTGAAAGATGGATGAAATCAGAAGCCAAGGAAAAGCAGCAGGCATGCCAAAGGGGAAAAAAAAGATGCAATGATTTCTTTTAATGACTCTCCTGCAAAATGGAGAGCAAGCTTCCAGGGCATGTCATATTCTCATAAAAGCAGCTTGCTTGGGTGATGAGAAATACCTTGTCAGTGGTGAGACCAAGCCCCCATTTTTCATCCTTTCTGCACGTAGCTCTGCATTGATTATGTTAAGTGCTACCCACTGGTTAAAAACACAGAAACCTCATTGTCTCTGACTGTGGCAAAGGCCAGCTACACACTTGTTAATTTCCTGATTTATGACACCATATAGAAGGAATTGAAAGTGGGCATTTTTTTAAACTATTAAAACAGAGGGAGATCAGGAAGTTTGTGATAAAGAAAAGCCAGGTTCTTGTCTGACATGTAATCTCTCTTTTGGCTTTAAGTAAACCTGCTCCTTCAAGGCTGTGCCATCAACAGGGTCTGGCTCTAGTTTCACCACTAAATCTTAGTCAACAATCTCTAATCTGGACACTGGGCTCGGGATCCAGGCTCAGGTTGCAGTTGGAAGCAGACAACAGTGACAAGGGGGTGGAGGGGCCAGAGGAGGAAAAAGGCAACCTTTGTTTCACATCTTTGTCCAAGCAGGCCTGAACTGAGGTCGTGTGTCATTTTTTTGTCATCAACAAGATAAAAGTTTGCACCACTCTGGCCTTGAAATTGCCTTCTTGACACTTATATTAAGTACAGAAAATATATATGTCCAAGAATCAGGGACGCAAGTTTGTGGTGCAGCTCAGATTTGGAGTTCTTTTCATCTTTCTGACATGTGATACCCTCCCATAAGCTGCCTGCAGTGAGGTTGCTATGCAGATATACAATTTCTGAAAAGTTACACCAGGAAAACTAAAACCTACTGCTGGATTAGCTTTTCACAAAGAAGCAGGATAAAATGTGTAGCTGATAAACTAAAAAGGTGAATTAAACTTTCATGAAAACAATCTCCCTAAAAAAGGATCAATAAGTATAAAAGTATCTTGTTGCATTCCTGGCCTTTGGTCTGATGGCTTAACCCAGCTACTGTATATAATAAAGGAGATACTTTGTGTTTCATGGCCGAAAGTGGGGGGATAGAGAAAGAAAAGCCAACCAAATTTCAACTCTCTTTTTCGTCATTGTTGCTGCCTCACGATCATTTTATTTTGAAAAATAAAGACTGGGATAAAAAAAATATTGTCCAGGGCGTAGAGCCAAAAATATGCCAGCACTTTCCCTCCTCACCCCACCCCCAGCCTCCTTAGGCCAAAAGCCTTAACAAAAGCTGTTTTCTGTGTGGAAGATCTCTGGGTCCTCCTCTCTCTTTCCTAACCCCTAACACAGGAAATGATTTTATAATTCACATTGTTAAGAAATTCAACTCCCCACCCCCCGTTCTCTGGATGTCAACCTACAATAAGGCTGTGGCCTGTCTCTTTTCCTCTCTGACCCTTTTGTGTCAAGCTCCTCTACATGACCCTGCTTATAAATCACTCTTTGGACCTCAAGTCAACGGGCAGGATTTCCCTAGGGCTCTGAGGCACTTCTGTTTTGCTCCTGGTGACTGCTCCAGTCACTCCCCAAATGCTCCGGCATCCTGAATGACTGCTGAGTGGGTTCGTTTTTTCTCCTGGTGGAACATTCCATCATAGCAGAGACAGTTGTTCATTCCTTAAAAAACTACCTGTACACTAAAAAGAGCACTGTAGAGGGGGAGGAGAGGAGCACAAAATGATTTATAATCCATTAATACATACCACTGAGGTGTTTTTTCAAGGGCCCAGACTAATAATAACAATTAGTAGCTAATAATTCTTCACACTTCGCACTTACGGAGTGCTATTAATTCTCAAAGGTGGGTGACATGGATACGTCATTTATGCTACCTGAGCCTCACTTGCCATCTTTAAGCAGTTAAAATCTTGCAGTGTCTTGGATGATTATTGCACTTCATTTGTATAAGGTCACACTCGTGATTGCAAAGTCATTTTTCATTCGGTGCTCAGACTGAAGACAATGAAGTTCTGCCAGCGGAGGCCAGGAAATTAAAGATTCGGAAATTGAGGCGCACGGAAGTGATGTGACCTGCCCAAGGTCACACAGCAAGTCAGTGACAGTCCTGGTAATAAGCTCCTGACTCCCAGTCCAGTGTTCTATCTAGTGGGCTGTACTGCCCAACTTTCAGGTCTGGCTACCACAGAGGGCCTGATACCCCACCGCATTACTTCACTGAGTTACTCCCATGTAAAACTGAAGTAAACACAGTGAGGAATCAAGCCCAGAGACTGTCTATTGACTTTATTATCCATGCTAGATGCAAAATGCCTACAGGCTTAGGAGTATGTCCTTATAACAATGATACAGCAATCACTCAAAGATCTGCAGTATTTTGCTACTACTGTATCCTATAGCTCTTATGAGTGGCAATGTTTTAGACCACACCCGTAGAGTAACAGATATTATTTATTATTTAAATTTGATTTTAAAGTGTCCTCTTCTTCCAAGTCAAAGTTCTAGAAGTGCTCAAACTAACTTTGCATTTCTCTCACCCATGCCATACACAAGGAGACACTGTTCTATCAACGATGCACCAATGGCATGTCATATGTGTGTACTTGTTCTACCACACTTCAAAATACTCTACCAAGGGGCATCTTCCATCTACACAGATAAGATAGACTTGCAAGGCTAGAATCTCTTCTGGCTTACATCAGTATAAACTCAAATCTATTGACTTTGAGGGAGTTGCTCCTGCTTTGCACCAGTGCAATTAAGATCACACTCAAGCCCTCAACATATAGGGCTGTATGCTCGGTGCAGGTGTCGGTGGATGCACAGAACCCAAATGTACAGTCAGGTTTGATCAGGATTTGATGGGGCCTAAAATAAAGTAGTCTTAGGGGCAAATGCCACTGTCAGTTACACCTCTATAAATCCAGAATCATTCCACTGAAACCAACATTTATCAGGGTAAATTAAAGCAAAATTTGGCCCTTCATTTGCACACAAATAAAGTGTCATAACTGTTATTAATGAAGCCTTGTGGTTGTTTCACTACATATTCTGAGCCCATTTTTAAAAACAAGGCATCAAAGTTTGGGCCAGCACTTCCAGAGATGAGCTCTCCAAATGGCACTGAAATGCCTACTGCGTGTATTTGGGCAAGTGTTAATTTGGATGTCAAAGTAAGGCCTTGGGAATGAGATATCCTATTTAGATAATTGTGTTGGTAAATTTGGCCCACAGTGACTATTTGAACAAAGCAAATTCATTTCAAACATTTAGCAAGGGAAAAACTCGTGAAATACTTTCATGTGATAGGACATTTCACTTCACAAAAGTGGAGTAAATATTTGTAGATTTTTTATTTTGTTCCTAATCCCCCCTCAGTCAGTACAGGAGGTAATTATTTCAGGAAGTTTACAGGGCTATGTCCTGCTTTTTTTGTAGTCAAGAGAAAAATTCTCACTGCCTTCTATGAGAGCAGGAATAGACCTTTATTCAATGAGAGCCTATGCTGCTTTCTGACAAAAAACCTCTTATTAACTTCAATGGCAGCATGCAGAAATGCAGGCCTGAGATACAGTTTGTTACAGACCTAGTCTAAAGCTTCTTCTGTTCACCTTGTGAAGAGATTCTATGTATCTCAGAACTGGGCATATGGAAGAACTGGAATGACTTCTGTTACGTGTAGGAACCTACGTGTGCATCTCTCAAGGCGTCCTTCTTTCTTTGTTTGCCTTCTAGGTAGTAAACTCTCTCTCAAAAAAAATCTGGCTTGGTCATTGTGGCTATATTGTGTGTAATAAATAATAATAATAACGAGCGAGCATAATGATGTGCTACTTTGCTGAGATCCCATTAATCACAAAGGAACAAATGTATCCCTTGGTAATTCCACTGATTTTGTTGGGTTTGTACCAGGAATGAATTTGGCCTAAAAAAAAAAAAGTTTTCCTGTGTGTGATGTATCATACCATTTGGTCTACAGTTAGTTGAAGTTTCATGTGTACTCAGACACTTCTTCACTGGAGTGCAGCTGTAGATGGCAAACAGTGAACCAACCAGACTACCCAAACTCTGCTTTCGGCATTGGGATGGTTTGATAAATATAATCTAGGTACATTTTTACAATTCCAATGTTTTTGTGTAGCCAGCCTCCAAATTGTATTGCTTTCTGAACCTCTTGCTTACCTTATGATTTTTTTTTTTACTTATTTTATTTCTGGAAAAAATAATTACAGAGAAAGATTGTAATCTTGAAAATGAAAGAGTTTTCAGAAGGGTTGAAATGTGTGCTAACAATCCTGGACAACTGACAAAAGCAAAATCAATATACACAGCCATCCTGTCATGGCCAAATTCAGATGATTAAATTAAAGATACAGGAAGTTGCTTACTAGGGAGGCAAGTTTTGGTGTATAGTTCCTTCAGAGCTGGCATGTGCAGTACCTTTCTTGTGCTTACCATGAAGCGTAAATGAAATCATGCCTCCAAAAGCAACAGAGCTCGCCAGACATTTCAAAGTCCTCCAACAGTGAGGAACCGACATTCGTGAATCCATAGGATAACACTTGAAAGGTGAACGCCACTGTATGATATTATTCAGAGCCTAATACTTGGGAATGTGCATAGATATTACAGAGACTTAGGTAAAAGTTCAGTGTGTGAAGATACTTAGAATTGTGTCCTTACAGAAGATGGAAGAAATGAATTGAAGCCTCAATCCTGCAGTGAGGTGCAGTCAGGCTTCAACACTTGCACAGAGCTCCATTTGAGTCAATGAGGCTCTGCCCAGTGTAATGGTCCAACCATATGGAGCTCTTTGCAAGATCAAGGCCTAACTCAACACTTTGACGTGCTTTTCCCTGATCTGATCACTATGGAAACTGAGAAATCATCAGAGTGGAAATAGAGTAAACATAGATTCAGCCTCTAAGAACCATCTGTCCGTCTGTCTCTAATGATTGTTTCTTGGTTTATACCTAAATTGTAAGCTTTGGGGTCCGGGACTGACTTTTTGTTTTGTGTTTGTACAGTGCCTAGCACAGTGAGTTACTGGTTCATGACTAGGGCTCCTACACAGTACCGCAATACAAATAATAATAAAAATAACACTTGTCAGGGTAGGGTGACCAGACGTCCCGATAAAATCGGGACCGTCCCGATTTTTTACCATTTGTCTCAGGACGCCTTTTGTCCCGATTTTCAGTCTTCTTTCATTTTTTTTGCTCAACAGTTTCCGGCGGCAGAGGCTTTTGCGGGTTTTTTTTTCTCAACAACTTCGGCGGCAGAGGCTCTTCCGTTTTTGTTTTGTTTTTTGGGTGGGAAGTCCCAATTTTCGGGTCTTCTCATCTGATCACCCTATGTCAGGGTGTTTTTGTTTTTTAGATTTCAGATTGAATTTTGCTTGATCTGTGATCAGTCAGGGAGAGAAAAGAACAACTTTATGTCCACAGGAAAAAAAATAATAAAACAACAGCACATTTAAGTGCATTTTTTTCTTGGAGATTTATTTTCTTTTAATAAATCTGACACCAGTCAGGGAGAGAGAAAAGTGTTGTGAGCCCAGAAAGAAAGTGAGCACACTGAAAGTGCTTCGTGTTCTTGTTTTCTTGGAGATGTTTCTCTGGTAGCTCTTAGTAACTTCCCCCTAGGCTCAGGAGCTTTTTTTTTTTTTTAATATTTTTTAAAAAGCGAGCTCGCTCGCCCGGTGTGTTTTCCAAGCTTTCACAGCTCTAATAAATAAGGAGCACCTGTAAAACAGTAGCTTGACTTGTTAAGTGACTTTGTACAAAGGAAAATATAGAAATACAGTATTTACATAGTGCTCATAGTGCACCATCACTACAAGGCTCTGGTGTGATTGGCTTTGATACCCTGCTCCCAACTTCACTGAGACTAATAGGGACACATCTTTTGCAAACTGCTTCTTGGTTCCTAACAGCAGCCTTATAGAAGAGGTGTACTCTGAACACTTGAGAGTGAACAATTGCTTTATTCAAGT
Organism: Chelydra serpentina; assembly: GCA_037349315.1. Lineage (NCBI taxonomy): Eukaryota > Metazoa > Chordata > Testudines > Chelydridae > Chelydra > Chelydra serpentina. The sequence continues at coordinate 54,845,749 of JBAIAC010000010.1, forward strand.
TAGTAAACAGTTACACTGAATCACAAGGTGATTTGAATTTTTTTTCTTTTTTGTATTTGTCAGAATGGGATACTCCACAACTGTCTTACCAATTCAGTGCCAGTATACATGCTCTAGTGTACTTTTGGACTCTTGGCTACAACTGTACAAGTGCACACAAGTAATTCTACCCTGTTATCCTCCACCCACTGATTGAGGATCGAATTGCACATTTCTCTTAACCATGACAGGAGAAAGCAAACAGTGAAACAGAATCATGGGGGATCTTTCTCACTTTACCCCTTGTTTTCATTGGTTTGTCCATACCATTCTAATTATCATGAAAGGGCTATGCATATGGAGAGATTGTCTCACTGGCTTCCTGGATCACTGAAAACCATCAGGGTTGAAATTTCATCCAAGTCTTTCGTGACGCCCAGCAAATATTCCCCTCAGATTATTTTACACCTTGAGGGAATTTTGGTCTTTAGTTCAACACTCTTGCTCTGTTCCCAAATGGGGCGCTATTTAGGGGAATTTAAAGAGAAAGCTGAGAAGAATAAACATTTACTGAGTTCTCTTGGCATTCAGGCTCTGAAAAACCACAGTATAAACTATTCATGCTGCTTCTTACATCTGTCAAATCAAAAATTAAAAGCCATAAAAGTGTAACACTGAAAATATGGCATTAAAAAGGATAAAGGTGGCCTTTGTAAAAATAACAAGGAAAGTATATTAGCCAATAAAATATTCTAACTCTTCCTTTAAAAGTGCATCATGGGTAGGACAGAGATGACTCTGAAGCGTTGCTACTCCAGTAAAACCCCTTTCCCCCATCAAAACGTGACTAGGTCCAAAACCATACAATGCAAATCACGATTCTTAGTGTAGCAGCAAAACCACAGCAGTTTCTGAAAAAAAAAATCCATATCATTGTCCAGTCTCAAATATCTGAATCTTGACGTCAGAGAGGGAAAAGTACCTACATTGGTCCAGGTGGTTTTTGAAACCAGAGGGAAAAATTCTCCAGCAAGAAACCAAGAGGAAAACATGTTCCTCCAAGGAGAAGAGGAGGTGGTAGTGGGAATGCGGAGCACATTGCGTAGGTCCATGATGGGCTGTCTTCTGGGCCAAAGGCACCCACGGGACTGAGGCTTCCTCTGAGAAACTTAATGACAGGAAGCTGCTTTATTTGTTTGACTTTTAGCCAGACGGGGTGGTGAGCGGCCCAGCTGGCATCATTCGGTGAAGTGACATGGTTTGCTCTGCTCCCTTTCTCCATGCAAGGTACCCTGTCAGTGAGCATTCCTGTAAAACAAACAAGAGGAGCTGGTCAGAAAGCATTGGGGATGATTCATTGCAGGGAATGTGTGCACTAGCGTGAGCTTGGGAACACAGCTTAAAGCCGTGTGGGCAGCTTATGTAAAGACACCGGTTTCACTGCTTCATCCTCAGGTATGTCTGCCTGATACTACCAGGGCTGTGAGTATACGGCGAAGTCAGCGAAGCCTCCTTTGCAGCAAGATTGCTGGAAGCATATTAGAACATGGAGGAATTCTCCTTAGAACAAGCTAGAGAGATAAACAATCATAATTAATACTTTTGCCTCCCCACTTTTACTCTAGCAGATCAAAGGTGAGTAATAATCTCTTGCAGTTATCCAGTGCTCTTCACCTATGGATCTCAAAGTACTTTACAAAAGTATATGTATCATTATCTCCATTAAACAGATAGAAGGACTAAGCCATGGAGAATATTTGATTTGCTCAGGATCCCACAGTGCCAGGAATAATGGTAGCATTGGGAAGACAGCACATATCTACTAACTCTCACTTGCTTGTTTTAACTATCAGTAGAACCTCAGAGTTACAAACACCGGAGTTACGAACTGACCAGTCAGCCACACACCTCATTTGGAACCAGAAGTATGCAAGCAGGCAGTAGCAGAGACAAAAAAAAAAAAAGGCAAATACAGCATAATACTGTGTTAAATGTTAACTAAAAAAATAAAGGGAACGTTTAAAAAAATATTTGACAAGATAAGGAAACTGTTTTTGTGCTTGTTTCATTTAAATTAAGATGGTCAAAAGCAGCATTTTTCTTCTGCATAGTAAAGTTTCAAAGCTGTATTAAGTTAATGTTCAGCTATAAACTTTTGAAAGAACAACCATAAAGTTTTGTTCAGAGTTACGAACAACCTCCATTCCTGTAACTACGAGGTTTTACTGTACTACGGGTTGTCTCCCAGTAATTAGCCCTCCTCGCCCTTTTTAAGCTATCACAATTAAAAAATAAATTGGCTGAATACAATGTTTAGCTTCAGCATATTAAAGTCATGGATCAAGCCAAATGTATGTATCTTTCCATATCTTCCCTCTGAGAGGCAGAGCATTTGGGTCTGTACTGCAACCTAAAAGGAAGGGGGTTAAATTACCAAACCCTAACTGGGGTTTTCTCATATATCGTTGTTGTTTTTATTTCTGAGTGAAACATCGAGCTTACTGTGGAGAACTGGACCCAGTAGTGATAGGTGAACAACTCACCCTGGACACCAATGTTAGAGTTCGGTTGTTTACTCGTGTAATTAGGCTTACTGTGAACTTGTACTCTAAGCACATTAGAGGGTTTTAAAACACATAACCTTAATAAAGACTATTAGAGCAAGTTTAACAAATCTGCACCGGGCCCAGAAAACCTTCTCATCACAGCCCTGCCTCCATCATACCGTGCGTGACAGACTTCTCAATGACCTCCCTCTCCCTCCTCACTCAGTCTTCCCAGAGGAGTGCCTGACCATGTGTCTTGCAGATCAGCAACTCAGGCTCTGGTGAACAGGCAGAAGAGAGGGCCAGAACCCAGGCTCCTCACCTAGAATGCCCTTCTGCCAACCTCTTCAGTTATACTATTATAGCAACAGGGCTGACTCAAGCAAATGCATGGTCCCTTGCAAAGCCATGTGATTGCTCCCAGCTGAAAGTCCCAAGATGCAGTGTGACACTTTCTCTCCCCCACCTAACCCCACCCCATGCAAAAGCCATGCCAGCTGAGGATGAAGTGGGTTCATTTCCATGAGAGTAGGGTGGAGGCATGAAATAGGGGAGCAGGCAGTGTGTGCAGAAGTGCAGAACTAGTGTTTATGGAGGGAATTAGGGGAACAGTGGGTCAAGATTACCTATCAAAGGGAAGGGCAGGAAGAAGTTCTGTATCCCAGCGTAGCACCAAACAGGGAGATACCTCCCATTTCCCCAGGGGCTTCAGTTATCATCACAGAGATCTCTAGCTGCTGCTCATTCTCCCAACCATGTGGCATTGAACAGGGCTGGCCCTACCTTTTTGGCTGCCCCAAGCAAAAAAAAACCCCAAAACCCTCAAGCGCCGCCCCCCGCCCCGACGCCAGCCAAAACACCCCCCCCCCCAACAACGCCACCCTGCCAAAACGCCGGGGGGGCTGGCAGGGAGGGCAGCATGCCCGCTGCACTGCTCCCCCTGCCGGTGGGGAGCGCAGAACACATGCCGCCCCGGCAGTCGGGGTGCGGAGCACGCCTGCCGCCCCGCCCCCACGGCCGGGGTGCCGGCAGGGAGCGGAGCACCGTGCACACCAGTGGCCCTGCTCCCCCGGCAGGGGCGCGAGAGGAAATTTTTTTTTTTTAATTTACAAAAAAAAACCAACCTTGAGTGCCGCCCCCCTCCAGGTGCAGTCCCAAGCATGTGCTTGGTAGGCTGGTGCCTGGAGCCGGCCCTGGCATTGAAATGTGCACATTAAACCTCCCCCTAGCTGTAGTGCCCCCATGACCTGGGCAGCTCTGCTGGCACCATGCTCTGTGGCAGCCCTGAATATACTTTATGGTTTTCACTCTTTGCCATGAGGACAATAGAAGTTCTGCGTGGGACATGAGTACAGAGATAGGGTATCAGAGATTCACACTGCTGGCAAGGAAACAACAATGCAGACTGAGGAGGAAAATGTTGCCCAGTGCACAAACTGAGACTGATAATATGCTTCAGGATTTCCCTCTAAGGTTTTAGAGAATAATGGAGTCCAAGCCATAAGATGGTCTCAATGTGCACCCAAAGCACAGGGACTGTTTTACAGAATTAAGAAAATACACATTAGCTTATTTACTTTTATAGTCTTTGAGATGAAGTTTACAGGCAGGGAATAGGGATGCAGGAGAGGTAGAAGATAAAACTCCTTGCATAATACTGCAACCCACACTAGCAGAGTGAGAAGCTTGTGCTGTCTAGTGGCCAGTCCACATAAGAGGTTTATGGATCAACTACTGCCTCTAATTAATGAAGCTATAGCCCGTTACCTCAAGCAGTAGAGGCTCATGCTTTGAGCACTGAAGGTCTTCCTGGGTTCATACCCTGCTGTCAGCCTAAGCAGAGTCAGTTACAATACTGTTTGTGATCATCTTAGACCCTTGAGCTGAGAGCTCTGTGATATAAAACACTACACCCCTCTCTATATATAGCGAGAGGGTATACAACACGAAAGGAAAACGATTTTTGCCATTTTTACTTTTTTCAGTCTTCAACTCCAACCGCAGCTTCAAATTGTTCAGAAACAATATGGCAACTGAGCATTAGGCTTAGTCCCGGGTGATCATTGATGTGGGCTGGCGGAGCTTTCCATCTTTTAACACAGTATTTAATTCAACCAGGCAATGAACATGAAAGCTGTTGATGCGCCAGAAGACGCCTGGTTCATAAATGGCCCCAGAGCGAAGGCAAGCCCATAATTTTCTCCGGGAGGCTCTGCTGAGGTCATAAACCACAAGAGTGCAGCTGAAGCAGGCATGGGAGCATGTTCAGCCCTGTAAACACGCTGGGGTCATCTGTTCTTTGTAATAGCTCGGTGCTTTTTAGCGACTCTTCAAGTAGTTCAAGCTTTACCATTAAAACCTTCCCCTTTGAACAGTGAGTGATTTATCCTTCCTCTCCATGACATTACAGAAAAGGCACCACATCACTACAGCTGGGGGAAGCATTTCTGTACACAGAGCTCTGACATTTTATTTCAGAGGGGACGCAAATTCAGGGAGAAAGTCAGCTGGGCTCAAATTCAGAGTTTCTTACACAGTTCTTACCACGACAAAACCCATTAACTTCAAAGGGATTTTTTTTTTCATTCACGTCCTGCAAGCTCTGGGTCTTTTGTTAACAATGGGTCAGATATGCAGCCCCTGGCCTCCCACTCCCGGCAGTTGGAGCTGTAACCTGTACAGACCTTAAAAATCCAAGCAGGGATGCTTGGGGACTTACTCTGTGTGGTCGAGCAAGGGCTAGAGACAGTATTGTCATAAGGGAACTGTGTTGTTGAACTGTCATAAAGATACATTGGAGTTCGATAATGCAATGGTCTCTGTCAACTTTATGAAATTGCACCAGGTTAATAAACTAGGTCTAACTCTGGACCCTCTTCTCTAACCTAATTTAGTCTATCCATTTAGACTAGGGTCTACTATTAAATTAGCCACTGGAATTGGTAAATACTGACTGCTGCCATCTGACAAGGCTATTAGCCTGACCCTTGTCAGGTCATTAGAGCCAGGAAATAAAGCTGAGACTTTTACTAGTACTCCTGTAAGTCACAAGTCAACTAAATCACTGGCAAAAATGGAGCGAATGAAACCCACAGAGTCCCTCAGTCTGGACAGGAACGTGGGAGTTAACAGGAGGTGGTGGTTGCAGTGCTTCCAGATTTACCAGGGAGCAAGTCCTATGGAAGAGCAATAGGAGAGAAATCCCACCCACAGGTGCCACAGGTAGCTGTCGAGCTGGCAGGTGAGACCATTGGCCACTCTTAACAGCACTCCTGGGCTTCACACTTTTCATACAGGAACTGCAATCCAAGTGTAAGGAGGAGAAATTCCTACCAAACAAGAGGGAGAGGAAGAGCACATAAAACCAGGGACACAACAGGTAAAGAAGAGGAAAGAAAAATTAGAATATTTTGCCAAAAACGTCACACATGTTGCTCTGTGAGAAGAAAAGAGGCTGGGGGCAGGTGCAGGATGAACAACAGCATCTTGCTCTGAGCCCCTCACCCCACCCAAAGAAAGGAGAGTTGAGATGGAAGCTCATCTCTTTTCTACACTGAGTCAGGTCATGTGCTGAATAGCACCTCAAAGCTGAACAACGATATACTGCCATGGGAATTTTGTGGGTCTTTGGCACATCTGAAAAAGCAAGCTGAACATCCAAAAATGGAGGCACTCAAAATCTGTGGCAACTTTTGAAAATTTGTCTACCTAGCAATAGCACTTGCTACCCTTTTTTATTGCTTTGGTTTTTGCTCTGATCCGGTTCTAATGAGCAGCTGTGACTACTGCAACACAAAAACAGATAGGACCACACTGTATGGATGTTATATACATGGCTCCCAGCTCCAGGTAAGGTAAGGGAACATAAGGAGAGGATAAATGGAATCTCTTCTCCCCCTTATATCCTACATGCATGCATCCCCAAGCACAATGGGACCGTCATAAATATTGAGCCCTGAATGAATATGTAGCTCTCCTTTAAAGCCAATGAGAACAGATTCACGTGTGTGCATTAGTGAGCAGAAATTGGCCCTGTGTTTGGTTCCATGGAGTGGGGGTTGAGTATGGTGTGACTGTCACCCCATAACATGTAAAGGGTCAGATTTAGGTTATTATTTTTTAATTTGTTCCACATTCATGGGGCAGGGCATTTCTGCTCCCTATTTAGGACTGTATTTTGTTTTCCAGAACTGCTGTGATTGGGTCCATTGGGCAGTCTGTGCCCTGGTAGGGAGCAATTATTTTTTAAACTTAAAACATTTTTAACATCAGTGATCAGCTTCTTGCCTGCTCTTGCTGAAATGCATTTATTTTCACTTCTGCGCTCCCTCATGGTTTTGTGTTAAGATCAGGAGAACAGACACCCAGATTTCAGCCAAGATTAATAGATTCCAAGGGCATATGCAATCATTGTGATCATCTAGTCTGAATTCCTGTAGAACACAGGCCTTCGAACTTCCTCAAAATAACTTCTAAAGCAGAACTTTTAGAAAAACACCCAATCCTGATTTTAAAATGTCAGTGATGGAGAATCCACCATGATACTTGATAAATTGTTCCAATGGTTAATTACTCTGACCGTTAAAGAATTACGGTCTTATTTCCTGTCTGAATTTGTCTAGTTTCAACTTCCAGACTATAATCAAGTTACCTCTTAGCCCTCTCTCTGTTAAGCTAACTAGATCGAGCTCTTTGAGTCTATCACTATAAGGCAGGTTTTCTAATCCTTTAATCATTCTTGTGGCTCTTCTCTGAACCCTCCCCAATTTATCAACATCCTTCTTGAATTCTGGTCACCACAACTGAACACAGTATTCCAGCAGCAGTTGCACCAGTGCCAAATACAGAGGTAGAATGACTACTCTATTCCCACTCAAGATTCCCCAATTTATGCATCCAAGGACTACATTTGCCCTGTTGGCCAGTGTCACACTGGGAGCTCATTTTCAGCTGAGTATCCACCAAGACCCCCAGATCTTTTTCACAGTCACTGCTTCCCAAGATGGAGTCCCCCATTGCATAAGTATGGCCTACATTCTTTGTTGCTAGATTTATACATTTACATTTAGCCATCTTAAAATGCATATTGCTTGCTTGTTCCCAGCTTACCAAACGATCCAGATCTCTCTTTATCAGTGACCTATTCTCTAAATTATTTACCATTCCTCCAATTTTTGTGTCATCTGCAAACTGTGTTAGTGATGATTTTATTTTTTTCTTCTAGGTCATTAATAAAAATGTTAAATGTCATAGGGACAAGAACTGATCCTCATGGATCGTTTCCTCATGGGAAACATACCCGTTCAATGATAATTCCCGATTTACAATTATATGTTGAGACCTATCATTTAGCTATCTTTAAATCCAGTTAATGTGTGCCATGTTTGCTTATATCTTTCTAGTTTTTTAAATCAAAATGGCATGCAGTACCAAGTTAAATGCCCTATAGACGCCTATTATACAACTCTATTACCTTTATCAACCAAATTTATAATCTCATCAAAAAAGATATCAAGTTAGTTTGACAAGATCTATTTTCCATAAACCCACGTTGATTGGCATTCATTATATTACCCTCCTTTAATTCTTTATTAATCGAGTCCCATATCAGCCGCTCCGTTATGTTTCCTGGGATCAATGTCAGCCTCACAGGCCTGTAATTATCTAGGTCATCGTGTTTACCCTTTTTAAATATTGGCACAACATTAACTTCCAGTCTTCTGGAACTTCCCCAGAGTTCCAAGACTTACTGAAAATTAACATTAATGGTCCAGTGAACTCATCAGCCTGTTTTTTCCCCACATTCTGCATGCAAGTTATCTAGACCTGCTGATTTAAAAATGTCTAATTTTGGTAGCTTCTGTTTAACAGCCTTCTGAGATACTAGCGGAATGGAAAGAGTGTTATCATCTGATATGAGTACGTCATCTATTTTTTCCCAAATATAGAACAGAAATATGTATTGAACACTTCTGCTTTTTCTGCATTATTGATAATTCTATCATTTTCCTATGGACCAATACTATTGTTAGGATTCTTTTTATCCCAAATATACTTTAAAAACTCCTTAATGTCCTTAACTTTGCTGGCCATAGATTTCTTCTTGTGTCCCTTTGCTTCCCTTATTCAATTTTCTACAATTCCTAACTTCTGATTTATATTTATATTCATTACTACCTACTTCTATCAATGCAGATGACCTATGGCTAGTTCAAAAAGTATTGTTGCTTATGTCTGATGTTTCCCCTCCCCCCGCCCTTTTACAGTTGTTGTTCATTCCCTGGTGCACTCCTAGGGTAAAATTCATCCCATTCCTGTGTCTCACTTAAATCCTGAAAACAGAGTTTAACAGCGTGTAGGGCCCTGCATAAGTTCTTTGTGCTGAGGCAAATCCACTCCACATAACAATTTGTGTTCCTACCCGCTCACATTAATAACCCTGTCTCCTACAAACAAGCAAAATCTTTTCCTCTTAGCCAATTCTCATTTAATAAAATTTTTGTGTAATTTCACACACGTTTTAAAGTCTTTCAGATTTTAACACTCTGCAGATAATGATCAAAAGATTAACTAAGCTCCACAATATTTTCAGTTTTACTTTTAAAAAATCAGCATTTGTGGCCTCCCCACTCCCCATGATATCGCTGACAAAGGGGCCCACTGGTTTATATTCTGGTGACACTGAGAGACACATAAGGCAGTATGCATAAAAGCTAGGCCATGGTATGAGCAGATGAACTTCGCATTTCTAATCTCCGCTCTAAGATTGACTCATTCTGGGGCCTACGGCAAATCACTTAACCTGTCTGGGCCAGGCTCTGTTCTTGTTTACACTGAGGTTGTTCGATGTCACAGCACTGAAGCAAGGCTGCCAAGAGTCACGCTTCTATCGCAACCCTGCCACATGTGGCAGCAATGTGTAACATTCCCCCAGCTCTGCTGAAAGCTTATGGGTTCAGCAGGACTGGCCTGTTATTGCCGGTTTTGGCCTCCAGGAGCTGCTGTGGTGCCAGGGCTGAGCACACTGACTCTCTGACTCCCCTCAGGCTGTTTTCCCTGCTTGAGCCAAGTGGGAAAGGAGCAAGGAGGAGTAGCTGGCAGCAGCAGCAGCAGCGGGAAGAGGCAGCAGCAGGCAGAAAGTGAGGAGGAGCTAGGGAGTGCCCCAGCTGCCCCCCAGACATCCCCACTAAGCTCCCTGCCCAAGCCCCCTCTAGCACACACCCCTACACCCACGCTAGCTAGACCTGCAAGTTTTGTGCACACAGCCCCCTGCCTCGTGTTCAGGGATGGGTGTGTTGACCGTAAATTGAAGTTTAGAGTCATATGTAAATTATTTGCAAATATGTTCGCTGCCTCTAGCTCATTTGCATAAAATATTACACCTGGCGTGGCACAGAAGCTGGTAGCTAGGAGTGTAGTCAGTCAAGTCACAGCAGCATAAATGAGATCAGAATCTGCCCCTCTGCTTCAGATTCCCTGTCTGTAAAATGGGGGCAATAATACTGAGCTATCTTGCTGGGCTGTAGTGAGGGTTCCTTCGATAAGGCTTGGAAAGTCCTATGGAAGTGTTCCGTATGTGTTGACTTGTTTATTGCTTCTGTACAAATGTTACCCATTCTGACTCCATTTACACAAATCATTTTGGGTTATATTAAAAGAGACATTTTAAAAAACGAATGTTTTGGATTTCTTAATATTAAATACGCAAATCAAAATACGCCAGCCACAACAAAGACTGTTAGGTCCTGATCCTGCAAACTCTTGCCACCATGAAGCCAATGGGACTACCTGTCTGTGTAAGGCCTACTCCCACAGGCAAGTGTTTGAGGAATCAGCCCCACTGTAGTCAAGGTCCTGAGACTGCTGCCACGGGGCCTGATTCTGATCTCTCTCTGGTTTTACACTGACTTTAGTGGAGTTTTTCCTGATTTATACCAATGTAAGGGCCTGGTCCATCTCCTGCTAGTGTCGGTAAAGTTCTGATTCATTTCAGTCATGCCGGATCAAATCCTAAGAACAGAATTAGACTTACTGAGTTTAATGGGTGCAGGATAGGGTCTCAAGTGGCCAAAAAGTCTTGCAGATTATGTTAGAGGAGGGGATAACAATCAAGAATGTATGGAGCAAATAACTTGTAGCTGGAACATTTCACAGGTGCAGTACCAGTGGCTTTAGAGTGTTCCTTGCGATTATTGGTAACAGTTTAAATTAGCAGTAATTGTTGCAGAGTTTGCCATTGTTTAAACTTTCCTACAAATATAGAGACAATATTTGTATTGCTGGTTCAGCAGTAACTGGTAAACTACTGCCGTATAATGCAAAATGTGCATCTTAATTGAACTCAGGAAGTTGGGGACAGCATTCAAGTCTGTAGAGACCTCATCATGTATGTCTTCTTCTGTATCAGTATTCGGACATCACTAGATTACAGAATTCCTGTGGGAAAGGGGTTTTTGGATAAAGTACTTAAAAAGGGCAGCTCAAGTGGATCATAAAAGCGTATAAATATTTGAAGCATGAGCATGCAACAAATCATAATAACATAAAGATTTACATTTAGCCACAAGGGCTCCAAATAAATAGCTGAAAATTGCTTTAAACATAGGTTTAAAATATCAATACGTTGTTGATGGGCTGCAGAACTCTGCAAAGAAATCTGAACCAGATAGTTGTTTCCTTCTACACCACCCAATCTCCACAACTTTAAAAAAATGTGCTTCCATAGAGGATGATTATATTACACAGTTTGAATGTCCAAAACAAGGACTGGAAGATGAAATGTAGCGGGGGTGGGGGTGGGGTGTTCTTCCAACAAATGCAGTTCAGCCACTTTGCGTCTAGATAATTTGTTATTGTAGGTTGGCTCAAATTTAAGACAGTAACATTTTAGAAACACTTGGAAAACTAAGCCAGCTGCAGGAAGGATATTATTACAAATTGAGACACATGTTGTACAGGAATACCATTCTTTTCAAATACCAAAAATATGTCTGGGGTAGCAAATCCATGCAAATGAGACCGAGATGGGGCCTAGTCTTGTAAACTGCTGAGCACCCTCAACTCTCACAGGAGGCAGTGGGAGTTGAGGGTGCTCAGCCCCTCACAGGATGGGGTCCGTAGATTTAATATGCTTTTTTTTGGGAAGCAAATGTTTTATATTTGCTGGCTCTGTACAGATTCCATGTTTACTTGATTTGTTCCTTTCATGGGATCAGAAAATACACTCCCAACCCCAAGCCCTTTTCACGTGGGTATAACATAGTTCACTATCAAAAGAACACAAATGACCTGATGTACAATGAGAGCACAACTGAGTAGCAAGGCTTCGATCCGGTAAGCAGTTAAGAATGCGTTTAACTTTAATGCTTTGCTGGATGGGGCCTAATGATAGACAAGGAGAGTTACCTGGCAGTTTAGATGTAAATGGCGCTTTGTCAGAATTAGTTCAACACCTTCCAGGCCAGGAATCTGGGAAGACATTATTGCTACTTCACATGAGTCTTCTATCTGCTTTTTATGTGCATTTTAAAATGGATTTTCCTAAATCCTAGTGCTCCCTGTTTAATTATGTCCATCTCTTGCACAACTATTTCTTCTGGTTTTCAACCCAAGTTCAGGATTTTTGGGAGGCATGCCTAATAATGTGAGCTCCCTAGGGCCAACTGTTCCCATAGATCAGGACTTTTGCATGGACATTTTCAATAGTTGTTTTAGTCTCTCCCCCTGCATATGAAGGCAATAATGACTTCATAATTTCTGATGATGTTTCTGCAAGAGCCTTCAGTTGTTGTGGTAAAGATCCATAAATGTATTGCAGAACAGCTGCCTGTTCTGATTTCTGCATTTGAGCATGAGCTGTGATTTTTTCCAAACTTTCCCTGGGAGGCGGAAACCTTGTATCCAAATAGTACAAGAGTAAATGACAAAATGAAGAGCTTGATTCTCCTTTCATATCCATTTTACACCAACTCCACTGAATGGAATTACTTCTGCTTTATATTGATGTAAACAGGAGGATAATCAGGTCCTAAATGTCTGAAAATGTTTATTTCTTTGGGGCTTGATATCAGAATTATTTATGTGAGTAACCCCATTGCTTACAATCCATCTGAATGAGGCCTACTCACATGAGCAAGGGTTTGCAGGATTGAGTCATTGGTTTTCTCTTTCCTAAAAAAAGTATGGATTTTCTTCTCTTTTCATGGGACGCACACGTTTCACATGTGGTGTGTATGAGGTCATATCGGCTTAGTGCGTGCTTTGGATGTGGTGTTTGTTTTGTTTTTTTAAAATAAGCTCCTTCTCACAAAGGTCACAGAGGACAATTACATCTGTAGTGGCCAAAGTAGTCTTTGGGGTAATCCCATTGAAGTCAGTGGTCCCAGTCATGAAATATTTGAAGATCACAAGTGGCCTTAAATCTCCACGGCCCTGAACCTCTGCCTGTGTTAGCTGTTCTAGCTCAGTAGGAGCGATGATAGTTTACACCAGCTGAGGACCTGGAATTTGTATGAAAGGAGGTGCAAGTGCTCGGCACCTTTGGAAATCAGGTCATTTTTACATAGGTGGCTAAATATGGATTCAAGAGCATGGTTTTATGTTTGAAAATTGTGGCCTATGGCAGTTGATTCTGTGGAAGAGTAAAAGGACCAGATCCTCACTGTTATAAATCAACACAGGTCCCTTGACTTCAATAGATCTATGCTGATCTACAACAACTGAGGGTCTGGACTGTGGTCTGCTACTTTACTCCCATGCAGGCTGAATTTAGATGTGGGAACTGAAATCTAGTACCAAGTACGTCACCACTTAGAGAATCATTTCTCTGGGAAACTCTCCTTTCATTTAATATATCTGAGTGCTATCTGCCATGGTGATTCACAAACATAAGATCACTGTTAGTATCAGACATTTCTTGAGGGCTGAACTTCAATTCCAGGCAAACATGTACGTGTTTGTAATGTGAACAGTGTCCCCCAGAATGACTGGCAAAAATCAGGTTCATGAGATGTCAGGTATAGGAGTTATTTTTGGAACAGCTTTCGCCTGTATTAAACATATAGGGCCAATTTCTAAACCGATGTAAATCACCATAGCTCCATTGAAACCAGTGGAGATACATCAGTTTACCCCAGCTGTGCATCTGGATTATAGTGCTGTGTCAACAAAGATAACCAGCAGGAACCATGTAAATACATAAAATTTGTTTTTGTTTCGACATCTAGGGCCCAATCCTATCATGGTCAGTGCACTGAGGGGAGAACAGGATGCTGGAAGATACACAGAGATGCTACAGTGAGGGTGTCATAGAAGATTGTCAGACAGAAGAAAGGTTAATAGATATGTTCTCTGCCTCAGGATTCCCACCACCCACAGCAGGATTTCTTGTGCTGGGCCAGTGGGGGAGAAGGGGATTTCACAGTGGGATACATATGACTTCGGCCCTGAAAAGAAGCATTCTACACCATGTGTGTCATTATGACCACAACATATGCACTAGCCAGCTGCAGGACTAAGCATATGACCTACTCAGCAGACTGTGAGCCCATGGGGACATGGTGCATGAGCTAGTGCAGTAGTTGGCCTGCTCTTAGCTCTTCCTGTAGAGCTACAAAGCTATTCTGCTTGCAGGGAGTAAGAAGCCCCCACCTCAGCTTCCCCCACCTCCTGCACCTGCACGCACGCACACACACATACACACACACACACACCTGCACGCATGCACACACACGTACACACACCTGCACGCACGCACACACACGTACACACACACACACCTGCACGCATGCACACACACGTACACACACACACACCTGCACGCACGCGCACACACACAAAGGTAGGAGCTGGTTCTGAGTGTAGTCATGTGTGCCATTTAATTTTATATTCAATTTACCTGAAGTATTATCTGAAAGCCAAATGGTCTGTAGCATTTTAACATGTTCACCTTAAAAACCACTTACAGTGAAACTGTAGGGTTAAAATGATTCTGCCTGGATGTACTATGTGCATGCGGCCAACACTAACACTGCTAATTTTAGAAAGCTCACGCCATTCAAATTTGAAACAATTACACCCAGCAAAATATTCCTCTCATGAGCTGCATGCCTCCCTCGCACTGTGGAGCTGGCACTGAGGCTTTTTAGCTGGTTGCTTGAATTGCATCAAGCTAGACCAGCTTGACAGTCTACATCCTGATGGAGAGGCTAAACTTTAACATGGAGGATTATGTTGCTGATTAGCATTTCCAATAATCAAGTAATTGGTACATTATAGAATCTAGAGTCTGGCTACTTGCCCAAAAGGGTCACACTTGCACTGATTCCTTTTTACAGCCATCGATGTAGCTATTCCTCAGATTCTACCTGCCTGCCCAGAACTCTAGCATGGATGGATCTGGATCATTTCCCTCAATTGATACAATTTGATAGGAAACTATATTCAGGAAAAATTACATATTTTGTCCCATATGTTCAGATTTCCCAATTAGGGGAGCCAGAAGGAGAGAGAACTTTCCGGACTGTTTCTTCTAACAAGTTAATGAGATTCTGGGACCAGCATAATAATTAAACTGCCAGGGCCCAGGTAATCAAAAATGAGGGACCAAATCCTCCCCTGTGTAGCTTATTCCTGCACGGGGCCCGCGAAGCTCCATGTGTTCATGAATCTGTATGTGTGGAGTTCCCTAATCCCATTGCCAAGGGAAGGGGGTTTTATCTCTACCCTTACCATGGAACAGGTAGGGGGGTTGGGCAAAAGAGCTTGTGGCCAGGGTCATCAGCACAGAGACCATGTGCTTCAGAATTGTCTTCTGTTCACACCCACAGACACCTATCAGAACAAAGCTCAAGAAGTTGATTGCAAATATATTTGGGGCCTCCTTTTAAATCCAACAGTGCTATTCAAGTTAAACCATAGCATCCTCCAGGCCTTTGGTAGCATGCTTTCTGGAGGAGCTGAACTCCCCCAGTCCCACTGTCATCTGTTGCTAGGGAGTAGGGATTCATAGTGAGGAGGAAGAATTAAGCTAAAGGCGATGGTATCAACAGTAACATATTCAGTGATTGCCCATGGGGCATGGGGTTAGAGGCTGGGCAACAATGTTTTGTATCTCCATGCTCAACCACTCTGTACCCACAGAACATCACCCTGTGGAATATTCACAGATGGGCTTCTTGACGCTGGAGGGCCGGGGGAGGGGGGGCGGGGGAGGAGGAGCTGCCATAGACCTGGAATCACCCCACCTGGGACTGCTGTCTTTTTATTTGCAGTGGCAAAGGAGAGTTTAGTCCCATCATTGGGTTCTATGTGAAGCTAAGTAATCAAATCATTTCAAGGGTTCATCTCAAACCAGTAGCAGGTTTGTGTGGGTTACCACCCACTGGCATTTCAGAGACCATTTGGAGGGAGGTGACTATTCACATCATTTTCTTCTAGAGGGTATTTTGGGGCTATGCTCTTTCCTTGGAAATACAAAAAGATTCTGCCTTCGTGTTTCTTTTGTGCAACATTTTTCTTTTAAGTCACAGGTGACCATTAACCATTTTCTGTGCTATTACACACAACTCTTAGAGGCACTGTAGACACTCGGGAACTGAAAACCTACAAGTAAAATAAGTGACAAAACAATCCATACCCTGAGACAAAGGAATACAAAACTATATATACACATCTTTGTGAACAGGAAAATGATTACTCATTCTGGTAATTGAACTGATAGTTTTCAATACTAGACATGCTGATGCTTGATGAATTTAAAAGCAGGGGAAACAACAACTGACTCATGAATCATCCTTTTTTTGTCTTTTTGGGTGCTGTCTGTCTGAGCTCAGGTTGTCCAGTTTCTGTGTGGAATATTATATGTAAAGTTATGTCACATACAATAGTGTCAGCACCACAAACAGATAAACATCTGAATGAAGCCAGAGCTTTCTGAGCTTAGAGTGCCTAATTGTGAAAGATGTGGTAGTCTGAATGATGTTAAACTAAAGTGAATTGAGCTCAGGTATAAACATGCTGTAGACACTGTGGATTGAGGTACATGGGATTAATGCAACAGGCACGGGTTAGTTTGATAATAATTAATAGGGAGATAGTCAAACAGCAGTGTTCCCTATAGATCAAAGCACTGTTCTGATGTAAAGCATAGTTGTGTGTATGATTATACCATTTGGCTTGAACAGTATTTACTATGATATGAGCTCTGATCATAGCACAGCAGTGTTTGCAGCAAAGATCTTAATGCTTTAATAGCAAGGTAATATAATATGCATACTGCAAGGGCCATTTGTTTTCCCGAGCTGTGAGGGACTGGAAGACCTTAAATATGTTTTCAGCTTCTGGGTTATTATATATGCTAATTATTGGTCCTTACAGGTGTAGTCTATTTAATAAGCGTATTTTTCAATGTAAGTGTGTGTCTGGAGCATAGGATAGGGGTTCAATTTTACTGAATGAGTGTGGACATTAAAATAAGTAAATAAGTACTCTGGGTCAGCAAAGGGAGAGCTAATTCTGTATTCAAGGATGTAAGAGCAAGAACAGTAAATACAGTGGTCCCCATATAAAATGTTAGCATTTATCACATCACAGTGTCTGTGATTGTGCACTTATTCTCTATTATTAGCATAGAGGAATATTGCAGTATCCCAGATACCACAACATGTTAATTGTTAATGAATACTGAGCTGTTAATGGCAACTTCTGTGAGTCACTATTGCACTACAATGGACAGCACAAAATATGATTTACTGGAGGTTATGGAATACTCTACAGATTGTAATAAAATTTGGCATGTCACCAAGCCATATCCGGCAAATCATCAGTATTTGATTTCTGACTGGGTTCTTGTAACACCCACCACTCTCCTTTTTTTCTTAAAGAACCTCGCCAATCTCATGTATCTAAGGGAAATGCAATTACATTTGTGCACACACGGTTGAAGCAAGAATACACATATATTAAAGTATTAATTTTTTTAAAGGTACTATTTTGTCACCAGGACTCAGTGAATTGGGGGGTTGATGGGAAGGGGTCACTGAACTTTTTTGCCTCTGGATCACTGTTTCACCCCAGGGGGGTGGAATTATTATTTATTATTTATATTGCAGTAGAGCCCTATGGCCTCAGTCAGGGATCATAATAAAAAATATAAATTTGAAAAAACAGTGCTAAAATGCTTTTAAAAAAGTGAGAGAGATGGACTGAGACAGGTGTCTGGGCTGTAAGGGAGTGGATTTCCACATCCTAGAGCCCACCAGGACATAAACATCACTGCCTATTAACCTGAGACAAGATGGTAAGATCCCTAATGGGAGATGGTGTCTAAGCACAGATACCCACTGGAGCAAAGCTCAAGAAAGCACTCTTGAACATAGCCAGGGCCTACACTGCATTTAACTCCAACAGTGCCAGCTTGAAGTCAGTGTGTTACTCTGAATGCAGGTTGGAGTAATATGATTGTGGTTAACCAAAACAATGAGTAATCATGCGCTTTACCAGCAGCAAGCAGTGGAGTTGGTCTGCTCTGCTGTGGGGGAATGACGATAATTAAACATTGTGGTCATGAGGACATGACTTGCCGGTGGGTTAAACATTTAAAACCAGATTGACTGCTCAGACCTAGAACTTGTGATAGGCAGAGATCCACTAGTTTGGACATACACAACACAAGAACTTCACAGCCAGCACCATAACGGAATGTTCTGTGAGCACAAAGCTGAAGACACTGCCGATGGGTGGAGGATTGACAGATACAAAGATGATACAAGACAAAGACAATATTAAAAACATAAATAATAATATTTTCTCTTTTTTTGTTAATAAATCAGAATCTCTATCTTTGTTTTACAAAAGCCATATCCATATGAGTTTGACTCATACCTGAAAACACTGATATTCATTCTATTCACACAGAAGGCAGTAGTGGTTACACAAACCTTTACTTATTCTGATTTCGAATTCGGAGACACCTCCTTTTCAATGGTGGCTCCAGATCCTCTGGCCCTGTGCTGAGTATTGGCGTTGAGATTATACACGGTGCTATAGCAGTCTTTTCTGCTGGTTTTGGCACAGGCTGGATCACACAACCTGTCTTGGGCAGCATCCGCAAAGCATACGCATGGTCCTCATCTGCAGGGTTGTTAAGGTTGGGGTCTTGTTTGTCTCCCCCAATGAGGGGCTCTTCCCCAATCTTCTTGCCAGCCTCTCCTTCTAGGTGGCAGTTTGATGCACAGTTGTTCTCCTTAACAGATTCCAACTCACTCACTGCTGGCTCTTCTTGCGGTTGAGGCTTTTTCTGCTCTGGGGATTGTTCTGAGTTCTTAGAACCCTCTGTGCTCTTTGTGCCATTCACAATGACATTGCAAACTGCTGCACTAGTTTCTAGTCCTGAAGTGCCAGAGGCCAGTGAGACAGGACCACAGTGAGCTGGGTCGCTGCAAGGTAACATTTTTGTTTCAATTGGGCTGCAATTATCCCTGCAGTTGCTGCAGTTCCTTTTATCTGAGCTACTAAAAGCCAAATTTACAACACTGTTAGGTTCACGTTCAACTTTAACTTGAGCATGTAAAGCCCTGTGGATAACATTGTGTAGCCTAGACCTGTGCCCTACAGTTAGGTCTATCACACCATCCTGTGGACCCTGTAGTACACTGGAAAAATTAAATTTACTGTTCATTGGACTACTAGGTCTGACAGTCAAATCAACAACTTCATTTCTACTATGCTCCTGAACCACTTGAGCTTGATTTAAGGACTGGCCCGAACAGCTAGGTGACGAGTCGGATGATTTAGAAGGCCC
Source organism: Chelydra serpentina (assembly GCA_037349315.1). NCBI lineage: Eukaryota > Metazoa > Chordata > Testudines > Chelydridae > Chelydra > Chelydra serpentina. Next base: position 54,865,075 of record JBAIAC010000010.1, read on the forward strand.
TTGCTTTGAAATTCTAGGGGACGTAGAATTATTTGTTGGCTTTGCCCCAGCTGCATCACTGGAGGTACTTGGAATGAAGTTTTCACCATTGCTGGAGAAGCCATTGGGGGGCTTGGAATCATTGATGTGAGGGATGGGAATGGGAATAGGGATAGGTACAGGCAAAGGAACAATGACAGGATATGGCACTAAGAGGGTTGGGGGTGGCACCAGTGGGGCAAGAGATGGCAATCCAAAGTTCATCATCTGTGGCATAGGCATAGGACCATTTGGCATCATGCTGACAGGGGGAAAGGGAAGGCTAGGCAAAGGAGCTCCTGGAGGGGGAGGCGGTAGTAACCCTGGGGGATTGCCAGGCATGGTAGGTGTTGTTGGGGGATGAATATGAGGTGATAGCATTGGCCTGTGCATGGGGCTGGAGGTGGGACCCATATTTCTGGGACCACCTGGTGGCGGACCAATTCCAGGAATCATTGGATTGGACAAAGGACTGTTAGGATTCGAGGCATGATGAGGCGGCCCTCGAATAAATGGTGGACGGATTTGCTGCATAATTTGCTGTTCCATGAATATGGGCAGAGGAACTGGCCCTCGGTTTGTCATCACCATGGGAGGACTTCGAGGTGGGACACCAATTGGAGGCACAATGCTAGCAGGTGGCTGAACAGAAACTGGTGGAATATTTGGATTCTCATTCATGGGAATAGGTTTGGGAACTGGCGTGGGGATTTTAGTGACAGAGCAGTTGGCAGTGTCAGACGGAGAGGCAGTGGTAGACGCTGATGGTCCAGGGCCTTGAATTTGGCCAGCTGCAGACACTGGGGATGGGGCCTTTCTCCGAGCATCTGCTAGCGGTATATTCCAAGAATCTGGAGTCAGCAGCTGTACCCCAGTGCCTTCTGCTTTATTTTCGATTGGAGGATGTAATGTGCTGCACAGTCCAGCTGGAAGATTGGCCTGTGTCTCTTTGTAGAAAATGTCCATTTTGTACTGATTGAGACATTTTGCACTGCAGAACTGAAGCCTTCGTTCCCCGTCCCCAAAATCCAGATACTCTTTTGTGTGTCTTATGTGCTTACACCAGTCACATACCTACAACACAGTAACAAAATCAAAACAGGTAAGAAAAGTGATCTTCTCTTTTTGATGTAATTTTAATAGTCATTTTTCAGTGCTTTCTAAATATCTGATTTATTTCTCTAACTGGGACAAATTAGAAACATTGTGTGAAAATTAATTTTTTTTTTAACATCAGAATATAACTGAACTAAATGTCCCAAACTTTTATGGCCCTCCTATTCTTAAATCTGTCTTATACAGTACATTAAATAGTATATATACATACTGTGGAGGAGATCCTCAGCTGCTGTAAATTGGCATAGCTTCACTGACTTCTTAGACATAGCTTCTATGACAACTTAAGCCAGCTGAAGATGTGTGTGTGTGTGTGTGTGTGTGTGTGTGTGTTTGTGCACATGCACGCGTATGTGGCTATGTACCTACATGGTACATAACTTACGTGTTCTTTGACATTTTCAGTTGCTACACAATAAATACAATCAAGAAACAATTTGAAAAGGATTCCAGAAAGTTCCACAAAAATGACTGCAAACAACGTCTGCTAAGCTACAGCACCTTGTGACATTTTACGTTGTTATTAACTGTGTTAGATAATAAGCTGGAAAGGGAGACGTATTTTAAATGGTATCAAAAACCAAAAGCACCATACATCATTTGCTATGCGTTCCAAATAGAAACTTGGAAACAGTCATGAAATCTGTATAAGGTTCAGATATTCCCAACTTGTGATGTTTCGACAAGCTGGAATTATTTTCTGAGCTGTTTGCCCACTCTTGTTCACTAGTCACTTTGTGTAAAACTTCTTGGCAGATGAAGTCTTATTTAGCAGCTTTTCAAATACTATAGCAAAAAGTTAGTATTACAGGCTTTTTTTTTTTTTAAACTTTTTTCCATTTTATTCTTTTCTGCACTATGACTGGTATGGTGAAGGCATCGCCAATTTTTTTTTTTTTTTTTTTTTTTAAGTAAGGCTGCTGAACTAATTAAGCTGTGAAAGGCTTTCCCAATTGTAAACCACTAGACACCAAAGTTCAAAAAATAGTCACTCTAGGCTTCAGAATCCATTACTTCAGAGAAATTATTGTGATTTCATTAACACATTAATTTTGCAACACCAACAGCTCTCACAGATGGTGAAGACATGATCTACAATTCAAATATGACTCTTGTTTGCACAAATGCCTTTCCTTCATATGGCATTTTAAACAAGAATTAATATGAGTAATCTTGCCATAGCTATAAACAGATAAACAGATGTCAGATTTTTCAGTGCCTTACTTTTTGACAGAATTTTACATACACAAGCCCTCCCATCATTTTTTGTCATTTACTTGAGTTCTCAAAATATTCCATACACAGAGATTTTAGCGCTCTCTATAATCAGTATGTTGAGCCTCTGACCATGTCAGAATACAGTACTATATTGGGTGTATTCTTACTTTTCCAAATAGCCTTTTTAAGATGACTGTCTTTACATATATATGTACATATATATATATAGAGAGAGAGAGAGAAAAGATAAGAAAAGAAAAGAATATCACTGTGAAATGGCAGCTTAAAAAAGATAATTAATTTTAATAACTATTGGCCATATACAGAATTCAAAACAACATATGTCGGGCATTTGATTAATCATCTCATTTAACTCTCAGCTTTCTTTCAATATAAACAGTGGTGACATTTTAGAGTATTCCTATATATATATACACATACACACACACACACACATATATATATACTGTTATACTATTTTTTTAACTATGCAGCTATTTGGTTATCTCTTTCTGGTCACCATTTTTTTCTCTCTCTTTCTCTCATGCACTCTCTCTCTCTCTCTTTTTATTCACTCATGAGGTTTTCATCCTGACTCAAAGATTTTAGAAGTATTAAACTAAATGATCCTTTGACTACCAAGTCACCTCTGAAGTCTGGAAATCAATAGACCAGATTGTCAGCCGGAATAAACCAGTGTAGCTCTATAGAAGTCAAAAGTGCTACACTGATTTACACGGCCTGAGGATCTGGCTATATGTAGCTTGTTATGCTCAATGCATTCTACATGATCATTTCCACGGTGTGGATCCAGAAAAGAAAGAATTTCACTGCACGTTACAAACCTTACAAAAGTGGCAATCCCTTCAGAGGTGGAAAAATAAAAATTTAATGTCCTACAATTGCAAAATAAACTGGTAAACTCATAACAAAAGCACCAACATAAAAGCCTTAGCTGGAAAGATGCACCCAGACCTTCGTAGGACTGTAAAATGATGTGTACTCACAGTGTATACAGCAGAACTCCTTCCTACTGTATAGGAAGTATTAAGGGGGAAGAACTGTTGGGTTTTATTAATTGCAATAAGAAGTAGTGAAATGCTGCCCAACTCTGGGTCACATTTTGCCCTCTTCACATTCCCACAGAGGATACCTGCAAAATGGGGCAATTTTCTGAAGCAGGAAGAAAGTTGGGCACAAACCACAATTTCCCCCTAGCTCCAGAAATCCCTTGTACTGAATGGGGAGCTGTGGTTACTGGGAAAGGGGTAGATAGCTGCCAAGAGAGAGCTGAGAGATGGACTCAACATAGGTCATTATTCCCATTTCCTCAGACCAGCTGGGATTCCTACAGTGTACTGATTCCTTCGCTGGGATGGGCATTCCTCACCCCCAAACGGGAGTAGCTGCCATGGAAAAGCATATAAAAGCTAAGGGAACCATAGTGCCAAATGGAGACTGGGAAGTAGTGCCGAGTATTGGGCATGTGCTCCAGCGCCCAAAGCCTTTGGGGCTCTTGGAACATCTAAGGGTTTGTAAGGCAATCCCTCACCGCCTCCGTGGGGCCAAACCTTGTCCCCCCAACAGGATGATCCGGTGAAACCTCACAAGCTGAACCTGAGGCTTCTCTGGCCCTTTCACAGTTTTTCAGGAAGGAGAGAGGATTTGGCTCTGAGTCTGCACTTCAAGTTAATAGGAGCTTTTCCTCAGTAACGCCTGCAGGATTTGGCCCAAGGTAATTTTTGATGTAGAGTTAGCCAAAATGGTATTCACATTCCATTGATAGAATTAGGTGTAAGGGAGTAAAGTGCCTCCTTAATCTCCTGGGCAAGCTACACTCCCCATGGGCTACAGCACCGGGAGGGTGCTACTCCCTCTCCTGCACAGATAGGTGAGGAGTAGGCAGGCAATGAAGAGAACATTGATTCTGTTTCTACTCCCAACAGACTTCTCAGCAGAGTTGAGCTAATGCAGAGGGGTTGTAATCCGCTACTGATCTAGACCAACAGTAGAATACTTCCACCTCCACCCAGTGGAGCAAGGGAGAAAACAGGACTCCACGTCACAACTCCCTCTCTGGTCTGCTCCTGGGATGGTGTAGCTATGTGCTGCCCCTTCTTCAGGGCACATTGTAAAGTGACAATCTCCTCCTAAAGACTTCAAGGCTGTAGGCAAAGAAAAGAGGAAGGGGTAAAATAAAGCTTCTTTATCTTTCTACTGAAGAGCTCAGTGGCTTTAGCTAAACAGATTAAAAGAAAAGATACAGCAGAAAACTTCTGGCATCTTTCTAATCATTTAATTTTATTGGTTATCAGTTGAAAAGTTCACTGAAATAGTTCAGTGTTTTATTGCTGTATTGATTTGTTTGTCTCCAATGAGTTCCTATGGCACCTGCAGCTAAACAAATATTTTCCCCTTCTCTGCTAAAATATTTAGAAATCCTGCTTAGAAATTCTCTGATTTCTCCTGTTTTCAATCATTCACTGAGGTACAATAAATGCTCAAGCCAGTCTGCCTCACTCACACATTGATCACAGTCCGTTCAGTATATTTTATCATCAGATAAAATTAAAGGCACACAAGTTAGATGCAAAATGTCTGTTCCTGTGAACGTTCTAGATGGACCAATGTCTCATAATTATCTAACTGATTTTATGCAACATCCCAAAGTGTTTTAGGTTAAGGTAACTGATACTTGCCTGTCTGAAATACTTTGTGAGGAGGGGGAGGAGTGTGTGTGACCTCCTGGTAAAATTACATCCTAGAATATAATGCTAAAAATGGAGAAAAACAATCCTTCAAAGGGGGGGAAATTACTGGAGGAGAAAAATGTCACTTAAGAATTAATGTATCAAGTCTGTCTTACAGGATTGATCATTTAAGATGAGGTCAATGAATTTATGATACCAATGGCCATATCATTCAGGGTAATAAAACAGAGCAATATCATTCATTTTACATCTAACTAATGACATGCTCAAAGTAATTACAGATTTCTTTAAGAGCCAATGCTGATTACTTGAGATGTGATAGCTAGGTAAAACATATATCTTTCAGTTCAATAAAATAACATTTTCCTATCTGTGAAATATACAGCAAGTGTCATTTAAAAAAAAAGGAATTTGCATTATGGATTGATCCTCTGTGTTAATTTTTACAAGCTGCTTGAAATCTGTGTGCTCTCTTTTCGTTTTCTTTTTTTATTACATTATCTTCTCCCTTTATTGTACAGTCAAGTGAGGAGTTAAATTGCTGCAGAATGTTTTTTAACAGCTGTCTGTAAAATGCTGTAATCCTTATGCAGGCGAGTAGTCCCACAGTCCTCCGTGGGACTGCTCATGTGATTAAATGCTGCAGGATCAAATTCTTATGGCTCGATTCAATGCCCATGGAAGACAATGTAAAGACTCCCATTTACTTCAATGGGCTTCAGATCAGGCCCTGAGTGCTAGCCTCTGCTTGCGATGAAATCAGTGGGAGTTTTGCCATTGATTTCAGTAGGGTCAGAAGCAGGGCCAGAATATTTTCTAAGTAGCTGCACAATGTTCTACAGATATAAAATTCAGTTCATCATGCTAACATAAGGGAATGCAAAGCAAAGTGCTAAAATGATTATATATGTAACCTCTCCCAACAAACCTCTACAAACAACCATTTCCAGATGCATTTTCTATTCGCAAATTTCTAATAAAAAGGGATGTGGGACCATCAAATTAGTGCCTAATGAATAATGTGTGATAATGAAAATTATGGTGAACGGTCTGATCTTGCAAGGTGCTCACTGCCTCTTGAGCGCCTTCATCTCCCTTTGAATATCCTTCCAGCATCAATCCCTAGATCCAACTAGAACATTTCGTATCTCAAATGCCATAATATAAGACCTGAATGACAGAAAGATCAGAAACGAGATAAATGCATATCCCATTCAACTGTAACACAGCAACCCCCAAGAAGATTAAATTTACCTTACTGGGGCTTGTCCAATTCTAAACAACAGAATGAACATTTCCTTTAGTACATTTAATGTATTTATATTTTAGTGGCAGGGTGCCAATGTACTACTTATCAGCTCCAATGGCTTGATATCATTCACCCTTTTCCTGTGAAATGTGTGGCATTCTACACCACTAGACCACTCGGAAGACACTGCATCAGCAGAAATATTACTCTCTCTTGGTATGGGAACACCAAAAAAAACAGAGCTGTGGGATCCTATAACTCTTTCCATCTTGTATTTCTCCAGAACAGAAAGAAAGCTATTCATGTTGGCAGTCAAGCCTTTATTTTGATAGAAACATCCAAAGTGGAGTCCAAAATTTGCCATGAGGTTACCCACACAAGCACAATGTACACATTCTGCTGCTCTTAAACGGATATGCTTATAGCCCTGGGCACAGAATAGTTAATACTTTAATCAGCTGTCAAATGCAGGAGCGAAGTTCATCCATTAGTGTAGCCCACCACTAACCTCTGGGCAATAATCTAGTATCAGACACTATTACATTAAGAAACGTTTGCTAAAACCTCTCCGTCTGTGGAGATATTTGCATCAGCCTAAGAGAAATCACACATTAGCAACACTCAAACAACACAGCCACAATTAAAAAGAGTATCCAGGCGTTATCCCATGCTTCCACAGTATTTTGCATCAATGGCAGCTCTATTGTAGAGCTTAGAGAGACAGAAGAAAGGGGCCATTAGGGCAAAGATGATCTGCTTTTCCAAAACCAGACGATGAGTAACAAAACGTCCTTCTCTGGTCAGGGAAACACCTATACTGATTTCAGTGCGTGATTGTCTAAGTAAGGCCCTCAGGATTGGGTCCTTACCAAACATGGCGACAGCAAAAGGCTGCAACCTGTCAAAGTATTTTGGAATAAAATCACACATTTAACTACATTTACAGGTTACCTTGTGCTCCCCCTGTATCTTTGTTGTATGCAGCTAGGGTGAAATCCTGGCTCCATTCATGTCAACAGCAAAACTCCTATTAATTTCAGTGGCGCCAGGATTTCACTCAGATTGGAAGCCCTTTGGGGCACTGTATTTATGTTATATGTGTATAGTGCCTAGCACCATAGGGCCACAACCAGGGCTTCTGGAGGACTACTGCACTACAAATAATAAATAACAATAGTAACGTTTAGAGCCCACTGCAACAGGCTCTGTTGATCTCTATGATTCTGGAGCCACAGAATTGGCTACAGACTACGCCAGTTGGGTGAGGTGCCTCTAGCATCTCCACCCAGCCACACAAATCCTGTGTTGGTGCCTGCTAATTTCATTCTGGTCAGGCACCAGGTTGTGCCCCCTGTCTGCTTTTTCCTCCCACTCACAGGAAGGTTCTAGCTGTTTCCTTTGAGTACGCCCCACGCTGCATAAGATTGCCTGAGCTATGGGAAGTAGCTACCCAAGCAGCTGGGCTTCTGACAGGAAGAATGAATCCTGAATTTTACAGGCCAGTTTTCCCCACTCTCATTAAGTTATTAAATAATCATCCTGGAAGCTGAACTTGCCAACACTGTTTATATGTACCCTGCAGCTTTTCTAAACCCTACTTGGCCCGGTACCCTGTCCTCCCATTCCCACCCATGGTTTCCTTTCCTTTAACCCAAATCAGGGCCCCAGCTCCTTCCCTCTACCTCCCCGCACAATGCTACCCTCAACTCTCCCAGAACATACAAAGAGAGAAGGCAGAGAACTCCCTCACCCTTTCACAGTAGCCAGAAGGGCCATCACCCTTTTACGCACACTTTCCCAGCAACCAAAAGGGAGTCTTGTCATACGTTTTTCAACAAGGCCCCCGATTTTTGCATTCTGCCAATACTGGATCCTGAAGCAAACTAGAAGGTAGGAGGTGGCTTGAAATGCACAGAGAACTGTTCACATACAGAAGTGTCTAGTAAATATTCAAATGAGTCACAATCAGGACTGTTGCATATAATTCAATACATCTCCTTGTTTTTCAAATATTTTCCTAAGCACAGAATAGCAAATATACTGCAGAACCAATTGTGCTGCAGAAATTGGGGAATCTTGCCACAGAAGTTAGGTACCACATGCCAGAAAGTACAGAAGGCCCTGACCAGTGGCCCTCTGGGCTGTGTATGGTGCCTTCACAGCAGGCTTTTGAGTAGACAAATTGGCCTCTCTGATGGACAAAAAGCAGCCCTACTTACTCAGGAGTTACGGCGCAATTGCACAGAAAGTGCCATGCACAGCTCAAAAGGAGAAGCATGTGGCCCTGTGGGATGTCTGTGGGGGGGAGCCTATTTTGTATGTGAGGGGTGTCTCGGCTGCTCATCATAATCAGCAGTGAAGGGTCTCCAACCCCAAACCAGAGAAAAGTGTTAGGAGGTCCCACTGCTGTTGTAGAGGTTGTCATCGATCAAAGTGAGGGCTCTCCTACTCCCCATCACCGCTGGGTTTTGGAGGAGTGGAATGGCTAAAGCCTTTGCTATAATGGGCCCCTTATTTTCTCTCTGGCAGAGTTCTGCTATGGAGCTGCCAGCCAAGATAATATCTCTTGGCCCATTAGCTCCTTTAAAATTCTTCCCCAGCTGACTGAACCCAGGCCCATTTTGATGTATCAGGGAGACATTAACCAAAGTTATTCCCATGAGCCTGACTGCCATACAAGGAAAGTCTAACAGACTTTAGTCACCCAGACCCCCACCACACAAAGCCCCACTCCCCCAGCATTCGGACCCCCCTGCTGAGACCCCCAAACTCAGATCCCTCCGCTGAGCCCCAACCACTTTCACCTGGAAGCCCCTGCAGAGTCCCATTGCTCCTGCACCTGGAATCCCCCCAACGAGCCTCTGTGCATCCAGTTCCCCTCACACCTAGACACCCCATTGAGCTGCCTGTACCCAGATTGTTCCACACAGAATCCACACCTGGGATCCCCCCCACACTGAGCCCCTCCACACTTGGATCCTGCCTGGTTGAGCCTGCCTGCCCCACAGCTGGTGCGCCTGGTGCAGAGGAGCAGGATCCCATCGTGTTTTTGGGGCAGGCCCAGGCCTTGTGCGGTGTCAGAGTCGGGTGCAGCCTCACCACTGAGTCTGTGTCCCCGAGGTGAGAGGTGGGGAGGCTACAGGGTGATCTCCCACCTTCGTGCAGCCAGTGGCCTGTGCTCCCCACTGCCATGCTGACAAATAAAACTTGCAGAATTTTGAAAAATTTGAAAACATAGTGCACAGAATTTTTAATTTTTGGTGCCGAATTTTTTTTTTTGGTGCAGAATGTCCTCAGAAGTAAGAATCTCTTCATTATGTGTGTGTACACACATAAACAGCTAGCATAAAAGGAGCCCAATGCCCAATGCCACTCTATCAGACAGTATCACAATGCAAATAATAATAACTCTGAATTTTGTGCTGGCACTTCATCCACGACCCTAGGCACCTCACTAGAGGATTCCAGCTTAAGGCTGCATTTGTGGTAGGAAAGCCTCACATCAAATTGGAAAGATGCCGTTGAACTGTTCATAAACAAACATGCAGCAGTTTGACTGACAGAAAGATCACTCCAGCACACTAGAATTTCCTTTCAGCGTTTTCTGATTCCTATGACAAATGAGTATTAAGCAGTACAAACTAAATATATTTGTCAGTTGCTGTTTGTATAACTTGCCCAGTATTTCTGAGGGACTGGAGCTCGTGAAGATGTCTGCTCAGGTGAGCTGGGTTGGAGTGACGCAGAGGAGAGGAAGACAGGGTGAACATGCTCAGCCCAGAGACAACGGCAAATACAATTGAGGGAATAATAAAAAAAATCAGGATTTTTGCATATAGCTGACCAATCATTCATAGATATCTGTTTATTTTAATGATGTTTTATTCTTTCTCTGTGAATGTAGTTATTATGAAAGGTGCTAGACTGACAGCCCTGGAGATTTAGGTCTCCTATTAATTGACAGGACAGGTACAGCCTAGCTAGTGGCAGCTCAAGGCTTCCTTTCCATACCCTGCAGATGTGTCTCAAACCTCAGCTAAAGAGAGCAACTCTAGGGGAGAGAGGGCTGTTCAGACTCTGTACCCAGCCAGCTTTTGGCTTCTCGGCTGAGGCTAACAATGGGTTGCAATTATGATAGTGTGTGTGTGTCTGTCTGTCTTCCTTCACTAGGAACCACACCGAGGCCACTAAGCTGGTGTGAACCGGCATAGCCTCAGTGAAGCTACGCTGGTTTATGCCCGCTGACAATCTAATCCATAATGTCTGTTTAATATAATGAAGTGGTTACACGTATTTGTGCATAGGTATATAACTAATGTTTTTAAAGTATTTGCCTTCTGTAATGTTATTTCAGCTATTTTCCTACTGCTGTCTATTCAGTGACATGAATTACTTTTATTATAAGAATCTGAATGTGTGGCATATCTTCTCAATGTTGGTATGTAACCCAAGAACTCCCATCGTGTAACTAAGGCCCTGTGTACATTACAATTACTACCAATTCACAGAACCTGGTTTTAACATGAATGTAACCAAGCCCTCTGACTCAGCTGTAATTAAAGTGAGATATGGCCTGAAGTCCTGTCAATACTATGAGTTGAACAATTCTGGCAACAGGCATATTCTAAAGCAGTCATTCAGCACAATTCTCCATATTTGATCACCATTTTCCAACACGGTGATTGCAAGAGAGATTGTAGCAGGGTTTCCCTGTCCAGTGAGGTTAGGGATATTTTTTTAAATAATCATTTCAGCTGAAATACTGCTATAAAAGAATCTTAAGGCAGGTTCTAGCATGCTTTAGGAATGTGGTTATAATACAGTTTGAAATCGTATTAGGTGGGAATGCAAACATGTTATTACATTATTTGTAGCTTTGCATGAAACGGTTTACAAGATAGAGCATTGCAGTGCCCTGTAATTTAAAACTGTCCTGTGACAATTTTAAAGTCTAGATACTACATTATATACTACACAGGCATACATTTTAAAGAGGAAGAATATGAGGATTGATTTTTTTTTCTTTCTCCTCATTTTATACGACTCCTACATCCTGTTGGTGATGTGACTCTCCTCACTGTCTTCTCTTCAAATCTTTATCACAGTTTTCTGAGAGGAGAATACTGGGTCATTTAAATGTGAAACCCACTCTGTCTCTATTTTTCATTCTAATTAGGCAAGTCTATGCTACATGAAGCATAAGGCGAGAATAGAGCTATTTGGTAATTAATGGCTAATGATAAATTGATTTCATTTTTGAATGACTGCACTTGTCATTTGTGGTATTTAAAACATACTCTATTCAAAGCCCTTGTGTTTCTTTATTTGGGGAGGGGGGGCTCTTTTAATGTTTCCAGTCAAAAGCAATGAATGTAAGCTATGCGAATGCCCAGTGGAAATCTAGGTTGGTTCTTATTTCATCACAATGGCTGCATATCTGATTTTGTATATAAACAGCTGAGCTCTGTTTTTTTCAACTCCAGTCTGAGGCTTTGAAACTGAAGTAAGAACTTTGGATCTGAAACCGCTGGTGAAGCTCACAGTATTTGGAAAGCAAGATTTCAGGGGAAATGAATGTAGTGTGTAGTGGCATTCACCAAGAAGAAAGCACCAGAAATCTTCCTATCTAAAATATTATAGAATGCAATTAGTAATGGCATTTAAACCTTACTCTTTTATGTGAGGCTGATATACTTCTAGAAGTGAAAATATCTAAAAAGAATAAAATAATAACTTGTTGAAGATGTAAAGATAGCTGGGGGGAGGCTGCGGGGGGAGGGGGAAGCGGTTAAATACTGTCAACAGGACAAATTGGCAGGCAGAGTGACCAAGTGCTGGAATGATTTTGAACGTCTGTGTCCTGCACTGGAAGAGTCTGAGACAGTTGTACAGGTGCTGCTCTCAGGCTAGTTTGGCAGAGTCCATGCAATTTACACCATTCTTCTTTGCCCCTTAGATGATAATCCTTGAAACTGCACTGTGGACCAAAATGCACATCACAGGATTCAGCCTGAGTAACTGGTCTCCATGCTGGTTGGTTCCCCAGGATTTATGGGGAAGGAATCCTCCCTCTGGGCTGTGGATGAACAGAGGAGCCACTCCGTAGCTTCTCCTGTAGTAGCCCCTATGGCTGTTGCACTTCTGTCCCCAAGGAAACTTGGCCAATGGGACTTATTTCTTACTAGTGAATCCCTGGCCCTGGCCTATCCCCTGAGGGGCAGGTTATAGGCAAATCATGCAGAGCACAGTTCTACAGCACAGAGGAGTTCAGCGCCCCTGTACAATCTCCTGGCATCCTTGCGGGGACAGGGCAGAATTTCCCCCTCTGAGAAACAGAATCTACTTACACACTCACTTTAAAACTTATTTTGGAAACACCCTAAAGAAATGATCATTCCATTGTCGGATTTGATGTGTTTGTAAGATGAGAGGCTAGAAAGACATACGGCATAAAGAGACTAGAGGGAGAGGGAGAGTCAGAGCTGCTAAAAAGGGGGTTCACTCTGATTAGCAGTTTTTGTGATTCAGACACTAGCCCACAAGGAATTAGATCAAGGGTAGATTTTTCAAAAGCACCTAAATGACTTAGGAGCCTAAGACCCACTGAAAGTTAATGAGACTGAGGCTCCTCTATCATTCAGGCACTTCTGAAAATTTTACCCTCTGGCCTTCAACTTAATTCATGTGGGTCAACTACAGTTTTGCCGTTGACTTCAACGAAAGCAGGGTCAAGACCTTTCATTCTGTGTTATTAAAGTTTCCTTTATCAAAACATTCATACCATCATGAAATTTAGCAGGGAAAAACTAAGGGACTAGAAACAACAGTTAAATTACATAGGTGTAGTTCTCCGTGTTTCTGAACTACTGTAACCGCTTCCTAAAACTGGTGATTTTCCTTTCTGATCTGTAAGCCATTCGCACCACAAGGAGACCATTGTTTCCTCATGAAAACAGCATGAACTTTTGCCTCAAACTGCTGCTACTGCAGCCTTTCAAAATATCAAAAGTGAGGAACATTTTAAGCACCTTGAGAACGTGACAAAAATTGTCGACTTTGAATACTCATGAAATAAAATGAAAGAAGGTCACAAAGTAACAGCTGGAAAAACATTTCTGGAGTCTATAAAGCACTCCTCCATCATGTGCAATGCCTGCTAAGAAAAATCTCCAGAAAAATCACTAAAACACTAAGAAAAATCTCCAGAAGATAGTGGAAACTCATTTCTTTATTCAGGATGAAGTTCACAGAGATGTCCATGCAAGGCCCTCTAACCACGTATGTCTCTGCTGCTCTTCTATAGGAGTCAGCATGGATGGATGGCTGTGCAAGCGTGCAAGGCTGTGCAAACTTCTTCATTCCCTGGGCACTGAAAACCTGGGGCTCCATATCAGCCGTGGTTTGGAGCAGCTGTTGGGGCCATCCACGGGGGAGGCAATTGATCTGCACTTATATGGCTCCAGCGGCCCCAAACTCCTACGGAAGGGGCATGAAGACTTAGCAGCTGCTATTCCAGATAATAGGATTGAATATCAGCTGCAGAAGGTCTGTATTGCAGCCCCAGAGTTGACCAGCAGGTTGAGGGAATGGATTCTATATTTTCTATTCCTTGCAGAATTCTCTGCACCAAGCTCCAGTAATCAAGAAGGGGAAGTGAATTTCACCCTAAGAGTAATTAATGTTGAAAATCTATTAGATCATTTTGAGAACTGGGGACATTGCTAAAAATGGGGAAATTGAAAGGTAAAAGGGGAAACAGCCAACTTACTAACTCCAAATTGTTTAATGGATGGCTGAGATCTCACCACAGGACAAACACTCAAACTTAACAGTTTTGTAGTGTCAAATTTTTAGATAATATTAGAAAGCTGATAAAAGATTTTTATTCTGTAATTAATTTACTCCTTTAGTCAGCACCTGAATAAACATGTTCTCCCTCCTTTCAGTATATAACTTTACTCTGGTCCTACAGCAATATAACATTTTGAAATGGAAAAAACCCCATGTGGCTCATCTGTCTAGAATTTATACCTCATAATATCTTTTTCTTCTATGTATTTTTCTCTAATATTTTATTTTGTATTTCCAAGTGAATATAAAAATAACAATCCCTTCTCCAGTATGTTTCCAATATCCCATGAGATGGTTGACAGGAATATAAATGTAATAATGAGGTGGTTTGAGGAGCAGGTTAATGTTTTTTGCTCTCACGTGATGCTTTTAGCCTTAGGCTTTGCTTCAGGCTAATACCACTTTGTCTGGGCCAAAATCACCAATGAACACCCATTAAATCAGTCAAACTTAAATGTACTATTTATTGAGTGTGGTGAATAACACTGTAATCTAAGTTTGAAATATTGTAGGTCCATAGAATAGTAAATGGAAATGTAAGTCGAGACCTTGATAAATCTTTGTGATTTATCAGTAATGAAGAATTCTGGGCCTAATTCTCCCATCACTTACACCAGGTTTATACTGGTGTAATTCTCATTGACTTCAGGGTAATTACTTCTGATTTATCCCAGTGCAAGTGAGAGGCTTGTGGACAGCAAACTCTGGGTGCTGTTAACTGTAATTCCATCTATCTATTTAAGTTGGGGATCTTCAAACCTTATTAGTATTACTTAATATTTGTATTGCAGTAGTGCCTGGAGGCCAGGGCTAGGCATGGTACAAACAGACAACATTTTCATAGTGTGGACCACAACTCACCTCCACACCAGCACAGACCATGTCCTCTCCCATTCCAAGCATATAACAACTCTGGGGGGAATACAGCAGTTGCATTTGTGGAAGATAAATATTGGGAAGTTATTTAATGTATTTTCAGTAAAGCTGGTTGAAAGTTGTTGACATTTTTCATGACCAAGCTTTGCTCTTTTTCAACCTGCTAATAATAGTAGTTCAGCTCTTTCCAAAATTGGACCATCAAGAGTATACATTTTGAGAACTACTGAATGAGGTTCTTACAATGTTGCCCATCTCCATGTTGCCTTAGGACCAGCTACAAAGCATAAATAGAAAGCCCGCGCTCCAAGGCCCTCTTTAATTTTGAACAACAGGGACCTGATTCAAACCCCATTCAAATCAATGGAAAGGCTTCCATTGGTTTGAACAGGTTTTGGATCAGGCCTCAAAACTGTCACAGTGCCTTGCATGATGGGGTGAAAAGTGGGAAATAATACACTTGTGTCCAATATTTTGAGGCTGCATATGCGTGTGAAAGGATGTAAAGCAGAAAAATGGCTTTGACCAGCCCAGAGGAAGCATTCTGGATCTCTCCAGTTTCTCTTGCCTCTACGCCCCAATCCAGACTGACTACCATCAGAACCAGAGCTGTATGTATAGACTCATAGACCCTCACCCACCCACCCCTGTAATAGATCCATAACCTCTGGCTGAGTTACTGAAGTCCTCAAATCATGGTTTAAAGATGTCAAATTACAGAGGATTCACCATTTACACTAATTTAAACCTACAAGTGAGCCATGCTCCATGCTGCAGAGGAAGGTGAAAAAATGCCAGGGTCTCTACCAATCTGACCCCCTAGAAAATTACATCCTGACCCCAAATATGGCGATCGTATAGAGTCTCTCTAGCCCTTTCCCAGTCTCTTAGCATAAAATCAGCATTTGAGACAGACCTAGTCTATAAATGGACTATCTTCATGTTTGGACTCTTTTCCAAGTGAACAATTCATAATTAAGGCTACAATTTAATCATGGGTATTTTTAGTAAAATTCCTGGACACAGGAAGTCACAGGAGGAAACAAAAAATCATGGGCCCTGTGACCTGTCCATGACTTATACCATAAATACCCCTGATTGAATCCTAGGGAGGGCTGCTGGGGGGGAAGCCTGGGGGCCCGCTGCGGGAGAAGAGCCTTGGGGGGCCTGCAGCACCTGCTGCAGGGAGGGGGAATGCCCCGGGGGCCCATGGCACCCACTGCCAGGGGGGAGCACCCTGTGGAGGCCCGCCGACAGCGGTGGGAGAGCCCCGGGGGGCCAGCAGCTGCTCTGGCCATAGATATGGGGAGGGGGAAGAAGGTAAATACCAGGGCAGAGAATACATCTTCTGCCCAACCTGCATACCCGCCAACTAGAAAGGGAAGTAGAAGAGAACAAGGAAAAAATTAAAAAAAACCAAACCTCTGTGAAGTTCTCTGCAGTAGGGAGGATTTCCAACGTTCCCTAGCATGACTGGGATGGTTCCTAACTAAACCGACCACTAAAAAAATTCCCCTTTTCAATAAATGTACTGAATGTATGAAATGAGAGATTATGAGGGTGAAGGACTAAGAGCACAGTAGAGCCAACCATATTGTAGGTAAGTGTTTGTGCTTCCTTACAAACCTTTGCTAATGAACCTCTATTCTTTTTGGCAATACCCCTCTTAGGGCTGGTCTACACTAACCCCATAATTCGAACTAAGATACGCAACTTCAGCTACGTGAATAACGTAGCTGAAGTCGAACTATCTTAGTTCGAATGAAAAAGCACTTACCCGGGGTCCACACGCGGCGCGCAGGCTCCCCCGTCGACTCCGCCTACTCCGTTCGTCGAGCTGGATTACCAGCGTCGACGGCGGAGCACTTCCTGGTTCGATTTATCGCGTCTAGACAAGACGCGATAAATCGAACCCAGAAGATCGATCCCGCGCCTCCGACAGGACGCGTAAGTATAGACGTACCCTTAGTAGTCTGGGCTTCCTCTGAGCAGAATGAGCATTGTGCCACGTATTCTGTGTCATGGTGACAAATGTCAACAGGGACTAGATTTATTTGTGACCTAACTGGGAGGTTGCAGAGTGGACAGATTGGGTCTATTAATGCCCTCCCCCACCTAGTGCCAATAGCAAAGCTTCCTCTGAGCTCAAACATTTGCTGTCTTTGTTCAGGTAATGGAGAAATATGTATTTCTCTTTGGTAATTTACCCACCCATTTCCCATGCAGGTGTGGACAGGGAATTTATGATTCAAAATCTCTCTAGGCCTTTTTATTCAAACTAAAATACAGAGAAGTATTTCTTTTTCAGAAACTTGATATTTATTTATCCCACTGTTTTAAGAAAGTTATAATCACTGGGTTGTACCAGCCATACTGCTGTTTACATAATATCATATAAAGGGCCAAGATCTACTCTGGTTTATACTCCAGAGTTACTCCAGATTTACACCAATGTAACTGAGAGCAGAATTTGGCTGAAAGTATCCATTTCTGACCAACTAGAGCATATTATATTACAAGGCAGCCAGACATGCAGTTTGGCAAAGAACACAGCCACAAAAAAACCCTTGGACATGCATTATGTTACCATATACGGCACACACTTCTTGTTAGTATGGATTACCTGCACGGTAACGCCATAGATTTTATCATGTCAGTATATCATGGCAAAACACTGTTGTCCTTACCAGTTCACATTGATAACTTCCTCACAAAACATAAGCACTGAAGTAGTTCCTGTGGACGCTTCACTTCAGTAAAGAACAAAATAACACATTTAAGCCCTGATCCTGCAACTGGATCCACTCAGGCAGACCCTTGAGGAGTTCCCTTGAAGTCAATAAAGCTCCACAGAGATGCAACAGTCTGTCTGCAAAGTTCTGACTGCAGGACTGATGTCTTATTTTGCAACTGTGTGCTTCCCAGAGTAGAACTTTAATGGAGCTATGCTGATTTAAACTAGTGGAGGATCTGCTCAGTGAGTCAAAGACCAATAGTTATTATATACAAAGACTTCTAATCAGATATTTGTCCTATGCAACTAAAGAGCCACAAAATATTTTACTGAATGAAGAAGTCAAATCAGGGTCAAGTGATCACCATTCAGTAATTCATGGAAAGTAAAGAAAGGATGATTCTGTAGTGAAAGCATGGATGTGGGATTCAGCAGATCTAGGTTAAATTCCCCACTCTACAACAGAATTCTTGTGTGACTTTGAGCAAATTACTCACTCTCCCTCTATGACTCAGTTTCCCATCTGTAAAATGTGAATAATAATTCCTTTGTCTTTCTCAACTATTTAGGTTGCAAGCTCTTTGAAGCAGGGACTGGCTTTTACTATGTGTATGTACAGGGCCAGCACAGTCAGGCCTCAAGTTCAGTTAGTGCCTCAAATCACTATATAAATAGTACAAAATGTTATCATTGTCCCTCTTTCCGTCTGTGTGACTGAGCAGTCAGCGGGAGTTTCACCTGAGTATAGACTGCAGGATTTGGACCACAATGCATGTGTACACACAGAGACACATACAGACACCTTGTTACATAACATATAAGTCATTAAATCAGTAATTAGAGGATGTAATATAATAACTAATGGGGAAAAGGAAAAGTCAGTTAAGGAAAGCATGTTTACCGGGGAATATGATTGAGGGTATTGACTGTACTTCACATCAAGATGGGAGATAGTTAGGAGGTGGGGGGCCATGCTAGTTAACCTCAGGCATTTGTCCAAGCACCACGAGAGATCTGAGGGATGAGTTAGGGCTGAAATTCCATTATAGGTTTTAAATAATTAAATGCTACATGTTTGGAAGCTCATTTCTTCCTATTACTTTTTAAATAATTAATCTGTATTTACATCTACTGAACTTCATGGAGCTATACACATAACATACTTGAATCAAGTTGAGAGAGGGAGCTTTTCCTGTCTGATGGCAGTAAGAATTTTTTTGTCATATACACTAACAGAAGCTTGACTATATTGAATCATTCAAATTATAGTTCAGCTAGATGATGTAGAGCAGTGGTTCTCAAAGCTGGTCCGTCGCTTGTTCAGGGAAAGCCCCTGGCGGGCCGGGCCAGTTTGTGTACCTGCCGCGTCCGCACGTTTGGCCGATCGCAGCTCCCACTGGCTGCGGTTCACCGCTCCAGGCCAATGGGGGCTGCAGGAAGGGCGGCCAGCACATGCCTCGGCCCGTGCAGCTTCCCGCAGCACCCATTGGCCTGGAGCTGTAAATCTCAAAAGAAAAATTGTGCTTCTAGAATCTCAGAACTGCAAA
Source organism: Chelydra serpentina (assembly GCA_037349315.1). Lineage (NCBI taxonomy): Eukaryota > Metazoa > Chordata > Testudines > Chelydridae > Chelydra > Chelydra serpentina. The sequence continues at coordinate 54,884,395 of JBAIAC010000010.1, forward strand.
TAATGATAAAAATTAAAGTAAATGAAAAACCCCAGGGACAGATCTTGTTCTTCGCATTATTTTCAGTCTAATGTTACTACTTCCATTCAGCTTGTTGTTTCCTGATTTCGTTCATTACATTTTGAAAGACAGTGAGCCAGCCAATCCGAATGGCACAGAAATACACTAGAGCCTCACAGTTGCAAACACCTTGGGAATGGAGGTTGTTCGTAATTCTGAAATGTTGGTAACTCAGAACAAAACGTTATGGCTGTTCTTTCAAAAGTTTAAAACTGAACACTGATTTAATACAGTTTTGAACAGAAGAAAAATGCTGCTTTCCCTTTATTTTTTTAGTAGTTTACATTTAACACAGTCCTGGACTGTGTTGTTTTTTCCCCCCGTAACTCTGGTGGTTCTACAGTATTTCCATTTAGAGTAGTTCTTCTCCTCTGGGTACATTATTTATTTACCTGTACTTCCAGTTTCATCTAACTGAACTACTGTTGAATTCAACATATTTAAAAGCAAAACATGCAACTGCAATTTCTTATTCATAAAACTTCCTAAACTATAAATGCTAAAAGAGTCCCCTTAAAGTGCCATTCTGCTTTGAAAAATGATTCTGTAAGAATGGCATTAAGGTTACATATTTATTGTACATGTGATTTCCAGCTCAAATTAGCTCTATTTACCATATTAAAAGATATATGTGCACACACAGGCACACTCTTCTAGCTGGCAGTCCCGCCAATTCAGTATGAAAGTCAACCTGGGTTCTTTCCTTCTCACATCCCATTACTACTACTAGAAAGTCTGCTTGCCGAACTGTAGTCTCAGTTACACCCATACAGCACCACTGTCTTCAATCAAGCTCTCAGTTACATCTATGCAGGTATACTGAAGTCTAATGGGATTGCATAGATATAACTGAGGACTTAATTTGGCCTGTGGAAGCCTTAGTACTGGTGATGACATATTAGGGAAGGGTCGGGGAGAAACCAGCTTGACTTTCAGATCCCACGCTGACTTTGCAGTTAGGGGAAGAAAAAGATCTTTGATCTGAGGTGAAGTAAGTTTGTGTTGGAAATCACAGAAAAATGGTAAATAAGGAATCATGATATCAATTTTAGAGTCACATTTTAGGATACAGAAGCACTTAAAACTTCTTATAATTTTCCTACTATTATTACTAACAACACACAAATCAGAGGACAAACTTCAGCTCTAACAATGACAACTTTCCCATTTGCTCCATTGACCCGTACAGCTCTAATTCAGAGTCCTGAGGATAGAAACTAAACATCTCCAAACACTAGAATGCAAACATTGCTGCACAAGGAGAGAGCATGAGGTCAGATTTCAGTGGAATACGGGATTCTATGCCAAACATAGAGATCAAGGACTGACTAATTCAAAGCACAGAAAGAACTAACACTTTAGATGTCAGCTGTTTCAAGAATTATAGGCCCTACTGTTTCTGGAGTCAAGGTAATAATCAGAATGGTGTATGTATTAGGCTCCTTGCAGAGATAGCCAAAAGTTCAGCTTTCTACTCAGATTCAGTTTTAGGATTCTGTTTCCTTTTTGGACAAAACTAACAGTGCAAAGTATTCACATCTTAAGGCTGTTTTAAGGATCAAAACCCATCTTAATAAAAAGAGTTGTATGATTCAAAGTGGAAAATTATGTGGGAGCTATATACACAGTAGAGAGAGGGAGAGGATTCTGTGACTTTATATCAGGGTATCCTTATGGTGGCTATATCCACTGACAGCTTCCTAAGTATGTTCTCCTCCCCCCCGCCCCTCCCCCACAGTATTCATGTTTTCACATAAATCCAGATTTTGGCATATTGCTTTATTGTGGAGACATCTTCTGTGTGCTGGATGGCTTATGCAAATTAACCAAATGTCCTAGAAATTAATCTTGAAATACCTTGGGATAAAGAGCTTATCACATGGTGCTAAAGTAGCGTACAGCATTCTGTGATGGACTGTTTACAGTTTGGGAAAGCAGAGGAACATTCTAGATGTTCTCAAGCTGCATGCTCAGATAGGATATTCCCCTGATACTGTATTTCTCAGACTTGAATGCAGAACTGACTGACTAGAATTTGGAAAAAAAACTAGGGGATTCCTACCTAAAACCTAAGCAAAACAACAATTCTGTGATAGGAAGAGAAGTGTGCCCTTTAGCTACTGTTACCCAAACATTCAGACTTTCATAGTTCAGTTTGCCAGCACATTTAACCTTGCTGTACTTTTCTTGACATCGTTTTTATTTTTATTTGTACGTTTCCCCACTTACAAATAGATATTTATTGTATACATTATACATTTGTAGATATATACATGTTTAATGTATACAAATATAGAAATAGGGCAGTCAAAGACTTACTGGCAATTAAGTTTAGAAGAGTATTGTCTATTTGAATGCCTACTTTGAGCACTAGAAAACCAGTTTAAGAAAGAAAACTTGATAGTTTTGTGCAATACTGTACAGTTCAGTTGATTCCCTATCACAACTGAAATTTTCCTTGTATTTCTAACCAAAATTCCCAAATGTATTTTGAAAATAAATGTCATATGTCAGTTGCTGTTTGCTAGTGACGTTCTAGATTTCTGAAGCATTTATTTATGAAGGGCTGATCTGCACTCCTGACTCAGGGAATACTCCATTTGAAGTACACTAGGTAAAACTCAGTAAATAGGATGGTAAACCTTGGTAAATATGTTTTTGTACTTAACTGACATTTAGAATATAATAATTAAATCTAAATTAAATTTGTGTGTGGGCACCTTCATTTGAAGCATTACAATAATTAAATGACATTAGCACTCTGAAGTATGTATCTCAGAACAGCAAAGAGCTATTAGCATTACTTAGCAACAGTAAGAGCCTTAAAGGTCAATTTTACCTCTTTCTTTTATTTCTTTGTTACTGTTCCAAAAAGGGCGGTGGGGAAGGCGAGAAAAATAGAGATAAATTACCAACTGGAGTAATTGGACTGCCTCATTACCTATCTAAGTACTTCCAAGGCCCCATCACCATTGTCTGTTAAGGGCTGCATGTAATGAGCAGCTAGAAGAAGCCATTTTCAGTGCACAAGTTTTACTGATCCTACAAAACTCAGGAACTATGCTATATATTCTCAAGTGCCATCTACTGGCACCTTATCTCATAACGATTTATGTAGAACAATCTGCTTCTCTGCTGCACTGTATCTTGTACAACCATCTTAATGTTATACAGCAAAGGGGAAACATGAAGAGTTAGCACCATGTGCTCAGCCAATTGGTGCAAAAGCCCTGTGCCAAAAGACTGACACTCTGGTCTGGTATCATTTGATATACCTACTTGCAACCATGTAAATCACTACAAAAGGAGCAAGGCCAGAGAAAATCAAGGCATGAGGAATTTATTATCACAATACTCATTTGAGGTAGAGATGGTGCTGTTATCTTCATTTTACAGAAGGGAAACTGAGGCACGGGGAGATTAAATGACTTGCCTGGGGTCACACAGGATGTCTGCAGTAGGACTTGGATTTGAACTCAGACTCATTAATCCCAATCCAGTGCCTTAACCACAAGCCCTCCTTCCTCTTCATTAGAAAGTTGGGTTATAGGTTCAGAGTCCCAGGCCACACAAGGCCTATCATTTTGGCTATATGAGTGGAATGACCTGTACACGGTGGCAGGGAAGCCTGCTTCTTAAGATGGATCAAGACCATCTTCAGCAGGAATTATACATTTTACACAGAGCTTTTGTAACACCTAGCTAAAGCAATAGTTAATAATAATAATAATAATAATAATTAATAAATTGTAAACAAGTGAAGGAGCAGAAGAGTCAAGGAAGCTTAAAAACAAGGGGAGAAAGGGCTGGAAGGTTCAGAGCATATGTAATGGCATCTGCACATGGACCTGGAAGAGAGGAGGAGGAGGAGGAATTAAACTGAAAGAAAGGAAGGGAGATAATCGGGGGGGAGGGGTGTTGGGGGAAGACAAATAGAAGAGGAGAGATGTAGGGAGTAAATTAGTGGGGAGGAAAAGAACCCAAAATGATAAAGAACAAAAATAATGAAAAATGGAATATCAAACTCACAAAAGTATAGGACAGTAAATGCTGATTGATTGAGATGTCACAGGAAACATCCTCGCCTATGGATCATTGGTATTTCAGATAAATAAATTTCTGTTTCTATGTGAATTTTGGATTCAGGAGATTGTTTGTCTTATGTACAGCCAAGAAAAAAAAAGAGACCAAAGAGAAAAAAACAGGCAAAGGAGAGGAAATGAACCAAATCCAGGTGATTCGCAGCAGTCATGTCCCTCAGGGTTGTCTCCCATCTTTATTCAGACCCATTCATCACTTGTGGTAGGCATAACTTTAGTAGCAGCTATTTCAGTAATGTCTAAAACTTTCCTGCCCTCTTTTTCAGAGCCCTAGCATGCAGATTCAACTCCCTAGACATTCATAAGCAATTATTTTCTAATGATGCTAGAAGCAGAGCTTCTAGTCTATAGCTTTAAAAGACCCCGTGTGCCAGTGCACTGCTGCTGACCTTTTCAAGACATGTATATGAGAGACACGTAGATACAATAATTGGCCAAATTCATCCTTGGTGTATCTCCAATGAAGTCTGTGGAGTTACACCAGGGAAGATTCTGATTTGTAATCAGCAGCCCAAATTGCAGGAATTTCGTCTTTTTACATGTACTGGTTCACACTAAATTCAATAGCTTGCTTGATTCTCTCGTTACTTTGTCATTCAATATATTTTTATTTATGAGTATTTGAGTGTTATATTTCAGTGTGTATGCATTTAGCTGTGCCACTTGTTCCCCACTGGAGAAGTAATGTTGTGTACTAGCTGTTATTTTTACCTGGGCAGAAGACCGCTCCTATTTCTGTTGTGCAGTAACAGCCTACCACATAGAATAAGATGAAAATATTTTGTGGCATTACAGATGAACTAAATAGAAGGGAAATCCATCATCCTGCTTCAGTGTTACCGCCAATCTGAGGGATGAGGAATGAAGCTGATAGCTTCGACAGCAAATAACCAAACAAACAGAAAGAGTTTGTTCGTTTCAATTCGAAAAGCGGATGTGTTTAAATATGAATATGTTGCATATAGCCAAATTTTAGTGACAGCAGCCCCATGGTATCTATCACTGTTTGCACTTTTACTCTTGCTAAAAATAGACACATTGTGTCTGAATTCTTTCAGATTCCACATCTGCAGGAAGTTTTTTCCCCCCCTTCCTCTATACAGCCATTCCAGTTCCCTCCACCTCCCCACCCCCCGGGTGAATCACATTCAGGAAGATGCTAAACACGCAAGGCTTATACAATAACACAAAAGCCTGAAATTACTTCGCTGTCTTTATCAGAGATCTATGTGTGTGTCTCTCTCCTTTGTGATTACAGTCGAAGGGGACTGGGCACAGCTACAAAATGCTTCCCTTTTTTCATTAAAGAATGAAGCAGGCTACAAGGTAGCAGGCAGAAGCGAGACTGTGGAACAGTTTCCCTCAGACTAGGTCAAACAACTTGCTGCTGCTCTTCATGTGGAGAAAATAAGCAATGTTTCACAATGTATTGCTGGCATGCTTTAGAACTCAGGTTTTGGCAGGGAGGTTGGGAAGGAGTCCTGGGTCTTTTCCATTTCTCGCTTCTATTATATATAGAAGTACAGCCATACACAGATTTGATTGTTCTCAGAAAAAAACATGTCTACCCCAAGCGCTAGTTGACCTGCCATCAAAAACTGTGTCTAACTATAACAAGCAGCAAATCCCACTCAGCAAAGAGCATCCAGTCAGGGAACACATAGTGCCAGTCCCAAACTCCTCACCTCTTGAGTCCCCAAAGGAAACCCCAGATCTAGGCTCTCCCCAAATGCCTTTTCATAAGTCTGAGCTGTGCAGCACTCCTGAACATCAGCAAGTTCAGACTGTTTTGGATCTGCCCTCTGACATCCCATCGCTAGGAGGGTGGTATTTCACTAGGAAGGTGGTGAAGCACTGGAATGGGTAACCTAGGGAGGTGGGGGAATCTCCATCATTAGAGGTTTTTAAGGTCAGGCTTGACAAAGACCTAGCTGTGATGATTTAGTTGGTGTTGGTCCTACTTTGAGCAGGGGATTGGACTAGATGACCTCCTGAGGTCTCTTCCAACCCTAATCTTCTAAGATTCTCTATGATCCTACCCTGAGAACTCCACTGACTTCTGCATAAGCACAGGTTTCCCCACTTGGCTCTCAATGCAGGGTTGGGGCTCTGTATACCAAGCGAGCTCCATCTCAAGTGCATCCATTGGTCCCAGCTGTGGCAGCATGACACGGAGTGAGCAGTAGTCTGTCCAGCAAGTTCCAAGACCATTAAGGTTTAGTAGGTCACAATCATCAGCTTAACTCCATCCAGAAGCCATAAGGTAGCAAATGCAGATCCTAAATTACTAGCCAATCAAGCTACACTGGGGAAACTTAATAAAAACATTCCCACCAGTGCTAGCATTGTGTCCGCACCAGTGGGAGCCCTAGTACAGACACAGCTTTCACAGGCAGATCCATATTTTCCATTATGTTGATTAGATTTGCTTTCAGCAGGTTTAACTAAAATGGGAGTGGGGAACGAGTGGGAAAGGGAATGAGTCTGGCCTTGTTTACACTTCAGCTCCCACCGAGGCTACCAATGACTGGTGAAAAGCACCAGTGGGAATATTTTTGTAAATTTCTGCAGTGTACATCGAGCCTGGTGTCCATGTTCTCACAGTGAGACACTGCACTTAAGGTAAGCAAGCTGCTGCACTCTGCACTAGCTTCAGAATGGGTTGAAGTGCATTACATTAGCCAGATGAGAGATGACAACGGCTGCACAAACCACAGTACCAAAGTTTGCACCTGAGAGGAAAGGTCTCAGCCTCCTGGTCAGATGCAGACAGAAAGATGTCAACTTGGTCACTGTTGGTATTAAGCAGTTGGGAATCAAAATAAACCCTCCCCGCCCCCAGATGAGATCTCTGGTCACAAATGATGGCTCAGCATCCTCAGACAAGTAGGAGAATTCAACACCAGCCAGATCCTCCAGTTGCTTCTCTTCAGGGCCGGCATTAGGCCGATTCTCCCAAATCGGGCCCCGTGCCTGAGAGGGCCCCGCAACGTCCGTTTCGGTGGCACTTTGGCGGCAGCGATTGGCTGCCGCTGTCTTTGGCGGCATTTCGGCTGAGGGGCCCCGTTGAAACTGTTCGAATCGGGTCCCGCACTTCCTAAAGTCGGCCCTCCTTCTCTTAACCCACCACAGTCATTTCAGGCTAATCCAGGTTTTCTCAGACAGCTTGATCTCTTCCATACCCCAGCCTTGCAGCGAGATACTCAGCCCTACCTTGTGGGCAAGAGCAGATGGAAATATAAAAGATGGGCTTTCATAACTGTCAAAACACTTCAGCCATGTCTCCTCTCTCTTAATGGACTCACATGCATGTTGAACAAACAGGTGACAGCATACAACCCTATAGCACCAGATAGGAGAGAACCCTTGTGAGAGGAAAGCATTTGTCCAACACAGCTTCTGGAATCTCTGAGAGAGGAAGAAATAAGATACGAGCACTATCAGACTGGCCACAGTTTCAAATCCCTTTACAATAAGTATTCTTGCAGAAATGTGCATGCACCTGTCATGCACAGAGGACCTCATGATGGCACTCACACAAATCAGAAAACTGCATGTGCGAGTCACCTGTTTGCATATGCCACTCTGAGCAATTCCATCTACAAATAAATATGGATTTTTCCACATGCACTTGCTGCATTGAAATTAGCAAATAAATACGGTCCTTAAAATATCTGGTATAACATGATTTATATAAAATATAATTCCATAGATTTATTGGCACATAATGAAACATAATTAATATAGGAAAAATTTAATGTTTATCTGTATCTATTCTGTTTGTTAGTTTATGAATTTAGTTTATAGCATCTCTTATTCCATATATCTTAGTGCTGGACCAGCTGTAATCAGATACATCCCTGCAGTGTTCTAACTATACATTGCTGTGTTACATAGAAAACTCTTAGGGGCACATTCTCATTAACATTAAGTCCCTTTATACCATTCTGGTACACTGCATTAAGGCCTCTTTACACTGCCAAAAGGCCCTTTGTTTAATGTGTTTAACAAATTAGAAAACTGTTATTTCAATCCAAAAGATCAATCAAGGGTCAGTAATTGAGCAAGCACCAAATGCTTGTTTACTTAGCAGTCCTGGACCCAGATCGTTAGAAAAGTGAAAATGTATTGGGTGTGTTAACCTCATGGTGAAACAAAAATCTCTTAGAAAATGAAGATTATTTTTTCCCCTTGACTAAAAAAATATTAATTTCAGTGGCATGTACAGTGAGGTTATATGGGTACTGGGCACAAGTGGTCAGTTATTTTCCTGGCTGCCTACAAAAAGTATGTTTATTCCTCATAATAAAAAGTTATAGTACAATGAAGTACTAGTATAGTACAATGTTTATTGCTCAATTAAGAATCTGATATGCAAAAGACTTACAACCTCTTGCAGGGAGTACAGTTAGAAATGATTTTTTTCAGCAGCATCAAATGCCTCCCTGCCCCACTCTCCATCATATACTCAAAAACAATACAACTTAAAAGCCCACTGACAGGTTGCTTAGGACCCATATTTAACTTGCTTTTCAAGTTGTATATTACATTTTTTCCACTTTAATTGATCTGTCGGGCACAGATTTAAAAAACAAGCACAGAATTTAATTTAGGTCCTAAACATAAACAAAGCTGTGCATTGAGCTGGATTTGAGATTATAACACGCATGCACAGCTTGGTCTATGCGTGGGATTTACATTAACTGCTTTGCTTGTTTTTGTTACTAGACACTGCTTGGACAGTCACATTATTTTTAAATTCATGAAGGTGGAACAAGGAATATGTTTTCTACTGAAATGCATCATAATAACTCATAATACATGCACCCCTCCCCAAACACTTAGGCTGCAGTATAGCATCATAAAAACAATTTAGAATACAATAAAAATTAAATGCGTCATCCTTAGTGCTTACTGTATATAGTATTTTTCTCCAAGGATCTCAAAGCACTTTATAAAAGTGATCAGATATCATCCCTGTTTTAAAGATGGAGAAATTGAAGAACAGAGCTTTAAAACCCAGGTCAGCAGGGTACTTAAGCATATCTGTAAGCATGTGAATAGTCCCATTGTCTTCAATGGGTTTACATGATGGTTAAAGTTAGGAACATGCCGAAATATGTTGCAGAATGAGGACTTAAGTAACTTGCTTGAGGTCATACAGTGATTGAGTGGCAGAGATGGGAATAAAACCAGAGGTGAAATCTAACCCTATTGAAGTCAATGGAAAAACTCCCACTGACTTCAACGGGGCCAGGATTTCATCCCAGGACTCGACCCCCAGTATCATTCTCTATCCACTGGACAACTCTGCTCCCTTCTGTAAAGCTTTACCAAGTAAAGCATGTCAAAGGAGTTGCCAGTGAGGAACAAGTTAATTTTTGGAATAAAGAGGTTTCAAGCTGTTTTATAAATGGGAGGGAGGCAGGTACTAGGGATTGCTGGTATCTGTTTTATTCATTTGCTTATTTATATCTTATCATTAAACAAACTTTAAATGACTCAGAACCATCAATGTATGTATGATGTAACCACATGTTCCCATCATGATTACACCAGTATGAATGGAAAAATGTAAACATGGCCAATTCCCATTTTTAAACCAGTTGGGCCAAATTCTGCTCTCGTTTACTCATGTGCATCCTTGCTGAAGTCCACTGGAATGGATGGTGTAACTGAGGGCAGCATCTGACCCTTTGAGTCCCATAGGAATTTCACCATTATGGTACAGCTAACATTAGGGTGACCAGATGTCCCGATTTTATAGGGACAGTCCTGATTTTTGGGTCTTTTTCTTATATAGGCTCCTATTACCCGCCACCCTCTGTCCTGATTTTTCACACTTGCTGTCTGGTCACCCTAGCTAACATAGTGACATTTATGCGGTCCAAAGGACCCAGAAAACTGTGGTAATGGCCAGTATGTTGAATACTTCACTCAAGAGTGTGTGTGTGTTTATGTGCTAGTTTGGCTCAAAGGGGTGTAGAGAATTCAGCATGGAAAGGACTCAGATTACTACTATGAATGAAAGAGACTCCATTTCCCGAGAAAGACTACCATGTTTATGCTGCACCATATATGCTGCTCCATGTTAATGTGCATGTACATCCATTTATGATCTATCTATACTACTTTTCAGGATAGTTGTAGAACTGATCATTTATATATGGGAAAAGAGGGATTATTTTTCCCTAAGAGAGATACACTGAGACATCGAAGTCAGACAGTGTAAGACAACATTTATAAAAATGTTGACAGATATCTTACTGTGTTTGACTCATGTAGCCATCAAAAGCTGACTTTCACAAAGCATTTTTGGACATGTTAGTTGGCTGAATCACCAATTTAAAATCTGTCAGACCTCATTATGTGGCTTAAGAGCCTCTTCTTGGTGCCATTTGTTATGCATTAATAAGAAAGCATTAGTGAATGTGTCCTCTGGTACAACCAAAACCATTGTGCCATTACATAGTAAATTTTGTTCTTTCTAGCGTTTAAAAAAAACCTGACAACAGCGACACAGCTTAGTTGCTATGCAAAGACTTAGAGCCACTGCATAAGGATCAGTTCCAGAGTTTGGTTTGATTTGAACCAAGCCAAGCAAATTATGCCTGGATGTGATTTTACAAGGTTTTCCTGCTTGCCTGTTTCTCTCATCTGGAAAAAAGAGAGAGAGGGAGAAAGGCAAAGCAGAGTGTGTGCTCAATTTAGACTGCCCTGATTCCCCCAGCATTTTGTGTGATTCAGATCTATATTTACTGCCTTTCAGTATCATAAATAGAGCAGTTTGAGAGACAGTCCTGTTACAAGGCTCTGTATCAAAAGGCAGATTTATTATGAATGCTGGTGGGGATCTTTTTTCCTCCCATTGTCTAGATGTGACTCAAAAAGTTAATGGTAATTGTTCTCATCTTCATTTAGCAAAGAGAGAGAGAGAGACAGAGAGGGAGAGAAATGGGAGCAATTTGCAGAGCTGAGAACAGGTCATTACAGGTGTGTTATATTAGTATATTCATGAGCCCCCGGGGACAGGCATACTGAGATATCCAATAACTTTCTTAATGTGTAATTACACGTCATTGAGCTATAATTGATTAATTGAAAAGAGAATGTAGGCAGATGCTAGGCCAAGGCTTCTGCTGATCATTAAATGAATATGTCCTTGCTTCTTTTTAATAAGTTAAGTGAACTACTCAAAAGCAAATAAGTCAGAACTGAAATTCATTAAATTTTAAGTAATTATTGGTATTAACTTGTATAATAAAATAAAGGTCTTATGGAGTTTTTTTCTTTCTAATGGAAATACAAGTTCAGTATATCACAATTTGAAAAGAAAAAAGAAAGAAATTCCTGTATGGAAAGGGGTTAACAGTGAAATATACACTCCCTGGAGGTACTCTTTGGTACTCCTTAAAATATCCAGGTATTTATTAGCACAGCTGATCTACTAAACTGGGATCTCATTCCTGGAAATTCTGTCTACCATTGAGAGAGTACCAACAGTGCCTGGGGTTGCAGGTTAGCTGTTCTTCCTGTAGGCTTCCAAAGATCCCTCTGGTTGCGTATAAAGATACCCATATTTTTCTCCTTTCTTTTAATTACTACCTAGTGCAACAACAAAACGTGTTGTTGCACTAGAAATCCCTGTTTGTTTCATTCCTTTTTATGGCAGCAAAACCACATCATTTTAAACTGGTTTTTTTTTTAAGGTAAACTTTGGGTCAACCTCATAATCATTATTGGCCATATCCTAACTCCATTTTTACAAAAACACACACTGGATTCAATAGGACTTCCATATAGAGGGTGTTATCTCAAACCTATCTTCACAGGCTTTCTGACTGGTATATATCCTTTACATGAAAGATCCAGGGTAAAATTTTCAAAAGTGTCTAAGTGACTTAGGAGCTTAATTCCTGTTTTTAGAAGGACTTGGGTGCTTAGAAATCTAAATCCAAATTAATTTCAATGCATTTAAATTCCTAAGGGCTTAAACTCCCATGGGACTTAGGTACTTCAATACCTTTGAAGGCATGAGCCTTAAGTGCCTAGGTCTCTCTTGAAAATGGAATTAGGACACTAAATCATCTGGGGCCTGATTCTGCAAGACCTTATATACCTGCTTAACTTAACTACTAAAGGAACCCAGGCCTTAAGACAACATGAAAATATTATTGAAAATATTACCCACAATCTATTCATAATGGAAATGTTGATGGATATTATCTCACCATTTTATTTTACATACAGTAAAGTGTATAATCATTTTTAACATGTAGTAGTTACCATTGAAAACAGGCTGAAATTCACTAACTTCGGTTAGGGCTGGTTCAAAAATTAAAAATTAGCTTAATGAAAAAATGTCCAATTTCAAAATTGAAGGGTTCAAAGCACTCATTTTTTCATATGAATGTATTTGTCTATTTTATTTTTATCAAAATATTAATGAAACGGTGGTCAGAATTTTTGCTTACCAAGAAAAGGATTTTCAATAAACACAAGATTTTGATAACTACTTCACTAACATTTCTGATAACTTTTCAATAAACTAATTTAAAAAAATTAAAAAGCCATCCTTTTATTGAAATTTTACATTTTTAAAAAGCCATTTTTCAATTAAAATGCTTTTTAAAAAAAATTTCAAGCAACTTTAGTTATAACTTTAGTAAAAAGATCCAAAAGGTAAAGAGCAAAGATAGGACTAGACAAACACAATGAAGCATATGGGTAAGGACTTGATGTCTGTATCTTGAAGTTAGTTGAGTATTTTAGAAGTTACTTAGAAACAGATGGTTGCTGCTCATTTATAATAAGAATTTTTACTGCTTCTACTGGGGAGATAGGTGATAGAATTAGGGCTTGTAATAGATTTTGAATTTTTTCCAATTTTTTAAATAAACTTTGCTCTTGATTTTAAAAAACTTAGTGATGATCAATGGTAAAAACTTGGGTAATATTCCTTCTGTCCACAAAACAGCTTATGCTCAGAAAGTATCATCTCCCAAACACAAGCAAGAGAGCATGCACCTCCTAAAATAGCATCCATGTCTACACAAAATGGTAACCTGGAAGAATTCTGGGATGATCTGGGAGCTACTTATGGTATTTACAGGGAAGGGTGTTACAAAAGAGGGGCGGTGTATTGCTCAGAGCTGAGAGGGTTTTATGTGTCCTAGCACCTACAGTGGCAGCTGTCAACCTCTCAAGTTCACCACAGTCACCTCTTTCCATCTTATCATACTTCTAGTCCCTCCTGTTCTGATTTTTTACAATCTTTCTCCTTTTTCCTTTCTCTGCTGACTTTGTGTTCCGTAACTTGGCTCACCATTCACTGGACTAAAAGTGTGGCTTATGTCAGACTACTAAGAGTACCAGTCTGCTTCTTGCTGGAATGTATATCGCTAACTGTGGTGTCTCTTTGTTTCTTACTTGTTTTGGGTCTGTTTCGTATTATATGTTACCGGAAACTCACAAAACAATATTGCCCCCCAAAAGGGAAGAGCTGGAAAAACCCTCCAACCCTATCCCCACTTCTATCGTTGTTCACTGACAGATGGCCCAGTTCCTCAAAAAGCAAAAATGGGGCATGGGGAGAATACTCTTGTTCTGAAAAGCTCTACAGAGACTGAAATCTCTTCTAAAGCAATGTCAAATCACTAATCAGCAGCAGCCCTATCAACAGCTACAGGAAAAAATTCTCGGCAAAGACACTTATCCTCATTATTGTTCTCACATAGATAATCACATTCTGAGCACTTACATCAGAATAGAGAGGGAAAATCTCTCACTCTTTTAATGCTGCAAATCAGAGCTACTCTCTAACCCACAGCATAAAAAGACATGGGCTTTTGGATCTCATTTCCACTAAAGTTACTATATTTGACTCTCTAAATAAATTTGTTATCCCTTCAGAATAGATTGTATTTTCTATAACTTTCTACATCTGTTCTGTAAGGCATATTACAGTGTCCTTCAAATTAAATAGTGTTCTAAAAATCATGTTTTCGACAGTGTTTAAATTATTTGTAAGCTCACGTATAGCAGTTTTTGGTCACAAAAAAACAAAAGAAAAGATATATATATATATATATCAGTCTTTTTCTACTCTTTATGGTACAGTTCCTCTCCTTCTGTCACACCCCATAGCCTGGTCCAAAGCCCATTTAAAGTTAATGGAAAGGCTCTCATTGATTTCATTGGGCTTAGAATCAGAAGCTTAGAGTTCTAAACTTGGTATGGATGAGACAAAAAACAAAGCAAATTTTAATAGCTACCAGACATAAGCAGGGTAAATATTATTATTGCCATTTTACAGATTGGGAAACTGAGGCATTGAAGGATTTAGTGACTTGCTGATCGTCACATAGAAAGTCTGTTGTAGACTCAGGAAGAGACTCCAAATCTCCCAAGTCCATACCAGCGCTACAACAAAAGGACCATTCTTCCACTTCACTATATAGTAGAAAATCATATAATAATAATAAAGCCCAGTGCCACATGTGACAGTGGACATTTTTGTTCTAAAATTATAGGCTGTTCTAGTTGAGAGAGGTGTGAAGACAAACATATAGTATATAATTTCTTGGTGACAGCATATCTTATTGTGATTGGCAGGTTAGGATTCTTGTTTTTGTTGTCCTTGTTCTTTAATTGGCCATATTATTAATGTTGTTCGCTTTCTGTTGTACTGTATATGCTGAGTTAATGGTCATACACACTGTTTGTGTGTACCTGCATGTCTACCTAGGAAGTATACTGTTGATCAGGGGGCCAGCAGATTGGCCACTCAGTGTTTTTACCTATACCCATTTAATATGGTTATGGCTGTCAGCATTACAATTTCACTCTGTGTTGGAACTTTACCTAGGAGTGTGTAGTCTCTTCTTCTAAATGTGTGCGCTTAACTCTGGTGAACTTGAAGGGTCATTAAGTGTGTGCAATGTGAACAGACTATATCCCACAAATTCAGCCTGGCAGCAATACTTTAAAAAAAATGATTTAAAATCATTTTGCCTATTTTTTCAGACTTGAAAAGAAACAGAATGCAAGTTTTTGTGGGTTTTGCGGTGTTTTTTTAAAACATGCTCCTATAACTCAAGAACAATTTAGCATCTGAAAATGAAATGTTGCAGGCTGTTAGTCTATAATATGACCTAAGCCCTTTTGTTATTTTAATCACAAAAAGGGTTAAAATTCACATGGCCAAGATTAGTGAGGTTTTAAGAACAGCAACATCACATCTCTGTGGTAATTACTTTTCCCTGAGATTTTTGTTACAGAGCCATAACATGCAATGCTGACAACTCTGCACAGCCTGATCGAAAGCCTACTACAGTCAATGGGACACGCTTACCATTGACTTCAGTGGGTTTTGGGTTAGCATCTCTGCACTAGCTAATCACAGCATATACTGTGCTATTTTGCAGCTATTGAAATATATGAATTGAATCAGTAGTTCTCAGGAAAGGGGTGTTAACCCATTAGTGGACAGCAGGGGACTTGAAGAAATCTACTGATATCTGCAGAAAAACAACTAGAAGTTGGAGAGTTAGAAAAGCACTGCACTCTGGCAATTATAAAAGCTTTGGGCAAGACTGTGCCTGATCCCTGCACGCATGTACCTCCACCCCCACCCCCGTGCACCTGAGAAGAAGCCTGGAACAATAAGACTCTCTGTTCTGTGAGCAAACGGTCCTGCTGCTCTTGGCTAAGATAGTACTTCCCCCACGCCTCAGGGGATAGGAAGAGAGTGGGACTAGGGAACGGTGCAGAGAGGGAGGGGGAAGCTGTTGCAGTCTTTTCAAGGATGGTCATCAACACAGCTTCTTCTCACTCCCAGGAGCTTTGGGAGGCATTGTGTCTGCCTAAGGCACAAGAACTCCTGTGGCTTCCACTGGGGTAGCAGAAATCTGTGCAGACCCCAACATGAGGCTGTGCTTTCGTGGCATGATAGAACATCTCAATCACAAAAGCGGCTAGAAGTATAGTTAACTACGATCACACAATCCTATTCAAGCTCCCTGATAGCAGGCACTGTGTATAACTGTTCCTTCCTGGGCAGGAACTGGAAGCTACTCTACCTCTCCCTCTGCTGGCTTGAATGTAAAAGTGAAAAGGAAAACCAAAGTGTTAGAAAGAGAAGTGGGAAAAGAAGGAAAAAGAGAGCAAAATAGACAAAGAAAGAAAAAGAGATGGGCACAAACAAAGAAAAGAAAGAGAAGCAGGAGACAGAAACTCAAAAAGGCAAAAGGAAGAAAGACAATAGTGGAGGATACAAAAATATATCTTCCCCCAGATAACTATCTCCCCATAATTGTTGCACTGAATATAATGTAGGATACAAGATGTATAAGTGCACTAACAAAATTTGCCTTTTGTTTATGCTGAAGTGACTACTGGGGCAGGTTGTTTTTGTTTTGTTTTCTGGTTTTGTTTTGGTTTTTTTGTTTTTTGTTTTGGTTTTTTGGATTTGTTTGTGGGTTGTTGTTTTTTTGGTTTGGCTTGGGTTTTTTTGGTAGCAGGGCATGGGAATTTGTTCTGATAAACTTAAAAAACAAAAAGCCACCAAGAACATCTCTTATAAGATAGACAATGAGTGAAATACCTGTAATTGTCAATCAGGTTAAATGTAAGCGTGAATGTCAATAATTTTTGTACTAATGAGGCCTCAAGAGTTTTTCAGAAAACATGTTGTTTTTGGTTTTCGTCAAAAACTCTGATACATAAAAATTGTTTTAAGAGTGCAATATTAAGGATGTGATATAAACTAGCTATGGAAGGACATCCAAAGTTAAATCTGACTTCATCTTTAACTGCTGCTGCAATGTCTAGGTGTCACAAGAATGCCACATTTTCTGATCTTGTATAAAATCAGTGCTGCAATATCAAAGAACAATGGCACAAATTAAAGTAGAGCATCAGCCATAACTTTGGCTTTTGTTAGTCTTTGTCATAACCCTAACTGTCTTTCATTCTAGGGTGAAATTTTTCATGTCTCATACTTAAATCTATTTTTATGTGTGTGGGCTTTTTTTTATAGTTTCCCTTTCCCCTTTTGCTAAAGATTAATGATATATGTGTGATCACTGATTTGCATGTGCAGAGTTTTGTATAACAACTGATGGCAGGGTATGGTTTATTTTGTATTTAAATAAGGACTTGTGCCCAGCTAGCCTATCTTTTAACTAATTGTGTAGTAGAGTCATGATGCAGAATTTATCATATCACTGCAATATAGTGCTATTCCAGTTACAATCCTTAGTGGTGTATTTTTTATATAATTTCATAGGTGCACATGGTGCTTACTTTGTCTCCTTAAAAAGTGATCTGGGAAAGCAGCCCAGCAATCCATTTCCTTAGCCCACCAAAATTATCACTTGCTCAGAAAGCAACATACTAATCCTACAACTGCACTGAATATTGTGGGTAGCAAGGGAGAACAAGAACAAACTGTTGGTTTTTATTTTCTATTTCTGTAGAGGGGCATCCTGGTATGGGCTCTCCCTTGCTCTGACTAACCTGGGTATGAGCCTAGGAGGACTTGTACTTTCTCTAGGCAATGACTCAGGAATTTGGGCTGCTTAGAGGAGGAATTGTAGGCTTTTCACCAGTCCTTTCATTCTAGCACATCATTTTTCACTCTTTAATCCCATCTCTTTCCCAACATCCAGCACTAGCTGAATTGCATTGCTAGTTGACAATCAGCTTCCAGGGGACTATACTCTGCCCTTTCCTCCTGGAAACAAAGAGATGTGCCTCTATAAAAGCTCCCAGCTGCTGACAAATTTAAGTCCTGATGCAGGGAACCCTGGCAGTGGATTGCGCTGCCAGCCAAGCCACCATACTGAACTTATTCTTTAAAAAAATATTTGCATTATGTAGTTCCCATGATTTTATCATGTATTGCTAACCTTAGGAAAACTTAATTTTCAAAATGACTAAAGTTCACACGGAAAATTCTATATCCTCATTGAGTTTAATATCTGTTTTTGTGTGTGTGTGTGTGTGTGTGTGTGTGTGTGTGTGTGTGTGTGTGTGTGTGTGTTCTGCATTAACTGTGATGGCACACAGCACACTTTGGATTTAAAGTGGGAAATCAGTATCATAAAGTAATCCCATAACTGCACAATGGATTTTTATGTCAACCGAATCTTTAATTGTCACAGCTTTCTTAATACACAGAGCTTCCATATGCACTCAGAGCTTTAATTTTTGTTAAATGATAACGTATTCTTCCTTCTACTTCCTATCTAGCTGTTTTGGATTTATTTTTAAATAGCTGAGTTATACCTAACTAGCCCAAATATTTCTCTCTTAAGCAATGAAGAAATAAGCAAAGACGAAAGCATGCAAATTTGCAATAGCATAGGTTATTATTATACTTAGAAATCTATCCAAGTATTTAGGGGTTAAGTCTTTCAATGAGTGTCTGTGACCCAGGATATTAACATTCTAACCATGTACTCTTTTTCTTGTGGGAGTGCACTAGCACACAGAACCCATCAGTGCTTGATCCCCTAGATCCATCCTGGCAGCACCCTCGGAGCAGAAGCATTTCCCAAACAGTAGGGACTGTACGTGCTGCAACAAACCATACTGGAAAATGGCAGATGAACCCTAAAGCTAAGAAAGCACTTTTGAGCCTGAGCTTCCAATTTCATCTGACAGGCTATTATAAAACTTACTCTAAACTGCACTAAGAAAACTCCAAGGATTTCTGGATTCTCAAAAGAATAAACAAGTTTCGATTTCTCTTTCATTTAAAGTCTTAACTCTTCACTGCTTTACAAAAAGCAAGAAACCAGCATCTGCCTCTCACTGTTAATGACTTTTTCCATTGGGAAACAATCTTCCTGTCATTTTGTTTTTGTTTTTTCCTTCTTTCTTCTTCTTGTCCAGCAGAAAATTGCCCACAATAATATAGAAATATTGACTAGCACTTCAGACAGAGACACTACCCTCCCTTAACTTTCAATATATTTGTTTTGAACTGCATTTTAACACAACATAGAATCAATGGAAATATATAAATAAAATGACTACCTGACTATAAAACATTTAGCATCCTATCCAAGTCATAGTATCCACCATCTCCAAAGGTACTAACTAACTAACTAACTAACTAACTAACTAGTACTAACATATTTTCAAAGAGAGATACTGTCTAAGTATATCTTTAATGATAGCAGAAGTGCATAGTCATAATTTTTGTCCTTTTTCTTTCAATGCAGATTGACTCCAGGCAGCATCCCTGCCAATTATTTTTTTCCAATAGCATCGGAAAAATAAAACTATGACAAATTACTTTTATTACTTCCTTTAAAAAGGACTGAAACCTGTCCAAAAACACACACAGAGGACAAAATACTAGGTTGGATGACTCAGAGCTTTTGCTGAGTACAACAAGAGTTACGTAATAGAACAATATTTTAAACATAGATTGATGGGGGAAATGTAACTGTACATTAAACAATGCTTGGAGTGGGCATTAGTTGCTCCATTCATCTATTTTAAAAGAAAAGCAAAGTTAAATTTGGATTAATAACTGAATTATTTCATGGATCAGGCAGTGTTAGTGCATTGTGTCAGACTCTCTATCCTGCATTCCTGGTACACTCAAAACTCCTGATGACTTCAGTAGGAGTCTTGCACGTGCTGGTAATGCACAGTATCAGGCTTGAAGAGACTAGTGCTCTTGTAATTGGTTGTGGTCATTGAGGAATGAAACTCTTTTTATTTAGTAAATATATAATATTAGGGGAATAATTATAAATTTGGCTCAATTTTCCTACTCTTTGGCCACTTAGGTCTTAACCTTGCTCCAATTGATCAATAGGAACTTTGCAATTGATTTCAGTAGGAGCAAGATCAGTTCTTGAGGCCCAGATTCATGCCTGGTGTAACACCTTTTAGTTCAAGTGGCGTTCCATTATGGATGAATCGTGCCCTTTTGGTAACACAAGTGGCACAAAGCAGCTGGAAAACATCTTAACCAGCTAGTGGAGATTTCCTTAGTAAAGGGTATCCTTGGGTGACACATTGCTACCACTGTGGCTCTAAGCCAGTCCCTGTCCTGGCCTTGTTGTGGGGGGCATTCCCAGGGAATAGGGGCATGGCCAGTGTGTCTCTGTGTTTTGGCTATTCTAGGTTATTGGAATGACCCTTTGGGGGGCTTTCACTGCTTTAGCTTATGCCAGATACTGGACGGATCCCAGACTGATCCTAAGATTGGGGAGAAAACAAAGGTGATAGAAAGCCAACTTTGTTCCCCATTTTCCCTGTCCTGTGCCAAGCACAGCTCAGCTAGACTGCAGAACCCAGCCCTTTGTTTTTAAACCACTAATGTGACAGTAAAATCCCAGGGACCAATTTCTGCACTTAGTTACATGAGTGTAACTGACTAACTTACTTGGGGGTTGCACTTCTGGAATTGAGAGCATACTCCAGCCCTACATCTCCTATAGAGAGGATTTGCTGAGGCAGAGGAGTTGCAGCCAGTGTCCCCTCCACACCCCCTTTTTATATACTTATAATTAGGAAAAAGTCTGTAAATTGCTTCAAAATAAAACTGAGTGGTCTCATTTTCCCCAAATATTTCCACTTAGCCAAATGAGGTATTTACTTAATGGTGCTGGGGGAAAAAGGAAATGTAGGGAAAAGTTCTATAAACTCACCAAAAGCTCCATTTTCAAAGGCAATGTCTGAATCTCTTTTTAAATAAATGACAATTCATTCTCTGTTTACTTTAGGTAAAGAGAAAAATTCATTGTGGAGCACTCATTTTCGCAAGTTAATCAAGAATATTAGGTCCCAACTGATTCACTTAATAGAAATATAATAGGCATTCCTGCTTGTTTTTAATCTTGCCTAGTTGCAAATGCTAAAATGAACAGCAAATTAACCCTGCCTTGGAAGGAGATCCTTTCACAGCTGATATCATCTCTCTTACGGCTTGTAAACATTCCAGGCTCCTTGTCAGTACTTCGCTGCCTTTCACTCCTTTCCCACAAAAGAGAAGAGGGGCAAAGCGCCTGACTACATTTCACTAAAAAATAGAGGAATAGTTGAATTCTAAAGGGAGTACTGCGTGTCAGCTCTGCTGTGTTTCCTAGCAGAACAAAATATTACAATAGTGTCAGAGAACAATGTAGAGCTAAGATTGGGGTGGGGATGGAGGGGCGGGGGTCTTTTGCAGCTTGGGAGGCCGGGGGGTGGGGGTGTTTTGTTTTGTTTTGCTTGTGCTTTACTAGCCATTCCCTTCATGGCTCCTTATGAACTACTGTACAAGACAAGATAGTAAGACAAGGCCATTCAAGTTCTATAATCAGATATAAAAGATTTGCAAACAATTTGAGATATTAAAATTGTTCAGTGATATCAGAACTAGCATTAGAACTCTAAACAGGAAAAAAAAGCTGTAATATTTCATAACGTATGTAATCATGAACAAAAGCCTTTCAAAAAACTATTTTCACTGTGCTAAAGTAACAATCTAGACTTGTTGTAAGTATGTTATTCTTACAAGTAGTTCGCAGTTATTCTTGAAGGCAAGCCTTGGAGTTTCCTTAGCATAGTGCTGCTGGGGAAAATTTTCAGCATGTCCATCTTCATCTCTAGCCTGAAGGGAAATATAATGGCCTATTTAGGGACTTACAAATAATGGAAGAAAAAATAGCTAAAAGCATAACAGCTCAGATCATTAAAACAAACGGGAATCCCAAAATACAACATTATTAAGAAATTTGTTTAAATACGCAGTACACCTTTTAGATATGAGAACTTGGGATGCTGATTGTTACATAGTTTAGGCTGAACATGCAAATTCACTGTGGTGTAATAATTAAAACAACAAGAGACAAACCCAAAATGAAATATTTGAGCTGGAAATTGTGAGCACTTAAGGGTTTCAATTTACTTCATTGCATTTTTCAGGATTACATTACATACGTACTTGTTTAAACTTTTTTTTTTTTACATGCTTAAGCAATTCCTAGATAACGTACCTCTATTTTCATTTTAACAGCAAGGCTATTACAAATAGCTTTTCATACTCATAATTTACATGTAATGCTATTAGAGATAAGTGGATTCTCCCTCCATTTTTAAGTAAAGCTCTGAAAAGAGCAATCATCTAACAAGAACAATGATTCTTCAATCAAATGTGGTAAAATATTTAATTAAGAAGATGCATTAAAAGTTACTGGTTATTTTGATCTACACTGTCAATTAAGAAAGCTGAAGTTTAAATGGAGACATTAACAGAGCCCATTAGCAATATTGCTTGCATATAGTATTTTCCTTCTAATCTACAACATTTTCTGGTTTAGAGTTAAAGCAAAAGGGAGTAGTAGGTGAAAGAAGGAGTGTCAGCAACACACTCATTACACCATTCATTTGGGTGACACTTGCACTCTGTTCCGCTTTCATCTCATCTAATCCCTGACTGTTCACTCTTTCTCAGCCTCCTAAAATTCACAGCTGAGCTGTCTCCTTCACATATGGCTTGCATATAATTATGCATATTCCATTTTACACTGCATTAAAATGATGAGCTTCTGGCTCCATGCCAGCTTATTTAAATAGGCCCCCAATGAACTAGGGGAAAAAAAAGAGGAACACAGGAAAGCCATACAATAAGCAGCAGGTAGCTCAGTCTTCTGTCTCTTTAGATAAAACGTATGTCGGCTGCAAAAGGAACAGCTGAGAACTACCTGTTGTGATGTATGGACTGGGGGAAGGGGGAAGGAGAGAGAAAAACAATGAACACACATCTATGAAGCTATGACAGCACTTACATATTGTTCTTCCTTAATGTAGTGTGAACTGTCTGTTTTCATGTGTCATAATCAGAGCTCTGAGAAATTTTTCTTTTTAGCGTTGGCATTTATGAAAGATATTTGCACCTTGTAAATTCTATAACTTGTTGCTTGTCTTCAAATAAGCTTCTGGCCCTCTTTGTGGAGGTGGAAGGTGTTTGGGGTGTGAAAAGGGAATGATAGGGTTAACAATATTGACGTTTTTAAAAAGCATCTATACCTGGTCCAAAGCCCACTGACTCCAATGGTTTCTGAATCAGGCTCCTAACTGTAACTGTGGTGTGGACACTAGCAGACTTCACTTCCCAGGAATGTTATCAATTTAAAATTCACTCATCTGTCTGAAAAAGTTTTACAAATAATATCTAAGATAACTATGGCATAACTGTCATTTGTATTACAATATGAAGGGGAAAATAACTAGGTTTGTTTACTTTGTATATTTCACAGCACTTTTGTTTAATCTATTGATCAGTTTCCTCTTTTGTCTGTGAAAATCTCTCACACACCAACTAAGGACAAAGATTTTTTTTTTATTTTTTTTAAGGAAAATGTGATTGTAAAAGCACAAAAAATTGACAGGGGACTCAAGCAGGTGAAGTACCTGAAATTACTTTTAACTCATTTTTTAACTGACTAGATTTCAGTTCACTATGTCTCTTTTATCTCTTCCCTTTAAGAATGAACTCTCCCACACACCCCATACCTTTACCCATCCTGCCTTGTGGAACACTAAGCAAGTCCAGGTTAGACTGTGTTGTGTACCCTGCCTTTTCCCTTTTTGAACACATGCGTTGTCCTTCCCTCTCCTTCTCCCACCCCAGAGGAAGTAGGATTTAATTAAGGGCCTCTAGCAGGCCTTATGCTCATACCACTCTTCCAAATAACCTCAAGTGCAGCTGGGAGACAAGTTTCTATACAAATGCCCCTCTCAGAGTGGAATTTGAGCTTGTCAGCTTTGTGTCCCAAAGCAGCAGTATAGGGCTACTGACTAAGTCACTAGCTTTCCACCCACTCTGTCAAAAAAGAAAACTTATGAGAGCGAAAGAGAGAGATCTGTAGGTACCAGGCAGATATCATGTAAGGCTCTGAAATGTTACCTGGCTTCCACTGAATACAAGTTACACTGTATCTAAAGATATTGCTTTGTAACAGCCTGTACATGACAGTGTACACATTCTAGCTTGTCAGTGACCTTCTGTAGACATGTACTACTACGATCTGTAAATACTGTACAAACACACACCTTATAAAGCTAAATAGAAATTTGTGTTTATTGTGTGTGTGTGTGTGCGCGTGCATGTCAAAATATACAGTCAAACCCTATTTCACCCTGCCCACCTAACCAAAATTGCCACACAAGCTGATGGCCATGCACTGCCTCCCCTATTTATCCAAACTTTGTTTTATCCAATTTTGAATGTCTCTGACAACTTGTTGGGCAAAATCTACATGTACCTATACTCACAACAGTTTAGCTGCATGATTTTATCATTTATGATTGTGGTAAAAGTAAATACAATTCAACTGTCTACATCCATATTTAAAAATTCTTATTCATAGTGGTCAGAACTATTTCTCCATACCCAACCTACTGTGCATGAATCCATCTCTAGGTTCTATCTGTTGCAAATTACTTTTAAAAGGCTACACTAATTTTCAGTGTTGTGGTTTTTTTAATTAAAAAAAAAGTGGCACTGAGTTTTGTTTTTTGTGCCTCTCGCTCACTCACAGTTGGAACCATTTGACAACCACCTGTGACAGCCACTCTGACAAAACAGTGAACGGAAGGCAATTTTTCTCGGTCACCTTTCACAAACATATGCCTGTGAGTTACAAATGGCTAGCAGGGTGTGTGCAGGCAAATACAGAAGATCAAAAACTCTTGTATTTTCCAAGTGGCCCATTGAGATCCCTGCTCCCTATCTTTTCTTCTCTTTTACTCCCCTACCATGATTCTCAAAGGCCAAACTTCGTGCTGACCTCACAGTGAAGCCAGCTCCATTGCACTGACCATATATTCCTCAAGAGACCATTAGTGCCATTCCATGCTTCATGGGGGAGGAGTTCTCCCACAGTGACTAAGCAAAATACCTTTGCAGCCCTCCTAATCTTCCTTTGTCTAGGCTGGGCAGGGACATGGCACTGCCACCACATAGCCAGAGTAGCCTATCGGAATCCACATTAGTAACAAAAGGAAGACCTTCAGCTTCCAGAGAGCCCTGGAATCTTTAACTTCCCCTTGAGTAAGTCTCAGAGGATGCATATGCACAGTAACACTGGTCATTGCAGCATCCCTGTGCTGACCTGATAGCACGGTGTATGATCACATATCCTGGAATAGGTCTTAAGAATACTGTTCCCGAACCAAATGTGCAATAAGAGAAGTCATATTGCTATATGTAGTACCCCACAGCCATGCACTGTGCGTAATGCCATTGACTTGCGTTGTCTGAAATAGGTTTCTCTGTAAAGTTTTTAACAGCTTGTGAGTATTTTTAAAATTCAGGATACAACTTTTTTTTTTTAAACAGTGGGTGTGGGGTGATTTTCTTAGTTCTATGTTGTGTCCACTCGAGTATTGTGCAAGTTACTTAGGAAAAGAAGTAGCAGTAAGCCATATTCTTTCAGTCCCAGGGAAAGAAACTATATAACTCACTCGAGGCTGTCTCTCTTAACAAGCTGGAACAACAGCAACCTGCAGAGAAATTTTCTCCTCCCCAAGTCACTGGAATTTCTGCATGGATATTTGTTTCTACTTGACCTTATTCTTAGTGCAAAATTCTCTCCTTGATCTACAGAGCAGAGCTCTTATCCATGGTGTAGGGTTTTTGTTTTTGTTTTTTGCATACTCCCTTAGTCTTCAGAGAGGAAATTTGTCCTTACCCAAATTATTTAGTATTTAAATGTAAGATTTTCAAAAGTGCCTAATCACTAAATGCTCTCAAGTGTGTTAGGTGCTTTTTTGAAAATTTTACCCATAAATATTATAGGGAACAAGGCAGGTCATGCTGAATTATTTATTAAACTGGGTTTATTAAAGTTAACGGCCTTCTCTAAAGTAGGACAAAGCTTATAAGAAAAATACACAAAAATCGCACAAGCTAGCCCATTAAAGTGCAGTGCTATTTAGCTAAATATGCTTCAAACACCTGGTTGTTAAGGACAATAGCAAATATCTCAGTAACCCAAACTCATAGAATATTTGACTACTTGCATAGTCAAAACTTGCAGTCCAATTCCTGTGAAATGCCCTTTCAAACAGATGGGCCATCCCAATGTGACAGTTACATCCAAACACATGATAGATGTGCATGATTGGATGTTTCTGGTACGACAATCAGCTGGAAAAGTTTAACAATGCTGCTGTTTAAGTTGCTATACTTAGGTTTCAAAATTAACATCCCATTAAGATGAATTTCCCCTGTTCATCTCAGTCCTGGTACTGTTGTTTCAGTCAGTGTGACCACAGATCCAAAAGACAATAGGGCTGCCATTTTCATTGTGAAGGTTATCGTTTCTACCAGAAGGACATGGAGCTCCCTCTCCCCCCTCCCTCCCAAAGTGTATCTTATGAAGAACACAGAAAAACTTTCAGGAAATCCACAGTTAGATGCTAAACCTTGAGATGTTATAGTCCTCTGGATTTCTATTGTCCCAGCTAATCAGTTATCATTATGGTTCCTCTACTCACTTCAACCAGTAATGGAAAAAATAGTTCTCCACTTCCATCTCTGGATATTCACTCCATAAATATATTAGTACACTAACTAGCTAAATTGGGGCCTCACCACAAGCCCTGACCAAGGCACAGCCCCAGACGCAGACCATGGACCACAGCGAGGACTATAATCCGTAGAACATATTCCGTTATTTCTGTAATCATGGAATAAATGGACAAATATTGCAATCCCTATTTAGGGAAAACTCCCACCAATGCTTCAGGGAGTTTTGCCGCAATAAGGCTGCCGGATATTGCCCAAACCACAGAATGAGGCAATAAACCACATTCTTTTTTTTTAAAACCTTTTGGCCTTCTCACCTGCACTCTGCCCATAAATCCATCTCTGTTGGTACTAGTCCTAATATTCCAAACCTCTCAGCACCTTTCAGATAGCCACTGTGTCTTTTTAAATAGGCCACCAAATTGTTTAATGAATTCCCCTAAAAGTCAGATTAGTGAAAAGCAAGGGTTGCAAATCACACTTTTAATAGTCAGTCCTGGACTAGTTCTCAGATCTGTTTTCTTATGGCCGCCTCAGGCTAGAAATAAAGGCCCTATTAAATAGTTCCCAAACTGCGGTCTGCGTGCCACCAGTGGTCCTCTTAGCAATTGCTGGTGGGCTGTGGAGAGCTGACTGGTCACATGATGCTAACTCCCCTTTTTTCCAACTGCTGAAATGCATTAAAAGACAGCTAAAAATACATTACTTTCCTAATGTTATTTTTCCATGTAAGCAACTGCTGCAGTCGCCACAGGAATGTTATTTGGTCGCCAAGGAGAGGAGAAGTAGTCCAGGAGACAATCCCTCTACTAGAGGTGACTGGCAAAGGAAAATAGAAATTGGGTCTGTGCCCTTTTTTTTACTTCTTTATGATGCATTAAGAGAGGGGAGGCCAGAAAGGGTTCTCCTGATTTTCCACACACCCCCCCTTTCTGCTTATTTTTTATATTAGAAACTCAGATGATGACATCAAGGGAATAGTAAATTGTTGGGGGACATGTCCACACCCGCCCCCCTCCCATGATTGTGCCTGTGCAACTGGAGAGAACCTACACACAATAGTTTGCTGTCCAATAGGCACAGCCTACTTTGATTTCACTGGCAGGCATGGCAGCCAGGGGCAGCACCATGGGTTCCACAGCTGGGGAGGGCTTTCTGATCATGTAGGAGCTATGTGGTCACCAAGGAGGCATAGAGGTGCCTTCAAGATTCAGTTCAGCTTTGCAGCTGCGAAGTCCAAGTAGATGGTGCAGTTCGAGCCCTTAAGGCACCTATGGCAAAACTTCAGTCTATCTCTTGGTAAAATTTGTTTAGTGTTTTGGGATCATCTGATAAATAGTGGTTTACAAACATCACTTCTTAGCAGAGATGGATCCAAATCAAAACCATGGGTGTAGTTTTTGGTGGGGGGAGGGCACTGCCTCCCCAAACTGCAAGTTTCGGGCAGGTGTAGAATTCCCCTCCACCCCCACCCCCAGTGCAGCCCCACTGGCCTGACTGGAGCTGCTCCCACAAATACAAAACTCAAATGACACCATCCTGTTTCTCTAATAGCTAAAAGCAAATACCAAATCTGACCACCCCAACACTTAGGAGAATCTGGGTTCAGAAATGGATTTAAAACCCCTAAGTTGGGGAGTTCTGGAGCATAATAGTTTTGGTGAGGATACAGGTTAAGGAGCCAGAGGCCTGGCATGAGGTTATTATTAGTAAGAAACTGGAGAAGCACATCATTAGGAACTTTCCTTTCCATTACGTCAACATACGAAATACTGTCTGATTTTGAAAAGGCCCTGTGTGTTAAACAGGCAATTCTGCTAAGAAAAAAATGCCCCAGGAAAATATAATATTGTGTGACAAAGGAGACAGGGCTGTCCTGTGAAATAACAGGATAATAACTGTTTCTGAAGTAATCCCCATCAAAGTGATCTCAGCTAGTAAGGAGCATAATGTTCACTTTCTGACAAAGCTTGAGCACGTTTGTTTTCTCTGTGCTTGAAAATCTAATAAACAGTTAATTTGTTTGTATGATCAATAAATACAGATGCCCCTGCAAGGGCTGTGGCTCATAATGGTATCCTATTGTGCGCTGAATTTTTTCAGTCACATTTTTCTGGTGTGACATTATCATCAGCCTATATTTAAAATGCAAGCTCTAAGCCCCATTGTAATGCAAACAACATTATAACTGAATCAGGTAAGAAGAGGTAATAACAAATCACTCTAGTGTGCAATGAAATCATACCTTTCATCCCACTACACTTTAAAGAGCCAGTCAAGACCTTGACAATGAATGAAGGACTCAACCCTCTGGATTCATTACTTTTTTTTTAATGTCTGTTTCATATACGGTGTACATAAGCAATTACACTCCACAGGTTTTTGACTCAGGATTTTCTTTTATAAATTATTTATAATACTGTACTCTAACAGAATCTTCCATCTGATGATCTAGAAGCACTTTATGAACATTAATGAACATCTTTAGTGTCACAACATATCTGTAAAGTATGAAGTACTATTCAGCCAAGTCCTGAAAGGCATCGAGAACCTACTGCTCTGATGCCTAACCTGTCTTGAGTTTTGTTCCCGTAGTCTAATTTTTGTAGATGAGATAACTGAAGCACTGAGAGGTTAAGTAACTTGTGTTTACAAGCAAATCAAGGCAGAGCAAGGACTAGAGCCCATACCTCTGTACTACCAGTCCTCTGCTTAATCATGAAACTCCCTTTATGTTTTCAAATGAAAATCCTCTGTTAATGAAGTAAACCTAGAGAAACTCATTTCCCCTTTAAAATCCAGGCACATCCCATCTTTTTCCTTTCTCTACTGGATATTAAATAGGCAGTTTCTGTTATTACTGACTTATCTAGGGCTGTGCTAATCCTGTCCTGACAGTTCACGGTATAGTGATATATGAGAAGTGTTCAGGTGGCGGACACAAAAGCTAATTTTTTCAAACCACACAAACCTTGACACATATCATACATTGTTTATATCCAATGCAGAATCTTCAAAGAATAAATATTACAACAACTACATAACATCGGGATAATTTGAAATAAATTTTGCTTATTGCCCCTGTGAACATTTCTTGGTCAAGTCACAGCTACGTGGGTCTTTAATAAACGAGAGGCTATTCTGTTGATCTGATCTCTGATTAACGATAGGCCCCATTGAGAGACGGTAATGGACTGTGCCTGACAGTTATTGCAGCATATTCACTGTCGGACTAAAATACAGCTAGAACACAAATTGAAAATATACTATATACTTCCTAGCAGATTCTATCTTTGTAATGACTAGCTAACTCCAATGTAGCCCAACGTTCCTAAAAATCTCTCTCTTTCTTTGTGTTTCGTATTTATTTTACTTTATGAGATAAAAGCTTTCTTGAATTTATTTTGTGTGGTTCATTGTCGGGGAACTTGAGTATTCCTTTCAATTGATCCCATTAGTATAAGGATTCCAGAATACAGATAAGATGCTCTTATACAGAGAAAGCAAACACTTCCAATTAACCTCCCATAGAAAAGGGGGGGGGCGGGGACATAAAAACAACAATAAGGGGGGGGAAATCCCTCAGATGTTGGTTATGGTTAGCTGAGGCCCATGAACCAAACAAATCACTGTCTCTAATGAATTTGTTTCAATATAACAGCTTCTCACAGGACTGTAAATATTGAACTAGCAACAAACAGTTTCTCTGATCATGATGTCACATACAAGATTAATCAACTTGACTAGAGCATAATTATTTATTTATTTATTTATTTATTTATTTTAGCAATCCCTAACTGATTTAATGAACTCTTCTCCCCACTGGCTTTTATAGACTAGCCATGATCAAGGTACCATTACTATAAACCTTCACCTCCTCCCTCACTGACAGCTCATCTTATTAGCCTCACAACAGTCAATATCCAATTAAGGGATACCAAATTTGATCAATGGAGAAGATAACAATGAGCCTTAAAGACTCAGTGGCCTTTTTTAATTCCCGTCTTTTGTATTGTACAAACATTTCCATGCTCTAAATAGGCCTGGAGAGGAAAGAAAAGGCCAAATCTGGGTGGTAAAGCCCTTCCCTAAATCTGTTGTTCCTGTAGGCTACTACTTCATAAATGTTAAGCTGTGATTAATGCTATGTGTATGTGCGTGAGGGAGATAGACAGGGAGAAGCATTTATTCGCTTCCGTATCTTCCATAGTCTTTCTTTCAAAGTGTGACAATGTGAAGCTGTGTTTAAATAAAAAATAAACTTGTGACACAACTTACGACATGCTACTTGGTCCATTAATACATTCAAATCTAGGGGCGATAACATTTAATAATAATGATAATTTTAAGATCTCCAAGAAGGGATGAACATTCTAGGGCGGGGGGACCTAACAGGCAGGGAGCTTAGCTGGAGGGATAGAGGGGGAAAGCTTCAGGACAACCTAAATTTAATCTCTTAGTCTTTCTGAAGATGATGAATGGCTGTAATAAAAGATGGGACAGTGGCAGTTATAAGCTGCAATAAAGTAAAATCTGATTGGAGGTGAGAGACATTAATTACAATGCCAGACAGCTGAACTGGAGGTGAAGGACACAGGTCATCATTATCAACACTTGCTTTGATTATGTACCTTTAGATTACAATTCATTTTTGATCCCTTCACTCTGAGTTCTATCTTTAAAGGCAATGAAGGTTGGTATAGCAGATATAAGGCAGCCTGTCTTTCCAACTTTCCCTATCTTCCTTAAAGTATTAGTTATTACCATGTGCGGCATTCATGCTGACAAATAGGACGTAACTTAACATGTCCAGTGTCTTCCTAGAACTATGCAGAAATTCAGTTCTGAATCAACAGTAGCACACCTGTGCTTTCTACTATCCTCTGCCACCACGTGCAATGCTGCAACACAATGTTACCTGGCAAGATGTCAGCAACATATACAAGGCCCAAAAAACCAAGAAGAATGGCCATCCAGATTCATGAGAAGGTGGATAGCAAACTAATCTTCTTAGACAGTGAGAGGTGACTGTGAACTTTATCCTCCGACCATGTCATGGGATTTTCTTTTTGTTGCACATGAATTAACTTTGCCTGCCTGACTTTGAGTACTGAAATATATTGGGCAAGGGCTAATGTTTTCAATGCTGTGCACTGGTATCACAGCAAAAAAACAAAAAACAAAATAAAAAAACACAAAAAACCTCTACTACTTTAATTCTCAAAGATGTGCTCACAGATGGAAATGCTTTTGCTGGACCAAAGGGATAACCTCAAACACATCTACCATCTCCTCTGTCTCCCTCCTCGACTCTACCCTTTTACTTGCCTTCACTGTCTCTTCCCTGAACTTTCCTCCTCCTACATGTCCCCTACGTGACTGACTAATGCACATTTCTTATCTGTGGCCGCCCCAGACTCTAATTCACAACTCTGCTGCATGTCTCCACCTATCTACAAATAAATGTGTCCATATCACCCCTGCGCCAGCCAACACCTCAGGTTCCTCATCCATCTCAAGGTTCATTTTGAAATGGCGCTCTCTGTTTTTAAAGGCCTCCAGGAGTTTGTTCCAGCCTATCACTCATCTGTATTTAGTGCCCGCCCAGCCCCCTCTAGTTGTCTAATATCAGCTACCTTTCAGTCCTTTCCTACACACTATTACCAGTGATGTAATAGCCTTGTCCTCTGCCACTCCTGCTCTCTTCAGCTTCTCCCTCTTCAAATGTAATCTTACAACATACTTTCTTTCTTCCTAGCCTACACTTGTCATTGCCCCTCTCTCCTCCTGTCCTAATGCTTTAATTTATTCATTGAGTGGGGCAGGTCAGGTCTGGGACATCTGGAGCAATGGCAGATAGTTTTATGGTGCAAGGGTCTCTTTAGGCCCAAGGAAAGGAATCAGCCCTGTCTTCTTCAACACAGGCCACGCAGCAGCAAAGAACTGTTTGGTAGCCACTAGTGAAGCCCTCATGCTCCTCCAACTCCTGCTGTGCAGGGGATAATGGCTGTGGGATCCACATAGAAGCTGGTCCACTGACCTCAATCCTATTCCCCAACTGACCCCTGCCTCACCCTCTAAAAACCTATTATGTAGGATGTTGAGCAGGAGTGCAAAGTCTTTTCATGGGTTCCTGAATCCTAATCCTGCCATATTGCACGATAGCTTCACAGCCTGCGGCTCCTGTAGTTAGTGCAGGAAATACCGGAACTTTGTGTCTTACTTTAGGGTAGATGTGAAATGACATCTCTGTCTAAGGAGACTCCATAGAGACCTGTACAGAAATGTAGCCTTTCATCCTCTATGCTCGGTACAACGTGTTTCCCATTATTTAGCTGACAAAGCACGTGGCCATTGTCTTTGGTTATGTTATGTATGAAAGTAGCAGGTTGCAAGGCTAATGAGAATTGAGTTAGAATCATAGAATATCAGGGTTGGAAGGGACCCTTAGTAGGTCATCTAGTCTAACCCCCTGCTCAAAGCAGGACCAATCCCCAATTTTTGCCCCAGATCCCCAAATGGCCCCCTCAAGGATTGAACTCACAACCCTGGGTTTAGCAGGCCAATGCTCAAACCACTGAGCTATCCCTCCCCCCCCGTGTTGCTGTCACTGTACAAAAACAGAGCAGCATCAAGCAAAGAATCAATTCTAAGTAAATCCTTTAAGCAAAATGCTACTCTTGAATGTTGTCTCTAGCTGATGTACCCAGCAGTATTTTCTATTCCACAGCTGACTCCACCAAAAGCTAGAGGGCTGTTCTCATTACTGGCTCCCATCCTGCATACCAGAGATATAGAACTGGAATGGGCCTCCTGGGTCACTGAGCCCCAGTCCCTTATCCTATACCTCCATCCACAGACTTATCATCCACCATCTTATAGCTGGTTACATTGTTTGCCCCCACAACTCCTATTGGAAGGCTTCTCTGATAGTTAGAAATCTTCTAATATTGTGGGTACTGCCTTTTTCAGAGAGGGAAATGGGTGTTGCTTCTTGTTGCTTTGGAGCACACCTTAAAGACTGTGGCTAAAACTGCTGTAAAGTGAATAAAGCCTCTCTTTTCCTTCAGGGTAGCCATCAGTAATTCTATGGTTAGACAAAGACTGATCCAGCAAGATAATCACTGTGCTAGAGAGAGATGTTCCGCCTGGACATATGAAGCTTCCAGCTGACACTGGAATTTGCCCACGCGTCCCTGTGCTAGCACTCACAGGACTGCTGGAGTGATGTTAATATGGGCTGGTGGGAAGGGAGGGGTGTTATGGAATTTGTCTCCTTTTCCTCCTCAGAATGGGAGCTCTGGCACTAGAATTATAATCTAAATTAATTCCATCAAACCATGCAATTGACATTGTCAGTTTACTACTGACATCCTAGTAATCCTGTCTGTGTAAGGCAACTTTTTTTTTTGTGGGGAGGGAGAAGGAACAATTATTTGTCTCCCTTGCATTGTTTCACATATTAATTGTTAGTAATATTATTCCTGTTATCCTAATTATGTGTATTTTCATCACTACATTCTACTTAGAATTAAACCATTATTACACAGACCTCTATTGTTCCACCTGGTTTAAAATGCTGATGCTGAATCACTGGCTTTGGAGCTGATGGAAGTGGATTACATGTGAGGAAGAAGGTGAAAGACCTGATGGGACCACTGGCTGTGAAAAGAAAAATACAGGTGCCTCTCCAACAACTGACACACCTCACAATCTGCAATGGCAAGAAATCTTATGCAGCCAACGCAAGGCTTTAAAAATCAGACTCTGTAATCCTTTGAAAGCAGCAAGGGTTTCTTTTGAAGGTCTAGGTCACATGCCTGGCAATACCTCATATGGTGTGTCTCTTTTGCCATTTGTTTATTTGCTTCTGGCAGTTTTGGCAGTGAAGTATCAGAGTGAAATGCACACCACACTATACATATGGTAGGAAGAATCTAGTGCATCAGTTGAATGCATACTGTACTGTATACACATTCTGTTTTATCTCTGAGCACAGCTGTGCTGTAAAGGCTTACAAAATGTGAAGCCTTCTGTGCAGCAAAAACATCGACTAGAGAAGCTGGCCTATAACTTATTAGGCTGCAACACAAGCCAAAAAAAGCCAGAGCTAAAGCTGACAACTCCTGGCACTGTGATTAAAAAGTACAATGGCTTGAGCTAAAGAGGGGGTGTCAGCCTTAACTTTGTGTTTTGGGCTTTTGGTGGTTTGGGTCAAAAATGTTAGATTATTTTGTGCCAAGAAAACAATCCACAGGCCCAGCCCTTGGCTTCCAGCTAGAGATGTGCAAACAAATATGCAAATTATTCCCCAAGTGTCCAGCCTGAGTTGCCAGGCTGTGTGCTCTGAGAGGGGTTTCAAGGAGCAGGTGGGGGATGGAATCTTCCCCAAAAAGCAGCAATGGATCTATTCCATTCCTGCTCCTGTAGGTCTGAAGCTCCCATGGCTCCTGCTACCCCGGCTCTGTGGGCTGAAGTCAGTGGGAGCGTACAGTGGGAAACAATCCTGCACTGGCTGGACTGAACAGATTTTTCCATCTGTTATTTCTGTGAACTTCCAGCAAGAGCAATTTATTTTAGTTTGTTTAGCAGATTAATATTGATTTTTTTTTAATCTATTAACTTTTGTAAAATAGTCCCGGTTTCACAGAGTGGGAGTGATCTGAAAATACACGGCTAATTGCTTCACATGTTCTAGGAAGGCTCAGTTGTTGAAGGGTTTTTGGAGGAGATGTGGGCTCTTACCCTCCAGGTGTCAATTCACAGCACAGCTGTTTCTATTGTGAGAAAGCTCACTGAAACTTAGGGATTGTCTACTCTACCACTTTTGTCAGTATAACTTCTCCAAGCCTCCTTAGATGACAGAAATGTATTTGCATCACTTAACTGGCTATTCTCACAAAGTCTCTCAGATACCATGGTGACCAGTGCACTCTATATGCTCTCCTTCTCTGCTCCCTCAGTTTTCTTCCCTGTTTTTTCTTCCTTTTAGAGGGAACTGTCCCTTCTCTAATTCTGATTGCAATTAAAACTAGTTTCATTAGCTACAGTACCTGTTTTTTTTAATCACCTTAGTTTACTCCTAACTCTATCTTGTTGGCTTTTATGAAAGCATGAAGTCCATAATTGCAACCCACTATCAGTCACAACTTGTGACAAGTGGAATGAGTAAAATGTATATAATACTAGATCTATAGAAAGGAGAATATGAAAATGGAAGCAAATAAAACCTTACAGACTTCATAAAGATATATAATTTCTCTCTTTAATTGGCACACAGAAGAGGATGTTAGAGGTAGGGGGTGGAATTTATTCCATTGTTACGAAGAATTGTTTGGGAAACGAGTCACCTCTTAACAGGTTAAAACTAGTGTAGAGTTTCTTCAAGAGAGGGTGATGCATCCTAACTTAGATGGGGTTGATCAAATGCTCTAACAGTTCATGAAAGCCTAGATGTTTTGAATTCTCTGTTTGAAAGCTCTGTTAAAGCGCAAAATGGATGGAAAATGGTTTAAGTGCTGCCTGCTGTAGCAGAATCCCTGTGGCAAGTATAAGAATGCCTAAGAACAAAGCTAAAAAGAGAACCTTTAAACCACACTTGTTGGATCTGCCTAGATCAGACCAGATGCCATCTTTTTCACTTCCTTGCTCACCTTCACACTCACCAGTTACCCAGCACAGAGCTATTCTTTTCATATTCCCACTACAAAGAAGGATGCCTGAGATCTAGTCCTCTGCAGAAGTCAGACATAGCTCAGTGGTTTGAGCATTGGCCTGCTAAAACCCAGGCTTGTGAGCTCAATCCTTGAGGGGGCCATTTAGGGATCTGGGACAAAAAATCTGTCAGGGGACAGTACTTGTTCCCGCTAGTGAAGGCAGGGGACTGGCCTTGATGACCTTTCAAGGTCTTCCCAGTTCTAGGAGATTTGCATATCTCCATTTTTTTTTAATTATTATTTTTTTAACTCACTAATACAATTGACAGGCTTGATGGATGAACAGAGAAAAGTGAGCAACAGCTGGAATCTGCTGAGTCTAAAGTCACTTCCTGTGAGAAAGCCCATCAGGAGGATAAATCTTACATGCAATCCTTGAAATTATGAGTTTTTGCAAGACTGAGAGAAGGCTTGGAAACCAAGTATAGCACATGTTCAAAATAATCAGGTTCCAGGTTCCCCCTCTAGAGCAGAAGGCACAGATCTTAAGGAGTTTGTCAGCAAGACCATACAGCAACTTTTGATTATTAATGTGGAAAAACAACCAATATTTCTGGGTGGAGGCTGTACCTTTAGAATTCCTATCAGGAGATCCATTAGAGATGATAAAAGGGTTGCTGCCTTTAGAGTGGCTCTGGATGACAGGGAGAAGAGGGGCAGATTTTTAAAAGCTGCTACACAAAAATAAAGGAACAGAATGGTTTGTTAGCTATGCAAACAAAGCAGAAGGGAAGAGAGCAGTGAGCAAAAGAGCCTTCATTCCCAAGAAACCAATACACAGAGGCAGTGGTTCTCTTCACAAAACCAGCCCAGCTTTCATATTTTAGGATGAAGTCTGTGCAGTGAAACTTCATGAGATGGCAAGGACAAAGGCATGTCCTTCACTCCAAAAGCAAAGCAGCAGACAACTGACTGGAACCATCGGAAGTCTCTCAGGAAGACATTTTAAATGTTGACTAATTTTATAATGTCAGTATCTGAGATGAATCAGTTACAATAGCTAAGATTCTAAGTATATAATGTTTGAAAAATAGTCCTATGTATACTGGCATAGGGCTACTCATATATACCTTCAGGCTCACCACTGACTGCCTATAAAGTGAAAGAACTTACTCAGTGGTGGCCCTGTTGCTTTTTTTGAAAACCCTGAATGGAAAAGGACACGGCTACATAAAGGTAGGTCAGACTAGATAATCATAATAGCTCAGTCTGGCCTTGAAAATCAATGATTAAGAGGTCTTCTAATTAATCCCTGTACTGCTAGGTATTGTATGCTCTACTACTATCCATTTTATATCGGGTTCCATGATCACATCGTAGCCTGGTCAGTGGGTGACAAAGGTTTAGCTATGACTGCACCTAAGGTGCGGAACTCAGTCTCACTGGGCGTTTGCCCCAGACCATCACTCCCCCCTTTATTTTTTTCAAAGTGTTTACAGTCTTCAGTGTTTACAGTATTTATAGACCCTGGACTTCAGAAAAGCAGACTTTGACTCCCTCAGGGAACTGATGGGCAAGGTCCCCTGGGAGAATAATATGAGGGGGAAGGAGTTGAGGAAAGCTGGCTGTATTTTAAAGAATCCTTATTGAGGTTGCAGGAACAAACCATCCCGATGTGTAGAAAGAAAAGTAAATATGGCAGGCGACCAGCTTGGCTTAACAGTGAAATCCTTACTCCTCTTAAACACAAAAAAGCAGCTCACAAGAAGTGGAAGATTGGACAAATGACTAGGGAGGAGTATAAAAATATTGTTCAGGCATGCAGGAGTGAAATTAGGAAGGCCAAATCACACTTGGAGTTGCAGCTAGCCGGAGATGTTAGAAGTAACAAGAAGGGTTTCTTCAGGTATGTGAGCAACAAGAAGAAAGTCAAGGAAAGTATGGGCCCCTTGCTGAATTAGGGAGGGTACCTAGTGACAGAGGATGTGGAGAAAGCTACTGTACTCAATGCTTTTTTTGCCTCTGTCTTCACAGACAAGGTCAGCTCCCAGGAGGTTGCACTCTGCAGCACCGTATGGGGAGGAGGTGACCAGCCCTCTGTGGAGAAAGAAGTAGTTCGGGACTATTTAGAAAAGCTGGACGAGCACAAGTCCATGGGGCCGGATGCACTGCATCCGAGGGTGCTAAAGGAGTTGGCCGATGTGATTGCAGAGCCATTGGCCATTATCTTTGACAAATCATGGCAATCGGGGGAGGTCCCGGATGACTGGAAAAAAAGCTAATGTAGTGCCAATCTTTAAAAAAGGGAAGAAGGAAGATCCGGGGAACTACAGGCCAGTCAGTCTCACCTCAGTCCCTGGAAAAATCATGGAACAGGTCCTCAAGGAATCAATTCTGAACCACTTAAAGGAGGGGAAAGTGATCAGGAACAGTCAGCATGGATTCACCAAGGGCAAGTCATGCCTGACTAACCTAATTGCCTTCTATGATGAGATAACTGACTCTGTGGATGAGGGGAAAGCAGTGGATGTGCTATTTCTTGACTTTAGCAAAGCTTTTGATACAGTCTCCCACAGTGTTCTTGCCAGCAAGTTAAAGAAGTATGGGCTGGATGAATGGACGGTAAGGTGGATAGAAAACTGGCTGGATGGTCACGCTCAACGGGTAGTGATCAATGGCTCCATGTCTAGTTGGCAGCCGGTATCAAGTGGAGTGCCCCCAAGGGTCGAAGATATTTTGTTCAATATCTTCATCAATGATCTGGAGGATGGTGTGGACTGCACCCTTAGCAAGTTTGCAGATGACACTAAACTGGGAGGAGTGGTTGATACGCTGGAGGGTAGGGATAGGATACAGAGGGACCTAGACAAATTAGAGGATTGGTCCAAAAGAAATATGATGAGGTTCAACAAGGACAAGTGCAGAGTCCTGCACTTAGGACGGAAGAATCCCATGCACTGCTACAGACTAGGGACCGAATGGCTGGGCAGCGGTTCTGCAGAAAAGGACCTAGGGGTTACAGTGGACGAAAAGCTGAATATGAGTCAACAGTGTGCCCTTGTTGCCAAGAAGGCTAACGGCATTTTGGGCTGTATAAGTAGGGGCATTTCCAGCAGATCGAGGGACGTGGTTATTCCCCTCTATTTGGCACTGGTGAGGCCTCATTTGGAGTACTGTGTCCAGTTTTGGGCCCCACACTACAAGAAGGATGCGGATAAATTGGAAAGAGTCCAGCGGAGGGCAACAAAAATGATTAGGGGGCTGGAGCACATGACTTATGAGGAGAGGCTGAGGGAACTGGGATTGTTTAGCCTGCAGAAGAGAAGAATGAGGGGGGATTTGATAGCTGCTTTCAACTACCTGAAAGGGGGTTCCAAAGAAGATGGATCTAGACTGTTCCCAGTGGTAGAAGATGACAGAACAAGGAGTAATGGTCTCAAGTTGCAGAGGGGGAGGTTTAGGTTGGATATTAGGAAAAACTTTTTCACTAGTAGGGTGGTGAAGCACTGGAATGGGTTCCCTAGGGAGGTGGTGGCATCTCCTTCCTTAGAGGTTTTTAAGGTCAGGCTTGACAAAGCCCTGGCTGGGATGATTTAGTTGGGGTTGGTCCTACTTTGAGCAGGGGGTTGGACTAGATGACCTCCTGAGGTCCCTTCCAACCCTGAGATTCTATGATTCTATGATTCAGAGCTGTTTGATTTGTTGATCTGTTTCATCTATTACTGCAGCTGTATCCTAATAATATCTAGGATGTTTCACAAACTCTTAACTCAAGAGGATCACACAGGGTGTAAGTTAGCATAGAATATGAACTTATTTGTTTAAATGAATTTAATTATTGTCTTTTTTGTATTTATCTGATTTTCAGGGCCTAACTGCACTATGCAGCTAACTGGGTAAACAGTAAAAGATTAATGGAAAACTGGAATTCCCATCCTGAAGAAAATTCTGATGTTTTGACTTGTTTTCATCCAGAATAGGGTTGAACAGTTTGAAATACTGATTTGTTTTTCCCCCCAGAATGAAATTTCTGAAAAATTTCAATTTGGAAATGTCACATGATTCCCATGATGCTTCATGTGCCTCAGTCAGAGGGGAGACTGTAGTGTATCATGGGAGATGTAATCTGGCCAAGGAGCCCAGCCTATAGGGGAGGATGAGGGCATGAAACACCCAAACTACAACTCCTATGAGGTAATGCAGCCTCATAGAAAAATGCAGGCTAGATTGAATTTACTTGAAACAAAACATTTCAGTTCAACAAACCACAAATATTTTGATTTTTGGGTCAAACCAACTTGAAACAATGTATTATTTCAGGAAAATAAAAACATTTTGGCCATTTTCCTGCAGAAAACTACAATTTTTACAGAAGCTTCAGGATCATGTCATTAATGTCCTGCCAAACCAGACCTTCTCAAAGTTTTTCACAGTGTGGACCGCATCTTTGAGTGTGTGTCTGTGGACTCCTTCCCCTCTCAATAGTGATCAATCATTCCTATGGCAATGACAGCCACTGGTTACATTAAAAAATACAATTAGGAAAGTCCTTTAATGTATTTTTAGCTTCATTTAGCGCAATATAGCAGCTGGAAATCAGAAGAAAGACTGTTTCACGTGAAATGCCTGCTCTCTGCAGACTACCAGCAAGTACACCCTATACCATCAGTCATCTACAGGCCATGGGTCAAGAGTCACTGCCGTAAACTACTTGATCTATGCAGCGTCCCTGGTATCTGCCAAGTTGTGGCTGTAGTCTGAGAAAAGGTTCCGTAAAACTGATACTGTGGGTCTTGAATTCTCTTTGCGGTATCAAACTTACTCTGTTTATATGTTTTCTGGGGTTTTGTTATTTTTTTAAATTCTTGTGCCAGCACTGCAAACTCAGTCTGGGCTTTAAAACTCAAGCTGTGTACTTGCTGTTTTTCATTGTTGCCAGACCAGTAATAACTTTTCTGTAGTTTAAATTTTCTAATTCTGTTGATGATGCCTAAGGCAGGAAACAATCTAGCTCATTCTTCCATAGCTATAATGACTCTGCAGTACTCACAGTAATAAAATGTGCTTTGGTCAGTAAAGTAAGTAAATATTACACACAGAGAGAAGCAGTGGCGTAGCCAGGTGCAGAGTACAGGGGGAGCGGAGCTAAAAAAAGGCGCCTCCCCTTGTACTCACCCGGCAGCGCTCCAGCTGTTCGGCGCAGCACTTCAGCGGCGGGTCCCGTCCCTTCATTCGTTCTGGGTCTTCAGTGGTACCCGCTGCCGAAGTGCCACCAAAGACCTGGAGCGAGTGAAGGACCCGCTGCCGAAGTGCCGCCGAACAGCTGGAGCGCCGCCGGAGCGCCGCTGGGTGAGTACTTTTTTTAGCTCTGCTCCCCCTGTAAGGCCGGAGCAAAAAAAAGGCGCCAGAGCAATACATAAATAAATAAATAAAAGGTGCCGCTTCTGCTCAGTGGGGGAGCGGCCAGGGGAGAAGATACATTAAGTAAGAAAATCAAGGTGGGTGAGGTATAGCTTGGTGGTTTGGGGGTGAGAGATAGCTCAGTGGTCTGAGCATTAGCCTACTAAACCTAGGGTTGTGAGTTCAATCCTTGAGGGGACCATTTAGGGATCTGGGGCAAAAATCTGTCAGGGGACAGTACTTGGTCCTGCTAGTGAAGGCAGGGGACTGGACTTGATGACTTTTCAAGGTCCTTCCAGTTCTATGAGATAGATAGGAGGTAATATCTTTTATTGGATCAACTTCAGTTGGTGAAAGACATAAGCTCTCTCTTATATCCTGGGACCAAGACAGCTACAATAACATAGCAAGTAAGAAAGTGCCATTGTTACATCACTTCTCTGGATACAAATTCATTTTTAATAGAAGTAACTTGTCTCTTTCCTCCTTGGAGGAAAAATACTGTACTAAGATCAGCATCAGGAAGGGTACAGGATTAAAACTAAGGATAAGGGAGGGAGTATTTAGGAAGTTCAGAGGTATATTAACTCTCAGAATATACCCGCTATCCCAAAACAAAAACCTGCCATTCAGATCTTGAAATCTGAGACTCCTGGTATGAATTTGAGCTCCGTCAAACCAATCTGGTCTGCCATAACTCTAAAATGGAATTCTGTACAACAGCCGATGAAAACAGGTGGTGAGTGTCCAGTTCAAATTTGTAAGCCGTGGACCATTTTAAAATTCTCATCTTCCCACCCCCACGTTTAAGAATTTCACTGTCAAAAGAAAATGGGCACCTAAGAAAAAATTAACACCTCCATTTTAATTAACATAGCTGAGGCATACACAACATCCATAAATGTTTGTAAGAATATAATACATAGTAAACAAATATAAAAGCATTGTTTTAAACATGTAGTATTTGCTAGTCTGCTACCAAAACACCAGAGCTGTAGCTTATAGAAATAACCTGAAAAATTGCAAAATATGAGATCTGCTTCTTCTCTCACTTAGTTCACTTTTACAGCAATATAACTCTGACTTCATTGCAGTTACTCCAGATTTATACTAGTGTAGAAGTGAAGAATCAGGCACTCTCTCTTTTGAAGAACTGATTTATTTTATTAAACGCTATTTTTCTATCCTGA
Organism: Chelydra serpentina; assembly: GCA_037349315.1. Taxonomy (NCBI): domain Eukaryota; kingdom Metazoa; phylum Chordata; order Testudines; family Chelydridae; genus Chelydra; species Chelydra serpentina. The sequence continues at coordinate 54,927,341 of JBAIAC010000010.1, forward strand.
AATCGCTGGTATTGTGTACTTAGGTGAAATCATTAAGAAACAAGCCAATGGGTCTAGCTAATGATTTCTATTTGAAAGACAGATGTTTTTTGCAGGTATTTCTTAAGCCCGTGGAATACTAGCAGAAGCACTAGGAAATTATGCTGCGCCACTCAAAGCATTCATTTCTATTCACAGAGTATTGGTGTTCTTATTTAAAGAAATAATCCTCACAAAATTGTAATAATTATTCAGTCCAAACAGCCCAAAGCAAATGACACAGTCTTTAGACAGCTGTCAGGGCTCAATCTTCCAAAAGCTTTGATGTTAATGAAACTCATTAAGGGAAGAAATTAACAGAAAATATAATTATTTGTCTTCTTTCAGAAAGCTAAATAGAAACAAAGGGCTTTTTAACCTGACAAGTAATTTGTCCAGTCAAAACTCCCTTTTTTCACTTAGTCTTGCCCACTGAGTAAATACGTCTAAGTTGTTAATGTTGCAGCTACATACAGTTTGGTGTATTGACATGGAAATATTAAAGGAGACTATCCTGTGTTAGAACAGCAGCACTGAGCAGCCCGTCTCCTAGCATCTGCACGCTGTGTGCTTCTACAAGCGTGTGTAAGTGTTCAAGGTAATCAATATGCAGCCTCTAAATATTCCAGGCTAATGAAAGATGAAGGGTAATAAACTCTCTAGAGAAGGGATCTAACAGATAGATCATGACAACTGTTGTTGGTTTGTTTGTTCTGACAGAGTCTCCAACAGAATAAAAAATACCCACACGTATCTTTTCAGATACATGCTAGGTATCTATGTTATCTCTGATTACCTGTCCAGACACACACCAAGAAACATTTTACTGTGGTTATGAATCTGCGTGGAATTGACAGGAGCATGCTGTGATGTAAACTGCTCAGAAAACGCAGAGATAAAACTGACATATCTCACTATACTATCTTCAGTGTGTTCCTTGCACTAAATAGATTGCTGCTTCTGACTGTTTGTTACATTTCAGATGGGCTGGTGCCGCTTTATTGAACCAAAACCCAGTTTGTCTAAATGGGTGCTGGAAGGACTGCAAAAGTGGGGGTGAGGGAAGCATTAAGACATGATTAATATCTGCAGAATGAGGAAAACCAATCACTAATTAAAGCAATCAAAAGGCGCAAATGTGAGTGGCATTGTGACCTGTGCACCATGTTGTAATGCCATTCCCCCATGACGGAGGGTCAGTCAGGCCAAATTTCATTGAGGGGCATTGCAACCTAGTTCATTCAGTCACAATGGCACTCAAATTTGGCTCAGCTTCTCCTCCGTCATGTCAGCAGGGAATGGGCTCTGCTGTTAGGCCACCCAGCTCCAGTCAAGGTCCCGGGAGGACAGCCCTGGGCTCCCTGGGTCTCCTCCTAGTACCCCTGCCAAGTTTGTGTTCTCAAAGGGGGAGGGATGGTCTTGCCCCGCCCCATCCTCCATCTCCAGCACCTATGTCTGTCTGTCTTGTCCTGTATTTGTTCAAGGTGGACACCGGGGTTGAAATCCTGGTCCTTTGAAGCCAGCAGCAAAACTCCCATTAACTTCAGCAGGGCCAGGATTTCAGCCCAGGTGTTCCTTGGAAGGAGTGGCTAGGGAGGAGAGGAAGCAGCTGAAGGGAACAGAAGGTATGTTTAAGAGCCTCTGAGAGAATATACAGAAGGACCAGGAAAGGCATCAGGAGTCATCATAGAAAGAGTTACAGATGGAGGAAGAAGGGTACTGGAATCCATTGACAGAATTTGCAGGCTGAAATTTCCACAGAAATCACTCTGTAATCCCCATATGTCTGCTCTAAAACCAAGCAGACATGATTCATAGTTACATGAAAATGCTTGGTTTTGTTTATTCAAGAATTTGTTTTTATGCTAATGTTGATTTTAAGGGGTAGCTGGTAAACGTGGCAAATAATTACGTTAAAACAAAAAATTACGGGTGATTAAATAATGAACGTAAACTGCATTTGTGATTTCAAGTAGACTGTAATTTAAATATCACTAACAATCAGTAAATGCAGAAGTTAGACCTATACCTATTATTAATAGTGATCTCAGCTGCGCCAACATAAATCAGAAGTAAATCCATTAAAGTCACTGTAGAAAACCCAGTGAGAGTGAGCAGAATAAGGTCCCTATATCCTAATGCTGCATGTGGGACAAACTAGGAAAGTCGGCTTTGCCTGTGCCACAGAAGCCTTTGCTAACACTGCTATTACAGGTTAGTGGCTAGCTGAATTTCAATGAGTTGGGGAAAGCTTTTGGTTTATGCTGTACCCAACTGTCTCTTGTCCTCACATTCTTTCAGACTTTATATTATGTCCTTTTGTCTAGTAAAGCCAGTGAATGGCTAGATTAGGAATAAATTACATGAATCCTGTTGCTGTGTAGGGAAATGGATCAGATAACCCATGAGAGGCTCTTTCTACCCCAAATAAGTGTATGAGAGAGCCACCAGATGAGATACTTAGGAGTAGATGGAGACTCAACATATATCTACTATAGGTCCATAGAGTTAGCAGCAGTGACTTATTTGTAAGGAGGAAGCCAGGAATATAACTCGCCTCTTTCATATACACCACCTGATCCCTGATTCTAAGCAGCCGGTAACTTCTCTGTGGTTGGCACTATCACTTGATGAACACATAACATCATGCTATTTACTTCAGCTTGCAAACTGCTCCGTGGCTCTCCTGCCCCACAAGAATTTCACTAGTAAGCACCCTATTTTTTTTTAATCCACTTTTACTTTTTTTTCAACCTTTGGACCAAATACTAATGTCTTTTCTTTGGTTTCACTCCAAACCTTAATCAGACAAACCTTGTATTGACTTCAGAGTCTGCCTGTTCAAGGTATAAATAAAATCTAACGGCCTGTGTTTTAATGGTGTTAAATAAATAGAACTCCCCTTACAGTCAATAGGAGCTGTGGGTGCTCAGCAACTCCATAAATCAGATCATGAGTTAAGACTTCAGGATTTGGCCCCATACTAGCTACTTCTAATGCTGCATTTGGCAAAAAATATTTCACCTAAATTCCTTTACTATCTGGGCTTGCTTACATTTATTCTATAATGTGTGACACCAACTCATATAACTTTGTAATATTTATTATCTATACTCATTTAATAACTGCATGTACATCACTGAGTTCCCCTTCTCATCTATTTTTCTTCTTTTAAGCAGTACAAACCTAATTTAGCCAACTTTGCATGAATAGGTGTAGAATCCTATGGGGGTGAGGCCTTCATCCAAGATCTTTTTTTTTTAATGTGCTATTGCATTTAAATTATTTGAGCCAGATTCTCCTAAAGCAGTGTTTCCCAAATTTGGGACCCGCTTGTTCAGGGAAAGCCCCTGCTGTGCCCGGCGGGTTTGTTTACCTGCCGCATCCACAGGTTCGGCTGATCGCAGCTCCCACTGGCCGGGCACAGCGAACTGCGGCCAGTGGGAGCCACGATCGGCCGAACCTGCGGACGCGGCAGGTAAACAAACCGACCAGGCGCGCTAGGGGCTTTCCCTGAACAAGCGGAGTCCCAAGTTTGGGAAACACTGTCCTAAAGGCTACTCTAGTTTTATGCTGATGTAACTCCATTGATTTTCTATGGGATTACTTCCATTTTACATGGGTGTAATCTGGTGGAAACTCAGGTCCTTCAACCTTTCTATTTCTGCTAAGAAAAATAACTGGATCAAATATTATATGAGACAGGTGTCTATTGTACACCGTAATAGGTGCAGTACTTGAAAAATACAGGTGAAATGAAAACACATAACACATGGCCTCCTTTATGTCAGTGTTAGCACATATGCTTGATAATTCTATTGTGTCCCACTACTATAAAAGCAGGTGATGTTGGGCAGGAGGGAACAATTTCTGTAAAATCTCAGAGCTACAGTATGTCTGCCAGAAGCTTTGCTTCAATTCAAGGCAGGTTTGAGGATCTAGTGGAGGCTCACTTTGTCACAGCCTTTAGTGCGGTGGGCAGGGACTCAGTTACACGCCTAGACTCTGTCTCATATTGGTGCATCAGCATTGCCAGATATATGCATCCTTTCTGATGGCTTGTCAATCAGTTAAGCCTAAGGATGTTTGTGCATAGTGTTTTAGCAGTGTGGGGAACACTAATCCTGCTAGCTTTATTCCAAAATATTTGCAAATTCTGTAACAGTTGATTATTTATACATTAGCCCTCAGTTTACATTTCTTTCAACTCATAACCATCCATTGTAGATATAATGTTGCTGCTACTTGCTCTGTTAGGCACGAATTAATGTACCAGAGCCATGTAATTTATACATGCTATTGTGTTGAATCTATCTGAATAGAAATTGTATTGGAAAGGCACACCACTCGTTTACCAGTAGATGGAGAGAGAGAGAGAGAGAGAGAGAGAGAGAGAGAGAGAGAGAGTGTGTGTGTGTGTGTGTGTGTGTGTGTGTGTGTGTGTGTGTGTGTGTGTGTGTGTGTGTGTGTGTGTGTGTGTGTGTGTGTGTGTGTGTGTGTGTGTGTGTGTAAAATATATGACTCTGGTACCTTAATTGTACTTGACAGAACAAGTGGCAACAACATTATATGCGTGCCTTTGGTGCCATGGATTAAGGTAACTAGAGCAGCCACCAGCAAATCTTTGATGTGATTGAAATAGCACTTGTTCTGTGTTTTATGAGCTTGCAGGTAAAGTTGATTTGTGTGCATAGAGGAGAACTATGACATTGGTGTAATAGAAAAACCTTTAACTACATGGATATTTTGCAAATACTATTAAAAGGACATCCAAAGAATCAAGGATAAAGGACTGATTTACAAAGTTAGGATCAGCTTGTACATTTCTACCTTTTTAAAAATGACAGACTACTGAACTACCACTCTTTACTGAGAGAGAGTATTACACTGCAGGCAGCTTGTACCACTTAAACATGCCCAATTGCAATAACTGTTATTTGGGAAATAAAGACACAATATTCAGCCTTTTCATAGAATTTCAGAATTCTCAGGTTAAGTTCTAATACATATTACAGAGCTCTCTCTGGCAAGTATTATTAAAGCTGTCATTAAAGACCTCCAAAAGTCATAACTGTGTGACTGAAAATGTTTTCAAATCCTCTTATCCCAAACATAACAAATCCCACTGTTGTTAAATCTGATGTTTTGTGAATTTGATACTACATGGCTTACTAGGGATAGGAGGGGGGGTGGAGAGTTTTAGTGGAATAACACAGATCTACAGAAAGGGAAAAATCAAGAGCACCTCTTGTCTTCATACTGTACAATTCCAGGATTAGAAGGCATAACAATAATGCTAACCAATTACAGCTCTGTCTAGGTCATGTGGTATCTGTAGCAGAAAGAAACAAGATGGCAGATACCCTGGGTTATTTTAATTAATTTAATCATGTGACTAATTGGTCTCTGCTGGGTTTCTGTGGTAACTGCTTCCTAAGTGCTGATGGGCAATTGTGTTAAATGTAGCTTGGAAACTGCACATAGGGTGCAGTGCCGTCTAGAGAGCAAAGGGAATTACACAGCTGTGCTTGGAAGGTGCTCCTGCTGAGGCCTCTGATTATCTAAGAGCAGAATGTTTACAGCTGTACTGTCCTCTTTGCTTCTTTGTAAATAAGTTTTTACATCAGCTTTTTAAAAGAATATGCTTATAATGCAGAATATCTGGAGTCTTTCTTTCTCTTCTGTGTGTAAGTAGACTATATAAACATAGATAATATGTAAACACATGTGCGCAGAGAGTATATATCACTAAAATCAAAAGTATAGCTGTATACAGCACTGTGTATTTAAAACAGAGACTACTTTTATGTGCACAATATGAGACCCCAGAAACTAGAATGTCTTATTATTGGTGTCTGTATTCTCAGGTAAACCCATGTGTGAATCCTGATAGAAATAGATGTGAAGATGCTTTCTCTAACTGCTCCTATGTCTGTTGGAATATTGTCATGAATAATACTTCATCCACACAGATCACACTTAGGATGGAGTTCTGCAGAATGATACAGAATATTGTATAAAACTGGCAAACGTGAAAAGTCATTCCTTGCTTCTTGCGTTGAATTTTGTATCACCATGAATAAGATGTTGTCAGCCTACTGGGTCCAAACTTAAACTCACATCTACTCCTATGATTAATGTAACAATAAGATGATTCATAATAGCCACCTAAATTTGCATAATCTCAATTGCGCATAAGAAATGCCTGTTTAATGGGGCGGTGAGTTAAGCCATGTTAAGGACATAGACAGGAATCTGCTGAAAACCTTAATGGTATTTTGCAAGAAAATCTAGGCAAATGTACCTAAGGCAAAATAATGACTTTCTACACACACAGAATTTTACAAAAATAGTATTTGTCATACTGCATCCTAACTTTGGAATTGCAAATAATCAATTAGGGATTGTAATAAAGTGTGGCATACAAGGGGTGGAAGTTTAGTAGCTACTTTGTGAAGGATGAAAGTGTTGCATTAAGTAAAACAGAAGAGAGAGTTGTTGGAATGGTAGAGGAGGAAAGATATGTGTCATAAGGCTTCCCTTTGTGATTTATTTATTTAAGACCTGGGGCAACTTGCAGAGTAAGAGGCTACTGGATGTTGGTAAAAGTTAACAGAATCTGGCTTTTTTTAAAAACTTAAATGAAGTTTAAATAAAATGTCTTATTTTCCTTTTGCTATTGAAGTTGTGTTAGATGTAGATCACACAGTACCCTACCTCCTCCCCTTGCCTATTAGTCTTCACTGATGACATGAGTCTTTTGGTGAAATCCTGGTCCCATTGACGCCAACGTGAGTTTTGCCATGGAATTCAGCAGGGCCTGGATTTCACGCTTTGGTTTGACGCTATAGCTAGTTATTGATACGCGAGTGTATATTTTGATCTGCAATTTAAATTTAGTTCAGTAAAATTAACTGTAAATGTTTCAAAGAAGTATACCTAAAGCAAATACAATCAGAATTATTTGATTTAGAAACCATATTGTGCATGGTCTAAAAACACTGGTGCAATGACGTTTTGCTAAGTTTATTTATGTGCACTGAATTTTTTAATATTAAACAAATACCTGAAATTCCTGATGCCATAACTTATGAACTGCACCATATTCTTTATTATAAAATGGTAGGCATAATGGAAGTGCCTGCACATTCCACGGGCCTTAGACGTTATACTTGTGCTGAAATATCTAGGCACAATAAGATAGCAGTGAGTTGAAGATTGTGCCTCCTGTTATAACAACATTTACTCAACTCAATGCACAGAGTTTTTGTGAGCCATTTATGTATGATTAGAAGTTATATGAAATAGTTTCATTTAAGCAACAAAAATAAAATAAAAACAAACTTTCCACGGACGTTGTATTAAGTCTACTGCTCCTCCAGATCCAATGTAAAATAAATGAAGCAATTACAATTCATATATTGGGCCAAAATCACAGGTGGCGTAGGCAGGCACAACTTCATTGACTTGAAGAGTTTGTCTGCTTACACCAGCTGTGATTTTGGCCCACTGAATAGGACACTTCTGTTGACATTTGGATTATGTGCACAAAGTCCTTCATGCTTGATATACCATCAGTACAACCGTTCTGATTAGGAACATAGGATTCACCATACTGATCAGATCATTTGTCCATCTCATCTGGCAAATTGCCTCTGACAGTGGCCAACAACTGATGTTTCAGAGGAAGGTGGAAAAATGCCCCATAATCTATTCAGTTGTAAAATGCATCTGGGGATGATCCTGGCAGCAACAACTCCGATGTATGGGATTTGGTTCCTGTTATTGTCTTAGCTAGCCTAGCTATAAATTATGTTAACTGTCATCAATATATTCCACCTGTTTTAAAGTCAACCTCACTACCTAATTTAGTGCCTAATCCAACTCTCATTCAAGTCAATGCAAATACTCCCATTTAATTCAATGTCTTGTGGATCAGGTCTTTCACTACGATGTGTGGCTGTGAATTCCACAGATTTACCTTACAGTCTGGTGAAGTACTATTTCCTTTTCGTTTGCCATATACTACCCCTTTAATTTTCACAGCAGCACAGAAGTCAGAGATAGAAAAAACCATATAGTCAATTTCCCTGCCAATGCAAGTTTGTTCCCTAACGTACATTTTACTGGTGTTTTGTCCATTCCAGTTTTAAACATCCCAAGTGGTGGGGCTTCCCTCAGGACACTATATCACATGCTAATAGATCTAATCCCAATAGCTCAAAATGGCAAAAGACGAGCTCCTCATCTTCTCTTAAACCCTCTGCTCCTCCTTCTCCACTGATGCAGACACCACCATCCTTGTCATTAACCAGTAGGGTGACTAGACAGCAAGTGTGAAAAATTGGGACAGGAGGTGGGAGGTAATAGGCGCTTACATAAAACAAAGCCCCAAATATCGGACTGTCCCTATAAAATCGGGACATCTGGTCACCCCATTAACCAGCCTACCAACCTTGAGATTGTATTTGACTCCTCCCTTTCACTCTGCAGTCAGGTTGCCACCAAGTCTTGCTATTTCTTTCTCTATAATACCTATTCAAATAACCAGCATCCCTTCCTCACTCTCCTACAATTTAATGCTTCACCACACCCTAGTTATCTCCCGTTTAATTACAGCCACTTCCTCTCTGGCCTCCTCAATGTCTATTTTATTAGCCACTATCATCCCCAAGTTAAGCATCACTGTCCAGATTTCTCCCTTTCACTGAATATCAGTTTCACTGTAGTTTTCCCTACATAGTATTAGCTTGCACTTTTCCAAGCTGAAGTTAATTTAGTTGCTTTCTGCCGATATTTATACTTTCTTGAGGGAATTATTCTGTGTCCTCATTTGTGTTTGCAGCTCCTCCCAGTTTAGTATCATCTGCACAGTTTATGAACATGCTGTCTTCTCCCTCTTGGAGACCATTAATGAAATATTAAATAAAACCAGACTTAACACAGGTTCTAAGGGCACATCCCTATCCATAACATGATGTGATGCTGTTCATCCTTACCCTTTGTTTACAGTCCATGAGCCTGTTTTCAGTCTGCTTGACAGAGTTCGTATCCAACCTGATTTGAATTAATCTCAGGGCCAGGTTTCATGGGATGCCATATTAAACGCTTTACTAAATTCCCAATATATTACACAGCATAATTTCCCTTCATCAGCTAACTTCGTAATTCTATATATAAACAGAAATCATCATTGTCTAGCAAAACCTATGTACTGCTTTGCTCATGGAGCTGTTATCCCCTGTATGCGTAGTTCAGCTTATCCCCCCCCCCACACACACACTTTAATGCTTGTCCATTATTTTATACAGGATGTAGGTTGGATTTATAATGGGCCCAGATCCAGGGTGCAGTGCAGCTGTTTTGTGCTGCTCCAGTGGAGGATACTGGCCCTGAAGCTGGTGCAACTGGCCACAGGAGGCTCACCACAGTTCATGGGAACCTCCAATGGTGTAAATCTAGAATAGTGTTCCTGGGCCATTCTGCTCCCTCAACTACAGTTGGCATGGGGGGGGGGGGGGAGAGGGAGAGGTATTGCCAGGGCTTTCCTATGGTTCACTGATCATCAATTAGCTGGTCACTTCCTACACCAAATTATTAATAAATATATTCAATAACATTGATCAGAATAGGTATTCCCTGGGTACCCCATTATGATCTTCTCTCTGCTTTGAGAAGCAGCATTGACTACAACGCCTTGTTTCCTATCGCTTTTACTAATTTTGAAAATATGGCAAGACTGTCACTTCATGGTTATTTTCCTTAATTGTCACGATGATGGCGATGATAACCGTTCTCATTTACATTTTACTGTTCATTCTCAAAAATCTCAAAATACTTTACAGAGTAGATCTAGAAGTCTCACACGAGGGTGCCTAAATTAGACATCTACATTTACATGTATGCATATAGAGCACTGGCCTGGGACTCAGGAGACCTGGATTCTATTTCTGGTTCTGCCACTGGCCTGCTGGGTGACCTTGGGCAAGTCACATCAGTTTATTTGTGCCTCAGTTTCCCCATATGTAAAACAGAGGTAATGATACTGATCTCCTTTGTAAAGTGCTTTGAGTTCTACAGATGAAAAGTGCTATATAAGAGCTAGCTGATATTATTTTATTACATGCATCAGTGGAGTTGTAAACACAGCTTGAGCTGGTCAATTTTTTTGTCAAAACTGTTTTACAATAGAAAAACGGAGACGTTTTTTATTAAATGAATTTTTGCAAAAAGTGTCTGCTGTCTGGAAATTTTCAATTTTTTGTCAAAAGACCAAACACTCAAAAACTGAAATATTTCAACCCAAAACCAAAATACTTTTGTTTTTTGACTGATTTTTGACTGATTTTTTTTTTGGGGGGGGGACGGGGGGGGGACACTCTATGGAAAATTAGACAACTTATTTTTTCCCCATTTTCATCAAAATTTTCTGCGAGGAAAGGGGTAAACCATTTTTCAACCAGCTCTAGATTCAGTACCTCTGGAAATCAAGCAACTTTTATTTAAATGTCTGAATCTGTGTTTAGATACCTAACTTTAGGCACCCAACTGTGAAATTTTTGTCTGCATACACACAGTAGTGCAGAAATGCAGCCACCTCTTGTGTGGAGGACATCAACCAACTGGTGTACAGCATGCTGTTTATCAGTATGCTCAACTTTATGAAGGACTTCAACAAATGCCAAAATCCAAATAAGCTATGTCCCCTTGTCTACTATTTTAAAGCTCAATTTCTCCTTACAGAAGCAATGCTGGTTAGAGCCTATCTGATTATAACTAACCAAAAGCTATACTGTTCTGTTATTATATAAAATAAAAATTAATTAGACTCTCAACTGGATTTCCTACAACCAAGATGAAGCCCACTCATCTATAATTCCTCTCTTCTTTTTTTTTTTTTTTTAAGAGATAGGCACCACACAAACAACTCTAATTTACAGAAACAGTTGCCAGTTTTAATAATATATTGCATATCCTTGTCAATTTCTCTGCTATTTCACACTTTTATTTCCTTAGGAACACTCGGATGAATACCATCTGGTCCTGGTGATTTACTGCACTTGAGTTTCTGAAGTTGCTCCGTAACTTCCTCCTTAGAGACTTCAATTTCTGTTAAGGCCACATTCTGATTTCCTGTGAAAAGTGCCCTTGGAACAGGAATTTTCTCATAATCTTTTACAGTAAAGGCTGATGCAGAAAATTAATTTGATTTTTCTGCTCCTTCACAATTTCTGACTGCCTTACTCACCACTTGGTGGTTGAGAGGAGCTAGTCACACACACACCTTTCTTGCTTCTAATGTGATTAGATATGTCCTTAATTTTCTAGATTACCTTGTACATTTGTCCTTTAGATCATTTCTTTGTCCTCTTTATTTCTAATGTATACTTTATCTGGTATATTTATGTTCTAATCTACTTATGTTGCTTATGTAGAATTTCCACTTTTTTGAAGGATGTCTGTTTTACCTTAAATGTGCAAAAAATGTGGTATTTCCAGTACAAATGCCTCAGGACCTCCTTAAGTCACTTTTCCCTATTTAAAAAAGCAAATGTTTCTCTCCCCTCTTGCTATGTGAAAGACCCACAGGAACAACAAGTAAACTGACTGACTTCAGGCAAAACAAGGAAACTATTCACAAAGTACTCTCAAACATACAAAGGACCTGATCCGAAGCTCATTAAACTCAGTGGAAAGTCTTCTATTGACTCCAGTGGGCTTTTCATAAGGCCCAAAGTAATCAAACTGAAAATCAGAGAACAATTTTTTTCTCTAATCTCTTGTTACACTAATCATAGGTGTTATTTGTGACAGTAATAGGTAACAAATTTTCTGAGAGGTGTGATTTTTAAGTTGACGGTGTCCCTTTAAGCTTATGTACTTCTCTGCTTAACCATGCCAGATTTACTCTTTCCTTTTTACTTTTTCTTTACTCAGAGGTATATGTACCATCTGTGCCTCTAATATGGTGTTCTTAAATAGCCTCCAGAGTGATTCAGTGTTTCTTTTTTCTTTTCTTTTTAAAATTTTCTTACTGTTAACCCTTTTTTTCACCTCTGTGGTTGAAAAGCAATCTATTATTGTGTTGATCATTTGCTCCTCCAAACCACAATGTGCCACTCAACCATTTAACACTGAGTAGTTAAAATTAACAATTATTATTGCATTGTAAGATTTCACTATTATTTACTTAATCTCTTTCAATATACTGACTTTCTTCTTGTGTTTTTTCCTAACCTGGAAAAAATGTAGCACACTCCAACTGTAAGAGTTCCGATTCAATCACCTGAGACTTGTAGCTAAAGAGATTTTCACCCCATGGTCATCATCTCTACTTTGCAGTGATCTTTCAATAGTATCTAAATGGTGGCCTCCTTTTTGATAATCTGAATTAATCCTTCTAGCCTAAATTTAGATTTCATGACCTCTCTTCCGTGTCATTAGTACAGATGTACACCACAGATATGAAGTCCTGGAAGCTAAGTTAATACTGAAAGGGCTCATCTAGACTGTCTCTACTACCTACACTCAAGACCCTACCTCAGGATCAATATCCGAATTAGTTGTTACATGGGTTCCTCCTGCATTGCTCATGCAAGGGCCAGACAGAATTCTAGTCCCTGTCCAGACTAGTCCCTGCTCTAACTCCTAAAATACATGGAAGAGAAGCTATAGTTTCACTCTCTCAAGCTGCATATATCAGCCAGCAGAGCTGGCCTTCACCTGAGAAACTTCATCTATTTAAATGGAATTGCATGGATGTATATGGGGGCAGAATTTGGCCTGACATTTTCTAGTTAGGGAGTAAAATAAATCCAAAGCATCTGAAACCACACAAAACACACAGATTTTTTTATGACTGTGTCTAAAAATCATTAAACAGATGAGTGCCTTTACTTTAGATACAAAATTGCATCCAGGCTGGCGACTTAAAGCATATGTTTACGTTCAGTCCAATTTAAATTCAAATGGATGAGTTATAAATGCTTGAGTTTGTAATAGAAAACATCCTGTAGCTGAACTTAGCTGACCAGCATACACTCTTCTTCTACTAACGGACTGACGTTTCAGAGATAAAATAGTTGACATTTTTGAAGCTTTTACCAATAAAACTCTCCTTGTTTCTCCATCAGGTTTGACACTTACAGATCAAGCACTGATTGATCTTATAGGGGTTGGCCTACTTTGACTTACACCTTCCTGTTACTTGGTTTTCTTGTTATACCCCTCAGCATGTCAGTTTTACCCACTTGAACGCCTTACACTCATTTAGATTCACTGGGTCAAATTCAGGGTTGATGTGTAAGGGCTCCCCTAGTCTTACTGTAAATCAGGAAACGCCTATAGTCTTAGGCTAAGGGAGTGTAACTTTCACACATAAGGGACCAGAAGGTGTAAGCTACATCACTTGTTTCTTTAAATCCACTTGAGACTGGTCTACCCTAACCCCCCAATTCGAACTAAGATACGCAACTTCAGCTATGTGAATAACGTAGCTGAAGTTGAACTATCTTAGTTCGAATGAAAAGGTACTTACCCGGGGTCCACACGCGAGGCGCAGGCTCCCCTGTCGACTCCGCCTACTCCGTTCATGGAGCAGGATTACCAGCATCGACGGGGGAGCACTTCCTGGTTCGATTTATCGCGTCTAGACAAGACGCGATAAATCGAACCCAGAAGATCGATTGGACTCCTCCAACAAGATGCGTGAGTATAGACGTACCCTTGGACTCCCATCTTAATATGGCCCAAGTATCTCTAAGAAAAAATATTTCTCCATTTCAGAAGAAACCTTACATCTTGGTTTCTAGGTTAAAAAGGGTTTCAAAAACTTTTAAAATTAAGGGCCAGATCCTCAGCTCCATTGACTTCTATCTCTCCAGTAGAAATTGCTACTAGAAATTGCTGTGGTTTTAACTAATGAGGATAGTATTGAGGTATTGATATGTGCTGTTGGAAAACTTTAAAATTGGAAATGACTTCCACCTTCATCTGAGTTCAAGGGTTTTACACCACTTTTCTTTTTAGGGGTTTATGCTGATGTCCACCACAGCACTATCAGAGCAAGAGGCTACAAGAGTTTCACTGAACTCATGTGCTCAGTAAATTGCAATATCTCAAACATTTTCCAGAATTCATAGTATACAATGGGTGCCATACACAGCATTATGGCTAGTCCAATAATAGTTTTCAAAAAATGAGTTTGTTGAACTTTTTTCAGTAAATATAATTAAACTACAGTTTCAATATTTGTCCAACTTAATGAGCTGAGTGACAAGTTAACTCATAAATTAATCCAATAATTTATTCAAATGGCATGATATTTTTAAAATAGAATATCTGATTCAATATTTTCTGCTTTATTTGCCCAGCTCTTCTCAGTACTAATGATAAATGTGTACAATAAGAATAGAGAAAAATGCATCAAATATACTCTGTGCACATTAGATTTAAATGTCTTTACATCCATTCTAAGTTTTCATCAAAGTAAACAATATTTCTATATTGAGCCTGAACTGACAGAGTGGAAACAGAGCTGAAGACTGCAGTCTTGCATTATTTCATATGATGCTATGGTAACCCGACCTAATCTGAGCTGATGCGAGCTGAAATACTGGAACAGAGGACGAAAGCAACGTGTTATTGAACAACTGTCTCTGTCTAGCTGAAACATAACTGAGCCAAAGAAGTTCAGAGGTAAAGTAAGGCTTTTTGAGTCATCTAGACTTTGAAATCAAAAAATCCCATGAGGTGATATAATAAATGTTCTTGGCAGAGACAGTGAAGCCTATCTTGCCAAACTTCTTAATGCAGCAAAACATACATCCGTCACCCCCACAAATTCCTACTCCATGCACATTCTTTTTGAGAGGTTTAAAATACTTCAAGTAAGCATCTTAGTAAAATTAAAATAACAGGAATGAGAAGCAGGGTTTCGTTCTCAGTTACTGTGAGAATGTAGCCAGTAAACAATGGCTTCTTCCATGTCTTAATCTTCATTATTAAAATGTCATAGCACCCTCATATTTAAATCTAGCCCCGCTGCTAAAATCACATAGACCCAGTGTATGACAATGATAAAAGCTTATCCAGTCATGTCACAATGCAATTACTTTGTTGTTACATGGGTACATAAACAAAACCTATTACTGGCAATACAAGCACTTTAGCTGTTCGAAAGTGATGTGAGGACACCTCAGATAAACGAGTCAACTCATTTGAATGAAATGCCCATTGTCCAAGAGACAGTATACCCTAAACTCATAATTAACACATTAATCTCTATATAACCAAAGTAGCCAGAATGCAATATGACCTGAGATAATGTGATTTGGTGGTTAACATTAAAAGCAAACATAGCTTTTAATTGGCTTGCATACCTGTTAGTAATTCAGACAATGGGAACTTGATTCAAATTTATGGTATTAAATGGCAGCAGATGGACAGTAAAATGTCCATTGTTTGCAAATTGATATGCACAGCCTGGTTGGCCAACTACCTCCATTAAGCCATTGGTGGCCTCAATCAGGTGCTGGTGCATTTCTTCATTAGAGATGCTAACACATTATACTTTCATGTTGATGAGCATGGAGAGATAGCGGTTAATTTGGGATTTCACTCCTCTCTTCTAATCACAAGTAGAATCTTAGCCCCTTGGAAAGGGTTTTATCTGACTTCTGATCTTGTTAATTTAATAAATAAAAAAGCCTGCAGATGAGATCTAGAGGGAAATAATCCCCACCCATCTTGATGACCTCACGCATCTCTTGGTGGGACAGAAATTGCCTCATACCTCAGTCATCTGCTCCATTTTGGGATGCACTGTTCTAGACCTTTGGTCCCTATCCTGTGGAGCCTTCTACACTACCACAGGCTCTAAATCTATTCTGCGCATGACGATTTTCTTCTCCCCTCTCTCCAGAGTTTTCATCAAGAAGCTTGCAGTCATGCCCCACACTTTAAGATATTTCCTCTCCAAACCCAGTTTCCTATCTGCATTTGTTCATCAGTATTATATTATATCCCAACATAGCAATGGAGAGTAGTTTGGTTCCCCAGAGCCTTAGGAAGAATCCTTTGTTTCCTATAATGAACTGGAAACCCTGCTCGCTCGCTCTGTGAAGCAGCATCCCCAGTAGAAGCAAGGCTGTGAACTGCTTCTTAAATTACACTTCTCTACAAAATCTGTTACGCCAAGCAACGGCAATTCCATGCTAACTGGGCAGACCACCTGCACTACTGTGACCTTTCTCAATACCTAATTAAAACAAGGTGAATCGGCAGGAAAAATATTGATTTGCTGTTCATATTCCCATGTGTTTCAAAGCTTATGTTAGAAAAGGAAACCTAAAATGTAAAACCTGAGCTTTTTAATGTCAGGGGACATTAACTGCATTATATCCATTGAAACAATTTCCAAAATGTTCATGAATGATAGTCACTTTGCAAATTAAATTGTACAGCTGTCTGGGGAAAAAAGGGATCAGACAATTTTGTCATTATTCTTAGACTTAATAGCAAGATTGTTTAATATTTCTTATGCACTATTAGGCTGCATAATTAAGCCTGATATCAAGAAAACTTTCTCAGACAATTTTCAGTATTAATTTGGGGGCAAACAATAGTCTATGTTTACTCAGAATTCTGTGTGTGTATTTTAATCATATAGAGGTATACATTAATTAGCCAATACAATTTGAAAGTGAAAAGAATTATCTAACATAATATTACTCAGCACTAGATAAATGTGTATTACTTTTGAGGACTCCAATTGTTTTGCTGACACTAATTCTCACTACGTAACTGAGACAAAAATTCCCATAGTACAAAATGCATCATCTTCAGCATTTCATTCCAATGCTACAATGGAAATACCACTTGCCATTCCTTCAACCTTGAAGTGGTGGGAGGAGTAAAGCTGGATTCTCTCCTGTAGAATCATGCCATGTTTGCATGAGGGATGTCTGACTCCTATGTCTCCTGAATGTATTGCAGCCCTCTGGGCTGGAAAAGGGAGACATGTTTTTAATGCCATTTGAGCCTCACTAGACAAGTTACCTGGCTACCTGTACTACTGGTTCATTTCAAGTATTGTCGATCAGTATTCCGCACAAGGACAGAAAATTATAATTATTTACATTTCCTTGTGCGTCAAACTTTTAGTTTTTGATTTATGTTTCTTTGTTTGTTTGTAGAAGTGAGATTTGATTACGCTGTAAACAAAAACATTTATCATCTTTTTTTTCTCCTGATTGTAAGGCAGTGCAAAGCAGCAACAAGGTCAAGTGTAATAAACTGCCTGACAATTTTGCACTCGCTCTCTCTCCAATACCCCAGTCAAATCAAGAAAATCAGTCTCTAATATATCTATGTATGGAGCTCATAACCTGTATGAATTCAGTCTTCATTCTAGGTAGAGCTGTTGAGTCATAATAAATTTGTTTTCTGACCCATTGATTCAATAAACTAATTTTAAAAATTAATCTTCTCAGGCTTCAGACTCAGTGGTCCAATTATGAATCCAATATTTTCTTTAAATGTAATATCCTGAAACTTGTGGACCAATGGGTTTGCTATGTGATGCTGTGATTCTTGGACTTACATTGGCTGGTCTATAGAATGAAATCTATAAGGAAGGGATCACTGGAACAGCTTTAAGTCTAAATCTGTTCATTTACAAACATTAGTATGAAAAACTCCCTTTCTTACAACATTGCTTTTAATTGGTATTATTATGCACAACAGGTTATCATTATGCACTAGTTCATTATGTACATTTGACTACGTATAGCAGATAAACAGGAACAAGAGTTCAGATGCAGAAACAATCTAAACATTTAATCTCTCTGCCTAAAGGGGTAGAAAAAATACTGCACTTGCTTTTATTCATTTATTAGTAATTTAGTAATTTAGACAAGAGTCATATTGTGGTTGGGTCTCGCTATATTTATCTGTCATATATACCTGCACTGCTGCTGGAGCACAAGGTTGAGGATTGCTGTTCTACAAGCCCTCTGTGACAAAATTCATGGAGAATCAATACATACCTATGACTAAGGCATTAGGATCCATACAGCAATGTAAGAGCATTCCATAGTCTAGCAATGATTCCTGTTATCCAGACTATTGCAACTCTTGGCAGAAATAATACATGTGAGGGTGCAGGTGGTGTAGTGTGCATGCAACTATGCACCTCCAACATACAGCTGCACATTAAGGTGCTTTTGTAGAGTTGCATGTGCCTTCCTTATAGATTTCATTCGATAGGGTGCTTTCAGCTGGTTTCCTCCCAGAATTAAACCCAACTGGAAATTTGTAAAGAGAGTAGCACATCAGAGCCTACATTTGCCAAATGTATTGGAGAGGATTTTTGTTTTATTTAAATATTGAGATCATCTTCATTCTATATGCAGCAATTGGTATTAAGATGTGTATAACTTGCATCATTATTGTACAATGTTTTGAGACATAAATGATGATTTATTCTTTACTGTTTGAACAGTCCTACAGTTTTAAGCAAGTGCTTATTACAGCAGTTCTTAGCCAGGGTGGGAGCGGGGAAGACTGCTTAATACAATCCATTAGGAAATTCAAGCCTTGAATGAAATGACCACAAAGTCCTATCAGCTCACTGAAGTACAGCAGCTGTACATATTTATTGTAATACAACACTATATTGTTGCAAAGATATGCTGTTTAAAACATGCATAAGGCAGGTGAAATGTGACTATTTTACTCCTGTTTGAAAAATGAGAAGCTGTAGAGTGGTGTAACTTTTCAAATACATAAATAAACATTAGACTCATGGAGAAGACAGGTACATGGCCAGACTAGTAATAAGAGTTTAAAGGTCATTGGGTATACCTGAAACTTTTGCAACCTTGTTAATTGTAAATACTGGGGAAGGTGAAGAGCTGTTTAAACTAAAGGACAATGTTGGCACAAGAGTAAATGGATATAAACTGACCATGAACAAATTCAGACCAGAAATTAGATGAAGGTTTCTAACCATCAGAGGAGTGAAGTTCTGGAACTACCTCCCAATAGGAATTCTGGGGGCAAACAATGTAATGAGTTTAAAGGGGGGGCTGACAAATTTATGAGTGGAATTGCATGATGGGGTTGCTTGCGATGTGGGGAGGGAGGCAGAACTTGAAAGCCCTGGGGGTCCCTTCCAGTTTGTTTTATGGCAGGTCTTCAGCCAGTCACCTGCAGGGGTCAGGAAGGGATGTTTTTCCCTGCAATGTATTCTGGGTTTTTTTTTGTCTCCTTCCTCTCAAGCATCAGGGACGGCCATCGTGGCAGACAAGACACTGGGCAGGGTGGGACAGTGCTCTCAGTAAGCATTCTCTCTCAGGTGCTTGGCTGGCTCTTGCTCACATGTTCAGCATCTAACTGATCAACATAAGACGGGTCAGGAAGGAATTTTCCCCCAGGCCCAGATTGGCAGTGACCTTGGGGTTTTTCCATCTTCCTCTGCAGCAGATAGAGCGGGTCTCTTGCTGAGATTAACTGGGGATCTCTCATTTAATCAATTCCTTATCACTGCAGGGGCCTAAGGCATTGGTCCACCTCAGTCCCTCCTATTCTCTGCCTGTGGCATATAACAATGTTTAGTCTTCTGCAGGCTGTGATCCTTTGGTCTAATTTTGGTTGTTGGATTTAGTGCACGGGTGCTGAGTGATACTGTGGGCTCATGGGAGTGCTTAATTTGCAATGAAAGAGGTGATGGGGCTCAAACAATTAGCTGCCAGGGCTCAAGCGATCTTTTTTTACTTTCATAACTGACGTGGCAAGCCCGGAGGTGCCAGGGCTCAAGCCTCGACACAAATTAAGCACTGGCTCGGGTATGCATGAGGTCATACTAGATGATCTGGTGGGCCCTTCTGGCCTTAAACTCTATGACTTTGGTCTTGTGCCGGGTTTCTCAAAATCCTGTTCTATTAGCTAGAGTGAAGTGAAAAATAATAAGGGCCTGCTGACCTCTACCGAACCTGCCTAACTTCAATAGCAGCATTAAAATTCCCTGAGTATTGCATCCTGTGCTTGTTCATATGGAACACCATGAATATAGAGGTGATAGAAAGTTCTAGATTTAAAATAATGTGTGGGTCAGGTTCTGGCCTCAGTTTCACTCATGTAGCCACAGACTCTCACAGATGTAACCAAGGGTGGAATTTGGTCCTTTAACTTAATGAAGGCTTTTATGCAATGATCCGAATACTGTCAATTGTGTTGCCTTGCCATGTCTTAATTCCTCAAGGCACATGGGAAAGTAGGACACCTGTTGATCCTTAATATTTACAGAAAAAAAACAGTTACTGTTGTGACCTGTTTGAGAGAAATGTAGAGCAATTTATTGTGGTGAAATGTGCATTGAAAAGGGTTAGAGGTATGCAGAGGTTTTTGTCCGAGGAGAGATTCAAAATATTTGGGACTGTTTAGTTTAGAGAGGAGACGAACAAAGGAGATATGATAAGATATCTGATACAAAGAATGAATGGTACAAAGAAGGTAAATTGGGCACTTCACTTTACCCTTTCCTATAATACATGAACAAGGGGACATCCAACAAAAGTGACAGGCAACAAATTTAAAACTGGTAAAGGGAATATTTATTTACACAATACATGATTAATCTGTCTCTCTTTTGGCCACAAAATATAATTGGATCCTATTCTCTTAGTCATAACGACATGACACATTGATATGAATAATGACAACATCCACAATTACATTAAGTAGAATCTTTTTTAAAGGTTTTTTTAGATGGGATATAAGCCCCCTGCTTCATGGCATAAGACAAAGACTAACACATGCGTCTTAGGCCCCACTGTGGATTAGTAATTCCATAATTGTCCTCTACAGGATTTCTTGCCCCTTCCTCTAACACTTCTGATACTGGCCACTGTCAGACATACAATACTGCACTAGATGGACAACCTGCAATTCCTATGTTCCTGTGTGCTGCCTTACTCAAGTAAATCCTGCCACTGGAAGCCAGGGGAGTTGCAGCTGAATAAGGAGTGCAGAACTGGATCCTTCGTTACCCCAGAGCGCTTACAGCCAGGGCCGGCTCGCCCATTAGGCGACCCTAGGTGGTTGCCTAGGGCGCCAAGATTTGGGGGGTGGTGGGCGGCTGCCTCCCGGCTCCCCGCTCAGCGCCTGAGCGGGGAGCCGTGGGGAAGCCGCCGCAAGCTGCCCCCTGCTTAGGCGCTCAGCGGGGAGCCACAGGGCAGCCGCTGCGAGCCGCCCTGCCGCCTCCCCGCTCAGGCGCTGAGCGGGGAGCCACGGGGCAGCTGCCGCGAGCTGCCCCACTGCCCCCCCGCTTAGGTGCTCAGTGGGGAGCCGCGGGGCAGCCGCCGCGAGCCGCCCCACTGACCCCCACTCAGCGCCTGAGCTGGGAGCCGCAGGGCAGCCGCCGCGAGCCGCCCCGCCGCTCAGCACTTCACTCGGCTGAGCTCCCGTGGGCGCGGGGGACTGGCATTGTGGGAGGGAGGCTGAGCTGGGGGGGGGCGGCGGTATTGGGGTTGGGGGGCGGCGCAGGGCTGGTGCAAGGAAGGGCGCGAAACTTCCTTGCACCGGCCCTGCTTACAGCATGCATGCACACACATACACACGCAGGGGTACTTCACTCTCCATGATCTGAACATCCAATTCTAAAAATCATCTTACATGAAAGAAATTTACTATTTATTTTCATCAAAATGTGGAGTATCTTAGGTGCATTTCTCCCTACCCACCCCATGTCCTCCAAATAAAAAGAGATAAACACTACACTTCACAGAAGCTTCCACATGATTGTTTAACTTGCCTATCTGCTCCAGTAAACATTATGAGCTTGATTCTCAAAGACTGCCACTAAAATTCCACTCTGCTGATTTTTGCAACCGAATTCTTTAGGCTTTTTTTAAGGTGGAGGGGGCGGGGGCAGAATGATGTGACCCAAATTTATAAAGGAGGGTAATTTGCAGCTACAATGTTTCTTGCATCTAAAATCCATTTTTTTTTACCATAGATTGCAAATATCAGATGGGAGGGGGGGGGAATTATTTTTAAGATGACAGACTTCAAATGTTCTACAGCATGAGGGTAAAATATGCAGGTTTAATAAACAAAAATGTGAAGGATTTTATGAATAAATAAAGCTTTCTAGATCAATGAGTCTCACCCAAGGACTCCTCTATTACACTAATAAGTATCAAACTGCCATAGCTATTTTTTGTAACAATTAAAAGTTGGTGTGTTTTGCAGGGGTGTTCCTTTTTTGTTTTTTAGAACAGAAACATCCTATATTTTGCTGCACAAACCAGCTACTAAAATAAACTACAGGGCACCTTCAGTCACTGCACTTTAGAGATTAGAATAATTTTTGTGGTCATTTCACTTTGGGAAACCAAGCCAATATTAGAATTCCATTTTAACTTGAGATAAAATGATCTTTCAGATTATTGGAAACATCCTCGTGCCATGATAGATGGTTTTGTCACTGCTTACCCCACACAAAACACCAAAATGTCTGAGTTTATTTTAAAGCAGTAAGTCCGTAATTGTTTACTTTTAAAGACAAACTTTAAAAGCATTAAACTAAGGTCCTGATCCAAAGCTCACTGAAGTCAATGGAAAGACTCCCATTGCCTTCACTGCACTTTGGATCAGGTTCTAACTGCATACACCGTTGCTAATGATCCTGCTGCCACTGAAATCAATGACCAAACTTCTCTTGACTTCAGCTGCGCAAGATATAGCCAGCTACCAAAAGTAAGACTTGTAGGTCTACCTCCCTATGCATAGCTATGAAGATCCCTCCCCTAGTCTTACACATAGAGCAAATATAATAAGATTCCGAAGCAGAATCATAATTCTTATTTTATAGTGCATTATTAGTATCGTATAATTAAATTCATCCACCCTCACAAAACTCAGGCATCAAGCTGAGGGAAACTGAGAAAACAGGTTACATGTTAGTAAGGGGTGATAGTCCAACAGACAATACATATGGAAAGGTAAAGGGAACAGACAAAACAATAAAAACAAAAAAAAATATTTTTTTGCTAGCTACAAAATGAGACCCGAGCTAGGCCTGTATAGGGTTACATCTTTCTTTGGCTCTCTTACCTTGTTTCTCTTGAAGTAAGCTCTTCGGCAAGCTGCAAAGCACTTCTCACTGCAGAAGCATTTCACTTCACTTCCCATACTCAGGGAATAGCGCTTGATTCCCACTTTCTGGCACCAGGCACACATTATTTGTACATTTGACACATCATCTTCTACAACAAAAATATAAAAATAATGTTTATATCAGATGCAAACACCCAATCAGACATCTACGCACTCAACCTCAGAACTCTATTGCAGTAACTTTGTCTTCCTCACTCTTTGTGAGCAGAACGAGGCAGGCTTGTGATTAACTACTTGTTCTTTAGGCAGCTGGTAGCCTGTGCCAACCAGGCCAGGAGACAGGCAGAACTTCTGAGCTGGATGGAAAAGATTATCTTAAAAAATGGTGCATCACTGAAAAGGTCTGGAGGTCCTTGCGGCTTTTTAGCATGTTTAAGAAAGTGCCTAACTGTATTTATTAAACCAGTAACCAACACTAAAGACCAATGTAACTAATGCTGTTACATTACCATTACTTAAAATCCATTATCAAGAGCCTCGGAGGAATTCTGCTCAGCAGCTAAATGATAAAATACACATGGAAGCTAGCGCACCAGAGCAATGTAATGAGGGCTCTTACAAACAGGATTCTAAATGGGATGTGAGGAAGGAAAAGGAAATGCCCCATTTGGGTGTTGGTTCGAAATAATGACTAGAAGAGAATGGGAGGACGTTTTCTCCGAGTAAGACTGACACAAAAATATATATATTTGATTGAGAGGGGAGTTGCCTAATTGTGATACTAAAATCTGCAAAGTGATTCTTATCATGGTTGAGTACATTTTAACTCACCAAGGGTTCTCTAAGATGTGCTATTTGACCCTGTTTTGAGTTCTTCTGACATGTATGTGGAGATTTAACTTTTTAATCTTTACATTAATTTTGGTGTTACTTTCCTGGATTTTAGGGAGATCATTTCAATCATTCATAAGAAAGTGAGTGCAGCTTTGTACTCGATGCCATTTTCCTCACCTCATAATCCCCATTCTCTTTCCAGTATTCTTCATGTCTCTATTCTAATTTGATAAATATTTTCTAACAATCATCTTGTACTGATGTAACCATTTCTGTTCTCTAGAGCCTCCAACTTCTTTCCCCATTTACATTCTTTGCCACTAGCTCTTTGTGCTGTTACCTACACTTGTTTCTGTCTATCTAGAGTATGGAAGTACCTAGACTGTTGATTTAAATTGGATTCATATAGTCAAGTGCAAGAAAATTCCCCATAATAATAATAAGACTTACACAGCACTTTTCATCTTCAAATCCTGGCAATGCTACTGTGAAGTCTGTATTCTTATCCCCATTTTATGGAAGATGAAACTGAACAGTTAAGTTACTTGTACAAAGCAATACAATAAATCAATGGCAAACCCATGATTTAGAACTAAAGATTCTATTCTTATATTCAGTCCATTAGACTACATGACCTTTCAGTCACTGATATTAACGATTGTCTGATTTCGGGTGTGGGGGGGAATCCCCCCAAAAGTAATTGTTAAAGCAATTTGCAGTCCAGGAGTGATGGAAAGTTCATGATTCAGAGAGCCTGCCATGCAGTCATCCCATTTCCCTGTAAAGGATTTGTTTTGAAGCAACGCTGTCATCATTCTGCAAAATTATTGGCAAACTAATTTTTAGGAGAGTGATTTGGCTCCTTCGTCCGGCTATCGTAACTCAGAACTACGTGCTGCATTTTATTCACCTTAGCAGAATAAATATTATTAATAGCGTTTAATAACATTTTTCCTTCCACAAATTGTGTTGTGATTTATACTTACAAATAAAATTGTACAATATAAAAAACTTGACCTTTTAATTTGAATCAGACTGTACACCTTTCAAACTATATTTAAGGCCAAGCCCATAATGTAGATTTGTGTTTAATGTGCTATAATTATGACATTTTAGCACTTACTTTTTAGAGTGGGATTTGCCAAAAACCTCATAAATGTTCTTACATATTTGACATCAACGGAAATCAAAATACTTTGGGCCAAATTATAGCCAGCCATGCATGGGTTCAAGAAGCTCATGCTGGGGGCAGTTATAATTTTGGCTGCAGGACGCTTTGGAGTGGAGACTGGCAATAGGAGCTGCCTAGTATTGTCATGGCCCCGGGCCTGCCCTGTGAACCAGCAGAGCTGTTTTGGCAGCAGTACTAAGTACACCTATTCAAATGTGAGTCAAGAAGCTTTCTATCATGCTCCCCCAGAGCCACTGAATGCAGTATGCCCATTGTTTCTGAGAGAGTACAACGCCTTTTCCACCTTGGTGAACCTGTTCCTTTTAGAAGGCATCATTTTGCCCCGTTGAATTTACCTGGCAAGAGAAGAGCCGGGGAAGCAATAAAAACAAAGAAAAACCTCTCGCACCAGAAAACAGCAATGTGCAGCATTACAGTCACCAAATGTACTTGATATTTTCCCCTACCAATTTAAGAGTATTAACTCTTAGATTGTTCAATAAAGCCCAAAAATGGAAGAGGTGCAGATGCTCCCTTTTGCAACAACCTTCATTAATGCTGAGAAGAGCTGAAAGGGGAAACTCACCAGCTGAGTGCAGAGCTTACTTTCAAAGAGGCTAATTGCTGGGAGCATTCACTTCCAAAGTAGATAGGTTCCATAACAATGTGGACTTAAAGAAAGAGTACAAAATTCCAAAACAGGGGTTCTGGAATTATTCCATAGTGTGTGCCACATCTTAATAGAGAGAATGTCTCCTGGACCACTCACCCACCTTTTCGCGAACAAACACTCTCTCCCTGGTGATCAGGAAGATCACCTATCCACCCATTTACAATCACATAACATCCTTGTGGCAACAACAGCAATTGCTCCCACGAGAAAAGTAATCCTGCGGGACTCAGTTGTACTCTGTTTTTTTGTAACCATGCAGGTGGAGTAAGGCTCTCCCATACCTCCCTGTGGGGCCATGTAAGGCCTTGCATTCAGCTCCTGGCAGAGAGAGAAGAATAGGAGCTGCCCACTCCATATATATATACTGTCCTCCTCTGTTTTAAATAAATCCCATTACAAGCTGGCCATCAAAACTAGCTGGGTACAAGGTGAGAGTGTATGCTTCATCAGTAAAGGACTGTAGTAAAATACTCCCACGCCCCAAACTGCAGTGGTGGAACTGTGGCTCAGGGATCTCTGAGGCACATGTCTCCTGGACAGTGCAGCGAAGGCATCAGCCTTTCCTCAGGGCTGTACCTTAAGCCACAATCTTACCCTAAGAAAGTATATAATGTATTTTTAACTTCTCTTAACGCAATTTACCAGGTGGGAAATAAGTAAGTAAAGGAAACCTTATGGCACAGCGTATTAACCTTAGTGGTTGAACAAGCAGAGTACAACTTTTAAAACAGCTAATAGTCCAGCCACTTCTGTAATTACGAACCAACGGCACTGGGAAATAAAACAAAAAATATCAATTAAGGTTTTGTATAGTGAGAAACAGAGTTTGGTTGTTTGGTTGTTTTGTCTTATTCTAAAAAGAAACTGGAATGCTCCAAACACTGTAGTTTAAGTCTTCCATAGAAGTCAGGATTCCCATTACTTTTTTTCATACTAAGACTAAATCCTTCAGAATTATATTTACCAGATACTTGCCCTTCTGTTAGGAAAATATATACATAAATAGTATCTAGCGCACTCAGTGACAAGAGTTTACAGCAAGAATGCAGAAAAGAAGGGACTCTCAAACTGAACAGGTTCCGTTGGCTTCTCTATCCTCAATCTTTTCCAAAACTCTTTTATATGATTACATTAGGTCAGGTCTACAATGAGTGTTTTTCCAGTATAACTATACCAGTATATTATACTGACAAAGTGCTCCTAGTATGGACACAATGTATGCTGCCAAAACTGCACTGTGTATCAGTCTTGTTTATTTCAGACCACTTGTGCAAAATGTTATCCTAGCAAAACCACAATTTTGCCAGTATGACTGCATCTATACTTGTGGCTTTTGTGAGTACAGCTCTGTTGGTCAGGAATCACACCTCACAGCACCCCTGACTGACACAGGAATGATGGTAATATCTGTAGTACAGATCTGGCCTTCATATCACCATCTGTTACAGTTGGTAAGACAAAGATACAGTTAATTTTGGAAACTCTTCAATTGTTTGCCAACTCTGTATTACTCACTTGGGGTCCATTCCTGCAAGGTGTTTAGCACCTCCTTAGAGGTGCTGAGCTATACCAATATACTTTTATCAAAGGTAATGACAGTACTCACAGGCATCAGACATGCAAGATTTAGCACAGAAAAAGTAAGTAGTAACAAGTGAGTTTTCAGCAGAACATCCACACGGATGTTTTCTATAAACACACCAGGTATTAGAACCACACATTTCTTTCATTTACTGCTCGAGATCTGAATTTCCAGCCTCTATTTTAGTGAGATCTCAGCTTTTTGGAAGAGTTATTCTGGGAGTTCCAATTTTGTGTTTTTCTGCCCCTGGGTTATGTCATTACATGTTGAAAGAGTGCTCCCTGAAACTGCTGCACAGATAGTGCTTATACACATCTCTTTATGGTTCTTAGTCTGTGCATTTTTCATAATGAACAATGCAATAAGCACAGTATGTTTGCAGTGTTAAATCATGTTCCCAATGGGAGCAGTTTGTATAACAAGATAAAATTATCACATTATAATAACTAAATATGCATCAGGCTAGAGCATGCTTCTATTAATCATCAAAAGTTTGCACTGTCTCTTTAGGTCTAAATTAAGCAGAATGGTATTGGGGATTTTGTATTGGTTGGTTTTGTTTTTCCCTTCAAACCAATGTGAAGAAGCTATTGAAAATTGTCCTTCTTAAAGCCACTAAGTAGCAGTTTTGGTGAATCCCTCTTATATCTATAGTAGTCATAATACCGGGGGGGAGGGGGAGAGAACAGAAAGTAACCAAGAACAATAAGAGTAAATCCTTTCTTTATAGCTCTAACCATAATCCAGGCAAACAAGCAGGACCTATTGTATTAGCAGGATGAATTCCCTAAGATTCTGGTGCTAAATCCTGCTCCTTTTAATCACCGTTTACGACTACAACATTCTATGTTATTTTAAGTTATTTGATCTGCAATTACAACCCTAACTCTAGTTTCAAGAGTTTGGGGAAACTAAATGCTGTTAATGGCCCTGATACTGCAATGAGCTCTGTGCAGGTGGTCCAAACAGTGGCGCTGAAACACTTTTAATAGTGGGGGTGCTGAAAGCCAGCCCCTTTACCCTGTCTGCCCTCCCCTCCTCCCCCAGAGCTGGGACCGGGAGCAGGGCCATGTCTCCAGGAGAGAGGGACCCGGCCAGGGTAAGGGGGCTGAGGTTGGGGCCACAGCTGGGGGTGGGCACGGAGCCAGGAATGGAGCCCCAGACACAGAGCCAGCAGCCGGGACCCCACGTAATACCTGGGGTGCTCCAGCACCCGCCACACACCTAGTTCCCACACCTATGGGTCCAAAGGTTTTCATTTCATAAACTCCTTGAATCCCATTCAGCCTGGGGAATTTACAGCCTACTGAGATCGTAAATCCTTTTAACCTGAACTGTTTTCTAAGGCTTGGTCCACACTAAGCCCCCAGTTCGAACTAAGATACGCAACTTCAGCTACATTAATAACGTAGCTGAAGTCGAAGTATCTTAGTTCGAACTTCAAGGTACTTACCGCGGATCCACACGCAGCAGGCAGGCTCCCCCGTCAACTCCGCCTACTCCTCTCGCGGAGCAGGATTACCGGCTTCAACGGCGAGCACTTCCGGGATCGATTTATCGCGTCTAGACAAGACGCGATAAATCGATCCCAGAAGATCGATTGCGTGCCGCCGAACCAGCCGGTAAGTATGGACGTACCCTTAGAAGAGTGTCTAAACTGGCTAAGGCTATGCAGTTCATGCACTGAAAGGGTTATGTCTGGAGAAGTAATGTATTGAACCTGGAACTTAAAAGGTTACATCTGCAGGGACTGAAGTGGTGTCTGTGCTCCAGCACTGAAAGGGTTACACCTGGGCGAAATGGTTAGGGGAAGCTGTACCTGTGATCAGAGCTACACCTTCAGAGAAACCAATGGGAAGAATAGGAGGGGAGCCGTGAACTTTGGCATTCCCTGTCCTTCCTGAAACCCTCTCTTCAGACCTGTTTCCTAGCCTTCCAGGCGCCTTCCCACTCAAGCCTTTCAGTAGCAATGCCTACCTTCCTTTTCTTTGTTTTCCTATTCTTTCTCTCCTAGATGCTACTCCTACAAGCCAGAGACTTGCCCTTTAAAGGAATTTGGAGCCTAACTACCTTTAATGAGCACAAGTGATCTCCTGCTGCATCCTATTAGCCCCTGGCTGGGAGAGAACCATGAATTTTATTTAATTCACTGGGGCACAGTCAACCTTTTAACCCTTTTTCAAGACTATTTTTTGCAATGAAAAGGACAAAAACTTATTTTTTTAAAGAATGAAATCTTAGATTCTCTAGCATCTAAAGTGTTAAAATCAAACTTTATTAGCTGTATTGGGGCCTGCCATAATTTGCATAATGGTTAATTTTGGAGTTCTCCAATCCTAAAACACTAGCTTTCCATGGAGGATAATCAAATAAAATAAATTTGGATTTTCCATACCAATCAATCAGTTTTTGAGATAAAATATTCCCAAGTCAGACTCCTCCAAAATAATGTTTCACACTCGTATATTTAAAATGTCTTGTCTGACAAACCTCAATTAAAAAAAAAATCTGGAGGTTTTTCTAGGACATCCATCACCACCATAGCTAAGCACTGACCCTGTGACTAGATGACATGCTTGACAAATTTAAGGTGTTGAAAGCAGCTTTATAAAACAGTTATGAGAGGGGAATCAGAGAAATGGCTTGTAATGGAAAGCTTGTTACACTGTAGCTGTGGAATCACTACAGTGACTCTATAATGTTTCCTTTTGAAAGTCAATCTCTTGAAGTAGGCAAAATGGTAAAAAGATTGGTAAAATGGATTGTCCCAGTTCTTTGAAAAGTTGTTTTAGGAAACCACTGCTTCTCTCTATTTTCTATGCCTGAGTTACGAGCCATATTCTCATATACAGCTCAATAAGAACTGAATGCTTAACACAAATGTATACTGGCTTGTGGGCAGGTTTTAAGCATGCAAGCACATAGGCACAGATTACAAAAGGAGTGTGGGAACTCCCTTCTTATTCATCACATGTATTACAGTGCATGTGTGGACTTTACGATTTTCTTTCTGGCACAAAGAAAAAACACTCTGCTGTCCAAAGAGAGCAAAAAGCATTAACAAGGTGCTGGAAGTAGAGAAGACTGGCAACCAGTGGCAAGTTAAAACAACATAAAAACAACCTATTATCACTGTAAACTAGATAATTGTATCTGAAAAAATGAATGTGGATAAACAACAAATAGACACTTATAAAAGCTACATTGACACTACAGGACAGTACACATGTACCACATGGAAATGGTAAAAAAATTAAAGCGGGAACAGGATGCCTGTTCACACTAAAGGAATATTAGTTGTAAAATAAAAAGGAGGTGAATGGTAGCAGGCAGGTACAAATGACAAGTGTTGGCCCACTGGACAAAATAGCCTAACAAACTCCATCAACACACACAATTTTCAGAGACACTGAGTCATTTTGCAATCTCTCTCGATCAGCCTCAGGAGTCCAGAGAAGCCTTTGGTTAATTCCTTTCATTCACACAGAAAAGAAAACAGATTAATGGACTACAATAATTTCAAACAAAGAAAACAAGAGGAGACAAAATCAAGTAGTAAACACAAGAAGAGTCATGGTTGTGGAATTGTTAGAAAGTTAAACCTGCAATAGGAAAAATAGTAAAACATTGCTCAGATCAGTGTCAAATGAAATCAGAAAAGGGAATAAGAGTTGGAAAATAATGACCTGGGAGCCAGAGTATACTAAAATTGAAACCACCTCAGTATATAACAGGTTTCAGAGTAGCAGCCGTGTTAGTCTGTGTCAGCAAAAAGAACAGGAGAACTTGTGGCACCTCCTGTTCTTTTTTCAGTATATAACATTAGGGCTAGTCCTGCAGCCGTTATTTAAGCAAAACTGCCATTGAGCTGTGCCTGAATCAGGACAGAAGGATTGGGAATATAGTAATGGGACCACGGGGAATTTAGATAGGCAATCTTGGAGTTAATTTTTACAACCAAGTTTATAAACCCTGGATAGAAAGCATTTTAAAATTCATCCCATACTTCTAAATTCTTCCTATAGCATTTGAATCTTGATAATTTTTACAGCACACATTTCTAGAGAGTCCTTAGGGATAGAACTAATATCTACTTTTATGCATTGCACACTGATGGTACTCTGTTATAATAATAATGAGTATGAGTTACCTAAGTGCACTTGTACTTGTAACAAAATGGTAAACTTCCATTCAAATATCCAGCTCTGATAAAGGATATAGCTCATTTCTTTCTATAAAATATCTCTCTTAATTATTCATTTTAGCATTCAAACATAACATTTCCTTGTTCCAAGCTTTCATGACTTTTTTTCAAATATACAGTTTTATAATCTGATTTAATGTCACTTCCAAAATCTAAACATGCTTACTTTACATGACTCAGATATTAGAAATGCTTTTGTTTGGCCCCAGGAGACCTTACTTCCTTCACTCTGGTATTCCTTGGGCCCCAATAACAGTAATAACAGTTTTGTAGGGTCAGACATTATACATCACACTTTTTTTTTAAATGCCTTGATTGTTGCAAACCTTTCAGTGCAACAGCAGTCCTTATCATTTTGAAACTACCAAGTGAAGAAATGTGGTCCAGAGGAACAGAGCTGGCACTGTTCTAGGGCTTGGAGGATTTAAGATCCCTCCCAAAAAAATACAAACTATTGTTGGGGGGCAGGGTGAATAGGAGATCATTTTATCCCTGTATTTTTGCCCTTTGGATGCTAGGTCAACTCAGAAGCAGTCCTCCTTCCCTTTCACTGCTCCCTTTGACAACTGCTTCCCCACTCAGTGCAGCATAGCAGGGAGCCAGCTGTTGTTTGAGCAGAGTCAAAGCTACTTAAAATAACTGATTTATTCTGTAAACCAGAGGCATAGAGAAGAGGGTGGGGGAAGGAACGTTATTCCCTGCACCCCTGTGCATGCCCCAGGCACAATGGCAGTCCTGCTCCCCTGCTGCTGCAACCCTTCCTGAAAGGGCCAAGACTCTGCCCCCCTCCCTCACATAGCCGGCCCCACATGGACTGGTTGGTAGCACACACTGCACCCAATACAAGGAGTGGCACAGTGACAACATTCCTCTTTTCTTGTGGAGCAACTGTGCTTCCAAAAGCACCCTTTGGGGTGGGGCATCTCTGCACCTCCATTTGGGCTATGATGCCAGGCAATAAGGATTTAATCCAATGTCCATTGAAATCAGTGGGTTTGGGATTGGATCCAAACTGAGCACGTAATCGAACAGAAATGTTGATGTTGCCAACATATACACACAACTAAAGTGATGGTTCTTTACTTGGCCAGAATTCCATATCTGAGAGAATGAAGAGCTGCAGTCGGAGAACTGTCGAAGGGCCCTACCTTTTAGATTGAGAGTCAAAGGAAGTTTTGGATGTACAAGGAATGCTGTAAATGACAATAAGTGACAGCAAAAAACACTAGAGGATGCAAGTCTGGCACCTATAAGCTAAATTCTAGACTGAAGCAATGTGAGAGTAATAGGGCTTGGTTGTGTTTGCCTGTAGTGGAACAATTTGGGGTGAGACACAATTGTGATCCTCAAGCAGTTCAGAGTGGCTGACAAAAGAAGCATTGGGGGTTTAGTACACCATCAGTCCCACAAAGGCACAGAGAGTTAATGCTCCCCACTGTGAGCATCTTGAAAGGGAGAGAGCCAAAGAGAACAACAAGTGTAGAGCCAATGGGAAGGAAATGTGTTCTTTCCTGCATTTTGGGGCCAGACTCTGAAACCCCTACTCATGTGAATAATCCTATTAGCAGAAGGTGAGAAAATACTATTCAGTGTGTGACTAAAGGCTGCAGAATACAGGTTAGTATGTTAGTATATTAAATACTAGCATCATGGTTCCAGTACAAATATTATTCTTTTTCTATAATGTTGCTGGCTGCTATACCTTGTTCCTTGTTATTTTGACATCATTTGTTATTGTGTAGAAATAAATTCTCTTTTCCTTTTACATTGCTCTGTGGAACACAAGATTTTTCTAAGCCTAGACAGAAGTAATTTTATGATTCGTATCACGTTGTTTCAATATGCTGTACTTGGGACTAACTTGAAACATCATTCAGAAGCCATAGCTGGCACAAAATGCAGCTATCCACCTGTTTGGGGACATTAGCCACAAGAAGCATATTGCACCACTTCTCTCAAGACTGCACTCACTTCCTGTTTGCTTCCAGATGCAATTTAAGTTCTTGATGTTGATCTACAAAGCCCTGTATGATTTGGGTGCTGGCTGAGTCTGTTTCTTTTCTAACATGCTTCCACAGCAGATCAGGTCAGTTGGGGTATTATTGATAATAGTGTCTAGAATTAAATGTCTCAAGGAAGAGTATTCTCGGTGAAGGATCCTGACACAAGGAAGAAAGGAGAGCAGTAGAATACAGAGCCTGGACTTCAGAAAAGCAGACTTTGACTCCCTCAGGGAACTGATGGGCAAGGTCCCCTGGGAGAATAACATGAGGGGGAAAGGAGTCGAGGAAAGCTGGCTGTATTTTAAAGAAACCTTATTGAGGTTGCAGGAACAAACCATCCCGATGTATAGAAAGAAAAGTAAATATGGCAGGCGACCAGCTTGGCTTAACAGTGAAATCCTTGCTCGTCTTAAACACAAAAAAGCAGCTTACAAGAAGTGGAAGATTGGACAAATGACCAGGGAGGAGTATAAAAATATTGTTCAGGCATGCAGGAGTGAAATTAGGAAGGCCAAATCACACTTGGAGTTGCAGCTAGCCGGAGATGTTAGGAGTAACAAGAAGGGTTTCTTCAGGTATGTGAGCAACAAGAAGAAGGTCAAGGAAAGTGTGGGCCCCTTGCTGAATGAGGGAGGGTACCTAGTGACAGAGGATGTGGAGAAAGCTACTGTACTCAATGCTTTTTTTGCCTCTGTCTTCACAGACAAGGTCAGCTCCCAGGCGGCTGCACTCTGCAGCACCGTATGGGGAGGAGGTGACCAGCCCTCTGTGGAGAAAGAAGTAGTTCGGGACTATTTAGAAAAGCTGGACGAACACAAGTCCATGGGGCCGGATGCACTGCATCCGACGGTGCTAAAGGAGTTGGCCGATGTGATTGCAGAGCCATTGGCCATTATCTTTGACAAATCATGGCAATCGGGGGAGGTCCCGGATGACTGGAAAAAAGCTAATGTAGTGCCCATCTTTAAAAAAGGGAAGAAGGAAGATCCGGGGAACTACAGGCCAGTCAGTCTCACCTCAGTCCCTGGAAAAATCATGGAACAGGTCCTCAAGGAATCAATTCTGAACCACTTAAAGGAGGGGAAAGTGATCAGGAACAGTCAGCATGGATTCACCAAGGGCAAGTCATGCCTGACTAACCTAATTGCCTTCTATGATGAGATAACTGACTCTGTGGATGAGGGGAAAGCAGTGGATGTGCTATTTCTTGACTTTAGCAAAGCTTTTGCTACAGTCTCCCACAGTGTTCTTGCCAGCAAGTTAAAGAGGTATGGGCTGGATGAATGGACGGTAAGGTGGATAGAAAACTGGCTGGATGGTCGTGCTCAACGGGTAGTGATCAATGGCTCCATGTCTAGTTGGCAGCCGGTATCAAGTGGAGTGTCCCAAGGGTCGGTGCTGGGGCCGGTTTTGTTCAATATCTTCATCAACGACCTGGAGGATGGTGTGGACTGCACCCTTATCAAGTTTGCAGATGACACTAAACTGGGAGGAGTGGTTGATACGCTGGAGGGTAGGGACAGGATACAGAGGGACCTAGACAAATTAGAGGATTGGGCCAAAAGAAATCTGATGAGGTTCAACAAGGACAAGTGCAGGGTCCTGCACTTAGGACGGAAGAATCCCATGCACTGCTACAGACTAGGGACCGAATGGCTGGGCAGCGGTTCTGCAGAAAAGGACCTAGGGGTTACAGTGGACGAAAAGCTGAATATGAGTCAACAGTGTGCCCTTGTTGCCAAGAAGGCTAACGGCATTTTGGGCTGTATAAGTAGGGGCATTTCCAGCAGATCGAAGGACGTGGTTATTCCCCTCTATTCAGCACTGGTAGGCCTCATTTGGAGTACTGTGTCCAGTTTTGGGCCCCACACTACAAGAAGGATGTGGATAAATTGGAAAGAGTCCAACGGAGGGCAACAAAAATGATTAGGGGGCTGGAGCACATGACTTATGAGGAGAGGCTGACGGAACTGGGATTGTTTAGCCTGCAGAAGAGAAGAGTGAGGGGGGATTTGATAGCTGCTTTCAACTACCTAAAAGGGGGTTCCAAAGAGGATGGATCTAGACTGTTCTCAGTGGTAGAAGATGACAGAACAAGGAGTAATGGTCTCAAGTTGCAGAGGGGGAGGTTTAGGTTGGATATTAGGAAAAACTTTTTCACTAGTAGGGTGGTGAAGCACTGGAATGGGTTACCTAGGGAGGTGGTGGAATCTCCTTCCTTGGAGGTTTTTAAGGTCAGGCTTGACAAAGCCCTGGCTGGGATGATCTAGTTGGGGTTGGTCCTGCTTTGAGCAGGGGGTTGGACTAGATGACCTCCTGAGGTCCCTTCCAACCCTGAGATTCTATGATTCTATGATTCTATGAAGGGCCATCAACTCAGGAATTCATTTCCCTCACCGATCTGCCATATCCCAAGACCGCTGCCCTTCTTCAATACACAGTACAAGGCCCATGTGTCTTCTCAGGCTTTCTCAGAGGTGTTTATTGTAAGGGGTGAGAGCCTTTAAATGGGAGCTGTTAATATTTGATCAGCTAGTGTTCTATAATTTCTCAGTTTTGTACCTGCACACTTGTACCTGGGGTAAAATTTTAAAAAGCACTTAGTATTTTATTAAGCTAATATTAAAAGTTGAACAGTTGAGAGGTGAGGTGAATTTGGACAGACTATTTAAAACTCTTTGGGTTTTCATTTGGTTTTCAAAAAAAAATCAGATTTATTGCATAATGAACACTTGGGAGAGAAGATAACTTTGTTTCATATGCAATACTCCAGCCCCTTCAGATAGGGTAAGAGCTCACGATACACTTCTCAAAGAGACCCATAAGTTCTCAAACAGGAACATAAAAGATCAGACTTGACATCATAATATTTCTAAGGCAAAAAAAGTAAAACAAAAAGTGAGAAAATACCTTAAAAAAAAACAACCTTCAGATCTTATGTATACATCATAAAGTACCAAAAGCATGGTGGGAGAAACAAATTTAAAAAACACTTTGAAGGCCAGTTTATTGGTGGACTCTAATACTGGAACACACTTGGTAAGGGGATGGGGGAACAGCAGAAATAAATCTGCTTGGCCAGTATTTTCCTGTGTCCCCATTGCTATGGTTGAGGTTATTTGTTTTTCTATGGCATAGTCTATCTTTTCCTGCTTGATTGCTGTTATTTAAATTAATCAATTATGACAGCATGTACAATGCATGTCATAGCCCTGTGTTATAACAACATAATAGTGTTGCCACAAATTCAGCAGTATCACTTCAGTCTTGAATCAAATTGGAAGAGAAGATAGCCTGGGAAATACAAGCCCTTGATTAAATGTTCAGGGGCAGATTAACCCCATTTTAAGATTCAGCCGATATGGCTGAGATCTTTTGCTGTTCAAAGGCTGAAGGAGTGGGCCCAAATAGCTGTGGTAATTAGCAATAATTGTACAAAATATATAGAAAATTTTCATTCAAGAGTCCAACTGTCAGCTTTCAGTCAAATAAAATATTAACACAAAAATAGATATGTATTATGTATTTTAAATTCAACTTTTGTAAATGTGTTGAAATCTAGAGAAGGCCATTCCACACTTGGCCCCTGATCCTGAAAGCTGCTCTTCCCAGTGTCAGAGGGGCTCTGTATGGGTGCAGGAATCCATTGCATAACTGGGACCTTAATAATTAAATACATCATGATGTTCCTGAATTCTCTAATAGAGTAATAGTGATGTTCTTTGATACATATTTAGTACATTCTAGGTCCAGTTCTACCCTCAGTGAAGTTAACCCAGTTCAACAACACTCCCAGTAACTTCAATGGAAGCAGGATTCAGCCTGCTGCTATATAAATTCACCAATTATTGCAGTGTGTTCAACAGTAAATAATAACAGCAACTATAAACACTAGTGTAGCCATAACAGTGACTTTAGCAGATAATGGTAAACAGCATGCAGTGTGGAATAAATAATTTCTCAAACTAACTCTGAGAAATATCATGTTGGAAAAATTGCTCCAGATAAGAATTTCATGGAATTCTTAAAACATTTCAGTACAATCTCTTGGGGTAGAGTTTACATCATATAAAATTCCCAAAGGACAATGGTCCAGAATTTCAATGAGAACTGAGACAGTCTTCCTGGGATGAGCTTGTTAGCCTGATACAAGGACATGTGATACTGATTTGACAGTTTATTTGTTTAGTTGTATGCTTTGTGGACCTTGTTTATAATCTAATCATCTTCCATCAATTTATGTTAAGACTTTTTTCATAGAAGAAAATCATTTGTATAAAACAGATATTGTTGAATTGCTGAGACAGTATAATTCAACATCCAAAGTTTCACAAGCAGTATAAATAGGTACAGAATTTTGCCTGTCGTGATACTGACAAGAATTTTACAATAATACTAGCAAATAAAGTCACTCAGCTGCTTCCTACCTAAGGAGCCTTATAAGTCTACTGTGACAGCCTTTCAAAAAAATTAAATTAAACCTTTTACAAATGAGCCACAATCTAACAAGGTCAGAATAGCTATCTATGACAGTTCTAATTCTTTGAAATGTTTGCTATGTGATTTACCTGCTGGTGGCTTTATGAAAGGTGGTGGAATTAATGGTACAATAATGGGTACATTCCCATGATCCTTTGACCCTGCTGGTGAGTCTGAAAGTCCATTTCCTGTGGCAAGCCCTGGATAGCTTGTGTTTATATGGTATGGTGAAATAACACTGTCCTCAGGTAATTTTGGTTTTGGCAAAGAATTTTCTGCAAAAGAAAAAGAACAAATTGTACAGTATGGCAGAAGTGTTGCTTAGGTGCCCCTACATATTTTCACCAATCTGTTGATGTAATTTTTTTTTTCTAAAACACAAAGAGCAAATAATAAAAATGAGACTATTTTCTCCTTCAAAAGCCACTACCATGTTCCAGCAAAATTTTAATATTTTGTTAAAAACTGCATTAAACTTTGCTGTACTGTTTTAAAAAATCAGGCCTGAGTATGCCTGATTTATTCAGTGACATCACACTCCACTGTCTTTTATATCAATTATTTTCATGGCAGTGAATTGTGATGTCACACACTGGATTGTGGTGTCAGTGGATGAATTATGCAAAAGGAGTAGACTGATTAAATAAGAGAACCTCTTATTCCACTCCACTAGTAATAATGGAAAAGATAAAATTTACTTGCAACAAAATAACAAAAATTGAAATGTTAGAAAAATATTTGCTAAATTTTGTTATAATTGTAATTCTTTAATACAAAACCACACCTGAACTCTTATTTACAGGCATTTCTCTGCTGTACTTTAACTCACTAAGGAACAGGATTTAATAAGATCCTACAATAGCTCTTCCTCTTCTCACAACAAAAGCAAAGTACTTTTTTTCCCTACAGACTCTGTAAGCCAAAGATTTCTACCTGGCACAGGTATTCAGCATCTTTGTTTGTACTATAAAACATATGACTTGTATCATGTGTTTATAATGATACATATGATCCTATCTATTTTACATTGTCAGCAAAATACTATGCAGACTTATTCTTAAAAAGTGCCACAAATTTGATTCCTCATAGATTGTGGCTGTAGAGAATCCCATGTAAGGTTTGTTTATTAAAATGTAAGAAGAAAATAAAATATCTTGGAGTATAGGAACAAGTTATTTTAAAGATGGCATACATATATTGTATTTTAAATGGAATACAAATACGAATTACTGTATCAATAACAGTATACAACTAATGGCTGCAAACATTTAATGTCTATAAAATTAAATTGTTTTATCTTACCTCTACTTTTTCCACCTTTTATCTAGCACCCTCTCCTCCAGTATTGGGCTCTTTGGTGCCAGTATTCATATCAACACCCACTGAATACAATGCTGCTGAATGCCACCATAAGGAAACCCCAGAGACTGGTGGCCATATATGCAGCAAAATGTTGCAGTTCAACAGTGAAAATTTGGCCTCTGTAATTTCCTCTCTTTTACCTCAGCTTTGAGAAATTCTTGTTGGATAAGTCAAGATCCAGTAATGTTCTACTCTTTTAGTCTGAAGAAATTTTCTTCTTTTCACTGTGATTGCAATTCCCTATCCATCTGGTGTGGCTGAAGAGTCAAAAGGTAGCAACTGAACTGCTGAACAAAAAGACTGAATCCCATTGTTTAGATTTTGAACAAATTCATATACAGTACATGAAGGATCAGATATGCTGACCCCAAAAAAGCTCCACCCCTTAAGCCTTTCTAATGCACTTTCAGGAAATAATATATTAAAATAAAAAATATTAAGTAAACCTTTATCAATACTACTCATGGCTCTTCCATACATTCTGAACATTCTAGTTCAACATCTGACCTTATCAAAAGCCTCAGCCCAACAATTTTGTCAGAAGAAAGGTTCATTAGACCCAGACTGCTAAGAAAACATTTCCACATTTCCTTTTTTTTTTTTTTTTATTTGTTGGCAGCTCCTTGGAATCTTGGGTGCATGAGTTTCAATTGGCTCAAAAAATGTTACTGTTGGAGATACATTAGTAAGGGCATATTAGCTGCTATGTTGTTAAATGTTGTACACTTGTATTCTATTGCTTTCTGCTTACTGGAAGGCACTGTCAGAGATGTATATTTAAATCAGCAGCAGAATAAGCAACAAAACATGAATCCCAGTGCAAGCCAATTCTGGCAGGTTGAGATAGTTAATCCTTCTTTGCATGAACAAAGGAACATTAAATGTCATTACCTTTGAGAACAGAAATGTGCTGCCGGCTCTCCCCATCTGCAGAGTAATTCCTGAATTCAATATCTTCTCCATCTTTCAATTCAACCTTATCATAACCATACCAGCCAAGGAGCTCATTCATAGTGTTTTCTGCAAAGTTCTGAAAGAGAAGAATTGCCTACTTATTTATGTAATCAATAATCATTTGGAACGAAGAGATGAATGCATAAATCGAATTCTATTTGCAGTGTACCATGAACTGCTAAGGTTTGTTCCACCTCCTCCAGACTAATGTTCATTTTTCAAATCTAGTATATAATATGTAATGCATTTAAATCTCAGTGATACAATAAAATAAAGGTCTGTCATAATTGTGTGTAATTTAAAGAAAATAAGGAAAAAAGAGGATTGTTTATGATTTTTGCTCAGGAATTGGAAGTCAATTATGTTTTTAGAATATATTATTCACAAAAGTTTGTCTCATGCGATCATAAAACATTTAACATTACAGCAGAAAAACAAAGATTGTTTTTCCAGAAATCAATCTCACTATGCTACAGCCATTTCAACTGAAATAAATTACTGACTCTGGTACAGTTCCTGAAGGTGGGTAAGCAGCAGATTGAATAAAATCACAATAAAACCTTTTTTTAAATTAAACTTCCCCTGAAATGTTGAAATCCCCAAAACAGCAGTATTATGCTAGGGCATGAGAACCAGAAAATGAAATTGACTCGAAACTGAAAGTGAAACTAAATAAACCAAGTTTGCTCAAAATGTAGCCTCTGAATTGACTGGGTCCATGAATCATGCCCTGAAGTATAGCCTTGCAAATGCAGCCTTTCATTGGTTTCCTACACTGCAGCTATGGAAACACAGCCCTGAAAGACTAACCTAACAGGATAGAATCCAGATGCCGGAACTCTATCCTAACTTAAACCCCAATTAACTTCAGTAGCTCCAGTGGATGCTTTGTTGATGAACTCAACCTTTGAGTACTGTAATTTCTAATCACTTGTCGGGGAATATGTAAATAAAGGCAGTAGGCATTTATTCTTTACTTTTAAAATGCATATAAATCTATACACAAATTAGTTGCAGCCTTTAAGATCCAGCCAAGAGGATAGTAATGGCCCACATTTTCACAAAGGTTAAGTAACTCTAGACAAATTGAACCAGCCTAGTCTCACTATCCAAGCTGAATGAAGTGCAAAAAGTACAGCGACATGGTGAAAAGTAAATTTGATTTTAAAATTCTATTAATTTTAATAAAGCCAAAGGCCTGATCCTATTTCTAGTGACGTCAACTGTTCTTTTGCTATTAATTTCAATGGAAGTAGGATTTTGTCCTATGTTATTGGCAGCCTGGGTGAAGAATCTTTTAAAAATATTATTTTTTAAAGTCCCTTTAATTAAAAACAACTCAAAATTAATTCATCTTATTTATTTTGATTATATTTTAACATTAGTATTGTTGTAGCACCTAAAGACCAGGGTTCCATTGTGCTATGAAGTCCCTGACTCAAATAGCTTATAGTCAAAGTTTGGAAGCACCTGCTTGTTTTTTTCCATGCTGCCCCTCCTGGAAGGAGGTCCCCGTAATTAGTCACAAAGAACCTCATTATCCTCCTTCAAATCTTTTCTTAAGATTATATTTTTCCATGATGGCTGCAAAAAAAAATTGACAATGGCTAAACTGCAGGTGTGCTGATACCACTGTCGATCATGCTGACCAATATTTTCTCATTGTTTCCTTGTACTCCCTTGTCTGCTTGTATCCATCTGTTGTTTCTTATCTTAGACTCCCCAAAGAGCTTACAAACTATGTCTTTGTGTTCTGTTTGTAGAGCACCTATCACAATGGGGTCCTAGTCCGTGGTTCTCAGGGCTATAGTAATACACGTAAGTAATAACCATAATAATAAAGTTTAAGATGGTGTGCATGTGACAGAGCATGAGGGAACAAAAAGAGAGTTACGAATAATCAACAGTCACAGCACAGCAGTTGCCTAATCATTGTCAAGTGTTCTGT
The DNA here is from genome assembly GCA_037349315.1 of Chelydra serpentina. NCBI lineage: Eukaryota > Metazoa > Chordata > Testudines > Chelydridae > Chelydra > Chelydra serpentina. Next base: position 54,969,690 of record JBAIAC010000010.1, read on the forward strand.
AGGCATCATGATATGGGTGGGTTTTAAGGAGAAATGTAAAGGAGGATAATGTAGTGACCTTGTGGATTTTACACGGGTAGCATGGGGGACAGTATGATGGTACTCTTCTTAAAATCTGACAAATGGGCAATCAATGGTGAAGCAAATGTGGGGGGTCTTATGTCTCTATAGCATAACAAAAATGATAGTTAAGGTGAGAATAGACCATAATGGGCCTTAAAAGTGAAGACAGGTAGTTTGTACTTGATGTAATAGAGAAGGGGGAGTCAGTGGAAAAATCAATGAGGTGGGTAACATGGTCAAAGTGAGGAGCCACAAAGATAATTTTTGCTGCAGCAGCAAGATGTAGGCACAGTTGGATGTGTGAGTCTAGAAAGAGGGCTGGATCAAAGATGGCACCTTGTTTATAGGCCTGAGTGACAGGGAGGAGGAAGTGGTGGTGTCTGAGTGATAGTGACTAAGAAAGGAGCAAGAGGGAAGGTTTTGGGGAAGAATCAAGAGCTCAGTTTTACTCATGTTAAGCCTGAGTTGTGTCCTCAGAGACACCTGTCCAACAGACAGCAGAAAAGTCAATATAGTAAAATCTGGGTTATGGTGAGTGCCAAACCTTTGAATGCTTCACTGGATGATTGGGCAACAAAATGGCAGATGAAATTCAATGTTGATCAATGCAATGTCATGCACTTTGGAAACATTATCCCAAGTACACATACAAAATGCTGGGGTCTAGATTAGTTGTTACCACTCAAGAAACAGATCTTGGAGTCATTGTGGATAGTTCTCTGAAAACATCCACTCAATCATATGCAGTGGTAGTCAAAAGCACTAACAGAATGTTAGGAACCATTAGGAAAGGGATAGATAATAAGACAGAAAATATCATAATGCCACTATATAAATTCATGGTATACCCACACCTTGAGTACTGCATCAGTTCTGATCACCCCATCTCATAAAAGATATGTTGGAATTGGAAAAAGCACAGGGAAGTTTTGACAAAAATGATTAAGGAGAGATTAATAAGAAGAGATTTAAAAGACTGGGACTTTTCAGCTTGGAAAAGAGATGACTAAGAGGAGATATGGTAGAGGTCTATAAAATCGTAACTAGTGTAGAGAACGTGAATAAGGAAGTGTTTACTTCTTTAAACAACCCAAGAACCAGGGATCACCCAATTAAACTATTAGGCAGCAGGTTTAAAACAAACGAAGGGAAGTATTCAAACAATGCACAGTCAACCTGTGGAATTCGTTGCCAGGGGATGTTAGGAAGGCCAAAACTATAACAGGGTTCAAAAAAGAACTAGATAAGTTTATAGAAGATAGATGGATCAATGGCTATTAGCCAAAATAGTCAGGGATGCAACCCCATGCTCTGGGTGTCCCTAGCCTTTGACTGCCAGAAGCTGGTAGTGGATGACAGGGGATGGATCACTCGAAGATTGCCTGTTCTATTAATTCTCTCTAAAGCACCTGGCACTGGCTACTGTCAGAAGATAGGATACTGGGCTAGATGGACCATTGGTCTGACCCAGTATGGCTGTCCTTATGCACTTGAAAATCACAACAATATGGGCCTGGGTACATAATGCATAGCTATATCTTGTGGTGGTTTTCTGTGACCTGTAGTGTTTAAATTATAATGCTTTGCACTCCTGTAACACATTCATCTGAGGTTCTCAAAGAGGTTCTCTCTCCCAACCCATTCAATTGATAATCTCCACACTGATCTATGTCAAAGCAGGACAGAGACCTACCTTCTGGCATCGGGGAGGGGGGGGGGGGGGAAGGAAGCAGAGGCCCTTTGCTTTGCTGCTCTGCCAGCAAGCTCAACTGTATGGCCCCACTATGAGGCTGGAGTGGTCTAGAGGGCCTCATGCAGGTCCTCCACACCAGGATGTCATCCATTAATCAATTGGGTCCCTATTATGCAATATTAGCATGGACCCCAAAGACTATGTGGAGGCCTATTGAACCCACTGGAGTTCTGCACTGGTGCAGATCACTGTGCTAGCAGATTTGATTACTAAACCCCGGCGAGATAGGGAATCAGGATAATATTCATTTCACATACGCGTAAATTGAGGTACAAGGTGGCTGACTAATACCCGTGATCGGGCAATAAATCAGTGACAGAGCTGAGAGTAAGAACTCAGAACTCCTGACTCTATGTCCCTCCGTACTTGGACCACTAAACAATGCTCGTTTTTTTGTCCATATATCTATTATCCCAAGTCGTTAATAATCTCTTGAGCAGTATTTCCTACTGTACTGGGAAAAAATCAATTAAATCCCACAGAATGGCTAAAGTGAAATCTCCTGGATTATGTTTGCTGACAATACAGGTGTGCAGCTGTGAGCTATCACATCTGCTTAACTGCCATGGAATTTACTAAGATTTGCAACAGACTCATCTTTGCCAAAGAAATGTGCCTTAAAATGCTGTAGTATTCCAGAGGCCCTTGGTTACGCAATAACAACACCCTAAAGTTTTCAGCTCCTAATATACATATCTTCTTTTTTGCCCTCTGTGAGTTTTTTATTCTTGTACCACACAGAAATACCCTCCTAACTCCCTCTTCGAAAAACTGTATCATTTTGTTAGATTGTAATTTGAAGTGAATTTACTTCTCATTCATAGGAAGAGGGAAGACAATTTTGTGGATCTGACTGTGATTTTTTTTATGAGATGAACGATATGAGGCAACAGATATCTTATCTCCATTAACATTGATTCCCTTTACAGGATTCATTTCATTGTAATCACATACTGTAAGGTTTACCTTACTTCACAGAGTACAGTTTTCCCAAATTTTTACTAATGGGTATATTTTAAAACAAAATGGTGTTTTTCCTTCAATGTTATCTCTATTTTCTCTCCTTCTTTATGAACCTTATTCACAGGGGCAGGCCTGGCTTCGCAGAGTGAGGCCTGGTAAAGACAGAGACAGGAAACACAAAAGAGAATGAGTCTGTCAGACTAATTTTCTTCTAGGTTTTACTGTTGAATGTTTATTTCAGATTTTGGAGGAAGCAGAGTGGCTCCATTCCATTTCCTTGCATGAGTGACCCACCAGATATACAGCACTGAGGATTCACCTCAGGTATATAAAGGAAATTAAAATGTGAGCATATTAACCACATGAACTTGATCACTTTTTTCCTAGTCCACATTTTCTCTGCTCATTTGCATTGCCACCATTTTGAATATTATGCTGTCAATAAGTAGTGTTGCTGTCAATAAGTAAATTTTCCAGATCTTCCTTTAATTTCCTTTTTTCTCGCTCAGCCACCCCTTTATTAGTATGTAAGGTGGGCTTTATCAACCTCATTTTTATAAACAGTTAATACACAGACCTGTTACTCCATTAAAGAGGATAGGTGCAGGTCTCTTGTGCAGATAATACAATTCACTCTGTAGATATCTCATAAATCTACTTCCATGAAAACGGTATAGTAACAGTGCCCTGGAATAGTACAATTGATAAAGGCTATCTGATTTTACTTTTACAAACACATTTTTTCTTTTCAGGAGAGAAGGAAGGAGTTCCCTCGAACCGTTTTAATATTTACACTTATCTGGCTCATTTCAAAAGCAGTCAGTGATGCAGTGTCTGTTACATTGACAGTGGCCCTTTTAAATACGGGGAATATTAAAACACTAAATTGAAGAATCTTTTGATGAGTTTACTGTTAAACTATAACAGATGTCTTAAGCTCTAGGCATCAGGAATGAAGCCCAATTTTAGGTACAAATTACTTATTGAGAATATTTATAGATGGTAAACTCCCAGGGCACATGGAGGCAACTCTGTGAAATTATAACACAGATTCATCGCTAGACAAAGAATCTAAACATGTAGATAAATTAAGTCTTGTTTGTTTACCAGAGCTCCCAGCACACTATGCTTGATGCAACCCCATTAATTTATTCTAGCAAATTTAACAAAATATATTTCAAATCACCTTTTTCACATTCTTAAGTTTTCCTGCTACCCCAAGTAGTATAGCACATGAAAGTAAGTGTGGGTAGAGGGAATATGTGGGGAGGGGGAGGAAGGAATGAGGTATAGAGCTGTAGCAAGTCTTTAGAGACTATTGTATTGATTAGGCTGTAACAATTAAACTAGTTTTTAAAAGTGTCAGATTGCCTTGATTACATTATATTCCTGAATAGAATACATGTTGTATTATTCATAATAGTCACTGCAAAGTACCAAAGTGATAAATGACACTGACTTAGTTTCAGAATACCAATTTGTTGTTTTTCTAGTTGGCATATGAACACTCATCTCTGAAGATAAGTAGAAAGTATAATCTGAGGGGGGGGTGGGAGAGAGAATATAAGAAAGAAGGACAGAAAAATAAATTAGGGAAAAGAGAGAGACTGTGAAGGTCACAGTAAAACAAAACACTTCTATCTGAATATTTTTTAATTGAAACGTAATATAGGGAAACTATGCAGAGTCATGTATTTTTTGCACACAATGTTGTATCAAATTTAAATTTGTTACAACCATTATGTACATTGGGCTAGGGATAACAAAAATGTAACTTAATATCTGGCATAATGAAACAGCAAGCAACACGAGTTTCCAATCATATTAAAACTAAGCTGGAAGTGACATTACTGATGCAACCTATGAAAACCGAGCAGTTTGGGTTTAGTGATCATTCTTGAGTAAATATGTGACTATATCAAACAGCAAATCATGAAGGAAGTCTTTGTGATGAGGTAATTTTATTGCTCATTCATAGTGCCTTGCATTTTCTGAACTTAAAATAGACACTTGTACCAATGGCCTTTTTATTACCAGAAGAAAAAAAATCACGCATATACACCAGCCCTTTTTCTTTCTGCTAGCAAAGGGAAGCCATTTGATCCAACGTGGGCTGAAACCTGAGTAGGTCACTGTACACCATGATAAAATTCCCTAATCCCTGAGCCAAATTTCCCTGAGGGGGCCCTCCTACTACTCCTTCACTTTCCAAGCTGACTTTTCCATTCCCTCTCTCGTCTTTTCCTTCCCTTCATCTCTTTCATTTCCCCTACCTTGAAGCCTTGATATCTGATCTGCTGCTGGTACTCAGGTTACAGTTTTTACAGCTTAGGCTGTCTATTGCTGTATACATTCCTTTCTTTCTGCTCTGCCGTGATTACTTACCAGAGCTTATTTTACACTGGTCCAGATGAAAGCAGTTCAGATGAAGGGAAACAGTCAGGCTGTTTGAACATTATAGATATGAACCTACAAAAGGGCACATTGTGCTCTCTATGACATTTTGTTGCATACATTTTATACAGTGTAACCAATATATGTTACTGTACTCTTCAGGTTTATGAAAAAAGAACCTAGAACAGATTTTTATTAAATGCAAAAATATATCAGGAAAGGCAATGAACCCTCCCACACTTTTTAACATTCTAAACAGCACAAATATGCAAACTTTTTAAGCTTTTTTTTTTTATTATAGTTAGATGATTTAGCTCTTACTAAAAATGTAGTCGCCTAGTTCAATAGCATAATTTGCACTACTAGGTGATCTGTGCTTTGTGAAAGCTACTGCCAACATTTACCTTACCCCAGCTCAGAAAAAAAAAATCATTTCTAAATTCCAATCATATCAGCATATAACTTGTGATTTAATTATTAATACAGTCAAAATCCTGAGGTTTGTAACATTAAACAGTAAACAATGATTACAAAAGAGAAACGCTACATCGAGGTTAATTCCAATCCTTAATACCAAAGCAATAGTTTAAAATTGAGTAATTTTTCTCCTTCACACAATGTTGTTTTTGTTTCTTCCTCACCATTTCAGACAAACATCTGTTATACTGTAGAAGAACAACTATCTCCCAAACCGCTGAGTGTGCCTGCAGCCAAAGTAAACAAAACAAACCCAAAGGATCCAGCACAGTCAGCCTTTATATCCAGCCAGGATAACATTTCACATGTTTTGATTAAAATTAACTAATTTGTAATTCTAGAACCTATGAAACTTAAAAACTGCACTCGGTATATATCGCATTAAGTGGTGTTTTAAAATGTGATAGATCTGTACAGCTCCCAAAACTATGTGATTATGATGAGCAATTACTGTTACTATCCACAGCCTTTAGAAAGTCCCATCCAAAAATAGGAAGTGTCACAAATCTCTCAAAGAAACAATAACGCTCTCTGGGGGTGGAATCTAGAGTGGTTTGCCCTGGATATCAGTGGCAACTCTTTATTATCAGTTAGCCCGTATTTTGTTCATACCACTAATACTACCCTAGTCCACATTTCCATTTCTGGTGAAACACACTCAGTACACAGACAACATAGAAAAGAAAATGCCTACCTTAACCAGTAAAGAATGTCTAGTCAAATTAGTAATGCAGTTGTGGGGGGGGGGGTGGAATTGTATACAGCATTCCCCTTTAATACTGGGTGAATATCAATGCTATATTATAAAAATGTCCTGTTAACAGGTATGTTTCTATATATATAGAATGACATCTATAATGACAGTTTCACAGCAACATTCCAATGACATTCTGTTTTAGTATAAATTACCCATTTAAGTTAAATAATGGTAGTTTTATCATTCATATATATAATGCGAGAGAGATATATAACAATTATATATACTGCATTGTTTTAATTTATACTTGCATTTTAAAAAAGTAAGTTCAGCTGAAGTCCTGTAATACGTGCTAGTTGTGTATGACTCATGGGGAAAATACATCAGAGGTATAAAATAAATACAGGTCAGGGAACAGACATGGAAAATAAAGACACAAAATAGGATCAGTCCAACCTAGAACTGCGACCTATTGCTAAAAGAAGTCCTGAAATGTGTTTTTGTGCAATCGCTCCCATTCTAACGGCTGGAGGGACAGCCTCCAGCGCTACCTCTGGAACACAGCTGGATTGGCACAGTTTCCTATCAGATAGGAATAGACTCCAAACAATAAATAGACTCCTATCAACAACAGCCCTCGGACAGCTCTCTTTCAACAGTACCTATGTTGCTTTGATTAACTCTGAAGTGAGGCATGTAGAACAGAGGAGGAGGCAAGGAAGAAGGGGGGAGGAGGGAGAGAGTCCCTGTCTCTAAGCCCAAAAATGATGTGCAGCTCAGACCATAACATTTCACTTTGACATTTTAATTACACGGTTGCAGCTGGCTACTGAAAAAGGAGAGAAAGCCAGTGTTGAAAAAGCCCTCCCTCCTCTCCTAACTTCACAGCTTTCCGGCTAACCTGCGAGGATTGTAATAGAAAATGCACCCAAGGAGCTTAAAAACCCAAGGAGGGAGAGTTAAAAAAAAATCAAGCAATCAAAGGCGGTCAATGAGCTGGCTTTGCAGCCTGTGAATTCGGCTCTGTTTTCAGCCCAGGAGGCGGAGTTGAGACACATTCAGTGCATCCTACAAAAAAATATGACAAGAGATCCTTTCTTATTTCCCTGCCCGGTGGAGGGGGGGGGGGCAGAGGCGCCCCTCTTCCCCCTCACAGGCACATACCTTCATCTCCTCGTTGATTTCCCTTTTCACCGGGTGAGCCGGCTTCCTGCTTCTTTTATTTTCGGGAGGTCTCCCTTCTTTCTCCATTTCTGCCATTTTTTGTGTCTGGCTGGTGGAGATGAAATGGCTGCTGGTGTCGTGGGGGGGCTGGGAAGCAGAAGCGGGGAGGGCGGCGGGGCTGGGCGGGGGTCGCTGTCTCAGCGGTGGAAGCTGGCGTGAGGGAGGGTCGGAGGCGAGAGCGGCGCGGGGAGGGTCGGGGATGCGGGTGGGTGATGCCCTGTGGAGTCAGCCATCTTCCGCCGCTCCGGCTGCTGTCTGCATGGGTGAGCGAGCGAGGGAGAGCCTGGTGCGTGTGTTTGGGAGAGGGAGAGAGTGTGGGAGCGAGCGCGCCAGCCAGCCCCGCTCCTTCTGCGGAGCGGCTGGAGCCGAGGGGGTGGAAGGCGAGGGGGGTAGGACAGCCCCCGGCTCCGGGAGCGGGCGGGGCTTCCACGGCCACCGAATCCGCCGCGGCTCAGGCGCTGGGGGCTTCGCTCGCGTCCCTGCTCATCAGCATCCCCCCTCCCCTTCTTGCGCGGGGGCCGTGCAGCCGCCGGAGCCCCCCGCCCGGCCGCCCCGCGCTCACACGCACACAGCCCGCCAGGGGAGGGGCAGGGGGCGCGCTCTGTCCCAGCCCATCCTCCCGCGCCGGGGCCAGCGCGCTGGGGCTGCTGCGAGACCCCCGCTCGCCAGCCCGAGCCCTGCCGCCGCCGCCGGGTCACAGAGGCGCGGCAGTGGGGGTCAGGGGGCGCCTTGAGCGGTCGGGCTGGCTGGGCCGGGAGATGCTGCGTGTTTCCCCCCCGCTCCCAGGCTCCTGCCCGGCTGGGCGATCGCAGTCCGTGGACGGAAGAGCGCGAGAGGCCCGGCCGTGCAGCACACGCGAGCGCACACGCTTCTCGGCCCCAGCATCTCCCCGGCCGGAGAAACGCCTCCTCGCTGCTGGGCTGCCTGTTACCCGACCCCTGTAGGAAGTGTCTCTCGCCAAGCATCGTGTTCCTAAGCCAGGCTCCATGATTCTGCCCTGCCCAGCGCTGCCCCGCTGCAAAACAGTTCCCCCCACTCCCAGCCCCTTTAGGTGAACTCACTGCACTGGTCTGGTTTGAAAGCGGCTACAAGATTTCATTGAACGAGCTGCCATTCACTTTCTGATTCTCCCCCCCACCCTTTTCCTTTTTCCTCCTCCTCAACTTCCAGCCCTGGGTATGTGCTCTGAGAAGCTGTCTCTGTCATGAAAAGGTTTGATTAACTCTGTTGGGGTTTTCTTTTTCTTTTTTATCTGTGCCTAGGAAATGAGAATGAATGGTTTGATAGGAGGTACTTGAGAAATGAGGTACTGAATTACGGTACCTACTGTGGGGGTTACATTGATTCTTCTTGGGTTGTGCTTTCTTACTCCTTGGCAGTTCGTAATTACCTGATACAATACGATATGGGGGTGTCCATTGTTCCATAAGTCAAAATTGTAATTGTAAAGAATTTTTCATTATGACTGCGGTACAACTTCAAATTACACATTTTTTAAAATATATTTGAAAGCTAAAATGTGTTCTGTATGTGTATGACTAGGCTCTCCATAAAAATCTCTGCTTAGCCTGTCAAAGCTGAGTTCGTTTTGTATGTTACAATATCTAATTTAATTTTTTTATTTCTTAAACTTAAATCACTGACATTTATGAATATAAAAAGTTGAGCAGAACTCTTTCTCCTTTGGTGACTAGAATAAGCCATGCTTACTCTGTTCAGATGGTGGAGTGGTTAGAGACATAGATAGAACCACTGTTGTTTATTTGTTTGCTCTGCAGTACTGAAAATATGAAGAATTTGAGATTTAAAATATGTTTGGCTTGTTAATGGAGGAGTAATCATCAAAAGGTGTCAACACAAAACATATGTCAGGCTGGAAAGTTGTAGAGTACATCTATGTAGTTGTAGAGTCACCAGAACTGTTCAACAAAAAGATAACTTTAATCACAGCCTAAACGAATAATGAGTATGCAAGGAAACAGATTTGATCATACAGTGTAGCAAAGTAGTAAAAACTTGCAAAGGCTCTTGTATACACTTCCTTTGCATCAGTATAGATGCAACAATACATACTGTACATAGAATGCTGCACAAAAGCAAAGTGTATAGAGTATGGGCTCTATCCTGCATTTCAGTGGGAGTTTTGAATGCATAAGGAATGCGGGGGCTAAAAGGAGTTCAGAGGTTTTTTTTGTAATATTTTTAAATGTAATGAGTTTTTGCAAAATAATTTGTGTGAATTTGCAGAGATGTTCAGTACTTGGTATGTAACCTCAAATTCATTGTGAATTTGTCATAAAGGTGTTTTTTTACTCATGTACAGCACCTGAACTTTTTGAAGCCTTTTGCTTTAATACATTGTCTCCCTCAGAAAACAGTTGTGATTTGAATTGCCACCTGTTCAGTTATATGGATATACCCTGATGAAAAAAGGTAAAGTGAATTCTTGTATTAGAGAAAAGTAGCAGTTTCTACTATGAGCTGATAAGGCAGTTTTAATGAAAAATATGTAGAAATGATGGTTCTGTTTAAAGAAACTTCCAAAAAAAAACCATGTACCAAAAGCGCTAGTTTTAGAGTGTTACTATCTATGACATATGCTTAAGTATATCTTTTAATATGTGTTTCTAACTTAATATTTTCTTCTGAACATTTGCTATCATTATGGCAATAAAGCATTGTTTTTCCAAAGGAGATAAATAATCTGACAGAGGGACCAAATCCTGCACTCCTAACACAGGCAAAACTTCCATTCAAAGCAACAGGAATTTTGCAGAGTGCAACAAGAGGCCAAAACAATGCAAATGGCCTCAAGTCATTAAATCAGGTAAGTGGACAAATATGACTAATTGCCTTTTAGGACCAAGCCAGTTAAATTAGTCAGTGGACAAATATGATTGGTTGTCTCTTAGGACCAAATCTGGCATTCCTTGCATATTCCTTCAGTGGGAATTTTGACTATGTCAGTTTTCCCATCTAAGGACTGCAGGATTTGGCTATAAATCAGGCATCACTTTGAATCTAGTGCTGCTGAGTCTGAGTTCTGATCCTCAGAAGTCCTGCTTTTCAACAGTTGCCAATAAATCTTTAACATCCTGATCATCCCAGAGTATGTACTGTTTGTCTATATATCTGCTATTGACTTCAGATAGTTACAGAAGTGCTGCCTCTATTTCTCTTTTGAAGTGGACCATGGATCACCTCTTTGCATCTGTCAGGAGTCATACCTCATTGAACACTGGTGTTTTCATTCCAGTGTTTATTATTGGAATGAAATACAGTGATGACATAGGGCATGATGTCAACTCTTGTTTGCCGAGGAAAAGTTCAGGTTCATATATTCCTGTATTTAAAATGTTCAGATTACATGTATGATTTATTATAAATTTTCAACTACTGAAGTAAGTTTCATGTTTTAATGGTGGCTCATCCACTTACTTTGAAGGGTTAGAACCTCAGAAATTGTGAAAGTGGTTCCTCTTTTGTTAATCTTACCATGGAATAGGACTGACCATCTCCAAAAAGTATATGAAAATAAATCTGCTGTTCGCCTTAGAGAGGCCATAACTAATTACATATATTTACTGAACAGTGACAGCACAAATGTCTAGTGCGAAAATAACTGCATGATTTGGAAGGAATCCTCACCATTCTAATGGCTAAGCAGTGTTTGTTTGATACTCTGCATTTTAACACCCTATAAATGATGGCATGCCTTTAACTTTAGTTGCTTGAGTTCAATGGGACTGCTCATGCATGTAAAGTTATGCACATATGTGTTTGCCTGATTGGTACCTATGATTTTAACAAGTACTTATGGACTAAGGGTGAAATCCTGACCCTACTGAAATCAATGGCAGTTTTGTGGTTGACTTATGTGGGGTTAGGGGCTTCGCCCAGAATTTCAGAGGGGCATTAATCAGCCTGTTAAGGCTCAGTCCTCCACCTATTGAGGTCACTAGTAAAACTTGTATTGATTTCAGTAGGAAGAGGATCTGGCCTTACATTTTTCCTCACAGTTTTACAGGCACAATCATTTGCACTTGCAACAGACAACATTTGTGTATACAAAGGGAACGTGCAAATGGGTTGTTTACATTTTTTCCCCCCAAGTATTCAATTTACATTCTATTTTTTCTGTTTCTATTTATTGAGTCACATATTTTTAAGGGGCATGTATCCATGCATTCTAGGTGCCCCTAACATAATTTAAAAATACCTACATCAAAAGCCACACTTCAACGTAACTAAATATGTTGTCCTACTTCAATTTGGAGGCAATTTAAGGGTCCTTTTCCTATCAGTGTAACTGAGGTCATTTCTCTTTGAAGGAAATAAATGGAAAAGCAGATTCTCCTGTTTATACATGGAAAAACAACATATTGGTTTTTTAAAAAGAATGCATGAAAGGGGCAGCTGTGTTAGGTAAGGCATCAGTGACAGAATGTATGGGGATGCTAGCAAATTATGTGGGATTTTGTTTGGGCATTACTATAAGGTTGGGAAACTCATGATAATTACCATAGCAACTTCATTATCACATGGCATAGAAAAGCCACTATAAATTCAGGGGTTAAAGGAAGGAAGGCGAGGGGGTGGGGGAGAAAGGGAGAGAGTAGCTCCCCCTTCTCTTCCTAGCTTGGGTAAGTAGAACTCCCCACCAGGTCCCTCACTTCTTTGGCTGGTGTGATGAGAGCTCCCCCTCCTGTTTCCATCTACTTTAAATATTGTACAAAATGCATCATGGAACCTCCCTAATCATGTATTCAGATTTTCACCTACACTGGAAAGAAGGTAAAAGAAAGAAAGAAATATCCAGTGGAGCAATAGTACATGTCACAGTTTGTGAAACTCATCTTTGAGAAGAAATATTTTCCTGTTGTCTTTCCTAATGTCTAGAGGTCATATTATCTCTTAAGACCCATCTTAATTATATTCACAATCACAGAGTATATTCATTAATAGCATAGATATTTATTGATATGTTGTTCATTTTATTATGTACTCTAAAGAGGAAGTCTCTGCTTTTCTCTGTTTTGTTCAGCTGTTCTCTTAACACTAACTCTTTGTACTAATTTGCAGTGTCCATAGATTAGATTATGACAGCAATAGTAAACTAAATACATTAATTAAAATATCTGCTGCCAACCTGTTTTCCTTCAACCATTTCCACCTACATGGAAACATACACGTGAACTACTCCCTCACTTCAGTTACATCAAATCTACATATACCCTTCAATAATATTATTTCACATTCATACCTTTTCAGACCAACGCATTCCATTCATTGCTGTACATGGATGAATGCCCACAGCGTTATTCACACACAATATTTCTGTAGATACTTTTCTGTTATGAGTCCTAATCTCCATCCATAGTTTTCTTAACCAATTGGAGGCTGCCGTGCAGAGTGTCAAAAGGTAGCCCCAAGAAAGCAGATCCCTGATGGCAGTTGATGTGAAAGCAGTGGAGACTTTCAAAAGTACGAAGTTCTGGAACTGTTTAAATGTTGATATACACCAAAGATAATTCTCGAGTTGTATAATGATGTCAATGGGAGTTCTTGTGCAGATTGATGGCAAGATGTGGCCCCAAAGTTGTTAGTTTTGTTAATTTTTTGTTTAATTAAATACTCTGGAAGACACAAAGTAACTTTCTTTGACTTATTTCTATTTATTGTTGCTTCACTTGTCTTGAAATAGGAGCTACATGTGATCTGATAAATGGTTGGCTAGTTTCAGTGTAGCTTCTCTGAGTAGTTGTGAATCTTTTACTGAAATGTAAAAACAACAAAACCCTTAAACTAATATCTCCTACAGCAAAATGACACAAGGGCAATTATTTTTCTTCTTCAGCATCAGAGCACACCAGTGTCATTAAAGGCAAAGTAGCATCAACCCTTTAAACTGATACCAAGAGGTACTGCATATGAAACCAAATTAGCACAACCCACACCAATCACCAATATTGAAGTTCTTTAGTAAAATCTTGTGAGACAGCCTAAGGCGGCTCTCTAACCACAGCCTCTGATACTTTCATACTGGATGCAGTGTCAATGGCTTAGGCGTGGGACTATGACTGGATAGGGGACTGAGACCCATCATACAGATTTGGACTTGGCCTTGGTGATCCACACATTTGCAATCTTCAGGCTTCACTATTGTGAAGGATTCTGCCTCAGAATTAAACTGTGAAACTTAAAACAGCTCTAGGTGGTTCATCCCAGCTGCTTGCTTGCTCAGCAACACTGCCAGCCAGTCATGCTCTCTTCATTGAGTCCACATTGACTACTGATTCAAATTGAAGGTCTGAACCTTATTTTAAAAGTTCTCCATGTGATTGGCCCAAGGAACCTGAGGACTGCCTCACTCTGTGAGTCCTGATCTCCTCTGACTCTTGCACTCCACTGAAACAAAAGAACTGTCACACTCAAAAGTGAAACTGTATGCTAACGCCAAAGTTTTCTCAGTGACTGCCCACACTGCTCAGAAACACGCTCCCTGAACATCTTAAAATGACTGTAAATTTTAGAATATTCAGAGCTAAATGCAAAAACTCCGTTCTTCAATCTAGTTTTCTCTCAATAACACCAAAAGCACATGTTTAAAATATAACAACAACCCTACAGAATGAGGAAAGAACAGAGAGAGATCACATTGTTTTCCTTTTATTAAATGTATGAAACACACAGACATCACCGTACAAGAACCTAACCAGACCTAGGTCTTAGATAGAGAGTGACAGGAGAGTTTGGCCTGGGATGGGGCAGAAAGCTCTCCTAATTTTAAAAAGATTTGAGGTAAAAATATTAATCAGTTACACTGATAAACTCCTCAGAACACTGTCACAGGAAAGCTTATTGTTTCCACCCATAAGGTCTTCCTCCTCCCTTTGGATTTATGGACCCATTTTCCTTTTTTTTTTTCTTGTCACTATATGAAAAGCAAAACAAAAAGCTGAATGTAAAGATACCTATTTATACATTAATCTAATAATCCTATATCTCACTAGCGATCTTTGTTGAATGATAAAATATGTCAATGTAAGTAAGTAACATCTGTCATGGAAGGGAAAACAACTATAGGTTCTTTTCATTCATGAAATCATTGTAGAATTGCTGTATACTTAATTTACCTGTCATGTTTTCAAACAAATTACATCATTTGTCCAAACTACCCCAGACATTGTACATATAAGAGCCCTTATACATTAAGTGGGTTATTCATTTATTTCATAGACCTAAAGAAATAAGGCCAAAACATTTAAAGTGGTGCATACAAAATGATTTACCAAGAGAAAAGTTAAGAATCAGGCTCTGACACAATTATTTGACAATGACTTTTCTACAGTAATGCTTTCTCTCCCGTTTGCTCCTCAACAGAATCCTAAATGACATGTAATCCAATTTCTTGATCTTCTCAAATATGTGTACATGAATTTCACATATCCTAATGTATTATGGCATTGTGGTTAAGGGTCTACCAGAAAACTCCTCTTTTGGGGGAATTTATAACTAGACATATTCAGGACTATCGTGTATCATATATTTCAGCCCAAGAAAATGTTCTTTATAAATAAAAATCTTTTAATAAGATATGATCATCATGATTTATTTATAAACTATTGTTATAGCTGTTTTTGTTTGAAGAAATAAATGTTTTCTGATTTGTATTGCTCTTTCTAAGAAAAAACATATACAGTATAAGACCTTATTGTTAATAAGTATATATCACCTTGCTTCTGAGGAACTCGAAGTCCTTTATAAATATTAATTAATTTATTTGCACAACATCCCTTTCCAGGGCTGTATTAAGAAAACCTGGGGCCCTAAACACAGCCCCACCAGTCACCCTAATGCCCACTCTCAAGTCATGGGATGGTTTTGGTGAGGACCACATACACACAAGCTCCATTTCCCCAGCTGGGGCTGGGGAGGCCTGTCACAGGTTTCAGTCTTTGGGAGATCCTGGGACCACAAGGTCCCCAGCCTCCTGTATGTTCTGATTAGGTAATGGGATTAGAAGACCACACCAGTGTATTTGTCACCTCCTGGGGCGCCTTTGCAGTGCTGTGGTGCCCAGTTTTGTCTTAAAACAGTCCTGGTACAGCACCATGGTTCCATTAAGCTCTGGGAGTGTCACAGGGTGGCTGGACCCTGTGATTAAAATAGGTCCAGCTTCCCTGTGCCAGGGCATGCACTCCTAGTTGAACCAGTTAAGGGGGAGAGGCTGCACTTGAGCTATAAAGTGTCAAAGGGAGCCACAGTGACAGCAGTGTTAGAAGAATGAAGCTGTCAGGAGAGAGGGATCTCCTGCAGTGGTCACTGAGGAAGGGAGTTGGGACTGGATAAGAAGACCGAAGTAAAAGTCTTGATTTTTCTTTAGGAGAAGGCCAAGTAGGCAGGCCAGGCCTTGCATCTTCTCCAGCTGCTCAGAGAGAACGAACAGACAGTACCTCAGGGGGTAAAGGCAGTGCCAGGCTTAAGGCTGGGTTGAAGACTCTGGTATATTTTTTGGAACTTGGTTAATTTAATTTAAAAAACAGATCTGAAGAAGGACTGTGATTGAATGAGAGAGACTGGAGTTAAAGAGCCCTGAAGAAGGGGAACCCATCATGAGCAGGTGGTCAGGAGGCAGCCAACCTTGTTACTGGGTGCTTCGGCTGCTACAGCTCAAGCATCTGGTGTGTCCCTCATAGCCAACTGCCTGCAATCATTACTCACCTCTTATGATAACCAGACACCCTGCCTCTGACCCACTACTCACCAACTGCCTCCAAACTTCCTCTGCTGGCAACCTGTGCCCCTCCTGAGCAGGAGGAGCAGTGGCTTATTACTGGCTTATTACTCTCTCCACTGGCTTATTACTGTTCAATGGATTCATCACACCCTGGCTCTGTTCCCTGTTTCAGGCAATCTGGAATTCATCAGGAGTTGGAAAGCCTTAGCTGCTGTGTGTGGGGGTCCACCCTAGCATCCCAGCATGTTCTGTGCAGGGTAGGGCAATTAGAGCCCTCTACTGGGTGGGTAAGTGTTGGGGGAGGTGGGTCTTTCCTGGAAGTGTCCCTTTACAGGAGACTCTCTGATTCAGAGGTTGGGGGTGGCCTGATCAGGGACAGCAGTAGCCGTGAGGGGAAAGGGTGGTTCCCCTGGGCTGCCTCAGGAAGAGGAGGGGCAGCAGGCTCAGAGATCCCATCCTTACCTGAGCTGGATTTATGGGATCCCCATGAGGAACAGACTGCCTCGTGCTCCACACAAGTCTCCTCCAGCTGCATGTGATGACATGATTAGGGGGGGAGGGATAGCTCAGTGGTTTGAGCACTGCCCTGCTAAACCCAGGGTTGTAAGTTCAATCCTTGAGGGGGCCATTTGGGGATCTGGGGCAAAAATTGGGGATTGGTCCTGCTTTGAGCAGGGGGTTGGACTAGATGACCTCCTAAGGTCCCTTCCAACCCTGATATTCTATGATTCTATGTCCTCATATGACCCCCATGCTGGACACTCTTGGGACAGGTTTACTGTGCCTCATGGTTAATCTGGCCCTACCTTGTCTGGTCAGGATGGTAATTATTCTCATAGCCATCTCACAGAGAGGAAAATTAAGGCACAGAGGAGCAAAGAGTTAACAGCGCTCATGCTGAATCTGTATCAGATCCTGAAGTAGAGAACCCAGATCTCCTGACTCCCAGAACTGTGCGCTAACCACTAGAACATGCAGCCTCTCCTCCATTCAAAAACTGAAACTTGGTAAACACTTTGAACCAACTTCTGCCCTCAGGTTCATCCATGAAACACCATTGAATTTAGAGGGATTGCACAGGTGTAACTGTGGACAGAATTTGCCTCAGCTGGTCTGCAAGTAAGATGATTTGAAATCAGGAAAAGAATTGTAATATAGCAGGCTTTCTCACTGATTCCCCGGGGCAAGGACATTCAGAGTTAAGAAAGGCCTTCTACAGGATGTAGATGGAAAGCGTTGGTGCATGGGTTGGGGAAAAGTTAAATGAAGGAAGAGAGGAGAGGGAAATGACACATTTTCCTACACCTGTTGTTGCTGTCACGGAAAGTGAGCACCTGCACTTTAGAAGTGTGTGGAAAGAAGGTGTTTGGTGAAAGAGAGCATGCAGGAGAGTTGACTAGCATGAATGAGAGTGGTAGGAGTTCTATATGCAGCTGAGGAGAATAGCTGGTGAATGACAAAGGCACAGCAAGGTAGCAAGAAAATAAGGATGAAGCTAGAGAGAAGGAAATGAACTGAGTGAGAAGAAACTGACTTGTGGCTATGAGAAAATAAGAAGAATTTGAGCAAGTTCCAGAAGGGATGGGGAAATTGGGGAGGAGGGATAGCTCAGTGGTTTGAGTATTGGCCTGCTAAACCCAGGGTTGTGAGTTCAATCCTTGATGGGGGGCCATTTGGGGATATGGGGCAAAAATTGGGGATTGGTCCTGCTTTGAGCAGGGGGTTGGACTAGATGACTTCCTAAGGTCCCTTCCAACCTTGATATTCTATGATTCTATTAAATAGAAAAAGGGATGGAATTAAAGCCTAGTGGGGAGATGTGTGAATGGGTTAAAGTTCTAACTGTGTTTCTGTGTCAAATTGTAATCTAGCACTTGGATTTTACTGTTTGAGCAGATGTAAATCTATAGTCCAGATGCCTGAGAAGGAACCTTGATAGGGCAATGGACATCTATCCACATTTACTGAACAGAGTCCAATCAGAGGGACAATCAGCCTCCCTGGAACCTGCTGTGAAACACATTATCTTGAAAATATATTAAAAAGGGGAATGATATTATCCTTAGTCATTTATTAAATGGGTCTGCTCAGATGGATCTATTTTGAGTAGGGGTTGTGGAACCAGTCTTTGGGGTCTCTATTTTGCTCCAAAGCTGCCTGTTTTCTGTGCTTACTGCTGTGTGTGAAACTAACTCCAAGTCAAAATTTTCAAACTTGGATACCTAAAGTTAGGTACTTAAATCCCTATTTATACTTCTGCATAAAGTGTTCTTATTTTCAGAGGTACTAAGCACCCGTGACTCCCATTGGAAGTTGTGAGTGCTCAGCACCTCTGAAAATCAGGCCACTTTTATTTAAGAGCTTAAACAGAGAGTTATGTGCTTAGCTATAGGTTTGAAATTTTTAGCCACCATCACTAACCTGGTCAAATTCATAGTGGTGAAGTGCTGAATGTGAGCAACTCTGCCTGACTGCAACAGGTTTGGTTATTAGATCCTATAGCCACTGCTATTTTCCATAGATAATGTAACAAGAAGAGAGAAAGAGAGAGAGAGAATGAGGAAGATGGTGAGAAGAACTAGCAGAGGTTAATAAAAAAAAAGTGTGTGTGAGGGGGGAAGATGGGGGGGGGGGGAGGGGGACGACACGACAGAGGTAGTGACAGAGGATGGATTCAGGTATGTAGGCCAGTCCTCATTTTGGACTAACTTTGACATCCCACATGATCTTTGAACTCAAGCCATTAAAGGCAGTCAGTGGTGAACTAGCATGCTGACTGAACTAACATACTCTAGATCAATTGTTCTTTAGTTTATACAATAGCAGTAGCAATAACTGCTATACTATTATTATTTTAATAATTTTAGAGCTTTTATTACCATGGCAGCTAGGCGCTTTAATTGCAGTGATTAAAACAAGAACAAAAGCAGTGAGTCAAATGCTAAGCGACATAAATGTGTCCAACATTGTGCCCTGAAAGTCATTAGATTCTGGCTCTGATGGACTGACAAGTGGAGCAAATTTCAAAGGCAGGTGAAACCCAACTGACAAACCCCCGTTGCTGGACACAGAAGGTTTACCTAGATTAGGAAAAAAAGTTGAAGTTGAATGCACTACCAGACCTAAATTCAACCTCTCCCTATAAGAGATGAATGATAATACCCTAGTATAGATGAATGGTATCTTGATTTAGCAGGTTTTGATCTAGCTCTATCTACCCTAGGCTTCTCCCTAGTTTACAATATGACCAGCTAACAGTCTGTTAAAAGTGTTATACTGTTTACACAAAGTATTAGGGATTGTTTCAAATCATGTTGTCTAACTCAAGTTAACTAAGTTTTAAAAAGCACCTTTTTTCATTGTCTAGACAGACCTGGATATTCAAAGTTGGTTTCCTACAATAAGTATTTATCAGCTGACTGTATCTCAGATTACTATGTCCCTGATCATTCAGGGCTTGAAAGGGCATGAGTAAACAGAAAACTAGTGCAGAGTCTCTGGTCTTAGTGCAGAACATCATGAACACTTAACAGGAGCTTTCAGAATGTCTTCAAGGGGTACTCTAAAGTGGAGTGTGCTACAGAAACCAAGAATGAAGATAACAAAGACATGGATAACTTTTGCAAAGTCTTTACTTGAGAAGAATGGTCCACAGTATCCTAGCCACCTTCAAGGTATAACACACAGGTTATCTCAGATGTAAGAAAATAAAAGAGAGAGAGCAAAGGAAAAAATTATACAGAACCTTTTTTTCCCAAAGTGATCATTACAAAGTAAAAAGCATGGTAACCTAAACATTTAACATTTTTAACAGCAAAATATAAATAACGCTTCATAAATGACAATACACATATTTAAACACTGAGGAAAATAACTGTAACAAAGATTTTTTCACAATGACTTACATTTATTTATTTAACTCCTTAAATGCCTATCATGCTGTAGCCTGATTCACTTGGGAAGTTTTAGGGAGTGATTTTCACTTTTTTCACTCAGGACCCATGGTTTCTTACTGGACCTTCCCAAATCCCACAGTTGTTTGCAACTATAAAGGATGGTGGGATTGAGTTACTGTAAAAAAATCTATATGTATATTTTGGGTACTGGGTGCTGCTGGGGATCGGTCATAAAGGGAGTGAGAACATGTCAGAGGGCCCTCACTCCATTGGTCTGTTTTATTTATTTCCTGTTGCATCCTGTTCCCACCTACACTGTAAGCACCCTGGGGAAGGGACTGTCTTTTTTGTTACACGTGTCAGTAGTGTGCCTACTACAATGGGTATCTGACGGGTTTCTAGGTACTGCTATATTACAAATAAATCACAATGACAATAATAATAAATATCAATAAGTAATAGTCTGTGGTGTGAGGAAGGGACAAGGCTGAGATGGCTAATTCTGTGTGGGGAGGCTGCTGCTGGATTGGGGATATGGGTACATGGGGAGGTGGCACTGGCACTGCATGAGAGAAAGGAGGGAATTTGTTAGGACGTTTTTCCCTTCTCCCTCCTTCACCAGCACAGCACTCAGATTCTTCCTCCTAGTCCTTCAGTTGTACATTATTCAGCTCCAAGGCAATGCTGCTTCAAGAAATTGTGAGTAAGGTGGGATAGGCTAAAGCATTGTACTGGGATTGAGATAGAGTTGGGAGGAGTTAAAAACATAGCAGCTGCAGAAGGGAAGGGGAGCTGCTCTTTACTCACTTGCCTGCTTCTATTTAGTGTGAGCAACTATGGGATTTTGATTGAGTTAGTTTTCTTTGCATCTTCAGCTGGTGGGAGTACAAAACAGAAGGTTCCCTTTGGCTACCTACCTGTGGGCTGTGTTGGCCCACTAGCTGAGACATTCTGGCCTAACAGTTTGAGCTGCAGGAGACCTAGGTTCTAATTATTTACTGTATATTGACTTACTGTATGATCATTCTGTCTCTCATTTACCCCATCAGTAAAGTGGAGAAGATAATTCTGGCTTATCTTTGTGATCTTTGCATGTCTAATAAAAAATGTGTTCTATAAATGTAAAGTGTTAATATTATTATCCAGCAATGAAGCATATTACAACATTGGCATTTGAGTAGCTATAATTAAGTGTGAATGCTAATATTCTTCAAGGACCAGTTTCTGCCCAGGTATGTATGACTCTCATTAGTCAACTGGAGTCTTACGTGTGCAATTTTAACTGAATTTGATCCAAAGTTAATAATATTAGAGCTCCACCACTGTCTTAGTGCTACTATTTCAATGTCTGACTGCAGAGTCAATGAGGCAACTGTCCCACTTTATATTTTGAAGGCTAATGGGAAAGCAGGATGGCCATGTAGTGAAGGCACAGGACTGGAAATAAGTTTGCCTTAGAGTTCTGGTGTGACCTTGAGCAAATCACTTAACTCCTGTTTACTACAACTTCCTTGGTTGTAAATTGGATATAATAATAGCTGGTTACCTCACAGGGATGTTGTGAAACTAAATTTATGTGTGTGTGTGTGTGTGTGTGTGTGTGTGTAAGGTACTTTGAGATCTTCCAATGAAAAGCTTTGTAGATGTGCTAAGTATTATTGAGTTTCATGTTTTAATAGATTAAATCTTAGATTATGAAGAACAGAGCAAAATCTGCAATAGGAAGTTTTAGTCACACATACTAGTTAGTATATAGTGAGTATACTCTACTCATACATGGTACACTTATTTGCAGATTCTGATTATTTTAGGTAAGATTATGGTAAATATGAAAAGATTGCAAGGCCAAGCATTCCTCAGACATATATGTATGTCCTTGCAGAGGTGGAGGTATGGAAAATGTTCCCACATTTCACTTGTGCTTTGAAAAGAAGATTGCCAGAACTGGCAGTGGTGGGAGGCATTGACGGGCTCTGATGTGTTCTGATTTGCATTAGACCAGAACACACTACTGCAAGAAGATGAGTTTCTCTTCACTTTAGATCCTTGTTCCCCAAGCTGTGATGCTAGCTTCCCTGCAGGAGTTTCTTTTCCTGGGAAGGCTTCTCAAAATCAACTGAAAATGAAGAAGGGGCTTTATTTTTCCTATCTTAATTGATTCTGTACACTTAAGACTCAGCAGAAGCAGAAGGAATATACTGTACATTGGGATTCTCTAAAGTGGCTATTGTGGAATCCTGAGGAGAAATGAACTAATGAGACAAATTAGCAGGTTAATTAGCTGTCCACAATAACTTAAAATACAGTAAAGAAATCAGACCTTTTGTTTCTGATGGTTTCTGGAGAGAGACACTGCACAATTCTAAATTATAGGTGGTGCAGGTCAAGATACCTACAGGTAAGGTTGCCCATCCTTTTCCATTATAAGACTATGTTTTAGTTACTTATAACTTTGTCAAACTTTAGCCATTTGGGTTGAAATTTTCCATAACAGGTGTCTGCCTCATGTTGATTGATTGATTTTTTAATTTAAGCCATTTCTGAATGAGGTTAGCAGAAAATATGTTGTTTTTCCCATGTTAAAAACATCTTACAACTATATTATTGATAAGCTCTCATGTCACAGTTCAAGGCACCTACACCTCTATTCCCCCTCTGTGGTCTAGCAAAGGTACCCACCCTAAGCTCCCAGCTACTCAGCCATCATCTCTCTTGGGCAGAGATTGCAAGTCTCTCCCTCCTGACCACGTTTTTTCCAGGCTGCACAGTTCTCTGCCTACACTGTGAATTCCCAAGCAAGTTAGACTGCCTAAGCAGAACGGATTTGCCTTCTTCTCAAGGATTACAAACAGCATAATTGCTCACAGTTTATAAGGTGCCACACAGCTTTTTCTAAGCAAGCACATTTATTTTTAAGGTAACAGCATTACAGAGAAAACATTAAAACAAACAGACAAACAGAAAAAGAACATACCCATATACTAATAAGCTTACCAGAGATCTCCCCAACTCCAACAAGGGGTCTGATAGGAGTCAGTCCTTCAAGTCCCACTAAGGGGGTTTTCTGTGGTTACAAGTTCATAACTGCCATGGCTCAGAGTAAGCATACCCATGAATCTGTCAGTCACTCCTTTACACAGTTTGGGCCTCTGATCTTGTCCTTTTATAATAGATGATCAGCAGACAAATGTCCTCTCCTTCAGTGAAGCTTCAGAAGGCTGAGTTCTTGCATAACTGGCGGGTATATTTGCATACACTTCCCTCCAGACATTACCCGGGAAACCCATTTAACGTTAAAAGTCCATTCATCTCCAGCCCATTGTTTCAAATAGTCCTTTGAAGCTCATAACACTTCCCAGAGTTTATGTCAGGCATGTCTCCACCTAGAGAGGGTACATACAATCCCGCAATAATACATAAATATATGCATTTTAAATACAATTAACTCCTAAGATATTTAAACTAAATTCAATAAGGCTTGTCCAGGATATTGCAGAAATTTCCTATATCTGTCACATTTAGCACCTCCATGCATGATATTTGGAGAGGGATTGCCCTGGTGTCTGGGAGTGCCCATAATAAAACACCCAGATATGGCTGATTTAGGTTGTCAGCTGGGGGTGACTGTGACGACTCATGGGTCAGGGGCAGATGATGAGGTCTAAGGATGAGCAGTGGATGGGGAGGCCCCACCCATAGGACCCACTCGAGGAAAGTGAGAGAAACAGTAGGCACATGACAGGGGACGCGTGGGGTGGACAAACCTATGTGCTGGCCAAGTGTCACAGGCTCCACCCAGATCCTCCAATCATAATCCAGGAGGTCTCTGATTCTGGTGGCACCAACCAGGAACAACCTCTGACATACAACAGGGGGCTCTGCCACTTGCACTCTAAGGTGTGAATTGTGTAGCTGGGGTTCTGCAGGAAGGTCCTCCTCCTCAGCAGCCACTATAAACCCAGTCACTGAAATTAGCTTCCAGGTCCTGAGGAAGTCCTAGTAAAAGACCAGCAGCTCAGAGAGGTCTCAAGGGAGACCTCACAGGTGGAGGTAAAACACCTGCCAGTTGTATCAGAGCCCTGGGAGATGGTGCAGGAAGGCGTGAGCCAGCACCATCCTTCCAGGAATACCTGCACTGAGCAAGAGTCTCTGCATGGCGTGAAGGCAGAAGACATAGACCTGGAGGTGGGTGCAGACCAGGCCTTGTCAGCCCTCCCCCAAGAGGAGGCTCAGGACACCCACAGAGACCCAATGCAGTTCCAGACAGAAAAATGCCAGGATTTTCTTCTTGTGGCTGGCCAGGGTTCCTGGGGGTAGGGGCAGGGTGTTGAAATGGTGCCAGAGCATATGGACAGGACCAGATGGTTGAGCACCAGTTCCTGCTCCTGTAGGAAAGACACTGGAGCAGCCCCATGCACCTTTGCAACTGGTCAGACACCCTGGCCTCTAGATTGCTCCAGTTCTCCAGTGGGGAGAGATCGGTGGCAGAAAGGTAGACGTCCAGACAGAGCAGTGGACCATGCCCCACTGGATGATACAAATCAGAGCTGGGAGGGAGCCTGCTTGACACCTGTCTCTGTTCATCAGGCCAGAGCTCTTGACCAAGTTCACCAAGGAGGAGATTGTTGAATGGATGTCTTGGCAAGCCTCCACCTGCACCAGGACTCCCGGGTCCTGGGCCATGAGAAGCACATCATTGACACATGCAAACAGGACCACTCACAAGTCTGGCTCCCAAAGCACCAACCCCATCCTCCTCTTATGGGGGAGATGGAGGAAGGGCTCAATAGAGATGGTATAGAGCTGGCCGGACAGCGGGCAGCCCTGGCACACTCATTGATGGAAGGTGACGGGTTTGGTCAAGGCCCAGTTAAGCATGACCAGACACTCTGCAAAGGTGTACAGCATCTGGAGTAATCCCTTGAAGCGTGTTCTGAAGTCGAATGCTCACAGAGTGACCACCTGTGATCCATCATGTCAAATGCCTTCTCCATGTCCAGCGACAGGAGAGTGAACAACAGACCATCCGTACACACAAGATGGAATAGGTCCTGGATGAGATAGACGTTGTTGAAGATGGTCTGGCCTGGGACGGCATACGTCTGGTCGGGGGGATCACATCTACCAGCACAGACCCCAGCCGCAGTGAGATGGCTTTTTTGACAACCTTGTAGTCCATGCTGAGAAGCAAAACTGAGCACTAATTCCTGAAGCCATGGAGGTCCCCCTTCTTAGGCAGCAGGGTCTGTTGCAGCACCCAGATGCCCAAGAACTTGGCCCAGGTGGTGGTGAGGTCTGAGCCAAGGACGTCCCAGAATACCCAGTAAAACTCAATGGTCAGCCCGTTGATGCCTGTAGATTTGTTGGTGGGCATCAGACAGAAGGCTTCTGAGAACTCGGCCAGAGTGAGAGGTTGCTCTAACTGGTCCCGGACCTGGTCACCCACACTGACTGTTGGGAGTTTGTTCCCTGGTATACCACAGGCAGGGCCGGCTTTAAGCAGATTCCACCAATTTCCCGGAATCGGGCCTCGTGCCCCAGGGGGCCCCGCTCCTGCGGGAGGTTTTTTTTTTTTTTTGCTTGGTGTGGTGTTTAGATGTTGCTTGTAATTATTAGAACTGGGAGCACTGGCTGCTGGGAGTCTGAAAGGACAGGAAACAGGAAGGAGGGAGGACGGAGTTGAGAGGCTGGGAGAGCTACAGAGGGTGCAGCAGCAGCTTGGTTAAGAGGTTTCCACTTTAAAATAAAGACCTGTTGCAGTTTGTTAGTACCTTGCTTGACTGATACAACATTTTGGCGACGAGGATGGATCTTCTGCCTCTGAACCCACCTGCATCCTTTCTGCAAAGCCCAGGTGAACCTCCAATTGCTTTTACTGTCTGGATCCATATGTTTGAGACTTATCTGCCTGCAATCAGTGCTACAGAGATTTCTGAAGTAAGAAAGCATGCACTGCTAATACACTGCCTTGGAGCAGAAGGACAGCGTATATTTTATACTTTTCCCCTTGCAGATGATAAATATGAGACTGCACTCACTGCATTAAATAATTTTTTTGTGCCAAAAGTGAATGTAGTAGCTAATCGCTACAGATTTCGCCAGCGTGAGCAGAAAACAGGGGAGACTATAATGCGGTATATTGCTTCCCTGAGGAGTCTGATTGTAACTTGTGACTTTGGGAATATGGCAGATGAGATGATTAGAGACCAGCTCATTGAGAAAACAACCATGCTTCTTGTAAGAGAATGCTTACTTCTAGAACCAGAACTTCTGCTGAAGGCCCCAACTTGCATGCCTGTTGTATCAGTCAAGCAAGGTACTAACAAACTGCAACAGGTCTTTATTTTAAAGTGGAAACCTCTTTACCAAGCTGCTGCTGCACCCTCTGTAACTCTCCCAGCCTCTCAACTCCCTCCACCCTCCTTCCTGTTTCCTGTCCTTTCAGATTCCCAGCAGCCAGTGCTCCCAGTTCTAATAATTACAAGCAACATCTAAACACCACACTTGGCCGGGAGGGTGCGGGGCCCTGCCATCATTCTTCACGTGGGGTCCCGCACCCGCTAAAGCCAGTCCTGACCATGGCAGGTGATGGCATCATTTGAATCTGGGGAGAAAAGGCTAGCGTAGAAGAGGCCTAGCCCTTTCCCACATCTCCACTGGATTTGTGAGAGGGGTGCAGTCCTTTGCCAGGGGGCAGTTATATGCTTTTTGGCCCCCCTCTTTTGTTCCAGGGCGTAGAAGAAGCAGGAGCCATGATCCATCTCCTGAAGGAGCTGGATGCATGATTGAACAAAAACAAAAAGGAATCCGGTGGCACCTTAAAGACTAACAGATTTATTTGGGCATAAACTTTCGTGGGTAAAAAACCCACTTCTTCAGATGCATGGAGTGAAAATTACAGATGCAGGCATATTTATACTGACACATGAAGAGAAGGGAGTTACCTCACAAGTGGAGAACCAGTGTTGACAGGGCCAATTCAATCAGGGTGGATGTAGTCCACTCCCAATATGAGGAGGTGTCAATTCCAGGAGAGGCAAAGCTGCTTTTGTAGTGAGCCAGCCACTCCCAGTCCCTATTCAAGCCCAAATTAATGGTGTTAAATTTGCAAATGAATTTTAGTTCTCCAGTTTCTCTTTGAAGTCTGTTTTTGAAGTTTTTTTTTTCAAGTATGGCTACTTTTAAATCTCTTATAGAATGTCCAGGGAGATTGAAGTGTTCTCCTACTGGCTTTTGTATGTTACCATTCCTGATGTTCAATTTGTGTCCATTTATTTTTTTACGTAGACTGTCCAGTTTGGCTAATGTACATGGTAGAGGGGCATTGCTGGCACATGATGGCATATATCACATTAGTAGATGTGCAGCTGAATGAGTCCCTGATGATGTGGTTGGGTCCTATGATGGTGTCGCTAGAGTAGATACGGGGACAAAGTAGGCAACAAGGTTTGTTACAGTGATTGATTCCTGGGTTAATGTTTCTGTGGTGTGGTGTGTAGTTGCTGGTGAGTATTTGCTTCAGGTTGGGGGCTGTCTGTAAGGGAGGATTGGCCTGCCTCCCAAGGTCTCTGAGAGTGAGGGATCGTATTCCAGGATAGGTTGTAGATCATTGATGATGTGCTGGAGAGGTTTTAGCTGGGCTGTACTACAGGACAGGCCCAACAAGGAAAATAACAGAACACCACTGGCCATCACATATAGCCCCCAGCTAAAACCTCTCCAGCACATCAACGATCTGCAACCTATCCTGGAAAACGATCCCTCACTCTCACAGACCTTGGGAGGCAGGCCAGTTCTCGCTTACAGACAGCCCCCCAACCTGAAGCAAATACTCACCAGCAACTACACACACACCACAGAAACACTAACCCACCGGACTCGTTGTTTTTGTGGATACAGATTAACATGGCTACCCCGATACATGATTGAACAAAGGCACCCTGGGTCGATGGTTGTCAAGGGCCTGGAGCTTGTCCCGCTTCTCCTGACTCTCTCTGTAGATGGAATGATCCCTGGGGCAAGGAGTCGGGAGTCTCTCCAGCTCCTAAGCCTCCTACTCCAACTGTTCTGTCACGGTGTCCCTCCTCCATCTGGCCCCCAGAATGTATGTGGCGGCAGAAGGGCGCAGTGTCTACTTTCCCCACATCTTACCTCCTCTGCTTGGGAGGTGTGAACTGAATGAGGAAGGGGACTACGGGAAGAGAAAGGATTGAGTAATTGTGGCAGTTGAATGCTATCCTGGAGAAGTGGATTCTACTCCTACCTCTGCTTCAGAGGTCCTATGACATATTGGGCAAGTCACATTTGTGTGACTTGCGAAGTCACATTTCTGAAAGGTGGCCACTAACTGTGTTTTCCTGATTTTCTGCATGCTCAATTTTGGATCTGACTTGCAGAAGTGCTGAACATTCACAACTGCAAATGAAGTCAATAATAGCTGTGTTCTGAACTAAGTGCTATAAAAAAAATGTGAAAAAAGCCCTCCAAAGGCATATTCAACTTGGCACCCAAAATTAGTTGTTACTTTGACATTTATGTCTCTGTACCTCAGTTCAGAATAACAATACCACCACAGTTCCGTGTGTGAGACTGACTGACTGGTGACAGACTGGAGGGGGTGTCACTGGGGGTGTGACAGGCTCGCTGGGGAGGGGCTGGAGGGGGTGTCACTGGGGGAGCGTCGGGCTCGCTGGGGAGGGGCTGCAGGGGGTGTCACTGGGGGAGTGACGGGCTCGCTGGGGAGGGGCTGCAGGGGGTGTCACTGGGGGAGTGTCGGGCTCGCTGGGGAGGGGCTGCAGGGGGTGTCACTGGGGGAGTGACGGGCTCGCTGGGGAGGGGCTGCAGGGGGTGTCACTGGGGGAGTGACGGGCTCGCTGGGGAGGGGCTGCAGGGGGTGTCACTGGGGGAGTGTCGGGCTCGCTGGGGAGG
Organism: Chelydra serpentina; assembly: GCA_037349315.1. NCBI lineage: Eukaryota > Metazoa > Chordata > Testudines > Chelydridae > Chelydra > Chelydra serpentina. The sequence continues at coordinate 54,998,825 of JBAIAC010000010.1, forward strand.
GGCTGCAGGGGGTGTCACTGGGGGTGTCGGGCTCGCTGGGGAGGGGCTGCAGGGGGTGTCACTGGGGGAGTGACGGGCTCGCTGGGGAGGGGCTGCAGGGGGTGTCACTGGGGGAGTGTCGGGCTCGCTGGGGAGGGGCTGCAGGGGGTGTCACTGGGGGAGTGTCGGGCTCGCTGGGGAGGGGCTGGAGGGGGTGTCACTGGGGGAGTGACGGGCTCGCTGGGGAGGGGCTGGAGGGGGTGTCACTGGGGGAGTGACGGGCTCGCTGGGGAGGGGCTGCAGGGGGTGTCACTGGGGGAGTGACGGGCTCGCTGGGGAGGGGCTGCAGGGGGTGTCACTGGGGGAGTGACGGGCTCGCTGGGGAGGGGCTGCAGGGGGTGTCACTGGGGGAGTGACGGGCTCGCTGGGGAGGGGCTGCAGGGGGTGTCACTGGGGGAGTGTCGGGCTCGCTGGGGAGGGGCTGGAGGGGGTGTCACTGGGGGAGTGACGGGCTCGCTGGGGAGGGGCTGCAGGGGGTGTCACTGGGGGAGTGTCGGGCTCGCTGGGGAGGGGCTGCAGGGGGTGTCACTGGGGGAGTGACGGGCTCGCTGGGGAGGGGCTGCAGGGGGTGTCACTGGGGGAGTGTCGGGCTCGCTGGGGAGGGGCTGCAGGGGGTGTCACTGGGGGAGTGACGGGCTCGCTGGGGAGGGGCTGCAGGGGGTGTCACTGGGGGGTGTGACGGGAGCAGCAGAGAGGGCGGGTGGATTGGAAACAAAACCCTCCCTTCTCCCCCCGCCCCTCAGCTGAAGACGGAAAGTGAGGAAGCGGGAAGGGTTCTAATTCCGTGGTCGTCGTTGCTCTACGACTTGTGTTTTGCGACATCTAAGATGGCAGCCCCCATGGCACCGGGAGCCCGGGCTGCCGGCTGTGGAAGCGGAGCGAGCATCCGCCGTGGCGAGCGGCGCTAGCAGTACAGCATCGCTCCTGCTGGGGAGTGGGGCCGGGCAGCGCCGGGGACAGCCGCTCCCCCTCACCGCCGTGCGGCCCCGCGTGCCAGGCAGGGAGAAGGGGACCCGGCTCGCAGGGGTTGAGCGCCCGGGGGCCAGGCACTGCACGGGGAGAAAGGCTGGACACAGCGGGTGGCTTCGTATCCGGCCGCCCCTGGAGAAGAGCCTGTTGGACAGTCGGGCACGGGGGCACTGAGGGGCTGCGGAGGAGACCGGGGGCTGGGCAGCCTCAGCGCAGCCAGGTTGGGCGCGGCGGCGAAAGCTATTGGGGGCGAAGCGCAGTGTGTGTGTGGGGGGCTATTAAGGGGCTGGGATAATGTGTCCCCTGCTGCTGTTGCGTTGGGGGGGCTGCTGCTGCTCCCGGCTGCTGCTGCTGCGGCCGCCCCCCGGGCTCTGGTCTGCGCGGCGGGGAGGCGGCGGTGTGCGGTGGCGGAGGGGCCTGTTCTCGGGTTCCCCCTCTGCTGCGTCTCACTGGAGTAAAGTGGTGTCCGAGGCCGAGAAGATCGTGGGGTACCCGACCTCGTTCATGAGCCTCCGCTGCCTGCTGAGCGACGAGCTGAGCAACATCGCCATGCAGGTCCGCAAGCTGGTTGGGACCAAGCACCCGCTTCTTAACACCGCCAGGTAAACACCGGGGCCCACGCCCCTTCTGCCATGGGTCCCCTGACTCATATTTTGTTATTGTAATACATAAGATGGAGGTAACCTGTCATCCTCCACTGGGACTCCTGTTATCCCTTCCATTAAGGGAAACCTGCCTTTGATAATGTCTAGATTGTGAATAGTTGCTGTTTAATCAGGGCTCTTGGTCTGGTACAAAGTGAGATTTTTTAGTCCTTAGGGAAATTGTACTTGTCACATTGCAACATACGCCTTTTCTCAAAATCTTCCATCTTCCAAGGAGAGAGACTAACCTGAACGTTCCCTGCTAAGTCTTCTTTCTTAATAATGGATGATCTCTTATTTGATGTTTGCATACAGTCTACTACAGTGGGGACCTGACCTTGGCTGGGTCACTAGGTACTACTGTAATAGAAATAATAAGACGTATTGAGGTTGGTTTATTTGTCAGGAGTTCTGGATTATGAAGCTCAGCTAAGAGGGAGGTTGGCTTTATACATAAGGCTGATATGTTGTTGATTATGTTAACTGTAGCACTTTCCCATATTAAAGGGTTTTTAACACAACTGACACATCCTCTTGGAAATCCTGCCTTAAATTGTGCTACACTTTTCTGCTTAGGCATATATATAGTCCACAGAACTGGAATTTGAATTTCCTTGCATCCATTTTTATTCCAAAATTTGTCCCCTTCCAGCACATCAGAGAGTGAATGATTTATCACATTTACAGTATGCAAAGAACTGTCTCACTATACAAAGCTAACCTTTCTTCATTAACCATTCCAAATGTCAAGGACTACATTTGGAAGACACCATCCAAATGAAAGAAAACAGGAAAAACTAGTCAAGTAAAGAGCTCAAAGTGATGCATATCACTTTTAAGGTCAGGCTTGACAAAGCCCTGGCTGGGATGATCTAGTTGGGGTTGGTCCTGCTTTGAGCAGGGGGTTGGACTAGATGACCTCCTGAGGTCCCTTCCAACCCTGAGATTCTATGATATGTTAAACATATATTTTGTTAACAAGACTTTTTCAGAACATTTCTAGTGTTAGGAAATTAAGATGGTTACTGGCAAGTTTGTCCAGGCTGGTGGGACATTTGAACTCAAGAGACAGGACTATCTCACTCAGTTATTGTGAAGGCAAAATGCAGATGAAGATTCATGTGCTCACAAATAAGCAAAAGCAAGGTTTGTTCTGGACAGTATTTTCTTTGTCAATTTTAAGACACAAGAATCTGTGTCCAGATTACAGAACTTTTAAAGTATATTGTGTTGGTATGTTCTTGTGATTTAAAAAAAAAAAATCTGTCTCCTTCAAAAGATGGTATTTTACATACTCCTATCATTAGAGTAGAAGAGATGTTATTGGTGAAAGTATATTCAAGGTTAACAGGACCCAAATTTTGTATACATGGACTTTCTGAACAGGTTTAAAATGCTTAATTTCTCTTTTTAAAATAAAATCCCAGTTGCCTAGTTTTCATGAGCAACTTTATAACACTTGTGTTTCAAACTCTGAATGAGTTACTATAAAAATATAAGATATGGAATGCTTGGATTGAGTTTTCTCCAATTTTTAGATAAAGTATGCCAGAATGGTGTTATATATGTACAATTTTGATTGTATTGATCAAATTGTTAAAATATAGTGATCCATAAAAAACATTTACAAGAAATATCATTTATGTTTTGTGTACTTCTGGTGTATTTTATGCCAGTATAGAATCATAGAATAGCAGGGTTGGAAGGGACCTTTGGAGGTCATCTAGTCCAACCCCCTGCTCAAAGCAGGACCAATCCCCAATTTTTGCCCCAGATCCCTAAATAGCCTGCTCAAGGATTAAACTCACAACCCTGGGTTTAGCAGGCCAATGCTCAAACCACTGAGCTATCTCTCCCCAAGTAGGTTTTCAGTAAAGGCATATCTATTGAAGATTGCAGTACTAGCATATAATTAACTTTATAATAAAATAAAACATGAAAAATATTTGCCGTTTTTGGCTTTTGAAAAAATATGGTGGGAAGAATTTTTGGTTGATCTGTTTATAGCTCTTAATTAATAGCATGATTTATGCATAACCTTGTGACAGCTTTTTAATTTAACTAAAAGGTGTTTCTGCATTTGGTTGTATTTTTAAAGCTTTGTAGACTAAATATAATGTCCCATCTACACTACAACTAGAACAGGCGGAGGACCCAGATTCAGTACAATTGGAAGTTTGCATAAAGGAAGCCTGTTAGTGTTCCTCTGACTGGGTTAAATCCAAAGTTTTAGTCTATTATAGTAGTCAGAAACTAACAGTGCTCCCATACATTTTTGGGTAGAGGGGGTAAACTGTGTTGTAACCAGGGTAGGACACAACTGAGTGTAGTCATGTCGTAGAGACACGCATGACCAGAGTTGGCTTATGCAGATGGACTTACATAGTGCTTCTTTTAATGTATAGTTCTTATTTTTATTGGTTTATTAATGAGTTAATCTGAAAGAAATTGTTCACAATTTTTTTGGGAGCTATAATACTCTATTAAAATTGTACATATGAACGACTCAGGGGCTTTATCCTGCAAGCTCATGGAGCATAAACCAACTTCTTCCATAGGAGGCTATGCATGGAGGACATGTACAATCAGGCCTACGGTTTGTTACTTCAGAAGTTATGTGTTCAGAACCTCTTTGAAGCTTGGTAGTAAACGGACTGATTGTAGTGGGAATAAAAGTACAACATTCGGTCATAGAAAAAGCTTGAGTTCTGTGTGTATGTTAACAATTTTATTCTTATTTTGCTACATCGACACTTCCTATGGCCTTGGGTTATGTATATTATCAGAAGGCTTAATTCACTATTGCTATTACATCTGAATAGTTATGTACAAATTACTACCGTAACTTGTTTTCAAGGATTATTTGGCACTAGTGTGAGTTTTTTGGTTCCTTTATTCCCTATGGTATGTATATGTTTGAGATTTTATTAGTGTATGTATGTTTGATCGTAAGTGTTGATTTAATTATATTTTAGGCAAAGGGACTACAGTGAAATTGATAATCAGTGACTTATATTCTGATATACAATAGCCGTTTTGTTAACAGCCTTAGTTTTTCCATACCAAAATTCTTAGGGTTTTTCTTTGTCTTTCTGATTAGAGTTATCTATATCTTAAAATTATTCCAGTTTAAAGTTTCTTTTCCCATAGTCATTGAGGTCAAGATTTTAAACATGCCTAAAGTTGGCTATTCCATAGTTATTTAAAGACGTTTAATACATAATTCAAGTTTATGGATGGTGTGTGTGTGTGTGTATGTATGTGTATATATGTGTGTGTGTGTGTATGTATGTGTATATATGTATGTATATATGTGTTGGAAAATAAGTTTGCTTGAATAGGTTTTAAAAAATAAGACTATATGCTGCTGAGGTAGTCCAATTAGAAGTTAGGCATTGCAAGTATCTGCTTATTTTTTGGACTTTATATATGACATATTGGTTGACAAACTAGTTAAATTATGATTGCTCACAGCCCTCTTTGATCTCCACCCTCTACACCCTTAACTCACTTTGGCTCATGATCTTCTACAACCAACTCCTTTCCCTTGTCTTCACCTCTTTCTTCTTGTCTGGTTGCTTTTGTAGCCAGTCTTATAAAGACAGCTCTGGATTTCACAGCCAGAAATATAGGTAGAAAATTTTCCTATTTGAGAAGAATGATGCTGTTCAGAATTGCTGCTGCTCTGTCACTGAGAGCAAATAGCAACATATCCTATCATATTGAAAGCCCTTTGCGTATCGATATTCCTATATATTATTGTTCCATCTACTCTAGACTTTTGGTTCACTAGCAGTGAAAGTCAGCTTCTTCATGTAAAGAGTCAACCATTTCAAGAGGTGATCCTCTAGTTCAGTTTTATTTTATAATTTGTTTGTTTTTGAGGGGAGGTTAAACTTTTTATTTCAGAAGGATTGCTGTCCAGTGGCTAAATGGGGTTACGAGGAATTGGGATTGCTGGGTTCTCTTCACAGTTGTGCAGCTGATACTGTGACCTTGGGCAAGTCACTTAACCTTTCTGTGCTTTCATGTACTCATCTGTAAAATGGAAGATGTATTTATTTTTCAGAGGTGTTTCATTTAATTCATTAAGACTTATATAGAGCTGATCTTTGGGTGAATGGTGCTGCATAAACAATTATGATAAAAACATATAACTACTGTTGTTACAATATTCATCTTAAATGGACGTTCTGGAAGTAAAGTTGCAATTTGAAGAGTGCTGGTGAATCTGTTTCTAATCCCCTGAGTCACTGTGCAGCTCTTCATTATCCGGAAAAAGAAAACGAAAGCTTTGAAGTGTTTTAAACAGAGCTTCAAAAATATTTAAATTTTTTAATTCTTCAGGCTTTGTACTAAAAAGAGGTGGGTTTTTTTAGCAAAGTGAGCAGGTGACTTTATTCTCAATCATAGGAGGAAAATAAATCAGTTTTTCTTCTTTTTAAAACAACAAGCAAAGAAAAAGTGTAATTGGCAGAAATCCACTTTTCTGAAAAAAAAAAAAAGTGTGACTAAAGTACGGTATTCTTGATGATCTTAACATCCCCTGAGAAGGTTATCACTTATTTCAGATAAATGATAAATGTTATGGCCAGTGTATCACTTATACTATCACTAAAGGAAATAGAACTGTTCATGCACATAAATTATGGTAAACAGTTTACTTTGTAGCCATTTTGTCCTAGGGTGGGTAGTAGGGAAAGAGCTGCATTTTAGTTCCATATAAAATTTCCTGTCGATAGACATAAGTAGACCTAGACAAAGTGTTCATGGATTACTAAAGAAAGAAAAAGCTTGGAATATTAGGATTCTTTCAAGTGGAATCTTTGCTCCATGCAGGTTTTGGACTATATCTTTATTTTCATTTATATCCAAAAACTTAACGTGAGAGGTACAGTAGCTTTAAGATTGCACAGTTTCTGGTAAATTTTAAAAATGATTTGAAATCAACAAGTACTCAATCACCTCAAAATTTGAATTCTAATTTAAATGAATTTTTCATCCCAAAACTTGCTTATCAGTTAAAAATAGCTGTGTCCAAATAGTGCTTCATAGTGTTGGAAACTGTTGCGAATTCCTCTGTCTGTAACTTCTTGTAATGGGCTCACAGTCACCTCTCATGAGCATCCCCTGTCTCAGTATGTGCCTGCACTCACTCACTCTTTCTTTGTTTGCGATGAGTCTTCGGTGACTCACCCTCCGGCCGAGTCCCAGAGTCTGTACGTGAAATAAAAATCAACCCCCTTCTGCGATACAAGTCCAACAGGGGGCCGATCTCAATGCTCTCTAACATCTCTTTATCTGCAGCCATGTTCCTGGGCTCGATCCTCAATCAGTCCAACAGGGCATATTACAGTATCCTGGTTCAAATTGTCCCTCAGCCCCTTCTGGACACTCTCAAATTGTCCCTGCTCTTCAAGCAGTCCTGGCCATCACATCCACCAGGGTTCCCTCCCTCGAGACTTTGTCTCTCTGGGCCTTTCTAACCCCAACTCTTCTGCTGGGCCACTAAAAGAGTTCAGTTCCTCTTCTGGGGTGCATCAGAGTCCAAGTCACTTTTCCAGTGGCTGCAGGGGGAGGGGGAAAGAGACTCAGGCCCACCCTCTACTCCGGGTCCCAGCCCAGGGACCGTCTAGACAGCAGCTATCCACTGCATCCCTTTAGTTAAATTGCATTGCTGCTACAATTCTCTGGGCCACTTCCCCATGGACACAGCTAATTCTTCAGCCTTATCTCTGGGCCTTGTCCTGGTTGAGTCCCAACAGCCAGTCCAGAGCTCCTTTGCATTCCCCTGGTCTCTGTCAGAATTTCTCTGTCCGAGGTCCTGTATCTCCCTCAGCCAGCCAGGCACACTATCCATGCTCCGCCATCAAGGAACTGATCTCTGCTCTGCACTGCAACTCCTTTTATGTGGGCTTACTGGGCCTGGATTGGCTGCTTCTGGCAGCCCCTCTCTGATTGGCTATGTCCCATGCCACTGCTCTAGGCTGCTTGGAGGACTCTCTCCACTTCCCTTTTCTGGGGCGGGGTCTGGCAGGGCCACAAGACCTCCAGAAGGTGGTCTAAAGGCCTAGTCCACTTTATCGCACTTGTGTAAATAATTGTAGGTGTAAATTACCCACAAACCATCGTAATCTGTTACTTATTAAAAATAGTGAGGTAAAAAGAGTTACTTTGATATCTTGGAGTTACTGCATTTGTGCTTTTTGCCAAAGATGCCTGTGTAAACTGAGTTACAAATATTCACTGAACTAATTCAGGAGGACTGAAATTATGTAATCTCACTGTAACAGTGTCGCACAGTTGGAGGACACTGGAGTTGTACAGTTGTATTTAGCTTGCAGACTCTTGATTACTAGTGAGGGTTGCATGAGCAGGTAAGAACCTGGTTTGCTGTAGGATCCCAGGGCAAATTTGCAGAGGTGGCAATTACGAAAAATGTTTCTGTACTTCTAAACCAAACGAAATTGATAGGGAAACCATTACTACAACACATGTGAAACCCTAGTGATTGTTTACCAAGTCACTTTTCAGAGTAGAACTGTTTCTGAATTTTAATTTCCTTAACTCTGTTACCACCTCATTAAAACTGAAACTGTGTTAAACATTTAATTTTGCAGTTAATTAGGATGACTATGAATCCCTGAAAACCGTATAGCTATGTTTTCATTGCCTTTATCTGGTGTCCCTATTTTTTGCAAAGCTGATAGTATTGTACTGTTCAGGAGGAGGAAACCGGGACAGGGGTTTGTGTGAACCCTGTGAGGCTGGCCAACAAGCTGAGCTGTTGAAATTGACATCAGGCTACCTGAACCTGCATGTGCCACCTCTCTTGGTGTTGCTCTGCACTCCATCAAGCATAAGCCCTCTCAGTGAGATACATCCCACCCAACAGATGAGTCCACTGCTACAGGGTCAGATTAACATGGAGTTACTTGCTCTGACTATGGACAGTGGTTCAAAAGTGTGAAAGCTTCTAGTGACCCAGCCTGTGCAGACATCTGTTTTCCTACTCCTCCTCATCCATACCTCGGGGCAAGCAGGACACTGATAGTAATGTCATCTCTTGTGATACTTAAACCCCCAGCTCCAAAAGTCATGATAATCTCAGTTTTCATTTAAAAATAAAGTTTTTAGCCCTCATGTCTGACAGAGAAAAGCTTGGAAATGTGAACTCTTAAAGTCTCAAAACCTAAAGAAAAACACAATCTCTCCTCCTCTGATATTTATTATTTTTTTTAAATCTCAATTTTTTTCAATACAAACTAGATTTTTGACTCATGATTTTTGAATGCTTCAGGTTGGCAGTACTGTGAGTCTGTTTCTAGGGGAAGAGACAAGTGATTGTGTTAGACATGTCTATCAGGTGTTCCATTTTTCATTTGGAAGACTGACAATCCATTAATGCTTATTTATTTTTTGCACTACAGTCTATTTGGACTGCAGAAATAGATTGGTCAGTTTCACTTTTGTTTTTTGTCAGGTCCACTTTGTGGTTCATGCACTATCAGGAGAAGGTTTTACAAACTAAAGCTTGTTTCTTGAATCCTATCCCAGGACAACATATATGGAAGGTGTATGAAGGAAAATGGTAAATTAGGGGAATAAAGTCCTGGTGGCATGGCGGTAATTTCCTGCAAAGAGCAGGAGCTAAAGACTGGTTGTGCCAGACACTTTCATTTGTTAAACTTATAAATATTTTTAATATATAAAAGAATGAACTGTGATTCAGAGGTGGATTAGAGCTGATACTGTTTTTTTAAAACCTGAGTTTGAGGTGTAATGGTAGCATGGAAGAAGGTGGCAAGCCATAAATCAGGTTGCTGAACCTACCTAGTTGCTGAACTAGAAACGCAGAACAAATTATAAGAATAAGAATAATGTTTACTAGTTAGGGTATAACATTTTCATGTATGGTAAACTTTAGTAATTGGTCATCTTTTCCCTTAATCTTACCAATTTTCATTATTGGGAAATATAAATAATCCCATTTCTTCTTAATGGCATTTTAAGAAGATACTTCAGGTAGCAGAACGACCTACTGAAAATGGTTTAGTCTGGTAGAAGATGATTGGTATCTGTAGACAGAGGGAGTGCATGTGTTGTTGGTTTTTTTATTTGGATGTCTGGTTGATCTGCCTTGAATAGATGTGGAGATTTGTTCTACCACTAGCATGCTGGAGTCATGAGGGCCAGTTTCTGTTTTGTCTGCACAAGATCATTGGGGTAAAACTTTTTCTCCCTCTTCCAATTAAAACTGTTTTGACTGACCATCAGTAGCTTTCTTCTTTGTTACATTTTAAATTTATCATTATCAGGGCTTGAAAAACACAGATGCCCACTTACTTGCCAGTGGCTAATGAAACTTTCTCTGAAAGTAGCCAGCAACAGGATAGTGAAATTGACAAGTAATGTATGTGGTCACTTTATAGCTTCTGCCTGTAGACGTCTGATCAGCTGCAAAACTGATGATGATGATTTAAGTTTCACTGAGTTGCTGAGGATGTAAGGGACCTGAGAAGCATAAACTCAATCTTTTTCTTCTGCTGGGTGGGAGGTTAAAACAAGTTTAAATTGTTCTTTTAAAATTTTTTTGCAAAATGTTATAATGAAACTTTTATAAAATATGTCTGCATCGTGGAGGTGATCTAAACATAATCATAATTTGAACATCCATGATGTTAACGTAAGGGCATCAATCCTGTAATGACATTCTTACAAGTGAATCCCTGTGCTTACATGGAACCCTATTGAAGTAGTTGAAAGCACTAACCACCAACACTAAAGCAGACTATTCTGGTATAGTAATCGCTGGCAGTACTATCAGAAATGTGAAGAGATTTCTCATATTTGGTATATCTGCCACTAATCGCATAACTATTGATATATTTGTCTTTAGATAGTGTAGAGTAGTAACATATAAAGCCTTCATGTGTTTTAGGAGTGTTGGATAAACTAAAACTGCTAATCAAGTATCAGACACGGGTTTCTGCCACCATATTCATAGCCAAAAGAGAGATTCTAAGACTCTGGAGATTTGGTTTCTTCTTATGTATTTTGGCAGAATGAACTGTTAAGGAGAGCTCTTATGGGGGGAAAAAACTAACTCTGTTAGGCAGAAAGAACTGGAAGAAGTGACATAGCTTTTACATATGTATGTAAGGTGCTCAAGTCCATATTCATCTGATTACCTTTGTATTTTTCCTCTAATCGCTTGCTTTAATTTTAATTTACAGTTCAACCTTGAATATTGTCTTGTGGAGATTTGGGCAAGGATGCTTTGGTGTCTGTTACGCTACACCACCCTCAGTGCCTGGCTGCAGCAAGGAGGAATGAGAGAAACAAATATGTGCTACTGTTCTCTCCCTCCCCAGATAGATTTTTGGTTCACTTTCCCCATAATAGTACCATGTCCTGTCACTGCTGCTCTGCGCTTTGCCCAGTAGCAGTGTGAAATTGACATCATTCTTATCAATTTTACTTCTTACCAGAGAGTTTTGAGCAACTCTGTGTTGGGAAAGCCGTCTGTCAGCAGACTCAGGAAGACAGAACTGCATCAGTTTATCATTCAGTTCACATCTGGAAGGTTAACTACACAACAATAAAGGTTATAAAGTTTTTGGGGGATTTTTAAATAAAATAAATTATTCAATTCTGTTGAAATTTTGATGTAGAGCTCCTCAGCTGCAACGGCATTCTTCACTCTAATTGGATTATTCAAGTCCTTATTAAAAAATATGGGATTTGTGTTAAACAAAATTCGATTCAAAATTGATTTCTAGAGCAACTTTCATATGGCCCTTCTGGTGGTGGTGACCTATTTCAGAATCAATGTGTATGGTAATTTTAATTCTGTAATATATTCAGTGTGATTGCGTTAAATTGATAGCATGCTCGCAATGCACTGACATCTCCTTGGTTGATAGTGTCATCTCTTGAGGGGTTTTTTCTGTGTGTGTACACTTGATGTACAGTCCTGCCACAGTAAGGATGTGATAGGTAATGGTCTCAAACAAGCAATCCTAAAGAATTAAAATGTAAAAATATTGACTTTGCATATAGTCTTATCTTTTTTTCATTTTCTAAGATTAACTTTTTATTTGTACAGTATTCATAATTTGGTGCTCATGAAAGGAATGGGAACTCATGGTATAAAAACCATGCTATAGATAGTACTAGCTTTTAGCTATAGTGAATATTGTGTTAGTAGTTTTGTCATTCATTTTATAAGCTCCTCCACACAAATATTATCAATGCATGTGTAGTCATAAGGTACAATGCTCTTTCTAGCTGAATCCTTTGCCTCTCCTAAGCAAGGTACAATTGGGTGTCAGTTTTGTGATGTGGGCATACAATAACTAGGGATTTGGTTGAGATAATTAAATCCACTTTCACATTTGACAACTTCACATTTATTATTGCTAAATTTCTCATTTAAGCATCTGCAGTGAACCCAGGTTTTCAATACTTATACGCATAGTGCATTAGCCCGCCGAGCAAAACAGTCTTGGTAAATGAAGTGTGTTTAGTAGGAGAAGAGGCTGTCTAGTATATCCTGATGTAAATAATTCCAACAGAAAATGTGGCTGTCTTGACATCAGTTATTTCTAATATTTTCATATGGAATCTGGATTTCCATGGTAGCACCTGCGTTATGCTGATTTGTTGTAGAGAGTACATTTCTTGCAAGTCTTAACATTTCAGCAGAATTTCACATACAACTCATTTTGGCAAAATGGAAAGCTTTGGGATTTCTTAGCTTTGATTCAGCGCATACGAAGAAGAAATTGAATGCATAATGAACAGAATATGAATGCCTGTCAGCCCTGACAAGAGATGGCACAAATGACAGCCAGTTACTGTTACAAAAATGAGATGATCTTAAACTAAGAGAACAAATGGGAATACCTGACAAAGGATCAGTCTGGACTGACTTGTGATGCCATTAACCTGCTGCACACTCATTGTACTTGACACACCTAGTACCATCAGCTCTTTTAAAAAGCGGTAACTATTTAGGTTCACATATACTCTTCTTCTTCACTGTATAGCACAACTGAACTGTAACTTGTATATACAGGTATTAAAAATGAGAAATTCAAAGTACTACTGGGCTAGTGACATGTCAGTGTGTTTGTTCCTGGCAGCAAAAGACAACTGATGAATAAGTTCAAAAAACAATACCACATTTCTGAATAAAGAAGGAAATTGTGGGTATTTATATAATAAAGTGAAGTAGTTTTTAAAGCAGTTTTCTTTCTAAACCAGGAAGGGATTTACTTACCAAATATACCTTAAATAAACTACAAATAATAATAAATGTCACAGTACAAAGTTTAGATACTTGATAGGATATGTCTACACCACTACTAGACACCGATCGCTGGCTTGTGCCGACTTGGGCTTGTGGGGCTCGGACTGCGGGGCTGTCTCATTGCTGTGTAGAGTTCCAGGCTTGGGATGGAGCCCAAGTCTGGAAGTCTACACAGTAGTAAGACAGCCCTGCAGTCCAAGCCTCATGAGTCCGAGTCATAGACACACCCTTAGAGTCATAAATGTACTTACAGCCCAGGGATCTGTTTTGTTACTTGTGATATTTTTTCCCTCCCTTTTGCTTCTGTATTTAAAAAGGCTAAAATTCAGTTTCCAAGGTGGTTGTTTTTTTCTTAAGGCTCTTTTAAATTTAATCAGTTCCTTCAGTAACTTTTAGAATCCATTTGTGACAACTCTTTGTTTATTAGATATTCTCTTTCCTTCTGTTCACCTTTTCTTTCACATCAGCTGCCTTCTACTGTCTCCCCCCTGGCATTCTAGAACACCATTAGGGCCCTATTAATTATTATTAACTTCCCAAAATTCCACTGGCATGATAATGCAAATTCCTTTACAGCTTTGAGCAGTGGTGGTTAATTCGAGGTGTGATTATTGCTAGTTGAATACTTTACATTACATGAATACATTTTAAGGCTTTCACATAGAGGAAAAACATAAAAAGCTAGGAAAGCTGGAAGGAGGTTTCATTGACAATTCTACTGTTTTCTTTAGAGGATGGGGAACCCAATATCATAAATTAATATGTATTTTATCTACCCCACTTCTGAGCAGTTTAGTTTGCTTCAGTGGAAGGAGACTATCTACACTGTTTGCCCTAGAGGAACTGCTTCTGGAGACAAACCTGACAGACTTTAAAGGAATACCATGAATTTGAAATCTAGTCTATTTCAAAAATTGAGTTAAAAGCAGTTTCATAAACTACCTGTCCTTGAATTTGCCGCTGTTGATTTTTGTTTTTTAACAATTACTCTTCCTATTTTGAAAATGGTTTTCTTCTCATTTACAAATTGACAGTGAATTTTTCAGGCTGTGCCATTTTTACATCTTAAATTAATTGTTCTGTAGCTGTATGTGTACTGGCAGCTTTTTCAAGACCTGTTGTGTAGTAGAGGTTAGGATTGAGCTTTGTGTTTTTTGTATAGAAATTGTGTTTGTGCTTAATGCAACTTCATTTATTTTTCTGTTTCACTATTAACACCATATCTGTATCATGCTTTCAATATTATGTTTTTGAGAGTCCATAGTATCTTGTAAAGTACAGTAGCTGCGTAATTATGAAAAAGTTGACTATAAAAACAAATCCTTTTGCAAGCCAGTGCAATGGTACAGAGACAATACATCAGTCTACAGGAGATCAATTTATCATTTGTCACTGGTCCCTTGTGCCCTGGCAGCCAGAAGCTAGAAATACTGTGAAATCTGTACATTATACTTTTGAGGTTCCAAAGAGACACTTTTAAGTGTAGTAGCCGTGTTAGTCTGTGTCAGCAAAACAAAAATAAGAAAGAAAAACTTGTAGCACCTTAGAGACTAACAAATTTATTTCAGCATAAGCTTTCGTGGGTTAATACCCACTTCATCGGATGCAAAGAGACACTGACGCTCTGAATCTCCGTATATAGTGTGAGTCATTATTGACAGGATCCAGAGGAAATAGTATTTAGCCCTCATTTGCCAGAAGGAGGGGTGCTGTGATGCGAGACCCTTTTGAGGTTCAGAGTGCAGAAGACCCAAGGGAGTGGGAAGAACAGGGACTTGAAAGAGGGTGGGAGGACGTCCCTCCTTGCTTCACCACACATTGACGCAGAGAATAGAGCTCATTAAAAGTGTTTCTGTTGTTGGATTTTATAGATACATCTTTCATTTTGATCATCATATGAGCTTTATAAAACTGATACAAATATTCTTGTCAATAGGAAAGAGGCAATCAATCCATTTAACAACTGTACAGTGTCATAGCAACGAACTTTTAAAATAACAAATTCCAAAATGATGTGATTAAAAAATGACATCAGAGAACAAATGTTTTATGTTGTTGTTATAGCAACAGGAATATAGAGATGTTTTTTGTTTGTGAATCATTGGGATCATATTTCTGTCATGTGACTTTTGGACTGCAGAATTTTTTTAAATTGAGCCTACTGACTTGATCTAATAGGTGTTTTCCATTTCAATTTTTCACCCTCTGAAAAAGGGGGCTGGCTTACCACACAACAGATACTGTAAATGCTACATTTAATTTCAATTATTCCTTTTTTTTTCTGAGACTTTGAAAGTGTGTGGGATGTTTTGTGCTCCTCAACCTGTTTCCTTCAACACTCAACTGAATCTTTACCCCTTCAGTTGCCTCTCTAAATTACAGACTGCTGCAACTCATGGATATTTATTGAGCCAGTGTGGGTCATGTAATTGTGAAGTTTTATTTCCTGTTGACTTTCCTATTCTCAGATTTTTTTTTTAAGCAATATGTTTATTTTATATTTTTCCCCTAAGTGAATATAGCATTAGTGAAGGATGCCAGACTGATAGTCCTGAAGTTTGACATGTTGTATCTGCAGAACAGTTGTATGGTGTACAGTGGAAATGCTGTCAAATCAATGTGCCTGAACCTGGACTTTGAAGGACCACCTCTAGGGGTGAAATGGCAATTCTTTTTGTCATTTTAATCCATGTTCTGCTGAGGTCACCAAAGGAGGGTATTGTGATAAAATTGAGACCATTAACATGTTTAAAATAGGCCACCACATAGCCCATCAGATGGGAACTGTTGGTGATATCAATCTAAGGTTGTGTCTACACTAGCTCTTTTGTCGATATAATTTATGTCACTCAGGGTGTGAACCCCTGCCCCGAGCGATATAAGTTACACTGACAGAAGCGCTGGTGTGAACAGCAGTATATTGGTGGGAGATGCTCTCCCACCAACATAGCTACTGCTGCTCGTTGGGGTGGTTTAATTATGTCGATGGGGGAGCTCTCTTCCATCAGCATAGAGCGGCTATACGGGGGATCTTACTGTGGCGCAGCTGCATTGGTACAACTATGCTGCTGTAAGGTCTCTAGTGCAGACATGGCCAAAGACTATGTCTACACTACAGAGTTAAGTCGACTTAAGTTATGTTGATGATCATAAACTGCTGTAATTACATTGCTTGTGCCTGTTCACACAACGATCATTGTGTCGGCGAGTGTGTTCACAGTTGGTGCTGTTGCACTGACAGAGCAGTGCACCATGGGTAGCTATCCCACTGTGCAAATCACCATCTTCTGCTGTTTGGAGTTCCGGGAATGGATCGCAGTGCATCATGGGGGCGGGCTCACCATCCCATGTTGCAGTTTTCTCAGTCCCATCATTCCATTGGCTTCTGAACATAGGCGCCAACTTTTCCTGGCACTGGTGGGTGCTCGACCCCCCGCCCCGACTCCACCCCTGCTCCGCCTCTGCCCTGCCCCCATTCCAACCTCTTCTCCAAAGTCCCCGCCCCCAACTCCACCCCCTCCCTGCCCCTATTGGACTCCTTCTCCAAATCCCTGCCCCAGCCCCGCCTCTTCCCCCGAGCGCGCCGCATTCCTCCTCCTCCCCCCTCCCTCCCAGCGCTTGCCGCAACGAAACAGCTGTTTCACGGCAGCAAGTGTTGGGAGCTAGAGGGAGAAGCGGGGACGTGGTGCACTCAGGGGAGGAGATGGAGCAGAGGCGGAGGTGAGCTGGGGCAGGGAGCTTCCACCCACCCATTTTTCCCTGTGGGTGCTCCAGCCCAGAGCACCCATGAAGTTGGTGCCTATGCTTCTGAATACATTTCGTGCTTTTTTCAGCTGCCCATATAAATTGTGCTCCCGCCATCTCTGCCTGAAAACATGGATCCTGCACTGCTGCCAGTCTTGTGAGGAGCATAATGAACACAACACATCTGATCCTGAAGTATTTCATGAGCTGCAAATCTGAAAATGAATCTGTGGTGACTGCCTTGCTGTGTGCCATGGAAAGAAACAATTCAAAATTGATGTTGGCATTCACGAAGCAGCTGCACGCTGTGGACCATCAGTATTGAACTTGAGAAACAAGCATTGAGTGATGGGATTGGACTGTGATGCAGGTATGAGATGCTGACCAGTGGCTGCAGAACTTTTGGATGTGCAAAGCCAACTTCTTGGAACTATGAGTGGCGCTTGCCCCTGCACTGCAGCGCAAGAACACCAAAATGAGAGCTGCCATCACAGTGGAAAAGCGAGGGAGTGCTTCAAGAACAGGCTCAGCAGGTGCAAAATGACTGTTGAATGTACGTTTTGCAGGTTAGACCTCAATGAGGAAAATATTCCCATGGTCATAGCAGCCTGCTGTGCCCTCATTAAAATTTGTGAAGCTAAGGGGGAAAAAGTTCCCCCAGGAATGGAGTGTTAATGTGGATTGTCAGGTGGTTGATTTGGAGCAGCCCGATACCAGGGATGTTAGAAGGGCTCAATGTGGGGCTATTCGAATCCAGAAAGATTTTGACAATGAACCCCTGTAATGTGTCTTTCTGTAATGTATTCAGCCAGGCATTGTTTCCTTGCCACCTTGAATGACCCTTGTAATGATTCCTGCCTGAGCATTAATTGGAGTCTGCACATGTGTTATTGCCCCTATGTATGAATTTCTGCAGCAACCTCTGTGTGTAGGACACAAATAAAGAACCATTGTATTTCTAAGACTAAATTTTTATTAAACTGATTTCCATTTCTTGCAAGGGACATGACACAGAGGAGCACTCTCTCAAATGAGGCTCTCACAGCGGTGTGTAAGTTCAGTTGTCATTGTGAAAGATGTCCCTGAGGGTGGAATATAAGGGGTACTGTGACGGGTTGGGAACATGTGAGGAAGGGGAGGGCATGGAACACAGTTCTGTATGGGCTGCAGCGGAAGTTGAACAGGGATGTGTTCCGACTGCATCTCTGTTTGGTCCTCCGTCAGCTTTATCAGCCACTCCTGCCCCTCTCTCCGCCACTCCTGCCCCTCCCTCTTCTCCTGGCTACCCATTCTGAGTTTTTCATTTATTGTCTCTCTCCACACTCTGTGCTCGCTATCTGTAGGATCCGATGATTGAAGCAGTTCTCTAAGCATGTCCTTACTATTTCTCGTTCGCCTCCTTATCAGATGGAGGCGCTCCGCTGGTGTATTAGGAGGTGGTTTAGGAAGAGGATCAGTACAAGCGCCTTGGGCCACTATTCTGAATACTGGCACCGTTTTCCACAGGCGGGGGTGACTCGAAGCTGATACAGTGAAACCCCCCTATAGTGCGCCCCGCGATAACGCGAATTTGGCTATAACACGATCATAAGGTGGCTCCTGGAGCCCCAAGTAAAAAAAAAAAGCGTCCAGAGTGTGATTCCTCGCCTGGAGCCGACCCTGGCTCCATCTCCTCCCCATCTCCCCCGTTCCTTCCCCCAGCCCTCTCTTCCCCTTTTGGCGAGAAGAGAAGAGACCGGCTTGAGATGGTAAACTTTCGTAACCCCGCTGTAACGCGAGCCCACATTTATCGCGATGGAATTTTTTGGACCCCTGCAGAAGTAATTGCCAATTGGCTTGGCAAGTGGAGGAAGAAACAAAGCTGCTCTGCCAGTAGGTTGATTTCACCAACCAAGTAACAAGTGTGAACTCCACAAGCACTAGAACAGCCTTAACATGGAGTCACAGACAGTCCTGTTGGGCACTCTGGCCTATCTTGCCACCCAGGCAAGCCTGCTTTTGTGATAGATGGTCCCTTACACCAAAAATCACAATAGTGAGGTTACTCCCAATCCCAAAGGACCAATCACTGTTCCTGAGATCTCAAACCAAAGACAACACTTGTAGTCAATCTTATAATACTAAAGAAACATTTATTAAGTAAGAAAAAGAAATGAGTTATTTATAAGGGGAAAGAGGTAAACATACACATACCTTTTGGAACCTAAGACTTATTTGTAATCGTAGCTTTTATAACATGCAAACTCATTATGTCCTTTAGGGCTACCCGGCGCCATGCAGCTTGGGGATTCCTTGCTTATGCTTAAAATTTTGCCCTGTCCAAATTCCAGGCAGTGTTAACAACTCCTCCTTGGCAGAGATTTTTGTGTCCTTCTCGCAGTGTGAGGGGAGGAGGGCTTGTGCATGTCCCCTTCTTCATGGGTGTGGGGGAGGCAATCAACAAAGTCTTTTGTCCACTGATGTTCCACCATGGCTTGTCTGGTGTATATGTACCCTCTCTTGTTGGGGAGAAGATGACACCTCTTGTGGTAAACTAGCATTTCACATTTGATAATGCTTCTCTCCAGTTTTAGCAGACACTTTTATAGTTATAGAGCAAACACATACATAATACCTTATAACATAGGGTGTAGATGTTATAAGGAGATTACTGCATGCAGCATCCTACAAGCATTTCATAAAATCTAAACACATTTTTATAACTCTGTTTTAATAATACTAATACACAAGCTAGTCAGACTGGTTTCGAGTTATGTATTTATCAGTGTTCAGTGAGGTCCAGGGCCTTGGCATGATCTGGCACCAGGTCTGCCAGTATCACAAGTTCAGTCTCTCAAAATGTCAAATTTATATTTAATATGTTGTCTGTAGCTAGTACTGGTGCCTTTAACTTTGTGTGCATTTGGGAATTAGTTATTAAATGCTATTTTCATGTTCTTACAGAGCTTTGCAGTGGTCTAAACACCTCTTTCTGGTTTCTGAATGCTTTAGGAGGCATGCATACAATGACATGCTTTAGGAAGCCTTCCATTACAGCCTTCTTAAAGTCTGCATCACCCCAGTGCACAGGGCCATGATGAATAGAGCCACAGACAGGAACCACATTGTGGTGTTCTGGAAGCTTGTGAAAGGGGACAGGAAAAGGTTAGGGAGGAACAGATTCCATCCCTGAACTGCTTTTAAATTCTACATGAGTCCATGTGTATCGTAGGGTTTCTATACTAACTCTTTCCACTGAGTGCTCTGAAACATTTGTGTGTGTGTGGTGGAGAGATGGACTGAGGAAATTCCAAAGAGTTGAGTGAAATAATATATCCCTATACGAAAACACTTAGAAAGCATTGTAATTCCTCAAGCATGCACAAATGTTAAGCCTGTAAAGTCAAATGTTGTTTCTATTATGAGAAAAATCAATTAAGTTTTCATGAAAAACCTTCTCTGTCCTGAGATTAATAACAAATGAAGACACCTTTATAATTAAAGAACACAGGTTTGTTATCAGTGACTCTGAGAATTAAGGACACTTCTTAGTATCTTTATTATTAGATTGAATACTGCCATATTACATAAAGCAAGCTACACATGTTTGTATTACAGACCCTCCTGACTGTAGGCTCTATAAGTCTATAACCCTCAACTTGACTGTTAAGAGCAAAGTTAAGACATCTGTAATAATTTTCATGAATGAGTTTACACAGCTCTGAAACTTTTCATAAAAGTAATTTAAAAATCCTTCTACAGACTTGGTATAAAGGGTTCTCTAAGTACAATTTTGTAGGCTATAGTTGGCACAGAAGCAAAGTTAAGGTTTTTCAGGTGACCTTATGAACTGATAGACTTTAAAGCTAGAAGGGACCATCATGATTATCTAGTCTGACCTCCTTCACATCGCAGACCACAGACCTCACCCACCCACTCCTGTAGTAGGCTCATAAATAGGTTCAAGTTACAGAGAATCCACTATTAACTCTAGTTTAAACTAGCAAGTGACCCATCCCCCATGCTTCAAAGGAAGGCAAAAAAAACCCAGGGTCTCTGCCAATCTGAACTGGGGTGGGGGGGAGGAGGGAAGTGGGGATTCCTTCCTGCCACCCCCCCCCCCCCCATGGCAGTAATTTAGACCCTGAGCATGTGGGTGAGATGCACCAGCTAGACACCCAGGAAAGAATTATCTATAGTAACTCAGAGCCCTCCCCATATAGTGTCCCAGCTCCAGCCATTGGAGATATTTGGTGATTGCGACGTTCCCCTCTGGTGTTATCTGGCCCGGTGATCTGCTAGGTCACTCCAATCCTTGACTCTGGGAGCCAGCCTTACCCTGCTCTGAGAACCCCCACTCCTGGGCTGTTCACACACAGCCTCTAGCATGTAAACTGCTCCTTGGATTGTGCAAACAAATAACACTAGCTAATATCTCCGGTCCCAGACACAACCCTAGGAACCTCTGTCTTGCAGTGTCTAGTTATGCCCACTGGACGCTGCAAACTTATATCAGTTCATCAATTTAACAAAGAAATTGATATGCCACAGGCTTGTTCTCCCAAGAGGAGTCTCTGACACACTTCAGACCAAACGCACTGCTTCAGGTAGAATAAACAAACAGATTTATTAACTACAAAGAGAGATTTTTAAGTGATAAGTCAAAGCATAACAAGTCGGATTTGGTCAAACGAAATAAAAGCAATACGCATTTTAAGCTGACCGTAGCACTTTCAATGCCCTTACAAACTTAGATGCTTCTCACCACAGGCTGGCTGGTTGCTCTTCAGCCAGCCTCTCCCCTTTGATCAGTGCTTCAGTCGCTTGGTGGTGATGTCTGTAGATGGAGGTGGAAGAGAGAGGAAGAGCATGTCAAACGTCTCTCCCTTTTATTGTGTCCTTTCTTCTCTCTTGGCTTTCTCCGCCGCCCCCCGCCCACTTCAGAGTCAGGTGAACATTACCTCATTGCAGTCCAAAACTGACTAAAGGAAGGGGGCTGACTCCCTCGAGAGTCCAACAGATCCTTTGCTGTTGCCTAGGCCAGTGTCCTTTGTTCCTTTGAGGCTGGGTTTGTCCCATACATGCCTTGATGAGGTGTGAACTGCCCCTCTGCTCTTGGAGAGTTTTTTGTCTGGGCTTGTTTTAAGCCATGAGGACACATTCTCAGCCTCATAGCGATATACATGAAATTACAACCTAGAACATTACTATAACAACGATTACTATAAAACAATGCTCAATGCATCATGAGCCTTCCAAAGACACCCGACATGACAAACTGTGCATTAGATACCACACAATCATATTATAAGGATGAACATGGGGGTGCTGGGTGGTCCCCCGAGGTACAGAATGTCACAGTGATAACAGTAGGGGATGGGGCCATATGCCGTTGTAGACAACTCCTCATACTGTCCCCTCCATAAACTTATCAAGATCGGTCTTGAAACAAGTTAGGTTTTCTTGCCCGTTACTACCCTTGGAAGGCTGTTGCAAAACTTAACTCTGCTGGGTAGAAGTCTTCGTCTAATTTCAAGCCTAAACTTGTTGATGGCCAGTTTTCACCCATTTGTTCTTGTGCCAAATTGGCTCATAACTTAAATAACTCCTCTGCTTCCCTGGTATTTATCCCTTTGATGTATTTATAGGAGGCATCGGCAACCTTCAACACGTGGCTCGCCAGGGTAAGCCCTGTGGCGGGCCGGGCCGTTTGTTTACTTACTGGTTCGGCCAATCGCAGCTCCCACTGGCCGCAGTTTGCTGTCCCAGGCCAATGGGGGCTGCGGGAAGCGGCGGCCAGCACATCCCCCGGCCCGCGCAGCTTCCCGCAGCCCCTATTAGCCTGGGACAGCGAACAGTGGCCAGTGAGCGCCGCTATCGGCCGAACTGGAGGACGCGGCAAGTAAACAAACCGTACCGTCCCGTCAGGGAGCTTACCCTGGCGAGCCGCGTGCTGAAGGTTGCCGATGCCTGATTTATAGAGCGTGATCATAGCTCCCCTCCAGCCGTCTTTTGGTTAGGTTAAACAAGCCAAACTCTTGGGAGGGTATGTCTACACAGTAGAGAAAAACCCGCAGATGGCCCATGCCAGCTATTTTGGGCTTGTGGGGCTCAGGCTGCGGGGCTATTTCATTGCTGTGTAGACTTCTGGGCTCGGTCTGGGCCCCGGGCTCCAAGACCCTCCCACCCCATAGGGTCCATCTTTGAGTTCAGTTGCATATTAAAGATGTGACAATTTAGGTCATATTTGGCACACATTTATACCAAGACTGGAATTGATTTATGAAACAAAAGAAGAAAAAATATCAATTGTGAATTTTTTTTCCCTTATGGGCATATTGCAGCCAAATAGTAATTTACTTTGTAGTGGGGTAAGTTATGATTAAAGATACACTCATAAAACAGAGTAAAAATTCTAGTCTTTATAATTTTTTGTTTTAATAAGAGTCAGCTTTGATCATTTTATATCTAATTGTATTAACTAGGGCAAAAAAATTACAGTTCTTGTGGATCAAGTTAGTTTAGCTTTTCCTTTTTGCCCTCTCCCGTTACAGTATAATAAATACTACTTCTAAAGATGAATTGCAAAACCAAACATAAATAAAAAGTACATTGGATCAAACAAAGACTTCTTTGTGGAGCCCCCATGTCCTAGCCAGACAGTGGGAGAGATTTAAGACCAAAATAAATTTAATCTTTTAAAATTATTTCTTCCTTTCTTAGAAACACTTTCTTGGTACTTTCTGGTTTACTAATGATATTCCAGAGTGTCATATTGCAAGTACTTGGAATCTGATTGAAAACCTTGCTTTTCCTGGTAGAGAGCAAGGGTGGAGGGGAAGGATAGCCCAGTAGTTTGGGTGCATAGCTGTGACACAGGACACCTGCCATCAATTCCCTGCTCTGCCACAGACTTCTGTGTGACTTTGGGCAAGTCACTTAGTCTCTCTTCCTCAATTCTCAATCTGTAAAAAAAAGAGGCTAATAGTACTTCCCTACTCCACATGCATGTTGTGATTATAAATACATTAAAGAGAGTGAGGTGCTAAATTAATGGAGATCATATGCTTAGATCGTATTGTCCATGTTATGGAATAATACATTTGAGATATCTCCTGATTTGCTGAAGGTTACCAAAAGGAATTTAGTGGGAAGAAAAACAACTTTTAAAAAGTTGTGGGTTTTTTACTTTTGCTTTGCATTGCATTGCGTCTTTTAATACATATTCCAAAGAAGGAGCCATCATTAATACATCTGCTTCAAGGAAGTATTCATAAACAAATCTGTCTGTGATGGGATATACAAACCCTGCACTGGGCTGGAAGGGGTAAAAGGCCAGTACTGGGTCTAGGTCGTCCCACCCCTCCAATGCTGCAGAGCATGCTCCAATTGGAGGAGTTGGAAAGGGAGCAACCCAGATCAGAAGGGGGAAGTCTGGGGTGGAGGACAGACCTATCCTGAAGGCTCCTGACAAGGGCTCTGGGGAAGCCTCCCTGAGGCTGGCGGTTTGGTTAACTTTTCTTTTCACCTTATCTGGGACTGAAAATGGGGAGCGAAAAGCAGCGGTAGGAAGTAACCCAGAGAGGGTAACTCAGAGGGCGCGTTCGAGGGCCCTGGGTCAGAGCCCGGTGGAGTGGACAGGCCTGGGCTCCCCTACCACTGCCCCCACTGCAGGAGGGACTTGAACCACCTGTACTCCTCACCGCATCTCTGAGTAAAGGAGGACCAGGATTGAAAGATTGACCCACTGAGGGAGTGGGGTAGGGGAATTAGGTGCACTAACCACAAAGCAACCTAATCCACCAAGGACTCTATCACACTGTCTCTGCCTCCAAATGAAATAAATGTGGGACTAAGTTGGAGTATTAATCCAAGTGTCCTTGACAAATTCCAGCTGAGGTCATTGCATTCTGTATATCTACATTTTCCCTGTGACTATTTCTACACTGAAAGTGAAGTTGTGATTGCAGCATGGTCAGGCATACCTGTGCTAGTTTTAACCTAGCTAGCACAGGTAACCTCAGCAGTGAAGATATGATGACATGGGCTTCAGCGCAGGCTAGCAATCCACGTATGTTGTGAGGCTCTCCAGCAGGCTGGTACTTGGGTTGCTAGCTTGCACTGAAGCCCATGCCACCATATCTTCACTACTGTTGTTATCCAGGCTAGATAGATTGATGAAGATGTAATGATCCGGGATTCAGTGCAGGCTAGCAACCCAAGTGCTAGCTTGGTGGAGAACCTCAGTACATATGTGGATTGCTAGACTGTGCTGAAGCCCATGCCACGATATCTTCACTGCTGATGTTATCTGTGCTAGCTAGGTTAAAACTAGCACAGGTATGCCTGACTATGCTGCAATCAGAACTCCACTTGCAGTGTAGACATACCCTAAAGTTTGTTACCTTAAGTAGTTGGTATTATCTATGACACGTAATAGTGTATTTGTGATGGCTGGGATAGATGATCTACTTTTTTCACTTACTGTCTTTCACTCTAGAAGTGGTTGCATTTCAGTGATGGATGAAGCGATGTCTGCGTAGAAAATTATCTAGGATCGTTTTGGTTGTTATAGACTGTAAATGTAAAATATTAATAATGAAATATAGCACTTTGAGATCTCAAAATAGTAACAATATTTAAAAGTAATATTTAGGAATTCATAACTTAGTATAAAATAAACAATAAGATTTCTTATATTTTCTTAATAGTGCAAAATACATATAACATCTTGCAATCAGTTACTTCGTGTGTACATAAGGTTATTGGTACTGCCATCCCAATTTATTCTTTTTTTGGTCTATGCGTAAGTAGTTCTAACACACTTTTAGACTAAGGCAGGAAGTAATTTCCAGGTAATAATAATATTTGCTGTTTAAGGT
Organism: Chelydra serpentina; assembly: GCA_037349315.1. Taxonomy (NCBI): domain Eukaryota; kingdom Metazoa; phylum Chordata; order Testudines; family Chelydridae; genus Chelydra; species Chelydra serpentina. Next base: position 55,024,396 of record JBAIAC010000010.1, read on the forward strand.
ACATATGCCTTAGTGATGATTTCTAAAGTACAAAATAATGATGACATACCATGCAGAGCTCGCGCATGCCTGAGGCTAATGGTCTGAGTACTCCAGATATAGATTTCTCCTTGCTGATTAAAGTGTTGAAAAGGGGTTGATTTCATTACATTTTTTAAAAAAACCTTGATATGTAAACTCTAACATGAAAGATATACGTATCACTTTTTTCAGTTTGTCATGTTGATTTACAGTTGAAGTAATGCAGTATTTGTAAAAAGCTACCCATCAGAGAGAGAACAAATTTTTCCTTTCAAAACTTTTCTTTCAGCAAACTCCAGATGGCTCTATAATGTAGCATTTGTTAGTGGTATCCCCAAAATGATGTATTCAGCATGAGAACATTGATTGAGCAATTTGTTATACACTTTTTTCCCTCCTTAGAAACTTAGGTGCTTGCAAGGCCAGAGCTGAGGAGCTTGTATTAGTTAAGGTTTTGAGATGATCAGGATGTGGATGAGAATTTCATCAGCGTGGGTATGGCGGAAGGGTCGGATCTTGGATTTGTTATGCAGGGCAAAGAGTCAAGACTTAGGCCATGTCTTGCAGCTGTACCGCTGCAGCTGCGCTGCTGCAAGGAATCCCGTGTAGCCACTTTATGCCAACAGGAGAGAGCTCTCCCGCTGGCATAATTAAACCACCCCTAATGAGCAGCGGTAGCTATGTTGGCGGGATAGCATCTCCCACCAATATAGTGCTGTCCACACTGGCACTTTTGTCGGTGACACGTTGGTCAGTTGTGTGTTCTTCCACATCCCCGACCAACAAAAGTTTTACCCACTAAAGTGCTAGTGTAGATGTAGCCTTAGATGTGACCTGGATGTCTGGGTCAAAAGAAATGTTTTTTTTTATACTATACACTGAAATGGAATATAAATATTGTACTTACAATCAATTCATTTTATAATTACATAGTAAAAATGAGAAAGTAAGCAATTTTTCAGTAATAGTGTGCCGTGACACTTTTTTGTATTTTTTATGTCTGATTTTGTAAGCAAGTAGTTTTTAAGTGAGGTGAAACTTGGGGTACGCAAGACCTATCAGACTCCTGAAAAGGGTACAGCAATTTGGAAAGGTTGCGAGCCACTGAGTTACACTACCCTCTTTCATTTTTTTATTAATCGAGTCCTGTATCAGCCGCTCCATTACCTTGCTAGAGATCAATGTCAGGCTGACAGGCATATAGTTACACAAGTCATCCCGCTTATATTTTTGAAACACTGGCACAACATTAACTCATGGGGCCTGATTGCTGCCCTGACATGGAGTTGTCCAAGTTACTTCTGGACTGAAGGTACGTTAAAGGGGGATCAGGCTATGGTGTGGGAAAGGCAGAGGAGCTGGTGCTTTTCCAGCCATGATGGAGATGAGTCGTTCAAACAGTTTTCTCTGTTGAGCTCTGTCCTCCTCCCTTAGCCTCCGTTCCTGTTCCAGGAACTGTGTTGCAAGTGCCTGCTCCTTGGCTGAAACCCTGTCCTGCAGCTGTACGGTGAGCCTCAGCCTTTCCTCCTGGCTCCCAGCATGCTGTTGCTCCAATCTTGCATCCCTCTGTTTCTGGTACTGGACCTGCTGGTCTGCTCTTTCAAGAACTTCGACCATAACTTCATAACGGAAACGATTCCTCTTGGAATGGTCTGTGAAGGTACGTTGAGCCAGGGGTCAAGTTCTGTACAGCAGCCAGTGGAAGTCGAGGGGTGTGAAATAGGACAAGAAACAGAGGGTTATTGTCTAAAGTAGCTTAGTGGAGGAGCAGAGAATTAATTCTTGTGGAATCTCAAGGACATAAAAATGTTACATTTCAAAACTGAACTGCAATATATTGTGAAAGTGATGCTTCAGTCCACAGAATCTCTCTGGACACAGCCTGGGTAATTGCAGTTACAGAAGCGCAGAGACAATGGTAAGTTTTAAAATTACAAGCTTTTTCTGTTTTATAAAAATTGCAAAACTACTTGGTTTGGGGGGGTAGGCAACAAGTGGCCTTACTCCAAAAGGCTTTTTCTATCATTTCAGGCCTTTCACATTTTGGAGGACATAACTGTTCTTGTATTGGCAAAGGGAGATGTTATTCCAAACTGCTGGTGGAAAACCTGCAGTGTATGCAGCCAAAGTATTCAAATGTACAGTGACTGAATGGGACATTTATGAGTGGAGTGGGCTAGTTAGCCACTGAGGTGGCCCTAGAAAATATGCCCTTCCCTGCAATGTGACTACATATTTGGACTTCCTGCTTCAGGAAAAGTTTGCAGCTATCAACACCCAGAGTGGGATCAGAATCCATTAGGGAATTAACCGGATGCTGTGCTAGTTACACATAGCTTACCCTGTTATGGCTGCATGCAAACACACAGAACTCCACTGCCTTCCTCCTCCCCTCCTATGCCACATTTCTGGACAAAAATTGGCACCCCAGTCATACTTGGGAGAAATGATTTTGTCTTCCATGGACTGCCTGGACTACCTCTAACTGAAATGGACTAGATTCAGAAATAGAACACGGTTTTGCAAACACACACTGAGTTCAGAGCTTCCAGGCGGCTCCAAAGACCGTTGAGTGATTACAGAGCAGCAAACTTCAAGCCATTATTACTTAAAGGAAAACATGAATGGAGCCTAGCAAACATCTATGCCTTTCCAGTACAAATACTCTTAAAGCTATTCTTTAGTATTTGCATTTCCTGGCCTCCATTTTGAACTCTGGTGGGGATGAGGGGGAGGGAGGACGCCAAGGCGTTGGGATACAATCTGCCATTAGCGGATATGTGCTGGTAGCCCGTCTTTCTCATAACTTTTTTACATTGGTCCTTAAAGTGGAAATCCCTCCCATTGGAGTCAGAAACTTACGAGGCTCAGGGGCGGCTTCTGTCTCCTCCGGGAGTGCTGCAGGCTCAGCAGCAAGTTGTTGCTTGGGTTGGGGATCAAATAGCACTTTCAAATATGGACCCAGAATTTGCTGTTGATCCTGTTCCACAGCTTGGTCTGGGACTGGTTTCAGAAACCGAGTCACTTCATGCTCCTCACTTGGAGCCTGCTGTTATCTCCCATCAGTCCCCATGCTGGATTCAGAGGACATCAGGCACCATCTCGGCTGACCAGATAGTCCTGCACCATGGTTGGCTTTGTGCTGGGCACAGTGCTCAGCATCCGGTCAAACTCCTCATAAAATGGGTTTGAATTTGGCAAGTTGCCTGAGGTGTGGTTTTAGTCTCTGGTCTTCTGGCACTCGCTCTTGAACCACTAAAACTGCTCCCTGTGCTGGTTACTGGTCTGGAAAATTTGCTAAGCTACCAGCTTTTTAGTTATCTACTGGTACACGTGGTCATTCCTGGTACTTTTGCTAAAATCCACAGTTTTACTGGCCTCACACCAGAGATTCACCAAAATCTGGCTGTGCTCTCATAACTAAGAAGCAGTGCGCTTTGCAAAAGGCTTGATCTGTTCAGTCTCCATTGCAAACACAAAAGGCTGTCTAAAGGCACATTTAGAGCTCGGTGGTCAAAGGCAATGGAAGGGTTAATGCTGACTCACTTGAGCTGCTGCTGTATGTCAAGTGGGGTTGGATTCTGTTCTCAGTTAAGTCAGTCGGAGGTTGTTGGGATAGACAGGAAGTTGGCCTATGGGACTGAAATATGTTTTTGGCGGACTCCCAGGACATGAGTCAAACGGGGCTGCATCTCCACTTTAAAGCAATAGGGCTCAAACTCTGGGTCCCAGCTTGACTCAGGCTTGAACCCTGCAGCCTCACAGAGTTCTGGGACCCTGCTTCTGCGTGCTGGGTGAGCGTTATTTGTGTGTAGATGGAAGGGGGGTTAGGCTTGATCCTAAGTCTGAATCCAGGCTAATATTATAGTGTGGACATAACCACAGAGGCCAAGGATTTAATCAGCATGGCAATCAAATTATCCTCTGAGGCTTTCTTCCAGCTCTCAGCCAAGGCATACTGGCACTCGTGTATACCAACAGGTGTGGGTCAGATGTAAACTAAGGTTTTTTGCTTCAGTGCTGCACTTCCAGATTTCAATGCCACTTGGTATGTGGAAACACACTACAAAACTACACAGTTAAGAGAAGAAATATCCTAGAAAGATTAAGGGAGGTTCCGGCTCCGATGGCAGGAATGGAAATGACAGAGAGTTTGTGTGGTTTCCTTTTATAGACATGTCCCTGTGTCAAATTCAATGCACCTCATAGTTCTGTGTAGAAATAGCTCTTCATACAATTCACAGAATAGGATTCCAGGAAGAAACAGGGAAGTGCTTTCTCTAGCCCAGCACCACTCATTTCCAAACCCGTTTATTGTACTTATTCCTCTATTGCATTTCCCCTCCCCTTCCAAGTTACTTGGTAAGATTGCCATACCCCATTCTCTGCACTGCAGATGTTTTCCACTCAGAAGGAGGTGCAAATGGTACAACGGGTGGCTGCTGTTTCAGCACTCCCAAGGGAAGGTACACAGGACAGCATCACATTTATAAATAAAAGTCTGGCTAGTGGAGCGGGAGTATACTGCTATCACTTCATATCCTGAAGTTGTTTACAGTAGTGGTGGTAGATGACAGAACAAGGAGTAATGGTCTCAAGTTGCAGTGGGGGAGGTCTAGGTTGGATATTAGAAAACACTATTTCACTAGTAGGGTGGTGAAGCACTAGAATGGGTTACCTAGGGAGGTGGTGGAATCTCTATGCTTAGAGGTTTTTAAGGCCCGGCTTAACAAAGCCCTGGCTGGGATGATTAGTTTGTGTTGGTCCTGCTTTGAGCAGGGGGTTGGACTAGATGACCTCCTGAGGTCTCTTCCAACCCTAATCTTCTATGATTCTATTGCACTCAAAGCCCTGACTGGGATCTGGGCCTCATTTTGCTAGGCATTATACAAACGTATAGCAAGAGAGAGTCCCTGCCCCAGAAGTTATAATCTAAATGTAGTGCCAGGTCCAATCCTAAAGTTAAAAAGTGGATCACAGTCTGCAGCTTTACAGCATCAACAGCTTGAAATTTTGAATAAGAGGTCTTTCCTGTTACCCTCTGTGCTTGATACATAGATGTAAATGTGAAATATTGAAACTATTGTAAGGATATGCCTACACCACAGCGGCACAGGTAAGGTGCTGCAGCTATGCTGCTGTAGTGCCATAGTTAGATGCTTCCTACATCAACAGAAGGTGGTTCCATCCATTTAGTTAATCCTTTTGTCCGAGACGTGATAACTGTGTCGATTGAAGAATTCTCCCATTGACTTAGCTCAAGGGTCGGCAACCTTCAGCATGGGGCCCATCAGGGTAATCCGCTGGCGGGCCGTGAGACATTTTGCTGACATTGACTGTCCGCAGGCATGGCCCCCCGCACCTCCTAGTGGCTGCGGTTCTCCGTTCTTGGCCAGTGGGGAGCTGTGGGAAGCCACAGGCCGCAGGGACGTGCTGGCCGCCACTTCCCGCAGCTCCCATTGGCCAGGAATGGCGAATCCCAGCCACTGAGAACTGTGGGGGGCTGTACTTGTGGACGGTCAACGTAAACAAAATGTCTTGCGGCCCGCCAGCAGATTACCTTGATGGGCCACGTGCCAAAGGTTGCTGACCCCTGACCTAGCTGCATCTACACTGGGCTTTACGTTGACTTGACTTAACTACAGACCTCGGGCACAAAATTTTTCACAGCCCCCAGTGATGTAGCTAGACGATCTAATTTTTAAGTGTAAGACATGCCTAAGGCCAGGTCTACACTAGGACTTTATGTCGAATTTATCAGCGTTAACTCGATTTAATCCCTCACCCGTCCACATTAGGAAGCAGTTTATTTCGACATTAAGGGCTCCATGAATCGATTTCGGTACTCCACCCTGACGAGGGGAGTAGCGCCAAATTCGAAATGGGCATGTCGAATGCGAGGTACTGTGGACGGAATTCGACGCTAATAGCTCCGGGAGCTATCCCACAGTGCACCACTCGGTGGACGCTCAGGGCAGTATTGTGTACTCGGATGCTCTGACCTGCCACTCAGAGAAATCCCTGCGAAAATTTGAATGCTTTTTCCTCTGTGGCCATTTTGAATCCCATTGCCTCTTTGGACATAGTGGCGAGCTCAGCAGCACTGGCAATGATGCAGAGCTCTACAGCGGTGGTTTCGATGCCATCACTGAATAGAAAGAGAGCTCCAACATGGAGTGATCGTGAGGTTTTGGATCTCATCGCTGTGTGGGGCGATGAATCGATCCTAGCCGAGCTCCGTTCAAAAAGACGGAATGCCAAAATTTACGAGAAGATTTCACAGGCTATGACGGAGAGAGGGTACAGCCGGGATGCTACGCAGTGCCGCGTCAAAATCAAGGAGCTACGTCAGGCGTACCAAAAGACCAAAGAGTCCAACGGACGCTCCGACTCAGCGCCTCAGACTTGCCGATTTTACGAGGCACTGCACGCCATGCTCGGTGGTGCGGCAACAACTACCCCACCAGTGTCCGTGGACACCGATGATGGGGTCCATTCTACGGACACATCGGAGGAGGTTTTCGCTGACGGCGAAGAAGAGGAAGGAGGGCAGGGGGACGAGGCAATCGAAAGCGGTCACCCTGGAGATTTCCCCGACAGCCAGGAACTATTCCTCACCCTGACTGCGCTGCCCTTCGAACACTCCCAAGGCAGCATTCCTGACCAGGAATCAGGAGAGGGATCATCAGGTCAGTGTTTTAGACATTTATTTTCAATACAATAGTTATGGTGTGTTAGCGCTCTGTAACTGTGGCTTCATTGGCCTTATGCGCTTCACCTTGGAGTCGCTTTCCCGTGCAACTATTCGAAAAGTCTGTCAATATGTATGGGGATAGAGGTGTAATCACCAGCAGAGATCTCAGAGAAGCTGTCTTGAAGGTACAGCGATAGCTTGTTTAGCACGTTCACTGGGAGAGCTGCCTTATTGTCTCCTCCATGGTAGGATACTTTCCCGCGCCATGCGAGCAGCAGGTACTCTGGTATCATTGCCTTGCATAGCATGGCAGCATACGGCCCCGGGGTTTGCTTGCATTGACTCAGCATGCAGATTTTCTCTGTCTCCGCAATCCTCATCAGAGTGATATCAGTCATGGGGTTCTGGTTCGAATGAGTGGTATAATTAGTATACTGCATGCTTCCTTTTCCCCTTACAGACAGACACCCGGCTGTTTACGTTAACGCGTGGTGGTAGGGGGTCGGGAGCAAAACCAGTAGTACATATCGGTGCGCGGGTAGGGACAGTCCCGGGGACCGGCAACGCTAAACCGGGGATAGGATAGGCGAGCCGTTCACGCTGAGCGGTTCGCGGGCATTTTTGATTCCCTAGAGCAGCCACGCGGAGGGGGGGGAGGGTAGGCGAGCCGTTCACGCTGAGCGGTTCGTGGGCATTTTTGGTTTCCTGGAGCGGCCACGCTGAGGGGGGGGAAGGGTAGGCGAGCCGTTCACGCAGAGCGGTTCGTGGGCATTTTTGGTTCCCTGGAGCTGCCACGCTGAGGGGGGGGAAGGGTAGGCGAGCCGTTCACGCCGAGCGGTTCGCGGGCATTTTTGATTCCCTAGAGCAGCCACGCGCAGGGGGGGGAGGGTAGGCGAGCCGTTCACGCTGAGCGGTTCGTGGGCATTTTTGGTTCCCTGGAGCTGCCACGCTGGGGGGGGGGAAGGGTAGGCGAGCCGTTCACGCAGAGCGGTTCGCAGGCATTTTTGGTTCCCTGGAGCTGCCACGCTGAGGGGGGGGAAGGGTAGGCGAGCCGTTCACGCCGAGCGGTTAGCGGGCATTTTTGGTTCCCTGGAGCGGCAACGTGGACGGGGGGGGGGGGGGGTTTAGGACAGCTGCCGTAGATTATCGGTTTGGCCAGCAGCAGTTACTGACCGCCGCCAGGAACACTGAGGGAGACATGGGAGTAGAGCAGTGCTGTGAAGCAATCTCGCAGCAGTCCAAAGTAAGCACCTTACCATGGTTTTCAGAGAGGTGATTTTCTGTGTACGGCAAGGCTTCTGGGATCCGTATACCGGGACCCCAGACACTCACTCAGCCTTAAGGCATAGTATTTGACCTTGTAGTACGTGTACATGTGATAGGCACTGTCTTTGGTCCTATTCACGGTGAAAGAGTATGGTCATTGTTCTTGAAAAAGTATCATTCTGAGGAATTCACTCCCTTTCATTTATCCCACAGCTGTGACTGTCTCCCGCCCTACCAGTGCTTCTCCCACCCATGGCCTAGTCCAGATAAGGCGGCGCAAAAAGAGAACCAGGGACGACATGTTCTCGGAATTAGTGATGCTGTCACAGAGGGAGGCGGCACAGCGCAGAGAGGACTTCGCACGGTACGAGCGAGCAGCCAGGGAACGGGAGCAGAGGGCTGAAGCGCGCGAGGACAGGTGGCGGCAGGAGGATCAGCAGGCGACCCAAACAATGCTGGGAATAATGAGGGAGCAAACAGACACGCTCCGGCGCCTAGTGGATATTCTCCAGGACAGGAGACATGAGGAAAGAGCGCCTCTGTATGTTCTTTCAAGCCGCCCTCCCCCGCCACCAAGTCCAGTGGCTTCCTCCCCAAAAGTCACTAGGACAAGGGGAGCCAGGGTGCGTGGAAATACTCAATCCACCCCTGCAGACCGCTGCAGTAGCAGAAGGCTGTCATTTCCAAAACCATAGACTTTTCCCTCCTCTCCATCCAGCAGCACCCCTGAGCACCTCCCTTCCCAGGTTCCATGTTAAGTTACTGTTTTGTTGAATAAATCTTGTTTTTTGGTTCACCGATGTTTCCCTGAGTGTTTTAAATGGGACCGTTTGTATCTCTGGGTAGTGGTTAACATGGTTTTTAAGTGCAGAGAATGGGAGCACAAACGAGGGTGCAGACAGGTTAACTGCTGAAGTGACAAGCACAGTACACATTGCATGCATTAAGCACACCTTTCCTTCGTTGTGCTGGTTTCTACGTTCTAAACGTAGGGTTGGGGGTTGGGTGGTGCACTGTATGTTTGGGGAGGGTGGTCGCTGATCTTTTGCGGCTGACAGTAGCCTGCTGGATAGATCAATGCACTGTGTGATCCGTTGGCGATACTCAATACGTACAAGGCACATAGACACCACCACACACACATGGGATTAGGAGAGGTTGATGGTCCCTTTAAGCAAGCGGAACACCTCTTGGCACTGCGCTTTGGGCAGGATCAACAGCTTCCCCTTTGAAGGGAAGTGTCCCCCAACCAAACCGCCCCCCAACCGCCGTATGCCTACACAGTGATAATCATTACCCAAGAAGAAGTACAGGAACAGGTTCAAACAAAAAAATCTTTCCTTTATTGTGACTTTACAGCGTTGATCCAAGGAGGGGGAAGGCGGTTGGTAATGGGAGGATGGGCAACGGGACATGTGTAAAGGGACAGGGGAAGGTCCAGTATCTGTTTACGGAAGTGTAGCAGTCACTGGTTAACCCGCTCTGTCTGGAAGCGAGCTTTCAAAGCTTCCCGGATGCGGACCGCCTCCCGCTGTGATCTTCGAATGGCTCTGGTGTCTGGCTGAGCGTAATCTGCTGATAGTCGATTTGCCTCAACCTCCCAGCCCTGCATAAATGTCTCCCCCTTGATCTCACAGAGATTGTGGAGCACACAGCACGCCGCAATCACAATGGGGATATTTTTAGGGCTGAGGTCGGAGCGAGTAAGTAAGCTTCGCCATCTTGCTTTGAGACGGCCAAAGGCACACTCCACCACCATTCTGCACGTGCTCAGGCGGTAATTAAAGAGCTCCTTTTCAGTGTCCAGGGCTCCCGTGTATGGCTTCATGAGCCATGGCATTAGCGGGTAGGCAGGGTCCCCCAGGATCACTGTTGGCATCTCCACCTCCCCAACAGTGATTTTGTGGTCGTGGAAATAAACCCCCTGTTGCAGGCGTCTAAACAGACCAGAGTTCTTGAAAACACGAGCATCATGAACCTTTCCTGGCCACCCAACATTGATGTTTGTAAAACGTCCTTTGTGGTCCACTAGTGCTTGCAGAACCATAGAAAAATAGCCCTTTCGGTTAATATACTGGCCGCCCTGGTGCTCCGGTCCCAGGATAGGGATGTGTGTCCCATCTATGGCCCCACCGCAGTTTGGGAATCCCATTGCAGCGAAGCCATCTATGATCGCCTGCACGTCTCCCAGGGTCACTACTTTGTGGAGCAGAAGGTCAATGATTGCACGGGCTACCTGCATCACAGCAACCCCCACGGTAGACTTGCCCACTCCAAATTGGTTCGCTACTGACCGGTAGCTGTCAGGGGTTGCAAGCTTCCAGAGGGCTATGGCCACTCGCTTCTGGATAGTGAGGGCAGCTCGCATCCGGGTGTCCTGGCGCTTCAGGGCAGGGGACAGCAACTCACAAAGTTCCATAAAAGTGCACTTACGCATCCGAAAGTTTCGCAGCCACTGGGACTCATCCCATACCTGCAGCACTATGCGGTCCCACCAGTCAGTGCTTGTTTCCCTTGCCCAGCATCGCCGTTCCACGGGATCAACATGACCCATTGCCACCATGATGTCTAGGGTCCGGGGTCCAGCGCTTTGCAAGAGATCAATGCCCCTTTCACAGTTTAAGTACTCCCGGAGATTACGTTGTCTCCTCTCCCGATTTCTCTGCATCAGAGTCTGGAAAAGGTGCGCTATAAGGCGCGAGTTGTTGGCTACAGACAGAACATCTGCGATAATCGCGGAGGGCTCCATGCTCACTGTCCAGTGGCGTCCGAGCTATCAGCCACAGGAAAAGGGCGCGAATTCATTCCCCGCCGGCGCTTTCACGTAGGGAAGGCGGAAGTGTGGGTCGAGTGACGAAATGTACGTATACCGACCCTTGACACAATTTCGTTCCCACAAGGCACTGGGGGCTACACCCAGAATTCCAGTGGGCAGGCGGGACTGCGGGAACTGTGGGATAGCTACCCACAGTGCACCGCTTGCAATGTCGACGCTTGCCCCCCTACTGTGGACTCGGACATTCGAATAAACATCCCTGGTGTGGATTCGAACAATCGACCTGGAAATATCGGGTTCACAAGTTCGGTTTCACAGAAATCGAACTAGTACCGTAGTGTAGACCTACCCTAAGTCTCCAAAGCAAAGCCAAATGGTTCTATCCCAGATTAACCAGATGTTTAACCCTGTTATAATATAGGGGAAGTGCCTCTTGAGTACTCTTCTATATAATTACATTTATGTAATTAGTTCTTGATAACAATTAAGAAAGTCTTAATTTAAACTAAACATCTTCCTTTCACTTTGTCACAATAATGTAGCCAACCAGCTGTGGAAAACTAATATTTGTGTTAGATTTAACTTTTTTAGTTAATCACGTTTGTCTGTATGCCATGTAGTTGTAGTTGTGTTGGTCTCAGGATATTAGAGAGACAAGGTGGGTGATGTAATATATTTTATTGGACCACCTTTTGCTGGTCAGAGAGACAAGCTTCTGAGTCACACAGAGCTCTTCTTCAGATCTGTGTGGCTCAAAAGCTTGTCCCTCTCACCAACAGAAGTTGGTCCAGCAAAATATATTACATCACCCACCTTGTCTCTTACATTTGTCTGATAATTCTGAAGGATTGAGTGTGTTCTTTCTACAATCTGACCATTCAAATATGATGTGGATTTGTTTGCTTCATACCAGCTTGGAGCATCATAGATTGTATTACAGAAGAGCCCTTAGAATAAAAAGGGTTAACCAAGTGCAATATTAGTCATATTAACTTTTCTGGGAATGCATTTGATTATCTGAATTTTTCATTTTAAAATGATAGCAGGAATTTTTCTTTAAGGTGGCAAGAACTTTCACTGCAACGTGTGTTCCATAGGATCTTGGTGGTCACAGATTGAGATTAAGTTTTAGAAGTTTTGTAGTTTTCAGTATCACGTTATTTACAGATGTTTATATAGAATTTTTTTTAAGTGATGCAGTAATACATGGGAATCTTTGTATATCTCAAATATAGAAATTGTATATTTATCACATAATTGTGCTGAAGTATTGTAGTGCAAATGCAAGAACAAAAAAAATCTTGAAATGTAGAACTGACATCCTGAAATTAAGTGCCATAAAACCCAGCATAAGATTGTATTTCATGATTTTAAAAACAAAAAGCAAAACTGTTATAGCATGTAAAGCCTTACAACACCATGCTAACCAAAAGTAGCTTAATTGTGTTCTTTATATGTTCCCTAATGTACTGAGTTTTTTATGCCTTAAAGCTAAATGTAATTCAAACTTTCCAAACACTTAAGTTATTTAGTTTCCGTATCCTAGGAATAAATGTACCAAGTCAGTGCAATCAACATCTGAATGGTAGTGAAATTATCCCGTGAATGAGGTAGACTCCTGTAATTCAAAAGTGGCAAAGTGAGAAGTAAATTAAGACTGTCTAAAAGAATAGATCTGATTCCATAGCCATAGTAACTAGTTTTGCCATAGATCATCTGAAAATACTGTGCATCGTTGGGGCTATGGGGCCTATATAGTCTAGAATGGAACTGTTCCCAATATAATGTGGGTACAGTTAATACTATTTTAATCTATGAAGTATGTTCATCACTTCTGGAGAGCCATTTGGCCAATAGAATGTAAAAGGGAAGTTTCAAACAAACATAACTTTTTATTGTAGACAATTAACTTTCACATAGTTAAGGTTGCAACCATCTTTGATTTTAGCCCCCTTGTAATTTTGGCAATTTTAACTTTTCAAACCAGATTTATTCTGAAGGCAAATGTGGAGATTTTTTTTTCTAAGATGGAAGCATATTTGTCAAACTGTTTTTGAGTTATAGGTCATTAAGAATTTAGTTTGACTTGACTTTTTTGTTTTTCTTTGCCTCTTGATCAATAACAACTTTTGCCATTGTCAAGGTTAATTCCCCACTCTGGCACTTCGAGTGCAGAAGGTGTGGGCCCGCAAGGACTCTAAAAATTAATACTTGCCACTCCAGGCTTTTATTATTCCCAGGGTTACAACTTTTCTCTGACCTTGGATTGGTAGATGCTGCCACCACCCAAGTGCAGAACTCCTTTGAGAGCCCAGGAAGGCGCACTTGGGAATTTCTTCCTGTGGGGTGCCCTCAAGCCCTTTCACACACCCCCTCCAGGAAAGAGCAGAGGGGGAAAAAATGGAAATCCGCTATTGCCACCAGCTTAAGACACAAAAATCCAATTCTGTTCTTAAAAAGGGTCACTGTTATTAATACAAAAGAAAGAAAAAACATCTGGGAACTCAGGCTATTGCTACATTTTAAAAGAGCAACTACAAGGGTTAAGCACCAAGAATGGCTTTCTTGAGGTCCAGCTTCAAGGTTACAAGCAAAACAAAAGCACCTGGGGTTAGCACAGAGGAATCCACAAGCCATAAAGAAATAAAAGGGATAAACCTAATTGCGTCTTCCTAGATGTTTCCTGATCTACTTACATATCTGGGGTTTTAAATGAGTGGTTTCTAGGTATGATACTGATGATTTTTTCATACCTGGCCCAAGCTTCTTACAGTATCGTTGCTGCCGTGGCCTCCTCTCCCAGAGAACAACAGCAGACAGACAAAAGGGGAGTCTTTTCTCCATTTTAAAAAATTCTAGCCCTCCCATTGGCTCTTTTGGCCAGGTGTCCACTCACTTCCTTTTACCTATGCATAGCAATGAGACTTTTGTAACCCTTTACACGTAAAGCAAGTAGAGAACAGCTACTAAGAGGGATTTTATAGTTCGATGGCTGGCTGGGTGCCCATAAAAGGGAGCTACTCCCCCCCCCTTCCTTTATCACAGCCATCCCTTCACATTTTCCATAGTTATCTCCTTGAAAACATGTGTACAAGCTACATTTGAAGAAAATGAGTTGTAACTAAGCCAAATTATTAAAGATTTTTAATAGTTTTGGTACCAGTTCTGCTCATTGATTTCAGTGGTGGCTTTAAGCATAACTTTCACTGACATCAAAAACAGTATTTTGTCATTGATTTAAATGAAAGCAGGATCAGCCAATACTGTATATGTTTGTGCCCTCTATTGGTTGTTTTAGTTTAGAAAGTCCATAAAGTTCCTTTTATAGCTGAGAGATAACAGATTTGTCTTTATCATAGATGAGAAAGGACAGCAAATTTGAAATTCTAGGACAACAATGCTTGCCCCAGCTCTCTGGTAATTGTGTTTTTTTGGGGGTGGGTTCCCCCCCCCCCAATGAAAAACCTCTACATAATTAAGGCTTTGTCTGCATGGGGAAAATTGACTGGAATAAGCTTTTCACTATAGTTGTTTTGGAATAGCTCCCCATGTGGTTTTGTTCTGGAACAATTATTTCACTCGCAAAGTGGAGTAATTATTCTGGAATAAAAGTACTTCATTAAATGATTGTTACTCAGGGAGCTAATCTGGAATAGCTATAGCAAAATAGTTTATTCCATGATAGCTAGGCTGCTCCATGTAGACAAATCCCTAAGACTTATTTTATTCCCTCATAAGGAAAAAAGGAGAGAGTGCAATCATTGTCATTTAAAATATTTAGGGTAGAGGCTCATACACAACTAGAACATGGTGGTGTACAGACATCCAGATGGAAACCCAGTCATCTTCCTGGAGGAATTCATGGAGAGGCTGCCCAGCATGGCACTAGTATCCTCAAATTCCTTGTTGACCTCAGTATTCACACAGACTGTGCAAAGGGTACAGTAGTACTTATTACATGGCCTATGTGGAAACCTTGAGATTCTCCGTGTCTCTTGACCCATAAGTGCAGCCAAATAGATGCTGGATCCTATCTTCAGTCTAGGAGTGAATATTGGAAACATCACCAATGTATCACTCCCTGGAGTGCCAGGGTAGGGAACAACCAAAGCTGGTCTTCCCCCACAAAACATCCTGGACCCTTTAGGTTTTCATTTCACCCAAGAGAATAAGCTGCCAAAATACAAAGCCAAGGTGCTGATGAGTTAGTACATCAGTACCATCACCTTCTGTACATTACTATTGATGCCTTGGCTATCCACTTCCTGCATATTGAAAAGTTCACCATGGTTTGCGGATGAACCATACAGGTAGAAAATTAGAATGTTAGCAACACACACAAATTGAGAGTCCAGCAGCACAAACGATACTTATAGGACTTTGCAGTAAATGAGGCATTATGAGTCGTCTCCTCTGCAATCAATAATCAGACTCATGATAAACAATTATCTCATATAATGACCTGGATAATCAACCCAGTCTGCGTAGGCCAGGTGTCAGACCCAAGCATCGACCACTTTCAAGAGATGTCAGCATACTTCACTGATAACATTAGCCAAGTATGTATGGAACTAGCTGGAAAGGAAAATTCTGCCCTGGTCTGATTGTATTATACAGCCCTCACCTCTGGCTGAACTTGTCCCTATCATGTGCCAAAGCTGAAGAAGCCTTCACAAATATCAGCCACAATCGGTTAAATGGGTTCATGCTCCTCCTGGTTGGTGAAAGCCAGTGAAGCACAACCAAGCCCACTATTAATAGAAGCCTCCTTCAAAGAAATACACCTACCAGATTCCTTGAAAAAAGCAATACTTTGCCCAATCCTCAAGAAGCCACCATTGAATTTGGCGAGCCTCTGTCCCCTCTCCAACCACCCATTCCTGGGCAAAATAATTATGAAACTAGTAACCACCGCGCTTCAGCAACATGTCACATCAGCCAACATTCTTGATACCCCTTAATCAGGGTTCACACAAGGGCATAGCATAGAGATAGCTCTAGTGACACTAAAAGGTGATCGTATGGCCATGGACCCAGGAAAGATCTCCATGCTCATTCTGTTGTGCCTCTCTGGAGCTTTGGAAACAGTGATCCACAAAGTACCACTAACACATCTGCATGACATAGCAGGAGTGGGTGGCTCAGCACTACAGTGGCTCCAGTTGTTCCGTTTCAGCAGAAATCAGAGAGTATCGAAAGGTAACTGCTCCTTCTGTCTGAAAGCCCTCACCTTTGGGGTCCTACAGGAATCCATACTATCCCCTTCTTCTCTTCGATATCTGCCTGAGACCAGTGAGAGAATGGTGAGCTATGGGTTAGCTGTTGACACTCAAGTATATATCTCATTCTCGACTGATGCCACTACTAAGATGTCAGGGTGCTTACAAGGAATCAGCTCTTGGATGATCAGATTGGAAAGGGCAAACACTTTGAAGAACTAAATTAATGTTGTCTCCACCTTCCATTGAAGTATACCATTTCCGTTTGTCAGAGGGGTAAAGCCTCTGGGTCATGTTGGACTCCTCACTAAGTTTGGATGACTACTGCAAGCACATGCTCAAGTCCTGCCACTGGTTCCCAGACTGCTTCTGATGCCAGTTTAAGGTTTTGGTCCTAATCTTTAAAGCACTTAATGTAATTGAGATGCAATTCATAAAGACAAAATTTTGATCTATGAACCAGCAAGGCTACTAAGCTCTTCTGGGATAATGCAGATCACAAAGCCCATGAAGAAGCATCTGAGAACTGGGAACAAAACTTTCTCAGTCAAGGGGATCTGGCTGTGGAACAGAATTCCAGAGGAGATTCAAAGAATTCAGAGTCTGGCTCTTTAGGAAATATTGCAAAACCTTCCTCTTTGAAAAGGCCTTTCTGCTATAAGAATGACACTCAGCATTGACATCCTTGTCTACCCAGATATTCACAACCAACAAAAAAATGGAATCAAATCAATCTAAAAACAAACACCCTTCCCAGCAAAAAATGTATGTACACAAAGTAAATGTAAAAAAAAGTCCCAAGCAGAGTTTTGCCTGGAAAAAAGAGAAATGTCAGACTCCATGAAGTTCACTAGGGACTTTGCTTTTGCTATCAGTGTTATGTGACAGGCACTCAAGATAATGCACTAATGGGTGGCAATATAAAACCTTGAGGTAGATAGCACATCCTCAGAGTTGGTACTTTGTAGATCATAAGACCTATAAATATTTCTCTTTTGAAATGTTTTCAAATGTCCAATATTTGTGCCCCTCTTCCTGCCCAATGGAATCACTTTACACCACAATTTTGATCAGTTGCATTTTGACATTGGCCCACATATGAAGGTGTTTTCAGTCAGGAATAGAAAAGTGTTTAAGAAATTATCATTGTTGGAAACTAGGTGGTATTCTTGCTCAATGAAGCTGATACAGAAGAGGGGAAATAGTTTTGTCCTCTGAAATGGCCAAGCTACATTTCAAAAGTGAAAGGAAACGCTAAATAAATAAATATGCCTTCACTTGCATTGCCCCCAGAATACCCCTGGGTTTGGGGTTGAATGGTTAGCGGTCCTGAGTTCTAGGCTCACCTCATACACTGAAGAGGCATGATAAATATCTAAACTTCCTCTCCTTTATAGTTTTTACCAGTATTTGAAGTGAAAGTAGGCTGTGCTGCATACGTATGAATTATTACATTCACTATGTAGTGAGATACGTTACTGGGGGTACGTCTACACTACAGAATTAGGTCGAAATTATAGAAGTCGATATATTAAAACCCGAATTTATGGAATCGATTGTGTGTGTCCCCACTAAAGAGCATTAAGACCATGAGGTCGATTGACTGTGTCCACAGTAGCGAGACTAGCATCGACCTTCGGAGCATTGCATTGCGGGTAGCTATCCCACAGTTCCCGCAGTCTCCGCCGCCCATTGGAATTCTGGGTTGCGATCCCAAAGCCTGATGGGGCAGAAAACATTGTCGCTGGTGGTTCTGGGTACATGTCGTCAAGCCATCAAATGTCCCTCCCTCCCTCCTTGAAAGCAATCTTTTTCGCGCCTTGTTTCCGGGGTTTCCCTGTTTGCTACGGAAGCCTGCTCAGCTCACAATTACCGTACATCTCCAGCGTACGCCTGGACATTAGGCCTAGTGGGGATTCAGTCACGCTATAATACGGGCAGAGGGATAGCTCAGCGTTCTGAGCGTTGGCCTGCTAAACCCGGGGTTGCGAGTTCAATCCTTGAGGGGGCCATTCTGCCTGAGGCTGGTAGTCGCGGGACTACACAGCATAAGCTCCTTGCCTTCTAGCTGCAGATCGTACAATATGCTTGAAATTCGTGTGCTCCTGGCCCGCGGCCTATGTTGTGGCTGCCCGGGGGCGCTTGGACATAAATGGGAGTGACCGGAGTGACTCTGGTCATTCTCTTTTTTACGTTTTGTTTAAGGGAGATTCAGCACTGCCTGGAACACGGGCAGAGGGATAGCTCAGCGGTATGAGCGTTGGCCCGCTAAACCCGGGGTTGCGAGTTCAATCCTTGAGGGGGCCAGGAGAGCTTATTGTACCATCTGCTGCTAGAAGGGAAGGCGCCTAACCCTTGCTCACCGCATATTGTACTATCTGCAGCTAGAAGGAAATTAGCCTAACCCTTGCTCCCCCCTCCCTCCGTGAAAGCAACTGAGGGGGGAGCCAAAAATCCTTTCGCGCCTTTTTTCATGCGGACGCCATATTGCTGACACCATTGTTATCCACCCGCCGCTTCTGCTCCCCCTCTGCTGTCCTGCAAACAGCATACCAGGGAAAGCATGGAGCACGATCAGATCGCCGCAACTGTTATCGCCGTTATGAACACCACGCGCATTGTCCAAGAGTATATGGCGAACGAGAACCAGGAGCTGCTAGAGCAACAGGAGGCGAGGAGGGGACAGCATCAGCCTGAGGACAGTGATGAGAACATGGACACAGACCTATCTCAAAAAAGGCCCCCCCGCAAGGTGGACATCATGGTGGTAATGGGGCTTGTTGATACAGTGGAATGCCAATTCTGGGCCCGGGAAACAAGCACAGACTGGTGGGACCACATAGTGCTGCAGGTCTGGGATGAATCCCAGTGGCTGCGAAACTTTCGCATGCGTAAGGGCACTTTCATGGAACTTTGTGAGTTGCTTTCCCCTGCCCTGAAGCGCCAGAACACCAAGATGAGAGCAGCCCTCACAGTAGAGAAGCGACTGGCGATAGCCCTGTGGAAGCTTGCAACGCCAGACAGCTACCGGTCAGTCGCGAATCAATTCGGAGTGGGAAAATCTACAGTGGGGGCTGTTGTGATGCAAGTAGCCAGGGCGATCACCAAGCTGCTTGTACCAAGGGTTGTGAGTCTGGGAAATGTGCAGCTCATACTGGATGGCTTTGCAGCAATGGGGTTCCCGAACTGTGGAGGGGCGATAGACGGAACCCATATCCCTATCTTGGCACCGGACCACCAAGCCAGCGAGTACATAAACCGAAAGGGTTACTTTTCAATAGTGCTGCAAGCACTGGTGGATCATAAGGGACGTTGCACCAACATCAACGTGGGATGGCCGGGAAAGGTACATGACGCTCGCATCTTCAGGAACTCTGGTCTGTTTCAGCTGCTGCAGCAAGGGACTTTCTTCCCAGACCAGAAAATAACCGTTGGGGATGTTGAGATGCCCATAGTTATCCTTGGGGACCCAGCCTACCCCTTAATGCCATGGCTCATGAAGCCATACACAGGTAGCCTGGACAGTAGTCAGGACCTTTTCAACTATAGGCTGAGCAAGTGCAGAATGGTGGTGGAATGTGCATTTGGCCGTTTAAAAGCTCGCTGGCGAAGTTTATTGACTAGGTTAGATCTCAGCGAAAACAATATTCCCATTATTATTACTGCTTGCTGTGCGCTCCACAATATCTGTGAGAGTAAGGGGGAGACGTTTATGGCGGGGTGGGAGGTTGAGGCAAATCGCCTGGCCACTGGTTATGCGCAGCCAGACACCAGGGCTATTACAAGAGTACAGCAAGGTGCGTTGCGCATCAGGGAAGCTTTGAAAACCAGTTTTATGAATGGCTAGAATGCTGTGTGAAAGTTCTGTTTTTCCCCAGTAATGAAAAGCCCCGCCCCTTCATTCACTCTACTTCCCTTTACCCAAACCGCCCTGCCCTCCCCCCCTCGGTCACCACTTGCAGAGGAAATAAAGTCATTGTTGCTTAAAATTCATGCATTCTTTATTAATTTGTAAAACACAGAGGGAGAACTATGGGGGTAACTGACAGTCTCCCGGGATAGGTGGTGGAGGAAGGGAAGCACCAGGATGGGTGGTGGAGGAGGGGATGAGGGAAGGACAAGGACACACAGCACTTTAAAACGTATTGAATGCCAGCCCTTTCTTGCTTGGACTGTTCTCTTGGCTTGAGTGGTTGGGTGCACGGAGGCCACCCAAACGCGTTCTTGGGCGTCTCGGGGATGAGGTTATGGGACTCGGGAAGGAGGGCTGTTGGTTACACAGGGGCTGTAGCGGCGGTCTGGGCTCAGGCGGCCTTTCCTGAACCCTACGCCTTTCCTCAGCCATAAGCCGGAGGATTTCCGTTTGATCCTCCAGCAGCCTCAGAATTGCATCCTGCCTTCTCTCTGCACGCTGACGCCACCTACTCTCTTCATCACGCCACCTCTCCGCGCGATTAAACTCTGCCTTCCTGGACTCCGACAGTGTCTGCCTCCACGCATTCTGCTGGGCAGCCTCAGTGTGGGAGGATTCCATGAGTTCTGAGAACATATCGTCTCGATTCCTTTTTTTTTTACTTCTAATCTTTGCTAGCCTCTGGGACGGTGATGAAAGGGGTGGCGTTGAAACATTTGCAGCTGCGGGAGGAAACAAACGGGAGAGGAGTAGTTTAAAAGACACATATTAGAGAACAATGCTCCAAACATTACATATCACATGTGCATTTGGTCCAAGGTTGCACTTTGCCTGTTATATTGAGGGTCTGCCGGTTTGGTGTGAGAGATCACACAAGCAGGTCCGGCGGGCAACAGAATTCGGCTTGCAGACAGCCATGGTAAGACACAGTCTATAGGCTTCTTTAACCTTCATAACATGTGGGATTGTTTCCAAACAGCAACCCCCTCATTTCCCATAACAAACAGCCTTTGGGCTGGCAATTTAAAACAAACAGGTTGGCAATTGAAAAGGGAGGGGCGGCGGTTTTCGGGTTAACATGCAGCGCGAACCTAATCTCCACCCCACCCCCCCCACACAGACACACATCCAAGATGTTAGCTGTTCCCCCTCCCCCCACCGCGTGGGTCACAGCGGGGAAGATTTCCATTCAGCCACAGGCAAACAGCCCAGCAGGGACAGAGCCCCTCTGAATACCCCCTTAATAAAATTCCCCTATTTCAACCAGGTGACCATGAATGATATCACTCTTCTGAGGATAACACAGACAGATAAAGAACGGATGTTGCTTGAATGCCAGCAAAAACCGGGACCATACGCCGCCATGCTTTGCAAAGCACTGATTCCAGACTACGTGCTACTGGCCTGGCGTGGTAGAGTGTGTTACCACGGAGCACAGGATAAGGCTGCCCTCCCCAGAAACCTTTTGCACAGGCTTTGGGAGTACATCCAGGAGATCTTTCTGGAGATGTCCCCGGAGGATTTCTGCTCCATCCCCGAACATGTTAACAGAGTTTTCCAGTAGCTGTAGCTGTACTGGCCACGAATTAATCATTAAACACGCTTGCTTATAAAACATGTATTAATTTAACAGAGGTACACTCACCAGAGGTTCCTTCTCCTGCATCGAGCACGCCTTGGGAGGGTTCGTGGTGTACTGGCTCCAGGGTGACAAAGAGTTCCTGGCTGTCGGGGAAATGGGCTTCTCCGCTTCCTTGCTGTGTCTGTGTGCTATTTTCAGCATCATTATCATCATCATGCTCCTCTGTGGGTTCTGATGATCCACATACGGAGTCAAACCACATGGGTGGGTCAGTGCTGGCTGCACCTCCTAGAATGGCATGCAGCTCATCATAGAAGTGGCATGTCTGGGGCTCTGACCCAGAGCGGTTGTTTGCATCTCTGGTTTTTTGGTAGGCTTGCCTGAGCTCCTTAATTTTCACGCGGCACTGTTGCGCGTCCCTGTTGTAGCCTCTGTCCTGCATGCCCTTGGAGACTTTGGCATATGTCTTGGCGTTTCTTCTTTTGGACCCTAGCTCTGCTAGCACGGTTTCGTCTCCCCATACAGCGATCAGATCGAGTACCTCATGCTCGGTCCATGCTGGAGCTCGTCTTCGGTTCTGGGACTCCATCAAGGTCACCTCTGCTGATGAGATCTGCGCTCACCTGCAGCTCACCACGCTGGCCAAACAGGAAATGAAATTCAAAAGTTCGCGGGGCTTTCCTGTCTACCTGGGCGGAGCATTCAAGCTCAGACCGCTGTCCAGAGCGGTCAGATGTTGCACTGTGGGATAGATTTAGGAGGCCAATACCGTCGAATTGCGTCCTCACTAAGCCTACATCGATTCGGCAATATCGCTTTAAGCGCTAATCCCCTTGTTGGGAGTGGAGTGGCGAGATCGATTTTAAGAGCCCTAGAAGTCGATGTTAAGGGCTTCGTCGTGTGGATGGGTGCACGGATCAATCGAAATATCGCTAATAAATTCGACCTAAACTCGTAGTGTAGACCAGGGCTGGGTGCAGATAGAACTGGGGGGAGCTCTGTTCTGAGCCACTGCATTTTACCAGATCTAAGTTATGTGGGAAATTATAGTCTGGTGGTGTCTAGCTAGATAGTTGCAAAAGATCATCCCAAGAAAATTCTGTACATAAAGCTATGTTAAGTGAGCACTGAGGCTGCACAGTTAGGAATTCAAAATTTGGGAAATGCTCAAGTTAGGGTTGCACTGACAACCTTGTGTATATGCTTATAGTAGTCATGATATGATGACAAACTCAGAATAATGAGTCTTAGGAGGTAAACTTGTAAGGGTATACCAGAGGCAATCAGCAGAGAGAGATCCTGGGACCTGCACCAAAAGCATTAGCCACTACCACTTGAGATAAAGGAGATACCTGTGAATAAATAACAGGCTTCTATTCTCTGTTTAGTCCAGCTACTACAAAGATGCAGATCACATGAATTTAACCACTGTGTTACAGTAGCAGAGTGCAGCTTATGTGGCTGCATACTAAAAAATAGGCAGAAAATGCTCATGGGCTCCAGGGAGATCCTTGTCTCAGTCCTTGCTCATCTTGTAAACTGCATAATAGAGGAGCTTTTCTTTTATCTATCTGTGAATTCTGCAGGAGGGACAGAAAAAAGGCTTAAGAAGATCCTAGGAGGTTGGTAGAAGAGCTCTGTTAACTGTACAACCCTTCTAAAGTTGAAAAAAATTGATATTGATTTAAACGTACACCATCTGCTTCATGTGAAAACATGGGAGACATTCCCACCAAAAGACAAAAAGGTGGAATTAAAGCCTTTGTAGTAAATATGCAATAAATTAATACAGGAAGATCTTTCTTGGCTCATGATAAGAAACTACATAATGTAAGGATAAAACTCCATTGTGAGTGTTCCTTAGTACTATTATATATGAATATAAGAATAATCTACGGGTACATTAGATTACTGCATAAATCATAGGTGGTGAAAATGTGAAATTATTCTGCCAAACAGGCCTTCTACCTTTTTATAAATTTTGGCTCAAAGTAATTTGTCATCAGCATCTGACATTTCAAGAACCCTGAATGTGCCCGGAATTATATAGTATGTATGTTACCTGTCATTCATAGTTATGACAGCCAACCTGGAATTCCCTGCCTGATGCAATACAGACCTTAACAGCTTTTGAGACAATTAAAGCTAAATTAAAATGATTATTAATTCCTAATTTTTTTTTACTAGGTCCCAAGTTTGTCATTTTAGCAAAGATGTGTTATGGTAAATTGATGTAACCATTGTAAAACTGTAATAAGAAGTTAATGAGATGTTGCACCTTGCTAGACTTTATCTTGTATAAATAATGCAATGCAGCTCTCACATTACATTCTTCAAATGAAGTAACTCAGTGGTTTTGAGTGATAGAATAGAGAGAATGCTTTAGAGTTGCATATCATAGTTCTTCTACAGGCATAATGTGAAACTGAGGTATGACAATAGGAGTAGAATAAAATGTCTGAAATTAGTGTTACACATACAAGTAAAAACTTTTTTTACTACTTATAGATAGAGGAGGAATATAACATTTGTTTTTAAATGTTAAATTTAGATTTTAAATCTTTAGAGCAGGGATTGTTTTCATACATGTTTGTATAATGGCTAGCACAGTGGAACCCTGATTGGGGACTAATCTTGACTCCTAATATCGTATAGAAAGATTAGTCAACCCAAGAACCAGCATCTCTTTTCTCCCTCGCTTGTTTAGAAGGATCATTCAGGTTACAGCAAGGTGTGGCATTGTCTCAGTCTTCTAAAGGTGTTGCCAAGGTTCTCTGGCAAAGAAGGGATCCCTGAATTTCTCTTTAATAGTGCTGAGTTGAATACATAGGAGCTCAGCCTGCTAGGTTTAGGCTTTTATCAAGATTTCCTTGGAATAATTTCCAAATGGACCTATAATAGAGGCAGAGGAAACCGATTGTTTTGTTGAGAATTTGCACCAGGACTGACATTTTTCTTCAACAATAGAACCCTACAGACGACTATATGCAAGAAACTACAGATCACCATACCTATCTTCAGAAATCCAGTAACCATCCGAAACACCCCAAGAAATCTGTTCTCTACAAACAGGCACTCAGATACCACAGAATATGCTCCAAGGAGAAGGTCCAGGATATACACCTTAACACACTTAATACCATCTTTACCAAACAAGGACACTCCACTAGAGAAGTAGATGGTGTACATGGAATGAACCACCCAAATATCCCAAGAGAATCTGCTTCAATATGGAAATAACCCCCCCACCATACTTGTCCCCTACCACTCCATACTGGAACCCATATGGGGTATCATTAAACAGTTACATCCCATACTCAAGGGGGGGCCACATCCTGAAAGAAATATTTCCTGAGCTCCCACTTCTGGTCTTCAAACAACCCCCAACCTCTCCAAGCTCATCGTCAGAAATAAGTTCCCCACAGACCAGGACACACCAATTCAAAGCAGCACCAGACCCCACTAGCAGAAGAACAGATGCAAAACCTGCAGATATATCTCCACTGCTTCAATTATCAATCCCCCCACCGCTACAACGCACCTTTCAAAATCCATGGATCATACACATGCCTATCATAAGATGTGGTGTACCGCATCCAGTGCATTAAATTCCCCAATAACAACTATGTGGGTGAAACCAGACAATCACTACACTCTCAAATGAACTCGCATGATGAGACAAAAACACCATATCATCTGTGGGTGAACACTTTTCACAAAACAATCGCTTTATATCTGACCTTTCAGTCCTCATTCTCAAAGGAAACCTGCACAACACCTTCAAAAGACGAGCTGGGGACCTTACATTCATAACTATATGCTAGACACTAAAAATCGTGGACTGAATAGAGACATTGGCTTTATGGCTTATTACAACACTCTAACAACCTCCCCCTTTGAGCTACCCCCCCTTCCCCTAACATCCCTCCAGTCATATGGGGGAAATAGGCCACTTCACCTTGAATGGTTCCTTCAAATATGTGTTAAGTACTTATGCTAACCAATCTGTTCTACCTTATATTTAGCTGTGACACTCATGCTCCAGCCCTGAAGATGAGCTCTGTGTAGCTCAAAAGCTTCTATTTCACCAACAGGAATTGGTCCAATAAAAATATTCCCTCACCCACCTTGTCTCTCTCTCTCTCTCTCTCTCTCTCTCTCTTTCTTAACATCCTATATTGGCACTTAGAAGTTCTTATTTTCTTAAGTTTTTGACAGTGCCTTATAACTGTATTAGATACACATCTGTTACCCTTTGCAGTCACTAAGCTGAGAGGAAGTCTGAGGAGGTCTGGCATTTTGGAGATGGTCTGTTAAAAATCTCTTCTGTGAATCTAGCTAGTTCAGGCAACCAAGCCTATCCGTTCTTTCTTTTGAGTTTTCGTATAGTACATCATATTGTTAAGAAATTAGCAGAATGCAAAATTCTAGAACATGCCATATGGGAAGAGCAAAAGTGTCCACAAAGGCTGTCACTGTTTAGTAGCATTTGCTTCAAAAGAGGAGGAAACAGGCCGTTCTTGAGGCACAGACAGGGGTATATAGATGTATCTTCATTTGATTAGCATGTGAAATGCCTCTCTGTGTAGAGATCACTCTCTAGTTCTTGCTCTGTCGTCTTAGTTCATGTGCTGCAGGATTGTTTTCTGGGTAACATGCTTTTAGGTATTTGAAGATTTGTTTATAGATTCATAGATTATATTCTGATCTCCTGCATAATATAGGCCCACATCTTCCCTGGATTAATTTATGTTTGAACTAGAGGATATTTTTTAGAAAAAAATTCAATCTTGATTTTAAAATGGCCAGTGATGGAGAATCCATCATGACCCTAGGTAAGTTATTCCAATGGTTAATTACCTTTACTGTTCAAAAAACAAATAAACACGTTATTTCAAGTCTGAATTTGTCTAGCTTCAACTTTCAGCCATGGGATTGTGTTTATATCTCTGTCTGCTAGCTTGAAACTATTATCCAAACCATTATCAAATATTTGTTCCCCACGTAGGTACTTGTAAACTGTGATCAAGTCACCTCTTAACCATCTCATTGTTAAACTAAAGACTGAGCTCCTTGAATCTATTGCTATCATGTTTTCCAATTCTTTAATCATTCTTGTGGCTTTTCGTGGAACCCTTTCCAGTGTGTCAAAATCCTTTTTGAATTGTGGACACCAGAACTGTACACAGCATTCCAGTTGCCGTCTCACCAGTGCCAAATACAATGTTAATGTAACTTCCCTACTCCTACTCAATGTTCCCGTTTATGAATCTGATGATCACGTTAGCTCTTTTTGGCCACAGGATTTCACTGGGAGCTCATGTTCAGCTGGTTATCCACCAAGACCCCCAAGTCCTTTTCAGAGTCACTGCTTCCCAGATTAGAGTTCCATTTTGTAAATATTGCATACATTCTTGATTCCTAGATGAATACATGTTTGCATTTGGCCATATGAAAATGAATATAGCTTGCTTGTGCCATCCAGCTTACCAAATGATCCAGATAGCTCTATATCAATGACATCTCCTCTTTGGGAGAGTAGTAAGTAAATAACAATCTTTGTGGCCTCTGCAAACTTTATCAGTAGTGATTTTGTTTTCTTTTAGATCCTTGATACAAATGTTAAATCTTCTCTGCACAAGATAGAAGAAGCAGAGTTTCTCTCCACAGATGACCTACTTGAGTATTTCTCTTTGAGAACTACTAACTACTGTGGGGTTGTCAGATCTTTTTGTAGCATCACACAGTAGGGTACAGGTGTTTTTGACAGCTCCATAAGGAACTTCTTACTGCTCATAACTCCAAGATGTATGTGCAACATTGCCTCTGACTTTGTCCATTTCACTTGAGCGTCCTGTGCTCATCATCCTTGAAAGACTGGCATCTTTGCCCCCGGCTGTGAAGGAAAAACAATGAAGTTTCTTCTTCTGGCCAGCCATGAAGAGCCTTTCCTTTTCAGCATCAGAATGCAGCGAAGGAGGTGTGAAATGGAGGGAAATTACTGAAATCACGGAGCCTTTAGAAAGTCTAGATATCTGACTTGAATGCCAATGAACTGTTGCCAACTCTTATGCTTTTGTCATGAGTCTCATGATGATTGTTTTCCTTAAAGCCCCAGCTCCTGGAGTCAAGTGCATATATGATGATTTCAGCCTTCGTTCTTAAAGAAAAGGTAAGTTTCTAGTCCTCCTAGCTGTGGAGAAAGCTTCAAAATGGGACCCCAATGCCACCTAAAGGTTCAAAAGGCAGAAGGCAAATAAAAAGAACACCAAGTCTACTATTTTAAAGCCAGATCTCATTATTTTTGGTGAGCCTTGTAGTAAGAGGAGGCCCTGAAACATAAACTCTTGTATCAGGCCCAGTCTGAGGCCTGAAGCCTGAACCAAAGTACTTCCAGGCAGTGTTAAGCAAAGCTGGGCTGTGAGCCAGAGGCA
Source organism: Chelydra serpentina (assembly GCA_037349315.1). NCBI lineage: Eukaryota > Metazoa > Chordata > Testudines > Chelydridae > Chelydra > Chelydra serpentina. The sequence goes on from JBAIAC010000010.1 coordinate 55,052,301, forward strand.
GGTCCCACTCACAGAAGTTGGCAAGAAAAGGTTGTTAGAAGCACGTGAACACACGTGCTAATGAGAGGAACTTGTGCCAAGACGGCATCAGAACAATCCACAGACATAACAAGGAACAGGCAGGTGCATCTTAAAGACAGGGTCAAAAGGACAACATGATGGATGGATTCGTTGAACTATGATGAGTAATCTGTCCTGCAACTGTATAAAAGTAGGTCCGGGAGCGCACATCTTTGTCCAGCCTAGGGGGCAGTGGAGTGTCCTGCTACTGACTGACCTGTGTCCATTGCCAGAGAGCACAGATTCGTAGTATGCCCTGTAGAGTCTATAGGGAACTATTACTGTGCTTCGTTTGACAATAAACCTGGCTCGGGTGCCTTCGTAACTTACTAGAGTCTGTGGTCTTTGGGGGGGTCTCTTGGGGTCTGCTGTGTCAGTTATCTGCTCAGAGCTGGGGCAGCACACAGAGGGAACACGCACACAGCCGACTGTTATCATCATCGAACAAGAGCAGAGCACCACACCGGTAGCTACGGACAACAAGTCTGATTCATGACTTTTGAACATTTGGGATTGGCAATACTGCCAATATGACTGAGGTTCTTATTTGCAGGATTTCTTTAAAGTGCCATCAGCTTCTTTTTATCAATAGGGTTTAGTAATATTTCTTTCCTTCAGAAAGGAAACATAAGTTGACCTTTGAGGCTGAATCCATTTTGTGAGAATTTCTGTAGGAAACCTGTTTTCGTTTTATATGCTTAAAGTCTGGAAATGTTTGGAAGGATGGTTAATATGAAGTCTTAATTTCCAGGGGGGGAAAACGACTGCTCATTCCACAGGCTTATGGAGAGCTAACAATCCTCATGAGTTTGCTTCCAAAATGAAAGTAGTACTTTCTAAAACCTTTGTCTTGTTAGGCCTTGGCTACACTCACGAGTTACAGCGCAATAAAACTGCCTGCAGCGCTGTAACTCACTAACTGGCTACACTCGCAAGGCACGTGCAGCGCTGCATCTCCTCAGGTACAGCGCTGCATGTATTCCACCTCCCCGAGAGGAATAACGTTTGTTGCGCTGCGGCTGGTGCGCTGCGGCTACAGTGTGGTCACCCAATGCGCTGTTATTGGCCTCCAGAAGTATTCGGACGTATCCCACAACGCCTGTTCTAGCCACTCTGGTCATCAATTAGCACTCTACTGCCCTGGCCTCAGGTGACCAAGCGCCACTCCGACCCTTTAAATTCCTTTGGAATTTTAAATATCCCCTTCCTGTTTGCTCAGCCAGGCGTGGAGTGCTCTCAGCGCATCTTTCCAGGTAACCATGCCTCCATGTGCGAGACGAGCCCCAGTATGGAGCAATGGCGAGCTGCTGGACCTCATCGCTGTTTGGGGGGAGGAAGCTGTCCAGTCCCAGCTGCGATCCAGCCGGAGGAATTTCGATACTTTCGGCCAGATATCAAGGGCCATGATTGAAAGGGGCCATGACCGGGACGCAATGCAGTGCAGGATAAAAGTAAAGGAGCTGCGGAGTGCGTACCGCAAAGCCCGCGAGGCAAACAAGCGCTCGGGTGCTCCCCCCAAAACCTGCCGATTCTACAAAGAGCTGGATGCAATACTTGGGGTTGACCCCACTACTGTTCTGAGCACCACCGTGGACACGGGAGAGCGGGAGGAGGAGGGGGAGGAGGAGGGAGAAGAGGAGGAGGAGGAGGTTGAAGAAAACAGAAGCGAGGGTGCTGTGGCTGGGGGAGACACCCCTGACTCCCTGGGTGCATGCAGCCAGGAGCTCTTCTCGAGCCAGGAGGAAGGGAGCCAGTCGCAGCAGCCGGTACGCGCTGGGAGAGAAAGAGAAGAACAGGTTCGCGGTAAGCAGCTTTTATTTTCGGGAAGGGGTTTTTTCAGTGTGGGGTCCTTGGGCGAGGAGGGTTTGGGCCTCATGCATGCCTAGATGCGGAAGAGCGCATTGATGTGGTCTATCACATCGGAGAAATCGGCCACTGTAATCTCTTCGAAAGTCTCAGCCAGGACGTGGGCAATGTGCTTGCGCAGGTTCATTGGGAGAGCCGCCGTGGTCCTTGTCCCAGTCAGGGTAACGTGTCCGCGCCACTGTGCCGCGAGGGGCGGGGGAACCATTGCTGCACACAGGCAAGCTGCATATGGGCCAGGGCAGAAGCCGCATTGCAGTAGAAGACCCTCCCTTGCTTCCCCGGACACCCTCAGCAGCGAGATATCTTCCAGGACGAACTCCTGTGGAAAATGTGGGGATAGTGTTCAGTGTAGGTTCCCCCTGCAGCTGTTGGCTCTCCCCAAGGCACAGAAACCCGTCGGACAGTACATCCGTGAAACAATCAGTCCCCCTTTACCCTGTGTTTACTCACCATTTTGGGGCTCCCGTGGGTTCTGTGCGCTCTGTTTGGGACGGGAAAATTGTGCTGTTTTGGAGACACTGTGTGCCCTCCTTAAGTGTGGGGGAATCATTGCTCTGTCTGGCATAAAACAATGATGCCTCTGTTAAATGTTGCATTTTGCCTTCCAGCTGCAACCTTGAGATCTCCGCCATCCTTCTTATCACCGGCTGAGAGACTCCAAAGGCTCAGGAAGAGGCCCAGAAGAACGAAAGAAGACATGCTGCAGGAAGTTATGAAACAGTCTCTTAAAGAGAATCAAAAGGCTCGGGAGTGGAGGGAGAGTGAAAGCAGGCTCCACCAGGAAAACGCAGCGCAGCGGCAGCAAAGCATGCAGCTCCGGCACGAAAGCACAAAGGAACTGATTACCATCATGGCGCGCCAAGCGGACTCTATCCAGGCGCTCGTTGCCATGCAGGCGGAGCAGTACCGCACCCGCCCCCCCCCCTGCAGCCAGTGTCCCAAAACACTTGTGCCCCCATATCACCACCTGCCCACTTCACCCAACATACAGGTTCTTATCGCCCACACCAGATGCCCCCAACACCTGTAGCTTCACCAGACAGCCCTGGAAACTATGACCCTTACCCACTGCACTCAACTCCCATCCCGAATTATAGACATCCTGAGGTCCAGCACTCACTGCACAGCACTCCAGATAGGAAGCCCGAGTATGAAAGCAGGACATACCATACCCTGTGATTGAACCCTTCCGCACACCACCCACCACCCCCTTGCCCTTTCTGTCTCACAAGCAGTTGTGTTTCTTTTTAATACATGTATTTTCTCTGTAATAAACGGATTCTTTAGATGTGCAAACAGTCTTTATTATTGCATAAGGAAAAAAGATACCTTAGCCCAGGAAAGAAACAGGCAACGCAAGTGAGCTGAGCAAACACAAATCAGCTTAGCAAAGACAGATAACTGATAACATTGGAACCACTTCACTTCAGGGTCGTGCAGGGCAGCACACATTACTGGTGGTTGTCAGCCTCAAATTTCTCCCTCAAGGCATCCCTAATCCTTGCAGCCCCACGCTGGGCCCCTGTAATAGCCCTGCTCTCTGGCTGTGCAAATTCAGCCTCCAGGTGTTGAACCTCTGAGGTCCACGCCTGAGTGAACATTTCACCCTTCCCTTCGCAAATATTATGGAGGGTACAGCACGCGGATATAACCGCGGGGATGCTGTGTTCATCCAAGTCCAGCTTCCCATATAGAGATCGCCAGCGGCCCTTCAAACGGCCAAAAGCACACTCCACAGTCATTCTGCACCGGCTCAGCCTGTAGTTGAACCGTTCCTTGCTGGTATCAAGGCTCCCTGTGTAGGGTTTCATGAGCCACGGCATTAAAGGGTACGCGGGGTCTCCAAGGATCGCAGTGGGCATTTCAATTTCCCCTACCGTGATCTTCCGGTCTGGGAAAAAAGTCCCGGACTGCATCTTCCGGAACAGGGCAGTGTTCCGAAAGATGCGTGCATCATGCACCTTTCCGGGCCAGCCTGCGTTGATGTCAATGAAACGCCCACGGTGATCCACAAGCGCCTGGAGAACCATGGAGAAATACCCCTTCCGATTAATGTACTCGGATGCTAGGTGGGGTGGTGCCAGAATAGGAATATGCGTCCCATCTATAGCCCCTCCGCAGTTAGGGAAACCCATTTGTTCAAAGCCAGCCACAATGTCCTGCACGTTACCCGGAGTCACGGTTCTTCTGAGCAGGATGCGATTAATGGCCTTGCAAACTTGCATCAGCACGATCCCAACGGTCGACTTTCCCACTCCAAACTGGTTCGCTACTGATCGATAGCAGTCCGGAGTTGCGAGCTTCCAGATTGCAATAGCCACCCGCTTCTCCACCGTCAGGGCAGCTCTCAATCTCGTGTCCTTGCGCTGCAGGGCGGGGGCGAGCTCCTCACACGGTCCCATGAAAGTAGCTTTTCTCATTCGAAAGTTCTGCACCCACTGCTCGTCATCCCAGACTTGCATGACAATGTGATCCCACCACTCTGTGCTGGTTTCCCGAGCCCAAAAGCGGCGTTCCACGGTGCATAGCATGTCCGTGAATGCCACAAGCAAGTTAGTGTCGTACGCGTTTTGCGTGACAATTTCATTGTCATCGTCGGACTCCTCGCTGTCACTGTGGATCTTAAGGAACAGTTCGACTGCCAAACGTGACGTGCTGGCGAGACTCGTCAGTATTTTGCTCACCAGGTCGGGATCCATTTTCCCGCTGACCGAAACGGAGCACAGATCGCGCTATAAAGAAACCGTTGAAAGATGGCGCAAATTGTGGCCGGAAACACAGGGATTGCTGGGATGCGAAGCGATGCATCACGGGGCGTTGGGACAGGACCCAGAATGCACCATACCCCACGCCCCCTTCCCACAACCCACGGCGCCAGAATTGGAAGAGGTGTTCTGTGGGATACCTGTCCATAATGCACCTCTCCCAAAACCTCTGCATGTGCCGCAAATGTAGCCACATGAGTGCTAGTTACTGCGCTGGCGGCTGCCAGTGTGGACAGGCTGCAGCGCTTTCCCTACTCAGCTGTACGAACACGGGTTTAACTAACAGCGCTGTACATCTGCAAGTGTAGCCAAGGCCTCAGAGTTAAGCTAGAGAATTTTGGCTAGTAGCTTGTACAGAAGAGGCTTCACTATTCACTATTCTAGTTATAAAATATGCTGTTCTCCTTTCCTGAGAGGCATTTCACAAGGGTCATAGGAAGAAAAGTTGGATTTTTGGCTCATTATGCAGAAAAAGCTTAAGATAGGTGGGCTGTAGCTGCTAATTAATAAATGGGGGAGACAGTGGGTGAAGTAATGAATTCTATTGGACCAACTTCTCTTGGTGAGAAAGACAAGCTTTTGAGGTACACAGAGCCCAGACCTGAGGTAGCTGGAAAGCTTGTTTCTCTCACCAACAGAAGTTGGTCCAATAGAAGATGTTACCTCATCTTCTTTGTCTTTCTAATATCCTGGGACGAACACAGCTAAACAACACAGCAAGCATGGTATATATGAGGCAAGTGTATATACGCTGCAGATGGCTCCTCTGCTTCATGTTTTATCTCTGGGTCTGTACTCAGTGTGTTTGGAGCTCTTTCAGAAAGTTTCTACTTCAGCTTTTCTACCAGAACATCTATTTTTCAATTCCTTGAAGTAGGGTGTAGCAGGGTGGAACCCTGCTCCTGCCCGGAGGGGCTGGAAATAGCCCTGGGAGAGGGCTGAGGCTCGGAAGCTGGGCTGATGCAAAGCAGCCACAGCTGGGGCCAGTTTAATCAGAGCCCAGCTGGCCCTTAAAAGAGGGCAGTGGGCCTGGAGCAAACAGACACTCTCTCTCTGCCTTTAGAGAGGGAAGGGCTTGGCTGCAGGGACCTGACCAGGTACCTAGGGTGGAGCAGGGCTGGGGAAGGCCAGGGGAGCTGGGGAGCTCCGGCCTGAGAGAACCCCAGGCTGTGGCCTAGGGTTAGGCCCATCTACGTACAGGGGTTGCGGGGGCAACCCACGGGTAGGCCGAGGCAGCAGGTCCAAACCCCCTTTGCCTGTGATGAGTGGCTTATACTGCAGTCTGCCCCAGGGCGCGGGGGCTAGCTAGTGACTGGCAGTAGCCTACGACTGAGGCGAGGTGGGGATAGTGGGTTGGGGGTTCCCCTGGGGAGGGGAGACCCAGATCTAGGGGTACTGCCAGGGGGCAGCACCCCAGTTAAAAGGGCACCGGGTCCTGGGAGGGACACGGGGCCAGCGTGGACAGGCGGATCACTGGCCTGTAGAGGGCGCTCCAGAGGCTGGTGAGCTAATTCCCTGGAGAAACCAGCAGGAGGCGCCGCAGGGGTGAGTCCAACCTTGCCACATAGGGTTGTATGCCTCTCTGGAGTCCATGTGAGGAGAGGGAAGACCTTTTTGGTGATATTTCTTTTGGGGTGAATAACCATAATAGTATAAATACAGGAAAACAGACTTTGCTAAAATGGGTTTTAGAGGAGAATCCAAGTACTTCATTTTCTGCCTTTGCTTTGTTTCCTAATCACTGACACTTCACCACAAAGCACTAATCGAATTTTAGTTTGAAAACCTCAGGATCCACTGTGGCTGACCTCATAGACAGAAAAGAGACATCTGAGTAAAAATACACAGAGGCACCAAAAATGTTTAACACCATGACTGTACAGCCTGTTAGAGATTTTCTTCTTCTCTCCGAGATTCTGAACAACTTTTGAAGGAACAGAAACGTTTGCCAAATGGGAAACGTCAAAATTGATAGGTAAAGAAAATTGTCAAGCACTCTATTGTACATTGTAATTGTAGTGGTACAAATTATTTTTTTTAAATGCTCTAATATATGTTATTCCAATTACATGTATTTCATATATACACACATTTTTCACTTGCATTTTGACATTCAAACTTGTCATTTTATGCTACAGTAATTTTACAGCTTATTTTACATACACTTTTTTCAGTGGCTAATTGAAGTCACAGATGAAGAGAACTTGACTTGAATAGAAAATGCTTTGTGGAGGAATAGCTTCACAGTATGAAAACTGCATTGCTTGTCTGCAATCTTCTGTGTGCAAATTAGGACTGCTCATGAGAGCAACTGTGTTTTTTTTTTTTCCATGCTAAAAAAAGTTTTAAGGAAAGTGCAGATGGTTCCAGAGTAGTAAAACGTATCCTATTGTAACTGTAGTGGAGAACACACTTTGTAATGCTCAAGAACTTGTCAGCGCATTGCGGTAAAAATAACTGGACTATAAGATTTTTTTTGTAAAATTTAGCAGGCATGCCAAAAGTATCTTGGCTGTGATTCAGAGTTAAACTATATCCTTGGGATGTAAGATAATGTACAAAAAGTTGTCTCTTTTTCCTCTCTTTAGACTGCTTATCTTCTAGTAGTGCTGTCTCTCTAAAGTTTTAATGCATTGGTTTATTTTTCAGAAGTTGGAGTCATGTATCTCGTTGTCAGAGCTAAACCATTTCCCTAATATTTCTCTCTCGAAAGTAACTTAATAGTAACACAGCTCTGCCTTATAGATAACAAATGGCACACATTAGACGCACTGTAGTATGGGAGAATTTCTCTTCAAGTTGTGCTTTTTCTAACTAGTGGTTGCTATATATAAGGGAGTAGAAGTTGAAGTTAAATCTTGAACACACAATTCTAATCAACTAATTTTCCCCATTCAGAATGGGCAAGAGGACAAGCTTCTTCTTTGCTCTCAAGCTCAAGACTCCTAAAATGAATGAATGATTTGTGGAGCAGTAATAAAGGTTCACACTTATTTTTTTTCTGGTGGCACCTAAAGTCCTCTAAGAGTTTGCAATCTAAATACATAGGGCAGATGAAGTGTTGGGGAGAGGCATACAACATATGAACAAGTGGTCTGCAGACTGGAGGGCAGGGGAAGAGGTGGGGCAGGCAGGGGATTGCACATATGTCAAATCTAGAGGTTTTTCTTTTCTTTGGGAGAAGGGGCAGGTAGGGTCTGTGGAGAGGATGTAAATAGAAAAGGAATTTGGACTGAGGGCAGTAGAAGAGTAGATTGCAGGGGAGAGGGTTGGACATTTGATTGGAGCAGAGTTCAAAGTCAAAAAAGGTCCTGGGTTAGTTAACAATTGTGATGACATGTGGCTGAACATTCAAAGAATGGCTGCTTTTTCTGGGGGCAATGGGTAGGTGCCTTTTGTAGGATACTCTGGAAACTTCCCCCACCATCCTCTCAGTCCTGGCCAGGTGGGTTGCTGTGGCGGGGAGGGGAGACCACTGGTCCCAGTGAGCCAATGAGGCTCTGGTCAGGTGCGAAGAGTGAGATGGGGGAAGGGTTAATAGATTCATAGATTCTATGGCCAGAAGAGGCCACTGTGATCACCTAATCTGACCTCCTGTATAGCATAGGCCACAGAACTTCCTCAAAATAATTCCTACAACAGATCTCTTAGACAAATGTCTGATCTTGATTTAAAAATTGACAGGGTTAGGTCAAGGAAAGTCCCCTAAAAATAAATGCAAGTCACCATAACCCTTGGTAAAGTGTTCCACTGAGTAATTACTCTTACCGTTAACATTTATGCCTTATTTCTAGTCTGTATTTGTCTACGTTCAACTTACCGCCATTGGGTCATCTTATACCTTTCTTTGAGAGAGCGAAGAGTCTATTATTAAATATTTGTTCCCCTTGTAAGTTCTTAAAGACTGTAATCAAGTCACCTCTTAACCTTTTTCTTAAGCCATATAGATTGAACTCCTTGAGTCTATCACTATAAGGCATACTTTCTATTCCTTTAATCTTTCTTGTGGCTCTTCTCTGAACATTCTCCAATTTATCAATATCCTCCTTGAATTGTGGGGACCAGGGCTGGACACAGTTGTCAGGCCCTAACTCAATCCAGCTGATTGGCTCCTGCTATTGTCATGGAGGCCTCCTGGAAGCTCCCCTTTGCTGGTCCTGGCCATCTGGAACAGGGGTGGATCTGTTGAGGCAGATCCAGTCCAGTGCAAGGAGTGAAGAGAAGGGCTGCCAGGCACTGGATCACCCCCTCCTGCTTCTTTTGGTGATCTTAAATGTCAAAGAGTAGAATGTGTGTTGGGGAGGAGGAAGGAATAAGGTATTTCAGCAAAGTATGGGGGTTTTGTAGAACTGATGAGGCACCCAAAGCCTGCCAGAAATATTTGCTGTAGCAAATAATTATTTCAGCTTAGCACATCTCAGAGGGTCTGCAGATTGATCTCTAAAACATGAGTGTGGAGGGTGTTTAGTTGTGTTTCATATTGTTCTGGTTTAGTATTTCTTGATAGTGTTTGCAGAAAAGCATGTGAAGAGGTAGCTGCTTGGCATCAGCAGAACATACTTAGCATAGTTCTGGTAATTAGTGTAGTCCTACCACATCAGACTGTGAGTTTTTCATTGTGTGTCATAAGCTAATTGGGTCAGACCCTAGTCAGTATTTAGATAAGTAACTTCTTAGAGGAATACAAGGTGGTCCAGGAAGTGGTGCTCACCATTCAGTAGGACACTATTCCCTTTGCACTGAACCAACTTTAAAGAATAGTATTGGCAGACTTTGTATTGTAGGAGGTGCCATTTTTGGGGCGAAAGTCAGGGCTCATTTTAACTATGTATGGTCAATTTCCATAGAATTTTGTTGTTGTTGTTGCTAAAGCAAGGATGTTGGCTCAGGTGGCATGGTCATATTCACATTGGGCAAGTTACATTCTCTGAATGGTAATTTGTTCTAAGTCTTGTCTGAATCCTGCTTTTTCACTTCTTTTAACTTTATGGTGGGTTGCGGGGGTTGGGATGGTATGTGCTGTTAAACATCATTCTGAAAGACTAATGCTGTGTTCTACTCCAGATGTGGCTGCATTTTATTAGTACATGTTGTGATTCTCATATATCTGGGAAAAGATGTTTTAATTAGAAAATATAACTAAAAGGCAGTCATTTAATTTGATATAGTTTTATATTTATAAAGGTATTTGCAATATGTATTATTGATATTAAACTTCATATTTGGTTTTAAAGAATAGAAGGCCTATGGAGTTGTATTAATTTTCAATGGCTTATACTTATAATATTTACATCGGTTCCGTTGTTATTTTGTTAACAGCCACAATAAGATATTTGCTTTTGGTATTAATTAGGTATATTTCATATAATTTAAAATTACTGTCTGGGGGCTTACTAGAAATATCGTTAACATCTTTTCTCAGTTTGGTGTGTGTCTGTTACATTTGTATGGTTGTAACTTAAGCAGTGTTTTGTTAAAATAATGTCCAGTTTGTCTACAATTAAGGTTTTCTAGGTACGTTTACATATTTTATCACAAATTATAAATTGTAATTTATATAAATTGTAGCATTAAACAAACATGTTTGCATTTCTTCAAACTAAAAATATTCTTCAAAATAAGCCAGATTTTCTGTAACAACATTTGCAATAGTATTTTTCATGTATAATAATAAAAATTCTATTAGATTTGATCTAAGCTAGACCACTGCTAAAAATGCAAATACTGACTTAGAGTTCATGTCAAATGAAACTGTCAGCAAAGTTCTGAGCTAAACTGGTGATCATGTGCCATGTCAAAATATAATACAATCTCTATTCACCTTGCAAATCTGCTTATCTTTATAATTAACACAAAAATGGCAGCCCCCTCACAGAGTTTTAATATAAGTGGTGTAGTTTTCTATCAGAGCCAGACTTGCCATTCCAGTACCAAGTTTCCCTCTGCTCCGTAGCTCCGGGAAACAGGACTGGATCTGTTAGTCATAGGAAGGAGGTTTGGCTCACACTTCTGGGGATATTCCTTAGTTTATTCTGCCTTTATTCTGGCAGCTTCAGCATGAGCTCTCCATATCTATTTTCCTGAGCTACAGAGCATAGGAAAACCTTTGTTTTCAGCTTGAGCCAAAATTCCTATATGTATTAGCCTTCTCCCCATAAGGCGTTTTGTTTGTGGGGGGCGGGGGGGAGGGAGGGGGGAGGTGGGTTGATTTTTGGTCATTCAGGACTGCCTAGTTCTAAAGCATACAGCGCCTCCCCTTGCACCCTAGCCACCAAAATGGCAGCAATGCTTCTGCAAAATGAAGGGGGGAAAGCCAGAGGTGGGTGTCTCATTCATTTTCCCCTCCTCTTATTAAGAGGAGAAATTTTGTGTTTTCTACTCCAAAGATGATCTCTCTCCTGTGAGATCCCTCTCTTTCAGGAAGTACCTGGTAAAGGCTCCTTCATCAATTCCTGCTGCAAAGGTGGTGCGTGAAGCAGCCTCCTTGACTCTTTTAGGACTAGCAGCTATTTCAGATGTGTCTGCCGCACAGCAGAAGGTACAGCAACTGCAGTGGGGAGCAGGGAAACTGCAGTTCCCATGAGAGGTTCCAACTGCCCATTTCAGTCTTGCCTTCTCCAGCCAGATTTTATTATGGACTCCAGCAACCCCTCTGCCCTCAGCCCCATAGGCTGTGGTCCCAGCACTGCTGCTCAGCCAACACCAGGAAATAGTCAGTGGTCAGTACCGTCAGCACCTTTGCTGAGTAACCACACAACTTTACTACAGAAGCCCCATATCTACTTCTCTATTCCTATTCTGTGTTGTTTTGAAATTGTTGTCCACCTTTGTTTTCTTATGTCTGAAATAAGTAAAGCCTTTCATGCAGGGGCCATGTCTTCTCCTTCATACTGTATAGCACATAGCACACATTTATGTACTGTAAAATAATAAGATACATAAGGACCCCACACTAAAAATTTCCTGGTGTTCTAGCCCCTCTCCAACCTGCAGAACATTCCTCAAAATCTTTTTACAAGTAATCTGAATCCAGTTGCTGAACTATTTATTCTGTTACCCTAGGCTAAAGGGGACTTTGTGAACTTGAAGTCTAGTCACTTTATAAATGAGTTGAAGTTTCAGATTCTACTCCTGCCCCTGAATTCCTCTGACAGTATTTGTAGATTTAGTCACATTTTCCTGTTGTTTTTTTTAAATGTTCTTTTTGCATTTGACATTTTGTATCTTTAACTCAAAGTAGTGGTTTCTTTTATTCTCTTTAAGCTATAGGAATCCTAGCCCTTACAAGAAGTTTTATAATATTCAGGCAGAAATATGCCATCAGTTTGATGGGTTTCCTTTAACTTCTTCTAAGGACAAACAATAGAAACATAGAGGATGAAAAAATACACTTATAATTGAATAGAAGGGCTATAAAGTTTCAAGTCTGTTTTCTAGTTCATACTGAAATTTGTTTGCATGAAGTTTAATGTAAATAAGTGTACTGTGTACCACTTTGGTGAAAATGAGATGAAGTATTTTCCTACATTTTACCTGTTTTTCTCCATATACAGAGCTCCCATTAACTTTTGTAAGTTATTTTAGTGTGTACAATATACAGTAGATAGCCCCCTTTTTTTCCCACTATAGTTTCCATGTTTTTTTCTACACTGTCTCCAGAGCTGGTCTGAAAGGTCTACAAGAAATGAGCCAACTATTACATATTTTTATTTATATAAACAATTCTTTACTGTGAACTATTGGTTGTTGCATAATTGTGTATGTAACTTACTGATGTTGCCACCCATGTCCTTTCTCCCGCCCCCCAAATCCCTCACTACAGTTTTGTTGGCCTCTTTCTCACATCTGACCTGAAATTGGATAGTAAGCTTTTTGGGGCAGGGACCATGTTCCTCTGTTTGTAAAAGCTAGCACAGTTTTGGTTGCTGTAAAACAATAAATAAACTATACTCTAGATGGGTGGCCAAACTTACTGACCCTCTGAGCCACATATGACAATCTTCAGAAGTTCGAGAGCCGAGGTGCACCTGAGGCACCTACGAGGGCTTAGGGCGCCAACCCCACTCCTGCTGAAGCCCTGAGTTAAGGCAGACACACCCTGAAGCCCCGAGACCCCTCTCTTTGTTGGGCAGAAGCCTCTATCCCACCACCCTGCTGCAAGACAGAGGTCCCGAACCCCTCCCCCACCCCCCCCAAGTCTGGAAGGTGGAGAAGGGGGGGGCTTGGCAGGCTCCACAAGCCACACTTTAACTGTGAAAGAGCTGCATGTGGCTCATGAGCCACAGTTTGGCCACCTCTGCTCTAGATTCTCTCAGTGCTTAGACTTTTGTACTTTAAATTCATAAAATCACCAGAAACAGCATGCGATGGGTAGTGTAAAGATGTTTACTCTGTAATTTGGTAACACCCTGTTAAATAGAGAGATTCGTTGACAATATTACGAGATTACTGTGTGGTTTTTTCCTAAACAAAGCTTACTGTTGTAATGATCATTGTTTTGTCGCTGACATTTACAGGGCAAGGATTTGTAAACTTGTTAAAACTTCCCAAGTAAAAAATATTTTAATATCACTTTTTGCTCAAGGATATATTTAAAAATATCTCTTGGATTCCTCTGGAAAATGGAAACCCAAACATCACATTCATCTGCCATTAGTAAAAATTTTAAAATGTATTGATTTTTAATCTGTTGCCTGATATAAAATTTACATACCACCAGTTCATAATAGTTAACTTATATAAATGGGTCCCAAAACACCTCTTTTATTGTTTAATGAAGCACCATTTGATGTACAGAAAGGCAAGGATTTCTGTTGATTCTCCATCCTAGCACATCGCTGGCTGTTTTGTGCATATCCAAATGACTTTGAGATGTTTTTCGTGTTGCTTTCTATCCTCTTGAAGTCTTCCAGACTCATTTATGTCTGCAATAGCCTGAGTCTCCCAAAGTGCATTAGATGGTGTTCCTGTGGAATTGGAGGGGTAAGGGGTTTATGGGTTATTTTGATATTGAACCTCAAGCTTGCTATTTAGTTCCTGCTATCAAATTAGTTAAGATTTAATAGCATCTGTGACATGAGCAAACAAGAAATTTTACTTTGTGGTTGAGAGAAAACAAATGGCTAGCAGGTATTTTATCTTTCTCCGAGACATTGCTGCCCAGCAAGAATGACATCTGATACTAGGTATCTACATCTCACTGTTATCATCAAACTTGCAAAACTGCAAATTTTTGGCCTTTCTTTTTTATTAGATGTTCTCCATTCTGCTGAAAACATTCTTACATTGAAAATACCATAAATCCCATTGATTTCAGTGGGAGTAGGATCAGGCTCATTGATAGTATTTTTATTAGACTTATAATGAAGTTAAATAAAGTAATGCCTTCATGTACAAGGGGTGTCAGATTTCTATAATAGACTCAATATGCCTCATAAAAATTCTGTTTAGTTTTTCTAAATTTTGTTTTCTGCTTATAACACGATAAAGGCCTCCATAGTATTAGATCTATTGGATATCCTCAGCTAGATGTCATAGTAGTGGCAACAACATATGTTGGTTGAGCTACTAAATGTTTTGTACCAAGCTTATCAAGATAGCAAACAGAGCACATTCTAAACCATGGTAAATGTCAACTCTTATTACTTACCTCTGAACCCAGATCACCTGTCTGTCTCAGATCACAGCTATGTCTGAAATGAAAGATTAAGATTGAAAGAGTGTTCTTTTGCATTTTGCAGTTCACTTGCAAGAATAGCCCCTGCTTTACCAATACATAATAAAATAAACTGAATTACATTTCACTGCACTTCATTACATCTTCTCTGAATCATTCCAGATGTAATTTAACAAAAATAATAATTCTAAAGGACATTTTAATACCAGAAGGTGTAAATAAAGTCACACTCTTATTTCCTATTAAAATTCATTATTTTACTCCCCGTCAGATTCATATTTGTGGTTATGTGCCCTGCATGGCAAGTGCTGAGAAAACATTTATAGAAAACCTTGCCAAAAGTGACTGTTGACTACATAGACTACAGTGACTGTACTGTTCAGAATCCTCGTGTGATTATGAAAAAACAGATAGTGGTTAATCGTATTTGTCTGTCTGAATTAGTAGATTTTGTTGGTAGAATACCCCAATTATTTAATAATGCAAATGCACTAGATATAGTAATACAGCAGTTGTATTGATATGCTGGCAAAGAAACAAACATGACCACTCTTTACCATCTGTTTATAATGCTATATAAAGAAGACCATGCAGGTTGCCATGGAAACGGACATTTCTAAAACCACAAATGTATGCTTAAATTCTCCAAGCTTTTAAAGTCTTGATATTTTTCTGAAAAAAAGAATAGAAAATACATCTGAAATTTTCCAGTGATTTTTCCAACAGTCACTTCTCTGTAAAATACTTTCAGCATTTCTGTGCTATATTTTTGTTTTATGGTTTCATAAAATTTAAACTGTCATTGATACATTGATAAGCTTATTTGGTATTTAGAAATAATTCAGGAAAAGGTTTTTAGTGTTGCATTGTTGTATATTTATTTTTATAAATAAAAGCTTCCCCCTTTAAACAAATTATTTTGATTGTGATTTTGACAAAGGGAAAAACATTATCGAATCTGAGTAGGTTTCAGAAACTGATAATTGTATTTATCTGAGTAAAGAGCATATCCATCTTAATTATTATGGGCGTCCACCTGGATCTTTATGGAAAGAGACTCTGGAATGTTGGCTAATCTCTGGAAAAATGTAGCCCCAAGATAACAACAGTAATAAATGTGATGGTTTGGATTTATGTCTGTGTGTGTGTCGGGGGGGTAGGGGGGTGGTTGGTTGGTTTAAAAAGTCTCTGATCCTTCAAGGTCCATTTTAAGTAAAAGCTTATGGGCACTAAGGTGTGAACTTAGTATGTTGTAATAGGAAGTAACATATAACTAGTATTATGGTTACTTTACATATTTATGCTTCTGCCTTCTTGGGACTAGTGTGGTGCAAACACCCTTATTGTTTTGTATGTCTATTCTCAGTTGTCCATTGTGTTCTACGAGGTAGGCTTTTTTCCTGGTACACTGAGGGATTTCTTTTGAATATAACCAGTCAACTTAATTAAGCAGTTTTAAAGCCAGAATCTTTAGAAGGGATCCTCTAGCATAATTAATAGGCACAAAGTCAATAAACTGTGTTGCCAATCACTGCTGTTTAAGGACAGAAGTATTTCTATTTACAGGCCCCATAGTATATTTGGACTCTGTCACTGATGCTAAATAAAAACGGTTAATCGACTGAGGACTAAGCTTGAAGCCATTACATTTTTCACTATTTGAGTACAGAGCCATCATTTTTTTTTACGGAATAAATATTCATTATAAATTTCCCATAATGTTGTGAAATTGGGAGGTTGCGTACAAAGACATACTGTAGTAAAGGGGAGGTTAAGACCTTTTTAGATCATTCAGTAATGGCATCACCTGTCTTAACATTTTTGCCTTTTTATGTTGCATCCAATTGTATAGCATGCTGCAAGCATTTTTGTCATGAGATAATGACCAAGAATTGACCTGACTCATTGCATTTCAATAGTAGGGTTTATTTAATGCAAAATGCTTTTCTTTGTGACAGGTTTTACCATTACAGTATTGCTCAAGTGACACTGGACCTCTAGAGGTCTCTGAATTCATTAGCTTTGTGAAGCTAATCATATTTCTGTCATTCATGAAGCTCTTTTGAAATACTTGTATTCCCTTCTCTTATAGAATATCCTTGGATCCCTGAAAGCCTGTTTTCAAAAGGATAGTATTAATACCTGTTGATACTAGTTGACAGAGGGATGCTAGACTTCCCACTAGGTTTAAATAAAGTAAACATTGGTGGAGAAATCAGACATACAAAAACTAGGCTTCTGTCTAAGTATATGTGGTTACAAAAATAAGGGTGCCAGACCTGCAAGTTACTGCTGCTCAGAGTAATTGCACTCAAACACTAACTACATTTTTTGACAGAGGCAACTGCTTGCAAGCTATCCACATCACATTCCAAGATCAAATCAAACACTGAGCAGGAAAAACAGAATAGACTGACAGTTGGTAAAAATTTCATGAAGTACCTTTGGTGTCCTTGTAGGCAACCGAACCCCCCTCCCCCCCCGCTCCCCTTGTCAAATCTTAGCTGGAGGTGAAATGGATACAGTCAAGAGCAAACTATATTTGCTAACTGTGTCCTAAAATGTGTGTTTAGTTCGTGTTTAAAAAAATGTTGTATTATTGAAAACTACAGTTTATAATTTGTTGGCCTAAATACTGTTCTGTCCAACCAGCATTAGGATAGGAGGAATTTACAGTACTTAAATACATCTGAACAAGTTTTCTGAATAACTAATATCTTTGAGACTGTGTCTTACTGTGATTGCCCTTGGTTTTTATTGCTGTCTTTCTGTATCTCTAATAGTTCTTCTCCAGGCCCCAAATGGGCCACACAGCCTAAAGTCAGCTTGGCGCTGAAACTTTAGGCAATTCATTAAACAGCCTCTTTCATTCAGATGCAAAACTGATTGCTTTCCTATTCCTGGGAAGCAAAACCCTCCTTAGCCATTCTAGGCATGCATTTTCTCTCTGTAGCTGACTCCTTGTGAAGTCAAGTTGTTCAGCAAACACCTGGTCATGCATTTTATAAAAGTTATTTTGGACATAATCCACCCCACCTTCCACCACCGCCCACTCTGACAGGGCTAGGTCAAGGAAAGTCCCCTAAAAATAAATGCAAGTCAGCCTAATTCTCTGATGACATATCCAGGTGACACATTTGTTCTCCCAAAATCTTTACCTAAGGAGAGTGAAATTTTCCATTCTCTCAGTTCATTCTGAATCCGATGATTCTGGTCACTTCGGCCTCAATAAGGATGTTCATTACTTAGTAGATCTTATCCATACCACCTTAAAGACAGCAGTTCCAGCTTCCATTGACCCAGGATGCCATCATGATGTAGGAAGGACAAAACATGTTCCTTTTCCAGAATTTTTTGGGAAAACAGTGGACTTAGAATGGTTGAACATCACCAGCAGAGCCTCCTTAGAACTTTAACATTACAACAAGATAAGGTCATCCAGGATTTACTCTCCCATTTTGTATCTCTGCCAAAACTGCTCTTATCCTAGGAAAATCCTGATTCAAGTGGATGGACTAGAAGATCTTAATTACTTCATGGACTGTAAGTTCAAGAACTCTCTCTAAATTGGACTTCAGATCTTCAGTTGTCACCCTGTGAGCAACCAGGGGTGGTGTCACTCTTTTACACTGACAGCAGAAAAGATTCTACAAGGGACTAGATAGGGATTACTGGAAAGTACCTTGTTTACTTTACATATACCATCGTCTGTGATAATACAAGTTTCTCTGCCAAAGTTTTTCCCTGAAATATTCTAGTGAAGTGAAATGCATGGCTTAGGACTCTTTATATGAGCATAGTCTCCAGTTGCACCCTCCTCCAGCCCCTCTTTGATGGGGTGAAACTTTTCAGAGACTTTTGGAAAAGTCCTGAAGCATTTGTCATATTTCAGCAAGACTGTCTAAACAACCCACTTTGAGGAAAACACGAGGGAGAATTGCAATTATGGCCAAAAGACTGAAAGTTAAAACTTCACCTGAACTGCAAGTCCTTTCAACCCACTGGGGCCAGAAAGGACTCCCCAATGACAGCAAGAGGGAACACATCCTAGAGACAGCTTTCCTATATAGCAGTGAAGTCTTGGAAATCCAGGAGCCTTTTTATTTAAGAGGAAAATTGAAGAACTTTTCTTCACCGTAACCAATACCACATCAGACCAATGGGCTCCCAAAATTATCAATGTGTGCTTTGTAATACCCTTGCAGGAATCATCCCCTGCAATATTTTGTCTCTTCTTCCTCAATATCCAAGTAATAGTGAACATTAGAAATATCTGACACATTTGGAGAGATCCCAGTACAACAGAATACTGTAAACTGCTCAAGAGTATTTGTGGTAGATAAAAGAAAGTGGAAGCTCTGACCCAGAACTGGACCTGTCAGCATTCAATCTTGCAGTTCACAAAGGTCATTTCAAGAATGAGATCCCGGCTCTCCTACTATAAGAGATGGCTCCAAAATATGTTGGCTTCTTTGAAGTGTATACAGCACAATCTTCATATCCCAGTGCATCAGTTCAGCTAGTGTGTCCGGTGCTTCACAACTGGGGTTGAGCACTATGAACTCCAAGCAGTGCCCTTCGTGCACTCATGCTGAAATAAATTTCTTAGTCCCTAAGGTGCCACAAGTACTCCTGTTCTTTTTTCTGACACAGACTAACACGGCTGCTACTCTGAAACATGAAATTCATGGTTATCTTATTAACCTGGGACAATAAGGGATTCAGATTTGCCACCACCTAGACCAATGATTCTTGACCTTGGATCCACAACCCCAAAAATCACACACAACTCATAATTCCTCATAGTCCTTTGCAGTCACAAAGGAGTTTTTGATCCTTGGATCACAGGAGAAAACAATGAGGAGGGCTTTGATGTCTGTCTTTAATTGCTTGTTTTGGGGTTGGTGGGGACTGTTGTTGGGTGGGGGTCTGGTGCTACTCTATCCCCTTTGTACTTTCTCACGTGGCATTCCTTCAAGAGACTATGAAGATATTGGCAAGTATTGGCTCATTGATATCTCCATCTGGTTGGTATGATAGTAGCATATGTAGAAACTTCCACTGGGCAGAATTGCCTAATTAATCATTTTGAAATAAAAAGTGTAGGCGACTGGACCATTTACTGATCAACCCTACTCTGGTGAAGATCTTCATAGTACTTATTCAGACATATGCTTATAGTGAATGCCTGTTAGTCTGGATAACAACCAATGTGAGAATGTTGGCATGAAGGGCCAGATGAGGTCCATATGTTCCAGAGCATATGATCCTTCCAGGAATCCCAACACTGCATCAGTTTCCTGGAGTTGTGAGCACTAAAAAGAACACTAAATTGCCAAAGTAGTCAGAATATCATCCAGGACCAAGCATCAGTGAAGCGTTTCACTCTGTATGGCCCAGACACATGTGGTTTCTGAAATTGATAGAGATATCAGGGTAATGGCTGTGGATGCAGTCAATCTTCTGGGATCTTATTTATTTGGACTGCTGCCCATCTTTTACCTGAGGGGTCACGTGTTGAATCAGTGTTACTCTCAAAAGCTTGAGGGACTTCCTTTTCAAATATAAGAAGCCATCTATTAACTAGATATATAAAGGGATCTGGAGAATTTGTGTCCATGGTGTGTGTCCAAAGAGAGATCTATCCTTTGTTCCTAGCCATGAAGGATACTCTGGAATTCCTTCTGTAGGGTTTTCACAAAGGTGTGCGCCTTAATCTCTTGAGAATGGAGTTCTCCGCTTCCAGGGGTGATGCAATTTATTCCTTCCAGTTTTGGCCTGTTGCTGAAACCCAACATTTCATCTCTTCTAAAATCAACATTCCTATGAAGACCGCATATTCCATGACCTGTGGAGCACTGAATATTGCAAAGACTGACTAAAGCTCTTTCTGAACCATTGTGGGGAAATTTTCATTGTATTTCTTGACTCTGAAAGTAGCTTTTCTCTTAACAATCATTTTAGCAAGTAGAGTTATTGATCTCTGAGGCCTCTCTCCATCAAATAGTCCTATCTAATTTTTTTTCTGCACAAAGCAGTGCTCAGATCAGCTTTAAACTTAGTCCCAAACAAAAATGCAACCTTTCATTTGAATCCATTTGCTTGCCCTCCTCTGTTCCAAGTCTTCTCATTCTCTAGAAAAACAACTGCAAACATTAGATGTGTTTCTGGGCTGTACAGTTCTACTTAAGTGGAACAAAACCTTAGAGCCCAAAGCATTTTACTTCCTCCATCTGGGAGATATAAAAAAGGCTGTCAAGCTTCTAAATCCACTATTTCCAGGTGGATAAAATATACTACATTCCAGTGTATAATTTATTTCAGTAATCAATCTCTTTTTAAGTGGCAATAGCCCATTTGACCAGCCAGTGTCATCATCCTGAACTTGAACAGCAGAGCAACCTAAGATGAGATCTCCCAAGTGAACACTTGGTCATCGGTGCATTCTTTAATTACCCACTGCAAAATATGAGTTGGCCTTGGCTGATGTAGTGTTTGGATGAAGAATTGTTCAGTCTTTCCTTGGCCTACTAAAGTTCTAAGTATTTGTTAAATATGTGGTAGGTAGGTGAAAATAAGTGACTTTACATTACATTACATTTTTAACATACTATGCTTTATTTAAATGTAATCACTTGAGCAAATTCATATAAATATTTTGTGTTACATATTGGTTTGTTGTTTTTAGCAAGTCATTATTGAAGCAGATTGGAAACTAGCCATGAGGATAGCAGAACTCTCACATTTGTAGTGATGACAGATAACCATGCTGTGCAGATAATGGCTACCTCTAGGTTTAGAAATGGCAATTGTAATTAATGTTAAAAAATACTTTTTAAAATATAATTACGGTTACAAGTATATTGTATACCCTGTTAACTTCTTTGACTTGGGTTGAGCAAAATGGGTGGAGTCTTTTCCTGTATGTCATAAATTTAACAGCATTTGCTCTTCGGGCAAGGACTTTTTGTTCTGTATTTGTGCAGTGCCTTGCCCAATGGGGTCCTGCTCCATAACTAGGGCTCCTAGGTGCTATGGTATTACAAATAATAAACAGTAATTTACAATATCGCACAGCATGTATGTACAGTGTGGGCCAGCTATATTTTTATGGGAACCACAGCTATGTGGCTTTCTTAATATTATTCCTAAATTTACTTACCACCTTTGTTGATTTTCTTGATTTTGCTTACATAACACTTTTCCAGCTACTCCTTAAATCTTCCATATTCATACTTCTGCTGTTCCTCTGATTTGTTAATTTCCCAGTTGTTTGCACACTTTCTTTAGGCTTCCCATTATCCAGTCAACATTATGATATCTTATCCTTGTCCACTCATCTGCTTGTTGAGCCAGCTTATTACATTTCCCATTATTTCTTCTATTCTCCATTTTAATCTCATTATGATATACCGTAGAAAGCAAAAGACTGGTAATAAAATTACTTTGTCATCTCACAATCAACTCCATTGCAGATACTCCAAATTTTGTTCTGTTGAGCAACCTTGATTAACTAATAGGACTAATGCTAAAATATTAAATATTCATTGCTTGCAACTAGGCAGTGGTTTTTTTGACAAAACATGTCAATTACGAGTGGAGTTAAACCATTGAAAATGATAGGAGATTAATCTCCAAACTGAATTTTTAAAGCAAAGTCTGTTGAAATGGGTACTACAAGTTGAGAAATGTACAAAACATTAAGTGGAATGCTCATGTTTGCCTGATTTATTCTCTGTAACAGATGGACTATGGTAGTAGGAGGTGTAATTTGCAGCACATTAGCTATTAGCCAGTGTCACTTCTCGAGTGGGTGGTGTGAGTCTCTTGTGTCTGTGTAGCATAATACACATGTTTCAGAGCTAGACTCTTCTCCCCAGTACATCAACATTGTTCACACACAAAAAAGAGTTCTGTGTTTAAACCTGTGGATCTGACAGTTTTCAAATGGCTTATTTTGTCATATTCATAAAATCTAGTGTAGATGCTTTTCTTCCAGACTTTTTAATGTTTTGTAAAAGCTGGATTGTTATAGATTGTTAGTGAGACATACTCATCTATCTTTTTTATTTTCCCCTGAGGGTGTAGTGTATAATTCCAATCTGCCTAGTCTATAACTTACAGCAAGCAAAATTCACTAGTGTCTTTTGTTGGCTACTCTATGCTCACACTTGTGATGTTATTCTGCAGAGGTTTTCCAAAAGATTCCAAGCTTGACACTACTTGCATATGTGCCCAATTTCACTTGGGTTGCTTTCAGTTCACTTTTCCCCCTAGAGGAACCTGTCTTCTGCCACATACCCATCAAAACTAATTGCACCATCTGGAAGACTTCTGTGTAGCTGTTACTTGGGCAGAATATCTCTTGGGAATTTAAATCAGGTAGAGTGTGAATGTGACCCCTGAAGCCATGTCAAATAGACGCTGTAGTTTCTAGTTTCTAAAGAATGGTCACCTTAGGCTTTTTTTTATTTGTCTAATGCAATTTGCTTTAGTATGGATATGATACATGTCAGCAACACAATTTGTTATTTCTGTAAATGGAATTGGACTTTGAATAGTATTTTGCTCATAAATCTATATGTATGTATATGGTGTCCTGGCTAAAATTGTATTTTACTTATATAATTATGTGATAGATATACCACATATTTAGTTATTATACCTGTACAGTTCTTCCTCTTTTCACCTTTGAGCTCCTTGCTCTGCACTCTGCGAAAAATTTGTTTTTTCTAGCAACATTCTAAACCTCTGAACTTTCAAACAGTTGCATTTTTTTATTAATAGTAATAGGCTATTTTTTATTCACTTCCCTCCCCTAGTATGGAAAAGGTAAAAGCAGAAATTTAAAACTTCACTTGTTCTCTACTTGCCATATCCATTCCTAAACCAGCAACTGATTTAAGTGCCTGTACTTTGTGGCTCAGCAGGTCTGTGTCCTATGGGAAAGCTGGGTCCCTTGCTTTTTAATGGTATGATATAGTACAATTTGTTTCTAGACCTGTCAAATCATGAGATACTGGACTTCCAAATAATATAAAAATGTTTCTTCTGATTATTTTTAAATGTTTAAAATTATGAGTACTATTTTTTCTGTACATGAGAACTAAGGCAAGTTGGTTTTATGGGCAAAGGAATAGGAAGAAATAGTACCAGTAACTTTTTTTTTGAGAGCTACTTTTCTCTAACATACATCATAAACAAAATGCATGAATGGTGTGAGAAAGTATGAAGATGTTATTTACACATAGTTGGATGGCCTGCATCTCTCTTGTGCTTAACCATGCGTGAGTAATGTGGTGAATTTAAACTGAAGCCTGAAAACTTTATACCACCACACACCATCCTATATTCTGTACACAGGATGTGTATGCTGTATATAGTTAGAATATGTATTTTTCTAACTTTTGCTGGACTATTACAGTATTTACGTGTGGCTCAAACTTTGGAAATGTACACAGTGTTAATTGTTTATATCATCAGTACTTTCTTGGCATGAGGAAAACAGTGTGGGTTTCCATATAAATTTTTGAATGTAGTAAGCAGATTTTTACTTATTCATTTGAGTAGTGAGAATAAACATACAAAAACTGTAAATTCACTGAGTGCTGAAAATGTTTTCCCTTTAAAATCCTTCGTTAGGTATATATTTTCAGTAAAAGGAAACCTTATGATACCGTGAACAGTTTTGTTAAATTGTGTTAACCTTCCCTCCTTTGTGCATGATTCCTAAAATAATCCATACTTGGTCTTTCATGCAAACTTGCTTGCAAGCACTGGTATCCAGATGGCAAAAAACCCAGAAAGTTACGTAACCTGCAGTGTATATGTCCTAAATGCCTTTCCTTGTTGGATGTTGAAATGTATAAAGACTATGTCCCTCTTCCTACCATAGTCTTAATTTGTATAGAGGGAGGGACTTATCTGTATTTCAGCACCACTTATATTCAGATCCAGAGGGTGCTCAACACTACCAACATCTTACCTAGTTTCTTGATTTCTAGCCATAAATAAGGCAGTATAAGAAGGAACGTGTGAAGGAACCTTAGAAAATATGTGGGTTACTTTTTAGTCCCAAGAAAGCTCACCTTGGATATAGCATCTGATGTCTTGTTTCATTGATGTCTTGCTAGTTTTTACCCATTTTAAAAATTGGATTGTCCAAGGCCAATGAGTGAGAACCAGTACCTTGCTCAATGTACCATGGTAAGTAAGTATTCACATTAGGACTCAGAACTCTCCCTACTTCCAGTTTTTTTTCTTTAACCACTGGATCACAAAGCTTCCTAGTTAAGAGAATATGAAATTATTCAAGCAGCTGTACTCTTATTTTTGCAATGGTGAAGTAGTTCATGATCTGACCTTGTGCATTATCCTGTGCTTGAATACTAAATCCCAGGCTGAATATTTTTTTTGCTAGAATCCTACTCCATGCTCTCATAGTTTTCAAGCAACACTCAAATCTGTTGATTAAGTTTGCTAGCTATGTACTTAATTGCTATTTCCATTTTAACACCCAATTTAAGAGATACAAGTGGTTTTTAACTGCATGGCACCAAATTGACTTTTAGGTTGGCAGCCAGTGGCACAGCTAGCTACAGGCTAAATTTTTAGCATCAGCGCTAAATATTTGTTGTCCATTTGGCCCCTAAGATCTCTAAATATTTGAAAGCCAAGCTCAAAACTCAATTCTAATCTGCAAGGATTTTAAAACTTGAAAACAAAATTTGTATTCTTTAGTTGTCAAATTCTGCAGACGTTAATAAGACGTTAATTGCCCCTTTAAATCTGTTATCGAGTGACCAGAGAGATTGAAGTGTTCTCCTACTGGTTTTTGAATGTTATGATTTCTGATGTCAGATTTGTGTCCATTTATTCTTTTGCATAGAGACTGTCCGGTTTGGCCAATGTAAATGTACATGTGAGTTTACTTGAAAAAGAAACGGTTACTTGCCATAAGAACAGAAGTTCTTTGTGGACAGTGCCTCTGCTTATTTCTACTTCATGCCCGCCTTCCTCTTTCCTCAGAGCTTTTTGGAACTCCAATCATTCAGTGCTGTGAGAGGGTGCTCATACTGCTCCAATGGGCACCACTTTCCTGTAGTGTCAGTGGCATGCAGGGAGAGGCACATGCCACAAGTGTGAAGGTAGAGGCAACACAACACTTGAAGAGCCAAACTTGATCTCCTTCACCTCTTTATTCAGCTGACTCTTATTCCCCAGACTCTTCCTTCCTGCTTTATTCTTACCCTATATACAAGTAGCGTGCTGACTGGCTCTTCTTGACTTGCCAAATTATAATCTGTTCTGTCTTTCTCTTCTCCTTCCCCTCTCTAACGATGCTTCCTCTGGCGGGACGCTACTGAGAGTATCAATTCAGGACAAATTGCTTAGAGCAGGGCAGTTACAGCCCAAAGCTGGGTGTCCTTTATTACTAAGGCATATCAAACCAGCCAAACAGAGAGGACTTTGGTCTCATCCCACTGGCTAACCATAAGTCATACAAGCAATTCCATTAAACACTCCAGTTTCCCAGTATCACCACCAGTGCCACTCATTATAGGGACGAATGGTTATGAAAACCAATCCCCCAGTAAAAGAAAAAAGGTTCTCACGATCCCAAAGGACCAAGCCCCAGACCCAGGTCAATAAACAAATTAGATCTTACCCACAAATAATGCTGTTGACAATCCTTTAGAATCTAAAATCTAAAGGTTTATTAATAAAAGAGAAATATAGATGAGAGCTAAGATTAGTTAAATGGAATCAATTACATACAGTAATGGCAAAGTTCGTGGTTAAGGCTTGTAGCAGTGATGGAATAAACTGCAGGTTCAAATCAAGTCTCTGGAGTACATCCACAGCTGGGATGGGTCATACAGTCCTTTGTTCAGAGCTTCAGTTTGTAGCAAGGTTCCTCCAGAAGTAAGAAGCAGGATTGAAGACAAAATGGAGATATTGATACTGCCTTTTATAGTCCTTTTGCCATGTGGCTTGTGCTTTCTTTGTTCCAACCACAAGCCACCCAGCACATGGCATGGAAAAAACCTTAAGAGTTCTGTCCATAGGCATGTCCCTGCATGCCTTGCTGAGTCACAAGGTGTATCTGCCTTCTCTCAATGAGTCAGTTGTATAGCTGATGGTCCTTAATGGGCAGTGCTGAAGCCAGTTTGTCTGGGGAATCACCCAGAAGCATAGCACAAGTTTGAAATACAGACAGTATAGAGCCAATACTTATAACTTTAAATAAAAAAAATGATAGCATAATCATAACCAGCAAATCATAACCTTGTCATAGATATCTTACTTAACCTCCTTTGTACAAGATTTGGTGCCACTTTATGACCTTGATTGCAACTATGATCTATATGGTCACACCCTCCAACAAACTAATTTTTTTTACTATAAAGTGGTTATTACATGCCTGAAAAGCTGCTGAATGAGTTCCATCACTCTATCTTGTTTTAACTCATCCTTTTATGGCAAGGTTTTTCACGCATCAGAACAATCTATATTTCTGGATTGCATGTACTGCAACGTTCGTTAATGTTTGTAAAGCACTTTGTAAATGTAAACCACTATAGAAACAGTGAGGCTTTGGCTACACTTGCAGATGTACAGCGCTGTTAGTTAAACCCGTGTTCGTACAGCTGAGTAGGGAAAGCGCTGCAGCCTGTCCACACTTGCAGCCGCCAGCGCAGTAACTAGCACTCATGTGGCTACATTTGCGGCACATGCAGAGGTTTTGGGAGAGGTGCATTATGGACAGGTATCCCACAGAACACCTCTTCCAATTCTGGCGCCGTGGGTTGTGGGAAGGGGGCGTGGGGTATGGTGCATTCTGGGTCCTGTCCCAACGCCCCGTGATGCATCGCTTCGCATCCCAGCAATCCCTGTGTTTCCGGCCACAATTTGCGCCATCTTTCAACGGTTTCTTTATAGCGCGATCTGTGCTCCGTTTCGGTCAGCGGGAAAATGGATCCCGACCTGGTGAGCAAAATACTGACGAGTCTCGCCAGCACGTCACGTTTGGCAGTCGAACTGTTCCTTAAGATCCACAGTGACAGCGAGGAGTCCGACGATGACAATGAAATTGTCACGCAAAACGCGTACGACACTAACTTGCTTGTGGCATTCACGGACATGCTATGCACCGTGGAACGCCGCTTTTGGGCTCGGGAAACCAGCACAGAGTGGTGGGATCACATTGTCATGCAAGACTGGGATGACGAGCAGTGGGTGCAGAACTTTCGAATGAGAAAAGCTACTTTCATGGGACCGTGTGAGGAGCTCGCCCCCGCCCTGCAGCGCAAGGACACGAGATTGAGAGCTGCCCTGACGGTGGAGAAGCGGGTGGCTATTGCAATCTGGAAGCTCGCAACTCCGGACTGCTATCGATCAGTAGCGAACCAGTTTGGAGTGGGAAAGTCGACCGTTGGGATCGTGCTGATGCAAGTTTGCAAGGCCATTAATCGCATCCTGCTCAGAAGAACCGTGACTCCGGGTAACGTGCAGGACATTGTGGCTGGCTTTGAACAAATGGGTTTCCCTAACTGCGGAGGGGCTATAGATGGGACGCATATTCCTATTCTGGCACCACCCCACCTAGCATCCGAGTACATTAATCGGAAGGGGTATTTCTCCATGGTTCTCCAGGCGCTTGTGGATCACCGTGGGCGTTTCATTGACATCAACGCAGGCTGGCCCGGAAAGGTGCATGACGCACGCGTCTTTCGGAACACTGCCCTGTTCCGGAAGATGCAGTCCGGGACTTTTTTCCCAGACCGGAAGATCACGGTAGGGGAAATTGAAATGCCCACTGTGATCCTTGGAGACCCTGCGTACCCTTTAATGCCATGGCTCATGAAACCCTACACAGGGAGCCTTGATACCAGCAGGGAACGGTTCAACTACAGGCTGAGCCGGTGCAGAATGACTGTGGAGTGTGCTTTTGGCCGTGTGAAGGGCCGCTGGCGATCTCTATATGGGAAGCTGGACTTGGCTGAACACAGCATCCCCACGGTTATATCTGCGTGCTGTACCCTCCATAATATTTGTGAAGGGAAGGGTGAAATGTTCACTCAGGCGTGGACCTCAGAGGTTCAACACCTGGAGGCTGAATTTGCACAGCCAGAGAGCAGGGCTATTAGAGAGGCCCAACGTGGGGCTGCAAGGATTAGGGATGCCTTGAGGGAGAAATTTGAGGCTGACAACCACCAGTAATGTATGCTGCCCTGCACGACCCTGAAGTGAAGTGGTTCCAATGTTATCAGTTATCTGTCTTTGCTAAACTGATTTGTGTTTGCTCAGCTCACTTGCATTGCCTGTTTCTTTCCTGGGCTAAGGTATCTTTTTTCCTTATGCAATAATAAAGACTGTTTGCACATCTAAAGAATCCGTTTATTACAGAGAAAATACATGTATTAAAAAGAAAGACAACTGCTTGTGAGACAGAAAGGGCAAGGGGGTGGTGGGTGGTGTGGGGAAGGGTTCAATCACAGGGTATGGTATGTCCTGCTTTCATACTCGGGCTTCCTGTCTGGAGTGCTGTGCAGTGAGTGCTGGACCTCAGGATGTCTATAATTCGGGATGCGAGTTGAGTGCAGTGGGTAAGGGTCATAGTTTCCAGGGCTGTCTGGTGAAGCTACAGGTGTTGGGGGCATCTGGTGTGGGCGACAAGAACCTGTATGTTGGGTGAAGTGGGCAGGTGGTGACATGGGGGCACAAGTGTTTTGGGACACTGGCTGCAGGGGGGGCGCGGGTGCGGTACTGCTCCGCCTGCATGGCGACGAGCGCCTGGATAGAGTCTGTTTGGCGCGCCATGATGCTAATCAGCTCCTTTGTGCTTTCGTGCCGGAGCTGCATGCTTTGCTGCCGCTGCGCTGCGTTTTCCTGGCGGAGCCTGCTTTCACTCTTCCTCCACTCCCGAGCCTTTTGATTCTCTTTAAGAGACTGTTTCATAACTTCCTGCAGCATGTCTTCTTTCGTTCTTCTGGGCCTCTTCCTGAGCCTTTGTAGTCTCTCAGCCGGTGATAAGAAGGATGGCAGAGATCTCAAGGTTGCATCTGGAAGGCCAAATGCAACATTTAACAGAGGCATCATTGTTTTATGCCAGACAGAGCAATGATTCCCCCACACTTAAGGAGGGCACACACAGTCTCCAAAACTGCACAATTTTCCCATCCCAAACAGAGCGCACAGAACCCACGGGAGCCCCAAAATGGTGAGTAAACACAGGGTAAAGGGGGACTGATTGTTTCACGGATGTACTGTCCAACGGGTTTCTGTGCCTTGGGGAGAGCCAACAGCTGCAGGGGGAGCCTACACTGAACACTATCCCCACATTTTCCACAGGAGTTCGTCCTGGAAGATATCTCGCTGCTGAGGGTGTCCGGGGAAGCAAGGGAGGGTCTTCTACTGCAATGCGGCTTCCGCCCTGGCCCATATGCAGCTTGCCTGTGTGCAGCAATGGTCCCCCCCGCCCCTCGCGGCACAGTGGCGCGGACACGTTACCCTGACTGGGACAAGGACCACGGCGGCTCTCCCAATGAACCTGCGCAAGCACATTGCCCACGTCCTGGCTGAGACTTTCGAAGAGATTACAGTGGCCGATTTCTCCGATGTGATAGACCACATCAATGCGCTCTTCCGCATCTAGGCATGCATGCAGCCAAAACCCTGCTCGCCCAAGGACCCCACGCTGAAAAAACTCCTTCCCGAAAATAAAAGCTGCTTACCGCGAACCTGTTCTTCTCTTTCTCTCCCAGCGCGTACCGGCTGCTGCGACTGGCTCCCTTCCTCCTGGCTCGAGAAGAGCTCCTGGCTGCATGCACCCAGGGAGTCAGGGGTGTCTCCCCCAGCCACAGCACCCTCGCTCCTGTTTTCTTCAACCCCCTCCTCCTCCTCCTCCTCCTCCTCATCCCACTCTCCCGTGTCCACGGTGGTGCTCAGAACAGTAGTGGGGTCAACCCCAAGTATTGCATCCAGCTCTTTGTAGAATCGGCAGGTTTTGCGGGGAGGACGCGAGCGCTTGTTTGCCTCGCAGGCTTTGCAGTACGCACTCCGCAGCTCCTTTACTTTTATCCTGCACTGCACTGCGTCCCGGTCATGGCCCCTTTCAATCATGGCCCTTGATATCTGGCCGAAAGTATCGAAATTCCTCCGGCTGGATCGCAGCTGGAACTGGACAGCTTCCTCCCCCCAAACAGCGATGAGGTCCAGCAGCTCGCCATTGCTCCATACTGGGGCTCGTCTCGCACGTGGAGGCATGGTTACCTGGAAAGATGCGCTGAGAGCACTCCACACCTGGCTGAGCAAACAGGAAGGGGATATTTAAAATTCCAAAGGAATTTAAAGGGTTGGAGTGGCGCTTGGTCACCTGAGGCCAGGGCAGTAGAGTGCTAATTGATGACCAGAGTGGCTAGAACAGGCATTGTGGGATACTTCCGAATACTTCTGGAGGCCAATAACAGCGCATTGGGTGACCACACTGTAGCCGCAGCGCACCAGCAGCAGCGCAACAAACGTTATTCCTCTCAGGGAGGTGGAGTACATGCAGCGCTGTACCTGAGGAGATGCAGCGCTGCACGTGCCTTGCGAGTGTAGCCAGTTAGTGAGTTACAGCACTGCAGGCAGTTTTATTGCTCTGTAACTCGTGAGTGTATCCAAGGCCTAAGTATTATCGAGACATAATGGAATGAGTCAAGGATGCAGTGGCAGCCTTCAGTGTGAACATCATTGTCTGTCACTGAGTCTAACACGCAAATGGTGAATTTTCGTATGTATAGAACTGTCAATTCAAATACGTCCTAAAGATACTCCAGTTTGTCTTGGATTGTAAAATGGTAGAAATGTTTTGTAATATTCAACTATGAAGTATTCTGAGATTAAGTAATGTATGTTAGATTTTCTTACACATAAATACCACCCATCTAAAAGATACCATAGATTTTCCTGGAGCACTGTTGTTATAAAGACAACATGATCTAATTTCTAATATGATCTAATTTCTTCCAGAGATCAAGCCAGTAATAATATGGGATCCAACCTGTCTGGTAACCTACCATATTGTAAAATGAGCCATATAAAAACTAAGGCTATGATAGTATCAAAGATCATGTAGTCAACTTCATTGGAAGTTAGTTTACTGCATAACACTTGTGGTATATAAAATCCTTTTACTCTAAACTTTTAGCCTTCTTTAGAATGCTGGAAGGTAGGTCTAGGAGGCAGAGATTCTAGAAATTGTGAAGTCCAGGAGGAGAGCGAAGCTTGTTTTTACGCAAACTAATTTTTGAGCTGCCACCTTCTACGCAGTAATTAAGAATTGTTCATGGCAGAAACAGTGAGAAAGAACTGAATTTAAAGATAAAGCATTTGGAGCAGTTCTTCTGTTTGTTCAAACTGTTAATCTTTTCCAGTGAATTTAACTCCCTCACTTTTATGGAAATTTTCTTGTCTATTGTTCTCTACGGTTTTACTAAGTTTGTTCCTAAAATGCAGTTAATCTTGTTCTGATATAACCGGTCTGCTGTAAAAAAAATATTTTTCAGTAGATTATAGATTTGGGTTGCACCCATTTACATCTTTATGGCGGCTTTTGCTTTTTTATACTGGATAAAAATGTTTCATACTATTACTGTTGTACTGTATAACCATCAAATTATCTAGAAATATTCCTAGTGACAACTTTACAGAAGTGCTGGGCATACACTTCTCCTAGGAAATAGAAATGGGAATTTCAGATTGAAGTATTGTGTTTATTTGTAGTAGTAACATTTCACAATAAATTATGGAGTAAAGATGACAAAAGATATTGACTGAGAACTGCAGTTTCCTTCACCCACTGATGTGAATAGTAGAGACTTTAGATGAAATGATGATGTCACTCTGGAGGCTGAGTCTTTCTACTTGGATTTTGTGTGAACAGGTTAAATAGTTTATGAAAAATCCTGATCTTTTTCATCTCCCTCCCCTCCTTCTTTTGGCAGAGGGCTTGTGTATGATAGCCGGAATAACCTACAGATGCGAGGTTTGGTCGTATTACTTATTTCCAAAGCAGCTGGTCCCGGCAACACAGCAGAGCTTTCTTTCCAGCATGACATGGTCAGCGGGATTTATTCCAGGTATGGTGCAACCTCTTACAGTAAAAACCACTGACATATGTTTATTGGACAGGTGACTTCCATTACATCTTAATGGCTGGTCCCAAGGCCATTTGGGAAAAGTCAATATTGATTTATGTAATTATAAAACTTAAAAATCCCCTCTTAAAATAGTGTGTGTGTGTGTGTGTGTGTGTGTGTGTGTGTGTGTGTGTGTGTGTGCTATATATGTGGTATACAAAGTGACGGCCTCCCTTTCCTCAACCTCTTATATGTTGCTCTTCATTGTAAGTTGTCCAGGATTGGGACTGTCTACCTACCTCTATTTGTACAACTTCTAGCATAACAGGGCCCTCATCCTGATAGGGGTTTGTGGGACTTTCCATGATGATAGGATTTTTATGAGAGCAGTGTCCCATGCTCTGTCCTGACTGTTTGGCAGTTAGCTATCCCTGGAGTTGTGCTGAAATCATAAGTGATGTTAGAACTGGTAGAAAAAATTTGAAATTTTGACAAATTTTTGTTGACATTTTATTTGAACTTTTGTGGAATCTCTCTCTCCCCCCCCCCCCCCCAATGTTTTCTTCACCATCTTTGAAATTTAATTTTATTTGTGACCAGCTCTGATGCTGATAGACCAAAACCATGCAAATGCACAGAGGCATGTATTTGACCGGATCTATATAGAAATAGTGATTAAAGTTCCCTTGTATGCTTTGATCTGCTCCACTTTGGAACAGGAGTACATCAGTGTGCACTAGGGAAAATTGAATGCGTGGAAACAGAGTGCATATGACAGCTAGTGCACTGTATATTTATACCCCAGCTTGTTACACACTGTTAGTCTAGATCAGTGTTTCTCAACCTGGGGGGAGGGGGATGTCCATGAGTGAGGTTTGGGGAGGTTGCAAACAGGGCAGGCCTTAGGGGGTACTAAGCAGGGCAATTACCTGGGGCCCACGCCACAAGGGGCCCAGTGAAGCTTATTTACATGTTTCAGCCCCGAGCTTAAGGTAGGGGGTGCAATTTTTTCTAGGAGAGGGGGGTCATGTTGGTTTGTTGTTGTTTTTTGTTTGTTTTTTGTAAGTCCAAAGGGGGTCGCCAGCCAGGGCCGGCACGCCCACTAGGCGACCTTAGGCGGTTGCCTAGGGTGCCAAGATTTGGGGGGTGGCAGGAGGCTGCCTCACGGCTCCCCGCTCAGCGCCTGAGCAGGGAGCCGCCGCGAGCTGAGTGGGGAGCTGGGGAGCAGCCGCGGCGAGCCGTCCCCCTGCCCCGGGCTCCCCGCTCAGCTCCCCCGGGTCATGGGTAGTGGGAGGGGCTGAGCGCCCGCAGGCGGGGGGAGGCTGAGCTTCTGTGGGCGGGGGAACTGGCTGCGGGGGACGCAGGGCTGGTGCAAAGAAGTTTCACCTAGGGCGCCAAACTTCCTTCCACCGGCCCTGTCACCAGCAGAAAAAGGTTGAGAAACACTGGTGTATCCAAGCCCTAAGAAACATCCAAAAATATATAGTGGAGGTTTTGTTACAGAAAGGCGGTGTTGTCATCTTAACTGCTTCGTTTCATTCTTGTTTGGTTTTGCACATAATGTCCACTTAAGCTCTGTACCTCTTTTCTATACGTATACAAATGATGCAGTATGATACTATAATTCTAATTAATTATAGTATAGGAGGTATTGTAGTTTGGTTTGTAAACGATTACAGGAAAGCTTATCTTAAAAATGCTTTAGACAGGGGAGAGGGAAAACAATCTATATAGTCTTGAATGTGGTCATTTTGAGAATGGAGATGCATGTTAAGCATTTAAAGCTGTAATTAGACAAGTGACTGGTAGAAGCATTTAAAACACTAAATTAATAATGGGCCAACTGGTACAGCTCCATGGACATCAGTGAAGCTATGAGAATTTAAGACCGTTCAAGCTCCAGTACAATAGTGTAAAAGGAAGACACAACCATCATAATATCTAGAATTAGTCAGACACTCAGAAGATGAAAGACTTTTAAATGCTCCTACGCAGAACATTAGGGTTCATTACTGGCTGCAAAAGTGATAACAATGGAAATGTGTTAAATTTAAATCTTCTGTGACACTTCAAATCTGTAGCAAGGTGAAATATGGCAGTGAGCAATAATGCATTCTAGTAATAATGCTGAGGCGCTGTTTATTTTGTACTTTATATGGGCCAGATAGTGCTCCCATTAAAGTCAATGTGGGTTTTGCCATTGGTTTTAAATGGAAGTAGATTTGGGTCCTCTGTAGCTTTTGTGAGCATGTGTAATACTTTGTGGCTCTCCAAGGACACATTGTATATGGAACTTGTGCCCAATCTCTATTTTTCTCAGTTAAACAGATAAAATAAAAAGGACAAAATGCTTATAAAATCAAGGTCTAAAAGCCATTTGCAATTCCTTTATGTATTACAAATGATATTTTACAAAGACTAGTTTCCTGAATAGGAACCAAGGGACATCATTTTCCATCCGTGTAGTTTTCTCTCAGATCATGGTAAGGACACAGTTGCTATTCTATCATGATGCTAGTATGTGTGTGGAAGTTAGAGGTGCATATCGAAGGCAGAATACACCCCTTGAGGATATGAAACATAGATACTTTATTTTACTTATTCCTTTTTATTTTATATACTTGTAACACTTTTCAGGCTATGGAGAATACTTGTTGGAAATATATTCTTTCAGGTTATTTTAAACTCTGCTGTAAATTATACAGTCTTTTTTGTTGCCATACTATGTAATTACTTCATCTATGTATATATGAAAAATGCTGGAAATATTATTTCTGGCACTGTAAAGAGCATCTTCATTGCCTGATACTTGAATGCTGTGGATGGACATTATGTTTTAGACTTTTAGCTATTGGATATGGCTCAATTGATCTAAATATAAATATGGGGCACCTATTTGTTTTTGGTGCATTTTTATTTTCTTTGTGTGTAAGCAAAGCTTTAGTTGTTGTTACGTAATTGTAAAAAACATCAAACTTGATTTTAGTTGTAGCAAAGAGTCTCCTTCCCCTCCAGTTCCCAAATATAGCATTTGTATATTACTACCCCATACATAAAAAAATGTAAATAACGTATATTAGCACATGGCTTTTCTTTTTATTGCATTATGTCTCCTGTTATCCCTCCTGTTCCTGCCGTTTTTTCTTTTTCTCTTATCTTTTCCCTCCTTCCACATAATATGAGTAGTTCTGCTTATGAAGAGCCCACACTACTTGTTATATTGTATAAAATCCAGGGAATGGAGAGGTATGGTTCTCCTCCTTCTCAGTTCTGTAGTTTGAAATAAGGGAGTGGATGCCCAAACTTTATGATAAACTGCTGCTGCTAATTTACACATAAAATTACCTACACATTTTTTATGAAAAACAAGTGTAGAATCCTTATACTTGCAAGAAGAAAATTCATTTCTTCTTGTCTGAATTCATGAGGGATGGAAATAAGGTAGTCTAACATGGCAATGTATTTGTGTGTAGAAGTTCAGAGTAAACTCTGAAATGCAGAGTATTATCAGAAAATGGATAAGCTTGTTACCACATCATAAGGACAAGACTGGGTCTCAGCTGCAGATATGGCAGAGATTTATCTTATTAATGGGAATGCTAATTGGTGTTTGACCTCTAATTATAGTAACAATAGACCTTAACAATCAATCCTCACCTCTACTGGTGCACATTAAGTCTCTTCATCATAAAAGTGATTTCCGTCGGGACTTATTGTTCTTATCCATATCATCAGCATAGGTACAGTATCCTAAGTAGTATGTGCTTTGAGGCTCAACTAATTAAGAAGTGCAGAAAATGTGTAATTCTAAAATATTCAGCACCTGAGAACATATTAAGTAGGATGGTATTCTTGACAAGATTGTTTGGTTGAAACATAAAGGAAAACATGATGAGCATGAAGTCTGTCCTAATTCTTTAAGGAATTTACAGTTTTGTTTTCCATACCTTAATAAAAATTGAGGAAAATCTACTAAGAGGTGGTTTAAGCGAGTATTTAAAAATATTGTATTTAGCTTTTGATCTCCAGGATTAATCCTTTGAGTTGCTTCATCTAATTTACAAGAGGAGTCTCAAGAGATGAAAAGCACATCCAACTTGATTACATATTCCTATTGATCATCTTCCACCCGCAACAATAAAAATCAACTCTAAATACAAATCTAACAGTATTACTAATTCATTACAACCATTTCTTCATTAGCTTTTGATTGTTTTCAACATGTGCAGTATTTACAAATAAAGCAATTATATGTTGAATAAGTGAAAGGAATACAATGCAAAGTACATCAGAAATCATTGCAGTAAAGATTACAAAGGACTATTGTAAGAACATAAAATAAAATCACTTCTACAAGACAGGAGTGTTTAACACTAGAAAACTGGATATGCAAAGAGCTACCAGCCTATCTAGAACAGAGTTATGTTAATTAAATATCATAACAGTTTAACGCTCTTAGTCAGGACTTTTCTGTGTTTCCTTAATGGTGGAATTTGCCATAGAATCCACCCCTTGCTGCAGCATTCTGATCCAGAATCTAAGTTTCATGGTTGTGAAGAAAACCTTCCACACACAAGCCAATGCAATGGTGTAAATACTTGAAACAATAACTTTGGAAGGTAAGACCTGTTTGTCCCTGGGATCAGTGGGATGCTCACTCTCTGAAAACTTGTCAACGTTGTTAACTATTTCACTGCTGATGATTTAAGCAGAAATATGCAGGTAGTGTGCATGTTCTGCAGGCCCAAAATCTCTCCTGCTCTTTCCCATAAGCTAAAAATACCAGCTGTCCTCAGCAGCTAAAACCCCCAATTTCTCCCTGACAAATTCTACAAGTTATGCATTTTCAGTACAGATTTCTGAAGTACATTGAAAATTACAGGAATAAAATTATAGAAAATTAAATATTACAATACTGATTGTATTTTCTTATTTGATTCAGTCAAAAACTTTGATTTAATTTAAATGATGTTATCCTAGAATTTCCAGTCTGCTGCTCTGGAGTGAGGCAGAAAATTTGTGGAGTATACTGGTCCCTCCCCATAATTTGGACAGGGATGGAATATATTTATATTTTTGTTAACATCTTATTTCTGGGTGGTGTACTAGTTGTTTTAATGCCATGGATGGATTTAGGTACTAATGCATGTCTTCGTAGCTCACATTAAGCTTTGCTCATTATAATTCTTTGCTAAATCTATTCATTTAGAAGTGCTGCAATTTTTTAGGGTTTGTTATGGGGCAGCTGCCTCCCAAGCACCCCTGTGTGGCCTGGCCTGGCTCTGCAGTGGCCCTGCCTCAGTTACTCCTCACGGATTCTAAAAAAACAAAAAAAACCTACAGCCAAGTTTGGGTGTTTCAGTGATTTGGCCCTTTGGCTAAGTAATTTAAGAAAAGTCCAACTCTTCTGGGGTGTCCAAAGAGACAAATGCAGAGTCTATTCCCCCTTTTTGGTGAGCCGCAACTCCCAGGGCTTCCTTCCTGGAGTCCTAGAAAGGACATTCTCTCTGAGGGAAGGGGAGAAAAAGAGACACCATCTCTGCCTCTGACGAGGCCCTCTTAGGGAAAAAAAGAGGCCTAATTGAGCCACATTACCTGCAAATCATGTGACCTTACAGCGTCTCACCACCTGGTGATGATCTAAGTTTATCCCAGATGTGGCTGGGCCAATCTTACGTTTAAAGGGGCCAGCCACCTTGTGACAGGGCCTGGTTGAATTCCCATTGAAATTGATGAGTCCTTCCATTCACTTCAAAGGAAATTGGGTCAGGCCCTTAGGTACCTAGGTAATAATTTTTATACAGAATCAGACAACTGTTGGGTAAATCTAAAGTGAAGGGAAGAAGGAGCATTGCATGCATCTTTGAATAATGATGCCTTTTCCCCGCAAATGAAAGGTATCAGAATGTTCAACCAGTCTCAGTGGCTGAATATTCACTAATACTTTTTAAATACTGTATTTGTTTAAAAATGTGTGTGACGTTACACACCATATATTGTTGTGATATAAATATGGTATAACTAAGATATGTTTTATGCAAGATGGGTCATGTGAGGTATCATTGAAAAGGATTATGATTTGCTGAATGTGATTATCCAATTTGTAGGCATGTATCGTTTCTGTATCTGAGGTTAGGAATATTGACTATGTAACAATTACAACTGTGTGTGTATTTGGAGTAATGCCCACCAGACAGTAGGCAATCAGTCTGAATGAACCATTTAAGAAGGACAATATAATTTTGAAGATACTAATCTCCCACCATCCTGAGGAACTTCCTGGGTTGTTGCTTTGACACTGCAAGGTCATCTGATGATAGCACCTGGTATGGAGTACCATCTTGGACACTGCTGGTATTTTTCCACTGGAAACAAAGGGTTCCCGCCTTATGTAAATTCTATTTAAGGCTGGGGAGTAAATCAATCAGGACTCATCTCCATTGCCTCCCAGTCCGAGAAGGAAGATTGCTAAAAACATCTGAATGTAAAGGCAGAGGTTGAGTCCAGGCTGAGACAGGGGTCCAGTCTGTAAAGAAAAATAGCTGGAACTCTAAACTAAAGAAACTCTGCAACTTGCCTAAAACAACATTTAGGATGAGAAATTAAATTTTGTAACCTTGAGTGTATTAAGCTTCGTTTACATGTTTTGTTTTATTTGCTCAGTAATCTGCTTTGTTCTGTTTGCTTTCCCTTACAAAAGGTGAATTTTAAGTGATTGTAGTTAATAAACTTATTTCTTGTTTATTTCAAAACCCAGTTGGTGCTATTCATAGTGGGGGAGGAGGGAAGCTGTGCATATCTCTCTCCACATTGAGGGAGAGGGCGAATTTTTATGAGCTTGCGCTGTGCAGATCTTTCTATACAGCGCAAGACAATATTATTTTGGGTTTATACCCAAAAGGAGATGTGCAGTACCTCGCACAAAGGAGATTTGTACAGTACCTCGCACAGTGGCTGAGAGTGCTGGGCAATCCCTGAGCTGATTCCTCCCACACAGAGTGAGTGAGTGTGTGTGTGCGCTCTTCAGAAGGCTTGAGGGTCTGGCCTAGCTAGGACAGGGTGAGGAAACCCAGGCTAGTGGAACAGGCGGAACCAGTGGTACATCAGGTGGCATCCCAGATTGGGGGGGGAGGGTCCAACTCATCACAATGTGATTTTTAAAATAGAGGGATGGTTACAGAATATATTCAGATGCTAATCAAGAGCAGTAATATCAAGGTCTTAACGAAAGGGCTAGAGAAGATTGGCTAGATTAGTAGTAGTATATATTCTACAGTAGCCTTTAAAAGCAAGTGTGCCATTGTGCGATGTACTGTACAAATATATAACAGACAGTCCCTGCCCTGAAGAGCTTACAATCTCTGCTTAAGCCTAGAGGCAATAGGTGGATAAAACAAGCAGACAGTGGGTGCACAAGAAAACAATGAGATTCTACTGGTCAGCATGGAATACTGTAGTGACAGCAAATCAGCTCCCTAACCCTTATTTAATTGTTTATAGGCATGACCGGAAAAGAGTTTTTAAAGAGACATTCATCTGAAGGGGGACAATGAGGTGTCTTGGGGTACGTCCACACTACCCGCCCGATTCGGCGGGTAGTGATTGATGTTCTGGGATCGATTTATCACGTCTCATGTAGACGCGGTAAATCGATCCCAGAAGCGCTCCCCGTCGACTCCGGAACTCCAGCTCGGCGTGAGGAGTAAGCAGAGTCGATGGGGGAGCCTGCCTGCGCCGCGTGGAACCGCAGTAAGTACTTTGTAATTCGATCTAAGATACTTCGACTTCAGCTACGGTATTCACGTAGCTGAAGTTGCGTATCTTAGATCGATTCCCCTCCCCCCCAGTGTGGACCAGGCCTTGGTGAATATTTGCAGGAGCGTCTCCCATGCCTAACAGATGGAATGGGGTAAAGCATCAAGATGTTTGGATTTTTTTTTAAAGGGCAGTCAAGCCTGGCACCATGTGGAGCAAAGATCAGGGTTGATAGTTTGAATCTCAGCTGTGAATGGCTTTAAAGGTGAAGACAAGTCATTTTTGTTTGATGCTGTAATGACAGGGGAGTCAGTACAGAGAGGCAAAGAAGGGGTGATTTGGTCAAAGTGATAAGCCATAAAAATGATCTTTGCAGCAGCATTTTGTATGGAGGTAGATGGTGCAAGATGGGATTTGTCAAGGCCAGAGAGAGGAGTTTATTGCAGTAATCAAGATGCAGGATAAGAGCCTGGGTACGAGATTTAATTGTGTAGATGGGGAGGGATAGCTCAGTGGTTTGAGCATTGGCCTGCTAAACCCAGGTTTGTGAGTTCAAATCTTGAGGGGGCCATTTAGGGATCTGGGGCAAAAATCTGTCAGGGGACAGTACTGGGTCCTGCTAGTGAAGACAGGGGACTGGACTTGATGACCTTTCAAGGTCCTTCCAGTTCTATGAGATAGGCATATCTCAAAAAAAAAAAAATTAAAAAAAAATCTTAAAGATGTTAGGAAGCAAAATAAAGCAGAGGTTTTAGGACATGTCCTGGATGTGAGGATCTAGAGCAGGGGTCTCAAACTCAAATTACCACGAGGGCCACATGAGGACTAGTGCATTGGCCCAAGGGCCGCATCACTGACCCCGCCCCCTCGCTGCCCCCCCCAGCCCCGCGCCACTCCACCTCTTCCATTAGGCTCTGCCCCTTCTCCGCCTGCTCCCCTGTGTGCACGGCTTCCCGCTCCTTCCTCCCAGAAACCGTGAAGCTCTTCCCATGTGGCCCGCAGGCCATGTGTTTGAGACCCCTGATCTAAAGAGAGGTCTGAGTTGAAAATGATGCCCAGGCTATGGACAAGAGTGACAGGGAGGATGAGGATGGTACTAACGGGAGATGGAGGAGGGAGATTTGTAGGAAAAGTTCAAATGCTCTGTTTCAACCATGTTTACTTTGAGTTGATGGCTGGACATCCACCAAGCGATGTCAGAATGACAGAATGTGATTTTAGGTGGGACAAAAAAGGAAACAGATTGGGAGTAGACAGGGAGGGCAGTCTTCAGCCATAATGATGATAACTGAAGTCATATTTGCAAATAAGGTCACCATGAGTTAAGGGGGAGAGGGAGAAAAGGTGGCCAATGTGAATCTATTTTTATTTTCAGCTACAATGTCCATTGAATGTCAGCTAAGTAATTGCCTCTAGGGTACTAGAGTGTTGTGTAACTTCTGACTGGGCCCAGCCACTGCTAACTTAAGGACTAGAGTTAATTTCCAAAGTAAATAAAAAATTGTGCACGGCAATATGAAGTTAGCAAAATATAATCTAAAGGAAAGTGAATTGT
The DNA here is from genome assembly GCA_037349315.1 of Chelydra serpentina. Classification (NCBI taxonomy): domain Eukaryota; kingdom Metazoa; phylum Chordata; order Testudines; family Chelydridae; genus Chelydra; species Chelydra serpentina. The sequence goes on from JBAIAC010000010.1 coordinate 55,094,103, forward strand.
GTTTGAATACGGGGTAAACGTTTTCAAACCTGAGAGCCTAAAGTTAAGCTCCTAAATATGTGGTCTGATGTCACAAGTACTCACAAATATCATTGACTTCAACAGGAGCTGCAAATACTTAGCAGCTTTGAAAAGTCTATCCCTAAATAAAAATTATAAGTGGCCTTACTGAAGTGCCTAAATGACTCAGGAGCACAACTTCATTGACTTTCAGTGGGGTTTTATTCCTAACCCCTTAGGCACTGAGGGTGGGTTTTTCAAATATGAATTTCAGGAGGTTAACTTTAGGCACCCACATTTGAAAATGTTGGGTTCCATTCCAAATTTTGGAGAAGTGTGTGCTTTACTGGTCATTGACCCCCTCTAGCCTGTCCCAGTTTGGTCTCTTTCCCTCACCCCCATTCTCCCACTTCAGCTTACCCACCTCCACCCTTCGGCTCCTCATCTAATCTTGGTCTTGTTCTCACTCCCCGCCACCACTGGCTCTCAGTTGTCATCCCGCAATCCCTCCGCTGGCTCCTACTCCCCTTGCCCAGCCAATGTGTCTCTGTCCCCCATCCCCAGCCCTTCTGTAATCTAGTCAAGCCACTTCTTCCTCCATGCTGCCTGGACACCAGCGGGGGGAGCATTAGTCTCCCGGCTCTGTTTTTATTGTTCCATAAGTTTCAAAGCTATGAAGGATTCCATTGTTAAGTCAGAAAAATGTCAGTTCTGAAATTCTTATTTTATATTAATTGAAGGAGAAAAACAATCATCAATATCCTCTGGTAAAACTTCAGAAGTAGCAGCGCTAATAAACTATTTCATTTTATGGACCTCCAGGGAGGATTCCACAGATATTGGACTGATTCTTAGAGGCTGTTTATTAGCTTACAAATCTCTCCCCTAACACCTGGCTGGAGCTACTATCATTTGAATTAGCTGATGCTATTTTTCTCTTTATTAAGATGCATAAACTGGATAATTAAGAAACCAAAAGATCAAAGAAATATATATAATTTAACTGTTATAAATAAGATAATTTCTCTTTTCTGCAAATAAAATAAAAATCAGAAATAGCACCACTGTGGTATATAATTGTGGGAGGAGGGAGGTCCTTTGCAGGGAGATTCTTTCACAAAATTACAAAGAAAATATTACACCTGTAGAAAATCTACATTAATAATAATAAAACTTTGCTGACATCAGCTTACCAAAATGTATCATCTTAAGTTGATAAGGTCCCAGAGGCAGCAATAGTTGTCTGGCTTCAAAGAAATTGTTATCCTTTCCCTTCTGGTGATTATATCAACACACCTGGTGGAAGGGGCAAGGTCTCAGTGGCAGCCTGCTATTTCTCTTTAACCATTTAGCATCATTCCATGTACATTGCAAGCAAGATCCATTGGCTACATGGTTCTGTGTTGCAAAAACTGAGAATACAACAGTTTCATAGTAAGAAACACTTGGGTGTAGAGTAATAAGGTGTCAAAATAATTTTGAATTTTTAAAATCCGGTGTGGGTAATGATAGCCATGTCATAAATAGTAGAGCCATGAATTTTTTTATCATGGAACTTCAACCACCTACTTGCTCTCTGCTTACTAATTAGTTTCTCCTGGGAGTTATTCTAACAGTCTAAGCAGCTGAGTTTTTTGCATCTGTTCCCCAAAACAATTACACCTGCACAATGCTCAGAACAAGCAAGAGTCAATCCTGCAGCAGTAACAACTTTCCATGCATAAAATATTACAGCTTTAAAGTCTATTTTCTTCTGCTGCTGCAATAGGTTCATGCCTTAGGGAAGGGTAGATCTCAGGCTTCTAAGAGGAACCTGGCACTTGCTTCTAGCCCTGGAGCGTCACGAGTAAAGGGACTTAAAGTTGTGGCATTTTTATGTACAAAACATGTCTTTGGATCACTCTTGCAGGTTATTGTGGCTCCCTCTGAAGTTTAGCTGTTGGACTTGTAACTAAAACACCTGGCTCTACAGGTGAAGGGATAAAAAACAGAACAACCCAGTTTTTTTAAGAAACTACAATATTTCAGAAATAGTTTTTCTGTAACACCTGTATATGACAGAATACATGGTGGGTGATATGAAGGTTTTATTGACACTTGTTTGTGAGGACTGTGTAACTTGGTTGTGACTTCTCCCCTTAAGAGTAGTGTACCCTTTCCAAATTCCATGATAATAAATGTTTGATATCATACGGCTATAGGTTCTTATATATGTATGTGTGACTCAGTTCCTTTCACTCACTAATGGTAGCAGTATAATTCCATTGGATGCAATTGAGCACGTTTGGTTCTAAAAAGTAGCTGTTAAATGTTCTGCCATTTGATCAATGAGATTTGGTTCAATATTAGTTGGTGCTTTAGAATATAAATTATATTTTTATTTGGACACAGCAAATTTTATAATTCCTTCAAGTAATTTTCCTGTTGTACTTTCTTCTTTTGATACACTCAGTTCTGTTCACACATTTAATTTTATCTGTATGTCTTGCTCCTTTCAGTTTGGTAAATAAAAGATTTATTCTCTTAACAGGTCTACTCATTTGGCAGGTGTCCTTTCTTAATAGGCTTCAGTTGTATAAAATAGTTCAATGTATTTAACGTGTCCTTAGTACTGAATCCGTTAACATTAAGGTTACTGCACCTTAACTTCCAGCTACATTGAATACAATTATATACCAACTCCTTAGAGACAATGTTTTGGGGAAACACTTGGACTGCTAAACAGGCACTGAGAGGTTTGCTGGTGTCTGTACATAATTGACACTACACAGTAATTGGAATCTGTATTACCCCACTGCGATTTCTCTCACACAGTCATTGCAAATAACATTTTAACTGAATTTCAAAGGCTTGAGGCCTGAGAATCAACCAATCACCTGGATCACCTGGATCGATCGGACTTCAGCTGTCGTTAAGACTGCGCCGATCACAACACGTCTGCCATTCTTCTCGCACTCTTGCCTTTCTTCTCCACATTCGTCCGAAACGTTTAACGATGTCATCTTCCCATCTTCTTGGAGGCCGACCGGAGGGTCTTTTCTGTTCTCGCGGGTACCACTCAGCAATGATTGCAGTCTACCTGTTATCCGTGAGCCGTGCTGTGTGGCCCGCCCATCGCATCTTGTTATGTCTGCTTTCCACGACAATATCTTTCACACCGCTGTGTTCTCTGATGATTTCATTTGGTATACGATCCAGAAGGGAGATTCCCAACATAGCTCGTTCCATTGCCCTTTCAGCTACCAACAGCCGTTGCTCTTCTCTCTTCGTCAGTGCCCACGTTTCACTGCCATACAGCATGGCTGGCAGCACTGCTGAATTGAAAATATTTTTACGTGTGGTCTTGTCAATTTTTCCTTTGAGGACGTCCTTGATGGAATTAAACGCACACCATCCTGCCCGAATCCTTCGCGAGAGTTCTCTGTTCACATCTTGGCGCATATTAACTTCTTGGCCCAAATATATGTACCGTTCCACTTCTTCGATGTCTTCTCCTGTTACCGTTATTCGGGCTTTTTGTAAGACGTCTGATCGCATATATTTCGTTTTGCAGCGGTTCATTTTCAGGCCGACCTGACTACTTTTCTTGTCGAGTCTTCGTAGCATGCTCTGCAGTTGGTTGGTGCTTTCGGCAATTAGTACAATGTCGTCTGCAAATCTGAGATGAGATAATCTCTCTCCGTTTATGTTGACACCACTCCTCCAATTGATCTTGTTCATGACCATTTCGAGGCAGGCGGTGAATAGTTTTGGTGACATTGTATCTCCTTGCTTTACGCCTTTCTCGATTGGGATGCGGAGGGGAGTTTCAAGGAGAGTAATGTCTGTTGTACATCCAGTATTTGCTTCCTTCAACAAACTAATGTACTGCGTGTTAATGCCCTGCTCTGCGAGCGCCTTTAAAATTGCGTTAAACTCAGTGCTATCGAAGGCCTTTTCATAGTCGACAAAAGCAATGCACAGCGGGAGTTTGTATTCCCTCGCTCTTTCTAGGAGCTGGCTAAGGGTAAATATATGGTCGATTGTACTGAAATTTCTTCGAAACCTTGCCTGCTCTCTTGGCTGTTGTTCATCCAGACTCTGCGAAAGTCGATTAGTTATCACCTTTGTGAAGAGCTTGTAGATGTGAGAGAGCAGGCATATACGGCGGTAGTTCTTAAGATTTTCTCGATCACCCTTCTTGTGCAGCAAGATGGTATTCGACTCCTTCCAGCTTGATGGTATTTTTCCTTCTTCAAGATATCGACTGAATCTTAAAGCGAGGGCCTTCCAAAGTTTTTCGCCTCCTGCATAAATCATTTCTGACGTTATTCCATCTTTGCCTGGAGCTTTTCCCTTCTTCATCTGGTGTAGTGCGCTTCGGACTTCGCTGATGATTATTGGGGGGACGCGTTCTTCTGACTCTTCGAGGGTTGGGAGGGGGACGTTGATTCTTGATTTGAACAGTTCTGTATAGAAGTCCTTGCAGACCTCCTCCATCCCTGCTCTGTCGATTACTGTCTCTCCATCCTTGTTCTTCAGTGCTGTTACGCTCAATCTATACTGCGTCAATTCCCGCTTGCATGTCCTGAGGCTCTTGCGTGATTCAGCTGTTTTAAAGAGCTTTTCTTTCCGGAAGTTCTCAAAGTCATCCTTCAGTTTTCGCCATATAAGCTTGCACAGAATGGAGTACTCGAGGTTGTTATCCGAGCTCCTTTTCATGTTTCTCCGCTTCTCCAACAAGCTTTTCGTTTCAATCGAGATTCTTCCCTTCGCCTTTTTCAGCTTTTTAATTTCAGCTGCTTTTATGCAACATCTCAACTTGTCAGCAAAGATACTATAGTCCTCTTCACACTTTTCCATCTGGCTCCAGTCAAACCCAGAAATCGCTTTTTTCAGCTTTGCTTCATCGAATGTCTTCGGCTGCTGTTTCCTGTTTGCCATCTGTAATGCCTTCTTTTCCACCTCTTCGTCGAAAATCAACTTCGCTCTAAGCAGGCGATGGTCACTGCCGGTATTGAATGGCTGCACCACAGAGACGTCTTGAACGATGCGCCTTTTATTGACTAAAATATAGTCGATTTCATTCTTACTCTTCGCGTTTGGTGCGATCCATGTCCACCTTCTTGAGATCTTATTTTTGTATCAACCAATAGAGAGAGAAAAAAATGTAGCCATAAAATTACTTGATTTTATCTTTTTAGTAGTCTCAGTCTTCTTTCAATAAGTTATAAGTGAGATCTTGTACAGTTCTGAGGCATTATATCTTAATTTAGGGATTTAAAAATATTTTCAATTTATTTTCAATAGTAAACATACATTTGAGATTCAGAATGTTTGGTAGCCATTGTGGTACATTCAGCATGAGATAAATGTTGGATCAGATTTCATGATTTGGTTGTTCATTGAGGAGTTAAAGATTCGGCAATTTAAGAAGAAAGCAAATTTAGATTAATTCTGGTTGGACAGAAGTCTTAATTGGTAAATAGTCATCCAGTAAGTAGTCTATGGCTGACATCCAATGTAGTTCTGAGGAAGGAGTCTTAGTAATTGCCAAAACTGAACTCCTGATTCTTTTCTCCCAAAGCCCACCCTGCCACCCATCACCTAATCCTTTAATCTTTGCTTCGTTTTCGCCTTTCCTTTTGATCCACACATTTAGGTCATGTCTGAATCTTATTGCTTTTTCCTGCATAACATCTCCAATATCTGACCTTTCTCTGCCCACTCTGCCAAAACTCTTGCCCAGCCTTGTTCCTCTCTGCAAATACCACCCTCCCTTCTCCTTCTCTTGGTTTCACAAAGTATCAATTCACTGTCACTCAATTCAGATAGGGAGGTATGTCTGTCAGGTTGAGGAGGTTGTTGCGGTTGCAGCTGTGGGACGGCATAGGTGTATCTGGATGTTGAAGTAATGTCAGCCTGCATGGCATAGGTAAATCTGGATTTATGAGTAAGTGAACACTGAGCAGGTTTCCTGTGATTAGCAAATAAGATTTTTCATGGTGCATTTAAACTGCTCATTTCACAGGATCACAACTTCACAATATCTGTTCACTGCATGTTCCATTCCATGCATCCGATGAAGTGGGTTCTTAACCCACGAAAGCTTATGTTGAAATAAATGTGTTAGTCTCTAAGGTGCCACAGGTATTTTTCTTGTTTTCTTTTTGCTGACACAGACTAACACGGCTACTACACTGAAACTTCAGGTGATTTGTCTTGGGAGCAAGGATTAAATTCCCCACAGCAGGGATATAATAAATGGGGGTGGGGTTAGTTAACTCCCCTGACTCCACAGATATTGGGAGTTGAAATAATAAATTGGGCATCAGGCCCCTCCCCTGCTTCAGTGCAGAAAGTGGTTGGATTTTCAGAGAAACTCAAGCTCTCCTGGGACGGCTCAGTGGTTGCTTTGTGCAGTTGTCTGCATGGAGCAGTAGCCTTGTTTAGGCATTGGAATGGCTTCAGGCATTGGAATGAGAAAATGCTTGACATTGCAATATCAAAAGGGAGAAGGCTGGTAACAGCTTGGGATGGGTGCTAACTTATATTATCCCTTTTACTGCTCCTAGGTCATGTGTCCTTAGGAAAGATATTGCTTGAAATTAAAGATCCACTAGGCCAAATATTTCTTCTTGTTGGCCTCCTTCCACTACCAATAAGGAATTAAACTCCACTCACTGACTGAATTGTTTAGAAAGCGTTTTTAAAACAAAACAATTATCACAATCCCCTATATTGTGGTTTTTGCTCTCTGCCTTCACCTTTAACTTAGTCCAAGCCGTGTGTACGTTATAACAGAGTCAGGAGACTTGGTTTTGTTTAATACTGGATGTACCTGTTTGCACAAATGTCTATTTGGCAGATGGGGAAGGAGCGGAGGACACAGTTGTGCCAATGACAAAAAATAAATTGATGACATGCATTAGACTGTACCTGATAATGCAATTGGTATAAAGCAGGTTACAACTTCCAGGCAGTGGAAACACTGTTCTTGTTGTCATGCTATCACAAGCAATTGCAAAACCCCTGTCCCTGTCCTGAAGGGTTTTAAAATCTACAATTTCTTAGTGATATGATTTGTATTTTGTAGACTTATTAAAAGGCTTCAAAATATGACTTGTCAACACTGCCTGCCACTCTGAAATTGGGGGTTAGACTTCACATTTTTAACCAGTATGAAGTGCATCCTCATTTGTCTTGACACAACATTGAGATGTTTGCCACTGAGAAATATATAACTATCTTCATACCCATGCAGCTCTTAAACAAATGTAAAAGCAAGAGAACAAATGTCCCCAAGTATTGTTTTCCAGTTGGACAGCCACATATATAACTGGGTAAATAGTGTTTTAAATGCCTTGTGTACCTAAGAGATGCCATTCCAGTCTTTTTCAGTAAATGCATTTTTAACTTTTCATTAAATATTTAGTTATCTTTTGTAAAATTTTAAACACTGTTTAAAGCAATAAACTGTGAACAAATGAGGAAATTCAAAGCCAAGTCTGACAGTTCATCTTCATCTTTTAATTTTGTGACTTTTATCACTTTGTGTCACAACCTTACTGTTTTTCATGTAGTTTTTCTTTAATTAAATAATATAGTGTTTGCTCATTTAAAATGGTTTACTTTTGTTCATGTCAAAGCTATACTGGCAGTAAATATCTTTTTTCTTTTTAGTGCCCTGTTAGATAATAGTTGAGAAAATAATAGATTCCAGGGACCTTTGATCCACCATTACTATAAAATAAAATGCAACTTAATTTTTTCCCCCTGGCCATAATGATTTTAACCTTGTGTACTAATTTGAATCTGCTTATGGGGACAGAGTCTTAAATGAGACACAAATGAAGGAAAAATTGTTAATGCTGCCACTGTATATCTAATGAGCACTGTGTAATAAACCATAACCTCTTCAACATTTCTGTGGAAAATGGTGTGATTATTTTGGATGGCTGGCCCTTTGTGTATGGCTCATTACCATCTGGCATAATGTGTATTGATAGAGCCTGTAATTGTCAACTCCTATTTGACATGCTGCCTTTAATAAATGTGACTTGCATGGCTGGAACCCCCTAATGGTTATGTGGTAAACTGTAATTAAAGAAAATATATATAGTTAGGTAAAATATGCACACACACACACATATATACATATACATACATACACACACAATATTTTTGTAGATGGTCTCTTTTGTGTTCCATTTTCTAGTCTTTCTTTGTGTATTTCCCACTTCAGCATGATAGTGTAGCACCAAGTATGTTGCTTTGCCAACAGAGGCCTATGTATCAGAAGACAGGCATGAGTCTTGAACAGTTTGTTTCCTCTTGCAGAACCTGCTTATAGTGAAATATTCTGAGACGATGATGCTCTATATATAGCAAAGTAGAATAAAAGTTGATATACTTGTGCTAGGATAATGGGACACTAATCCTGATTAGGGCTTTTGGGTGCTACCATCACGTAAATGATAGATATTAATTGTAATCTGAAAAATGCAGTTCTGGTTTTGATGATTCTTAACTTAGAATTCAGTTCTTCTCTAGAAGAAATGGATTCACTAATAACAAGGTTTTCTCTGGTAAATAGGAAGCTTTATTCTTGCAAGAATGGACATCAACATTAACGGCTGTAGCATCTAAGTTTTCATTTTAAAAAAAGTTTCTTATCTTTATGGCTATGATGATAACCTTGAAATGTGAACAGACTGTAAATTGATGTAGACAAACAGCTCCAGGAGGCTGCTGTTGCTGCCCACAGTTTTCCCAAGATGTTGCAGAGGGAAATTAGCAAGAGTCAGGTCGGTATTATTCAGAACACTATGGGCAGCAGTGAAACTGACAGGTCGGTTTCATGCTCCTGTTTGGCAAAACTGTGAGGAACTGCAGAGGCAGACACTGGAGCTGTTCACTTGGTAGAACCAAATACAGAGATGGGAGAATAATACTGTAGCAGACCCATGCGCCCCCCCCCCCCCACACACACACACATCCCAACAGCAACCAAGAGGTTTTAGAGTAGGTGGAGGAAGCAGAGAGAGGGAATGCACCTTTTCCCTTCCATCAACCAGGGGTGGTAGAGGAACGCTGGAATTTATCAGATTCTGCCCTGTTGGAGACTGCAAAAGATAAAGCCACAGAATGGAGCCCAGGCACAGAATCCTGGAAGGAATCCCTTGGGCATTGTCCTTGGACAATAGGTGTCAGTCACTTAAATTAGTCTTTGGTTAGTAGGCTTAATCCTCTATCTGTTAGGCCACTGGAAATTTTTTAAAATCCTTTGTGTGAGAAAAGGATGGCTGAGGGGAGAGAAATTGATGCGGCATGCTGGGGGGCGGGAGAGAGTAGAAATTTCAGTTGGCGCATGTAACAGAATGTACCCTGTGTCTACACCCTACATGCTACTGTAATAATCTTTGTACAGAATATGCTTTGTGAGGTGTCATTTGAAAACTCATAGTTTGCTGCTCATTATTGTCCTGATAAAATGTCCGTGGCAACGTTATATGTGAAGTTATAAGATTCCACTGTATGGTGTTCTTAACACATGCTTGAAACTGAGGTTGGCAAACAGGCCTGCCTCAAACAAAGGATTGTGTTCTCTGCTTAATTTGCATTTAAGCAGTAAACAGAGTCATCAAACAGAAGACGTAGACAAAGAAACCTCAAACAGGTGAGGGAAAGCAGCAAGGAACATCCTTCCCTATACACTCTTTGGCTATGTCTACACTACGCACCTTTTAGCAACACAGCTGTGCCGCCACAGCCGTGCCGCTAAAAGGCGCGCAGTGTAGCTGCTGGTTGTTGGCAGGAGAGAGTTCTTCCGCTGACCAAAAACTTCCACCCCCAACGAGAGGTGGTAGCGGTGTCAGCAGGAGAGTTCTCCTGCCGACAAAGCGCTGTTCACACCGGCGCTTTTCATCGGCAAAACGTTTGTCATTTGGGGGTGTGGGTTTTTTTCACACTCCTGAATGACAAAAGTTTTGCTGATTAAAGTCCAGTGTAGCCAAAGCTTTTGTCTTCTGAATTTCATCTGGAAATCTTTTCCAAGAGGGGGACTGACACTATAAAAAGGAGAGACAAACACCTCAGGGTACCCCTCTTCTGTCCATCGATTCAGTGCACCAAAAAGGACCAAGGAAGCAGCCGTTGAACTGGAGAAGGGGTTCTGACCTAAGAAGTTTGCTCAGTAAGTGCTGAAAGCATTTGGGGAGAAACTTTGCTTTGAATTTAACATAGTTTGTTAAGCACTGATTGCGTTTTATCTTGTAACTATTTCTGACCTTTATGTTTTATTACTTGTACCCATTTAAAATCTATCTCTTTGTAGTTAATAAACTTGTTTTATCTAATCCAGTGTACTGAAGTGTATGTGAAACTCCATTTGGGATAACAAGATGTTGTATATTATTTCTGTTGATGAAATGATGGACTTTTTATACATTTGTATTGTCCAGGAGAGTGCTGGGCAGTACAGGACATACATTTCTCGGGGGAAATCTAAGACTGGGAGTGAGTTGGGGTCACCCTAGTATAACCAAAACTGGTGAGAGCTACGGTGTAGCTGGAAGGCTGCAGCACACAGAGACATAGCTGAAAGTGACTTGCATGCTGGAGGCTGTTTGTGAACTGTCCAGACTGAAGGCTACAGCAGCAAACATTGTGAAAGGCACCCCAAGTTAGAGTGCAGAGGTGACACAGCCACTTGTTAGTTTGGATTGCACTCTGTGTATGTCACAGAAAGGAAAAGGGAGACAGAATAAAATGTAAGTAGAGAGAAAGTAAGAAATATAAGACGAGGGAGAGAATAAAGAGAAAACACCCTGAAGATTATGCAGAAGACACTATGATAAATTCTAGAGGAAGGTGGGGGGAAGAAATAGTGGAGTGAAGGTAGATAGGGAAAGAGATATTAAAAAGGCAAGATACATAGTATATATTTTTTATTGTGTGAAATAAAAAATCAGTTGACAAAGTTGCAATTAGAGTACACAATAAACTATAATGAACTGATTTATTCCCTTAAACTTCATGCATTTTGAGGTGGAGGATGACGGTCACAGGTATTTTTCATCCTGGCTGAGCAGCTTAGTTCTCAGTGTAGTATGTATCAGATAACCTTTACATGTTGCGACTTTAAAAGGGTACCAATGTATAGACATTGTCTTGCATAATAGATACTAAAGCCATGATCATGTGATAGAAAGTGAGTGGTGTGTCTCAGGACTACAGTTTTTTCTTCAGGTTTTTCCTAGCAGCAGTGGAAACTGTAACCTCTAACAACAAAATGTTTTGTAGAGTAAACACAAAACTTTCATTTCCCGTCCTCGTGCTAAAGGGGTGTACCTAAGTGGAGAACCAGATTTTCTACCTCTATGGTTCTGTTTACTGCTTGTTATATACTGACCCTTGGGTCACATTTCCATTAACTGTGAAATTGACTTTGATGGATGAGTGGTAAAGAACATTGTAAAAGTCTCACCTTTTCAGGTGTGTAAATAAATGTGTTATCTCAGTTTGGCATATTATAGCTCCAGTATACTGGATCAATCTGAATTTATTATTTGCACTTATATTTACAGAAGCTTTTTTATACATCTTGTTGATATGTCACAAAAAGACATTAAAACTAGGTACCAGGTTAGCTCCAATATACTACCAGCACTTAAGAAATAATAATAATAATAAATTAGAAGAAATAACTTTAATTTGGATTCACATTAGTGACTGCAATAATACTTTCTTCCTTGTACCTACTTTTCAAGTAAAGAATTATTGGTTATTTTGAAGTTACAGATAGAATACACCATAAGGGACATAATCCCTTGCATTTTTAAGTAACACTGTCAGGTTAAAAAAATCATGGACAAAATTTTCAAGTTTGGGTGTCCAGTGTTGGTCACATCTATTAAGAGGGGCTGATTGTCAGAGAAGCTGAGCACCTATGGCTCCTATTGACTTCACTAGGAGCTGTGGATGCTCACTGCTGAAAATCAGACTATTTAATTAGGTGTCTAAATATACATTTTGGTGACTAGTTTAAAGGGCTCATTTTAATAGCAGGAACTTGGAGCAACATTTTTATAGTATTTCAGATTATTAAATTTTTTTAAATATGTTCTTATCACCATTTATGTTGATCTGTTTACTTTTACACTTCATTCAGTTTTGACAGTGAAAATGAACTAGTCAAGTTCACTTGTTCTGATAACATAGGGTTGCAGAGTTTGAGTTGCAGACATTGCAGGTGAAATCTTTAAACTGAACTAAGCTGTTTTCATTGTCTTTGTTTTAAAGTCATGAAAACACTTTTACATTTCTAGCTATATTAGGTTTTGGAAAACCATTTTATAACAGAACCTAAATTTTGAGCCTAAACTCCCTGATAATGTCTCTTACATAAATCAACATGATATTATTATAACAGTAAATTGTTGCACAAGGCCATTTTAATTGTTTGCACTCAAGATGAATGGTTAGAATTTAATATGAAAAAATGTGCCTGATAAAAAAAGCAAAAAGGACAATCAGGATGACATGAAAGCACATTGTTAAATATATAATTAAAAAATTCACATAACAGATTCACTATTCAAACCTATTCCGTCTTTACAGATTTTTATTTATCTTGCAGCAGTCGGTCAATCCTTTTGCCATTTGTCATAAATTGTAATGTGGGCTTCAAAACTTGCATTGATATTATCATCTTTGTAATAGATGTACATTGATTTCAGAGTAATATGATACTGAGAGTCAGACCCATTCATATTAAAAAAAAGTCTGAAATATAAAAAGTCTGAAAAAGTCTGAAATATAAATTGGCAATTGTTCAACAAATGTTCAAAGTTTTCTATTTCTGCTGTTTATCTATTTGTATATATAGCAATAGGATTGATGTCTCACATCTGTGTTGACTTTTCTGTGAGAACTGTACATTTTCCCTGCTTGGGATGACAGACACAGCCTGCTGCTCTCAGCGTGCTATTAGGGCAGTTTATCTGAGGACATTTGTAACTGATTCCATTAAATACACATGGCAAGGGTCCTCCAAAATGCACAGATGCAGGGCTGTGATTTTTAGAGGCTGAGTGTCAGCAGTTTTGCTACAGTCTTCAATAGTCCACAAAACTGAAGCTTGTATTCACTTAAACATTCCTAGCTCTCTATTGCAAACCAGTCTTCTGTGGCTCTCTGTTAACCTGGCCTTGCAGAAAAGTCTTAAGATTGCTATTGTTATTACTTAAGAAGGATCCCTGCTTTGAGGAGCTCACAAGCTAAGGGATGGTCTACTCACAGCTTTTGCACCGATTTAGTTAAATCGGTGCAAAAGTTGTGTTCAGACAGGTAGATGGAGGTCAGCGGAAGAGGAATAGCATAGACAATGTATATATTACTCAACTTGATTTACTATAGGCAACACAGAAGAAGTGAGCGGTAGATTTTGCAAAAGGACTTCAATGTGGACAGGGTAGGGGTCTTGTAAGTGAATTTAGGGAGTTCTGTCCTCTGTCATGGTACTCATGGAAGAAGGCATGGTGGTTATTGTGTGAAAATGTGATAGACAGGTGACGTTGGGGATGTTAGCTGAGCAGAGGGAATGGGAGGTAACACAAAGCTTGATAAAGGAAGGATAAGTATACAGGGAGCATATTTATGTACAGCTTTGATGGTGGTGACAAAGTTTACATTTGTTATATCTCATGGGAAGCCAAAGGAGGCATTCATAGAGGGGACATGTATGATCAGACTGACAGGCAAGGAAATTACAGCAGCATTTTATATGGACTGAACGGGCATAGTCAGTAGCGCAGCCAGGTCCGGAACGCAGGGGGAGCAGCGCTATAAAAAGGCACCTCCCCCTGTACTTACCCGGCGGCGCTCCGGGTCTTCGGCGGCGGGTCCTCACTCACTCCAGGTCTTCAGTGGTACCCACCGCCAAAATGCCGCCAAAGACCCGGAGCGCCGCCGGGTGAGTGCAAGAAGCAGCGCTTAAAAAGAAGCGGCGCCTTTTTTTAACGCTGCTTAAAAAAGGCGCTGCTTCCGCTCACAGGGGGAGCGGCCGCTCCCCCCCGGCTACGCTACTGGGCATAGTGTGTATTTGGGAGGCCATAGAGGAGGTTGCTATATAATGAGGTCCTGAACCAGTGATTTGTCTGTGGGGATGAAAAGAAAGGGCTGATCTTGGAAATTCTGAGGAGGAAGCAGGATTTGAAAATGGCCTTGATATGTGGGGCAAAGGAGAGGGAGGAGTCAGAAATGTCACTCAGGTTGCAGGCCTGAATGTCAGAGAGGATGGTGGTGGTGGTTTCAAGAGTGATAAAGTAGGAAAGTGGAGAAGGTCTGGGAGGGGAGATAAGGAGCTTTGTTTTGATCACATTCAGTGTAAAGTGACAAGACATCCAAGAAATGTCAGAGAGACAAACTGAGATGTGGGACTGGGTGGAGACAGTTTAGTGGTGGAGAGAGATATTTGTAAATCATCAGCATGCAGATAACAGCTGAAGTTGTGTGAGCTGAAGAGATCACCTAAGCACATGGTATAAAGAGACATTAGCAAAGTGCCAAGGACAGAGCCTTGGGGAATCTCAACAGAGAGTGGGTGGGAGAAGAAAGGAGGGAGGGCCCACTGAAAGAGATGCTGAAAGTGCAGTTGGGAAGGAAAACCAGGAGAGGATGGTATTTTCAAAGCCCAGTGAGGATAGGGAGGGAAGAGGATGTAAAAAAGAAGGGAATGGTTAATAGTATCTAAAGCAGCAGAGAAGTTGGGGACGATGAGGATAGAGATGAGACCCTAGTGAGAGTATTTTCATTAGAATGGAAAGGTTAGAAGCCACATTGCAGGACACAGAACTTCACGCTCCCATTCCTGTAATAGACCCATAACCTCTGACTGAGTTACTGAAGTCCTTCAATCATGGTTAAAAGACCTCAAGTTACAGAGAATCCACCATTTACATTAATGTAAACCAGTGGCGTCGCTAGGTTTAGAGCACTCCTAAGACAGAGTTGGAAGAGAGGACTATCGGTTGACTGCACATTCCAACAATAGCAGCAGCAAGGTTAGGGAATCCCCTACTCCATTTGCTTCAGTGGGATGATTCAAAGCCTAGTCAGTTTACTTTTTCATGGCTATTTGTTTTGCATTAAGCAGAAGCACTTTTTTCTATATTTTTTTTAAGTAATGGGGAGAGAGCAGGGAAAAATATATTGAAATATGCTTAGTATGGTGATCTGTGTCCTTGGGGGGGGGGAGGGAACCAGGAATGTTCCTGTTTCTATGGCCTGTCCTGGGGTCCCTGTCACTTTATTAAAAAAAAATAATTAAACATGGATCTGTTCAAAATAGTAAAGTTTTGGTTTAGCTAACCCAATGAAATTGACTGCAGACTCACTGAGCAAATATATATTACATTTGACCACCCTTGCCTCTTACCAGTTCCTCCCAGTGAAGTCTTCCAACCCATACCCAAATCCTTGTACCAGATCTCTCCCTGCAAATAGAGTCCTGTCCACATAAAATCAGAAATACCTTCTTATGCCACACAGTACTGTAAATGGCAAGCTAGCAGCAGGGTAAATGCATTAAAATCAAAGCAATTTTAAATCACTGATTTTAATCATTTAAATCAGCAAGTCCGAAACCTTGATTTAAATCATAGATTTAAGGCCTTGGCTACACTTGCAGATGTACAGCGCTGTGAGTTAAACCCGTCTTCGTACAGCTGAGTAGGGAAAGCGCTGCAGCCTGTCCACACTGGCAGCTGCCAGCGCAGTAACGAGCACTAACGTGGGTACATTTGCGGCACTTGCAGCGGTTTTGGGAGAGGTGCATTATGGGCAGGTATCCCACAGAACACCTCTTCCAATTCTGGCGCCGTGGGTTGTGGGAAGGGGGCGTGGGGTATGGTGCATTCTGGGTCCTGTCCCAACGCCCCGTGATGCATCGCTTCGCATCCCAGCAATCCCTGTGTTTCTGGCCACATTTGTGGCCATCTTTCAACGGTTTCTTTGTAGCGCGATCTGTGCTCCGTTTCGGTCAGCGGGAAAATGGATCCCGACCTGTTGAGCAAAATACTGACGAGTCTCGCCAGCACGTCACGTTTGGCAGTCGAGCTCTTCCTTAAGATCCACAGTGACAGCGAGGAGTCCGACGATGACGATGAAATTGTCACGCGAAACGCATACGACACGAACTTGCTTGTGGCATTCATGGACATGCTATGCACCGTGGAACGCCGCTTTTGGGCTCGGGAAACCAGCACAGAGTGGTGGGATCACATTGTCATGCAAGTCTGGGATGATGAGCAGTGAGTGCAGAACTTTCGGATGAGAAAAGCTACTTTCATGGGACTGTGTGAGGAGCTCGCCCCCGCCCTGCGGCGCAAGGACACGAGATTGAGAGCTGCCCTGACGGTGGAGAAGCGGGTGGCTATTGCAATCTGGAAGCTCGCAACTCCGGACTGCTATCGATCAGTAGCAAACCAGTTTGGAGTGGGAAAGTCGACCGTTGGAATCGTGCTGATGCAAGTTTGCAAGGCCATTAATCGCATCCTGCTCAGAAGGACCGTGACTCCGGGTAACGTGCAGGACATTGTGGCTGGCTTTGAACAAATGGGTTTCCCTAACTGCGGAGGGGCGATAGATGGGACGCATATTCCTATTCTGGCACCACCCCACCTAGCATCCGAGTACATTAATCGGAAGGGGTATTTCTCCATGGTTCTCCAGGCGCTTGTGGATCACCGTGGGCGTTTCATTGACATCAACGCAGGCTGGCCCAGAAAGGTGCATGACGCACGCATCTTTCGGAACACTACCCGGGACAAGGACCACGGCGGCTCTCCCAATAAACCTGCGCAAGCACATTGCCCACGTTCTGGCTGAGACTTTCGAAGAGATTACAGTGGCCTATTTCTCCGATGTGATAGACCACATCAATGCACTCTTCCGCATCTAGGCATGCATGCAGCCCAAACCCTCCTCGCCCAAGGACCCCACACCGAAAAAACTCCTTCCCGAAAATAAAAGCTGCTTACCGCGAACCTGCCCTTCTCTTTTTCTCCCAATGCGTACCGGCCGCTGCGACTGGCTCCCTTCCTCCTGGTTCGAGAACAGCTCCTGGCTGCATGCACCCAGGGAGTCAGGGGTGTCTCCCCCACCCACAGCACCCTCGCTCCTGTTTTCTTCAACCCCCTCCTCCTCCTCCTCTCCCTCCTCCTCCTCATCCCGCTCTCCCGTGTCCACGGTGGTGCACGGGTGGGTCACCCCCAAGTATTGCATCCAGCTCTTTGTAGAATCGGCAGGTTTTGGGGGGAGCACCTGTTTGCCTCGCGGCTTTGCAGTACGCACTCCGCAGCTCTTTTACTTTTATCCTGCACTGCATTGCGTCCCGGTTATGGCCCCTTTCAATCATGGCCCTTGATATCTGGCCGAAAGTATCGAAATTCCTCCAGCTGGATCGCAGCTGGGACTGGATCGCTGTTTCCTCCCCCCAAACAGCGATGAGGTCCAGCAACTCGCCATTGCTCCATATTGGGGCTCGTCTGGCACGTGGAGGCATGGTTACCTGGAAAGATGTGCTGAGAGCACTCCACGCCTGGCTGAGCAAACAGGAAGGGGATATTTAAAATTCCAAGGGAATTTAAAGGGTTGGAGTGGCGCTTGGTCACCTGAGGCCAGGGCAGTAGAGTGCTAATTGATGACCAGAGTGGCTAGAACCGGCATTGTGGGATACTTCCGAATACTTCTGGAGGCCAATAACAGCGCATTGGGTGGCCACACTGTAGCCGCAGCGCACCAGCAGCAGCGCAACAAACGTTATTCCTCTCGGGGAGGTGGAGTACATGCAGCGCTGTACCTGAGGAGATGCAGCGCTGCACGTGCCTTGCGAGTGTAGCCAGTTAGTGAGTTACAGCGCTGCAGGCAGTTTTATTGCGCTGTAACTTGTGAGTGTAGCCAAGGCCTTAAATTGTGATTTGCGTTTGTTCTTTGTAGTTATTTGCCAAAAGAAAGATTGATTCTCATTAGTAACAACGAAAATATATTGATTTGCAACTAACTATAGTCTTTAAGTTAAATTTGGTGCTGCTTTTTGCTAACCAGGAAGATGAACTCTAACTATACACATTTTATTTAAGCAATTATGTAGTTTAATTTACATTTATTTGGATTCTTAATTTTTCCACTTCTGTTATGTTAGAAAATGGTGAATGATGCATTTCTTATTTACTAGATGATAAATTTTTTACTTGTAGTTTGTGTCAAGTGCTATTAGATGGAAGTTTAAATTCAATTACAAATGCACAAAAAAGAGCATTTTATTTTTTTATTAAATACAACTACCTTAAAAGTTTATAATACATAAGAAAGAGTTTATCAAAAAGTTCATCAAAAGATGTTTTGCATTTAAAATTAACTGATTTATTAAACAAAAGTAGTATTGCCTGTATTTAGTGAGTTGAACTGATTACTTCTGGTCACCATGCCCTTCAAGATTTTAGAATTGCCCATAGCTCTCATCCTCATATACCTAGTTTTTATTCATAGCTTGGGAGAGGAAAACAAGCTTTCCTGCCTTTTCAATTCCCATCCATAACAATACCTGGGTTCTTAACGTTTGAATGAACTAGTCATTGAACTGAATTAGTTGAATGAGCTGAAATGAAGAAAATATCTCTACCCCTGCAGAAGAGGCTACTGCTGTTGAAAACAGGTTTAGTACTTCAACAAGCTCTGTTTACAGTGCTTAACCAGTGACTTCCACCAGTTTAATGGTTCCAATTTCTTTAAAATTTGGCAGCAAATATGTACTGCTTAATATTATTTTTTTACATTTAATACAAATGATCTAAATATATTATAATGAATGTAGGCCTTAACATAAGTTGTCAGTTTCAAATTTAATTTTAGAAGTTTATTTTTTAAAGAAAAATGTGTTTCAATTTAAATAAAAATATTATTTAAATTTTAAAAATTGGATTTCTTTTTAAAGTGATTGATTTTTATCCACCCTGGCTGGCAGGCAGTTCATCTGCTTTCCTCTCTCTCCCCCCCCCCAAAAAAAAGAAAGAAAGAAAAGGGGTGCAGTAGTATCAGCCTGAGTAGATAGTCATGCTGCTTCCCATCTGCTACAAACCAGATGAGCATCAGATTGTGGCAGGGTATAGGAGGACAAAAAGGAACTTCTTGGTGGAGCCTGTGAGGAGCAAGGAAGAGGGGAAATAAAGGACCGAAAGGATGAATATAGCAGGTAGTATAAGGGGTCAAGGAGGTTGAGAGCCAAAGAAAGCAGAGGAAAGGGGAAGTAGACTGAATGAGCGCAGAAGGAATGCTAAGAAGAGACTCTGAAAAGGGAAGTGACACATATAATATGTTGCCCAGCCCATTCCCACAGCTGCCAGAACACTCCCACACATGCTTACCTGACTCCAACCATAACTAGCCCCACAGTGGGTGTCCTGGTGTTTTATGTTGCAATTCCATCCACCCACCCACATGGTCCCCATTATTGTAGTATCTGAGACCCTCACAGTCTTTAATGTATTTATCCTCGCAACACCCCTGTGAGGAAAGGAGGTGCTGTTATCCCCATTTTACAAATGGGGAAATGAGGGACAGAGAGATTAAGTGACTTGCCCAAGGCACACAGGAAGGCTGTGGTGCAGCAGGGAATTGAACACAGGCAAGAAACGACTGGAACATCCTTCCTCTCATCTGGTCACTGTAAATGTTAAGTTTGCACAGAGATGGCTAGACAGGTGGTACTGGTTCTTCTTGTTTCCAATGGCTACTTTTCATTACAGACTGCTAAAAATACATTGGAAAGTCAATAGAAGCCACCAGTGCTCAGCATCTCTGATGATTAGTTTACCTTTATTTAAGAACTAAACTTTAAGCAACTTGTTTAGAAAATTTTGGCCATTAAAATACTGTCCTATTTTTACCTTTCTCCATAAGCAATTGTTGTAGCTGCCATTGCTATGTCTTATGGGATCGAGGTGGACTGCACATTAATAAATAGGAGGGGAAAGTGGTCAGTGTAATCATGAATGGGAGTGGCAATGATTCCTGAGCACACCGACTTTAGTCGGCGCCGGTGGGCGCTCGCATCCCAGTCCCCCCAACTCCACCCCCAGCCCCGCCCCAACTCCACCCCCAGCCCCACCCCTTCCCCAAATCCCCGTCCCCGCCTCCTCCCCCGGGGAAAAATTGGTGGGTGCTGGGCACCCACCGGCGCCTCCCCGCCGGCCCCCTCACCCACGCCCAAGTCGAGCTGTGTGGCGGGGGGCTGCGGGGGAAAGCGCAGCGGGGCAGTACCTCGGGGGAGGGGTATAGGAAGGGCCATACCCCTCCCCCGAGGCGCCGCCCCGCCGCACAGCTGAGAGGTGGGCGGCTGGGCTAAAAAAAGCTGCGGCTTTTCGGCAGGAGGCGCCTCCCGGAAGGTGAGTTGGGCGCGGGTGGGGGGCCGGCATTCCCCGTGGGTGCTCCAGCCCCGGAGCAGCCCCGGAGTCGGCGCCTATGCCTGAGCAAGCATTTTTTAAAGATGTGGTCCATGTAATAGTGCAAATGTGAGAATCTCTACAATAATCCCCAGTTTCCATAAAATCAGACATCAATATATTTATTTTTATTTGGATTAACCGGAGAACGAATCACTAGTCTAAACTTAGTTCAGTCCATTGATCAGGATGGAATATTGTACAGTTTATATATATTTGGTACTGCCTTAATATGTATTGTTGTGGATGAGACTTAAATGATTGTTCTTCACTAAGTAATGCTGTAGGATGGGTATTGTTGTAAATGAAATTGTCGAGGCGCTCTGCATTTTGATAAGGGCCCTTTCAAAAAGGGTAAATCTAAATATCTAAATAAATAAGCTCTTTGGGGGCAAAGACCATCTTTTTGGTGTGTTTGTACAGTGCGTAGTGCAGTGGGCTTCTGGGTACTACCACAATAAAAATAATAAAATATAATAAATGAAATTTACTTTATTTTAAAAAATCTCCTAGGTTGATGGCTTCTGCAACAAGTTTGGCAGCAGAGAAATTTTAGAGCCAAGTTGTAACTCCCCAAAGAGAAAGCGGAAAATAGTACATTGATTAGAAGATAAGTAATAGACTTTCTGTACAAGAGGACATCTGATCATTTCCCCAAATTATGTGTATAACATGGTACTCGTGAGAGCATGAATACTGTTTGGAGAGCAGACTGAATACAGAAAATAAAATGAAAAAAAAATCCAGATACTGAGCATTTGGAAAATATGACACTGATGTATTTATGCGACCTTTTCATGGAGAGCTGTGCTGAAGTCAAAGAGGGGATTTTGGTTTCCTTCATTAAAAGCTTATTAAATGAAGAAATAGGACAGTCGTTGTTTTGCTTCAATAGTTGGGGGTCAGAGTGGTGGGTCTGATCTCCTCAGAATATTAATGTCTGCCTTCAGCTGAGGGAAATGAGCCGTCACTTGAGTTAGCTGCAGCTTTATGTGCTCGTCACTAGGGATCCCCATATGTCCTGGGATCTTCAGCAGTCGGAAATGGCAGAACTCCCTTGTAGAGAGCAGAGGCTCTCATTAGTATTCATAACAAGTAGCTCAGCTGAATCTGCCCAGAGCAAGTCTGTTTAATGTTGATCAGCTGTCCATCTGATAAATTGAATTGATATGGACATTTCCTCCAAGGGCTGCCCTGACAATGACAGCAGGAGCATCCGGATGTCTTGTTAGTCTTTTTTTTTATCGGTGCTTGAAATATTGTTAACCCTTTGGTATACCCAAGGCTAGAATATGTATACTACCGTGTCAATCGTGTGGCTATGTATACAGAAACATTTTCTCCCTTGCCTCTTTGAGAAACAATGTCAGGCTTGAAGTTTGTTGCCTAAATGGTGAATGCTTGGTCCCCTGCTGTGTCTCTCAAAAGTAACACTTCCCTGAATGAAGCAAAATAGTGAATAATAAATAATGTCATCTTTTAAACCTGTTTAATTGAATCATTTTTGTTCTATGGTAATAAATATAATGGAAGCCTCAGTTCACCTCCCTCCGTCACTCTACTTTCTCTCCTGCTGTTATGCTGCAGCAGAAATCTAACCTAAGCATGGATCAGTATGGGTGGGTAGGGTAATTTATTTACAGAATACATCAGTGCTGAACCCTTTTCTTTGGGAATAAGTATGGAGAACCTAACAGGGCTCTGTGCAGGGATACAGTTTAATTTTATGTTTGGTATCTAAGGCCTTGATCCTGCAAACACTTGAATACATACATAACTTTACTCATGTGAGTCGTTTTCATTTGTCAGTGGAAGTACTTAAGTAAGTAAAGTTGTGATTGTGCTACCTAAATTGCAAGATTAGGGCCTAAAAGTGCACCAATTTTATGAATTGCAAACTGTGAAATTAACGAATGGTTTACTGCTTTGCTGCTTGAATGGTGGTGTTCTTCTTTCTCTCTTGCTTGCATTCAGTTATGCCTGCTTCACATGTCATGATTCTAGCATAGGCTCAGGTGTCTGGTCTCCTTGAAATCAGATTAATTGCCAAACATGACCACTTCAGAAAAAAAAATCCTTTATCTTCTTCTTTTTATTTCATACTTCAACCTAGAAGGTCAGGTAAGCACTCTCTGAAAGAGAAGCAGGTGCCACTGCTGTTTATAGATTGCCAACCCTTAGCCAGTAATCAAAGTGTAATTTTCTCCTTTCTGTGGGTTGACTTGGATATGTGATCAGCTTCCCCTAAGCATTCCTTACACTCTGATATTGGGCCACCAGATTTAACATTATTTTGTTCCTACAGCTGTTACATCATTTCTCCTTCTCCAAAACTGAAAAGTGCCATAGGAAGGGGAGCCATATAGAAAAATAAAATACTTCTCTTTCCGTGCAGGGATTGGCGCCTCCTATATTGAGCCTAGTAGAATATATCAGAATGAGAAATTGACTTGTAAAATTATCCAAGTAAAATGTAATCTACCATTGTGCTGCACAGAGGAATGTAGATAATCTCCACAGTTTCTACTAAACAGATCAACTTAGTTTCAACATCAAATGTAATTTGCCCACTGCTTGTCCATTAGAAAATCTGGCCCCATTATTGAAATGTGAGAAGGTATCCTACTATTAATCCCCCTCCCCCAGTCAAGGAAGCAGTCATTTATTGCAGCACTTTTCTAATGCTCAGCTAGTTTTTAATCCAATCCTGACCTCTCGTTCCTTCACCACTATGAGTACACTATGGTTGGTTTCCTTAATAGTTTCTTGTAAGAGACATTGTCAAAATCTTTAAAAATATTTTAAAAAATGTTGACTAGTTACCTGTTTTAATTTTTGAGAAAGTTAATAAAATAAACCTGAGAGGAAGAGTTTTTTTCCCTTCAGAAGCTGTGAGGATTTGACCCAATCATGCTATACTTGCCCAGGTAATATCATACTCTCTCTAATTACTGCTTGTGAACTGCGATTTCTAAAGATTTATGGAGAAGCAACAATTATAAAACATTCTTGTGTAGATGAGGAACTGTAGAATGGCTTTTTATCAAACATCTGCATTGTGTTTGGCTTCAAAAATAAATCTCTTATCTTTGCTTTAAGTCAAAGAAGTCTGGCAGAGATTACAGAGCTGATCCACACTGCCTTCCTGGTGCATCGTGGGATAGTAAACACTGGTGAGCTGAAGTCCTGTGATGGCCTACTGAAGGACATGCAGTTTGGAAATAAAATAGCTGTCCTGAGTGGAGACTTTCTTCTAGCAAATGCTTGCACAAGCCTAGCCCAGCTACAGAATACTAAGGTAAAAAATGTTTCTATTAGTCTAATAAGTAACAGGTCTGATTGTTAGATAACCACTGAACAGATAAGTCTGAATTGGGACATCCTTTCACTGTAAAAATTGGCACAATTCTATTGTATGTGCAGATAGATTGACAGCTGGATGTTGCTCCAGGTACATCTACCACAATATTACAGAAATGTTATCACTGCTAACGCTTCAGTATCTGTCCTGAAGCAGTGATGCCATAGGTAGTAGTGGATTAAAAGACAGGCTGGTGAATTAACATACATATGCCGCTGTGTCTTCAAGACATGTAGGAGTACAGTACATCTCTGTCCACCTGCCAGGTGAAGTTCAAAACATATTTAGTTGATTATTTAGTTTTATATTGTTCTTTTTTTGAAGGGGAGAATGGATTCTGTTTGTTTTACATTTAGGGGATTCTTCGGGATTTTTCAATTTTTGTCTGCACAGGTGTGATTTGCCTTTTTGCTATTAGTAAAATTTTGTTAGACATCCAAACAGCTTTGGGCATGGAATGCTCTGTGAACAAAAATGCATTATCCCTTTAAACAACAACTGCAGTCATTTTGCTCAGCCCAGCTGTCTGAAAGTTTACAAGATAGGAGGTGTTTATCATTATGAATAAACTGGGATGTGTGTGTATATGTACATATATATGTATTTGTATGTGTGTGAAAAGGATATATTTATGCACTACGTAAAAACCAGTACTGTCACATGGGTGTAATTTGTAAAGTGGAAAAAAAACCCAAATGGTTGAGAACTTAAAAATTGTATATAACAGACTGTGAATCCGAGTGATTATTGAACCTGGTAATATTCTAAACAAAAAGAGTTCTCAACTATGCTATCAGGCTGTCTGGAGTGGCTCATGAACGTGAGTGCCAACTTCAGGGCAGACTGTTACAAACCAGGGCACAAACCCCAACTGGTTGCGAGTTCTATACTTAGATTTCTCCAGCCAAGTATCAAATGTGAGCCCCATAACAGCCTTAACATGGATTCACAGATAATTCCCTTGGGCGCTCCTTCTGTCTTGCCATCCAGCCAAAATTGTCTTTGTGATAGATGGTCCCTTACACCAAAAATCACAATAATATTCAGGTTACTCCCAGTCCAAAGGACCAGTCACTTACCCCAGGTCAGTTGTACCTCAGATTGCACACCAAAGACAATGCTTGCAGCCAGTCCTATAATAAATTAACTAAAAATGTATTAACTGAAAAAAGAAATGAGTTATTTATAATGTTAAAACAGGTAAACATGCACACACACAAATGAGTCAGTGTCTTACATTTCAAAGATGATAGAAGCTGATGTAATATGCAAGCTCTATATGTCTTGTAAGGCTCACCCAAACTGAACAGCTAGGGATCTCTTGCTTATGCTTTAGACACAACAAATCCCACATCTTGGCTGGGGGTTAGACTAAATGACCCTTGCAGTCCCTTATGAACCTATGATTCTATGATTCTAAGTCTAGCCCTCTCCCTGAAGTCCAAGCAGCAATTTCTTCTTCTCAGGGATTTTTATTTCATTTCCCCCAGAGCTCAAACTGATAGGATGAGTCCATCTCCACATCTCCTCTTCATGGATGTGGGAGGAGCAATCTACAAAGTCTTTTGTCCGCTGATGTTCTGTAATGACTTGTCTAGTGTCTATGGGCCTTCTTTTGTTGAAGAGGAGATAACACCTCTTGTGGTAAACTAGCATTTCACTCTTGGGAATGCTTCTTTCCTGACTGGGGGAATTTACAGTTTTAGAGCAAACACTTTTATAGTTACAGAGCAAACACTTAGATATTAGCTTATAACATAGGGTACAGATGTTATAAGTAAGGCTGCGAGTCTGTCACAGAGGTCACGGAAGTCATGGATTCTGTGACTTTCTAGCACCTCCATGACTTCTGCAACAGCTGGTGTGGCTGACCTGGGGACTGCATGAGCAGCTCGGACAGCCCCTTGGCTAGCGGCACCAACCACTGCAGGGGCAGTCTCGGGCCACCACCCTCCCACCGCAGCTGGAGCAGCATGAGTTTGGGTGTGGGAGGGGGCTCAGGGCTGGGGCAAGGGGTTGGGGCACAGGAGGGGGTGAGGGCTTTGGGAAGTGCTTACCTTGGGGGGGATCCCCGGAAGCAGCGACATGTCCCTCGTCTCCTAAGCGGAGGTGCGGCCATGTGACCCTGCCCGCTGCCTCTGCCCGCAGGCACTGCCCCCAGAGCTCCCATTGGCCATGGTTCACAGCCAATTGGAGCTGGTGCTTCTGGGGAGCCGCGTGGAGCCAAGTAGGGAGCCTGCCAGCCCGCCAACCCCTTCCGCCACCGCCCCCTCCCCAGCACCAGCGGGGGTCCCGGGCTGCTGCCCACAATCCTCCTCCCCCCCAAGTACCCCCGACACCCCTGGCCACCTGCTTCAGAGCACCCAAGTTTTAGTTAGGAGTATGCAGTACAAGTCATGGACAGGTCACGGTCCGTGAATTTTTGTTTACTGCCTGTGACCTGTCCATGACTTTTACTAAATATACCCGTGACTTAGGGTAGGTCTATACTTACGCGTCCGGTCGGAGGCGCGCGATCGATGTTCTGGGTTCGATTTATCGCGTCTTGTCAAGACGCGATAAATCGAACCAGGAAGTGCTCCGTCGTCGACGCTGGTAATCCAGCTCGACGAACGGAGTAGGCGGAGTCGACGGGGGAGCCTGCGCGCCGCGTGTGGACCCCGGGTAAGTGCTTTTTCATTCGAACTAAGGTACTTCGACTTCAGCTACGTTATTCACGTAGCTGAAGTTGCGTACCTTAGTTCGACAGGGTGGGATAGTGTAGACCTGGCCTAAAACATCGCCTTAATTATAAGTAAGATTAACAGATGCAACAACTCTCAAGTGTTTCATAAAGTCTAAACACATTTTTTATAAATCTAATACCTGTTTTAACAATACCGTTGCATAGGTAAGCCAGAGGGTTTGCATCTATGCATTTGTCAGTGTTCAGTGAGGCGTAGGGACCTTGGCATAAGCTGGCAACTGGTCTGTCAGCATCACGTCCTTCTAATTGTTTCACACTGACTCAACAGACATTCTAGGCTTCAGAGTGACAGTCTTGGAATCTTACTATATAGGTACACAAGAAAGTATAATTAGCTATCTATCCACTATTATATATAATAAAAATGTAAATCAAAT
Source organism: Chelydra serpentina (assembly GCA_037349315.1). NCBI lineage: Eukaryota > Metazoa > Chordata > Testudines > Chelydridae > Chelydra > Chelydra serpentina. The sequence continues at coordinate 55,121,070 of JBAIAC010000010.1, forward strand.
ATTTCCACAATGTTAAGTTATAATAACATTTGCTATTTCTGAGCCTAATGATTTTGTTCTGTTTAGCGTCTTATTCTGCACCTTCTGCATACCCATGGTATCTAAATGTGCATGGTACTTGACTGATGTCATTTGTAACACTAGATGAGTTCAATATAAGAGACGGTAAATCAACTTCCAACCTGCTTGACTACTGGTTTAAATTATCTAAGAAAAAAATGTAATATTAAATATTGAGAAAATACTTTCTTTAACTTTTTACAGTGTTTTTTATTATTAAACTATTATATAAATCAGTTTGGAAACCGATTTAACATGATTATACTTGTTTTGTATCTATTAAGGATTAATTCTTCAGCATTTCAGGAGATCCTGAATGAGGTCCACACTGCAAATCAAAGGAGAATTTAACCCTAAATAAACCTAGCTTTTAACTCAAACTGAGGGAAAACTTTGAGGAAAGAAATAAATCATTAAGTATGCCAGCAATAAAGTCTAGTCCCTTAAGATTTGCCAGGTATCAAACCTACTGTAAATTGAAGCACAAATACCAGAGAGATGCTTTATTTTTCAAGAAATCATTATACTGCACGTCTGAAAATTCTGCCAAAACATTTTAACACTTTAAAAAAAAAATTCTAACATCTAAATAGTGTCATAGCTTCTACATGCTATAAGTAGGATACCACCATGGAAACTGATTTGATTTACTAAATTATTCTCTCATTCTTCCAACCCTACTGGAAAAGTTAGAAAATTTTAAGACACGCTATAGCAATATCTTGACATGTGCCATGATTTAAACATACCACATTTATTCTTTTGAAAGTGGTTAAGTTTCAGTTCTGTGCAACTATTTTTAGGAGTGTGAAATAGCCATGACTTCTTGCTTCATAATGTTTTGTGTTCTTTGCAGGGCTGTTGATTAATTGCAGTTAATTCATGTGATTAACTCAAAAAAATTAATTGTGATTAAAAGTTAAATGGGATTAATCACACTTTTAATCACACTGTTAAACAGAATACTAATTTAAAATTTATTAAATATTTTTGGATGTTCTTCTACATTTTCAAATACATTGATTTCAATTACAACACAGAATACAAAGTGTACAGTGCTCACTTTATTTTTTATTACAAATATTTGCCCTGTAAAAATGATAAAAGAAATAGTATTTTTCAATTCACCTCATACAAGTTCTGTAGTGCAATCTCTTTATCATGAAAGTGCAACTTCCAAATGTAGATTTTTTTTTGTTACATAACTGCACTCAAAAACAAAACAATGTAAAACTTTAGAGCCTACAAATCCACTCAGTCGTACTTCTCATTCAGTCAATCGCCCAGAAAAACAAGTTTGTTTACATTTATGGGAGATAATGCTGCCACTTCTTATTTACAATGTCACCTGAAAGTGAGAACAGCCATTCGCATAGGACTTTTGTAGCCGGCATTGCAAGGTATTTACATGCCAGATATGCTAAACATTCATATGCCCCTTCGTGCTTCAGCCACTATTCCAGAGGAAAGAATGAGGAGTACTTGTGGCACCTTAGAGACTAACAAATTTATTTGGGCATAAGCTTTCGTGGGCTATAGCCCACTTCATCAGATGCATAGAATGGAACATACAATAGGAAGATGTATAATACAGAGAACATGAAAAGGTGGAAGTTGTCATACCAACTCTAAGAGGCTAATTAAGATGAGCTATTAGCAGCAGGAGAAAAAAAACTTTCGTAGGGATAAACAGGGTGGCCCATTTCAGATAGGTGGCAAGAAGGTGTGAGTAACAATAGGGGAATACTTAACATGGGGAAATGGATTCAATTTGTGTAATGACCCAGCCACTCCCAGTCTTTATTCAAGCCTAAGTTAATGGTATCCAGTTTTCAAATTAATTCCAGTTCAGCAGTTTCTCATTGGAGTCTGTTTTTGAAGTTTTTTGGTTGAAGAATTGCCACTTTTAAGTCTGTAACTCAGTGACCAGAGAGGCTGAAGTGTTCTCCTACTGGTTTTTGAATGTTATGATTCCTGATGTCAGATTTGTGTCCATTTATTCTTTTGCGTAGAGATTGTCCGGTTTGGCCAATGTATGTGGCAGAGGGGCATTGGTGGCGCATGATGGCATATATGCTTACATGCTGATGATGCTCATTAAAAAAAGGTGTTAATTAAATTTGTTACTGAACTCCTTGGGGGACAATTGCATGTCTCCTGCTCTGTTTTACCCGCATTCTGCCATATATTTCATGTGATAGCAGTCTCGGATGATGACTCAGAACATGTTGTTCGTTTTAAGAACACTTTCACTGCAGATTTGACAAAACACAAAGAAGATAGCAATGTGGGATTTCTAAAGATAGCTACAGCACTCAACCCAAGATTTAAGAATCTGAAGTGCCTTCCAAAAACTGAGAGGGACGAGGTGTGGAGCATTCTTTCAGAAGTCTTAAAAGAGCAGCACTCCAATGCGGAAACTACAAAACCTGAAGCACCAAAAAAGAAAATCAATCTTCTGTTGGTGGCATCTGACTCAGATAATGAAAATGAACGTGCATTGGTTGGCACCACTTTGGATCATTATCGAGCAGAACCCGTCATCGGCATGGATGCATGTCCTCTGGAATGGTGGTTGAAGTATGAAGGGACATATGAATCTTTAGTGCATCTGGCACGTAAATATCTTGTGACGCCAGCTACAACAGTGCCATGCGAATGCCTGTTCTTACTTTCAGGTGACATTGTAAACAAGAAAAGGGCAACATTATCTCCTGCAAATGTAAACAAACTTGTTTGAATGATTGGCTGAACAAGAAGTAGGACTGAGAGGACTTATAGGCTCTAAAGTTTTACATTGTTTTATTTTTGAGTGAAGCTATTATTTTGTACATAATTCGAGTATGTAAGTTCAACTTTCATGATAAAGATATTGCACTACAGTACTTGTATTTGGTGAATTGAAAAATACTATTTCTTCTGTTTTTTACAGTGAAAATATTTGTAATAAAAATAAATATAAAGTGAGCACTGTACACTTTTTATTCTGTTGTAATTGAAATCAATATATTTGAAAATGTAGAAAATATCCAAAAATATTTAAATAAATGGTATTCTATTATTTAACAGTGCGATTAATCATGCAATTAATCGCGATTAATTTTTTTAATCGCTTGACAGCCCTAGTTCTTTGCAAGAAAAAATAAAAGTGATGGTATTGTTCTTTGTGGCAGTTAGTGGCTAAATAAATTGGCTTATAGGAAGAGAAACATGGAATATACTGTATACAATACTGACCGTGATAAGATTACAACCTCTATCTAGGCATGTATATCTGTTTCAGTAATTAAAACTGTTGTATGCATTGTAATTTAAACTTAAGCATGTTAGTTTAATTTAAACCATTACTACTGAACTAATTTTATTGTGCTGTTAGATTCTTGTCTGAGCTTCCGTATGATGCGTTTATCTCTGTACTTCTCTCGGGGTTTACAATTAGATGTAAATTTCTGCAGTCATAATGAAATGCAGAGCTATTTTATAATTGCCAAGGGTAAAATTAGCAAAGTCAATTATTTTCCCTTAGGCTTTTCCCTGTAGATATTAAAAGGCTGTGTAAGGTAATTGCCTTAGGTAACACTTTGATTTTTAAATAACATTAGGTATAGGAATTGTTGTTAATCCTGTAGTAATTTCCCCCCTCTTGCTACTGTTGTAGCATATCACTGTAGTGATGTTAACAAGATTCAGGACTAAAGGAGGGAAGTCCTTGAAATGTTATTTTTAACTAATGCTCATGCTTCTCATTCACATGTTTTCAAGTGTTGTGATGCAGAAGAGTCATTTAAATCTTTTTTTACCACTTCAGGGTACAAGAACCTTGAACTAAAGATATCTTGAAATGCCAGCTGTGAAGCCATAAATTGCATGACCTCCTCCAAGATAGATTGCGCTGTGCTGGGTTAATGTAAAACATCATTGTCCATCACAATGATGGGGGCAAGCCAGGGTCATCTACATTCTTGTTGTTTGAGCATGCAAACATGCAGAATAACTTGAAAAATATTAGGAAATGGAAGGAAGCATTATAATTTTCTATATTCCGGTATACAATTGCAGGTTACTCTCAGGCCATATTTCAGTTATTTTTTTCTAGACTTTTTCATAATTGATATAGACCGTAATGATTAAAATAAAATGCTACGGGACAGTCATAACTTCATTATTTTTGTCATTAAAGCATAATTATCAGTTGGTTCATCTAATAAGTGATTTTAGATTAACACGATAAATATTTTATTACATCTTTACCATTGTATAGAACTGCATGTGAATCTGATCAGACCATGGCATATTTACAGTTCTTGAATGCAGTCATTGTTGGGTCTCATTATTTAACTCGTATCACTTTCTGGGATTTAAAAATATATGTACTCCATGTAAGGGGTGGCTTCTCTTGACCTTTAACATCGGATATGCTTTTTGTCATAGGAGTAAATCCTGCAACTGTAGGACTCTGATCTCTGTCAGTTGTCCTGTTATGTTTAATGTCAGCATGTGGTACCTCTTGTGTTTAAAAAACAAAAAACTGAGTAACTGTGAATGGTACTTTATGGATTGTTGGACGGGCTATGGATTAGTACATTAATAGAAATGCTCTACATTAATTTGGATAATATATGCATCTTGATTTCACAAAAGTTTCAAAGTTTTCAGAGAATGCATTAGTATTGCTCATTCAGGAATGTATCTTCTTTCTCCTCATTTTAAAATGTTAACTCTCTTGTGTATCCAAAGACGAAATGCCCACAGTTTCACTTATGACTGAATACATTTTTCACATAATAATAAAACCTAGCTCTGCGGTTTCACTTTTCATCAGCAGATCTCAAAGTGCTCTACAAAAGAGGTCAGTATCATGGTACCAGACCTGTGTAATTCTGCAATCATTTATACTGTATGAAAATCTGAAATACATGTTTCAGAGTAGGGTGATCAGACGTCCCGATTTTTGACCATGTGTCCCGCGTCCCGACCGATGGTCCATGTGTCCCGATTTTCAGTCTTCTTCGTGGTTTGTTTGTTTGTTTGTTTGTTTTTTGCTCCACAGCTTCCGGCGGCAGAGGCTTCCGGCGGCAGAGGCTTTCCATTTTTTTGTTTGTTTTTTTTTCTCAACAACTTTGGCTGCAGAGGCTCTTCCGGTTTTGTTTTGTTTTGTTTTTTTGGTGGGAAGTCCCGATTTTCAGGTCTTCTCATCTGGTCACCCTATTTCAGAGTAGCAGCCGTGTTACTCTATATCCGCAAAAAGAACAGGAGTACTTGTGGCACCTTAGAGACTAACAAATTTATTTGAGCAGGGCTTTCATGGGCTACAGCCCACTTCATCGGATGCATCGAATGGAACATACAGTAAGAAGATATATATACATGCCATACCAACTCTAAGGGTACGTCTACACTACAGAATTAGGTCGAAATTATAGAAGTCGATATATTAAAACCCGAATTAATGGAATCGATTGTGTGTGTCCCCACTAAAGAGCATTAAGACCATGAGGTCGATTGACTGTGTCCACAGTAGCGAGACTAGCATCGACCTTCGAAGCATTGCATTGCGGGTAGCTATCCCACAGTTCCCGCAGTCTCCGCCGCCCATTGGAATTCTGGGTTGCAATCCCAAAGCCTGATGGGGCAGAAAACAATGTCGCTGGTGGTTCTGGGTACATGTCATCAGGCCATCAAACGTCCCTCCCTCCCTCCTTGAAAGCAATCTTTTTTGCGCCTTGTCTCCGGGGTTTCCATGTTTGCTACGGAAGCCTGCTCAGCTCACAATTACCGTACATCTCCAGCGTACGCCTTCACATTAGGTCTAGTGGAGATTCAGTCACGGTATAATACGAGCAGAGGGATAGCTCAGCGTTCTGAGCGTTGGCCCGCTAAACCCGGGGTTGCGAGTTCAATCCTTGAGGGGGCCATTCCGCCTGAGGCTGGTAGTCGCAGGACTGCACAGCATAAGCTCCTTGCCTTCTAGCTGCAGATCGTGCAATATGCCATAAATGGTTGTGGTCACGGGACCATATAGCAGAAGCTCCTTGCCTTCTAGCTGCAGATGGTGCAATATGCCATAAATGGTTGTGGTCGCAGGACCATACAGCAGAAGCTCCTTGCCTTCTAGTTGCAGATCGTACAATATGCTTGAAATTACTGTGCTCCTGGCCGGCGGCCTTTGGTGTGGCTGGCCGGGGGCGCTTTTTTACGTTTTCTTTAAGGGAGATTCAGCACTGCCTGGAACACGGGCAGAGGGATAGCTCAGCGGTATGAGCGTTGGCCCACTAAACCCGGGGTTGCGAGTTCAATCCTTGAGGGGGTCAGGAGAGCTTATTGTAGCATCTGCAGCTGGAAGGAAAGGCGCCTAACCCTTGCTCACCGCATATTGTACTATCTGCAGCTAGAAGGAAATGAGCCTAACCCTTGCTCCCCCCTCCCTCCGTGAAAGCACCTGAGGGGGGAGCGAAAAATCCTTTCGCGCCTTTTTTCATGCGGGCGCCATATTGCTGACACCATTGTTATCCACCCGCCGCTTCTGCTCCCACTCTGCTGTCCTGCAAACAGCGTACCAGGGGAAGCATGGAGCACGATCAGATCACCGCAACTGTTATCGCCGTTATGAACACCACGCGCATTGTCCAGGAGTATATGGAGAACGAGAACCGGGAGCTGCTAGAGCAACAGGAGGCGAGGACGGGACAGCATCAGCCTGAGGACAGTGATGAGGACATGGAGACAGACCTCTCTCAAAAAAGGCCCCCCCGCAAGGTGGACATCATGGTAGTAATGGGGCTCGTTGATACAGTGGAATGCCGATTCTGGGCCCGGGAAACAAGCACAGACTGGTGGGACCACATAGTGCTGCAGGTCTGGGATGAATCCCAGTGGCTGCGAAACTTTCGCATGCGTAAGGGCACTTTCATGGAACTTTGTGAGTTGCTTTCCCCTACCCTGAAGTGCCAGAACACCAAGATGAGAGCAGCCCTCACAGTAGAGAAGCGACTGGCGATAGCCCTGTGGAAGCTTGCAACGCCAGACAGCTACCGGTCAGTCGCGAATCAATTCGGAGTGGGAAAATCTACAGTGGGGGCTGTTGTCATGCAAGTAGCCAGGGCGATCACCAAGCTGCTTGTACCAAGGGTTGTGAGTCTGGGAAATGTGCAGCTCATACTGGATGGCTTTGCAGCAATGGGGTTCCCGAACTGTGGAGGGGCGATAGACGGAACCCATATCCCTATCTTGGCACCGGACCACCAAGCCAGCGAGTACATAAACTGAAAGGGTTACTTTTCAATAGTGCTGCAAGCACTGGTGGATCATAAGGGACGTTGCACCAACATCAACGTGGGATGGCCGGGAAAGGTACATGACGCTCGCATCTTCAGGAACTCTGGTCTGTTTCAGCTACTGCAGCAAGGGACTTTCTTCCCAGACCAGAAAATAACCGTTGGGGATGTTGAGATGCCCATAGTTATCCTTGGGGACCCAGCCTACCCCTTAATGCCGTGGCTCATGAAGCCATACACAGGTAGCCTGGACAGTAGTCAGGACCTTTTCAACTATAGGCTGAGCAAGTGCAGAATGGTGGTGGAGTGTGCATTTGGCCGTTTAAAGGCTCGCTGGCGAAGTTTATTAACTAGGTTAGATCTCAGCGAAAACAATATTCCCATTATTATTATTGCTTGCTGTGCGCTCCACAATATCTGTGAGAGTAAGGGGAGACGTTTATGGCGGGGTGGGAGGTTGAGGCAAATCGCCTGGCCACTGGTTATGCGCAGCCAGACACCAGGGCTATTACAAGAGTACAGCAGGGTGCGTTGCGCATCAGGGAAGCTTTGAAAACCAGTTTCATGAATGGCCAGAATGCTGTGTGAAAGTTCTGTTTTTCCCCAGTAATGAAAAGCCCCGCCCCTTCATTCACTCTACTTCCCTTTACCCAAACCGCCCTGCCCTCCCCCCCTCGATCACCGCTTGCAGAGGAAATAAAGTCATTGTTGCTTAAAAATCATGCATTCTTTATTAATTCGTAAAACACAGAGGGGGGACTATGGGGGTAACTGACGCAGTCTCCCGGGATAGGTGGTGGAGGAAGGGAAGCACCAGGATGGGTGGTGGAGGAGGGGATGAGGGAAGGACAAGGACACACAGCACTTTAAAACGTATTGAATACCAGCCCTTTCTTGCTTGGACTGTTCTCTTGGCTTGAGTGGCTGGGTGCACGGAGGCCACCCAAACGCGTTCTTGGGCGTCTCGGGGATGAGGTTATGGGACTCGGGAAGGAGGGCTGTTGGTTACACAGGGGCTGTAGCGGCGGTCTGGGCTCAGGCGGCCTTTCCTGAACCCTACGCCTGTCCTCAGCCATAAGCCGGAGGATTTCCGTTTGATCCTCCAGTAGCCTCAGAATTGCATCCTGCCTTCTCTCTGCACGCTGACGCCACCTACTCTCTTCATCCCGCCGCTGTCTCTCTTCAGCCCGCCAGTCATTTTCTTCAGCACGCCACTTGTCCGCGCGATCAAATTCTGCCTTCCTGGACTCAGACAGTGTCTGCCTCCATGCATTCTGCTGGGCAGCCTCAGTGTGGGAGGATTCCATGAGTTCTGAGAACATATCGTCTCGATTCCTTTTTTTTTTTACTTCTAATCTTCGCTAGCCTCTGGGAACGTGATGAAAGGGGTGGCGTTGAAACATTTGCAGCTGCGGGAGGAAGCAAACGGGAGAGGAGTGCTTTAAAAGACACATATTAGAGAACAATGCTCCAAACATTCCATATCACATGTGCATTTGGTCCAAGGTTGCACTGTGCCTCTTATATTGAGGGTCTGCCAGTTTGCTGTGAGAGATCACACAAGCAGGTCCGGCGGGCAACAGAATTCGGCTTGCAGACAGCCATGGTAAGACACTCTATAGGCTTCTTTAACCTTCACAGCATGTGGGAATGTTTTCAAAGAGCAACCTCCTCATTTCCCATAACAAACATCCCGTGGGCTGGCAATTTAAAACAAACAGGTTAGCAATTGAAAAGTGAGGGACGGCGGTTTTCGGGTTAACATGCAGCGCGAACCTAATCACCCCCCACCCCACACACACACATCCAAGATGTTCGCTGTACCCCCTCCCCCCACCGCGTGGGTCACAGCGGGGAAGATTTCCGTTCAGCCACAGGCAAACAGCCCAGCAGGGACGGAGCCCCTCTGAATGCCCCCTTAATAAAATTCCCCTATTTCAACCAGATGACCATGAATGATATCACTCTTCTGAGGATAACACAGACAGATAAAGAACGGATGTTGCTTGAATGCCAGCAAAAACCGGGACCATACGCCGCCATGCTTTGCAAAGCACTGATTCCAGACTACGTGCTGCTTGCCTGGCGTGGTAGAGTGTGTTACCACGGAGCACAGGATATGGCTGCCCTCCCCAGAAACCTCTTGCACAGGCTTTGGGAGCACATCCAGGAGATCTTTCTGGAGATGTCCCCGGAGGATTTCTGCTCCATCCCCGAACATGTTAACAGACTTTTCCAGTAGCTGTGGCTGTACTGGCCACGAATTAATCATTAAACACGCTTGCTTATAAAACATGTATTAATTTAACAGAGGTACACTCACCAGAGGTCCCTTCTCCTGCATCGAGCACGCCTTGGGAGGGTTCGTAGGGTACTGGCTCCAGGGTGAAGAGTTCCTGGCTGTCGGGGAAAAGGGCTTCTCCGCTTCCTTGCTGTGTCTGTGTGCTATTTTCAGCATCATTATCATCATCATGCTCCTCTGTGGGTTCTGATGATCCACATACAGAGTCAAACCACATGGGAGGGTCTGTGCTGGCTGCACCTCCTAGAATGGCATGCAGCTCATCATAGAAGCGGCATGTCTGGGGCTGTGACCCAGAGCGGCTGTTTGCATCTCTGGTTTTTTGGTAGGCTTGCCTGAGCTCCTTAATTTTCACGCGGCACTGTTGCGCGTCCCTGTTGTAGCCTCTGTCCTGCATGCCCTTGGAGACTTTGGCATATGTCTTGGCGTTTCTTCTTTTGGACCCTAGCTCTGCTAGCACGGTTTCGTCTCCCCAAACAGCGATCAGATCAAGTACCTCACGCTCGGTCCATGCTGGAGCTCGTCTTCGGTTCTGGGACTCCATCATGGTCACCTCTGCTGATGAGATCTGCACTCACCTGCAGCTCACCACGCTGGCCAAACAGGAAATGAAATTCAAAAGTTCGCGGGGCTTTTCCTGTCTTCCTGGGAGGAGCATTCGAGCTCAGACCGCTGTCCAGAGTGGTCAGCTGTTGCACCGTGGGATAGATTTAGGAGGCCAATACTGTCGAATTGCGTCCTCACTAAGCCTACATCGATTCGGCAATATCGCTTTAAGCGCTAATTCTCTCGTTGGGGGAGGAGTGGCGAGATCGATTTTAAGAGCCCTAGAAGTCGATGTTAAGGGCTTCGTCGTGTGGACGCGTGCACGGATCAATCGAAATAACGCTAATAAATTCGACCTAAACTCGTAGTGTAGACCAGGGCTAAGAGGCTAATTAATTAAGGAGCGCTATTATCAGCAGGAAGAAAAAAACTTTTGTAGTGATAATCAAGGTGGCCCATTTCAGACAGACAATTGACAAGAAGGTGTGACATTTGTATGATCGATGAGCAGGAATATATGTAGAGAAGCTCATGATGTATCATAGAGTGGTCAATGGAGTATCATAGAGAAGTCAATGGAAACCTGTTTCAGTATTAGGGCTGCAGCCACTAGAGCATCTCGAATACCACCATGATTGTGATATAAATGCCTACGTAGATAGAGGGTGCAATGAAGATATACACATGACCAGGTCTGACATTCCAGTCATCTGGAAGCACTGATACACAAGTCTGAGAGAGGACAGATTGATGCATATAAATGTAACATAAACTGCTCAGATGTAGAATTATATTGTACATAGTATGAGGCACAAATAATATGCTAAAATAATCTGTACACATCAGTCATATGTCAGTAGTTGGTTGTAGTCAAAGGACCACTTGGACTACATGTTATAGCATTGGTCTCCAGGGTCCTGTTGACTGAGGACTTAAGAATGATCCCTCCCCCCACCAGTTTTTCTCAACTTTAATTTCATGACCCCCTGTATGGATGACTGGACTGTACTTTGAAGCACTTCCCATAACCCACTATGTGAAATTCTAGGAATTTAAACTGAGGACTCCTGCCTGTCAGTGCAGAGCTCTACCACAAGACCAATTATAGATCATTGTTATATTAAGCATTAGTTGTTTATAAATAAACAGTGGCACAGATGTACTACTTATATAGTTGTTGCATTTCCTTATGTTAACTTTATGTATTCCTGAAGGCAAAAATATGTTGTTTACAAAATAGTTCTTGTGTTTGCGTAAATGTTACCAGTTTATTCATGTAAATCTTTCATTTGCACAGAAACTGATATACATTGTGATTCATTAAAGAAACTACTTATCTATGTTTTAGTATTATGTAAACGTCAGCCATGGGTCTATAGTCAAGGTTATATTGAGTTTTATACTTAACGCAGGATTCAAGTACTTCATTACATATGAATAATACAGTGCTTTCTCCCCAAAATTAAAGCACTTTTTTTTGAGTACAGAATTAATTTTTGAGAATTTACAAGTAATTATAAATTTATAAGTCAATTAGTTTTGAGTTGAAAATAATATAAAATGGATGCTTTATGAACTTTAGCACCCTTGGTCAGACCACCTTTTCCCTGAATGACCTTCATAAAAAAATAACACAAAACCCTTAAACCTCCCATACAGATAAAACTCACTGACTACTGGCTGCATTTGAAGAAGAAAAAATTAGGATCAGTGTTCATTTTTTCCTTTACTATTCATAACTGAACATTTCTTCAGGAGAGGCTGAAAAATTTTCTTCTGTAGAGAATTCCATGAAGTATTTCCCGCTCTCAAATGGCTGCCTTCTCCTGCCATCTCAGTGTGAGTGAGGCTACAGGACTGCCATAGGCAGACACCCCCTCAGGGGCCAGGGAGGTGCAGAGACATGTGTGAGTCAGAAGCTGAGTTGAAGGAGCTTCTCGTCATAAAAGTTAAAATAATACACACAAAAATATGTAAAGTGATACTCCATATCTTAAAATCATTAGAAATAGCATATGGTAACATTCTGTTAGGGTTTCTTGTTTGTGTGTGTCATAAATATGAAGGGAAGGGGGAGAGGGTCTGATGCAGTGCTATAAAATCCTCTTTCCAGTAAAGGGTTAAGAAATGCAGGTAGCCAGACTGACACCTGACCTGGCTGGCATCTGATCAATAAGGGGACAAGATACTTTCAAATCTTAGGAGGAGGGAAGGCTGTGTGTGTGTGTCTTTGTCTGAGTCAGAGTGATCTTGGAAGACAGAAGGAACCTGCAGAAAATCAAACCTCCCTTTTCTGAAGTAAGTTTAGATAGCATAGCGAATAGATTTCTGTTTAATTTTGGCTTGGTGTATTCCCTGTGTTAGAAGGGGCAAGAGGGGGCGTTATTCACGGCTTTCTGTAACTTTAAGGTTTTGTCCAGTGGGGGAAATCTCTCTGAGTTTGGAAATATAGTGCCCTGTAAAATAGTTACCATCCTGATTTTACAGAGATAATTTTACCTTCTTTATTTTTAATAAAATCCTTCTTTTAAGAAGCTGACTGTTTTCTATGGTGTTAAAACCCAGGGGGTGGGTTTTTAGATCACTGTGTAACCAATTGGTTGGGAGATTGTTCTCAAGCTTCCCCAGGAAAGGGGGTGTATGGCTTGAGGGGGTATTTTGGCGGGGAGGGAAGTTCAAGTGATTCCTTTCCTGGATTCCTGTTAGATACTTGATGGTGGCAGCGAAAGAAGCATTTCTCAGGGTGCAGGGAATTTTGTACCTTGGGGGATTTAACCTAAGCTGGTAAAAATAAGCTTAGGGGCTCTGAATGCGTGTCCCCACGTCTTTACCCTAGAGTTTAGAGTGGGGAGGGAACCCTGACAGTGTGTAAAATTTTAAATTAAAAAAAAAAACCAAGGAAATTCTCAGATAAAACTACATTAAACTTGGTTTAAGATTGAATATATTCTAAATTAACAGTACTGTATCAGTTCAAGAAAGGGACCTGGGCATCATTGTACACAGCTCAGTAAAGACCTCTATTGAATGTGCAGCTGCAGTCCAAAATCAAACAAGATGTTAGGCTGCATAAGGAATGGCATGGAAAATATAAAATAATATGTAAAATATTATAGTGCAGTCGTGGCCAACCTGTAGCTCCGGAGCCACATGCGTCTCTTCAGAAGTTAATATGCGGCTCCTTGTATAGGCACCGACTCCAGGGCTGGAGCTACAGGCGCCAACTTTCCAACGTGCCAGGGGGTGCTCACGGCTCAACCCCTGGCTCTGCCACAGGCCCTTCCCCCTTCCCGCCCCTCCCCTGAGCCTGCCATGCCCTCGCTCCTCCCCCTCCGAGCCTCCTGCATGCCACGAAACAGCTGATTGGGAGGTGTGGGGTGGGAGGGGGAGGTGCTGACCAGCAGGGCTGCCGGTGGGCAGGAGGCACTAGGGGGAAAGGAGGTGAAGCTGATGGAGGGCTGCTGACGTACTACTGTGGCTCTTTGGCAATGTACATTGGTAAATTCTGCTCCTTCTCAGGCTCACATTGGCCACCCCTGTTATAGTGCCTTTATATACACCAGTGGTTCAGTTTCATCTCTAATACTGTGTGTAGTAATAGTTATCTTATCTTGAAAAGGATATTGCTGAAGTAGAGGGGGTGCAGGGAAAGGCAATGAAAAGAATTAGAAGCATGAAAAAATTCATACAAAGAGAGATGGAAAAGATTGAAATTACTTATATAAAGAGGCAAATAAGAGAGGACAAGTATATAAAATAATGGATGTTATAGAGCAGGTAGATCACCTCAGAACACAAGAACTAGGGGAAAAACTGAAAGGTAGAAAATTCTAAACTGATAAAAGGAAATACTTTTCACTTAATACACAGACTGTGGAGCTCTCTGCTACAGGATGTTATTGAGGCCAATTGCTTACAAGAACCAGAGAGAGATTGGATGTTAATATGGGTAACAAGAATATCCAGAGTGATAAAGTTATAACAGTTAATGCAAACAAAGGTTTGGAAGGGATAAAAACCTCATGCTTGCAGGCTTAAACCAATCTCTATTAGGGAGTAGGATAAGACCTTTATTGTGAAAAATTATACATCTGCCTTCTGTAGGATTATTGCACCTTGCTTCAGAGGTGGTGATACGTTGGAGGCAGGATAGTGGACAATGGGTTTGATGCGGTATAGAAATTCCTATGTTTATACGTCAGTAATTTAAAAGTAAAATTATCATAATTATCTCAAAACCAAGCACTACAAATGCAGGAAATCCAGAGTTAGGTTAAACTTAAAAGGCATACAAAAATGTTAAGGTATGAAAAGTAGAGTTACAGAATACAAACAACATTACCTGTGCTCTGTAATGATACCACAAAGAGAGAAGAAAAAACAACTAATGTCTTTAAACATTAATTTAATCAAATCTGGGTACTGCACATGCTATTATGCCATAATAATAGTTGTCACAGTTATTGTATGGTGTTACTATGGTGTAGAGTTAAGGCTGTTTGGGTTACCCTGTGTATTTCCATACCGTGACATGTTCCTATTTATTTTAAAATTTAACTTCCTTAACTTTGAATTTGATGGGTTTTTAATACTTGTTTTTGGGATAACTACAATTGATTTTTTGTGCCAGATTGATTTGACATAAGAATTTTTTCCTGCCCAGTATGATCAAAGATTGAGTTTAATAATAATATATTTCTCTCCAGTGAGAGAAGAAACTGTTGAAATGGTGAGATGAAACAGTTTAAGTGAGTGAAAGAGATACTTTATATCCTTTTGTAAAAGCATTTAAGTATTTTGCACAAGATTTTTTTTTATATATATGTGTAGGGGGAGAAGAGTTTATCTGCTGGAAGTCAGAATTTTTTAATCTGCCTTATTTTTAAAGCATCCTTGTTTAGCCTTTCTGATATCACCAGAGGTGACTATTCTCAGGAAAAGTGGATAAGATTGTAATATTATAGTGGTGAATCTCTAATTAGTACAGTATAGTGGCACCCCCCAGTGTCAATATAGCTGAGTTCATCAGCAGTTTCATCATTTGCGTTTATTTTCAAGTTATTCAGCCCTAAATAATCATGGTTGGCGAAAGCTTGCCAGATAAAGTTTTAGCATGAAATCTTTTTTATGTAAACATTTTACATTTTTTCAATTTTAATTTAATTTTTTATAGCTGACAGTATTGTTAAAAATAAGTACAAGCAAAATCCAATTACCTGAATGGCTCAGGATATGTACCTGAAATTTGGAAAATTAGAATTTTTGAAAAACAGAATTGTAAATGTAAAGGACACTTCTGATTTTCTGGCAATAGGAGTTCAGATAATCACATTTACATCTAGTTGTATTTATGTGATTTGAGTAATTTCTTTTGTCTGTATGTGTATAGTTTGTGCCTCTATAGTTAGGCATAAGATACTGTAAACAAACCACTGCTATAGGAATGGTATTCATTTGGGAATTTTCAGTGTATTAATCTCCTAAAGTTGTTTAAAATATTTTGAGGTTAGTGATACTTTGCTTAGTGAAGATTATTTTCTATAATAAGACTCTCCCCCTTATTTAGGTCTAGATCATGCAATTTGGGAATAGCTGCATATTAGGGGCAATGCAGAAACATGCTTGAACTAAAGGAATTGAAAATCCAGAATGCTTCCTGGAGCTACCTTGTGCACTGGGTGAGCATGCTCAGGAGATGCAGTATCCTCCCTGTCACCCCTGCATCGGTACTCCGGTTTGCTGGCCCTCACATACGTGAGGCAGAACCATAGTTGTGCCTACTCTCCACACTTCTTTGGTCCTGGGGGAGTATCTAGGAAGCAGACCCTAGTTTCCCATGAGTACAGGGACTGAAATTCTGACCTGCCTTTACATGAAAGGAGCAAGGAGGCAGGTGTTTATTTCTATTCACTCTCCCACCCCACCCCATACAATATGTAAGGGCTAGGCAGACTTGAGCCCTAAACATTTGCTGTAGGAAAAAAATCTCCTTTATATAGAAAGTTTCTTATGTGCACTCACTGCCCTAAGAAGAATGTTTGAGGAAATCCCAAAGTTAATTAGACAATCCATTTTTCTTTGGAAAAACATGATGATGATTAACCAATATTTTCTACTATTTTTTCACTTGTAACACATCCTCAATGAAAACTAGCCTCTAGGACTATTATCAAGTTGAAGTGCAAAAAGTTGAATTATTAGAGGCAGTCTCCTTTCCGACTGGTCAGTGAAAAAGCTCCTTTGGGTCGCCATGAAGAACAGTCCATCTATGTAACTACTTGGCTCTCCCTTGGAGCCTCATCAGCTCAGTCTA
The DNA here is from genome assembly GCA_037349315.1 of Chelydra serpentina. Classification (NCBI taxonomy): domain Eukaryota; kingdom Metazoa; phylum Chordata; order Testudines; family Chelydridae; genus Chelydra; species Chelydra serpentina. The sequence goes on from JBAIAC010000010.1 coordinate 55,137,565, forward strand.
CATGTAAATCTGCTCTTTAACTTCAGAGTATCTTGTTGTGCCTCTGCTGTTTTGAATTCCTATATTTCATGTTAAAATGTAAGAAACTTCGTAGTAGGCTCAGTCAAAAGTTAGTCGTGATAGTGTAGCTCCCACTACATTGGAAGACGTCAGTTTTCCTTGGTTCTTGTCCATGAAAGACAAGAGGGGGGGATAGCTCAGTGGTTTGAGCATTGGCCTGCTAAACCCAGGGTTGTGAGTTTAATCCTTGAGGGGCCCATTTGGGGATATGGGGCAAAAATTGAGGATTGGTCCTGCTTTGAGCAGGGGGTTGGACTAGATAACCTCCTAAGGTCCCTTCCAACCCTGATATTCTATGATTCTATGAAAATGGAGTTTAAATTTTGGTCTCTTTTTCTCTCCTCATGCTTTTCTATGAAGAATTAGCCAATGGCTTCAAATAGTACACAAGCTGTTGTATCATGTTCCTTATGGACAAGTGTGGTTGCTGTATCTGGTGCCTTGAAGCAGAATGGCTCTGCTGTGGAATGTGGAAAGATCATGCGTGAGACCACTATGGAATTTGTCATAGATGTCACTCTGAATTCTTGGGTTCAAGATGGAAGCACTCCTTCCTACAATTACTCTGTAAAGTCATCCTGAAGGCTTCTGATGCTTTGGTTGAAAGCCAGCAAGTATAAAGTCCTGGGCATTGAGACTACGTCAGCAGTGTCTGATGATCTAGCAAATTAGTCTCTTGACATCCTTGCAGGAAATATCCTGCAAGATTTGATGCATTGTTACTAGAATACAAGTATCTTTTCACTATTCTAGTGGTCTGTAATAAGTCTAATAGTTGAATAGCTGCTCTGAATTTTCTCATTTAAAGGCCTGCTTGTTCCCTTAACTTGCATCTGAATCTGCCCTCTACCCTGAAGCAACCAGTTGAGACCTTGTGCCTGGATGTAGACCAGATCTTCAATATTTCCTGCTGTCCTCATGAACTGAGCAGCCATCTTTCAACCAAATCTCAGTCACATCAAAGGCACAGCAGAGCCAGGTCCTGGTGGCAGCAGTCCTTGGAGACCTCAGAGCAGTGGAAATGCCTACTCAAGGCACACATTCTGTACTTTAATTCCTCACTGCTGGTCTCTGCTGCTGCTTCCATCAACATAACCCACACTTGTGGTCTTGATGTATCTAGTCCCAGTGCATGGTCAGGCCACTGTGATCCTTCTGTCCTTGGTACTGATACAGCAACCTGCCATCTTTAAGTTGAATGAGAAGGATGGTGTGCAAGATGATTTTAAGAGCTATATCTGTACATACAAGAGAAAGGAGGACTCTTCAGAGGCCACCTATATCAGCATCAGTGAAGAAGAGTCAAGACTTTAATTCAGAGGAACCAACTTTCATCCCACTTCGGGAGAATAGTTAAAGATCATCTAGGACCTGAAGACAGACACATCACCTGGTGAATGGTTCCCTCTGAAGCTGAGATAGCAGTCCCCATCCACCCTGCTCTGGACCAGCTGAAGGTGTGGCAGAATTCATGTATAGTTTGGTGATGATGACATAGTTCTTATTTCCCTTTTCACAACATTTTGGTGGCTGAAACAAGAGTGGCTGGACTAATGGTGAAGAGCTCCATGCCTCTGAGACAAAGATGTCTCTGGAAGTAGGTTTTACTGGTCAGTAATGCTTGCAGCCTTCTCTGGTAGCTACGCAGCCTTCATTGTCAAATATCAGTTCAGGTTGTGGAAGAAAGGCCCATACGTTGGGGGGGGTTTCTCTCCAGAGAGAGAAAAGACTAGTTCAGAAAATTGACTTCTGAGTGTCCGAGACATATAAAAGATGGGTCCCTTGAGATTGATAATACTCTAACAAGAACAGCTTCCTAGGGTGTTGGTCCTTGCCAGAGTATGGATGCTTTCATTAGGCCTTAAAATGGATGTTCAAATGAAGCTTAAGGACTTGCCTTATGACAAAAGTAACCTCTTTGTAGAAAATTTGGGTTTTTTTAAAGAGGAAAGACATTAGAAGAAAAAATTTCCTTAGTGTGGAACTGAAATGGTTTATCTGACATGAGATGAGCACTCAGTGAGACAGAGTTTCATCTGTGCACCTTACTGAAATGGGCCATGGAATCCTGTGAAGCACTGCCTCATTCAGTATCTACATAAAGAAGGTATTGCCATATTGTCTAGCACAAACCAAAATTTCACAGTCTGCATGTTCAGTACATCACTTTCTCTTTATAACCATAAGAAATCATTATCAGAACAGTCTTGGAAATACATAACAGCTGCACATGCATGAATTACAATTTTTAAAACATAACCATAGAATCAAAATGTAACTTCACCAAGATAGAATAAATTCAGGGCTGGAAGGGACCTTGAAAGATAACCCAGTCCCCATGGTGAGGCAGAACCAAATACACCCAGACCAGTTTTTTTGTCTAACCTGTTCTTAAAAACCTCCAGTGATGGGGATTCCACAACCTCTCTTGCAAGCCTTTTCCAGTGCTTAACTATTCATATCATTAGAAAGAATTTCCTAATATCCAACCTAAATCTCCCTTTTTGCAGATTAATCCCATTACTTCTTGTCTTCTTTATACGAACTCTTTAACATATTTGAGACTATTATTGGATTACCCCTGAGTCTTCCTTTTCTCAAGACTAAACATGCCAGTTTTTTAACCTGTCCTCATAGGTCAAGTTTTCTATACGGTTTGTAAATTTTGTTGCTCTCCTCTGGACATTCTACAGTTTATCAACATCTTTCCTAAAGTATGTTGCCCAGAATTGGATCCAGTGCTCCAACTGAGGCCTCACTAGGGCTGAGTAGAGGGAAACAATTACCTCCCATCTTACATATGACACTCCTGTTAGTACATCCCAGAATGATAGATGCCAAAAGGCAATTTGCCTCACTGAAGAATATGTGCATGCCAAATTCCCTCTTTCTACCTTGAACTGCTGAGGAACTAGACTTGTTTCAAAAAGTCTCAATTTTTTTAATATAATGGAAAAAATATGTAGGCGGGGGTAAAATAAGAGTAGGAGTTTTATTCTTTTTTTGCTCAAAGAACAATTTTCCCAAAGCAATTTCACTGTCCAAAGTAGTGGAACACCTGGAAAGTGCATCCAGAAAGGTGAATATTTAAAAAAATTGAGCAACTTTAAAAAAGAATTCTTTAAAAAGGAAAATCCTTAAGCAACCATAGCTATAGAGGACACGGTGAGCTTGCTTTCAGTAGTAGGGAGAACCTGTTCTGTGTCTATTAAAACATTACCATACAATATTGTAATCTCAAACACTATAGCATTGTGCACGAGAACTAAAATTAGAACTGATCATAAACAAGTTAGGTCCAAGTTTTCTGTTGAACTTGAATGAAATGCAAAAAGTAAACAGAGCATAAATGGTGAAAAGTTAATTAGATTTTTGTAATTTAAAATGAATTACAGCACAAATGAATCCTTTAAAAAAAAAAAGATTTCTGTCTGGATGGCTTAGCTCTACTCCCTCTCCCACCCCCCCACCTGGCTATTCATATAAGGGAGCATATTTCCCTCCCACCCAGTATGTACACTGAAATGAACTCGTCCCTAGGGAGTATTTTACCTTTGCTTACTGCATTGTAGCCCTGCTTTTTTGTATTGCAGAAAAAGACTAATAAATCTGTGTGTGATTAATGCTGTCAGTACTGCAGATGTATGTATGCACAGTCAGCTGTGGTCCTTCTCAAACAGCTGCTAATACTACTAGGGAAGATTAAGATGCGTGCCCCCTAAATAGAGTGATAGAGTGCATATCCTGTCTTCCTGCGTTGTAGTAAAACTAGTCTTAAAAATAACCTTTGCTGGGGTCAAATTTTTAGGGAAGGGGGGACTATAAATTGGGAATGGCTTCAGATGTAATGATGTACTGTGGTGTAGAGAGAGAAAAAATTACAGTAAATGTTTAAAACAACATAAATGTTTAATTTTTTTAATAAGATTTGACACATTTGGCATCTACCTGATTTACAAGGAGCTGGGCGTTAATGGATTGACTTCAGCTGATACTTAATATTTGTGTTTTGTGATTTATCAGCATTTCATTTTTAGTCAGGGATCTGATCACTGCTACTCATGGTACATTAGAGAGGGCTGTTGATTTTCTAGTTTAACAAACATCTGCAGCTCTGTTTAGTCGATTCCATCTGTCAGATGCTAAATGACAGTACTCCTGAATCACATTTATTGATACAGGCACAGTCTACACAGAATAGTTAACACCACTTAGAGATATTGTCTGTGTCATCTCAGGGCTGACCAGCTTTGACTGATTTAATCCACAGATCAATTTGTGGACATCATAGCCTAGTTTCATGTCTGCCTCAATGTAAACAGATGCAAATAGTGAGGTGGGATGAGGGGTATTTTTGTGAGTGTTTCCTCTTCCTTCTCTTGCACTGTTTGAGTTTCCTGCAGCTGTGTAGCTTGGGGCCCTGTAATCGTGGTACCTTTTCGTTCACCACTTTATATCTCAGTAAGATGAGCACTGAAATATAGTTATCCCTTCCAAAAGGATCAGGCTGAAGCAGTCATGTACTATTTCATGATTGCAAACCGTAGTCCCATTCATCATTAGCTGGTTGAGTGGTCCATTGCAAGGGTCTGCTATATGAGATCTGCAAATATACTAGTGCATTAGTTTCCACTGCTTAGGGAGCCATGTGGGGTGGGGGTTGGGAGAGTCTGTAGTCCTGCATTTGCTCATTACTGAGGAAAACAACTAAGGCCTGGCCTACACTACAAAGTTAGGTTGACATAAGTTGTGCATGTGTCTACCTTCAAAGTTGTCTCTCGCCAACCTAAGTGCCCTGTTATGGAGACTCAGTAACACCGCTTCCCCAAAATGATATTGAGCCACACTTGACCTGCTGTGGTGAATGCAGTGCGAAGGTAGACACTACATGATCTATGTCAACCCTAACAGTCCTCCAACAGCTGTCTCCCACAGTGCCCGACACTGATCACTCCATTCACAATTGTGAATGCCACTACCCAGGGGCCACAGAAACTAGAAGCCACTCCCCTTTAAAAGCCCTGCTTATTTTTGAAGTCCCTTTTTCTAATAGGTGTGCTCCCCAAGCTGGGCAATCAGCTCTGCCTTGTTGTGTGCAGCTTCCCAACTGACCTTGCCTACTATGTGCTCCAGATGTGCTCCAGCCTGGAGGTACTGGATCTCTTGGGCCTGTGGGGAAAAGAGACTGTGCAGGCACAGCTACAGAGTAGTCATAGCAATGTGGACACGTACAAAGATTGCAGTGGGGATGCAGGTGAAGGGGTATGATAAGGATCAGTAGCAGTGCTGCAAGGAAGTGGGGCAGGCACACCAGAAGGCCAAGGAGGCCAACAGTTTATCTGGTGCCACGCTTCAGACCTGCTGCTTTTACCACAAGCTGCATGCCAGGCTTGGCAAAGACCCCACCGACCCCACAGAGCACCATGGATACCTCCCAGAGCCTGAAACACAGACCTCTGCCATGAACAGCGGGGAAGAGGAGGAGGAGGGAAGACACATGATTGAGAAGGTCCAGCTATTCTGTGTGTCAGGATCTGTTTGAGACTCCACCACAGTCTGGTCAGTCCTGGCAGCCAAGCATTGGCAAGCCCAATGCAGGGAAAGGAATCTCCGGTAAGAGTGAATGGGTTTCCCAATGCCATGTTTAAATGTACAGTTGGCACCCGACCCCAATGTAGCAGGACCCAGATATCTACTTTTCATTAATTCCCTTGTACTAATAGAGTTAGCAGTACAACAAACAGAGGTAGGGTTGTCATCTGCTTTTCATTCACTTGTAGAATTAGCCAGGGTGGCCATCCAGAGAAGTGTATGTACATAGGGATATCCTTTGAATCTTCCTGAGAGATCTTGATGAAATTTTCATGGAGGTGCTCTGCAATACCTTACGGAATGGGGGAGGCAGCCTAGTGACAGATGATGTGGGAAAAGCTGAAGTATTCAATGCTTTTTTTTGCCTCAGTCTTCACAGACAAGGTCAGCTCCCATACTGCTGCACTGGGAAGCACAGTATCGGGAGGAGGTGAGCAGCCCTCAGTGGTGAAAGAACAGGTTAAGGACTATTTAGAAAAGCTGGACATGCACGAGTCCATGGGGCCGGATCTAATGCATCCAAGGATTCTGAGAGAGTTGGCTGATGTGATTGCAGAGCCATTGGCCATTATCTTTGAAAACTTGTGGTGATCGGGGGAGGTCCTGGATGATTGGAAAAAGGCAAATATAGTGCCCATCTTTTAAAAAGCGAAGGAGGAGAATCTGGGGAACTGCAGACTGGTCAGCCTCACCAAAGTCCCTGGAAAAATCATGAAGCAGGTCCTCAAGGAATCCATTTTGAAGCACTTGGTGGAGAGAAAGGTGATCAGGAACAGTCAACATGGATTCACCAAGGGAACGTCATGCCTGACCAACCCGATTGCCTTCTATGATGAGATAACTGGCTCTGTGGATATGGGGAAAGCAGTGGACGTGATATACCTTGACTTTGCAAAGCTTTTGATACAGTCTCCCACAGTATTCTTGCCAGCAAGTTAAAAAAGTATGGATTGGATGAATGGACTATAAGGTGGATAGAAAGCTGGCTAGATCGTTGAGCTCAATGGATAGTGATCAACGGCTAGATGTCTAGTTGGCAGCCAGTATCAAGTGGAGTGCCCAGGGGTCAGTTCTGGGGCCGGTTTTGTTCAACATCTTCATTAATGATCTGGATGATGGGATGGATTGCACCCTCAGGAAGTTCGCGGATGACACTAAGCTGGGGGGAGAGGTAGATATGTTGTAGGGTAGGGATAGAGTCCAGAATGACCTAACAAATTGGAGGACTCGGCCAAAAGAAATCTGATGAGGTTCAACAAGGACAAGTTCAAAGTCATGCACTTAGGATGGAAGAATCCCATGCACTGCTACAGGCTGGGGACCGACTGGCTAAGCGGCAGTTCTGCAGAAAAGGATCTGGGGATTACAGTGGACGAGAAGCTGGACAGGAGTCAACAGTGTGCCCTTGTTGCTAAGAAAGCTAACAGCATGTTGGGCTGCATTAGTAGGAGCATTGCCAGCAGATTGAGGGAAGTGATTACTCCCCTCTATTTGGCACAGAAGCTGGTCCAATAAAAGGTATTACCTCACCCACCTTGTGTCTCTAACATCCTGGGACTAACACAGCTACAACACCATTGCATATAATATGGAACACAGATATTACAAGATTAATGCATGCAGCAACTCACAAGCTTTCAATATGGTCTAAACGCTTTCTTATAATTCTAATACTTATTTTATCAATCTTAACTCTCAAATGAGCCAGACAGATTCGAGCTATGCATCTGTCAGTGTTCAGTTGAGACATGGGGACCTTGGCAGGAGCTGACGCCTGATCTGCCAGCATCACAGCGGTCTTGAGAGCTCTCCCCTTAACACCAATGGAACACCAGACCATGATAAGGAGGAGAAAGAAGAGGACACAGGTGGATATGTTCAGCGAGATCCTGCAAGCCAGTGCTGCATTGGACCATGAACAGAGGACCTGGAGGGTGAATATTGCAGACAATATGGATAGGGAAAGAGCAGACAGGAGAAAGGCCCAGGAGTCAGAGAGGAAGATGCATTAGGACATAATAGGGCATCTCTAGCAGCAAATACAAATGCTACAAACTCTTGTTGACCTACAAGTTCAATAATCATGGGCTTGGCATTCTTTGCAGTCAATGGAGAACTCCATTTTAGTACCTCCTTATACCCTTCAACAGTCCACATGGCATCGTGGCCACATCCCTCGCCCTACCATTCCATGCTGGGAGACAAGAAAGAGAACCAGTTTTGCATACACTGACCTGTGAGAGCCACGGTTGCTGTATGTGTAGCTAAAATGAATTGACATGGACATCAATGTTCTTTCCGCTTGTTCAGTTCTGTTCTGTTAATTTATTTCAGAAGTTTTTGTTGTCTTTAATTGCACATTTTTGCACTAGTTTTGGTAGGCAATAAAAATCTATTTTAGGTAAATAATTAATCTTTATTATTTCACAACATATGCAGCAGAATGCATAGCACTCCTGAAGCACCCACTACTTGTTTTACAGGGCAACAGAACTCAGGATTAGTGACAAACACATGTAATAATTATAAATGTACAGCAAACACCACACAATTCCTAACAGTCCCAAAATTTCAGGACCAGATAGAGTACAGTCCACCCCTCCACATTACTGTACCTAACTGTTCTAAGTGCTCTTTCAAGGCCTCCCCCAGTTGCATACCTCCATGTTGAGCTCTTCTAATAGCCTTTGTGTCTGGCTGTTTGAACTCAGGAGACACACTCCACCTCTGCCCTCCACCGTGGTGGCAGCTTTTCCTCCTTTGCCTCACAGATATTATGAAGGACACAACCGGAAGCTATAGTCATTTGGATATTTTTCTCACTGAGATCCACTGAGATCTGGTCTTGTGATTAAACAACACCAACGTCTCTTCACTCTACCAAAAGCACATTCAACTGTGTCATTCTGCACCTGCTGAGCTGGTAGTTGAATCTTTCCTTGATGCTGTCAAGATGGCTGGTATACGGCTTCATGAGCCGGTGGAATAAGAGGTAGGCTGGGTCCCCCAGAATCACTACTGGCATTTCAACATCACCAGTAGTAATCCAGCAGTTGGGAAAGAATGCCCTGCCTGCAGCTTTCTGAACAGTCCTGTGTTCTTAAAGATGCGAGTGTCATGCACCTTCCCTGACCAACCAACACTGATGTCGGTGAAGTGTCTCTGGTGATCCACTAGTGCTTGCGTAGTCATAGAAAAGTAGCCCTTTCTTTTGATGTACTCCGTGGCCAGGTGGGCTAGTGCCAAAATAGGGCCATCTATTGTCCCACTGCAGTTTGGAACCTCATTGCCTCAAATCCATCCACTATGTCTTGCACATTGCCGAGACTCACAGTCATGCTTAACAGGAGACAATTAATGGCCTTGCACACTTGCATGACAACAGCCCCCACCATAGATTTTCCTACTCCAAAATGATTTTCCACTGACTGGTAGCAATCCAGCATTGCAAGTTTTCACAGTGTTATTGCCACTTGCTTCTCCACTGTCAGGGCAACTCTCATTCTGGTGTCCCTATGCTGGAGGGCTGGAGCAGGCTTGGCACAGAGATCCAGGAAAATGGCCGTCCGCATCAAAAAGTTCTGCAGCCATTGCTTATTGTTCCCAATCTGCATCATGATGTGATTCCACCAGTCAGTGCTCATTTCTTGGGCACAGAAGAGGCACTCCACTCTCTGCAGTTGCTCCAGGAATACCAACAACCTTGAATTGGTTTTCGCTGTGTTCCACAGTAATATCTCCTCCACGAAATTCTCCTGTCCTCCATTGCTGCTGTTTTTCCTGTTATTCTGCAAATACTGGAGGATTGTTTGTCCTGCCGTTGCAATATTCATGACAAGTGCAGAGCTGTGTCCATGCTTCTGTCTCAGATAGCGGACAGCGAGAAGTGCGGTGCGGTTTTGTGGGATTTGATGAGAACTGGAACCCTTGCTCCCAGTGGCTCCTGCATGACTTGTTTCTCCTCCACAATGCATCGCCAAAATTTCCCAAAAGGCTGTGCACTGAACTATGATGAGTTGCATACTGGGAAACCTACCCATCGTGTATTGCACTGTGCATCGATGCAAGCATTCCTGGTGACAATTCACATTGCCGATGCAAGGAGCCACGTATACACATGCATGAGCAATATACTAATTGCAGCAGTTTTATGGGGGGGTGTAACTTGCGTGGACCACAGTTTGTAATGTAGCTGTGGCCTAAGAACCTGTCTACATTAGGGATTTTTGCACCAGTGTAGCTATGCTGGTGCAAACCCTTAGCATAGATGCACTGTACCAGTGTAAAGTGGGGCTTTCACAGGTGTGACTTATCCCCTGTCGCAAAAATCCCTAATATAGGCAGGCCCTAAGATATTTGAAAATATTAAGGAAACATGATAGAATTAAAAGCTGTAGCTTATTTTTGTATATTTTAGGAGCTAAATAGAGCTTCTCTTGCAACCTGGAGGAATATCTATCAGTGACATGTTTACGTTGCACCTTGCACATTAATTACTGCATTAAGTTCCATTATTAATATTCTGAGGATACATGTCAAGCTGTTGATATCCAAGAAGGATTAATGACCATTGCCAAAAAGATGATCACTGTGAGGAGCATGTTTTTTTTCCATAGTGTAGTTGGACTGAAAGTGAGGAACAGCTTTTAAAAAGGGCATGAGGGGAGTGAGTAAAATGATGAATCCGGGATGCAGTTAACTTAAAAACAGTGTGTTATAACCAGACACATTTCTTTACCTGTGTGACTAACCACACCTCAGATCATTAAAAGGGAAAGGATTTTAAAATCCAGCTACTTAGCACACTAGGCTATTGGTTTATTTTTTGCATTCGTTTTTGAACATTCAAAATCAGTTAATCTAATTTCACTTCCGGTTTTTTAATGGTGCAGTGTTTGTGTTTCAAACACTGCAGAGGAATATTTGTTTAAAAGTTGTTTTCATTGGCATTTTAAGTGTGAAAATATTTCTAAATATAAAACCGTGTTTTGAAAAGTTTAAATTTTGAGTCAAATATCGGTTGAAGTCTCTCTCTAATTTTGGCCATTTAAGGCTTAGGCTATGTCTACACTATCACTTATGTCAGTATAACTTGTGTTGCTTAGGGATGTGAATGAGCTAAGTGACATAAATTACATCAGCCTAAGGGTAGGTCTATACTTACGCGTCCCGTCGGAGGCGCGCGATCGATGTTCTGGGTTCGATTTATCGCGTCTTGTCAAGACGCGATAAATCGAACCAGGAAGTGCTCCGTCGTCGACGCTGGTAATCCAGCTCGACGAACGGAGTAGGCGGAGTCGACAGGGGAGCCTGCGCGCCGCGTCTGGACCCCGGGTAAGTGCTTTTTCATTCGAACTAAGGTACTTCAACTTCAGCTACGTTATTCACGTAGCTGAAGTTGCGTACCTTAGTTCGATAGGGGGGGGTAGTGTAGACCTAGCCTAAGTGCCAGTGTCCGTGTGGACAGCGCTATGTCAGTTCGGAAAACACCCTTCAGTAAAAAGAAGGCATAGATATATGGAAATAGGGAAGAGAAGGGTGTGGGGGAGCTTAACAAGCTAGTTACAATGAAATGGGCACTGAGTACTAAGATTCCTGTTCCTTCTGTTGCCCCACTGGCCCATTGTTCTCCCTCCTAGCAGCCCTTTGATCTTACAGAGAAGAGAGGAGCACCCATGTTTTCACCCACCAGGGCATTTGCAGAGAAAAGGCTTGGTGAACACACAAGCACTTTCTTGTTTCCCTCTATTTTCTGGAGGCAGATCACAGGGCTGCTAGGAGAGTTCACGTAGGTTGTCGGGGCTCTCAGGAAAGAATTCAGGACCAATTTCATTATGAACAGATTACAAATCTTCCTGGTCAGTGATTCCCACCTTGCAGACGTCACTGCTGTATTTGGGATAGGAATTTTTCATCATCATCTTAGGCTGCTACTCTAGGTTTCTGGAGTGGGGCACCCACACATGCTTCTTTTCTTCCCCCTTCTTCCCAGCTATGACTGTTAGAACTGGGGAGACTTTTCCTCAGCCTCCATCAGATTTATTAGATTAAGGGAGGGATTAAAGGCCCATCCCACCACACTGCCAGTTGAAGTGAGAGGGAGACCTTTCCATAGTTCCTGTGCGCCTCAAGCTACTCAGATTAATTGAGGGGCACAAGTACTACCACAGCTGCTTCTCCTTTCTATTCTGCCTTTGGTCTCTGTTGGCTGCTGCTCTTTGAAGCAGGAGCAACCTATTTAGATAGCTACTACAGCTGGCCCTACGCCCTACTCATGGTGGAACCTGCCTAACGGAGCAAAAACATGTCCAAGTGAAGACAAAGGAGAGGGTCAGGTGTGGCCCCCTAAATAGTCAAAGTTAACATACAACTTTCTTCTATCAAGCCTGATCTTCAAAAAAGATGTCAGTGTGTGGAACTAGGCAGTGTGGGCTAGTGGATAGACCACTGGACAGGGACTCAGAAGACCTGGCTTCTTGTCCTGGCTCTGCCGGTAGCCTGCTGAGTGACGTTGGGCAAGTCACTTCACCTCTTTGTGCCTCAATTTCCCCATCATTAAAATAGGGATAATGTTACTTGCTGCCTCTGTAAAACATTATATAAGAGCTTGGTATTGTTATTTGTTTGACTGTTTAAATGCTGCTGACCCTAACTTGTGTTTTCTTTACTTTAAAACCATTTGGGACACATTTAGAAGCATAACTGGTCTTGTTTTCCATGGCTTTCCCTGCAGCCAAAAGCTCCATCCCACTGATGTTGCACAGCAGATACTTTTTCATAGAGCAGATTAAGATCTGATGAAGTGACAGACTTTTAAAGACAAGTGTCCCATCCTGGTCTTGAATATAAAAGTTGTCATCCCTGCCAAGGGTCTGTGTGACCTTGCAGGGTTTTTATTAAATGTATGGAAATTGAGTGCTTTCAGGGTGGGGATGAAAGGAGGCAGCATTTACGATATTACTAGCATTTAGTATCTTGCACCTAATATATAGTAGTGGTTTAAACTGTATTTTATCTATATAGTCACCTAGAATTCTATCAATAGAAAAAATACATAATATAAATTGCAAGAAAATTAGGCACAATTTTTGATAAACATTTTCATGGAGATCATTTTAGTCACTTAAGTCAGCAAAATTGTCATTTGCTAATGGAGTTGTTTTGGGGGGATGGGTGGGGAGAGAAACCCCAAAACAGAATGTTTCATTTGGTCCTGCTCAGTCTAGAGTTTCAGGAGAGCGAGGATAAGGTCTGGTTATCCACAGCCAGATGCATTGTTAAAAGTTCATACTATCACTTTGACATTTAGAGTAGGACTCAATGTCTTTGTAAATTCCTCTTCGTATTACCAGTATAGGTCTCTGAGCTCAGACTGTTTCACAAACCATAACATTTTTTAGTGAGTGATTGATCTGTATTATGTGTCCCAGCCATCAGAAGAATCTTGGGATGTTGCTTGTATAAACTGTAATACAATCTGATGCTGGGCATTTAGTTACAGACTTTCATAGACCTATTGGCGATACTCAATCCTCCTGGATTTGGGAATAGAGCTTATCTGATACCTTCAAAAAAAGCCCCTCATTTTCTCTGTTCCCCACTTAAATAACTCAACACATCTGGTAACACTGTAGGATCATTGTCCTTTCAGTTCCTCTGCAGCTCATATTGCTACAATATTTCTTAAGTATCTGGTTACTTCAATGGCAACATGATTTTTTTTTTTTAGACTGTTTTTATAGGTCTTACAAATTAACCCATATGCATCTCAAGGAAAAAAAAAGCTGCTAATGAGCATGATTTCTAAAGTTAGCACTCTCTTTCTCTCTCGCTCTCTCTCTCTCTCTGTAGGCATATGTATCAGAATTAGTAAGCTTTGTTGCAAATAGTTAAAGCTAGCAGCAGAATGTGTTTTTATTAGCAAATAAAGCATGCCTCAACATTGAAATTTCTGTTTGGGGCTTTATCATTTAGCTTAATGTCTTCAATTACAAGAATGATACAAGCGGAAACAAAATCCTTTAATTCAATAAGAACTAGGCTGAATTTTAGGAAGTAAAGAGGGGAATCAGATATAGAATCATACACATAGGAAATTAAACATTCAAGAAATTAAAACTTTGTGAGCACAACTAAAGGGATAGCCTTAAGGTGTGCTTATTTGAAATGGCTGCATTTAATTTTACAGTAAATCCCAGTATTTTGTTCCAATTAAGACAGTTCATGCACACAGTTCTAAATTGTACAGTAGTTCCAGTGAGACTATGGACTGCTTGTTTTACATTCTGGATCAAGTTCAGATTTTTAGGCTTCGCTTGAATGAAATAAAAAGTCTGAAGCCTGAAGATAATACAGATTGATAAATCTGATTTAAACATTCCTGTGTTGCAGACTGTTTCACTCTGAGTACAGCTGACCCTTAGGCCATGCACTAAATACATCCACAGAGCATTCCCAGTACACTCAAATACCAAATGATCACGTTTGAAAGGTTAGCTTTCTATGGATTCTGACTTTTTCTGTATTATCAGTGAAGATTAGAATTTTAGCAGCTCCCAGTGAGGTATATAGTGAAATATTTACTTGGCAGCAAAAAACCCCAACAAACCCAGATGGGATTATTGTCTCATATTCATGAACTGGGATTTAGGAGTACTGTATATATCCTTGAGAGGATACACTCTGTAGTTCACACTCTTAGGAAAATAAATATGACTTGGTTCTCATTTGTATTAACTTAAAGCTTTGATAGAAAGAGAAAGGACTTTGCTTGAGGTTCCAGTTTGGAGATTTGGATCTGGTTTCTTCCTCATTAGGTGGCAAAAAATAATCTTGCCAGAATCTCTTCTGGTAGCCCATGCAGTCTTTCGAAGCTATGATCCTGCAAGGAAGGTTACTGAGGCTTCTAGGCACTCTGTTGACAAACAGGTAATTGATCGTATTTAAAAAATAATGTTGGGGTTTTTTTGTTTTGTTTTCCAGGTTGTAGAGCTCATATCAAGTGCAATTGGTGACTTAGTGCAAGGAATATACTGTGAGAATTCTAACTTATCAGAGGTAAGATTTTTGAGTCCTTGAGCTTTACTCAAGTAGTTTGTTTTAAATAAATGTGTGACAACAGTAAATAGCATGCTGACTTTTTTGTTTGTTTAAAGGGAATGGGGGAAAGGACTAATTACAGTCCCAGCAAGCTTTTAGTATGGCACCTCAATTCTGCCATAATGAGTGATAGGCACCACTAGAAATGCTTAGAGAGAGAGATTCTGTAATTTTTAATTAGTAAACAAACAAACTTGCAGTTACCATGGACACTAAACATACCTCAATCAGTAATGCCTCTAGTAAGGATTCTGTTAAAATAATCACATAAGAATACCCCAAAATAGTGGACTAGAAACATATTCATTAGTATTAAAAGGTTAAAAAAATGGGGACCAAAATGTCTGTGAACTGGTGGACAAATACATTGTATATGTAGATTTTGCTTGGTCACGTAATTTTTCATATCCTGGCTGTTTCAGTGTATGGAATTTGCAGCCACTGAAGCCAGAATTTAAACCAGGTCCTTTCTACTCCTAAATGTAGCAGCTTTATTAGGTGAGCTAAATGGAAGTCTCATGCTGAGGCACAAAGAGCTGTGCTATGCTCCTCTTTAAAAAAGTCATTCTTGCATGTATCACAGAGAGTAATTGACCTGGTCAAAGAAAATGGTTCAATCATTTACATGACTCTGAGGTGCAAAGTTTATTTCAAAGACAAATACAAATATGCCACACTACTGTTGTTACTTTGCTGCATGGCAGGAACTCTGATGATCTGCTTTGATTCTTTTGATGAAACTGGAATTAAGATTTTTTTGAGTCATTTAACAGAACTTTCAAAGAAGTATTTGGCTACACTTATTAGCATGATTTCATTTTGGCAGAATGGTAAATTAAGAAATCTTGTTTCATTTACCATGATTATCTCTTAACTGTGTGCATTAGGAAGCAGGGCTGGCTCCAGGCACCAGCCAGAAAACGCGTGCCTGGGGTGGCAAGCCGCGGGGGGCGGCGTGATGGTCGCCATGAGGGTGGCCATGAGGCAGTAACGTAGCCAGGGGGGAAGCAGGGGGAGCGGCCACTCCCCCACTGAGCAGAAGCAGCGCCTTTTTTGTGCTCCAACGCCTTTTGCTCCAGCGCTGCAGCCGGAGTGGAGCTTTTTTGTTGTTGCTCCTGGCGCCTTTTTTGCTCCCGACGCTTTTTGCTCCCGGTGCCTTTTTTTAGCTCTGCTCCCCCTGTGCTCTAAACCTGGCTACGCCACTGCTGTGAGGCAGCCTTCGGCGGCGTTTCTGCGGGAGGTCCGCCGGTCCCGCAGATTCAGTGGCGCATCCGCCGCCACCGCAGGACCGGCGGAGCGCCTGCAGGAACACTGCTGAATCCGAGGGACCAAGGACTGCCCGCAGAAATGCTGCCGACGGCAGCCTGAGTGCTGTGCTTGGGATGGCACAATTCATAGAGCCGCCCCTGTTAGGAAGTTCATATTTTAGAATACTCATTATTATTACGTCTTCATTTCACCTAATAGCATGTTTTTACTCTATCAAAAGTATGGATTTACACTATTGAGATGATCACAAGTGTGTGCATATGCACATTGTAAGCTATGATGTTTTTTAAGTGGAGCATATTAATAGAAACAAAACAATCTCAGAGGGGCAGGCCATTTCAGAAATATTAATCTTAAAGGAATAACATTGTGAGGCAAGATGGCTTGGGGGTTAAGTGATGGCATATGGATCCCCTCACTTGTAAGTCTTCAGTTTAAAATAGAGTTCAGGTTAATCACTGCTATCTTGTTGTTCAGAGCAAGTGAAATGAGTTATCTCAGTTTAGCTCCAAGTGGATATAAGTCTAGATCATATAAATTACCATCACACTTGGCATCCATGTTAATGGTAGTCCTACATCAGCCAAGGGTTAAAAGGGCATGGAGGATGTCTTATTCTCGCACCCCTAGAAGTTATTCCTCTAGCTTAAGGTTGAGGCACATGAGCAAAACTATGTGAGAAATTTGAACTACTTCTGCACCTGCTATACCTAATCTGTAAACAAACAGTTGACTTCAGTCTTCCAGTTTGCCAATTAAGCTACCCATCTCAAGTTCCATATGCAAGGTTATATTTTAAAAGGAAAAGCATATTTTTATTAATACAAATATGTTAAAAGAACTTTTAAATTTTTATTTTATATAAGCCAGGCAGGTTTTTCTAACTACAACCAAACCTCAGTTATGAGGAGAGGGATAACTCAGTGGTTTGAGCATTAGCCTGCTAAACCCAGGGTTGTGAGTTCAATCCTTGAGGGAGCCATTTAGAGATCTGGGGCAAAAATTGGGGATTGGTCCTGCTTTGAGCAGGGAGTTGAACCAGATGACCTCCTGAGGTCCTTTCCAACCCTGATATTCTCTGATTCTATGTTTTACTTAAAATAGCTTTTTTTAAGGGTAAAGTTCCCATAGTTGACTTTAGCAATGGTGCTGCTTCACTGTGATTTCATTTGCACATTTTAGATTAACCTCATCCTCTGAATTACTAGAAATGTTCTCAACTTTTTTGGGTGTCTGCCATTGCAGCAGGTCTTAGTCCTATTTCTCTTTACTTGACAGCATGTTGGTCTGAGGGCTGTCTCAGGAGACAATAATACTACCTCAGAAGAGCTTGAAAAATGTAATGTTCTACCACATTTATAAAGCACTCAACAAGCATAGGTTATAGGGAAAGTGAAAGATGCACTGAGCCCAGCTGCACAATGTCAAGTTAAACATACCAAAAGAATGGTTTTGTTTTTATAGTAAGCAATGAGCTATTCTGTCTGGCAAGAGTTGGGAGTACAGTGATGCTTTACTAAAAGAAACCAGATTAATTTAAACATAATTAGTACATTGTAATAATATAAATTAACACATAGTATAATATCTAAAGATTAGACTTGTAGTGAGTCAGATATGGCCACCAGTCAAGCCCATATCAAACACAAGTGTGTGACCTACTTTACTTCCTTTATGGTCTATTCAACCAATTGGAGAACACTGAGGCTTGTTTCATAATTACACATATTATCTTTTCTACCTTCCCCACACTACTCTGCCAGTGCAACACTCATTTCTGCCTGCATCCATGTCCTGGACATGCCTTGAGCAAACATTGTGCTACGTTATTTGGTGGTGCTGTCTTAGTTGCATCAAAAAGTCACAGTATGTGACCAAATCTAGAATTTGAACTGAAGTTACCAGATGTAAAAGAGTAATGCAATAATTTACCATGCCACTGTACTCTCCAGTGTCAGATAACTTCTGTTTCTTATATAGAGATGTTAGTAGATAACATTCTTCATAATAGAGAATCTTCTGTTATGAATTTGGAAAAACAGAATATTTTTTAAAGTCTGAGGCAGAAAAATTGGGCTTCAAGTGAGAAGTATGACCATAAAATGGTGCTTACAACCATCATGTGCTGTACAACCTTTTCTTCAACACCTTTTGTTCAACAGTCTGTGGTGAGCTGCGCTAGATGGCCACTTTAATTGTTAGATTTAAGATATCTTTTACAGTGAACTACATAATTTGCCATAATTCACTCTTCTCTGACACATCAGGCCTATGATCCCTTGGAATGTTTTTGTTATACCATCTTTGGATGACCCTTTATAAAGATTAAATATATTTTTGCCCCGAGCAGATTGGCTTTTATAGACTCCTTGAAGACATTTATTGGATGCAATTATTATAACTCTGACTATCATTTTTCCTTTGCAAAGCCATACATAATCCTGTGACCAGCCCTTTTTATCATTTTTTAGTTGACCATTCTTCATCATCATCTTATTTGTATAGTGAGTAAAACCATTATGTAATTGAAATGGGCAAATAAAAATAAAGATTCCTCCCTTTCGCTGTTATTTTGAATGATACTTTAAATCAGTGGTGTCCAATACGTTCACCACTAGCCACATGTGGCTAATAGGCTATTGAATTGTGGCTAATGCATGTGGCTTTTTAATAATGTGGCTAATAAGAAAAATTCAAAACCACAAGTGTGGCTAGCAGTGTGGCTAGCATCGAATTTCTATTGGACACCGCTGCTTTAAACCAAAAGCTATAGGCTTTAGTTGCGAAGGCAGCCTAAAGTTTAGTTTTATGAGTGGGATAGTCCCTTCCACTCACAATCTTCTTCCATTTTCTCAAACCTACATCTAGTTGAAATTAAAAGTTCGAACCAACCAAGGTGCCTCTTACACACTGTGGACTGCAATGAATAGCCGTGTCAAAGTGGTCTTTTTCTTGAAGGTTCAGTTGTGGGCGTTGTTGCCCTGTTTCATAGAAAAATACCACTTATGGTGATCCCAGCCTCCATGCTCAGCTCTTTAGGAGTGAGTAGGCCTTCTAAAACTTACAAACCTCTTCTAAAACTTTTACAATATATTTTAGCACTTCTAGAGTGCCTCCATCTGAGGCTCTCAAAGCACTTCACACTTGTTAACAAAGGAAGCCTCAAAACCCCTGTGAGTAGGGGAAGTATTGCTGTCCCCATTTTACAGATGGGGAAACTGAGATACAGAAAAGCAAAGTTACTTTTTCAAAGTCATGCAGCAAGGCTGTAGCAGAGCCAAGAACTTAGATGCACTGGTTCTTAGTCTTGCACTTTACCTACCAGATCATTCTTATTAACTTAAATGAAAAATCAGGAGCTTTTTGAAAAGGAAAACTGCACTACTTTTCCTTAGCTCCTGAATATGAATATTCACAAGGTCTCGTGCTAGAGACATCCAGCTTGATTATATCATTTTTAACAGTGTAATGGGAATGCTGTGTAAGACTGCATAGCAATTTCTAATGCACTTTATTAATGGTCTGTTAGAAGAAAAGCCATTTTAATATTTTAAAATTAAAATATTAGTGCTACACAATTGTTAAGCCATCATTTTAAAAACAGTCACAGTTTATTCATGGCAAGTGCTCCTTTCCCTAATGAACTTTTAGACTATTGTACTCATCAAAATGGATGCACTTTTCCTTTAAATGCTCCCAATATAGGTTTTAAATTGAAAATAATTGCTTAGTGAGCCTCATCCACCTGTGAAGCACAGAGGGTTGGTGGAGCTGGGATGCCACACTTTTCTTTGGTGCTTGGTTACCAGCCTTTCTCAGATGAGTGAATTTTAAAGGGAAAGTTGCATTTCATTTCCCACTCAGCTGCCATGCTTTGTACACTCTAGGCAACTGGCTTGCTTTCAACCTTTACTTAAGGAGGTAAATCAAACAACTTCTGAGTACAAACTAAAAAGTAGCCGCCTTCTAACAGCACAGCAGTCAGGCTCATGCTCCAGCAAGAAATCTAGCCATTTTTCAAAAGTGCCTCTGTTGTGGGGCTAAAACAGGCTGAGGAGAAAATCGAATTAGAGAGTCACTACAGAATGAAAGTGAAAATTAAAGAGAAAAAACCCCCCACATAAATGAAAGGCTAGCACAGATCTATTTTTTCTTTCTCTAATTTTACTCTTTTCTAGGCAGTCTGAAGTAGGCCTCCATGATGAACTACTTTCTGTAGTAAAAGGATATGTTTAAAATTTAACTTTTCCCAACCATCTTTTTAAATTTTTGTTGTTGTTTTAGAGTCATGATGAAAGTGTTGGAGCACTCCAGCATGTGTTTTATTGGCCCATTTGCACTCACCCTTGTTCCTCACAAAGCACTGAAGGCATGTATTAATAGACCAATAAACCATGCCCTGTCATGTCCAACAAGCAGGAAGACATCTGTTAAAGCTTACATCAGTCAAATGAAAATGTTTTGTAGAATAAATGTGTTGCTACCATTAGAGATCCATAATTTTATTGACTTATTTTTATCCTTCTGTGTAGAATAGAAGTTGTTGAACCATCCAATTTAAAACTCAAATGCTGAGATTGAATCAAAATTAAAATATTTTTGATTTATCTATGCATTTTTATTCTAATGAGGATTAGACCAAAGTTTGAGTTGTAAATGGATTAGACAGTCTCACATTGTGCAAGATTAGGTGGTAAAGCAAGTGCTGCTATGTATCAAAATAAAAAATCTTAGTTATAAAACGTATTCTTAATGTCTGCATTTTTCATCCAGAAGGTGTGACTTTGAGTCCTGCCAGTTCTTGCTATGCATTTTGGAGCACTCCAATAAGGTGTGTGTTTTGTAACATTTGTATGCAGTGCTGAAAATGCTTACAAATGAATCATGACATGTATTTATATAAATACCATCTAGTTCTTCTCCGGAGACACATAAACCAGTTTGAGCTACTTTAAGGTGGTTTGGTGAGAGGAGGGAAAAATTTTAAGTGCTACTTTGTATTAAGTACATAAAATTAATTTAATATTTTCTACCATAAATGTGATAGGTGTAAGTGGTAAAAATCTTGGTGTAAAAGGTGACGATTCTCTAGAAGCTCTTTCTATTTTCCATTGCTTAGAAAGAGTATTTTTACAGTTTAAGCACTGCCTGAGAATTTAATGTCTTTACCTCCCAGCAAGCCAATTTCTTTCTAAAATCAAAACAGTAAATATTTGTATAAAATGAAAACATCTTTACTGATCTTGAGGTTGGTGAAATGTGAGCATCAGTTTTGCTTAGGGTTTGCCACTTGCAATTACAATATTTCAAAATAAACTTTTAAAGCCACTTGTTAGGTTGTGTAGTGTGAAAAGTGGCAATGTTGTTTCTTTGTATTTTAAACTGTCAAGTCATTAAGGTACAAAGATAATATGAATATTGTACACAAGATAGATCTAATAATAAAAACGAACCATTTGCTAGACTTTCATGTGTATAGTTTCAACTGAATTTAACGTTTAGAAAAGTGCTGGATTGACAGGCCTGGAGACCAATGTCTTCCAGTGCTGGCTTCCCCAGGATGCCTTAACTATATCTTGAAGGGTCTGCTCTGCCTCCATGGATGAGAGGTTAATTCAGTCGCTGTTCATTCCGTTTTTGGCTCCTCCGACACAGCCAGCAGTGATGCCAGTTGTGATGGTTTCTTTTGTTATTTAGATGCATCACGTCTCCTACGAATGAATATGACTAAAACCACCGCCTTATTTCATATACGCCATTAAACAGTCATCAGATACTAAATGTCTGATCATGAACTAAAGCAATGTAAAGGTGGAAGGTTCCAAATTCTGTTATCAATCCTTTGAGCTGTCCAGTGAGCCCTTCATCTTACTGAGATGGAAGCTTCAAAAAATAAAGGGAGAAATCCCACCCATTTCATCTGCACAGATGTAACTTCAGTTTTCATGTAGTTTGCAGTCTATAGCTAATTAAAGTTTTTCTCCTGGATGTATTCAAATGATTTAGAGATGCTCTCCCACCAGCATAGCTACTGACCCTCATTTAGGTGGTTTTGTTATGTCGACAGGAGAGCTCTCTTGTATTGGTACAGGAGCGGAGCGTCGCGTCGCTGTAAGCTTGCTAGTGTAAACATGGCCAAACTGACACTTGACAAGCTTTATCAAGAGATAATGTTGTTGAACTGAATCACAGCTATAGGTGTTTTGTTTGGGAAACAATGGTTTTTGCCTAGTCCAGTTGTTGCAATGCAATTTACAAACATTTCACTAAGAGGAGATGACTGCCTTCATGGCATTTGATTTAAGTATTTTAACCATAGAGCGCTACTGGAAGAAGGTTGTCAAGACTTTCTCTGACTGGACTGTATTATAGCTTGGCTCTCAAATTCTTATACTGGTATATTTTCAGACAACTCCCATTATACTGAGCATGCTTTTTTATGTACGCAGGGGATTCTCAATATCCATGTTAAGAGAGTGCAGTACATTACCTTTGAGCATATTTTTTCAGCATAGAAAATTAAAATATGTATTTTGGATGTTTGAATATTTTAAATGTATACAAAAGCTATGTGCTATTTTGTTGTTTTAAAAAAATATTAAGTAAACAACAAATTAATGAACATTTTTTCAAAGTGCCTGTAGTAGAAGCAATGTAATATTGGTAAACTTTTAAATGTTAAGATTTTGCCCAGATCTTTCTAACAACTTTTTCATAATTCCACATTTAAGGACAAAAAGTGAAAATTTGCACATTTTAAAAAAATCAGGGTCTTTAAAAGATCAATATCTAAAATCACTTTTTATTAGGGACAAATTTGGTGTTGTCATTGTAAATGTATAATAAATCCACTGGTTTCATTGGAGTTGCACTGGATTTACAGAAAGAGCAGAAATTAGCTCATCTGGTGAAATCTTGCCCACATTAATAGCCCAAATAAAGTATTTCTTTTAGATAAAATTGTAGAAATTCAGAATAAGTTTCCACTTTTCTCAAATATTTTCAAGACTTTAAATGAAGGTCACAAAAATACTTAGTATTTCTACATTTTTGTCTAAAAGATGGCACTTTTGGAAAATGTTGTAGAATTACTTGCAACGAGTAAGGTTAGTAGAGTCTCTTCAGTAGCTGCAGTTCATAGTGATGTCACAATCTGTATTTGGTGTGTGAATGTTTCAGAGGCTTGGTACAGATAGCATGTTAAGGACTTTGTAACTTCATAAATGATTGTTTTTGTTAAACTTCCTAGTTTACTTCTGTTTTTGTACTGGTTACAATAAATAATTGCAAAATCACTGCTAGTTGGTTGTCCTAATCTTCATCCAATAAGCTTTAATAAGCACACATTTTTATTTTAGCTGGTTAGTCCTGAGTAAAAAAAAATTGAGTCACAGCTTCCTAGAGCTTCATCTCCTGATTATTTTAAATTGACCTAAGTCTGAGTGAGAAAATGATCGAGCATTTATTTCTGGTACCAGCTCTTTATTTATCATTTTTGTCATTCTACCAATCATGAAAACTTGCAAATGTTCTGGGCTGAACTAAGGCATTACAAAGCAAATATCATAGTAAAATGGGGCCTACCTAAAGTTTAATCTTGACTTTGTAAATTGTTATCACATACATAGTAGCAAACATGTCATTTTCTGTTCTTTCCCCTCCCTGTAAAAGGCAGGGGTGTATCTGAAGGCAATGGAATTTTGATACAATGTTTGGTTATTTGCCATTACAGAATTCTGCTAATTTTCCCATAAGTCTCGTATTATTTTCTATCCAGTAATGCAACACTCCTTGGGAGTATTCATAAGGGAGGAAGATTGGAGCTGAATAGAGGGATTTTATTTCATTTGTTACAAAATTCATGACAGATAATACCTGGTAGAAAATTATGAGGTCACACAGATTTAGTTCTTAATCATTTCTAGCAATTTAATTGAAGTAACTTTAGGGGAGGGAGTCTTGTTAGATGTTTCTTTTCTCACTTTGTAAAATTTTACCTTTTGGCTCAGTCAGTGCTGTAAATTTCAGTGTATTGAGAAATTAATTATGATGCTTAATATTTAAATTTTGAAACCATTTCTCTATACCCATACATTTATAACCTATGTTTCCTTTATCTTTTTAAAGAGGACCTGCAAAGGGTAAAAAAAACCTGGACTTTGATATCTTTTTTGATTCTTTGCAATTAATAAAGAAGGCTTGACGTTTATATATGTATATATAAAAATTAGAATGTCAGGTTCTGCCTAGCCTTGAAGACGCTGATTAGTGAAATGATGACATCACAAGAGCCAAGCGAGTTAAGTTGAACAACTGACTGGGGGAAAGTGTTTTAGTCAGATTGTTAAAACTGATTATATTTTCTTTTGGTTTTGTTAAAATATAAATTCAATTAACATTTTGGATAAAAATAGATTGTTAAAGGTTTAGCATCCTTGATCCTACAGTTTAGGTATTTTAGCTCACAATGAACATCTGTAAGATCTACCAGAGTCCTCCAGGGAAATTGAAACTTGACATTCCTGATATTTCTAATGTAAAAAAAAAAAAAAATCAAGACTTGCTTATTTTATAATAGAGAAGCAAAAAAGACACATCCCCAAAACATCCTTCACAGACCTTTGGTCTCTTTATTTTCTTCATTAAAATCCCATATATATTAAAATTTATAGGAAGAGGCTGTAGTGTAGCATTTGATGTAATCATATAGTGTCTTGACATGTTACTTAGAAATGCCACTCGATGTTTAAATGGTCAGTTCTTTTCTTTTCTTGTTTGCCGGTGAGAGGTACCAGTGAGTGGTTTGTTGCAAAGGACACTTTTTAACCAGTAAGTCAGTAAGAATGTAATTGGCTGCCAATGTTCATATTGTATTGACATGAAAATTCAGAGGCAAACCTATTATAAAGATCATTGAAGCTCTACCTGCTTTAGTTTTTTGGGGGAGCAGCAGTTCTACAATTCAGCAATTAAAACGTGCTGTAATGTTTTCACTTTTCCCATCACCTCGTGCAGGAATACTCTTTGAGCGAGTGGCTGTTTTGCATGGCACATTAAAGTCCACAGCCTTGGAATTTATAGTAGATGGTAGTTTCCTAGATGGCATAGTTGTGTTTTTAATTTCGTATGTCTGATATTGTCATAGTTTCAGCTTTTTCATTTTAGCCTTCATTTCATTTTCAGGAAAACTGTCTTACACATGATATTGGAATATCAACTTGGAAAGAACAGATTTTCCTATCCCATAGTGCCTTGTTGGCAAAGAGCTGCCAGGCTGCAATGGAATTAGCAAAACATGATGCTGAGATCCAGGATATGGCATTTCAGTATGGAAAGAACATGTCTATGAGTCATAAGGTATGTCTTTTCTCTGTTCAGTCTTCTACTGAAAGGATAGATGAGAACCTCTCTAGTATTCTTCTTTTGAGCCTCTTTTGGGTCTGAGTTTAGTGGATACTTTAAATGAATTCACTTGTAATTATCCAATTTGGCAATATGTATAAAGAGCCATATGCTTGTCACAGAAAACTACTGTTTATAAAATATTCAGTGTATCCGAAATGTATTCATATTGCATCAAGTAACTCCCACAGGTTCTGGGAAATGGAAAATATTCTTATACCACTCACAATTGTAAAGAACAGAGTCCTTCCTGTGGATGACTGGGTCACTCTCACCACCACATACTAACAACTCTCTTTCTCCCACTCCCTCACCTTACTACCCACCTGCTGACTTCATACCCCTTCTCAGCTGTGGCAAACTGTCCCTTCCCGCTTTTTTGCAGCCTCTGGTAAACAACCCCCATCACTTTGCCAATATGGAGCTAGAAGCTAGGAGGGTTGAGCCAAAGTACAGCTATCAAAGCAGAGGAGGATAGTTTAGGAATAGAGCAAGAGACATGGAATTGGAGATGGGTCTGTGGCTGATGGTTGAATGTGTGCATGTAGGGCTGTGCTCCTGGAGGAACAGGATCACAGGTGGCTTCAAAGATATCAGAAGCCTAAAGGCCACCATTGTCTGACATATAGTAAGTTAAATGTTAAGAGTTTTTTGATATACGAAGTTTCTGGTTTGTTAATCTGGCAGTGCTACTTTCCTGAAGTCATGTGAATTTAGTCTGCACTGCAGTTATTCACACAATTCTGGGTTTTCTACTCTTTAAATTAGTTTTTACTGTATTTACCTAGAGATAATCATTTCAGTCCCTAAAAACTAAATTGTACCAATCTTTTTTTATTTAACAAAAATGTTTTCACCCTCTCTTGCAGCTACACTCGGACCTCCAGCCATTTCTTAAAGGAAAATCTAGTGACTCTGTGGCTTTTAGTTTAAATTCTGCTCCTGTAATCCTGCATCAGGAGTTCCTTGGAAGGGAGGCCTGGATTAAGCAGATTAGAGAGGTAAATTATAAATTCAGTTTAAAGTGAATTTGTAGTGTTGCAATAATTTTTAGATTGGTCATTCATCTCCCTCCTCTCCCAGCTTCTGGAAAACTCTAGGCTCAGTGTTATGGGACCATCTATGAAGAAACACAGAAGCAAAGAGTACTCAAAGACACGGGATATAGAGGTTAACCCCATTCCCCAGCTATTCAGTGTCTCTTTGACTGCTGTCCTGGAAACATGGAGATTAGCTTTTAGCTCCAAATTCCTCTTTCCCTCTAGTAATTCCCTAATAAGATTAATAATAAGAACATGATTGTGTAATGCAAACTTTTGTGTTTGTCCAATGTCTAGCACTGTGATTCTGGTCCATAACTGGGGCTCCTAGGCTAAATAAATAATAATGACACAAAGAGGAGGACAAGAACAGGTAGGACCCACCCAAAAAAAGGCAAAATTTAGCACCATCTAGTGAGCCTACATCAATTGCATGGGTTCCCCATGTCTAAACAGTCTTGGAAAGCACCCTCCCAGGGTTCCTACCCTAGTTGTGCAAGCCACTCCCCTTGTCAGGAAGATTTTTGGTGGTAATGAGGCAATGTGGAGCAAAGATTTATTAGTATTAGTTTTGGATGCCCTGCTGGTTATTTTCAGCATGTGGGTTCTGGTGGTACAGATATCCCCTTCCCCATAACATTGTAGCTTTACCTGACAAGAAGAGCACTACCTCTGTATTTTGTCCTTCTTAGACATGTTGGCCATTTTGGTGCCTGTAGATGGAGTGATGACCAGAATCAAATTAAAATGGCTAAACTAATTAGCCTTCAGAGGTAATTTAGAAAATGAAAGAGAGATAACGTTGTAAACTAAAGAGCCAAAAATTCACGTTTGAGGTGGGAGCTCTTTTGCTGCCTTTTCTGCTGTTCAGCTTGAAGGTAAAACGCGGGAGTAGAGGCCGGGAATGGGGCTTATGAGTAGTTCTACATTATGACTGACAGTTCTGAGCCTATCTTCATGTTCTGCAGGCAAAGAGGCGAAGTCCCAGTAGTGAGCCTTGTTACTAACTTGTTACTAACAAGTTGTTAGACACATTCTCATAGGCGAATATAATCTTACTCTCATACAGCAATAATACATTCTTTATAACCAAACTGAGGCCTTGTAATTTTAAAGTCAGAGAATGGTAATTCAGCATATGACTAAGAGTCTTGGAATTCTGCAGCCTTAACACAAGACTCCTGTATGTGTTGAATGAAAATAGATTTGGATGAATATGTTTCAAAAGCTTTCATAAACTGTGCTGTGATAATACCATTACACTCTCACTGCAATTTTCCATCTGCAGAATCCAAAATAGGTTGCAGAATTCCAGTTCTGTGTGTCCACTAATTAATTCTTTTTAAACTAAAACGGGACATTATGCAAGCACTGAAGCAATTCTAACTGAAGGAAAATAGGGTAGTAAAAGGTTTTTTGTTTTGTTTTTTTCTGGCAAGCAAATAGTGTTTAAATTAGCTACCATTACACCAAAATACAAAATGGGAAATTTACCATGCATCCTCTTAGGTAATGTGTTAGAATGTATTTGCTCATCAGTGCAACTTAAGTTGATGATAGTTTTGCAGCTTCCACAAAAAACATCTCATTATGAGTAAAGGTTAGCAGTGCAAATCCAAATACTGTTTTATACATGTTCAATTAATAAAATCATAGAAACGCAGGGCTGGAAGGGACCTTGAGAATTCGTCCAGCTCCCACCACGTAAACCTAGACCATCTCTGAAAAACCTGTTCTTAAAAACCTCCAGTGATGGGGATTCCACAGCCTCTCTTGGAAGCTGAAAGTTGTTCCTAATATCTAACCTAACCTAAATCTCCCTTGCTACAGATTAAGTCCATTACTACTTGTTCTCTATGTTCACTGAAAGAGGATAATTGACTACTATCCTTCTTTATAAAAACCCTTAACGTACCTGAAGACTTTCAGGTCCCCCCTCAGTCTTCTTTTCTCAAGACTAAACCTGCACTGTTTTTTTTAACCTTTCCTCATAGTTCAGGTTTTCTAAACCTTTTCTCTGGACTCTCTCCAGTTTATCCAAATCTTTCCTAATGTGTGGCACCCAGAATTGGACACAGTAGTCCATTGGGGCGGGAGGGGGTGTGTGAGAGAGAGAGTGAGCCTTGCAGAACTGTCAAGTAAATTTGCTAGCCCAGACGATTTTTGTAACTGTTCACTGGGCACGGAAGTCAGAGATTTTTTCCCTTAGCAGTATCCATTGGGGCAACTCAAGCATCCTCTGCTTCCTCACACTACTGTGTGAAGGTATTAATGGCAGAACCACCCCCAAATCCCCTCAGTTGCCACCCATGACTGTTGCTGGAGCTGCTGTTCTTACTTTTGCAAGTCCTTTGCTTCATCTTGTACATAGTACCCATTGGTTAGTTTTGAGAGTTTTAGCATATTTTAGAATTAGATTAATAGTTGATAATTGTGCTGGTGCCGGTACCAAAGTCATACCTAGGTCTCTGGGCTGCAAGTTTATTGTTCTTGCAGCAAATCAATGCCTGCCAACAACCCACACTCCATCGGTCTTAAGTGCTTGGGGGAAGCTCGGGTCAGTGACAAATGTCACATTTGTAAAAGGGTTAAGCCCTGCTCTAAGAAGGACAGGGCAGCCAGAATTAAGGATTTATTCTTCGAGTCAGTGCGCCATCCACCATTAGAGCCTTCAGAGCAGGTTAGCAGTGCTTCTCCTGGTTTGGCTGTACTGAGGGAAGAGATTGTTGTTGCCAGTACCAAAGAAAAGGCACCATAAATCTTTTAAGGACTCAGCACATGATACTTCAAAATCTTTGGAGCAGAAGTCTAGCTCATGCAAGGACATGTGAGTGTGCTCAAGTAAAAGGCACTTTCGAGTGCAGGCCTCAAGTCATGAAAGATCATTCAGAGCTCAAGTCAGGCCTATCGAGACTGACTTCTGCAGTTTCTGCCTCAATGTTTGCTCAGATATCCGTACCGCAGGATCAAGAGTATTTCCCTGTGCCGTCCACATCTGAAGCTTATGCAGCCACTAGAGAGTTGTTGAACCTGTCAGTACCTATTTCCCTGGCCATTCAGGATTTTCGCCCGTCACCCATGCCAAAGGTATCGATGTCTACTCTTCCTGCTACAGCTCTGACACATTGTACGGTACTGTCAGACCCGACAGTTAACGTACCTCTTAGATCGGTATTGACAGGGGGAACCACCCATGATCATGCCAGTGCCTCCATCCTCAGGCTCTGAACCTATCTTCCCAATACCGATGGAGTCAGCTTCCCCCCACCCTCCCCACCCCCAGTCAGAAGAAGCAGACTCCTTATTGGACTCCGAGGTCGGTTCTTAAATGTCACAACCTGAACACATTCCCCAGCTCCCATGGAGTGCCTGCTCACCATGTTATCAGCCTCAGTTGCAACATGGTCCATTTCACAAGGACTCATGACCCAAACATAGTTGGGGTCCAGTGCCCTATCAGTGGCCTTTCTGGAACCCTTGGCGTTTCCCTCCTCAATCAAGGGCATCCCAACACCCTTTACATCCTGCTTTTTCAGCTGTGCATTGTGAGCACCTACACCAGAGTCAACCCACCCTTGGTACTGGACCTGGTACCATGCATATGGATGTTCACTCTCAGGAGCCGCTGCTGAAGGAATTGGAGGCAACTCAGTCTCACCAGCCCTTGGCCTCCTCGTCTTCATCTCCTGATGAGGCAGTGGTAGCAGAATCTGTTTCTCCACCTGCCTATGATTACCAAGACCCTCAGGAGTTGTTGAAGAGGATGTTTGTGGTTCTGGATATCCAACCAGAAAAGGTCCAGGAAAAGTCATGCAGGCTTGTAGATATTTTAGCCTCAGTGGAACCTTCTAGGATAATGCTTCTGATTAATGAGGAGCCTGTCAGGGTGCCATTGCAGACCCCATCTTCCCTGCCCCCTGCTGCTAAAAGAGCAGAGAGGAAATACTATGTCCGCTTGCAGGGCTTTGAACATTTCTATAATTATCCCCGTCTGGGCTCCTTGGTAGTCTGCAGCTAATGAAAGAGAGGAGAAACAGGGTCACCAAGCATCCACACCAAAAAGCAAGGAAGCAAAGAAACTTAACATTTGAAAGGAAGCTTTATTTAACAGGAGGGTTACTGCTTTGAATTGCAAACCAGCAGCCTCTGCTGGGTTGTTACGATTTTTCCCTGTGGAATAACATTTCAAAATTTAAGGACAGGTTTCCAAATGAGCTGAAACATTAATTTTCAGTGATGATGAATGAGGGCAAATTAGTTATCAGAATGGTTTGCAGGCTGACTATGTTGCTCGAGGCATGGCCTCCGCCATCACTATGCTACAGTGTTCATGGCTGCAGTCATCTGGTCTTTACCCACAGACTGAACACACCATCCAACACCTCCCTTTTGAGAGCCCTTTGCTCTTTTCCAGAAAGACTGAGGAGAGGCTGCATAGTCTCAAAGATTCAAGAGTATCCCGTAAGTCTCTGGAAATATATACGCCGGCAACAGAAAGAAAGCCCTTTTGCCCAAAATACTTCTAACAGTATTGAAGTTTCATGACTAATATTCAGGACCTGTCCAGGAAGAAGGGCAGAGGTTACAGAAGACATCTGCCACCTTCCTCTTCCTCCACAGCTGCCAGTTCATCTAAGCAAGCTGAATCCTTCAAATAAACAGTTTGATATATTGGTCAAGGACAGAATACTAGTGCCACATCTTTTCCCGTCCCCATAATTGTCAATTACCTATTCCACTTCCTAAGTGCTTAGTCCTACATCACCAAGGATCATTGGGTCTTAAGCATGGTGGAATTAGGATACACCCTTCAGTTTATTCCTGTCCCCCCCCCAGGGCCTATGCAACCACTAGGCGACCTAGGCAGTCACCTAGGGCACCAAGCTCTTGGGGTTGGCATTTTCGCGTCCTTGGTGGCATTTCAGCGGCGGCGACTCCTCTTCTCGGCGGCATTTCGGCGGCAACTCCTCCTTCCCTCTTTGATCCGCGGCAGCATTTTGGCGGTGACTGCGGCATTTCAGCGGCAGCTCCTCTGCTGCAGCGGCAGGGTTTTTTCCCCCCTCTTCACCGCCTAGGGCGGCAAAAAAGCCCCCACCCACTTTCCCTGTCCCTCTTCAGGGACCTCTAGCATGAGGTCATTCTACTACAGGAGGTTCAGTCTCTCCTTCTCTTGGGCACCATAGAGAAAGTCCCACTGTTACTCAGGGGAAAGGGGGTTTGTTCTTTCTACATCCTAACCCCAAATCAAAAGGGGTCTTAGGCCTATTTTAGATCTAAGAGAGCTCAACGAGGTCCTAAAGAAAATAAACTGAGAAATAAATTGTCTGACAAGCAGAGGATGCTAAAGAAAATAAACTGAGAAACAAACAGGTGTATCCCAGATAAGAAGGATTTTTGTATATAGAAAATGTGTATGTTATGCAAAATATGGGTCTCTGCATGACCCAGTGACAAAATACACTGAAGCCCAACACCTTGAATCTTGCATCTGCTTTGGTTTTTATGAGTTGGAACAATTAAAAAACATACAAGAGTGACCCTCTCTGGAACATGTTAGAAAATATTCTTGTGTATTTTGATACCTGATTACTTATAAGTACAGCACAGAGAAGGAGCAAAGGGATGACACTGTGTATATGTGTGATTCCAAACCAAAACACAGCTAATTTTAGGTCTACCAGCTTTGACATTGTCTTTGACATTATCTCTTTAAAATGACTGGGTCTAGACTTTTTCCCTCTGTGTACATCCAAACTCTTCCTGGATGGGGTTAGTTCTTTTTAAAACAAAAAACAAAAACAAAAAAACCAGCCCACTATTATTGATTTTGTTTAACTCTGATCCCTTTATTGTTGGGCAGAAATACACTGTATATTCAGGATCTCCGGTTTTCTCAATCCATATGAGCAGCAAGCTTTTGAAGGAAGTTGTTACTTGTGTCTAAAATGTTTTTAATTGAAGAATCAACTGTATTCTAATCTAGATAGAACTTTTGAACATTGTAGGTATCCAAAGATGTGCCTGTGTCCATTGAAATCTCTTTCCATGTTATAATGAGGCATTCAGCTAGTAAATATTCTTTTTTTTTTACTTCAGAATCTTAAGGAAGCTAGTTAATGTCAAAATATTAATTGTAATGTATAGCTCGCTACATATTTCATTCTTGCTTCTTACAGAGAAGCAGAAGGTCTAGAAAAATAACAATAGTCTGTAACAGATGACATTTTTTGTTTAATCTTTCTTTTTATGTTGAAGGCACAAAGTAAAGGGAATCTAATGGACTTTACTAAGGTGAGTAAATTACATTAAGGCTACATCTTATTTTAAATGTACTGCTTTCATTTTTAGGTTTCATATTCCAGAGAAGTTTTTTTCATTATAGTCAAAGATTTATCTGAGACATTTTAACTTTCTATAGCAAAGAGTAGGCAATTAGGATGATCCCATCACATAGGAACTGTCATACCAGGTTAGATCATTGATTAGTCTAGTCCTGTGTCCTGACAATGATAGTGCCAGATGGTTATGCCTGTGGTGTCCAGATGGACTACTTGATATAGGGAACCAATTGTATTAAACTAAACACTAAGTATCAAAATTAGCCATTTTACTACTATTGTTACTTTCATTATCCCTCTTGCCTCCTCAGACTTTAAACATTTTAAATATTTTCTCTTCTAAGGAGTTTGTTGCTTTTGTGTTCTCTGTATTTCAGTAAGCTAATCATTCTCAGGCTGCCTCCTAATCATCAGGCCCAGATTAACCAATGTGCACTCAGTGCACCTGCACAGAGTCCCATCTCAGGGGTGGACCCAACCACTGGATTTGGGTGGGTCATCCTGAGACCCAATATGTCAGGTTTTCATGACAGAGAGGTGGAGGGGCAAATTTGAGTAAGTGACATTGCAACCTGAAGGGTGAGGTCACAGCACCATTCAGGTTTGACTGGGCTGTCCCTCGTTCATGATATGGGAGCAGATGGGCCAAATTTCAGTGAGTGGTGTTGTGACCTGGCAACCCCACTCACTCACATTTGACCAACACCATGAGAGTACAGGGCGGGCTATGAGAGCGGGTGGAGCTAGGAATGGGAGCGAAGTGCTAAGAGGCGGGCGGGGGAGTCAGTGAGTTGTGAAGATGGTCCTGGGGGGCGTGGGTGAGGGGCTGGTGGCAAGTTATTGTTGGTCGGCTATGTGGGTAGTGTTGGGGGACTGCAGAGTGAGGTTTTGGGGGTGAGCGGGAGGTATTCGGGGTGGTGGAGTAAATTGTGATGGGGCTTTTGGGGGGCTGTGGATAGTGGGGCTGAGGTGAACAAGTTGTATGACAGGGCTACTGGGATGTGCGGGGGGGGCTGTTAGGGTAAGTGGGGGCTGGTGGAGGGTTGTTGCATAGGTGCTGACTCCGTGGGTGCTGAAAAAAAATGGTGCGTTCTAAGCAGCCCCCCAGCACCTCACCTTCCCCCCAGCGCCTCCCGCCTGTCGTGATCAGCTGTTCCACTGTGTGCAGGAGGCACTGGGGGGGGGATAGGGGAGGAGCAAGGGCCGGGTGTACTCAGGGGAGGGGGCAGAATGGGTGGGAAGAGGTGGAGCTGGGGTGGGAAGAGGCGGGGCGGGTGGGGTCTTCAACAAAGGGGTGGAGTTGGGGGCAGGGCCTGGGGTGGAGCAGCCCCTGGCACATTAGAAACTCAGCGCCTAGGGTTGTTGGGGTATATGTGGAGTGGTAGGGACATTCAGGTCTCTGGGTGTGAGGTGGGATATATTTGAGGCAGGAGCACTTTGCTGAGCAGCCCCTGTTCATGCCATGGAAGGCTGGCAGCAGCTGGAGCAGAGCTAGAGCAGGGCCATAGCATTACTCAATTTTGGCCTGACTGCCCCTCTGTCATGATGGTGGGGCAGCCAAGCCAAATTTGAGTGAATTGGGGGGAGGAGCAATTTCTGTAGTGCACAGGGTCCAAAATTCTTTAATCCAGCGCTGCTGATCATGACGTCTTTACAGTGATGTTATGCACTCTTACCTTTCTGCCTCCCACCTCATCCCCATGTCGTAGGTGAAAGGGAGTCTTCCCTCTCCTGGTAGCTGCTCCCTACACTCCTTCCCATTACAGCCTTTTTGTGAACTGAACACGGAAACCTTCCCTTTCATTGCACGAGCTAAAAGTGCGGCCCATGGGGTATCTCTAGCAGTAGGGGAATCTTCACATGCTGACAGTCTTTCACTCAAGTATGTTGTAAATAAAACCAATCCACCCCTAGGAACTGGATAGAGCCCTTTCAGACCCTTTCATAATGGAGTTGAAATACCATGATACAAGTACCTTGTACTTCACTTGAAGTGCCAGGTGTTTGATTTAGAGGTCATCCAGACTTAATGACAGTGAGAGGAGTAAGCAGGGCTCCAGGTTAAAACAACAAGAGTCACCAGTATGAATATATATATATTTTTCCGTATTTGTGGTCCTTGTTTAGAACTTCTAAAACGTATTTTCATGGATTTAATTTTTTGTTTTCTTCTGTTGTGTTTCATCTCTGTGTACTGGAGGCACCATATATAAGAACATAAGGATAGTTGAATTTCCATCCCTATTCAGTCTTTGACTACTCTGCGAACACTCCAATATATGGTTAGCTGCACTGCAACATGGAAACTATCAGCTAGGAAGTGGACTGACACCACTTTCACATGTATCACTGAAGAAACCTCAGATAATAACTTTTGGTCACAGTGACCTAGAGATGAAAGGCGCCATATCTCATCCTGCCAGTCTTAAAATAGGAACGAAGCTGATTGTTCAGGTTGAATCTTAGCAAGATCATGAGATTTCAGCTAGTTACCCTCAGATATATCTGAATCACGTATGTGTTTAACAAATGATATTATTTTTAATTTCCCCTTGATATTGAATAGAGGCTGAATAGCTTTATGCTTATGATTGATTGATTGGTTTTGATTGGTATCTCCTAGGACTGATAAAAAACTAGCAAGGAGAGACAATTCATACTTTGATTTGCTGTTACAACTATAGTATGTATCTAAAGGAAAATTAATATGTAGATTAGTGTTCCATGCGAAAAACTCTATAAATCTGTGTCTATTCTAAGCAGTTATAGATTATTTCTATAGTTGAGTTAACTGTTACTTAAAATAAACATCCTTTTTATAGGACTACAGTAGATATTTTTACCACAGCAGACAAAACCTGATGCACGTGGTGTTACTTTCTCAATTGCTGTTAATATTTTAAAAGAACCAAAATTAATTTTTCTTCAACTATCCATCTCTGAGAAACTTCTGTGGTGACTACTTATTCTTATAAATACTCTATGGCGTTTTCCTTTGAATTGTTGCACTTCTATTCTATTGTCACAGCAGTATTTTTGTAGATGTAAAATAAGAGGATTAACATCAAATTTGCTGTGCTGGATCATGTCTATGTATTTCCACATTGTTCTCAGCAGTTCCAAGTATCTGTTCCTTCAGAGGATGGTGAAAAATCCATAATACACCTAGCCAACTTTAAATGTTCATTTGAGTGGGAAAGGGAATTCCTTTACCCTTCACGTGCTTGGGTTTAACCTGGTGGCATGAGATTTGATTAGCTTTGTGTTAATGTGGCTTGCTTAGCTGCAGATGTCATAAATTTGATTGTGATAATGAAATTATCCTATAATTTTGGTATATCCAGGTGTAGTATTTGACTTAATGGGTATATCTACACTGCAATAAAAAACCCACAGCACCGAGTCTCAGAGCCCAGGTCAATTGACTCGGTCTCACAGGGCTCAGGCTGCAGGGCTAAAAATTGTAGTGTAGACATTTGGGCTCGGGCTGAAGACCTGGCTCTGAGACACTCCACACTTACAGGGTTTCAGTACCCAGGCTCTAGCCCAAGCCCGAATGTTTACACTGCACCCTTTATCCCCGCAAGACTGAACTCCATGAGCCTGAGTCAATTGACCCGGGCCAGGCATAGCCATGTCACAGGATCTTTTATTGCTGTGTAGATGTCCCCAATTTTATGTGTAGATGTACCCAGTTACTCTAATTTTACCTGAATGAGAGTGAATTTAAAAGTTCACTATTTACAGTACCATGTAATATTTCCTTATTTCCTTGGTACTATTTACAGTTCCAAGAAATGTTTCCTTATTGCCCTTCAGTTCAATAACCTGTCTTTTGTTTTCATACTATTCAACATGATAAAAACAAGGACTAGGCATTTTTTGCTGCATCATTCAAGCTTCTTCTACCTCAGTCAAGATCATCTTTCTCCTTTCAAAGTTCAGATAATCCTAGCTTCTGAAATCTCATCATACTGAAAGTTCTGCCATAACTTTAATTATGTTTGTTGCTCTTCTCCATACTTCTTCTATTAAGGTTAGGATCACCAACCCTGGCCACAGTACATCAAAAAAGCATACCATTTTAATTTCTATACTAATTATTTTCTGTTTTAGTACATTGAAATAGCCTATTTGTTTTTTAACTAAATTAATAAAATCCTTACTGCTTTAATTTATACACACATATTATGGATATATGAAAGTGTGTTTGCTTAGTTGATCTTCTCAAGTGTATTTTATATTCATACAATTTTCAATTAAAAATAATGAATGAAGGTAAGAATGAGATCCACCCACTCCCCATGCCTACTTTTAGGCATTGAGTTTATTTTTGCATGGCATAAAACAGCCTCCAGTACCTTTTTATTCTTGTGTCTCTGTCTACACTTTGATTTACATATTTGCTGCACAGATTTAGTTGGGGATTGGTCCTACTTTGAGCGGGGGGTTGGACTAGATGACCTTTTGAGGTCCCTTCCAACCCTGATATTCTATGATCCTCTGTTTTAAAGTTGTAGCCCTAAGTCTACACTGACCAAAGAAGAATGTCCATGTGATGCATCAGAGACACTAGTAAATGTAGTTGGGGCTCTGACATGAAGAGGAAATACTTTTCATTAATTTAATTGGCTCTTAGTTTTCCATACTAATAGCTTCATTTCATTCTGCAGAATTTTTAGTCTATTTTTCCAATATATCAATCTTACTATCACAAGGACTTTGATATTGCAAAAAGCATTTTCTCACTAAGCTGTTAATCAGTCTCTGAATGCCCTGTTCTTTTTTTTTTTACTACACCATTACTACCACATCCAGACAAATTATTGATCCACCATCATAGTGTATGAAAGTCTCTTCCTGAGATGAAAAAGTAGTTCTACCTCTGTTTTAGTATTAAGTGCCTCAAGTAGCGCAAAGAGTAATAAGGAATAAGATTGAGGCAGGTGCCACTTGTGTCGCTGCTGGAGACAGCAGATCAATGAATCTGGGGAAAATCTTTTCGTCTCACCCTCATTTCCCTCTCTTATTATGACAAAACATCTCAGTCGTTTACCAGAATCCCCTTTATCTGCTTTACCTTTTTCTTACCATGCACAGTAAGTAATACAGTTCTACCAAAACAAAGCTTCCCCATTAAATTAGTTATTTATTATTTGTGTCTTACAGTATCTCCTAGAGGCAATGTACAAATACCTTTTAAAAGAGAGTTCCCGCCCCCGAATAATTTAGTCTAAATAGACCAGACAGACAAAGTAGGGCAACCAAAGCACAGACAGTGGAAGTTACTTGTCTGATGTCACACAACAGTTCAGTGGCCAAGTAAGGAGTAGAACTCTAGACCCCTAACTCAGAATTCTCTGGCCTATTTACTGGACCACAGTGCATTCACTTACATTATGAATGTTTCCACCAAATATGATGGTATTACAGAAAGGAATGGGCATTTTCCTTGATGCCATTTCTTGAAGGGATGGAATTAAGCAGAGTAGAGCTTTTTAAAATCTTGACATGTGATCTTGTTCATTTGCTCTGCTGCAGATTTCTTTCTTTCAAACTGGCATGGGAAATGTGGCATGTCACACAGTGTTGATATATTTTGTGAATTTATTGCTTTGTGTATGAAGCAATGTACTTATAGGATGTTAACAAGGGAAACAGATTTTGTACCTGGATTGGAAATAGGTCACCTGAGAAATGATATACCCAGGAGCTCTTGTACTGCTTGGCCCTAATGTGCTGGCTTAAGATGTGAGAGGGAAAGAGCCAAAGAAAAGGTGGAGAAAGGTGACTTTTAAGGAAATAAGGGTTCTTGAAGATACCCTACTGTCATGCAAATAGTAAATAATAACAATAATATAATGAACTTAGTCCTGTCAGTAGCAATCCCCTTCCCCAAAATTCAGAATTGATTACCATAGTCGGTGCATTAATGTACCACAGCGCTGTCACAGAACAGTTTCGCAATTTCATGCCGCACATGACAATAGTCTTACAGTGTTCCACTTTATTAAGTACCAAAGAATCGTCATAGTTCAGTCCATGGGACTACAGTGCATCCTATTTACTGATTTGCTCCCAAAAAAGCAGTGAAGTGGTAAGGATGGAGGATTCTAATTCATACCAGGAGCTTATGACCTACATTATTTTTTCATTAAACTTTGTCTCAGCAGGATCAGTGTAGCCACTGCTACTAATTCCTTTGGTGATTCTGTAATCAAAGAACTCCTTCTGAATGCAGATATTTTAAATATCTAATATTTAAATGCTAGACATTTTAAATCAGCAGGTCCAGTTAACTTGTATCCAAGAGTTTTAAAAGAGCTGGCTGAGGAACTCACTGGACCATTAATGTTGATTTTTAATAAGTCTTGGAACACCAAAGAAGTTCTAGAAGACTGGAAGAAAGCTAATGTGCCAATATTTTTTTAAAAAGATCAATGGTGACCCAAGCAATTATAGGCCTGTCAGTCTGATATTGATCCCAGGCAAGATAATGAAGCAGCTGATATGGGACTCAATAAATAATCAAAAGGAGGAGGATATAGTTAATGCAATCAACATGAGTTTATGGAAAGTAGATCCTGTCAAACTAATTTGCTATCTGTTTTTGGTGAAATTACAAGTTTGATCGATAAAGGTAATAATGTTATGTGATGTACTTATACTTCTATAAGGCATTTGACTTTGCACTGCATGACATTTTAATTAAAAAACTAGAATGATATGACAATATCACAGAGTCACACTGGGAGCTCATGTTCAGATGATTATTCATCACAACCCCCAAATCTTTTTCAGAGTCACTGATATTCAGGCCTCTAATTCCCAGGATAGAATCCCTCATTGTGTAGGTCTGGCACATGTTCTTTGTTCCTAGATGTATACATTCACATTTAGCCATATTAAAATGCAGATTGTTTGTGTGCACCCAGTCTACCAAGTCATCCATATCACTCTGAATCAGTGACCTGTCCTTTTCATTATTTACCATTCTCCCAATTTTTGTGTCATCTGCAAACTTTATCAGTGATGATTTTATATTTTCTTCCAGGTCATTAATAAATATGTTAAATGGCATAGGGCCAATAACTTATCCCTGCAGGACCAAAGTGGAAACATACCCACTCAAGGATGATTCCCCATTTATAATTATATTTTTAAATCTAACAGGTAGCCAATTTTTAATCAATTTAATGTGTGTCATGTTAATTTTTATATCATTCTAGTTGTTAATCAAAATATGGTATGGTACCAAGTCAAAGCCTCACAAGATTTTAAGTATATTCTGTTAACACTATTACCTCTATCTACCAAACTTGTAAGCTCATCATAAAAGAGTATCAAGTTGGTTTGACAGGATCTATTTTCCATAAACCTATGTTGATTTGCCTTAATCACATTGCCCTTCTTTAATTCTTTATTGAGTCCTGTATCAGCCA
Organism: Chelydra serpentina; assembly: GCA_037349315.1. Taxonomy (NCBI): domain Eukaryota; kingdom Metazoa; phylum Chordata; order Testudines; family Chelydridae; genus Chelydra; species Chelydra serpentina. The sequence goes on from JBAIAC010000010.1 coordinate 55,177,807, forward strand.
TTCCATTATCTTGCCCAGTATCAATGTCAGACTGACATGCCTATAATGACTTGGGTCATCCCATTTACCCTTCTGAAAAATTGGCATATTAGTTGTCATCTAGTGTTCAAGAAGTTTCCCAGCGCTCCTAGAATTTTATTGAAAATCAACATTAATGGTCCAGTAAGCTCCTCAGCCAGCTCTTCTAAAACTCTTGAATGTAAGTTATCTGGACCTCCAACTATAAAATTGGCTAATTCTAGTGGCTTCTTGTTAACATTCTCCTGAGATACTGGATGAATGAAAAGAGTATTGACACTGTATAATGAGACACTATCATCTGTGTTTTCCTTAAATATTGCACAGAAATATTTACTGAAAATGTCTGTGTTTTGATAATTCTACCATTTCCACATAGTAAGGGACCAATACCGTTGTTAGGATTCTTTTTGCTCCTAATATATTTTAAAGACTCCTCCTTATTCTCATTAGCCCTGCTGGCCATAGATTTCTCCTTGCACCCCTGTACTTCTCTTAGCAATTTTCTAGAATTCCTAACTTCTGAATATATATTCAGTACTATCAGCTTCACCTTTCTTCCATTTGTTGTGTGTATGTATATCTATATATTTATTTTATTTTTTATAGCTGCCTTCACTTCCCCTCTGAACCAGTTCAGTTTTCTAACCAATACGGCCTTCTTTCTTTTTTGTGGGATTGTGGCTTTTTGTGCATCTAGTAAGGTGTTCTTAAAAGATTGCCAATTATCATTCACATTTTTCTAATTAAATTCTTCCTCCCGGCTGATTTGATGCATAATTGTTTTTGAAATTGGCCCCAGTAAAGCACCTCGTATACATATTACTGGTCTGGACTTTATTCTGTTTGCACATTATAAATGCAATAAAGTCATGATCACTTGTACCTAAGATACCACTAATTTTTAGTTCTGTGATCAGTTCCTCTTAATCTGTTAGGACAAGGTCTAATAATGAACTCCCCGTGTTGGCTGCGATGCTTCTTGAGTTAGGAAATTGTCGTGTACAATGTTTAGAAATTCCAAGGATGTTTTAGTACTGACATATGAGACCTCGGGCATATGTCATTCAAATTGAAGTCTCCCATGATCACACAGCTTTTTTTCCCTATTCATTATAGATTGGTTCTTCAGGAGGTGGTCATCCTGTTCCCTAATGTGATTTGGTGGTCTGTAGCAGACACCAACTAAAACCCCATCTTCTGTTTTATCTGTTAAGAGATTGATCCATAAGCATTCAAGATCATTGGATGCTTAAACAGGGGAATATAGAGTAGGAGTGGAGAGAAATAAGGATGAGGTAATATCTTTTTATTGAACTAACTTCTGTTAGTGAGAGAGACAAGATTTGAGCCACACACAGCATGTCTTCAGGTCTGGGTACTCCAGAGAGTCATAGCGAAATGCAAGGTGGAACAAATTACTTATTCTAAACAATTAGCACATATTCTAAGGGATCATTCCAGGTAGAGTGGCTCGTTAACACTTCTGCAGTCAGTCTTAGGCTATGTCTACACTACGCACCTTTTAGTGACACAGCTCTGCCACTAAAAGGCACACAGTGTAGCTGCTGTTTGTCGGCAGGAGAGAGCTCTCCCGCTGACAAAAAACTTCCACCGAGCAGCATTAGATTTGTTAGCAGAAGAGCTCTCCCGCTGACAAAGTGCTGTTCACATCGATGCTTTTAGTCATAAAACATTTGTCATTGGGGGTGTGTGTGTTTTTTTCACACTCTGAAGGACAAACGTTTTACCGACGAAAGTCCAGTATAGACAAAGTCTAAGTCTTACCCCCGTCTTTTTGTCCTCTGACTATCTGCCTTACAGTGATAGTGATAGACTCAAGGAACTCAATCTATTTAGCTTAGCAAAGAGAAAGTTAAGGGATGGCAGTCAGGGACCACAGGTCTTGGCTCTTAGGGTGTATGTCTACACAGCAAAGAAACCTCCGATCGGTCTGCGCCAGCTAACTGGGGCTTGAGCTACAGGGCTGTTTCATTGATGTATAGATTTCTGGACTTGGGCTGGAGCCCAAACTCTGGGATGCTCCCACCTCACAGGGTCCTAGAGCCCAGGCTCTAGCCCAAGCCCAGAAGTCTACACAGCAATGAAACCTCTCCGCAGCCCGAGCCCTGAGCTGGCTGGCATGGGCCAGCCGTGGACGTCTAGTTGTTGTGTAGAGATACCCTTAGGACGCAGTAAGTTCCAACCTGTCACCCAGTGACCTGTTAACAATCACCAGAACTACAAGCTCAATACTGATCGAGGACTCCAGTTCTGGGACCTGACTGGTGGAACTCCAGGGGTCCCGATTTCTTCCCTGTTTCTATTTAAACCAAGCAGAGGAACAGGAAGTTGTCCATGCATCTGCTTAGGACTGCCTCTCCTGCACTACCTGCTCCCACTGCCTGACTCTGATCTCTTGGTAACCTGATCCTGCCTGCGTCCTGACACTTTTTCTGCCCTCTGGCCTGTCTCAGACTCTAATCTCCCAGTATTCGACCCGGCCTGGCTCCTGACACATGCTGCAAGCATAAGGTCACACGTTGGTTGTGACTGTGACTATAATCTGTAAGTACCTAGATGGGGAACAAATATTAGATAATGGGCTCTTCAATTTAGCAGAAAAATTTACAACACGGTCCAATAGCTAGAAATTGAAGCTAGACAAATTCAGACTGGAAATAAGGTGTACATTTTTCACAGTGAGGAACAATTTACTATGGGCCATGGTGGATTCTCCATCACTGGCAATTTTAAAATCAAGATTGGATGTTTTTGTAAAAGCTATGCTCTAGGAATTAGTTTGGGGAGATTCTGGCCTGTGTTACACAGGAAGTCAAACTAGATGTTCAGAACGGTCCCTTCAGGCTTTGGGATCTATTAAATTAAGCTGGCAATATTGCAAGAGGATGCTACAACCATTCAAAATAAGAGGTTTGCTACTTTGTTAGGATTACAGTCATATTTTAAGTTGTTGAACTTTGTGTTATATGCAGGACACTAAAAATTATTTGACTTTTAGGTTTTTTTAAAAAATGCCTAATCCTATACCTGCCCGTGACTGGATCATAATGAAAGGTAGAAAAGCTATCTAGGCCAACCTCTAATGCATTGGTTCTCAAACTGGGGGTCGCAACCCGGTTATGTGGGGGGTCGCGAGCCCCGACCCCAGCACGAGGCTGCAAGTTGCAAGCCCTGACCCCTGCGCCAGGCCATGAGTCCCGACCGCGACACATGGCTGCGAGCCCTGACTCCTGTGTGGAGCTGCGGGCTATGAGTCCGGACCCGGGTGCGCAGCTGTGAGTCCCGACCCCAACCCCTGCACCGGGCTGTGAGCCCTGACCCCGAAAGGGATGTGTGACTACGAGCCCCGGCGCTGGGCTACGAGCCCCAACAGGGACGCGTGGCTGCGAGCCCTGATCCTGACCCCTGCGCCGGGCTGTGAGCCCTGTCTCCAACGCGCGGCTGCGAGCCCCAACCCCGGGCTGCGAACCCCGACCCCGGCGCACGACTGCGAATCCCGACCCCGGCGCGCGGCTGTGAGCCCCGACCCAGCCTTCTCACAATAAAGATGAAATCTCTAAACCAGCTTGATGTGAAGGATGACATCAGATGCGTCCTTTCTAAAACAACACCAAGAATAAAACTTCTTGTCTCAAATAAACGGCATCATCCATCTCACTGATTTTTGGCTGCTTCAGGTCATTAATTGCTGTCAAGTATTAAAATAAAATTCTACTTAAAAATAACTTTTCCACATATATTTAATTTGATAAAAATGTGTTTTAGTCTTAATTTAAAAGCAGGGAGAAAAGGTAAATTCATTTTAAGCAATAGGGTTTAAATTTAGTATTTAACATAGTGTTAAATATCAAAAATGTGTTTTTAATTTCTAAGTGGGGTCACACTCAGAGGCTTGGTGTTTGAAAGGGCTCACCAATACAAAACGTTTGAGAACCACTGCTCTAGTGAGAGTTTGCCAGAGACTCTGATAGGATAGAATCCACCCCAATGTTGTCTTCATTCAGACACGAACAAGTCTCTGACTGTTGGTATACATATTGGGTTAATGATGTGCAATAATAAAACCACCACTAACAGCAACTTGTGGCACTGTGTTAAAAGTACAATAAAAATTACTCCAATGTTAAAACTACTATACAAAGCTTATCAGGCTAGCCTATCAGAGGGAAGGCACAAAGAAGAGTTGTTGGTGTATTGTTTTCTGAAACCTCTAAAGAACATACACACTTTGTCAATGCAGTGGCTCTCAAACTTTTGTACTGGTGACCACTTTCACATAGCAAGCCTCTGAGTGCAACCCCCCTTATAAATTAAAAACACTTTTTTATATATTTAACACCATTATAAATTCTGGAGGCAAAGCAGGGGTTGAGGTGGAGGCTGACAGTTCACGACCCCTCCCCCCATGTAATAACCTCGTGACCCCCTGAGGGGTTCCGACCCCCAGTTTGAGAACCCCTGGGCTGGAGTGACTGCTAAAGCAAGATTTCATAACAAATTTCATTCTAACTTCTTTTTTTCAGGTGCTAAAACTTTTTAAACTTTCTTCTTTGAGGCTGAAATTTTCCAGACTTATTCTCTGCCCATATGTTACTTTTTTCTCAAGTTTCAGGAACAACAGCTCATTTATTTCAGTATGAGATGAATGGAAAAGAAATACCACCCTACTGTTCAAACTTAACATTCTATTAATGTACTTTTGTACAGGGAATTATATCACTTTAGTTAAAGATTATCTTCAATTATCTTTATTTTTACTGTTATTTTACAATATAAGATGTCTGTTAGCAAATATTGGGCAAACTATGCTTACCCCTCCAATTCAAGTGACATCCTATTCTGTATACTACCAGGAAAGGCAAAGCAATGTTTTGGATTAAAGCAGTTTATACATTATGAAGCAAGGCACTTAAAATAAATAAATGATTGTCCAGCTCCCATTTGGGGAGGCAAGAAGAGGAAGAGCTTAACCATGTGCCCAGCCACAAAAACAGATCGAATATGTAACAGTTAATGCTGAAACATTCCAAGATGCTTGAAAAGCAAAAGGAGGATGGGGTAGAAAGTTCATCTATTAGCTATGACATGTATAGGTGACATTTCAAGGTAACATTTTAGCAATCTAAACATCAATGTTTATTGAGGCAGAATGTTCCCACAAGAGAGAAAACAAATTTAGAAAACCTAGCAAAGAACATTGTAAACACTTAATGCATTGTTAGTCACTTGACCACTGATCAATTTAGGTTTGTTTTATTTCTGCAAGTACTATACATCTCAGAAGCAAACAGAATGTATTGGTTCAGTTCGGGTCTGAGGAAACTCATGATCTTTGAACAGGAACAGGAAATCTAACTACAGGATCATTATTCTTAGATATTGTTCACTGAATCTTCTTGCACCTTCTGAAGCATCTGGTAGTTGATGGGTCTGATCTGGTATGGTAATGCTTATGTGTGTAGTTTGTAATAAGCTTGGGATTCTTTTGGTTGCAAGGCACTGTATACATGTAAGTAGTTATACATGGCATGCCTTTGAATGGGTTGAGTTCTCACTCTGCCTTTAACAATGTGCAGACCCTACGTTAGTTTCCAAACTCTTCCCCTTTCTGGGGTTTGGCTTTATTGGTATCTGAAAACCAATAATAGAATGTAAACCTCAAACTAAGCTTCCTCTCTGAGCTTGACGGTCCCTAAAGTTTCCCTCCAGGATTTCTTCTTTCTGGTCCACTGTTTGCCAGCAATCTCCTTCTGTGTCCCTAATACCCTGGGTAGTGTTAATGAGCTTCAGTAAGTCAACAGAACTTTAGCATCTTCATGCAAATTCTAACACCTGCTGATAGGTTGGGTCAACCGAAGAACCCTTCTATTCTGTTAAAATTACTCTTTCTCACTAGAGACTCCATCCATCCTTCATGGCTGTGGATATGTGGGTGATTTACACACATTGGAAAAGGTGTTAAATTAACTGTATAGTATACTTCTGCTTCAGGAGAAGTACTCCTCCAAAGCACAGTACATTAAAACTCTAGCTTAAGTGGGGAATACATTTTTTATGAATTGGGACTTGAACACTAAAGTACTGTAATACACATTCAACTGATTTCATTCTCAACTACATATAATAAATCCACTTTAGTATGTATTTAGATAAGAAACGTCATTCATTATATATAAATACAACTGCCTATATAAAATGGATGACTTACAGTTCTGGTTCTCAAATATTTCCATATCATTTAAACTAGATATGTTAATGTTATATTGGTGTAAGTAATATTGAATGGAAGTGATTTATGGTGATGTGTACTGTAATATATTGCAGTAAAAATTCCTTTAAAAGATTTATTTTCCATACTAATTTTAGATACAATATTGATATGTATTTAATAAAAGCTCTATATTTGATAGGTTGATTCAATGACAATGAGGCACTACCATTAAACTATGTAGAATACATTAAAGATTGTAAAGCGCTCAGATACTGCAGGGGTTGGGGCCATATAAATACACCTAAAGGTACATCTACTGCAATTAGACACCTGCAGTTGCCATGGCAGCCGACTTGGGCAAAGGGGCTGTTTAATTGCTGTGAAGACCTTCAGGGTTGGGCTGGAGCCCAGGCTTGAGGACCCTGCAAGGTGGGAGGGTTCCAGAGCTTGGTCTGCAGCCCGAGTCTGAATGTCTACACCACAGTTAAATAGCCCATTGGCCTGAGTCAGCTGTCATGGGCCAGCTACAGGTGACTAATTGCAGTGTAGACATACCTCAAGACAAATAGATAAGAGACCTGGGTTTGATTCCTGTCCTTTCACTCATCTAGCTGTTGGATTGGGATTGGGATTGCTGTGAAGATTATATATTAAAGGCAATCAAACAATAATAATTTGTGTAAATATAATTTTACCTCTTTCTGGTGAGGCTCTCTGGGATGCTCTTCATCATAAAAACAATTTTAAATACATTTTAACATAAGACCACCTTAAAGAACTTCAACAAAATTAAAAGTAATATAAAAAGCATACAAATGTTGCCTGACATTTTATCCAAGTTTTGCACTTCTGTCCAGGAGTTTGCCAGAAAATGTCTGTTATCCCATGGAAACATTTCCTGTTTAATATGATGCAATTTGGAGCTGTATTCCATCCTCAAAGTCACCATCCCTACTGAGTTCATTGAGTTTGCATGGCAGAATTGATGGCAGACTTGGGTTTAAGTTCTATTTTACTGAGGTAATTTGCTGTTGTCCACTATAACAAATTTAAACATATAATGAGCAAACAGAGCAATATTAATAAATTATATAAAAGATGGAGACATGAGTGTGCATATCTGCTAACAAAAAAATCTGGAAGTATATATTTATGAACTATGAAAATATGTATTTATAAAATATATAAATAGATAACATATAATATAATATAATATATGAAAATGTGTATTTATAAATCCATTTGGACCTGTGATACCCACATATGGAGTACAAGAAAATAAGTGCTTGGTTGACATGTTGGCTTAGTATACTATACAAAAATTATCTGGTTAGGGACAGGTCCAGATATTTAAAAACCTCCCCTCTTTGTTGCATGCATGCTTGTAAGGCTTAGCATTTTGAATTATCAAGAAGTAGTGGTGTAGTTAAAATTGATTGGGGTTTTATTGTAGTTAGGAGCTGAAGTAGAGCAGCTTTATATTTGCAAATAGTATGAGAGCTTTGAGTGATTTGATTTTAGCTGCCCTCTTTACCTCAAGAAAAGGTAATGGAAATACTGAATTCTTACTGTTATCTTAGAAATAATTGTATACCAAGTATTGTCAAAACTGATTTTATTATGCATGTGTTTTCTAACAGTTGCAAGAAGCAATCAAGGCTGGCAAAGGTGTGATTTCAGCTATTGACCTATGTCATTACCATGGAAACAGAGCACTGGAGGCCCTGGAGTGCTTCCCTCCTTCTGAGGCCAGATCTGCTTTAGAAAACATGGTTTATGCTGTGACCAGATTTTCATGACATACAATTCAAAAAATAAACTGTTGTTCATTTGCAGAAAACAACTAGATGGATAGTGGCTGGGACAAGGGGAAAATATCCTGTATTTTTAAAAGAACTAAATTTGTTGCCTTTCTTTTTTTTTTTTGGTCGTTTACCGCATTGCTGAACGAACATGCATTCTTTGGAACTGCTATAAACAAAATTAGGGGAAAAAGGTCAAACAGTTTTCACTTGTCATGCCAGAAGCATACTTGAGGCTGCACCAGTAGAAATAATTAATGAGACTCACTTCTGTGACCTCAGCAAATGGACAGGAAATAAGTCCTTATTGATTGGACATAGCCAGGGATGGCGCCAATGTGGTGGCCTGTGGTTTTCCTGCACTGGAGAGGACAGAGGGGGGCCTGAAGCTGCAGGTGTCAGGAGAAACACTTTCTAAAATTGCCAGAGAGAGGGCTGTTTAAGTCAAGAATTAATGTACCAATTTATCAACACGAAGGGCAGTTCAGTGAATTAATGAGGAAAAATCCTTTATCTGTCTACATGCAGTTATGTCTCCTCACACTGTTTGTATGTATTCAAATGTAAAATTACTCTGTGCCTAATGCTTTCAGTATTTGAGAAACTTGCTGAGAATATGTGTCAAGCGTGGTAAGTAGGAGCTTTAAAATATTTAATCAAATATTAATTTGGCTCTGTTAAGAGAACTGATTGCCTGTGTTTTTATACTGTATGTATAAAATACTTTGCTCTGGCTCAAAGATGAGGTTTTCAACGCTTTCAGGAAAAAAAATCTTTCCCCCAGATCAAGCAATTTGTTTCAGCGCAATCTTACCCTAAATAATTTCCCAGATTTATGTGACACTTGTTGTCACTTAAGTCAAATAAATGTGAATTTGTAATGTTCAGCATCAGTCTTTTGGCAGAATGGAGTGTGGAATAGTCTTCTGTTAGCACAGGGTTTTTTACTCTTCTGAATAAATATATAGTACACAAGAAGTTTTTTTAACCTTAGTGTGTCGGATTTTAAATCCAATTACAGAAAGAATATAAGGTATATCAGAAGTCTGCAATTTGACACTGTCTCTAGTTTGTTCATAGGAGATGATTTTTGTGGTTTGCATGCATGCAATCTGAGAACTTCGTTGACAAGAAGGCTGAGTTTACATAAATGATCTAGATTGAGACTCAGCTACCTTTCTTCCTTCTGTGGTGTAATTACAGCTCAATCTGGAGACAGCTAGCACAGCAAACAGATTTCATTACATCTCTCACTCAAACATTAAGTGGAGTTATTTCTGTTAAATTTTACTCCTCCTCCTCCTACCAAAAAAAAAAGTAAGGTGTCACAAAGCTTTTTTTTATCATGGACCAGCTTGTTGCTTTCAGCTGAAATGAAAATATAAAGCTACATATGTTAAAGTGTTGTCAATATATATATATATGCACACAGTGTACTTGCGACATCAATGTACTTCCTCAGATTTATACAAGTGCAGTTTCAATGCCTTTGACAGTGAACTGAATTCTTAGAGCATTTTATTTTTATTCTTAAAATCTTTACTACCTTACTAAAGTTCAGTTAATTAGTAATTCTATTCAACTGTGTATAAATCAGACTTAGTCTTAAAACATTACATTTTGTAAGAGCCATATGTTACTTTCTCCTTACCACAAACCTACTTTTTTTTTTAATTCAAATGCTTCATGGTAATTCAGGGGCTGATCCTGCAGGAAGCTGAGGGACTCCAGAGACATCCTGAGTCCTTTCAAATCCCCTTGATTTCCACTGACGACGCTCAGTAGCATGAAAGAAACAGGCAGCATATTACGGGACCGGCATATGTTTCTTTTCCTGAAAGTACAATTTTTATCAACATCTCTTACTGAAGACAAATAAGCAAAACTAAATAGTAGTGATATTGTAGACAGGTAGCTTCATTGTTTGAATTGGTGAAAATGAACAGTCTCATACTAATGCCTTCATAATACAGATCTATGATATCTTCCGGTAACTAATTGGACGCATGTTTTTTTTTGCTGTTTTGGATCCTTCAGGGATACCCTACACTGAACCCTACAGGCAAAACATACGAACTGTAGGACTGGAAGTGATAACCTCTTGGTCATCGAGTCAAGTTCCCTATCACAGGCAATCCAGTCATATAATCCTGCTCATAAATTTATCAAGCTCCATTTAAAAGCTCGTTAGGTTGTTTGCCCTCATTACTTCTATTGAAAGTCTATTCCAGAACATCACTCCTTAGATAATTAGAAACTTTCTTCTAATCTCCAGTCTAAATTTTATTCATGGTCAGTTTATATCCACTTGTTCTTGTGCCAACATTGTCCTTTAGCTAACAGTCACTGCTGAGAATTATCATGATTTCTGCACTCTTAGAAATACATATTTCTGTTTCTGACTTCTTCTTCCTCACATTTTATGGGCCAGGAAGGCTCATCAGTTTTTTCCCTTCAACACCTTTCCCCTGTTCTGCCCACCCACATCCTGAAGGCCATGTGTTATAAGCATCATCCTTTTGCTGAGGAGGGTTGGAGAAGTATAGCTGCCTCCACAGTTCTAGTCACCAGTTCAGGAGTGACGCTTAGAATGATCAGTGCAGAGCAACATGAAGCTCTAGTTATATTTTGGGTGCTGTATAAGAAATAAAAACAATGAAGCATTCCATATGCTATGCTCCCAGACAAAGAAGACAGACAGAACTAATGTCAGAGAACAGTTTAGAATGACCATTTGTTATGAAACCAAAAATAAAGGGTATAGCTAGGGACATAAACCCTTTATATATTGTCTCCTTTCGCCATCCTCATATTCTGGCCTAGCAATTAGGCTGCCTCCGTTTTTGTCTTCTTTTCCTAGTCTTCAGCATCACTGCAAGTGAAAGTATCAGCACCTCATGACAGAAGTACTTCACTTTAGTTGATACCCCTATGTCACTCTTCTTGAGTTATATCCTAACTACTATATTGCGGGTGCCACCTTACAGTTAGGCACAAAACCATAGCTAAGCCACATTATTCTCTCTCAACAAACTACACTCCTTACACTAACTTGTGCCCCTTCAAGAAGCATGGCCACAGTGGTTAAGCTGGCTGGGCCACAGATATGCTGCACAACCTAGTACAAGCCAGTTAACTTCTAGGTCTGTTTCTCCACCTGTAAAATGGGGACAGCTACAGCTACTTATTGAAAGGCTGTGAAGATTAGTTCTTAAATACTTGTGATTATTGGATGGAAGTTGCTATACAATTGGCAAGTTATTATTCTAATGGAACCATAAAATGGCACTTCTTTGGGGAGGCTGGGAGACCATCCTCCTCCCTCACTGCTCCCATCCTGGTGGCTGAGGGAGGGCGAGCTGTGGACTCTTTCTCTTCCCCAGCCTTGTGAGAAGGATGTTGGAGTGGGGAATCTCCCTCTAGCTGTTGTTGTGGAGAGGGTCATCTTCTCCTAATTATTTTCCCTTCCACTTCACATGAAGGATTGAGTGGTTCTGAGCTGAATGGGCCTGTTTGCACTGAACACACCTTTGATCAACCAGTGCCTAAAGTCAGGCAGAATGAGGGGAGCACTTGTTACTCCAGTTTTTTGGGGTTTGTTTGTTTTTAATAAATAAAATAAAAGGTCATCTTCCCCCTTTTAAACTTAGACCAAAAGTTACACAGGGCAGGACTTGCTCTGTGATATTCCCTCCATTTTTTCTTTCTTAGAGCAGATTGTGTTTCCTTTTCACAGATGCAAAAGGGCTGTGGCATGTAATTGTGCTGTCAACAGATTTGCCAAGAAGGACACTACTAGGTCAGATCACTGGTTGCTATTGCTGCTCATCAACTAGTGGAACCTCAGACAGAGCCTTTGAGAGAAACTTGGGGGTACATCATGTTCACTGGGGGCCCCAATCCCTCCCGTTTCACTTTATTTGCACAGATGTTACATTTGTTTTGAGGACCCCCCTGAGCTCCTTCAGTTGTCCCTCCTTCCCCTCTTCTCCTCAGCCCTGACCTCAGAGAAAAGTGAGGTTTTAAGTCCATTGTACTCTTCAAACGCTTCCAGACACTTCATCCTTACAGTGTGTAATGAAATACAAAGCTAAGACTTTTGCAGTCTCTCAGTCAATAAGCAGTTCAAAGGAAGAAGTATTTCAAGAAGTAGTTAGTTCTGACAGTCTTTTCACCAGACTCTCTCAATATCCTTTCCTAACCCATTCCATAAAGTGTATTAGCTATTTAAGGGAGCCAGGGTCATGGATTTCTCCGTCAGGAGAACATCCTTGTTTTCTGAATTACATTTTCCTCTAGAATTTTGATCCCACTTTGGTAACTCCCTTGGAAATAACCTATGATAGATTAACTAAATAAAACATAATTAGTCCTGTGACTTTAAATTATAAAAAAAAAATTGTGACACAGTTAAGAAATTGGCAACTGATAGCAGAGTCTTCATACAATCACCTGTCTTGTCTCTTCAAGCATTTGTGTTTTTTGCCTGACCCTGCCCAGAGCTCCCTTAAACTTGCTTCAGAAATCAATGACATCTTCTGTATTAGCCAGAGGAATGCTTTGGGTCCCCCAAGTGTAGGAGATTCCTTCTCTCTCCTACCTGTTTTAAACGGAGATTTGTATTCCTTCATTTCCTGTGTAACCATCTTCAGAATGATAGGTTACAGTGTAGTATTTCTTTCTTTCTTTCTCATCTTCAGAATGTTCTTTATCAGAGTTTAACTGTGGAGATGAAAAGAGAAACAGACTTACCTTTTCTCTCTCCTTCAAAACAGAACCAGAAGCAGCATGCCACCTTAGTATTTACCTAATTCTGGGAAAATAGAATAATCAGAAGAGAAGTGTGTGGACCATTATTTTAAAGTACAACTCTGTTTGCATGATGAAATTGCTGTTCCCGCTGCAGTTACCATACGGTGAATGAACCATTTTTCAATATGTTGTAGGGGATTGTGGCCCTTAGTTAATAAATAGAATGATGGGGGAAGTGCCCCAGTAATCATTTTAATAAACTTAATTTCTCAATTAAATATAGCCCCCTTTTTTTAAAAAAAAAAAAAAGGTGTGTTTTGGTTTTCAGTACAAAAGTTTAGGATAAGCTTTCGTGCTTCATGGAGCTCCTCGTCTTCAGGTCAGAAGAAGAGCTCTGGGAAGCTCAAAAACTTGTCTCTTCCACCAACAGAAGTTGATCCAATAAAAGGTATTACCTCACCCACCTTGTGTCTCTCATTCCTTTTCATATCCAGAATACAATATTTTACAACTAGATGGTTGTTTCTTTTGGCATCTTGTGGCAAAATACTCCAGATGAGATATTCAGATTTATTTAAAAGCATGTACAGGATGCTCTCATATATGTAGGACTAATTAGCAAAAAAATCTGAAACAATTAGGTATAGCAAAGAGGGTGATCTGTACCCATGTGGTGGCATGAATGCCTGTGTTTTAGAGAGTTTTACTTATGAGGTTTTCTGTAGACTGCCTTCTGCAAAGCAAGGGCATGATTAGGAAATGAACCATTTCCCATCTTGGCTCATTTTGATGAAAGCACTCCAACTTGCACATTGTGTCTGAGCATTTCTTCATTCATAGCATGTGCCCAACATAAACTGTTTTCTGTTTGCAGCATTTCAGATGTACTATTTATAATCTAGTTAAACAATGCCAACTAGAGGCAGTAAAAGGTGTGTATTTCATATGCAAATCACTAGCAATAATTTTGTACAATTACACTTAGTTGCTTGCATCATTATGTTCAGCACTAGCATAAAAAATGGGTGTAGTGGGAGAACATTATAAAAAAAACGTGGTTTTTGTCTGCATTAGTCAGACTTTTCTCCAGCTTATCAAACAACTTTTTGTTTTGTGGGTAAGTAAACTTGTTACATTTTTTTAAATGCATGGATACACAGAACTTATGAATGTATCTTCCCCCAACACACACACTATATCCACACTTAGTAGAATTTTTTTATATATCTGTACACACTGAGATAAAGCATATGAAGCTTCAGCAAAAAATACTTTTTCAGGATGGTCTGGCTATTTAAAAGTGGGGAATGGAATAAGAATAGGTGCATTCTCAACAGTAGTGTCAGTACTAATGCTGCTATAAGTTAGAACTGGTTGGAAACATTTTTTGACACATTTTCATGAAAAATAGTTCAATTTTCCAATCAGCTGTATTAAATATAATTTGCGTAATAGCACTAGTTACAGTTCTGTCTGGTCTTCTATTATAAACCCATATTTTCACTGCTCGTAACTTTTTTGGAAGTATATTTTGGCTGAAATTCCCATTGGCCTTTCTCCAAAAGTGATTTTTTGTTTTTGAAGTTGGGTAAAATCTGTTCACTTTTTTAGACATGAGGTTGAGAAAATCATACTTTTTTTTACTGCCATGACATTTTTAATTTAATTTTTTTTAATTTGTAAAAAAATTCAAGTCCACACTCTGGGTTCTCACTAAAAATTAATCTTCAATTTACCAAAATTAATTTATTTTAACAAATGAAGTATTTAAACTTAGAATTTTTTGTTAAATTAGTGTGAAACTACACTGTAAGACTAAGAGGAGTAATTAATTACTTAGGGAATTTCCTAAAAGAGAAAAACATTTTCTTCCTCCTTCTACTGTTGATCTTTTTCCTATTTGTGTCCGGTTTCATTGTTTCCATATTTACAGAGCTCTGTGCAGCTTGGTAATCAGATAACAGAGTACAGAATATCTATTTTATATTACAACCATTTGATACATCCCATGAATGTTTTCAATTGAATACTTTACACAGGTCTACCCTGAAACTTCTTGTGAACATTGTTTTTGCCATAACTGGGTAAAAAATAAAATGCAACTTTCATATAGCTATTTTCCCATCTGTGCATGTACTATTGCCCTCTCCTGGAAGGAATAGTAGACCAGTATAAGTGGTTGCAGCCTAGAGATACCAGCCTTCCGACTAGTGTGAATGTTTTATTGATCACCATTAGAACTGAAGTACTTCTATAAAATTATTTTAAACTGGCCAGGTGCTTTTCAGCAATGTAGTTCACTGCCACATGGAAGAAATGTTTTGAGAGCAGTCCAAGGACACTTGGTCCTTTAGACTAGAATCTTAGTTATAAGAATGTCTTTGGACACTGTGTGGTTAGAATTTGGATTTAAATGTTAGAATGAAGAGAACGCTATTTACACTTCCTGAGAGATCTGGACAATTTGGAGGCAAAGGGCTTAACAAGGTACAGTTACCAACTTTGTATTGCTTACATGGTTTTAAACAGAAGATCTTTATGGAGGGAGCAAATGTTCTGGTTGTTCATAAAGCTGATTATGCACAGATAGCATGCTGACTCTGAATTCAAGTGAGCATTATTGCTTTTTACAGCAAAGCTATGGGGTAGCATCAGTTATGATCTCTACAATAGGACAGTTGTTGGCTGAACTAAAACATGGTACAAAGGATTCTCCAAATTTCATTGCCAAGAGATTAAAGGAAGCTTGTATTTTCCAAGTTTAAAACTGCTTGGGTTTATCAGTTTTTAACAGTTATGGGTGCAACTGACACACAAGTTACTGCTGAGGTAATGTAAGAAATAGACATTAGTCCTTAAACCTTTCACTGGATTTGTTACTCCATTATAAAGCAGTTCTTTTAATTTATATTCAATTCCTTCTTTATTGAAGTGTTGAATAGTGACACTGATTTTCCTAGCTTTAAATCAAATCCAGCTTCAGCTAGTACCCATCTCTTATAGATCCAAGTTCAAGCCATTAATCTCCAGTGCTATTTCAGGGTAGAAATACTCCCATCCCCAATAATTATTCATAATAACATAAGAACAGCCATACTGGGTCAGACCAATGGTATGTCTAGCCCAGTATCCTGTCTCTGAAAGTGACCAGAGCCAGATCTGTCTGAGGGAATGAACAACAGGATAATTTCAAGTGATCCTTCCCCTGTCATCCAGTCCCAGCTTCTGGCAGTTGGAGGTTTAGGGGCACACAGAACATGGGGTTGCATCCCTTACCATCTTAATTAATAGCCATTGATGGACCTATCCTCCATGAACTTATCTAATTCTTTTATATTTCAGAACATCCCCTGCAACAAGTTCCACAGGTTGACTGTGCGTTGTATGAAGAAGTACTTTCTTTTGTTTGTTTTAAACCTGCTGTCTGTTAATTTCATTGAATGACCCCTAAATCTTATGTTATGTGAAGGGGTAAATAACACTTTCTCCACACCATTCATGATTTTATAGACCTCCATCATATCTCCCTTAGTCACCTCTTTTCTAAAATGAACCATCCCAGTCTTTTTTAATCTCCCTTTGTATGGAAGCTGTTCCATCTTCCTAAATCTTTTCATTGCCCTTCTTTGCACCTTTTCTAATTCTAACAGAGAAATATGGTGGAGAACCCCACACCCAAGCCATTATTTTTAGGTGACAAATCTGAGGAACTGTCCCAGATTGAGGTGTCAATAGAGGAGGTTTTGGAACAAATTGATAAATTCAACAGTAATAAGTCACTAGGACCAGATGCTATTCACCCAAGAGTTCTGAAGGAACTCAAATGTGAAATTGCAGAACTACCAAATGTGATATGTAACCTATCACTTAAATCAATCCCTTTATCAGATGATTGGAGGGTAGCTAATGTAACACCTATTTTTAAAAAAGATTCCAGAGGTGATCCTGGCAATTACAGGCTGGTAAGTCAAACTTCAGTACCAGGCAAATTAGTTGAAATGATAATTAACAAAATGATCAGACACATAGATAAACATAATATGTTAGTGAAGATTCAACACAGCTTTTTAAAAAGGGAAATCATGCCTCACTAATCCATTAGAGTACTTTGCAGGTGTCAACAAGCATATGGAGAGCAGTGATCCAGTTGATATAGTGTTCTTGGACTATCAGACATCCCTCACCAAAGGCTCTTACGCAAAGTAAGCAGTCATTAGATAAGATGAAAGGTCCTCTCAATGATCAGTAACTGGTTAAAAGATAGGACACAAGGGGTATGAATAAATGGTCAGTTTTCAGAATGGAAAGGTAAATAGTGGTGTCTGTACTGGGACCAGTACTGTTCAACATATTCATAAATGATATGGAAAAAGAGGTAAACAGTGAGGTGGCAAAATTTGCAGATGATACAAAACTATTCAAGATAGTTAAGTCCAAAGCAGACTGCAAAGAGTTACAAAGGGATCTCACAAAACTGGGTGACTGGGCAACAAAATGGCAGATAAAATTCAATGTTGATAAATGTAAAGTAATGCACATTGGAAAACATAATCCCACTATACATATAAAATAATGGGGTCTAAATTAGCTGTAACCACTCAAGAAAGAGATCTTGGAGTCATTGTGGATAGTTCTCTGAAAACATCCACTCAATGTCTAGCAGCAGTCAAAAAAGCAAACAATGTTGGGAATCATTAGGAAAGGGGTAGATAATAAGACAGAAAATATCATATTGCCTCTATATAAATCCATGGTATCCCCACATCTTGAGGCAACCTAGATCTGCATACAGTATTCATCTCAAAAAAGATAATTTGGAATTAGAAAAGGTTCAGAAAAAAGCAACAAAAATTATTAGGGCTATGGAGCAGATTCCATATTAGAAGAGATGAGTAAAACTGGGATTTTCAGCTTGGAAAAAAGAGAACTAAGGGTGGGGTATGATAGAGGTCTATAAAATCATGACTGGTGTGGAGAAACTACATAAGGAAGTGGTTTTTATTCATAACACAAGAACTAGGGTTCAGCAAATGAAATTAAGAGTCTACAGGTTTAAAACAAACAAAAGGAAGTATTCACACAATGCACAGTCAAGCTATGGAATTCTTTGACAGAGGATGTGAAGGTCAAGACTATAACAGGATTAAAAAAAGAACTAGATAAGTTCATGGACGATAGGTCCATCAATGGCTTTTAGCCAAGATGGGCAGGGATGCGAAACCATGCTCTGAAGTGTCCCTAGCCTCTATTTGCCAGAAGATGGGAATGGACGACACGGGATGGATCACTTGATGTTTACCTGTTCTGTTCATTCCCTCTGAAGCACCTGGCATTGGCCACTGTCAAAAGACAGGATACTGGGATAGATGGACCATTGGTCTGACCCTGGCCGTTCTTACATTTCTTGTGTTAATTATAGTTATTGCTTATGTAACCAATTGAGTGTGTGTACATATCACCCCGTTTGCCTGATCCACGGAGGATGTGAATCTGTTACAGCTCTTAGCTAGATTACCTTTTATTTCTGGAGGTCCCCTTTTTAATCTCTAGTGTTCTATAGAAGCGACAAAGGGTCTGGTGGCACCTTATAGACTAACAGAGGTATTGGAGCATAAGCTTTCGTGGGTGAATACCCATTTTTTCGGATGCACCCACGAAAGCTTATGCTCCAATACCTCTGTTAGTCTATAAGGTGCCACAGGACCCTTTGTCGCTTCTACAGATCCAGACTAACACGGCCTACCCCTCTGATACTAGTGTTCGATAGGTTTTCTTAACCTTCCTATAGGATTTGATAAAGAGTTACATCCCTGCTATGGCGTTCTATAGGACAGCTCTAAAACCTAGAGGGAAAAATCTATATTAAACTGTTTGGATAGAGTCTCACCTGTGCCAAATATGTGTGAGGCACAGCTGAGTGAAGCCATTTTCACAGCTGAGTGAAGCCATTTTTGGCTTTTCATAGCCTTGAAGCCATTTTTGACTCCCCATTTTTGCATCAGCCCAGCCCCTAGTATGGTTAAAGCAGCGTCATGGCTGCTCTAAACTGTTATCTTCCTATGGCTTCAAAAGCCTGGTATAGTATTGCAATGCTCCAATCATGCCACCTTTCTCCCACCTACAGTGTAAAAGCCAGCTACACTGGTTCTGTACCTATGTGGGAGGACTGCCCACAGAAAAATTCCTACCGTGACACATTTATTGACTTATCAATCCTTCCTGGCAGTGGACTGGCGTAAAGGGGCCATAGCTTAGCATAGAATCTGGCTCCTATAGTTTTAGTAAATTGGTATAGAACCTTATTAGTTTATTCTTATTAAATTCTATGGGACTTTTGGATAGGGATGCTTTCTACCTTCAAGCCGCTTTGAGCAAATATTAAACTAGTTACTAGATTCCAACAGTTTTTGTTCCCATCTTTATAGCTGTAACCTAGTTTCAGTTGGGTCAAGTGACAAATGCTGCATTGTTTACACTCAACCTTGATAATGAGTTTTCCTTTAAAGTTCACTTGTATGAAATAGCAGAATGGATTTTTTTTCCCCCATGCTGAATTGGAATTTTCCAGAGTGTGCCATAGTGTCACAGAGTGGCTTTTGAGCCAAAGGCATGAAACAAAAAAGTGCACATCTGAATAAATGACTTGTGTAGCACATGTTCAGATGGTGGGGAAAAAAAACAGGACTTGACTGGCTGGGAAGTCAATTTGAACTTGCTGTCTGCACTGCCTGGAGACAGCGTGCTTAGTGTTGTTAGCGTGCAACAACATGACCATGCTCCTGAATACCTAGCTGAGGCCTTCAGGTCTCCTCCTGGGTGTAGGTCCCCCAGTAGCTGCAGTGCCTCCGGCCAGCACCATAGAGTAGAAATTAGATGGAATTCAGATTGGCAAGCATTTTCTCAAGGGCTTTGAAATTGAGTTTGGGATTGCACTGGTTGGTTTTTTCCCTTCTCTTTCCGTTTACTAAATCCCACCATGTAAAGCATTCAAGTAAAATCAGACTGAGGCTACAACACTGCTTAACAGCTGTGGCAGGTGTTAAAACATTTAACCCTTTAATGGCATGTTAATTTAGCTGTACAGTACTGAAAGAAGATAAATTACACAAGACTTGGCCTAGTTTATAGTGATAATACACTACAGTAAAAATAAGACCCTGAATAAAGTTCTCTGGAACTGCTCTTTGTCTGAAACCACTGTTTAGAACTGGATCCACTATAGGGAATTTGTCTTGTTGATAATGTGTCCTACATTCCAGTGATTTATCAGAGGAGCTCACAGGTAATCTGTACTTTAGGGGCTCCTATAAACAGTAGCCTGTAAATAGTTAATTTGAAGGGTTTCATTGCTTTTTCCCCCTCTTTATTATCTGTTGTGATTATTCATAGAATCTGTTACTGTAAATCTGCTAGCAGCTTGAGCTTCAAGAGATTTTGGCAGAGTTGTGCAATTGCAGGAAAGAAATCTCAAAGAAATACTTTACAATCAAGCCCCAAAAATCTGTTACTTTGTTTTAAGACTTCAAAAATCTAAATATATCATTAAGAGGGGCAATATATTTAGTAACTATTTTACTCCTTAGATCCGCCACTTAGCATGTGACTATTCTTTAAAACTGAACACTATCGCCTTAATTATTTAGGAAAGTATTAATTTTAGCGATTAAGTGAATTCTGAGTAGTTTGACTTACAGAGGATTTTGGGTTTGTTTTTTTCAATAAAACGATTTATTATGTTGAAATTTATTTTCACTAGATTACAAACAAACTGTAATTTTGGGTTTAACTCCTAAATCTGGACATTGCTGTGCTCAAGGTATTTTACCTGTGATTTTATTAATCAATGAAGCACTCCTTGTACTTTGTCACTTTCTGTTTTGTAGCCTTTAATTTTGCTTGCCCTGTGTATCTTATCACAAAAATGATTGCCTATTGCTATGGTTTTATGTGTATTTTTATTATAAAGTAACATGTGTGGCATCATTGATCCTGCTCTCTGGAAAAAGGACAAACCATTGAAATTATGACTTCATAAAATGAAACACACTCTTCTAAGTAAAAGGAAAATCCTATTACAAGCATCATAGGACATCTTCCACTCCTATCAACAGGGCCAAAGACCCTATCCTATCTAAAGAAAGCACATATAAAAGGTGTCAGACCTGATATCTTACTACTAATTTCAAAGGGTCACTAAATACTGAGAGGCATTTCATGAAGCCAGCCCTTTGATCTACTTCAAATAGCCAACAGTTCTGCAGGGCTGGAAATTTGTATTTTATACACATTAAATGAGAATAACTTCTGCAAATTTTGGACAGTGGGAAATTATTTGCTCCCCGCCCCCTTCTCTCCCTTTAATAACAAGGAACAGTAAGAATTGCTGGAGTAATATCGGACATCTTCTAAAATACTGCAAATGTCTCTTTTGTCAATCCCATTTTTTTTTAAGTTAGGATTCCTGGAGTTCGGGAAAGATTATAATATACCCAGGTACTTAACATAGAAACGATGCGATTTCCATTAACTGTAAGTCATTGCAGCCCCCTTCCGACCAAAGCTGAAGCAACTGAAAAGATCCTAGTTCAAACGACGAATGCTTGAAGGTGTTAAGTGATTAAACTGTTAAAGACTTCAGCTTGAAAGTGAACCAAACAGCATTTAACATGTGAATAAATGTAAATATTTTTAAATAATCAAGTGTTTTTAAATGAAATTGCACACTCCGAAATTAAACTGCATGAATAGCCTTTCTAAACTGGCAGTAGGAAATTCAGAAAATAACTGTTCTCTGATGTTCTTTATAGAAGTGAGGCATACTAAGTGTAGCGTTTATATAATTTCAAGGCATCGTTAAAACTGGTTTCTTTAACTAGGTGATTTCCTTTCATGACAACTTGTCCGAAATGCGATTCTTGTGGGCTTTAGCTGTGTCTATAATGTATTGTGTACAAATGTCATTAAGTTCAGAGCCGATGCAGCCCTGTATGAATCTCTTCATATTTTTCTTATGGATTGTTCAAACAATCATAATTAGATCTGGATGTTAGTTACAGTTACTATGACTTTAGCAGGGGAGCTTATTTAAATATTTTAATCGCATGTTCTGTGCCAAACTAAGTATATCCATTCTTAATTCTTAAAAGAGGCATGACCGTGACCATGATCTTTGAATACCATAAATGAACCAAGTACATACAAATTTTCATTTCCTCGGAGCAGGTTTCAGAGGATGTATTTTTATGTATAGACCCGACTTCGGTGTTTAAACTGAGTCAATCCAATTCTGATGTTCACGGATTACCCCAGAAAAGTGCCACTTCCTTAAAGTGTAGAGCCCCCACCATGCCAAAATGCTTGTTAGTGTTTTATTGGACTGTAAATTAGGATAGGGACTGCGGCCAGCCATGGCTTTGTGCTGTACCTAACAAAGGAGGCCTCTAGTTGCTCCCGTAACATGATGGATGATGATGAGTATGTTAGGGAACAGCCAGCAGAGCGGGGTTCACGAGTCAGGTGTGAAGGGGGGGCGGGGGGAGCCTCCGCCGATCCACCACCATTGAGTATGCGGGGGAAAGTTGTTACGAATGACCGTCCAGGGAGGCAGGGAAGGAGACATGCGGTTTGGCCTGGGAGGCTCGGGCTGGTTTGCATCCCAGGCGCAGCAGTTTCCACACGCCCAGTGGCGTGGAGCTGTGCGCCAGCAGCCAGGCACCAACCCCGCCGTTTGTGACCAAAGCTGCTCCCTAGCCCACTAGTGGCCCTGTTAACTTCATGTGCATGAAGCTGGGGCCCGGCTCCCACCCACGGCAGTCGGGGCTCGGTCCCGCCGACTGGCTCGTTGCAGACCAGGGGCCGGGTATTTCGCTGGGGCTGGCCCGGGCTGAGGCCGGCAGGGGCAGGCTGCCAGCCCCGCTCCGGGTGGTGGGTCCCCACCCGCCGCGAAAGGTGTCGCAGCCCTTTGCTCCCGGCGCGGGGGAAGCGGCTTGGCCCCTGCCCCGAGCCGGCCCGGCCTCTCCCCCGCCCGCCTTTGCACAGGGCCCGGGGGGATCGGCGGCTCCCCCAGGCTGGTGGCGGCGGGGACCAGGCGGCCGTCGCGCGGGGGTGGGTATTTCCACGGGCGGTGCCCCCCCCCCCCGGCAGGAGCCCGCGAGCGGGCGGGGCGCAGGGTCCCCAGTGGGAGCGAGCGGCGGGGGCCGCGGCTCGGGGCGCTGTGTCCTTGTGCGGAAATGACACACGGTCCCGTCACGTCACGCGAGAGCGCAGCGCGCGGACCCTCGCACACAAAGAGCGGGGGGAACCCGGGCACCAGCGCCGCCGCCGCTCCCGGCCCCGCCGCGACCCCAGGTGAGTGTCCCCGGGCCCGGCCCGCCCCTTGCTGCCCCGCAGAGCACCGCGGGCGGCCCCGGAGTGGGGGCAGCAGGCCCCGACCCCTCCGCCCGGCTCGGGTCCCGGCCGCTTCCCCCCCGCGCGCCCCGCCCCGCGGGGCCCTTTGTTGGCTGCGCTCGGGACATGGCTATAGCGCGATGGCTCGTGGCAACGCTCAGGGCGCGCGCGCGCCACGGCGGCCTGGGCGACTCCATCTCCCGAGCGGGTGAGGGGGGGGAGTGGAACGGTCACGCCGCCACCCCACCTTCCCCGGACATATAGATCCGCCCGGGCAGCGGTCGCACCGGAAGCCGCCGCTGCCGCGCCGCGCGCGCTGGGCTCGTCGTGGGTTTTCACCGCCGCGTGCGCAGGGGGAACGAACGGGGTTGCCGCTGCCTCCGCCCCGGGGCGGGGTTTCCCTACAGCCCGCCCTGCGGGGCGGCGCGCACGTGGCGGGAGGTGAAGCCCCGAGGAACCGGAGTCCCCGCGCGGGCAGCTGCCCCCTCACCCCACCCATGGGCGCGTGCAGGGAGCCGGTTCCCCAGGCCGGAGACCCGGGGCTGCCCCTGCAGGTACCGCCCGGGGCCAGGCCGGACTCACCCCCCCCCCGCGTCCCCCCCCACCGGGATCGTCCCCCCGCCGGTCCCTGCGGCCGGGCCTGGCTCGCCGCCCCCACAGGCTGTCCCCGCCCTCCTGGGTGCCCGGCCTCGTCCCTGACACTAGCCGCGCCGGCGTCGCCCGCTGCCACTGAGCCAACGCGCTCCAGCCTTGCGGCCCCTGGCAGCCCGGCTCGGGCTCTGCGTTGTCCTGCGCCCTCCCGAGGACGCGGTGCGGATTGGCCCCATTCCCGCCTCCTGCCCAGCTTCAAGGCACCATGAGTCGGCGCTGCGCTGCGTTGCCCTGGGGGGGTGCCCCAGCGCGGCTCCCGGAGCGGGAGCCACAGATGGAATTAAGGCTAATCCCTAATGTGGAGGAGCCCCTGCCCCCTGTCGGCGCTGCGGGGGATGTGCCGGCATAACCCCCTCGTAGACGCAGGCGGCAATGGAAGGGTTTACCTGCCCTTGTAGGAGCCCCCATCCCAGGGCGATGGTAGCTGGGTTCACAGATCCATTGATCTTGCTGCCTCTGCACCAGGGTTAGGGCGCTGTAGGTACACTCTGGGGTGTGGATTTTTCACACCCCTGAGCCTGGCAGCTATGTCAATGTAGATATATTAAGTGAAGACTGGGTGCTTCCCCCTGCCCCCAGTCTATCTACCCTCTCCTTCAAATTTCTTCTCAGGACCCATTTTTATGGTAGTGCCCGCAATAAGTTAACCAGCTACATGTAATAGGATAAAGAAGTAGTTGGGGGGTTGCTGATAATTATTTTAAAAGGTCAAATTCAGTAAAACACTTAAAATATTTTATTTAATTCCCCCCTCTCCATCATCCTCTGCATGTTTACTGTTTTAAATTGTTCATGTCTGTGTCTTCTGTGTGTGAATAGGACCTACAGTACCACATTATTACCAGAATGACAATAGTTAATGGAAAATCCATAAAAATAATATTTTTTCTTTGAGCTGTTTTGCACCGACTAAATTAGGTGCTAACATGCTGACAATCATGAATGCTACTAGATTTTAAGGACTCCAGTTGTATATTGATTTATTTAGGTTCTATATCATTGCTGATAAATACTGTGACTGTATTTTCATAATTAGACCCCTACAAGTCCATGGATATCCACTTTATATCCACAGATCTTTGAGGATTGTGGATCAGATCCAGATACAAATGTATCTGTGCAGGGCTCTATACATAATTGTGCTCTGCAGGGCAAATCTAGTCATCTTCTCAATGACCACTTAGGGCTGGTCTACACTAAACCCCCATGTCGAACTAAGATATTAACGTAGCTGAAGTCGAAGTCTCTTAGTTCGAACTTACCTGTGGTCCACACGCGGCGCGCAGGCTCCCCCATCAACTCTGCCTGCTCTGTTTGTGGAGCAGGATTACCAGCGTCGACGGGGGAGCACTTCCTGGTTCGATTTATCACGTCTAGACAAGACGCGATAAATCAAACCCAGAAGATCGATTGGACTCCGACGTGACAGGTGAGTATAGACGTACCCTTAGAACTCTAGCAATAGAATGGAAATCTTATCCCCTGGAAGAAGCAGAGATCCAGGGATAGTCCCTGAGCTGGTGTAAATTGGTGTAGCTCCATTGAAGCCTACAGTGCTATGTTGATTTACACCAGCTGAGGCTCTTGCTCCAGGTCTGTAATATGGTGGAAATGTGGCTAGAGGATCTACTGCTACATGGATCACCCTCTTCTTCCCCTTCACCACCACCCTCCTTGGGGTGAAGAAATAAGGACTGGGGCAGATCTCTCTTTTCCCCACTCCTCCACAGACATTTACCTAGTGCCTGGCCCAGCTGCTCAGGCTGAACAGTTGACTGAATTTGTCTGAGTGAATATGTCCCAACATACATTTGTTTTGTAATGTGAGATTATATTTTTATCATGTATTGTATATAGTACACAAATAGCTTGGTTTTAAAAAATCCTGGTATTATATTTTTAAAAGTAGAATAAACTGTCCAATACAGTGCTGGAAACTCTGATGCAACTGGTGCCAAAAGAGATGGTTAACACCTTTGTCACTGCTGTTCCTGCAGTGGTGCTGAACACGATTTGTTCTTGTCTAATTAAACTGTGTTGAGAACTGGCCCAGCTGTTTACCTCATGTCATTAACAGGTCATTTTGATAGTGTAGGCAAGTCCTGTGGGTAAAAAAGAGGACAATTAAATATAGTTTGAAGACACCACAGCTCCTTTTTTCAGGGACGCAGGAATACAAAGGTTCAAGACAGAAATTAAATAAAATTGGAAACACCTTGTCTAAAAGAATCTTGCTGCTTTTCTCAAAAAAAAAAGACCGCCTAAATGAAAATCCAAATTGTGGTTAGCATGTTTCTGGAAATAAATATGTCTCGCGTATTGAGCGCTTGAAGATGAAGTTGTCATTTGACAACTTTTTAGGAAGAGGCAATGGCAATGCAACTTGTGGGGAAAATTTCACTAGTTGAGAGGACGATTTTTTTTTTAAACTGCATCTGTAGATGTAACTAAAAATAAAAACAAATTGAGAGCATGCCCTATAAGTCCTATTGGCAAGATGCCACTATTAGAGACCAGCTTCTGTGGAGCCGTGAGGCTGCCAGTATTCCACAGGACAGCAAACGAGGCTTTTCATCTGCATAAAGTATTGGTACAATTTTTGTCCATGAGGGTAACACTTTGATTTTTGTCTCCCAGTGTTTTAAAAACAAAAGAGGTTGTGAGTTAAAAGCTTTTATCGTGTACTTAATGTTCTAGTATTGGAATAGGTTTGTAATATGCAGTATGTTATCCAAGACATTTAATTTTAAGTAGCATTTTTAGATATTCAAAATAATAAAAAAAAATCCAACATTGGATAATTAATAACAGCTTGGATTATTAAAAGTGATAGAACTGTAAACATCTGTTATAGTGTACTTTTATGCAGTCTGTGTACATGCAGTTTGCTCAGCTTTAGCAGTGAAGCTGTTGTACTGGCTTGTTTCACATTTGTTTCAACTTAAAATCTTTTAATTCATTTTTAATAACTTAGTAGTAGTTTCAGGTACTAGACCTGCCCTTGAAATCCCTTGCCTTTTAAAGTAATTTCATAGTCATATTTCCTTACATAGGTTGGGATGTGTCATCCCCCGTCCCCCCCGCGCCTGCCCTGTAGAAAGACCAACACAAACTTCAGGGGAAACTGACTATATACAAAGTGCTGTCAAATGTACAAAGCAAACAAAATAGATATTTTTTGTTACCTTCTGGTATAATCATTTTAAGTGTTACTTGTAACACTAGCAGATGAAGACATTTCAGCCAGAAGTGTAATATGCTGACAATAACCCTTTGTAGTCAATTTCTCATGCTGGATGTCATGCAGACAATTGCAGTGCTGCTTTGCTTTGAATTTCCAACAGTAGACCAATGTTTAAATTAAAATATATATAGTAATTCAAATTCCAAAAATGAGAAGAAATCTGTTCATAGGTTTTTATTTATGGAAATATTTAAATATGAAAATGCTTATGGCCAAATTAAGGTTCCACTGAAATCAACAGCATAAGCTCTGACTGTTTTCAATGGAACACGAACTTAACATTTATGAGGACCAGCTCTTCTACTAATGTAAAATTTCATAACTCTATTGACTTCCATTGAGCCACAGCTATTTACAGAAGTTGAAGAACTTGGCCTTTAATGAATAACCCATATGTGAAATTTATCTGCAGGTTAGTCATAACAGTAACTTTACTTCCTATGTATACCTGCAAAAAGATAGGAGTAAACTAGTAACCTCTTTAAACAGAAGGTAAGATAAAATATCTTAAGGGAATTACTACTCTTCCAATAAAGAGAAGTTTTGCATATTAATGCATGTTCTGATTCATACAATCTTGGCAGAAAAGCAACAGATTTAGACTAAATACACAGGTTTCTTGTGAATACACAAAAGTTTTCATACAGCTGCAATATAAACATTAACCCTCACTGAACATTAATATTTACACAAGAATTTTGGTTTGCTGGTGTTCCAGGTATCAGTTCTCTAAAATAAATATCTAGTACAGCACTCTTCTTGTGGTGTTCTGATAAAACTGCTGCAGGGATAGTGGGAGTAAAGGAGGGAAACAAAAATTCTTTGGTATATCAGATCTGGGGAATTTAAGCAGTGGCATCTCCTTAGGGCATCAGCTACTCCAACCACTAATTAAGCCCCAGTACATTATCTGGTCCTTTGAAAAGAAAATGTTTTCTCCCCTTTGCTTAAAACAAGTGTATGATTTTTTTAAATAATTTTCAAGAATCCTTATTATCACTGAAATATATTGGTACATCCCACCCTTTGATTAAAAAAATAGAGAATCAACCTCTTCAGACACAAGTGAAGCTAAAATCAGAGACATCATACTTATGGCAGCCTTCACTGAAAGGCATAAAGTGGTGTACCACCATGAGGCCATCAGAGGCACAAATCATTCATACAGTAAAGTAATATATGAATGAAAGCAGCGGTTTTCATCTCATCTTTTTACAGTTAGTATGGAATTAGGGAAATATGAACTGCTGCAGATATTAGTCAAATGTTTGTGGTATGATCTGAATTGAAGGAAAAATAAGTACGCACTTAACATGCATTTGTGAGCTAAACAATACAGTCAGGTGCAAAGATTTTAATTGTCAGTATCAAACCTTTTCTAGAAAACTAGAAACATGAAGTCTTGTATATATTATTATAGATGCAGATAATGTTTTTAATTGGCAGAATAAATGGTTGTTATATGTTTTAATAGTACAAAATCACACCCTGCATGTGTCTGGCACACACCTTTTAAACTACGGAACTCTTGAAGAATGAATTTTGGGACAGAGAAGTCCTGATCGTGTGTTGGCAGGAAGATGTTCTGTGTGACTTTACAGATGGTTGTCATTACTAGTTTTACATCACTCTCAAATATGTTAGGCACTTTACCGTACAGATAGACCTGGTCACTGCTCTGAAGTGCTTACACATGGGGATAGCAAACAATGGATAAGGCCTGGAGTGATAAGCAGCACTATGATCACATGATTATTCAGGTGAGGCTTGTACGTCCTGGTGGATAAACTGAAAAATACATCTTTAAATAGTTACTGACTTATGTATTAAAGGTGTCATGATGAAGTGAGAAGGAAGTGTTTGAGGTAGTGATGTAGCATACATATAGAAGAAGGCATCAAGGCTAGGTCTATAACATCTGTAAGTTCCATGATTCTAAAAACGCATGTAAGCACTTTCTGGCCAGAGGATTATTTTTTCATAAAATTGAAGGTACCTGACAACAGTGAATGTCTCCTTGGTTGTAATGCAGTTGATGCTATGAGGCTAAATACATTCAGTACTTGCTTTGCTGTTGCTCCCCTGTAATGTTTTATGAAAACATCATGCCAAACTGTTAAGTGTTGGAGACTTATGTTTATTTCTGACATGTTTCATAGAATGGATATCTTAATAGCTTGTCTCATGGACCACTTCTATTCTTGATTGCATAGTTTCTCTTTTAACATTACAAAGGAGCAAATAGCAAAGCAAATTCTTAATGTATTTTAGCCCTACAGTATCGACTGCATTACACCAAGGAGACATGTTTTCACACAGGAAAGTAACATTAGGAAGGTACTTAGTGCATATTTAACTTATTTGAATGCAGTTTAGCAGCTGGAAGCAAGGAGACTCAGTGCCCTATGACCAGATCATTTTCTGTGGACAAGTGCTTCAGACCAGTTTGAAAAGTACTGATTCGTTTCATATCCATGTTTAAGATGCAAGAAATTTTTCCCCCCCAAGATAAATGGATAAAACTATTTAGACAACTATAGACTATCTCAATCAGAAGAATGGAAACTTTTTTTTTAACTAGCGTGGCTAAGTCTTTTCAGAAATCTTAACATTTTGAAGTATGTCTTAGTCTTGAAGGCTGAAATAGCAAGCTTAGTAAAAAGGAATATTTGTCTCTTCGTATGTGAACTCCTACACAAACAGTGGCATCTCATAGGAACAGTGCAAAGCAGTATACATACTTTACACAATGCCATCTTCACCAACACATAGTGCCAAGAGAAGCATTATGTTAGTCGTAAAAGTGTGGGCACGTGCTATAATGTTAGTAAAATGTTTAGTTGTTTGAGTTAATTACATTAAAGTAAATGCTGCATACTGTTTTCAAACATAAGGTTCTGGTGCAGGCATTAGAAAATCCTTTTCAATGACTTATTGCTTACATCCTGGGGATGGAGTCCACTGTCAAATGGTGAGACTGCTCTGCCTCTTCTTCCTTGAACATTGAATCTATCTGAATGAATATTGCACCTCTGAGTTTTTCTTTGGATGGATAGCTTGAGCTAGGGACTCCAATAGAAACAAAACTGCAGATGCCTTTAATAAGGGGCACTTCTGGGTGCAAATTTGAGGAAAGATCAGGAGTAAGTATACTTGCTTCATTTTCAGCATGCAAACCCATGATCACAGTTGTAAGAATTGATTGTCTTTCTGAATAATTTTCTTTATGCTAATAGTGGATTCTTTGGGTAACACTGTTAATATTTCTATTATAGGCCTATTTTTTAGACATTTATAAATAAAAATTATCCAGAATGAAACTACACGCAGCGTATGAACCCCCAGGAATAAATGTGTTTTAACCAAGAGCAAACATTTATAATGCCTGAACCAAGTGGTTGTTTTAAATTTGTTCAAAAAGCAAAAACCCTAAAAATTGAAGTTTACCAGTTTAAGATGCTTTTTTGTTTAACTCAAAATGGCTAGGTAATTACAAATTAAATTTAACAAGCAATTTCAGCTAAATCCTGATACCACTGAAGTCTATTGCAAAACTCCTGTTGATCTCAGTAGGAGCAGGATTTGGCCATTAGTGTAGAGTATGGTTTTCTTGTTGTGGGTATTTGGTATGCACAATGGCTATGGTCTATCATGCTCCCAAACCCAGTTTCCTGGGAAACGAGAACACAAGCTGCAGCTCTGATCCTTTTCCCAGCAAGATACTGTAGCTAAGGGTGGATGTCCCTGAGTTCCCATCTCTGGTAGTCATGGCTACACACCCAAATTCCCAGGCCACATTACATAAGTACTTCAGTACTAGTGTTTTCTGCCCTGCATCTGTTTGTTCTTCTCTAGAACTAGTTACTGTTTTGGAGACAAAAGGGTGAGGGAGAGAGATTTAATTTTATATTGAAACAAGACAGATCAGGCAACAATTCAGCCCCTTCATATACTCAGTGCAATGAGAATCAACAACCAGGAGCTCACTTACGTTCTCAGATGGATTTCTCCATTTGATTACTTGTTGCACCATTTTTTCTTTGATTCTGTTGTTTTCTGTCTATTTCCCTAGCCCATTTCCCTCTGGCTAGCTCTGGCCCAGGATTCTTCTCAAAAAGAGGCTCTGCAACTACATACCCTCTCTCCATATTCCCAACTCCAATATGATTCTCAAACCTTCACATACCTCTTGCTTCCAATCCACTTGTCTCCTGTTTGAGAGACCTCTCCCAAAGTGTTTGCTGTTCAAACAACAGGCAGGTGATAGAAGAAAATCATTCCATTTGTATCACCCTACAGAAGGAGGCTGCACACTGATTTTGTTATCTCTCTTTTTTCTTTATATATATTTATATTTGTCAATTCTTTTATGTCTCTGGCTCTGTTTGCCACCACTCTGTCAGAATGATCCCTGACAGTGCTGCCCCAAGAAGCTGCCTGAAAAACCTAGAAAATTTCTGACTTCCTATATAGTATGTGATTGTTGTAAGGACATCTGCTTGGTTGCCTACTTGGGCCTTCCAAAAAATACAAAATTTTCAGCAACTACATTCAGTTGTCTTCTTCCTTATCTTTGGCACTGTGCTGTGTCTTCCCAAAGCTGTGCCTTCTACAATAAAATGAAATGTAAGTGGCCTGGAAGTTTAATGTCGTCTATGGGATATCAAGGCAAGTTCAATTCAATTTAACTTTCTCCTAGAGTACAGGCCACAGTGCTGTCCTTTCAGGATTTTTCAGAAAGGATTGTACAGCCCTTGCCTAAACTCATAAATTGCACTGGTTGAATGAAAATCCATTTTAAAATAGTTTTAGTTAAACCAGCACAAACCCCTGGGGCAGCACACTTTTACATTGGTTTAATAATTGGCATAAGCCATTTATAAACCAATGTAAGTGTCTCCTCACAGATGTTTGCACTAAACATCGGTTTACTACAAATTTAACTAAAATTAGGGGTTTTTTACATCACTTTAGTTAAACTGGCATAACTTGTATATAGGCAAGTTAAGAGTCAAAACCAGGTTCATTGAATGTAAACACCGGGGGGGGGGGGGGAAGTATGCTGAGTAAAAGGGCCAAAGAGTGCTGTCCTCCAAGGACCCCCTCCCAAGCCCTTCTATGGGGGTGTGCTGAGGACAGGAGAGGTCCTGGAATAGTCCAGTATAAGGAGAGCACAAAGGGGACTTAAAGGCACTTTAGCCCACCCTCCTTCCTCCATGGGCTGTGAGTTCTGTGTTGTGCCTGTTAGTCACATGTACAAAATCTCACACAATGTATTAATTATATTTACTATTAATAGCTCACAGCTGCTAACCAAGAGAAAGCATTCAGTTACACAGTATTCAAATGTTCGTATTTAATACAAAGCATTTTAACAGTACTTGTGATTCTTTTAAAATCATTTTGTACACGGCTATCAGATAAAACTACAATTGCAATTTTGTATATAGTCTTTTAAAATTTCTTTTGTTTTATAAGGCATATTAATGGGACATAAGTAGTGTGTGTGCATGCACGTGGGTGTGTGTTTAACCAGAAAATCTCTGGTTATGGGTGACTTGAGCAATATTGACCCATTCAGAACTTGACCAGGGAAGGGTATGATTTGGTGAAAAGTCTATTTGGAAAAGCCATGTAGTTATGGAAGTTTGTGTATTTCAAATAAGGTATTTTTGGACCAAGCAAGCCTATGAGGCTAGACATGTATCTGGATAATCTGAACTATGTATGGCTGATTTAAAAGGTATCCAATTGTGGTTGCCACTGTTGGTGAATGTGTACTTCGAAATGGCTAGAGAGAGCTGGGTGAGGATGCTTGCTCTGTTTGTCCTCATTGGAGTTTGAAGCCTTCGTTTTTGAGACATGCCCAGAATTTGCAGTTTATAACAAATGACCTGTGATCTTAGGTTTAAGGAAATTGAGAAATGTAGCTTAAGACAGTTAAAATGTTTTGTTTTTCCTTTAAAAAAGCATTCTGATGTTGTTTGGAGGCCACCAGTTCACAATTATAAAAACGTTTGTTATTGTAAATCTATAGGTTGCTGGTTTTTCAACATCACAATCCACATCAAAATAACTGTTTTTTAATGGAAATATATTCAGACAGCCTTGGCATTTTATAGAATCATAGGGAAGGGATGGCAAGGGTCATCTAGTCTAACCCTTAGTTATAAAATAGTTTGTGTTTCATTTTTCAGCTATAGTGAACACTGGAAATTGACCTACAATGAAACTTGTTGGACATCCTTGAGCCTCCAAAGTTTTTTGGCTCTTATAACAGGTGGCCACTTAATACAATGTGGCCAAAAAAACCATTCAGAGAACTTTCATTTACGCACTGCCAAGATACTTCTACTTATGTAGAAAGTTAAAACAACTAGAAAAAAATCTTCAGTGTTAAATCATCTTACTTTTCTGGCCGTCTCAGGTTGTTTTCTGTTCTATTTACACTGCTGGGCAGATCTGCAGATGTCCAGGAAACACACAAGAAAAGTGGCTACCTGCTATAATGTGAAAAAAAAAAAAATGGAGCCGATAGGAAATTGCCCAAGAACTGTTAATATTGTCCAGGGATAGCAAATAGTTGTAGACAGCAGGTTTCTGACCTTTTTTTAAACAAAAGGCTGAAAACACAACCCACGTCCGGTATCTAGAAAACTACTGATGTCTTTTTTTTTTCTTTTTTTTTAGTGGGCTAGAAGATGAACTCAGCTGAATTCAATGATGATGATGAAGGTAAAATGCTATATCTTGTTTATTTTCTAGTCAGATAAAAATACTAGTTGTATGAAGACTTTGTATATTTAGATGAAGAATGCATTGTGATAAAGCAAAGATTATAACAATGACTGAAAAGTTAGCTGCTAAAACATCCTATTATTTTTGTTACCCATCATCCTTCTCCCTCCCCCAAACTCCTGCCTACTCACCTGCTATGGATTGTCTTTTAGGCTATAAGCTCTTTGGGGAAGGAACTGTCATTTACTATATGTGTTTATAGTTCCTACCACAATGGTGCTCCGACTTGGAGGCTTGAGACTTCAAGGTATTGCCATTATATAATGATAAATAATAATGACACTATTCAAAAGGCAGTGTCAGAAGAACAAACAGAAAGCACATTGTTGTAAGGGTATCATGAATTTCTGGAGGAAGTGCTTGATTGTTCTAAACCTTTTCTTTTTCTAGTTAAAATTATAAAAAATAATCTTGTGAAAGTAGAAACAGAAAATGAAGATGAAGCACTAGACTGCTCCATGACATCCAGATCTCCTGAGAAACACTCACTGGATGGCTCAGTTACTTGCCTACAGGATTCCAACAAACGGAAACAGACCTCACTTGGTTGCGATGGTTCAGGGAGCCAGCAAGAGGTTTTACCCAGTGTGAAGAAAAGACGCTTTACTCAAGAGGTGATTTCTCTACATGTGCTGCTATGCATGATGTACTGTTCAGATTTTATGGGCCAAATTTACTGTTGGTGTAAGCAGAGCACAACTCTTTTAAATCGACTCACATCAGCAATTAATTTGTTTATAGTCAGACATGACTATAAATTTACCCATACTACTTATCTGGATATTTTTTAATGATGTAAGCAGTATCCCATTTTACAGCATAAATTTCACCATGAATTGTTTTGATCTGAAGCAATTATTTGTTTCTAATAATGCTTATAAACATGGAATTCTCAAACTGGTTTGGATTAACTGGGTCTGACTGTGATCTTAGACCCCCCTCTCATGTCCCCAGAGTAAATATTTTGTTAGTATTTTCATTAGAAATTTAGGTCCCAGTCCTGCAATTTATTCTCGACTGACTCTAGTGATGAATCAGCATGTGAGAATAAATAACCAACCACAATCTTAGTCTGAAGTTCTAACAGAACCTTTGAGAGGCTAACTTTTTTTAATACTGTTTTTATTTGTGCGCCTCTCTACTTTCCAGTTCTGGTGGTGACCAAAAGTCAAGTTGTTAAATACTTTGAGTAAGTCAGTGGGACTTGGGCTCATAAGTGCCTGAGCCACTTTTGAAAATGAGCCTTAAGACTCACCATGCTGAATGGAGCAAAGCCTAAATACTTTTTAAAATCTGGGCCTGTGGTCCTAAAATATAATATGAAAGATTATTCCACAATAGCAAAATACTGCATTTCATAAAAGCTTAGCAACAGTATGTAATACAGTAGCTTCTTATGACAGTGTAGGCAACATGGTATTATGTGCCTGTAGCTCATATAGAACAATCTGCCTTGTAATTTTTTTGATAGTACAGTAAACTAATAATCTTTTTAACTGTGTATAGCATTATCTGAAGTACATACACACATCTGTGCTTAAAGTCCAGGGTCCTTATGGATAATACAAAAGCATGTTCCACAATAGATTATTCTAAAGTTTCACCAAAAATACTCCATGTGTGCTTCAGATAATGCTATGCCCGGCTGGCAATATAATCTGTATAGTGCCAAAATTATTATTGGAGGTAAGGAGAATGTTCTGAAGGCAGAACAAGGTATCCCAGATTAACAGAAAATGCTCAAATCTAGTCCCAGATGTGGTACTAGCTACTAGCTGAACATTGACCGTGTGTTTCTGAAATGCAGATCTGCAAATTCCTCCCACAACCAGATCCAAACATCGTGAGCTGCATTAGTGAAAGGGCAGAAGTTCTGCTGCCCTTACAACATACAGAGATCTGCCATAATTCTCAGCGTAAGCACTTCTTTTCTTCAAAGGGCCCCATCCAACCCCAAGAATGTTAACTTTTATGTGTTCATTTTAGAAGGGCAATAAGGCACTTTAGATGATGACTCCATGCTGATTAACACACTTCCCAGGTACTGTCTTGTTCCTGACTCTTCACTTGAGCGGAGCATTAATCAGGACTACCCTCAGATTGTCATGGTTTATTGCTTCATTGAACACAAAAAAACAAAACTATGGTGAAACCTGAAAAGGACTAACAAATGATTTGCTTATCATAACAAGCCTTCTAACAAAGATGGAGCCAAATTGTGCTCTTTATATATACACGAGATGTGGCAGAGCGCCGACCCTGTCCCGGTGGGTCCCGCGCTTCTAGGCGCTTTATACTAGCCTCAGAGGCTCACTGCAATCCTCCACGTAGTCCTTCTCTCTCTAGGACCAGGGTTACAGTCTACTGAGCCCTTTTCATCATAAACCAGCACAAGGTTGGTGAGAGAACTCCCACAGTCTCTGTTGTCCCTATGAGCTTATCTCAGAACAGATTAGCTTCCTGTCCTGATAGGGGCCTGTCTTCCCCTTCCAGGAGGTGTTTCTGTAGTGACAGGTTGGGGGGGAACCCAGGCCCGCCCTCTACTCCGGGTTCCGGCCCAGGGACCCTAGTGGTAGCAGCTGTTGTCAGCTGACCTTTCACTGCCAGAGTTGCTACATTTTCTTCCCCACAGCTCTCCCGCTTCTCACTTCTTCACCCTTACCTTAGGGCTCCCTTACTGATGGCACGAGCGTGTCCTCATTTACTCAGTCCTTCAGTGACAACAGCACTTCCTCTCCTCTGGTTCC
Organism: Chelydra serpentina; assembly: GCA_037349315.1. NCBI lineage: Eukaryota > Metazoa > Chordata > Testudines > Chelydridae > Chelydra > Chelydra serpentina. The sequence goes on from JBAIAC010000010.1 coordinate 55,214,440, forward strand.
CTGGCTCTCCACAGCCTGACTGGAGTGAGCCCTTTTATATGCTCAGAAGAGCCTTAATTAGAGCCAGGTGTTCACATCACCTTAATGGCCTCACCTGACTCTTTACAGGTTAATTAGAGTCAGGTGTCCTCGTTAGCCTGGAGCAGTCCCTGCTCTGGTCAGTCAGGGAACAGAAAATGGCTAATCCAGTGGCCAGTATATGTGCATGCTGCTACTTTGTTGTACCCAACTGGCCTGGGTCTGTCACAGAGGATAATTTGGGGCAGTCTCTGAAGACATGAGGTTACCAGAAAAGAGCAAGTTTCACTGTATGTTCAAATCTTTTTATAATACTGATTTATTTTTTTTAATCTGAAAAGCCGGAGATCCCTTTTCTTAATTCTGTCTGTTGTGCTTTAGTTAGGCCACATCTTCCCTCTTAACAAGGGCACTTCTCTGAAAAGTGATGTTTTGGTGTTGCTCCATGTTTATCATATCCCATTTAGTCCATCTCAAATGTGCTTTGTTTACAAATAAAACTGGAGAGGAAAGTTTCTAATTGCTATCCCTGCGGAATCAAGCTTCTCAACCTTATCATTGCTGATAGGATTCTGCACTCTAAATTGAACCCATTAACACCCTCACTTATCACCTGTGCAACCTCATGGTCGTCAGTATGCTCATAAACTTGTCTTCAGTGGGGTTACACATGTGTAAATGGGCAAGATATGGCACTGCAATTGGAATTTAGTTTATTCGGGTGATGATGCATGAGCTGGAGTAGAACCCAGCTTGATCTCCCCTACATGTTTGGGCTCTGCATTGCTTATAGGACTAAAAAGTAGTGTAAACTTATTTTTGTCACTAGGGTAAGCAGATCTGAGTGTGAATACACATAGGAAGGAGATTAGCTGAGGAAGACGGTGTTGCCATTTTTTTTACATTGTTGTTTTTCAGAGAAGATCCACAGTATAAGGGCCTGATCCTAGGATGGAACTTACAGTTGCTCATCACCTCTTAACCTCAGGCCGATAGTCTGTGTTTCATTGTTTTTTAATATCTGAATGCAAGTTCTTTATTTTTTGTCTAATTAATATTCTGTATAGCAAGCTTGGGAAAAAATTCAATATGGTCAGATTCAAAATGTGTGTGTGTTCTCACATGTTTTTGAGTTCTGTATATTGTAATTTTTTGTTGTTCACCTACTTAATTTTCTAGGAGTTATTCACAATATCCATGTACTTGCAAAAATAAATAAACGATGAGCTAAATATTTACAGTGAATTAATAAAAACATTTGCTTCAGAACTCAAACAATGAGAAACTGTTAGGAAATGCAGTGCTTAAAAATAATTTACAGCATGAATTCTTAAAGAGTTCACTACTAGCTGGTTTAGAACCATGAGGAACTCAATGAATATAAATGTTTCTGCCTTTCAGAAACAGATCATTCTACTTTCATTTTTAAAAGGCCTTTTTACTAATTGTATTGGGGTTTTTTAAGTTGGGTTGGTATCATAGAATTGTCCCTGAATTGGACCGCTGGGGGTAAATACTTGCATACATTTTTCAGAGCCAAAGGAGAAAAAATTAACACACCTGTGTCAAGGCTGTTGGACCACAGTGTCCTCCTTAGCTGGTAATAGGGAGAGTAATGAAACATTAAAATACAGTTGGGGGAGCAGTGAGGTTGTGGCTAGGTCACAGGATTAGGAGCCAGAAAACCTGAATTCTGTTCTTGGTTCTGTCACTGACTTACTGCCACTCAACCTCTCTGCCACCCAAGTTAATCAGACACAAAGTGGGAGGTAATGATAGCATTTAAAGCTCTCTGTGGTAAAATGCTAAGTACTGTATTATAATTGTATAGTTATCCCATAGCAGAGGTCATGAACAAAGAAGTAAAATAATACTTTAACTATAAAGCATGTTTGGTGATTGTTTTCCTTCAATACATTTATGAAGTTGATTTATATAGCACAGTTGGGTTCATTGATGAAAATTAGGCAGTACATATTTATTTAATGGAACACCTGTGGAACACAAATTTGTAGCTATTATTTTAAAGCAAACTGTCTTACTAATACAATGTTTGTTGATTCATAGGGCCTCATTTCAAACATGAAGAACCGAGATATTGGGTCACCCACTCAGGTAAACGTAGAGCAGCCTAGCAAGAACAAGAATCCCAATATAACGTGGCTGTGTGAAGAAGAACCCTTCAATGACATGACCACTCCATCCTATAAGAAACCTCTGTATGGCATCTCACACAAAATTACAGAGAAGAAGAGCACACCAGGGGCAGAGCAGTTTTCTTCTTATGAGCTGTTTGAAAAGGTCAATCCAAGCAGCCCCTCCCATCTGCGGAGTTTGAGTGATCAACGCAAAAGGGATTCTGCTGCTACCATCGCTGTTACAGCTTCCACCGCAGATTCTGATCCAAACATATATTCTTTGATACAGAAAATGTTTTACACCCTCAACACCCTGAATTCCAATATGACTCAGCTTCACAGCAAGGTTGACCTGTTGTCTCTTGAGGTCAGCAGAATTAAAAAGCACGTCAGCCCAACAGAGTCTGTAGCAGAGTTCAGGCCTCCCCCAGAGTACCAGCTGACCACTGCAGAACTCAAACAGATTATGGATCAGAGCACCTCAGGTGGAGATTTGGCTTGCCGGTTACTAGTTCAGCTTTTCCCAGAGCTCTTCAGCGATGATGAGTTCAACAGGAGCTGCAGCACATGTGGCTTTCTTAACAAAAAGAAACTTGAATCACTTCATCTGCAGCTTATCCGAAACTATGTGGAAGTTTGTTATCCTTCTGTGAAGAACAATGCTGTGTGGCAGGTGGAGTGTTTGCCCCAAGTTAATGACTTTTTCAGTAGGTTTTGGGCGCAAAGAGAAATGGAAAATAGTCAGCAAAGTGTGCAGTCATCCAGTTTTTATGAGGCTGAACAGGTAGATTCCTCTCATTTCATTGAGGATAAAGAGCAGGAGGAAGCTTTGTCTCTGGACAGGGATAATGCCACCACCTCAGATTATGTTCTGGATGCTCAGGATCTCAATGAATTTTTAGATGAAGCTTCATCCCCTGGGGAATTTTCTGTGTTTTTGTTACACAGATTGTTTCCTGAGCTCTTCGACCACAGGAACCTGGCTGAAAGATATAACTGCTATGGAGATTCTGGGAAGCAAGAGCTGGATCCTCATCGACTTCAGATAATTCGAAGGTACACAGAAATTTACTTTCCTGATGTGCAAGAAGAGGAGGCGTGGTTGCAGCAGTGTGCCCAGCGAATAAATGATGAACTTGAAAGTATGTATATGGATGGGAGTGAGTGTGAACAGATGAGAGACGACTGCTATGATTCTTCTAGTTTGCCTGATGATGTATCTATCATAAAAGTGGAAGACAGCTTTGAATATGAAAGGCCAGGAAGAAGGTCAAAAAAGATTTGGCTTGTGCCAATAGACTTTGATAAACTTGACATTCCCTCTCCCGATTTTGATGTTCCTATCCCAGATTACCTGTTGAACAAGGAACAAATTAAAAATATATATGAAAGCAGTCTGTCCATAGGAAACTTCGCGTCTCGATTGCTTGTTCACTTATTCCCTGAACTGTTTACTCACGAAAATCTAAGGAAGCAATACAACTGTAGCGGATCATTAGGCAAGAAACAACTTGATCCAACCAGGATTAAATTAATTCGACACTATGTGCAAATATTGTACCCAAGAGCAAAGAACGATAGAGTATGGACATTGGAATTTGTTGGGAAGCTTGATGAGAGATGTCGACGCAGGGATACCGAACAGAGGCGCACATACCAACAGCAGCGGAAAGTTCATGTGCCAGGGCCTGAGAGAAGAGAATTTCTTACCTATGCAATAAACCCAGAAAGATTCAGAGAAGAGTTTGAAGGGCCACCACTGCCGCCAGAAAGAAGCAGCAAAGATTTTTGCAAGATACCACTTGATGAACTTGTCGTTCCTTCTCCAGACTTCCCTGTGCCTTCTCTGTATATGCTATCTGATAAAGAGGTAAGAGAGATAGTACAGCAGAGCCTTTCTGTGGGAAACTTTGCTGCCAGGCTTCTAGTAAGACTCTTTCCGGAGCTCTTTACTCCAGAGAATCTCAGACTGCAATATAACCATTCAGGTGCTTGTAACAAGAAGCAACTTGATCCCACCAGACTCAGATTGATCCGTCATTATGTTGAAGCAGTTTACCCCGTGGAGAAAATGGAAGAAGTGTGGCATTATGAATGTATACCAAGCATTGATGAAAGATGCCGGCGTCCCAACAGGAAAAAATGTGATATACTGAAAAAAGCCAAGAAAGCAAAAAAGTGACAGGCTCTCTAAATTCTTCAGACTTTGACCACTAAATTATTTGGGAAGAGCATATTTTGTTCTAGACTGGGAGCCTGATCTTACTATGGAATCTAAGGGTGATCAGCCCCTAGGAATATTGGGCGCTAAGATTGTTACTTTTTAATACGTGTGTTGCACATACAAGGGCACTGCAACAGTGGAAAGTGGTTTACTACATTTGTACATGATAAAGACCATAAATGATCAGTGGTGAAGTCACTAATGACTCATTAAGAGCATGACTTTCGCTGGTGCAAATACATGTATTAAATGTTTTAGTCCTCTCCCCACTTTTGCATCTTCCATTTTATCACTTTTTTAATAATAAAAAAAACTTTTTAAAAATCATTGTGCTCTTGAGGGGCAGTTTTGCATTAAACCCTTTTAAACATCAAGGTTAAATAATTTGGAATCTGAATTATTTTTTAACTTGCAAATTTTGTTTTTGAAAGTGCCATGTTCATTGAGAATGATTGAAACATCAGACTTGGTTACTACAGTAATTACAGCTATCCCTTTGTTTTGTTCTTGATGATAATGAAAATAACACGAGGTCAATACTGGGTCAAATGTAATTTCCTATTTGACTGTTACCCATGTATTATTTCCATTGCTATAAGAACTAAGACTTGATTAGACACAATGTGTTTTTACGCTGAGACCGTAGACCTGATCCTTCACCCTTACTCATGTAAGTTATTATATTGTCTTCAATATGACTACTGGGAACTGCTTCAGTCAATAGGGTTACAAAACAGAATCAAGCCCTTTACCAGCAGAATATGTTGCTATTGCCTGTTAGTCTCTCTCTTTTTAGAAAAAGTACTTGAAACAAGGAATGTAGAAAAACATTTAAGTCCTCATTCTTCATCAGAATTATGATTCCAAAGTTTCCAGTATTAAATCAAATATTTAACAAGTAAAAGGTAAATACAAAGATTTAATTCTGTGGTAGAATTGAATGCTGCAGGGTCCCCACCTGTGAGCAGTGGTGATATGGTGTGTTTGTGTGAATACAGCACAACCTGGAGTCTCCGAAAGTCATAGGGATATTGAAAATTCGTTTGCTTATCCAAATTGATTTAGTGTAATTAATAGCTATCTGGAAATGTAATCTTGTATGATTAACTTAGGTTCAGATGATCAAGATTGCATTGTTAATATGATCAGTTATAATGAAGAACATCCTAACTCCATTGTGACTTCACAGTTTGTGATCTATCCTTGGAGACTGCTGCATTAAAATCAAAACCTGATTTTTCTCTCAATTACGTTGCTGTAAAGCAGGATGTCCATTGATGTCAACGGTGTGAGAGAATCGAGCCTTCCATTAGATGTTAGTCAGGGCAGTGATCATTTAACACTGACCATCCCTTGAACATCTTGAGATTTGTTGACGTTCTCTGTGGTCCTCTTTTGTTATTTACTTAGATGGGTCATAGTATCACATTTCAGTTAAGCCCCAGTGTAAATTTCTATTTTAGCAATTGTATTAAACTACAAAATACTTGATATTTTTACTTCAGTTTTTTAGAATTTACTGTTCTCAGAATCATGTTGACCCCTTCCTTTTTTTACAAAAAATATTTTTTTCTAATGGCAAGAATTAGCAAAGTTATTTTACAGTGTTAAAGCAGTAGGAAGTCACAGTAGATAGTAGTACTCACTCGTTTTTCCCTATGTGCTAGCAACATCTTAAAAGAATGTATGATGAGAGTCATGATTGTACTGAATAATCTAATACTGTTTAAATTCACTTAAATGTTTCCTGTTGGCATAAGTAATAGCAGACCATGCGCAAAATGAATATCAGCACAAATATGGCTATAAATAAAATGAGAACATTTTACCAAAGATAATGAACTTATACCACAATGTCTGCATCCTACCTTTCATTTTAGTACATATTTTTAGCAAACTGAATATATCAGAAATGCAAGGTTTTTTATAATTATATGCTACCTAGCACCTCTTTGTGAACTATTATACATGCCTTTTTATGGGCTATATAAAATATCATGAAAATGGTAAAGAGTCTTTTAATTTAGAGTTGGAAGTGGCTAGCATTTATTCTGCAGCCCAAAAGGTAAGGAATGTAATATGCAGATTTTCTTTATAGTTTATTTATCTTAATGTCACATTTGTTTCAACAATAAAGTATGTCAAATCCCGTTGAGGACTTCAACATATTTTAAACTTGCACATGGTTGGTAAAGAGATTATATGAATATACAGAATTTTCTACCTAACAACATACAATTTTAAGATATATTGACATTTTCAATGAGTTTTGACATTCATTTGGTATATTTGGCTTCATAAGGCAACCAAATGAATATATTTATATGACACACTGATCAATATATGAGGGGTTTTATTTTTAAAAAATTACATTATCAAAAGTGAACATGTAATAGCTCAACAGAAATGGTCTTTTTCTCAACTTCTGGTCAAATTATTGTAGTCTGCTTATATATTATATAGCCTTCTGATTTGATTGTCTTGTTGGATTGCCCACAATCTTTTTATGGCCTGACATTCTTTTGAAAGGCCGTTTGATATAAAGGCAATATACACATGAAAAGTGACGGTTAGCTTGCAAAGGAAACTTCTTGAGGTGCATTTGGAAGTGAATTCATCCAATTGGTCAAGTAATGAAGAAATGTATATATTGTTACAAAAGAAATGTTGGCTCATGATTGGCTATGAACAGACACACAAACTGTAAGTTTCTATTATTTAACTTTTCTAAGGTCTGTTACTAAGATCTGGAGTAACATTAACCAGTCAGACTGAATACACAAGTGAGGGCATCTTGATTAGCTGCAACTGCTGTAATGTCATCTCCCTTTTAGGATAAACAGTTACTGATTTCAAACTTAGGCTATCTGTAGAGATTCCCAGATATTAAATGAAAACATTCAGAACCTATGTAACCGTATGCACACTGACTTCATATTAGCTATACATTGTTTTACTTCAGTAAATCCTCTTGAGATGAAAGACTTTTGACAAAGTGAAAGCGACAAAGAGTCCTGTGACACCTTATAGACTAACAGAGGTATTAGAGCATAAGCTTTTGTGGGTGAATACCCACTTCATCAGATGCAAGCAGTGGAAATGTCCAGGGGCAGATACAGATATAAATGTGCAGGGAAGAGTCAGGGTAGAGATAACGAGGTTAGCTCAGTCAGGGAGGGTGAGGCCCTCTTCTAGCAGCTGAGGTGTGAACACCAAGGGAGGAGAAACTGCTTTTGTAGTTGGCTAGCCATTCATAATCTTTGTTTAATCCTGAGCTGATGGTGTCAAATTTGCAAATGAACTGAAGCTCTATTGTTTCTCTTTGGAGTCTGGGCCTGAAGTTTTTTTGCTGCAGGATGGCTACCTTTAAATTTGCTATTGTGTGACCAGGGAGATTGAAGTGTTCTCCTACAGGGTTTTGTATATTGCCATTCCTTATATCTGATTTGTGTCCATTTATCCTTTTGCGTAAGGACTGTCCAGTTTGGCCGATGTACATAGCAGAGGGGCATTGCTGGCACATTATGGCGTATATTACATCGGTGGATGTGCAGGTGAATGAACCGGTGATGGTGTGGCTGATCTGGTTAGGTTATGTGATGGTGTCCCTGGTGTAGATATGTGGGCAAAGTTGGCATCGAGGTTTGTTGCATGGATTGGTTCTTGAGTTAGAGTTATTATGGTGCGGTGTGTAGTTGCTGGTGAGAATATGCTTCAGGTTGGCAGGCTGTCTGTGAGCGAGGACTGGCCTGACTCCCAAGGCCTGTGAAAGTGAGGGGTCGTTGTTCAGGATGGGTTGTAGATCACCGATGATCCGCTGGAGAGGTTTTAGCTGAGGACTGTAAGTGATGGCCAGTGGAGTTCTGTTGGTTTCTTTCTTCGGCTTGTCTTGCAGCAAGAAGCTTCTGGGTACACGTCTGGCCCCGTTGATCTGTTTCCTTATTTCCTCATGCGGGTATCGTGGTTTTGAAAATGCTTGGTGAAGATCTTGTAGGTGTTGATCTCTGTCTGAGGGGTTGGAGCAAATACGGTTGTACCTCAGCGCTTGGCTGTAGACAATGGATTGTGTGGTGTGTCCGGGGATGGAAGCTGGAGGCAGGTAGGTAGGCATAGCAGTCGGTGGGTTTTCGGTATAGGGTGGTGTTAATGTGACCATCGTTTACTTGCACCATGGTGTCTAGGAAGTGGACTTCCCCTAAGTATCTGCTTATAACTTTAATATAACACTTTTGGTAAGTATTGAACAACTCTCTTCTACAGTGATTCTAAAGGAAACAGCATAGTATTCAATGACTCTATATTTTCCAGTGTGACTGTCAGAATTTTCCCAACAGAAAAAAGGGCTGCAAACTTGCTACAAAATGAATGTAGAACTTTTTTTTTTTTTTTTTTTTTTGTATCTCACCAATTTCACACAAATGAAACACTTAACTAAGGAACTGTGCAAGGGTTTAAAATATATATATATATATATATGTGTGTGTGTGTATATATATATATATACACACACACACACACACTTTTCTGAAATGTGAAGGGGAAAATGAAACTACTGCTTAGTTCTTGCAGTTATCCAGGGTATCTGGATATTAGCAGGGAAATGCAAATAGCATGTTTTCAATAGAGAAAAATACTTCCTATTTGAAAGGATTACATGTGATTACTATTAAGAGTAAGATGTAGCCCTGAGCATTTTGTCATAATTTTGTGTTATTATGAATAAAAGAAGTGCTTCATCATCTTAGGAAAAATGTTCAGAAGCAGTTCTATTTTTCTATCTTCAAGTTAAGATAGTTTGTATATCAATTTTATTTCTGATTGCATTTCTTTTAAATTCAGCCAAATCTTGTTTTACTGTTGTGTAATATTTTTGTAACAGTGCTGCCCAGAGGCCCCAATCAGGATCAGGGCACTCTAGTGCTCAGTACTGTACAAACACATAAAGACATCACTGCACTGAAGATCTTGAAATCCAAGAAAAAAAAAGATAGTTCAAACCTCTGACTTTAAGAGTAACTCACTGAAATTTTGGGATTGCCATTGACACAAATTATGTATTGTTTGGATGCTATAGCTTTCTTTTTCCAAGTCAGTTGTTTTCATTGTTACCACTATTCAGTTGGCTGCTAATGCAAGTATAAACTTTTTCCATCAGTATTCCAAAGATGCTTTTTTTTAAAGTATGTTTTGGGTGCTTTTACTGCAAATCTGAACCCTGTTTTTGCTCCCTTCCCTAACTCCATGCTCCAACACGAATCTTTTCTTCATGTTGGGCACTACTGCCTGTCCATGAACACTGATCCTACAGACACATTTCAGTTGTGGATCCGCTGTCTACCATCTCTCCCACCTTGGCACCGTGAGGTGTGCTTTCATTACCTAGCCAGAGCAAATCTGAGGAGAACTTCAAGATCTGCCCTACAGTGCTTTCATAAACTTCATTTTGTTTCTCTCGCCCCACGAGACCCATTCAAATAAACCTATCATTAACAGTGAGATTCTTAATTTCTTATTAAAACAAATTATTCTAATAGTAAAATGTTAGTAATTATCTTTGTCCATGGATTATATAACTCCTATTCTGAGTAGCTGTCCGTAAACATATAATTAGTGCCCTCTCCCTACAGAGAGCTGTCCCTGGATTACCACGTCTACATCAGCAACCCAAATGCAAATAATCTGTAACTAAAAAAGATAAACCAAGTTCCATCATACTCCAAGGACTTGCTTTTCTTGCTTTACCTCACCTGGTTGCCAGGATGTAGACTCCCACCTCATGCATCTTTCTTATTCAGAGCTATATGCTCTCTTCTGAATGTGTCTTCCTGGTCCTTTGAGACTTGATCTGCTGCTGCATGGACAAAACTTCTACTTGTCCCCTTTCCTGCCCCTATCACACAATGTGACCATGGTTCATGTAGCAATTTTTCTCCTTTAGTAACCATTCTGAAAGGGAAACCATGATTGTCATTCGACAAGCAGAGCTTATAAAAGGGAGCCCCAAAAAGCAGAATGGCTGGGGGAATGATTTTTTTTTCTGTGAAAAATTTTGATTAAACTTACATTTGTTTTAGTCAAACTTTTTTCTGTGGAAATGTTCAAATTTTCATTTAAAAACCTTTTCAATTTTCAGCAACCAAAACTGAAAAAAATGCAGTTGATCAGGTGAAATGTTTTGGTAGAAATAAAAAAACCCCTTCAAGACATCCCAAAATTTTGTTCTTTAGTTGCTGAAAACCACATACACAAAAATCCAAACGTGTTGCCTGCCAAAACCTGAAAACTTGCAAAAATTGACATTTCCTGCAGAAATTTCCATTACAACAAAATAGCCATTTTCTGTTAAACTTGAATGGAAAAATGTCTACGCACAGGTGTTTTATATTGGTCTGGTACAGTGCTTTGGTGATTCTGCTGAACTTCCTTCTCTTTAAGGTGACCAGGGACAATTCTTCAAAAATCCCCTTTGTCCTTGCACTTCCAAAGGAGTGTATCAGTTCATTAACTGAGACTTAATTGGCACAAAGTGAGAGAGACAAACCCTTTAAGAGTTTGTCAGAGGTGGATATGTGCTGGCCGGAACAGGGTTATGCCCTCTGTTTTAGTTTTGATCCCCTGAGTGGGATCCAGTGCACTATCTACGCAAAGAATTTCTTCCTCCTCTTCTCAGTTCTTTTCACACAGTTTCAATATCTTATGTCACTGTTCCAAAGCATCCATTTTAGTTCTAAATTATGCTTTAACAGCTTTTAAGCCAAGTTTTTCAAAATTATTGATTCTGACTACTATCCAATTTGACACCTTAATAGAGGCCTGATTTCCAAAGGGTGGGTGCTCTGCACTTTCTGAAAATCAGCCCCCACCCCCCCATTACTATTTGCTTTTGAACACCTTGGCCTATCTCTTATCTGTCAGTTATTATACTCATTGCTCATTAGGTTATGCTCATTAGGTTAGTTTTGACAGCACATTCTTCCATGTCACAAGTTCTTTGAAAGATCGATGCATCTCGTTTTTCATTGTTTTTTATCTTGGATATTTAATTAATTACTGTTTTGTGCATCAGGCACGTCTGTCTTGCTTGTGAGTGGAGTTTGCACACTTAGACCTTGTCTACACTACAGAGTTTTGTTGACGCAAGTTATGCTGACATACAGCCACCGCTGTAATTACTCTGCTCTTGCATGTCCGCACTATGCTCCTTGTGTTGGTGGAGCACATTCACAATAGCAGCTCTTCCATTGACAGAGAGCAGTGCACAGTGGGTAGCTATCCTACTGTGCAACTGGCTGTACGGTGCTTTGAGAAGGGTTTGCAATGCCTCATGAGGGCAGGTACAGCATCACATGATGGTTTCTCAATCCCATCATTCCATGGGCATCCTACTAGATTGCCAGTCTCTTTTCAACTGCAGTGGTAACCTGCAATCCAGCCGTCTGTCAGAAAGCTCAGATCCTGAGGGGGGGGAGGGATAGCTCAGTGGTTTGAGCATTGGCCTGCTAAACCCAGGGTTGTGAGTTCAATCCTTGAGGGGGCCATTTAGGGATCTGGGGCAAAAATTGGGGATTGGTCCTGCTTTGAGCAGGGGGTTGGACTAGATGACCTCCTAAGGTCCCTTCCAACCCTGATATTCTATGATCCTGCACTGCTCTTCAGTATTGTGCTGTGAGTTATGAACACAAGGCTATAAGAGGAGCTCAAGGGGAGCTACTTGGCTGGGGGATGCCTTGAAGGAGCATAGGAACACTGCACCACAGTAATGTGTTGCTGTAGTGTGCTGAGCCTGGCATTGTTTGTATGCACCGTGCTATGAACCTTGCAATGATTGCTGTGTGTGTTGGGTAAGTAAAGTACTTTAACACATTGTAAAGCATCACTTGTGGTAATATGATCAGACATTGCTGAATGCTAACACAAGAAGTCCGTGTGTGTGTGTGGGGGTGTGTGTGTGTGTGTGGATTGGGGGAGAGTGAGTGTGTCAGCATGCAAAGTTCAGACAGCAGCCAGAAACAACCAATCCTGAGGCAGAAGCTGTTGCACAGACAGCTGGTGTCCGCCCCTGTTCCCCGCCAGCTCAGCAGAGACTAGTACATGGGCAGGGTAAACCCTAACATCAGCCCATGGCTCAGCATGAGTCTCCCCCTTCCCCCCTAGCAGCAGCCCGCCCTGCCTGCCAGCCAGCCACTGCAGATCTAGTGCTGAGGAGAGCAAGATTCCATGATTCCCTCCAAGTTCTCCTACAGCCTCCTCTCCCCACGGACCAAGGAGATCCACTCCCTCCCTTGTAGTCCAAACACAAGTGCGTTTGCTGCCAGGAACCGGCTTGCTCAGCTGCGGGGCATATGCTTCTGTAGCTGCATGCAGGACAGCGGAGTTCAAAACAGCGAGCAGAGCAGCCATGGTGGGCAGTGTGGGATACCTCCTCGAGGCCAGTTACAGCGATGTAATAAACACAGGGTCTACACTGACACTTTTGTCGATCTAACTTTGCCACAAAAAGCTCTATGCCGCTCATCAAGGTAGTTTTATTTTGTTGGCCAAGCAGGTGAGTTTTGTCACTGGGAGGAGCATTGTAGTGCGTACACCTCCACTGTTTTGCCCACAAAAGTTGCCTTTTTCCAACAAAACTAGTGTAGACAAGGCCTTAGAGCAGGTCCCTCCAACTGCTTTTAATACAAACATCAAGTGCTTCCTTATATTTCTTACATTTCTAAAAAAAAAATTGTTCAATTGAATTAGGCACCTTGGAGTCTCGTGGGATTTTCAGAAGCACCTGTGTGCATCTTTAAGCCCCACAATACCTGTAAATATCTGACTCCTATTCATTTCTAAACAGTGCTGCATTATCTCATTTATCCTACCTCTTTTCCCATTTCTCCTAAGTAACACCAGACTCAGAGAACCTGCTGAAAATACTATGTCAGTGTGGCTCTACAGTTTATTGAAAGAAAAGGGGGGAAATAACTAGGTTATTGTGTAATTAAATATTGTCAGATTATTTCCTTTTAGAAAAATATATGATAAATTACTCTAGTTCATACACTATGTTCTTTTACAGCAATGCTACTGCCATCCAGTGCACTCTCACTCTTGTGTTAATGAAGAATTTGAATCTGGAGGGCCAGATCCTGCAGTCTTTACCCCATTGACAAAGAAATGAGAGATCTGCCCCAACCTTTAAGGATAAGAAAACTTCCTTTTTAATTGTTGTTTTTTCACTTAAGATATTAAAAACAAGATCATTCTCATAATAGCAACAGCGTGTCTGTGATTATGTACGACTATCATTAAATGAAGCATTTCTCACTAAACGTTTGTGCTAAGAAAGAAAGATGGAAGATTTTTAGCACTTTTTTCCTTTTTATTGTCATCCTTATACAGGTCTTGGAGGTACACTGTACAACTAACTCCCAGTTTAAGCATTAAGTACTCTTTATTGAATATTAAATTAAATGAGGGCACGAGGCTGAAATCTTGCACTCATGTTCTGCACAGCTACTATACAATACAAAGTGATAGTAGTGTAAGCTTCCTCTTCCTGATCTTCCAATGTGCCTCACAGTTATGTCTTGAGTGTCACCTCAGCCATTCCTGGTCACTCTAAAATAGCCAAACTGGCCAGCAGTAATATGGACATGACCACCAACACATTTCACAGAGGCAACTGACAAGAATCAGATGGTAGTGACTCTGTCACTATCAATTGAATCAGATTCAAATCAGTGACCACAGGAGGGAAAAAGCTATTAAGTCATCCTGTCTCCCTCCTTTGGGTTTTTAGATTTGAGAAAGGTTCATCAGCCTAGAGTGAGACACTGCTGAGGTACAAGGTTAGAAAACTAAGTCTCATAGCCAGAAACATTCTTCCACTTGTTATGAGACCAGCCTTAGTTTCAACATAGTCATTTTGATTAACAAAATCAGAGACAACTGTCAAGCAGTTGAGATTTATCTAGCCTTTACCCAACCATGATATCTCTTCTTTAGGGAAATTGTCTGGAAATAAAGCTTTTTCCAAATTACCATGAAACAAAAATGAATAGAACTGACAGACTATCAAGATATGAATGGTGCATATGGCAAGGGGATAATATTCTATCACGAGCCCTTAAAAGGGTGCAAGAATTTTGTTTAACCAAAATTCATATTTAGCAACAAATGAAATGGTTTTCCACAAGAAGTCTCATGCTGCCATATGCAAATCCTTGTCACTTAAATACATCCTGCTTGGGTACTTTTAAATTTTTCCAGCGCCGCAAAACCACTTTGTATTTTTCACTTTCAGTCTTTTCTGATGCTTTTTTTAAGACAACTCGCATAACTACAGCAGTTTCTGTTTCTTTGTCCTCCCCTACTATGAGATCCAGTGTGTCACCAACTTTCACCTGAAAATAGAGGCAGAGAAAGATAATTAACATTCTTTTGAGGAAAATAACCCTTACGTTTATGTGCAATTTAATTGTCCTCTTTCCACACTGATTATTCCTGTTATCTTATAGGGAAGTTGTTAGAATGGCTGTATAAGCCATGTCTACAGTATAGCAGCCATGTTCCTCTAATGCAGGCCTGCAAGTGAGTGAGGAGGAGTGAATCCCTGTGAACCTCTCCACCACGACTCCACCCTGGCTGTGTTCTTTCCATCTAATTGCTTTTGTTTGTTAATGTTTATGTAGTGTAAATGCAATTGAATGATAGTCCAACTTCTTATTACCGCCTTCAAAATTCAGCCCCTAATTCCATCTCCTCCCACGTAGGCCTTTGAAGTCCCCAACTCTGCAAGCCTCCTTGCTCTCTCTGTCCTCATTCCACTCTTATCCTATACTTGGATCAGCCCTCAAGCTTCCATTTATTATGCAACTTCCCTTTCTGCCCATTCTCCCTCCTTCAAAATCCACTACTTTCAGTTAGCCCTCCAAAGCTACACCCCCCCTCCAATCTTCTGTGCCTACTCCCACCCCCCAAAAAATATACAGCATCCAGTGTGAATGTTGCATAACAATCTCATTACTTCAAACACTGTAACCATAATCTTTCCTTATACCAGCCCGAGACGGCTGTTGCTTCTCCACTTCTCTATGTCATGTCTAACCAACACGATAGGCTTCTAGGACCAGAGACTTGTCTTATGTGATTAAAGCACTATGTATCATAGAATATCAGGGTTGGAAGGGACCTTAGAAGGTCATCTAGTCCAACCCCCTGCTCAAAGCAGGACCAATCCCCAATTTTTGCCCCATATCCCTAAATGGCCCCCTCAAGGATTGAACTCACAACCCTGGGTTTAGCAGGCCAATGCTCAAGCCACTGAGCTATCCCTCCTCCCATATGTATGCTTACGGTTCAGTAAATAACCAAGCAGCAGTATCATTGCCATATTAAAGAGAAATAGAGCCCCAACAGTTCTTTGCATTTTTTTTATATGCCCGCCTCTAGTGGGCTACCACTACGGGACAACTCCCATCATGCCAAATGAAAGTCTAGTTTTTGTTTTTAATGTAGTGAATTTGGGGAGGATTACACATGTATGAGAAAAGTCTTAATACTCAAACACTTTGTATAACTTGTACAAAATTATAATGTGAAATTAAGTTAAGCCTAACAATACCCCTATTAGGTATATTGTTTCTTCATTTTACAGATGGAGGAAAATGAGGCAGAGAGGTAAGTACAGTGGAGTCACATCTTACGCGTGGGTTAGGTTCTGAAGTCAGCGCGTAAGGTGAAAATCACGTATAGTCAAACTCTCATTGAGTGGAATGGTGGGCGGAATCGCCCACACTACAGGTACAGTATTTAAATTATTTTTCTCTCTTTTTTTTGTTTTGCCAAGTGCGTATAGTTGAATTTGCGTAAGTTAAATGCGCGTATGATGCGACTCCACTGTAGAATTATAAAGACCTCCTCAACTTCAACCAGTGAGCTTGTGGGTCGGGTAATAAGCCCACCCAGAATCAACTTTAGCAGACATTTTCTTATATTCTAGGTAACTTAATAATGAAGTATTAATCCAAATTCCTATTTGACTTCTAGCAGAAGAACCGGTAAACCTTAACAAAGACAAGTTTTACTGGAAGAGGACTTCTTCACATTATACTTGGAGGTTCCAGCATTTTTTACATCCAACACTTTACAGTCTATGATAACTACATTGACTTGTTGGGAAGTACATTTACTAAAAGTAGTACATTTTGTGTTGGAGCCACAGATCTTTATATTTCAACTCTTGTATTACTGGAAACGGAGTGGTTACCAAGTTGTTCAGCTGGAATCAGACATCCCCTTCCGACTAAAAGCAAATGTAAATTTTTCAGAGATCTAAAATTGGTGAGAGAACCAGAGGGCAGAAAGTTTGCAGTTTTAGAAGCCCCTTCCTGCTTATGGGCTGCTAAGTATGCAAGGACAAATTTGGAACTCTTCACTCAGGCAAGCTTCCCATTGACTTCTATAGAGAGCTTGCCCAAGGAAGAGACTTAAGGGTTTGGTCCTCGGTATGTGGTTTCTAATCTGATATTAAAGTTTAGATAGTTTATTTTTCTAATGTCACTTGAATAACCAAATATAAAAACTTAATTCAAGGAAAATAAATCAGTTAAGTATTAATTTATTAAAAATTTAAGAACTAAATGTTAATAGAAAAAACCCTAGCAGTCCAACAAAGAGCAGGCACTTCAGAAAGGTAATTTTGTCTAATGTAACAAAAGTATATGCAAAGCACCATAGGCTTGTATTAGAGTACATGAATATTATACCTGCCTCATTCTTAATTAAAGTTATACATGTCTGTTCTATAGACAGTTTATATTTAAAAAAATATTTTTGCATGCAAAAATCTCTGCTGAAGGACTCTGGATACAAATTACATATTGGCATTTTGGCTTTGCAAGATGACTGATTTCAAGCAGATTCTGTGTACTCACATTAGAACATCACAACTCTTGATAATAGTCACAAATGAAAAATGTAGTTTAATATTAAAGTTGCTCTAATCAGTAAAATTAAACCATGAAAAAAGGAAATAAAAAGTTAGGGATTAAAAGGTTGCAAAGTCAAGCACTCTCAAGTTAGGAAATGAGAGAATGAATTTTGCCCATGCAACTTTAATTAGGCTCCCTTGTGTGTATGCATGATAATATAGGATTTAATTACATGCAGAAGTCACTACCTGTGAAAACTTTGATGTAAATGATTTGCCCAGTGTCACATAAGAACTTGGTCACAGAGGCAGGGACTAAGGCCAGTCTATACCTAAAGCTTAAATGAACCTAACTACATCACTCAAGTCTGAAAAATTTCACACCTGCATGGCAGGTAGGTTGACCTAACCCACACTGTAGAATCAGCTAAGTTGATGGAAGAATTCTTCCCTTGACCTAGCTACCGCCTCTCAGAGAAGTGGATTACCTACATCAACAGAAACCCCCTTTACAACAATACAGAAAATATACGCTGCATCACCATAGCTATGCTATTGTAGCCACTATAGTGTGGACATACCCTGAGCTTCAAGGATGGTATTCAACTGCCCTAACCGCAAGACCATCCTCTCTCTTCCTGTAGTCCCCTGCCTTATTCACTACAACCTCCCAACTTTTTCAACAAATGAGACAGGGCTGCTATAGTCAGAAGACTCCTTCGCTGCACAAACCCAGTTCATCCCCAGAGCAAACCAGGCATGCTTATAAAAAATGGTGACACACTGAAGTACAGACCCTGTACAACAGACAACTCTGACGCAACCTTAACTATAGTATTTGTACTGCAAGACCATAATATCAAGTCCGTAGAAACTACAAATGAAGTGTTGCAAGTGAGGAAAAAGTTGTGATGGTTCTGTTGATGACTTATAGAGACAAAAAAGTGTCAAAAAAGCAAGACACAGGCTATAGGAGATACAAGGGTTTGCCATAAAGATGCCATCTTTATAACGCTACCATTATATGATGGATACTTTCCAGGCATTCAAAATGCATTAGTCCCTGCACCAAATAGCTCATACTGCAAGGACAGAAAGACAACTAGACAAAGGTTAAGGAAAGGGAGCAACCAGAAAAATAGATTCACTACAGGCAGTTATGCAGAAGTGGATTTTTAAGGACTTCAAAACAGAGAGGGTCCAGGTGCCACAAATAAGAACATTCAGAGACTGGGGCTTACAAAGAAGGATATCCTGAAAGAGAATTTGAACAGGAACAATTCCTTTAACTGATGCTTCCTGATAAGAAAGCAGATAGGAGTTATTTAATACTGGGGGAAAGGGTCAGTGAAACTCTTAAGAAGGGATGAAGTATGAGTACGAAGTAATGATAAATGTATGGATTGTCTACTTATTTTCTTGTAACATTATTTTTTAAAATATTTTTCTCTAAGTAGCTACACTAACCCATGTGACCTTAATAGTGGATAGGCTGCAGGGATTACAGAAAAAAAAGTAAACATTTGTGGGGGTTAATTAAGAATCAATAAGCCTGTTTAATGCAGCTACAAGTGCCCTCCTCCTGCATATCTCTGGCAAAGTCTTCTGGGGGTCAATTCCTCTAAAGGCAGAAAATTCCTTTCAGGAAGGGGAAAAGAACAAGCTGTACTCCTCAGTTTACAGAACTACTTCTACTACCTCTGTGAAGATGGAGGAATAGACAAAGTAACTTGTTTTAATTCATCCATCCCCCAGTTAAACTAGATAAACTTAGAAACTTCATGAAACCTGGATATTTTGTCTCCCTACATAAGTCTCCATTTTTTACATAGTGTTATCTTTTAACCCCAGGTATAATAGCTCACATGTTACATGCAGGATAACTCATTGTTTTATAGCCTCTTATAATGCCTGCATGAGTGCTATAATAGGAGGAAAGAGAAAATGTCAGCCTTAGTTATGATCTTGTATTAATTTAAAAGTTGTTTTTCTTAAAGCCTTACAGTTCTGCTTTTCTTCCACAATTTCTCTCCATTCAGCCTGAGTTCACCATTATAGAATGCATCTTCCACTTTGCTAAAATAAAAAAAATAAAAAGTTTGCTTTATAGGGCTGTGTTTACAGTGCACAGTAAACAAGTGCAATTGTTTCCTAAAACAGACAGGCAAAAACGCAGTTCACCTGCAAAGTGTGGTCCAGAAGGAGAATTTGTGCATAAAGCATACATATATTTCTCTGAGCGTTATTTAAAGATTGACTTAAGATGGAAATCAAGGATATATTTCATAAATGCTGAATAAAAAAAGCATTCATAACTGTTCTGTACCACGGGTACAAGGGCAGTTTAAGAGTGTTTATAACAGATAACACCCCTTTTGAATGCCACCAGTCATTTTAAACTTAAGAATCTTCTTTGGATATCAGCTTCAAGTCATACTAATGTATTGTAACTAACAGGTTTCTTAAATCCTCTGTAGGTTGCATAGGTTATACATTGTGATGGACTTGTTAATAAGGTTTATGTATATCTGGTGGAGGTAGGTGTGGCAGGTTTATATTTACTGTAGAATTTGGTTAGACTCTTTCTTCTAGTCAATCTAGCGTATTTTTTTAAATCCTTCCACCGACTAGCAGAAGCTTTTCTATTCTTAAGCTCTTTCTTTTTAAGTCAACAGTTAAAAGCATAAATGCTAGAGATTGATTAAAATTATCACTGTCTCTTTAAGTAGTCTTAGTATTGCAGACAGTGATAAGTAGCCAAATTCTGGAAAAAAAGATTCCAAAAGACAAAGTAACAATATACCTCCAAAGACAAATATGGACTTCTGAGTAAGTTAAAAAAATTCTTCTTCACTAAGTTACTGCGACAAGAAAAAGGACATCAAAAGAACTATTTGCTATACGACAATTTCTTTATTGGTAAGCTATATAAATCTTTCATACTTACTTTCTTGCAATATCTAGACCAGCTTTCATTATTATATCATAACGAAAAGACTGGACTACTTTGTTAAGATCCTTGTAATCTTTCACTATATTGGGGTCATTTTCAAATTCATCTTCTGAATCACTTCTCTCTTCATTTCCTTCATCCTCATCCTCCTCCTCTTGCAGGGTTTGTTTTTTCTTTCTAGAACTTTTGTCACTTTTAAGTCGTACACAAGGCACTGAAATACATTGTGAAGGCGGTCTTAAAAATACATCATGTTTCACAAGAGAAATGCTGAAGTGTTTTCTGTAGTTTATTATACTGGATTGGTGGCTAGAGTATATACATCTCCTCCAGGACACGCAGAGTTTATTAGAGGGGAATTTCTCCCAGATTCCAAGCCAGACATTTAGTTTTCTAAAGGCAGTGATGGGCAGTCTGAAACCAGTCATAGCATCACCTGAAATAAAGAGACATATTCAATTTTGTTTGGTACTCTTCGCTTTTTTTTAGGATTGAAAAAATTGGTCAGCAAACAGCATATTTATAGTAGTGACTACTAAAATCAGCACCTTTTTTCCTTTTTGTATTAATGATATAGTTCCTTTTGCAACCATAAGGATTTATTGTATCTTTCTGTGAAACGTTCTTTTTCTCATATAGCAGGGTAGGTAAGTTGCCTGTTCATAATCTGCATTTTTCATATTTAGTTCCCCATTATAAATAGGCATGTTACACTGAAAATTAGCAATGGAAATTTCAGTGCAATACTCTATATGTAACTCTCTTTTTACAATTTGTTAAACTACTAACTTTCTTATGGTTTCTTCCTTCAATTACTCAAATACAATATTTTTAAGGTCATAGTTAGCTTCCACCCCATGCTATTTAACAAGAGCAGAGAGATGCCAGTGGCTACATTTATTAGGGATAGTTCTTGACAGAAGTGACTTGCCCAATACCAGAGATAGAAGTAAAACCAGGAATAAAAGTCAGGAGTTCCTGAATTCACCTTGTGCTCAGACCGCAGAGCCAGTAGATGAGAAAATGCTGCTTCTCCTAAGCAGACCTTAATATTACTGAAGCATTTTCAAGATAAATGCTCTTTCCTGCTGCAATATATTTATTCATCCACTAGAAGAGCAGTCACTAGCAAGAACAATCCCTTAGAATCACAGAATGTCAGGGTTGGAAGGAACCTCAGGAGGTCATCTAGTCCAACCCTCTGTTCAAAGCAGGACCAATCCCCAACTAAATCATCCCAGCCAGGGCTTTGTCAAGCCTGACCTTAAAAACCTTTTAGGAAGGAGATTCCACCACCTCCCTAGGTAACCCTCCTAGTGAAAAAGTTTTTCTTAATATCCAACCTAAACCTCCCCCACTGCAACTTCAGACCATTGCTCTTTGTTCCGTCATCTGGTACCACTGAGAACAGTCTAGATCCATTCTCTTTGGAACCCCCTTTCAAGTAGTTGAAAGCAACTATCAAATCCCCCCTCATTCTTCTCTTCTACAGACTAAATAATCTCAGTTCCCTCAGCCTCTCCTCATAAGTCATGTGTTCCAGCCCCCTAATCATTTTTGTTGCCCTCCGTTGGACTCTTTCCAATTTATCCACATCCTTTTTGTAGTGTGGGGCCCAAAACTGGACACCAGATGAAGCCTCACCAATGCCGAATAGAGGGGAATAATCACGACCCTCGATCTGCTGGCAATGCTCCTACTTACACACCCCAAAATGCCATTAGCCTTCTTGGCAACAAGAGCACACTGTTGACTCATATCCTTTTGCAGAAGATTCCCAGAAAATCATTCCAAGAATATAGTTTCCAAATTGGGGAGGGGGGGGGCGGGGAATAGTAGTTACCGTTTGATAATCTTAGGGATTTATGATTTTAGGTAAGGATGAAAAACAGTGTTTGCATTAATCTTTTAGACTGAAATTTCCATGTTTTGTTCTCTATCCCAAAATGAATTTTTGGAAAGTGTGAGCAAAATTATTTTACCTGTTTCAGGGTTGTCAGTGAGTGAAGGGGGAAAAATCCCACTTTCATTATCTTTGTTAATTTGTTTTTTTAAGTGCAGATACAGAACTACAACAACAGCTGAAGTGTGAAATTTGGCATAGTCCTCATCAGGACTAATAATTTAGGACATAGTAGTAGTATTACTATAGCACCTGAGGGCCCTAATCATGACCCCGGACTGCATTCTATGGGGTGCCGCGGGCCTTTGCTTGACTTGGGGAAAATGTTCTACAATGGTTATGAGGTACTGAAAAATCGCTAACATGTTTAACAGCATCTAATATTTTAATAGAACGTAATGAAGCCCTGCCCACTCTGTCACGGGAGCACTGCTAGGGCCATTTATGTGAAAGAGACTGAACCCTCTTTCACAGAAATGGTCCTAGCAGTGGTCCTGTGACAGAGTGGGCAGGGCTTCATTAGGTTCTATTAAAATATTAGATGCTGTTAAACAGGTTAGTGGTTTTTCAGTACCTCATAACCATTGTAGAACATTGTTCCCAAGTCAAGCAAAGGCTCCCTCACATTTTTGTAACTGCACTTTTGTTAAACATCTGGGCTGTCACATCATGTACTTGCCATATGTTCTTCCACATTAGTGGGGGGTGAAGCCCCAAAACATATGCAAACTTGTACCAAGAGAAGTGAAAATGGATTTTAAGTGATATGTACGGTGTTGTGAGAGCACTCCCAAATCCCAGTCAGGATCAAGACCACACTGTGCTAAATGCAGTGTGTATGTATATATCTATATACATTTACTGATTCTGATCAAAGACTGCAACTGCTAAGGAGCCATGTCTGGAGATGGGGAAAAGATGACTTTTTAAACTTGTTTTTTTCTGGCAAAATCTTGTCTTACGCAGACTCACTCTCCCTGTCATGCCGAAGGGTCTGATTTCAATCCCCACCAGTAACTGGTCAGGACTAACCTTCTGGAGCACACTTACCCTCTGCAACCAACCATCCCCTGGCTGCAGTCTGGTTCCCACCGAGCTTTTCTTCTAACCCTCCCGCCAGGCACGCAGCCCTTGGGACACCCGGCCCCCTGCCAGGAAAGCGAAGGAAGGCGAGGTGCCCACACCAGACTGTCCCCCACCCCCACCCCTTCCCGCGTTTAGCTCCATGCCCGCCGCGGGACCAGGCCGCGCTCGGTTCCAGCAGCGGCGCCGCTTCGGGGCTAGGGAAACTCCCGTGTCTGCCTGGGCAGGGCCGAGCTCGGCCGCACCGACTGTGACCGCGGGGCCACGGGCTCGCTCTGCCGCCGGCCTGAGGGAGCCCGGCCGGGCCCGCTCCGCGCGGGGCAGCCGAAGAGCAAAGCTCGGCTCGGGCCGCGCTCCCTGCAGGCCCCGGCAGCGAGACCCGGCC
The DNA here is from genome assembly GCA_037349315.1 of Chelydra serpentina. Taxonomy (NCBI): domain Eukaryota; kingdom Metazoa; phylum Chordata; order Testudines; family Chelydridae; genus Chelydra; species Chelydra serpentina. Next base: position 55,238,057 of record JBAIAC010000010.1, read on the forward strand.
CGGGCACGTCCCCGCCGGGGGCCGCTGTTACCTGTGTCCGCCGGACGCTGCGGCCCGGCCCTGCTAGTCCCCGGCCCCTTCCCAATCCCGCCGCCGAGGCGCTGCGCGGAGAGCCGGGCGGAGCCGCTGCTGGGGGCTGGCGCCGGGGAACGCGCTGCTCGGTCCAAGCCAAACCCCCTTCCGCGTGTGCGGGGCCGGGCCGCGTCCGCCGGCCTCAGCTCCCGGCAGTCAGTGGGGGAAGGGGAATGCGGCTCCCGGGGCGCAGAGACCTGCCCAGCGATGGGGGCCTGCCAGTGCCTGCCCAGCTGGATGCACCTCAAAGGGGCCGGGCTTTCCGCGGGCAGTGTCTCCGGTCCCTTTCCCGTGCCTCAGGCCGGGCACCACAAGCTGAGGCAGCCTGTGGGGAGGGAGAGGACGGGTATTCCCGCCAGCTGCTGGGGCGGTTGTTAAATCTATATGCCCTTTGGTCTCTTCTCCTGTATGTAAAGACAGAGCTGACTAGGCTCAGGCGAGAGGCCTTGTCCCTGCTCAGGGGGCACCAGAGCTGGCCTTGTCCCTGCTCAGGGGGCACCAGAGCTGAAATCACAAACTAGTCTAAGGGCAGAGCCTGTAAAAGCCAACAGAAAAAAGACAATAGTCGGGAGCCTGCCCCTCTACCCAGCAAAATCACTAGAACTGAAATCACTAAGCCCTGGTCTATGCTGCAAACGTATAACTGTGTCTCTCAGGGCAGGGGTGGAGAAAATCCACACCCCTGAGCAATATAGTTATATTGACCTAACCTCTGGTGTAGACCGCGCTATGTGATGGGAGGGCCTCTCCCGTCAACGCAGCTGTCACCTCGGGGCTGGTCCACACTACTGCTTAAGTTGGTCAAGGGTGTAAAAAAGACACCCCCTAAGTGGTGCAAGTTACAGCGAACTAAGTACTGTCTACACCAGCACTATCAGACACTCTCCCACCAACAGAGCTTCCGCCTCTTGCAGAGGTGGAGTAATTATGCAAAGGGAGAGCGCGTCTTCACCAAATGCGCTAAAGTGGCGCAGCCGCACCGATGTAGCGCTATGGTGTAGACTTGGCCTCATGGAGGTGGTGCACCTATATTGATGGGAGAGGCTCTCCTGTCAGCGTAGGTGGCGTCTTCACTAAACACTACAGTGGTGCAGCTACTCTGGTGCAGCACTGTCAGTGAAGACAAGCCCTAAGATGGGCAGTGGAACCTCAGAACACAGCATTGCAGCTAAAGGTAGCACAGTGGGTGAAGCATATGCTTGGAAGACTTAGATTTTTATTGGTAAACATCATTTTCACCACCTATCCACAAACTGATGGGAAATATTTTTATCGATAATCAAAAATGTACAGATAGGCAAAGTTAAAAAAAGGCAGCTTGAGAACCCTATTCGAGTTTGATTTATGGATATTTATGTCATGTAGTTTGCCATGAATATGTCAATCTATGTTTTAACAGTTATAAAGCTTTAACTTTTGAATCTCATCATCTACTGTTATTATATAATTATTGTCTGACTCCCACATTGTCTGGACCTCCCATAATTTCCTACAACTGTGAAAATTTAAATCTATAAATATAAAAATCATGTTTAAAATCCATAATTTTGCACAGCTTATAAAAGTCAAGTTCTTCCAAACCTAGACATGCAGCAGCTTCAAGGTGCCTCCCACCCAGAAAATCCTAGGTCTCTGATTACTAATAGCTGGGCTAGGTGGCCATGGCACTATAGGACCGGACCAGATCAAGGACACATCAGGGCATCAGCAGAGTGGGCAGTGACAAGCAGCAGAAGCAGTAATAGCCAGTGGTAGAGGCCTCACTCGCCCACTTGAGGTGCACCCCTTGGATTCTGGGACTTCACTGACCTCAGACAACATACCGTGAGTGAGATGCAGCAGAGGAAAAAGGGGAGTGGCATGTTAAAGGGAAGTAATTGGACTTTCTCACTGCAAGGTGGGAAACTGAGGCAAATGACTACTGCTCAAGATATTGTGGGGCGGGTGTTTTACCTGTTGTTTGAGTACTTTTCAGTCATTATTGCTGTATTCCCTTTCCCCTTAATGGAAGCTTTGTTGTTGTTGTTATATACAGGCTCAATGCTTGCAGGTGGAGAAGTATGCCTAGAGGCACACTGGGGAGGTATTTAGTTTTCCCAGATTTCTGCATGGGGGCTCAGGCCAATTTTGTTTTGTAATTTTAACAGGAGCTCTTTGATATGAGCTTGACCTTTGTGCTACTGACACAAGCTGTCAGAAGGGTTACACAAAGAAACAGTGACATATCAGTGCATTGAATGCCAATATGGTGAAATCTGAAGTTACAAATAATTATGGTTCTTTAAATTGGGCAGTGGGGTAAAGGACTTGTATGGACAATAATATATCATGGTGCTAAGAACACCAACAAAGCAGGTGCATCTTCCTCTGTAGCTCAGGGTTGCTCTCTTATGGAAGTTGTTTCCCAGCTATCTTTCTGGGACTGGCCCTTAAAAATTGACAGAGTCAATAGCCTTAAACTGGCCATTTTGTTGCTGACTATAGCTTTCCCTCTTCCAGCTGGTAAGTATCTATCTGCTGTGGTTTCCTTTCCTTATTCTTGAGGAACTGGTGCAGTTTCACATGAATGTAATCTCCAGGGTGGCTAGGTGCCAAATTTCTGTTGTGCTAATTATATAGTTTTAATTTATGAATGCAAGAATAATGCTATTTAAAACTTTTTTTGTTTGACTGGTTTATTATGAATACTCTTACTTAATAATATCTGAAATCTGGTGGGTTCCCAGCACAGAAAAATGCTGTAAATGACTGATTTGTTCCTGACATCATAGGCGACGACTCTGTGGGTGCTCTGGGACTGGAGCACCCACTGGCAGCCCCCCTACCAGCTCCTTCCTCCCGCCCACTGGCGGGCCCTGCGGATCAGCGCCTCCTTCTCCCTCCTGCATGCCACGAAACAGCTGGGCGGGGGGAGAAGCGAAGATGCGGTGTGCTCAGGAGAGGGGGTGGGGTAGGGAGGGGGTGGGAAGAGGCGGGCTGAGGGCTGGGCAGGGGAGGGAGGAGGTGAGGTGGGATGAGGCAGGGCAGGGTGGTGCCTTGAGGGAAGGGTGGACTGGGGGCGGAGCCTGAGGCAGAGCCGAGGGGCGAACACCTACCGGCATATTGTAAAGTCGGCGCCTCTGGCTGACATCTCTCGATAAGTTTCTTCTTCATTTTCGTTATCTAGTTTGTCCTTCAGACGATAACTTTTCTTACTTCTTGTTGGTATTAATTTTGTGTTTGCAGATTTTCACTTGATTAATAGATAATATATTTGTATAGAAGTAACCCTGATCATCACTGATAAAGTTCCCAAATGATACAAAAATTGGGGAGTGGTAAACAATGAAGAGGACAGCTTGCTGACTCAATGTGATTTGGGCCACTTGTTAAATTGGACACAAGCAAACAACATGAGTTTTAATATTGCTAAATGTAAATGTGTACATCTAGGAACAAAAAAGGGGGACTCTCTCCTGGGAAGCAGTTATTCTGAAAAAGATTTGGGGGTCATGGTGGATAATCAGGTAACATGAGCTCCCACTGTGATACTGTGGCCTAAAGAGCTAATGCAATCCTGAGATTCATAAACAGGAGAATCTCAAGTAGGAGCTGAAAGATTATTTTACCTCTGTATTTGGCACTGGTGTGTCTACTGCTGGAATACTGTGTTCTGTTCTGGTGTCCGTAATTCAAGAAGGTTGTTGATAAATGGAAGAGAGTTTAGAGAAAAGTCATGAGTATGATTAAAAGATTTGAAAACATGCCTTATAAGTGATTGAACTCTTTGAGTCTTTCTATAATTGTCTCTTCGGGGTAGCAGAGAAAAAGGTATAAGATGATCCAATGGCTGCCAATTGAAACCAGACAAACTCAGACTGGAAAAAAGGTGTAAATTAACAGTGAGAGTAATTAACCAGCGGTAGACTCTTCATCACTGACAATTTTAAAATCAAGAGATAAGATGCTTTTCTTAAAGGATATGGTTTAGGAATTATTTTGGAGGAGTTCTACAGCCTGTTTTTTACAGGAGGTCAGGCTAGATGATCACAATGGTCCCTTCTGGCCATGGAATTTGTGAATCAAGTTTGTAGCCATAGGCGCCAACTCCGTGGGTGCTCCGGGGCTCAAGCACCGCTGGGGAAAAATTGGTGGGTGCTGAGCACCTACCGGCAGCTCCCCGCCGGCCCCTCCACCCACCCGCGCCCAACTCACCTTCCGGGGTTCCCGCCAGAGGGAGGCGCCTCCTGCCGAAAAGCCGGGGCTTTTTTTAGCCCAGCCGAAAAGCTGTGGCTTTTTTTAGCCCAACCACCCGCCTCTCAGCTGTGCAGCGGGGGGGAGAGGGGGCCGCGGGGGAAAGTGCAGCGAGGCGGGGCCTCGGGGAAGGGGTATGGGGAGGGGCATACCCAATATATTCCAGATCATAGAGCACACATTAAATGGATTAAGAACTGGCAGATCTCAAAAAGTAGTTGTCAATGGGGAATCAGCATTGAATGGGTTTTTTCTAGTGGGGTTCTATAGGGATCAGTACTAGGCCCAATGTTCAGCATTTTCATTGGTGATCTGGAAGTAAATATAAAATCACAGTTGATACAATTTGTGGATAACATAAAGATGGGTAAATAATGATGAAGATAAGTCAGTCATACAGATTGATCTGAATCGCTTGGTAAGATGGGCCCATTCAAACTTAATGTGTTTTTAATACAGTGTGACAAAGTCAGGCTGGATATTTGTAAGAGAGTGGTGGAAGGCAGGTATATTAGTGCAAGCGGGGGGTGGTGCCACTATTGTGGGGAACTTTCCAGGCTTATACACTACCCTGGTGAAATGGGCTAGCAAAAGAATCGGAGTCCTTGCTCCCACTCCCTTTACCCAGAGGCCTGCCTGACCACGAGGACTCCCCTTCCACTCTCCTGGGTGCCAGAGAACTTGTAACTCTGACAAGGCTGGGCCCAGGATTCCTGGGGGGCTTAACCCCAATCTTGTCATTGTCACTTAGGATGGGGGCTAGGGTGTCCCCACTCCGGGGTTCTCTCTCTGCACTGGGCACTTCCCTGACCCACTGATCATTGCATATAGTTAAAAATAAATACAATGTATTAAACAGCAACTAATTTTAAAAAAAGAAAAAATGGAAAAGGTTAAAGGAAAACACGTAACCTCACTCTGTGGCACAGGGAGATCACAAACAGCATCTGTGGAATGCCAGGGCAGTTCACAGTCTGTTCTTCACATGTGCCAGGCCTCCTGCCCAGGCCCTGGCTGTGCTGCAGGTCAGACACTTGCTCTGGCGGTGGCCACACGTCCTGAGGCTCTAGGTCAGAGCTTTCCAAACTGTGTGTCGCGACACGTTAGTGTGTCGGTGGCAGTGTGCAGGTGTGTCGCGGGGCGGCAAGCGTGCTCCGCTCCCCGGCCGGGGCAGCGGGGCGGCAGGCGTGCTCCGCTCCCCGGCGGGGGGAGCAGGGCGGCAGGCATGCCGCCCTCCCCCCTGGCGTTTTGGCGGGGTGGCGTTGTTGGGTGGGGGGGTGTTTCGGCTGGCGTTGGGGGGGGTTGTTTGTTTTTGTTGCTTGGGGCGGCCGGCCCTGGGTACTGCGCATGCGCAGTATGTGTAATCCGGGCGGAATTGATTCCGCGTCACTTCCGGTGTGTCGCGAAATGATGCATGTCTAAAAAGTGTGTCACCAACATGAAGTTTGGAAAGCTCTGCTCTAGGTGGCAGGACCCTTCTTCCCAGCATCAGCCCCCCCCCCCCCCCCCCCCGTTAGGGTTATGATTCCCACTCCAAGTCTGGCAGGGAAAACCTGTTGGCTGGGGGCATCTCCCTGCGCTGGGCCCTCTGCCCAGGTTCCCTCTCGCTCTCCCCAGCTGCTCACCGCACCCAGTTCCTGACTGGTCCAGCCCCAGCGCTGCTCCTGTTGCTCTGCCTCCAGCTCCCTGGGCTGCTTCTCTGGCTCTCGTTGCTGCTCTCCTCCCAGCACAGATCTGCTCTCTGGGCTGCTTCTCTGGCTCTTGCTGCTGCAGCTCTGCCCCCTGGGCTCTTCTCTAATTCACTCTGACTGGCGCGGCTCTGCTCCCCAGCTCAGCTCAGACTCCTGCTCACTCCTTAACTCAGCCCCACTGTGGCCCAGGCCCAGGCAGTTCCAGCTCACAGGGAGGATGGGATCCCTCAGCCTCCTGACTCCCTCATTAGCCTGCCTGCCCTGTCAATCAGGCTGACCTGGAGCAATGGCCTCTCTTCATTGCCCCTGGTCCGGATTTCCCATTAGTCCTTTCCCTTCCTTTTGGTACTGGGAACCATAGGCACTGACTCCGTGGGTGCTCTGGGGCTGGATCACCCATGGGGAAAAATTAGTGGGTGCTCTCCACCCACTGGCAGCCAAGCTCCCTGCCCCACCTCACCTTCTCCTCCTCCCCTGAGCGCGCCGCGTCCCTGCTTCTTTGCCTACCTTCCAGCGCTTGCCACCGCCAAACAGCTGTAGCAAGCTCAGGGAGGGAGCGGGGAGGAGCGGGAACGTGGAACGCTCAGGGGAGGAGGCGGGGCCAGGGCAGGGATTTGGGGAAGGAATAGGAATAGGGGAAGGGAGGAGGCAGAGTTGGGGCAGGGACTTTGGGGAAGGGGTTGGAATCAGGGCAGGGCCAGGGGCAGAGGGGGTCGAGCACCCATCAGCACCAATAGAAGTCGGCACCTATGCTGGGAACTAGATAAACAAAAACCCCCACTAAGTTTTAGTAAGGGGCCAACAGTCCCCTTACATTAGCCCTAGAGTGATAAAGGCCCTTTTCCCTATAAGCTGAAAAGAGGTTACCTCAGGTCAACTAGGGACACCTGCGTCCAATTAAGTGCTGCCTGGGACCTTTAAAAACCCATCTCATGGGGAGTGAAGGAGGAGACACAATCTGCTGTATAGTGGGAGCAGGGAAAAAGGCTTCTCCAGAGTGAGAAGCTGCTCTCCTCCCTACTGGGGAAACAACCAGATTGTCTACCTGTTTAGGGGAAGGCTTGGGGCCAATAACAAAACAACACCCTCCCCCCATAGGGCTAGGAAAAGGTATCCCCCTTTGTTTTGTGTTTGTGAATTTGTTTCTTTTGTTTGGTGGAGGAGCACTCCTACCCCAAGGACTACCTTGAAAATATTGATAAATAAACCCAGAGTGGGAAAGACAAACACTGTCCAGAGTGGGGCTGATTTACTCCAGACCCCACCACTGCCAGAGGAGGAAGTGCTAAGCCCAGCAAGATGGAGGAGATGCCCTGTCATAACAGCCAAATGCAAAGTTACATGTCTAGGAACAAAGAATGCAGGCCATAACTATAGAATGGGAGGCTGTATCCTGGAGAGCAGTGACTCTGAAAAGGTTAAAGCATCCATGGACTAGCAATTAAACATGAACTCCAGTGTGATGCTGTGGCAAAAAGGGCTAAAGTGATCCTTTGATCTATAAACAGGAGAGTTGTGAGTCTAGAGAGGGTTTTTTCCTCTATATATGGCATTGGTGAGACAGATATACTTCATATAGTTTAGTGTCCACATTTTAAAAAGAATGTTGGAAAAATTGGAGAGGATGGAGAAAACACACAAAAATGATTCAAGGGCTGGAAAAAATGTCTTGCAGTGAGAGATTTAAACTAAACAGAACTCTACTCTAAACTAAACTCTTTATCAAAACAAAGATTGAGAGGTGACTTGATTACAGTGTATGAGTACCTTTATGGAGAGAAAATACCAGGTGCTTTAACTTAGCAGAGAAAGGCATAACAAGAACCAAAAGGTGGAAACTAAAGCAAGACAAATTCAAACTAGAAATAAGGTACTTCACACTTGAACAGTGAGTAGGGTGACCAGATGTCCTGATTTTATAGGGACAGTCCCGATTTTTGGGTCTTTTTCTTATATAGGCTCCTATTACTCCCCACCCCCCGTCCTGTTTTTTAACACTTGCTGTCTGGTCACCCTAACAGTGAGGCTGATTAACCGTTAGAACGAACTACCAAGGGAAGTGGTGAGTCTCCATCTCTTGAAGTCTTCAAATCAAAACTGGGATGCCCTTCTGGAAGATATGCTTTCGCCAAACAAGTTATTGGGCTCAGTACCCGTGTAACTGAATTAATTTACATGGCCTGTGATATACAGGAGGTCAGAATAAATGATCAAATTGTCCCCTCTGTCTCTATATCAATGACTCTCAACCTTTCCAGACTACTGTACCCCTTTCAGGAGTCTTTGTCTTGTGTACCCCCAAGTTTCACCTCACTCAAAAACTACTTGATTACAAAATCAGACATAAAAATACAAAAGTGTCCCAGCACACTAGTACTGAATAATTGCTCACTTTCTCATATAAATATTTACTTACGTTTTAGTGTATAGTATATAGAGCAATCATTGTCTGTATGACATTTTAGTTTGTACTGACTTTGTTAGTGTTTTTTATGTAACCTATTGTAAAACTAGGCAAATATGTAGATGAGTTGATATAACCTCTGGAAAACCTCTGCATATTCCCAAGAGTATGCGTACCCTTGGTTGAGAACCACAGCTCTATATGATCTAGAGAGAGAGACTAGTTTCCAGAAAGCCACTTTATTTATCAAAGGCTAGTTTTCTACTAGATTTTGTACTTAATCCTCTTTGTGAATGCATTGTAAAGACAGTCTAAATGTTGCTTCAGCACCCAAGAATCGGGGTTATGTCTGCAATTTTGTCTCTATTTAAAAGATGGAAACAAAGCATACAATAAAATATATTTAAAAGCCTTTGAAATGTTTTTAGTTCCCCTCCTTTTTTTACTTATTAATGTAGTATGTTTAACGGGGGGATTATTCTGGCGCAAAAATGAAAAGGCTAAGGGAATTGCAGCTCTATTTCACTCGCCATACCTATCTGTGTTGTGGATACACTTAATTTCTCCTGTAAAAACAAAGAATGTTTTGCTTCTTTTGAAGAAGTGTGTTGCACCTTTGACGGAGAAAACATCAGGAACACATTTTGACCACCGGATGGCAGTATCTCACCATGCAGCATTCCAGTCTCAGTTATACTGTTTTTGAAAGCTCCGTGTACTAAATCCACATATACTTGATGAGTAACAGACCAGTGAAGATTGGGGAGGATCCACAGGACCTGGAATCCAAATGAGTCCGGGGGACAACTAATGAAATAACAGGGTCAGGGGTGCGGTCACAGGGTTAAAAGAAGGGAGCCTGACGGGGACACCGAGCAGAGAACCCAGGACAGCACCCACTGCTCCTCAAAGGCGTCAAGGGAGCCAGCGGACGCCGCCCAGAGGAACTCTGCTTGGATGCGTGAATGGACAAGGGATCGGAAACAGGCCCCACAGGCACCGGAGCCTCCATCGGCCAACCTCCTCTCCCTGGTTTTATAGATGGCCAATTTAGCCAGGGCCAGGAGGAGATTGACCAGGAGGTCCCGTGACTTTGTGGGGCCACGGATAGGGAGTGCATAGAGAAGGAGGTGAGGGGAAAAGTGCAGCCAAAATCTTAACAAAATATTGGTGAGGAGCCGGAATAGGGACTGCAACCTGGCACACTCCAGGTAAACGTGCACCATGGTCTCCCTCACACCACAGAAGGGGCAGGTATCTGGGACAGGGGTAAACCGCGCCAAATAGACGCCCGTGCTCACGGCCCCATGAAGGAGTCGCCAGCTGACATCCCCGGTGGGCCTCTGTATCAGGGTGGAATAGAGGCTGGCCCACCGGGGCTCCTCGCCCTTTAGAGGTGGTAGAAGGTCCCGCCACTTGCAGGGCAGGTGGTGACACAACCCCTCACTGGTCTGGATTGCACCTGGGCATGTGACAACCATAACTCTCAATGTTTTCAGCACTTCATGACACCCCAGTGAACACATCTGTATCATCCCATTTTTTATGGCTGTGGCCCCAGATTCTCTCCTGTAGCAAGAAACCCTTGACACAGAGAAAAGGGGCCATCAGGCAGCTGATTAGACTCTTGGATTCTCAAGTTGCTTCAGCTCTGACATAAATAAATAACTTAGGACACTTGTCTATGATTCGTATGGGAGCATGTGACGGCTACGAGTTGTCATAGAACTCTGCTCCACCCCCCCCTTCCCTGTCATGCTTCCTCTGCCCCCTACACACTGTGTTCCCATGTACAGGAGGTGACAGGTTGGCATATAGGCCAGCTCTACTGGCTTTACAGCCAGTTTACACTGGGGCAGCTGGCCAGCTGCAGCCGGATTGCATCCCTTTGCATTGTTTAACTGACTCAAAAGGGTCAGAACTGGTGCTAAGAATGCCTTTGCAACCTATGGCAGAGATCTGATGTAACTTGCTAAAGATCAAACAGCAAATCAGTAGCGGAGCTGGAATCAGATCTCAGAACTTTAATACTCTCAACCCTAACTTAACTCCTGTAAACTATTCTGCTTTGCTAAACATAGACCTGGAGATCTGGGGTTCTCAAATCTTTACCTAGTGTGAGCCACATCTTAAAAGTATTTCCCCTCCCTTTAGTGATTGCATAATGTCCCAGTGGCAACTAAAGCAAATTATTTATGCGTGGAAAATAACATTAGGGATAGTACTTATATATTTTAGCTGCAGTAAGTGTATTGTTCCTCTTAAAAAGGTTGATCATACTGTCTCCTTTTGATCTCCCCTTAGTCTCTGGAAACAAAAAGAGCCAGCAACATGTGACCAGACAGCTCTTCAGAGACTGCTAGCAACTGCTCTGTGGACCACTAGTGGTCCATGGCCCACAGGTTGGGAACCAGTATTATAGATAGTCTCTGTAAATGTTATACAGCTAATAGCTGGAAGCTGGATTTTTAGTGAGAAGCAACTGAACAGAGGGTGTAAAACAGGAAACAAATGCTACTTAGGGACAGAGACGGATTAGGGGTTTGTGAGGCCCTGGGCCAGAGCATGTGGGGACCCTTTCCCACCCCTTCCATTGCAGTCTCCCTGCTCCGCCCTCCCTGGCAGAAGCACTGAGTGGAGCAGATTGGGGCATAAGGGTGCCCCCCAATTGGCCAGGGCCTCTGGGCACGGGCCCCGTTGGCCCAGTGGCTAATCCACCCCTGCTTAGGGAGTTTGAGGTAACCTAAATTTCATGCTTGATGTGGCTTACAGAAGAGTTCTATTTTTCATTCTGGTATGGGGATAGGGATGAAATCTGACTTGGTGCAGCTCCAAAAAGACAGTCTTAATTCTTTCTCTGGAGGTTAACTATGACCGTTGTCTATGCTGGCATATTGAACCCTGTTAGATGTGACTGGTTTAAAACAACATGGTTTTACCTAACACACTGTCTCTACAGAATTCTATTCTAACTGCATCCACACCCGCTGTGGTTCAGAGCTCTGTCTGTAGCAATGCATTCCGAATCTTCTGAGGAGCTGTCCTATAGTACCACAGGTGTGGATGGCAAATGTTGCTTACAGTGCCTAGCACCAAACATGAACCTCGCCACGTTGCATTGCATTCTGGGAGAAATACCAATAAATCCAGTGTGATAGACATGGGCAGCGGATATAATAGGCAAGGGGAGGCAAGCACAGCTATCCACACAGTGAAAAAGCCTTCCAGAGACCTGGTAGCAGAGATCACTGAAACTGTTAAAGAACAGGGCAGGGGAGGAGGTGAGTGGAGGGGGATCTTGGTGGGAGGGGAAGAGGTGAGTGGCTAGTCAGCAGGGGGTGGGGGTGGGAGCATGGTCTGGGGCAGAGCAGGAGTGGAGTGTGGGCAGGGCTGTGGGTGGGCCCATGGTTATAGCGGCTATTTGGTCTTCAACACACTGATCATAGAATCATAGAATCTCTGGTTTTGTTGTTCTTCAAGAGCTGTTAAATACAAAATATCAGGTTCTTCCTCTTTTTAAATGAAAGTGTCCAGTCAGTTTGTCACAACATATTCATTTAATACATCATTCTGTACTTTATACAGTGTAATGTGTTAACAGTATATTACTGTAAACAAACTTAGTAAGTAACCCTGCAAAGCATTCAAGATTTTCCTGGAAGATTCTCTACAACATATATTGTATAGTACAATGTAACTTCAATAATACACTTAAATAATATAGATCAGTGCAGTTGCTCCCTTATGGACTTGTTGACCACATTTTAGTCCTTTATAAGCACACATCAAAGAACCAGGAAAGACATCTTGTATACTTGTATAATGTGAGGCATTAGGCCAAGAGCTGCCTTCATTCACCTAAGAAGTGAAGGTATTCGCTATACCCAGACTTTCTGCAGTGCTTTACATGAATGTTTAATGTATTTATAAACATATTGTATATGTCTATAATGTATGTATAGTATGTATAATGTATTTATAAACATATTGTATATGTCTTAAGTTCCTGTGTAAGATCACTTAGTAGAAAAATATATTAAGCATGTGTGTAACTATTTGATACAAAATTATTTTAAGTTAAAATACTCTGGTTACAGTATAGTTACTCAGAGTTCCAAACCTATGGAGTCGGAAGACTAGTTGAAAGCCAGCACCTACACCTCTCAGCAGCAGCCACACATGAAATCGACAAAAGGGGAATAAGGTGGTCTAACAACCCAGGTTTTGGCTGCTGCTGTTCCCATCAAAATGGACAATGCTTTGAAATAACAGCTTTTCTTGCCCTTTTTCCCACACTCCCTAAAATTGGAGGCAGTCATTATTTTAAAGCACTTTACCAAACTTTGCCCTGTTCTGCTCATTCCCTCTGAAGCACCTGGCATTGGCCACTGACAGAAGACAGGATACTGGGCTAGATGGACCATTGGTCTTACCCAACAGGGCCCTTCTTATGTTACCTTGTGGCTGTTGGCTTAGTACTGCAAGTGCCAGTCTTCAAACAGCACCTATTGCCTGTCCAGAAATGCCTTCCTTAAAGAGCCATTCCTGGTAATATAAGCCCAGACTTAGGTTTTATTTACCAAAATAAAGGGGAAGGAGAGAGGAAATCTTGTTTACAAGATGTAATATCAATAGAAATGTTTTCATTTCAAACCCTGTTTTTATAGACTTAAACATTGCTCTAAAGTGTTTGCAACCCATCCTTTATAGCATTGTGTAGTCTATTAGAACCAGTGAAATTGACAACAGAGAAAAAGTAAAATGTATTAGCTTGATTTCATTTTCTTCCTGAGATTTAAACAGCATAAAAGGTGAAAATTAAATCAAGCTCTTAAAATTAATTCAGCCAAAAACAAGGAACCTAAGGTGGTTTAAATAACATGACCAAGGGCCTTTGTTTTAAAACACAAATATCAACTTGCCAGTGACTCTTTAACTCTACATAAACAGCTACCTAAGAAAAAATGGCATTCCTGCCCTACCATCACTTTTCTGTTTTGCAAAGCATAATGATTGGACTCATCTGAGAGAATGCAAATTAACTAACACACCACAGTACCTCTGGCTAGCTCAGAACACTGCAATATCAGAAGGGTTTTTTTTTTGGTTTTTGTTGTTGTTTTTTTTGCAAGAAAGCTGGGCACTTGGACTTTAATTGAAGAGAAGATACATTTGCCATTGAAATAAACTGACATTGGAGGCCAGGGCATAGGCAGTTGTGAATGAGCCGGATCTAATGCTGCAGCAGCCACCCTAAATGCTGGACACAAACCCCAGGAAAGGCACAGCACTAACAAGTCCAGGGCAGTTCTCCCTACTTCTCACAAGGCTTGGAACAGCCAAGCACCCACGTGGGGTGCAGGAGGTGCAAACCACAGCAGCCATGCTAGGCCTGGAGGGTTATTCCATCTCCACCTCCTGCACGGGGAGCTGCTGTTCATTTCTCACCCACGGTACCGGCTCCGGCACATGCGGGTCAGAAGTCCATTTAGGGAAGACGCGCTTGTACAAATTCAGCAGCACCGTGTCCTGGGATTTTGCTAGTTCCCCAGCTGCACCATACATAATTCACACTCTGCAGCCCCCTCTCCAGATACACTCAGTTTGTTCCTCTTTGAGCCTCCAGTAGCATCCCCGCTTGCTTTGGCAGTGCAAATCCACATGCCAGCTGAAGATCCAGGGAGAGACCACAGATAGAAGAGGGCAGCCAAAGGCAGAAGGGGGGAGAGAGAGATGCGCAGTAAGGGAAGCTCTAGACCAGTGACACTTCGGGTCCTAAGTTACAAGGGGCTCTTTAATGTCTCCTGTGGCTCTTGCAGCACTCATTAAAACACTGTGTGATTTAATTATTAATCAATGAGGATGCTTGTACTATGTTATTAACCAGAATAATACTTGGTCAGTCATTTTGCTCTGTGTGTGTGTGTGTGTGTGTGTGTCATACAGTTTAAAGATGAATATATAGTGCTATAGTAAATGACACAATTAATTCGTACTTGGCTGGCTCATTTGGGTGATCACTAATTCTCTGAGTATCTCTGACCTAGGGCAAAACAGAGACACGAAGCCAGAGAACTGGGACTCAGGCAGGGCCAGTGCGGAAGACAGGAATGGGGCCCGGAGACCGGGCGGAGGTAGGTGACTGGGTGGAGGGGGGAGGCAGATGACAGGGACTGGAGGAGGGGGAATGGAAGGGGAGGAGGGGGAGGCCCAGCGAAAGGAGGCGGGGCCTGGGCTCGCAGGGAGGAGGGCGAAGGGGGAGGTGCGAGGGGAAGTGGGAGGCGCGTCCCGGTGGCTGCAGCTCCCCTATAAAGCCCGGAGCCGGGTCTCTCCTCCAGCCCGCCTGCCTGCAGGGAGAGCGGCGGTAGCGGCAGCGGGATCAGGAGCAGACGGGACATGGCGACGGTGCTGGCGGCAAGGCTAGGGCTGGGGCTCCTGCTCCTGGCGCTTCTCTTCCCCGCCCAGGTGAGCCAGGGCTCCCGGGGTGACCCCAGCTCCCTAAGGACCCCGCCAGGGGATCAGGACCCCACTCCTCGAGCCCCTGGTGCCCCTAGAAGAGGGGCTCCCCGGAGCCTCCATCCCGCCCAACTCCTGTCCCGGGGAAGGGACCCCCGGCCACCACCAGAGGAAGCCCGGTCTCTGCGCCTCCACACTGGGGGCTTCAGGTTCGATGCCCCCCTCCCCCCAACGCTGCAGGGTGTGATCGCGGCTGAGGTGCAGGGGGGAGGGTGCCCTGAGTCGGGGGGCTGAGGGGTTATCCGGAGTCACGGCTGGAGCGAGCGCCCCAGTCTCCAGCAGCGCCCTGGGGGCTGCATCCCGCAAGGGCTGGGCACCGCCGGGAGCCGCTGGGCCCCTTGCAGGGGCGCGCTCTCCGTGTGCAATTCGGAGACACTGGATCGGGTGCAATTTTGCTCCGCGATTTTCCCGCCTCTCTATTCTCTCCCCCCGCCCCCCTCCCATGTCGGACAAGCGACAGGATCTAGCCCCGGCTGCCCAGGAGCCCTGCCGTGTGTGCGGGAGCCTCTGGGTGGGGGGTATTTCGTGCTCCGGTTTGCACAGCCTTCCCAAGGCAGGGTTAGCTTTGTGTGTGCTTTGGCGGGAGGGTGGCTCAGCCCAGCATCTCTCTGGCCGACCGCTCTCCAGCAACGCATCTTTCCCTCTCCCCCCCCCCCCCTTTCTTTTCCTTTAAAGTTGGGAGTTTGACTTTCTTTATGTGGGACCCTGGAAAGGAAAGCGCCAGTGCGGTGCTATACAAGTGAGTCTAGCAATCCCCAGGGCAGACAAAGGGGCCAGGTTTCCTGCACAAAGTGTCGACGCCACTAAATTCCCATTGCCAGATGATCAGGGGTGGTCCTGATTCAAAGCCCCTGGAAATCAATGGGAGACACGCTTCTGATGTCGGTTGGGTTTTGGGTCGGATCCGGGGATGACAGAAAGGGCGGACTGTCCGATGTCCCCGAAAACACGTTATTTAAAGCCCACTAGCCAGCCAGATGGTTACTCGCAGAACGGTGATCACTAGCCCTGAATTCCCCGAGTCCTCGTCGATATCGCGCAACAAAGTCTCCAGCTGGGCAGTGTCAATAAAGTGCCACCTCTCAATGAGAGACCATTGAGCCACGAAGAGAGTAAAATAAAAGCTCGTTTGAGCATGTTTCTACTATAAATGAATAAGGTTCTTATCTTACTTCCTCTGAATTGAGTGGGAGTCTTGCCCTTGATTTCAACGGGAGCAGGATCAAACCCTGGGGGTGTGTGCAGATATTTGTAGTATTTTAACATATTGCAGACTTGCCTCTTTGTAGTCTGTGAAGATGTAGAACTGGCCGCAAAATTGAGCTTGAGCTGCGGAATCTGAGCTTTCAGGGTGGGGAAGGGGAAATCTAGCCATTACTGCGGTGAAGAAAAGGTTCCAAATGTGAACTGAGCAAACCGATGTAGTGATGTCTGCCCGCGTCTAAAGAGAGGCTCGCTTGTCTCAGTGGGGGAGGGAGGTTAGCGCTGCAATGCAAGGCTGACAATTATAAATGTCAAGTATTTCACTGGTGATTGTGTCAGAAAATTCCAAGGAATGGGTTTATTTAATAGATCTAAATTGCCTCCCCCGCCACCTTCCCCAAATCCCCAAACTGCCCAAAACTTCAGCTTCCCTCCTGGCAACTTCTGTAATACAATGACCCGTTTTCAGTAAAAAAAATTCTGCTGCACACTGAAAAGGTAGGTGCAGCATAAAAGTAAAATTAACATCAATTTTCTGGCTCCGGATGACGTGAAAGAATAAACTCAAGGACTATTTTACTGATAGTATTATTCCTTGTCCTAGTCATGTCTCCAAAAAAACTACTCTTTATACGGGAATCTGTCCCAGCATTTCTCATCTCCTGGAGTTTACAGAAACACAAGCCTCTTGTCTCAGATATTAGCTCAAGCTTTCTGGGGTCAGTAACTAATCATTGCTGTATTTTAATTGTGTGGAGGGGTGTGTGTCTCTTCCTCCCTCCTCCTCCTCCTCTTTTTGTTTAATGAATTAATTTAACTTTGAAAAGTTTCTAGTGTGCATGACAAGTAAGGTCCTGCTAGGGTGAAAGTGTTCAAAATGGGTCTTAGCCCTATAATCAGAAACCATAATGGAAATCAGCATAGATGACTTTGACGTTGTTGCCCCATAATATAGATTTTTGTTACCTGCCAAAACTACTGGACTTTCAATTGTTTTCTTTAGCTGTGTGGCTCATTATGCCAGCAATAACAGGTATGTTCTCATCAGTACAGTTCCATGGTTGTCTTATCTCATTACAAACAAGCTGAACTGATATGAGACCAGGGAATTTGAAGATCTTTAATACACTTGCATTGACCTTGACACCTGCTTCAAAGTAATCACAAAGTCAATGCAAGAGCTAGACTTTTCACTGTTAAGTGTTTATATTTTTGTGTATCAGTTTAAAAAAAATCTAATTCAGACACTTAATATAAAATTTGTCTACTTAAAGAGGACGAAGCAGGACTCAAGATGAGCTGGAGCTGTTGCAAGTGTATTTTGCCTATGTTAAATTATGGTATTTTAATAAAGAACTAAGTTAAATCAATATAGACAGAAAGATTGAATGCCTCCCTCTTGCGCTATTGGCATACTTAGATGAACAAACAGGTCTCTATAATAAATCATTTGGATCCTTTGGGGTACATATTTTGTAGGGAACCAAGAATAAAATTGAGCCATCTGCACATTCCTACATGAGGCATTATTTTGGTTTGTTTCCTTTTAATTTTTGCTTGGATTTTGGGGGTGAATATTTCAAATGGAGAAACTATTTCTCTGTGGTATTTGATTTTGTTCCCAGTGCACACAGTTTTTGATAACCAGCGTATGAAACTTGTCTGCCCACACCATGAAATTTAAGTTGTCTTTGTCCTTAATTGAATGATGGGGAACATATATAATTGTTAGTGTGCATCATGTCTGAGTGGCGCTGACATGAATAATCCCTTGTACCCCCTTTATTAACTATTAAATATTAACATCAGATGATGGCTTTTAATGAAAAATATAACATTTTCCCCCTTAACCTTTTTATACGTTATAGACTTACTGCGACACAAATGGAACCAGCCTAACACCCTCCAGCAATAATTCTACAGCAAGTTCCACTTCTATGCCAGCTGTCACAAATTCACTGAACAATACCACCATGCGGGGACATGGAAATTCCCTGCATTCAACCACAGCTCTCCTCTTCCTTCTCTCAATTTCTCTCCTACATTTTTGCTGTTAAGAGACTCTGGCTGGGAAACAGCTACCACTTCCCATCCAGATCCCTGAATCATTTGAGCTGGCTACATCTGCAAACCCAGCATGAAAATGAACCAGACAAAACTTCTACATCAAATCAACTTGATTCCATTCCATAATTTAATTGGTACCAGTCTGATCTAGAGAAATTTGCAGTCTCTGATGTTCCAAAGCTGAGTGACGCAAAAAGGATTTGACCAACTGCAAACAGAAAATAAATGAAGGGGCTCCAGCCCAAAGCCAGCAGGAATTTGAAAAACAAGATGGAAGCGTAACGAGATGATGTTCAGGTTCTCTGATTTCAAGATGAGACCATATAAAATGCAACAATAAACACAGATGGTAAAGACTCCTCCAAGAGGGTGGCGGGGAGGGGGGGGGGGGGGAAGAGGGTAGATGGTTATCTAACTGTGCAAAATAAGGACTTGAAGAGATTTATTTTTCACTTAAATTCATTAACCGCAACAAGCTCATAAAACCACCAGAAAATACAAAAAGCTTATATGATTCTCTTATATCTACAGTAATTGGAATTAATCCAACAGCAACAAAAAAGTAATAACATGAAAATGAGTTCCTTCTAGTTTCCTCTTTGTATGGGCTTGCCCTGAGGATAAAACAGGACACTAAACTTTTATATATGAAATCCCCTCTGTGAATTTTCAACCATGCTGATTGGTCCTGACTATATAGGCATTCAGTTTAAAAATGTTTAGGAATAATTGTTTTTCAGAAGAGCTGAGTTACTTACTGTGGGGCTTTGGATTTGACACTTTATTTGAATGCTTGTATATTAAACCATATGTGCCAGAGGAAGGAGGTATTGGAAACTCAGAAAAGGCCCAGGAGCATTTTATAAATGTGGTTTATACAAAATAAAGTAAGTCAAGGGAGAAACATCTCTTCCCTCCCACCCCAAATTCAATATATTTTTAAGTCTGTTTGGCTCCTGAATCCCTCCTTTAATTATGAAGTGTTTGTGGCATCTCTTGGGTAATTTTCAAATGCTATTTTATTTTGGCACAAATTTGAAAAACTTTTACTGTTTGAAGATTTTCAATTGTGATGTTTTACTTTAAAGACTAGCTAATAATTTGGGTTTGGGGGAAAGCACTGAAAGCCCAAAATCAGAAATGAAATGATTGGGTGTTTGGAATGTGAAGACTCAAGTCTTAATTGAATCAAGTTTAAAAAAATAATCTTTTGTATTACCTCTGTAAATATTTTTTTTTTAAATTTATGAATCAACAGCGTTACACTTTCACAGATTGTTTCTTTAGCATCAAACGTTTTAGTACACAGTACTCAATCTAAAGTGGGCTCTACGGCAAGCTGAACTACCTTGATGCTACAATCTTTTCTGGATTTAAACGAGTAATGGCCACTGTTGTTGATATGCTCAGATATGACTATTTAGATCTCCCAATAGAAAATCCTGTCAAATCACTAAAATGTTCATTACTTAAAAAAAATCCACTATCTGGTTTGTCAATGATCTTATTACCAATGAAGACAGTAAAATATTAAGGGTGACATATAATAAATTATTGCCATTGGGTATGTATGGACACTTCCTTAGTTTTTGTAAGCTGTTAATGTTTGTGTAATTATGCTTTGATTCATTAGCTATTGATTTTCATTGGACAAACTGTAAATAAAAGGAAATAAAATGAGGGCAGTGCACACTTACTGCCCTCCTATGTCAGCCTTCTCAAGAATCTTGTAACTCACCGGCACAGTAAATAAATTGTCCGAGTAAGACCATATATGTGATTAAAACCTGCAAAGTCTAGAAATGCTGAAGTGTAATTAGTTTTATTTCTCCTTTTCTCTTAGGGTTTAGTTGCACTGTAAATCTGGATCCTGCTTTGACAGTGATAATGAGACTAGATTTGTCTCTCTCCATATATAATAACACTAATACTGATAGTAGCTATTTCATATAGTGACTTGAACTCTTCCTTTTTAGAGTATTGTTCCTTTTACTACTGATTTCAGACAAACACTAGCTAAGCAGAGCTTTTCCTTATTGTGAGGATGTGATTATATCACCCCCATCAGCTAAATTTGTTCTTCAAAATGGACAGTTTCTGGGTGCTTATACAGTAGATGCCCACATTTTCTATATGTAGGCAGGATTTCCTATACATTGCACAGATTAACATTACAGGGATACCATGATAACACAAGAGTTTATTATGGTTGGAATGAAGGACACAGTCTTGACAGGAACAGCTGCTTGTGAAATACTTCCCTAAAAGTTAAAGTTCACTGGATTAAAATCCAGAAGCCTATTCTACAGCTCAAGTGGCTCATTCGTTGTTTTTAAGGCATACTCCTCTTCAGCACTCTTAAATCCAATGCCATTCCAGGAGCTTGTGCTATTTTTATTCATTATATAGGAAGAAATGCTTTTTCAAAAGGGCTAGTTGCTCAGACATAATATTCCACAGTTTTCAACTGGAACAAGACCCCTCGCATGGCCTCTCCGTGCTGGGAAGGGAATGTTGAGAGGCAAGCCTTTGATTACTTTCTTTTACTTTTCCAGTAGACTGAACAAACCCAGAAGCAGAATACATACATCAAAGTGCACAATCTGAATCCATCATGGAATCTGTTGGGAGTAGAAGAGTGGAAACTCTTCTCTTACTAACTACTGATCCTCTCTGAGTGCTCTAGAGGAAAACATTAAGATCAAATACTGCCTCCACCTTTAAATGCTGTAGCTGTTTTAGAAGTGTCTAATAAACATTGCATGAAAGTAATAGCAGAAAACCATCCACCCCCGATTCAGCAAAGCATAATTCAAGCAAATGGCACTTAAGCATGGGCTTAAAGTTAAGCACTTAAGGATGCTGTGCTGAATTGATGGCTTTTGGGGTGGGGTGGTTAAAATTAAATAGCTGTGCTTTTTTAAATACCGTTTAAGCATTTTAAAGTTGTCTGAGTTTGTCAGACCAGACTGAGTTAGGAAAGATGATCCGGTAATTTATGCTCTTCCTGTAATTTAATCACGGAACAAAGGAATCACTGACGAAGAAATCTACACAGAGATGAGAACAAGATGTCTTTATTTAACAAAAAGGAGACGTAATGGGGACCTACACATTTAATACCCTCTTCCGTTTTTATAAAAGGGCTATAATAAGCATTATTGCCGCGCTCTATGGCTCTTGTTTTCACAGAACTACCCCACTGGAGTGGGTCTGGATAGTGTAGCTTGAAAGGGCTCTTTGCAACAGTTGTGCTTCTGTTCGAAGCATGGCACAACATTCATAATAAACAGATGCTAGTTGTGTGGGGGCCAGCATAAAGTCTAAAGTAATCATTAAAACTAAATGGTCTAAAATAAGCACTTATAGTTTCTGTGCAGCCTACTGCTCCTTCCTCTGCAGATATTAGATCCTGAATAGCTTTTTGTTTTTTAAATATAGTTTGTAACTATTTTAGAATCTGCGGGGCCTCTGATTGGACAAGTTCCCATTTAACATAGAACTACCAAGGAAATCACTCTGGGCCAGCACTTGCCCCATTGACATCAACGGTGTGTTTGCTATCGCTCTATGTGAGAGCAGGATTGGGCCCCCCACCCTCAACAAGGTACAAATAAAATAGTACTGGCTTGATTCCCTTTCAGTGAGCTTTCTCAGCGTAAGGGCAGGTGCTTTGCATGGCATGGCCGTAGAAGCTAGGCTGAGCCCCTCCATGACTGAATGGAGATACTGATGTGTCAGCATCAAAACAAAGACCTGCTTTCAAATTAGCTTAGTAGTATTTTGAACAGACTGTCTCAGTTTTGGGCCCGATCCCTCAAATACTTGCTCATGCAAGCAGAACTTACTCACACAGGTAGGCCTGTTGACTTCCGTGGGCCTGCTTGTGTGCATGAGTGTTTTTAGGATCAGGCGCTTTATTCGCCATGTGTTTACCCAAGTCAGCTTTTTTCCTTGGCTCAGGTTCCATAGCAAAGCTCACAATGCACGTTTGTGCCTGAGAGCTCCCAACATGCACACATCATAGTCATTCTCATGTGCTTTGCTTTTCGCTTACAGTCAGTCTGCTAGAGGCTTTGATTTCCATATGTGACTGAAATGATTTAGGTAGCAGACGGTCATTCAGTAACTTGATTGTCATGCGAACAATTGCAAACGTTTCTTCTTTTTGGATTAAAGAGATCTTTGAAAGAGGATCTGTGTCTGCTTTGCTTGTTAGCCGCACAAGGCGCTGGGTTACACCAGTCGACACTGCATTTGTTACAGGGTTTAGGTCTACTATTACCGAGCAGAATGAAGAGTACAGTTATTTTAAGCCCATCACTTTGTCTACAGTAGTTTAAAGAGCAGTGCTAGGCTTTCTGTGATATGTGTTTTAAGCACTATTGTTTTCACTGTTATGCTGTAGCCTTGGGAAAGGAAGTCGATGCTCCCCCTTCGGTTATCAGCCTTTGGTTAGCCAAGTGAACCTCTCAGCTTCCTGCTCAGGACTGCATAATTGGTTTTAGTCTACATCAAAAGGTTCCTAATGAATGACCCAGAGCTGCAGATGAAACATGACTGATTTTGTACAATTCAACCAAAATTCTAAACTAACAAAATCACCCCATCTAGAAGTGATCAGTCAGCTACTTCAGAATCTAGTTACAACCGCTACAATATTTATGCTGTAAATAAATGAATAAATTATCTTCTAATTTTTTCAAACGTCATCTGCACCCATGTCCCCCTACGCTTCCTGCTTTGCAAGCCCTGAACTTTAACGACCAATGGGACTGCACTATAAAAAAAACTAACAAGTCAGCAGGAGTACATCATGGAAGCTTTGTTGTGCTGGGTAAACTGAATGTTCAAATCCCACCAAAGACACTCTTGAATGACCTAGTGTGAAAGTGATTCCTTGTGTGACACAAATTATTACAGGGAACAATGTTTTTGTAAATCAATCACCTTTTTTTTTTACTTTTTGGAAACTCTGAAAACAGTTGCTAGGGTTCGGCTCTTTTGCCAAATTTGCTTACTTAGTATAATCGAGACTGCAGGTTTATACTGAGCTCATCACAACATGTAGGCTTTACATGATGTTACTCATATAGTTCTATTTCAATAGGGTACATGAAATGCCAGGTGTTTTGCTTTTTTGAGGTTGAGGTTAAGTACAAAGTAAGGAAAAAAGGGAAAATATTCTAATTTAACTAGGTTCTAATATAGTTGTTTGAATGTTTTCAAGAGGAGCTCTGTCTGTTTTTTTTTAAAAACAACATTTTTTGGAATGGGTGGAGAATATATTACACTTACAGTCATTACTTTCTCTATACATAGTAATATTATAACCAGCGTTGATTCGATGAGGAGGAGTCAAAAAGGGATTTGACATCTATACAGCTAACAATAACTTTCAGAGTTACAATAGCAAGCATTGGGAAAAAAGTTTTGGAGGGTTACAACCTTCATGCTTCAGGGCATAAACCAATATTTAAATAATGGGGTTTATTTAAAATTAATTTTTTTTCCTGTGAGTAGATTATCCCATAACTGCCTACTGCAGCATTTCCTACACCTTTCTCTGAAGCATTTGGTGCTGTCCACTGTTGGAGGCAAGATACTGGATTAGAGGGACCCACTGGTTTGTTCTAACATGGCAATTCCTTTGTACAAAATCAACATGTTTTCAAAATAATCCTAGAGGAAGTGATGCTTATAACAAAAGAGGGATGTCTCTTAGTGTTTGAGGGATCTGACCATGCCTCATCCACAGAAACTTGATACCTCTGCCTGTCACTCATTTTGTGTTACATATCTACTCCAGTAAGGAAGTTCCTGATGCATCTCTTAGCATTGATTTTATTTTTGTTTGTTGCACTTTCGTAGGTTTACTATAGTATCACCAGTATCACCACTTAACCCTATTTCTACTGCATTGATTTTATAATCTCTCATGTCATGGAAAAATACTAGAAGACCAAGCAACAAGTGCAGATTTTTACAATCCATGATTGCTCATTGTCAGCCACCCGAAAGTGTTTAGATTTTCACAAGTCTCATAGTACCACATAACAATAATAATAATACAGTCGCCAGCACAAGCTCTTACTGGGAGGACAGAATTTTCTGCCAGGCTATTATTTTACCCAAATTGAAAGTCTGACCATCCTAAAACCACACTGCAAGTTTCATCTCTTTGCAATAGCCTTCCTGACATAACAAAAGACAAAGAGATGCTAACGTGGTGCCAGGGCCGAAAAAGGAGAACAACAATTGCTCCTGGAACCTATCAGAAATAAAGAGGGAAGCAGAGGTGCTGCATGGGGTAGGAAGGGTATGCAGGGGTTGGCTTGTACTGAGCATCAGTACAAGCCAAGCAGCAAATGGGGCGGCACGTGACTCCCGCATGCCCCCCCATGCATCACCTCTGAGCATGCTCAGTAACACTGTTGAAGCTGACTGCTTTCACTCTGCCCTCCCACTATTGGCAGGCATGTGTTGTCTCTGTCACCAAGATATTAGGAGCTGGTTGGCACCAGTGGCGGATTACCGTATGGGCCGACAGGGCCTGGGCCCAGGGGCCCCAGCCAATTTGGGGGCCCCGCAGGAGTGCCGGCACTCTGGTCCTGACCCCTGCTGCTCCTCCCCACACGTCCCGCTCCTCTCTTCCCCAGAGGCCCCAGCCCAGCCAGGCCGGAAGACGGAGGGAGTAGAGTGTGAGTGAGTATATTCCCCCCCGCCCTCCCCTGTGCAGAGCTGGCCCAAGCCCCCTCTCCCCTTCCTCCCCGATGCCCATGCAGAGCCTGGCCAAGCCCCCTTTCCCTTCCCCTGCCCCAGACCGCCACGCAGAGCTGGCTCGAGCCCTCTCTCCCTTCCCCCTTCCTTCCCACAAGGAGGCAGTCCAAACCACTTGCCCAAGCCCCTTCCTCCCCTATGGAGGGCTGGCCCAAGCCCCACGGCTCACCCCGTGATCAGTTGGCAAGAGCAAATGGGACAAATGCCCAGTTTTGACAAAAAAGTTGGAACATCTGAGGCCAAAAGGGGATGTATGGTTACCCTAGGCCAGGGGTCCCCAAACTTTTTCAACTGTCCCCCCAACCTGGTCTGCGGAAGCCGGGGTCAGAGCTGGGAGTGGGAGCCGGGGGTCGTGGTGGGCTGTGGGCTGTGGTAAGGAGCCGAGAGTGGGGCTGTGGCTGGGAGTGGGGTCAGAGGTGTGGCTGGGGTGTAGCCAGGAACAGAGCCATGGCTGGGGGCAGAGCTTGGGTGGGGCCAGAGCAGAGCTGGGGGCAGAGCAGGGCTGAGTGGCACTCTCTCCCCTCCCCTGCACCCATGAGAGCTGGCCCAGTCCCCACCACACACCCCTGAATGTTCCTCCATGCTCCCCTAGGGGGCACCCCTCACAGTTTGGGGCTACTGTCCTAGGCTGTGGCAAAAGCTACTCAGGGAGCCCGAGCAGCTGTGGGTAGCCCATGGCCTTCCACCTGCCCTGGGCAGGGGACCAGGGGACCCAAGAGCAGCTCCTGCCCCATGTTCCTCAGGGTGTACCAACCAGGGCACATGGAGGGTCCAGGCTCCCCACAGTGGCCTGGGCTCCCTGGATAGCTCTTACTACGGCCCCCGGCTTCCAGCCAGGTCAGGGGCCTTGGAGGAATGGGAGGAGCAGGGGGCAGGGCCATGGTGGAGAGAGATGTGCCCAGGGCCCCAGTAAATCTTAATCCACCTCTGGTTGGCACAACCCCAAAAGCAGGCTGGGCTGAATGATGAGTGGCAGCTGCAGTGGCATAGGAGCCACTCCTGCAGCACTAGGACATTCAAAAATTATTCTTCTAGGTTAGGTTTAGGGCAGCATGTAGCTGTCCTAATGTAAGGAACAATCTTGACCTTAGTATCCTCATTCTAGGATCTTAAAAGTCTAGGGCACAATAGCACAGAATATAACTGTTTCATGTCTTCCGGGCTTCCCTCAACCTATTTTATTGCCTGCATAATAAATAAATAGTCTTGGATTTATTATTCCAAAGTGAGATAGAAACAGAACTTTGTATATATTTCTGTGACTACAATAATTACATCAAGAATAAACCTGACTCATTTCACTGCTCTTCCAAATGGAAACAACCCCATGTAAGCAGAGTCTGAATGAGATCTCCCCTGACATCTAGTGTTGAGCTGTGAAAAGGACTTCAGGAGCTGATTTCATTTGCATGGGCACACCTACCCTGCCTAGGTGCTCAGCATGAGGGATTGCTAATTTGCTTGCCCAAATGGTCACGTTTAGCTGGTGTGGGATCCCCAGTTTCCTTGTTACTGGGGAAGGAGTAATAAAGTGTTGTTATTCTTGTTGTGTGAATCAAGGGCAGCAGAATTGTACTTGGCATTGCCCGATTGAGGGACTCACCCTCAACTAAATGGCACTCGCTAGGCAGGGGACATGGGTTCCAAAGCCCAGTGAGCCGAGAGAGGGGATAGATGCTTGTATGTGGTAGTGTAGGTGCTGTTTGTAAAGGCCCCAGACATCATTTGACCCTTTTTCTCTCCATTGTGTAATAACAGAGCTAATTTAGATTTAATTGTTACCTGTTGTAGAGCTGAAATAATTGATAGCTAGGTGGGCGTATTAGACCTGCTTTGAGATAGTGTCTCTAATGCAAGAGCGTGCCCAGTATGCATCAGCAATGATGCTTCCCCACTAACACCTGAAATCACTAAGTGCTATGTTAAGTGGTGTTTCTCTGAAGATATCTGGGTGAGTGGCTAGTGGAAATGTGTGATGAGCAGTCAGCAGGGTGGCTGGCAGAAAGGTGTGGCCAGCAGGGTGGCTGGCAGAGAGGTGTGGCAAGCGGGAGGCTGGTGTAGAGGTGCAGCCAGCAGGGCAGCTGGTGGAGAGGCGTGGCCTTATTGGAAATCCTGGGAGGCGGCTGGCGGAGAGGCACAGCAAGTGGTCAGCAGGGCCCTGCAGAGAGTGGCGGAGAATGAGTGCCCGAGCATCGGAATGTGTAAGATGCCTCATTATTTCCCCCCCTCCACTCAGGGTGGGAGGTGGACTCTGCAGATGTACCTCTGAACTCTGGGTCTGCACTGTCCAAGGACAGCAATTGTGAGTGGGTGCAGAGAAGGGACGGGCACATTAAAGGGACTTTTGGGTTGCAGGACTTAAGAACCTGGGGGGAAAAGGACACTGCCCAACTTACTTGGTGGTGGGTCTTTTGCTTATGGTTTATGTTTATAAACCCTGTTTGTGGTGTTCCACCAAATTAATGACACATTATTTACCTCCTTTTATAAAAATGTTTGTGATACACTGAGACTCTGTGCTTGTGAGAGGGGAAGTATTGCCTCTTAGAGGTGCCATGGGGCTGGTGTGTAATTGTCCCTCATCACTGGGTGGGGGCTCGAGATGGTTTTGAGTTGTACTGTTGAAAAGGAACCCCTACATACTGAACCCGGCCCTTGTTGCTGCCAACTCTGACTGGCAGAAGGGTTACACCCACATTGTGATTTCTGCTTAGCCTCAGAGGCAATAATACAATATTTCCTTCTGAGGAGCCATCAATCTGCCCCAACATGTAACTTCCTCTTATGCTTTCCAGTGCCTTGTTTGGTTTCAGTGAAGGGGTTTTTCTGTGTTGTTTAGAAGACAGACCTTGTTGTCAAGAACTCTTTCCTGATATTTTCCCTAGTTTAATTTAATCCCCTGACCTGTATTTAATTTGGTAAACAGAACCGGTCAGAAATGGAAAAACAATTTCACAAAAAACGTTGAAGCTATTTTCCATTACAGTGTTGAAAAAATTATTTCAATTTGATCTTTTGCATTTTAGAAATTTCAATTTTTTCCCTTTCTCCTCTTCCCCTCTTTTGTCACTGAGTGCAATAAAATGAACGCTGTCTCTCTTCCCAACCAGTTGTTCCTTTTGCTACTCTGGAATTTCAAAGCTTCAACTTTGGAGACATTAGAGTGGCAAATGGAAAAATGAAATGCTGTCTCTGCCACTCTAACTCTTCCAAAGTTGAGGAAGGTACAGAACAGTAAAAGGAAAAATGAAGAAGTGGAAGAGAAATCTAGATTTTCATTCTATTGCATTCCGTTCCAAAAAGGGGAGGAGTTTTCAGTTTTCCCCTTAGTTTTGATGAAAAGCCAAAACATTTTAAAACATGAAAGCTTTTGGTGAAAGTTTAGTCAAAGTTTCATTTAAAAAAAAAATCAAATACTAAATGTTGAACCACTTTAGCGTCAAACATTTTGAGTAGATCCTCCATAATCAAGTCTCTTGGTTATCCAGAGTTCAGCTGCATCTGCTGAGATTTACTACATAGCCAGCTGTGAAGGGTTTTCTATTGCATCTTGTTTCAAATTAAATTGTAACTCTCTGGGGCAGGGACTGTCTTCCTATAGTATCTAGTACAGTTAGGTCCCTGATTGCTACTGTGGTAGAAATACAATTCCTTATGCTCTACAATTTCTGCAACTGATGACTTCCTGGAAGTCTTTGTGAGCAGAACGTGGCTCTTCCTTTACCTTCTCTCTCCTTTTCAGCAGGCAGGTTATGGGGAAACAAGCCAGCTCCAGAAGCTCCTCTCCCCACTTTCAGTCAGTGAACTCCTGGGTACATGAAGGTTTTGGATGTCCCCAGAGTGTTCAGGTAATTGAGATCCTACTGTATGGGATAAGGATGAGATTATATTAATTAAACTTTGATCACGTTCTTAATAATTTAGCATGGTGGATGAGTGCCGTTTCCATACAGTATGGCCTTCTGGACAAGAAGCTACCCAGTGTCTCACGATGATGTCTCTCTTCCTGTCCTTCCCAAGTCCCACAGCAGCAGGGCCCATAGCACCTGTGCCCATGGGCCCCAGCCAATTTGGGGGCCTCTGCAGGAGTCCTGGAACTCTGGCCCCACCCCCTGCTCCTACTCTTCCCTAGTGCCCTGCTTCTCCTCTTCCCCTTGAGGCCCCACCCACTGGTCAGGCTGGAAGCTGGAGCCCAGCTGTTGTAGCCCAGTGGGCTAGCTTGCCTTTATCCTATTTACTGCTTTGCATTATATTTTGCTTTGTATTATATTTAGCAGTAATGCAAGAAACCTACAGGCCTGTATCCTGTAAGACATTAGCTTTAGCAAGTTAACATAAGACTTGAGGCCTATGAACTTTGAACAGATAAACTTTGCACAGATAAATGGCCCAACAGAGAACCCCAGGTATTTGGGGAGCTGAAAATAGAGTTTAAGGGGAAGTTCTGCCTACAGGTACATAAGTCAGCCACAGAAGTGTCCTGGCAATGAACTGACATACATAACAGGTACATGAGATATATCTAAGGCTAGCCTGCTTGCCTGCCTATATATCTTGTCTTATAAGTTTCTTATGGGTTTGATTATTTGTTTTATTATAATAGGTTTATAGATTTATATTAAAGTATATTTTGGCTGTAACACAGGGGACCTGCAGGCCACATCCTGTATGTTGAGCTAGGGCAAAGTTAGCATACATATGTTTGGGAGCTTTCACCTAAATAGATGGTGATGAACTAGAGCATAAGGTCCATATATGGCTGTGACCTTTAACATGGAGGATGCGTTAAAGCAGGATGGCATGGGGGCTTTCCTAAGTTCATACCCTTTTAAACTTAACAGGTACACCACACCTTGGAACTTGGAAAGAACTGAAATAACCAGTTAGGACAGAAATAACAAATGTGATACCTAACCACAAAAGGGCCATGGTAACAAATTGACGTACATAATAAATTGAGATCATTTATATACTAACCTATAGAAAAAAGATACTCCAACATTAGTAAGGTGAGGAAATACAAATAGAAAAAAAGGGAAAAATCCCCTACTGAATATGCATCAAACATAGGTCAGTGTAACATATTATAAAAGTATCAGGGGGTAGCCGTGTTAGTTTGGATCCACAAAAACAATGAGGAGTCCGGTGGCACCTTAAAGACTAACACATGTATTTGGGCATAAGCTTTCGTGGGTATGCCATGCATCTGAAGAAGTGGGTTTTTTACCCATGAAAGCTTATGCCCAAATACATTTGTTAGTCTTTAAGGTGCCACCGGACACCTCACTGTTTTTATATGATAAAAGTGGCATCCCAGCCTAAGGGTGGAAGGAAAGAGATGTAATCCTTGGGAGGTGCTACTGATGAGGAAGATGATTAACATTTTAGGTTGTAAAAGTAATCATTGTAAGTAATACATAATATAAAAATTGGGCAACACTGTGGCAGAGTGAGCATATTCCTCCCGCTCCCCCTCCCCCCGGTGGAGGTGGCTAAGCTGCTCACTCAAGCCTCTCTCCCCCTCCCTAGCCCTCTCCATGTGGAGCTGGCCTAAGCCCTTTCCTCCCCTGCATGCAGAGCCTTTTCCTCGGGCCCTCTTCCCCAATCCCCAGAGCTGGCCCAAGCCCCAGGCCCTCTCCCCTCCAGCACAGAGCTGGTCCGAGCCTCTCTCCCCCACTCATCCCCGTTAGCCCTGTTGCCCCCCCCAAACCTTGCCACTCACCCCCACAAGCACCTTTTTGGTAAAACTGGGCATTGGTCCCATTTGCTCTTGGCAACTGTCATAGCTGGAGCACCCACGGGGAAAAATTGGTTGGTGCTCAATACCCACCGGCAGCTCCCCGCCAGCCCCGGGGCCCGCGCCCAGCTCACCTCACCACCGGGAGACGTTGCGGGGCCCCGCCCCCAACGCCAGGAGACGTCGCCCCCACCGGCGCCGATGGAAGTTGGCGCCTGTGCAACTGATCATCAGTTGGCAAGAGCAACTGGGACCAATGCTCAGTTTTGCCAAAAAAGTGGGGACGTCTGGGGCAGGGCTTAAAAAGGGGACTGTCCCAGCCAAAACAGGATGAATGGTCCCTAGCCTGTGGTAAGAGCTGGCCAGGGCCCTCCACCTTCCTTGGGCAGGGGGCTGGGATGCCTGAGAGCAGCCTGGGCTCCCTGGGCAGTTCTTATCACGGCCCAGCTTCCAGGCCACGAGGCAGGGTTATGGGGGGGAGGGGCAGGACCCTTGGCAGGGAGGGATGTGGGGGCCCCAAATGTTGTTTGTGTCCCAGTAAATCTTTGGGCCCTAATAAATCTTAATCTGCCTCTGCACAGCAGTCGCTGGAGTTGATGCCTTTGAGAGCAGTACGTCACATGGTAAGGAAGCCAGTCTCCCAAGGGAATAGCAGGTGGCAGTGGTTGTTTATCACAAACTGCATGGTCCCTTTAAGAGGGAATGGGATTAGTCCCCTGTGACTAGGTAGGTACCTCTCAGTGGGGCCAGTTTAGCCTATTTGAGTACACCTGGGGCTAATTCAATTGGTGTGATCAGTCTCAGCTGGGAGGCTCTAGAATGCATTATATAAAGAGGAAGCCCCAAGGAGAAGAGGTTGGGCAGCAGGTGCCCTGGGGCACAGAAAGGCACAGTTGTCTGGAGCAGAGGCCCAGGCTTTTACTGCTGGAAAGGGGTTCTTGGAATTTTCTTGAGACAATACGATGTCCAGATGGGGTGAGTTTTAATTCTGGGGACAATGGCTTAACTTCTGGATCAGAAGGATTATTTAAATTCTTCATTTGTCAGCAGGGCTGGATTAACTCTCTTGTGGGCCTAGGGCTATTAGATTTTGTGGGGCCCCTGGGGGTTTGGAGTGTGGGAGTGGGCTCAGGGCTGGGGTAGGGGATTGGAGTGTGGGAGGGAGTGCAGCTCCAGCTGGGGTTTGGGCTCTGGGGTGGGGACAGGGAGTTGAAGTGCAGCAGGAGGTTTGGGGTATGGGCTCTGGGTGGAAGGTTGTGGGGCGGGGGGAGGTG
Source organism: Chelydra serpentina (assembly GCA_037349315.1). NCBI lineage: Eukaryota > Metazoa > Chordata > Testudines > Chelydridae > Chelydra > Chelydra serpentina. Next base: position 55,270,034 of record JBAIAC010000010.1, read on the forward strand.
CAGGAACTGGGAGGAAGTTTGGATGCAGGATGGGGCTCTGGTCTGGGATAGGGGGTTGGGGTGCAGGCTCTGCCTGGGAGGTGCTTACCTTGGGTGGCTCCTGGCTGCTAGCACAGCGGGGCTAAGGCAGGATACCCCAGAGTTGCCAAATCTGCAGAAACTAAGCAGAAATTGGGCTTGTTTCAGACTGAGTTAGCTCGTGCATTGCATGTTGGCTTTCTGGGCTTTTACAGTAGCTTGTAGCATCTTGGTTTTTGATTAGCTTCCAGCTTTGGCCTGGTCCTGGCCAATCAGAATGAAAGCTTGAATCAGGTGACTTTTTTTTTTTTGGCTCCAGCCACAGCATGTGTGCGCATCCCCCTGTGTGCCTGACTGTGTAGCAGCGTGCTGAGCGTCTGTGCATCCCCTGCCCCGAATGTCCCTTGCCTAGGGGCTGCAGGGGCATGCCAGCAAGCTGGCACTTGTGGCTGCTGCCCCGTGGTAGCAGGGAGCCAAGGCTCAGGGACTGGTGTCCAGCCTGCAGTGTGGAGACTTGCCTTGGGCTGGATGAAAAGAAGCAGTGGGCCCCATCCAGCCTGCAGGGCCCCCCTTAGCCCGAGGCCCTGGACTGCAGCCCCTAAAGCCCCTGCATTAATCTGGCCATGTTCGTAAGGGGACACTGGGAAGGGGGGAAATGTAGTGGTCCTCCATCAGGACCAGGTGTGATATGAGGCTTAAGTCAGGAGAGTATTTTAAGTTGTATCTTGTAGTCTCTTCCACAAGACTATGGTTTGGGTTGGGACTAGGACACTGTAAACCACTAAAGGAGCCCCCCAATGGGGTTTTCCCTTAGAAAGAATGGTTTCTGTAGTGATTTGAGAGCTGTAGAGGGCATCAGGAGGCCTCAACTCTCGCATGGTCTCATAAGGCACCCACTTGAGTGGGTGGAGTCACTTGATTGATGGGGAGGCAAGGGGCAGAGCAACCAATGATCTGGATGTGAACAGTCATCAGTGACTTAAGTGTGGAGGGAGTCTCAGAAGGCTGATGCTAACGAACTGGCATAAAGACTGTAGGGGGAAGTCGGTGTGGGTTAGGATGGGCACTTTGCATGAGTAATAAAGGAGGCGACTTCAAAGTGGTGGGGATGCATTTTGTGTTGTGGGACATAGGGTCTTCTGATTATTAAACCCAAGTCTGTGTTTGCTGCTTTTAATGGTGGAGGCAGTAGGTGTTTGGTGCAGACTGCTTCAAGGGTAGCAGTGCAAGAGCATGATTTGCTGTTTCCCTCTGTGTGATGTCCATAAGTACCAGTGCCTCAGTATCATGGTGATGGGCATTTACAAGTGTTAGATTCATCATAGATGAAGGTGAAAGAGGGGTTATTGAAGTTCCACTAAACTCAGAAGGGGGTTGAAGCTTTGCTTTGCCTTCCTATACTATGGCTTTTATGTCTAAGTTTCAAAATGAAAGTTATTCATTTCTTATGTAGAAAGTTATAGTATGCAATACATCTTGTGCAGCAGCAAAATGCTAAAGGTTACTACCCTTTAGTCCACCAGAATACTCGGGATGCAAATTAGTCCTTACACACACACTCTAGAGATGTGGTTCTCATTCTCAGGGAATTGTATCATTCAAGCTACAAAGCACTTTAAAACTTCTCGGTGCATAAGGAAAGGTGGGAGCCTGTTTTTATCTATCCAAAACGTATCCAACACCAGTTGGAAAAACTGGCCTAGAATTCTCCATTCCCAGGTGTCTTGGGATTTTAGGAGCACTGAATTAAGGAATATCTGTTCTATAGAACAATCCGTTTTAAATCCCTTTGAAAGGCAGAGCAGACTCCTGGCTAGACCACTCCTTTGCCCTCCTTTCCTTCTGACAAATGAGAGCATGATTAAACCAGATTAATAATACTGAGTGCTTTTCATTTTCAAAACACTCTGTGAACTTCGACTATATGCACCAACTTGTTTCTCTAGTGAACACTAGCATACCTTAATACAAGTAACAGATCAGTTCTTTCTGCAAAATCCAGTGGGGCTTGTTATAAAAGGGTATTAAAGACCCTCAACATAAAGTAGGCCAAGATTAGCAACAGATTCTTCTACAAAAAACAGTTCTAGTTTGTCAATTTTAAAACCAGATCTTTTCAACCCCATTTCTAAGACCATCCCCTGTAATAGTGCTGGCAATGGAAACATAGCCATATTACTGCACTGGGAACTTGTGTTAAGATTATCAGTTGTTGTTCATTATGCTTCGCAATTTCCCTGAAAGAATAATTTTCCAGAGATGGGGAAGGAAACTAAGACACAGATTGCTTAAACAACTTCAATGTGACAATCAATGGCAGAGGTGAGAATGGAGCACAGGTGACTGCAACTCTCATGTTTCAACTATCTGACTTCAGAGTGTAGTTTTGCAATTGTATACCTGCCCTGGAAAAGCCATTATAAATGCTTCATACAGGGCAGTTACCCAAATGAGCCATGTACTAAGTTAACTTTGGCAAAATTTGAGGACATTGACAAATTGCTCTTTCTTGGAGAAGGATGTGGAGGAAGGAAAAGAAAGCAACAAACACAATTATAATTAAACTAGCAGAAAGTGTATATAAGGCATAAAACCACAGCAAATGAAATTCATAGCTGTTAATCTAATAGATTAGAGTGAAATACAATTCACCATGTAACAAAACATTGTGTGAAACAAAGATAGAAGACCTCCTAGAAGAGGTGCTTGCAGCTAAACTGGTTTCTGCTTCCCAACTTGTATCTTTTTCCCTTGTATTATGAGCCTGACTTCATGGTTCATGAATCTTTGCAACCAAGAAGGCACGGAAAGCACCACTTTGAATAATCAAACAGATAAAAATGCCAGTGTTTACTATGCAGACAAGAAAAGTTACATTTGCTGTTAGGTGTTCAAGTTAAGTAACAAAGTGGCATGCATCCAAAGTGGGTATTCACCCACAAAAGCTTATGCTCCAATACATCTGTTAGTCTATAAGGTGCCACAGGACTCTGTCGCTTCTACAGATCCAGACCAATATGGCTACCCCTCTGATACTTGAAAGTTAGTGTTACTTAAAATTTTTGAACAAGGCATTTTAAGTTTAGTTCTCCTTTATTGGGGTAGGTAGCAGAGCAGTACCATGAGAGGAGTAGAACAGGAAGAAGGCAGAATTGAGACCTTTCAAAGTTTTGGCCTGGGCATGGGGGCATCATTTGAGCTCCCTGCCTCAGGTGCCGAAATGTTGTGGGCCAGCCTCATGTACCTGATGTGGGATGGGACATCACTGACTGGTGGTATGATTGTAAAAGGTGGCAATATAAAATGATGCTCCTTTAACAGGATACTTGTATTTAGCTAGCTAAATAATCCTTGGTTTCTGGATGGTTTCTTTTCATACCACATATGAGAGATTAAGGCAGAGCACAAACTTGGAAGAAGTGGCAGTCAAATGGAGTTCTGTTTTGGAACATTTTCATGAGCAGTGCTATATAAAGCAAGTCAGTGAAAGCTGGCATTTGAATCTGCAAGTTCCTGTTCTCCTAATCCCAGGCACAATATCAATAGGTGACACAACCTCTCTACATGCTCTGCCTCTATGCATTGCTAACCCGAAAACAGAGCATAGAAATAACTTGTTCAAAAGTGTGTACAGGCTGTATGCTCTTGTGTCCGAGCTTCTTCACCATTGCGTTAGCAATGTCCCAAACAGTTGTGAAAGTTCCTAAGATTTTTAAAAACTGAATATGAATCTTTTAAAATCTGTGAAAGAGCCCATGGAACTTTCTCCTCAGAGTGAATCCAAGACAAAGATGGAAATATGGTTCTTTTGTCCTGGAGCTTGAGTTGAGTCTTTATTTGGAACAATGACCTTGTGGACTGAAGGCTTGGGAGACCTCCATTCTTGTCTCTGCCAGACTTCTCTATGAAATAGGGTCAGTTATTTACTCTCTGTGCCTCAATTTCTCCTATGCAAAAGGGGACATTTCTTCTCCTATCCTTTGCATTGTCTATTTAGAATGTAAGCTCTCCAGCTCAGGGACTGTCGTGCATGCACATGCAACATCTACCACAGGGGTCGGCAACCTTTCCGAAGTGGTGTGCCGAGTCTTCATTTATTCACTCTAATTTAAGGTTTCGCATGCCAGTTACACATTTAAATGTTTTTAGAAGGTTTCTTTCTATGTCCAGGGCCGGCTCCAGGCACCAACTTTCCAAGCTGGTGCTTGGGGCGGCATCGAGAATGGGGCGGCAGTCCGAGTCCCGTGGCAGCAATTCAGCGGCAGGTCTGCTCTTCCCGCCGCTGAAGTGTCGCCGCGGTGCTGCCCCATTCTCGCCTGCCGCGGTGGCAATGGGGCGGCAGGTCCGCCGCTCTCCCTTTGCCGCCGCGGACTGGGACTCCCTGCGTCGGGGGCGGGGGCCCCACCCCCGACGCAGGCAGATGTAGAAGGCCCTGCCCCCGACGCAAGCAGACATTGGGGGTGGGGCCCCGCTATGTCTGCCTGCGTCTGGGGCGGGGCTGCGGCAACTGCTTGGGGCAGCAAAATTGTGAGCCGCCCCTGTCTGTCTTTAATATACAACTAAACTATTGTTTGTATGTAAAGTAAATAAGGTTTTTAATGTTTAAGAAGCTTCATTTAAAATTAAATTAAAATGCAGAGCCACCCAGACCAGTGGCCAGGACCTGGGCAGCATGAGCGCCACTGAAAATCAGCTTGCGTGCTGCCTTTGGTTGCCTACCCCTGATCTACCATAATGAATCCCCAATCTTGATTGGTGCCCAAGCTTCTGTTTCAACTTATCCAAAGTCTAGTGGGGTTTGGATCCAGTGTGATGTGGGCGTTTACCCTCCCCTCCCCTTGGGCCCATTCTCATCTGGACTATCTTTTTTCAGTTGTCAGTGAGCTGGCTATAATGCACACTGATCTCAAAGGAGAGTGAATAATATGCTGTCTGAAGTGTTTCCCTGGTGCACTAGACATCCTGTGTTAATGAAGGAAAGAGCTGTTGGTGGACTGTGTTGCTGCCATGTCTCTTCTTTGGTGTGGGCAGGAGGCCAAAACTGTGTGACCTATTGTCAGATTACTGCAAGTAAAAACTAAAATCTGAGAATCATTTGTAAAAGGAAACTGCTCCCAAGTGTAACTAAATCAAGATGCTACCATCTGGGTTTTTGTCCAGTAGTAAAGATGAGGGCAGTGTGACTCACAAGCTCTGTTCTTTCTCTAGTATTAGGCTTGAGTCTCTGCAGCAGTTTGCAATAGAAACATGATGGAACATAGAAACAAATCCTGCATCTTGCAATCCCTTCCAACCCTATGGTTCTATGATGCTTGGACACACAAGACTGCTCTTAAACTTAAGTGTATTTTTAGGCATGCAGTAAGGTCCTGTGGATCCAGGGTGACTTCTATGCAAATATACTGTTAGACTTTTTTTCTTTTTCTTTAAAAAGAAAAAAGTCCAATATTTACTAGCCACTACTGCATGGTGAGATTTCTCCCTTTCCTATAGAATGGGAGAGAACTGCTGTCAGATGCTACAGTGTGGGTAACTGATGCCTTGATGGTGACCATGGTTGAAAGTAACTGGAGTGTGAGGAAACACTTCTCAATAGCATGGGACAACTACTGCTTATTCTTGGGGAAATCTCACTTGTTGGAGGAACTCAGGTGATGCATGGTACTTTACCGGTAAGGAGCACCACAGGGTTCTGAAGTTGAGGCATTGCTTCCCCCCCCCCCCCCCCCAGGTTTAAAAATAAATAAAGGCAATAAGAATAAACTTGTCAGGAAGAAGCTGCAAGGGTGGAATTTGCTCCTGTTGAAATCAATAGGAAAACTTCTATTGACCTCAATAGGAACAGGAGCAAGTTGTAAGTGTGATTCCTTGAAACTGTAGACTGGAAGTGAGACTAGGTTATTGAAAGAGTAAAACTTTCATAAGACAGATTTATTTAGGTCAGTGAAATTGTGAACTTCAGAGGGATAGCTGTTGAGAAATACTCCCTTTAATAAAGGCAAATAACTTTCTACAGCAACATTAAAAAATAAAGTAATTAATATTCCTAACTTGGCAGCTCAAAGGTCAACCAGCTGGAATATTAACTGGGAAAACATGGAAACTTCATCTTTGTCTCAATTATTCCTGTGAAATGGGGTTAGGCACATTAGAAAAGTAGATACTCAGCTTTGCATTGAGCATATTAAAAAAAGCTTGCCCATACATAATGGGATATCTCAGCAAGTGTATTTATTGTATGACATAACTCTGAAAATAGTCACTCACTGATGTACAGTACCTGTCCACAAATAGTAAAATACAATCTTCACACTTTCCTGTTTTTAGATGAGAAATCCAGATGGAATAAATGGGGGAGGGATTTGAAAAGCACTTGACATTAGCAGAACTGCTCCCACTGACATCCATAGGAGCAGCACAGTTAGGCAAGTGTCAGCACTTTTGAAAATCATACCCTAGGTGCAGGATAGAACTGATTTGTTTTTAAAAACAGCCAAACAAAAACATTTAGGTTGCAACACGAAGTGCTTGAAAGTTAAACACCAGAATTTAGGTTGTCCATGGAACTTTAATTTTGCCCCTTTAATTGATCATGGTTCTTACAATGACCATGTCAGTTAGACTACACTACTGATGCAAAGGAGTTTTGCCTAAATAAAAACTGCAGACCAAATCAGGTGTTTGTAAGTTTAGTCCCTTAGATCCACTGACGGAGTTGTTTCAGTTTACACTCCAGATTCTGATCTCTGCACTAATGTAAATCCAGAATATATCAAGTGAGGTCAGTGGTGTTAAGAGGGGTGGGCTGGAAAAGCAACTAATAGAAGGGAAGTTGGGCAGAAAACTATGAAATATTTCAATCTATTGTGGAAACTTTCTGGCCAATTCTGAAGACTAGTCATGTGAGCAAGGGATCTGGCATTTGGATCCCTTTGGCACTTCTGATTTAAGAAGGCTATGGATTAACTTTCTTTTGGTTTGCATTGTTTCTTGCAAATGTCTCAAAGACATTGAGCTGCCTGTCCTGTAATATTTTGAGGTGCATTGTACTAATTCAGTAAATGCTAGTTTATTTTGCTAGTTGCTGTATTGAACAGTTTCTGATGGCATTTAAACAGCTCTCCTGTAATCTTTCCCCCCTTTTTTCTTTTTCCCCGGGTGGGGTGGGGGGAGAATAAGAACAGGTGGATGAAAGTGTTTCAAGCCTGAGTGACTCTTAAGTGTTCTACCTGTGCTCCATTGTGTGAGCATGCTGATAGAATCAGGGAAAGGAGCTTCCGGTAGGCTGATCGCTCTCCTCTTGCCTGAAAGTTCACGGTCTGCCCTAGGCACTAGGTAAACCATTTAAAACAATAGGCAAAATTTCCCATTTCCAAGCACTGTGGGTACAGAAGCTTGACTCAAAGTTGTCAGGTTACATTCCAGTTACAGGAGTAAGAGCCAAGACGACAACCAAATCACAGAATGATATGAACTAACAAGGGAGCAGAGGGAGCAAGTAAAACCATGTATGTATCAGACATGTCTGCCCGCTGGTAATGCCTAGCACAGGCTTCTCTCTGGAAAGGAAAAACATGTGAGATGCTTGTGTTTTATATTGACTTGCCCTCTGCAGCGCTTACACTGTGGTGCTACAGAAAACCATATGGGGGAGGATCATTAAGGGGAACGAGGCTTGGGCCTAAACTCCCTCACCCCCCCCCCCCGACCACTCCTTTTGTTTCAGTACCTCAAACTCATCTGGGTTTGCCCAGCACTGACTTTAGTATAGTTTATCTAATTTCTGATGTATTATCCAAGCATGTTAATTCTAAAAAGCAAACAGCACATGGTGCTTTGCATGTACTTACACCAACTCAGAAGGTTATTGCTACTGCTTTGGGAAAGCTTCATTAGTGATGGAGAGCCAGTTCAGCTAAAACAGGAGCTGACTAAAACACACTGACACTTGACACTTTTTACTCTTCCCTTGAATGGGGCAAAAAGCTCTTCAAAGGCATGGAAAGTTTGACTAGGAGCAATGCTTCTAACTCCTTCCCTGCTGCTTCCTGTACACTTCCTGGACCTCTGAGGGGCAGCCTCTTCTGGCAGCGGGTTTCCTCTTCAAAGGAGACCATCGCTTCAAATGCAAGGCTCTTTTTATGATGCACCAAGACAGACATGTGTCTGACCCTCCAAGCTAGTGGAAAGACCTATTCAGGTGGTAGGGAGAGCAGGGTTATTGGGGCTGGGGAACTTCCAAGACATGGATAGTTCAAATATTCAGGCATCTTGATTAAAATCACTCTAAACCCCATAGCAGGCCCCAATATGGATTTGTTGCCTGTGGCTACCTAGCACAATGCTGTGCTCAGCCATTTGTTATATGGGACTGAGTTCTATATCAGTGGCTTAAAGGTAGGGGCCATAGTCCATGCCAAGTGGTAATAGCAGATGTCTTCACAATCTTGTTCTTAGCAACTGAACTGATCATGGTGTGCAGCTGCCTGCATTTTCAGTAAACTTGCAGTGTATAATGCGGGTGTGGGGGAAATCTATGGCTGGTACAAGTGAGGAGCTATAAGATGAACTCTCTGAACTTGTTGAGGCTCATTCCTCATGGTTTATATTCACTTGCTAAAGGGAAGCATGTGGGCCAGATGTCTATTCTGCTATCCCCTCTTTCAATTCTCCTGCTCCCTTCATACCAGCAGGGGGAGCTCTTTGGAAGCGGCTACATGTAGGCAATACCTCACTGGTAGGTTTACTTGTCTCAGTGCAAATATGAAAACTGTAAAATGTCAACTACATGAGGCACGAGAACCATTGGCACTTCTTCAATATGAAATACTTGTATTGCCTAACACAAGTCATTGATTCATTTTTATTCTATCTATAGGCAATGAATGGGGGTGTTTGACAGCATTGCTTCAAAAGGTAACCTCTCAGACAGCATCTGTAAACTGGGTGCCAGCTGCTATTTTTGGAACATCTACTGGAGTAATCTCTCCAATAAAATAGTTAAAATATTATTGCTGCTTCTCTCAGACACTTAGTTAGCAGCTTGCTGCAAAATCAAAATCAGTTGGCAATCTCAATGCTATGATACATAAGTTCTGTACCTACATCAGTCTGGATACTCCAGATATCCTGATTAAATATAGTCCCAGGCCATACAAAGGACAACTTTTGTCATTGTGCAGTTGACTTTGCTGGTATCTCCTTTTTAGTGCCATTGCAAGAGATCTATTCAACTCCCCATCTGCAATCCAGATGACAAACTTCATTTCCACAGCTGATCTAAGTAAGGATTATAAATGCAATTTGAAAAGTGATGCTGTCTATTTTCATCTGAAAACCAGTTTCTTTTTGCACATCTGGATCCTCTCCTAGAGACTAATGGCTATGCCTGATAACATTCACAGAGGTGCCCAGTCTCTTACCTTTCCAGCCCCTGGACTGATGAAGAAACACTTGGAATGTATGGGGCTATAGCAATGCAAAGGGATTAAAAACAGTGGTACCCAAAATGAGAAGACTGGCAACCACAATACCTTGCCTAGATAGGCCTCCATGAGGGAGAAGGCACAATGCAGAAAATTCAGTGCAGAAATATGTGAAGAGATGATAAAAGAACAAGGAAAGGAAATACTGCTTAGACCTTGCAGCTGAACTGTAATCCACAATAACCACAGACACAATTAACTCAGTTCTCAGGTCAGAAAAGGAAAAATAGATGGCAAGGATTATGGTACCTCCCTGGTTGAATATATTTGGGGCGGGGGGCAGAAGGGAATCAAATTATAGGATTGGGTAACTAATCATGACAGTGATCTCCATCGAAAAACTGCCAAGGGATATATGCGGGGGGGGAGGGGGGATTTCTCCATCTCCCGATCACATAAAGACTGCCTTCCTTTCTGGAAGGCAATGACCTGCTTTAGCCTAGAGGCACTGCAAATCAGTTTCACTGCAGTTGAGGATCAGGGCTTCTGAAATCCGAACCCATGAATCCCTCTTGGTCTTTATTTTTTATTTTAAATAAATGAAGTGTCTGACCTGTGCCAATGGCTGCACTGTCTCTACTGAGAAGCAAGAGGCACTTATTGTTTTTGTGTGTTGCTGGTATTTCAGTAAATTCCCAGAGACTGACAAGGAAGCAACTCACAAAGCTTTCACAAACTCATTGCCCTTTTAAAAAGAAAAAGGGAGAGGCAACCTCTGGGGTTGATAGTTTAACTCCAAGCTGCACCCCTCTCCCCCCAGCCCAGTCAGGGTGAGTTAACAAAGAAGTTGGCTATGACAGTGACACTAAAAGCGGCTGTAATAACAAGTTGGCAAGAGAACAAAAGCATCACAATACTTGGGAGCCAGCCACCGATGTCTAACTGGGCAAGCTGGGGGATATTGTTTCCCATCAGACTCTTGCAGTGTGATGCACAGGTAATTAAGCAAACAGTCAGTGCTGTCACTAAGCATTTTAGTGACTAGGGCAAGGAAGCGTATTTGTATCCTCCTACCAGGTTTTTTTTGTTTGTTTGGTCATTTTTTCCAGGGCGTGACCATATTTCCCTACATTGAAAACATGACTGCAAGTAAGGGGTGATCCCAGGCAGCTTGGGCTACCGCTGCCCTGGGGCCCCTCATCCAAAGCTCACTGACTTGTGTGTGAGACACGTGTCCGGTTTGTTATCGCCCAAACGTTCCTCCATGCCCTCTATTCCCTGCCCAGGCAAGAGTAAATGAGACACATGCCCAGTTTTGCCAAAAAAGTCATGCCATCAGGGCCAGAGCTCAAAAAGGGGACTGTCCTGGCCAAAACAGGACCTATGGTCACCCTATTTTTTTCTTCACCCCATTATTCCACCCTTACAGCTTTGCGCCCTGGGTGGCTGCCCCGCTCACCCCACCATGGTTAAGAAGCAATTTGCAGGGCCATGTTTGTTCATGACTGCTCATGTTCTGAAATTGTCTGCACAGACAATCCAGGAAGTTTTTGGAAAGTGTAGGGGACAATTTCCTGGTGCAAGTGCTGGAGGAACCAACTAGGGGAAAAGCTCTTCTTGACCTGCTGCTCACAAACAGGGAAGAAATAGTCGAGGAAGCAATAGTGGATGGGAACCTGGGAGGCAGTGACCATGAGATGGTAGAGTTCAGGATCCTGACACAAGGAAGAAAGGAGAGCAGTAGAACAGAGACCCTGGACTTCAGAAAAGCAGACTTTGACTCCCTCAGGGAACTGATGGGCAAGGTCCCCTGGGAGAATAACATGAGGGGGAAAGGAGTTGAGGAAAGCTGGCTGTATTTTAAAGAATCCTTATTGAGGTTGCAGGAACAAACCATCCCGATGTGTAGAAAGAAAAGTAAATATGGCAGGCGACCAGCTTGGCTTAACAGTGAAATCCTTGCTCGTCTTAAACACAAAAAAGCAGCTCACAAGTGGAAGATTGGACAAATGACTAGGGAGGAGTATACAAATATTTTTCAGGCATGCAGGAGTGAAATTAGGAAGGCCAAATCACACTTGGAGTTGCAGCTAGCCGGAGATGTTAGAAGTAACAAGAAGGGTTTCTTCAGGTATGTGAGCAACAAGAAGAAAGTCAAGGAAAGTGTGGGCCCCTTGCTGAATGAGGGAGGGAACCTAGTGACAGAGGATGTGGAGAAAGCTAGTGTACTCAATGCTTTTTTTGCCTCTGTCTTCACAGACAAGGTCAGCTCCCAGGCGGCTGCACTCCACAGCATGGTATGGGGAGGAGGTGACCAGCCTTCTGTGGAGAAAGAAGTAGTTCGGGACTATTTATAAAAGCTGGATGAGCACAAGTCCATGGGGCCGGATGCACTGCATCCGAGGGTGCTAAAGGAGTTGGCCAATGTGATTGCAGAGCCATTGGCCATTATCTTTGACAAATCATGGCAATCGGGGGGAGGTCCCGGATGACTGGAAAAAAGCTAATGTAGTGCCCATCTTTAAAAAAGGGAAGAAGGAAGATCTGGGGAACTACAGGCCAGCCAGTCTCACCTCAGTCCCTGGAAAAATCATGGAACAGGTCCTCAAGGAATCCATTCTGAACCACTTAAAGGAGGGGAAAGTGATCAGGAACAGTCAGCATGGATTCACCAAGGGCAAGTCATGCCTGACTAACCTAATTGCCTTCTATGATGAGATAACCAGCTCTGTGGATGAGGGGGAAGCTGTGGATGTGCTATTTCTTGACTTTAGCAAAGCTTTTGATACAGTCTCCCACAGTGTTCTTGCCAGCAAGTTAAAGAAGTATGGGCTGGATGAATGGACAGTAAGGTGGATAGAAAACTGGCTGGATGGTCGCGCTCAACGGCTCCATGTCTAGTTGGCAGCCGGTATCAAGTGGAGTGCCCCAAGGGTCGGTGCTGGGGCCAGTTTTGTTCAATATCTTCATCAATGATCTGGAGGATGGTGTGGACTGCACCTTTAGCAAGTTTGCAGATGACACTAAACTGGGAGGAGTGGTTGATACGCTGGAGGGTAGGGATAGGATACAGAGGGACCTAGACAAATTAGAGGATTGGTCCAAAAGAAATATGATAAGGTTCAACAAGGACAAGTGCAGAGTCCTGCACTTAGGACGGAAGAATCCCATGCACTGCTATAGACTAGGGACCGAATGGCTGGGCAGCGGTTCTGCAGAAAAGGACCTAGGGGTTACAGTGGACGAAAAGCTGAATATGAGTCAACAGTGTGCCCTTGTTGCCAAGAAGGCTAATGGCATTTTGGGCTGTATAAGTAGGGGCATTTCCAGCAGATCGAGGGACCTGATTATTCTCCTCTATTCAGCACTGGTGAGGCCTCATTTGAATTACTGTGTCCAGTTTTGGGCCCCACACTACAAGAAGGATGTGGATAAATTGGAAAGAGTCCAGCAGAGGGCAACAAAAATGATTAGGGGGCTGGAGCACATGACTTATGAGGAGAGGCTGAGGGAACTGGGATTGTTTAGTCTGCAGAAGAGAAGAATGAGGGGGGATTTGATAGCTGCTTTCAACTACCTGAAAGGGGGTTCCAAAGAGGATGGATCTAGACTGTTCTCGGTGGTAGAAGATGACAGAACAAGGAGTAATGGTCTCAAGTTGCAGAGGGGGAGGTTTAGGTTGGATATTAGGAAAAACTTTTTCACTAGTAGGGTGGTGAAGCACTGGAATGGGTTACCTAGGGAGGTGGTGGAATCTCCTTCCTTAGAGGTTTTTAAGGTCAGGCTTGACAAAGCCCTGGCTGGGATGATTTAGTTGGGGTTGGTCCTGCTTTGAGCAGGGGGTTGGACTAGATGACCTCCTGAGGTCCCTTCCAACCCTGAGATTCTATGAAATAATCTTAGCTTGTCAGGAATGGGAGGGAGGCAAAACACAGGTCTCCAAGCTGCAGATCCAGCACGTCACAGAACTAGTCAAGCAATGCAGATCAGCGGAGATGGGACTGACCTGTAAATGCCAGATCTGGATCTGACCTTTCCCAAAGCTCCAGCTGTTCAGATCTAGCGTTTGGCCTTGGCCCCAGACCTAAACATCAAAGGAAAAACACATTCCACAGCTGGGAAGTGATTAAATATTTAGAGTTTGGGAACAGAGAACTGGTGGGGTGATGCATTTCCTCCCCTCCCTAGCCCTACTCTCCATGAACAAATTGCTGCAGGTGGAAAGGTCTCATGTATTGCCAGGCCATGCACTAAGCAATGTTTGATAGTTGTCTAGGACCTTAACACAATTATCACCTTTGAAAAAGCCTCCCCTTTAAGACAAAAGATAAACTGATGGGAGAATTGGGCAAATATTGCCAACTGGTGTTCACAAGCATTTGCATGAACAGCTGGTGGATTGACCATGTTTATTTGTTAATATTCATGTAAGCCAACTCTCATTCACATGAATCTCTGGGAACAGCTGCTCTTTACACAAGTACCAATATTCATATGCAAGCATAATTCACTAGTTTTTCTCCTGTCTGAAGAATGTCTTCCAATCAGGAAGAAGAAACATTACCATGTGGTGTGTGTGTTTGGTTTGTTGTAAGGTGACTGACATTCCCCTCTGGTGTTATCCCGACCAGTGATCTGCTAGGTCGCGCCACTCCTTGACTCTGGGAGCCAGCCTTGCTCTGCTCTGCTGTGAGAACCCACACTCCTGGGCTGCTCACACACATCCTCTGGCATGTAAGTTGCTCCCAGCTATTGCAACCAAATGACACTAGCCAATATCTCCGCTCCCAGACACAACCCTAGGAACCTCTGTCTTGCAGTGTCGTTATGCCCACTGGATGCTGCAAGCTTATAAATTCATCAATTTAACAAAGAAATTGATATGCAACAGGCTTGCAATCGCAAGGGGAGTCTGACATGCCTCAAACCAAATGCACTGCTTCAGGTAGAATAAACAAACAGATTTACTAACTACAAAGATATAATGACTTAATTTAAGTCAAAAATTTGGTCAAACGAAATAAAAGCACAATGCATTCTAAGCTGATCTTAACACTTTCAATGCCCTTACAAACTTAGTTGCGTCTCACCACAGGCTGGCTGGTTGCCCTTCAGCCAGGCTCTCCCTTTGATCAGCGCTTCAGTCGTGTGGTGGTGGTGTCTGTAGATATAGGTGAAAGAGAGGAGGAGCATGGCAAACGCCTCTTCCTTTTACCATGTCCTTTCTTCCCTCTTGGCTTCCTCTGCCCCCCCCCGCTTCAGAGTCGGGTAAGCATCGCAGTCCCAAACTGAGCAAAGGAAGGGGAGTGACTCACTCAAGAGTACAACAGATCCTTTGTTGCCTAGGCCAGTGCATAGGCACCAACTCTGTGGGTACTCCAGGGCTGGAGCACCCACAGGGAAAAATTGGTGGGTGCTCTACACCCACCGGCAGCTCCCTGCCCCCTTGCCCCAGCTCATTTCCACCTCCTCCCCTGAGCACGCCTCTGTGTCCTGCTTCTCCCCTCTCCCTCCCAGTGCTTGCACCACAAAACAGCTGTTTTCACACAGCAAGTGCTGGGAGGAGGAACATGGCGCGCTCAGGGAAGAGGTGGTGATTTGGGGAGGGGTCTAATAGGGTCAGGGCAGGGGTGGAGTTGGTGGTATGGGGGGGGGGGCGTGAGCACCCACCGGCACCAGGGAAAGTTGATGCCTGTAGACCAGTGTCCTTTGTTCCTATGGGGTTGGGCTGGGTTTGTCCCATATGTGACCTGATGAGGTGTGAACTGCCGCTCTGCTCTTGGAGAGTTTTTTCCCTGGGCTTGCTTTAAGCCATGAAGATACATTTTCAGCCTCAAAGCAGCTAGTATTGTTTTTAAAATTATGATTAACAAGTTTAAGCTTTGTTGTAACATGCGTGGTTTGCCTGGACTGCTCAAGACCTGAATGTTTGTGTAGGAGGAATTCTTGATTTGAGTTGTCTTTTTAAATCCCTGCATGCTGTTTCACATCTGATACTCCTTGATGAAACCTAGGAGCCTTGTCTTATAACAGGCTTATTGAAAGTGATACAAGCGACGGAAATGAGATCTTGGAAGAGAGTTGCCATTTTTATAATGTAATAAAGATACTGTTATGATAAATAATTAATAGTTTTTATGATGTGTTTATTACACACTAACATATTTCCAAGAGCACTTTTCTAATTTATACTCCGATAAAGGAGAAAAATCCCTGGAAATATTTGTTTTTAGGAGGGGGTTCATGAGACGACATTTTAGTGAAAGGGGTTCGCGGGTTGGTAAAGTTTGGGAACCACTGGTTTAAAGGGAGGTTACTAGTGGAGTTCCTCAGGGATCAGTCTTGGGACCAACATTATTTATTTTTTAAAATTATTATTACTGACCTTAGGCCAAAAAATGGGTGTGCTAGTAAAATTTGCAGCTGACCCAAAGTGGGCAGTATTGCCAATACTAAGGAGGACTAAAATACCATACAAGAATCTGCATGACCTTGCAAACTGGAGTAATAGAAATATGATGATGATGATGATTAATAGTGCAAGGTCATGCATTTAGGGACTAACAACAAGAATTTTTGCAATAAGCTGGGGACTTATCAGTTTGAAGCAACAGAGGAGGAGAAACGACCTAGGTGCATTGGTTGATCACAGGATGACTATGAGCCATTAATATGATATGGCTGTGAAAAAAGCTAATCCATCCTAGACTGCATCAGGCAAGGTATTTCCAGTAGAGACAGGGCAGTGTTAATATCATTATACAAGACACTGATGAGACTTCATCTAGAATACTGTGTGCAATTCTAGTTTTCCATGTTTAAGAAAAATTAATTCAAACTGAAACAGGTGCAGAGAAGGGCTACTAGGTTTTCCATTCCTCAGATCATCCTATCTGATGAGAAGAGACTCAAAGAGCTTGGCTTGTTTAGTCTAACCCAGGGGTCAGCAACCTTTCAGAAGTGGTGTGCCGAGTCTTCATTTATTCACTCTAAGGCTTCGCATGCCAGTAATACATTAACATTTTTTTGAAGGTCTCTTTCTATAAGTCTATAATATATAACTAAACTATTGTATGTAATGTAAATAAGATTTTTTTAAATGTTTAAGAAGCATCATTTGAAATTAAAATGTAGAGCCCCCTAGACTGGTGGCCCTGCAATGTCAGCCAGCATTGGGGGGGCAAAGGTAAGTGCTCCAGTAATGGGCGCGGGGCTGGCGGGGAGCTGCCGGTGAATGCTGAGCACCCACCAATTTTTCCCCATGGGTGCTCCAGCCCCGGAGCACCCACAAAGTCGGCGCCTATGGCTGAGTTACTACAGCAAATTCTTTCCCAGGTGTCTGCCTGGTAAGTCTTGCCCACATGATCTGCTAGATTCTGACTATCATTCAGGGTCAAGAAGGAATTTTCCCCAGGTCAGATTGGCAGATTTGAGGACTCAGTAACTCAGCCAGAGGTTATGGGTCTATTTCAGGAATGAGTGGGTGAGGTTCTGTGGCCTGCAGTGTGCAGAAGGAGATGATCACAATGGTCCCTTCTGACTTTGTAAGAGTATCTGAGTAAGAATAGGTTTCAGTGTAGTAGCCGTGTTAGTCTGTGTCAGCAAAAGTGCTCTAAGAGTCTCTAAGGTGCTACATGTTTTTCTAACAAATGTATTTCAGCATAAGCTTTCGTGGGTTGGTACCCACTTCATCGGATGCATGGAATGAAACATACAGTAGACAGATATTTATACAGTCAGAGAATCGACATTACAATTTTAAACCTAGCCAGTGTCCTATAAGTGACTTGCCACAAGATGTCAGAACATGTTGGTATTAGAGCTGAGTGGGACTAATATTTTTCACTTTCTTTCTTGATATGGGAATTGGATACAATGCTCCTGTGATGCATAGCCAGAAAGGGTTAAGCAGCTTGCAGGCTGATTGACCCAGAGTCAACCATTAGAGAGATGTTAGATTAGTATGTAAATGGTAATTAGGGCCATTCCATGGTAGATAGGCTAGAACTTTGAAATGCAAACCTATATTGTTACAATTAGCATTACCTCTAATTTCTATGTGTGTACTTGTATCCTGTTTGATGCTAGCCATGTAATTAGACAGTTCCTGTCTGTCACTATAGTTATTGATTCAGAGCTCAAAAGGGAATATTAACATTTAAATGAACAGTAAACATAGGATATCACAGTGTTTGTCTCTTTGAAATGTACAAGAAAATCATCTGAGAATGATAGAAAACAGGCAATTGCCTTATGTTAACCTGTATAAATAATTACCTGCAATGTTTAGGAAATGGTCCACTTCAAAGTCTTCATGAGTGCCAATTGACAGGTTGGAGTCCTTAGGCGAACAAAGAAGGCCTGAAACTGTATAAAAGACCTTTGGGTCCTGATTCTGTCATCTCAGACCTGCTTTGTGCTTCATGTAGGGGAAACTTAAGTCGTAAGGCTGAGATCCCAGTCCTAAGGTGGAACACCCCGAATATGAAGATTAGACTATAATTTAGGAACTAATTCTGAAAATTCTTTGCAACTACAATGCTTGCCATCTCTAATATGAATTCAATCTCAAGAACTGTACTCATGTCTGTATGTATACTGATCTTTTAAGCAATACACTTTTTTTTTTTTTAATTTTTTAATTTAAGAATTGGCTGTAAACATGTATTTGGCTAAACGCTGGAATATTCATTAACCTGGGAGGTAATGTCCAATCCTTTGGGATTGGTAGAACCTTTTTTATATGTTAAGATTTTTAGTAATACCCAAGTCAAATATGATGAGGATCTGGGTGGAGATCTGAAGCTGGGTTACTTTAAAGGAATTGTGGTGGTGGCTTCTGGGTAACCAGTGAGGTATTATAGAAGCTGGATTGGTAAATCTAAGTATTGGAATATCCACCAGCTTTGGGGATTGTCTGCCCCATTCTTTGCAGCTCACCCTAATTGAGTGACCTCAGTTGGCTCCCCTGGGACCTCAGTCACAGCTCCTGTCAGATATTTCTAAGTTATTACCCGCAAAAACTCTAGTGTTTTCAGTTGCCTAAGTAACCATGATTCCAGGGGCTAAAGCTGCCTACGTGCCCCCATTTGAAATGGCACCCCTGCACCAGTCGCGCAGCCAGGTCCGGAGCACAGGGAGAGCGGCGCTATAAAAAGGCGCCTCCCAAGGCTCCCCCTGTACTCAACCCGGCAGCACCTCCAGGTCTTCGGCGGCAGGTCCTCGCCGGTACGGTCTGGTACGGCATACCGGCAAGAGCCAGCACGCCGTGCTGGACAGTACCGGCTTCCCCGGCGGTGATTTAAAGGGCCCGGGGCTCCAGCTGCTGTGGGGAGCCCCGGGCCCTTTAAAGCGCCACCAGAGCTCCGGCAGCTGGGCTTGGGTGGCGCTTTAAAAGGCCCGCGGCTGCAGGCGCCGTGGGCCTTTTAAATCCCCGCCCGAGCCCGGCTCGGAGCTGGGGGCCTTTTAAAGCGCCGCCGGAGCCCCGCTGCTGGAGTCCGGCTCAGGCAGCGCTTTTTAAGGCGCCGCTTCGGCCGCTCCCCCTGCTCCCCCCCCACCCCCCGGCTACACTATTGCCCTGCGCAGGCATGGAATTTGTCCCCCACCACCACATGGGGTGTTGGCCTGACTGGAAACCACCCCCCCCAATATAGAAGTCAAACTATGCCTACGAGGGGGCCATGTGGTGACTTAACATGTACAGCACTGTAGATTTACACCCTGGCTTGCCATGCACTAAGGCCTGATGTACCCTTAAAAATTAGATGAACCTAGTTACATCACTCGAGGCTGTGGAAAAATGTCATGCCCTGAGTACCACAGTTAGATTGGTCTGTGCATGACTGAAGAGGCAGATAGGTCAAAAGAAGTTTTCTGACCTAGCTGCCATCTCAGGCAAATTACCTACATGAACAGAAAAATGCTTTCTATCAGTGTGGGAAGCATGTACACTAAAGAGGTGTATCTACAGCTCTCCTTCTGGAGCGCTTGTAGTGTACACACAGCCTGAGTCTCCATGTGGACAAGCCCTAAATTCATCAGATAAATAATTCACAATGAACAATTCAAGCAGTTCTGATAATTACCTTTTTGTTTACAGCTATTCAGCCAATTCACTCTGTTGCACTGAGCATATTCAAGCCAATCTGAATTAATGTTGAGTAAGATGTAAATTTGAAGTAATGCTTAAGTATTGTGAGAACTCATGTTTGTGAGCCACCTTTCCTAGGATGTTCAGGTGAACAAGGCAATGAACACAAAATCAAATAGCAGCCGTTTTTTAAATATACTTGCTGTTGCCATAGAAAAGATATGTTCATTTTGGCTTTTTCCAGGGTTGCTTTAATGAATCTCGCATTGGATTGACTTTTTTTCCCCCCTCTTCTATAGCAAAGCACCCCTCTCTATTAATATTATAGCACTTCAAAGGCCTCCTCATGGACCAGGACCCCCTTGTGCTAGGTGTTGTACAAACACAGAATAAAAAGACAGTCCCTGCCCCAAAGAGCTTACAATCTAGATAAGATTGAGCCAACAGACCAGGGTGGTGGTGAAGAGGAGTACAAGGAGACAATGACACCGTACTGGTCAGCCTGACCGGCCACTCGTGTGGTAAGACCACTGTCAAATGTTCTGCAGGCATCAGAGAAAACTGGAATTTTTGAAAGAGGATACTGTTACTTTTGCAGCTGTTTCTCTTTTTATAAATGAGGCTACTGCTGCCATTCTTCTTTCTTCAGGATCTCAGTGGGAACACATTGGGGGTTAAGTAGAGAGCTCCTGCTAATTGGAAATAAGCAGACAAACTGCAGGACCCACTCAGTGTCAATACCATGAATATTTTTTCCTGTTAGCAAAATGTCCTTCCTTCCTCCATTAGAAATGTGGATCTGAATTCTTCACTGCATCCATAATAACAGTAGCACACAATTGCAGAGAGGGAGCCTTTGACAATGGATGTTTGGCTCGACCCATTTGTTGTGAAATTGCACCTCCTATTAGCTCCTACTGGCTGTATTCTAACTTCCCCAGTTGTATTCTGTCTACTTAATTCCCTTTGTAATTTCATTTAATATGGTAACCATTTAATGTCCTTAAAATGCTGCTTGAGCATGTGGCTGTCATTTATTACAGATGTGTGCAGCACCTGGCCTAGTGCAGCCCCAATCTGGCTGAACCTTTTAGGTGCTACTGTAATATAAATGATTAAACTATTTTATGTTTCCACCCTGGTGATGGATGCTTTTTTGGTGGTAAGTCAAGTGATTTCTGTAAAGTGCTTTGTGTTCCTCCTGTATGAATGTAAAATCACTAGTTCATTTTTTATTTTTTTTAAACTGCATCATGCAAATTGGGTATGGAGAAAGCATCCGATTTTCAAACTGCCTAGACATACCACATGCCACTTGGCCATGTTTTTGTTGTGCTGGGGGTCAATGATGTGTCTCTTGCTGAACCATAGTTAAGGTTGAGCCAAACTCCCACAGATGTGGAAGGCTAGGGAGTTTTGTTTTGTCAGTTCTTAGCAAATTCTTCTCAAACTACACAGATTAAGTGTTGGTGATTGAGAAGTTTAGAGTATTTCAGTTACTGTACTTTATCAGACTATCCCATATTTCATGAATTAATAGGTCTGATTATGCTCTGAATAACAAAGCAGAGCAAGTGTACTGAATAGGCCACCCTTTATGTGGCAAACCCAGGGTATCTATTAAAATTGGACCTGAATTACAACACATCCAAACCTCCTTGAACTACAGAGAAACTTCAGATTTGGGTTTATAATCTATTTCTGTAATTTCTCAGACATAATTTGGCTCTCTGTCCCTCAACATTATATTACAGTACAGTGATTATGGAGATATGCAGATCTGACACAATAAAAAAGGGGAAAACATTGAGGAAACCCTTCCAGCATACCATCCAGTGCCATATAATCACATGACACTTAAAAGTTCCTGGCGGGGAGGGGGAAGCTCACTGAAAGGCTGGGTTTTTTATCTGAGTTTCAAGGTATGTCTGCACTGCAAAGTTGTTGACAAAACTTAAAGCCCCCCCGGCGAAAGACAAAAGTTTTGCCGATGAAAGTGGAAATGTGAACGTGCTGACAAAACTGATGCTGCTCGCAGGGCTGGAAGTATTTTGTTGGCAAAAGTGCCAACCAAGTATCGAAAGAGCGTTTATGAACACTGACTTTTAGCGACAAGGCTGTGTCGACACAGCCTTGACACTAAAAGCTGCATGGTGTAGACAAGCCCTCAGGCCACGTGAAACTGAAACCAACAAAAGACTGTATAAACTTAAGCTTCCTTCTCTTGTGTGATGATCTGCAGGCACAAATTAAGCAGGAACAGTGGGGACATAAATAAATTCTGGTCTTTGGTTATTTAACTTATGCTGTGATCCTTGTTTGCTTAAAACCTTGTATTTGTGAAGATCAACTGAACAAGTTGCCAAAATGTCTCTTGGACACCTAGCTCAGATAATCAGGCACATATGCAAATATTACCAAGCATCTGTATACAGCAGATACAAACAGCCACTAATTGACTACTGTGACTTCCAGAACAATATAACCACTCCATATAATAAGGAAGCAAATTAAATTTGCTGCCCAGTGAACAGTTTTTGTTAAAATGATCCATCAAAATTATGGATGCAGACACAAGATGCATTTATAAATGCATAGGCATTGTCACTGTTCAGTTTATAAAGCAATGTTTATCCTTTGAAATAAACTATTAAAGCTGTTTATAAAAGTATAGCTGTATTCAAATGAATTACATTTCAAATAAGAAATTTAGAGCCAAAGTTAGAGGTGATGAAGTCTTTGTGTAAACAACCTCTTCTCACGCAACTGGTATTCGTATGCTGAGAGGGCAAAAGGATGGGTTTATAGCAGGATAAGCAACCAAAAGGAGGGTATAAAATGTCAGCTTTCCTGTTGGTTGCCTTTCTTGCTAAAACCCATACTCCATCCTCTTTGCACCTACATTACCTTGAGTTACCACTGTGTAACTTAAGCCATCATTTATGTTGCCTCTGAATTTGATCTGGCTTGTCACTCTAGAATAATATTTGATAACCTCCCTTATTTTGAGGAGAGTTCCTACAGACTTCAAAAGCTGGTATTCCCACACTCATTTCTATGCTGCAAAACTTCTTTTTAATGACGTGGAGTCCCTGTAAAGACAACTTCAGGGATAATATCAGGATGTATTATGGAGTTGCAGTAGCTATTCCACAGCTAAGTTTGAAGACTCCCTTTTTTCCTTGGTGGGGTGGGGGGAAATGTGGGTTCAGGTTAGGGGGTATCCATACTAAGGTAGATGAGTTAACTGGGTATTCATTAGTTCAAAGATTGAGTTCAGTGGCAGGCTGGGGGGAGGGACCTTAACAGGAAGCACACTGCTTGCATGACCAGGGACAAAAGGGGGTCAGGAAACATCTAGGCCTGTAACCGATCACTTTCCTTATGTGGAAGGACTAGACCATTTGATTTCCCCAACCATGCAACTGGGATAAAGAGGTCTTTTAAACAACACCATGATCTATTGTCTGGCTTGGGGAAGAAGGCTTTATAAAAGAAAACAAAATATGGGTACAATGCAACTTAGCCCTGGTCTACACTGGGGGTGGTGGTGGGAGGGATCAATCTAAGATACGCAACTTCAGCTACGAGAATAGCATAGCTGAAGTCAGCGTACTTAGATCAACTTACTGCGGCGTCTTCACGGCGGTGACTCAACTGCTGCCACTCCCCCGTCAACTCCGCTTGCGCTGGTGGAGTGAGTTGACGGGAGAGCACTCAGGGATCAATTCTAGATGCGATAAATTGACCCCCGATAGATTGATCACTATCCAGCGGGTAGTGTAGACCAGCCGGTAGTATTTTCATACTAATTATCTCTAAAGATGCCTTAGACACAACTAATGAATCACTAGTCCAAAAGTGATACCCATCTGCTGGGGTGTTGTAGCAAATAAGATCTGGTCTTACCATGTAACAGGATGGAAGACTGTCTGAACAAAGATGAGAGATATTTGCATGTTCTCCCCTCCTCCCACAAAAGAAAAAGGAATCCCTCATTGCTGCTGTTGCTAGCTGTGAACTGAGGAGGCTCTAGAGAAGGTGAGCCCAGTGAAAATACAACAAACCCTGTATTTTCTGACTTGTGTGGTGATTTGGTTTTTTGTTTAACTGTAAACTCTAATCAACACATCTTTTTATGGACCAGATCCTCGGGTGGGGGGGCATTGTTCCATTTTTAAAGTTATGGAGCTATGGTGACTTATACACAGGCAGGTGTTCCTTTAGTGTATTTGCACGAGTTGGATTCTGCCCTCAGTTACACTAGTTCAATTACATTGTCATCATTAGGTGTAAATGAGGGCAGAATCTGATCCCCAGGCCACATTGAGTATTTAAGCAATAATATAATGGGCCAAACATTGAGAAAAAGATAATGCACAGACTCAGATGCATAGAGGAAGGAGGAGAATTTTTTTGGGGGGGCGGGGGGGGGGAGGTAGGGTGACCAGATGTCCCGATTTTATAGGGACAGTCCTGATTTTTGGGTCTTTTTCTTATATAGGCTCCTATTACTCTCCAAACCCTGTCCCATTTTTTCACACTTGCTGTCTGGTAACCCAAGGGGGCGGGGGAGGAAGAATGTGCTTTTGAAAATGTAGAGATCAAGAGCTGAATAGCTTGTAAAATAAATTAGTGGAGGTTTAAACACAGTTGCTTTTTGAAGTAGTGCAAGTCACATCTGCTGCTGCTCTTGCTGTCTAATTCTGTTTTGTGTTCAAATAATTCCTATGTGCACACTACAAGTAAAAATAGACTAAGCAAGAACATCATGAGTCTCCATCTACTCCTTTTCCTCCCAACAAAGAAATAATCTAAGCCCAATAGTCAGTTCTTGCCTAACTGTTTGAAAGCCAGAATAGTGTATGCTACAGGATGCAATATAGTTGATAACAGTATAGCATTTATTGGCCTAAGCTGGAGAAATTCAGAGTTCATTTTTTGTCAGAAAAGAGAACACTCCTAAGCTCTGACTCATTTTAATATGTGAAGAATCTAAAATGTATAGTGTAATGATCCTGCAATACAGAATCTGTTATACACTTGCTGCTCACATTTGAAAGAGCCATTATTTTTGCTAAAGATGTACAGCCAAAGTAACTTGCACCAGGACTTCTGATGACCATAAGTGAACCAAGGGGAACTGTTTTCCATCATTAATTTTAACCTGTAATATTTTACCAAGATGGCCTCTCTCCTGTGCGCTTCACTTCTGCAGTTTCAATTTGTTCTGCTGATTTGAGCATAAATTCTTATGGTCTTAACTTAACTTAAAATATGATCATGCTTTTAAACTTCATTTAAAAACAGCGTTCCAAGTGTTCTCAGACTTTAAATTGGTTCTGTCATTCTCACTCCTAACTTTAGGAATCCAAATGAAAGAAATAGGGAAAATATTAGAAGGGTTATCACCTTATAGGAGCTGTGTTCCATTCCACTCCACCCCAGATAGGTCAGTATCTTAATTGGTTAAACTAATCAACTGATGAACAAATGCATTTGGAAGTCCATACTGAAACTCTCTTAATGATGCTCTATGCTTGTATGACACCTAATATTTACCATATTTCTCTAAAAGGTCAAATAGGCAAGTATTTTTGATGTACATTAAATCATTCTACAGTCAACTTTTCCAGTATTTTTCTTATCACAGCACACGTTCTGCACTAGACTTCTAATTTTTCTACCAGCTCTCTTCACTGCACTCAGTCCTCTAGCCAATTCCCATAAATGCTATTTCTGATCCTTTGTCATAAGAACGATGGACATGACACACCATCTCAAAGGCAGAGGTGTGAAGTATGGAAGGAGAGGGGAATGGGAGGAAATGTTCAGGACTCTTACAGGGAGATGCTGGAACCCCAGGGCTCTCAGTCTTAAAAACTGGATCTACCACTTGGATATATAAAGAGAACCTTCATTAGTTTTCAGTATTAATCTTATCTGAGATTTAAACCTTTGTGTAACGTTAATGCCTAACTTTAATTTTAAAGGGAGGAAGCAAAAGGAATAGAGAACTAGACTGAGTCCTGAACAGAAGCCTGACTGACCAGTAAAATAAACAAAGGTGATCAGATAAGGAGATACAATGTAAGGCCAGCCACGTAATGTCACTTAGGAATAATCCAGCCATAAAAGCTCTACAGTATCAAAAGTCATTTGGGTGGAAATGTAGCCAAATATTCAGTGAAGTTCTCAACTTCATAACTCTAGGCCTCATAGCTCCAATCTTCTCACTGGCTTCCACTTCTTGGATTTATGAAATGGTTAGCTTGCTTCGTGCCAGAAGAAACTTGATGTGATAGATTTGAAACTGTTTTCACTGGAGCCACTGAATTGGCAGCCAGAAAAAGGTTGGATGGAGGATGTGCAGCCAGGAATGAAGGACCATACACCTGACAAGGAATAGCAGTTGAGGTATACTGCCTAAAAGGGGTGTGTGTGTGAGATGCCTACCTGCCAGAGTGCTGGACGTGCTCCTGTACTCACCTATCCTCACAACCCTCCAGAGGCTGACACACATTCCTAGGAGGTCTAGAAAAAGTGTGGCTTATAGGCTCTCAGGGATGCTTTCTGTCACCATTGGGTGGTAGGACATCTAATCTTATATCCGAAGAATAGCCTTTCCAACTGTGTAGTGGCTCTCTAGTGTCGGTGTTTATTTCACAAGAGGCCATATCTTAAGGTTGGACTTGAACCCATGGCATTCTGGACTAGCCCCATGAGAGCTACTGATATAACCACAATAATCCCTGCAGTAACAAAACATTTAGAGAGGAGCAGCTTCTCATATAGGGAACTTGATCAGCATAGATACTTTTATAGTGGAATTATTATTCTATTGTGACTTTATTCAGGAATAGTTGTGTTTTCTACATTGACATAATGCAGAATATCATTCTGAAATAATTACCACCTTTCTCCCAGGAGTGGCACTCTTCCTCTGTGAACAAAACAGCTGTATTGATACTCAAATACATGAATGAAATGGCTGGTGAAAAGGCTGCAAATGTTACAGCTGTGTCTACTGTAGCCAGGTTTCACATTAGCAAAGAGCCCAGCTCTAACAAGCTAGCCCAAATGGGGCAATGAGCATTTGGGCAGACTTATTCCCCTCCTGTGTCGAAATCACCTGGGGAGGAGGGTGCAGTAAACAAACAAATACTAGTGCCCACAGCTCTGTAAGGACAGCAGGGGTATGGAGGCAGTGGGCTCAGAATATCTGAATCCTACAAATGTCTGGTCTGTAGCGGGGAGGCGCTTTCCATCTGCATGTCCCACAGCAGCCCAGACTGCATGCTAGACTACAGCAGTGTGATCATTCTGAAGGGGTGTGTCAGGGCAGGGCACCCTAGGGAGCTCCTGCCCTATTACGTGGGGGTTGATGGAGGGAATGTAGCACATAGTGCATCTCCTCACCAAGCCCTCCAATTTACCCTTTTTCACATGACCTATGGGTCACATCATCTATTTTAGAGCGGGCAGAGAGATGGCACATCCTATGTAGCTGCCTTTCCTCTGCATCTGATCTCCCTGCAGCTTCCTCATCCAGTTCTTCCCTCCCTTTTGGGAAAGATGATAAAAGGCATTGTTTTCCATAGCGCTATTGCATGTGAAAAATGTTGGGTTTTTTAAATTTTAAATCTGGTAACTATACAGTAATTAAATAAAACATTCTGCTACATGAGGTCTTCTGTCTTCCTGCAATGCGTGACCCTTAATCAAAAGCATATGTAGCTTTCTTGTGCTTGCTAACTCTCTTATTCTTCAGTATGTTACAGTTGAGTGTTGAAGTCAAATCTTGATCACATGGAAGTAAAGGGCAAAACTTCTCTCCAGTGGGACCAGGATCTGTCCCTTAGTTTGGCTTCTGGTCATTGAGATCAGGACATGTAGAATAATTCTGTAGGCCACTCTCTGATACAAAGTAGAAGTAGAGACTAAAAACTCTACCATATTCAGGTAGAAATGTTATATTTGCAAACACAGGGTGGGCAGATCAGATATAATCCAGTTCTCACCTTCCTTGTCTTCACTACCCACCGGCTCGGCGGGTAGCAATCGATCTTTTGGGGATCGATTTTTTGCGTCTCGTTTAGATGCGATTAATTGATCCCCGAAAGCGCTCCCCGTCGGCTCCGGAAATCCACCTCCTCGAAAGATGGAAGCGGAGTCGACGGGGGAGCAGCAGTGATCGACTCACCGCCATCCTCATGGCCAGGTAAGTCGATTACGATACGCCGACCCCCTCCCCTAGTGTAGCCCTGGGCTGAGACATGCTGACCCAGATTTTTCCAATCTGAAGGGACTGGAGAGGGGAAGAACTGGTTCTGTGTATGTCTTGGTATGCCACCTATTTTTTTTTAAATAGTTTTGCTACTAACCTGTACAACAACATAATGTAATGGTTGTAAAAGTAGCATGAGCCAACACAAATCATTCTTTGTAGTTTGACAAGCTTGCTGTCTGGGGACATTGTTAAAAATCAGTATAACCCAATCTCTCAAGTATGTGTACACCCTTTTAAAGTAGAATTGCTGTGAATTATAAGTACTGCTTTACAACCTTTTATTTCAAGGTGCTTAGTTCAATGGGATTTGGGGTGGGGGATGGAGAGGGTCTCCTGAGGCAATCTATCCCTTTCAGGATTGAACAAGTAACTTTTATGCAAGGTAACATTGTTTACATAGCCAGGGTGTAATAGAATCAGTCATACTGCTGGATTTATTCCACACTAAACTGAAACAAACCGAAACATGAATGTGCTTACTTTTTTTCCCTGTTCTGTCACTTATTTAAATGAAGCTGTGTTTTAATTTTGATTGTAGCAGATTGACTTGTACCTGGAGGTACAATGCTGCCAGTTTACTAATCTCTTCTTATTCCTAATGTATTTCACTGATCACTTTATTGAAGTGTAGAAGAAGCCTATTTAGTTACCCTCATTACATTAAACTCCTGCATTTCAACTATCCTGTTTTTAGGTTTTCTTAAGCATGTAATTGTGCCAGCACCAGGATATCCTAAAGAACAATGGCAGCTGTTTTGTAACATACACATTCCAGGACACTTTAATTATTGACCAAATGATGGCTCACAAAGGCATAATTGTAAGAGCACTGGAAAGTGTTACACTAGTTGGCTTGGAAGGTGGTGGGGTCAGGGCTCTAAAGAATAATGCTTCATTCTTTCCTTCCTGATTTGAATGTTGCTGTTTTTTGAACTGTAAGAACCACACTAAAAACAAACAGTAGAATAAATCCTTGCTGCCTCTCACAAATACCAAGCGAAGTATGAGCATCATTAGATAAAGGTGCTTTTTGTGTGTGATTACAAATGTGCATTCCGTTTGGCTACATGTGCAACAACTGAGAAATAAGGGGGGAGGGATAGCTCAGTGATTTGAGCATTGGCCTGCTAAACCCAGGGTTGTGAGTTCAATCCTTGAGGGGGCCATTTACAGATCTGGGGGAAAAATCTGTCAGGGGACAGTACTTGGTCCTGCTAGTGAAGGCAGGGGACTGGACTTGATGACCCTGAAAGGTCCTTCCAGTTCTAGGAGATTGGCATATCTCCATTTATTAAAGGACAATTTACTTACACTTTGGGCTGCAGGTTTGGAGATGCCACCACTCATACTAACGCCTCAAGTGAGAAGAGGCAATGTGCCCGCTCTCGCCTGAAAAGCAGAGTTTTACATCCGTGGAAACCCAACTGGTAACTGACTTGAGCCGAGCCTAGCCACACTGCTTGAGTAATGAAGACCAATAGTGTGAATTTCACTCCATCCATAAAATAACTTTGGAAAACACACTGCAGTTAGAGGTCTGTATTTATGTAGCTCTGATTCTACTTTCCATGTATTTACTTACTTCATGGAGGATTCCCATATTACTGAAGACCTGACAATGCAGCAATGGGTGGTACTGAACTTCTGACTGAGAAAGGGAGTCTGTGGCATCCAGGGCGGACCACAAGATGTAGAGAGAGAGAGATGGAAAAACTGGATTAACTGGTAAGAGATTGAGTAGTGAGGGACAGGTGAGCTTGGCATGATGGGGGCATTCCTCTGCCTAGGACAGGAAAGGGCAACTACTCCTAGAATACATATGGTGGGTTTAGTCCATAAATTTATGGTCTGACCCATATTATAGTGCTAAACTGCAATGGGAATGTTTGGAAGTAATGTGTAGAACACTTCTTAACAAACAGAGGATTAAAGCAGTGGGAATGGTATCTACAATTTCCCTGTCACCACAGCATGGAAGAAACATTATTTTGTATCAGAACTTTGCCAAGCTGTCTTGGGCTTGAGCACTTATCTCAAGGGCTTGGGGTTAGTACCAACATTTTTGGATTGTTAGTCAAAGGTTTTCACCTTGTATTTAGTTGTGACACTGAGTCCTTTTCCCTGACCTGAAGAGCTCTGTGTAGCTCAAAAGCTTGCTTCTCACACAAACAGAAGTTGATCCAATAAAAGATATTACCTCACCCACCTTGTCTCTCTAATATCTTGGCACCAACAAAGCTACAACACAGCAAACAAAGATTTTTTTCTTTTTCTTTTTCTTCCCTTCAGGCCTATTGGGCTGGGAAGAATGTAGCATGGTTCCTCTCTCTCTCTCCTCCCCCCCCCCCCCCCCCCATACCTATCAATAAAAAATGAGCAGTAGGGGGGTTAGTAAGTTAAAGAATCATTATTCAAATCATGTTGGGTGTCACAATTCACTACAGTTAATAGAAAATCATAATTCTTACTGCTTAGAACAAAGACTTGATTCTAGTAAGTCAGAGTGGCTGGTGTCCCCTTCAAGGGAAGTGGGGCCCAGCTCCCAGAGGACTGCTAGGCGGTGGAAGGGGAATTGTGATGTAGTCCAACATATGTAAAGTCAAATATTCATTTATTCTAGCCATTAGACTGTTATGTAGTATCTCTTTAAATAGTCTGGGAGACATTTAATCAGTTTGGTTTCTCCACTTTTTAAAATCTTATGTAGAGAATGGACACAACAGTTGTTTTGTTTTTTTACACCTCTGCTGCTTTGCATTTAGCATCATGCCTGTGATGATGCACCCCATAGTGCTTTATGGAAATATGCTTATGAATGTATATGACATAACTGGAATATGTTTTATGTTGCATATGCCATGTAACATAAATCTCTGTAAAGGTTATGATCTACTGAATATATTCGTCCTATTTGTATGCATGTATTTTTGTATTTGAAGTTATGAATATTGGCTGTGTACTTGTTTGATTTTAAATAGCCTTAGTAAGGCATTTGGTCATCTTCTTTAGAAAGGAATTTGCAAGTTAAGTGCTTCTTGATTGGGCACTTAATGGACAATGGATCTTGGAAGGCTCCAATCCAAATAAGTCTACATGAGGACGTTCAAGGTAGCATGTGAACCATGGCTGCTAACTGTAAGTTCTGAGTCATGCATGGACATGTGACTTACCCATGTGACTCCAAAACTCCATCTTAGAGCTGGATTTTTGCACAGGAGAGAGGAGAGTATTTAAGCCCCTGGGACCCCCCTCCATTTTGTCTTCAGCTGGCACAAGAGATCGCCTCTCCACTCCCAAAGAATACCTGAAAGAAACTGGAAACTTTTTACAAGGTAAAATGGATTTATTAGGGGTTTGGACCCCATTGGGAGCTGGGCATCTGAAGGTTGGAGACAGGAACACTTCTTAAGTCTGCAGCTTGTGTGGGACATGGTTCAGACCTGGATCTGTGTATGTAGCAGGCTAGCATGTCTGGCACAACCAGGCAGGGTTCTGAAGTCCCAAGCTGCCAGGGAAAATGGGCTTAGGGTTAGTCCTAGCACATCAGTTGGCAGGTCCCAAGGGGTTTTCTGTGATCCAACCCATCACAATGCCTTTGTGTGATATTGATCAACAAGGTTCAGAGTGTTCTCTTTTTTATTTAACTTAAATTATTTAATTTATTGAATTACCTGGAATGTAAAAACAGATCTGCAGTTTATGTGAACTATTACAACTCTGAACTCTCTCGCAAGCACTTCTCCTAGCTTCAGGGGTGCTCAGCCTTCACTCTGGTCCAGGCCCTGCCCCACTCCACTCCTTCCCTCACCCTTGTTCTCCCCGCTCCCCCTCAGCGCCTCCTGCACACAGCAGAACAGCTGAGCCTGGTGGGTGGGAGGCACTGGGAGGGAGGGAGAGGAGCTGGCGGTCAGTAGGTGCTAAGCATCCACTCATTTTTTTTCCATTGGTGCTCCTGCCCTGGGTGGGTATCAAAGGAGTATTGCAGTTGCTATTCAGGATCAGGCCAGTGGTCTATCTAGTCTAATACTGGCTGTTATCAAAGACAGAATAACAGATGTTTCAAGCAACCTCATTATGACTTTTAGAACAAGCAAGCTGAAGGGGAAGCTTCTTTCTAACCTCTGTCAATTACAGGAGATGTTCTTGTCTGTGTACATATCTAATCCTTTTTTCTTAATCTTGCTAAAATCTTGGCCTTAATGATAGTTGGTGCAAATTCAATAAGAAATAAGGTATTCAAAAGTTTAACAAATGAAGGGGAGCACTGAATATGCTCCTTGCCTGGGGTGCCATTTGCTCTAGTGCTGGCCCTGTCCCCAACCTCTCTGCCCCCCAACAGCTGCTTTGTCTCCACACAACCTTCACGTCAATCAAATAACCCATCCAATAACTCAAAACCACAAAAAGAGAAATTCTCCAACTGCATCACTCCTCCACAGTAAGACTTATCCTCCCAAGTTCAACATCCATGTCCACTGCCTATTACGCAATTCACTGCAAATGTCAGCACGGTGCATATTCCTGCTCTCTTATACCACACTTGCTTCCCCCACCCAGGAAAACACACAACTGCAAACTGTTTCAGCCCACATGCCTCCTAGAAACCAAGCTACCTGAGGTCTTACGTCTAGGCAAACACCTAGTCCCTCAAGGTAGGAGCTGAGCTTGCCTATTTCCTGGTGAGTGTGACGGAGTTTGTCGGTATTTAGTGTATTTGAAATGAAGGCGAAGAGATGATGTTAGCGTGGGCATTTCCTACACTTCTAATGTTGGTGGCCGACACTGGAGGGAACAGCAGCACTTGCACAATATGGCTTATGTGGGATTTACAATAGTGGTTTGAAATGATAAAAGATCAGAGGGTAAGTTGTGGCTTCAATAAAAATCACCAGGCAAAGGTTAACAAATCGCTTTTTCCCATGCATACACCTGTTTGGCGTGTAAGCACCTTGATGCGGGGCCTGGTCTCCCTTTGTCTCTCGTCACAGGGTGATCCGAACCTTTAAGGGGGTTGGGGAGCATCCTCATCTATGTTTAGCCCAGCTCCCCAGATGGAGGGAATGAGTACAAGAGTCATGTGTTGGGGAGCTTGTGCCTAAGAACCAGGCCTGCTAAGGGAGATATAAGGGCAGCCTGTGGTCAGGGAGGAGACTGGGAGAACAGCCAGCGAAGGGCCACTGGGGAGGTTTAGTTAAGTGACACAAGAGAAGACAGGGCAGATTGGGTATGGGGACCTGTAGCAGAAGGTGGATGTGGGCTCCCCCTACGCTGCAACCTTGGGAGCAACTACCCCTGTCACTGTGGGGAAGAAGGAACTGATTGGCGCTTAGGACAAGGGCTAAAGACCCTCCTGGAAGAGGATAGATGACTGAGAGGAAGGTTTGGACCTGGCAAGAGTCTGGGGTGAAAGACAGGTTTTGTGGTTCTTTTGGGATTTTGATTAACTCCAAAAGGAGTTTTCTGACCTGAGCTGGAGGACTAGGTCATCTTAGTGGCCCAATAATTCTGAGAACTGGGGGGGAAGACCGGAGCAAGTTGACCAGAGTGGAGGAATTGAGGCACCAGACTGAAGGAAACTGAGGTAGAGGACCGGTCTGAAACAACACTGCTTCAGGTCCTACTACAATCTCTGAAGCACCTAACACACCGAGGTTCTATATTAAAAATTATAGTTCCATTTTACCAAGCCCCATGTCTCTTAGATAGAAAAATGTTAATACATCCATAAGCATCAACAGAAGAATCTTAAGCCCACATTAATGTGCCCTAGCCAAAAGTTGCTAACCCCAGGAGGATTCAGGAATACTCCCATGTCTTTCTTTTGAAAGACAAACTAATTACCCTTGTCAATTTTAATGCTGCAAGGCTTCAAGCCAATGCAACAGCATTCAAAGTTCATCCATTTGTGCTTTGCAGTCAGTACAGAAGTAATTTAACATTTGTTTTCCTGCTCTTTGATGCCTACTTTATTGTATGACATTCAGGAAATAACACACTATTTTAATCAACAGAACTACATTAAAACTTGATGGCCCATTGCTTAATGGCAAAAATAAGTAATTAGAGCTTCAGCATAAGCAGCAATCAGAAGCAAACTCTGGTGGGATCTCTTCTGTAAACCCAGGAACTGCTAATGCTTGTCAGCATGAGCGTTGTGCCATGAAAGAGGAGGAACTGGCTAAACTACTTTGACTTGATCTGTGCAGTAGACCCACCAGTAATTGGACCTCCATACACTCATAAATAATGTCACACAGTCTGCTTTCATAATGATAGCTCACTGTGAAAGCAGGGAGGCTGCTACCTAGCAAACATTAGACGGCACCTGCCTGGTAGTATTACCGATGTAACAAACAAAGCTGAAAATGAGGTCATTGCCAGGCATCTTTAGTTTATTCAGCTGAAAGTGGAGGAGGTGTTTGGTGGAGAAAACTTTAGACTGAACCTTTCTGCTGCAGATTGCTAGGTACTGTGTCTCAGATTAGCTGATGAGGAGAGCAGATTTTAGAGATTGCATCTGGGAAGAAAATCCTTTTTGAAAAGGCCTAGAATAAACTGGGTAACTTAAAGGAGAGTGAGGAAGAAAGTTCTAGGAAATGAGATCATGTAATCCAGCAGCCATAAATGATTTCATAATCTTTAGCTTCCTTCCATTGTCCTACGTGAAGCTCACCTTCGTGTTTACAGTACCTTTCCTTTAGATAGTGTTTTTATTACTGCAAGCATTAGGAATGAGATGAAAACAATTCTGGTACCTCTAAGGCATATTTGCCCATAGAAAGGACCGTAATTTGCATCCCATTTCTACTGTAACTCCCACATGGCACAGTTCTTTGGGGTTTGAGTGTAGATATGCAGTGCTTAGAAGAGAGATCAGGCCACTGGCCATGTCTCTCCCAGCCTCTCTTCTGCTTCTTCATTTCCATCTCTGGGAGCAGCAAAACGAAGTGCTGAAAGACAAGTGGCAATGTCTTCTGAAGAAATGGAGCCTGGATCTGAGATGGCAGCAGGTGCCTCTGACCCCAGTGTGGTAAAGCCATGAGATTTGGCAAGAACTCTGAAACAGGCAGGAGTAGAGTGTAGAGGAGGAAGGGTGTTAGGTTAGATCATTAATGTGATAGTGTTTCTCAGCAGGGTGTCCGAAGCCTTGGTTAAAATTCTGCCACCAAATTGAAAAGAAGGCAGAGTTACTTACTTAATAGAAAAGCTTTCTCTGTGATATTTAATGCTTCCATAGACTTCAATATAAAATTATATCCTTGCTGTAGGATGGTTTAAAGCTATAATGGATAATGTTAGTCTATAGCTTTTTCTGCATGATAACTATCTAATTCTAATGGTTTCATCCCATAAGACACTTCTGTAAGGGCTGCCTCTGGAGATTACTGCAAAAGCAGAGGCTGCTAGAGGATAACTATCCCAAGGACAATCAATATTTCTAAAGAGCAATGTTTTTGACAATGGAATGGACCAGATTGTCACAAAATTCAAGTTCCTGAACAAGGACCCCCGCTCTCTTTCCCCCCCCCCCCCCCCACCCGATTGCTCTACAAAGTACTCATCCCTACAGCCTCCTCTTTGAATGATACATACTGAACACTACTGTTGGTAACTTCAGTACAGCTTCAGGAATAAAATGTACCTACTTCGGTAGAGAGGCAAAAAAGAAAACCTGAAATCCATGCCCGTGTGATTTATTTCAGAGGATGAGTACTGCTTGTGGGACACAGAGTTTTAGAGCAATTCCCTAGATTTTCAACTCAGCCACTTTGTAGCAACACAAAATTAGAGATGAGTGAATGCCACAGCAAAACTTTCACTGATGTTTGCTTGAATAAAAAATTGGCTTGGCTTGGCTCCACTGGTGTTCGCATTCCATTCTGTATTTTTTTTTTAATAGAAAGCTAACCTAGGTGTGTCACAGAGACCCCCTTGCGACTGTCACCTGACGTGCTGGAATTACCTTTGAGCCCGTTTTCCACTGCCAGGTTGGGACTCCAGAACCCTGCCTTGTTGAGCCAGACACGCTAGTCTGCCGCAATACGAACCAGGTCTGAACCATGCCCCCAAAGCTGCAGTCTTTAACCAAAAACTGCTCAGCAAGTCACCTATCTCCAGCACCCAGACACCCCGCTCTCAGTGAGTTCCCCCCAGCTATTAATCACTTACTCTGGGTTAATTAATAAACAAAAGTGATTTTATTAAGTATAAAAAGTAGGATTTAAGTGGTTTCAAGTAATAACAGACAGAACAAAGTAAGTTGCCAAGCAAAATAAAACAAAACATGCAAGTTTAAGCTTAATACATTTAAGAAACTGAATACAGGTAAATCTCACCCTCAGAGATGTTCCAATAAGTTTCTTTCACAGACTAGACTTCTTCTTAGTCTGGGCCGAATCCTTTCCCCTGGTACAGTTCTTGTTAGTTCCAGCTCAGGTGCTAACTAGGGATTTTCTCATGACTGCAGTCCCTTTGTTCTGTTCTACCCCCTTTTATAGCTTTGGCACATGGCAGGGATCCTTTGTCTCTCTCTGGGTGCCCACCCCTCCTTTTTAAATGGAAAAGCACCAGGTTTAAGATGGATTCCAGTATCAGGTGCCATGGTCACATATCACCGTAAGACCTCATTACCCACAGGCTGGCACACACATGCACAAGAAGGCTTGCAGGTAAATAAACGATCTACATACAACCAATTGTCCTAGTCAATGAGAGCCATCAAGATTCTAAACCCCCATTAATGGCCCACACTTTGCATAGTTACAATAGGACTTCAGAGTAATACTTCATATTTCTAGCTTCAGATACAAGAATGATGCATTCATACAAATCAGATGAACACACTCAGTAGATTATAAGCTTTATAATGATACCTTACAAGAGCCCTTTTGCATAAAGCATATTCTAGTTACATTTTATTTACACTCATAAGCATATTTCCATAAACCTATGGAGTGCAACGTCACACCAGGAAAGGAATGATACCCCAGATCAAAAGACAAAAATGAATATATTTACATAAAGTCTGACTGGTAATGTTCCAATGCTCTCTCAACCCAGGCTGAGTAATTCTTGTTAATTATAGTGGAAACTGCCTTAAAACAGTCCTCCACTACAGATACAACATCTATGAAACTGAACCAATGACCCATGTGACTTATTGTTCCTGAAAGCCTTTTTGCTGTGTGATCAAAAGAAAATGTGGTGTGCTATATTCTTTTCCTCTCCCCCTGCATATGCTGAAGTAACTGGAAGCTAGATATATCTCAGCTCCAATCATTTAGGTGCTTCTCATTTGTGGCTGGCTGAACCCCCAGAGCTGAAATAAATTGCTTACCTGTGTGTGCAGAATGTCTACCAAGCAAGATTCCATCAAATCACTCTGCGAGTTATGATTTAAGATAAGGTCTGTATAATCTAGTTTTAAGTTAATCAGTAAACTGGGTTTTACGGTATTGACTTTTATCTCGTACAATATTTTAGAATAAATTGAAGCAAAATAGAAAACATTTTAGTAATCTTGGACTGAATGTTATACTTTTGAATGGCAAATGGTGAGATCCTTGTTGTGCTTATGATGACCGGACTGATGACCATTTCCATGAATGCAGAATCATTGTATATCTTTGTCTAATGATATCAGCAGGCTGATGGGTAGTCGTCTGATAGCATCAATTTTTGTTTTGAAACCATGTAGAGATCCAAAGATAAATTGATTCCAGTAAAAGTAATAAAATAAAATTAAAATAAATAGTTTAGGAGTTAGTACGCAATAAATGGGGAAAAAACAGTGTTGCTGGAAAAGTATTGAATGAGCTAACCTAGAGAGATGAGGTGATGTAATAAAAATGACAGGAATAGATATGGCTGGATATACCTGAATTTATGATGTTCCCACATGAGTGCAGTTTTTTTGTTTTGTTTTTTACTCTACAGTGTCATGTTCAAAACAGTCTGGTGGGCTTATTTTTAAAAAGAAGCTAGCTTCAAATTATGGAACAGTCCATTAAGTGTAGCCTTAATAGCCTCTTACTGAGATTGCAAAACAACTCTTATAATTGTGTAGGGGATGTGGGGGCGAGAGAGAGAGAGACCTTAATTCTTTGTATTTGAATAATTGGTGGATAACTTTGTAAATTTTTTTTTTCATTTTCCAGGGAGAAATGAAAGGCCTCTAGTTCTTGCTGTTAAGTGTTTGGTTTTTTTCCCAGTGGGACTGGCAGCATCTAGCCCCATGGATCATGAGTATTGTTCATCAGGTGCAGAAGTATTTGACCAGTCTGAACGCTGGAAGAGGCAGTCCATGGAAATGCTTGAGGTGGGAAGAACGCAGCTAACTTGTGTGAATGAGCGCCCTATGCCCGAGTGCTGCTCTCTCCGAGTCCCACATCTCTTGTTAGGGTAGCATGACCTACCACACCGCTGAGGTTGCAGTAACCCAGATGCTACACCAGCCTTTATGCAGAGGCAGGGGGTGTGTGAAAAATAAGACAAGGATAGGGCCTCTACATTTTGCTCATTAGCATTAATCGAAATAGGTGAAAAGGGGAGCTCTCCAGAAGAAAAGAATAATGTACTATAGGCATTTTGATTCAGGGACAGAGTTCTGTTGGCATTGGTGATTGCTGAAAGGCTTCACCATCAAACCTGATTGGGGACATCCTACGGCCCTGAATTGCCTTAATCCGGCTATTCCGAAAGGAAACGAGGGGTCCCCATTGAATGTAGCAATTAATCATTTATGTGCTTAGCATTGTAGTTCAGCTAGTGTGTGGCTAAGTCTTTTCTAATAGCTAATTTAGTGTTCTCCTTGTAGTTTGTTTCAACTCTGTGTTCCTATTGGCTGAGTGTGACTTGGGCAGGTTGTGTTCTTTTCTCACTCGCCCTAGACCCTGAAAGCATACAGTAACTATGCACTGCACATGTGACTAGTCAGTCAAGTGCTGGTTTGAGCTGGACTTTTTTATACTTCAGTCTTCATGAATTTTTTAATTTTTTTAATAGACATTGAGCACTGAAATTCAGAAGATGGCTTAGATGCCACACACTTCAAAAGCTTATAATATTCATGACTAGTTAGAGCATGAACTCCATTTTCAGATGGCCTATTTACATAAATTGTTAACTTTCCACACTGCAAACTGATCACTGGCATCAGAAGAACCAACTGATCTGAAGGCTGCTTACTTGAATTTCAAAATGTTGGCTCTGCTGATGACAGTTTACTTTAGCAGTACTACTGTAAAATTCCAAGTATCCGATCCCAAGGATGGAGACTCAGCAGGGGAGCCAGGTGGCTGGAGGAATGTGTTGAAAGTTTGAGACTCTAATGAGAAGACAAATGTAGGGATATTTAAAGAAGGTACTGAAAGTGATTCCCCAAGTGAAAGTAACTCCCCATAATTTGTCCCCCACAATTTAAACCTCAAAGCATTACCAAGTAAAAGATCCCTTGGATCCCTTGTTAAACTTACAAGCTACTGTCTGTGTAAACCATTGATTGTATCTGTTCTCAGAAAGATACTGGATTGCTATGAGAAACTTGCAAACAAGTTATTTGACTTTGTTCTTTATGCATGCTTTGTACCTAGAAACAGCATAGAAAGACCCCCACCCTCAAAGGGCAGGGAGTTTCAAATAAATTAGTACACACCCCGAAAGTGGTGGAGACAGTATGTCTGCTGATGAATGCTTGGTGTACATGAATGAATGATTAGGGCGGTGCCAGCCTAGGAATTCAATGACCATCGGCTGAAGGCGGCATTAAGTGGGAATGACCAGACAGCCCCTGGAGGGTAAACTGGGATCCACCCGACCATCTCAAAGGATGGGAAAAACAAGGTAACATCTGACAGCACGGAGACATCAGGAATGGGTCATCTGTTGATTGAGTTAGCAACAGCAGGATGAAACAGTTCCCATAGACTGACATAGGAATAAATCCCTATAAGAATGGTGTCAGGGTTCCCTCTCCACTCTAAACTCTAGGGTAAAGACATGGGGACCCACATGAAGAGCTCCTAAGCTTATTTTTACCAGCTTAGGTTAAAACCCCCAAGGTACAAAATTCCCTGCACCCTGAGAAATGCTTCTTCCACTGCCACTATCAAGTGTTCTAAACAGGAATCCAGGAAAGGGGACCACTTGAAGTCCCTTTCCCCCAAAATATCCTCTCAAGCCCGTACCCCCCCCTTCCTGGGAAGCTTGAGACTAATCTCCTAACCAGTTGGTTACACAGTGATCTAAAAAACCCCACCCCCGGGGTTTTTAACACCATAGAAAACAGTCAGCTTCTTAAAAGAAGGATTTTATTAAAACAAAGAAGGTAAAATCCGCTCTGTAAAATCAGGATGGTAACTAATTTACAGGGTGCTCAATTTCCAAACTCAGAGAGATTTCCCCTCTGGACAAACCCTTAAAGTTACAGGGGGAAAAAAAGGAATAACCCCTCCCTCTAACACAGGGAACGCACACCAAGCAAAATAAACAGAAATCTACTCGCTATGATGACTAGACTTACTTTAGACAAGTGAGGATTTGATGAAAAGATGACTGGTTCCTTTTTACTCCAAGATCACTCTGAGTCTGACAAAGACCCACACACAAAGCTTTCCCCCTCCCAAGATTTGAAAGTATCTTGTCCCCCCATTGGTCAGATGCCAGCCAGGTCAGGTGTCAGTCTGGCTACCTGCATTTCTTAACCCTTTACTGGTAAGAGGATTTTATCTGCATCAGACCCTCTTCCCCCTTCCCTTTATATTTATGACAAATGGCCTCTAAAGACTGCGGACTTTGAGTCTGGTTCTGCTACCACCCTCCAGGAGCATCAGATGAATCTGACAAGGACTCGGCTCCACCCTCATGCTCATGCCAAGTTACTGGCCAAGTAACCTGGGCAACTTCTAGGCTGGTAACTATGACATCTATGCAGAACCCGTGTGTGTGTATATGAATGAATGTGAAACTGAATGAAATGTTATTGCTATAACTGACTGCTTACTATGATTCTTTTTGTATTCACAATAAATGTGATATTTTTGTCTTATCCCCTTTAATAAGATCCTGCTGGTTTTTATTTTATTGGTATAATACAAAGATTAGGCAGCCCTGACTGGCTGGCCAGTGGTTTATGTAAATATCCATTTAGCTTCTAATGGAAAGGTTTCTGTGTCATAAAGATAATCATACCTATTGGCAATGAGTGCACAAGTCAAGGACTGAATGGAGTGGTGCTGGAATTTGCTGAGGAAATTATCTGGCCTCTGTTATGCATGAGGTCTAACTAGATAATCATAATGGTCCCTGCTGGCCTTAAAATCTATTCATGAACTTCTCTCTGCATGCAGGTCCCTTCAGGCCAAGGTTGAGACATGTTCCGCTGCTGGGTCCATGTTCTACTTTGTGGATAAATATTGTGTGTTTTCTTAATCTGGCAGCTTTAGCCAGCACTAAATGTACTTAATGTTCTTTTAAATGGCTTTGTCAAGAA
Organism: Chelydra serpentina; assembly: GCA_037349315.1. Classification (NCBI taxonomy): domain Eukaryota; kingdom Metazoa; phylum Chordata; order Testudines; family Chelydridae; genus Chelydra; species Chelydra serpentina. The sequence continues at coordinate 55,311,346 of JBAIAC010000010.1, forward strand.
ATTACAAAAGCAGAAAAGCTATAAACGTAAAACAGAAGTAAGTAGCAATGCCCAAGCCACTCAGAGGATGGAAGTTTCAGACACTACTTTGTTACAACAGGAGATTGCAATAATAATTTAAAATAAATTCACCCTTGGCACTCAATATTAAAGTAGCAAAGGTGAAGAGCTCCCTAATGAAATGTCTCTTAACTGATGGAAACTCAATTAGATAAACTTGACTCTTCTTTATAAAAGGTGTAGAGAGATCACGTCAAATTCCTCTGAAATTTATAATCACCAGAATGGCATTAGGGGATTTGGTGGCTCCATAGAGGGCACCTTGTTGGACTCTTGAATATTTCATTGGGTTTCTTTGAGAGGGTGGGGGGGGAAGTTATCTCAGACTCGGTTGGAGGGGGAGGGTCCCTATATTGCGTGGATAAATCAACCTCCGTCACAAATTGATGACCCTCAGGGTAGAATCTTATAATATTAATATTAATAATTTTTACAGTCCAATGTGGACTTCTCCTAGATTAACTGATTTTTAGGTTGCATCATTGAAAAGGAAATGTAGAAAATGAGTCTCAGTTAACCTCTTATTTGACCTATAGCCACAAATGATGTACAGTATGCTGTTGGAAAGATAATTTCCCCTAGACTTGCAATAAGACTCTGATAGGTTTTAGTGTCATGATAGCTTGGGTACTACAGACCCCTTGGACTGAAACTTCCACTGGCTTTGTACAGGGCTGGCTCTAGGATTTTTGCCACCCCAAGCAAAAACAATTTTGGCCACGCCCCCCCCCCCATTTTTTTTCTTACCCGCCCCTGGCCCCGCCTCAACTCCGCCCCTTCCCCGAATCCGCAGCCCTGCCTCCTCCCCTCGGGCTTTCAAGCCTAGGAGGGAGGGAAGGAGGGGGAGAAGCGGCACGTGCGCCGCGACCACTCGGGATCTCCCACTCCCTCCCAGGCTTTCAAACCTGGGAGGGAGGGGGAGCAGCGGCATGCGAATCAGCTGTTTCATGCGCCGTGGCGGTGAGCTAGGGTGGCCAGGGCACATTTTTAGGGGCGGCATGGCCGGTGCCGGCCATGCCGCCCCCAGAAATGTACCGGCCCAAGCACCAGCTTGTTTTGCTGGTGGCTAGAGCCAGCCCTGGCTTTGTACCACTGAGCCAAAAATGGCTCGCTTACTGAAGCACAGAGGATATATAAAATGATGCTATTAAACAGTTTCCGGAGGAACCATTGTGAAAAGTAGAAAAGGCAAATTTAGATGTGAAACAGACTGAGGAAACTCAGCATTGGCTTTTGGTTTGCCTTTTGTAAATCAGTGATTAGTTTGCATTTCTTTCTGGTGAGGTGGGAGGAGAGACAGTGTTGCTATATCAAGATAATCTGGGACATCTCTTTTTACCATAGAAAAATCATTTTCAGCTACAACAGCAAGTGTTTGCTCTATAGTCTTTGGGTTTAGCTGTTGCCATCATGTATCTGAGAATGTCACATGGAGCAGCCTGCTGTGACTGAACACTTTTTTGGAGTTTTTCAGTATTAAGTGGTATTTCTCCATTAAATAAGGTACTAGTGGAAGTATTTCTTATTCCCTAATAATATACTGTTTGGATAGCAAATAGAGGACTGTCTATAGGAAGACTCTCTTCTGTTTTCCTTCCATTCCATTTTCAGTGTTCTATTTCTGACTTGATCTATCATTTACTTGATACAATTATGAAACATATGAATACTTTAAAAGGAGACAACATGTGTCAGGGTTCCCTCCCCACTCTAAACTCTAGGGTAAAGACGTGGGGACCCGCATTCAGAGCCCCTAAGCTTATTTTTACCAGCTTAGGTTAAATCCCCCAAGGTACAAAATTCCCTGTACCCTGAGAAATGCTTCTTTCGCTGCCACCATCAAGTATCTAACAGGAATCCAGGAAAGGAATCACTTGAACTTCCCTCCCTCCCAAAATACCCCCTCAAGCCGTACACCCCTTTTCCTGGGGAAGCTTGAGAACAATCTCCCAACCAATTGGTTACACAGTGATCTAAAAACCCACCCCCTGGGTTTTAACACCATAGAAAACAGTCAGCTTCTTAAAAGAAGGATTTTATTAAAAATAAAGAAGGTAAAATCGTCTCTGTAAAATCAGGATGGTAACTATTTTACAGGACACTTAATTTCCAAACTCAGAGAGATTTCCCCCTCTGTACAAAACCTTAAAGTTACAGAAAACCATGAATAGCCCCCCCCCCCTTGCCCCTTCTAACACAGGGAATACCCCAAGCAAAATTAAACAGAAATCTATACGCTATGCTATCTAAACTTACTTCAGAAAAGGGAGGTTTGATTTTCTGCAGGTTCCTTCTGTCTTCCAAGATCACTCTGACCCAGACAAAGACACACACTAAAACCTTCCCCCCTCCCAAAGTTTGAAAGTATCTTGTCCCCTTATTGGTCAGATGCCAGCCAGGTCAGGTGTCAGTCTGGCTACCTGCATTTCTTAACCCTTTACTGGAAAGAGGATTTTATAGCACTGCATCAGACCCTCTCCCCCTTCCCTTCATATTTATGACAGCATGGTTCAGTGACAAGAGCCATGGACAAGAAGTCAGTGAATCAACAGTAGATCTGGGAATGAAAGCTATGACTCTGAAAAAATTACAGCCTCTCTGCCTCAGTGTCCCCATCTGTAATCAAGCTTAGCCACTTTTGTAAAGTATTTTGGCTGAAACACTGTGTCTATTTGTTTCCATGACAAAACTCCCATTGACTTAATGGGGCCAGGACTTCACCCTTTGTGATGTACAGATGAAATACACTACCTAAACTATTGCTCTTGATTAATAGTAGAGAGCATCCTGTTTGCAAAACATATAAACACTCATGGCTTGATAGGACCTCCTTGTGATGGTGCACCCCATAAGATTTTATGAGGAGATGCTTATAAATGTATATATGACATAACTGGAATATTTGTTTTATATTTATATTTATTTTATGCTATATCGGCCATGTAATATATCTCTGTAAAGGTTATGATCTACTGAATCTATTCCTCCTATTTGTATGCATGTATCACTTTTGTAGTTGAAGTTATGAATATTGGCTGTATATTTGCTTGATTTCTAAAGAGTCTTAGTAAAAAGATTTGGTCAGTGTCTTGAGAAAGGAATGTGCAGGTATGTGCCCAATCAAGAAGCACTTAACAGACAATAGAACTTGGAGACACCAATCCACATCTGAGCTTTCCCAGGAATGTGGCTTGGCTGGTAAGGAACTCAGTTGTGCACGGACATGTGACTTGCCCATGTGACCCCAAAACTCCATTTTGTAACTGGATGCTACACAGGGAGAGGGAGAGGTGTCCACCCAGAGGAGAGAGTCCATAAAAATCCCTGGGAGATCCCTCCATTTTGTCTTCAGCTGGCTTAAGAGAGAGCCTCTCCACCCCCAAGGATACCTACAAGAAACTGGAACAAAGGGCAGTGACTAAAGGGGGTGTGAGTGATTGCTGGACCCAGGCTAGAGGGAGTCTGGTTTGTAAAAGGAGGCTCACTGGTGAGGTTTTTATCTGTATTCATTTTTATCACTGTATTAGAGATAGTTTTGTGTGTTTTTTATTTTATTTTATTTAGTAATTCACTTTGCTCTGTCTGTTACTACTTGGAACCAATTAAATCCTACCTTCTGCATTTAATAAAATCACTTTTTACTTATTAATTAACCTGGAGTACGTGTTAGTACCTGTGGGGGGTGGGCAAACAGCTGTGCATATCTCTCTATCAGTGTTATAGAGGGAGAACAATCTATGAGTTTACCCTGTATAAGCTTTATACAGGGTAAAATGGATTATCTAGGGTTTGGACCCCATTGGGAGTTGACCATCTGAGTGCTAAAGGCAGGAACACTTCTTAACCTGTTTCCAGATAATCCTACAGTTGTTAGGGGACGTGGTTCAGACCTGAGTCTGGGTTTGGAGTAGGCTAGCGGGTCTGGCTCAAACCAGGCAGGGCTCTGGAGTCCTAAGCTGCAAAGGGCAGGAAAGCAGAGGCAGAAGTAGTTTTGGCACATCAGTTGGCAGCCCCCAGGGGGTTTCTGTGATAGCAACACATTTTTAGTCCTTAAGAGGAGCTGTCAACTAGAGCCAGTAGTCACAAATGCCAGGAACAGCAGGTCACGTCACTGATAACATTTTGTAATACATAACTGACTTTTCTGCACTTCTCCAGTTTTGCATGCAAGAACAGTGCCTGAAGTCACACAGCTTTCTCCTGAGAAGCCTGGTAACAGCCCTCTTCATTCACAGATCTATCACTTTGCAAAGGAGGGTAAGCATTTATTTTTCCCATTTTACAGATAGAAAAACTGAGGCCAAGAGGTTGAATGACTTGCCCACAGGGAGAACTGAGAATAGAACCCAGGTCTTCTGACTCTTAGGGCATGAGACTATCTACTGAATCTTACTGCCTCCCATATTAATACACCACTGCTAATGCCCAAATTAGCACTGTTTGTAGATATACCAAGTATTTTATAAGTCCCTGACAAAGTGCTATATATGTAAAGTACTCTTTTTTTTTTTGTTTGTTTGTTTCATCTAGTCAGCTCAATGTGACCTTTCTTACCAAGCTATGACTTGTCTCAGCAAATTAGACTCTGAGTGGTAGGCTTATGAATAAGAATTTTCTGATGTATTTTTTTCTGCGCTAGCAATCAATAAGGGTCACAAATTGGGCAAAGTAACACCAGCTTGTTATTCAGCCTTTCCCTGTTCATTAAAAATGCTATTATACATACCTCAATCCAGATTCTCCCATGATAATAGAAGGCATTGCTCTGTAAAATATAAGCAATAAAGAAACCCCAAACCCTTTAAAAATCAGTATATTCACACTAACCATCTGTACATCACAGGACCTAAAAGATGTTTGGCGGCAGCATCTCAACTTGCTCTTCCATCCCTTTCTGCATTCTACATGGAATCTTGGAAATATGCCACGAGTGACACTGTGGGTCCATCCAGTGCAGACAGAGGTCACTGGAAAAATTAGTAACAAAGAACTGCAGATCTGTTATCATAATCTTTCTTCTTATAGCACCTGAGTAAAGAAATGTGGCTTCTTTGCCATGCTCTGAGTGTTGAATGGCACTGATATACTTGGTACACCCTGGCTGGCCACTTCTCTGATAACTACTTCACATGCCAACCATAGGCCTAATACTTTCTTTCAGTATCTGGAGGGTCAGTTTCGTCTTTCAATAACCTTTAATTCTGGTCTGCTGTATGGATTTCAAGGGTGGGTAGCTATGGATATTTTATTTCCAGTGTTTTTCGCTTACATGTAAAAACAATAGTGCACGCAGAAGTATAAGGAAACTTATTTCCTTGATAGTGTCAAAATTTCCTCCATAAAGTTGGGTGACTTCACATTGTTCCTATACAGCTCAAGCAAAATGCTATAGTATGGAGCTAATTAAAACAGATAGGTCTGTATCAGAATGAATTTCATTTATTAAATGATGGCAAAGTGGAATCTAAAGTTTTAAAATGTCAAGATTCTTTTGAAAGTGAACCTGTCTTCTGGCTTTTAGTGGCATTTTGCCATTTGTCCTTTGAGTAAAACAATTAGTCTACTAACACTTTGAAAATCTTTCATGAGAACAGAGCAATGGAGCAAAATGCTTCTGCAGTCAGATCTCTGCTTTCTAATGATAAATTGCTCCTGGCTCCATGCACTGAGTTCACAAAGTTGATAACACTTTTTTTTTTAATTGGTACTATCTAGAAAATGACTCCTCTTTATAACAATATTTTAGCAAATAGAGACTGGTAAGAGAGCCCTGACTGCATTACAATAAGAGTGTAAGAAAGTTGGAGAACCTGGAAAAGGAAGCTTGCTATAACCTGGTCATCTATATTACAGCAAAGTATAACTTGAAGACTGAGCCTGCAAATGTATACTACATGGTGTAGTGCTCAGTAATGAATAGTCCGACAGTGTTCTCATCCAAACTTCGGTGAATATACATGTTCATTGCATACTTGGCTATAAAGGTTTTTCGTGGTGGATAGGGGCCTAGTCCTGCACTGATTACCAGATAAAAATGCTTTCAGCAGGCTGTAAGAACAATAGTATGATTATTATGCAATGATATGCCACAGCTAGAGTAGGGCAGAGTAGAAAGTAGTTGCCCATGACAGATGGAACAAGTGTTTCACTTGTGTGCCTTGTCTGAAGCCCGAGCATCACTGCCTGGGGCTGACATGTAACCTAATTTAGATTTGCAGGGCCTCTTGTGCTGTGGGGCCCCAGGACAGGTGCCCTGTTTCCCGTCTCCTAACTCTGGCCCTCCACTTGCAACCCACTAAAACCATCCTGCAACCCCCATGGGAGTTGCAACCACCAGGTTGAGAAACGGTCTAGATAAGTTGAGTACTCCCTGGTGTCTGTTACAGCTGTCCCCCTGCTGCATTCCCTTTTCCTCTCTCCTTTCTGTTGGTCCTGTGTGGCCGCCCCTCCCGGCCATTGTGCTAACTAAAGTCATAGCCCTATTCATAGGAATGGCTTGTACAGACTGACTGGAGCCATTGCTCTGCCTAGGGAGGGGGCTTCTTGGTTTGGTTCCTTTGTTCAGGCCCGGGATCGGTGTAGGAGGCGCTGTCCAGGTATGCAAGACCTAAAGTGGCCACATAGCTGAGCACATGAGTCATACCTGTGGCTCAGAACATGCCCAGGCATGCCTATGCTTACCTGTAGTTTTCCCTGCCTTCTCTCCTCCCCTGTATCCAGAGAAGCCAATCAAAAGTACTGGTGGGAAACTGCCTAAGTTTGCCTTTAAAACCAGACATTTTCTGATCAGACCCCTGGAGAAGGTCCTTGCTCTGCCACCTGGTCTGATCAGCTAGGGGTCTTTGGGGGTCCCTCTCCCTGCTCTCGTTTGTTTTTGAGCGTACCCCCGTTTTAAACTCCCCTCCCACGAACAACGAATTTGTGCCTGGAGATCTCCTGATTATTGTAAGCGAATCGAGTCTTCTCTCCATCCTCCGATGCTACTGCCGTTCCTGTCTCTGTGCTTGCTGCTGTCTTGGGGATTGGTAAGAAAAAACCTCTTGCACACTCCCCTTGTTTTAACTGCTGGCTTTCTTTCCCCAGCAGGCAGACCCAAGCTAACTCCTTGGTCTGTATCTGTAATCTGCTTTTAGCTCCACAGCAGCGCCTTTGCTGCTAGAAATAAAACTGCTGCAGCCACCAATAGTTAAACCCCCCCACCCCCCCACCCCTTGGAGCTGTATCCTGGGCACACACCACTCTGCCCTCTGGAACTACCCCTAGTATAAGGTGCACCATTAGTTTTAGTCTTTAGTCTAGATAAATTGTAATTTCATTTTGCATAGCTGTGGTTAAGTTAGCTTCTCTGTAAGTAAGTCGTTGCATTGTGTTCTGTTACTTGCTCACTTGTGTAATCTTGGTTAAGATAGATCATGGATAAGATTTTGCTGTGTTCTGTATAAACCCCCCCAATCTCATTTTTCTCTCTCTCTCTCTCTTTTAATCCCTTCCACCACGTGCTCAACCTTCCCGCCTCCTATAGCTGCCTAACCTCAATTGTCTAGCATAAAAAACCCATTGGTTACTTTTTTCTCTCTAACACACCTCACATGTTACATTTATACCACTGTGACCCATTTTTACCTAGAGTTGTTGGTTATTTAACACATTTTACCCATAACTGTTAGTTGGTTATATGCTGCTGTGACACACCCTTTACATAGAAATTGTTAGCTACCTGTTACATTTATACTTCAGTGTTAATTGGTTACCAACTGTATTGTACCCCACTATTGAAACCCCCTATCCTGTTTACTAAAAGAAACCCCTCCCCAATTGTGTACCTTAACAAAACCCATACCCCTCACTATTGAATTTTTCCCTGTTTTTATATTTTCTTAATAAAGTTTATTTTGCACCCCACTAGTGCAGTAATTGTCCCCCAAGATCCCCTACCTGCTGGCAGGGACACCTGGAAGACCTCTTTGTACCCCAGGGGTATTTGTACCCATGGTTGAGAAACACTGGGTTAGAGCAAAAGTCATAAGCAGTATGTGAAGACAGTTAAGTTATTAGTAACTTCAAGCATTTGGGAGTTTAGCTTCTAGTAGTATAAAAATCTGGTTTTACAAAGTGAAAACACTTTCAATTACAATTTGTCAGTTTCTTAGGGCAACAATACTCTTGCCTTCCCAAATGGGTTCCCTACTGTCATCCAAAGAAGATCCACATATAGAAGCGGATGAGGAAAGTTTGCAAGGAAAGTTTAGTCAATTATTCTCATTATTTTGTTGTACAAAATAGAGAATCAGACTCACACTTTGGCTACAGCTGTTTGTGATCCAGAGATAGAAGCTTGCTGTCTTCAGGAAGAGGTTTGCTCTTTGGAAGCAATGCTTTCAGGAAAGAGCTGCTTCTTTCCTTTGTCTTCTCTGTGGATTATAGAACTCAGACAAACATCAATGTGTAAAGCAGTTCCTTCCGCCCCCCCAAAAGAAGCTATCCTTTGTTGGTTGTGGCAAGGACTTAAAATCTCTCTGTATAGAAGAAAGTAGCTTTGGCGAGCTTGTTCTTCCCAAGTAATATGTTGTGTATGTTCAGTATTTTATGGGCATTTTTTCCAGTTAGTTGTATTGGAGGGTCCAAACTATTCCAAAATGGTAGTCCTAAAGCTCTTGTCATCTCTTGATCTGGTTTGACACTATCTTTGGTATTAGTCATCCACTGGTTGCATTTGTAAATCAGCTGGTGAAATGAAATATCTGCATCCTTTCCTGAACTCTGTAGGTGGCATCTAAATCTGACAGATGCTTAGTCTTTAGGTGTAGACATTTGGACTCTGGCAGGAGCTTGAGCTCTGGGACCCTGTTGGGAGCGGGAGGGAGGATCTCTCCTCACAGCCCTGGTTGTATACACCTTTACCTATTGTTAGCAGAAAGGGAGTTTTGTTTCGAAATCCTTTACTGATCACATAGCTTCAAAGGATTCCTAGGAGAATAGTCAGTCTTTCTAACCAGATGGTGCTGATTAGCAACTAAGCTGTATTCACGCTCAATATCACCCTGGTGGGTGCATGCATAACCTATTAGGCTAGAATGAGTTGAATCTCTTAAATGTTCAGAATGATTGTAATGAGATATTGAATCACAAGCACAGGTTGAAAGTATAAAATCTTTAATAAAACAAATCACATTGCAATATTTTCCCCAAGACATCAGGATTTAAAGTCAAGTAATATTTGTCTGCATATTGTTTTGATAAAATAAATGGTGCTTATTGAATAAGCTTTAATTTTAATTGAATTCTCTTGCCAATTCTTGATTTGTTCTGTTTCTATTAAACATTCAAAGGGCTTTTTTTTTTTTTTTTTTTTTTTTTGGTTATGGTTCTATGCTCTTACTAGAACAATTACTGTTACTTTGGGATTAACTACTGACCATGACAGAATAATGAACTAAGTAGGGAAATCTAAGAGATACTTCTTAAATATCAAGAAGGCTTATATATTTCCTAAAATGAGCAGAATTCCCCAATCAAGGAGGGAGGGGGAAAAAAATCTTGATTTATGGTCTGTTTCAGTGGCAACATTTCTATGCATCTATCTGGCTTCTTGTCAAATCTTACATTTGTCAAAAATTACCCAAAATTTTCCCTTTGATTTTGATCATTCTAGAGAATTTTATTAAACACAACTACTGTGGGAGGGGGGGGAAGAGAAGAGAACAAGTGCTATCAAAGAGGAAGCGCTAGAGAATTTTACTGTGGTTGGGTATGGTTGATTGTATCTTTATTTTTATCTTTGCTTATGATAAACTATCCTAAAAATAGAAGACATTTTGTATGCCAAATGTCAGGATGATGATTTTCTGGTAGTTATCAACTTCATTGCAAGCCTGCAGGAAGATAGATTTGGTATTGCTTATTCATCTTCCCCTCAGGAACTGGAGAGGACTCCTATACAAGGTTATACTTTTTCTCTGTTTTGAAGATATATTAGTACACTGTAACTTTAACCTTATCTGCTTTTCCTAAAGGAGTAGGTATGCTGTAGTTCTCACTATAAATACAAAAACAAAAAGGTCACTGTTTAAGAATGGGACCTTCTCACTCAGGTGATCTGCTTCTTGTGTGTATGCAGGGCCTGATTTTTCTAAAAATTGCAGCCACCCACATTCTGTTAAACTCAAGGAAGAGGCAGCTGCACTGCATTCTGGAAATCCAGGCCCTCAAATATTTTTATTTTACTGATTAAAAATAAGTCTTAATTGCTTCTCACCCTGTAGAGCTGACAGAGCTCTGGGAGAATAAGCTGGATTCAATTATGCATCAACTAGAATAAACTGAACTTTTAACCAAGTTCCAGTTTCTGAGCTGAGCCAAATTCTTCCCTCAGCTGTACCTGTGCAATTCCCCATGTAAAATCATGTGTGGGTGCATCAACATAACTGAGGGCAGAACCTGATCTGCAGACTTATTCCTCGTGAAGCAGAAGAGGAGCCCAGAGTGAATCTGCAGGGTTGACTACAATGTTTCCCCTAAGCTGCACGTGCAGAGCCATGCTCTTTGCTTGAGGCAGGAGAAAGGAGCTTCAGGGCTCCACTTCCTAGCTAGGTGTTGAGAGATCTCTGGCTCTATTTCTCCGCTCACTGTTCCTCAAAGCCATTGGAAAGAGAGAAGTCCCCCTCTCCTGGCCATGGGCAGGAGAATGGGAAGCCCCGGAGTTCTCTCCCCGAGCCAGATTGTGAAGACATTTTCTAGAGGAGTAACCTGGGCTAGCAGAGGAATAAAACTATGATTCATTTACTCCCTTAGCAACCACTATCCTTAACCGTATAAGCAGAGGAATATTGATTAGAAGCAGGGAGGTCTTGTTACTAAGGCATCAGTGAGACCACTATTGGAATATTGTGTCCAGTTCTGGGGTCCACACTTTAAAAAAGGAGGTTGACAGATTGAAGAGGATTCAGACGGGAGCTACAAGAACACTTGCATTACAATGTGGCTAAAGAGGCTCAGTCTATTTAGTTTATCCAAGAGAAGGTTACGTGATTTGATCTATCACAAATGCCTACATGGGGAGAAGAGTTTGGATAATAGATGGCTCTTTAATTTAGCAGACTGAGGCATAACAAGAGCCAATGGTTGGAAGCTGAAGCTAGACAAATTCAGACTAGAAATAAGCTAATATTTTAACAGTGAGGTAATCAAACATTGGACCAATTTACCTAAGAATGTGGTGGCTTTTCTCACTGGATATCTTTATAAAAAGAGATGTTCTAGCTCACCCAGAAGTTATTGGTTTGATGCCGGGATCACGGTGTGAAATTCTATGTCCTGTGTTACGGAGGAGGTCAGACTAAGTGATCATAATGGTCCCTCTAGCCTTAAAATCTGTGAAAAAGCCCCGTGGATGGTGACTTGCAGTAAATAAATAATCTGGCCTACAACTGTCAAGCCTGAAATGTGGTGATGTAGGTTCCTCATAAGCATGTTGGTGGCTCTTCAGTTTTGAGAGTCAGGAACAGTCATGTGTATGTAGCGGCTTCTCCACAGATCACAAAGCTTCTGTCTAGCTATCTCATACCTGTTCCTCACCATAACTCCAACACAAAGTGCTCAGCGCTATGTCTCTCTCTGCAAAGAAGACTTTCAAGGAGAAGATGGAATGCAATGGCCTGCTAATGGACTAATTTTGTTTTCTCTCTATAGGTAGGCTATATTGGGAAGATACTTATTAGAGTGCTATGACTACATATCTGCTCCTACTTAAAAACAGTTGGTGTCCAAACCATTTTCATACAAAATGTTCTTTTTTTCCTAAAATGCTATGGGAGTGAGTCCTGTATTCAAAAAATTTTTTGTTTTCCTATTGTGTGAATAGAGGTGGGGAGAAAATAATAAAGGGTGGTAATGCAGCTTTGCTTGATATTATGGCTACAGATCACAGCTGCTTGTCACACAAATCCATACACAGCATTATTGACATAATGCAGCCCCTTCATTAGAACTGCTATGTTTTCAAAGGAAACCAAAACACTGAGCTCACGGCTATTAGAGATGACCTCAGCTGATCTTTTCTTTGCTAGTTTTTCTTAAATTCTTGTTCTCATTTACTATTAATAACTTCTAGCAGTGCCTTCAGGCCCCAGCCCCATTGTGGTAAGCGCTGTTTAAACACAGCAAAAATGGTCCCTACTGTGTTGCTTAGATACCCTCTTAAAATAAAATTATAGCTCTTACCTGACTTGTTTGTTATCTAACAATCATTTGAAGAATCAATTTTAGCTGGTCCCTTACAGAGCACAAGCCAGATAGGTTTTTGCTTAGTTTATACTGATCCAATTTATTAGTGAATGTTGGAACACTGTATAAACCTAAGTTCAACTCCTTATTCTGGTAGGTGTGGCTTGTTAACATCATCCTTGTTCTGAGGGATGTGGGAGTAGTTCTCTAGGGAAAAGGAACTAGGGAGCTAACACTGGTGTTCCTGGAGGGAAAGGCTAGGGGCTGCCAACTTCGGAGACGAAGCTGAGGCTGAAGCTGGTGATAGTGGTTTTGACACCAATAATGACAGCTAAGGAAGGAGATCAATTTGGATACTCCTTGGTAACTCAAGTCTCTGTATTCTGTTGAGGATGGAGTAGGGACTCAGTCTGTTTAAAGGCCATATTTTGGCTTTGGATACACTTGCATCATCCTTAATTGCTTTCCATGGAAGTTGAATGTATAGCTCTGAAGTCAGAATAGGGCCCTGAATTAGTCAGTACCCAGTTGAGTGTGGTCCTGAACTGCGTCTAGTGTACTTGCCTGGTCTCTGGTCACTTTCTATAGCTGCAGTAGCAGATCAGAAACATTATAGAATCATAAGCTTATTATAAATATAAATATAATTTAAATCAACTTCTATACCAAATGACTGGAGAATAGCTAATTTGATGCCAATTTTAAAAAAGGGCTCCAGAGGTGGTCCTGGCAATTACAGGCCTATTCAACATATTTATAAATGATCTGAAAAAAGGGGTAAACAGTGAGGTGGCAAAATTTGCAAATGATACAAAACTACTCAAGATAGTGAAGTCCCAGGCAGACCGCGAACAGCTACAAAAGGATTGCCTCAAAACTGGATGACTGGGCAACAAAATGGCAGATGAAATTCAATGTTGATAAATGCAAAGGAATTCACATTGGAAAACATAATCCTTTGTGTGTAATTTAGACTCCACTAGACAAATTAGTGGTCTAAATTAGCTATAACCACTCAAGAAAGAGATCTTGGAATCATTGTGGATAGTTCTTTGAAAACACTCAATGTCCAGCGGCAGTCAAATAGCAAACAGAATGTTGGGAATCATTAGGAAAATGATAGATAATAAGACAGAAAATATCATATTGCCTCTATATAAATCCATGGTACACCCACATCTTGGATACTGCATGCAGATGTGGTCGCCTCATCTCAAAAAAGATATATTGGAATTGGAAAGGTTCAGAAAAGGTCAGCAAAAATTATTAGGGGTATGCAACAGCTTCTACATGAGGAGAGATGAATAAGACTAGGACTTTTCAGCTTGGAAAAGAGATGAGTAAGTGGGGATATGTTTGAGGTCTATAAAATCATGAGTGGTGTGGAGAAAGTAAATAAGGAAATGTTATTTACTCCTCATAACACAAGAACTAGGGGTCACCAAATGAAATTAATAGGCAACAGGATTTAAAACAAAAGGAAGGATGCTAAATTTAATTAAAAGCAGCCCAGTGAATCATGTGCTTCCAATCTAATGACTTCTGAAGATTGTCGATAAATAGCACCCGCAGACTCATTGGGAGGTTTGTAAGAAGAAGGAGAGAGTAGTGTTGCATTCCTTACGGAGTCATGTTTTTTTTAAAAGATCCAGATTGTAGCCTGAGCCCAATCAGAGGCGTCAACTCCGTGGGTGCTCTGGGGCTGGAGCACCCATGGGGAAAAATTAGTGGGTGCTCTGCACCCACTGGTAGCCAAGCTCCCCGCCCCACCTCACCACCTCCTCCTTCCCTGAGCATGCTGCGTCCCTGCTCCTTCGCCTACTTCCAGGGCTTGCCGCCGCCAAACAGCTGTAGCAAGCTCCGGGAGGGAGGGGAGAGAATCAGGAATGTGGCGTGCTCAGGGGAGGAGATGGGGCCGGGGCAGGGATTTGGGGAAGGGGTTGGAATATGGGTGGCAGAGGGTGGAGTTGGGGCAAGGACTTTGGGGAAGGGGTTGGAATGACTGCTGGAGGGGGCGGGGCAGGGGCGGAGTCAGGGCGGAGCTGGGGCAGTGGCCGGGGGGGGGGGTCGAGCACCCACTGGCGCCAGTAGAAGTTGTCGCCTAGGAGCCCGATAACAGAGTCTGTTAGAAATTTTTTTTTACTCTCTGGTATAGCAAATATCAGAAAATGCAGCAGCTAGTGAAGTCAATGCCAAAAGACATTGTTGGCCATAGTTTTCCTGAACTTCTTCTCAAATGTAAGACTTCCAACAATAGAGAAGAGATTCCAAGAAACTGGCTGACAGCACTCCAAACAAACCAATCAAGCACTGTAATGCTTTCCATGAGTGCTATTTTCTGAAGGGGAAGACAAACATACACAGACAATGAGGTTCAAAACCAAATATTAACAAAAGCTGCAAGATGGAGAGCAATATTGGAACCAATGTTGGATGTTACCTTACATCTTGCTTCAAGATGCTTAACATTCCAAGGAGAAGATGATCTGATTGGTGATCCACTTACAAGTTACTCTGTTGTAATGAGTGACTAATTGGTTAAAGTCAAACAGAAACAGATGGAGAGTAGAACAATGCAAGGAGTCAGAATGAATGAATTACATGGGGAAAGCATGTAAACTGTCATTCTTGTGGAGAGAAAAAACTATCTGTTCTATCATGTGACGCTATTCCTGTTGCCTCTCACCATGAAAACACCTTTAGGTTTGCAGTTCAGGACCAAAATAGTGGTGCATTTGATATTCAAGAAGTATTTGAATTCATCAGCTTTGGGGAACAGATAGCTAAAATGCTAATTGACAGTGTGAAGGGCCATACGTGCTACTTGACTGTCGAGGTCAAGGTAAGGATTTGATAATGGATCTAAGAAGTCATGAAAATTAAAAAGCGTTCAGGCCTGCATTATGTCCAAAAATAAACTTGATGAGTATTGTTAAGAGCAGTTAGCATGAGTACCCCCATGCAGACTCCATTTTGGTATTGCTGCTTCCTTAGCTAGTAATGAGCACATCATGTAATACAGGGAAGGCCGGGTGCCCCCAGGAGAGGGCGACATCTGGACTCAGCATAAGATAAGGGGAATAATAGACACAGGAATTAGCTGCAGTTGCAAGGCCGAGCAAGTTACAATCTCCGCATGCTTACGCAGGAGGGGCAGCTCTGGGGAATTGGTAACAGATATGGGGAAAGTCTGTTAATTGGCTACAACGCTGAATGTACGCAACTAATACACCTTGCTGAAAGTATATAAGCTCTGTACACCCCCTCATCGGGGTCCCACCTTTGCTTAGCAAGGTGGCACCACGCTCGAGCATAATAAATCTTGTTAACTTTGTAATACTCTGCAGTTTGATTTTTCTTTGGTCGCCTCAGCCTAGAACGAACTGTACGTGTCCTAACAGGAATAATTCGTAACAGTATTCACCTTGCACTTCCCATTCACTTAATCTCATAGGAGTTAATACTGCAGCTGCACGCAGTGAAACAGTAACACTTTTTTTGATTGTATACAGAAATTTGTCATGTTTTAGTGCCAGTCCTGTGAGGTGGAAGATTGTAACAAATAAGATTCATTCCAGCATGTGTCCAGCTAAGAATGGAGTGAACAGTGTGTGTGCTAATGCTTTCTGTCCAGTGACGAAGTATGTCCCAGGTATTCTGGAGGCATTGGCGTGTGCTCTTGAATTAAATTAGACACGTGCAACTCAATCAGAAGTGGAAGCACTGAAACATTTTCATGCCTTTTGTTGACTAGCTTTAAAGTTCTTTAAAGTATTGATGAAAGGAAACAAGATTTTACAAGCCTGAGCGATCTCTTTTTGCTGATATTTTTGAAGAATTAAAGCAACTTTGAGATTAATGTCCCAAAATTCTATTGGGGAGCATGTCCTGTTGTAGAAGGTATGGGAATTTTGCCACAGTTACTGTAGAAGAAGAAGTAGGAAATCGAAAAGATTTCATGAGACCCCTGAGGAATCCTGTTCTATCACCTCTAAAGATGAGACAGTCTTCATTCAGACGGAATGTGTTCTATGCAACGTTGGACAACATTATCTGTGAGTTGGAGCACCAATTCAAAGCAACAAATGACATTTGTTTTATGTTTTGTTCAGTCCTAAAATGTCATTCTGGAGCCTGTGGAACTGGGAGAAGCACCAAATGACTAATTCGCTAGTGTCTTATAGATCTTTCGGAGAACTTTCCAAGTGAAATGTTACATCTGAAAAAAATCTTCAAGTCTGCTTTTGGAAAAGAACATGAACTGCCACCATTTATCTATCTTAATGAGATGTAAAACAAAAAAACTTTCTCTGGCAAGTCACCGTAGTTAAAAAAAAATAGGCAGCAGCCTGAGGCTGCTCAGGGATTTAGAATATGATCAATATAGCAGGGCACATGGATTAGTGGACAGACTACCACTAACTTTTCCTCCCGTCCTGGCTATAAATACCATGTGAACAATCAATAACCATCATGATGTCTTGGTTCTTCTGGTTTCCAGTTGGAAACAGAACCAGAAGCGGAGGGAAAACATATCTGAACACTTTAGAGTCTCAAAGAGTGTTTTGTTTGATTTCAGTTCCAAAAGTGGGCAAAGATTCCAGGGGACCAAGGAGTTTTTCATTTATCCTTAATGAGTATTTTGAGGTGGAGTGGTTATTTTTGTATGAGAGACAGTCAAGCATTGATTAAAATTTTAAAAAATAGTAATCCACTTACTGATTGTCACTTTCAATTATTCAGAGTAAGTGTGTTCTTTAAAGAAAGAGAACTTAATTTCATTGCTTTTATGTTATACTTCTGAAAAGAGCATTCTTCCTCCTCTATTACTTGATGCTCTAATGAAAGATAGGATAATTGCATCACATCAATTGTATGTTGGCAAAGTCAGCAACTAACTTTCTCTTAGTTTGCGGTATGCCATGGGTGTTCATGGACACTTTTTTGTCTTCAGCAACTGGATGTGATATTTTGCAATGCACTGTGGTTTTGAAACTTTAATTGAAAATACAGTGTAAATATCTTTCAGTTACCTTTAGATTAGTGTCTCCCTTTGTTTCCTCAGTCAGGTCACACAAGTACTTTTTGTATTTTAAGACTTTGATAGTAAGTAGACTGACTACCCACTTTTCTCCTTTCAAAGTGCATTTATATAATAGTGAGCGCCAGTGTATTGTTCAGTTACAATGGGCTCACCTAAATATTGGTCTCTTGGTTTCAGAGAAGTGAAAATGTAGATGACTGAGGTGAACACTTGTGAACTTTGGTTATTTACTATATTACAAATGTCACTAAAAAGTGAACCACAGAGATTTTTCTAAAGCCAAGACAATAAGATTCCGAAAGAGGAAATAGTAAATGGCTATCTTAGCACTGTAGTTCCAGCAAGCTAGTGAGAATAGTTTGTTATAAATCTCAGCCAGAGGCTCTCTGCTCACAAAGCCACTTTTATGCTGGAATGGAGGTGCCCACATGGCGAGCTATTCTGGAATAGTTTGTTTCACAGTAGCTATGCTGGTCAGTTTCCCCACATAGACAAGGCCTAAGTGGCATCACAGCACCATCAGCAAAGATTGCTGGAAGCAGTTCTAAATAGAACAGTTCTTTAAAACTTATATTAGTGGTGTTTATGTTAATCATGCTGGCAAAAAAAAAAAAAAAAAGGCTAAATTGTTAGGGAAGGAATTTTTGTTAAAATGCACCACTGAATTTCTAAAAAAACTGCTATAATTTCTTTCCCCTTCTCCTCCTGTCCCTCCTTCAGGGCTCTTCTATGCACTCAAGTTGTACTGCTTTAACCTGCCAATATAGCTGAAGTGGTTCAAGCTCTCTGTGTGGACACAGATATACTGGTATAAGGGTGCTTTATACCACTATAGCTATTTCCATATGGGAAGGGGAATAATTGCCCTAGTATAAGGAACCTTTACACTGGTCTAATTGCATCCACACTAGTGGTTGTACTGGTATATGAAATTTATTAACCAAAATAGTTGTACCGGCACAAAACCTCTGTGTAGACAAGGCCTGAGAAACTCTTGCAGTTTACCCACCCCCATACTCGTATACAAACTGTCATCATCATTTAAAGCGCGTTAACGGCACATATCAAGAGATACAAACATTCAATTTTCTCAATTCCTGCGCAACACTCTAGAGCCAAAACGTTTCTGTTTAAATGGAACATCAGCTATTTATTTTGCTGACAAGTTAGTTGAATGTTTAAATAATAGACAAATACACCCATGCACTCTAAGCTGAATCTGAAATCTAATGCAAGATTCCTGGGTTCAGTGGTGCTCTGTCATGGCAGACTTGAAATTCTGGGGCAGCTTCACTATATAAACAAGAACAATACACTAAATACAGTTGCTCTCTTTGTATTTATCTTATATATTCCATTTTTTATGCTGTCCCACACATTGAGATGTGTTGGGTAGGTCACAATTTCCAGCACTATTGATTTATGCTGGCTACAGATTGAGAAGAAAACTGAATCACTTTGCACTTGGTTTATATTTTCAAGGTGGCTTTCATAGCCATAAAGTCTAAGGACAAGCTTCTTTGGTTTAAGAATGATACCTTAAACGCTGAAGCACAATTCTACAGCAAGGGGTGGATGCCGTGAAAAACTCCACAGAATCATTGGAAGTGGGTTCTAGCCCACGGAAGCTTATGTTGAAATAAATTTGTTAGTCTCTAAGGTGCCACAAGTAATCCTGTTCTTTTTATTGGATACATGAGATATTGATCACAGAGCACAAAATGCTAAATATCAGGAGGACATACTTGCCATATATTTAGCATACCTGTGCCTTTCTTCTAGAATTTCTTCATTAGCATTATCAAAGCAAACACTTCAGAGAATCATACTAGCAACTGACTTGTGTTCTTGACCCTAAATTGAATCTAGAGTCTCTGGGCCTTATTTTCATTTACATTAAGGCCTCTTTACGTCACTCTGGCTTTGTAAATGGGCTTTACAATGAGTTCAAACTACTTGCTGGCCTGAATAAAGTTAAGTGGTTATAGAGAATGCAATAAACATCTTCAGCACCAAGGCTACTATTTTTAGCAGTAAATTGTTCTGTATGAAACAATTTCATACTTGTTAATGGCGGCATAAATATCTGTCCATTATGTCTGTGTGGTTAAAAAGATGATTATCTTATCCTAGCGGGACAATGTAAGCTCTCTCAAAACAAAAGGCTTAGCC
Organism: Chelydra serpentina; assembly: GCA_037349315.1. NCBI lineage: Eukaryota > Metazoa > Chordata > Testudines > Chelydridae > Chelydra > Chelydra serpentina. The sequence goes on from JBAIAC010000010.1 coordinate 55,330,844, forward strand.
ATTAAAAGATCTACGTTAGAAGGGAATAATTCCTCTTCTGAGAGTAGGGGAATACACAGTTGAGATTTGTATGCTAAAAAGGGCTATAGTAATTTGAGTATTCCCATAAAACTTGTAGCAGGCAACTGTAGCTTTGCACTAGTGTATTGGCAAGAAAACAAGGTTTTAAAAGAGACAGACACTTATATTAAGTAAATATCTGGAGGCACAATTACTTCCAATAAATTGCATTTTTTTCACCTATTCAGTAGTTGCAAAAGTATTTGACAATGTAATCTGTATTACAGTCTTTAAGAGTAAGTGGTCCCCCTTGATTTAAAAAGTATCCTTTAAGAGCATAGTTTTTGCAAAATGTTGACAACGGATTGCAGAGAGGGTTTTGGTTCAATGTCTAATGTATTCCAATGATGGTAACAAATCATTTATATCAGGAGATACGTGTAATGATGGGTTGAAGTAGATGTAAGTGATGTATAGACCTTATGGTGGTCTGTTTCAGCCACAGGCAATTGTGTATTACCAGGGAAAATCTAAAAGATAACATTTGAGACATTTTTTTAAGACATGGAATATAACCATTAAATATCCATATTTGACATTAATTCGCTTGTTCTGGCTTTTGTTGTTAGTTTTGTAGCTTGATGGAAAATTTCTAACAGCAGGGGGAAAAAAAAGACTATTTCAGCTTTGAAGGTCCACTGTTGGTCCAAGGTACCTCAATAGTAGCTAAGGTACTACTTGGTTAATTTTCATGATATTTAAAATATATGCTGTTTAAAATGTTTTACTATGTTGTCAAATATAAATTGCAGAAGCCACTCAAACAAGCAGAGAAGTAATAAAGAAGGGATCTAAAATATAATCAATTTGGGGAGCGGAGAGAACACCCATCAAAAGTCTTCGAAAACCAAAAATGAGCCAGATGGATTTGTGATCAAGGGATGTATCCAGTAGCCACAATTTAATATTAGTTTATTTCAAATTATATGCATACATTATAAATGTACAAAAAGACAGTCTTCCCCAATAACAGGAGAGAAGTTCATCAGGTACTCCTGTGATCTCCACTTTTTCTTCTCTGTCCCAATGGTTATAGTACTAGCCTGGGACTCAAGAGACCAGGTTCAATTCCCTCCTCTGTTAAAGCATTCCTGTACTTGGACTTGGGCAAGTCACTTATGCATTTTTAGAATTCCCCTAAGTGCGTACCTACGTTATATCTGAAAATAGGATTGAGGTGCATTTTGAAAATGTTACTGTTAGTCTCTGCCTCAGTTCCCCATGGCACCCAGCCAGCAGCCCAGCAAGCACATACCAAACCCAAAAGCAAAAGGAAAAAATGAGCAGCAAGCAGAAGTTCTAAAGCTTTTTTTAGCAGATTGCGCAACCGGGGGCCACTCATGCTGTCTGCTGGGAAATTCAAAACAAAAAAAAGGAGAAGCCACACACCTCTGAAAAGCCCCAAAGCAAGCTACACACTACTTAAGAAATGAATAGGCAATTACATCCACAAAGGAGCCAATATACACTTGCTGGGAGCGGGTTTGGCAGCCAACAGTGATAATAATAGTTTGCTACCTCACAGGTGTGTTGTGAGGATATTTAAAGATTGTTAGGTGGTCAGATACTACAATAATTGGGGCCATATAGATACCCAACATAGTGATAAACACTGTATTTATAATCTTCATAAAATATTCAGGAATAATTTAATTTGTCAAAATTTCATCCGCATATCTTGACAGTTCTAAATTGCACAAATATCACTCCATATTGTAAAAAAAACAAAATTCAGCAAAGACCTGAAGAAATATTAAATGTTAAAAACAGGTGCTAGAAAAGCACTTAGCAGAGAAGAGATAGCTCAGTAGTTCTCAAACTGGGGTTCATGAAATGTTACAGGGGGTTATCAGGAAAAAATTCCCTAATGGCCTTCCAAGAGCTAAGCAGATCAAAGCAAGTATATCTATCACACTGAGGAGATTTAAACTTCAAGACTCCTTATAAGAAATGGAAAGGGATGTGTTTCCCTGGACTGCTCAAGACCTGAATGCTTGTGTAGGAGGAACTTTGAGTTGGCTTCTTCAATATCTTCATGCTGTTTCACATCTGATACTCCTTGTCTTATAACAGGCTTATTCAAAGTGATACAAGCTACGAAAGTGAGATCTTGGAAGAGTGTTGCCGTTTTCATAATGTAATACAATGCCAATGAATTCTACATTTTGAAATCACATTTGCTCAATTAAGGCAAGAAAATTTATTTTTAAAATAAAGTGACTTTAGTGCCAGTGAATGATGGTGGGTTGGCAGTAGGGTGACCAGATGTCCTGATTTTATAGGGACAGTCCCGATTTTTGGGTCTTTTTCTTGCATAGGCTCCTATTACCCCCCACCCCCGTTCCAATTTTTCACAGCTGCTGTCTGGTCACCCTAGTTGGCAGCATCAGAGACTGAAGTCCTGTATTTATAAAGAACAGGTAGTGCACAGCCTACAACATCCTTCCCCACAATGCCCCAATATACAATAGCCTTTTTGAGGGTATCCCCTTCGCAGGGGACCAAAGATCACTTGATTGCCTTTTTTTTTATAAAGGCTCTGATTCAGTGCCTGCTGAACTCAACAGGAGCCTTTCCACTGACTTCAAGTCTTCCACCTCTCTGCTGAACAAATTTGATCTGGATGACTGAGACACAATCAAATTTTTACACCACAATACCCTTTTAATAGTCTGTTTGCAAAGTATGTAAGCATTTGAAGAGTAAATTCCCTAAATTTGTTGCTGGTTCACTTTTAGATTGATAACTGTTATTCCACTTCAGTCTCCCATTTGGTCAGCCATAAATGTTTAGCATGTTCTGCTGTTGCTGGGATTTATTCTGTGATACTAGTCTGTGAGTGGTTCCAATTGCTGATCCACTCACTGCAAAGTAGACCTCACATCTGCAGCCCTTCCGTGGGATATGGGGCTCCACAGCCTGGTTGCCTTGACCACAGAGCTGGTGGCTTATAGAAGCACTCTCAGAAGTCTATCTTGTTGTGGGCATTGAACATTCTGAGATTCGTATTAACCCCTTCAAGGACAATATGGCTGGCAAGCAAGGAATACAGGCTTAGCAAAGGAACTTCTTAATCACAGTCACTATTACTCTTGAAAGCACTAGAGTTACAGATTTTGAAAACCAAAGAGTCCTCATCTCTTCCCTCCCATGGGTCGAAGGTCAGGTCACTGTTCCAGGCAAGACAGACCCTCCTCCCTCATGCCTTCTCTTCTCTGACCAGCCTGGGCTTCCGGCATGTGGCAGTGGACACCCCCCTTCATAGTGCACACTCATCTTTTAATATAGTTTGACCATGTGCCCAAGAACTCTAGCCCCTTTTCCCTCTAAGGAGGCTTCTGTGTAGAGAGTTCATTGTTCTTGTAGATGGGCCAGTAGCTGAGAGACAATGACTCTCATTGAAAGATTTCTCCAGGATGTCCCACACCCCTTCTGAGCAGGGCCAACTATGCAATAGACTGACCACAACACGAACAGGCAGTTGGCACACAAATATGGAGTTCACAAAACAAGATGGAGTTCACAACTTGATACAGACATATTCCCCTATGTCACACCTCTGATGTTTTATTAAAATATTTTATTTACATATTTAATGTATTTGTTAGTAAACTAAACATTTACTTCTGTAAAAGGAGGAGGAGCATAGCTTCACATTCAAAAATAGGACATGTTGGAAAACAGAACTCAGACTTTGGGGGAAATGTTGTGGTTTTCCTTTTTTTATTAAATGATAATTGGTCTTAATTTTTTTTAAATGGAATAACTGGGTCAAAAGTTAAATGTCACTGACACTGCACCCCATATTTTTTGCATTGATATTATTATAATATGATTATGACATAATTATAAGGTATTTTATGCAAGATAAGTCATGTGAGGTGTTATTGGAAAAGTTATCATTTGCTGAATATGATTATCCTATTTGCATGCATATATCATTTTTGTATCTGAAGTTATGAATATTGACTCTCTGTATTTCAAATTTAGTTACACCTGGGTAATGCCCACTAGACAAGATGCTTTCAGACCACATAAAAAGTGGGTGGGAAAGGCCCTATTCAGGGCAATGGGCCATTAGGAAAAACAATAGGCCTTAGGAGAAGCTTATGTCCCACCTGGGCAGCCTTCCTGAGAATGCTACAGACAGCCTCCAAGTAATGGCTGCTATGACTCTACAAAGACATGTGATCAGACCACATGATGCTAGACTCCATCTTGGGATATCAGTATTTTTCCACAGACTGGTCTGGGAACCAAGCTTTGAAACAAAGGGTTGCTGCCATATGCAAAAGCTATATAAGGCAGGGAGTGACATCATCTGGTGTTCTTCAGTCCCCACACAAAGAGACTCCTGGAAACACCTGAGGAACAAAGACTGAACTGGGGGAAGTGCTGGACCCAGGCTAAAGGGGTTTCAACCTATGAATGAAAGACCGGGGGATTCCAAGCTGTAAAGCAAGTGCCTGCTAAAATCTACAGCCTGCTTGTATCATCTCTTAGGGTGAGAATTTGCTATTCATATCTATCTATTTAGTATATTAAGCTTAGTTTGTGGTTTTTGTTTATTTGGTAGGTAATCTGCTTTGATCTGTTTGCTATCACTTAAATCTATCTTTTGTAGTTAATAAACTTGCTTTTGCTTTATCTAAACCAGTGAGTTGGAGTGAAGTGTGTGGGAATCATAACTCAGGGGCAAAGGCTGTTGTATATTTCTCTCCACATTGAGAGGGGGGGCAAATTTTATGAGCTTATGCTGTACAGTTCCTTGTGCAGCACAGATGGTATAGTTTGGGGTTTATACTCCAGTGGGGGGTGTGAGTCTGGAAAGCTAGGAAATTGGCTACTGTCTGCTGCATGTACAGTAACTTCCTCCCTTAACATTGTAGTTACATTCCTGAAAAATGGGACTTTAAGTGAAACGATATTAAGCGAATCCAATTTCCTCATAAGAATTAATGTAAATAGGCGGGGCTAGGTTCCAGGGAAATTTTTTTCACCAGACCAAAGACTATACACAGTATATGTTTTAAACAAACAATGTAATACTGTACACAGCAATGATGATTGTGAAGCTTGGTTGAGGTGGTGGAGTCAGAGGGTGTAAGAGGGTGGGATATTTCCCAGGGAATGCCTTACTGCTAAATTTCAGGGTAGCCATCTTAGACTGTTTTAACCAAAACAGCAAGGAGTCTTTTGGCACCTTAAAGACTAACAAATGTATTAGAGCATAAACTTTCATGGGCTATGACCCACTTCTTCTGATGTATGGAGAAGTGGGCATAGCCCATGAAAGCTTATGCTCTAATGACTTTGTTAGTCTTTAAGGTGCCACAAGACTCCTTGTTGTTTTACTGCTAAATGATGAACTAGCACTTGGCTGAGCCCTCAAGGGTTAACACGTTGTTAATGTAGCCTCACACTCTACAAGGCAGCACAAATGGAGGGAGGGGAGGTGTGTGTGTGTGTGTGTGTGTGTGTGTGTGTGTGTGAGTGAGAGAAATATGCACACTGCCCCTTTAGGTACGCTGCCACTACTCTAAGTACGCTGCCACTACTCTAAGTACACTGCCTTTTCAAGTAGATCAGCAAGTTGAGACAGCAGCTACTGCCAGCATGCTTCCTCAGCCCTGTTGTGTCCCCCACTGCTCTATAGCGATGGGATAAGCGGGGTGCAGGGGGAAGGGGGACACCCTGACATTAGCCCTCCCTTCTCCCCCCACCCCTTCTCCCCCCCTCCCTCCCGCACAGCAAGCAGGAGGCTCCTCAGAGCAGCTCCAAGGCAGAAGGCAGGAGCAGCACATGGCAGTGGGGGGAGAGACAGCTGAACTGCCAGCAATTGATAACCTGATGGGCGGCTGCCACACAGGGAACTTAGGGGAGCGGGGAGCTGATGTGGGGGGGGGGCTGCCATTCCACCCTGGTTCCAAGCCCCCACCAGCTACCTCCAACGAGCTGCTCTTCCTGCAAGCAACGGACAAAGCAGGCGGCTGCCAAACAACGTTATAAGGAAGCATTGCACAACTTTAAACGAGCATGTTCCCTAATTGATCAGCAATGTAACAACGAAACAACGTTAACTGGGACGATTTTATCGAGGAGTTACTGTATTTGAGTGGCTTGGGTGAAGCTGATTTCTCAGGTAGCTCAGTTTGGGTGTGTGGTGCCACCTGCTGTTGTGTTGGGTGATAACAGGGCCTGGGTGAGGCTGGCTGTGTCCCCAAGCAGTGTGAGCAGGACCAACCCAACTGAGTAGTTAGAGGAGCCCAGCGGTTCCCCACAGCTCCCAGACTGCACCCCAGGGGTGACAACTCATCACAGTCACCTCTATCCCTATAGCCTGATGTCCACTTTCATTTGGTTAAATTCCAGGGCTGTAGAGCTGCCAGAGTGCTCCAGAGCTTCTCTCCCCTCCAGCACCTGAAATCCAGGCCCGAGCTTCAGGCACTTCAGAAAGTATCTCCTCCCGTCAACACCCCGCCACGTGCACGCCCATGGACACAGACCACAGAGATGCTTTGCCGTGTCCTTCACACGAAATTGCGGGCAGGATAAATGGTGAGACTAGAGAACGTGAAAGGCTGAATTCCATGGGCAGGATGGGATAGGATTCCCTTTCCTGACTTCTCTATTGAGGGGGGGGGGGGGGCGTTCCTCTTCTTGACTGCTCCATGTGGGATGAGGGAGCTCCCTTTTAGAAGAAATGACATATTCATGTATGCTCTAACAATGGTGCTCCACTATCCGCTCCACTCCCCTTGCCCCATCAGTCCCACTCCAGTACCATCACCCTCCCCCAATCCATCAGCTCCTGCTTCTCCCATTGATTCTCTTCTCTCCAGGGTAACTCTGAAGCACCAGGCCCGCAGTGGCGTAGAGTCAGGGTTAGGTGAGCAGGTGGGACTTTCCAGGCTCTAGGACACAAAGGTGACAGGAAGCCAGGCCACTCCTTCAGTTCAAGGAGGAATTTGTAACAAGCACTTCCAATAACAACAGCTGGTTGGCCTCATCCCCACCCTCCTGCCCTGGCCTGGTGCTTCCAATTGGAAGAATGGAGCATTGTAACTCATCACACTCAAAATGGTCAGAGAGACTGAACAGCCTCAGCTCTGCCCTACAGGATGGAAAGACACATGTGGTAGATATGGGTGAAGAGAATGGAGAGGGAGAAAGAGTAAGTGCATTTCTACGGGGATCCAGCACTATAAAATTTAGCAGTACATCATTGGTAAACTCTCAATTTTATAAGCTCATTTTTGGTTTAAAGAGAGAAAGCTACACTAAAAGCCCCATTTCCAGCAGTGATCCCCATCTAGAATAACCCCCTCAAGATTTTCCTGTACAACTTCAGATGAACTTTAGTTGAGACCAGACTAAAGCCTTGACCCAGTATAGCCATTGGGACTTGAATTAATTTACAGCAGGGCTGAATCTGGCCCACTACAACCAATGGTTTGGTTTTAATGTTTGTTTAAGGCAGACTTCAGTGTGTTTCTATTAACAATTCGCTCTTTATGTTGCACTAGCTCATAGAGAGGTCCTGACCAGGGCCATTGTATGCTAAGTGCTGTACAAACACAAAGTAAAAAGGCAGTCCCTTCCCCAAAAGTGTGCAAACGGTGTTTGACAAGACGCAACTAATTGTAAACTCTTGGGGATAGGGACTGTCATTTATTATATTTTTGTACGGGTCTTATCACAGTGGGGCCCTTGTGACCTCCGTGACAAACTATAATCCCCAAATATTTTTCAACAGTACTACTGCCCAGCCAATTATCCCCCATTTTGCAGAGGTGCTTTTAATTTTTCTTGCCCAAGTGCAGTAATGTGTATTTGTCATTATTACATTTCATCTTGTTGATTTCAGACCAATTCATCAAGGTTATTTTAATTCTAATCCTGTCCTATCCTTTAAAGTGCTACAACCCCAGATTGATGTCGTCTGCATGTTTTATAAGCATATATTCCACTCCATTACTCAAGTCATTAGTGAAAATAGTGAATAGTACCAGACCCAGGCCGGAGCCCTGTGGGACCCCATGAGGTTTGTCCTCCCAGTGTTAACTACTCCCTTGAGTACAGTCTTTCAACCACTTGTACACACACTTCACAGTAGTCACATCCAGATCACATTTCCCTAGTTTGTGTATGAGAATGTCAGGTGAGACTGTCAAAAGCCTTACTAATATCACTTCTGTAGCGCCCCACTAGCCACTCGGTTGCCCTGTCAAAGGAGGAAACTAGGTGGGTTTGGCATGATTTGTTTTTGACAAATCTATCTTGGCTCTTACTTATCACCCTACTATCCTTTAGCCCATTGGGCCTCAATTGCCAGCACAAGGGTTAGAGCTAGGGTGACCAGCTAGCAAGTGTAAAAAAAATCGGGGTGGGGGTGGGGGGTAATAGGCGCCTATATAAGAAAAAGCCCCCAAAATCAGGACTGTCCCTGTAAAATTGGGACATCTGGTCACCCTAGTTAGCGCTGGCTCCGGAGAGCATTCCCATTTGGCCCTCTCCCAGGCATCAGCTGTTCCTTCCTGCCTCCTGGGAAGCAGCAGCCACTCAGAGCTGCTCAGGAAGCAGCAGAGCTCTCCCTTTTCCTTCTGGAGCCTACCCTGCTCTCACAGGGAGGGAGAGTGGAGAAGCCATCCCTGCTCAGAGGAGGGACCAGAAAGAGCCCTGCAGCTCAGAGTGGCCCTCCCCTTCTGTAAGCAGGACTGGCTCCACTGCTTCTCTTCCTCCTCCTCCCTCCTTGTAATACCTGGCCTGGAAAGAGGGAGCGGGGTGAAGAACCACTGGAGCTGCCCCCACACCCAGCTGAAAGCGAGAGGGGAACCACACTGCAGCCCTTCCTGGCCTGGGAGCGGTTGGTGAAGAATCCCAGTAGGAGCAGAGGTGAGGCTGGGGCACAGCTGAAGAGTGGGCTGGGCAGATGGGGGGGCGGGGCTAGAAGGCAGAACAGCTTGGGGGGATAGATGAGGGGAGGGCATAGGCATACTTTGGCTTCCATAGTTGGGGAGCCAGCTCCAGTCAGGTCAACAGGACTGCACATGGGCTGGAGAATAAATTCTGCACCTGCCCAAGGCTTGCAGTTGGGGGAGCAATGCTCCCACACCCCCTCCAAACTACACTCATGGGGCTAGGTATGTGCAAATCAATGTATTTCTCTTCTCATTATCATCATGTCATGTATTTAATGTAAAACTGTTTCATTTACACATATTGGTGCTAGACGATGTTGATAACATTTTGACTTACAGTGGTATTCTTTTTTAATCAGGCACTTAATCAGATCCTTATGCAAGGATTGGTAATTCAGGTGCTTTTATTAGTTAACTTGATTGCATGCTGTGTAGTACTTTTTTTGGGGTGGGAAATTGCAAGCATTAAAATTTCAGGCAATAAGAAAGGGGAATTATATGTCCATTCATGTCTTGTGAGTTTATCTTCTAATTTTAGTTTTAGGGGGAAATGTGTATGTGTGCTTGAGTGCACTGTCTCTTTACAAAAGCACTCACACTCAGGAGCCTGCAGGTGTGTTCAGACACAAGCAGTTGCTGGCAGCTTCAGGACCCGGAGAGGCAGCAGCACAGATTCCCCCTCCCATCAGTTGGGGGCTCAGTGGAGACCAGGTACATGGGCAGGGGGAAGGGGACACCCCATCAGCCTCCCTGCACAACAGACAGGAGGATGCTCCCAGTCCGGAGCAGCATGGTTGGGGCAAGTCCGGAGAGGACTGGAGAGAGTGAAACAGGAGCATCAGCAGCTGTACAAGGCAGTGGAGGAGGAGCAACCTTGCTGGTAATCCAACAACTATCCCTCTGCAACTTGGGTCCCTCCACCCTCTCCAGATGCTGCTGCTCGCCTGCCTGCTGCCTCCCCCAGCACAGCTGGCTCTTGGCACATCAGCTGGGAATCAGGCAAACCCTGCACATGGTGCTCTCTTTGGCAGTCCATCCTCGGCTACCACCTGGACTGCCCACCCCAAAGGCTGGCCCTGGTACCTATAGAAAAGAGGCCAGGAGTTAGCACCAAGGTATCTTATTTTGACAAGAAATTAAACGCTTTTATCCATTATATAATGGGTTTCCTCATTAGCCGTGGAACTATTCCACTTCTGACCTTATCAGAGAAAGCAAGTCCTGTATTAAAAGGCTCTATTCCCCTCCTTCCTAGCTCACTCTGGGCTAGCTGAGGAACACCGGCGCCTCCACTTTTGCATGTTTAAGGGAACAATGTGGGATTCTAGGGGAGTAATCTACACACCACGTTGCAGACCCTAGATGACAGACTCAGGCTCCTACTACTGCCCTAAAAGTAGCTGTGTAGACAGCTGGGCTCTGGCTGGAGCGCTGAAGTGTAGGGAGAGGAGTAGGCATGTCTACACAGCTAGTTTAGCAGTGTAGCGTGAGCCTAAGTCCGTCAACTTGACCCGAGACTTTCTGCCCCACGCTGCCACTCAAGGTGTAGATGCATCCTAAAAGGGAGAGATTCTCTCTTCTTATGGGGCTAGTCCGTATGTCTTACTAAGATAGCTGACAGCCTTCACTAGGCTGGAATGGAATCTATGGGCTCTCAGACATACAGCGAGTCCCAGAACTAGACTGACCGATACGTAATAGCTACTGGTCCTATATATGTTTCCTAGTAGCTGCTGTGCAAGAGCCATAACTAGTATTCAGGGAGATGAAAAACAAGTTTAAATGGAATGTACATAATAAATTTAGCTGAAAAGTGAGATACTTCGAATATAGGCGTCCATATCCATCTATAATAGCTCTAAACTGAAACTGGGTCCTTAACAAGAGAGGTCTCATACAATCAGAAATGTATGGCTGGAAGGGACCTTGAAGTCATCAAGTCCAGCCCTCCCCACCCCTGACTCCTAAGGCACAGCCAAGTAAATCTAGACCATCCCTGACAGGTGTTTGTCAAACCTGTTCTTAAAAAAAACTCTAATCCTCTAGTCCCTCACTTGAATTATCTCATTTCTTTTCACCATCTTACCTTGTGAGAAGAAAATGGAGCCTCTAAAAATGAGCAACAGTTACAAAGAAATAAGCACTCATGTTGGTAAAGTGGAAAACAATATTCCTGAGGGTAAATTTTGCAGATGTTAGGGGCTATTTGTTAAATCTTCCATTCTGACATCTGGGTTGGAAATATTCAGTCAGATGATAGTACCTTTCTCCAATGAGGAAAAGAATGTAATTTATTAAACTGCCTCTGATTTTGGCACCTGAGCTGTGATTATAGAAAAACAGAGGGGGGCAGCAGGAAGAGCAATTTCTGAAAATTAGAGGGTTGTTTTTCAAAGGAAACATCTGCAATTAGAAAGCCTTTTCACAAGAAGGGCTAAGTATCACAGCAGCCTCCAGGATCTGTACAAAGATGACTCTTCTGCACTGTACATGGTGTAGCTACCTTCTTGCTCTTGAAGAGATCGTTTTTGTGCATTTCCATTCACACATTCCTACACTCATCTTGTCTTTCTCTCTCTTTCTAATCTAGTTGAGTGCAGATCTTAACTAAGGCCTCCTGTAGTTGAGGACTCCTTCAAGACTTGGTTTCATTGGAGCCATGTAACCTGGGAGGCAGCAGAAGACCACAGCTCTGGGAAACTGTACACATTTAATGAAGAAGCCCATGTTTGTTCCACCAGGGAATGAATTCTGTAGGTTTCTTTGTATGAAAGAGGGAGGGAGAGGGGGAAAGCAGCTCTATAATTACAAGACATACACTTTGTAAGTAACATGAAAAACTATATTGAGACTATACATGCAGTTCGTACAGTTGTAGGGAACATACCATGGGCCTCACTTCACTTTAATTACACAGTAGCAAGCTTCTCTTTTGCATTCTGCTTTAATACAGATGTTTTTAGACTCTACAGCCTGTCATTTGAAACAGTACAAAGTGATTGAGAGAGATTCTAAAATCCTCCTTACTTCCGCTACTAAAACCTCCAAGTCCTGTTATGAAAAAAAGGCTGATTTCTGATGGTGACAGACAGTGTGACCATGATCCATCATTCCCGGTAATTGTATCATAGGGAAGTTTACTTGTTTTTCAAACCATTTGGCTACAGTAAGAAGCTGCTTCTCCTGGAATGCACGTCCAATAAACTGAAGCCCAATTGGCAAACCTTTCTCTGAAAGTGCTGTAGGAACAGTTATGGCTGGCAGCCCTGAGGGGAAAAAAATAAAATTATTAAAACATCACATGTGCAGGATTTGTTATTACACAGATTACTAGAATGATTACAAACGTGACTCTTAGGAAAGATAACCAAAACAAACGCATGTAAACTTTTAAAGCTAGTCTCTTTGCATTTTAGCAGTATAACAAAGATTATATTACTCCTAGGGGAATTCTACACCATTCACATGTGCAGCATTCATGTTCCCCAGAGATTCTTCACCCCTGCAGAAAATACATTCGGCCAGAGAGGCACTGCAGTTGCACCTTTCACCCACCAGGTGCTTGTGGTGCCAGAGAGTGGGCAGCTGGCTCACTGTCTGGAGCAGTCAGACACGAAGGGGGCAGAGGCTGCGTTCCTCACAACGACATGCCTGTGGGTTCAAGTAAGGAGCCATGGGATATGGGGGGTGGACAGAGCAGGGCTGCTAGGGATCACAAACTGGGATTCAGAAGGGCCAACGGTGGGGGACAGACTGGGATGGGGGCAGGGGCGGCTCTACCAATTTTGCCACCCTAAGCAGTCGCCGCCGAATTGCCGTCGTGGGAAGAAGAGCGGCGGCGCTGCCGCCGACACTGCAGGACACAGACTGCCACCCCATTCTGGATGCCGCCCCAAGCACCAGCTTGGAAAGCTGGTGCCTGGAGCCGGCCCTGGATGGGGGCACTGGAACTACTGGGGTAACAGCATTGTGCTGGGGTTGAATGGGAGGAGGGGTGCAGGGCCACATGGGGATGGGGCAGATGTGTTAGACTGAAGAGAGGCTGGGGGGAGAGTGGGGTCAGCCAGGCTCCTCCTAGAGGGAGGCTCCTCAATTCCCAAACAATTCCTCTCCTCCCTCCCCCAAAATACCACCTGTTCCATACTTCTCCCACCCACACCCAGCAACCCTCCAGGTTCACTCCCAGGCTCCTTTCCAGAAATTACTTCCCTCTCCTTCAGCTCCTCCAATACCTCTGATTCCCCCAAAACTTTGCACTGCTTCTGAGGGGTGTGGGAAATAGGTTTCTGTACTGCAGTTTAAATGAATTATTACTCAAAGTTTTGTATTAATATGCCTAGTAAGGAATCTATTTGTCAAAAAAGTTTCTTGCATCTTTGTATTGTTACAGATATACATGCCGACACGTATTTTGAAATAAATTACCAAAATAATTGAAACTTGGGCATGATTATATTGTGTTATTTTGACAACTAAAATATGCAGAATTTTAAAATTGTGCGCAGAATTTTTAATTTTTTGGTGCAAAATTTATCTTTTGGTGCAGAATCCTCTAGAAGTAATTATATACTTAAATTCTTGCACATTTAATGAATTAACTCACTTTGCACTGTTACCATCTTATGGTCAATATAAGCTTTCTTACTCAGAGAACCAAGCTGACAACTTGGTTCAGACAGTTGCTTTCTATACAGAGGTCCTATAGAAAGAGGGCAGCTGGCTGGAGAGAATGGATACTAAATTGAAGCCTAGCTGGGAAATATGCTAAGGAGATGTACTTCTCTCTCTACTTACCTGCCATGTTTGTGGCCTGTGTAAAAATATCATCCTGTGCACTGCGGGTTCTGTTGTCTTCTTTGATAAACTCCACGTATGGTATTGTATCACTTAGAGTGGTGGGAGTGAGCAAAACATCAATACCACTACGGAAAACATTCACAAAGTCATTGGCAATGAGTCGTCTCACTTTTTGGGCCTTGATAAAATAATTCTCATAGTTCCTAGGAACAAATAGTCACTGATGTTAGAAATTTAGTTTAATATCATCAATAATTTAAATTACTAAGTGGCTATTGGGGGGAAAAAACCCAAGCCCAGTGTTCCCTTTGGGTGGAAGGACTGCACCACAAGTACTTAGGGTTTCAACAGAGAACAAGATCAGTCATCAAAGCCGCATGGCTGCAGATGCACTAATGGCACTAAAGCATGTTCTTAAAGATGAGCCATGAAACAGATGCAGGGAGAGACCTGGGGCAAACACCACTGAAGAGAGTGGAGAGGGAATAGAAATGAAGGAAAACACAAGCCAAGTGGAGGGTAGGCTCAAATGAAGACAGTATTTTATGACCCAGTCTTTTTCTGCAACTTTATTGTTTATCTGCTGAATTTCATTGCATGATGGAAGTGATGTCTGGGAAAAAATGACTGTTGTCTTATAGTTGTGATTTATCAATCATTTAGGGTCTCTATCTAGCAAAATGATAGGTTTCAGGGTAGTAGCCGTGTTAGTCTGTGTCAGCAAAACGAAAATAAGAAAGAAACCTCCACCTTACCATGTTTCTCTGACTGTATAAATATCTGTCTACTGTATGTTTCATTCCATGCATCTGATGAAGTGGGTACTAACCCACGAAAGCTTATGCTGAAATAAATTTGTTAGTCTCTAAGGTGCTACAAGTTTTTCTCTCTTATTTTCGTTCTATCTAGCAAGGCACTTAAGCACATGAACAGTCCCACTGACTTCAGAGGGACTACTCACATTCTTCAACTTATCGGTATCAGGTGTGTGCTTTGCTACTGGTCCTTCTTATTGATATTATAGAGAAGCACGCCAGATATTTGTCCAAAATTCCCATAGTCGTTTATTTTATGTAAGCAGCAGTTTAGACTGAAGGAGGCTATGAATTCTTCATCTGTTTTTCTGCGTATCTGAGGCAAAAAACTGACAATTTTATATTTTATTCCTACATCACATGCAACATTACCCTGAGTTTAAGGATTTAATGTCAAGTTTAGAGGTTCAGTTTCAAAAGAATTTATTAGTCAAAAATAACTGGTACTGTAAACATTTTATGGGTAATTAGCAAATGTACTGTAAGTCAAGGGTAAATAACTAAATGCCAGTGTCTGCTGATAAAACAATCCAAATTATTCAGTATATAACTGTCAGCTAATCACTCTGAAGATCTGATTTGCTGAAGAGTTGTAATGAAAACAAAGTTGAATGTGTCTTAACTTTTCAAGGCTTTAAAAAAAATGTCAAGAGAACCTGGTACTTATTCTTCCAAAGTGATTGTGAAAATCAAGATACAATGGATCTGCTGTCAGAGATCAGTGATATTATGGAAAATGGCTCTCTTTCTGGAGTTATTTATGAAACCCCACTTACCAGACGAAGGAAACGGTTAGTTGCAGAACTAATAAAAATGTTAAAGACTCATGTAAGACTAGAGTATTTAACAAGTTTTCCTGGTTTACATTTTTTTTTTACCTCAACTACTTTTAAAGAACTTATAGAAGAGACAGAAGAGTTAAATTTTAGACTTCAACCATGATCTATGCAGGCATGCATAACTTCAAGCATTAATATAGTTATTTTATGGATTTCGCATCTCAAAGAAAATATTTTGTAACTTGAATACAGCAGGGAACAAACATGACTCTCCTGCAATCTATTATGAGAATGTTATTTTAACCCTAAATTCTGTTCTTGATGATTCATTTACTGTGGATTGTAGCAAAGTGCTGAGACTGCCCCCTGCTTAGCGCTTGTAGAAATCACTCCTGTTTTCCTTCATCAAAACTGACCCACACAGGTTGTCAAGCATTCACCCTACGTTTATGATAGATGGCCCAGACAGATGTCATCAGAAAACACAAAATTGAGGATGCTTAGCAATAATATTGACAGTTCACAGGGGCTGGCTGCTCATACGCTGACATCCCTGTCTTGAAGACACACAGCTTTTATTAGCTCTAAGAGCTTAAAGCAGCAGGAATATTCTTGTGTGCGCTCAGTGTCACAGTTTAGGGCAATTGCACCCGTATCTCCCCTCAGTGGTTCAGCAAAGGTACCCACTCTCAGCTCCCCAATGGTCACCTTTCTGGGTGGAGACCGATGTCTCTCTCCCTATTTCTAGGCTGTACAGTTCCCTGCCTTCACTGTATATTTCCTAGCAAAGACAGTCTGCCTAAACAGACTTGTTTGCTTTCTCTTCAGAGACTAAAAACAGAGGGATTGCTACAGATATAAGGTACCACACAGTTCTTTCTGTGCAAGCCTATTGTATTCTTAAGGTAAAAAGCACTATAGAGAAAACAATACAAAATGTACGCTCTTGTTAATAAGCTTACCAGGAACCCCGACCCTAACATGGATTCTGACAGGGTAAGTCCTTCAAAGGACTGTAGCGGAGTCCTTGTGATTCCCAGTTCATGACAGCTTTGAGGATTCCTAGTTCATGACATCTTCAGCTCAGAACAAACATTCTTATGACAGTTTGAGTTCACGGGTCTTTGATTTGAAGTTTCCAGATGCAGGTAATTAGCATACAATAGGTCCCATTCCTGGGGGCTACCTTCAAAAAGCTCAGAGGGGAGAATTTGCATTCCCCTGACCCCCAAGGTATTTCCTCGAAAATCCACTTCACACATATTGTTCTAAAAAGACTTGAAGTTACTAATACCTTCCAGAGATTGTATTAATCTTGTCTTCCTGCTTAAGTAGTTCCACACAATTTCACAACAGTACATAAACACTAATACAATGAACTCCAAAAGATGTTACATTTAATTGAATAAAGTTTATTTTAATTGCATATGGTTCAGTCAGGATATGGCAGGAGATTGTTAGTCTGTCACACTCAGTTTTCTTAAAATAACTATGCCACAAAACTAACTGACACAGGGTGTCAATGTGGAAATCCTCATTGTGTGGAATCTTAACAGGGTGGAGGCAGAGAAAGTGGCAATCTTACCAATTTAGATGGGTAATACGTTCTCCAATTATAGTCATAAATGAAAACAGATTGAGACTGAGTGGGAATTAAAAGTATGTTCATTTTGAGTTCACATACCAGTTCATCCAGCTGAGCTGGATAAACATACGATTCCTCACAAAAATAAATGAGTTTACTTGACCACACCAGTACAATTTTATTTTCTCTGTAGACTCAAGCAAAGAGGTGGGGAAGGTGAGAGAGATATTTAAACTAAGTGTCACGTCTTCTGGCTTTCCGTGAGAGGCATCAGTAGAATATAACAAATGTTTCTATACCTGGAGAACTTCAGCAAGATTAAATCGGCTTGATGCTGATGGCCACAGAACGTTTAATAGAAGAATAGTTAGGGCTCTATTCTGATTTCACTGACAAACACCAGGGACTACATTTTTGCATAGCTTAATCAAAGTGTGCCAATAGGGTACTCAAGATGCAAATTACACAATGGGTTGTTCTACCTTCCTAAATTCAAAAGGCTTCCAGTTAAGAGGAAAGGAAAGCATTATTTTTAGTCATTAATAACAGTTTGCTACATATTATGTACTTAAACCAATATAAATAGATATTGCCTTAGCAACAAAGAATTTGCTCAACATAAGCAGCTGATGATGAAATTACTTAACAAATAAGTCATTAATATTGTACATTTGGGCTTTAAAATATGCTGAACTTACTGTTTTAACAAAAAGTAGTTTCCTGACAGAATTCTTCCTCTTACAACATCATTAAACCCTTCTCGTCGAGTTGCAGCATACATGACTTCTGTGGACTTGTCCATACTGGAACGGTGTCCTAAAAATAAACCACCAGTGATTTGGAAACAAATCCTGAAGACCCATGAAAACTATTAAACAATATAAAATACTGACCTTCGCAATGACATACTATGTCAAGTGCAGCAGATGTTAACATGCTATTTTTGCACACAAAAACTAAAAACTTATGTTAAATATTAAATGAATTCTGGAATCATACTGCAAACTATACATTTAGGGTCTCTAGAAGTGAAATATTTCTATTTATCTGTACTGATAAATATTTATCTGTACTGCTACAATATGAACACTCCTGCCTCTTGATCTTCAGTCTGACATGGAAGGTAGAGAGAACTCTTATCCTTCACGACATGAATGTGTAGAAGTATTTCAGTAACACTGATAGCTCACCCTTCAGTTTATTTTGAGTAGAGACTAAAAACTGATCTAAACAATGCATACATACTTTGTGCTGCACAGTACACTCCTCAAAAAACACAGCTGAGAACATTTCACTCAGACTAAAAACTTACTTGCAGAAATGAAAAGCAACAACTTATTTAATGGAATGAATTCAATAAAACTTTGGATCAAGCCCTAATCTTCCCATAACGTAAAGAACACCAGACAATCAGCACTGGTTTAAGCAGTGAAATTCCACTGATTTCAATTAAGCTGCGCTTGCTTATGGCACTTGCTTAAGAGGTTGGCCAATAACTTAATTCTGTGACGCAGGGACGGGTACTCAGAGAGGATTGAGTCTAATTCTAAGTCTTTTTATGTATTGTGTTATTGGGGATAGCTACAATATCTAAAAACCCCAGAATGTGAGCATTAGTTAAATATAAAACAGAATCCAAAAAGGTCACATCCTGTAAACAACATTATAATGGTGGGTTTGTGACAAAAAGAAAGAAGGGGGGGGGGGAATCACAGGAAAAGCATAGTTTAAAAGGGAGAAAAGCACCATGTGTCCTGTAATAGCCAGGTGCAATGGGACTGTTTAAGGAAGTTATTACTCCTAATTCAAAGTACTATCTGGTAAAAACTTAGATACAATACCAAATCTTTTGATAGTCCTGGCTTATTTTAATGCACTTGAGAGCGACTGACTTCAGAAAGAGGCTGTATTTTTATTTTTTACTCACCAGCACCACACATACCATAATCAAGTGATACACTCATTAGACAAACTAAAATGGCAAACCATTAAGACAACAAACCATTTTGGTCAAGTCACAAAATACAATAATGAAAAAGATCTTTTAAGTCTATCTGGTTCATTTCCCAAATAATTCAGGACTAATTACATTAATTAGGCTGCCTTTTTTTTTTTTTTTGGCCAGGCCTATCTTTGAATGTCTCCAGTGATGGGGCATTTTTCCTCAAGTGCTTCTAAATTCTAAATATTTTAATGCACAGTATCTCACCCAATAAGATGGCAAAAAATTCACGTATATATTGAGCACTTTAATCATTCACAGTTTCTGAAAACAAAATTATTTTCATCTTTTCACTACAAGCAGATAACCAGTGCAGGTTTCATGATCACTTGGGATATCTTGCAAATGCTTTGATTACTACAGTTTCTAGTCATTCACTCCAGCTTTCAGCTGCAATAAAGGTTTTTACTCTATCATACCTTGGAAAAAACATATCTCCTAACATTCAACCATGAAATGCAGGTAACCATGTATGTTAAATCACCACAGTGCACACACCTATGACAGGCATCTTTATGCCACTTAATGATCAACGAAGTGAATGTTACTTTATATGATATGATATGCAATATAGCCCTTTTTCCTTTGAAAACTTAAACTTACCATATTCTAGTCCATCAAACCTGGCCATATTTGATGCTACTTCTGCTGTGCACAGCACATGATAGCATATAATTGAATAGCGTGTGTGAGGCAGACTCACTTCAATCACCTTGGCACCTGCATTCTCAAAGAGGTCAGCAGCTTTAGACCAAAGTGCCCGAGTTTCACTAGATAATCCTGGTGCATGATATTCCTTAGTGGAGAACAAAAGTTAGGAAATGAATTCTATGCATAAGCATCTTCACAAATAATTTTACATG
The DNA here is from genome assembly GCA_037349315.1 of Chelydra serpentina. Taxonomy (NCBI): domain Eukaryota; kingdom Metazoa; phylum Chordata; order Testudines; family Chelydridae; genus Chelydra; species Chelydra serpentina. The sequence continues at coordinate 55,350,666 of JBAIAC010000010.1, forward strand.
GGTTTACTTTCAATGGTTCTTAATTATCGGTTGACAGTAAGCAAGCCAAACTATGTGATATACTATTAGATGCAAATACTGTTAAAGTAGTTCTCATCTCTACATTTTTTTAACGTATTTATTACAGACTTATGTTTTTCTTAACTGTTAGGATATTAAATCGTATTAAGTTCATAACAGTTTCATAGATATTTTAATGCCAGAAGGGACCATCATGATTATCTAGTCTGAACACCTGCACAATGCAGGTCAAAACATTTCACTATGCACTTCTTGCTTCAATTCTATAATTTTGGATAGGAAGCTGCCCCCTTGTCAGTCTATTAACTGGGACTGTGCAGTTCACGGACAGCACATCTTACATTTTAAGTCACGATACCAGGCCCATTATGAATAATGTTAAAATGAGCAGAAACAATGGCCAAAGCACATCAGTGGCAAGTGTCATACCTAGGTCAAAAGACAGCACTAAAGAAGAGTCTCATAATATGAGGGTTGGTGACAAGCCTCACTCTGTGTATACTCTTAGGGTTTGCCTACATGGAAATAGCCCAGAATAGCTATTCCATGGTAGCTCACTGCATAGACATGCTTATTGCACACTAAAAGTGCCTTTTTGCTGTTTATTGAATAGCATACGCTTCCAAACCATATTAACCTAAACAGCAAAAAGGCATTATTAGTGAGGAATAAGAGTGTCTATGTAGCGAGCAACTGTGGAATAGCTACTGCACTTTACATTTGCACCCTAGCTTATTCTCCATTAACTTTCCCATGCAGACAAGCCCTTATCAAGGAGACAAGGATAGCCACCCTGATTAGCCTAAGTTACTAAAGGTTAAAAGTAACTTAGGGTTAGTCTATAAGGTGCCACAGGACCCTTTGTCGCTTCTGCAGATCCAGACTAACACGGCTACCCCTCTGATACTAAAGGTGTTTAGTTGAATATTCACTTTTGTAGACACTTACTACAAGTTCAGTGTCAAAATATGGGACCAATCCCGCAGACTTCACCATAGTACTAACAGAGTTGCCTATTTAAAAAAAAAAAAATCCACACTACTGTGAAAGGGGCACCACTGGATCAATATCACTTTTTTAATAAAGTTACTTGTTACCACCACCATTTTGGATTACTAAAATGGAAATATTTACCATATAATTTACAAATTACTGTACATGCTCTTTTTGCATTTCACTCAAATTGGACAATGAAAATAGACTGTTCGGTGATATTTCTGTTTGATTAAATTTTCTGGTTCACCTGTACTAGCACAACACTTGGATTGCAATAAGTGAAGGGGCGTTTAAATTCAACTGTTATTCCCTTATTTCGCAGAAGGAAACACATTCATAGAAGTTTTTTCTATTAATAGGAAAAAAACCGTAAAACCCCTAAATTTTGTCCCTCAAACACGTGATCCATAATTCGAACCCTTTCCCGGCTATTCCCTTCTCTGCACAGCACAATAATCTTTTCAAACAGTATTTTGTATGAATATAGTGCCTTTCAACCAAGGATCTCAAAGCACTCCATAAACATTTATCAAGTCTTAACATCCCTGTGAGGTGAGTATTATGCCCATTGTACACGCAGGCTACATCTACACTCTGAGCTAGGGCGGCGATTCCCCTACTCATGTACATGTACTCACGGTAGCTCAGTGAGAGCTTAGCACGAACGTAAACAGCAGCGTAGCCACGGTAGCACAGGCAGCAGCAGCAAAGCCATAGCGGAGCTATGCCGAGTATGTGCCCCCTGGTTTCAAGCTGGTTTGCGTGTGGCACGACTCTGCCACGCCTCCACTGCGTGTGCTACCACGACTACACTGATCTTTATACTCGGGCTAGCTGTCAATGAGCTACGATATGTGTACACAGGCTGGGGATGCACACCCCTAGCTTGTAGTGTAGATATAGCCTCAGGCACTAAGAAAAAGAGTGATTTGTTTGAGGTCAAACAGGCAGTCGATGAAAGAGCCAGCAATAAAGCCCAGGAGCTCAGGCTCCCAGTCTCCTCTTATAAAACTTCTAGACAACATTCCCTCCAAAGCCTGGACAGAACTCTACAAAGAGAGTCAATGCCCTATAAAGGCCTGAAGAGGTTGACACAGAGCAATGAAATACACACACTTTCACTCCCACATGCTGTCTCCGCAGATCCAAATCACTGCAGACTCCGGGAGCAGGATAGATAGGTTTTTACTCTGGAATGAATTTTTTTTCCAGTGATAAAGTTGGAAATGCTACCTTTGGTATTCCTATACAGAGCTTGCTGGCATCTATATAACTGGTTAATTCAAACGGCTTAAAGGGGTCCTGCACAGTAGTAGAGTCTTTAGGATCATGCCCTGCAAGCACACCTGAAAGATGAAAAAGGGCTCATGACATACAGGAAAAGTAGTACAGTGGATTCTTGAATTCAAAAGGTTTTGAGACAAACTGTATACAAAAGACATATGCACTAGTAATACCCAATACAATTGCTGCATCGTCCACACATCTGGTTAAAATTCCTGGTACATCCATGGAGTTCACTAGTGGAATGAGACCGTGACGAGAAATCAGTCCATAGGTTGGCTTTAAACCTACTACTCCACAGTGAGCAGCTGGGTTTCTGGTGGACCCTCCTGTATCTGATCCTAAAGCCCTATGGTTTAAATAGAACCATCATTAATAGAACTGAATACTTCAAAACACATTCAAATTGTATCTGTTCTTAAAGAGGTACAGTTTTAAATGGAATTTTTAAAAATATATACAAATATGAGAATAATATAAAGTGCTCCCATTTATTCTAGTCCTTTAGTTACTATTTAGTATGAAGCAGCAGCAGTTTTCAGTTTACAAAGACATGCTGATAAAATATGCCCTTCACATCTAACAACAAGGCTTGTTGTTCATCAAGGAATATTACTTTGTTCATGTTTTCTAAGATTGAGGCTGTGCATTGTGATTTCCCTTCTATACCAAAATTGCACCTGCTATACCAGGAGAGGGCAAATTATGGGACACGGGCTGGATCCGGCCTGTCAAGGTTTTCAATCCAGCCCGCAGGATTGCCAGCCCCGTGGCACAGCAGGGCTAAGGCAGGCCCCCTGCCTGCCCTTGCCTCGCTCCCGGAAGAGGCCAGCACCACGTCCCTGAGGCCCCTGGGGGAGGGGAGGTGGGCAGAAGGCTCCTTGAGCTGCCCTCGCCTTCAAGCACCATCCCCCCCTGGCAGTTCCCATTAGCCAAGAACGGGGAACCATGGCCAATGGAAGCTTCGGGGGTGGTACCTACAGGCGAGGGTAGGGCGTGGCAGAGCTGCCTGCCCCACCCCACCCCCAGGAGCCAGTGCTGGATATGCTGGCCACTTCCAGGAGCGGCACAGGGCCAGGACAGGCAGGGAGCCTGCCTTAGCCCCGCTGCGCGCCGCTGCCACCCCAGAGCAGTGATTTCCCTACACCCCCCCTGAATTTTCCCAACACCCCCCCCGCCCCAGTTTTGTGAACTAGTTACATGCAGTGTTACCAGTTTAGTGATTGTTTGGGAATTTGAATTTAAATTGAAACATTAATACACACTTTAAAAGCATATAATGTATATGATAAAATGTGTATCTGAAAATGTATAATAGATTTGACTACAGAACACAGACTAGCTTCCTTATACAGCTTTTGTTTTTTGTGACTGTCAGTGCATTCATTTCGGTGATGTTGGCTAACCTAATAATTTCAAATGATGATTTGTAAGCAAAGTCTAAAAGAGCTCTCCCTGACAGCTAGTGATGAGCTGGGAACTATGGGGAAAAGCTTCAGGAGCAGATTGTATTTACATTCACACCTAATCTACCTAGGTATCCACCAAACAGAGCTGTGTTCCCCAAGTGATAGATTTTGGCTGGGTTTGGGTTACAAATCACTTGAATGCGGGGTGGGGTGGGGTAATGAAATGTTGTTTTTATTGTACGAGTAAAGGGCAGTAGAACTGTCCTTAGCCTGTGCTGATTGAGGGCATCAAGAGAGAGGGTGGGGACAGGTGTTTTGCTTTATGGTCTGCCTGAGTCACAAGTACTATTTGACCTGCGCCTCTCCACTGTTTAAAGACCGAGCTGATTAGGCTTCATAGAGAGTCTTTTGGTTTGTTAAGTGACCACTAGAGTGGAAATATCTGATAATCAGGTCTAAGTGCTTAGACCTGCTGTGGGACAGTGTTTCTATGGAAGAGATGCCCCAGTCTGCACTAGCACGGAGGTTCCCCCCACCACGAAGAGCTGAAATCACTGAGAGTCAGGTGGAACCGCGAGAGACTGACTCACAGAGGTCACAGTGGCAGGTGGAAGCAGAAGGTGACAGTGTAGGGCTATTGGGGCACAGCAATAGAGTGAACGGTGGCATGACAAACAACAGCGGCCAGGAGCATTGGACTTAGGGTGACCAGATGTCCCGATCTTATAGGGACGGTCCCGATTTTTGGGTCTTTCTCTTATATAGGCTCCTATTACTCCCACCCCCCCGTTCCCGATTTTTCACACTTGCTTTCTGGTCACCCAAATTGGACTCTCTTTTAGTAACCTTTCTCCAGAAGCTATATTTGTGACTGGGAAAGTTATATAAATGTTTCCTAGTAGGCCAAGATTTTAAAAATGCATTATTTGCCAAGATCATTATCTCACATCATCGCTATCTCAAGAGGTCGTTATCTTGGGGAGTTTCTGTACTAAACTTTTTTATTATTATAATTTTGTATGTAAGAATGGCTATATTGGGTCAGATCAATGGTTCATCTATCCCAGTACCCTGTCTTCCGAAAGCGACTGTTCCACATGCTTCAGAGGGAATGAACAGAACAGGGAATCATTGATTGATCCATCCCCTGTCGTCCACTCCCAGCTTCTGGTCAACAGAGGCTAGGGACTTTCAGATCATGATGTTGCATCCCTGCCCCTCCTGGCTAATAGCCATTGATGGACCAATCTTCCATGAACTTATCTAGTTCTTTTTTGAACCCTGTTATAATTTTGGCCTTCACAACATCTCTGGCAAAAAGTTCCACGGGTGACTGTGCGTTGTTTGAAGAAATACTTCCTTTAAAACTTTGTTTTAAACTTACTGCCTATTAATTTTGTTGGGTGACCCCTGGTTCTTTTGTTAAGTGAAGGGATAAATAACACTTCCTTATTCATTTTCTCCTCACCAATCAAGATTTTATAAGACTATCATATCCACTCTTTTCGAAGCTGAAAAGGCCCAGTCTTCTCTCCTCATATGAAATCTGCTCCATACCACTAGTCATTTTTGTTACCCTTCTCTGTACCTTTTTCAATTCCAATATATCTTTTTTGAGATGGTGTGACCAGAACTACACACAGTATTTAAGATGTGGGCATGATTTATATAGTAAAAGTGGAGGAGCTTGGTTTGCCACACTGATCAGCTAAGCCAATACTAAACCTATATGAAAAGGCTGCAAAACACCATGCTTCTGGACTGCATCAACATGCAGAAAGCTTTATAAGCCAGTCACTATCAAAGCCAATTTCAGAAGAACTTAATGAGGCTATTAAGAATGCTGGAGACACAACTCAGTTTATGTGAACCAACATGGCTATTGCATCATACTTGCTATTTAAGCAAGAGATACCACACACTACACACTAGAGGCCTATGTTAAGTGCACTGTAACTTGTTAATCCTGAAGTTGGACACTGGTTCCGAACAAGACTGTCAAATGCTCACTATCTTTCTGCAAAAAACTCAGCTGACTCTCTTGAAACATGTGGTGCAACAGTGAAAGACTCAGGAGTTGAAAAAGTGAAGAATTCTCTCACTATATTCAAAATATGTGCATACATGGCCAACGAATGCACCAATGCAAATAGGCATCAAGTATTAAGTCATTACGTATGTTATCTTGATGTCTGTGGTAGGCCAATAGATGCATTCTAGATGTTCAGTTATAGAAGACACATCAGCTGCATCTGTGACATCTTAGAAGAGTTAAATGCTTGTAAATTGAACCCCAAACAGATGGCTGCTTGTGCATTTGATGGAACTACAAACTTCTCTGGAAGACATAGTGGAGTACAAGCTTTCCTCAGAGAAAAGTGTAACCCTAATCTCTCCTATACACACTGTAGAGGCCATCTAACTCCTAGCACTAGTACAAGCTGCAGAATCTTCAAAAGACATTAAAAAGCCACAAGTTTAATGGCTTTTTTATACTTTTTTTTTTTTCCAGCAAGAGTCCAAAAGGACTGAACATTTTGGAAACAAATAGAAGATACATTGGGATTGAAGTTCAAATGAGTCCAACCTGGGAAAACCTGCTGGCTTTCTCATGAGTGATTCTTGGCAGTTGTCTTAAAATTACTGCAACCATTATTACTGGCTTTAGAAAGTATCCACCAAGATAGGACAGATCTAAGTAGTGAGGCTGGTGGACTACTTTTGTTACTAAGTTCAGAGAAGACTATGGCAATTCTCTCTCTTGTAAGTCTACTGTTGAAACCACTTGTGTCATTAAACAATGTAATCCAGGCATCTACTACAACAGTAGTAGATCTTTGTCCAGAAATAGAAGCTATCCTTGGATCAGTCAGAGATATCCATTGAAAATGTACTGGAAGAAGCAGACTTCAGTCCAGAAGTTGACTAATGAAGGTACTTATATTGACTCCATAAGTGAAGAGGACAAGAAGTGTTTGTTAAGCCACCTGAAAAAGTACAAAGACTTGATTCTTACAAATCTACAATAGAGATTTCTGGATTCTATTCAACCTCCACGTAGCTTTTACAGATGCCTGTCTTATAAAACACCTACAGTTGAGTAGAGTGAGGCACTACCAGCAATAGGGCTGCTATGTGATCAGGGCAGAATAGAGAATTTTGAACACTGAGTGGAATATCATACGATGAACGAATGAAGATTTAACTTCAACTTCTTTATCATCACTAGTGGTTCGACCCAATCTTTGTGCTATGTTTCCTGCCATGAAAGTAGGAATTCAACTCTTGCTAATCCCAGTCACAACAGCTACAGCTGAACATAATTTTTCCTCATTGAATAGAATTTTGTGTTCTGAAAGAAGTCACCTTCTGCCTGATCATGGGCATATCATGAAGGACTGGAAGTAACGGACACACAAGAAGAAACCAAGGAGTGCAAAATTACAACAAGAAACCAAGACTGATGTACATGTAGTGCTTCATAGTAGGCTTGAATAGCCAACTTTAATTTTTGTGATGGTTTTAAAACATGAATTAAATCTAATAAAATAGTCGTGAAACATTTTTCAGTTTTTACTATAGTGCCATACAGCCCACTTTTGCCCTCACGGTCTCAGCCCTCATTGGCCCTGACACGCCCCCTGAATATTTCAACACCCGCCCCCCCATTTCAATTCCTGGGGAAGACACTGCCCCAGAGCCACTCGAGGTAAGCGGCGCCGGGCTGGAGCCCACAGCTCGAACCCTTCCTGCATCCCGCACCCCAACCCCTTACTGCACCTCCTCCTGCACCCCCACCCCCTGCCCTGAGCCCCCTCCCACACTCAGCACCCGCTCCAGCATCCAACCCCTACCCCAGCCGTACATTCATGGCCCTGCATACAATTTCTCCACACAGATGTGGCCCTCGGGCCAAAAAGTTTGCCCACCCCTGTGCTATACTCAACATTTTTAGGAGAGCTGGTTGCAATTTTGACTGAAATTTGTCACAGCTTGGCTCTGAGGGGCTAGTGTCTGGTGGGGAGAGGATGCGGGTATCTGAGCCGGTTGGGGGCGGGGGGACCGTGGTTGGGCTCGGGTGTGTGTGTGGGGGTGTCTGGTCTCCCAGCTGGGCTCAGGGGGGTGGGAGGTTGGGGGGGGGGGGGGGGGGAGGAAGAGAGAGAGAGAGAGAAAAAACAACAACCAGGAATTGGGGTTGTCACAGGGTTTTGTTTTTTAAACTCTATACTCCTGGGGGAATTTGTTTGTGTGTGTCTGTATTGTTACACACATACTTGCTGACAGGTATTTTGAAATAAATTACCAAAATAATTGAAACGGGTGTGATTATGTATTACAAATGTTATTTTGTTATTTATGTTGTTTTGAGAAAATTTGCAGAATTTTTAATTTTTTGGCACAGAATGCCCTCACCAGTAGGATACCCAGCAATGTCTGAGAAAGCGTCAGCACCTTGCTGGATCAGATCCTTTGATCCCAGTCCAAATTCCACTGAAGTCAATGGGAGTCTTTCTGCTGACTTCAGTGAAAGTTAGATTAGGGCCTTAGTGGATTCCATTCACAGCAGGTGTCAGTGAGATACACCCTTACATGCAAAAACTGGGGTTAAGTGAGGAAACAAAATAGACTATAAAGCAAGCTAGGAAAGAAACAAGCCAATTTTAAAGAAAACACCTCCTGGGCATAACAAAATAAACAATTTTACTTCTTATAGGCAAACAAAACCATTAGCTAGCGAGTATTCTTAAATAAATACAGCTGAAATCTTCTATACAATGAGCAGACATTGCTACATAACTCTAAAAATCCTGCACAAATTACTGTTTATATCCTCTTCTCATGCAAATACTAAAAGAGAAAGCTGATATTTTGAAACTGCACACGCTTTGTAGAGTTATCTTACAACTAAGAGTTCATTACTCCATGTAGTTAATACATATCTATATTTTCACACAAAAGGTAAAAATTTTCCAAAATGTCATAGCAAACCAACATCGGCTTATACAAAAAAATCCCTCTTCAAATTGACAAAAAAAAAAAAAAAAAAAAAAAAGATAATTTTTAAGTGTCTGTAAACTTGGTTTTTTGTTTTTTTTTTTACAATAAATCTGGATTCTGAAGGTTAGTAGTCCCAAATCCCACGTGTGAATTTTTAGGTAACACGGACACTTAAATGAAGTATACGGGAGGAAGGAATATTACACTTTGAGAGTTGAGTTCTTTAGATAGCACTGAATCAAGATTCTATGCTTCCTCCTTTTTAGGGGAGAGAGCGGAGTGATAAGCGAGGTGAACATATAATGGATCCCATGATATTTTTGGAGAGAGTAGGTGTGAAGGATAACAGCAACATTCTTTCTTTGTTACTGACACCACACATTTCCAGCAGTGCAAAATGGTCACGTCAGTATGCTGAACAATGCTCAGAATGAAATGATTGAAGTTTACCTACATGTCATCACTTTTAATTTGTGTTGTGCATTTCAGTGCTCTTCATAGTGTAACTAACCAATTCTTCAACACCAATGCAAATAATCCTACAGTTTCAAACAAAACCAGCATCTTCTCTTCCCCAGGAACTACACTATAAACTAGGTCACTGGAAGATTCTAAGAATCAAAGCAAGGCTTGAGGGAAAGCGCGCGCACACACACACGGAGCATTTCATTAGCAGTTCTAAGAAGGCTCTTACGCGAAGCACGTGAAAGAAGACACTGCAGCAGCGCTACCTCCTGAGCTTCCTCCTGTTATCAACCACTTGGAGTCTCCACTCTCAGTGTGGGAGCTTGGCACACACTTGTCTCTGTACTGCCTTGAATAACTCCAGGGGTTTCTCACGGGTCCAAATGTGCCATCTGTGCTCCCAGACCTGGTGTGAGAAATTCAGACAGGATAAATACATACAACTCTATTTCAGTCATAGACTTCACATTATTAATACAATGTTTTTCTTCAAATTCCACCTTTTACTCCTGGTCCTTCAGGCAAATCGGATTGTGATATGGAAAGGCTGGTATAGATTTACTTGTGAAGCAGCCCCCAATACTGTTTTAAAGAGTTGCAGGAAATCATAAAAACCTATAGTTATAACTTCACTCCTTCCTTCCACAGAGCAGATTGAGGGCTAAATTCTCCTCTGATTCACCCTAGTGCAAATGAAGTCAGAGGACTCACACCATGTAAGCATCAGGAAAATCAAGTCATGAGCTTGCTTCGAAACTAAGGTCTACAAGCCTGAGATACAGTAAACTACCAAACTTGGGTATGAGAAAACCACCCAAGTAGCATAAAGTAGCATGTCACAAGAAAGGGTCACACAATGATGGCAATGTAGACTGTTCTATAGAAAGCATAACTCTTCCTGGAACATAAGAGGGTTTCCAAGATGAGGCAGATTGTGCGCAGAGGCAATGTGATAATTCTCATGCTTAAGTCATGGATCAGAGCGTAATTCAGTTACTAAGAAAAAAGAAGCCACCTTGAAAGAAACTACTATTCAATTAATCCCCTCAATACCATTCTACCATGCACAGCTGCTACAGTGTCTGGCCCTCTTTTCTTTAAATCACACCACAATGGATACACGTCTTAATAGGATAAAATATTCAGTAAGAAGTTCACAGACATAGTCATAATGGTTCATTAGACACCCCTGGGGAGTAAATATTTACCACCATATAAGAAACATGCATAAACTCAGCAGTTAAGGATTAGAGATGAATCACAGTAGACACTGTAGTTATATTACTATGCAATGATATGAAATATTTAATATAACTTACCCCATTGCAAATTCATCTAGGTTTGTTTTTCCTAGAAGCACAGCCCCCTGATCCAATAACTTCTGAACTACCGTAGCATTGTAAGGTGGAATATAACCTTAAAAAAAAATCAGATTGGTTAAGAAATTGTTCGATACCATCTGGAGGACTTTCAATAACTACTGCTCCAAATGTTTCAAAGTACTTATCTCTGCATGGCAGCTGTCACTGTGCAGTGCTACCAAGTTTTTTTGTGACAGTAGTAGTGAATCAAAATTCATTGATAACAAACAAGGAATAAGTATTAACCAGCACTTTTATTATTTCCTAGAGTCTTTCTTCTCCTGAGACTGAACGAATCATAGTTAACTCAGGCCAGGTCTACACTACCCCCCCCCCCCCCCCCCCCGTCGAACTAAGGTACGCAACTTCAGCTACGTGAATAACGTAGCTGAAGTCGAAGTACCTTAGTTCGAATGAAAAAGCACTTACCCGGGATCCACACGCGGCGCGCAGGCTCCCCCGTCGACTCCGCCTACTCCGTTCGTCGAGCTGGATTACCAGCGTCGACGACGGAGCACTTCCTGGTTCGATTTATCGCGTCTTGACAAGACGCGATAAATCGAACCCAGAACATCGATCGCGCGCCTCCGACCGGATGCGTAAGTATAGACCTACCCTCAGATCTTGTTCACATGGGGATGAGAACCAGGCCAGTTACAAGAGCACTTAAACAGGGCGATTGCAGCCAGAGTTCTAACAGTTTCTCTGACCAATACTGATGCAGATATCTTTTTCTGAGAAAGATGTTAGAGCAGTGGTGGGCAACCTGCAGCCCGTCAGGGTAATCCACTGGTGGGCCACCAGACCGTTTATTTATATTTGCATGGCTGCCTGCAGCTCCCAGTGGCTGGGAATGGCGAACCGCAACCACAGGGAACTGCGGGCAGCTGTGCATATGTAAACAAATGGTCTGGTGGCTTGTCAGAGGCTTGCCCTACCGGGCCATGTGAAGCCCGCAGGTTGCGCACCACTGTGTTAGAGCCTAAATCAGAGTTTCACCCTCTAGACTCTCATCCACACTATCTCTGTGAATCACAACTGCTATGGTGGCATGCAAAGGAAAAGGTAACACTGCTCTACAGCCAAAATGCTTCTGAAATAAATGTAGCCAAACTTGAGTAATTCTGGGTCACTGAGAACAAAAATGATGCTTAAAATTGTTGACTGGCTCTAGTTTTCAAGACATGCTATTGGGTCAGTATATACGACCCTTGACTTGGGAATGGCAGAGGATAAGTGAGTTATAAAGGGAAGGGATCTCAATTTAAACCAGAAATGACTAAAATACATCTTTGACTGGATCGATGAATAAATCTATGACTGGGTTTGGACAGTACTTGCTTTTTAGGCAAAACAATGAATGATGCAATCTGAAGCTGGTATTGCGTCATACATGATATGAATTGCATCATGTTATTCCTAGAAGTCATGGATGATGCAATCATAACAAAGCTTACATCACTCTGCTGAACAAATTGCCCTATTTCAGCTCTAGAAATCATACAGTGTCGTGCTCTCTTATTTGTCAGTGTTTGATTTTGCAAAGGGACACATGTCTGTTTAGCCAAAGTGAGCAGAGATGCCTCGTACTTATGTGAACAGTGCAGATAACTTCTGCTATGTTTGTGGTGAAGTGACTTTTGCATCACAAAAGCGCAGTATAACCACTATGGTTAAGAAAGCCTATCACCTTTATTTTGGCTGCAAAATTGGAGATCAGGACAAGAGGTGGGCCCCACACATATGCTGCAACACTTGTGCACCAAGTCTTCGCCAGTGGTTGAACAGGAAAAGGAAATCTATGCCTTTTGCGGTGCCAATGATTTGGAGAGAGCCAACAGATCATACCAGCAATTGTTACTTCTGCATGGTGCGTCAAAGGTGTGTCAAAGAAGAAAAAGTGGACTGTGCATTATCCAAACATTCCATCAGCTATACGCCCAGTACCCCACGGAGAAGGACTGCCGGTTCCTGATGCACCAGAATCATTCTCACTTGAGTCAGACGAGGAAGAGGATGAAACTTCTGGTCCTGAACCATCAATGTCACAGGACCCACATTTTCTCCCATCCTCCTCCTCTGAACCACACCTCATAACACAAGGTGAACTGAATGACCTTGTCAGGGATTTGGAACTACCCAAGAGGAAGGCACAGCTTTTGGGCTCCAGACTACAGCAGTGGAATCTCCTGGCAGGTGATGTTAGGGTTTCCATGTTCCGTGACCGTCAAAAGGATCTTGTCCCATTCTTCTTCATGGAAGGTGATCTTGTAGCCTGCAACAACATCGATGGTGTGATGGCAGCCCTCAACATCGTTCACGATCCAGATGAGTGGAGACTGTTCATTGATTCATCGAAGACGAGTCTTAAAGCTGTTTTACTGCATAATGGCAATGTTTTGCCATCAATTCCAGTTGGTCATGCAGTCCATATGAAGGAAACCTATGACAACATGAAACAACTTTTGAGGTGCATAAACTATGACCAACATCAGTGGCAGCTTTGTGGCGATTTGAAGGTTGTTGCTCTCTTGCTTGGTCTGCAGACTGGATACACAAAGTACTGCTGTTTTCTCTGCGAATGGGATAGTCGTGCAAGAGATTCCCACTACATCAAGAAAGATTGGCCACTCCGACAGTCATTGGAGCCTGGGACGAAAAGTGTTCAGCATCCACCACTTGTTGAATCAAGGAAGATTTTGTTACCATCCTTACACATCAAGCTGGGTCTGATGAAGAACTTTGTCAAGGCCATTGACAAAACACAAGCAGCTTTCAAGTACCTCTGTGGAAAATTTCCAAGGTTAAGTGAAGCTAAGATAAAGGCAGGTGTCTTTGTTGGTCCTCAGATTCGTGAACTTCGAGATGATGCATTTGACCATGCACTGCGTGGCAAGGAAACAACAAGGCAGACAACTACAGGTTGTTGGTGGAAATCCTTCTCAAGGCATACAAAAGCCTTGGTTGCAACATGTCACTAAAGATACATTTTTTGCACTCTCATCTAGATTTTTTTCCACCGAACTGCGGAGCAGTGAGCGACGAGCACGGCGAGCGATTTCACCAGGACATTGCAACAATGGAGAAACGCTATCAGGGCAAATGGAGCCCATCAATGCTTGCAGACTATTGCTGGACAGTGACAAGAGATGCTCCATTTAATGAATACAAGAGACAAGCCAAGAAGCGCCGAGTAGACACTGAATAGGACTAAACTATGGACATAATAGTTTTTTGCCTTTTGTTTCATAATAAATTTTATTTATATAACCCCTTTGCTGATTTTTAAAGTGTTACATAAACAGGACAGGTGAAATAGCATCATGTACAGCAACCATAAACACATGAAAAGACCTAGGTTTACAATTTATGATTAAAACTCTACTATCTACACAATATACATAGACAAAATGTAAAAACTTAAATATCTTAGAAACAGTGGCCAGTTGTTTTAATTGTCATATTTGAATTCAGCACATCAAAATACATACTAAATAGCACATTTTATCTCTGAAGCAGACGACTTCTCAAAAATTGTAGACCAGTGTAATCTGAGATGACTATACCTATTAAACAGCAAGGGTCAAGTTAATTTTTTCCCTTTCATTGTTATAAGTAACACAATAACACTAATTGTAACAAATTAGTAGGATTTCCCCCCAATTTTTTCAGTTTGTTTACTTTGTGTATTTGTGAGCACTTTTTTGTATCATCAGTTTCGCTCTTTACCCTCATTAATGTTCTCTGTTTGTGGTGGTCTATTACACAGCTACATGAGAATTTTTTTCAAATAGGAAAATAATAGTGCTTTTATTAATAAAACAAATCATTACAATGCTATGGACATCTTAATGGAACTGCTAAGTGTAACAATGAGCTATGGGTATTCAAAAGAAAAAAATAACCTTTTTTATAAAACAAAAATCCAGAGAGCAGAATTTTAAATGATGACTCACGTCAATATGAAAGACAACTGTTGAGCTCAAGAACTAGGACCAAGTCTCTAAGAACACAACAGAAATTGTGTTTGCAATTTGCTATATAGAAAGACGATTTAACAAACAGAAACAAAAAAACACTGACTACTCTCCAGTAACAGAGCAAAATGTAACCTGTTGATAGAATAGTTACATGTTAATGTATTGATTATAGTTAATATTGCATTGTCTCATTTATTTACATTGTTACAATATTAATAGTTTTTTAAATATATGACTACAAAAGCCACAAAAGTTTAGCAGATGGAGGCAAGGGAAGTGTAGTGCCTGACAGTACTTTAATTCATTTTTTGAAAATGACTAGGCTTTAAGTAGGCTGTGCTGCTTTAGAGAAAAGGACCAGAGCTTCAAAATGGTATTTGCTTTGCCTACAATGCACTACTTTACCTTTCAGCATGTTTGATGCACATGTTGTTTCAATACCAGCTGTGCTGAAGTTGTCTTTTACTGCAACAGGAATTCCATCTAAATCCCCCAATATCTGACCTGTTAGGAATTGGTAGAAGGAAAACAGAGTAAAATCTAAGTATTTAAACAGACTATTTTGCTTAGCAATGACATTTTATTTTACTTTTCAGCTTCACTTTTACTTGGAAGTAGGAGTTGTACTCAAATGCTTTTAGGTTATACAATATTTTCACAAAAGGTCTTTTGGTTTTCAACTCTAACATTAAGGACTTTGCTCAGGCCAGATTTACTCCCATACTGCATAGTCTCTGCAACTAAGGAAGTGGCTTCCAAACTAGGTAAATTATTCCAAAAGATGCTTACCACCTCAGCTGTGGCCATGTAATGCTTATTTCATCCTTAGACAGCTACTTAAATCTACTGCATTCCCAAGCCAGGAGTCATAGATTCTGCCTTCTGATGCACAGCAAATTGTGCTCAGAATTGATAGTTGGACAAAGAGTCTTTCATAGCTGACTATTAGTTATCCAGAGAAGAATCTCAAAGGGGATGAATGTCTTGAAGCTGAAGTATCCTAACTGGCACTTTGCTGAAGCAATGGGATGGTAGGAACGGCTAGACAGACAGAAGAGCAGATCTACCAGGTTGAAATTCTTCTCCTCCCACCCTCACCCACACCTGTTCATTCCCCATCATTTGTAAATGGTGATTACCTCGAGTGCAACCAGTATATGTCCACAGGGCCTTTAGTCTCAATAGGCCCCATTGTTGTTCCATACACGCAAATCAAATGAATAGTAGACTTCACTTTCTTTTTTTAAAGTTACTGAGTCTAACAAAAGGTTCCATCCACTACAGTCAAAAAGAACAGCAATTAAATACAAATCTAGGGTAACTTACCTCTCCTATATCTCTTCTCGGATTCTTCAGCCTGTTTTAACGCTGTCTCTTCTGCTATAGTAATGTAAGCATTAAGAAATTTTGTAGCTTTGATAAAGGAGAGACATCTTTGGCAAAGCTCTGTTGGACTCACTTGGCCTTCTTTCAGTGCTGCAGAGATCTGAAAGGAGAGTTCCCATTTTTAAATCGCAAGGCCCTAGTTACAAAAATTGGTATGACTTGCAAGAACTATTTCAGTCAAGTTTCTAAAACTCCCTCCACCCTTAATTTTGGGGATAAATTTGATACATGTAGTACTTCTATGATGGAATAAAAACATTAGCTAAGAAAGCACTCTGCCAACTTTCACATACAATCTTTCAAAGCATTTCAGCCCCACCCAGCAATGCCACTGCTATTCTGGTCATTTCCCAAGCAATTTTTCTAAATACAGTGGTAACATGAAACCCAGTCCCTCAAACTTTTATGCAGATAAGGAGTCTCAATTACATCCATCATGTGCACCAGTGTTTACGGGATCAGGCCCATTATTTGTAACTGGTTATTGTGGATGCAAATACAAGTTTTGCAGCATAATTATGATTAAAGGTGGTTTGAAACACAGCTACAAAGGCCTACTCTGCAAAGGACCTTAGTGAACTTGGTTTTGGCTGGTGAGGAAACTCAGCAGCCAAAGCCTTGTTCCCAATAGCACTACTATCTCCCTCTTCATCAGTTAAACCAGGAATGGGCAAACTATGGCCCGCAGGACAGATCTGGCCCATGAGCTGTTTTAAGCTGGCTCGTGAGCTCCAGCCAGGGCACTGGGTCGGGGGCCAACCATGAGGCGCGGCCCCACTCCAGCGCTCCAGCTGGGGGCTGCACCACGTGGCTCCTGGAAGCAGTGGCATGTAGGGTGACCAGATGCCCCGATTTTGTAGGGACAGTCCCAATATTTAGGGCTTTTTCTTATATAGGCTCCTATTACGCCCCATCCTCTGTCCCGATTTTTCACATTTGCTGTCTGGTCACCTTACTGAAGTGGTTCTCACACTTTTGTATTGGTGACCCAGCCGCGTAGCCAGGTCCAGAGTACAGGGGGAGCGGAGCTAAAAAAGGCGCCTCCCCCTGTACTCACCCGGCGGCGCTCCAGCCGCCGAAGACCCCGGAGCGAGTGAAGGACCCGCCGCCGAAGTGCTGCTGAACAGCTCGAGCGCCGCTGGGTGAGTGCAAGAAGCGGCGCCGCTTCCTTTTTAAGCTGCCGCTTCTGCTCACAGGGGGAGGGGCCGCTACCTCTGCTCCCACCCCAGCTACGCTACTGTGGTGACCCCTTTCACAAACCAAGCCTCTGAGTACAACCCCCCTTATAAATGAAAAACACTTTTAAATATATTTAACACCATTATAAATGCTGGAGGCAAAGCAGGCTTTGGGGTACAGGCTGACAGTTCGAACCCCCACATGTAATAACCTCACAACCCCCTGAGGGGTCCTGACCCCAAGTTTGAGAACCCCTGCCCTAGTGGCATGGCCCCACTCCGAGGGTCAGGGGCTACTCCACACGTAGGAGCCAGAGAAGAGACATGCTGCTGCTTCTGGGAGCCGCTCGAGGTACCCGTCGCTCGGAGTCTACACCCCTGAGCCTCTCCCCATGCCGCACCCCCTGATCCGTCTCCTGCTCTCCAAACCCCTCTATCCCAGCACGGAGCATCCTCCTACACCCCAAACGCCTCATCCCCAGAGCCCTCACCCCTTCCCACACCCCTTGGAGAGGAGGCTTTTATTAAGAGCGCTGCTTGCTGGGTGTCCTGTCAATGCCTCCCTCCCTAGCCCCAGCTGGGCCGCGGTGCCCGACCCGGGGCTGCGCCAGTGCCAAAGCGCGTCTCCTTCTCGCTGCCGACGGCGCCACTTCTTGCTCTTGCGAGGTTAACACGCTCCGCCGCCTCCCGCTTGGCCTTTGCGCCGCCGCCAGCGGGGGCTGGAGGGCGGGGGTTACACCGCGCACACCGGGTACCCGATACCACGGCGATGGGCGCGGGCTGGGAACGGGCCGGGCTCCAGGCAGCTGCTGCAGGCAGAGCTCGGGGTTCCGCTTCCGCCCCGTCCCCATGGGCGGCAGCCCCCGAGCAGCACCGGGCGGGGGGAGGGGAGGTCGGCGCCACGCGCCCAAAGCCCGCTCACTTCTCTGAGGGAGACGCGCAACATCCTCTCCGCGCCGCCACTGCCCCCGGCCGGGGACCCCGCACGGCCGGAGCGTCAGCCGCTACTTAGACGGCCAGGCATGGGCGCTGCCATCTTGGGCTGCACCGCTCAACATGGAGCAGCTCCATTGGCTCGAGTCTTCGCAGACTGGCATGATGCCGGCTCGCTATTGGCTGAGGTGGGAGGAGTGGGCGTGGCCCTCCGGAGAGTGACCCTCAGCCTGTGCGCGCTGCGCGGAGGCGATTCAGGCCAGGCAGTGACGCGCTGACACCTGGGGCAAGGGCAAGGACGGGGGAGAGCGGGGCGGGGGCTGCCTCACTTCTGGGGGGCTGGGGTCTTGTGGGTGCAGGCTGAGCTGGCTGGGGAGGGATCCTTGGGGCACTGAGATTTGGTGAGTTATAGCGGGGTTGGGGGGGTCCACCCCCCTTCTTCCCCCACCTTTCAAACTAGGGATCCTCTGGGGGCTGTGATGCTCGTGGGGAAAAGCCAGTTTGTTTAGTCCTCGATCACACCCCAAAAGCTGTGAGCCTTGTAGTTAAAAGTTGAATCTAGACAGCCCCCCCCCATATGGTTGTAGAAGAAGAATTAGAGTAAAAGATTTTTAAAAATTGAAGTTGGCAAACATACATGGATTTGATTGGCTAAAAAATTATCTCTGTGCAGCTGGGAAGCATCAGTGTGGCCAGCATGTAATTATTTTTACACATTTAGTATAGTAGTTAGAGTTATTAAAGATCCCACCTTACGTGCTGGCAATAATGTATTTAAAGATGCATCTGCTTAGCAGGAGAGCATGCAGTGGCTTGTTTTTCAGTCAAGGTTCCATGGCAACTTGCCTTAGAAGCAGCAAAAGTTTACTCAAGCCCCGTCTATATAGAAATATCAGCCTCTCCTGTCAGAGATGTACAATTATGGCATCGTGGATAATAGATAGATATGGGCGAAATGATGTGCTACGATTTACAAATAACATGACGTTCCCTGTAATACATTTTCCAAATGAAGTCATTATTAAAGTTCATGCTGCAAGTTTAAACCCTATAGATGTTAATATGAGAAGTAAGTCATTTATTTTGAGTAGGAATTATATTTTTGTGTATTTTTGTGTTGATTAAGTTCCTAACAGAATATGGTTCACACTGTAAATATAATTTTATTATACCTGTATTATTCTTATTCAATTGTTGTAAATCGTAGTCCAAAATGTGCCGGTGGCTCCAATAGTTTTTAAACAGGACTGTTTGGGAAAATATTCCATTATTATTGTGGGAAGATCCTCTTGCACAACTTTTTTTCTGTTAAATTGTCAGGGGGAGTGGTGAATTTTAGACTATTGTTCTGCATCTACCAAAGCAAAACTAGGTTGGATTTTAGCCCAAGTAATACAAACAGCTGGTTGCTGCCCTTCACAGACTTATAACTCATGATCAGAATGAGAATCAACTTGCAACCCAATTTTAAAGTGTTTTTCTTCTTCTGTTAGTTTGGTTCCTATTATACAAGGGCCCAGGCCTGCACTGTGCTGAGTTCCTCTTGCAAAACACTGAGCTTCCTCAACTCCCATGACAGTTGGCTCATAGAATTAATTCCCCAAAATGTTTATTTCTCATCTTTGTGCTAACTTCCTGTTGCATAGGTGCCTCAGCGGCTACTTTTGCTGGACCAGCTTCTATTCGTGAGACAAGTTTTCGACATTACACGGAGCTCTTCTTCAGCTCTGCTGTCCACTGAATTCAAGGCTTTGGCCAATCAGTACATTTAACTGATTGATCATTGACATTTGACTTTTTTCTAGTCAGACAGTTGTTTTCAATAGCAGGCTCAGAAATCTTAACAAAAACTTAAAATAACAGAAAATCTTACATTTCACAGTTTATTCACAGCAAGATGCAATCTTGCATTTCAAATTTTGATATTGGTCTTTGAGGAAAATTGAAGGAACTTTTTTTTTTTTTTAAACAACTGAGCTTAACATTTCAATGATACAGCAATTACTTGCAATTTAATGCTCTTCAAAAGCCCTGATGAGCTCCATCTTAGCAGACTCCTGAGCCTACACAGAATTCTGGATGGATCAGGGATCTCCCTGCATGAAGCTCCTTGTTAGACTGAGGCCTTAGTTTGTATTCTGGGGCCAAAACTACTCAAAACATTGCAGGTTGTTTGTTATAGGATTATTTGTCCAATCATGCAACCCATACTCACCTGAGAGGAGCCCTACTGAAGCCAGTGGGATCATTTGTGTGATTGATGATTGCAGAATTGGCCTTGTCAACGCTCATGTACCTATGAAAAATAAATTAGATATCTTTGAGATAGTCAAAGTCTTTGGTACATATGACTTGCAAAGCACCATATTTTCATCCTGAGAAAATATTTTGTGTTTGAGTGTTCCTTTAAGCTTTTTTATTATAATATGCATAATTAAGATTGTGATTGCTCATTTTTCTATGACTGATAATTTTAACAATAATAGGACAGCTATGCAGACTATTGTATATTTGGTAGGCCCTGTACATCTGAACAACTGTCTAATGAATAAAAAATGGTTAGTCCAGACAGGATTTTATTATTGTTGGAGAGTGACCATGAGTGGTGCAGAGCATTCACATTTACTTAATAGGAGTTAGAGTTGCTCAGTACCTCTCAGCATAAGGCCATTAATGATTTGCAAGATCATGTTTAGATGGGTCCTGATGTAATACTTCCCTCCTTGGGGAAATGAGACACATTTTGCAATTCTTTTGCATTATTAGCTATAAAGTATTATTGTAAGATGAAATGTGTTATCAGCTGAAGTTCTCAAGAGAATAGAATAAAGTGCTGTGTGTTGTTGTTACACATGAAATGATTAATTGTCCTTATGAAATAACAAACGTCTGTCAGTGTGATGTCTAATATCATGTTATAAGTAGCTAACTGGTTTTATGATACTTAATATTTTTATATTTATTGTGCACCAAATGGGACAAAAGAAGAAATATTGCAAGACTTAAAAGTTGATACTTAGTTGTATAAACTTTTTTTAAACATAAAATAATACTGTTCTGCTTGCCTGTAGTTCTTTAGAGATGAGAACATTTTCAGAACTGTAAAAATCAAATTTCAGGGGTGTAAAGTTGCATTATGCACAGACTATACACCTAACTCACTGGTCTGATTTGTGCAGTTCTATACAAATAATCATTGATATTTCCTACTTTGTTAAACCGTGTTTTATAGATGGTTATGGAGCAGCTGCTTTAAATGCGAAACGTGATCCACTGAAATTGAAAAGCATCAGGAGTGAATTTCCTCTAACACTTGGTCGAGATGTATCTGGTGTAATTATGGAATGTGGGCTGAATGTGTCCTATTTTAAACCTGGAGATGAGGTGATGTAACTTGTCTCATTTTTCTAACTTTATGTACGTTGAAAATGTAATATGAAGTCAATTTTTTCTTTGCAAATATCTTTTTTTCTTGCCTACCTGCAGCCTACATGAAAACCAGGTTGCAGTAACTTTTTTTGAATGTTTTTTCCTGCAAAATGTTCATATAGGCTAGTTACCCCATTCCTTTATATTTAGGGTCCATTGAATTTGCATATGTTAGAATCCTGAGGTGGGGGTGTCTTATATTAAAAAATGAAACACCTGAAGCTGCTTCATCTTGATTTAAACTAGAATTTTAACAGGAACTTTCTCTTGGGTAAACCTTTATTACCTTATAATACCAAGAACTCTGACATAGTTGAAGAGCCAGCAACTTTCTGAACCCCATATAAATCCTTATAAGACTTGCTTTTAACTTTTTTCAGTTTTACTGGAGGAATGTTTTTTTCTTTCAGGTATTGTACCAGCTCATGGCCTTCCAGTAAGATATGAACTGTAATCTGCTTTCTCCAAAAGTTTATATTATACACAGTACAATACATCTTAGTTATATGGCCCATCCATGCTTCTATTAATCATTCTTCTGTACTGTAGTTTGTTTTAAGAGAGGAAATGAAACCTTTTTTATAGTGAACTCAGATCTAGTTAAACTGATATTATGTATAATTAATCTCTACTTATGCTACACTGAAGTTGTTCTGGAGGTTGGAAAATGACTTTTCTATGATAGATACAATATTAAGAAAACAATAAAAGTTGAAATGTGTTTTTCCCTTTGGTTTTAGGTATGGGCAGCAATTCCTCCCTGGAAGCAAGGCACTATATCAGAGTTTGTTGTAGCTAGTGGAAATGAGGTAACCATACAAAAATTTCGATATTAAAAACAAAATTTCAGCAGACGTTGTTTCTTCCAAAATCTGTGTACATTGCTTTTTCACAGTTTTTAAATTTTATAGATTTTTTAAAAAAAAATTTTTTTTTTCTACTTATGTAATCAAGATATTTTGAAATATGGAAAATTCAACAGCTGAGGTTTAGTATAGCTTGTTTAATTTGCAGCCTTGTATAGTCCACTTGGTGGGTTGAGTTAAATCAGTGATTTAAATCCCCAATTTTAATTGTAATTTAAATTAGCAGGCAGGAAACCTTGATTTAAATAATTGATTTTTATCTTGTTTTATATTTGTACTTTTTTAGTTATTTGCCTAAAGGAAAGTTGATTCTCACTGATTGGTAACCATTAAAACTTGTGGATTTACAACTAAACATAGCCTTTACAGTAAATGTGGTTGTGACGAGTTCCCTCTGGGGTGCCACCTGGAGCTGGGGTACCACTGAGCCCCCCTGATGCACCAGCCTGGGCTCCCTTTACACACTATTGCTGTGACAAGCTCTCTCCAGGCTCCAGCCTGCACTTTCACCAGCACACGTACAGGTAGGGACACACCCAGCTGCAGTTACATGCAGATGCTGTGATCAACCTTGCATGGGAAGGCTCCAGCTAGGGAACTTCCCAGCTACTCAGGCACGCACCCCCTCTGGAGTGTAAACCCAAAATTATACTGTTTTGTACTGCACAGGGAACTGTACAGTGTAAGCTCATGAAATTTCCCCCGCCCCCCCCAGTGTGGAGAGGAATATACAACAGCTTTCTTCCCTGACTTATGATTCCCACACGCTGGTTTTAGATAAAGCAAAAACAAGTTTTTTAACTACAAAAGATAGATGTTAAGTGATTATAAGTGATAGCAAACAGATCAAAGCAGGTTACCTAGCAAATACACAAAAATGCAAACTAAGCTAAATATACTAAAGAGATTGGATATGAATAGCAGATTCTCACACTATGAAATGATGCAGGCAGGCTGCAGATTCTTAAGGGGCAAGCTGCACTTGCTTTACAGCTTGGGTGGAATCACAGATGTTTCATTCATAGGCTAAAAATCCCTTTAGCTTGGGTCCAGCACTTTCCCCAGTTCAATCTTTGTTCCTCAGGTGTTTCCAGGAGTCTTCTGGTGCGGGGAGTGAAGAACACCAGATGATGTAACTCCCTGCCTTATATAGCTTTTGCATATGGCGGGAACCCTTTGTTTCAAAGCGTGGTTCCCACGCCAGTCAGTGGAAAAATATAGACATCCCAAGGTGGAGTACAGCACCAGGTGACTTGGTCACATGTCCCAGTAAGTGTCACAGCAGCCTTGACTGTGAGGCTGTCTGTAGTGTCCTCAGGAAGGGCCACCAAGTGGGAGATAAGCTTCTTCTAAGGCCTATTGTTTTCTCTAATGGCCCTTCCCCATCCAGCTTTTCAGAACGAAAGCATCTTGTCTAGTGTGCGTTCCCCAGGTGTAAACACATTTGTAATACAATATTCCTAACTTCAGATACAAAAGTGATATATGCATACAAATAGGATAATCACATTCAGTAAATCATAACCTTTCCAATGATATCTCACATGACTTATCTTGCATAAATTACATAATAATTATGCCATAATCATGTCGTAATATCTCTATGAAGAATATGGGGTGCAGTGTCACAGTGGTAGTATTTTTTGTTACACATTGGGAGAATAAGTTATACACATGTATGTTAAGCTATATATTTGTTTACATTTTATTCAGATTCTAAAGATCTTGCATTTTATTTATTTTAGCAAATGTGACTGATACATTTCTTATTTAGTACATGATTAATCTTTTACTTATGATTTGTGTGAAGCTCTGTTTGCATGGAAACTAGAATCTAGTTAAAAATGCACAAAATCAGCATTAATTTTTTTAGTAGTTAAATAAAACTACCTTATATATGCTGAATACATAAGAAAAAAAGTTAATTTCAAATGCAGAATGTGTTTTAATAAACTGATTTATCAAACAAAGTCGTTAGTGAATTGAACGGATTGTTTCTGTTCACCATGTCCTTCAAGATTCTAGAACTAGAAGATCTCATCCTCTCACACTTAGCTTTTATTCATAGATTGAAAGAGGAAAACAAGCTTTCCCACTTTTTTCAGCTCCCAGCTGTTTTCTTAACTTTGAATGAACTAGCCATTGTACTGAACTAATTCAGTAAACTGAAATGAAGAAAATATTCTCTCAGCACCTGCAGTCAATGCTCTTGCTGTCAAAAGCTGGGTTAGCAACTCAGCAAACTCTAGTTTAGCGGTTTTCAAACTGTGGGTTGGGACCCCAAAGTGGGTCGTGACCCTGTTTTAATGGGGTCGTCATGGCTGGTGTTAGACTTGCTGGGGCCTGGGGCCGAAACCAAAACCTGAGCCCCACTGCCCAGGGCCAAAGCTGAAGCCTGAGGGTGTCAGCCCTGGGTGGTGGGGCTCAGGTTACAGGCCCCAGCCTGGTGCTGAAGCCCTTAGGCTTTGGTTTTGGCCCCCCCCCCCTCAGGCTTCGGTCCCCCCCTTCTGGGGTCGTGTAGTAGTTGTTTTTTTTGTCAGAGGGGAGTCGTGGTGCAATAAAGTTTGAAAACCCCTGCTCTAGTTCCAGGTTCTTAGCCAGTGACTTCCTCCAGTTCAGTAGTATGACTCTCTTTAAAAGTTTTGCAGCAAACATTCACTGCTTAATATTTTTTATTTAATGTAAGTGATTTTAATAGATTACAGAAAAGGTTTATTTTTTAAATGAAAAAATGTATTTAATGTAAATCGAATCTGAATTTTGTTATTGAAATCAATATTAAAAACTTTATTTTTATCAGCCTTGGTAGTCCACAAATACATTATTCATTGTGATTTAGACATGACTGATCTTCTATTTTAGATCTCTCATAAGCCCAAGTGTCTCAGTCACATGGAAGCTGCCTCCTTACCATACGTCGGTCTAACAGCATGGTCTGCAATGAACCAAATTGGGGGACTGAACCAAGATAATTGCAGTGGAAAACGGTAGGTAACTGGTCCTGCTGTTAATATGTTTGCATTAAGTTTTGTGTGTTTAATTTTTGTATAGAGAGCTCACTGAATTTAAATTTTTAAGATAGGTAAAATAAAAAATGAATGTGCAGTCATTCCTATATACACAAAATGGTAAAGCTTTTGAATTTACATTAGTATGGTAAAGATACAGAGATGACATGTATGGCTGAAAGTTTAATTTCTTAATTCAGGGCCTGAACTGCTAACTTTTATTCTGACAGATAGTCCTATTAATTTCAGTGGGGCTATTTGCTTAAGTAAAGCTTGTAGAATCAGACCCTCAATTGTTTTGATGGGGTCAGAGGTCTTCTCACCTCAGCTTCCTTCTGGACAGAAGGAAAATCCAACTTGGTCCTGATCTTATAAACACTTACACATGTTCTTAACTCTGCTTATGTGAGCAGTTCATTAAAGTCAATGGGACTACTCACATTAATAAAATTAAGAATGTGCATAAATGTTTGCAAGATCTTGACCTTGTACTTTCTGACTTCCTGTTATCCTGGAGTATTATGTTTTATTAAAGCATATTGAAAAGGACACTGGATTTAATGAAAATCTTTCATCTACTGCTTTGGAAGTTACTGAAGTAACTGGCTATTGTGTGCCATGTTAAATTTCATTATGAAAATATCAGGCAAATGTTTGTTCTAAAGGTCAACTATATTTTGAGAAATTAAATTATTCTTTGAAATTGCTTCTGCTCTTGAAACTATTGGTATTACCCTGTATAGAACTGTACACTTATTCCCCCCCCTCTCTTTATTTTTTAAATATTTTAGATCATTTTTCATTTTGGTTAATTTGTTGCATGTAAATGGAATTAGTCATTTAATGAAGTGCCTTTGGGTTAAAAAAAATTAAAAATGCCCTACCTAGGTTACAAAAATTACCTAAAAGTGAAAGCTCTTTTTAAAAAACTTTTATTTATACTGTTTCTTTACTTCTTGCATTTGCTTCAGCTTAAACAATGAAAAAAAATAGTTTTACTTTCACATTCTCAGTCACGATTTAAATGTTCTGTTATTGCTAATAATTACTCATATGCGCTTATACATAGCTTTATAAATAGTGTAAATAGTTTCCAGGGTATAACATTTGGGTTGCAAACAACAGGCTGTGGTCAGCCCTTGAGTTGTGGGAATGAAAAAATGTTTTGACCGCTTGTTTCTGGAAATTTACTTAGTGCTCTTTGATTCTGATGTGGAACTCTTGTACCATGTACAAAGAAGACCCATGTATCCTGGAGACTTTTAGAATAAAAAGATAACCCTCACCAAAGCTGTTCCAAACTTGCACTGAAATATTTTACTTAGCTTACTCTTCAAAAGATGAATTTTCAACTCTTTTTAGCTGTAGCTTTCTCCAAAAAGTTAGTGAGAAAATAGCAAATTTTAAGTGAGGAAGAAAATTGGCAAGATGTTTGATGGCAAAAGTATGTGCCTGTTTTTTAAACCAAAATGTTGAATCCAACATCCAGACAGTATACTGCGATCTTGAATTGCAAAAGCAGTTTCCTTCATCCCCAGCATAGTGAGAGGATTGAAATCAGAAACATTCTTTGCTTGAAGATACAGTAACTCCTCTCTTAAAGTCGGCCCGGTTAACGTTGTTTCGTTCTTAAGTTGCTGATCAATTAGGGAACATGCTCGTTTAAAGTTGTGAAATGCTCCCTTCTAAGTTGTTTGCAGGCTGTCAATTGGTGGCAGTTCTGCTGTCCCTTCCCTCACTGCAGTGTGCTGCTCCCCAAGACTCCTGCCTGCTTGCTGTGGGCGGGGAGGGGAAGAAGAGGGGGGCTAATGTCAGGGTGCCTGCTTGCGGGGGGGGGGAGGGGAAGAAGAGGGGGGCTAATGTCCCCCTGCTCCTGCACCTTGCTTACCCCATCTTCCATAGAGCACTGAGGTCTCATATCACTCACTAGATTATTTTAACAAAATATTCTACAGTGTGTTTAGTAATATACTATGAGATATTTATTACACAAAGGTAAAACGAACGTACACTTGTCAAAATAAATGAAAACTGTGTTTTATGATGCAGTAGCTCTGATCTTTATTGTATTTGCTCATTCTCAACATTTGGTATTCTGTGATGTCTTCCAATTATAAATGAAAACTAGCAGAGTTCTGCTCAATTTACAGTAGAATTTCTAGAAAAGAAATGTATTTTGCTTTAGTACAGCCTCAAAATTATTTTTGCCTCGTCTACTTTATTACATGTTTTTTTTCCTGTTAGACAGCTGTAGAGTTTAATAATGTGACCTACATTCCATGAGTTCTAAAATGTCCCAATACTGTAAATACCACCATTTTAAACAAATATTTTCTCTTAGGTTTACATTGACAGTTGATTTTTCTGTTAAGGAAATATCACAACACAAAACCAATACAAATTTGGTGCATAAAGTATGGGTCCAAACTTATGAAGTGCTTACCTTATTCAGTTCTTTTGGGGACAAAGGGTGGAAATAATGCTTCCTTTAAGTTTTCTTTTGATGAAAATATTATTGGCCTACGGTTCCACTGCTGGATTAGTGGAAAACTCATCTGAACAAGGCAAAGAGCTGCCTTGCTGTACTGGAAGATAATGTTATTGGCATAGAAGCATAAGTGGACAGTGTTACCTCACATTTTTAGTCATCTGAAAGGTTAACTGTCCAAAAGACCAATTTTGAAAGATAAACAGAGCTGTTAATTTCACATAGCCTGGTATCTGAAATCTGTAAGAGACATTCAAGTAGAATGTTATTAAAATTTTGCACTTTTTTTTTTAAAGCTGACATGTTGGCACCTCCTCTAAAATATAACCCTAGGTATTTGTTATGATTGCTGCAATGCTGTATTCATCAGACCTTTGTCCTAGCTGCCGCTTCTCTCCTACATTCATGTTCATCTCCCTGTTGTAATCCTCCCCCTCATGTAAATAGGCTCACCAAGGAATCTTTGTGTATATTGGGTATTTCATTAGTTTAATTCACGTGGATTCTTACATGGTGGAATTGTCTTGCTATGCAGTTAGGTTTTATCAATTGGAATTGCTCTTGTTTTACAGAATATTAATTTTCGGTGCTTCAGGTGGAGTTGGTACCTTTGCTATCCAGGTAATGTATTACAATAAGCCCGGTATGGGTCCTTTATAAAAATACTCTATGATCAAGGTTTAAGGGAAAGGAGGTGGGGGCTGTTGGTGGTGAATCAGCAAGCTACTGAATGATCTCAGTGCAAGCCCAAAGGTAAGAGAGTTTGAAAATAGTTTGAGATTTGTCATTTCCATCTACTTTGTTATTATCTTAGCCTAAGATAAGTTAGGTAGGAGTAGGCTTTAGGGGCAAAGAGGTTATGGGTGTAGGAAATGAACGATTACACTTCAACGCTTTAGTTACTGGGAAGGAGACTCCTATTTCTATGTGACTTGAAATCTGTTATATATTTTGATGAGATTTCTGCCTCCGTCACCCCCAAGTGGAATAAACTGGTATAAATTGTTAATGACTTCAACAAACTGATTTTTTTTCGGATGTAAATTCTCCTTAATATGTTAATATTTTTATGTGCATCAAATCTAGTGTAGTGGTTTAGAATGCAATTCCCCCTCCCCACTTTTTTCATCTCAACAGTTCCTAACTTTGGGGAGAGGAGATGTTTTTTAATGAACTATTCATCTTGAAACCTGTTCTTAGTACATCTGCATTACAAATTATTATTTTTTTAAATTGGGGCTTTTGATTGAAAGCAATGTCCCATTACACTCAAGCATCTTTGTCTTCAGAGTATGAACAAATACATTTTAGATGATTGCACCACTAAGTGTTTTTTCTTCAGATTTCAAAGTTGTAAATATAATAGCCTTTAGAAGAGCACGGGAGAGTTTTCAGTGATACACTATCTGCCTGAGCCTTGATAAAGCAGTTTGCTAAATGAGTTCAGTAAGAAAGGTTGAGCCTTTCTTACTGAGTAGTTGTGATCTTTACCTGTCATCATGCAGAATAATTCATTCCTGTGTTAAGTTTATGGTTGGCAAATATCAAAGAAGATATTACAGTGATGAGTGAGAATAAGGTATACAATAAAGGGTAAATTAAATTATTAGCAAAATTCCTTTCTGTTTGAGCAGCTTTGCAAACTATAAACTAACCAGCCATCTTCCCCTATGATAAATTAGTGATAGTTTTGCTCTTTGAAGTTTGCACGTAGCCGAATTATTGTTTTTAGTGAGCTGATTTACAACCAAATAGTCTTTACACTAGATTTGGTACATCTTTTTTATACCTAGAAGGGTACACTATAACTATATATATCTATTTACGCATCTTTATATATATTGATTATATATCTTAATACTTTCAGATTCTTATTAATTGTATATTCTTAGTGTGTTAGAAAATGGTGACTGATATATTGCTTATTTACTAGATAATTAACTTTTTGCTCGTGACTTGTGACAAGCTGCATTAGGATGGTAATTGGAATTTAATTAAACCTTCAAAATAGCATATAAATCTTATTTTTATTAACGAAACAAGTCTTGAATAGAGTTCATGACCTTTTCTGATATATTTACAACGCTTGAGCTCAAAAGTTAGATGTTTTTTCCCCTGATGCTTTCTTTATCTAAACAAAGAGCCTTTAACTCAAAGTTTTTGATAGAGGCTTAGGGATTCAGCATATTTGTTTTTTATTTAAATGTTTTAAGAGATCAGAATTTTACAACCTAACATATTTTGTATTCAATTCAGATTTAATTTTAAACATGTTTATTTTTGAAAAGAAAAATGTACTATAATTTAAATAAGAAAATTCTATTTGAATTAAAATATCTGATTCAGAATTTTTAAAAAATCATTTATTTTTATCCACCTTGATGGAAGGTATATTAGCAGCCAAGTGCATACTTAGGTAGTCAGCAGCATCTGAAGAATTAACAGTCTAATGGCTAACTTTGAAAGGCACAAAGCCTTTTACTTAAGGTAGCCTGGTATCTAAGGTCTGTAAGAGGCATCAGAGTAGAAAATTATGATAACTGCATATCCTAAACACCATTTATGGAGTTGTGTGTTAGTAAGTTGCCCTATACAGTAACTGTTTATTTGGATTCTGTTGATAATGAGATGTTGGTCTTCTCACGTATTTTCACTGTTTAAATAATTTGTAAACCTTAGAATTTTTTTTTTATAGTTAATGAAAGCTTGGGGTGGTCATGTGACAGCAGTTTGTTCTCAGGATGCCAGTACCCTGATGAAAAAGCTTGGAGCAGATGATGTGATTGATTACAAATCTGGAGATGTAGCAGAGCAACTGAAAATGTTACCACTGTATGTACTAATGCAGTTAATTATTTATACAGTGCTGTAGGGACATAGGCAGCAAGCAGACTCCCTTGCATATACCTTTTGGGTTGCTTGAATTCTAAATTAGTCTGGCAGACTCCCTGCCTCTGGGGTTTTGAGCCTTCCTGTTTGCAAAGCCTTACTTTGTAAAGCAAGCTCCCTGTCTTCCCCCTTTTGAATGTGGCCTGTGAAGTGAGTATCATAAATACAGACTGCTCTGCAGTATTAAGTTAGAAAAAATAGGTCAAGTCAATGGGGAAGATCTCACTCATTTAAACACATTTCTATAATGATACTGATTTCAACAACTATATCAGCTTCCCTCCAAGGATCTCAAAACGCTTACAAACATTAATGAAAGACAAGGTGGATGAGGTAATATCTTTTACTGGACCAACGTCTGTTGGTGAGAGAGACAAGCTTTCAAGCTACACAGAGCTCTGTTTCAGGCATAACTGCTTCATGCCTCAATTTCCCTTTCTGTAAAATGAACCATTGGTGTTGGCATACCTCACACAGGATTTGCAAAGCTTAATTCGGTAATGTTTGCAGTGTTGCTGTAGCAGGCCTGAAGAAGAGCTCTAAGCTCGTTTCTCTCACCAACCAAAGTTGCTCCAATAAAAGATATTACCTCACCCACTTTGTCTCGCTAATATCTTGAGACCAACACAGCTATAACAACATTGGAAACATTAATGAATTAAGCTTTACAAGTTTGTGTGAGGTAAGTAAGCACTAATAGCCCATTTTACAGAAAGGGAAACAGAGGCACGGAGCAGTTACGTGACTAAAGTCTGATAGCAAGTGTGCGGCAGAGCTGGGAATAGATTGAGCTTTTCTGGAAGCCTAGTCCAGCTGCCTCAGATAAATAACAAATGTTTCAAGATAAAGACATTTATGTTTAAAATGTATTGTTTAGAGTTTTCCTTGGAATTAGTTGTTTGGTAGGAATTCCCACTTTAAGGATTTTTTTGCTTGTTTTTTCTTAAAGACTTATTCAAATATAAATTGTGATAATTATATTTGAATCTAAATAGTTTGAATTTCAAACTTTCAAACCAATATTACTTGGGAGAAGAATGCGAAGCTCTAGAATATCTTGAAACTATCGTAGGGTGGGTCTACACTTGCAGCAGTATGTAAAGTACAGACACAGTATGCCCAGCTAGCACGGGTATAAATAGCAGTGTAGATGGTGAGGCGCTGCTTAGGTGAGTAGAGTGTGCTACACATCTGAATCCTAGATGCACAAGCAGTGCTTCCCCTGTCTACACTACTATTTTTAGCACTGCAGTGTCCTGCTGTCGCCCCATGGTGGGAGCAGGGCCGGTGCAAGGAAGTTTTGCGCCCTAGGTGAAACTTCCTTGTATCAGCCCTGCACGCCCCCGCCGAGCTAACGCCGCCCGCCCCCGCCAGCCAACTCCCCCGCCTGCGGCAGGCAGTTCCCCAGCCCCCCCCGCCCGCATCTCCCCACCCCCCACAGCAGCCGGCTCCCCCCCCACCCCCCCGCTCGCAGTAGCTCAGCCCGCGGGCCGCAGCAGCCTCCCCCGCACCTGTGGTGACCCGCCTCCTGCCTCCCGGCTCCACGCTCAGCCGTTGAGCCAAGCGCGGAGCCGGGAGGCAGGAGGCAGCCGCCCGCAAAGCCCTGCTGAGCCCCAGCGGCACAACAACAACCCTCACCACAGCAGGGCTTCGCGAGGAAGCGGGCGACTGCCTCCTGCCTCCCGGCTCGAGCATGGAGCAGGAGGCAGCCGCCCGCTGCCGAGGGCGGTGAAATCCCGCCCCCCAAATCCTGGCGCCCATGACGACCGCCTAGGATCGCCTAGTGAAAGCGCCGGCCCTGGATGGGAGGCTTTTCCCGCCGCAGTGAAACGTTCCAAAAGCTCCCCTGCCTCTCCCCTAACAGAGGCTTTTTGTCACTGCAGTGTAAGGCCCCAGCAGAGGGGAGCTGCTGGAGCCTTTCCCCGCTGCCTCCCTGTTGTCAGAACCTTTCAGGGCTACATAGAGCTGCACACCATAGGGAGTGTGGATACAGCTTTGCCTTTCACATACCCTATATGCTGCTGAATGTGTAGGCCAATGTAACAAAGTCATAGTGACTCTAAACAATTAGGGTGGTATTCAGTTTAGCTACAGTGAGATGGTTGGCCGTGAGATCGTGTGATGGTTGTGTCCTGTCTGTAGTGAATGACCAGTAACATATAGGTACAATCTCTGTGTACGGTGGGGGTTATAGTGAATTAGGATTTAGTTGAAAGTCTGGGTCTTCCACGCTACGTTCCTGTGTACAGAATGTTTCAATGCCTTGCATCTGCAAATGGACATCTCAGCTATAGTCAGTCTCTGCCTAGAATCACATTTTCTCCGAAAATAAACAAGCTAATTACAAGATTGTTGCCCCTGTTTCTGTATTTTTTTCAGTGCAACACTGTGCTTTCCAAACACATTTTCCCCCTGTTTCCAGGTTTGATTTCATCCTAGATAATGTTGGTGGACTCACAGAAAAATGGTCTCCAGATTTCCTCAAGAAATGGTCAGGAGCTACATATGTTACTTTGGTAACACCCTTTCTACTGAATGTGGACAGGCTTGGAGTAGCTGATGGCATGCTACAAACAGGAGTCACGATGGGAACCAAAGCTGTAAAGGTACAGTAACACAATGGATGCTTTAACTCTATGTAATAAGTAGTTTGGATGCAGTCAGTCTCCTGGTACATATTTTTTAGGGTTTTTTTGCCTCATTCTTGTATGCTGGGTTAGGCATGCTCATACTCTCCCAACTATTTTTTTCCTTTCCTCCACATACAGGGTTGGTGATAGTTGAGTGAGAACTGATATGTCTGGTTGATGTGGGAGTGTTTTGGGTGCCTCTGAGTTAAGATTTTTCATTCTACTTTTTTCATAGTAAGTCCTATGCAACAGATGAATAAATGCAACAGATGAAATCCTGGCCCCATTGAAGTCAATAGGAGTTTTGCTATTGACTTCACTGGGGTCAGGATTTCACCCAACACATTGTTTGCGCTACTGATGGGCTGTCTTCATCCCTAATGGAGAGAATTCCCACAGGACAGCTAAGAAACACTTTATTTTCCTTTTTCCTTTCTTCTCTCTTCCGACTCGTGAAGTACGAGGCTGGAAAGAAGGTTGTACCACAGGCCTGCACAACTCGTAAAGTGGCGAGGGCCATATTACTCCAAAGAAAACAGCTGAGGGCCGAAACCCCCCAACCCCACGGAAACACCCCTCCCCAGTGCCGCCCGCCCTGCGGAAACAACCCCTCCTTCCCCAGCGCTGGGGTGTGGAAGCCTGTAGAGGGGAAAAGAAACAGCGTGCATAGAGTGACCAGATCACAGCAGTAAAATAGGACCCGCCCCCTCCCCGCTTGGCCCCACCATCACACCCCTCTCCACCCCCCAGGGGTCACTATATAACTGCACACCACAGTCAATCAATGCAGTTGTAGATAAATCTCTGCATTTTGTATAACTTTTATATGACTTTGTATTGAACCTTGGTGATATGTTATAGCGGGCCCCTAAGGTAGTATAATTAAGGTAAAAGAAAAATGTCTTTTTGCTAGAAGTAGAATAAGATCTTCCCCTCACTTTGTATTCAGTTGCCCTGTTGAATGAATGAGGTGTGAATGAGGAAGGCGTGGAAGGCAGGCACCTCCAGACAGCTGCAACCCTTGGAGAGGGGATGGGAACCAGACCAAGGACAATCAAACTTGTCAAGTGGGCTGACTAGAGAAGAGCAGACATACTGACGGCCTCGGGGGTTAGAAGCAAGCACCTTCCTTTGGGAACACCCTCTTTACAGCATTGGGACAATCCCCAGCTCAGAGACAAGCAGCAAAAAGGACCAGTGGACACAGTCCCAGATTTTGAATCTGGGAGATTTGCTGCCAGCTCACCTGCCTGCCCACTGCTGGCCTCTTACCTTCTGCCGCTGCCCCTGCCCCCTGCCGCTGGCTCACCCTCACTCCCCAGCCTGCCACTGGCCTCTTCACCGGCCATTGGCTTGCCCCACCCCGCCGCTTGCCTACTCACTCCCTTCCTCTCCCCCCCACGGGCCGCACAGTGAGCCCACCTACTCACCCCCTCGCAGGCCGCACAGTGAGCCCACGCGGGCCGCATGTTGTGCAGGCCTGCTGTACCATATTGCTCAGTGCAGATTTCGTCACGTTTACATGAGAGGCAATTTGTGTCATGTATCACGTTTCAATTGTATTTGAAAAATCAAGACCCTGATTCTGTTCTCAAACCAGATTGTCATCATTGGAGTTACTCTTGACTTGTATGGTTGAATGTGAGATCTTCCTGAAATTTTAATCAAAATCCCCTTTTTTGATTCACCTCTTTCTCCTAGCAAAATTGGTAGGAGTAGGCCCCTATCTGTTCGTCAGTGTCAGCCTTTAAAATGCAGCTATCTTATGAAAAGCTACCTTGTAAAAATGACACCTTCTTTTTCAGCAGATCCTTTAGTTCTGTCTCTGCATGATGTATCCAAGAGTAAAAGCTGACCTGTAGAATCTGTGTTACTGGCAATGAAGTTGAGCTAGAAAAAGCTGACTTTACTGACAGAGCCCAGGTTGACCTTGTAGGGCTGCCTATATTTGTGTGTGTGTGTATAATATAGTTTACTTTTTATGTATATTTAACATAATTTATGTATTTTAAGGTATAATTTACTATAATATATAATTAATTAATTAAACAGTAGTGAATGACATTGGAATAACAGCTTCAAAGATGGAAGGTGGCTGGCTCTTCAAGGAGTGTGATGCGTAGCAGCGACGTTAGCTTTTTTCACATTGCTTCCATAGTGTGCCTCAACCCTGCCTTTATGAGTGAGAGAGGATACAAATAGATCATTCTCTCTAGGTCTACTCAGTTCTTAGCCACTGATAAAACCACCGAATGATAGTATGAGTATGCCTGTCTGCTGAGAGCTGGACTGAGACAACCAACCCACTTCAAATGGGCCACCAACCAGTCATCAGGCAGAAATGCTGCCAGAAAATATTTCCCACATTTTTCTTAAAATACCTTTCTAGGTTCTGACTCTCTTGTTTAAATGTGTAGTTCACATTCTGAGTTTCTTTTGTAACTTTTTGTCTGTTTTGTGATCTGTCCATTTCAGCACCTCTGTAAAGGAATCCATTATCGATGGGCATTTTTCACACCGAGCGGCCAATCTTTGGATGAAATAGCAAATCTGGTTGATTCAGGAAAGGTATGTTAGAATCCGTAATTTAACCCACTGTAGTATTGCTGAAATAAATGCTTCTTTGCCTTAAAAAGTGTATAATCCACAGTTAAGGAATAAAACATTGCAAGCTGTTCAGTGAGAGGGTTAATTGTTGCTCTTCAACTTTTCCTTCTCACTTAGTTCTCACCCCAGTGTACAGAATGTAGACATTGGTGTTTCCTACTGTGTTAATAATAGGATTCTCCCCTCTTTTCAGACATAAAATGTACTGGGCTGCAGGCAAAATGGGCTACTTTTGGCACTGGAAGTGATCGTTTAACCTGAACTCTGACAATGAAAATGAAAAAAGGGTTATTGGGGTAGTAGGGACACCTGGTTGGTTCTTCTGTCAAAATGAACTTGGCTGCTGCTTCTATCCATGTACCCAACCACCCCCAGACATGTACAGTGCTAGAATATTTAGGGTATTACAGGTCACGGCTGACATGCATTGGCAGAGTGGTGTAGGGAATCTTGTATGTAATTATTTCTCTTTTTAGGAGTATAAAATTCAGTGATACTTTAACATAATTTCATCAAGCTCCATTGTCTTTTAAATTGTCAGTTGTCATGAAGCTTTCCACAGTGGAATCAGAAAAGGGGCATGATGAGGAAGGTGTACTGTTACTTCCCTAATTTTCCCAAGTTTAAGAGCTTGTTACAAGTTGTCTGCAAGAGAGGATGGGAAGGCTCCTCTTGACCGTGTAATTTGTCTCTCCCCAAGCCCCCCATGCTGGGAGATGAAGTGCTGTAAGAACTGGCCTTGCCATCTCTGCACCTTTTGGGGACTTCCCCCCCCCCCTCCCCCCCCCAGTGGGGAAATCTTCAACAGAGATGCTATGGGCAGTTTCCTACTGCCTTTGTACTGCCGAAGCAGAACAAGGAAGAGAACCTGCCCCTGTGCACTGTTGATTCTAGAACATGAATCTCCAGGCCATTTCACACTCCTGGGTCTAAAAGATGGGTCCTTTTCTAGAAGTGTGTAGGTTATCAAATTATGTCCCCATTTGGATTTCCTTTCTCTCCACTATATATTTCCCCCTCCCCTTCCAGAAACTGGTATTTTTAGTTTTGTCCTTTTCCCCCGCCAATTCCTGAATGATATTTGGGTCACTTCATTGCTGCGATTCACCTTTTTAGTGCTGTTGACCAGGCACACAGGATAACATGCACTTTCTGTTCTGCCCACATACCCAGTATGCCACCTATCAAGTACTGACCAGCCAGTAGAAAGTCAGCACTTCAAAGAATATTGCCTCAGACTACCGCTACACAGGGGCTGTACCAGTAAATGGTTTGTAGTGTTTTATGACAGTGCTCCTGGCTGCAGCTTCAAACCACTTCACTTGGCATTGCACTCAACATTTCAAGCACAATCGTGCAGCCTAGAAAGAAACCACAGCAAATGCTTCACTTCCTGTGATCTTGCATGGCCACACTCAAAAAATCATAATTTAATAAGGAGCAGAAATACCTTATCTTCCTAGTTACAGTTTGTCCTGACTCTTGGCCAGTCACAGCACATTTGTATTCTGTTCCTACCTTATGTTTAAAACAAAAATGCAGAATATGCCCATGAAGGTGTCTCGGGAAATATCTATTTATGCAATAGAGAAAAGGCTTAATTTGTATGCATCTGCCTAATAATCTGGACAGGTGGATGCTAATGCTATTTAAAATGTATGTCATACATTTATGGATGTCCTGATGTACCTTTTTATTGTAAGATGGTAGGACGATAAAGGTGTTTGCTTAGTCTTTTATTCTGTGTCTCTACAAAAACAGGTTGTAGTGTCAAATAGTGTTTTATCTGCATAGTCTTTATGCTAACAGTATTGAACTCACTGCTTTGTAAAATGCAGTAGTATGAAAGGTATGGTATAAAACCCAAATCTGTTCCATTTGGATCTACTTTAATATCATGTAATTCTGTTGTCTGTACACATTGGTTCCCTCAAATTGAGTGATCATAGATTCATTGGGGGTGGAGATGTGAAAATGGAGTGGGGGGGGGGAAGGGATATATATGTCCCACAACAAAATTATGAATAATATTTGTTTATGAAACTAGTTTATAATAAATGAGTCATATGGAGGCTAGACATGCAAATTGCCATTGTCCATTGAAGACAATGGGGGTCTTTTCATGTACTTCAGCTGAATTTGGATCAGGTTCTCAGTCAGCATAAGAATATAGGAATGGCAGTACTGGGTCAGATCAATGGTCCATCTAGCCAAGTATCCTCTCTTCTGACAGTGGCCAATGCCATTTGCATCAGAGGGAATAAATAGAACAGGCAGTCATTGAGTGATCCATCCCCTGTCGTCCACTCCCAGCTTCTGGCACTCAGACACCCAGAGAATGGGATTGCATCTTGTTAATAGCCATTGATGGACCTGTTCTTCATACGGGTGAATGCACTTCTGTGTAACCCTGTCTTAATTCTTCCTCAATTTTACTGAATCGTCTTTCAGCTTTTTACAAGGGTTTTTTCTGGGATTGTCTAAAATGTGATTAGGAGAACATTTGGAGACCTTTTCAGAGAAAGGGCAGTTCTTTAGCTTTGTGCTGTGAAGAGAATCTCGCCTCCTGATTTACACTTGCTATTGTCCTCAATGGGCCTTACTTAAAACATGGGCTGTGTGTCTTTTTTAAAAACAGCTAATGGGTTAAAGAAAAGCAGATACTTAATAGGAAGCTTTGAAAAGCATAATTTTACTCTTGGATCATATGGATTTTCTGTATTTCCATTAGGTCCATTTGCACACAGCCGGCTTATTGTTTCTAGTGAGCTCACCTGCTTCTCCTCCTATTTATTTCCCACAGAGTGGGTATTTTGTACGGTACCCTAATTCTTTTTCCCTCCTGATTTTGATATTGCAGTGACATTGGGTGGGGAATAACTCAAAAGACACTCAGTTAACAAATATTTGGTTTTCAAATAAATGTACTTTACCACAAAGAATAAAAGAAGCAAAATTTGCAAAATGTAATATCATAGAGCCATAGAGTTAGACAAGACCGGATCTAGTCTAACCCCCTGCCAAGATGCAGGACTTGTTGTATCTAAACCAGGCCTGCACAACATGCGGCCCAGGGGCTGCACGCGGCCCGCGTGGGCTCACTGTGCGGCCCGCGGGGGGGTGAGTAGGCAAGCGGCGGGGTGGGACAAGCCAGAGGATGGGCGGGCTGGTGAAGAGGTCAGTGGCAGGCTGGGGAGTGAGGGTGAGCCGGGGGCGGGGGCAGTGGCAGAAGGTAAGAGGCCAGCAGCAGAAGATAAGAGGCCAGCAGCGGGCAGGCAGGCGAGCTGGCGGCAGGGGGAGCCGGTGAGCCGGCAGCGGCGGGGGGGACTGAGGAGGCGAGCGGGCAGCAGGGGGTGAGTAGGCGAGCCGGGCGGGGTGGGGGATGATGAGCCGAGTGGGCAGGCAGTGGCAGGGCGGCAGGTGAGCCAGCAGCGCGGGGGGAGCTGAGGAGGCGAGCGGGCGACGGGAGGTCCTGAGGAGGCGAGCCGGGCGGGGGGGTGGGTAGGGGGAATGATGAGCCGAGCGGGTGGGAAGTGGCGGCGAGGCTTTATACTGCGGGTGAGGAGGCGAGCAGCGAGTCGGTGGCTGGAGGGGGGCAAATCTCCCAGATTCAAAATCTGGGACTGTCCCCGTTGGTCCTTTTTGCTGCTTGTCTCTGGGCTGGGGGTTGTCCCAATGCTGCAAAGAGGGTGTTCCCAAAGGAAGGTGCGCGCTTCTAACCCCCGAGGCCGTCAGTATGTCTGCTCTTCTCTAGTCAGCCCACTTGACAAGTTTGATTGTCCTTGGTCTGGTTCCCATCCCCTCTCCAAGGGTTGCAGCTGTCTGGAGGTGCCTGCCTTCCACGCCTTCCTCATTCACACCTCATTCATTCAACAGGGCAATTGAATACAAAGTGGGGGGAAGATCTTATTCTACTTCTAGCAAAAAGACATTTTTCTTTTACCTTGATTATACTACCTTAGGGGCCCGCTATAACATATTACCAAGGTTCAATACGAAGTCATATAAAAGTTATACAAAATGCAAAATGCAGAGATTTATCTACAACTGCATTGATTGACTGTTGTGTGCAGTAATATAGTGACCCCTGGGGGGGTGAAGAGGGGTGTGATGGTGGGGCCGAGCGGGGAGGGGGCAGGTCCTATTTTACTGCTGTGAACTGGTCACCCTATGCGCGCTGTTTCTTTCCCTCTCTACAGGCTTCCACACCCCAGCGCTGGGGAAGGAGGGGTTGTTTCCGTGGGGTTGGGGGGGCGAGGGGGGGATGTTTCCGCGGGGCTGGGGGGTTTCGGCCCTCAGCTGTTTTCTTTGGAGTAATATGGCCCTCGCCGCTTTACGAGTTGTGCAGGCCTGATCTAAACCATCTAGACAGATGGTGATACAGCCTCCTTTTGAAAACTTCCAGTGAAGAAGCTTCCACAACCTCCCGAGGCGTCTGTTCCATTATCCTACTGTTCTTACTGTTAGGAAGTTTTTCCCTGAGATTTAATCTAAATCTGCTATGCTGTAGTTTGAACCCATTGCCTCTTGTCCTACCCTCTGTGGCAAGAGAGAACAACCTTTCAAGTATATGAAGACCACTGTCATGTCCCCTCCTTAATCTCCTCTTTTCTAAACTAAACATACCCAGTTCCTTCAGTCTTTGCTCATATGGCTTGCATTCCATCCCTTTGATCATCTTTGTTGCTCACCTCTGGATCCTTTCCAGTTTCTCTACGTCCTTTCTATACATTGATGCCAAAATTGGACACAGAACTCCAGCAGAGGCCTAACCAGAACCGAATAGATGGTACTATCACCTCCCGTGTTTTGCATGCCATGTCTCTGTTAATGCAACCCAAAATTGCGTTTGCTTTTTTTGCAACAGCATCACATTGCTGACAGTGACTCATGTTGAGCTTGTGATCCACTGCAACTCCCAGATCCTTCTCAGCTGTGCTGCTGCCAAGTCAGTTTTCCCCCATTCTATATTTGTGCAATTGGTTTTTCTTCCCTGTGTGTAGCAACTTACATTTATCTCTGTAGAATTTTATTTTGTTGTCAGGCTACTCAGGGTACCCAGGACTGTGACTCACCATGTTTCCCACTGCCTCTGGCATGAGGGAGTCCTGCTTGGACTGGGAATTGGGTCCATGACACCATGAGCCTGTTAGCCACCCAAGCACTTTCCTCTGGGCAATGCCTCCCCTTACTTTGCCCTGCAGGTAAGCAGTAGGTGCACCCAAATCACCAAGTCCCTTTGAAGTGTTCCCTTGAGTGGTCAGCCCCTTATTCACTGAACACAGAGGAATACCAGGTCTGTTGTCCCCAAGGGAACAGTGCACACACCAGCTTGTACAATTCAACTCAGGATCAGCTCTTTGCTTAATGCCACAGCACTGATAGATATATCTATAGAGAAACCAAGAATAAGTTTATCATCAGAGATTCAAGAGTCACGTGGCAGTAAGAAAATTCGAAACAAATGGTTACATACAAAACAAAATCATAACACACTTTCTGGAGACGACACTTAACTTAAATGGCTAATGTCCCATCTAAAGAAGTTTCTCGCCCCCAAAGTCCTATGCAGCATTTCAGCTAAGGCTGATTGTGATCTCGTTTTCATGAACATAAATACACTGCCTACTTCCTAGATGGAGGATTATGGGTGTCTTTTTTGCCTCATAGAATCACTGCCAAAGCGTTTAGTCTTTGTATACAGTTAGGATAACCACCTCTGATTTATTTTTCCTCTGTGCTCCTTCCTTGTTGGCTTCACATCTCTCTGTTAAAATTCTGACATTTTATGTAAATGGGCTTCCATTGTGTTAGCTTTGAATGCTTAATTTATGAGCCGAGAGAGAGAGAGAGAGAGAGAGAGAGAGAGAGAGAGAGAGAGAGAGAGAGAAATTTCTTACCTCCTGTTTGGAGGAAAATCTTTGTTCCACCCCTGCCTTGATGCAGATTTTAAAACCATATTTTCAGTATATAAACATCACTATTGACACAGTATTTGTACATATATTTCACAATGACAGTGACCAGTGTGAGCCTGCCTTTTATCTAAAAACACACATGATCTTTTTTGGTGAACCACAAAGAACATACCAGAATTAAGATATTCCTGCAACTCTCTTGCCAGTTAGCATTGAGGAATTCATGTGGTCCCAAACCCCATATTAAAACTGGGCAGAATATTGGAAAATGACAGTCTTAGATAATGATCTTATTGATCCCATAATGATAGACAAAAGGGACCACTATGATCTGCCTGCCTGGTTACTACAACTTGTGCATACAGCTGTGTATTTAGACACTTAAATATACCCTTGTTTGTGCAAGAGGTATCTATGCTGAAAATGTACTACTGTAAGGTCATTATTGTTGTTTCAATATGAGGTGTTACATTCCAAGTACCTTTGATTGTTTCAGTATTGTTATATTTAGCAGCGAAGAAGACAATGTGTGTGAATTACCAGTGTAATGTCCCAGTGTGAAGTTA
This sequence comes from Chelydra serpentina, assembly GCA_037349315.1. Taxonomy (NCBI): domain Eukaryota; kingdom Metazoa; phylum Chordata; order Testudines; family Chelydridae; genus Chelydra; species Chelydra serpentina. Next base: position 55,393,078 of record JBAIAC010000010.1, read on the forward strand.
GTAAGGTGTTTTTATCTTCAAACAAAACAAAACACTTCACTCTCCCCACATGCTCTTCTCCCCGGGAAACCATGCAGTGTTTTTATGTGAATGTTAAATTCATAATGGTGATCACTCATTCAAATAACTATGCTGATTTGAACAGGTGTTGCATATTTCAGCCTCTAGATAGCCAGATGTACATCTGCTTCTAACTGTGTGTCTGTGTCTGGTGTATTGGGCCTCTATGCATTGTTAAAAGTTAATAGAAAATAGCATACTGCACATGGAGCATATTATTTTCAAATGCCTTTATTATTTATATACCACACAATTTTAAGCATGTCTGTCTCTCGACCTGATGTTGATGGGCTATACACGTGCCAAGTTTGAATGCTATTTCTAAGTAAGTTTGAGCCATCGGTGTCACAAAAGTGCTTTCATTTCCTTAAATTACTTTAAAATGATCAGAGTTTTCCCAAACTTTTCAAATAATTCCTCTGTGCTGAGAATAACCTTCAGAAGCATGTCTCAGTTTGCATGTATAGTGTGTTATTTAATAAATAAAACATCTGTTTCAAAAGGCATTCCCAAAATAAACAGCACCTTGCTCCCTAGGCAAAATCCTTGGAAAAGGAAGGGGATTTGCATCCTAAAGCTGCAGTTCTCAACCATTCTGTCAGGGCCCCATAAATTTTCATATGACTGAATCTATCTCTCAAAGGATTTATTATAACTATTACTAACCGATTTACTGGCATTACTGTAATGTCTAGGATCTCTAGTCATGAATCCCCAGGACCCCACTGTGCCAAGTGCCGTAAAGACAGAGAACAGTATATGTGGAGAGGGTGTCAGGATACATCATTGCTATTCCTGGCTGTGGGACATTGTACAAATCACTTAACCACTTTGTGCCTCAGTTTCCCCAGCTGAAAAATAAGGATAGTGCTACTTAGCCACCTTGGTAAAATGCTTTGAGATCTTCTGATGAAAAATGTAATTTAATTTCCTATTATTATTGCCAGCCGTTAGAATTGAAGAAGTAAATAACAGATCAATATTATAATCAAACCTGCAGAAGTGACAAAGGGTCCTGTGGCACCTTATAGACTAACAGGACCCTTTGTCGCTTCTGCAGATCCAGACTAACACGGCTACCCCTCTGATATTTGATAATCAAACCTGACACCCTTCAGGTTGTCTGGCTGTTCAGATATCCACACTGTCCTCCTGCCGGTTTCCTTGCTGCACCATTTGTGGAGATAACCGCAACCTTCTGACTGAATGTGTTCACTGTGCATGCTATGCATTTATTATTTATTTGCTCCCCACCCCTCTTATTAGGGATCTGCAGGTAACATCCCCTTCATTCCTGCTACCGATTGCTGTAGATGTCTTCTTTGATATAGCATCTTGGATCCCAAACGACTCTACAAATTCAGTATCTTTTTGGATGTGGACTGCACCAGTGATTCAGGCCTTTGTCCCATTATGGTCAGATTGGTGCAATGTTCTCTGCAGGGTGACAGGGTCTACACCTTAACACTATCTAGAAACTTCAGCTAGTAACAAACGTGTTCTGCTCATTTTATTTAATGGGATCCTTGCTTGGAATAGATAACCGTGCTCCATAGTCTGCACTGATGTTGATAGTTCTGGGTGCAGTCCAAGGTTTTAACTTACAAATTTCTTATGCCTTTGTTCCTATGTCTCCCAGGATTTGTCTTCACTTTTGAGTTAACTGAGGTGATTGTCACTCAGATCTGAATACCCTGCTTAGCCTCGGCTGGCTCTGAGCAGCCACTTTGAAAAGTGACATTTGAGTTGCTATGTCCACACAGTTGCTGCACTCATCTGTGTATGTTCTAGGGCTTCTGGGGACATATCCCATGCTTCTCTGTGCTGCAATATGCTGTGCCACTATGATTCTTTCCTAGTGAATTGCGAGAGTACTTGTCTGTCCTTGGCACGTGGGGAATTGTGGGAAGGCATTGGAGGCAGGGACGGCTCTATGATTTTTGCCGCCCCAAGCACGGCAGTCAGGCGGCCTTCGGCCGTGTTTCTGCAGGTGATCCGCTGGTCCCGCGCCATCGGCGTGCCCACCACTGAATTGCCGCCGAAGCCACGGGACCGGCAGACCTCCCACAGAAACGCCGCCAAAGGCTGCCTGACTGCTGCCCTCACAGCAACCGTCATGCCATTCCCCGCAGCTTGCCGCCCCAGCCATGCACTTCCTGCGCTGGTGCCTGGAGCCACCCCTGATTGGAGGACTATCAGCACTTGAGTGGTTTAACTTGTGTCCTCAATGCAAAGTGGATGAGTTACCAGCCCGATTTGGGCTTTAGCCTACATCCCCAGATTGTTCAATTCGCTTTGGATGAAGCAACCACTAAACTAAGGTCAGAGATTTTTGCATGTGGAAGGAAGGGGGATTTGAGACAATACTTGGATAAGAGCCCACATTGGCTCTCCAGTGAAGAAGTACCTACAGAGTCCATCCCTCTCCAGGGTAAGATCAGTTGGAAAGCTTGACCTCACCCTGCCTAGCTTTGTATGTTTAGATGCTCTGGGTGGAGATGCCTTGATTTTAATTAGCTTTTCGTGCGGGTTGGCTGGAGCCCAGAGGTATTGATTTTTGAGAGATGTTGCAAAGACTTTCTGTTAAAAAAACCATCTCTGCAGGGTTTTTTGTTTTGTTTTAAGAGAGAGAGAACTCTAGAGCTGCATTTAGCTATGGCTGTATAAAATGCTGTGAATTATGTTTTATTAAAACCCATCTGTTCCTCTCTTCTCAGATCGTATAGCTTGCTCACGGTGTTCATGAAAATGCTTCAGTGCTTACATTAATACAATTTCCATGAGCAAAGCTAACACAAAAGGTACACTCTTTACACAGGTGTTGGGCTTTATTTGATTATTCAGATTCACATAAATCCTGATTAGACCTGGAACAGTGTAAGCAAATACCAGACACTTACTCAAATGTGTTGTCTCTCACTTGGTTAGCCTGATGCAGTTGTGTATTCTGTGGTTAATCAGCACTGACTTTCATGGATCTTGTCTTAAGGGGGTGGGGGAAATGCATCTAGATTTACGAAAAATAGCTACAGTAGAATTGGTAAAGGTAGTGAACAAAACAGCTTCTGAACATGGTGTGGTGTTTCGTTTTCTCAGCCCTTGCCCCTGGGAGTGTACAAACCATGGGGAGGGGAGGGTTCTCTAGTAAGGGGAGACATTTCCTTCTGCTTGAAAAAAGCAAATTCAGGTAGAGGGGAAGTATCAATAGGAGATGCAGCTGCACAAACAGTTCTCCCTTCTTGTTTGTGTGGGATTTATAACACCAGGCAGATTAAACTAGCAGCACAAGTGAGTAACACTGAAGAGTGTGAGACACAATATAGAACGGTTTCCACTGCCTGCTACTAGAGAGTTCTACAAGAGAAGCTGTCCATTTTTCCTTACACTGATTAGAGCCTTTCTCTGCATAGTCCAGTGTGTTTAACGTGGGGTAAATTAGCTGAATCCACCCACTCTAACTTGTATTGAGGCGAGCCTGGCCTGGCAAACACAATACTCTTGGGTTGGCTCCAGTCTCTTGTTCCTCCTCATTGTACTGGAAACTGATCCAGCTGCTTATGACCAAATGCAGCCTGTGCATCACTTAAACCCCCAAACAGAACTGGATTCACTTGGACTTCGCTGTCAGAATTTTATTAATCACGTGTTACTCTATCATAACTGCAATTAGACAGGAGCAGTATATTGTTTTAAGAAACATAATATGGCTGTTTTAATTCTTTAAAAGATACCAGAAAAGTAGCTAGTGTGTATGACACACGTTATGCAAAGACACCCTGTGAATTAGGTTTGACAGATGGAGAAACTTAGGCAGAAAGAGAGGTTTGTGACTTACCTAGGGTCTCATAAGAAGTCCTTGGTAAAGCTTGGAATAGAATCCAGAACTTCTCCCTCCCATTCCTGGGTCTTTACCACCAGAACATGTGTTCATATTTGATCATTTTTCATTAGGCATTTCTGAAGTTCTACTTACTTTAAGATCAAGGTGAGAGATGTATTTTTGTGCACATAATATTCATATTTTCTGGAAATTCTAAGGTTTCATTAAGAAGAAAAACCCTGTTTCTAGCCTTTGGGTTCCAAAGCTACCCTTGAATATGTGACACGAGTAATCACTGCAAGTGCCATATTTGAGTCTGACAGCAACTTCAAACAATGCCTCCAAGAGCTGTGAACTTTCCTCCCCCCATTAATCTCACTATGATGTTAAATCTAGAGCCTATTGATGACACTTCTAATGTCAGCATTAACTATTTCATTGCATATCATTTCAATGGTGAAATGGAGAAGGGGGTGGGAGTAAAAGCCATGGAAGGTGGGACTTGAGAGATGCAGCAGGGAAGGAAATGCAGACATAAGAAAGGAGAGAAACAAAGGCATGGAAGAGGGAGAGAAACAGAAAGGAGGATGGGGAAGGAAGAGATACAAAAGGCAGAAATAACGGTGTTCCTAAAGGTGAGCGTATTTTCCACTTAGTGACAATAAAACAAAAATGAAATTTTTACAAAGCCAATTCAACTATGATCTTTGTGCAAACTTCTCATTGACATCGGGGGAGATTCACTGTGGATGCAGGGAGGGGAGTATTGAGTCCTATATTTATACCTTGGCTCATGAACCATAATTACAAATGGAATTTGGCCCTTTCCACAGAACGAGTGCCCCTGATCTAGGTACTATCATGCTTTCATGTCTTAAAATTACAGTGTGTTCTTTATTTCAACCCAAAATATGCATATTTGTATGCAGTGCATTGTTAGACTCATAAACTCATAGACTTTAAGGTCAGAAGGGACCATTATGATCATCTAGTTAGTATAGTAAACATTTATATTCGTGTCCAAAGGCCCTACTCAGGATCATTGTGCTGGGTGCCGTAGAAACACAGAAAAGAACCAGTGCAATATCATTGCTTTTGAATTATGGGGTTTGATTCTTCATTTCTTGCTCAAGGCTCCTAGGGAGTTTTACCCTGAGTAAGGACTGCAGGATTTAGTCTCGTCTGTTCACTTCAGAACTGAAAGGGCCAGTGCATCTCTCTTATCAGAGAAATACGGACCTGCAAGGAAGGATTCAGATTGGCCAACAGTTTGAAAATTACTATTACTGAATGGACTCCTAATGCAGCATTTCAGTCATAGCCTGTTGAGTTCAGAGCTGGGTTTGATACATGTCAGACTCTTAACTAACATTAGCAAATAGGTTTCCTCTCTCTCCTTCCCCTTTAAAAACATCTAAGGAGCTCATTGAAGAGCCCAGGGATCCATATCTATAATGTTCTGCGCATTATTAAGAATGGAGAGCAAGAGAATATTCAAACTCAAGCTGTTTTTTTTCAGATAAACAATTCTGTAGTGGTGGGTGTAATCCCTTCTCTCCCCAGCCTTTAGTATATATAATCCTGTTTCCCTGAATAAGTAAGTGTCCACTGGCAGGGGGCTGATGTGTGGCTGTAAATAGGCAGTGTTTGCATTATCCAGTTAATCTCCATTTATTATCATGTATTCAGCAAACAGGGACGCTCCCCCCAGCCCGCCTGCCTGTTCACAGGAAGAGATTTTATCTGAGTCAGTTGATTAAGTTGGTAAAGGCCAAATGACTCATTGTGCAGTGATATGGTCAGCCCTTTCAGGGTCATCCAGACAATGGGCTAATCAGCAGGCCAGAGAAATGTTTTAATGCTGTAGATTGCCAGGATCATCAATTTAGTATTCATGTCTCTAGAGCGTTGCCTAGGGGTCAGTGTTTCAATCAGACCAGAGGTTTTTAACAATGGAGCATATGAGCTGTGAGCATTTGGTGGCAGTGATACATGCAGTGTTTTGCATTCTATCAGGTTGGGCTAGGAATTCCTCTGAATCCCCTAGAGGACTATTTTTAAAATGTGCTGTGAACTTTATGTAATATATTGAGAACCTAAGACATAGTGTTATAACCTGATACAAGTGATCACAAGTAGTTCAAAACGTATGTTGGGTCTACAGAGGGTAATAGTCTTGGTTTTGTTCTGAAATCTTTATATAACCAGTGTTGGCATCTGGAATTATCCTTATTGTGCCTTTCCTTGTAAATGGCTCTTCTGTGCTTCCACCTGGGGATCATATCTGAGCTCCAACCTTTCCTGATTACTGTTCGGATAGCCTCACCCTGGGCTAATCAGTGGTTTTCTCCTTTGTGCTGTGTGTTTCTGAGGAGTCCATCTCTCTTTGTTTTAAACAGAAGTGAAGCTCGGCAAATAGATCTTGTTGTTTTTATAGGTAGTTCGGGTTCCTCAAGCCATGCTCTGTACAAACAAGTTAGTGAATTTTCCCTGCTCTTTCCCCACACTGCTGCTGCTAAAGCAGCGGAGGTCAGCCACTGCTGTTGATGCTACATTTCCCTTGCAAGTAGTCACAGCAGGCGCTTGATCCACCCCATCAGCATAGCCAGAGATACTCTTGCGTTATCTCCCTGTCCCTGAAGAGGTTGATCTAGGGCCAGGGCCGGCTCCAGGCACCAGCACAGCAAGCGCGTGCGTGGGGCGGCAAGCCGCAAGGGGGCGTCTGGCTGCTAGCTGCGAGGGTGGCAGTCAGGCAGCCGTCAGTGGCGTTTCTGCGGGAGGTCCGCCAATCCCGCAGATTCGGTGGCAATTCAGCGGCGGGAACGCCGACAGCGTGGGACCGGTGGAGCGCCCGCAGGAACACCGCGGGACCAGCGACCTCCCGCAGAAACGCTGCCGATGGCTGCCTGACCGCCGTGCTTGGGGAGGCACAAAACCTAGAGCCACCCCTGTCTAGGGCAGCACTGATTCTGACCAGCATAGCAAAACCAAGTTAGTCTTGAACTCAGAATTGCTCCAATATTGGGTAGTAGTGAGTGCTAGGCAGCATCTGACTGCCCCCTCTGCCATTTCTCCATTCCATTGCAAAGCAAACCGATTGTGTTGCTCCCCTTGTTCAGCCAGGTAAAACTTACACTCCAGAGCGTAGTATAGTGTTGTTGTGGCTGTCAGTCCCAGGATATTAGAGCGATAAGGTGGGTGAGATATATCTTCTATTGGACCAACTTCTGGTGGTGAGAGACGCAAGCTACAGAGAGCCCAGACCTGAAGTAGCTCGAAAGCTTGTCTCACCGACAGAAGATATTACCTCACCCACCTTGTCACTCCAGAGTGTGCATGCTTGATGCAGCTGGTGAATATATATTAGCACAATGGCTTTAGGGGAGAATCAAATATACTAAGTCTGATCCTTTCTTCCAAGTTTTCTTTTGTGTACATGCATGTGGGGGGAGCTTACATCCCAGTCATGCATGCTTTTCCACTTGACACTGCTGATTTGACTTCTCTGAGTCAAAAATCATTGCAACTGCCTGAAGAAATCAGGTGACTACTGTGGCATAATAGGTTGTTTTGATTACTAATGTCCTGGCTTTTTGCAGTCACACAGATCAATTCTTTATTGCAGCATTTGGGCTTTGCTGGAGGGCGTTTAATATCAATAATATGAACTGAAAATATGCAGAGGAATGAGTGAAGGAAGGACCCTCCATCAGGGCTTTCAGCTACTATATTGGGGTTGTGCAGCTGTTGTGGGGTGGGGGTGGGGGGAAGGGTTACCAGCTGTCCCGATTTTATAGGGACAGTCCTGATTTTGGGGTCTTTTTCTTATATAGGCTCCTATTACCCTCCCACCCCCGTCCTGATTTTTCACATTTGCTGTCTGGTCACTCTAGGAGGGGGGGTGATGTGGCCAGTTTTCAAAACCTTGCTTGGAAAGTGCATATATGGAACCCTTCACTGGTAGATGTGCTATACACTCCTTTCCTGGGCTGTGTTTCTGAAAATGAACCTTTGCAGTTTGGTAAAAGGGGGGGTGAGGAAGGGGGGCAATGTTCCCTCTAATTTTTGACAGGCCGTGTGCACAAAACATTTCTTCTGTGCAAATTGTTGTGCTTCTATGCAGATTTTTGTGCATGCTGTGTTTTGCCATGTGTGCAGGGTTTAGGATCTGTGTGTGCGCGCGCATGTGCACAGCTTAGAGAGAACAGTGGAGGGGGGCTCTTTCCTTAGAAGCTTGAAAAAGAGCCACTGCTTCTGATATCTGCAAGCTGTTTGTCTTGTTGCATTATGCTGCTGGCATTTAGGGATATTTGAATAATATGCAAAAACAACGAGGAGTACCTGTGGCACCTTAGAGACTAACACATTTATTTAGGCATAAGCTTTCGGTTTAAAGGTGGGATTTGTAAAGGTATCTAGATGCCTAACACCACTGGTTTAAATGGGAATTTGGTACATAAACACCTTTTAAAAACTGGCCTGAAGTGACTTATGAGAACAAGTGTGGGCCTTGTAGTCCTAAGGCATTTTTAAAGGTGGAGACCTAGTGAGATTTTCAAAAGCACCCAGGTGCCTAAATCCCACTGACTCCAATGGGAGTTAAGCATGTAGATTCTTTCAAATATCCCAAAAGGTGCCTAAATACCTTTTAAAAATCTGGCCCTGTGGAGCTTTGAACCTGGTGTTTGTGTTGAGTTGAACATGAAATAAATGTCAATAATGAAGAAAAATGTGTAAAACACTTCTCTCCCTCCAAACATTAATGTACGGAACAGAAGGTAGAATCAGTGTATCCAGCTGCTTTCTCTGGGTCTTGCCGATGAGCCTTAGGCCTTGGCTACACTTGCAGATGTACAGCGCTGTTAGTTAAACCTGTCTTCGTACAGCTGAGTAGGGAAAGCGCTGCAGCGTATCCACACTGGCAGCTGCCAGCGCACTAACGTGGCTACATTTGAGGCATTTGCAGCTGTATTGGGAGCGGTGCATTATGGGCGTTCAAGTGGCTGCAACGCGCTTTTCAAATGGGGGGGGGGTAGAGGGTGTGTGACAGGAAGCGTGTGGGGGGAGAGTGGATTTTTGGGGTATCCACAGAGTGTCAGCTCATTATCTCCTAAGTTTACAAACCTCCACATCCCCTGCCTCTCTCTCAATCACTGAAAGCAAGCAGCAGGGGCTTTTATTTGTTTTTAAAGAGCAGATAAAAGAGAACTCAGGGAAACGGAGCCCGCCCCCTTCCCTCCCCCCCGCCGCCTCTCTCCGACCCCACCCGCCGCCTCTCTCCAAGCCAACTTTGCTGCAGCATTCCTAATGGAGCCCCACCTGCAAACAGTAGCTGTTTGCTTTTTTTTTTTTTTTGTAAAGCAGCTCCAGACGGAGCTCTGAACTCCAACCCGGAAGTGCCGTTTCAAAACAAAGGGAGCTTCCCGAGGTAAGTTACTACGAATTCCCTGGATACATCGAAGCACCAGTGTTCCACCCACTGCACAACAAATGTTATTCCTCTCGGGGAGGTGGAGTACAAGCAGCGCTGTATCTGAGGAGCTACAGCGTTGCACGTGCCTTGCAAGTGTAGCCAGTTAGTGAGTTACAGTGCTGCAGGCAGTTTTATTGCGCTGTAACTCGTAAGTGTAGCCAAGGCCTTAGACAGTAGATGACTATATTAGTGTCCAAGGTTACATCTCAGTATATTTTAGTTACTTATTGCATATAACTTTGAAGTACAGGAGGGGAGAAGCTGTTAGAATCATCCTCAATCATTTGATCCCTGCCAAGTGATATCTGTTTTTGTTTCATAGATCCATCCAGTTGTTGAGCAAGTCTTCTCTTTTTCTGAAGTTCCAAAGGCCTTTCTGAAGCTAGAAGGAGGACATGCACGTGGGAAAACAGTGATCAATGTAATAAATAAAAAATAACACCTACAGCCATTCTGTTTTGCTTGCAGTCTGTTCTCGCTGATAGATGGCATTTGGACATAAAGTTGAAGGTGTAGTTTACTACCATTTCCTTTCAAGTCTCTCAAAAATGGTATCCTGAGGTTAAAACGCTTCTAAAAGTTTTATAGGCCATGAACCTCTACGTGTAGTAAGTACTAAAAGATATTGAATTGAGGGGGGATTTGATAGCTGCTTTCAACTACCTAAAAGGGGGTTCCAAAGAGGATGGATCTAGACTGTTCTCAGTGGTAGAAGATGACAGAACAAGGAGTAATGGTCTCAAGTTGCAGAGGGGGAGGTTTAGGTTGGATATTAGGAAAAACTTTTTCACTAGTAGGGTGGTGAAGCACTGGAATGGGTTACCTAGGGAGGTGGTGGAATCTCCTTCCTTAGAGGTTTTTAAGGTCAGGCTTGACAAAGCCCTGGCTGGGATGATCTAGTTGGGGTTGGTCCTGCTTTGAGCAGGGGGTTGGACTAGATGACCTCCTGAGGTCCCTTCCAACCCTGAGATTCTATGAATGTAAAATTCCTTATATATAAAATTGGTTCAGAGCCTTCCTACAACACCAGTTTTGTGGTTTGTTAAATTTATGAAACAGATGAAAGGCTAATGCCTTTTCTAGGTTGGCTAGATTATAGCCACGTGTGAAGAGGGTTTGTAATTCTTCATATGGACATAAATACCCATCATCCTGATGGCAGTAGCTATGCTGACAGCCTCATTAAATGCGTTAGTTCCATGGAGCAGTTTGTACTGTATGCATGTTTTAAATAAGTACCAAAATGCCTTGTGAATGATGACTGCCCCAAAGGAAGCATTGGCTGTCCTGAGTTGTAAACAAGTGTTGAATTTCAATCTACAGTTTCTTGATCATCTATATAGTAACAGCAACAGAAGTCTAATTAGTACAGACTAAACTCTTCAGTTACCTTGTCTTTGTATGTGTTTACACAGCACCTAGCACAAAACCACATAATGCTACTGCAATATAAAATAATTAGGGATGTCAAGCAATTAAAAAAATTAATTGTGCTGCGATAGAGTACCATTTACATATTTTTGCATATTTTCTATTTTCAAATACATCGTATTGTGTTGTAATTAAAATCAGTATACAGTGATCACTTTATATTTTGATTACAAATGTTTGCACTGTAAAAAAAAAAAGTATTTTTCAATTTGCCTAAGTACTGTAGTGTAATCTCCTGTCATGAAAGTTGAATTTACAAATGTCGAATTATGTGCAAAAAACTACTGCATTCAGAAATAAAACAATGTAAAACTTGAGCCTACAAATCCACTCAGTCCTACTTCTTGTTTAGCCATTCGCTCAGACAAAGAAGTTTGTTTACATTTGTGGGAGATTATATTTTTGATCAACAATAGCATTAAGTGAGCAGTGTACACTTTATATTCTGTTGTAATTGAAATCAATATTTTAAAATGTAGAAAACATCCAAAAATATTTAAATAAATGGTATTCTATTATTGTTTAACACTGTGATTAAAGCTGCAATTTTTTTAATGTCACGATTAACCGGGATTTTTTTTTTTGAATCCTTTGACAGCCCAAGTTATTACAAACATAACTAGATGGTATGTCTTAACGAATAGGGGCCGATAATGGTCTAGAAACCAGTGAAAAAGGGGTGGTGTGTTGAGGAAAATGGGGGTATTAAACTTAATTCAAAACCTGCATCAAGTTCTGCATGTTACTTGAAACCTTTACTTAAGATGCTGCTGTATCAATTTATAACACCCACACAGTGGCCCTTATTCTGCTCATTAGCCAGACACAGTTTAATTAACCAGAAGTTATAATAAATGAAACACAAATATTTAATTAGTTTCCGTTCCCTGGGATTTTTAAAAATCATCATCTTGCTCATAAATTTTCATTCCAGTAGATTTCTCTTGAAGCTTCAACTATCAATTATCATCATATGCATATTCACCATCTTTTATGGTAATATTTCACCTTTAATTGCCCCTTAACATTGAAGTCTTGGGTTTAGGCACTTAAGTCCCAGTCCACAGTGGTCCACAAAATTCCCAGTGAACCATAAGGGTATGTCTGCACCAGGGCTAGATTACCAGGGGCACCCCAAAAAAAGTTTTTTGAAAAAATTTGATATTTCAAAAAAAGCAAAGTAGTCATCATGGAAAAAATCAGAACTTTGTTAGGCTTCCTTACACTCCACTATACACTCTTCCTGTTTTTTTGTTCTCTTTTTATTACTTAACCCCCACCTAAACCAGGGGGGTGTCCTAACATAGATCGAAATAATGCTGCAAATGGATTTAGTGACTGGCAGAATACTGTTTTAATTGAACAACATGAAAATAGCACTACTCAGATTCAATATTGACATATTTAACTTGAAGACAGGGCTTTGGACTGACACAAAAATTGGAAGAACAAATTAAAGGGGAGCATGAATACTGGCAACATCTCTTGCAGCATGTGTTAGCTGTTATTCAAACATTAGCTGAACATGGTTTGCCTTTCTGGGGATCAAATGACACATTTGGATCATTGCAGAATGGAAATTTCTTAGGATTGTTGGAGCTTGTGGCTCAGCTTGACCCATTTTTAGCAGGCCATATCTCAATATATGGGAATGCTGGCAAAGGTAACCCATCATACTTCTCCAAGACTATATGTGATGAACTCACTGGTCTAATGAGTGACAAAGTTTGTTCAGCTATTGTGGATAAAATAAACTGAAGTACCCAGCAGTACTTATCTGTTGACTCTACACCTGATCTTTCACATATTGATCAATTGAGTATTGTACTAAGATATGTGTCTCCCACAGATGGAAAACCAGTTGAACGATTTATAAATCACTACTCAGAGAAGCCTTTAGCAGCACCAAAACTTCTGCCTCACCTAGGTGTTTGGATGCCTGTCTCCAACCTGAGCCCACAAGTGATCCTTGACCTGGGGGAAAGATAGGTATTTGCCTGCCTAGGTGTGCTCACAGGCTGCCTACAGGATCAGGTCCCATTCAAAATATGGTCACTGTGGAGGGAATCCCTTCAAACTGGAAAAGGAAGGTGTGATAAAAGCACCTACCTCATAACTTTAGCCCAGGGGCCCCTCACCTGGGATGGGAGAGACTCAGGATTTGAAGTTGGGTCTCCCTCACCCCTGCACCTGGGCAGCAGGTGAACCCTGCTTTGGGGAGGCTAGTCTACTGCCCCCCCACCACACCAGAGCCACAACCCGCACCCCTCCCCCCCAAACAGGAGAAGCCCTGAGGGGCTCTCCTGCAACCAGATGAGCTCCGACCCACCTGCCCCAGCCACATCAGGCCGGCACCAGCACCGGGCCGAGCCACTGGCTCCCACCACCAGTGCCAGCCCCCCAAGTGCCCACCCCCCTGCTAGCCCTAGCACCCAGCCAAGCCTCCTCACTCCCCCCCTGGCTCTCCGCATCCCTCCTCACTCCCACATCCCCCAGGAGGAAGGATGCAGTGAGCAGCAGAGACCTCCGCAAGGGGTGGAGGAGACATGGCAGGCAGGTAGCAAGGGCCTCGGGGAAGAGGCAGGGCCACCGTGGCCCAGGTATCCATTGGTAGCAGCTCCAGGGAAGGTTGTTTAAGCTGTCCCACTGTGGATGAACAGTGAAGGAGTGATTGGGGGGAGGGAGGGTGGCTGCTAGTTTATAACTATAAAGGTGTCAGTTTCCATTCACTTATAGGTACTGGGCCAGAGTGTGTGAAAGTGGCCATCACCAACTCCCCCTCTGAGATTTTGCAAGGCAAGCAGCTAACTTAATTCCTGCATGAAACTACCTAGAAGTCTAAGCCAACTGACTCCAGGCAAGTAGTTCCCATTCGTGGATTGCTAAACAGGGAGAGGTGCTCCCTGCAGCCTGGATTTAGGTGCCTACCTGCATGAGAGGAAAGGCTTAGGACACACCTCTCATGAGGAGCTCCTCTGATCCTGCCTCCTGGGCTGACTTTTTGGATTGCAGTCTATTAGGTGCTCATTGTCCCCCATTCATTGTATAGGGAGCCTAGCTGATTTACTCAGTCTAGAATCTCAGTGTTGTTCCTGTGATGTACTAAAGCGCCTAAGTCCTTTTGTAGATCCAGGGCTCAATGCATAGGTTATTGGTTTAACCTGAAACAAATCAATAGTACTGAGAGAGAAAACAAGAACTTAATACCCTGTGTAGAAGTGATCTTAGTGTCACAGAAGCAGCAACTACCTCCACCACTTTTACATTCCTTGTAGGCAATCCACAGTAGAAAAATTAAGGACCGAAGATGACGAGAGCCTGGGTGGTCTCTTCACAACAGACTTGAAGCACAATGCATGAGAAGCTGGCAGCACTGCAGAGGAGCTATACTATAGACATGTGAAACTATCTGCAAAGTTCCCTGTTTATTACATCAGATTTACCTGAATAAAATTTGTGAAGTACATGTAACATTGTGGATACAATAAAAAGACACAGAAAAACTTGCCAGAATTGCCACCTTGGAACCAGAAGTAATACTCCTTAGAAAGGAATAAAAGCATGTAACAACTGTACAATTTTTAAAGAGTAAGATGTATTTGAATGTTGATTATTGCAGTCGTCTGTACAGCAAGTGAAAAAAACAACCACACACTTAACATTAGATTGAAGGCACTGACTTTCCCCACAGGTAATGATAAAAAATAAAGCACCAGTATCCTGCGAGGCAACACACAGTAAAGAAGAAAGTTACATTCTAATAGACTTACTATGCAAGACAACATCTAACAAGTGCCCCCTGAGGCTGCTTGGAGTGGTTTGAAATAACACTGGTCTAGGCAAGAATGAAATACAGCAGCATGGTACAAGAGTTTACATTCACTGTTCTGCCAGTGATAAAATAAAACCACAATTTTAACATTGGGCCAAGGAAGACAATAAACCATTAATACACAAGAACAACCTGCTACAAGTTATTTCATATGCCTCTCTTGAAACAAGCTCTTTGCTAAGGTGTGGTTCCTATCCTAAAGTATGCATAGAACTTCAAACTTGCTTGACTGGTAATGTATCATTGTGGTATGAGTGTCTACAAGTTTTCTTCCCTACCTCAATAATGAGCTTTTGTCCCAGACTCCAAAGCATTGCCACACTAGGGTTGCTGTGACAGCCTACCTCCATTGACCTTGCCCTCTTCAACTTCACCTGAGATGTTTGGAACATATCAAGATCATAGTGGGTTAGAACGTAATTAACTATGGCTGGTGGCAGACAGTAGCTGGGACAATGTCTGGAGAGACTTGGAACCACTGTGCACTTAATGGAGCTACTTCTAAGTTTGAAGTATTTGCCCCAAGCAGAGTAGAAGATAATACTTTTAATTTGTAAAAAGTAAGGCAGCCTTTTAAAGTAGAAGCAGATAGAAAATGGGCAAATTCTTCACAGCTGACACACCCTTCTTGCTGCCCAATACTTTTGCTAACAAACATCTATAGATTTGTATCCTCTGTCTTTCTAATAGAAAAACTAGAAAATAGATTGCTTATTAAAATACAGGCTTTAAAATGACAACTTACTAAAATACATCTGCACATATCCTGTAGTCATTTTCTGGTAAAAATTCTTCTAAACAAAATTTCAATAGACTGAAGTTCTTTTTTGTACGAATGCATTATTTACATGTTAATTTTCAGGGGATGAATATTCCAATATACTACTACAAAGCTCAATCTATTTTGCACCCCCCACCCCCCGCAATATATGTTGCACTTCAATCTTTTGTGGGATAAATTTTATCTAATTATCTCTCTGTATAATAGTTTATACTTTTTTCCTGATAAAAACATCTGTAGAAATAATTTAAAATTACATTCATTTAATATATTCTGGATTAGCAATTCAGCACTGACATGAAATTGCTGCTTGGGAGGGGGACTAACATTTAAAAAATTAATAAAAAACAAACAGTAGGGAGCAATTACAAAAATTGGTCAACACAGCTGTAGTGGGTTAACATCCAGTAAAACACACAAACTTATGGAATTAGTGCTTAGAGCTGAATCTATTCTGTCACTTGTTCTTACGATTATTGTGAAGGCAGGATAGAGATCATCTCTCTTCTTCAAAGATGGCCACATTAGTTAGATTGTCCAGAATGTTGTTATAATTTCTCTCCGATCGACAGAACTGTCTGGATTTACAGAACTAATGCTTCCCAACACTGGGTTGGCTTCTGTTCATTGACTGCATTAACAACAACATGATTTTGATCATATTGTGTGCCCCCTAAAAAGAAATTTCAAAAGAAAATAAAATGTGAAAAATCAATAAAACTTGGATTGAGACTGCGTCAGTGTTGTAAATGTTTCAGAGCCATTCTGAGTATACCTGGCAAAGACATGTAAATCATATGCACCTTTTTTAATGGAGGTACAGAAGAGGAGTATATTCTCATCTTCAGTACTTCCCCCATTCCTACACTGACTGCCTCCTCACTCCCTTAGGAACTGCAGAAGAGTGGGCCTATCTGCCTCCCCACTTGGTGCCTGAGTTGTGCACCTCCTGCTCCTGTGTGTGAAGGAGAGAGTAGGACAAGGATGTCGGGTGAGGCTGACTGGATCAGGATTCTCACCTTCCAATAATAAAATGCTGCCCCACAATCCCCATGTGCTAGCCATCCAGTGATTAACTGGCCTCCAAAGGCTAGCTAAGGAGTACTCCATATAAAAGAAATGCTGTTGGCCAGCAGAACATATAGCAGTTTCAGCATAGGCCACAATAGCTTTTATGTTGTCAGTATTCATAAATAACCACAGCTATTTGCCTTCAGCTGGAGCACCTCATACTATAATGCATTTAAACACATAAGAACGGCCATCCTGGGTCAGACCGTCTAGTCCAGTATCCTGTCTTCCGCCAGTGGCCAATGCCAGGTGCCCCAGAGGGAATGAACAGAACAGGTAATAATCAAGTGATTCAACACTATTCATATGGGTGTATATATTTAATGTCCCCACCTCCACCTCTCCCACTCTAATTGCGAATTGCAACACAAACCATGCCCCTATATTTCAATGACACCTGACATTATTTTCTCTCTCCTGAAGTCAGTAAATGGACAGATTTAGTTGCCTATTATGTAAGTGGTCACTAATACAGATTATCAGTCTAGAGCTCCCACTGCTGGGAAGCCTCAGCCTCTAGAGCAGAGCTTTCCAAACTGTGTGTCGGCGGCAGTGTGTAGGTGTGTCGCGGGGCGGCGGGCGTGCTCCGCTCCCCGGCCGATGCGGCGGGCGTGCTCCACTCCCCGGCGGGGGGAGTGGGGCGGCAGGCATGCCGCCCTCCCCCCTGGCGTTTTGGCGGGGCGGCGTTGTTGGGTGGGGGGGTGTTTCGGCCGGAGTTGGGGGGGCGGTACTTGGGGGTGGTTGTTTTTTTTTTTTTTGCTTGGGGCGGCCGGCCCTGGGTACTGCGCATGCACAGTATGTGTAATCCGGGCGGAATTGATTCTGCATCACTTCCGGTGTGCCACAAAATGATGCATGTCTAAAAAGTGTGTCACCAACATGAAAAGTTTGGAAAGCTCTGCTCTAGAGCAAGGTAATTTCTCATCCGAAACATGAAATCGGTCAATGACTAACACAGCACCCACACATTTATTTCTTTATGCTGTATTCATATAATGCCACAGAGCTGTCATTAGCGGATGTTTGAGTGGACTGATAGCCAATGAAGAAAACGTTCATTCACTCAAGAAAAGTCTATTCTTCCTATTCACAAAGATGTATTCTTCTAGTGAAACAAATGCCTTCAGGCAGTTGCATGTCAATTTCCATCTCCGTAGCAAGCTCCACATATTCATGGCCCTATGCTTTCCACAGCAGCACAATGTGGAGAGAAGCCCAAGCTGGTGGAAAGAGCTGGAGCACAGAGTAGGTATACAAAAGTATCCTCTCTGCCCTGGAACTGCCTCTCCCCTCTGCAATCATCCATTGCTCACTGTGGCATGTTGCCTTCTTAGAGAAGGACAACTTACGACAGAAGAACAAGTTTCTGCCTGATGGAGCAGCAGCCATTTCCCCCCACCCCAGCTAGGGTGGATGGCATGGGACCAGCCAAAAGGTAGTACAGCAGATATAAGACTTGTACTGCCAGTGCAAAAGGAGACCTAAGCAGAGGGGAAGTGTGGTCAGGTTGAGAACAGTGAAAGGGCTCTGTTAGTGCTATGTTATTTTGTTGAGACATAGGACGATCTACAAAAAACAAAACAAAAAAATCTTGGCTATAGGAAATAACAGACGGGTAGGCAACCTATGGCACGGGTGCCAAAGGCGGCACGCGAGCTGATTTTCAGTGGCACTCGCACTACCTGCGTCCTGGCCACCGGTCTGGGGGGGCTTTCCATTTTAATTTAATTTTAAGTGAAGCTTCTTAAACATTTTAAAACCTTGTTTACTTTACATACAACAATAGTTTAGTTATATATTAAAGACTTATAGAAAGAGACCTTCTAAAAACGTTAAAATGTATTACTGGCACGCGAAACCTTAAATTAAGGCTGGTCTACACTAGCCCCCAAGTTCGAAGTAAGATACGCGACTTCAGCTACGTGAATAACATAGCTGAAGTTGAAGTATCTTATTTCGAACTTAAAAGTACTTACCCCTGGTCCACACAGCGGTGCGCAGGCTCCCCCGTCGACTGCGCCTGCTCCGTTCGCAGAGCAGGATTACCGGCGTCGATGGGGGAGCACTTCCTGGTTCAATTTATTGCATCTAGACAAGACGCGATAAATCGAACCCAGAAGATCAATCCGAAGCCTCCGACGCAGCGGGTAAGTGTAGACTAGCCCTTAGAGTGAATAAATGAAGTCTCGGCACACCACTTCTGAAAGGTTGCCGACCCCTGAACTAAGATAACTCAGAAGAATTAACTAAGAAATGCTTCTGAAGAACAGTTCATACGTAATCATCATGGCAAAATATTCTTAAATTTATGCATGCTGGAATGTAACTGTGTATGAGACAGTACCTGAAATAGAAGGAAAGCCAGATATTTAAAAGTATAAGCGTTTGGTTATTGGGGCAAATATCACTGCCATGCACTATTTCAGTACACCCACAAGATGGCACCATTATCACACATTTTGAACAAGTAAGTTTATTTGCTAAAGAATGTGTTAGGGCTGAAAAATAGATGGTTGATTATTTGGCTTTAATGGTGGTCCAGCAATGTGGAAGGACTGGAGACAGTTTTTACTAAATTGCCTGGACCAGCTACACTAAACCTATTCATTTTTCAGATGCAGTATATATAAAATAGGTCCTTCCACAAAGCACATGTACATCATGTAACAACAAATACTTGGGGAGGAAACAAGGTGGGTGAACTTGTCTCTCTCACCAGCAGAAGTTGGTCCAAGAAAACAGATTTAAGAATTTTATTAAGATAATGTTAAAAATAAAAACAACGGTACAGAGTTTAAGTGTAGAAGTTTCTGGTTATCAGGGAATAAGGTACAGATTATTAAGGGGAGCGAAGTTCGGTTTAGGATCGGATGATTTAAGAAATACATAATCTGCAAAATCCCCAATTGGGGGTAAAGGCTTAACGGGTCAAAGTACAGAGATTGAGATATGAGGGTAAGTTGTTCATATATAATGGCTATGTTCAGGTGTGGAGTATAACGAGTACGTACGATGAGGAGGATGGATTTACCCTCATTTGGTGAGATTTAATGTATTACACCTCATCCACCTTGTGTCATCCAACATCTTACACTGACACAGCTACAACAGCACTGCATATAACAAATACTTGTAACTTCAACTTTTATAGGTAGAAAGGGAAAGATGACCCCCTTATAAACAACATTCCACAGTCTACATACCACCTCCTTGGTCAAATGTTTGAGAAAAGAGACAGACTTTGCACTGTGCCCCGCCGGCCAGTATAATCTGGCTCTGTCCACATCCCGCATGGAAACAATTCCCAGAGTAGATGACCCCCCACCTCAGAACTCCCTGCCACTGGAGACTGAGCTCAAGCATCTCAACCAACTTCACTTGCTCCAGCAGAACATCATGATACATTTCTTTGTGTCTTTTATTTGGTGGTCTTGGGACCAATTCTGATTCAGTGTAATTCCACTGCAGTTTCTCCTGATTTAAACCAGCATGGGAGGCTACTTTACTCAGGTTACATTTTATTACTATTTACAGTTGTCAGAGTTGCAGTTATGTCTTGCAGTTAAACTAAAAAGCTGAGTATTCCTCCTCACATTTCATCTTAGAACTTTAAAAAAAAAATGTTTGGGATCTCTGCCCTTCTACTTTTGAGCTTGGCAGTTTATCAGAAAGAGAACAAACAGATAGATATTGTATTTTCTAATGCGAGCTAGCCGGTTAGATCTTTTTCTTATATAGGTTCCTATTACCCCCCCATCCCTTGTCCCGATTTTTCACACTTGCTGTCTGGTCACCCTAGCCTCCACCCTAAACCCCGCTTCTCCTCCAGCATTTATAGTGGTGTTAAATATATTTAAAAGTGTTCTTAAGGTATAAGGGATGGGGGGGTTTCACACTTAGAGGCTTGCTACGTGAAAGGGATCACCAGTACAAAAGTTTGAGAACCACTGCTGTAGCAAGATTAGGGATTACACACTTAAAAATGTGAGTTAATTTTAGTACTCGTGGGGGAAAAAGAACTGATAGTGCGTATCTGCGACAGGAACTATATAGGCAAACATTGCGTAATCCTGTCCTCACATTTCTGCCTACACTTTGCATGTTTGTCTCCGTAAAGCATTAATAGTTTACTCAGGTCATTTTGTATTTGTAATGGCTATTCCGATTAATATCACAGCATTATTTCAAAATTGGTTTTAAATGAGTAAAATTAATGAGTGGTGTTTTGAGGAGACAGTATTTGCTTTAAAAGAGAAGTAATGTGAGTAAACTGGAGAAAACTAGTTATACTGGATGAGAAAATACAATAATGGTGAGCTGTTAGTTCTGCTGCTTATCATACCTATGGGTTTACTATGCAGCCAATGAAATCACAAGGACAGAGCAAGGATAACGTCTAAATGAAACAATTTAAAAAATGGTATAACAAAAGCAGCTGTAAAATATATAGTAAGGGATACAGATCTTAGGTTGGTCTAATATTAATCAGGCTTTAGCATTAAAGGAATAGCTATTTTTAAATTATTTGTCCTTTTGTACCGCAAGTCTGCATGTGTTAGAAAGTTCACTCCATACAAATGAAAACTAAAGAAAAACGTGCTGAAGAAATCACAATGTTATAGTTAAGAAGTGTTTTATGTATATCACCAAGTTAAATTTGTAAGAACAATGGGGGATTTCTGCATACTTACACATGCACATAGGGGCCATGAAGAAACACAGGACAGAGAAATCCCATGGGCTATTGAGCTCATTATCGGAATAACTGGGTGACATCCTATATCCTTTGTAATGCACGAGTTCAGACTAGATGATCAGAACAGTCCCTACAGATCCAAGATTAAAATCTATGAACTATAAAGCCATCCTTCATCTATAGGCACACTTTCAGCACATAAACCACCATAAACGTTGTGTAATTAAAATCACACCAAAAGGCAACAGGTTCTTACCTTTGATATCTAAAACTAATGTTGGTTTCATTTTGCTATGGATCCTGCCATCAGGATTAACACACCAATACTGCTTGTCTTCATTCTCCTCGAGTGATAGGCCTAGTTTAGAGCCAGGAGTTATAAGGTTTCCTACAATTGTCAAGCAGCAATCCTCAGCCATCTGTATCGTTGAAAAGACAACAGCAGTTAGTCAAGGGGCCTTGTTTCTACAGCTACACTAATATCTGTACCCCAGGTTTTCTGGTCACGGATGAAGAGCCTAGGCAGGAGATTGCGGTTCTTGTTATCACTCTCCCTCTGTTGATAATGGAAAGGGTTTCACCCACATTCAATTCTGGGCTACTTATTTTCCCCATGATCCTCTTTCTGATGGCATCCTCCATTGTGATCCTTTTCTTTTTACTATAGAGGACTAGCAAATCAGATTCATTTGAGAGAAACGTTGAAGCTGTTTTAGACTAAGCAAAGGGATTTTTGAAAATGGGCTACCACAATTCTTTTTGGGTAAAGAAAGTTCTCCATTTTTAACCAGCCTCTGGGTACAGCAGAACTCTTGCAATATTCCTTCCCCACCCACTACATCACCAGCATTTGCATTACTGGCCACAAGTCCATACTAGGCAATAACAATGCCGAATACCATACGTTATTTTGTATAAACAATGAATTCCAATGTTGAAGATTACCATAAGACTCCTGTAGATAGCAAATTACTTAACATGTGGTCCTGACAACACGGATTACAAGCTACTTTACTTTCGGAAGCTAAGAATAAATTGCAGGTCTTGGAATATATTTACTTCATTCTGTATCTCTGAACTACTCACCTGTATTCTAATCTACTAATTTCTCCCTGCTAGGCTAGCAAAGATTCAACGCTCACACAGAAGTTGCACTAAACCACCATTTCCTTCTCTCTACTCTGCCAGCCAGAGTGGGTCCATAAAATACTCCCTTGCTCCCTCCAGCTACCACGGAATGAGTCTTATGGCAACTCACCAGTTGTTACTTAGCTAGCTAGGAAAGTCCTCAGCTGCTTCCTGGATGCCTAGGGCATGGCTCGTTATTGTGACTCAGGACATAAGGCAACCTGGCTTTACAGGAACTCACAAACAGTTCCAATAAAGTCTTTTTTTATCCTCCTTTATTTTTCAATATACACGTGTCAGAACACACTAGCAGTATGGTATAAAGCTTTCGTTTGCACTTCTAAAGAGCAATGGCATAACTTAGTCATGGTTCAGTCATTATTGCAAGTAATGTAGCCATCCTAAGCTTTTGCTAAACTACATGACTATAGTACAGTACAAGCTGAATCCCCATGAATTTTCTGTGCACCATAAGTTTTATTTAGAATAAATCAAATGGGTTGATTATGTTGAAATGAGAGGACTGAGGTAACACCCATCCTATAGCCATATTACAACACTACCCAAGTAGAAATATCTTCAGTTTGAGACAGAACTACCATCATGAGGAAAGCATTTTGCACGTGATGTTGTTAAAACTGTTTGCTCACTTGACCTCATTTTTACAGTCTACATAATTCCTTTTTACGAGAGCGTCTATTCTGTGCATGTCCAAACAGTACCTCAGTTAATTGAAAAGAGGAAGATTTGTTCCTCAAGCATAAATTGACACAGTTATGGAGAGAAATCACTCCCTTTACAAAATGGCTCTGTTGAATTTATACAACCGTATGAAATAGGTCACATGATTCTTTGCACTCAAGCAGATTCACCGTATTAAATTAATTGTATTCACTTTAGACCCCAATTCTTGCACAGACTAATGCACATATTTTACTTTATGCACTATGAGTAATGCCGCTGACCTCGATGGCACTACTTATAGTTCACAAAGTTAAGCACATGCTTAAGTCTGTGGTGGTATCAAGGCCTTAGTCAGAAGCCAAAGTCTATAGTAATAATTTGCATCGGCAAGAAGATTTTTAGGGCTTTGCCATTTCATCTTGCTGGAATGACAAATACCTTAACCCCTGAGTATAACCTTCAAACACAATACTGTCCAGATACTGAATTCTACAAACAATTTTAATAAGGGTGCAGCTGAAAAGGGAAATCATCAGGAAGGTCCATATTTTAAAAGCTTTCCCTGTTTTGATATTTTAATTGACATTTTTATGGAGGGGGAAAGAGGACACAGATGGAGGGAAAACAACGCATAAGGACATGATGTTATGGACTCAGTTGTATGTAGTATGACCCTAATGTTCTTCAACAAGCAGAAACACCCAAATCAAACATGTTGGACTCAAATATCTAGCGTGTTTTAACTCAGTTAAAGAAAAATGTGACCATCAGCTGATACACTGTTTGTTAGAAGATGTTTATATAATTCAAAAAACAATGAGTTTGAGGAAAAGAAATAAAAATTATATTTCAGCTGAACTGGAGAAGAGTGAGACATGGCAAAAAATAAGAAAGGAAAACAACAGAAATTAATTTTAGAAACTCAAGAGTACATGGTGTGTTTGTTTAACTAATGAAACTAAACTAACTAAACTAATATTCAATGGGAACTTTTTACTATTGAAGTAAACAAAATATTTTTAAATGAAACAAACATTCTATGCTTCTGTCAAGCCTGAAAAGGATTCTGAATCACAAAATCTTACCAGATGTAATGAATGTCTTCAAGAAACATCAGTCTGGATGCTTAAAAACAACATCAATCAACTAAGTTTAAACCTCACCCTGCATTTGATGAATCCGTCTTGATAAACCCAGATCTGGTCATCTGATCTACTATCTTCTGTAACATGTATTCTGAGAAGACTCAAATCATCCACATTTCCATCAGTTGACATGAACTTTCCAGTTTCCTTGTTTCGAAGTCTGAAGTATACACGTTTCTATGAAAACAACACCGCTCTTTAGCTACACTCTCGAATGCAGGAACACATAGTGCTTCTGGTTAACCTCAGAGTAACCACTACTCAGTGGTGCACTTGGGGCCTTTGTCCCTTAGACTTTGGATTTCCCCTGAGGGCATTTAAAAAAAATACATTTCTAAGGAAAACCAGATTCTGAAAGTTCTCTATCTGTGTCAGTACCTTAGATAGGGCAATCAAAATGCACTTATCCTCACTCTGCATAACGCTAAACAGTTCAGAAGCAGGCCTGAACAAGAACATTTCTAGGAGAGGGAGCCAATACATTCATTATAGGTACCAGGCACTTCTTTAATTTCTAACCCAGTTTTAATAATTCAAAAAGGTGATTCATGAACTGCAGAAAGATATTTCTCAATAAAAACTGGTTCAGTATGCGCCACTGATGTTAGCACATGACAGAATAGTCTAAGCACGAGAATCTAAGCAGTTATGGCACTTGCCCCCAAATTAGCCAATACTTCTAAAAAACATGACAGTACTCTATACATTATATTCAAAAATCAATTTGCGCATTTCAGAGTTTATAATATAAACAGAGCATGGATTTTTTTTTTAAATATCTACAGAGATGAAAGTGCCTCTGGCTGAAGTATCCAAAAAACTAACAGCTTCATTTCCCAAATTTCTGAGACTAGCACATGACAATGCAGATATCAGAATGCTTGTGACCAGTGGGAAGTTAAGAATCCTGACTGACTGTTGTAATTCAAAGAAAGTTGCTCAAAAATAATATATTTAGTTTAATGTGTGCATAGTAGACAATTCAGACTTTGGGAGATAGTATTGTGAAGTCAAATGGCACAACCAGCATCAGCATTATTGAAGACAAAATTCTGAAGAGAACCTCCTTCCAGGTTCGCTATTTCTGCTGTTTAATGTTACCTTTGACTGCGTTGTACCAGAAACAATTACTGACTAGGAGATAAACTTGGTAATAAAAAATACAGGAAGTCTATAAAGCGGATCTCATGCAAACTCTCAGGCCCCAAAGTAGACCACAGCCTTTCTCACCTGTAATAAAGGTCGTAGAGAACCTATTTGGTGACAGCCACTTAATTTACGCCAGTCTGGGATTTCATTTGGTGACAATAACATCTGACGCCCTCTGTAATTACTGTATTCATAGATTATCCACCTGAAAAAACAAAATATACTTTCATATTTATCAACTGTCAAGCATCATCTGTATTAATATCAATTAAATACTGCTTCTGAAATTGTAAGAAGTGATATTTTAGATAGAAATTTGTGTCACGAAAAAGTAATGCTTAAGTTAGTAGTGCTAACAACCAGGACCATATTTCTTTTTAAATGGTCTCCAAAATAATAAAATTATCTCCTGATTTTGAGCATTAGCAGATTTTTGCTCAAATTTTAAAATATTTTCATTTATAAATCACACACCAAAAAGAAATAAAGCATTTTCATAGGTTAGAGAGAGCATGAAGTATAATATTTTTTATGTATAAGGATGCCATTTGAGGAAACAGTGTGGCCAACCAAAATGGGTGTGTAAATATGCTGCAAAAGCAGTTGTGTTGTGTACCTTTTTACTGGCTTGCAGGAACTCCCTACCTACAACACACGCAGGTGAGAAGTGCTAGCAGAGAGCTTTGGGTTAAATAGAGACAACTGCACTATGGGGGGGCGGGGGGGGGCGGGAGGTGTTTAAGCACGAACACATGCTTATCACCTATGTCCTATCCTAGGATGTCCCTCTCCAGGATTATTATTATTATTATTTTTGGCAGAGGAAAGGTGGAAAGCAGGAGTGTGCCAGGATTGGGATGGAAAAATTCTGCCTGGCACTCTACAGAATGTGCACAGATTTTCTGGCAGCCTTATATTTGCAGGATCCTGCCAGAATTTGCCCCTGTGGCTGCAAAAATACTGTACCAGACAAAACAGGAGGTGTGAATGTGTTCATTATTTTGTATTACTCTGAAATGGGCCAGAGTGCAGGGCAGTTGTCTAGTTCCCTTTCATGTACGCAATTCCCTGCACTCTGATTAGCTTGGAGCATGAGATAGGCATACATTTTCAATAACCTTACAGTGATTATGCAAATTTCTCTGTACCGTCTGCCCTAAAAATCTCTCCCCTGTGACTGGCTCCTCAGTAGTCCCCCAGGATATGCCTACAATAAATGTGGTCGCTGCCTTAATTTATAAGCTGCTCCCCAGCCCATCACCCATCTACTCCTAGATAATTTAAATTTTAAAATGAACCACTCTGATGCCTGGTCTACACTAGGAGTTTACATCGGTATAGCTATGTCTCTCAGGGTGTGAAAAATCCACAGCCCTGAGAGAGGTAGCTACACCGACCTAACTCCTGGTGTAGATAGCACTAAGTCAATGGAAGAATTCTTCTGTCCACCTAGCTGCCGTCTCTCAGGGCGATGGATTACCTATGCCAGGAGGAGAACCCTCCCATCGGCATAGGTAGTGTCTGCACGGAAGCACTACAGCAGCTGCAACATTTAAAGTGCAGACCTAACTTTTCATGGGGAAAAGGAAGGCTAAGCCTCTGTTCAAGGAGGAGCAGGGGGAGGGAGATATTGAGAAACCTGGCGTTGGTGGGAAGGGGGTTCAGCAGCTGACACAGCCATTTATACAATGTATGGCACATGGATAGGAAACCCTGAGGGCTGTGAACATGCAGAACAAAGGGACTTAAGTAACAGATTAGGGAGCACACATATAATTGAGGCTATACTTCCACTAACTGAACAACCTTAGCCAAGAAACAGATTGGCCTTTGGCCTCAGACTATGTCTTGTAAACAGAAAATGAGAAAAAGCAAATCCATCCATTCCGATTGGCTAATTCCATTCCTCAACCAAAGTGCAAGTATTTGAATATTTTTACAAAGAAATGACCATCTGGTTGTTATGGAAATCTGACTCCTCACCTAGCCATAATTAAGGGAGTTGCATAACAGACATAAGTGTCAAGTTATGGGTCAGTAACTGTACAGTATCCATTGGCTCCGAGTGACGGAGACAATTCCTTTTCAATACAATGAGGTACCGTCAAGTGATCTTTTAAACAAACAGAACGCCTGCTCCTGTCCTTAGGACTTGTCTACACACAGAAGTTGTACTACTTTAACTATCCTGGTACAATTATGAATAGAGGCAGTAGCTGGGCGTGCTTCCCAAGCTATCTACTGCCCAGGGCCGGCACTGGCTTTTTTGCCGCCCCAGGCAAAAAAGCCGCCGGCAGGGAGCGCGGTCTGGGAAGAGGTTTTATTATTATTTTTATTAATAGTTATAATATTATTATTATAACAAATTATTTTTATTAAAAAAAAAACCACACACACACAACCTTAAGTGCCGCTTCCCCCCCCCAGGTGCCGCCCCAAGCATGTGCTTGGTCAGCTGGTGCCTGGAGCCGGCCCTGCTACTGCCTGAGACTACTTCCGGTCTTTTTCATAAAATGAGGTAATGCTGGCCCCAGAGTTCCCCTTGTCAGCCTTAAAGGGCCAGTGCACCATATTACAGTTACACAGTTTAGTCCAGAGTCAGACACTAATTAATGATCTGTGGATACACAGAGATGCCACAATCTGCCAGCTTGATGGAGGAAAAGACTTGTGGCTAGAGCTGGTTGGAAAAGCTTTGATAGAACCACTTTCCGGAGAATGCAGTTCCAAAGTTGTAACACGTTGCAAAATCGTGTCAATTTTATACATTATATATCAGAAAATATAAAATAAGGCAAAAGAGAAACAAAAAACGTTTCAATAGACCTGAAACGAATCCCCTCCCCCCAAAGAAAAGTACAGGTTTCGTTCCTAAAACAAAGACAAATGTCAAAATCCTTTGTTGAATGGAATTCCTATCCTCTGTACAGCTCTACTTATGACCTTTTATTTCAAACTTCTACCCAAGTGAGCTAAAGAAAAATCCCTACTAGCTCAGTCAGATGAGGGCGATTGAAGAAGATCTGACTTAACCCATCTGGTCGAGGGCAGTGATAAGCAAACCACAAGCTGGGCTATCAGTTTGCAATTTTAACTTAAAAAACCCCCAACTATTTAAATGCAAAAAACCAAAGAAAAGATCCACATTTTGGAAAAAGTGATTCACTAAATAAAAAAAATCAAAAGCTAATTATATGTTTTAGGCAAGCAATTTGGAGGTGGCATTAACATTAGGACAGGCACTAGAGGAGTAGTCTAATTGTAGTGCTCACTTTCAGACATCCAAGGATGACTTTTCAAACCACCTCAAGCCACCTTCTAATTTTGTGTGCATGCAAATTTTGCACATACAATTATCTGTGTGTGTGAAATTAGAGATCTCAATTTTTTTAAAATGACCTAAGCGTTTTACCTTAAATTGACTAAAGAAATGTAATTCAAAACTAAAAAGAGCTGATCCTACTACTGCTAAAGTCAATGGGCGTTTTGCCACCAAGTTCAGTAGAAGCAGGCTAATAATAAAAGTTGTCATTTGTCCTTACCTTATCCATAGTGCCTAGATAACACAGTAAATACAGGAGACTTACTGAAACCATTCCCTGTGCATTGAGATAAGAATAGTACATCCCATTCATAAAAGCTATGAACAATATACTATGCAGTGGAAGCCTTAACTCAAATTTGGTTTGATCTCATGGATTTGTTAGACTGCTATGTAAGGCCCTCTTCCTGCAAGCTGACTTTAACGGGGCTTCACATATCAGCTTCCAGGATCAGGGACTAAGGTTGTATATTATTTTAAAACCAGAATATAGTAGTTTTGGACCCTCCTTCCAAATGACATCATGGTATCCTCTTGCACTGAGTATACCTCTCCAGGTGAGGGGACTCCTGTTATTAGAAAGAGGCAGATAATAGTAACAGCAGATTAATTATTAGGAATATAGATAGTTGGGTTTGTGATGACTGGGAGAACTGCATGCTGAATTGCCCGCTGGGCGCAAAGGTTGCAGACCTCTTGAGACATCTAGACAGGCTTATGTGCAGTGCTGGGGAGGAGCCAGTGGTTGCCGTATATGTAGGTACCAATAACCTAGGAAAAGGTAGGAGAGACACCCTGGAGGACAAATTTAAGCAGCTGGGGAAGAGATTAAAGTCCATGGCAGCATTCGCTGAAATATTTCCAGTTCCACATGCAGGGCCAGTTAGACAGGCAGAACTGCAGGGTCCCAATGCGTGGATGAGATGGTGACATTTGGAGGAGGGATGTAGGTTTGTTAGGAATTGGGGAACCTTGTGGGAAAATGAGGAGTCTATACAGAGAGGATGGGCTCCACCTAAACCAAAACAGAACCAGATTGCTGGCATGTAAAATTAAAAAAAGTTATAGAGGAGTTAATTTTTAAGCTAAGGGCTGGGGGGAAATCACCAGGTACGGAGGAGCATGTAGTTCAGACAGACGCATCCCTTAGGGGAAGATTAATTAAAGGGAATAAAAGTTATTATGGGGATGGAACAGCTTCCATACAAGGAGAGATTAATAAAGACCGGGACTGGTCATCTTAGAAAAGAGACGAGTAAGGCGGGGGGGTATCATAGAGGTCTATAAAATCCTGAATGGTGTGAACAAAGTGCATAAGGTAGTGTTATCTACCCCTTAACATAACACACGAACCAGGGGTCACCCAATGAAAGCAATAGGTAGTAGGTTTAAACAAACAAGGAAGTACTTCTTCATACAACACGCAGTTAACCGGTGGAATTCGATGCCAGGGAATGTTGTAAAGTCCAGTATAACTGGGTTCAAAAAGAATTAGATACATTCATGGAGGGTGGGTCCATCAGTAGCTATTAGCCAAGATGGTCAGAGATGCAACCCTATGCTCTGGGTGTCCCTAAACCTCTGACTACCAGAAGCCGGGACTGTATAAAAGGGGATGGATCACATGACAAATTGCCGTTCTGTTCATTCTCTTTGAAGCATCCGACACTGGGCACTGTCAGAAGACAGGATACTGGACTAGATGGAACCATTGGTCTGACCCAGTATGGCCGTTTGTGTGTTCTTATATCAATATTGTATATGAACTTAAGGGCTGATTCCTACAAGGGGCAAAGCACCTTCCAGTCCAACATAGTCATCTTGTAGTAAGTAGGCCCTGAGACTCTTTCGGCTCAGTAAATAGAAATGAGATTATCAGTGTATTGCAGAGTAATACTCCAATGGGATATCACTTATCTTCTAAGTATTTTTTGCATTATTTAATGTTTAACTAATTTCCAGAGAAGCAAAAAGTAAATGTAACTTACATGCCACCAAAAACTTGAACAGAAGCTATTCGAGGATTGTATCCTAGGAACTGGAGATTTAAGACTTCTGTAGTAAACTCCATTTTCTTCCCTTTGAAACCTTCCTTTTCAAAGAGGGCTATGCTTGGCTCAGAAAGCTCCTATATTAAAAGAAAGGGTCCTATTTATTACATGTACATCACTCCATAACATTAAGCCACAAAGACGTTTTGCACTCTTGCTTGAAGATTTGAAGATCAGAAATTCCCCAACCATTCTCTCACCAGCAGCGGCTTACTAAAAAAAACCCCAAACCTCCCCACAACCCATGCACACACTTTTTGCACGCAATAGACAAGTCTATTCTTGTGACAATGCATATGCATACATTTGTATGTTGCTATGCACACATCACAATTATGCTTTCAAACAAATTTTAAACAAACTCATTGGACCGATTAGTTGAAAATCACTGGGAATACGGATTTTCAAACCCACAAGAAAAAGTGCTTTAAAATGATCTTGAAGACTTAAAATGTTGATAGAATCCCCAGCTCCCCTCATGATGAACTGTCACTTGAGTGAAGCAGTAGACACACATACACGTCTTGTTTTTAATTCCTCTCATAGAACATGATGCTTTTAATCATTCACTGGACTAAATCCTCAAGATTAATGTTTCTGGGGTCAAATTCATGGCATTCACCCCTTCCCACAGAGTTGTACTCCAGAAACTAAACTTTGCGGAGGGGGTTGTTTTAATTATTATATATCTAGCCCTTTTGATTGCAGGGAAAACTTCAAAAATACAAATAGAGTGTAAACCACAACAATGAGAACTGCCCATGTCTGCAGAGAGCTGAAACAATAGCTTTGAGGGCTGTGCATTGCCCCATTCATTTCAAACAATGCCCTGTGAACTCCATGTTTCTGTGGTTTTTCATGACTCAGCAACAGCCACAATTGCACAACACTCATGAGTATAAGCGCAAGCAGGTCAGCTGGAAGTTTTTAAATCTCTCACTCTTACTTTATTGTGCTGTACAAAACTGGCACCTAAATCCATGATAGTTTACATATGTACACATACATCTAGATATGTCACTGAGTTACTAATTACAAATTATTTGACAGCACCCAATTGTGTTTACACACTTCACAGCAGAAGAAGGATGACATGGTCCCTTGCCCTAAAGAGCTTACAAGGTGAGACATGACACTGGAAGGGCATGAGAAGGTGGCTATGATTTACTAATCAACTACGCATTATTCAGAAGATGCTAGTGCACAGCATGATGGAGCAAAGATTTTTTTGGATAAATAACTTTACTGACCTACAGGGAAATTTTCAAGAATACCTACAGGATTTAAGAACATAGGGCTCAGTGACTTTGAAAGGGGATTGTGCTCCAAAATCCCTTAGGTGCTTTTGAAAATCGGCCCCTTATTTCTTGTATGTGTCTCATTAGAAGGCACTTGAATGAGGCCTTATGCATTAGGTGCTTCACGTGTAGAAGTTGTATGTGAAAAAATGTAGAGACGGTTATGGGACAAGCAGGCAAATGGGGTATTGAGACCGACTGGGATCATTGGAAGTGTGGCAAAAAAATATGACCAGAAAAATAAATACCTGAAATAGAAATCTTAAAGCTTTGCAGAATTATGAAAAATGAGCTTTACACAAACACACATTTTTGTCTGTTGCTTTTTACTCTGTGTATTGGTTAGCCATAACACAGATACTATCAGGTAGAAAACCAATTGCCTTGCCCAGCTCATCATCCCATCAATGAGTTAACCTCTACAGAGAAGCAAGCAGCAGTGTATGGAAGTAAATAAATGGCATGGAATTGCTTTATGCTTATCTGCTAAGCCTCACAAGACCCGTGGTAGCACAAACCTTAGTGGTGTTTATGAACTTTAACAATCAACAGCTGCCATTTGTTTGTTTTGTCAACAGAACACCACTGTTCTCCTTCTCAAAGTAAAAATTTTCCAAGAGTGAGTTTATCGTTCTATGGTCGAAACAGATATATAAAATACGATAGCTTACACTGCCATGTATAAAAGCTCTCTACAGACTAGACTATTTTAATTAACGGTTGGTAACCATTATGCATGTCCAGGACCACTCTATTTTTAATAGTATCAGCACCATATTCTGAAAAATGGCATGGCAATGGAGTGCAGAAAGTAGGACATACACCTAGGGGGGCTTTTTTTCCTGAGTTTATATTGTACTTCAAATAGGGGCTAGTAATGACAACTAATACAGGTTCTCTTTAGAGCAATAACAATATTGTCAAAGTTACGTGAGTATTTTAATAGCCAAACTCAATTAAAAGGTGCAACAGTTTACTTTTTCTCTTCTAAAATTAGTACAAACAGCTGGTAGTAGTAGTTCTAGCCTATCATTGGATTCTTGACTACATTTTGTTTAAATTTATGTTAGCTTTAAAATGTATTTGGCATGATTCTGCAAATGATCTACTGTAATGATCTATCAGGAGGTTGAGTAAACTCATAACTGACTCATTAAAGGGTAATGCGTGCAAATTAAAATGACATTTGATTTCTCATTTGCTATTAAAATATTATTGCTTATTTGCTGGAACCAGAATAATATTTTAAAAAAATGTATAAATTCTATATCTCTATGGCAATATGGAAATTCTGATTTTTGAATCCATGAGGTGCTGAACCTTCTTTGGAAGAATGAACCATTGAGTGAGTGAACAGGAATGGAATTTTCATGATTATGAAAACTGCACATTGTAATTAATTTAGTTCTTCTGAAGTTGCATGGTTGAATTCCACTTTTTATACACATACAGCATGGACAGCAGCAGGGAAGCTTCACCACATTGCCCCACCAACATGCTTGAACCCTAACTTGGAGATTAACAACAGCAAAAAATAGCAATTCAGTTGCTCTGCCTATGGCATCCCTGACTCCTTTATACAACTGCTATCAATAATGATGGCAGTTTTTGGTTCATGCACTGAGACCAACAAACTCATTACGCATAGCTACTGAACAACAACAATTTGTCCCTGTACCACTTGTACTTCACGGTCCTTCATATGGTTGCAAAAATGAGAAGTTAAATACTCCTACTATGTGTGTAATTATTCAGTTATCCTTACAATGTTTATAACATGTAGAGATTTAAGTCTTGTTTGGGGTGGACATCCCATTGCAGACAGATTAGAATAGGTTCCTTCTTCTAACACATACTGATTACCACCAAAATCTTCTTTATCATATGCAATCCAACTGCAGGAAGAGAAGGAAAAATCTGATAACTCAAGTATTCCACTCATAACCAAAGTTCTGCCAATGCTCCTCAATATTCCTTAGCATGTAAACAATCATATTAATCACTCTGAAATATTTTAGCAGAAGTAAGCTACTGAGAGAAACATGACAAACGTCAGAGGTATTGGAAAGTTAAAAATTCACATGATGAATTGCAAAATGTTTTTTCTTCCATTTAACTCCACAGTTGGTATGTGAAACTGGATCCTTCACCCATTTCCAATTTCAGAAAGTTGTAATATTTTTATTTTAAAATTTTTACCATTTCAATGATTTTGCAATAATCACAATTCCATGCTTACCTGCCGCCCAAAACTTTTGAAGACTTTGTAGCAAATGAATCATCAATATAGTTGGTATTTTTCTCAAATATTTGGCTGTTACCTTTGAATTCTGGCTCTGAAAATAGCTGGACCTTTAAAATTATAATGTATATATTAAAAGGATATTGTATAATAATGCATTCAGCACCCTTTAACTAGACAAGTCAAACATTACTTCCATCCATGATTATATTCAAATGAATTAAAAACCCAGAAACCTTCAGTTTTGCAACATTAACATATTTTATTATCCACAAGTTACTTTTCTGAAAGATTGCCAGGTAGCCAGATTGAAAATTCCTTTCTGCAGTAAATCATTCAGCAACATACAAAACAGTTCAACAACTACTAGTAAACAGACATAGACTGTTTAAATATATGACAGATTAGATTTTTAAAACTTCCTTGTAAGGCAAGATGGTAAATGGTCTATCAAACTCATCTGTCCTTGTTCTTTAATCATATTCTTAGAAATACATTTTCCCTTCCTCATCCATATCAAACTACCAGATTTCTCAGAATATAAAAGTGTTGTATGAACTTTGTAAGGCACTCAGATACCATGATGATGGGTGTGTTATAAATTCCCAGATTAGACAGATAGTATTTGTACTGCTAGGGCTATAGTTGTGTCAACACTTATAGTACAAACCCCTTTATCTTGTTTAAAATTTCACCCTAGGCTGAAAGCCACACACACACACACACACACGTGTTTGTTTTTCTTCATATTAATTACTGTAGGAGGATAGTTGATCCAATAATTAAACCTGATCACACAGAAATCATCCTTATCATAATAATTATGCCAAATTTATTCACACTTAATAAAGGTACATGTCCAGACATGTAGCGATTTCCCACAAGAGGAATATCACGTACAACAGAATATGTCCCCAACATATTTCAGTGTTTCTTATTTCACTTAAGAATCTGTTTAGATGTATACAATATGCAGGTGTAGACAATTTTAAAAAAATATGCATGAGGCTGGGCAATAAACAGCCCGTAGGTATTTCTTTCCCCAAAAGCTATAGACAGCTGTATACAGCAAGGCTTTGGTAAGGCACAATATCTGTTAAGGATGCAAATCATATTAAACCAGGCTTTCCCCCCCACAGGCTCATAACTTTGTGCTATATTCACCATTTAGGCCGAACTTTTTAAAGTTTCATCTTTGTATGATTTTTTTTTATTAAAGGAAGGATGAAAACAAACACTTTTCCCATTGTAAAAAAAATAAATAAATCTAAAATCTGTAATCTCACTAAACAGGTAAGTATCCTCTGCATATTCAGAGTCATATCTCCTTGCATGGAGTGACAAAAAGTAAGATTTTACTACTCTTCAAACCATGATAGCCCTATAGATCTATGAGAGAGACACACCTAGATTCTCTTGCAGCTCGTATACCATCAACAGAATTGTTAACTAAATTTTAATTGCAGGGCTATTTCTGCAACCTCATTACCCTCAGATTATGGTCGGCTACATCTGTGTAACTCCACTGAGGACATAATTTGAGAGCATGGAGGTTGCAAAATTGTGAATGAGGGTACTAATCCATAAAGCTATTTTCAATGCATATTTTCAGGATGTTGAAAAAAGTTGAAACACACAAGCAGCAAAGAGTTAAGACTGATCAGGCACATTACTTACTTCCAAAGGCAAGTTTCTTCTATGTTCAACAAGCAATATTAGCTAACACTATACTTTATTTATGGATAGAAGGGGTTTATTTAACCCCCAATTTTTCATTCACTTCTAATGTTTTTCCTTTTGAAGTTTTAACTTGGTGGGCGCTGAATCCATGAGAAGAAACTGTGTTAATTTCTGAATATTAACACTGCATTTCGTCCATAGAAATCACGAAATGCTGTATTAACTCTGCATTTCCTGATTTCTGTGCTTAATTTTTAAACATTTGATATTGCACCAATAGCCTCTTTGCTCTTGAAGTTTTTAAAGGTCAGGAGGGTCAGGAAATCGGGTAAACAGCAGCTGGGTGGACAAACGGATGGGGAAAGCTAAAGCAGAGATAGGGAGCTGAAGATAATGGAGTCAGAGAACATCAACTTCTCCCATAAAAAGGAACATGACACAAAACTATTAGTACTAGTAGTTACTGAACATTACAGGTTTTCTTGACTTTGACAGGATGTAGTAAATGCCACTCCATTCAATTATTTTGGCACATATTTTATACACACACACACACACACACACACACACACACACACACACACACACACACACACACACAAGATTGTTTAACAAATTTAGAGAAGGGCCTTACCTTGAATTTCCCCATTTGGCTATTGATGGTATCCTAAAAAGTTTGGAGGGGGGAAAAAAAACCCAGATATTAAGAGTGATGAAATAATGCAAAAGCATTCAAAACCTTATGGCTTTAAGAACCTAAGCAAATCTAAATTTCACTAGAAAACAGGAGAAATAGCTACAATCATTTGTCAAAAAAGTATGAAATGTAAGAATACAAAAAAAGTTTCCTTACCACAACTATGGGCTGAACTGAAGAGATCTTAGTATTCTTGCCTCCCCAGGCCTCAATGCTGGGATATAGTCCTTTATCAAGGATGTACTGCTCTCCTGTAAAGTCAGGATTCTCATAGACCACCCACCTGAAAAAAAGAGATACCAAAAAACTTTCATTATTGTCTTAATGTAAGTTTTAAGAACATAAGAACATAAGGCCATAGTGGGTCAGACCAAAGGTCCATCTGGCCCAGTATCCTGTCTTTTGACAGTGGTCAATGCCAAGTGCTTCAGAGGAATGAACAGAACAGGCAATCATCAAGTGATCCAAGAAACAGTTAATGTTATTGATATTTCCAAAGGGCAAATGTATACCTAGCATACTGTTAAAAAACAAAATTAAAGAAACAGTACATTGCACCAACAATTTTAAACCCCCCAGTACCATGAGGCGCTGAGCCCCTCCTGCTACCACCGTTTTCACCGAGAGCGGTGGGTGTTCAGCACTTTGCAGGCAGCACTCGGAAACTTACAATATGGGGGCCTGATTTTGCAACAGGCAACTCAAAAGAGCCATATATGGTTGGCACTTCAAAAATCTATAGTAATAAGAGTCATGCTTTCGCACCATGGATATACTGTATATGTATTAAGATTTTGGGGAAAAGAAAAACCAAAGAAATTTCAACACTCTTTTCAACTTAGCTACTGCAAGCCACATGAGGCTCTATGTATTTTATCTGGCAAGATGCTCATTTGTTTTGTCCCTGATCAGAGAGAATATTTTGAGGTGTTTCAAATCTAAAGCTTTTATTATGTTATTACTTCTACAATTTTTATTTATTAGCTTGAGCTAAGAAATAAATAAGCTCTCTCCTGTAAAATGTGAGGATGTTTGGAAACAAATTTTTGCATGATGAACAGAAGCATTAAGGATACTCTGCTACAATAACATATTATGCATGTCATAAAAAATTTACCTGATTGAAGAGGAGATTTTTTACATGACATCACACCTATACAAAAACATTTGGCTCATTTGCAAAAGTCTGCTAAGGTAAAGTGTCCTTCCTGCTAGGAAATATGCCACCAAAGGGAAGGACTTTTCCCCCACAAAACTAAATGCTAAAACAAAATGAAATATCTTAACAGATTCAAAGGTTTTAAGGCTGCATAGGATCATGATGAATCCAACCATATGCATAGAAAAGATGACAGAATTAATACATCAAGCCCTTAACTTCTAATTCAGCTAGAATATATGTTCTAGAAAGACATCCAAACTTAATTTAAAGAATTCAAGTGATGGGGAATCTACCATATCCTCAAGTAAGTTGTTATGATGGTTAATTACTCTCACTGATAAAAATGTGCAACTTATTTGTTATCTGAATATATTTAGCTTCATTGAATCTTGTCATGCATTTGCCTGCAACATTAAGGAGCCTCTACTATTAGATGTCTCCCCTTGATGTAAGTACTTTTGGCTCTTAACCTTCTCTTTGCAATAAGTTACAGACTAAAGAAATTCCATCTCTCTCTGTAAGGCAGGTTTTGCAGACTTCAAATAATTTTTTAATTTTCCTGAACCTTTTCCCATTTGTCAATATCATTTCTAAAGTGCAGAGACCAGAACTGAACACAATATTCGAGTAACAGTCTCACTAAAACTGTATACAGGGATAACAACATTGCCCTATTTCTATCAATATTCTCCCTTGCTTATACATCCCAGAATTGCATTTGCTCTCTTAGCCATCTCATCACACTGAGTTCATGCACTGAAACCTACCTACAAGACAGACTCTCTCTGTCTCCCCCAAGAATTTCACCATTTCACAATGTTCAGAACAGCAATTTTCATACCATAATACATAAAATGAAAAATCCATATTATTTTAACTTCACTGTAAACCAACTTGCACTACTATATACAAGAAGTTCAGCATAAGAGGACATCCCTGTACTAAAGAACAGATTCTATTGACAAAGCTATTATTCAAAGCACAAGGAGCCTGATACGAGCAGTTGTAAAGTGGGACAGCTCCACGGACAACTAAGTTGATTTATGCCAGCTGAGGATCTGACACAAGTACAAAATTCATTACAATACATAAAACTGCTACTCAAATTTTGTATGATTTGTCCACAGTGAACACATTCTTATAATCCTTCACATTACCTCTCCTTCTTACTCACGTATAACTGAGTCTTTTAACATGTTATTCACTAATAATTTAAGGCATATTTCAGGACACACACCAAAGTCATTTTAAAGCTACTTAATCAAAGTGACATAGGTATGTATGGTAAACTAACCACAAAGTTAAAAATGTCTGAAGTGTGCGTACTATACCTGTAGGTCACATATGCCAGCAGCTTTGAAAATGAAACCGTCCTGGCCAATTTCTCAAACAGATGTTTACCAGCCTTTTAATTACACAAACATCTGGGTATCACTAAACCTCATGAATAATCCTAACTTTATTTTAAAATGACCTCAAATTATATTTCAATTATTTCAAACTATATTTACTACCATGAAAATAAATTTGTGATATTAAATCTAAGTGGGAGTGTTAATACATGCCAGATCCCGCTTCAGCATCTCTCTCCATACTATGCAACACCACTCTATCTCCATCCTCCACCTGCTTAAAGAGGGCTGTATGCTTCAGCACATCAGCTGGTAGCACTACCATGGTATCACATGAAGTATCCAAGAACCATAGTCCTGATTCAAGAAAGCATCCCTATTCAAGGCAGCACTTAAGTACGTGCTTAACTTTATGCATATGATAAAGTCCCACTGAAGTCAATGGGACTTGAGCAAATAATTAGGTGCTATCCTTAACAGGAGAGGATTTATGGATGTGCTTAAGTGGTTTTCTGAATTGGGGCCCATTTGTGGGTTTACATATCAAAACCAACACCTTTAAGATTACTCAGAAACCAGCTGGAAGCTAGTGCAAACAACTGCATGGGAGTAACATAATAATCATTGGAAGTATTTCTACAACCATATTCTGCACCAGCTGAAGCTTGAGTGGTCTTCAAGTATATCATTCTGTAAGGTGCATCACAGTAATCCAGTCTCAAAATAACAAAGACCTGCATAAGTGGGACAAGGTCTGTGTGCAAAAGAAAATGTCACAACCTCATTTCCAAGCACAGTGTGAAAGAAAGTACACTGCAGCTACTGTATTTGGACAGCCAGAAGTAACTGGGGATACAACATGAACCTCAGGTTGCAAACCTGAATGAAAAAAATGAAGGTACATACTCTCTCCACTGGAGGAGCTAAACATCTCTGCCAGTTCTGGTTGCTTTCTCCATCCGATAAGCTGCCTTTATTTAGGCTGAGCCTCTGCCAGGTAGCTTTCATTCCAACCCCAATCTTAGCTAGATACTGGATATGTCTAACTGCACCATCCAAATCAGATGAAACAGAGACCCAGGGAGGGATGTCATCTGCGTACTAATGCTATTGCACCAGGCACTACCACCTCATACTCCTAACAGCCTCTTACACACACTGAATAGGAACTGTGACAAAACAAAATCCTGTGGAACCCCAAAAGAGACCACTTGGGACAGATGAGCCACTGAAATGAAACTCCATCTACTCCTGCTAGTGTCTGCAGTCATGTCAACAATACTTTTGTGGCCAACAGATGATCTAAAGAACCATAATGGATAACTGAATGAGCATTGAGAATACTTGGGACCGCTCAGGATTAGTTCCTATATCCCTACAATAGTCTGTAATAAAAACCGCTTCTCAGTAGAATTAACCACTTCTTAAGCCTTCTTGCAAGTTCATTTTATTTGGCAAAGAAGGTCAATTCCACACAGTAAATGAATTACTTGAAAATTAGGGAAAAAAGTAGTCAAATTAAAGGAGCACAGCATAGTTAGCAAAAGTTTATGGGAACTCAGGCTGGGAGAGTTTTTGTCTAAATTAAACAAAGGACCAGAACCAAATTTACTCTTGGTCAAAGATCCACGGTCAAGTGTAATCCATTAACATTTGTATTTTGCAAAATAAGGTAATTTTATTATTTCTTAAAACAAATAGTGATTGAGCTTGATGAGTAAAAACTAAGCAGGAAATCAGAAACACTGTACACTCACAAGAAGCTTTAGTATCTGTTTAAACTTGTTTTATGGGTGTTCCCTTTTTCTGCTAAATGCTTCCATTTCTGCCAATTGGAAAAATGCCAACATGGAAGTAGATATCAATACTGACTTAAGAAAGCAAAGTGGCTCTTCTAATTTATAAAGCTTTTCCTTTTCTCAAATGACAAAATAATTATTTCCTGGATTTTCCAACAAACTATGCTGGGATGGTTTCTGGAACATTTCTGAAGAATGAAACTAGTAATGATTTGTTGTAAAAGTATGCAATAAATGGTGATGTTTTAATCCAATTTGTTTACAATACAATATATGCAAACGTGAAAGTAATCCTTAAAAACAAGCATACAGTGTTTGAAAATAGTATAGCTAAAAACACACATTTAATTCTTGAAAAATGTCACTGAATTGTTCACATCTTTGTTAAAAATTTACATTTTTAATCTAAAAAGATATCAGCTGAGCTACTTAAAAATTTAACAAACCATTACTGCATCTATGGCATACCAGCCTATTTAATGGTATTTTGCAGTCTAAATAGCTCAGAGAATTGCTAGCTGATAATGACTGCAACTTTACATGGGGGTAAATGGGGCGTTGTCTGGCTTGCTGGGGAAGAGGGAATAGCTCTTTATGGCCAGGAGGGGGGAGCAAGGATCATAAGCTGCGACAAAAGGGGGAATGGGTCAGCGTGGCAACGCTGACTTATCCCCAGGGACCAGAAGGACTGGGAAGTTCAAAAGGGGCAAGTCTGGCAGGAGAAGTCCCTTTTCCCCAGACCAAAGGGAGCAGCACCTACCCTGCCTCTCCTTGGGTGGCAAAATACCAGATTTGGTCAGAACCTGCTGTGGGCATCGAGCTAGCTGCTCCTTTCTAAGGGAGCTGGGAAGGAATTTTCCCCTCACCACCAGATTGGCCTAGGTGGAGTAGGGGGGTTTTCACCATCCCCCCCAGCTGGTTCCAGGGGGGGCTTTGTCAGGGTGTGTAGGGAAGGGAGTTAGGCTATGATGGAACAACTCATTATACAAGTGTGCGGCAGATGTATGGTGCAGGTGCTCCACAGGGAAGGGATAGAGTGACCAGATAAATGGCTTGGTAAAGGACTTTAAAAGGAGGTGTTTGTTAAAAAAGTGGAATGGGAGAGGGGAGTTAGGGGCTCCCATGTCTGGTATGGCAGGGAGTCAACCCCCTCTTACAGTCCACCTTACCTTTCTCCCCCAAACGAGGGTTAAGGTCCCAGCAATGGGTTGGCTGAAGGACAAGGATGGAAAAAGATGGGGGCTGGCAGAAGCCCCCCAGGAAGATAGCTAATGAACATGGAGCTACTTACACTGTACCCTTTTATCTGCCTTGTAGTCCCAGACATCTAATAATAGAGTTGCGGCCTGATTAAAATCATATCAAGTGTTTCCCGACATTCTCTCGGTATAGCCAGGCGATGGGGTCTTTGGTTACAGATTCAAACTTGGAAGGGGTTCTTGACCAAAAGCTGTTCCCATTTACTGTCTGTTCAGTGGCATATGTGTAATGAAATGGCAGCTTTGCATTTTTAGTGGACAATTGTCCCTATCTTTGCAATTGACACCTTAGTCTGCAGTCTCAACAAATATATTAAAGATTCAACGGGCCTGGAGACTGAACGGCACACTCTTCAACTAAATGGTGTGGTTCTTCCAGGTTTTCAGATCTAAGGCAAATGAGTAAAAGTGTGTGGAAGCTTGTACTGCTGCTGTTCAGCTGTAACAGTTCTGCGGAGTAGGACAAGTTGATTTTCCAAAGCAAGTGAATTCAGCAGCTTTCATGCACCCCATATTTCAGTACCTTACACACCACCACCATAAAACAACTGATTTTTTTGGCAAGGGAAGAATTACAATTGTGCTCCCAAATACATACCTAACACTTTACAGAACAAATATTCATTACAAATATGGTTTGATTTACTGAATGTTTTCCCCCCCCAATGTCCTTCTGAAATATTAATATTTCAGAAGAATACTGTAGCAGTTTAAAAAATCCCATGGACACCATATATCCCATATGAGAAAATATGTAACACACCAAAGGACTATCATACTATTTTTGTAAAGAGCCCATGCTATCTGAATTAACTGTTCATTAGTAGGAAACATTTATTTAAAAGAACGGAACGTGCAGGGGAGATGGCAGCAACTAGACACGATAAAAAAAATTAACTTTTAGCTACCCCGCCAACCTATAATCCTTCACTTAAAGTCTTCACATCTGAGGTCAACAATATTCTTTTTTCCCCAAGAAAATATGAATAATAAAAATGGTCAGAAGCTAAAAATCAGGAGTCCCTTCTCTACTGTAACAGAGATCAGACTTGCGGCCCTAGTGGTTGTGCAGAGGCTGTGATAGGAGGTCTTCACCCTGTCTCCAGGTTAGGGTGAGAGGAGACTGCCTTCCATCTTACTCCCCTGTGTACCCAAGAGTACAAAAGGGGCTCAGTGGATGCAAAGACCACCATCTAAAAAGGGCTGCCTTAGGAACAATCTTTGCAGCTAAGTCAGTGAGCTTGATCTTGCAGCCCTTACTCTTGCAAAACTTGTACTGAAATATCAACAGGAGTTCTGCCTTCATAAAGACAGTGCGGGGTGAGGTTTAGGGTGGGGTCCTTCAATGAGAGTTAGCTATATGTTGTGGAGGGAGAAACAAGCACCAGTGTGTCTGAAATTCCTTCAGTGCGCTCACTCACATTAATTCTGTGTATCTTGGAACATGCCGCCTAACACTTGTCTGTCTTTCCAAAACAAACTGCTG
Organism: Chelydra serpentina; assembly: GCA_037349315.1. Taxonomy (NCBI): domain Eukaryota; kingdom Metazoa; phylum Chordata; order Testudines; family Chelydridae; genus Chelydra; species Chelydra serpentina. The sequence goes on from JBAIAC010000010.1 coordinate 55,436,696, forward strand.
TAGAAAATACTAGTCCTAGCAAGGGGTTAGCCTGAAGGTCTTGTCACCGAGCAATTATTCTTCAGAAGAAACTTTGGTTCAAAGAATTATTCCGTACTAACAAAAAAGAAAAAGCACACCGGAGTGAAAATAAATCCTAATGCAATTTTTATTTTATTCTCACTTAGCAACTAAAATCAAAATATTTTACTTAAGATAGCAAAATGGATCTAACCCTCCCTACAGTTACATATGATCAGACTGAATAGGAGGATATTTAGAATTTGTCATGCTACTTGTTGGGCTCAGAAGCCTCATGAGTAAAATCCTCCCTGTAGCAAGCCCCAGTGAAAAATATCTGGAAAAGATGATGAAAAGTAACAACTCAGTGAAGCAAGCTAGAGTCAGGCTTTTACACATGCCACTGGAAGTACCACATGCTTTCTAAATCTTCAAGCATGCATTCACTAACAAATGATTTAGCTACTAGTCTCATTTCAGTAACAATATAATATGAACTCATTATGTAGCACCACAAAATTAAGCTGAATCCTCTAAGGACTATTTGAATATGTTTGGTAAGGATGCATAATAATTTGAATTGCAAGTAGATAAATTTACCTTATGCATACCCTAAAGAGGAACAAAGATTCAAACTAAACAGGATATTTCCCAACAAAAATAAAACATTCACTATGAAAAAGTATCCTGTTCCAAAGATGTGCTAAAAAACACAAATCTATTATGGCCCACATCACACAAATGCCTTCCAAGTATTTATCCTCACAACACACCTGTGAACTTGGTAAATATTATTATCCCCCACTTTACAGATAGGGAACTGAGGGACAAAGTGATTGCTGTATTACAGCTTAAAAAATTCTACGACAGCATCCTATTATTTATCCTCTGATGAACAGATAATTTACATAGAATCATAGAATCTCAGGGTTGGAAGGGACCTCAGGAGGTCATCTAGTCCAACCCCCTGCTCAAAGCAGGACCCATGCAATCATCATTTGCAAATCAATAGGCCACTGTTTCCTAAGAACATAGAGTCTCGTTATAGGAAGAAAATAAATGTCACAGTACATTTATTTACACATAGACACATTCTTATTTGTCCTGTACAATCACAGATCGGGAATTATATTCGCAGAAGGATTTCTTCACAGATATTATAAGCTAAGAGCAGTAAAACATTAAATTATTTGCTAATTTATTCTAAAAAGAATCACTAACAAGGAAAAATGTAATTAAGAATATCACTTACACTCCACTTAAAATATGTATGGATTGTGTCCTCAGTCCATATCCAGTGTCTCTCAAATTGGAAATAATTCCTAATACATTAATATTGGAACCTTTAATCCCAAAGTCTTTTTCACTGTACATTATCATGTGGGGGTTTGCGAAATCCTGTTGAAGCAAACAAAAATAAAGGAAAATGTAATAAAATGTTTCACTGCACTCAAGTAGCAAATATTAGATCTTCTTGGAACTTACACCTAGAATAGGTCGCAGCGACTGAAGCTCTTCACTGTAACCACCCCAATCTTTCCATTCCTGGTACGCGCCTTCTTCCAGCAAATACTGATGACCTGCAAATCCTGGTTTCTCGTAAGCAACCCAACTAAATATTGGGTGGGGGGAAAAAAGCACATGAGAATGGAACCTTGCCACTAGACACAGAGCTGAATTTATCCCATAATCCTTCAAAACAACAATAATGAGCTAAGACAGGTGAATTCTTTTTAAAAATATAAGGAACTCCTGAACTTTGGGCCCGTTGAAAGGAAGCTGTCTTTTTAATCAACCCAGATGGAAAAGGGATAAGTGAAATAAAATAAAACCTTTTCCTAGAGTAGATGAAACGAGGAGATGTAGGTTCAAAGTCAACACAGGGTGACTATTTGCTTGGCACACCAGAGCGGGAGGCTCCCTTGTTCTCAGGGTGTACATGTGCAGTACCTAGGTAGGTTAGAGAAGCCTGTGGTGCTGCTCTAACCTACACCGGCTGGAACAGTGCATGCTCTAGCAATTGCCCTCTTTTTACTTATGGTGGAAATGGGTTAAGGTGGTGGCACAGGTGCTGGGGGCACCAGCCCTGCACTAGCCAAGAGCTCCCCACACCAGAGGAAATCTCAGCTTGCCAGATCTGGCTGCTTTGTGATGCTAGAGCACCACTAGAGGTCCAGAATGCACCACAGAATCTGGTTGTTTGCATTGATCTAACCCAATGAAATAGATATGAGGACAAAGACAGCAACTGTACATTGTATCTTATCCGGTACAATTTCCAACACTATGGTGTTATTTGTACCAGACTTTCCTTTATTCTGCAATTAGAACTGTTTGTGGCATTTTCCTCTACTTACACTCCTTCCAACACTTTTATGGACCCCACTGATGTAAGTGGCAGTGTCTTATTTTCTCCATATTCTTCTTTTTGCTTTTCTTCCTCAATAAAAGTGAGTATTTCTGATTCCAGTTTCATGTGTTTCCCTTCGAAGAAAGGCTTCTCGTAAATGATTACCTGTAACAGAGATGAGATAAAGTGGCAGTTACTGAAAAGGTGCATTAGTTACAAGTTTTGACAGCAGATTGACTTTAGGTGCACAGCACAAAATGAACGAAGGATCAGACTATGAAACTAATTGGTGGGTCTCTATACTGGCTCAGGGGTCTGCCCTAATATTTATTATCCAGTCACTGTATAAGTGAGTGCTGTGCCATCATACATATGATTAGTAACTGATAACCTGATATGACAAAAGTTGTGGTATCACAGTGTTTCAGCACCATGCAGACACAGCCCAGCCACCACATCAGTACTCATGACATCACCATGGTAAATGAATGTGTGTGTGTTTGGTTGCCATGTTTAAAAGAGCTGGTCTCATGGTGATTAAATTAAATGTAATATATGAATTGGTTTTTACCTTTGGCTCTTCAATGGATTCAACTTTGCGGCCACCCTAAAAAAAATTACAAAAAAAACCCCAACTTGTAATAAATTTACATATGTATAACTATTTTACAAAAAACAGTCTTCTTTAAGATGAAACTTTTTTCAAAGTCCACAATATCAAAGTCAAAAAGATTAAACATTGATGGGTACAATTAAGGATACGAGTCCAAAGACCTTTAAACAGCACTGTATACTACTTCGAAAGTCATTAAATATGTTTTATAGTTTATTCATTTTACCATTTTCAAGGGTCTCAAGGACCTAATGTATGCTTCCTTCTTCTCCCAAAATGCTAAGTTAGGGTATTCACCGGGCTCCAACATTAAAGGGATTCCCTGGAAACCAGGTTCTTCAAAAATTAGCCATCTAAATTAAGATGAAAAAAAGTTAAATAGTTCAGTGTTTCTGAATTACAATAAACATAGATGTAATGCTCATACAGCATCTTACAACAGAGGTCATTACCCATTAAAAGAAAGTAAATACAGGTCCACATTTATCATCATGTCACGAGCCTGAGAACAGATATGTTAGCACACACTTCTATGCCTGTGCAGAGTCTAGTCTGGTTTGCTCTGGTCTTCGCCTGTTGACATAGCTACCGCGTCTCGCGGAGGTGGATTCACTATGCTAACAAGAGAGCTCTCCCCAATCAGTGTAGAAGCGTCTTCATATAAATGCTACAGGGGCGTAGCTGTATCAGTGCAGCTGTTACCGGTGCAGCGTTTTAAGCCTAGACCTGCCCTCCCAAGGGTTCTGCGCTTGTTTGCAGGACTAGGGCCTAAGGAATTTTCACGACAGTTAACACGTGTTTGGGGGTTTGACCCTGTGTTGGGTAACAGGAGTTTCAGACACTGACTGAAGTTTGAAGAGTCAAGCCTGTATTATTGTCTATTTACTGGAGACATATTTTTGTATTTAAAAATAGATTTCATGGGTACAGAATTGGGTTTTTTTAGTGAGTTAAAGAAGAGCCTCACCAACCTAGAGCCAGATTCAATGCAAACACTATCCAGCTTTCATGACATATCATACAACTGCAGATTTTTTTGTTTGTTTGTTTTTTGTTTTGGTGGGTTTTATTTTCCCCACTATTCATTAAAAAATTCAAATAGCTCAGAAACGAGACCCAAGTATTTTCACAATCAGCAGTTTCTTGGTTCCAGGCACAAAGTAGCTTTCCAGAATTTTGTCATACAGGACGAGTAACACGGATTAGTAAATGTTTTGTGGCACAGAAGAGTTCTTTCCCAGTAAATGCAATCTCGGGTCTAACTGCAGGTAACTGAGAAATTTTGGCTATTTGGCTCTTTATATCTTTCCCAAAAGTAGAGTCTCTATACTGTTAGATTTGTCTCTGCTTTGTTGCATCCTCTTCAACACTTTGCATTTCTTAAACGTGTTTGTGTGTTCAGGGGAGGGAGGTGGGATTGTTTCATGTTCTGCAAGATTCTAAACACCATTTCCTTCTTCTGATTGTCAACAAGCTACTCTGTGCATTGTGCAAAATAGTTAATCAAACTCCTATTTTCTAAGGTAAGATATATGCGCAAATATTTAATTCCACTTTCACACCAAACAGCTCAAAGAAGAGTCCCCAGATTTGTCATTCAAATACATATAGAAAGAATACAGCACAGATTGACCCTCTTCTTGTCCATTATTTGCATTTTTATAAAGCCATTAATCATCACTCTCAGACAGTCTAAATGCAAGGCTTACAAGGATGCTTTCCCAAATTAGGTGGCACACACTAACTTTGGTATTTTAATACAGTTGCTGAAATATGATTAAAATTCTGGTCTTGATATGCTGCTGAAAGATCAAAAGCATTAAATGTCATTATTTAGTGGTGTGTTTAGGGCATAGCTGGTTTGAAAACAATCCCTTCCCCCTGGAAAATTTCAAATGTTCATGGTTTACAGGGTTTTATTTTTGTGAACATCAACAACTTTTGGCTAAAAACCATTATGGGAACTGTAGTCCAGTTGGAGAAGCCAGCCTTTACAGCAGAATTCAGGCGTGAGGCACAACAATGGCATTTCAAACAGATAAACAGATAACCTTTTAATGCAGTGGTTTTCAACCCTTTTTCATTTGTGGACTCCTAAGAAAATGTCAAATGGAGGTACTGACTCTTTTGGAAATCTTAGGCATAATCTGCAGACCCACAGGGGTCCACAGACCACAGGTTGAAAACAACTCTTTTAGTGAGTGACCACATCACATTAAGTAACCAGAAGTAAAATTGTATGTTTGCATGTCTGACAGCTATAACCAACAATTTTAAAACAAATTCCTTTTATACCAGCATATATACACACATGAAATTATATACTTACATGCCCCAATGTACTTTGATAGAACAAGTCTTCTGTGTTGTGCCAAATATACCGGTTTCCTCAGTGTCATCAAAAAATGAAGTTACAGTTCCCAGCCCTTCTGGTCCTGTATACAGGTCAATTTGGCAAACCCTGTAATCCTGGAAAAATGGTAATTCTGTAATTGTAGCACCATTTTTTATTACTTTTATATGATTTATTGTAACTAAATCAGTTTTTAAAAACACTTCTGCTGTTCCTAAGCCATTTCAGTTACAGCTGTATGGATGCCTGTAAGTGAAATGTGGTGAGGCTGGTCATTTTTCCTCTCTCCTTGTGTTGAAATCTCTCTCAATGATTCTCAAATCTAACTTTTCATCCCTGACTTTTCTGCCACCTGTGCAGGCATGCATCTCCCCTCGATCTCTTCTATATTTTGTCTGTCTAATCAAATATGAGGATAACACTAAAGAGAAAATTCTTTAACAGAACCCTAATTTTTTTTAAAAGCCTATTTACAAATCTAGCATGCCTCCTTTTCTCTTTCAAACATTGTTACAGCTTACAGCAGGGGTGGGAAAACCTTTTAGCCTGAGGGCCACATCAGGGTTCCAAAACTGTATGGAGGGCCAGATAGGGAAGGCTGTGACTCCCCAAACAGCCTGGCCCCTGCCCCCTATCTGCCCCCTCCCACTTCCCACCCCGACTGCCCACTCAGAACCTCCGGACCCATCCAATGCCCCCTGCTCCTTGTCCCCTGACTGCCCCCTCCCAGGACCCCCCGCCCCTAACCGCCCCCCCCCCAGGATCCCACCCCCTTTTCAACTCCCGCCGCTCTCTGTCCTCTGACTGCCCCGACCCCTATCCACCCCCACCCCCCGGGACTCCCACGCCTATCTGACTCCCCCTGCTCCCCATCCCCTGACTCCCCCGCCCCAGAACCTCCACCTCAGCCAACCGCCCCCCCCTGCTCCCTGTCCCCGACTGCCCCCTGGGATCCCCTGTCCCCTTACTATACCACTCAGAGCAGCAGGACTGGCAGCCGCGCCGCCCGGCTGGAGCCAGCCCCACCATCGTGCTGCCCGGCAGGAGCTCGCAGCCCAAAGTGCTGGCGGCACAGTGATCTGAGGCTGCGGGGGAGGTGCCGGGGACTAGCCTCCTGGCTAGCTCAAGGGCCGGGTAGTGGTGTGCGGGCCAGATGTGGTGTGCGGGCCATAGTTTGCTCACCTCTGGCTTTTAGCCTATTTTGGAAACTTTCAAATGGCAAGACTTCTGAATGATACAACTTATTATGTGTGTTTTACTGTATATGCTAATACTGTGTACATGAAAACCCACAATTTGTGTGGCCATAGATATTTGTTAATGCAAATCTGGGTTTGTGGGTGTGCACTAGAATGTGTGTAAATTTGGTGCACATAAAAAAAATGTACATTAGATCCTATGTACTTACTGAACTTTGGAGATTTTACTTTTAATCAATTTGCAAGGCTTATATTGCATTTTACATTTTTACTATGTTTTGAGGGATTAAGTAATGATAAATATCAAGGAGTAGGTCTCCTTTCTTCCCCACCCAACGATTACATACTATCAGAGTTGCTACTGCAATATACCACCAATTATTTTGTTATTAACCCACAGAATCATCGCATAAACTCAAATGTGTCGCAAACACCCATACTTTAAGTAATGATATGCTTGGTGTGTTAATAAATCAGTTTCTTGCCATCAGAATTATTTATGCCAATAGAGGAAACAAACTGAAAAATATCTGAGAATTGAAGAATTGATTATATTACTTGCCTTTACTACATGTTTAATTGAACCAATCACTGCAGACTCAGCAGAGTTATATTCATCTTTCTCTTCAGAAGTATTTTCACCCCAAATATTAGTGAGTTCCAGTTCTCCTTCCTCCAGAGTAATAGAGGGTCCTTCAAAATTTGGTTTCTCATATAGAATCCAGCTAAAGAACAGAAAAATTTCTCCTTCATACTTTTCTTGATGACATTTTAACTAATCATGACTTTCTTAAAGCTATGCTCTAGTTCAACCACAGCTATTGGACTTGAAGGAAGAATTAATTCAGAGAAGTCGTATGTCCTGAGTTATGCAGGAGATCAGACTAGATTATTCCTTCTGGTCTGATAACCTATGATATAATCTCATTAGTATGGAGATTTATATACAATGCTGACCACACTTTTTAAGTCCAAATGTTGTTTATGTACAAAAAGCTTTCCCCCAAAATACAAAAACATTGCCCATGAAAAAGTCATTTAGTAAACATAAAGCAGCCATGAAACCAGGGTGGATAAAAATCAATGATTTAAAAAAAAAAAAATCGGATTTTTTTATTTAAATAGGTTTTCCCCTCAAAAATCCTATCTAAAGATAGTTTTAATTAAGATACATTATAGCTCAAAGATATCTCATCATGGAATAGGGATTATAAATTCTAATTCTATAGTATGAGACAATATAGTCATGTAATTTTAAAGAAAAGTTTTGAAAATGATTTCTAGTAGTTCATGGATTAGGGACCCAATTTTATGGGGTTCCAGCGGCTTCTGTACAGATTATTTAGGTTAATCTTTCTATCTAACCAATGGGACTCAGTGGTAAGTCTAGAAGATACCATCAGCGATGCTTAGTTTTGCAGTTCTCAAACTGTGGATTTGTGTCTCCAGAGATAACATGCTTATTAACAGCAAAAATGTTTTAAAATATATACATAAATAATATATAAAGATGACAAATAACAGACCTCAGCCCTTTTGTCCCTCTGCAAATTTGCATACAAAAAGTTAATCCCTTATCTCTCTCTAAAAGTGCAAAGTTTAATTGAACTTTTTGAATAGAAGACTGTTGGGGGTGGAATAGATCTGGACAAGGAGAAGTCTGGAGATAAATGTGAGAACGGAGGGACAGGCAGAAGAAACAAAAGTGAAACTGTTTGAGCAGCACATCCCAGAAGTCTTGAGGTCTTTCTGAGTGTAGCCTTCATTGATTTGAAATCTACCATACCATTCTCTCAATAGAAGGGAAAACCTATAATAGCAGCAGGCTGTAAAAGAGACCCAGTGTGGGTCTCATCTATCCCATGTATCTCGGAGTTGTGAAGAAGATGTATTAAGGTTATAACAACCAACAAGAATGCACTTTTATGTAGAAATCCATGATTAAATCGAGTCTTCCTGACTAGTGATTTAAATCAAATCCACCCTGCATGAAACACATGAGTTTTCTATCATGCTGGGCTGCATTTACCAATTCTCCACTTAATAAAAGCTAATAAAGCATCTTATCTAAGAGACAGAAATTTGGAGTAGAAACTGTTTATACTTCCCTACCTCTACAATACCATACCCTTAAGCATCAGCTTTCCATGGCAGTCTTGCTTTACCAAGCTATAATATGCACTATCCTAACATTTACAGTTAAAAATATGCTTTCTATAATTAGCTGTTTAATAAAATGTTAATGCAATCTTCAGTCTGCCTTAAATAATCAAATGCAAAGAAATGTGCATCATACTATTATGCCTAGGTAAAGTTGAGGCACGAAAACAATGGTGATCTTAAATAAATATACTAAATACCAAGACATAACAGGAGTAATAGTTAAGAAGGGACAGAAGCATTAACTCTGAAATTCTTTCCCAATACAACTGATCAACTGGAGACAGTAACTACACCAAAAGTAACTGACATGCAAGTTACTGTCAAGTGTTCGTTTTTAATTTTTAATGTTCTGTTAAAAATACAAATACCTATTGGTGGCATTCCAATTTCATTAGAAAGTGCTTGACACTTTTATATTGGTGCACTCTGGGATGGTAAGAATCCTTGCTTTAAAACACAACACTTTCCAGGTTCACATCTAATGCCAGAACTTGTGTGAACCTCTATGTGAAAAGATGCATTTTATTGTCTAAACTCCTCACAAAATCAATCTGGCAGTAAAATATAATGAAGCAACAGGATCTGATGGGGTATGAAGCTTCTGTCTAGTAATGCCACACTTACCATAAGGCATGTTGTGAGGCATGAGGACAAAGGCTGAGTGTCTTCTGTCATCGTGTGTGGTATACACAGAGTGATCATTTACTGAAGTTATTGCAAAAGGATTTGGTTGAGAGAAAATTATTTTGTAGAGGAAATTCAAAGTGCTTTCTGTTGGTTTCCAGAACTCCACATCATGGCTACATTATATCGCTGTGGTATAGGGTTTTTTTTGTGAACAATGAGATAACTACTTTTTCATATGCTATGTAGAAAAGGATATTAAAATGAAAAAAGGAGGACTGCATGAATTTTATAACAGGGTTAAACTGCCCAAAGGCTTTTATATTTGGTAATTAGTCCAATGTGTAAACTAAAGTATGCAAATTAGATTGCTTTTAAACACAGATTAGTGGTGTAGAAGTTGGCAAAAAAAATCTGTAACTTGTGAATTACACGTGACATCAAAAACAGCTAAATCTATTAAAGAAGAATTTTTTTAATGAAAAAATATTCATCTTGGCTGTTAGTGTGCCAAGTCCGTCTGGGAAACTTTAAACAGACTGAGTTTTAACCTCTCCCCTACTGTATGCCCCCTCGAGGAAACAAAGATTTAAGAGAAATGCACACAGATTTTTAGCTGAAATGAGATCACCATGATCATGCTTTACTATACTGACCCCCACCAAACTCTCAATACTGCAATTCACTCCAGCCAGGCAGACCCTTGCACCCTCCCGGAACCCCAGCTGCCTACAGTTAATATCCATGCTACATATCATTGGCCTCAACAGGGCTCTGGTGGGTGCAGAGGTCTGCCTTCAGGGACATGTAAAGACCCTGTCTATGCTGGATCAGCAATCCTGTTTGCTAAAACAGTTGTATATATGGTATAAAACCAGCTCAGGCTATCCCAGTTGGCTGGACAATGGGCACAGTTTAGAAGCCATGTACTAGCTCAGGAAGGGTCTAACATTAGAACACTGTTTCTTGATTTGGTTTGTCCAAAATGTAATGGACAATCAAAATATGGTTAAATTGATCGAGCTGAAATAGTACTGCAATGGAGTTACAAATTGGTTCTGTTCCCTTTGTTCTCAGCCTCATGGATATGGGGCAAAATCACGTGGGGAAAAATTCCCATCTTACCATCCTCGGATGACTTTAACTAAAATCACTGATGACAGCACCCAAGAGCTGCAATCCAAAACATCATTAAAAACTTCTATACCATTCTTGTGAGAGTTCGATTCACTATATATCACCATCTGTATTAAAAAAAAAATACAAAAAACAACCAAAAAAACCACATGAGCATTATATATCACCATTTTTAATATAACAGGAAACAGTAGTCTGTAACAAAAAATAGAAAAATATAAATAAACCTTACCTTGCCAGGTCTGGGATTGATTTTATTTTGGCTGTTTCCTGAAAATGCCTGATAGGGGAGAAAAAAATATGAACAGATATTTAATAGTGTGTGTAATTTTTCCATTACAAAACAATACTACAAATTGTGTTCATTTCATATTATTTACATTGATTTTAATTTTGTTTCAAATTTCTCCTACTGAAGACCACTTTGTCACATGTGCAAACGTTATACTAGTTGAAGTGTTGCCTGTGGACCAGGTACCCTTGAAAAAAAATCTTGCTGGCCTGCTTTCCAGATTTTCCAAAGGTGTTCCCACAAACCACTTAGAAAATTGGGGTTGTACTGGAATTACAGAAGTATATGCCCTACAATTAAAAAATGTAAAATGTTTTTTGTATATACTATGGAAAAAATGCTACAAAAACTATTTTTAAAAGCACATACAAATATTGGAAAGATTAGCTATGCTGGCATATAAAATATACATTTAAAATAATCAGCACAATCAATTTTCTTATGGACATCTTTTAGTTATAAATGTGGATTTATAAAATTACGAGAATATGTGAAACACCAGTAGACTAAACAAAAATATGCCAGACAAAACAGTCAAACTACACTTTGAGTTAGAAAACATACAATTTTAAAACATTTTAAACCAATGTTGAACTAAGTGATAGAGAATATGCAATAAAGCAGTGGTTATATATTGTGTTTCTAAAAAACAACTTTTTTTAAACATTTTAATATATTTATATTGCACTAGTACCCATGGACCAAGACCCCATCATCTTCAGGAGTGGACAAACAAAGAGCAAAAAGACATCCCCTACCCCAAGGAGTTTCTAACCGAAGTAAAAGACAACACACCCCAGATGGATAGACAGACAGACAGCGAGTGCAAGGAAACAATGAGACAATGCTGGTGAGCATGACAGGCAGTCTCAGAACACCAGCTGCCTAACAATTGCTCATTTTTTATAGGCATCATTGTAATGAGTTGAGCATACTACTGCAGGACTGGTTTTCTAGTTTCTGATTAAATTCCAGTCAGCACTTGCCCAGTTTTTTTAAGGTCATTGTTTGTTGCTGTCCTTATATTCCTTTCCTTTACGCTGCTTATTAACTTTACTATCAGGCTTAGTCAAGAAAACATGTCCAATAGGTCCACTTCATACAAATAAAACAATTTTCTCTTCCTCTCCTAAGGAAAATAAAGTAAAAAAGGCCCCAGTCCTGAAAAGGGAGATGTATGGAGCTCTATGAAATCCATGGGAGTAAGTTTCATGTGCCTACGCAGAGCTTTTTGCAGGATCAGGACCCTATGCTTGTCAAAACCATTCCATTTAACCCACGGGCAGCAGAATAAACATGGATGGGTAAGTAACCATTGAAATATCTTTAATCATTGAGCTTCACAGTCTATTTTTGAAATCATCACATTAGAAAAGATCAGAGCAAGAGCCCCTTCTCCTCACAATGTAAATCCAAACTACTGCTACACTCAAACTAATCTGCAGTCTTGAAACATTTCACAAAAGTCATAGAATCTCAGGGTTGGAAGGGACCTCAGGAGGTCATCTAGTCCAACCCCCTGCTCAAAGCAGGACCAACCCCAACTAGATCATCCCAGCCAGGGCTTTGTCAAGCCTGACCTTAAAAACCTCTAAGGAAGGAGATTCCACCACCTCCCTAGGTAACCCATTCCAGTGCTTCACCACCCTACTAGTGAAAAAGTTTTTCCTAATATCCAACCTAAACCTCCCCCTCTGCAACTTGAGACCATTACTCCTTGTTCTGTCATCTTCTACCACCGAGAACAGTCTAGATCCATCCTCTTTGGAACCCCCTTTTAGGTAGTTGAAAGCAGCTACCAAATCCCCCCTCACTCTTCTCTTCTGCAGGCTAAACAATCCCAGTTCCCTCAGCCTCTCCTCATAAGTCGTGTGCTCCAGCCCCCTAATCATTTTTGTTGCCCTCTGCTGGACTCTTTCCAATTTATCCACATCCTTCTTGTAGTGTGGGGCCCAAAACTGGACACAGTACTCCAAATGAGGCCTCACCACTGCCGAATAGAGGGGAATAATCACATCCCTCGATCTGCTGGAAATGCCCCTACTTATACAACCCAAAATGCCATTAGCCTTCTTGGCAACAAGGGCACACTGTTGACTCATATTCAGCTTTTCGTCCACTGTAACCCCTAGGTCCTTTTCTGCAGAACTGCTGCCCAGCCATTCGGTCCCTAGTCTGTAGCAGTGCATGGGATTCTTCCGTCCTAAGTGCAGGACTCTGCACTTGTCCTTGTTGAACCTCATCATATTTCTTTTGGCCCAATCCTCTAATTTGTCTAGGCCCCTCTGTATCCTATCCCTACCCTCCAGCGTATCAACCACTCCTCCCATCAGAGTCTCAACTCTGATGGAAAGAACACCCAACCTTAATAGTGCAGGACAGTGCTTTCTGCTTCCTTGGGGAGAGGAGGGAGAGAAACAGCTAATGAAACAGCCTTCCAAGTGTCTCAACCTACTATTTTTTTATTTTTTTAAAAAAAGATTAAGCACTGTGGTGGATACACCAAAGAGAGCAGAAAAATGATTCAGTTTTGAGAAGTACGTTGGTTTTTTGTATTCTCCCTCAATTCTGTACACCATTTTGAGGAGACTATTAAATTTGGGAACTCACAGCTCCGCTACTCTCCTTTTTTCCAACCAGCAACTGAATGTACTTTGCCTTTTTGGTATTGGTGAGGAATATTTTTGAATGTTTGAGGTCTGTAGCAATAGAAATAGCTGTACATTTATTCATAGTTCAGACAGCAGTAATGTGAGTTGATCCTAACATGTAGTGCAACAGAACATTACTGAGGGAACAAGCAGATCTGCCCTTACATTAACTTTAAAAATCAAGTTAATATTCTGTGTGGATGCTTCCCATGAACACCCATTCTGTGAATAGACAAAACGACTTCAATATCCAGTGTTATTAATCCAGCACCTTTCACCATCACTACCAGGCCATTTTTAAAAAGTCTCCTTAAAAATTATGACTACTGCCCTAAATATGAGGAGTAAAGAGGAAAAGTTAAGGATGTCTGACCAATTATATCTGCAGCAGTAGAATGGCCCTGTGTCTTGTTGGGGAGGGAAGCAGTGAATATCAAAAGGAAGTGTATGTCTTCAAAAGTCTACAGAATTGGGCAGGACGACAGGAAGTATTCTACTGATTTACAGAAGTAAATCAGAACAAGCTTTATTTAAAAAAGAGAAAGTGAGGATTCAGAACAGAATCTCTAGTGTTTATTATTTATTAAGATTCCTAGGATAAGGACACATTGTAGAAACATCAATAAGGGCTACACACACAATATCATTTCCACATTTACTCACTCTTCTAAACTCACAATTTATGTACTTTGCTACTTGGAAGGAAAAACAAGTCAAATTGTGTGTACTGAAGATAACATGAAAGCTGAATAACTTTTCAAACCACTTAGACGAATTGCAACATACTCACCTCTTTGTCTAGAAAGCCAGAAGGGATATTTGGTTCATATGAGCTAGACTTTAACCAACTTGAGAAATTTGTGTCAGTGTTTCCATAGTTTGGCATTTGTGAATTTAGTAGTTCTTCTTCTGCATCATCTGTTGGCAAATATTTTTCCATGTAATCTGGAACTTTTAAACCTGAAAGAGACTGAATTGCAAAATCAAAATTAAAGGGTTTGGGTTTTTTTTTTTTTAGCAGCCAGGCAGGATTTCATAAGGTTTAATTTTCTGAATTATTTAGTTTTATTACCTCAGAGTTTTGAGGCATGTCAAATGGTCTGACTGCATCAAGCTGTAAGGCAGGCATCCCTGAGGAGTCAGTTGAGAAAGTTGTTGTGATAGTATTTACTGAGGTTACAGAGGGAGTAAACACCTTTCCTTTAGCTGTAGACGACAGCAAGCTTGAGAAGACAGTACTTTTTTCCAGACGGGACCTCTTAATTTCACCATCCGTACTATCCCTCTTCTGCATTTTAAGTTGTAGGGTTGGTGCTAGATCTTGTGTTTTTCCTCTTTTTATTCCCAAACCCCATGTAAATATACTGGGATCAAATACTTTCTCTAAGTTGTCTTCATGAATTGGAGGCATTGCAAAATGGGGTGCAGGGAAATTTGGAAGCTTTGGCCTTTTCTTCTTCTGGGGTATGCAAACTGAGCTGTCTAGATTTTTGATAGTTTCCGTAAACTTTTTCATGTCAGAAGGGGAATCAGAAACACTCTCATCTTTACCAGGAGAAATATTACCAGTGTTACTAGGGCTTTGCTGTATATTGATAATATTTTGCTCCAATGTCTGTATGTTTTCTAAATTGCCTTTGTTACACTGCATGTTTGTAGAGATTGGCTCTTCTGTTTCTGTCGTTTTGCCTTCATTTTGTATCTGAAAAAGCACATTCTGCTCTAATTCTGATTCTTTGGAAACATCAGATTTTAGGGGATATTTATCATCTTTACAAGGAGATGAGATCTCTAGGTTTGATAACAGTATTTTTTCTTCACCTTGGTGGGATTTTGAGCTTGCACTAATTGCTCTATTAGCATTATCTTTTAAGATTTCATTTTTTTTGGAGTCATGTAAAGATGTTATAGGTAACAAACTCTCTTCATCAATAGCGGTAGGTTCTACATCAGCTTGTCTTAAAGAGCAAGCATTAGCATTTGCTTTCCTTGTCTGGTTAAACAGAGATCCTGCAACTTTTCCTTTCTTAAGTTCTGCTGCCTTTTCAGCCTCCTCATTAACAGATGTTCCTACTGGAGAGCCTTCTTCCGGTTTGGCCTTTATTTCTGCTGAGTCTTCTTTCACCCGGGACACATTTTCAGGTAACTTCTGGTGATTGTTTTGCTTATTAATTATTTTATCAGTTTGTTCATATTCTTGGGGTTGTTTTCCAAATTTCAGCTTTGCTCTACCAACAAATGTATTTGATACAGTGTTATTTTTCAAAGCAGGGACATCAGAGGGTCGCTGGCGCTGATTAGCACGTTTATTTTCAAACAAGGAAATTTTGTTAGCAATGCTGCTGTTAATTTTATTAACTGGCTTTTCAAGAGAATCATGCTCATTTTCTAGGTCTTCAAGACTTTTGGGAGCTTTAAAGTTCAGTTCTACATTCTTGGGTTTGGCAGGACTGCAAGAAGAACAGTGAAAGTTATTTTGCAATGTATTCTTAAGTAGAATCATTGTATTAATTTAAAAATAAGAAATAAAACACAGTTTCATAATATATTTTTCCAGTATCAATATTCAGTTTAAGTTACAATATTCCAAAAGGCTTTCATAAAAAGAAAGGAATAATAACTGTGCTACCAACAGTAACCCAAGGTCAGGAACAATGTATTTCATAATGTCAAACACAGGGTTGGGCATTTGGCTGGTCCAAAAATATCTGACTAGTCAAAAATAGATGACTAGTCAAATATTGTCAAACATCATCAAATATGGTCAAATATTTTAAAGCACTGATTTATTATAATATTAACAAAAAAGAGTAAGACTTTATGTCTTTAACAGACTTAGCCTTAGATAGGTACTTATGCCTAATTACAAAAAACATGTAAATGCATCTGAAAAATGCAAGAATGTCACTATGATGCAATTAAAAAGGTAGGCTGACACCTACATCAGGGCATTCTTGCTGTAATATCTGACAATATTTGACCATGGTCAAGTAATACAGTCAATTGACATTATTTGTCTAGCTTACCAAACTTAGAAACACACACACACCACAGTTCCTAACAATATTTGGTAGATAAACACAACAGTGTATAAGATAGCCAAACACTGCAAAGGATTTCCACTATTTACATATCTCAAAAGTCAAAGTTTAACAGTGGAGTCAATTAATTGAATTCTTTTTTATAAGCCAGATACATTTTTAGTGTAAACTGAGGTGGGCTTTTGAATAATTTATTTCATTATTTTCCTTTTTAAACTTGGAATACATTGAAAGAGTTTCATTTCACCCAACCTTCTTTAAAATTTGAAATCAACCAAAATTATTACTTGATCCCCAACATCACATTCTCTGATTTATTTCCCCCCTAAATATACCTGTTAAATTGGGTGGTAAGAAACATTTTCTCCAATTATAAATTTTGTTTGGTAATTTACAGTGAAGTCTGAAAATTTTTAACAACTTCTGTTTCTAAACGCAAGATGACAAATTTTCAAAGACAGATTCTGAGTTGTGCTTCTTAGGAGGTTCAGCCTGGGCAGTCGGGAGCAATGGCTTTACATCACCTTTCTGACTTGCAAAATCTTGGCTGATTATGTTGAACTTTCTCTGGGGCTAGTTTAATTCATCAAAGCTTCACTCAGCTGTCTATGGGCCATCCTGCAGCCCAGAACCACCAGAGAGTGCTCTGGTCACACTCCATCAAATGCACTCTATGTAAGGGACTGCGAAGGAGACGGCAGAGGGCTGTTATGCTGGCAAGGAACCTCTTCACAAAATGGAGGCAGCTGGGGAGAGAAGGAATTCATGGCAGGGCAGGGGGAAATAAGTCTGTTTTCAGGCCCTTTTATGCTACAGGAGCAATGGAAAGAGGTCAGAACATAGTAAAGAATTAGGGCATAAATCTTCAAAACTTGTCAGAGTGGTATATTGAAATGTTAACTAACCCATTCTCCCTCCCCTCAATGATTGTGATCTGTTCCCTAAACATTACAGGGAGTTACACGCATGCAGTGATGAGAGAACACACAGTGTGTGTAAACGCACTACATGAAGTCTGGCGATTGTGGGAGATCAACGATCAGCTCCCAGCAGGCTCTTAAAAAAAAAAAAAAAAAAAAAAAAGACAGCTGAGGTCTATACATGATCTTTTGGCACACACTCATGCTTATCTGTTTGAACAGAATACTATTCACTCAACTGACTAGAAATTGACAGAGGTGGTGAGTACAAATGAGTACAAATGTGAACAGCTTATATAGCACAGCACGTCATCTCTTTTGTAAGAAGTCTCTCTCTACCAACACAGGCATACTGATGACAGAAACTTGTTCAAATATGATCACAACTAGAAGGTACATACGTTTCATCAATGTAGACTCATAGACGGTAGACCTTAAGGCCAGAAAGGATCATCATGATAATCTAATCTGATCTCCTCCACACTGCAGGCCACAGAACCTCACCCACCCACTCCTGTAATAAACCCCCAACCTCTGGCTGAGATACTGAGTCCTCAAATCATGATTTAAAGACAAAGTTACAGAGAATCTGCCATTTACATTTGTGTTAAACCTGCAAGTCACCAATGCCCCATGCTGCAGAGGAAAGCAAAAACCCCACAGGGTCCCTGCCAATCTGACCCAGGGGAAAATTCCTTCCTGACCCGAAATATGGCAAATCAGTTATACCCTGAGCATGTGGGCAAGACCCACCAGCCATACACCTGGGATATAATGATCTGTAGTAACTCAGAGCCCTCCCCATGTAGTGCCCCATCACTGGCTGGTGGTAGGGTGACCAGATGTCCCGGTTTTATAGGGACAGTCCCGATTTTTGGGTCTTTTTCTTATATAGGCTCCTATTGTCCCCCCACCCCCTGTTCCAATTTTTCACACTTGCTGTCTGGCCACCCTAGTTGGTGGAGATATTTGCTACTAGCAGTTGAAGGTTGCCCACATGCCATTGTAGGCAGTCTCATCATACCATCCCCTCCATAAACTTATCAAGCTTAGTCTTGAAGCCAGATATGTCTTTTGCCCCCCACTGCTCCCCTTGGGAGGCTGTTTCAGAACTTCACTCGTCTGATGGTTAGAAACCTTCATCTAATTTCAAGCCTAAACTTGTTAATAGCCAGTTTATATCTATTTATTCTTGTGTCCACAATGGCACTTAACTTAAATAACTTTTCTCCCTCGCTGCTATTTATCCCTTTGATGTATTTATAGAGAGCAATCATATCTCTCCTCAGCCTTCTTTTGGTTAGGCTAAACAAGCCAAGCTTTGAGTCTCCTTTCATGAGATTTTCCATTTTTCGTATCATCCTAGTAGCCCTAGTAGAACATTTGGCAAGCACAGAAAAGAAACTGTTAAAACATAGGGACAATTCTAACTTGCCCCCCTAGGCAGGACGTATTTCAGCAAGAACAAACTGAAACCACGTAAACCACTTGGGGCTTGTCTAGGGTTACAACACTGCAGTGGTGGCGCTGCTGTAGCGTTTAGTGAAGATGTCACCTATGCTGACAGGAGAGCTTCCCGTCGACATAGTGCTGTCTACACTAGGGATTAGGTCAGTGTAATTGCGTTGCTCAGGGGTGCGGACGTAGTTATACCGACATAAGTTCCTAGTGTAGACAAAGCCTTGCAAAGTTAAAAAAAGGGAACAGAAAAGAACTCCCTGTATATTTTGAGGAGGATAATGGAACCAGGTAGAAAACAGCTTCATAAGCAAGATTCTAAAGATACTTAGGGCTTGTCTACACTGCAATTAAAAATCGGCCGCTGGCCCATGCCAGCTGGCTTTGTCTGTGGGGCTGTTTAATTGCAGTGTAGACTTCTGGGCTCAGTATGCAGCTCAAGCTCTAGGACCCTCCTATCTTGCTGGATCCTAGAGCCTGGGTTTGGACACTGCAACTAAAAAGTTTTTTGCTTGCCTAAAGTTAGTGTTTCCTAAACTTTTGAAAGCTGAGTTCCCCTTGAGGAAAAGGAAACCAATTGTGCCCTCACCTCCTACAATTGTTGGAAGACTAATTTCAATGTATACATCTTCCATGTCCCCCTCCCCTGGCCAGTCCTTCACTCTCACCACCCCACACTTTGGGCACTTCTGGTGTAGTTTTCATAATATGATCCTTCCTTTCCTTTCTCGCATGCTTTGACAAGCACTCAATTTTGACATTTAAAGTATTATTGAGCACATCTGAGTTAGCACCCATTGAAATAAACAAGGCAGTTAATTCCTCACAGGTATAATTGCAGGCTCATGGCAGTTCAGGCAAATACCTCTGCCTCAGTTAACTTTCAAAATGTGAAGCATGTGTTTCTTCGCAGCAACAGGGAGAAAACTCTCTTAAAAAATGAAAACAGACTGCCAAATAATTAAGAGGTCTGTCTGTGCACCCCACATCTGAACTTTTGAGAACCCATTCCCCCAAAGAGCAATGTTCTGCACTTTGGGAAATGCTGACTTAAAGCATGAGGCACTAGTTAAGGTATACTTTAAACTAAATGGGATAAACAATGCCATAAGTAGCAAAGGTAAAAAAACCAAAACACTTGACTCATTGTTGGTGTGCTTGAAATGTATCCTTATATGGGGAAGATGGAAAATAGATTATCCACTCTATCATGTAAACCTGCTTCCTACACTCATTCAAGTCTGGCTAATTCATACAATTCACTAAGCAGTGCAACTCAGCCTGCAATTCACTAACCCTGCAAACTGTCTGCTCGCCAAGTGTGAGCAGGTATAAGGCCTGGTATACACTAGGAAATTAAGAGGGTATAATTACGTTGCTCAAGGGTGTGAAAAATCCACACTCCTGTGCAACGTAGATAAACTGACCTAACCCCCAGTGTAGACAGCACTAGGCGGACGGGAGAATTCTCCTGTCAACCTAGCTACCGCCTCTTGGGAAAGTGGACTACCTACGCTGACAGGAGAAGCCCTCCCATCGGTGTAGGCAGCGTCTTCTTTGAAGTGCTACAGCAGCGCCACTACAGCGTTTTAAGTGCAGACAAGCCCTAAGATAAATACTGGTGGATTCCCCTTTAAAGATGACACACTGTCTACAACCTAGCAGTTAGCCTGAAGAAGCAAGCAGTTAGACCTCCCCCATTTTAGCCATATAAGGAAGGGGACTCATATAGGCAATATACAGCAAAAATGACAAGCTTCACAAATTACACTGATGCCAGAACATCAGAGGCTGACACGTGCAAAACAAAATTGTGTGATCACAGACCTGGCTAATTTAACAAATGGACACAAATGCAGGCAGCTACAAACCAATGTCTGAACATCACCTATGAGAACTGGGGCCAAGACTTGCATTAAGAATATCAAAATAGTTGCAAGCCTCGGGTCTTATGCTCTGATTGCGATGTAGTATCATCCTAAATTTAGCTATAAAACTTCATTAATGGTAGACTCAGGTCACTTGGGCCTCAAATTTGCCCCTTTTCAAAAAGTGTTCTAATACAATAAGAAAAGTATCCTGGATTTTAAATATCCATATTTTGTAATGTGTGGAGGGAGAGGTTAGCGACCCTTGTTTGCCAAAACAATTTAAAAGACAAAAAAATATATCACTACCTATATGGAACGGTCAAACAAAAAAAACAAACCCCACAAATGTTTTTGCTATCTGTAATGCTTCTATAGCAGCATTTAACTATTCCCAGATCTTTGCGGACATTCAGCATAATGGTGTAAAAGCAAGCATGTTTTGGCATTATAAAATACAACTATAGTGCTAAGGTTTAGTTTCATTTGTCAGGCCAGGGGAAGGTGAATGTGTGAAAATAACTGGGGTTAGTCAAATGGAAAGGGATAAAAACTAAACATTTTTTAAAAAATATTTCATGTTTTATTAACTTTTAAAACTAAAAACACAGACCTCTGAGCTATTCAAGGTAAGTTTCTGCTCCTGTCTAATGTAGTGTGTGGGGAAAAAAAAAGTATCTTTGAAATGAGATTGCCAATCTTTTTTTTCCCCATTACACAGCAGTTTGATACACCCCTAGTTTTACAATTCACGTGTTTTGATTGGAACGTTTTCAAATTATGACCTGATGAATCTCATCTGGTATTTTAACTCTCAGCTGAAGTCAACTGCCTGTATAAAGTGTGACATTCACTTGACTGATGCTGTTACGGAAGTGTATAACTAACAGCAGTAATCAACAATCTCACTATACGGCTATGCCTATACTACCACTTATGTCGTCAAAACTTTTGTCACTCAGCAGTGTGAAAAAAAAACACCCTCCTGAGCGACATATGCCAGTGGTAGTGTACACAGTACTACATCGGTGGGAGAGCTTCTCCTGCCAACACAGCTACCGTCGCTCGTTGGGGGTGATTTAATTATGTCGACCAGAGAGCAGCTACACGAGAGATCTTACAGTGGCGCAGCTGTATCGGTACAGCCATGTCACTGTAAACTTTTTAGTGTAGACATAGCCTAAGAAACACAAGAGACTTGATTTTGCAGGCTATTGAGCATGTCCTGCAAGACACTGAGCACCTTAACTTAAGTCAGTGAGAGGGCAGGTGTACCACACATCACAAAAATTAGGCCTTAGGTGAGATAGCTCAGGTTATTCATTCAGCAAACCTGAACATTTATCCATTAGAAAGAGCACTCATCCCCATTACTGCGTTTCAATCAACAATAACCAAGACAAGGTGTTTCGTTACCCTGCGTTTCAATGTCAGGGTCAAATTCTGACAGTAAGCATTGTAGGAGATATTTTACTTTTCAACACCTTGAATTCAAATTAAGCATCCATCTAACTGTAGATTTTGCTTTTCTACTGCTCTGATACAAGAGTGACTGTCACTTCATAATATAATATGGGACACTGTCAACTTGACTTTTACTTTTAATATTGACACTTTTAAAAATTCCACTTTTTGACAGTATAATTTTTAAACAGGATTGGTTTTTCACCTCTCCGGCTGATGTTTATAAGGGTCTTTCCCACAAAGGAGAAACTAAATGGCTATACAGTAGCACACAGTGAAATGGACTACACACAAATTTGTCAAAAGCACAAAGTAAAACTGAAAAAAATACCATTTTTAGTATTTTTTTTAAATTAAAGGAATCCTTAAAGTGTTACTTGTTACTATGGTCCATACAAAATTGATAGAAATGCATGATTTTCAAATTCTCGGTGTCATTTTTAACTGAGAACAATCTAGATATTTAGTTAGATATTTAATAAGTGCTATATGAAAATGTATTAATTGTGTCAAGGTAAAAGCCACAATGAGTAGTCAAATTAAAGTATAAAATTACTCACAGGCTAATTTTTGTTGTAACTGTAGATCTGGAAACATCCAAACATAAATTTCTCAGCTTTGTGCTGTCTAAATTGGAACTTGCTTGTTTTTCAGTGGTTTTGCCTAGTTCTCCATTCTGAATCCCTTCAGTACGCAAGAAAGCTCTTCCATCAGAGCTATTTACATGTTTTGCTGTCTTGGATTCAGTTTTACTTTCAGAAAGTAAAGAAGTGGTGTTCTCTGTGTCATTGGAAGAGGAAAGTTTGCTTTCACTAGTAGGTGCAGATACGGCTCCCTTTTCCACTGAAGTACTTTTTGTTGTTGGGTTACCTTCTGTTGCTGCCATAGGTTGTATAAACTGCTTTTTTGGTAAAGCATCTTTTACCGGACTCTTCAAACCAGTGGGAGAAATGGGGACTGCATCAGACTGATTCTTTTTAAATGATCTTCTCCTGAAAGGGGATGAAGTTGGGAGTTGCTGTTTGCTTTTTTCAGATTCAGTTTTAGAAAGCCCCTTATGATTAGATCCGACTTTTAAGTCCTGGTTACTCAAGGTAGAAGAGTTGCGTTCAGGAGTCTGTTGAGGAGATTTAATTTTTCTTTCTGAATTGGTTATCTTTTCTGAAACCACATCAGGAGGAACATCACCAAAAGCGGAATCTTCTTTTGCAGTATTCTCAGTCTGATTTCTCTCTCCATTTAGAGTCTCACTAGATGACTGAGATTTCCTCCTCTTTCCAGATCTCCTAGTAACAGATTTTTTATCCATTGTGTCTGTGTCACTCCAAACTTCTCCTGATAGAAAAGTCACAGATTCATTAAAAGGTGTTTCTTCTGTTTTACTAAGATAGATATCTAATGTTAGAACTCTAGCAGGATGTACGTGCTCAGCTGATTTGGATTTCAAACTGTGTGGCAATTCCTTTGACGCTGCATACTCAGGTTGTTCAGACCCCTGCACATTCACTAGCTGTTTATGATTTAATATGTTCTTTTCTAAGTCCTCACTAGATAAATTATTCAAACTTCTGATGAAATCCAGTGTTGTGGAATTAGTAATGTCTACAACAGGCTCTTTTAGTTCCAATGTCTCCAGTGTAAGGTCACTTTCAGAGAATGTGTTTTTTATTGTTTCAGTGCTACTGTTCCAATCAGGTGACCACTCAATATCAGGAAAGACTTCCTTGCTGCTCCATGCTGTAATATCTTCGTGACTCAAAGGTGTTATTTTCTCACAATATTCTTGCGTCTCTGCAAGAGCATTCCAACTTCTTGCCTCCTGCACTTGGGGAATTGTACATTCGTCTTTCTTTAGGTCTTCACTATCTATTGATTTCAGTGAAACTGTATCCTTATAAGGAGAAACTGATTTCCCACTTTTAATATTTGGACTTGTAGAGGGTTCTAGTGAATTTTTGGCATTTTTTCTCCTCCCTGTACTAAACAAGTTTCCAAGCTTTCCCAAAACCGGTTTCTTTTTGTTCTCTTCTTTGTAAGACTCTGGAGACTGTGTTTTGGACTAAACAAAATCAGAGAAAAAAGTTTAATAACGTGAAAGGTATTTCTTCAAACGTATTATTAATAAACATTTATATGTTTCCAAGAGGTAGCAAAAGGGAACTAAATTGCTTATTAAACAGTAGGTCGTCTTAGAAAATAAATGCTTTACTTTTGTTTTATGTATTGTTATACAATTCTTTTCTAATTACACACATCTTGCTTTAATATTATTGGTAATATAAGTCTCAAATCTTCAAACACGCGCACACACTTTCAGTTTGTTCATCAACGTGAAGACAGGTCCATAGATTTTAATGTCCGAAGTGATACATTTCCATAGCAATTTTGCAAAGGTACTTTAAGTTATTACACAGGAAAAAAATGACTAGCTGTGTTGCCTGATTTTGGTCCACAGTGTCTCTATTAAAATAGTACCACACCATTGAGTTCAATGCATATTAGTATTAGTGACTGAGGGCAGAATTTAACCCTATGAGTGAAATTTTACCCTATTACTTCAAATTAACCTGTCACACAGGAAATAAGTTATCTAGAGAATTCCAGTATATTTACAATATCTGTCAGTAAGTTACAAAGAATTGATAAACACTTTAAAAAGCAGGCATAATGCACTGGAAATTCTTCAGCAATCAAAATATAACAGAAACATTTTAAATAGTATTTCCTGTCTAAAGTGATACATGCTATACAAATCGATTTTGTTTGCTGAAAAATTAGAGTAAAATAAACAAAGACCCTTTCACAATATTAATATAGTCTAAATTTTGTCATAGTAAATTGTGTACAGTTTTATTTTTAAATAGACTAATATTTTTTATACCTAGCATTGGAAGGATTAGATTTTTATCAGTAAATGTTGATAAACATTTATTTCACCACACACACAAGCTGACAAAAACGTTTCCATGGATAATCAAAGTTTATCGATAGGCAAAGTAAGAAAAATGCTGCTTGGGAACTTAGTTTGATTTAAGGCTATTTACCTTATATATTTTAAAATTTATGTTTTAATTGTTATAAAGTTTTAACTTTTTGAATCTCAGCATCTACTGCCAGTAAATAATTGTCTGCCCCCCCCCCCCCAGATTTCTCATAACTGAAAAATATGGATTCAAATAAAAACAATTCTTAATACAGGATTCTGTGCAACTGTGAATATTTAAATCAATGAACATTGAAAAAAATCTTACAATAGCATGTCAAAATTATACAAAAAATATAATTCTGGCAAGCCTATTCATAGCTAAGTATACATGCACTCAGTGAAAAATGAGGTTGTTCTGTGGCTATACAACGTGAGATGACAAGCATTGTGAATCACTGTCCCTAAGGGAAACACCTCCTGGAGCATACAGCTCTTGTTATTTCTCCCTCCCCTCCCTTAGGTGAAAGAGCAGCATCAGAGATTACTGGTGCTAATAACTTAATGGGAGCGGTACACAACTGGAGGATGACCAGCAAAGCTGTAGAACGAAGCAAGGCTAGCAGCTCAGCCCACGTGTCCCCAAAACTAAGCAAGCGGCACAATGCTCCCCTTCCTTACCTACACACGACCACTGTAGGGGGAAGGATAGCTCAGTGGTTTGAGCATTGGCCTGCTAAACCCAGGGTTGTGAGTTCAATCCTTGAGGGGGCCATTTGGGGATCTGGTCCTGCTTTGAGCAGGGGGTTGGACTAGATGACCTACTAAGGTCCCTTCCAACCCTGATATTCTATGATTCTATGTAGAGATGGGGCAGCACGAGGTTTTCAACGCACAAAACGCCCCCACGCGGACTTTAGCCCCGACTGCTCAGTTTACACTGCACAGGGTCCTTGTGCTGGCAGCCAGGTGTGGGCGCAGCGCACACTCATCCCTCAACTATGCCCAGCTCCTTCCTGCCGCTGATAAGGGCAGGGAAAGCCAGGAGACGGCCGCCTCGCCTGCAGAGATTGGTCTGTGCGCCCCTTACCCCGCCCCGGGCCACAGCAGTCCGCGCCCCGCCACCTCTTAGCCCGGCGTCCCGGCCGGGGACCGGACAGGCTACTCACAGCGAGAGCTAGGCGGCTCCCAGCGCCTCCTTCCCCCGGCAGCCCCGAGCCCGGTGCCCCGCGAGGGAGCGCACTCAGCGCAGCCGCTCCTGTCTCACCCCGCCGGGAAAGCGGCGCTCCGCTAGTTCCCGCGGCAGAGGCGCCAGCTGTGTGAGCGCTCCCGCCCGGCACGCCCGCAGCTCCGCCTCCTCCCGCCACTCCCCCCCCCGCAGCTGGGGCAGGGCCCCGGGGCAGTACGGGCGGGGCGTGCCCGTGAAGCGGGAGCGCTCAGAGGAGCGGCTGCAAAGGCGTGGGCGGGTGACAAAGGGCGCAGTACCTGGGCGCACGGGGGGTAAGGGACGCTCAGGCTAAGCGCACACCGGGTGAGACTCGGCGGCCCAGGGCACCAGGGAAAAGGGCAGGGCAGGGCAGGGCAGGGCAGGGCAGGGCAGAGAGGCGGGAGCTCATCAAGGAGAAGAGGAGTGCATGGAGCCAACAAGCGGCAATGCACAAAGAGGGAGGAGAGTTGGCGCTACCATCGCGTGTCTGAACAACTTGAGCGGCTGCCTGAGCTGATTCCCAGCTATCCAGGGCAAAAAGCCGCCCCGAGCAAAACCGACAAACTTTGATGCGGAGGGAAAAAAAGCTTAGAATTTAAAGTATCCAGTCACGCCCTCTACCTCCAACAACAGCTGTAGGAAGCTGCTCTCGTTATAAAACAGGGCTTAAAGACGGCAAAGTGGTTTTGTACAAAGCAAATGCCCAGGATGGGGGGGGAGGGGGGAGTGGATACACTAAGCAGCATCGTCTTTGGTTAATTATCATAATGGTTGTTTGACGATCAGCTATTTTACTTTACTAGCTGCAGGCACGCTAGGAGGAAAGATCATGTACAGATTCCTGCTTGTTAGTGGGCGGAATAAGTAGGAGATTACTGTTCTGTCCAGTAGTTTTTTAATGAACATACATATGGAACGGTTCTGCACTGGTAAAGAGGTGGACAGAATATGCTGAATTGTTGGCCTTCAACAATTCTAGCGTCTCAAAATATATTTACTAGCCTGTGTACTAAAACATGTTTTAGTTACAATCCTGTTACAAAGCATATTACTTAATTGCAGGTATAGAAACTTGGGCAATGAAGAAACCACAAGGCTACCTAGCAAGAACTTTAAGCCAAAAGAGGAGAAATTAATTTGCAGAAGTGAACACAGTTATATATATATATACATATATATATAGAACTGTGTTCACTTCTGCAAATTAATATATATACACACATTTTCCTTGTAGAGGCTGTGGCATTGAGGGGTGGAGAGGGAGTCAGCACTTAATAGAGAATAAATTTAGTACATTTGAAACCAAAGTTTGAGAGGCTTTGGATAGTCTGAATAAAGCAGAAAACTAGGGGAAAATGGAGAACTCTTGATAAGATTAAATAAAACAACAACAAAAAAATACCCCTCATCAAGACAACTCAAATAATAAGTTTTATTATGTTATGGTCACTGTTACCAAGTGGTTCAGCTATATTCAACTCTTGGACCAGATTCTGTGCTTCACTTAGAACTAAATCAAGAATTGCCTCTCCTTTTGTGGGTTCTAGGACTAGATGCTCCAAGAAGCAGTCATTTAAGGTGTCAAGAAACTTTGTCTCTGCTGTTACTACTCAAGAAAGAGATCCTGGAGTACAACCACATCTTGAATACTGCATACAGATCTGGTTGCCCAGTCTCAAAAAAGATATATTGGAATTGGAAAAGGACAGAAAAGGGCAACAAAAATTATAGGGGTATGGAACGGCTTCCATGTGAGGAGAGATCAGTAAAACTGGTACTTTTCAAGTTGGAAGAGATGACTAAGGGGGGATATGATCAAGGGTCTATAAAATGACAGGTGTGGAGAAATGAAAAGTAAATAACACTTCCCTATATCCTAACACAAGAACTAGGGGTCACCAAATGAAATTATTAGGCAGCAGGTTTAAAACAAACAAAAGGAAGTATTTCTTCACACAATATACACTCAACCTGTGGAACTGTCAGAGGATGTTGTGAAGGCCAAGACTATACCAGGATTAAAAAAAGAACTAATTCATAAGATAAGTTCATGGAGGATAGGTCCATCAATGGCTATTAGCCAGGATGGGCAGGGATGGTGTCCCTAGCCTCAGTTTGCCAGAAGCTAGGAATGGGTGACAGGGGATGGATCACTTGATGATTACCTGTTCTGTTCATTCCCTCTGGGGCACCTGGCATTGGCCAAGATACTGGGCTAGATGGACCTTTGGTCTGATCCAGTATGCTGTTCTTATGTTCTTATATGCTATATTATTCATACATTAAAAAGAGCTAAATTCAATCTTAACTATTGAGTCATGATAGCACTTCTATAATGTATTTGCATGAATAAAGATGTCTGAGTTATTGAAAAGCACTCTGGGCAGGGTTGCCAACTTTCTACTTGCACAAAACCGAACACCCTTATCCTGCCCCTGCCCTCTGTCCACCCCTTCTCAGAGGCCCCACCCCCGGTCACTCCACCCCCCCTCCCTCTGTTGCTCCCCCTCCCCATCCTCACTCACTCATTTTCACCAGGCTGGCTCAGGGGGTTGGGGTGCGGAAGGGAGTGAGGGCTCTGGCTGGGGTGCAGGCTCTGGGGTGGGACTGGGGATGAGGGGTTTAGGCTGCAGGAGGGTGCTCTGGGCTGGGATCAAGGGGTTCGGAGGGAAGGAGGGGTTCAGGGCTGGGGCAAAGGGTTGGGGCATAGGTGGGGGTGAGGAGTGCAGGCTCCGAGCGGCACTTACCTCAGGCAGCCCCCAGAAGCAACGGCATGTCCCCCCCTCCAGCTCTAATACGGAGGCGCAGTCAAGTAGCTCTGCGCACTGCCCGGTCCACAGATGAAGCCCCCACAGCTCCCATTGGCCGTGGTTCCCAGCCAATGGGAGCTGCGGAGCTGGCCTTTGGGGCAGGGACAGCGCCCAGAGCCCCCTGGCTGCCCCCACACCCAGGAGCTGGAGCATGCCACTGCTTCGGAGAGCCTGCCCGAGGTAAGCAGCGCCCGGAGTCTGCACCCCTCACCTCCTCCCCTGCCCCCCAGGAGCCTGCCTTAGCCCCGCTGCGCTGCCAACTGGACTTTTAACGGCCCAGTCAGCAGCACTGACTGGAGCCACCAGGGTCCCTTTTCAACCAGATGTTCCAGTCAAAAACCGGACACCTGGTAATCCTAACTCTGGATTACATTTTCAAATAGTGCATGTTAAGCCCATAGTTGAGTTTGATTTGCAAGACTACATATATAAAAACTTAGTTAGTAGTAGGCAAATCAATTGCACCTCTGAAAAAAATTGCTATGTGCAATTATCTTGCATAAGTTCTTAATTATGCATTTGACATGCAGTATTTAAAAATCTAGCTTTAATTTCTTACTGAAGTTTGAATTTGTTTTATGTCTAGATAAATAGATGCACATACACAAGAAAACTGTTACTTGATTCTGAAATACATGCCCTGTGTAAATTATACTGAAGTAACAGAGTACCACAATTACACACAGCACTTACAAAATGCATAGAGGCCGGGTTCTTGCCCTGAAGAGGTCATATTTTAACTCACATAAATATAATATGCAGGACAACAGTGTAAACACAAGAAGACATCAAAGGCCAAGATTTTTAGAAGTGGCTAGTGATTTTGGGTGCACAACTTGAGACACCATAGAGGGGGCTAATTTACAGAAACTACTGAGTACCCATCCTCTGAAAATCAGGCCCCGTTAAGGTGTCTCAGTACATCCAAAAATCAAGGCACTCAGAATAAATAATCATTTTTTAAAACCTGGGTCAAAGACAGCATTAGTGGCAAGAAAACCACAGGAAATCTTATGTGTTTTTAGGATTGAAGATCATACTGCATAAGGAGTGGGAGGCTGTTCCAAGTGTATTGCAAACATCTTTAAGGTGGTGTTCTACCATAAAGACTATATAAAATTGCCACCTTCTTAAGCAACAGATCTACACTTTGTGCATATTCAGTGATATATGTTTATGTTAATGACAAAAATACTCCTGTTGCAGTGCAGAGCCTATACAGCCAAGACCCCAATTCTTCAGAGTACTTCAATGTGCTTATCTTGATTTCAGTGGGACTTAAGCACATGCTAAAGTGCTTTGCTGAATCTAGGACTAAGGGATCAAAGCGATGTTCAACTAAGTTAACTTAATATGATTGACAAACCCTCTTATAGCATGTCCACGCTTGGGAAAAAAGGTGTATTTTTACCAGGTATTAGCTAACGTGGTAGCTAACACGGTAAAATCCAAGTGTGGACAAGACATTTACAGTTTTAACACATTAGCTGGTTGAGGTAAACCCTAAGCTCTACCCTAAAAGCAAACAAATGGAATAAATTGCGAACACTAAATTTGACTTTCACAATTCTTTAAAATTCAATTATTTATGGCTTTATCAGTAACAGGAAAATTTAGTTTATGATGTCCCGTTAACTTTATCTTACACGATTCTAATTATTTAGCAGGAAGCATTTTTAGTTCAGGATAGGATGTTTGGGTTTTTTTGGATACCTTTAAATTACAAGTCACAATGCTAACAGCATGTGGGAAACAGAAAGCATCAGAATGGAGTTCCAGCAGCCACTGATGGAGTCACAGAAGTGGCATTAGATAAATTATAGTGGAATGAGTTGTAACTGCTGTTCTCTTCTCCATTTGTTATAACGATTGAGATTCAGCTGTTCAGCAGCAGTAGTGCTGGGGTTTGTCAGGACTAAGCAACTACTGAAGCAGTGTGGAGCCTCTACTGGAGAGTGGAAAAAGTGCACAGGAGGGATGCAAAAAGAAAAAAGATCGAAGAGAGCGCAACATAAGAAATCAAAATAGCCAGTATAATGAGGAAAGAATACTAAAAGGAGGAAAAGTGGATAAAGTACAATGCAGAGAGAGGCAATGCAGAATGATAATGTTTGTGGGGTGTGGAGAAAACATGGAAAAGCTAATTTAAAACTAAATAGAAAAACAGAAAAGTGGGAAATATAAAAGACAAGAACTAGAAACCTAGTTATTTTTTAAGAAACTACTGCACAAGCAACATTTATAAATGAAAATTAGAGCAATTTTTTTCAGATTTGGTTTATTCTGTGCCTTTGGCATCTTAATTTCACAGATTCATTATGGACAGTTTTCCTGGTAGTTTGTGCGGCGGTTTGCCTTTCACAAAGCAACCAGGGAGGAATATTATGTTGGAGAACTGGAAGGTGTGGTTATAAAAAAAAACCCAACAAAAATAGCAGGGGAACTTGGGGACAGGGGTTGTATACAATATTTTTAACTAATTATTTTAAATAGGCTAGATTTCTGGTTGACTAGACTAGATTTCTGTCTCTAAGATATGTAGAGGAAAACAGCTCTAACTCCAACAATTCCATTTCTAGACTCCCTTGTAGGTCCTCTTCTCCTTCCTGCCATCCTCCACTTTGAAATTACACCAATCACCATAAATTCTAGGCACCACTATTTAGTGCATTAATTACTGAAATAGTAATTTCTTTGAACCCTGGAGACAGGCAATGCAGTTATAGTACTTGGAGAACTTGTTAATAAAATCGTTATTTTTATGACTTACACTTTTAAAAATACATTCTGACAACATTTTTTCCTGAAAGAGTGAAGTGGATAAACTAGAAATGTTTTTCCGATTTTTATGTTTTTTATGCTTACTGACTTGTAAGTTTTTCAGTTTCTCTGTTTCCGGTACTTCGGGATGTTTTAGGCAAGAAACTCATATCTCCAACACACCAAAACCTCTTAATTTCCCCATAAACTATTTTACCAGAACAATGATTTTTTTACTTTATGGAAAGGAGTTATAAAATGTGCATTGTAGAATGATCTTTGTTGCAACACCACACAGAAGAATATAGGGCCTATGTATCACTGAAATAAGATGTAAATCCCACAGCATACATGTTTGACTGATTTCTGGAGGGAAACAGCAAATCTCAAGAAATCCAAACATGGGTCAAATTTCTACATTCTGTCCTAAGTGCCAGGCATAAAGTTCTACAGCTTGGAACACACCAAAAAAGTAGCAAGGAAGAAGGGATCATACACAGTCAAAGAAATAGGACTCGGGGAATTTTTAAACTTCACTGAACTGAGAATGATTAAGTATTTCTACAAAGCAAAAAGTTTAGTACATATGAAGAAGTACAGACAAAAATTAAGTAGATTCCCTCCTGTTCGATATAAGTGTTTAGGAAAGGCTGTTGGACACAAAATTGCAAGCACATCAGAAAAAACATGTCTGTTCTCATCCCCAAAGTAAAGCATTTCCCCATACTGAAATCCTTATTCTCCATCTTGCCAACAACAGCTTTTGATTTTTTAAGGCAGACTTCCTGAATCAAATGGAGTGTTAAGCTTCAAACTGATTTAATGAATTTGAAAAAAATAAATAAATTAACCATAGCTTAACCCAAAGAAAGTTTAAAAGCGAGACAAAAGAAAGTATTGTTTGCCTTACCATGATGAGACTATGAGATGTGAGATGCAGTCGCGTGTGCGTTAACAAAAAAAAAACTACTCCTCTGTGATCCTCTCACACCTTAGCCCCCCCTTCCCTGTTTTTCCCCTTTTTCCTCAGAATATCCTATTTAAAAAATAAAGTAATATTTGAACCAAGCTCTTCTGACTGATAAGTCAAGTTATCTGGCAGGCAGAAAATGACATCTACGTGAGGAGTTCAATTACAGTTGTGACACTTGGGTTTCTAAGGGTTAATTAAGGAGGTGAATCCTTTAGTAGGTGTAACATCAAAAAGGGAAGAACCTGCTGTAAAAATTAAGGCGGCAGTTTGGCAGATGCCTAAATGCATTAATTAGCTTACACGATACAAGAATGCAGACATGCAATGCAAGAGGGAAAACCCACACATCTTTGTTCCCATAAACTTGATTCAAGTTTACTGATCTCCATTTGTTCAGCAAGAGATTGGTCCAAACTGACATCCATATTTATTTAGCTCCTGAATAAATACATCTTAAATGCATATTTTCCAATGGTCTAGTGGAAAACACCACAAAGTAATAGAATTTAAAAAGAAGAATACAGGAAGCAGCACATATGTGTTCTATATTACTGCCTGCAGGTCTCTCATTTCTCTACATTTTGTGAGATTACATTATCTTGTCTTAAGCTCTTATCTCTAATTTAGTCCCTTTTTTTAAATGGCATTTCCTAATACTCTTTAAAGAAAACCACTTTGTATAATTTTTGCAGGTGGGAAGGGAGGAAAATAGACATCTCCTAGAGCTGTAAAGCAGAACTGTCTGTACTAAAGAGTAGTTTGTAACTCAAAGCCTCTGACAAAAAACAAAACAAAAAAACCTAACTCTTTCAGAGGACCCTATCAAATGCTGCTGTTGACTTATCCCCTCCCTTTCCTTTTAAAGTCTTGCTATCAATGCAGCTCTGTAGTTGTCCTGAAAATATATGACATTTGAGCAGAACTTACAGCATTTCAGAATATTTGCAAGAATTATGCAGAGCCACCAGTTTATTGCCAAACCACCTAATAATCATTTTATTATGACAAAGACAAAGGAGTGCAAGCAGAGTTATTGTGAATAAATGTGAACAAAAAACCAATAGAAAGCCATTAAAATTGGAGTAGGTCAGTTAAAAAAAAAGTATACATGAGTAAAACTGGCCAGTAAATATTTTTGCAGTACAGCCAGTTAGACTATGCCCCTCCTTACCTACGTATCATGCACTTCTGACATCTACAGCAGCACAATACACACACCAAACTCATAACGTTTGCACCAGAACACAAAACCTTACGCTGACCTCAGCCACATGAAAGTCTTACTGGCTAATTGTATTATGTGTAATGGAGGAAAGCATGAGCTCAGAGTTATGGATTTGCATTCTAGAGCAAGTATTAATTTCTACTTCACATAAAGAATTCCAGCAATGTACAGTAAGAAAAAGTATTTATGAGCATTAAAACTGCCATTACAAACACAAAGTTAACACGACACAGGCCTAAGCACAACTAGAGTTAACTTGTCGTGTCACATTAGAAATGAATACTGTGGGTGAGTGCCTCATCACCTAGTCCAGCATCTTTATGTGAGTCAGAGGGCCAGAATGGCACCAAGTGGCCTTAAAAGCTTTGGTTCTGGCCACAAGAGGATTCTCCTGGAACAGGGTCTGTGGTAGACAGTGGTCAGGGCTGGCTCTAACTTTTTTGCCGCCCCAAGCAAAAAAACCAAAGAAAACTGAGCACCACCCCGCCAAAACAACCCACCCACCCCCAGCGTCACCCCACCGAAACAAAAAACAACCCTGAGCGCCACCCTGCCAAAACAACCCCCCCGAGCGCCACCCCGCCAAAACAACACCCCCCAGCGCCGCCCCGCCAAAACAAAAACAAAAAACCAACCCCTTCCCCGAGCACCACTCCGCCAAAGTGTAAAAAAACCCAAAAATCACCGAACACCACCCCGCCGCCCCAAGATTGGCCGCCCCTTAGAAGGTGCCATCCCAAGCACGTGCTTGGTCGGCTGGTGCCTGGAGCCGGCCCTGACAGTGGTAACAAGCAGCCTGGGATTAGTGGCTAGGTTAAAGCTGTCATAGCCCCGTGTCTCCTGGTCTTGTAAGGGCATAAAGCCAATATATAAACTGCAAAGAGAACAGTGGATCAGATTGAGAAGAAATTTCACAAAAGCTTAAAACAAAGACAGCCGCATATGTGACATTTGGTTTGGAGACCAGCGTTGCAACATTTGAGATAGAACTAAATATATTCTTCTTAATGGGTGTTAAACACATTCACTAGGATGAAGAATGAAAATATTCTGTCAAACTGTGAGTATTTAAAAATGAAATTAAGATGTTCTTATCTTCCATAGCAGTTCTAATTAAGGTTATCAAATATGTACATAATTTACCTATAACATTTGATTGTAAATAATCTTTTAATTGAGGTGTCTCTTCAGTTGGGCACCCAAATATTAAAGCATCCACATTAGTGGCCACTTTTGAAAATTTGGGCCTTAACCTCTCTAGGCCTCTAAAAGCCCATTTGTAAAATGGGATTAATAAATACTTATCCACCTATGTAAATTCTTTGAGATCTACAGATGAAAAGTGCTAAATGCACTGGCCTGGAATCTGACTATGAACTCCTCTGCTACTCCCAGCCTTAGGTTTGACCCTGCGCTGACCCTTGGTCACAACTGCCCTTGTTAGCATCCTGACACCTCTACCTAACCAGAACCTACCATCTTCCGCTGACCTGTCTTCACTTACATACTTTCAGAACAGTTCTCAGTATAGATAAGCAACTCCTTAAATATCATCCATACATGCATCTTGCAGTGATATCATATTGCCTCTATATAAATCCATGGTACAACCACATTGTGAATATTGCATGCAGATCTAGTTGCCCCATCTCAAAAGATATAGATTGGAATAGGAAAAGGTTCAGAAAAGGATAACAAAAATTATTAGGAGTATGGAACAGCTTCCATGTGAGAAGAGATTTGTAAGACTGGGACTTTTCAGGTTGGAAAAGAGATGACTAAAAGGACTATATGATAGAGGTCTATAAAATCGTGACTGGTGTGGAGAAAGTAAATAAGGAAGTATTATTTACTCCTCATAACACAAGAACAAGGGGTCACCAAATGAAATTAATGGGCAGCAGGGTTTAAAACAAACAAAAAGAAGTACACAACATCCTTGCTAGAACGCGGGGTTTGGGAGCCATTTGCGGTACCGCGTTAACACGGAGTGGGGGGGGGGGGAAGAGAAGAGGCGCGTTACCATGGATCCCAATGTAAACAATTTATTTTGGGATCCATGCTCGCCCCCGCGCTAATACCGAATTCGCGCTATAGTGGCGCACAGTCTAGCGGGGGTCTTCTGTATTTCTTCATACAATGCACAGTCAACCTGTGGAACTCCTTGCCAGAGGATGTTGTCAAGGCCAAGACAATAACAGGGTTAAAAAAGGAACTAGATAAGTTAATCAAGGATGAACTTATCCATCAATGGTCCTGAGAGGTATGTGGGGGGCCCTTTTTAAATCTATTCTCCCTAGCAGACAGAGGGGAAAACTGAATCTGGGACTCCTACATCCCAGATGAGTGCTCTAACCATGTGGTTAAAAGTGGGTAGTGGCACCACCACCATGACAATTTTGAATAGGACCTGATCTGGTAGGTGGCCTTCGAGCCTACATCAGGCCCGACTGATGAGATAGACGAAGCAATGTTTATCTTCCCCCAGTTTGTGGTTCACATTGGAGCTTAGATGGGAAATAGGTGTCACAGATCTTAGCAAGCACCGCTTTTCGGCCCACTAGCACAACTGTGAGGGGAATCCAATCCTCTCTGCTCTGCACAGAGGTTCTTCAAGCTCCTAGAGCCTCAGCAGGCTGCAGCACTGGTTCCTCCCCTGGGGCTCTCTGTCACATTTCCTGGGCACTGACTCTGTCTGTTACACTTCTTGGAAATGGGGCTCCTTAGCCCACCTGCCCTAGGAGTAGTGCCGACTCCCCTAGATACCTCAGTTATTAAATAACACCCCTTTCCCAAACCTCCACCCCAAAGATGTGAAGCTACTGGTTTATAGTCTAACACACTCAGCATCACTCAGCAGAAGCAGTAAACACCTACATAGTCTGCACAGTCTTACACCTTTATGCTCTTTCATACTTAATCATGTAAAGTACAGGAAATACAGAGCCATACAAAACAATAAATACTAAATGCCTGTCCCTGACTCAGTTTCCCCACCATTCCAGGGCATTCTTTGAGCCAGGGTCCAAGTCCCTTGGCTTGTCAAAAGTCCTTAGGCTGCCTGGGCTCAGGGAAGTGGACAGGGCCCTCCTTCCCCATGAGGCTGCTACTTGCTGGATGACCTCTCCCTTCTGGAGCCTCTCACCCAGCTTCTGTGACCTTGCTGTCTCCAGCTCTACCCTACTATTTCCTGTCTACCTCCAATATTGTTGTGTGTTTCTTTATTTAAACTCTGACCAGTCATCTGCTCTCTTTTGTTCGAGTCCTGGTAAGTTTCCACTGGTCCTACCCCTTGCCCGCTCACTCCAGAGGAATCAGCAAAACTAAGGATGCGGCCTTTTAAAATACATACATACATACATACAAACACATATATATTTGGTTTCCACATAACTTTTGAGGTGTAAATGCCATAATTCATCTTAATTATTTCCCATTGTCCCTGTGTGATGTGTATTTGATACAGAGCCTGTCAGCAGTGGTAGATCCACCTACAATAGGCACAGATGATACAGCATATTTTCATAATACCACTTCAAGGTATCAATCAGAATTCATATGTCTATATGTTGTACAGACTGAGGAGGAGTTTTGTGGATTGCAATGGAGCCTAAAACTGGGGCTTAGGTACCTACCTACCTTTGTGGATCTAGGTTCCAGGGTCCACCAGTTCTGCCTTCCTTCCAGTCAGAGAAAATTAATCATGTGGAGTACTTCCATGTGATATTTTTCCAAAGAAAGGTTAAAAAATGTCAGAGTCCCAAGATTAGGTTAATATTGCCTAGTATTTACCATAAAATAATGGAAAATTCTCATAGAAAATGTTGCAAAAAATACATGTTCGTACTGTTAGGCATATTTATTTTTGGCTCCAAACACACACAATTAAAATATACAATTAATATTATGATATGTTTATGTATTATGAGATGTTTGTTTTTCTGTCTGTGTGTGAAGGCTATCTTTGCAACTGCAAGAGCTAGACACTTCACTCTTAAAATTAAATCTTAAAGGCTAAAGAAAAAAAATCAAAACAAACCACACACACTCCCCAAAATGAAACAGAAATAAAAAACAAACAAACCATAGTCTCTCCTAAAAGAGAAGTTTCAGTATTGCCAATTCAAAAACCATGAGTCAGGCCCTCAAAAGTAATGACTGGCTTAAAGGTATGATTTTTAAAAAATAGATACATTTAGGGGGATTCTTTTAACTTGCATTCTGGTTTCTGGGCCATTAGGGTGCATTCTGTTCATTTTCAGGCTTTTCTCCATAACAATGAAGACTAGAAACTTACTTTTTTAAAAAAATGAAAGCTGAGATTCTTCTTCAAATGATCCCTTCACTTCAGGACCTAAGTCTTTAAGAAAAACACCAAATATTCCAAGACTCACGATAAAATAAGTAAGAGTTGACAACACTATTTGTTTAAAGGTATCAAGAAATGGTGATTCTAAATCATTTTCACTATAGCCATTATGTTGTGCATTTACATGGCTAAACAAAAAATAACATTTAAAAATAAGTAGGCATTAATACACACTGAAGTCTAATACCCAAATCCACAGATGCCAGCTAGAAACAATGTGCCTTAGCAATTGGGACAGCCACCTACTAGAAAATGGACTGACACTACCCCCACATTAAGCAGCTATGAGACCGTCATTTTCTGTCATTATCACTCAGAAGGAGAGGTGAATTGTGTGTGTGTGTGTGTGTGTGTTTTGGATCTAACTGGTAACATAAGGGGGAAAAGTCTGGATTCCATTACCAAATCTCCTAAATCATCCAACAGCAAAACAAATATCTATAAGCTTAAAGTAAACATACATTTTTATTCTGAAATTATAAAAACATAAGAAAATACCTCTCTTTGGTATTAACGAAGATTGCATGCAGTTCTTCCAAAATATCTATGTGCCATGATACTAACTTACATAAGCTTCCAGTGTGATCAAGGAGGAGTACAGATTTAGGAGTACTATTCCCAGCTCTGTCTCTGTTTTTTTGAGCAAATCACAAATTCAGCTATAATAAGTAAACAACACTATGGAGAAAGGAAGCTTTTGTCAAAAAGTCATCACCCCAATCCTTCTATGTTCACTATGCATATCTCAGATTTCCAAGCAATCCTCCCCTAAAATCAGGATCAGAAAGCTTGACAGAACTGATACTTCTAAAGGTAAAAAAAACCCAAAAGCAGAACTTCTTCCTCAAAAAACAACCAACCAACCAAAAACAAAACAAGCTTTCAGGCCTTCTTTATATATTATAAAGAAGCAAAAGAAAGCACAAGCACATAGCGTGTCAGCAGCAGAACTGGTAATAGTTATGATATTTTAATTGACTCAGAAATTAATTTTACAGTTCTCTTATGTTTCTAAAGCGTTGTGACATTCCCAGAGATATGACAATTGCAAACCATTATTATTGCCATAGTTGGTAGCTCAATGATAATACACCAAATCTCTCACTCCAATCTCCCTATTCTTTGACAATGATTTCCCACTTTAGTAAATTTAAACTTAAAGACATAAAATGAAACAACTTTCCCACCCAAGAGTTATGTTAAATGAAGAAAACTTAAGAAAAAAATTGGTAAGAATGAGAGTAGTAAAGAGGAGTCAGATTCTTATTTATGCATTAAGATGCAGTTTACAAGAAAGTGTGATGCAATTATTCTGATAAAAAAACAAAGTTTACACAGCAAAATGTATTATGTTAAAGTTAAATCCTTGTCTAAGGACTGATTGTTGTACTTAAAAACTGATTTTAGGTGCCTCTATTTATCTGTCTAAATGTTGGCTGTCAAGATTTTGAAAATTATCTTAATAAACAAAACATGCGAGGAAAGTTTTTTCTGCATCCAAGAACTTTCTTTTAGTCAAATCTATCCCCATTTTGACCTCTTACTCAAAGAGTAATTTAGGAAATGCTTTGGCAAATGAGGACCAGAAAGAATATCTTGGGGGTATGTCTTGGACCGTGATACATAGTACATTTGTTTTAAGAGATAATTGAAAGAGAACTCCAGTTTATAAAGCAATAATTCAGTTACCAAGTTAATAGAATAAGAAAGTAAAGATCAATTATTTTTTCATATCAAGAGACTGGACATTGGAAATCCAAAGCAATCCTTTCATTGTGATTATTATTTTGCAACTAAAGATACAAAGTGATAGATTACACATGTTCCAATTGTGTTGTACATTGTGCAGTGTGCAAAGGGGGAAGGATAAGGCAATATGCACTGCTATGGAGGACTGATGAGCAAAATACATCAAAAACTTTGTGCTGTTATCCTATCAGTTCTAAGGGTGCAGAGCAAAATTGTGCACATGCTGAGCTACATGGTTCTGTAGCAAGGCAAAATGCAGCTATGATCACACCAAAAGAGAGCAAAGCCTGTTGCTAAAATCCTAAAACTCATTCAAATAAATTGTGCAAGTGCAACTGGTACAAGAAATGCATAGAGTAAAGCAGTCTCTGACTCTCTGCATAGGTCAGTGCACAATCATAGCAACAAGGGCTGTGAAAAAGCAATTAATGATGCAAATGGCAAATTCACAGGATTGCACTCAGCACGAAAGAGAAAGGGCATGAATATGCCCTCCAGGAAGAAGGGAAAAAGATGCTTGATATCATTATGAGGAAGAGTGTGCAATGAACAATGGCACTGTTGAAATGTTGACATGCTGGTGTAACTGATTGACATGACACATAGAGGCAATACAGCAGGATAAAAGGATGGCCATGGGTCACACCAGATAACCTAGTATATGTCATCGTTCTTTGTGAGTATTCCCATAACTCCTTGCAGAGCATCCATACTGGCCCATAGGCAGCAAGTCTCTAACACTATCTGGACTTTGCTTGGGGCACGGAATGTCAGTTGTCTATTAATCCAAGGCTGATAACCATACACGCTGTCACATGTATTACCCAGTCGCCTGCCTGAGCCAATTTTAGAGCCATCTGGTAAAGAGTAGCATTTCCACATATGAGAACACTTTCCTTTACTGGACTTTTTTCTACAGTTTGTTCACAGCATTACATACAACTGCACATTTGCAAACCGTAGTGCCAGATAATTTTTGGTGCTTTTATTCACTGAGGATGAAATTCAACCCTGTGCATCGGGCCAGCACAAAGGCTATGCAGTACTTAAGCAACAATTTGACAGCCTGGGCCTTGTGGTGGTTCCTCTGTACCAGGAGGGAACTCCACCTCAGTGTACAATTTTTTTTTGAGCTACTTGGAAGGACAGGGTCCAGAGTGAAACCTGCCTTAAGCAGCGAGCCATGGATCAGTAAATATGGGTTGGCTTTTAGTCAAAGGTTAAAAAACTCTACTGGAAGCCTTGGGAATACTTCAAAGAGGTCACTCAGAATAGGGGTTGATTTCTTGAAGTGGATCTGTAGCGCAGGTGTCACTGGACATATTTTAAGCTTTTCTCACTCTTCTCAATCTTTTTTTTTTTCTAATAAAAATGAAGCTTCCCTACACTTGTTCCATGTCTCCATCTTTAATGCTAAAATCCTAAAACCTAGGACACCCTCCTCTTACACAGATATGCAAGAAATGCATGATAACATTATAAAAATGCTAAATAAAATCATGACCTTTCACCTCCCCATCTTTTGCATTGTTCTTATTGTTCTCTAGGACCTACGTTAGCTATCAACAGTAATATTAAGCATCTCTGACAAACTACAGCTCACCAACTCAAA
Organism: Chelydra serpentina; assembly: GCA_037349315.1. Classification (NCBI taxonomy): domain Eukaryota; kingdom Metazoa; phylum Chordata; order Testudines; family Chelydridae; genus Chelydra; species Chelydra serpentina. The sequence goes on from JBAIAC010000010.1 coordinate 55,478,457, forward strand.
GCTGAGCTGCCACTAGAGAACAGCAGAAAAATGGAGAGTCACAGAGAAGTATTTAATGCTTCTATGAATCAGCCATAATAATCAAACATGGAGTAAGAAATGGTATTTTTATGAAGTAGAAGAAACGAGGTTTTAGATGGCTGGGGAAGTAGACAAGATGGGAAGGGGAGAGAGGGAAATTTTTATTAATGCAGAAATGCATTTGTCATACAAATGGAGATAAGATTGGCAGTGATCTGGGAGTGTGGAAAAAAGAGGAAGTACAGGAAAGTTGCAGTGATGTCATCAGTCTAGTCAGCAGAACAGTTCTTTTATTAAGTAGACTAGTAATTTTGTTGAGAAATAAGTGGCTCAGTGTTATGATTGTCTGAGAAACTACTCTTGTGTTGTAATTACATATACATTTCAAGTTTTTTTTCTGTATAAAGGGATGAGCAAGTCTATCGTGAACTGTATTACAACACCATAGCTTTGATCGTAATAGCCAGATATTTTATACAGCACTGGTGGCCAAACTTCTTAACATGTTGGCTGCATACTGAATAGAATGCAGGCCTCTGTCTACACAATAAGCACAACAGTGTTTTTGTAACCAGTTTGCAAGACTTATCAGACTTGGTTACAACAAATACCGTTGCATTCTGTGCATGCAGCACCTTTTTTCACAGTACAACCATATTTTTGTATCCACAACTTTCATGCTGTCTGACTATATTTGTATCACTGCAACCTGGGAAATTTGGGCAGAAAAGTGCTTTAATAAGGGATACAGTGCCCAGAGGACTTATACCGCAATGGTTACTCTCAGAGAATTAACTGTACTGTTGTGATGGGGTGGACTAGGCCCTGAGGTCCCCTGCTGGAGGCCTCGCAAGCCTACCTCATCCCGCCCCAGAAAAGGGCAGTGGAGAGGGTCCTCCAAGTGAGCTAGAGTGGATGCAGGGGAAACAGCCAATGAGAGGGACTGCAGGGAGCAGCCAATCAGGGCCCAGCAGGGCCATATAAAAGGAGCTGCAGGGTTAGAGAGAGTTCAGTCTGTTAGCAGTGACTGAGAGAGTAAAAGGTGCTTCTGGCTGGCTGGCTGGCGGGCGGGGCTGGACTGGACAGATCAGTCTGCTAGAAGTCTATGAGCAGGGACCGGGGAAGCAAGAGGTGCTCCTGGCTGGTTACAAGGGACAAAGCAGGTAGTTACTGCAGGGACTGGGGGAGCGAGGAAGGAACTTCTGGCTGGCTGCTGGGACTCAACTAGGTCAGGCTATGGGGAAGTGGCCCAGGGAAACAAAGAGCAGTAGTTAGTAAAGGGATGCATCTTGACGCTGCTATACTTAAAGGTGACCAGATGTCCTGATAAAATCGGGACTGTCCCGTTTTTTACCTGTTTGTCCCGCGTCCCGACCGAAGGACGGTCGGGACTCCATTTGTCCCAATATTTCATTTGGGTCCCCCCTCCCTAGCCTCCTTTTTTCCCCCTCCAAACTCACCCAGGACGTCCCAGTGTTGGGCAGAATTTCGGCGGTGGGTACTTCACTCGCTGACGGTCTTCGGCAGGGGGTACATCGGTCTTCGGCGGCAAGACGTATTACCCGCCGCCAATGTGCCGATGACAACTGTCCGTGACTGAAGGACATTCCGCTGAACACTGGGACATCCTGGGTGAGTGTCCCGATATTTTTTACTTCCCATCTGGTCACCCTAGACCTGGAGCAGTGGGTGGGACTGGGTCCTCCCCCCACAACTACTGGTAGGAAGTGGCTACGCTCTAAGGAAGGGAATAAGAACTGTGGCACCCTAGGGGAGGGGTCTGCAGTGGGACTGACTTGGTGAGGAGCTGTGGTCAGCAAACTGACTCCAAGAGGGGTGGCTCAGCAGGAAGGCTGGTGTCACTGAGGACTCCAGTAGAGTCAATGAGTCCCCTGGAATAAGCCCTCGGGGCACTGCTCAGTGCCAGAGTAGGAGCCTTGCAACCTGACTGGACCAAGCGATGGGCCCTGCGATGGGCCCTGTTGGACACATTAAAAACTAAGTCCAGGGAGGGCTGCAGAGAAGGATACACCAACTAAGGGTACCGTGATGGGCCCTGTTGGACTGTTTTAGAATATTGAGCCCAGGGAGGGCTGCAGTACATTGAGACTATTTGGAGTGTGTACCCCAGAAGGGGTTTGTTTGTTTTGCACCTGGACTGAGTCACCAAAGACCTGCTTGACCAAGAGCAGTGGCTGACGGGGCACCATGAGCTGAGGAATCATAGAATATCAGGGTTGGAAGGGACCTTAGTAGGTCATCTAGTCCAACCCCCTGCTCAAAGCAGGACCAATCCCCAATTTTTGCCTCAGATCCCCAAATGGCCCCCTCAAGGATTGAACTCACAACCCTGGGTTTAGCAGGCCAATGCTCAAACCACTGAGCTATCCCTCCTCCCCCCTTGAGGAAAATTGAGGAAAAACTGCAGGTACACATACACTTGACCAGGAAACGCTCGGGAGAGGGGAATGCACCCCATTATAACTGTGCATAGACACAAAGCCTTTTCCCCACACTATTGACCATAATGGGATGGGCCATGTGATCTGTCTTTTGCAAGCCCACAAAAGCCAGCGGATGAAATCCTGATCCATTGAAATCATGGAAGTGTTGATGTCAATGGGGCTGGGACTGAACACAGATTATTTCAAGTTAGCGCTTCTTGTTGTGCTACAGTAGTGCCAGTTCTATGAACAATGTGGGTAATTTAATATGCCATAGATTTGAGCCACTCGTTGGGCTCTGTGGGCAGAGGGATTCCAGAGAGCAGTCGCAGTGTTCTAAATTGCCTCAATATCCTCTCTGCTGAGAGTTTTGATCCTAAGATCTGAATTCTCTGTGTTTATTGAGGAGTTCACATTATTTGGGAGAGTTAAAATAACTATTAGTTGTAAATTGGTCTATTTGCTAAATCATTGTACTACAGTGTTATTCACCACCTCAGTCAATTGCAACAATATAGAATAATGGAATCATAGATCTGTAGGGCTGGAAGGGACCTCAAGAGGTCATCAGTGCAGTCCACTGTGCTGAAGCAGGACCAAATGTACCTAGACTGTCCCCAATTGGTATGTGTCTAACCTGTCCTTAAAAACCTCCAATGACAGAGATTCCACAACCTCCCTTGGAAGCCTACTCCAGTGTTTAACTATCCTTATAGTTGGAAAGATTTTCCATCCTCCATGAGTTCTCAGAGATAATCACTAACAGTTCCAAGATTGCTTCAGGGAGTTCCTCATGTACCATAAGGTGAATTTCATCAGGCCCTACCAACTTCAATACATTTAATTGATCTAAACATTTTTAACCTGTTCCTTCCCTATTTTGGTTTGCATTCCTTCACCCTTGTTGTTAATAGTAATTGTGTTGAGTATCTGGTTACCATTTGCCTTTTTAATGAAGACTGAAGTAAAATAAGCATTAAACATCTCAGCCTTCTTGATGCCATTCATTATTAGCTCTCCTTTCCTGCTAAGTAGAGGACCTACATTTTCCTTCATCTTTCTCTGTCTCCCTGTAGCGAGGGGATGTGGCCTCCCAACCAGAAGGATGGAGGAACAGCTGCCTGGTGGGCAAAGCCAGGACACCCACACTGCTGGAAGCAGAGGAATGGGACAGGAACTGGAAATACAAAAGGGAGGCCCTCTAGATCAGTTGGAGAAGAGCCACCAGAGAAGAAGGATGTCTCCCACCTGCTGCTGGAACTCGGACCCGACAACGGTCACTACAGTACCGAGACTAGGAGGGGCTGGCCAGTCGCCGAAGACATAGGTGCCGACTCTGTGGGTGCGCTGGGGCTGGAGCACCCACCGGGAAAAATTAGTGGGTCTTCTGCACCCACCGGCAGCCAAGCTCCCCTCCCTGCCCCACCTCCGCCTCCTCCCCTGAGCATGCCGTGTCCCCACTCCTCTGCCTACCTCCCAGCACTTGCAAAAGGCGTAGCAAGCTCTGGGAGGGAGTGGGGAGAAGCGGGGATGCAGCACGCTCGGGGTGGAGGCAGGGAAGGGGCGGGGATTTGGGGAAGGAGTCAGAATAGGGGCAGGGAGGGGGCAGACTTGCGGCGGGGACTTTGGGGAAGGGGTTGGAATGAGGGTGGGAGGGGGTGGGGCCACGGGCAAAGGGGGGTCGAGAACCCACCGGCGTGAGCAGAAGTCAGCTCCTATGGCTGGAGTTGCTGAGGGGCTGTTGGGGCTGCCTTTAGGTGTTTACTCCAGCGAGATGAATGAGGAACCTGGGACCCAGAAATCTCCAGAACAGGAGCGTAGGAGGTGGCCCAGGGAAGCCGAATATAGTTCGGCTGTGTTGCTGACTGACAGCCAGCCAGCGTGTTGCGGCTGGATTCCCCAATGACCCAGTGGTGGACCACTCTGCCACTGTTAGGGCCCCGGGCTGGGACCCGGGTGGAATCAGGTGCACCCAGGTCTCTCTACCATCCCACGTAGGGGTGGCAGGCTCCCCACTCTAGTCAAGAGTGCATTTGTCAGTGGTCCGCCAGAGTCAGGACCCCCAGCTGTGAATACCATCGGGTCCTGGTGACTTATTACTGTTTAATGTATCAATTTGTTCCAAAACCTCCTATACTGATGTAACCTACACACCTCCTGGGTGTGGTACTCTGTTCCCTCTAGTGGCACCAAGACCACTTAGAGATTAATGGGTCTGCTCTACAGCCTTAGCTAAGGGCCATGTGGCTTTTAGCTCATGCAGTAGAGGCTCATGCACTAAGCTTCAGGTTCAATCCTGCCCGCCGGCGATTGGGGTCTGTCAGTGTTACACTGACACCTCAATCTGGGACAGTTCCTCAGATCTGTCACCTAAAAAGAATGGCTCAGGTTGGGAATCTCCCTCACATCTTCTGCAGTGAAGACCAATGCAAAGAATTCATTTCACTTCTCGGCATCTGCCTTATCTTTCAGTGCTCCTTTACGCACCTGGATCATCCAGCGTTCACTATAGTTGACTCTGTTTACTCTTGACTACACTTCTGTTCAGAGGCTGCTTCAAAAGAGCATCTGCCCCACCCTGTGAATCTGGTTTTGTTTAGCACAGTTTTAGAACCTGTCTCATTTAGTTGTGGTACTGAAAGTTCCCCACAGCTTCAAGTACTTCTGCAAGATACACTGTTGAGGTGGTTTGGGTTCCTCCACGCTTTGGCTTTTGATGTTTCTTGAAAAAAGTCTGACGAGGAGACAAACGAGTGCCCAGGTGTGTTTAGGTCAGTTATCTTCCTGTATATTGCTCTGAGAGAGGCAGAAATCAAACTCAGGAAGCAGAGGAGACAACCTAACATGGCAGGAAAATCTTAAGCACTGAATGATATCTCATCCTGAGAGAGAAAGCGAGGAAAAAGAACTCAGGAGCTACACCATTGCACAGTTAGCCTTAGTAGTAACATGTGACAAATGTAGTAATGACACATTTTATTCTAATAAGAATCTGACATTGATCAGAATGGACTAGCTGCACCCAGAATGGATGCAGCCGCACCCAGCTCAAGTGCTAATTGTACTCTGCCCAATTACCTTAGTTAAATATTCATAAGCTTGATACTGAGCCTTTGAGTTAAAGGTAGTGGTTCTCTTTACATGGAAAGTAGGTGTGGGAACTCTCTTATCTAGACAGAGAAGCCACAGAGAGCTTTGAACAGACATCTGGCCATGTGTCTGAGGGCTTGTTTACACTTGAAATGCTACAGCTGTACTGCTGAAGTTGCACCACTGTAGCACTTCAGTGTAACTGTAGACAATGCCTACATGAACAGGAGATTCTCCTGTTGGCGTAGCTAATCCCTGAGAGGTGGTAGCAAGGTTGGTGGAAGAATTGTTCCATTGATCTAGCACTGTCTACACTGGGGGTTAGGTCGGCTTAACCATGTTGCTGTGGGGTATGGATTTTTCACACCTGAAAAATGTAGCTATACCAATCTAAGTAGACCAGCCTTAGGTGGCACTTAACACAAAGGGATGGTGGTTAAGACATTGAGGCTGATGTGACCAGGTGCTAGGGTGACCAGGTGTCCGGTTACTACTTATTAACATTTGTTATTCAGTAGGATTTTCCTCATTCACACACTACTATATACACAAAAATGGCAAAAGGCCAACCACCCTATATCTAAGCAAAGATTAGTGTTATTCTGAAGTGTCATATTCTGAAGTCTCTAAAACTTCATTAATTTTATAAAATACTTATTAATATATAATATAATAAATCTAAAGTAGAACCAACAAACTGAATGAAAAAAGGACATTCTATGATGCATTATTCTTGGAGGGGTTATTGCTAGTTTGCACATTAATTTTCAATGGATCTCCTAGTTACCCACATGAATTAGTAGGGATCTACTCTGTGTATTATACATAATGCATTTTCAGACACCTAACCCTTGCCTTTTGTTTGTATAGAATTACACAACCGACACTTTCATCAGTACAAGTTGGCAACATGAAAAGAACAAATATTAGATTTTCTGATGAATTATTCTTTTTATTTATGAACTAGCCGACAGATTATTCAAATAACCTTCCCTTTGAATCAAAGAAATAATTTCCCTAAAGAAAGAGAAGTATTTCCTGGAGTGCTTTGTGTATTACATTTTATTCTAAGCCATATTAAGTTGCTGGCTTGAATTCCAATTTATTGTGTATTACTGTTTGTTGGTTTTGATAAAGTCTTTGGCTTTGGCAACAACCATGGCAAAAACCGAAGGTCGGAGGTGAGCTTAATGGGTAAAGATATCTCTATCACTCTGTTCTCAGGATTCAACTGGAGCCCAAAAAACAATAGTATGATATTGACTGATGAACTTGCTCTTTGCCACTTGCCTGCTTGGCTCCTTTTCCATGTACCAGGACAAATGATATCTTTGTTCTAGGAATTAAGGAGGCTGGAGTCGTTATTTTATATGCAATCAATCACTTGCTCAATTGTTTTGAGATTTTTTTTAAAGGAAAATCATTGACAAACTGTTACACCAGCATCGTGGTTAACAACTCAGTGTAGAATAGAAAAATTCTGGTTATGGTTCTGTGACGGTGTTCCCCATAAAACTTTATGGGGAGATGCTTATAAATGTATATATGTAACTAGAATATGTTTTATGCTACATGTGCCATGTAACATATCTCTGTGAAAGTTATGACCTACTGAATTTATTCCTCCTGTTTGTATGCATGTATCATTGTTGTAGTTGGAGTTATGAAGATTGGTTTTATATTTGCTGGTTTTGTACATAGTCTTTGTAAGTGCATGGGATCATCTTTGGAGCAAAGGATGTGCCTGTTAAGTACGAGCACTTAACAGACAAAAGACGTTGCAGACCCCAATCCACATTGGGGCCGGGTCTGGAATGCAACTGGTTAGGCTGGTTGCCGAAGGGTGCATGGATAGGTGACTTGCCCAGGTGATCCCAAAACTCCATGGTAACAGGATGTTACACAGGGAGGGGGAAAAGACTATAAAAGCCCGGGGGAGACCCTTCCATTTTGTCTTCAGCTGGCTAAAGAAAGAAGCTCTCCACCCCCCCAAGGAGACCTGAAAGAGACTGAACAAAGGACAAAGACATTAGGGGGGTGAGTAATTGCTGGACCCAGGCTAGAAGGAAGATAGCCTGTTTACTGGACCTAGTGAGGTTTTTATCTGTACCCAGGGTGATTAGACATAGAACTGCGTGTTCTATTTTATTTTATTTAGTAATTCATTTTGTTCTGTCTGTCACTACTTGAAATCACTTAAATCCTATTTTCTGTACTTATTAAAATCACTTTTTACTTATTAAGTTTCCTGGAGTACGAGTTGTTACCTGGGGGAAGGCAAACAGCTGTGCATATCTTTCTATCTTTGAAATAGAAGGCGAACTATTTATGAGTTTACCCTGTATAAGCTTTATACAGGGTAAAACGGATGTATTAAGGGTTTAGACCGCTTAGGGAGCTGGGCACCTGGGTGTCAAAGGCAAGAGCGCTTCCAGGAGCCTTACAGTTGTTAGTGGACTTGGCTCGGACCTGGGTCTGTGTTTGTAGCAGATCAGTGGAATCTGGCTCAAAACAGACAGGATTCGGGAGTCCCAAGCTGGAAAAGGCCTGGAAGCAGGGGCAGAAGTAGCCTTGGCACACCAGGTGGCAGCACCAAGCAGGTCTCTGTGGCCCCAACCCGTCACAGGTTCCCATAACCGTAGCTTATATTAATATGATTCTAATTTCTCACTAATTTCCCTTGTGTGACTCCATTAATTTCAATAGTATTATTCCTGAATAATTGTACTATTGTAACTGAAATCTGAATCAAACACATATCCCTAAGTATATTAATGACATCTGAAGACCAACCTCAATAATACAAAACTGTTACATACATATACACACATGGGAGTTGACTGATTCCTGCCAAAAAAATAAAATTCAATTTCTTGACTTTTGTAATTTAAATTACAATCATAACTTTGCTCTATCATGTCTCCATTTAGTTATATAACAAATAGATAAGGTGATTGGACCTGCTTTGTAACTTTTTGGGATGTTTCAGTTGCAAGGTCTTTTTTCTTTTGTTAAATACAGGATTGGGTTCCATGTGAAGAATGAAACCCCAACGTTTTAACTGATATCCAGCCAGGCATTAACAACTGACTTGGCAGTTTTCATATCTAGGTAGCAGTGTTCCAAAAAGGGAACAAAATATCAAAATTTGTAAATATGTTAACAAATGCTTATTAAATAGTAAAAGTTTATCACTCTCTCATCCTGCAAGAAAGCAATCTGATATTTAATTTCACAGTAGCTGTTTTCTATGAAGTTAGCACACTAAAATCTCTCAAAAACAGTGATGCCACAAGTAGAGACATTTTGTTCTACTCCAAAAGTAAGTCTCAAGATGGCTTCTAGAGCAATATTGATTTTATCCCCTGATGATAATGCATGGTTTTGCTGTTTCAAAATGGTGCTGAGCAGAAATCTGTATTTTATCTGTATGTTTCCACAGAAACATATATAGAAATATCCTGTTGAAGACAACATGGGATATGTTGGGTTTTCCATCATTTGCAGTGTAAGTCAGAACTAGATGTAAATGATATGCTACAGCTCACACACAAGTTACGGGCCTCATGCAGAAATTACTGGGTGAATTCTTATGGCCTGCTGTTATGCCAGTGGTCAGACTAGATGATCAAAATAGCTGTTTCTGGCCTTTAAAAAACACACTATGAATCTTAGATATATATTAGTATTATAATAATCTGCTGTTTACTTCTGTTTATGGGAAAGTTAGTTTCTCTGGTGAGCCAGATAGTTTTAAAATAAGTTATGACAAGAAAGGCATTACACAACCTTGACTTGTAATTTAGTAGTTGAAACATAGTTCTCACACTAGACAGACATAATTAGCATCTTTCTTTCCACCAGTTTGTTGGCATGCAGCAATACTTATGACAAATAGATGAGTAACACTACTGGAGAAAATGAACATGAAAAAGAAAATACACTCCCTACTTTCCTTCCTTGGAAAAACTTTACCTTTTTGCAGGAAACAGTGCATGCCAGTTAGTTAATGCACTGGCGTAGGTGAGTGTGTCACTTTACTGTACTATGTTATTTGTTGGCTTATACATATTTAATGAAAATACAATCAAAAAGGGAAAAAAGTCATATGGTCTGTGTGTCTCTATGGAAGATCTCCTCAAGCCACTTCACACACAATCCCAACAGAACTTATTCACAGATGATTACAATGTATAATACTCATTTGCTAATTTGTAAGAGTTCACAACAAGGTGGGTTTTTTTTACAATAAAGTTAAGACTGCATTAAATGTTATATTCCTTCTTTTCCAAAATTGTCATCTCTAATTAAATGTTTTTGATTCCCCCTTACCTTTCTTGACAGTGTTGTTAATGAAGTGATAGATATTGAAATTGCTGAGGGAGTTTGAGAAAACTGGGGATCTGGACATGGTATTGAAGACAGCTGGTTTTCTTGAGCAACATAGTATCTATCTGGTATGTCAGAGTATCTGAAAGGAAAGAAACATTGGGTATTTAATAAATGCTAATAAAATAAAGTCCAGGATATGCTTCCTCTGCTAAATTCTTATACCTGGTCTACATCTAAAACTTAGGTTGACCTATCTAGGTCACCCCAGGATGTGAAAACTACATGACTCAGGTGTGAACTTAAATCAACCTAAGCCCCCATGTAGACATTGCTGGGTTAATGGAAGCTAAGTTGACAGAATTCTTCCACCTCTTGAGAGGGTAGATTTACGACAGAAAAACCCCTTTTGTAGTTATAGCAAGCGTCTACACTACAGCAACATAGCTGCAGCTCTGTCATTGTAGTGCTTGTAGCGTAGACATCATCTCCTTATACAGCCCACTAAAGTAATTTTTGTCCCTGTTAGTGTTTACATCCCTCAGATATTTGTAGATTTCATGCTGTTTTTTAGCCAAGCCAGCGATTTTTATTTAAGTCTTCTAATGTTTTCTCAAAAGCAGTCCCATCAGCCCCTTTTTATTTATTTATTTATTTTGGTTGCTCTTCTTTGAACTTCTTCCAATTCATCAGTGTCTTTCTGGTAATGAGATGCCTACAACTGAATGCAATATTCAGTGGGGGGCAGTCATACCTGAAGAAATATTATCCCCTTGTTCTGTGATACAATCTCTGTGTACACAGCCCAACACTGCACAGGGCTTTTTGGGTCCATCATGTACTGCACATTCTGCTCACCTCATGCCTACAAGTAGTCTCATCAAAAAGTGGGACTATTAAGAGGAAGAGCGTTTGGCCATAGATGAGTATGATGGTATGTCATTTGTGCACATGATCACAAAGTTAAACTAAGAACTCCACAAAGTAAGTAACTCACTTTTGAATATGACAGAATATAAAACACCACAGGCCCACTTTTGCCCACACTTAGGCCTTGGCTACACTTTCACTTTATACCACAATAAAGCCGCCTAGAGCACTCTACCTCACTCCCTGTCCACACTGACAAGGCACGTAGAGCGCTCTGACTCCCTGGCTAGAGCGCTCCTGGTACTCCACCTCCACGAGAAGGATAATGGTTGTTGCGTATTGGCTGAGACGCCCCAGGGTCATTGTGAACAGTTACTGCACTCTGACTGACCTCTGGAAACATCTCATAATCCCCTTAAGCCAAGTGGTCACTCTTCCCTTTGTTGTGAAATCGCTGCAGGAATGCAGAAGTGCCTTTTTGAAGCTCCGTTTCTGACAGCGGTTGCTTATCTGCTTATCTGATCCGACAAACATTTACTGTTTGCTTTGAGTGAGTGAGTGAGTGGCAGGGGGGTGTTGGTGGGGGTTTGAACTTACAAGACAGCGTGCTGACACATTCTCAGCACTCCAAAAAACCCACTCTCTCTCTCCCCCCACATACACACAACACACTCCACCCCCCTAATTTGAAAAGCACGTTGCGGCCACTTGAATGCTGGGATAGCTGCCCATAATGCACCACTCCCAATGCCGCTGCAAGTGCTGCAAATGTGGCCACACCAGTGCGCTTGTAGCTGTCAGTGTGGACAGACTGGAGCACTTTCCGTAGTGCGCTCGCCAAAGGCTGGTTTAACCCAAAGCGCTCTACAGCTGCAAGTGTAGCCATAGCCTTACACCCATACCACTGTCTTGATTTCAAAATTCTGAACCAAGAGGACTTACAAAAATTTCATTTCACAGTCCCCCACTAATGGAGAAATGAGACATTTAAAAAAATTGAAATCCTTGGTTAGCTACATTATAAAAATAGATGATTCCTGTAACATGAGATGCTTTTGTGCATCCTTGGAACCTGGCTAGTGAGGCAGTGCAAGGCACCCTCTTATCCTCCTGTGCGGGAAGAAGGGAAAGAGTTTTGCAGAGTGGTTATCTCCCATCCCTGGGCAGGGCAAGAAGGGACGGAGCCAGCACAGTTGCACTGGGTAATATATGCTGTGCTGTGTCTATACCTGGCAGAGTTTACTTCTTCCTCCTCCTTTCCCTCCCCCAGAGCAGTAGAGGAACTGAGAGGGAGACTGTGATACTTCTGAGTCACAGTCTTCTGCCCAGGTTGCTCCTGGAGCAGTGGAACAATGCCTCTTACTTTGCGCTCACAACAAAGTCACACCTTAGCCCTTGGAGAATAGCAAATCCTGCAATTATGCTGCTTTATCAACATAGTAAAAGCTTCCCTTCCCTAGAGTGACAGATGTGAGAGAGAAGATAGGGTTGTTTCTGAAAACTTTCATCTAATATTTATTCTGTCTTGGATTTTTTTTTAAATAACTCATTTTCTGTAAGTGATGCTGAAGTCAAGAGGCTAAAAACTCCAAGCCTTTATTCCCCTCCTGGCTTGAGTCTTTCAGATATCCCTAATGCAACCATGTATGCTGCTGATGCAGGCTGGAAGGTCAGCAGCACTACAAGGGCTAAGTCCCTGGCTGTGTTGCCAATATTTCCTTAGCCAGCAGTTGTTTTGCAACCTTTCCTCCCCACAACTCCCTGTCACAATGCTCTCCAAAGTGCCAAGAGGGTAGGAGGGCCCCAGGCTGCATTATGTTTTTGTTGGATTTGTGGCAGAATTTTGAAAAAACACACCTGGAGAAACATGCAAGTACTCCTAAACCCACACGCAAACAAACCAACCAAAAAACCCAACAGATACAATAGGGTAATTCCCCATCATCATTGCCCGTTCAGTTTTAGACATGGGTATAGGTAGGTTGGCAGAATTCAATTTTAAAAAAATAATTTTGACTGATAATATTAATGTTTATTTCTAAGCTTTTTTCTATTTTTATCTATTAAATTTTCAGTTGTGGGAAATTATGGGGGGGGAGGGAGTTAGACAATAATTATTTAATGACAGTTGACATTGAGATTCAAAAAATTAAAGGTTTATAGCCATTAAAACACAAATTGTCAACATATGTCAAAATATATAAAGTAAATATCCTTAAATCAAACTTTAAGTTCTCAAGCAGCATTTCTTACTTTGCCTACTGTAAATTTCAATTATAGATGGAAATATTTTTTCGTGGGTGGGTATTGAAATTGACATTTACCAATAAAAATCTAATCCTTTCAAGTGTAGGTATAGGACAAACTGCACTAATATCACTGATTGATGATTTCCTCCTACCAATGGATAATTTTAAGGTGTCTGTGTTGATTTTATACATTCTGACTGAGCTTTTGACACCATTGCCAACGGAGGTACTGTTAACATGCCAAACCAGCTTGATTTCCTTCTTTGACAGGGTAACTGATTTGGTAGATGGGGGAATGCGGTGGACATAATATACCTGGACTTCAGCAAGGCTTTTGACACAGTCCCACATGACATTTTGATAAGTAACCTGGAGAAATGTGGGCTTGGCATAACTACCATTAAGTGGATACATAAATGGTTAAACAACTACAAACAATAGCTATATTAATGGAACGATGTCAGATTGGAAGGAAGTCTCAAGTGGGGTTTCCACAGGGATCTGTTCTGGGTCCGGTGTTGTTTGACATCTTTATTAATGACCTGGATGTAGGTATAGAGAACATCCTGATCAAGTTTGCAGATGACACAGAGCTGGGAGGGGCTGCTAACACTTTGGAGGATAGAGCTAAAATTCAAAGGGATCTTGATAAATTGGAGAACTGGGCTACAGACAACAAAATGAAATTCAACAAAGACAAATGTAAGGTGCTACACTCAGGGAAGAAAAACCAAATGCACAAATATAGAATGGGGGATAACTGGCTTGGCAGCAGCACTGCTGAGAAGATCTGGGAGTTGTGGTGGATCACAGCCTCAACATGAGTCACTGTCAGCAATGCGATGCTGTTGCAAAAAAAGGAAATGCAATTTTAGGTTGCATTAACGGAGGCATAACATGCAAGTCATGGGAGGTGATAGTGCCATTCTACTCGATGCTGATTAGGCCTCAGATGGAGTACGGTAACCCTAACCTTTGGGATAACAAGCCTGGTACATATTAATTTCTTTGTTAAACTGACGAACTCATATAAGCTTGCAGTGTCCAGTGGGCATAACTGGACACTGCAAGATGGAGGTTCCTAGGGTTGTGTCTGGGACCGGAGATATTGTCTAGTGTCATTTGGTTGCAAGTAGCTGGGAGCAGCTTACATGCCAGATGCTGAGCGTGAACAACCCAGGAGTGGGGATTCTCACAGCAGAGCAGGGTAAGGCTGCCTCCCAGAGTCAAGGATTGGAGTGACCTAGCAGATCACCGGTCCAGATAACACCTGAGGGGAACGTCACAAAACGATGTAAAGAAACTGGAAAGGATCCTGAGGCGAGCAACAAAGATGATTAAAGGGATGGAATGCAAGTCATATGAGCAAAGGCTGAAGGGACTGGGTATGTTTAGTTTGGAAAAGAGGAAATTGAGGGGGAACATGGACAGTGTCTTCATATACTTGGAAGGTTGCCATAAAAAAGATGCAGAAAAGTTATTCTCTCTTGCCACAGAGGGCAAGACAAAAGGCAATGGGTTCAAACTACAGCAGAGCAGATTTAGATTAAATCTCAGGAAAAACGTCCTAAGAACAGTAGGACAATGGAACAGACTGCCTCAGGAGGTCATGGAAGCTCCTTCACTGAAGGTTTTCAAAAGGAGGCTGGATCGCCATCTATTTTGGATGGTTTAGACACAACAAATCCTGCATCTTGGCAGGGGGTTAGACTAGATGATCCTTGCGGTCCCTTCAAACCCTAAAATTCTATGATTCTAATATGCCTACAGTCTGCAGCATTTAATTGCTTTAGATTAGCTCCACTACTATATGAGAGAATCCAGAAGTTGATCATGGGCAACTGCTCATCTGGGTGAATGTCTTCTCTTGTAAGGTGCTGGTCTCTCTCCCCATGCCACACAGCCATGGTTTAGATCCTCAGAAATAGTCAAGCTACCTTCCTTTCTTATAAACAGGAGGGAAGCAGCTAGTAGGACATTCTCCCAGAAATCCTCTCAATTCTGGAATACACTTCTTGTCTTGGTCTGTCAAAATCCCAAATGGCTGGGAGAAAAAAAACAGGATTTGCAACATGTCATGAAGGTTACCAAATCCTAGCAGATGTTTGCAAGGCCCATCTATTGTCTCAGACACCCAGGGTGGAGGTTTTTTAATCAGGAGAAATGGGGGGCAAGGTGTTTATAGGAGGGTGAGCAGTTTATTACTTGCTATTACATGTCTGAATATAAGATTGTAAAGTTAATTATACTAAAGGCGCCCAGAGCATGGGATGGGTACTTATCTGAGCCAGGATACTGAGAAGGAGACATCTTGTTGCATAATTAATCAAAATTATAATAAAATAATATCCAATCAATCTTACAGCAGTGGAGCTGGAGGAGAGGCAGAACAGCAAGAAAGGGCTTGGCCGTTAAACCCCAGTAGGCTTAGAACCCCTGACACCAACACCTCAAAAGAAGAGCTCGCTATCTTCTCTTTGCTATGCTGTGGCATGGCTTTGGTGCAAAGCATGAAGAAGCACTCTGTAAAAGGCTTTGAGAGGAGATGCGAAAAGCTTTACAGAGGCAGAAGATTCTGTTTGCCAATAAATTACTACTGAACAACAGAAGAGCTGACAACAGATACAGTGATCACAAGTCATTATATATACATTGAAATGAGAGGTATATAGAGACAATACCCTTTAGCCTGGCAGTTCCAACCTTCCCATAATCACTTTTTTGTTTTGTAAATGTTTAAAAATGAATAAAAAGTATTTAAGAAAATAGAAATGAACACTTAAAAACATTTTAATTCACGTTTTGAAAAGACTGATATATCTTTAGTTAAATGAATATTGAAAACAAAAATACATGGCAAACTGCTCAGTATAAAAAACTGGATTGCTGTTTTACTCATAAATTAATAATGTTTAATAGGCTGGCAACCGTCACAATTTTTATAGCAGTAGATCACCAGTTTATACCACTCGGCCACCTACTGTCTGTTACTTAATAGCACAGTCTTCAGGCTCTGCCCATTAGACCTTTTTTACAGATGTCTAACTCCTGATCTGGATTGATTTTTATGAAACATGAAAGGAAACACACACACAGTTCCTACCCCTACTGCCTCAGGGTTGAATGTAGTTATAATTTGGAAGATATAAGTGAAGCTATTCTGAAATGATACATTTGTAGTGCAACTGACAGATGCTTGCTATACTTATTTGTTTAAGGAAAACTAAGTAAGAGACAGAATTCTAGTTTGTATGATTCCTGATTTTACCATAACTCCAAAGTACAATAATAACAAGCAGTCACAGTAAAGTCTGAACACTCTGTACCAAAACTCTGCCACCTAATGGCCAAATTGTAGATTCATAAATATATAACTTTTTACCTGCATTTTCAAAGAATAAAGGGCCTATGGTCTCATCTCCCTGCCATGGCAGAATTTCCAGTTGGTCACTTGACAGTCTTTTGCCAATGGATCTTACGGGCAAAGATTTTTCTGATATTCAGCCTAAATGTTCTTAATTTTATATTATTATTCTTAGTAATACTCCACTGTGGAACTCTAAATAATTCTTCACCTTGCTTGCTGAACTCTCACTTTTTAAATATTTGTAGGATTTAACCATGTTTCTCATGTAGTGTCCTCATAGCAAACTCTTTACCTTCAATTGCTCCAGCCTCATCTCCCATTTTTCTTGCTCTTCTCTGAATTATCTCCAATTTGTCAGTATCTTTCCGATAATGAGGTGCCCAGAGCTGAACACAAATTTCCAGGGGCAGCAGGGGTGAAAGTAATATTAATCTCTTATCAGTACGGGGGCCCAGCTCCTGACCCCCGGAAGGGGTGAGGCCTCAGGCGGAGGAGGCGGTGCTGGGGTCAGCCTCCCCGAGCCAGCCCATCCGCACTGCCTGGCCTGTGCCGCACAGGCTGGTACTGTCTTCTTATTGGTACGCCGTACTGGCCCACTTTCACCCCTCAGGTGCAGTCACATCAATCTTACATAGAGGACTATTACCTCCTTGCTCTGTTATATGATGGCTTTGTGTACGCAGTTAAAACTCTTTCTGTTGCAATACAAAATTGCAAATTCATCTAATGTGCTGTAAATTGTAAATACGTATGACATAACACCATCACTCCACCTTTTCTTCCCTTTCTATTTCTACTATGTAGACTGTACAAATCTATACAGACTTTCTCATTAGAAAAACCATCCCACTAGATTTCTGTTTATGACTACTCAATCATAATCACCATCCTGTAGTAGCATTTCTAGTTCTTTCTTGTTTCTCCCACATGCTTTACTTTGCTGTACAAATACTTTAGAATATTCATACACTTCTTTAATCTTTGTTTCAGAAGAGCTGCATCTTCTAATATTCGATTATTTGCCAGATTATTTGAGTTAGTCAAGCCTTCCCTTTATCCCCTAGTTTAAAGTTCACCTAACAAACCCTACCAGTTACTATTTTTCAGGAGGCCAGTACCCCTTCTGTGTAAGTAGCAACCATCAAATCCAAAAAAATTCTCATCCCAGAAGTCATTCCAATGTTCTATGTACCCAAACTTTCTTCTCTATATCCTCAGTTATAATTTTTGAATTGCAGTCATATAGACTTGTTATAAAGTTTGCCACTGGGTGGCACATTTACTGGGGTGCAAGATTTATCCAAATACTAAATAAATCCTACCCGTGACCATCATTCCACTTGTACCACAACCATGTGATTCCATTATCTCCGCTTAAGTGTACAATTGAGTTTAGGTGAGGCAGAGATAGTGGGTAGGTGTCTACAGTCAGATTTTTAGTTACTCAACTGCTCTTACAAGTACATCTGGATTTTTTGGTTGTAATTTTCCTACTCGCAATACTGGGGAGAACAAAAGATATTTTAACTGTATAAATAGTCTCTTGTTCTGCCACTCTCGTGTGGGGCTCTACAGCCACAACAGACGCTGCACAACCATCAACTAAACATTCCCCATGGGCGCATATCCATCGTCTCTCGAGACTAATGGACGCCAACAAGTCTCTTGTAATGAAAACTTAATTATTCAAAAGTTTAATCTTTGCAGCTATCTAGAAAGTTTTCTACATTTACTATAATCAAATGACTTGACACAGAAGATATTACAGTTAATTAATACCCAATGTAGGAGTGAAACAAATTTGAGCCCTTTTTGACATTACTACTTATTATGGTAGCATCCAAAGGCCCCAATCAGGGTCAGAGCCCTGTAATATTAGGCACGGTACAAATACATACATAGATATGATCCTCCACCTAAAGAGCTCACTTGTACCTATTCTTCACACTTGCTGAACTAGATCATCATACTCTGGCTGTACTGTGCATAAATCTACACTCAGTATTACCCTTGGATATCATAGTAATAATAATCTTGAAATGTTTATGGTGCTCTGTGTGTTCAAAGCATTGTATGAACAATAATCTTCTCAACCCCTATCCCTCCTCCCTCCCTCTAGGTAGGTGAATATCTCAACATAACATATGGAGAAACTAAGGCAGCAAGGTGAAATAATTTGACCAAGGAGAGAGGAGTCAGGAGTTCTAATTCAAATCTCTCACTCATTCCTGTAACCCAGGCTGCTTCTCCACGTTTATTACAGATCCACAATGATTTGATTATATTTCTAGAAGTACCACCTTTACTACCACAATACCACATAGTAGTACAGCTTTCTTTACTCTTTTCTATCCATGGATCAAGTTATCCCCATATTCAGGGATATATCTGTAGAGATATTTGTGTATCAGTGACATGTCTCATAGACTTTAAGGTCAGAAGTAATGCTCATTTAATTTTTTACCTACATGGACACATTTATGAAATTCTTTCCCTCTGCTGTATTATTTCAGCATTGGGTTTTTTTATTCAAATGGGTATCTGAAAAACTAGTATAATCTGAATTACTTTATTCTTTAAAATCTCCTGTGACCCTCTAAGCTGTGCACGCACACAGATTCTAAACCCTGCGCACATGGCGAAACACTGCGTGCACAAAAATTTGCACAGAAGCACAACAATTTGTATAGAAGACATTTTTTACACACATGGCCTGTCAAAAATTTGCACAGAAGAAATTTTTTTGTGCACACGGCCTGTCAAAAATTAGAGGGAACATTGGCTGTGACTCTAATTATTTTTGCTTAGAGGGAGTCCCAGTTTCAAAAATCATATTCAACTGGGGTATCATTAAATTTGATATGGTACCAAGAGCAATCAGAAAACTCTTTATTTCTTAAAATAAGATACACACCAGAGTGTGGGCAGGTGCTGAGCAAACCTATCACACCACTTTGTCAATGCACCAGAATCCTGATATGCAACGCTCTTTTATTTCAGCGCTCTTCTGAATAGAGATTATGCGATGAGCCAAATTATGTAGTGGTTTTATAACAAGGAAAAACAACGGGTGTTGTACTAACCATCTCAATCTCACATGTGCTAAACCCAACCGAAACCCAAGTCTTTGGAAGAAAAACAATGAGCTTCCTGCCTCAAGAAAATAATTTACAAGACTCTGAAACAGGGAGTGCGACTTTACCCGTAATTTAATTGAGAATTGTACATCACAGCAATTGCAACTAAAGGATCATTACTACTTTTCTGAACGTTAGTAACCTAAACATTTAGGATACTTAGAAAATTATTCCAAATTCACACTAGAGAATTTTAAAATATTCTTTTTCAAGATGCCACTATAAGTAATGGCACCAGTTATAAATCTAGAAATAGAAATCTAGCTTTCAAAAGCTGCCTATTAAGACTCCACTGAGATTTAAGTGGAAAGGAAAACCAATTTATTACAACTGGGCTTTTTCAGTATGAGCAACTGTCCTTTCATTCCAGGAATGGATGGTTAACTTTAAATTATATATTCAATTTTTGAAATATGCAATATTCAGGGTATCATGATAGTAAGCAATATGAGCTATACAGCTTCTCTTTTCTTGTTCCAAGATTTTATAATGGATTGTTTGATTTCAGGTTTCAAATAACTATATATGTCGTTTGCAACCAAAATAGCGTGCATTTTTTGCATTTGCCTGACTTTTACATGTATGGCCATGATATTGGAGTTACAGATGTACAACCAACTGTAGAGTTTTTAGTAAGAATTTGTAAAAAATTATGATAACTTTGGCTTGAGAAACCACTACTTACTCATATATCTATAGTGAGCATTTTTGTCTGAAGATTGTTTGAATTGTACCTTACCATTAACAAGATGACAATACTCTAAAACGCAAAACTTTTGAACAATTTGGGCAGGCCAAGCCCAGAAGCAAGCCTCATGTCCATAGGCACATAAACACTATGTTGTTCTGCATATTTGCTGTTATGTTTATAGCAATTATTTCAATACAATTTCTATTTACCAAGCCTGGATATTGAAGACAAAATTATTATAGAAAATTTCCCATTTTTAAAATGTATTTACATATTTCCCATAGTCTATTGGTTATTTAAAGCTAGACACAATGAGAGTTCCTAAGATAGAGTATGATAGAATAGTGAGTTGGGAAAAATATTGGAAATTATTGGGTGCATGATGGGAGAAAACTCAGGAAACAAACAAACAAAAAAAGCAAAGTTTGATTATATCATATCTGTTCAGCAATGGCCTTTAAGAGCAGGGGCTAGAGAGAAGAAATAAGGAGTTGTAGTCTCCAAAGCTCCACGTTTAATTTGACATTTAAATTGTCATGATTACACTTCAGAAGCAACCCACTGATGTGGATGACTCTGTTCACACTTCTCAGAGCTATTGTTTCAGGCTGTTTGCATACACAAGCAGACATCGGTTTTGAAGGTTATCCTTCTATCCAGAAAGGCCTGAGGCTTTTTTTTTTTTAATTGAAATCTTAGATTATGGAGCATAAGATGGCAGTTACCAGGAAAAAAGTACTAGGATGCTGCAAATTGGCTCAATTGGACCCCTGCTTATAAATGCTTCAGCTAAGAAGAGTCAGAAGATGGCTGCTTGGGCCTCTCATGCCCATATAACAAAGTAGAAAATTCTCCAAAGTTTATATAAGAAAATGGGTCTGTCAGACTGCTGAGCATTTTGTAAAAAGGATTAAAACTCATTTTACTTGATTTCTCTTCTGTCAACTCCTACCACTTTGCTTCCCCACAGGTCAGCGGGGCTCCTGTTCCCTAAATGTATAATTTGCGTGTTCACATTGTTTGTTGCATGCATACTGTGAGAATCCCAGACCAGCGCTAGCCAGGGCCGGCTCTACGCACCAGCCAACAAAGCATGCGCTTGGGGCGGCACTTTTCAAGGGGCAGCAATCCGGCCCTCTTTTTTTCTTTTTTTTTTTTGCTTTGGCAGTTGTGCTCTCGGAGCTTGGGGTGGCAAAAACCCAGAGCTGGCCCTGGCGCTAGCTCCCCCTTCCCCCAGCCACCACCAATTCAGTTTTGAAAGATCTAAAGAAAAATATACTGCAGTTACTTTGGGAAGAAAAACCTTACTGACCTATAAGGCAGAAAGTAGGGGATGGTTTGGAAAAGATAAAAGAGTAAAGGGAAAAAATGAGGGTGAGAATGAGAGATGATGGCTGGGGAAGAGGAACCTAAAAAGGACTAACTTTCTTTTTTAGCAGGTTCACAGCCCAATTTTTTGTAATTTAAAAATCTGAATGTTTCATTAATAAAATCAGTACATAAGAACATAAGAACGGCCATGCTTGGTCAGACCAAAGGTCCATAAAGCCCAGTATCCGGTCCTCTGACAGTGGCCAATGGAAGGTGCCCCAAAGGGAATGAACAAACAGGTTATCATCAAGTGATCCATGACCTGCCACTCAATCCCAGTTTCTGGCAAACAGAGGCTAGGGACACCATTCCTGCCCATCCTGACTAACTGCCATTGATGGACCTATCTTCCATGAATCTATCTAGCTCCTTTTTGAACCCCGTTATAGTATTGGCCTTCACAACACCCTCTGGCAAGGAGTTCCAGAGATTGAGAGTGTGTTGTGTGAAAAAATACCTTCTTGTGTTTGTTTTAATCCTGCTACCTATTAATTTCATTTGGTGGCCCCTGTTCTTGTATTATGAGAAGGAGTAAATAACACTTCCTTATTTACTTTCTCTGTACCACTCATTATTTTATAGACCTCTATCATATCCCCACTTAGTCGCCTCTTTTCCAAGCTGAAAAGTCCCAGTCTTATTAATCTCTCTTCATACGGAAGCCATTCTATATGCCTAATAATTTTTGTTGCCCTTTTCTGAACCTTTTCCAATTCCAATATATCTTTCTTGAGATGGGGCGACCACATCTGCATGCAGTATTCAAGGTGTGGGCATACCATGGATTTATATAGAGGCAATATGATATTTTCTGTCCTATTATCTATCCCTTTCTTGATGATTTCCGACATTCTGTTCGCTTTTTTGACTGCCGCTGCACATTGAGTGGATGATTTCAGAAAACTATCCACAATGACTCCAAGATCTCTTTCTTGAGTGGTAACAGCTAATTTAGACTCCATCATTGTATATGTATAGTTAGGATTATGTTTTCCAATGTGCATTACTTTGCATTTATCAACATTAAATTTCATCTGCCATTTTGTTGCCCAGTCACCCAGTTTTGTGAGATCCTTTTGTAGCTCTTTGCAGTCTTCCTGGGACTTAACTATCTTGAGTAGTTTTGTATCATCTGCAAATTTTGCCACTGTTTACCCCTTTTTCCAGATTGTTTATGAATATGTTAAATAGGACCTGGCCCAGTATAGATTCCTGGGGGACACCACTATTAACCTCTCTCCATTCTGAAAACTGACCATTTATTCCTACCCTTTGTTTCCTATCGTTTAACCAGTTACCATCCACGAGAGGACCTCCCCTCTTATCCCATGACAGCTTATGTTGCTTAAGAGCCTTTGGTGAGAGACCTTGTCAAAGGCTTTCTGAAAATCTAAATACACTATATCCACTGGATCTCCTTTGTCCGCATGCTTGTTGACCCCCTCAAAGAATTCTATTAGATTGGTGAGACATGATTTCCCTTTACAAAAACTATGTTGACTATTTCCCAACAAAGTATGTTCATCTATGTGTCAAACAATTTTGTTCTTTACGATAGTTTCAGCCAATTTGCCCAGTACTGAAGACAGGCTTACTGGCCTGTAGTTGCCAGGGTCACCTCTGGAGCCCTTTTTAAAAATTGGCATCACATTAGCTATCCTCCATTTGGTACAGAAGCTGATTTAAATGATAGGTTAAAGACTACAGTTAGTAGTCCTGCAATTTCACATTTGAGTTCCTTCAGAACTCTTGGGTGAATACCATCAGATCCTGGAGACTTATTACTGTTTAGTTTATCAATTTCTTCCAAAACCTCCTCTCATGACACCTCAATTTGGGACAGTTCCTCAGATCTGTCACCCAAAAAGAATGGCTCAGGTTTGGGAATCTCCCTCACATCCTCAATGGTGAAGACCGATGCAAAGAATTCATTTAGTTTCTCCACAATGACCTTATAATCTTTGAGTGCTCCTTTAGCATCTCGATCGTCCAGTGGCTCCACTGGTTGTTTAGCAGGCTTGCTGCTTCTGATGTATTTAAAAAAAATTTTGCTATTACTTTTGGAGTCTTTGGCTAGCTGTTCTTCAAATTCTTTTTTGGTCTTTCTAATTATATTTTTACACTTAATTTGCCAGAGTTTATGCTCTTTTCTACTTTCTTCATTAGGATTTATCTTCCACTTTTTAAAGGATGCCTTTTTGCCTCTCACTGCTTCTTCTACTTTGTTGTTTAACCACAATTTAAGGATGCTTCCTGTTAACTAAATAATAGCAATATCCTGGATTAATAAACTCTAAGGCATTCAGAAGCATTCAATCTCAGGGACTATTTGTTATAAACATCTCATCCTTCATCTTCAGAGTTTATTCATTCTAGGACACAGTAATTAGCTTCTGAACAGGAAATACCATCAAGTTAATTACGTTAAGTATATGGGATGGAGACTGTGCCAAATGTCTCTAAACTTCAGTTACACAGGAAAGTAAACAGAGGCTTTGCCTTCATGGCAAAAAGAAAAAGTGGGATTTACAGCGAGATGACTATCTTGGTTTAAAGTACTAGTAGATACAAGGCCACTAGCGGCACCAGCTTTTTTGCTGCCCTAGGCGAGGACCCCAGCGGCCAAAGAAGCTACCGCCGAAGTACCGCCGAGGACCCCGGCGGCCGAAGAAGCAGCCGCTGAGGACCCGGCGGTCGCCGAGGGACCTGAAATGCCGCCCCCCAAATCGTGGAGCTCTAGACAACCGCCTAGGGTTGCCTAATGGTAGCGCTGGCCCTGTACAAGGCACAGATATAAACTTTCTCAATATAGCTAGTCGAGGTCAACCTTATAACCCCACCTCTTGTTTATCTCAACTAGCTACACTGAAGTAAAAACTACCTATGTCTCATCTCCACTAGGATTTTACAGTGAGATAGTTATCTTGATGTAAAAACACACCTCTTTTGGGGATGAAGACGAAGCCAGAAGGAACAAAATGACCTATGCCCTCTATAAGAGTTAAACTAGTTCCTTCAGACTCACCCATTCTTTCAATCTGAGCCTATCAGAATTACCTCTGAAACTGAACTACTCGTAAGAAGGAAAGCCCTCTATCTACAGAGACCAAATTCAGATATAGCCCTTCTTGCCGTTGATGTAAAGGTGTCAGTTATAAAACAATAAATTCTCTACGTTGTGTCAAAGTGCATGTTTTGTTTTGTTTGTTTTATATCAGGACTTCTTCCTATGTGAAGTTATGAAATATAGTAATAAGTAATTTCTTTCCTTCTTTAATAATGAATTCCCAAACTACATCCATCTCTGTCAATTTTCAGAGGGTTTTTCCATTGTCCTTGTTCACTTGGGCAAACAAATGCATACTCCAGAATTAACTCATCTTTTCTGTTGCTAGAGGGTTAAGTCACATCTTTCCTAAATGAACCGTTCACTTTGTGAGCGCCTATGCAAAGCATCATCTGTTGTGTAGTGTAGGTATATTTTTTGGCTTAAGACAGACAGATCCACAATTCTGATTTAACAAATTGCAAAATTAGGAATCAAATACATACAGAGATTAATTGAACATACTGGTTATACCTGTCACAACACTATAGGAAGGATATTGCTGTTTAGTAGAGGGTGAAGAAAAGGACTATGAAAATTATACAAAGTATTTAAATTATGAAGAATATCTAAGGGAATTAACTTCTTCTCACTGGCCTGCAGCCATATCACCTTGGGCTATAAGTATGTCTAATCTAATAAGCCCTGTTTGACCCGCTCAGCACTTAGCCAGAAAACCTTGAAGGAAAACCCAACTGGTGAAGGAAGTGGTGTCGGTGACTCATGAGGTGACACATTTCAGTTCTGTGTAATCACTGAATCAATACTCAGGCACGGTGCTAGATGGCATTGTACTGCTGAAGGTACCATCATTCAGACAGTATGTAAAACTAAGATCCTCAACACTTGTGGTCATTAAAAGATCCCATGACATTATTTCACAAAATAGGGTTTTAATCCTGGTATCCTGGCCAAATACCAGTTTGAGTAATTTCAGTCCTTTTACACAGAAAGAAATTCCTACTGTAGTTTTAAATGGATAAGTCATGCTTCCCTTCCTCTCGCAGTAACTACTTTGTAGGGAAACTGAGGCAGTATGGTTGACATGTTCTGTATTTTCCCTTGACATATATCTACCTGTAAAATTCTTTGGGATACATCATGATGAAATATAATTTTTTGTCTCTGAAAGAAGAGCCCTTGAATCTGATCACTAGCTTTTACACTTTTTAAAACTTCTATTTAATTACCTCAATATTAAAAAATAAAAAACGCACATGCAAAGTCAAGGGCTACTCCTTTTGAACACTAGTCTATAATTTTGGAAACAAGGAGTAAATCACACAGGCAGATCTACATCATACTAAGTAAAATAAACAATGTGATATATGCCATCATGTGCCAGCAATGTCCCTCTGCCATGTGCATTGGCCAAACCGGACAGTCTCTATGCAAAAGAATAAATGGACACAAATCTGATATCAGGAATCATAACATTAAAAAACCAGTAGGAGAACACTTCAATCTCTCTGGTCACTCAATAACAGACCTAAAAATGGCAATTCTTCAACAAAAAAATCTTCAAAACCAGACTCCAACGAGAAATTGCAGAACTGGAATTAATTTGCAAATTACCATTAAATTAGGCTTGAATAAAGACTGGGAGTGGCTGGGTCATTACACAAACTTAAAACTATTTCCCCATGCTAAGTTTTCCCCTACTGTTACTCACACCTTCTTGTCAACTGTTTGAAATGGGCCATCCTGATTATCACTACAAAAGTTTTTTTTCTCCTGCTGATAACAGCCCACCTTAATTGATTAGTCTCTTAGAGTTGGTATGGCAACCCCCATCTTTTCATGTTCTCTCTATATATAGATATATCTTCCTACTGTATGTTCCACTCTATGCATCTGATGAAGTGGGTTTTAGCCCACGAAAGCTTATGCCCAAATAAATTTGTTATTGCCACAAGTACTCCTCGTTCTTAATATGGACTAAGTTACCAATAAGGGTTAGTGAAGTAAAATTGAAGAGAAAACTAGACTGATTTCTGAAAGAAGGGATTAAGGAATATGGGGGGAAAAAGCAAGATGAAGTTATGAGCAATCCAAAAGGGACAGATATATTTGGATTTTCTTCCCAAATTTAAGTATGTACATAAATGAACGTGTCATGTTGTCTCTGAAAGTTTTAAAATAGGAATGGAGTGACCAAAAGGGTGTTTCCTCAGGAGTTTGAGACAGGAAGCTATATACTTTTTCACTGAACATTCAATTGGTCTACCATCTCACTGGATTGTCTAACTCAATTTGGATCAGGGACTGTGACTTCTATCTATTTAGGATGACCAGATGTCCCAGTTTTATAGGAACAGTCCCAATATTTGGGGCTTTGTCTTATATAGGTGCCAATTACCTTCACCTGCTGTCCCAATTTTTCACCCATGCTATCTGATCACCCTATATCTATTGCACAGTGATGAGCATGTTGTTAGCATTTAAATGAGATGAGTAATAAAGTAAACATATAAAAAACACCAAAGTATGATCACTAAAAATTTAATCGTTTCAGTTTTTTAAAAGTTCACATACCAACCTTTAGCCTGATACAATTTCAAACAGATGAATTATGAAGCATGAGTTTTACCATTGAAATGTCAATAGAATAAAAAATATAGAGGTAAAGATTGACCACCCTTACAGTCTTCTGAAATGTCTTACTTAGAATGGCTTGTTATGGAGTCACCTGCCAGCAACTCTGTAGTTATCCGCTGCATGCCTTATTCCATTCTACACTCTACTTTAATCCACTTTCAACCTTCTGAAAACATTTTTGAGAGCAATGGACTAGAACCAGATTATCATGGATATCGCTTTGTTATTTGTAATCCCTCTGAGACAATTACATACAACAATTACAGAATAGTTGGAGCAACCCAGAGGCAGCCACTCAGGATCCAGAGGCAAGACATTTTCAGAGCTGGGTCCTAGATTATCGAACAGTACGAGGTCAGAATGCACTTTACTTTGACCACCTTTCAAAGAACAGTCACAACAACAGGAGCCATGATTACTTTAAAAAATAAAAAAGACAACTGATCAATCTCCAGAGAGATGACAGCAAGGGACATTATTGGTTAAGTCTTTACTAACCAGAACCAAAGTATTCAAGAGATTGGCATTCTATCAATAGAATAGAGTAAGCAGAAAATCTATTTTCATTGATTTTCATTCATTGAGAAAATTGCAGAAAATGAACAACAAAAATTGTGAAATGTTAATCAGAATTAAATTTTTTTTAGTATTAATCAGACAAGATGACGTAACAATCCCTTCTGGCCTTATATCTATGACTCAAAGCTGTTATGAGTAACATAGTATAGATTTTGAAATACATTTAACCTGACAACATCCCTTTAAGGCAGCAAATTTCTCCACACAGAACTACCTTTGGAGAGGTCAGCTACAAAACAGACTCTGAAGTCTCTGTTGACTCTGAGAGAGATATCTGAATATATGCAACACAGAATTGTATTTTTTCCAGTGTCCACGTATCCTTTTTTGGAATAGCACTCACTACCCAGGAGGCACAAAACCAGAAGCAGAGCAAACAAAATAGTCTAAGTATTAAACTTATAAAGGTTGTCTTTCAGGAATTAAAGCTTCTTTTAATAATGTTGATGTTCTAGATTAATAAAATGCAGACCTGAAATTTAAAACACTGCAGAACATACACAAGGAAAAGACTCCACTGAAACCCTTTATCGGAACAAAGTTCCATCAGAAGATAACACTCCAATATGAAATGTCACCGAGCTATTACAAATCTCTTTCAGGAGGAAAAAGTAACAGAATCTACTTACATTAGTTGATGAGAAAATACAGTACAATAAAGATACAGGAGCTAATTAATATCTTGGCTTTGCTTATTAGCTAGTCTAATGTCCTAACTCCCGTTTATAGAAACTTATACAAATATTAATGACCATAGATGGGATCATATCCTCCCAAGAATGAAAGTGTGTGTCCTACAGCCCTTATTGATGTGAATAGACCTTCCCTTCTCCTCCATTAAAGATGAGCTACCAGAGCTCATGAAAACTAAATTAATCCTTGATTTATGTAATAAAAGCCCCCACAAATCAGACGACAGCACTTTTAACATAGAAATCTGGAGTTAGCAACTTTTATTTCGCATCAAACCTGCTCTTTTAAAATGTCCTAAATGTAGCCCTCCACAGAAAATTTAATTTTTCCATTATATTATCCCAAGTCCTTCACATTTTCATAAGTATAATATTTATTTGAAAATAAAACGATGAATAGCAAAATCCTCTGTCTGTTAAAATGAAGTATGAGTCTTTTCTTAATATAAAAAGTATAAAAGCAACATAGGCACATGAGTATTATATTAATACACAGATGAGTAAATGGTTTCTTACAGCGTTGCAGTGCTAAAGATAATGAAAGAGAAATGAGATGAAAATAAATTCTTTATGTTCAACTCCTCTGTTTTTAACCCTAATTCTATTTGTTTAGTCATTCTTTTTACAGTTATACTAAGTAAACAATCAAAAGTTGGCTTTAAAAGTAGATTTTTCTATAGAAGCCTTGCCAAACATTCAGGAAACTACCTTTGTTACAAAGATTTTGCCAGTTCCCAGTAAAAGATTGTGAACGTTTAATTAAAGCAGGGCTCCAGTCCACCTTACTTCTCAGATCTCAGACATAAAAGATTGATTATATAATGCCATTGCTGTGGATTATCTTCTTACATTATTGTACAGTGCAAAGTCCCATCTTGAATGCCTGCTTTCTAAACAGGCAAAACTATAGCCAACAATAGAGATGTAAAGTGATTGGCATGAATGGTTTTTTGACATGCCTCTTGTTACTTCCAAAGGTGGGAGGATTTTTCCCGATAAATATTAAATTCTAATTTGATCTGAGTTAAAGGACTATGGAGAGGCATGAGAGAAAGGCTGGCCAATTAGCACCTAGCTAAAAGAAGCGGGTTTTTACCAAGGACTTTGGAGAATGGCAAGGTTCTAGCTGAGTCATAGGTGAGAGGATTATTGCAGGAGTGGGTGGGTGCGATTCTGTGACTTGCATTGTGCAGGAGCTCAGACTAGATGATCATAATGGTCCCTTCTGACCTTAAAGTCTATGAGTCTATGTTGGAGAAGGGAAACTGTTCCAAGCATTGGGAAGCAGCTTGAAAGAGTTACAGAGATGATAGTGAGAGAAGACTGATGTTTCTGAGCGTTAGCAGATCAGCAGGGGTGTTCTTAACAAACAGGAAAGAAAAGGCACTCTGTAGTTTTCCCTAACAATAGATACTAAAGTTTAAAAAAAATTTAAATTAAAATGGTTTTGCAAAAGAGAGCACATTTGTTACTTTTGGAGGAAGGGGAAAGTAACTTTAGAAATGGTGAACTTGTGAAAACACTGTGGGTCAAGATTGTCTTTTGAGGTCTGTGCTTGTGCATTTCTGTCCCTATAGGTTAACCAGAGATAAGGATTTAGTATGAACAGTGAGTCCAACAAGTCATGCAATTAGAATGTAGCAGGCAGGTAAGTGGTGATGAATAAAGATGTTAAGAGGAAGTAATGGTTGAAAAGTATTAATATTTATTTTTTAATATTTGCATTTCAATAGCACTTAGAAACTCCAGTAAGGGATCAGAGCCACATTGTGCTAAGTGCTGTACAAAACTCTTTAAGGGCATGTCTTATGAAGCTGCTCTATGCTGAAAGGAGAGAGCTCTCCCGCTGGTATAATAAAACCACCTCCGCAAGCGGCAGAAGCTTCGTCAGCAGGAGGAGCTCTTCTGCTGACATAGCGCTGTCCATGCTAGCATTTATGTCAGTATAACTTATGTTGCTCAGGGAGGTGGTTTATTCACACCCCTGAGCGACATGAATTCTGCCGACATAAGCTGTAGTGTAGCCATAGCTTAAAAACAAAGACAATCCCTGTTCCAGAAGTGGATAAATCCAATGGAGGGTGGATGGGCAGAAAAAAAAAAAAGACAAGATAACAGTAAAACAAGCAGCAGTCTCAGCACACCAGCTGCCTAACTAGAGCAAAGGCCTTGCCAGTACTGGGAGGCAGCATATGGCAAATAAGAGAGATTTCTAGTGAGAAGTTTCAGTAGTATGAATGAACACCAAAGCCAAGTTGTAGTAGATGAGCAGGCTGGTTGCTTCAGGGAACCTGTAATAGGAAATGTATTGTCATAATCTTTCAAATCAAGTTCACAGGATCCAAACTGGTCTAGATCAATAATGGTCAAAAACACATTGCCATCTCTAGTAGCCATTAAATGTACTGGTGATATCATTCCATTACTAGTAGTGGCCACTGGCAGTCTTGGAAAATTCATGAGCAACCCTGGAGCTCAAAATAACTGATCAAGGGTTAAAGAGAATACCACAATAGAATTGAATGCATATGCAATTCCTTACTTGAACCAATTTGCATGGATTAACAAAATGAACGATGATCTCATCTTCTAAGAAGGGGGAAAGAGAAGTTTTCAGATGCCAAGGAACAAAACAAAAATAAAATCACAGAGAGAGAGCAAAGTTAAATTTTGATCAACAAAAAGCTATCAATATCCAGCAAAAACAAGGAGGAGCCACAAGGACTCCTCGTTGTTTTTGCTGATACAGACTAACACAGCCACCACTCTGAAACGTATCAGTATCCAAGTTATTTTCTAAAATATGTTTCAAAACATATTCCTTTTGTTGAGAAAGGTAAAAAATACATAACAGTGCATTTAGACAATTGTGCAATATTCCACTCGCAAGAAAAAAATGTTTCCTGAATTTCTCCAGACAATCCTCTTATGCCCTGAAGTATAGAATTTTATTTTTCTTATCATAGTTTGCTTGCTACAAATGCTGTAATTAGTAACAAATTATCCAGACATTTTCTAAACCCAGATGGCGTATTTGACTTCATGGATATCTGTGGCAGTGAATTCCACAAGCTGTCTACATACAGTGTGATGTATCTTTTTTTGTTCTAAATTAATTGGCCTTCAGTTTAACTGAGTGACCTGGATGTCACATTAAGGATTCTGTTTAGATTGTAAATATATTCAAAACAATATTATTGGACAAGCTTAAAGAGGAGGGTCTGATCAATTTCCATCATAACTGTAACAGTGTTAGATGCCTCCCAAGTGCCCCCCACCCCATAGCTCTGCAGTACACCGTGTCAGTTTCCCTTCTTCAGGACTCCTCAAACTTCACACACAAGCTTCTCTGTGTTCAGACATGACTCATAATAATAACACCATACAGAACATTCCAGGAGCAGCTAGAGACTTTCTGAAATCACTTTAAGACACAAAAATGCTCTTTTAGAGAGGAAAGCACTTGGTTTATTAACACCACAGTTCAAAACAAAACTGAAAGTCTCAAAATAAAATCTACAAAATTCAATTCAATTCCCTGCTTTTAGCAGGCCACTCCCAGCCTTTCCTAACTGGAATATTCTTCTTTTCTCCCTTGAAATCTCCACTTGGCAGCTCCTCCCAGGCTACTGTCCTGCCTGGCACTTCCGGCCCTGCCTAGCTGAAGCATTCTCTCAGGCCTAAACCCTTCACCCACTCAAGGGTTTCCTGCTCACTATGACTCTTCTCTGCTACAGCTTCCTACTCCATTTCCTCTTCCCCTTTATACAGCCCAGCCACAGGCGCCGACTTCCTGTGGCGCCGGTGGGAGCTCACACCCAGCGTCGGGGGCGGAGCCCCGCCCCCGACGCCGGGCCCCGCCCCCGACGCCAGGTGACGTTGCGGGGCCCTGCCCCCGACGCCAGGCCCCGCCCCCGACACTGGGTGACGTTGCGGGGCCCCGCCCCTGACGCCGGGTGACGTTGCGGGCCCCGCCCCCGCCCCCGACGCAACGTCGCCCAGCGTCGGGGGCGGGACCCCACAACGTCTCCCAGTGCTACGGTAAGATGGCAGCGGGCCCCGGGGTTGGCGGGGAGCTGGCCGCGGGTCCCGGTGTGGGCGGGGAGCTGCCGGTGGGTGCGGAGCACCCACCAATTTTCCCCCGTGGGTGCTCCAGCCCCGGAGCACCCACGAAGTCGGCGCCTATGAGCCCAGCTGACCTCTATCAGGGCCCATGATGATCATTCTGAATATTTCTTGAGATCTAACACTTCTCTCCTTTCAGAGGTAAAGTTGTCTTGGTTTTCTCCACCTCCCATGAAAGTATCATCAAACTCTACCCACCAGGGTTCATCTTCAGGTCTTTCAATTTTATCTACACCTTAAGTGAGACAACCAAAACTGAGTATAACACTCCAGATGATGCTAGCTCATGGACTGTCTACTAGGATTCCAAAGTGAAATCAAAATAGCATTTAAGTCACTGGGAGCTTTGTCATTGACTTCAGTGGGACCAGGATTTCACCCCAAGTATTTTGTTCACAGACGATTCCTTAAATTCAGAGGCCTATCGTGTATTAAAGACGTATAGACTTTTTCAACTAAGGTACAGTAACTGCATTTCTTCACATTTAATTTCTTGTGCCATCATGCTGCCCCATATTCTTTCACTGTATTTAAATCCATCTAGACGTTATCACAATCCTATGTGGCTTTCACATAGTGAAACAACGTATTCTCATCAGCATACAATGAATTTAGAGTTCACTTCCTCTTGAAAAATCATTAATAAAATATAAAACACTGGTCCCAATACCGGGCCTTAGCGGGAACCCAATATTAATCTTTCTCCAGTCTGAAAGACAGCTATATTCACTGTTGGTATGGTGCCAAATTGGTGTGGCCATACTGAATGGTGAGAACATGGCTTGACATGACTGAACTGCAAAAGAGGATTCTGGGAGAAAAATCCTTCTTTTAGCATCAAGCAGATGGCAGAGGTGAAGCTGACTGGCTCCATGCTGCGTGTATGATCAATACTGATCTTTGGGTCAGCAAATATGTCCACTTGAAAGCAAACAACATGTGTAGAACATCTTGAGTGGAGCATGGGCTGACTGGGGCATTTCGACCCTGTTGAAGGACATCACGCAGGGGGCTGAAGTGAATGATTGATAAGGGAGTGAATGCGGGGTAATTTTCGGTTGGCACCACTCTGCAGTCTCCTCCTAAAGTATTAATTAGGTAAAAATTAGTAGCCACATGCTGACTGGGCATGCTTTTAAGACATGTGACTCCTTTGAGGAAAAAAGAGTATAAAAATCAAGCAAATTAAATTACTGTTGGGAATTCCTTAATTGACACTTGAAGATGCTGCTAAACAGAGTAGCCAAAACCCAGTTCCGTGGGCTTGAGCAGGACTGTGACCAGAGGGGTTTCCAGGCAGCCAAGGCCTTGTCTCGAGGGAATCCAGGATAGACCAGAGGGCTGAGGAGACCAGACCTGGAGAGAAGTCATCGTTCATAGAATTGGTAACCACCTCCTCTGTTTGCCAAGCAGGAACTGTGTGAGGCTAGCACAGGGCCTGTTTGTGTATGTTTGTGAAAGAGAGGCTCACTAAGAGGAATGTATAGCTCTTACTGTATAGTTCTTTAATGTCTAACATAAGAGTTATGTGCTTAATGTAACACGCTTTTGTAATTCCGTCTCAAATAAACTGCAGTGTATGCAAGTTAATTACTGTGGACCTTTTTCATTGGTATTACAATAATCTGCTCCACTGGGAGCCATCAAAGATCAATTCAGGGGTAGTAGCCCCCTGGTGCGAACATTTGGTAGCAGAGGATGGTTACTGTCGTGTCCAAGAAAAAAGGGTCTTTAAGCTGAATCAAACTGTTTTCTGAACTAGTGGCCTTTGAGGAGCTTGGTATCCTGAATCAATGGTGTTAACCACCTAATTTAAATATTGTTCTGAATCAGTTCTGACTTATGTTAAGTTTAGCTCGGGGACCAGATTTAGTTACAGTACGCAGACAGGGAAATATATGGTGAGTGGGGTTGTATTGGTCGTTCCTATAGTCAATGATGTTGACAGGGAAGGGTCATCGAACCGGGGGATGAGGGGGACACCCCAAATCCTCTGGGTGTGGTTGATGCATGTTTGTTAAGACAGGTGTTTAAAAGCTTGGGGTCTGATCCATGTCTGGCTGATGCAGTCCCCACACTTCATGAGGAAGTTTTGGACAACTTGCTATTGAGGTACCGAAAGGGTTACACTCCCAAGAAAGCCCAAACAGAAGCACATGTCATCTGTGCTATGTATTGTGCTGTAGATAAGCTTGTAAAGGAGCGCGCTGTTGTGCAAGAAAGTTTGGAACAAGAATTGGAACAACTAAAATTGCAGAACGAAAGCCTGAAACATGACTTGCAGACTGCTGTAGCACAAAATGTAACCAAGGGTCAGCAGATAACAGCTTTAACCCATACACGTCTGAAAAGAATAAATATACAGGGGGAAGATGAAGAGGAGCCCCTTCCAGGGCAGCCCAGCCAGTAGTGATAGCAAAAATGCCTCAGCCTTCACGGCAAATACTAGAGGCAGTAAATTGTCCTCTGACTGAAACTAAAAAACAGGCATTGGCTAAACAAATGGACACTTTGACTAAGAGCCATTAAAGATCCATTCAGGGTAGTAGCCTCCTAATGCCAACATTCACCATTATTTAGCCAGATTTTGAAACCCCCCAAGACTTCACTCCCAAGCATCAGTAAACAGAATAAAGCAAAAGAGAAACTCTTCAAGAGTCTCAGCGCTCACAGTCTAAAAATTACATGGGAAGCAGAGGTAACCAAAGAAGTTGGAACAATTCAGGCCAGTGATGGCAGGTGAGAATTACAAAGTCAAACAACACTGTTTATATCTGCTGAACTAGCTTTTAGTGCACAACAAGACTTTGCTTCTTATTTTAAGGTTATTTTTTCTTAATAGTCTTATCAGTGAGTTTATCAGAAGCTTTTTTAAAATCCAAAGGGGACATTTTAATGTATAGCTTGGTGTCCAGAACATGAAATAAAGTTCAAGGATTTGAAGCATGTATTGACATCAGCAGTAATACTGTAATTATTTGAGTCAATGTAAGAGAGCAAGATCTCCACAGAGGCTTCAAAAGCAGGGTTGTAAGTTATAGCTACACAGACATGGAAAAAATGGCTCACTGCAAAGTATGTTACAAAAGCTATGACAATGGCAACAAAAACATATTTGCACATTGATAGTGATGCTAGACCCTGTATGTTGGGGTGCAAAGCTTAAATGACAACCACTAATTGCAATGTGCAAAAAAACTTGGAGAACCATGTAAAGGTAAATATACAGAAAGATCCTAGAGTTCCAGTCAAGACATTACCTAGTAATTGCAAACAAGCTGTTTGAAGCAGATGCTTCATCGCATGTCATCTAAATATATGATGTAGAAGAAGCAGTAACAGTACATGTAAACATGATAAAAATGTCATGTACCGCATCACTCAGTAAAAACCTTAAAAAGAGAAACATCTAAAATCAAAATACAAATAATAATATAAACTATAAGTAAATAATCCCTTCCAACCTACATGTTCCATATTATTTACGTGTGTGGGTATGTATGTGTATATACATACATAGATATATACACACACACACACGCTCACTCTTCCACCAATATCCATCTGTGACCAACCCTTCTTTTTGAATTAGTCATTCCAAGTTGTGCTATTCATATAGTCTTTCTACCATTTTATTTCTCATCACTCAGAAAACTATTTTTGTACATTCATACACTCTGTTAGTATTCCCCAAATCACTGAAAGGTAGGGATGTGTGTGTGTGTGTATACACACATACATATATACACATACATACATACATACACACACACACACACACGTGATTTTGGGAATACTAACAGAGTGTATGAATGTACAAAAATAGATTTCTGAGTGATGAGAAATAAAATGGCAGAAAGAATATATGAACGGCACAACTTGGAATGACTAATTCAAAAAGAAGTGTTGGTCACAGATGGATATTGGTGGAAGAGTGGGGATGTGCGTAATCTACCTTACATTCAGAGTTTCACAGCAGAAAGAACATATTATACCTTAAACAGCCTATAGTTTCATGGGAAAAGTCAGAATTGATTTTTATCTTCAGAAAGTAATGAGCACCTGATTATAATTAAGGCTGCGAGTCTCTCACAGAGGTCACAGAAGTCATGGATTCCGTGACTTTCCCTGACCTCCGTGACTTCTGCAGCGGCTGGTGTTGGCCCAGGGGCTGCCTGAACTGGACAGCCCCTGGGCCAGCAGCAGCAGTTTGAGTGTGTGGGAGGGGGATCAGGGCTGGGGTTTGGGGGGGGGCATTTACCTGGGGTGTGTGGTGGGGGCCGCCCTGCAGCTCCTAGGTGGTGGGGGCCTCCGCACCGCGTGCTGCTGGCGCCTGCAGGCCCCGCCCCCGCAGCGTCCATTGGCTGTAGTTCCTGGCCAATGGGAGTTGCGGCAGCCAGTGGTTGTGGCAGGAGCGGCGGAGGAGCCCCAGCCCTGGCCCCTGCCTCCGCCGCCTAGGAGCTGCAGGGACGTGGAGCTGGGTAGGGAGCCCCTCCAATCCTCCCTCCCCCAGTACCAGTGGGGGTCCCAGGCTGCACGCTGCGGCCCAGCTCCCTCTCCTGTATCAGAGGTGGTCCCGGGTCACCTCAACCCCAACCCCCAGCACCTGCGGTGTCTCCGGACCGCCGCCCCAGAGCACCCCCGCCCAAGTTTTAGTCATGGTGGGTATTTTTAGTAAAAGTAATGGACAGGTCACAGGCCTGTGAATTTTTATTTACAGCCCGTGACCTGTTCATGACTTTTACTAAAAATACCCACGACTAAAATGTAGCCTTAATTATAATCAACTATTTGAGCAACTTTCCAGAGGTAATAACACTTAAATGTACCACAGCTTCGACTGTGGTCAGGCATGTTAACTACATGTCTGTAAGTCATGGAATTCTAAGTACCATAGTAATGAACAGTAGACCACAGTTCAGTGAAAATCATTGTAGAATTTCTATATAACATACCTATTCATACTTAGTTACAGATATGAGATATACCAAAGGTTGACAAATAACTCTGATAGGCCGCAGGTATAATAGGCCAGGGGAGACTAAGCCTCCCCTAAGCCAAGCTCTGGCCCCACCCGTGCTGCAACCTCTCCCCCATGCTGGTGCCCAAGCCAGCGGGAACTCAGTTCCACCGGAAGCTGGTGGCCTGGCACTGGGGCCGATGCTGAGGCCAACCAGCAACCTGGCACTGGCGGGGGCTTGGCGCTGGGGGCGGCCCAACAATGCAGGGCTGGTGCGAGCCGGGGGCCTGGGGCAGTTCGGCTGGGGCTCTTCTGGCTATGGGGGTGGGGGGGGGAGGCAGGCGCTCGGGGCTCTGGTGGATGGGAGTCAGCACATTGAACTTCCATTGAAAATAACAATAAGGCTCACCAATTCTAATAGTTCCTCTGCACAATTCTCACCCCTGCTGTGAAATTATATAGACATGAACCTTCTCTCCTAGTCTCCAGCAAAGCACACGTATTTCTCAAGTGGACAGAGTGCAATATTGACTTTCAAGCAGGTCAATTTGCATTCCACTTTTCTCAAAGTCATAAACACAAGGCACAAGACAGGCCAAATAATGAAACTGACACACTGAGGGAGTAATTTGAATATTACAATGCCACTATTATTTTTCATAGGAAAGTAAAAATCCATAAAAACCAAAACATGAGGCATACAATAGGATTATTTTCTATATACCTCTGATCCACACTATAAATAATAATTAAACCCTCCTGATAATCTATAGGGATTTTGTTGTTGTTTGTTTTTTAATCAGATTTTTGGTGGTAGCTTTCATTTTCTTAAAACATTACTAGATATGGGCCCAAATATGGGATATGTTGAGTGTCTCATTGAAGGTGTTGAGCATTCCCAATCCCCAGTGAATGAGACAGGAATTGTAACATTCACCACAGAGTATTGGGTCAATAAGCAGGAACTACATGGCTTATTTCACATAAACAGACTTGTCATCAGTAAATAACTGGCTTATCAACTCCATTGTTTACAAAAGTATTTCTGCTTTTGGGAGTTTAGTATAGTTCTGTACCTCTTGCCTCCCCCCTAATCCCCCCACCTAGTATCATACATATCTTTTTAAATTATACAAAGATGACAAAACCTGATAAAATGGTGGCTGATAAAAACAAGACATTTAAATAAAATGTTGTGCTTACTTAGAGTTTGGCTTGTGAAAGATGCCAGATTAACAGCCCTGAATACCAAAATTATTATTAAATATTATTTGTATTACAATATTATGTAGAGGCCTCGGTCAAAACTGGGGCTCCATTGTGGTACACATTCTACAGACACAGAGTAAGAGACAGTCTGAGGAGCTTACAATTTAAATAGACCAGACAGAGAAAACGTGGCAGGAAGGAAGTATTATTACCCCCAATTAGCAGAAGACAGAGAAAATTGTTTTCCATGGAATAAGCTACTGGATCCATGCCCAAACCCTGGGGATCCCATGACAGTAACCTGATAGCTGGGCATGTTGAACTTCCATGGAAAGTAACAATAAGGCTGACTAGTTTTAACAATGTCACTGCACAATTCTCACCTCTTCTATGTAATAAATATAAACAAGTTCTTGGTCTCCAGCAAAGCACACAAATAGTCTTTGAGTGGATATTGACTTTCAAGCAGGTCAATTTCCATTTATCTTCCAGATTTTTTGTTTGAGCTTCTGCACTTAACTATGGAAGGGTCATAAACAAGATACATAATAGCCATTTTTTCAAGGGCAGCCTAAAACAAATAATTATGTCACCAAAAAAAAAAAAAAATTCTTAACGATTTGCTGGAACGCAACCAGTGAGTTAGGGTGGACCATAAAAACAAGGCCTCAACTTCTAAGATAGAGGTGGCCATGTAATATATGCACTGATAATATTTTTAATTACACTTCCTGTGTACTAAAGATCATTTTGTTTTGGCCTCATGAAATACGTACTATACTGTTCCAACATTCCATGCATACGCTCTGTTGCGTGTATTACAGGTTATTCATTAAATGACTCAGTCAATGGCACAGGATTCCCAGCCAGGTGTAAAATAACCCCTCGGCACTGGTGGTTACTGTATTTCTCTTTAGCGTCAGTGGGATGCACACTATGAAATCCCAAATCCCAGCAAGAACATTAAAACAATGGAAAACCAATACTATGCCACCAAAAGCTGCTCCAGAAGAAAATACACCCTGCAGGGAAGCTAGAATAGAGAAAGTTAGACCATCCTTAGTAGAGACTCCAACCGCTTTCAGATAATGGGCAAAAATGGCTCTTGATGACAAGCATTACAGAACCATATTGTCCTTCTTGATTTTGACTACAAATTCATTGACTCCAAGGCTAGAAGAAACCACTAAGATCATGTCTAATCTCTTGTATACAAAGGCCATAAAGTTTTCCCCAGAAACTGAATTAAAGCATACCTTATAGAAAGATATCTAATTTTGTCTCAAAGATTCCAAGTGATGATGAGTCCACCAATGTTCACTCTAATTTTCTCCACCCATGTGCGGAATGAATTTTGTTATGTGCACCAATATGGAGGTGATGTGTGACTGAACCCCTGGGGCCGAGAGGTTCAGGGTGTTGGAGGGGGCTCAGAGCTGGGGAAGAGGGTTGGGGTGCGGGGGGGTGGGTGAGGGCTCCAGCTGGGGGTCCAGGCTCTGGAGTGGGGCCAGGGATGAGGGTTTTGGGGTGCTGTAGGGCTCCCCAGGACTATGGTAGAGAGAGAGGACTCCCCCCCAGTTCGCTCTCCCCACAGAAGCACCTGGGCTGGGTCAGGGCCAGGGTGGAGTATGTTCCCCCACCGCGGCAGGTTTGGGGCTGGGGAGAGTCGGGGGAGGGGCGCCTGTGCCCCAGCCATGGCAGATTTTCCACCTCATAGTTGATGCTGAAAACAAGATGTATATCCTTTGCAGTACTCTGAAGAGAGATACTGAATCTAAAGAAGATGATGATGCATCTGACACAACCAGGTTGAAGGAATGACAGCCACAATGCAAGAAGAAAGCTCTTGGATTCAATGCAAGAATCCTTGCCTGGACATGACCGTTTCTTCCCTTCATGTTCATGCCGTTGTCGTAGCCTTGGCTGCAACAGTCCTGAAGCTTTATTTTATTCTTATTCAAAACGTTCATAAACAGTTCTGTCAGGCCTTTTCCAGTAGAGTCGTCCAGACTGGAAACAGATAAAGTGTTCCCTTACTTAGGCCTGGTCTACACTAGGAGTTTATGTCGAATTTAGCAGCGTTAAATCGAATTAACGATGCACCCGTCCACACAACGAAGCTATTTATTTCGACATAAAGGGCTCTTTAAATCGATTTCTGTACTCCTCCCCGACGAGGGGAGTTGCGCTAAATTCGACATGGCCATGTCGAATTAGGGTTAGTGTGGACGGTATTCGAATCTAATAGCTCCGGGAGCTATCCCACAGTGCACCACTCTGTGGACACTCTGGACAGCAGTCCGAGCTTGGAGGCTCTGCCCAGCCACACAGGAAAAGACCCGGGAACATTTGAATTCCTTTTCCTGTTTGGCCAGTTTGAATTTCATTTCCTGTTTGGACATCGTGGCGAGCTCAGCAGCACTGGCAACGATGCAGAGCTCTCCAGCAGAGGTGACCATGCAATCCCAGAAGAGAAAGAGGGCTCCAGCATGGACTGATTGGGAGGTGTTAGATCTGATAGCTGTATGGGGAGATGAATCCGTGCTATCAGAGCTACGGTCGAAAAAACGGAATGCGAAAATTTACAAAAAAATATCCAAGGCCATGACGGACAGAGGGTACAGCCGGGATGCAACGCAGTGCCGCGTGAAAATCAAGGAGCTGAGACAAGCATACCAGAAGACCAAAGAGTCCAACGGGCGCTCCAGGTCTCAGCCCCAGACATGCCGTTTCTATGCGGCACGACATGCAATCCTAGGTGGGGCTGCCACCACTACCCCACCCCTGTCCATGGACTCTGACGATGGGGTTTTCTCAACGGCCGCTTCCTTGGAGGTTTTCGTGGACGGGGAAGATGATGAAGGAGATGAGGAGGACGAGGCAGTCGACAGCACTTTCAACGCTGATTTCCCCGACAGCCAGGATCTCTTCATTACCCTGACGGAGATCCCCTACCAACCCTCCCAAGGTGGTAACCCAGACCGTGAATCAGGGGAAGGATCAGTAGGTGAGTGTTTTAAACATATCTTTTGAATAGAATAGACATGGTATTTTAGTAATGGGTTTTTAATGATTAATTTGACCTAGGCGCTCTAGCTGCATTTGTGGCCAGTGCAGCTACTGGAAAAGTCTGTTAACATGTGTGGGGATAGAGCAGAAATCCTCCTGGGACATCTCCATGAAGCTCTCCTGGAGGTACAGTGAAAGCCTTTGCAGAAGGTTTCTGGGGAGAGCGGCCTTATTGCGTCCTCCATGGTAGGAAACTTTACCATGCCAGGCCAGTAGCAGGTACTCCGGTATCATTGCCTAACAAAGCATGGAGGCATATGGCCCCGGTGTTTGCTGGCATTCACGCAGCATACGGTCTTTCTCTGTCTGCGTAATCCTCATCAGAGTGATATCAGTCATGGTGACCTGGTTGGAAGTAGGTGAATTTTTTTATGGGGACTGTTTGCCTGTTCCTTTAAAAAAATCTACCCGGCGGTTTCCAGCCACGCGGTGGGGGCGAAGAGGGGGAATGTTCCTGCTGGCCGGTTCGCCGGCAGCATGCAGGGATCATTCCCGGGAACAGCCACGCGGTGGGGGGGGAAGGGGGACAGTTCCTGCTGGCCGGTTCGCTGGCAGCATGCAGGGATCGTTCCCGGGAACAGCCACGCGGTGGGGGCGAAGAGGGGGAATGTTCCTGCTGGCCGGTTCGCCGGCAGCATGCAGGGATCATTCCCGGGAACAGCCACGCGGTGGGGGGGGAAGGGGGACAGTTCCTGCTGGCCGGTTCGCTGGCAGCATGCAGGGATCGTTCCCGGGAACAGCCACGCGGTGGGTGGGGGGAAAGGGGACAGTTCATGCTGGGCGGTTCGCTGGCAGCATGCAGGGATCGTTCCCGGGAACAGCCACATGGTTGGGGGGAAGGGGGACAGTTCCTGCTGGCCGGTTCGCCGGCAGCATGCAGGGATCGTTCCCGGTAACAGCCACGTGGTGGGGGCGAGGAGGGGGGACGTTCCTGCTGGCTGGTTCGCCGGCAGCATGCAGGGATCGTTCCCGGGAACAGCCACGCAGTGTGGGGGGAAGGGGGACAGTTCATGCTGGGCGGTTCGCCGACAGCATGCAGGGATCGTTCCCGGGAACAGCCACGCAGTGTGGGGGGAAGGGGGACAGTTCCTGCTGGGCGGTTCGCTGGCAGCATGCAGGGATCGTTCCCGGTAACAGCCACGTGGTGGGGGCGAGGAGGGGGGACGTTCCTGCTGGCTGGTTCGCCGGCAGCATGCAGGGATCGTTCCCGGGAACAGCCACGCAGTGTGGGGGGAAAGGGGACAGTTCATGCTGGGCGGTTCGCTGGCAGCATGCAGGGATCGTTCCCGGGAACAGCCACGCAGTGTGGGGGGAAGGGGGACAGTTCCTGCTAGACGGTTCGCCGGCAGCATGCAGGGACCGTTCCCGGGAACAGCCAAGCGTTGAGGTGAAGGCTAAACCGACCATCCGAGAGAATGGGATGGCTGGTGTTACTGTGGTTTCTGCAGCTGCACGTTAACATGCACAGCGCAGCAGTAACTGGCCAACCCTAGGAGCTCTGCTTGGAACGGGAAAGGAGGGCGCTGCTGTAAGTTAAGCTTTCAGCAGCCAAAAGTCTACGGCTTACCATGGCTGCCTGCTAGCCGAATTCCGTTGTCCGTCCCCGCTTGTGTGATCTGCATACCAAGACCCCAGGCAGTCAATATAAAGAATAAAAATGCGACCTTGTACTGAAAGCACATGTGATAGGTAGTGTGCATGGTCTTGTTCACAGGAGAAGACTATAATCATTGTTCTGGAAAATGTATCTTTGTAAAGAATTCACTCCCTTTTTTTCATCCCACAGCTGCAAGTGTCTCTCGGGTTCCCCCGGCATCTCCCTCCCAAAGGCTGGCGGCGAAAGAAACGAACATGGGACGAGATGTTCTCCGAACTCATGCACTGCTCCCCCACTGAGGCAGCACAGCAGAGTCCGTGGAGAGAGAACATGTCGCAAGCATCCAGCGAACGGGAGGAGAGGATGGAAGCTCGTGAGGACAGGTGGCTGCTGGAAGACCAGCGGGTGACTGAGACGCTGCTTGGGCTAATGCAGGAGCAAACGGACACGCTCCGGCGCCTTGTGGATGTTCTGCAGGACCGGAGGCAGGAGGACAGAGCCCCGCTGCAGCAGATCTCTAACCGCCCTCCCCCACCACAAAGTCCCATAACCCCCTCACCCAAAGTCCCAAAAAGGAGGGGTGGCATGGTCCGTGGAAACAACCAGTCCACCCCTGCAGACTGCTCAAGTAGCAGAAGGCTGTCATTCCCCAAGTTTTGATATGTCTTTTCCTTCCCTCCAACCGCACCCCACCCTAGCCTCCATCCCAGTCTCCTCCCTTTACTGAAAAATCCTTAATAAAAAAGACAGTTTTCTTGCACAATGTTTCCTTTATTTTCTTTTTAAAGGTGTGTTTGAAGGTGGGGAAGGGGGTTGGTAATTGGAGAGGATAGGCAATATTAACAGGGTAAAGACACGGGGGCAGGTTCACCTCCTGTTTACACAAACATAAGAGTCACTGGTTACCCTGGTCAGTCCGGAAGCTAGCTTTCAAAGCTTCCCGGATGCGCAGCGCGTCCCGCTGGGATCTTCTAATCGCCCGGGTGTCTGGCTGTGCGTAATCAGCGGCCAGGCGATTTGCCTCAACTTCCCACCCCACCATAAACGTCTCCCCCTTGCTCTCACAGAGATTGTGGAGCACACAGCAAGCTGCAATCACAATGGGGATATTTGTTTCGCTGAGATCTGAGCGAGTAAGTAAGCTTCTCCAGCGAGCTTTCAAACGTCCGAAAGCACACTCCACCACCATTCTGCACTTGCTCAGGCTGTAGTTGAACAGCTCCTTTTCAGTGTCCAGGGCACCTGTGTACGGCTTCATGAGCCAGGGCATTAGTGGGTAGGCTGGGTCCCCAAGGATCACTATAGGCATCTCCAGATCCCCAACAGTTATTTTCTGGTCCGGGAAGTAAATACCTTCCTGCAGCCGTCTAAACAGACCAGAGTTCCTGAAAACGCGAGCATCATGAACCTTTCCCGGCCATCCGACGTTGATGTTGGTAAAACGTCCCTTATG
This sequence comes from Chelydra serpentina, assembly GCA_037349315.1. Taxonomy (NCBI): domain Eukaryota; kingdom Metazoa; phylum Chordata; order Testudines; family Chelydridae; genus Chelydra; species Chelydra serpentina. The sequence goes on from JBAIAC010000010.1 coordinate 55,523,414, forward strand.
ATCCACCAGTGTTTGCAGCACCATTGAAAAGTAGCCCTTTCGGTTAATATACTGGCTGCCCTGGTGGTCCGGTCCCAGGATAGGGATGTGCGTTCCGTCTACAGCCCCACCGCAGTTTGGGAATCCCATCGCAGCGAAGCCATCTATTATCACCTGCATGTTTCCCAGGGTCACTACCTTTGACAGCAGCAGCTCCACGATTGCGTTGGCTACTTGCATCACAGCAACCCCCATGGTAGATTTGCCCACTCCAAACTGATTCGTGACTGACCGGTAGCTGTCTGGCGTTGCAAGCTTCCAGAGGGCTATGGCCACTCGCTTCTGGACTGTCAGGGCTGCTCGCATCCTGGAGTTCTGGCGTTTCAGGGCAGGGGACAGCAACTCAAAGTTCCAGGAAAGTGCTCTTACGCATTCGAAAGTTTCGCAGCCACTGTGATTCATCCCAGACCTGCAGCAGTATGCGGTCCCACCAATCCGTGCTTGTTTCCTGGGCCCAGAATCGCCATTCCACAGCATCAACATGACCCAGTGCCACCATGATGTCCACGTTGCGGGGTCCCGTGCTTTGAGAGAGGTCTGTGCCCCTCTCATCGTCACTGTCCTCACCGCGCTGCCATAGCCTCCTCACCCGATTTCTCAGCATCTGCCCCTGAATAAGGCGCGAGGTGTTGACAACGGCCATGTCATAAATGAAGGGAAGGGGGAGAGGGTCTGATGCAGTGCTATAAAATCCTCTTACCAGTAAAGGGTTAAGAAATACAGGTAGCCAGACTGACACCTGACCTGGCTGGCATCTGACCAATAAGGGGACAAGATACTTTCAAATCTTGGGAGGGGGAAGGCTTTGTGTGTGGCTCTTTGTCTGAGCCAGAGTGATCTTGGAAGACAGAAAGAACCTACAGAAAATCAGTCTCCTCACCAGTACTCACTTTTCTAAAGTAAGTTTAGATAGCACAGCGAGTAGATTTCTGTTTATTTTGCTTGGTGTGTTCCCTGTGTTGGAGGGGGGGGGGGGTGTTATTCCTGTTTTTTCTGTAGCTTTAAGTTTTGCCAGAGGGGGAATCCCTCTGAGTTTGGAAATTGAGTACCCTGTAATTAGTTACCATCCTGATTTTACAGAAATGATTTTGCCTTCTTTGTTTTAATAAAATCCTTCTTTTAAGAAGCTGACTGTTTTCTATGGTGTTAAAACCCAGGGGGTGGGTTTTTAGATCACTGTGTAACCAATTGGTTGGGAGATTGTTCTCAAGCTTCCCAGGAAAGGGGGTGTACGGGCTTGAGGGGATATTTGGGGGGGAGGGAAGTTCAAGTGATTCCTTTCCTGGATTCCTGTTAGACACTTGATGGTGGCAGCGAAAGAAGCATTTCTCAGGGTGCAGGGAATTTTGTACCTTGGGGGTTTTAACCTAAGCTGGTAGAAATAAGCTTAGGGGCTCTTCATGCCGGTCCCCACATCTTTACCCTAGAGTTTAGAGTGGGGAGGGAACCCTGACAGGCCATAACTGCGGCAATGATCGCAGTGGGCTCCATGCTCGCGGTGCTGTGGTGTCCGCGCTGTCAATCAATGGAAAAGGGCGTGAAATGATTGCCAGCCGCCGCTTTCACGGGGGGAGGGGGAGAGTAAGGGTTGAATGACAACAGTTACCCAAAACCACCCACGATACATTTTTTGCCCCATCAGGCATTGGGGGGCTTGACCCAGAATTCCAATGGGCAGCGGAGACTGCGGGGACTGTGGGATAGCTACCCACAGTGCACCGCTTGGAATGTCGACGCTTGCCCCGTTACTGTGGACTCACAAAGTCGAATTACTGTGCTTAGTGTGGACACACGTTCGACTTTGTAATATCGGTTTCAAAAAATCGGTTTAAGTAAAATCGAACTACTCTCGTAGTGTAGACATACCCTTAGATACAGCCATCCTCGTCATCAATAAATCTTACTGTAAATGACATCTTTTCACTGTGACTAATGTCGGGACTGCAGTCCATTATTACAACGTAGTACTTCACTTTGCCAAGCCTCATCGATATGTTATCAAACACATTCTTTGCCATAAAATCAATCAATTCGTTTTGAATTGTTTTGTTGCAGCGATGATCCATAGCTTCTTTATGAACCACTCGATGTAGGTGCTCACATATGACATCGTCATATTTTCCAAGGAGCTCCACCAAACGGAGGACATTATCGTTATGTTCAGGGAACAATTTATCCAATGAGCCCAAGAAAGCCCAACTATTCTTTGCAAGGAAAAGGGTAATTGAGAACAGATGCTCAAGCACAGTCTTTCTTGTTGCCAAGAAGGCTAATGGCATTTTGGGCTGTATAAGTAGGGGCATTGCCAGCAGATCGAGGGATGTGATCATTCCCCTCTATTCTGCATTGGTGAGGCCACATCTGGAGTACTGTGTCCAGTTTTGGTCCCTACACTACAAGAAGGATGTGGAAAAATTGGAAAGAGTCCAGCAGAGGGCAACAAAAATGATTAGGGGGCTGGAGCACATGAATTATGAGAAAAGGCTGAGGGAAACCTCCAGGTTGCAGACCTTGTTGAAGGCCTATGAAAAGGCACTGGGGCTGCCGAGAGGTAGCCCAAGGATAGGCAAAGGCAGCCAGTCCTAACTCCTTGCCAATGATAAGTGGCCATTACAGACTGCAATCTGCCCCAGTGAGTGGGGGCTAGATGATGACTGGCAGTAGCCACTGAGGCAAGGTGGGTTTAGAGGGTTGGTGGTTCCCCTGGGAGGGGAGACCCAGAGATAGTGGGGGTACTTCTGGGCAGGGGTGAAAGGGATGTGATTTTACCATCCTTTTGAATATTTGTTCAAATTTACTTAAATTATGAGCATGAGTATAGACAATTGAGGGCTTGGGGAGGGCATTAAGCCCCCAAAAACTTAGGGATGACATTAATAAATAAAGGAAATAATGAGTTTTGAACAGAAGCTTATTTATCTCACTTTATTAAAAGTGGACAAATTTAGTCATGGTACAAAACTACACAATGAAGTGATACTCAACAGCTATTATTTTATTTACTTCAGCCCTCCACATAAAAAAAAGTTGTCTACACACCTGATAATCCACTGGAAAAAAATCACAGCTGGTATATGCTCAGTAAAGGGACTTATTAAAGTTTGGCAGCTAAATTCCCTGAAGATTCCATCTGCACTGAGCTTGCTCTGGCCAGAGTTACAGGGACTGAGGCAGGACTGTCTTTACAATTGCTCTTCCTGGCTGCCAGGTGCTGCTGTGGCACGGCACAGGGACTAAGACCAGGGAGGTTCTCTCTGGTGTTTTCATTGCTCTTCCTGCTTGCACCAGGGAGTGCAGAGGGAGAGGGGGTGTAAGAGCCCGAGGATGGGAGCAGTGGGGACGGAGATAGGAGCAGAGAAGGGGAGAGGAAGATGAGAGACAGATTGGAGCAGAAGGGAAGGGAGGGCATTGGCTGGACAGTGCTCACGGCATGGGTAGATAGTCAATATTTATTTGTATCTTTAGCATTCAATGTGTAGCTCTAAAATAAACCATTCACACCTTGCACTGAATACAGATTTATTAATTTATTTGTGGGCTTTTTTTATGGTGTTTTCATCATAGTATCTTAGTTCTTTACAAACATTAATTAATTAATCTTCACCACACCCTGGTGAGTTGAGGTGATACTACTATCCCCATTTTACAGATGGGGAACCAAGGCAGAGTTTAAAGCCAAAATTGTTAAGTGTCCACTAATTCTGGGTGCCCAATCTGAGACTCCTAGGACCAGATTTTACAGAGTATTATTTTATAGCACTTTATATGCTGAGAACTGAGCTCCCATTAACCTGAGTTATATTTGCGAGTGCTTAGTACTTTGGCAAATCAGACCACATGGGTTTCAGTTTGGGTGCCAAGAAAATGAGGAATACACATCATACAGGAATTCTGTGGCAGAGACCAGGGTAGAATCCAATTCTCCAGTATTGCATTCAATTACAAGACCATCATTTCTCTGCCTGTAGTTCCTTGCCTCATTCACAACTAGGGTGACCAGACAGCAAGTGTGAAAAATCGGGACGGGGGTGGGGGGTAATAGGAGCCTATATAAGAAAAAGACCCAAAAATCGGGACTCTCCCTATAAAATCGGGACATCTGGTCACCCTATCACAACACACCTTCCAGCTTCTGTAACAAATGAAGCAGAGGTCCTATAGACAACAGCCTCTTCCAATACACAACCATGATTCATTCCTGGAGCACAGTCCCATCCTCTGCACTGAATGAAGCATGGATCCAGTGGAAAAAATAGTATGGGCTCATGAAATTCAAGGCTGTATCATAATGCATATGCACAATGCACAATAAGGTTGCACGGGCAATCTTAATTCTACAGATTCTCTCTAAATAAATTCCAATGAAACTTAGAACTACACAAGTCATATTCAAAGAGATATGGATGATTCCTATGTATATGAATGGCAAAGTCCATTCACTATGTTTCATTTTCTGACATCAAGAGCACATTTTAGTGATAATTGACATGTATTTTAGAAAAAAACAGTGTATATACCATAATTTGATATTTTTGAACTAAAGAATTCCGAAGACACAGAATTTAGGAGTGAGATCCTGTTCCCACTCTACTAAGACAAAACTTCCATTGATTTTAAAGCCAGTAGATCAGTTAATTATTAGAAATTATTAGTGGTACTATTTGTTAAAGTTCAAAAATAAATACCAAACATAAATGCCAAGTTTAATTAAATAATATAAGTGACAAGTATCATGATCTACTTCACACTGGCCTAGTCGGAGCCACTGCATAACCTACCCCTAGTACAAATAAGGCATAGAAGTCTCTATATGTCACCCTCAACCTGTGAAAGGTTACTGCAGGCTTCCAGGGCACAGACATCCTTACGTAAGTCTTTCACAAGAGGGTACATTTCACCCCATATGAATTCAGTGCAATTATTACTCTATGGACAGCACTGAGTACTTGTTCCAGCTTGCCCCTTATCTTAGTATCTTTCTACAGAGACATACATTTAAAAAGCATTCATGCTTCACAAAGTGACAATGTCACACTATATCTGAGAAAAAAAATCTTAAGTATAGTATTTGATTCTTGAGGTATAACTTGACATTTTATCAGAACTTGTTTTTCTTTCCTTTATAAAGCACTACTAGTAGTATATTTTTATTCCTAAAGCACCTTGCTTATTTATGGAATGATTCAGGATAGTTTATTATGTAGTTACCCCTTTTTCATTCTCAAATATAATTTTGCAAAATGAATGTAACTAGTAACACCTTTAGACATTTAAGCCTGACCTTGCAAACAAAGCACATGCATAACTTTGTGCATGTGAGTAGTTCCATTGACTGCAACTGGATGACTCACAATGTAAAGTTGCACACACAGTTAAGTGTTTTCAGAATTGGGGCCATATTTTGTTATAGTTAGCTTAATGCGGTTAAGAGCATTACAGTTTAGTAAAATTGTTCTTAGTAAAATTGCCAAAGTCTCGTATTATTAATAACAATTCTTGTTTAAGATAAGAGTAAAAGTCAGCTAGTAACAAGCCTCAATTAATCTATCAACAAAATACTATATAATACACATACCCTGAAGCATGGTTCCCACACTTCTTCTCATACAGCAGTTAAAGCAAAGAATAGTAAAAAAAAAAAAAAAGAAGTCAAAGAAATTAGATACGGAGAAGAACTATTATATCTCCATATAATATATTGCTGAGTTGTTGTTCCTTTCTGGGATAAAGTATATTCCATAACCTAAAAGTTTCCTGATATTTGGCCTAAGTTTTCCTTTACTAAATTTCATGCCACTACTACACTTTAATTAACTGCTTTTCTCCCTGTCAAGCCACTGTGGGATGACCTCTTCATAGCTATGGACAGATGCCACTCTGCCTGCAAGAATTCACCACCTAGATGAAGACCAGCTGGATCAATCTTAATTTAGATAAAAATGGAAGTAGTTGACCAGAAGGGCAAACAATCAGAGGAGCTGCTCAATATCTGCCCTGAAATTGTCATGACACTGTTAAGTCTCTGATTATTATTATAAGTTATATAATAGTTCCTTGAAACTAGGGATGTAACAGTAGTAACAACTCAACAACTCCAGTGCGACAGATGATTACATCCATTCCATTTGGATAAGACCCTTCCTGCTATAATCTGGGCATTTGCTGGCTCATAACTGCACTATTATAACTCTTCAGATGAAATTTAATGTTGATAAATGCAAAGATATGCACATTGGAAAGCATAATCTCAATTATACACATAAAATAATGGGGTCTAAATTAGCTGTTACTACTCAAGAAAGAGATCTTGAAGTCATTGTGGATAGTTCTTTGAAAACATCCACTCAATGTGCAGCGGCAGTCAAAAAAGAAAACAGAATGCTGGGAATAATTAAGAAAAGGATAGATAATAGGACACAAAATATCATGTTGCCTCTATATAAACCCATGGTACACCCACATCTTGAATACTGTGTCCAGATATGGTCGCCCCATCTCAAAAGACATATTGGAATTGGAAAAGGTTCAGAAATGGGCAACAAAAATTATTAGGGTTATGGAACGGCTTCGGTACGAGGAGAGATTAATAAAACTGGGACTTTTCATCTTGGAAAAGAGACAGCTAAGGGGAGATATGATTAAGGTCTATAAAATCATGACCGGTGTAGAGAAAGTAGATAAGGAAGTGTTGTTTACTACTTCTCATAACACAAGAAGTAGGGGTCACCAAATGAAATTAATAGGCAGCGGGTTTAAAACAAATAAAAGGAAGTATTTCTTCACACAACACACAGTCAACCCATGGAACTCCTTGCCAGAGGATGTTGTGAAGGCCAAGACCATAACAGAGTTAAAAAAAGAACTAGATAAATTCATGGAGGATGGGTCCATAAATGGCTATTAGCCAGGATGGACAGGAATGGTGTCCCTTGACCCTAGCCTCTGTTTGCCAGAAGCTGGGAATGAGCGACAGGGGATGGATCACTTGATGATTACCTGTTCTGTTATTTCCCTCTGGGACACCTGGCACTGGCTACCGTCGGAAGACAGGACACTGGGCTAGATGGACCTTTGGTCTGACCCAGTAGGGCCATTCTTATGTTTTTATGTTCATATCTATTGCTGACAATCAGGGCCAGACAAAAACTTCAGAGAGTGCAGTGTCTGTTGGCCCATTTATCAATGTTGTCAAACAATCACAACACTAAGGCTACATGATTTCCATTGACTCCCTGTCTACTTTTGAGTCCATATTAAGGTCCTGGTCCTGATTTTTAAAAGTCTTCAGCATGTTGGGATCAGTCTTTCCTGGAAACCACTCCTTCAATTGAGACCCAGAAAGACTGCAAAACAGAGTGGGAAATATGTAGCATTTTGGGGGAGGTGGAGAGCAGATGTTCTCAGTAAAGGGGCCCTCTCTGTGGAACTCCCTACACAGTGAGAGCTGATTGAGCCCACGCCCAACCATCTTCAGATTTGATTGCAAAACTCACCTTTTTGCACAGACACTTCTTCAATAACAGAAACTAAAGAACATCAGAGAAGAGAAAAAGAGGGTTCAGGCAGTCAAACTCAAAGAGAGAAAAGGAGGGTACCTTAGAGATTCAGTGTTATGCTACTATAAATTTCTATATTCCAGCACCTGGATGCTAAAGATGGATGCCTTGCAAATACCCATGCAAAACTTTTTTTGTGATCATATCCTTCAGATATGCAAATGCATATCTGCATTCTTCTTGTATCTACCTCCCCATATCATCATTCAGCAAGGATAAACACAAAATACATAAATGTTAATTATTCCAAATAAAGTTTATTTTAAATTGTAGAAGCGTGAAGCATGACAGAATATATATTGAGCATATATTTTCTAATTAGCATCTGCCTCATGAACCATTAGATCAATTATTATACTAGCCTATATTATCAGTCTAGATTGATTACTTGCATTTTCCAATTATAGTTAATATAGATTAAGGAAAATTCATTTTTGTCATTATTTCTAGATATAACTCTCTGTCACAGTATAGATATTTCTGTTACCACCTGCACCAACCAATTTCAGAGATGGAATAATATAATCACCTCTCTAAAAATATGGCCATTTTTGCCATCCAATGTTCAAGAGTTGGCAACCCTATCATCCTCCCTTGGGTATGCATCCTCCACACTTGCAGTAATCCCAACTAAATGTAGACTTCTTGATATAGCCTGGTTTGCTAACATTTCCATTCTTCTTCATACACAGTAAGAATTATTGTTCTCTAGCATTTTTTCCATTTCAGCTTCTTCTGAAATGGTACTATCTGACCCAGCTGCATCACACATCCACTTCTATAGCTGTCGTCTCCTTATCAGAGATAACAAGAGTCATTGTTGTGAAGATAATCCAGGAAAGATTTGATCAGGCTTTTCTAATTTAATCATAGAAGTTCAATAGTAAAGAAAGTAGGAGGCCAAGACAATGTTGAAGCACAATATTCTGCAGTAGCAGCCTCACGTTTAAAGAAATCCAGATTTTTAAAAAATCTTTTAGTCCTACTTGGCAGCTGCTACATAGGATAGACAATATTTTAGTAAGAAAAAATGACAGCTAACTAAAAATAATAAAAAAACAAACAATTTTTCCATATCCTGACTGCACAACTATAACATGCCCTGCAACTGCCACTCAATGACTTATTTTTTAAAAACTAGATTTAAATGCAAACTTCCCATGATCATTTTGAATAGGTACCTTTAAACATCAAGCCTTCACATTTGTAATTCATTGGATGAACATCTGTCCCATAACAAAATGTAACTGTTTGTTAAGCACTTTAAATTTTGAAAATGAGCTCTATTTAACATATACATTAATTTAGGTTATAAAGTCTTATTTTTGCCTACTGTGAATACACTTTTCATGGCTAACCAATGAATTTAATAAGAATCAGGTACTTGCACAAAATATATTGAAAAGCAATATAATAACTGAGACCCAGATTGTAGAATACAATACTCCTTTGAGAAAACATAATTTTGAGTGGCATAGCCTAAAATTTACAACAATTTCCTTGCTCCATTTCCCTTCCCCATTCCCCCCCACCCCACACATACCTTTTTTTTTTTTTTTTTGGTTATGATGATACAAAACTACAGGTTAATGGGACAAGTATTTAGATTCTTCTAAAAAGGCCAGTTTCATTCAGGAAGTGATGCGGACATAAACATGTATGTTTCTATTAAAAGATGTTTACAAATATCCTTCCTAGTAGCTCTGCTATAACTGGGGGCATAATCTGTCCCACAATGCAGTCAATAGAAAAATGACTGGCCCTAGGAACAGAAAACAAAAAGCTGTGCTTTTGTGTGATATTTATAAACCTGTCATTTTCAAGGTCTAGTAAATAGTGGGTTTTGTTCATACTTTGTCATTACCAAGTACCATGCTCATTATGCAGGCAAAACTCTCAGTGACATTGTCAGGTGTATGAAATTGGGACCTAACTGTTACAATGTTTCTACTTTTTAATCTTATCTATTTATTTTCTTTGGGCTTTGTATTGGTACCCACGAACCTATTACCTGAACACCTCCAATAGCAAGGGACCTTCAGTACTTCACTGAGTCTTTGACTCTTCTTACCCAGGTTATAAAAAGTTGTATTTGGGATTCTGCCTTTGAGGGGGCGGGAAGGAAGTAGAGTATGTGTTGTTAAGTATCCTCATCAATGAACATCGAGTTGAATTTGGCTGTCAAACAGGATTATAAACACATCATTTTCTATTTCAATCATTCTACAATGGACTTTTTACTATTTGTACAAAAATATAGGAAAATTTTTAAAGTTGTTCCATATACACATTCAAATGCAAACAGCAGTAGTTAATATTTTTAATGGGTACACTTGACTACCCTTAATTTTGTAAAAATATTATATACACCCAAAGACATATTCCTCCCACATATAAACATTTCTCAAATTTTGAATTATCTATAATTGAGAAATGTATATTTTACTTTGGACACTTTTGAATCCACATAACAGTAACACTACTGATTCTCAACTGCCTAGACTTTGCTGTTCAGATGAGCTCCAGGTCTGAAATGTATTGTCTGGAGCACTCACGCAAATTTGCTGTAACCACCCATTAATTCATTCAATATATAAAGGGCCTGATTTTCAATTACCTACAGTTCCAGCAGCATAAAGGGGCTGCAAGTGACGCCAAGGAAGATCTCCATCATAAAAGAGGTGTGCCAGGAAATGGAGGGAGGGCATGACTGGAATATACCACACTCTGAAAAGGAGGGCAGCCCTCTGAGGGATGTTGGGGCCCTGAGGTTTGCTCCGACTTATACTGGGGGCTGAAAATATGGGGAAATGCCATGGAAAAAAGTTTTAAACACCTTTTTCTTCCTTCCCTATTTCTGTGCTGAGCCCAGGAGTGGAGAAAGAACATGGACCAAGTCAATGACTATTATGGCAGCTACTGAAAATACATCATGTGCATTTCATGAACTCCTTTTTACCCAGGAAGTTTCTTTCTGCCTCAGGCACAGGGTGACTGTTACTTATGCCTATTAATACATTTATTGATTTACACACAAAACATGTTGACACTATCAGTCCTTGCTTCTGCAAAGGATTATTGAAAGTACGCAACTATCTTTCAGCTAAACATTCTCTTCTAGAAACAAAAAAGCTTAAAATTGTATGTGACTTGATAAATTGCGTTCTGGGTTTCAACAACATGAATCAGATCCAAGGAAAGCCAGCTGTATTTGTAAATGTGAATACTGTGCAAACAAATGCTCTACCCACACCTGTAAACAGTCTTTTGAGACTACAACACCCACGTAAGTAATTCCCCAATGATTTGGCTGAAATGTGTTTAGTCCATTTACTGTGGGAAATACACCGATTCCCAGGTCAAAGTAAGCACATGTACATCTCAGACATGTGTGTTTCAGGTACACGTACACACACACATATACACACACACTCCAATCAGGCAGTTCAGTATTAAGAGGGGGACCAAAACTGGATTTAACTTTCACAACGGTAGAGTATTGCTTGACCAAACTAGCGATGGGTCAGCCCTGGTCCTGGCCGAGGATGGTAGGTGGGTCCTGCTTTGGCTCACCTCTAATTCCCTCAAAGGTTCAAGGATATGAAGCCTGTATGTGGCGAATCACTTCCATCTGTGGGACCGGATGGCTAGGGACATAAGCGGGTCTCTAACGCCAGCCAACCTCTCTCCCCTTGCTGGTTGGTCTCTGGACTGGAGGCAGCACCGTGCCTGATTTGGGGTCGCTGGTCCGCAGGGGACTGGCAAAGACCCTGAAGCGGGGCGGGCTGCGCTCCGGGGAAGGGGGCAGCTGCCCAGGTAGGAGAGAGGGGAGCCGCCGCGGGGAATGGGCGGCAGAGCAGGACGCGAGTTACCTGGTTGTGGAGGTCCCGGGATCCGGGGTGGCGCAGAGGGCTGAAGGGGGAGACGAGGACATGCCGCCGCCCCCTTCTCCCGGGTGCTGCTTCTTCTTCAGGCGCCAGTGGCTGAACGCCGAGCGCTTCTTGGGCTCCCCCTCCGGGGGGCTGCTACAGCTCCCGACCTGCCGCCGGGGGGACGGCGTCTCCGCGCCCATCTCCGGCTCCGAGTCCTCAGACTCGCTCCAGTGGAAGAGCTTCCCGAACCGCTTGCGCCCCCGCTTCTCCATGCCGAGCGCTGCCGGAGCTGGAGCGGCGGGCGGGCGGGCGGGCAGGCAAGCAGGGAACTCGCCAGCGAATGAGGGGGCTGCAGCCAGAGCCTGGCGCCTTAGCGCAGACAGTGGGAGCCGCAGCACCCCCTGGGGACCAGGTGTGGGCTGCCCCGGGACCTCCTACCTTCACCTAGCAGCAGCTGATGCTGCAAACCCCTCCCTCTTCTCCCAGTCACTGGGGTTCCCAACTTTCCCGCGGCGCGGAGCGAGCTGCAACGATTGCCTGATATATCTATTTTTTTATTGTTTGTTCCCTCCTCCCTCATCTCAAACCATCACCGATAACCCCTCCCCACCCAGAAAGCAGCACAGTAGCAGGGCCACCGTCTATTACACAGGAAGGGAGAGGTTTGCATTACCCATGTCCAGGCTGCAAATTATACATTATCATGTTGTTTTCTGCTGAGCCCGTTTGCCCAGGGCCCTGTTGTCACTCGCTTATGCAACGCTTGCTCAGTCAACTTGCTCCTCCAGTGCAGACACAAGGCACGTTTCTTCCACCCAAGAGAAAGAGATTTGGCTCTACAGTAGGAGGGAAGCATTGAAGATAGCAAATAAGACTGCCATGTCATTTGTCACCTTTGAGATTCATTTATCACCTAATACATTAGACAATGCTTCAGGCTGATGGAAACTGTAACTGTCCAACAGACATAGCTATTTTTTAACATTGGCCAAAATATTTTGAAGTCATCAGGCCTAAATATAACTGTCTGCACCTAAATGTTAAGTGGCCTGATTTTCAAATGCAAAATGGCCTGAATTCATTCTGATTTGTGGGTACTCAGCACTTCTGAAAATGAAGCGACTTATATTCTGGTGCCTAAATATGGAGTTAGGGCCCTAATTTTAGTTAGAAAATTTTGGTCATTTTCTTTTAGAATTTTTTTTATGAATACCATTAGATACCATGCTGACTAGGGAAAGCCACAGATAGTTATTTATTAACATTAAAATTATGTTCAGGTTGCATATTGACAGTCTTGACATTTATATTCATGAACAAAGTCAGTCTAGATTTTATCTAAACCTATTTAGTTTTGGAATAGTTACATTTAATACATTTCAGAGAAAGAGCAAGCAACAAATAGATCCTGTTCTCAGACTTCATTGCACCACAACCCTCTTCTGAGTACATGACCCCAAGAGGGGGGGACCAAAGCCTGAGCCCACCCGAACCCCACCACTCCGGGTTGGGGCCAAAGCCCAGGCCCCACTACCGCGGGTGGACGGGGTGAAGAGGAAGCCAAAACCCAAGGGCTTCAGCCCTGGGCATGTGGCCTGTAACTTGAGCCTCACCACTCAAGGCTGAATGAAGCCTTTAGGCCCAGACTGTGGGTGATGGTGCTCAGGCCCCAACAAGTTTAATGCCAGCCCTCGTGAACCCATTAAAATAGGGTTGGGACCCACTTTGGGGTCGGGACCCACGGTTTGAGAACTGCTGGATTAGAGATCAATAGATCAGGATTCCTTGACTAACAGTTTTCTATCACCTTTCACTTTAGTCTCATTCACCATGGTGAAAAAGACCAAGTAGATATTCCTCTTTCCTCCCCAAGTTTTCAGACTAGAACTGGCCCTAATAATATCATCTACTCAGCAATTCTGAATGGCTGGAAAGCATTGTTAGCTTGTCTACATGGAAACATATAAGATTTACACAAATAAACATTTTGGGATTAAAGTAGGCATCATCAGACATACATTAAAACGCTCCAGAACTGTGGCAGGAATTAAATAATTTAGATGTGAGAAAGCATGAATTACTCATTAATTATTGCACCTTCCATACTATTATTCCAGATCATCAACGCTGTTCCGTCTTCCAGAAACTGATTTTATGTAATAACTTGTGAAATTCCACTGAAAAAATAGATGATAAACCCTCTATGGAAAAAAAAACCCATTGGTTTATTTGTCTGTAAAATACTGTATACATCTATGGCACTATATAAATAATTATTAATAATCATAATCAATTACTACTGAGTTTCCTGTTTTTGCTTTTCTTCTAACATTATGGTGATATGAAAAACTTTTGCCAAGAATCTGCATATGAAGACTACCATTTATTTTTTAAATTCTAGTTACACACATTCAGAGTCCACCAAGAAACTCTTAAAAATCATTGTGTGAAATCTCACGCCATTGAAGTCAGCAACAACTTCCATTGACTTCAGTGGGGCCAGGATTTCATCCATTTATATACTAATAACTCTTGTGAACATTTTTGACATAGGGCCTGATCCTGCAGTCCTTAGCTAGGCAAAATCTCCGCTGAAGAAGCCAGTGGGAATTTTGTCTGAGTAAGGAATTTAGCTAACACTAGTCCTTTAAATGATGTGGCTGATTGTGGAGAGGACTAAATAGAACTTGTAAAACAAAATCGAGCTTGTAAAAATGTTTTCTTATTCCATTTTGGTGCTGTGAAATAATTGTAAAGTATTTATAGGTGCTCGCTCCATAGATAGCCACATAGGCTGGAGCCCCTCAAATCTGATATAAACCATGCCCCAAAGAAAAAAACCTTTTTGGTATCTAGAGGAGGTTCTTGCATTGGTATCCCATCACCGGACGAGAAAATATGCTTTGAGTTGGAGCTGCAAAACTCTAGTGCTTACAAAAAGCAGCTCCCTCCTTTGGGAGAGGCCAAAGTGTGGCTTGCAGGCCATATATATACCATGCAGTTCTACAGTGTAGCTCATAGCCACCCTTCTTTTTAATAGAGGTGCAACCCACACAGACTACAGTTACCAACATGCCATGATCCATCTTGATCCTTGCAGTGGGAGTAGTTTGCTCAACTTTATGCAAATTAGGTGCAGCTCTCAGAGTCCAGGCAGGGTGTAAAAACAGATTTCAGTCAGGCAAGGTTTCGGAGTTCCAGCGATACTATATTAGTCTGTATACTATTTTATTTTTGCTAGTTTGCAAAGCACGCAAATCTGATTTTACTTCTTCCCTCTTCATCCAATTAGTTCACAGCAAGAGTCCCACCGAGAAAAAGCCTGTGCAGCCTCCTCCTGTGTTGCATATTCAGTTCTTTTTTCACTTTCTCATTAGCAAAGTAAATCTTCTCCTATCTTTGAGTGAAATTCACCCCAGTGCAGAGGGCTAGCACAAGGCTTATGCAATACTCAAGTCCCGCTTCAGCCCTATTTTAAGGACTTAAGTGGTGCATAACCCTTATGCTGGCCCTCTGCATAAGGATAAATTGTGCATTTTAAAATTCACAATCCCTCCAACAACTTTTGAACCTTATGCTTCTTTGATTTAATGACATAGTTAGGGTTGCCAGGTGACCAGTTTTCGACCAGAACGTTCAGTTGAAAAGGGACTCTGGTGGCTTCAGTCTGCACAGCTGGCCAGGCCATTAAAAGTTCGGTTGGTGGGGCTGGCAGACTCCCTACCTGGCTCCATGGGGCTCCCAGAAGTAGTGACATGTTCCTCTGGCTCCAAGTCGTAGGGGTGGCCAGGGGGGCTTCACATGCTGCGCCTGCCCCGAGTGCCGGCTCTGCAGCTCCCATTGACCGGGAACCACAGCCAATAGGAGCTGTGGGGGCTGCGCCTGTGTGTGGATGTAGCGCACACCGCGTAGAGCTCCGCCTCAGAGCTGAGGATGTCACTGCTGCTGGGGAGCCCCCTGAAGTAAGTGGCACCTGGAGCCTGCACCCCCTCCCGCACCCCAACCCCCTGCCCCAGCCCAGAGCCCCCTCCCACACCCTGAACCCCTCATTTCTGGCCCCACCACAGAACTGGCACTCCCAGCTCAGAGCCTGTACCCCCTCCCACACCCAAACCCCTGCCTCAGCCCGGAGCCCCCTCCCACAACCAACTCCCCCCTGGAGCCCACACCTAACCCTCCCCAGCCCAGAGTCCCCTCCTACACTCCAAATCCCTCATCCCCAGTAGGGTGACCAGACAGCAAGTGTGAAAAATCGGGATGGGGTGGGGAATAATAGGAGCCTACATAAGAAAAAGACCCCAGAACCGGGACTGTCCCTATAAAATCGGGACATCTGTTCACCCTAATCCCCAGCCACACCCCAGAGCCCACGCCCCCAGCCGAAGCTCTCACCCCCACTTGCACCCCAACCACCTGCCCCAGCCCAGTGAAAATGAGTGAGAGAGTGAGGGTGGGGGAGAGTGAGCAACAGAGGGCGGGGGGGATGGAGTGAGAAAGGGGGAGGCTTCAGAGAAGGGGCGGGACAGGAGGTGGGGTTAGGGTGTTCAGTTTTGTGCGATTAGAAAGTTGGCAACCCTATCCTTAGTTCATATTGATTTATATAAACAAACAGTTAAATATTTACTATCTACAGATACTGTGTCTGATCCTGGACTGGATTTTAATGTTTGTAAAGTGCCATAAAGTTGCTGTGTATTAAGGCAAGTCCACTTAATGTCAGCATTGATTAGCAATGGTGTTTTTTGGCATCTGGAGCTTACCAATAAGCAATCTGTCCTTTCTGGAGCTGAAAATGAAATCAACAAAGTGTAAGCATTTTGTTTATTAATTCTTTAATGCCCATATGTGAAATTTTAACTTGAGTCTAATTGCTTTCACATTGTTGTTGGACAAACAAACCACATAATTAGACTGAAAACACAAATTTATATAGTTAAATGACAAACTGAAATATAACATGCACAACATGGAGTGATACTGCTGAAGTCAGTAGAACTCTGCAGGGGCCTAATGGTCTGTGCAGGCGCCTA
This sequence comes from Chelydra serpentina, assembly GCA_037349315.1. Classification (NCBI taxonomy): domain Eukaryota; kingdom Metazoa; phylum Chordata; order Testudines; family Chelydridae; genus Chelydra; species Chelydra serpentina. The sequence continues at coordinate 55,539,911 of JBAIAC010000010.1, forward strand.
ATGGTCTGTGCAGACAGATTACTTGCCAGGACTGAGTAGTAGTAAAGAGTAGTAAAGAGTGTTGGACATAAAAAATATTAATACATTCTAGTATTGCCATTCTGATTTCATCTCAAAGTACTGCTGTGTGCTTGCAGTTTAATAATACATTGACAGAAACATCAAACATTCCACACACTATTTTCAACTAATTGTTCATAGAATATCTAATATTTATAGAGTAAGGCCATGATTAAGGAAAGTGTTTAAGCACATCTTGAAATTATACACTTGCTTCAGTGCTTTCCTGAATCAGAGCCTAATCTATGTTCACAAATCACCTTATATTATGTACTGTAAAGACAGACTCATTTTTAGATTATTTTGAATATTTTTCTTTGTTTCTTCTTTTCATTCCCATTTTTCAAATGATTTCCTTTAAATTAATGTATGTATTGTTCTTATGGTTTTATCATACCATGGTTATTGTCTCATAGTTTAGGTTGTAACTAGTGTTCCACTGTCATTCTTGGACTCTCATCTAATGTTTTAAAAAATCTTTTGGGCCTGAAAGTTTCCATGATTCATTTTAAGCCAGAGGAGGATTTTTGTGTAAGATTGAAATAAATCAGTGATACTGTTTTTGAATAATAGGATAAACTACATTTAACAAGTTTTCACCTTTTAGTTATGGATATTAATTACCCAAAATGGCTTGTTTTAGGACTTGAAATTTTTCCTACTTGTAGTTCTTAGTAACTAATGCAGAAGCTACTCTGAAAATTTTAAAAATGAATTAATTTATGCACACACACAGAGAAGATTCTTACAAATATTTGCTTTATTATTAGTGGCTTTAGCAACGAAATATGAATAATTAATTTACAATTTTTATTATTATTATTTATGGACAGCCATAGGTGTGCTAGATTTCCATGTGGATTTTGCCATGTGCTAGATTTGTGGAAGAAATAGGGCTGTGGAGTCCCTATGCACAATTTCTCTGCTGCGCTGTTTACCAGGTCAGAGCAATGCCGTATTTCCACTTTTTACTCTCATATTTTACTAGGTGTATTGATTATCAAGTTCAGGACAGAGTTTAAAAACAATGGGCCTGATTCAGTCTGTATTACTCCAGTTTTACATCAGTGTTATACAACTGAAATCCATGGAATAACAGTAAATCTGGAGTATCATAGTGGTGGATTCAGTTTATTAAATCTAAAAATAAAGATCTGCCCCCTAATATAGCTGCCAGTGCCCCTCGTCTCAAATGTACAAACTGCAGGCTGTTTTGATATTTTAAACGTACTATAATCCACCCCTCTTCCCCAAACACACACATACACACTTTTCACTCATGCTTACTCTCCTTTTGGCAGCTCAAAAGGACTATAATCCTTCCACTGTTTTTTCCCCTTACTCAGTAATCCTTCACCTTCCTACTTTAAGTGCACTGCACACTCATCTTTTTACTCACAAATAGTTGAAGTTTTACCAGTTTTGCTGTAACTCATAAAATAAGAGTTGTATATGTATAACAAAGAAGAAATATAACAACCTGAGGATTTGAATTTAATGCAGATTTGTTTTGCAAAGATAAATAGTCTTACATTCCTCCTTAATAAGCATTAAGGAGGAATATATAAAGGAGATTTCTACTCAAAAGTATAATTAGACTAAGCAGTGCAGCAGTCTTTTTAATTCTGAACTGCATTATCGAGACTATAAGACTATAAAGCAAAAGAAATGACTGTAATCAGTGAGACAAATTCATTCCTTGTTAAGTACACTAATGCTAATGGAGTCATACCTCAGATTAATTTGATCCGTAATGATAGTCAACTATGAATCAGATGCGTTTCAGTTCAGTGCATTCTTTAGTCATTAGTAAATTAGCCAACAGAGGAGGCTGTGATGAATCACTGTGATGACAGGTCAAAATGTAGATGCTTAGCCCAGGTCTACACTGGGGGGGAGGGGGATCGACCTAAGATACACAACTTCAGCTACCGGAATAGCATAGCTGAAGTCAACGTATCTTAGGTCGACTTACCTCGGTGCCCTCATGGCGGCGAGTTGACCGCTGCCGCTCCTCCATCGACTCCGCTGCTGCCTCTCGCGGCGGTGGAGTTCCAGAATCGACGGGGAGAGCGCTCGAGAATCGATTTATCACGTCTACACTAGACATGATAAATCGACCACCGAGAGATCGATTGCTACCCGCCGATCCGACGGGTAGTGTAGACCTGCCCTTAGAGTTATGCAATACACCAAAGAAAATAATTAAAGTTTTTTCAAAAGGCTTTAAACTGAAACACAGTAAGTAATCTTTTAACTGTAGTATAACATAACTACTTGTAGATAGCAGTTAATTCTTTGTTTCAGTACTGGGAACTTTAAGTTACTAGATGAAGTGAGAGAAGCTCAATGTTATATTGCACCTATGACTATATATTACCTTTGTTTCACATGCTGATGTTCCACTGACATCAGTATGAGGTTTCCAAAAAGATAAAAGGCACTAAAAACAAATTGTAATCTTATTCAACTACTTCTTAAAATAAGAGTAATGTGTATTATTCCATGACGTTTTTGGTTTTTTTCCAGGGTATTTTCAGACTCAGCACTGTGAAAATGCTGATATTGGAACTATAAATAATAGAAAGACATAGCCAGGACTTATGGACAAAACACAGGATTGGGATCAGAACCTAATGGGTTTTAATCCAATCACTTGTTATATGGTATTGGGATGCTACTTAACCCCTCTCTGCCTCAGTTTTTTCATCTGAAAAATGGCGATAATAATGCTTACTTACCTACCTCACAAAATTATTGTGAGGCTTTCCATATGAGTATTTTACAAAATTTAAAGCAATATGTACTATGTATGCATTACTTCCAGATATATTAATGTGATAACATTAAATCAGATGTGCATACGTTTCATATAAAAGATATGAACTGAATTATCTGTGGGTACATTATGTCTGTATATTATATTAATGTCTTATTTTTTTCAGGAGTGATTTAACAACGTGAAAAGACTATTTCTAAAGACTATTTTTCATGACTTCTTTAGTTTTTTTCATCTATAAAATAGGGATAAGAATACCTACGCACCCACAATTAATATCTACAATGCTTTACAGTGCTATATCAATACTAAGTACACCGGAGCCTCACTAGAACATGGGGTTTGGGATCCATGCACGGTACCGCATTAACGCAGGGACCGCGTTACCATGGATTCCAATTAAAGTAATTTAATTTGGGATCCATGGCTGCAACCGCGCAATTATCGAATTTGCGCTATGTAGATGCGCGTTCTAGCGAGGGTCTCCTGTATTATATATCAACATAAATATTTTATTTTATTTATTTTCCTTTAAATTCATAAAATCATTTTTCATACATTCTAGGCATATTCATACAGAGAATGGAGAATACAAGCAAGATGTTCCTGGGATGATAAAACATGCAAAGATTTATGTAAACCAGATCAAAATCCTAGTTTCAATAAATAGGGCCAGGACATAGAAACTGCCCCTCAAAGCCAGGAAAATTCATATATACATGGGCAACTGGTCACCTTAAATCAGGACTCAAAACCATACGGTATCAATCCAAATCCTGCAAACTACTCCATGCAGTCAGACGCTTGCACCTGCATGGAGCTTGTTGCAGGAGTGGGGCCTTGATGGCTGCATAATATCTCTTTCAGTTTGTTTCAAGACAGAGAATGCATTCAGCTGCTTTTTGCTACACTATCTAAATTAGCAGTTCTGAAACATTAAAATCTACTGTACAATAGTATTTAGAATACCAACTTTGTAATTGTAATCAATATAGCTATAATGGATTTTTATTTGAGATCATGCCATTTTTTTATTTTTAAAGAAAAACCACGTAACACCAGTTCACAGCCTGCATTCTACATACACTTACTACAGTTTGAGGACTGCTGATCTTAGACTTTTGTCTAGTTAGTGTCTAACTGAAAGTATTTTAATATTTATGATTACATTATTCCCAAATAATGTTATATTAAACTAGTGATTTTATTTTTATCTCAGTGATGTGCTGCCAATATTTTAAAAGAAGCTGCCACAAAAATGTCACCCTTATCATTTGATAAACTCATGTGTGTAGTGCCAACGGGATGTTGGCTTGCCAACAGAAGAGATGAAAGACTGGTGCTTGGTAAAGAAACATATTAAGATTATTAAAATAACTACATTAAAAACAGTAAGTGCAGTTGCTGGAAATATTTATACTTGGTTCCAAAACACGCCACAGTGCAATACATTCATAGTATATACTACAGTATCCAACATGTAATTCCAAAAGAAGGATGAGGCCATGGTCTTTGACCATAGTGAAATTTCCTGAAAATACTGGCCATCTGATGCAACCTGGCCCAGTCCTAAACCAAAAACCAAACAAACAAAGTCTTTAAAAGTATTTTTATACTTCTGGTATAAAGGAAAAGTCTCCTCTGGCAGGGATGATTGGCTAGTTTCCAGAGAGGGGATGAACTCTATCAGAGACAATGAAATCAGCCCCACCTTCCCTTCAGTTTGGTGGTGAAATTTAACAATGGGCTCTTGGAAGCCCTAAAGTGCTCTCTCTAGTTCATTAAAACTTCCACATAATATTTAAAGTCTACATTTATTATCTGCTTCAACACACTAGAACGATGGGAAACTTCACTTCCAGCAAGTCTCAACAACTTCGTACAATATGTTAGTGGTATTGGATAATAGGCTAAGCTCTTGCTTGCTTATTCATTCTAATTAAGAACATTGTTCACAGGGTTTCAGATAGTTAGGGAGGAGTCCATCCTATTATTTTGGATGATGTACAGTGTCTCAAATTATAAATCATAAGAATGGAATTAATCTAATGATCCACATGTAAGAGAAGTTCTTCCATTGCTGAATAACAATTTCCACTGCGGATGTTATTAGGGTGCTCACAAGAAGTATATAGATGAACATTTTAAAAAAGCACATCTTTGTAAATTTGCTCTGTGCCCTTGTATGTAACAATTATATACCACAACCTGGATTTTCAGCATGGTTAATTTTTATAGGTGTCCATATTGGTTTGTGAACAAAGAATTGAGGATTAGCTAGTGGAGGCTACTCTTAACTTGACCCTAGATCTTGTTTTGCTGTAGGAGATGGTCTACCTCCCAAAAGTTTTGTAGTCTTCATAATAGTTGAGCCTAATTGATGTAATTTGTTTATAAATAATGAATTCAAAATGATTTTTGCTCTGTTTTTTAATCTAAGATTAGTGCCTCTGGTAGAATAGCTAGATTATTAAAGTATCATTTTGCCTATATAAAAGGGCCAGACTCTGCCACCCTTACTTACACTGAGTAGTATCTTCTTCTGCAAGTAGCTCCATTGAGATAAAAGGGGCTACTTCTCAGAGTAAGATAGCATGAGAAACAGTGGAAAAATCTGGCCTAAATTTAATAGCAGACTGTTGGTACTATCAGGGCTGGATTATGTTTGATGGGAACCTGGGGCAGTTTATAATTTTGGGGTCCCCTGGTTTCTTACTCCATTCCTTCTCTTTACTGCTTTACCACCACCCATGTCTGAGGCCAGGTCTACACTAGGACTTTATGTCGAATTTAGCAGCGTTAACTCGATTTAATCCCTCACCCGTCCACATTAGGAAGCAGTTTATTTCGACATTAAGGGCTCTTTGAATCGATTTCTGTACTCCACCCTGACGAGGGGAGTAGCGCCAAATTCGAAATGGCCATGCCGAAAGCGAGGTACTGTGGACGGAATTCGACGCTAATAGCTCCGGGAGCTATCCCACAGTGCACCACTCAGTGGACGCTCAGGGCAGTAATCTGTACTCGGATGCTCTGACCTGCCACTCAGAGAAATCCCTGGGAAAATTTGAATCCCTTTTCCAGTGTGGCCATTTTGAATCCCATTTCCTCTGTGGACATCGTGGCGAGCTCAGCAGCACTGGCAACGATGCAGAGCTCTACAGCAGTGGTTTCAATGCCATCGCAGAATAGAAAGAGGGCTCCAGCATGGAGTGATCGTGAAGTTTTGGATCTGATCGCTGTGTGGGGCGACGAATCAATACTAGCCGAGCTCCGTTCCAAAAGACGGAATGCAAAGATTTACGAAAACATTTCCCAGGCTATGACGGAGAGAGGATACAGCCGGGATGCTACGCAGTGCCGCGTGAAAATCAAGGAGCTGCGGCAGGCGTACCAAAAGACCAAGGAGTCCAACAGACGCTCCGGGTCGCAGCCACACACTTGCCGATTTTACGAGGCACTGCATGCCATGCTCGGTGGTGCAGCAACAACTACCCCACCACTGTCCGTGGACTCCGACGACGGGGTCCATTCTACGGCCACGTCGGAGGAGGTTTTCGCGGACGGCGAAGAAGAGGAAGGAGGGGAGGAGGAAGAGGCACAACACAGCGGTCGCACTCGTGATGTCCCCGACAGCCAGGAACTATTCCTCACCCTGACTGAGCTGCCCTATGAACACTCCCAAGGCAGCATTCCTGACCAGGAATCAGGCGAAGGATCATCAGGTCAGTGTGTTAGACATTTATTTGCAATACAATAGTTATGGTGTGTTAGCACTGTGTAACTGCGGCTTAATTGGCCTTATGCGCTTCACCTTGGAGTCGCTTTCCCGTGCAACTATTCGAAAAGTCTGTCAATATGTATGGGAATAGAGGAGTAATCACCATCTGAGAGCTCTGCGAAGCTCTCCTGGAGGTACAGTGAGAGCTTGTTTAGCATGTTCACTGGGAGAGCGGCCTTATTGTCTCCTCCATGGTAGGATACTTTCCCGCGCCATGCAAGCTGCAGGTACTCTGGTATCATTGCCTTGCATAGCATGGCAGCATACGGCCCCGGGGTTTGCTTGCATTGACGCAGCATGCAGTATTTCTCTGTCTCTGTAATCCTCATCAGAGTGATATCAGTCATGGTCCTGGTTTGAATGAGTGGTATAATTAGTATAGTGAATGCTTCCTTTTCCCTTTAAAGAAAGACACCCGGCTGTTTACGTTAACGCGTGGTGGTAGGGAGTCGGGAGCCAAACCATTACTACTTAGCAGTGCGCGGATAGGGACAGTGCCAGGGACCGGCAACGCGAGGCCGGGGAAAGGGTACGCGAGCCGTTAAGACACAGCGGGTCTCGGGCAATATTGGTTCCCGGGAGCGCCCACGGGAAGGGGGGGTGGGGGAGGGGTAGGCCAGCCGTTCAAACACAGCGGTTCGCGGGCGATCTTGGTTCCCGAGAGCTGCCACGCGAAGGGAGGTGGGAAAGGGTAGGCGAGCCGTTCATGCTGAGCGGTTCGCGGGCATTTTTGGTTCCCGGGAGCGGCCACGCGGAGGGGGGGGAAGGGGTAGGCGAGCCGTTCCTGATGAGCGGTTCGCGGGCACTTAACGGTCCCGGGAGCGACCACGCGGAGTGGGGGGGGGGTTAGGAAAGCCGCTGTAGATTAGCGGTTTGGCCAGCAGCAGTTCCTGCCCGCCGCCAGGAACAGTGAGTGAGACATGGGAGTAGAGCACTGCTGTGAAGCAATCTCTCAGCAGTCCTAACACATCACCTTACCATGGTCTTCAGAGAGGTGATTTTCACTGTACGGCAAGGCTTCTGGGATCCGTATACCGGGACCCCAGACACTCAGCCTTAAGGCATAGTATTTGACCTTGTAGTACGTTTACATGTGATAGGCACTGTGTTTGGTCCTATTCACGCTGAAAGAGTATGGTCATTGTTCTGGAAAAAGTATCTTTCTGAGGAATTCACTCCCTTTCCCTCATCCCGCAGCTTCGAGTGTCTCCCGCCCTACCCGTGCTTCTCCCTCCCATGGGCTACTCCAGATAAGGCGGCGCAAAAAGAGAACCCGGGACGACATGTTCTCTGAATTAATGATGTTGTCACAGAGGGAGGCGGCACAGCGGAGAGAGGACCTCGCACAGTACGAGCGAGCAGCCAGGGAACGGGAGCAGAGGGCTGAAGCGCGCGAGGACAGGTGGCGGCAGGAAGATCAGCAGGCGATCCAAACAATGCTTGGACTAATGAGGGAGCAAACCGAGACACTCCGGCGCCTGGTGGATGTTCTCCAGGACAGGAGACTGGAGGAAAGAGCACCTCTATATGTTCTTTCCAACCGCCCTCCCCCGCCACAAAATCCAGTGGTTTACTCTCCAAAAGTCACTAGGACAAGGGGAGGCAGGGTGCGTGGAAATATTTACTCCACCCCTGCAGACTGCTCCAGTAGCAGAAGGCTGCCATTGCCAAAACCTTAGATTTTTCCTTCCCCTCCCTCCAGCCGCACCCCTCAACACCTCCCTTCCCAGGTTCCATGTTAAGTTAATGTTCTATTTAATAAAACTGGTTTTTTGGTTCACTGATGTTTCCCAGAGTGTCTTAAAGGGGACCGTTTGTTTCTCTGGTTGTTGGTTAACGGGGTTTGTAAGTGCAGAGGACCGAAGCACAACTGAGGGTGCAGACAGGGTAACAAATGAAGTGACAGGCACACTTTAAAATTGCATGCAGTAAGCGCACCTTTCATTCTGTGTGTAGGTTTCCAGGTTCTCTACGTGGGGTTGGTGGTTGGGTGGTTCACTGTCTGCTGGGGGAGGGTGGCCGCTGATCTTTAGCGGCTGGCAATAGCCTGCTGGATAGATCAATGCACCGGGGGATCCGTAGCCGATATTCACAACGAAAAAGTCACAGAGACCCCACCACACACACATGCGATTAGGAGAGGTTAATGGTCCCGTTAAACAAGCAGTCCAGCACTTAGGACTGCTCTGTGGGCAGGATCATGTCATTCCCCTTTGAAGGGTACTTTCCCACACTCCACCCGCTCCCCAACCGCGGTATGCGTCCACGGTTAAAACCTTAACCGACAAACCAGTACAGGAGACGGTCCAAATAAAAAAAAGTGTCCTTTATTGTGCCTTTAAAGCGTTGATCGAAGGAGGGGGAAGGGGGTTGGTAATGGGAGAGGATGGGCAACGGAACCTGTGTACAGAAACAGGGGAAGGTTCAGTATCTGTTTACGGAAGTGTAACAGTCACTGGTTACCCTGCTCTGTCTGGAAGCGAGCTTTCAAAGCTTCCCGGATGTGCAGCGCGTCCCGCTGTGATCTTCTAATCGCCCTGGTGTCTGGCTGAGCGTAATCTGCTGCCAGGCGATTTGCCTCAACCTCCCAGCCCACCATAAACGTCTCCCCCTTGATCTCACAGAGATTGTGGAGCACACAGCACGCTGCAATCACAATGGGGATATTTGTAGGGCTGAGGTCGGAGCGAGTCAGTAAGCTTCGCCATCTGCCTTTGAGACGGCCAAAGGCACACTCCACCACCATTCTGCACTTGCTCAGGTGGTAATTGAAGAGCTCCTTTTCAGTGTCCAGGGCTCCCGTGTATGGCTTCATGAGCCATGGCATTAGCGGGTAGGCAGGGTCCCCTAGGATCACTGTTGGCATCTCCACATCCCCAACAGTGATTTTGCGGTCCGGGAAATAAACCCCCTGTTGCAGCCATCTAAACAGACCAGAGTTTTTGAAAACTCGAGCATCATGAACCTTTCCTGGCCACCCAACATTGATGTTCGTAAAACGTCCTTTGTGGTCTACTAATGCTTGCAGTACCATAGAAAAATAGCCCTTTCGGTTAATGTACTGGCTGCCCTGGTGCTCCGGTCCCAGGATAGGGATGTGTGTCCCATCTATGGCCCCACCGCAGTTTGGGAATCCCATCGCAGCAAAGCCATCTATGATCGCCTGCACGTCTCCAAGGGTCACTACTTTGGGGAGCAGCAGGTCAACGATAGCATGGGCTACCTGCATCACAGCAACCCCCACGGTAGACTTGCCCACTCCGAATTGGTTCGCTACTGACCGGTAGCTGTCAGGGGTTGCAAGCTTCCACAGGGCTATGGCCACTCGCTTCTGGATACTCAGGGCTGCTCGCATCCGGGTGTCCTGGCGCTTCAGGGCAGGGGACAGCAACTCACAAAGTTCAATGAAAGTGCCCTTATGCATCCGAAAGTTTCGCAGCCACTGGGACTCATCCCAGACCTGCACCACTATGCGGTCCCACCAGTCAGTGCTTGTTTCCCTTGCCCAGAATCGCCGTTCCACAGGATCAACGTGACCCATTGCCACCATGATGTCTAGGGGCCGGGGTCTAGCGCTTTGCGAGAGGTCCATGCCCCTCTCAGAGTTCAAGTACTCCCGGAGCTTCCGTTGCCTCCTCTCCCGATTTCTCTGCATCTGAGTCTGGAAAAGGTGCGCTATAAGGCGCGAGGAGTTGGCAACGGACAGAACATCAGCGATAATCGCGGAGGGCTCCATGCTCACTGTCCTGTGGCGTCCGAGCTATCAGCCACAGGAAAAGGGCGCGAATTCATTACCAGCCGGCGCTTTCACGTAGGGAAGGCGGAAGTGTGGGTCGAGTGACGAAATTTACGTATAACGACCCTTGACACAATATCGGTCCCACAAGGCACTGGGGGCTACACCCAGAATTCCAGTGGGCAGCGGGGACTGCGGGAACTGTGGGATAGCTACCCACAGTGCACCGCTTGCAATGTCGACGCTTGCCCCCTTACTGTGGACTCGGAAATTCGAATTAAGATCCCTGATGTGGATTCGAACGATCGACCTGGCAATATCGGGTTACCAAGTTCGGTTACACAAAAATCGAACTAGTCTCGTAGTGTAGACATACCCTGAGACCAAACACTTTATTGTGAAATTACCTTGATTATTTCAGCTAGAGTTTTAAAATGTGATATACCAATTGTAAAGCTGAATGAAAGTTAAAATGAACAAAACCATGCTAATTTTGGCACATAACTGTGGTAATACACATAGGGATGCTGTGACTTCAGTTACTTATATCAGTGGTATTCAGTTCCATTTTCTGGAAGGCTAGTTAAGCCACTGTCCCAGTCTTGGCAGGACAAAGGATTTTTTCAGTTGTCTGATCTCTAGTAAGTTTGCCACCCGCCAGAGATTAAACTTTCAAGAGTTGTGTGCTGGATTGCATTTATTAATCTTAATATAAAAGGTTAAGTGTGCTGGTAGACAATATTCCAATGAAATCTTGCACACAAATAATTATACAAATACATTGTAAAGGAGTGGAGCTGACCTGAGTTGCAGGGCTCTTTCTACTCCTTCTGTCCCCCTCCCACCACGTGTGAATAGGCTAGGCTTGGGAGGGAAGGGGGAGAGAGGTCTGCTGCTTCCTGAGCAGCTCTGATTGGCTGCTGATTTCCAGACAGCATGGAGGAACAGCTGACATCAGGTGTTGGGCCAAACAGAAGGCCATTGTGAGGCAGATCTGATCCACAGGCCACCAACTGAAGAACAATGTAGAAAATAATGTAATTTTAGGGAGCCCCTCTGTGACCGAATGTCCCTGTATTCACCCCTGTATTCACATCCTAGATACTATTCTGACTTTAATGCCTTATACTTGTACTCACTTAAAATCTATTTTTGTAGTTAAATAAACTATTTATTTTTTAATCAAAACTAATCTTGTGACATGTTTAAACTGAATTGTTTGGTAACTCCAATTAAAGTAGCAAACTGTTGTAAATTGACCTCAGAGGGGCAACAGACCTCTAGTATCTGAACTGTCCATGGGAGAGCTGGATAGTGCAACACACACACACACACACACACAAACACACACACTTGTGGGGAAAATCTGTGATTGGGAGTGTGTTGGAGTCAACCTGAAAATGGTAATCAGGGCTGTTGGAAGCCAGAGTGTTGACTGGAGTGTTATTGGCAGGCTGCAGCCATACACAGACACTCAGGGTGTGATCTGCATGCTGTTTGGCTCTTTGTGAGGGGCCCAGGTTGGAAGCTGAAGCAAAGCATTGTGAGGCCCCCAAGGTTGCAGAGCAGGCAGTGACACAGTCCCTTACTAGTTTGGATTGCACTGCAGAATGTGATGTCCTCAAATGCAAGCCTGCTGGCTGCACCCCTGAAACTCCCTGTGTAAATCCAGCCCTAGGTACTACACAAATCATAATAAATAATACATTATATGAGAAATATTTTTACTCTCTGATATGCAAGTCAATAAGATCCACACAGGCATATTTTAGAATTCAGTGTCCTCTAAACTTAAACCTTAGCTGCATGAAGTTGGGCACCCAAACATTAGTGGACACTGAAATTTTTGATTTGTGTCTTGCTCAAGTTCCTACAATAGTGACAGAGCCAGAAATAGAACCAACTGCTTATGATGCCCAGAAGTCTGTTTTAGCACCGAACGATTACTCTTATAATTTGAAATATAATAGAAAGTGTGTGTGGGGGGGGGATTGTGATAATTTTATATACCTATTTAAAATGAAATATAATTCATGAAATATATTTTCATGATAAATTAGAACAAAAATGAGAAGTAAAGGAGAGTTAATTATTAAGTTAAGACAGGTGGGCTCTGAGCATACTTCGGATATTTAGACAAGAACAAGTTTAAAATAGCCTAAAGGATCTCCAAATCCACACATATCTATTATAAAAATTATATTAGTATCAATAGATTACAAAAGCATGAATAACTATGTGACAGGGCAAAGTTATCCTGGTATGACCAATCCTTTCTTATGTACAGAAACAAGGTAAGCATAAATTGAAATTACATCTGAAAAAATACCACATGTCATAGCCAAAATAACTATATCTTTATTTACCTAGACAGCTACTAGCGGAATCAGTATTTCCATTTAATTATTGAAAATACTTTTGTTTTTTTCCATTGTAATGCTTGTGAGCAGAATGCTACCACCCAGCCCAGCAAGTGGAAAACTTAATAGGACCAACAAAGAGTCCTGGGGCACCTTATAGACTAACAGACGTATTGGAGCATAAGCTTTCGTGGGTGAATCCCCACTTCTTCAGTTATAATTATCAGCTACATTAAATGCAAAATGTTTTCATACTAATGTTTCCATTGACCCAAAGAAAAAAACTGCAACTATCTCCTTCCCCCAACAGAATATATATTTGATAAGCCCCCAGGGACCAAATTTTGGCCTCATTTACAATCGTTCATCTCCATTGACTTCACACAAGGGCATACTCTGACCTAACAATGTTAAACAGAACAAAGAATAGGTCTGTTTTAGACTTCATCTAAAAGTAATTATGAGCTTATTGTTTAAAGCTTCTCCCCATTCTATATGCAGCCACCACTGTTCCCTCTAAGCTGTGAGCGTGTGCACACACACAGACCCTAAACCCCGTGCACATGACAAAACACCGCGCGCACAAAAATTTGCACAGAAGCACAACAATTTGCACAGAAGAAATTTTTTTGCGCACACAGCCTCTCAAAAATTTGAGGGAACATTGGCAGCCACTGTCATGTATTCAGATTCGGCTGCCAAAATATAATGACTCATTGTTATGCTGTCCGATATGGTTCCAAATTCAGGAGTGCTATACCGCCTGAGGTTCTTTGGCATTACAAATGTTTTTGTTTTGTTCTAGGAGTTCCCTCCCTTTCACTCTAGATTGGCTATAAATCTATCCTGCTGAGAAAACAAGGAATGTAGGACAAAATAGCCACTTGAAAAAGTAGCAATATACACCAGGAAGCCAATTCCTTTTTATTGCACCTATTCTGCCAAATCCATCCTATGACATTATTTTCAATGGTTTTGAATTCTTCTTTATGGTAGTGGTTGATATTAATGAGATAATTTCAAAAACAGAAAGAAGAAAGAGATTAAAGGAATCTGCATACTCTCCCTTGCTCTGAAGGCAAGGAAAAGGGTGATCTCGCCCCTTCCCCCCCATAGTCTTGCAACCCCCTTTTGAACTTCCACTTTGAGAAACTAGCTTATCGGTTAAATTGGGGGCAAGACAACAACTTCCATGGAGTGCTCCTGATATGGGTTAGTGATTAACACCACAAATGTTGTCAAAAGGCTACTAGACATCCATTTTTCTATCTCCTGGTATGATTAGTAATGTGAAATTTGTTAAGAAAACATTGCTAATCACCTCTCTTGCCATACAAAAGAAGGTTAAATCATACCTTACTGAGAAAATGCCACAGGAGGGCAAAAGTTAGGCAGAAAGCCACTGAATTTCTGCTTTAACCCCTGTTGGAGATGAGATTTGCTTTCCCCCTTAGTGAGTGGGGAATACTGACTTCCAAACCCAACGATGCCCCAAGATCCAGAGGAATGTCTACTAATCTCACAGCATGTGTGAACGGCTGAGTATTGGTGCAGAAGTCTAATGTCTATGTCTCTGTTACCCCAGCACAAATACCTGTGACCAAATCCTCCCCAGGAAACATTACAGAAGGGGAGTGGCTGGATAATACTGACAGGTCCTTCAAAAGCAAAGCACCTCAAACATGTAGAGGTCATATGGAGGGGTTTCTATTTTGCCATCCACCTTGGTCAGACATCCTACTCTGTACTGTCAAATCCTCTGTGGGGCTTTGGAAGTTTGGTCCAGACATGACTGGAGAGTCTGTGAAGAGAGCGGCTGCCACAAAGCACAGTGGCTGTGGCCTCTGTAGATACTTCAATATCTGCAGGCCAGGAAGTCCATGACATTATATAGGTAGTCAAACCCAGCCCTTCCATCCGCATCATTCAGCAGAAACTCTGCAGTTTTTTGTCCAACTTGAACCATCTTACAGCTTTTTTATGTAGAAAAGCATGATTTATCCTGAAGGTTAAGATAAACAACATACTGTAAATCTAGCATTCTACTCCTTATTATGATTGGACAATTTTAGAAGCTCTTTTCCCCTATATTTATTGATGGCCATGTATACATTTATCTGTTGTTATAGTCTCTTTTCATCACACTATATTATTTCACCAGAATATATTTGTTGGTCTTGCTAAGTATATCTTTGTATGTGAAAGAGTTAAATGAAAGAAGCACTGTTGATATCTTAGGAGGGGGCTCAGGTGTGCCCGTACAATTTAGTTGAAAAACATAAGTAATCTTCTACAGTAGCAAGGGAATAAAATTAATTAATACCGTATTTGCCAGGTGAAGTAATATTCCATTTGCATCCATTAGACTGAGCTCAAATTCTGTAACTGCTGTCAAATCATACCAGAAATTTCCCACTGTTGGGTGTTCAGGATTCCCCTACTTACTGGATTTTTCCACAGGGCAGGAGGGAGATTTTTCTTCTCCTCCTCCTCCTCCAGCTACCTACATGGCTATATTATTTTTAATAGGATACTTTAGAGTTCTTGTGGGTCTATTACATTTATTTTTTAGACCAAATATGTTAGACCCAATTTTCTGCATACATTTGGGAAGTGCAATGCCATATTTATGTAAATATTCTTTCACTAGAATGACTGGTCACAAGAGCAGGTTGAAAAATGCAAATTTTCACAGGAAAATTTGCAAACATTTTATGCTGAATTAGTAAAAAACATTTCACTACAGTTTTTCATCAACATTTTTAAACTATTAGATCGGCTTTCCTTTTGATTTACATTTCCACGCAGAAGACAAGAAAGACAGACCACGCTGCCTATCTGACCACATTCCCTCCCTGCAAAGCTCTCTCCCTTCTCCTCCATCTACACATGTTCACCTCACGGGTCCTACGGTTAGCTTCTATGAGCCGTATCCATTACTGGCTAGCTGGGGACATATTTCAGTCTTTTACTATTATAACAAAACTTGTACAAGAGACCCTCCCTTATTAGGCAATCTCCAAAGAGAATATCCCAAAATAACTGGGCAATAGCACATAGGATGATTAGCCACCCATTAACCAGAGTCTTAAGAAATGAAATATACATATAGATACTATATGAAATTGTTAGATTGTTGAATTGTGATCCATACATCACCTCTATAACTTGCATGTCTTATTTAAGAAGCAGAAAATATTTGCTATCAAGGAAAAATGAAAAAAGTTTAATTCCAGTAAACGGCTGTCCTATATATTTATCATGAAGCTGCTCCAATCTGCTCTGCACAACGGTGATACTGGAAATGTTCATCTATGTTTTTGTGTGCAGCGGTAAAGTCCTTTCTTCAGCAGAGGATAGTTTTTTCTTTTACTTTCAATCCCTTCTTGAGCTATGCACCCTGGGGGAGTTGGATCCAAAAGAAAATAGGCAATGGACAGCAGACGTGGCATTGTTGAACAGAAACCCTTCAGCTAACTACTTTGGGCACATTTCACACTAGTAACACAGGTCATAAAATAATTCCTAGTGCATTTTTCTTTTTAGAAAAACATCCAATCTTGATTTTAAAACAGTCAGTGATGGAGAATTTACCACAGCCCTTGGAAAATTGTTCCAACAGCTAATTAGGCTCACTATACAGAGCAGTTGCTTCAGTGAACAGCTAGAAACCAATGGCTGGATAGATACTGAGAGGTCCTTTATTGGCTTCTCTTGGGAGCAAATCTTACTCCAGAAAATTCAGGAAAAGCTCTTCTTTTCCAGCAATTCCATTGGACTATTCCATGGGCGGCGGGTATTGTAGGCAAGGGGAGGCTGTGCCTCCCCAAGCAGCCTATCGTTGCCCTGCCCACAGGCCAGCGTGCCTCCTGCAGGGAGTCAGGGCCGCCGGGAAAGCTGGTGCTGGGCTCTGCTGTGCTACGCTGCCTGCCCGGTGCTGGCCGCCCAAGCACTGGGGGCCTCCCAGAGTCCCAGGGCTGGTGTTGCGGCAACCGTACTGCCCGGCCACCTGAGATCCTGCGGGGGAGGGGCATGGCCTCCGGCACAAGGCTATTCTTAAATTGTTACTGTATAACTACTGCTTGGCATTCGATTTCTGTCCTCTAAACACTATTTAAATCAAGGTAATATTTTCTAATCCTGTAAAAACCCCAAGGCTTAAATCAATAAACATTTGATGAATACATAGCCTGAAGATATAACATCATCTGATAAATGATCCTGAAGAATCGTGAAAGATAATCTAGAAATAGACTATTAAAACTATTTTGTTTTCCTGCAAGACTTAAAATTAAGAAACTGAATTTAAAAACAAGCCAAAAACATCTGGGCATTTCAATGTGCAAACTGAAGGTTTCCCACCAGCAGTTTGGAATATCATCTCCCTTTGCCAATAGGGCACCACAAGAATAAAATGCGAAAGGCCTGAAATGATACAAGAAGTTCTTTTTAGCAAGACCACTGACTATGTCCTGTCCCATCCCACCACCCCACAATCCAAGTAATTCTGCCACTTTTTGAAAACAAAACACAGCTTTGAATTTTTAACTTACCATCGTCTCAGCACTTTTTACTGCAATTAACCAGGCTGCCTGCAGAGAGCTTCTGTGGACTGAAGTATCCCTTTCACAATATATTGAAGTTCTGTTTTGAAAGTAACATTTTATGTCCTTGAAATTTCACAAGGGGTTAGGTGGGAGGGAGTAGTGGGGTGAGAAGAGAGGGTGGGGGGAATTTTGACGTGCAGGGCTGCGGGCGGCCAGAGAAAGAGGTGACTTTCCCCAGCTCCAGGGCTGCAGCTGCCGGGGAGAGATGATCCTCCTTCCCAGCCCCAGCTCGGGGGCTGCTGTGGCAGGGAAGAGAGGGCACATCCATCACATTAGAAAAGTAAGACTACTGATCTACAAAGAAAAGCACACAACTCACATTTTAATAACAAAAAACAAGGTTTTTTTATATAGTGCTTTTATCCAAATGCTTTATATTTGGACAGATCATTAAGGGGTCTGCTGAGACCCTCAGCAATTTTCAAGTGGTCTGCAAAAAAAAAAAACAGTTTGAGAACCACTATTGTAGTTTATGCATACCCTATAAGTCATGTTTTCTAATCTCAGTAATTTGGGGGGCTCTTCTCTGAACCCTCTCCAATTTATCACCGTCCTTCTTGAGTTGGGGGCACCAGAACTGGACACAGTATTCCAGCTGTGGTCACACCAATGCCAAATAGAGATAGGTTATTGTATCTATTCCTACTCATGATTCTCCTGTTTATGAATCCTAGAATTGCATCAGCTTTTTTGGTCACAGCATCACACTGCGAGCTCATGTTCAGCTGATTATCCACCACAACCCTCAAATCTTTTTCAGAATTACTGCTTTCCTAGGATAGTCCTCCATCTGGTAAGTATGGCCTACTTTCTTTGTTCTCAGATGTATACACTTACATTTAACTGTATTAAAACCACATACTTGATGTATGAGGTTTTAGCTGACAAGTGGTGCAGAACCATCTTACTCTTCTTGTTCCTAATCATATAGGAGTCAATACTTCTTCTGTCCTACATTCCTTTACATTGCCTAATATGGCAAGGAGCAATTTCAGCCTAGAAAAAATTTAACAATATCCTGTTTTCAATTACATCAAACACTTATTTATGCTATGGACTCAGTCCTGTTCCCATTAAAATAAGAGCAATTTTGCCAATGATTAATGGAAGCAGCACTGAACCCTTAACTTTTGCATAAATTTTAACCTTAACTATACCCAACCTGAAAGTCTGCTATAATGCACCAAGAAAGTCAAATCTCCTTCACTTCAGAATTACTAAGAAAGAATAAAATACTACTTTTAATATTGGTAATTATTTCTTGCAATGAGTTTGCTTGCTTGTATTTTTTTCCTTTTTTTTTTGCTGCTCATGTAAAACCATTGTCTCCAACTTCAGCTTTATTTCTTTGAGTGTGCATTTTTTCCATTTTAGAATTATCATATTTATAGCTTTTATTTTTTTGCCACAGATGCTGCTTTGGTATTTTTATTTTATTTTAGTACTGAGGGAAGGTGTCAGTTTGGTGGACTCCATAATGGGAAGCTCAAATGGTCTCATCAAGTTTTGCTGGAGACAGGGTGTCAAATCACTATTCTTTCATTTTTTATTTTCCCTCGAGTTGTGTCCTATTTTGTTGATTTAATTGTTTGACTTCTTCTATTTTCTGAATTTTATGTTGCTGAATCAATAGCAAAAGATAGAAGAGATCCTCTACGCTCATAAGAATCCAGCTGCCATCATAGAAGGTCCATGTGTAGCTCCAATCACGGAGGAAATTGAAAGCTTTATCCTGCCAAAATTTTCCTCTTAATATGTAGGATGTACCATAAAGAATCCACTGAATGCACAAAGTTATAAGGAGTTAAGGCTTGATCTTGTTCTCAATGAAGTAAATTGGCAAAAGCCCCTTGAGTTCAATGCAAGCCTGACTGAATCTTAAGTGAGTTGGCCAGCTTTTCATAAGCCTTCAATGTGAGATGAAGGCCTGGATGTCTTTTTAGCCCTGATAGAGAGATTAGGATTAAATGAATTTTATACAGTTTATAGAATGAAGTTATTTGTTTCCCCATCAAATCCTTTCTTCAGCCAATGAATTCACTGGCTCAAAATGCATACTTACATATTAGGGAAGCTCATGCCACCCATATGCTTACTTAAAAATCCTTGTTGATGCTTATCTGAGCCAATTTGATATCTTTAAAAACTAATGGGGAGATTAATTTTAATAAAATTGCATCAGAAAAAAGATGAGGCAATTACTATATTGCCTCTACCAAACATTTACATATGTAACCTTACTCATAATCCCACTGAATCCACATGCACAGATACAGCAGCATTGAATTAATGGTGTGTACATTAGGGGCCCAATTTTGCAATATACTGAGCATGTCACAATTTAGCAAAGCATTTAAGCACATGCTTATCTTCAAGTATGTGAGTAAAGTTAAGCATGTGTTTAAGTGCTTCTCTAGATTGGGGTCCTAGAGCTATTGGGAGGTGCATTTTTATAATACTAAACAAAAAGAATAAATGTTATTGACGTTAGGTAAAAAGTGCACACTAAGGCAGCTGAATTTCTGTGAATACCATTCCTGAACATGCTTTTCAAAAATGGGCAAATGTCAACGGGCATTCCTGCCCTGTAGCACTCCCTTCCAGCTAAATGCAGCTCTACTGAGACCTACTTCAGTTTCCCTTTGACTCAGAGCTCCTTAAGAAGTCCACACAGGCCAGATATTGAAAACATTCCCCCTTCTAGAGTCCAGTTTAAGTCCCGCAGAAAGTTTTCAAACTTACAAAGTTTCCATCCTAGTTTCAGCTAGGCCCGGCCCCTCCCCAACAGAGTGGGATGTCTGGGTTTATTGTTTTGCCTCAGACCCAGGCTGCACACACCCCACCTCCCTGAAGATCTATCTTCCTGCTCTCCCAGCACCTCTTACCTAGAGTTTAACCTACTCTATTGGCCTTCCCTGTGCTGACTCAGGACCCAGTAGAAGCCTTCTTACTTTCTGCAAGCATCTGCCAGCAACTGGCTGCAGCTGTCTCCCCTTTTAAGGTCAAGGCATCTTCCTTTAAGCCCTACTGGGCAGACAGCAATCAGTCCAGGTGCACTGGATAGGACCAGTCATCCTGTAACAGCAGAAACGAACATGTATTTAGGGGATGTACTACAGACTTCCTTCATTCCATAGAACATCCTGATATTAAAAGGTTTACATGAGAGAAAAGATCATGCTTAAACTTGCTTCTTGGTCTGATAGAAAAAAATGAAGCTATTAGAATATAAAGATAGCTTTAACAGTTTTATTCTCACACTGAAAGCCTTTTATGGCTGGGTCAAATTGGACAGATGTTATAAGGTTAAAATAAAAGATGGTAACTAGGACTCTTCCCTACTTAGGTTACAGATGCACTGTGACTTTCAGTCAAAATGTAATAAAAGTGTTAATTCAAATATCCAAGCCACATAGCAATCCTTTATGCTATTGCATCCTCTTTTTGTGTGTGGTTTTATTACACGAGCTGACTCAATGAAAAACTATCAGGAGCTTTGCAAGTAGTGTTCTGTCCAGAACTATCAGGCTTATAGGCTTCACAGCTGAATCCAAACTGTGCCAGCTAAATTAGTATGGCTATCTCCAACATCCTGTAATTGGTCTTAATTAGATAAGATCATCATTAACTTATTTACCTCACAGGGATGTTATGAAGCTTAATGCATTAATATTGGTAAAGCAATTTGAAATTCTTTGTACATATAGTTTTCCTTTTGTCCAAGTACTATTATTTTTTTTCAAATTGCCCTGTCCATATTTCACTCTTTACATATTTTATATTTTTGTAGTGAATTAACTATCTGCAAAGGTGCCAGACTGATTGTTCTAGACACTGCAATCCTCTATTAATTCACAGAACAGGCACAGTCTAGCCAGGAGTGGTGTAAATCCTACCATTTTGCTTCAATCTGGACTTGGAGGTATTAGGGGTGAGAGGCTACTTCAGTCTCCATGCCCATTCACTTAGTGTCTTCCCCAGGAATTGAAATTAGGGGGGGTGTTGAAATATTCAGGGGGGGGGGGTGAGGGCCGATGAGGGCTGAGATCGTGAGGGCAAAGGTGGGCTCTATGGCACTATAGTAAAAACTGAAAAATGTTTCACGACCATTTTATTAGATTTAACTCATGTTTTAAAACCATCACAAAAATTAAAGTTGGCTGTTCAAGCCTACTATGAAGCACTACATGTACATCAGTCTTGGTTTCTTGTTGTAATTTTGCACTCCTTGGTGTCTTCTTGTGTGTCCATTACTTCCAGTCCTTCATGATATGCCCATGATCAGGTAGAAGGCGACTTCTTTCAGAACACAAAATTCTATTCAATGAGGAAAAATTATGTTCAGCTGTAGCTGTTGTGACTGGAATTAGCAAGAGATGAATTCCTACTTTCATGGCAGGAAACATAGCACAAAGATTGGGTCGAACCACTAGTGATGATAAAGAAGTTGAAGTTAAATCTTCATTCGTTCATCGTATGATATTCCACTCTGTGTTCAAAATTCTCTATTCTGCCCTGATCACATAGCAGCCCCATTGCTGGTAGTGCCTCACTCCACTCAACTGTAGGTGTTTTATAAGACAGGCATCTGTAAAAGCTACGTTGAGGTTGAATAGAATCCAGAAATCTCTATTGTAGATTTGTAAGAATCAAGTCTTTGTACTTTTTCAGGTGGCTTAACAAACACTTCTTGTCCTCTTCACTTATGGAGTCAATATAAGTACCTTCATTAGTCAACTTCTGGACTGAAGTCTTTGCTTCTTCCAGTACATTTTCAATGGATATCTCTGATTAATCCCAGGATAGCTTCTATTTCTGGACAAAAATCTACTACTGTTGTAGTAGATGCCTGGATTACATTGTTCAATGACCCAAGTGGTTTCAACAGTAGACTTACAAGAGAGAGAATGGCGATAGTCTTCTCTGAACTTAGTAACAAAAGTAGTCCACCAGCCTCACTACTTAGATCTGTCCTATCTTGGTGGATACGTTCTAAAGCCAGTAATAATGGTTGCAGTAATTTTAAGACAACTGCCAAGAATTACTCATGAGAAAGCCAGCAGGTTTTCCCAGGTTGGACTCATTTGAACTTCAATCCCAGTGTATCTTCTATTTGTTTCCAAAATGTTCAGTCCTTTTGGACTCTTGCTGAAAAAAAGAGTATAAAAAAGCCATTACATTTGTGGATTTTTAATGTCTTTTGAAGATTCTGCAGCTTGTACTAGTGCTAGGAGTAGATGGCCTCTACCGTGTGTATAGGAGAGATTAGGGTTACACTTTTCTCTGAGCAAAGCTTGTACTCCACTATGTCTTCCAGAGAAGTTTGTAGCTCCATCAAATGCACAAGCAGCTATCTGTTTGGGGTTCAATTTATAAGCATTTAACTCTTCTAAGATGTCACAGATGCAGCTGATGTGTCTTCTATAACTGAAGATCTAGAATGCATCTACTGGCCTACCACGGACATCAAGATAACATACATAATGACTTAATACTTGATGCCTATTTGCATTGGTGCATTTGTTGGCCATGTATGCACATATTTTGAATATAGTGAGAGAATTCTTCACTTTTTCAACTCCTGAGTCTTTCACTGTTGCACCACATGTTTCAAGAGAGTCAGCTGAGTTTTTTGCAGAAAGATAGTGAGCCTGAGCACCAACCGGCCTGCCCCGAGCCCCAGGCTGGCCCACACCAGCCGAGCAGAGCCCCGGCTTGCCCGCCCCAGCTGACTCAAGTCCCAGGCCGCCAGCCAGCCTAAGCCCCGGCTCGCCCGAGTCACCCCAAGCCACCCCGCCCGAGCTGCTGGCTGGTGGCCTGGGACTTGAGCCAGCTGGGGCGGGTAAGCCCCAGCTCGCCCGAGTCATCCCAAGCCACCCCAAGCCACCTCGCCCGAGTCCCAAGCTGAGCCCCCCTCCCCAGCATCAGGGGAGAGGCAGAGTGAAGGCAGGGCCACAGCCTGAGTTTGGAGAGTATTAGCCTCCCCTGCCCTATTATACCCACCTATTCTAAACAGAGAGCAGCTATGACAGCTGCAGAGCCCAGGAAGATCACTTTATAATACTGTAATAAGTCAACAGATGGCATCTAAGCAGGGGCGGCTCTCACAATTTTGCCGCCCCAAGCAGGGGCGGCGGCTCCGCCCCCGAGGCAGGCAGACGTAGCGGGGCCCCGCCCCCGACGCCTGCCTGTGTCAGGGGTGGGGCCCTGCTACGTCTGCTTGTGTCGGGGGTGGGGCTCCGCTACGTCTGCCTGTGTCGAGGGCGGGGCCCCGCCCCCGACGCAGGCAGTCCCAGTCCGCAGCGGCAAGGGGAGAGCGGCGGACCTGCTGCCCCATTGCCACCGCGGCAGGTGAGAATGGGGCGGCAGTCCGAGTCCCGTGGCGGCAATTTGGCGGTGGGAAGAGCGGACCTCCCGCCAAATTGCCGCCGCGGGACTCGGACTGCCACTCCATTCTCGATGCCGCCCCAAGCACCAGCTTGGAAAGCTGGTGCCTGGAGCCGGCCCTCCATCTAAGCATCCAAGTCTGGCCCAGAGAAGCAGGAAACCAAAGGATTCCAGACAGCTGAGATGGGCACCATCTTGGCAGGGGTGTATGTATGTGTGAGCCTTGGTGGAAAGAAAGAAAACTGTGTTACCCTGAGGGTGTGAGAGTCCAGGGAAAAAGGACTTGAATGCACAATGCTAGACTGAGACTGGTAGTGAACTCTTCAGATTTAGGCTTGAGTATGGGAGTATTGAAGCCTGAATGAAGGTGAAGGCTGAGAAGTAGCATACTCCACTAGGCTGGGAGTCCAGACCCAGCAGGCACTGATCTGTGCACCCCACCAGGCTAGTGCATCTCATCTTTATGTGCACCACTAGTGGGATTAGAGACCTTGGGTGGTGATGGTGGGGAAAGGTTTTGGGCACCTCTGAAGGTGGTGGGGGGAAGGGATTTTTTTGTTTTTATTTAACAGTTTCGCTGTTGAATTCCCTTTAGTCCCTCATCCCTTTCAGCCGATTGGTCTGTACCCCTTCTCTTGCCTAATATTCCTATATGAATGGCCTCTGAACTCCTCTGTATGCAACTGGGGTTTTTTGTTTGGGACTTTGGGATCCACATTGTCAAGGCTGAATCCCCACTCTGTCACTACAAGTGCAGAAGGTGGGGGCCTGCAAGGACTAAAAATTAATACTTGCAACTCCAGGCTTCTATTAGACTCCCAAGGTTACAGCTTTTCTCTGACCTTGGCTTGGTAAACGCTGCCACCACCCAAATGCAAACAAACAACAACCCTTGGACCCAGGAAAAATCACTTGGGAATTCCCCTCAACCCCTTTCACACACACCCCTCCGGGGAAGTGCTGAGAAAGAAAACAAAGGAAATTAGCTGTTGTCAGCAGCTAATCAAACAGCATATTCACAAACCTCTTAGGACACCAAAAATCCAATCCTGTTCTTAAAAAAGGTAAATTTTATTAAAAACAAAGAGGAAGAAAATACATCTGGAACTTAGGCTTTTGCTAGATTTTAAAAGAGCAATTCCAAAAATTAAGCACCCAAAATAGCTTTCTTGGGGGTTAGCTTAAAGGTTACAAGCAAACAAAAGCATCTGGGGTTAGCACAGAGGAGTCCACAAGCCTTAAAAAATAATCAGAAATAAACCTAATCGCATCTTCCTAAACATTTATAATTTAATTACATATTTGGGTTGTTAAAAGTAGTTCTAGATATGATCTGATGGTTTTCATATCTGGTTCAAACTTTACACAGCATTCCTACTTATAGCATTGCTGCTCCGTGTCTCATTCTCGGGAGAACAACAGACAAAGGGAAAGTTTCTTTCCCAATTTTAAAAAGTTCTACATTCCCATTGACTCTTTTGTTCAGGTGCCCACTTCCTTTTCTTTACCTGGGGGACTTTTAACCCTTTACAGGTAAAGCAAGCAGAGAACAGCTACCAAGAGGGATTTTACAGCTAATTGGCTGGCTGGATGTCCATGAAGGGGAGCTAACCCTCCCTCCCCCCCCGCCCCCCCACACACTTCATGTATCACACACACAAACAAAACGGTTCTATGCCTGATCTGAAAAGAAATAGGTGAAGGTACCTTACGACATCTACCAGCACCTGTGTCCAGTGCAGAGAGGCGGGGTGAGGGTGGTACAATTATTTTAGACCTTTAAGGATTTCAATATGCTTCAAAAACATTACTTTAGTCTCTATGTACTCTTGAGACTCAGGGTTTCTACTTTTCCTATCAGGCACACACACAAAAAATGACTGGACATAGACAGTGTCTTGCAAAAAGTCTGTTCCAGAGCCAGGAATCAATCATTCTTGGGTATCCTATTCCTGTGTGTTAACCAACACCTCATTCCTGCCCTCTCTTTGTCTATATTGGCCCATATTTAGTATATTCTAGCTCTATGGGGAAATAGATTAAGAATACTGAGTTGTACTCCTTTACATAAACGCAACGGCTGTGGGGTTTTTAAAAAAAAACAAAATCAAACCTTAATACATCAAATTAAGATTTATTTTTGGAAAAAAAAGTACAAAATGTTGAGTTGGAAAGAAATAACACAGATTTTTAGATATCCACTGTCCAGCTAAAAACACAAAAATCAATTGTAATTTTGTTATTGTTTGAACTGTGCAACTCCCTTGAAGTCTGACCATTAGGAAATCTTTAGTTACAGCAGCACAACGGACGCCTGGTGGCTACAAGACAGAATTGCAAGGACATCATATTCTACTAACTATTAATAAGGCTACAATTATGTCACAGAATCCGTGACTTCCATTGACCTCTGTGACATTTCCTGCCTTGGGGCTGGAGCTCCCAGCCCCAAACCTGGTGAGGGGATCCTGCAGCTGGGCTGCGGGACTCTGCAGCTACCAGCTGCCCGGGGACCCTGCAGCAGCCCAGCCCCTGGGGCAGGGGAACCCCGGAGCTCCCATGCACACTGCATTGGTGGGGGACCTGGGAGCCCCAGCAGCAGTGGGTGCTGAATCCACCTATCCCTTTTGTCAGGGATATTTTTAGTGAAAGTCAGGGACAGGTCATGGGCTGTCGTGAATTTCTGTTTATTTCCTGTGACTTGTCCCCGACTTTTACTAAAAATAAAAATATCCGTGACAAAAACTTAGCCTTAACTATCAACTAGACTGTTCCCCTGTGATGCATATGAACAGGGAAGCTGCAAGTTTATGATTCACAGTTTCCCTGAAATTCTTATGTTTGTTTGGGGTGGAGGCCTGACCCTACCCCCATGGGGAAACAGCCAAGAGTTCTACTAATTAAGTCACCAGATCCCATGAGATCCAGGCATCTCTCTGGCAATTTGCAGAAGGATGGGGACATCAATACAGTTTCTTCAGGATGGCCTTTCCAAAATGAAGGGGGGAGGAGGGACCTTAGAGTAAGTTAATGATGACTGGGTCAACAATAATACAAGGATGAAGTGGGTTCCTTATTTGTCGTTCCCAGATCCTTATTCAAAAGCCTTTTTTTAAAAAAATCCATGTAAGGTTAACTTTAGACATTTCATCAAAATAAATGTGATTTAAAGTTAACAATGTCTATTAATTATTTTAATAAGGAACTGGGCTTTGACTGGCTGTATTTGACAAAATGCTTCTTAAGTCATCCCTGTGACCACTAAACTGATCAGAAGTAGCTGGAATATAGGTTACTCCCCAACCTGAAGCATTATTCCTGAGCAATACACTGACATGCCACATTCCAAGCCTACTTCCATTTTGCAAAAGCTCTTTGAATAATGAATTGGATTGAACTAGCTGTAAGTGACAAAATGCTTCTTGGGTAGGGCTGTCTGGAAAACAGGCATTGCATTTAATGAAAAAAAATCAAGGTTTCGGCATTTGGTTTAATTCTGCATTGGGATGAAACAGATGTTTCAACGTTTTTCACCAAACTTGAACTTCTGTTTCAAACATCCCATGTGAGTTTCCTAACCATCAGGCTATTGGATCACTCTCTCTTGTTGGAACTGTTCCACTTTGGAAAAATAGTTACCTATTCATTGTCCACAGGCAGAAACTGACTCCGTAGCAGATAGTTAGGACATGAACCTAGGATGTAGGACATACAGGTTCAAGTTCCTGCTCCAAACCCGGGTTATGGGTTATTTTGGGCGTCTCTCTTTAAACTCTATCTTGGATCTGAGAAATCTTCCTGTCAAAATGAATTCGTTTCCATAAAAAGTTTTGATTTCAACCAGCTCTAGGAGCAGCCTAAACTGACATGTTCCTGTGACTGTTAAACTGTTCTGAAGTAGTTAGGACACCCCATTCTGATTGAATGCTTTATTCTTGTGCCAGATGTTGACATAGCATGATAGCTCACACACCCATTTTCCATTTTGTAAATGGCACTTGAGTAAGGAACTGGATATTGACTGGCTGTACATGATAAAATGCTTCTCAGGTAGATAACCTCAAGTGACAACTCTGCAACCATTATGAAGAGACAAGGATATGACACTTCCAGAGCCCAAACCTCATTTCTGGACAATCCTGCAAAATATTAAACTCCCTTTTCTATTTGGCATTTTCTTTGTTAGTAAACTTACAATATACATGCAAAAATCAACTAAAAACAATATTTAATCAATTTGTTACAAATCTAGCTACAATTATTCCCTGGAGATTATATGGACACTTAGAAATTAAGAAGCAATGATACTCAGACCTCAGTGGTTCAGGAGCCAAATTAGCAATGAACATTATCCAAAAGAGCCACAGTAGTGTGAATTCACTGTTTCATTTATTATAGGACTATATATTCATGTTTAAACAGTATGACAAAGGAAATATATAAAAATTCTCACAGCAAAATGACTGACCAAGTATTATTATTTTATCAACTACAAGTGATTAATAACATAGCTAAAGCATTCTGATTGGTTAATAATTAAATCACACAGTGTTTGAATATCATGTGCTGCAAAGAATCGCAGGAGACACATAAAAGAGCCACTTGTGGCTCGTGAGCCTCAGTCTGAGTATCACTGGTCTATAGCAACCCTGGTTTGTTCTTGGACAAATTAAGACCAGGGAAAATGGCTACATTTATCAAAATTTGTTACAAATATAGAGGGATTTAGTAGGATTAGTGTTGTCTCCTTTTCTCATTACAGCACAAAAACATGAGAGCGGGCACAGTTAGTTACCAAATAATTATGTTTATTAACTACATAAAACATATTATATGATTCTAAAACCTATCTTAATGTATATTGCTGCTCTGACAGCTTCTAAAACACAGAACAGAGTGATCGCCACTGGAGGGCTCTCAAATTATTTAGGATTACTACCTTATTCCAATAGACTACAATTAGTTGAACCAGTGTTGCTATGACATTTGTACAGTAGCAATGTGATTCCTTTTCAAGGAATTTGGAGAACTCTTCATATGTAGCTGGAATACCTCCACTTCCTTATTAAGTGCAAAATTCCATCACAGAAATGCCAACCCTTAGTTTGACCAAGTTTGTGGAAACATACAAAATGATTCCCAGAGTTGTATGTTATCCAACAACTTTGTACATTTGCTTTAATAAACACTTACATTAATGAAAATAACTTTGATAAATATTGAATAGTTTAATAGAGGTTGACACATTTTAAATACCCCACCGGTGTCCCTCCAGAAGTGGTAAAATTAACATTCCTGCGCATGCCCCTTCTTCCAGAAAAGCATATACTCTTGATTGAAATCATCAAGAGATGGAGAATCTACCACTTACCTGGATAAAAATCAATGATTTAAAATAAATAAAATAAAATAGGATTTTTTTGGATAAAATGCTTTTTGAGGAAAAAACCTATCTAAAGATAGTTTTAATTAAGATATCTTTGAGCTATAATGTATCTCTTCATGGAATAGGGATTATTAATTCTATAGTATGAGACAATATATTCATGTAATGTTTAAGAAAAGTTTTGTAAATGAGTTCCAATAGTTCATGGATTAGGGACCCAATTTTATGGGGTTTCAGTGGCTTCTGTATAGATTATTTAGGTTACTCTTTCTATCTACCCAATAGGACTCAGTACTCAGTCTAGAAGACACCACCAGAGATGCTTAGTTTTGCAGTTCTCAAACTGTGGATTTGTGTCTCCAGAGATAACATGCTTGTTAACAGCAAAAATGTTTTTAAATAAATAATATATAGAGGTGAGAAATAACCGAGGTCAACCCTATTGACCCTCTGGAAATTTGTGCACACAGAGTCAATCCCTTAGCTCTCTCTAAAAGTGCAAAGTTTCTAAAAGTTCAATTAATAGAAGATTGTTGGGGGTGGAATAGATCTGGACAAGGAGAGGTCTGGAGATAAATGTGAAAAGGGAGGGACAGGCAGTAGAAACAAAAGTAATACTGTTTGAGCAGCATATTCCTGAAGTCTTGAGGTCTTTCTGAGTGTAGCCTTCATTGATCTAAGATCTACCATACCATTCTCTCAGTAGAAGGGAAAATCTATAATGGCAGCAGGCCGTAAAAGAGACAGTTTGGGAATAAGAACCATTCAAGAAATACGTTTGCTGATGATGTTTTAAAGAAAGTCACACCGGTGAACTGGTGGAAGTCACTTAAGCACTTGCATTCAGAGACAGTTGAAGTTATAATCTCACTTTTAACAGCAGTAGCTTCTTCTGCTGGTGGAGAAAGAATATTTTCTTTCTTTGGACTAATTCATTCCAAACTGAGAAATCATTTGGGACCCAAAAAAGCAAGAACTCTTATTTTTCTTTTCCAGATTATGAACAAACAGGGAAATGAAGGTGAAGACAACTGAGTTAGTTGCAGAAGCCAATATTTTAAGTTTCTCATGTTGACCTGGCTCGATTAAATGAAATATTTTTTAAAAAACATAAACTATTTTAGTTAAAAACAATTTTTAACAAAAACAAACCTGATTTAAAAAAACTCGAATGTTTAACTACATTTAAAAATTCATATGCTTGTTTTGTTAAAATATTATGTTTGCTGTTGAAGAAAAAAACCCAGAATACATAACATTGTTATTTTAGTTAAATAAAACAATTTAAATGTCTGTCTGGTGAGGTTCTCTTCCTAATACAGCATGACAAGAAAATCCTCCAAATATTAATGATTAACCTGTTGAATTGGAGATAGTTCACCTCCCAATGACTTCATAAATATCTGCTTCAATTACCTTTGGTAAATGAAATAACCAATCATTCATTTTCTGATATAGTTGTAAAACTAATCTGAAAAGTTTTCAAAATAAATCACTTTAAAAATGTATAGTGTGTACCTTCTAAAAATGAAACTTACATCTATCTCTAAATTGTGAAGAATATGTATTAAGGTTATAACAACCAACAAGGATGCACTTCTATGTAGAAATCCATGATTAAATAGAGTCTTCCTGTCTAGTGATTTAAATCAAATCCATCCTGTTTGTTCCAGTGGTTAATCGTTCTCAATGTTAAAAATCTGTGCCTAATTTATCATTTGAATTTGTCTGGCTTCAGCTTCCAGCCAATGGTTCTTGTTATGTCTTTGTTTATTAGGTTCAAGGGAACTTTAGTACCCATTATTATTGTCACATGAAGGTACTTACACACTGTAATCAAGACACCTCTCAATCTTCTGTTTAATAAAATAACTAGATTGAACACTTTAAGTCTCTCCCTCCAACACATTTCTCCAGCTGTAGAATCATTTTTGTGGCTCTTTTCTGCACCCTCTCCAATTTTGCAACATCCTTTTAAAATAAGGACTGTATGCATTATTGTAGTGTCAGTCACACCAATGCTATATACACAAGTAAAAATCACCTCCCTACTTCTACTCCCCTACCTATACATCCAAGAATTGGAATAGCCCTTTCTGCCACAGCATCACACCGGGAGATCATGTTGAGTTGCTTGTCCACTGTGATTCCTAAACCCTTTTCAGTCACTGCTTTCCATAGTGAAGTCCCCCATTATGTAGGTATGGCCTGCATTCCTTACCTAGATGCATCACTTTGCATTTGGCTGTATTAAAACATTTTTGTAATGGGTTCAGGTTACCAAGCCATCCAGATTATTCTGCATAACTACCCTGTTGTCATCATTTACCATTCCACCAATCGTTTGTCATCCACAAATTTTATCAGCAGTGATTTTATATGTACTTCAAGATCACCGATGAAAATGTTGAATAGCTTTCCTGCAGAGCCCCACTAGAAACACTGCAGAAAACAACCCCACGGGCTGCGTGTTTGAGGCCCCTGGTTTAACATATGCTGTTTATATTGTATTATAGTGCTAGTTTTAAAAATCAGAATATTATAGTATGAAGTCAAATATCTCACCAAAATGTACATATTAGTTACCTTTATCACCCAAACTTGTAATCTCAAAGATTTAAATCAGGTTTGTTTGGCAAGACCTAATTTCCATAAAACCATATTGACTGGGATTAATTGTATGCTTAACTTTTAATTCTTTATCACTTGAATCCTGTATCACCTTTTCCATTATTTTGCCTGGGACTGATGCAAGGCTATCTGGCCACTAGTTACCCAAGTCATTTTCCTTAATTACTAATGGCCTGGAGAGTACGCGTGTGATAAGTATATCATCCTGCTTCTTTCCAACTAAAGAATAAACATATCTGTTGAACACATCTGCCTGCTGGGGATCTGTCGCCCATCTGCACCCCACTGCACCGGGTGACAAGTCCGGCAGCAGAAGGGAACAACGAGTCCCGAGGCCAGACTTGCCGCTGCGCGCGCACCTCACTCGGCTTAGCTGAGCCCCCGGCCCCGGTCAGCCCCAGCCCGAGGCAGAGCGGCGCCGCCGTGACACACCGTCTCTGCCCCACCCACACAGCGAGCGTTTATGTGACGTCATTCTTCCGCGCCGCCCCTCGCCTGCGCCGCTAGTTCCGGAGTCGCTGACATTAGGAGGGTTTTCCTTCGAGGGCGGAAGGCTTCGCTCACGTGACAGGCGGACTGCGCGCGGAGTGGCGCCTCAGCCTGTGTCACACATGCGCGCGGCTGGGGTGCGCGCGGAAGAGGTTCAGGTAATAGCTTCCTCTCCCCTTGGCCCCCCCCGTGAGGCGCGGCCCCTCGTGGGTGTGAGTGAATGGGGATGGGGCACGTGGAGCGTGGGCGGGATGGAGACGAGACTGGAGGTGACTTGGGCAGGGAGCTAGTGGGGACTGAGTCGGGCAACGAGGGGGCGGGGGAAGGAGCGAGTGGGGGCAGCGGGCAGTGCGGGAGGCTGCGGGGTGGGCGCTCACGCTGGGTTTCGGCTTCATGGCACCATCTGGCCCTTCATGATTCCAGAGCAAATTAGCGCTGTTTATAGGTGACTAGATATTTTCCCTTTCTCCCTGCCAGCTCCCGGAGTTTTTCCTGGGGTCTGGAAGTCACCTGGGTTTTTTGTGGCTAGTCAAGAATGCCGGAGATTCTGCAGTCATTCAGGAGGCCTTGGTGGGCCAGAGAGCAATCCAGCCCATTATGCTGTGTTGACTGGACATGACTAATACAGTAATTGTAATAAACCTTCTTCTTTTTGTCAGCCAAAAAAGCATGAGTTTCCAAATATGCGTGGAGAACAGCTGGAGTGAGGAGGCAGTATTTGAACATACTGATTTATTTGCTACTGTCTGGTTTTCTTTGGCTAGTTTTTTGTTCTGATCATAGTTATTGGCCCAGCACTGGGCATGTCTACATTGCATATCTGAGCTAACTTTAAC
This sequence comes from Chelydra serpentina, assembly GCA_037349315.1. Taxonomy (NCBI): domain Eukaryota; kingdom Metazoa; phylum Chordata; order Testudines; family Chelydridae; genus Chelydra; species Chelydra serpentina. The sequence continues at coordinate 55,572,963 of JBAIAC010000010.1, forward strand.
CTATCTAGCTCAGGTACTGCAGCAGTGAAGTTGCAGCAGCACAGGTTTCAGTTTTGGATAGCTACCTTACTAATTACACAGAGTTCTGGATGGGCTTGTCCAGCCTGCACTGAAGCCCAACCTACTGCGTTTTCACTTCCAGTACCCAAGCTAGATCACATGTGTCTACAGGAGCTACAGTCACACCCTGTGATGCAGTGTAGACATGCCCACTGTGTCCTGCTGATTCACTTGGGTCTTCAGTGCAGACAAGACTTCGTAGGAAGACTGTGAACATATTTATCAGCATTATTAGTACCAGTTCAGCTCAACCAGTAAGCAATCTTAGGAGACCTAATTTAGCTAGGCCATGAGTGCTGCTGTTTTAAGCACCATGTTATGTCTGGTTTGAGCAGGGTTGGATTAAATGTTGCTTAAAATGCAAGTAGCCTGCCCACACTAGGGCTCTGCATGGTGCTGATGTGGGTAGAGATGAATGGTGGTACGTTTTTGGAAAATGTCTTTAATGTAGACACATCTATTCATGCGCTTGCGCGGGAATAAGGTAGTTTATTAGGTCTGCATTCCCCAGCCCTCCCCATCTTCCATTCTCCCCCTGCTGTTCTGTTTTGTCATGCAGTTATGGTAAATCTGAAGACGCTATTCTGTAATCAGCCAGCCTTTAGTCATTGTTAAAGATTAATTGACTTCATTTTAAAATGAACATAGACTTGTTAAAGTCAGTTACTTTGGCTTTTAAAACACACCTATTCTTACAAGTATTGCACTTCTAACTCTAACTTGTGAAGAATGCATTTTTAAAAATATAGGGCATAGAGGACTGGTCTGCACTTGAAACGCTACAGTGACGCAGCTACAGTGCTTCAGAGTAGACCAGGGGTGGGCAAACTACAGCCTGTGGGCCACATCCGGTCCTTCAGATGTTTTAATCCGGACTTCGAGCTTCCGCCGGGGAGCGGGGTCGGTTGCCATGGCTCCCAGAAGCAGCGGCATGTCCCTGTTCCAGCTCCTAAGCATAGGGGCAGCCAGGGGGCTCCGCACGCTTCCCCCACCCCAAGTGCCACCCCTACAGCTCCCATTGGCCAGCAACTGCAGCCAATGGGAGCTGCAAGGGCGGCGCCTGCAGACAGAGCAGCACGCAGAACCGCCTGGCTTCCCCTATGCATAGGAGCCGGATGGAGGACATGCCGCTGCTTCCGGGAGCTGCTTGATCTAAGCGTTGCCCAGAGCCTGATCCCCTCCCGCACCCCAACCCCACGCCCCAGCCGTGATCCCCCTCTGAACCCCTCAGTCCCAGCTCGGAGCACCCTCCCACACTCCAAACCCCTCATCCCCAGGCCCACCCCAGAGCCCACACCACCAGCCAGAGCCATCACCCCTCCCACACCCAAACCTCCTGCCCTAGCCCGGAGGGCCCCCCCCCCGCACCCTGAACTCCTCTTTTCTGACCCCACTCCAGATCCCGGACCCCCAGCTGGAGCCCTCACCCCCTCCTGCACCCCAAAGTACTGACTCAGCCCGGAGCCTCCTTCCGCACCCCAGCCTCCAATTTTGTGAATATTTATGGCCTGCCATACAATTTCCATGCCCAGATGTGATCCTTGGGCCAAAAAGTTTGCCCACACCTGGTGTAGACACTGCATATGGTGACAAGAGGGGTTCTCTCATCAGCATAGGTCAGGCCTGCACAACATGCGGCCCGCGTGGGCTCACTGTGTGGCCCAAAATCTGGGACCGTGTCCGTTGGTCCTTTTTACTGCTTGTCTCTGGCCTGGGGGTTGTCCCAATGCTGCAAAGAGGGCGTTCCCAAAGGAAGGTGCTTGCTTCTAACCCCCGAGGCCGTCAGTATGTGTGCTTTTCTCTAGTCAGCCCACTTGACAAGTCTGATTGTCCTTGGTCTGGTTCCCATCCCCTCTCCAAGGGTTGCAGCTGTCTGGAGGTGCCTGCCTTCCACGCTTTCCTCATTCACACCTTATTCATTCAACAGGGCAATTGAATACAAAGTGAGGGGAAGATCTTATTCTACTTCTAGCAAAAAGACATTTTTCTTTTACCTTAATTATACTACCTTAGTGGCCCGCTATAACATATTAGCAAGGTTCAATACAAAGTCATATAAAAGTTATCCAAAAATGCATAATGCAGAGATTTATCTATAACTGCATTGATTGACTGTTGTGTGCAGTAATATAGTGACCCCTGGGAGGGGTGAGGAGGGGTGTGATGGTGGGGCCGAGCGGGGAGGGGGCAGGTCTTATTTTCCTGCTGTGATCTGGTCACCCTATGTGCGCTGTTTATTTCCCTCTACAGGCTTCCACACCCCAGCGCTGGGGAAGGAGGCGTTGTTTCCATGGGGCCGGGTGGCGCTGGGGCGGGGGGGGACGTGTTTCCGCGGGGCCGGGGGGTTTCGGCCCTCAGCTGTTTTCTTTGGAGCAATATGGCCCTCGCCGCTTTACGAGTTGTGCAGGCCTGGCATAGGTAATCCACCTCCCAGAAGCAGTAGCTAGGACAGTGGAAGAATTCGTCTGTCGACCTAGTGCTGTCTACGCTGGGGAGCAACATAGCTGTGTCAACCTAATTTTTTAGCATAGACCAGGCTTAAGCCTTGCTACTAGGCAGAGTGCTGCAGAATGATTTAAGCCCTCTTTGGGTATGTCTATGCTGCAATTAAAAACCTGCGGCTGTCCCATGCCAGCTGGCTCAGGCTGTGGGACTGTTTAATTGCAGTGTAGACTTCTGGGCTTGGGCTGCAGTCCCAGGCTCTGGGACCTTCTCACCTTGCAGGGTCCTAGAGCCCATGCTCCAGCCCAAGCCTGGAAGTATACAATGCAGTTAAACAGCCCCGCAGCCCTAGTCCCATGAGCCTGAGTTAGCTGGGTCCAGTTCTGTTCAATATCTTCATCAGTGATTTAGACAATGGCAGAGAGAGTACACTTATAAGTTTGTGGATGATACCAAGCTTGGAGGGGTTGCAAGTGCTTTGGAGGATAGGATTAAAATTCAAAGTGATCTGGACAAACTGGAGAAATGGTCTGAAGTAAATAGGATGAAATTTAATAAGGACAAATGCAAAATGCTCCACTTAGGAAGGAACAATCAATTGCACACATACAAAATGGGAAATGACTGCCTATGAAGGTGCACTGTGGGAAAGGGTCTGGGAGTCATAGTGGATCACAAGCTAAATGTGAGTCAACAGTGTAACATCGTTGCAAAAAAAAGTGAACATCATTCTGGGATGTATTAGCAGGAATTTTGTAAGCAAGGCTCGAGAAGTAATTCTTCTGCCCTACTCTGTGCTGATTAGGTCTCAGCTGGAGTATTGTGTCCAGTTCTGGGTGCCACATTTCAGGAAAGATGTGGACAAATTGGAGAAAATCCTGAGAAGAGCAACAAAAATGATATAAGGTCTAGAAAACATGACCTCTGAGGAAAGATTGGAAAAAACTGGGTTTGTTTAGTTTGGAGAAGAGACGACCGAGAGGGGATATGATAACAGTTTTCAAGTACATAAAAAGGTTGCTATGGGCGGGGGGTGGGGTGGAGAGTGAAGAAAAATATTATCTTTAACGGTACCTCTGAGGATAGGACAAGAAGCATTGGTCTTAAATTGCTGCAAGGGCAGTTTACGTTGGACATTAGGAAAAAACTTCCTAACTGTCAGAGTGGTTAAGCACTGGAATAAATTGCCTAGGGAGGTTGAGGAATCTCCCTCAATGGAGATTTTTAAGAGCAGGTTAGACAAACACCTGTCAGGGATGGTGTAGATAATACTTAGTCCTGCCATGTATGCAGGGGACTGGATTAGATGATCTCAAGGCCCCTTCCAGATCATCACTACCTCCTACATGTCTGACAGCTAAGCAACTTGTTAACTTTTGTATATTTTGTTCTTTAATGTTCTGCTATTTAATTCATATTATCTGTAAACCCTTTCAGCCAACTGTTTCTTTGTAGCAATTAATAAATTTGGTAACTTGATAAATAGAACTCTGTTCTTATTACCTTGTGTCACAGGAACATAGTAAAGGGAGTATTGTAAAATGTTGTATCTTTTATTTGAAAAAGCTGATCTTGCCTTTTGTCTTTTGGGGATGTGGCATAGTTCTGGTTGAAGAAATAATTTAGTCTACATGTGCTTCAGTACCCATTGGAAGAATGACAGATGACAAAGATGTGCTTCGAGATGTGTGGTTTGGACGAATACCAACCTGCTTCATGCTGTATCAGGATGAGATAACTGAAAGGGAAGCTGAACCTTATTATGTAAGTACAATGAAGATAGGCAGGGATAGCCCAATCACGTCTGGGTTTTTTTCAGGCTCTTTGGTCTTGATGCTTCTGGTGGGAATGATTTGTGTGTGTGTGTGTGTGTGTGTGTTTTGAATGCAAGCAAGAGTGGGTGTTCTAGTATAGGTGGCGACTAGGTAGCTGCCGGTGTTCTTATTAGTATTCCACCTAGACTTGATCCAAGGAGAGTTAAATGACACAGTGAGTTTAAAAAAGAAAGGGGTGTCTGGCCTGTGCTAAAGCTCTCACCATTATTACCATTCATGAAACTGTAATAATGAGAGTGCTTTAAAAGTTGTAGGCAGGGCTTTTCATTTGAACTTCAAATTAGTTGTGTTGCATACATGGGTGTGGTGATGTCCAGTGTGTGCAATGAATGCCTTTAAATGTATGTGAATAAGGTGGCTGGTTTCACTGGAAAATAATGGATGTGTCCTAAGAAGTGTTACCCTATTAGGAGTAGACAGAATATATTTATATTATTTCTTTAGACTAAGGACTTGTCTACACTACCGCACTACATCGGTGCAACTGAGCCGCTGTGGCGCGTCTGGTGGAGATGCACTATGCCAAAAGGAGAGCGCTCTTCTTTCGGCATAATTACTCCACCTCAACAAGAGGCAGAAACTATATCAGCAGGAGAATGTCTCCTGCCAACTTAGCACTGGTGTAACTCACGTAGCTCAGGGGGGTGACTTTTTCACACCCCTAAGTGATGTAAGTTATATTGACTTACGTGGTTGTGTAGACAAGCCCTTAGTATGTAAACAGTAATAGTTTTGTTCTAACTTTACTGAATTTCTGTAAAAAGATGCCCAGGAAGTAGACCTGTGATTGCAGCAGGGGGATGGAGAGAAGAACAGGAAAGGTGAAGAATTTAGTTATTTCAGTTGTGGAATTGAGAATGCATTCTGTCATATTCTGAGTACTAAATATTCATGGATTTAAGGCCTGTGTACTTCAGGGAAAATATCCCCCTCCAGCGTCAGAGCTCACTATATCTGGTGGTATTTTTAGACGTTTATCTTTTTCACTTAGTTTAATGAGAGAAGCTTCTGTTGTCACTTAATGTGCTTTTTTTCTATTTCAGTTTTGTTTAGTTTTGTTGTCAAAGGCAAGCATATATATTTTTATATTCCAGAAGTTTCTCTAGCAGTTTTGCTCAACCCCAACAGCCCTTATAGCAGGCCTTATGTAACAATTCTTCTGACTTCCTTCTGATGGAAGAATGTAATAAATACTGTCTAGACTGATGGACTAAAGGCTAGAAAGTATCTTTTTAAAATATATATATTTTTTAATCACCGCTATCCTCTGTAAATACTCCTGTCAGTAGCATTGTCAGTATTTGAAGAAAGGAAAATATTGGGCTAAAACATTTTTTTGTACTATTCTTTGGATTATCTGAGTGTACATGACCTGATAAAATATCTAAATTTTTAGATTAAATGTGGACAGCTGTAGGAGCGATGAGAAACTAATGAAATATGACAGAATGAACTAGCGATGTCTTTATGCACCTTATAAAGCTGATTTAATATACTTTGTAGTCACTGGAATGAATAATTTTAAGTATAGGTTAGGAAAATGGTAAAATTAGGTTCTCTAGTCTCTTGCCAAGTGGGGAAAAGTGATGATCTGAAAGTAGATGTGGGTGGTCTTGGAATGGAAGAAACCGGTAAATTACTTTTCAGAAGGTTTAATCTATAGGGTGATCTAGGTATTTGTAAAAAATATTTATAGGATTTACTAACGTTCTGCAATCCTAAGAACAGGTAAATAATTCAATTGAGAGAAACTAAATTTCCAAGGTTAAAATGTTTCATTTTTTCTCTTAAAGTTGCTTACTTAAATTCACAGTGAGTCACCTAAATGTAAATGGCCTGATTTTCATAGATGCTAAGTATCTACAGCTTCCATTGATCTAACGTGAACTGTAGGTGCTTGACATCTCTGAAAATTTGGCCATTTTTGCTTAGATGACTGACTATGGATTTAGGTACCTAACTTTAGGCAACTGCATTTGAAAATTTTGACTAAAATTACTAACATCAATGAAATGGCAATTAAGTTGAGATCATACTGTATGGTTACTTAAAAAACAGAATCATATTCCCACATTATAATATTCCATACTTAGTTGCTATTACAATTTGGGCTAAAGTAGAAGTGCTAAGCTAGATTTTGATTAAAGCAATTTTTGATACCCTCCCACAAGAACCCTGCAAAAAAGGGCTTCTGTGAAGGATTGGCCACCTTGTTGCCCCACCCTACGCAGAAGAAAATTGGTCTGTAGCACCAATGAAAGTATACCTGTAATGTAGAAACATATCACACATGATCTGGCTGCAAAAGGAAACTGACAAGGGTCATGTGATACAGAAACAAAAAGATGCATGATAAATAAAAATTGATCATTTTAAACCACAAATGTCTGGACCCCAGTCTCAAGCACAGGAACTGACTAGAATTAGTCTGTAAAGCAGTTTGAGGCCTTTGAATGGAATACACTAAGTAACCTTGCAAAATTGTCATAATTTACCAGTTCAGGCACAACATTTTCTTGTCCAAACTTCTTGTGATGACATTTAACAATTTTTAAGTTATTTTAACTTGTCTCTCCCAATGTTAAATGCCCCAGCCAAGTGGGAAGAGATTCATGCAAATACAGTCTCTAGACGTGCAGTATTAAACCCTTAAATCTTGTCGAAATGCTAAGTAATATTTCTTTTACAAAAGGCTTCCATGCTGTTGCATATGGAATAATATTTTGATATGCATGATATTAATATTTCAATTTTAGGTATTTCTAAAATAATTATGTCAACTTGTTCTGATTTGGTTTAATTTTTTTTAAGTTAGCCAGTCTTTTGATTTAACCATTTAAACAGCATATTTTGAAGTCTATTTAAAAAAAAAACACTACTAAATTTTGATGCAAGGGCTTTTCTGCTCACCTTATGTGTCTAAGGACCTTTTCAGTTAGTTCCTCTCTTATTGACTTTGTGAGGAAATGTTGAAACACTCTATATACGTGCAGTCAAATGTGCAAACTAGTTAAAAATATTCTTTTATTACTTTATTATAGTTACAATTTTTAATAATAGGTATACAAATTTCAGATGAGAAGTATGGGCAGATAAGAGTGTTAGGAGTAACGTTTCCTTACAAAGTCAATAAGAGAGTCAACAATGTGTGCCTCTTCTGTTTGAGAAATAAATATACTTAAAAGGTGAATTGCATAGAGTGTGTCTGTTTCATTTTATAAAATATTAATAGTTTTTCCTTCTATTTTTGAGGAGGCAGTCAGTAGGTTTTTAAGGACTGGGGAAAATCGCAACAATCCTGATGGGTATCACATGTGAATACAAAATATGAAGAGGATGGAACTTGGGAGATGCAGAGAATGCACAGTGCACTGTGACATTGTTCATATGAATTGAACAGTAATTTGAAAAGTTCATATTACAAATTTTAAAAGTATCAAATGTTTATCTGATCAAAATTTTTAGCGCAAGTGAATCGTTATTTTCAAGCAGTTCTTTATAGAAATGTATCTATCCTGTTTGATGATATGGCATGCTCTATTTTTATACCTGTTCGAAAGAAAAGGGTCCAGTTATGAGAAATGTAACTGGATCTGACCACTGAGTAATTTCTGCCTCCTTCCAGCTGCATTGAGTGAGGCAAGGAAAAACCAATTTACAGACTATTTTTTGTGTTAAAATATTTTCAGTGCTTGAGCCAGTTACATTCAAAACTTGTTTTAAAATAAATATCATTTGATAGCATTAACTTATTGGCGTTTAAGAAGCAAATTACTATTACTGTCTAAAAGTATGGCATGTTAAAAAAACAAACCCCAAAAAACACCAACTGCATATTTTCTTTGTTCTTGAAAAACAGTACCTATATGTGGCTTTATATTAGATTTCTAAAACTTCAAAAAATAAATGACACCTGCTTGTACAAACTTTCCTTTCAGTTGCTTTTACCTAGAATAAGCTACTTGACACTGGTAACGGACAAAGTGAAAAAACACTTTCAGAAGGTTATGAGACAAGAGGATGTTACTGAGATATGGTTTGAATATGAAGGCACACCACTGAAATGGTGAGTTGATTTAACTTAGGATCGTTAAACTTTGCATGTATAGTGCTAAAAACTACTGTATAAAAAGATTAATCGAGTTAAGCACGCTCTCAGTATTTGCATCATAAACTAATCACATCTTACCGTAAAGCCTGGAGTTTCAGTACAATGGCATCTTCTTGTAGAGACCCATCACAATATTACCATTTACAAAAAATTTGAATTAGTTTTGGGATGAGTGGTATTTAAACTCTGTCTCTCTGTAGAGCACTTAATTAAATGCTTACTGTGACAGATCTGATGCTTTGGAAGCATGGAATATTCAAGGACTGATATGTTGACATATGACATGCTATAGATACGTGGAATATTCAGACTATTGTGTCAACTTTATAAATATTATATGCAGCTTTATAAACTGGCTAGTAATTGTATTCCTGGCTAAATGGGGGAACTAAAAGATTTGTGTTGTTTGGCAACTGTTTCATGAATTAGTTGTTCACCGTCTACAGCAGAAAGTAGAAAGGAAACTGTAAAAAGTAGCATTACTAATCAATAATCTTTCATTGAATAATACTTCCTTATTTCTGGAGAACTGTTTTTAAAGCAGGTGATTTGAAAGCTATGGTGTGTGCTACCTCAATAGAAATAGCATTGGTTCTGTGTCATGCATTGTACAAGGAAAACTGATTTTAACATGTTTCTAGATGCATTTCTATATGTTGTAGATGGGAAGAAAAATATTTATATTCGCCACTTGGGTCTCTGTGAAAACTAAATGTCACCTAGTGGACTCTGCTTTGCTTTGTAGTGCTGACTTTCAGGTGTTGTCTTGTGACTCTCATGCTAATGAAATCCTAAGAAAGGTGTTAGTAGGGCTGTTGATTAATCACAGTTAACTCCTGCTATTAAGTCAAAAATTAATTACAATTAAAAAAATTAATCGCTTTTAATCGCTCTGTTAAACAATAGAATACCAATTGAAATGTATTAAATATTTTGGTTGTTTTTCTACATTTTCACATATATTGATTTCGATATTGGTTTCACTTACAACACAATACAAAGTGTGCAGTGCTCACTTTATATTACTTTTTATACAAATATTTGCACTGTAGAAATAAAATAAATAGTATTTTTCAATTCACCTCATACAAGTACTATAGTGCAATCTCTTTATTGTGAAAGTTCAATTTACAAATGTAGATTTTTATTTTTATTTTTTGTTACATAACTGCACTCAAAACCAAAACAATGTAGAACTTTGGAGCCTACAAGTCCACTCATTCCTACTTCTTGTTCAGCCAATCGCTAAGACCAACAAGTTTGTTTACATTTAGGGGGGAAATAATCCTGCCCGCTTCTTATTTACAGTTTCGCCTGAAAGTGAGAACAGGTGTTCGCATGGCACTTTTGTAGCCGTGTTGCAAGGTATTTATGTGTGAGATATGCTAAATGTGCATATGTCCCTTCATGTGGACATGAAGGGCATGCTTCCATGCCGATGACGCTCGTTAAAAAAATTGTGTTAATAAATTTGTGACTGAATTCCTTAGGGGAGAATTGTATTTCTCCAGCTCTGTGTTTTACCTGGATTCTGCCATATATTTCATGTTATAGCAGTCTCGTGCTGATGACCCAGCACATGTTGTTCGTTTTAAGAACACTTTCACTGCAGATTTGACAAATGCAAAGAAGGTATCAATGTAAGATTTCTAAAGATAGCTACAGCGCTCGACCCAAGATTTAAGAATCTGAAGTGCCTTCCAAAATCTGAGAGGGACGAGGTATGGAACATGATTTCAGAAGTCTCAGAAGAGCAACATTTCGATGCGGAAACTACAGAACCCGAACCACCAAAAAAGAAAATCAGCCTTCTGCTGGTAGCATCTGACTCAGATGATGAAAATGAATATGTGTTGTCCGCACTATTTTGGATCGTTATCAAGCAGAACACTTCAGAATGGATGCATGTCTTCTGGAATGGTTTATATGGTTGAAGCATGAAGCGACATATGGATCTTTAGTGCATCTGGCACGTAAAGAGTGCCATGCAAACGCCTGTTCTCACTTTCAAGTGACATTGTAAACAAGAAGCGGGCAGCATTTTCTCCTGCAAATATAAACAAACTTTTTTGTCTGAGAGATTGGCTGAACAAGAAGTAGGACCGAGTGGACTTATAGGCTCTAAAGTTTTACATTGTTTTGGTTGTGAGTGCAGTTATGTAACAAAAAAATCTACATTTGTAAATTGAACTTTCACGATAGAGATTGCACTACAGTACTTGTGTTAAGTGAATTGAAAAACACTATTTTGGTTTTTTTACAGTGCAAATGTTTGTAATCAAAAATAAATATAAAGTGAGCACTGTATACTTTGTATTCTGTGTTGAAATAGAAATCAATGTATTTGAAAATGTAGAAAACATCCAAAAATATTTAAATAAATGGTATTCTATTATTGTTTAACAGCGTGATTAATTGCAATTAATTTTTTAAAATCGCTTGACAGCCCTAATTGTTAGCAATACAAAAAGAAGGAAACTGGAATATATGCACAAAATTTGTACATCCAGCTAGAGTTGTTAGTGGAAGTTTCTCTTAGAATTGAACAATGGTGATTATTATTTTGAATTGTAGGGCCCACAATGTACTACATACTGTTTAAATAAATAGTAAGACATAGTGCTTGCCCCACAATCTTATATAGATAGGTGAAATATTATGACCTTTATAATCTGTCATTATGTTCTAATGGGGGGAAAAGGGAAACCGGACTGCTAATATATTTTATTGGTTTAAAAAAAGAATTGTATTTTGATACTCCTCTGCTAGACTATTCCCTTCTTTTTTCTTATTATTTGTATCATCGTAATACCTAGGAGCCCTAATCATGTATCAGGACCCCACTGTACAAACACAGAACAAAAAGACATTCCCTGCCCCAAGAATCTTACAATATAAGTATAAGACGAAACAGCAGATGGATACAGACCGATGAGGGGAATACAAGGAAACAGAGAGACAGTATTGGTTAGCATGGTAGGTAGTGTTCTTTGTATACCAGCAACCTAACAGTTGTCAAGTTTTTATAGGCATCACAGCGAAGGAGAGTTTTGAGGAGAGATTTGAAGGTGAATGATGAAGTTGCTTTGTGGACATTTACGGGGAGCTCTTCTCAAACCTGTGAGGCAGTCTAGGAGAAATCACAAAGGTGTTTGAAAATTTAACAAGTGGGCAGTGGAGGCCAACATCATTGGCTGATTGGAGGCGAGTATCTACATCTCATTAGCAAGAAAAAGTTGATAGGTGGGGTGGGGTCTCACAGTGAAGGACCTTGAAAATGGAAATAAGCAGCTTATGTTTGATGCAATACAGAAGGGGGAGCCAGTGGATGGATTTAAAGTGAGGGTTGACATTGTCTATGAGGGGGTAGGAGAACTATCTTTGCTGCAGCATTCTGAATGCATATGAGCAGCGCAAGATTGCATTTGTCAAGACCACAGAGAAGAATGTAGCAGTAATCAAGACTCGAGATGATGAAAGCCTGGATGAGAGTTTTAGTTGTGTGGTTAGATAGGAAAGGCCGTATTTTAGAGATGTTATGTAGCAAGAATCTGCAGGTTTTAAATATAGCCTTAATGTGAGGTCCTACTGAAAGGTCCAAGTTGAAGATGGTGCCCAGGTTACGGGCCTGAGTGACAGGCAGGATAGTGGTGTTGTACAGTTATCAAAAAGGAGTTTAGGAGCTCTGTTTTGGTTATGTTTAGCTTGAGCTGGCAGCTAGACATCCAGGAGGAGATGTCCGAGAGACAGGCTTATTTTAGTTTGGACAGAAGAAGACACATGGAGGTATGGAGTAGAGAACGTCTCCAAGGACATTTGAATTAGAAGTAGACTGATTTCTAGGAGCGTGAGGCACTACTTCAGGATGAATATCTTTAGAAGGTAAACAGAGCAGCCAAGTAAAAATGGGGTCGCTTAATAATGATCAAGGCTATTAACGGTGTGATTCTGCAAACATTTAAGCATTTAAGTACTTTACTTACCAGGAGTGGTCCCATTGAAATCAGTGGGGCTGCTCGCAGTAACAAAGTTAGTGTGCAGAGGTATTTGCAGGATTAGGTCCTTCTTTTCATTGTTGTAAGCTTTCCTATGTAAGAAAAGTGTTGGGCCATCTGAGGGACCTTTTTAACATTTGATGAGCACCAGCAATGTGGTGAGTACTGTACAGAACAGAAAATATGTAGGCTCTGCCCCAAGGAGTTGATTTAACTAACTTTTTTTATGATGTAAAATGACACATTCTACTCTTGTTTAATCTAAGATGCATAGGGTCTTTACTCATGTGTTTTTGGGGGAAGCTATAGGGAGGAGCTTCCAAGCATAATGGAACTCTGGCTTCCCATAGAAGGTAAAGAATGGAGAACATGAGAACCATTGCATGGAGAAGCTTGTGGCCTTCCTTTGCAACAGTATTACAGAATGGCCCCATGCAACTCCTTGTGCTTACTAGAAGACCAGGGAACCTAAAATTACGAGGCATTCTCACAAACTTATTTAAGATGTTGGGTAATTTTCAGAGAGACGAGGTGGGTGAGTTATTGGACCAACTTCTATTGGTGAGAGAGACAAGCTTTGGAGCCACAAAGAGATCTGGGAAAGGTATTCCCAGCATCACGGCAAAATGCAAGGTGGAACAGATTGTTCAGCATAAGTAGTTAGCTCATACTTTAAGGGATGGTTCAAGGTAGAGTGGCCTGTTAACATCTCAGCAGTCATAGGACAAAAATAAGGGATTAGTGGGTTACGAATTGTTGTTATAAGCGTTTAAATTTAAATTCATTTTTCTGCTAGATCAGGGGTGGGCAAACTTTTTGGCCCGAGGGGCATATTGGGATTGCAAAACTACCTGGCCCCTGCCCCCTATCTGCCCCCTCCCACTTCCTGCCCCCTGACTGCCCCCCCTCTGACTGCCCCCCCTCAGACCACCCGACCCATCCAATCCCCCCCGCCCCCCCGCTCCTTGTCCCCTGACCGCTCCCTTCCGGGACCCCCCACGCCTAACCACCCCCCCAGGATCCCACCCCCTATCCAATCCCCCCTGAACCCTGACTGCCCCGCCCCCCCCCCCCCACTCCCCCAACAGGCCCTCCGGGACTCCCATGCCTATCCAACTCCCCTGTTCCCCATTCCCTGACTGCCCCCTGTGACCCTCAGCTCCTTATCCATCCCCCCCCCCCCCTCCCCACCCCCTTACCATGCCACTCAGAGCAGCAGGAGCTTGCAGCTCCGTCGCCTGGCCAGAGCCAGCCACGCCGCCACGCTGCCCGGCAGGAGCGGCGGGCCAGAGCACTGGCGACTTGGTGAAGCTGCCAGGGAGGGGGAACAGCAGGGGAGGGACCGGGGTCTAGCCTCCCTGGCCGGGAGCTCAAGGGTCGGGCAGGACGGTCCCGTGGGCCACATCCGGGCCGTAGTTTGACCACCTCTGTGCTAGGTACTACAAATTATGGACTGAATAGAGCCATTGGATTTATGGCTTATTACAACAATCTGTAACCCACTAACCCCGCTTTTGGTCGTATAACTAATCCCCTGTAACCTTCTACCCTTTTCAGCAGCCTGAGGGGGTGAAAAATGGAGTCTGTAGCATGCCCAAAAAGTTAACAAATCTGGGCTTTGGTATATGGACCAAATTTGTTGGTTAACCCTTTCAGCAGCTTCATGGACGACATGGTACCATGCAAGAGAGAGCCTTTATGGCAGAAAAACAATGGTGAGATGGAGCTGGTTACCCTGGCATTAGCTTTTTGAAGGTGGCTGGCTAAGGGAACAGTGGCAGTGTAATGGAGTTGGGGGAACTCAAATGGACAAAGTTTTGTGAGCTGTGTTATACACATTAAAAATAGTAAGCCTTTTTTGCACAATCAGGAGCTGCCATCAGAGTATATAATGTTAATGCTAAACAGTATTTAACAAATGCAGATTGATGTAGTCTGGCAACATTAGGACATTATGCAAATAGAATGGGTATCAATAAAAATCACCAGGAGGGATTGGGTAAGTTTGGTAATTGTTTTGAAATTTATTTTTTCTCCTCTCTTGCTTTGAGAGGACTTACTACACTAGTTCACTGACCAAGCAGTGTTAAAAGACCTCAAAAAAGAAACATTTTAATTAAATGTTCAGTCTACCTGAAATCTGGTGTATTGAAGTGCAAAGAAAACAAACTGCGGGGGGGAGAGAATCTCTGATCCACCATTTATAGAAATCTTAACTGTTAATTGACTAACATTTTTTTCTTATTACAATGTTGGTTTTTTTAAGGTGATTGTCTCTTTATAATGGCATGTTGATGGGTTAAAAGTAAATATAAACAAAACTGCAGTGGAACTGCTAGTTAAAAAGCCATTGCAAGGGTTTTAGTACAATATTTAGCACATTGGGTGTAATGTAAATATATTGCTAATAAATGTGAACCCCAGAATCTCGTAAAGTGGTGATCTCTAAAGTATTATTGATTAAAGTAGGATTTTTATATTCTATTTTATGAACACACAATGAGAAATGGAAATATAATAAAAATAGAGATGTCTGCTCTCTACCCTCTATCTCTGTATCCATCTTGCATACTTTGAGTTGTTTCCATATCTGTTTTAGTCCTAAACTGATGGCCACAGCTGATTTCTTTTACTAAATTTTAATGCTCTAAGATCTGATCCTTCATTTCTGGTACACCCAAAGCTTTTCCTGATGGAGGAGAAAATATGGCAATTAGTAGACTACAAATACCTCAAATTCTCAACTTTCACCTTCACCACAAATTCTATGTCATGGGAATTCTTTTCTATCCTTGATGTGACAGTTGCTTATATGCCACACGTGTCTTGTTTTATCGCCACAGAAAGGTGGTTCTAGCATGAAAATAACTGTGCTCCTACTTGTTCTGGCTGACACACTTCATCTTCCCCAATGCTTTTTCAAAGCTTAAAAAAAAAAAAAAAAAGTTGTAAAGTTGATGACCGCTCATTTCCCTTAGTTGCCTTCTCTTTTTGAAAATATTAATGAACTTAAATAGAGTTCCGAAGCTGCACACTTACACCTACAAGCACCTGCTATGTAATACTACAGCAACAACTAATGGATGGGGCTGGAAGTCAAGTCACTGCTATGCATCTGTAGCTTAAAGCCTTGCCAAAACTAAGAATTGCTCCAGCAGCTTATAAAGAGAACTGTGGCCTCTTGAAATCTTTTCTTTTCCTTTTTTATTTCCCCCCACAAGACTAGTGCTGCTTCAGAATTTCAGAGGAAGAAACAATCTTGTTTGTAGCCCTGAAGATTGTAATACTCTAGTCAAAACATTTTAATTTTAATGGGGTTTCATGTTTCTGTTTAGCAAGTGATTTCTCTGGTGGGGATTCTGTCTGCAGAACTAGCCTCAGAAGTACTGTGTTGGGAACAAAGTGACATGAATACTTCCTCATAAAAGGATCCAGCAAAGGACATTTGCTGGAAGCAGTTGTTGCAGAACACTTATTTCTCTTAAGCATGTGAACTTATTTCATACTCTCTGAAGTAAGGAGACCAAAGGGAAAAGGTAGCAGAGGTATGCCAAGAAGTTTATTTTATGTATTAGTTGGTATCTGTATTTGTATAGTAAATTAAAATGGCTCTTTAAGAGCCAGGTGTCAAGCAGTATGTTCCTGTGTAGTAGTGTAATTCTTAAAGGAAATCTGCACTTATTTTATTTAGCCCACCAGTCAGTATTCTTCCATAAATTGCCTTTGCAGATCTCTATTGTAGGAGTCGTGCAATGACTGCACGCCACAGAACTTCTACTAGTTAAGAATCCTTAGCAGTAAAAACATGTGCATTAATAATGGATCCATATTTTCTAAAAGTCCTGCTCTGTATCCATCCTTTGTTCTCATTTTCTACTGGCAAAAAGCAGTCATGGAGCCACTCTTGTTTTCTCCCTTTCTCACTAATGTTAGAAAATTTTAAATAGCTAAACTCAAAAGAATATTAACTTTAAAAAAATCACACTTCTATCTGAATTTTTAATCTATTAGACGTGTCTTGAATCCTGTGTTGGTGCAGCTGTGTTGGTCCCAGATCCCAGACTCGAAGAAGAGTTCTGTGTAAGCGCAAAAGTTTGTCTCTCTCACCAACAGAAGTTGAACCAATAAAAGATACTATCTCATTCATCTTGTATCTCTAAACTTGTCTTAGCTTTTGGGCAGTAGCCAGCAGATGGTGCTGAAGCACTAGACTGTTTATATATATTTTCAGCTGTTATGAAAATGTTCTGGTATATCTAGAAATGATGTTTTTTCTCCTTCAATCCTTCCTCTTTAAGGCCCCCATCCTGGAAAGTCGTAAGCACACGTTTGACTGTATGCACTGTGAGCAATCCCATTGAATTCAGAGTAGGCTGACCATATTTCCTTGAGGCAAAAACGGGACATTGGGATGGCAAAAACGGGATGGGGAGACAAGGGGCAGCCGCAACAAGCCGCCCCTTGTCTCCCCGCTCAGCAGCTCGGCGGGGAGACGAGGGGCAGCCGCAACAAGCTGCCCTTTGTCTCCCCGCTCAGCTGCTCGGCGGGGAGACGAGGGGCAGCCGCAACAAGCCAGCGTTCAGTTTTTTACAAAAAAATAGAAACTATATATAGTTTTTTAAAAACAGGACAAAATTGACATTTATATTAAAACGACGGGACGGTCGGGAAATATGAAAAAAACGGTACTGTCCCGTTTAAAACGGTACGTATGGTCAGCCTAATTCAGAGGGACTACTCAATGTCTGAAGTTAAGCACATGCATAAATATTTGCAGGATTGGGGCCTAAGAGAACAGTTTTACTTTTGTCACGTTTCCAAAAATATTAATTTCTAAAGTCTTTGAAGGCATAAGAGAATTGAGCACGATATGCCAAATCCAAGAGAAAGTTCTACTGAGTACTAAAGCACTTGTTAAATGTCTCTCTCAACGAAATATGACAAGATGGTCATTTTTAGGTTTCTGTACAAAAAGATTTGTAGAAAAGTTTTATGAAGTAAATATTTGGGAAAGGTTTAAAATGCAATATTTTTCTTGACCAGGCCTGTAGTTTATTGCAAAAGGCCAGCTTTTATGACATAGTAAATTTTATCTACATTTTTTACTTCAAGGTAGAAAGTGAACACTTAAAGGGTGCAGTTTGTGTTCTTGTAACTCATATTAGTTTTAATGGTATTGCTAGTAAACCTTAAATCCCGGTTTCCCTATACTTTTTCCTTCTATTTTATTCTGACTAGTTTTATAGTAATGGGGTTAAAAAATGGAACAAATCCTGCCTGGCCTTGCCTCACTCAACCCATCTGCCAACATGCCTTTAGTTCTGCTGCCTGTTTACAACCATTCCCTTAGGCTGTAAGCCAGGAGGTGGGGTAGGGAGTCATGTCCAGAGTTAATATGATATTCTGTAAGACTGCATATACAATTTGGAGTTAGAAAGTGTTGAGTTCTAGTCCTGACTCTGACAGTGACTAAACCAAGTCAATCATCTCTCCTTGTACAGGGCTTTGAGTGTGCTTAACACTGACTAAAAAGGTGGGGAATAACTGGTAATTTTTGAAGTTGGGAACTGGAAATATGTTTACTGTTGTGTGTAATTCTAAATGTAAAACTCATGTGCATTTAATATACTCTTTTTTTTCTTTCTATTTTTTTAGGCATTTTCCGATTGGATTGCTATTTGACCTTCATGCATCAAATACGGCCCTTCCTTGGAACATCACAGTGCATTTCAAGGTGCGATTAAAATACATTCTTTCTCTGGTTAAAAATAAATCAGCTTAGTAAGAACTGCATGAAACTTTGAAACCAGAAGAAGGTTTCATAATTATACTTACACCTATTTCTCAAGTATATACTTTTTTTTTTTTTTTTTTTTGAAGGGGAAAGTTTGTGCTCCAGTACAACCTTTCAGAACTTTCTGGAAATCCAGAGCTGGCTTTTTCTGTCCAAGAAGTATGCATGTGTGTTTAAATGACCTGTCCTGGAAAATGACTCTGTTTTAATCTAAAAAATGAATTGTTTGCTTCAGAATAAATTGTTTGAATGTATGCTAGTGCAGTTGGGTAGAGGAGAAGGCAAGAACTCTCCACAGTTGTCTTTTGATTTACTCTAACTTGAGAAGGAAAGTCAGAGTTAGAGTGCTTGTTCCTTTGGAAATATTTGGAGGGGCATAGGCTTATACAAATCTTTGAAAAATCAGATTACTGTTTGATATATTGAAAGCACACATGGTCTGGGTCCCCTTCAAGGACTAAGTGAAATGAGTTTGTTAGCCTTGCAACAGTTTAGTCGTGGGGGGGGGGGGGGAACAGTGCACTGATTACACATCATAAAACTGTCAAATATAATGTAGTAGTGTTACTGATCTTTGCTCAGGAGAGTAGTTGCGCTGAATTAGCGTTTAACCTGAATTATGTTACACCCAGTACTCATACACAGTACTTTAAAACATGAATTGAAATCAAAATCTCACAAAGATCTTCCATGCCATATTAGCAATTTTCATAATATTAAAATCTATTGTAGAGATGCAAAAGTTAATATGGTGAACAAAATATTTTGTTGCTAGGAAAAACTGGCTTGTTGACTGATTTTGTGTGTTTTGTGTTTGTGAAATGGAAAACAAAATTAGGAAGTATTTACATAGGTTGTTCTGAATGCCCTCACTAATTGAGCAGAGGGACATTCGAACAACATAGTTTTAAAAAAGTTTAGGAAGTCTTGCAAACAGGAACACTCCAGATGAATCATTGGTAGCTGTGACATGCATTTTGGAGAACTGTAGCTGTGTTTAAGTCTGCTGGGAAGATTTTAAACAAATTCATCACTTCTAGAATTGCGTGTTCCTATTGTGTCTGAATCCTCTGCCTTAATGTTACACTAACAGTTGTTTCACATGACATTTCCTTTTAGTTACTATTTTTATTAAATATAAACATAACTTGTTAGAAAATAATAATTGAAAATACAAGTATTTAAGAAAAGGTGTAAGCTATACAAGATAAAAGAATGTAGACGAGTTTAGGCAATGTGGGTTATGATTCCTAGAGGAATAGATAAGGAAACAAGACAATCAGATATTTGAATAAGATAAAATAAGATTCATGCTATGCACTTCTTTCTACAGAAATTTCCTTTTAAAAAAAATATGGAAGTGTCCAGGAATGCCTATTCTGATTCTTTTAGGAAGTGTGCCCTCTAATTGAGTTCCTTACAGTGTGCACCTGTCAGCATCAACATTTTTAAAATGAGTTTTTGAAGATAAGCATGTTGCAGAGAAGCCACCAGAACTCTTGAACTCCTTTTGGAAATACCTGAAAGATAGGTGGCATTGACACAGCCTTCTTGAAAATGTCCAAATGATACTGTAGACCCTGTTCAATTTCTTAGATTGTGCAGCGTAATCACTGCACATTCTAAGAAAAGTAGCTTTTACTGACCCACTTCCTGTATTAACCACATCATGAGTACAAACATTCTAAGAATCTAAATGGTGTTTTGAGGTACATTTTTGGCCTCTTGACATCATAACCCACTATCACAGATGGAATAAGAGAGAGGGACTTGCCAGTTTTTTGCTGTTTTCATTCATGCCTAACACAAGCCAATTGGCTACCAATTTTGTGAGGTCTTACACATGCAGTACATTGTGGGACATGCAGCCTTGGAACCTACATTATTTGATTTGAATGTGTGATTTAAATAATCTTCACTGGGAGAGTGGGAAAACACACATGATTTGGGGGGATAACGTGGGTGGAAGGGAAGGTTGAGGAAGAGGGTCATAGGCGCAACAAAAGGAAAAGCAGTGGTGGAATCTGCTCAACATCTTAGATGTCCGTACACAAATGCAGGGAGTATGGGGAATGAACTGGAATTATTAGTATATAAAATAAATTATGACTTAATTGGCATCACAAAGACTTAGCGGGATAAGTCTCATGACCGGAATATTGGTATAAAGGGGTATAGCTTGTTCAGGAAAGACAGTCAGGAGGGGGAAAAGGGAGGAAATGTTGCACTATACATCAAGAATATATACATTTGTTCTGAGGTCAAGAAGGAGGTGAGAGGCAGACCAGTTGAAAGTTTTTGGGTAAAGAGAAAAAGAGAAAAAGAAGGGGGGGAGGGATAGCTCAGTGGTTTGAGCATTGGCCTGCTAAACCCAGGGTTGTGAGTTCAATCCTTGAGGGGGCCATATAGGGATCTGGGGCAAAAATTGGGGATTGGTCCTGCATTGAGCAGGGGGTTGGACTAGATGACCTTCTAAGGTCCCTTCCAACCCTGATATTCTATGAGTCTATGAGAAAAAAATAGGGGCGACATAATGGTAAGGGTCTACTATAGACCACCAAATCAGGAAGAGGAGGTGTATTAGGCATTTCTAGAACAAACAACAGAAGTATCCAAAACACAAGACCAGTTAGAAATTGGGGTGGGGGAGAGGATTACACAGACATCTGTTGGAAAAGTAATATGGCAAAATACAACATTTCCAATAAGTTCTTAAAATGTATTGGGGGCAACTTCTTGTTTCTGAAAGTGCCGAAGTAACCAGATGGATGACCATTTTAGACCTGATTCTGACCAACAGAGAAGAGTAGGTTATAAATTTGAAGGTGAAAGTGATCATGAAATGGTAGATTTCATGATTTCTAAGGAAAGGAAGGAGTGAGAGCAGCAGAATAAGGACAATAGACTTCAAAAAAGCAGACTAACCAAGTCAGAGAACTGGTAGGTAAGGTCCCGTGAGAAGAAAATCTAAAGTGATACAGGAGTTTAGAAGAGCTGACAGTTTCTCAAGGAGACTATATTAAAAACACAATTGTAAACTATCCCTATGCAAAGGAAAGTTAGAAATAATAGTAAGAGGCCAATATGGCTCCATTAGGTGCTTTTTAGTGACCAAAAAATCAAAAAGGAATCTTACCAATCGTGGTAATGTGGATGAATTGCTAACGAGTATGAAAGAATAGCACAAGCATGTAGGGACAAAAGCAGAAAGACTAACACACAAAATTAATTACACCTGGCAAAGGACATAAAAGCCAGTAAAAAGAGGTTCTATAAATACAGTAGGAGAAAGAGAAAGATGGAGGAAAGTGTAGGTCCTCACTTAGTGAGGAAGAAGAGCTAATTGCTGGAGACTAAGGTGTGTAATGCCTATTTTGCTTCACTCTTCGCTAAAAAGCTTAATGGTGACCAGATAGTCAACACAATTAGTATAATAAGGAGGAAGGAATGTAAGCCACAATAGAGAAAGAACAGGTTAAAGAATATTCAGATAAGTTACCTATATTCACGTTGGTAAGGCCTGATGAAATTCATCCTAGGGTACTCAAGGAATTAGCTGAACAATCTTGGAATTGTTAGCAGTTAGCTTTGAGAACTCATGGAGGATGGGTGAGGTCCCAGAGGACTGGAAAAGGGCAAACATAGTTCTTGTCTTTAAAAAGGGGAGCCAGGGAATTATAGATCAGTCAGCCTAATTTTAATACCCAGAAAGATACTGGAAGAAACTACTGAATGGACATTTTGTAATCACCTAAAGGGTAGTGGGGTTATAGGGTGTAGCCAACATCAATTCATCAAGAACAAACCAACCTGATTTCCTTCTTTGGCAGGGCTACTCACCTAGTGGGGGAAACTAGACATGATATAGCTTGATTTTTAGTAAGGCTTTTGACACCGTCCCATATGCAAACTACAGAAATGTGGTCTAGATGAAATTACTATAAGGTGGATTCACAACTAGTTGAAAGACTGTGCTCAGAGTAGTTATCAATGGTTCACTGTCCAACTGGGAAGGCATATCTAATGGGGTTCAGTTAGGGTTATTCCTGGGTCTGATACTAATCGGTATTTTCATTAATGACTTGGATAATGGAGTGGAGTGTATGTGGATGACATGGAGCTGGGAGAGGTTTCAAGCACTGTGGAGGACAGGATTAGAATTCAAATAACCTTGGAGAATTGGCCTGAAATTAGAATTGGAGAATGGGCCTGAAATCAATAAGATGACATTCATTGAAGACAAATACAAAGTACTAGACTTGGGAAGGAAAATATCAAATGCACAACTACAAAATATAACTCTTCCTTCCCTTTTTTAAAAATGGGCACTACATTAGCCTTTTTCCAGTTATCCAGGACCTCCCCCGATTGCCATGAGTTTTCAAAGATAATGGCCAATGGCTCTGCAATCAAATCCACCAACTCCTTTAGAGCCCTCGGATGCACTGCATCCGGCTCCATGGACTTGTGCTCGTCCAGCATTTCTAAATAGTCCTGAACCACTTTTCTCCACAGAGGGTTGGTCACCTCCTCCCCATACTGTGCTGCCCAGTGCAGTAGTCTGGGAGCTGACCTTGTTCATGAAGACAGAGGGGAAAAAAGCATTGAGTACATTAGGTTTTTCCACATCCTCTGTCACTCGGTTGCCTCCCCCATTCAGTAAGAGGCTCATACTTTCCCTGACCACCTTCTTGTTGTTAACATACCTGTAGAAACTTTTTGTTACTCTTAACATTCCTTGCTAGTTGCAACTCCAATTGTGATTTGGGCTTCCTGATTTCACTCCTGCATGCCTGAGCAATATTTTTATACTCCTCCCTGGTCATTTGTCCAAGCTTCCACTTCTTGTAAGCTTCTTTTTTGCGTTTAAGGTCAGCAGAGATTTCACTGTTAAGCCAAGCTGGTCGCCTGCCATATTTACTATTCTTTCTACACATCGGGGTGGTTTGTTCCAGCAACCTCAATAAGGATTCTTTAAAATACAGCCAGCTCTCCTGGACTCATTTCCACCCAATCTTATTCTCCCAATGGTCCATCTAGGCCAGTATCCTGCCTTCCGACAGTGGCCAATGCCAGATGCTTCAGAGGGAATGATCAAAACAGGTAATCATCGAGTAAACCATCCTCTGTTGCCCATTCCCAGCTTCTGGCAAACACACCGTCCTGCTCTTCCTGGCTAATAGCCATTGATGGACCTATCCTCCATGAACTTATCTAGTTCTTTTTTGAACCCTGTTATAGTCTTGGCCTTCACAACATCCTCAAGCAAAGAGTTCTACAGGTTGACTTTGCGTTGTGTGAAGAAATACTTCCTTTTGTTTGTTTTAAATCTGCTGCCTATTAATTTCATTTGGTGACCTCTTAGTTCTTGTGTTTTGAGAAGGAGTAAATAACACTTCCTTATTTACTTTCTCCACACCAGTCATGATTTCATAGACCTCTGTCATATCCCCCCTTAGTCGTCTCTTTTCCAAGATGAAAAATACCAGTCCTCCTATTAATCTCTACTCATACCGAAGCTGTTCCATACTCCTAATCATTTTTGTTGCCCTTTTCTGTACCTTTTCCAATTCCAGTATATCTTTTTTTTTTTTGAGATGGGGTGACCAGCCTGAAATTCAAGATGTGGGAGTACATAGATTTATATAGAGGCAATATTATATTTTCAGTCTCATTATCTATCCCTTTCCTGATAATTCCCTACATTGTTAGCTTTTTTGACTGCCAGTGCACATTGCGTGGATGTTTTCAGAGAACTAAAGTAACCCCTCACTTAAAGTTATAGTTATGTTCCTGAAAAATGCTACTCTAAGCGAAACAATGTTAAGCGAATCCAATTTCCTCATAATGTAAATGTGGGGCGGGTTAGATTCCTGGGAAATAGTCTTTTGTCTGGCGAAAAATATCTATCTATCTAGAGATATCTCAAGATAGAGATATCTCGAGATAGAGTTATGTACACACACACACGTACACAGTTTTAAACAATTTAATGCTGTACACAGCAGTGATGATTGTGAAGTTTGTTTGAGGTGGTGGAGTCAGGGTGGAAGAGGGTGGGATATTTCCCAGGGAATGCCTTACTGCTAAATGATGAACTAGCACTCGTCTGAGCCCTCAAGGGTTAACACATAGTTGTTAATGTAGCCTCACACTCTACAAGGCAGCACAAATGGATGGAGGAGACACAGCATGGCAGAAAGAGACAGAGACACACACCGTGTGTGTGTGTGCGTGTGAGATAGAGAGAGAGATGCATTGCCCCTTTAAGTTCGCTGACCCCACTCTAAGTACACTGCCTTTTTAAGCAGATCAGCAGGTTGAGACAGCAGCTGCTGCCAGCAAGCTCCCTCCATCCTGAGCCCTGTCGTCTGTACCCCCTGCTCTGTGGAGATGGGGTACAGGAACGGGGGAGGAGGACACCCTGACATTAGCACCCCTCTTCCTCCCCTCTCTGCACAGCAAGCAGGAGGCTACCGGGAGTAGCTCCAAAGCAGAGGGCAGGAGCAGCACACGGCAGTGGGGGGAGGGACAGTTGAACTGCCTGGCAATTGATAGCCTGCTGGGCGGCTGCTGCACAGGAACTTAGGGGAGCTGATAGGGGTGCTGCCGGTCCACCCTGGTTCCAAGCCCCCACCAGCTCGCTTCAACAAGCTGCTCTTTCTGTAAGCAGTGGACAAAGCAGGTGGCTGCCAAGGGAGCATTGTGCAACTTTAAATGAGCATATTTTGTAATTGATCAGCAACGTAACAATGTTAACTGGGATGACATTAAGTGAGGAGTTGCTGTATCCACAATGAATCCAAGATCTCTTTCTTGAGTGGTAACCATTAATTTAGACCCCATCATTTTATATGTATTGTGACAGACCCAGACAAGTGGGATACAGAAATCTCATCGAAGGCAAATATACTGGTCATTGGGTTAATAGTTTTCTGTTCCCTGAGTGACCAAAGCAGGGGCTGCACTAGAACAAGCAAGAACTTTCTGGAACCAATTTAAGGCAGGCAGGCTTATTAGGACACCTGGAGCCAGTTAAGAAGAACCTGCTAGAATCAATTAAGACAGGCAGGCTAATCAGGGCACCTGGGTTTAAAAAGGAGCTCACGTTAGTTTGTGGTGTGGCGGGCGAGGAGCTGGGAGCAAGAGGCACACAAGGAGTTGAGAGGGAGAAGAGTTGAAGGACTGAGGAGTACAAGCATCAGCAGACCATCAGGAGGAAGGTCCTGCAGTAAGCATAAAGAAGGTGTTGGGAGGAGGCCGTGGGGAAGTAGCCCAGGGAGTTGTAGCTGTCACGCAGCTGTTACAGGAAACCCAATAGACAACTGCAATCCACAGGGCCCTTGGCTGGAACCCGGAGTAGAGGGCGGGCCCGGGTTCCCCCCAAACCTCCCAACGCCTGATCAGACACAGGAGGAATTTGACTGTGGGTTCTACCAGAGGGGAAGATCTCTGAGGCGATCAAAATCCGCCAATAAGCACAGGACTCACCAAGGTAGAGGAGGAACTTTGTCACAGTATAGTTGGGATTATGTTTTCCAATGTGCATTACTTTGCATTTATCAACATTGAATTTCTTCTGCTATTTTGTTTCCTGGTCACCCAGTTTTATGAAATCCCTTTGTAACTCTTGAGAGTCTGTTTTGGACTTGACCTATCTTGAATAGTTTTGTGTCATCTGCAAATTTTGCCACCTCACTGGTTATCCCTTTTTCCAGATCATTTATGAATGTCAAACCATACTGGTCCCAGTACAGATCCGTGGGCGACACTGCTATTTGCCTGTCTTCATTCTGAAAACTGACCATTTATTCCAGTCCTTCATTTCCTATCTTTTAACCAGGTACTGATTCATCAGAGGACCTTCCCTCCTATCCCATGACAGCTTACTTTGCTTAAGAGTCTTTGGTGAGGGACCTTGTCAATGGCTTTCTGAAAATCTAAGTACCCTTTATCCACTGGATCACCCTTGTCCACATGCTTTTTGTCTCCCTCAACAGCCCTAGGCTGTAATTGAAGCAGTAGAGTAAAATAGCTTCCTATAAAGAGATGTGAGTGTGTATATGTGGATTGTAATATCTTGAGAGAACTCTACTACTAGATTAAAATAAATCTTTAGCTTCATTGGTAAGTTTAAAGATTGTATGTATGAGAAATATGGGTTCAATAAAATTTCACAGAATCAATAATTTGATAGGGAATGGTTTTGCAGTCTGTTATTCATTTCACTCTAGTTGTGTTATGGATGACTTAGTGGATCACCTGTTTTTTCCCCTTAAACCATGTTATCAGTGTGATTTTGTAGTAAGTAATTTTTCAATCTCTGTGTGGGATTGTTCACATGTTAGCAGGTGTTATGTAAAATAGAATTGACAGATTATATTTAGGTGGAACAGAGTATGAAACCAGACTGGGGGAAACTTGTTAGCTGATATGTTTCTGGAACGACTTCATAGAAATAATAACTCAGTGTTGCTGGTTGTAAGGAAGACACAGTACTGTTTTTTGGCTAAGTATTGTAAATTATGTACTGTAATTCCATTGGTGTAAATAAAACTTGGTAATGTCTGTTACAGTAAAGATACTGAATGCCAAGAGAGCCCAAACAACTGAACAGAAAACCTTACATTCTGAATTAAAATGTTTCTTTGAACTATTACTGCTCCAGCAACTTTCAGAATTGTATCATCAGAGACTGACAATTTGGTTACAATTGCCCCAGTTATCTTTATAAAAACAAACACAAAAAACACAACTTACTTACAAAAGGTTCTTAACAATGATTAAAAATAAATCCAAGTACGTCCTGAATAGCCAGGTCAGTGAAGACATGCAAAATATGTTTTTAACAATTTCTGTGACTTGATTTTTCACCTGTGTAGACCCTAGCATATGTTGTTTCTCAATGTCATTTGGGCAGGTGATGCCAAATGACATTGAGACTAGAGTTTGGGGGATAGTGCCTTTTCCAGGGGTATCGCCAGTCTTCACTGCCTCTTGCAGAAGCTGCAAGCATCTTTATTGAAGGCACCATTATTTTTAGTCTTTTTTTGTTTTTCAGCATTTTTATTTGTGGTTTCCATCCTCTGCTCAGAATACTTTGTGGTTGAGCCAATTAACTCAGAATCATCCAACCACCCTTTCTTCTTCTCCTCCTCTTCCCCTAAAGAAGAAAGTAGAGGAAGTGTCTAGAATGTGGGAATGCTTTCCAGTCCTCTGTTGCAGGACCGACGTGCCTGCTGTGCACCTCTGCCAGCCGTGCTGTGGGCAGAGGGGGATATTGAGGTAGTTATCGACACAGATTGTTACTGTCCCCAAGGCCTCTTTTTCTATCTGCAGGAAAAACCTTGAAGACAGGATTGCCTGATTTAACAGAGTTTAGGCATCGTCCTTCGCCTTCTTTCCCAAGGGTCCTTATAGATTAATTCCTAGGAAGTTACCTACAAAAGTTGTGGCCTGGGCAGTACAAGGCTTCTTGCCCTCTTTGGTGGTCTCCTGGGACTTTTTTGCAAGACTAACAGTCAAGTGTGATTTTGTCCTCTTAGACTTCCTCCCAGATGAAATTCAGGGTAAACTGGACTCTGGCATAAAATGTAACTCTGTGCTTCCTTCCGCGTGTCTATAGAAGGTCTAAATGGGTATCCCCAAAGAGTGAAATTACTGGTCCCATCTTGTTCAGACCCTTAAATCTCACTGGTTGAGGGCCAAGTTAGAGATTCCTGTTTTTCATGAAGGTAGGTAAATCCAAAAAAGACCATTGCAGTGCAACATTTTGTTAAGATGCTGGAGATGGTATGTGTCTCCCCTAATGCCTCTGTCCTCCTTTCCAGGACAGAATTCTTCTGTCGACCTAGCTGTGTCTATACCGTGGATCAGTTTAACTACAGTGCTCAGGAGTGTGAATGTTTCACCCCCCTGAGTGATGTAGCTAGGTCAATCTAAATTTGAAGTGTATACCAGAGTTTAAATATGTTGGGGGGAGAGGAGAGGTGTTCAGGAGGATTGTTTCTCAAGTCCAGGCTTATAGCTCTGCATAAGCTTTTGCAGATATTCTGGACTCTGCCTTGGAGTAGGTTTCCAAAAAGAAAATTTTGTTGTTCTTCGAGTGCTTGTTCATGTCCATTCCAATCAGGTGTGTGCGCGCTGCGTGCATGCCAGCTGGAAGTTTTTTCCCTTAGTAGGGTCGGCCTGAGCAACACTGTAATCGCACCTTCATGGCACCTAATATAGGGCCCTGCCGACCTGCCCTCCCCTTAGTTCCTTCTTATCGTCGGTGATGGCTAGCTAGAACAACTGTCACTCTTGCATTGCAAGCGCTTTCGGCAGTGTCCACTTCAATTTTCATAGTTTAAAATTGTTAGTTATTAGTCATAGTTAGTTGTAGTTTTTAGGATTTCTTGGGGGTTCCCCCCTCCCTCAACGTTTTCCCTGCTTCTAGAGTATGCCCCAGTCCCAAGGGTTCCAACTCTGCGAGGACTGTGGCAAGTTTATGCTGAAGAGTGACCTGCACTCTTCCTGTCTACGGTGCTTCGGGGAGAACCACCAGAAGGACAAGTGCAGGATCTGCAAGAGATTTCACCCTAGGACCCTTAAAGACCAGGCTCAAAGGCTGAAAATCCTGCTAATCGAAGTGGCACTCTGTCCGCAATCCAACCCGGGGTCGGCAGAACCCATGCTGAGCACTTCCTCGTACCGGTCCCCAGTGCTCCGGCGCTGATGGTGTGCGAGCCGGTGCTGAGGAAGGATCCCTAAGGACTGCCAGCACATTCATGGCTCCACCCATAAGCAACCTTCTTTTGTCCGGCACCGTTCTCAGTCCCTGGTGCCACAGAAGAAGAAAAGGCTGGATAGGGGTTGCTCTCCCCCTCCAAAGACCAAGGGACCTGTGGCATCGAAACACATTTCGTGCCAAGCCACCTCGACTCTCCTGCCTTCCAGGGTATCGTTGACTCCTGCCCTGTCTGGGTTACATTGAGTGTGAACCCTCAATGGTCCCCAGATTGCCACGGTGGTCACCTCCACCTCCCCTCGACGCCGGAGGCATTCGAGGCAGCCAAAGACCTCATTCGCCTCACGGCGCTGTCCTCCCCACAGAGGAGAGAGAAGTCCCTGGTGACCGTGTGGCCCCAGTTCCAATCAAGCAGCAAACCAGTGATGATGGCGCGCCAGTCCCCATCTCTGGTGCACCTCTCTCTGGCACAGCCCACCCATGCAGAGGAGCGCACCACTCGCCGGCAGCCCAGAGTGTACCACTTCTCTGTGGTCCTCCTACTCGGAGACCTCGGAGTCGGAGGTGGAATCCTATCGGTCCGATAGGACCAGGAGCAGGAGGTCCAGTTCCTGCTGCGACCTCCAGCCCTATCCGGCACTGTGACCTCCGCAGTGGCAACCCTCGACACAATGACCCTTTTGGACACCCTGGGCATATCACCAGAGCCAGGGACAGATCCAGGTCTGCGTCCGTGTCCTCGGCGTCCTTTGTTCCCCTGCAGGCACCGCCAGTACTGCCAGCAGCGGCACCGCTGTTGTCTTCTGCAGCTCCAGCACCGACGACCCCCCCCGCCCCCCCTACAGCACCATTGACAGATGCATCCTCTGTGCCACCGGTGTTGACGATATCAGCAACGCCGGAATCAACAAGTTCAGCACTGTCTGCCTTGGCATCGATGTTTCTGCTCCCAGCGGCCCTGGCACCGTGGTGGCTCAGCAGTGCCGCGAGACCCATGGGGCACTGAAGGGAGTGAGCAGGACCCGCTGCCAGGGCTCTCCTCCTCATCCTACCCCAATGAAGCTGTGGCGGGGACGTCAACGGCCCCAGCTCTGGAGGATAACCGGGTCCTCCAACGCAATATAAAAGTTGTTGCCCAGAACCTGGGCATACAGGCAGAGTAGGTGATAGAGGAATCCGACCCAGCTGTCAATATCCTTGCACCCTCTGGACCCTCTCATATCGCCTTACCCTTAATAAAGACGATTGCAGAGATGACGAAAACCTTATGGCAGACCCCTGCATCTCTGGCCCCTATGGCCAAGAGGAATGAGAGGCGGTACTTTGTCCCTTCTAAGGGATCTGAACATTTAATAATATATGGAGATATGCCTATCTCATAGAACTGGAAAGACCTTGAAAGGTCATAGAGTCCAGTCCCCTGCCTTCACTAGCAGGACCAAGTACTGTCCCCTGACAGATTTTTGCCCTAGATCCCTAAATGGCCCCCTCAAGGATTGAACTCATAACCCTGGGTTTAGCAGGGCAATGCTCAAACCACTGAACTATCCCTCCCCCATTTATACACCCAGTCACCCTCCAACTTCCTGGTGGTTGATGCAGCCAATCACTGAGAGGCCCAGGGCTACCAGGACCCCTCTCCTAAGAATAGGGATGCCAAAAAACTAGACCTTTTTGTCAGGAAGGTCTATTCCCCTGGCGACTAAAGCTCTGCATTTCGAATCAACAGGCCATCGTGAGCAGATACGCACACAACACCCGCGCTGCGATAGCCAAGTTTGTAGAGTTGCTGCCACAGGACTCTTGCACAGAGTTCTCGGCATTAGTGGAGGAGGGAAAAATGATCTTCCGAGCGTTCCTACAGGCTGCATTAAACGCCACATATGAAGTCTCGCATACAGTGGCCACAGGGGTTGTAATGAGAAGGAGTTCCTGGTTGCAGGTCTCTGGTCTGCCCCATGAGGTCCAACAAACAATCCAGGACCTCCCCTTCGAGGGTTTGGCCCTTTTTACCGAGAAAACAGATAAGACTCCTTCATCTGAAGAATTCAAGGGTCACCCTCACATCTTTGGGACTCCATACCCCCGCCACTCAACGTAGACATTTCTGGCCGCAGCCTCCTTCTAGGTTCTACCAAGCTCAGAACTGCCAGCATGCTCCTCGTAGAAGGAATAGGAGTGGTAGAAGAAGGCAGCACCCCTCCTCAGGCCAATCTTTTGAGGGTGCGGTGGAGGATGGTACACCAGTGCTGGAACTAGATCCAACCCTACTTACCTTCTTGTCCCGACTATCTGCTTTCTACCGTGCATGGTCCCGTATTGCCTCGAACTGCTGGGTGCTCTGCATGATCGAGAGGGGATATTTCATCTAATTCTGTGCCCTCCTGCTCTTCCACCCCCCTTCTCCGTCCCTCTTCAAGGGCCCCTCTCATGAGCAATTCCTTATACAGGAGGTGCACTCGCTCCTCTCTGTCGGGGCAGTGGAAGAGGTTCCTCAGGAGCAAATGGGCAAGGGCTTCTACTCCCGGTATTTCCTAATACTGAAAGCAAACGGTGGCCTCAGGCCCATCCTGGACCTGTGAGGACTCAACAAGTTCATCAGAAAACTCAAGTTCCGCATGGTCTCTTTGGCCTCCGTTATCCCCGCATTGGATCTAGGAGACTGCTGCCCGTGTACTTTCACATAGCAATAATTCCCCCCTAGAGAAAATCGCTCAGCTTTGTGGTGAACAACAGCCACTATCAGTTTACTGTCCTCCCATTTGGCCTGTCGGCAGCACGTCGGGTGTTCACCAATTGCATGGTGGTTGTGGTGGCATTCCTGCGCAAGTAGCAGGTACAGGTGTTCCCGTACCTCGACGACTGGCTGATCAATGGCCGCTCCAGATCTCAAGTGGAGGCACAGGTTGGTCTCATAAGAAGGACGTTCAACAAACTGGGTCTCCTGCTAAATGAGGCAAAATCGATGCTGTCCCCTGTACAGAGGATAGAGTTTATAGGGGCAGTGCTAGACTCGACTCAAGCCAGGGCATACCTCCCAGAAGCCAGGTTTCGATCACTGGGCAACATCATACGGGGTCTCAGGCAGTTCCCCACCACTACAGCAAGGAATTGCCTGAAGTTTCTAGGATGCATGGCAGCTTGTGTCTACATATGCCAGACTCAGGCTTTTCCCACTTCAGTCATGGCTAGCATCAGTATACCGAGCAGTTTGGGACGCTTTGGACAGTATCATAACCCTGCCTTGCCCGATACTAGGCTCCCTCCTGAGGTGGCTCGACACACAGGAAGTATGTGCACGGGTCCTCTTCACCAGCCCCAAGCCATCCCTCTCATTAGTGACAGATGCATCAGCTTTGGGATTGGGGGCACATTTGGGAGACCTCCGGACACGAGGCCTCTGGACCTTGCTCTGCATATCAGTGTTGGAGAACTGAGGGTGGTGCTCCTGGTGTGCCAGACTTTCAGAGTCTGTATATCAGGGAGATCACGGACAACACCATGGCAATGTTCTATATCAACAAACGGGGGTGCACACTCCTCTCCCCTGTGCCAGGAAGCCCTCAAGCTGTGGGACTTCTGTGTAGAGCACTCGATATACCTCCCTGGGATTTGGAACGAGCCGGCAGATTGTCTCAGCAGGTCTTTTCATGGCCGCAAGTGGTCCCTCCGGCCGGACATAGTGAGCTCAATCTTCAAACACAGGGGCTTTTCCCAAATAGACGTTTTCGCCACGCCACGCAACACAACAGGAAGTGTCAACTATTCTGCTCCTTCCTGAGTCACAGCCCAGGCTCCATTGCGGATGGGCTCCTGCTTCCATGGGGAGGCTGCCTCCTATAGGCGTTCCCACCGGTTCTTCTTGTTCACAAGGTGCTCCTCAAGATCCGCAGGGAACGAGCCCTGGTAAAATTGATAGCTCCGGCCTGGCCACGCCAGCACTGGAACACATCACTCCTGGAAATGTCTGTGGTAACTTCAGTCACCCTACCACTTGTCCAGGACATAATAACGCAGGATCACAGCCGCCTCAGACATCTGAACCTCGAGTCGCTTCACCTCACAGCGTGGAAGCTCCATGGCTGAACGCTTTGGAGCTGTCCTGTTCTGATCAAGTCAGGCAAGTTGTCTTTGCCCTTCCACAAGGGCGCCGTACCTTGCCAAGTGGAAGAGATTCTCAATCTGGTCAGAGCAGCATCTTCGGTCTCTGATGCTCGCCTCAGTGCCATTTATACTGGACTACCTCTTCCATCTTAAGCAGCAGAGACTGTCCATGTTGTCAATAAGGGTTCACTTGGCCGCCATCTTCGACTTCCATCCGGGCGCAGAGGGCTGCTCAGTCTTCGTGAATCCTATGGTCAGCCATTTCCTTAAAGGTCTCGACAGACTATACCCGCAAGTATGACAGCCTATCCCGGCTTGGGACCTCAATCTGGTCCTTTCCAGACTTACGGGACCACCATTTGAGCCATTGGTGACGTGCTCCCTGGTTTATCTCTCATGCAAGGTGGTGTTTCTGGTGGCGATAACCTCAGCTAGGAGAGTGTCTGAGCTCAGGGCCCTTACATCAGAGCCCCCTTGCACAGTATTCCATAAGGACAAGGTTCAGCTCAGACCTCACCCGCCTTTTCTGCCAAAGGTTGTCTCCCAGTTTCACATCAACCAGGACATCTTCCTCCTTGTTTTCTACCCTAAGCCACATTCAAGCGGCAGGGAGCAGAGGCTTCACTCATTGGGTGTCCACAGAGCGCTAGCCTTCTATATCGAGAGAACGAAGCTGCTCTGAAAGTCCATCCAGTTATTCATGGCAGACAGAATGAATGGTCTCCCTGTCTCATCACAACGTATCTTGTCGAGGATCACGTCATGCATTTGGGAGTGGTACGGGGAGGCCGGTGGGCCGCAGGGAAGAGCTCGGCCACGTGTTTGAGACCCCTGCTATAGGGTCTGGTCTGTCTTCAAAGTCTGATGTGTAGATTGTACTACCTTGTCTAGAGAACCTCTTTCCCAGCGAAGGAGGACTTTGTTCAGAATCTTTTCTGTGTACCTTTAAGGCTCTGGGCTCTGCCATTAGTACCTGGAGGAAATCTGTATGAGGGCCTATTCTTAAGTGACCAGATTTTGCCAAGAGATATCCTCTTAGGTCCGAGTCAAGTCTCCAGTGCCTCCCTGCCTCCTTAACTTGGTTTTAAGATCCGTTTTGCTATAACTCATATGAATCCATCTATTAGTTCCTCTTATTCTGATGTGGAAGCTAGCTGCCTTAGTTATCTCTTTGACCCTAAGAATTAGAAAGCTTGTGGCATTCTTTTGTAATCTTCCATTCATGATTTTTCATAAGAAAAAGGTAGTCTTTTTATACCTGCCAGTATGTCCTTCTAATGTAGTTTAATTCTTCCACCTTAATCAGGACATTCATCTCCCAAATTTCTATCCTCCTCCCTCATCACAGAAAGAAATCCTGTTGCTTTTCATCAACAATAGGGGAGATCATCAACGTTTACTTTTATTGTGCTCAGGAGTTCCAGAAGCATCAAGCTTTGGGTTGTTTTTGAGGGCCCTCATACCGGGAAGAATCTGTCCTGATTTGTCCTGTCTCTCTGGATTGGCTTGTGTATCCAGTGTGCTTACTGTTATGCTGATTCCAACATAGAGGAGATCAACCAAACTTTGATTCTGTTAGAAATACAAATACCTGATTGGCCTGGTCATCACATCACACTTTAATTCAGTTCAGTTTTGTTTTTTTTAATTATTGGACTAGATGTCCACTAGCAGGCACTATGCTCCTTGGGAAAGGAAAAAATTTAACTATTTTTGACATTTATCACCATCCAGAGGTTTATATGTTTAGCACATTAAGTGTGTTGATTCTAGAGTTATTAATCTTGGATATGCTAAATAAGTGTAACACGTTTATTATTTGCAAAAACAAGGTTTTACCATAATTTTTTTTAAAAGGAAAGATAATTACTGGAAATTGCTGTCTTTTTTTAAAAATAGTAAACCTTACATCTGTAGTGCTTGAGAGTACAGTGCACCAACTTCAGCCACATAAAACCATTAAAGAACCAGTTAACTAATAAATAAATCCTAGCCCTAACAAGTGAAATAAGGCTGATAAGGATTTGTACTGTCTTCAGGGGAAAGTACTTGCAGGTGGTGTTGCCTTACCTATAGGGCCCTACCAAATTCATGGTCCATTTTGTTCAATTTCATGGTTATAGGGTTTTAAAAATCGTAAATTTCATCATTTCAGCTATTTAAATCTGTAATTTCACAGTGTTGTAATTGTAGGGGTCCTGACCCAAAAAGGAGTTGGGGGGTGTCACAAGGTTATCGTAGGAGGGGGTTGCGGTACTGCTACCCTTACTTCTGTGCTGCTGCTGGCGTTGGTACTGCCTTCAGACCTGGGCAACTGGAGAATAGCAGCTGCTGGCTGGGATCCCAGCTCTGAAGGCAGAGCCACTGCCAGCAGCAGCGCAGAAGGAAGGATGACATGGTGTGGTATTGCTTCCCTTACTTCTGTGCTCTTGCCTGCAGAGCTGGGCTCTCAGTAAGCAGCCGCCACTCTCCAGCCACCCAGCTCTGAAGGCCATGCAGCAGTAAGGGTGGCAATACCATGACGCCACTAAAATAACTTTGCAACCCTCACCCCAACCCTCCTGCAACTCCCTTTTTGGTCAGGACACCCAATTTGAGAAATGCTGGTCTCCCCCATGAAATCTGTATAATATAGGGTAAAGGCACACAAAAGACCAGATTTCACAAGGGAAGACCAGATTTCACGGTCCATGATGCTTTTTTCATGACCGTGAATTTGGTAAGGCCCTACTTATCTATATTGTCATAGTATATGTAGTATCTGATACTGTGTGTTGAAAATTTGGTACAACACACCCAAATGGAGGAAATAAAAATGAATCACTGAAAGAAACTTGTAAACTGGCCCATCAAAGAAAGATGCTGTTGGGAGGAGATAACTTAGTGTTGTCTACTGTTGCACCAAAAGGCCAACATATGATACCAAAACTTAAAAGGTGTCAGATACTATGTAAGCATTAAAAACCTTCCAATTTGATTATTGGGGGGTGTTTTACTTTCCACAAGTGAAGCCATGAAATCTGAATGATGCTTCCGTTACAAATCATTTTTTCAAAACTTAAATCTTTTAATTCACAAATAGGTATTGTGACTAAACCTGAAGTCTATAAACTGGACGAGGATTAATGATCTATTTGCTTTGTCTCTGTGCTTGCTGAAAAATGAATATTTTTGCCTATTACTAAGAGATGCACAATATACTTATTTCTTTTGGTCTGTCTTCTGAAAATTGTTTTGTAGAATTTCCCAGAAAAGGACCTACTGCACTGTCCTTCTAAAGATGTGATTGAAGCTCATTTCATGGCCTGTGTAAAGGAAGCAGATGCCTTAAAGCACAAAAGTCAAGTCATCAATGAGATGCAGAAAAAGGATCATAAACAGCTCTGGATGGGGTTACAGAATGGTAAATACAACCTGTCAAATTAAAGAAATGTCAATTTATTAGGATGTTAGAAAAGTTTTTCTTCAAAATCTGAATTATTATAGCAGAGTCATGTAAAATGCCATTTTCCACACTGTAGTCTAATCAAAGGGCTAAGCAGTTTAGTGGAGATTCAACTGTTTTTCACCTCTGGTATCAGGATGCAAGTCTAGCTTGAGATCTTCTGAGAAATAAACTGGGTTGTGACTCAGTTCACATCACAGAACCACATCATATTTAATGTAGTTTGATGTAACTGCCAGTCTGAACTTGGGAGAGGCCCAGATCTTAATTAGTATTGAGTATGAATTATCTCTAACCCTTAAAAAAAAAAAAAAAGGTTCCTCTGGTTTATGGTTTGAAATCATTGGTGGGGTAACAAGGGTAAACTTTCATTACAATTTCTGGCATATGAATAATCTTGCCCGTTCTCCCACCCCAAATTTAAATTGGGAAATGTTGTTGATCTGCCAGCTAAGCACCTTTATAACTGCATTTCTTACATTGTCAGGATGTAGCTATTTCACTAACTGCTGACTAGATTAATAGAAAAGATTACAGTACTTTGTGGTAAATGCTTTCAAATATATTTTCATATCTTTTTGTCTGTCTGATTTCTAGAAGATTCCATTGTTTAATATTGGTTAATCTTATACAAGATATAAACCATTACTCCTGGGGGAATTCTTCACCAAAAAAATTAAAATTGTGCACACGATATTTTAAAATTCTGCATATTTTATTTGTCAAAATAACAATATATAATCACGCCAGTTTCAATTATTTTGGTAACTTATTTCAAAATACCTGTCAGCAACTATGTCTGTAACAATACAGACACACACAAAAAAATTCCCTGAGGAATAGAGAGTTAAATAAATCCCTGTTTCTCTGCCCCCTCAGAGCCCAGCAGGTGGTTCAGATACCTGCACCCCTATCCCACAGAGCCCAGCCATGGGGTGCCCCCAGACCAAACACCTGCACCCCCAATCACACGCATGCACCCCTTACTTTCCAGAGCCCAGCCATGGAGCTGCCCAGAGCCCAGCTGCAGAGCCCCTCACCCTGTCCAGACACTTGCACCCCCTCCTTCCCCAGCACCCAGGCATGCCCCCTCCCCCAGCTCAGACACCCACACCCTAACCCCTAGAACTCAGGGATCCAGAGGGAGAAGCAGCCTGATGCTGGGTCCTGGGTTTGTGTGGAGTTTCCTGCACACAGCCTCCGTCCTTCAGGGTGTGCTGAGAACTGCAGCTGTTTGGAAACACCTTCTCCTCCCCCCCCCCCCCCCTCTTCTATTTGTGAGCTGGGCTCCTCTGAGTCCAGCAGCCCCTAGTGGTGGCCAGCAGCTCTGCAGCCCATTTCTGTGGGAGAAAAAGGAAATTCTGCGTGTACTACATTAATTTCTGCGCAAATTCTACATGTGCAGTGGTGCAGAATTCCCCCAGGAGTAAAACCCTTCAAATATGTAAATTTAATTAGTTTAATGTATAAAACATTATACACTACCTATGAATATGTAAAGCATGCCAAAATGCATATTAACTTGAGAAAAACAAGGAAAACTCTTGAATGTAAACCAAGTAAAAGCTCTTTTATCTGGCATTTCACCAATCGGCAAACTCTATAAACTGGCATTTCTGATCTGCCCTGAAAGTTTGGTTTATAATGCGGTTCGTGCGGGGCCGGCAGGGGCTGGGGTGTGGGAGGCGCTCCGGGGAGTGTTCTGGGAGGGAGTTTGGGTCTGGGAGGGAGTTTGGGGCAGGGGGTTGGGGTGCGGGAGGAGCTCGGGGATGCCCATCCCTTCTGTTGCTGACAGAGGCGGCTCTGCAGGCACGCTGCCTCCGTCCCCCCTCCCCGGGCGCTGACTGCAGCTCCCAGCCCTTTGGCTGGGAACCATGGCCAATGGGAGCTGCAGGGGAAGGCAGACGGAGGCAGCGTTCCTGCTTGCAGAGCTGCCTGGCCGTGCCTCCACCACCAGGAGCAGCAGGGACGGGGATCCGGTTGTGGGAAGCTGCCGGAGGTGAGCACCCTCCCCCACCTTCCGGCACCCCAAGCCCCCTCCTGGACCCAGAGTCCCTCCCAGAGTCTGTGCCCCGCAGCCCCACCTGTGCCCCAGCTCCACACACATCCCCCGCCCCCACATTCCAAACCCCTCCCTCTGAGTTAACTGGCATTTTTAATTTACCGGCACCCTCCGTTTCCCTAGCATGGCAGTTAAAAAAGCTTTTACTGTAAAACTGCATGTTAAGCTTGAGAACCAGTAAAGTCAGGAAATTAGTTAAGATTTAATGTATAAAATGTCAGCCTGAATTTGTGGGTTTTTTCCCCCTGGTTAATGTCGCAATCTAAAATGATTGAGTTATTCTGGCCATTTGAAGTAGCTTCTGGTTTGCAAGATTACTAATCTCTGAGTTTGTTCGCCCAAAATACTGTTAGTACTGATGATGTTTTCCCTGGGGACCAAGTGATGTTTTGGGTCCTATAAGGGACAGTGGGAAAATGAATGAGTCATGATAGTTTGACATGTGGTTGATGGAGTTCTGAGGGATGTAGTTAATAACATTCCGTAGATTTGCATCCTGTAATTAGTGGGGAAATAGCTTTAAAGTTTGGGTCAGTAAAAAACAAAACAAAAAAACCCCAAACCCTTATTCTGATTAGTTGTAAACATCCATTTTGGTGTAAATGCAGCTAATTGGGCGAGTTACATATTTTTCATATTAACAGTAAATACAGTAAAAACCATATTACTCCTACAAGTAAAATATTTTAAAAGGGCCGATTGTCTTGTAAATCAGTAAGAATACATATTTTTAGAAGTTGCATGTTGAGAAAATGGTTTGCTATACCCATATACATCAAACAAAATAACAGCATCATCAGTATAATAAACAGCTGTATTCAAGAGAAATGGAGTAGAACACTGTGCCTACATAACTGTTTCTTGTTTTGAGACCACTAATGTTTTCTGGACTCTCAACATTCTTTGGAAATGGAAACTTGTCATTTGTATGGTTATCCCAGCACTCAAATAAATGCTCATAATAATGCCTTGTGTTGGTAGTTATTTGCTCTTATTTCATGACTAGCTTTATAAAAAGTACAGTGAACGATTTACACAGTTACCAAGTGAGTATTAAGGTATATCAGGTTTTTTAGAGAGAGGAAATAATATGAATTAAGGTCCCTCATATGACATAGGATGATTTTATTCAGGTGCTATAGAATCCTCTGTAAGGATACCTCAAGGCATAATTTGGTGATGAGTTCTCCATATGCACTGAAGTTAGGAGAAGTAGCATGCTTAGTTTGCAGCTAGGGAGATTCAGATTAGATATTAGGAAAAATTTAACTATAAAGATAGTTAAATACTGGAATAGGTTACCAAGGAAAGTTGTGGAATCCCCATCATTGGAGAATTTAAGGAACAGGCTAGACAAACACCTGTCAAGGGCAGTCTAGATAATATCTAGTCCTGCCTCAGCTCTAGGGAATGGACTAAATGAACTATGCAAGTCCCTTTCTCTTCTACACTTCTCTGATTTTTTGATTACTATAAAGAATAAATTGAAGAGCGAATGAGCCTATTATAACTTCTCTTGGCACATTCTACCATTACATTTGTCCAGAGGAATCAAATTATCATATTATACAAGTGAAATAAGGTTTGTTTTAGTACCCTCTTGATTGAATTTATTCTCTAGCAGTAGGCCCAGTTAAGTGCTGGGACTGTTTATGACAGTGCTAGTTATAGATTCTACTATTGTTATAATGGTTTTAAAAAATCAGTTGCAAAATGTCATCTTAGCTAAAATAAAGCTTACTAGCTACTTGTTAGAATATGTATTAAGAAACATCTAGCTCAGTTATAAGTGTAACATAAGTTAGGTTTCATTGTAACTGCATGTATCTTTAAGGCAGGGGTGGCCAACCTGAGCCTGAGAAGGAGCCAGAATTTACCAGTGAGCATTGCCAAAGAGCCACTGTAACACATCAGCAGCCCCCGTCAGCTCCCTCCCCCACCCCGCCCCCAGTGTCTCCCACCTGCCAGCAGCACCACCGATCAGCACCTAATCCTCCATCCCTGCGCCTCCCACCCGCTGCGATCAGCTGTTTTGTGGTGTGCAGGAGGCTTGGGGCGGAGAGATGGAGGAGCAAGGGTGCAGCAGACTCGGGAAGGGGCGGGGGCCTTGAGGGAAGGAGTGGAGTGGGACTGGGGCCTGGGGCAGAGCCAGGGATTGAGCAATGAGCACCCTGTAGCACATTGGAAAGTTGGCGCCTGTAGCTCCAGTCCTGGAATTGGCACCTATGCAAGGAGCCGCATATTAACTTCTGAAGAGTCGCATGTGGCTCCGGAGCCACAGGTTGGCCACCCCTGCTTTAAGGATAAACCAAAAGTTGGTGTTTATCAGTTATAGTGAACCAGAATTGTACTACGTATGTTTGGGAATGATGATCTTAAGACTTAAGTTTGCCTAATAAGGTTGGTTTTGTACAGGTTTCACTGTATTTCGTGAGAAACAGCACCTGGGGAACCTGACATCTAAATGAGAAGTTTAACAAGCTTTTGAATACTTTCAAATGCTAATTTTAATGTCTCAGCTCTCCGTAAAAGAGAAATAAGAAAAGCTTGTGAAACTAAGAAAACTCTTTTTAAGACATGCTGTACCTTTCAGTATGTTTTTATAGGCTTTCGTTTTAGATGTAATGATTTTAAACCTCTCTCTGAAACAAAGTTTATGACCACAAAAAAGAAAAGAAAGTAGCATTTGTGATAACTGCTTCATACCTTATGATACACATCTGCAGATTGTTTTTTCTATGAAACTTCAAGTAATTTTCTTCATATCTTAAACAAAAACAATGGTAGTTACATTTTTAAAGTACTGCTAGCATAAGCAACTCTGTATCAA
This sequence comes from Chelydra serpentina, assembly GCA_037349315.1. Classification (NCBI taxonomy): domain Eukaryota; kingdom Metazoa; phylum Chordata; order Testudines; family Chelydridae; genus Chelydra; species Chelydra serpentina. The sequence goes on from JBAIAC010000010.1 coordinate 55,614,370, forward strand.
ACTTACTGGATGGCTTAAGACATTCAACTTGTGATTTTTTTTGTAAATAGCAAGTTTGCATAATTTTCTGATGTCAGAAGGGATGATCAATATTACAAATTAGTTTGGGTCGGTCTTTCTAACTGAACTGCAGTTGCCTTGTCTGGTTGCATGGATAACTTTCCAACAACACACTCTGCAACCCTAGTGTCCCTAAAGGGATGAGTGGTAACAGTGGATTTATGGCAAATCTTGTGTTAGGGTTGCCTGACCAGGTGTCATGTCATTCTTCAGTCCCTTTGATTGGCCTACTGATCAGCTACCAAATCAGGGAAGAGGTCAGGTCTCTGCCCATGCACCTGTAGTGATCTCATTTATCCTATCAACATCCATTAAAGGCCTATTTTAAGTTGGTGTTTCTCAAGTAGGGGGTTGGGTTCCTTGGGATATGTGTGCGCGCCATACTAGTCCAGGATGCAGGGGGGAAGGTGAACATTACAGAAGAGAGAAACTTTGTGGGGGCAAAGAGAAAAAGCTGAATAAGAGATCCATGAGAGTGTTTTGATAAAGTTGAATCTATATTTCTAATTACAAGGAAATTTCTTATTGCTGTCCTTGCCTCTGAGACACTTTATTGTTCCATCATTATGATGGATCAAGGAGGCCTGACAGGTTGTTGGTTTTTTTCTGTGTGGGTAGGGATTGGTTTAATAGGTTTTTCGGCTTGTTTTTTACATTAGAAATTCAGGTCTTGTCTATATTGAAATGATGTCACAGGATCAAGAAAGTGAAAGCTGAACAACTTAAGAGGGGAAATTATTTTTAATTGAACTGTTCAAAACTTTAGATTCAGCACACCTGCTTTTCATTTGATGTAAGAGCTTGTAAGTAAGGCTACGTTTTAGTTACGGGTATTCCCTCCTCCCCTTCCTTTTTTTGGTATTTATTCTGCTTGGTTGATCTTATCTGAATATCCTCTTTGCCCTTTTAAAGTGCTTTCCTTATCGTATTCTAATTAAGATATTTGTTTTACATATTTTAATGCTATTGTGTTGTACAGCACTCAGTGTGCTTTGGCAGAGAGGGAATGTATGCTCTCTGAACTACTTCATTGTTTCTGATATTACCAACATTAAAACCAGTTAACTTTTAATATAAATTACTGTGTATAATATACAAAAATCAATGTGTGTATGTTGAACATATTAAACTTTTACTTTTATTTTCAGGTTGTTCGATCAAAGTGGTACACATTTCTTCTATGATTTTTCTGTTTACAAGTGCTTCCATATTTACCAGAGTGCCAGAGCAGATTATCCTAAAGGACCTTCTCTAACAGCAAATGTCAAGAGCCAAAAATAAATGTTGTCTCCATGTTGCTGCTTCTGCTCTTAGGTGCCCTGTATGTTGCACCTGATTTTTCTTCTCAAGTTAACAAAGCTGTTAAATATGAAAAAATGGGGAGCAGTAGCAGCAGCAGAGCATTAGCAATATCTGCTTCTGTTTGAAATACAGGAGAACCTCGCTATACCGCGCGCCACTATAGCGCCAATTCGGTATTAGCGCAGGGGCGAGCATGGATCCCAAAATAAATTGTTCATATTGGGATCCATGGTAACATGCCCTCCTCTCTCTCCCCCCCCCCCCCCCCCCCCCCCCCCCCCCCCCCCCCCCCCGGTTAACGCACTACCGCGCATGGCTCCTGAACCCTGCGCTACACAGTATTTCTCTACGCTTGGAAGAAGCAGAGTGAAATGAAGTCAATTTCTCTTTAGTTTCTGACAAGTCATCACATTGTGACTGGTGGGACAACATAGATTACCTGCTCTATGTTTATTTTCAGCAGTATGGGAGGGCAATTCTCCTTCTTGAGGCTACATAGGGAACAAGAATTATAGGGGGGAAAAAACCTACTCTCAGGCAAAAATTCTGTGATAAAAGGGCTTTAGTTGCTCCATTTTCCTGTGTGTATGATTGTGCCTATCATATTTTGTGCATCTTTTTCAGTAAAGAAGCATATATGTTATTAATGCTAATAATAAATACAACTCTTACTTTCACAGACAAATTTGACCAATTTTGGGCCATAAATCGGAAACTCATGGAGTATCCTCCAGAAGACAGTGGATTTCGCTACATCCCATTTAGAATATATCAGGTAGGAGACGGTATGAAAAGCCGCATGTTTTACAAAACTGTTATCATGCTGAGATCTGTCAAATGTAATAAAAGTAAACCATATGGAATGATAAGTCCACTTATTTTTAGCTGCAAAGTAAAATAAGGTGGTATGTTTGCTCACATTTGTTGGGCTGTTCAGTTGCATGAATTAACTGAGGATATAGAAGAAAGTCCATAGAGCTTGTTACTCTCACTTGATCTTAATAAGTAATTGCTGCTCATTGTGCCAGAAATAGGTGCACAATACACACAAGTATGCTAAGTGCTTTACAAACAAAACAAGAGACTAGCCTGGGTGTTTAAATTCATAACTCTGCTAGACACTAAAAAGCATGGTCTTAATAAAGTGACTGGATTTATGACTTAATGCAACAATCTGTAACCCATTAACCCCCGTTTTTTGTCCTATGACTACAGAGGAGTTATTGGATCACTTCATCTTGAATGGTCTCTTACAATAAGTGTTAACTACCAATGCTAAACGATCAGTTCCACATTGTATTTAGCCGTGACAAAGGGCTTGTCTACACATAGAGCACTGCAGCGGCACAGCTGCACTGCTTTAGTGAAGAAGCTACGATGCAGACGAGCGAGCGTCTCCTGTCGGTGTGGTTAGTCCACCTCCATGAGAGATGGTAGCTATGTTGCTCTCCTGTTGACATAGCGGTGTCTCCACTGGGAGTTAGGTCGGTATAATTATGTTGCTCAGGGCTGTGGATTTTTCACACCCCTGAGCTGTGTAATTACAGTAGAACATCAGTTACGAACTGACCAGTCAACACCACACCTCATTTGGAACCGGAATTACGCAATCAGGCAGCATTAGAGACGACCAAAAAAAAAAAAGAAGCAAGTACAGTACCATGTTAAATGTAAACTTAAAAAAAAAAAGGAAAGCAGCATTTTTCTTCTGCATAGTAAAATTTCAAAGCTGTATTAGGTCAATATTCAATTGTAAACTTTCGAAAAAACAACCATAATGTTTTGTTCAGAGTTACAAACTTTTCAGAGTTACAAACAACCTCCATTCCCGAGGTGCTCATAACTCTGAGGTTTTACTGTATACCAATGTTAGTTTGTAAGACTTAGGGAATGTTTACGCTACAAAATGTAAGTCAACCTAAGTTACATTGACGTACAACCATCTAAGTAATTCAATTGCTTTTGCATGTCCATGCTATGGAGTAGACATGCAAAATGTCCTCACCAGGAGTCCTTGCACTGATTTAACTGTCAGTGTTGGGCATTGTTGGAAGGCTTCTGAAGGGCTACAACAGTTGATGTAAGCACCACAGTGTCTACACTGACACTGCGTCAACCTAACTACATCAGCTTAAGTGCTACGCCTCTCGCAGAGATGGAGTTATTAAGTCGGTGTAGTGGGCAAGTAACATCAGTGGGGAGCTACATTTTAGCATGGATGCTTATGGAGCTAGGTCTTCATAAGCTGCCTTATGTCAACCTAACTCTGTAGTGTAGACCAGGGCTCAGCCTTTGCATACCTTTCTCAGATCTGAATAAGAGCTCTCTGTAGCTCAAAAGCGTCTCTTTCACCAACGGAAGTTGGTCTAATAAAAGATATTACCTCACCCACTTTGTCCCTCTTCTAGATGAATAAGAAATTATCCCTACTTGAAAAACTTGCTGTAGTGTCTGCCCTTGAAGGCTTCACTGTACACAAAACAGGCAGAGTTCATCCTCAACTGAAGAGCTCGAGGCAAGCATTTCAGGAGGAACATTTTCCTCAGCCTCTGCATAAGCTTCTTATTTTCTGTTGTTATAGGCCTCATGAGAGAAAGTGGGGTAGGTAGTGTCTGAAAAATTACTCACCTTGCTAATTTCACTTGGGACATCTGTTGCTCTTATCTGTTCTAATCACGCTACTTTATTTTGAACAGACAAGTTTTAACACAATAAAATACTACTTAACTGTTTTTATAACATATTTAATATGTGAATGTAATGTGTAATATTGAAAAAGGTGCAAATTTAAGTGGGCCGAAAAAAGAATTGAATTAGATTAGAAATTTTCAGTGATGCATTTTTTATATCTTTGTGATAACTGGTAGTATGGAACTGCCCTGCTACTATTGCAGGAGTCAGAAATTTTTTTTTAGTTCATATAGCAAGCAAAGCCTATGCTAGTCAAAGCTAAACTAGTCCATGACATTGGGTCTGCCTCCCAGCTTGTAAAGACAAGAACAACCCACACTTACTTACCTCCGGAGTGATCGATCCAGTGGGGGTTGATTTATTGCGCTCTTCTGTCGACTCCGGTACTCCACCGGAACGAGAAGCGTAGGCAGAGCTGACGGGGGAGTGGCAGCAGTCAACCTACCGCGGTGAAGATACCGCGGTAAGTAGATCCAAGTACGTCGACTTCAGCTACATTATTCACGTAGCTGAAGTTGCCTAACTTAGATTGATTCTCTCCTGCCACGCTGCCCCCCACCCTGCCCAATGTAGACCAGGCCTTAGATTGTTGCACACTAAAAAGTAGCAGAGAGTAGCTTTTTGTTAAAGTGTAAAATTGTAAATTGTGGTCGCTGATTCAGAATTAAAAGTTCCTCCCTTTGCAAACGATACAAAAATTGTTTAAAGACTGTCTATATACGCTAGTCAGTCTGTTTTATAAACCCCTTCATGTTAACTTACACATTTACCTATGTCATTCTGAGAACATAAGAACGACTATCCTGAGTCAGACCAATAGTCCCTCTAGCCTAGTATCCTTTCTTTTAACAGTGGCCAATGCCAGGTGCTTCACAGGGATTGAACAGAACAGGCCATCGTCTAGTGTTCTGTCCCTTTTTGTAAAAGAAAATGTAAAGTGAGTTTGTCCATTTCTGCTGTTTGCATTGTATGATAATTAATCAATTGAAAAGCAGATTAGAGAATTTATGGGATATTAATCTGGTACTTCCAAACTTAATAAATGACTAATTGAATAAATTAGTTGCCTTTTATTTTTAGTTCCAGAAATGTTGGTTTACAGAATATTTAAACTAGATTTAGAGACGGTAGCTACTATTAGGGATCATAAGAATCTTTGAGGATTCTCCTTATCGCCATCCCTCAACTCCAAACCTATCTGCAATATTTATGTTTATTTCTAATGTAAGAAATACGATTAGCCTCCTTATTTTTGCCCAGGAGTTTCCTTTTAGCAGAATATTAAGATTCTGGAGAAAAGTCATGGAATTCTTTAATTTTTTCTTTCCTCTGTGCCTTCTGCTTTCTTATGGCATGAAGTTTGGTGTTATGTTTTGAGTTGAGTTTAAGGTGCTGTTGTATACTCATCCAAAATTCAGTTAGAAGGGAATCCATCAATCATGCTATTTTGATGGTTGTCTTCATAAATTACATCCAAAATGTATCCTGTAAATGATTAATGGTGTTGAAGTTTTACACCAGTCACTATAAAAAGGAGATCTGTTAATGTTGAATATATCAGTATTACTTTATACTGAATCTAAATGCTTTATTAGAATTTGTAAATCTAAAGAAGTTTACAATTGTTCTGTAGTAACTTTGTGTTTTAGATTTAATTAAGACAAATTTACTGTCATAGTGAAACTTTAAAGATTGAGAACGGAAGTCACAGTTATTTTGTGAGCGCTATCAGAAATTTTAGCAGATGGTAACCTCTGTACGTGTGCATCAAAACCTATAGATGCAATTTTCTCCTAGCATCATCTTTGGTCACTGACTAATTTGTTTACTGCTCGGTGCTAAGAAATGTTTTCGCAGCAACAGAAATGGACTCGTTAAGTGGAGATAGTGCTGATTAAATAATGTAGGGATCCCATACCCTATATAAAATCGATTTTATATCTTTGCATGTAAAGCCCATTTTGGCATTGCAAACAGTCCTTCATTTCTCTTCACAGAGACATATACAGAATGTTTCAGGTTTAATGACAAATTCCGTAGTTTAGATCTGGAACGATGAGCAACGAGGCCTAATCCTGCCTTGTTTGTTGAAACATTGGGGAGTAGAAATGCAGTTCGTGTCCTCTGCCACAAAGAATCATCTAGCTGGGACAGGATTCCTTGCGGGAGAGGTGGGGCACAATACTGTGTGTTTCATTATGCTACTTCACATTGCAGGGATAATGTGCACAGCCCCAATCTGTCAATTAGTACTTGCTGATGATGGCAATATGTGTATTAATTGGATTGGGTGAACCAGATGATATTGGGTGGTCTTTTCAAAACCCAAACTATTCAAAACTGCTTACATTGAATTCACACCAGCATGACCTTAACTCTGCTGTTCTGGAGCTGGCAGGACTCATTGGGCGTTGCCTACATATACTCTAGTTGCATGCACTGTTGAATATTCAGTTGTACTGAACGGTGGAGAGATTAATTGAAGTAGGTTGGTAGAGCTGTGATAGTGATATGAGATCTGTTTGAGCCCCCTTATCAGTGTGATCAGAGGAAAGAGATGCATGTGTACCTTGAGGGATCTAAGATACAACTTCCACAACTCACTGCTCAAATAATGTATCAGTAGCAGGGTACAGGGGTCATCTGACCATGGGGATTGTCAGCAGTAAGGTGGGATATGAGAACAGTCTGTGGTTTTAATGATGGGTAAGTGAAAATATAACATTAGATGGAATCCAATAATAAGGACTGACGGTGTTGTAAAACGAGAGTAAAGGAAGTTGTAAAATTAACATGTACAAAGTTGTTTCTGGGGAGTAGGCTCAGTGTTTGAGTATAGAACAGGTCAGGTAGCTCCTAGTCAGTACAGCTCACCTAAAAACAAGTTTTTCCTTGGCTAAGAGAAGGTATTAGACTTTGTGCTGTAGTTGCCATGTGTGTCTGTTCGCTAAGCGTGCACTGTCTGGAAAGGCAGAAATGAGTATGTGCACTATGGGCATGATTGGGTCCTCCTCAAAAAGGGCAAAGTTAAAGCTGTATTGGCATGTACCTTAACTCTGTTTCCTAGTTTTCAGTGGCTTGAGTTTTGCTGAACTTGATGTTCAGGAAAGGCATGAGATACTTCTGGGCAACTTTAACTCGGCCTTAACAAAGGTTTTTGTCAGTGAATTTCCTAGTTTCTTTTAACAGACAAAGAAATCTTTGTAATAGGAATAATTGGTCATTTAGGCTGTTGTAGTTGTCACCTAGGCTTGCAGTGGATACGCTACTGTGGCTAAGTAATAATAAAGTGTGTGTGTGCATTGTGATAAAACACCTGCAGCATCAAGTCTCAGTGCCAGTCAGCTGACTCAGGCTGTGGGGCTAAAAATAGAAGTGTAGATGTTTGGACTTGGGCTGAAGCCTGGGCTCTGAGATCCTCTGCTTTGTGAAGTCTGAGCCCGAGCTCCAGTCGAGCCTGAATGTCTATGCTGCAATTTTATAGCTCCGAGTCTGCTGACCTGGAGCAGCCACGGAAATGCTACAGGTTTTTAAAGACCTAACTCTTATGTAGCGTTTTCCATCTTGGAGAACTTGGGGAACTTAACATCATTATCCCCATTTTACAGTGAGGTAAAATCACTTACCCAAGGTCACCCAGCAGGCAAATGGCAGTGTGTCTTTCTCCACCATTCCCCACAACATATAACCCCCCGACAGCATTTCCAGATCACTCTCCCCTTCCTGTCCCATTAAGCCATTAGTTAGCAGCCTAGAAGACATTAACATATAATAAGTTGCTCTTTGCTGTCACTTTCTGCCTGCTGCTGTATACACATATCACAGGCAGCAGCCTAGTGCACGCGTCCTTGATTATGAATGCTAAGATGCACACTGGACTGAGTTCCTCATACCTACTACTCCCCCATAGGTGGGCCCCCATCTCTGCTTCCGCCAGGTTTCCCAGTCTTGTCCCAAGCCTGACTGCCTCCCCTTGTCCAAGCTGCCCTCTCCCCCACACATTGTGGCCAGCCCTCCACCCCACAAAGGGGTGATGTGTACCTTCAGTTCTTGAATGTCAGACTTTAAATTTGTGTTACCATTATCCCCACTCCATTGCCCGGTTGTTGGCACACATGGGGGAATCAGAAACCCTTAGCTGGACAGGGACCCTCAGATCCTGATGCACATAGGGAAGGCAGAAGAGGGTCTCAGACACTCCCAGAAGGACAAGGCCCCCAATCCTTCTTCATATGAGAGAAGGCAGGGAGAGGCATCAGATACCCCTATGGGAGTAGGGTCCCCCAGTTCCTAGGAAACCCACAAAGACTTGGGAGAGGGACTCAGACATTCTCCAAGGGACTGGGAGCCCTTATCCTGACTTACATGGAGGGGGGCAGGTAAGGCAGACTCCTCTAGAGTGACACAGGTCCCAAGATTGCAACACCCACCCAGGGGGTAGGGAGAGGGCTTCAGACCCTCCCCCAGCTCCTGGTGTATACGGAATGTAGGGCTGACAGACACCCCTTCCCCTATTTTCCACACTTCCCCTTGCCACCCCCCATCCCCTTCATTCCTCCTGACCTGAGCCCCTACCATGCATCCCTATTTATCCCCCTTTCCATAAACCATCTTCCCTTGCCTCAGCCCCAACCCCTTTCCCTGTTCTTTCCCTGAGCCCTACTCTTTGATACTCCTTCCTTCTCAACAAACATTTTATGTGTAACTTATTTTCTTTACAAATATAGCTTGAGCACCTTCTGAATTATTTACTGTATCAAGTTAGGCATTGAACCCTACGTATTGTGGAATTGTCTTTTTTAAGGGGTCAGATTCTGGGGCAGATGTTGGCAATTATGTCATGGAACGTTGCAGAAAGCTGGTAGGATGTCGAGACCCACAGGGCCTGTGTGGATGTCTGTGTCCTCGGGTGTTTCTTTTGAGAGCCACTGGGATTCTAGGACTTCGGTCCCCTTTCTGTTCTGTTGGGGGGAAACTCCTCTTCTTCCCTTCACCACAAATAATCTGGAGGAAACTCTGCAAAGGGAACCTCATACCTGAGTGTTTTCATCTGAGGGAATGAGCTGGATCATAATAAAGATACAGTAGATGAAAACCAGTCCTAACAGTGCTCAAACTGTATCACTGGGGAAAGTTCTTAAAGAAACAGAAAATAAAATAATATTCAAATACATTTTTCAGTAAAGGATTGCAAAAGAAACAGCTTTTAAATTTTGAAAATACCAAAGCACATCTATTAAAATATATTTTTAAAGAATAATATGAATCAGACCTCATGTGGGATCCAAATTTAATGGTGTGTGGGAGCAAGACAAGGCAAAAATAAACACTTAGTAACTCAGAACTGAACTAACCACAGGTAATTTTAAGTCTGTCTTCAGCAGCTCTTCTAAAAGTACTAACTAGAGATGAGTTATAATCCTATTATTTTCCACAGCACACTGAAAATAGAATAAAGTTATAAAGTCAAAGCAGCAAAATCAGAATTAACTGATCAGCGCAATGGGCAATCTTAAGTTGGTGAACCAAAAATACTTTGGGGGTTTGATTATGCTACTTCTAATTATATTATAGATGTAAGATACATTTATATAGTTCACCAAAACTAAATCTCATTATCTTCTAATAGATATTGCCGAAGTAGAGGCTTTCTCCCTTTTACTTCTCCTTAATAAATTTGGAAGTGAAGGAGTATTAATGTCTCCAGTACTGTTATGTATCTAAACACACTGCTTTACCTGTACAAATGCTGTAGCCACCCAGAATTATGCAGAGAGATTCTAGGATTTCCTCCCCATCCTTACTTTATAACACCAGTTCCTTCTCCACTTCCTAATAGTACAATCCTGGGGAGCAAGATGGACAACAGATAGTTTCCCCAAGCACTGACACAGCCTGCATCTGAGTTTTACGAGTGATACAGCAGATACCCTTTGTTCATCCTTTGATACGCAGTATATCTACTAGATCAGGGTAGACAACCTATGGCACGCGTGCCAAAGGTGGCACATGAGCTGATTTTCAATGGCGCACACACTGCCTGGGTCCTGGCCACCAGTCTGGGGGGATCTGCATTTTAATTTAATTTTAAATGAAGCTTCTTTAAATAAGGTTTTTAAAATGTTTCTTTACATACAATAGTTTAGTTACATATTATAGACTTATAGAAAGAGACCTTCTAAAAACGTTAAAATGTATTACTGCCATGCGAAACGTTAAATTAGAGTGACTAAATGAAGACTCGGCACACCCCTTCTGAAAGGTTGCCCACCCCTGTACTAGATGAAGGGGAAAGAATCTTGAATACTTGGAAAGTTTAAATCTTCCTCTTGGTATTACCTAGTTGACAACTGATTTATTGTACCTGGTGACTTGTAAATTCCATAGAGAGAGAAATATTTTTTCTTTCGAACAAGAAATTGTTGTTATGGAAGAACTGATGAGATATTTACCATAGCTTCCCCTGAGTTCAATATATATATATATTCATTGAATTATTGTTGATGTAAAGGAGACACACAATTTTAATTTACAAATATACTTTTGAGCCCACCCAAATTTAAATATTAATCAAGGAGGGTCTAGACTCACAGCATTGGAGATCACAAATACCTCAAATGTACACGGCATTAGTAGGACATATTTTAGTCAAAATGTAATCAAGTAGATATTTCTTGAAACTTTACACAGGTCTGCCAAATTTACTATGCTGTCTGTCTAGCTGTCTTAGTAAAGAGTAAATATTTTCGCTGTATTATTTAAATGCCTTAATTCATGACTTCATAACAAGAGGGGGTGGGGGGGAAATCACACTTAGTTTATCACGGATCTTTGAAGAGAAATATTAAATGTGATGGTCAGTGACCTGAAGAGGGCAACACAACACAAGTTTCTTTCTTTCCTGTGGTACTGTACAAAATGCTATTGTACATGCTATCCATAAATCATTGTGTAACTTTTTTCTTACAATGCAATTTCACAAAAGGGCTTTTTAATGTAAGGTAAACTTAGTCCCTGAATATATTCACGCTTTTTAGAAAAAATATTTCTGAAAAGTAGCATTGTGACAGAAAATATGGTTAGTTTGTCTAGGGAACGGAATGTTTACAGAAAGTCAGCTAAGAATTTAAGTGGCCTAAAGGAAAATTGGAGTATCCTCTGGTCCGAAGTAAAAGTGAGAAGGCTTTTTTATGATTACAGTTGTGCTAATTGGTCATAAGCTTTCTCAGAACTACACTCAGTGACTTACTCTGAATAGCCATAGGCAATAGCAGGGAATATGAATAAGTAACATTTTAGAAACATGAGTATTCTGCATCAGAACTTAACCTCATATTGTATGTGTTTTAGAGATGTGGAAAAATAGCATGCTTTAGGGGGTTACCTTTTTAAAAAAAATCTACTGTTCCATTTTGAAAATTAGGTGAAGAGAATTGTTTGTGTGTCGGGGGGATTCATAAATTACTAGCTGAGTCAGTATTGTTTATATAAACAGATTAAAGTTCAGTTTGGTACTAATAGTATTTACTTTTCATAGCTCTAATATAAGAACAAATTAAATATTAGTGTCCTTTTAATTTTACTATTTTAATATACTGCAGTACACAGCAGCTTAGTTGATATTCAGTATCAAGCAAAATGCCTACAGTATATGTATGGCTTATGAAATGCCTGTTTAAAACAATCATTAGGTTTTCTTAAGCAAAGGAAGCTGCTGAAGAACTTGTGTGGTTTGGAGGAGTTAAGAAAGGGAGAGAAGCTGCAGAAGGAGCAGGCAGGGTCCATGAAATAGCACAAACTAACTCTCTTGAACTAGCACAGCCATATCAAAAGTTTAAATGATTTGGTGAAAATGGCTTTTGTTCAGATTATGCAGTTGCCCATCTCTATCTTAAGTGATATGGGCCTCAGTTGTGCATTGAGAGATGCCTGGGCACAGCCATACACCCATGTGAAGCCCATTTGATTTCAGTGGGGCTCTGTGCAATCTTACCCCTGTGCCCACAAGGTTCTCAGTGTAGGAGTGAAGCTCTCGATTGGAAAGTTAGTTTTATTTTGGGTCTTAGTAAGAAATATCCTGTTTTGTTCGATAGAGTTTCTCATGTGAGAATCACCTTATTAGTGGTATACTATTTGATACCTTAACTAGTCTGAATTGTATATCTGTGGACTATATACAATATAATTAGAAGTGTTCCATTATGGAGCCATAATCCATAGTTAAACCAGTAAGAACTATTTCATTCTAAACTCTATTTTCATCCCATCTGTTCTCTAATCTATTTAGGGTCTTACAGGGCCTGTCCCTGTGACATCTAAATGCCTAACTTTATTACACTTTTGTTGTGAAAATTGTTACACTATTTTTAAAATGAGAAGAAAATTGAACAAATTGTGTTTTGAGTTATAATAGAGCTGAATTAAAAATCTGACTTTGTGAAATGTAATGTCTTTGGCTAGTCATAACTTGAAAGTGTCTTAGCTTCTTATGTGCTTAGTCCTTCCTAAATACAGATTTGCAGGCAACTTTTGAACAAAGATTGGTACCCTTTGGTGTGTGGATTTTATATAAAACTTAAACCGAAGTAGTAGATCAAATTAAAGATAGCAGCTTTGAACTGTCTGGTGCCAATATCTCTGGCAACAAACTGAACATATGTAAATGAGTATGCAGCAGAGTTGAATTTAGAACCTCAGATTTTAACCAATGTCTCTATTCACTACACAAAACTCTTAGCATTTAACTGTTCAGTTTTAAAAATCAGAAAATTCCAAGTTTCGCACACTAACTTTGACCATTCCTTCAAAGGGATGCATTACAACAGGCCTGCACAACTCGTAAAGCGGCGAGGGCCATATTAATCCAAAGAAAACAGCTGAGGGCCGAAACCCCCCAGCCCCGTGGAGACCCCGCCGCCCCAGCACCACCCGGCCCTGTGGAAACAACCCCTCTTTCCCCAGCACTGGGGTGTGGAAGCCTGTAGAGGGGGAAAGAAACAGCGCGCATAGGGTGACCAGATCACAGCAATAAAATAGGACCCGCCCCCTCCCTGCTCGGCCCCACAATCACCCCTCCCAGGGGTCACTATATTACTGCACACAACAGTCAATCAATGCAGTTGTAGATAAATCTCTGCATTATGCATTTTTGGATAACTTTTATATGACTTTGTATTGAACATTGGTAATATGTTATAGCGGGCCCCATAGGTAGTATAATTAAGGTAAAAGAAAAATGTCTTTTTGCTAGAAGTAGAATAAGATCTTCCCCCCACTTTGTATTCAATTGCCCTGTTGAATGAATGAGGTGTGAATGAGGAAAGCGTGGAAGGCAGGCACCTCCAGACAGCTGCAACCCTTGGAGAGGGGATGGGAACCAGACCAAGAACAATCAAACTTGTCAAGTGGGCTGACTAGAGAAGAGCAGACATACTGATGGCCTCAGGGGTTAGAAGCAAGCACCTTCCTTTGGGAACACCCTCTTTGAAGCATTGGGACAACCCCCAACCCAGAGACAAGCAGTAAAAAGGACCAATGGACCCGGTCCCAGATTTTGGGCCGCACAGTGAGCCCACCTACTCACCCCCCCCCCCCCCCCCCCCGCGGGCCGCACAGTGAGCCCACGCGGACCGCATGCAGCCCCCGGGCCGCATGTTGTGCAGGCCTGCATTACAATATCATAATGAGTCAAATAAGGGCATAACTGCCTTAATACTTAAATTAAGTGAGAACATTGTAGGGATACTGTCGTGTTAGGTCACTTAAAGAATTCCATAGGCTGATTATTTTCCTATATGCATTTCACTGAGCTTGGACAACACACATTGACCTGTTTCATTTATATTCAGCTCCATTTTTTATTCTCATTTTGTAATGGGATGTTGTCAGATTTTCTTTTCCAGCTGGAACTTTCAAACCAACTCTGATTTCTTGTTGTGACCATACTCCTTTGTAGTTACATCACCCATACCTTGAGTTCATAACAAGAAACTTTGTTCCTGGAGCAAGGGGGAAGTAGGAACGGAATTATGTTAGATGGACGGGTCTGTAACACGATTCTTTCTGGGATTCTTTCTGGGGTGGTGCAGTTTATGCACTACCCCTTGTTTGGGGCTATGGCAAAAGGCAGTCTAGTTCATAATGAACATTTTTAAATCATCATCTTTGGTAATTCCCTCTGCATAGTAAATCCGTGAATTTTAGTTTAATTTCACATTTTTAAGGCCGCCTAGTTATACATTTATCCAATAGATCAGTTTTGGTTTCTTTTTTTTAATTTAAATAAAGATTCATGTTAAATTTGTGAAGCAAACTGAAAAGTCAGCATAGGCAAAGGTGGTACACTGTTCTGAGTCTGCTGGAAAAGACCAATAAATATTTTCAGGCAGTCTGAAAATAAATTTGTGTTCATGGAACAAAAAAAAAAAAAAGTGTGTGTGTAGGGGAGAGATATGACACCGTAGTCCAGGAGTATGGTCTGAATTAACAAATGTAAGAAATGTCTGAAAGTGTTCTAATACTGAACTGTAGCAATTAGTTGAGGTTCTTAGCTGGCTAATTCCTTGCCACATGTTCAGCTGATGTGGGTTGGATATATTGCTGAGTATACAGTTTTCAAAATTTTAATTCATTTGGCTAAATATCTAGCTATTTGTTTCTTGTTATATTTACAATATGCTGATACTTAAAACCTTATATATTCACGTACATATGTTGAATTTTTTTTCTGGGCTGTGCTTTCTGTGCATTAGTATTATATTTTCATGTTAATATTTTGACAGTTAAATTTAATATACAAATTTTCACATTTCAAGGAATGTGAAATTAGATTAATAATAAAGGCATTGGAAAAGTATTGCTATCTTTAACTGTTTAAGACAGCCTGTTTGGAGTCTTTAGTGTGTCTCAAAGAATCACTGCAGGACGATTTCTCTAACAAAAATACTTATTGTAGAAAAGTGGTGAAATGTTTGTTCAAGTATGTGTTAGTGTTGATCCCAGTGTAGATACGCATGCACCTCACCTCACTCATACGAGCTCGGTCTTTTAGATAGTAGTGTCCAGTAGGCCTGGGCCTGCACCCTCTGCTGCCTTCTGCACCTGTGTAAGGGCATAAAGCGTAGTAGAATGGCCATGCCCCTTCCTCAGTTACCTCTTCTGACCCAGGGCAGTGAGACATAATCTGGACTGTGCTTTATTAGCTTATGACGTTCATAACTCTATTTCTTCTTTGCTGCTTTTATTAGTCCCTTTGTTTTAGATTTTTTTGTTGGGCATTTCACCTGTGCTCACGAGCATACACACAAGAAATAGAAAGCAGTTAGGAGAGTGGGGAGAGACCACCCTCCCAAAAACAGCTGGGTGAGGCACTTCACGCCATTTGTTAGCTGTGGTGGACTCAAAACCCACTGGGTTTAAACTCTGTCCTTCCTGCGATATCTTAATACTGGTTATAGATGCCTGTTCTGCATTGGGGAGAGTTGTATCCTTGACATGTGTTCTATTAGCCATTCTTTTTATCCCACACCTGGAAATCCCAAGAATCAAACTGCACCTCTTGGAGCAATCCAGGAAGTTAGCTTTGGATCCAGGAGAGGAGATGTTCTCCATACTAGAACCAAGGAAATTGTCTTTGGCGGGTTCCCCAGCTAGCAGGCACCACACCCCTGGTTTCAGCTGGGAAAAGAAGGCAAAAAAAGCACCAAAAACCATAACTGCTGGTGCCAACATACTCAACACCAACTACATTAACCTCAACACCAACTCCAGGACAGAGACCAGCTCTGTCCTCCAAAACAGAAATATAGTCCCACACAAGCACAAACACAGCTTGGAGCAGTGAACATAATCATCCTGCAAAGAGGATTCAAGACACACAGAATCCCTCAATCCTCAGTATCGATGAGGGCTAGCGCCAAGACATTGGTGACTAGATCAAAGGCAAAGGAGACATGGTCATTTGAACCAACATCCACTCTGGTACTGAGATATGCCTTTGAACCTCCTTACAGCTCCTGCCAGCATGAGATCTGGCTAGGGCAGGCCTGCACAACATGCGGCCCGCGTGGGCTCACTGTGCGGGCCAAAATCTGGGACTGGGTCCGTTGGTCCTTTTTACTGCTTGTCTCTGGGCTGGGGGTTGTCCCAATGCTGCAAAGAGGGTGTTCCCAAAGGAAAGTGCTTGCTTCTAACCCCAAGGCCGTCAGTATGTCTGCTCTTCTCTAGTCAGCCCACTTGACAAGTTTGATTGTCCTTGGTCTGGTTCCCATCCCCTCTCCAAGGGTTGCAGCTGTCTGGAGGTGCCTGCCTTCCACTCTTTCCTCAGTCACACCTCATTCATTCAACAGGGCAATTGAATACAAAGTGGGGGGAAGATCTTATTCTACTTCTAGCAAAAAGACATTTTTCTTTTACCTTAATTATACTACCTATGGGGCCCGCTATAACATATTACCAATGTTCAATACAAAGTCATATAAAAGTTATCCAAAAATGCATAATGCAGAGATTTATCTACAACTGCATTGATTGACTGTTGTGTGCAGTAATATAGTGATCCCTGGGGGGGTGAGGAGGGATGTGATGCTGGCGCTGAGTGGGGAGGGGGTGGGTCCTATTTTACTGCTGTGATCTGGTCACCCTATGCGCGCTGTTTCTTTCCCCCTCTACAGGCTTCCACACCCCAGCACTGGGGAAAGAGGTTGTTTCTGCGGGGCAAGTGGTGCTGCGGGGCTGGGGGATTTCGGCCCTCAGCTGTTTTCTTTGGAGTAATATGGCCCTCGCCGCTTTACGAGTTGTGCAGGACTGGGCTAGGGTGACCAGATGTTCCAATTTTAAAGGGACAGTCCTGATTTTGGGGTCTCTTATATAGGCTCCTATTACACCCCCCCCCCCCCCCATCCCCTTTCCCGATGTTTCACACTTGCTGTCTGGTCACCCTAGATCTGGCATCAACACAGATACTGGCACTGACTCCATTAACATTAGTGCTGGACTTATACCCATCAGCAGCACCATTTCTAGAGAGATACTTCTCCCTGCCACCAGGCCACTCCTCCCTTGCTTCGAGCAGGAAGCCATTGCCCAAGAGGAAAGGATGATACCCACAAATTACTCTGAAGGCATGTGGTATCAAGTCCCAGTAAAGGACTGGCAGTGAATGGGCCACCCACAGTCTGTCCAGTTCCAGTACAGTCAGGTGCCTGATAATCACAGATGTCAGTGACCTTGGAGGCAGACATTAAGGCTGTACTGCTGAAGATGGCACCTGGAAAAGCAGCAGGCTTGGGTAAAGTCACAGCGGAAATTATCAAAGTCTTGAGAGAGCTTGGTTTATGTTGGCTTGTGCATTCTGCATGCAGTTTGGAAAGAGAAGAAAATTCCAAAAGAATGGAGAAAGTCCATACTGGTATCCGTGTATAAAGGTGACGTACAAGACTGCTCCAAGTGTCATGGAATTAAATTGCTGTTCTACAGCAAGAAACTGTTAGAGAATCATGGATAGTCACATTTGTCGAAATTAGAGCCCATTTTAGGAAAGAAGCAGTTTGGTTTTGGAAAAGGAAATGGGATGATAGATGGTACGTTCACCATTAGATGGTTGTTGGAAAAGAAGCTGGAGGAGAAACATCAAGCATGGATGGGTTTTCCTCAGTTTGGAGAAGGCATTTGAGAAAGTACCTAGGCTGGTGCCTCTGCTACAGTTATTTGGGGTACAGGAGGACCTTGTCCAGGTGATGGGTTTGTCTGACAAAGGTGCGGATGGTTTTTGGTTGTAATGGAGGGTTTTGAAAGGAAGGTTGGGCACCACTAGGACTCAGCACTTAGCCCATTACTGTTCATAATTGTGATGGACTTCATAAGTAAGCAAATCCAAATGGTTTGAAGTTGATCTATGCAGACAATACTGTGTTAATGGCCAGTAGTGAGTACTATTTGGTCCAGACAATTCTTGAACGGGATATTAACAAGCGGAGGCCTCAAAATTAGTAATATGGAGGCTGAAGTCATGTGAGTGACTCATGTGGACCCAAGACAAATGAATATCAACATTGAAAGCCAGCACCTAAATCTTCTTTCTGTATTTTAATACTTTTTGGGGCAGGTTAATGGCCAATGGAGAAACCAACAGAGAGTTGTGAGCAAGGCTGCTGAGCACATGGGAAGTCTGGTGCAAGACAAGTGGAGTGATTTATGATAAACAGATGCCCAGACTACTTAAGGGACAACTGTATCAACCATGATAGATTAGCTGTTCTGTACAGATCAGAGACATGGGCAACCAAACAGAGGCACTTAAGACTTGAAGCCATTGCAATTAGTTTGAGGGCAGCGAGAGGAGTGACATTGTTGGATCATATGCAGAATGATGTAACCAAGAGTGAGACCAACATCCATGATATCAGAGAGAAGTTGCAAGGGAGGAAGTTGTGATGGTATGTGCATGAATGAAGGATGGGTGAAGGAAATCTTGTTAGGGAGGCATTTGAGATTAGAGTTCATGGGCAAAGAACAAGATGACGGACAAGAAAACAGAGGATAGATTTTTGTGTGGGAGGACAGAGTGGATATGGAGTGAGCATTGGACCAGGAAGCCTGGAAAAGACTGAGCCGGTGACCCAACCCCAGCTAGCTGGGAAACAGGAAGGAGAAGAGTGTACTGCAAGCCCTTTCAATACCAGCCATCTCAGAGACCGAGAAACACTATCTTATTCTGTCTCCATCCTGAGTATCCACCCAGTAAGTGACTTCATATATGTGGAGGCGTCCATCTTCCTTCTCCATCTCACACATCATTCCTCCCAAAGGCAGCAGATTTGATGAGATAGTTTAGAGCCACACCAAGACCACCCTGGAACTGACCTCTGGAAACTACCTTGTCCCTTTCAACGCAACGTGGATGGATGTTACAGCCAACAAATGGGTATTGAACGTTGTTGCCTATGGCAATTCACTTCCCTATCCCCTAGCCTCTCCACTTCTGTCCCTCTTCAAGGATCCTTCTGATGAGAACATTTGTAAACAAAAGTGGTCTTAGAATCATAGAATATCAGGGTTGGAAGGGACTTCAGGAGGTCATCTTGTCCAACCCCCTGCTCAAAGTATAAAGAAAAAGAATACTTGTGGCACCTTCGAGACTAACAAATGTATATATTTATATTTGTATAGGAGCTATAGAAGAGGATCCACATGTTTACAAGGGAAGATGTTTCTACTCCCAATACTTGCACTCTGAAAAAGAAAGGGAGTCTTCATTCTATCCTAGGAGGAGACTGAGGAGACTAAACAAATACATCTGCGGCCACCTCAGATTCAAGATGGTAATATTTGCCTCAATTGTTCCATCCTTACATGCTCAGAGCTGGTTTGTGGACATCGACTAACAGGACATGTACTTCCACATCACCATCCATTCAACTCCGAAAGTACCTCAAGGTGCTGCCATTTAGACTCTCCGTGTCACTGAGAGTCTTTATAAAATGCTTAGCCATAATGGCAGAGTACCCTAAGAATAAGGGCAGTGGTGTCTATCTGTATCTTGACTGGCTGATCAGAGGCAGGTCACATCAGGAAGCTCTGAAAGGTGTAATCAGTGCTCTCTTCCCGTTTTCCAGGCTGGGCCTCCTGGTGAACTATGAGAGATTCTTTCTTGGGAATCCCATTGCAGAAATTACCTTATCTCATAACAGAAGATAAAGTTCACAGGAGCCAGGATAGATTCAAACATGGCAAGGGCTCACTTACCTCAGGACAGATTTCTCACTATGGACATTACGGAAAACTGATTTTAACACCCTTCAACAATAGTAGCCTTATGTTTGGCTTTTATCTCCATGTACATACCTCAGACTTCTCCTGAGACCCTTGTATCTCTGGCTCAGATCAGTCTGTTACCCATCTCATGTTTTGCAGGGAAAGTCGGTTGTAGTTGCATCCCAAGTACTCCTAGCACTAACTTGATGTCAGCTTCTGCTTAGCAATGTGTAGAACGGGGTGTCAATTGTGTCTACATCACCATCCCAGAGCATTAGCTATGGACATATCTAGCAAATTTGGGAAGCCCACCTGCAAATACAAGGGCCTTGAGCCCTGGAAAAAATTAAACTACACAAACTTCTTAGAGCTCAGAGCCATCAGACTGGCATGCATGGTATTCTTCCTGGTCCTATGACACTCAGGAATGCAGATAGTAAGAGACAATACATGTGCAATGTACTACATAAACAAGGGAGAGGGCACTCTTCATCCCTTCTCCTCCTCCTCCATTCAAGAAAGTGATCAGGCTATGGAAGTGGTGTTCCTTACATCCCAACAGCCCCGCACCTTCCAGAAGATGAAGTCAACCTGATGGACTTCCTAAGCAGGTAATCCATCACCAGCCACGAGTGGTGATTGTTGAAATCCATCACCAACTTGATATTCCACCAGTGGGGAAACTCAGTCATATACCTGTTCATCACCTAGGACAACACCAAGTGCCCAAACTTCTGTGCAAGAGTAGGACGCAGCATGAGTCCAGCGTCATTACTGGATGCCTTCCTTCTTTATGCCTTTCTATCATTCCCACTAATTCCCAGACAGTAGCTAAAGCCAGATGAGATCAGGCGAGATTCATCCTCATAGTTCCTTGTTGGCCAAGGCAATTCTGCCTGTTGGGCTTGCTATAGATGTCCATGCAACCATGAATCAGGATTCCAGGCTGCCTGGACCTGATGTGTCAAGATCAGGGCTAAATATTGCATCCAGATCCAATGCTGCAACTGACAGCCTGGATATTGGCAGGCTGAGCACCATGGAGATGCAAGAGGTGGACAGTACACTGGGCATCAAAGATGACTTCTCACATCTAGACTATGTCTAAATCTTGTAAATTCTTTTTGCATAACATCTCTGTGGTACAGTTTTTCCTATTCATTCATAGAGTTAAAACTTCTGTCCAGGAACTTATCTTCTCATGTTTTGATTACTGCAACAACCTCCTCTCTGACTTTTTGATAAATGCAGTCTTGTCTTATTCAGAATGCTACTGCAAAAGTCAACTTCATAGCCCATCACTTTGATGCTATTCTTTGGTAGAGGCTTGGTAGATGCTATTCTTTGGTAGAGACTGCATGCCTGCTTTGGTAGGGCTGTCCTGCAGTCATTGTTTAAGTAGGACTCCTAGTACCAACCTTCAAGCAAAACAATAACTGCTTGTTAGTCACCAAGAGTTGAATCCATGTGGACAATCTCTCAAAGAACAAAGAAAGGTAACTTACCTTACAGCAATTGTGATTCTTAGAGATGTGTTGTCCACATGGATTCCACAAGCTGACCTCCTTCCCAGCTATTACAAGATTCTATATTGAAAGGAGCTGAGGGATGGTTGAGCCCATCCTGTTCTTTGTGCCTTCAGGTGTGTTTGGGTAAGGGCGCAGCAGGGACACTGCTGCCCAAAAGAATTTGATCTTATGTTCATGGGGTGCATGCTCACATAGCGTGAAATCCATATGGACAACACATCTTGAAGAACCACAGTTATGGTAAGGTAACAATTCTTTCTTCAGTATCAGAGGGGTAGCCGTGTTAGTCTGGATCTGCAGAAGCGACAAAGGGTCCTGTGGCACCTTATAGACTAACAGAGGTATTGAAGCATAAGCTTTCGTGGGTCAATACCCACTTCTTCGGATGCAAGCAGTGGAAATGTCCAGAGGCAGATATAAATGTGCAGGGAAGATTCAGGCTAGAGATAACGAGGTAAGCTAATCAGGGAGGGTGAGGCCCTCTTCTAGCAGTTGAGGTGTGAACACCAAGGGAGGAGAAACTGCTTTTGTAGTTGGCTAGCCATTCATAGTCTTTGTTTAGTCCTGAGCTGATGGTGTCAAATTTGCAAATGAACTGAAGCTCTACAGTTTCTCTTTGGAGTCTGGTCCTGAAGTTTTTTTGCTGCAGGATGGCTACCTTTAAATCTGCTATTGTGTGTCCAGGGAGGTTGAAGTGTTCTCCTACAGGCTTTTGTATATTGCCATTCCTTATATCCGATTTGTGTCCATTTATCCTTTTGCGTAAGGACTGTCCAGTTTGACCGATGTACATAGCAGAGGGGCATTGCTGGCATATTATGGCATATATAACATTGGTGGATGTGCAGGTGAATGAACCGGTGATGGTGTGGCTGATCTGGTTAGGTCCTGTGATGGTGTTCCTGGTGTAGATATGTGGGCAAAGTTGGCATCGAGGTTTGTTGCATGGTTTGCATGCCTAAGATCCACACCTCAACTGCTAGAAGAGGGCCTCACCCTCCCTGATTAGCTTACCTCGTTATCTCTAGCCTGAATCTTCCCTGCACATTTATATCTGCCTCTGGACATTTCCACTGCTTGCATCCGAAGAAGTGGGTATTGACCCACGAACGCTTATGCTTCAATACCTCTGTTAGTCTATAAGGTGCCACAGGACCCTTTGTCGCTTCTGCAATTCTTTCTTAAGATAATGTAATTAGATCAACATATTAAACTTTGAGCCACCTCAGTTTAGTAAAGTGTATTTTCTGAGTAGGCATATGTCATGTTCCACCCACTAGAACACATGCTGTTAGTTTAGCTTTCAAATGTTTTTCATGGATGTAATAACAATTGGTTTTATTGCTCTTCTGAAAAGATTTTTCTAAAATAAGACTGGGAGGCATCTTGCCAATTTGAATAAACGATATGAAAAACTCTGATTTTTTGGGTAGTTTCTTTTTTATGGGAGGTTAACAAGAAAGAATTATCATAAGCCGTCTGTGTGGGAGAGCCAGTCTAAATAGTTGCCATGTTTCTCTATAGGTTTGTAATACAGTAATGTTAGGTTGTTATTGTTAATCGTGTATGTGACAGGGTCGAGACTCACCCCTGCGGCGCCTCCTGCTGTTTTCCCTGGGAATTAGCTCGTCCAGCCTCTGCAGCGCCCTCTGCAGGCCGGTGATCCGCCTGACCGCTCTGGTCCCGTGTCCCTCGCAGGACCCAGTGCCCCTATAACTGGGGTGCTGCCCCCTGACAGTACCACACAGATCGGGGTCTCCCCTGCCCAGGGGAATTCCCAACCCACTATCCCCACCTCGCCTCAGTCGTAGGCTACTGCCAGTCTCCAGCTAGCCCCCGCACCCTGGGGCAGACTGTAGTATAAGCCACTCATCACAGGCAAAGGGGGTTTGGACCTGCTGCCCCAGCCTACCTGTGGGCTGCCTCTGCAACCCCTGTACCCAGTTGGTCACAGCCTGGGGTTTTCTCAGGACAGAGTTCCCCAGCTCCCTTAGCCTTTCCCCAGCCCTGCTCCACTCAAGGTACCCTGCTTAGCCCTTGCAGCCCAGTCCTTCTCCCTCTAAAGGCAGAGAGAAAGTGTCTCTTCTGCTCCAGGCCCACTGCCCTCTTATAAAGGTCAGCTGGGCCCTGATTCAACTGGCCACAGCTGTGGCTGCTTTGCCAATCAGCCTGGCTTCTCAGCCTCAGCCCTCTGCCAGGGCTGTTTCCACCCTGCCACAGTGTAGATCAGGGAAGAATTGCAGTTGTTCCATATAACATATCGTATCCAATGTGAAGATGGGATGGGTTGTTGCCCA
The DNA here is from genome assembly GCA_037349315.1 of Chelydra serpentina. NCBI lineage: Eukaryota > Metazoa > Chordata > Testudines > Chelydridae > Chelydra > Chelydra serpentina. The sequence goes on from JBAIAC010000010.1 coordinate 55,638,002, forward strand.
CATAGGATTAGGAAAATTGTCCTTAACCATTTGTGACCAAAAACTATTCAGTATCATTGTCTAGACACAACTGTAATAAGCCTTACTACATCAAAAAATATATAAAAAGAATCCTAAATTCATTCCAGATGTGTATGTAATTCTGATGACTGCCTTAATTTAACTACAGTCTCAGTTGACACTAGTGGTCTTTAGCTTAAGTATCACTTTACTTTGTTACACCTGTAAACATAATGATAACATTTGCCAAATAACAGACCCTGGCAACTAGAAGCTTTCTCCAAGGGCCTACTGCATGTGTATTTGTTTCAGCTTTTTAAAATAGTAAATATTAATTTTTAAAGAACTAAAGAGCTTCAAACTTGCATAGAACTTGTGAAAGTTAATACTTTAATGTATTAAACTTAACTTTTACTTTAATGAGGCTATATGCAAGATAAGGTCTTTAAAGTCTAAAAAATGACAAGTCTGATTATTTTCAGACTTTATCTGCATATTGTAAGTAACTAGAAAATCTAACTGGGAGTAGCTGATGCATATTCATCTGTAATAGAAAAATGATGATTCATTGAGCAAGTTTACATTTTCTAAATTTTATTACAAAGCATTTTTTAACAGCTTCCATTATAATTTTTTATAATTTCACATGAACATGTGATCTCCGAAGTAGGAAACCATGAATGTGCCAGAATTTTGGAAGATGTAACTTAAGTGCACAGTTGCCATGATAGTATTCAAATCAGGTATACAGACAAATGGTCACAGAGGCATCTCTAGAATCTGATCCAGCAAAACACTTAAACATGTGTTTAACTTGAAATGTGTGTGACTATTATCAATACTTCTTAAGTGTCCTAGGGTGTGTCCTATTTATTTTTCTGTTTATAAGATTCTTCTATTCGTAATATGTCAAGGCACTTGTACAAAAAATTAAGACAATGTGGAACATGTACTTCACCCTAGTTATCAACATAAAATGACTAACTGCACAATTAAACTAAAGCTTTATCTTCATTGTTTAACTGCTGAAGTGCTGATACAACTGCTAGATCAAATGAAATGTTTGTTATAGTACAGTAAATACTGTAAGAAAATACTATAACTTTTTGATAGTGATTGAAAATACATAATTTATTTAAAATGTATTGAAAAAAATCACGGGTTTAATTCTGTATTTGACTTCATTGCGAATCATATCAATCTGTCACATCCTGCCAGTGAGTCAGTTTTACTGGTATCTTCTATATACGTGTGCTGAGCATGTTTATACTACTTCCTTTCACTGCATGGTGTCAGTTACAGAATGGAGATGTAAAACCATTATTTAGTTCTTGTTTCAAAGAATTCTGACTAGCTCTATTCTCTAGTATGGTAAGCCTGGCACCCTGAGATATTGTGTTACACTGCAACTTGACAGAATGACAGCTTCAAAATTATGAAGGTTTACAAAAGCAGTATTTAGCAGATTAAGATAAAGAATAATTTAGCAGTAGAATTCCTAAAACCATGTTTATTTGCACTAATTTCATTTCCCTCCTTTAATTCTTTATTAATCGAGTCCTATATCAGCTGCTCTATTATTGTCAGGCTGACAGGCCTATAATTACCCAGCTCATCCTGTTTACCCTTTTCAAAAATTGGCACAACATTAGCTTTCTTCCAGTTGAACTTTCCCAGTGCTCCAAGACGTATTGAAAATCAACATTAACAGTCTAGAAAACTCCACAGACAGCTATTTTAGAACTCCTGGTTGCAAGTTAACTGTACCTGCTGTTTTTAAAATGTCCAACTTCAGTAGTTTTTGTTTAACATCCTGTAGAGATACTCATGGAATGTAAAGAGTGTTATGACAATTTGATGAGATGATATCATCTGTGTTTCCCAAATACAGAACAGAAATATGTATTGAATACTTCTGCCTTTTCTGTATTATTATTGATAATTCTCGCATTTCCATCTAGTAATGGACCAGTACTGTTGTCAGGATTCTTTTTGTTCTTAAAAAACTTTAAAAATCCTCCCCTCTTTTTTCCTTCTCTTCTCCCTCCCCCCTTAACTCTGCTGACCATAGATTTCTCCTTGTGTCCATTTACTTCCCTTATCAATTTTCTACAATTCCTAACTTCTGATTAATATTAATTTACTATCAACTCCCTCTTTCTTCCAGTTATGTTGTTTTTTAATTTTTTATAGCTTCCTTCGCTTCCCTTCTAAACCAGGCCAGTTTTTTAACCAACATGGCCTTCTTCCTCAGTTGTGGGATTGTGGCTTTTTGGGCATCTAGTAAGGTGGTCTTAAATTATTCCTGATTGTCATTCGCATTTTTCTGGTTAAATTGTTCTTCCCAGCTGATTTGGAGATAGACAGATATATAAATTCTTCTTGCTCACTATAAATGAGATCAAGTCATGATCACTTATACCTATGCTGCAATTAACTTTTAGTTCTGTAATTATCTTCTTCGGCTATCCCTCGATGCGAGGGTGATGTCTGCCAAAGGGGTTCGTTGGTGGGTTTTTAAGTGGCTGAGGAGCCCAATTTGTGCCCTGCAGATTTTCCCACAGAAGTGACAGGTGTAATCTTGGAGGAGATATAATTGTTGGCTGGAGTGTTGTGCCCTTTCTTTCCTCCTTTGTCGCTTCTCTGTCTCACGAGCACATCTGTTCTCCTCAAAGTGAGCTATGGCTTGGTGTATGGTGTGGCGCCACTGTGTTCTCTTCTGCGCCAAGTCCTCCCAGTTTATTGGGTTGATACCTCCCTTTTTAAGATGTTCTTTCAGTATGTCTTTGAAACGCTTCTGCTGCCTCCGCAAGCCCTTCTTCCCTGACTTAACTGAGAGAAGAGTACTTGCTTCAGGAGGCGAGTGTCAGGCATCCGTACACAGTGACCAACCCAGGGGAATTGGTATTTCATGACCTGCACTTCTATCCTGCCGATGTTGGCTGCAGAGAGAAGGCTGATGTTAGTACATCAGACTTCCCAGCTGATCCTGAGAATCCTCCTGAGGTAGCGCTGCTGGAACCACTCCAGCTGCTTGAGCTGTCGTCTGTAGGTTACCCAGGTCTCTCACCCATAGAGAAGGGCAGGGATGGCAACTGCCTTGTAGACCAAGATCTTGGTACCTGTTTGTAGATCCCTATCATTGAAGACTCATTTGAGTAGTCTTCCAAAAGATGTGCTAGCACAGCGGATCCTGTATTCAATTTCTGTGTCAATGCTGGCTGTGATTAGCAACTCTTTATGTGTTAGGCCTAGGTCTAATAATAAATAAAACCCCGTGTTGACGATGACATTTTTTGTTAGGAAATTGTCATCTATAAATTTTAGAAACCCCAAGAGTGTGTTAGTACTGGCAGCATGAGACCTCCAGCGTATGTCACTCAAATGAAGTTTCCCAGGATCACACAATTTTTTTCTGTACACATTGTAGATAGGTGCATAAAAGGCACAGTCATCCTGTTTCCTAGTGTCATTTGGTGGTCTGTAGCAGAACTAACACCCCATTTTGTGCTTTATCTGTTAGCAGAAAGGTTGTTGAAGATCCTTTATAACCTCACAGTAAGACCTGGATGAATAACAGTAGGTCTGGGTCAGGGTCGAAAATATTCTCCACTGGACCAGGTCCTCATGACTTGCCTTTTCACAGAGCAAGCACTGTTTTTGAATAGGACTGAGATGCTACATTGTATCTCAGAAAGGCACCTGGAGACTGAGGAGGGTGGACCAGAAAGACAGTCTGGTAGTTACTGGACATTTTGCCAGAATCTGGATGGATTCAGGATCTAGAAGATGATGATTTAACTATGTTTGGTAGGTGGAAGACAAGAATGGCACAAGCTAGCGTGTTTTGTGGTAACATGCACCAGTTACATGGGGGGGAGAGGGGGAATAGTGAACACATTGGGCAAATACTAGTAATAACCAATTTTAATTTTACAGAATTGTTAGTTATGTTAGAATTATGTTAATTCTTTACATAATTAAGGAGCACTTTATTTTTGTCACCCATGTTTTTAGAAATGATAGAACATAAGTGTTTTTGACTACCATACCTAACATCTGACCATTATTAAGATATAAAGCTGATTTTTCAAACTTCATTTTGCATCATTGTTTCATGACATTCCATTTCTTGCGAGAAGGGTTGTTGAGCAACATAATCAGGGGTACGGTGGGGAGGAATCTTCAAAAGTATATCCAGGATCCATTCCCCTATGAAGGAAGATAAGTGTGTCGACATATATAAAACTATTAAAAGCTGTGTCATACTAGGTTGTAGCGCTCTGTGTCTGATAGAAAACAAAGGCAAAAACGTGTAAGGCATTAAAATGCCAAACATTACCCCCTCCCTCCCCAAAGTGGTATGATTGATTCACTCCCCTAGAGTTTAAATTACTGCAGTTTTACTAACTTTTTTGTATTAAAAACAGGTAACAACGGAGCGACCTTTTATACAGAAGTTATTTCGTCCAGTTGCTGCAAATGGGCAGCTAAATACGCTGGGAGATCTCCTAAAAGAAGTTTGTCCTGCTGCAATTACTCCTGAAGGTACTTTATAAATAGTTAGCATGAGATAGTATATCTTACTGTTCCTTATTTATTTACCTGAAGTGTAGTAGAAATATGAGCTATGATGCTGAAGGTTCAGGATTCGTACTTGCTTCTGATACATTATGGCAGCAGAGGTGGGGAGGAGCTACTCCGGGGGGAATTTTGCACCAAAAATTAAAAATTCTGCCACAATATTTTAAAATTCTGCAAAATTCTGCATGTTTTGTTTGTCAAAATAATGCAATATAATCACGCTGGTTTCAATTATTTAGGTAATTTATTTAAACTACAATATAATGGATGGAGAATAGAAGCGGGGAGCACTGGAAGAAATCCCCAAATCCCTTTGCCTAATAATAATGTAGTTAGGTTTGATCCTTTATTTCTAGTTATTAGTCAACAAATATGCAGCCAATATACACTGTGGTACCTCAGGCCACTGAAGAACAAGTGAGAGCTGGGGACTCAAACTCATAATTTATATTGGCTACTGACAGTTGCCAGAAAGGTCAGTAGCAAACAGTTCATGGATCGTGTTTTGATAGGAAATTTTTTCAGTACAAAAATTTACACGAGTTCTAATTACTGAAGTACCATAAGCATTTATAAACCATGCTGTCCTTTACACCACTCTGGCAATGTAAAGGAGCCTTAAAACTTTTATACCTCTTTTATACTCCTGAGGGAATTCACAAAGACAATCGGAACAATTCACTAAGCAGGCAGGCTGCTACGTTCTGCTCTGCCTGACGGGACAGAGCCTGCCATACGCCTACCACCTCAGAAACACCCCAAAGCCCTGCCCCTTCATGCTGAGCATGCCACAATAGCGAGCAAGAGGGACAGTGTGTGTGTGTGTCTCTCTCTCTCTCTCTCTCTCTCACACACCTGCATGACTGCCCAGCGTTGCCCCCCAGCACAGTGATTTACGTCTCTACTGGCTGCTCCGGGTGCCCGAACTGACCTGTCTGTGCTGTTGGAGAGGGGCGTGTGTCGACTCTTGTGGCTTCCCTTTGCTTCCTCCTCAGAAGTCATTTTTCTGCAGGGAAGGAAAGAAATCTGCAGGGGATATGAATTCTGCGCACACGCAGTGACACAGTATTCTCCTTGGAGTAAGGAGTGTTGGTAAGGGCTAAAGGGCTTGAAGTTGAAGCTTCTTTCAGAAACGCTGATTTTCTTACAGAACTTGTGGTGGCTCAGACTACATGCAAGGATAAAATTAATGAATTTTTAAAATGCACGTACTTAAAAGAAAAGGTGTGCTGTTCTTGTAATTCTGCTAGATAAATTTCAAATAGGAATCAACCTATAATTACTGTCTAGTTTTTTTAAATTATCTAACCAATTCCATATAGCTTCTAACAGCACACTTGTATGATAGAGTAACCATCCATTGGTGTAGTATCCTGTTATTTCACAAATTGCATTGTATTGGTAAGTGGCTATACGGGCACCTACAATTCTCTGGTTCTGAACTTAATCCCGGAAAGATTACAGTTTACTGAAACTGTTTTTGGATGTACATATTAAGTGGGATGAACATAAAGATGGTTTTTTGGTAAACTGCGGCCTTGGCTTTTTCTACTGTATTTCATTTTTCTCCTATATTTGCTACCATCTTACTAGTATCTTTAAACAGCTAACCTCTCCTTAAGTAACAGTGATATTTTGAGAAGTATATTTTTGCTATTCCAGAGAAGGGCTTGCACAGGATTTACCCGAGTAGAGTTTCAATCTTTTGACAGCAAGCTAACTGACAATAGTGAACACTTTTCTTGTTCCTTTTCACAATGCAGTCACTTTCTTTCCTGTCTTCCATTATCCCCAGTTGTGACTTATTCCCCATCTCTTCTAGAAAAACATGAGGGGTGGTTTGTGGGTGTGTGTGTGTGCACATATTAATATAAAAATGTTTATCAGTTCATGCTAGTTAGTTAACATAAAAAGTAAGACTGTCAATTAATCTCAGTTAACTCAAGTGATTAACTCAAAACAAATTAACTCAAAAAAATTAATCGCAGCTTTATTTGCACTGTTAAACAATAATAGAATACCAATTGAAATTTATTACAAATATTTTTGGATATTTTTCTACATTTTCAAATATATTGATTTCAATTACAATACAGAATACAAAGTGTACAATGTTCATTTTATATAATCATTTTTATTACAAATTACAAATATTTGCACTGTAAAAAGGATAAACAAAAGAAATAGTATTTTTCAATTAACCTCATACAAGTACTGTATTGTGAAAGTGCAATTTACATATGTAGATTTTTGTTGTTGTTACATAACTGCACTCAAAACCAAAACAATATAAAACTTTAGAGCTTACAAGTCCACTCAGTCCTACTTCTTGTTCAGCCAGTCGCCAAGACAAACAAGTTTGTTTACGTTTGCGGGAGATAATGCTACCCGCTTCTTATTTACAGTGTCACCTGAAAGTGAGAACAGGTGTTCACATGACACTTTTGTAGCCCGCATTGGAAGGTATTTACATGCCAGATATGCTAAACATTTGTATATGCCTTCATGCTTCAACCACCACCATTCCTGAGGGCATGCTTCCATGCTCATGACACTCGTTAAAAAAATAATGCATTAATTAAATTTGTGACTACACTCCTTAGGGGAGAATTGTGTGTCTCTTGCTCCATAGTTTTAACCACATTCTGCCATATATTTTGCGGTATGACAGTCTCAGATGACGACCCAGCATATGTTGTTCGATTTAAGAACACTTTCATTGCAGATTTGGCAATTAAAGACAAAACAGTGCAGGCATTTTCGATAACAAGCTAGGGGAAAATACATTATTTTGCCCATGTTAAAAAATTCTAACTGCCTTTTCTTTGAAATAATCTAACATCTCCATGCTTTGGACTTGAAAGTTGGCAAAGGGACCGTTTTTGCGTCAGGGCTGTGGCTTTTGCTGTCCCCATGAAAATCTGCCCAAATTTGGTCAAGTTATAAAAATTGAAAAATCAGTCTACACATGCAGTTTAAACAACTAGAGACTCCTTAGATTTTAGTATATCTGAAGTCCCCAAAGATGCTGTCTGCACTGGGCATACATACTTCAGCCTGGGGCTAAGCAGAATTTTTCCTGCTGTTGCAGATCTGGGCTGCTGCAGGTCCCAGGTCCAGCCAACTGAACTGAAAGCAGAGGGATGATTTCCTGTGTTCTCAGTGAGCCTCCTGCTGGACTCTGGCAGGTGTAGGAGGAAGCTGCTGATTTGAATGTAGATGAGACAAGAGCTGGACCTGTGGGGTACTGGTGAAATTAATTGGTACAAGTAGCCTGGGGAAGAGTGGGACTGGCTGGGTAGGGAGACTGTAACTGGGAGCCAGTAGGTATGGGTGAGACTGAAATCAGATGAAGAGCTCGGGGAGACTAGGACTGGCTGGGCAAGGAGACTTGGATTGAGGACCATTGAGAGAGGCGGGGAGATAGATCTGATGGAGTACAAGGGGAGAACTGGGACTGGCTGGGAAAAGGAACTGGGACAGGGAGCCTGGGTGGGAAGAAGAAGGGAGTAAGACTGGTATTGGGAGTTAGTGGGGGTGAGGTTGTGGCAACTGGAGACTTGGGAGCAGGGGGGAGAGAGAGACAGATCAGATGAGGAGCCGGGAGAGGGCAAAATTAGGACTTAATGGTTAAGGAGACCTGGGTAAGAAACCTAAAGAGTAGAGGCTGAGACTGGCTAGGTGAGGAGAATGGGACTGGCATGAGGAGCCGAAGTGATGAAGAGATAGGACTGGAACAAAGACATGTTGGAGGGGATGGGGCAAGAACTGGTCACACTTGAGGAAGAATGGGCAGAAGTCTGTGCCCACTAGAGAACACTCCACTCCAGAGTTTGGAATGGAATCATGGATTCCTGAGTCTCTCCATCCCTCTGCTGTCAACAAATATCTGTGAAACTCACTGGTAAAGTGTCCAATCCCTATTTAATGCTAGTCAATACATGTATGTATAACATGCTCTTGCTTTAACTACAGTAAGGAGCATCCAAGCAGAGTCACCAATGTATTCAATAGTACATTTTGATGAAGGTAGAAGGGGTTAAAATGAAGTAAAATACAGAATTTTACCTTTAAGGGAAAACTCGCTCTCTTTGGAGTGTCTTGAGACTTATTTTTCCCATTTAAAAAAAACTGAATATCACATAGAAATTTTTCCTCCACAGCTACCATGACTAAACAATTCTGGATGCATTTTTAATTTACTAGTATTGTTGAAGTCTTTGTAAAACTTGTTTTCATTTTTGTTTTATGCTGCTTTGAGGACTCAAAATGGTAAACAGTTGGGTGTGATGATGCAAACATTAGGCTATCCAGCAATCCCAATTTTCACAGGCTTGTTGTTCATTCAGAAAATCTGTGAATTAACCTCATTCTGCAGAAATGTCAGTAGTGCTTTTAAAAATTAAAACAGAATCAAAAAAGACTTCCAGAATTTTTCTTTTAAGTAGGTTTTTGATGTGCTGTACTGAGTGATGTCATACAATTAGTGTTCCTTAGAGGTCAACTGTTTTAAATTTAATTTTCAGCTTTTATTAATAAGTTCTATTAAAGACTACATGTAAATTGTTTTGTTGTTCTCCCTCTGTTTTCTAAGCACTGATTTACAGTAAATTATTCAAGTAGAAAATTGTATTTTGATATTTGCCTGCTAGTCTCTCTTGTCACAAGTGATAAGTGCTGTATCTGGTCTGGAATATATGTTGTTGAACAACTCTAGATGGGAAGTGAATGTAACTGCCCATCTCCGCTTGTCCAGGGCAGGGTTAACTGGATCAGTGGAAGAAAGGCACATCTATGGGGTCCTGGCCAGTCTGGGAAAGAGCAGCGCTGTCCCATCATTACCCCTCAATAGCCTTGTAAATGAACAGAACTTAGGCAAAGTTTGGAGGCCCCTAGTTCCACTGCCCAATTGGCTTATTCATGCCTTGCATGCACATCTCATTGACTTGATGGCATCCTCAGTGTGGAAGGAGAGGCAACTTATCAGCATTGATGCCATTTGTGCCTGTTTTTTGTCCCACTTGGCCTGTCTCTTGGACTTCCTTTTACTGAGCACCTCCCCTCCATACACACACACACAGCCCCCTGCCTCCATTTCTCACTGCTAGATTTCCCACTTGACGCTAGCCAAAACCCAGAACACTTTTAAGGACCTTTAACTGGCAGCTAAAGGTGTGGGGGGGTTGCCTTCTTCCGAGCTCATGAGGTGCTAGTGTAATATTGATAGGTGCAGGCTACACAGTTAACTGAGGTAGTGGGGAGCCAGAGTTGCTGCAGCAGACCCAGTCATTGGCTGGATAATATTTGATTAACCCTTTACTGTGCCTTGCATGGCGAGGAGAGAGCTTCTTTATCTGGTGCAGAAAGTCATTCCTTGGTTAAACTCTCATCCCTCCTTCTTTCCCCCCCCCCCCCCCAAAAACCCTGTAAGGGAGGATCTGGGGTCCTTGGTTTGAATCCCTGGTGAATTTCACAGGATGGGGCTAAGAGTAGCTGTCTATTAAGGATTGCTGTGCCTGTGGAGATGTTTAGGAACTGCACTAAATGTACGTTTCCAGATAGGTTGGGCGGGGGGGGGGAGAGTCACCTGTCTGTTCCTCCTGTTTTACCGAATAAAAGTTGCAGTTTGTACTTTAGCCAGATCTCTGTGTATGGTCTCTTTATATGTTGCGGTGTCTGGCCGAAACCAATGTTGTGCTCTCTGTAAGCATCTGTGTTATTCCCTTCCTGATTCTCCAAAATTACATTACACCAACAAAAGTAAGAGAATTAGAATAGTCACTATTTTTTAAGACACAAATGATTGGGTTAAAAATGGGCTGAGAGGTAGGGGAGATGAAGTTTATTGCACCCTTCCCTCTATGATAGTTGAGTTCCACCTGGTGACAAATAATATTCAGTTCCCCATTTTCTAACAATCTATAAATGGTTTAGCCTTTGGCACAGGGGTATAGCAGTACATTGGAATGGCCCTACTTCCTTTTATTTGTTTTAAACCTGCTGCCTATTAATGTCATTTGGTGACCCCTAGTTCTTATATTATGAGAAGTAGTAAACAACACTTCCTTATCTACTTTCTCTACACCAGTCATGATTTTATAGACCTCAGTCATATCTCCCCTTAGCCGTCTCTTTTCCAAGCTGAAAAGGCCCAGACTTCTTAATCTCTGCTCAGACGGAAGCTGTTCCCTACCCCTAATCATTTTTGTTGCCCTTTTCTGAACCTTTTCCAATTCCAGTATATCTTTTTTGAAATGGGGCGACCACATCTGCACATGGTATTCAAGATGTGGGCGTACCATGGATTTATATAGAGGCAACGTGATATTTTCTGTCCTACTATCTATCTCTTAATTATGCTCAACATTCTGTTCACTTTTTTGACTGCTGCTGCACATTGAGTGGATGTTTTCAGAGAACTATCCTCAATGACTCCAAGATTTCTTTCTTGACTGGTAACAGCTAATTTAGACTCCATCATTTTATACGTATAGTTGGGATTATGCTTTCCAATGTGCATTACTTTGCATTTATCAACATTAAATTTCATCTGCCATTTTGTTGCTCAGTCACCCAGTTTTGAGAGATTCTTTTGTAGCTCTTGGCAGTCTGCCTGGGTCTTAACTATCTTTAGTAATTTTGTATCATCTGCAACTTTTTCTACCTCACTGTTTACCCCTTTTTTCCAGATCATTTATGAATCTGTTGCATAGGACTGGTCCCAGAACAGACCCCTGGGGGACACCACTATTTACCTCTCTCCATTCTGAAAACTGACCATTTATACCTACCTTTTTTTCCTATCTTTTAACCAGTTACCAATCCATGAGAGCACCTTCCCTCTTTTCCCATGGCAGCATACTTTGCGTAAGAGCCTTTGGTGAGGGACCTTGTCAAAGGCTTTCTGAAAATCTAAGTACACTATATCCACTGGATTTCCTTGGTGCACATGCTTCTTGATCCCCTCAAAGAATTCTAATAGATTGGTGAGGCATGATTTCCCTTTACTAAAACCATGTTGAGTCTTCCTCAACAAAGTATGTTCATCTATATGTCTGACAATATTGTTCTTTATTATAGTTTCAGCCAGTTTGCCCAGTACTGAAGTCAGGCTTACAGGCCTGTAATTGCCGGGATGACCTCTGGAGCCCTTTTTAAAAAAAAAGTATTGGTTTGTTTTGTTGCCCTGTAGTTATTGTTTCATTTACTCAACTGTTTTTGGCAAAAGCTTCAGTAATTCTATTTCCTTTTGCTACTTCTCAATAGAAAATTAAAACAAACATGCTTGCAATGTTTACTTTCATTTTCTGCCATTTTAGATGTCTTATTCATAGCACCAAATCATTATGTAAATAAAAACTATACTTAAGAGCAAGGTGCATAAGGCGAAATGTTTCATCCCCCTTGTTTCCCTCACACGCAACACTGGGAAGACTATATAAAATGATTACTACATTTGCACGTTGCATGCGTTTTTCTACCAAGTGATGGTAGCACAACTCAAGTGGAACCATTGTATTGCACTTCCCCAGCAAGAAATGACAGATCAGATACAAAAGGATAATTAGTGTTTATATTTTTTAAGAGAACATAATAAAATGTAAGGAAACAAAAGGGTGTAGTCTTTTGCTTCCTTATAATGTACAAGGAGATGCTGGGTGTGTGGTGATAGTTAACTTTCAAAATAGTGGAAAGTAAACTGCGAGTAACTGAAAGAGCTCTGAAGTTTTAGTTGAAGTTGGCAAAATTTGAAGACCAAAACTGCTGTAACGGGGCTTCACTTTCAGTCTTCTGATCACTGGTACCTAATTATTCACAGCTGTCTCACTGGTTCTGTACTGGAAAATTATCTGCACTTGCATTATTTCCAGCAGGTCCTGAAATATAATTTCATTAAAGATATTTGCTTTTTAAAAGCAACTTTATTCCTAATGACCAATTATTTTTGTTTATACTAAACTGGAGATTTATAAATATGCTCAACTATCAGTACAGAATCTTTTAAATAACTTTACTGCAAGTGCTGCCTTCAGAAAATGGCATTTGAACATATTGCAATGATCTCTGTAAGCCGAGTGGAATTTCAGAAGGGACTTTTGAAGATCCCACCAGAGAGACTGAACAGCACAAGTTTCAGTGTTGAATTTTGTTGTTCTCATCTCTTTTTAGAAATCCATATTAAAAGAGTCTTCAGATTATCCCCTTTTAAATCTTTTCTCCCAAATTCACATTTTTTCCTACAATTATAAAATGAAATACTAGATCAGGGGAGGAGACTAGTAACCAGTCTAGATTTCTGTACATGCATCAGAAAGTAGAAAGAGAAATAAGTCCATCACAAAAATCACGAGAAATTATTCATTTATATTCATACATGAAAAAAACATTTCCTCTAGATAGCCCAATTTAAGCATACAATCAAAAATCAAAAGACCAAAGCTCCTGCTTACAACGATCAATTAAAATAGTGTTTCTATAGTTTATTTGTACTCTAGCAATGCTAAGAGGGCCCAAACATGTAGTAAGTATGTCAAAGTGATATTCGTGTCCTGAAAAGGCTTCCACTTTAACATTTGCACGTAAGGCTATAGCCAGTTCAGAAACCGATTTTGTGTAGTTTGTCTTTGTTAAATTATCAACTCCTTTAAAAATAGTTGTCCACAGTCATGGGAAATATTTTTGTATAAGAAATAAAATGTTTACGAAGATAAAAGCATTTAAATTTCTTTCCAACTGGTTTCAACCTCAGGATGAAAGATATAATTCCTTTATTTTCCCCATTATTTTAAGAAAAATCTAGAAAAAGGCTTGATTTTTCAGGTACACTGAGCATCCGGTGGATGCTTACTACCCCTGAAACTGAGGCCCATGCACAAAATCTCATCTCTCAGGTCTGCTAAATGAAGGATGCAGACCCTATCAGCCAGAAGAATAAAGTGCCCCCAAACAAAGTCTGCCTACACACAAAACCCCTTTGTTATTACCTTACATTTGGTAAAATATCAGATACAAGTATTAAATAATATCTAGAAGAGGTGAATTAAATGTTTGTGTTTACTCCTTATCAGACACTTTAAAAATTAATATTTGGTCACTATTATCCAGTATTGGTAAACAAAGCATAAGTTTGTGGGACCATTTTCTGAATTGATTTCTGCTTTGTGGAAATCCATGTACTTTAATGGATTTGCATAGGAGTATGTCAGGGCAGAATCTTGCCCTTGGTTTTATGTTAATGCTTATAGATCTCTATTAATAAACAACACTTAGCAGCGACAGAGTCCTGTGGCACCTTATAGACTAACAGACGTATTGGAGCATAAGCTTTCGTGGGTGAATACCCACTGCATCCGACGAAGTGGTATTCACCCACGAAAGCTTATGCTCCAATACATCTGTTAGTCTACAAGGTGCCACAGGACTCTTTGTCGCTTCTACAAATCCAGACTAACATGGCTACCTCTCTGATACTTACCACTTAGCAGTAACTCTCAATATTAGCGCAGCAGGACTAGTGTGTTATGGAAGGATCATTATTACAAACCCTATTTTTTGGTCTCATTTATACAGTCTGAATACAATAAAATGTTTGAAACAGTCATTTATATATACGTATTTTAAAATCTTGATTTCTGTTTCTGTACAAAAAATTCACATTTTAAAAGGAGCATTTTATTCTGGGATGAACTTGAGACCTGATTCTGTGAATGGGGGGTGGGAGGGATAGCTCAGTAGTTTGAGCATTGGCCTGCTAAACCCAGGGTTATGAGTTCAGTCCTTGAGGGGGCCATTTAGGGATCTGGGGCAAAAATTGGGGATTGGTCCTGCTTTGAGCAGGGGGTTGGACTAGATGACCTCCTAAGGTCCCTTCCAACCCTGATATTCTATGAGTCTAACACTAAGACTAGCACATATTACTATACATTTTCCCACTGCACTAGTAGAGCTAGTTGGGGTGGGGCACAGTACACTCAGGAGTAAGTGTTTTGCAGAATGTGGGCCTTTGAAATAGCAATGTTCGTGTGTATCTTTATTGCTGTTGAAGATATTGGTATTTTTGTTTAGGACATCATTTTTCCAGCCCAGCTCCTCATTGAGATTGATTGTGAAGTAAAATCATACTCATGTCTTTGTGGTATCAGTTTGTTAATGAAAATAAATGCAGTTATAAACTTGAAGTTATGGCATTTCTGCACAATCAAGTAGAGAGAATGTATTGACAGTGCAAACCTAGGATTTAAACACCTAGCGATGATAACTAATAAACATGCTAAGAAAAGGCATGGGAAACATTTGAAAGATAAATGGATTCCAATTTTGACTGATATTTGATCGTTTTCTCCAGTGTGAAAGACACCCCTTAAGATACAGTTATTTTTTAGTTTTTATGGATGCCTATAAGCTAGAGTTGAGTTTGTGGCTTTATCAGAACTTCCATTTTAGAGTTTCAAACTGAAAGCAGCAGGAAAGACAAATCCTTTCATTGGTATAATAAAAGAAGTGAAATATTTGGCAGAGAAACAGACTGAAATTACATTTAAATTAAGAACAGATTATTATTTTCAGTGGATAGTTGTATAGCTGCATGTTCTTTCTACATGTCTTGTCGGGAAGCATGGATGAGTGGCAAAAAGTTAAGTATTTAAAAGGCAAATTTCACTTCCCTGGTAACTTCTTACTGTTTGGCCTAAAACACTCTACCTACCTTCCTGTCTACTGAAAAATATCCAGGTATAACACAAAGGTAATGTTGCCAATGTGTACTGTCATAATTCTAATCTGAGGGCATTTGTCTTTTCTAAAAGCTACCACTAACAAAAAATGATGCAATGGTTCTTCCAAATGCCTTATATGAACAAGATAGCAAGATTATAGGAAAGGGTCAGAAAATTCCTGCAAGTTACTGCTCTGTAGTTGCTCACTCTTCCTCATGGTACAGCAGGGGTCTCAAAGTCCCGGCCCACGGGCCATCTGTGGTCCGAGAACCTCCCCACTTCGGCCTGCGGAGGAGAGACGCATGTAGCCACGCTGCCGGCAATGTCTGCTGCAGGCACTGCCCCCCGCAGCTCCCTTTGGCTTGGGGAGAGGGACAGAGATACCATCACTAGTTGCTGGGCAGAGTCAGCCATGGAGACAGCATCACTTTTTTCCACAATGAATATAAACAAGTTAAAATACCAAACACAACTATCTGACGCACACCTTGCTGCAATCCTGAAGGTTTCAGCTGCTCAATCACTGAGGCCAAACATCAACAAACTGACGGAACTGAAGCGTTGCCAGGTGTCTGGCAAACACTAAAAAGTCTCTGGCAGGTGAAGAATTGTATAAAGTTGTATGACAGTTTTATTATTTCTAAGAAATTCAAAATAAAAAATACAATATAAACGTTTTCTTTTCTGAACACCATCTTTAGTGACATTGTTGGCCCACTGGGAGGATTTGAGGAATGGCATTGGCCCTAAGGTAAATTGAGTTTGAGACCCCTGTGGTACAGTAATTCTAATGCAGTTAAATGAATCAAGTGGGCTGTAACAACTTCCAGAAATAGAGAGTACTGGCATTTCCACAGCTGCTAATCTACTTCCAATGTTATAAGGGAAAAGTCCTGGTAAGATGAGTTTTTTCATCTCAAAGGAAATCTTCTCTTTTTTGATTCCTTCATTTACACCAGTCATCCTCTAGAAATGTAACTTACAGGAAGTATTTAAATGTGTTCTATTTAGTGATAGAATAGTATTTGTAAAATAGAAATTCCTAGTCAAAACTGTATGATGAAGGGTAAAATTTGAAGTATGGGCTAGGTCTCAGTCCCATTGACTTTCAATGAGACATAAGTTTCTTAGGCTCCTAAGTGCCTAACCATATGAGCACCCAAGGAAAAAAAATTAGCAGATGCTTAGCACCCACCCGTCAGCTGTCCCCCTCCCCTTCAATGCTTCCCGCCTGCTGGTGGCCCCGCTAATCAACTCCTCCCGCTTCCTCCCAGCGCCTCCCGCCTGCCATGATCAGCTGTTCCGTGGCATGCAGGAGGTGCAGGGGAGAAGGGGGAGGAGCAGAGGTGGGGCATGCTATGGGGAGGGGGTGAAACTGGGTGGGAAGAGGTGGGGCCTTGGGGGAAGGGGTAGAGCAGGGGCAAGAAGGGGCGGGACTGGGGGGGGAAGGTGTGGAGTGAGGGCAGGGCCTGAGGCTAAGTGGGGATTGAGCACCTCCAAGGAAAGGAGGAAGTTGGCACCTATGTGCCTAACCAATCACTTTTGAAAAATGGGACTTAAAGTCCTAAATAACTTTTGGCCTTTTTGTAAACTTTACCCAATGTTTTTAGTTGTATTTTAGTAGTTTCAGTGTCTGTTACCTTTATATTACCTATAGTACCATTAAGTTTAAAAAAGCAAAAACAAATAATAGAAATCCAGAAAATTCAGAGGTAAGAGAATAAACTTAGAAGAGACCCAAATGTTTTGAAGTATAGAAATACTTCTATGTGTAACCTTCTCTCTGTGTTTTGTGTTTCTAACATTTAACTCTCATTCTTGAAAATTACCTTAACATCTCTTGGGGGCAGAGTTATTTTCCCTTTTTGAGATGTAGCATATTTAAACATGTGCACCCCATATAATTAATTCTAGACTTTCTCTAATAATGTCTCTAATAATAAAATGTGGTGACTTCTCACTACTTTAACTCTTGCTCTTTTTGTATAAGTGCTATGATTTCATGATCTAGGTGTATGAGGTAAGTATATGGAGACACTGCTATGACACTTGGATACCTACTTGCCTCATGGAATCATAGGGCCTAACTATCTGAATAATAGAGCCCAATATTCTACATTTAAAGAAGGGGAAGATGGTAGGCTGCCATTTCTGTGGGGGTAAAGTTAGGGTAGTGTGTCTCTTTTAATTGTGTATGTTCACGCTTTCAAAGGATTGCATTCTTTCTAAGTTTCACACTAATTTCCTGAGTTTCTATAATTTATACACTTATAATGTGTATACATATATAATCCATTACATATGCATTTACTTTTTAAAAACTAATGTCACTGAAAGATAATATATACTCTAACCATTGAGATGTGCCTGCAAGGTTTCTAAATCTGTCTTGAGTTGGAGTTTCTGTCATAGGACTTTAAAAAGGAGGTTTTTATACAAGGCACATTCCTTCTTCCTTCCCGACTTTCTGAATTGCCTTGCTAATACAACCTCCTTAACAGAGGGAGCATATCTCATTGGAACCTTAAGTAAAACAGAGTTAAGTGCATTGACTGCCTGCCAAGCCACCTGAGCTTTGCCAGGAGCCTACCAATTTTTACACCCTTGGAGTAATTGGCGGCTTGTTACAGGTCCAGTGAACTCCTTGCCTGAGGCGGCTATGAAGGCTAGGACTATAACAGGGTTTAAAAGAGAACTGGATAAATTCATGGAGATGAAGTCCATTAATGGCTATTAACCAGGATGGGTAAGGAATGGTGCCCTTAGCCTCTGTTTGTCAGAGGGGGGTGATGGATGGCAGGAGAGAGATCATTTGATCATTACCTGTTAGGTCCACTCACTCCGGGGCACCTGGCATTGGCCACTGTCAGTGGACAGGATACTGGGCTGGATGGACCTTTGGTCTGACCGAGTACGGCCATTCTTATGTTCTTATGAACTCTAGGAGAATGGCAGCCCACAAGCCTTAGGTGGATCATCAAGGGGCCTTCATCCGACTCTCTTTATGAGCCTTCTGAGGATGGTTAAGGTCCTTCCCACACTACATCCTCTACAAGCAGTTGGAGGCTTATCATGACCAAGCCTCACTGTGAGACTTAGAAATCTCATGTGCCTTCACTGTCCACTTAAAAGGCTTATAAGCTTCCCCTCTGAGCCTTAGGGACCCTGTTGAGGTGTTCAACCCATCCCTGCTTTGAACCTTAGTCGTTTTTTGGGGGGGCTCCGTCACAGTCTTAATAGGGTTCTAAGCCAAAATTAGACTCATCAGGGGCCGACAGTCAATTTTGCCAAAGCAGGCATATTAGGCTTCTAATGAGACTACAAAAACTAGTTAAACTGTAGTGAATGGTGAGTTACCGGTGAGGCCAAGGCCTATGAGGATGACAAACATTACTGGGGAGTTCTTCCCTTCTGTGAACCCCAGCCCCCTTCTGACCTTTCCTCTTTCACCCAGCAGTTTTGCTAAGGTCAGCAAGAGCACTGTTTCCCTTTCTATAGAATTTAGGAGTATTTCAGAGGTATATGGAAATGGAGAGATGAGAAGCTGAGGATAGGGTGTCTCAGAGCACCCCCTTGAGACGTCTTAGGAAACGTGTTCAACCCTGAACTAAATTGTATTGTCAGCCAGCCAATATGTTTTCTTATTGTCAGTCTCAAGCCTATTTTGTTTAAGCTTGTCAGAGGGCCAATGACTCTCTTCAGGCACAGCAAGATCTGCCAAGCCTCATATTATTAGAGCTGGATGAAGATACATATTCCATTTCACAGAAGATTTAGCTATTTCCTAATTTAGTTTCATTCATTCCAAATTGGAATACAAATCTAAAACTTTGAAATTCTCTGTGAAAAGGGGATGGAGCCTTCACTTTGGGGGAATCTGCCTGGTGACTGGCCAGGAGCCGCAGAGCCTGGGCACCCTGGTTTCCAAAGGAACTTTGTCGAAATCAGCCTGTCTTGGCAGAACATTTTGATTTTTACAAATTCGTACAGACCTGTTTCAGAGGTTTTTCTGACAAGCACTAATTATTATTTGTCTATTATAGTATTTTTCTGAAGCCACAACCAAGATTTGGGACTGTTTTGTGCTAGGCGTGGTACAGACATGTAATCCCTGTCCTCAATAGCTTACAGTTAAAATAGACAAGATAGACAAAGGAGGGAGGGGAAATGGAGGCACAGATGTGGCCTGTCAGAGGTTACACAGCAGGTAGGCAGCGCTTGAAATAGAACCCAGGTCTCCAGAGTTCCAGCCTAGTGTCCTATCTGTTAGGCAAATGTTTCTCAACTGGTGGTTTGTGACCTTCAACAGGATCATGAAAGTCAATCAGGGTGGTTGTGAGGTGTTGAAAATCGTATGGCAATGTAAGGCAAAGAAAATCTCCCTGCACACCCTTTCCTGTCAAGACTAAATATTCTCTGTCAGTCTCTCAAAACACATAAATGATGTAGGTTTAGCATTGTTATCACTGATACATTTGCTATGAGAATACAAAATATAAAGGGGGTTGACTATTTTTTACTTTAAATGAGGTGTCACTACCATGAAAAGTTTGAAAACCCTGCATTGGGCCTCAGAGACTGACAATTGGGGAGAGGTGATTGTGAGGGATTCCCCAACGAACCTATTGAAGTTTTTGGGAGAAGGCAATCCTATAAGGCTTGTAGGGGGTGGGGCCTCCAGAAAAGATGCCAAAGTTTAGAGCATGATTGGGAATTGTGGCCGCAACATGGTTTTGGGGAGGGAATCTGAGAGGCCCCTTAATGTGTCTATAGAGTGCAATGCACCCCTTGATGTTGACCCTCATGTTCCCTTTTTGCATTCCTCCTCTTTCTCCTTTTACCACTGCTCCCCTTCTACATCTACATATCCTGCAGACCCCCTAAACGTCCCTTATGGTAAGAAATTAACAAAAGAAGGGAGAGTCCTGGAAAAAAAGGAGCTCAGGGGAAATGGTGGGAAGAGCAGGTAACAGCCTCATCACTACCATGGAATAGATTAATCCACTAAACATAGCCTTTATTGTCTCTCACTCTGTTCTAAAGCTAGGATGTAGCACTCTGATCACCACCACCATCTTAAGTGTCTCAGTTTACTAAAAGCTTGTCTGATTAACTTCATTTTTGTGGAAAAATTCTCCTCCTTTCCTTAACAGGCCTCTCCCATGACTGCCTTGCATTCTCAAGTCTATTTCTGTGAAAAAAGGCTAGGCACTTCTCTTTACATCAAAGCTACGGTCTCAAGCAGTCATTTGGTATGATTAAGCTTCCCGGAGCTTAGTGAGTCCTAACATTAATAATTAAAAATAGTAACTTTTCAGATTTGCTTTGTAATCCTGTTACCTTTTGCATACATAAATGCCTTCTACAAGAGTTCAGTGAACTAAGTTTTATCACTTATTTGTATTTTTTTCCCTTTTGGGGGGGGGGGGGCTACAAAGTGGCAAAAACATTGCTGTTTGAATGTTTTAAGTGAACAGCTTTAGTTTTAGGGTACCAGTCATGAACCCCTTTATCTGATTCAGTTCAAGTCTGGTATCTACTAACTTTGAAGTTGATTTTTTGGGAGATTTAAAAGGAGTGTAAAGACCAAAGTGAGGCTTATAATGAAAACTCATTTGGAATCTTAACTATGGAGCAGCTACCACTGATCTGTAATGCAGCTTCCTTATACCTCTCCACCCACCCTTCCTTACGTTCTCAGGAATAACTGGAACAATTCTGCCATTGCAGAGTTCAGTAAATATTTTCAGGCAGTAGCAGTGCAAAAATACTTGCAGTTCATATATAGAAAATGATACTTGATGTGTGTGTGCAAACTATATTATGTATTCATTAAGGCATTTATTTCCCAATAAGTTCAGGCCCGGAAGAAGTTAATGTAAGTATTTTAGAAAAGGTTTGTATTTCTCTGATAAACAGCACTCCCCTTCTGTTTGTGATCACAGGATGAAAGCTCTCTAAGCTTGTATATGTACATTTTTACTGCTACATCATGTAGTGTGCTCTTAAGATTGAGATCTCATTCCCCAGGAAGCATTTCTGTCTAAGATTAATTGCCCTTTTAAAATCCGTGTTTGATGTATTCCTTTGGCTATATCCTGACTTAGTTTAACCCTCTTTGACCTGACCTCACTGACTATTACCGCCATGGCTGAGGCAGAAATCCTTCAGCATGATGTATGCAGTACAGACTTCAGCCTGTGGTTTTTACATCTATGGATTCAATTAGCTGGATTTTTACAAAGGTTAAAGAATTTGTCAGACATAGAACAAAACTCACCAGACTCTCTTAGGTTAATTGAATAGCTCATCTCCATTTGCTGTTCTATTTGGCTTGTCAATTTAAGAACTTGTTAAAGAACGTAGAACAGTATTATATGTAATATAATGTAGCAAAAATGGCAAATCAGCTTATTTTTTCCTCCAGTTAAATATGAAAAGGTACAAGCATGACATGGTAACCATTAGGCTTTTGCTCTGTATAAATTTCCCATCACCTTGCAGGCAAATGTTTTTAACCTATTACTATAATTACTTTTGAATGTCCTACTCTGAGAAGTTTATTAACCCTTGAAGATACACTAGCCAGTTATTCTGCTTTGATGAAAATAATCACGCCTGTTACCATTTGCTATATTTTCACTTAGCTGGCAATGCAAGTAATCACATCCAGTTTTCCATCTTACAAATGGGCATCTTACAAATAGTCATCGTTACTTGATTAGCTAAAAAGTACATCCAAAAATACACACATTAGAATTAAAGCATGCTTGTATCCATAATTTTAAACGTGGTGGTTTAACAAATATTAAGCAAAACAATAATCGGGGTTAAGAATGAAGTCCTTGCCAACATTCTTGAAGTGAGTGTGACATATTTGTGAGTGTGACATATTTGTGTGTGAGAGAGAGAGAATGTATGTGCGGGGGGGCATGTGTGTTTTTGTATGCATATTCATAAAGAATATTTGATGGCATGATGGTGTGGGAGGTTTTATTGCTTTGAGTTTGTCTGGGATAACCCATATTGTTGAAAATGATGAAACTATATATGTCCTTGCAAACTAGTGCTAATAAAACCTTACCATGTGATCTCAGCATTTGTTCTATCTGTACCAGCATTTATACAAAAATTGTTCTTAAAAATATTTTCGTTAAAGAAATGGATCCATGGTATATTTAGCTCCCTAGCTGTGTATTCAGGCTGACCTAGATCCATGAGGTTAGCTGTACAGGATACAGAGGGGAAAATAAATGGTTGTTTATAAATTTATGAAACCTGAAGAGACCTCTAAAAAATCTAAACATTTTTTTGGAAAGAATGATGTTGTAGTTAAGGTATGTTCTATTCAAGCTAGAAACAAGTGCTTTTTTCCCACTGTAATGATTTGGGGGAGATTCCTGAATATCTAGGGTATAAAGCTTCCATTTCTGGTCCTGATGTTTTACAAACTGCTGGACTTCTAATTCTGACAGTGATCCAGGACTAAGGCAGCATATGGTTAGGGGAGAAATTCCATACTTGTGAGAGAAGGGATACAAGAAAAGATTTTTGTGAAATCTTTTGTAAAACATATAAAAATTATGTTTTATAATGGTATGTGCATGAAGTTGTGTGGCTGACATGTTGGTGGAGGTGGTGTCTTGGGCCCAACCAGGTATAAGGAGTTCTAAAATATTTATTTAACTTCTAAAACTTTAAAACAGTTTAGTTTGGTTTGGGTTTTGCATTATTATAGGTGGTTAACTCCCATGGTACCAAGCACTACTAATTTTTTTTTATTAAACACACATGAATAAAGAAAAAGTTAAAACACTCTTAACAAGTCTTCCTACTTCTCTTTGAGCCTGAGGAGGTAAATGAGTAGTCCTTCCCAAGAGGAGGAGCTGTATCAGCTGGTGTGCCAGAATCTCCATTAGACTGCTTTGGTCAGTACTGCTAATGCCGGAGGAGGCAGTTTGATCACTCCTAATAATGGGGAGTCCAGTACTGAAGAGACACAATAGATTTTTCAACACCATATAGGATTTTAGTCCCAAATATTTTATTGCCAAGGATAGGTGAGTAGGTGGCATTGATACCAGAGTAGCTGGTACCAGGGATATCAGTACGGGGGGCCTCAGTACCAAGAGGTTGGTACCAGTTGATTTAAGGGGTGCTGAGGGAGCTGGTCTTTAGGCACTAATCAGTGCTAGCAGGACCCTTTTGGGGCCCTTTGTTCCTCTTTTCCACTGAGGCTCAAGGGGATTTATTTCAAACAGAAAGGGAGTCAAAAACTGAGGTCAAGTTTTTTTGGACTTAGGAAAAGATGCTCAGGGGAATTCTACTCCCTGATATCCTCCCCTTTGGTCACTTTCCCCTTACACCTATCCCTATCCTTGGTCTTTTTGAGCCCTGTGCGGGATGTACCACACCAGAAGACCAATGTTTGCTTCCCAATCCAGGGCTAGATCCCCTTCTCCACCTCACAAGGGAACTTTATTAGTCTTCATCACCGTCAAGGCAATGGATTTTATTTCTTGATAGGGAACGGAATGCAAATTTGTTTGTATCTTCTAGTTATGTCCCCTCAATTTGGGAATAATTTTTAATATCAGTGGGTTCTGGAGCACCATCACTGTGAACCACTGCGTCCTGCAAATCAGGAGGTAGGCTATTCCATTTAGTTTGAGACCCCCTCCCACCAGCCTTCCCCATCCCTTTTCTGTAACATTTGTCTCCTGAGAGCATCTACATCAGTAGGTGCAATCACTTCTAAATCTCAAAGCAGTGGATAAAGTTGCTCAAGAACACAGGAAAAGGGACTGATTTTCATTACTTTGATTCCCCAAAAGATTGCTGGTGCCCTACAGTGGATCAGAGACAAATGAACACCTTCAAGTTCAGGATGGTGACTAAGGCCTCAATAATTCCAACCACAGATCCAAACTCGAGGTGTCCAGCTCTCAAACTCCAGGATGCTTTCATATAGCAGTTTACCCTACCCAGCGAAGGTATTTGAGGTTTCAGGTGGGCAGTTCCCACTATCCAGTACAGGGTGCTACCATTTGGCTTATCGACAGCACCGTGGGAATTTAGGAAATGCCTAGTGGTAGTTGCAGCTTACCTCGGGAAACAAGGAGGCCAGTTGTTCCCATATTTGGATCAGTGTCTCACTCATGGAACATTGCATCAACAAGTAACAGACTCTGGTCAAAGGACTGCATCATTTTGCCTGCCTAGGCCTGAAAGTAAACAGAGAAAATTCCAATACTGACTCCATCAAAAGGACAGTTTTTAAGAGCAATGCTGCACTCCACATCTGCAGTGGCTTTATCTACCACAGGAAAGATTTCAAGCCATACTAGACCTATTCATCCACCTAGAAACTCACCCCAGAACATCGATGCAAACTTGTTTCCAGCTGCTAGGCCATATGGCCTCCTGCATATGCACAGCTCAGCATGCCAGACCTTACCTGAAAAGGGATGCCCTTACCCCCTCAATTACCATCAAAGACTGTGGTAATGGATGCCTCCACACTAGGATGGATAGCCCATGTAAACAACTCTAAAACAAAAGTTATGTGGGAGTAGGATTTTATATAAATGTCTTGGAGCTAAGAACCATTTGTTGGGTGCCCAGCTTTTCTCCAGCTTCCAAAATGACTGACAAGTCATATTGTGAAAGACAACCCTACAGCCAGGTTTATATAAATAAGCCAGGGATAGCAATATCCACTCTGCCAGAAGGCTGCAAGTCTGTGGAACTTTTGTATCCACCAGAAAATTACCATGAGAGTAGTACCACCTGCAAGGATTACAGAATATGCTGGTATATTCAGAATATGCAATTTAAGTCCAAGTACTGAAGAATCTCTCCATCCAACCTCCAATATAGTTGCTTCTCCTACCAGATGTGATATCACAGAGATGTGATCTAATCCTCCATCTGAATCCACATTTCCTGCATCTCATGGCATGGATGCTTGCTGGCTGACTTCTTTGGCGGAAATCTGTTCATCTGACATACAAAACATCATAATTCACAGTAGAAAAGGCTCTGAGAGGAATACTTATGCTGTTAAATGGAAGAGATTTATGGTTTGGGTGCAACAGCACCAATTATCTCCATCTCTGGCACAGATATCAAATATACTTCAAAGAACTCTGGACTGTTAGTGAGCTTCCTGAGGGCTCTCATAGCAGTCATCTCTGTTTTGCACCCTCCAGTTCAGGGGTATTCCATATTTATACACCTACAGTAGCCGGATTCCTAAAGGGCCTTATGAAGATACACCTCCCAATCAGATCTGTCCCCTTTCTTGGGATCTAAGTATTGTTCTCCCGGGGTTAATGGATTCATCTTTTTATCCATTTCAGTTCTTGGTCTAATTAACTGTTCATCCTGTGTACTAAATAGGACAGTGGTCCGGTAGGATAAATAGTATGTTATTACTTCATTCTACTGTATATACATACACATAAGGCAGCTGAATTAAAGTTACATGAGAAGCTTTAATTCTGGCATTTCCTGTTGTACAGTGCTTGACTGTGTAAACTTAATAGTCTCTGAAGTAATTTATTTGTATTCTACATCATCCGTAAGACGGGGTCAGGAAGGAGGAGAGAGACTGCCTGGTCTGCCTTGTAAGATAGGAATATGAAGCTTTCCTCAATAATGAGGACTGTGAAGTATACAAACATATGAATAGTAGTCAGTAGAAGAGCAGAGGCTAGAACTCATGGTCATCTTCTGGCTCCTAGCCCAACTCACTTTCCCTTAGGCCTAAAGGATATTTTGCAGCTGCTGTTTTGCCTGTTTTCCAAAGCCTTTAGACTATGTCTACACTGCAAGTGAAGTTGTAACAATAGTAGTATAGATGTGACAGTATGGACTTCAGCATAGGTTAGCAACCAGATTGTATACTCAGGGTTTCCACTAGGCTTGTATTTTGGTTGCCAGCCCATGCTGAAGCCCATGTCACCATGTCTACACTACTGTTGTTAACCTGTTCTATCTAAACTAAAGCTATCCAGGTTTGTCTATCCATGCTACAATCACAACTTCAAAACTATGGAGTTACTAAAGATCTTCAAATAAATTATTAGAAAAAATGTAACATTTACAAAACTATGTATTTTTCCTTGACCACAGTCTCAAAAAGCATTGGGGAAAAAATTCAGCCTGAGGCAGAGACCAAGCATGGAAAATTTCTATCTGAATTATTAGAATTTGATAAAGTTATAAGTCATTGAAAATAGAGGATTATGATGTAAACTCCTATAGTTAAGGCTCCCTAACAATGTTGCCTGTAATAATGTTAAAATATTTACTTATCTAAGGGTTTTAAATTACTGGAGTTTTCCTTTAAAAGAGACTTTTTGGTGTAGCTATGATTTAAGTGCTCTCTCTATTCATCTCTGGTTTTTTGGACTGTGATGTCTGACAATAAGATATTGAAAATAGTTCATTCATTAAAGGTGATCTATCTTATAAATTGCAGCTGGAGTGTCATTAGCCAGTGGCGGTTTACTATAGGTGGGTTCAGATAAGCCATATCAGTCCTAATTTACCTGTCTGATTGCACATATTGACTTCTGAAGTATTGACTGACTGGTGTGTCCAATTAATGCCCATTACTTGAGTGTTGCTACTTTACTGATGTTTGAGGGAGGGATAATTGGGTTGGCATCTATTACTTCCAAATACTGCCTGAAACAAGTCTTTGCCTGCTGTCTCAATAACATTGTAAAATGTTGTGATCTCAGGCAGAATATTTTCTGTGTACAAACACAGTGAATAATTTTTCATGAAACAAGTTTCTAATAATATCTATTTTGTAATATGCTTTCCACTTTCCTCCATAATTCATGTTCTTGCATGAAAGTTTATTTTTTTAAAAATAATTATTTTAATGCTAATTTGTGATAAACTGAGTAAGGAAACTGAATTAGGTCTTAGAATGAATAATTCACACAAGTTATATGCATTTATCTTATTTTTTTTAAATTTTCAATGGAGTGATTTGAAGATCTATCAATCTTAAATTTGAATTTCCTAGCTTTTCTTAGTTTGTGGAACATCCTTAAATTGTTTCTTTTTTCTTAATCTTTATTTATTAAAGCATTGAAGACTGGAGAATGTGTATTATGAATTAGTTTTAGCAGATGTGAGCCAAGAGGTAGAGTTGTGTGTCTGTTCACCTGCCCTAATTTTTCTTGGCTCAATCCAGTCACATTAATCTACGATTTCATCCTCACTAGAATCATACACATGCAAAAATAATAGGACTGACAGCTATGTAAATAGATGTTGTAATTATGAATTATTATTTTGAAGAGATCTAGTTGTGGAGGCATTTTGTCAATATATTAAATACTTGAAGATATTTGCACTGTATCATAGAGAATTTATATGAAAAATCAGTTTGCTTTGCCCATATTTTCTGGCATTTCCCTTTTACTATTGAAAACTTGTCAAAACCATTTTCCTCACTATCCCTACTTCTTCTTGATGCTGCAATGAAAACATGTTACTCTTTACATTTTAGCATTAGAAATTGTGTTATAATTTGATTAAATAGTGGAAAACATGGAATGGTAGCTGTTATTTATGTTTGCTTGAAAAAAAGGGGAAAGAAAACTTAAGGTCAATCATTGTTTATAAGATTAAGTATAAAGTATATTTAAAATAACACTAGTATTAAAGGTCACCTTTGAATATTCAACTGAACATTCTTGTAATAAAAACACTGTAGCAGTGAGTCGTACAATATTTAAATTATATGATTTATTTTGATGACAGTGAAATGTTACCATGACCAAATATCTTGGAACAATATAGGTTACTGGTCTGTGGAATTAAATGTCATGCTCCCATTATTCATTTTTCACTCAAGCCAAATGCATTTGCTCCTCAAGCTATGTGGATTGGTCACAGTATACCAGTGCATCAAAGTCCAGAAGTAATAGTCACTCCAGAAAAAGCTTCTTGGATAAATAACACCTAATATAGAATAAGGTGGAGTTGTTTCCTAAAAATAAATAATTTTGCTATAAAATAATTTCTTCAGCAAAGCAGCTTGCCAAAAGGGTATTATAATGAAGTTTCATTTTGAAAGCTGTAGAAAATATTGCAATATTTGGTAAGAAATGTCTATTTTAACCATATTAAAAGCATCCCACCTTCCCATTGTAAACACATGGTTAGCGCAAGCTATCATTTCTTTTGTACCATTGGCCCTATATTTTGAGGACAGCTTGACAGATAATGTTTCAAACCCAGCAAAATGTCTGTTAGTGTGAATTATCGTATCTTATTTTAAAATGCAGCACGCCCATTTTATGCCCTGTCCACAATAAGGCTCACCTGCAAACATTTATGCAAATAAGTAGTTCCATTTAATTGAGTGGGACTACTTGGAAACATATGCATTTGTAGAACCAAGGCCTAAGGTTAAACCAAACTAATAAATAATGTGTTTAATCAGAGATTTTGTGGAGTGTTTTTTTTGTATGTGGACAAGGTTTTTATTTTTTTAGACACTGAACTATTTTAACCAAAATGGGAAATATAATACCCTGTAGGTAATCTATAATGCAGTACTTTGGGCAAGAATTCTTGTCTAGTAGCTTGTGAAACCAATTTCATACTAGCAACAAGCAGCTTCAAGCATAGCTGTTGCTAGCATGATTTGAACTGTAGTGAGGACAGAGATACCCATGCAAACCAGCTGTCAGAACATGTTATGACAGGGTTGTCAAGGCTTTATCCTGGTTACAAAACACAGTTAAGATCCTATCTATGCTATGTATTAGGAACCATGTTGTAACCAGCCCTTTGCGTGACAGAGCCAGCAAGTTTTTGTCTTCATTTCCTAGATTCTGCTATCTTACATACATTTTGTGTAGCCAATTCTGCTATCTTACATACATTCTTTCTGTAGCCAATTCTGTGGGGAAAATGGGAGGTTTGTAACTGATGGTATAGGGAAGACAGTGACATTTGTACGTACTGAGTGCAGATTTCTCTATGGTAGATTCCTATAGTAGAAGGATGTCTGAGTGTGGCATCTAAACATCAACAGTTCACTGGTTTCTTTTCTTTAACCATCTTTTGAAGCAGATCTCAAATTACCTTACTTCTCATTTCAAGACTCAAATAGTCTGTCAAGCTTTTTTAAAGCTAGTTTTGGCTCAGCATGTGGCCATCAGGTCACGGTTTTAGCTGGTTCCCGTCCTTTAAATTTAAGGATCAGAGCTTTTTCATCCCTCGGGACAAGTATAAGTAAAGAGAACTGAAATATTCTTAGATTATATCCCTCTTGAACTAGGAATCACTTGCTAGCATAGTTATTCCAATAGATGAAACTAAGTGAGAAATTGGACTAATTCAGTTAACTTTCTGAGTAACTTTCGATAATGCTGCCATAGTCTTTTAAATTTAGTAATTCTTATTAAAACAATTGTACTCCAGAAATATTCTAGTTATTTGAAATAGATATAGTGACTTATTGTGTGTTACTTCTGTTTCAGCAGAACCCCTATAAAAGCATGAACATTTTAGTGTAACTATTAAGCTTGGGGGTTCATGGTCTTTAGTTTTGATAGCTATACTTCTCTTAAAAATCTGCTCAAATGACACGTCTTGCTTTAGTTAAGTATGATATTTGTAGCTGGGGAAGGTGGAGGTGTCTTTATAATTTTATTAAGAACAAATCATTACTGTAGGAGAAAACTGTATGTAATGGACACTTTCATTGTTTCACTGTTACAGAATTTCTCAGAATTCATTTTAACTCAGTTTCTGTTTTAGATGATGCAAACTGCAATTTCAACTTTCTCCATGTCAGTATTTCCTGCTCTTCATTCAGTTAAATGTGTAGTAGCAAGCCATTAATCACTTTATCGCTGCAATGACTTTCAGCATACAGTAAATTAAACTTAAAGCTGTTTTGAACTGTGAATTATTGATTTAGTGGTCTTTATTTTTCTTTGCATTAGATGGAGAAAAGAAGAATCAAGTGATGGTTCATGGAATTGAGCCGATGCTTGAGACACCAGTACAGTGGTTAAGTGAACATATGAGCTATCCTGATAATTTTCTTCACATTAGTATTATTCCCCAACCTACAGATTGAAGAATCAGCTGAATCAGATATAAGGATTATCCTCAGGCTGGATTTACCAGGGCATGTCAACCTTTTACTTATGTCAGGCTTGGTGGAGGCAACCTGACCAGAAAAACCTCACCACTGCAAGCCAAACAGGAAAAAAGATCCCATCACTAGATAAGGACAATTGGGCTGGTCTTAGTTTGCATCACCACTGCTTTTCTCCACTGCCGTCATTAAACCTCAGTTGTGACATGAAAGACTTTACAGGACCATTGAAAGTCTGCAGTATTCTTGTAAAATATAATGAAGCTGAAACTATTAGCCTGAAGAGCAAATGGAAATATGTGCCACTTGATTTGTATTTCTGATTAACAAATAAACAAGGGTTTTTCCTAATGTGACAATATTTCAGCTTTGGTTAGAGTGGAAACATTGGTTTAATTTTCTAGAAAATTAGATACCAAGAGAAATTATGTTATCAATAACTTCTAGTAACTTTTTGTAAAAGATCAAGTTACAGTAAACCCATCTTTCCTTAATAGGAATTTCACATGTTTACAGTATGTCAATTGGTATGAAAACTGTCTTTAACTTTGATAACAAGCAGTGAGAAATTTTTAAATAAAACCTCTGAGCATATTTTGTCATTTAAGAACATGAACAATTTAGTCGCAAGTGTTTTTGATTTATATGCAGTTTGTCACTGAATATATCCTAGTGTATGTTTATCATTCAGACTAGTTTTCAGTGGAATAGTAATGGTGTAGGATAATTTGCTCAGGATCTGAAATGTTTTTCTTTAATCAGTAAAAATGTAAAAGAATGTTGCAGGTTATCATACCATTCTATTTATTCCCATAGGTTAGAAGTTGATTAAATCACAATATGATAAACAGATGTACTGTTTTTGAACAGTTTTGAATATTGGAAAATTGAACCTTTTCTGAGCTCGTTCTCATTGCGAGTTCAGTTTCCTAATGTGGTCCCATGGCAATCAGCACGTGAAGTATCAAAATTTTATAATCTCATTGCAATAGATTTTGCTTAATTTACCAAATATATTTATAGGTTACTGGAACTCATGCTCCAATTTTTGTAAATTTTTATTATATTATATTATTGCAGTTGCTACAGCAATCCTACCTTTTTTTTATTTTATTTTATATTGCATTCATCTTGTCATGAGCCATATAACTCTGTCTGCTTATTCTTGGTTGCTGCAGACAAGAGTGTGTTGTAAGCATATTGTCATGTAAATGTTTTCATAAAAAAAAATGTTTTCTCAAAAAAAGAGAAAACATTTGCAGTTATTACTGAAATTTTGACTTGCAAATAGCAGTATGAGCTATAAGGACCTCTTCCCCCACTCCCTCCCAGTCCTCTTTTTAGGAGCACTTGCCTGTATTTGAGTAAAAAAACCAAACTCATATACAAAGAAAGGAGAGAAACAACATTGACCTAAAGTGAAGACGAGGACAGAAAAACCATAAAACCCTAAAGGAAAAAGTCAGTATGACCAAGAGTAAAATAGAGACAAACAGGATTTTTTTTAACAGTGTACGTAAATGAGGAAATATAATTAAGAAAAGTCAAGGGTGAAAAGGAATAATGAAATAGCTACATTCTTAATTTGTGGATTTGTAGGGATTAAAAAACTGAAAAAATATGTTGACCTATGTTTTATTCAGAATGGATATATTGTTCACTTATGGCTGGACATTTTTGTTGAAGGGTTCTAGTTTCCATTTATGTTTGGAGTATTCTCCACAATATTTTGACTGATTTCTTTCAAATTTTCTCAAGTGAAGGTGTCTAAATATCCTGGAGAAATTCAAAGTACTGCCAAAGGGGAGATCGAATATTTTGTAGAGCATTAGGATAGAAGGAAGGCTTGTAGGCACTGGTATAATATAATTTTTCTATTATGAGGCAAAATAAAAAACTTCAAGGGAGGCAGCGCATTAAATGAGCTATGAAGACTGTTTCATCTGTTTAAAAATAAATGGTATTAAGCCATTGCCAGTCTTTACACATGCTCTGTTTATACAACACCAGCATTTTAAATATATAGGTCTCTTCTCAAGACCCTTACTTAGTAGTAAGACAAGCCTCTAAAACCTGGTATGGAACAAATACAAAAATGTTATGCTTGGCTTTGATATATTGTTTCTTTTTATTTTAACTAGTTCAACCTTACGGTTTATTAAAAAATAAAATAAAGTTTGAGTCCTTTATTTTTCAGTATAAATAATAAGCATAATGGCACTGAAAAAGATTTGTGATATATGGTGACAAAGGGGAAAACACATTTACAAGTATAGCAAATGTGGTTTAATTGTCTTATTTACATATAGAACTGGTGAAGTTACATATCTAAGCAAAAGATGTACATCACAAGAATGAAATGAGGTGCTTGTTTTATCTGAGTTTAATCACAGAGGTGGTTCTTTCTACATTTCAGAATAGTTTTATTTTTACTCCATTTGTGTATGAATATTGTCAAATGTATTGAGGTCTAATTTAAGTGTTACTCTGAAGTTTGAAATGACATAACTCTTGAAAAAACAAACTCACTCTAAACTAGTCAAAATCAAAAGTAGTATTTCAATTGTTCTATATGATGAATGTAGTCAATTTAAAAAATGAATTCTTAGAGCTTGTAAAAAGTGTCATTTCCACTGACACCCCTGAAAACTTGAGCGCTGGTCTACACTAACGCTGTAAGTCAATCTAAGTTACGCTAGTTCAGTTATGTAAGTTACGTAACTGAAGTCGACTTGCAGCAGTGTCTACGTAGAACAGGTAAAGCATATTAAACAGTACTGGGCACTGCTTCATACATGCATTGTACTTCCAATCCTGTTCTGCAGAGACCACCACCTCTGAGGACGTTGAAAAAGTTCATTCTCAATAGCTATTTAATCTTCAGCAACTTGCTTGAGATTCTCAACCAGGGTGCCAGTTGTAATGTGGATGCCTGTCCACTAAGACCTAGACAGTGTATTTCACTCTAGCTGCCAAACACCCATCAGCTGGTAAATACACTTGATACTACTCATAGACTGTATGCCAGTTAAGATAGTCTTAACTTCCTTCTGTGCATATCTTTTTGGTGTGACAGCAATGAGAATAATTTTCAATCTGGAGGCCTGTCATTTTCATAATTAGGAAAATGTATATCTGTTTGACAACACTCTCATTTACAGACACCTGCTAAAGCTAAAAATTGAACCCTGAGTCATAAAAAAAAAAAGTCCCACAAAAAATAGCATTTGGTGTAAAACAGCCTGTGTGTCAATGAATATACAAACTGAATAAGAGGACTGACAATAAAAAGACAAAATAATGTTTTTGTGAATATTGTCTCAGATACTTTCCAAAATAATATGTAAGAATTCTTTAATGTTTGTTGTTGAAATAAGTTAACATTGGTCTAAAATGCAGGCTTAAAAGTTTAAAGTAAATTTAGCAATAACCTCAAGACTGAGTGCTTATTTAAATAAATAACTTTTACAGATGCTATTGTTAAGATATTTGTATGAGTCTCCTTTAAATTTATTCTAATTGTGCTATAGACTACAGCACAGAACCTTGATTAGTACTGTTGAAATACATACAGAATTAGCAATAACAAGGATGAAATTTGCCCATCATTTACAGAGCAGACTTGAGTTTTGGGTCTAGTTTTTTTTAATACCAGTAAAATATCTCTCTCCCTATCTGGGTACAAGCTAAGTCCCTGATCCTCTAAACACTTACTCATGTGTGTAGATATTTGCAGGATCAGAGCCTACAATTAATTGATTCTTTCTGAGCACTATAAGGTTTGAGTGAAGACAAGTTTACACGGTTTGTGATACTATACTTAAAGTTGCATTTATCAGTAGTTACCACACTCTGGTATCCAAGAGATCACAATTATTTCCCACTTATGAGTATGGAGAAAGACTGCAGTAGTTCATATACCAGTTTTGACTTTTCAGTGCCTACCATTTTATTTCTCCAGTATGGGGGAGAGAAAATTGGGTTTCCCCCATTGTTAAAAGGGGATCATTTTGTTACAGCTTCATAAATGACTCTTCCCCGGTGACTGACTGACCCATGTGCTCCAGAACCTAAGCTTTCATATATATAAATAAATACTGGGTCCATTGAAGTCCAATAGAGTTTTGTTGTTGGATTCAACATTTCACTCTGTCTCTAGGAAAACAGGCGCAGCTTGGAAAATAACTGAAGTATGAATTGCTCCTGTTCATCTCAATAGGTTATTTATCATAATTAGGTTTTCATAGTTAAATTTTAGTATTGTTAACTGTTAGTTATGATCAAAGTATGCATGAAAGAGGGACCAAGTATATTATGGCAGTTGTGCGATCCACAATGAATGATATCTTGTTTCGGTTTTACAAGTGGTTGAAATATCAGTTGTGAGTGGAAAACTGTAGTGTACCCCCACTTTTTTTCAATCTTCCCCTTCTTTGTAAATGTAATTTTGTATTAAATGTCTGCATCAAGGAGAAATTATAGTCTTTAAGTAGCCGGGCTGCAGTTCAGGATGCAGTAGCACATTTCTTGCAAATTTCCTTTTAACAATATAACGTTCTCAAATATCTTTTGGATTGAAATTTCTCATGATATTTGCAGGCTGGAAATGAAAATTTTGGGAAGTCCTCTCAACTCCTTCCAGCTATCGAGTTATCAACTCATGGATATTTAGGGTAGGAAAGATATTATTCACAAATAGTCATGAAGTTATTCAAGTCCAGAAAAAGTATATAAAAAAGATTTAAAGACTTTGTGCTTGTCACGTACATATTTCTAAATGAAGACAAGTATGTTAGGTGCCCTTTTACTGAGTGAAGAATTTTGGTTTTGAAACCATGTCACTGACATTTTAAAATTATGGACTAAACTTTTTTAGGGAGATGCACAAAGATGTGAAGAGTCAAATGCTCAGATGTGAATTTTGAATTTCCATCGCTATGAGTGAATGCCGCATTACAATCTACGGAAAAGCAAGAGGATTTTAAAGCTATCATATGATAAGTGTATGTACGATTCCCTTATGTGTTGTCTCTGATATTTTAGTATTTTAAGTTTTTCTAACTGTGCTTTGAAAACCTACAGTTTCACATCAATAAAAGGTCACCAAACAGAGTAAAATAGTGACTTTTTTGAGTTACAATTATATGAACCAGTGATCAAACACCAGTTGTATGCATTTTCATAGTAATTTATTTAATATAATGTCATCCAGATTATCCAAATTGCTTGGGGTAACAGATATGTTTTGGTAATGGCAATTTGGATAAGATAAAGACAATAGAAGAGGAAGGCAATATGTTAGAAAAGAAAGTTTGAATAGGGGAAGCTTGATTTTAATCTACTTAATTCTACTGTAACACAACATTTTATATAGTAGTTTCCATTATCAAAGTATTTTGTAAACAGTGAATTCATCCTCAGATTACCTCTGTAAGACAGGTCAGTGAGTATAATGAAGTGAAATAAGTTGTTATGGGGACAAATGTATGAGCTAATCATTAATAAACATTTTCTCATCTGGCGTGAGATCAGTTGCCTGCTGAGCAGTGAGAAGAGTGAAGCTGACAAAACCAAAAAATTCTGTACTATGTGTTTTGCAACTCCTTTAAAATATTTGACTGATTTTGAGGTTTCTTTATTGTAAGTTTGGCAAATTGCACACATTTTTTATGTTTTAAGAAAGAAAAATATAGACCCTTAAAACTAGAACTGGTTAAAAAAAATTGGTAACAGTTTTCTGTTGGAAAATGCTGTTTCATCAAAAGCTAAATATTTTGTAGGAACATCTCTTTTAATTAAAAAAAGTTACAACAATTCTGAAGTGAAATGGATTATTTGTTTAGGCTTTCTCATTTTGTTTAGATTTTCTTTTTTGTTCTTTTTTCATTTTGAATAATATAAAGCAGATAAAAACCACCATATAGGAGATACTTTATAATATATTATTAATTTCAGTAGGCGTTCTTGGGCCTAGTACTGGTACTGTCCAAAATACTATAAAAATGACAATTTGTAACACTTTCAGCATGGGAGCCAAATAGAAACAAGAAATTCATCTTGCTTTAATATTGGTTCAGAAGGAAAATGGTTTATTTAAACTAATTTTTGACTATTCAACAACTATTAAAGCAGGATTGAAACTCAGGTCTTACATAGCAGCCCCATACTACCAATGCTAGTGAAGATAAATCGGAACTTAGGATATGTTTTTTAATTCCATCAAGAGCATCTAGAACATATGGATAGGTTTGCCCTTTTTAGCATTTTCAGAAAACTATTTATTATTTTATTTAGAAAGTGCTTCGACACCTCACAAGTTCTGAAGAAGTCTGAGACAAATCATGGGTGGAGATCAATTAATGGGAGTAGCCCTGGAAATTCAGACATTATGCACTTGGCACACTCTAGAAAGTGATATGGGTTTCTTTTGTAGTTTATTACTAGGCACACAATGAAAATAATGTTGCAAGTTTTACTTGCTTCCTCTCATGAACTCTTTCATTTATTTTTCATCTTTTACTCGCTTCATTCCCTCAACCGGTTTGAAACCCACCTCTGCTTTTTGTTAATTTTTTTCCTTTGTGCACTTAATAGTAGCAGTAACTGTAGAATGAAAGTGACTAAAATCCTGATCTCTAAAGCACTCCATGACTCTGTTCTGTGCTGTTTCTTCAGCGTTTGAGACATAAGTTTAGTTTCTTTCTGCTGTTACCACAAACTGAGCAGCCCTATAGGAAAACAATGAAAGAAGCAGATGTGGAGGAGGAGACAGATAAACAAGAACAAACAGTGAATGTGAGGTGTGAGAGAAAAGTAACTAGTGGGGAGTAAAATGACAGACACAACTTTTTTATCTCACTAAGCTTTCCTGTTTACTCAGTCCTCTAGCTTCCATTAAGTGTTTTACTTTTTCTTATTTTATATCAGACTGATACTTCTCTTTTATGTGTGGTGTCTAAGTACATTCTTTATTCTTTCATGTTCTTCATTATAAGGGGCAGTACCTCTTTTTTTTCCTGGCTATATTATGCTTATTTAGGGTGACCAGATAGCAAATGTGAAAAATCAGGACAGAGGGTGGGGAGTAATAGGCGCCTATATAAGAAAAAGACGCAAAAATCGGAACTGTCCTTATAAAATCGGGACATCTGGTCACCCTATGCTCATTGCTAAAGAGGCTTTAGTTTAATGTAGCTATAAGATAGTATCAGTTTAAGACATTTTTTGTGGTAGTAGGTATCCCTTGCCTCTCTGCTTAAGATGCCTTAATTAATTGCCAGTGGTGGGGGAGTTCTGTCAGCAAAACCTAAATGTGATTTGCAGAATCATTTTTTGTTACTTCCCTACTTATTTTGTGTCTCTTAAAGAGCTGAATCATCCTATTTTTGCTCAACCATACAGTAAGTTAGGGATTAACATACTGGAACCTTCTGTGTCGTGGAAGTCAATGTTTGGGAGGTGGGGGAAGTATTGTATTTTTTATGAACATTTTATTGTCATTTATGAAAATTGTATACATTATAACAGACTAAAGTCCAGACAATGTATAATAAACATTAAAAACTTACTTTCTCAGACTAGTCTTTGGTTAGAATTGCGAGTAAGTAAGTACCATTGGAACCTTTTTTATTTTTGAATTCTGGGTTAAGCAGTTGGGTGTAGTGCTCTGTAAAACTATTCTGATAGGAATGGTTAATAATCTGCCATCCACCTTCATTACCTGTATGGGTTTCTCTACATAAACATTTACTTTGTGGCAAACGGGGGTGTAAAACTACCCTGCACTAGTCTGCTGTGCACTAAAGGTTTGTCTACACTACATTTAAACACCTGTAGCTGGCCCAAGTCAGCTGACTTGGGTTCATGGAGCTGTAAAATTGCTATATAGATGTTCAGGCTCAGGCTGGAACCTGGGCTCTGGGACACCATGAGGGGAGAGGGTCCCAGCAGTGTAGCCATACCCCCAGTGTGTGTCTGAATCCTGCTAAGTTCCTAGGGCTCCTTAATGTACACCAGTTGAAGGAATTGTTAATGCATGTCAACAGAGTCCACACAGGCAGTGTGTGACAGGCTAGGGTGCGGGGTATATTTAACCCCCAGCGTGCTGCGAATGAAATGTTTGTGTAGACAAGCCCTGTGTGAGTTGCTGATGAGTGGTGTCCCTGGTAATATATAGCAGTTCCAATACTATTTTTACATGCAAGTAGCAAACATTTGTAGATTGTCATATTGGCTCTACCGTAGCTAGTACTATGAAAACAAACTAGACATGCTGCTTCTGAGATCTTCATTTCTGCACGCCTTTACTATTCACAGTGGCTAACAAAGATACTTTCCCAACAAGAAAGGCGGTATAAAGGGACAGCCACACGATAATTTGTATTGGGGTTATTTAAAAAAAAAAATTTAAAAGCACTTTGAAGAGGCATCACCAAGCACCTGTTGTACAGTGGAGTTAACGTAGTTAGAACTGGAAAAGAACTGTTAGGTCAGCTCATGTATCTTCTTCCCCACAGTAAATTCTGGGGTGTTTTGCCAACACTAATTTTAAAATAATTCAGACAAGGGGCTTCTACTACTTTGGGACACAATTCCTCAATCTGATAGATGTTACTCTTAGAAAAGAGATTTTCTGGTCCTTCCAGGACTATGTAATTTAATGAAAGAAGATTTAAAC
This sequence comes from Chelydra serpentina, assembly GCA_037349315.1. NCBI lineage: Eukaryota > Metazoa > Chordata > Testudines > Chelydridae > Chelydra > Chelydra serpentina. The sequence continues at coordinate 55,677,120 of JBAIAC010000010.1, forward strand.
AAATCTTCTGAATCAGGTTTCATGGACTAAAAAAAAGAATATTTAATATATCTGAGTTTTCTACCTTTGCTCTGCTGCTCTACACAGCTTGGCACCTTTAGGGGGAATAAAACAATATGTAATGGCTTCCTCCTCTCTGCTGATGTATTGGTTTGTTTTGCTGAATCAAACAGCCAATTATAGGGACTTTACACATTATGGAATCTAAAATATTGTTTTATTACATACAAAATTGTATTTCAATGTTGTTCTCAAGTCGAGCACTAGATGAGTAGCTGTAACTCTGCAATAAGCAATGTTGTACCCACTGTATTTCTCAAATGTCCTTTAATTAAAAAACCATAGTATCACTGGCCTAAGTAAAAGTGGTGATTTTCCAGTTCTGCTCAGGGATCAAATAAAGGTGGGGGAACCTCAGTGGCACTATTCCAAGCTGTTTGCTTGTTATTTCCTTAGAGAGAGGGTGTATGTGTGTTTTCAGAATATGATCGTGGACTGGACTCCTTGCTTTCATCTCCCACTAAATGGGATTTGATCACACTCCTGGGTTCTGCTGGGCTTGGCTTCCCTCTGTGGGGTTTACATGCCCTGCTGAGCTCTGGTAGGCATTTTGGACTCTTAAATCCTTTTTGACTTGGGGGAAACAAATAAGTGAAAATACAGAACCAAACTATTCTCCCAAGCCCACCCACTTATGCCTCTGAAATTAGATCTCTCAGAGTGTGCAGCTCTTTATAACACAATTGTCTCTCTCTTTATTACATGTCTTGAACAGTACAATAGGCGATATTTAGTGTAGCATCACTGGTCGTCTGAAGTATCAGAGGGATAGCCGTGTTAGTCTGGATCTGTAGAAGCGACAAAGGGTCCTGTGGCACCTTATAGACTAACAGAGGTATTGATGTCTCACAGAGTGTGCAGCTCTTTATAACACAATTGTCTCTCTCTTTATTACATGTCTTGAACAGTACAATAGGCGATAACCTTGTTACGACTTTTACTTCCTCTAGATAGTCAAGTTCAACCGTCTTCTCGGTGCTCCACCAGGGCCGTGACCGACCCCGGCAGGGTCGATCCGAGGATCTCACTAAACCATCCAATCGGTAGTAGCGACGGGCGGTGTGTACAAAGGGCAGGTGGTCATCTGAGTTAACCCCCAGACAAGCTCTCTGCAGACTCAGAATTTGGTTACACTGTCACATTTTTGAGCTTTTCTTCACAACATAACAGAGATTTAGGGCTGGCCGTCACACGAGATTACATTGACATAGAAAGAGGGATGAAATGGAACCTATTTAATTATTTCAGCGCAAGCCTATGGATGTACACACAAAGGCCTGTACTGGGTTTAATTCACACCTCTTATTTTACTGCACGTTTTTGTGTAGACTACCCTTACTTTTTTTTGGAAAGCTTACATTTTGTAGTTTGGAGAGGTGAGTCATACTACTACATAACTCTCTCACCTCCCATTCCATCTCTGCTTTTGGTTGTGGTAAGTAATTTACTTCAAAAAAGCATAAATGTTCGATTGCTTGCTCATGTCCATTCCATTGTAAGTGTGTGTGCTCGCCACATGCACCGGTGCCGGAAGTTTTTTCCTCGGTGATATCCATAGGGAACCAGTTCTGGTGCCCTCTGGAATGGCGTGCATATGCGCCAGTATAAGGGGGCACCGCCAGCTCCCCCCTCCCTCAGTTCCTTCTTACCGCCAGTGACAGTGCTGGAATGTATCCTTGCTTTGGCAAGCTCTACTGTGTCTAATACTGAATTTGTTGTATATAGTTGTTTAAAGTTGTATAGTTAATTGTTCCCTTAGTGTTAAGTTAGAAATAGTTAGTTAGTCCCATAGGGGACTCAGCCTAGGGATGGGGCATGCCCTGGTCCCCGGGCTTCAAACCTTGTGACTGTTGCAAAAAACCCATGCCAGTCAGTGCTCCCCATAGAAGCTGCCTGAAGTGTTTAGGGGAAACCCACAAGAGCGACAAGTGTTGCATTTGCAAGAGCTTCAGGCCATGGACCAAAAAGGAACGGGATGTTTGCTTCACTCAGAGGTTGTCAGAATGCTCTTCCAGAAATGGGGAGCTCCCCGAGTGGACCTGTTCACCACTAGACAGAACAGAAAGTGTCATCAGTTTTCTTCTCTCCAAGGCCTCAGTAGAGGCTCACTATCTGATGCCTTTCTTCTATCTTGGTCAGGGGACCTGATGTATGCCTTCCTGCCAATTCCGCTCATCAGCAAAGTCTCTCAGAAATCAAGAGGGACAAAGCAGGGGTCATTATCAGGGCCGGCTCCAGGTACCAGCTTTCCAAGCTGGTGCTTGGGGCGGCAGGAGAGAATGGGGAGGCAGTCCGAGTCCCTTGGCGACAATTCGGTGGCAGATCTGCTCTTCCCGCTGCCGAATTGCTGCCGCGGGACTCGGACTGCCGCCCCATTCTCGCCTGCCACGGCGGCAATGGGGCGGCAGATCTGCCGCTCTCCCCTTGCCACCGCAGACTGGGACTGCCTGCATTGGGGGCGGGGCCCCGCCCCCAACGCAGGCAGACATAGCGGGGCCCCCCCGACGCAGGCAGACATCGGGGGCGGGGCCCCACTATGTCTGCCTGCTTAGGGAGGCAAAATTGTTAGAGCCACCCCTGGTCATTATGATCGCCCCAGCATGGCCTTGCCAGCATTGGTTTGGCATGCTCTTGGAGCTGGCCATTGCAGCCCCGTGGCCACTTCCCAGCTGCCCAGACCTACTTTCGCCGGATCACAGTTGACTCCTACACCCAAACCTCGTCTCTCTCCATCTCACAGCTTGGATGCTGCATGGCTGAATCCAGAGGAACAAGCCTGCTCTAGTCAGTACTGCAGGTTTTCTTGGAGAGCAGAAATCCCTCCACCAGAGCAACTTACCTGGCAAAGTGGAAGTATTTCTCCTGCTGGGCGTTGGAGCGGAATATCTCCCTGACCCAGTCGTCTCTGCAATCCATCCTGGATTACCTGCTTCACTTAAAGCATCAAGGTCTCGCCTTCTCTTCGATTAAGATGCTCCTAGCAGCCATATCAGCCTTCCATCCTCTCATCCAGGGTAGATCGGTGTTCTCACATGAGATGTCAATCAGGTTCCTGAAAGGCCTTGGAAGACTCTTTCTGCCGATCTGGGACCTGGTTCCCCAATGAGACCTCAACCTGGTCCTCCCCAGACTCACATGTCCGCTCCTTGAGCCTATGGCTTTTTGTTCCCTTTCCCACTTGTCATGGAAGGTTGCATTCCTTGTAGCTATTACCTCGGTAAGATGTGTCTCCAAAATTAAAGCCCTCACTTTGGAGCCCCTGTAAATGGTATTATACAAGGACATGGTCCAGCTGTGACCCCATCCAGTCTTCCTGACAAAGGTGGTGTCGTACTTCCATGTCAACCAGGATATCTTCCTCCAGGTGTTCTGTCCAAAGCTTCACACGACCAATGAGGAGAGGCAGCTGCACACTTTAGCTGTCAGGCGCGCCCTGGCTTTCTACCTGGAGTGCACCAAGCCCTTCCTCAGATCGACCCAGCTCTTTATCGCGATACCTGACAGAATGAAGGGCCTTCCGGTGTCCTCTCAGAGGATTTCGAATGTGATTACCACTTGCATCCGTACTTGTTACGAGTTGGCACAGCATGTGCCTCCACCGATAGTGAAGGCTCACTCAATTAGGGCACAGGTGTCTTTGGCTGCCTTCCTGGCGCATGTCCCTATCCAGGACATCTGCAGGGCTGTGATGTGGTCTTCAGTACACACATTCACGACGCATTACACAATTATCCAGCAAGCCAGAGACGACCCTGGATTTGGCAGAACTGTGTTGCAATCAGTAGCACAGCCAGGTCCAGAGCGCAGGGGGAGCGGCGCTATAAAAAGGCGCCTCCCCCTGTACTCACCCGGCGGCGCTCCGGGTCTTCGGCGGCTCATTCTGGGTTTTTGGTGGTACCCCCCACCAAAATGCTGCCAAAGACCCGGAGCACCGCCGGGTGAGTGCAAGAAGCGGCGCTTAAAAAGAAGCGGCGCCTTTTTTTAGTGCTGCTAAAAAAAGGCGCCGCTTCTGCTCAAGGGGGAGCGGCCGCTCCCCCTGCTTCCCCCCGGCTACGCTACTGGTTGCAATCAACACCTCTGTGAACTACCTGCCTCTGATGGTACTGCTGGGGAATCACCTACAACAGAATGGACATGAACAAGCACCTGAAGAAGTAAAGACAGTTACCTTTTGTAACTGTTGTTCTTCAAGATGTGTTGCTCATGCCCATTCCGTGACCCACCCTTCTTCCCCTCTGTCGGAGTTCTGGCAAGAAGGAACTGAGGGAGGGGGAGCTGGTGGTGCCCCCTACACTGGTGCATATGCGCATCATGCCAGAGAGCGCCAGAGCCAGTCCCCTACAGATACCACTGAGGGGAAAACTTCCAGCACCGGTGCATGTGGTGAGCACACACACCTACAATGGAATGGACATGAGCAACACATCTCGAAGAACAATAGTTACGAAAGGTAACCATCTTTTCTTCAACATGTCATTTGATTTAATCTGGAATTGCATGAATTTGATCATTTCAGTAGTTTCTGATGAATGTGTACTGTCTTTTAAAAAATTAATGTAGTTCTTGTCAATGGCATCCAGTTTACAGCGCTAATATTTAAACCCACTATCCCAAAAGTAGTAGTCAAAGTTTTGTCTACATGGAATAGAATCCCCTTCTTAAACTTAAATGTAGTATTTACCACATGTTTTGGATCAATACAAAATTCACTCTCCTTTACGGAAAGTACAACTCCTAATGAGATGTAGGTGTTCAGTTTTGAAAATAGGGACCTACTTGATGTGAAGTGCTACACTAAAATGGATTAGGGACCTATCAATGGAGGGAGGAGAAGATTGTTGCTGACACCTAAGTTTCTCCCTAACTACTTAGTTATTTACATTCAGCAGGAGCTTCAAAAGCACTTGAGTGACTTAGGTACAGAAGTTTAGACTTTTATGAGGCTTGTACTCCCAAGTCAGTAAGATGCTTTTAAAAATTCCACTAACTGATTTTACTTCTATCTCATTACACTGTGTGGATGTGGCATGTTAGAACAGATATATTTAAAATGGTCAAAATATGCCATTCATGAATTGTGGGACATTTTGTTAATCACTCATCTGAAAACCCATGGCAAACAAACTGTGATGTGCAGTATTTTATTACTGCATAATACAAGTATCAGTGTATCTCAACTTACACACATTTTGTGTAGTTTACTAATAAAACACAATATTTCCTGTTACTCAAATAGATCTGTGTCAACCTTGGACTAAGCGTGTTCAGGAATTTTACCTGGTGTCAATATGGTTTTTGCATTTTATTTTCTATTTATTACAGATTTCCCATCTGAAGACCATTTATCTTCTATGGCAACGTTCATGGTTGGCTAGAATTTCTCACTTTGTTGTACTTTTCAATACCAACACCCCGATGAGATCCTGTGGATTATGCTTAACACTTCTGACTTCCTGTTGTGCACTTTTATGACACAATGTTCTTGGTACAGAATCCCATTTTATGCAGCAATTTATTCTGAATGATTCCAACAACTTTTTAAATTTGGAGGTTCGATACAAAATGTTACACGCCCCTGTCCACATTCAGGGGTCAGCATACACTAACTTCAGAGGGTACAATTGCTCTTCTTCCAATGCTTCTCAGATTCAAGAGCATCCAGCCTTAGGACAAAGGACAAAAGCCAACAGCTAGAGGAAGCTGCCAACAACTCCCAACATGTTCCAGAAGGAAAAGAAATCAAATCGAAGCCTCGTCCCCAGATGAAGAAGATTCTTAGGAAACAGAAGAGAATAGAAATTTCTCAGCCATAGTGTTGCATTAATGTTTGAGGGTGCAAATGGGTTGTGTCTATATATATATATATATAATGTCTCTGTTTGTTTTATATTGCTACCCATCACTAGTATCTGAGTGCCTTCCAGGTAAAATCAATATCAGTAGCAAAATCCCTAATGGACTTCATGGAGTCTGGCATTTCTCTCTCTTTTGGGGTCAAAGCTTTTCTTGGATAAATAATGTTTGTTTTTAGGTGTTTTTGTGGGAGGAGGGGTAGAGGTTTGGGGCTAAAAGGGTGTTTGAATTGTGAATATTACTTATGGTGGAAAGGCTTTTTTGAAGAGGAAGGTTTACATCATTTCTTAAAGATAGGCTGTGGATTCATCTGACCACCACTGGAAGTTTTGCTTCCTAGTTGGATCTCCTCAACAGAATGTTCTGTTCACAGCTTGCAAGTTCTTTGGCCTGAGCTTTGTGATTTGCATTATTGCAGAGGAGCACAGGTGTCATGGGAATTCATAGATCACAATTTGGTCTTTGATGAAGCTTGGGCTTGATCCATTAATTGCTTTGAAAATTAAAAGTCCTTAAACTGGCATTGGAAATTGACTGGGATCCAGTGGAGGGATTTGAGCACAGGTCTGATGTTCTCTTATTGGCTTGAGCCACAGAAAAAGTGAGCAGCCACATTCTGTACCAGCTGGAGTCTGTATATCATCTTCATATTGAGCTTCAGATTCAGTGAGTTATAGTAATTCAGCCTGGAAGTGACAAATGCCTGGATCACTTTGGCCCTGGACCACTGTGGTCCTCATCTGGGGTGGATGAAGCTTGCTAGCAAGCTGGAAGTGAAAGGAAGCATTTTTGGAAATTAATGCTTACCTGGTCATCCAAGCTTAGTGAGGAGTTAAACAGTACCCCAAAGCTTCGCACCACTTTGATGAACGGGGGCTGTATACCTTCAATAGAAGGTGGAGACAACATATTAGCCAAATCTTCAGAATCACTTTAGTCTTGCCTGGATTGTTTCAGCTAGATAATCTTCATACAAGAGCTAATTTCCCATAGGCTGCATCCTGAAATGTTAGTAGTGGCCGTGTTTGCATCCGTTGAAAATTATATGAGAGAACTGTGAGAGACACACACTCTATGGGTTCGGTTGCTAGCGTTATGCCAATTACACTGAAATATTGAACCCATAGAGTGTGTGTCTCTCTCTCACGGTTAGCTCACGTAGATACTGAAGAGAAGCAGGGACAGTGTGATTTTTGTGGAACCTCACAGGTGAGGGCCTTGGGAGAGGAGAAGCAGTTACCCATCACCGCTCTGAGTTCTGCTGGAGATGCATAATTGGAGTCACTGTAGTGCTGCTCCTTCTGTGTCATGTAGGTGAGATAGTAGTATCTTGTGGTTAGAGTATTAGTTTGTAAAGTGGCTTGGAATGAAAAGTGCTATAATAAATTATGATGGAATAATCATGAGACCATAGTTAAAGTTTCATCAGAGATTAATTTAACAGAGCAACATAATATTGCTGTAGATCATATACAGATGTACAATATATAGAAGAATCTGAAGACTGTGCATGTTCAATTAAGACATTAAATATAGTTTTAATTAACTCATGTTATGTTGCTATCTCAACTCCTATTATCAATTAATCATTTTAATGAGAATTTTATAGCTATCAATCCAAAATGAAGTATCGTATTTGTACATTTTGTTCAGAAAAATACTGTCCAGTCAAGAGACACCTTTCTACAAACGAGGCAATTCCCACTTGATTCTTAAGACGTTAAAGAGAAAGACTTTATATTATAACATTAAAGGCAGACAGTTTGTTTTAATCACTTGCCAAAACAGCTGAAAATAATTATTAATTAATAGGAAACACAGACTTTTAGCTTCCCACGCTCTCCAAAGAAGTTTTTGTTGCAGCTGGCATCTGGATTTATGGATTATTTAGATACAGCACAAGTGGGCATGATAGTGCAAAGACTTGGGTTTTTTAATTCATTTTAAGTGTGCCCACAGCTTTCTCTTAAATTGGTTCAGTTTAAAGTTATCTGGTTTTTTTCTGGCTTTGTTTGAAACAAAAAATGCTATGCCAGCTAAGTGTTAATTAGAAAGCTAAGTTAAGTTAGTCTACTAAAAGCATGCACACATGAATAATAAAGCAATGTCTCTTACACGTTGTATCTTTAGTGCTGTGTCCAGAAGGTATGAGGCAACTTTTTCACATCTCATAAATAAAAGATATTTCAAAAGTCTTTTATAAGACTATTTGCATTTGAAACAGTGTAACCCAACATTTCCAGATTATCAGACTCAATTCCAATAAGGCTGAGGTTGAGGCGCAGTGGGGGAGGACATAATTGTCAGAATGTTGACTGGATTGGAAATCTAATTCTCCCACACACAGTACTGGCAAAATGTTGTGGCTGGAGAGTGCAGCTTTCAGTAAATAAAAGAGGAGAATGAATATTGCACGGTCTGAGATTACAACATCAAAGACGAACAGCTCTCACAAGTATGATTACATGAGACTTCATCATGGAGACATATACAGTTACTGCACATTTTGTCATATAAAAGAATGCAAGTCTAGGACCTTTAAAATATAGTATCAAAAGAATTTAAACAAGACCAGACCACCACAAAGTGTTACCTCATGTTAACTGAGAATCTTAAAACATCTTAATTATTTCTAACAAAGAGAGCTGTTGTCAGTGTATCTGGTCTCTTATGTATTCTAGCAAGTGTGGAATTTTTGTGTACTCTGAAATACTGTGGCATAAATGTGACAAGTGTAATAACTTTGTATGTTTTCTACCAGTCAGCATATCTTTTATGACCAGTGAAAAGCATTGTTTGCCTATACTTCTGCCACCTCTACTTGCAAAGGTTATTTGCTATGACTTTGGTAAGATGGCACTATGGCACATGGCCTGCTCTACTATTGAATGACTGGCTCCCATAGTTCTGTGGCCTGGTGATTGACCATTTAGATGCTGCCAGTCCATTAGATTAGCTGCTATGGTCTATATTCAGGTATAGAAAGTCAGGAACGGGTGAAGGCTAGACCCAAAGCTCTCCAAACCTTTTGCTTTTTCAAAAATAACAATACTTCCAACGATATGTTATTGGTCTACATACACTTTGGGGATCTCTAGCATTTAACTTCAAAATCCAAACTGGATCTTTCTGTACAATACTACCACATTTTCAATCACCGTGGATATTCAAACTGGAACTCCCTTGGTATATAAGAGAGTAGCTGCTTGTTTAGGAGTGTGGGGAAGAATTCTAAGATCGAAAATAGGTAAGATATTTGTAAGATAAGAAACAAGAAGGGAAAAAACATTGGGGTGGAAATGAACTTTCAGTCTTTATATATCATAAGTAAAGAGAGAGATGATTTTTTTTCTCTTTGCAAGGTCGTCTTTAAGGAAATCCGTAGAAAGAAATGTACAGACCTACTTATGAAATGAGCACAAACTTTAAAAAATATGGTGAGGTATTCTTTTTGCTATGTTTTCTTTTTCCATCTCTGAAAAGTGTCATTTTGGAAGGATATTTGAATACTGAATGAGTACTGCAGTACCTGTATGCTAAATCAGAGGAAAATAGGATATTATAATTTAGGACTTATTAAAATTGAATTTGAAGAAATAAGAAATGTCCATAATACTTTCTGACATGCAACAATTCTGGATTCCTGGATATTAATTCTAAGATTCCTATGGAATTAGGAAGGTGCCTCTGAAGCACTTCTTCACTCACAGACTTGCAGAGGAGGAGAAAACATAATCCAAACCAGGAGAAGGACCATGATGAGCAGGATTTAACTCAAGTATGAGTGTGTTTTGGGGGAGGAGGAGGGGAAGTCCTTGGCCAAAGTCAATCATGCAGTGAATTTAATTAATATACTTTTAATGGGAGAGCTGATGGTTAAAGGATGATGATTCTACACTAGGCCACAAGTTCAACTGGGTTAGTAATAATAAGAATGGTGACTAAAGTTACATTCTGACCAAGCTGTTTGGGAAAGGGATCTAGGTAATATTTGCAGTAAATTGATCTCGTAAATCCATAGTTGGACTAGCAACCTAGTCATAAAAACCATCATCATAATTCGTACCTTTATTGGCAGTATCATCAATGAAACCAAGGATGGGAACGGACATAAACGTTTAACTTTTTACACTTCGAATTAGACCCTCTAAATCTGGGTTGAAACACACCATTGGGAAAGTTTAGACTGTTATTGTCTGTGCTGCTTTTTGTCAAGAAAGAGAGGATCTCGGTTTCCAGTTCTATTAATCTAGCACCTTTAAAAGTCAAAAATGCACTTTTAAAATGTTATCTTTATATTTTTTTACAAATACCTTGAATTAAAATCAGTAGATGGCCATATTTTAGTGAATGTGAAAGTAGGATCTCCCTGACAGACAATAGGACGATTATCTCGGTCCATTTAGGAAGGCGGTCATGAAGAATTTTCCAAATCAAAGCTAAAAGCAAGATGTCAGCCGCTCAGTTGATGACAAAATAAACAGCCCCCTTAAATGTATACTAGCAGGAAAAAACATCAGTGAATAAAGTTCTATTTTCCCTTGTCCAAAAATCCCTGAGACCATTTTGGGGAGGGGAGATAAGAGTGGGGAAGGCAAGGGATAAGATATTTAAGCAGGGACTAAGCAAGACTCTGGAGTTTTTAGAAAACACAGCTTAAATGCAAGAGTTGGGTCCTAGGTGGACCGTGGCATGTTACAGCTCCTTGTTAGGGAGATTCTGATGCTCCGAGGGACTACAGAGTAGGGTGGCTGCTCTGCTACCTTGAAGAGGGAGCAGCCTCACCACACATTGATGCCTGATCAGCTCTACCAGAGTTCTGAGGGAGGGTCTGAGTCTAATGACAGCCATTGTGCCTAGCCCCTGTGTAGGGTACAAGGGAGGGAAATGTTCTCTACCTTCCTTATGCATCCACACAGCAACTGGGCATAATCTGGCCTGTTGGTTTAAATTATGTCTGTGAACAACACCTGCCGCTCATGAGTTTTTCTCTAAAGTGTCACCAGACCAGGAGATCTTTTCTATATCACTTTATAGTCTGCAAGTAAGAAATAGCAGTAATCCAGAATAAAAGGGTGGGAGACAATATGGAGGCTCCAGATGACCGAGTTTAATGTCTTAAATCCTTACTTCAGAAGAGAAAGGCCTCCTGTCTTCAGTTCCCTTTTAGCTGTGGAAACACTCATGGTTATGTGCAGCACTATCGAAAATAACATTTTTAAAAACAAGAGCTTGCTTAAAAACTGAGTTGCATTTTTACAAGAGAACTGAAAGCAAGCTCAGTGTAACCACTGTGGCATTGTCTGAATTTGTCACACTTCTTGCCTATTTTTGTTCTTAAGATCAGAAATTGATGACTCGTCAGTATATTAAGATCTAAATTATTCACTTCAATTAATAAAGCTATTCTTATGCTAGTAAACTCAAGTCCTCCTGCTAGGTCAGTGGAAAATCAGTGTGTTGGGCCCCAGAATACAGATAAGCTACTAGTGTGGGTTAGAAGACTTAAAACAACCACACTTAAATCTGACACATTGCATTCCAAGCTCTTTATTTTGTTTCTCGGTTAATAGGTGCTTCAACTATTTGGCAAAGAGCCAGTGAGATCTCCTGGTCAGAGCATGGGACAAGGAATCGGGTCAGAAGTCCTAGACTGTAACTAATCCCAGCCCGCTCAGTAACTAGGTGACTTGCTCATAGTGTACAACTTCACTCTGCTTGCTTCTGCTAAAGGGGGATAATACTTTACCAACCTCATGGGTACTAAAGCTCAACTTAATATCCTTGTACAACACTTTGAAATCCTCTATGACAGGTGTTACAGAAGTGCCTAAGTGTGTGTGTGTTTAATGGACATTGTTGTAGGGTAGGAGTGTGCTATTTTCCAACAGACTCTTCTCAGGTCACTCCCTGAATAAAGTGGATCCCTTTAAAAAGCCTCAGCTTCATGTGGGCTTGCATTAAAAAGAGAGAGAGAGGAAGAAAATTCAAACCTTCATTATCCCACTACTTTTTTCACAATTGCCACCATATACATTGGGCAGTGGGGTGGCTACTATGCTACTTCTGTGTAGAAGTGTTAGCATAGCAGCTTTGACAGAAATCACTGGAGTCGGTACTTTCAATGGGAGCTCACTTGTAGAGCCCTGTGCAGCAGTAGCGTAGCCAGGGGGGGAGCAAGGGGAGCAGCCGCTCCCCCTTGAGCAGAAGCGGTGGAAGCGGCGCCTTTTTTTAGCAGCACTAGAAAAAGGCTCTGCTTCTTTTTAAGCGCCGCTTCTTACACTCACGCGGCGGCGCTCCGGGTCTTCGGCGGCATTTCAGCGGTGGGTACCAGCAAAGACCCAGAGTGAGCCGCTGAAGACCCGGAGCGCCGCCGGGTGAGTACAGGGGGAGGCGCCTTTTTATAGCGCCGCTCCCCCTGCGCTCCGAACCTGGCTGCGCTACTGCTGTGCAGATACTAAATTTGTATCTGCATCTGGTCTGCGATTTGCAAACATGGTCTGTGGATATCTGCATCTGGATATCCACAGATATAAGGCGGATATCCGCAGATCTGCAGGGCTCTACTCACTTGGCCTACTTTGTCATTTAATCACTTCTGAGCTGCCATGCACTTGCTTTTTGATTAATATCTTTAAAATGTGTTCTATGTGATCTATAGCTGGAGAATCTCATGTGAAAAAATGGATTGACCCTATGACTTTAATTTATGAACGCACCTGCAGTTTGCTACCATAGTAGCATTGCAGTGAAATACCCTTTGGTTAACACATAGTGAAGGTTTTGTCAGCATGAGGACTAATGAGTTGTTATAACATGGTAATAGAAAATGTACAGTGTGACCGGCTGATCTCAAAACAATTGTAATCTGCCCATTGCTTAAGTGAAGATTATTTTGTGTCTTAATTTCTGCAGCTATTTCTCATGCTTTTGTATTTTAAGTGATGTATTAAGTTTTGTATTTTAAGTGATATAAACAATATACTGGAAAGAGCAGTTACATGGATAACCTTGCTGCACCAAAATTGTTGCTTTAACAGTTGATTCTTAGGTTTTTCTGTTCTAATTAATTTTATTTTGATTTAGTACATAGAATATACATTCATCTAAAAGGCCTGTTTTCCAGAGTCTCATTTAATAAGATAATTTCTTTGATTATTTATCCATTTAAAAGCGCTTCAGCATAAGTTATTGGTTTGTTTTTGGAAATTCTTTATTTTTAAGAGGTTTATTTACATGTATTATTTTGAGTGGAGTCCCTATATTAATAATTTTCTGTCATGAACATTAAAATATCAGAATAATGTAAATGTAGTATAATTAGTTTTAGTTTAAGATAAATTAACCTAAGAAACATAAATTAGGCTTGTATACCTCTTATGTAGTGTATGTTTAGTACATTCTCACTTCAGAGTGTATGACACATTGATATGTATAGTAAAATATACTAATGAAGCATTAAATCATATTCTGTAAAAAAAAAAATATGGTAAAGCATTTCTAACCTATACAGTACATAACATTTTAAAGGAGAAATTGTGTGTTTAGTATTGAAATATCCCACCACATACTGAAACTTTAAGTGTAAACTGCCACTTTCTGAATATCACATCTTGAAATACTTGTGGTGCATAGCGAAATGTATATTACATAGTGTAAAATATATAGTGAAACCCAGTTGGTGTGTAATGAGACACCATATGAGGACGTAGTGACTTATCAGTCCCATGTCACTAACCTTAATTTCATGGTCTACTTTTTCTGGGTCAGAGAAGAAGGCACTTTGGAGATCAGAGCTGATACTATGCTGCAAAGTGCACATCTGACTGTACCCACTGGAGCTAGTGAACTGCTTTTACAATAGCAATTCTGTTAATAGTAATAATAATCTAACACTTACATAGTGCTCCCCACCAAAGGATCTCAAAATATATAATGAATGTCAATAACTAAAGCATCATTACACCCTAGTGAGGGAAGGAAGTCTTATATTATTTCACTGAGGGGGAGAAGTTAGGCCCAAATTTTCATAAACGTCTACCAATTCTTGGTGCCCAAAATGAGCCCCCTAGAGACTGATTTCAGATGTTCTGAGTACACACAACGCTAGTTGAAGTCCCTGGGAGTTGTGAGTGTTCAGCATCTCTGAAATCAGTCACTAGTGCTCAAATCCATAAAGGTGTATTAGGCTTAGGCTGACCATACGTACCATTTTAAATGGGACAGTACCGTTTTTTTCATATTTCCTGACCGTCCCGTCGTTTTAATATAAATGTCAATTTTATCCCGTTTTTAATAAACTATATATAGTTTTTATTTTTTTGTAAAAAACTGAACGCTGGCTTGTTGCGGCTGCCCCTCGTCTCCCCGCCGAGCTGCTGAGCGGGGAGACGAGGGGCAGCTTGTTGCGGGTGCCCCTCGTCTCCCCGCCGAGCAGCTGAGCGGGGAGACGAGGGACAGCTTGTTGCGGCTGCCCCTCGTCTCCCCGCCGAGCAGGTGAGCGGGGAGACAAAGGGCAGCTTGTTGCGGCTGCCCCTCGTCTCCCCGCCGAGCAGCTGAGCGGGGAGATGAGGGGCAGCTTGTTGCGGCTGCCCCTCGTCTCCCCGCCGAGCTGCTGAGCGGGGAGACGAGGGGCGGCTTGTTGTGGCTGCCCCTCGTCTCCCCGCCGAGCTGCTGAGCGGGGAGACGAGGGGCGGCTTGTTGTGGCTGCCCCTTGTCTCTCCGCCGAGCTGCTGAGCGGGGAGACGAGGGGCGGCGGCTTGCCGCGGCTGCCCCTCATCTCCCCGCCGAGCTGCTGAGCGGGGAGACGAGGGGCAGTTTGTTGCGGCTGCCCCTCGTCTCCCCGCCGAGCTGCTGAGCAGGGAGATGAGGGGCGGCTTGTTGCGGCTGCCCCTTGTCTCCCCGCCGAGCTGATGAGCGGGGAGACGAGGGGCGGCTTGTTGCGGCTGCCCCTTGTCTCCCCGTCCCGTTTTTGCCATCCCAATGTCCCGTTTTTGTCTCAAGGAAATATGGTCAGCCTAATTAGGCTCCTAACCTCCATTGGTTTCAAATGCCTTTGTGGATCGAAGTGTTTCACATTGGCCCCTAAGGACTGGCCACTTTTGAAAATGTGTCTGTGGGTGACTTGTCCAAGGACCCAGGAAGTCGGCGGGAGAGCAGGCCGTCTTGAACCTTCCAATTCTGTGCTTGTCCTTTTGTAAAACAAAACAAAAAATCAACCAAACCAGCATCTACTTTAAGCACCATTTATAGTATAGCCCTCCCTTTTTTCTGTTAATATTTCTACTGGGTTAGGGCCAAATTCTATTTATGCAACCAAACATCTGCACTGTGCAGGGGAGCAGACACGCTGGTTAGTGCATCCACTTTCCAAGAAATCCTGCTGCTGCAGGGTAGTATTTCTCACAGCAGCCTTACTCCTTGCTTTATCCCGGCACTCTTTAGCTGTTGCTTTTAGCAGGTTTCAGCTGCTCACAGCTCATTGGCAAACAGCTTGTTCCTGAGGGCATCATCTTAGGTGTGTTCTGGCTTTGGATAAAGCTTTTCCCCTCTCCTTGTCAATCACAATCCCATGTATGTTAACCAGATGTATTTTGTAGCTGAGTCTATTGCTGTCTTGAGCACTATGGCTACGTTATGATGGGCCACTCAATTTGCAGCCCAGACTGCTTGCTTGAACTGGTCAAAATTTTTGAAACAAAAAAAGGGACAAATCTTTGTGGAAATTTTCATGAAAAATGTACCAATTTTTCAGGCAGCTCTGCTGTTTGCACTCAGTTTGGGGCTCACACCACCTTTTCCCTGCTTATGCATCAGCAAGCCAGACAGGATATATCCCTTAATATTTATGAAAGTGATAATTGTAGAAGTTTCTCATATTGTAATCTCCTTACTGTCTTGACAGGAGAGGTTCCATTTGAAGACATCAACCTCATCATGGGATTTAACGACATCAATGTCCTTTTCTAAATTAAAACAAAACAGGTCATGTTCTAATTGAAGGAAGCAATTCCAGAGTTCATGATTATTTTGTAATAATCACACATCATGGGTGGCTGTTGGTACAAGGCAAAACACACCCTGAGTTTGAGGTTAATACATATTGACCTCTCCCCCTGGAATTACTCAAATACTGCCAATACTGTTCAAACTGTCAGAGTTGTGCTAGGGAACAGGCAGAACTGGAGGGACAACTCTATTTTGGGGTATGACACATTTATTGGGCTGGTTGGGTGAGAGTACTCACCCTTCCTTCTCATCTGTCTTTTAAGTATTACTATGGAGTGATTAGGTCATGTGAGGAAATGGCACAGAGAAGCTAAACTGCAACAACCAGTTTAATTTCACTTATTACCAAATAGAATCTTAACCCAGGTTCCAAAAGAAGATGAAAAGCAGGTTTATCATTTACTCACCATGATTTAAAAGCAGCAAGGGGACTAAACATAAGATTCACTCCTAATATTAATTCCACCTTTTTGTGGTTTGAGGAGGAGACAAAAGGGTAGGTTTAATTTGCATATGTACTAGGACTAAAAGTCCTGTCAACAGTGGAGTTTTCTTCTCTCTCCCCTCCCCCACTTGCTTGTTTTAATCATTTTAAGGGTGATAGATCAATCAGAATTTCTGAAACAAGATTCAAAGTAAACATGCTATTATGTACCATAACCATCAATGCCAAAATTAATCTTGTATACAATAAAGATGGAGGAGGAAGGTGTAGTGAATAAATGAGAATCATCAAATAAAATGTTAAGTACCTGAAAATTAACCCTATAAGCTAACAATATTAGGCATGAATATTTGAAAGGCCAGCCCACCCTATTCATTAAAAGTGCAGCTGAGGAGGGGATGGTGTTGCCTATAAAGGAGCAGGCTGTCAGTAAGGAAGGGGTAGCAGGGTGTGTTCAGGAAGAGGCTGCTGAAGTATTCTGCGAGGGGGAACCTGCTAAGCAGAAATCCCTGGAAGCCAGGGCTCAGCTAAAAGAGCAAGGAAGAATCTTGCAGTAAGCCCTGAAGCAGGAGGGACTGAGAAAGGCAAAAAGGAGAATCCCCTGAAAGCTGTAACCCAGGAGTGAGTGAATGAGTGTGTGTGTGTGTGTGCATGTACACGCCTATGTTTGGAAAATAAAACTGTGCCTGGAAAAAGACTCTGGGTATGTGGGTCCTTCAGTGGCTGGAGACAAGTCGGCACCTTACAGGAAGAATCAAAATTTTTAGGAGATCTCACAGCTCAACAGATTTTAAATTCTGAAGGGAGCATCGTGACTATCTAATCTGACCTGTTTTGCACAGTCCTTTCAATTTTGTCCACGTCATCGAGGTTGAACTACATCTTATCTTTTAGAAAGACACCCAACCTTGATTTCAATATCTCAGCTGGTGACTCCTCACTAAATTGTCCCAGTGCTAATCACACCTCATCAAAAGAGGTAAAATAGAATTGTATAATTTATCCCCTTTGGGAACAGCTCAGGAAATCCAAAAACATGGACTTTGCAGGTATTAGCACTAACTTTGATAAGAACAACATATGTCTTAGGGCACGGCTTCACTGGCAACGTTAAAGCACTGCCACAGCAGCGCTTTCACATGGCTCGTGTAGTCGTGGCACAGCGCTGGAAGAGTGCGTAACCCCTACCCCAGCCTGGTGAAAGTGAGTGAGGGTGGGGAAGAGCGAGCAACGGAGGGAGGGGAGATGGAGCAAGCAGGGGCAGGGCCTTGGCAAAGGGGTGGGGTATGGGCGGGGCCTCAGAGAAGGGGTGGGGCAGAGGGTGGGGCATGGGTGTTCGGATTTGTGTGATTAGAAAGTTGGCAACCCTAGGTGGCTACCAGGAGGCAACGGACATCATGTCTCTGGTCAGGGTGGGGAAGAGGCCCCAGCTGGTGTTGATATTAAAAGGAGGAGGAGACAGTGGCTGGAGGGGCCACAGCAGATGGTGAAGGAGAAGCAGGAAGAGCTGTGGCCACTTGGCCACATGCCCTGGGGACTGGCGTGCAGGCATCCTGCAGAGCTTGTGACAGGGACAGCAGAAGGAGCCTTACGGGCAGGGCTCTTGCCCTTTTTCCTGCCTTAGCCCTTGTTGCTGACTGAGGGGGGTACGTTGGCAGTGGTAGGAGACTTGGCAGCAGAGTCCCTACCTGTGCCTTGTGCTACCGCCCTAGTGGGGGTGCTGAGCTGCCAGCAGAGGTGTTGGTAGCTATGGGAACGGATGAGGGAGAAAGCTGAGGTGGGGTGACGACAGTGGCTGGGGAATCCTTCTCCCTCAGTGTCCCTTCTCTTTTCCTCATGGAAAAAGCTGCTGGAGAAGAAGCCTAGCAAGTGACTGGGTTGGGGGTCTGCCATCGAGGGCTGGTGATGGGAACAGCCACAAGAAGAGCCAGGTGTAGGGGATAGAAATGATAAAGGGGTGGGAGAAAAACAGAAGCTAACCATTCTTACCTTCTGGGCTGGGCTGGGGTGGGGGGAAGAGGGTGCAAACAGAAATGGAGGAGGATTAATGGAGCAAATGAAGGGAGGGAGTCACAGGAGGCAGTTTTTTGAGGGGAAACCACCTCCTTCACTTGCATTGGGATTGAGGGACCGATATAAGTGTGGCTGGGGGGGAGGTGCAGTGAATGGTGGATCAGACAACATGGCAGGATCAAAAGTGCAAGGAGTACACGGGTGCACGGGGCAAGTGGGGCGATGAAGGGCAGAAGACCAAGCAACAAGCAGTGAAGGGGAGGGGCCCTGGCTGGGCAGGAAATGCAGGCAACAAACAGCAAGGGGGAAGGCAGGGGAATCAGGCAATGAACAATGAGGGAGGGCAGGCAGAGGAGGGGAGGCAGGCAACAAATACAAAGGAAGGGGTCCCTGAGAGGGGCAGAGGAGACAGGTAACAAACAACAAGGGGAAAGCTCCGCCACAGCAAGGGAAGCAGGCAACCAAATATAGGAATGAGGATAATGAGGGGACCACATGAAATGGGGGAAGCAGTGATCTGCAAAAGAGAGGCAGACCATGCAAGACTGGTGGGGAGTTAGGAGTGGTGAACTGTAAGGGAGAGGGGAACCATGCAAAGTTGTGTGAGGGGCAGCAAACTGCAAGGGAGGGATGCAGGCAAGGGAAAGAGAAGGCCTACTAATCCAATGCAAACTGAGGGGAAGAGGAAGGAAAGCCCAAAGGGGCATATGCATCCACATGCGCTTTTGGTAGAATGCAGCTGCAATCCCCAGGTGGAGGTAGACCACCTAGCAGGCCAAAAGCAGGTGAATAGTTAGGAGCAACAAGAAGTCCTGGCAACAGAGTCACAGGTGTTAGGGAAGGGAATTGTAGCAAGTAAAAAGCAGGGTCTCATGGGTTAAGGCAGCTGAATGCTGTCCTGGAGGATTTGATTCTGTCCCTGCTTCTGTTGAAGACTTCCTATG
Source organism: Chelydra serpentina (assembly GCA_037349315.1). Taxonomy (NCBI): domain Eukaryota; kingdom Metazoa; phylum Chordata; order Testudines; family Chelydridae; genus Chelydra; species Chelydra serpentina. Next base: position 55,696,443 of record JBAIAC010000010.1, read on the forward strand.
TGAGGTTCCAAAAGTTACTTAAACCAAACTTTTCATGGGTGTTTGCTAATTTTCTGGGTCCCTGAATTAAGATGCACCTGTAACTGAAGTCAGTGGAAGCTGTGCTTTGAGCATATAAAGTGCTGCATAATCATAAATATTTATAATCTCTGGACTTCAGTTTCCCAAATGTAAAATGTGGATAATACCACCATTTCATCGCACGATGGTGTTGGGAAGATATTAATTCATGTCTATGAAGCATCCAGGCAAGGTGGATTGATTTTAATCACCAATTTTAATAATGATTTAAATTGGCAAGCAGGAAACTTTTATTTAAATAATTGATTTTTATCTTGTTTGGGTTTGTATTTTTTAGTTCTTTTCCTAAAGAAAGGTTGATTGTCATTGGTGAGGGACCATTAAAAGATGTTGGTTCACCACTAAATATAGCTTTTACCCTGTTTGGTCAGTCTTTTTGCTAGCCAGGGGGATACACTATATCCATTTATTTTAGCAATTATTATATATCTTAATTTACATTTATTCAGATTTCCAATCTTTATATTTTTAATGTTAGAAAATGAATGATGCATTCCTTATTTATTAGATTAAATTTTTTAATTCTGATTTGTGTCAAGGTCTATGTGGATGGAAATTCAAATTTAGTTAAAAATGCACAAAATCATCAATTAAAATGTTTTTATTAGGTTTTATTTAACTATCTTAACAATGCTGGAAAAGGGAAAAATTATCAGAAAGTTTATCACAAAATGTATTGCATTTAAAACTCACAGATTTATTAATTAGAGGAAATATTATCTCTAGTTAGTGAATTGAACTGATTGTTTCTGGTTACCACGTCCTTCAAGATTTTAGAACTAGTTGATCTCACTTTCTCACACACAATTTTTATTCTGCAGTTGGAAGAGAAAAACAAGTTTTTCTGCTTTTTCAACTTCCATTGGCTTCTTAACTTTCAATGAACTAGTCATTGAACTGAGCTAGTTGAATAAATGCAAATGAAGAAAATATCTTTCTGCACCTGCAGAAGAAGCTATTGCTAGCCAAAGCTGATTTAGCATTTCAGCAAACTCTGGTTCCAGGTGCTTAGCCAGTGACTTCCACTGGGTGAGTGGTTTCAATTTCCTTAACTTGGCAGCAAACATGTAGTGCTTCATATTTATTTTTTTATTTAAGTCAAATGATTTTAATATATAATAAATTAAGGACTTAACATAGGTTGCATCATTTCAAATTTAATTTTTTTAAAGTAAACCCTTGTTTAATTTAAATTTTAAAAATTCAATTTTAGATAAAAAATTTGATATAAATATATATTTTAACCCAACATTTATTTTAGCAATTATTATATATCTTAATTTACATTTATTCAGATTCCCAATCTTTATATTTTCATTGTTAGAAAATGAATGATGCATTTCTTATTTATTAGATTAAATTTTACTATAGATACTATAGTGATGAATGGGCCATAGAAAAGTTCAAGAGGAAATGAATAATTCAGTCTTCAAAAAGGGTTTGAATAGTGTGCCGTAAATAAGGCTTAAGGCAAAGCACTGAACAATGAGGATAAAATAAAATACTGAATAGCTCCTCATTAAGTGAGCTCCCTCTGTTTTATGCACTAAATGAGGCAGGGATACGGGGGAGAAAATAGTATTTGTTCATATAATTAAAGACTATATCATAATGCATATGCAGAGGCAACCTTAACATTGGCATTTTCTGATTGAGTGCTTGATTTTTCAACCTTATGTTCTTGTGTGTGTGTGTGTGTGTGTGTGTGTGTGTGTGTGTGTGTGTAAATAATTTTTGCTCTCTGCATTAGATATCTAGAGAGGAGCATCTTTTCCAGTGTCAGTTTGCTTCTAAGCTAAGTGAAGTGTTGGCCCACTCGGTTTTAGCACATTTTGTGGGGGCCCAGCCTTTCAATAGTGCATAATATTTCTGGCAACAGATGAGAGATAATATATTATGTTTAAAGCTGGGATTAGTTGTTGACCAGCTGTAGTTTATATGAAAAGATATTGAACGCTTTTCTTTAGATAATGTCAGTTTTTGCCTGGAACCCACATGTAGATCAGACCAAAGAAGATGAACACTATACTATCAGTCCAGTCCCATAAAACTATAAATCTCTTGTAATGTTTGTTACTTTCGTCCTCTAACAGGAGACTGTATTTAAAAGGTTCAAAAAATTCTAGTGGAGGCTGTTCAGTACTGAGCTTTCATTGTTTTTATAAAAAGATAAAAACTGAACTGTCATGTCTTACCTTCTAGCTGCATTTAAGTGATAGATTAGTTAAGCTCCTGCAGAAGTTATTTGCATGCAGCCTAAGTGGTAAATGTTGTTTGAGCTGCAGAAAAGGAAACAGCTCTCCACAACTTACTAGTTTCTGCAAAAGCAAAGATATCTCTTGAGCTTCCCACACCATCAACCTGAGTCCTAAGTAGATATGGGCAAATACCACCAAAAAAAAAAAAGTCCTGTAAGTATTTGTTTGAAATTTAATTAATCTCCGTCCACTGGACTTATGTCCCTCCTATGTTTCAAAACTGCAGGCCAGAACAATTAATTAATCAGGCAAGATTTGACTTTCCTTTGCAACTGGAAGTGTTATCTCATACATAATTACTTTTTGGGAATGTGAAAAGAGAAAATTGATATTTAAGCTCTGCACCCAGCCAATGGATTTTTCAGTAAGCTATTTTTGCTAGGAATAATAAAAAAAATATTTGCAATTACGTGGCATATTACGTCAGAGGATCTCAAAGCCTGGTTAGTTTAGCCTCACACTAGAACTTTCATGAGTCTTTATACCCATGCTACAGAGGAGTACAGTAATGCACAGGGAGATTAATTAACTTGTTCAAGGCCACACCGCAAGTTAATGGTGTTGCTGATGACAGAACCTAGCAGTCATGACTGTTTCCTCCTGACCCCGTCTTACCTCTAATTATTGAATTTTCCAATAAAATATTTAAGCCTATAAATCCACAATATTGTACAAATTTGGACTACAGGTATACTCAGATGTAATCAGTAAATTACTGCATAAATGTTCAGGTTTAGTGGAGATGTGAACTAGAGATAGCGCTGACTGAAAATCCCAGATCTGAGCTCTCTAGGCTTTGGGGAAATTCAGATCTGGATCTGAACTTTGTTGCTTGCGGCCGTGCTTACTAGTGTTTATGGATTTAAAGTTCTCACATGTTTGAGATGTTCCCTTTTTCAAGTTTAGAACCTTTTACAAAGTGTGAGTGTGTGTGTGGGAGGGAGGCTGATCCTGTTAACAAGGTACCAAAGTAGGACTTGGGACAGCTATGTTTAACTGGAGGCTTTACCACAGATTTCTTGTGTGAATTTAGGCAAGTGGTTTAGGCTGGTATTTTCAAAGGAGCCGAAAGGTGTTCGGTGGCTGGGTATCTGTGAATTTGAATGTGTATTGGGCATCAAACTCCATGGGCTTTTCTCAAAATCCCATCCTTAACCTCTGCCTGAGTTCCTCCCCTGCAAAGTTGGGGATATTTGTCCCCTACGTAACAAGGGTGTTGGGAGGGTAAATTCATTTCTATATCTGAAGAGCTCAGATGGTGTACTGATAGTCTCCATACGTATTTATACGGGCTCTATGTGTTGTTTGGGGGAAAAGGGCTCTAAACAATAACGGAATGCTCGATACAATTCTCCAGGAAGCACGAGCAACAAAAGCGATTGTTCAGCAAATCAGTCAGTTCTGACTTCTTCTTTTTTTCTTTTTTTTTTTTCGCAGCAGGATGGGGGAACATCAACGAATTCGGACAGAGATACTCTATCTAAATATTGCTGTTGATTTTTATTTCTATGAAGTGTGCGTTTTTACTTGAGAAATAACATATTTTATTACTGAGCCTCCTGATGTATTACAATATCTGGCATTAAAGACCTAAAGTCAGATAGAATATGGGAGGAAAAATCCCCATAGATTTTGGTTAAATCCCCTCAGTCTGCTGCAGATTGTGGAGGAAATTCCCTGCAGATTTCCATCATCCCTACATAAAACTGCTCTGGGCCCTTCTTCAACGTGGCACTTACTTCCCATTGAAGTTAACGGGACTACAGATGGAAGTAATGGTTTCCAGTCTCAAGCTCTTTTACTGTAAACACTTCAGCGTAGGGACCTTTCATTTTAAGAGTCAAGCTCATATATGCAGGAGACAGAGCTTTCTCAAGGGTGACTGGAACCAAGTCCCACAGGAACAAGGGACCATTCCAAACCTCACCACCTTCCGCTACAAGTGCAAGACGTGTGTCTACCTCCTTGCCTTCTCTAACGTAAACATAGAGAAGCATGTACACTTAACCACCCCCCCCACAACCCTACCATAACAAAACACTCCACTCCACACGCAGTTCTCGCCCTGGGGGGAGCGTGAGTGAATGAACCACTTTTGACAGATGCTAGTCACGCTACATAATGCTTTGCTGGAAGGCACTCTGTGGTGATGAGGGTGGTATAATAGTTTACACAGAAGAGATTAGTACTTCGATAAAGCTCTATGCATAGCTTTAGTGCTATATTTTTTAAAATGTAGTTTATTTTAGATACAAATATATAAGCAGGGAGTTAATGTTGGGGATAATAAACCCCTGGAGACAGATTGTGCCAGGCCCTGAAGAGAGTGGAAGTGTGTGCAAAGGCCCCTCTCACCCTCCCCCGACATTCCCCACACAGGGGCCAGATATCATTTCAGTTTCTGTAATCTCCCAAGTGCCAGGACTGCTCCAGCTAGGATGACCAGATGTCCCGATTTTATAGGGACAGTCCCGATTTTTGGGTCTTTGTTTATATAGACTCCTATTACTCCCCACCCCCTGTCCAGATTTTTCACACTTGCTGTCTGGTCACCCTAGCTCCAGGCTAGCACCCCAAGGTGGAGCGACTCTCTCACAAGGGGGTGAGGAGATGCATGAGCCTTCCTCCTCTTGTTCTGGTCTACAGGATTTCCTTTCCTTGCAAATGGCATGGCACCTGAGCTCCTCAGGTCTAATGTCTCTTGGAGAACCCGTTGCACCCATGCAAAGCTATGGCTTAAAGCCACAATTTATCCCTTGATTGGTCTGGGGATTCATGACCGGAAAGTGTCTGGTTTCCCTTGCCATTGGCTTGGAGTGGCCTGCAGGGAAATTTCTTGGGAGGCCCACAAACCCCACCTAACAGTGGCAGTCTAAGGCCTGGTCTACACTAGGAGTTTATGTCGAATTTAGCAGCATTAAATCGAATTAACCCTGCACCCGTCCACACAACGAAGCTATTTATTTTGACATAAAGGGCTCTTTAAATCGATTTCTGTACTCCTTCCCGATGAGGGGAGTAGCGCTAAAATCGACATGGCCATGTTGAATTAGGGTTAGTGTGGACGGAATTTCGACGCTAATAGCTCTGGGAGCTATCCCACAGTGCACCACGCTGTGGACACTGTACAGCAGTCTGAGCTCGGATGCTCTGCCCAGCCACACAGGAAAAGACCCGGGAACATTTGAATTCCTTTTCCTGTTTGGCCAGTTTGAGTTTCATTTCCTGTTTGGACATTGTGGCGAGCTCAGCAGCACTGGTAACGATGCAGAGCTCTCCAGCAGAGGTGACCATGCAATCCCAGAATCGAAAGAGGGCTCCAGCATGGACTGATCGGGAAGTGTTGGATCTGATCGCTGTGTGGGGAGATGAGTCCATGCTTTCAGAGCTGCGATCTAAAAGATGTAATGCGAAGATCTACGAGAAGATCTCCAAGGCCATGACGGACAGAGGATACAGCCGGGATGCAACGCAGTGCCGCGTGAAAATCAAGGAGCTGAGACAAGCATACCAGAAGACCAAAGAGTCCAACGGGCGCTCCGGGTCTCAGCCCCAGATATGCCGTTTCTACGCGGTACTGCATGCAATCCTAGGTGGGGCCGCCACCACTACCCCACCCCTGTCCGTGGACTCCGACGATGGGGTATTATCAACGGTCGCTTCCTCGGAGGTTTTCCGGACGGGGAAGATGATGAAGGAGATGAGGACGAGGCAGTCGACAGCGCTTTCAATGCTGATTTTCCCCGACAGCCAGGATCTCTTCATTACCCTGACGGAGATCCCCTACTAACCCTCCCAAGGCGGTAACCTGGACCATGATTCAGGGGAAGGATCAGTAGGTGAGTGTTCAAAACATATCTTTTGAATAGAATAGACATGGTATTTTAGCAATTGGTTTTTTAATGATTAATTTGACCTAGGCACTTCAACTGCATTCGTGGCCAGTGCAGCTACTGGAAAAGTCTGTTAACATGTGTGGGGATAGAGCAGAAATCCTCCTGGGACATCTCCATGAAGCTCTCCTGGAGGTACTGTGAAAGCCTTTGCAGAAGGTTTCTGGGGAGAGCGGCCTTATTGCGTCCTCCATGGTAGGAAATTTTACCATGCCAGGTCAGCAGCAGGTACTCTGGTATCATTGCCTGACAAAGCATCGCGGCATATGGCCCCAGTGTTTGCTGGCATTCACGCAGCATACGGTCTTTCTCTGTCTGCGTAATCCTCATCAGAGTGATATCAGTCATAGTGACCTGGTTGGAATTAGGTGAATTTTATTATGGGGACTGTTTTCCTGTTCCTTGAAAAAAAATCTAACAAGCGGTTTCCAGCCATGCGGTGGGGGCGGGAGGCGGACCGTTCATGCTGAGCGGTTCACCGGCAGCTTGCAGGGATCATTCCCGAGACCAGCCACGCGGTGGGGGCGGGAGGCGGACCGTTCATGCTGAGCGGTTCGCTTGCAGGGATCTTTCCCGGGACCAGCCACATGGTGAGGTGAAGGCTAAACCGACCATCCCAGGGAATGGGATGGCTGGGGTTACTGTGGTTTCTGCCGCTGCACGTTAATATGCACAGCGCAGCAGCAACTGGCCAACTCTAGGATCTCTGCTTGGAACGGGAAAGGAGGGTGCTGCTGTAAAGTAAGCTTTCAGCAGCCAAAAGTGTACGGCTTACCATGGCCGCCTGCTAGCCGAATTCCGTTGCCCGACCCCGCTGGTGTGATCTGCACGCCAAGACCCCAGGCACTCAATATAAAGATTCAAAATGCGACCTTGTACTGAAAGCACATGTGATAGGTAGTGTGCATGGTCTTGTTCACAGGGAAAGACTATATTCATTGTTCTGGAAAATGTATATTTCTAAAGAATTCACTCCCTTTTTTTCATCCCTCGGCTCCAACTGTCTCTACGGTTCCCACGGCATCTCCCTCCCAAAGGCTGGCACAGATCAGGCGGCGAAAGAAACGAACATGGGACGAGATGTTCTCCGAACTCATGCAGTGCTCCCGCACTGAGGCAGCACAGCAGAGTCAGTGAGAGAGAACATGTCGCAATTCCAGCGAACGGGAGGAGAGGTGGCGGCTGGAAGACCAGCGGGTGACTGAGATGCTGCTTGGGCTAATGCGAGAGCAAACAGACACGCTCCGGCGCCTTGTAGATGTTCTGCAGGACCAGAGGCAGGAGGACAGAGCCCCGCTGCAGCAGATCTCTAACTGCCCACCCCCGCACCAAAGTCCCATACCCCCCTCACCCCAAGTCCCAAAAAGGAGGGGTGGCAAGCTCCGTGGAAACAACCAGTCCACCCCTGCGGACTGCTCAAGTAGCAGAAGGCTCTCATTCCCCAAGTTTTGATGCATCCTTTACTTCCCTCCACCTGCACCCCACCCTAGCCCCCATCCCAGTTTCCTCACATACCTGAAAAACCTTAATAAAAAATACGTTTTTGTTAAGCAATGTTTCCTTAATTTTCTTTTTAAGGACAGTGTGTTTGAAGGGGGGGAAGGGGGTTGGTAATTGGAGAGGATAGGCAATATTAACAGGGTAAAGAAACGGGGGCAGGTTCACCAGAAGGTTAAACACATGTTAGAGTCACTAGGTACCATGGTCAGTCTGGGAGCTAGTTTTCATGTTCTGCAGGACCGGAGGCAGGAGGACAGAGCCCCGCTGCAGCAGATCTCTAACCGCCCTCCCCCACACCAAAGTCCCATACCACCCCCACACAGAGTCCCAAAAAGGAGGGGTGACAGGCTCCGTAGAAACACCCAGTCCACCCCTGCAGACTGCTCTAGTAGCAGAAGGCTGTCATTCCCCGAGTTTTGAAGCGTCCTTTCCTTCCCTCCACCTGCACCCCACCCTAGCCTCCGTCCCAGTTCTCTCCCTTTACTGAAAAATCCTTACTAAAAAAAAGACAGTTTTCTTGAACAGTGTTTCATTTATTTTCTTTGTAAAGGTGTGTTTGAAGGGAGGGAAGGGGGTTGGTAATTGGAGAGGATAGGCAATATTAACAGGGTACAGAAACGGGGGCAGGTTCACCTCATGTTTACATAAATGTAAGAGTCACTGGTTACCCTGCTCGCTCTGGAAGCTAGCTTTCAAAGCTTCCCGGATGGGCAGTGCGTCCCGCTGGGCTCTTCTAATCGCCCGGGTGTCTGGCTGTGCGTAATCAGCGGCCAGGCGATTTGCCTCAACCTCCCACTCGGCCATAAACGTCTCCCCCTTGCTCTCACAGAGATTGTGGAGCACACAGCAAGCTGCAATCACAATGGGGATATTGGTTTCGCTGAGATCTGAGCGAGTAAGTAAGCTTCTCCAGCGCCTCTTCAAACATCCGAAAGCACACTCCACCACCATTCTGCACTTGCTCAGGCTGTAGTTGAACAGCTCCTTTTCAGTGTCCAGGGCACCTGTGTACGGCTTCATGAGCCAGGGCATTAGTGGGTAGGCTGGGTCCCCAAGGATCACTATAGGCATCTCCACATCCCCAACAGTAATTTTCTGGTCTGGGAAGTAAACACCTTCCTGCAGCCGTCTAAACAGACCAGAGTTCCTGAAAACGCGAGCATCATGAACCTTTCCTGGCCATCCGACGTTGATGTTGGTAAAACGTCCCTTATGATCCACCAGTGTTTGCAGCACCATAGAAAAGTAGCCCTTTTGGTTAATGTACTGGCTGCCCTGGTGGTCCGGTCCCAGGATAGGGATGTGCGTTCTGTCTATAGCCCCACCGCAGTTTGGGAATCCCATTGCAGCAAAGCCATCTATTATCACCTGCACGTTTCCCAAGGTCACTACCTTTGATAGCAGCAGCTCAACGATTGCGTTGGCTACTTGCATCACAGCAACCCCCATGGTAGATTTGCCCACTCAAAACTGATTCACGACTGACCGGTAGCTGTCAGGCATTGCAAGCTTCCAGAGGGCTATGGTCACTCGCTTCTGGACTGTCAGGGCTGCTCGCATCCTGGTGTCCTGGCGTTTCAGGGCAGGGGACAGCGACTCTCAAAGTTCCAGGAAAGTGCCCTTACGCATTCGAAAGTTTTGCAGCCACTGGGATTCATCCCAGACCTGCAGCACTATGCGGTCCCACCAGTCTGTGCTTGTTTCCCGGGCCCAGAATCGGCGTTCCACTGTATCAAAATGACCCAGTGCCACCATGATGTCCATGTTGCGGGGTCCCATGCTTTGAGAGAGGTCTGTGCCCCTGTCATTGTCACCGTCCTCACCACGCTGCTGTAGCCTCCTCGCCCGATTTCTCAGCATCTGCCTCTGAATAAAGTGGACGATAAGGCGCGAGGTGTTGACAACGGCCATAACTGCTGCGATGATCGCAGCGGGCTCCATGCTAGCAGTGCTGTGGCGTCCACACTGTCAATCAAGGGAATAGGGCGCGAAATGATTGCCTGCCGCCGCTTTCACGGAGGGAGGGGGGAGGGAGGGTTGAATGATGACAGTTACCCAAAACCACCCGCGACACATTTTTTGCCCCATCAGGCATTAGGGGGCTTGACCCAGAATTCCAATGGGCAGCGGGGACTGCGGGAACTGTGGGATAGCTACCCACAGTGCACCGCTTGGAATGTCGATGCTTGCCCCATTACTGTGGACTCACAAAGTCGAATTACTGTGCTTAGTGTGGACACACATGTTCGACTTTGTAATATCGGTTTCAAAAAATCGGTTTAAGTAAAATCGAGCTACTCTCGTAGTATAGACATACCCTAAACAAAGATTTTATTTCTCTGTGGATCTGCATCCTAACTGGCAGGGGCTAAAATGCTCAACAAAACACAGATCCACCCCCACAGCCTCCACTGCTGGGAAAAAAGATCGCAGGAGGAGGTGGGGCTGGTGTCCTCTTTCCCCTCTTCTGTTTGAATTTAGCAAACTACTGTGCTATGCTCCATGAGGTGGGATCTGAGACACCGTGCTACATTGAAACCTAAACTGCAGCAAACAGTTGGAAGGCAGCTGCCCAAGTGTAGACATACCCTCAGTGTTTGGCCTGCTGCCCTCCAACTGTTTGCTGCAGTTTGGGTTTGAATGTAACACAGTGTCTCAGATCCCACCTCATGATGCATAGCACCAGCTCAGGAGAATCACGGTGAGAAGCAGCGGTAATGCATTTCTAACTCCTTTATCTGAAAGGAGAAAAGACCAATTCTGGCTCCTGGGGAATGGTGATGGGGAGTTAAAGCGTAGGTCACCGCTGCCCTGCCCTCCCTTGGTGGCTCCTCTTCTCTGCTCTTCCTGGAGCTCTTCCCTCCCAGTGCAGCATTGCTGACCTATCGTTTATGTTTAGGTGGCTCTTCTCCACAGATGTACACACAGCGCATCGTGAGGCTTCCTGTGGGGATGTAAAGTAGAACTGAAATGTCATTGGTGAAGACAGAAGGATCTTTCAGGTCTTGAGTGGAGAAATTGGAGGGAAGACCTTTAAGTATTGGTAAGTGTAAGTTATAATTTCTGATCCCCTGGGCGGTGGCGGAGGAGGGAGGGGGCGGGGGGGGGGGGGAAGAGAAACAGTTTGGTTGTTACTTGGGTCACTTTTATGTGTAAAGAGAGTTGTATCTGTTTTGCAGTGTCAATAGGCAGGGTACCTTATAAAGTCATGCTATTTGTGTTCTGAAGTGATAAGACAAGTGCAAAATGCCCCCACATCTTTCTGAAAGAGAATCAAATTGAAACTTACCAGTAAAGTAGAAAATACATAACACCCACAGCTACAGACGTGCACTAATTGTTGCAATATAGGTTAGATGAGGAGTCTCATTCTGCAGCTCTTGGGTCCCATGAACAAAAAGATTTCTCTAAATGACTTGAAGCCCATGCGCTTTTCCCCTCTTGAACACTCAACTAATTTTTAACTGCTTAGTTAAAACATGAATTTTCACTTTTCATGTATCTGTGCCCCTTTCACACCTGGTTACAGTTTCCACAAAATGTTTTAACTTTTTTTTTATTATTATCAGATGCAAATAAAGTGAAAAACACCACCATCTTTAAGAAGCCCCCTGCCTTAACACAATGAACAGAAATCTTACTTTTTACTAAAGGTCCATCTCTATTTATGATTAATTGTGTTGTGGTTGGGGCAATCGGGTCCCCTTTGTGCTAATCACTGTGAACACACAGAGTGAGAGAGAGAATCTGTCCCAAAGAGCATATAGTCTAAGTTTGCAAGACAGGCAACGGGTGGGAGACAACAAGTATTACCCCTATTTTAAAGCTGGGGAATCGAGGCACAGAACGCTTTGGTGACTTGCTTAAAGTCATACAGAAAGTCTGTGGTAAAGTTGGGAACTGAACCCAGCTATCTAGAGTCCGGTGCACAGCCTTAACCACCACCTTCTCTCTGCTAAGAAACTGCTTTCTGTTAGTCCCTTGAATGCTCATTTAAGCAAGGTTTCGGTATACTTAAATACATCATCATATCTGGCAAAGGCACTGCATGCTGCAAAGCTAAAAGGCATAACCTTTCCTAGCTAAATTTTGTGCTCTATTTCTAAACCTCGTGTAGGGTGATCAGAAAGTAAATGTGAAAAATCGGGACGGGGGTCGGGGGCAATGGGAGCCTATATAAGAAAAAGACCCAAAAATCGGGACTGTCCCTATAAAATCGGGACATCTGGTCACCCTAACCTCATGTCCCATTGCTACAACTAATTCCCAGCACTGTAGCCACTAATGGGTTGGAATGCTGTAAGGAATCTCACTCAGTACTTGGATGAGGAAATTAAGCAAGGCTATTCACAATTAATGGAAAAAGACACAGAGGCCTGGGTTCAGGTTCCATAGCGGGATGCCTTTTCTACTCATTGCACAAGAAGGAAGTCATACTGGTTTGGCTTCCTTAGGTATGGTTATTTGGTCACACCTAGTTAGGTGGCCTGGAATCCCAACTATCTTCCCAAGTCCGCCAAAAGAAAGAGGGGAAGAGAGACTGTGCTCCTTGCTTGAGGTCTTCCTGCCCCTGTCCTAGAGGTAAAGACTCCTACCACAAGGGTGAAGTTGCAACACCCAGCTTCCTTGTAAAAAAAGGCCAGTCCAGACCTAATCACCCTGATCCTCAAAACAAAACAGTTTAGGAAAGGAAGGTAAGAAGAATGGTGTATCCAACTGAAATTATAGGGAGGTACTTAGGGAAGCAGAATGACACACACTGGAATTTGGCCAGAACCCTGGGAGTAACAGCTCTCCTCCTGAAGCAAGTGCCACAGGACTTGTATAGTTATGATCCCAAGTGGTCAGGAGCTTGATTTGACAGACAGAACCTTCAGCAGCACAGTGACCCAAACACCAACCTAGCACTTTAATTTAGTGGGCAGTGAGGTACTGTAGCTACCAGTGAATACTGCGTGCTGATGTGGTCGCCCCATCTCAAACAATATGTACTGGAACTGGAAAAGGTACAGAAAAGGGAAACAAAAATTATTAGAGGTATTGAACAGCTGCCATTTGAGGAGAGATTAATAAGACTGTGACTTTTCAGCTTGGAAAAGAGACGACTAAGGGGGGATATGATTGAGGTCTATAAAATCATGACTGGAGTGGAGAAAGTAAATAAGGAAGTGTTATTTACTCCTTCTCATAACACAAGAACTAGGGTCACCAAATGAAATTAATAGGCAGCAGATTTAAAACAAACGAAGTATTTTTTTCACACAATGCACAGTCAACCTGTGGAACTCCTTGCCAGAATCTGTTGTGAAGGCCAAGACCATAACAGGGTTCAAAAAAGAACTAGATAAATTCATGGAGGATAGGTCCATCAATGGCTATTAGCCAGGATGGGCAGAGATGGTGTCCCTAGCCTCAGTTTGCCTGAAGCTGGGAATGGGCGACGGGATGGATCATTTGATGATTGCCTGTTCTGTTCATTCCCTCTGGGGCACCTGGCATTTGCCACAGTCGGAAGACAGGAGACTGAGCTAGATGGACATTTGGCCTGACCCAGTGTGACCGTTCGTATGCTATTACCAAATTAACACCATCACTTCCTGAAGTACATAGAGTTTCCCATCCAAACACTGACCAGCCCTGACCCTGCTTAAGTTCTGTTAAAAGTCATAGGCCCAAGTGGCATTACTAAGACCATTTACAGCAGCACAAATATACCAATACAGCTGTGCTGCTGTCAGAGCGCTCGTTTGGCCGCGATGTGTCTCCCGTCGACATAAAGCCAGCTCAACGAGCAGTGGTGCACATGAGCGCTTATGCTGGCAAAATGTATTTTGCTCACACCCCTGAGTGACAAAAGTTTTGCCGACATAAGTGCTAGTGTAGACATGGCCTTATTTTCTTTGGAGAAATTAACGTTCAGAAAGTTTCAATTTTTTCCTACTTCCTTTTAAAACTCACCCAACAAAGGTTTATTACATAGCAGAAAGCCATAGACTAGGGCTTCTATTGTTTCTTCCAATAACTAGATTCCATAATTGCTGAGTCATTTTGCTTTCATGTTATTTTTTAATCCCGTTTATGATTTCCTCATTCCATAATCTTGATAAATACAATTGGAAAGGAACTAATGGCTTTGCCCTATGCACCACAGGCACAATAGCATGTAATACTCAGTCACCCTTATATAAACATAACAAAACATTTTTATTGATGTTTTCTCTCCTATTTTTAAGAGATTTTAATGGTACAGTACTGAAAGCAGATAGCCCTGGAAAATGAAGTCTTCTCCTAATCCAGGGGTAGCAGTAATGCAAGATTCCTACCACATTCCACCTCTAGGTGGTGACAGGGTAGTTTATGTTCTGTGCCACTTATGTCACTTGCCTCTCTGCCAACCCCAGGTATGACAATTTGTGGATGGCCTCCCGCGAGCAAAATTGGGAGTGGTCCCCTCCCGATCCTTGGAACACACAACTTCAAGGTGCCCTTTCCTACATTCTGCTCTCTCTCAGTGAAAATGTGTTTTATTTCTTTAATTCTGTCATAGGAAGCCAGGCAGGAGGAGAAGGGCAAGGTTCTAGGCTGAAGCTCTACAGCTCAGTGGAAAGAGGGAGTTTTAGGGATAATCTTTTCCTTATTATAGGTGGAATGGGCAGCAACACCTCAAGTTAAGGATGTTTTCCAATATAAGACCCGGTTTTCAGTTTAACCGATTGGACTCATATTTTCCATGTTGGGTGTCTGTCTCGGGCTGAATTTTTTATGGAAAGTTTCAGCTAAAATAGTTCTGGGAATGAGGTTTGTGAAAAATACACTATTTTGCGCATGTTAAAAATTGACAACCATTTTAATGAGACGCTCTAGCAACTCTGTGCTATAAAGCAGGGACTTGAAATTTGGCAGGGGATTCCCTTGGTGTCAGGGATGTGCCTTTTTAACATTGCCATGGAAAACCACCGACATTTTGCCAAGTTCTATGCCTTTGAAAAAATCTCAGTTTGTCCAAGCTCAGTAGAAACTCGTTCGAGATCAGCGACTATATTTTCTGAAGATTCCATTTACACTGAGCATGCTGCACTCAGGACTTTCTCTGTGGTTGCCCGTCCTGGTAACCAAGGGCTGTTATGGCAGGGAGACCAACTCTCTAGTGCCCTCAATATTCCCACTACTGGTGGCCAGGCAGCAAAGAGGAGGTGGAAAAAACAGTCTGATCGGAGTGCAGAGGAGTGAGGAGTGGAGGTGGGCGAGGGAGATGATAGGTGTGGAAGATAGCTGCAGCAGGGGATGCGGTAGGGACAGGGTGTGTGGGTAGTATTTCATTGAATGAGGCAGCAGTCCTGTGGAAAATATAGTATGTGATCATTTAAATAAACCCTGCATCATAATCCATATGCACAAGAGGGCTGAATTAAAGTCGCACAGGCAACCTTAATAATGGCATTTCTTAACTTCAATGCTTGACTTTGCAACCTTAACATTCTTTTAACCTAGTTTCTATTCATGTCATTCTAATAAAAGTGCCTTCCTTGTTCAGGGACGGAAGGAAAGTGACTTTCTGAGATTGCCATTATTATTAATTATTATTATTACCATCATCATCACAGTGATACTTCCTGTCATCCCAAAGGCCATCCTGCCCCTCTTCAGAATTAAAAATGGGTATATTACATTAAAGGCTGAAAGGAGGGGCACACATGGTACCTCTTCATGCTTGTTTACTGTTTTGCCCCGTCCTTTTGTTGCATCGTCTTGCGGGAAACCTACTTTCTTTTAAAAGAAAAACTTCTGTGTCCCATATCCCCATCCTTCCCACTTCTAAGTTTGCCTTGGGGGAGAGGAAACCACCCCAAAATGAAAACATCAACTCCCTAGCCTCACCAACCAAGTCAAGATCCCATTATCTAAGCTATGTCCTAGTTGCTGGGCACTAGTCCCAGCAGAAGCTGTGTTTTGCTCTGTGTCTTGGGCTTCCCTCTGCTTCTAGGTTTCACTTTGCATCTCCCCACCTCCCAGCTGCAGGTTTTTCTCTGATTTTCTCACTTGGTTGATGGCTCAAGGGATATTTTCCTTCTCTCTTTCCACACTCCCTGCTGTATGTCTGGCTCTTTTAGAGGTGGGAGGTGCTCAGCTGACATGCAGAGAGGTAATGTGTAGCTCCTTGCATAGAGGGAGACTGTGGTATTGAGTGGCAGCAGTTCTTCCTAAGAATGGCTTGGCTCCAACTTTGTCTTCTGTCAAAAGCACTAACTAGTAGTCCTCTCTAGCCCCAATGTCATTCTAATGGCTCTTGTTGCCTAGCAGCAAATCCAGTTTCTTCCTCCCATTTGGTTGGTAAAGTTAACAGAGGCAGGCACTTGGTGCCTTTTATGAAGTCACCAGTTTGAGCCAGCAGCCTTCTGACTAGCAGAAACATGAGGCATGGTTGAGTGGTTAGAACTGTGCTTAGAGTCTGACACCTGGCTTTTATTCCATTCTGCCTCTGATTTGCAGTTTAACCATGGGCAAGTCACTTCACCTCTCAGGGCTTCAGTTTCCCATCTGTAAAATGAGTATAATTACACTAACCGGCTATGCTAAAGGGACTGCTAACAACATCCAGTATGCTTTTTTGAAGAACTTTTCCCTTAGCCTGCTGTACACACAGTTTTTGTACTGCTTTATAGGCCAGGGTTTTTTTGAAACAGTTAATTCTTTTGCTTAATTCCTAGTTCCTCAATGCTCTGGCCCTTATATTTGTCCAAACTCCGGTCAAGGGAAATGGCACTTACGTAAAATTGCAGGCAAAATTGTAGCAAACAGCTGCACAATTGCTCCCCTCTTTAAATGGCTTCAGTTCCTCTTTCAGCTAGCCCCTTCATAGGCCCCATTAGGGCTTCCAAAAAATGGTTCTCTCCACGCTCAGTAGGCAAGTGTTTATAGTAATTTGTCTCCTCAGCAGAGAGCATACTTGGGCCTCCACTAGGGTGACCAAATGTTCTGATTTTATAGGGACAGTCCTGATATTTTGGGCTTTTTCTTATATAGGTGCCTATTAACCCCCACCTCCTGTCCTGATTTGTCACTATGGTTGCCAACTTTCTACTCACACAAAACTGAACACCCTTGCTCCGCCCCTTCTCTGAGGCCCCAACTCCTGCTCACTCCATCCCCCCCTCCCTCTGTTGCTCGCTCACCCCATCCGCACTCACTCGCTCATTTTCACCCAGCGGGCTCAGGGGGTTGAGGTGCAGGGTCCAGCCGGGGGTGCAAGCTCTAGGGTGCAGGAGGAGGCTCTGGGCTGGGGCAGGGGGTTGGTGTGAAGCGGGGGCAGTGTGAGGGCTCCAGCTGGAGGTGCAGTCTCTGGGGTGGGGTTGGGGGCTGAGAGGTTTGGGGTGCAGGAGCGTGCTCTGGGCTAGGACTGAGGGGTTTGGAAGGTGGGAGGGGGATCAGGGCTGGGGCAGGGGGTTGGGGTTCGGGAGTGGGTTGGGGTGCAGGCTCCGGGTGACGCTTACCTCAGGATACTCCTGGAAGCAATGGCATGTCCCTCCTCCGGCACCTACATGGAGGCATGGTCAGGCAGCTCTGCACACTGTCCCATCCGCAGGCGCCACCCCTTCAGCTCCCATTGGCCCTGGTTTCCAGCCAATGGGAGCTGCGAAGCTGGCACTGGGGGCATTGCACTGAGCCTCCCTGTCTGCCCCTATGTGTAGGAGCCTGAGAGGGGACACGCTGCTGCTTCTGGGAGCTGCGTGATGCAAAGGCAGGCAGGGAGCTTGCCTTAGCTCCACTGTGCCTCAGACCTGACTTTTAAAGGCCCGATCAGCAGTGCCGACTAGGGTGACCAGATGTCCTGATTTTATAGGGACAGTCCCGATTTTTGGGCCTTTTTCTTATATAGGCTCCTATTATCCCCCACCCCCATCCTGATTTTTCACACTTGCTCTCTGGTCACCTGAGTGCCGACCGAAGCCACCAGGGTCCCTTTTCGACTAGGTGTTCCAGTCGAAAACCAGACACCTGGTAACTCTATTTGTCACTCTTACTATCTGGTCACCCTAGCCTCCACCCCACAACTGCTAGTGCTCTGATCTGTCATCTACTGGCTTTCAAATCAAGCATGGCAGCTCACAGCAAAGGATGGCCTAGAGAGAGCAAGTGGTCTCCAGCATGGGGGAGGTGAGACCAGCTGTGACTTATTCCTTCTTCCACTGCACATTTTCTTGCACTTGCCTCTATTGATCTTCACCTGGTTTTGGGTTACTCAATTTCCTGGGCATTTAGGACCTTCTAGAGCAGGGATCTCAAACTCAAATCACCACGAGGGCCACATGAGAACTAGTAAATTGGCCCGAGGGCCGCATCACTGAAACCTTTTCATACCATGATACAAAAGTATAGTCAAAAATGAAGAGTAATATAGTATTCTATTAAAAGTCAATGTATTAACTTTTAAAAAAACTATAATGCAAAGAGGGGTTTTAATAAAATATAAACACTTAGTAATGTTTGGAGCTTGGCTGCCAGTGGAGCTGGCACCTATGGTGGGCTGCAGGAAATAACTCCGCGGGCCGCATGTGGCACGCAGGCTGCGTGTTTGAGACCCCTGTTCTAGAGTTCCTCACCGCCTTCAGCTAGAACTCTGTCATCGCTGTATTTTGCTACTTAGCATTTCACTTCCTCTTGCAAGTTGTAAAATATTGAACCCCATTCCTCCCTTCTTTCCACATTAAGAATTAGCCAATAATTCTTTATATTTTCCTCATCTCCTAATCATTTTAAGAGCCATCACTACACCTTATCACAGCAGTTGTATTTCCCTCATTGTCTCTTGTGCCTTGTATTATAATTATTTTATTACAATTCTTCTGTGATTCTCAATAAATTATACCAGTGTATTGTCCTTGCTCCATGATTATGTTTTCGATTTTTTAAAGCATTCTAGCAAGTTATAGGGACACAATTTACCTTTATAGCCTCCATTCTGGTTTAATCATACGCAGTACTGAGCTGAGTGTTTCATGACTAACAATAATTAGATGGTTTTATATGCATAAAAAACATTTTCCACTTTAATGCCTCTGAACAGCAATTCTTAGGCCCCAATTCTGGAATGAGCACTGTGCCTGTGGACCCCCTATATCTGCATGGTGGCCCACTGACTTCAAACTAGTAACCTCCACCTGAAAGGCTTTGTAGCCTAATAACAACTCACGGGGTCACTCTTTCCTTTTTCATTTCTCTAGTTCAGCATTACCAGCAGCAGAGGATTAATTCATTTCTGTCCTAGAGTCTAGCCATAAGCTACAAGTCTCCATCACTACTGAGTGATGAAAAATACTTTTTAAGGCTTTATTTGGATTGATTTTAGATATAGTTTTGCTCTTGTGTCCAGCATTACGGAGTTAGGCGCCTAAATCTAACATTTGAGCAGTGATTTTAAGAATCTCAGACATGCTTAACTGCTGCCTAACTATAGGCCCCTGAAGCACCTTGGCATCTACATTTTTTCTATCAGGGTCCCTAAGCACCTATGTTTGGTGGCTGGATATGTGCACAGCTGCCTCAGCTTGCCTACAGGGCATGATCTAGTGGGCATGCTCAGAGCAAGCTTAACTCCACACACAGGAGGAGAAGGTGGCTTCCTCCCTTATAGCCTTTAACCCAGTAGCTTGGGTACTTACCTCAGATGTGGGAGACCCTGGTTCAATTCTTCCCTCTCCTTGATGTGGAGCAGGCATTTGAACATGGGTCTCCCCTCTCCCAGGTTGCAATGCCTATGTTCTTTTGTGGTGTTAGCCCAAGAGCAGCTGTCAAAACCATTGGAAATCAAAGTTCTTTCCCTCTCTAATATTTAAAATTGAATTTCAAATTAAGCCTTCTGTAAGGACTTTAACTGAGAACGTACAGTAAACAAGCATCCCACTTCTTCAGTGGGAGTTGTAGGTACTGAGCATCTTGCTAGGAAGCACTATATACCTCGCAGGATTGGGTCCCTATGAAGCAATAGGAAGGAAAAATGTCTGTTACTGCACAGTTTGCTTCTTACACAGTTAACTCTCTCTCTTTTTTTTTAAGCCCACTGTATTTCTGGTCACAATATGCTCTCTTTAATGCCTGCTAACTAGCTTCAGTTTCACCAAAACCAAATGCAACAGCTGCTGACTTCAGGCTAATGAGGCTGCAAGGTATAATGTGCATTGTCTTTTTATGTAATGTGGTTTATTAAACATCTTCTAAAGCTTACCAGTGTCCCCAGGACATAACTCTCCCGCACAAAGCAATGCCTTGCCAAGTAATGAACTATGATTTATGGTGGTAACGGTTATCCTACTTTAAAAAAAAAATATTACAGCAATTGCTCTGTAGAATAAAAGAGTATAACATGCACCATTTGGCACATTTATGACAACAGTGCTCTGGTTTTCTTAACTCCACAGTTCGCTATTGGCAATATTTCAAATTCTTGAGACAGATGTTTAAATGAATTTAAAGAGGACAGTGAAATACTTTTAAAACATCATACAGTGTTGAGTGTAAGGAACATTATTTCTTTAACGTTCAGGTAAGAAAGGACACCACATGGCCTATTCTGTTTTAGATCTAGTAGTGGATGATGGAAGTAGCAAACATGGAATTAACTTGGTGAAGGATCCTCTTGTTATTATTCAGTTTTGGCTGAGCGAGCTCAAACTTTTTCTAGAATTAGCTCATAAGCACTTCTATTTTGTAAGATCCACATTTGTTTTGAATGTAGTTCCCACCATGTTAATACAGGATTAAGTGGTCTCACGCAAACATTGTGATTGTCTCATTGTGGTCCCAGTGGTTACAGTTTCAGGGCAGAAATGATAAGCATTTGGAAATAAATGTAATATTAAAACCCTGGTCATGTCTCTGAAAGGCAGATATTGTAAAATGCTTTCATCATAACTTGTGAAATTCTAAAGAAAAGAAAGTGTTATAGGCTAAAAACCAAGAGAGAGTGATTTAGTTAAGAAAATACTATACTCAACCCTGGCATTGTTATATGTTGCATCTGAATTATAGAAAGAAAAACTCTCACAGAAGGTAGTATTATTCACGACATGATAGTTGTCAGTATGCAATGTGTGTGGCTAAGAGTGGGAATGTAGTCTGAAAATCAGTTGCGTGTGCAGAGAATGAGAGACATCGAAGACAAGTGAAGCATTAATAAAGCAATGAACATTTATATTTAATTTACATTTTGACAATTCGCACATAAATAACGATGTAAACCAGTACGTAAACATAAGATAGTTTGTTATTCTAGCAAAGTAAAAAGCTTGTTAACTTTGGTCAGAGTCTTTCTTAAAAGAGAAAAAACACTGTTGATTGTTGCTACATTCACATGTAAAAGTTCTAAGGGAAGTGGAAAAAACAGTAAAGAGTAGTAACAATTCTTAAAGCTGATGCGTATAAATCTTTGTAAAATTTGTAACAAATACAAAGAAAGCACTACAGGCAAACAGAAGGAGAAGTGTGTGCCCAGTGACAGTAGTGATACTTTGGTTTATCCTACGGTTAAATACTATTTTTGAGAACCGTTGCTACATTAAAAGATGTCAGCCTCACAATTTATAGGAACAGAAATGTAATGAACCTACAACTGTAGTCCTTCAAAAGCTATATTTAGAGACTTCCTTGAATTTTCTTAGGTTTGGGGTTTATTTATTAGTAGAAGGCATTAGAATGACATTTAAAAATAAAAATAAAAATCCCCAAACCCTGGCTTTATGAAGCGGTCTATTAAAAATCTATAATTTATAAGAATATAAGTAGATAGAAAGATAGAATGTATACAGTGGTAAAGAGTGTAATAATGCTATTTATTTTTCTACAAGTTGCATGTGACCACATAAGTCATAAGGGACAGAGCAAAATGAGACATTAGGGTCATCCTAAATAACCCAAATAACTTTAAATAGTTCATTTCACTCTTCACCATTGTGTATTATATTTATACCATACATGGTTGAGATTTTGATTTCTTTTGGTTTATATTCAGGGTTTTTTCAGTTACACTTTCTGGTTATTTGGTTATTCAAAAAACCAGCCAGCAAAGATATGAGGAGATCCAAGACCCAGTTAGGGTGACCAGATTCAACTGTGAAAAAATGGGACAGGGGGTGAGGGGTAATAGGCGCCTATATAAGAAAAAGTCCCAAAGAATGGGATTGTCCCTTTTAAAAATGGGACATCTGGTCACCTTAGACAGTGACCCAGTCCTGCAAACACTATGAAGTGTGTAATCCCACTGAATTCTGTGAGACTGCACATCAGTAAAGTTATTACTATAAGTGTTTGCAAGATCAGGCCCCAAATGAGCAACTGTGCATGTGTACTAGCAAGTGAGAAATGCCTTAATGCAGTATTCTGATGTTGGGGTCATCAGATGATATGCAAAGTTGGATAACATTTGATCTTCACACTTAGATGAAAAATAGGTTTTATTACATGGTTTGGCTCACAAACTTAAGTGGTATAAATATATATCTATATACATATATGGTATAGTGGTATAAATATATCTATAAATATACATGTGATCTTTGCTATACCTCCAATGCCAACATGATATCTTTGGGCTTAGCAAAACAAAAAGATAAAAGAACGTGCATTCTACCTTTTCTGTGAACATTTGGTTTCTTCTCTAAAATAGCAAAGCATTAGATAAAACAGCATTTTCTGCACCACTGGACACACGCAATGAGGTAATTGTTGTTCAACAACTTTGCCAATGCCCTTTTCATCTTTAATTAAATTAACCACAAAATGTACAAACACAAATACTGAGGAAACTCTGAATCGTACAGAAAGCAAAAAAAAAAAAAAAAAAAGTGCCAGGAAAGGACTTCATTATCCCCTTCTGCCCAAGGAAAGTGGAGCGGGGGGAGGGGGAGGAATAAAACAAAAGAACCCCCTCATTTCTCAAGGAATCTGACCATCTTTTGATCCCCAGAAGATTGGCAATAAAAGCTCAGCCAAATACTTCTTGTAGGCAGCACATTTGGGATACCTATATGTTTGACTTTTAAACTGTTTTTGCAAAATGTTTAATAGTCATTTTTTAAAAAAGCCACTTTTTCACATTCATGCATTGCTTTGGGTTACAAAGTCGCAGAATGTAACATGTGTCTACTATTGTTTTCTAAAAGCCTGTCTGTTGTATTATTTATGTGAGGCTGGGTATTTGTTATGCCACATCTGTTAGGGGTAGTGCTGCAGGTAGAAGAATCACTTTACAACTCACAGATAGGCAAGTATGGTATTCTTTTCCCTGTTCACCGCTAGTCACGGTTTTGGGGGGGGGGGGGGGGGGGATGATGATTTTGCACATCTACCTGCTCCATGAAAGTACATAGCACTTTTCAAACCATTCAACATGTCAAATACCCACCTTTGGCAATACAAAAACCTCATTTTCAAAAACACTGGTACATAGACACATTTACTGAAGTAACGTTTCCCCCCTCATCTTAGGTTTTTAAAACAGATGTGCACAGAAAAAAAAAATTATCTACAAAGAATGGCCACAAGACAAAAATATAAAGATTTATATTCAAAATTACAACGAATTTTCTGGTCATTGTAAACGTTTGCTAATTATTGCTTTTAGAATGGTAAATTGCATAATAAATTATGAAGTACTGTCATTGAAAAGGTAATTATGGATTGATGATTGTCTTTTAGTAAGTGGGGAGGCAATACATAATCCTTGCCTCTTTTCATGCCCTGAGAATACAGTAACTTTGGAGTTCCTTCTTTCAACTGGAGGATGAGGGAAACTACTGTAAGCCAAGATTGCTTTGCAGCATAGAAACTATGTACAAGCAATTGCTACAGGCACCCTGACTTGCCAAGTCATAAATAAAAATCACTTCTTTGGGGGGAATAAAAGTCTTAAGGGTCCATTGGTTCAACTGTTTCTTGCTTGACCTTTATAGGTAACAGAGGTAGTGGATGACCATGAGGCAACTTCATAATTGACATGTCTGAAGATTCGTAAAGGTTACATCCTGAGGAGAGAAGTCCATTTCCCATGTTCCTCTGCAAAGATACTTTAAGACTAGCTCCTTCTATCTCTCTTCTGAGCATGGTCAGTATTTCTTTTTCGACAACAGATGCCATATCGATATTGTCCTCCACATCTTCCAGCCTGTCAGCACTGTCACTGATGTCAAACTTCTCAATCTCTTCATTGATACGATTCAGGTCCTCCATTGAGAGGCCAGAAGCAGGGGCTACAGGGCAATTGCCTTTCAGATGAACTTTGAGGCTGCAGAGGTGAATATAGCTCTTGTGGCAGTGGACACACTTGTGTGGCCGTTCCCTGGTATGGAGACGCTTGTGCAGCTTCAGGTGCACAAACTGGGTGAATTTAGCAGGGCACAGCTTGCACTGATAAGGCTTTTCTCCAGAGTGGAGTCGCAGATGGGTCTTTAGATTGCTAGTGCTGCTGAATCGTTTATGGCAAACCTAATTTTGGAGGTGACAGGAAAAAAAAACAGTGAGTGAGTGGGGGGGGGGGGTGTTGTTTTTGTTTGTTTGTAATTGCCGATAAATAGGAAAGCCTGGCGTGTTGAAAAAGCCGCTTGCCACCACTGCACCTTTAGGCTTTCACATTTAAAACAACCCCCCCGCCCCCAATTAAACTCCTTAATCTTGTTGAGTAGCATTTGGCCTACAGCTTGTCTGGCAGATGCTGAAGCAGGCAAAAAGTGAAGCTGCTGAGCTCACCATGCTCACCATGCATGGAACACTACATACCTGACACTCATGAGGCTTTTCTCCTGTGTGTACCAGATAGTGCTTCTGGAGATGAGCCAGCTGAGTGAACCCTTTATTGCAAGTCTGACATTTGAATGGTCTCTCTCCACTATGTACTCTGAGGTGGACCTAATGAGAAACAAAACATTATATGTAGTTTCCAGTAACTACAAAGATAGTACTTTAAAAACAAAAACCCTCCAACATTTGCAAAGTTACTAGAGGCATCCCACAGGCAGAACACATTGCATGGAAATCATCAGGTTACTTTTTTTAGGCCCCTTCAACATTAAAAAAATAAATACATTTTAAAAAAAAAATGAAAACCATCACGTGATACCATGGTGATAAGTATAGCATGAAACCTAGATGAATTGGTTCTCTCTTAAAAGAAGGAAAGCATGGGTGCTAGGTAAGTTACAGGAAAAAATATAAGCCTTCCAACCATGATGGAAATGTCATATATTTTGTTAAAGATGGGAATGTTTTCCTTATAATTAGGCTGTTGCCTTAATGCCTACCTTCAGATTGGAGAGCTGGCCAAAGGTCTTGGAGCAAACATTGCATTCATACTTGATCTTCCCATTCTGCTTCTTCAGTGGATACGGAAGGGTTTTGTAACCAGTCACATTCCTCTTACTTTTAATGAGATTCATGGCTTCTTCACTGGTGGCAGCCAACACTGCTGAGGTAGGTTTAGGTTGCATTATGTGTTCTGAAGAGGCTGCTGTGCCAGCTGTGGGGGACCCACTGGTGGGGCTGCATGGTTTGTCTTTCATGCTGGCAGCAGCGCCTGTGATGGAAAAGGCACTGTTAGGTGCTGGTATGAGAAAGTCTCTTGGATGATCAGGCTGTAGCAATCTACGGCCTCCTTCAGGTGGCAATGAACTTGGAAGAGGAGCTGGGTTCAGCATGTGATGGGAAAGGCTTCCTCCGCTGAGTAGGTTGCTATAGAGAGGATACATCCTTGGGAACAGATTGAAATTGTTGATGCCATTGATATTGTTCAAAGCGTTCAGGTTATTACAGCTCATACTGTACGGAGGTAACAGGAATTTTGGATAGTGGGAATAAGAGGATAAAAACGCTGGTGAGAGATGGCTAGGGGGTGCATATCCAGGATAAGACCCCAATCCTTCTGAGCCATAGGGTCCATTCAAGTATGGGTAAGATTCTCTGTGTTCTTGAGAAGTAGGTGCCAGAGGTGAAACTGTAACCCCCGGACTGCTGTGAGGGCTTGAGCTTTTTAAGCTTTGGTCTGGGCTGCTCCTTGCTGAAGGACTTGGTGTGGTAGAAGACTGGATGGGTGAGTGAGTAATGTAGCTAGGTCTTTCCAGCCCATAAACTAGGGAAGCTTTCAAATAATCTTCTGGAATGTGAGGTCGGATTGGATAGACAACACGAGGAAAGAAAGACCTTTCCGGGCTACAGTTTTTTCTCAAGCCATCCCAGTGTTTTTCTGGAGTAACTGGTGAAATGTTCGTCTGGAATAAGTCCTTTCCTTTTGAATGGTTGGATTCAGTTTTCAGGATTTCTTTCACACTGTGCTCTCTCTTTGGGATATTTTTCTGATAAAGCTCATTTTTATCAGTGCTTTGCTGCTTTGGATTAACGTGGCTTTGTGCTGAAAGACAAAGACAAGGCAATGATTATTTAACAAGTCAATATGAAACAACATTCCTCATTTTTAAGTACAATCTACCTCTACAAGCTTAACCAGAAGGTCAGAAAAACAGCTGACTCTTGTCAAGTACAATCTTTTAACTCATCCAAAAAAGTTAGCTTCTGTGCAAAGGAGGACTACTTTGGGATGTAAAGAGTTAACAAAAAGCAGGTCAGATATACACCGTTAATATAAGGGATATCAGCACGTTTACACAGAGTTAGAGCAGTCTGACGATGATTCGTTCCGAAAGTGGCAGTCGTCAATGTTCAAACTGATTTATCCCCTCCTCCCCATGAATTTGAGTAGATACGCTATAAGTTCCCTACATACAATAGATTTCTACTAACTGGGATAAACAAGCATTTGTTAATAATATAGGTTTAACAGAGAGCCTTTGGAGAGCTTGAGCTCTCAGAAACGCTTCTCCTTGGAATAGCACGGCATGGCAAAACAACCTTTGCCAAACCACAACAGGCACTTCACCAGCCAGTTCAATTACTTACAGTACCAAAAAATATGGGACTGGCTAGGATGAAAGCCTTTTTCAGAAAGAAGGTATTCTACATCAGTAAACAGACCATTAGTCATTCACTATATTGCCTAGTAACATCTACAACAAAGCAGGTTATTTACTGCAGATTTTCTATGGCATTCAGTGTGTGCAAAACTCCTTTACTTCCAGCTGTACTTTATAAAGACTACACCAAAGTAGAGCAAAGGAAAGCAAGATTCATGGCTCCAGCCTAAGTCAATTTTTGTTCCTCCAGAAATCTACATTTTGAAACAAAATAGTTGCTAGTGTTCATTTAAATCTGTTCAGAACAGCCATTTTAGGTTATTTACTGTCAGAATCTCTTTATACTTCTCCAGACATGTGTGAGATACAAATTACCATAAAAGATATCTTTAGTAGAAAGAATTTTGCTTTAGCTAATCTCCTAAAGTTAGTAGTTATATAAACCCTACAGTGATGGTTTGTAAGATGTTTTATTACAGGATAAACCACAAGAGGAGATCTATACAATCATGACTAGGGCTACTAGGTACTATGGTAATACAAATAAGAATGATAATATATTCACAACTGTTTGTGTCTAAGTTTTTGCATATCCAATGATAAATTGTTATCAATTGACACTAGGAAGCAGTGCAATTTGATAGTATTGCAGAGTTTCTACTTACTGACTTTTTTCTTAACTGATCTGGTCAGTAAAAAAAACTGTACTTATTTTTGGTGGATCAGCTAAAACCACTAGGCAATATACTAAGATCCAGTAAGCATTGCCCCTTTTGTCATAGGTTTGTTGTCTGAACACTGAGCATCATTCAGTGAATCTATAATTTGCAGTATTACACTGAGGCAAAAAATGATCCTTTACTTAAAAATACTGGGGTTAAAAAAAAGGACCTTTCAAAGTCTTATTCCACTTAGGACATTTAACTTTCAAAGTCAAATCTTCATCAAGAGGCAAGAGACTAGCATCCAGCATATATGGGGTTTTCAATTACAATTCCAAAAACATGAGCAGCTTTGACACCTTAAAAATTTATTGAAAGTATAGAGATGTCCATATGCTTAAGCATCAAATGCTTTACATTGGAATACTATCTAGAAAACACAAACAGAAGTACAGATCAACCAACTTCCCAATTGCCTTTCTAGATACCAATATAATTATTCAAGTCCTAACAACTTCCTTAATAACTAATAATAATAACAATATAATATCATAAACAAGGGACTCTCAACACTTCACTCTTTAAATGTGTACCTTGCAGTTGTGTGAGAGTTAATGGATCTTCAATGAGACCCTAAAAAAAATAAAAAATAAAAAATGGAGGCCTTATCTATTATGTGAGGACTTTTAACAGCCCGGGCCACTTTTCATTACAGCATGAACTTTCCTTTTTCTCCTTGGCCAACATTTCTGGGAAATGCCTCAGGCAACAAAGAACCTGGCTTATCCCTGTAAAATATCACTCATCCTATTAAAATGGGAGAGAGAAAGTAACCACCTATAGACCGCTTTATTTATTTATTTATTTTTAAAGTCACAAAATCTGTTTTACTTGAAATGTTCTGTCTTCGTGAACTAGTAATCAATTATATAACCCCCATCACCAGAATTTTAAGTCTTAATATCAATATATTAGTTTGCTGGGTTCAAGAGCTCCCATGTTTCCCTAGTGGAGTTCTAGGAGAATGTTATCTCTGTCTTATCAGTTGCTCCTTGCTGAGCCAGCAGCACAGAGCAAACATTCAGAGTGACACTATCAGAAAAGATACTAATCAGGGGTTATTGAAAGCTGGTAGAGGAGAAGGGCTTGTGAAGCCACTAGACAAAAAATAAATATCAGCTTATCAGGCCCATATCAGTAAGGCCTGTCAAGCAGGAAGTTCAAATTGTCACTTCTGTTTTTAAAGAAAAAAGGTAGAGGAAGAAGAATAGACAGCTCTGCTGGAAAAATGACATAGGAAGCCAGACTGTCTCAGCTGAAGGAATGAATCTTCCTGTGTGATGAGATTAAACAATTAGGGTGTGTACGGTACTTTTGTTACGTGTAGGAGTGAGCTACAAGAAAGACTATTCAGGGAATGTAATTTTCTTTGCACAATAGTCCAACATTGCCACTTGTCAGACTCAACTTTATTGCCATTTCCCTTCAGGGATCTCAAGAACACTTTCCCTCCTACTAATTTCAGTGTGTAGACAGGAGCCTCAACTATTTAAGGGGTATTTTAAAGTATAATCATGCCAGACCTCTTGAATTTGCACGTTATCTATCCCTTTTAAATCCTTATTTGCCTTTTCTCCTTGTATATGCTAATCTCACCTGAGCACAGCGCTGCAGTGGGAGATATCTGACAGATGAAACACATAGAATATCAGGGTTGGAAGGGACCTTAGGAGGTCATCTAGTCCAACCCCCTGCTCAAATCCCCAATTTTTGCCCTAGATTCCTAAATGGCCCCCTCAAGGATTGAACTCACATCCCTGGGTTTAGCAGGCCAATGCTCAAACCACTGAGCTATCCCTCCCCCCATAAATAAGTACATCAGTATAGTGTAAAACGAATGTAATGTGGTGAACTACATAAGAACTGCCAAACAGGATCAGACTAATGGTCCATCTAACCCAGTATCCTGTCTTCAGACAGTGGCCAATGCCAGGTGTTTCGGAGGAAATTAACAAAACTGGTAATCATCAAGTGATCCATTTCCTGTCACCCATTCCCAGCTTCTGGGAAATTGAGGCAAGGGACACTTCAGAGCATGGCTTTGCATCCCTGTCCTTCCTGGCTAATAGCTAATAGTTAATTTGGTAATAGCATAAGAATGGTCACACTAGGTCAGGCCAAATGTCCATCTAGCTCAGTATCCTGTCTTCTGACAGTGGCCAATGCCAGGTGCCCCAGAGGGAATGAACAGAACAGGTAATCATCAAGTGATCCATCCCCTGTCCCCCATTCCCAGCTTCTGGCAAACTGAGGCTAGGGACACCATCTCTGCCCATCTTGGCTAATAGCCATTGATGGACCTATCCTCCATGAATTTATTTAGTTCTTTTTTGAACCCCGTTATAGTCTTGGCCTTCACAACATCCTCAGGCAACAAGTTCCATGGGTTGACTTTGCATTGTGTGAAGAAATACTTCCTTTTGTTTGTTTTAAAACTGCTGCCTATTAATTTCATTTGGTGACCCCTAGTTCTTGTGTTATGAGAAGGAGTAAACAACACTTCCTTATTTAATATCTCCACACCAGTCATGATTTTATAGACCTCAATCATATCCCCCCTTAGTCATCTCTTTTCCAAGCTGAAAAATCTCAGTCTTATTAATCTCTCCTCATATGGCAGCCATTCCATATCCCTAATAATTTTTGTTGCCCTTTTCTGTACCTTTTCCAATTCCAATACATCTTTTTTGAGATAGGGTGACCAGATCTGCACGCAGTATTCAAGATGTGCGTGCCAGGGATTTATATAGGGGCAATATGATATTTTCTGTCTTATTATCTATCTTATTACCTTTCTTAATGATTCCCAACACTGCCGCTGTACATTGAGTGGATGTTTTCAGAGAACTATCCACAATGACTTTAAGATCTCTTTCTTGAGTGGTAACAGCTAATTTAAACCCTATCATTTTATATGTATAGTTGGGATTAAGTTTTCCAATGTGCATTACGTTGCATTTATCAACACTGAATTTCATCCGCTATTTTGTTGTCCCATCACCCAGTTTTGTGAGATCTTTGTTACTCTTCGCAGTCTGCTTTGGATTTAACTATCTTGAGTAGTTTTATATCATCTGCAAATTTTGCCCCCTCACTATTTACCCCTTTTTCCAGATCATTTGTGAATATGTTGAACAGTACTGGTCTCACTACAGACCCCTGAGAGACACCACTATTTCATTATTTACCTCTCTCCATTCTGAAAACTGACCATTTATTCCTACCCTTTGTTTCCTATCTTTTAACCAGTTACCATCCATGAGAGGACCTCCCCTCTTATTCCATGACAGCTTACTTTGCTTAAGAGCCATTGGTGAGGGAGACCTTGTCAAAGGCATTCTGAAAATGTAAGGATCCACTGGATTACCCTTTTCCACATGCTAGTTGACCCCCTCAAAGAATTCTAATAGCTTGATGAGGCATGATTTTCCTTTACAAAAACCATGTTGACTCTTCCCCAACAAATCCTGTTCATCTATGTGTCAGATAATTCTGTTCTATACTACAGTTTCAAGCAATTTTCCTGATACTGAAGTTAGGCTTACCAGCCTGTAATTGCCGAGATCACCGCTGGAATCTTTTTAAAAAATTGTCATCACATTAGCTATCCTCTAGTCATCTGGTACAGAAGCGGATTTAAATGATAGATTATATTCTACAGTTAGTAGTTCTACAATTTCACATTTGAGTTCCTTCAGAACTCTTGGGTAAACACCATCTGTTCCTGGTGACTTATTACTATTTAACTTATCAGTTTCCTCCAAAACCTCCTTTAATGACACTCAATTTGGAACAGTTCCAGAGATTTGTCACCTAAAAAAAAAAAAAAGGGCTCAGGTTTGGGAATCTCCCTCACATCCTCAGCGGTGAAGATCGATGCAAAGAATTCATTTAGTTTCTCCGCAATGGCCTTATCATCCTTGAGTGCTCCTATAGCATCTCTATCGTCCAGTGGCCCCACTGGTTGTTTAGTAGGATTCCTGCTTCTGATGTACTCCAAAAAAAAATATGCTGTTACTTTTTGAGTCTTTGGCTAGCTGTTTTTCAAATTCTTTTTTGGCCTTCCTAATTATATTTTTACACTTCACTTGCCAGAGTTTATGCTCCTTTTTATTTTCCTCAATAGGATTTAACTTCCACTTTTTAAAGATGCTTTTTTGCCTCTAACTACTTCTTTTACTTTGTTGTTTAGCCGTGGTGGCATTTTTTTGGTCCTCTTACTAGGTTTTTTAATTTGAGGTATACATTTAAATTGAGCCTCTATTAAGGGGTCTTTAAAAAGTTTCCATGCAGCTTGCAGAGATTTCACTTTTGGCACTGTACCTTTTAATTTTTGTTTAACTAACTTCCTCTTTTTTGTGTAGTTGCCCTTCTGAAATTAAATGGTACTGTGTTGGGCTGCTGTGGTGTGTTTCCTTTCCTCCTTCTCCCCCCCCCGGATGTTAAATTTTATTCTGTTATGGTCACTATTACCAAGCAGTTCAGCTATAGTCACCTCTTGGACCAGATCCTGTGCACCACTTAAGACTAAATCAAGAATTGTCTCTCCTCTTGTGGGTTCCAGGACTAGCTGCTCCAAGAAGCAGTCATTTAAGATGTCAAGAAACTTTATCTCTGCATCCTGTTCTGAGGTGACATGTACCCAGTCAATATGGGGCTAGTTGAAATCCTCCATTATTATTGAGTTTTTTATTTTTTATCGCCTCTCTAATCTCCCTGAGCATTTCACAGTCACTATCACCATCCTGGTCAGGTAGTTGGTAGTATTTCCCTACAGAAAGGCTCCTATGTCATACTTGGCAAGCTGGATTAAAACTTGAGTTGAAGTTGATTTGGAGGTTTGTAATTTTTATTCTTCAAAGTACCCATAAACTGAATTATTCCTTACCAAAGTGGATTTTTTTCCTTTTAAGCATTGGTGGTAACACCTATTGTACACATACACTATCACACATCTATCCAGAGTCTCTGGTCTGAGACAAAATAGTTGATAGGTTTGTGACAATCAGGAACCATAGGATAGCATCATTAAGTTACTGAACTGACAAAAAGATGCTCCTCTCACAGGAACCTAAGCTAACTCTCACTGAAGTCAGTGGAAAGGCTCCAACCTACTTCAATGGATATTGGATCAGGTCTTAGACAGAGGCAAAACACTTGTTCCTCAAAAGTTTTAATACAATGTTTAAGAAAGGCGATGTCTGAAGCTCCTCAAGTCCCCTCCAGTTTATGGGTCTTGGGGCCTATTTTCACAACGAGCTGAATAGCTGTCGGTTTTTTGTTCTCATTTACGCCTCTCCTAGCTGTAGCTTCAGATAGATTTAATAAAAACAAAAGATCTGTTTTTTCTAAAAACTTGAAAAACCGTTGTAGGCGGGTAGAGTCATTTCAAGAGTAAAATGCTACTCAACACTTCGAGTGGTGAAGTTTAATTATGCCGATTCACATTTTCGATCTAAATTAAGAACCTCCTTTGCTAGTAGAAAGAGAACCTAGAAGTTCTGAAGTAGGCAAAACAAAGAATGTTTCCACTCAAACCGAGAATGGAGACCAACATTTACAAGTATATAATTTGATCATCTGTTTTCTAAATGGGTCCAAGACTGTGTGACTTGATTTTTAAAAAAATGTTTTGCATAAGGAAGGTCTTTGAAAGAGGCCTTAACTTAATTCTCAACATTTTAAAGGGGCACTATAAAATTAAATCTAGCCCAAAATTTAGGTCTCTTACAAAACCTGTATAAAATCTTTCCATGACCTTTTTAAGATTCCTTTTTTTTTTTTTACTATTTCCTGCCAACCCAAACATTGTAGCATTGTCCTAATACATTAAAACCAGAAAGTGAAACTGACTATAAACAAATGGGAAAATAACTAGCCTATCTGAACTGTTTTAAGCAAAGAGAAGTACAAAATGTAAGAGAGCCAGGATAAAGAATGAAAATGAGATTAGATTTTTTTTAAAATCTTTTGTTCAAAAGTTAACATAGATAGCACAGGTATGGATTTCTTTTTAACCCAGCAAGTATCCCTTTAACATTTCTTTCTCTGTTAAAAAGGCTTTTGTTAGGTCTGCAAACTATATCCCCAAACCTTTCACACAGGTTTATCAAAATAGGGTGTCACCTTCCTGTGTTTGTCTGATGGGACAAACTTGTCAGGACAACAGGCTGTTGCATCACCTTATGATGCAATGAAGGACATTGTATCACACAGTCATGTCTGATTCAATGTGATTCTATTTTGGGAGAAGTTAATAAAAACAACAACAAAAAACCAAACACAAAAAACAACCTCAACACAACTGTAAAATTGAGATGCTCCACAGAACGTGAGGGACGACAATCAAATTTCCTGAATATATGCATGTTATAGTAAAACATGATAGGCTTTAGACTATTAGTGACTGTCAGGATTCATTTGGAATCATTATTCAGTAAGTGCAGCAGGTTTGATGAAATAGTGGAAATTATTTTCTTGGTCCACAGAATGTAGAAATCATGTGTCACCACACCTAAAACATGTATTGCACAATGGGTAATAGAGGAACTATTTGAAGGTGATTTTCTTTGTTATTACTCAAATCTTGATTCAAAACAATGTCAGTAGATTAAGAAAAAAAGACAGAAATACGTAAATGGTAAAATTATACTTCCTCCCCCTAAGACAAATCAGGGCCCTGATCCTACAAACACCTTGTATCTCCTTGCAAAGACTTATGCATATTATCAACTTTACTACAATGAGTAATCCCACTGTGCATAAATGTTTGCAGAAACGGGGCCACAGGCTTGATTCAGGAAAGCACTAAAGCACATAATTAAGCATGTGCTTAAATGCTGTCCTGAATACATACTCTTTCCTGAACTGGAGCCTAAATGAACTAACTTGAAAGGTTATATTTAAAGTTAAAAACGTGTCCTCATGGAGGCAAGTGGGTGTGTCTATATATATATGTGTTCTATGTGGTGGTTCTGATAACTTCCTTCAATTAAAGGCTTCAGTTAAGCTAGAGGAAATTCTTTGATTATTTTATCACTGGAGATGCTGAAAGTCTAAAATCTACAGCTTGTGCAGGGTCTTAACAGTCCATAGAAATCATCATAGAATCATAGAATCTCAGAGTTGGAAGGGACCTTAGGAGGTCATCTAGTCCAACCCCCTGCTCAAAGCAGGACCAATCCCCAATTTTTGCCCCAGATCCCTAAATGGCCCCCTCAAGGATTGAACTCACAATCCTGGGTTTAGCAGGCCAATGCTCAAACCACTGAGCTATCCCTCCCCCCTTGTCCAGGACAAGGCCAATTCAGGAAAGAGAATGTATTCAGGACAAGGCTGGAGAAATTGGTGGGTCTCTGCTAATTTTAACTTGCAAGAGCTGGCAGCTGAGGAAGGGGAAGAGGAAAGCTAAAGCACCTGTTAGAATTAGTGCTGGTATAGTAGTATCTCTAATATTAAATCTGGAGAAATACCAGTGCTGGAACTAGGGGTGCTGCTGCACCCCCTGGTTTGAAGTAGTAATAACAACCCAAATACATGGTTTCTGCCTTCAGCACCACTGTATCATTCGCAATGCTACATTATACCTTCAATGAACAGACCACAAACATCTGATGGTCCAATGGAATTTTTCTAAGAGTTTGTGAGAAAAGTTGTTGAAGCTTCCAATGACAGCTCTATACCTATTGTGAAGGTTTTATTACCTAACTGTAGGCCTCCATGCCCAAACATATTTGTCACAGGGATGGGGGAGAGGGTGGGAGGAAGGGAAGGGGAAGAGTGTGGACAAGATTTGATTTAACAGGGCAGGGCCAGTGCTAATAGTGGAAGGAAGCCGATTTAAAAAACTAAAGGACTTATGCTCATTTATCTTTATTGTTAAACTGTAGATGTGCAAGGCAAGGAAAATGTCTAATTTAAATATAATTAATAAAAGTGATAGAGAGTTTATAAGGAATGTCAAAAATCAGAAGTGGAAGAGACCTATTAGTCTCTATGTCCATCCACATGCCAATATAGGATTGGTCTCTGTAGTCGATTTTCAAGTACACAGAACTGTTCGGAAACAGTACACTTCCTTACACAGCCAGTGCTTTCCAATCAAGGTCTGAAACCTACTTTTACAGAATAGTTTCATAAAGATACAGATGCTGAATGCTTCCAGACACACACACAGTGATCTGGACAAGTCAACAGAATATTTGTCAGCACTTTACTAATATCTTGCTGTATCAGTGGGGAGTACAGGTAACACAAAAAGCCAGCAGAGATGGGGAAAAATGGATGCACAGATAAATTTTGAAATGTGACTAATTATATGTTTGCAAACTACTTGTACATGTGAACCAATGAACCTCTAATGTTGTTGACATGTCCCACTCATGTCACATGGATAGGCCTGCCCAGTTCAGCATAACAGGAGACCAAATTACATGGTAACTAATGAAATGACATTTGAGATAAGGTTATAGTCAGCAAATCAATGTTGTTTGAGTAAGGAACATAGGAACTTCAGATCCTTAGTACCTAAATAAGCATTTCTAGTGTTTCAAAAGAGTAAACATGCTTTGTAATCACTAAGGGGGTGAGAAGCAACTAATGAAAGTACAAACCAGGAGAAATGTGTATTGGCAATTCTTGACCATCTGTGCTGTATACAAAGATGGGGACTGCATTTTTATCCTGATCCATCCCCAAACTAATACTGACATTTTATAACCCATTCTCCATCACCAGATAGCAGTGAATCCCATTTCATATAAAAATAAATGCATTACAA
Organism: Chelydra serpentina; assembly: GCA_037349315.1. Lineage (NCBI taxonomy): Eukaryota > Metazoa > Chordata > Testudines > Chelydridae > Chelydra > Chelydra serpentina. Next base: position 55,732,626 of record JBAIAC010000010.1, read on the forward strand.
TTTTTGTTTCTAACTCCTACATAGACATAGGCATATTATGTAGGTTAATAGAAAATTAAATCTAATAAGGGTCTGATTAAAGCCAAATTGGAGTCTTTCTGCTGCTTTCAGTTAACTCTGGATGAGACCCTAGTAGTGTATCAAATCTAGGGGTAAAAGACTAAAGTTGGAGATGGTCAGAAACCATGGCAGAACACACAGCTTTTTTTTTTTCCCCCTTCAAAGTGAATGCATCTTCACACCATTAAAAATTTTGACACATGAGGAAAGAAATTTTTAAAAAAATATCTTTCTAGCATTAAGTGTTAAACAACTACACTTATAACCGATTTGACAGAGAATTTAGTTTTGTTGTTATCAGAAATGAAGTTAGTTTTTTCTAACCTTTGTCTATCAGTTCAACATAACGTTTGGAAGACATACTCATGGCCTGGGTCCAGTTCCTTGCACAGTAAGGACAGTCCATTTGGAACCTAAATATACATCCCTTTGTGAACATTTTTAAAGCAGAATTTTTTTAAATAGACCCATGAAACCTGGAATCTCTAAAGTCTCAGCATGCGGCAATGTCAATTATTTTTAAGGGGGGGGGGGGGCGGGAGAGGAACTGTCTGTGTAGGATTTCATCAGATAATTCTCAGATTATAAACCAATAACTTTAAATTTTTAATAATCTGTTTGTATTGAAACAGCTCAAGAAACTGTTTTTAAATTTCTTCTTCCTACTCCAAACCACCTACTGTGACACAACAGATGATTCAGCTATATAATTATACAACATATTATTAGATCACATAGGCAGAAGAGACATTACTAGCATTCTTTGTTTATACTGTAATCCACTTACTGAGATTCATCATCAGCTCTCTGGAGGAAGGATAGTGCAGTCTCTCTGCAAAGTCCGGACAATACCACACAAGTAGTTCTTGGTTGGCAGGGATGGGCTTGATAGTGTAGAAATAGATGTTCATTCCATTCTGACAAGCTGCCAAATTCTGTTCCTGAACAGAATGGGCTGGGTTCACATAGCGCATCCAATTGCTCTTGTCCTCATTAAATCCGTCAATGAAGTGGTGAAGTTCACCCCTGGAATAGATCTAGATGAGAGCAGAATATTATGAATATATATCTATAGTGTAAACACACACACACACACTCTCTCTCTCTCTACATACGGTAAATGAGAGGGTGTGTTTTTTTTAAAACCACGATCAACCAAATAACCAACAAAATAAAGACAGAAATGGGTGTCCCCTTTCCAAGACAGACATTCTCAGCATTAAAAGTAATAAAGCTTACTCTAGATTAGGTACGCTCTCCCAGTTACCTTTTCCATTTATGTTTAGTCAATGTGTTGCTCTATTAATGTGCACACATGAAAGCCACAGAACATGAAGAGTTGTCTGAAGTAAGTCTACCTTAGAGGTCTTTTTCTGCTGCTATGATCCAACAAGTGTGTGATACTGTTGACTTCAGGTTTGAGTGTATGTTTGCATTAATGCTTTGAGTCACCTGTGTATAAGACTGACTAGCTAGGCTACGTCAAACAGTCTCTTTCTCTGTTTTTTCTATGGCCTCTGTACTTGCAGTTTCCTACCACCTCCGCCCAAGGTTTAAACTATGCAAACATCCTCCACCCCCAGCAGTCCTAAAGTAACACTTGTTCACACTTGGAATGTAGCCTTTTTCTGGAAAAGCTGGGTGGGGCTAAGGTGAACTTCACCTGCCATAACTGAAGACCTGGCAACGGGCCAGCATTTGACAATCTATGAAAATCTCTTTTCCTCTCAATAGACATGTTTAGGCATGTACTTTTAAAAAAATTACATATAAAACTTCTTGGCAACATGCTCAAGAAAAAACCCCCAATTCAATGAGTGAAGATGTCATTTGTCAAAGTTATGAGAATATGAAAATTAATTGAAAATCTAATGAACTCAACAAATATGTCCTTTAGAATTAAGATTGCTTATTTGTGGAAATAATTAGTTCAACCACTACTTGATGAAATGAGCCATTTAAGAATGCCTGAGTTTCACAATAAGTTATCGGGTAAAAGTTAGTCTTAGACTGTGAGCCATTTGGATTTTAGATTGGAATCTCTGAGGCAGGAACTCTCTCTTTCTAAAGAACAGACCTAATATATTTGATCTCATCAGTGAAATACATCTCTCTGACTCTATGCTCATACTACTTTCTTTTTCATTTGAACAGTAACTGCAAGAGTCAACTGAGAAGAAAAAAAAAAAAAAAGGGAAAAAGACAGCCTGGCCCTTTAATGCAGGCAGTAAACACCAGAATCACTTTCTTTTAAGAGTAACTTCCTGTAAATTGAGAAGGGGGAAATACATGTGGCTTCATCAAAGAAGCTAGTGAGAGATTTTGCGGTGTGTTTGTTATGAGAAAATGGAACAGAGCCGGGTGAATTCTGCTATCAAGAGGAGTTTTCAAGTTTCTTTGTTTACTCCGATTTGCAAACTTCCAGGAACTTGGGGTTCCATTGCTGTGCACTTCTACTAGAGACGGAAGCTGCTTTCTAAAGCTACACTGAAGGTCTTCCAGTTACCCTTCCATAGATAGTACAATTTACTGTACTACTTTAAAAAAAAAGAAAATATCAGTATCGTGAGGTCACATACACACCCCCACAAAACCTTATTCTGCCATCTCACCAGATTTCCATATATTATCAAGAAGATTAAAAATGTGCTGACTCATAGTACAGTTACAAGAAATGATGTCACTCTGAGGTTTGCACAGCCCTCATGTCCCCCTTCTCCTATCTGTGTGTGTAATTTGCATGGAACATTCATGTTCACGCAGAGCAGATGTTCCTGTTCCTGCCAGCAAAATCAGGATGCCTTTTATAGCATGTGGGAAGTTATCTCCCACAGCTTCCTTTGCATGTGTAAGACTGTTTCAGTCCCTGAGGAAGGAATTCATTTGAGTTATGGCAGTGTGTCTGTACTGAATCAAGAGATTATAATAAGTTTAGTGACCCTTAGAAGACTCCTATATTATTTCCAAGAAGCTTTACATTAAAACAAAGTAACATCACAAAAATGAGGTCATCTTTCTTACAGCAACGTATGACTATAATCCTGGAAAATAGTTGAAAACCTCTCTGAATATTTGCTGAATTATTCCCCCTGAGTAATGTTACACAAGTTATATTCCTTTCTCCTGGTGTTGGACTTAGCCCCACAAAGGCACCTAAGTCCAACACTTAGATCCTCAAATAACCCAGTAAGCTACCACCTAAATGTATAGGCACCCAAATTCCTCATGTGCCTGACTTTCTGCTGGCAATGTCTCATGGCACCTAAGTTCCTGCTGCTGGGCATGTGCAAAATTGCTTAAAGCCCGATGCTGCTGAGCTGCTTCGCACCCTGCCTCATGCCTAAGTCAAAAACCAGGCACTTCCCCATCTGTGGGTCCAGATAGGCACTTTCAGACCATGTCTACTGGACTGGCCCTGGCACAAAAGACAGCCAGCAGTGACCAGTTGGGATTTTTTTGTGGCTGGCTGGTGTGTGGGTGTCCTAGAATGCCCAATAGTTTGGTGGTTAGAGTACTTACCCGGGATGTGGGAGACCTGTTTTCAAATTCCCATGCTGCCCAATTTGAGCAGAAACTTGGCTCCAGGTCTCCCATATTCCAGGTGCATACCCTGACCGCCAGACTGTTGGCTCTTCTGGAGTGAAGGGTGCTCAATCTCTCCCCGCTTGGAGCTGTTCCACTTGGTAGAAAATAATTAAATATTCAGTCAGAAAGAGCAAATTTACTCCACAGGCCGGTGTTCAAGTTCAAGTCCCTGCTCCAAACCAGGCACAGCAGGTATCTGCAAACAGGTCTCCCATGGCCCAGGTGAGTGCTCTAACCACTGAACTATTGGCGATAATGGGATAGGGTGGGTGACTGTCTCTATCTCTATTTTTTTTGTGAGAAAGGGCTTACCTGGCTTAGGTGCCCAACTCTAGAAGAAGCCTGAGTGGAGATAGACACCAAAAATACCTTCCCTCTCCTATAGGCTAGTTTAGACAACTCCTCATTCAACTTGGTCACATCTGTGAAACCCCTGTTTTAGCACTTAACTCTTCCCATGCATTGCACAGGAGCCTGGCCACCTAACTCAGCAGCAGGGCATCTAAAAGTTAGGTGTTGCAACACTCAGCACTGCCACACCTAGGTCCCTTCCAGGACTAAACTCTGGTAATTAAGTACAAGATCTTGGTCACACAGGTATAAAAACACTCTTGCACCTTGTGTGAACGTTCATGTTAATTATTAGCCATGTGCCAATGAGTAAAATTGTGTGGGAGAAAGTATAAGAAAACCCAAATGGGATAACTACTTAATTTTTCCTTAGAGGCCTCAAAAAGAGCTATAGAAAAGATCACGAAGGCTATGTCTACACTTACGGTGGCATGTAGAGTATGTAGCCTGCATGCCCCCCAGCACAGGTATAAACAGCAATGTAGTTGACAATGCACCGCTCAGGCAAGTAAAGACACACCAAAACATTAGGATATGTACCGTTCACGGCTCCCTACACGCACAAGTCGTCCCTTCCACGTCTACACTGCCAGAGGCTTTCTCCATTGCCTTCTCCCGGCTAGAGCTGTACAGTGTCACATGTAGCAGTGTAGAGATAGCCTGCTTTCTACTGAAGTGTGTAGCTATTCGTACCATATACACCACTGCCAGTGTAGACAAGGCCTAAAAGTAAAGTTATGCTTTTATGCACACATAGTGTAGCAGTAGCCTTTCTATATAAAGAATGCATGCAAGTGCCAGGACAATTAGAGCAAACCTGAGGCTTACTATGAAGCCATTTGATTAGGCTCCCAGTGGAAAGGCTCAGATACAGAGTACAAAAACTCTCTCCCCACTCACCCACATTTGCATCAAATCCTGTCATAGACCGGCTTAGTGATCTGAGGGCAACAAGTTCAGTTCCATGGAAGGGGATGGAGCAGAATGGATGTATACAGAACTGGTAAAGTGTTTGTGGAGGAAGTTGGGGGATTAGTTCACTGAGGTTTCCCAATTAACAGAAGAAGGAAGGAAGGGCTGAATGAAAGGGATGACGGGAGATAAATGGAGAGGGGAAGGGAAGGAGACTATCCTTACTCCCCCAGGGTGCCTAAGTTATCAACACAGAGTGCTCAGTTAGCACACACAGACTCCTACTCCATACCAAGCTGCACTACCTTATGAGCAGTAAACATCACATTAACATTTCTGCCTGCCATTAGTGGGGTACATGGACATGATGAGGCAGTCAGTTTGGCAACATTTTCTCAACTGGCCCTAGAAATGTCTGTTAATTTAAAATACACATATTGAAGAGATAAACACTGTTTTACAATAGTTGAATTTGAAACATGCTTAAAAAGTTATTCAGATAATTCCAGCATAAAAGATTATATAATACATCCAACTCACTCTCAAGTATGTATTAGCTAGAAATCAACAATATATGACATTCTTAATCTTAAAGAATGACTTATTACTATTTCCTTGTGTAGAAATGCAAATCAACCTACCCTGGCAGCAATCAGCAGAGCTATTTCTTTATATGATCAAGCACTGATGTGTTGCAGAAGACAGAGCCAAGAGCTGTTGTGCATTTCACTCACTCTCCACCCACACAGTCCCCATTTCCAAGAGGGCCAGAGGTTTACTCAGCTTAGTTCACCACTGTTCACTCAGAATTCTGTTCATATATGGCAGAGTAAAGAAGTTGCCCCCTGCACTCACACAGGTTTGAAACAGGAAGTGACCCAGCTTTTCAGCTGTACTCATTTAGTGATCTGATTACTGCATCAACATGGAGCTGTTTTTTTCCTGCTTACCCGCCAAAAGTATTTTCTGTTTGCATTCTTGGGAACTGTATCGTTGGTATAGATCTCTCCTACCAGGGGTCCAAAACGTGTTCCTTTTGGGATGTACTCTTTACTTACAACTCCAGTAACCTGCAAGGAGAAGAGCAAACGATCAGCTCATCTTCAATAGAAAACAAAAGTCACTCCTGTTCTTACTAAAAACCCCAAACCCAATATATTTTTGATGAGAGGTCAGCAAAGCAGAAATAAACTAACAGTCACATTGACATCTGATATGAAAACCTCTGTCAATTTACAGTTTCTTGCTGAAAAATATGGAGGCCAGTAGTGAATAGAGTTTCAGGTGCATAAATAATGAAAAACTGCCTTATGGAAATTTGTCTGTATTTGTAAGCAGAAACAGAAAGAATCACTGAAAGCAATTATTTCTCTTAAAACAAGAGGGTCAGGCCTTTCAGAGTTAAGAAAAAATCAGCAAGTTAAAGAATTCTAACCTACTGATATTAATACCACTCCCAACCATTTACAGATGTAGCTTTTCTTATCAAAGATGAATGTCAAAATTCTAGTCTCAGAAACCAATAATATTCAATAGTAAGCACTTCAATGTGCTGAAACCACCTCTCTCTTGTAGTTTTCTAGTAACATTGGTTCAGTGCAGTCTCTATTTCTAGACAAAAATGAACACCTTTTATTGCTCTGGTACCTTGCTGAATGGCTGAAAACACATACAAAACCTACAACTCTTACATTACCATACAATGAAAATCAACAAACAATATGAACTGACTTTGGGAAAGTGTACTCACAGATTACTGTCTTTAAAAGAGACAGAGGTTCCTGTAATATGTGTTACGTGGGTCTGGTCAAGGAAGTGTAGGTTTTTGGTGAAAATGCTGTGCTGTACCAAGTTTAAGATACATATACTAGCTGTTCAGCTTCCTCCTTGACAGTAATTATACTAAAAAAGTCACTGACCACAAATCAGGAAGCAATTCATCACTATTCAGAAGAACGTGCCTTTGAGTAACCCTTTACAACACACTGCTGAGTTCTTGGTTTTGTCCTTCCCTGTTCTCCACAAGTCCTCTGAATTATTGTGTATTTAAACAATGTGTTATAAGCAGAATAATTTTGTAAACCAAAAAAATCAGGACTTTGCAAGACTGCTTAAGAAGCAGGGAGGGGAAATAAACAGGCTGTTGGTTTGGTAACCTTACTGAACTTTCATAGGAAAGCCAATTAAACATATTCCTCTCATACACCTCACTAGGTAATAATTCTCATGATGCCAGCTGAACTCATGAAACCATAGAACTACAGCAGAGTCTTGCTGATTGGCACTAATAATTGGATTGTTGATTCCTTAATTCTGCAAATTCACAAATAAACAAACACAGTTAACAAAATAAATGAAGGATTATCACAATTATGTACTTTGTTCATCTGAGTAAGCATTTAGGTTTACTTGAAGCACTCCATAATGCTCTAGCAAATGTTCTGCATTGTACATGGTATTTTGTAAAAGTAACTATGCCTTGTAACATGAAACCCAACCACAGTTTCTGCTGTTAAATCTTTGCTGGAAAATGGGGCTATGCTTGTTTTGTGCGTGTGTGTGCATTATTGGTTTGTGTATTAGTGAAATGAGAATTAGTAAGGCTCTGTTGAACATTGTCTATGGATAAATATTCCAAAGACAGCTCATCTGACTTCTTGACTGGAAATGCAGACAAATAATTAACTCTTAGCAAAGTTTTATGTGAAATGGGAAACAGAAATGAACAAGAAATACTGAGGAATCAAGCATATAGTCCATTGGGAAGTGGACTGGTGATTATGTGGTAGATGGTAATGCTGTCTTGCAAGTGTTTTGCATGTGTTTTAGCGTGCGCATGCACACACACACACATATTTGTGCATCTGGACTGGAGAGAGAGAGAGAGAGAGAGAGAAAAAGGGACTTCCAGAAATTTTCCTACACCTACCACAAGTTGAAACATGTTCAGTGGCCCAGTTTTATTTTTATCCTTCTTGTACATTTCTCGTAGAGAGCTGAAAAAGGCAGATGTTCTTTCTCATCTTCCCCATCTACCTTCATTTACATCCATCTGCCCTTTCTAGAAAAGTTCATAGCAGTTTAACTGTAAAGTATATTTTAGCTCTTTCACAGTTTTAAAATGTCTTGGTCTTAATTAAAATATCTAATGAAATTCTCAGAATGTCTAGAAATCACTATTGCTTGAACTAGTCAACTTGAAACATTTACTATATTGGCTTCTCTGACACAGCAGATTCTTTTTTTATATGTACTATATACAGCATTTGATTCTTTCCCAATATATAAAACATTAATATGATTTATCATCCAATAATTAATGGAAGATACTTTAGCATCATATATTTTAGAAGTGTGTGTGCATACATGTGTTGTTTTTTTTAAACTATCAGACTAAACTTGCTCATCTACTTTTTGCCACAAGTGGTTTCTGATCAGAGTGTATAGTATAAATTATGTCTCTAAAGGCTCAACTGTTATGAACAAGTAGCATTAAACTCAAAATCACAAGCCAGGAGAGGAACATTGATGACCCTAAGACAACTCTGGGTTCTAGATCTCATGCCAGACAGGAGGCTGGTCCTGTGCCATAATCAAGATCAAAGGGACTCTTGCCATGCCATAGTGTAGTGTCGTTTAGTTATTGTATTTTGTTGTTTGTTGGTAATCAAGGTTGCCAACGACTGTAAACAAATCAGAAAAAATGCTACAGATCAAAAGCAGAAAGGAAGTTGGGCCTTTGTTGCCAAAAACAGAGACAGAGCAAACATTTCAAACTTCTGTCCACAAGGTGTCCTTCAGCACACTCCTTGTGAACTGTGAGGATACTGTCTGAAGCTATCACATCTTGTGGATGTACAGGAGTCTGATAACGAGCTCTCCTCTCACAAGTAAGCTACTACTAAAAATGGTAAGGATTTAAGGATTTTAAAAAAATCTTTGGATCTAACATTTAAAACTTTGCAACCAAACAAAAATCTGTTTTCAAAATGTTTTTTGAAATAATGTTTCTCTCTTTTAAAGCTATAGACACTTCAGATCTCTTAATACTGCCACAAACACTTATCATTAATTCCATGATCAGAAAAACAATATTTCTACAATAAAAAACAGTTTCTCATGTTAGACTAGGGTGACCAGATAGCAAGTGTGAAAAATTGAGACAGGGGGTGAGGGGTAATAGGAGCCTATATAAGAAAAAGCCCCCAAAATCGGGACTGTCCCTATAAAATCAGGACATCTGGTCCCCCTATGTTAGACTCATGATTTGAAATATCTTCTATGTGATGTATATAAGCTATGCTCCTCACTAAAGTAAGTTAAGACACTTTCACTCCACTTAGTATGTGTGATAGGATGAACAAAATGGTTGCGTGCTAAGATAACCAGGTGCCAGCATTTAGAAGAGCAGACAGCTGCCTCCTTGCAAACAACAAGCTGCATAATCTTCAATGGCCCTGTCCGATATTGTCTGCAAGGAAAGCACTGCTATGTTTTGATTGGTGCATTATATGTAGATGTTAAATAATTGCTTTTTATACTCTGCTTGAACTCAAGTTTGTTCAAAAGGCCATTTAAATGACAGTGTTCACCTAACCCAGGAAGGAAACACCCTTGGAACTGACCAGGGTCCTAATGAATTACTGCTGGGGCAGGCTGCTGTATGCCTTCTATAAACACATCAGTGAGAAGTTGAAAAGCGTCAACACTTTCATGCTTCATCTACCCCCACAGAAGCCATTCCACTAGATACTTTATGGGCAGCACCGACCGCCCTGCCATTTCAGCATATCCATCTTTGTCAATGGACTGGGTCACAGAGCACATCCTGACAAGTCATGGCTCCCAGACAAAAAACAGTATTCCTTAGAGTCTCATTTTGATATTTTAAAAAAACCGAGGAGCATTTACACTCCTTTGTTTGGGACAGGGGCAGTGAGTTAACCAATAACACATATTAGTTGTGAGAAAAGGGGATGCTCTTAAATAAATCTGATAAACTGTATGTTTTTTTCACCCCTGGTTCAATTTATTACAGCATATTTTCATAATAACTGTAAATGTAAATCTGGAATGGTGGTTTGGTTAGCATTTTGTTTTGAAACATACAAACATTTTTATTAAATTGACTGGAAGAAAACTGCAGCTGAACCAAGACCTTCAACTTGTGATTTATTTTTTAAAATGGTAAAGTGAGAGGAAATGCTTTCTGATTATATCCTCCTTAATTATCTAAGATAGAAATAAAACTCAGCTTCAGTGAATTATCTGTAAAAGGGCAAGTGCATGAGGTTAGCAAGGTGTATATTTAAAGCAGTCTATAATAGACTTGGTCAAAACAGCTCGGAATCGAGTACTAATCCCTTTGAAGAGTAGCCTTATTATAGAAAGTACTGCATTAAGGATCTTATGCTACAGGTAATGGGTTTTGTAAACTCCTCATAATTTATCCTTTTCCGGATTCAGTAAAAACAGGATAAATGGTGTGTTGATGGTCCCAACCTTGTAACTGATATTTTATACTAAGAAGTGTGGGGGTGAGGGGAGAGTATTAAGAAGATTGAGGCAGAAGGAAATTTCCTGAAAAACTGTTTTAAAATTGTTATCTTAAAAAGATTAGTCACATGTAAAATATTGCAAAGTATATCACTTTATTCTTCATTAATTGCTAAAGTGGAGAAAAGAGCTAACTGCCACATAAAAATATACAGCTGTCTTCATGTAAATCCAACAACTCCAAATGTTAAGACTAGAAGAAATTCATTTATAAAAAGATACTGATGTATATCGTGAGTTCATAGTGAAAAACGTGTCCTTCAAAAAAAAAAAATTTTCCCTGGGCAAGGTCCAAGAATAAACAAAAGTATGATGTGTCATGGAATCTCTTGCCATTTCAATAAAAGTCTTTAAGGAGGAATTACTGAATTAGCAGAGCTACGAGATGCATGAAAAGGAAAAATAACCCACAAAAAACAAACCCCTCCCCCACCCCACAAATAAATTAACCAAACAACCCAAAACAAACAAACAAAAACCCCCACCCAAGTCTGCACATATGTAGTATTCCTAGTCCCTTAGGACATAGGTTACAAAATACAGATCTGATCAGGAGAGCTTTAATATTTCATAAACCACATACTGTATGTTTTTGTCAATAAATTGGCTCAGTGCTCACATCTTTCCTCAAGATAAAGATGCAATCTTTTCCCAAAGTTAACAGTGAAGACAACTCAGTCGCAAAATCCATAGGTCCATGTTCACATGCACGTGCGTGCACACCCCCTCTGCCCCCCAATTCTTACCTCCACCCTTTCCAAATCAGCAATAACTTTTAGAGTCATTAGAGTTACACTGATGTGGCACCTCGGAGTAAGATCAGAATCAAGCTCCCTTTATCTTCCCTTCTCCCTCCCCTTATAAGGATCCGCTCCTTCAAACACTTATGCACATAAACCAGGTTACTAAAATAGAGGGCAGAAGAGCAAAACAAAGCCTTAAAATCAGTCGGAAAAATAAATGTTTAGAGCCAAATTAATAAAAGATACTGTGATGAAAGTGACCGATGCGATCTGCAACTATTTCACTATGTTGACAAGTGACTAGTGGATCGCAAGCCTATAAATGAAGTACTATAGCTTTAATAGAAGGGATAATCAGATTGGCTCTTTCATTCAGAGCTGCGGAATAAAAGGAGAGGAATCAAAAGTTCCTTTTGTTTCTTACTCTATGTGCTGCTCAGCACAAGCCAAGTACAATGGGGAACTTTGGTAAACAAAAAAAGCAAGTTCTGTATTCAGACCCCCTCTAGTAAAAGGATCCCAACTGGACATATTTTATAAGAGAGAATTGGAAAAACTTTTCAACAACTTAAAAAAAAATTAAAACAATCCCAGATTGCATATTCATGTCAGCAACCCAGAATGAATACGGAAATGTGTTAATCACAGAGTTACAGCTTCATCTCCCAAACCACAAAAATATTTAACTAAAGAAAAAACCACAAACAAGAGTAATTTTTGTTTTTTGCTTTTTTGGTTTTTTAAGCTTCTTTTCCCCCCTTCAGATTTCTAGAAGATAACCTTTCTCCCTCCCACTTGATGTTTAGCTTTAACCTCTTGCCAAACCTAGTCTACCCTGTAGGGCCAAATTCTGCTGCATCACTTTATTTCAGTTGAGGATCTGGCCCTATTTCCATACACAGGATTAAACAAGCGAATGTATCTCCATGGTACTTGTTTTGGGAGGACACGTTTGATAGTTAGACAAGAATGAATTTATGTCCCTTTTTAGCTCTGTGGTCAGTATATTTAGCCATAGTAGTAACACAGGTAATAGCTGCTCCACCACAAATTGCAGGACAAGGAGAAATTAAGGGTTGTCCCTAGGATTATTACCCTGTTGAACATCACACCTAGCTATAATAGCTAGTGTATATGTAGTAAACACACGACCAATTGCTCATCCAGGCTCATTTTTTTCCAGCCCTTCTGAAACAACAATAACAAAAAAGAATGTACCCACTCCAGAGATAAGGATACTTGCATGTCTAGCTACAAATAAAGGTATTGCCCCAGATAAACAATAGTTAATTTAAGGCATGCAGACACAGCACAGTATGACGTGAATCTTGCAATAGTTTTACCAACACTTCATTAATAGGTAGAGTTTTGAGAATTTAGGAAGTTGCAAATAAAACAAGTTCATTAAAAGAATAAAAGCAATTTCATAAAAGAAGAGACAAATGATTAAACACATTTCCAGGAATTATATTTTTTCCCTTTTCAAAGCCATTGTACAATTGAGGCACTTTAATCTCTAGGCCAGAGGCAATGAATGGACTGGCCAACAGCAGTCTAGAAACTGGGACACAGGACGACCCACACTTTAAACGTGCTTATGCAGTTGCCTGAAGATTTAACTGTTTGCTAATTGGTACAGAACCAATTTTAGGGATGTGTGACTTAGCCATGGAAGTGTTAAGTGATGAATTATTTGTTTGCAGTTCCTTAAAGAATTATAAGGATTTGTCTAAAATGCCAGTGACATTTTTTTAAGGTGATTTGAGAGTGGAAGCGTAATGAACCAGTCACTTTCCAAAGCACTGTGATTTGGCTGTCGGGCTCCAACCTTTCCCAGCAGACGGCTTCTTACCTCTTTGCAGTTTGATGGATATTTGAAAGTCAAGTTCCTTGGCAAGGATGCCTCTGCCTGAGTTACGGTACTTCCATCATCACTGGGATCCCAGGGGTGATCATTTACAATGTATGTGCACTTCTCTTCAAAATCAGCCTCTGTCCACAGAGTCATGTCAGCATCCTCCATGTCCATTTTCATTGCCCACTCCGTCCCTTTCACCAGTGTTTGGGAACTCACAACGTCCGAGCTACACTGTGTGGCAGCCTGGAAAAGAAGAAAAAAATTCTTTTAATCCTCATTGTCCTTCAGTTTCTGTGGTTTCCTTTGAGACAGTGTGACTAATACAGCAGTCTGTGGCACTTTAAAAGCGTATGCAGTATAGTTGGTACAGTTGAGTAATAGCCAAAAAAAAAGGCAGCATAAAACTATATTGCCTTTACTGAAGTAATGTCTTAAAATGCTAGCCTTGGTAATAATAATAATAATTAATAATAATAATAATAAGGGAACCAAAAGAATGGGGGGAATTCCCTACAATCAGCATCTGCATTACCTTTCTCAGATCCTTTTCCTAACACTTCACAGCAGAAATTCTGCAAGGCTAATACTGTGCCCAAGAATATCTGGGGTCATGGCCGCACGACCACTCAGTGCCTGTGGAAAAGCTGCCTCAGAAAAAGTGTCACAAACAAGGAGAGGAAGAGGAAGGAGCTGCTGTCTGCGTCTGAGCGAAGCTAAAAATGGAAAGCGCATGTTGGAAGAGCGGAACCCAGCCTAGCCTTTTCCAAATGGAGGAGCCTGAACTTTCCCACCGGCTTCCAACACATAAACAACTCTCAAAACAACCTGGCTCCCTTCTGACGTCCTCTTATCCTTTGGCATGGAAGGCTGAAAAAGCCGACATCCTGCCAACAGCGTTGCAGCAACAGCTTTTCACAAGTCACTGGAATACATTCACTTGGACCAAAAAGAAAAAAAAAAGTCCTTATGTTTCTTTGTCTTGATGATATCTCACAGAATTATATACTTAAGGCACTAGATAGAATCCTTGTGAGAAAATTCCATCAAGTTCTTGACTGCCTATTTCTATTTAGGACAGACACAATATCAAATTGTCAGATAGGTATTACAACATCATCTTTCTGCAAGATAAGTAGAACTAAAGAATGCAGTCACTGTTTAAACTGGTAGTTGTAAATGGTTTTCAAAGCCAGGATCAAAAAATCATTTTTCCTTTAAAAATATTCAACCATTATGGAATTTCCTCTGTTCACTCCTCTACCTCCCTCTCCCGACTCCAAAATAAAAAAAATAGATTACAAGATAAAAAGAAACATTTTTGGGGGGGAAAGGATAGAGAACTTATCCCTGTCAATCTCGGACTCTTAGTTAAAATAAAACATCCAGTAACCACACCAAGACTTTCTTTCTGGATAATGTAGATCCAATTCAAAAAATGTTCTACACAAAGTTTACCCCATTTATGCTGCATCACAACATTTAATTTTTGACATAGTTTTACAATAATGCCTCCCACTAGCTTTATAGGGTGGAAGAAACCGGTTCTTTACATTTTGGTCTAATTTATAGCCAAATCAAATCATCAGCTAAATATTTACTGACTGTGAATATCAAGATGAAAATAAAGACTAATATTGAAACTCCAGTGAACTGACAGTTACATCGAGAAATAAAAGGGTTAATATCTGGCTTTTCCGAATCAACAGAAAAGGCTAACAAGAAACATTTGCTATATATTCTAAGTGTTTAGATTAATATATTGATTAACACAGCACTAAAAGGTCAATAATAGATCCAGGGGGAAAAAAGGAATCAAGTTCCTTACCAAGGTAGAGTCCACAAATGTTTCCAAACAGAAGCTCCACGTTTAAGATAAGTCTCGCTCATATCTACCGAGTAAACATTTCTTCTTCCTTCCACTGGGTATGTTAGAGTAAGACTGACTCACACCTAGAGAGTTAACTCCTTTTGCTTGCGCCTCTCTCTTTTTCTGTCAGACAGGTGCTGCTACACTTACTGCTTTTGCCTCTCAGAAACACTGGAGGGCTGAGTGTGTTACAATACTTTCAGTCTCAGTGTTAACTAAGCAGCCTGTTCCTTTCCCCTCCCTGTTTTAAGCCACTCATTTGATTTACTCACAGTCACGGCTGCCAAAGCAGGGGGTGGGGCTATACCTGTAACTCATACGGAGATTAGCCAAGGGGAATTTTTTTCTTTCTGACAACAGAGTTTTTTTTCCACAGAGTTTTTCCTCTTACTACATATGGATATTAGCATTCCCTTGGAGCCAGCCTTACTTCCACCTGAAGCACACATATGACTTAAGTATTATTATGGCTCTCTTATCGAGTGTCTACTAGAAATCTACCCCACTATTTTGAACTGTGAGGTCTGAAGGACACAGCTAATTTTCCCATTAATTAAAAAAAGAGGTGCCATTAAACTAGCAATGGCTAGTCCTTTCCAAGTTAAAGTCCTTTCCAAGTTAGAGAATATAAAAATATCATTTAAAGCTTCCAACAAATAAATCTAAACAACTGTGGTATTTTATTTGATACAATTCAGGAGTCTCAGGATTTAAATGATTTCTTCCAAAACACGAGGGCTCCAAGTTAATTCTATGTTTAAATCTGTTTACATTGATATTTAGTAAGGAAGTTAGGAAAAATACATCAATTTAAAAAAAGATAGCAGCTTCCTCCACTCTAAGTAATAAATGGGGAAGCTTATTAATAAGTACCTACAAAACAACACATAGCAAAAAAACATTCGTACACCAAAGTTTAAGTACATATGTAAAAAAATTCAGCACTAAACTTGTATTAGAAAGTATTCAACCGGAGTGTGCTGCTAGTGGAAGAAGGATTGGTATAGTCATTAGTGGGCCCTGAGCCCTTGTCAATTTTTTCCTTCTCTCCAAGTCAGTGTGTGACTGAAGGAAGGACATCCTGTGATGATGGCATACAATGTCCTGTTTGTTTATTATTAAGAGCATTCCTGCTTCTCATTACAAAACAACCAGATGCCTTACTTCCTTCAAGTGGTCCTGTCTCTTCAGTGAGGAATCCTCCAGATTGGAGAAACAATGATGCACAATTCCATTTATAGTCAGCCACCCTATTACAAACACCAGTTGGCTCACTGAAGGGCAAGTCTCCTACTTTTCCTTCTTGCCTCACATCTGCAGACATATTTATAATTTCTTTCCTCTTACTAAGGATGCAGCATGTTTTACTTCCCCCTCCCCCCCCACAAACATGTGTTTATATGTTTAGGCCTATGCGGATGTTTCATATTTCTTTTCAGAAAAATACTATTTTGTGAAATCAGATGGCTAGCTCTCTCAAGTGTGTACACACCTCCCTCTCACCCTCAGCTCATGCCTCAGTTCTGCTGATAAAAAGAAGAGTGGAAAGGATTATCTGCCTCCCTAGGTTTTGCAACGCTGAGAATAGTATATCTGTGTAAAGACCTTCCGCATGTTCTAATGCAGAAGGGCTCATGCCACTGGATGTAAATAGGGCAACTTCTGCAAGCGAGTGTCCTGGCTTAACTGCTACCAGTGTGTAATTCCACAAGAAAGTGGCAAGGGCACTGGTGCTGATGGGTATAAAAGTAATTGGATATATAGGGTATAACCAAGGCACATCCAAAATGAGGTCTAGGAAAGCTCTGAAATAGGAAGAGGAGAAATCCGGCCTACTTGATTGGGTTAATTAACTGATGCTGAGTCACACCATATAGAGCAGAAAAACAATGTAGTCATACTGAAGTGGTTCTTTTGCACACGCACACACACGCACAGAAAATAGTCTCACTCTGAGATGCAGATGTTTCAGTGTTTTCACTTCCGTATCAGCATAAAAAAACCCTGTGTGTGTTCCAAGGTAACCCACACACAATTCAAGGGCTGATCAACTTAAAGTAAAAGAAAACTGGGGACAGGTAAGTCTGTCTCAAGGAAATGAGGCTACTTTTTCAGTGAGGAAGAGGAAGAAGAGAGATTGAATCAAACCAAATATTTATTTGGATGATAGGAGGATGCCACCAATCCAACTCAGTTTTAATCCATCTTCAGAGATGATGGAGCAAGCTGGAATTTATGGAGCGTACGCACTTCAAATAGTTTTGTGGCACTCAGCAAAGCAACCCTGAAATTAGCTCCAGGTGTTTTAGCAGAGCTAAGAAAGGCCTGAGAGCAGAACTACAGTAGTTTAGGAGATGGGATTTCACTTTCATGTAGGTCTTGTTCTAATGATCGGGAATAAAACTAAATAAGCTTCTCATGTTAAGGAAAGCAGAGATGGACATAAAGACAAACAGTAAAGATTCTGTATTAAAGTAGCAAGCATGAGGAAACTTTACCATGGAAAAAAAAAATAAGACACTGACCTTCTGACCTTCCTCCCTACAGAGACACATAAAAAGACATCTTACTCGACTGGCAGTTTGCTGCTTTTGTATAGAAATCGTTCATAGCAGTAGCTGCTGCTATTGTCTGGAATTTGCAATCTCAAAATGTTCATTTCAAAAAGAACATTTTTAGTCATTTTTTCATTTTTTCCCCTCTCGCTCATAGAAAACCTCAATTACCTTATTAATCAGCATTTCTCAGGCAGATCTCTCTTGCAGCAGCAGCTCTCAGCCTGGCAACAAATCATGAATGGCCCTAACAGCTCTGATCTCAGAAATCCCCATCCATTTCCTTTGATGCTATCACCACTTCAGCTCAACAACAAACTGATGCTACTCAGCTTCAGCTGCTGCGTTATTTTCTCTATGCCTGTGAGATTGTGTAAGTACAGAGGTAAGAAGGAGGGAG
Organism: Chelydra serpentina; assembly: GCA_037349315.1. Lineage (NCBI taxonomy): Eukaryota > Metazoa > Chordata > Testudines > Chelydridae > Chelydra > Chelydra serpentina. The sequence goes on from JBAIAC010000010.1 coordinate 55,750,513, forward strand.
GGAGGGGAGAATGAGTCCGAGAAGCTGGCTCCAGTGGAATAAACTTCTTTAGAAAGTTGGAGGGGAGATAAAAATGCACACAAGAGATTAAAGCACAGACTCATTTTCACATCTTCCCCTTCCTTACCCAAACAAGGTCAGGGGCAGATTGACCACATCAATAGTAATAACCAGACCCAACCCCATTCCCCACTTCCTGTATAGAGATATCTTCACACCCGGTAAATATTTGGGCACCAACTGTGGTCATTATTACTCTGAAGAAAATAACTGGGGTCTTTGGACCACTACACATTTCTTAGAAGTTGCTTTAGAAGTAAGGCCCAAAGAAGGATTTTTTTCCATATTCAAGTTGCTTTTCCTCTTAGTTTTCCCACTCTGTTTTACCTGCATTTTTGAAAACCTGACCAGAAGCTGATACAAAGAAAAGAGAAGTGGTCACCATGCAGTGAAATTTGCAATCGTTAAAATTAAAACCTGGTGCTCACACTGCATACTGTCCCGACCTTGCAGAAGCACACTTATAGGCTTCAAATATGATCTAAAAGAGGCTCTTTCTATGTCCTAGACTACTTCAGTCTGATGCTGCCTGCAAGGAGAGAAATTAAATTTCATTTAAATCTACATGGAGTGTTTTTTCCAGGAAGTTTAGGGTGGTGTGTATTGTAGCTGGGAGGCTTTTGAATTAATATATACAGCTTTCAGGGATGGCCTTTAATTACAGAGCACCTTGGTCATTGCCTTGTAAGGCTTCCAAATTCCTTCCCCTTTATTTCTGACTCTGCAGTGCAATAGCAAGAGAAGCACTATTGGGTATGCTCTCAGTTATAGCTTGGTGCAAGATTGACTCTCTCTCTCTTTATTTCAGTGTTCTTCCACCTGTTTTAAAAAATCCCCCTTTAAAAAAAAACAAATTAAAATATTTTATTACTTTTTGTTCTCACTTGGGCTTAATTAAAACCAAATATTGTGCAGATTACTTAGGATCAAGTCAAAACAATCCTCATCAACCACTTATGGGAAAAGGTCCCTCTCTTGAAGCAGAAAGAAGCCAGAATCAATGCCTCAGAGACCTTCAGGGGGGAGGGGGGGGAAGATCAGTCTGAATGGGGCTAACTTTGTACATCTCTTTCCTAGTGGAGGGCAAGAATTAGCTGTGAAAGGCATCCCCTTTGTGTCTGTTTGGTGTGGGTGCACTGGAAGGGAAAGAAGATGGGCTGGAAGTGGCTATCCCGTTCTAGTTTTCCCTTCTGCAGACTAGGGTGAGGGTGTTGGAGAAGAAATCTCAGGAGAGACCATGCCATATGACTTCTCTTTTAGTTTTAGGGTGGGGAGAGGGAAATAGAGTTCTGGGTGTGAGGGAGAGAAGGAGGAGAAAAAGGATTGAATGAAAGGACCCACCTCCATATCCCATAAGGGAGGAAAGATGTATCACAGAGGAGGCATCATACATGTGGGAGCTTCTCAGAGGGAGCACATATACTGGGGGATGACTGTCTTGGGAGAGTAGGCATAAGGCATATATTAAACCCAGCAAGGCTTTTTTTCTAACTTTAAGCTTATGATTTTTTTCAGGATCCATCCCACACAGCTCCCAGAAAGTAAGTAAGAGTGACTTGAACCAAAATGTGGCAGCCCCTAGTTTTCCTTCCTGCTCAATTTTGGTTTTATTTAAACTAGTGCTTAGGCAGCCAGATACTGTGGGGACAGATACATTAGAGAAAAGGAGTTAGATCCATTCTTCTTGCAGTGAATGGAGCTATGCTAGTTTATACCAGCTGTGGATCTGGCCCACAGAGTGAGTTTCAAAACAGGTTAACAAAAAATACACCCCATAAAGGAGCTTAACGTAGAAATAAATTCATTTATGGCCGAAGGGATCTGAAGTTGCAACTATACGCTTAACATTGAATGGCAACAAGGGTTCTGAAAAAGATGGACTTTCACTTGCTATTCACTATAAAGCATATAGTTGCCTCTTCATATCCAACAGTGGTAAAGTTACAGTCTTTTAATTCTTGTGTACTTGATGTGTGCAGGGTGGGGAGGGAAGAAGAATTAAACACAACAAATAGTTGACACCTTATCCTTCTTTAAATGTTGTAATGTTTACTTTGCAAAACCCAGGAAAGCTTTTAGAATAGAGAGAGCAGAGAGACTCTTAAGCCATGTGTCCTTGCTTATCTGCTCTTTATCAACAGGCTATTGTTTCCTGATGGGACTTTTCGAAGTAGGTAGAACAAGGGGGTTAATGTTCAATAGGTATCTCTCAGTTCCCCTAAAGGAATACTGCTGCTGACAGAACAGCAACACTGGGCTCTCAGCTATTTCCTGCAGAATTCAACAAATCAAAGAGAAAAACCAAGGGCTGAAGCTTTTTTTTAAAAAAAACAACAACTAGTTTTAAAGAAAGACATTGTCCTTAGGAGAGATAATCCCACAATAGAGTCCATTAGAGGTATTAAGGCATTGGCTGCGGCCTGATCTACAAGAAGGGCTCTGTCCTGACAATAGACAATTAAAGCCGATAAATCTGCACTACTTGTTGCTGTTCTAATTCCTCGTAATTGTATGCTACTTGTCCCTGCCTCCTGCGCACAGGGATGAAGCATGCTTCTTTAATCTCCAGAGTACCTGACCTAGTTCCTATGTGGTCTTTTCAGGACTTGTTTTCTTCCCATCTGGACCTCTTTCCTCCTCCTCCTCCGCTTCCCCTCCTCTAAACACTGAGGAGGGTTACTGTGGAGGGCAAGGAAAACATCAGAACACAGCAGCCAGATCAATAATTCTGAAGCTCCAGACAATGCACTAATCTGCAATAACAGCTAATCATGCTCAATTTGGCACACCCATGATTAAACTCTACTTTTCATTAGGTTCAACAAGCGGAGCAGACGCACACTGACAATTCAAATCACCATATCAATCTTAGCTGCCAAACTTGTGGGTATTTATGTGGGCTTCAGAGATGCTCTTTGTATCTAGTATCTTGCTTATTTTGTTGTCATTACCAGACTGAATGTCTTGCCTAGTTTATTCTTTTCCTCTGAAATAATAGATGGTACAACTCCTGTCTAAGGTCAGACTATGTGATGAGAATGGTCCTTTCACAGTGTTGCCAACTCTCACAATTTAATCATGAGTCTCGTGATATTTGGCATTTTGTTTAAAGCCCCATGTCATGTTATTACATGAGACTCTTAGATATTTTTTTAAGTATGCCTCTAGCCCTCCTGTGGCGGAGCAACGTTTGAAAATGTGAATGCTAATGACTCAAAGAGGAATGTTGAAAGTAGGGTGACCAGACAGCAAGTGTGAAAAATCGGGACAGGGGGTGGGGGTGGGGGTGGGGGGGTAATAGGAGCCTATATAAGAAAAAGACCCCAAAATAGGGACTGTCCCTATAAAATCGGGACAGCTGGTCACTCTAGTTGAGAGACCCCACATAAACGCAAAACAAAACAAAACCAGCCCTCATGAGTTTTCAGACAATCTCATGAGTTCTTTTTTAGGCCCTGACATGGTTTTTGAACACTCAAAAGTTGGCAATATTATTTCTGTCTTTAGAACATTCGAAGTTAGCATCCCTTAAAATCATTTTTATAATGATCTTTCACTCACCCACACAGAGCTGGTTTCTGCCCCACAACAATTTCATCTGGTAAAATATCCAGCAGATCCTCTCTCCTAACCTCTTCACAAACTGCCCTGACTCAAGAGTTTTCCACACTCTGTATGTAAAATATAACGCTAAATTCCAGAACTTTTAGAGGCCGACCTCACACACTCAGGGGTCTCTGTCTGTTTAACTTTAGCTTATCGTCCTTGTATTAATGCGAGTAAGTGTTAAAACTGGAGTCTAGGTTACCCTTTACAAAACAAAACAAAACCTAGAGTGTGGATTGTATCAGCTGAATGCAGGAAACAGCTACTCCATTAATATTAATTAATTCCTAAAGCATTTGGAGCCAACTTGAAATAAGTCGGTAGAGTCCCTCTCCTGACAGCCCTTCCTTAGGCAACTTCTACTTTTAAGATGCTGATGCTTTCCCTTTTGCTTGTAATCTTATACCTAGTTCAAATCATATCAGAGGCCCCCACAAAGTAATTTATGTCATCCTAAACAAACAAAGCCTTTGAGATTGCAGTTTAGGATATTGCACAGGTCCACTCAGTTTTTCATTTTAGCATATGTAGCTGTAACAACAAACAAAACACCCCACCAAAAAGTGGGACAGCAGCAGATTGCAATACAGAAAGCTCTCAATCTTTTGTTGCCCTGTGCAATAACAATTGGGCTTTGGAAAGAAAGATGACAGACTCTTCTTATGGAGTCTAAATCAGTCCTTACACTAGGGATCCGCCAACTGCTAGAATGGAAACAAAATATTACAGATAATTCACTTTTCATGATAAAGCATAAACAGGCAGGCATGCAGCACCCAGCAGGGGCTCAACTGATAAAACTGTGTCAAACACAAGCCATTTGTCAACCAGGGAGGGAAGGGAGCAAGCTGAAAGATGGACTCAGGAAATAGATTTATCTGATGCAACACATTAACTAGTATAAATACTAAGGAAAAGTAAACACATTTGCCCACCAGTATCTCCAGCAAGCAAAAAAAAAGCCTCTGAGTTCCAAACCTACTCGAGCCACCCAACCACTAAACTGTCATAGCTGCAACAGTAGCATTTTCTTCTCCTGTATTATTATAATACCATTTAATTCATGTCACTTAAAGGAGTTTATTAAAAGCATACATTATGATTAAACAAAACAAGAGGGTGACTCCTCTTCTGTTCTAGTCTCCTCCCTTCACCCAATAATGCCGCCTGGCAGCAAACAAGTACGGTAACATACCCTAAGAACAACATATAATTGTTATACAATAGTTTACTTACAGTTTTGCTCACTGGGTCAGCCTTATCAGATACAGTGCTTTTACCCATGAAGGCCCCAGGGGAAAAAGTAGTCCTACAATACTATTCAAGCATATTTCAGAACTCCTAACAGTGTAATACACGACATTCAAACTATATCATACAATATCAAGCACTACAGACTTTTCATTATAACTCATTCTAAACAATTACAATTATTTAATTAAGTGTCTCTTTGCTACCGTAACGGTGATAAGGAAAAATGGCTAAAGGAAATATGTAATGCCAATATAGATCAATAGCTACATATAAATCAAACTAACCCCAACAACTCAGTAATATCAAGAGTTAATATCACAGCACATCATTTAACAGGCCTTTCTAACACGAAACTAATCATGAAACTAAGAAACTAACATTAAAATAGGTAGTCATAATGCTACACGCTATTAGTTAACGCACAAAGACAAATACAGCACATTTCCTTGTTTCGCAGTACCTCCATGTATCTACCTGGAACAGGTTCCCAGTCTCCAGTTCGTACATCCCAGGATTTTAGTCCCTATGGAATGTCTGTCACTCACGCACATGCACACCCACATACACACCACACCCGCGCTCTCACTCTCGCACACGCATTCTCATCTAGCCCTCCCTGAAACAGCTCCTAGGACTTTAGAATTTCCTCTTGCTAGCAGATTTCCCCTCCCCTTCACATCTACTCCACCCCATGCAGTAATTAGGCTTAGCAAGAGCAATTACCAAAACAAACTCCTCTCATCCCGGTGGCCTGATAATTCTGATTGTCATAATGTTTTAAGATTTGCAAGACGGTTTAAAATGAAGGTAAATTAAAACATTGTACAATACCCTTTTGGCACCTAATTGCCCCCATTGTTTTATATGAACAATAGGTCTTATTCCATACTTAAAAATATCTACTCTGAACTTAGAGCTTAAAGATGCCTTTGTTGGCTCAACTGTCTTATACTATTCTTTTCACTGATATATTAGTGTACAGTTGCTTGACTATTATGCACACTAATACACATATGCTACATATCATTTTTTTCTGTATTGAACTGCATTTTCTGTACTGAACAAGAATATAATGTGAGATGTAAAATATGGGTTGCAGTTTGAGTAGCTGTCCGTTTCCCTACTTGTTGATCTATGGCACAGCACTGATGGCTAATGCCTCAAAAATTGTTGTGCTGAGTTTGCACCTGCTTTCTATTCACTTTCCACCAATACTTTAGTTGAATGAGTTGACTGACAGGAATGTCACAAAAATATCAAATAGGGACTGATCTAATGCCTAGTGAAATTGATGAAAACCTCTCTCTTGATTTCCTTGGGTTCTGGATCAGGCTCATGGAGATTATTTGCCCAGAACAAATCTTAAATTGGTAAACGTGTATTTGAATTGAAACAAAATTGCATTAGCGTCACTTCTAGAATCAGGAAACAGAAACAACATATCAGTGTGTCCAACCAAAACTAACTAACACAGTTCAGATTTTTAATACATGCAACAAACTGTTCAGAAATACCAGCAGACCAAATGAATTATTGTTAAAGTTATTTAGCTAAATTTTTGAATAAAAGTGTGAAAACTAATCTGCTCAAGGAGATTTCATGGTCAGAAAGAAAGACCAGAACTGAATAAGTGGTCTGTTATGTGACATTTTCTCAATTCCAATTTTATATAAACTGAATGAAGTAGCTATCTTTTAAGATGCAATCTCACCAATTATTTAAACTACAGCAACAACTGAGATAATTTCTTTTTAAAGGACAGAGAGCTAAAGTCCTTTTATAAAGGATGTATTACTACACTCATTGCAGCAACTGCACAGCTTCTAATACGGTAGGTATATTTCTCTAGTTCACTGATTTAATTTCCACTGGAAGTCAACAATATTTGCACAATGGTATTTTTCTGAGCAGAAAAACAGCAACAAATGTGATTTCAAAAGGTTTCAAAATAGAGCACATTGCACAAACACAGGGAAAGAGTTTCAACTTCCAGCAGTTATTTTTTCTCCTTCTTCTGCCTTCTTGCCGAGTCAATGTTATATAAAGACTTATAATGAGCCATCAGATTCGTAAAACAATAGCCTAATATAAAAAGCCATGTTATATAAGATTACACAAAAACTACATTAAAAGGACATTATTAAGGTTGCTAAGCACTCAAAAGTTAGGAAATGCCAGATATACAGCTGCATGTGTAACCTTAATTCTTTGCATATATGTATATGATTGTGCTCAATTATTCAGCAGCTCTTCAACATTTCGTTTTCTCCTTGTTGCTCAATGTGTGGCCTTATTTAACTGCATGCTATTCAAACCATGCTATGAAGATAGAATTATAAATTTCCTTTTGAGCTTTTTTATGACACTCGTCACTACAATGGTTGGGTGCATCAAAAACATCAATTAACTTATTTTCACAACATCCCTGTGAAATGAGGGAATATTATTAATTGAGCAAGGACACAGAGATTAAGGTAAAAAGTATCCACTAACTTTGGGTGCCCAATCTGAGATGCCTAAAACCTGATTGTTCAGAGTACTTAGCATATGCAACACTTCATATGTTCAAAGCACAGCTCCCACTCACTCCTGTTAGCAGCTGTGAGTGCTCAGCACTTCAGAAAATCAGACACTATTCCCAGTTTCCCCTCCCTCACCTACAAGCTCCTTGTTCTCTGTCTTCTTGCCCGGCCACTCCCAAGCCCCCCCTCTCTGCCCCAGCTCCTCATCTAATAAATTTCTCTACTGCAAACTGACCTCCAGCTGTCCTCCCCACTCATGTTCCGTATTCCAATCCCGGACTCCCAATCCCAATCTTCCTCCCCGGGCTCTTCATCCAATCCCAGTGATCCCTCCCTTTCAGCTCATTGCCTCGGTCACTTTGTTCAGACAGTCCCAGTTCCCCCCCTCACATCCTGACTCTTTCTCAGATTTGTCTTCCCTCTCCCTCACCTCCTTTCCCCTGCTCCACTGGTTTTCGGTCTCCTCACCGAGCCAGTCCATGTTTCCCCAGGCACCTCATGCAATCTCAGTCTTTCCCTGCCCCCCTCCGCACCCCACTACTGGCTCTGGCTTTCGGTGCCCCCCCCCACCCACAGCTCCTAGTTTCAGTCTCCTTGCCCAGTCAGTTGGAGTTCTCCCCCGGCTCCCAGTCCCAGTTTCTGTCCCCAGTGCTCAGTGCCAGTCTCCATGCCCACCCAAACAGTCTCTTCCCAACTCCCAGGTCCCTCTCCCTGAGCCTGCCAGTCTCCAGTCCCAATTTCCATCTCTCCAACCCCTGGCTCCTTGTCCTAATGTATTCTCCCTCCCCCACACATCTGGGTCTTCCCCCGCTCTTCATTTGAATCAGGCAGCTTCCTCCTCCTCCACACTGTCTGGGCCTAGTGAGAGTCACTGACAGGACAGAACGAACAGTCTCCTTGCTCTCTGTTCAGGTGTATGGACCCAGACCCAACATGGTCTGTATCAGCAAAGAGGTGCAATTGCAGGGAAAGTCCTAGTCAGCACTGTGCTGGAGCATACCTGATGCAGACTGAATCTTTGAGGAATTTTGCTGCTAAAATCTAAGAAGTTGCTACTGGGCATGAGTGAACTGCACTTTTTCAAAGGCTTAGAACTTGGCCAAATTTGGGTGGATTTTCAGGGGGATGTCAAAAGGTACATCCCTGACACGACGGCCACCTCCATGTCAAGCACCTGCTCCAAAGCATGGATACAGTGTGCTTTTCTTTAGTCTTGCTCTCAGGAATGATTGAACCAGTTTGGCTGAAATATTCTACCCACAAGCCCATCAGCTTGAGGCAGACTCCCAGCATGGAAAATTTCAGACCAAATGGTTAAAAATTAACAAAGTTATAAACAGCTGAAAGCAGGGCCTTACAATGGGATGTGCTTGGAAATCTTAGTAATAGGTGGCGGTACCAGTCCTGCCTACAACATAGCATGTTTCAGATTATTTTCCCACCACCACACACACAATTCTCTTTTTTATGTGAATGATAATATGAGCAGAATATACAGATCACATATAAGGACTTGGATATATAAAAATCTAGTTTCCTCAGGCTGCTATTCTTCTTTCTATAGTTCCACTTAAACACACTAGCATTAGATGAAATTATTTCTAAAGTACCACATGGTTCCATACACAGATAAAATAGATGAAGCTCTCCGCCCCAAAGAGTTTGCAATTTAGCCTTACAATCCTATAATGAGTATTGTGGACTTGTGCAGCACAGCCCCATTGCTCAGCATGGGCATAAGAACCAACTTGCATGAATCAAATTGCAGAATTGAGGCCTTAGTAATTCAACCTTCAGTTAATAGTCATAAAGTGTAGTCATGCACTAATTTCTGCTTTCTTGTTTAACCAAAAATGTTTAAATATTAATTTTAAAAAGTTTCTTCTGTGTCCATGCCAGAGGATTCCCAAAATACACCTAAAACAGTAATATTTAGAAAAATCAGTGTCCCTGAACTGATCACAGAGGAAGGAGGTGCAGTCAAAGTGCTAATGTTAGTAAAGTAAGATAATACATTTCTTGAAATGAATGAAAATCCAGTAGCACACATCTGTTTTGGTAAACCAGTGTCCTAAAATGCTCAATTTTGCCATTAAAATGATCAATTAAAAAGAGTTTCAAACGTTTAGTCTGAGATAGTTTATCCTGAATATTCCTCCTACAAAATTCTCAGCATTATTTCCCCACAAATCAAACAACTGGGAGTAAGGAAAGCTAGCATCCAGTCCTCATTTTTTCCTTCCTTCTTAGCCCACCGCCACAAGATGGCCACTTCCTTTCCACAATCCATTTCAGTCAAATCTGTGCACAAAACAGGATACATTTTCTGGGCAAGCTCAAGTCTTTACATGCAGAAAGCTCCCTTCAAATCATCATTAAGAATCTGTGTGGGAAGTGTATGAAATATTAAAACCATCTCGGTTTTTTTTAATCCTAAATTTGCCCCACAACTTCTCTGTTCTCATTTATTTTGGGTTAACATAATCTTTTTGACTCTTGAAGTAGATGCATAAATATAAGCAGAACCACAAATGCAAACAAAAACAATAAGATGATCTGTAAGTGCCTCCCAAGAGGACAGTTCTGACCCAAAATGTAATTTTTTAGATTAATATGCTTCTTCTACTTTAGCAATTAGAGACAGGGAGGGCAAAGGAGAAAACAAGGCATTGAGTCCCCAGGAGAATAAAACTCAAACTTTAGGTGTTTTCCCAAATCTGAATGTCTTTGGATGAAGACCCCACCTTCAGCCTTATCTTTCTTTCTTACCCATACAACTTCAAACAGGTCCACACACCTTTATTCAAGTCATAATTTACTCCTTAAATAATCCAGAGCTAAATATTTTCTATACTGCCCATCACTGTAGTAACTGGGCCTTATCCTTCCTATTAAGAGGTCCAGCAGATCAGACAGAGTATGTTTGCTTGTTCTTGCCTTTACACTCCTCACGTGAGTGTCACACACTCTGACCTTCCCTAGTTAGATCCCTGCTTGTCCAGCTCCTCAGCAGGGTTAGTCACAGCACCACTGCTTTGTACCATCCATTAGCTGCCAGTTCCTTTCTGATGCCAATTCAAGGCCATCAATAGATCACAAACCAGCAATATCAGAGGATATCTCTTCATCTTTGGTTAGCCAAGAAGCTGCTGTCTTCTTGGACAAGGCAGGTAGCAAAACCAAGGGCAAAGCATGTGAGATCTGAAAATTCAGCATTCTCAGGTAAGTAGGTTAATTTGTGAAATGGTATATCAAGCCTTGTCTAGACTAGGATTTGGAAGGTGTTAATTTACACATGTTAACAACCTAATGTAGACAAGGCAGTATGCCTTTTACATCTGTTAAACCGATCACAGAGTGTTAATATGTGTTAGTTAACACCTTCCAAATCTAATCTAGATGAGGCCATAGAGGAGAACTACACTCACCCAAGGCTACTTGCCTTTACAGCATGCTGCAATATTCATCATTTGCTAAATCTTTCCCATAATAGTTAAAATAATGACTTGAGGGTGGGGGAGGAGGAAGAGAGCAAGCAGGGAGTTTTCTGGAATTTGGAAAGGGTGGATTGCAGAATCCACTATGGACCATCACCACACAGGCCTAATTTACAGGATAAGCAACTAGAATGCGGATGTGAAGAATGGTATTGTCTGACCACAGATAGGTACATACATAAAACAGACACAATGAACTCCAGGACACTTGTGATTGGGGAAGCCCTTCCAATGCAAGACATAAAGGGAGCTAGTTTTATGCCAATCTGCCACATTACTAGATCTTATGATGGAAGGGTTAAAAGTCAATGAGATCTGCTTGATATGGGTTGACAGAAAAAGGAAGAGGCAAGGCAGATGGAAAGAGCTGCAGAAAGGAAACTTTATGGATTTCTCTCTCGATCAGGATAAAAAGTGAAAGGGAGAATTAAAACAAACTTCAAAAGCTTGTCTAAAACCAACAAGCTACTTTGGTGGTTCAGCTGAAGGTTGAGTTTCACCAATCATTATCAATACAACAGACACAGAGGAAAGTATTTAAAACTGGCAAAACAACCAACTGGCATGTAGAACTTGTCTAAACACAAAATGATATTGGTATCCTTAAAGCAGTACAACTTCCCTAGTGTGGATGCAGTTATTCCAGGATAAAGGTTCTTCTTCCACAAGGAAAAGTGAATGAGCTGTACCAATATAAAGCAGCCTTCTACGGATATATCTGTATACACCATAGGGGTTGAACTGATTTAACCAGTTTTGTAAAAAATCATACCCTTAATAAGATAGTTAAATCGGAACAAAATCTGTGTGTAGATCAGTCCTAAGTGAGAACATGCTTTCACGCTAATTGTCTGAATTTCAACCATGTTATGTCTGTTTCTGGCAGTAAAATTCACTACTTTTCTAGCCATAAATATAGACACCTGGCTCCTTCTGGAAAAGATGGCAGCAGCAGTGGTTATCAATCAAACCATGGACGCCCTGTGCACCAATGCAGCGTTGTTAGCATTTTCTCTTAAATCTCTGAACTTGCTATCTTTGAGGTGTGCTTACTAGTGGATCAGATCCTCTAGAGATACTAGTGGATCAGATCCTCAGCTGGAGTAAAAGGGCACAGCTCCATTGGCTTTAAAGGACATTAGCTGAGGCTCCAGCTTTATGGGCTGTAAGAGAATACAGATTAGGTTCTGGAGCTAGGTTTCCCAGTGGTGTATGCTGTAGAGTGAACTGGTTTACCAACCTCATTATTAAGTCCAATCACTGTACAAAGATCTAAAGACAACTGAATATCAAACTCACAGTATATGATAGTTGCTGAAATACAATCTTCTACCCCCCCTCCCCAAAAAGTAATTTTTCAGATGAACTTACATAAAAACTCTGAACTCCTCCACCCCCAATTTACAGCACAGAATATTCTGCAAATCCGTGTCTAGTAGCTTTTTATAAAAGCATAATAGCTTCAAGGGGCACATATATTAAAAATGCTTCAGCAAAAATAGTATTAAAGTCCATGCTTCCAATTATATTCTTTTCTTCAATTAGTCTTAAAGAAACTAACACCTCTCTATTAATCATTTCAATTAACTGCAAGCACCGCATGACACCAGCATCAGCAGTCCATATGTTGCGTTCCAATCATCCAAATATTAAAGCCTTTTAAATTGATTTATCTAAAGAACATTCAACAGACTCAAGGTGGCAGCCAGCCAGGAAATCCCAAAAGAAGATGACAAAAAAGGTGGGGGCGCTAAACCAGTTTCCCAATTTGTTTCTTTCTCTTCCTCCAGGGTTCACTAAGTTAATCCAATCAGCCCATAAATACCCTTTTTAATAAAATAAATAAATAGATAAGAGAACACACATGTTATGTTGGCTCTCGTGGTGCTTTCCCTGTGGAGAAGCCCCTTCTGCTACAGTAGACAGCCACCCTGTTAAGAGAATGCTGCATACAAGAGTGCATTTTTTATCCAGCAGAAATATTTAGCTTGGCTGCCTGCCAGGGAATGCTGGAAGAATAGACTGAATTAGGGGATTTACCTTCCACGTGTTTGGCACGTGTCATTGGGCTCTGAAGAACTTGTCTCTCTCTCTCTCTCTCTTCCCTCCACCCTCCCATCAAAGCTTTGCTACAGAGAATAAAGTATGACCTATAAGAACAGTTGATGGGTTACATTACTAAGTGTTGGCACAGTGACTTTGTTCTTCTGGAAAAAAAACCTTTTGCCTAATTTCAGATGATCATTTTTCCCTCACCCGAGTAGGGGATGATATCGTTTGAAATTATTCTTTTGAACAGGTATACCTATTCTTTTGAACAGAAAAATTTTTCTTTTTGGTTTTTAAAACACACAGGGTAAGTTTTCTGTAGGCAGACAACTTGGAGAGAAAATGATTTAAAAATATATCTCCAACCACAGAACATTTTAGGAACTTACTGAAAAAAAAACTAGCTTTGTAGATATAAGCAAAGTAGATCATTTTGCCATTTGATTTCTATATGTTGACATGTAGACCAGGGGTCAGCAACCTCTCAGAAATGGTGTGCTGAGTGTTCATTTATTCACTCTAATTTAAGGTTTCGCGTGCCAATAATATATTTTAACGTTTTTAGAAGGTCTCTTTCTATAAGTCTATAATATATAACTAAACTATTGTTGTATGTAAAGTAAATAAGGTTTTTAAAATGTTTACAAAGCTTCATTTAAAATTAAATTAAAATGCAGAGCCCCCCAGACCTGTGGCCAGGACCCGGGCAGTGAGAGTGCCACTGAAAATCAGCTCGCGTGCTGCCTTCGGTACGCGTGCCATAGGTTGCCTACCCCTGATGTAAACTTTCATTATTTTAGAAAGCACTTCCTAATGTAAATAGTTCTGTCCTGCCAATATCTATTAAAACTAACCATCAGAACAAAATCTAATGAAGACTAACAATCAGACTGTAAACATAAGTACCATGTAACTCAACTGCACTCCTAATTTGAGAAGGGGGGTGTCTATGTTATAATTTAACCGCTGGAGCCATAACATACACCTCTACCCTGATATAACGCGGTCCTCGGGAGCCAAAAAATCTTACTGTGTTATAGGTGAAACCGCGTTATATCAGGGTAGAGGGATTAGACTGTACAAGGAAATAATGTGAACTAAATCATTTTTGTTAGTAGGGGCAGAGGGTCTCGGGCAGGGGCGCGGGAGGGAGGCAGGAGCCGAGTGAAGCAGTGGCGGCAGCAGCAGCGGCAGCAAAACCGCCCAGCCCAGCGGAGCCCAGTCCGCTCCAGCATGGACCCGCTCCCTCCGGCTGCAGGCACCCAGGCTGGGGTATGAACTTCGAACCATGAGCCGCCCCCCGGGTCGCTGCAGCCTAGGCGAGCCCCACCGCAGCCACACAGCGCTGCCCCTGAACGTCTGAATCAACCCCTGTTCCCCTTCCCCCCCATAGCCCCATTATCCAACCCCTCGGCCCCGGCCTGGCACCCTTAACACGCCGCTCAGAGCAGCATGTGGGAGCCAGACACGCTGACGCACTGATCCGCCGGAGCGTGCAGCCCCATCCTCCAAGAGCACTGCTTTGCCGCTTGTATCCAAATTCACTTTATATCGGACCGTGTTACATCGGGGTAGGGATGCATTAGAAAAAGAAAATAAGAGTTTCCTTGTGAATTAAAGCTGGAAAGTCTTTCAACTGCATTTAATTCAATTCAATATATTGTATGTGTGTCTGGCACACACATTGGTTGTGTTCATATCAGAGAATTTTACCAAACAATTCCCATTGGTGCTAATACCAATTCATTTAAATCAGTGTTGGTGCTGATGAGAAACCTAGTGGAGACAGATCTCTGGCAGCTTCTGGTGGTTTTATCTTTGTGTTAGTTAAGCTTAGCCTTTGTCTGCACACTTTTTTATTAACTAAATTGGTTTAGAAGCTATTTGACTAAAATTGGTGCAATCCCTTTGTGTGAACACTTTTATTTAGATCAAGTCATTTTCTGAACTTCATCTAAACTGATTTAGTTTAATCCACAGAGTTTTCATGGAGACAAGGCCTTACTCTAAGCAGATCTGGTTGACATGGTGGTAAAAACCCCTGAGCACTCCAGTCCCTACATTATTAGTAGCAATGGGTTTAGCTAAACCATTTCTGGAAACAGTTTAGCTGCAAGGGTAGAAATGACCAAAACATGCTTTTCTCCCAACTATAATGCCACTTAGATGCCACACGTTTATGGTTGAACTGAGTGAGTGTGACATTACAGGAAGATCCAGTGCACCTTACTCCAAGTAAGGTTCAACCATTGTTTCTGAAATGGTGCTGAACATGATTTGATCCTGTAAACACGTATACATAAAACTGCTTTCAGTTCTGGTTCAGCTGTGCCTGTTGTCATCTATGGATAAAATTCCCTAGTGCAGGCAAGGGCTCAGATACTCAGGCTACAGTACAGTTTTCCAGACCTTTTGTAGCAGCTACAATGAGACCTGGTTTCATTTATAGTGTAAAAGGACCTTACCAGGGGCTACTGAAAATTAACATAGCATTTAACTGAAGTTAGATTTCAGCTTCGGGAAAGTGATACAAAGTCAGCACCAAATTTAGCAAGATATTTAGGTCCAGATCCTCAGGTGGGGGTAAATCAGCTGTTGATTTTATTGAAGCTACTCCAGTTAACATGAGCTGAGGATATGAGGCCAGATTTGTAGAAGTATTTATTAGGCACCTAGCCTTTAAAAGTCTAGCCCTTGGTCCACAACGTTTAAATTCTTACATAAATAATGTAATCCACATTCAGGTTAAAGTAATGCAAGGTAAGTGTCTTTGGATGGAAAGTGAGAATCAACGTTTCCACCGCTGCAATGACAAGCCCAACCAGGCTTTCGTTATCTCCTCCTCCATGTTCCTCACACCTGTAACTAGACTCAGACAATACTACATTTTAAAAAACTACATGGGCCAGATCCTCGACTGGTGTAAATTGGCATAGCTCTGTTGATTTCAGGGTCTGAGAATCTGGATTGTATATTTTTAATTCTATATAGAGGCTATTTGATATATTTCCCCATCTTTCCATAAAAGATGGTAACCTTTGTGGTAATACAAGTAACTGTTCTTTCCTTTATTTACACTTAGTATTTAGAGAATTTGTTTATCACTATGCAAAGCTTTCAAATAAATTAAGTAACTCTGTTGTTGACATGCACGTTTGGCAATATACTGTAGTGAGATAAAATAGTTACTGAATCTCTGCTCTACATTTTCAGTTTCATATCTTTGCAGTTAATTGAATTTTTGAATGACTCTGACCACTCAGTACTCTAGCACTGCCCTCAGATAGCAGCAGCAGCGGTTATACATAACCTACCAGTGGCTGCTTTTAAATTATTAGAAAATGGAGTTAACTGTTCTTGAGAGCTAGTCTAGACTTAGTAGGCACACTATGGAAAGACTAAAATTTCAGTTGAAATGAAGCCTGAATCAGTGTACCGTACAGTGAATATTACATACTTGAAGCTTACTAAAAAGCACACAAAAATAGCAAGAACGCTGTTGGTATTTTTCATTGTAAACATGTAAGCAACCCCTCCCCCACACTTCCCCGACTCCATATAGGATTAATTTCCTGACAAAATATTGGTGAACACAGAAGGTCCATTTCTTTATCTTTGGCCTTGCTTCTGTACCCATCACAGCAATATTGTGGTGCCCAAATCTGGAACTGGAAATTGCCCTTTTGGTTTGTCTCTGAAAACAGTATTGCCAAGTTTACGTAGATACTGTGACTAATATTCCAGAAAGCTAATCCAAAGAGCAAAGAGAGTACTAACAAGCTGCTGTGTGTGGGTCTGATGGAAAATGATTGCTTGGTGCATTTGTCATCATTGTAAAACACTTGTTATTTTTAAACTGTTTGCTTACACTTTTACAGAAAAATGGCATTTTTAGTATTAAAATAAACCTTTTCTGTATCTTGTCCAACCCAGTTTTCAGTTAAAAATCACAAACAAACAAAATCCAGACACCCCTATTTTTTTGTAGTTTGGTATATCATTCTGCAATGCCAGGGAATAAACTGAACCTTTATGTTAGTGAACCACAATGCATTAAATTCTCTTTCACAAACCTGCCTTCTTCATTAAAATCTTATTTTCTTGGTAATCTCCTTTGATCACTAAAGTTATAAGAAGCGCCCTCCTCTCCTTTTGATACTATCAGTGTAGCTTTTGACCAGAGAGCGTGATGAATTAAATGTATGACAGATATGACAGGTGAGGAGTGCTTGGAGGGGGCTTAAACAGCAGGGATAAGACAAAGTCTCCATTTAAGAACAAAACCCCCACCCGATGGCTAGCCCGTTAATGACCAACCACAGAATCACTATTTGTCCTGTTGGCTGAGGAGCAAGCTGATACTATAGAAAAAGCTTTGTTAGCCATGGGGCTGTTCTTCAATCAGGCCACACAACCAACTAATTGAAAAGGCCATTTTTTCCCTAAGTATTTGAAATACAAGCTAGGACTTTCGTAGGTATACCAGGGTCTTTCCTATAATGTTGTATTAATTTAGCTGCCACAAATTTACAGCTGGACTAAGTGGTATTACAGCATATAAACCTGAAAATCTATCTGCAGGGATCCAGCTAAGCCCTGGAGAGAGGCAAGTCCAGCAGTACAAATCCAAGGAATTTTGGAAGTCAATCCATTAGGATTACTAGGGCAGGCCTTTGATTTTGGAAGTCATAGGCTCAAAATATGGAAGCAATTGACTCTCAGTCTTCCTTTATTTTAACCTCTTATCCGAGGGCTTATTGACCCAGTTTTTATTCAGATAAGATGATAAATATAGATGAATTATTGGGTGAGAAGAGATTATTGGGTGAGAAGCTCAGTAAAATATTTGTTTTTCATGAGTAATTTAAAAAATGCATTTCAAAAATTGTTTCAAAATCTAATAGGACCTTATGATATACAACTGGATGACAAACATTAAAGAAACTGACAACCTAATCACCTTTCCACTGTTAGCTAACAGGCTCCAGCCTCCCCGCCCCCCCCCCCCCCTTTTAAAAGCAGTCAATGCTTGTTAATTTAGGTATGTACAACATACTGTGTTGAACCTAAATTGAGAGTCCCAGGTTCCAAAGGTTCTAAAACACCCAGCAACCTCCTTGAGGTGAAGAAATCTCTGAACCCCCTGCAGACATGGATTATATTCTCAGTGGGCATTCTCAGATTTTATCCTTCCAATCTGTGGATAGCAGAAGGCTAGTAGTTTCCCAGCAGAGGTAGGTGCCAAACTGGTATTCACAGTCAAGCCCAACTGTTTTGAAAAAGTATCAGAGGGGTAGCCGTGTCAGTCTGGATCTGCAAGAGCAACAAAGAGTCCTGTAGCACCTTATAGACGAACAGATATATTGAAGCATAAGCTTTTGCATTTAATAGGCACCCTATTGTAAATATTTTAAAATATAACAGGAAGGAGCAGAGTCTAGTGTTTAAATCATAGGCCCTGGAGCCAGCAGATTTGAGATCTATGCTCAGCTTTGCCACACGATTCCGGCGTGGTTTTTGTTGTGTCACTTAACCTCCCTGTGCCTCAGTTTCCTCATATATAAAATGGGAATAATCTTACCTAACTCAAAAAGGTGTTGTGGGAGCAGTGTGGTCTAGTGGTTTAAAACCAGGCCTAGGAATCCTAATTTTTAATTTGAGTATCAACACTGATTTTTTCTGTGGCTTTTGAGCAAGTTACTTAACCTCACTAAGATCCAGTGTCCCCATCTATATAATAGGAGTATTTATACTTCCTTGCCTCAGAGGGTGGTTGCAAAGATTAATCAGGTAATATTTGAATACTTCTAATATGAAAGAAGCGACAAAGGGTCCTGTGGCACCTTATAGACTAACAGAGGTGCCACAGGACCCTTTGTTGCTTCTGCAGATCCAGACTAACACGGCTACCCCTCTGATACTCTAATATGAAAAGTGCTTTGCAAGTGCTACATATTAATGTTTATAAAGCACTAGGATGTCCTTTAGAGAAAAAGCACTACAGAAAGCTTAAGTAGTATAATCACTGTATATAACATTTTTTTTGCTAGTTATCTGTGTGCTGGAATACTGGGAGGCACACAAGGAAAAAAACGGTATTTGTACTGAAAGCAAAATATACATTTAAAAAATATGTAAGAGTCTTAACTAGAAAATGGAAAAAGCTTATTTAACTAATTTATCTTTCCCTAGGTTTTAATTTCGCAGATCCACACCTGAAGAGGGATTGCTAGAGCGGCTTTTCAATATCCCCATTAGATATAACATTATAGTCTTATTAACATGTTGCCTACTAGACATGTTCTGACTTTTATAGACTTCAGCTCCATTTCTTAATTTAAACCCATTTGTCTCATGGAATCTCTGACCCACTAGGTTAGAGTTTTAGCCAAAGAGGTGAGGCAGCTTGTATCCGATATGGAGTCATAAAATCCTCCAGTGCTACATCTCCAAAAGCTCCTGCTGCCCTGTGAATAGGCCTGGATTATGTCTGTCTGCAGCTCAGCACCCAGAGAGGACATTTTACAGAAGTGCTGAGTGGACATCCAGGAAAACTGCTTTCAGGACCTTATCTGAAGGACAATACTTAACTTTCACCACTGGGCCTGGCCTCCGAGAGGAAACAGTCACACTTAATTATTGTGTCTTTTTAGACAATTACTGTTTAATCAAACCTCCAGCTGATATTAACTGGTGGAAAAAGACTATTTTTAATCAGGACAGTGATTCTCCCTCACTCCTTTCATCTATGAGTAATGTATTTCCTTTTCTTCTCAGTACCACAAACCAGTCCACACCAGATGCTCAGTATTAGGTAAAATTAAAAATGTGGGCATCATAGCCTTTGAGAGATGCTTTGAACTCAAATTAATATACCTAAACCAACTTTTTAAATTAAAGAAATCTGATGTCGCCACTGTATATTTTCCTCTTTTACGAAAAGAGGAATTTTAGTCCATTTAAAGGTTCTTTTTAGTTCAACTCCACAGGCTAAGCTTTGACTTAACAACATGTTATAATTTCCTTTTAACCACAAGAATAAAGGAAATGTACAGAATCAACACCATAACCTTGTCAGGCCCTCTTACTTCCCCCCATAAATAACTTGCCAAGGATATGTGAAGTCTAAGATTTTTGTAAGCTTTTATCTGAAAAAATTTAGTTAATGGAATACTTTTATTGGAAACACAAGAAAATATTTTTGAAAGTGTCTATTGATCTATTCACATATACAATGCATACACATGCCAAAAAGTGTTACTCACAGGGACAAAGTAGTCTGTGAACAGCAGAATTTGCTGTAGATTTCAAACCTTGTGCTTCAGAATGTGAACTTTCCCAATTCTTCTGTTTAGAATCCAAGTTTATTTTGTAACAAGTTAGGCTTTTAGCCTTCCTGGTCGTGGAATGAGACCCAAGAGCAAACCAATGCAGTGATATCCACCTTCGGCCCCATTTGGACAGGGGTCTTCAACATATTGAAAAGCAAAAATGTGGGAGCAGTGTAAAGTAAACGGAAAACAACATAAAAAGTAATGGAGTACGGTTTCTAACATTCATTTTCATATTTATTTATTTTTATTTGAATTTTATTTTATTTGAATGAAGCTACTCTATTTCTAGCTTGCAACAAGAGAGCTGGGTCTGGTTTGCCACGGAATACATAGATGGGACTTTCATTATATACACAGGCATCAGACACACCACAAGTAATTTCTAATCTTGATTTCACCGTTTAACTCTCTACATTTTAACTGTCTATATTTTCTGCTGACAGCACAATGTAGTGTGTGATTCATCTCCTTTACACACACACGATTCTGGGCAGCTGTAGGGATTATGGGAACCTCTTCAAGGCTGTCTATGGCCTTGCACAGCTGCTCAGAATATCTCTAGCATTAGGCACTATATGCTGCCATTGATACACTCAGGCCTGGCATGCTGCCTAGGCTGGGGTTGCAAGGATGCAGGGTATGCTGCTCCTGCTCCCCCCCAGCCCTGTGCAGCTCTGCCCCATTGCAGAGCTCTACAGCGGAAATTGGTCCTGTGGGTCCCGCAGGGCCCATTGCCATAATAGCAGGAGCTGGTAAAATGGACTTTGTGGTGGGTGCTGGGCGGGATTGGATGGGCAAAAAAAAAAACCAGACTGGAGTAATTCAGGGGAGAGAGAGGGAAGGGAGGAATGCAAGTTTAGCTACACGTGCTCTTTAAGTTGACTTTATTATCAATCACTTACTTTGAGCCTCTTTTTAACATTTATTTCTATCAAGAACCTAGTGCTGTGAGCAGTTTTTCTGTTAAATGTTTTTCCAAAAAAGCAATAATAATCCTGACATATAAATAACTTGAATGGTATGTTTCAAAGTTCTAAAAACAGTGCTTAAGCAGTTTTAAAAATTCCAGGCTTTAAAAAAAATGAAAAAAAAAGTACTTTTTATAATCATTAAAAAAATCTGCATCTTTTAAAGCAAAAGTATGGTGCAATTTGTTCTGGCATTCCATGTGATATACACATGATAGTTTGTCATAAATAGAATTTCAGCAATGTAAAGTAAGTTTCTCTCTTTTTTTTTATAAATAAAGGTTTTAATACTTAAATTTCAGCGAGGTATAGGAAGAGATTTGATGTCTATTACAACAGGAGCTGCATTTTTTTTACATGGTTTAAGCAAGATTGGTTTTATTCTTTTAGTGCTAAAAATTGTGTCACAGAATTCTATTTATACATATATATTAACTGACTTTAAAAAAAAAATAGCACGGGGAAATCTGTCTCTCTTGTAGGATTTGCAGGATCTAAGGTTTTCGCAGGTGGGACCAGGATAAAAATGAAAGAAACAATGCGGGAACAGAGTGGGAGTGGGATTAAAAAAGTCCTGCTCAGGGCTCTACCCTCTTGTACCATCGCGGAAGTCCATCGGGACTGCAATGGAGGCCAGAACTGGACCCAGAGTTTCAAAGGGACAAACTAAAGAAAAGAAATCCGCTCAAGCTTTAAAAGAGAAAAACAAAACATGAAATTGGGAGAAACTTTTTGGCAGAAGGAGAACCAAAAATCACTAAACAAGCCAAACAAACAAAAACCCTTTATTTTGAAAAGCATTCAAATAACTGGATCTGAACTATCAGAGTACCTTTGAGACATAGTGATATTAAATGGTTTATTCCCCAAAGCTTTCTCTCCATCTGAGGTGTTGAGTCAACTTTCAGTGACCTCTGACTGACCGACACAGCATTTGTAAGTGCTGCGCAGCGGTCATAGTCAGGAAGCACTCCTCTGAAACACTGCCCTTTCAAAACACCACTATGAAAAGCAACAGCTGAGGTGCCCCAGGAGTCAGTCGTCCATCCTTGTCCACTGTGGAGGAGATCTCCTTCACCCTTTTGTGGTTTCATCCATCTTCATTTGCTTTTCCTTGTTGCCATTTCCTCTGACTTTTCAAACTCAGGACAGTGGTGGCTATTATTCATTCTCTTGCTTCTTTGCAGTTGCATTGCAAGGAGCTGCAGATTTCCATCACTACTATGTTACTATTTAGATAACATTTTATTTTAATCAACAATTTTCTGCTCAGATGGCTGAAGCCGAAGCATACTGTTAATAAGTAAGAGCTGGAAAGGGTGGGGTGGTTTTTTTTTGTCATCATTATTACTTTTTAAACTAGCAAGAGAAAAAACATGCAATTTTGAAATGTAGGTTCTGAAATAACTTGCTAATACGGAAGTTTTGAATAGGAATGAAAACACTATCAAATTATTATTAAAAACTACATAAACTCCTTGGGGTTAAGCAAGAGGCAACAAATGTCTTCATTGTGCTACATTTTTTGCATATAAAAGAGTGGGGAGGGGAAAGCAATATAATGTAGTATATTCCTACCACTGACAATCACACACAGTTCCATTTTCATCTTTAACAGGCCCTTTATTCAGTGTTAAGTAATTCAGATAATTTAAGTCACCAACTTGCAAAACTGAATAATTTTTACTCAGTTTTGACATCAAATTGACCCATCTAGTTCCCACAACCACGGCCGGATTAACCCATCACTTGGCCCTAGGCAAACGTTCACTTCTGGCCTGCCTTCTAAGATGGACAACAACAAACAGCTGTAGAATACACTTCTCCAGGCTGGCCGTGCTGTGGAGCTATTCTACACCCAAAAAAGGGAGCAGCTCTCTTTCCTTTATTCACCCACCTTCCCACCCTTGTAAGAAATATCACAGAAGTCTAGACTTTTCATCCCTCTGGAAGTATCATTAACATGCTTCTCAGAGAAGAATAAAAATTAGAGGTTCCCAACCTTATTGGCAAAGAAAGCCTCAGCTGACTATGAAGTACATACACTGTATATTCTCAATATCAAGACCATCTTCAAGCAATTTCTCACACTTATACTGCATTCATTTTATGTAAAACAGATGCATGTCTTTGGGGTAGGCTTTGTCTTTTATTCTTGAATTGTGAAAGTTCTTTCTAATTAAAACAGGAAATACAAATTTCCTTGTCTAGTTCTAAGGATAAAGCTCACTTAGCATAGCTGTCTGCAGATTCAGATGGAACTCTTTTAGCAATTCATAATGGCCCAGATCCATTGAGCTACATATGCTGCAAAAGAGCTTTACTGTGTTACAGCAGATGAGGATCAAGCCCAAGTTTCTCACGCACTTCTTGAATCCAAATATCAGAGGCCTATTAATTGTCCCTATTTAATAGCTGTATTGTAGTTGAGCCTAGAAGACCCAATCAGGGCCCCATTATACTCAGCACAGTGTGCCCAGCATGAGGTGGGATGAAGAAAAATTAAACACAAAAACAAACAAGCAATGAAAGCTGGGGAAGAGAGTGGGTCATAGTGCGGACTATAGAATGAACAGAAAATCAGTTACGTTCAATTACAGCTTGAATTTTAATTCAGAATAGTTCTGACCCATCCTTCTAATTAAAAAAAACCCCACAAACAAAGAAGGAAGCAAACATTTCTTTTACGGACTGTGGAACTGACAGCAAGTATTCGGATGCATTAAGCCTACTTCCTTCCCATCAACTTCTCTTGCGTTATGTTGTGAGAGTCAAATGTGATTGATAAAAATGGACTATTCTTCAGTTCTGACACATTAAATAAACCCCAAGCAAGTTTATAACCACAATTGATCAGCCATGGGGGAGCCTGAAGCAGATACGGTGTCTATTGAGTGGGCTAGAAGAAACTAATTTTCACACTTGTCAGGGCTAGATTAATATCCTTGCTAATTGCATGTTAGGAACGGCCAATTAGTTCTAGTTAAACAGCTTTCATTTGGAAAGGGGGAGAAGCAGCCGGTTGTCATCATCAGGACTCATTGTTCCACTGAACAGATCTGTGTTCAAAATTGCATGTGCCTCAGACATTTCATCGGAATCCCTGCTGTATGGCACAGCAATAATGTCATTCTCCTACCTATGAATCTGCTTTAATGATGATGGAGATAGCAGAAGTGACAATGCTTGAATAAGGAAAATAAACTGCTACATGAAGACTATGTGGACTAAAACTAATTTTCCAACAAGAAGCAGTTTTCAGCTTTTTCTAAACGAAATCCCACCAATCACCAGATCAGCAAAAAGGGATTTTCACTGTTTTTGTAACTAAAATCTCCTTTTTGTGCTACAAAAGGATAGTCACCCATCTATAATACAATACCTCCACCCCAGCAAAAACAAGCCAATAACTTCGCTGAATTTGCAAAATGGGATTAAGTAAAGTTCTGACCTTGGAGTAACAACTTTGAATTCTGACAACTGAAATGTCAATAATACCTATGGAACATTTAAAAACAAAAGTCAGGGGCCAAGGGTTATTCCCATGATTCATCAGTAAACATGACAGGAGGGCTAGTTAATAAACACCAGCTAACCCCTTCAATTACAGCAATAAATTGTTCAATTGGTTAAATGTCCACAAGTTCTGCTCCATACACCACTGTGAGCTGTTTAATTAGCAAACTGTTGCATCACTCAAACAAACAGATATTGGCAAGCACTGGGGGACACAAGGTCCTTTAAGAATTAGTAGTGCTGATGTGCCATTCTGCTTGCTTTCTGCAGGACTTGTATTCACGGAATTGAATAACTATAGATTAGAGCAGGGGTGGGCAAACTTTTTGGCCCGAGGGACACATCAGGGTTGCAAAACTGTATGGAGGGCTGGGTAGGGAAGGCTGTGTCTCTCCAAACAGCCTGCCCCCTGCCCCCTCCCACTTCCCGCCCCCTAACTGCCCCCCTCAGAATCCCAGACCCATACAACACCCCCTGCTCCTTGTCCCTGGACCGCCTCCCTCCCCGAGAGCCCCCAACCCTAATCACCCCCCAGGACCCCATCCCCTATCCAACCCCTCTGCTCCCTGTCTCCTGACTGCCCCGACCCCTATCCACATCCCTGCCCCCTGACAGGCCCCCGGGGACTCCCATGCTTATCCAACCGCCCCTCATGTTCCCTGACTGCCCCCCATTAATGGGGGGCAGTCTCATTAATGAGAGCTAAGTATTATCAAAAACCTCCTTCTACAGCAATTTTCCATGTTTGGTTAAGACATGCTGCAAATTAAGCTCCCCAACTGCAACAAAAGTAGATTTACATACAAACTGTCCCTCATATTCCAATGTATACTGCTCAGTGGACATATCTGGGAATTGCATGTTCCACAAAATAAACCTTTAATTTAAAAACAATGAGCCCAATCCTGTAAGGTGCTTAGGAATCATTTTGGTGAGGGTACTCAGGACTTTCAAGGGTTGAGACATATGTTCAGAGGAATCATCAATTATTATTTACTACTAAGGGACAGATTTAATAGTTGGTCACTCAAGGTCTTTTTCCAAAACCAGTTGAAGTCCAATGACTTCAGTGGGCTTTTGATCAGGACCATATTATGTTACAAACACCATGTGATTAACTACTGACTGTTAAAAAGTGTTAGTTGCTGTACAGATATTGCTGTTGTCAAATAGCTTGCTTTAGAACTTTAGATTAAATTAATTTCTGTTAATTTCCCTCCTCCCCATCCCAACAAAATAAAAAGGGAGATGAATAATATGTATTATGCTATAAACTGAAAGGATATGCTGTTCCTCCACTCAGGTTTTCTTTATAAATTTTTACCAGACATAAGTTCATATTCTGTAGCATTAAAAAATGAGTGCAGAAGAGGATATGTTATAGAAGTTTGAATGCTTGTGGCAAACAGCAAATGCATTCATAAAACTGTTTATACAGAACCAAGGAAATTGATTACACTCTCTAGGTCGAAAAGCTCCTTTGAAAGAGGGCTTTCCAAACAGATGTACACTTAAGCCTAGACTTTTAAAAACTTGTTTAGTCACCCAGGGATGCAGATAGCTGCCCAGCAGGATGTTCAAAAATGCCTAGGGCCCAGGTCCTCAAAGGTAGTTAGGCACCTAACTCCCACTGAAATCAATAGTGCCCAAGGCACTTTTGAAAGTGGGACTTAGCTGTCTAAATCCCCTATAGTGGAAAAGTGCTTAGGCACTTTTGGAAATCCCACTATTAGGTCTTGCAATGGTGAACAGAGCAATGCCTAAATGCCTTCAAAAATCTGGGCCTTACACCCCATCTAAATCCAATTCGTATCAATGGAAGTCTTTCTACTGACTAATGGGCACTTGATGAGGCCCATATACAGTACCCAGAATGCATTTGTTACTCTTCATGGTGTTAAGCCCAATAAAGAAAATGTTGTAAAGGGATGCTCTATTATAGATCAATATCATCAGCCATCTCCTATTTATTCTTGTTCTTTTACACCCAGCAAGGTACTTCAGCACATGCAATCTCATTCTGGGTGAGGTGTGGGGGAGAGCCCAAATCCAGTAGTGATGTTCTCTTGCTGTGATGGCTCAAATGGGCTTTTATTCTGGAGATATTTTACAAGCAGTACATAACCTTTGTACTCCAGACAGTCTTTAGGACCTACACTCTGTTCTGTGAAGGTTAAAGATTTCAGATGAACTTTCCACCCAGGGAAAGCATTATAAATATTTGGCAGGTACACTGCAACTGATAAAATTGCCATAAAACAAATGTTAGTAAAGACTCTTATATTCAAAAAAGTATTTTTCCATAAGAATCTAGACTTTATTCTTTTTAATCAAAGTAAGATGACCTAACACAGAACAGTATTCATGATAGCTGTGCTTAATAAGATGCACTTCCAAGCTAAATAGCAAAAAATAGGATCAGGATAGATTTTTGTTTAACAAACAAATAGAAGAAGAAATAAATATTTAGTCCAAAGACATCCTCTTATTTCAGATTCTTAATCTCAGACTCGCTTTAGATAGTTTGATTTCGCGCCTTACCCTTTCTATACAAATTCACTTAAACTAAATCTGAAACTCATAAAATACTACATCAGAGTAGCCAGTGTGTGACTATATTTCCTGAATGTAGTGTGTCTTCCTCCTAAATTAAGCAAAAATCACTTGGAATTGACAAAACAAAAGTCAGTCATGTTTTAGGACTGGCAAAATTCTTGTTTGATCCATTTCAAACACACACATTTGCTTTTATTTCATTCTCTATTTTACATCAATCCAATGCTTTTAATAATCATATTAAATAATAGTCATGTATGAATAGTCTGTCAAGATAACATGATACTACCATAATTTTGGGTCCCAAATTTAAGTTTTGCTTTCTAAAAGTGATTTTTAAAAACATAACAGGAACACAACTGTCCCAATACAGTTCCTTTTAAATTTAGTGAACATTTGTTTAGACATTCACTGTGAGCACTATAGCTTCAATAACATGACAACTAGAGAGTAAAACTATTAACAATAGTGAAACCGACCAGTCTAGTTTTATTGTACAACCTGAGTGAAATGAAGGATACTATAAACAAACAGCATAAAGTGTGAAAAGGAGTTCGTTTTTTTATTCCCTTAGAACTCGATCATTTTCTCACTAACAACAATCAGGAGTAATTCCATTGAATTAAATATAGTTATATCAGTAGTCTAACTGAGAAAAGACTATAGCATACTAACAGACAAGGAATTTTTATCTTGATAGTAAAAATGGCTTTAACTTGTCAAATTCCAATTACATTTTAAAGTTTTCTTCCTAACAGCTGCTTCTGTTGTCAGTTGTGGAAGCTACATAGTTATAATTTTATTACTTTATTCAGAGCTAAGCAATCTCATTTGTTTGTAGGGCAAATATTTGCAGATGTCATCAAAGAAAAAAAGAGCTATACTGCCTAAAGTCAGGAAGTCATAAGCAAAGAGGGAGTAGTTTGCAGGCTAGCTGATCTCTATCCTATACCACTACCGAAGGTCACAAACCTGGAATACCAAGTGGCTATAATTAAAAAAAGACTGAAATACCCTGATTCTAGCCTAGACATGATTTAAAAGCAACAATGATATTCTGCATTGAATTTCAGCCATCTACATGTAGAAACTAAATCATGTCTAGGCTAGAATAAGCAAGAACCACAATTACTTATTTCATGTGTGTAAAATTGATTTACTACTCTATTTTAAAAATAAAGTTTAAATAAAAGATAGCCCAGAACTATAACAATTAGATCCAGATCCAAAGTTTCCCCAAAGTTTGAGGGCTGTTCAGACTGGGGTTTTGGTGCAGACCTACTCCTAATCTAAACCTCTTACGCTGAGCAGGCTGGTAATGGAATGCTATTGCTGTTCAAATATGTGGAGGCTTCTTGTGGCAGAGTTCTAAAGTTTTGCCATCTTATATAGTAAGTTCAAGAAACATGATTGTTATCTGATGATCAGCACACAGCCTCTCTTTGTTTTCACGGCAGAGTACAGCTTTAAGTTCCACAGACCTTCCACTTGCCTGACCTATATATCTATCTATATCTATATCTATATAGATATAAATATAGAAAGTGCGGAGCTTCATCACTATATTGCCCCTTCGATCACTGTGCAGAATATCTCCACACAGTCACTTCCTGTTAGGGTGACCAGACAGCAAGTGTGAAAAATCGGGACAGGGGTGGGGGGGTAATAGGAGCCAATATAAGAATAAGACCCAAAAATCGGGACTGTCCCTATAAAATCGGGACATCTGGTCACCCTACTTCCTGTGCAAAGTATGTTTTTGCTTTTTTTCTTTCCCCTTTTCTTGAAGTGTGAAAGCAAAGTTATGTCAGCTATCCCAATCAGTCTTATACTGCATTGGGCACCTGTTCGGACACCAGTCAAACAAGAAAAACAACAGCTGAGTGAGGTCAGCTACCCTGTGAACTTCAGGACATTTAGGAGACCCTGGCACACCCATCCCTCCAGTCTTTATTTGAAAATAGCAATTCTAGACACATGATGCCTTCCTTTCCTGTTTGAAGAGACAGTGAAAGCCCTCCTGCTGTCTTCTCCTACTTGCTTAAGAGGAAAGCCCCAGTCTCACAGCCTTGCTACGCTGTGTCTGGGATTTGGGGGGGGGAGGGAGAGAGAGAAGCGGCTCATCCCACACGAGCAGTGTTTGTTTAAGGAGCACAGGTTCATCAGGGACAGCTAACCATTAACGAAACCCCATAGAGATCAAATTACATTCGCCATGGGTGCTTATTAACATATTTTTACACTCATGTGCAGTTTAGGGCAAACACTTTTGTTACTGAGAATGGCAGCACCTAAACGAATTGGCACAACACAACAGAAAATCACAAGTGCCTAAAAGTGAAAATCACAAACAACACCACTGCAAACAACACGTACTACTCTAAGCTTGGACACCAGCTTCTTGTCTGTGCACGTGGTAGTTAGTTAAACCTAAATACTGAAGAAGAGCTCTGTGTAAGCTTAAAGGCTTGTCTCTTTCACTAACAGAAATTGGTCCAATAACCCATCTTGTTTTTGTTACATATATTGAAAACTGATCACAATTACATAGACAAACATAAAATATGCATCCCTTTGGGATGAATTTTTAAACAAAAACCCTAAAAGCAGTCAGTATAAAGAGATCATTCTCCCCTCCTCTGATAAATTTGCTGAAGAGCATACTGATATTCAGGAAAGTCTAATGTTCATATGCTGAAGTAGCAGCAGTCAATTTATAAATTGTAAGCTTACCACATTTCTACAAGTTCTACATTTTTACAACTTTTTGTAGTCTTATAAAAGTTACTCAGAACTGAAACATGTTCACAACAAGAAACAAAACTATCTGATGGTGCCATTGTTTTGTTTCAATGCAAAATATGAATAAGTCTTTAGTTGTAAGTGATTTGTAGTCATATCACAAAAATTATTTTGCTAAGTCCAAACTTCTAGACAACCATGGACGCAATGCTAGCAAAAAGGCTTTGCAATTAAACTCAAACAAAATTAGTCTAACAACCCTCTTTGGGCTCACTAATCTGTCCCAAATTGCTTACAAAGAGAAGACAGACAAAGGGTGAAAGAATGGAAATGTTATTGTGTCCATTTTACAGATAGAGAACAGCGGCATAGGTAACTTCCCCAATCCTACAATTTTGGATTTAGCAAAACAGTTCTTAAACTTCATTGAGACTTTTTGTGGGTGCTGGCATTCACTTGTGCGGAGACAAGTTCAGTACTGGAACATAGGTGACTGGCCAAAAGTCATTCAGTAATTCTAAAACAGAGCCAGGAATTGAGACCATATCACCTCCAGTCCCTTTACCACAAGCCTATGCTTCCTTTTACACCATTTTTACATCCATGTAACTCTATTCATGTCAGTGGAGTTACTGTATTCCTCATTTATTTCACTAGGTCAAAATCAGGCCCTTAGTTTTTTGCATCTTTCTAGTACAGAAATATCTTCATTTTAAGACCCTGATTCAGCAAAGCACTTAAGCATGTGCTTAATTTACAGCACATACTTAAGTCCATCCCTGCCCTGCTCAGCAAAGTACTTAATTATGTGCTTAATTCTTATTTAATTCAATGAGACATGGACATGTGCTTAAAGTTAAGCCCTTTGCTGAAGTGGGGTGTAAACTGGGGCCTAGGACCAATGAGAAAAAAATTAGAGCTACACTATATCCAGTGCAGTTTCCTCACAGATTTTAGGTTAAGACACCAAAAGGGAAAATGGAACACTATTTTAATTCATAATTTGCTATGGCTTTGGGGGAATAGGACAAATAAAAAAAAGATATCAATAATATTAAAAAAAATATAAGTCTCTTCTCCCAACACAC
Organism: Chelydra serpentina; assembly: GCA_037349315.1. NCBI lineage: Eukaryota > Metazoa > Chordata > Testudines > Chelydridae > Chelydra > Chelydra serpentina. The sequence continues at coordinate 55,781,705 of JBAIAC010000010.1, forward strand.
TCATCCCTAGAAAGCTGTGTAATACCAGTGTTCAGGGCCAACGATTCATTCTCTGTTATGTGAAGTGATAGTTTCCAGGCCTTGGGGAAGCCTTTGGGTTTCTCAAGATAGGTACTTGAAAGATTAAATTTGACAATGTAAAAGAAAATATTTGATAAGTAAACTAAATTATAATTTAATTGTATATCATCCTAAAACAAAAATTAATGGAGAAGTGGGAAGACTTTCAGGAAAGAAAACATACAGTAAAAAAATTAGCGTGCAGTGAGCATACCATACTTCAGGACTTTGGCAGTGTGTCTGCAATAGCTGATGCAAAAGAGGTCCAATGAAAACAAGCTCCACATGCCATGGCATAGCCATCATCAGGAGACATCACTGAAGATACTGTCTACTAAATCCCCTATGGTGCAATGAGTTCCTAGTGGGTGGACCCTGTGCCCACACAGAGCTCATTGCAGGATCAGGGCCTCAGAAAGACTCCAAGATTTCCCAGCATGGCAGAAAGACAGTATTATATAGCACGGGCGCCAACTTCTGGTGGCGCCGGTGGGGGCTGACGCCCGGCATCGGGGGCGGGACCCTGCCCCCGACGCCGGACCCCGCCCCCGACGCCGGGCGACATGGCGGGGCCCCGCCCCGGGTGACATGGCGGGGCCCCGCCCCCGACGCCACATCGCCCAGCGTTGTGGGCGGGGCCCCGCAACGTCTCCCAGTGCTGAGGTGAGCTTGCCGCTGACCCCGGGGCTGGCAGGGAGCTGGGCGCGGGCCCCAGGGTTGGTGGGGAGCTGCCGGTGAGTGCTCAGCACCCACCAATTTTTCCCCATGGGTGCTCCAGCCCCGGAGCACCCACGGAGTCGGCGCCTATGTTATATAGCAGAGAAGGGGAAAGAATACAATATTTAAGAACGATAAATACATTTGCCAGTTACTTTACTTTCTGTGGCATTTGTCTGCCCTACCCTTCTGACCCTCCTGTGTTCAATAAAACATGTTTCCCCAGTGATAAGACCTTACCCTGACCAAACATACTCTCTTTACTGCAGGGTTCACTGTTCAAATTAAAGCTACCTTGCCTGTTTCAAGGATATCCATATCAGTTGGACAGCCACTGCCATAAAGCTGGAAAGTTAGGAGTCAGGGACTATAGCCGCAGGTGAAATGTAGACATGTTTCTGCTTTTTTTTTTTTTGCCAACAATGCAGCTGTAGAATTATACTGACAAGAAATTTGTTTAAACTCAAGTATTAAAGTTATTCATGTTTCTATCAAACGCTTGAGCATCCTTTTACCATACTACATGCCTTGGATGCATTGGACTGGACTGCTTCCACTTTCACACAAATGGCATTTCCAGTCATTGAAGTTCTAAAAGTCATTCCAACAAATAATTACCACACATTTATAGATTACTGGCACTTCCTAAATATCAACTTCTACCATTCTTACCCTTGTCAGAAAGTGCTGGTTTTCTATAAAAAGAGTAAATTGGTACTCACTAGAATGATTTCATCTACCTTTTGATTTTTTACTGAATAGGAATACTATTTAGTCACTACAACTCCCATGCTGCAAAGGCTAATGCATGTGCTTAATTTTATGAGCTATGAATAGTTCCATTGAAGCTGATGGAATTACTTACAGCACATAAAGTTAAAACACAAGTGCAAGTCCTGGTAGAATCAGGGCCCCAAATCTGAACAGCTACTAACCATATCCTTTTGATGAATCTAGCCCATAACTGTGGATATACAATGTTTACCAACTGCTTTGAAGATGGAAAATGTAACGTAAATCCATAAGTGTGGATGTTCGACAAGGGGAGTGGAAGGGGAGAAGAGGGAGAGAAGGGTAGAAAAACTGATTGTATTGACTGGCCTGATGTTTGCCATGGAAACTACAACTCACTATTAGTAGCTGTAGGATTGTGATGCTGTGTGTACTTGAGGAAGTACCTGACATTTTCAGTAGATAAACTCAATCCAATATTAAAGGATGCAACTCAACTTCAAGCTCAGTTTAGTCTCTGAAATTAAGATAAACAATTCCCCATATGCATGAAGTATTTCCAGTGGTGGACAGCTCTGACATATACACACTTGCAACAACTTGTATATGAAAAAAAACCTGAGAAGCACAACAGGTGTTCTTAAACTGTTAAATTATTTCTCCATTTTACATAATTGTAATATCTCCCATCCTCCCATTCAATACATTAAATAAGTAAATAAAACAACAGTTTAGAATTGAACTTTCCCTGGTATACTTTAAGTAAGAAGGGTAGACTTCTCTAACTAGATTAATACTTTAAATGTCTTTAAAGGAGAACAATCTAACAGTATTCCTAAATACATCCCAATTTCATTCATACTCTAGTTGTCCTAACATTTTCAGCATTATGCATTTTAGCAAACGTAGACATCTCAATCAGACAGACTGTTATATGGAAGCATGTATTTTTAGGGGGGGGGAATCAGTTTTTTCCCAGCATTTAACTTGTGTGTTCCCTACTTCTGATCTACTAGAAAGCAAAGAAAATTTGCAAGCTCACATGTACTGATTTGGTACTGCTTGATTTTTATCATTATTAAGAGTATAAAATGTTTCACTACAATAGTGGATTACAGAAATCAGTCAGGATACAGCAGAAAGTTGTTAGTCTGGATTATCCCCTTCAATAAATAGAAAATTCACTCTCCTCCCTCCTCCTTCCCACTTGTTTTTTGTCATTGATGGAAAAAGAACCTTGCCCACTGTCAGGTGTATACTCACTTTTCCCCTCAAGAAGCTTCTAATAGTATTCGATCCCCAGAGCATTCAGGAGAGTGCTGCACTTGAGCAATGCTTTCCCCCCTCACAGCAGAGAGGTCACTCACTGCTCTGCCACTGTAAAATGTGGATCTCAAAGCCTGCTGTGTCAACAGTAATCGCTGGAGGGGTCACATGACACGGCCTTTGTCTCTTTCCTGCAAGTGTGGCAGTGGTCATGGCCAATGATTAAGACAGGATAGCAAAGGGATGAAAAATGTTTAATCTGTGTTCCAGCTGTCAAAGGGGTAAGAAAGGTCACCCCACTCTTTCCTTCAGTCATATAATCAGAGCTGGGTACCTGCCACTACCTGAACTGTTGGTCCTGTTGAATTATAGAATCTTCTCTAACAAAAAGAAACTAGATCACTGGCCTGGGGGAACCATAACATTTATTCCAATGGTAATGAAAGATAGAGTGCTTTGATCACTTTAGCAACTATCCATCTTTAACTGCTGAAAGCAAGCCCACTTCAACAGCAGCGACAACAGACGCACCATCCAGAAGCCCGCTTCCTCCATCTAGGCCTAGATGTCAGGCTAATCAGTTTGATCTGACAGACTTTAATTAAATTAATTAAATCTTTTCTGAATGGGACTTGATTAGCATTCCACAGAGGAATCAGTTGTAAAAAGAAACCCTGCCAACAGGATCAGCACTAATACTTTTATGTCTTCTCACAATGAGGAATATTTATTGTTTTTTTTATTATGAATCGTTATTTTATAAATGACTGATATTTAGGTACAAGATTGTTTGTTTTAGCACCCAGTAACTATAGCCTTAAATAAACAAACAAAAACATTTCCAAGATTTTCTGTAAGCAATTTTTCTACTCTGAAATTACTTCCTGCATACCAACTTTACATAAAAGATCTAATGCTGTAAGCTATGCACACACACACACACACACACACACACACACACACACAAATGCAAGAACAAGTTGCAAAGATCCTGGTCACTTCCAGTCAGGTTTCCCAGCTCTCTCAGACTGGCTACTTATGAAAATTCAGGAGATGCATAATTGAAGACATGTTATCAGTGAATAACGCTATGTTTTAACGCTGTAAGAAGGTGAGCTGGCAATAACATTTCACTTTCCTCTCATTCATTTGAAGCAGAGCAAAAATAATTTGTGATCAACAAGGATTTGATTGATATAATGTGCTGGCCAGTTTAGGGCCATAGACAGGGTGACCAGATGTCCCGATTTTATAGGGACAGTCCTGATTTTTTGGTCTTTTTCTTATATAGGCTCCTATTACCCCCCACCCCCTGTCCCGATTTTTCACACTTGCTTTCTGGTCACCCTAGTCATAGACAACCCTAAGTCTATGCAGCTCTTGAGGGTTGCATGTATGAACTAAGGGCAGCATATCCTTACTACCTAAGGCCAGTGCTTAATTTGTGCCAAAGCTTGCCAGGGCTAAGTATCAGCACCTCTAGGTTTGGCGGTCATAGTCTCGGCACCTCTGGGCTTTCTGCATCATTTAGGAGTGTAAAAAAATTGCTTGAGCCCCAGCACCTCTTTCATTACAAATTAAGCACTGCCTAAGGCCACAGACTTGCAACTGAGTTCACGTGGATGGACCTCTGTGCCTGTGCAGAGACCCATCGACTTCTAAAGGGCTCCCTGCAGACACAAAGCTTCACCAGTGCAGATTCAATTGTAGGTGGTCTCTTGGGACCAGTCCTTTCTTCCCATGCCACACTGCCATCTGTGATCCACAAAAGTGCTTCAGCTGGAGCTCCCCTTATACAAATGAGGTGGCAAATGCTGGTTGGAAGTTCTCTATGAGGGATCGTTGACTTAGGAATTCATTCTCCCCTGGGTCTGCCAGAGCTTAGAATTGTTACCCTTATGATCTCATTGCAAACCCCATCTTTCTTCTCCAAGCTTTTAGGAAGAGGACAGGCTGAGGGTTGGTGGGTTTGTTATGTGTGCTACGAGTTCATTTTATTATTGTATTTGCTGGTAGATATGTTTTCATTTATATTTTAATGTGGGATGAGTAGACCTTTTTAGCAGACTTTTTTGTATGACTTTTGTATTATGTATGTGCTAATATACATAATAGGTGTCCAAAGGATGAGATGGTCACCCACTGAGTTTTTCCACTGGAAAATGCTGTTTCATTAAAACAAAAATTTCCTGTGGGATGTATCAATTTCACCAAAATTCCATTTTGAATTAAAATAATAATAATAATGCATGTTGATAAAGCCAAAACATTTTGTTTTGACATTTTTTGGAATGGAATGTTTCATTTCAACTTTTAGTTTCAAAATGACTTTTCATTAGAAATTTATTTTATTATACATTTAAATTTTTTAAAATGTCAAAATTGAAGTGAATTGTTTAGACTGACCCAAAACTAAATGTAAGACTGTTTTTCAGGAAATTTTGAAAAATTCTTTTCTTTTGTGCCAATTTAGAACTAAACTAAATTTGAAATCACAGAATTTCCCACCAAATAGAAATTCTAGTTCCTGCACAGCTTGGCTTCTATCTCAGACACTGGTGTGGTAACTGTTGGTGAATGTTGACATTTGAATGACCACCGCTATACTAGAGCTGGTAAATTTGTGTGTGATTCAACAGCCTACTTAAAATGAGAGCCTTTTGGGAACAACTATTTTTAAAGAGTTTGCATGGTGGAGGAAACCCTTGACTATACATTAACCACAGTGATAAAAAACCAGGTAAGTCTTATAGTTAATTTTTTCACCCATTTAGTCTCTGTGTCCCTACTGCAGGTTGTACAAGAGAGATTCCTTAGGGGATAGGTCTGAATCTTTACTTAACCATTTACCTTGAAAAAATAAACTCACTTCTAAAGTCTTCCCAGCTTTCCCTGCATCTCAGGAAGAAAGTGGTCTTCTCCACCCACTTCTCTCACCTCCCATCTTTCCCCTGCAAAATAGCTTTTAACTTTAATGTGATAGTGTAAGAGAGCTGACCCTGCAGTTGTACGAGATTCCTGATCTAGCTTCATCAGAAGTAGCAGGGCTTCCTGCTGCAACTGAAGTGACACTGGGAGTTATGCACTGAATGACCACTGCTTTTACCTTTCCAACATTTCTCTTCTTTCTGGTCACTAGTGTACTTCTAACAACAACAACAAAATCAAAAAAAAAAAATCATCAAGCTAAAGAGCCTTCTAGGAAGAAGTGGAAGCCAAATGGAAGAAGAGATGGAGCAACAAGAGGAGGCTGAAAGAAGAAAAGGAGGGAAGGAAGGACAAAGGAGAGCAGGAAGCCAAGGAGAGAAGTGGGTTTGGGGGAGGAAAGTTAACGAGGGAGAAGAAGAGGTAAGTCTGTTGCCTTCCAGAGAAACAAGGGATCCTGAAAAAGAGAAAGTAGAGTTAACAAATATTTTTTAAATACCCAAACTAGGAAAGCAAGAAGGTGATATATTGCAGGAAAGAGACAAGGTTACCTGACATTATTATTTACCCAACTGTTGTTAATAACCCACTATTAAATTGAATCACAATGTTTTAAAGGTCACTAGAAAATCTTGCATTTTGTCTGGTCAGCAGCCATTAGTTGTGGAGGTCACTTGTGATGTGGCTCAAACAAAAGTTGACCCAGCTATTGACCAATAGGATTTCCTAATGCCATTTTATGCTGTTAGTTTGAACAGAATCTCCCGGTTTACTTTTACTCAAATGGGGGCGTTCATCACTTAGAATTTTTACTATGTAGTTAAGTTACACAGGGGGCTAAAAAGTATTTTTTGAGGTTTGTGGGAGTGTGCAGCTGATGCATGTAGCTGGGTTTCAGATGCATGCACGTTTGACCACAGAATTTGGCCTGATACATGTACATGTGCAGCAGCCAATGCAGTCAGAGAAAGTTTTATTCTTATACCTAAATAAAGATAGGAATTTAAAGCTATCAGGCTAGAAGTGTGATTTTGGTTAGCTACTTCTAGGGACATATTTTGATTATGGGGCGCTTCTAGTCTGGAATGTTTTGTGTATACTGGGAGAAAAGAAAAGAGACATAAACCAAGAGCAAAATCATTCACCTTTCAGTATGTATGAAACAAAAAGAGCTCTGTTAAATGAATGATATTAAATCAATATCTGTTACAATAAAAATTGAGGGTTAAGGACAGGAATTCAGTATGATTGACCTTCATGTTCCCTCTACTCTTTCATTAACTGTTCACTGAGGTGATCTCTGTCCAAATACGGGCAATTTAGAGCCTGTCATAGAATTACAAGATGAATTAGGGACTACTGCCACAAATTTATAGCTACCAAGGCCTTTGCTGATTAAATTTTCCAGACTTGAAAGTAATTTCAGTGGCAATGCTCTTAATTTAACCCAAAATCATCAGCTTCATGACAAATGAGGAAGAGGATAACACTTTTCCCTTCACATTATCACATAATTTGATCATCACTATTTTCTTCCCAGTTTGAATGATAAGCAAATAAATGTAACTTCAGATAAACTAAATCAGCTTTACAGTTATTCCAGACACAAAAGAAAATCACCAGAACTAGTCTGCCTGCAGACTGTCAAGCTAAAAAACATCACATGGTCCTCAACTTGCTTAAGGAAGAGAAGCTACTGTATTTTAACTTCAAACCCCAAATCACAACATTTCTTAAATATATTATAAACAACCAGATTACTGAATCTCAAATAAATTAAAAATGAATGTAGTTGAGGCTGTGTACTGTATATGAACACTCCTTAAGGGCTGGATTGAATTCAGTGGGACTACTGACACAAATACTTGCGGAATCAGAGCCTTAGACTGTAAAGTCTTTGAAGCAGAAACAAGGTCTTAACTATCCGTAAGCCACCTTCCACCTATGTTTGACTCTATATACATTAATTATCATTAAGATACTTTTATTGAATTTTGCCAGCACTCTAATTCCCCTCCACCCCAAATGCTGTCTGTCTTCCCAGAGTGATATTTTTGTACATAGGATGCAAAATTTACTTTGATATTTAATTAATCTGGGATTTAACATTTGACAGTTTAAAGTATTTTAATCCAAACTTGATAGAATGTAAAACATTTTAAAAGCGTCTAAGTCTCAGTTTTTGGGTAGGGTAGGGGAAAGTAGTGAAAATGTCAGGATTCAAATCCTGAAACATTCTGACCTTTAAACTGAACTCCCCTTCCCCCCCCCCCCCACTTTAGGTTTAAGATAAATTCAGGAAACAAAAATTTCACCAATGAGTTTGATACATAATCAGTTAAACTACTGAATAAGTAATGAAGCACTTTTTCCTTTGAAAATCCCAATGCAATTTTGTGAGGAAAGACTGATCCAATACTTTAGATGTGAAGGTAATAGCAAATATGATGCAAAATATGCTTCCTCAGATTTTAATTAACAAGGAAAAACAGGTTTTTGGTTGTAGTTTTTTAAAACCCAGTTGTGAAATAACTGTTTCAAGATAAGAAACTCTGACTAAGATGACTTTTGGTCATCTCAGAAAAACACAGGTCCCCTTCCTTAATTATTTCAGTCTGATTACCAAATTGAAGCAATCTTACATTTCAACAGCTTTTTACTGCTGATTCTTGGGAAGCTATAGGATTAAATGAGAGACACAGGGAATATTGCAGATTTTGATCAGTTATTACTTTGGCCTAAAATAATATTTTTAATAGATTGCAGTCCACAATTACTCATTTTTTAAAATCATCCCCCTTTGTAATCTATTAACATTTTAAGTTAGACAAATTGAGAGTGTCTCCAAAGAGAATCTTCTAACAAATGCAAGAAATGATTATAAACAAGATGAGTTAAATATAGTGTAATCCAGTTCTTTACTTTCCTTGTGATAAAAAACCCAAATGATTCCACTGGACTATTTTGGAAAGCTACTATTAAACAGATTGTATTCATCTGGCCAGCTTTTACTCACCTATTAATATTCAGTGCCACTCTCTTTTCCTGCCTCCACTTTCTCTTCTGCTATCTAGTATTTGCTAATGAGCTACTCAGAGGTGTCCTTCAAATGAGCATTAAGTTTTGCAATGGGTGGTCAAACCCTCAACAGGCTGAAATTGAACTGAAATGGAAGAACCAAAAAGGAGTAGACTCTTCACTCATTCATTTATATAAGACAAAAGTCCTAAATCACTAATCACACGCCTGCACAGACATTAATTTAAAGTGTAGTTACAAAGATACAGATTAAATTATGTGTTACAGAAAATGCTGTCTCATTAAAAGGCAAAAAAAGAAAGACGCATGTTTTTCATTCTGGTCTGAGGCTCTCTTGGACACACACACACACGGTCTTGATCTGCTACCTTATGACACCACAACTTAAAAACAATTTTGTTCTTTATTTGTTCCAATTCCAAACCACAAGAACTTAGATGTCTGCTTTTGCTAATACATTTTTTTTAAACTTCATAACTGAGTAAATGGGGAAAATATTTGATCTAATAATGTCTTCTTACTCACATTTATCACTTTCAAGAAGGTACTATTGTGCAAAGTTAAAAAGGTAAGAATAAACAACATGGATTACATTGGTTCGAAACAAAGAAAAGCAGAAATGTTCTGCTAAACCACAGAAAAATATAAATGGAAGAGGGTAAGATTTGTCATGGTGTGTCACATACACAGTTACAAAGCTCAAAGTGTTTGTAAAAATACAAACAGAGCCATCCAGGATAAATTGTAAGAAATACTTCAAATCTTTCTCGCTCTTACTGGTTGTTATATAATGGTGAACAGCGTATACCTAACAACATAACCTCAAATATAAATGGAGGAATCTGATCATCCAACATATACTGAAATTTGTTTTAAATAAACTGTATACATTTTTAAACAAATGCAGTTTTACCCTTCAGAGGTTGTAAAAAAGTAAAATTGATACTTGGTTATATAAACACAATTTTTTAATCCTATCATTTGCTGAAGGGAAAGGGACTGTCTAAAAGCAAACTTCTTTGACAAAAAGTAAGTCTTGGTAAAATCTACTTTCTTACAGCTTTTTCTTCAAAGTGAAAACAAACGGTAAACCACACCTTCAACAATATAGCTCAGGCCACGCTGCAGTCTACTGGACAGTTTCAACTACAGGTGTGAACAGGGGCCGATTGCTTTCGCACACAGCCCCCTGCAAGCCTGTGAGAGTCTTTATCAAGTGAGAAAGAAGAGCAGAAGCTATGAGTACATCTTTTAAGCAGGATATTTAGGAGCTTCTTCAATCCTTTTACCAGACACACAAATGCAACCGACTTTTTTTTTTTAAATCTCTAAAAATACTAACCCTTCTACTGAACTAGTGGGAAAGGTTTTAGAAAGGGGTGGAGTCAGAGAAATCAGTCCAACGGGTCACCTTTCAGCCACCTATGACATCAGCCCGCTGCCCTGATTCCTTCATTAATACCTTTGAGCTGAAAACAATGGGCCTGCCATTAAGCACTACACAGTTCAAGATAAGAAAGTCCTAAGTAGATAATAATCAGTGCGTTTAGCTGGATTTCAAACATTCAGCTGCTTAATCATTTCTTCCTCACTGCATGCTGCCCAAACATACAGGGAATGCTTTGGATGCTTTGGGCTAAGGGGTAGAGGAAGGGGTAGAGGGATGGAGAGAACAAGCGCAAGGGGGGAGTGGGGGACAAGGGGATTTCATTGGCAATCCTCTCTGTGAAATGAAAACATTTCTTAATTGCCATTAGGGAAATAGGTTAAATACAGGCTTGGTAAGCTGCTAAGACTGGCTAACAGATTAGGAGCGATGGCAGTTGAAGTATACTCATTTCCATTCTATGACAGAGCAGGGAATTTTTATCTTCTTACAGCCTTTAGAAACTGATTTAGCTCACAGTTCTTGTCATGTGTTACTAAATATATCAGGTGTGAAGTTACTGGTTAGATTTTAACCAGTCAACTTCCAGGTGATGAAATGAGGCCAAATCACTGGTCCAAGTGGCTGCCTTAAACTCTTATGCAAGAAAATGGAAACTGTGGGACATACCAAGAAAGAAGGGTGTGTTTTAGAAGGCAGATATTGTAACATCTGTCCTGTTTTGGTAATACAAATAATCATGAGCAATCACAGAATCATAGAAATTAGTGATGTGATCTATGCTACCCTGGCACGCCAAGAAGTAGAGCCAAGTGTTCAATATAGGAAACAATTGCACTCTGAGAACTGCACCAGGAAGAGAACTGCACCAGGAAGCATGTAGACTGAGCTTTGCATAGAAACAACCCATTCACGTCTGACTTGTCTCCAGTGCTTAATTTGCAATGAAAAAAGTTGCTGGGGTTCAAGCAATTTTTTTTTACATACATAACTGATGCAGCAAGTCCAGAGGTGTTGGGGCTATGAACTGCTAAGCCTAGAGGTGCTGGGACTCAGCCCTTGCAAGCCCTGGCACAAATTAAGCACTCTTTGCCTCACAGTCACAGGACAGTGTGTATGTATGGAAAACTTGATTGCCTTTGCTGCTTCTATTTATAAGTTGAAGACCTCGCCAGTGCGGTCATCCACAAGCAACATTTTTGGGGGCACTTTTCCATTCTAAATCTAGAGGGATTTTTTCAAAAGCATTCATCATTGACCCAACTCTGCTAACCACTGAAGTCAGTAATAAAACTTTGATTGAATGCAGTGGGAGCACAGTTAGCCCAGCATGGTGTGCTTTTGAAAATTCCACTCAGAATGTACACAATCTTAAGAGTCATACAGAAAGCTACAAAATAGTTGCTGGCAGTATGTGTTACAAAAGTGGGGCCCTATCCTGTAATCTTTCATCTTGAAAAACTCCCTTGGGCATCAGTAGGATTATTATGTGAGTAAGGACAGGCCTGGGGTTTTTAGGGAGAGCTTTTGTTCCAGGGCTCACTGAGGCGAATATTCTGAACTACTCAAGCAATCTCTGGTTGGCAGTGGCATTGTCATGCCATCCACTTTACATTTTGTTAACTGGATGTTTGGAAATACCTAAATGTTCTAGAATCCCATCTTTAGTCTCAAGTAGTTCTCTGTGCAGGACAAAGCCCAGAAGTAGCTGTTGGGGCCTGCCAATTCCCCACTCTCCTTGCTTTGGGGGATACATAAGGATAACTTGCTGTTTTTCTTTTTTAAAAACGAATCCGTTGTTTCCTGGGAAATGTAAACCAAAGCAAACAAAATAGATAGTGAAAACATGTGGTGATTGGTTTGCAAAGATCACAGGTTATTAACACTTTCCCCTGTTCAGGGCTGGCCTTTGCAGTCAATAGAAATCATGGCCTGAAAACCCTCACTACTTGGGAGAACAATGACATATGGTTTGACAGTGCCCCGCACACTCCCGAAATGCTATGGTGGTACATCTGAAAATAAATTCAGATTATGAGGCTATTTCTTAGCCCTAGTCTGCACTACAGAGTTAGGTCGATGCAAGGCCGCTTATATTGGCCTAACTATGGAAGTGGCTACACTTAAATTTGGCTTCCACCGATGTAACTGTCCTGCTATGCCAACTTAATAACTCCACCTCCATGAGCAGCAGTGAGTCAAGGTCGATGTAGATAGATCAATACAGTGTCAGTGTAGACACTGCATTGCTTATGTTGACTGTTACTGGTTTTCAGAAGCCATCCCACAATGCCCCATGCTGACAGTACAATTGATGAAAGCACTCCTGGTGAGGGCATGCACCGCCAACATAAGGAGCAAAGTGTAGACACACACAAGTGATGTAATTACTGCAGAGGCAGTATGCTGACATAAGTTAGGTCGCCTTAATTTTGTAGTGTAGACATGGCCTTAGTAAATGTATTTATTTACTGTAGCCAGCTCAATATGCAATATCTAGTATTTGAAGAAATTAATCATCAAGTTATGAAAGCCAGAAGCACTATAGGATAGAGAAAAGGAAACTAGTGCACTCAGTTTTTATAATGCAATAGTAAGTTAAAGCACCCATGACCAATAGAAATGTTAAGGCTTGATTTAAAAAAAAATTAAATTATGTGAAAAGGGAGTTGAAGGTTTTTCCACTGAGACTTGTTTCTATCTCACATCTGAGTGGACTATAGTCCTTCCCCCTTCCCCCACCCCTGCTGCTCTAACCACAAAACAACATTCTCCTCTCTGAGCCAGCAATAGAGCTCAGGAGCCCTAAGTCCTCACCCCCCCATCAGAGGATGGAGCCCAGGAGTCCTGGCTCCCAGCCCCCCTTGCTTTAACTATGAGCCCCCACTTCCCTTCCAGAGCCAGGGAGAGAACCCAGGAGTCCAGACTCCCAGCTCCCCCTGCCAGCTCCTCCAGGCACCCAATACCTAGGCAAGGGATAGTCCCAAACACCCTGTTTAGGTCTGTGGAACTGGGGGCAGAGAGCTGCTCGCTTCCATATGGGGAACTTGCCCCATTGTTTGTAGCCACCCCTCCCCTGCTCTCCCCCGGCAGCTGTGACCCGCTTGCTCTGGCTGGCTCCAGAAAATGTACACAGAAATATTAATTCCGAGGTCTCCGGCAAGCAGAGTGGGGCCAGGGGCTGCTCTCCAAACAGTTCCTTGCCTGACATTTGCGCTCCACAGGTAGCAGGCTGACTCTTTCCTTCCTGCGGCCTCTCCGGCATGTTCGGAGCTTCCCCTCGCCCGCTCTGCCCACAGCGTCAGTGTGAACCTGTGGGTGCTCCTCTTCCCCAACCCCAGGCTGGCCCCCTTCTCAGCTAGGGGCTTCGAGAGGCCTCCTCGGGCTACGAGAGGCCCCCTGTAACCACTGCAGAGGCTCTCCATCGGAAGCTGAGCAGCTGCTGGTCTTCCTGCCCTCTCGGCAGGGTGGCTGATCATGGTTACTCTGATAGCTGGATTTTTAGGGTCTGGTCAGCAGTGCTGACCAGACTCTATCAGGTCCCCTTTTCAAACTGGACTTTTCGGTCAAAAACCAGACACTTGGCAACCCTAGTTTACTACCAAGCCGTTTGTAGTGTGACCTAACAGACAGAACACTGCCTTGGGACTCAGAAGACTTGGGTTCTATACTTAGTTCTGCCATTAGGTCACCTTATACAAGTCACTTTGCCTCTCTGTACCTCAGTTTCCCCCTCTGTAAAACAGCAATAGTAATACTGACCTCTCTTGTACAGTGTTTTCAAATCTATAGATGAAAAGGGCTATAGCAGTGCTGGGTATTATTACACAAATTTCACATGGCTGTTGAGACTTTTTTATGAACACAGCACAAATTAAACACTGTTGAGGACACTGTATACCGCTTTTCTGCAAAAAGAGGTTTTCAAAACTTTGGGGCAAGAAAGGAGGAAAATAGCTAAACTCAAATGGTTCTAATCTGCTGGACCCTTCTTTTGATCTCAGGCTCTTGTATTCTCATTCCCATTCCTTAAATTTTCTAGTACAGACATTCCTATATTAGGAACAAAATCTTTGTTTTTCCCTCATTACACATAAACAATTATAAGAATTATATATTTTCAAATGGATATTCCTGGGGTATTGTTATGGTGTCAGAATGTTGTCCTATGAGTCGTATAAAACTACCAAGCTCAATGGGAGCAACAGCTACACTGCAAACAACTGGATACTCAATAAGAGGTCTCCTGAATGCCATATACCTGTACTAACTATAAATCATTCTCAGGTTTTTTTCCCTCCAGAGTTAGTTGTTTTTACAATTTTTCCCCATATATCCTGTATAATTAAGGAGAGCATCTCTGTTATAATGGAATGTTCTATTAGAAGGAAAACTAACCTCATCAGCCAATCTGGAATCCCCAGCATTGCAAATTAGATCTAGAAAAAACACATTTAGCAGACCAAGAATGCTCTGAGGAATTAAGGACCACAGTTAGTTGGACAACAGTTTACTTATAATGATGGAAATATGTTGTACTAGTAAATACGTTACTTGTGACTTAATTATTAAGGAGATGCCATTAATCATCAATGCACTACATATAATAAACTACTATGCTCTAAAGTAAAATGAATAGTAAATGAGGGAATGGCCCAAATTCTCTTCTCCGTTACACTGGAGCAATTCTGCTGAAGTCTAATGACTACAAGCTGAAGCTAGATAAACGTAGACTAGAAATAAAGGGGCAAATTTTTAATCATGAGGGTAATTAACCATTGGAACAACTTGCTAAAGGATATATGGGTTCTGTATCACTTGAAGTCTTTAAAGGAAGACTGGATGTCTTTCTAAAAGATAAGCTCTGGCTCGATCACAAAACATGATTTTGTTGCAGGAATTACTGGGTGAAATTATATGGCCTGTGTTATGCAGGAGATCAAACTAGATGACCCTAATGATTCCTTCTAGCCTTCAAAATCTATAAATCTATGAAAGGAATGCGACTTTGAACCACTGTGCCCACAATGTGCCAAAACAGTGGAAAATGCTTATCTACTTATTTAAGTGGAAAAGCAACTTATTTTTAGAGGCTATCAATATAGTGTCTAATTATCATATACAGATTCTATCCCCCTCACCCCGCTTGTATAATCAAAATATAAATAAACATATCTAAAGATTGTATAATGATACATCAATATGGGACTTATTCTGTGCTTTAAAGAAAAAAAGAAATCCAAGTTCTTATAAACCTTTCAAACTTTCATTCCTCCCCTCCCCACCTCAATTTGCATGGAGGAGTCTATTTTACAACTTTATCCATGTAATGATCCCGCAGACCTCTCCCTCATACCAACATTTTTCTTTGAAGTTTGCCCTCCCATTAGTGCTTCAGTGTAAGTATTCGAGCTGATCACACAAGCGCAGCAGAACTCCACAACTGTCCACGTTCTGTGGGATACAGTTGTTTCATGTTGCCTGTGATTTACAGTCTTAATTAATGCTCAAAAGAAGAAGAGCACATCTTTGGTGGAGCTTTCCACCCCCCTTCTTTTTGCAAAACAGTGCTCTCAGGGTTTTGTTGGACATTGTGCAGAATGGCTTTGCCAAGCAGAATGGAACACACTTAATACTTTTCCTTTATAACCGTTGCAATAAATCAGCTGCCACTCCGTTTGCACAAGTGCAGCCATTAGTGTCCTGTCCCCTCCCCCAGCACTTCCCGAATTTTAAACAAAGTAGGAATAAACTGAAACTGAGCAGAGCCAGCGAGCCCAGTAAATCAGTTTAATGAGAACTGAATCAATCGCATGAAGTCCATTGCTGAACAAATACAGTGGAGAGCAGAAGTTGGGCTTTGGAAGAGGGGATGGGGTGAGAGGGGAAACGGGGAAGCAATGTTGATGTATTTGATGTTCAGCTGTGATGCATGTCTGCTGTGAACACTGAGTTCTTTATAATCACATACACTGCAAATCACTGCTGCAACTCATTGTTTAGATTCATCATTTTCTTTCCTGTTTGTGGTTTTGCTCCTCCATATTTTCCCACAGAAATGGAGAGTTTTCTGTTTACCCCTTCTCACAACTTATCTCTTACATGATTATCTTGATCTTCATTTACCCTTCTTAAGCTCCCTTGTGTGTGCATTTATTATCAATAACTACACACAAATACAAACTCCTGCTTTATAGAAAGAATGGGGAGGGCAAATAATCCTGTGTTTTGAGGATGCTGAAGTTTTAAGGAATTGATATTAATATTACAATAACATAGCAAGCTTGTATCCAACATTTAGAGGCACAAAGACCTCTTTAAAAACACATTTGCCATTAATTTGGGAAATCACTCCAGATGTCATGCTTAGTTACCATGGTGACAGGAGCAGTTACAAGCCTATACACAAACACACACACACACATATACACACACACACACACGGCAGGTGTAAGGCTGATGTGGTACTGTGGTCTGGCACATTGGATACTAGGGGGAAAATGGAATTGATCAAATGTTATTTTGGGAGTTTGGGAAAAGCTGGATGCACCCCAAACCCACAACCCCTGCCACCATCGGGCAATGCTTTATACAAATCCAGTATTGCAAACTCTTGAGATTTTATTGTAAGTCTTTGTGACTTTTGGTGTTTTTTTGTAAAGTCCACGGTTCCTGGAGCAATGTGATTATGTGGGAATTTCAGCTTCCATTAAAAAAGTAAGTTTCTAGCCCTCCCTCATGGCTGAGGAGAAAAGCTTGAAAACGTGATCTCTAATGCTCAAAAACCAGAAAGCTAATGGAAAGAACCCATAGTTTATGATTTTTAAGCCAGTCTTATGACTGGGGAACTGACTTAGAATTTTTAAATGTTTGGGGATGGTGATACAGCAGATGAGCTTCTAAAAACAAAGGCCCTGTATCCTCTGCTTTGACTTTAAAACTCTCCCGACATTCTTGTAAGAGCAGTGGTTTATTCAGATACCCTAGCTCAGAATGATTTCCCTCCTCAAAACTTTTGTGACTGTGCTCAGTACTAGTTGTCTGCTGTCCCACTCCATCTCAGAGATGGCTGTGCTTTTGTGACAAACCAAGTGTAGTATGTATTTATTATATTTTGTAAAAATTTGGCTGCAGGGTGTTAAGTAAATAATATCAAATTTTTATATTGCACTACTGTGGTAGAAGACTTGATCTATTAATATAGTAAACAATTTCATTAGGCAAGCTTCACATTTCATATACACTCTCTCCTTGAATTCGGTAAATTTCTACTGACTGTGAAGACCTATAGAGTTCAGAGGACCAGAGTAACTGAGATAATCAAAGAAGAAAAGTGGCAGGTGGGAATTCCCCTGCCCTACAGAAATTTCCTTTATGATACAAAACCAGCATAGCCAGTCCTTTTCTACCTGCTCCCACATAAGGGGTATGTAGCCAGAGCATGCTGACAATCCTGTGCCATGAAACAGTCCCTTAGGGACCTGATTTTTAGTGTTGATGAGTGCTTGCTTCTCCAATTGACATCATTTGAAGGTGTGGATGCTCAGCACTTCTGAAAATTAAGTTAAAAGGGACTGTTCCAGTTGGTATAATTTGGAACCACCCTGTGACTGCTGTAACTTGCACAGAGGGCTTAACTAGTTCCCAGTGTGGCAGCTGTAAAGACTGGGTAATATCACCTCTGCCTCCCTCCATCTCTGGTGCATCAGGTGGAGCGCTGGAGCACCAGGGGATGCATCCTGTAATATTTTGTATGACTGCATAGAAAAGTTAGTACTGTACTGTTGCATTTTGGTTATATACCGTTGCATCGGAGACATAGACGACAATCCCAGGTCTCACCAGCTTCAAAGAAAATGTAAAGACATCTCATTGCATTTCATCATCATCATGACAAATCCAAAGGGATGTGGCCTCCTTGGAAATTGATTGATCTCTGGTAAAGTGCTTACGGTGCTATATAAAGTTTATGTCAATCACTGACAATCTCAATGTACTTGCCTCCCCAAAATAATAATATCATCAGAATGATCTGGTGACATTCCTCTAGAGAAAAAACAAAAATGAAACATCCTTTCCTTTTCATGAGGCATAATTAGAGGGAGGATTGAAGAATACAAGTCCCCCTCACTTAACTTTGAACATATTTCTTTTAGCATTCAGATACCACAGTGAGGTGAGCAAAATAAGTATCTAGATACATAGATGATGCTACAGTTGTGTCAAGAATTCCTTTATAATCCTCTGGGACCTAACCCAGCCAATATTCAATGTCATGGCTATTACAGGTATATAGTTTACATAGCTCAAACAAGTTAGTACAAATGTTACGCAGACTGAGAATGTACAGTTTTTCAGAAGTACTTTTGCCCAGATGCAGTAATTCTATGATTTGATCTAGTAATCTAATACTATACCAGTGAAGACAAGACAGCTTTTTAATTTGTTACATTTTTAACCTCTACAGTCTAGTTTTTCTTTAGTGAACAAGGAAAAGATCTGTCTTGTTTTATTAGTGTACTATATTTTTACTCTTTAGTAACTTTTTACAGTGTATTTAAGTGTACTACATGTATTTAAGTAACTCTTTTCTAAGAAGTCAAAGGGAAAAGAACCACAGCAGACCAAGCTAGGTTTGCCCCACCATCAAGTTTAAACTAGAGTGCACGTTAAGAAAAATTACCTAGATTCAAGACGAGCAGATTGTATAAATCTGCTCTCATTCACTTTTGGATTCTGACTACCCCTTGTAACCACTTCTGTGAAGTCAAAGTACATTTTAAAAATAATAAAAAAATCAGAGTATCTAGTGTCAGCAAGCCTGTAAAGTCCATACATGTTTACACTTGGCATTAGATTACACACATTTGACTACTTGATTTAGTATGCACACTTGTGTTTTTCCTTCTTTTGTCAGAACTAAAACACAGCCATTCGTAAGAGCCACTTTTGTTTTTAAAGACTTAATTTGTACTGTATGTTCAGAAAGCTCACTACTTTCCCTAGTCCCTACCCAGACAGACAAACAAATAAATAATATCCAAAGAAATGTAGAATTTATAGAGACTAATTTGGTAACTCCAATGCCTATGCGAAGAAAGAAAGAAAGAAAGAAAGAAAGAAAGAAAGAAAGAAAGAAAGAAAGAAAGAAAGAAAGAAAGAAAGAAAGAAAGAAAGAAAAAGGCAGAGTCCTCAGTTATTTTTTGCTTTGTCACAAGAATAAAGCTGAAATCATATTTGGAAGATCAACTGAGTAAAAAAGAGAAATGCAGTTCTTAAATTATTTTGTACTTTCCATGTACGGAGGAACAGTCAGAACTGTATGGGGTTTTACGCCTTCTTGGTAGTTTATAAAACAGCGTAGCTAACAGTCCCTTTCTATAGGAAAAACAGCACTTTGTGAACTTTAGTCGTATTGCTAACAGCTTGAGCTTAAGGGAACTGAAGAATTTTTGTGACTATTCTTCCCAAATAAGCTCCTTTTCTAATTATCTGTTTGATGGCAGATAGCCTATCAGTTATCAAATTATAAAATATACAAAAACAAATACTATGAAATATTCAAATATAAACATTAGCATAACTTTATTGGAGAAAGTCAGGAATAAAGGAAACAATTTGCACAAGGAAGGGATGCACTAGATGATCTAATAGTTCTTTTCCATCCCTAATTTCTATAGCTTTCTGACAGGAATATTAAACTAACAGGAAACATGGAAGGTACTTTATTTGTAAAATGTATGCTAACAAGCAGAACATTGAGGCATTCTGAAACTATGCTGCAAGAGTAGCCAAACAACAAACTCTACAATAATGGTTTCTTGTGTTAGGCCTCAATCATGGAAATACTTACACACTTGCTTAACTTTGCTACTGTGAGCAGTCCCATTGATTTCAGTGGGGCCAAAGTTGGTAGTGAAGTTAAGCATGTGCGTAAGTGTTTGCAGGATGGGTGCCAAAATACATCAATAGCCACAACAAAAGAGAATAATTAGGTGATACCTGAAATTCTCAGCATGAATTTTTATAGATATTTACATACAAAACAAGGAAACCCGCCCAAATTTAATAACCAAGTCAAAGACAAACCTCTATGGGCTTGTGTAACACCGATAGACCTAGTCGTCAGCAAGTGGGATTGAACCGGGGACCTCTGGAGCTTAGTGCATTAGCCTCTACTGCATGAGCTAAAAGCCTGTTAGCTCATAGCTCTCATGGCTGTAGAGCAGACACATTTTCTCGCTCTCTCTAAGTGGTCTCGGTGCTACTAGATGGGACGGAACACCACACCCAGGAGGTGTGTGGGTTACACTTGCTGAAGTTGATTTTGAAATTAACACATTATAGATCATGATGTAAATACAAAACAAGTTAGACCAAATACCATTTGTGCCAATTAATAGTTTCAAGCCAAAAACTTAATCCAAGCCATGTTTTTCCAAGTGTAACCGAACTGTTCTTATCTCAGAACATAGGTTAGTGGCATCCATGTATGTCCAACACAGAATCAGAGAACCCAAAATATACCATTTGGGGGCAAAAAAGAAACAGTTATGAATGATGCCATCTATTACACTAATGCCCCAGTCCTGCAAACACGAACATGCTTAACTTTGCTACCATGAGTAACTGCATTAACTGTTTACAGGATTGGGGCCTACCTTATGTTTAGCTAAAAGTAACATTTTAATCTGGATAAAAGAACACAGTGCTGCTGTAAGATATGCAGTTCATAAATCCACTCCCCCACCCAGGGACGGTGCAAGGAAGTTTCGTGAACTAGGCGAAACTTCCTTGCACCAGCCCTGCGCCCCTCCCCCTCAGCTAACGCCACCCCCCCTAGTCAGCCCCCCCGCCCACGGGCCGTGGGAGCTCAGCCCCCCATCCCCGCCCACGGGCCATGGGAGCTCAGCCCCCCATCCCCGCCCGCGGGCTGCGGGAGCCGAGCGTGGAACCGGGAGGCAGGGGGGCGGCTCGCCGTGGCTGCCTCCCGACTCCACGCTTAGCCGCTGAGCGGGGAGGCAGGGGGGCGGCTCGCCACGGCTGCCTCCCGGCTCCCTGTTCAGTGGCTGAGCAAGGAGCCGGGAAGCAGCCGCCCACCGCCCCTAAATCCTGGCGCCGGCCCTGCCCACACCCAATGCATTATTCATACAAGGAGCTGTGGGTCTAGAACCCAGAGATGATAAATCCTGAGTAACTAGTGCCTCCATATTGCCGCTATGTAGAGTAGCACCCACTAACTATTGGAAGGATAAGCACCTCAGGAAGTTTCACCCAAAGAGGCCAGAACAACAGAATTCTGCAGACACTTGATTGGTCCACACCAATTATTTAATCCAAGAATTTGGCCCAGGGAGCTGCATGAGCAACAATGCAGGTTCTGGCTTGCTATTGTTATAGACCTTGCCTGTTCCGCTCCCGACTCCTACCTTGGACCCTGGCCCAGCTTGACCTTGATACCCATCTCCTGACTTGGCTTGGTAACTAGTTCTGACTCTATCCCAGCCCAGCGGACACTACTGGGTTTGCTGTCTATGCCCTGGCTGTTACAACTAAGGAAAGAAATACAGCTTTAAATTGCATAGTACTTAATAAATGTATCTAGTTAAACATAGAATTTAACAGAGCAGAGCAAAGTGAGAATATATACATATTTTTGGTACACTTTGTGCTGAACTACTGTGAGTGTGTATAATTAAACATGGACCCTCTTAAAACTTGGCCTCTTTGGGGTTTTGTCGCAAAGTCCAAGCTTTGATCATGTTTGAAGAAAAGATTTTAAAAAGCTGGTGACTTTTTCAAACAAACCTTGGGCTAATATATGTTTTTGTACTGAAATCATATGGAATTCGTGGTTTCAGCACAAAACCAGGTTAGAGCTTTACAGTTCTGCTTTGAGATTTTGTATTTTTTAGACCTTCCAAACTCAGAACAAAGCTTAGTAAGGTTGGGGCATGTCACAAATCCACACAGCTCAACACTAAGTGAAATATTTGTATACCCATGTAGCAGGGTGCTGCTGCAAAACACCTAATTAACCCCTGCTCAGCCAGCTCCAATCAAGGGGAATAGATTGGGGCTGGTGGGACAGGCCTGATGCCTGGCCTGGGGATTGGCTCCACCTGCGGGCCTGGCAAGCCAGCATAAAGGGAGTCAGCGAGGGGAAAGATCAGTCCTCCTGGCTGAGGGCTGGCTGCTTGGGAAAGAGGGAACAAATCCTGTAAAGCCTTGTATCTAGAACTCAGTGTTGGTGGTGGGAGAAGGTGTGTAAATAAAACCACGGGTGCAGCACAACAGGAAGCCTCCCTGCGCTTTATTGGGCCACCCTGCAGTGGCCTGCCGAGAGAGGGGGCAGATGACCTGTTACAACCCACCAAAAGCAAACTTTTGACTTTCTTTTAAACTGAGATTTGAAATGGCATGGCTCTGTGGTTAAGGCACTGGACTGGACTTGGGAGATCTGGGTTTAATTTCCAGACTTCCTGTGTCACCTTGAGCAAGACACTTAAGGCCAGAGTCTCCGGGTAAGTCTACGCTGCCCATCTTATAGCACGGCCGTGGTAGCACTGGGATGTGGCCAGTGTAGTCATGCTTTATTGCCGGGGAGAGCTCTCCTGGTTATAAAAAAACCCTACCCTGAACGAGGGGTGGTAGCTTTATCGCCAGGAACAAAGTGCTGTCTATACTGGCGCTTTTCCATGCTAAATCTTTTGTCACCCAGGGGCGTGTTTTTTCACACCCCTGAATGACTAAAGTTTTAGCACTGAAAGTGGCGGTGTAGACACAGCCTTACACAGCAAAAAGGGGCCTTAAACTGGCTGGAGGATTGCCCTGGTGAAGGCATAGTCTCTGCTGATGTAGCCACTTCTTATGTCAGCCACTCATCGTATGAGGGGAAGCTAGGGATATGGCAGAATTTAGCTCTACTTTGGGCTGGTCTACACTAGCCCCGAAATTCGAACTCAGATATGCGACTTCAGCTACGTGAATAATGTAGCTGAAGTCGAACTATCTTAGTTCGAATGAAAAAGCACTTACCCGGGGTCCACACGCGGCGCGCAGACTCCCCCGTCGACTCCGCCTACTCCGTTCGTCGAGCTGGATTACCAGCATCGACGGCGGAGCACTTCCTGGTTCGATTTATTGCGTCTACACAAGACGCGATAAATCGAACCCAGAACATCGATCCCGCGCCTCCGACCGGACGCGTAAGTATAGACGTACCCTATGCCTTGTCCTCTGCTGGCATAAGAGACTTTACGCCAGCAGCATAATGTGAGAAGAACTTGTGTGAATATACAGATTTATTTAAATTTTATTTTTTAAACAGGTTTCATCTTGATGACTTTAAGGGAACTGTTCTCTATCAAGATTTAGATTTCGGAGAATAAGCTTTCTGGAATAGCCAAATTCCAAAATAGGAAGGTTACTGAATTACCTTGTTTGCAAAACAAATAAAAATATTTGTCTGTTAGATTAGCAGAGGAGAAAATGGAGATGATGAATTTATTTTTATTTTGCTGATGAATGAATATTTGATTGCCTGGTTTTCTTGTGCTAGGATTTCTCCATTAGTTATTTTTAAAAGGAGTTATACTGAATTTCTGGTGACAATTTTATACTGAAAAACTGGTTACATAATGTCTGTTTTTCTAAAAAAACATTTGACCCCGATGAGACCATGCCGTCTTCCTGGTTTTATTTTTTTGGGTTTGGGGGGACCACAGACCAAGGCCCAGATTTATTAAACGTATTTAGGCATTGCTCCGGTTAATGGAATTTACTCCTAAGTTCCTAAATATATTTTGAAAATTAGACTTAGGCATTGCAACGCTGAGTTACCTTAAAAAGATGGGACCCAGTCTCTATGATATGGAAAATAACAAATGGCTAAATTAAGGGGGACTCTTTCAAGTTGATGCTTGCTAATGATGACTTAATTCCAATTTGATTGGACTGAGTTGCATGGCTCCAAGATAGGCCTCACACTTGATTTGTTCAAAGACCTTGGAGGAAGGTACTGCAAAGCAAAACAAATAAAATTCATAAACTATATTTTCAACGGTAATGCCTTTCAGTCAACAAGCCATTTGAGGGAAGAGGAGGTAATGAAATCAACAACCAGGCCACTCCACGCTCTGACCAATCTCTCCTTGCGCCCAAAGGAGGCATGCTATAAAGAAATGTTGCGCTAGCAGATCACTGACATCTGGCTGACTTGTTTGTAAGTTCCAGCTCCTACTGAGACTTCAGAAGACTGCAAAAGTTGAAGAATTTATGATCTTATTTTTCCTTTTCTATTTTTGTTGTTCTAATTGGCTCTGAGGTTGTCGTTTGGATATCAAACAATTCAAATTCAGTAGTAAGCTACTTCACTAGATTCAAATTATACATTTGATTGACCTTTGTAAAATTCTTTAGTGGGAATTTATAACCAAACAGCCACCTTATTAGACTTAGCTCAGATAATATATTTTCTGTTCTTTTGTTTAGAAGTGTTATGCTATGCTGTGACTACATAAGCCACGTTAAAGTACTGCTGTGGCAGCGCTTTAACATTGCCAGTGAAGATGTGCCCTTACTCAGATTGTGAGCTTCTTGGGACAGGGACTGTTTGGACAGTGTCTAGCATAATGGTCACCAATCTCATCTGGCAACACTGTAATAAAGAATGGTAATGAGGTGGAAAAATACAGTAATAAATAAAATTGCAATTTAAGGAAAACTTTGTTGCAGTTGAGAATGTCTCTACTAGATACAGCTTAAAAGAGAGAATAAAATTTTGACATAATTAGCAATTGTAAAGAAAGGCTTCATCATGACAGTGTGATAACAATGAGACACAGGAAATGCATGGCAGTATTTGAGAAAATGAGAAGGATAGGAGACTTTCAGAAGTCTGTGATTTCCAGTATTTTGTATTGCTCAAACACTTTACAGCACCAGAAATAGAAAAGTAAGGGACCCCTTATAAACAAAGTATTACAGGAAAAATGCAGTTTTCTGACTTTAGGGAATTGCTTGTCATGTTTGTTTAAAGAATCAAGCATCTGTAAGAGTGTACTTTTCCCTTTCTGCTATTTTTACAAATAATCTCTTTACTCATCTATATAATAAGAGTCCAGGAATGTCGCTCTGTGCATCACTCTAAAGCCTAAAACGTCCGTTGAGTCAGTGTGAAGCAATGGAAGCAGCTACATGCTTTTTTTGGCATTTTTTTGTTCAGAATATCACCAGGTTGAATCATTGCTGAGTTTCACAGTCTGCTACTGTCCAATTTTTAAGTTATCAGACATTTTGACTCTATGAATTATACTAGGGTGGTGCACAGCTACAGTAAAGCATGTATCTATGCTATGCCAAAAGTCCTAGACCATTGCGATATCAGAGATAACTCAACCTATCACCAGTCTTACTTTACAGCTAATCTGCATTAAAATTGTATTGGTTGTATAAGGTTGTATTGCCCAACTGCCTCAACCATATGCCCAGATGCAATTTGCACAAATAAACGTGAATCACACAACACAACCAGCACCCACAATAACCTTAAACATGCATACCCCCTCACCACAACACAGACCCCTCATTCACCACCTGCAAACTCCAAAAGTTTCAGGCACACTTACATAAGGGCTCAAACTGAATCACTACGCATCAGTAAAGCATTCTGTCACTTATTCCTTCCATCTCCTGCTCACATGGTGTGCGCCTCTTTGGTAGCCTGCTCTTTCACTATGCAGCACAGTTCAGGCATTTCCATAAAGGCTGTGAAATTGTTTCTCTTCACTCCCTCCATCTTCTGTTCCATTGCAAAATCCCCTGACTCTCCCCGTGCTATTCCATGGGAGTTAGTCTGGAATGTCCCATAATGTACACAGCAACACTGAGGTCCAATTGAAAGAGGAAGAGTTGGCCACCACAGAGGAAAGCAATGAATTTGTTCTTGGCTGGATCCAAAGAAAGGGGTGAGGATGACTTGGCAGCCTGCAGACAACACACCAATAGCACTGAGGCCTAGTAGAGGCAGTTTGACCAAATGCCAAAATCCTTTAAATTGAGGGGAGAAGACTGAGAAAACATGGAGCCTGGGTAGGTAAGAAACTAGGGAGAAGGAATAGGATATGGTCAGGGAAAAGTTGAAAAGTAGAGGCAGAGGAAGGGAAGACATGTTAGAACATGGAGGAAACAGAAAAGAAAGAACAAGGAGTAGAAAAAGCTCACAAAGAATGAGAAAAGAAGAAAACAGAATTATTTTCAAGAATAGAAGCGAGAGGAACAGGAGAGACATAAGAGAACACTTTAGACAGAAAGAAGGAAAAGGAAATGAGAACAACAGGAAAGAGAATGAAAAACTGAGATGGAAGGAGGGAAAGGAAGACATGAAAAAAGTAGTGAAATTCAGGGAAGACAAAGTTAAGGTC
This sequence comes from Chelydra serpentina, assembly GCA_037349315.1. NCBI lineage: Eukaryota > Metazoa > Chordata > Testudines > Chelydridae > Chelydra > Chelydra serpentina. Next base: position 55,808,255 of record JBAIAC010000010.1, read on the forward strand.
AGTACATTTAGTTAGTAAGTAAAATTTCCATGTTTTATTATATTTTCTTTGCAGAAGAGTTACAAGAAAGAGTAGAGATTATAATAATCCCCTGGTGAAGAGGTAAAGGAGGAGAGAAATCTTCATGTCAGTTGTATCCATGAGAGGACAGGTAAAAGAGTAGCACTTATTTCAGTCTGGATACTGAATTCAAAAATGCAACAGGCACAAAAGAATGGTTCTTCAGTGGGCAGAAATCCTTGATTTCTCCATCAGATTTCTTAAAATATTACCATGAATCTATAGATTTGTCAGAAAAGCTAATAAACAAACTTCTGTTGACAATTTTCCCCACTATACCAAGGCAGATCATATTTAATGTAAATAACCTTCTGCTGAACAAGTCTGCAGTCTCTGCAATAAAGGCCAACCACTGCCAGTATAAATAGAGCTTTAGTAACTATTCAATTTAAACTTATCAAAATCAAACTTGTGTAGTCTTTTGACTTGGATTTGTGAGCCAGTAGTGGTTCACCTGACCTTTATTAGCATCCTGCAATGTTTGTGAAATGCCAATTTTTTTTCTGTGTTGAGGTATCTGATCATTTTGAGGCCACTGTTCCTTGGTAAATTTATAATTTTTGCTGGGGAAAAGTCACACACATTTCTATATCTAAGGAGCCTAAATCTATGGGTAGCAGAAACCACAGGACCTGTTTTCTCAGGTAAGGGCTGTTTTATGGAATGGTGAAAAGAAATCAGAATTGTCTTTGTTTTAGCCTATATTTGTTCCATCTTTCTCCAGAAGCAACTGTTGTTGTAGGTATCATTCCACCTCCTCTACCACTCGCCTGCTCCCCTCCACATTTTATTTATTTTTAATAGTATGAGAATTTCTTTTTAAGGTGTTCTCCCCCAAAATACCTCTCCTGCCTCTACCCTAAAAATCCAATAAGTTCACCAGTCTCACTTCTGGCTCCTGCAAATCCATAAACCAAATCACACCACATCTATAGATTTACAATGAGATTCAAACACTGGAAAATTGGCCTTCTGAAGTTCAAGGCCTGCAGATTCATGCTAACTATTTCTAGCTAGCAAGGCATTTCAAGGCACACCAATGCTTTTTCCCCCAAGGAAAAAGTTTGTGAACCCATTTGGAACCAAATTTTAAAGTTCTGACTTAGCTGCACAACTTACTAGTACAGTAGAGTGGAGGTGTGAAGGAGATTGCAGTGGCTCTCTTCTACCAAATGTCTAATCCAAAATAACCCCTTCCCACCTGCTAGGTCCAGTCAGTATTCTCAGGAGAAGTGGTTTTATGGAGTCGAACCACTGTTTTCTCCTGCTTCAGATCTAGTGACCCAATGCTAATGTCATCCCTTGCTACAACATTATCACACTGATTGACAGAGTCAATTGTTGCTAGATGTCACTAAATCAACATTCCCTTTGGGATCTCTTTCTAAAGAAAGAATAAGTGGTTCCCGTGGGTGCCCTTCAAATTGCCATAAGCTGAACTGCTGCACCATCCATCACTGTGGAATGAGGGGACATTTGCCCAGGGTCAGAATAGCAAGGGCCTGCCATGAACTTCCCTGCACCCAGCTTCCCCTTGTTCTAAACTTAACTGCTTTCTTGAAATGATTCATTTTGGTGGGGAAAGGATAAAAGGTGAAGTCAGTGAAGCCGCAGCGATTACAGGTCAAACCCAGAAGGGAGTTACTGTGTGCTCAAACACACATGTGCGTGTGGGCGCATGCGCGCGCGCACACACACGGCAGAAGTGTTTTCTATTAGCTGGCAGCCATAAATATTACCTTTCAGCTCAAATATTTTGTTTTTAAATCAGGCAAATCCCAGGGACAATGTACACCAATCTAAAAAGAGAGGAAAGAAATGTTGATGCTTTCTTGATCTGAAAACTAGTTCTAAACAAGGTCAGTGCTGCTTCCAAGCTGACAGAGCTGAACTAGCTCCCTCAGCTCCTCATATGTCCTTTAAAGAGATAAGAGACAAAACCCAGATCCATCCATCACTACTTCACATCAGTTTCAGTCTTTGGTGGATAGGGACTTGTGTGTGTGAGAGCATGGGATTTAAATAGGTATAATACAGGGATAACATTCTACTGTATACACAAAAATTTAAAAAAAAATATCCAAAAGAAAAGATTACAAGAGTTTATGGATTAGTGCAACAATATGTGAATCTCCTTTTGCAACAGGGCATTATTACCTTGTAAAAGAAAAGAAGAATTGCAGCCTCCCTTCACTTGTGTTATCTGTTGCAGTGAGAAGAACACTTGGGAAAACAACTGGTTGACAAGTGACATCTAAGACTAGAACAGAGTTCTGTTTTGCTTAATGCAGACCTTGTTAAGGGTTAGGAAGAATCCACTGCACATAGATCAGGAGGCTGTCTTTTGAACTCCCTGAACCTTTTTCCTATTTTGGTTTCTAAATTGTTTACAGCCTCAGCTGTGGAAAGTGACTAAGTCAAAGGACACCTGTTGCCAACATACCAGCCAAGACCAGAAGTCAGGCATGTTACCATTTGACTGTTACTTTGCTCTCAGTGTCAAGAGGACTGGAGGGAGAGAGGCCTTTAATCCAATCAGGTTGAAACAAAGCTCTTTGGTTCTAGGTAGCATCAACATCTTTAAGTTCACACTTAATTGAGTGAAGACAAACAAAAACATAAGAAAAGTCCACCTAAGACCCTGGGCCTTCACTAATTCACACTAATGACGGGGAGACGACGCAAATTACTGAGTTTCGTCAATTAGCAAGTGAATGATTAAACACCAAAAAAGCAAAATACCTTGCTCAATGCCTCATAAAATGGACTCTATTCACTGTCAAAACTGTAGTTTTAATTATTTATAATAATTCTTCAGACTGTATTTTATATGCAAGTAAATAGTCTGTGGTACGTTTTCAAAAATATAATAATGTTAATACCATGACACCACAGTACAGCACCTGCATATTGCTCTGCTTCCTGCTGTGCTGCCTTGCTCCAGGAGCCCGGGGATGAGGATGTGGGGGAAGGGCCAAAAGCACCCCCCTCGCTGCTCTGTTTTCAGCACGTCGCTCCCCAAAGGGGTGCAAGAGCTAGCAGTTACAAGTTCATTTCCTCTTCTGAGGCCCAAGTGTTGCAGTTTGTTGCCTTAATAGAGCCAGATGACTGTCTTCTGAAGTGTCACTGGGTCCCTATGCTAAGGGTTAGGCAGTCTGTTATGTTGAATAATTTCTTACAACTAAATTTGCATTCTAAAGTACAGAAGAGGATAATGCAGTCGGACTGGCCCTCCTTTCCAGCTGTCTGTCCAGTAGGACACCTCAGAATGTATTGCCCCACGTGTTCCTTTATTGCGCTGCGTGCATATTCCTTGGGCACTTTGTCTTCTGCTGAGGCACTATGGGATTTTACTAGAAAGCAGTGATAAACAGACAATGGCGAAGCATGGTGAATATGGACACAGAAACAATTATGGTGGCAGAAAGCTACTCTATGGACCCAAACAGGACCATGCTACTTGTAATTAGTTAAGGTGACCATGTCTTGGTTTACAAAACCACAGGTGTCACTATTGTGTGGTTCAAACCTTAGAGGCAAATGGGAAACTCATACTGCACCTGGCTAGTTGCACAATGGTGTCTGTGAATGGGTTGTTCCTTCTCAACACCAGCTGGCACTCTGCTTCTTGCCTGAAGCATAAGGATTGCTAGTCCAGTAACTGTTTAATCTAGCTGGCATAACTGCAAGGATAGTTGTTAGTCATATAAGTAGCTAACCTGTTTTTAGAATCTTAGTGAACTATTTTCCTAAGTCAGTGGTTCTCAACCAGGGGTTTGGAGCCCCCAGGGGGGCTGCGAGCAGGTTTCAGGGGATCTGCCAAGCATGGCTGGTGTTAGACTCACTAGGTCCCAGGGCAGAAAGCAAAAGCTGCCACGCAAGACTGCAGTTCAGGGCCCCAAGAACCACCACCTGAGGGTTAAAACTGAAGCCTGAGCAACTTATCTTTGTGTTGCCCCCTGTGGCACGGGGCCCTGGGCAAACGCCCTACTTGCTACCCTAATGCCAACCCTGGCTTTTATATGCAGTAAAACAGTTGTGGCACAGCTGGACCATGGAGTTTTTATAGCATGTTGGGGGGGCCTCAGAAAGAAAAAGGTTGAGCACCCCTGTCCTGAGTGATACTTTCTCCCCACTCTTCTCCAGTTAGTTGTAGAGGTGAAGGGCAAAAGTCGAGGAGAAGTACAAAAGAAGGAGTAATAGAGAGGAGAGTGAAAACTAGGCAGTCAGGCCACATACCTTGTTTTTAAGAGAGTTGCCCATGCTAAAGCCTCTAAGTGAATCTCTCCATCACTGATATAACATGCTGCCTATAAAAAAATTGCACTTGGGCTTTCATGCCAAGTTTTATTTTAATGTATATTAAAGCTCCTGAAAAAGTTTACAATAAAAATGGTCAAGGCATATGTTGTCAAGTTAGATAGGCCAAAAAACAGTAATTTCCCTTAAAGAAAGCTTACAAGGAGCACAGGGTAGGAGGGGGCGGCTCTGGGGAAAGCAGGGTTGTGTATGGGGAAAAGGAGTAGAGGGGAACTCTCAGGTCCTGGTATGCAGCTAGTATAAGAAGAACAGAAGCTGCTGAGGGCTGGGTTGGAGGCAGTGCTAAAGCTATGAAAAGGCAGAATTTTCTGCAAAGGTGAGGAGGTGCTGGTTGTAGGAGCTCATTGTAAGGGGTAGGGAAAGGCAGAGTTCCTGTTATAGGAGAGGAAAATGTTGAGGTTTCTAGGGGGTGAAGCTTGAAGGAGATGGAGCAAAAGGAACTGCTTTGAAGTGGCTTTGCTTTTTGCTTTTAATTTATACACAGACTGGAACCACAGGATGATTGTCAGCTATTGTTTATCCACCTGAAGGGCTCTCGTGTGGCATGGGTCTGCTGCTTCTTCACTCTTGTTTAATGTGTATGTGAGGCCACTTTGAGGGTTAGCGAACAAAATGGATGCTACCCAGCTGTTTATCACCTCTGCTGCTGCTGCTTCTGTGGTTAGGACACTACAGTGGTATTACCCAGTGTCCGATGGTGATTGAGGCTTGAATGATGGCTAGCTGTCTAAGGCTTGAGCCACTCAGGATAGAAAACATACTATTGTATGGGGGGAAAGCAACAGGAAGGTATTATATCAGCATTATTAGTTGATGATGCAACCATTATACATGAATTCAGATTGCACTTTTGGGTTCTTATTATAGAATTATAGAATAGAATCATAGAATATCAGGGTTGGAAGGGACCTCAGGAGGTCATCTAGTCCAGCCCCCTGCTCAAAGTAGGACCAATCCCCAACTAAATCATCCCAGCCAGGGCTTTGTCAAGCCTGAGCTTAAAAACCTCTAAGGAAGGAGATTCCACCACCTCCCTAGGTAACCCATTCCAGTGCTTCGCCATCCTCCTAGTGAAAAAGTTTTTCCTAAAATCCAACCTAACCCTCTCCCACTGCAACTTGAGACCATTGCTCCTTGTTCTGTTATCTGGTACCACTGAAAACAGTCTAGATCCATCCTCTTTGGAACCCCCCTTTCAAGTAGTTGAAAGCAGCTATCAAATCCCCCCTCATTCTTCTCTTCTGTAGACTAAACAATCCCAGTTTCCTCAGCCTCTCCTCATAAGTCATGTGCTCCAGCCCCCTAATCATTTTTGTTGCCCTTCGCTGGACTTTTTCCAATTTTTCCACATTCTTCTTGTAGCATGGGGCCCAAAACTGGACTCAGTACTCCAGATGAGGCCTCATCAATGTCAAATAGAGGGGAACAATCACGTCCCTCGATCTGCTGGCAATGCCTCTACTTATACAGCCCAAAATGCCATTAGCCTTCTTGGCAACAAGGGCACACTGTTGACTCATATCCAGCTTCTCGTCCACTGTAACCACTAGGTCCTTTTCTGCAGAACTGCTGCCTAGCCATTTGGTCCCTAGTCTGTAGCAGTGCATGGGATTCTTCTGTCCTAAGTGCAGGAGTCCTGAAGCTACTGGATATCCAGGTAGAAAAAACTCTCTCTTTGATGCAACTACTATCTGTGCTTGGTAAAGTGTGTATGACCTTGTGTTTCAGATGGGGATTTGCTACTTATCCATGCTGTTGACACCTCAGGATTAGGATACTGTCATATATTGTGCTTGGGCTACACCTTAAGACCATTCAGAAGCTGAAGCAAAATCTAAAATGTGGCAGCCTTCTTAAGTGGAGCTTTATGCTTATATTGCCTAAGTGCTTCCAAGTAGAAATCAAGGCAGTGGTATTGATTTCTAAAGTTTTAAATAGTTTGGGGTACATGAGAGACTGTTTCTCAGTGTCATACTGCCACAAAGAGTTCAATGGCACTACACATCTGCGTGAGGTTATTTGTTTGCGCAATCAAGGCCTTAATTCTACCTTGATAATCACTTCACCTGTGGACGCGCTTCCATCCCCAACATGCCTCTAATTATTTTTAATGCTGTTCTCTGGACTGTTTCTATTTCTGGTTTGTCTGAGAGGTATCTGTTTTGTATTTTTTAATGTTTTTAACGTGAAATAGTTTTACAGGCAACATAACCAGGCAGATGACAGGCTGCTTGCTTGTCTGTTTAACAATGAAGTAAAAATACACACAAGACTCATATAAAAAGTTAAAAAACAGACATTGAACATTGCAAGCAAATACATATAAAATTGTAAGTATTGTAGAAAGATGCAACTTGTACTTTATTAGTGTTCTACAGATGCAGTAACATAACTGCTTCCAACCTTGAAGTCCACCAACAGATGTAGTTAATTAAAATATACAAGGGTAAATCTTAGCAAAAATACTACACTCCATTGTAAAATAAACTTAACTCCACTCCTGGAAATAAGTTGACCCAGCACTTAGCTCAAGAATCAAGATGAGAGGTGCCATTTATATAATCACAGAATATTTCTACCTTATGTTTTGTGGATGGGATCCACAAAGGGACTTAGGTGTTGCAATGCTGAGCATCACAGCACTTAACTTTTAGGTGCCTAGAAAAATCACGGGAACAACACTGATCCACAAAGCCAAGTTAGGCACTTAGGCTCCCTATACAATGAATGGGGAAGAGATAGGTGCTTAAGCATATGACGCACAAAAGCCAGCACACTGCGGGGGAGCTACCTAAGCTAGCCAATGGGAAATGCCAACCAGAAGGGTGTATATTAAGCCACGCCCCCTCCCAAAGATAGGCACCTCAGTCCATGCTGCAGGGAAATGGCCTAGCTCACTTAAGTGATCTACAAATGGGCACTTGCTGCCTACAGTCAGCCATCTTAGGCACCTGGCTTGCTGCACACAAAATGTCTGAGGAGGAGGTGCCCACTTTATAACTTTGAGACCACTGATTAGAGCACTGGCCTGGGATATGGGAGACCCACATTCAATTTCCCCCCTCTCACAGAGACAGGGAGAAAAGATTTGATTTGGTGTCTCCCACATCCTAGGTGGGTGCCCTAAACACTGGACTACAGAGTCAGTCATTCTCAGTCTCTCTCTCTTTCCTTCTCCTCACCCCCTAATCCCTGACCTAATAACAGAGAAGAGAGAAAGAGGGAGAGACTATTGTCCAATGGTTAGGGCACCCACCCATGTGGTGGAAGACCCACGATCCAGTCCTTCTCCTCAAATAACTCTTTCATTATATCCTCAGTGGAACAGATGCAACAGGAGAGACCGAGAGAGCCCCACGCCAGAATATTCTATTGCCCTATAGTTAAATCACTCTCCTGAGACGTGGGGGCCCCTAGTTCAGATATCTTTTCTCCCGCTCTGGCAGAGAGTGGGAAATTGAACCTGGATCTCCCACATCTCAGGCAAGTGCTCTAACCCTTGGCTTAACGGTGAACCCTTGGCTTAAAGGTGTAAAATAGTCCCCATTCAAAAGCCAGAGGTGGCAGTGGGGCCCGACCCACTCGGTGGCTTCTGAGCACACCTACTGGATCAGGCCCCACACATGACTTAGGACTTGTCTACATTTGCAACGCTGTAAAGTGCCACTTTCTTGCTCATGGGGTGTGAAAAAACACCCTCCTGAGCGCTGCAAGTTTCAGCGCTGTAAAGTGCCAGTGTAGACAGTGCACCCATACTAGGAGCTGTGCTCCCAGCGCTGGTAGCTTTCCCCTCATGGAGGTGGAGGCCGCAACTATACAGTCACGTTAAAGCGCTGCCACATTGCTAGTGAAGACATGCCCTTAGGTGACTGATTGCCTATCTTTCCCAGTTTGTAAATCATTCTGGGGCTTAGGCAAGAAACAGGCATCTGGATGCCTAGAGGGAGGCAGCAGTGTGCATGCTCAGAGGCAGAAACATAGGTATTGAGGGAACTTTTACTTTGAAATCTTAGGCACTGAGTGAGTCTAGGCACCTACAGGGTTCAGCAGCAGGAGTTCTGTGGATCACAGTGAAGCCAAAACTGGGACTTTTGAAAAAGGGGGATAGGCCCACATCCACAAAGGTACCTAAGTCTGGGGTTTAGGCACCTAAGTACCTTTGCAGATCTGGGCCTATCCCCCTTTTTAAAAGGAATGTTGTGGTGACAACTGTTGGAAAGTTTAGATTTTGTGTTAAAACTTTTACAAAATATGAAATGGACTGAAATGTTTTCATACTTTTTTAAAAATTTCAGCAGAACCATTTGTAAAGTAAACAACCCCTGCAGTGTTTGGAATCCAAATACTGAAGCATTATGTTAAGTGTTTGAGGACCAGAAAGTGAAAGTGAAACTGACAGGAGTGAAATGCATACTTTAGCTGCATTATTCAAATTGAGAGAAATGCAAAAAGTAAATTAAACAGCCTGAACAGCAGCAGTAAATTAAATTTTTTAAATGTCAGTTTTTGTAAAACAGGTAAGTGCATGAAAACTAAGGATATGGATTTTATAATTGGCAGTGTCCTTTTAATCTAATACAAGATCTTGTTACATACTGATATTTTTTCAGTAAGGTGTCCTTAATGATAAGTCTCTCTCTTGAGTCATTATAACTAATCAGAACCAGTAGTGTCCAGGAATAGTTTATTTTTTTCAAGTCAGGAGATAGTCCAAGATGTTTGTCTTTATTTTCCCCCAGTGTATCACAAGTTCTCTCAAACAGTTTGATATAGAATAATCTGAGTCCATGCTAAGATATTAGACCAGATACTCTGTTCTGGTTGAGTTCCACTCAGTGCAGGAAAGGGTGGGCAAAAGTAGCTATGCAGGGGATGGTAGGGTTACTCTAGTCTGTTCCCAGATGCTTCTGGCCCAACAAGGCCACTCTGCTAGACAGAGTTCAGCAGTGTTCTAGACACATCCCATTTTACCAGGAATGCTCCTATACTGGGAAGGGGGTAGCACAGAGCTGATACACATGTTCTATACCATTTGGGAATTCTCCCTGCAGAGGGGAATGGGAGGAAGGTGGGAATCTCCCCTATACCTGAGGAATTTCCTGGGGACCATTCTCCTGGATTTATGGCCTTTTGCACTTAAAATTGGTGCAAAGGACTCATAGTGGAACACAGAATTTGTTCTGTTTGTTGAAGGGGAAAATAATGTAAATCAGGGGTAGGCAACCTATGGCACGGGTGCCAAAGGCAGCACGCGAGCTGATTTTCAGTGGCACTCACACTGCCCGGGTCCTGGCCACCTGTCTGGGGTGCTCTGCATTTTAATTTAATTTGAAATGAAGCTTCTTAAACATTTAAAAACCCTTATTTACTTTATATACAACAATAGTTTAGTTATATATTATAGACTTATAGAAAGAGACCTTCTAAAAACTTTAAAATGTATTACTGGCACGCGAAACCTTAAATTAGAGTGAATAAATGAAGACTCGGCACACCACTGCTGAAAGGTTGCCTACCCCTGATGTAAATGATTCCTTCCAATATGAGTTATCAGGTGCTCCTCATTGATCAAATCTGCTTCAACATACTGATCGCCATTCTTAGTACAGATCCCTACAGCACCCTCTATATTCACCTCCTTCAATGCTGAGAATAGGATAACTGTTACTACTTGCTTCCTATCCCTTAACCTGTTTTTAATCCATTACAGGACTTTACCTCTGATCCTGTAGTTACTTCATTTATTTAATAGTCTGTTATGAAGAACTATCAACAGATCGCTGAAAGACTCAAATTATATTAATTTGTTCCCCTTTTCTTTTTGTTTGTCCTTTTAAAGAATCCTAACATATTAGGGGCATGATTTGCTCTTACAGAAATGCTCATCTGTCTCTACTATTACATTCCATCTTTTTTACCTACTAGCTGTCTTTAATGATTGGTATTGGGGACTCGGTCAGCTGCAGTATAATCATTAGCAAATCTTCAAAAGGTGTACAGTAGAACCTCAGCGTTACAAACACCAGAGTTATGAACTGACCGGTCAACCACACACCTCATTTGGAACCAGAACACAATCATGCAGCAGCAGAGACAAAACAACAACAAAAAGCAAATACAGGACAGTACTGTGTTAAACGTAAACTACTAAAAAAATAAAAAGAAAGTTTTTTAAAAAAGATTGACAAGATAAGGAAACTGTTTCTGTGCTTGTTTCATTTAAATTAAGATGGTTAAGAGCAGCATTTTTATTCTGCATAGTAAAGTTTCAAAGCTATATTAAGTCAATGTTTAGTTGTAAACTTGTAAGAACCATAACATTTAGTTCAGTTACAAACAACCTCCATTCCTGAAGTGTTTGTAACTCTGAGGTTCTACTGTAGTGTTACTAATTATGTTACCTATTTTGTCAGTAGCTCAGCTATCAAGTTCCTCACTTTCTTTAGAACTCAAATGAGTAAAATACAGACTTGGATATTGGTTGCCATGTACTTTCTAAAGTTTTCCCTGTTCCTTCTTTTTTCTTGTGAAGGAGGAAAGGGAAATTCATCACTTTCTGCCAATTCACCTTCATAACTGGCAATGAGTAATTCCAGAGTAGTTATTTCCCCCATCAGCCATTGTGGTCAAGACTGATATAACAGTTCCTAGCATACCGTTGCTAAGAAAACCCCACTGTTTTCCTCAGTAACTGTGTTAACCTTCATTATAGAGTACTACCAGAACTTGCCACTGGGTTTAGGCCTCAGTCCTGTAAGGCGCTGCATTCAGGTCTTGTTCAAGGAAAGTACTAAGTACATGCTTAGCTTTAAGCATGTGAGTAGTCTCATAGATTTCACTGGCACTACTCATGGAAGTAAAGGTACTTACGTAGGTTCTTAAGTTTTTGCAGGATCCGAGTCTTACTACTGAACAGGACTATAGTTCTCACCTCATCTGGACTGAAGTCAGTGTTTCAAGAATTTAAAAATACTTGACTTTATCATTTGAGACTCAGTCAGAAATAAATACACATGCACTTTCAATATCAATGTTTGTCAACACTTAAGCCTTATATTTCCACTTCCTAGTGCAGCTATTCAGATGTACTGTATATTAAGCCTGCCATTTATGATGAGGATTTAACAGTCTACATTAGCTCTGTGGCATGTAAAAATGTTAAGCAAAAACATCAGATTTTGTGCATATAAAGTTGTTGTAAGAGGTGCCCAGAAGAAATCACTGTGAGCCAGGCAGTTGGTTTGATGACTCCGCTAATTACAGGCCAGTGCTTCTCCTGCTGAACTGAAGAGGGCCAAGGGTTGTTTAAGTTAAGCAGACTGATTAGCCACGGTTACCCATTAAGACCACCATTTGAGTGTAGACAGAGACATGGAAGGAAACATAAAAAGGCGACATGTGCATAACCAAACAGGCCACCTCTCTGAAAAAAAAAACCCTAAAGCCACATTCTGCTTCATTAGCACATGAAAATAAGGTAATTTAATACTTCACTCTCCCATCAAGAGCCAAGATCCATCATTCATGGAAATGGAGTTGTGATAAGGTAGGGTGTTTAAATGAGGCAGGGAGATTTCTTGAATGTGTGCCACTCTACTCTTATTGTCTAATGAGAAAAATACAACCGTACGTATTTAAGTCTAAAAATCACTTTTATTGTGCACTCCTTTAGAATATAGCAAAGTCCATGGAAGGGATACAATGAGTTTGGGTACTTTTTAGCATCATTCTCATGTATAAAGATGATGCAAGGCTTTTTAAAAGTATTTTCTCCTGGTTTATTTTTATATTAGAAATTCAGGATTGCCCATCTTTTTGTCCCTGGAAGACTCTCTGAATAAATGGATATTTTGTTGCTTTTTGACATTACAGATATCAAGGAAGTGAAACCTGAGCAATTAAGAGAGGAAGAAACTCTTAATCAAAAATGTTTAAAACTCTGGTTCTCATTTGTCTGGGTGTTTTGGCCACTTATTTAACTCAAACTCCTGATCAAAATAATAAAATCTCATTAATTAAAGATTCAAAATTCCCACCCTGCAGTTACAGGCTGAGAAATCTCCCAGTTTAGTTCTCTGGTCCTCCACTGATACCTCAGCAAAACCAGTAAAGACAAAACATAACAGTTTTGCTATTTAAAGAACAAACAAGCAGAAACTTTTAGACCTTCCTTAGCTCATAAACAAGTTGAAAGGGGCATAGCCCCATGTTTTATCCCTTTGCTGATTACCGTAAGAATAAAACATAATAAGTGGCACATTCCTCTGGAAGAAAAATGTCACTGTACGTAAATAGTGCAAATAAAGGTCTTGCTTCATCTAAAATGTCTGCTCTGTTATAGCAGTGTTGTGGTAGCCATGTCAGTCCCTGGTATTGCCAAGTCTCTCACAGCAACTGGTAATTGCAGAAATGTACGGCTAGGCTAACTAAAAGTTTGTTCTTAGGGCTTGTCTAACACAAAATTATACTGTATTAACCACAGTGGTACAAGCCACCTAGTGTGGACGTAATTATAATGGTATAGAGGTTAGGCCGTAAGGAAAGAGGCATAAAGCATAAAACACCTTTATACTGGCATAACTGTGTCCACATAAGGGGATGTACTAGTATTACCATTTTGGTTAAAAAAAATCACCCCCTAATCAACATAGTTATAGTGGTACAAGGCCTTGGTCACTAGCAGTCATAAGGAATTTTAGGAAAACATTTGAGAAGTCAAGAGTTGTTTTGTTTTTACAGAAGCTTTTTTTAAAGGACTTTGTTTGCCTGGGAGTAATTTACAAAGTGCCTCAAAGTGTGTGCTTTATTACAGACACATAACAAAACATTAAAACACCACCCTTTAAAAATGTAGGTAAAAACAGTAAAGGTGGGGGAGAGGTTCTAAAAGAAAAGGTCAAAAGGGGGAGGGAAAGGTATGTTAGTGTCAAAAGTGATTAAACTAGAATTCAATTTTGGAGTAACAAGGTTCTGAGTAATGGAAAAAGATGGAATGAGCTGATGAATTTCTGGGTGGAATGAGCAGCCCACGGCCCAGCACAGCAAAGGTTGATCTCCTATCCTCAGATACACTAAACAGGGTGGTGTTTTAACAAACATCCATCAGACCAAGGCTCAAGAAGCTGTTCTTGAATATACTGTAGCCAGGGCCTACAATATTAAGGGCTTCAAACAAACAAACAACTCAGTAGTGCCATCTTAAAGTCAACCCACCAATTAATAGGCAGCCAATGTTGGCATAATAAAATTATAGTAGCTCAAACCAGTGAGCATACATGCTGTTGCTTTCTGAAGAACAATGGAGAATCCCTGCTGAAAGCTCCACTAAATGGGAATTCAATAATCCAGCCTTGTGATCACACCAGCATGTGTTGCTGTTGCAAGGTTGTCATGAGCTAGGGGCACTGACACACTGTACACACTGCACAGCTAAAACAAACACTTGCTAATCATGTCCAACACATGTCTTTCCATGGGAAGGGTGTGAACAAAAGTAAGACTAAAATTCTTAATCTGAGTCACAATTTCTGAAAGAGTTCCCTGAGTAAAAGCATCCTAACATTGGCCCCTACCCACCACCAAGACTCCAGATTTTCTGGGCTTGAATGCATCCAGCAGGCAATATTGTCCAGGAATTCATCAGAGAAGAGACTGAACTTGCAGGTCCACGGGGAAAGACAAACAAAGTTGTGTATCACCAGCACATGGATTAGAAAAGTTGTCAAAAGATCTCAGATATATTGAACATGGAAAGTAGGACAGATAGTTGATGAGAACAGCAATTCAAATACCTCTGTGATGATGACACAGGTATTTCATGAACCATTTGAGGACAATTCCAGACACACAAACTGTTTCCCTTAGGCCATGTCTACTCCAGGATTTATTTTCTAAGATTTTTACAGTGTTGCCACTAGTTCAGTTAAACTTGGTAGGAATCTTTTCCTAAAGTTTCCTAGTGCTGAAGCAACAAACCCTGGTCAATCAGATCAAAAGCTGCCAAGAAGTCCATTGTGATCAAAATGGCCAAATGACTCTGATGTAAGCTGAGAGGAAATCACTTATGACTGTGACAAGGGCAACCTCAATTCTCATGTAAGATATCGATGTCTTATAGAAATCCATTCAGTCATAGCAAGCAAATATTTGACAGTGAAGTGTAAAACGTTAGCTGTCTAAATAATAAAATAATAATAATAAATAATATAAATATGTAAATCCTCTGCTTTAAAAAAATTAAGTTTGAATAGGACAGAGAAATATTGGTCAAATATTTAAAGATTTAAATAGCACAAATGCAATATAGCTTAGATATAAAAACAAAAGAAACTAAACAGGGTTATAACCATATTGTCCCAACTCTAATTTAATTTGATTTTTTAAATACTGTGCAATGACTCAAAGAATGGAAGGAGAAGTTTTAATGAGTGTCACCATGTCTCTCACATGATAATTTTTCTCCATTATGAAAGAAAGAAAGAAAGAAAGAAAGAAAGAAAGAAAGAAAGAAAGAAAGAAAGAAAAACGAAAAAATATGCATTGCAATGACCAGATTTGAAAGTTGTGATTAATTAAACAACTGCAAGGAACTAAGAAATCCTCCTCCTTTTTGGCAAAGGTTCTTTTTAGTTGTAAGTAAACAAGAATACAAGAACACAGTTTCTTTCCTCCTTAGCTATTTTGTTTTAACTTTCATATATTTGTGAAAGGTTACTCACCAGCCTTTCTAACACCATTAGTCCCGTGGTAACGTTCATTGCCTCTGAACAAAATGGTTTTAAGTCCTTCTGACAATAGGTCAATGCACTCCGTTGAAAGATTAGGCATCAGTTTCAATATTTGACTAGAGGTTTTTGTTGCTAGTTTTTTTCTTTTAATTACTTACCAGCCCTCAATCTGCCACATCCTGAATTGAATACACATACATAATAAGCAAATCCCTGAAAGAAAGTCATCCCAAACCAACCAGAGTTGTGACTGGTTTTCTAGTGAAAACTTGCTAACAATGAGCAAGTTGAAAGGTCAGGGTGGGTAAGCTGCGTGGCCCCTTTCCCTTTTCTCACTACAGCAACACCTTGAGGACCTTTGATCTAAATGTCAGTGGTGAAAATACACAAACAGATACTTTCCTATTATACTCACAGGTGTACATTCCTAAAACTGTTACATTCCATGACCTTCATCTGCACTGAAAATCAGTACTTCAAAAAAGTGACCCCTTCTTTCCTCAGATCATACCAGTATCAGAAAACAAAGTATCAGTGTAAGTATCATATTCTAAACACATACAGCCTGCCTGATATTACACTGCATGAAGCATCCTCTACAAGGATAAGACCAGTCTGTTTTGCTACTTTTTCTCACATTGAGTAGTAGCTTACTTTGCAGATAGTCTGGAACTACTCACAGAGTAAGATAATGAAAAGCATGAGAGAAGAATCTGCTCCTGGGCCAGCCTACTGGATTTTATGTGTTGAGGAGACCTGGGCTCAAGGCTATTTTGACATGTCCACGTCTGTTCAGTAAAAGTTGGCAATGGCATTGTTAGCCTCCAGAAATGTGGGATGAGTGCTTAACATATGTGAAAATACCTTTTTAGGCACCACAATTCCTAGTTTTACACAACAGTTTAGACAGTGTGGTAAAAAAGTTGCTTTGCCTCCCAGCCTTTTTTAAAATATATGAATATATTGTGTGAGTGTTAAGGATATTCATCCATCTATTGATGTGTTTGTACATTAGTGTTTTACAGGGCTCTGAAAAGACTGAACACTATATAAACATCAAGAGTATAACACAGAGAAGAAAATTATTATTTCTACTGTGTCAAAAAGTGCTCTATAAGTGCTTCTGACATTCCTTAGTTTCTTATACTCATGCACAGTATATTTGAAAGGAATACTTCAAAGAGTAATTAAAAAGCAACTATCTCAAGTTGGCCCAGTTGTACAATATGCTGTCCCCATCTCCTTTGGCTGGAAAGGATTTTGGAAATGGATACTCAGACTCCCTTCTCTAAAAAATGGTGTGGGAAGAATACTACTTCCACAGACCTTCACACACACACACACACACACACACACACACACACACAGAACAGTTTAGAAACAGCATGCAACATATTTTCCAAGACTCATGTAGAAACTACTGCTCTTTTGGGAGGTGGACGTTGAAAAACCAAAACCATAGACAGTGTGCCTACCTTTTAAAGGTCAATCGCCTATTTGAGTGCTTTATAGTGGAGGCAGTACTTTCCCCTCTCTCTTTTAAAAACCTCATAAATAATAAATGTCAGTACAAGAGAGGAGAGAAAAAAGAGAGACCACTAAGAGGAGTCAATAGCCAACTTTTCTCTCCAATAATTTTATTCCATGTTTATCAGCAGTTTGGTATTGTACCCCTACCCTTACTCTTTTTGTCTTTTGTTTTTTTAACAAAAGTTGAATTAAAAGTATAAAAGCCACTATCTAAAAACCTGCAGGCATTTTAAGAGCTGCAGAGGTTAGAAGGCTAGCTCCTGACTCTAAACAGCACCTATTGTTCCTTTCCCCCGCCCTTGAATAACAAAAGGGGAGAAGAAAGCTATTACCTGTTTTTACCTCAGTAAAATCCCAATTCATTTTTTTTAAATTAGGTGATCTTATAGAACAATGTTTTTTCCAGCAATTGGGTCAAATATCCTGGTCTTTCCTTTTATTGCATTAAAAAATTCCATAGAAGGCATATTAAAACATGTAAGTAACAGCAAAGAAACACCCAAGTAGTATGTTTTAGGATTCTGTCAGAGACAGGACAGATTGATCTAAAGGTATTTAAGTTTTTGGGTTTTTTTTTAACTGCTCTTTTAGGGTCAGGAGCATAAGAAGCTGATGTGCTTTCACTCAGAAATTGTAAGGAAGGAGTTACAAGGCAAGGCTCTGATCCTGCAAACACACCCCCAAATAACTTTATGGTTGTGCATAGCCCCACTGGGTTCAAATCACACAAGTTTGGCCCTCATCCTACAACTGGATCCATGCGAAGGAACACGGTGCCGTGCCAAGTGTTGCAGCGGTTCTACAGGCCGAGGAGTAGAAAGGCTGGGACTTGAGCCTATGATAGCTGTCTGGAGGCAGTGGCTTCCAAGACCTACCTCACCTACATGGCCTCTTTCTGCCTGGAGCACCTGAAGCTTCACTAAGAGAGCCTGGCTTTCAGGGGTCATCAGCTGCACCTGCCCATGATGGACCTACAGCAGAGGAAGGGCTTGGAGTACAACGAGCTCCTAGAGTTCTACTGCCAGGAGCACATCTGCTGCGTCTGCCTGGCCAGCCACAAGCCATGCAGGAGGCCAAGGCAGAAAGTAGAATCAGGGTGAAAAAGCTTGTGAGGCATTGGATGAAGTGAGGATGCAGCAAAGACAAGCCAGGGAGACAGCTGCCTGAAATATGGGTTTTCAGAGAAGTAAATTCTTGGCCTGTGTCTACACTAGCAAGCTTACAGCGGTGCTGCTGTACTGATGCAGCTGCGTCACTGTAAACCTTCTAGTGTAGCCATTCTATGCTGACGATCCCGTGAATGTAATTAATCCACCCCCAACGAGCGGCAGTAGCTATGTCGGTGGGAGAAGCTCTCCCGCCGACATAGCATTAACCACACCAGTGCTTATGCTGATGTAACTTATGTCACTAGGATGGGGGGGATTTATTCACACCCCTGAGCGACATAAATTATACCAACATAACTGGTAGTATAGACATAGCCTTGGAAATTAAAGCTTTAATTGAAGAAGAAGAAAATGAGGCAATGAAGAAGAAGAAATGCGAGTCTGTGAGAAGTTTGATTATGTCCATAATGTCCTGGGAAAGAAGAAGAATGGATCCATGTGACTCCACCCTTGCTCTTATGCAGATCTGATTGCAGAACTAAGAGTGAAATTCTGACCCCGTTGAAGTCAATGAGCATTTTGCTGTTGTCTACAATGGGGCCAGGATTTCATTCTGAGAATTTACAAGACGGAGGCATGTGAGTAGGCCTTGCACAGAGTAAATATATAAGAACTACTTTATATATGAATGAGTGTGTGGGTAGGGGGTGTTACAGAGTCATGCCCTTAGCTTGTAAATTGATATAGGCCTACAAGATCAACCTCTAAATAAATAATTGCAGGGGGGGGGGAAAGCAATCTAGGATTATATGTATAATTTCTTCTGTCACTTTTAAAAAGCAGCTTCAAAAGTTCTTTCAAAAATTTAAAAAACCCTTTCAAAAGTACTCTGCTTGACTGTGGGCAAAATTTAGATAAAAGCTTACTCATTTCTAATTTTAATAAATACTATTTTTCTGTAAAAATTCTGTTTTAGTTTTGAAATTTCTTATTCTAGTTAAAAAAAAATCACTATTAATCACAAAATGTCTATATCTCCCACATCTCTATATTCATGCAGTTACATAAATTACAAAAAAAAAGAAAAAGATTGCATTCATAATATCATTGTTATAGAAATTATTCTCCATTGCATCAACTACTGTTTTCTTCCAGTTCCATTCTTAAGGACTGAACACAGATGTGGTTTATCTTATCAGTATACATGTTAAATCCCAAGGCAACCTTTTACAGCGAAAAGACACATTGTCAGCACAGAAACCTATGATGCAAGTTTATGCCCCTTAATTTATAATCTAATTAGCATGATCTCCTTTAGCTAAAGGATGCCAAATAACATACAGACGTTCAAGAGACTCATGAACATAATGAAATAACAAGACTTTCACTTTGATAGTAAATTATTTCTTACACCTTTATGATTTCTGGAAATTTTGTTGGACTAAAATCTAAGGGCCAAATTCAGCCTACAATAAAATGTTCTCGTCATCATTTCATTGGAAGCATAGGTGCTAGAACTAGGGGTGCAAGGGTGCTGCAGCAACCCTGACTTGAAGTGGTTTCCATTATATCCAGGGTTTACAGTTTGGTTCAATGGCTCTCAGCACCCCCACTATAAAAAGTGTTCCAGCACCCCTGATTGGAAGTGAATGTTAGCAGGATTGAACCCTTAGGCCTGGTCTACACTGGGGGGTGAGAGGGGGGCGAGCTAAGTCGGTCTAAGTTACACAACTTCAGCTATGAAAATAGCATAGCTGAAGTCGACGTACTTAGAGCTACTTACCGCGGTGCCTTCACTGCAGTAGGTCGACTGCTGACTCTCCCCTGTCGACTCCGCGTACGCTTCTTGCTCAAGTGGAGTACTGGAGTTGACGGGAGAGCACTTGGTGGTCGATTTATTGCGTCTTCACTAAACACGATAAATCGACCCCCGCTGGATCGATCGCACCGGAAGCAAGTTTAGACATGCCCTTAGACATGAATTACCACATCTTGGGGCAGATCCTCAGCTGGTGTAAACTGTCATAGTTCAATTGAAGCCAATGCCCCCTTAAGAGTAAGTGAGGTAAAAAGTAACACACAAAGTGTTTACTGACAGAAAAAATAGGCAAGAAAGATTGAAAGCCTGCCCCCCCACCCCGCCCCCAGCTAGGGTGACCAGAGAGCAAGTGTAAAAAATAGGGACAGGGTGGGGGGTAATAGGAGCCTATATAAGAAAAAGCCCCCAAAATCGGGACTGTCCCTATAAAATCGGGACATCTGGTCACCCTACCCCCAGCAGATATTAAGGACATTGAATTGAAAAGACAGACATTTCTGAAACTGTCCCACTCAAGATCAATTTGACAGCATTACCCTTAAATTTAGAATTTAGTAAGAACATTTTATCTCACTGGCAAACCACATCATCAGGAGAAAAATGAATCTAGACATGCAGTAAAAAGTTTAAAAAAAAAAAGAAAAAGGCATCAACTCGTGGCCTTTTGCAGCAGTTTCTACCCACAGAGTTTTTTTACTAACTACGAGCGAAAAGGGAAATCTGTACTTGTGCCTGTGTCATGTCACACTTGACTGAGAAAAAAAACATATACTGCACATAGTATTGGTTATTTATATTTCCATGGGCAGCCAGTTGAAATTGTATAATTTCATACATTCCCTGCTTCAATAAAATATTAGTGAATTAATTATTACATTATTTTGCTAAAATTAATTAATTAAAACTATTTACTATAATAGATTTTATAATTCTGATGGACTAGGAAAGTTGGAAAGGGTAAAGTAAATTGCTAGTCAATTAAAAAAGGAAACTCACTGAGTACACTCATATATGCTTGGAGCAACTACTATCACAGTAAAAAGAAAACAAGAAAAATACCTGTGGCACCTTAGAGACTAACAAATTTATTTCAGCATAAGCTTTCGTGGGTTAAGAACCCACAAAAGCTTATGCTGAAATAAATGTATTAGTCTCTAAGGTGCCACAGGTATTTTTCTTGTTTTCTTTTTACTGACACAGACTAACACGGCTACTACACTGAATACTATCACAGTGTTTTTATGCATACTCTTTATCTATCTATACAGTACTTATATAGCCCTTCATCACCATTGTATCTGGGCCACCATATCTTAATCTTGTTACACTTTTCTCCTTGAAGTTATTATTGTTTATAAACCCCAGGAATAACTGGAGGCTGATTTTTAAAAAAAGAAGATATTTATATAGTGCCCCTTCTTTTCACTGCTGTTGGTGGAAAAGATGTTCAAAAAGGGGAAGATTTTTTTTATTACCCCCAGCCCTCTTTTTCACACACAAAAAATCCTCAAAACTTACTCTGCTCTCCAAAACCAGGAATTCTGACAACCATATAAAGACAATACTTATTTCATGTAGTTACTTCATTTTGCTAAGAAAAATAACTTTTTTGTTTACAGAATTGGTAAAAGAATGTAGGCAGCAATCTGCCAAATTATATTAGACTTTCAAAGGGAAAGAAAACTTTAGCCTGACCCATTGCAAATGTGCTATTTTAGTAACAGTGCCCTCACAAATGCTCATTAGCTAGCTGATAAAGAGAAGCAATTATTTTTCCACTTTACTGACCAAGTAGGCTTACTATTCTTAATGCACAAGATGTACAGATTAAAATGTGTAACTTATTACTACTGATACTGCAGCCTGGTTAAGAAAAGTGTCAAGAATTTGGCAAACAGAGTAAAGTCATTTGGGGGGTGGGGGGAAGTGGGTGTGGGGGCACCCTTTCTAAACTCCTTTACATCAAACAAGCTGATAATAAGAGGGTTGCCAACAACAGTGTTTAGGAACCTTTAATCACAAATGCAGTATCATCAGGAAGCTATTTATAACACACCTACATCTGGTAAGCTAGACAAGACTGGAATGTTTCTAAATATAATAACACTTCTATTCAGGTGTGATTAAAAATGTCTGATTTTAAGGAGGACAAGTACATTTAAGAGCTCTAAGATGGATTACAACATATATGATTAATAAAACATAAATCCTATTATAAGAGAAAAGCCACCAAAGGCTGAATGGAGGAGGGAAATAAGGAAAATGTTATTCTGTCTTTATTCTTCCATGCTTCTGGAATGTGGGTAGATCATAGTAAAACTTTAAGTGGCAAGAAGATTAAAGGAAAAAACTGTTAAAGCCAAGAAGGACCCTAACATCATCTGGTGTAAATTGGCATAGTTCCAATGACTTCAGTGTATCTATGCTGATTTACACCAGCTGAGGATCTAGCCCACTGGCTTTACAAAAGGTATGGTCTAGTCTATTAAAATTGTGATTAATTTTGAATCAAGGCTTCCATAGCAATTGCACATCTTGCCCTAGCTAGAAGCCACTTTGTCGCAGTATTTTTCTTTTTGCTTTAAATAGTTTTGTAGACACATTTCCTAATAAAAGATACAAACCTAAGCACATTATCAAAGTTTATTATTTCATAGCATCTTCAGGAGTGCCAGGCGCTTTACAGAAAATACATCAAAAACAGGTTTCTGCCCTGCAGATCTTTCAGTATAAGGATCAATCATTCTACAAACCTTACCAAGTGTATTGCTTATTATTAAAAATAGTCCCAATGACTTCAGCGGAGTGCCTCACAGTAGCAAGAACTATGAAGCTTATGCTGAAATAAATTTGTTAGTCTCTAAGGTGCCACAAGTACTCCTGTTCTTTTTATGTTCATATAGTAAGATGTAGCAAGTGATGGAGTTGGCAAACAAGGGAGGAGACCAAAACAGAATAACACAACTTATGGAGATAAAGTAATATGATTACTCAGTTTAGGCATGCATACATATATTTTTGTGGATCAAAATACATTGTGTGTATGTTTCTATGGACTTAGGACACATTTTTCATACATGACTTTGCAGAAGAGGATCTTTAAAGCCTTGTCTTTGGACATTTTTATCATATTAGAATATGACTATGAACATGAATGGAACATGGATTCTAATATGACACATTTAGTGAAGATGTGCCCTCAGAGTGACTTGAATAAGGTGAAGGAATTAAGAATAGTGGCAAAAATCCTTAATAGCAGCTCCCACATGGTTTCATTCTTAGGCATATATCCCATGCACTAAAAAGTATAACTATAGAAACAAACATTTTGTCTAATATTCAGGGCAAAAGATGGAAAAAGATGCCAACTATGAAACTAAATTAGCTGCTAGCACTCAGAGCTTTGCAAAAAATGAAGCCAAATATCCATGATAGTTATTTACTGCAATATTTACTTAAGCACCAAAAGGCTAGAAACCATTGTCATAATTTTAATGCTTTTAGTGAAAAAATAGTAGCAATTTATCATAATATCCAAAGTTCCAGCTGGAAATGCAGTACCTAAATATTTTCCATTATCTTCCTAAATATCATTTGGGACAACTGAATCAGTTGCATTAATGACAGAAACAAATAAATATATCTGCTACACAATGCCAGTTACTTTTTTCTGTGCTATTTTCTGGGCTACAGGTGTTTCGTGTAATACTTCAACAACAACTACTTAATATTTTGTACTTAAACTTTTAAAAAAGTGAACATTTAGAATGGTACCATTTGTTGTGGCTATGTATGATTGATCAGCTTAATATAAAATTTAAACAAATGGTAGAGTCTTTCATCAATACACAGTTTGTAGAGAAATAATTGATTAATTTTATTAATTGACCACTGCTGCTTTTAAGGCATATGATTATGCCTTATGCCTTAAGTTGAATTTGTCTTCTAGCACTGGTGTGAATTTTGCAAATTAATAAAACATGAAATCAAGTATACAGCATTACTGAAATGTAGTTTTGTTCATTAATGTTGAAAAAATATAGTTGTCTATTTATGACTCTTTCCAAGCAAGTAAGTGTACTGTAGTGTATTTTGTAAAAGTACGGAAGACTTAGAAACATGAGACCTCACACTACAGCACTGTGCTATTATCAGTTTGCTGAGAACATGAGGGATACTAAAGCTTTTGGCAAGATATAGCTAGCAGGTTCGTGAATCAGCAAATTCAGAGTGCGGCTCTTCTGTAATAAATCTCTTCATAAAATGTTCATATCCTAAAGATATGCTCAGTTACTATTTCTGTATTTTACAGTTAATTAATTTTATTAATACATCCCCTTCCATATATTTTTACATTGGATTGTAATGTTACCTAGTAATTCTACAAGGAAAAATTACATGTTAACATGAGGAGTACTGAAAAATTACAGCCCACGTAAGTCTTTTAGGTTTTTTTAAAAATGCTGATTATTGGTTAGGATCAAACAAAGAAAAATATATATTTCTCTGAAATTTTATTAATTGCTTTCTATAAATAAATTCACTATTATTTCAGTTGGAAAATGTAATAGTTTCTTACACAAGACATTTCTAACTGATTGATGAGGAAAATAAACCCTGTTTTTTTAAAATGTGGATTGTGCAACTAGTTATTCAAAGTGAAGCTGCTATAGTAGATTATATTCACTATCATTTCCAGCTACAACACTTCACAAAAGTTATAGAATTTGTTACACGTTTTGGGGTATCACACCAGCTTAAATAATGTTTCCAAACAAAATTATTTGCTCTTTTAATTTTTTTTTGTTAAGTATTAATTTGTGGGATTCAGTAACAACTACCTCTTGCAAATGCAGAAATACAAATTGTTTAGAGGCAAAAGCATTGTAAATATGGTACAATTAAAAAGAAAGTTAACACAATTTGTCTTATTTGTAAGAAAATCTCCTCAAAATCCTCTCTGTCTTTTGCAAAGTTTTATAGCTCTGATGGAATTAAGATTTAGCATTTATCAATTAAAACAGAATTTGCTTGGAATAGAGAGTTAAGACTTGAACTAATTTGTCAGCCACGATTATCACTTGGACGGACATTCAGTTTATTAAAGACAACTACTATGTGATAAGGACAGGATAGATACTAATAACCATGCCGTTTAAATTGCTTGAGTTGGCATTATGCCCAAGTTCTTCAGCTCAGTATATCAACGCACTTGTTGCTGGCACAGAAAGAGAGGAACTCCCTCAGATCTGAAAATACCATACAAACTTCTCTTTCAAAATAAACCATGAGAATGAACTGTCCTGCTCACTCCTTATGTTTCCGTTTGGCAGAGAGGAGAAAGAAAACTATCACAGTCAAATAAAAGAAACTATCTTCCTAAATAGTAAAAAATGGGAAAGCATAAAGATGTTAGGGCTCTCATTTTGAAATTAATTTATACATAGTAGTTCTACGTTTCGCTTATGTTAATGTTGCAATTATAAACAAACAGTTGCTTTGTCTAATTGACCATTTCCTCCTCCCCCCTCCCCACAAAAAAAAACTTCTTGCTTTCACTTGACTAACCTATGAAAAGTAGAAAACTCCTGGTGAATCCAATGATTTTGTTACAGTTTATTACTTTAAAAAAAAAGTTTATATTAAGCTGTCTCAAAATAAATAAAACTAACACATTTGTTTCTATTTTAATTTAAATCAAGAGAAGATTGATGCTACCAGACAATTTACAACCGTTATAGAAAGTGTTTTCTTGACCCATTGTAAAGCTGCGATGAAGAAGATATTTTATGCATTTATTTCCTTTCAGTTTATACCAAAACTCAAATTAAGTTTATATTTGAGACACCTTGAGTATACGTGTGTGAAGTTAGACATCAATTTCATACGTGGAAAAACAACGAAAACTATTAAAACATGTTTTCATCATCTTCTTGAGTCCCTGTTAAAGAAAACGTATATTCTCTTTGGATAGGAAGAATTCCTCAGCTCTAACTAACATCCCGGTGTATAACTGAAACAAACGACATGTTTGCTAAATACTTTATATTACCCCATTTGTTCAAATAGTGCCTAGTAATGGGTCAGCATTACCCCATTCATCAGGAGTTCAGTTGAACAAATATATGAGTTTTGCTGAGACAATGGGCCTCAGCTGCATGACAAATACACGATATGGCCTTGAATTTTAATCTCTGGTGAAAACGTGTCTTACCTTTTTGCAAATCGTCCTCCAGCGTCTTCAAGTGAATGATCTAGAAAAGTAAAAACAAACTCCAAATGTAACAGGGCAGAATTTGAATCCAACAATCCACTTTGCTAGTTTTTGTCCAGACTAGTTCCTCACTGTTTGAACTACAAACAGCAACTTTCCCGTGACATTTATTTTTACTAGTGAGCAATAAAATCACCCCGTTGTCCAATTAATGTGCGCATCAGCGTTTTCATGTGCCTTTCACCATCTTGTGCGAGGGGGGGAATGGAAAGGCAAAGACATTAAAGAGCATCAGTGACAAGAGTTTCAACTTATTTATAAATCCAGATAAAAGTTAATAGTTAAACTCCTTCCTCTCTCCTCCACCCTCCCAAGTACTGATGTCCTTTAAGAAATGAACTGTTTTTGTTCTCTTTTACCAGAGGCTAGACAATCTGTCAACATCTCCACTTTATTTACGGGTTGAGCAACAGCAGTTCCTCAAACATCAACATTTTACGTTAATCCTGGAGATAATCCACTTCTCTAAAACTAAGAGATCTGCCAGCGTCTGTATTATTTATTTTTAAAAACCAACAGTAAGAGTCTCGATCTATCTTCCCTGCGTTCAGAAGAGAGGAGGAAAACTATCTCAGAATCTCTCCACTTTCAGTTCCCTTCCCCTGGCCCCCCTCCCCCAGGCAGCCCCCCACAAAAAAACATCCCCCACAGATCCCCCACCTGCTCAAGTCTAGTGGGATTTCACAGGAGGAAACAAAATCTTCCAAGTGGTTCCTTTCGGGCGATTTCTTCCACCCGTCTGGAGGTCTAAACCTGAAAAACAAACACCTCTATTGAATGCAAACGAAGCTTTGGGGGACTGAGTTAATTCTCCAGCAGACAGCTACTCTCAGTGTCTGGTTACACAAACATACCTACAGACAGGTTGGAGAGAAATCCCGTAGAAACCAGAAATAAATGCAAAGGGTGTTGTTGTTGTTGTTGGGGGGGGGGGAGAGAATCTGGAGAGGGGAAAGACACCCCCAAGGGAGCATGCCCCGGGGAACTTTAGTGCTGGGACGGGGAGGCAGGAAGGGGTGGGGGGTATTAAAACAATAGGAACAAGCTGGGAAAGGGCAGATGCTCCAGAAAGTTTGAAAGAGCTCGTGAGAGAGAGGGAGACTTTCCTCTAGCCAGGGGGAGGAGGTGTGGTTGGGGGAGGGGGGGCAGGGCTCCAGTGCCACCCAGCCCCACCCGCACTCTTGCTTGGCCACTGGCCCCCGCGCCGAACTTACCTGCGGTGCCCGCGGGGCGCTGGGGGCAGGCGGAGGCTGCGGCTGCCGGGAGCAGGGAGCCCCCTGCCTCAT
This sequence comes from Chelydra serpentina, assembly GCA_037349315.1. Taxonomy (NCBI): domain Eukaryota; kingdom Metazoa; phylum Chordata; order Testudines; family Chelydridae; genus Chelydra; species Chelydra serpentina. The sequence continues at coordinate 55,835,380 of JBAIAC010000010.1, forward strand.
CGCTCCCCGGGCACAAAAGGAAGCGGGGCGGCCGCCGCACCGAGCCCAGGGCGGGGGGGGGGAGCAGGCGCCACCCCAGGAGGGACACAGCCCCCAGAAAGCTTATAAATCCCCGCGGGCAGCCCCGCCTCTCCTCCGCCACCGCCTCACAGCGGGGGGCAGCTGCCCGGGGGGCCTGGCGCTCTCATGGTCTCCCCGCGGCCGGCCCGGCCTCCAGGGGAGAGAGACACTGCTGGGGGGGGGGAGTTCACCGGCCTGTTGCCCCGCCTCGGGGTGGCGGTGGGTTTACTGGGGGCGGGAGTATCACTGGCTGCACCCAGCCGCCGCCTCAGTCACACGCCGCGCTCCTGCCCCGGCTACTGCATTGACCTGGGGGCGGTGTGTGTGTGTGTGGGGGGGGGAATAGCCAGCTCCCCAAATCTCTCCCTTCACCCTGCCCAGCCCCCTGTGATTGGGCAGCTTCCCATCTGTCACGTGACACCCCACCCCTCCTCTGGAGCTGCTTCACTTTCACTTCGGTCCCGCAGCTAGGGATCGAGGGAGAGGGAGGATGGAGGGTGGTGGGGAAGGGGGAGTGGGGTGACAGCCTTTGGGAGTGGGGTGTCTGGGAAAGTGACAGTGTCTCCAGGAGAGGGGGCAGGAGGCCGGGTGTAATGGGACAGGGGCAGCAAAGGGATGTGTGTGGGGGAGGGAGTAAAAAGGTTGCCCCCAAAAGATAGAGGTGATTGATGAGTCCTGAAAACTCCCCTCACTCCCCAGCTAGGGCTTCCTGCTGACAGTACAGCTCAAGGCACACGCACTAAGACACACACTCGCCCTCCCCAAGCTGTCCCAGCAGGGACAGGGGAACAGTCCGGTTGCGTGTGGCACTGACTTAGCTGTGCTGCCCTCGCAGAGGTTACAGCCCTGGGGCTGGCAGCTCTTGCAGTAAATCACATTTTCTTACTTTAAATAGAAGGATGGGGGAGGAAGATGGGTGGAGGCGGGTGGAGACTTATAGGAGCCTGCTGGTGGGAAGCCTCCCAGTGATGCGCTGGAGGGGGTTTGCGGGGGGCCTTCGTTAATATTCCAGGACCAAACTGAAGGCTGGGTTGGAATGATTTCCTTGCTCTCTGATGGAACTCACACCCACTCTGGAAACTACTTAATCATCTCTGCCAGCGAGGGTTTATCTTAAGGGCTGATAACAATCCAGCTTCAGAGCAAGTGCTCTGCCTTCTGAATAGCAAATCGCATCAGGTATTTTCAAAAGGTTTCCCATGGAAGAGTACCTTAGGTCCCTTTTCAAGGTCTTCCCCATCTCTTCCCCCACCCCCCATTTGAAATGCTCTGCACACCCAAGAATACTCAAATCCAACAGAATACTACTCTAACAATAAACGCAGTGACCCATGTTTATACTAGTGATGAAGCTGGCCCAGTATACATTTTGGGAGCTAAGTGTAAACATTTCCAGCATGTACACTTTACTACAAGTATGTCAGATGTCAGATGTCTCCTTGGCTATGATGTAGTGGCTTTGTTTAAATGGGAAAAGGAATGATTAGATTTCCCCTCTTTTCACTGCAAGCAACCTCATAACATAAGAACGGTCACACTGGGTCAGACCAAAGGCCCATCTAGCCCAGTATCCTGTCTTCCGACAGTGTCCAATGCCAGGTGCCCCAGAGGGAATGAACAGAACAGATAATCACCAAGTGATCCATTCCCTGTCGCCGATTCAAAGCTTCTGGCAAACAGAGGCTAGAGACACCATCCCTGTCCATCCTGGCTATATTTCTGGTATACTGAGTTTATCATCTATTAAGGAGGGGAAAATTTCAGAGAGTCCTTTGTAAAACTACTGGCATAATTCAAATGGTAGGAGCCAACTGGGAGGGATATTTCTCCTCCATTCAACAGTTCTTACAGTTCTTCTGAAATTATGATTACCTGCACTACACTTAAATTGATAATGGGAGGTGGTTAGGTCAGTTCTCAACAATGACACAAAGATGGGATAGCACTTATTTTGTTAATAATTATTTCACATGCAACATTCAGAGAGAACATGATGCCTTGTGTGAGTCAATTGGCATTGACTTTTTAATGCTTTTATTTAAGTTCTTGCTTTCTGTCATTCTATCAGCAGTCGCCAACCATGGAACATCTCACCTTCATCGCCTTTAATGAAGTAATCTTCAGTCATATTATTCCCCTGGGAACTGATCATAAACACAGCTGTAAAGTTGATGAGTAATGGCACATGCATGCTGTAAGACACTGGAGTGCATTAACATTTTGGTCCATATATCATATAAGACTACTTGAGAAAGAGCAATTTCTGACAACTTGTAGGTTCCGTGAATAGGCAAAATATATCTGGGATCATGGTTTTGAGTATACTACTGCCAGGAAAAGAATAAAGGCTACATAATCTAGATTCCTGTCTGCAACCATGGTCAATGACACCGGCTTCAGAGGAAGGTGTAAAATCTCAGATAATATTATAATATTTTACCATGGAGATTTTTTTCTCTGACCCAGTTTATGCCTGGAACCATTAGTGATAGCTTGTGTCATTTTTGTCTTAGTTACTGTAACTGAAAATGAAACTTGTTCATAAATGTTTATTTCTTGGTTGACTGTTTAGTAGTGCCTCAACAGTATCCTGTTGCACAATGAGTTCCGCTCATTAATTATGCTTTGTGTAAACAAATATTACCTTTAAACTGTTTTAAACTGAATCCCTGTTAATTTTAGTATTCTCCAATGTCCTTTTAATATGTGGAACTTTCATTAGGAGTGCACAACAGTGCTACTCCGTACCATTCATAATTCCATCAGATAGTTCCTTAATCTTCCCATTTCAAACATGGGGCCAAATTCTTCCACCTTTACTCAGACTGAGTAGCACCTTACTGTGCCAGACATCCCAATGAACTCAGTAGGCTTGTTCAGAGTAAGATACTACTTCCTGAGTATCTGACAGAATCTGGCTCTATATGGTTCTCCCATTTCTCTTGATCTGTAACCATAACATACTCACTAAACAGGACTAGTGGCTTGAGTTGGGGAAAGAAAACATTTTAACAATAATTGAAACACTGTTAAACAATAGTGTAATTTACCAAATGAGAACACTGAAACATCATCAGTGAAGGTGGTCAAGAGCAACCCACATAAAGCACGTTGCAGGGAGAGTGAATAGATGACTCAGGCAGTTAATACCATGCCATCTGATTTTGTGAAAAGATTAAAACAATCCTAGTCAAACATCACCAGGGCCATGGTGATTTTAGGAAGAGCATTATATTTTCCCCCAACTGCATTTGTGCCATACCTTTCCACCTTCAGTTGCATAGAAGACTGCAAAGAAAAAGGAGGACACAATAGACAGTGAGGGGAAGGAGCTTTAAAATTTTTGGTTTAGTTTAAAAAAATAAATCAACCCATCTGTGTGTAACCTTATTTTCTTGATGGTGCTTTTATATTAAATATTTAAAATAACATTTTTTTACTTGGTATGAGGATAAACTTGGGCCTAAAATGTATGAAGTTACATCATTTATGTGTGTTTGTTTGTTTTACTTTAACATTAGGAAAAGTGGTCTCAAAGAAGTGTGTGACTATCTGATTAAGGAATTTCTGCACCTCAGAATTACAGAGTTCTGACACTTATAATGTTGTTGCTGAATGATGGGAAAGTATTTTTAATACTCCATATCAGAAACAGAGTGGATTGGAATCCAAGGTGAAATGGCCTGCATTTGCCAGTCTAGGTGCACTGACTGAGCCAGCATGCTCAGGATGAACAGGCTGGGTCTGATATGCTGATCTGTGATTTCTCTTTAGCAATACTGCTGTTGGACAGCATTAGAAAAACAGAAGACAAGTCCAAACAAATGCATGAAATGTATTTCCATTCTGAAATACCCACAATCCTTGTTTCTGCTTGATGTATGCCTGTGGAGTGCATCATTCCCACTAACATTTTGTTCTGAAGTGAACAGGAAACCTACTGGAAAATGCTCTGGGACAAGGTTAATTCTAACTCCCTTTTAGTTAACCATGCTAAGCCAGTCTCCCTCGCCACATCAAATCATGAAACAGCCCATCTCAGAAATCTATTGTTTTAATGAGATCCGTGTCCTCTGGAAATTTAGATTTGATTAAATTTTGTGAAAAGGAACATGTATCCATTACGTTATGCAGAACTCTCATTGAGGTCAGTGTAATTCCATTAATTGATCTAGGGTAGTATATGGCCCTTAGCATTACTGCTGACACCAATAATAAAACCTCTGTATTAAATATATTTGGCAGCAGCTCCTGTTTCTGCAATGTCAGTGTGTTGTATTACTTTAGATTCACCAGAACTCTACCTGTGGATGGAGGACAGTAAGGTACATTTCCATATCACAGCAAGGACCAGATTCTCCCCTACAGATGATCCTGACCCCTAAGCAGTTACAATATAGTTTTTAATAAAGTTAATACCATGCAGAAACTTTCAAAGCTAACCCAAGTATTTTGTCTAATGAATGTTGGAACACTGACCAAATGCCTGAATATGGAGTACAGATGTCCCCATTCTTTATGCAGCTGGGCCAACTAATTCAGATTTAATCTTCAAAAAGAATATAATGCCACCAGAGATCTATAATATTCCGGGTATGCAATCCTATTTAAATAATATGTTGCAATGTATATGGTACTATTTTAGACATGCATAGGTGTTTCATCACTAAAAGGACTGGGGAAAGGTAATCTTGTGGATTAAAACAAAGCAATGGGAGTTAGATCAATTTTCTATTCCTGAACAAGACACAGACATCCTATATCCTTGTGTAAGTCACTATTTCAGTTTCCCTGTCTGTATAATGTAAATAGCACTTTGTAATATTTTCCACCCTGTTTCAGCAGTTCTGAAGATACCACTTCTCTCCCTGTGACATAGTGATACAGTTGCAGTCAGCAGAAGCACCTGAGCTCTAGACCCATCCATATAAGTGGGGAAAGGTTTGCAGATTGTTCTGTGTTAGAGACCTAGACACTTGTAACCCACATGCTCCTCAGGTCTGTAACAGCTCCAGTTTATTATCCTTGAGGGCATGCTGCAAACTCCCCCAGCTCCGTCTGCCTTGCCCATGAATAAGTGTGGGTGTTGGAGAGAGCTGGGTAGTAGAGGTTTGGGACTCTGGGGATTGTGTGTGTCAAATGATTAATGTTTATTATATTGATGTTATGCCTACATTAGTTCAATCTGGGGAAATTGAACTGGGTGGCTGCTTATGTATTTTTTTAGGATATTTTAAAAAGTTTGTCAAGGGCACCCGGAGTATTGGATAGGTGTTCTTTTATAGTTTGTAAAAATCCAAATAAAAATAGATAAAGGCAAGGAATTATTATTAAAATAAAGACAAATATTGGGGTGTGATTATGCCTTCTTTCCCCCTTTGTATATGCATGATTGAAATTTCAAGGAGATTTTACCTGGTGCTGCATGGTTGTAATCTTTCTACTTTCATTTAAAATTACTAAACCCCAAATCAGTAGTAGTAGAAAATGCTAATATTGTAGAAGTTATATAACTGTAGCAATTATGTGAGAAGGAAGAGAAAGTTAAAATGATTCTGCCACAAGTGAAGAGCCATTGAGATTGCAGACTTAAAACAGTTTGATGAGGGAGGTAGTTTGTGTTTATATATGTTACTTTTGGGGTAATGGGTACCATTTTCAAAAGCATCTAAGACTCATTTTCAAAATTGGCCTAAGCACTTAAGAAAAGAAGCTTCACTGACAGTCAATGGAACTTATGTTTCTAAGTGCCAATGTCACCTTTCAAAATGGGATTTAGGTTGCTAAGTCACTTAGGTGCTGTTACTAGAAGGGAGGGATTTTTTTTTCATTTTGTATTTTAGGGTGATATTTGGCACTTAGCTACTATGGGTCCAATTCCAAGCTCCAAAGCCATAAAGGCAGCCTAGAAAGACCTCCAGGAATATGCAGATTGCAGGGGTTACATAGGTGGATCACACCAGGGATCTATCTAGTCCAGTAGCCTGTCTCAAACTGTGGTCAGTATGTGCTGCTTCAGAGGAAGGTGCAAGAAGCCCCTGGAACAGGTAGTTATGGAGAAGTCAAGTTTGTTTGTATTCCTTCTAAAGCTATTATTGATTTTTTAAATTCTTTTTGTTATAACTCTGGGCCGGGCACTCATTCTTGTTATTCACATAAATGTACAATCCTTCTATGAATTTACAAAGACCTTGGCCTCAATCCGAATGCATCCGAAGAAGTGGGTATTCACCCACGAAAGCTTATGCTCCAATACGTCTGTTAGTCTATAAGGTGCCACAGAACTCTTTGTCGCTTCTTGGCCTCAATGTTATCTTGTCTCAATGAGTTCCACGGGTTAACTGCACATTTCAGTTTTATCCAATGTCCTCTTGTTATTGTATTATGAGAGAGAGCACTACAGGTTCCTGTATATCTGCTTTCTACCATTGGTTGCTTTTAATACCTTTCTTATACCCCCCTCTTGTTCATCTAAACCCCATTCTACCCAGATGATATCAAAGGCAGTGTTGCCATTGACTTCAACGAGAGCAGAAGCAGGCCCCTACTCTCCAAGGTAAGTCACAATCTTTTCAATCTCTCTTTACATGAGAATATTTCCATGCCTCTAATAATTCCTGTTGCTTATCTCTGAACCTCCTTTATTTCTAAGATTTCCCTCCTGAGTTAGAATGACCAGAATGGGGGCAGAGTGTTCCAGGTGATTTGTATAATGGCATTATAATACCTTCAGCATGTTTCTTGATCCCATTCCTTATGCATTCTAACATTTAGTTGGCTTTTTGACTGTTGCTGAACACTGAGCAGAGTTTTGCACTGAGCTGTCCACAATCAAGCCCATGTTTTTTCTCTGTCACTATTACTTTAGAACCCAGTACGTGCAGTTCAAATGATTCCTTCCTTCCTGCAGTGTTTTGCACTTTCCATCCTGTTTCCCCATTCACCTTGCTTAGTTACACCTCTCTGAAATTTGTCTAAGCTTTCTCTAGTCTTGGCTAACATAAATAAACGTGCCACTTGTAAACTTTTGCTACTTTACAGCTCATGCCCTTCTGCAGCTGTGCGGGGGAGGGACATGCTGGGGGTATGTCTGGGTTTGGGAAGGAGTGTGTTGGGGCAGGAGGGAAAAGCCCGAGCTGAAGAGAAGTTCATTGATGTCTCTGGACAGCCACCTGTATAGGCTTTCCCCAGAATCCCACCTTCCGCCTGTGATTGCATTCCCCGGTGAGGAAACTGAATTCTGCGGCTGTGGAATTTCCACAGTGGAAAAGCCCATCTGCACCGGTACCTGCGGATTCTCAGCATGTTTTTGTGCTCTCTTTTTCGCTGTGTGTTAATCCTGTTTATTACTGGATCGTACATGTTGTTTAGTAATGACATTAAATTGTCCCCTCTCCCCGCAGTTGTAGCTGGGATCACGTTGTGGTGGGTTATTTATTTATTCCAAAACGGCTTTGAAGGGGGTCATACTTGGGATTTGAGTTGGTGAAATTATCCTCCTTTCCCCCATTTGGATTTTCTGATATAGACAGAGGAGTTCGCCTTCCCTGTGAATTAGTATTAAAGTGAGACACATTGTTAAAAGGATAATAAAAAATCAACGAGGCATAAATACGAAGTGATTTTTAAGTAAATATGCCCCCCCTCCAGGGAATGCTCAACTGCTAGTGTTATGTTTGACAGCTTGTAAAAGGCAAGTTTTCGCTGAAGAGCAAGAAGAGTGGAGGAATAGGTTGAGATAAAGAAATCGAGGCTAATGGAGATATCTGCTCCACAGCTTGAAGGTGTCGCCTTACCGTGCTCAATGTCCAGAGAGGAAGAGTATGAGCAACAAAATGGTCATAAAATATATTGTTGTAAAAGAAGACAGGAGATGTTTCTCTCAAAATCTCTGGTGCCGTTTTCCCATCTGGTGACATAAAATAAAACAGACATTTTATCTTCCCTCCTAACCCGACTATCCCTACACCAGCCCAGCCCTACATCTTAAGGGAGCCATTGGGTAATTTCCAGAGGAACTCTGCTTTGGAAGATCAACAGTTAAGCTGTGAAAGCCTGGAAAGCCTAGTGTGAATCTGACAAAACCATTTATGTATTGACCAGCTTGTTAAAAAGAAGGGTTGCCTTCCTTTAACCTAATGGCAAGTAAATATGTAACCCAAAACTCACTGCATTAGACCCGAGGAAGAACCTTTGCTGATTCACACTTAAGTCTATAAGGAAATGGTTACAATAAAGATTGCCTAGCTTTATCGTAATGGCATTTTTAAGTCTGTAACTCAAAGACCACTGCCTTAGCTCAGAGGAAAAAACACTTCTTGTTTCACACTTCCCTTAGGGCTTATTGCCACGATGATTGTATTTACAGGAGTGACAGGGAGGCCCTGGTCCCCATATCATCCAAGGGAAAGGCACATTAATGTCCTGATTTGCTGAGTTACTGAGCACCCATAACTCTCCACCTGAAGTCAATGGATGCTGGAGGTGCCCAGCATGTTGAAAAGTCAGGCGATAGTATAACATGGAAAAGGAGAAAATACATTATAAATCTTGTGCGCTGGCTTTACCTGTTATGGGCCCGTGTCTGGTGGATTTAATTGATTGTGTCTTTTCTATTGTCCTTAAAGTAATACATTCACTTTTTAAACTTGTTAGTGCTGAGCAAAGCTGCCTTAACCATGTGAGTGGGTGGTAGAGATTTCTTTCTTTTTTAGGCTTGGATTGGCTCACACCTATTTATTAAAGGGGTTTTAAAAAGCCTGCGGAAGTTTAGGGAAGCCGTTGCCCTCCGCTACATTATCATTAGTGCTTCCCACCGCCCAAACTCCAGGGGCATGTGTGTGGAGGGGCGGTTTCTCAGCTAACCCTCAGCGAGGGTTTTCAGTTAATATTCCAGCGAGGTTTTAATTATTAGAAAGATACTGGGGAATACACAACATGCCACCCTTGGGAGAAACCTAGCAAGTCATCAACAGTCCCCCGGAATCTCAAATGATGTCTAACTTCTACCCAAAGGTGAGTCTGTTGTTAGATTACTGTCGCTTTACCCCAGAGGTCAGCGGTAAACTCAACCAGGCGATAATAACACGGCGTTTAGCTTCTGAGAAGCTGCCCGCAGCCCTACAGATGGGTACGGGTTTTATAAACCATTTTATGAAGCAATACATTTCAAGCAATCCAAATGCCGGGAACTTCTCTTCCTACTCGCATTTCGCACGGTTCCACTGCACACCCCTTCTGCCTAGAGCAAAACCAAAGCTGTGTAACGAGATAATTCTCAACCTGACCCTAACTCGTTTTCGGAGGGACTTCCTGTTTTAAAATATAGTCATGCACATGTTCAAAACAAAACAAAAACTTTAAAGGGATTTTTTTTTCATGCCAAACCTCAGGGAAAAAAAAAAAGATTCCTCCTAGACTTTTCTTCCCGACACCAGCCGTTATGTATTTCCTTGGCAATAGAAACTAACCCCGTGTCAGTGACTGATTCACCATCCAGGAGAAAAACCACGAAGAAGTGCCTTTGTAGTATGCCTTTTCAGAGCCATAAAAGCATAAAACTTTGCTGGTTAGCTGCGTTACTCCATCAGTAATTAGTGTGCGGAAAAAAGGGGAGGGGGAGCCCATGATGCCAGGCTTTACGATGGGGGGGGGGGAATCGGCGCCAGTTACAGTTTATCCTTTACAACTGCTGTGAACATTTTGCACTGGAGCGGCAGCCGATTCAGACCCTGTGGAAGCGATGCGTTCACAGATAGTAGCTCCAGCGAAAAGACTCCTTTGGTTGGGACAGTAAGATCCTCACCTTCACATGTCTAGGATTCTAACTACCTCACACATCGTTAGCAAGAATAATACTGTAGCCCGCATCTGGACAGAACAAGGCTTTAATTCCATCGAGGGGTTCAGGTGGCAAAGCTATGGGGAACCCCGTAAACGGAACAACCCTTACTGCTGGACAAATCTTTCACACCTGCCCCACTGATAGAACACGGTTATATTTTACCGTTGCACCCCCCACCCCCCGTATGTTTTCTTTTTTCGGTTGCTACGGTTGTTTAATAAAACGGTGTGTCTTATTCTCCTGCCGCCAGTCTTCCCCTTCTGCTGGCTGGCGCTGGTGAAGTTATGGTGCTGACTTGGTGCCATCTGCAGAGAACCGGACCCTGGTCATCGCAGGGTCAGACAGAAGGTGGTGGGGCGGGGAAGCAGACGCACCACAGATGAAAGAATAAACAGCATGCAGAGACAGCCTGCTTTTGCATAATTGATCTTTCCCCACTATGAATCATATGAAAGACCCTTAATTATTTATGCCCAGTTGTACGCAGAAGCTGACATGAGATCTGATTAACAATGGATACTGCGCTGGTTTACGTTTCTTTTCCACCTTTGCTGTCTCATGGCCTTTCTTATTTCCCTTCCTGGGCTCCCCACACACCTGCTCCTTTACCGCCTTCTGCTCCTCCCCAGTCTCCTTCCCTTCCTCCTGAGCAGCTTTCAGAGCAAACCCGAAAGTCGCCAGCCTCCGAGGGGCCAGGGCACTGGGCAGCAGCAATTTCGAATGTGAAGTTTTGCCTTTGATTTCTAGGAAAAGATAAACAACTGCTCCTCTCTGATCCATCATGCGCTGGAAAGTTTGATCCGCACCTTCCCTAAAAAACATATCGTTTACAGGAAATATTTGTGAGATATCAGGTATCGGAATGTTACCTGTGGCAGCAATAGTGATCGATACTACGAACAAAACCATGTAATAAACCAGTGACAGGCTTTCGTGCATTAGCAGCAATTCAGACTCGTATATTACAAACAGTGTGTAATTTTATCGTACAACTTTCTCCCACCTTTTTACATACACACAGAGCACGAATAGTAGTAGTATGATTCAAATGTAAACCCTAGAATAGTTCTAGCGCTACAGTTCTTCAAGAACATTCATTTTAACCTGAACAAAACAAAATCGTCGCCCTTGGCTCCCTTGTTGCTGTTTGCCAAAATATTTCACTATATAAGTGTCAGGAAAGAAATAAACCAATTCACATAAGCTTGATAATTATATAAATAAATAGTCGGGGAGAGAAGAAAAAATAAAGAGATTATCTCCCCGGATTTCTCCCCCCCCCCATTGTTCCACATCAACAAAATAAGGAGGATAAGATTATTTTATTGTAAAATAGTTTTTGCGTCTGATGGATAATGGGATTGTCTTTCCGGCATCTTTAAAAACAACCTGTCAGAGTTGCTAATTAAAAGCAACAAACGCCAGCTTTTAATAAACATTTTAATAACCAACGAAGCAAAACGAGAAATCAAATCAGCAATGCTCAGTGTTTTTTTAATGCAAATGAAATAATTCTGCAGAGACTGAGCAGAAGAACAAAATGTTCACTTGATCCAGCTGCGAAACAAGATATAAACATATTTTAACCCTACAAACTGACAAGACAAAATGTGGCCACAAATACGCGACTCCTGGGTCCGCGTATGTCCGAGGGTGTTGAAGTGGAGGAGATGGAGATATTTCTTGCTAGGGAGTATTTTACATCCAAAGGGTTTTTCTATAGACCCATGTCTCCCTGGCCGAAGTTACTTTAAGTAACAGTAAGTTGAATCCGTTTTATGGTAATGAGACGCTGCCTGAGTTTTTACCAACCATTATTTACAACTGAGCTCTGACCACGTATCGTTGAAGATTTGGGGGAAGAATTTCCCATTTCCCCAACTTCTCGGCCCCGGAGAGCCGTGAGTGAAATAGTGGGGAAAGCTAAGGCACGTACACTAGGGGAGTTATTACATATCTGGTGGCCAATATGCAAAAACCACAGATAAGCTCGATGAAGCCGGGGGAAGGGGGGGGGTACCAGGAGGACTAGGGAAGGAGAAATCTCAGTCTCAGCTGACAGCCGAAGCCGGTTCAAAAGAAATTGACAAAGTTAAAAACACTCGCGGGGAACTATCCGATCCAGCGGCATTTTTTCAATAGGAAGGGAACCCCCCAGGGGCGATCAAGCCGAATCTTATTAGGTGCTGGGAGTTTCCTTCCTCCTCTTGTTACAGTCCGAGCTGAAGGACCGGTAATCGGTATCCGCGCCAGCAGTCCCACTCCCCCCGGCCCCTCCCCACACACAGCCCGCTAGGGAAAGACCGGGTGGCGTTAACCCAGCTGGGTGCTGGAAGCCACGGGAGTCATTGACCCACCTTGGGAAGGCTCGGCACTGCCTCTTAGGTGTGTGGGCAGAGGGGGCTGGCTGGCTGGGGGGTGCAATTGTGTGTGTGTGTGGGGGGGTAAGCTAAGTGGGACGTAGGCTGCTGCTCTAGTTTTCACGAGGAATGGTGCCCTGCATGTGCGAGGAGGGGGGGTTCACCTCCGTGCGCGGCGTGCGAGCCGGGCGGCGGATTTTGCAGGCGGCGAAGCCCCGAAGGGTGCGAGGAGCTGGCCCCGGAACAGCGCTCCCGAGTCCCGACTGAATGTCGCCGCCTTGCTGGGTGGGCCCGGGAGGGAGCAGACCGGGCGCAGAAAGCAGAGCAGCTGGGCTGTCCCGCCGGGGCTTGCTGCGGCTGAACCTGAGCTCCGCAGAGCGCAAAGCTTCGCCGGGTACAGAGGGAACAAGCGCTTCGGGATCGACGCATTGACAAACCTGAACACTGGGGGTGGGGGAGGCGAAGCCTTTAGGTCACTATGAACAGCGGTGCTGGGGGTGAGTTTAAAAGAGAAGCAGCCCAGCCTTTGGCTGGATTTTCCCCCAAGTCCCCAGACGCTTATCCCATGCTTTCCCCATGAGAAAGAGTCCAAAAGAGAAAGCCGCTTCCAGTAACTGGAAACCTAACCTTTCCCGCACGTTTTATGGCTGCAACCTGCCGCTGAGGTTCGCCACCTCCTTCCAGGTTCCGTTCTGGTTTACAGTAAGATTTAAGGAAGTTCAGCAGCAATATTGCTCAGATAAGCAACATCAGCGCGGCTGATTCAGCTATTCAGGGAATACAATGTGATCCTGTGTCCTCAGTCCTGTGCCCTTGCTAGCGGGACAGGCCAGAGGGGCCTTGCAGGTGAAAGGTTACTGGCCTCTTGACCAGCCGCTTCTCTTTTCAGGTATTTATTAAATCGGCCGAGGCTGTGTGTAATTGGCGCTGGAAATTTTCCCCATTGAATTGTACAAACCGCGAAACGTTAAGCCTATAACAAGTGATGAGAGAGCTGGGCAGATCAGGGGGTTTCAGCACTTGCGAATCTCTTCATTTCATCGCTTTAAAAAGGGGGTTTTCCTCCCAGCCTTATTGAAGAGAACTGATCTATTAATAAACAGAATGCCAAGAGAGAGACTCATCTATAAGGGTTTAAATGGACTTTTTTATTCTGGGATTGGCTTTTTAAACAGTTCAGATTCCCCTATGGTTTCCCATATGATAAAATCTTTGATTTAACCAAGAAATAACTGAAGATCAGAAACATGTGAATAAATATACAGAAGGCATTGTCTGATGTGGGGTTTGCCATATTCAATTTGAAAATTGTTCCCTGTTTGGGGCCTCTTGGCCCTACTATAATAACAACAGGGAAACTCAATTGAACTTTTTTGGGGTCACCTTTTACTGCCACATTCCACAAAGTCATAGCACTTAACAAGCCAGAATCATTTTTATTTCAGAATTAGTGCTGACAATTTGAAGTGTAAATTGTCAGCACTAATTCTGAAATAAAAACCATTCTGGCTTGTTGAGTGTTATGACTTTGTGAAGTATGGCAGTAAAAGGTGACAAATATACATATAATTACATATATAAAATCAAAACTGGCTACACCATTGGGTACTTGCCTTACTCCACACTGTATATCTGTACTTCCAGAATTAAGGTTGTATAATAATTCCCATTACATACCACAAATTTCACTGTTTTATATGGTCATAGAAAAATGTATTTGTGGCTTAAACTTGGCAGGCAAAGTCTCAGCTAGGACATTCTTCCCCCAGAAAGATTTCAAAATTAAATAATTCAGCCAATTATTTGGATTTGTAAGAGCATATAGGAAACAGAAGAGGTTTGTTGAATATATATTTTCCTGGCTTAAAAAATTTAAAATGGCCCATTTGTAAAGTCCATTTTGGATCACTTTGGGATATTAAAAAACTCCAAACCTTTGATTATTTGGTTTTACAGATGAGTTTCTACACATGAAAATATTATAGGGCCTGGTCCTGCACCATTAAAGTCATGGGAAACTGACATAGATTTCAACAGGAGCAAGATGGGGCCTATACTGATTTTTAACATTTAAATTTTCTGTGCAGGTCATATCTTGTGAGTAATCCGTATTTGTGATTCCATCTGAAGCCACTGTGAGTTTGTGGGCAAAAGACAGCAAGACTGAGAGTTTTATATGAGGATCAAGGCTCTAACAAGTTATATTTTTACAATATATTACATCCCTAAGGACCCAAATAGCTTTTACATACTGTATATCGGGGTGGCCAAACTGTGGCTCGTGAGCAACATGTGGCTCTTTTACAGTTAAAGTGTGGCTCGTGGAGCCCCCCCCCACCCCAGCCCCATATTCTTCACCTATCAGACTTGGCGAGAGGGGGAGGAAAGCTCAGGGCTTCCTTCCTGCAGTGGGGTGATGGGGCTAGGAGCTTCTGCCAGAGACCACTGGTGCCTGCTGAGAATGTGGGAGGAGGGGGAGCATAATTTAAAGGTTTGACCCCCCCCCAACAACTTGACTCATGCCTCCAAGCACACACACCCTGTCTTTTACCCTCAGCGGTCCCTCCCTGCAGCTCCCAGCTGTTAGCTCTGCATGGCCAGGCAGCTGCAAACAGCTGGGAGCTGCAGGGAGGGACGGCTGCTTTAGCACTCCAGGGCTCTCCCTGCAGCTCCCAGCTGTTTGCTGTTGCCTCTCCCTATGGCTGCAGCTCCCATCTTGCCGGCTCCAGCAGCTGCCGCACAGGGAGGGGACCCGGTGGAACCATGTGATGGAGTGGGGCTAGCAAACCCTGGCAAAAATCTGGGGGGGGGGCACATGACCCCACATGCCCCCATCATGCATCGCCTCTGACTTCTGCCCAGCGGGGAGGGGTGTCTTGGGGCTTCAGCCCCATGGGAGATGCCTGCCAGGGCTCAGGGCTTAAGCCCTGGGCCCCGGAAGGTGTGCCCAGTCTCTGAAACTTCTGAAGATTGTCTTATGTGGCTCGGAGGGTCAGTAAGTTTGGCCACCCCTGCTGTATATATTGGAATCCTTTCACCTTCCAAGGAAACCTATGAGGCAGGATATGGTAACCAATAGTGCACACCACTGCTATGTAATAGTTTGGGGGTAGGAAATGAATTTTGTTGTTCTGTATTATTTGTATTTCAGTTGTGCCTGTAGATCTCAGCCAAGATGAGGGCCCCATTGTGCTAGTCACTATACAAACTTAAGGGCCTGTGGCATCTGTACTAAGAATGCTTCTCAAAGTGGGCTCAGGGCCATAGAGCAAGAAACAGTCTTTGCTCCAAAGAGTTTACAGTCTAAGGCCCTGATCCTGCAACTGGCTCTGCATGGTTGCTGCCCTGGACATAAATAGTCAACACAGACACGGAGTGGGAGAAAGGGATTACTCATAAAAGCAGAGCACATTAGTGCTAGGATTATTTTTCATTTGTTTTTCAAAAAAATATTTTGGGATGGGTTTTTGGTTTCCTCCCCCCACTTTATTATATACACATAGACATATATTATATGGTCAGGTGAGGAGGGAATGCAGGAAGGCATTAGCAAAAATGTAGAACAAAGGTGTCAAGTGAAAAAGCTTGTGGGAGGGGTCTGGAGTCCCCAGCCAATCAGCAGAGGGGAAAGAATGTCCACAATAAAAAACTGAAGAAGGCATAGTCTGATGACATTGTCTCCATTTGGAAGTGGATTTTGTAGCTGCTTCTATAGCTGCTCCTGACAGCTTTAAGTCTCTGGCCCCTGGACTGCCCTTGATCCTGGAGTTTCTCCCTTTTCCAAGCCTATATAAGACCTAGTGTCCTAAGAAGGGATGCAGCATGGTGAGGGTGGGAGGAGGGCATTATGGGGGGAAGGGTAGCTCCACTGGGGTAATTTTCTGTCCAAAGAATCCATATGGAAGTCTTGGTCTTCACTTTCCTCCCCTCTCTCTTCAACACAGCAGTTGCAGGACAGCAGCATATGTTCAGGATGTCTGAGGTGACATTAGAGCTCTTTAACTCAGAATAATCTTTAATTTCTTAGGAGTACTGGCACCAGCAGCAGTTGCACCTCTAATAATTAAAAGACAAGCAGCACTCTAGTAATTACTGCTGCTTACACTGTATTTCCTTTACTTATTGCTGTCAATACCACTCCTTCTGTTAATGACACTTACAGAACCCATGTTTCTACCACCACCACCTCTCTCCTGGTGCCACTGGCATTCCTGCTATTATTTAGGTCCATGAGGAGAAGACAGACGTGGAAGGAGCGAAACATGGGACTGAAGGGACAATACCATATGCCTCTTCATCAGTGCATTCTGTGAAATGACACAATATTGCAAGAAACCCGGGGAGAGGAAAAACAACAATATTGTCTATAGGAAGAGGAATGAGGAGGCTAAAAGAAAAGAACGGGTGTACTGTCAACCTCCATAAAATGCTGATCCTTTGCTAGGAAAATGAAAAAGGAAGGCAATCCCAGCTGTTATTCAGTAATCCTTGTGCTATCAGAGGCAAGAGCAGGGCCAGGGTATGCTAACAACAGTCAGCAGCAGCAGCTTGTCCTAGTATAGGGAACAAGGCAGTGGCAAATACTAAGAATTGGATCCTAATACTAGGCCAGGTCTCTGTATACACAGTCTTCTGGTTGGGCTAGGGACATACTGTGTATCATTTGACAGCTGGTTCTGTGTGGAGTCATGGTCACTGCAAATCCTCACTTTATTATGGGCAACGAGCTTCAAAGCAAACAGATTAGGCAGCCAGGCTAGCACTCTATGCACAATGCCCAGTGCCGTTATAATATTGTCATCTCCATGTGTGGGTGAGTAGTGGCATGCTCTCTGACACTTTCACCCCTCTTCCTTCCTTCCCTCTTCTGACTCACCCACTGCTAGTAATGCCCGCCTCTATGCCTCCACTCCCAAAAGGTAGCAGTAACAATAGCAGCACTTCTACTCTTAAATCCCATATCCTCTCTGCTTGTGTCACACTCATTGTTAACAAAAAGAAAGAGCAAAATGTAGGAAAGTGGCTGCATTAAGTACACAGTGCATAGAATGCTATGGGATCCTGTGGAATTAAATGTGCTGTTGAAAATTAATATTTTTTAAATGGTTATTTTATTATTATTTTGCAATTTTCCACTTCATGGTGTTCAGGCACTACACAACAACTACTACTATTTACTCTAACTATTGAAAGTGTGAGTTCAGACACCACAAAAGAGATGGTTCTGATTCTAGAAACCTCTTAAATGCATAGCCTTGACATACAGTAATTGCTTTCATTTAAGTAAGAAGATTATTCCTTTATCATCAGGTAATTGATTTAAAAGTGTTTCACCGTATGTTTACACTTGACATGAATTGGTGCGTCCAAAGATTTAATCATTTAATAGATTTAGTCATTTAACAAAATCAGATGGTCATTGCATTACACTGTATACTAGACAATAGATTCATAGATTCCAAGGCCAGAAGGGACCATTGTGATAGTCTAGTGGGACCTCATGTATGACACAGGCCATAGAACTCCCCAAAAATAATTCCTAGAGCACATCTTTCAGAAAAACATCCAGTTTCTTCAGTTATTTTTTAGCTGTAAAGTTTCACTGGAAGTAACAAGAACAGCACAGTTTGTGCACAGAGGGGGAATGTCTTTCACTGATATTCTTTCATGAAATATTTCTTCAAGGAAGCTTGTGAGTTAGTGTTGGATCATTTGTCTGCACACATACCAAACATGTACGTATAAACCACACTTTTCCTCGTATTGGACTAATACCCTGCGATCCGTTGATAACTTTGTTGCTTTTCCATTGCATGGATGGTTGTATTTTATGGATTGCTCACAATTCCTAATCAGTCTGTCTGTTGGGGTTTGTTCTTATTATTTACTCAGCAGATGTTGATGGAGATAGGTTGAGAGAAAATAATTTGAACTGATGCTTACACTTATACTCTTAGAACAGTCCTGAAGGCAACTTGGCAAGAAGCTGCCAATGGAACCACAGGACCAAAACGTCTTTTGAAAACCAAATGTTCAGAAAACCATGTGCATTTTCAGCTTATTGGGGTGGGGCGGCGGGGGTGGAGGTAATTCAGTAAAATACACAAGTTAGTCATTCGAAGAATTTTGGAAAATGGCTTCTATTGGTATGCAAGACTGTTTCACAGCCTTTCATTTGATTGTGTGTGTGTATCTTGGAGGGGTATGTGGAAGGCAATCTTTGGTGTGGTTCTTAGAAGTATATTTTCGAGATTAAAAAGGAAAATTGCATGGTAAATATATAGCTGCTACAAACTGCACTAGAAGTTCCCTCTTTTTCTGAGAAAAAAGTTTATTGCCTTTTATGTTACTTTTATGTTACTTTTCAAAGTACTATTTTAATTCAGTGTTGATTACATTAATGCCCTTAAATGCGTTTATGTCTAGACACTAGATTTTTGCTCAGACTACCCCATGGTACAATGATAATGTGGCCTGAAAAGGGTAGTGGTCTAAATTATTCTTCGGTGTTATTCCAGTGGCTTAACTGAAGTATTGTGAATGTGCATACAGTAAATAAATATTTTGTTGGCTCTTTGTTCTTTGCCATCACACTTGCTTAATATGAATTGCTTTCAGATCTCAATATACATATACCTTTTATGTAGCAGTGAATTGACAGTAATTTTACCAACTGCTATCAATACTCCAGCATGCATGCTGTATTTTGTATCCAGTATTTTATCTACCATTAACTTCTATTTATTTTATTTGGGGAATTCAAATGTTGCACAAGTCTGACTGTGCTGTTACCCACTCTTTTGATGCCTCATAATATAACTGATGAGAGATGCATTGTAAATATTTGGGGAAGCAATATTAGGATAATTATTATTATGATTAGAAAGTATTAGTAAGATATAACTATCGTAATAGATGCCGTCACAAAGAAGTTTAAGAAACTTTTTTTAATATTAAAAAAAAAACTGCCACAGAAACACAAATTTATCTTAAACTCTGCAATTGATACC
Organism: Chelydra serpentina; assembly: GCA_037349315.1. Taxonomy (NCBI): domain Eukaryota; kingdom Metazoa; phylum Chordata; order Testudines; family Chelydridae; genus Chelydra; species Chelydra serpentina. The sequence goes on from JBAIAC010000010.1 coordinate 55,854,654, forward strand.
CTCTATTTTCATCTGTTGAGTTTCTAGAATTCCCCCCCATCCTTGTTATTTTCACTTCTCTCAAAAAAGTATCAAAACAAACCCTCATTACTTTATATGAGTCCTGTTTTTTCAGCAATTATCATCTGCTTTTCCCTCCCTAGAGTACATAAAATATGTCACTCCAGTGTTTAGACAATAGCCATAATTTGGCTAGGATTAGAATCTGATTGGATTTTAGCAGGAGGAATGGCTGACTAAAAAAGAAATAATCAAACTCCAGTAACATGATACGAAGGGCTAAAATCCTGCTTGCCTTGATAATAAGAGCAGTGGGTCCACTTCTAACATTAAGGTGAACAGCACTTGACCCCAAAGGAGAAAGAAAAAGAAGACATATAATAATATTACATACTATGTAGTCTTAAAAAGCAAGTAAAAAAGAAGTGTTGAGTTCCTTGAGTATAAAAGAAGTGTAAAGTATTGTGATTTAATCCTGCTAACATCTGTCTATTTCAAACCTGGAAGCAGCCTAATGTTCACCTAATAGTCTTAGTACATTTTGTAATTAAACTAATTAGGCAAAACATCTACTGCTTTGCAGGGGAAAGAGCTCTGCACACGCCTCCCTTGTAAATAGAAACTGAAAATAATCTCTTTCATTTGGGAGGCTGGTAAAATGACTTCCTTCATTACATGTATATTTCAGCTAATACCTTTCATTATTGAGGACTCAGGAGGCTGATGTAGAGATGGCGGAAAAAACCTCTTAACCCTCTCTCTACAAAAGGAAAGTTTTTGATCTTATGAGCCTGGCTTCCCCCCACTCTTAGCTTCCAAAGTCCATAAAAATGCTTCTAAGCAAAATTAGCTTCCAAGTCCATAAAATTGCAATATATCATTTAAATCTTGACTTTTATAGCATCCTTTTTTAGTACTGGAAAGAGGAAACCCATGAAACGGTGTGAAGGCATCCTAGGCTTTGAAGATGACTGGAGATATGATGGCATTTTCAGCACACCTACTTATTACCTTGAAATGAAAAGTGCTTAGTTGATTAGGAGTCCAGTCCTGCAGCGCGAAGTTCAATCAGCGTCAATGGGAGTTTTGCCAGAGCAAGGACTTCAGGAGCAGGCGTCGATGGGAATTCTTAGCCACTCTCTTTGAATTGGAACTAGAGTCCCTAATTTTCTTACTCCATCTCTTTTGTTCTCTATCTTTATGGCTTCCACGCCACCAGATTATATGAGAACAAATATTACCTTCCTCTTACATATTTCTCTATTCATTCATATTTATATCTAACAGATATACAAGACAAAAGACTTGGGGCAGGGATTGTCTTTATTTTTGTCCTTTGTACATTGCTGGACATTTTTGTGTGTGCTGCTTAATGAATAATAAGGTAAGAAAAAGTATTGCATCTTGCATGAGAGTTTTTGGACATTCAGAATAACACATCTGGTGTTCAACTCAATGCAGAATCGGTATTAGATATTACTGATATGTATAGAGTATCCAACTCATATACACCCACCAACATAGCTATGTCTTCAAATACACCAGGTACCGTGAAATATATAAATACTTATTTGTTGTTGAAGCATCTGCAGCTGGAGTGTTAGATAAATTTGAGAAACTTTACAAGGACCTGCTCCCATTGCAGTCAATGGCAAAACTCCCACTGACTTCCATGAGGCCAGAATTTCACTCCAACAGTCTTCAATGGGAGCAGGATATAATCTTTCTTAACACATATACAGTGAACAAATGGCTTTGTTCACTGCAAAAAAACAATAATGTGTTAGACTTATCTGCAGCTGGTTATCATCAGTGTTTTCTGATAACAAATGGGGAAAAAAAGATTTTAAATGTCCCTGAAAATGGTTTCATGTTTTCCAATCAGCTCTCAATTTAAACTCTCTCCCCACATCCATTCCCTCCAAAAATGGCTAATGACCCTTTCACATGATCTACAGGGTCTGGTTACGCTCATCCTGAATTGCTCTAACATTACTGGGCCGGAACTCTGTTGTCTTGCACCCTGTAGTCATTTAAATCTGTAAACAGTGAGTGGAAAACTCTACCAGGCATTTTACACCCACCATGCACTCACTTTGTACAGGATTAAGTGACTACACAACGGGCAAGGCATTGTGGAGCAACAGGCCCAATGACTTCAGTGGATCTACTCTGGGTTTACATCAATGTAAGTGAGGAAAATTCACGTCCAAAGTGGGTTTGGCTAACAAACTATCCATGTAATGACAAGTGCTTGGGTTCATATTGGTGTGGACAGGACAAAAGCTGTGTTCACAAATAAGTTATCACTGCTCGTACAATTTAAAAACTTCTTTCTAGTGACATTTTCAACAAAAAAATTTAGTCAGACGGAGATGCTAGGTCCAAGGAAGAATTACATTTCTGGGTGACTCTACCTAGTAGGCTCTTTTAAGTTAGGCAAGAGAAACCTTCTGACTCAGACAAAGGTAAACAAGTATTGAACGACATTAAGCAAAGGTGGGACACTACATCCAATGGTGCCCTGGCAATTAGCACTATTTTGTGCATGCAGATCTCAACTTTAGTCATAATACTATCTATTGTCAATGTAATTGCTTTCTGACTGCAGCCCATGAACAGCAGATATACTAGATAGGGAACTGTTTAGGCTGAAGGTGTGATTTTACTGATCTAGTGCAGTGGATAGTAACATTTAAAAGTCTGAGTTTCTAGACTCATTACTGCCTTCCTGCTTGTTGCTTATTCACAAATTCTGATTTCCATCTCTCTTTTCTTCTAATTGTGTATTTCTAATGTTGTCAGATTCTGTCTGTTAGCCACAAACTTCTGAATTCAGGTAACAACATCTTTGTTGTTGTTTTGCTCTGAAGGCTCTCTTTGGTGAATACACTGGCAAAATCCTTCTCCCAGGTTAGAGAATAATCTATTTGAAGGTTTCTTCCAGATGTCACTACTATAGCAACAGTTTCTATAGAGTTAATGCTGATATTAAATAGGGTTCAGCCCAGCATTACCATCCAGCCATATGTCTCTGTTTTTTTAAAACTTGAAATGAGTTTGAAGCTTCTTCTATAGGAAAAGCTGTCCATCAAAATCTGATCTTTATTACATCCATGTACATTTTCTCAATTGGAAAAGCGGCCTTAAATCTCTCTACAGACCTTTAAGTAAGGAGCCACATTCTTTTTTTATAGGTAGAACTGACTGTTCTTTTCCAGCAAATTATGGAGAGATGCAGGGTTATATAATTATTTTGCTTTTAAAATATATATTTGTGGTGTTTTCTGGTTGCTTTGTCTCCTGCATTCACTTGACTAATGTCTGCCTTCACTTACACAGTGTGTCCTATCAATTCTCCCTTATGTCCTGACTTCCAGAAATATTATAGTCTTCAAAGGAGTTGGTGTCTGTCTAGCTACAGATCCAAGCCCTTGTCCCCCTGCTGGTAGATGTCTTCATAGTTGGCTCTCCTTCACCAGGAGAAAACTGTCTTTTCTGTCTCTTTTCCTCCCTTATCATTAAAAAACAAAGACGTCACTGGCTCTCACCTCTGTATGCTCACTTCTGTCTAATTATTTTTTAAATCTGGTGCATCCTAGAATCCCAACATGTATTACAGGGCCAGCCCTAACGTTTTTCAGGCCCTTATGAAAGCAAGATGATACGGTGAGGATCCAGTCCAGAGTCTTATGGCCATGACCCTCCTCCTCTCCTTAGCTGCCTCCTGCCTGTGACTTGTTCCCTCCATTTCATGTCTGTGAGGCTGTGAATCCTCTGATTTCTCTCTACACAGACACAAATAATCACACCAGTACTGACTGAGAAGGAAAGCAGCTGTAGCATAAAGTCAGGGACTTGAACTGAGCGACGTGAGGTGGACTGTATGAGACAGCAGCTGTAACAGAAGCTAAGACGAGCTCTACATAAGAGAAATAAGCATGCTGGAAATCAAGGCACAAACTGCATGGGAGAACAATTAAACTAAGAGTAGTATAATGAGCTAGAGCAGTGGTCCCCAAACTTTTTTCCAGTTTCAGTGTAGTAGCCGTGTTAGTCTGCGTCAGCAAAACGAAAATAAGAAATAAAAACTTGTAGCACCTTAGAGACTAACAAAATTTGTTAGTCTCTAAGGTGCTACAAGTTTTTCAAACTTTTTACCTTGTGCTCTCCCTTACCTCTGTCCGCATTCCCCCCGAGAGCTGGGGCCAGGAGAGGAGCTGGGGCCAGCAGCCAAGGCTGGACCTAGGAGTGGAGCTGGGTGGCGCTCCCTCCCTGCCCTCCGTGGGAGCTGTCCCAGGCCCCAGCCACGCCCTTTGGAACATTCCTCCATGCCCCCAGGGTGGCGCATCCCACAGTTTGGGGACCTCTGGGCTAGAGAGAGCAAGGAAATGCAATTTCTCAGCCTCTATGGCTGCCAAATTGAATACAATAATCGAATCACGTACTGGAAGAGAACTCAAGTGGTCATCTAGTCCAGTCCCCTACACTCAGGGCAGGACTAATTAATAATTAGACCAGAGGTTCTCAAACTGTAGTCCGCGGACCACCAGTGGTCAGCAAGCTCCATTCAGGTGGTCCGTGAATAGTTCCCTCTAAGGTGTGCACCCGGGTGGCTGCACACAAGAGAACAAAGGGCCACCCATCTAATTAGTGGAGCCCCGTGGCTCCACTAATTAGGTGCCTGGAGGGACCCTGGAGAAGACACACATGTAAGGTGAGGTGGTGGTCTTGGGGGGAATAGGAGGGAGGTGGGAGGGGGCAGTAGGGTGAGAAAAGGGGGTGGGGGGAATTTGGGATGTGCAGGGCTGCAGCGGCCAGAGAAAGAAGCGACTTTTCCCAGCTCCAGGGCTGCAGCTGCCGGGGAGAGATGGCCCTCCTTCCCAGCCTCAGCTCGGTGGCTGCCAGGGTGCGGGGAGAGAGGGAGAGACCCCCCTCCTTCCCAGCTCCAACTCAGGGGCTGCCGCAGTGGGGAAGAGAGAGAGACACCCCCCCTCCCAGCCCCAGCTTGGGGGCTGCCGCAGCGGGGGAGAGAGGGCACATCCATCGCATTAGAAAGGTAAGACTGCTGATATTAAAATATGAGTTGTGTGCTTTTATTTGTAGAACAAAACATGTTAATTATTATTAAGGATTTTTTTATATCGCGCTTTTATACAAAGCACTTTACAATAGTTAGCTAATGGTAGAAAAAACGTTTGGAAAGATCATTAAGTGGTGTGCCGAGACCCTCAGCAATTTTAAAGTGGTCTGCGAAAATTTTTTTTTTTGAGAACCACTGAATTAGACTGTTCCTGACACGTGTTTCTCTAACCTGTTCTTATAAACCTCCAATGGCAGAGGTTCCACAACCCCCCCAGGCAATTTGTTCCAGTATTTAACTGCCATGACAATTAAGAAGGTTTTCCTAATGTCCATCCTAAACCTCCCTTGCTGCAATTTAAGCCCATTGCTTCTTGTCCTATCCTCAGAGGTTAAGAAGAACAATTTTTCTCCCTCCTCCTTGTAACAACCTTTTATGTACTTGAAAACTGTTATCTTGTCCCCCTCAGTCTTCTCTTTTCCAGACTAAAAAAACCCCATTTTTTCAATCTTCCCTCATAGGTCATGTTTTCTAGACCTTTAATCATATTTCTCACTCTTCTCTGGATTCTCGCCAATTTGTCCACATCCTTCTTGAAATGTGGTGCCCTGAACTGGACATAATACTTCAGTGTAGGCCTTATCAGCATGGAGTAGAGCGGAATTACTTCTTGTGTCTTGCTTACAACACTCTTGCTAATACATTCCAGAATGATGTTTGCTCTTTTTGCAACAGTGCTACACTGTTGACTCAGATTTAGCTTGTGATCCATTATGACCCCCAGTTTCTCTTTCCAAAGTATCCATTCTAGGCATCATTTCCCATTTTGTATATGTGCAATTGATTGTTCCTTCTTAAGTGGAGTACTTTGCATTTGTCCTTATTGAATTTCATCTTCAGACCATTTCTCCAGTTTGTCCAGATCATTTTAAATTTTAATCCTACCTTCCAAAGCTCTTGCAGCTCCTCCTAGCTTGGTATCATCCGCAAACTTTATAAAAGTGTACTCTCTCTGCCATTATCTAAATCATTGATGAAGATATTAAACAGAGACAGAGACAGAAACAATCCCTATGGGACCCCTCTCAATATGACCATCCAGCCTGACTGTGAATCACTGATAACTACTCTACCTGTGGAAGCACAGCATTTTACAGCTGGCTAGATGCATTATGGGTAGGACTGGAAAAGACAGGAAGAAGGGCCTTGTGGTTAAAGCACTGAATGGGAAATCAGGAAATCTGAGTTTAATTCTCAGCCTTAACACAAATTTCCTATGCTACCATGGGCAAGTCACTAATCACTCTGTATGTACATCTACACTTACAGTGGCAAGTAGAGTACAGACAGTACACGTTCAACTAGCATGTGTATAAACAGCAGCATGGACAGTGAGGCTCTGCTTAGGCAAGTAGAGGAGAGTGCCCTGAACTCAGGAGTTTTCAAACTTCTTGTTTGCTAAGACCCCCTTTTGAAAATATTTCAGGCTGTGATGACCCACCCCCTCAAAAGCGATGACCCTCTCACCCATACAATGCCATCCTTGCTTCTGCCTGAAATATATTCAGAGCAACTTACAAACATAACAGTAGTACAGTACTATACTTGTGTATATACTGTATGAACACATTTGTGAAATTAGCTATTTGCTATTTATGCCATGACCAACCTGCAAAAAATGTGTGATTTCACTGTAATTTAAGTAGACCGACCCCTATGTATAGGATATATACCCTGGGGTTCAGGGCACTTTACTCACCTCAGGAGAACCTCACTGTCTATGTTGCTATTCATACCCGGGCTAGTTGGGCGTGTAGTGTCTGTACTCTACATGGCCCCATCTGTAAGGTGGGGCAATAACACTTCCTTCCTTCCACCTTTTGTTTGTTTTGTATTTTTAAATTGTACCTCTTCTGGGCAGGAACTCTCTCTTCCTATAGGTATGTATAACACCTACCACTTAGTTGGGGCCCATAGGCATTACTGTAATATAAATTAATAAACAAACACATAAATAATAATAAATTAATAATGCATTATTTAAAGGTTGCCCTAATACTAATAAAAATCATTGTCAAATTATTTAATGTACTCTCTGGACATCCATAACACTGGCTGAGTCAAAAGGAACCTGTGGTGCTTCTTTTTAAGTCAGCGGAGAAAGCAGAATGTGGCCCCAAGTGATAGTTTTGCTTTAAGGCACCCTTTGTTCATTTGAAATATCTGTATTTCTCTTAGAAGAAGAATTCAAATGTTGTAATGAGAGAAAGAGAGAGAGAGTTGATCCCACTGATATATCACTAAGTAAAAAGTGACATGCAGATAAAATGAAAACACAAAGACTGTTTAATCATGAAAAATATATAGTCCTGAGCTAATGGTTAAAAAATGTTTAGTGAAGGGTTCCAATGATGTAAGAAACCACAAGAAAGAAATTCAGAGGGATTAAACATTGGGAAATCATTTGTAAATCCAGACAATCTATAGTCTGTAGTGTATTTTTATGGTATAACAGAATGCAAAGAATTGCATTTTTAAAAGACTTATTTTCTTTCCTGATAGGACCCCTGTATCCTTCATCAAGCACTTATATCCCCCCTTTTAAACGCTGATCTAACGTCATGGTCCTTTGGTGCAGCATACATTGAAATACAGACATGGAACAAGAAGTGAGGACTGGATCAAGACTGCACTGTGGAGAATAGAAGGAGTCAATGTCTATGAGGAACTGAATACTGGTGCCAAAGACTTTGTGGCATCAGATGAACTTAGATCAGATCAAATGAAGAGAGACACAGATGAATCAGTGCACAAAGAAGCAGTCCGTGGGACTGGCTAAGCAGGGATTAGGCCACCCAACCATAGTGCGGTATCCACATGTGAATAATCCTACGTGCACAATCAAACCACAACATTCAGAACGAGGTCATTGCAGATGGGGATGAGGAGTGGGCGCAACTCTTAATTTACAGCTGAGAAGCAAGGCTCGTATTCCAGACTGGTGGAACTATTCCAGATCTTCAGGGAAATGTGATTAACAATAAATGTGAGCACTAAAAGCAGAACCATGGTCTCCTGGCTCTTGGTACTCAATGTGCTCTACCAAGTGACCAAACCGTGGGGTGGGAGAGAAATAACAGAGTTATCAACATGATTAGTTTACTGCACAGTTTTGTGTACAATAAATACAAAATTTCATTAGAAATGGCTGCTGTTGCCAAACCTTAAAGGAAAGAAAAGAGTCTTTCACCTTTCCTCTCAACTTTCAAATCTGCCAGTCTGCAATATGAGCCATCAACATATGTGACGAATGGCTGAAATGTGGAACATTTTTATTTCGTTGCACACCAAGCTATAACGGACAGATTTTAATGGAGGGTTTTAATCACTTTTTGTTGGTTTTTATTTCTAATTTAATTGTAATTAATCATTGACTGGATTCTAGAGCTCTGACTGTTTTATTTTGTTTTGTGTTTTGTTTTTTTCAACTAACAGTTGCTGAATTTTCATCTTGAGGGTGAAGCAGTTGGGCGAGCGTTTCAGGGGAAAAACCATTCAGAACACAGGTTCTTTATTAAAAAGCAGAGAATGGAGGGACATTTGCTGAAATCCCTTAGCCTGCCACCTACCTCTTTTACCTGGTCACGCAGTTGTTGTTGTTGAAGTTGTTGTTGCTGCTGTGCATCCTGCTGTGCTTCCTGTTTGCATGGCTGGGAGGGCAGCCGCACCCCCTGGGCCAGTGCTGGGCCTGCAGCAGCTAACGCTTCAGGGCTTGGGTTTGCTTCTGCTGGTCTTGTTTGCTGCTTTTGGGCCATAGCCTAATGTACAGTGCACAATGTCCTCCATGGCTGCCCTTCTTCTGTTGACCATTTGAATAGAGTGTGACCATGACTCCACTTCTAGTGCCATCTGAAGGGGAGCGTTGCCTCCCTTTAAAAAACCGCACACTTTTAAGCCAAGGCTCACACAGGGTGGATTTACTTCCCTTGGTTGTGGTTCCTGGGCAGTTCACCCACCTAATACTTCATCACCACCCAATTTCCTTCAGGCTCAACAGTTCAAAGTAAAAAGTCCCTTAGAGACTTTTTGCAGCCCTGTCCAAAAGAATGATAAGGGGGTGGCTTGCTCTTGCCCACACCAGCCACTTGCTAGAGATGCTTTTTGTCTACCAAGAACACTGTCCCCATCTATGTGGCCACTAGCAGGTTCCTTTAGCTTGTGGTGTCCTGAGCCCTTTCCTTAGGACTCTGAGCGAGACCATCCTTCTTCCCCTCAGCCTTCCTTATTCTCTGAAAACAAATGCCTCATCTTGATAAGGGAAGTTGACCAGACCCGTAAGGAACAGACAGACCCTATGTCCTCCTGTAGCAGGCTATGCCTCCCCTTACCATGCTCCCATATGGCCTGGGTGGAAAGTGGGGGAGCCCTGAGGGCAGTGTAAGGTTAAGGCCTTTTCCTGTAGCCATATTGTAAGATCTGAGGCCTTTGTCTGCAGCCATATTAGGAGAGCAGCAGCCCTGAGCTAAGAAGCAGAAAGTTGCATCCTCACATTCCATCTAATTACATTAAAACAATGTAATATCGGGCTGTTAAGAAGGCGATCCTGTCCTAATAGTACCCACAATCACCACATAAAGAAACAGATCTTAAAATGGTTAAAGAAAACTTTGTTTGATAGCATTCTGTCTGGCAATAAATCACTTAACAGTTGTGGTTGTGAAATCCCTACTTTTTATTGTTTTGTCTTTATGGTCCCCACTTCTCTATTGTTTAGCTGTATGGTCTTTCTCTGGTTCTTTGATTGTTTCTGTCTTTTACAATAACTACTTTTGCTAGGTGTAAATCAATTAAGGTGGTGGGGATATGATTGGTTAAAGAATTGTTTTACAATATGTTAGTTTTGGTTAGAAAATTGTTTAGTAATATTTTAGTAAAATTATTGGTTAAGGTATGGCTAAGCAAGACTCAAGTTTCACTATATAAATTTGGGTCCAAAAGGAAGTTCTTTGGAGCCAACTCCAGGACACAGCCCCAAGATCAGAGCTGCCAGACCTCAACACCCTGCCAACTACACCATGCAGAAGCTGAAATCCCCCAGATAACCTGATCCTGAGTGGCCATCAAGAAAAGTTCATCTGCCTTATTGGGAGTGGTGAGCACTGTATGCATAGTGTGTGCATTCTGTTTTGGTGATTGATAATAAATAGAAGCTGTTAAATTATCTTTAATACAATTGTATCGCATCACTTAAACTCATCTTTTGCGTACTGTGTCTTTATTCATCTGAGTGTCCTGATCAGTTGGGTCCAGCTACTCCACTTGTCTGTCCTTGGGCTTAGATTAACCCTTTCCCAGCCTTCAAATTCCATAAATTCTATACACTTCCTCTAATTCTTTCAGAATGTAGCTACCCAGAAATTTATAGCATAAGTTCAATGAAGAGAGAAAATGGTTCACCGATGTCACGTTTTGTTTTTTGCGCAGTAGTAACTTTCATAAAGAAAAGTGCTACTCTGCAGAAATACCTGTAGGGCAATTCTCGTCTTACACTTTTTATTGCCTTCTTGTGCTTTTGCTTTTTGGTTTTAAGATTCATTTTAAACAAACAGCTCATAAGGCATAAAAATCAACACAAAATCATTTAAGAGCTGGTTTACACTGACCAGCTGTGACAGAAATGTGTGAGCTAGCACGTGTGCAGGGGAAGGTAGGCATTTTAGAGTTGTTAAATCCTTTCGCTAAGCCCTGGGCTTAACAGGCTTCACATTTCTGCTCCAGGGTATCATGGTACAGTGAAAGCAAGCTGAGGGGGTCCATTAGCATGAATGATGGCTTCCTTTTACACACAAGTCAATTTGCAGGTAAAGTCTTTCACACTGGCAGAAGATAAAGAAAGCCTTTCTGAAAATGTCCTGGAGCTGATCCCAGGGCAACAAAGCAAATGTCAGCTCAGTCAAAGCAAATGTTTGTTTATATTGTTCAGCTATTTTGAAAACTGTTAACCTGTTGTTTCCAAGCTGACAAAATTCCCAGGTTGCCTGGAATCACACATCAATCTCTGAGATCCCCCGCTTAGTTTCTTATATTTCAGTTTGTAAATATTTTTGTTCGATGTTTATGGTAATTTAAATAATAAAAAGGCACTCACACAAAGTGCTGGCACATAATGAATACTTTAAAAAAAATGAACCAATTTTTGAGAGAGGGAGCTATTTTGGAAGTTCCCTTTTTGGGTCTGCTATTGCTTTCACTGAAGTCAATAGGATCTTTGCCATTGAGCTCACTGGAAGCAGGATCAGGTGTTTTGGATATGTATGAAGAGATAGGAAAGGGAGGAATTGTATTAAAAGTAGGCTAAACAATAGAAAGGGCCTTCTCTTCCAAGTGTTCTATCTACAGAACTCCTAGGCAAGACAAAGGGACTGGCAGGAGTGGAATGCTTAGGGGATTAGATCCCCAAATGAGGACTATCATTATGTAGACAATGTTCTAGATGTTAGGAAATACCCGACTTAAACTCTTTAAACTCTTACACAGAAATAAATGTTACCTGCATAAAATACTTGTTCTTTAGTGACAAGACAGGCCATATGAAGAATGAAGAAAGACATTATAAATTACTGCCCAAAGAGGCTGCCATATTTACGATGCAGTAAGGTAACAGCATATAACATCCCCAATAGTTCTTAAAAAGTGTGTGTGACATTCTGTGCCCTGGGGGAGCACCCTGTAACCCCCCATATTCCTCATCTGTATATAATTGTGATATTATGTATAAAGCATGCCTTGTAAGGAATCAGGGGAAAGGTTACAATCTGCTGAACGTCATTTCTCTATCCATATATGTATATCATTAATACATAGGAAGTTATGAGAATTGTGTTGTATGATTGTCACTAAAACATGCTGTAAGTTGGGGAATCAGTCAGATATTATCTCCCCAGAGGCAACAGCAAGGAAAGTAACCAATGCCCAGGAGGCGTGTGAAACAACCCATCAACAGCCATTGTCCAGCAAGGGAGCTACAATTCAATGACTCACCTGCATGAGGCCACACCAGGGGAATTGCTCAACTTTGCCTGGACACTCAGCAATGCCCCCCAGACATGCCTGGACTTGAGTTCTGCAAGCACATGGACTGAGGGTATGAAACTGAACACAGGGGGCCCAAGCTTGGCCTTTCTCCTTCACCCACCCACACTGCAAGCAACAAGGATGCTGAAGACTTGAGACTCCAACTGAGGGGACTGGCCCAGATTTCAAAGGTGAAATCTGTATCCTATGAACTACAATATCCAGTGTGGTGAGAAAAACTGCTTTATCTAGATGTTGCCCAGTCTAATAGGGTTGAGAATTTAGACTGCGTGCTTATATTTTATTTCTTTTGGTAACTAACTCTGACTTTTTGCCTATCATTTAATATCACTTAAAATCTACCTTTTATGGTCAATACATTTGTTTAGATCCTCTTGGCTGCACTGTGTGAATAGATCTTGGTTTGAGATTGCTCTGGGCCAAAAGATACGGAGGATTTTTCTGAGGCAGGTTGTGTGGAATGGAGACAGCACCATCATTGCCAGGAGGCGTTGGAGATGGATTGGCCATGCGCTTCGGATGGAAACTGATTCCATCACCAGAGTAGCAATAAGTTGCACACCTGAAGGCAAACAAAAACGAGGACACCCGAAAACAACATGGCGAAGTGCTGTGGAAGCAGAGCTGAAAAACCTGGGGCACAGCTAGGGAACCATTGAAAGACTTGCCAGAAACAGAGAGGAGAGGAGGAGCTTCGTTACTGCCCTAAAGGGGGGCAGAGTGGTCCTACAGTCCCAGGCTGCACCCCAGGGGGATCCCGTCACAGTGTGTCTATAGTATGTACTGTGGAGATGGTGCAATATAAATATCACAGATAGACAAATAGAAATGCCACAATAGGGGGGCATAGTCAGGTGGGAATGGAAAAGTTGAGCTATATGATACCTCCTAAAATCCATGTAAAAACAGAGGGAAAAATGCAAATTACTGCTGCTCTAAGCAATACTATCTTTAGATATGATATGAAAGGAGTGCAGGGGATGAGGGGTAATGCAATGACAAATTGGCTGCTTGACCAGCAGATCTTGCTTATGACTGGTCTGTGCTTCTCTTTGTCTTTTGATTACTTTGCAAATTCCAGTGGTGGGTTTGTACAATTCCTTCATTGCAGATCTACCGTGATGGTTGGTTGTGTAGACTTTGAACAGCAGAATCACAGGGAATTTTTAGGTTCATGACATTATTATACAGGGTCTCTGTGTCCTATTTTCTGCAGTTTAAACACACCAACCTTTTATGGTATTTAAAAACGACTGAAAATATTCTGAATAACAAACATAGTAGAAACTTTCAAAGATCAATACAAATGTCACATTCTTTACCAACTTGTACAGATAAAGGGTGAAATCTTGGCCCTGAGAAGTCAATTGCTAAACTCCTACTGACTTCAACGAGGTCATCATTTTACCCTAGATACCTTCATTTCTAGGATCATACCAAACTGCTGCTCACTCATTCTCTTTCATTTCTCATTTATTTACCAGAAGAAAACCCAATCCTGAGTCATAAGGTACCAAGAAATATGAGCATCCAAGGAAATTGGCAGGAACTGACTCCTAGTTTACCAACAGACAATCTGTGTTCCTGATGACCTTTGAGGGATACCTCCATGGCTTTACAAAACCAGGCCCAGTGCTCTCTCCAATGATAAGTACTGTTCTCTTTTTATGAGCATGCTGAAGTGGGTTTTATTCACTCAGTGTAAGGTTTGCCATACATAGCCCTCTTCCACTCTGATCTACTCCAGAGCGATTGTATCATATGATCCAACATGAGTTACTAAACAAGTATAATTTTGGGGAACACATTTCTGAGGTAGGTGGTTACTTACATCTGTATTTTGCTTGCCCTACTGTGAATGATTTAGTCACCCTGATCGGTAAATTTGGACTTTCTGATATACATTTGTTGAAGGATTAGATCCCCAAATCAGGACTGGCATTATGTAGACAAAATTCTAGAAGTTATGAAATACCTGATGTAACTCTTTATACTCTTAAATATATATAGCAACGGAAGAGGTAGGACCTTCAAATTAATTAAAAAAGTGATTATCTACCAGTTTCTAGGACTCAAGGATGGATTCATAGTATTATAGGCCTAGTCAAGATAGCTTAGAAAGCCTTGAAAATGTAGAGGCTGCATATAATGCAGATCACTTGGTAGGACTATCATGGTCTTAATCTTCGGCAGCATTACTTTCAGGGAAGGTTTGCATCACTGTAAGGGAATGCATCTGTATTTCTGGTACATTTCACAGCAGCATTTCATATTCCACGGAAGCAGTGTAGACAAAGGACAATATTCTCCTCTCTGTCTCCTTGAGTGGAGGAGACACAAAATGAGCCAAACCCAGAAGTGGGGGTCGGGGGAAGGTGATATGAGGGTATAGTGACTGCGGGTGAATTTCTGTTTTGCCATTCATTGCCTTCAGTGGGGCCTGGATTTTTGCCTCATATGTCATGTTTTCCATATGTTGTCCCAGAAACTTCTTTTTTGGGACACCTGCAAAGTCCTGGTTTTTCATTTCATCCATCACAGCATTTGGGTTTTTATAAGTACAAAATGTTTGTTCAAGATATATTGCCCAACTGAAGACAATTTGCTCCATGATTACCAGGCAACAAACAGTCCAGTGGAATGAGTGGTCATTATGATGAACAGTGCTGGAACTGAAAAGTTGAACCAATGCAGAGACCAGCAAATCTGTTCTTTTGTTTCAAGTGAATGTTGTCCCATGTTTTAGTTCATTCCAAACACCAAGTTCCTGGAAAGAATCCTCTGCAGTGAGAAATGTGCATGTGTTATTGTTGAGTCAGAGGATGGCAGTAAGGACACCCACACATCTTTAAAAAAAAAAAAAAATTCTTTTATGTGAGTATTTACTGATGCTAGCTTACAAGTTTGAAAATGTGTCCCCTCATGTAAGGGGAGGTGCCCTGGCTCAGCCACATGCTTCCCTCTTGCTACCAAAGCTTGTTATTAGGTTTGGTGGTATGATAATTTGGTGGGTCTTTGGGTAAGAGAGTGGCTCAGGAACAGCTGCTTTTCATGGAATGTATATTCCGCCCCACCCTACTGATTTATTATTGGAAATCTGATCATGCATGAATCTACTGTGCAGCCATGGAGTTGTCAGCCAAAGGTAGCTTGCTCCTGAAGAGTTTGTGCTGCAGAGGGAGGAGTTGCTAGCTGTGTAGATGCACAGGTTCTCCCTGGGTGTCCCAAAGAGATCTTTCTAGATACTTTGGTTATAGGCACCTTAGAAATACCGCAAACAATCAGTTTGTGAAAGACTGAATATCTGCCTATGTCATTGGGGGTGGGGGGGGAGCGGGAAACTCCTCCCCTCAATGGACAGATGAGCAGAAAATGTGTAGGGGAGATCAGGAGAATTCAGACTCTGAACAATTTTTAGAAAATGCTGCAAAACTTTACTCTTCAAAAAAGCCTTCCCACCCTAAGAATGTCACTCACAATACTATGCAGAAGTTGGTCCAACAAAGATGTTACATCACCCACCTTGTCTTTTTAATAGCCTGGGACCAACGTGGCTACAACAACACTGCATACAACAATGGAAGATATTGAATTTTGCCATGTGAAAGAAAAATATGATGAAAAAGGAAGCAAAACTTAACAGTGACATGTGCTTACTAAGCAAGTGCAAGAAACAAAGCATAATCCCCAGAAGTCTTACCATCTATACCCCTCTGAGCACTACATACAACTCTATATATGGTGAACAGTTCTGTAGAAGGACTTCAGAAAAACTGAAGAACCACTTACTGCACCTCACGTTCTCCAGAAGGGACCATCTCAAACAAGAAACAATCATGCGCTCCCATGCTCTGGAAGAAAAAAAAATCAGGAAACCTATCTGGAAATCATGCAAGGAAACCCCAAACAACTATCAAAAAAACCCGATAGCCACGCAATACCCAGAAAAACAAAAAGTGGAACCAACTAAAACAACTCCACAACCCACAAAGCACCATCTCCAGGAGAAACCATGGCACCAGGACCTAGCACAGAGGTGGGCAAACTACAGCCAGTGGGCCACATCTGGCCTGCAGGACCCTCCTGCCTGGCCCCTGAGCTCCTGGCCCAGGAGGCTAGCCCCCGGCCCCTCCCCTGCTGTTCCCCCTCCCCTGCAGCCTCAGCTCACTGCGCTGCCGGAGCAATGCTCTGGGTGGCGGGGCTGTGAGCTCTTGCTGGGCAGTGCAGCTGCAGACCCGTGGCCTGACCCGGTGCTCTGTGCTGCGTGGTTGTGTGGCTGGCTCCAGCCGGGCAGCGCAGCTGCCTGTCCTGGTGCTCTGGGCGGTGCGGCTGTAGCGCTGCCAGCCACCGGTGCTCCAGGCAGTGCGGTAAGGGGGCAAGGAGCAAGGGGGGCTGGATAGAGGGCAGGGGAGTTTGGGGTGGTGGTCAGGGGGCAAGGGTTTGAATAGGGGTCGGGGTGGTCAGAGGGTGGGGAACAGGGGGGTTGAATGGGGACAGGGGTTCCAGGGAGGTAGTCAGGAAGGAGAGGGGGGGTTGGATGGGGCGGCGGGGAGCAGTCAGGGGCAGGAGGTCCGGGGGCGGTCAGGGGACAGGGAGGGGTGGATGGGGCAGGGAACAGGGGGGTGGGTTGGATGGGGCAGGAGTCCCGGGTGGGGCCATCAGGGGGTGAGAAGCAGTGGGGGTCGGATAGGGGGTGGGGGCCGGGCCATGCCTGGCTGTTTGGGCAGGCACAGCCTCCCCTAACCAGCCCTCCATACAATTTTGGAAATCTGATATGGTCCTCAGTCCAAAAAGTTTGCCCGCCCCTGACCTAACACATGGATACTACACAACACTCCAACAGAAGTTGGACCAATAAAAAAATTACTGTACTCACCTTGACTCACAATACTGACAGTCCCTTCTTCCAATTAACCCCAGCCAAGCAAGCAAAGTAAATAAATAAATAAATAAATACATAAACAATTAAAAAAAAATCTCATTCCAAGCAGAGTTGACGCTGAAAACAGAGACGTGCCAGAGACTCCATGGAGTCCACTGGGGACTTGACTATTACTGATAGTTTTAAGTGGAAAGCACTCAGATACTATGGTAAAAGGTGGCAATATAAAACCCTAAAGGTATATCTATACTGCAGCTGGGAGCAGCTTGGATAGACAGACTCACCCTAAGGAAGCTTGAGTTAGAACTTTAAAAATAGCAATGTGGACACAGCGACTCAGGCTCAAGCCCACCCTACCCCCTGTGCTTGGAAGCCCAAGCCTCAAAAATTCATGCTGCTGTTTTTAGTGTGCTAGCTTGAGCCTCACGAGCATGAGTCTGTCTCCCTGTAGTAGACATACCAATCAATTGATAGATAGTGTTACCAGATTTGCCCATTACTTTGGGGTATGCTCATTTATTAGGGTTACTCTTCTGCCGGCTTTAGCAGGTGCGGGGCCCCACATGAATAACGATGGCGGGGTCCTGCCGCCGATCAGCTGAGCAAAAAAAAAACCCCTCCCGCCACCGATTCCGGAATCGGCTTAAAGCCGGCCCTGCTCTGCTGGAGGGGGAGGGGTTTCTATAATTCTATCAATGAACTGCTTGTGTTCTCATACAGAGCTCTACTTCTCCCTGTTGCAAGTTCCCTCCCAATGGAGCTATCCTGCAGGACCTAGGTTCCCCAGGGCAGGGTTCTTCCAGCCCCAGAATCAGATGAACACACACATTAACAGAGCATGTCTGAGAGGACATGTCTCAGCACCTCCACGCTGACTCTTTATACGTCACTGGACTCAGTAGGCTGGGTCAAACAGCACTTTCCAGCTGTCACCCTTATATGCCATGGGCACCGCACTGGAATAGAGTATGCCTGAGCACGTTGGGTCGAGCAGCACTTCCAAGCTGCCACCCTCATATGCCCCAGGTTCAGCACGTCCCTATCCCCACTTTCACATTACAATTGTTCTGGTAGTAACCCACTTGATGAGCAAACCCCACAGGAGTTTTGGACACTGCAGGGATCTTTAGCTTAGGTACAAGGAACGTTGGTGCCGAGCGAATGGGGAAGCCAAAAAACACGCATGAGGGGGAGAAAGAGGGAGAGAGAGATAAGCAACCAGCTTAACCATGAAAGTTATTTATTGCCAGGTAATAACCATACAAGGGGAGCCAAACCAACAAAACAGTTATAATATTAAATCTAACTTAAATTGATCATAAAAGTCAGGTTTAGAAAAGTATAACTGATCACACAAGTCAGAGTCAGAAGGCTATACCGACAGAGAGAGAGAGAGAGCTGGGTTCTCACCACTTCGTAAGCTTGAATCAATTGGGGATCCCAGGTGGTGGTGGTAGCTGAGGGTCTGGAGTGCTGGAGACAGGCAGAGCCCCCAGCACAATCAGTCAGGAGAAGATGAAATCCCAGTGGAACTGATGCAGATTTTGGATCCAGCCATCAGAACACTTTCTTGAGCGTGGGTAGGGGTTTTGTAGGGAAAGAACAATGGTTCAAGGAAGAACACTAGATTTGTTTATGGGTAAACTGATGGCTCAAGGGAGTATACCAGAGTTGTTTTGTTCAGGCTAGACAATAGGAACTGATCATTCCTGAGGTGGTGTTCCTTCTGAGGGAGCTCACAATGCAATTAGGCAGCTTCAATATTTTGGATACCAATAAAAGATTCATTACTAGAACTGGTCTGATAACTACTGAGCTGGATGTGTGCAGGCGTGGGTTCATTAACATCTGGATCAGAGATCCCCCATGATGCAGTGCTTCCCTGCTTTTCTGGTCCCAGAGTTCAGTACGGTTCTTGCCTTGGAATCTCCGTTCTTCATTCTGTATGCTATTGGAGATGCCTCCCTGTCCCATCTTTGATGCAAATGAGGCTGGGGAGTTCCCTTAATCCTGTCACCCTTGTCCGGAGGGGTTTAGGTGTGTCTCCCCCTGCCTTTTCATTGCTTTTTGTAAGTCTTTCTTTTGATCCGCTTTGGTTCATGAAGAGGCTGGCGGGGGAGAAAGTCTTTCATGAGGCAGACAGGATGGATACTGCGCCCTGGTTCCCCAAGAACACAATGCTGATAGGTAACAATAAATCTTTCTTTCTTTGCATTCAAAGGGCTGGTCTACACTAACCCCATAATTCGAACTAAGATACGCAACTTCAGCTACGTGAATAACGTAGCTGAAGTCGAACTATCTTAGTTCGAATGAAAAAGCACTTACCCGGGGTCCACACGCGGCGCGCAGGCTCCCCCGTCGACTCCGCCTACTCCGTTCGTCGAGCTGGATTACCAGCGTCGACGGCGGAGCACTTCCTGGTTCGATTTATCGCGTCTAGACAAGATGCGATAAATTGAACCCAGAAGATCGATCCCACGCCTCCGACAGGACGCGTGAGTATAGACGTACCCAAAGAGTCAATATAAAGACCAGAAGGCAGAGAGGCCTGGTGGAAACAGTTCCTATAAGTGATATTTTTCCCCTCTTCAAATCGTCCGAGAGACTGAGGAAGAAAGGAGAAGAGGACTCAAAATAGTATTTTAATGCTTTATACGTGCTTTTATAAAGATATACTTGGAGTACATTCTCTGCTCAATACATGTGCACAACATCCTATTAACCTTAATAATCATGGGAGCTACATTTCTAATTTCAGAGAAGAAAACACCTCATTGAAAGGACAGGGAAAATTTGGGAGCCCTAAACTAGCACTTTTACATGGTTTTGTTTTATTACAAACATGTCTTGGAGTAGACCTTTAATTCTCATTATTGAAATTACATTTATGGAAAGTGACATTTAATTTCAAATCGGATTGTTTCCCAATCCAAGTGTGTAACTGGCCCGCATCACTGCAGTATCTGAGTGCTTGTAAAAACGTAAGTGTGAGGAACGTGCAAAGTTTCAAACCTTGGTTCAAATTTTCTTGGAAAAACAAAGTCACTTTTAATCCTCATTTTAATAACCTTTTCTTCAACTGAATTTTAAATGAGGTGAATTTTTGTGGAGGAAATGAATGCTTGCTTGCATACTCCATTCTAATAAAAAACTAGTTTGAATAATTCAGGTTAGAAACAACTCAAATACAGGACTCAGTACTGCAAACCCTCACTCCTGTGAAGTCAATCATTGATCACACAAGTAATTCAGTTGGGCCTGTCCTATTTGACTTGGATAAGCAGCACCATTGGTGCTAATGGTCCAGATCATCCTCACCTGAGGCTTGCATACAGCTGGTATCCTCCACAAGTGAATCTCCACTTTTCTTCAATAAATGGGGAGAGGGCCAGCCACTTCTGTGGCACTGTCTCCTTGACTTCTGTAGATCAGATGGAGTCCTCTTCTGGGATCTAGGGTCCACACAAGGGGTGGAGAATTGGGTGGGGTCCCAATGAAGAGACAGCACATATGTTCTGCCTGTTCCTAAGACTTGTAACAATCATTTATGCTCTGTAGTAAACTGGAAGACATTTTATGATTCTTTTGTAGGCAAGATGCTCCATTCAAACACATTGTGTTGTATTGTTGCTACTCTAATATTTGAAGTACTGGGTAAAGTAAAGTTGTAATGATTTTCTATACTAAGGGTTCAGCAAATAGACTAAAGTACAGAACAAATAGACATGTGGGCCTGATTCTGCCATCTTTACTCACATGGACTAGTACTTTACTCTGTAATAGTCTCATGTGTACTGTTTCTTAACTTTGGGACTATAGCCCTGCAGCAGGGATTTGTCCCTGATAGTAATCAAGACACCTTGCATGTTTTCTGTTCATCTATCCATTGAGGGGCGTTTACCCTGCCAATGACATAGACAGATGTTCCATGCCTCCCAAACTGATCATTTGTGGTATTTCTAAGGCACCTATAACCAGAGTATTTAGAATGAGCTCCTTGGGAGACCGAGGCTGATAACTCCATGGCTGCACAGTAGATTCATGCCTGATCAGATTTCCAATAATAAATTAGTAAGGTGAAGGGGAATATACATGAAAGGCAGCTGTTCCTTTGCCCCACTCTTGTCTAAAGACCTGCCAAATTCTCATAACGGGACAAACCTCATAATAAGTTCTGGTAGTGAGAGGGAATCTTGACACAGGCCAGGACAAAGTACAGACACCCACACATCTTTTTTAAAAAAAGTGTACTTGGTGCAGGAGAGCTCAGTTTATCCTTCTGTAAAATGGATATAACAGTACCTCATAGGACTTGTTGTGAAGATTAATGAATGAATGAATGTTTGTAGTAAGGTACATTATAAGGGCAAATGTGTTCTTAATTAATGGCATGGTTACAAACATTCAATTCAAGTCATTTTCATTTAATCAATTCAGCCAGATTGTTAGAGCAGAACCTTTAGAGTCAACCAAGATTTTCCTGTTAGTAAGAACCCTGATACCATAAAAGGCATTTAGAGTTTCAGGGCAATGTGTCATGACATAAGAGAATTAATACAAGAACAAGGCTTCTTCAACAGGCTCTAATAGCGGACTAAATGATTTCACTCTTGAAAACAGCGAGGAACTAACAAGTGGTTCTTCTTCAAAGTTTTAACTCACTTTTTTATGACTAGAAATCAAATTCAGTCCTGGTGTAGCTCCACTAATGTCTGTGAAATTACAGTTTCTCATACATTTAATACTCAAAGGTTTGCAATGATGCAATATTTTCACTCCCCTCTATGAGCCCTGCAGGCTACAATCAGAAAGATCCTGCTATAGGTAAGGTGTTATATTATTTCCATATTACCTGCAGGTGCTAATTCTTTTACCCTCATAGTGTAACAATTAAACTAATACCAGAAAACAGACTGTTATTCTTACACACAAGTGCAAGTTGCACTACGAATGTATGTTTGTTCTTATTCATTCTGATAGTTCCAGTAGAATTACTGCTGGAAGAAAAAGGATTTCACAGGAACTTTAATTATTTGTAAATCAACATTGCACATGAGAAACATTTAAAACAGCCCAGCTGAGGTGTGATATGTGGTCCAGAAATGTTTGATTAGCCCACAGCTGATGTATCACTAAAACAAAAATCACCATACCAAACATTAGCAGACAGCACCAGGGCCAAAACTTTTCAAATAATTTCCCTTTTATAGGTGAAGAGAGAAGTGACTCATAACTAAACTAAACTAAAAAAACCCCAACAACCCTAAAAAAAGTTTGGATAAACTTATCTTACTTTTCCCAGGGTTAAGGGTGTATTTACCATGACCAAACTTTTCTTGTAGTGCCCCTCCCTATGTCTATAGCATACAGTAGTGTGGGGGTAAGAAAAGAAAGAGAGGGTTTAAGTGCAGCCATGTTAAGTTGTCAGAGACAAAGCAACTGTTATGCTAAGTCTTAGCCTAATATCGCCCGCGGGACCTGTAGAAGCAGGACTCACGTCAGAAGCGGGTGGAAAAACAGCAGAGCAAAGTCAGTGTGACTCAGCCTTGAGATAACAATGTTTTGAGAAGAGAAAGTGAGAAAATACTGAAATAGATAGGGAATAATACAAACAAATTGCAGATGTTTTCAATTAATGCATGCCATAAAAGAGTATAAATGCTTGTGTGATATTGCTTGTATTACGGAGAAACTGAGGCAGAGATGCTCTCTGTCTGTTGTATTCTTCCCTTGCAATTGTTCGAATAAAGCTGTCTCTGATTTTGTTGCTTCCAACCTGAGAGTGAAGGCTCTTTCTTCCACAGTAGTTAACATTGACATGATGCAGGAAAGCTCAGCTGGGAAAGAAAGCAAGCTGAGTTCACTTTAGAAAGTACTGAGAAAGCAAATGAGAACAGTAAATGGACACAAGGGGAAAAGAGAGGCAGAGGGATGTGCATGAAAAGGTAGCAGTAGAATTAGGACATTCTCCAGATGGAGTTTGCAAGGATTAGGCCCTAAGGCCCTAGTTAGCTAGACTGGCTTTGGAGGCTAAGCTTTCTGAATAAGATACCAGTATGAGTATCAGGGTTTTTTTTAGGTAACCCAAGTTATTTAAAGTTTCAGTATTTGTGATTGGCAGCATTGTTAATAAATTAGTCACTCTAAAAAAATAAAACCAACATACAAATTCTGTTTAATACTTAGACTCTGGGTTCAAAGCCAGACCCACATGACTGAGGGAGTGTGTTCAGTTTAGATGTGAAGTTGCTGATCTTTTAATTCTGCTTCGTCTTACAGTGTGAATATTTGAAACAACAGGATAAATAGTAGACAGTACTCTAAGGAATTAAAAATGTGGTAGTGGAAATGGACTTTGAAAAACCCTGAACCATTTCCATGATAACGGCCCCAAAATTTAGGATGCCAACTGATGTTGCCAATCCTGATTAATTTATAACTTGAAACCAAACAATTTAACAAAGGAAACAAAGAAAATAGTTTATTGGTGTTATTAGAGGCTCCAGCTATTGATATGCAGTGACACTGGTCTCACAGTAATTGAAACAATTCTCATAGAGCCAGCAAGGGGCCATTAGACCTTAATTAGAGTTAGTTTTATTTTCTGTTGAATCTAAGTTTTACCAAGAAGCCCCCTTTCAAAGAAAGCCTTCCCTCCCCTGTCCTTAGGGAACCAAGTATCAGAGGGGTAGCCGTGTTAGTCTGGATCTGTAGAAGCAACAAAGGGTCCTGTGGCACCTTATAGACTAACAGAGGTATTGAAGCATAAGGTTTCATGGGTGAATACCCACTTCTTCGGATTTTTATGGTTAGCGTTTTGCTTAGAACAGGCCTGCTTGGCCACATTTTTGGAGAGGAATATCCAATACTTTGGGGTAGGTTTACACCAGTGTTCGCACAGGTATATGATCATAGGAAATAAAATCTGAAAACGATACAAAATAAATACTTTTTAGACTTGAAAATTGGAATGAAGCAATACTGCTGTTATTTTAGTAGTACTGTTGGGGGGGACAAGGGAAGTATAGTATGTGGGGAGATCACAGTGTTTATTTTGCAAAGGAGCTTTAGATGTTTGTGGGATTTTGAACTCAGAAAATAATGGGATGTACTTTCCATTGTATTTTTGAAGTTATTAGTAAAGTTTTTTTTTTATAAATAGTTTATAGCAAATGAAATCAGCATTTTCTCTTTGAAAAGACAGTGTCATTTATGTATTGCTCTTTTAAGAACATTTGATGGAGGTAATATTTACACTCTATTATATATAGCTCAGATGTTTTGTCTATCAGTTCACTTACCCACAGCTGCAGGGCCTTGCTAAATCTTACTTTGCAGGTCTTCATCCCTGATGACTCTAAATAAAATAAAATAGTGCCATCACATCACTTCTCAGCAAAGATATAACAGCAGAGAGCCCAATCTTACCCCCTTAATCCTCATGGGGAGGGGACTAGCAGTACATGGGTCTTACCCCGGCTACATGAAAAGAGGAGGGGAAATTGCTTCTGTGACAGCATTCCGTGCATCCTCCAAACTCTACTTTCTGCAGGCCTGGGATTTATGTAGTGGGAAGGAATGTTGCTCAAGGAATGCAACATGCTCAAGGAATAACCTTACAGAGTCCTTGATGGAAAGGTAACAAAGCCCAAGCTGTATTACCATCATAGCCACCACTTCACTGCAGGGAACCCAACTTTAATGAGGATTCCGGGGACAGCTGTTCAGATAGAACAGTGATGAGGGCTATAGAGATGGATAGATGAGACCCTGCTACTAGGAAGAAGAAGGGTCAGGTACCTATTGCTGGTACATGGTCTGCTCTTGGATCATCCTTTGATACATGAGGTTTGTGGGACAGACCTATAACTTGTATATCTCACAATGTGGGAGGGAAAACCCTGGTTCCCCAACAAAACAATTCATAAGGAACTCCATGAGGGGGGATCTCACTGAGATTTCCTCCCTTTGGGTCTGTCCTGTGGATTTTCCCCACATGAGAGAGCAAGCAGGCCCAGAGTGCAGTGGGCAGGGCTCATATTATGAAGATTTCCTTAGGGTACGTATACAAAACATAAATCTTCAGCACATTAGCTAGTATACTATGAAGGAGTATCATGAGCAGTTACAAATAAACTATACTAGTAAAAACAAATGAATAAAGCACATTTTGTCCCAGATCTTTATTTATTGGTTGTTTGCTTACTTGCAGATTTGCAAAATTGAAAAATCCATACGATTTCCCCTCATTATTGACTTTGGTTCTACTGTATTTAATGAAGATCCAAAAAAAGGACAGTATTAAATAGAAGCAACATGTACATACAAAATATAATTTACCTGTTCCTTCCTTAGATGCTACAGTGATGAGGAGCTATGGAAAAAGTGCACGAGAGATAAATAGGTAGACCCCAGCATGTCTCTTGATTCAACTTCCTACCTATTTGTCATGTGTGTAGGATTTAAATATGAATTTCCTCCCTTTCTGTCAATTTTTGTAAGCCATTATTGCTCTTTCCTTTGAGCACAAGTAGTTTTCTTTCAGTGAGAGACCACAGAAGTGTAGAAATAAATTTTACAAAATAGTAACCTGAAAAGCTGTTCTTAGCTGTAAAGCATGATATAGATCGGGGTTGAGGGATGTGCTGGCTGCCGCTTCCCACAGCCCCCATTGGCCTGGAACAGTGAACCGTGGCCAGTGGGAGCTGCGATCAGCCGAACCTGTGGATGCTGCAGGTAAACAAACCATCCCGGCCGGCCAGTGCCTTCTCCCAGGTTTTACAGTTCCTATGGTTTATCTCCTAAGGCTTGATCATTGGAGTTTGTCCATTAACTTCATGAAAATTGGAACAGGAACTTAGACCAGGGGTCTCCAAACTACGGCCCGCGGGCCGGATCTGGCCCGTGGCTTCAATTTGTCTGGCCCCTGAACCAATTGCTGGTGCCGCCTCGGCACGTCGACGGCAGTGAGTATTTCGGCGGCAGCTTAAATACTGCTGCCGCTTTGGCGGCACGTCGGCGGTATTTTGGCAACAGTTTAAAGGCTGCAGCCACCTCGGCAGTGGGGCGCAGAGGGTGGCACTCAGGGGTGCCCCTGCTGGTCCCAGAATACCCGCCGCCGAAGCTGCCACGGCTTGCCTGCGGAAGGTCCTCCCCCTCCTCCGAAGCCGCCGAAGCGGCCGCGG
This sequence comes from Chelydra serpentina, assembly GCA_037349315.1. NCBI lineage: Eukaryota > Metazoa > Chordata > Testudines > Chelydridae > Chelydra > Chelydra serpentina. The sequence goes on from JBAIAC010000010.1 coordinate 55,880,902, forward strand.
CTTGCCTGCGGGAGGTCCTCCCCCTCCTCTGAAGCCACCGCAGCTTGCCTGCGGGAGGTCCTCCCCCACTTCCCCCCGCCACCGAAGCCGCTGCAGCTTGCCTGCGGGAGGTCCGCCCATCCCGCGTCTTCGGTGGCAATTCGGCGGAGGGTAAGCTCAAGAGAACAGGCCGGCCTGTGAAGCCCCTTGAAAAATGTAATGTGGCCCTCGTCTCCTAAAGTTTGGAGACCCCCTGACTTAGACCATAGATGGTGCACTGAAGTCAATGTGACCAGGATTTCACCCTAGCCCACTATGCCCAAAGAACAGCTTCCAGAATCGCCATATTCAGGATGGCGTTCCTGCCACAAATAGTGACCTGGAATTGGTCAGCATCTTCACACAGGGTTCCAACACCTGCTAATAGAAGAGTTGGCCTGTGTTATGCACAAGGTCAGACTAGGTGATCATGATGGCCCCTTCTACCTTAAAATCTATGAAGTTAAGAACTCTGCAACTCTATTAAAACACAATATGCAAAACTGAGAGTATTATTTCTGAACACTAGAATAACATCCTTTGCCTCTGCCTCCTTTAGTTTCCTTTTTTCCCCTTTCTCTTCCCTTAATATGAGTAATTTTACAAAGGCCTTTTCTTACAGTTTACCAAGAACATATCTGACCAAAAAAACCCAAACAACCCCCATGCAAGTAATTGAGTGGCTTTTGCTAATGTCAGCCTTAGAAATGATGTAGAACCATTTGTCAGAGGGATTTAGTCTTCTCCCCTGTAATCACTTTGTAGTGTAATTTTCTGGATATAAGAATAATAAAACTGGGCATATGGAATTATTAGACTAGAGTCATTGGGGAGTTAAATCAGCCTACCTTTTGGATATTTTCTCATTTTAAGGCTTAAAATACTCATTAAATTTTCTTAATTGCAGACCTGTTAATTAGGGTTGAATGCCCAGATTGCCTTAGGATGTAATATTCTGTATATCCTTTGAAAACTGTGGGCCTTGCATTAAAATGTATGGAGAACCCAGAGATACATAATAATTTAGGACTTTAAGGAGAGGAGACTGGAGAAACTGCAAAGTAAACGTCTTTCAATTAAAAGTACCCAGGTTTCCCAAGCACATGATGTGTGTGGACCTGACTCAATGGAAACTGGAAAGAACAGGAGTTTGGCATGTATAAAGGATGATGATTGGGCCTCTGGAAAGATAAATGGGGAAGAGTTTGGGATGGAGAAGAAGAAATTATCAGCTCCTCTTCAGCAACAATAGGTGGATGAAGGGAAGAGCTTCTGATACAACTTTCACTGTTTTGCTAGTGTAATAACTTTTCTTCAAAGACTGTAACACATCTCTGTGCATCTCCTTTTGCAAAGTCTCTCATAGAAAAGGTATTGAGCCTGTGACCATGGGCAGAGAGGAACTTCCATTCTCAGATGTTCTCTTCTTTGGTCCATTGCAGATACTAGAGGACAGTCCTCTCATGGACCACACCATCTTAGCTTAGGCCTTGTCTACACTGGGATTTCAACCACTATTTTATCTGTACTGGTGCAAACCATCAATGTAGACATGATTTATACCAGTGAAGCAAGATATGTTCTGGTACAGCTTACTTTCATTTCACTAGGACAAATCAGACTGCATGACTGTAAATTGTACTTTCACTATGAGTTTGCACCTGTGTTCCTATACTGATGACTGATATACCAGTGTAGTCAATGTTGTAGTCACAATTTACCTCTTCTGCTAACACCAGTCCACAGTGATCAGCCGTGCAGAAATATCAGTCTATTTTGCACACTCTGACTAGAAAAAGTGGTAGTCAAGAACTGGGAGAGAAAAGAGAGGGAAAGGTGCAGGCTATTGTGCAGTCAGAGGATGGTGTAGTTGCAGGTGAAGTGAATGGAGCTGCGTGGATTTGCACTAGCTGAGGATTTGGCCTGATGTCTTTGTGTGAGGAGAAATGATCATGAACAGATGGGTTTTCTTTTTCTAAGAAAGAAAAAATAAGATAATGCTAGCTCAGTGCTAGTAACTCTAAAGAAAGAGAAGGAGGCACATGAGAATCAAAACAGGAAAAAACGGAACATGGAGGAGCAGAGAAGGTTTGTTCTGGAGACCTTTTTACTTCACTCATAGTTGATAAGTGGAGGGTGTATTCATGTGTGTGCATAGAGAAAGAGAGTGTATGAGTTATGATGATGGCGGGGGTGGGCATATAAATACTTTTGATAGGATAGGAGAGAACAGTACTTAGGAAGCCAGTACTTGGCAAACAGACAACCTAAAAGACAATCTAGCACTGCCAATCAATATGGCAGAACTCAGTTTTCGATACAGGCCAGAAATGTGTTTATCAAGAATCCTTGCACAAGGATACCATTACTCACATGAACATTCATGAAATCTGAACATTGCGTATTGAAATTCAGTCTTTATTTCATCAAAAGGCTTGCAAATCATTTCCCTCTCTCCTTTCCCAGCTCTTTTCATGAGTACATTTTTTGACAAAATGGGTCTAAACTAGGAAAGGTGAGAGGGTAAAAAGTATTTAATCATGGCACTAGAACTGACACCTGAACATCAAGGGCAAGTTTTGAAGTAGAGAGTTGTCTGCACGTTGCCTTGCATATTATCTTGTGGCTTGTTTGATTTAGGGAAGTGTTCAGCTCAAATGTGCCAAGGATGCAACCTCAGCCTATACTGACATTTCAAAGTTAGATCCTCTTGAGTTGTTCCCTCTTCAACCCCACTCTCAAGGAAAGTGGCTTTTTCAGTGAAATGAAACTTGGTCTCATCAGCAATATTTTAGAAAGTGGAAGGTGAAAGTGTTGACATGATATGTTTGGAGTCTGGGGCCCTAGCTTGTGTCACATCACATGAGGAGTTTAAAGCTTTCCTGTCACCTACAGACATCACTCATTTAGTGGTAAAAGTCTGATGTCTGACAGAGAATATTGTATCAAAGGTAACTACAAAGCCACTTTATGTGACTTCAGTTTTAAAACTAGGTGTAGAGTTCTAAGAAATCTAGAGATGCCAAATGGACAAGATTCAGATCTCAGCTATACTGGTGGAAGTTCAGAATAATTCTATTTAAGTCTGATAATTGACAGTTTCACTAAAAGGACTTTTTTTGGGGGATTTTTTTTTTTGGTTGTAAAAGTAAATGCCCCAAAACTAAAGTATTAGAAATGCTTCTGTTGTGCCTCATGGCAGTCATAATTTGGGTGCCTTTTTCTCCTCTATAGGCTGGGCTCTTTCATCTTTATGGGTTGGACTACATCTCCCCTGATACACCACGTCCAAGGTGCGTCCCCCAGATGCATGGAATGAACAAGAGGTGTGCCAATTTCATCATGACCACTTGCCTACGTGTCCTTTTTTTAATTATAAAATCTTCAGGACATGGGCTGTATCTTTTTTCCCTACACAAGTAAGAACAAGAAAAGCAAATAAGAATTAAACTATATAGGTTTGGTATTTCATAGACTATTTTAGAGCCTGATTCCCTCGTGTAGTAAGGGACTATTTAACATGAATAAAGGACATAAACTGGTGAATTTTCCATTACCTTAGTTCTAATGTGGATCAAATGTGTTGTTCTATTAGTAAATGCTATTTTAGTTTGTGAAATCTTTCATAGCCATTTAGTATTGCCACTTCCCCTTTAAATGAGATCCCTCCCTCATCCCTCCCACCTTTTCTGAACTGGGAATAAACTATGAGAATATGGTTTCTCATTTTTTTAGCCAAAGGCCACGTCAAGTAGATTATTTGTGTGAGTAAGACTAGTAGGATTTGGCCTTCGTTTAATAAGGGAATTGAAGTGTTTAAAAAAAAATCACTGGAGTTCTGTGAAGAGGCTCCTGCTATTTTTGCAATGATTAACTGCATCATTTTTGCAAACTGCCATAGAGTTGCACCTCTGTGTAAAGAGTGGCAACAACTCGACTCAAAATAGGATTATTAGTAGCCGTATTGTAACAGGAGGGGAATGTTGAGAATCAGACAGTGTTGGGCAGACAGAGAAGGTATAGAAACCACTAGAAATGGAGATAAGTTAAACATGCCAGCATTTTGTCATGGTATGTTGCTCATACTGTAGTTATCCAGTTGGGAAGTTAGTTAAGAGAATGGATGTAATGCTTCATCTAATTGCAAGCAGCTGTTTATCTGCCTAGCTTGGCCAAGTGTTTTTAATTCCACCCTGTGATGATGAAGGAAATAGGACTTTTAGAGTAACTTTGGTCAGTACAGTGTATGAACTTACTGTATGCTTCCTCGCAAAGTCAAAGTCTAATGCAGAGCTGAAAAAAATTATTTGAATTGACTGCAGACTTTAATGACGCAACCTCTTCTACGCTTTACCAGAATGTGTTAGGAAAGCATGAGCCTGCTTGGGAGATCAAATTCCACTTTTGTCAGTTTCACAAAATCATTTCATATGAGGCTTCATCTCTGGGTAGCGACTGCCAGTGGGGAAAGTTGTTTAAGCAAAAATTGGATTTGATCAGTTATAATGGCATTCCACGCTCAATGGGGAGAAGGAAGTTTGGAGCATTGGCAAAGGGCATGCTCCCTTGGGAACACTTTAAATAGCTGACATGGAAAATATTGCAATCTGGTGCATTTTAGAAGTGGTTTCCCGTAAAAGTAAAATCTGTTATGAATTATGTAAGTTTTTGGGAAGCCTAATTTTTTTTAAAATATATTCTATTCATCCAAACCTCTGTTCCAGTGTAATTCTTGTCTGCGGTTATGATTTGCTTTGCAAGACAGGTGTAGCCATTAGATCTGTTTTCTGACATTTTAAATTTATGTGCATATAGTTAATTCTCCTTGCAGTTTTTTAATGCTTGTAGATAAATTGCTATGTTTTAATTTGCAAGACCATTTACACTAAGTTCACAAGGGTGCACTTCACTCCCATCTACAAGAAATATGTATTACTTAAGTCCCACTTACCCCCTCAAAATAGTCTTAAATTGCCATAGGCTTTGCATTGGCACTCTTCACTGGGGTGAATTTTATCCAAGGTGATGTTTATTACGGTACACATTTTACCAGCAGTGTCTTATATAGTCATATGGTAACTTCAAATTAAGGAAACTGCATATTCGCATGGACACAGAAGGGAAAACTAGTAGTGTCTAATAACACACAGTCTTGCAAAAGAATAATCCCATTGATAACTCTTTGCAGACTCCTCAAGCTTCTGAAGTTACTGCCATTGCTACTACTAATCATCTACTAATTTGGCTGTTCTTCTTGGGAGATTCTAGTGATTCGGCTTCTAGAACCACAGCCATTCTTTGAACAAATTCAGATGGAAGCTCAGCTTACCATAACATAAAATGGTACTGCTAGTACAAATGGTTTCCAGGTACTACAACCACATATATAGCTCTAGAAGGTTTAATGGAGAATCCTATATGTTCCAAAAAAGAGAGTCCTGACCACCATCAACTCCACAAGCTACTAATAGTATGAAAGAAAGGAATGTAGGAAATCCCAGCTACATTGGAGATCTAGATTTTTCCCCAGGTTAGGGTGGAGAAAATGGAAGATGTACAGGTAACTAAGGAACCACCTCTGCTCTTATGGTTGTATGGTTTATAGAAGGGACATTGGCCAGTCAAGTCACACAAATTGAGCAGAGAGGGATCAGTTACATTCATAAATTTTAAGGCTAGAAAGGACCACTAGATCATCTAGTCTGACCTCTTGTTTAACCCAGGCCATAGATTTTCACCCAGTTACCTCTGTATTGAGCCCAATAACTTGTGTTTGACTAAAGCATATCTTCCAGAAAGACATCCAGTCTTGATTTGCAATCATCGAGCAATGGAGACTCCACCACTTTCCTGGGTAGTTTGTTCCAGTGGTTAATCTCCCTCACAATTAAATATTTGGGCCTTCTTTCTAATTTGAACTTGTTTGTCTTTCACTTCTAGCCATTGGGTCTATTTATGCCTCTCTCCATGAGATGAAATATCCCACAAGTACCTGATATTTTCTCTCTATGAAGATACTTACACACTGTAATCAATGCGCCTCTCAATCTTCTTTTGGATAAACTACACGAACTGAGTTTTAAGTCTTTCACTCTAAGGCATTTTCTCCACCCTCAACTCAGTTTTGTGTCTTTTCTGCATACTCTCCCATTTTTTGACATTCAAAACAAAGGTGAGCAAGAAGGACTTAAGAAGGAGATATCAAATATTTAATATTATTAAACATAATATTCAATGCAGATTTCTCTAAGGAACTGTGCAATACATAAAATATTTAATGTTAGGCATCCAAGGCCCAGATCCTCAAAGGAATTTAGGAGTCTAACTCCCATTGTAATCAATGCATCCTTTGGGTGCTGCCATAATATAAATATTTATTATCATTACTATTCAAATGGCCTAGTGTGGTGGCGTGTGCCTGTAATCCCAGCTGCTTGGGAGGCTGCAGTTGGCGGATCACTCAGGAGTTCTAGGCTGCTGTGCGCTATGTCAATTGGGTGTCAGGTGCTACTGACAGCTTGGCCAGCAGGTAGTTGGAGGTCTGGCTAGAACACCACATCTGACATGTTGTGATCGGCGTTCTCTCCGTGAGGGCTGATGGACCGATCAGTGACATTGCTACTATTAAAACACATAACACCTGTCCTTCCTGAGTCACTGTTTAATTTTCTTCTCTTTTCTTCTTATTCCCAAGAGCAGAGAACTCTTGGGAATAAGGTATGGAGTTACATATGCCTGACTTGTACCAAAAGCTGCATGTTCTTTAGATCTGGCTGGCTCCATATAAGCTCATGGTACTGGTGTTTCAACAGTTCATTCTCTAGAGAAGAGGTAATGCCTCTCCTGGTGTTGTTTAAAAGAGTATCACAGGAATCACGGTTTAAAGTGGATACCCAGGGTTATAATCATCTAACATCCATTGAAGTCAATGGAAAGGCTTCTATTGACTTCACTGGGTGTTGGATCAGGATCCCACTGAAGTCACCTAGGATGAGTTTGTCCAACTGTCTCTATATGGTGTTTATATAACAGCTTGAACTAACACCCACAGAAATCAGTGGAAAGACTCCCATCCTTACTATCAATGAAATCCCAGTATGTACACAGCAATTCCATCTGATTGCCTGTAGCAAAGCGAAGACTCACCAGCTCAGCACCTCCTGCTGGTTGTCCTGGGAATTAGCTCTTTTCCAGCTTACGGAGAACCCTCTGCAGGCCGGTGTCTCGCCTGCCTCAGGCCCTGTGTCTCTCCCAGACCCCGGTGCCCTTTACCTTGGGATGCTTCCCCAGCAGTACCCCACCACGCTCTGGCTCTCTCCTCCAGGGGAACCCCCAACCCTCTCACCCACCTTGCCTCAATGGCTACTGCCAGTTGTCATCTAGCCCCCGCTCACTGGAGCAAACTGAAATCTGTCATGACCACCCATCATTGGCAAGGAGGTTGGACCAGCTGCCTCTGCCTAACCCCAGGCTGCCCCACTACACCGCCCTTTTTACTAATATCTCATGACTAGAGCTGTTTGGGAATTTTTCTACAGAAAATGCCAGTTAGTTAAAACCAAGACCTTTTGCAGAAATGTATCAGTCTGACACCACTTTTGTTAGGAGGTTTCTCAGATCCAGGATGAAATCCTGGTCAAATCCAGAGAATGACCCACAAGAATAGCCAATAGCCTGGTGGTTAGGACACTGATTAGGGATGTGGGAGACCCAGGTTTAAATATCAAGATTCTGACTGATTCAGAATGATATAGAGTCAGTCTCTCTCTGGCCTAATGAATATTTGAATTATTATATAAAGTGGAACAGTTCCCACAGGAGAGATTTTAGGGCACCACATTATTGACTATTCTAGGGAGAATCTCTCTTTTTCTCTGTTTTTTTTCCCCCCTGAAAAATTGCAAAAGGTCTTGGCTTTGTCATGATGCAGAACAGAACCAAATGCTAAATCTCAATTTTCCCCCCTGAAACAGAATTCTTGCTTTCCAGCCAGCTCCACTGATGACCAAACAGAGGTTATCACATATACACAAACGGCCAAAGTTGTTTCATTCATTTAACACAGTTAACTATATGAAGAGGCCTAAATTAATCTCCTCTTTGTCAACTACTCAGATACTCTGCACGAGATATGTGCCACAATTATAGACCCATAACCAGCTTTTGCTGTACTGCCATTTCCTCAGGCCTCTGCCATGTGTATCAGAGCACCTAATTCCACTATGTTTCCTATATTTGTGGGCATATGGCAATGTAACACGTATGAAGTACAGCAATGCAAAAATAGGGACATTTTTGGTGTGAAAATGTTTGAGATTTCTTTCAGGTTTTTTTTTATACCTTTGAAGTTTAGCTTTCCACAGATTTTTAGGGTAATTGCTATTGTTTACTTTGAGAGAGATTATTATTGATGATCTAACCATCCACAGTCATATGCCCTCCCTGTGATTGCAGCTCTCCCAGTACAATGGATGGCATGAGAATATAAAGGTCTGTTGCAGGAAGGAGGCATGCAAACAGAACTGAAATTTTGTAGAGGAAGTCACTATAAGACATTGAAGGGTGATCCTGCCTCTGTTGAAGTTAATTGTAAAACTTTCATTGACTTCAATGGGAGCACAATTGGGCCGTAAATGCAGAAATACTGCCAAATTAAAAAAGGCATTGTTCTGAGAAAGGAAGGGAGGAAGAACAGGAAAAGTGTCAGTATATTGAAGAAACAACAGGGCAAATCAGTGACTGTGTTTAAAGGCATCCTTCAAAAGCATCCTAGTGATCAGGGAAGCAGAGAGTATTGCTGCTCATCTTTAAATTGTTTAGTAAAAGTCTCACATGACAGAGACCATTTCACACTATTTCATTTTCACCCATTACTTCTAATAATGAGGAATGTTTGCATCTTGCACAAGATCTTCATTTGTATCTTGCACTGTTTTCTTTCGTGAGGATTTTCAGAACCAGGGCTGAATATTTCTTTACTACTAAGGACCTATTCAAGAATATAATAGAGTTATTTTAAATGTCCATCTTTTTTTTTTTTGGAGGGTTACTTCCTCTAAGTGCGGGGAGGAGAGGAAAGGGGGATGAATTTTTGGGAAAAGCCTTTCCCTCTTGTCATTTTTTATTATTCATTTGTCTTATTGGAGCACCTGAAGTCCCCAACCAAGTCAGGTTCTAGGTGCTATACAGACATAGGAAAATACAGTACCTGCCCTAAAGAAAACTCAGTCTCGGTTTTAGACAAATCCAAATGGTGAGTGAAACAAAGAAGGTGGGAAGGAAGAAAGCGAGACAGAAATAAGAATATTTCTGCATACACTGTGTGCGCAGTTTGTAGGTATAGGGTTGGTGTTTGATTGCTAATGGAAACAAATATGCAGATCAGAAATAGTATTAGCCAGAAAGTGCATTTTTGACTGTTTGCACATATAAAATAAGGTCTGTGTGAACCAGCTCATTTCAACTGGGCAGGAAGAGATTTCTTGTTTGTTCTTGCAAAACCTGAGTCACATCAGAAAAAGAAAGAGAGAGAGAGAGTGTAAGGGTTTGCATGTGTATATGGGGTTGAAAGTTTTTTGGTTTTTGTTTTTTTGTTTTACTCTTTTCCTTGTATCTCACTGTGGTGACATTCTTCCTCTCTTGTGTCAGCACTTTTGGTTTTCACTGTTTGTGAAAGTTCCTCATTTTATTGACGAACATAATCTTATTTTCCTTGTAAAGCAATCCTCAACATGAAACCATTTTTTCAACTGAGAAGCAATCTGTTATAGATTCTAAGAATATGGATTTTTATTTTCTGTTTAAAGAACACTCTGTGATTGCCTACTTTTTGCCTGATGCAGCATTAGCTATAGTAAAAATGAGCTGATAAAGATTTGGCTTCGGACCAAGGAAAAAACAAACAAAAATATGTAATAAGGACACTTTCTGTCAGAAATTTAGTTTTTTTGTGTTTACTGTGAAATAAAGTTTCTTTCCTTTCATAACATATAATGAATTCCCTAATAATAATAAATAAATAACAATAACAACAATAATAAAACAGCTAGAAATAGTCACTAATAGCCAAATGAATCAAATGACTCAATGTTAAGACATAAGAAGGCCCCAAATCCTGTAAAAACATAGACACATGCTTAACTTTGCACCTCTGAGTAGGCCCCCCTGGATTCAAAGATCTCTCCTTATAATTTAGCTATGCTATGATACTTAGAAAACGCTTGACAGTGGCTAGACAGCTAGGGTGACCAGGTAGCAAGTGTGAAAAATCAGGACGGGGGTGGGGGAGTAATAGGTGCCTATGTAAGAAAAAGCTCCAAAAATTGGGACTGTCCATATAAAATCGGGACATCTGGTCACCCTATAGACAGCTGATGTGTTGTGATTGTTGTTTATTACGTTAATCTTTATGATCTCACTGATTCCTTGTGCTTCCCCCCAACTGTTAATATAAAATGAAACAACGGTTGAATATAACTAAGTGTACATCTACACTGCAATCAGAGGCAGCAACCCAGGGCAGCTTTAATCTAGCTGTTGTTGTTGGCGTCCGTTAGTCTCGAGAGACGATGGATATGCGCCCATGGGGAATGAGTGTCCTCTCCAGGGCGCAAGCTTAATCTAGCTAGAATAGCTAAAAGCAGCAGGAAAGAGGTAGTGGCAGAGATACTGGCATGGGCTAGCAATGCAAATAGATACCCAGGATTCCTTCTTCCTTGTACAGTCCACATCGAGGTCCATGCTGCTGCATCTTCACTGCTATGTTTAGCTAGGCAAGCTAGATTAAAGCTAACGAGAGTACACCTCGATGAGCTGCAGTCACATCTCCTATTGGAGTGTAGACAGTCTCACACTGTAAAGTCTTTGAAATAGGGAATGGGACTGCTTTTTTGTTACATTCGGGTACCGTGCCTCGCATAATAGGACCCTTATCCTTGGGACTGGAACCTCTAGATTTTCCCACAATGCAAATAATTACAATGATAATATTGCAGGAAGTTCATCCTCAACGTAGGGATTAATTGTACCTTTTACCTGTGAAAGCGTGTCTTTTAAAACATCAGTTGTTAGAATGGTCTCAGTTTTCTGGTTTTTTCATGATCAATTAGAAATACCTTTCTAATTCCATCTTTCTTTAACTTACTGATCACCGATTTCTTAAAGCAATTGCTCATTTAGGGCCTAATTTTGCTCTTACTTACATAGGTTTCAATCACCTCAGTAACTCCATTGAGGACCACATGTAATATAGCACTTAGTCACTTATGTATTAGAATTTGGTCCCTCATTTGATAATATTCCTCACTTAAACCCCAATGATTGATTTAAAATTAAGACTGCTATTTCATCAGACATTGAAGGTCTTATTTTCAGTTTTATTGTATATTTTCCAGATGATTTGAGGCTGGGCCTCTCCACTCCTATGGCAATGGATACTTGCATACAGTCAGATTTTCTTTCACCTTCTACCTTCTGGAGTGATCCAAACTTCTGCAGGGTCAAGGAGGCTGCACAGTAAAAATAATGTTATCCTAGAACTCTATATTCTAGCAGCACTCATTTGAATGAGTAAGAGAAAGCAAAAAGTCAGTTTTCACAGGTACGGAGATATTTACCAAAATTCTAACAAATAGACTGCTGTGCTAGTCCACAGTCCGTTGTGTATTTCACTGATGCAGAGATAATGATTAAGAGCTTATTTTCAGTCAGCGTGAGCACCTGGAGCTATCACTGAATTTAATTAGAGTTTGGCTACTCAGCCACTCTGAAAGTCAGGCCACAGCTTTTAGAAGAAAAGTGAAGTAGAAACAAACCAGGACCATAATCATACTAATATGATCAGCACTTTAGAAAAACCCTGTATGCATTTTACAAATCCTGGGTCTGAGTCTGGTTTTAGTGGCTAATTTTTGTTTATTGCAGCTTTTAACCTCTTCTTGTGTAGGGTACCGGGCCGTGGGTGCTCAGGCTTAGAAGTTTGAAACAAGAGTTTGACCTACTGGTCAGATCTGGGTCCAGCAGGGCAGAGCCCAGGAACAATCTGAGGGTCGGCACAAATACCAGAGCTGGAGGGTAAACCGGAGTTGTAGTCAGAAGGCATAGCCAAGAGTTGGAGCAGGGAGTCAGAAGCCAAAGATGAAGCTGAAGGGTTAATTGGAGTCACAGTCACAAGGCAAAGCTGAGGGAGTCTGAAGCCAGGACAGAGCTGGTGTCTGGGGCAGGGACAGGCTGGACCAGGACCAGTAGTAAGGACTGGAAGCAGAAGCAGGAAAAGTACAGTTGCAGGTATGGTATACATTGGGCAGCTCCTATGGCTACTCAGTTCCAAAATGGTGCAGCTGGGCTTGTTGGTTGCCTAGCAGCAAAATTAGTCAGGGGATCAGGCCAGCAGCAGGTCCTAATTGGCTTAGCCCCTGACAGCACCCACCTGTTTTTCGGTGTCGCCTTCCAGGAGCCCTCGAGCTGTGTTTCTCAGGGTAGGCCTGCTGGAGGCTCAGGAGGTCCGGGTTATGAACATGTTCCATGGGTTCCCACGACTGCTCCTCTAGGCAGTATCCCTCCCAGTCAATCATATATTGGAGTCTGCCTTGAACTCAGTTGGACGCCACAATCTGATGGACCATGTATTCCTTTTGGCCCTGCACAGTTATCAGCAGAGGAGGAGGAGGAGCGTAGAGTGGGAAGGGGTTCTCAACAAAAGGTTTTATGGGAGATGTGGAATACTGGATGGATCTTAAGAGATTCTGGCAGCTACAATCAAAACGTCACCAGGGTAAGTTATTCCATGATTGAAAATGACCCTAAGTACTTGTGGTCTAGCTTTGTGGATGGTACTAGGTTGGAAAGTAGTTGAGGTATGAGGTTTGATGTTTAGGAGGTGCAGAAATTGACCTTGAACAGGGACCTCCAATCAGATACTATGCTCGTGGGTAACCCATGAAGGTGAAAAATGTTGTTTTCTAACAGACCAGCCATTCCCTGGGCAGTGGGGAGGCCACAATATTATATAAAATGCGCCATCTTTGTCAGCCACCACTAAACTCATGGTGTAACCTTGGGAGGGTGGTATCTCCACGATGAAGTCCATTGACACGATGGCCCAAGGCAGAGGTGGAGTGGGCAAGGGCTGGAGGAGACAGAGCAGTTTTTCCTAGGGGGTCTTACTCCAGGCACAGAGGACACAGGATGGATGTAAGCATGCAGGGCTGGCCACTGAAGAAAACCCTTGACACACCTGAGCCTGGGTCTTGAATCGACTGAAGTGAACCGCTATAGGAGCTTCTTGGCAGATTTGTAGGACTTGCAGCCTGGGGGTATGTAGCGGTGCCCCTTCTGTTATATAGCTGCCTATTATCTCTCACCCCTGTACCGATTTTTCACACTTGCTGTCTGGTCACCCTAGTCCCAGCGACGCTGACTTCCGTCAGCGTCGGTGGGTGCTGACGCCGGGCCCCGCCCCCACCGCCGGTGACGTCACGGGGCCCCGCCCCTGACGCCGGTGATGTCACAGGGCCCCGCCCCCGACGCCGGTGACGTCACAGGCCCCGCCCCCGACGCCACCGCAACGTCGCCGGCGTCGGGGGCAGGGCCCCAGAACATCGCCCGGTGCTCCGGTAAGTTGGGCGCGAGCTCCAGGGATGGCGGGGAGTTGCCGGTGGGTGCAGAGCACCCACCAATTTTTTTCTGTGGGTGCTCCAGCCCCGGAGCACCCACGAAGTCGGCGCCTATGCCTAGTCCAAAGCCAGCACAGAGCTTGGGGCTGGGACATGAACAGGTACAGGCTGGACTGGCAGCAGGAGCAAGGACTGGAAGTAGGACATGCAGCTGCTGGAACCAGGAACAGAATGAGCGCAGCTGTAGGGGTAGTACATGTTGAGTAGCCGCTCTTTTGGTAGGGGTGCCAAGCTTATAAGCAGGGCTGCTGATCCAGCAGCCAATCAGGTGCTGTGGCTACTCTGTTAGCTCCAAAGCAGTGCAGCTGGGCTTATTGGTTCCCTAGCAGCAAAGTTAGTCAAGGGAAGAGGCCCGCAGCTGTTCCTAGCTGGTCTGGCCCCGGACACCTTTGCATATGTGCAGGATAAGCACGTAAGAGCAGCGTTTCTGTATAATAAACAATAAATATGTGTCAGAGGGACAATGACTTTGCCTAGCTTGCAGACCGACAATGTCTCAGTGCTCAGAAACACAACTGGGGAGGTTCCAGAAAGAATCTATTCCCACAGTCTAGCAGCTGTCACCGAGCGGAAAGCAGTCAAGGCCAGAGGGAGGGAGAGTAAAGAAACAACGTGGCTGATTGCCCAAGAGCTTACCATGGTTATAGTTACACTTGTGGCCATAGACTTGTGACCCCTTTCATTTTATTTAGTACTGCTTTCAATTCCTTTTTCTTTTTCCTTTACCGGCTCCACATTTTACCAAAACTGCATCACAGTTATTTACTACCAATAGAGAGTCCACCCGATGGTCAGACGTTTGTATCAGCGTCAGTGCCTGTGGCTCATTACTCACTTTCAGCTAGTGCTGACCTTCCAATGTTGCCACATGAGCTGGTTTTGTTTGAAGGCAGCAACCTTAGTTAAATAAAGGGATTTTTGTACCTATATCTTTGATTCCTTATTCATAAATATGCAGGTTTTCAGCCTAACAACAACTTGATATTTTTTAAAACAAAAATTGAGTGAAATAACTGCACTGTAATTGTAAAAAAAATCTGTCAAAATGGCAGACAAGTCGTTATAAGTATTCTAAAATCATTATTGTTTGTGTCTGACTAAATAATGCAGAAGTACTCAACTTATAGCGTGTGGGATGAGGCCGTTTCCTCTATTCCAGTTTTTGCCACTAATATCCCAATATTAGCACATGATTGAACACATCTTAATGCAACACATAACTGCCGATGAACAAGTGCTTTTATCTTTTAGAATGAAATCCATCCCTTGTAGAAATCTTTTGCACCACTCAAGCCCTATCTTGACGGTTTTAGTGGACTAAAGTGGTGTGTAGGCCTCATGCCAGGCCTCTGCAAAGAGTGAATTTCACCCTTAGCCAGCAGCTGAGGTTGAAACATTAATTAAAGGTGGAGTTATATAACACTTAGATTATCATGCTATGATAGGGACAAGGCAGCACATCTCCCATAAAGGAAAATTGTGCCTCACCAATCTACAAGAATTCTTGGAGAATGTCTGCAAAATAGTTGATAAAGGAGAACTTGTAGATATCATTTATTTGGTCTTTGAAAGCCTTTAAGAAACTGGCTAATGGATTCAAAACAAAATGTAGAAAAGATCAGTTTTCAGTGTGGCACTAGGTTCCATTGTAGGTTACAAGGACCAATGTTGTTTAATATATTTATTTCCTATTTGAGAAAGGGGTTTACAGTGAGGTAAGAAAATTATTTAGGTTAGTCAAAAACAGAGACAACTGTCAGGAACTACAGAAGAACCTAACAAATCTTTGTCTACTTCAGATGTTTCCTTTGGTCCTATTAAATATGGAGAAAGCTGTAGGAGGATGAAAATTACTAGTGACAGGCAAATAAGAGAAGGATATGGAGATCTGGTTTTGTTCAGAATACATGCATCTGGACCAAACCTCTTGATTCAAACTTCGTGATCTTTGGGGATATTAAAATCTACATCTGGATCTTCATTTTCAGCCTATGCAAAAATGTACATGCTTTTCTATAGTTTATCTAATCCTAACCAAACCTCTTTGGTGTGGAAATCTCTTGAGATCAAAGTCTCCCAGAAGATTCCTAGTATATCTTGTTTTTGACAGGAGAGGCAATGAGAAAATTGCTTCTCTCATAGTTTTTTGTACTCTCACTATAAGGGCTGGATAAAACTAGGGGAATAAAGGCACACAGCAAATCTTTTTGAACCCCAGGAATAAATCAGTATCAGGCCACCTTTCATTTTATCTGATCCATTTCACCTCTCTCTTCTAATAGTCTGTCTTTGCATTCTGGAACTTATCCAGCTTCTCAGAAAGACTAAAGGATGTAAGCTATTAAAAAGCTACCACACTCATAAGCATTAATAATATTAATGGGTTTATTTGCAGCTTGCACTGGTAGAGAGCAATTTCTGATCTCCATTTCCCTGCTGTATATATGGAGTAACTGGGCTAGATTCAAGTCTGGATTATACTGGCCACATTTAAGTTTTTCTCTAAGAGTTGAAAGTTCCAACAAAAAATTGTTCAGCCCTTTCCAAGAATGAAATTAGGGGAAAATAAATTGGCTGTCATTTTTTTAGAAGAATTAAGGCTTCCATGCTTTGGAGCAGGGACTTAACATTTGAGCATCGGGTGGGGTGGGAGGTGGTGTCACTCTTGTGTTAGGGATTTTTCTGTAAAAAATCACCCATGTTTGGCCGAGTCATGAGCTTCTGAAGAATCTCTGCACCTGCTCTGTAGAGATTTCTTAGAATTTGGTAGCCAAGTTCTCAGACATTCTGTCTGCACTAAGCGTGCTCTATGCCTACTGAGACCAGATTGCACATGTGTCATCTGCAAGAACAACTGAGTTCCCTGGGCTGCAGCAGCTGAGCAGGACTTTCCTTGCAATTGTTGCTCCATGCCAAACGGTGCCAACCACAGAACGGAGACCTGGAGACTCTCTTTCCTGTGCTCTCAGTGCTCCTGCTGCTGGCACCCAGGCAGAAAGAAGGGGGAAGAAGCCTGACATAAAATGCAGAGGGGTGAGAAATGTGGAGGAGAATATGGGGTGGAGGGGTTAAGGGAGCCCGAGGACTGGGAGAGGCAGAGGCTGAGAGGGGATGGTAGAAGTGGCGGTAAAGCAGAGACAGGAGGTGGTGTGGGGGCAGCAGAAGGGGGGAAGGAGGTTGGATGAAGCAGAAAGAGGATTCTGGTGGTATATGGGTGCAGATGTGGGAAGGATAAGAGCAGAATGGGATGGGGCAGGAACAGGGAACTGTATATGGGGCAGGGAAGTGCAGAGAGAATAGGAAGAGAGCGGGACAAATACAGGCTGGGAGGACGGGGGAGGTGGAGACAAGGGGCAGAAAGCACCTATAATCAGTAGAACACAGTATCTTCCAGAACTGGAATAAAACCCTAGAGTCCAGAGTGTCTATATTCCTTTGCTGCCAGCAAAAATTTATGAAACCTACTGTCAAAGAGTGTGACTCTACCCTTTTTGGTGCTTGATCCATATACTCAGCATCCAACTGCTACCACTTACTTCATTAGCTCAAGTAATAGAGGTTTGTGCTGTGGATCTAAAGATCCAAACCATTCTGATGACACAAGGTTGGGGGGAGGGGTCAATTTAGTTCCATGTGATGGAATGTATATTTTAGGTTTTTAAATTTTTTTTTAAGGAAATTACATTAAAATAATGTTGAAGTTGCAAAATCAAGCACTCAGATTGCTTATATAACCTTAATTCACCCCCCTTGTATGTCTGCATTATTATACAGTCTTGAATTATATGATCTCAGACTCACTATTTTTTCCACAGGACCTCTGCCTCATTCAGTGCACAGATTGAACCTGCTCTGGGACTGAATGAGGGTTATGTCATGAGGGAGAATGTTGTCTGTAGCACTCCTCCCTCATCTGTTGCAGAAGTTGGAAGGTGTAGTGGTAGCGATTGAGGTGGTAATGAACAAGACAAAGACTGCGCAGGAAGAGAAAGGCCCACCTGAATGCTGCCCTTGAGAACTAGATTATATCCCTGCTTCAGTTTTCCTATGTGATGCTGGACAAGTCACTTAAATCAAAATGTTTATAGATAGCTACCAATTGTGTGTTCCTCATTTTCTGGATGCCCAACTTGAGACAAATGGGGCCAGGTTTGCAGAAGTGCTGAGCACTCGCAAGTGCAACTGAAGTTGATTGGAGTTGTGCTTTGAACACGTAATACTAAGTCCTCTGGATAATCAGGGCCTATGTCTCTCAAATTTGGCACCCAAAATTAGTGGACACTTTAGACAATTTTAGTCTTAATTTCTCTATACCTCCATTCCCCATCTATAAAATGGGGCTATAAAAAATACCACACTCATATCTCACAGAGGTGTTTTGAAGATAAATTTATTAATATTTGTAAAACACTCATTTATGCCAGAGACCACCAGAAAAATCCCTGGGAGGAAATTAATAATTTTGTATCAGTTCAGGGTTGAGCGGTTTGTGGTAAATAAGTCGTGGGGCCACACAATGAATGAGAAGCATAAAAGGAAAAATTGAATAAGTACCCATTTGCTGAATGAGGCAGGGTCCTATGGAAAAAATAGTATGTGATGATGTAAAGACTGTATCAAAACACATACACACAAAGGGGTTAAATTAAGGCAACAGGCAACCTTAAATCTGGCAATTCCTACTTAACATTTTTTGAGTACTAGATTTTAAGACTTTAACATTATTTTAACAATTTGTTTTGATATAGCATTAATTTAGCTTAAGTTGGTTAAACCAATGTAGACTGGGCCTTAGGTTGTGAGCTTCTTGGGGTAGGGATAATTCTTCTTGAGTATTTGGAAAGCACATAGTAGGAACTACTGTGAATAACTAATCATAATAATTATCTAAGTTGTTTGAAAGGTAAATAGTAAATAAGCAGCATAAATGGTGAAAATCAAATTTAGGTTTTTTTAATAACTTGGAATGTTAGTAACACAGGTAAGGAAATGTATTTATTTAAATTATAGGATTTTTAACATGATTAAAAGTGCCCTTTTAATACCAATAATTTCATTATCATTTATATCTGAAGAGGTTTCCTCAATTTGCCGCGTTGTCTGTTAGTAAATGTGAGGTGCTCCTAAAGAAGGACCTTGTATCTGGTGCGTATTTAAGATGATGTCTAAGTTTGAGTTTCAATCTAATACCAATAATAATTAAGGTATAACAAATCAGTATTAGGTGACCACAAATGTTTTTCTTCAAGGAAGTTTTCCATTTGGTAGTAATAGTAAAGTACAATGTCTGAAAATGCAGAAGTGCTAAAGGGAACTTGAAAGTATATTTTTGGATCTTAAATCAGGCACATTTTCCTCACACAGAGAATGGATAACACTCATCTGAAATGGATTAATGTAAAAAACTCCATTTTAAAAAATGGTGCACAACTCATTTCCTCCCCCCCCGCCCCGCCAGGTTGTGTTTGTGATTTGCATGCGTATTAGTGCACGAGAAAAGTTGCTCCATTTTGCAAGACTGTAGCCATCATCATGCAGTTAATTTGGAAGATCATTACATCTATTTGTGGACTTATTTATGATTGTGACTGTAAATTCATTGTGCACTAATTCTATACTTTGATTTTCGCAGGTTATTTGCAGTCATTTTTAGTCATGCATTCTCTTCAGTTAACCACACATTCTTTATACGGAACTCATCTGCATATATCAGAATGCCCTTTCTATATGGTGTGTGTTTTGGGCTCATTTCTGAACAAACCCTGATTATTAATCAAATGCCAACAATTTTCATACTAATAATTCCAGGGAAAATTTTCCCATATAGTGTGATATTATTTTAACTTAAAAATACAGGGGCAGAATTTTTGTCCCACTCTGCTCTCTTTGCACTCCTAGGTGACAGAAATGGGGCAGAGATAGGATGGCCCTAGCATGGGGGAGACTTCAGCAGGTGTACGGCCAGTGTAGCCAGCTCTAACATCACCATTCCTGCAATCCCTGCTGCAGGAGGCATGTTGGCACAGAGAGGCGCGTCTTTAGGGGGAGGAGGATGAGTGGATGAGCAGTGTGCTCCAGCTATGCTCAGCTGATGGAAGGCCCATGGGGGCTGTTGCCAGTTGGCCCAAGTTAAAACAGCCCCAAAGGCTGCTCAAACCTCTCTGAGGGCTGGGCAGAAAATCAGGAAGCTGTAAGTAGTTTCACTTTGCATAAACTTGGTGGAAGAGAACATATGGCCCTATTTCTAGCTTGCATGCCTTCAAAATCTCTCCTAAATGTCCTAGCTATATTTGGCTAATTGATTCTAATTGTTAGTTTTGAGAAAGGAAATATTTTTATTTCTTTATGAGTTTTCTGTTCTGAGGCTGTTTGGAATTCTGTGGACTTAATCCTCCTCTCACTCCAGTATAAATCAGGAATTACTCTATTGCAGGAGCGACAAAGGGTCCTGTGGCACCTTATAGACTAACAGAGGTATTGGAGCATAAGCTTTCGTGGGTGAATACCCACTTCATCGGATGAAGTGGGTATTCACCCACGAAAGCTTATGCTCCAATACCTGTTAGTCTATATTGTGCCACAGGACCCTTTGTCGCTTCTACAGATCCAGACTAACACGGCTACCCCTCTGATACTTGTCTATTGCAGGGGTTCCCAAACTTGGTTCGCAGCTCCAGGCGGGCCACGAGACACTTTGTTTACCTGAGCGTCCACAGGTACGGCCGTTCGCAGCTCCCACTGGCTGCGGTTCACCGTTCCTGGCCAATGGGAGCTGCAGAAAGCGGCGCAGGCTGGGCCATCGCTTCCCACAGCTCCCATTGGCTGGAAATGGCGAACCGCGACCACTGGGAGCTCTGAGCGGCCGTACCTGTGGATGATCAGGTAAACAAAGCATCTCACGGCCCGCCAGGGGCTTGCCATGAACCAAATTTGGGAACCCCTGTTCTATTGTCTTCAGCGGGGTAATACAAGTGTAAAACTGGCATAAATGAGATGCCGTGTATCTATATGATTCATATTAGAGATGGGCTTTAAACAAGCACACTAGATCAGACTTTGAGGAATTTTGGATCTGATTCTAGATTTAAACTTTAGTGCTGGCCCATCTGCACACTACTGGATCTGAATAAAACCCAATGCAATATCCCACATTGCATATGCAAGATAGGTACATGCACACTCTGGACCACCATCACACAGGTGTTTACATACACATACAGGGCATCCTCTACATTCCCATCTGTTGTTTAGCACAAGCAGTTATTTCATGTGGGCAAAAAGTTGCATTTATACATGCAAACAGAAATTGCTTGTGTCGCCCATACTTGGGTGCTAATTTAGTGGCTGAGATGATGCTCCTTTGAAATATGAGGTATTATCATTTTTTAAAAGTTGCAATTTGTTAACTAAAAGCTGGGTGTGAAAATAACTGTTTTGGATTTCAGTGGTGGCATATCTTTTCGCAATGTAGATTTTCTAGTTGAGTCAGTGGTGGCACAGAGGTGAATTAGAGACAAGTAAGCCAGAGTCAGTGGAGTACAGCCTTATGCAGTATGCACAAATTAAGTGTGTATATGTGTATGTATGTAGGAAAGGATTTAATTTTTTTTGACAGCTGACCCTTTTCTCTTTCTTTACATTTCACTTTATTGTTCTTGGGAGGTGTAGTCATCATGGGCAGGGCAGGAGAAATGAGAAAGTATCTTAGCGGAATGTCAGACTTTAGATGTGCTTTTTCTGGTTTCTTTGTAATGCTCTTTTTGCTATCTGCCCCGCCTGGTAGCTGCTGTGGTTTGATTTTGCACTGTAGTTTGCTTGTGAAATGTTGTTCATTCATGATTGCATAATGTTATGTCACATACATTCACAGAAACTCACTGAAACATTTTAAGATTCAGACTCTGCCAGAAAAAGCCTAGGGATAAAATGTGACGAGTGGATGTAGAACATACCAGGTGTGGAACAGCACTGCTCATAGGAGGGCTCCTGATCCAAAATAAGCCATCACTAAAAGCATAACACTGTAATTTATGGGCTTGGTTATGGTGCAATGTGTTGATCTTTCACCTTTGGAATTCTTGGTTCATACTCAGAACAAGAAAATAACTTTTAATAGTTTCATTCTACACATTTTTCCATGTCATGTGTCTGTTGTATTATGTGTTTGTTGTGTCTGATTAAATCTAAGACTCAAGTAGCAGGGGTGTTGCAAGTTAGAAGCACTAGCAGAACAGTTAGTGGAAGCTTCCTAAATGCTTGATCCTGTACCAGTCCTGGCAAAACTCCCATTGGTGTCAGCGGCAGCAGTATCTGGGCTTAAATTCCTACTGTAATTATGCTTAAATGAAACCAGTTCTATAATCTTTCACTTATTTCAATCACAGTCCTTTAAAATGACATTTATCCAAGGCAGGGTAAATTAGATCAATTTTAAAAATTCAAATGTAGGCCACAAACAGTAATTAAATGGGTTAAAGTCACTCAGTTTTAAAAGTGGACTGAACCCATTTCTCAGAAAGAAACAACCATGGAGAAAGGTGCTTCCTCTTGTTGTTTCAAAGAGAAAGATTCCAGCCATTCTCTGTTCTTGTTTGGGTGGGTTCTGATTCTTTATGTTAAACAGCTACTTCATTTAACATTCAGCTCTCCCACATAATTGCAATGCATCAACCTTTACAAGTCCTTGGAGGTTTATGTTTCGATTAACATGCAGCAAGTGAACTAACTTGGGAGAAAATGTCACTTCTTCAAGGTGACTGGAAGGTTATAAAATAGGAAACATACACACCCAAATGAGAATATGTCAAATGCCATCACTCGTCAAACTACTAGTGCCTAAACTGATATTAAGCAAAACTTTCGAGAAGTTCTTCAAAGATGAAATAATTTTGTTGATCACAAAGCATTTTTATTCAGCGTCTTGTGGAACTGTAATGGCTCTCTAACAATGCAGAAGGTGATATTTGTTGTTACTGTCTTACACAAAGAACAGCTGTACAGGTGCACAGCTTTACTAAGATTGTTGGATGGTATTCTAGCATGGCAGCTGTAGTAAGTGAATGACATGATACTCAAAAGTCACTCGTTGCTGGAGTTGGAGCTGCGTTTGCAGGGGTTAGTTAGATATATATTTTTTTACATCTGTGAAACTTTAATTTACGTTGGTTGTACACATTATTTCATTCTCTGAATGCCTAAGCACATTTTGGAACAACTCTTCACAGTGCATGTTGAGTTTCAAGCAGAGTTGGTTATGACTAGAAGTCTTGGTTATGACTAGAAGTCACACGCTGAATTTCTTCTGGGTCTCTAATTAGCTAAGAGCCATGTCCTAATGAAGGTTGACAGAAGCTCTTTTCACTCATTTTCCCAGAGGGAAAGGCTGTATTTGCTGAGCTGTCTCTGAGCCATGTTAAAAAATATAAAGACCTAAAAATGCCTTTTACAATCTTATGAGTCCCTCATTACTGGAAACTGCATTAGGATTTGTATTTGTCCCCACATTATAGCCTATAATAGGATTACAAGGGAAATCATAGGCATAGGCAATTCTGATCTCAGTCATCCCAGTATAATTCAGGAGTGACTTCTTAAGTCAGCGAAGTTGTATGAGTATCAAACCTGAAGAAGAGCTCTGTGTAGCTCGAAAGCTTGTCTTTCTCACCCACAGAAGTTGCTCCAATAAAAGATATGACCTCACCCACCTTGTCTCTCTAATATCCTGGGGCCCACATGGCTACAACAACACTGCATCTAAAAATAGTGTGAGATCAGAACCTGGCAATAGCATTCTTACCCCTAGGCTACTAGTCCTACTGTCTAGAATTCCCCCATCACTGGCTTGGAACTGCTTTATTTTTACAATATTTGAGATTTCCAATCTTAACTTTATAGTTTTACTACAGAACAGTTCCCCGAGGAAGATCAGAGTTCAGGATTTTGCTAGTTTACACTCACCAACATTGGCTTACTCTGAGTTACTGAGGTATAGCTTAATCCAGTGTTTCTCAACCTTTTTAATACCAAGGACAGGCTTGCTGCCTTCCTAAACTGTGTCAGGGAGATCCCAGGGACCAGAACCAGTCCACAGATCAGTCACTGAGAAACACTGGCTTTAATCCATTATTTATGTCAATTCTGCATTTTTCCCATCTCCCTTGGCTCTACCTTTTATTTTCTCTCTCCTTCTGCTATTATTTTTATTATTTCAATTTTAACTCTGCTTGCTGCATTATTTGGCTCCTTAACCTGTTTTGAGATAGTCTGAATGAAAGATGCTATCTAAGATAAGGCCCCAATTCTGCAAAGACTTACACATATGTTAATAACTTTATGCATCTGAGGAGTACTGTTGGATTGTATCAATTGGTATAATTGATAAAATAATTTCACTGGGACTACTCATCTGTGTAAAATTGCTCACTTGCATAAGTCTTTGCAGGACATATAACTGTACTGTAAGTATAACTGATAAAATTCACAGCTATTTTCAGTCTGGATTAAATGCCTCATTTTTAACTTCTCCATTGTGTATGTGCATGTGTGTTTTTGATTGATCTGATGAGTTTTTAATAGAATAAAATTTTTAACAGTTTCACTTGATTTAAAAGAAACTTTGGAACAAAGGCAGTCTTAACAAATCTGTCAGCAATGACTATTTGGTTTCTTGTGCTGGTAACAATTTTAGTGAAAAAAATTGGAATTGGAAGATCATTATATATTTTTTGGAGACGGAACACCAGAGTGCCTGTACATTTTTAGTTACAGTAATTCCTTCTGACATCAAAAGTTACAGTTTATTTAATTGTTTGTGTTGTGTTGATAGGTTTGTCATAATGCATTAGAAAACGTAGAGAAAATTCAACAAAGACAGAAGCATTTGAGCTGAAATGTTGCCTGACGGCAATATTTTTCTTCAGATCCAGGGCATAACTGCCATGAGATGAACTACACAAGTCAATTGATGGCAAACTGTTACTGTTTAAAATCTATAAATTATAAAATCTATAAAGGCCTTTAAAATCTATAAATTTATACAATGTGTTAGTACCATGAAGAAATATAAAAAGATAGCTTAATCCTGCACGGTTCTGAGCCCCTTAGCCCAATTTCAACAAAGCACTGCAGCACATGTTTAAGTGCATGAGTATTCCCATTAATTTAAAGTTAAGTACATGCTTTAGGGCTTTGCTGGACTGGAGGCCAAACGCTTAGCACCTTGCAGGATTGATCCTGTAACCAGATTAAAAATAGCTTCTGTGGGTGTAACTAACCCCTTTAAATCAAACCTGGTGACAATATTGAGAGAAAGCTGTTGAGTAGTGATCAGTGGCAGAGACAAGTTTTGCAACTGGGGGTTGATGGTTTAGTGGTGGTGGGCTGACGAGCAAGCCCATCCTCCACTCACCTGTCAGCTGCTGCTCCTGTCTCATGGGGCTGGGCTTGGCAACCTGCTCCAGGTGCTGTGACCTAGTGCATGGGGTCGCAGTGTCACTGAAGTTTGGCTCAGGTGCCCCTCCATCATGATGGAGGGAGGTGGCTGGGCCAGTTTTGAGTGAGTCGCATTGCAACATGGCGCACAGGGTCACAGCGCCATGTGACCCAGTGTGTCATGGCACAGCTCCTGGAGTGGGGAGCCAGGCCCAACCCCAGGCTTGCTCTCCAGCCCCGTGTGAAAATTTGTGTTATTCACCTCCTTTTGCCAGTTGCACAATTTGTTTGAAAAGGCACCACCCATACACCCAGGCCGCCAGGGGGTCGGTCACCCTTCCCCTCCCCTCCCCTTTCAGCTCTGCCACATGCAGTGACAGTTATAAACTGTTCTAGACAACTGAGCCTGGAAAGGACCCTATTCCTCATTTTCATGCTTGACTAGCTGTCCTGTATGCAAAAGGCTTGCCTCTGATCTCTCTTGTACAGGTTTAAATGAAGAGTTCAACTGAAGTAAATGTAGTTACACCAGTGTAAAACCATTGTTATAACTGAGATGAGAATCAGGCTTGTAGTCACAAAAGCAATATACCAATTATAATATCAGTGGGCTATTACACTCAAATCCTATGGGTTCAACTTGTATCGACTTCTTAGGGTTTGTCTACACAAGGAATTATTTCAGAACACCTATTGCTGATTAATTATTTATGATTAACTCCCTATGTGGACACTCTTGTTCAGAAATAAGAGTGCCTTATTCCAAATTAGCTTAATCCATCATGGTTTAAACTAATTCAGAATAAGGCACCCTTATTCCAGAATGAGAGCATCCATACAGGGAGATTACCGGGAACAGCTATTCCACTTTCAATTCAAATACTACTTTAATCTGAATTAATTTCCCTGTGTAGACAAGCCTTTACACTGGCATCATGATGCGTGAGGAGGGTGGGATTCACGATGCATTATACAGCGTGATACAATTCCACATTATGAGACACCACCTTAAGTTACAATTAGATATTAAGAGAAAATATTCCTCCTCACTACAGGGTGGAATCACAATTCATGAAAGCTAACTGCTAGAGCTACTCTACCCAGCTTTTGCCTAAAAGTTAGGTACCCCATACCCCCCATTTTAAAGAAATGTGAGGAATAAGAAAACTATTTAACAACTTTTAAGTGCAGGTTCTCAATAAACCAGTTCTTGGGCCTTTCAATGTCTGTAGTGGGTCTGTGCTCACACCAGCTTCCTTGTGTTCTAGGTGGAAACCACCTACCCAAGGTGGCCACATTCAGCATACACAGTCACCCATCTCCTCCCCCTTCCCATGGGCAAGGTCAAAAACTAGGCCCAGTCTGACTACCATATATAGAGATGCCAACGAGGGAGAAAAGACAGGGGTCTTCCCTTCCTGACATCTATGTATGACAGATAATGCCTCAGTGACTCTCCAATGCCTGCCCACTGCTGGAGCTACACAGACGTTAATGAGCACGAAGAATAATGGCTTCAGCACCAACCAAGGAAAAGCCTAGAGTGACATTCACTAATGCACTACCCCCAGGGAAAGTGAACCTAGTGGCTAAATGTCACAATCAGGCCCTACATAACTTTAAATAATAATGCAATATTCTTGAATAGTGCCCGTTTTATATTATTCAAAAAGCAATGTGATTGATGATGGTTCCAAAATATGGGTATATTCAATATAGTCACATGGATAAAGACTCATTTAGCCAGCTGTTAAAAGTAAATTTAAAAAATCTTATGAAAGTAACAGTATCATGTAAAGTGGAACTTCTCAGACAGCTGAAGCTACACAGGGCCAGATGCTGATGTCAGTCCCTGCCCCAAACAACGAACAGTCTAAACAGAGAAGACAAAAAAGAAGGTGGGAGGGTAAAGAGACTTGCCTAAGATGATCCAGCAGGTTAATAGTAGAGCTGGGAATAGAACTCAGGTCTTCTATAGCCCAGTCCAGCAGTCTAGTCACTAGAGTGTCTTACAGAGTATAACTCCAGCCTATGTTCTCTGTGCAATGGCTTATAAATAGCTATACCACTAGATCATCTTTATAACCAGGTTAACTCATGTCAGCCCTGTTTGCTGTTACAAATTAATTTGTGTACATTAAATGGGTGACCAGCAGCCATGGCTTGCATGAGAAAAATAGCTCCAAAATTTTTAAGAGTTGCTGGTTCCTTAAATACTGGAGGTTGTTGCTTTGAGAAGGCAGGAAACCAAACCTTCTGTTTTTTTGCCAAATAGCCTCATCACTTTCAGCTGTGGATGTAGGTTTGACTTCGATGCCTTTACGCAAGTGATTATGGATTCATTTTCTTTAAGGAAACCACTGGAGATATATTTGTAAATGATATCAGCTATCTATAGAAACTTCCATATAGTGTTATGGTAAAGGCATATTATCTGGGTTTCTGATGTACCACTGACTTCATTCCTATATACAACCCTTGCTATTAACCCCTACTACCTGCCTTAGTAGTGAAGATAGTATTTATGCTTGCAGTAGTTTTTTTTAAATTAGTATCACCACACATTTCACATCTAAAGTACATAGCATGTACTTCAGAACATAGCTGCTACTGAACATATGAGGCATGATTCTGGGTTTATTTATATAGCATTTATGCCAGTGTAAATTGACTTCCATAGAGCTATTCCTGATTTCTGCCAGCAAGATGAGGTCAGGATATCCTCTTGGGGATTTATTCTGCCATCTCTTGCATGCTGTGTATTTCAGATTTCTAGATAATATGACATGCAAGTCATATAGTGTGTGTCTGACATGTCACTTATGTTAAATAGGAAAATCTACAATTTAAAAGTGGCGTATGTTGCAGAATTCTTTGTGTCACATGAGAAAGTTGTGCATCTTAAGAAGGGAGCTGGAATGACAAAAGAAGAGGTAAAATTGCCTCCAAATAAATGATATTGATTCATTCTTCTCAGCCAAAGAAAATTTACTTTTCCATTTATGCAAATTAAACACTTGTATGATTTTCCAAGTTATTTCTGTTTCTTCATATTTTAAGTGAATAACCTTGAACAGAAGTATCATTGCAAAAGAAAATGGAAAACAAGTCTGACCTTGAGCAGCTTGTGCTCTGGTAGTGATTCACTCATCTGTCATCTTCAGTCACACAGTCAGCAACAGCTAACCATAAACCCATGATCACATTGAATATATACACGCACACACACATATAAAATCAGTCCTGGGAATTAGGGAAGAATGTGGTGTCTTTTGTGCACATATTCTGAAAGGTCGTGATTCAGGAAAGTTCTTAATCAGTATGTGTTAACTAAGTATATGCTTGAGTCTTATTAAAGTAATGAAATGGGATTATGTGCTTTCCTGAATTGGGGTCTAAAGATGTGATCTATATAACTCAATAGAAAGAGTCCTACTGACTTCAATGGGCATTGGTTCAGACCCAACTCATTACTCCAGAACTTTGCCTCCACGTGTTGCTAGCGTGAAGCACATAAGTAGTCTCATTGCAGTTGACTTCAAGGGGTCTCAGTGCCAGTGCATCATGTGAATTGCAGTGTGGGCCCATGGTCCCATCGGCCAGCATTTGAGTAGCCCCATTGGAGATATGAGTAGAACCTGCATAAAGAAGGGTTTCTAGGTTCAGACCCCAAGTTATTACTTTGGTTTCTCTCATAAAGCACCTGAGGGAAAGGACAGAAAAGAAGGAAGTAAAACGATCTGTCACTTGGTGAAATTAGAAAGAAAAAACCCATATTTATTGTATGGCTACAGGTTTACATGTCACTTTATGGGCTTTAAGTGATCTAAATAATTACCAGGTTACTACCACTATGAAGCTGGTTGCCTACATGTCTTGCTTTGTTTTTCAAAGGGGTTCAACACAAGCCTAATCATCCAGCTTCCCCTCAATAATTTGTATGTTTGGAAACAAAGTTAGAAATGCATTAAGAGAAAAATAATCCTATTTAAACAGATGAAAGCACTTACTTAATCATTCTTCAAGGTGAATTTAATAGCCAAACTCCAAGTATTGCAAAGCACTTCCTGTGAGCTGTAGTATTTTGCTACTTTCACTGCTAGAATAATCAAGCTATTGTTAGGCAATGGGTATTTGTGTATGTGTGGGTGGGGGGCTGTGATTTTAAGAAATGTATAGTGCCCTTTTATAACAATCTTATTTAGTATGTTAACAACAGGGCCACATACATTTAAACACTTGTTATTTGATATAACTGTCTTTTGACTCATATTGTTTTCCAGAAGCAGTCCAAAAATTATCTATAAAAATGAACATTTTTTTCTAAGAAAATTCCCTTTAGAAAAGAGGGAAGTAGAAGAGAACAAAGACAAGCAGCCTGTGACAGTGACTCATTATGTTCCTTATAAATTATAGCTGTGAAGTCAATACAGAGTGTTTCTCACAGTTTTAAACCCACTATAAGACAATAACTAAGGGCTAGTCTACACTTACCGGATAGATCGGAGGTATCGGATTGATCTTCTGGGTTCGATTTATCGCGTCTTGTCTAGACGCGATAAATCGAACCAGGAAGTGCTCCTCCGTCAACGCTGGTAATCCAGCTCGACGCGAGGAGTAAGCGCCGTTGACGGGGGAGCCTGCGCGCCGCGTGTGGACCGCAGGTAAGTTTGAACTAAGATACTTCGACTTCAGCTACGTTATTAACGTAGCTGAAGTTGCGTATCTTAGTTCGACATGGGGGGTTAGTGTAGACCAGCCCTTAGAGTTGTATAAGGAGTAGCACCTAAAGAAATAATGGCTTTTTGCTAATAAAGTATAGAATTATTTGACAAATATCCAGTTATTCAGAATGTATTTGAAGATAAATTTGTAGATTAAATTATGTGTTGTGGCATGAAAAACTAAAACAAAACAACACAAACCCCCTCACATTTACAACCCTTGTGGAATTTATTAAGCCTTACAATTTTCCAACGTTTGTAACAAGCTAACATGGGTTAATTATGGGAAGAGAGCCTGAGGTCTTCCCTACCAGGGCCAGAGGCCTCAACCACCTGAGCTAAAGCTACTCTGCGTTTATCCTCTATGGGGACTTGTCATGAGAGGGATACATGACACACATAAGCCCTGATTCATCAGATACTTAAGCACATGCTTAACTTTCAGCAGAGGATAAGTGCTTTCCTGAACAGGGAAAGGATAACTCACATGCTTAAGTGCTTTTGCTGAATCAGGGCCTTAGGCAGCATGCTACATTTTTCATGCTGCTGCTCGAGTCCCGGAAGTCTCAGCTCGCAGACCCTATGTTTATTGTTTAGTATTCCCCAACACTCAGCTTCCAGACCCTCTCCTTTTCTCTGCTGCCTAACCTCTCTTTTTCCAGGACTTACGAGGACTCCTGTAATTGTAACAGCTGCTATCTTGGTTGACACCAGGGACTGAACCAAAGATCTCCAGAATTAAAAGCTTGAACCTAATAAAAAGGCATACTCCATAGCTATGGATCATGCTCCGTGGATCAGGCCCAGATGGGGATACCTAATATACACTAATCAGTGTGTTACATTATCACCAGTAGAGCTGTGCTCATGGGAAATCATAATGGAAAAAGTCTGTAGCACACTCAGGCTGAGCTCTTTAGTGCAGATTCCCCGGCCTTCTGGTCTCCAATTTTTCAACCTTGCTGCTTGGCTGTGCAATGCTGCAATAACACTGATATATTTGTTTGCCAAATGATATTGTGTGTCTTAGTCACCGGTCAGAATTGGGAAACTGGGACAAGGGATTTAGACACTCTCCTAATCTACCTCAGAGAAACTCTTTTCAATAGCTTAGTAACTGCAGATGAATCAGCACACACCTCTGTATGCACAATACACCAGTTTCTTCAGGAGGAGCGTTTATGGGGGAAATACACATGCAAAACATGTGTATGCATGCACACAGATATACTGCACCCGTCACTAATTGACACAACGTGCTTAGGAATATGTAAAAGACTAACTCATTGAAGTTTGACTTTGACAAGTGCTTTTGCAATGTGGTCAACTTCCAACCCATTCTTTCCATAGATGGGAAAATCTGGTGACTTATAAACAGGGAAATTTTTTCTGTTATTTTAAGAAAGCAAGTCCTTTTGTTGATCTTTACATGAAATTACTGTATATTTCTGTGAAGCTTTTCCTTATATAAAAGTGACTATATGGAAGCACCGACTCTTGAATATTGTCCATTTACAAGGGACTATAAGGTAACGGTTTGAATCTTTGGTGCCCTGAAAAGTCATGGGATTCAGTGCTATATAATTTAGACCCAGGATGTGTTTCTATGTATGTGAATGTTACTTCTTTCTCCACTTCCCCCACTATCTGCTGCTGTTGCTTGCCTTTGGGAGAATGGCATATCTCCTGTGCCCAGTAGCATAGCCAGGTCCGGAGCACAGGGGGAGCGGCACTATAAAAAGGCGCCTCCCCGCTCCCCCTGTACTCACCCGGCGGCGCGGTCTGGTCCAGTACGGCGTACCGGCAAGAGCCAGCGCCGTGCTGGACCGGACCGTCAGCGGTGATTTAAAGGGCCCGGGGCTCCAGCCGCTGTGGGGAGCCCCTGGCCCTTTAAAGCGCCGCCGGGGCTCGGGCGGTGCTTTAAAAGGCCCACGGCTCCCCACAGTGGCAGGAGCCCCGGGCCTTTTTAAGCACCGCCTGAGCCCCGCTGCTGGAGCCGGGCTCGGGAGGCGCTTTAAAAGGCCCGCGGCTCCCCGTGGCTGCAGGAGCAGCGGGCCTTTTAAATCCCCGCCCGAGCCTGGCTCCGGCAGCGGGGCTCAGGCGGCGCCGCTTCTACTCACAGCGGGAGCAGCCGCTCTCCCTGCTCCCCCCCTGGCTACGCTACTGCCTGTGCCATGAGACAACACTGATTTTTAGTAAGAACAACGGAGTTCCTGCAGTTTCCAGGGTCATTTACTCTGTCTCAACTCATGTTACGGCTCACCACACATTCAATGGGTGGGATGGGAGACATTTTTTGGATGCATCCCTCCCATAAATGACACCATCAGTGATTTCTCCTTGAGTTGGAAAACATGATTTCTCTACCCATTTGATGGGTCAAATGATCAGCCACTGGTAAGTCCTCCTTTTCACAGCTCTCTTAAGGCAGAAGCTGAGGATTCCTATGTCCCATATCCTCCATCAGTGTAAAAGGCATGCCTGTCTGGGGTGGAGGCAGGAGGAGGCAGAGTAAAATTGGTATCCTGGACTGTGGAACAGCTGTTTGGGAGCTACCATTCATGGGCACAAGGTAGAGCAGCTTTGATGAGGGCTGGTCTGGATCAGACCCTAAGGGTGCAAGTGTTTGGAGGGCAGGGACTAGTGAGCAAATGATGAGGCAGGAGGAGTGAGTGACTGGGGTAGGAAAGGAGAAGTGAGGAAACATGGGGAGAATGAATAAGTAAGTGAATGAGATGGGGAAGTGGTAGAAAGTTAGTGGAATAAGAGTAGAGGAAAGAAATGAGTAAATGATGAGGAAGTGGAAAGAGACTGAAAATATTGGAGAGATTTAAGGAGGAAAAGAAAAGTATGGAGGTACTGGGAATAGGATGGGAAGAGAGAGTTTCATGGTTATAGGGTAAAGGAATTGGGGGAGAAGGGCTGGTCTGTGTGGAAAATATTGCCCTGGCTACTTACAACCTTCTAGTTTGCCCAATGCACTTCCCTGTTATATGTACTCATCTCTCTCATTTGTTGGTGTGTTTTTAGGCTCAGCTCCATGGAACTGGCTCAAATTCTGCACAATTTCTGACTGTCTCTGTGCACTTTTGCTTGTAACTGGAGGAGAAGTTGGAATGTGATCTATTGGATATTGCTGCATTAATACTCTTCTCTGATGTCATTTTGTCTTCTTGTAGTGCTTACACAGTAATGCTGTAATTGTTTTCTTAGTGGCTTAATGTTTCTTCTGGAAAAAGATGTAGATACCTGTTATGTTGTAGCACCCTGTCCTCAAGATGCATCATCAAAACCAATTTCCCTAATGACCTTATTGAAGCTGGCTATCATATTCCAGCAAGTAGAAGCCAGGGCTATATCTGCTTGGCTAAACTTATCTAGGATTTCAGGCATCTTTCCATTAATCCAGAAGTCAGCCCAGTTACTATGTAATCAGCAGACATGCAATGAGCCAGACTCTCCTCCTTCTGCTGATGTTGTGGCTGGAATATTTTTGCCTCCACAGTCAAAATGTTCCCAGACAAATGTTCATTGTTGTTCTTATGCCACTGCCGTTACTCTCTGCATGTTCTTGCAATCAAGAACTAATAACCACAAGCATGGTCTTCACATAGCTTCATTTTTACAGAATATACGTTGCTGTCAGAGTTACACTATATATAGATAATAGGAAAAGAACGATTTTGTGAAATAGTTTTGGCCACTCTTGCTGTGTAGTATTGTTTTGAGTCCGTTACAGCAGAGTATAACACTATGGGAGCAGATAAAGCAAAGGCATCTGACTCAATACATTTATCAGTACATGCATCCAAAATGGAATCCAATATTTGACTACAAATCAATAGAAGTTGGACCGACTTCACCTTAGGCCTGGTATTCGCAGGGTCTCCCAGTAATGCACTCTCTAACATCCTACTGTGACAGATAGGGCAACTTCCTGCAATATCTTTGGAGTTCTTTGTTTTAAATGAATGGTTTATGTATGATTGTGTCTACTCCTTGGTGGAGGGCCACCATGGCTCCTCCAGGAACTAAAAACTGTGGGTGGTGATTAAAACAAATTGGCCAGGTTGTAATGATCCCCGAGAGGTTTTACTTCCTGGGAATGCATGCATATACTAGTTCAAACTGGAGTCTTCAGAGATCAATGGGAAAAGAAAGGACTTTTGGATAAATAGCTTGAGTTTAAACTGACTCAAAGCCTTTTTTCTGATGCAGAAAATGGACAAGACTTTCTGATCGAGGGAGAGCCCAAATCCTTGTGGAAAAGTTGGAAGGACTTGACCTACTAGAGCCTCATAAGACTGATGGGTTCCTTCTAGTCAGCTTTTATCATGTGTATAGGAACTTTTTTTGGTTTTATGTTTTCTCTGTAATGCTTTTACCTTAAGAATAAATGTGCTTGCTTAGAAGGAGCTGTGTGGTAACTTATAACTGTGGGCAATACATAGCCTTTGGAGCAAAAGCAAAGCACAGATGCTGGCCTGTTTAGGCAGTCTCACTTGCTGGGGATATCCAGTGTAAATCCAGCTAGCTGTGCAGCCTTAAAATCCCTGATCAGGAGGGAGTGAGACACGGATCTTTGCTGAAGAGAGGTGGCATCTGGGAACTGGAAACCTTTAAGGTCCCTATAGGGACCATGAAGGGAGAATACAGGTGCTGTTACCCTGAAACAGAGACAACTACTATTGCCTTATTTATAACCTTATGAATAAACTGAGGAATAGTCAATAGAGGGTTTTCAATGTCAGTTTGGGGGATTTTTGTTTGATTGTAATGACATCAACACCAGCAGCTTCAACTTGCAAAGAGTTTCATTATCATGGCTAGACAACTTAAGGTATTTCATAAAAGACGTGCCATCATTTAATGACACAGAGCGTGCTGTGGCAAGCATAATAGGCAAGTCTCTCATTAGGATATGAGGAGCAAGTGGCAATTTCTCTTAGCATAGAATTCCACAGTGGACTAAATGGTTGTAGCAATGACAAACCAAATCAGCATGTTCAGATTATGACGGGACATGTATGTCTAGCACAACGTGAACTCAGATGGTTGTAAAGATGATTGAATGAGGGAGATATTGATGCAATAGACCATAATTATAAAGGGTATTATATAGGTTAAGGAAAGTACCTGGATGCTACAATAATATGGGACCTGAACCAGCAATAAGTGTGCCTGAGCCTCAAAGGAAGTAATATGCTCACTCCATCTGAAGCAAATTGGAATCCTAGCAGGAACATTTTGTACCCTCACTAGGTACAAAGTGTGAATTATGTGACAAGGTAAAAGATGGGTGATGGAAATATTTGACATCTTAGAGACTATAAGGGGACTGAGAGAAGATTTTTTTCCTTCAGGACCAGGCCTACAAACTTTACAGGGCCCGTGTTTTGTATTGCTTTTCTCTCAGGCAGAAGGTAGAAGATCAACTCTATGAAACTTAATCATGTTTTCAAGGCAAAAAGGTGCAGATGACAGGAGTAGTGGTAGATACGCTGGAGGGTAGGGATAGGATACAGAGGGACCTAGACAAATTAGAGCATTGGGCCAAAAGAAATCTGATGAGGTTCAACAAGGACAAATGCAGAGTTCTGCACTTAGGACAGAAGAATCCCATGCACTGCTACAGACTAGGGACCGAGTGGCTAGGCAGCATTTCTGCAGAAAAGGACCTAGGGGTTACAGTGGACGAGAAGCTGGATATGAGTTAACAGTGTGCCCTTGTTGCCAAGAAGGCTAATGGCATTTTGGGCTGTATAAATAGGAGCATTGCCAGCAGATCAAGGGACATGATCGTTCCCCTCTATTCAGCCTCATGTGGAGTACTGTGTCCAGTTTTGCACCCCACACTACAAGAACGATGTGGAAAAATTGGAAAGAGTCCAGCAGAGGGCAACAAAAATGATTAGGGGGCAGGAGCACATGATTTATGAGGAGAGGCTGAGGGAACTGGGATTATTTGGTCTGCAGAAGAGAAGAATGAGGGGGGATTTCATAGCTGCTTTCAACTACCTGAAAGGGGATTCCAAAGAGGATGGATCTAGACAAGGAGTAATGGTCTCAAGTTGCAGTGCGGGAGGTTTAGGTTGGATATTAGGAAAAACTTTTTCACTAGGAGGGTGGTGAAGCTCTGGAATGGGTTACCTAGGGAGGTGGTGGAATCTCCATCCTTAGATGTTTTTAAGGTCAGGCTTGACAAAGCCTTGGCTGGGATGATTTAGTTGGGGATTGGTCCTGCTTTGAGCAGGGGGTTGGACTAGATGACCTCCTGGGGTCCCTTCCAACCCTGATATTCTATGATTCTATTCTCTGATTCTATGAAGACGGAAGACCAGATTCTGAAATCAGCATCAGAGTATCAAGAGCACAAGAGACATTGGGGAAGAATACACATCTGATGAGAAGGGACATAAATCTGAAGACTAATTTCTGATGCCTAAAAACTTACATTTGGGTTATATCAAATAATGGTTGTGAAACATGTACATTCAAACAATTGATAAAGAAACTATAATTATTTGAGTTATGGCATTATAAAATAATTCTGAAACTATCATGAATAGATTGTGTAACCAACACAAAAGTATTGGAGATGATTGGAACTCAGCAATCACTAATCAGGGATCTTATGAAAAGGAAGATTTGATTTGCAGGGCACATTTTAAGAGTTTCAGTGAGCGCTGCATATTTATGGGAACAGAAGACATCATGTTTATAATGCCAGAAGAACAGGAGGCAGAAAAAGAAGATGTTGGATGAGTGATGTGGTATTGTGTGTGGATGGAAAGTACTATTCATCCATAAAGAGGTTAGCAGAAGATCGTACAGAATGGGCTACCATGTTTGCAAACCTCCAGTAATGGAGATGCCACATAAAAGAGAATAATGGGCAGGGTCAAGAATGCAGGAGACAGAACTTCCATAAGAACCTGAGCTACACTGCAGAACTCCCACCAAAAATGACCACAGACCTCGCTGCTTTCAGAACTACATACAAATGTTTGAAAGGAACATTCCTGTTTTCTTTTGCACTTCTGGAAACTAAGAGACAGAGAAAGGATGCTCAGGGGCTTACCTCCCATAGCCACACTGATGAGCAAAATGAAGAGTGAAGTACTAAAATAACAACAGCAGAAGGAAGATGGACAATGATAGTGACAAGGATGGCCAGGTGGGGACAGTACAATGAATCATACAAAAGAAAGAAGTGGGTGATTTAAAAAAAAAAAGACTGCATGGTAAAATAACATTTACTTTCAATGCACTCTACTGGCACCAACCGGACCCTGAAGACTGGCACCACTATGTGTTTCACAGTAACACCTGGCACTACTTTGGCAAACTCTGTCTTGACAGAGCAAAACAACATTGGCACAGGCATATTCATTTATTTAATTCTTGGATATATAACTTCTATTATATTTTTTCTCTATTTCCATCTTCTAGTTGTCAGGCTTAGAGGCATGATTCAACTAAACCCTTTAAACACACACTTAGGCTATGGCTACACTTGCAGATGTAGAGTGCTTTGAGTTAAACCAGACTTTGGAGAGCGCACTAGGGAAAGCGCTCCAGTCTGTCCACACTGACAGCTGCAAGTGCACTGGCCACGTTTGTAGCACTTGCAGCGGCATTGGGAGCAGTGCATTACGGGCAGCTATCCCAGCATTCAAGTGGCTGCAACGTGCTTTTCAAATGCGGTGGGGTGGGGTGGAGTGTGACAGGAGTGTGTTGTGTGTATGTGGGGGGAGAGAGAGAGTGGGTTTTTTGGAGTGCTGAGAGTGTGTCAGCACGCTGTCTTGTAAGTTCAGACCCCCCTCTCATGGAGGTGGAGTACCGGGAGCGCTCTAGCCAGGGAGTCAGAGCGCTCTACGTGCCTTGCCAGTGTGGACGGGGAGTGAGGTAGAGCACTCTAGGCAGCTTTATTGCGGTATAAAGTGCAAGTGTAGCCAAGGTCCTAACTTTAAGCACATGAATAATCCTATCTCCATTCAGCACAGCACTGCTAAAGTGCTTTCGGGAACAGGGCCTAGGTTCTCTTGAAATCCATCACTACTTCTGGTGCTTTTTCTTATTGCCAAGACTTCATTCCTTACTCCATTCTCCCACACTCACCCAACTCAGAATCTGAACTTATTTTCATTGTGTTTGAAGGCAAGTTAGAAAAATAACTGCTTTAATCAGAGGAGTCAATTCCAAAGAACTTAATGGAAACCAGAAAGCAGGCTCGAAAGGGAAAGACTATTTTGATGAGGATACTCCAGCCATCAGAGATCCACCAGAAGGGATACACCTTCTGGTAACATCTCTAACCAATGACATACCAGGGCGGAGCCATGAAAGTTGTATTTTGTTGTAAGGATTGATTTGGACAAATACCCTGTGTTGGATTTTGAACTTTATAGTTGGATGATCAAGAGAAGTCAGATGGGTGTAGAGAAACAAAATCTCCCTTTCGCAAGAAGAGAGCAAGTTCTACCAGACATTTAATGCCAAATCAGGTCAGTCAAGTAATAATTAACTTTAATTGGCACTCCCACAGACTGTAACATTCCTCTCGTTCAGATGAGTGACATTCAAAAAGATGTGAGGTTCTTATCTTTGAAAACATCAGAGGAAATCAAATAAAGTATTTGATGTGTGATCCTTCCCATTGGATACATCTCCAGTCTGTATGACCGAAGCCAAATGCACCAGCACCAGCTGGAGACTGGTTTTGGAAATTAATTTATGATCTATGCCATCTAACCAGGTAATCACTGTGCACTAAGACCTAATGTTACTGTAAATTATGAGGGCCGAGTGTCATGGGCTAATATAGATCTCCAGGGCAGTATAACATGACTTCTGAGACCTGATTAGCTTTTACTTGGGTGTTACATATATCAGCTAACCCATCTCCCCAAGCTAATGTTACAGCACCTTAGACTGTATTATTTATTAGGTTGTATAATGTGCTTTGTTCTGTACAAACTTCAAAGAAAAAGCAGTTTCTGCCCTTTAACAGTTCACAATTAAATTTAGGCATGGACAATACATCTCAGAAACAGGTTGAGGGCAAAGCCTTAAAGGAGTGCATTTAACAAAAAATAAACAATGAAATGACACAGATTACCATTGAAAAATTTTACAAAAAAAGTATGCTTTCAGTAAGATTATAAGTCAAATGCAATGTGGCTTCATGCGGGGCTCTGTTGCTAAATTTGCTTTGTTTCTGCCAGGATAGCCCAACATTTTCACAGATTGGAAAGCAATAGAAAACACAATGAAAAAGATAGGAAGAAAAGATATACGAGCAAGAAGAAAGAGAGGAAATCCTAGAGGGAATGAAAGTAAATAGGAAAGAGAAGGAAAAATAAGGCAGAGAGACTGTAATAAGTTGTTCTGTTGTTTTACAGTATGTGTAGTGTACAAATGTACAATAAAATACAAGTAAATATTTGACTTTTTCAGACGATGTCAAGCTGGGTCTGGGCGCGGGGCTGGCGGGGAGCTGCCGGTGGGTGCTCAGCACCCACCAATTTTTCCCCGTGGGTTCTCCAGCGCCGGAGCACCCTCGGAGTCGGCGCCTATGCGAGTCTGTTTGAAGTGGCTCTGTAGTCATATAAAACATTTACAAGTTGGCTGAATGGTTCTCATTTTGTATGGATCGATAGACTGTTAGACCCAGATTGTC
The DNA here is from genome assembly GCA_037349315.1 of Chelydra serpentina. Classification (NCBI taxonomy): domain Eukaryota; kingdom Metazoa; phylum Chordata; order Testudines; family Chelydridae; genus Chelydra; species Chelydra serpentina. The sequence goes on from JBAIAC010000010.1 coordinate 55,920,429, forward strand.
AAATGGACATGTTTTAGCATGTGTCTGATTAAGATTTACAATTCCTGCTGTGTGTAAGTTGGGGTTGTATATGTACATATAGTCATTGTGTGTGCACATTGTGGGAGTTGCAAAATGGACATGTAAAAAAGTAGACATGCATTTTGGAGTTGGCATGGACTAGATCACTGGGCTAGAAGTCAGGCACTGCTGAGTGCTAATCCTGGCTCTAGCATGGATTTACTGTGTAGCCTTTGGCACATCACTTAATCTCTCTGCCTCAGACTCTCCATCTGTAAAGTAGGGATAATAATATTTACAATAGTCTATTACATGGATTCTTGGGAAGTGCTTTGTAAACTTAATGTGCTGTAGCATGGATAGGTATTATTTCGAGTGTTGCTGTATGAACATTTAGTTCATATCTCTGGACTTCCAAAGAGTATAAAATAATAACTTTACCAAATATAAGGGCAAAATCTAAACAATAGTCTAGATATTAAAGATTTACCACTTACATCTTACAAAAACTTACTTCTGTGTATAGCCTTTATACAACTAAGTGGTACTCTTGACTCCAACAGGACTCTTTCACTTGGAGAAAGATTTGAAGTATTAATCCTTAATTTGTAAATTAACACTATAGATTCATAGAGTTTAAGGGCAGAAGGGACCAATAGATCATCTAGCTTGACCTCCTATATATTACAGACCAGTGATACATTTTGACCAGTTCCCACTGTAATGAGCCCAATAACTTGTGTTACTTAGGGCTATGACAATCGATTGAAAAAAAGGACATGACCTTTGGGAACACATAAAGCCCTAAGACACTGGCAGGATTATAAAACAATATTAAGAAATGATGCCAAAAGATTCCTCAGTGAGATAGGAGTAGAACAAGGAGGTAAGGCCTGTTCTTTAACAGCATTTCATTACTATGGCACACCCAAAACTCCCTTTGCAGAAATGCAGGATCATGGTTTATATAATTTTTTAAGATTACTATGGGCCAGATTTAAATGAAATTAATTGAAAAATAAGGTACAACTCAATTGAAAGGTGCTCAAAACTAGTGTTGTATGTGCAAAAAGAGAGAACATAATTCACCACTATCTCCTGACACCTTGTTCAGTCACTAGTATCTGTGCAAAGTGCGTGTAAAACACTATCCCTCTCATCTGGTATGATTTTATGCCCACTTTGCACAGCTCTAAATGACTATAGGGCAATGAGAAATCAAGCCCAGAGTTATTGACAGTAAAATCACAGAATGCTTTAGTCATGTTTCTAATTTTAAACACAGGCCTGGTCTACACTGAAAAGTTACATCAGCATAGCTGCATCAGCCAAAGGTGTGAAAAAACAGGCCCCTGACTGACACAGCTATGTCAACGGAAGAGTGCGTCTGCAAACATAGCTCAATTCATTCAGGCCATGTCTACAGTATGGGTGCTACAGTGTCTTAGCTATGGTGCCATAGCTATGCTGCTGTGACCCCATAGTGTAGATGCAACTTATAGCAATGGAAGGATTTTTCCATCGCTGTAGCAACCATAGCCTGGGAGGGAGTGAGGGAAGGGGGGAGAAGCAGAGCAGCGGCGCCTCGAGGGAGGAGGTGGAGGCAGAGCGGAGGTGAGCTGGGGAGGTGAGCTTACCGGGAACTTCCTCTGGTGTTTGTCCTTCCCCAAGCACCGGCCGCCGCGACTGGCTACCTTCCTCCTGGCTTGAGCACAGCTCCTGGCTGCATGCATCTAGGGATTCCGGGGTGTCTTCCTCCTCCTCAGCACCCTCGCGCCCGCTTTCCTCCTCCTCCTCCTGCCTTGTTGAACTGGTCTCTGAAGTGTCCCTGGTGGTCCTCGGAGTGGAGGTGCATTTGCCCCCAAGTATAGCGTCCAGCTCTTTGTAGAAACGGCAGGTCACAGGGGCACCACTGGAGCGGCTGTTTGCCTTGTGGGCTTTGCAGTAGGCATTCCACAGCTCTTTCACTTTAACCCTGCACTACAGTGCGTCCCGGTCATGGCCCCTTTCCAACATGTCCCTTGATATCTGCCCGAAAGTATCGTAATTCCTACGGCTGGAGCGGACGGGGCAGCTTCCTTCCTCCAAACACTGATGAAGTCCAGCACCTCGCCATTGCTCCATACTGGGGATTGCCTGGCGCGTGGAGGCATGATCACCTGGAAAGATTTGCTGAGAGCACTCCACGCCTTGCTGAGCAAACAGGAAGGGGATTTTCAAAATTTCCAGAGAATTTAAAGGGCAAGTCTGACGGTTGGTCACCTGAGGGCAGGGCAGTAGAGTTCAAAGTGATGACCAGAGTGGCTAGAACAGGCATTGTGGGACACTTCTGGAGGCCGATCAGAGTGCATTAACAGACCAGGGCGTCCACACTGGCACTGCGGCGCTCCAGCGGGGGTGCATCAAACGTTATTCCACTCGCTGAGGTGGATTACCAGGAGCGCTCCAGCCGCGGAATCCGGGTGCTTTCCCTGCCTTGCCAGTGTGGACGCATCGTGAGTTAGAGCGCACGGGGCTGCTTTAATGCACTCTAACTCGCAAGTGTAGCCATGCCCTACATTTTAGAATAGACGGGGATTAACACCTTTAGAACATGGTAGCTGGTTGTGGTCAGCTGTAGACAGGAGTCTAGGGTTGACCATGACCAGCTAACACATTTTTAAAGATACTAAATTGTGTCTACAGTAGGTGCAAAGTCTTTGTAAACACTGATGTCTTTTTGCTTAAGTGGTGTTTCAAAACATGTTAATTAACGTAAGTTAGGTAACGTATTTATTAAGTGCACTTCATTTTCCTAATCTTAAACAGGCCCTGTAAACAAGTCCCCTGTGGAGACTAACAAAGTTGCTGGTGTTTGACAATGTGTGTGCAGTTATGCAGTCAGTGAGTATTTCATTTGTCACAAGCTGCAGCAATAGTGCCTCATAAAATGGCAGTGGACTGTGTAGCAATGTAAAGGTGCATTTCAGAGAAAATGAAATCATAATGGTTACATCACTACATGTGGCAACATTTCTTTAGCCATGGGGGTCATTCATCTTTTGCATGACCCATTTCGACTGTCTCTAAAATTCAGACATAAATCCCTTTTGTGCTTCTTTTAGGGAATTCTGTTGAAAAAAATGCTGGTTTTATAAAGATCTGCAAGAGCCAGGGGAATTGGAAAATACCAGTATTATGAAGAATCAGACACGGGTACATTAACATTTCACAGGGCTTTGAAGAAATAGGAGAAGTTGATGGGATCTGTGACAGCCATGAGAACCCATAGACTCATTTACATAAGTCAGTGCCCAGAGACCAACCCCCCACCCGCCTCCTCCTGCTGCTGCCCTGGAGGCGAGGACATGAGTCAGCATTCTGACATGAAAGTGTGAGCTGGCTCCGAGTCCCCAGAATGCAATCATCTCTGAAAATCTAGGACACACCGCAGAGAAAGTCCCACCCCCACACGACATCCACTCCCAGAGTTTCAGCTGAGCTTGAACTTTTGTTTATAAAAAGATTAAAACAAACAAAAAAGTAAGAACAACAATAAAAAACCTATTAGAAATGGAACAGCATCAAACAAGTACAATTCTCCAAGCAATTCGCCACTCTAAACATCTAGTGCTTGGCAGCATTTGGATGAGCTCTAGAGAGAACATGAAGAGATGTGCTCCTATGTGCAACTTAGTTCTGATCTCAGAAGCCAAAACCAGCAACGCACAGAACTAGTTTCTTCTTTCTCTCTGGAAACAAAGAGGGGGTGGTTTGGGACTTGATGCACATATTAAAACTCTCAGACATCAGTATGTCTCCAGGGGTATAAGCTATTCTCAACCTGCTACTTTTGGCCCTGTTTCAACTCTAACTGTTGGTACAATGGTCCTTTATTCTAGCTGTACTCTCCCATTAAATGGTGTTAGCTTCAAACCAATTCCAACTTTACTTTAGATACAGCCCTCCCTTCCCCAAGTATCTCTCCGAGCATGCAGGCTAGTCATTGTTTTCCATTTTACATAGCAGGCAAAGGACTAAGTACTAACACAGCAGAAAACAGCTTCTAACCCTTAGGGTGGTTGCAATTTAAATACAATTTGGGGAAACTGCCCTTATGAAAAATTGTGGTTCAACATCTTAGTGTGGGGAATAAAGAGGGCATAAGCCCATCAGCCTTTCTTTTCTCTGGAGATGTTTCCCTTCCAGATATAAAGGGGGGAGGGATAGCTCAGTGGTTTGAGCATTGGCCTGCTAAACCTAGGGTTGTGAGTTCAATCCTTGAGGGGGCCATTTAGGGATCTGGGGCAAAAACTGGGGATTGGTCCTACTTTGAGCAGGGGGTTGGACTAGATGACCTCCTAAGGTCCCTTCCAACCCTGATATTCTATGATAAGCCAACTCCTTACCAACCAAGTAGTGCATGTATAAGGAAGGAGAAAGCCAGAGTGAAGAGATAGAAAGTAGACATATAAGGAAAAGACATACCAAGATATACCTATCCCTTCTTCAAGTTTCTCCATAGAAGGGGTGATCTTGCCCTTTATTAGTGAACCTTGTTCTAACACTGATACACAATTATCCCTAATTTGGCTGTAACATGTTTTTTTTTCTGTTCACATATGCAAGGAAATACCATAGTAAAAATGTGGTTGGGCCATAATCAAATTTCACCATGTATGTAAACATGACTATTTTTGTAGTGCACACAGTATTTTGGCCCATCAAGAATACTGGGCCATTGTCATCACGAGTGTCACTCCATGGACTTTTGTGGAAAGATTCACAAGGATTGGATAGGCATGTGTTTGGCTCTTTCAGTTTACACTTTAATAAGGCACAGAGCCAGAGGAACAATTATCTGAAGGGGGAGGTATTGGTGTTATTATTGTAAGAGTTAACACCCTGTGAAGGATTTATGCAGCAGCAGGAACACACCCTTTCATTGTCTGTTTGTTTCTGCCCTGTGGAATCTTTAGGTCGTTGTTTTTTCCCTGCTGCCCCTCCTCCTCTTTTTTCTCCAAAGGATGATTTGGTTTACAGTGCCAATATCCCCCGAACTGTAGACTCTTCCCATTTCCAAATGATCAGCTGCCAACTGAGACAGGAGATTTTTTGACCAACACATTTTTATTAAACTGTTCTCTGGTATGACTGATCTGAATACCAGTGAGAAAACAAAGAGGGCTTGATTCTCCATTGCTTTAAGGACGCTTTATGCCAACCAGGGAGGAATAAAAACAATGACTCTCTCAGGTCAGAACAACCCTGGTTTAAGGGGGTTCCCTTGCTGGCACAGAACTGGCAGAAAACTGTATCCTGGGGCCTGATCCAAAGCCCATTTAAGTGCCTGGGAAGATTTCCTTTGACTTCACTGGATTTGGATCCGGCACCATCGCAGCCATTACACCATTACAGCAGCTATAGGACAGAGGGCATGTTGTAGGAGGAAGAGGGATGGAATATGGCCAAAGAGCTTATTCCCATCGGCCCATGGTCCCCTGGGGGCAACAAGCAGCTGAAACCCAATTTAGAGCAGACTGTAGGCTGTCAGGTCCCTTGCTGTCCTAAAATTGCTGGATGCATGTTGCAAAGGGGGCAATAAGCTTAATGTTTACCTTTGCTTCCTTATGGTGCTTCCTTCCTACACACTGCACAGGAAAGAAGGACTTGAGATCAAGGGCTAGGAAAACTGTATATGCATATGAAAAATGTTGGGCATTGGTTCATTGTGCATATGGAATTGCTTCCTAACACTATAAAATTACAGTATGAGTGCAAAAGTTGGATAGGATTAATATAACTGCAGATGTAGTCCTTTAATTAGGGTGTTCCTTTATATCGTAAATTTGCATGACACCAATGTCTAGGTATGTATACAGTGTATGTTAATTGGCTGAAATCCATACCTTACATGTAAATGCATGCATGTGTGTTTCTTTCTTCCTTGTTGTCCTTATGTCTGGAATTACTCCTACGATATATTTTGGTTTTGGAAGCTTTAGGAGATATTTGTACTGCATGAATCAGGATAACTGCTCTAAAGAGAAATCACAACCTTAAAATCAAACAATGATATCAGTTAAGATGGACTGAGGAAGGTAGGCATCAAAGATTTTTCTTTACAAAAGATAACTTCTTCAGAAGAAGTTTGCCTTAGGACTCTCCCCTGCCTCCGAAATCCATGACAAAGCTTCTCATTATACCTGCCCAGCTTTAAAACACTGGAAATGCTTAGCTCACGGGACTGAAGCCATAGGCCGAGGACGTACAGCCCTGCCTCTACTTGCACCACTGAGAGCTGAAGCTGAAGTCATGGGGATCCAGTAAAGTGATTCACGGATTCCGTGAGCTCTGTGACCAAATCATATCCTTAATGATTATATAACGATTAGTAGTCACATTTTTCTGCCTCACTGAATTATTCCTGCATTTTCCTAATGCCCTATGTTATATTTTCTGCACACAAAGAGCAACCGTGCACTTTCACTCATTTTAGACTGAGAAAAAACAGTGCAAACATTAAGTAATTAAAATCAACTCTCTACGTCTCCTCCATAACCCACTGTACCTGAACTGATGACAAAATGGTAGCTGCTGGAAGTAGAAGGAAGACTTTTGGAAATTTAAATATGCAATAGCTAGAAAAGAAAACCATATCAACTCAAACAGCACACTCTGTACTTCTACTGGTAAAAACATATACAGGCAAAAACAGAGGTAATTATTACCTACTTTTGGAGCACTCAGACTACCTACTCAGCTAGGGTGGTGAACTACAGTGCCCTTCCAATTAGCACTCCACCCAGGTTGGAGTTCTAGTTTTGAAACAATAAAACTCCCAGAAGATATTTGTGGTGTCTCTGGAGGGGTGGAGTGGTGGCATGGTAATGCAGAGGTGGGGAAAGGATTTGAGACCTAGGCCCAGCCCAGGCTAGCTAGAGAGGAAAGGAGACAAGCTGTCCCCTCAAGTAGGAGGAGACATCAATGGAACATCCATTGAGGTGCCAAGAGTAAAAAGTGCCTAGTAAGCTTTACCAGCATTGTACTTGCTAAATCAATATGAGCTCTGATTTAAACACTCAAGGGCCAGATTTGAAGTAAAGAGGTTTGCATGCATGGGCTGTATAAATCAAGTACATAGACTGGTCATAAGGAGTCTGTGGAAGATAAAGTCAGCACCAGCAGCTGCTGGAATTTGTAGCACAGTACCATACAACTGCATTCCAGCAGTACACCAACCAGAAAACTTCCCCATTAGCCTACTACTATTTCAGAAAGGTTGAGTTTATACTTGAGTAGGATTTGTCAAGTAACATGTACTGAAGCAAAAAGGAAGCAGAGGTGATTGTTGTGGAATAGGAATGCATCAGGGATAACTTTAACCTGTGCAAAGTATCAGCAAGAAGCACATCACAGGACAACCCACTAGACCAGCAGAGAGTCGGGAGGATTCCAAGGGGCAGTGGTAGCGAAATAGAGACACTGCTGAAGAGGGTGTTAACATTCAGGCCTTGCATAGGCAATTTTTTTTCTTTTAAGTTGTAGAAGAGGCTCATGGGTAGTGTTTACCTTCATGAACTCCCTTTTGCGATACTGAAATATGTAAAGTGAAAGTATATTTTCACTTTTTAAACATTAATTTGGATTTTTTCATTTATTTAATTTGGCAAAAATGTGACTTTTTCATCTTGATTTGACAGTGCTGTGAAGTATTTGGCACAACTCATGCACCTAATGGGAACAGGAAGGAGGAGAAAAGTTTGTTTTATGTGTTCTCAGAACTATAGTAATTATCTGAATTTTTAATAACAGACAGACAGAAGCCTATGATGGACCTGAGGCTCAATTAATCTTGCTGGCAGCTTAAGCTGGTATATGTCCAGAAAGAACCAACTTATCCTGACCTCCTACACAGTTCACAGTAGACAAAATACCTAAAGAAATAATAAATGTGGAATCATTTCAGTTCTGCTTCCCAATGGAAACAGTTCTTTCTGACACACCCTTTACCCCTGCTTCAGAAAACAACTCTCTCTAGCTACAGTAAGTGCATGGGTGTCACTACCAGTGGGCAGAGCCAAACAACTCATGGCTTGCATCTGTGTTTATACTTTTGTAAGAGACATATGCATGCTGTATGTGAAAATGAGGTAATCTGGCATGTTAGCAGCTTTTCTTAATAAAAGGAAAAGAAAAGAAAAGAATTACTGGATGTTGATACATGTTTACTGCCACTCCTACGAGGAAAATTTAAAAAGAGCAGGAGTTTTCTCAATGCTCATTGTCTTTCACTTTATTCCAACCTTGATGGTTTCATTAGTAACTCCTTTGAGGTCTGCAGACCGGCTGCTTCCCCAGGGCTTTTGTGACACTTTCATAATGAGAGTTCTGAACTCACTGATCCTAGGGAATAACTAAGTAAGTGTCTATTATATAAATTACTAGCAATTGATAAATCAGCTAATTATACCTGACTGTTTCTTGAGTTACATACTATGGATATATCAACTTAAAACATGTACATAGGAGAAATGCCTGAATAAGGCTGACAGACAAGGTGGGTGAGGTAATATCTTTTTATTGGATCAACTTCTGTTGGTGAGAAAGACAAGCTTTCGAGCTTACACTGAGCTCTTCTTCAGGTCTAGGAAACTCAGCATGTCATAGCTAAATACACACTCAGCATACTCAGAATGTCATAGCTAAATACAAGCTGGAACAGATTATTTAGCACAAATAGTTAACATCTAGTTTAAGGGACGTTCAAGGTGAAGTGGCACATTAACACCGCTCCAGTCAGAGGGAGGGAAAGGAAGGGATGAGACTGGGGTAGGGGGGGAAAGGGGAAGTAACTGGCAGGGGAAGTGGGGTTGTTAGTGGGTTACAGATTGTTGTAATAAACCATAAATCCGGGGTCTCTACTTAGTCCATGATTTTCAATGCCTAGTAAAGCTAATAATTTAAGCTTCCAGGCTCATCTTTTGAAGATGTTGTGCAGAATTCCTTTCGGAATGAGGACTGAGAGTTTAGATGTGGAGTGATCACTTTGCAAAAAGTGTCCATCCACAAGTCACATATGGTGTTTTTATCTTTTATCATTGTTCTGTGTGAGTTCATTGGAGAGGATAGTGATTGTCTGGTTTCACCCACATAGTTGTTATTGGGGTAGTTGATGCACTGTATGATGTATACCACATGTTGTAATAGGCATGCGTAGAACCCATGGATCTTGAAAAGTATGTTTTGATCATTGTAACAATGGAGATATGTCTACAAGTTTTGCATCTGTTGTTCTGGCAGGGCCTGGTGCCGCTTTCAGTTGGCATGTTGTGATCTGTGGGAAGCTTGCTTCTGATGATGAGCTTGGAGAGTTTGGGGGGTTGTTTGAAGGCCAGAAGAGGGTGTTCAGGAAAGATTTATTTCAGGATGTGTCCACATCAAGTATTGGTTGTAATTACTTAACGATACCCTGTATGGGTTCCAGTGTGGGGTGGTAGGTGACAACTTGTCTAGGAGTGTGCAGTCAGAGGGTTTTTTATTTCTGTATTGAATCACATTCTCTTGTGGTATTTGGGTGGCCCGTTCCATGATGCGATCTACTTCTCTGGTGGAATGTCCTTGTTTAGTGAAGGTGGCTATAAGTGTGTTAAAGGACTTTCTCCTCAGAGCATATTCAGTGGTATCTGAGTGCCTGGCTGTCAATAACAGATTTCTTGGTGTGTTTGGAGTGGTTCCTATAGTTGTGAAATAGGTGTGGTGATCTGTGGGTTTCTTGTATATAATTGCCTGTAGGATTCCATTGCTGAAGCTGATTGCCGTGTCTAGGAAGTTGATGCTAATGTGGGGAGAGTTCTAGAGAGTTTTATGGATAGGTGGTGGTTGTTGAAGTTGTAGTGGAAATCTAACTTCAGGTCATCTGTCCGGAGGATGAAAATATCATGATGTATCTCAGATATATCATTGGTTTTGTGGTACATTTGTCCAGAAATTCTTCCTCAAGATGGCCTGTGAAGAGGTTGGGGTGCTGGGGAGCCATCCTAGTACCCATAGCTGTACCCATGGTTTGGAGAAAGTGTTTGTTGTTATGGTTGAGGATGAAATGGATGTGTTTGGTGAGATTTGGGGTGGATATCTGAGGGTTGTCCATTGTCTTGTAGATATTTGAGGCAGGCAGCGATGCCATCATTGTGAGGGATGGTGGTGTATTAGGAGATAGGAGAGGAGCTATACCATTTTCACATGGAAGGTCTGTAGAAGTCTTGATCATCCCCCCAAATAAGTGTTGCTGAACATCCTCAAACTGATTCCTCACATCCCCATAGCAGCTGCCATTGGGAGGACTCCTGTGGAATGTCCAGCAAAACTTAAAATTGCCCTACCCCCAGCAGAAAAGCCCAAGAGAGGGCACCCATAGCACTGCAGTGCCTGGGGTGAATACCATTGGGAAACAGGGTGGTCACCAAGTAGATGGATGCTATTGTTATAGGTGCCTTACAAGACAGTTTAGATAAGGAATTGTATATTATACCTCCTACAGCCTGAGTGAGTCTGGCCCACTGTTTTACATTTAATATTCTTGGTTATTTATAAAGAAAAAGAGAAGAGGGGAGAGGAAAAATAAATAAATGTGTTGTGTATGATAATGTTAGTTATTAAATGATTCTGTTAAAGTTTGTAGCACATATTTCCTTGAGGTGAATAGGGTGGGGAAGGGATCCTGCAGTTGTTGGGCTGGAAGGGTTGTGAGATAGCTGTATCATCACAAAAGAAGATAGAAATCTGCAGCATGAAGGAAGCATGAATTCCATTTAGACCCTAAAACCGCAGTTTCCTCATTTTTGACTATTGACTCTTATGTCTGATCAGGGCCACTGTGAATGAATGTGTGATGTTGCACTCCATATGATTTTATGAAAATATGCTAATGAGTGTGAATATAATGTAACTGGAATATTCTTAGGGTGACCAGATGTCATGATTTTATAGGGACAGTCCTGATTTTGGGGGCTTTTTCTTATATAAGCACCTATTACCACTCCCCCACCCTGTCCCGATTTTTCACACTTGCTATCTGATCACCCTATAATCTACTGAGTGTAGTCATCCAATTTGTATAAATGTATCATTTTTGTATCTGAAACTAGAAATATGAAATATAACTCTGAAGTCCTATTGTAATTATGCAAAGTGTGGGCCATTAATGGTGGTTTGGAATCTTGATGGCTCCCATCAACTAGGACAATTGGTTGTAAATGGCTCTGTTTACTTGCAAGCCTTCCTGTGAGTCAGGCCAGGGAGAGTGAAGGCTTGGAGTCTCACAGGACATGTGACCATGTCACCTGGTACTGGAATCCATCTTAAACCTGGTGCTTTTCCATTTAGAAGGAGGGGTGGGGAGCCAGAGAGACAAAAGATTCCTGCCTTGTGCCAAAGCTATATAAGGGGGTGGAACAGAACAAAGGAGGTTCCAGTCATGAGAAATCCCCTAGTTACCATCTGAGCTGGAGCTAACAAGAACTGTACCGGGGAAAGGATTGGGCCCAGACTAGGAAGGAGTCCAGTCTGTGAAAGAAGCTTATTGGAACATCTCTGAGGGTGAGATTTTATCTGTAATCAGTTTCCTAATGTATTAGGCTTATACTTGCGTGGGTTTTTTTTAGTTTGCTTGGTAACTTACTTTGTTCTGTCTGTTATTACTTGGAACCGCTTAAATCCTACTTTTATACTTAATAAAATCACTTTTGCTTATTAATTAACCGAGAGTAAGTAATTAATACCTGGGGGAGCAAACAGCTGTGCATATCTCTCTATCAGTGTTATAGAGGGCGGACAATTTATTAGTTTACCCTGTATAAGCTTTATACAGAGTAAAATGGATTCATTTGGGGTTTGGATCCCATTGGGAGCTGGGTGTCTGGTTGCTGAAGACAGGAGCACTTCTTAAGCTGTTTTTAGTTAAGTCTGCAGCTTTGGGGAACGTGGTTCAGACCCTGGGTCTGTGTTGGAGCAGACTGGCATGTCTGGCTCAACAAGGTAGGGTTCTGGAGGCCCAAAGTGGCAGAGAAAACAGGCTCAGAGGTAGTCTTAGCACATCAGGTGACAGTCCCAAGGGGGTCAGTGTGACCCGTCATAGAATGCATTATACATTTTCTATTATAAGCAGTGTTGTTGTTGTAGCCATGTCAGTCCCAGGATATTAGAGAGACAAGGTGGGTGAAGTTGGTCCAGTGAAAGATATTACCTCATGTACCTCATCTCCGAAGACAGTTACTATTTCCCTTATGCAGATTTTTCCAGCACTGGTCTGTCAGGTTGAATTTGATAGTTTAATCAATTCTTAGCACACAATTTCTGGCCATGCTGAGAATTTTTTTTAAATTGCTTACAACTTTTATTTTATGATTTTTTTCAGCTTTCAAATGCAGCCAGTTCTGAGTTATCGGCAACAAACAAACAAACAAACAACCCTCCCTGTGGCCAGACTAAGAGACAGTACTCATTAAATCCTGGTCCTTTGAAGTCAATGGGAGTTTTGCCATTCATTTAAATGGAATCAGAATTTATCTCTTTATATTTTTGTTGGAAATGTGACATTACACCAATGACACATGGTAGCATAACCCTCAGTCTGCACCAGAGGCTCCACTGCCCTTTGCACACCTCCTGAAAAAGCTGCCTACCGCCTGTCCCTGTTCTGCTGCTGCCAGTGTGCTGTCCGCCATCTTGACTGACATACCAAGGTTTGAAACAGGGACCTCCAGGGCTAAAAGCAGGAGCTACAGTTTGAGTTAGAGAGCCGGAGTCTCTTGCTAAAAGCTGTAACAGACTCACATCCTCTGTGGCTCAAGCACAAATGAGGCATGTAATACACCCTGACCAGTGGGTTGCACTGGTACAGGGAAGCATGTGGCCTGATGGAGGTAGCCAAACCCTGTGAAATCTGACCCATCCAGTACTAATGAACTTCAGTTCCAACCTACAAGATCCATGGATAGCTCCTAAGCAGAAGCTGCCTATCAGATTGATTTATGAACTAAGTTTGAGAATGCTATGCTAAAACCTGGCTCTGGTCTCACATCTAACACTTCCAGTGAAGTTACTCCTGATCTATACTGGTGTAAATGAAAGCAGAATCAGGCCCAATCAAACTCATTTTGACTTGTGCGCTAAACAGGACCCTGGGTCCTCTGCTTCCATGGTGAAAAAGGTACCCTTTTATTTTTTAACGTTGAAATGGCCCCAGTTCTTCATGAAGGAAGACTGCCTACTACAGCATGTTCTCCTTGTAGTGCATTTCAGATAGTATGACAACATGGAAAAATGTAATTATTCCAACATGCTCAGACTTTTTCTATATTGTTCTCAAGCTAAGATTACTTTGTGCTCTGCCTGAACTGCTAATTGGGATTTATAAAGAGTTTAGGGTTTATTTCTAAAGATAACTCAAAAATGTATCAATGTTCAGATAAGCATGTTTCGCATCCTGTATTAGGGGAAGGAAGGAAGGCAACTTTTTTTTTGCCTGCCCAATTTTCTTTTTGACTTTAGCACACCCTCCTGACTCTGTAAGGTTGTTTCATATTCTGAAGGCAGATTTCTCTGAATTTGTTGAAAATCATCTTTTCTCACATTTTGCAATTAGGAATACAGATATACATATTTAAATATAAATGCAAAGTAAAAAAAAACTTGGAGACTGAACCCCTCTATCCACAGGTAACATGGGCAGTGGTAGTGCAAGTTTCTCCACAAACCCATTGAAAATTACTTCCTGATTTATTGGACTGATCCAGGATAAGTCTAAGGTCTTCAGAACTATTCAAGCTCTAGATATCCATGGACACAGAGGGCCAAATTGTGGTAGTTAGCCACACCGTCCCACTGGGAGTTCGGAGAGGAGCTGTACTTCAAGAAGGCAAAGCCTTTCCCAGACTGACCTGTTGTGCAATGGGAAACACACAGACTGCAGCACCCTTTAGCTTAGTGAAGCCAGCTATTCCAGTGTGAGCTGGGCTACTCCATGAACTAGTGTAGGGAGAGGAACCATGGCTTTACCTCCTCCTTCGGTTCCCACTTTGGGACACTGTGCTCAGGAGTTGCACAGAGGAATCAACTCCTATACTCCTTTGAATGCAGGGACTATAACAGTGAGAGGTCACTGGAGGCTGCTTGTGCTCTCCCTCTCCAAGTCACCATCCTGACTCTGCAGACAGTCAGCCTTTCTCTGATAGCTTGATAAAGAAAAAGGAGTCCACCTCTTAAGCGCCACTGCTCCCTAGTCTCAGCCTGGTTTTCTCCCAGTGCTGCACCAGTGCAGCATGGGGGAATTACTCCACTTACATGGGCTGGGGAAGCCTCCTCTATGGATCTTGATTTGAGAGACAGTTAGCGCCAGGGCTGTCTTAGAAGCAGGATCATAACAAAAACATCTTGACACCGGGGACGAAGTCTCCTTAAAAAGGTGCCCAGATTAAAGGAAACATTACAGCACCCCTGGCAACACTTAGCACTGCTGCTTTAGTGCAGTCACAGCTATTTCCATAGGCAGGGCCAGATTTTCATCTGGTGTAAATCGGTGCAACCCTTTTGACTTCAGTGGAAATACACTGATTTACACCAGCTGATTACCTGGGTTGCTGTGCATTTTTAATTAATCATTAACTCTTTTTTTGCTCTAAAAGGCTTGACCCTGCATGGTGCTGAGCAAATCCAGGAGCTGCTAAGCACCTTCAGCTCTCACTGAAGTCAAGGGGAGTCAATTTCAATGCCTCTTGAGTTGCTCAGCACCTTGCAGGATGGAACCCAAACACTAAATGTGTAAGAGGAGAAATGGGATGTGAGGAGAATCTTCTTATTTTTTAAAAAAGCAGCAGTCTTTGTAGTTTGATATCTTTTGACAGGAACCAGCTAGAATTATCAAGGTTACTGCTTCCTTTGGAGTAACCCCAGTTATCATTACAAAGTTTTGTAATGAACTCACAGCACAGACCATACTCTATGATTTTTTTTGAGAGGACTTGCAATTAAGTGAGTAATGATGCTGGAAGGTTAAGTAGATAATAAGATTGTGAAAAACCTATTAAACCATTTTTTTTTGGTCTTCCGTGACTATGAAACATAATCTCAAAAAGCTGCTATTGTGCAACCGCATGGAAGGGCTCACAGGCAGGTATCGCACCAAACAAAAACAAAAACAAAATCCCAACTGATAAATGATGCCTGGCCCTTTTGCTCCAGTTGCCTATAATTGTAACCATCTGCAACGTTGGGTATTTCTGTTCAGAGACCTTGCTGAAAAAAACATTGCTTTGGAAATCAAAACAAAGAGCTGAGCCACATCATCATTTAAGGTCACTTTATGAGTCTTGATGGTATGCTGTGAATTTCGCAGTTAGAAATTACATAAATAGGTTGAAAGTTACACAATGTATTTACCAAAAGTATTGGCACATCAGTGGGGAAGTTCTGTTCCCTCCTCAAAATTGGGTCAAACTGGATCTTGCTTTGGGTGAGAGTCAACCTGCCAACAGCTGTACCTAAAGTCAGTCTCCAACTTGAAGGTCCATCCAAACTGCTTGCCATAATAATGCTTAAAAAGACATGTATCTTGCATGCACAAAGCCCAGGAAACTGTGATGGGATCCAACAACAGCAAAGAAGGTGTAGAGCGGGTCTGCAGCCCTTTCACAGCTATTATTCCAGCCCTTGCAGGAGGGTTTTGGGGCATTCAGTACAGTGGTCAGGAAAAAAAACATTTCCCCTTGAAAAATGTCAGGTTTTTATTGAAAATCTGCCAAATCATTTTTTTTCAGTTTTAAACCAAATTTGGCTTTAAGATGAAAAAAATTGCTTTGGGGAATTTTGCTTTTTAATTTTAACGAAAACCTGAACATTTTCAACAGGAATGGAAAATATTCTTTTTAGTCAAAGAAGTTATTTCCAACAGAAAATGTTCAACCATCCATAGCACTTTATCCACATAATCCCGACACAGGGTCAATCTCCCTCCTCCCTCATTGCCCCCTCACTCTATCGTCTCTTATGCAGAGCGGGTTGTCAAGCCCACTCAATGCCATGCAGGAGGTGTGGAGTCCAATACTATGTGTGTTTCATGGCTGCCTACCTACTCCACACCTGGAGCCAGCAAAATCCTGTTGCATTCTGGGTGCACCACAGGAATTTTACCCTTATGTATGACTTTTCATCCAATGATCTCAAAATACTTTGCAAACATTAAGACCTCTTAATATGAAATGAGTAAGCCCCTCTCTGAATTCTTTCCTACCACATGCACATACTTAACAAGTCACTCTTACAAGTTAAAGAGTTAAAACAAATAGAGCAATAACTACCACATCCTTATTTTGATATATGCAAATGAACAAGAATCATTTTCTTATCTGTATTTTCACCAACACAGTGCTTACTAATTTGCATATATGCCAAAAAAAGTGTAGTGGAAGGAAATAACTAACATTTTGTGGTCTGCCATTTGATTTACCAGTTATAGCTTAAAATGTGACTTATGTCTGGACATTATGGTCCAAATTCTCTCTTGCACCAAGGAAAGGGACTGTCAAGGGGCTGGTAACAGCTCACTGATTCTCATGGAGTATCTGCACTGGCCTGGCCCCAGAACAGGTTAAAGCAACCTAACGCTGCTTTCATTTACGCTAGGTAGTAACAACCCCTAAGGATAGGCATGCAGAGCTCTCTGGTCATGCCACTTCCCTGCTTCCTACCTGGGCCTGATGGGGTAGTGATGCCAGGGTTGGATGTGCTGACTCTGTACCTGATGCAAGCTCCCCAGTGCATCAGCTGGCACAAAAGGGTAGAATGCAGAAGAGAAGCTGGTCCATTATTTACATTGTAGTTTGATAATTGTAGTTTGATAATTATTCATATTTATTATTTGAATTGTCAAAGATCAGGGCCCCATTGCATTAGGCACTGTACAAACACATAAATACATATGCATATATTTAAATTGGTCAACATAACATCCAAAGCCCTGGGAAATGCTTGGCAGCTGGAATGTAACAGGAGATAATATAGAGTGGAGATAAGAACATTAGGCCTAAAATCCTGCTTTGAGGGGCATTAAGGAGGGATCAGGTATGGATGGCTGAACCTTTTAGATGTCCGGCTGTGTAGGGTCCCATGCTCAAACGACACAAACAAACATCTTTTGCTGGAGCATACTGATTTGCAATGTTCAGAAGGACGCCTTGAGGGCTGTTACATGACAGTGTACAAGCCAGAGGTCTTTCAGTCTGATTGGTAGCGTAATACGCTGACTGGCAGCCTTTCCTTTATTATTAATACAGCAGCACATGTGTGCATGACACTTTACAGGACAAGTGATTAGCCATGTCCCTGCCCTGCATTATATAATGCAGAGATAACAGAGCAAAGGAGGACAATAAACGAAGGGTGGGGTGTCTATGCGAGGGAAGGACAAGGGTTCTTGTAACAGTAAAACATCATGAGATACCCTCGTGCTACATATGTGTCATGTTAGCTCATTTATTGTTACACAGTGGAACTGCATTGTTTCAATCACTCTTTAAAGGCTACCTGAAATGAGAATCAGAAGAGATTTACTGGAAGAGAGCAAGGTTGCATGGCACACAGGATCTGGGAGGATATTCCAGCCATAGGGGTAAGGAAAGGGGAGGCGTTGCTTGTGGGAGAAATTTAGGGGACAGTCAAGCTTCACCCAGCTGATGAAAAGTGGGACACAAACAGGGGAGATGAGAGATAAAGTGTTGGCAGGACCCATCCAGTCACCCACATGAGATCATGGTGTTGATTATTTGAAATATTTTGCATGCAAACAAAATATTGCCGCTTTGTGTTTATTTATTGACTGGCATCTGAAGTACTTGTTGGGGACTGATCCACAGTTCATTGAAGTCTATGGGAGTCTTTCCATTTAATTCAATGAGCTTTGGATCAGGCCCCTGAAGACACTCTGTTAGCCCAGTGTCTGCTCCAGACTCTGAATTAAAACCATCCCTTGGTTCATTTGATTGCCAGAAGAAGAAAAAAAATTGCAACCACTGTATGGAAAGACTTTATCATCTGCACTATCGTCAAACTTGTCGGGAACTACCTGGTGTGTTTCTCAAGCAAGCACATTTCTTTGGTAAGATTTACAGTAAGAATTGCTCAGATCTGCCAGCATCCATGACCAGCTAACATTATTATAGTTTAAACCTGTTTGCCCAAAAAATGTTCTATGACCAACTCTGCTTTCACTGTAGTTTAACTCCAGACTTCAGTGAAGTTACTTCTGGTTTACACTGGTGTAAGTGAGATCATAATCAGAGCTGCTGATTTTTAATTTTTTTTAAACAAAGATTGCTATCTGTGACTGTATGCAGAATGCACAAAAATCACTTCATTGCAGTGAACAACATGAGCTAATGGGCCCCTTTGGGCTTATTTCTTACAGGTGATATTCACCCCGTGCAGAGGGCCAGCACAAAGCCCACAGCCCACGTAAGCACTTAAAATAGAACTTAAGTGGTGCATAGATGTGAGGCTGGCCTTCTGTACAGGAGTAAATTTCACCTTAAAAGACACCGTGATATTAAGCTACATTCAGCTTTCCCATTTATTATGATTTATTCTGTGTGTATTACTGTATACAATTGCTTGGGGACTGCACATTGATGCGGTGGGAAGTCGTGTGTGTTTCAATGACCCTGAGAGCTTTAACTCCTGGTAGGGCCACCCAAGCCAGGCGGATCAAAGAATAGGGACCAGATGAAAAGCAGTCCACTGGTCCTCCAGGTTGGAGATTCAACTATAAGCCAACACCTTATTCTTGTATAAAAAAAAAGTTCAATAATAGAAATGCAACAAGGTAGCCATTCTAACAAACAGCGTGATCAATGGGACGGCAGAACATTGTTCATGCCCTAGAAGCCCCATCCCCATTGTGCTAGGTGCTGTTCAAACGCCCCTGTCCCCAAAAGCTTACTGTCTAAGGCTCTGGCTACCCTACAGAGCTTACAGTGGCGCTGCTGTGCCATTGTAGTGCTGCTAGTGCAGATTCTCTAAGCCAGGGGTAGGCAACCTATGGCACGGGTGCCAAGGGCGGCACATGAGCTGATTTTCAGTGGCACTCACACTACCTGGGTCCTGGCCACCGGTCTGGGGGGCTTTCAATTTTAGATGAAGCTTCTTAAACATTTTTAAAACCGTATTTACTTTACATACAACAATAGTTTAGTTATATATTAAAGACAAATAGAAAGAGACCTTCTAAAAACGTTAAAATGTATTACTGGCACACGAAAGCTTAAATTAGAGTGAATAAATGAAGACTCAGCACACCACTTCTGAAAGGTTGCCCATCCCTGCTCTAAGCTGATGGGAGAAAGCTCTCCTGTCGACTTAATTACTCCAGCCCCCATGAGTGCCGGTAGCTTGTCGGTGGGAGAAGCTCTTCTGCCAACATAGCACTGTCCACAGCGGCTCTTAGGTCGGTGTAACTTATGTCACTCAGTGGGGTAACTTATTCCAAACCCCCGAGCGACATAATTTATACCGACCTAAGCTGTAGTGTGTGCATAGCCTAAATAAGAAAGACAGCGTGTGGCTACAACAAAGAGATGCAGCAAGAACTCGGTACCAGTGAGATGAATAGCATCAGCTTCTCAGCCACTCTTCCCCATGTCTGTTTTCAACAGCTTTTTACCTCTTCCCTGCTCTTCATGCTCACCATCCCTGAAGGCACAGGGCGAGTGGCCATTCCCAGCACAGATGCTGTGCTGTGTGTATTAGCTGGCAGGGACCGCTGTTGATGATGACACAGCTAGAACCTCACCCCTCCATGATTAAAAGCAGGATTAGGAGAAGATTCTGATGATGAAAGTGGTTGTAATGAGTTTGTTGAAGTTCCATGTTCATCTCAATAAAAAATACAGTGAGCAAAATAAACAAAAAGTGTAATGAAGGTAGATGCTGGATGCAGTACCTATGGTGCTACAAAAATAATAAGAGATGAAAATTAATAATGGACTAGATTGCCTCCTTCAACAGGAAAAGAGCTTAAAACAATGTGTATTTTTGTGCCCCCACCCCCAAGGCTTACATCTCCAGTGGAGAGTCAGCTTAAGAGGTAGCTTCAAACTTGCTAGCTCAGCTGCTTTCTCTATGAAATTCACCCAGCCAGTCACCTACACCAGGGGTGGGCAAACTTTTTGACCCGAGGGCTACATCGGGGTGGGGAAATTGCTTGCAGGGCCATGACTGTAGGGCTGGGGCAGGGGGTTGGGGTGTGGGGTGTGGGAGGGGGTGCTGTGTGCAGGAAGGGGCTCAGGGCAAGGGGTTGGGGCACAGGAGGGGTGTGGGGTGTACGAGGGGGATCAGGGAAGGGGTTGGGATGCAGGAGGGGTGCATAGTGCGGGAGAGGGCTCAGGGCAGTGGTGCAGGGAGGGGTGCAAGGTGCGGCAGGGGACTCAGGGTAGGGGGTTGGGGTACAGGAGGGGTTCAGGGTGCAGCAGGGGGCTCAGGGTAGGGGGTTGGGGTACAGGAGGGGTGGAGGGTGTGGCAGGGGGCTCAGGGCAGGGAGTTGGGATGCAGGAAGGGTTCGGGGTGTGGGCTCCGGCCCAGCGCTGCTTACCTGGAGCGACTCCGGGGTGGCAGCGGCACGCAGCAAGGCCAAGGCAGGCTCCCTACCTGCCTGCCCTGGCCTTGGCCCCGGGAAGCAGCCTGCACCATGTCCCTGCCACCCCTGGGGGAGGGGGGCAGAGAGCTCTGCGTGCCCGTGGGTACCTTCCCCGAAGCTCCCATTGGCTGCAGTTCCCCGTTCCTGGCCAATGGGAGCTTCGGGGGAGGTACCCACAGGCAAGAGCAGCATGCAGAGCCCTCTGATCCCCCTCCCCCAGGGACGTGGTGCCGGCCGCTTCCTGGAGCGTAGCGGGACCCACAGCACCACGGGGGTGGCAAATCCATGGGCCGGATCCAAAGCCCTGATGGGCTGGATCTGGCCCACGGGCCATAGTTTGCCCACCCCTGACCTACACCCGCACCAAGCCATGTTCCATCTCTATCAACACAAAGCCAGACAGCAAATCAACTGAAAATTACATACATAATGTGTGCGAATTCACACTTCCTACCCTTGAAGTCACGCAACTCATAGATATCAGCCATGATGTCAGAAAAGGGAACCATATTATTCTTTTCTGTCCCGTGGGTGAATAAAATAACCAAAATAATAACTTTACAAAACATCCTGCATTGTAAGTGCTCCCAAACTCTTGCCACACCACCTACATATGGGTTCAATTGTTTACCACTGTCTCGGAGGTGGAACTCAGCAACATTTCGTGTCAGCAACACTATCCAACAAGACTATTGATTTTTCTTCTTCAGAATGATTATATAATGATGTATATGGATCATAGCCCTTGACAGGGGCGGCTCTGACGATTCTGCCGCCCCAGGCAGTCGCCGCGGCCACGTCCCCGACGCCGGGCGACGTTGCGGGGCCCCGCCCCCAACGTAAGCACTCTGAGTCCCGTGGCGGCAAGGTAAAAGCGGCGGACTTGCCGCCCCATTGCCACCATGCAGGCGAGAATGGGGCAGCAGTCCGAGTCTCGCGGCGGCAATTTGGCGGCGGGAAGAGTGGTGGACCTGCCACCGAATTGCCGCCGTGGGACTCGGACTGCCACTCCATTCTCGATGCCGCCCCAAGCACCAGCTTGGAAAGCTGGTGCCTGGAGCCGTCCCCGGCCCTTGAAACAATCAGTTGCAAATTCAAAATTAAACTTTAAATTGTGGTTCTGCACCAAAAAGTGACTATGAAAATCCCACCTTTGTGCCCAATAGGTCTGCTCTCCATGTGTTGTTAGAATCATCTCTTCTAGGAACAAAAATTAACTTACTTTTTTTATTCCAGTTAGCCCTGCAGAACCAACAGCACTCTGGGAGAATGAAATAGATTCCCTTTGGATCTCACAACATCAGAATTGTTAATTAAGGCTTCAGTCCAGCAAATCACTTAAGCACATATTGGATTGGGGGCTACCTTGAACCCTGGCTCCTGGCTTGCCCTAGGTTACAGTGGGTTTGTAGGGGTGAAATGGTGGGCATGATATAAAGTCAATGAGTTTGGACAGTTGTAACTCAGAGAAGAGTATGAAGAGAGTTGTTATTATTAGTAATTATTTCTGAGCAGCCAAAGGTATGGTAGGTTCATCATGGAAAGTGTAAGGATGCAGATCCACCCTTAAAAACTTGCAATGGAAGGCCCCAATCCTGCAAATACTTATTTATGTGCTTAACTTTACTACTGTTTTTAGCTCAACCGAAATCACTGGGACTGCACACAGTAGTCAAGTTAAGCACATGAGTAAGTGTTTGCAGGATTTGAGGTCCAAATTTGACACAAGCGAGGCAACACAAAGAAATGAAAAACAAGGGTCACAATGAGCTAACACAGTCATTCAGAAAGGCATGAACACATCTTGATGGTTCTGTTGTTTTATTTTGCTTCCTTCACATAGGGGATGAGGCCAGAAGTGAGTTTTTAGACAGGAGTTGAATGAGGTGAGACAGGTAGTTTGGACAAAGAGGTTTAGGGAGGGTTCTCCATATGTAGGGGACAGCATGGAAGAAAGCATGGAGGAAGGGAGATATGAGGGAGGACATGAAGCCTGGAATTCTATTTGGAACAGAGGGATCGGGGAGGAACAGGGAAGGAAACAATGGGTATGTCTCTCTCTATATTTTAAAGGTCTAGTTTATACCAATGCCTGCTCCTTGTTTATTGTTCTGACAATGCAGGGGTAGTGGGCTCACCTCTTCTTATGACATTAACCTCACCCTTCTTTTCTCTTGTCTGCAACATGTACATCTCAGTGTGTTCCCTTAGCGTATGTCTACACTGCAATTTAAGCCCAGGGTTAGTAGAATTTAAATTGGCAGATCCTGGGTTTGTTAACCTATAACTCATTTGTAATCCCAGATTAGGAATTATTGAACCCTGGGTCCCAATTTGGGCTCCAGTGTCTACACTGCATTATGCAAGTTTGAGTCCAACCACCCATATCCCAGCCTTCCTACCACTCTCCCAAAATGTGGCTGCTCTAGCTCTGTGTCTGTGGTGCAGGGTGGGAAAACTTTACCATCCACCAAATTTGACAGTCCAGAGGACAAATAAAGTTGACCTTTGAGATTATCGGATACTTTTGGCAGACTCCCAGAGCACAAATCTAGTGGGGCTGTGTCTACACGGCAAAGCAATAGGTCTGAACCCTGGTCCTGGCTTGACTCAGGCTTGGACCTCCACCCCCGTGGGGTCCTGGGACCATTGATCTGAGGCCTGGATTAGTGTGAGTTATGTGTAGACAGAAGGGGTGTGTGTGTAAGGTTTGTGTCTGAGTTTGAACCCTAGGCTTATGCTGCAGTGTAGACATGCCCCTACTTCTCTGTTCCTCTGCTAGGTATTTCTGCCTATCCAGGCAGTCAAAGATTGTCCTGCCAACCACTGGAACTAAATCCCCACCCCTTTGCTCTCTCCCTCCATTTCTCATGAATGCTACAAGATTTTTATAATGCCCTGCAGATGTCAACACTCTTTTGCAACTGGCAAAAAGTCAGAGATGTTGAACCTGTGAAGAGGCAAAAAAACCAAATCCCTTCCCCTTTTACAGTTTGCAAACACCTCTCTCTTTCTCTGATCTTGAGTCCTGAGGTTTTCTTTGCTGTGGTTAACTTGCAGTTTGAAAATGTTTCAGTTGTCATCTTGCATTGTGGTGCATCACATGGTTCCTCAGCCACAAAAAGGCCTAGTAATTTGGTTCCATCCTGTCACTGATTTTGATGTGTCTGATGCAGCTGGATGTGGGCATGTCACAGGTTCCAACATGATCATTAACAGTAAAACAAGTGTCAAGAAGAAAACACGATTGTCTCAGAATTAGTTTTAAACCAATCAGACACTGAAGAATGGCACAGTTCTCAGATATGTATTCACACAGGAAAGGGTTTGTTAAAGTGGAGTTAAAGTTTTAAAGATGTAACAACTATTTAAGAAATATTTTAAAAAATAATCTTGGGAGGCTGAAAATGTATCCATGTGCTGTATCTTGGCTTATATTTAGACTGTAAGCTTTTGGGAGAAGAGACTGTCTTTTGGTTCTGTGTTTGTACAGCATCTAGCACAGTGGGGTCCTGGTCGATGACTAGGACTCCTGGGCATTGCTGCAATACAAATAATAAATAAACATGAAGTTCAGGTAAAAGGTGTTTAAAAGCCCAAATGTTTATGGCAAGATAGCTATCTCCCCATCCCCCTGTTCATCAGAGCAGAAGGTTACAATCTGTTATGATTTATAAAAGCCAGTTCACACTCACGACCTGCTTTTTCTGGAGAGCAGTTTGGGATGCTCTAGTCTTTTCTTCTTTACAAGGTTGCATAAGGACAAGTGGGGAGGAGGCAGCAAGGTAGGCCTGGGGCTAGAACAGGATCTGTCAGTGTTTAGGCTCTTTACACAGAGCACTGAGGGTTATTTAGGTTTACCTGCCTTTGAATAATAAGCACATCTGATTTATAGTTTCTAATCTTCTATTCTCACTCTCTGTCTTCCATCCCTTCATTGGTAGGGCAGTACAATACCTTTTGCCCCCCAGCACAATCCCGGTTGGGTTTTGTTAAAGGTACAATGGCAAATCCCTGCTCCTAAAGCAGCTTGTTCAGATTATGAAAGAGCCTTTGCTAAGATAAATAGGCAAACAAGTATATTGTAGTCTATTCATTTTAAAATCACAGATGAAAGGAAAATAAAAACGACATAAAGAACAACTAGCCTGAATTAATCTAAACTGTTCTGTGCTCTAATGGAGCCAAGTAGTTTCCACTGGAATTGTTGACTGTTATGGAGCATTGATTTATAATACAGAGTCAGGTTGGTGGTCTGATCCCAATCTTAGGAAGCAGAAGTTACGTGCCATTAGGCCAGTATTAATCATGTTGTAATGATGAGGTTCAGCTGGGAAAGAAGCAGCAAAGATCCACATGTCTCAAGAGTGGTTTCAGTTAGTCCATGGAGTGAATGACATTGGTGTGTGCAGATTATTTACGTGCACTGAAGGAATGTATGTAGAGCTGCCATTTGAATTTCAGTGGAATCGCAGTGAAAAATCGTTCCTGAGGTATATGTCACTCTGACTCTTCCCAGCAAAAGTGTGAAGAATGCTTGTTCTTATAGGATTTAATTGGGGGCATTAAATTCTTTCTACCCTCTGACACTTTATACTTGGAACAGAAAATCTCAGCTTCGCACAATGGAATGCCCTGAATGAAATAAATCAGGCATTTCTATGGCTCTGAGGTCCCAATGTGATTGCTAGCCAGAGCTAATCAGGGGCAATGATAATAGCATCCATTAACAGACTAAGGAGAAGAGACAACAAATTGTCTGACATTCTATGAGGTTGACTGTTGCCCCATTGCAGCTGGTGTATTCAAAGACAATATCCTGTTTACATTAGAGAGGAGCCCCAATCAAAACCCTGGATTCAAACTTAAACTTTGGGGAAGACTGGACTTGGAATCAAATTCAAACACAGCAGCTTGGGCCTATCTCTACAGCAAGCCTCTTTCTAAAAAGAGATCGAAAATGCCTTATTTCTAAATAGGTGGTGAGCGAATCATATAAAAAACTTTCCACAAATATTTGTTTAAATATTTATACATGAGTTGGCTTCATCCACATTCATGTCCCGTTTGTATTTGCTAAATGGAAAGCAATCACATTTTAGGGCTTGTTTATGCACATACTTTGAGCACATACTTAATTAAATCAGTGTGGAACATGATTTTGTGAAATCAGTGAAAACTCCTTGCCTGGCACTCTTTTTAGAACTGAGTGCCTTATTTCAGTTTAGCTTAAACCATGTAAAAAACCCCCAATTTAATCTAAATTGACACTCTTACGAGAATATAAGGATGTTCACAGAAGGTGTCTATACCAATTTACCTAAATTAGATTCTAAAGTGATGTAGTTAAATCAGTTCAACCTTTCTGTTTAGACAAGCCCTTTGTGGAATAGATGTTCATTAAAAGCATTCATAGAAAAGAACATGAGAAAATTGTACATGTGAGAATTCATGCCAGTAGTGCTTCCATGCTCACTCAGTCAGGAAACAGAAACAATACCAACAGCTAGATCCACAAAGGGGATTTAAGGGTTGTCCACACTTAAAACGCTACGGTGACAAAGCTGTGCCACTGTAGTGCTTCAGAGTAGACACTACCTTTGCCAAAGGGAGGGATTCTTCTGTCAGCATAGGTAATCCACCTCCCCGAGAGGTAGTAGCTAGGTTGACAGAAGAATTCATCCATCAACCTAGTGCTGTCTACTTAGGTCAATTTAACTACGTCACCTTGCTGCCTAATGTAATCCACAGCCCTGAGTTATACAATGCAAGGGAAGAGTTAGGCGCCTAAGAATGGGTCCAAAAAAGCCAGCAAACTGAGCTGTAAGCCACCTAAGCTAGCCCATTGGAAATATGGAGGAGAGGGATGTGGGAACAGGCCATCCCCAAAAAAGATTTAGGTGCCCAATTCTGGGTTGGAGGGAGGCACCTATCTCTGCTTGGGATGCACAGCTATGAACAACTGGAGTTGAGTGACTAAGCCCTTTCTCACCAACCCCCCCCACAAAAAAAACCCTGAGCCGGTAGTGTCATTATAACCTTTATCTCAGTTATTAGAGCTCTCATCCCGGAGTGGGAGCTCCACCTGAGTATAAGCCTGCTAGGGATCCTGGGTATATACTTGGATGAAGGGTTGCCAGGTATCCGGTTTTCAACCAGAACACCCAGTCAAAAAGGGACCCTGTCAGCTCCTGTCAGCACCGCTGACCGGGCAATTAAAAGTCCAGTCAGTCCACGCTGCCCCCATCCCAAGTTCTGCCTCCACAGCTTCCATTGGCTGGGAACCGCAGCCAATGGGAGCTGGAGGGGCGGTGCCTACAGATGGGGCAACATGCAGAGTCGCCTGGCTGTGCCTCTGCATAGGAGCCAGAGGGGGGAAATGCCACTGCTTCCGGGAGCTGCTTGAGGCAAGTGCCACCTGGAGCCTGCACCCCTGAGCCCTTTCCATGCCCCAATCCCCTGCCCCAGCCCTGATCCCCCTCCTGTCCTCCAAACCCCTTGGTACAATCACGGAGCACCCTCCTGCCCCCAAACCCTCATCCCCAGCCCCACTCTAGAGTCTGCACTCTGCACATTGGAGCCCTCACACACCCCCTTCACCCCAACCCCCTGCCTCAGCCTGGAGTCCCCTCCCTTACTCCAAACCCCTCAGCTCCACTCCCCAGCCCAGAGCCCCCTCCTCCACCCCAAACCCCTCATCCCAAGCCAGAGCCCTCACCCCCTTCTGCATCCCAACCCACTGTCTCAGCCCAGAGTCCCCTCCAGCACCTGAATTCCTCATTTCTGGCCCCACCCCAGAGCCCTCACCCCCTCCCGCAAGCCAACTCCCTGAGTCAGCCCGGTGAAAATGAGCGAGTGAGTGAGAGCAGTGAACGTGAGCAACAGAGGAAGGAGGGATGGAGTGAGCAGGGGGCAGGGCCTCGGAGAAGGGGTGGGGCCTCAGAGGAGGGGTGGGGCAGGGGGCAGGGCAAGGGTGTTCGGTTTTGTGCGAATAGAAAGTTGGCAACCCTACTTGGATGGCTAGCCTGCACCTATGCCACCACATTTAACTACTATTGTTACCCATGCTAGCTAGATTAAAGATAGCACGGGTATGCCTGCTCATGCTACAGTCACACCTTTCCTTGCTGTGTAGACATACCCTAACACAAATCTTGAGTGGTGTATAACGAATACTCACACAGGGGCTGTTTGTGATCCATCCACAAAGTTGAAAACAGTTGAATAAATAATTTTGAATAATTAGTAAATTCAAGGACATCATTATTTGGTTGTAGATGTTCTGTGAGCAGAAAAAGAAGCTAAATCCATCAGACAAATTAGTCATAATTAAAAACTGATTCTGTTCTAATCTAGATTCAGAAGAATCTGATTGGTCTATAAAGTGAGAAAGACTAGTAAATTCAGAGTTTGGTGCTTGTCATTTTCTTTAACTGTGTGAAAAGGCTTGTGGCTGATTTACCAAGAGGTGATGTTGAGATGAATGTGATTCTCTATGAAATAGGAGGACAGCAAAAGAGGTGGGTCTAGGTAGTCAGTGAAGAACCGCATCGTTCGTCTTCACCTTAGCATGATAGGAAACAAAGGTGGCAAGTGGACACAACTAAGATTCTTTAACACTTTAGTCTCATATTGTATTACTGAAAATCTTTGTTAATAAATGAGGAAATGGTTATATGCAGTTTTATTGGCAATAAACCTAGTGTCTGAAGACAATTTTCCCTTTTATTTTTACAGACTACAAATACGTCTACATTCTTGTTACTGAAGACGTAAAACATAGATACAAACATTTGAAAGCTATTAGGATCATTTAGAGAACTAATCTGGCTCTGCTTTGAACCCCATTAAAATGGATTAGATTATATCAACTGCAATTGGAGTGATAGAGTAGAAAAATGGCATAAGAAAGAGGATGCCTCTGAAACCAGGACAGCTAGCAGGAATGAGAAGCTGGGATGAATGAAGAGGAACGCACATTTTTTTTTTGGTCCTCTCCATGGGCATTTTGCCATTTCATTCTGGCTAGCACGTCACAGCTAATTATGACGATGAAATCATTCCCACGTCTCGAGGTAACTATTCACAGCTTTTCACCACTCCACTACATTGCTCATGAATGTTCCAAGATACCCTAATGCCCTGAAGATGTCAAAGCCTGCCTGTTAGGCTGCAGTGATAACAAAAACAGTCAAAAGGCACAGAGCTATACTTCTTCCCTATATTTAGCGTGTAGGTGTCTGATTTGACATCCTCTTTGTTGGAATATGAGTCATGGGCCTGAAGTTTTCTTTGCTGTTCTCTGAAGATGAAGGCAATTTTCAAGGTGCTCTTACATAAAGGCATTCTCTAGTATTGTGTAAGTTTAAGACTGGGAGCAAAGAATTCCTGAAATTTAATCTTGGCTCCCCTATGGATTCCCTCTGGATATATCTACACTGCAATGTAAGCCTGGGTTAGTGGGCCTTGAATCAGCTGACCCTGCGTTAGAGAACTCAGGGCTTGAGCATCTCCACTGATCATGCTATGCTAGGTTAACATTTCCCCTAACTTGGGTCTCTGTCATCCACATTGCAGCGTGCAGACCTGAGTCAAACTAATCATATCTTAGACTCCTAGTACCCACCTGTTGTAGGAGCAGCAGTGATCTGTATGCTGTATAACATGTATGTTCAAAAGGTCAGTTACACCTTCCCCCACCCCCTTTGTCTCCACTCCCTCTGTGAAGTGGCTTTCCCCCAGCCCCTCCCTCCTGGAATGCTTGTGGGATGAATGGGATGCTTGAGCAGCTGGAAGATTGGAAGAGCTCCCAGGTAGACAAGGCGTCTGGAACCCCGATTAGGCTGCGCTCACACACCCAATGCATGGACACTGCCCGAGGTGGAGTGTGACCAACCAGATGCGGCCAAGTCATCTCTAGTCGCAGGCCCTGAGGAGCAGGTCCTTAAAAGGGGAAGGGGCCATGTGCTCAGGAGTGAACTCACAAGATTGTACCTCCCGAGAAGGCCCTTCGCCCGGACCGCCTGGCCAGCGGTTCGCCGCGTTACATTCCATCGTGCCTCAGGAAGACTGACCTTCATCACACCATCCATCGCTGCGCTTTGGGACACTTACCTTGAATGACCCTGACATCTCCAGTGCTGTGCCTGTCCTGGGAGCGTGAGTATGCAAGTGTGAGTGTGACCCTCTGCCCCCTTCTTTTGAGCTCAGCTATCAGTATAATAAACGTGCTGCTTTCTGCCAAACTCTGGTGGGTCATTAGTCCTCCCTAAGCTTACTAGCAGACCCAGTTTTGGGTAACACTACCTGAAATGTGCCTACTTTAGCCCTTTGAGTGTGGTGCACTGTGGAAAAACTTGTCCATCCATCATGAACATTACAGTCAGTTTGAACAACCACCAACACATCCTGCCCAGCAGTCATTTTGGTCTGTGCGCTCCCAGCTACTGGAGCCAGCTATATGGAGGAGACACTTTCTGAAGAACTTCTCTTGCTCGCACTTTTCACTCCTGTGTCAGGAAACAGGCAGAGCTTCCGTGAGGTGCTGGCAGACATTTCAGTGGCATTTTCTCACCCAACAAGGCACCTGACACAGCTTATGATGGAGGAGGAGTACCCAGGCATGGCAGATGAACTGGCTGATGCTTCTCAGTACGCTTGGTACATATTCTAATGCCCCCTATATAGACTGGTGTTCTGGAGCAGGACCACAAGCAAATACTGGTGGGATCACATCATCATGCAGACCTGGGATGACCAGCAGTATGTCCTAAACTTTCACTTGAAGAAAGCTACATTTCTGGAGCTTTGTGAGCAGTTTGCTCTGACCTTCCAGCATAAAGACACATGGATGGGGCAACCCCTGCCCATCCAGAAGAGGGTTGCTATCGCTGTCTGGAAGCTGGCTACCCCAGACGGCTACTGGTCCATTGTAAATCAGTTTTGTGTTGGAAAGTCAATGGTGAGTAAAGTGATTATTGAGGTTTCTGAGACAATCAGGTTGGGACTCATGTGCCCATAGTTTGCCCTCCTCAAGGAGCACATAAATCTCAAAGGGTGCTACTCCATTGTTATGCAGGTCCTTGTGGACCAAAGAGGATGATTTATAAATTTCAGTGTGGGTGTACTGGGAAAATTCATGATGTTTTCCACCAATCAGGAGTCTACATTCATGGACAGACTGGAACACTATTCCTGTTACCCAAAATTGGGCCAGCTAGTAAGCTTAGGGAGGATTAATGACCCACCAGAGTTTGGCAGAAAGCAGCACGTTTATTACACTGATATCTAAGCTGCAAAGAAGGGGGGGCGGGTCACACTCACACTCGGATACTCACGCTCCCAGGACAGGCACAGCACTGGAGATGTCAGGATCTTTCAAGGTAAGTGTCCCACAGCACAGCAATGGATGGTGTTATGAAGGTAAATCTTCCCGAGGCACGATGGAATGCAACACAGCGGACCACTGGCCAGGTGGTCCGGGCGAAGGGCCTTCATGGGAGGTACAAGCTTGTGAGCCCTGAGCACATGGCCCCTTCCCCTTTTAAGGGCCAGCTCCTCAGGGCCTGCGACTAGAGATGACTTGGCCGCATCTGGTTGGTCACACGGGCAGTGTCCATGCATTGGGTGTGTGATCGCTGCCTGATTAGAGTCCCAGACACCCTGTTTACCTGGGAGCTCTTCTGATCTTCCAGTGGTCTAACAGCCCATTCATCCTACAAGCATTCCAGGAGGGCGGGGAGGGGGAAAGCCACTTCACAGGTATTCAAAGAGTGAGAGGTAACAAAGGGTGTGTGTGTGTGTGGAGTGAACAGACCTTTGGAGTAACAAGTTATACATAGCATACAGATCACTGCTGCTCCTACATCAATTCCTAGCAAATGACGTTCTCATACATGGAGTTACTGTCCCCACTGTTATTCTGGGGAACCTTACATACCTCCTTTTGCCTTGGCTTTTGAAACCATACCCCGATTTCAGAGGCCCTTGCAAAAGACAGTTCAATTACACTCTCAGCAGGTGTAGAATGGTTGCTGTATGTGCTTTTGGCTGATTAAAATCCCATTGGAGAGGTGTACAGACTCATTCGGATGCCAGTGTCATCAGTGCTGATTACAATACTGTGGCTTGCTGTGCTCTTCACAACCTTTGTGAAGCCAGAGGTGAGCCATTTCCCCCTGAATGGACCTATGACCGCAAGAGGCTGCTGAATCGGTACACTCAGCCAGAAAGTGCAGCTACCACTGCGGGAGCTGGATGCACCCGGGCAACAGAAGTCAGGGATACTTTGTCCTGTCACATTATGGACTTGAATGGTCCCAGGGAAATAGTACCTTTATTAATATGCTTGTAGGGGGTGGGTATGGGGACTCATTGATTGTGGGAAGGGGTGTGGAATTGTAGGGCCATACAGTGTACTTATAAATAACATGACCACTTATGAAATGGGGAGGGGGGTTCCTCACAGAATGGATGATGTAAGGATGTAATTGCTCTAGATAACTATACTGAGGAATAGTCTTTGCATAGTATCAGAGGGGTAGCCGTGTTAGTCTGGATCTGTAGAAGCGACAAAGGGTCCTGTGGCACCTTATAGACTAACAGAGGTATTGAAGCATAAGCTTTCGTGGGTGAATACCCACTTCTTCGGATGCAAGCAGTGGACAAGCATACTTATTCCTAATTGTCACTGATCACGTGTTTACCTTTATTATTTTGAATCCACGTCGTATGATGTGAAAAGTGATAGAAACATTCCTGATGAAATTAAAAAAATATTTATAAACCTGTATTAGAAAAGTACAACATTCACCCATTCCCAGGCAGGCCAGCTGCCGTTGCCACACCAACATACTAGTAACAATAGAACCTTACAGGGGAAAAAACCCAACAACAATGAAAACAACATACATGAACTAGTGCAAACAGT
Source organism: Chelydra serpentina (assembly GCA_037349315.1). NCBI lineage: Eukaryota > Metazoa > Chordata > Testudines > Chelydridae > Chelydra > Chelydra serpentina. The sequence continues at coordinate 55,953,020 of JBAIAC010000010.1, forward strand.
GAAACCATGTACAAGACAGAAGCCCCCTACCCTGGCATGTCCACTGGGCACTTGTTCTCCTTTTCTTTCTTTCTTTCTTTCTTTCTTTCTTTCTTTCTTTCTTTCTTTCTTTCTTTCTTTCTTTCTTTCTTTCCCATGCATGTGGTGCTGTAGGAGGGAGGTGGAGGCATTTGTAGGGTAGGGTGGCCAAATGGAGGGCTGCATGGGGCCAAGGTTGCCCTGATCAGCCGATCATGGGGCCTGATTGCATGGGCCACCCTGCCATGGAGTCTTCCAAACTGCATTTGGACTGCAGCACAAGGTTGTGCGCAGGGGATTCAGGCTGCGGTGTGGGTGGTGCAGGAACAGGAGCCACTGTTCTCACAGTCACTAGTGATATCAACTGCTCAGACAGTTCTCTCTGCTGAGCTCTGGCCTCCTCCCTTAGCCTCTGTTCCTCTTCCAGGAACTGCATAGCAAGCATCTTCTCCTGCCATCAAGCTGTGCAGCCAGCCTGAGCCTTTCCTCTTGCCATGTCTTTCCTCTAGCCACACGTCTCTTTGGTCCTGGATTTGCTTGTAGGCCTTGTCCAGAACCTCAAACATAAAGTCATCAGGTTTGCTTCCTCTTGGAACTGCCAGTGAAGTTACAATGAGCCGGGCTTGTGCTGCACTTTGGGCGAGCTGTGGCGGTACTGCAGCCAGTAGAGGTTGTGGGCCCTGGAAAACAAAGAGCTCGGTGCAGGAGCACAGAAAAAAATCCTTGTGGCATTTCAAGGACATAAAATGTTACTTTTACAACCTGAACCTCAGACCACAGAAGGTCCCTGGACGCAGCTTGGTTAAGCGCAGTGAATGAATTGAAGAATTTTAAAAGTTAAAATTTTGATTTTAGAAAATTGAAAAACTACGTGGGTTTGGAGGGAGGGGGGCACTGCCATCAGTGGCTGTGCTGCAAAAGGTTTTTCTATCATTTCAGGCCTTCCACCTTGTGGAGGACATAACAGTTCTCGCGTGTAGCCTGACTGGCAAAGGGAGATGTTATTCCAAGCTGCTGGTGGGAAACCTGCGGTGTATGCAACAGAAGTATTCAAATGTATAGTGAACGAATAGCACATCTGTGAGTGGTATGGGCTAATCAGCTACTGAGCTGACGCTGGAAAATACTCTCTTCCCTGCAATGTGACTACCTATCTGGAGTTTCTGCTTCAAGGAAAGTTTGAAACTATCAGCACCCAGGATTAGGTCAGAATTCATGATGGAATCAACAGGATGCTATGTTCGTTTCCACATAGCTTAGCCTGTTATGGCTGCATGCAAACACACACAAATCCACAGCCTTCCTCCTCCCCACCCCGGCACATTTCTGGACAACATTTCAAGCCACATTCATATTTGGGACAAATGATTTTTTGTCACCTATGGACTGCATGGACTACCTCTAACTGAAATGGACTCGATTTGTGAATGGAACACATTGCCCCAGCCCAGACACACACACAGCTCACTGTTTCCAGGTAGCTCAATAGACGTAGAACGGTTACAGAGAGGCATACTTAGAGGCATGGCAATGAAAGGTTATTATTTTTAAGAAACAGGAATGGCCCAACACAAATCTGTGCTTTTCCAGTAAAAATACCCTTGAAAGGTGTTCTTTACTGTTTGCATGTCCCAGTCACCACTTTGAACCCCAGGTGTTTGTGTGTGGAGTAGCCACACTGCTGGAATACAGTCCGCCATTAGCGGATACACACTGCTAGCTGTGGCTTCTCATAACTTTTGCATAGTTCATAGAGCAGAAATCCCCCTCAGTCCTGTATTAATAAACGTTAAAATGGAGCCAGAAACTTACTGGACTTAGGGGTGGCTTCTGTTCCACCGGTGATAGCTGCAGGCTACGCAGCAGGCTGTTCCTGTGGGGATGCATCAGCTCCTCTGTGTATGGCCCCAGAATGTGTTGCTGTTGCTCCTGCTCCAAAGCCTGCTCTGAAACCAGTTTCAGCAACAGAGAGACTTCATTGTCCCTCCTGCTGCCAGCTCCCATCAGTCCCTGTGCTGGATTCTGGGGCCAGCAGAGCACCACCCTGCCTGACCAGTTCATCATGTACCATGGTTGTCTCTGGGCTGGGCACAGTGTCCAGCACCCGGTAAAATTCCTTGTAAAATAGGCATGATGCCAGCGAATTGCCCAAGGAGCAGTTCTGGTCCCTGTTTTTCCGGTATTTATTCTTGAGATGCTGAATCTGCTCCTTGCACTGGTCACCAGTCCGGTACATTTCTGAGGCCAGCATCTGCTGTCCGTCTGCACACTGGAGAGGGATAGCCAGAACATGGTCTGTGTCCTTCACATACCAGCAGTCTGCTTCCCTCTTCTCAGGAGATAAATCCTTCTGCAAGGCACTGAGGTCCTGTGGCATGTAAGATGGGATGGTATGAGGATGTCTGACCAACCTCAACATATAGAGCAGTGGTGGGCAACCTGCGGCCCACGCTGCTTCCCGCAGCTCCCATTGGCCAGGAATGGTGAACCATGGCTACTGGGAACTGCGGGGAGCCATGCAAATGTAAACTAATTGGCGACCTGCCGGCAGATTACCCTGACAGGCCTTGTGTGGCCTGCGGGCCACAGGTTGCCCACCACTGATCTAGAGGGTTGAGTCTGGTAGGAGTGACTACCACACGTGCAGTTGGGTTTGGATTATTACCTGAACCATTTATTCAGCTGTACAGTTCAGGTCTATCATGTCATAGGTGCTGCTGATGTGTCTGATGCATCGGCATGGGGACATGTCACAGCACTGGGTTTACTGGGGGAGAGGGAAGAGTGTGAAGATGTCATGGAATCAGCTGCAATATAACGAGTATTACACAATGTTCTCAAAACCAAAATGAACAAATCTCTCATTGAAGAATGCTGCAGAGTTTTTTTATTTGTCATATATTAAGATTTTGACACTTACAGATGAAAGTGCTTATTACCAGGAATGCTGTGCCAAAACAATAAGGACAGAAGGTTCTTCTGTTTAATAAAGCCCCTGAGAGTCTAGTGAGGGAAGACTTGTTTGACAGAACCATATTACACACCCCTGCTTTAGATCCATGGCCTGTTTTTACTTGCGCAGTTTAGGATTCTTGAGTCTTTCAGGTTTTTATTTAGTAAGGTTACATAAGGAGAGGCGTGGGGGTGGAGGGGAAGTTGTACATTGTATTGGCAGCAGAACAACAGGATATTCCAAAGTTCAGATGCTTAACAACAGAGCAGTAAGGGTTAGTTAGGGTTAATTGTCTTAGGATAATAAGCAAGTATGATTTATGGGAGTAAGGCCCTGTCTCTCTCCCATTGATTTCGATGGGTGCGAACCCTTAGGGAATGTCTACACTGCAGTAAAATACTCATGGCTGGCCTGTGTCAGCTGACTCAGTCCCGGGGGGCTCAGACTGCGGGAGCTATAAAGTTGCAGCGTAGACGTCCAAGCTTGGGCTGGAGCCTGGATTCTGGGACCTTCCTCCCTTATGGGAGGAAGACATCTGGACATCTGGACATCTCCACTGCAATGTTATCGCCCCCCAGCCTGAGCCCCATGACCCTGAGTTAGCTGACACAGGCCGGCCGCAGGCATTTTATTGCAGGGTAGACACACCCATAGTGTCTCATTTTGATACCTTACGTGGCAGCACAGCACGCCACTGGGACAGTCTCATTCAGTTTTGTTAACGGTGGAGAAACAACACCCTAATCATCAAACAAATTCTGCAAACTTAACAAAGAGGCCTTTGCCTAAGGAAAACAAAATTAGGAATAATGTGACCAAATCAAGCACAAGGACGTTTAGGATGATTAATCAAGGCAAATTTCTTAATAGTGAAATCTATTGCACTATAGGATATTCTCCAAAGGGAAGTGGAAGCTTTATTATTACAATAATTTAAAATTGAACTGGACACAGCACTCGAGACCATACTTTAGGGAACAATCTTGCATTGTCAGAGGAAGATCTGAATGACCTGATAATGGAGGTGTAGTTTCATTCCAATTTCTAGGATTTTGTTAAAATCTGACTGTGGTCTTTTCATGTTAAAAGTAAAGTAGGAGATTTTTTCCCCAGCGATTAGTAAATTTGCTGGAAAATGTGTTTTGGGGGGCACTGAAACTATTTGTGAATTCAGGTCAAACTCAGCAAATAGTTTCAGCAGAAAAAAATAACGAAAAAAATCGGAATGTCAAAATGTTTTCTTTTGACTTTTTAAAAAATGAACTGTTTCGACATTTCCTTTCAAAAATGTCATTTCAAATCAAGATTCAAAACATTTCATTTGACCCAAACAAAATGTTTTGGGTTTTTACTTTGACAAGAAAAAATGAAAAAATTCAGTTTCAATTTTTTCCCTGGAATTTTCGGTTTGGCCACTGAACTGAAAACACCAGTTATTCTCTCAGCTCTAGTAAAAAGTCATCACATGGAAAATAAATAATATCCTGTGACAAGAACAACCAGAATTCCAGAATTGAACTGCTCTCTTCAGTTTGACTACTGGAAACCATTTACCAGCAATGATAGAATATGCAGTGCATTGGGTAACCAGTTTGATCTGAATGAACAAATATTGATGAGTCTACATGTCAAAGAAATGCTCCTTATATGGTTTGAGATGGCAGTGCACAGTTCTCGGATATCATGATGATAGACATTTTTAAAATGTTCAGATTGTGAGAAGCACTTTTTTCCCTCCACAAAACAAAACACATTTTATAAACTTAAAAACAAACCTCAAACAACCTCATTAAAATGGAAGGGCCTGCATTAATTGAGACTTTCTGCAGCCTCTGGTTCTGTTAATGTCTAAAGCAGGAAATGAGGATGTAGGTTAGATAAAAAGTGATAACTTTTGTGCAAATATTTTAATTGAAATTTTGAAAATTCAAATATATTTGATCATCTGTAGTACTGAAAACTCCATCCAATACCAAGAGATCTCATTTGTGGCATTGCATTGAGCTGACGTTGTGACACATTTTAAATGTAATGTTCTAGAAGCCCCACATGGGAACCTTCCCCACTCCACTATTTAGAGCTTTAAGTGTGTGCACGTGTGTGTCTGAGTCGAGAAAGAGAGGGATTCTGCCATCTACCTTCCCCAGGTAGCCAGAGAGTCTCTTAATGACTGAAATTGGAAAACATCAAGGGTGGAGCTTGACAGTCAATTGAACACTGCATTTGCAGGCATGCTTTCATCCCACCCAGCTAGGGCAGGAGCAGGAGGTGATGAATTGTCATAACATCCCTTAGGTGAAAAATTGAAAGTTCAGAGTTTTGGAAAGGTGCAAAAAGGAACTAAACTTAGATCTGAACAAACAGTTTAGACAAGTAAAGCTGGTCTGTAAAGCTGGAAGTTTCCCTTATTTTATGGAGTAAGTCATAGTACTTTGCTATCTGAAGACATGGTAGAAGGGGATTTTTGGCCTGAAACAACAGCTGTCACCAGGGCAGCAAAGTTTTTTTATCAAAGGAGGTGGTCAGGACTGGGATTTGTGGGAGGAAAAGAAAGCTAAATGTAGGCCCAATGGCAAAGGCTGTGTTGTAAGAAGTTGATTCCTTTGGCTTATGGGTCCAGTCCTTATTACAGGATGAGAAGGATAATTGCTGGAGTGAAGCAGGATTGTTAAACAGCAGGGATCTCAGTCGTGCTCACTTTATTCATCTGGGCATTACCACTGAAATCAATGAGATTGGTTGCATGGCAAGGTGAGCAAGACTTGGCCTAGCCTATTTGTCTTCTCAACTGAACTGAAACAGTTTGCTTGGGAGAGGGGTTAGATTACTTTATCCTAAACTCATTTGCCCATCCCTGATCACAGTGTGTGCTCAGTTAAAGGTATTAGGAGTTGAACCCAGGAGTAACAAGGCAAGGTGAGTATTTTACAGAAATAATCATAAACATCTGTAATGGTTAAAACCACTCTTTTACATTTGGCCCATTTAAACACAGTTGAGAGTAGATCAAATATCATTGTACTTTTGAAAGATTTTATGTAGTTGTCTATTCTGCTTACCAAAGAAGAAATTTTCCCTTTAGAAAGAGGGAACTAAAGACCAAAGTAAGCAGAGCAGGAAAGTCAGATGATGTTGAAAATTAGTTGTGTAACTTGTACTTTTAGTTTCATAATTAAAGTTTTACTGGGTGGAAAATACCTGTTCATCCTGTGTACTGCAGTTTTGTGTAGGTGGATCCAAACCTTTGCTATCCATTATACAGGTACATATAATGGACCAGATTCACCCCCTCTGTCTCAACTCTTACTGTCACGGGGAAGGGGGATGGCCCACCAGAGAGCCAATATGTGCTGACCCTAATGTGAAATGGAGCAACCTAAGGGTTCCTCTGACTTACTCCAATCAAGCATTGGTATAGGATAGCTCTGACATGCCCCCTCCTACTGGGAGTAAAGGCAGTTGGCACAGGAGTTGGCTGTGATGACTTTATGCTAGTGGAAAGTTCTTCTATGCCAGAGAAACTCCCTGCTAACAGGCTGCAACCAGATTCTAGCTCCTTTGTACCACCCAAGTACAAAGGGGCTAGAATACAAACCAGAATCTTGTCCAATGTATGTGCATTTATAACGTGACATATTTAATAACAATGGCTTTTTATGCTTTTTTCATTAAGACATGCATGCTAGATTTTATGGCCATGGCTGGAGAGTGACACATTTGAAGACAATGTAGTAAAAAAGCTTTAAAAAATACAGTTCTGTTTTCTTAAACTAAATGGAACCCGCTGTCTTTATTCAAGCAGAACTCTGAGTTCAATGCAGTGGTAGTTTTACCTGAATAAGGCCTGCTAGAAACAGTTGGAGCCAGTAGTTTGGTACACAGTTTGTCAAATGAACTGAGTTTTTTTGGATATTGGTATATGAGCCTGTCCTGTAAACTAATAGACTAGTGAGAGATGTAATCTATTCCACAGTGCAACTCCGTAATTTCCCCTGTTTTTTCACATAGTATAAACTCCAGCCACACAACTACTCCACTTCTTTTGCCATAGGAACAGAGGTTTAAGGCTTGTGCTGCATCTGAGTTGTGCTTGGCACAGCAGAAGGGGCGCGGGGCAAAAATCAATTAAGCCAGTTTTGCAGGTCCCTGATCCTGGGGCCAGCCAGACTGTAAATTAGACACTGCTCTAACTAATATCAACAGCCCATAGCCCTAAAGAGACATTTCAGTAGCCAGGGATTTCAGGGCATAGAGACCACAAAGCAGCACAAAGCAAAGAGAAAGTGCCAGGGTCTGGCACGTGCAACAACTTTTCTTCCTGATTCTCTTTTAAAAGAATATTTTATTCAGTCTATGCCATGTGAAGCAGGTTCCAACGGTGTACAGTTTGGTTACAGTTAGCTTCGTGAACTACAACAAGCATTTATTCGAGCCCATGTACCAGTTAAGATGTTTGCAAGTGAGAGGTTTTTTTAGATGACGTCTCCAAATCATTAACAATTAAATTGTTTATAATATATTTAAAATACTTTTCAAAATTTGATTTTTTCTGCTGCATTAGCTGCTTGCCTAAACCTGTAAAATGCTTTGTTTGATTTTATCATTAGGCAGTAATAGAATCTTTGGCGACAAATTCAGGTGTGGTGTACACAGAATCCCAGTAAGTCATTGTGAGTGTCACTTACATACTGAGGGAGAAGAAGATTAGGTGTAATAGGAAAAGCAAATAATAGGAAGGTGTAAGAAAGTAAAACAAAAGGACTTGCTTTCTCGTACACTTTTTTCTGTGTTCTTGTTCGTTGCTTTTCTTATTGTAACCTTGCTGTTCCTCCCCCACAGTAAATTATATCAACTTGAACTCCCAAGAATTTACTGGTATATAATTTATCACCATTTACATCACCCCTGAATTTGGCCCTCTGTTTGGCTGCTAGTGCTTATTATTGTATTCAGCACTGTAATGCCCAGCAAATGAATGGATATGTGACCTTCTTTCCTTTGCGTACTTTTTATTTCATAATCCCCAGGAACTCCAGCTTACTAATGTGCTCCATTTGCTTGGAGAAAGTACTCGCGGAATTGGAATAAGTATAATGTTTCTCACATCATAGGGCCTTGTTTTGGTTATGGAGGGTTGCAGATTGAAAGGTGTCAGTGAGGAACAGAATTGCACTAATCATGCTTCCATAAGGAATACTGTGGGGGGCAGGGGTAGAGGCCCAGGCCTCACCCCTTGGCTGGCTCTGAGCAGAGATAGCAGCTGCTACCTTCCCTCTTGGCCATGACTAAGACAGCAGGAGAAGGCTGCCCCATGGCCAGGAACCCACCTCCTACAAAGGAGGTAACATGCTGGGATGCCTACACCCACCCAAGGAGGGAGTCCCAGCACTGTGGGCTGAGATGGGAGGATCTGGCCCTTTCTTGAGGCCCCTGCCCTACGAGGGCAGTAAGGGGGAGGGAGTCAACAGCATAGATGCTGTGGCTTTCCACAGAGAGCAGGGGTGATGGGAGCCTGTGAGCTGCATGGTACCTCCCCCTGTGATTTCTGGGCTGCACCCTACCCTGGCTTAGGGGCCTGGGCTTGGCACATCCCAATGATTCCTTCCCTGGCTACAGCACTGCAAACCTGCCTGCAGCTGTCTCTGCTTTCTGTAAGCCGTGCACCGAATCGTGCCTGAGAGGCACCCTGCACCCCACTATATTCTCCACCCCAGGACAGATGACCTACTGGAGTGGAGTCCTTTCCCTGGGCCCCCTTCCTTAGGTAAACTTTGGTAGCACCTCCGATCCCACAAAAGAAACTGGCTTGTTTACACTGCACCATTCGTGGGTTTGTCTGGCTGATTGAATAACTTGTTGCCCTTTCTGATCAGCTGGACAAGCTGGAAATCTAGGCCAAGATCCCACATTCAGATCCACGTGGGTGAATCCCTAGTAGAGCCTTACTGAGCTCAAATTGGACTGTGTGCAGATGTAAAGTACACGTGGGCAGATCTCAGGCTCTAATCCTCCTGTACTTGCACAGCCAAAATGCCAAATAGAGTCAATGGCCATTTTGGGTGTGCAAGAAATTCAGGATTGGGTGCATAGCTCCCTGAAAATTCCCAAAATGTATTTATTTATAGATGGATAATTAAAATATACGCCCTATATCCAGCAGACATTTAATTCTGGAGTAAATGTTCAGGCTAACAGTATAAGAGAAACTCGGTGATAGTCAGCTAATAAGCTGTTTGCCTGAAGGTAATAGTGTAGTCAGTGTTACTAATAAAGCTAATTACTCCCACTACAAGATAAATTAGTCAAGGTAAAAAAAAAATCAGCGTGCATGAACAGGATGATTAACTGCTGGTTTCACTTTTTTCCAATACGTTTAAATTCTGCTGTAGTAGTTTTATACTAGTTAACCAGAGTCACAAGGCATCAACATGATCCCGAACATCCCTGTGACAGACCACAGGTGTGATTACAACACATCTACTTTAGTTTCAAACACAGCATGACGATCAAAGCCTGATATGTATTTTAGGGTTTTTTTTATTAAAGAAGGATCCCTTCTCCCACAAAGACTTTCTAATAACTTTGGTTATGATATTGTACAATTTAAAAAACTCTTCAGTATTTTAACATATTTTAGGTAGAGTCCTCTCAACAGGAAACCTTTTCATGGCGTGTTATATTATACTCCTGATCTTCCAACAGGACATAAATAGAAACTTCTAAGAAAGCCAGTATGAGATGGCTAAAATGCCCATTATATTAAATGGACTTGCTATAAGGCTTATTTAGAAGAAAGCACAAAACCAAATCTCAGGCATATTGTCACAAATATACTCACTGGATGAGTTTTCATTGATTTCACAGGATTTTGGATCCAGCTTGGACTAAAACTCAGGAGCAACACTAGGAAACTTTGTCAAGGCTTATTTGATCATACAGATTTCCAGTTCTTCTATCCCTGCATTCTTGGTCAATGTAGAAGATTTTGTAAGGAGCCACTATCCTCTCTCCTCGCAGGGTCCTAGAGCCCAGACTCCCGTCTGAGTCCAAAATCTACACTATAATTTTATAGCCCTGCAGCCCGAGTCCTGCGAACTCGTGTCAGCTGACATGGGCCAGCCACGGTTGTTTTATTGCAGTGTAGACACACTCTTTATAACCTATTATCAGTCATCTGAATTATTTGGTCATTATTATTATTTCTATTGAAGGAACATTTTTAAAAGGCCACTTTTTTTGCATTTGAACCTATTTCCTGAGGTGAAATTGAAGGCAGGTTTTGAGAGGTGAACTAAGCCACTTTATCAGCTAGCCTTTGGAAATTATAACCTAAATTCTCATTTACATGAAGGCCTTTATACACCACTTTCTCAGTACAAAGTGACCTTACAATGGGAGTCAATATAATTTCCTCCCTCTTTACATTGTCAGAGTACCTTAAAGGTTGTAAATGAGAATCTGTTCCTATATATATTTACAGTTACTACTGCTTTCCTTCTTTTTGCCTTGTCTTCTCATTTGTTTCCCTTCTTCTTTTTCTCCCTTTTCCTCACATATTATTGTACCATTCACACATCCCAATCTCTTCTCCCCTATAGCTACTCACTCTCTCTTCTCATTTCCTATTCTTATTCAGTATGAGGTATTAGAACTGGCACCTACCTATCTACATGCATATCTAAATTGTCACTGAGGTTTGAAACTAGCAGTGCCATCAAAGTCTAAATATAAGAAATCAATCAAGAGAAGAAGGTGCAACTTTCAAGAAAGTCCTGGCTCTCAGTAAACTATTCTAACTGCTAGGTAACACTGCTATCCAAGTAAAATTATTATTAATAATTGGTTTTCCAAATAATTCATGTTTTCTCTAATATTGTACCCAACTGATATGTAACATTGCTGATTTTACTTTACTTTCATATCAGAGGCTTTCTGATCAGAGGGGAAATATTTCCATAATGCAAATTAAAAATGACTTCTCTCCAGCCCAATGGGCCTCATGCAGATACACACAAAAAACAGCAAACAACATATAGAAGTTTTATTGTATGAGACACTTTTTTTTTGGTCTCTGGTTTGAGAAATTGTTTTATTTATATCTTGTGAGTTTGGCAGTGTGGGATTCTAATGTACAGGAAGTGCTTTTATAGACTGGTTTGATTAGCTTTGCAATAATTATTCCAATCATCTAACTTTAGAACCTCAGCTCCATTTTCTTCCTCCCCCTCCCAACAAACCATGCAATAGGATCAAGATGAGCTTAGCTATCATGATGTTTTCCAGAATTTTTGTCATTCCATAATCAACTCACACAACTGGTAAAGCTGTAACCCAGGATTGCAGAGGCCAATTGTACGTGAGTAGTAGAAACTTTGATGTTAAACAGGAACCAGCCTTAACACACCTTCATGACGGGGTGGAGATGATGTTTCATTATTATTATTTGACATGCATGCTTGTCATGTCATGAAGGCAACATCATCACCTGGAATGAAGGCAGCAGGGAATTTACTCATCCAAGTGGATAAGTCACTCATTTACATACAGTCAGATTTTGCTTGGCAATTAACACGCTTGTTACACAACGCACTGAAAGCTGCGTGCTCTTGAATGTCATCTTGGTTACGTGCTTCTGAGTTCCTTGAGGAAATGAACCTAGCTTTAAGTAGCCACGTGAATGAGACTCTTCATACCAATGTTTACATCTTGTTAAAGTTAGAGAAAACCACCAAAGAGTGACAATAGAGGAAGAGATCTGTCTGTTCTCAGGAACTGGGATACAAGTGCATTTTCAGAGACCAAATCTTCCTTTCACTCACTTCAGCGAAACTCAGGAGTAACTCCTCTAGAATCAGTAGAATTTCCCCAGGGTAAAATTGGTGTAAGAGAAAGGTGATAGGCCCTAAGATTCCATCACGATGAAAAGTAATAGACCAAGCACATCAGTGCAGTGATATTCCACCGTACTGTAACAGAGGCCTAGCTTGAGGAAGACCAAAACGGAACGACACACCTTATCTTTTGGTAAAACATTTCTAGTTGGTTGTGTCCTGGGAGGTTCAAGGCTATTTGTTTACAGCATGCCTCAACCCTTTGTCATGTGGCTCATCAGCTTTCCTCTCCTGACTTTTTGCAACTACACCCAGGACTGTCGCATATTGATCCTAATAATAAACACAATGGAAATTACCTGCACTTAGAGTGAAACCACAGGGCTATGACTGTAGTGCAGTAGTGACTAGTGGAAAGACACATGTCCCACCCAGACTGCTTAAAAATGTACCATTAGGAAACAAAACAACCTGCCTCATGCTAATTAACTGCCCCCGGAATGGGCTTGGTAGCTAATCACGACCTGATTCACTGGCAGTGGCCCAATCTAAATGAAAGTATTTTTTATTTTTGTTTTGTCCTTTTAAATTTCTGAAGAATGCATTACTTCAGGAATACAGGTTGCGTTAGACAGAGTGCCATACACTGTTACATCACTCAGGTGAGCTCACGTTGTGTAACCCAACCTGTCAGGTAATAAGCAAGAACTTTCTTTCAGCCAGGAACCTGTTGTCAATTCAGACAGTGCGGCAGATACCTGATATATATTGATTACTGTCAAACACTGTATCATAGAAACTAGACATGGAAAAGAATCATTAGGTCATCTAGTCCTCCTCCACCCCAGTGCAGGATTATTCCCTTCAGTTTATCCCTCAGAGATTTTCCAGTCCAGTTTCAAATGACTCAAGCAAGGGGCTCCCACTGTCACTGGAGGGCTGTTATAATAATATTCACACAGGCCTGCACTGGACTGCTGATGCAATTTTCAATTGAGAGATACCCACACTAGCTTTGGTCGAGCTAGTGCACTAGTGGCAGTGTAGCCATGACGATGCGATTGCCAGGACAAGCTAGCTGCCCAGAGTACATGCCTAGTGTTTCAGATGGGATTATACTTGCCTGTGACTAACCCGCCGCCGGCTACACTGTTATTGAACTAGCATGCTAAAAGCAAGAGCTACCGTGAGCGTGTCTACCTGAGGCCAAAACGACATCACTAGTTCCAGGGTAAGGCACCCACAGCCTCTACACACGGCTCCCTGCTAGCATGACTCACAAAAATCCCTCTGCCTCCTGAAGCACTGTTCAAGAAACAGACATTGGGTTGATTCAACAGAAGAGACCTGATTTTCTCTGCAGGGGAATAGACTTTGCTATCCTATTATGCCTATTATGCCATAATATCCTATTATGCCAATACCCAAACATCAACACCATTGCCCAAACTGGGTACTGACTGGAGCCAATTCTAGAGGGGAAACCCCAACTAGATCATATCTACATCTTCTGTCTCCTTGACCAGTCCCTTCCACTCACAGAATGGTCAGATTATCTGCTTTTCAAAAAAACCCAAAAATCTAGGTACTGTTTGTCTCTAGACTGACTTTACCTCAGGGAGACCTGGTCAGTCTCTTCACGCTCACTGAGGGGTCTATTAACCATGGCTTCTCCACCCAGAGGAACCCTTTGTTTCACTAGTTGTAGTATTCTCCTCAGAGCGGGCCCCTCTGTTAATATCTATCCCAGGGGTCAGCAACCTTTCAGAAGGGGTGTGCCGAGTCTTCATTTATTCACTCTAATTTAAGGTTTCGCATGCCAGTAATACATTTTAACATTTTTAGAAGGTCTCTTTCTATAAGTCTATAATATATAACTAAACTATTGTTGTATGTAAAGTAAATAAGGTTTTAAAAATGTTTAAGAAGCTTCACTTAAAATTAAATTAAAATGCAGAGCCCCCCAGACCAGGTGGCCAGGACCCGGGCAGTGTGAGTGCCACTGAAAATCAGCTCGCGTGCCGCCTTTGGCACCCGTGCCATAGGTTGCCTACCCCTGATCTATCCATACAATTACCTACAGCTCTTGGCAGTTTTGTGAGGCCGATTTAAATCCCTGTCTCAAGGACAGGCTATTTTCCTAAATAAGTTGAATGAATGTGGAATCAAGGCACTGGCTTGTATACCACACATGATGTAGAACACTTAATTCTGGGTTTGCAAGTGTTCACATATACGCATGTGCACAATAAGAAACTACAGTGCAAAGGGTCAATGCATGCTGATGTATGTTAGGACTGGTAGCTTCCCCACAGGGGGCTGCAGACACCCAGAGTCTTTAAAACAGTATTTCCACTCTCTCCGGGTCCAACTAATTCAGCTTGCTCGGCTCCCTGATTAGTTTCAGGTTTATACAGTCTTCCCTCTTGGGGCCTATGTGTTCAGACCTCACGTGGCGGTAGACTCTTTCCTTTCGATGAACATCCCTCTTTCCTGAGGCCTTTGTAGTCTGCTTTCAGTTCTAGCCTTCCCAGCCTGTAGACTGTCCCCTTCAGGGGCTGTTGCCCAGCTCTGCTTGGGACTGTGAACTTTGCTTTCAGTCTTAGGCTGTAGATTTCCCTCCCACAATTCAGGGGTTCTGCAATAATACTTTTTTTTTTTTTAATTTATTTTATTTTTTTTAAGATCTTGGTGAAGGCCTTCCCTCAGCAGCTCTTCTAGCAGCTCACACTCTCTGACTGGGCTTGGAATCTCCTTTTTGAGTCACCCTCCCGCTGTCACCTGACCACTCCTTGGCCCTTCCCAGGTGGGTCTAATTATCCCAAATACCTGCTGGGGCCAGCTGGGGGAGAGGAGCCTTACCTTGTCCATTCTACAAGCCTCCTGGTCCTGGGCCCTTAAAGGAATAATAGCCTGGGTTTTTCCCAGAGGCTCAAGCAGAATTTTCCTAAGGAGGGGGCCCAGGGAGAGCACATCTCTCCAGTAGGGCACCTTTCCTTGGGTAGAGAAAATAGTAAGGTGCATGGTGCCCTGCAGTGACGGCTCAGCTTGGCTTACGACTCACAGAGGGCAGAGGCAGCTGCAGGCAGGTTTTCAGGGCTGCAGCCAAGGAAGGAAGTACTGGGATGTACCAGTGCCAGGGTATGGCACAGCCCAGAGAGCACTGGGGGAGGTGAAGTACTGCAGTCCTGTGGGTCCTTAGCACCTCCGTTCCCCGTGGAAAACCCTGACATCTGGGCTGCAGTCTCCCAGAAGACTCTGGGAAGTGCTGGGGCCTCCCCCTCCAAGCCTGCAGTGCCAGGACTCTGGCACAGGCTCCCCTGTTGGGAGAAAATGCAGCTGCCCAAACCATTACCTGGAGGGTCTCCAGTTGCAGGGCTGCCCTGTGTTGCTCTCAGAGGCATGGCTGGGCAGAGATGGCTGCTGGGTCTCTGCTCACAGTCAGCCAATGGGAGTGGGGGCTGGACTCCTTCAGCCCCCCCACCTTCTCATTGCGCCCCTGATTTTTCTCTATACCTTCCCCATCCCAGACACTAACTATTCCCGAGGAGTATCTTCTTTTCACCCAACGTTCATTCTTGGTTATTTTGGACCCCTGGAATTGGGTGACTGGCCCTTCACAGTACCTCAAAGGGCCAGTGCCCCCTTACAGGGGTGTTCTAGTATGAGAGTGTGTCTGTTAGAGAACTCTGCTTTCAAGAAGTACTTGATGAGACAAGACTAGGACTGTGTATGTGGAGGAAGGAATGAAGCCTGAATCTTGCACTGACTTGCCTTTCTCCCTGTTCCCGTGCTTTGAACACTGAACAGTGTACATGAACAAGACACTAACACCGTCCATGTATTACCCAGTGTCGGGATGCAGCTCAATTCCTTAATACTGTACATTTTGAATGCTTGGTCTTGCCTTCACTTACCACTCATTTGCTCTGTGCACGCCAGACATCCACATATGTACACCATATAGCAGCACATTGCTGCAGATGCTTACCTCAGCCCCACAGCCGACATCTGCAGAAGAGCAACACCACAGAAAGAGGTTGTAAGGTCCTCATTATCAATGAATACAACACAAATGGTGAAAGTAGCCTTTTATTTACAAGGGATGTAGAGACATACACACTGCAAACACATGCCACACATCATAAAAGCACAGGATACTTGGGAGATCGCAGCAAAGGAACATAAGCAGCTGCTTCTAATAACCATCACAAACCATACAAACTCTAAGTTTCTCATGGTGTTTCTGAACAGAATCCCACAACAGCTATCCATATTGCACAAACAGCAGTTGTTAACACCACCCAAACAATCACACAAGGCAACCAATGGGAACACAACCCTATGCAGGCCTGCTGAAGAAACAGAGCTGGAAAGAACAGCCTGTCATCCAGCTTCAAGTTGCCTAGAGAGCCTCAATGTCCCCTCACTGCTGCAATGAACAGTATGCCAATGGCCAGACTCACTCAGACCTGAATATAAGTATATGCCCTGGGGAAGCCACGGGCTTTCCTTGCAAAAGAGATGGCTCCTCTGAGCCCTTCCTGTACCAAGAGTGTTGTGTGTGTCATGTACCCTGTCATCCAGCATCCATGTTCTCCACAACATAACACAAGCTGGCATAAAAATGTCAGATGCCTGGAATTATTACAGGAAGCACAACATGAAAGTGCTCAGAGCCTTGCTGCTCGGTCTGGCCTAGCATGAAATCATCTGCGTATTGGGTAACCAGGACCCATGCTGGCCCAATGGGACAGAATGCAGTGAGCTGAGTAAAGACACATGTGCAGCCCTGAAGCCTGGCATGATAAGAATAGACACAATTACTGGATAGGATGATGGTCAGGATACCCCAGGGATGAGTACAGCTTGGGGCCAATGACAGTACCTTAATTGCTCTATGTACTCATTAACCAGACAGCTCACCATTGACTCCACTTCCTCCATTAATGTGTTCAAGTGCACAGTCACGTAACAGTTTTGAGTGCCCATGATCACAGTGGTTACATCATTTTGTGGGCAATTAGCTGAGGGCTGGCTTTGCTCAGGCCCACATTCCAGAATGGGATTATTTCAGCTCCCCTGTCACCCCATTTCCCTGTCCCTATACGAGATGGTATTTTCAGCTGTTGTCTCGTGTGTACATTAATTTATTTACACACTGAAATACATTTACACTCCTGGGATCCTAACAGGCACAGCAAACAGGCTTATGGGGAGTCCAGGGTAGCCCAATTGGGGGATGCATTCTGTGTGGTTCTGACCTGGGCTGTGATTGCTCAGCCATATGCAGTATTTACTGCACTGCCCAGTAGCACAATTGGCTAGCCGCGGGGTAACCAATGTTGGCATTAGCAAGAAGACTGATTTCTTTGTGATACTGCTTGCTTTTTATGCTGGTGTAGCACACTTTATGAAACGTGCAATTATCCATATTCATCAGCACCACATTCATTTACACTGCCTCTGGCATTTGTAGGCTTCCCATACTGGGTTCTTCAGCAAACTATTCCTGATGTGCTCAGTTTGTCATCTGCTTTCAATAGTCCCGAGAAACATATAGGTTATGCAGAGATCATTCAAATTCTCTGTTTCTTAGACAACCTGTTACCTGATCAGTTGTGTATCGGTGCACTGGAGTTTCTTAGTGATGGAGAGGCACCTGTTAACATCACATCACATCACATGCATGTGTGTGGTTGCAATACATGGCATATAGATTGTCAAAATTTACCAGGGAAATGTGGTTTTGATTTTACTATAACTATTGTGAGCCTATGTAGTAGTGGTGAAGCAAAAGCCTTGGAATACAACATGAGTGCTATGTATGTGTGCTGGGTAAACTACCTACCACAGTGGCTGCATCCTGTGATAGTATACTGCATGCGTGCAGCTCTATAATATATCTGTCTTTAACAGTGGCCCATTTTCTAACTTTCCTCTATGCCTCCACTCTTTCCATGTGCTCTCTCCTTGGGCACTGGTCTGTGCTGAGAGCATTTTCACATTTTGAAATTAGCAGATTTTCTCTTCCAGATCTTTCCTGGTTTTGGGCGCTGACAGTTTGAGTTCCATGGGACAGTGGTTAATTTTCAGGCTTTGTCAGTTTATTTGTTTAGGCCTTTGTCACCTGTTATTATGAGCGTTGTGCCCTTTAAGCCTTTCCCGATGTGTACTCACAGCCCCCTTTTTATTACACATAGCACAGTTGGCTGGCAGTACTATTGAATCACCATTTGGATACACCATAGTGTTTGTATGGTCTGTTTGGGATGTATTGGAACATCAGCTACACCAATACATTTGCATGTGTATAAGGATTTGGTGTGAGATCCATGTATCTTCATGCAGTCCTGACTTGCTTGCTTTGGCCATGCTTCAGTGCATGCCCTTGGGACCATTTCTGGGATGGTTTTGGCAAGAGATATCCTTGATACAATTTGAACAATCCTGCATTCATCTTTCTAGCTGCTTAGTTCCTTTGTTGATTGTGCAAAAGTGTTAGCTAGCTTTGATGTCCTGGCAGGACCGGCTCTAACTTTTTTGCCACCCCAAGCACTCAAAAAACCCCCAAAAAACTGAGCGCCGCCCCGCCGAAACAAAAAAAAACAACCCCCCCCGAGCACTGCGCTGAAACACCCCTCCCAGCGCCCCACCAAAACACCCCCCCGAGCACGGCCCACCACAACAACCCCCCCGAGCGCCGCCCCGCTGCCCGCCGCAACAACCTCCCCTGAGCACCACGCCGCCGAAGTGTGTAAAAACCAAACAAAAAAAACCCCTGAGCGCCGCCCCAAGATTGGCTGCCCCGAAAGTGCCACACCAAGCACATGCTTGGTCGGCTGGTGCCTGGAGCCGGCCCTGTGTCCTGGACCTATTCCTTGCACTAAATAATTCTCTATCGTCACACTTAATATTTCCCTGTGTTCCCTCTTTTTCTCCTACCCACAGTGTTAAGTCTTCACCTCACCTGTACTGGGTATGCAAAATTTGGCTATATGGTTCGGCTGCTGTTTGACAACACAGAATACCGCATGGCATGGTTTTGTTAAGGATATCTTTTATAGAGATTCCTGACACAATGAGAAGTCTCCTGAGTGTACTCACTCATGCCTACTTGGTCTACTTTGTCCCTGCTTTGGTATTTGACTGAACCGGTGAGGGAATTCTACATATCATAACCACAGCGCTGCTTTTGGCCTGCTATAATCTTCTTTTGTGAACATTACTGTCCATCACATACTGCAGCTCGTTCACTAAACCAGCTTTCTGATTATTCAGGCATTGCCCTTCTTTTTGTTGTGTATATGGAGCCTCAATCCACGCAGCCTCAAATGCCAATGGCTGCTGGCACTTGCAATGACACTGTTGCTGTATGGTAGGGTATGGAACATTGGACTGATTAGCCCCTGTGTCTGGAGCTATCTGTGTGGGGTCACAGCTGGGGACCTCAATATGCTAAATGTAATTGGCATGGAGAAGAAACACACAGATCACCCACTGTCAGCACATCTGTGTCTTTTTATTTTGGATACATTTAATACTTATAGCATTTCAGATCCGTCAGAGCTTTTATGGAGTATGGCACTGACAATTGTAACCAACATATTTACATTTTGCCTTAATGACAGATTTTTTGCTTATTCTGTGTGTGTCTGCTAAGCCATCTCTTCAGCTGCACACATTTCAGTGGTTAACAGTAGAGCTCGCATGCAATGATGGTTACAAGAAGCTGGTTTAGGGATAGGCATACAGAATACAACATGGCATGCAGCCAGGAGTGTAATAATGTTAGTCTTCAATTATTTGTATATTTGGTGTGACATTTCATTTGTTACCATATACATTTTCTTGTCCGTATGCATCGACATCATCTCACTTCAACTTTGTTCTTAACGGACATGTCCTCGTGTTCTCTGTGTGGGAGAATGATATTTCAGTTAGTCCAGGCCTGTGTTGATTCCCCCTGATTATGAAGACCTGTATGTTACTTGTTCTGTTTTGCTACTGGCTTAACCTGTTACTGTTGTGTGGCACAGGGAAGGGTGAAACCCCTGCCACAAAACAGTGCTTATTTTTAATTTCTATGCAGCAAGAGGTGTTGACTCTGAACTGATAGGGTCACTGTGTGCAGATTTATGTATGATGCTACCTCAGATTGCTCTGGGCTTTGGATGCTTTGCTATCCATACGCTAGCTAGATCACTTGGTATATGTTGTGCATGTGAAATCCACATGGGATCACCTCTCTGTTTACTGCAGTCAGTCATGGGCATTGAGCACACATACCATACTCCAGGCTTGATCTGTCTAGATTACATGAGCTTGAAGGCATCTACAAATGGTGGAGCGGTAAATAATGATGGGGACTGGTCAGTTATACAGACAAATCTGAATTGCTTAGTAAGGTGGGCTCATTTGAACAACATACTTTTAAATTCAGCCAAATACAAGGTCATTTGATTAAGAACAAAGAATGCAGGTCATACTTACAAGATCGGAGACAGTATTCTGGTATGCAGTGACACTGAAAAGGACTTAGGGGTGATGGTAGATAGCCAGATGAACATGTGCTCTCAGTGCAATGCTGTAGTTACGAGGGAGAACACAATCCTTCGTTTCATAAGCAGGGGAATATCAAGTAGGAATAGAGAAGTGGCATTACCTCTGTGTATGGCATTAGTGAGATTATTACTGGAGTACTGTGTCCAGCTCTGGTGTCCACACTTCAGAAAGGATGTTAACAAATTGGAAAGGGTTCTGAAAGGAGCTGAAAGAATGATTTGAGGTCTGGAAAGCCTGCCTTATGGTGAGAGACAAAAGAAGCTCAATATATTGAGTTTTATCCAAGAGAAAGTTAAGAAGTAACTTGATCATGGTCTACAAGTACCTACATAGGATAAAGATTTCTGATAGTAGACGGCCCTTTAGGCTTGCAGAAAAAGACATAAGGTCCACTTGTTGGAAGCTGAAACTAGACAAATTCAGATTAGAAATAAATTTCATTTTTTTTAACAGGGAAGGTAATTAAACATTGGAACAATGTACCTAGGAATGTGGTGGATTCTCAGTCTCTTGAATCAAGATTGGATCTCTTTCTAAAAGATAAGTTTGAACTTGAAGCAAAAATTAGTAGGCGAATTTCTATGACTGTTGAAATACAGGTGGTGAAACTTGATGTCCCTTCTGATGTTCTATTCTATTCTATTCTATTAGTCTAATATGTATGACTCTCAGTGTTTTTGAGCCTAGATACCACCACCAATGCTGTATTACAAATCTTTGGGGGTGGAGCTGAATGGTGTGTACTTGCACAGCTACTGATCAATTTCCCTTTGGTTCAGGAGCATGAGTTGGCTTTTCTTCCTGCTGCCAATACATTATCAGTCTTTCCTCTTGCATACATGTGAAAGTTACTACCTACGGCGGGGCATGCCCTTATGTCTGTCACAGCACATGTTCCTTGATTCTAGATGGCTTGGAGGTGGTATGTGGATGAAGCTTTGCCCTTTCTCCACCACTCTTCAGACATTGCTCCTCCTTCTCCTAACCATATGTGACCTTTGGTGCATTCTCTGCCTTTTCCTTTTTGTGACCATTGTGGAAATTTTTGCTAGAATGAACAAAGGAACAAGCAGTCCAGATTGAAAGAGTGTTTCCAATCCCTTTCTTTATCACACTCAGGTTGGATGGGCTGAAAGACAAAGTTTAAAACCAGTGGGTTCATCGCAGTTTGCTTTGACTAGCTCTAATGTGGATCCCCAATGTGATCTGAAAATTTGCCATGCCTCTTGCTAGATCTCGCATGAGAAAAGAAGGAAAGAAAGGGTGGAAGGGTGAATTGCTGGGAGGTAGTATTATCCCAAAAATATATCACAGGCTTTCCTTTTGCTAGATTTTTTAAAATTACATCATCCTTAAAAATAAAAGTTGGACTTAAATTACAAGAAAAATAGTTTGCAAATTTGAGCCCTGGGAATACAAGAATAGCTAGTGAAGTTTGCAAATCCTCAAACCCCATGAGGTTCTCCAATCCCTACTTTGGAAATAACAAAAGAGGAATGTACAAGGAATGTCTGGTAAGGATAAATTGTAATGTTCATCTGCAACTTGTTATTCCATAATACATGCTATTAATAAACTGAATTACCCCCAAAAGTCTGCCTTGCTAGAAGTGCTATATTTCCTGCATCTGCTGCATCTGTTTTATCACATCTTTGTTTCATTTTGAAAGCATTGTGTAACTTGTTACAAAACAATCACAACTCAGGCTGAATTCTCCCACCCCCCTTTTACTTCCACCAAATTGCCTTTCTTTTTCACTTTTTACTAACTTTGAATGTAGGAACATATTCCCCCTAAGAAAAGCTTAGCTTGGCTCTTTACTGGTTTAGCCATTTGGCGTCACCTGATACAGCTGCTGCTTACAGACTGAGGTTTACAGATTGAGGCTTGGTTGACGGAGATGGTCAAATCAGCTCCAGTACCTAGCTACCTGCTGGAAAATTTCATTCATGGTTTAATTCAATGCCCAATTAAATCAATGTCTTTCTGTTGACTTCAGTGAAAGTTGGACTGGACCCAGGTGCAGATCCTCAAAGGGTATTTAGTGACCTAACTACCACTGAAATCAATGGGCATTAGACACCTCAATATCTTTCAGGATCTGGGACACAGTGCATAAACATAGCCAGTGGGTTGAGTGTGAAGGGGTCATTGACCTTGTAAGGATGAAGCCTGTTCCTGCAACCATATTAGGAGAGCAGCAGCCATCAGCCAAGAAGTAGAAAGTCACATCCTCACACTTCATCTAAATTACATTAAAACAATGTAATATTGACCTGTTAAGAAGGCTATCCTGTCCCAATAGTACCTGTTATCACCAGATAAAGAAACGGATCTTAAAGTGGTTAAATAAAACTTTGTTTGATGGCATTTTGTCTAGCAAGAAATCACTTATCAACAGTTGTGGTTGTGAAATGCCTACTTCTTTATTGTTTTGTCTTTATGGTCTCCACTTCTCTATTGTTCATCTGTATGGCCTCTCTCTGGTTCTTTGACTGTTTCTGTCTGTTACATAACTAATTTTGCTAGGTGTAATTCAATTAGGGTGGTGGGGTATAATTAGTTAAAGAATTGTTTCACAATATTAGGATTGGTTAGGAAATGGTGTAGTAATATTTTAGTAAAATGATTGGTTAAGGTATGGCTAAGCAGGACTCAATTTCACTATATAAGCTGGGGTCCAAGAAGGAGACCAGCAGAAGGAACCGAAGAATAATAAGAAGGAAAGACCAGGAAGAAGAAGAAGAACTCACCTCTAAGACACAGCCTAAGATCAGAACTGCTAAGAATCCTCTACATGACGGTGATGTTCATCAACCAGAATCCAGACGAGACTGACCTGGCCTGGCAAACAGGGGAGTCCATCTGCAGGATCAGGATTGGTGAGCATAGCATTGTATGCCTAGAATGTGTATTCTGCTTGGTAATTGTTAATAAATAGATAAGAATATTACTGTGTAAGGCTCTTTCACTGGTAAAAGATCCTGAAAACCCACAGAAGATTACTCCCTGAGCCCTAGGAATTGGGTAAGGGTGGGTACTTAAATTAACCAGATTACACTCTGAGCCCTAGAAATGGGGTAAGGGTGGCCCTGAGCCCTAGGAACTGGGAAAGGGTGGGTGCCTTTTGCCTGGAGCCCACAGAAGGTAAAGGATGGGGTGCCTAAATTAACCAGGTTCGCCTTGAGCCCATGGAAGGTTAAAGGTAGGGTGTCCTAGAGTGTATAGGTAACAACCTCTCACTGCCAGGCTTTTACTATCCTGTTCTTCCTGGTTCCAGTTACAGGATTCTCATTCCATGTTCCCTCTTAGTTAACTTTTGTGGTTATGCCACTGGAATAAAATTAACCTCCATCTCCATTAAGACCAGTTGATATCTAATGTTATTACTGTTAAATTATTTATTACAGAAATAACTGCAGATGGGCAATAAGTCATTCCCACTGGAAGCAGCCCATAGCAATAGCTGCAGTGCACTGGAAATGAAATGTTTATTGGGAAATACAAAACTCAAGATGTTGGGTTTTTAAAGTTCAGTCATGCCTAAATGTTATGATTTTTTATGTAGTTACGTGCTGATTCTCTTTGTCTATTAGAAACATGCTGTAGAGGCTTGAGGCAGTACACTAGAGTGGTACACACTGGAGTGGGATTCAAGAGTTCTCAATTCTTAGTTCAGCCCCAGCTTTCTGGTGTCATCACTACATATCTCAGTTTCACATCTGTAAAATGAAGACACTAATACTTCCTTTCTTCCATACTTTGTCTTGTCTACTTTGTCAGATGCATGGAGTGGAACATACAGTAGGGAGGTATAAATACACAGCATATGAAAAGATGGGCGTTGTCTTACCAAGTGGGGGGTCAGTGCTAACGAGCTAGTTCAATTAAGGTGGAAGTGGGCTATTCTCAACAGTTGACAAGAAGTGGTGGAAATCACTTTTGTAGTGCTAATGAGGCCAATGTAAACAAGGTGGCCCATTTCAAACAGTTGACAAAAAGGTGTGAGTATCAGCAAAGGGAAATTAGTTTTTGTAGTGACCCATCCACTCCCAGTCTTTATTCAGGCCTACTTTGATGGTGTCCAGTTTGCAAATTAATTCCAGTTCTGCAGTTTCTCATTGGAGTCTGTTTCTGAAGTTTTGTTGTTGAAGAATTGCCACTTTTAAGTCTGTTATTGAGTGTCCAGGGAGGTTGAACTGTTCTCCTACTGGTTTTTGAATGTTATGAATCCTGATGTTAGATTTGTGTCCATTTATTCTTTTGCGTAGAGACTGTCCAGTTTGGCCAATGTACGTGGCAGAGGGACATTGCTGGCACATGATGGCATATATCACATTGGTAGATGTGCAGGTGTACCCAGAAGTCACCTACTACAGGACAGGCCCAACAAAGAAAGTAACAGAACGCCACTAGCCATCACCTACAGCCCCCAACTAAAACTTCTCCAGTGGATTATCAAGGATCTACAACTGTAGGGAATTGCGGAAGATTATGTTACGGCCTAGCTAGAGTATTTATGCTTTCTTGGCGGCCGGTTACTGTAGGGCACGGTATCCCAGTTGTAACCTGCTTTGAACTAGTGTGAACTGCTTGGCATGGCTGTCAGCCAAGGGGCGGCCATGGCCTGTGGACAGTCCCTATTTACTTATGCATGAGCTGTTTTTGTGCTTTGCATATATAGCTGTGTGGGCCCGGCCCCGCCTTCGGACTCCATACCAGGCCAAGCTTTGGTGCGCTGGGTTCCCCGCCTCCGTGACAGCAACGCCAGGAGTCCCCGTTGTGGGTGTGTCATTTTACCTTCAATAAAGGCAATAACGCACAGTGTGTGTGTGCCTCGTTCTTGCAGAGCACTCTGGGTAGGCCCATAGCCTCCCTCGAACCCTACAACAACCTATCCTGAAGGACGATCCCTCACTCTCACAGATCTTGGGAGACAGGCCAATCCTTGCTTACAGACAGCCCCACAACCTGAAGCAAATATTCACCAGCAACTACACACCACACAACAAAAACACTAACCCAGGAACCAAACCCTGCAACAAACCCCAGTGCCAGCTCTGTTCGCATATCTATTCAAGGGACACCATCATAGGACCTAACCACATCAGTCACAACATCAGGGGCTCGTTCACCTGGACACCTTTTCATATGCTGTGTATTTATATCTCCCTACTGTATGTTCCACTCCATGCATCTGATGAAGTGGGTTCTAGCCCATGAAAGCTTATGACCAAATACATTTGTTACTCTTTAAGGTGCCACAAGGACTCCTCGTTGTTTTTGCTGATACAGACTAACAGGGCTTCCCCTCTGAAACCTGTCACTGCTAGTGAAGTTTTCCTTTCCATAGTATTTTCCTTGTGGGAGTAAAAAAGGGACCAGAGATGATTTAGGGATAACAGGAAATTTGAATATGGAGCATATGGAAATATTTATTTTCAGTCTTTTGTTAGTAGATTGATATTCTATGATTTATCAAACTGATTTTATGTGTATATAATTGTATATTTCTCCTCTCTGAAATTATTTAATGAAATCATTTTAAAAAATGTACTGAATTGCTGAATCATGAAACTGAAGATACAAAAAATATCCTTTATGTTTAAAAGTTGTCTTCCATGGTATTTGAACATTCTTGCACTACTACAATATTGAAACCTTCATTTTGGGTCATTCTACATTTGGGCCTCATTAGGCTGAGTCTGGTCAAGCTCTTGGTAACCATTTTCTAAGAATTTTCTTAATCAGTTTGCATGGTGACAGGCAGAAATCTGGAGCAGCCAAAGTACTCCTAAAGTAGAAGGATAAAAGAAGCAATATGCTTTTATAAGTACAAAAAGTCATAACAGAATCCTGAATTTGCAAAAATAAAATAAAGGATAAGAATACCAAATAAAAAAAGCCAATCTCTTTTTCAAAGAAAAGTAATGATTTCATCATGTGAATTGCTATCTTCATTACCATAACACATATGTTTCTATACATACAGTAGTGATCATGGGTATTCGTTCACCTTTTAGTGCCACAGAGCTTTCTAAACTCATAGTGACTAGAAGTACCACCTGGTGATGAGAAGCAGAGCTAGGAACTTAAGCTCATACAAAGCCTTGTAAGAATTCATGTAGACTGAGGCTGCCAAAATCACCACTGAACATCATAATTTGAAAGCTTCCTATTTGTTAGTTTGCTTCAGTGAACTTCAGAGCCTGGTATTAAATGAGGATATTGGTATAATAGGCATCACAGAAACTTGATGGAACAATGATAATCAATGGGCACAGTAATACCAGGGTACAAAATACATAGGAGTGACAGAGTAGGTTGTGCTGGTGGGGGAGTGGCACTATATGTGAAAGAAAGCAGAGAGTCAAATATAGTAAGACTCTTAAATGAAGCAAACAGTACCACACAATCTCTATGGATAGAAATGCCATGCTTGAATAATAAGAATATAGGAGTGGGAATATACTACCAGCCACCTGACTAAGTGATTGTGAAACGCTCAGGGAGATTAGAGATTAGAAAACCCAGTAATAATGGGGAATTTCAACTACCCCAATACTGACTGGATGCAAGTCACCTCAGGACAGGATGCAGACATAAAATTTCTAGACACCATTATTGGCTGCTTCTTTGATCAGCTAATCCTGGAACGCACATGCCAGAGGCAATTCTTGATTTAGTCCTAAGTGGAGCACAGGATCTGGTCCAAGAGATGAATGTAGCTGTCCCGCTCAGTAATAGCAATGTGATGGGGTTGCTCTACTCACCACTGGACAGTACCTCGTCCTGGAGGTTCTGGGGATTAGCTCTACTAGGCCAGTGCCCCTTCCTGCAGTTGCATTCATCTCTCTCTCTCTTGGTCTTCAGCCCCTCTCTGTCTCCAGGTGGTGCTGCTTCCTCATCATGAGTCAGCCCTTCAGCCAGATCACTCAGCAGTTTCCCCTTCTGTGGTGGTCTTTCAAAGTCTCTTACCACAAGCAGCATCAGGCCACCCGCACGCCCGTTTCCCTGACTATCTCAGTCCACCTGTGACTGGCAGTCTTCACAACCACTGCCCTTAACAACAACAACTTTGCAGTGGTTGGTGGGGAAACCCAGTCCCATTCTCTACGCTGGATTACAGCCCAGGGTCCTACAGAGAGCAGTTAAGGTCTTCACCTACACCACCTTAATGCTCTCACCCATGGATTTCTTCCTACCGTGCTTCATCTCCCTTTCCTTCTCCCTTACCTCAGGGAGAGGGACTGCAGGATGAATGGATGGATGGATTGATTCATTCATTAATTAATTCCTCTCTTCCCCCCTCCCACAGTTGCCAGTCTCTTGGCTTTATAGAAGCCCCACTTGTTCCTTCACAAGTTAGCTTGCTTCTAATTAACTTCCTCCACACAGCCTAAATCTCCCCCATTTGCAGCTTAATTAGCTGATTGGGCCTACTTGGCCAAATTGAGCTTTTGCTGCGCTGGTGTGGGGAGTACACCCCATCATAAGCGACCGTAATGTAATTACATTTAACATCCTTGTAGGGGGGTGAAATATTTTAAAAAATCCACCACAGTAACCTTTAACTTCAGAAAGGGGAGCTACACAAAAATGAGGAAGCTAGTTAAATGGAAACTAAATGGCACAGTCACAAGAGTGAAATGCCTGCAAACAGCACAGAAACTATTTAAATACACTGTAATAGAGGCTCAAACTAAATGAATACCCAAAATAAAGAAAAAATCAGTAAGAGGACTGAATTTGTAGAGTACAGAAAATACAGAAATCCTGTCCCCACTGTAGTCAATGTTTCCCACTGGTTTCAGAAGAGTCAGGATTTTATCTAGAACATTTGTCTTCCTGTGCAGTGTTTTCCCCAGGAATTGAAATTAGGGGCGGGAGGCATTCGGATTTACAGGGGTGGGGTCAGGGCTGATGAGGGGTGAGACTGTGAGGACGAAGGTGTGCTTTAAGGCACTCATAGTAAAAACGGAAAAATGTTTCATGACCATTTTATTAGATTTAACTCATGTTTTAAAATCATCACACAAATTAAAGTTGGCTACTCAAGCCTTCTATGAAGCACTCCATCTACATCCTTCTTGATTTCTTGTTATAATTTTGCACAACTCTGTTAATGAACTTCTTGAATGCAATGTATTCATCTTTGGTGGCTTTTCGTGTGTCTGGTACTTCCATTCCTTCAGTTGATATTAGTCCATTCACATGATCAGGCAGAAGGTGACTTCTTTCAGAACACAAAAAATTCTATTCAATGATGAAAAAGAACACTCAACTGTAGCTGTTGTGAATGGGAGTAGCAAGAGATGAATTCCTACTTCTTTCATCCCAGGAAACATAGCATAAAGATTGCGTCAAGCCACTAGTGATGATAAAAAAGAAGTTGAAGTCAAATCTTCATTTGTCGTGTGATATTCCACTCTGTGTTCAAATTCTCTATTCTGTCCTGAGCACATGACAGCCCCATTGCTGGTAGTGCCTCACTCAACTGTCGGTGTTTTATAGGACAGGGATCTGTAAAAGCTACATAGAGGTTGAGTAGAATCTAGAAGTCGCTGTTGAAGATTTTTAAGAATCAAGTCTGTGTACTTTCTCAGTTGTCTTAACAAACACTTCTTGTCCTCTTCACTTAAGGATTCAATATAAATGCCTTCATTAGTCAACTTCTGTACTGAAGTCTTTGCTTCTTCCAGTACTTTTTCAATGGATAGCTCTCTGATTGATACAAATGTAGCTTCTATTGCTGTACAAAGATCTACTACTGTTCTAGCAGATGCCTGGATGGCATTGTTTAATGACCCAAGTGGTTTCAACAGTAGACTTAAAAGAGAGAGAATGGCAATAGTCTTCTCTGAACGTAGTAACAAAAGTAATCCACCAGCCTCACTACATAGATCCATCCCATCTTGGTAGATACGTTCCAAAGCCAGTAATAACCACTGGAGTAATTTTAAGACAACAGCCAAGGATCGCTCATGAGAAAGCCAGAGGGTTTTCCCAGGTCGGACTAATTTGAACTTCAGTCCCAGTGTATCTTCTATATTTTCCAAGATACTCAGTCTTTTTGGACACTTGCTGAAAAAAGAATATAATGAAGACATTACATTTATAGCTTTTTAAATGTCTTTTGAAGAGTCTGCAGCTCGTACTAGCACTAGTTGGAGTAGATGGCCTCTGCAGTGTGTATAGGAGAGATCAGGGTTACACTCTTCTCTGAGCAAAGCTTGTACTCCACCATGTCTTCCAGAAAAGTTTGCAGCTCCATCAAATGCACAAGCAGCCATCTGTTTGGGGTCCAATTGACAAGCATTTAACTCTTCTAAGATGTGGATTGTCACAGATGCAGCCGATGTGTCTTCTATAACTTGAACATCTAGAAATGCATCTACTGGCCTACCACTGACATCAAGATAATGTGCACAATGCTGATTAATACTTGATGCCTATTTGCATCGGTGTATTCATCAGCCATGTATGCAAATTTTTCAAATGTGGTGAGAGTTCTTCACTTTTTCAACTGTTGAGTTTTTCACTGTTGCACCATATGTTTCTAGTCAGTCAGTTGAGTTTCTTGCAGAAAGATAGTAGGCATTTGCTAGTCTTGTTCAGAACCAGTGTTCAACTTCAGGATGAACAAGTGACAATGCACTTAACATGGGCCTCCAGTTTGTAGTGTGTGGTATTTCTTACTTAAATAGAAAGTATGATGCCACAGCCATGTTTGTTTGCATGAACTGTGTTGTGTCTCCAGCATTCTTATCAGCCTCATTAACACTCACCGGTGTTGTCCTTGGTCAGTGGAGACTCAGAGTTCAGAGGTGCTTTCACATGAGTTCACCTCCCAGGTGGGAGGCAAGAAGGCACCTTGCTTGTTCCTCCAGCTGCTCACTGTTCACTCTGGCCACTGTTGTTCATTGTGCCACCGTTCACCCCATCACTCTGTTGCCAATGGTCCTGCGCCGTCACCTTCTGCTACAACCTCCCACTGTGACCTCTGCGAGTTGGTCTCTTGATGTTCCACCCAGTTCTCAGGGATTTCAGCAGAGCTCTCAGTGGGGGAACCTCGCTGCTAGTGAAGACTGGGCCATCTCTTCCACAGAAACACTGTACCACAGCAGGTCTAAGCACTTAGACCTGATTATCAGTGATTTCAGCTGTAGTGGTCACTTAAAACAAAAGACTATCTATGGAGTCTAATCAGCTCTGTCTTTAAACAGTGAGAGGGGCAGGTCAAATAGTACTTGTGACTCAGGCAGACCATCAAGCAAAACACCTGTCCCCACCCTCTCTTTTGGTGCCCTCAATCAGCACAGGCTAAGTACAGTTCCACTGTCCTTTACTCATACAATAAAAATAACAACATTTCATTAACCCCCGCCACCTGCATTCAAGTGATTTGTAACCCAACCCCAGCCAAAATCTATCACTTGGGCAACACAGTTCGGTTTGCTGGATACCTAGGTAGATTAGGTGTGAATGTAAATACAATCTGGTCCTGAAACCTTTTCCCCCAGCCCCCAGCTCATCACTAGCTGTCAGGGAGAGCTAATTTAGACTTTGCTTACAAATCATAATTTGAAATTATTAGATTGGCCAACATCACCGAAATGAAAGCACTAACATTGTCATAAAAAACAACAGCTGTATAAGGAAGCTAGTCTATGTTCATACTTCTCAAAGTTATTATACTTTTTCAGATACATGTATTTTATCATACATTTTATATGCTTTTAAAGTGTGTATTAATGTTTCAATATCAATTCAAATGTTCAAACAATCACTAAATTGGCAACACTGCATGTAACTAGTTCACAAAACTGGGAGGGGTGGGAGGTATTGGGGAAATTCGGGGTGGTGTAGGGAAATCCCTGTTCCTGTGCCAAAATTCAAGACATTTTATTAAGCTTAATTTATAAAGGTTCACATTCAGACAACCTCC
The DNA here is from genome assembly GCA_037349315.1 of Chelydra serpentina. Classification (NCBI taxonomy): domain Eukaryota; kingdom Metazoa; phylum Chordata; order Testudines; family Chelydridae; genus Chelydra; species Chelydra serpentina. The sequence continues at coordinate 55,984,335 of JBAIAC010000010.1, forward strand.
CCTGACTCTTGTTGAATAGTACATGCAATAAAAAACTTATTTTAGCACCATGTTCCTAATGCAATAGTAACCTATAGTATTCCTAACAAAGTAAAATGTTTTTGAATTTCAAGCAATTTCCTGTTTTTGAGAGGTACTATATTGAATTCTTGCTTCTAATTGACATTCTGCAATGCTTCTGCTCTGGCACTAGTGTGATAATATCAGAAACCAAGAGAGCCTCTGAATGGAACTTAATTGCCAATATTTACCTATCTGTGAGTTTGAATATATAGACTTAACAATAACTGAAGATTTCTCATTTGTAGTAGGTATTTCGTTTGCTGTTGTTGTAGTTTTAAACTGTTACTTTGGACTAGCAATGCCTATTTTGAGGGGTTTATAATTAAACACTCAAGGAGTTTACATAGTTGAGTGAATCATTCATGAGAGATAATTGATTTAAGTTCACCTTTTTCAGTTTGGAAAAAAGTTCATGACATAATTCATGTTTTAACCCCAATGACTGAAGATGGTTTGTGCTTGGCTGTCCTTGCAGTTAAATCATGTTAATGACCAGTTTTATTGTACCCATGTAGGGATATTAAAGAAGGTACTGAAAGTGATTCCCCAAGTGAAAGTAACTTCCCATAATTTGTCCCCCACAATTTAAACCTCATAGCATTACTAAGTAAAAGATCTCTTGGATCCCTTGTTAAACTTACAAGCTACTGTCTGTGTAAACCATTGATTGTATCTGTTCTCAGAAAGATACTGTATTGCTATGAGAAACTTGCAAACAAGTTATTTGACTTTGTTCTTTATGCATGCTTTGTAACTAGAAACAGCATAGAAAGACCCCCACCCTCTTTGATTAAAGGGTAGGGAGTCTCAAATAAATTGGTACACACCCCGAAAGTGTTGAAGACAGTATGTCTGCTGATGAATGCTTGGTGTACATGAATGAATGAGCAGGGAGGTGCCAGCCTAGGAATTCAGTGACCATCGGCTGAAGGTGGCATCAAGTGGGAACGACCAGACAATACTCCCCGGAGGATAAACTGGGATCCACCCGACCATCTCAAAGGATGGGAAAAACAAGATAACATCTGACAGCACAAACATCAGGAATGTGCCATCTGCTGATTGAGTTAGCAACAGCAAGATGAATCAGTTCCCATAGAGTAACATAGGAAATAATTCCTATAAGAATGGCTTCTACATACTGAGGACTTTGAGTCTGGTTCTGCAACCACCCTCCAGGAGCATCAGATGAATCTGACAAGGACTCGGCTCCACCCTCATGCCCAGGTTACCTGGCCAGTAACTTGGCATGAGCAACTTCTAGGCTGGTAACTATGACATTTATACAGAACCTGTGTGTGTGTGTATGAATGAATGTGAAACTGAATGAAATGTTATAGCTATAACTGACTGCTTACTATGATTCTTTTTGTAGTCACAATAAATGTGACATTTTATCTTATCCCCTTTAAAAAGATCCTGTTGGTTTTTATTTTATTGGTATAACACCCATTGCTGAAACCCAAGGCCAGAGATGGTTTGCAGCCACCCGCTGGAATAGTGAATGTGGAGGTTCTATGCTGTACAGCTGTGGCCTACCTGTGAGCTGGGAGGTAAATGTCATGCCCCAATAACCGTAGATTTCATATAAAATTTCTTTATTGAAAATAATATGCAAGGAGTGTTACAGCAATTCCTGCGACAACTAAAATAACTTGGATTTTACAGACATTGGGCCTGATTCTGCAATGATTTATGCATGGCCTTAATTTCACGCATTGAATGGGACTACTCACACTGTGTAAAAGTGAGCATGTGCATAAGTCTTTGCAGGACCAGGGCCCTAAAGACCCAATGAAAGTGACAGAATATTTAGACTTTTGAATTTAGCCAAGAATTCCATTTTTTAATGCCTTGTTATTGTTTCTCAGCCTGTAAACCAGCTCTTTATTGGGGACAGCTGTGAGAATTCTAAAATCCATCATGCACCAGCAGGAACTTTTATGATGTCTATTGCATTGTGATATATAGAATTGTACAGGAAAAATGAATATGCAGTAATTTCTGTTTGTGAGAAAAAAATAGAGTCATCTGAAGCAGGGATACACAAGAGAACCATTCTCAAAGTCACTGGAGAATTTTCATTTTGTTCCAACAGTTCATTCACATTTTTTTTGTGCATCTTCCCAGTATTACTGTAGTTTTACACAATTCCATAGTATATGCAATAAGTCATCATTTCCTCTAGTATGTCTCCAATGGTCTTACGTTAATGATAAATTCTACCATTCTTAGAAGAATTGGAACGTTATGGAGTCCCCAGATATGTTTCCCAGATATGTTTCCATTGTTCTAATTTTTTATCCATCACATAGACAACTGCATGATAAACATGAGTAACAGAGCTAGTTATAACAGATGTCTTTGATATAAAATATTTTCCCCTGTTAGTTAGTGGGGGTTGTACTTCTATTTGTAAGTATTGATAAAAATTTGTATTAGGAAGAGTAAATGGAGTTGCTGAAATGATTTAAAATAAATTGATTTCAAGAGACTGACCTATAAATTAACATTGTCTATTTTCCATTCATAGATATATTTACATATAAAGTGGCTGGGATATTATGATTTGAAAACTGGTTTGAAGACATTGTGACTTTCCTTATACAAAGGAAGATGTCCTTGTAATATATATATATATATCTCCAGAGCCAAATGCTGAACAACTGTGTACAAAGCAGCCAGTCTCAGCGTTTGGGCTCTCCACAAAATCATTGTGAAGGAATCCTCCTACCCCACAGATCAGAGCAGATGATTCTGCATCCCTAAAAGCAATGATGGTGTCTGTGCTCCTGCACTTCTGCTCTGTGTGAGGCAATGACCCATTGATATGCCTAGCAGCACTTTGCCCTCGCACTGCCTCTGACTTGCTGTTGTTTCATGCCTCCCAACATACAGGGAGCCCCCATAACCTGTGCTGCACAGGGATTGCATGACTCCTATGCAACATTACCTAACTGTGAATCTTTGATTTATATGGGACCCTCCATGGCTGTGGAGGGTGTTGGCATGATTTGCTCCTAGTTTATGTGTTTACAAAAGCCGAAGGCAATAATGTGATGGAATAGTGTAAAAGGAATTAATTGAACTTTAGTAAATGACCATATTTCTATTCCTATGCATTGTAACAACAGCATCAACAATAATGATGACAAATTGCAGCTAAAGCACTGTATACTATTGTTATTTATTATTGGATGTGATGGCAGCAAATATGTTAGCATAGCTCTGAGTAAGTTTTATGAAAGCGGGAAGGGAGTTAAAAAAGTGACCCTTGATATACATTTACTCTTAGTCAGATTTTGCAGACAGGTGGAGTGGGATTCGCCACTGTAATTCAACAGAAAAGCGGTCTTATTCTTACATATGGCAGGAGAACAGAAAGCTTTGAAAGCCGTACAAGAGACGGAATACCAACAGAGTTATTAAGCTGTCTGATAGAGGGGATCAGCTGTAGCCTTGAACACCCTAAATACAGACAAGAGGTACATAAATAGTCAGAGATAACACCACTTCATATCAAGAGCCACTATCCAGTCTCACAAAAGAATTTCAACAACTACTGAGGGTCATTAAGTCTGAACTTCATTCCTGCCAGACCTCTGATACCTCTTCAAATACTTATAAACATTCTCCACAGATCCTAGATTCTAACATACCTAAAATTAATGTTGTAAAAAATACATGAGTCACAAGTGTCTTAGACACAGAATTGCTGTTAGGCCCACTACTATTTTATAGATTTTTTGGGATCAAACTGTGAGTTTCAACATTCTCTTCTTACATCAGGGACTTTTCAGGGCTTATTTTACACACGATGAAAGACATTTCTTTACCTGAGGCTAACTCCTTTGAACACAAAGAATCTCTGTATAACTTAACCACATGAGACACAGTCAAGAGATTTGGCACATTGTTTCAACCAATCGGATTGAAAGTCCTTGCTCCTAATCCTCCAGACTTTTTCTTGCAAGACCTGGCCCTATTTATTTCCAATGAAAAGTGCTGTATTGTTTAATTGAAGAAATTTGATTTTCATAATCTAATCGGGCTGTTACAGTGGCATAAAAAACAACAATGCGCAAAAGATGCAAAGCGATGCGGGGGATGTCAGGTAAATGTGAATGGTAGAGGAATAAGAGAAGTATAGCTAAATAGAGAAGGCAGGATGTTGAGTGATAGAGAGATTGAGAGAGATGTGAATGCTGAAGTAATTAATTAAGAACCTTTGATTCTGTTTAAATGATTTTAAAAAGGGAAATATCTTTTTCCAGTCACAAGCAATTTTCTTGTATTGTATGATAGATGTAGATGGCTTAAAGTATCCAAAAGTACAGTTCAAAGTGTTTGTAAGTGTTTTAGGGTGCTGAGATCACTACATCCGATCTCAATCACCTGAAAATGCAGATGTATTGTCATTAGAAGTGGGGGAGAGGGGAATCAGCTAAAACCAAATCCCACTTGCAGAATCTCCTTTTGCGATGAATGTCCTCTTCCTGCACACTTCCTGTGCAGGAAAGTGAAAAGGACTCTGTGTTATGTTCATTATGAATAATTATTTATCTATTTATACATTGCCATAAATGTGCTTTAGGAATGTAAATGGGTAGGAAGATCATATACAAACTGGGCTGGGATATGGAGTACAGTTTGCTTATCTGGGTAATTGATTATCTCCCCGGAAGACCTGTGCATCTGTCCCACTTCTCCAGTGTGCCAATATGTATTTCTTTCACCTTTTAAATATATTTATTGATAATCCGGTGAGTATAATCCTCTGTAGGGGCATGATCTATAGCCCATTGAACTCAACGGGAGTCTTTTGTCATTGACTTAGGTGAGGTTTGAATGAGACTGTGTGTGAAAAGTGCACATTATTAAGCAAAGTATCAGGGTGTAATCTGTAATCCAGTGAGCATCCTAAGGACATAGTGCCTTTGACTGAAGCAAAAAAGGAACCCAGCCTCAATGAGAAAAAGGAATTAAAAAGATGTTGATGGCATTTTGCCAACCGAGTAGCAACAGCAGGTTGGCATTCTGATGCTTCAATGGCAGCTAATCCTGCTCTGAGCTGAATTAATTTTCAGGTTTAAAATATAGTTGCCATAGTCCACCCAGAGCCAGGATTTTGGCACTTGTGATTCAGATAGAAAGATCACTAGGAAGTGGGGGGCTGAGTGACTCAGTTACATAACATTTCCATTTCCACTTGGGTCACTGTGACTTCGATGCTTTACTTGAAAAAAAGCCCCAGTTTTTAGATACATACTAAATTTCTATTTAATACATTTGACCCAACCCTTCCCCTGCCCTCAAGCACTTTGGATAAGTAATAAGAAGTAAGAATACTGGACAGCAAAAAGTGAAGTAAGAATACTATTTAGAGAAATGTAAGGTTTTCTTTAGCCCCAGAGAGTGAGCTATCAGAGATGGTTCTCAACCCCATTAAGAACAGATTTTTAAAAAAATCTATAATACACAAGTTAAGAAAAGAGTGTCTATACATCTGTGGATAGTGCTTAGATTATCCACAAATACAAAGTTTGTTTTAAAAGTCATTAGATACATATAGTGCATAATCAGCAATATCCCAAATTTAGGTGAATACATTTAACAATAGAGTTTATATATTAGCATCGAAGTATTTGAGTACATCGCTCATGAAAAATTATATAGAGAGTTGGTTGTGGAAAGCAAATATATCCATGGGTTAAGATTGTCCCTCAGTAATTGAGAATTTAGGGGAGGTTGTCCATTAGAAAATACAATCCATCAGGGAAGTATCCGACATCATGAGTTGCCATAGGATCACACCCTGCTTGCCTTGTTCACGTGAGTATTCCTGTTAAAGGAAATGAGTTATATCTGGGTAAGGACTGAAAAAAGGACCAACATGTGGCCCTATAAAAAGAGTTTCAGAAGAGAAGACATGCTCTAAATACGGAACCAAGAGCCAGGAACACCTGAGTTCACATCCCTCTGCTGACCCTGACCCCCTCTGAGCAGGGCATGTAACTTCACGACCCAAGTTTTTTCCAAGATGTGTTGGAGGATTCATTCTTTAAGGCTCAATTCTGCCATTAAGTCACAGCCCATGGAAGTGGTGTGGGGGCCAGTGCAGAGGCTCATTACCCCTCCAAGAACTTCAGATGGCATTGTGTGCACAATGCCTCCAGGAGCCGTAGGGGAGCACAGGCAAACTGGAAGCCAGGGCCGTGTGCATTTTTGCAATGAGTGGCCAACGCTGCTCGCCTGTATGGAGAGCATGCAGAGCTATGGCCATGCTCCTTCTAGGGAGTATAGCAGCCATGCTAGACTCAAGCAGTCATTGCTCAATGGGGAGTGCAAGGAGGATGATTTTCTCTGTTTCCTCCAGTCCAAGCGTGCAGTATGGGAAGTCTGCTTTTAGGGTTTAATTCAAAACCCTTGTGGATCCTTGCAGGGACCAGGCACAATCAAGGCCTTAATGTTTGCTAATGAGTTTTGAAGATTGGAAGAACTAATATACAGTGTCTGTAACTGTGAGACCAAACCAAGAAGCATGAGGACAAAGTAAACTTTCTCAATGCCCTTTCGTTTGGATTTGTAAAAGAACAAAAATGCTGGTACAATTCCCCTAAAGAACAACTGGCCAAATTGCCTACTGGTGTAAATTGCTGTAGCTCCAGTGAAAGTCACCGGACACCTCTCAAAGTTTTGTCCCAGCATGCTCATTTTTGCAGCCTAATAGGAATATCATGCCCGGATGCAGTATTTACGTATTCTTTAATTTGCACAGGGAAGATGTGGACAAATAAAGGAAACATGCCACGTCTCACGTCTTTATTTTTGTTTTCTACTTCTCACGTCTTCTTAAATATGAAGTGCTTGAAATGTTTTGCTATATCCCCCTTCTTCCTACTGAAAAAGAGCTGGAAAACTGGCAACTTTCCTCAACCACTCAGTGCACCTGCTATTTACACTGAATTCCAACTGCAGTGGGGCTCCTTCTTTGGTCCACAGTGTTTCCTTCAGCAGTTGACACATCAAAGTAAAAACTCTGAAGGAGAGACACAATGCAACCTATTGTTATAAGAAGACAAAATAAATCATTTGTAGGAGGAAAAACTGCTCTTAATTGGATTTTTAAAGTCAGAATATTGCTAGAAAGATCAAGCTGCTTAAGGTAATGTAAAATGTGGCCATGTTGATCATGTGTAATTCCTACAACCCCATCATATTGTCACAAAATGTCTTTTAACAGACTTATCCATAGCACCAATACATAACATGATTGCCACCTCTCTTAGGCCTGGTCTGCACCTAAAACTTAGGTCGACCTAGCTTTGTTGCTCAAGGGTGTGAAAACTTCACCCATCCTGAGAGATGTAGTTAAGACAACCCAAGTGTAGAAACTGCTAGGCTGACAGAAGAATTCATCCATTGACTTACTACTTCTGTAGTACTTACTTACTACTTACTACTTCTGTGGCAAGTGTCTTGCTAGGTACTGTAGCAGTGCTGCACCAATGCCTCTGCAGCATTTGTAGTGTAGACAAACTCCTAGTATAGCCAATTTAGTTATGATCATGTGACCTTTGCTTCCTGTTCAGCAGCACCTAAATGCAGGAGCTAAAACCTCCACATTTCTTCCATCAGTATATCTACAGGACAGTGGAACAGTGGATTTTAATGACTTATTCCTGTGATCTGGTTTCTCTGTTCTGATAAAAAAATCACAGGCACAAAAATGAATGTGTTGGTCACTCCCTACTGCCTTGATGCTGTGTGATGAGCCCAACTGCTAGAGAAAAAGAGACAGAGTAGGAAAGTCAGTCTAAGGCCAGGTCCACACTACAGACCTATATCGGTATAATTATGTCGCTCAGAGTATGAAAAGTCCACACCCCTGAGTGACATCGTCATACTGACCTAAACCCTATGGAGACGGCACTATGTCGATTGGAGAGCTTCTCCCACTGACATAACTACCATCTCTTGGGGAGGTGGGTTAACTGTGCTGATTATAGAATCATAGAATATCAGGGTGGGAAGGGACCTCAGGAGGTCATCTAGTCCAACCCCCTGCTCAAAGCAGGACCAACCCCAACTAAATCATCCCAGCCAGGGCTTTGTCAAGCCTGGCCTTAAAAACCTCTAAGGAAGGAAATTCCACCACCTTCCTAGGTAACCCATTCCAGTTCTTCACCACCCTACTAGTGAAAAAGTTTTTCCTAATATCCAACCTAAACCTCTCCCTCTGCAGCTTGAGACCATTACTCCTTGAGAACAGTCTAGATCCATCCTCTTTGGAACTCCCTTTCAGGTAGTTGAGAGCAGCTATCAAATCCCCCCTCATTCTTCTCTTCTGCAGGCTAAATAATCCCAGTTCCCTCAGCCTCTCCTCATAAGTCATGTGCTCCAGCCCCATAATCATTTTTGTTGCCCTTCGCTGGACTCTTTCCAATTTATTCACATCCTTCTTGTAGTGTGGGGCCCAAAACTGGACACAGTACTCCAAATATGGCCTCACCAGTGCCGAATAGAGGGGAATGATCAAGTCCCTCGATCTGCTGGAAATGCCCCATCTTATACAACCCAAAATGCCATTAGCCTTCTTGGCAACAAGGGCACACTGTTGACTCATATTCAGCTTCTCATCCACTGTAACCCCTAGGTCCTTTTCTGCAGAACTACTGCCCAGCCATTCGGTCCCTAGTCTGTAGCAGTGCATGGGATTCTTCCGTCCTAAGTGTAGGACTCTGCACTTGTCCTTGTTGAACCTCATCATATTTCTTTTGGCCCAATCCTCTAATTTGTCTAGGTCCCTCTGTATCCTATTCCTGCCCTCCAGCATATCAACCACTCCTCCCAGTTTAGTGTCATCTGCAAACTTGCTAAGGGTGCAGTCCACACCATCCTCCAGATTGTTAATGAAGATATTGAACAAAACCGACCCCAGCACCGACCCTTGGGGCACTCCACTTGATACCGGCTGCGGCTGCCAACTAGACATGGAACCATTGATCACTACCCGTTGAGCCCGACCATCTAGTCAGTTTTCTATCCACCTTACAGTCCATTCATCTAGCCCATACTTCTTTAACTTGCTGGCAAGAATACCTTGGGAGACTGTATCAAAAGCTTTGCTAAAGTCAAGAAATAGCACATCCACTGCTTTCCCCTCATCCACAGAGCCAGTAATCTCATCATAGAAGGCAATTAGGTTAGTCAGGCATGACTTGCCCTTGGTGAATCCATGCTGACTGTTCCTGATCACTTTCCTCTCCTTTAAGTGGTTCAGAATTGATTCCTTGAGGACCTGTTCCATGATTTTTCCAGGGACTGAGGTGAGACTGACTGGCCTGTAGTTCCCCGGATCTTCCTTCTTCCCTTTTTTAAAGATAGGCACTACATTAGCTTTTTTCCAGTCACCCGGGACCTCCCCCGATTGCCATGATTTTTCAAAGATAATGGGAGAAGCTCTCCCACTGGCATAGGAGCATCTTCTATGCTGCTTGTCGAGGTGGTTTTATTTTGTCAGCGTAGCAGAGGCGTTAAATCGGCGGGAGGAGCATTGTTGTGTGTACTGCCCGTGCAGCTGCTCTGCTGTAGAGCTGTATGTGAAGACAAGACCTAAACTCCAGATCCACCAATAGATGATGTTAAAGAGTTTATAGTGTCTACCCTAACAGACAGCCAAACAGAGAATTGTTTATGCTGAATTGCAAAGTAACCTAATTAAATTAACACATACTAAAGGGATAGATCTTTTAAAGAAATGATTGGGTGAGAAATGTAAACTCCCAACTTTAATCAGTTTTTCTCATTGCTGATGGTTGTGAAATATTGCTAATTTGTGTATATTGGCTACTGGATTTGTTCACATAATTGTTGCAATTCCAGCCTAGTCCATTGCTCTGTGCAGCTCTTCACACTACCCTTAGACTATGAAAGTCACTGTATAATATCAAATTCTAGTCTAGTCTAGTCTACATTTTCACACACCAAACTGAAACATGCAGATACACACTGAAGTGAAGGAATAAACTATAAGTTATTGGGATCAATACAAGGATGACTGAATGAAATTTGATGGCCTGTGATACAGAGGAGGACTAAATTTGGCCTTAAAATCTATGAATCCATGAACCAGCCAAAAGAGAATTTTTCTAGAACACCAAGAGTTTGCACTATTATAGATCATTTGACTTGATAAAAGAATAAAACTGGAGCAAAGAGGTCTTTGTTCTAGTTTAATTGTCTTCTGTATTTAATTACTGTGTGGTTCAGGATAATCTTTTCAGACTGATCTTAGTATGAACAAAAGCTGGAGATTCCAGCATACTTTCCCTCATTAATTTGAAGAAATATTACCAAAATGTCTAGATAGCAGACATTGTTTTATAATTGTTTATAGAACTGAATTATTCCTCTTAGAGTAAAAACTCCATCTTCATTTAAGGAACGCAGATTGCAGGACTGTGGTAATAAAACAATGTGCAAGACTTCAAACTGAACATAAGCTCTAATCATTGTGACTCAGAAACAAAAGCTAAGTCCCAAATGAATCGAATGTCTTAAGATATATTTTACCATGTAGGAAAGTATGAAATATTTGAAAATCCTTTTATAGTAGGGATGATCTTTTTGTTCTGTGTTTGTACAACATCTGGCACAACGGGGCGCTGCTCTATGACTGGGGCTCATTATGCATTACTACAATAATAATACTAAATGTTATTAATAATAAATATAGTAAAGCAGAGATTTGCAAAGGCACACTTGAGAATTATATGCAGTGCAGTGGTGGCCAGGTCTTTCTCAGGATATTAGAAAGACAAGGTGGATGAGGTAATATCTTTTATTGTACCAACTTTTGTTGGTGAGAGAGACAAACTTTCGAGACACACAGAGCTCTTCTTCAGGTATGGGAAAGTAACTCCCAGCATCACAGCAAAATGTGATCACTTCTGTGATCACTCTATATCTTACCTATATGCCCTCATCCTCAAAGGAAAACTGCACAACACTTTCAAAAGATGAGCCTGGGAGCTTAAATTCATTACTCTGCTAGACACTAAAAATCATGGACTTAACAGAGACAGATTTATGGCTTATTACAACAATTTGTGACCCATTAACCTCCTCTTTTTGTCCTAAAAATACAGAGGTGTTAATAGGCCACTCTACCTTGAATGGTACCTTACAATATGTGCTAACTACTTATGCTAAACAATCCCGTCCACTTTGCATTTTGCTGTGACCCTGGGAATACCTTTCCAGGCCTGAAGAAGAGCTCTGTGTAAGCTTTAAAGCTTGTCTCTCTCACCAACAGTAGTTGCTTCAATAAAAGATATGACCTAACCCACCTTGTCTCCCACATGAAAGTAAGGTGCACATCTCCCATTGATTTTCAGTGGGAGTTGGGTACGTAAGAGCACTTTGTGCCTTTGTGAGTCTCCCTGTAAACTCCCTTCCTCTTCCCCCTAACCAAATGGAGATGTAAAGATTATGGGTTTAATACTGTAGTCATTAATCAGGCCAAACCAGCACTAATGGGTGTGTCTCCATATGCGCCAATGGGTGTGTCTCCATGATATGTTCTGATACCAGTAAACTTCATCTGTTTCTGGAGAATGTTTAGGAAGAAATTTAGTCACAGGCTTGCCTGGCTGGGACCCAGTTCTGATAAAATCCTTCAAAATCTCATGCCTCTAGGACCTCCCTTGGTCTCACATTAGAGTTCTTTTTGTTTTTTAATTTGTGGTCCCTGCAGTCCAATAGTTTGCTCTCAACAGGAAATCCACCTCCTGACTCCAAAACTGCATCCCTCCCAGCCCATAAAAATGTATTTCCCCCTTTTTTGTTCTGTTTTGTTATTGTTAGCTGGTCTCTTGGATTAGTGTTTGCAGGTCTCTCTGGGATCAGGAAAGTCTGGCAGGATTTCTTGCCAGCTCACTCATCTTAACATGAGTGCCAGAATCCTGCAGTTTGCATAATGCTTATTTGCTTTTCAATCCAACCTGCCAACTAACATGTCGCTTAGAATATATTTAGTAGCAAAAGGAATGCTATGTGCTCTGTCCAGAGCAGAGAAGGAGCTTAATTGGATAGATACTTACTACCTGAAACTGCAATTAACCTAAACAAAGGGAATACCTTAAAGTGCTGTTGAGCTCCTGGTAAGAGGTATTAGAGTGAAACTGTCAAAAACCAATTAATGCCTTATTTCCAAAGCTGTGATCATAGAATTTTCACTGTCATCATATGGTCACAAATACTGCTTCCTTACTGTAACATTTACTCACCTAGCACCAGATCCCATCACTCTTACTCATGGTGAGTAAGGGTAGCAGAACTGGACCTTAATATAGAGCTGTTAGACACGACAGGGTGTGGTGAGACTGAGATATCACCACACCTCAAGGCTGTTGCCAGTCATGGGCTACATGCCACGCACTTTCATCCAACCTGGGTGTGGTGCTATCTCATAGTGTTACCACATCTTGAAATGGCTTATTCCTATTATATTACAGATTCTTTCAAAACAAAAAGAAACTCTAGAAAAACATCAAAATATGGTATGTAGGTATTCCATACTTCTAAAGAAGCGACAAGACAAGCTGCGGCAGCTTGCCGAGGAAAAGCGGGTTCAACGGAAAAGGAAGCAGCGGCTCCAACCCACAGCTGACACCGCCTTCAAATGCAGCAAATGCAATCGAGACTGCCACTCTCGTGTGGGGCTCTACAGCCACAACAGACGCTGCACAACCATCAACTAAACATTCCCCATGGGCGCATATCCATCGTCTCTCGAGACTAATGGACGCCAACAACAACAACAACAACAACAAGGAAGCAACAAAGAGTCCTGTGGTACCTTATAGACTAACAGAGGTATTGGAGCATAAGCTTTCGTGGGTGAATACCCACTTCTTCGGATGCAAGCAGTGGAAACACGGGTCGGCTAGCCCGCTGATACATAATTCTAAGGTGCGCTGATGCTAATGAGACCATAATTCAAATCATTTATTGACCAAACAGATTCAGGGTTGGTTAATGAATGATTCCCTGATCAATAAAGGGAGCTAAATTAATAACAAATACTATTCACAACAAATAGGTCAGCCCGTGCACTTTCTAATTTCCATGGGACCATGTTTGTAAAGCAGCACGCACATTAACACTGCTCACTAAATAATGAGTAAACATAGTAATGGCTTTGATTTGTCTGCTCAGTTAGCTGGGAACCAAGTGTCACGACCAAAAGGTCATGCAAATTTCCTACTAGGAAGACAGTTTGTTTATACCTTGTGCAATTTGCCTGATTGCACATTTCCTTGGTAAAGTCATTGCCACAGCTAAGCCACTCCTGAAACATGCTGAGCACCCATAACTTCCAGTAGGGCTGACCTCTCAAGGTGAGAGATGCTGAGTGCACTCCATTCCCAATCTAGAGGAATTTAGGGTGGGATTCACAAAAGTAGTTTGCCACCTAAACCCCAGACTAAGGGTATGGCTACACTTGCGAGTCAGAGTGAATTAATCAGCCCCATGCACTCTAACTCACGACCCGTTCACATTGGCAAGGCATTTAGAGCGCCTGGACTCTGCATCTGGAGCACTTCTGGTAACCCACCTCCACGAGAAGCATAACGCTTGTTGCGTCTCGGCTGAGATTCCCCAGCGTCAGTGTGAACGAGGTGTTGCATTACTGTGCTTTGATTGGCCTCTGGAATCGTCCCATAATCCCCTTAAGTGAAGTGGCCACTCTTGTCATTGTTTTGGAATTGGCTGTAGAAATGCGGATATGCCCTTTCAAAACTAAGTTTCAGACAGTCAGCATGCTTATCTGCTCCGGGACAAAGCAACCGTTACTGAGGAATGCTGCTTGCATTGAGTGAGTGAGAGAGAGGCATGGAGGAGGGGGGGCGGGTCTGAACTTACAAGACAGCATGCTGACACACTCTCAGCACCCCAAAAACCCACTCTCTCTCCCCCCACATACACACAACACACTCCCTGTCACACTCCACCCCACCCCCCGCATTTGAAAAGCACGTTGCAGCCACTTGAATGCTGGGATAGCTGCCCATAATGCACTGCTCCAATACTGCCGCAAGTGCTGCAAATGTGGCCACGCTAGTGCGCTTGCAGTTGTCAGTGTGGACAGACTGCAGTGCTTTCCCTACTGCGCTCTCTGAAGGCTGGTTTAACTCAAAACGCTCTACATCTGCAAGTGTAGCTATGTCCTTAGGTATCTAAGTTCAGGGGTGGCAGGTCTGAATATATTTTTGGTGGTGTCCAGAATGGGTCCAAGTCCTGCCTGCCCCCACACCTGCCTAGTAAGCTGATATATATATTTAAAAATAAAGTAAAAATGGACTGGAAACAGTAAGCATTTAACAGTTTCCCAATATTGCACAAACTCACTATCGTAAGAAAAATGTATTTAACTAAGAATATCAACTTTATTAATACTCTTTTGAATACGGAAACAAACAAGCACTCTTGGATCAACAACCCTCAAAAGCAAATATTTTCTAAAATTAAAACAAAATGCAGCCCCGTCTTTTGCGATGTTCTTCAGGAGGCAGCAAACACTTTTCGTTGTTGTTCGGTTCTTGAAATGAAGTCATCCAGGAGACTTGCAATGGTCAATTCAGAGACAGAATTCTTATGAATGTGGAGAAATGCCAAGTGATTTAGATGTTCTTGGCCCATTGTCATTCTCAGATAATTTTTCAGTCTGCGCAGGCAACTGAATGATCTCTCAGTGGTGCAGATTGTAGTCGGAATTGTGTAGAATAATTTCAGGAGAATTATAACTTCTAACAACATGTCACTCAAGCCCTTGTTTTGTTTCAGAAATTGCTTCACTTTGCTCACCGAATTAAGCTGGCAATTTCTTGACCTGTAAATATCACTCAACAGTTCTAAATGAAGAGATAGCCTCTCCGTGTTAATGTCACCATGGAAAGCTTCACTTATTGGGACAATGTCCCATTTCAAGCCATTTGCTGCATCAGTTATATGCTTCTCCAATTTTACGGCGAATGTAAAGCTTTCTGTTGAAAACCTCTGTTCAATGGCAACTTTGCAAGCATTAAAGATCCTGACATATATTTGATGAAAATACTCTTTGGGGTCACTGAAGGTGTGAGGAAGGCTTCCATGGTCGAGCCATCTTGGTGGCTTGAGTTTTCTCGGGAGTGTAGGACAGTGGTGGCCCATCAGGGTAATCTGCTTGCGGGATGCGAGAAATTTTGTCGACGTTGACCGTCCGCAAGCACGGCCCCCTGCAGCTCCCACTGGCCACGGTTCATCGTTCCTGGCCAATGGGAGCTGCGGGAAGTGGCAGCCAGCATGTCCCTGCAGCAGGGGCAGCAGGCAGGGCTGGGAGAGAGACCCGGCTCCGAACATTGGTGGAGCTGGGCCCCCGGGGCCCTGAATTTGCTGGAGCATGGGCACCATGGGCCCATACAACTTGCCGCCCCTGTCTAAGTCCCACTTTAAGGCTCCTCTGCAATCCACAGTGCTCCCTCTGAATTCTCTAGTCAGGTAAATGCATTCGACACCTGCATTTTCATGGTAAAATTTCCCTGCACACCTAAGTTTCTGTCTCCAGGCATGTGCACTGCTGCCTCCCTTTGGCATCTGTATGCCTATCTCCCACCTAAGCCCCGACGCAATCCATGAAAATTGGGGGAAGATAGGTGTTGGCCCACCTAACTCGCCTGTGGAGACCAATCCGGTAGGTATGCTTAAAGGATGCCTACTAGATTCTATAACTTTTAGCTCACTACTTAGAGCACTCACAAGGGATGTAGGAGAACCAAGTTCAACAGGGTCTCCCACATCTCTCAGGAGTATACTATAACCCAGGGATCGGCCAGCACATCCCTCGGCCCATGCCGCTTCCCACAGCCCCCATTGGCCTGGAACGGCGAACTGTGGTCAGTGGGAGCTGTGATCAGCCGAACCTTTGGACGCTGCAGGTAAACAAACCGTCCCAGCCTGCCAGCGGATTTCCCTGACGGGCCACGTGCCAAAGGTTGCCGATCCCTGCTCTGACCATTAGACTAGGGGATAGTCTAATCACTTGTTCATTATTTATCCACAGTAGAACATTAGGAGCGGGGACCCTCGAGCTCTGAGCTGCTGTGGGCAGTGGGGGGCCCTGCAGCTCTGAGCTTCCATGCAGGGCCCCGCAGCTCCAAGCTGCTGTGGGCAACGGAGGGGAAGGGAAGTGTGCAGCTCCGAGTCCCTGCAGGTGGTGGTGGGCCCCTGTAGTTCTGAGCCACCGGAGGTGGAAGTAGCGGGGAACCTGGAGCTCCCAGCCACTGCGGGCTGCCCCTGCAGTGCCGAGCCACTGCAGATGGCGGGTGTTAGACCCCCCACCTTCTGCTCATCTCCTCTCCTCTCCCCCACCCCCACTCAGTCTTCAGTCCTCCCCTGAGTCAGCCCTATTTTGTCATGCTTATTTTTAGTAAAAGTCAGGGACAGGTCATGGCTTCCGTTAATTTTTGTTTATTGCTGGTGACCTGTCTCTGACTTTTGCTAAAAATAACTGTGACAAAATCTTAAACTTACCTATGACTGCAGAGGTGTTAATGGGCCACTCTTCTTTGAATGGTACTTTACAGTATGGGTTAACTACTTATGCTAAACAATCTGCTCCACCTTGCTTTTTGCCATGACGATGGGGGTACCTCTCCCGGACCTGAAGAAGAGCTGTGTGTGCCTGGAAAGCTTGTCTCTCTCACCAACAGAAGTTGGGCCAATAAAAGATATTACCTCACCCACCTTGTCTCTCTAAAATCCTGGGACTAACTCCACCACAACTACAGTGAATTCTCTAGTGATAAGCAATTTGGCAGTACAACAGACAAAGAAAGAAAAAGGCAAGGAAATGTTATTGCTGAAAGCTATAGAGAGCTGACTCTGTCATATTATTTAACCGAAATAGGTTAATTAGTTCTAATTGACTCATAAGGCTCATATTTGACCATACTGAACTCTCCTTTTCATTAGCTTTCACTTTGGGGTTCTTTTTTTCCTGTGTCCAGTTTTGGGGTGTATTACATTGTCTAGGTTTCAGAGTAGCAGCCATGTTAGTCTGTATCGGTAAAAAGAAGTACTTGTGGCACCTTAGAGACTAACAAATTTATTTCAGCATAAGCTTTCGTAGGCTATAGCCCACTTCATCGGATGCATAGAATGGAACACACAGAAGTAATTAGCCTCTTAAGATTGGTCTATACACCTGGACCATCATGTTTCTCTGACTGTATAAATGTCTGTCTGAAGTGTGTTTCATTCCATGCATCCGATGAAGTGGGTATTAACCCACGAAAGCTTATGCTGAAATAAATTTGTTAGTCTCTAAGGTGCTACAAGTTTTTCTTTCTTATTTTCGTTTTGCTGACACAGACTAACACGGCTACTACACTTAAACAGAAGTAAGATGTATATATACACACAGAAAACTTGGAAGTTGCCATAACCAACTTCCGGGTATACACACAGAAAACTTGGAAGTTGCCATAACCAACTTCCAAGTTTTCTGTGTGTATATATACATCTTACTTCTGTGTGTTCCATTCTATGCATCCGATGAAGTGGGCTATAGCCTACGAAAGCTTATGCTGAAATAAATTTGTTAGTCTCCAAGGTGCCACAAGTACTTCTTTTTACATTGTCTAGTTTTCCTAGCTGATGGGATATATTATAACGTATTTAACTTTTGTATAGTAGTCCAGATGCTTGCCATACGTGCTGTAGATAATAATTTTTAAAATAGAGAAGCAATATTTTACTTTTTAAATCATTCTCTCTGGGGAATATAAAAAATTCTGTTCCACTAGCTGCTTTGAGAGCTCCAATAAAACCATATTTTAGATAAATTATAGTGGAAAGTAAAATACTATAGTCAATATAAAGTATATTTCGACACTACTTTTGAATTGGGGAAAAAGAATTTACAAGTTACAAAAAAAATATTAATTTTTGAAAAGGAAAAAGGTGGCTAAAAATCACAGTTTCTATGAAACTACACCCTTTGGAAATCCCCAGAATGCTGAATCATTGGGATGACAATTATCACCCTGTATTATACAGTACAACAGGAAATTTGAAAGCGAAGTAGTTTGCACAAACACAGAGAAAGTAATGCCAACTTTACTGAAACTGCTTTGATTGATAATAATCAGGGAGAGGTGGGTTTTTTTTTTTGTTCTAATGGTGTTTCTCTATTCACACACCCATGTCCAGCCTGAACATGACCAACTTCAGTGATTCCTGAAATCCTGTCATTCATCCTACTCCTTCCTGGACTAGAATGCTTTATGCAAGACCTTTCATCCTAATCACACAGTTTCTGGACAAGACAATGGTGTTTTCACTGCAGTCTTAGCCCTCATGTGTAAACACATAAGCATATGTCTAACTTTACTCACATGAGTAGTCCCACTAAAGGCAAGAGGGCTATTCACGTGAGTAAAGTTACTCTGGTGCTTGGATGTTTGCATGGTCGGGACTTATTATTAGATTAATGCAGTGTTTTGGTATTATTTATATCTGCATAATGAAAAACCTGAGAGAACTACATTTTGCGTATGTATATTGTGACGTATGGACAATATCCTGTAATAGCCTGAATAAACTTTATTGAATGAAGCAAAACCTTACTGAATTAAGCTTAATACCTTTGAGGTACAATGTATTAAAAATGCAATTGTATATGTGTTGTGGTGGCATTGGATGTACCTTCTCTAGTAGGGAAGGGGGGATGCTAATGAATTTCCTCCATTATCAGCCTTTGAAGCCAGCCCCCGGGGAGAGATATGCATATACTAGTTCAAACTGGATTCTCCAGAGACCAACAGACAAAGAAAAGGTTTCAGTGTAGTAGCCGTGTTAGTCTGTGTCAGCAAAACGAAAATAAGAAAGAAAAACTTGTAGCACCTTAGAGACTAACAAATTTATTTCAGCATAAGCTTTCGTGGGTTAGTACCCACTTCATCGGATGCATGGAATGAAACATACAGTAGACAGATATTTATACAGTCAGAGAAACATGATAAGGTGGAGGTGCATAGACCAACCTTAAGAGGCTAATTAATTGAGAGGAACCATAACAGCAGGGGAAGAAAAACCTTTTTACGTTAATTGAATCTATTTCCCTTAAGTTTACGATCCTCATTCACACCTGTTTATCACATCTTGTTTATCACTTCAAAGGTTTTTCTTCCCCTGCTGTTATGGTTCCTCTCAATTAATTAGCCTCTTAAGGTTGGTCTATGCACCTCCACCTTATCATGTTTCTCTGACTGTATAAATATCTGTCTACTGTATGTTTCATTCCATGCATCTGATGAAGTGGGTACTAACCCACGAAAGCTTATGCTGAAATAAATTTGTTAGTCTCTAAGGTGCTACAAGTTTTTCTTTCTTATTTTCGTTTTGCAGACAAAGAAAAGACTTTTGGATAAATAGCTTAAGTTTAGGCTGACTCAGTGATTTCTTCCTGATCCAGCAAATGGACAGGACCATTGGTCCATGGGAGGGCCCCAATACTTAAGGTAGGGTTGGAAGGACGGACCTGCCAGAATCCATCATAGGGTGATCTCTGGTAAGCTTATTAGCACGTGTGCAGGTTCTTTCATTATTTTTCATATGTTTTCTCTATAGTGCTTTTTACCTTAATAATACAGTAGGCTTGCTTACAAAGAACTCCCTTATCCCCTTTTATTCCCCCATTGCCCTGAGCTCCCTTTCATGGCCTCGCACCCCAGGCCCACCCTGCTCCTTGTCTCTTGACCTCAGGGTCCCCCTGACCACAGCACCCCTCTGTAAGTCCAGCCCTATTTTCACCTTATTTCCAAACTCCACTGCCTTCATGAATCGGCATCAGGATACACATGCTAAAACTAAAACTCCCAGGCTCAGAGTGGAGTAAGATCTAAACAGCAGGCTACTAGCATTATGATTTACATTCCTCTAGAAGCCAAGATTCATGCTCTCAGTATATTAGGATGCACCCAACAGAGCCATAATGACAGGATTCACATTAGAGAGACAAGTTTCATGAGGTAATATATTTTATTGGACCAGCTTCTGTGGGTGAGAGACAAGATTTTGAGTTTACAGACCCGAAGAAGACCTCTGCTTAAGCTCAGAAGCTTGTCTCTCACCCACAGAAGTTGCTCCAATAAAAGATATTACCTCACCCACCTCGTCTCTCTAATATTCTGGGACCAATAGGGCTACAACAACACTGCATACAAAAATGGAAGATTCACATTAACAGCCCAGAGTGACCATCACAGCAGGGCACTGTTTTCAGGATCCATATTTCTAGCATAATGTCGTCCTTATACGAGGGCACTAGCACTACCAGCACAATGAGATAAATATAGCAGGGTGTGAGTGCCAAAAATTCACAGTACAAGCACACTGGGATCCAAACAGCAGGATAGCCGTGTTGCAATGCATGTTCACAATATAGTGGGGATGCACTCGATCCCTGAGTGTAAGGCTTCAGCTAAACACAAGGGCACCTGCAAACAGCTGTACTAATAGCAGGATTTACATTATTGTCCCAGTAGGAGTTGCATGTCACGGCCCTAATTCACAATCCCAGTGCAATGGGATCCAGGCACCAGGTCTCTAGTACCAGAATTTATTCTCCCAGAATAGTGGGATGGCATTACAGAAGTCAGTGGAGAAAAAGCCCTCTGTGATCATCCCATCTCGGTCTATCTCCCTGCCAATGCAGGGCTGCTTCTTGCAGCATGTTTTCTCCAGTCTCCTTTTTAAAAGTCCCAAGTCTTGGGTTTTCCAACCCTTCCCTTGGGAGACTGTTCCGCAGCCAGAGATCGCACTGCCAGGAAGGTTTCCCCTGAGAGCTTTGAGTTTCCCCCTCTTAATTTCATCCTGTTACTCAAGTACTGGTTTGTGCAGAGCAAGGTAACAGTCCCACAAGTCACCTTCCCGGCAGTGTGAGAGCCTCACACCAGCCCCAGCCAAGGGGAATCCTCACCTCCATGGTCTTGGGGGAAGCTGTCTGTTTCACCAGAGGGTGGAGGGAGAAGGATGTTGCGCCCTGGGCTCTGGAGAGGGGATGTATATGTGGAGGGGTGCAGACATGCTTGGCTTCCTGCAGGCAGTTTAAACTGCAACAGGGAGGTGCCCCATGAAGGGAGGAGGCCCAGGTGAGTGAGAGGGCTTTGGGTGTGCCCTCAGGGGACGTGGGGGAGCCTGGACTGGGGACTGGATGTGTCCAGGAGATCCCGGTCTGTAGAGGACGTATCCTCTGGGGCGGGGGGGATCCCAAGCTCTGGGGGCAGGTGTCCCGGGGAATACCAGAGGTGCACCAGGTGGCAGAGGCGGCTCTCACAGTTTTGCCGCCCCAAGTAGTTGCTGCGGCCCAGCCCCCAATGTAGGCAGACGTAGCGGGGCCCCACCCCCGATGCCTGCTTCCATCGGGGGCGGAGCCCGGCCCCCGACGCAGGCAGTCCCAGTCCGTGGCAGCAAGGGAAGAGTGGTGGACCTGCCGCCCCATTGCCGCTGCGGCAGGCGAGAATGGGGCGGCAGTCTGAGTCCCGCGGTGGCAATTCTGCGGCGGGAAGAGCGGACCTGCCGCTGAATTGCCGCCGTGGGACTTGGACTGCCGCCCCATTCTCGATGCCGCCCCAAGCACCAGCTTGGAAAGCTGATGCCTGTAGCCGGCCCGGCCCTGCCAGGTGGGGTGGGCACAGGGGCAGAGATTGACTTGCTGCTCTCTGGCTCCTGCGGTCAGCACCACAGCTGCCGCAATCTGTGGCCAAAAGTTGCAAAGTCCCATCCCAGCTGCCAGAGGGAGAAAAGTGTGGGGGGAGCTGCAGCCCCAGCGCCACCCAGAGCAGAGAGAGAGAACAAGTGCCTGGGAGCAGCCTTGCTCCAGCAGCGCTGTGGAGCAAGAGGCCTAGGCTGCTGAGGATGCCAGAGTCTGCTGGGACAGGTCTCAGATGAGCTGCGGATTTAAATGCTGCCTAAGGGGCAGTGAGAGCTGAGGTGGGCCCCCAGGGCCAGGTGTATCTCCTCCATGAGCGTAGTTTGACTGCTATATTGCGGGGAGGGGGGCTGCGTGTGGGCATTGAAGCCAGTTCCCCTGGCTGACTCTCTGCCCCCACCTGGAGTGGTACCTGGGCTGCTGGTGCTGTGGGGGACAACTTAACAGGGGTGGGGGACTGCTGCTGCGGAGACCTGTCTGCTGGAGCTGCGGCCACTCAGGCAATTCAGAGGCACAGTGCCTGACCCCACCCCATCCCCCTTCCTCTCCCCACTGCCCCCTGTCCCCTCCCCTCCCCTTCCCCTTCCCACTGCCCCTGCCCCACCCCTCCCCTCCCCTTGCCTCCCCCCATTCTCCCTTTCCCCTCCCCCTACTCCCCCATTCTCCTCCCCCACTCACTTATCCCCTTCTCTTCTGCTTGCCCTATCCCATCCCCCTTCCCCACTGCTTCTTCCCCATCCCTTCCCATCCCCCTGCTCCTCCCCCTCCCCTTTTCTCCCCCACTCCCCCTTTACTTTCCCGCACTCCCTTCTCTTCCCCCTGCCCTAGCCCAGCTCCATCCCCCTTCCCCACTGCCTTTTACCCCCTCCCCCACCACTACAGGTCAAACAGAGAAGCTCAGAGCTTGCAGATATTACAAGTGGGGAGGGGGCTGGCACGTGTACCCCACGTGCACCTCCCACGTCTCACTCCTGTTTGGGGCTGGCATTACCCCCCACAACTACATCCATCCCTACCCTGTCTCCCAACACTGCAACACCCCTTCACCCAAGCCCAGGCTCCCTCTAACCAGAACAGGGCTCATTTGCTTCCTGTGGAGTTGGGGCTGAAAGCTGCAGTGTCGGAATGCATGTTCACATAGAGCCTGCTGGCCCTGGCTGATCAGGGGCTGGCACTGATGATAGGGTGCTCCCTTCTCTCTCCTGCCCTAAGACAGGTTTCTTGAATTAAGACGTGGGAGGGCTATGCCCTCTCACTTTTCAAAGTGATGGGGCCATGGCTCCTCTGGACCCCCCCAGTTCCAGTGCCCCTGGGCCCCCGGACTCCCCACCTGCCCTGGGCTGCATGCCCCAGGGGAGCAGATACACAGGCTAGGGGCTGCTCTAGGGCCTCCCACTCCCCCACCCAGGTCAAGTGGAGGGTCTGGGGCTCCTCACAGTGACCCAGGACCCTGGGCAGCTCTTACCTTGGCCCAACTCCAGGGGAAGAGGAGGAGCAGGGGGTGGGGCCACAGTTCCAGCATTCCTGGGGGTCCCCAAATTGGCTGGGACCCCTGGGCACAGGCCTCATGGCTCCGTGCATTAATCCACGACTGGGTCTACACTTAAAATGCTTCAGCAGTGCAGTTGCACCAGTGCTGCTGAGCCACTATAGTGCTTCAGTGAAGATGCTACTATGCCAACGAGAGAGCATCTCCCATCGGCATAGTTAATCCACTTCCGCGAGAGGCAGCTGGAGTGGGGGGATTGTTAGTGGGTTACAGATTGTTGTAACAAGCAATAATTCCAGTGCCTCTAGTCAATCCATGGTTTTCAATGTCTAGCAAAGTTAAGAATTGAGGCTCCCAGGCTCATCTGTTGTACAGAATTCCTTTGAAAATGAGGACTGAGAGGTCAGCTATAGACTGAAAAATGTTCACCCACAAGTGACATATGGTGCTTTTGTCTTTTATCATTTTCCTGTGTGAGTTCATTTTACAGTGTAGTGACTGTCTGGCTTCACCCACATAGTTGTTATTGGGGCATTTGGTGCATTGGATGAGGTACATCACATGTTGTGATAGGCATGTTTAGGATCCATGGATCTTGAAAGGTGTGTTTTGCGGGGTGTTGATCATGGTAGCACTGAAGATATGTCGGCAGGTTTTGCAGATTCTGGCAAGGTCTGGTGCTGCTATGAGATGGTGTGTCCTTGTCTGTGGGAAGCTTGCTTCTGATGATGATCTTCGAGAAGTTGGGGGTTGTTTGAAAGCCAGAAATGGGGGTTCAGGAAAGATTTCATTTGGGATGTGGTCCCCATCAAGTATGGGTTGTAGTTGTTTGATGATACCTCATATGGGTTCCAGTGTGGGGTATAGGTGACAACTAGAGGTATGCGGTTGGAGGGGTGGTTTATTTCTGTATTGAAGCAGGTTGTCGCCGTATATTTGGATGGCCCATTCCATAATGCGATCTCCTTCTCTGGTGGAGTGTCCTTGTCTGAAGGAAGTTTTTAAAGTGTACTAAGGTGTATGTCAGTGGTTCTCAACCAGGGGTCCAGGGCCCACGAGGGAGACCGTGAGCAGGTTTAATTGGGGCTGCCAAGCTTGGCTTGCTGGGGCCCAGGGTAGAAAACCAAAGCCCCACTGCATGGGGCTGAAGCCCAGGGCCCTTAGCCCCACCACCCAGGCCTGAAGCCAAAGCCTGAGCAATGTATCTTCATGGGAACCCCTGTGATGGGACCCAGGCAACTGCCCTGCTTGCTACCCCCTAATGCTGGCCCTGGCTTTTATATGCAGAAAACCAGTTATTGTGGCACTGGTGGGCCATGGAGTTTTTATAGCATATTGGGTGTGTGGGGGAGGGGGAGGGGTTGTGCGGGAGGCTCAGAAAGAAAAAGGTTGAGAACCCCTGCTGTAGATAACATATTTCTTGGTGTGTTTGGAGTGTTTATTTGTCTGGAGTGGTTCTTGGTGTGTTTGGAGTGGTTTGGAACTCTGCAGCTATGTCTGGTGATCTGTGGGTTTCTTGTATATGGTTGTCTGTTGCATTTGCATGATGTGGAGTCCAGGAAGTTGTTCTAGTGTGCGAACATTCCAGAGAGACGGGTGGTGGTTGTTGATGTAGTGGTGGAAAACTATGAGGGAGCTTAAGCCGTCTGTCCTGAGGATGAAAATATCATTGATGTATTTCAGGTGTATCATTGGTTTCATAGTGCATTTATCCGGAAATGTCCAAGAAGAGGTTGGCATATTGGGGAGTCATCCTAGTACCCCGGCTGTTCCCATGGTTTGGACAAAGTGTTTGTTGTTGAATGTAAACATTGTTATGGGTGAAGATAAAATGAATGAGTTTGGCGATGCGCTTGGGGTGGATATCTGAGCGTTGTCCATTGTCTTGTAAATATTTGAGGCAGGCAGCTATGTCGTCATTGTGAGGCATGTTGGTGTATAGGGAAGTGACATCCATGGTAGCGAGGACGGTGTTCTGAGGGAGGTTGTTAATGTTGTGGAGGAAGTCAATTGTGTCCTGGAGGAAGCTGGCCCTTTGTGTGGTGAGTGGTTTGAGGATGATTTTTATGAGTCCCGATATTCCTTCAGTAAGAGTGCCGTGGCCAGATATGATGGGTCTGCCTGGGCTCCCTTGTTTGTGTATCTTGGGAAACATGTAGGAAGTCCTTGAGGTGGGTTCATGGGGGAATGAGTTTGTAGAGTTGTTCTTGGAATTGTTTGGGGAAGGATTTGATGATATCCTTAAGTTCCTGGATAAATTGAGATGTGCGGTGTTCTTTGAGTTCTTTATAATAGGTGGTGTCAGTTTTCGGTTAGCCTCATTAATGTAGTCATCATGGTTGAGGACTACAGTGGATTAAAGAGAGACACTGGATTTATGGCTTGTTACAACAATCTGTAACCCACTAACCACCCTTTGTCCTATGACTGCAGAGATGTTACCCGGCCACTCTACCTTAGCATATGTTCTAAGGGACCATCCAACTACTGATGCTAAACAATCTGTTCCACCTTGCATTTAGCTGTGACACTCAGGGCATGTCTACACTACAAAATTAAGTCAATCTAACTCACGTTGGCATACAGCCCCCGCAGTAATTACATTGCTTGTGTGCATCTACACCTTGCTCCTTGTGTTGGTGGTGCACATCCTAACCAGGAACGCTTGCACCAATAGTTTTGTTAGTGTGGGGCATTGTGGGATGGCTTCTGAAAACCAGTAACAGTTGATGTAAGCAACACAGTGTCTACACTGACACTGCGTCAACCTAACTACATCAACATTGACTCTATAATTGTTGTGGAGGTGGAGTTATTAAGTCAGCATAGAGGGGCACTTACATCAGCAGGAGCGAAATTTTAGTGTGGACACTTACATAGTTAGGTCGACGTAAGCTGCCTTGCATCGCCATAATGCTGTAGTGTAGACCAGGCCTCAGAGTACCTTTCCCTTACCTGAAGGAGAACTCTGTGTGTCTCTCACCAACAGAAGTTGGTCCAATAAAAGATGTTACCTCACCCACCTTGTCCCTCTAACATCCTGGGATTGTCACAGCTACAACTGCACTGCATACCAACATACTGTTTAAACAGTAGTTATTTCCCTTTCTGTTTAGATAGTGGGCTCAGTCCTTAGCTGTGATGTGCATGAGTTAGAACATGAGCTGTAAATGAAAAGCCAAAGGAGGCTGTAAAATACCTTTCTTCTTTTCTCAATCCTGGGGCTAGCTGGTGTGTGTGTGTGTGTGTGTGTGTGTGAGGGCACAATGTAGCCTGGGCAAAAAATCTGTCTCATTATTTCCTTTGTGAGCCCGATCCCACATTTCTTGACTCAAAATGTAAAGTATATTTAATTAAAAATTAACTAAACTAAAAGTATTGTTGGTGGTAGAAGCTGACCATGCAACGAATGAAAGACAGGGAATCCAGTATGTCATATTTACTTTTCAGGGATCTGATTCTATAGGCGCTGCTCCTGCGGAAATCAATGGGAAAATTCTTAATGACATCAGTGGTTCAGAATTGGTCTTATTGCCTTTATTTAGCTTAGGCGCCCATTGAAAGCAGGGGAGTAGAGAAATCCCACTGGAATTAAAAAATTACTTTTCAAAGATTATGATCAATATGAGCAATTTCTATAAAGTCTTAATGACTTGTTAGCAAACTGCATCTTATTAAGTGTCCTGTAATACAATTTGCCGCTGGCTAATTGTCATTTCAATGATTCAGCTACTCTGGGAATTTCCAAAGGTGCGGTTGGCTAAGAACTGCAGCCTTTGCCACGTTTTTCCTTCCCAAGGCTAATCTTTGTCATGTAAATTTGTTTAAAACTATTTTTCTTAGCTCAAATTTAATGCAGTTAATTAAACCCTGTTAACTGCAGTAGCTGCCTTCCCACCATTAAGGTATATCTTTTGGGAGATGGGGTTGTCTCTAAAGTGTAGTAGGACCAGTATTTTAAACCCTATATCTTTGATTAAGAACTAGTATTGTTGGCATCCAAGAAGCATGTCAAATGTTTCTCAGCTGTATTATTGTATTCTAATATTTCTGTTACAGACGTGACAGCTCCAGATAGCTCCATCCCAGAATGTATGACACAGCCAAGATGTGGTTCCATGGCCCCTACCATGCAAAATACTGAGTACTTGCTGCTGGCTGCTGACTTCCCTCAATGCTTATTAATTTCACTGGGAGTTGAAGGCACTCAGTGCTGCATAGAAAATCTGTACATTGCAGGATCAGAGCTGAAACTTTAAAGATATTAGGAGAGTAAATGAGAAATCAGAGAGGCTAAGGATCACAGAAGCCAGGGAGCTCCTGGACAGCCAGGTTCGGGAAATACCAGTACTTCAGCTCAAGGAAGAATGGAGCTGACCACCAAGGAATTGAAGAGAGATGAAGTTAGAGAGGAGGCCGGGTGGTTTATAACCACCAGAGGCAAGAGGTCACGGCAGCATTCTACGCAGCTAGAGACAGATGAGAATGGGCAGACTGTGTCCACCAGAGAGAAGAGGACAAGGAGAAATTCCAAACAGCTAGAGGTTTCAAATCAATACTAGATCATCAACATGGAAACTTTGAAAGATACCTATCAATATCCAGCAAGTCCCAGGGAATGGAAAAATGTATGGGACATGTGTGGATGGCAGCTCAGCCCAACCTGTAAGAAAATTAAGCTAACCTGCAAAGAGTTCTCTAACTGTTCAAGGAAGGCAGATAATCCTTGTTGGAGATTCAATACTCAGAAGAATCGAAAGAACATTCTGCAAGAGACTGGCGGACAACAGGACAGGGTACTGCCTTCCTGGAGCTAAGACACAAGATGCCACTGTAAGATAAGATAGGCTTCTGAAATCGATGGGCTAGGATCCATTGGTGATGGTTCATATTGACACTAACGACACTATGTTGTGGGATACATTGCAGGTAGTAGTTGGCTTCCAGGAATTCGGAAACATGCTGAAGAAGACTGTCCAAGCGATCTTCTCTGAGATTCTTCCTGCCTCATAAGTGAAGTAAGACAAGAGGCAGAAGATTTTGGAAGTGAACTGCTGGCTAGATAAATGGTATAGGATGGAGGGTTTGGATTTTTTGGAACATTGGTCCACTTTCTATATAGGGAGAGAGGCTGTATAGTTTGGATGGGCTCTACCTCAGTAGAAGGGAGACCATTCTTGGGGACAAGATGGCTAGAGTAATCAGGAAGGGATTAAACTAATAGCAAATTGTGAGGGTAAAAAGAGGGAAAATATGAGCACACAGATGCTGAGATGTTGGGAACAAAATTAATCAAGGAACCAAAGGACATGAATTGTCCATACCCCAATGCTAGGAACTTGGATAACAAACAAGAGAAACTGGAATTGCTCATTTATGAGTACAAATTTTATCTAGTTGTGTGACAAAGTGGGACTGTTCTTAATGTTCTCTCTGAATACTGTGTGGGTGCCTCAGTTTCCCCTATGCATTTCTTAAGTAGCTAGGTGGGGGGATAAGAGTGTGTGATTGTTGCAGAGCCCAAGAGGGCCAGTGTGATGGCATCTGCACAGAGAATGGCCGTCACCCTGTCTCCCGGCCACTGATGGCCTGGGCCCCTCCTCTGCAAGGTGCCAGCTGAAGGTGTTGGAGAACAAAGAGATCAGGTGACCTCCTGACCTGGGAAAGAGACAAAGGCCAGAGGAGGGGCTGGAGAGTTTCAGTTTAGAGCTGACTGGGGAAATGGAGGGAGGCCCAGATGGGGCTCTGGGCTCCCTGCCCCCCAAGATGGACCTGACTGAGGGGTCCTGTTCTCGGTACCTACATCATGTTCCTGTTGTCTAATAAACCTTCTGTTTTACTGGCTGGCTGAGAATCATGTCTGACTGCGGAGTTGGGGTGCAGGGCCCACTGGCTACCCCAGGAGTCCCACCTGTGCGGGCTCGCTGTGGGAAGCGCACAGTTTGGAAGGGGATGCTGAATGCTCCGAGGTTAGTCCCAGGAAGATCAAAGTTGTGTAAACTTCTTTCCCTGCAGACGGTCTGCTCAGAAAGAGGAGGATCTCCCAGAGTCCTGACTGGCTTCGTATGGAGTAGTTGCAGAGCATCGCCCGGGGACTCCGTGACAAGTTGGTATTACTGAAACCTGGTGGGATCATGAGTTGCATGACTGGAATGTTAAAATCAATGGTTATAATCTATTTAGGAAAGACTGAGTTGGCACAAGAGGAGAGGGAGTGGCAGTCTATGTTAAAAATGGCATCACCTGTTTCCAAGTCACTGATGACTCAGAAGAAAGTGATCTTAAAAGCTTATGGATCAGGGTCCTAACAGACAAAGCACAAGATTGGGTATTAGCTGGTGACTGCTACAGATCAGCAAATCACACTAGGGAATAAGATTGCCACCTCCTTACACACCTATCTATAATGTGAGAAAAAAAACCCTGTGTGATCATGGGGGACTTCAATTTGAATGACATATTTTGGAGGTCTCATGCTACCAATAATAAAACATCCTTGGAATTTCTAAACATTATAGATGACAATTTCCTGACTCAAAAACTGTAGCAGCCAGCACAGGGGAATTCTTTATTAGACTTTGTCCTCGCAGCTAAAAAGGAACTGTATACAGAACTAAAAATTAATGGTAGCTTAGGTACAAGTGATCATGATGTGATCACATTTATAATGTGCAAGCAGAATAAAGTCCAAACCAGTAATATATATACTTGGTGCTTTCACAGGGCCAATTTCACAAAGCTGAAAACAATTACGAGCCAAACCAGGTAAAAGGAAGAATTTAATCAGAAAAATGTGAATGATATTGGGAATCATTTAAGTATACCTTACTAGATTCCCTAAAAGCCACAATCCCACAATTGAGGAAGAAGGCTGTGCTGGTTAAAAAAACAACCTGGTTTAGAGGGGAAATGAAGGCAGCTATAAACAATTAAAATTACTATATAACAAATGTAAGAAAAGGGAAGTTGATAGTAATGAGTATAAGTCAGAAGTTAGCATTTGTAGAAAATTGATAAGGGAAGCAAAGGGACACAAGGAGCACTCTATGTTCAGCAGAGTTAAGGACAATAAGAAAAAGTTTTTAAAGTATATTAGGAACAAAAAGAATCCTGACAATAGTTTGGGCCATTGCTAGATGGAAATGGTAGAATTATCAATAATAATGCAGAAAAGGCAGAAATGGTCAATAGATATTTCTGTTCTGTAGCTGGCGAAAAAACAGATGACATATCAACACAATGTGATGGGACTAACACTCTTTCCATTCCACTAGTATGTCTGGAGGATGTTAAACAGGGGCTACTAAAGTAAGCCATTTTAAAATCAGCAGGTCCAGATAACTTGCATCCAAGAGTTTTACAAGAGCTGACTGATGAGCTCGCTGGACCATTAATGTTCATTTCCAGTAAGTATTGGAGCACTGGGAAAGTTCCAGAAGGCTGGAAGAAAGCTAACGTTGGACTAATTTTAAAAAAAGGTAAACAAGATGACCCAGGTTATTAAAAGCCTATCATCCATCCCAGGCAAGATAATGAAGTGGCTGATACAGGAGTCATTTAATAAAGAAGTAAAGGAGGGTAATGTAATAAATGCAAATCACCATGGGTTTATAGAAACTATAACTATGTCAAACTAACCTGTCAAACTAACAATATCTTTTTTGGATAAGATTACAAGTTTGGTTGATAAAGGTAATAGTGCTGATGTAATATATTTAGATTTTCATAAAGCGTGTGCTTTGGTACTGTACAACATTTGGATTAAAAACTAGAATGATATAAAATTAACATGGCACGTTAAATGGATTAAAAACAGGCTAACTGATAGGTCTCAAAATGTAATTGTATACATGGAACTGTCATAGAGCAGTGTTTCCAGTAGGCTCCCTCAGGGATCCGTTCTTGGACCTACGCTATTTAACATTTATATCAATGTCCTGGAAGAAAACAAAATAATCACTTATAAAGTTTGCAGATAACACAAAAAATGGGGGTGAAGTAAATAATGAAGGGAACAGGTCATTGATTCAGAGCAATCTGGATCACTTGGTAAACTGGGTACCTGCAAACAATATGTGATTTAATATGGCTAAATGTAAACATATACATCTAAGATCAAAACTTATAGAATGAGGGACTCTATCCTGGGAAGCAGTGACTCTGAAAAGGACTTGGTGGTCATGGTGGATAATCAGCTGAATATGAATTCCCAATGTGATGCTGTGGCCAAAAGAGCTAATACAATCCTGGGATACGTGTACAGGGGAATTTCGAGTAGGAGTGCAGAAGTATTTTACCTCTGTTTTTGGCAATATAAGTGGACATTAGGAGCTGACTCCCAGGGCTGGAGCACCCACAGGGAAAAATGAGTGGGTGCTCTGCACCCACCGGCAGCCAAGCTCCCCTCACCCCCCCACCTCCTTCTTCTCCTTCTCCCACTCCCCTGAGCACGCCACATCCCCGCTCCTCCGCCTACCTTCCAGCGCTTCCCCCCCGGCCACCACCAAACAGCTGTTTGGCAGTGTTAGCATGCTCTGTGAGCGGGGAGGAGCAGAAACGTGGCGCGCTCAGGGGAGGAGGTGGGAAAGACGCAGGGCTGGGGCGGGGATTTGGGAAAGGAGTTGGAATAGGGGCAGGGAAGGGGTGGAGTTGGGGCGGGGACTTTGGGAAAGGGGTGGGAAGAGGCAGGGCAGGGCTGGGGCCTCATGGAAGAGGTGGAGTGGGGGCAAGGCAGGAGGGGGGGTCGGGCACCCAGGAGAAAGAGGGGAAGGCGGCACCTATGACCATGTCCAGTTCTGGTGCCCACAATTCAAGAAGGCTGTTGATAAATGGGAAAAGGTTCAGAGAAGAGCTACAAGAATGGTTAAAGGATTACAAAACATGCCTTATAGTGACAGACTCAAGGAGTTCAATTTATTTAGCTTAACAAAGAAGTTAAGGGGTGATTTATTTACAATCTGTAAGTATCTCCATGGGAAACAAATATTTCATAATGGGCTCTTCAGTCTAGCAGAGAAATGTATAACACAATCCAGTGGCTCCAATCTGAAGCTAGACAAATTCGGACTGGAAATAAGATGTAATTTGTTGACAGTGAGGGTAATTAACCACTGGAACAATTTACTAAGTGGATTCGCCATTATTAACCATTTTAAAATCCAGATTGTCTGTTCTTCTAAAAGATCTGCTCTAGGAATTATTTTGGGGAAATTCTACAGCCTGTGTACAGCCAGGAGGTCAGACTAGATGATCACAGTGGTCTCTTGTGGCCTTGGGAACAATGAACTGGGATGATTTGAGGGTGAGGCCCCTGCTTTACATGCTGACCAGTATTTTTCATTTTGTTTCCTTGTGCTCCCGCATCTATCTGTATCCTCTAGTGTCTCTTGTCTTACATTTACATTGTGAAGTCTTTGAGGCAGGGACTGTCTTTTTGTTCTGTGTTTGAACAGAACCTAGCACATTGACTTTCTGGTCCACGACTGGGGCTCCTAGATCCTATGAGGCTGATCAATCAATCAATAAAGTAAGTATCTTTAACTCCTAGATTTCCTTTGAAAGAATGTACTCATATACTTCAGACCGATGCAGAAATAGCATTATAGACAGCTAGTAAATGTCCACTCCTTTCTCTGCACAAGATGCTCTTTTCCTGCTCTTTACAACACTGGTGCTTGCTTTGTTTTGTTTTCTGAGCTGGCTTGTTTTTACCTTCAAAGCTGCACTGTTAGGCAAGGGCTGTTTTTTAAAATGTTTTGAAGTTTCTTCAGTTAACAAAGTATTTGCCTCCACAATTAAGACATGGACTGGATTAAAGTTCAAAACCAGCGCTCGTCAGCAAGTGAATGAAAATTGTTACCATCTGACAGCTGGTGGCCTAAAAAGAAAATTTAAAAGTCACTGCCTGTGGCAGTGAAAGAAATACTGGTTCTGGGCAGTGCCATGAGAAACTATATAGCTTTGTTTAATGTTCTCAATTCTCTACCAAGCTCCATTCAAAGGAAGTGGGAATGGGCGGGGAGGAAGACATGGAAAACTGGTTGTGGCTCCCTGATCCTGAATTGCTTGGCCATTGCACAAATTTGAGCTACACGGGAGCAACTGTAACTTATGCCACTGATGTAAGGCCCCTCAGGAACTGAACACCACTTCAAGGCCTTAAGGCCACTTTATTATTCTATACAGCAGTGCCTGGAAGCCCCAACTGAGATTGGAGCTTGTATTAGATACTGTACCGACACACTGTAAGAAGGTCTCTATCACAAAATGCATACAGGCTAAATCGACAAGACAGGCAAAGGGTGAGAGGGGAACCTGAGCTAAGTGACTTGCTCAAGACCACAATGTCACAGATCAGTGGCAATGCCACATTCTAGGTCTCCTGAATCTCAGCCCAATGCCCTAACCACTGAACTGTTTTGAAAAAGGAATATGATATGGAAGTCCAGAGAAGAACAGGATAGGCATGGAATACTTGGAATCTCAGAACCAATTAAATAGAACTAAAATATTATAAATGGGCGTGGCAAAGTTTATCCCTGAACTACAATGTTTGGGGAATGAAAAGGAGTAAAATAACTAGTTGTTTGAAATTGCTCATTGCAGAAAACTTTTTCAAAGTTATACTAATGTCAGCCTGACTATTTAATCAGACAGATCTCATGTGCTTAAAAGCAAATCCTCATATTTGAGGAAGTACATGTTTCTGAAGAGGAAAAAATAAATATGTGTGCTGATTTACTAAGCTACTATACAGTAGTAGACCCAAAAATACCATCTTTGGGAAACTACAGTAGCTACAAATGGAAAAAAGACTTCATGGACTGAGAAATATTGCTGAGTGCAGTATATTGCTGGGACACACATAGCCAACTTTTTAACATTAGTGTCTAAGTTGTGCCCACAAAATAGGCACACTCATATACAAAGAGGTGATTGCTCACACAAAACATACATGTACATGTGTAAGTGTAAAGTATGTGAAGACAATTTGTGTATGCAATAAGCTTCAGCAAGTAGCTGGTCTGCATGTATACTTCTGTATCTGAATGCATATTTTGATGTTTCCCAGTGTTTTGAAATTTAGTCTCAACATTTTAATCCCAAAACATGTCCTGCCCTGAATTTGTTCTGATCTAATGGAAAAAGCTATCTAGCTTCTATCAATTAAAAATGTAACATAGTAGTCGCTCAATTTATAGATCATACAAATACATATTTTCTTTTCTTCTTGTTGGCTCTGCAGTAGCACGCCATCATAACTATTTTCAGTGTTGTGCCCGTGCTTGTCAGTGATGCTGGAACGTCATAGAAAGATAACTTGTCAATAAAATAGCCTGGTTCAGCGGATTGGTAGTAGGGTGCCAAATATTTTCTCTCTGTATCATCAGTTCATTCCTGTCTCAGGCTGGCGGTGATTGTTGTTAGCAACTGAAGGTGGTTTGGTGACCCCTGTGAAATAAGCTGGTGATCTCATTCCATTTTTTGCATATCACAAAAGTCAACATTAAATTTGCCATTAATTAATACTCCCCAGTTTTCCCAAAAAGACTAAGGAGGGAGTGAATATGAGAATTGGACTATCATTTCAGCCCTATCTGTGCTCCTTCTGCGTCAGAGCTAAGGCATGTTGGACGTTGTGGGGATGCTTGCACTGCAGTTATACCTGCTCTATGGAGAAAGTGAGGGCTTGGCAGCCTGGCACCTTCCACAATTCATAAATTCACTTATTATAATATTTGTTTAAAAAAGAGTAAAAAGTTGAATCTGACCAGCCAGGAACTGAATGAGCAAGACTTCAATATTTCATTTCTATATACAACCCGGCTGGTAAATCTTCAGAAAAATCAGACCTTTAAGGGCACCCAAGAATCTTGGGATATTATCTGTCTGCATGTAAGGGGTTCTTCTCAATGAGTGGGTTCTGTTAACATTGCATTTTCTCTCTTTTAGTCCAGAGATATGGGGAGCACAGAACTGAGAAAGCCATGTATATAGAAGTTATTATTTATTTTTATTTAGATTATGGTAGTGCCTCGGAGCCAGCTATGGGAGTTTCCTTGTGCTAGGCAATATACAAACAAAGTAAAAAGACTGTCTCTGCCTTTAGCGAAAGTCAGGACAAACTGTTCCAAAATAAATAAATTAAGCTTTTAGCCTTCCTTTTTACTCCACTGCTTTGACTTTTGCTTAGGCTTAGACTGTTCTGTTTTCCCCTTTTTCTACAAAACATTCTATAACAATTATGCTTTACTGTTTTGTTTTGTTTTAAATCAACATCAGTCTGGACTGGACAGTAAAACAGGCCTCAGGGTCTATCTCTGTAGAAAGTCTAGTGCTGAGGCAGTAATGTGTGGACTGCAAGATGGCTTTGGGGATTTGTTTGGATGGGGTGCAAACAAAGGCATTGTAAAGTTTATGTATATGTGAGCCTTTCAGTGGAATTTTAATTTTAATGACAGATGTGTCTAAGTACCCTAGACTGACCTGAAAACTTCATCCTATGCATTTACACTGTTGGAGTTTACATTCTTATTTATTTATATTTTAAATAAGCACTGAAATATATGTACAGTATAATGATAATGGTTTTCCTAGGGATTGTTAATAAGCTACTAGAGATGACAGAGATGAAATAACAGAGTGTCACTAATGTTACTAATTACAATTAATACCAAAGGAAGCAACTTGCCATAGTCCCAATGCTAGCTTTTGTTGAAACTGTGGGAATGAACGTGTGGGAATCTGGTGGTAAGATCAGGAGATCTAGGTTCTTCTGTTGGTTCTACCACAGATTCACTGTGAGACTGTAATCACTCTCTTAACCTCATTATGCCTCCGTTACACCATTTGAAACATGGAGATAATATTTCACCACCTTTGCCAAGTGCTTTGAGATCCACAAATAAAATATACTATATATTTTTGTTGTTGTTGTAAAGGGCGATCACATTCAGAATTAGTATTTTACTCCTTGCTTGTAGTGATATGCTTAAATGTTCTAAAGAAAACATCCCTTTTAAAGAATAGGTTTAACAATTTCTGATATCCCCATGGGCAAGGCAGGCTAGCAGTTACATTCTGCAACAGGGACTGTCTCCTCTGCAAAAAAGAGCCTGCTGGAGACATCAGAGTCAGTTTTAGGGGGACCAAGAGAGCTTCCTTTCACGGTACAACTGGCCCGCTCTAGACACAGTTGTCCCATGACAAAGGTATGAAACTTGTCCACATACAATCCCCACTCCCTGAAAGACTTTCTCTGCTAACTGCCCCCTATGTCAGTGCCTTAAAAAGAATAGAGAATGCTAGTGCTTAAAATAGAGCATGAAACACTGGTTCTAGGCAGCAGCACTGGGAACTTCAGTATATATAGTCCTAAAATGCATGTTTTAAAAATGCCACTGCACACGTATTAGAGAGACAAAGAGGGTGAGGTAATATCTTTTATTAGACCAGCTTCTGCTGGTGAGAGAGACAAGCTTTCAAGCTTACACAGAACTCTTTGTCTTGTCCCTCTAATATCCTGGGACCAACCTGGCTGCAACAACACTGTAAACTGCACCAATAAGTGTTACTCAGTCACTGCACATTTTTATAGCATTGTTAAGGCCAGTTTTAAAGCTTCAATGGTCCTGCCTCTAGTGCAAAGCCATGGCATTTTAGCAACTTCCAATGCCTAATTCTTCTTAGAGTTATGGACTAATTCATCCCTTGTTTAAGACCACTCAAGTTCACCAGGGATGAATTTGACCCACAGAATTTTTTCTACTATTTATTTAATCTAAAGGTTCCCTGCTACTGTTGAAGTCATAGAATCATAGAATCTCAGGGTTGGAAGGGACCTCAGGAGGTCATCTAGTCCAACCCCCTGCCCAAAGCAGGACCAACCCCAACTAGATCATCCCAGCCAGGGCTTTGTCAAGCCTGACCTTAAAAACCTCTAAGGAAGGAGATTCCACCACCTCCCTAGGTAATCCATTCCAGTGCTTCACCACCCTACTAGTGAAAAAGTTTTTCCTAATATCCAACCTAAACCTCCCCCTCTGCAACTTGAGACCATTACTCCTTGTTCTGTCATCTTCTACCACTGAGAACAGTCTAGATCCATCCTCTTTGGAACCCCCTTTTAGGTAGTTGAAAGCAGCTATCAAATCCCCCCTCACTCTTCTCTTCTGCAGGCTAAACAATCCCAGTTCCCTCAGGCTCTCCTCATAAGTCATGTGCTCCAGCCCCCTAATCATTTTTGTTGCCCTCCGTTGGACTCTTTCCAATTTATCCACATCCTTCTTGAAGTGTGGGGCCCAAAACTGGACACAGTACTCCAAATGAGGCCTCACCAGTGCCGAATAGAGGGGAATAATCACGTCCCTCGATCTGCTGGAAATGCCCCTACTTATATAGCCCAAAATGCCGTTAGCCTTCTTGGCAACAAGGGCACACTGTTGACTCATATTCAGCTTTTCGTCCACTGTAACCCCTAGGTCCTTTTCTGCAGAACTGCTGCCCAGCCATTCGGTCCCTAGTCTGTAGCAGTGCATGGGATTCTTCCGTCCTAAGTGCAGGACTCTGCACTTGTCCTTGTTGAACCTCATCAGATTTCTTTTGCCCCAATCCTCTAATTTGTCTAGGTCCCTCTGTATCCTGTCCCTACCCTCCAGCGTATCAACCACTCCTCCCAGTTTAGTGTCATCTGCAAACTTGCTAAGGGTGCAGTCCACACCATCCTCCAGATCGTTGATGAAGATATTGAACAAAACCGGCCCCAGCACCGACCCTTGGGGTACTCCACTTGATACCGGCTGCCAACTAGACATGGAGCCATTGATCACTACCCATTGAGCGCGACCATCCAGCCAGTTTTCTATCCACCTTACCGTCCATTCATCCAGCCCATACTTCCTTAACTTGCTGGCAAGAACACTGTGGGAGACTGTATCAAAAGCTTTGCTAAAGTCAAGAAATAGCACATCCACTGCTTTCCCCTCATCCACAGAGCCAGTTATCTCATCATAGAAGGCAATTAGGTTAGTCAGGCATGACTTGCCCTTGGTGAATCCATGCTGACTGTTCCTGATCACTTTCCCCTCCTTTAAGTGGTTCAGAATGGATTCCTTGAGGACCTGTTCCATGATTTTTCCAGGGACTGAGGTGAGACTGACTGGCCTGTAGTTCCCCGGATCTTCCTTCTTCCCTTTTTTAAAGATGGGCACTACATTAGCTTTTTTCCAGTCATCCGGGACCTCCCCCGATTGCCATGATTTGTCAAAGATAATGGCCAATGGCTCTGCAATCACATCGGCCAACTCCTTTAGCACCCTCGGATGCAGTGCATCCGGCCCCATAGACTTGTGTTCGTCCAGCTTTTCTAAATAGTCCCGAACTACTTCTTTCTCCACAGAGGGCTGGTCACCTCCTCCCCATACCGTGCTGCGGTGTGCAGCCGCCTGGGAGCTGACCTTGTCTGTGAAGACAGAGGCAAAAAAAGGATTGAGTACACTAGCTTTCTCCACATCCTCTGTCACTAGGTTCCCTCCCTCATTCAGCAAGGGGCCCACACTTTCCTTGACTTTCTTCTTGTTGCTCACATACCTGAAGAAACCCTTCTTGTTACTCCTAACATCTCCGGCTAGCTGCAACTCCAAGTGTGATTTGGCCTTCCTAATTTCACTCCTGCATGCCTGAACGATATTTTTATACTCCTCCCTGGTCATTTGTCCAATCTTCCACTTCTTGTAAACTGCTTTTTTGTGTTTAAGACGAGCAAGGATTTCACTGTTAAGCCAAGCTGGTCGCCTGCCATATTTACTTTTCTTTCTACACATCGGGATGATTTGTTCCTGCAACCGCAATAAGGATTCTTTAAAATACAGCCAGCTTTCCTCGACTCCTTTCCCCCTCATGTTATTCTCCCAGGGGACCTTGCCCATCAGTTCCCTGAGGGAGTCAAAGTCTGCTTTTCTGAAGTCCTGGCTCTGTATTCTACTGCTCTCCTTTCTTCCTTGTGTCAGGATCCTGAACTCGAACATCTCATGGTCACTGCCTCCCAGGTTCCCATCCACTATTGGTTCCTCTACTATTTCCTCCCTGTTTGTGAGCAGCAGGTCAAGAACAGCTTTTCCCCTAGTTGGTTCCTCCAGCACTTGCACCAGGAAATTGTCCCCATTATTTCTTGTTCTGTCCAGATATTCTTTTATGTATTTTTAGACAGTTGTCATGCCTTCACTCAGTCTTCTTTCTATATTCAACATGCTCAGGTCTTATAACCTTCTTTCACTGGCTTTATCTTAGTTATTGTTCTGAGAATCCTTTCCAATTGGTCTATGCATATTTTTAAAAATGTGGTGTCCAGAACAAAATACAGAAGCCCAAATGAGGCCTATCCAGGGCCGGTGTAAGGAAGTTTTACGCCCTAGGCTCCCCCGCGGGCAGCGGCAGCCTCCCCCCAACCCGTGGTGCTCCCCCCAGCTCCCGGCTCAGCCACGGAGCCGGGAGGCAGCCACGGCCAGCCACCCCCCCGGCTCCCGGCTCCACGCTCAGCCGTGGAGGCAGGAGGCAGCCGCCCGCCGCCCCCCCAAATCCTGGCACCCTAGGCGACTGTCTAGGGTCGCCTAGTGGGCGTGCCGGCCCTGGGCCTAGCCAGAAGCAGTATGATCTATATATTGGGGAACATGAGACTTTGAATTCAGTTTCATTCTCACAACATAATCCAAGAAAGGCTCATAAATGGATGGGTAAGAATAGGAAAAATGCAACTGCAATCACAGCTCTTTACACCTCCCATCTGCTTCATTAGCTGACTTAGAAGATGAAAAAGCAGACTCTAGTAGGCTAATTTCATATTCACCTCAACTCACAGACTTTGGTGCTGCTCTCTTGTATACAGATGTGCATTATAGTAAAGTGTAAAATTATTGCCAACACACTTGGTTATTCAGCTTCAAAATGCTCCCAGACCACTCATTCATCTTTAGAGTGTCTTTGAAACATCTTATTTAGATTTGTCAGCTTAACATATGGTAACAGCAAAAACCTATTGAAAGGTAAAGTATTTTTAGAACATGGTAAATTAGGGTATTTAACCCACTTTCATTTGTTCATCAAAAAAAATCAGTATATACTAATACATACAAGAAAAGGAAAAATCCTGTTATAAAATATTCAATCTTTTGGACCTGGCCTATCTAAGCATTTCATATTATAGATAAAATTACAGAAGTTAGAGACAGAAAGGCTATATTAAGTCCTCTAGTCTTTGCTCCA
This sequence comes from Chelydra serpentina, assembly GCA_037349315.1. Taxonomy (NCBI): domain Eukaryota; kingdom Metazoa; phylum Chordata; order Testudines; family Chelydridae; genus Chelydra; species Chelydra serpentina. The sequence goes on from JBAIAC010000010.1 coordinate 56,024,903, forward strand.
GCTAAGATGGATTTGTTATATTTTTATATAGTACGGTACACAGCTAAACACACTGTTCTTTTTAGCTTTAGCCAACTGCCCCAGCCCAGTGATACTAAAGGGATTCCATTACAATTTTTTTTTGTTTCTAGGACTTATTAATGGCCAGATTGCACTCATTTAGTTACTACTGTCTTGATCATCAGGAATAACCGCAGGAGAAGGAAACATTCTGAAAATACCATAAGTAGTTGTTTGTGGTTATCTCACCTCATCATCATAGAACTGGAAGGGGGCAGAGATGTTCAGGCTCTGGATCTGGAGAAACCATAATCCCCAAACACATGGATCTTTGGCCACAACTATGGAGCTGATGACTCTCCATGCAACCTGATGGCAAACCCCACCCACTCAAGCAGTGAGGCTGCCAATGGCACCCCCCTGTCCCCCGCCCCCAGCACAGAACACCACCAACCATAGAGATTTAAAGCTAATGAGGGGAAGTTTACTTGTTTGAGAGCAGATCTAAACTGGGAAGGAATTTGTCATTGCCTGTGCGGTGCACGCGGTGGCTGTGCCAAACCATAAAACCTCAACCTCCCAATATTCCTGCAGAGTGATTTCCATAGGCTCAAGGGAAGCAGGAGCATGGAGGCAGAATTGCTGCTCCCCTCTCCTCTGTGTTTGGTGCATAACCCCATTTGCACTTGCTCTCACTCCCCTCTTCCTGTATCAGTGGAAGGAGTATCTAGCCCTTAATTCTGAATTAAGGGTAAACAGCGTTGCTGACAGCATGAATTAATTTCTTACTGTAGTCAACAGACCAAACAACAAATCCTGCCTTCTTTTCCACAAGCACACAAGGCTCGGTAAGCAGAAGGGCCAGTACAGTACCACGCTGGCCATGTCTCCGCTGGGTGGGTTTGGAAAATCTTCTGCCGCTGCACTAGCATTGGTGCAGCTCCGCCAGTGCTAGCAATGATGGGACCATTAGGACTTGGGTGTTTTTAACCATCGTGTCATCTAATCCTGCTCAGGGCAGATTTGGTCACATGCTGGTGAAAACACCCGAGTTATGCTCATACTAGTGCTTCCACCGTTACCAGCAATGGTAAGGCACTGGGGGAAGGCAGTGAGGAGAGGTTGCCCAAAAACTTCCAGTGTAGACAAGGTGAGAAGTGGGTGTTGAGATGTGTGGAACTTGCAGGGGGATTTCATGTCTCCTGTGTGCCACACTGTGCAGCTTCATGGGTCTCCATTCATGGCAAAATAGAGGTGACAGGCAGGTGGATCCTGGAAAGGACAAACAGCAGCTACAGGCTCTACTGCAGGCTGCAGTAGTGGCAACGGAGGGGCCCTATCTTTCCATGGCCTGAGAGGATGATTCCATCATTTTATTGAATTCCCCTGCACCAACCCTCTTTGCTCAGGCTGTACCTAGAGATCAGGATTGGTCCTAAGGGAGTACAGCAGAATTGCAGTAATTAAGGTGATAGGTTATAGTATAGAGCCAGCGCACAACTCAACAAGGTAGGGAATGCTGGGAACTGGCTGGGCCTCCACAGAGGTTAGAGCATCCCTGAGGATTACCCTAACTTGTGCCCTTGCTGCTATAGGCCCCTACAGACTACTGCAGCACTGAAGAATGGTCAGGCTGCAAGCACACTGCAATCATGCCTTCTCCTTCCCCTGGCTGACACCTGCCACTTGCATCTGGGGCTCCTACGACAGGTGTGTACAGTTGTCAAGCTTGGCTCTGAGCTCAGTGGTGAGGTCCCCTACACAGAGGAAACTGCTCTCCCCACTATTACAGAAGACTGATTAGTAATTTTTTTCCATTCTGTTCTTCCCACCTGTTCCATCTTCCTGCAAATATTTCTGCCTTTTGTCTAATACTGATCAAATAAGTCAATTTCCACTAAATCTTTATCCTTGTGAACCACATTCCTATGGTAGGTATTTGTTTTTGCAACCATAGTGATGAAACCCATGTACTGGTTGCAGCATTTACAGGAATTCTAAGCAACTATCTGTGTTTGTTTAATTTCAGTAAATCAGGACATTTCTTTAGCACCACAACAACAGGAATTTCGGGAATACTGTGTCTCCATGAAATAACTCCTGCAGCAATTTTCTTACATCAGGCCAGAAGACTGTCAATTTAGGTCATGCCCAGAAGATAGGAGAAGGGTTTGTTAAACAATAGCTCTTCCTGAAGCATTTTATTGAGAGTTTTGCATCTATTTTGTTTTGCAACATTGGTGTGTGAAACCATGCACTTATTATTTTCCATTGCTTGTAAATGGTACAAGTTATAGTGGCTAGCATGATATCCTTCCAATATCTATGGAGAGATTTTTTGGTTTGTTTCCTTCTCCCAATCGGAGCTCAGGTGATCAAGACTGCCCTGTATTTCCACTGAAAAATGCATACACCTGATCTATATCTATACATATACAAGTGATCTAATTAAATTGTAATTTCCTTATATTGGCTACTATTGTGGATACATTTAGTTCAAACTGTCCCCATTGCTTATGATTTTATGAATATTAGATAAAATTCAGTCCACAGGTGCAGCTGGATAGCTCCTCTGTACTCAATAGGATTGAACACATGCAGCCGAGAGAAGAATTTGGTGGTGAGAGATTTAGATGGGTGAAACTGTCGGTAGAATTTTCCCAAAGTTTTATCTTTAAGAAGATACTGTTTTCCTAATTTATGTTTTTGTTGCCATTGTTTGAAGGATGTTTGTTTAGTTTGTCAGCTAATTCTCTAAAATATGTTAAGCCTGTATATATTTTCCCATACACTCCTTTTTAATTTGACATACTATCTGGCAGTATAAATGCTAGCCAGTTTTGAAATATAATTTGTAAGTGTTAGTAATTTTCTTATATCTTCCCATGTTTTCAACCCATTGCAAATCCAAGGATTATTTTCTGGGAATTTGTTCCCTCATTGAATTGATAAATGACACACTTTTAAGTGGCACATTGTTTTAAAGGTGTACGTGAACATGTGGGAGGTCCATTTATAGAAAAAGTAGCGCAATTTTCATGGGAATTCAAAGGAGAAAGAGGTCAGCTTTGCTAGTTTAGAGGTAGATCATGCCTAATGGATCCGGATTTTGCCAGGGCTACATTTTGTGTGTGTCATCTTCGATACTCTGACTGAAAGCTCCTCTACATGCACATTTTATTGTGTGTCATTATTTAAATTCATGTCATAAACTGTCCCCTACACTGGTCAACAGTATGCTCCATATTTCTCATAGGCCATAACAGGGGCTTTATCCTGAAGCCACCATGCTTTGGTAACTCCCACTGAAATCAGTGGGAATTTCTTATGAGAAAAGACTTCAGAATCAGGCCCATTAAGTACAATTTCTAATGCTGTAAATACTGCACTGTACTCTCTGCCACTGTGACATGTGACAAAAACAATATATACACTGGGCCAGACCCTATTGTTGCTCCATGTGCAAAATTCCCACTGAAGTCAATGGGTGTGCTCGACAAAGAGAGGCTTTAGAATCAAGCCCATTGTGCGTGTGTGTGTGTGTTTGTATGTGTGTGTTGAGTAATAATTTTCCACACCAGAGAAGAAAATAATAAAATATTTTTCTCATGCTATCTTACAAGGAAACTAGTTTCACCCACACAGAGTTGAAAGCACATACCACTCTGCGACAGCACATAAACACAGCTATCACGCTAGCTGCAGAAAGAGCACTGTTACTGGGACATTTTATAGGCATAGGCTTTTATACTATCCAGCAAGCTATTGAAAATTAAAATGTAATTAGTGCAGCAAAACAATAGTTTTCATCTTTTAATTACTGCTCTTTCTTTCTCTTTTTTTGACAGAATGTTTTAATTATTGTTTTTTTCTTCTGTTCTGTTTTTATTGATTTGGTGCCAGTTCAATTGTGTCATCAGGACCTCCCAGTACTCAATAAATTTACCTCAGGGGATTCTGCCTGCTTCATTGTTTTAAAGTAAACCAGATCTCCAGCTACCTACAAAACAAAATCAGAAGTGAGGGAGATTTAACAAAAACAAAACAACAACAACCAGAGAAAGAAAGAAATTTTGTCTGTTGGTTCAACACGCTCGGCTGTTATTCGTGAATGTGCTATAGCATAGCTTTTATTTAGCAGGGTATCAAGTTTGTTTAAAATTGGTTTTGGTCAAACTTAGTTGTGGCGTACTGCAATGTAACAACAAGACCAAAGCCATCAAGTAACAACACTGATGGATAAAAATATGTAATGTTAAAATTATAATATGTATGAGAGAAAGTAGACAATTTCTCTGACTCCTTTAAATCCTGTGTGCCTGATCCTGCAATATTTCTGCATGTAGGATCAGGCTGCAGGTACTTTGTCTTAGCCATTACTGTTACCCTTATAAATATTTGGTCTTTGTTGATGCAGAGCATTATTTAAGAATTAATTTATTTATTAATTAAACAGCTAAGGGGCTAAGCAGAACATAATACACACACGGGGCAGATTCATTCTATGGATTCCATTAGCACAAGCTGTTGGAAGCCAGTTTTTGTGACTTTAACAGGAAAAACTCTGCCGGGAACGCAGGCATAGTGGCACAAGCCACTCTCAACCCCTGATCAGGTGCAGTGGTTTGTGGCCCCAAAGTAGGTGTGGCCCCAGCACAGGAATGGGTGGGGTCACGACGGCTGGAAGAGGTGCTGATCCAGTGCCTTTCCCTGGAATTTTGTAGAGCTATGTCTGTAGTTTTAAGATGCCCTGCCATGGCAGAACTGCTGAGGGAGGGCAACTATGGTAATATCATCACTACCTGCCCAGCGCCTGGGAGAATCTCCCCTGTAAGCACAGAAGGTGCAGATTGCAACCTCTGCTCCTGCAGCAGTGAATCTGGCCCACATAGTACATACAAAGCCAGATCTCCCAGAAGATGCTAAAAGAACAGGCCATTTCGCCACATTGCACAGTCCTTCCCACTCCTTCCAGGCAGCTGCAAGAGTAAAAAGATGGGCCCTGCACTGTTGTGCAGTATTTGAAAATGACCATTCGAGAGAGCATCATGAAAGTTGCTTAGGGCACTAGCCTAGTATTTAGGAGACCCGGGTTCAATTCCCTGCTTTGTCACTGACTTCCTGTGTGCCCTCGTTCAAGTCACTTAGCTTCTCTGTGCCTCGGGTCTCCATCTGTAAAATGGGGATACTAGCACCTCCCTACCTCAGAGGGGTGTTGTGAGGGTAAATACATTAAAGATTGGGAAGTGCTTTGAGATCTACTGATGGAAAGTGCTGTAGAAGAGTTAGGTATTAAATTAGGACATGTGCAATCTCCTTATGAGAATATGGAGGAAAACTGGTACCGACTTTGCTAAAAAGGCATTATTTATCTTATTTTGCACCTGTCACAAAGGAACTTATGAACTGCACAATAGTATTAAAACATTCATCTTGACCATTTCCATTTCATTTTCTAAATATCATTTGTCGTCCCAATAGTGATGGGATATACCAAGACCAATTGTTCAGCTCAGCCTCCATATTTACACACACCATTTTTTTGGTGCACAGAATGCTGAGGTGCGGATTTAGAGGCAGATTTCTGAAAAGCTGGACTAAAGGTCGAACACTCGGCCCTGCAGAAGCAGGAGATAATAATAGGGCTGGGGAGGGGTGCTCTGCCTGGGACAGAACCCTCCACCAGAGGGTTCAGTGTAGCAGCCATCTAACTGCCATTGCAGCCTCAGGGGTCGGTAGTTCATGAGCTGCTGTCTCCTTTCCATCTTAGGAAAGGGGTGTGCTCTGGATCCATGGAATCAAACAGCCCCTGGGTATGCCCTCCCCTCATCTATCCCTAACCTCTGTCCCCCGCAGAGCTCCCTGGATTAAAGCTCTAGAGCAGTGGCCCCCAAACTGTGGGGCTTGCCCCTCTAAGGGGGTGTGGAGGAATGTTCGGGGGGATTCCCATGTGGAGGTTGGGAGGGAGTGTGATCCAGACCTCCTCTGCCCCCAGCTCTGTTCCGGGCCTGGCTCCTGGCAGCGGCTCCGCCCCCACCTGCGGCCCCAGCCTCGGCCCTTGATTCTTGGCCCGGCCGACGCAGTCTCTCCCCAAGCCTTGGGCCTGGACTGCGGCCTGGCTGCGGCTCCGCTCCCAACCCTGGCCATGGCCCCAGCCCTGCCCCCATTCTTGGCCCCCGGTCACGGCTCTGGTCCTGGCCGTGGCCCCACTCCCGGCCACAGACCTCCCCCAGCTGTGGCCCCAGCCTCAGGGTCCTAGCCCAGCAGCAACTCTGGCCCCAGCATCAGGCCCCGACCGCAGCCCTAACTCCCAACAGTGACTGCGTGTGTGTGTGTGTGTGGATAGGGATAAGGGGGCGGGGGGTGAGGTAAAAGGTCTGGGGACCATTGCTCTAGAGTGCACAGAGTCCCTGTGCAAACTCCCTGCTTACTGACTTCTCATACTATGGGGCTTATGTGCTCTCAGACAGATAGGACTATTTATTATTATTGCTGTTCGCATTCTGATAGTGCTCAAAATATGGAAGGTGCTGTCCATAAATATGCTGACACAATCCCTGCCCCAAAGAGATCATAACCTAAAAAGTCAAAGGCGGTGAGGGTGAGGAGGAAATAACATACCCATTTCCAGCTTTAGCTGTTCAAGGGTTATGGCAGTAAAATGCGGGGTGAGGAGAAATAGCAGGAAAGATGAGCAAACAACTTGTCAAATGTCATTTCTTACGTGAAACCTGTTTGAGAAGAAAGTGGCAGTCCCTATTAAGCTTCTAATGGATATTTATTTTCATAACATTAGAAGGGTAGCCAAAGCGCCTCTCTCCAGTGGAGCGTGCTCCTGGTGGGAGATGTGCCATGTCAACTTTCAGCTCAGATGTTTATTGGAATGCAGTTTGTTGTAAAACAGTTGTGTTAACAGTGGCATAGGTAGTGGAACTAGGAGTGGTGGGGGTGCTGCCACACCCCCTGGCTTGAAGTGGTTTCCATCATATACAGGGTTTAGAGTCTGGTTCAGTGGCTCTTAGCACTCCCACTATACAAATTGTTCCAGCGCCCCTAAACAGAGGCCCCACCACAGCAGTAGTGTGTTGATTTGCCCAATATTGTTTGCATAACTAGGTCCCCATCCTACTTGTTCTACGTGGACAGACAAGTTACAGGATCAGGGTCTGTGGCATGGCCAAGACCAGCCTAAAGCTCTGATTACAGATCCCACCAGCACTGTAGAAGAAACTGGCTTTTCCCAGAGGACATGATTAAGGGAATCCATAGCCCTCGGAACACCCTACGGTATGGGCCCCTGCCAACTTGGAGTGCCAAGTTCCAGTGAGGCAGAGATAGCGGCATTGGGCATGTTTCTCTTCCCAAGAAGCAGTGGCAGGGGCATCTCTCCTCTCCAAAGAAGGGCTGATAGTTGGAGAGTCCCCCAGTGCTTATCCCAGCAGCAGGGATGTACCCAGTTATTTAGGTAAAACAGACCCCCTGACTCTTCCTCTCCCATTCACGGAGTTCCCTGTTGGGGTGGTATTGGCAGGTTTCCCCAGAGCAGTGAGTCTAGGAGTTAACACCTTATTGAAATCTCTGGGTGCAGTTTGCATCTTTAAAATTATTATTTCAGGCTGGCTGCAGACTCAAGCCAGTATCGGTTACAGCTCCATTCACATTTTCAAACAGTGAGAGTTAGAAATATTTTCTAAAAGAAAGCAAGAGCTGTGATTCTGATGAAACCACGTGACTTAAGAAGCTGGGGCCTTTAGCATGTGCCTGTAGTACCCCGTTCAAGAAAATGAAACCAGTCCCACCTCCCCCATGTGTTGCTAAAAGCCTACACCTTTTCATTTATACATGTTGAGGCGCCTCTCACCAGCTAGTCCTTCACATCCCACACTTTGGGAAACACTAGAATAAACCAAAGGAACTTTGGTTAAAAGCTTGTGCTAGACCCACAGCGTGAGTTCGTTCCATGCATACTTTCCCCTTTCCAAGCTTATAAAGGCCAGACAAGGATTAAAAGCTTTAGATTTAAATTCCTAAGAGCAGTACAACACCAACTGCCAAAATTAGCTGGTAACTCATTTTTGGGTAACAAAAGACAACATACATTTGCAAAGATGAATCACCTCTGGTCCAATGTAGGTAAAAAGAGAGCAATACAGAGAGCTGTCAAGCTCTCTTACTCTAGTGGCAGTGCAATGAAGGGTTTGCTCTCTATTTGGCTATCAACAAGGCAGAGCTGCTTGTCCTTGAACAAAGCAAATAGTTTGTCCTTTTGGGACCATCCATAATTTTTGTTTATATTTGCGATTTGCACTCTGCAATGGCACCCAAAAAGGCATCAAATACTTGGAAAAAGCAAAATAAACACTATTGTGTAAATGCTGGACAACTTCTCTAAAACTGAACAGCAATATGGAGCAAAGTCTACTTTTTAGTCTATGTTTATATTAATAAGTCCATAAGTGTTTCGGATGCACAACCAGAGGGGATTCCCTACTGTAAGTAAGGTGTTACCTGTCTTAGGCCATGTCTACATTACAAAATTATGTCAATCTAATTTATGTTGGCATACAGTCACCACAGCTATTAAATCTCTCGTGTGGGCACACAGTTGGTTCCGTGAGTTGGTAGTGCACGTCCTCACCAGGAGTGCTTGTATTATTGCAGAATGCAGTACACTGTGGGTAAGTATCCCACTGTACAACTCACCACCCAAAAGACCCTGTGCTAGATGGAAGTTTTTGCAATGCCTGATGGGAGTGAAGCGAGTTGTGCCGGGGTGACTGGGAGCATTTCCCATAATACAGTCAATACACCTATTAATATTGTTTGTGAATGATGTTATGGGTTCTGTGACACAGTGCAGTAACAGAAAATTGATGGCTGTCAGACCTGCTCATCACCAGCCAGCATATCTTGTTAACTAATAAAGATTAATTATGTCCCCCCCCAAAAAAAAAGTATTCTGCAACATGAACCAGGAAAATAAAAAAAAAAGAACATTTAGAACTTAATAAATTAGGGAAAAGAGTTTATGAAGGGTAAAGAACAGTCATTTCCTTTTCAGGTACACATACACCAATCGTGTTTTTCACAGGTTAGTGTATGTAAAGCTGTGATTGTCTACAATGTCCCCCTGGATGGAGTGGCAGCGGGTAGTGCAGCAGCCCCTCACGCCACGTGGAATGTTGAGGGGAGATATAGGGAGGTCCTGACAGAGTACTCTGTGGGGTACAGAGGGAGGTGAGCATGGGACTGTTGACCCTGCAGGTCCTCCAAAGTCTGCAGCATCTCTGTTTGATGCCTGAGAAGTGCAAGCATGTCCTGTACCTTTCTCCCCTGCACTCTGTCCTTTTCCATGATGTCTGCAAGGGTGATCCTCTGGGCCCTGTGCTCATTCTCTGATGCAGCACTGCTTGCAGGATCTACTGGAACATGTCACCTGAGTCCTCTTCTTTCTCCTGCTTATCTGTCTCTGCGTGTGTGGAGGGGGGAAGACTCTGAAGGCTGCAATGGCAGCAGCTGCGGATACAAACACACACAGGTACCATTGTCAGTGTATTCATGAAGGAAATTAAAAGGTAAGATGCTGAACTCGATCCCCTTGACCCTCAGTCACCTGTTCCTCATACGCCTCTTCCTCATACACCTCCTCTTCGTTGCTGTTCATGACAGGGTCCTGTGACTCAGGCTTCTTGGAAGTATCCCTGGAGCTCTTGCGGGGTGGGGGATGGTGATGAGGTCTCTGCTGTGGATGGCATGCAGCTCTTTGTAAAAGTGGCAGGTCTGCGGCTCCGCAACAGATCGATTGTTGGCCTCCTGATACACTTGCTGCAGTTCCTTGGCTTTCACATGGGCTACAACAGGGACCAGCAGTAGTGCCTTCTCCTGCATGGCCTGAGCAATCTGCTCATAGATGTTGACATTTCGATCAGCTGGATCTGAGCTCTGTCTGCACTACCTCTTCTCCCCACAAGCCCAGGATATCCAACACCTTCTGTGTACTCCAAGCGGGGCACATCTGCAGCATGTAGCCGGTATGGTTAGCTGGACAGTTGCAGCTCTCCAGTGTAGTGTGAGGTGTGCTTGCCACACTATGCAACCAGGAAAAGGAATTTCAAAAATTCATGGGGCTTTGAAAGGAAGGGCAGTTTCCTGACTACCTGACCCCCTGGGCAGTGGAGTTCACAACAGTGACCAGAACAGTCAAGGTGAGTCATTGTGGGACAGCTCCTAGTGGCCAGTAATAGTCGACACAAGTAACCGTGTCTACACTATCTCAGCATTAACCTAATTACACTGACCCAAACTCTATGCCACTTGGGAAGGTGGTATTATTGTGTCAGCACAACGGGCACTTATGTCAGCGGGAGCCAAATTTAAGCAAACATACTTCCGCAGCTAGGTCAACGTAAGCTACCTTGTGTGAACCTGACTATGTAGTGTAGACCAGGCCTTAGGTACTCATATGGCTCCCATTACCATGGTGTCTGAGCACCTCACAATCTAATATATGTATCCTCACAACATCCCTGGGAGACAGGTAAGTATTACTACCCCCAGTTTACAGATGAGGAACTGAGCCACAGAGAGACTCAGTGCCAGATTTTTAAAGGTATATAGGCACCTAAAGATTCAGACAGGCACCAAGTCAGATTTTCAAAAGTGCCTCTAACTTCCATTGATTAGCTCCTTTTGAAACCTCCCCTCCCCCAGATATTATCTGCATCACTAGGTGCCTAAATACCTTTGAAAATCTGGCCCTAAGTGACTTACCAAAGGTCACACAGGAAGTCAGTGGCAGAGCAGGGAATTGAAATCTCATCTCCAGCATCCCAGGCTAGTGCTGTAATCACTGGACAATCCTACCTTTTCTGTACCATGTTGTGAACATTGTAACATCCCAGTGGTGCATATAGGTATGCAATCTACAGTGAAGGTATGCTTTTCTCACATATTTGCATACGGTTAATTATTTAAATCTTTGATTCAAACAAACAATCAACTCAGGGAGGGCCAAGTTGTGATCATCTTACCGAGCAAGTAGCCCCATTCACTTCAAAGGGATGGTTCACGTGAGTAAAGCCCCAAATCTTAAATACCCGTTCTGTTTCTTTAATTTCATTTTTTAAGATAAAATTTGGGAGCAAATTCTGTGCTCAAGGAAAGGAGGGGTCATCTTGCATTGTCTTGAAGAAGGCCTAATAAATAAGGCAATGGGATATCTTCACACATTGCTCTGCCAATGCACCTCACACTTCACTAGGAGCACCCCGGCTATTCCAGGCCTATGCTTCTTTTGATCAGAGTAGGTTAGAATCTAGTTACAACCATCAATTTGTGTTTGTCATCATGCATCAGTGGGCAGTCCCCATTCTGCACAGTATGGACTAGAAAAGCTGGCACGGGAAGGCGTAGAGTACAATCAACAGTTAAATCTTGTGGGCACCACTAGAATTTTAACTTCCACAGGACCTCCATCAGCAGAAGCTTCAGAAACAAACTCTGAACAATGCACTGCCTAGCCTCTTTCACTGCACCACTTTTACTGTCAGCACAGTCAACTAGTATTATCTTCCTTCCCTTCCACCACAAATATGCCCCATAGCAGCTGACCCTGGGGATAGCTCCCTGAGCAGATGCTGGTATCAATCTACATTTTTTCTATAGGACCTATTACAGTAGCACAGTAGTAACTAAGCACTAAACAAGTACATCAGATTTTCATGGCGGACTTTATACAGGACTTCATAGGGGATTCTGCTCTTTATCCTCCTCCGATTCCTGTATAAGGTAACATAATCCTGGAGTGCATAAACATGCATTGTTATTCCAATATGGAAAGACTTGCTTTATTCCCAATTTATTCAAAGGACCCACTTGAACCAATTTCCAGTCTCTCATTACTGATGGGACTTGTAAATATTGTTTCCTAAGCAAATACTAAAGAAAACAAACAATCCTTGCCAGTGTTCCTTGCGGGAGCAGTTGACATGAAATATTCCGTTCATGAGCAGCATAAGCAGCCACTGTTCTTTAGCTAACATGTGTTCTGGACATCTTCTCTATTCAGCATCATGAATAGAAAATATGAGCACAGGTTGTTCTTCCCATTTTCCAAAGCATGTTTATTGAGAATGCTGCAGAAAGCTCTTGTAATTAACTAGACAGAAATTGGCAGTTGCCTCGGCCTTTGCTTTCACCCTTTTCCCATGGTTTAAGGCTTCTTGTAGCTGGGTTAAAACCATAGCACTGCAGAGTGCCCTTGAAATGCCTCAGCTCTGTCCTTTTCGGCATTCTGTGGGCTTGTACGTGGGTCACTGTAGCAGGGTGTCAGAAGCAAGGGGGATTCGCATGGGAGACATTGTTTAACTTGATAATTTTGAAACTTTTCTTAGATCTTTATGTTTCCCTTCATGTGTTTCCATTCACACCTGAATCATTCATTATCCTGGCAAGCCGGGAAGACCTCTCTCCTCTTCAAGGTAACCAAGCATTTCTGAAGTAAATTATAGGTTTGGAGATTATAGAAATTTGTCGTCTGGGCACACACCCTGGCTCCTTTCCTTTTCCAAAACATGTAATATTGATTTGTTTTTCTTTTCCCCCAAAGCTAACATATGCCTAATGTGTGAACAGTTGGTTTCTTTGTTTTGATGGAACATTAAAGCAGGCTGTGCAACAAGGGAGGAAGTCTAAGAAGTGGCATTTTACTTTTAAACACAGCTTTAAAAATAAAAGCAAGTCAAGAAATCAGAAAATATTGCTGCTAATGCCTTTGTGATCTTCAGCTGGACTGTTAAAAAAAAGTTAATAATTAGGGATGGGCGAAAGGATGGAACCTTCGATCTGATCCCTTTTTAATTTCAGATCTAAATTCCCAAGATCCAACCTCCCTGTATGATTATGAATCCAGTTCAGATTCCAGGCTAGAAGGGGTTTGTTTTCCAGTTCAAATTGGATGAGGCCACAAATGCCTGAAAATAGCTGTTATGGTGATATTTCAGTCCAAGATGATAAAAATATATGAAAACAGCTGATTTTATGAGATGGAGATCATGGAGAGCAACCTGCCTTTTCCCTGCTTGTGAAGCCCAGTCCCCTAAAAACACCCATGCAAGGGTTTCCAGAGGATTGAAGTAAAGGAGGTCAATACCATGGAAGTAACACTCCCATTTTCGTGCCTGCCCCCTCCTTAGATCCACTAGACCAGTCGCCTCTGCAGAAGTGGAAGAGATGATCTGTTTAGTACAGAATGCTGCACGGCCATTATAGCTAGCATGCTTTATGGAGGAATATGGGTTGACATACTCCCATGGGGGAAGAAATATGGATGTTGTCACGGCCTGGGAAAAGCATCCAGTATATGGGAATAAGTTCTATTTGCAATCTCTTTCAAGGAGTAGCAGAAGGCAGTAGCCTGCCATGTGTCTGACTTCTCTCTTAAAAATGCTTAACAATCTATCCCACCTTGTATTCAGCTTGGACACTCTGATTACCTTTCCCAGGCCTGAAGAAGAGCTCTGTGAAGCTCGACAGTTGTCTCTTCCACCAACAGTAGGGTGACCAGATGTCCTGATTTTATAGGGACAGTCCCGATTTTGGGGGCTTTTTCTTATATAGGCGCCTATTACCCCCCACCCCCATCCTGATTTTTCACACTTGCTGTCTGGTCACCCTAACCAACAGACATTGGCCCAATAAGAGATATAAACCTTAGCCACCTTGTCTCCCTGATTCTGTCAGCCCTGTGGCTGGCACACAACACAGAGAGAGGACCAGGGAAAAGGTTCCGTGTGAGAAAGGGATAGAATATTTGACAGAGGGGAACATCACCACTGAAAATTACCCAGGACAAGTATTCCTGTGTAATCTGAGAAACTGGAATGAGAAGGAAGAACAAAAAGGAGACTCAGTAAGTTAGTATTTTTAAAAATTACTTTTAATCAAAAGTTAATTGAAAAATAATAAATGAAAGGTCCAGTTTTTGTGGAAAATATTGCTGTCTCAGGAAAAATTATTGGGTTCTGAGGGAGCCAATGGAAAAAAAAATCACAAATCTAATCAAAGAAGATGGTGAAAAATTGGTGTGTGAGGGGAGGGTGGAGGGCAAGGTGAAAAAAGCAAGAGTAGGATAAGCTGCTGAAAAGGGCATGTGGGAGGAGGTGTGCTTCTCTGCCATGAACCAGGACCTGGGAATCCTGGCTTAAGCTATGCGTGTACCACATACAGCTTGTGTCCACAGAACTAGCCCCTCCTACTGTTGTGTTACTGGAAAGACCCCAGCATGATTGCTAGGAATAAATATTCACTGAACAGCTGGGAACAAAAGCTTCTGGGCAAATTAGACCCAGAGCCTTTGTTACTACAGAAAATCAAATGGGACACTTTAAGCCTAAAGATAGTAATTGGGCATATTGTACACTTCGGTTCATTATTCCAGCAAGTAACCCTTTCAGATTCTATACTCTGATTGTATTTGCTAATTGCTCTGTAATAAAGTAAAAGTGTTTATTAGGTTAAGCTGGTTTTGCAGCTTCAGTGTTTCAAAAGAGGATATAAAGGTTATTAAAGTTTGTTGTACCCAGGAATGAAAATTGCAGTTCTTCCCCACCCCCCTCCTCCTTTTTACAGTGATAAATTCCAGAAAAATACAAGTTGGTTCCCTCTAGTCTGATCCATCCACAGATGCATGTTTTCTTTCTGTAACCAGCTGTAGCTAATTGCATCAGTGCCGCCTCTAGTGCTATACATGAAAAGGAAACCTGTAATTTATTGCACCAGACCATACCATTTCTGCTGTACATCTTGCCTTTTCTGTCATTTCAGTGAGCGGATTTCTCATGGTACACTGGCAGTTCAAAAAGTGGAAAACAACATCACTAAAAAGCAAGCTTCAGAAACGCCTCCATATGCTACATCCAGATATTGACAAAAGAACAAACAGAAAACATACTATTTAGAGGACCATGATTTCCACATCAGCCAAAGGAACACTGAGCCAAATTCATGTTTCATGTAACTCCCCTGTTAGTCAGAGTTATACCAGTCTTGAATTTGATTCACTAACTTCATTACTGGTTGAATTCCAGCACAGTGTTGTACAAAACATATATGAAAACAAGCATTGGGCAGATCCTCATCTGGTGCAGATCAGCATGGAAATCAGTTGAGCTTTGCCAATTTACACCAGCAGAGGACCTGCCTAAGGAATTTATCAATCACCATCTAATTCGGAGAAGATATTCAATCCCTTTGTTAACATTTCTGAGGCAGCAGAGGGCTAGAGTTGAGCCCTATCTCAGGTTCTATCAGGGGCACAGAGAAGGGCCTTTCACAGGTCCTATTTCAGGCGAATGCGGTTGCAGGGAAAGGAGTTCCAGAAAGATGTTTAGCTCACAGCTGCATTAGCTGGAGCTTGGAAGCTGCAGAGCTTACCTTCACTTTGTGGATTTTCTGATATAGTTTATCCTCAGTAATAAGTGAATGGTTGGTGAAGTAAATAAACAGTTTAAAGTTTGTAAAGTGTTTTAAGCTCCTCAGATGAAAGGCACTACGTAAGTGCAAGGTATTTATTAATTCCCAATGGTGGTTATTAAAGCTTTTTTTAAGTACAGGTAATAAGGCCACCTGGATGAGTTTTCTCACGGATTTGCGCAGCAACAGAAGTTTGCTCAGACAAACTTCCCTCTGGCACAGCCATAGCCCTGCAGCCTCAAGCATTAATTAGACTGGTGTAAACTGGAGTGGAGAATCAGGCCCATTATCTTTTCATTTGCCCTAATTGGCCAAGCATCAGTAAAACAGTGGCTCTAACGAAGACTCAGGTAAGACTGTTTTTCACGAATATAGGACTTCTAAGCATAGGATACATCTACACTGCACTCAGAGGCATTTGGGCTTAGGCTGCAGCCTGGGCTCTGACACTTTACAAAGGGGGAACAGCTACACTGCTATTTTTAGCCCTGATGCCTGAGGCCTTGGCTACACTTGCAGATGTACAGCGCTGTGAGTTAAACCCGTCTTCGTACAGCTGAGTAGGGAAAGCGCTGCAGCCTGTCCACAGTGGCAGCCGCCAGCGCAGTAACGAGCACTAACGTGGCTACATTTGCGGCACTTGCAGCGGTTTTGGGAGAGGTGCATTATGGGCAGGTATCCCACAGAACACCTCTTCCAATTCTGGTGCCGTGGGGTATGGTGCATTCTGGGTCCTGTCCCAACACCCCGTGATGCATCGCTTCGCATCCCAGAAATCCCTGTGTTTCCGGCCACAATTTGCGCCATCTTTCAATGGTTTCTTTGTAGCGCGAACTGTGCTCCGTTTCGGTCAGCGGGAAAATGGATCCCGACCTGTTGAACAAAATACTGACGAGTCTCGCCAGCATGTCACGTTTGGCAGTCGAGCTCTTCCTTAAGATCCACAGTGACAGCGAGGAGTCCGACGATGACGATGAAATTGTCATGCAAAACGCGTATGACACGAACTTGCTTGTGGCATTCACGGACATGCTATGCACTGTGGAACGCCGCTTTTGGGCTCGGGAAACCAGCACAGAGTGGTGGGATCACATTGTCATGCAAGTCTGGGATGACGAGCAGTGGGTGCAGAACTTTCGGATGAGAAAAGCTACTTTCATGGGACTGTGTGAGGAGCTCGCCCCCGCCCTGCGGCGCAAGGACACAAGATTGAGAGCTGCCCTGACGGTGGAGAAGCGGGTGGCTATTGTAATCTGGAAGCTCGCAACTCCGGACTGCTATCGATCAGTAGCGAACCAGTTTGGAGTGGGAAAGTCGACCGTTGGAATCGTGCTGATGCAAGTTTGCAAGGCCATTAATCGCATCCTGCTCAGAAGAACCGTGACTCTGGGTAACGTGCAGGACATTGTGGCTGGCTTTGAACAAATGGGTTTCCCTAACTGCGGAGGGGCGATAGATGGGACGCATATTCCTATTCTGGCACCACCCCACCTAGCATCCGAGTACATTAATCGGAAGGGGTATTTCTCCATGGTTCTCCAGGTGCTTGTGGATCACCGTGGGCGTTTCATTGACATCAACGCAGGCTGGCCCGGAAAGGCGCATGACGCACGCATCTTTCGGAACACTGCCCTGTTCCGGAAGATGCAGTCCGGGACTTTTTTCTCAGACCGGAAGATCACGGTAGGGGAAATTGAAATGCCCACTGTGATCCTTGGAGACCCCGCGTACCCTTTAATGCCATGGCTCATGAAACCCTACACAGGGAGCCTTGACACCAGCAAGGAACAGTTCAACTACAGGCTGAGCCGGTGCAGAATGACTGTGGAGTGTGCTTTTGGCCGTTTGAAGGGCCGCTGGTGATCTCTATATGGGAAGCTGGACTTGGCCGAACACAGCATCCCCGCGGTTATATCCGCGTGCTGTACCCTCCATAATATTTGTGAAGGGAAGGGTGAAATGTTCACTCAGGCGTGGACCTCAGAGGTTCAACACCTGGAGGCTGAATTTGCACAGCCAGAGAGCAGGGCTATTACAGGGGCCCAGCGTGGGGCTGCATGGATTAGGGATGCCTTCAGGGAGAAATTTGAGGCTGAAAACCACCAGTAATGTGTGCTGCCCTGCATGACCCTGAAGTGAAGTGGTTCCAATGTTATCAGTTATCTGTCTTTGCTAAGCTGATTTGTGTTTGCTCAGCTCACTTGCGTTGCCTGTTTCTTTCCTGGGCTAAGGTATCTTTTTTCCTTATGCAATAATAAAGACTGTTTGCACATCCAAAGAATCTGTTTATTACAGAGAAAATACATGTATTAAAAAGAAACAACTGCTTGTGAGACAGAAAGGGCAAGGGGGTGGTGGGTGGTGTGGGGAAGGGTTCAATCACAGGGTATGGTATGTCCTGCTTTCATACTCAGGCTTCCTGTCTGGAGTGCTGTGCAGTGAATGCTGCACTTCAGAATGTCTATAATTCGGGATGGGAGTTGAGTGCAGTGGGTAAGGGTCATAGTTTCCAGGGCTGTCTGGTGAAGCTACAGGTGTTGGGGGCATTTGGTGTGGGCGATAAGAACCTGGATGTTGGGTGAAGTGGGCAGGTGGTGACATGGGGGTACAAGTGTTTTGGGACACTGGCTGCAGGGGGGGGGCGGGTGCGGTACTGCTCCGCCTGCATGGCGACGAGCGCCTGGATAGAGTCTGCTTGGCGCGCCAAGAGGCTAATCAGTTCCTTTGTGGTTTCATGCCGGAGCTGCATGCTTTGCTGCCGGTGCGCTGTGTTTTCCTGGCGGAGCCTGCTTTCACTCTCCCTCCACTCCCGAGCCTTTTGATTCTCTTTAAGAGACTGTTTCATAACTTCCTGCAGCATGTCTTCTTTCGTTCTTCTGGGCCTCTTCCTGAGCCTTTGGAGTCTCTGAGCCGGTGATAAGAAGGATGGCGGAGATCTCAAGGTTGCATCTCTAAGGCAAAATGCAACATTTAACAGAGGCATCATTGTTTTATGCCAGACAGAGCAATGATTCCCCCACACTTAAGGAGGGCGCACACAGTCTCCAAAACAGCACAATTTTCCCGTCCCAAACAGAGCGCACAGAACCCACGGGAGCCCCAAAATGGTGAGTACGTACAGGGTAGAGGGGGACTGATTGTTTCACGGATGTACTGTCCGACAGGTTTCTGTGCCTTGGGGAGAGCCAACAGCTGCAGGGGGAACCTACACTGAACACTATCCCCATATTTTCCACAGGAGTTCGTCCTGGAAGATATCTCGCTGCTGAGGGTGTCCGGGGAAGCAAGGGAGGGTCTTCTACTGCAATGCGGCTTCCGCCCTGGCCCATATGCAGCTTGCCTGTGTGCAGCAATGGTCCCCCCGCCCCTCGCGGCACAGTGGCGCGGACACGTTACCCTGAATGGGACAAGGACCATGGTGGCTCTCCCAATAAACCTGCGCAAGCGCATTGCCCACATTCTGGCTGAGACTTTCAAAGAGATTACAGTGGCCGATTTCTCCGATGTGATAGACCACATCAATGCGCTCTTCCGCATCTAGGCATGCATGCAGCCCAAACCCTCCTCGCCCAAGGACCCCACACCGAAAAAAACCTCCCCGAAAATAAAAGCTGCTTACTGTGAACCTGCTCTTCTCTCCCAGCGCGTACCGGCTGCTGTGACTGGCTCCCTTCCTCCTGGCTCGAGAAGAGCTCCTGGCTGCATGCACCCAGGGAGTCAGGGGTGTCTCCCCCAGCCACAGCACCCTCGCTTCTGTTTTCTTCAACCCCCTCCTCCTCATCATCCCGCTCTCCCGTGTCCACGGTGGTGCTCGGAACAGTAGTGGGGTCACCCCCAAATATTGCATCCAGCTCTTTGTAGAATCGTCAGGTTTTTGGGGGAGCACCCGAGCAGCTGTTTGCCTCGCGGGCTTTGCGATACGCACTCCGCAGCTCCTTTACTTTTATCCTGCACTGCATTGCGTCCCGGTCATGGCCATTTTCAATCATGGCCCTTGATATCTGGCCGAAAGTATCGAAATTCCTCCGGCTGGATCGCAGCTGGGACTGGACAGCTCCCTCCCCCCAAACAGCGATGAGGTCCAGCAGCTCGCCATTGCTCCATACTGGGGCTCGTCTTGCACGTGGAGGCATGGTTACCTGGAAAGATGCGCTGAGAGCACTCCACGCCTGGCTGAGCAAACAGGAAGGGGATATTTAAAATTCTAAGGGAATTTAAAGGGTCAGAGTGGCGGTTGGTCACCTGAGGCCAGGGCAGTAGAGTTCTAATTGATGACCAGAGTGGCTAGAACAGGCATTGTGGGATACTTCCGAATACTTCTGGAGGCCAATAACAGCGCATTGGGTGGCCACACTGTAGCCGCAGCGCACCAGCAGCAGCGCAACAAACGTTATTCCTCTCGGGGAGGTGGAGTACATGCAGCGCTGTACCTGAGGAGATGCAGCGCTGCACGTGCCTTGCGAGTGTAGCCAGTTAGTGAGTTACAGCGCTGCAGGCAGTTTTATTGCGCTGTAACTCGTGAGTGTAGCCAAGGCCTGAGTCCCACAAGCTTGAGTCAGTTGACCCAGGTTCTGAGACTCAGTGCCACAGGTTTTCTTTGCAGTGTAGACGTACCCTTAAAGGCTTAGGGCTAGATCTACAAAGAGGACATAGGCTCAGCATTACAATGCTCAACTTTAGGTGCCTTGCTGCCTAGTGGAATCTGTAGCCCCAAGTTAGGCACCAGGCTCTCGATGCAACCACGGAGGCACTTAGACACCTAAGAATGGGATTCACAAAGATCAGCAAGATAAGTGGGGTGCTGCCTAAGCTAGCTAATAGGAAATGCCAAGGAGAGGGGGAAGGCCTAAGCCCTGCCCCTCAAAAGGGAGTTAGGCACTGAACTCTGGACTAATTTGGGATTCTCAGCTGTGAGCCTGGACCAGGATTTAAGTGCCTCAGTCAAGTCAGCCCTGTCATGCAAAAAAATGCAGAGGAACAGGTGCCACCACTGCCCTTATAGCCTGTATTTCAGTGGTTAAAGTATTCACGCAGGATGTGAGAGAGAGAGCCCGATTCAAATCCCCACTCTGCCTGATTCAGAGCAGGAACTTGAACCCACATCTCCCAGCAAAAGCGTACTAACCACTAGACTATTTCTTCTCAAGCTCTCCTGTTTAAGCTGTTACATTATGTAAATACTTAAATATTCAGTGGAGCAAGGATGCAAACATGACTCTCCCACACCTCAGGTAAGGGCTCTACCCACTAGGATATAGAGCAGTGGTTCCCAATTTTAACTTTAAACAACCTGTGAACCCCTTTCAATAAAATGTCGTCTCGTGAACACCCCTTCCTAAAAATTAATATTTCCAGGGATTTTCTCCTTTACCTGAGTATAAATTATAAAAGCAGTGATCTTGGAAATATAAAATTTGTTTTTATTACATGCTTATTACACACTACTTATTATTTTTTATCATTACACTATTTTTATTACATTATGAAAACGGAAACACTCTTCCAAGATCTCACTTTCGTATTTTGTATCACTTTGAAACAGCTTGTTATAAGACACGGCTCCTATGTTTCAACAAGGAGTATCGGATGTGAAATAGCATGAAGGTATTTAAGAAGCCAACTCAAAGAGTTTCTCCTACACAAGCATTCAGGTCTTGAGCAGTCCAGGCAAACACCACACGTTACAACAAAGCTTAAACTTGTTCTTCATAATCATTTTAAAAACAATACTAGCTGCCTATTTAATTGTAAAAACAGCAAAAAATATCCACCTCCCTTTCCATTTTTTATAAGGATTCTTGAAGTTTAAATCCCCTCAGTATGATACATATGCTTGCTTTGACCTGCTTAGCTCTTGGAAGTCCAGGGGCTCCGTGTTACTGGTCCCATGCTGTGCGGGGGTCTCTAGGGACAGCTCTATCCGCCATTAGGGAATTTCCCCCCCGAGAACCCTCTGGAGCACACCACAGAGATGAGCAGGCACCAATGCAAATATGCTCTGATTGAGGTGAAGGTGGTTCTGACTCTAATATATTCACACCAAGGAATGACTTGTGTGTGTCTTAATTTTTAAAGGTTATTTTTGCAGCTTATAAAATAGCTGAACTGGGTGAAGATAACCAAAATAATGCAAAAGGTGAACACAGGGCTTGATGTGACCCATGGTAAATATGGTGATGGTTATGTGAGGGATATAAATAAAAACACTTTAAAGTCCATGACTACATAAGATCCATATTTGCTTTAAAGAGAGAAGAAAATATTTACTACCTTATTAAATCAAAAGAAATATGTAATTAAAAAGCAATCACTAGCTTCAGAGCTCTAGTAAGCCTCTTTATTAGGTGTTAATACTTTTATTAGGTACTGAATCGCTGGAGGGCTGAGACCATATGAGTCAGTAATAAGCCATCTTGATGCATCATGGGTTTTTTTCAGTTTCATCAATGTGACATTTACTGCTACACAACAGAGTTGATATACATATGAATTGAAATAAACCAAAGGAACCCTAGCTATTCTGGTCTCTTCTCACCTTAATATATAAATAAATATGGAAGTTAATAATTTGCTAAGCACAAAAGATACATTTTGATATATAGTCACATGAAAAACCAAGGCACACACTAAGGTGGATTTATGCAGAGGAACTGGAAATTCATATCTGAACCCCTTCCAATTTGGATTATAGATTCAGATCCAAACCCCAGCCCTTTGCGGGGGGGGGGGGGGGGGGGGAAGAGGGTGTATTTTCTGGTTTGAATGTAGCCAAACTCTTGCAGTTATCATGAGAGAGCAGCCCAAGATGCCAGAAAGGTTTTGATATTTTGTCGTTATCAAATCCAAAGTGAGCCCTGATTCAGACTTGAATCTGAACCACAAACCAAACCCAAACCTAAACTGACTCTGGATCCAACCACAACCTATTTAATTCATCCTTGCTGATGTGTCCTAGAAAGAACAGGGACTACTTGCAGCTTTAGATGGACAGACCATTATCCCCACATAGACTCCTACTGAAATCAGAAAGAGCGAGGACCTGCGAGTGCAGATTGTGTGTGGGGATAACAATCTATGCATTTAAATCTGTTTGTAGACAGAGGCCCATGAATTAGAAGTTCCGTTCTTATCATGATTCTACTGTAATTAGGGATGTTTTGAGCAACTCAGTTAAATGAAGAACTTCTCAATCTCCAGTCAAAACTCAAGCCAACTATTCATTTGAATTTTTAAAAAGTTCAGTTAACTTTACTGTCATTGACATTATAAAGCACCAAAATACAAAACATCACTTATAGTAAGGATGACAAAGCATCTTTCTAAGCACCACCAGCTTTAAAATAAAATACTAAAACAAAAAATTCTTGAAAACATTTTCAGCCTCCACTCCATGGTTTTCAATCAACTTTCAGCATCCACAAGTGCATCTCCAATATTGATACACAAGAAAGCATGCTGCCAAACAGAAGAATTAAAACACACCTCCTTTACCACCAAACTATCTTCATCTGCAAGAGGCTTGTAACAGAAACTGAAGCAGTGACATTCAAGAATCGTCAAAGATCGTTCTGGACTTTCCACTACATTAGTTACTGTGTGGGTGGGGCAAATTAGAAAGTTTTGCCCCACCTTTTGTTTGCTCACAGAGACATATTTACTTTGAACTGATGTATGTCAGTATCTACTATATTTAGGGTGACCAGACAGCAAGTGTGAAAAATCGGGACAGGGGTGGAGGTGGGGGGGGGGGTAATAGGCACCTATATAAGACAAAGCCCCAAATATCAGGACTGTCTCTATAAAATCAGGACATCTGGTCACCCTAACTATATTCATAAATACGTGTCTTTCTGGGATTATACTAAAACCCTTTGAAATGTTGCAATGTAACTTGTGTGGGAAGGTATAAAAGCAGTATACACGTAGCTGAGTTGTCAGAGTAGCTGATCAAGCAAATAGTGATCTCTACATACAGAAATCTCAAGGTAAATACATCTGGTGGTCATTGGTGTGATAGAATGACAACTTGCCTGCTATGCAGTCATTGTAAAGTTGCATTTTGACTGGTCTAAGGAAAAGGTAAATTATAGATTTTTGGTATATATTCTTCTATTAGACTGAGTTTTACTGAAATGATATAAATTTTTAACATTTCGATCAACACTTTCCCCCAACTTTCTATTATATTGTAAACACTATATCTAGGTTTCCCTCTCCCCAACCCCCCATTTTCTCATTGGTTGTTTTTAACAGTTATTTAGCGAATTTGATGCTTGTGTAAGTTAAGGGCAAATGGCATTGGTCATAACTAGTGATACCATGGTCAAACATCCTGTGCTATGGAAACTCCCCTCTACAGCTCTACTGATGTACCCAGTCCTGACTTGCAGCCTGCTATTACTAATTCAGGATGGGTCTTCTCTTGAGCCTGGATCACCAGTCATCCTGAACTCCTTCCAAAATACATGGTTTTGCACTGTGGACCTGGTCCACAAGAGACTAAGCTCATTTTCACTTCTGACTTGTTGACTTTGATGGGTTTTTGATCAGGCCCTAAGTGAGAATTTGGAGAGAGAGGAAAATCCTGGTCATTTAATCCATGGCGCCACCTTGCAAAACAAAACAAGAACGCATATGTCATTTTATATGAAGACATGTTCTACAGCACAAGCAACCAACTAAACCGCTCATCTAATTATATGATAATCATTGTGGCAAACCATACACAATTGTTCAAACCACTGCATATGTTCCTCCATAAAAGCAAATAAAAAGGAAAAATATATCTTCTAACATCTCTTCTCACATTGCTACATCATCCTGGGTCGTCTCTCATTTGATGGTTAAGTCATAATTTCAGTACTTCTATTCATTCTTTGGTCATTTAAGCCATTAGCTCTATTAACTGTTAAAACACCTGATGCACGTTCAATGCATGGACTTGGCTAGAAAAGGGGCTATTTTGCAACAATATAAAAGAGAATTTCCCCTTGCATAGTGTCTCTCTCACAATCACATTCCAGCCTGGGCATTGTGTCACTCCCCAAGCTGGTGTGTTCAGGGCCCACCTCACTGGTCCCATGTGTTCTTTAGACCTCCTGAGTCTGACCTGAGTCCAGGCACTGCCCCTGGTTTGAGGTTTCAAGGTACACTTTTGGGGTGCAGATTCTCTATCTCGCACCTCCCTTCTGTGACCTGAGATGCCACAGTCCAACTGTCTAGTCCCTGGGACTAGTACTGACTCCTCAGACTTTCCTGTAGTTTAAACACACTCTCTCCCAGAATTCCACACATGTGGGCATTCTGGGGTTACAGTTTAACTCTACAGGGGCACATGATAGTGAAAGCAAACAGATTTTGTAAAAGGCTCTAAACACAATTTACTCTACTTAGCAGCACAAAAGAATGTACAGATCAATACAAAAATAATGAATACATACACCTGTACACATTTCCCTGCCACAGTTTCCTCACCACTCTGGAGAGATCTGTGGGCTTGGGCAGAGTCCTCTGGGACCTTCCCCTGCAGCTCATGGTTTCTCTTCAGAATCTTTAGGTGAGCTAGCCTTCTCTGACTTTGCCTGGTCCCTCAGTTAAACCAACCCCCCCCCCCACCCCCGCTACAAAAGCATGCATGTCTCTTCTTCCCAAAGCTTCATGTGTCTTGCTCTGTGAGTCCCTTGAGTTTATATCTCCTCCTGCAAACATCTGTTTTTTTTGTCTAATGCTGGTGATTTTCCACTGTCCACTTTCCCAACCCCCAGCAGGTCAAACTCATTTTCCCACTCCAGCCATCTCCTTAGCATACCTATTGTTTGGTCAGAACAGTCATTAAGGTTATCCCATTATCCCTGATCTGATAGGTATGTGCTTCAACCCTTGTGACATCCATATAGAGGGATTCCAGGATATTAATAACTTATGTTAATAAAATATTAGTCTAAAAGTGTACATATAAGGCTCTGTTAAAGTAAGGCAATGTAATGGAAGGTATACACACACGCATGCGTGTGCATATATATTACCATATTTCAAAAGTTGTACATACACAGATACCCCTAATCATCACACCAGGAGGCTTTACTTTCCAGGTTTTGAAGCAAGAGATTTATTAAAAATCAATTTCTCAGCTGCCTGAGACATTTTAAAACTCATTTCCTACCCTGTGCAAAAGTGTACACAAATTTAATTTTAAATAGGTCTGTAGAATCTATTCCAGCTTCTTCTCCTCTTAATTCCAAAGACATTAACACAAGGAAGGGTCAGTTAGCTACAGGAACTCTGTTCACCAAGGCCAAGATTTTAAAAAATGGATGCCTAAAGTTAGGCTTTTAAGTCCATAGTTGGGCACCTAAATACGTGGCATGATTTTAAAGAGTGCCGAGTATCCACTGACTTCAGCATTTTAGAAAAATCAACTTATTAAGGTACATGACTGGATTTAGCAGTCTAACTTTAGAACCCATTTTTTTAAATCTTGGCCTAATTTTATTTGTTAAGTAATGCTCATGTGCTCAGTGCCGTACAAAGGGACAAGACACAAACACTGTTCCAAAGAGCTTACTGTAGAGTCTAAACAGTACAGTTTTCAGAGCTAACTAGGGTGATCAGATGAGAAGACCCGAAAATCGGGACTTTCCGCCCGAAGCTGTTGAGCAAAAAAAAAAAAAACACGGAAGAAGACCAGAAATCGGGACAAAAGGCGTCCCGACCAAGCATCGTTCGGGACACGGGACAAAAGATGAAAAATCGGGACGGTCCCAATTTTATCGGGACATCTGGTCACCCTAGAGCCAACCGTAAAGCATAAACATGTTCTGTTCAAACCTTTGGGGCTGGACACAATATATATGACCTATGCAGTCATTTGGCTGGCAGTTGCAAGAGTTAAGTGGGAATATAGAAACACAGCTTTTGTTTCAACAAAAATAGTATTTGCTGGTAGATATTCTTTATTAAAACCATTGTAATGATTGGGTTAGTACAAAAAGTATTCTTGTCTCTTTAAAATAAAGAAGCTCTTAACTAGGATGGGCATGGATGGTGTCCCTAGCCTCTGTTTGCCAGAAGCTGGAAATGGGCAACAGGGGATGGATCACTTGATGATTACCTGTTCATTCCCTTTAGGGCACCTGGTATTGGTCACTGTTGGAAGGTAGGCTACTGGGCTAGATGGACATTTGGTCTGACCCTGTATGGCCTTATGTTCTTATGTAGGAGTTTCAATAGAATATCTTCCCCCTTTCTCTGAGTCAGCCTTTGCCCAGAGGCAAACTGAGAGGAAATCAGCAATCAGAGAGAGGATTCCTGAGGCAGGGTGTATGCACAAAAACTAGTTTTGAGTAGGATATAGACTCCTATAAACATATTAGGGCTATTAATGATCCAAGACTGGACTTTAGTTGGACCATGAGAAGAATGTCTTCTTATATCTATACTTTAGGCTAACAGATTGGCTTCTACGGCCACATAACAAAGGAAGTGAAGAGGAAAAGCTCCTTTAGTGTCATGTGCTCCTGTTCTATATGACATAAGTTAATTCCTTAGCATGGCAACTACATGGTAAATACCATTGAAAATGATGGTAATAATTACACAGTACTGCAACTCCCTTTGGCGCTACTGTATTTCCTGATACTGGATGTGTACAATTGATGTGTGTCATACCACTATACAAAATAGTTTAAAAAAAAATTGCTCAAGTCATATTCACCTTCCTCACACTATAATAGGATATGAACAGCATAGAGTGTATAGCAATAAGTGCTTATTCATAGATTCTCATTATGGTGACCTCACATGACCTACACAATACAAAGTATGGAATTTCACTCAGTAATTTCTGAAGTGGAGGGAACTACATGTCTCTTGTTCACCATTATTTATTTTTTCTTCTACTTGTTGAGCAAATGCATTAGTGTTTCCTCCCTTTTTGAAAGGAAGCAGGAGGCCTATTCTCAAGACTGTTATGTTTTTCAAGACTACTGCAGGGACAAAGGGATGACTTAACACATATCTGTTTCTTGCTATGCTGCGTTTGCTAATGCTTCAGCAAGCAACAGTAACTGCCCCTGCACTAACCCATTCTAAGAAAATCCGGCTGACATACAACAGGAAAAATGAGAATTGTGGCGCACAGCTGTTCCTACTCCTTACAACCACAGGGTCGCAGGTTTGCCTGAACAAGTAAAACCTGCCATGAGTCAGCAGTAAATTGATATTCAACTCAAGATGGCCTCCTGGGCTTTTAGTTTCATAACCTTATTCGTTATTTGTATTTCTGTAACACCTAAACAACAAGGAGACCAGTGGTACCTTAAAGACTAACATTTATTTGGGCATACGTTTTTGTGGTTAAAAAAAACCCACTTCTGGGTTTTTTACCCACAAAAGCTTATGCCCAAATAAATCTGTTAGTCTTTAAGGTGCCACCAGACTCCTTGTAGTTTTTGTGGATACAGACAAATACAGCTACCCCGTGATGTGTAACACCTAGGAACCCCCGTCATGGAACAGGAACCCATTGCAGTAGGCGCTGTACAAATACAGAACAAAAAGATGTTCCCTGCCCCAAAGAGCTTACAATCTAAGGATAAGGTAGGAGACAACAGGTGGATACAGACAAAGAGGGGAGCACAAGAAAATAAAAAACAACAGTTCTTACCTGGCTTAACCAAAAAGATGCAGTCAGAGTCTGTAAACTGGCCATGCCAATCCAAGCCTCTTGAGTTACAACAGGGAAGATCTGTCCTCTCATGTCCCAATTTCACCCAGAACTCACCCCTAGAAGAAGCAGCCAGCCTTTTTTACCTGGCTTGCTAGGCCCTGATTGGCTTCTGCCTGTTCCAGGCCCTTCTTGCCTCTGGAAGACCCATTCTCATTGGTTCTGCCAGCAGCTGATCCTGAGTGGCTTCGCTAGGCAGTTCTTGGAGGTCTAACCTCACCATTTTCCCTTGAAAGGACACTTTTCTTCAGGCAGGGGTGTGCCAAGGTATCAGGGTCTCCAGCAGGGGGCATCAGCTGCCTGGTAACACCCCATCACACCCAGATTTCACTGTATGAGTAGTTAGCGGGCTAATGTTAAAGGAGACTGGGACTCTGAAATGGTTTTACCACTCAGTGTGTATGAACTGAACCTAGTGTAAAGAGTAGGAGACATCATGTGATCAGTTTCACTTAACTGCAGTGCCTTATAAGAAAATGAAATGACAAAAAATGTTCTACCCTGGCGTCTGGATAGAGTAAGTTAATTCAATCACTTGATAAGCAGGGGAGAGTAAATATTCTAGGGATTGTATAGAGTATCAACCAAAGGTTGTGGTAAATTCTCCATTGCTTGATATTTTAGAATCAAGATTGGATGTTTTTCTAAGAGACATGCTCTACTTCAAACAGGAATTATTTGGGAGCAATTATATGGCCCGTGTTACACAGGAAGTCATACTAGATGATTACAGTGGTCCCTTCTGGCTTTATAACCTATTAATCTATTTGGTTATAGTGATGCTAGATTGATAAAGCAAGAACAAAATCATATAGTTACACTGCTACATATTGACAAATGAAGAGTTTTCGAGGTTCTGTCAGTCATGGTTCATAGTTAGGCATCCACAGAATTTCTTTCCTCAGGAACAAAGGCACTTCCTTGATCAACAGGAACAAATAAACTAAGTGAGTCAGATATAATTGGAAAAAAAGAAAGATTTTGGTCCTCAATTAAAGCTGATTAACATTTGTAAGCCCTGATTCAGTTTTCTTCACCTGCTTTCTATACATTTTTTTCAAGTTTACCCATCGATTTTATCATTTTTAAAAACAGAGTGAAATGTCCATTCACTGCTTAGGTAACATGCAAATCATTCTCCTGGATAATGATGAGTGAAACCATTAGGGGATAATACTCCTGAGTCTTACAAATGGCAATGCTCAGTGGTGATCCTTTGATTCCCCGGGGTACAATAGCTATTACACAAGACCACGCTAGAGTAGTTACCTATTATCATTTTGAAAAGACTCTTTAAAAAAAAAAAAACCCTTGTATTTTATACTGGGCTCCTATAGCAGTTTCACAATTTTTTAGAAATAAACCTCCTTACTGTGTGGTCACCCTATATTTTCTTGTTCTGTAGATTGCACTGCGGCATTAGACTTGACAAAGTGGAAATCTTTGCCCATAACTAGATCTTTGTATTTTCTTTGCTCTTATTATTAACTATTTTATGTAGCACTACAAAAGTGAACAGTAGTCTATAAAACACAGAAAAAAACACGGCTTCTCCCCCAGAGGACTCATAATCCAACGTAGACAGGAACACACACAGGGCAACAGTTCCAGTGGGGGAAGGTGGAGGGACATAGAACTATCACTGTAGGAAGACTTTGTGGAAGAAGTGGGGAGAGGCTGCCTCCCAAACCTTGCCATTCCAAACCATCATAAGAATGGATATTGAGGTATTTATGATCGGGGGGCTCTCCACTACATACTGTTCAGAAATTACCAACAAATATGTACATAGGTCACTGACCAGTCATCCGTGACATTTGGTCACAGGTGTGCAGGTAATACTACAAATGGGAAAACCTTAGAAAGTTCTCTATTGTTCCCGCCCCCCACTCCTTTTTAACATGTTTGATATGCATTTGGTGCTCATGAAGTGAGCCACTCATAACGCAGGCTACTATAGCCAGGAAAGGAAAGCTATGAATAAGCACTGTGTAAGCTCTCCAGTGTAGCTATAGATTCTCATTCCTTTTGAAGTAAAAAAGCTTGCAAGGGTACATGATGTTCCAGAGATTACCCTGGAACAGGAAAGTTCAAATTACACTCTATCATTCCATCAAAGTTGCAGTGTGAGCACCAATGGGAGGGGTATGGTTTCTGCAAGAGAAGAGTTTTCCTATGCAAAACAGGAAATGCTTATCTAAATACTCCTGAAGCACCATCATTTACAGAGCCTATAGACTCTGAATACAACCAGTTGTCTGTTAATAAAAACAATGTTTTTTTTAAATTGAACTCTTTCCTAGACTGCCTCATGTCACAACATAAGGGGGCCAGATCCTTAAGTACACTAAGGCTGGCTTAATTGGCTACCTGAAGAGATTCCTCTCTGTATTGGGATCATGAGGTAGCAGAGCCAATTTAGCAACTCCTGCATCACTAGAGCTAGGTGAAAAAATAGGAACGTTTTTTGCAAGAATGTTGTCCCTGTGTTTAAATGAAATCTTTAAAAAATTTTAAATCAACTCTCCACCTAAGCATGGCTTGCAAACAGTGGGTATGGCTTGTGTCTCCCTAAGTCCTGGCCCAACCTGAGCAATTCAGCTCAGCAACTCACTCAAATGTGAAAGATCTCCGTTATCCACAGCACATATGTAGTGGAATCCACTGGCATAGAAGAAGCAGCTAGACAGTCTGAATGTAGAACAGGAAAGGATCAGAATTGATAACTCATCTCCAAAGGTGAATCAAGTATGTTTGATAAGATATGCTCAGGTGGTTCAGATGTGTGTGTACCATCAACAATATGTCCAATAGGGCTGCATACACAATATTCCTTTTATTGTACCCTTCTCTGTCAGCTCTGAAATGTTGTTTTGTGTATTCATCAAGGCATGTTGTTGGATATGTATGCTTGAAACAGGGGTCATGCCCCTCCACCCAAAGGAGAACTCTCCAGCAGCCAACCATGGTGCTACAAGTAACTCCTGCCTCAGTTTCCCCTACTGTCCCCAGGGCCAACCAAGTTGCCCATCTTTTCTGCCACAGAGAAGACCGGTGGTCATTTCTCCTCAACTGGGAAAGGGATGTTGGCCATCTCTCTGAGTCCAGTTCAAGCCCTGCTTCCAGGCATAATTTATCAGTATAAATGCCACCATCAGCAGACCCCTCAGAATAAGATCGGTTAAAATGCAGCAGTTCTCTATGCCCACAGCAGGATCACCATCTCCAGGCTCCCCACCCAAGAGCCAACCCTCCCTCTTGTCCAATTCCTATGCCCCTACCCCAGGGCCTTCACACCTCCAGCAATTCTCCATGCTTCTTGCAGCTTTTCTCCCACAACCCTCAACTCAGGTCTTTTGCAAGAATACTCCCCACAGCACCCCACTCCTCAGGTCCCTTTACTTGCCAATCCTGCTTCTGCTCAGAGGAGCCTCCCTCCAAAATCAACCTTGTTCCTGGGATCAGCCTGCCCTTTCTGAGCTGGTTCTTCCCCTCAGGGGCAGCTCTACCAATTTTTCCACCCGAGCAGTCGCCACTGAATTGCCGCCACTGAAAGAGCGGCGGAGCTGCTGCCGAATTGCCACCACGGGACACGGACTGCCAACCCATTCAGACTGCTGCCCCAAATACCTGCTTGGAAAGCTAGTGCCTAGAGCCAGCCCTGCTTCCCTTTTACCTAAGTGCTTCTGCACAAGCTTTCTACTCAGCACAGTTTCCCTGTTCTGGGAAGTTCTTTCCAACAGCTCCCATCCATAGCACTCCACCAACAGTTCTCTCTATATACAAAGGCCCAGAGCCTCAGAAGTATTTAGTTATATAACACCCATTGAAATCAATAGGCGCTCCCAGGATTTAGGCCAAAATCTTTTAACCTGTTCCCAACTATTACTCTCTAAGCAATTCTCAGCAGCTTATTACTGCCCCTCCCTATTCCCCTTTCTCTGCTGCTTCCTGGGTCTTTATAGAGGTCAGGTGCCCTCTATCAGGCACCATCAGGAAGCAACTAACTAGTCACAGGTAAACTGGATCCATTCCCTATTAAGGGGACCAGGCACCCCATGACCATGGTTAAATTCAATCAAAGAAACTCAGCAGCACAATAAAGTGAAAAGGAACAGAATGAATCCTTAACAATTATCTGCCCTATTCAGAAGTTAATCTATAGGACCATTTTTGTCCCCCACAATTTTAAATGCCTGAGCACCAAATGACATCCATGCCAAAGTATATAATTCCTAATGTACATGTATGGTGCCAAATGCAGGGATCAAAGCATCAAGTTTGAGTAGTGCACTAGGTATCTCAAGGAAAGGGGGTGGTGGGGAAATCCTTCCTGCAGACTGTGGAATCACTCCGTAGTGGCTACTTTAGTTCAGTCATGAGAGCCCCAAAGTGCCATTCTCCTTACATCCATGCAGCAGCCTAGCCCTGACCATACCTGACCTTGTACTGTGCCTTCATCACCTCAGCCTGTGACTTAAATCTAGTCACCAGCTGTGACTTAGTCATGTGTCTCATGCTGAGTCAGAGAAGTGTTTTCTTCTCCTGTTGTGTTGCAGAAAAGTCTACAAGCTGGATATCTAATGTGTTATGAAGGATACCACATTCATATTTCATTTCTCTTTTCTATGTTATTAGAACAAGCACTGTTAGAAGTAAATCCATGGCATTTTCTACTAGATGTTGAAGATTATCCCTGGTCTAAATGTAGTAGGAAATGGGCTGTACCTGTGGCAAGTATCTGTGGCTTTCTGTCTGAATGAACCACACCTGGTCAAAATGAGAAACACTCCGGTGTTAGAAGGTAATTAGAAGTTTGGTGTCCAGACCCAATCATGCTTTTAGAGGAACAGTTCTACTCCATAGAGTGTGCCCTGTCATTCAGCTGCATAGGCTTTTCAGAAAAGAATCTTCCAAGATACTATAGAACTCAGGGGCCTATTGGGTGTATCCTGCAAGTTGCTGAATGCACCTCAGCTCTCACTGAAGTCAGTGGCTATTGAGGGAACTCAGAATCTTACAGAATCTGACTTTAAGGCGAGAGTGATGAATTAAGTATGGAAATTGTTCTTCCCAATCCGTGACATAATGTCAATATTCACAACACAGAAACAGCACCTTCCTTGGTGGCATCCTGGTCTTTCCAACTCCCTGCAGGACTGTCCTCCTTTAGGAACTTTTTTCACTGCCTTTCTGGGGCTGGTCCTTTAAATTTGACAGACATAAGTAGCTGTGGCCCTAAGAAAGCCATTTTTAAAATGGCTGCATCTTTCTTTCT
The DNA here is from genome assembly GCA_037349315.1 of Chelydra serpentina. Classification (NCBI taxonomy): domain Eukaryota; kingdom Metazoa; phylum Chordata; order Testudines; family Chelydridae; genus Chelydra; species Chelydra serpentina. The sequence continues at coordinate 56,058,376 of JBAIAC010000010.1, forward strand.
GCTGGTAAGAACCTGAGGTGTTTCTCCTCAGTTTTCCCTTACCTATAATTGTGGAGATGGCCTATGCAACCAATACTTTCTAGCTTCAGTGGAAGCAAAAATGAGTGTCATAGTTTGCTGCAGTTGGAATGTCATAGATACTGAAAGAGAAGTTGCTTGGTGGTCTTTCCTAATTTGCAATTTGATCCCATGTTGCTTTTGTTCCTTTAAAGCTCCAAACAATCTTTTTTTTTTCTTTTTTTTCCCCAAATGTCATGAGCATGTTGAATAAACTTGATATTCCTGGTTTTGGATAATTAAGAGGAATTTTCAAAGATATTCATAAGATATTCTCTCCATTCAACCAGAGTGGTTGATACGCTGGAGGGTAGGGATAGGATACAGAGGGACCTAGACAAATTAGAGGATTGGGCCAAAAGAAATCTGATGAGGTTCAACAAAGACAAGTGCAGAGTCCTGCACTTAGGACAGAAGAATCCCATGCACTGCTACAGACTAGGGACCGAATGGCTGGGCAGCAGTTCTGCAGAAAAGGACCTAGGGGTTACAGTGGACGAAAAGCTGAATATGAGTCAACAGTGTGCCCTTGTTGCCAAGAAGGCTAACGGCATTTTGGGCTGTATAAGTAGGGGCATTTCCAGCAGATCGAGGGACGTGATTATTCCCCTCTATTCGGCACTGGTGAGGCCTCATTTGGAGTACTGTGTCCAGTTTTGGGCCCCACACTACAAAAAGGATGTGGATAAATTGGAAAGAGTCCAACGGAGGGCAACAAAAATGATTAGGGGGCTGGAGCACATGACTTATGAGGAGAGGCTGAGGGAACTGGGATTGTTTAGCCTGCAGAAGAGAAGAATGAGGGGAGATTTGATAGCTGCTTTCAACTACCTAAAAGGGGGTTCCAAAGAGGATGGATCTAGACTGTTCTCAGTGGTAGAAGATGACAGAACAAGGAGTAATGGTCTCAAGTTGCAGAGGGGGAGGTTTAGGTTGGATATTAGGAAAAACTTTTTCACTAGTAGGGTGGTGAAGCACTGGAATGGGTTACCTAGGGAGGTGGTGGAATCTCCTTCCTTAGAGGTTTTTAAGGTCAGGCTTGACAAAGCCCTGGCTGGGATGATCTAGTTGGGGTTGGTCCTGCTTTGAGCAGGGGGTTGGACTAGATGACCTCCTGAGGTCCCTTCCAACCCTGAGATTCTATGATTCTATGATCAGCATAATGTTGGATAACTGAGTTTTGAATCATAAAAAGATTCTGTTGGGGCGGGTCTTCAGCTGTTGTAGACCAGGCTAGCTCCATTGATTTCAATGAAGCTATAGTGATATACACCATCTGATAATCTGATGCACTGTAATTACTATTATGACTTAAGAATTATCTTGGATTTGCATGTTTCATTTTACACTGCCTTTGGAATCAAAAGTGGCCTGAGCATCAGCATCATCCTAAGAGTGAATCAAGAACATTTACAGCTTTTTATAAGCTTCTTAGTGCCTGGTGTTTGGAGAGTAAGCTCTAATGAATTTGGAAGCACTTTCAGAATGCATCTGCCTAGAATCAATATGTATTTGTGCATTTTCTCGAGAGGAAAACTGAACAGATTGAGCTAGCACTGCAGCTATGCCACTATAGTATAGTCACCTTTTACAACAACGGAAGAGACTTTTCTGTCACTGTAGTAAATCCACCCCTCAACAGGTGGTAGCTAGGTCGATGGAAGAATTCTTCCTTTAACCTTTAAGTAAGCGGAGGTGGCTTTGGCGGCTGCTAAAAATACCCTCTGCCGAATTGACACCGAAGCCGCTTCCGCCTGCCTGTGGGAGGTCCTCCAGTCCCGTGGCTTTGGCGGCAATTTGGCGGAGGGTAAGCCCCTAGGAATTTCTGTGTCCCTGCATAGGGTGCAGAAATTCCTAGTTATGGCTCTGTTGAAAAGCCATCATCTTTGTTCTGTAATGAACTGGGTGGATGGTTCATGTTTGTAATTTTGACTAAATTCTGGGCTCCCAAGTTTCTTTAATCTGCACAAAAGTTGGGACATAAATGTTTGACAGATTTTGCTTTCATGTATAGAAGTCTAATTCCACAGCAGTGTAAGTCCTATTGAGTTCAAAACAGTTACTTTGCATGTACCACTGTACAAATGAGGTCAGAATCTGGTCTCTAGAGTAGGTACATATTACAAACCTAAATAAATAAATACAAATAGACAGGGCCGGCTCTGGCTTTTTTGCCACCCCAGGCAAAAAAAAAAAAAAGACGGAGCACTGCTGCCGAACCAAAAAAAAAAAAAAAAAAAAGCGGCCAAAGCGGAATGTGCTGTCCTAAGATCGGCCTGAATGCCGCCCCTTATAAAGTGCTGCCCCAAGCATGTGCTTCCTAGGCTGGTACCTAAAGCCAGCCCTGCAAATAGAGCTGTCAACCCATTTATATATCTCAGGTCTATTTTCTTGCTATTATTTGTTTAATGCCAACAATATACAAAACACAAAGAAATACCTATTGCCCCCAAATAGCTTCTAATAAAAGGTATCCGTCCTGAAAAGAGCGTTGTGTGAGTGGATCCCTATTGATTTTATTGAGGTTCCATGTGGGCCCAGGGATCTGTCCATGTAAAACAGGACCTAAAATACTGGCATAAAGCTAGACTGTCATTTATGAACTGCCCAGACTGAAGGGCAGCACGTTGTTGTGCCGTACCTAGAACAACTGCCCAGGAGGGAGAATGTGACGTGGGAAGTCAGAACTTCCCTCCTGGTGGCCTGGCTGCCCCGAGAGGGCGTGAACTGAGCTGAGTCTGCATCTGGCACAGCATATGCTCCCCAACATACTGGCACAGCCCACTTGCGGGAGGATGGTACATAGAAACTCTATGGTGTCTGCTACTCCTCAGGTGCTCGAAGTGGTGGTACAACAGATGAGCACAAGGGAGAAAGGGGGAGCCTCCCTCCCCTTTTACCTTGCAACCAGATAGAGAATGGGGTACAGCCTGGCCAGTAGTGAAGAAAGAATACAGAGTGTGCACCAGAGAAAGGAATAATTCTAGTTTTGTTTTTAATTTTGGAGTTATGAAGTTTCAGCTTGTGGCCATTCATTTTTACTAAGCAAAATATGTTGACGTTAACAAGACGACATTCACAAGAGAAAAAGTTAAACTGTCTGTTCAAAAGCACACTAAAAAGTATTACCAAAGGAATCATAAACCTTAGGCAATGGCACCTACTTATTAAAACACATCCTTTATATACATTTTTCCCCCCTGTTTAAAAAGAAACACCACATTCCAATAAAACCCAAGGATTGCACGACATGCTGGCATGTCTATTTCTGGAGATGTTGTTTTGTTTTTTCCCAGCCACACCATAGCCAATGTAAAGTAGTTGCTTCCAGGGGAATGTCAGCGTGTGATAGGATATGCCAGCAGAGGGGTGAGTAAAGCCTTGCATTTGTACTTGGCATATGTGTAGAAGTAATTGCTATCCTGGGGCTGCACTAACTTGCACAACCTCTTTGGAGTATGTGTTTTCTTAAGGAAAAGTTATTTAAAGTACGAAGAATATCTTCTTAGGAAAATGGAAATGCAAATGGAACACACAAATGGGAGAATAGCAGTCACCCTGGCTGTCTGAGAGTCTCCTCTCTGATGCCCCACCTCCACCTGCAAGTTCACTGGAGCACAGGAAGCCGACCTACTGCCAATCTCGCTTCAGGAAGTATGTTAACAGTGTTTTTGGGAGAGACAGCACTGTGTTCTCCAACTGAGCAATGATTTACCCTTTCAGTTGCTCTGGGCCTAGACTAAAAAGTCCTGAATCTTGATCCAGGGAATCGTAACAAAATATGCAATCCTTCTCTCTCTCATATCTGTTGCATGCAGTGGTGGTGTAGTCATGTTGGTCCCAGGATGTGAGACACAAAGGGGATGAGGTAATATCATTTACTAGACCAACTTCTGTTGTTGAAAGGAACAAGCTTTCAAGCTCGTTGGTCTAATACAGAGGTTCTCAACCCGCAGCCCATGGGCCATATGTGGCCCAATTAGCACACAACTGCGGCCCAGCTGTATGCTAAAGGACGTTGGGCTGCACAGCAGAGTCCGGGTTTTTCGCTGCCTGGCGTGGCAGGGTCCGGGCTGCCCGGTGTGGCGGGGTCTGGGCTGCCTGGCTGCGCATAGTGGGGATCCAGGGACTGGGGTCCAGGGCTTCCACCCAGCCCCACAAGATCCGGGGGCTACTCCACAGGGTCAGGGTCCAGGGTCAGTATCAGGGCTGCTGGCTGGCCCCACAGGGTCAGGGTCCAGGCTTCCCGGCCCCCTGCCCAGGGCTCCACTCCTGGCCCCACTCTGTGGAGGGGTTGCTGGGCATAGGGGTCTGTGAAGAGGGGATTTGAGGGGGCATGTGCTGTGGCTCTCAACTTGTGGCCCAGGTAACACATTGTGGGCCGCATATGCGGCTTGCAATGATAAATAGGTTGAGAACCACTGGTGTAATAGGTGAAGTAATATCATTTATCTTCTCTTTCTCATATCAGTTGGATGTTGACTATGGTTTGCTGTTGCCATGGGCTTTGGTACGTCCAGCCCACAGGTAAATGTGGCACTGTCAATGGGTTAAGGTCAGTGACTATAGCATCACATCTGGGATTTCCTCTTCATAACTGCACACATAGGTATGTGAACTTGGTTTTTCCTAGTGAGTGTTGATGGGTAGAGCACTAAATGTTCAGAGATTCAGAATGTCATATTGCTCAGTGAACTATTGGCAGGTGCTCCGATATTATGGTGATGGGTACTGAATAAGAACGGAGTAGAAAAATAGAATATATGGAAGGAAATTTTCCAAATACCTTTCACTTGCCATCTTTGCCTTATTTATTGATAGGCTTTTCTATGAGGCTTTTCACTGTTGTACCTGAACACCTCACAATGGGCTAAGCCTTATAAAACTCTTTTGAGGTAGAGAAGTACTCTTAATTCCTGGTTTACAGAGGGAGACACTGAAGCCTGGAGTGGTTATTTGAATTGCCCAAAGTCATGCAGGAAGTTGGTGACAGACCTGAGAAGAGAACCCAGAATTCCTGATTCCTAGTCTAGTGCTGTAACAATGAGAACATCTGTCTTTGTCTTATCCCTCTCCCTTGCTCTTCCTCCCCACACCCAGCTCCTTCGCCCTTTTTCTTGACCACATCATTTCTTTTTCAGACCCCAAACATGCAGTCCCATGCTGTTTTACTGCTAATCCCCTTTCAAACCAGTCCCTCAGCCAATGTCACACCCCTCGACACCAAAGTGATAGTTCTGCGATACTCCATCAGAGGATTGTGCGTGGCTGTTGCACTCTCTTCTGGACTCTGGACAGTTGCTCTAATCAAGACTCATGTACTCAGATTTTTTTTTCCCCCTCAAGTCCCAAATGCTCCCCAAAGTCATTCTACTATGCAATGTCTTAAACAATTGTTTTCTGTAATGTCCAGTGTATAATACCATCACTGTTTTGTAATTTTTATTGCTGTAAAGCAGCTTGCATGAGAAGATTATATCAAATTATTTTTTCTGTATGTGCAATACATGTAAGAAGTTAATATAACTCTCATTATTGGATCATCTGACTAGTTTAATGGGAGAGAAGGAGGATATGACACTGTGATGATAGAGGAATTACTGCAATGAATAGTATTCTGCTGCTTTAAGAGGTAACCTTGTAAGCCTAGAAGACTAGGACTCAATCCTGCAACTACTCTGTGAGCAGAACGTCCTCTGAAGTCAGTGGAGTTCTGTTCCTGGAATAGCTGCAGAATCAGCTGATGGACAAAGTCTGGAGCTGGCTGTCAGGCTCAGCAACCCCCATGTGAGCTGTTCCTATACAAAGCCCAATTTATGCCACATGCCTATGAATTTATGAGGGACATCCTTTAGATTAGAACATGGATGGCCTTGATAACCCTTTATTTGCATGTTCTGTCTTGTTTCTGAATTGGAAATAATGACCTTGAAGAGATCAGTTTTCTCACTCATTTAGTTTTTTATTTTACTCAAAACATTTTTTTGAAAAACTTTTTTTTAATGCATTGATCAAGGAGAGGTTGTGGCAGGTATTCAGTATTTGAGATCTGAAATTTTAGCTATGTTGGCTAGATGTTTGTGATTGGTGACACATGTCATATGGTATTGTTACTGCTTCCAGATTGGTTTAGCAAAACAATTATAATCAACATTCAGAAACTATTGTAATCAGGCTTGGAGAAGCCAATGGTGCTTTGAATATCTCTAGAAGAGGTAAATTTAGGAATTGTAAATGTTTTCTGTTTTGGTCCAAGCAGGCCTTGAACTTAGGAAAATTTATACTTATAAGAATTATTGTCTGGATCTAGAGTTTGAATTCAATTTTCTCTTGTTGCATTTATACAAAATAACTGTGTGTTAATGCATGGGCATAGATGAAAGAGGTATAGTTGGATGCTTGCCTGACTCATTGGGCTCTGATGTGGGTTTTTCTGGCAATTCTATGCACCTAGTTTGTCAAGTAGCATCCCATTTCACATAAAATATGAATCCAAAGAAATAAAATACATACTACTTCTGGTAACTACTCCAGTGTGCAAGCTTACTATTTATTTTTCAGTGTGGATTTGTGCAAATAAAGCTCAGTCACTCTATGTTCGCAGGAAGCGAATGTGATGGTGTACCCCATAAGGTTTTATGGGGAGATGCTTATAAATGTATATATGATATAACTGGAATATGTTTTATGCTACATGTACCATGTAACATATCTCTGTAAAAGTTACGATCTACTGAATCTATTCCTCCTGTTTGTATACATGTATCATTGTTGTAGTTGAAGTTATGAATATTGGTTGTATATTTGCTGGTTTTATACATAGCCTTAGTAATAGCATTTGATCAATGTCTGGAGAAAGGAATGCGCAGATTAAGTGCCCAATCAAGAAACACTTAACAGACAAAAGAACTTGCAGACACCAATCCACATCTGAGCTTAGCCAGGAATGTGGCTTGGCTCCTAAGGAACTGAGTTGTGCATGGACATGTGACTTGCCCATGTGACCTCAAACTCCATTTTGTAACTGGATGCTAGGGAGAGGTAGGGGTGTCCACCCAGAGGAGAAAGTCTATTTAAACCCTTGGGAGACCCCTCCATGTTGTCTTCAGCTGGCTAAAGAGAGAGCCTCTCCACCCCCCAACGACATACCTGAAACAAACTGGAACAAAGGACAATAACAAGGGGGTGTGAGTGATTGCTGGACACAGGCTAGGAGGACCATAGCCTGTAAAAGGAAGTTTACTGGAACTGGTGAGGTTTTTATCTGTATTCAGTTTGATTAGACATAGACTTGCATGTTTTATTTTATTTTACTTGGTAATTCACTTTTTTCTGTCTGTTACTACTTGGAACCACTTATTAAAATAACCTTTTACTTATTAATTAACCTGGAGTACGTGTTAGTACCTGAATGGGGGCAAACAGCTGTGCATATCTCTCTATCTGTGAAATAGAGGGCAAACTATTTGAGTTTACCCTGTATAAGCTTTATACAGAGTAAAACGGATTTATTCAGAGTTTGAACCCCATTGGGAGTTGGGAACCTGAGTGTCAAAGGCAAGAGCACTTCCTAAGCTGCTTCCAGGCAAGCCTACAGCTGTTAGGGGACGTGGTTCAGACTTGGGTCTGGGTTTGCATCAGGCTAGCGGGTCTGGCTGAAAACAGACAGGATTCTGGAGTCCCAAGCTGGAAAAGGCAGGAAAGCAGGGGCAGAAGTAGTCTTGGCACATCAGGTGGCAGCCCCAAGGGGGGGTTTCTGTGATACCAACCCGTCACAGTGAACACAAGAAACACAAGTTCAGCTGTAGGGAACTGATTTTTAAATTTGCTTTCCTGAATGGTGTTGCTCATGCTCATTCTTGCAAGTTTATTGTGAGGCTTGTGATACTTGGACTTTTTCTTAAAGTTCCAGCTCCTGGAGGCAATTACATGGGAAATTTTGCTTTCATTTTTCAAACAGCAGGTTTCTAGCCCTAATGGTTGCAGAGAAAAGCCTGAAAATGTGAACCAAACATTCCCCAAAGGCTCAAAGGCCAGAAGCCAAATCAAATAAATCCACATGTATTTTTTTAAAAGTTGTGGGACTTTTTATTTTTTTTAAGCCTTTCTCCTGCTTTTTGAGGCCTGACTCATGACTTGAACTCTTGGGGTTGGCATCACGGCATGTTCATCAAACTTGTCTTTCTCTAAACAGAACCTTAGTCTGAATTTAAGAAGATTATACTGAAAATGAGTTGCATCCAAGGAATCTGGACAATTGTGAAACTGCAAATCACTTGTTCCATTTGTCTGATCTTAGATTATCACTTGAAAAGCAGAGTGCCTTGGAGGTATTCTCCATCCCTTAGATAGATGACTCTCCGTGAAACAATCTACCCAGTTCTGAGGACAATGAAAAATAAGATTTAATGAATCACTGGCATGTGATTTTTTTTCATGGGGAGGGGGAGAAACATGTTGCATAGTGCACTCTTCTTTCCCATAAAGAGTAAAACGTTGGACAATATGAACATGTGGATGCTGCCCACAAAAATGCAATGATCTGGCCCTTATTTTCCACTGTTCCACACAGGAACCCTTTAAAATGTAATAAAAAACCCTACCACTTAAATCTTACAGTATATATCACATTATACATGTCAGTAATAAAATATGAGTACACTTAAATACATAGACATAGTTTTAACCAATACAATTTATTGTTATCTTTAGCTGTGCAGCTGTTAGGCTCCTACATTTGAAGCAGTTTTCATGTCATTTCTGGCATCTGTGGCCTGGTTTTCCATCCAATGTTACTTCTCTAAACCACTTTATTAACATCAAAGAAAGGTGAATAAATTAAGAATTAGAATGAAGCACCTCTTTGTAACTATTTTTAAGTGAGTTCAGATAGGTGCTTTGGCACAACTTAATATAGCTGTAATTATCCGATTACAAAGAGTATGTTAGCCAATAATACTGTGGATTGTGCAAATTAGAGCAGTTTGGCCATCCTAGGCACACACAATTCCCATCTCATGGAAAATTCTGACATTTCAATATTTGTTTTTGTCCCAAACCGAGAAGTCAAAATATTGAAAAATTGCATAGTTTTTGATTTGGAAATGTCAACAATGAAAAAATGACATTTTCAGTTGAAATAAAACATTTTGTTTCTAAATGTTGATGTGAAATTTTGACATTTCCAAAGTTTCAAAATGTCAATTAGAAACAAAATGCTTTTTTCAAATGTTCCTTTAAAAAAAATTGAAAAATTTAATCGAAATTGATACTTTCCTACCCAAAAAATTCAATTATTCAAATCCTATGTGTCAGTAAAATATTTCCATCCAGAAACATCAGCTAACATCAGATGTTCCTACTGTATAATTTAAAAAAAGCTATAGCTGTGTCACAAAAGCTGTATCTAAATAAGATGGCTGATGTTAGTGGCTAGGTATGTAGGATAACAGCTAATGTACAGTGTTAAGCACACCCTGTTGTTGGATCTTTTCATATTGTTCTGGGGTGAAATTCACCCCTGAGCATAGCCTGCACAAGGCCCATGCATGCACTTCTTGCATGCACCACAGCTGAAATGGGACTTAAGTGATGCATAGGCCTAATGCAGACTTTGTGTACAGGGTTGCGTTATACCCTTAATGAGCTCATGCTTACAGCTTTATTTTGTGTCAAGAGGGAGTCTTGGAGGCTAGGTGGCTTGCAGATTATTGCACTCTGTTACCTCTGCAGGAGATCTGGTTTCTGAGGCAGAATTTTAGTTCATGACTGAAAAATGTGATGGCTGGGGCTTACTAATGTGACATAGCAGGTTGGGTTGTGAAAAGCCCACCAATTTCAGTGTGCATAGGTTTAGGCAAATGGAACTGGTGTTTTTTCTTTGCACAGCTTTGGGACATCCCCTTACCTCTGCTTTTGCTTTGAGTTTCAGGAATGTGTGAACCTGAAAACTCAAAGCGAAACTGGCCACGGTCATGCAAACCCCAGTGAGTTTTGTTGAAAGCAATGAAACTGCTAACTCTGGTCCCAGACTGAGCAAAATACTTTTAGTAGAAGAACAGTAGGGCTGAATGAACATTTCCTCATCCTGTGGTTACTGAAGTTACTTTGGATTGGCAAAGTATATTGGTTGGGCCAAGAGTGGTAAAGGCCAGCAACTCCTCTACCAATACCCACTAAATACACTCCAGCTCATTTATTGTATTTCAGAGTGTGCATCGGTGACTTGTTAGAAGAAGGGAACCCTGCAGAGGACTAGGGTAGTTGGACTGAAGGTAGAAGGGCCAAAATCCTCTTCCAAATTACAGCAAATCTCAAAGACTTTTGGTTTGGGGATGAAGCCAAGCAAAATTCATCTAGTTTTGACCTGAAACATTTACACAACTCTACTGACAGCAATTCTTCTCAGTCCATAATCGCTATGATTCTGTGAAATCATACTAGATCAGTAGGAGCCTTCATAAAATGTTGCGAATTCTTGTGTAGTGTATTACAGGTACACATGGAAAAATTAAATCCGACCATTTTAAGCTAAGTACCTTTTCAATCTGTGAAGCAGCTGCCCTCATTGGATTTGAACCAAGGGATTTTCATATCTAAAAAAATGTAGTTCTATCAAGTAAAGGGAATTCTTAAACTTTAGTGGGTAAACAGTGAGATAATCTTCTGTTTTTATAATTGGTTTTGTATCAGAAACTTGTAGATATAGATATAAATACATGCACAAAATTCATTAACAATAGAGGCAAAAATATTTCCCCTGCAAAATGTTTTAATTAAAATGATTTTTTTCATAAAATATTTTCTTCAACCTTTTTTTATTTTCATCAAAAATTCAAAATCCCCAAAAGCTAACAAAAATTAATTTTCAGGTTTTTGGCAAAAGCCAGCAATTTTCAGCAAAAGTGGACATTTTAGTAAAAAGTGCCATTTTGTCAAAATATCCATTTTCTGTCAAAAACAAAACAAAAAACCCGTATGATGGAATTATTTTAAAGTAAGCTTTAATGGAACAGCTCCTAAACACAGAACCTCAATTTACAAACAGACTAGAATAGGTAAATGCAACACATTTATAGAACCTATATGCCTGCTGTAAGCTCCAGTCCCGCAACCATTCCCATCTCTTCCTTCTCTCCTACCCTTAAATAAAATAAATAAAAATTGTTGGGGGAGGGAAAATGGTGTTCACTTGCAAAGTAAAACACCAGCATTTGTGCAGTCTGTGAGGAGTGGTAGATTAGTGGTACATAATTACGAAGTAGGACACCTTATAATTTAAATCTTGTTAGCTGGAGTAACTATTTTACTAGAGAAGGGCCGAAACCACAATGTTAGGCTTCAGGTACAAACTTTCAATAAAATATATGTGTAGGAATCCAGAATTTTGGCTTAGATTTAGAGAGAGAGAGAGAGAGAGAGAGAGAGAGAGATGCTAGCTATGAACCTTGGCACCCAGCACCATACAAAGGTGAATTTCATCCAATTTCTAATGAATTGTTAAAGAAGTGGTCATCAGCTCATGGCTCTCAAGCTGATAGCAGATCTCTGGGGCTCCTTATATAGCCCTTGCTGAGTTCATCTATCTTACTAGAATTTCCCTCTTTGTTCTGCTGAAGACCTATCAGAGTTGAAGTCTGGTCTCAGGCAGAAGAAGCAGATTGCTGATCCAGGTGAGCTCCCTGTTGGATACTTGAATCATAGCAAGGACAGCTGAGCAAATGGCCTGGAATTCCTTCCCGAGCCCTTCCCCCATGGCTTAATAAAAGAGCCCTTAGGAAACTGCACTTCCTTGCAAGCTGCCAGGAAGTGGGAAGAAGAAACAGCCTTGTAATTTTTAGTCAGTCAGGCATTGTGGGGAAGAAAGTGGGTGGGTGGGTGGGAATATTGTGTCAAATGTAGTCAGAGTCACAAGGCAATCCATGAATCATGATACTAGTGTTAAAAGTCCATCTTAAATATTAATACATGATTAGAATGAACACTAAAGAATCCAATTTGGATCAGTCAATCCACTGTGATTATCATTATTAATAAACACAATGTTATGCCCTTGCCAGGCTGCATATAAAGAACTGCAGATAATGTGTACTAGAATATAACACAAATCCTTACCTGTCAAATCACATAAGATACCTAGAACTGAACAAAACAACAGTATTTTTGTCTCTTGTGCCTAGATTTTTAAAGATATTTTGGTATTGCTGAGCTCAGTATCGTAATGCCTAACTGGTTTGAGAGTCTAAATCTCTTTTTTCAAAGGTAATTTAGACACTCCAATGGGATGTAGGCTGCTAAGTGTCTGTATCTCTTTTCAAAATGAGATTTAGACTCCTAGCTCAGTTAGGTATTGCAACAAGGAGGCCATGTCTACACTACAAAAGTATGTTGACCTAACTTACATCGGCGTTCAGCCTCCGCGATTATTAAATTGCTTGGGTGGTGCACAGTTGGCTCATTGTGTCGGCATTGCGTGTCCTCACCAGAAGTGCTTGTATCGATTGTATTGTCAGTGTCGGGATTGTGGGATGACTCCAGAAAGCCAATAACAGTCAAAGTAAGCAACGCAGTGTCTACACTGACTATCACTGACACTGTGTCAACCTAATTACATCAACCGTGACTCTAGGCCACTCTGGGCGGTAGTGTCACTAAATCAGGGTATAGAGGCACTTACGTCAGCAGGAGCCAAATTTAAGTGAAGACACTTCCACAGCTAGGTCAACGCAAGGCAGCTTATATCAACCTAACTCTAGTGTAGACCAGACCTGAGTGCAGCAGTGCCTAAATACCTTTAAAAATCTGGGCCTTGGTCTTTTCTATCTAGCTGTGTTGGCCTCCTGCTTTAAGATCATATGAATCTTTACAATGTGATTGCTACTCAGGCAACATCATCTCTGTAATTTAGATTATGAAAGGTTTGTGGTGACTTTCAGGTTTTATCATCAATAGCATGTTTTCAGCGTGGGTGGCGGGTAAGTGCCAAGCCCAGTATATCATGATTGGAGCAAGAACTATTTCAGGTTCTCTACAATAATAACTTAAACCATTTGCCCTGCAAAAAATAGCAAAGGTTTAGAATAATCTGGAAAGTATCCTAATTGCAGGGTCTGAAATCAATCAAATTCTAAGAAACCCACTCATTATAGTGATCAACTGAGATACCTGCAGAAGTGTTGCATATACATGGCCTTGGTGGAGAGGAGGAGGAGGTAGAGCGCCCCTGCCCTGGCATGTTCTCCTCGTAGTCTGGTCTCTTGTAAGAACTGGTTAGATTTCCTGCACAACTATAATTTTTGCAGAGATGCACTCCCTGTTATGGTTTCTGTGTTAGCAGCTGGTCTGACTGTGCACTCACGGAGCACATGTCCCCCTTGTTTTTGATGTACGAGATTGCTGTTCTCCAAAAATAGTCAACTATTGTCTAATCTGTGGTTTGTTCCAGGCACCTCTGCAGTTTCACTGAAGGCCATTTTGCCCCTTTGTTGTGTTGTGTCCCTGAAAATCTTGTACTGAACCTTTTGGGAGTTTGGAATTACATTTTTCAAAGTTTAGGCATTTGGATGCCAGTGCATTGATGGCTGTTGTTTACACAAATGCATGACATTTCAAATAATTCTTCTGCATTCTCTTTTTGTTTGCTTAATTGTTGGTGTCTATTTTAAGCGATGATAGGAAAATACTCTCCATTAGGCAATAATGGACTGCGCAGATGTGACTGGCAGGATTGTGTATCATTGATATGAGGGGACTGTATAAGATCAAGTGATAAAACTGAGGTTGAATGTCATTTTGCATCCTGTGAAGATACTAACATATCACAGAACAGAAACGTTAAGCCTAATTCCTCCTTTTGAACAACCATCAACCGCTGTGCATCAAAGTGGAAAACAGTAAATGACTCAGTTTCCTGCAAGTAAGTATTTAATGAGACTCCTTAGTCTGGTACACACAAATGTGAGATGGTGCAATGCGAGATACTTGACCCTGACGGGCAGTTATGAGGATGTTGGTCAGTGTTCTTCAAACAAAAACAAGTTCAAATACAATCTATAAAATGGAGAATGTAATGTAGAGAACTGGGACGATGCCACAGAAAGTCCGGTGATGTCAGTGACTAAGAATTTTATACTGTGTTGAGTAATACAATTCTGAGAGACGAAGCAGGAGAAGGAACAACGCAGCATGATGTACACATAGATTTACGCAAACTGACACATGATGGGCTTGCCTTATGTGAACCTAGCAGCTAGCAAAAAAAAAAAAAAAAAAAGCTGGGAAATTGATGTTTTTTGTTCTAAACTGATAAGCACTGATGAGACTTGTAATAAACCATGCCTGCTTGCTTGAAAATTCTCTTGATGTTTTGATGGTTTAGTGCCTGCTTCTACTCCCACTGCAGCTAACAGCAAAATGGACACTGAATTAGGTGGCGCAGATCCTCAGCTGGTGTAAATCATCATAACATGGTATGGCTCCAATTTATGCCAGGTGAGGATCTGGCCTAGCAAGTGCAGGACTAGGATCTTAATGTGACAACTTAATAACTGGTTACTACACTGTATCTTTTCAATAAGGCTATGTACATTTAGGGGCATATAAGTTAGCTGCTTTGTACTATATTTACACCACACCTGTTGAAGCTCTTGTGACTAGAGTAGAAATATCTATAATCGCCTGTCACTACAGGTTACTTGGCAATTATTTTTCTACGTTAAAAAAGTAATTGCCATATAGGGCCATATGCTCTCTTTGACTCGTGTACAACTCACTTTGACATCAATTGGATTTGTCTGGGAGGAACGAGGATAGCATATGGTTGAAGTCATGCAATCTAATTTATAAGGCAGAAATAATCATGTATTTACCTTTTCAAATTGAGTACCATAATACTTTAGCCTGCTTTCCTTAGCTGCCAGCTTTGTGGTATCTAGGCATAAATGTACTCTGTGCTTATTTTTCTCCTTTGGCTCTTTTTCTGCAAGCTGACAGCAGCTGAGGAACATGGTATTTAAATTCTAATCAAAGAGGCCACAGATTTCTAGATTAAGAATTTATAGACTTGAAACACATTTTTGCAAAACTTTGCACAACATTTGTTTGAGTAACAGAACATGTTGTCACAAATAAACCCATTCACAAAAGTCAGCTGATTCTATGATTGACTATATTCCTGACTTTTTGGGGTCATTTTTCCACAAATATTTTCTATTTGTATGAATATTTGTGGTGGTGCCAGTCTTGTGGATAGCCATACATGCAAACACAGCTGTGTATGAACTAACCAGAACATTCACTATTTGCTGTTAACTTTTCTCCAATTTACAATATTTTAGCTATCCCATCAAAGAACAGAAACAATACATCACACATAATAAATATTGCTCAATATATGGATAATCCACAGTGTGTTATAATTTGTCTAAACAAATTATAGATTTGAGGGGGAAAATAAAGTAAATTATGGAAAATCCCTTGATGATTTCCAGGTAATTTATTAAGAAGAAAAAGGACTGAACTAGATGATTGGTTAGTTATGAATAGTTTTACCAGGTATACTATATATTATAGTTGCCAAATTCTTGGCCAAACCTATTGCAGTGTATATTTTTAAAATTCAGGATAGCCATTCTGGAAATTCAATTGTGGATAACTTGCATATATTCTGCAAAGCACCTAAACAAATGCCTTGCATATATAGTGCACAGTCTCATTATATATATTATCTGAAAGTACTCGTCTTCTATACATATATGTGATCAGTATTTTCAGATGGTGCGCACAGTCTTATGGATATCTCACAATATTGTCATTTTTTATTTTTATCTTGTTGATAGTGTCTAGTATCCGAAACTGAAATCAGAGCCCCCCTGGTGCTAAGTTCTGTAGAACTACATAGTGAGAGGAAAATCCCTATCCCAAAAAATGTACAATGATGTTTCATACATTTTCTGCAAGTAATTTACAAAGTCTTGCATATATAATTTAAAAAGTGAAGAAAGGAAAAAAAGCCATGTGACATTTTCACTAGTTTCAAAATGTAAACTTTTCACTGTGTTCATATTACTTATAGGTCCCTTGTTCTTTTTTATCACGGAAAAATGCTTTAAAAATTAGATTAAAATGTCTCTACGATTTATGTGTAGTCATTAGGATGGGCTGAATTCTACAGTCCTTTCACATGCAAAATTCTCATTGATTTGTGAATGGAAGTTTTGTCTGTGGAAGGCCTTATAGGATCTGAATCTGTTAAAGATGGGTATTTAAAAATCGATTTTTAAAAAGTGTGTGACTAAAAGGAACTATATATATGCTTACCTAATTTTGACCTGACATTCGCTCACCTGCTCCTTATCCCTCTGAAGGTTCTCAGGAACCACAGCACTAAGGAGGTTATAAGAAACTATAGAATCATGCTCCAACAAGGATGCCAGGTATGGTAGTACTTTAGTGATGTGAACAAATATTTAGCAGGAGTTGGACTGAGACCACCAAGCACAGTACGCAACCTAATAGCCATTAGACTGCAGCAATCTTAGGTCACTACCAATCCAGACCAGATTCAAGTCAGCAACCTAGAGGCAAAAGGCTACATATCCCATCATCCAACTCTCAAGGCAGTCAGTCTCCAAGTTCCTTTTTTGTTATAAACATAATTCCTGTGCAAGATAAGAAGTTGCCCTTTATATTTAGTAATCCTAGAAAAGACTAAAACCAGAGAGCAAGAAAATAGCAGAGGCTGGAACAGGACTGATCAGCACAGCAGGGACAGAGAAAGTTCAGTGTTTACATGATGAAGTTACAGTATTAGGCCTCAATCCAGCAACATGCTCCATGTGGGGAGCCAGGATCTGCTCTCATGGGACTCATTGCTGGAGCTGGGCATTAATTATTCTATTACTTCAGAATGGTTCTTTGAGTGAAATCCTACATTGAGTTATGTTATCTTAAATAGTCTCATTTTCCTTTCTTTTTATCTCCTTCCTCATCCCCTCAATGAATCCAAAGACAAGGATAAACCCTCCTCCCCTTACAGAAGACTCAACCTACAGGTTAATGCACGAATGCTTTTAGAGACCAACTGAAACCACAAAACTGCAGCTGTTAGAAAGAGAAGCAGCAAAGAACACAATTTTCTCTGACTGTATAAACAGCATATACTATGTTAAAAGCGCTGAAGTACAATGCATGGTATTTGCAAAGTATTTGCATAAACTGGTACATCCCTTGCAGGGAGCTGGTTTCTGTTTCTCATCCTTTTATACTCAGAAATCAAATTTCTCCTTTTCTGATTCTTTGCAACAAAACAGTTTGCTATGCCGAATCAGAAGCAAGAGGCAGGGAACACTAGAAAAATACCACTGAGAAGGAGCACGTAGTAAAATTGTTTCCGATTAGGAAGACAGAGGTCAGCAGTTAGGTTTTATTCAATGCCAGGATTGTAGTTAATCATTCAGATGTAATTAAATGTGTCAGTTACAATATAAAAAAAGATTACTTACATGATTTTTGGCCCGCATATTAACATGTTCCAGCCATCCATATTAGCTATTCTATCATCACTGCAAGGTGAAAGCTTCTTCAGCACTGCTACTGCTATCACATCACGGATGGAGAAGAAGCTATTAGTCAAATCTGTCTACCTACTAATCCTGCCACCAAGGCTGAATATATCAGGGACTATCCCTAATGGCATTGCTCAGTTCTTCATTCAAAATTATTACCATTGATGTGGTGTTTCATTTCTAGATCAGAATTTAAACCAATCTTAGCTTGTGTATATACACAGTATAGAAGAAATAGGTACTGTAGATACGACTAAGGGTCCTGTGGCACCTTCTAGACTAACAGAGGTATTGGAGCATAAGCTTTGGTGGGTGAATATCCACTTCTTCAGATGCAAGCAGTTTTCCACTGCTTGCATCCGAAGAAGTGGGTATTCACCCACGAAAGCTTATGCTCCAATACCTCTGTTAGTCTATAAGGTGCCACAGGACCCTTAGTCTGGATTTGTAGAAGCGACAAACATGGCTACCCCTCTGGTACTGTAGATAGGTATTATCATATATTATATACTGAACTTATCTCTTATGTATAGCTTTTAATCAGTAAATCTCACCTTTACAAAGAGGTATTTGCAGTAATTATAAAAGATGGGGAAAAAACCCTGGATTTGAACCCAAATACAGTATCTCTGAAGTAAGGAAAACCAAAACCTTTGGATGTGAATGTGCCTTCACTTGGGGTTACATCTGGATCTGATTCAGTTCTGGTATTTAGATGCAGCCCATCACAGAGATAAGTTTTGAGATCTGAACTTGGATCCAGATCTGAGGTTTGGATTCAAGGTTTTTGGTTCAAGTCCATTGTTAGTAGTTACGGAGTAGAAGTTTGCTTTTGCATTGCGGTAATGTGGAGAATTTGGTTAAGAAGTATGTTAATTGAATCTAGAGGAACACAAGCATTGGCTATTGAGTTGCAAGTGGCTATTCAGTTCACAGTCTGAGGTTCTTGCAGAGTCTGAGATATGATTGGCACTCTGCTCACTCTGTCTGTCATCAGACATTGCCAATCAGAAAAATACTACCTGTTGCTGCCTGACATATGTAAGACTGTGCTGGGAGCACAGAACCTGTGTAGAGCCTGCTCTACCCTAAACCCATTGAGGGGGGGGTGGAAAGACATCACCCTCAATCCAGGCTGGGAAAGAAATGAGAGAAGATATTGCATGGAATGGAGCCTCAGAGAACGCCAAAATAATCTCAGTATAGTGTATTATATAATCTCATGTAATACATCTGTCCTGATTGCATTGTAATGTTGCATCAGCAGTGATGATAATGGAGCGTAGGTGCTGCTTCACAGAAAGCAAGCTTCAGAATATTCATACTCTGTCGGAGTGTGGACAGCACGTTCACTTCAAAATGTTCATCACTAACTTCAGAAGTCACTCCGAAACTAGATTTTTCTCGCCTAAAACAATTTAGAGAAGCCTCTTACCCCATGGTAAATGCCTCTTGTCTTTCTGTCATGTGAATAAGTCAATAGAAAGCAAGATAATTTTTTTTCAACAGCTCTTCCTCCCATTCACTCACTCAATTGTGGTTGAAGTATTTTCATTCACTTCATAGCTGTCATTCTGCCAAGGAGCAAACATATAACATGGGTCTTTTAAAAGTATGGCAAAGACACAAAGGGCCAATTCTACTTTCTTCATTTTCAATCTGGACTAACAATTCTCCCATGCATGTGCAAACCAAGGCACTTTCTGAATCATTTATATTTATGGATTGGATTTCCGATTATCTGGCTTCTAGTATACAATGCAATCTCTTAACCAGCCACAGCCCAACTGAAATGCACAAGAAAAATAATAGTGCATAAAACTTCAAATAATATGGAGTTACATTTTGCTAAAAAGCTAACTCCCCAGGTGAGCAGGTCAGAAAGTAGCTTTTTTTCCTGCGGAAAATTTCAACTTTTCAGTGAAAAACCAAAACTTTTGTTCAGCCCAAACTTTGAATATTTCAGTCAAAAACTTTTGGTTTAAAACTGAAAGATTCTATTTGGAAAGGCCACCGTGATGCCTCAGGGCAGTTATTCAGGTGCTCCATGATCCCATTCACCAGCATGGGCCTGGCAGGACTCCTTCGGTGCACCACAGTCTTCCCTCTTGCTGGATCTCTGCAGGCCATCATGGGAGGTCCTGGCCGTGGTGCATCATGGCAGATGTAGTCCAGCTGGGAAACCCAGTCCATAGAGGAAAATGTGGGCTTGAAGCGCTGTGGCTGCATGGCCAAATCAGATTAACTTTTCAGGTGTTCGGTTTTTCAATTAAAAGTCAATTTTCTGTGGAAAGCAAGTGCTTTTCATGAAAAATTGTGTTTAGTGGTTTCCAAAATTTTCCATCAAAGATATTTGCAAACCCCTATTCTCTAGAACTTGTCTTTATTGATTTATGGCATCAGAAGCTAGGGAAGAATGCCATATTTGTATGGGATGGAAGCAGCTCCGATCTTTAAAATGGGAAGACCGTTCCAAAGTATGAATGACGCGTTTAGGACTTAGCATTTTCCTGTGGGGCTGGGAACAGCTGCAGTCACTTCCCTGATCTATGGGTTTTTAATGTAAAGCAGTGAAGATGGTGCAATTTGGCACACTTGAACATTTCTCCCTATTATTACTGTGTATAAATGCCGATAAAGCTAAACCCACTGCAAACACATACAACAGGTTCTGCCTCTTGAGAGCTGCCAGTGTTAAGTGACAGAGTAGCCTGAACACACCTGGGGTGACAGTTCTCTTGCAGGAGTTTACTACCACACAACCCATGCTGCCCCACCTGGACATGACATCCCTGTTTGCTTTTCTTTCTTGCTGCATTTCTATTTACAGAATAAAGGGTAGACCTATTCCTGCAATAAGTGTTTCCGGAATTCAATAGGAAAGAGCATCTTTAGGATATTTCTGTCTTGTGTTCCGGTGGAAAATGTTCTTTCCCATGGTTAGTTTAATCATATACAGCACTTCCAGCAGGGCAGGGTGGGCTGGTTAAGATACAGCTGTGATGTTGCACTCCATATGTTTTATGAAAATATGCTTGAGTGTAAATATAATGTAACTGGAATATGCTTTATGCAAAAGGTCTCTTGTAAGGTATCATAACAAAGGTTATAACCTACTGAATATATTCCTCCTATTTGTATGTATGTATCATTCTTGTATCTGAAGCTAGAAATATGAAGTATAACTCTGTGGTTCTATTGTAATTATGTAAAATGTGGGCCATTAATGTGGCTTAGAATCTTGATGGCTCCCATCAACTAGGACAATTGGTTGTGAATGGGTTTATTTACCTGCAAGCCTTCTTGTGTACTTGTGGGCCAGCCCATGGGTAATGAAGAATAAGGTCTCACAGGACATGTGACCATGTCACATGATACTGGAATCCATCTTAAATCTGGTACTTTTCCATTTAGAAGGGGGAGTGGGGACCCAGAGAGATGAAAGATTCCCGCATTGTGCCAAAGCTATAAAAGTGGGTGGAATAGAACAAAGGGGGTTGCCAGTCATGAGAACACCCCTGTTTTCCACCTAAGATGTCTTCTGGAACTAACAAGGACTGTACCAGGGGGAAGGATTGGGCCCAGACTAGGAAGAAGTCTAGTCTGTGAAATAAGCTTATTGGAACATCTCTGAGGGTGAGATTTTTACCTGTAAACAGTGTCTTAATGTATTAGGCTTAGACTTGCCTGTTTTTGCTTTATTTTGCTTGGTAACTTACTTTGTTCTTCTGTTATTACTTGAAACCACTTAAATCCTACTTTTTATACTTAATAAGATCACTTTTGTTTATTAATGAACCCAGAGTAAGTGATTAATACCTGGGGGAGCAAACAGCTGTGCATCTCTCTCTATCGGTGTGTTAGAGGGTGAACAATTTGAGTTTACCCTGTATAAGCTTTATACAGAGTAAAACAGATTTATTTGGGGTTTGGATCCCATTGGGAGCTGGGTGTCTGGGTGCTGGAGGCAGGTAACCCACAAAGCTGTGTTCAGTTAAGTCTGCAGCTTTTGGGGGTGTGGACCAGACCTGGGTCTGTGTTGCAGCAGGCTAGTGTGTCTGGCTCAAAAAGGCAGGGTTCTGGAGTTCCAAGCTGGCAGGGAAAATGGGCTCAGAGTAGGGTGACCAGACAGCAAGTGTGAAAAATCGGGACGGGGGTGGGGGCTAATAGGCACCTATATAAGAAAAAGCTCCAAATATTGGGACTGTCCCTATAAAATCGGGACATCTGGTCACCCTAGCTCAGAGGTAACTTCAGCACATCAGGTGACAGTCCCAAGGGGTCTCTGTGACTGAACCCATCACAATAACATCCAGTCACAGAAAGCTCCTTAGAGGGGAAAGCCACCAGCAATCATTCTTCAGAGTGGGATACCAAGCATGCCAAACAGAGAGGGAAAACAACCACTTTCTCCTTGGTAGTCTGGTCACCTGGAAGTGGGATTTATGCGACTAACCACTAACACAAGTGATAGTCTCCCTGCTGCAGCTTTCATGGCAGTAGGGCTGGTCTTATGTTCAGATTCCCAAGCTGCTAGAAAAGGACATTAAAGTAGCAGGTTCCTTCCCCTCCTGATTTTGATACTAAATGCAGCAGATCAGGCCTGAACTGCAGAACTCCTATGGGAAGTAAGTCCCCGAGAGACGTGGGCCCCAAACAACTACTTGCTTTGATAGTGCTTGAGGCTTGTTTTGCTGAGCAGCTTCCTCCTAATGTCTTCTGCCAAATGTCTCCTATGAATAAACAGAGCCCCCAAAAGGCTTTAGACTCAGAAAAAGCTGGTCCGATTTGGAAACTTGTTGCTCAGCAGCAATGAAAACTACCGTGCTTTTTGATCGAACTCACTTCTGCTCTTGGCATTTACGGTTCGTGTACTTGCCCAGTCACCATGGCAACAATACCCAGCTCAGCTCTCTGACTGAGAGAACGGAAATGTATCCTTACGAGACCCAGTCATGGACATGTAGTCCCTCCAGGTGCACATTTTGCAAGAATGTAAAAATTATGAAAACCTGC
Source organism: Chelydra serpentina (assembly GCA_037349315.1). Lineage (NCBI taxonomy): Eukaryota > Metazoa > Chordata > Testudines > Chelydridae > Chelydra > Chelydra serpentina. The sequence goes on from JBAIAC010000010.1 coordinate 56,081,013, forward strand.
ATGATAGTGGGTAAGACTTGTATGCTGAGATGCCATAGTGTTGGTGGACCCATTCATTAGTAATGCTGTCCTTGTCCCTGGAAGGGACCAATTATGCTCCCTTTAAAAAATAATAATTAAATAACAGGAATAATGTTAAACCTGCAATAGAGGCATTAGAAAGAACAGCAGCATCACAACCACCCATAACAAATACAAAGTCCCGCAGGTCCTTGAAGAGTCAGTCCCTGGGAAATCTTTACAAGACTGATCTCTCTCTAAGAATTGCTATTAGGAAAACAAAAGGGCCTTACTCACTGTTTGTCTCTCCCCCCGCCTCGCCCCTCTTTTCACTGACTAGAAGATCATTCACTTCTGGCAGCACCAGCTCTTAGCAGTCCAAATGCTCTCACTCTGAGAAAATGCAATCTGCACTTTCCCTTTCCAAGTCTGTCACAGTGGTTCTCAAACTGTGGGTCGGGACCCCAAAGTGGGTCACAACTCCATTCTAATGGGATCACCAGGGCTGGCATTATACTTGCTGGGGCCCAAGCCCCACCTCCTCTGCCTGGAGCTGAAGCCGAAGCTCGAGGGCTTCAGGCCTGGGTGGTGAGGCTTAGGTTACAGGCCCCCTGCCTGGGGCTGAAGCCCTTGGGCTTTGGTCCCCCTGCCTGGGATGGTGGGGCTCAAGCTTTGGTCCCCCCTTCTGGGGTCATGTAGTAATTTTTGTTGTCAGAAGGGGGTCGCAGTGCAATGACGTTTGAGAAACCCAGGTAGAGGGTCACTTCTTGATCCCATGTATTAGGACTTCATTTGCTTACAGCTCACACAACTGCAGCATCACATGATGAGATATTGTAACAAGCTGGTAAGGTTATGGTACTGGGCTGATCCGATCCCAGTGGCGCTGGTACTGCTCTGCTCCACTGCTATTCATGGTGTGCTATCCAAAATAGTTTTATGACAACATCTAAAACAATTCTAAATCTCTCCCTTCCCCCATGAAAAGCTGAAGCTCAACCAGACAGAACTGATTTAAGCTAAATTGATATTGGCCTGGTGTAAACCAATTGAAGCGTGTTCACATAGGGGTTTGCACCAGTTTAAACTGATTTTAAAAACCAGTTTTAGTGTAGACAAGGCTTTATTGTGTGGTTTCAGGGTCCAATCCTGAACCCATTGAAGTGAGTGGAAGTTTTGCTATTGACTTGAATGGAGAAAGCATTCAGCTCCCTATTCTCAAATATCCCTTCCAATCTAAACAATATACATGTAAATGTACCATCGGTCATTCAAATAGCAGAAGTAGAAAGAGTTCCACAACCCACTTAAATTAGGGCCTATATATCTGTGTGTGTGTGTGTGACCAAACAATTCATGGGGCTTTAGGTAAAGCTTTCTTTTCCTCTCAGTGCTGCTCCCTGATGCCTAAACCAAGAGACTCTCAAAGTCAGGAAGCCAGTCAGACTTCCAAAATATGTGCTGACGCTCAGGGCCTTGTGAACCGGAAACAGACATTTACTGTATTCTTTCCCAATCCAATTGGTTCCAAATATCTGTTACTGATGTTCTGGGGGTTTGGATGCAGGCCAGGAGATCTAACCTGAGACACTCAGATCACCCAGGTCAAGCAGGTCACTGGTTGCTTCATTCTCCCCCCTTCCCATCATCTTTTGCAGGGAGAGTTTGCAACATTGGCACTTTCACAACAGGAGATCGGGGGAGGAGGGGAAAACTGAGGATGTTTTTAATCCATCAGGCTGCTGCTGATTCAGTAATAATAAACATGAGTCTGTTTCCTTGATTATTTTACACATACAAATATTTGTGTAGTGTGTCCGTTAAGTACGTGTGCTACAAGGATCACTTACTGAAATGCTGCGTCAATAACAAATAAATGAAAATGTGTTTTGTGTGTGCCGTTACGTGTCTATGAGTGAGAGGGGAGAGAGAACGCGATTCCCAAGACTCTTAGTCAGCTTCTGGTCTTTATTTCTGAGCCTGATCAAAGTGACAGGCTCTGAGACGAAGAGCTATGTAAAAGGCATTAAGACAGAAAGGTAGTGTGCTTCCCGGCAGTTTATTAGGAAAGAATGCTGTAAAAGTTTGTGGGGTTTGCAAGCAGCGAGAAGGTAATTCGCTGCTGCTGCTGTGTGTCGTGCTGTGTGACTGGCCTAATATAGCTCTACTGATTTACAACAGTTGAGTGTTTGCTGGCCTGCGAAAGGCAAACCGTTAAGACTGTGTGCAAGCTAAACTAGTGTAGTATTTAGCATGCTACAGTATATTCTTTGCACACAGTGATCTGTGTACTCTCAAGTGTATCTGCCTATGCCTGCAGGCCCGCTGATGGGGGTGGGGGAAGGAGGAAGGGGGCAATTGCCCAGGGGATTTAAAAGGGCCCGGGGCAATTGCCCTAGGCGATTTAAAAGGGCCTGGGGGTCCCTGGCTGCTGCTGCCACTGACAGTGCAGCGGAGCTAAGGCAGGCTTCCTGCCTGTCCTCACTCCGTGCCACTCCCGGAAGCGGCCCTATGGCCCCGGGTGGGGGGTCTCCATGTGCTGCCCCTGCTCAGAGCGTCGACTTCGCAGCTCTGATTGGCCAGGAACTGCGGCCAATGGGAGCTGCAGGGGGTGGTGCCTGTGGGCAGCGGTGTGCGGAGACCCCCTGGACTCCCTCCTAGGAGCCACTGCCAGAGGGGTGTGCTGGTTGCTTTCAGGAGCCGCCCAAAGTAAGCGCCGACCCCCTGATCATCTCTTGCACCCTGGCCCCAGCCTAGAGCCCTAACCTCACACCCAAACTCCCTCCCAGAGCCCACACTTCCTCCCACACCCAAACTCCCTCCCAGACCCTGCCGGTGCACGCTCTGGGAGGGAGGTTCACCCAAACTCCAGGGTTCCAAAGTCCAGGGTTCATCCAAACTCCCTCCCAGAGCCCTCATCCCCTCCCACACCCAAACACACACAAATCAAACCAGAAGGAAAGATTAGCACTGATTTTGTGCCATGGTCCCTTCCCTCTCCTCCAACCCCCACACTGGCCCAGAGGCAAGTGCAATGCACCCCCAGAAGTGGTGTAGTAGAGAGCATGCTTCTCCTGTGTACAGGGGTGCTCCGGGAGAAATTCAATTCATGGGATCATTGGCTCTGCACCACCTCAGTCCATTAGGAATATGATTGATCTTAAAGTGGGCCCTATGATTGCATTTCTTCAGCTCTGTTTAGGAATAATGCATCAAGGTTCTCATTCAGTTCATAAAGAAATAAAAGGTGTATGTAGTTGGGAGGGAGACTAGTTTGTCACCAATTCCATACAGCTTAGCAAATTTTCATTGATTTATGCATTGACTTCGTGTAGCCAGCTGGACAACAGTCCTGACTCCTTGAAACTTATGGGACATTTTTCAAATAAGCCCTAATAAAATGCTTCCTGTCATTCCACTTCATTGCAATGAGGAGGTTCCCACAGAAAGTACACCAACTCAGCAGAAGCTATAAACCCAAGTACATTGTGAAAATATGTAATAAAACTTATGATGTCTTAAATTAAGGGTTTTCTTTGAGTCCTCTGACACACTCCTTTTGGGTTCCATTGGACAATATTTTTGATATGCAAACCTAGCATATTCATCCTCAGTTGCCCTCTAAACTAAAAATTAGAATAACAACTTTAATGACACTCTCCTCAGACACTGCTTTGCAATATGCTTCATATTTGGACTCTTGTAAAAATTTTATTCAGCTGACTTGTTTATAAGAGCCCCATAATCAATAGCCTGAGTCTCTATAGTTGTGTAGAAAACACACTGGAACAAATTCTAGTTACACCACTGTAAATCCAGAGTAATTTCATTGAGTTGTAGTAGTTATTACTTGACAGCTGAATTTGGCCCATTGTGTTTATAGTCATTGCACTGATCAGAAGAACGAGGCTATATGTACTGAGTACCAGTACTTCGTGGTACAAATCCCAAAGAACAATGCCTTCAAAATAAGCTGGCCCATAGACCAGAGGAATTCATACAGAGGAAAGGATACATTCCAGTTTGTTTTTCTAGAATACCATATGCCCTGAAAGCTTGGCAAAGTTCCAGTGCAATGACTGAAGAGGCAAATGGAAAAGCCATTTTGTTCCCAGGAATAGCTTATAAAGCCCTGTACAGGTGTTTTTGTTTGTTTTTGTGAAGGATACTAATACCACGTTCTCCTTTGCTCTATTCAAAATCCATGGGGTGTTTGAGATCTGCCTACCCAATGACAGAGATGAGTAGGAGGGAACTTAGTTGGAGATCTCTTCCTGTGACATGGCAGCCTCCCCTAATAGTGCACATCAGCATTAGGGCTGAACATTGGTCCTGGTATGAGACTTAAGCCCACAAATTTTGGGGAGAGGCAACAATATTACCATCTGAGCCACACTCACACCTCTTCTTCAAGATTATATCTCCTCATTCCCCTAGAAATGATGCTCAGATGCGGAGTATTTTGAATCTTGTGCAAGTGCAATTTAGCTGTTCTTTTCTTAGATATCAATCTTAAGTATAAAAAAAAATGATTGCATCAACATCATGGATAAGATAATATACATGTATAATTTTTGTTTTAATTCTATGGAGGGTTGTAATGCTCACGTTAGTGTGGGTCTAGGACTCCTGTTTTGAGACAGGCTTCGTGCAAGTAGCTACTGTGCAAAGTCCTGCTCACAGCACTTCCAATACACCTCTGTCCTAACCTTCAACACCTTTATAATTCCAAGCTTTTAATCAGAGATTGCCAAACGTGATGATTTATCAGTAACATGGAGAAACACCCACTTGGAACTAGGTAGAACAAACCATCTAACATACCTCACTTGTGACCTTAGGCAACAAACATCTTAACTGAAATAAACTCCAGCTAATGCCTCAGTGAGAAATGTTTCATGATCATCTTAAGGAGGAAAATTGCTTTAATGATTGCAGATTTTTTGGCTGAAGGGGAGGTTGTGTTTGGAGATAGTCAAGGCCTGCAGCTGGGCACCAGCATTTTGGGGGATCTGAAGTACAAGATGGACTCTCAACATTTGGTGCATTAGTAATAGTTTCTCAAGAAGCTCTGTTCCCCCTTTCTCCCCCCGCCCCCCTTGATTCTGATTATGGCTACTTAGTGCCTGATTCTGATCTCATTTGCATGGATTCGAGTAGTGTAACATCATTGATTTCATTGGAGTGGCTCTGGGTTTACATCAGTCTGAGATCAGATTCAAGCCTTTAGTGTTAGCGTCAGTACATGTCTGTCTTCAGTCTGCTGGTGGTGAGTTCAGTTTTTGTTTTAATGTCAGCGCATTCATTGCTAGTTTTCACTTTGAATTGGCATGAATGTTGGTTTCTCCGAGGCACCCCAGAAAGCTTTTCCCATTGGTGGAGGCCGCCTCAGCAGTTTCTGAACTTTGCTTTCACTTCCCACCCAAATGCCTTAGTGCAGCACCAATCCTATTATATAAATTCATCACATCACATTTATTGAAGCAGCAGCACTGCAGGTCTAATTAGACTAATCCTGAAATCCCTTTCGTGGGTATTTATACTGTGCTACAATGCTATATTTAGAGAGAGCCTGATTAGTTTATTCAATCCACTTTCAGGACCAACACACAAAGAGGAGAGGTAAACACAAGAGCAGATGAAACATATCACTGCTTGCTTGCTGCTAACAGGGCCAAATTCAGCCCTGATATCAATCCACTGTTAATGGATTGATATCAGGGATTAGTATGGCCCAGCATTATTGTGTTTTCAGCTCTATCAAAGGGATAAATCGGGGAATTTTAACCAGTTGCACTTGCATCCTTCTGTCAGCAGAAGAGTTGTCCTTAGGAAAGACTAGACTGTGGCTTTTAGGCCTAGACGATAGGCAGGGGTAAAAGGGCTGCCAGGCATCTGGGTTTCAAATGGAACACCCAATCAAAAAGGGATCTGGGTGGCTCTGGTCGCACAACCGACCGGGCTGTTAAAAGTCCGGTCAGCGGTGCAGTGGGGGCCCAGGGCTAAGACAGGCTCCCTGCCTGCCCTTGCTCTGCATGGCTCCTGGAAGCGGCCGCCAGGCCCTTGCGGCCCCTCGGTGCATGGGCGGCCAGGGAGGCTCTGCATGCTGCCCCTGCCCCTAGTTCCAACTCCACAGCTCCCATTGGCCGGGAACTGCGACCAATGGGAGCAGCAGGGGCAGTGCCTGTGGGCCTGAGGGCAGCGCGCGGAGCCTCCCTAGCCGCCCATGTGTCTAGGGGCTGCACTGCAGGGACTTAGCATCTACTTCCTGAGAGCTGCAGTAAGCTCCACCAGGACCCTGCACCCCTCCCACTGTCCCACACCCCTACCCCAGCCCGGAGTCCCGTCCCACACCCAAGCTCCCTCCTGGAGCCCGCACATCCCCAACACTCTGCCCCAGCCCTGAGCCCTCTCCTTCACCCTAAACCCCACACCCCCTGCCGGAGTGCGCGCTCGCTCACGCTCGCTCTCTCGCGCACGCGCGCACACACACACACACACACACACCCCTGCCCTAGCCTGGAGCCCTCTCCTTCACCCCAAACCCCTCATCCATGGCCCCACACCAGAGCCCACACCCCCTGCTGGAGCTCTCACACGAACCCCTCATTTTGGCCCCATCCAGAGCCCATACCCTCCTGAACCCCAACTCCCAGTCCCAGCCTGGAGTCCTCTCCCACATCCCAAACTCCTCATCCCCAGACCCACCCCAGAGCCCGCACCCCCAGCTGGAGACCTCAACCCCTTCCGGCATCCCAACCCCCTGCTCCAGCCCAGTAAAAGTGATTGAGGGTGGGGGAGAGTGAGCAACAGAGAGAGGGTGAATAGAGCGAGCATGGGCGGGGCCTCAGATAAGGGCCGGGGTGGGGGTGTTCAGATTTGTGAGATTATAAAGTTGGCAACCCCAAGGGGTAAGTGCTAAGCCGCAGCACCCCAGAACAGCACTGTGAGGCCATGTTCCCTGGAGAAATAGAATGCCTCCTATGGCTCCCAGGCACACTGTGCCTACTGCTTACAGCCCTTTGTGGGGTATGACTTGATACCCTTTGCATTGCTGGCCACTTCTTCTGGGCAGTGGTTGGACTCTCCCTGCTCCTCTGGGAGTCATGTATCTCTGGGAGAATGTGTGGGGAGCACGCTGTGGAACTAATGAGGAGTAATTGATAACCCTTTAAAAGACTGATCCAATTTATTCCAGCGACAATACTGTAGCAGTACTTGTGAAGTGCAGCGTATAGGAATAAATACCACATGACTTGTTCAGCATTACACTTACTATTGAACAATAAGTAACTAAAGGAATGATCGTTGATGACATTTTTCTTATTAAAGCAAATGTGTTTTGGTAGGTAAATACCACTAATTACTGTACTGGCAGTTTGGAGGACTTTTACAGTAACATACAGATGTCTCTTGAACAAACTGCTTTTCTCAGAGTGTTTTTTGTTTTTTAATTGGAAATGTAGTGTCCTCCTAATAATCACTGAATTTTATGGTAAACTTGAGATCTGCATTCAGACATTCCTTCCGAGGCATTTTAAATTAGTATCGTCATTGTACTATTTCAAATGACGGTCGACTGGTGAGAAAACAAGCTAAAGCTAAAGTAGAAAAGAGGGGAGGATGTGATAACACTTTAAAAGACTGAAGAAGGCTAAGTCTACACCTACGACAGTGAGTAGAGTACAGGCACTGCCCTTGTACCCACACACCGCAGAGAAAGGCAGTCTGTGTCCGCACTTGTCTCTGGCGTGTAGCTACGTTCCACAGTAAAAGGCTCAAGCAGCAGGGAAAGGCTATGGCAGCAGGAAGGCAGAGGGAAAAGGCTCTAGCAGTGGGGAAGCAGCAAGAAAGAGTGGGGCAATTAGGGTGACCAGATACCAAGTGTGAAAAATCGGGACGGGGATGGGGGGGTAAGAGGAGCCTATATAAGAAAAAGACCCCAACATCGGGACTGTTGTCCCTATAAAATCAGGACAGCTGGTCACCCTAGGGGCAATGGACTGCTAAAATAGCAGTGTAGACATGAGAGGCACTGCATGGATGAGAAGACACCCTGTGTAGGGTACATACCCTGGGAGGTTCAGACATGTAAGGCACCCTACTCTACTCGACTGATTCATGCCTCACTGTCTACACAGCTATTTATACCTGGGCTAGTTGGTCCAGCAGTGTCTGTACTCTATACATCGCCATTAGTGTGCACATCGCCTAAGTCATTAACTGAGAGGAGATCTCGGTTCAGTTCCTGGCTCCGTCACATGCTTGACATTAACCAAGTCACTGAATTTCTCTGCCTCAGTTCCCCATCTGTCAAATGGAATAACAATATTTCCTTTCTCCCACCCTTGGGTCATCAGTTTATCTAGCAGACTGCTGGAGGTTGGGACTGTCTCTTACTGAGTCTATGTGCAGTGTCTAGCACTATGGGACCCTGATCTCTGCTAGGGGCTTTAAGATTCTACTGTAATATAAATAATAATAATTCATAAGGATCCCAAAGACAAAGCAGGAGAGGGAGAAAAATGATGATGGATGGAAACAAGGAAAAGGGTTATTGGAAAAAATGGATGGAGGGAGGATAAACTGAGAGAGAAGTAAATGTTAGAAAATTGGAGGAAAAGGGGAAAAAAGACCGAGAAACAGGGAAAAACCCACCACAGAAATGGATTTAGAGAATAAATACAGGATGGATGAACTACAAAACAGAACATTAAAAATAGAATGAAATGAAAAGTCAATAAAAGGGGAATCCAGAGATACATGACCAATTCAAAAGTGCTGTGTACGCCATTTTTGTTAAAATCAGGCCAGGACTGATGCTTTCTTCCAGCTCCTGGGTACGTAAATTAGAGCTACTTAGCCTTAGGTTCTCCTGAACATGACTGGAACAAGAGTAAGAAGGTCTAGGAAAGTAAGTGAATATAAGGGGCTTTAAATGACATCACCTTACACATCCAGAATCCGGCCTTTAGACGCCTGGAGAAATGAAGGTGTCCTATGGTAAAATAACAGAACTAGAAAAACTGAGGGATGATGACTGAGAAGCAGGGAGAGGCAGAGAGACGACAGTGATGTGCTAGAATTAAAATGGAGCCCAGAAAGTATGATCCGAATCTGGTCTGATAAGAAGGATCAAGAATCCAATATGGAGTTTTCATTGTTTAAGTCCTATCTTGCATACTCTGTACACTAAAGTCAATAGGAGTTTTGAGTGTGCAGGGAGTGCAGGATTGGGTCCCTACTGTACAAGTGGGAAAATATCATTATCACATAGAAAATGCCTGAAAAAATCTTCTCAAGAAATTAAATGATAAAATTAACTGAGAACTGAGCAAATTCATGCAAATCACTGAAAATCAAAAGTGATTTCAGGGAAAAAGGCATCTAGGAAGCAAAAACTTGCTCAATGACAATGATTTTGCCTGAAAGATAAGCACGTATATTTCACTTTCAGACATCTAGTACTTGAGTAAGTCACTAGTTCATATGCTATATGCATTATATGAGTCAAGAGCATGAGAGGATGCTTACTATATGACAGTGTCTCAAGTCCATCTCTGCACATCACTTTCTCCCTGATGCTCTAAAGAAGTTAGACCAGCTCACTGCACTGTAAACAACTTTTCTGGTGATCCTAAAGAGGCAGGATTTTAAAAGCCAGAATTTTAGATTTTAATCGCTCGTACTAATGATTCTTTTTCTCTTTCACTGGGAGTCATCAAAAAGAAAAAAATTCTCAGAAAAGATATCCAGTAACCAGTTCAGGAAATCTTCTGTCCCATTTACTGTACTAAAGACCCTGAATTCCTGCTCACTTAATGCACTGTCTGTTAGTTATGCACGTTTTTTCCAGGCAGGTTAAATAAATTGAAAATATTACAAATTACACCAAAGTTTGCGGTATTTTAATTTAACTAAATTTTTTGGTGAACACGCACCCAAAAGCAATCTAAAAATGATTACTCCATTTAAAGACCTACAAAGCCAAATCCTTAGTCATGCAAGTAGCCCAATGAATTCAGAGGGACTTCTTGCTTAAGGCATATATATTCTAAATACCATACTTGCCAAGAATCCACCCTGCTCGTTACCAGTGCACATTTGTTTGCGTGCACACGCGCGCACACATACAAAACATTAGAAAGGAATCATGAAATCCAGCAAATGAAGAACGCCCCTAAGAAAGCTCAAGAAACAGACTGAGAATTCCTACTGCCTGTCATTCTAATGAAACAACCCTTTCAAGATTTGCCTCATGTCTCCATCATTCAAACCACTACACTAATCAGCAATACTGAGAGTTTTTGAAGAATAAAATTGTTTGGCTATTAACTTGCTCTTAACAGAAACTTTTTGTTTATACTTATTCACAGTTTGATAAATTAGCAAATTATTCTACAAACAGAGAGAGAGAGATTATCTTTAATCTTCATTTAGGAAAATGGTTATTTTGTGATTTTTGGAAGTTATCAACAACATCTATACGATTCTCCCTATGAAAAAAGAAAAACCTCTGAGCTGGACGTCTTGGGCCTGCTAGAAAAGTTGCACTGGTGTAACTAAATCAATATGAAACCTTATTTTAGCTGTAATTATAAATAAATTTAGCTTAATTCCGTAATTTATATAAGTGAAGTTTAGACTGGTTTAAGAGCATCTACTTCAGGATGTTTGCATTGGTGTTACTAGACTGATTTTGAATTGATCTAGTTATACCAGTGTAACTTTTCTAAAATAGACACTATGGCCATTGAATGGCAAAGGATGTTCTCAATGAAACCAGCAAGCAACAACAGTCCTGTTATGTGCCATTTGGTCTGAGTCATATCAGCATCAGGTATTGATTTAAATGCAATGTTCCTTGGAACTGAGACTACATTGTGCTTCCAGAATATTTTACATGGATGTGAATTTCCATTGAAACTCTGGGAAAACGAACCTGTATAATCATTTTTTGGTCTTTATACATCACTGAAAGAAAGCTAAATCCAGTATAGGCATCTCAGACATAACTCTGTCTGACTTTAAGATAATGAATATCTAAAGCTGGTGTAAAGATCTTTTTCCTTCTTAAATGTGGTTTACAGCAGAGAGGTGCTTTATTTATTTTTTCCCTTGGCTTCTGACACTTCATATTCTGGTAGTGAATCACTGACATATACCAAAGTACAACTTTTACTAACATTGCCTGGCTCTTGGACTCTTGCCCTGATCCTATAATCTTTGTGCAGACACAGATGGTTTCCCTGAAGACAAAACTCTGCCTTCAAAATGATCATTGATAATATTGTGAGCTATTTGAAGATATAAAAGGCTTTCTTATTAACATAGGGCTAGATGTTGCCTTTTAGCCACAGCCAAGAGTAGTGTCAATACGGAACTCAGAGATGGATTGTACTTCAGAAAGGCAATAAATAAGAGGGTAACACATGCTGTACCATCTTTTAAAGCGATGCAGCTTTATAGCCTCTAGAGTTCCTGGCCTTCTCTACAGGCCAATGGAGGGAATTGAGCCATGGCATGGTTATATTCTCTGTGCAGAGCTCGGAATATAACCCAGATTTCTTGACTTCCAGTGCTGTGATTTGGCCACATGCCATCCCTCCTCTTTTATATGATAAGTGTTGATAAATCGCTCTGTAGTTCTTATTGTACAGCGCAGAGGTAGTCTCTGAAGGAATGAGTGAATTGAATGCTGAGCTTGAGCCCAGTTCTCAGAGTTCCTGAGCACCTATGCGGTGTGTGCCTTCAAAAGTTTGATAATGAAAGGGAAGGAGAGAAATCCTGGTCACTCAGCCTGGGAACAAAAGCTCTAGTCAGGTTTTGGAAGCCAAGACGATGTCTCCGAGAAAAGGCTAGGCGTATGAAAGGACCTTGAGGCTGATCACTACAGCTGTGAGGAGAGAGTACTTAAAACTCACAGGAACAGGTACCAATTAACATTTGGCAGGAAGGCAGAAAAGCCTCAGGAGAATGCCAAAGGATTTCATCAGGATAAACTCGTCCAAGAATTTTTTTAAACTGAGGCGCACCAGATGACATTTTCAGAAGTACTTTTCTATTACAGGCAGGCAGAGATTTCTGATAGGGCTATTTCCTCATGCACAGCGGGAAGAACAAAATGGTATTATTCTGAGTCGTAGTATAAAACCAGACTCCTTCATGAACTAAATTAGTTTTGTGGAACCCCAAATGTGAAAAATAGTTGTAGAGGTTTGCATCCTCTCATAACTCTCTGCCCTACTACGTTTCCCCTCCCTCCCCCTCCCCCAGTATCAGGTATCAGGGCTAATAGCTGATTATCAGGACTAATTGCCCTGATACTCAACTAATAACCCTGATACCCCACTTTCTTGTTCCCAGCTCTCACATGGCAACCTTCCCTCAGGAATCCCTCCCACTCAAAATTTAGACCAGATTTTCTGCATGGGGCATGTTTGTCTTCTACAAGTTGTTCCTTCCTTATCTCCTGTCTTTGGGTAGGAGGGGGAGGCTGCTATTTCTCTAAATTCAATATTATCCATGGTTGTATAGAGAGATGAAATCCTGGGATTGGCATGAAGTGAGATGTATTACCCTGTAATAAAACTGCTTGATTGGGTGGACAAGATCAACCAGCGTTAAAAATAACTTTAAACATAACTTTAAACATGCCTATTTGGGCTGTGGATTTCACCCACACGGCAAAAAATTGCAAAACACTGTAAAAATGCTTTATATATTTTATTGATAAGGATAATATTAAATATCCTACTTCATGAGTGTATGCCAATATATCATACTGGTGCTTTGTGAATTATGTTGATTCCCCAGAATCTAATTCAAAATCCTTGTACTAGTGTGCAACACCCTTAACAATTTAGGATACATCGATCCCAATCACAGGCGCCGACTTCCTGGGGCGCTGGTGGGAGCTCACGCCCAGCGTCGGGGGCGGGGCCCCGCTCCCGATGCCGGGCCCCGCCCCCGATGCCGGGTGACATTGCGGGGCGCCGACGCAACGTCGCCCAGCGTCGGGGGCGGGGCCCCGCAACGTCTCCCGGTGCTAAGGTAAGATGGGGGAGGGCCCCGGGGTTGGCGGGGAGCTGGCCGCGGGTCCCGGGGCGGGTGGGGAGCTGCCGGTGGGTGCAGAGCACCCACCAATTTTTCCCCGTGGGTGCTCCATCCCCGGAGCACCCACGAAGTCGGCGCCTATGATCCCAATGACCACTTCATAATCCATGATCTTCCAGTGCTATTGCCCTCCATTAAGACAATATAACTGGAGAAACCCAGGAGAAGATTCTAAGGATTTGGAGTCAGAGTGTTCTCAGCAATGGTACTCCAGTTCTGGAAGGCCTCTCCAAGAAATCATACTGAGCCAAAATGCAGCTCTGCTCACACTCTGAAGAACCTCCACATGCCCTCGTTACCAGGCCGGCTTGGAGAAAAAGAAAGAAATCAACACCTCTGGGAATTTTTATACTTTTTTCAAAACTGATGATCTGTGCTTAGACCCAATGTGTGTTTAGGTCTGTTAGCAATACTGTGGTCCACTGATCATTTTCAAAGTCAAATTCAATTTCATGTCATATTGGATGAGAAAAGGCTCCAGTGGAGCTGCAGTAGCCAGCGCGTTAGAGAACTAATGAGTGTGGTGACTAGAGCTAGGGGGTAATAACATTTGATTGCTTCAAACATTTCCACTTATTTTGGGGAGATAGTTTTAAATTACTAAAGGCCAACTTCTAAACTTCGATGCTCACATATGGCTCCCATTGCCTCCAAGGGTATTATACATTCAAGAGCAGAATTTGATCCTTTGTTGGGACAAATCCTATACACACACTTCTCCAAGGGCCAGCAAGGCTCCAAATACAGCATAAACAGGGCACTTCTGCTGCATTAGGGATAGGGATAGGAACAGGATGCAAGGAAGCCTTCATAAGACATCCACAGCTCCTAAAAGCCACAGAAATGTGCCCTTTGGGGGCTCCCTTCAGCCCTGTACAGTGCAGGTCTTTAAAGGGTAGATCTAATTGAGCTAGTTTAGGGTTGAGCAATGGATCAGTGACTGCCCAGGTTGAACAGGCAGTTGCTCTGAACAGAAAAGGCACAACAGCTGCTGAGACTACTACTGCTCCACAGGGGACAAGGGAGAGGATTCCTTTTCCCCAGCCCCAGTAGAAGACCTATACTATATGGTAAGGTATACTCAGGCTTTGAGTAGGTTTCAGGAGTTTGCTCTTATTGCTCAATGTGCTGAAGCACAAGAAAGTATCAGAGGCTCTTGATGAACTGGATTCCTGTTTTGCAAGAAATAGGAAAGTACTTAGCAAGATAGAGAGCTTATCTGTGTTTTGTAACAAATTTTCATTTCCCCCCCTCCCTTATATTATATGAGCAATAAAACCTATTTACAAGGCATACAAAATTCAGTTTATAGCTGGAAAGACATCTCTCCCTGTCTGTGTTGTTTCTGCAAGTGTCAAAACAGACTTGTATTTCATACCAATAAAAAATGAATTTTATGCCAAGAACAGCGAGAACTAAAACAAAACGATGCTATTTCCTCAAATAAAACTCTGAGACTTACTAATCTAGATCTTGATCCTGCAATTGGGTCAGCATGAGTAGACCCAATGCAGAGTCTGGTGCAGCTGCCTGCAAGTATGGACCAGTTCCAACAGGGCCTTTTGTAATCTAAGGGCCAGATTTTGAAACTCTTCCTTAAATTGATTAGTCCCTTGCTCCACAAGTACTTCCATTTATTTTGATGGGTAAGGGGATCAGAATCTGACCCAAAATGTGCAATATAGAGTTACTGGTTGAAAATTTTCCAATGGAACATTTTCCATCAAAAAATGTGTTTTGTCAAAACTGAAACTTCCCGGAGCAACATGTCAATTTTGACAGTGTTTCATTTGGGAAGGGGTGAGGGGGCAGGAGAGTGCTGTGAATTTTTATTTCAAAATGACTTTTTTTATTTCAATTTTTTTATTTTAGATTATTTTTAAAAGTAACTTTAAAAAAATGTTAACATCGAAATGAATCATTTTTATTTTTTCATAATAAAATATTTTGATTGACCAAAAATGAAAATGTTTTGGAACCTTTTTGAAATTTCATTTCACAAGAAATTTTGAAATTCTTTGTTTTTGTTCTGATTTAGAACAAAATTTGAAATTATGGAATTTCTTGCAAAATGGAAATTCTGGGTCCTAGTTATTACAATATTACTGTCATGAATAAGTTTGAAATATGATTTTTTTTCAGTCAATTTTTGTAGCAACCTTTTGGTCGATTATTTGATACTAGCAATTGTTTCTTGGTTAAGCAAATCTAAATGAAAGTGAACTTTCATACAAACAAAACTTTGGTTGAATAAATGTTCATGAATCGTGAATAATAAAGGGATACAAACAAGCAAACATGAAAGTAGCATTGTGACTCAGCAAACTGTTCTTATGTAGGTTTTTAACTAGTCAACCAGCCCTAATCTGAAAAGAAGCTTCATTCCTACTCTGCCCACTAATGCGGAAATGGAAAGAAGTGTTTGATTTATTTTTTAAACTTATGCTTTTAAATATGGCCCTGATTCAGAAAAGCACTTGTTTATGTCCATCCCTGTTTATCAAAGCATATATTTTCCCATTGGTGTCCAGTAGAAATTAGGTCCCAATTTGGCACATGCCTAAGGGATTGCTTCTGATGATTTCCCTTGATAATTGAAAAGTTTTCCTTTTCTGCATTTCATGGTATGCATCCATTAAAAATATATATTTTTACGTTTAAATATGAAAAATGATGTACAGTATGTGGTTGTCAGAAATGAAAATATTGAATGTTGGCGTCCGTTAGTCTCGAGAGACGATGGATATGCGCCCATGGGGAATGTTTAGTTGATGGTTGTGCAGCGTCTGTTGTGGCTGTGGAGCCCCACACGAGAGTGGCAGTCTCGATTGCATTTGCTGCATTTGAAGGCGGTGTCAACTGTGGGTTGGAGCCGCTGCTTCCTTTTTCGTTGAACCCGCTTTTCCTCGGCAAGCTGCCGCAGTTTGTCTTTCCAGTTTTCAATGCAGTGGTCAGAGCGTGTCTCCATCTGCATCTGTCCTGGGCGAGCTCTTCCCAGCTGTTGATGTCGATTTGAACAGTCTTCAGGTCCCTCTTACAAACATCCTTGAAGCGAAGGTGGGGCCGTCCTGTAGCTCTGTTTCCAGAGGCAAGTTCGGCATACAACAGGTCTTTGGGGATCCGTCCATTTTCCATGCGACTTAGATGGCCAAGCCATCTGAGGCGGCGTTGACGGAGGAGAGTGAACATGCTGGAGGTCTTGGCATGTTCCAGCACCTCGTTCGTTATTCGATCACTCCAAGTGATCCTGAGTATGCGACGGAGGCAGCACATGTGGAAGGTGTTCAGTCTCTTTTCTTGCGAAGCGTAGAGGGTCCAAGTTTCACTGGCGTAGAGAAGAGTGTTTAACACACATGCACGGTACACAGCGACCTTTGTGTAGATGGTCAGCATGTTGTTGTTCCATACTCTCTGTGACAATCTGGCCAAAATTGTGAAGGCCTTGCCAATTCTACGGTTGATCTCAGGGTCCAGTGAGAGGTTGTCCGTGATGGTAGATCCAAGGTAGGTGAACTGACTGACCACCTCTAGCACATAGTCATTGATGGGAATGCTTGGATGTTCTGCATCCTGAGCCATAACTTTGGTCTTCTGAAGACTGAGTGTCAACCCGAACTCTTCGCAAGCTCTGGAAAAGCGGTCAATCAGATGCTGGAGATCGGTTTCTCTGTGGGTGGCCAGGGCAGCGTCGTCTGCAAACAGCATGTCTCTGATTGTTGCCTCCTGTACCTTGCTTTTGGCCTTTAGTCGAGCCAGATTGAAGTGTCTCCCGTCAGACTCCCTCTGTGGAATTTCCAAAGGCACGTTTCAGCAATGCTGCAAAGAAGATGCCGAAGAGTGTGGGAGCGAGAACGCAGCCTTGTTTTACTCCACTGTGGATGTCGAAGGCATCGGAGGACGAGCCATCATACAGTACTGTGCCTTTCATGTTGTCATGAAAAGACTGGATCACGCTCAGCAGCTTCGGTGGGCAGCCAACCTTTACCAGGATCTTGAACAGCCCATCTCTGTTCACAAGGTCGAAAGCTTGAAAGCTAAATATGAAAAATGATGTACAGTATGTGGTTGTCAGAAATGAAAATATTACACACTCAATTTCATATCAATACACAATTCTAAAACAACCCCACACAGATATCTCCTCACATTTATATTTTTCCATTTATAATGTATGTTTCAATCATTAACATTTATCTGGAATGTTTAAATAACACATCGTTGGATTTGTGTATGTTGACTTACCATATACTTGCACACTTAAGTACCCACAGAAAGAAGAAAACAAATGTAAGGTGTTAAAAACATGAGAACATATATGCTTAAAACAAATAAGGAATAATGCCGACTATTCATTTTACCCTCTTTAATTTTAATAAATCTTAATATTTAGAAAGAAATTGTGACGGGTCAAAATAAGAATCTAGTAAACTGGACCAAATGGACCCATGCCACCATTATGTGTTCTGCTCAATACTGATTCCCTGCCCTACAAGAGAATAATCGCTGAACAGAAGGAGAGTAGCTATTCCCCATCTTCCATGGTATACTTGGTCCTGTATCCACTACTGACAACCTCAAGCTTTCAGAAATCACAAGTTGGGCCCCAAAAACCCTGAGGTTGGCTTAAAAATCATGAGATTTTTAAAAAACAAATAAGTGTTGGGTTCTTCTTTATTTCTGGTTTCTTAACCCTTAGGATTCATGACTCAGATCCACAAAGTGACTCACATGCCTTGACCCCAGTTTTAGGCACTACTGTGACCACAAAACCCCTGCTCAGGTTGTATACACCTAACTCTATAGGCACATAAACTCACTCAGTGCCTAAATTTTCCCAGTAAAAGTTCCCTAGGTACCTACCTTTCTGCCTTTATGCATGGACACAATGCCTCACTCTAGGTGTCCAGATGCCTATCTCACACCTAAGCCTCAGCACAATTCTCAACCCAGATGAAGATAGGCATTCCCCTGCCTCTCTTGCCTGTGGAGCCCAATCTAGTAGGCATGCTCAGAGCGCACATACCAGCTTGGGGTCCATTCAAAATCTGGCCCGGGTAGGTGACATCTCCCTACTTTTAGCCCAGTGGTTAGAGCCCTCACTTGGGATGTAGGAAACCCATGTTCAATCCCTGCTTCTGCCTGATGGGGAGAAAGGATCTGAGCAGAGGTCTCTCACCTCTTAGGTGAGTGCTTTAACCAATGAGCTATGGGATATTCTGATGCAGGTCTCTCTGTCTCCCCTGTGAAAGCTATTTCACAGTGTATAAATAATGACAGTGATTGGAGCCAGGGGCAGGACGCTTGGTCTCCTACTTCTGAGGTGGGTGCTCTAACTATCAGGTTATAGAGTCATTCTTACTATCTCTCTCTGGCCCAATGACCTCTTCTTCCTCCTCCTCAGGTGTTTCTTGCAACAAACAGTTTAGAAACCTAACTCCAGCAAAGGATTCATGTCTGTAGACCCCAAAAAGAGGGATGCACCTACCTAATAACCTGGACATAGGCACCTAAATCCCAGACAGAGGCGGGGCTTAGGACACACCCTCTTGTCAGCCTCTGCTATTGGCTAGCATAGTCGGGGAGCCATCTAGTATTCTGGGTTTTGTGGATCCCATTCTTAGGGACCTATCTCTCCCCATTCATTGTATAGGGAGCCTGGGTACCTAACTCAAGCTTTGTAGATTCAAATGATTTTCTAGGCATCTGAAAGTTAGGTGTTGCTATGCTCAGCATCAGCACACAGATTCACAGCTGGTTTAAATAGACATAGCTCTACCTGGCCCTTAAACATTATGACCTGGGCTACACTTAAAGCTTAGGTCGACCTAGCTATGGCGGCAGCGGGTGGAGCCCCCCTTCGGGGAAGCAAGCCCTGGCTCTGCCTCTTCCACCCCACCCCAGCTGGAGACCTGAGACCTCCTGTCTCCCTCCTCCCAAAGGAGCCACTCCCCAGACCCCAAGCTCTCACTCTCAAGAAGGAGCTTTTGATATGCCCCATGCAGGTTCCAGGGTGGCTGAGGAGGTGGTATTTGCCTCTCAGCTTCCTGGGTTCCTCCGTAATCTCTCTGGAGTCCAGGGACATCACTGGTGAACCTGGGAAGCTGAATAGCACATACTGCCTCCTCAGCCACCCTGGAACCTGCATGGGACATAATAAAGCAAAAACTTGCCCCCCAAACTATGCAACCAGGGGTCTGGCGGCCGCAGCAGCGCTGGCCTATTATACCCGCTTCCCATGCCTGAGACATAGCTATGCTGACCTAAACCCCGGGGTAGACACTGCTTGGAAGAATGAAAGAATTCTTCCGTCGACCTAGCTCCTGACTCTCAAGGGGGTGAATTTACTACAGTGATGGAAAAACACTTTCTGTCACTGTAACAAATGTCGGCTCTACAGGGCTACAGGAGAATAGCTGCAACATTGCAGCCGTGCCCCTGTAGTGCCTGTAAGGTAGGCATAGCCTCTATAGCCAAGTGAATGGGAGTATTTTTTATTTATTTCAGTGGGAGCACGATTGAGCCCTATGGGTGCTTCATGTTAATTTAAATATTTGGCCTTTGATTTTCATTGGTATGTGATGGCGGGGGGTGGCGGGGGGGAGAATCAACAGGAAGCCCACTTTAAAGAAAAGGGAAATCAGCTCTAATTGACGAATGTGCAGTAGGAAATTAGCTCCTTGGTTAAAAGAATGCATAAGTTTTACAGTTCCTTCATTTATATGGAGTTTTCTTCTTGAGTCCTTTAGGAAGAAAGGGCAGGATGAAATAATAAAATGTTGAAGCGACAAAGGGTCCTGTGGCACCTTATAGACTAACACCTCTGTTAGTCTATAAGGTGCCACAGGACCCTTTGTCGCTTCTACAGATCCAGACTAACACGGCTACCCCTCTGATACTTAATAAAATGTTATAATTATTGGAGAAAACTGCAGTACTTTTATACAATAAACTACATCCAGCTGTACAATGGCTATATTTTCATCCAGAGTTTATGGTGACGACAAAAAATAAAAATAAAAATCAAGAGCCATTCTTGACTAGTTTATTTATGTCATTGGACTCCAGAGATGATAATTATATCCCTGCAAAGTGAACACTTTGGGTGTAGTCTCTGCTAAAAATATAGAGACAAGATACCAATAAACAACATAGACTCAATGTAAACTTTAACACTTTAGCCCAACAATCTCATAGATTTGTGTATGGTTTCTTTCTGCAAATTTCTTTTTGTCTGTTTTCCAGTTATGAGAGTAAATTGAACTGAGTGACCCTTTTCATCACTGGAATTAATACAAATTGCTGCTGCTGTTTGGATTCTTAAACAGATCATAAGTGAAATCCTGTCTCCATTGAAGTCAAAACTCCCAGGGACTTCAACGGACACAAGATGTCATCCCGTATTGTTTAAAATAATAACAGCAGTTGTGAAGTGCTTTTTAGTCTAAAGGTTCCCAATGTATTTTACAAATTATGGCTTTCATATAACAATCAAATCCTCTCATCCAAACCCCCTTCACTGAATTCCATGGGACTCCACAGGAGTGTAGAGGACTTGACTAGAAGATCTAACTGCAAAAAAATGGGGATCTACATACAGGAATCATTTCATCCACTAGTGAAATGCAGCTACCTCCAGGGTGGAACATGTCAGCTGCTTAGCAGTGGATAACTAGCAATAGTACATGCTGCTTAGGACAGGAAGTAAAAAAGGACACCATGTTTAACTGAAACTGCAAAGATGAAGAGTTGTAGCATTTGCCTTATTAAATTGTGTTCACCATATAGAGGTGGCTACAATTCTTGAAATTGTCGCTTTTTGCAAAAAGCTTTTCTAAATATATGAATGAACTATGTTACATATGTATATGTGTATGCATGTACATTTGAGGTTTATTTTTATTTTTTTAAATCAGTCTTATTGTCACAGGTGTTAATAATTATAACAACTCTAGTCCCTCAACAGAATTGCAGGTGAAAATCTGTGTAGTTATGACCCAATTTATGTAACTGTGATCATGGGCCCTTTAAAAAATCTACCCCTTTAAGCTTAGCAAATGCTTTCATTATTTGCGCTGTAGTGTCTACTCTCTGCTTACATGCAAATGTACACCCCTTGCCAACAATGTGGCATCCAGAAGGAATCTTCTTATTTGGTAGAAAGTTTTCCATAATTACACAAGTGAAGCCTGTGAGTTTGGGTTTATGTAACTGAACAATGTGCGAGTATTACCGTAATGTAGTTAGATCACTTACAGTAAATGTGGAATGTTCTTTCCTGTGTTAGACTGAGAGTGAATGCCATAGAAGTGGCCCTCTTGCCCCCACCTCCCGCCTTCTATGAATCATGTTTCCATGGGTCTTTCTGAAAGCAAACCACCCTCAGGTGTTTTACAGCATCTGTTTGTGTTGTGGGTAAAATACATATACACACACATATAACTTCAATTGGATTAAGACGACAAGGGCAAAGAAACCAAAGTGCTGTGGTTTCTTTGAATATCTGTATGTCTGCATAGTGACAGAGGTCTCACGGTCTCAGCCACAATACCTTGACTCACCACATTGCTGTCTAGAGGAGGCGTTCATCCTTCGGGGGGGAGCTGAGCCACATAAGCATACGCACAATACTGCTCTTAAAGCGTATCACTCTCTTAGGCCAGATTCTACTCTCACGACAGGGTAAATCAAAAGGCCATGTTTTCTTGCAATGGTATGAGTGAGTGCCTTAACTTCTTGCAGGTTAAGTAATATTAAAAAAAAAAAGCACTTTGGTGATTAGAGCACACAATTTGAAACGGTCACAAGGTCCCTTCCTGGCTCCTCTGTTGATGTGCTATTGGGCAAGTCATTTAACCTCTCTGTGCCATCAGTAAAATATCTCCTCATGCTTCACAAACAATAAAGAATATTCTGTGTGAATAATAATCCTCACTACCTCCCAGGCTTGTTATGAGAATGACTGAATGGTTTTAAATAACTTTTTAATCCTCACCTGAAAGGTGCTATAAATGTGCCCTGTGTAATTGTTACCATTATCTCACACAACCCCCAGGGTACTGAAAGAGTTTTTGTTGTATGTAATCAGATATGTGTGGCATTTTTAATTTCAGTGGGGCTCCGTGTGGAAGCAGGACCATGAGGATCCAACTGTAGGACTTAGGCCTTGGTTAGTATT
This sequence comes from Chelydra serpentina, assembly GCA_037349315.1. Lineage (NCBI taxonomy): Eukaryota > Metazoa > Chordata > Testudines > Chelydridae > Chelydra > Chelydra serpentina. The sequence continues at coordinate 56,103,304 of JBAIAC010000010.1, forward strand.
CAAATCAAGTAAGTCATATTTGGGTGATCTATTAAATGTACCATGGAGCATAAGTGTACAGTGTGGGGTGTTTTTTGTTTTGTATTTTGATTTTTCTTTAACTAGAAGAGATGGGTCATGTGATATGGCGAAACATGGTCAAAAAAATTAGACTGACTATGTGGGTTAGTGAGCTGGGTTAAGCACCTATAACTGAGGTGCTCAGCACATTGCAAGATTTGGAGCTAATGTTGTATTTTCACCTTTTTTCCTCAAGAGATGTGCTCAGTCTAGATTTGGGTCACACAACTAAGTGGGATTTGGTGACATTTCAGCCTTATCCCTGGGAGATGTTTGTCTGTGAGGAGATTTTCAAAGGAGCAATGGCAGTTAGGGGCGGTACTCTCATTTAAGGCAATAGGTGTGAGGTGCCTAACTGCCACTTGTGCTTTTCAAAATCTCCCCTGTGTACCATGACTGGCTGTTTTTGTTCAGGAGAGACCCATCACTAGGGAAGAAGAGGTTCTTGAAGGCCAGGATTGCCAAAACTGTAGAAAGAGACATGGTAATGCGTACACAATAAGGGATCTGACACTCGGCTATCAATTTCTCCCCTTCACAAGTACCATACTTTTCCAGATAGACCCTCAAACATTTTGTTTTTAATTCTAATGAAGAATGAGCAACTTTCAGTGCCTAACTTATTCACTACAGGGTACAGCATGGTCACAATAAAATACTGCTGATCTGACACAGGTGGGCATAATTAGAAATTTGAGACTGACATTGAGAGGCATCCTAAATCACAAATATACTCCATAGAAATGGCCATTGTCATTCACCTGTGAGTTTTACAGGGAACTAGAAATGTAAAATGAGATTTCACCTGGCTCGGGCAGAGTTACATATTAAACACCAGGGTCATTTAAGGGCAAGTGTTATGTTTTGACCACAACTGCGCATGTGGGGGTGGGTGTGTATGGAGATAAAGTCATTAAGGGGTAAATCTGAAGGTGGCCCTTGAGTAAGAGTAGATAAACCCCATATTGGAACAATGGGGTGCAGGAACAACTCTGAGCCCAGGAAGCCCCACCCCAGCAGACCTCCAATTGGAGGAGGGGCTTAAAAGGGAGTCTCTTCAACACAGTAAGTAGTGGGTGGAGAGAGACATACCTGCACTTACTGCTACAGAGGGACTAAGCCAGGAGGAGCCTAAGAGGAGGGCTGCTGCACAAAGTCAGGACTCCCTATCCTGCAGAGGCCCTTGGGCTGGGTTTCAAGGGAGAGCCAACAACAACAGGCAACTCAGCTGCCGCAGCAACTGAATCAATTTATAGCAACAGCTGACCCCCCAATACCAGCAGCAAGCGGCTTAAAAATAGCTTCATTCTGGAGCTGACCACATAACATGAAGAACAGCAACACCTGGTTCCAACAAATCATGGTGCTCCTGCAACTCCTAGGAGCCACTGCTATCCTGGAACCAAGGTCCTCTGGTAGGGTCCTAAAGCCAGGGTCCCAGTCAATCTGAGAAAGATGGGCCCCCAGTATGACCCCAAAGTGACATTTGAATGTGGCCACTGTGGCAGCATGGCTGCCCAATCATTGGGCCATAATCTTGGCCCCACACTTGATGGGGCTGGCCTAGGCAGCCTATAGGGTGCTAGATTCCATGGATGCCCAAGACTACCATAAGGTCAAGATAGGCATTTTAGACTCTTTCGATATTTTCCCGGATACATACTCTACCAGCGCTTCTGGAGGAAAAAATATGCACCGGGGGCCTGCCCTCAGGTAGTGGCCCAGTGCCTCAAGGATTATTGCTGGCACTGACTAACCCCAAATAGGAGAACTAGGGAGCAGGTGGCAGAGGATTTTGTGCTTGAGCCATTTATCCAGGTTCTCCTGGTCAGAGGACGGGAGTGGGTGCGAAGACATTGATGTCGGAGGCAGTGGGTTCATGGAAAATTACCTGGCAGCTGACAGGGCAACCCCTACACCCCCAAGGATTGTCTTTGCATCTAGGCCATTGCTAGAAGTAGATGATAGAGTGGGATGGAGAGAGGCACAAGAGACTCCACTGTGGCGAGGCCCAAATCCCTTCTGTGGCAGACACTGAAGCTAAGCTAGAACACTCCAGGACACAGAGGTCTAGGGAGCCAAGGATTGCAGAAGCTAAGGCTCTTCTGGCCATGATATCCCTAATGGAGGGAAGACAGATGGTTTCCCCTTTGGCAGGCAGTTTTTTCAAGTATGGGCACTTTCAGCACGACTGCTGTACTATATGGGTTATAACCCCTTTATGGGTTATAGTACAGGCAAACCTGGAAGCTGCCTCCAGAGTCTGTAATCGGGGTCTGGCCAAGATGAGAGTCTCAGTGAGAGTCTATGGGTCCTAAGTGATGGGCTTAATAGACTCAGGGTGCAGCCAGATCCTCATAAGGGAAAAGCTGTTATGGCCCATGGAATGCCAGCCACATGATCTTCTTGCGGTGTGAACACAAAGATGTGCACCTGTACCACACAAAGGAGATATAAGTGACAGTGGGGAACCACACTGAGACACTGTGTGGGGATGGCTGCCTCTCTAGGGTTACCCAGTGATCCTGAGTCACAATTGGAAGTGCTTTAGAAAAGTCTTACAGGTGCAGAAGAATGACCCAGTTGGGGGTGCTGACCATGCCTCCAGGGCCAGAGAAGAAGCTGCATCCATGAAGCTGCCTGACACAAGACAGTGAGATGACCCTGGGGAGAGGACTCCACAACCTGTGGAAGGACCCCTGAGGGCTAGTGAACTCAAAATCACTTGGATGTGGAATGGCTGATCCAAAACAGGGATTTCATAGGGAACAGAAGGGAAACCCAGGGGTGAAAGTAAGGTGGTACGGACCGGTATGGTGTACCGGTAAAAATTGGCTGCCGGTACTGGCTCGTACAGATGACGGCAGTGCTTTAAAGGACCCTGCTTAAAGCACTGCCGCAGCAAAGGACCCTGCTCCAGGGCCGGCGATTTAAAAGGGCCTGAGGCAGTGGCTGGAGCCCTGGGACCTTTAAATTGCCGCTGGAATCCCGGGCACTGACCTCCAGCCCCGCCCCTTCTGCCCGAGCCCCTCCCCCTTCCCCCATATCGGTAAGAGATAAATTTTACTTTCACCCCTGGGGAAACCTCACCTTGGGCCAGGCATATAAATATCTGGCCACTGTCAACGGGGAGGTGATCAACTGACAGAAGCTAGAACAATGGCCACACTTCGAGTTGAGAGAGAAACAACTCTACGGTTGGTACATCACCACCAGACCAACAAAGTTTGGGCCCAACTCCTTGTACCCTGGCCCTTTTGGAGGGAATTACCTTGGCTCACACATTTGGTACTGTGTGCTGGCCACTTGGGAAGAGAGAAACTCCTTAAGAGAATTACCATCCGGTTCTATTAGCCAGGGATCTTCAAAGAGGTAAGGGATTACTGCATGTCCTGCTTGGAGTGTCAGTTGGCAGGACCCAAAAGAGCTCCAAGGACTGCCCTGATATCGATGCCGGAAGTAGACACCCCTTTGAGATGATCAGCATGGATTTGATAGAACTGCTAGAGATGAGGACAAATGGACACCAACACATACCAGTGATTGTGGATTATGCAACACAATATCCTGAGGCTATTCTGCTTCACACAACCAACACAGCAACCATAGTAATGGAAATCATGAAAGTCTTTGTGAAGATGGGATTCCCCAAAGAAATAGTAACAGACCAAGAGGGATGGGGTGTACCAGGCCCTTTGAGGCCCCCTGATGGAGGCCTTGTGGTCTTACCATAACCTGACCCAGAAAAGGAGCAGTAAAAGTCCTCCACGCCTGCCTAGAAAGGCTACAGGGAAGCAGCCAATCAGAGACAGCAGGCTCAGTTAAAAGGAGTAGCAGGGCCTGAGCAGATCAGTTGCTGACTGGTTGCTGGAGCTCAAGGGAGAACACTCTCAGGGAGTGTGACTGAGTGCCAAGGCATATGTCACCTGTATATACAACCTTGTAAGACCCAAATAGCAGATCAAATTTGAGAATTACCATGAATCTCAGTCAACCAGTCAAACAGGTTCAGGACAATGATTTTCTAGTCATAGGTCCATCACTTAAGGTCCTCCAGCTGAATGTTGAAGGGTTGCCTGCCACCAAGAGGGAATGCATATCCCACCCCCGAGTCAATGAATTTTTGAGTGATAGATTGGGGGCCATAAAGTGTATCTCAAACTTAGATATGACCAAGGGCAACTGGCAGATCCCCTTAACAAAGGGATCTTGAGAAAAAACAGCCTTTACAACACATTTTGGCCTACATTATTTTAATACCATGACCTTCAGCCTTCTTGGTGCTGCGACCACCTTCCAATGGCTGACAGGCATGGTCCTGCAACCACACATCCAGAATGTGGCAGCCTATATAGGCAATATAATCATTTACAGCGCTGAGTGGGAGAAACACCTCAAATATATATGATCCTACATGCACTCGATGAAGCCAGCTTCACGGTGAATCCAGTCAAGTGCCAGTTGGGGTTTCGGGAGACAATATACCTGGGATATACTGTCAGAAGGGGCAAACTTACACCACTTGTTGGAAGGTCCAGACCTATTCTGTTGGCAAAGAAATAAGTTAGACAGTTTTTGGGACTGGTTGGCTACTATAGATTCATAACGAGCTTTACCATGATAGCTGTACCCCTCACTGACTTATTGCAGAACTCTAGCCCCAAGAGCGTCACCCAAGGTCTGTGACAAAACCTTCAGGACCTTGAAAGATCTCCCAGTCGTCTTCTACCCTGACTTCACAAGACCATTCATAATCCACGCTGATGCTTCAGATGTGGGGCTAGGAGCAGTGCTATCCCAAGACTTTAATGGGGAAGAGCATCCAATGCTCTACATCAGCTGGAAACTATTTTTTCCATAAAAGTCCTACTAGACTACAGAGAAAGAAGACTTGGTGGTGAAGTGGGCCAGAGAAGCATTGCAATATTTCCTACTGGGGAGCCCCCTCCTCTTGATAATTGATCACACACCTCTCTGCTGGCTAAATTCCATGAAAGACACCAACCCCCAGATTATGAGGTGGTATTTGGTCTTGGAATCTTATGGCTTCTAGGTGATCCATAGGCTGGTTAACAATCACCAGAATGCAGATTTCTTTTTGCGGGATGAGTGACTGGAAGGGGTGTTTGTGATGGGGTAGATAAACTCCTCACTGGAGACATAGGGGTACAGGGACAACCCTGGGCCCAGGAAGCCCCACCCCAGCAGTCCTGCTGGGCATGCTCCAGTTGGAGGAGGGGCTTAAAAAGGAGTGTCCTCAGCACAGTGGTGGGTGGAGAGGGACAGACCTGCACTCACTGCTACAAATGGACTATGCCCGGAGGAAATTCCCAGGCGAAGAACTGCTGCATAAACCAGGACTCCCTAGCCTGCAGAGGACTGTGGGCCGGGTTGCAAGCCACAATGCACCTCGAGGAGGGATGGAGTAGTAGGAAGAGACATAGGAGAGGGTGTTTAGCTGGCCCACAGATAGTGGATGCTTTTCTTATGGTGCTCAAGAGGGCCCCTTGGTCGGAATCCGAGGGAGTGGGAGGGCCTGGGTTTGTCTAGCCCTGCTAGGCAGGGCTGCCACCATAGATTGTAACCATTAGGCAGGGCTGCAACCATAGTCTGTAACCACTAGGCAGGGGCTTCCCTACTTACCACCCTATATACCATGGAAATAGGGCAGGCCAGGGAAGGAGTGGGATTTGGGCTGGTGGATTCCACCACTATGTAGATGAATTAGCATGTGGCATGTAGCATCCTTTAGTAGTGTCTCCTTACCCCCATGACCCTGTAGAGATTACTAGCAGATTTATAATTATGTATTATTTGTATTACAATAGCACTTAGAGACCTCAACTGAGACTGGTTCCCTATGATGATAAGGAAGTCTGTAGTGCTGATTAAATAAAACACATCGACTTTCTTGGTTTTTTTGGAAATGGTTTCTGCAGCTCCAGTGTGTTTAGCCTCTCAAAGTTCATTTACATGGAAGGGGTTATCTTTTTTTCAGCCAAACTCCAAGATTATCAGACAAAACATGTTGCACAAAGAAGGGGGGAAAATAGCCCTTATAGTTATCTGCAGAATTCTGAATGGTCATGAAATAGTCGTGTGGACAGGTCCTTATAAGGCCTACTGCCAGGCTAACATTTTTAAAAATGAGCTTTTTCTGTAGTTTTATGAATTATACCATCAATGGCTACACTGGACTTTTCCTAAATATATTCTAATCTACCCTATGTTGTTCTTCAGCCCTGGGGATCTCCACTGGGGCAAAAGGAAGGAGTTTCTCCCTCAGGCAGGGATGGAGACACTCTACTGCTGCTATTCAAACCTATGGGCTGGAGTAGGCTCCAAGACCCTAGAACATCCCTCCATCCTACCACTCTTCTACATAGCAGGAGATCCTCCAGCACCATCCTTGCTCTCATTCTCTTCCAAGAACTTCAGGATGCATCCATACTGTGGTCCCATGCAAAGCTCATTGGCATTCAGGGCTTATAGCTCTGCCACTCCATCACTCCTGGTGTCCTGCCCCATCTACAGTCCATGGCAATTTACAGAGACAAGATCTTGGCCCTCAAGCGTTTACAATCTAAAGAGCTGCTCCTGCTCCCAGGGAAATCCTTGGCAAAAATCCCATTGACTCCAATGAGAACAGGATCTGGTCTAAGTTTGGCAACATAGAATCACGTGATTTTTGAGCATTTAGATTTAGCAGCCAGCTGGTAGTCTCAGGGGTTTTATTATCACTTCTTTTAAGTATATAACAAAAGAGTTCCCAGTTTATCATCAGTATAGCAGTGCAGTTTATGGAGGAGGAATATACTCATAAACAGGGATCTAATACTTCAGTTAAGGTTTTGTTCCTTGGTGTTATAATCTGGTCAATACAAAATACTTGGCCTGGGTTTAACACTTTTTTTTTTTTTTTTGAAGTTCAATTAAAGTTATTTACCCACATTTATTTCAATGTACAATGAACAAAATGACCCAAAAGTTCAGGGGCCTGATCCAAAACCCATTGAAATCAATAGCAGGCTTTCCATTGACTTCATTCAGTATTGGATCACGGGCCAAGTGAAGTTATATGCTGGCAACCAACAATTCAAAAGTTTTTCATTTAATCCTTGGGCACAACAGCACTCATCTACTGATTTGTCAAAGTCATCCAAAGTGCACACAAGTCATATTGCTTAAGCCCTGGAATATGTGAGTAGGAAAAACTATCAGTCACAACTACATTCTCTGTGCCAAGGGTTGGCTTCTCCCCCAAGTCAGTGGTATTGGTGGTAAAGGCAAAACCCATGTGAGTGATTTTTCTGCTGAAAAATGTAAGCCAAGCATGCAGAACTCTTGTTCGTCTATGTAGATACAGTCTGGACTGCCAGGGTCTAAGTGTTTGTTATGAAGTGGTATTTGAAATAGTTTTATAGTATTAACTACAAGGGAGAGGGGGGCGGAATTAAATATAAATGGCAGTGCAGTAGGTCCAGCCGTGGCTTTGTTAAATGCGGAAAGGGTACAGCAATCCTTATAGGAGTCAATGCTATGCTGCCTGCACCCTGAAATGCAGAAGCTAATTTCACAAAAGACAAGGACTGGCAGGATGAACCCATTATAAAACCTATCAAACTTAAGAAGTATTTATCTATTAAGGGGAACCCTCCCCCAAAGTTTACTGAAAGTGGAAAGCCTTGTTCTGATACATGACTTTGTATGGAATTGTTTAAATGTTTCTTAGGTGGGAATAACCTACCTAAGGGAATGAAATTCTGTAAGTCTGTACTCTGTTTCTTTATAACATTTTCATCCAGGGAGAGGAGTGGCAGGTTAAAGCTGACTTGGTTGGCCCCATAGAAAATCCATTAGGAAACCTTCTGCGGTTGGAATCTTGCTGGTTTGTCTTCTCTGGGTTTGTTTTTGAGAAGAGTATCTAGCAGAGTGTAGCCATCCTTCAACCTTCTGCCCCTCTCCTCAACTCTTCATCAATCAACAAACAGCTGGAACAGTAAGTGCAAAACCTTTACTTTCATTGTGACCCCTGATCACTACTTGATTTAGTAAAAGCTGAGCCTGTTACAGATATAGACAGGCAGATAGGTACGGAAATGCAAAATACAGCTTAGTTGGAAAACTAGATGACTGATGCATATTGATTGTTTGGAGAAAGAGAGACTGTGACTGATGTGCTATTGGGCCTGATCTTTCTCCCCTGGGAATCAATTAGTTGTTACCTTGTATTATTAATGATCCTGATGTCACTAGTTTGATATTAGCTCTTTTCCTGACCTACCAATGTACTGGTTCCTCCATGAGCACGCTTCTCACTCGTCATAAATAAAATTCCCACTGAAGTCAATGCGAGTTTTGCCTATGTGAGGAGGAAGGGGTCAAGCCCTAAAAGTGAATCATATTGATTTGCGTGTGAAACAGAAAGCCACAAAACCACTTGTGCCAACACTGCCACCCCTAGGGATTTTAGTACGTAACAGATGCCTCCTCGCTTTCAACAGCTAAGTATTTACATCTTTGATTTTTTACTTTGCCAAGGAAAAATAGAGAGGGACATCTAATTGTTTTCTCATTCATTTTTTTAAAAAAAGATGAAGACTGCAAATGACAGATGTATGATTTCACTGTGCATCAGAGGGTTTGTGGCTGTTAGTCTAGATTTACAAAGGAACATCATGTACAAGTAGGATGTGACCATAGATGCAAGCAATTCTCCCTACAATGTATAGACAGGGAAAACACCATCATTCAACTATCACCAGTGTATGGATTTTATGAGTCAAGAGAAAGTGCAATGTAGAAGAGCAAAGCAACTCAGACAGCTTCTTCAGTCTAACCAGTAACCACATTTCAGACAGAGGTCAAAGCCATCAAGATAGCCAGTAAAGTTCCCAAGCAGCCAGATGCTGTGGTAAAAGTATATCTTATGCAGTTTTTGGTCTAGACATGTGTGCACCAAAAATGTTTAGAGAGGTAGAGTGGGAACAAACTTAAATAATTTCAAGACTCAGTCAGTTGTCGCATCAAGCCAACTCCGTGTTGTCCCCTCTCCCTCTTCTTGTGTCCAGGACTGACTGAACACAGAGACAAAACTACTTTCTCATCCATCAGAGAGGTTTCTCTAGACTTGATTGACTTAGGCGCATTTGGCTGGTGTGAACAAACTTGCACTGCTGTTGGCCCTTGCACTCCGGTGGATAAATTAGAGATTTTTGTTCTCCTGGGTCAACCCATTTCCTTATACAAACCCTTCACTTCACTTTAGAATTTAAAAAAAAAGGTGTTAAACTGGCAGCCAGCTCCAGTATAACAGAAAAGTCTGTTCTGGTTGCAAAGCTGCTTAACATTAATTCCTTTTTGCTTTGGAGTGTCCACTTCTCCAGATTCTCTGATTCCCAGCACTAATCAGGAGAATGAGAGGAAAATAAGATACAGCTGTGATGTGCTCTACGCCATGAAATGTTGAGTGTCCCAAGAGCTCTTAAGAGGTTGTGTGAAAATTTCAGCTGTGCAGCCTTTATGTGCTTGGGGCCAAATTGTGCCAGGTAGAAGGATGGGTGAACAGAGGAGAGACTGTAGGGAGCCTTCTGCTCTTTATGGCTCCCATTCAAGTACAAGGCAGAACAGCAGTGCCTCCAGTCCTGGGATACTGCTTCCTAGGGCCCTTGGTTGCACAAATCACCCTATTGAGAGCAGAGAGGAACCTACTGTTAAAATTCTAGCAACACATCACTGGTCAGTTATTGGGTTGGGGGTTTTTTTCTGCACCAATTTTCCTCCCCCTAACTGAAACCTGACAATGGTGCAAAAGCTAAAGCTCATGAGAATAACAATGTTATTTAAGAAAAAAAAGATTGATTGCTCCAGATGCATCTTCAATGCATGGCCAGTTCCCAGTACGCCCAAAGCTGAGGCAGTAACACAGTTAACACATGGTTAGGCCTCCCATTGGAATCATTTATAAAAATAGTCCCCCTAACACTTTGTCACTGTATTTAGAGAACTGGCATGCTATGCATTCTACAGTAGCCACATTACTGGCTTTCTGACCCATGCAGTGCTACTTCCCAGAAATGCAGAATTTGTTTAGACTACTCCAGTCACAGCCACCTTGACTGGATAACTCTTTGTGAGTTTTGCAATAGCCACATGCACATCAGTTTTCAGGGTCAAGGGCCACAGCCCAACAAAAAACCTGGCTCTCTGAGTGCTAGCTTTAATCAGAGTCAGAACACAAAAAATGTCTCCTGTTTACAGCCATGCTGTACATCCCCTCTGAGTTTTTCCACCTCTCTCACATTTGCAAAGCTTCGCTTACCTCACTGACCATGGACAGACCCCAGATGACAGCACATGGAGTTCGTAGAACATATTAAGGGACTCCATTTCTGCAAAAGAAATTTCTGTGGCTGATTGGGAACAAGCCAGTGGCTTAAAATTAAAAAAATTTAAAAATAAATTTTTTTTCTCCACACTAGATTTTAAAATGCAAATTATTGAGGTTGGTTATATTGTCTTCAGTGGAATAAAGAAGATTATCTGTTGCCAGGAAGCAATTCTCACTAACTCCACTGTCATCTGTATTAATAAAAGCCCATTCAGGGCTGGCCACCAGCTGATTGACTGAAAATAAGTTGATTCAAAAGGCAGTAAATGTGGTTTTTGGCAGGCTTAAGCCTGAGCTCTCCCAGTTAGATGCAGCAACAAACAGTTTTCATCTGGAAAGTTATGAGGGTTTGGATGGAGGGATGAAAGACAGGTGGAGCCAGCATAACTAGATGCAAGAAGTTACTCACATGAGTAAACCATGTGCAAAAGCTAAATTTGGGAGTGAATGTAGTGGTTATAATGGCAAAATTGGCCTGTGTCAGACATAGCAAAGACAAATGCCTGTACAAACTTTTCTATAACTCTTTGCCAGTGGTCTTCAAACAGTCCTGTCCTGACTCATCCCTTCTATTCCGGGGCTGGACTTTTCCTAAGAAGAGATCGACAGTGATTCTCAAATTGCATTGTGATTTTGTGATGTGTATGGAGCTGGTGGAAGCAGACTGTGCATCTCGTTTTCTCTGGGTTGCACCCTAAAACAGATCCACCCAGCTCTCCAGTTGTGAAAACATAATCCACTGTTATCCTCACCTAGCCCTTCACAATTTCTTGCTGCAAGATATGTATCTGTGTAAAAGTATGTGTCAATGCAGGATGAACTGGTGTGTATGCAGGAGTTGCATTATAATTCCAGATAATTATCGGAGGTGCAGAATGATGTCCAGGCCTTTAATCCAACCCATAAGCAAGGGATTATTTTTATCTGATTTCTGCTCCCAACACTTGAGGCAGGAAGAGAAGTAGAAATGACTTCATCAGACTCTCTACAGCCTTTCAAAGATTTTGGTCTTGAATAGCAGAATCATTCATCCTTCTGCTCATCAAATAGCAGTGAAAATAGTGAATTAGTAACCTTAAAATTATAACATGCATTTGTACATAACACCACATTTAACAAGTCCCAGCCTGTTAACATGTCATCTCTTGATCTCTTTGATTGTATTTGTCCATATCTCTTTTTTAAAAAATCACAGTCTATTATAATTAGAACTGCAGCTCCTGTGATGCTTGTTTATAGTGGCTACATGCTGTCAGACAGATCCATGTATGTCTGAGATAAACTCAAGATAATTCATTAACAGTTTTAAAATAAAATACATCCAGGACCTTATCAAATGCATGAATGTCAAATCAAATGAAAAGAGTGTGTGGAGTTGGAGGAGGCTTTTTCTAATTCTGTTACAGAACTCACCAAAGTCTCAAATGATCTGCTATTCTCAAGAGATTTTGGCCCCAAATAATGGCAAAACTTAAAATAGCACTTATGCCCTATTTTAGGCTGAAATCTAAGTCTGGGGATGAGGGATTTGGGTGCAGGAGGGTGTTCTGGGCTGGGATAGAGGGGTTTGGAGGATGGGAGGGGGATCAGGGCTGGGGAAGCGGGTTGGGGCATTAAATATGCTCTAGGAATTTTTTCAGGAAAGCTCTATGGCCTGTGCTATACTATCAAAATGAAATATTTCATCATTGTCAAAACAAAAGATTTTGACTTATTTCCATTGAAAAAAATTGTTGAAGTTGACATGCTCCTGTGAAATGTATTGATTTTTACAAAAGCAGCATTTTTGACAGAAAACTGCTCAGTTGAAAATGTTTTCATAGAATCATAGAACTGGAAGGGACCTCAAGAGGTCATCTAGTCCAGTCCCCTGCACTCATGGCAGGACTAATTATCTAGACCATTCCTGACAGGTGTTTGTCTAACCTGCTCTTAAAAATCTTCAGTGATGGAGATTCCGCAACCTCCCTAGGCAATTTATTTCCAGTGCTTAACCACTCTGACAATTAGGAAGTTTTACCTAATGTCCAACCTAAACTGCTCTTGCTGCAATTTAAGCCCATTGCTTCTTGTCCTATCCTCAGAGATTAAGAAGAACAATTTTTCTCCCTCCTCCTTGTAACTTGAAAACTGTTATGTCCCCTTTCAGTCTTCTCGTCTCCACACTAAACAAACCCATTTTTTTCAGTCTTCCCTCACAGGTCATGTTTCCTAGACCTTTAATCATTCTTGTTGCTCTTCTCTGGACTTTCTCCAATTTGTCCACATCTTTCCTGAAATGTGGCGCCCAGAACTAGACACAATACTCTAGTTGAGGCCTAATCAGAATGGGATTAGGATTATTTTTCGTGTCTTGCTTACAATACTCCTGCAAATGCATCCCAGAACTGGAAGGGACCTAGAGTGTTGCTTTTTTTGCAACAGCGTTACACTGTTGACTCATATTTAGCTTGTGATCCACTATGAGCCCCAGAACCCTTTCTGCAGTACTCCTTCCTAGTCAGTCATTTCCCATTTTGTATGTGTGCAACTGATTGTTTCTTCTTAAGTGGAGTACTTTCATTTGTCCTTATTGAATTTCATCCTATTTACTTCAGACCATTTCTCCAGTTTGTCCAGATCATTTTGAATTTTAATCCTATCCTCCAAATCACTTGCAACCCCTCCCAGCTTGGTATTGTCCACAAACTTTTTAAGTGTTGTGATACAGCATGGCCAGAAGGCAGCAGGAGAGTGATCTAGGATGAGGAGAGCCTTATTCCCTGTAGATTAATTAAAAGCACCTGAAACCCATTAGAGCACCTGAAGCCAGTCACCTGATAAAATCCCCCTGCTTCAATCAGCCAGAGGAGGAGCTGGAGCAGAGTGAGGAAGAGTTGGAGCAGAGTGGTTTGGTGGTGGAGCAGAGAGCAGTTTGGAGGAGTGAAGCAGAGTGGATTGGTGGTGAAACAAAGAGCAGTTCGGAGGAAAGCGGAGGAGAGTTTTGAGAAGTGCTGCAGCGGGCTAAGAAGACCAAGATCCTAGGTAAAGGGACACCTGGCTTGTGCAGAGGGAAGGCGGGAAGTCCCACAAGCTGAAGGTCAGGAGAGGGAAGTAGCCCAGGGGAAAGAATCACTGGTACAAGTGGTTCACCTGCTATCATAGGGCCCCTGGGCTGGGACCTGGAGTAGAGGGCGGGCCCGGGTCCCTCCCTCTCCACTCCCCTTCCATGGGATACTAGTAGGATAGCTGTTACCCCAGTTCAGGGGTAAGAAATGGCACCCTGAACCCCCCCCCCCCCCCGCAAGAAGAGAGAGTGCGGGACCCATCATAGTAGTGCCGGCAATTTGCCACAGTGTACTCTCTATGCCATTATCTAAATCATTGATGAAGATATTGAACAGAACCGGACCCAGAACCAATCCCTGAGGGACCGCACTCATTATGCCTTTCCAGCATGAGTGTGAACCACTGATAACTACTTTCTGGGAACGATTTTCCAACCAGTTATGCACCCACCTTATAGTACCATCTAGATTGTATTTGCCTAGTTTGTTTATGAGGTCATGCGAGACAGTATCAAAAGCCTTACTAAAGTCAAGATATACCACATCTACCACTTCTCTCCTATCTACAATGCTTGTTACCCTGTCAAAGAAAGCTATCAGGTTGGTCTGACCCGATTTGTTCTTGAAAAATCCATGCTGACTGTTATTTATCACCTTATTATCTTCTAGGTGTTTGGAAATTGATTGCTTAATTATTTGCTTCATTATCTGTCTGGGTACAGAAGTTAAGCTGACTGGTCTTTAATTCCCCGGGTTGTCCTTATTTCCCTTTTTATAGTTGGGCACTATATTTGCCCTTTTCCAGTCTTCTGGAATCTCTCCCATCTTCCATAATTTTTCAAAGATAATCCCTAATGGCTCAGATATCAACTCAGTCAGCTCCTTGAATATTCTAGGATGCATTTTCATCACGCCCTGGTGATTTGAAGACATCTAACTTGTCTAAAATATCTGTCTACTGTATGTTTCATTCCATGCATCCGATGAAGTGGGTTCTAACCCACAAAAGCTTATGCTGAAATAAATTTTTTAGTCTCTAAGGTGCTACAAGTTTTTCTTTCTTATTTTCGTTTTGCTGACACAGACTAACACGGCTACTACACTGAAACCTAACTTGTCTAAGTAATTTTTGACTTGCTCTTTCCCTATTTTAGACTATAATCCTACCTGATTTTCACTGGCATTCACTATGTTAGATGTCCAATCGCCACCAACCTTCTTGGTAAAAACCAAAACAAAGAAGTCATTAAGCACCTCTGCCATTTCCACATTTTCTGTTGTCTTTTGACCAGCTCTAGCTGTCATTATTGTGAAAAGGAACACCACCAGTAGAACTAGGTGAGATGACTTGGGGGGAATCTCCAGGAAGACTGAGACAAGGGGAGGAGAAAGGGAAGGTTGATTCTGTGTCCTACCATACTCAGCCTACCCCTGCTCATCTCTGCAGTATGACACAAAGCCCAGCGCAAGATACCTATAACACTGGGGAATTTTGTAAGTGCTAGTGAGATGGTATTTAGAGAGGAAATTCCTTGCTTTTCCACTCTAATTCCAACATTTAACTCCAGTGCTGGAGAACTTCAGTAATTTCAGCATTTATATAGCAAATGGGATCTCTGCTCTGGCTGTGATTCCAGTGCTTAAGTGCAGGAAATCATGTTATTAGAGAATGGCAGTAGTCATTCTAGCACTCAGAAAAAAATATTTCCTGGTCCCAAAAGAGTAGCCCTAATACGGTCATAATTTCAGCATTTAGGATGAGATTTTTAAAAGAACTCAGCACTGGCCTAATTCTGCTCCAGTTGCAGTCCATGGTAAGGGGAGCAGAGTTAGGCGAACAGTGATCACGTCTGAAAATCCCACCTTAAAAATGAATAGCCAAATATTGCAAGCTTCAATTTTTGGATGCCCAACTTTAGATACCTAGGACCAGATTTTCAGAGATCCTGCACCTCCATTGACTTCATTAGCAGTTATATGGGAGCAATGGACAGGATAATCGAGCTGCTGGAGTGTGTTCTTATGTTTCTCTCACTCACACCCGTATACATGATGTATATTGCATTGATTTGTATGTAACTGTTTTTCAAACACATAAAGTTCATTTTTGCATGGGTGGGAAAGGCCTAATGAATGTCTTTTAAATCAATTCATTATAGTAATTAGCTGCCCATTAAGGTTATTCTGTTACCCTAATAAACTTTAATGCTTGTGCATGTGTGAGCCTGGCTGGAACCGTTCTGTCTCAACTTGTACTGCTGCAACTGCTGGAGGGTGTGTGTGTGTGTGTGTGTGTGTGTGTGTGTGTGTGTGTGTGTGAGAGAGAGAGAGAGGGAGGCAGTTTCTCTTGTTCCCTCTTTAGATAAAATAAATGGTTCATTTCTGGACCCTTCAGGAAGTAATGAAAATGTTCTTTTTTACTCAGGTGATAAATCACCTGTGTTAACACAGTGCCTTCGTACCTAGAAAAAGGGACTCATAGCTACACTCAAGATAATGCTCTCTAAACAGTGCTGCTAGTCCTGCAGTAATCAGCTGCATAGTCTTTGCCTTGTTTATCAGCAACCAGAGTGCACTTGGATTCTGTTGTTCCCCTCTTCTCTGTAGCTGTGATGAATTAATAATGCTAATGTCTTCCTTTAATCAAATTCCTCTCTGTATTACTTAGAAGTACTATCCCCTTCCTAGGATTACTTGTGTAAGAATGTATAGGCTCAATCACGGTTTCCAATGAAAACATCAATCCAAACTCAATGAAACCCAAATAAAGCATGGTTTTGATTTTGACCTTGCGAAACCAAAACATAACAACTGGGGATTTACCAAAAACCACCTTTGCCCATTTATAGTGGAAGCCACTGGCTTGGATTTGGTAGTTGAAATGTGTCCCTGTTAAGGGTTTCTTTAAAAATGTAGTATTCCTTTTAAACAAAAAAACAATGCGGCCTCCAGCCCCCAAACCTCTCACTTGGTTCCTGGGGCTAATTTAGCATTAAGGAATCCAAAACATTCTTCTTGGCCTTTTCTTTATCCTGTAAATAAGTTATTAATTAATAACCCCCTACACCTTAATAAATACAAGTGTTGGAAAAAATAGGAACTTTTGTGAAATTTCCATGGATGACATTGGCTGCGTGACGGTAGCCCGACAGCAAATAATGCTGCTGTTTTACCATCAGCCTAAATCTTGTCATCATCCCCTTGAGGAAAACATTGAGCGCAAAGAACTTTTTATACATCTGAGGTCTCTTTTTTTCCCCTGGACAGGGCAAGGTTTATATGTAATGGAAGCCATAAGTCATTTTTAAACTAGTAGTGAGAAAGCTTTAACACACCTGGTGTTATGTGTGAGACGATTATAGTTACTGGGCTCAAGACAGTTAAAGTTTAATGCCAGAAGGGATCAGATCATCCAGTCTGGCCTTGTGTATATCACAGGCCACCAACACCACTCAGCACCCGCGCCTTAAACTGAACAACCAAAATTAGACCAACATATTACCCCAACAAGAGACTAAACTATTATGTGCCATAGGCAAAGAATAGGAGGGATCAAAGTGCACTAATGCCTGACACCCACACAGTGGCAGGGAATTGAATAAAGGAGTAACTAGATAAAATTCTATTGCCAGTGGTATACAGGTCAGCCTAGAAGCTCTAATGGTCCCTTCTGGCCTTAAAATCTCTGCAACATTAGAAGTTGAGGCGGGAGTATCGTTTCCACTGTTGTCTTTCAAATTTGAGTGGCCCCAAACTTGGCCTTGCTAGTCGTATGGGTATTTCCATAATATATGAAATGATGCCTAGAGAAAACGTTCTCTCGTTGTTTCGTTCACTCTTCTTTTTTATGTTTTACACAATTATGCAACTAGTACTTCACTCAGTGATACACTTAATCCCAATAAAAGAAACAAATGATTCACTACAGCTTTGCCTCCTGGATGTTCCTCACATTAGGAATGGGTAATTATTATGAGGCTAAACAGTGTGTTTCTGAGAATAAATAGCCTTTCTTCCATGCTTTCAAGATTTCCCGTCACCAAATCCTGGAAACATGCCATATTTTGCAAAGCTTCTGACAGTGTGCTGCCATGCTCAGTATCTGAACATTAGTAGAAAATCCACATTTACTCACAGGAACCAAAGGCAGCTTCCTCATATGAAATGTGATCTTGATGGAAACAATCTTTCACCTTCCAATTAAAGCTCCTGATCCATTAGTAAAATTGAATACTTCCCATAATTTTGTTTTAAAGCAAAGGAGAAAAACCATTCACACAGATCTTTTGCAGATCATGACAGGACTCTCCTCCCCCATGTTATCAGATTACTGGTTTTGTGAGAGATGTAATCAATGTGTATAACATTTTCTCATAGGTACAAACACTCAGGTGTAAGAAAAACTATTTTAAAAAAGAGGGAAGGCACATCTTTCATATCAAAGAAAGTTTGTACTGTCCTAACTTATTCTTTAACTGGTTCTCTAGAAGACACAAATAGAGATGAGTCAATAAATGATTTTTCGGTTTGGTGGCAGCACTGAAAAAAATCTGCAAAACATAATCTAGTTCTTCTCAAACTGAAATTGGATGTTTTAATTTTTTTCCCCTCACTGAAACGCAACTTAAATTGTTTTGTTCAGATCCATCACTGACATTTTCAGAACAAACTGCAAATTCAAAAACGATGTTTTGTTTATAAATTCCTTGAAATGTTGAAACTATTCATTTTTTAAATGTCAGTGTCTAAATTTCCAATTTTTTTCAACTGAAACTATTTTCCAAATTTGACCTGAATCTACAAATAATTTCTGTGCCCCCAAAAATTTACTATTTGCTGGGGGAAAAATGTCACCCAGGTCTAATTATAAGTCCCTTGTTCACTGTCCTGAATAGTTGGACCTGGGAGTAAATGTAACACTTATGCAGTTAGCTTCCAGTTCATTTATTTGAGGGAATAAAAATAAACCTAACCTATTCAGGGATAAGAAACTGTCAAGGAGGTATGATGCTGTTCTCCCATGTACTGAACAATCCAACTTTTAGTTAAAATTTTGTGGTCAGTTATTTAGGAAGGGACAAACGTTTTTCAGACAACTTAACAAGAAAGTAAAACCGGTCTATATAATTCAAAATTAAATTGTTTAAAATTGCAATTACTTTTGTCTTGCAAGATCTGTCCTTTATAACAATGCTGCATTACTGATCAATAATTCAGGTATTCAGTGATTACTATGTTTTCTTTTTTCACCTCTCACATTTCAATCAGTTCCTCCCAACTGATAAGTAGATGGCTTCTTTCCTGTTGGGATTTTCTACTTCTTGGATCATAAAGTCATCTTTTACACAATTTAAGACCTTCCTTGCACATCTTGCATCTATTCATTTCTCAGAAATCCTGGATAGTTAAAAATTTTCCTTAGTGAAGTATCGTCTGTTGTCAAGGACGCCGAGAGCTGGTCCAGGAATTTTTCATTTTCACTAACTTGCAGTGGTCTATAGTAGAGCTGATTGAAAAATGGGAGGAAGGAGGGGTCTGTCCATGGAAAGTTTAAACAAAAATGGGGAAAAAAATGTTTTAATCTTAATTTACCTACAGAACATTTTGATTTTCTGTGGATATTTAAAAATCAAAACATTTTGGCTGAAAACCAAAATACTTCGGCCAAGAAATTAAATATTTTTATTTGTAAATGCTGCCGTGGTACCTCATGTGGCAGCTGTATATTGGATGTCTCCAGCTCCCATCCTCTTCTATAGGCCAGGCTCCCTGGTCAGACTATCTCCCGTGATGCTCCCCTCTTGGAAAGGGGAGTTGGTGCATTATGGGAATCCTTGGCCTTTGCTGCACCATGGAAGATGTAGTCTGGTTGGGAAGCCAAGCTCACAGAGGAGAATGGGGACATAAGGTAACCAGTCTACAACTCTCATGAGGTACTGTGGCAGTATTTTCACATTAAAACACTTTCATTTTTGGTTGATATATTTTGGTTTTGAGGCTTTTGGATTTTCAATGAAAAAATTTTTTTGCATGTCAAACACGCACTTCTCGTGGAAAACATGCATTTAGTTGAATTCACTGAAAAGTTGTCTACTAACCTGATCACATACCTGCTGTCATTTCTCCTTTATTTTTCATTCCTTGTCTTAATAGGGGTGTTTCTAGTGAGCTCCACGGGGATCTGTTTTTGGCCCAGTGCTGTTCAGTATCTTTACTGATATGTAAGAATATAAAAATCACTACTGGTAAAATTTGCAGATGACACACAAATTGATGGAGTGGTAAATAAGGAAGACAGGTCTGTTATACAGACTGATCTCACCGGGATCAGTTGGTAAGGTGGCAAATGCTCACTTGAACAGTAACATTTTAAACAGCACATGCAAGGTCATACATCCAGGAACAAAGAAGGTAGGTCACGCTTATAGGATAAGGATTGTATCCTGGAATATGGTGACACTGAAAAGTACTTAGGTTTAATAGTGGATAACCAATTAAAAACGAGCTTCCAGTGCAATGTTAAGTAGGCAGCCACGATCCTTGGACATATAAGCAGGGGAATATCTAGTAGGAGTTAATGTTCTCCCTCATCTGTATTCTAAAGTCACTGTTTCTCTCAGAAATATTAAATGTTTAACATTTAAAATACTCTTTTATGGAGCCACACCTACACTTAACAGTGTGAAAATTCTCAATGACCAGTAAAACCGGTCACATTTAGGTAGGATTTGGGTTTGCAACGTGGGATCGTTAACTGATGAAACATTATGAATGCTGAGGAGCCAGTGCTGGCAGAGGTAAGGCTGTGTATGTGAAGCCCTTCCACAAAATAGATTTTAAGATTGTTTCATTATTTGGCTGGAAGCCAGACAATTCTTACCTGGCAACCTTGAATTAGAGCAGGCTGGCACATGATTTGCTCATAATAGTTTTCCAGGAAACTGGTGGAACACTCCCTAGAGCACTTTCTTTGTATGAAGGCCAGGCTTGATTCACAGGTTCTATACCTGGGGTCACATCATTACAGGCCATTTGACTGTATGCACCAATGAACAAGAAAACAGAAGCAGAAAATACATCTGAAAAAATAAGGTAAAGAAAAATAAGTGGTTTGATTCTCTTTACTACAGGAAAATAAGTACATTATTCTAAGCTTTCACAAAATGCTAAACCACTCTATGGACCTGATCCTGAAGTTAGAGCTGCACAAGCAGATCCTTAGGAAGGAAATTGGTGGGATTCTGCAGGGGGCTGCCTACATGGTCTAAATTTCAGTTACAAGATCTACTTTGCCTCATTTGAGAGAGTTTCAAGGCATATAATTGTGGAGCCTTTCTTACAGAAAACTAAAATTGTGCAAAACTTTTGCAACAAAATTGAAAGTACTTGAGATTAGAGTGCCTGGGTGCTTGGCACTTTTGAAAAATCTTATTCAGGTACCAAAACACGGATTTAAAAGTCTAGCTTTAGGTACCCATTATAAAAAGTTTTGGCAAAAGTTTTACTGAGCACAGAAGTGCCTGAAACACAATTGCAAAAAGTTTTGTGAAAAAAGTCATTTACAATGTTAACAACTTCACCCCCTCACCTGTTACTGAATGATAAAATGAAATTACACCCACTGTGATGTGAAACAGACATGTTGAAAATTCATATACTGTTCATACGTGCATACATAATTTGGGTGAATTAAACATTTATTGTACATGTGGTTGGGAATTTCAAAAGCACTAAGTCTTGGCCTAATTCTGCTCCTATTGAAGTCAATGATAAAATTTCCATTGACTTCAGTGGGAGCAAAGTTATGCTAATGCTGGGCACGTCTTAGAATCCCCCATGTGGAAAAGATATTTCAGTGTGAAAAGTTACAATCAATATGAGAAAAAAAATGGATTATAATCTCTCTTGGGATTCTTCTATATTTGTGTAGTGCCTAACACAATGATACTTGAATACTGATTTGGGGCCCTAGGTGCTACTATAATAAAGAATAGATGAGTAATAATATCTGTTATACAGCAGCCTTTGAAATTCTTGTACAGAAAAATCACCTCATGGGAAAGTCTTTTAGCATGTAATAGGGATGAATCCAACAGGGTTCTAGAGATATTATATAGGCACCTATCAGAATTCCACTACAAACCTACTGAATTTAACAGGAAGTTATATCCCTACTACAGAATTTTACAGGTGGGTTTTAAAATTGTATTGAAAGGTTCATAGAATCATAGAAATATAGGGTTGGAAGGGACCTCAAGAAGTCAAGTCTAGCCCTCTGTGCTGCGGCAGGACCAAGTAAACCTAGACCATCCTTGACAGGTATTTATCCAACCTCTTGGGGATTCCTCAACCTGCGCTGGAAGTCTAGTCCAGAGCTTAACTACCCTTATAGTTAGACAATTTTTTCCTAATATCTAACCTAAATCTCCCATGCTGCAAAATTTAAGCACATTACTTCTTGTCCTACCTTCAGTGGACATGGAGAACAATTGACCACTGGCCTCTTTGTAACAGCCCTTAACATATCTGAAGGCTGTTCTTAGTCCCTCCCTCCCCTCCCCCAGTCTTCTCTTCTCAAGACTAAACAATCCCAATGTTTTTAACCTTTCCTCATAGGTCAGATTTTCTAAACCTTTTATAATTTTTGTTGCTCTCATTTGGACTCTCTCCAATTTGTCCACACTAAAGAGTATTAAGACCATGAGGTCGACAGACTGTGTCCACAGTATCGGGGCTAGCGTCGACTTTCGGAGCGTTGCATAGCGGGTAGCTATCCCACAGTTCCCGCAGTCTCCGCCGTCCATTGGAATTCTGGGTTGCGATCCCAAAGCCTGATGGCGCAGAAAACATTGTTGCTGGTGGTTCTGGGTACATGTCGTCAAGCCATCCCCCATCCCTCCCTCCCTCCGTGAAAGCGATCTTTTTAGCGCCTTTTTTCTGGGTTTTCCAGGGTTTCCGGGTTTGCTACGGCAAGCACGAAGCCTGCTCAGCTCACAATTACCATACATCTCCAGCGTACACCTGGACATTAGGTCTAGTGGGGATTCAGTTGCGCTATAATACGGGCAGAGGGATAGCTCAGCGGTCTGAGCGTTGGCCCGCTAAACCCGGGGTTGCGAGTTCAGTCCTTGAGGGGGCCAGGAGATGATGATGGATATCAAGTCTATTGAACCATCTGCAGCTAGAAGGGAAGGTGCCTAACCCTTGCTCCCCCCTCCCTCCAAGAAAGCAGCGGAGAGGGGAGCCCAAAATCCTTTCGTGCCTTTTTTCATGCAGGTGCCATATTGCTGACACCATTGTTATCCACCCACCGCTTCTGCTCTGCTCCCACTCTGCTGTCCTGCAGACACCATACCAGGGAAAGCATGGAGCCCGATCAGATCGCCGCAGCTGTTATCGCTGTTATGAACACCACGCGCATTGTCCAGGAGTATATGGAGAACGAGAACCAGGAGCTGATACAGCTACAGCAGGCGAGGAGGCACCGGCAGCACCCTGAGGACAGTCATGAGGACATGGACACAGACCTCTCTCAAAAAAAGGTCCCCCCCGCAAGGTGGACATCATGGTGGTAATGGGGCTTGTTGATACAGTGGAACACCGATTCTGGGCCCGGGAAACAAGCACAGACTGGTGGGACCACATAGTGCTGCAGGTCTGGGATGAATCCCAGTGGCTGTGAAACTTTCGCATGCGTAAGGGCACTTTCATGGAACTTTGTGAGTTGCTTTCCACTGCCCTGAAGCGCCAGAACACCAAGATGAGAGCAGCCCTCACAGTAGAGAAGCAAATGGCGATAGCTCTGTGGAAGCTTGCAACGCCAGACAGCTACCGGTCAGTCGCAAATCAATTCGGAGTGGGAAAATCTACAGTGGGGGCTGTTGTGATGCAAGTAGCCAAGGCGATCACAGAGCTGCTGGTATCAAGGGTTGTGAGTCTGGGAAATGTGCAGCTCATACTGGATGGCTTTGCAGCAATGGGGTTCCCGAACTGTGGTGGGGCGATAGACGGAACCCATATCCCTATCTTGGCACCGGACCACCAAGCCAGCGAGTACATAAACTGAAAGGGTTACTTTTCAATAGTGCTGCAAGCACTGGTGGATCATAAGGGATGTTTCACCAACATCAACATGGGATGGCCGGGAAAGGTACATGGCGCTCGCATCTTCAGGAACTCTGGTCTGTTGCAGCTGCTGCAGCAAGGGACTTTCTTCCCAGACCAGAAAATAACCGTTGAGGTTGTTGAGATGCCTATAGTTATCCTTGGGGACCCAGCCTACCCCTTAATGCCATGGCTCATGAAGCCATACACAGGAAGCCTGGACAGTAGTCAGGACCTTTTCAACTATAGGCTGAGTAAGTGCAGAATGGTGGTGGAATGTGCATTTGGGCATTTAAAGGCTCGCTGGCGAAGTTTATTGACTAGGTTAGATCTCAGCGAAAACAATATTCCCATTATTATTACTGCTTGCTGTGCACTCCACAATATCTGTGAGAGTAAGGGGGAGACATTTATGGCAGGGTGGGAGGTTGAGGCAAATCACCTGGCCGCTGGTTATGTGCAGCCAGACACCAGGGCTATTAAGAATACAGCAGGGTGTGTTGCGCATCAGGGAAGCTTTGAAAACCAGTTTCATGAATGGCCAGGATGCTGTGTGAAAGTTCTGTTTTTCCCCATTCATGAAAAGCCCCGCCCCTTGATTCACTCTACTTCCCTTAAACCAAACCGCCCTGCCCTCCCCCCCTCGGTCACCGCTTGCAGAGGCAATAAAGTCATTGTTGCTTAAAAATCATGCATTCTTTATTAATTCATAAAACAAATAGGGGGAACTATGGGGGTAACTGCCACAGTCGCCCTGGATGGGTGGTGGAGGAAGGGAAGCACCAGGATGGGTGGTGGAGGAGGGGATGAGGGAAGGACAAGGGTACACAGCACTTTAAAACTTATTGAATGCCAGCCTTTTGTTGCTTGGACAGTTCTCTTCGCTTGAGTGGTTGGGTGCACGGAGGCCACCCAAACGCGGTCTTGGGCGTCTCGGGGATGAGGTTATGGGACTCAGGGAGGAGGGCTGTTGGTTACACAGGGGCTGTAGTGGCGGTCTGGGCTCAGGCGGCCTTTCCTGAACCATACGCCTTTCCTCAGCCATAAGCCGGAGGATTTCCGTTTGATCCTCCAGCAGCCTCAGAATTGCATCCTGCCTTCTCTCTGCACGCTGACGCCACCTACTCTCTTCATCCCGCCGCTGTCTCTCTTCATCCTGCCAGTCATTGTCTTCAGCAAGCCACCTGTCCGCGCGATCAAATTCTGCCTTCCTGGACTCCAACAGTGTCTGCCTCCACGCATTCTGCTGGGCAGTTTCAGTGTGGGAGGATTGTATGAGCTCTGAGAACATATCGTCTCGATTCCTTTTTTTTTTTTTACTTCTAATCTTCGCTAGCCTCTGGGACGGTGACGAAAGGGGTGGCGTTGAAACATTTGCAGCTGTGGGAGGAAACAAACGGGAGAGGAGTAGTTAAAAAGATACATATTAGAGAACAATGCTCCAAACATTACATAGCACATGTGCATTTTTGTCCAAGGTTGCACTTTGCCTGTTATATTGAGGGTCTGCCGGTTTGGTGTGAGAGATCACACAAGCAGGTCTGGCAGGCAACAGAATTCGGCTTGCAGGCAGCCATGGTAAGCCACAGTCTATAGGCTTCTTTAACCTTCATAACATGTGGGAATGGTTTCAAACAGCAACCCCCTCATTTCCCATAACAAACAGCCTTTGGGCTGGCAATTTAAAAAGGGTTGGCAATTGAAAAGGGAGGGGCGGCGGTTTTCGGGTTAACGTACAGCACGAACCTAATCGACACCCCACACACACACACAGACACACATCCAAGATGTTCGCTGTTCCCCCTCACCCCACCGCGTGGGTCACAGTGGGGAAGATTTCAGTTCAGCTACAGGCAAACAGCCCAGCAGGGATGTACCCCTCTGAATACCCCCTTAATAAAATCCCCCTATTTCAAACAGGTGACCATGAATGAGATCACTCTTCTGAGGATAACACAGGCAAATAAAGAACGGATGTTGCTTGAATGCCAGCAAACACCGGGACCATACGCCGCCATGTTTTGCAATGCCATGATTCCAGACTGCGTGCTACTGGCCTGGCGTGGTAGAGTGTTACCACGGAGCACAGGATAAGGCTGCCCTCCCCAGAAACCTTTTGCACAGGCTTTGGGAGTACATCCAGGAGAGCTTTCTGGAGATGTCCCCGGAGGATTTCCGCTCCATCCCCGAACATGTTAACAGACTTTTCCAGTAGCTGTAGCTGTACTGGCCACGAATTAATCATTAAACACGCTTGTTTATAAAACATGTATCACTTTCACAGAGGTACACTCACCAGAGGTCCCTTCTCCGGCATCAAGCACGCCTTGGGTGGGTTCGTAGGGTACTGGCTCCAGGGTGACAAAAAGTTCCTGGCTGTCGGGGAAAAGGGCTTCTCCGCTTCCTTGCTGTGTCTGTGCGCTATTTTGAGCATGATTATCATCATCTTCCTCTTCCCAAAAATGCTCCTTGGTGGTTTCTGATGATCCACATACGGAGTCATACCACATGGGTGGGTCAGTGCTGGCTGCACCCCCTAGAATGGCATGCAGCGCATCATAGAAGCGGCATATCTGGGGCTCTGACCCAGAGCAGCTGTTTGCATCTCTGGTTTTTTTGGTAGGCTTGCCTGAGCTCCTTAATTTTAACGTGGCACTGTTGCGCATCCCTGTTGTAGCCTCTGTCCTGCATGCCCTTCGAGACTTTGGCATATGTATTGGCATTTCACCTTTTGGACCATAGTTCTGCTAGCATGGTTTCGTCTCCCCATATAGCGATCAGATCGCGTACCTCACGCTCGGTCCATGCTGTAGCTCGTCTTCGGTTCTGGGACTCCATCATGGTCACCTCTGCTGATGAGATCTGCACTCACCTGCAGCTCACCACGCTGGCCAAACAGGAAATGAAATTCAAAAGTTCGCGGGGCTTTTCCTGTGTACCTGGGCAGAGCATTCGAGCTCAGACTGCTGTCCAGAGTGGTCAAATGTTGCACTGTGGCATAGATCCAGGAGGCCAATACCGTCGAATTGTGTCCACACTAAGCGTAGTTCGATTCGGCAATATCGCTTTAAGCGCTAATCCCCTCGTTGGGGGTGGAGTGATGTCAGGGTTCCCACCCCACTTTAAACTTTAGGGTAAAGATGTGGGGACCCGCATGAAGAGCTCCTAAGCTTATATTTACCAGCTTAGGTTAAAACCCCCAAGGTACAAAATGTTCTGCACCCTGAGAAATGTTTCTCACTGACACCATTAAGTGTGTTTAAACAGGAATACAGGAAAGGAAACCACTTGAAGTTTTTTTTTCCCCAAAAAATATCCTCTCAATCCCGTACCCCCTTTTTTGGGAAGCTTGAGAATAATCTCCTAACCAATTGGTTACACAGTGATTTAAAAAAAACCACCCCCGGGGTTTTTAACACCATAGAAAACAGCTTCTTAAAAGAAGGATTTTATTAAAACAAAGAAGGTAAAATCAGCTCTGTAAAATCAGGATGGTAACTAATTTCCAGGGTACTCAATTTTCAAACTCAAAGGGATTCCCTCTCTGGACAAAACCTTAAAGTTACAGAAAAAAACAGGAATAACCCCTCCCTCTAACACAGGGAACACACACCAAGCAAAATAAACAGAAATCTACTCGCTATGCTGACTAGACTTACTTTAGAAAAGTGAGGATTTGATGAAAAGATGACTGGTTCCTTCTAACTCCAAGATCACTCTGAGTCTGACAAAGACCCACACACAAAGCTTTCCCCCTCACAAGATTTGAAAGTATCTTGTCCCGTTATTGGTCAGATGCTGGCCAGGTCAGGTGTCGGTCTGGTTACCTGCATTTTTTAACCCTTTACTGGTAAGAGGATTTTATCTGCATCAGACCCTCTCCCCCTTCCCCTTATATTTATGACAAGTGGCGAGATCGATATTAATAGCCCTAGAAGTCTATGTTAATGGCTTCGTCGTGTGGACAGGTGCGCGGATCAATCGATATAATGCTAATAAATTCGACCGAAACTCGTAGTGTAGACCAGGGCTAACTTATCTAAATATTCTTTAGATTTTCATTCTTCATCGGATTTTTCCCTAATAGGCAATCCAGACCCGAGCTATTGCAAGTAACCCCTTCATATAATCGTGTTCATAAATTTAGCAAGCTTCATCTTCAGATCAGTTAGCTATATAACTACACAAGCAAATAAACTTGTGGAGGGTGACTCCTGGATTATGGTACCTAGTGAAATATCAACGTACTGCATAGCAAAAGCTTTATCTTATTTCCCTAGACACCTACATTTTTTCACTGAATGATACAAGGTACAGTTTATCAGCAGTCACGAATCCATGTTATGCAAGAAAGGACTTTGTCAGGATTTGAACAACTAGATACTTTTTATACATTAATAGACTCAGAGATTCTAAGGGCAGAATGAACCATTGTGCTTATATAGCCTGACCTCCTGCCAGGACCGGATTCTGACATTCTGAAGCCCTAAGCTATGTCAAGTGTAAGAGGCCCCATACCATTAAAAAAAAAAAAAATTCACAGAAAGGCCATTAACTATATAAACACGAAAGCTTTATATTTGCATATATACAAAGGCAAAGTTGTAAAACTAGAATACTAATCTTCCTTTTCAGCAGCCCTCTCTGTAACAATGATAATAGAAATAAATTTTAGATAAATCCTTTGAATTAATTGCATATGTAAGCAAAGTAGAAGTAAACAATACAATATAAAAACAAAATAAAAAAATTCAGTAAATACAATTTACTAGATGAGTTCTCAGGAAATTTGTCTTCTCTGTTGGGGCATCTAAATTGTGGAATTCCTTGTCTGAATACGCAATGAGGCTCTTAGAGGATATAAAATGGCAATAGAGGATATAGGATGCAGATTACTCACAAGCTTAAAGCTCAGCTATTAGTTATATATTGATATGAATTACACCCAGGTAATAAGCCAACCATCATAAAATTGTATGCATGTTGTATTTTTAATGGATTTGATTTGTTTTTATAGAAGGTTATGCTGAATTACCTAACATCAGTACTAAAATTAGAAGCAGAAAGTTTTTATTGAAATAAGTAAAAAAATTAATTTAATATTATAAATAGAGATTTATATATCTAAACAAATAACATTTTATTAAATACACACACACTGAAAACCTGTGTTATTTTACCAGGAAATTTCTGTGAAAATTATTGCTATTTTGTCTATGTTCTCACAGGAAAACGAGAGGATATATAATTTTTTACTCCATGAATAAGGAAAATTATTCTTCTTTTCATATGAATAAATGAAAAAACATTTGATTAATTCTGTTAGGGAAATAAAAAGTTCATCCAGACTATATATAAAATATATCTACAAATGTTTGTTCCGATTTAATTTTCGCTACGAAACATTGACTTGTTGGGATTTTTCTTTTGCCATACTATAAAAATACAATGTATTATGCATACGATATGTGATTTATAAGTCTATATAAGTATTTTTACAAAACATACTACCTATAATAAAATATTATCTTGCACACTCCAAACCTGGTGACTAGAAAGTCCCAGTCTTTTTTCTAGGCAGACATCTCTCTTCACGTTCACTTCTCTATCCTCTGTCTCCCCCCAGGATCACTAATTAATCTCAAGTAAACATTTCGGACACACAGTGTCAACAAGCTATACGTGCAAAAGAGAAAGAGAGAATTTACCAGAAAAAAGACTGGTAATCTCTTGACAGGCATTAAAAAAGTGAGAAAAACTAGCCTATATTCAAGCAAATATATTGAATATTATAGGTTTTAAGAGCCTATAAATCATATATGCACATAGTTTGAAATAACTTGCTCACCGAGTACTCAGAATTTGCTACCCAAGATCCATAAACCTGGAAATCCTGGACACCCCATCATCTCAGGCATTGGCACCCTAACAGCTATGTGGACTCTCTCCTCAGGCCCTACGCTACCAGCACTCCCAGATATCTTCGAGACACCACTGACTTCCTGAAGAAACTACAATCCATCAGTGATCTTCCAGAAAACACCATCCTGGCCACTATGGATGTAGGAGCCCTCTACACTAACATTCCACACAAAGATGGACTACAAGCTGTCAGGAACAGTATCCCCAATAATGCCACGGCTAACCTGGTGGCTGAACTTTGTGATTTTGTCCTCACCCACAACTATTTCACATTTGGGGACAATATATACCTTCAAGTCAGTGGCACTGCTATGGGTACCCGCATGGCCCCACAGTATGCCAACATTTTTATGGCTGACTTAGAACAACGCTTCTTTAGCTCTCGTCCCCTACGCCCCTACTCTACTTGCGCTTCATTGATGACATCATCATCTGGACCCACGGAAAAGAAATCCTTGAGGAATTCCACCACGATTTCAACAATTTCCATCCCACCATCAACTTCAGCCTAGACCAGTCCACACAAACT
Source organism: Chelydra serpentina (assembly GCA_037349315.1). Classification (NCBI taxonomy): domain Eukaryota; kingdom Metazoa; phylum Chordata; order Testudines; family Chelydridae; genus Chelydra; species Chelydra serpentina. Next base: position 56,133,356 of record JBAIAC010000010.1, read on the forward strand.
GTCCATTTCCTAGACACTACTGTGCTAATAAGTGATGGTCACACAAACACCACCCTGTACCGGAAACCTACTGACTGCTATACTTACCTATGTGCCTCCAGCTTCCATCCAGGACATACCACACGATCCATTGTCTACAGCCAAGCTCTAAGATACAACCGCATTTGCTCCAATCCCTCAGACAGAGACAAACACCTACAAGATCTCTATCAAGCATTCTTAAAACTACAATACCCACCTGCTGAAGTGAAAAAAACAAATTGACAGAGCCAGAAGAGTACCCAGAAGTCACCTACTACAGGACAGGCCCAAAAAAGAAAATAACAGAATGCCTCTAGCCGTCACCTTCAGCCCCCAACTAAAACCTCTCCAGCGCATCATCAAAGATCTACAATTTATCCTGAAAGATGATCCCTCACTCTCACAGATCTTAGGAGACAGACCAGTTTTTGCTTACAGACAGCCCCCCAACCTGAAGCAAATACTCACCAGCAACCACAAACCATACAACAAAAACACTAACCCAGGAACCTATCCTTGCAACAAAGCCCGATGCCAACTCTGTCCACATATCTATTCAAGTGACACCATCGTAGAATCTAATCACATCAGCCACGCCATCAGGGGCTCATTAACCTACACATCTACCAATGTGATATATGCCATCATGTCCAGCAATGCCCCTCTGCCATGTACATTGGCCAAACCGGACAGTCGCTACGCAAAAGAATAAATGGACACAAATCTGACATCAGGAATCATAACATTCAAAAACCAGTAGGAGAACACTTCAACCTCTCTAATCACTCAGTGACAGACTTAAAGGTGGCAATTTTGCAACAGAAAAGCTTCAAAAACAGACTCCAATGAGAAACTGCTGAATTTGAATTAATATGCAAACTAGATACCATTAACTTAGGTTTGAACAGAGACTGGGAGTGGCTCGGTCATTACATTAATTGAATCTATTTCCCCTAGTTTAGTAACCTAGTTAAATACCCTTACACCTTTGTGAAAACTGTCCGTAATGGGCCATCTTGATTATCACTTCAAAAGTTTTTTTTCCCCTGTTGATAATAGTTCCTCTCAATTAATTAGTCTTTTACAGTTGGTATGGTTACTTCCACCTTTTCATGTTTCTCTGAATGTATAAATCTCCTCCTACTGTATGTTCCAGTCTTTGCATCCAAAGAAGTGGATTGTAGTCCACGAAAGCTTATGCTGAAATAAATGTGTTAGTGTCTAAGGTGCCACAAGTATTCCTTTTCTTTTTGCTGACACAGACTAACACGGCTACTACTCTGAAACCTTTGATATTTATGTGTATCTTCCATCGCTTTTCTCAAAACCCTCTATTTATCCTTTCATCAGCACAGTCTGATATTTATTGTGAAGGTTCCCAAAACTGACAAGGGGAAGCCTACACAAATTTATCCTCCTCAAAATCCACTCGACTCAAGTCTATAAGGCGATCACCTGCAAACTCAGTCATGTGAAGCATGGATAGCACTTGAAGCAGAAAGCTGCATGTGCACTAAGACACACAATTGTATGTATGTACAGATCAAAAGAAGAAAGAACACACTAACATACGAGTATGAGCTTGACAGGATTGTTACACAACACTGCCATCTCCGACCTCACATTTTTCCCAATTTAATCTGCAGTGAGATTATTTATTTAAATATGTTTTATGAAGGCATGGTCAGAATTTTACCAGTAGCAGATGACCAACAAAACACTGCCTTAGGAGACTGATAGACTTATGCATAGAAATGCTAATTTTACAGGTGCAATTATCTTTTTTTTTCTCTCAGCCCTGGCCTCCTGCCTGTTAATAATGAACAATTAGTGAAGGGCAAGGGTAGGGTAAGCGTATTTGTGTAGCCAGATGTGTATATTTTTGTCATATTTGAATGAAAATGTCTATATTTAGAGAGAATCTTCTTTTTCCCATATTTCCTTTATCAATTGATTTTGATAAAAATTTGAAATTGAGTCAGTTTTTTCCTTTTTAGAGGCCCCTCATATTGTGAGGCCCTAAACTGTAGCTTAGTTAGTTTATACCTTAATCTGGCACTGCCTCCTGGACAACACAGGCCATAGCATTTCACCCAGTAATACCTGCATCAAGCTTAATAACCTGTGGTTGTAACGCCTATCTTGATTTACAGATTTGATTTCTTTGTTTCATTCTCCTTCAGGTTGAATTTGTTCCAGTAAGGTGCTAAGTGTTCTCATTTGAAATGGGAATTCTAAATTCACAGCTGAAGAAGTTTGCAGAAATATGCCTGCTATACAATATCAGGCATCTCTGGGACTTCCTTTCCTAAGCAGCAGAATTTATTCATAGCTGTCCAGGTCATAGGTTTTGTCTGGACTTTTGGCTTGTGACTATAAATATGTCCAGGACCTTTAGAACGTAGAGTGGTGCAAACCCTGAAGTCTACACAGAAGACACAGCTGTTGAAGAATGTAACGACGTGCCTCCTGAACAGAATTATCAGACACATAGATGAACAAAATTTGTTGGGGAAGATGGTTTTTGTAAAGGGAAATCATACCTCACCAATCTATTAGAATTCTTTTAGGGGGTCAACAAGCATGAGGACAAGAGTAATCCAATGTATAGAGTCTACTTACATTGTCAGAAAGCCTGTCATAAACACACAGCTATGGGGTTAAAAGTCGTCCTTACCTGTAAAGGGTTAAGAATCTCAGGTAACCGGGCTGGCACCTGACCAAAAAAGGACCAATAGGAGGACAAGATACTTTCAAATCTGGGCAGGGGGGAGAGGCTTTATTTGTCTGTTCTGTGTGCTTGCCGGTGACAGAGCAAGAACAATCAATCCAGCTCCATTACAATTAGTAAGTACTAATTAGAAATGCATTGGCTTATTTTTGTTTTGGCTTGTGAACTTTCCCTGTGCTGAGAGGAAAGTGTATTCCTGGGTTTTCTTTTTTTAACTTTAAGGTTTTGCCTAGAGGAGAAGCCTCTGTGTTTTGAAGCTGAGTACCCTGTAAAATATCTTCCATCCTAATTTTACAGAGATGATTTTTACCATCTTTTAAAAATAAAATCCTTCTTTTAAGAACCTGATTTTTCCATTGTTCTAAGATCCAGGGGTTTGGGTCTGTGATCATTTGTAACCAATTGGTTAGGAGATTATTCTCAAGCCTCCCCCGGAAAGGGGGTGTAAGAGCTTGAGGGGATATTTTGTGGGAAGGGGATCTCCAAGTGGTTCTTTTCCCTAGTTCTTTGTTTAAATCACTTGGTGGTGACAGAAGTTACTTTTTTTCAAGGTACAAGGTAGAATTTGTACCTTGGGGAGTTTTTTACCTAAGCTGGTAGGAATAAGCTTAGAGGGTCTTTCATGCGGGTCCCCACAACTGTACCCTAGAGTTCAGAGTGGGGAAGGAACCCTGACAAAAGTCCTTCACCAAAGGCTCTTAAGCAAAGTAAGCTATCCTGATATAAGAGGGAAGGTCTTCTCATAGATCAGTAACTGGTTAAAAGGTGGGAAACAAAGGGTAGAAATAAATGGTCAGTGTTCAGAATGGAGAGAGGTAAAGAGTGGTGTCCCTCAGGGGATGTACTGGGACCAGTGCTATTCAACATATTCACAAATGATCTGGAAAAAGAGGTAAACAGTGAGGTGGCAAAATTTGCAGATGATACAAAACTATACAAGATAGTTAAGTCCAAAGCAGACTGCAAACAGTTACAAAGGGACCTCGCAAAACTGAGTGACTGGGTTACAAAATGGTAGATGAAATTCAATGTTGATAAATGCAAAATAATGCACATCGGAAAACTGAATCCCAACTATACATATCAAATGATGGGGTCTAAATTAGCTGTTACCACTCAATAGAGAGATCTTGGGGTACGTCTATACTACCCGCCTGATTCTGCGGGTAGCAATTGATCTTCTGGGATTGATTTATCGCGTCTCGTCTAGACGCGATAAATCGATCCCGGAAGCGCTCCCTGTCGACACCGGAACTCCAGCTCCACGCGAGGAGTAAGCGGAGTCTACGGGGGAGCCTGCCTGCTGCGTGTGGACCCGCGTTAAGTGCTTTTAAGTTCGAACTAAGATACTTCAACTTCAGCTACGTTATTCACGTAGCTGAAGTTGCGTATCTTAGTTCGACACACCCCCCGCAGTGTGGACCAGCCCTTAGAGTCATTGTGGATAGTTCTCTGAAATCATCTACTCAATGTGCAGTGACAGTCAAAAAAGCGAACAGTATGTTGGGAATCATTAAGAAAGGGGTAGATAATAAGACGGAAAATATCATATTGCCTCTATATAAATCCATGGTACACCCACATCTTGAATACTGTTTGCAGATTGTGTCGCCCCATCTCAAAAAAGATATATTGGAATTGGAAAAGGTACAGAGAAGGGCAACTAAAATGATTAAGGGTATGGAATAGCTTCCGTATAAAGAAAAATTAATAAGACTGGGACTTTTCAGCTTGGAAAAGAGATGACTCTGTGTGTGTGTGTGGGGGGGGGGGAGATATGACAGAGGTCTCTAAAATCATGACTGGTGTGGAATAAGGAAATAAGGAAGTGTTATTTACTCCTTCTAATGGCACAAGAACTAAGGGTCACCAAATGAAATTAATGGGCAGCAGGTTTAAAACAAACACAAGGAAGTATTTCTTCACACAACGCATCACAGAGGATGTTGTGAAGGTCAAGGCTATAACAGGGTTCTAAAAGGAATGAGATAATTTCATGGAGGATAGGTCCATCAATGGCTATTAGTCAGGATGGGCAGAGATGCAAAACCATGTTCTGAAGTGTCCCTAGCCTCTGCTTGCCAGATACTGAAATGAGCGATGGGGATGGATCACTTGATGATTAGCTGTTCTGTTCATTCTCTCTGAAGCACGTGGCAATGGCCACTGGTGGAAGACAGGATACTGGGCTAGATGGACCATTGATCTGATCCAGTATGGCGGCTGTTATATTCTGAGCAAGATAATCCACTATAAAGAAATATGCTCAAGCTTGCACTGGCTTCCTGGTCACATCTGGTTGCAATGCATGGTGGTGATGATAATCTTCAAAACCCTGACTGGTGTGATATACTGAGATACTGGTGCTGCTTATCTTATACCCATCTGAGACACCATAGACCAGCTGAGCGTCTCCTGGTTTAAGTTTTTATGGGTGAACATTCTGGGACCAGCGGCAGAACTTCCTTAGCTAGAGACCCCCCACCTCTGGAATTCGCTCCAGTGGCAGCCTGCCATGGCTGGAGTCTGGCAAGCTTCAGGGCACTAGGAAGACATATTTATTTGGTTTAGCTTTTTGTTTGATCTTTGTTATTTGTTTGTTTTTGTTCTTGACAAAATGACAACGTGGCTAGTAACATTTTTGGAAGCAGCTGGGGGTTTTGATGCTGTTCACTGTAGGCAGTTTTACCCAAATTACAATTTTTAAAATTTCCAAATAAGCATCTTGTTGCCGCAACTATAAATCAATAAAGTAAATAAATAATTATTGCCCCAGTCCACCAACTATAGCCACATGCACCTGCACTGTTGTGTCCTAGCAGAGCTAATCAAGTTGTTCCTTTATTCTACTAAACAGGAAATGCCTATTGGTGTCATAGATAATGAGGACTCTTTCCATGCTTTTTAATCCTTCACTAAAAGCACGCGAGTCTCTTCCCTGAATCCATGATCAGAGAGTGCGGTTTTTTTGGCCCAGATCATTGACATACTCCTATTGCTTTGTGCTATTCTGGCAACACAATGTAGCTATAAATGTGATTTAACGGACATAATTAATACACCTCTGATGTAAAGCATGGGTTTTCTGAGTTTCCTTCATTTCTTTTGGGGATTTTTCAACAGCTGGATGAGTGGGATAATTTGGCTTGAAGAAATGTTTTTGTGTACTGAGTACTTTTTTTGCAATTATAAAGGTTCAGTGTCAGCATGTTCCAGTGTAGTCCATAGAGCAATGCAGAGGTACTGCTATATGTGATATATAACAATAATAATTAATAATGGGTCTGATTCGCTGGTATGCTCTGGCTGCTTTGCATTGCTCCACTGACAGATAAGCCAGGTTTATGGCTGCTTTGTGTTACCAGAGTGATGCAAAGCATCCGGAGCATACTGGTGAATCTGGCCTGGTGAATATATCACATTTATTGACACCTGGGGGAGGGCATTGTTCTTCAGACTGGAATGCTCTATGTGATCCTGAATCCTTTGTGTTTGTAAGCATGGAAGCTAGTAAAGGAAAATGCATCTTTATGATAAGTTATTGCGCTCATCCAGCTGTTGAAAAATCCCCAGAGGAAATGAGGGAAAATCCAGACCTCAGGAAAGGCCACATTTGTATATTAGATGTATTAATAATTGACTTATAGTCCCCTTTTGGCCAGTCATCTGCTAACTTTCATTTGTTTTCTGGCCCTAAGGCTACAATTCATTTAGGCCTAACTGATTAGGCTTATTCGAGTAAGATTTGGATAAGCATTTGATGTTTGGACCAGGGACCTTATCTGAATCAAACCCCTGCACCTTTTGAGGTTCACCCATCCTTAACCAAAACCATACTCTTTTAGGATTTGGTATTTTGGTATTACAGCTAGTGAGGATCAAATCAAATGAGCTATGAACACAATTGCTGGAATGAACTGGAAACATATTCAACTAAAGTCATTTGCACACCTGCTTCTCCCACTCAAGTGATGCAACCCAGAGATCAGTTTAAAAATCAACTTACCATATTTTTTTTAAAGAGAGTTTCTTTTTTGGAAATATCCAGGATGTTCTGACTTTGAGTCTTTGTCAGTTGCACCCTGGTAGTCCTTTATTTCTATGCTCTTAGTTCTAGTGTTTATCCCTTCAAATATGTGTGCCTACTCCCATCAAAGACAACAGAAGAAAGATCAGTTCCTGTTTCCTCACAGAACGGGGGTGGCCAAACTTACTTGCCCTCTGAGCAGCATACAATAATCTTCAGAAGTTCCAGAGCCGGGGCATGTCTGCTGGGAGCCGGGGTCAGGGCTTCTGCCCCACAGGAGGTGCCTGATGGGGCTCAGGGCTTCAGCCTCACTCCTGGTGAAGCCCTGGCAGGTGCGCCCCATAGGGCTGAATCCCCTCCCTCATCACCCCACTGCAAGGCAAAGGTCCTGAGATGCTTTCCCCCAACCTCTGCCCATCTGGTAGGTGGAAAATGGGGGGGAGAGCGTGAGGGGCTTCACAAGCTGCACTTTAATGGTAAAAAGAGCCGCATGTGGCTCATGAGCCACAGTTTGGCCACCTCATCATAGAATTTAAGGTCAGTAATTTGTCTTTTCCATGTCATCTATTTTTTGCACAGCTATTTCTCCTTAAGGGTTAAAACCTTTTCACCGTGCACATCCCAGCTAATGAGCTATGTGCTGAAGCAGTCTATGGAAGGTTAAATCTTCTCCTAGGCCACACAGTGCCAGCAGAATTGATCCATCACTGCTACTGCAGCTTCAAGGTTGCGGTAGCCACCATAGCTACCAGCCCTTCAGTTACTGGTGTTCAGTCAATAGATCCCCATAGTCAATGATTCCATCCCCAAAATGCTTTTGTGCACTAGGGTAAATGAGCCATATTGAGCTGTATTCTTCCTTGATGGTACACACCGTGTTCACATCTCCCTCCTATTCACCAATCCTTCCCAATGCCACTGCACCAGCCTTCTGGGGCCCACACTTGGGATGCAGGATTTGATCCTCATGAAACATTCTAATGAAAACAAAACAAATTTGGAAAAAGTATTCAGAATTGTACACTCCAAACATAGGCTACAAGAACAAAGGCAAAGGCCAAAAGTCAGCTTCTCTGAAGGAGCTGGTGTACGTTTTTGGAATGCTAAATGTAAATCTTCTCGGGAGAAAGAGAACGTATTGTGTGGAACAGGAAGACGAGACAGACGAGTCCCTTTTGGGAAAGGTTTTGCTTGGTCTTTGATGCTTTGCTGCCTTGGTAATAGTGGCCATGTAGATTGTAGTCATTAGTGCAAGTATACACACTTATTTTGCACCATGTTACATTATAGAAGAATACATTAAAATTGTACATAAGAGATTGGCTTTAGCATGTACTTCACTGTAACCAATTTTCCAGATTTTTTGGGAGTGGTTTTTCCAAAGTGCTGAGAAATATTGGGTGGTCTCCCGCTGCAGCAAGGAAAGACGGTGGCAGGGAGGAGGCATCAGGAAAAAGCTGAGCCTTTCCCCAGTGCCTCCCTCCTGCCAGAGCTTTCCCCTCTGCTAGAGTCTCTCCCTGCTGCCAAAGCTTTTCACTGCTGCCTGCTTGTTCACTGCCAGAGCCTTGCCCCATGAAAGGGAAAGCCTCTGGCAGCAGGGAGCTGGTAGAGCCTTTCTCCCCTGCTGGCATCTTTCCTTCCGGCAGGGGAAAGCTCTAGTGGCAGGGAGCTGACAGACCCTTTCCCCTTTCTTTGCTGGGGAAGTCTTTTTCTGCAGAGGGGAAAGACTCCAGCAATGGGGAGGCAGCAGGACACTGCACTGCTAAAAACAGCAATGTAGGCAGGGAGGCATGACTTGGGCAAGTAGAAAGCATGTAGGTGTTACCCGAAATTGGGCCAGTGAGTAAGCTTAGGGAGGACTAATGACCCACCAGAGTTTGGCAGAAAGCAGCATGTTTATTATACTGATAGCTGAGCTCAAATGAAGTGGAGTGGGGAGAGTCACACTCACACTCGCATACTCACGCTCCCAGGACAGGCACGGCACTGGAGATATCAGGGTCCTTCAAGGTAAGTGTCCCACAGCGCAGCGATGGACGGTGTGATGAAGGTCAGTCTTCCCGAGGCACAATGGAATGCAACGCGGCGAACCGCTGGCCAGGCGGTCCGGGCAAAGGGCCTTCTCGGGAGGTACAAGCTTGTGAGTGCACTCCTGAGCACATGGCCCCTTCCCCTTTTAAGGACCTGCTCCTCAGGGCCTGCAACTAGAGAGGACTTGGCTGTGTCTGGTTGGTCACACTCCACCTCGGGCAGTGTCCATGCATTGGGTGTGTGAGCGCAGCCTAATCAGAGTTCCAGACACCTTGTCTACCTGGGAGCTCTTTTGATCTTCCAGCAGCCCATTCATCTCACAAGCATTCCAGGAGGGAGGGGGAGGGGGAAAGCCACTTCACAGGTATTCAAACAGGGAGAGGAGACAAAATGGGGTGTGGGGGAGGTGTAACTGACCTTTTGTGCATACAGGTTATACAGTATACAGATCACTGCTGGTCCTACAACAGTAGGGTATGTGCTCGAGTACATCTCCAAACCCTTCAGGCGTGTCTTTACTTTTGTTGTGCCTCCCCAGCTACACTACTGTACCTGTACTGGGGGGAAGGGGGGGGAGGGGATGAGGGTATGCACTTTATGCTCCACTGAAAGAAACGTGCGGTGAGACATTCTCTAAGTGTAGTGTTTTGCACCTCTCTTTATTGAATTTCATCTTGTTGATTTCAAACCAATTCTTCAATTTGTCAGGGTCATTTTGAATTCTAACCCTGTCCTTCAAACTTCTTGCAACCCTTCCCAGCTTGGTGTCCTCTGCTAATTTTATAAGCATATTCTCCACTCCATTATCCAAGTCATTAAGAAAACATTGAATAACACTGGATCTAGAGCAGACCACGGCAGGACCCCACATTAAACATCCTCCCAGTATGATAGCAAACCATTGATAACTACTCTTTGAGTACAGTCTCTCAATCACTTATACATCCACCTTTAGTAATTTCATCTAGACCACATTTCTCTAGTTTGCTTTGAGGATGTCATGTGGGACTGTGTCAAAAGCCTTACTAAAATCAAGCTATATCATGTCTACAGCTTCCCTCATCCAATCCACTAGCCTGGTAACCTGTCAAAGAAGGAAATTAGGTTGATTTGGCATGATTTGTTCTTGAGAAATACATGTCAGTCTTTTTTTTTTTTTAAACCCGGTTATTCTGATTATTAAACAATTTGTTCTGTTACCTTTCCAGGTATCAAATTTATGCTGACTGGTCTATAATTCCCCAGGCCCTCTTTGTTCTCCTTTTTTAAAGATAGGTACTGTGTTTGCCCTTCTCCACTCATCTGGGACCTCACACATCCTGACTTCTCAAAAGATAATCATTAATGGTTCTGAGATTGCTTCAGCTTCTTCCTTAAGTACCCTAGAATGAATTTCATCAGGCCCTACTGACTTGAACATGTTTAACTTATCTAAATATTCTTTAACCTGTTCTTTCCCTATATTGGTTTGTGTTCCTTCCCCCTTGTTAATATTAATTGTGTTAAGTATCTGGTCATCATTAATCTTTTTAATGAAGACTGAAGCAAAATGGGCATTAAACACCTCAGCCCTCCTGATATCATCCATTATTAGCTCCCTTACTTACTAAGTAGAGGACCTACATTTTACTTGGACTTAATGTTTTATGGAACCTCTTCTTATTGCATTTTCTGTCCCTTGCTAAGTGTAACTCATTTTGTGCATTAGCCTTTCTGATTTTGTCCCTACATGCTTGTACTCTTCTTTTATACTTATCCTTATCCCAAGTCATGCCTCCCTGCCTACATTGCTGTTCTTAGCAGTGCAGTGTCCTGCTGCCTTAGCAATTTGTCCCTATTTCCACTTTTTGTAGAATTCCTTTTTTGGTTTTCAGGTCATTAAAGAGTTCCTGATTGAGGCACATTGGACTCTTACTATTCTTTCTATCTTTTCTTCACACTGAAATAGTTTACTGTTATGCCTTTAATATCTCTCTCTTTGGAAACTGCTGACTATCCTGTACTCCTTTTTCTCTTAGATTGTCTTCCCGTAGAACCTTATCTTCCAGTTCTATGGGCTTGTTAAAATCTGCTTTTTTGAAGTCCATTGGCCTTATTCTGTTTATCTCACTCCTTCCTTTCCTTCGAATCATGAAATTTACCATTTCTTGATCACTTTCATCCAAATTGCCTTCAACCTTCAAATTTGCAACCAATTCGTCACTGACTGTCAGAATCAAGTCTACAATGACAGCCGCTCTGGCTACTTCCTCCACCTTCTGAAACAAGAAGTTGTCCCCAACACATTCCAAGAACTTATTGGACATTTTGTGTTTTGCCACATTACCCTTCCAACAGATGTCTGGATAGTTAAAGTGCCCCGTTACTACCTGCTCTTGTGTTTTAGACATTTCTGTTATTTGTTCTAAAAATGCCTCATCCACTTCATCCTGATTTTGTGGACTATAGTAGACCCCTACTGTGACATGGCCCCTGGTTTTTTCCCCAGTGACTTTCAACTGGTCTGCCTCTCACTTCTTTCTGGACCCCAGAACAAGTGTGTACATTTTTGAGTTATAATGCAATACCTCTCCACTTTTTTACCCTGCCTGTCCTTCCTAAACAAGATATTCCCCTCTATACCGATATTCCAGTCATTATATTTATCCCAGACAGTCTCAATGATGCCAATTGTTATAATTTAGTTTATGTACTAATACTTTGAGTTCAGTTTATTCCCCATACTTCTTGCATTTGTGTATAGACATCTAAGCTATTGAGCACTTCCCCCACCACACACAGTTTTCCGTCTTGCTAAGCTATAACCTTATTGTAATTTTCCATTCCCCTTCCCCCTCATCCTCACATCTAGCCCTCTGTTAAGTCTGTACTTTTTGTATACCAACCTGTAGGTATAAAAAAAATTAGTTAGTAAGGTTGGTTTTATAAATACCATTCGCTAGAAAATATCTTTTTCCTTGAATTTTTATGAAATGAAATGGCTCAGTCACAGAGCAGTATCTGGCCTATAGCTTTCCTCTAAGGCTAGTAATAAAAGACCATGTTACTTTGATCTCCAAATCCAGAATAGTTTATGATCAGCTGTTGCATTCAAATAAGTAGAGTACTTCTCCATAGAAAAGATACATGGGGCAAATTGTGCTCTGTTACAGTGACTTAACCCCCAGACCTTTGTACTACTGTACTACTGAGAGCAGAATTTGTTCTTCTGTGTTTGGAAAAAATCAACAGCATCAGCCAACAAATGTAACTATTATCTTTAGAATAAAGGAAGGATTTCTAGTTGGCTGATTTTCTCTTATAAAAGTATTTATGGTCACATTCCTGTATCAGGATAAGAGATTTAACATACAAATAAAGCAACTTTTTGAAGAATGTCATAAAAAGTTTTAGAGACTAACAGACCGGAAAGGGTGGAGGGTGGGGTATGCACCATATAGAGCTATTATACATACAGTCTCTACCAAATTACAATCGGAGTGCCAAATTCTACCTAATTTATACCCAGGGAAAACCCAGTGAGCCCAGGTCCCGCACTCATTAACTTGGGTGCAGCTTCTCATTGATTTCAAGGGGAGCTACTGTAGGGATATTAAAGAAGGTACTGAAAGTGATTCCCCAAGTGAAAGTAACTCCCCATAATTTGTCCCCCACAATTTAAACCTCATAGCATTACTAAGTAAAAGAGCTCTTGGATCCCTTGTTAAACTTACAAGCTACTGTCTGTGTAAACCATTGATTGTATCTGTTCTCAGAAAGATACTGTATTGCTATGAGAAACCTGCAAACAAGTTATTTGACTTTGTTCTTTATGCATGCTTTGTACCTAGAAACAGCATAGAAAGACCCCCACCCTCTTTGATTAAAGGGCAGGGAGTCTCAAATAAATTAGTACACACACTGAAAGTGTTGAAGACAGTATGTCTGCTGATGAATGCTTGGTGTACATGAATGAATGAGCAGGGAGGTTCCAGCCTACTAATTCAGTGACCATCGGCTGAAGGTGGCATCAAAGTGGGAATGACCAGACAATACTCCCCGGAGGGTAAACTGGGACCCACCCAATCATCTCAAAGGATGGGAAAAACAAGATAACATCTGACAGTGTGGATCCACTAAGAATGCCATCAGGAATGTGCCATCTGCTGATTGATTCAGCAACAGCATGATGAAGCAATTCCCATAGACTGACATAGGAATAAATCCCTATAAGAATGGCCTCTAAATACTGAGGACTTTGAGTCTGGTTCGGCAGCCAACCTCCAGGAGCATCAGATGAATCTGACAAGGACTCGGCTCCACCCTCATGCCCAGGTTACCTGGCCAGTAACTTGGCATGAGCAACTTCTAGGCTGGTAACTATGACATCTATACAGAACCTGTGTGTGTGAATGAATGTGAAACTGAATGAAATGTTATAGCTATAACTGACTGCTTACTATGATTCTTTTTGCATTCACAATAAATGTGACATTTTGTCTTATCCCCTTTTAAAAAGATCTTGCTGGTTTTTATTTTATTGATATAACACTACACCCAGGTAAGTGAAGGAGGAATGGGCTCCCTGACTTTAATGATAGTGCAAAGGGTATACATGAGGGCAGAAGGGTCACATTCATCACTGGTGTAATGCCACTGTCAATTCCAGGACAACTGAAGAGGAGTTTGGCCCATTAGGTCCACTTTGGGCCTATTCTGCTCTCATTTATACCTGCATAATCCAACTGTTTGAAGAGGGGTTGCAAGGGAAGCTGAGAGCAGAACGTGACCCCTCATGGGTACCTCCTAAACAACTTCTATAATGCTAAGATCAAAGACCATATCTTCTTAATCATTTCTGGCTTTCCCTCTTGCAGGGGCGCTGGAACAATTTGTGTAGTAGGGGATGCTGAGAGCCATTGAACCAAATGATAAACCCTGTATATGATAGAAACCACTTCAAGCCAGGGGGTGCGGTAACACTTCCAGCACCCCTAGTTCCAGCACCTATGGCAACTTGAGCATGAGATCATTTCTAAATGTGCAAGTTCATACATTCTATTATGCCACTTTATAAAATTCACTTTGCCTGCAGATTTCCAGTCTTGTTCAAACAGTAAATGGATTCTTCTCTTGACTCCTTAAGGATAAGGATTTATAGGCATTGATGACCGTATTTTTGTCAGTTTTAGCTTGATCTATTTTGCATTATAAATAGCTTAACCTGCTGCTCTTAACTATTCTGAATTGTGCCTTCGTGTGTCAGTTTTGCCTACCCACTTTCAGCTGTCACCAGCCTCCACTGCTTTGGGTCACTGCCATAGCAGATACCATAGCCTCTGTTTCATTTCTCACTGGCTGGTATGCAGTTCTTCTGTTCCTATCACTTTAGTTCTATTAGGTGCCCACGGTGTTCTGAAGAGGATACCATTCTCTTGATGATGCATATAGAGAGATCTCATTGCTTTTAATTATAGTTACATATGTCTTATATATAGTATCTGGAAGGGATTAATGTGTTCTAAGCCTCAGAAGGTAAACAGTTAACCTCTCTGGAACCATAAGCTCAAATCCCAGTTGGGTCCATTAAGTCTTTTATCCTCCTAAACTGGATAAATTAAATTCCATGCACTTTATTCTGCATAAGTCTTCCACAGCAGGCCTTTAAAACCAAGAGCTGCTCTGTGTGGACATTAACTCTTAGACCTGTGGTTCAGAGGAGGAGAAGGTAGGGTTTGGCTAAGAAGACAAAGCAGAAATGGAGCTAAGCAGTGGTTGAATATTCAGAGGCAGGCAGGGAGTCCTCCAGGGTGGAAGGTCCTCATAGCTCCAAACTGGGACTGGTAAAGATCGGATGGAAGGAGGGATAAAGAGATTCTCCATAAAATGTCCTTTGGGCTAAGGGAAGGTGCACAGAGCTAGGACCTGGGATACTATGAATTCTGATCTCATCTCTTCAAATGACTGATATTAATAAGGTAATTGAGAGATTGTACAAGCTCACTTCAGAGTATAGTCCTCAAATATGACAGATCCAAGTCTCGTCTACTTAGTGACATTGCCTTTCCACGTGAGTACACCAAATCTGTGTGTTTGCTTTACTGTTTCTAACTACTGCCTTAACCACTAGACCAAGCTCCTCTCCTAGAGACCAGGAGTTCTGATACACATTTCACTGGTGCCTCTCAAACAGGTGTATGACCTAAGTTTGAATGCATAAAATGTGTGACAGAGAGCAATTGTCCCTAACTTTTTTTTGGTAACTCTAAATTAGGTACCCAAAATTAAGGAATTCTTGAAAAATTTGGCCTAAATAAGTATGGTATTTAATTATAACTCTGCATAGAAAAAGGACAAGTAGACAGCTAGAGACAAGACACAGGATGGGATGGAGCAGTGCTCTGAGGCAGTTTACAGAATCCTCTTTCTAGATGCCGGGCTAGTGTGTCTTGCTCACATGCTCAGGGTCATATGGATCACAATATTTGAGGTCAGGAAGGAATTTTCCCTCAGATGTACATTGGCAGGGAGCTGGGGTTTTTAGCCTTCCTATGCAGCATGGGATGTGGATTTCCTGCAGGAATCCACAGCCCCTTTTTCCCTTGATGGGTTCCTTTTGTGGGCTGCTCAAATTGTTATGGGTGTGGGCACTCATGTCATGTGGTTGGAGAAGAGGGTCAGATGCCAGAGCCAAAGTGAAGACAGAGTCAGAGCCAGAAATCAGAACTGAAGGTCAGAACTGGGTTACCTGGGTTTGGGAAGGCAGAAGAAGGGCTGGTGCAGGACAGGAACTAGGTGAATGCTTTGATTAGCCAGTGCACTAGTGCTGTTGATTATCTTAAGAACAGGTCTGCTGATCCCCTAAGCCAACTGGGAGGTTGGGCCAATCAGGAGGCTCAACTGGGGCCCTGCTGTACTCGTTAGACTGCCTGAGGGGTGAGCTGGCTGGTAAGCAGGCTAGCTGCAGGCCCTTGATCCTGACCAGGCCGGCTCTAGGTTTTTTGCTGCCCTAAGCAAAAAAAATGTTGGCTGCCCCCCACCACAGCCCTGGGCTCCACCCCACTGTCGCCCCAGCCCTGGGATCTCACCCTCCCACCGGTGCTCTCCCCCACCCACACCCCCTGCCGCCCCAGCGCTGGGCTCTCCACCCCACCCGCCCCGCTGCCGCCCCAGCCCTGGGCTCTCTCCCTGACCCACCTGCATCTCCTGCCGCCCCAGCAGGGCAGAGCTGGGGGGACTGCCCCAGCAGGGGGCTGAGGAGCCAGGGCAGGGCAGCCCCAAAGGGAGCAGAGCCCCGGAGAGCGGGAGGCGGGCCTCGCATGGCAGCGCCCCGGGCACCAGTCTCCTCTATGGCCCCGCTGCTGCTGCTGCTCCTGGGCTCCCTGCTGCAGCCCCTGGGCAGCTCAGGCCGCTTCACCCAGCCCCGGCGGCGGCACTGGGGGGCGGTCGCCCTGCGGCATCTGCAGGCAGCTCCTTACACCATGCGGGGTGGCCCACAGCCTGAGTGTCCCGCTTGGCCCGCAGCAGGCGGTGAGAACTGCAGCAGCCCCAGGGTGCCCCCCGCGCATGACGCACTGCTGCTGCCAGGGCCGGCTCTAGGCTTTTGCCGCCTCAAGCCAAAAAAAAAAAAAAAAGAATGGCCGGAATGCTGCCCTTGAAAATGTGCTGCCCCAAGCATGTGCTTGGTTTGCTGGTGCCTAGAGCTGGCCCTGATCCTGACATCCTGTAACACACAGCATTTTAGACTCCTGAGGACTGAAATGCTTTGGTCTGACCCAGGAAACTGGGCTTGATATCAGGGTGGTTGTGTGAAATGTAATGACCTGTGATATACGGGAGGTCAGACTAGATGATCTAATGGTTTCTTCTGGTCAATAGCTCTATGAAACCAGTCAGAGTCTTATAGTTAATTATTATATATATAATTCCATAACAGATTAAGATCCTTCAAAACAGGTTGAATATGCTCAAAATCCCAGCCCTAAAGAGTTTACAATCTACAGGCTTGACCAAATTCAGTGCAGGTAACAAACAGACTTGATTGCTATTAAGAGTTTATTAGGTTCTTCTTGTTAAATTATCTTTTATGACATTATTTTGCTTTAACAAGAAAACACAATGAATGTCAGATATCACTCTCTTCTTAAACATTCTGAATGAAACATTTCTGGAAACTTTTTTCTTCTCAACTGTATGGGACAAGAACTAGTTTTACAATCTTCTACTGCACAGTGTGAATAAATGCCAACTGTGATAATGTTCTCTATCACCATTTAAAGATTGCACACCCATGGGATTCTGTAGTAACAAGTCCATCTGAGCAGTACTGTTACCTAATAATGATAAAAGTTTCACGAGTGCTAGACAGCACATACTTATATTGACACTTACTAATGACTCCAGTGCAAATGACATGTAATGCAGCTACCTTGGTGTCTTGTAATCTGACCAGATTTAGCTCATTTTCCTGCATCATTTCCTTTCTCTGGTTTGTAATTTTTTGTTAATTGCGTCTCTAGCCTGTCTTTATAAATTGCATTCCTACATGTTTACTAGTCAGGGCACACCGTCAACATGTGACAGGACGTGTATGTTCAAACCTGACAGCGTGTGTGGATCAAAGCCAGCAAGGCAAAGAAAATGCTTCATAAACAATGCTGTAAATAACATCTGGGCTGTCCTAATAGGGAAGAACCTGGTAGTTTTTCCTCTCTGTTGTTTTGTTTTGTCATGGACATCTCCCTATAGACTCAAAAAGTCTGAAATTGGTAATTATGGCACAGAACTATTTTAAGCTAACTCTCAGCACCGAGTGTGTGTAACAACATGTTGTACACCGGAAAACCAGAGAAGGTGTAGTGAATCTACAGGAAACCAGTGAATCAGAGTTGGAGAACAACGTTAAAGAGACCAAACCTATTAAGAAAAATGCTGTAAGTGATTAAAAGAAATTGTGTTGGGGCCTACAATGGTCTCACTGCATAGGATACTTACCCACACTGCTCCCATTTCTTTGAGTAGGAGAAATTGGACAAAAACATTTATCCAAACATGCAAGACATGGAGTTTCAGACAAAACTGATTATAAATCTGAACCACTCCTCCTTTTGGGGTTTTTTATAACCAAAATCTGACCAACAAGATTTTGTAACACCAAATCTACTTCAGCTTTTTGGTTGGATTCAGCTCCACCACAATCATCCCTTGTGACTTTAACTATGGCATATGACCTTTCTGTGGATCTGTAAAATGGGTACCATAATATTTCCTTTCTCCTGCCTTTTGTCTGTCTTGCCAGCTTAGATTGTTAGCTTTTGGGGGCAAAGATAGTCTCTTATTATGTGTTTGTACAGCAGCTAGCACTGTACAAACGCCATTGTCAGTTGAGGCCTCTAGATGTTATAGTAACATCCAGGGAACCCTTGGTGCCCACTGGCAGAGTGCATAAGGGGAGCATAAGGATTTACAGAGGTTCCCTGGGTGTGATGTCTACATCACAGTGCACCAAAGGGTGGCATGTAAGCTCTCTACAACAGCCAGTAATGCACTGGTCATCGTAATCACTGTGAGATGTATGGATGGATAATATTTAAGAAGTTAGGTATCTATAATGAAAACTTTGTACGTAAGGTATTTAAGTGACGTCAGGTCACCTGAAGGTGATAAACAAGTTCTGTTCAGGCAGGGGATGGGAGATGCTTCTCTCTCCCTAGCTGACCAAAATGTATTATGTGTCTAAGTCAATTTTGCATCCAGAGCCACCAGCTAATCAAGATGGCAAAATTAACAAAAGATCACAAAATCCACAGAAAGGAGTACACAGCAAGAGGGTGTCCTGTTTATGACTAAGATCAAAGAATTTTTCGGGTATATCAGGAAAATGCAGAGAGACACCCAATATCCTGCACCAAGGGGACAAGCGGCCAGCTTGTCTGTCTTATGAATTGAAGGCCTGTTAATTGCTGGGAGAAAGATTTCAGGTGAGCTAATCTTTACGATAAAACAAGATAGTGTCTTGTTAATTAAGACTAGACTCCAGAAGGCATATTATGATTTTGTTTTAGCTGTAACCAACTGTTTCCAATACTTCTGCCTACTTGCCATTCCTTGAATCTCTGCTCTTTGTGAGATTTGTTTATAGTGAACACAAACAAGTACCAGGTGCTGTAAATTAAGCAGAGCAGTGATGCTGAGATGCAACTGGTAAGCTGAGGTATACTGCTGCTTGGGGAACAGAGTAACTGTAATTAGTGTGAGTGACCAGAGGAACAGGGACTGGGCACTCCACAGGGACGCTTAGAGGGCTCAATGGTTGGAGTGTGTGTCTCACTAACCAGCAGAAGGACAGCAGAGTCTGTGTAGGCTGAGCAGAGAGTGCTTATGCTGGCCATGGCTGGTGGTGGTTGGGCCACTGACCCCAGTGGGCAGACAAGTCTTCCTCGCATTAAGAGCAGTTGGCAGTGAGGTGGCTCAGAACCCTGGGAAGCATCACAAATACAAATCATGATAACAATTAATTGTAAGAAGCTATTCCCCAACTCTTAGAATATGGGTATGGTGATCATAGGCCTGTCGCATGCTATTATCTTTATCTCCAAAATCATTATTGGGATATTATTTCCTTATTCTTCCTGTGAGCATATTCTCTAAATGATAACAGCCTTTGACTTCTGATGACAATTTAAGAAGAAAAGCACAACAAGAGTAATCATTTAAATATTCAGAGGATACAAATAAGGACCTACCTCACTGATATAAACATTGCTGTTTGTTGTTTTATATCCATTAGAAAAATGACTTTAATATGTTTTTCAAGATAAAACAGCATCATGTTGCAGCATTAACTCCCAGCGGGATACCACAAAACCTTAACAGAAATGCTAAGACCAAATAGCTTTCCAACTGAATGGACAGCACGACAGTCCAATGTACTGATCTATTGATACAAGAGAGTACGTGAAGGCATCTGCATGAGAGAGTGCGTTTGATGAAGTCAGTGTATGTATATGGTTTCTCAGTGTGTGTCAGAGAGGGAAGTGACTGTGACTGTGTTATCAGCAACATTGGAGACAATGTGAAGGTGGCACGGAATACTGAGACTCTTCCCTTCCCTTCTTATTTTCATGCTTTCAAGGTTGTGGATTGGGGGGAGATGGGGAAGTGGGGCATGTATCCTGATGCAACTGTCAATAAACAAAACTTTTGTTTTTGTTTATATATATATATACATGCACCCATACACTCAGGAGAGCCTACTTTTTAGGACCTGATTCTGCATCTATTGAAGTCAGTGGAGAGACTCACGGTGACGTCAGTGGATGTTGTGCTGAGGCTCAAGTGGACTTAGATATTTCTTAACAGTGAAAGAAAGGAAAGTCACATATGGAGTCAGTGCATTGTCAGGAGCAAAGTGTAACTCTAGCTGTTGTGAACTTCTACTTACAGGGATTTCATTTGTACAAAAATCTCTCCCTTGTGGCTTCTCTCTTGCAATGAGCTGTGTGCTGGAGGCCCACTGACTTTGCAGAGGATCTGCGTGGGTGCCGGGGGTCTGCCTGTTTGAAATTTGACTTATAAGAGCCATTGTGAAAAGCACAAAAACAAGAGTCAGCAAAGGGAGGAGAAGTGGGGGGTGTTTGCTTCTCATTGGATGTGGCATACACTGTTCCATAACAAGGAGCCCCATAAGTGGCTACATTTTCTAGGTTATAGACTAGAGGCTTGTAGTCTCTCACTGCAAGAAAGTAAATTTAAACAGACATTGCTTTTCTTTTAGGACTTGATCCAGAGCCCACCAAAGTCAATGGGAGTATTTCAATGGGCTTTGGACCAGGCCCTAATGAACCCCCAGTGTTTGTTCAGTGGATGATTTAAGGGGCCAAGACATAAAGATGACCAAACTATGTGGTTTTGTGACTTTTTGATGCTTTGTGTTGGCAATTGTTACTTTGCTTTTAATGCAGTTGTTTATAAATATTTGTCTAGCTATTAAAAACAGAAAGCAGCTTGACTCTCATTCTGGAAAGCACTGATATGTTTGCAGCACGTCACATTGTATACGAGTACTGGGCTTCAGTTGCATAGTTGGTTTTGCTCTGTCCTCAATTTCTTGAAGAGAGTGTTTCTAGAGTTAGAAACATTTATTTTTGGCTAACATTTAGAAGAAAGTCTGTAAAGTAACACACAAGTACCCGCCCCTAAATCTGCAGGAGGGCATTACTTCAAAATTTGTTTCTACTACAATACAGATGCCGTCCCCTGTAAAACAAAATTAGATTACAACCAGACATAAGGGAACAAATGGCATATTTTAGTTGTGCGGAGTCTGCACCTTGCTAGCTTTCACCCAGGTTTCACATAGGTTATTAAAGATGTTAGATTTATATGACAACATGTAAGAAGTATTTTTCATGTGCTATATAGCAGTTTCTAGCCAAGTATTTCAGGAAGCACTATTGGTGCTAGACAGTGAGTAGGCTGACTATAGTAGTTTATCTTATATCAGTTATCTACAAGTGTCTAGGCAGAACAGCTTTACAGTCATTTTGGTAACAAAAACATGTTGATTGTTAATCATTACACCTCCACATGCACTTATGAATTCAAGATAATCAAAAAGAAGCTCTGAAATAGTAAGAATTCCATTAACAAATTGTTCCGTAATTGTGCTAGGAACTGTTGTTCTTTCTGGCCCATTCAAAGTAAATCAACTCACATGGGAGCTATACTGCAGTCGGGGGAGATGAGAACTACCAGCCCGGGGGAAGTGAGGCTATGGTGGCTTTAAGCCACCATTGTGGCCTCCCAGTCCGGGGCTGCTCTGGGAGCTGGAGAGGGCCAGGGGCCTGTCTAAGTTATGGCAGCCTCTCCAGGCTACCCTATGGGCCTCAGTGCTGCCTGGAATCTCCACAGCATTGTGTGCTGCAGCACTGCCACCAACGAGCCCCTCCTGTCCTCAGCCCCCACCCCCCACCCCAGCATACTCCCCTATACCATAGCTAGAGCACAGGCCTTCAGATGGCCTTGTGCCTGCATCCTCCCTTGTGTGGTGCTGGAGCTTTCAGGGCTCCTTTACACTACTTTGCTCCTTTTACCTGTTATAAAAGGGCCAGAGTGAAGGTGAGGATCTTAGCCTAAAACGCAGGTACTTGACTTCTGTATTTCTTCTGTCTGAGCTAGCGAACAGGGGACTGCAAACAGGGGAGCTTGAGAGGGGGAGAAGGAGATCCCCCTGCTGAACGAACAAGGTGTGAGTACTAACTTTGGGGTGATTGAGTTTGTTTAGCTGTTTGTGTTTTTCTTTCTCTTTCAGGTTATTTCAGTTATTTCAGTTACAGGATCAGTTAGGATTGTATGTCTGGGGACGTTTGAGCCTTTGTTCCATCAATCATCCTTGATCATCTTTGATCAGTCTCACTCAGCCTTGTGATCACCCTCCCCCTGTGTGTGATTAACGAGGAGGTAGGGCTGACCTAGGAGAGAGGCCTTTAAAGCCAGAGGCTAAGAGACCAGGGGAACCGCAAACAGGGGAGTTTGAAAGGGAGTTATAATATAATCACTATGGTTAGGAATGTCTGCATCACCAGTGCCAGCCCTGCTCCTGTCTCCTCCACCTGCGCCTATATCCAGGCAGTCAGCCTAACCATGGATGCCTCTACCCAGATCCTGATGGGGATTTTCAGAGACCGTGGCCTAAATTTCCCACTCTCAGAAAGCCAGGCTGGGGGGACCATCCAGTGTGAAAGGTGCCTACTGGTGGAATCTCTCAGGAAGCAGGTGGGAAAGCTACAGGAGGAGATGGCTAGGCTGTGGAGCATCCATGCCCATGAGGAATTCCCCGAGAGTATTTACATGGAGACATCCAAGGCAGAGGAAGCTATCCAGCTAGAGACGTCTGCTGTCACATCACCGAGGTAGGAGGTTATGGCTCTGTCACAGGGAGGACACTGGCATCTGGTTACTTCTGGCACCAGGCAGTACTCCACCCCTTCTCCCAACCCACCCACAATGGTGATGGAAAACCGATATGCTGCCCTGGCAACGAGTGATGAGGAATCATCCCCAAAAGTGGAGGAGGCAAAGCCATGTACCCCCAAGGCTGGGAGGATCATAGCCACCACTCCCAGGAGGAAATGTAGGGTAGTGGTGTTTGGTGACTCTCTTCTGAGGGAGATGAAGGCACCCATCTTTTGCCCTGACATGGCATCCCAGGAGGCATGCTGCCTGCCAGGGGCCTGTATCTGAGACGTTACGGAGGGATTGTCGAGGATCATCAGACCTTCTGACTACTACCCCATGCTACTCCTCCATGTGGGCACTAATGATACTGCAAGGTATGACCCTCAGCAGATCAGAAGTGACTACAGGGCTCTGGGAGTAAGAGTGAAGGAGTTCGGAGCACAGGTGGTGTTCTCTTTCATCCTTCCGGTCAAGGGTAGGGGCCCAGGCAGAGAAAGATGCATCCTGGAGGTGAATGCCTGGCTGCAAAGATGGTGTGGCCAGGAGGGCTTCGGCTTCCTTGACCACGGCATGCTGTTTCAGGAAGGACTGCTAAGCAGAGATGGGGTCCACCTATCGAGGAAGGGGAAGAGCATATTTGGATACAGACTGGCCAACCTAGTGAGGGGGGCTTTAAACTAGGTTCGAAGGGGGGCAGGTGACCAAAGTCCACAAGTAAGTCAAAAACATGGAGACCTGGGAGAAGGTTTGGAATTTGTGGGGAGCATGGGCTGTTATAGCAGGGATGAAGGAGAGAAGACAGAACTGCAGGGGAAATCAAATCAGTATTTTAGATGTCTGTATACTAATGCAAAAAGTATGGGGAATAAGCAGGAAGAACTCTAAATGCTAGTAAATAAACATAACTATGACATAGTTGGTATCACAGAGACCTGGTGGGATAATACACATGACTAGAATATTGGTATAGAAGGGTACAGATTGCTCAGGAAAGACCAGCAGGGAAAAACGTGAGGAGGTGTTGCCTTATATATTAAAAATGTATACACTTGGACTGAGATTGACTGAGTAGACTTCAACTACCCAGACATCTGTTGGGAAAATAACACAGCAAGGCACAGATTATCCAGCATGTTCTTGGAATTGTATTGGAGACACTTTTTTTATTTCAGAAGGTGGAGAAAGCTACTAGGGGAGAGGCTGTTCTAGATTTGATTTTGACAAATAGGGAGGAACTGGTTGAGAATTTCAAAGTGGAAGACAGCTTGGGTGAAAGTCATCATGAAAGGATAGAGTTGATGATTCTAAGGAATGGTAGGAGGGAGAACAGCAAAATAAAGACAATGGATTTCAAGAAGGCAGACTTTAGCAAACTCAGGGAGTTGGTAGGTAAGACCCTATGGGAAGCAAGTCTAAAGGGAAAAGCAATAGAAGACATTTGGCCATTTTTGAAAGAGACATTATTAAGGGCACAAGAGGAAACTATCCCACTGCGTAGGAAAGATAGGAAGTATGGCAAGAGACCACCCTGGTTTAACCAGGAGATCTTCAGCGATCTCACTCACTGTCACTGATTGGTCCATCAGCCCTCACAGAGAGAGCACCGATCACAACACATCAGATGTGTTGTTCTAGCCAGTCCTCCAACTACCCGCTGGCCAAGCTGTCAGTAGCACTGGACACCCTACTGACATAGCGCACAGCAGCCTAGAACTCCTGAGCAATCCACCAACCGCAGCCTCCCAGACAGCTGGGATTACAGGTGCGCGACCCCACACCAGGCCCTTCGGTGATCTAAAAATCAAAAAGTGGAAAGTAGGTCAAATTACAAAGGATGAATATAAACAAATAACACAAATATGTAGGGACAAAATTAGAAAGGCCACGGCACCAAACAAGATCAAACTAGCCAGAGACATAAAGGGTAACAAGAAAACATTTTACAAATATATTAGAAGCAAGAGGAAGACCAAAGACAGGGTAGGCCCATTACTCAATGTGGGGGGCAAAATAATAACAGAAAATGTGGAAATGGCAGAGGTGACTTCGTTATTTCTTAATGACTTCCTTGTTTCGGTTTTCACCAAGAAGGTTGGTGGTGATTGGACGTCTCACGTACTGAATGCCAATGAAAATGAGGTAGGAACAGAAGCGGCTAAAATAGGGAACGAACAAGTTAAAAATTACTTGGACAAGTTAGATGTCTTCAAGTCACTAGGGCCTGATGAAATGCATCCTAGAATACTCAAGGAGCTGACTGAGGAGATATCTGAACCATTAGGGACTATCTTTGAGAAGTCATAGAAGATGGGAGAGATTCCAGAAGACTGGAAAAGGGCAAATATAGTGCCCATCTATAAAAAGGGAAATAAGGACAACCCAGGAAATTACAGACCAGTCAGCTTAACTTCTGTACCCAGAAAGATAATGGAGCAAATAATTAAGCAATCAGTTTGCAAACATCTAAAATATAATAAGGTGATAAGTAACAGTCAGCATGGATTTGTCAAGACCAAATTGTGTCAAACCAACCTGATAGCTTTCTTTGAGAGGGTAACAAGCCTTGTGGGTAGAGGGGAAGCAGTAGACATGGTATATCTTGACTTTACTACAGTTTTTGATACTGTCTCGCATGACGTTCTCATAAACAAAGTAGAGAAATGTAACCGAGATGGAGCTACTATAAGGTGGGTGCATAACTGGTTGAAAAACTGTTCCCAGAGAGTAATCATCAGTGGTTCACAGTCATGCTGGAAGGGCATAACAAGTGGGGTCCCACAGGGATCAGTTCTGGTCCGGTTCTGTTCAATATCTTCATCAGTGATTTAGATAATGGCATAGAGAGTACACTTAAAAAAAATAAATAGTGGGTGCTTAGCACCCCCCAGCAGCCAGCTCCTCCCTCTCCCCATACCACTGCCTCCCGCCTGCTGGCGGCCCCGCCAATCAACTCCTTCCCTTCCCTCCCAGCCTCTCCTGCCCGTCATGATCAGCTGTTCCCTGGCATGCAGGAGGCACTGGGGGGAGAGAGAGGGGCGGGGATGGGGCATGCTCAGGAGAGGGGGTGGAACTGGGCAGGAAGAGGCAGGATGGGGACAGGAAGAGGTGGAGCAGAACCTTGGGGGAAGGGGTGGAGTGGGAGTTGAGCACCCCTGGGGAAAGGAAGAAGGCAGCACCTGTGCTTGCCAGTTATCCAGGCCTTTGTCACCTCAAGACTGCAATGTGCTTTACATGGAGCCACATGTTGCTACAGCAGAATGGGGCTACACTGAAATGGAATTTCATAATAGGAGCACGTAATGTTACCCGAAATTGGGTCAACTAGTAAGCGTACGGAGGACTAATGACCCACCAGAGTTTGGCAGAAAGCTGCACGTTTATTATACTGATAGCTGAGCTCAAAAGAATGGGGGATGGGGTGGGATCACACTCACACTCGCATACTCACGTTCCCAGGACAGGCATGGCACTGGAGATGTCAGGGTCCTTCAAGGTAAGTGTCCCACAGCGCAGCGATGGACGGTGTAATGAAGGTCAGTCTTCCCGAGGCACAATGGAATGCAACGCAGCGAACCACTGGCCAGGCAGTCCGGGCGAAGGACCTTCACGAGAGGTACAAGCTTGTGAGTGCACTCCTGAGCACATGGCCCCTTCCCCTTTTAAGGACCTGCTCCTCAGGGCCTGCGACTAGAGATGACTTGGCTGCATCTGGTTGGTCACACTCCATCTCGGGCAGGGTCCATCATTGGGTGTGTGAGCGCAGCCTAATCAGAGTTCCAGACACCTTGTCTACCTGGGAGCTCTTCTGATCTTCCAGCTGTTTAGCAGTCCATTCATCTCACAAGCATTCCAGGAGGGAGGGGGAAAGCCACTTCACAGGTATTCAAAGAGGGAGAGGAGACAAAAGTGGGGGGAAGTGAAACAGACCTCTTGAGCATACAGGTTATACAGCATACAGATCACTGCTGCTCCTACAACACATTACACCAGTGCTGTGGGATTTGCACTGACTGCCAGTAAGTTTCCAGCTGGAATTGAAGGTATTAATTATTACCTGTAAAGCCCTAAATTGTTTATGACCTGGTTATCATAGGGTATGTCTACACTGCAATTAAAAACTCATGGCGGGCCCGTGGAAGCTGACTCGGGCTTGCGGGGCTTGTGCTGTGGGGTTATATAATTGTGGCGTAGAGGTTTGGGCTCAGGTTGCAGCCCAAGTTTTGGGACCCTCCCACCTCACAAGTTCCTAGAGCCTAGGCTCCAGCCATGGGTCTCTAAATGCGGTGTAGGCAAAATGCAATTACTTTAGTTGGCGTTTTCTCAGAACACAAAGTTTAACAGCCCTACCCTACAATAGCTGCCGTGAGATGTTTAATGATCACCAATGATCAGTGTGTTGGTTTTATGTTTCATCTGAAAGCATTTGCCGCAGAATAGCATCCCAAATGTTGTCATATGACAACAGCAAAGAATCACCGAAACAGCACTTATTTCTAGTGCCATGTAAGGTCATGTATTAAAATAAGGAGAACAATATTACCACTATAGTGAATTTCTCTCTCTCTTTCTGTTTCACTGTAGCTGTTCTGCCTAGAATCTTCCCCCATTCCCATTCTGCCTGGTTTCTAGCTACAAATTTAAAGGAACAACCACATATTCTCATGAGCATCAGGCTTACTTGTGATCTAATGGAATCAAAGCACAGGTAATTATAACTTTAGGAAGTTAAAAATAAATCAGTGATAATTGAATAAATGTTTTTTTTAATAGTTATCACCGTATATGCAGAGAGAGAGTGATCCTAACATCCGTACTTTTTCTTATTCACAATGACTGCATGAAAACAGGAAAATTGCATGAAAGACCTGAAGTGGAATTTTCCTTATGTCCCAATTCTGCCTGTGAACTTCCACTGGAAGAAATGGACAGTTTTGATTGTGTTCTCTAAGTATGTAATATACAATTCATTATTGTGTCATGCATCCTATGATTGTGAGTTACTCTTTATTACTCATTGTTATATCAGGGAATGCTTCTCTCGTGCGCACATCTGGTTTTATGTAGTTCCTAACAACAGAAAAAAAAAGCAGAGAACATATTGTATGACATCTCTTTGTTGCCATATTCCTTTTCTTACCCTTTATGGGGTACTTATTTTTGTTTGGGGCCATAGTATATTTTTGGAGCAAATCTTTATTTTAATGTGATAAAATTGATGATAGATGATATAATGCTTGAAACAAATTAGTTCATCATTAACATCACTGTAAAATAAATTGAAAAACTAGTCTCTTGGAAGAGACATGCTTATCTTGGTAGTTAACTGCTTTCAGAGACATACATATGGGGTGTCAAATTAGTCCAACTTCTATTCTCAACAACTTCTTTTACCCCTGGGGTTTGGCCAGCATAATTAACTGGCGATTTTATCTTTCAGTGGGAGAGGTCAGCTGAGATCAGAACCTGAAACATGCTATAAAATTGTTGCTCACAGTAGGATACAAAGAACAAGCCTTGAAGACTGATGCAGTTTTGTACCAAAATGGGGAAGTTTATGCTTATTATTGGATTCACTTGGATGCTGTGTGTCCTGGGGTGGGAGGAGAACATGGGAGGGAGCAGCTCTCAGAAACCTCATGACAGTCCTGGAGGGTGCGTACATTTGTATATTTTGGGCAATATTGCCACACCCAAGCATTCAAAAATCAGGACTCGGTACCCCCCAAATCATGAGGTTTTTTTAAAAAATGATAGATTTTTAGTTTATTTTTATTTCCCTTCTGGTCTCTGAGCCTTTAGGGTGCACTGATTCCTGTTTTCAAGCTGTTCTCTGCAACCATGGGTATGTCTACACTGCAACTGGAAGCGAGCCCCTCGGTACAGGGAGACAGACTTGTCCTAGCATTCAAACAGTAGCTGTGTGGACATTGCAGCACCAGCAGAGGCTGGGGCTAGACACCTGAGATCAGATCCAGGGGGTTCAGGTGGGTCTGGGTCTGAGCTTGGGTGGCTAGTCCAAGCCTCTACCAGTGTGGCAACATCCACAGTGGGGCTCCTGCACACACTATCCACACAGCTGTCCTCATTATGTTAGCACAAGCCCTGCTAGCGAGAGGCTGTTGACCCGGACTGGGAAGCTTACTCCCAGCCACAGTCTAAACATACCCCACGAGGGGTAGAAACTGATTTTTGAGAGAGAGAGTGTGAATGAATGAATGAATGAATGAGAGATTGTTGATTCCAGAAGTTGGTCCTTTAAGAAAACCCCCAAATATTGTAAGACTGGGAATTGAACATGCAAGAGCTAGCAACACTGTTGGAGAAGGGTGACTTTCATAAAGTGAAAAATGATAGTTCTGTTTCTTACAGCTCTACCAGGAAGGCATGCTCCGGACCCTTGAGGAACTTGGGGATTCTTCTGAGTGAGACACATTTCCTCTACCGTAATGTATGTGGGGAATAAAAATAGGCTTGAGCTTTCAAGTGTGGGCCTAATTCCAAATTTAAGGGGTTTCTGGGATGCCTAGCCTTGGTTTGGACTGATCTCTAGCTGAAAACTTGAAAACAAACACCCACACACACCACCGCTACATCCCACCCCAGGAGTCTCCCCTCTGCTCAAGAATTATTGCACTATCCCATTAAAGCATGATGGTCTGTAAGTCCATGCTTATTTAGTTCAAAAATACCTTCAGTTGTCAGAAGTTTACAACATGGAACATGTAAGAAAAACCATGATTTTGTTCACTACTTGGGGTTTATTTATGTAAGAGGCACAGAAAACTGGAGCCTATTCGCATCCACACTGTGGAGACATGACAGCAGTATTTTGCTCTTACACTGTAGAAATTGTTTATTGTAACTTCTCTCCTAAAATTCCCCTAATCACAAATTTTAATAGATAAATCAGATTGGATTTTCTATAATTCAGGAAAATGAAAGCGATGCAAAATGAAACATCCAAACTTTTGCAAGGAACTTAATTATTGCAACTCAGTTTAATTTAGCTTAAAAGCAGCAGCCTTGAGAGAGTGCTGAAACTGGTGCAGAAAGCAGCAGCTCACCTTCTGCACGTCCGCTATGAAGGAGGAGAAAGAGATCTGTACATGGCCTTGGAACAGGTTTGTGCGTTGTGTTTCTGTCTGTTGACCTCAGCCTGAGTTTTCTGCCACCTGTACTCTAGTTTCAGTTTCCCTCTCTCTCCATTTGACATTTGTTATCTGAGAACCATGAAGGTCTGTGTGAGCCACTAGAAGGAAGGGGCTGTTTGGGAGCCATGGTGGGGGCAACCACATTGTTGTAAAGACTTACCAGCTCTGCATCCCCTTATTCTGTTGGCCAGTTATGGCTGCCATGGAATATGTTTTTTCAATCTTTAAATCCATGAGCTTTCGGGATCTTCCTGGAGACAAGGAGAGTCCTGACAATTGCTTGCCTGAAGTGGCCGTCCAGACTCATGCCTGGTTAATGATGTTTTCTCTCTCCACATTTATTCCAAGGATCAGGTCCAAAGTGTGCCTGGCTACACCGGATGGTCTGAAAATCGCCAGTGAGAGTCTAGGATGAAAAATAAAAAGGAGCTGAAAGCTCTACTTGCCGGCCTAGATCTGTAGGTTTCCTCACCCCTC
The DNA here is from genome assembly GCA_037349315.1 of Chelydra serpentina. NCBI lineage: Eukaryota > Metazoa > Chordata > Testudines > Chelydridae > Chelydra > Chelydra serpentina. The sequence goes on from JBAIAC010000010.1 coordinate 56,163,732, forward strand.
CACTTGCAGGTGCAAAGAGGTGAAATGGGGCCATTTTAAGTCATTTTTATGCAGCTTAATAAAGTGACAATGTTCTGATATTGCACTTACTGGTGGAAGTGATGTCAGCTGAAGTCAACAGTGACAGCAAGGTGTGAGCACTTTTGAAAATCAGGTCACTTGTTCGGGAACCTAACTGCGGGCTTCACCTTTTAATGTTAGGCTATTGTTCTGTGAAACGTAGCCTAAAGTTTTCAGTGCTTAGATATTATGGTGATAAGCCTTGTACGCTGATAAAATGCGTAGATAGAACGATAGATATTGTATCTTTGAACATGAATTTTATTCGGAACCGCAGAGAGGAAAATGAATGTCTAAACTGAATGTCAATTACCATCAAGTAGTGAGTTATTCCAAATGACGCATGACTAACTTTTGGCGAAGCCTCTGTGCTATTCAGGTTTGTGGTTTCATCAGTATTAGTTATCAGTAATGCAAAAAAGCAGAAGTGTTTGTTTAAAATAAGTCTCCCCTCCTGTTGTTTTGTCAGTGGGAAGCAAACTCTGGCTGACACAAGCAATGAATCATATTTTATTTAAGAGAGTAATACAGACACACCACTTCCCCCACACACACACACACACGCACACCTCGCCTGGAAAAATAATGTTTCTTTATAGTGCTAAACAGCAGTAACTGGTCAGATGTAGAGTGCTGGCCGTTATCATGCAAGTTGTAACTGAAAATCTAAAACTGTGTCATCAAAACCTAATAATGAAACTACAGGCTCAGACAACTGATGAAGCAGAAATGGTAGGTGTTAACTTCTAGTAAATGCTACACATTGACATTAGGCCAATTCCTGCTCTCCTTACTCACATGAGTAATCTCATTCAAATCAATTTGCTTTGCTTCTGCAAGTAAGTTATCAGGATTTGATTCTTTGTCATATCTCTGCATATTTTCTAACCTGAAAGGAGCTGGAATATATTCAGTTAATATCTGAGTGTCCTGAATTATTTTCCATCAGTTCTCAAAATAATTTTTGATTTCATTATCACCTCAGTTCCAGTTCACACATCTGTTCATCTTTTTTCCCCAGTGGCACAATGGTTTTTGGTTCACATCAGATGAAGTGCTAAAAATTGATGCTTTTAGGCAATTACGTAGCATACCACCATTGAAATTTGAAAAATACATATTTTGAAATAAATACAATTGAAATGTTTTAAATGGACATAAACTTAAATAACACAGTGTTATTTCCTAACCATTAAATTTAGATAGCAATACTATACATAATCATAAGCAAATATTTATTATGTTTCACACATGTTCAGTTAAGTCCTCTCCAGGGGCACATCCCAAACAACCATTCATGTCATTTCTGTTCTACATTTCAGGATGCAATTTTTTAAAAAGATGGTGCAGGAATTGCAACATTACGGGCCTGCTTATTTCAATCTTTTCCTGCCCCCCTTTTTCACACTCCCCCTGCTGCAGCTTCACTCTTCCTGCCTCCCATGATCCTCTCCGTCCTCCTTTTCCTCTATCTTTTCCCCTTACCCTTCCTTCTTGACTCCTGAATAATTGCTCTTCTCAGCCTTCCTTTTCCTGTTCCCATACTCCTGTTAACTCATCTTGTCCCTTCACCCCATTCCCCACTGTGTATTCCCATTAATCAGCTGGTGTAAATCAGCATCCTTGCATTACTTCAGTGGAGCTATGTCAGCTGAAAAGCAGGACAATAACAATTTAAAATAATAAAACAAACAGGATTTTTAAAATGCAGAAACGCAGTAATGTGGCCGCTTCCACCTATCAGTCTGATCACTCTGCTTGTATATTTTATCCTCTCTGCTTGTATATTATATCCCTCATCCAACCCTTCACCTGCTTTGTCTATTTGGATTGTAAGGCCTTCAAGTTGGGGATGGCCTCTCACTGCATGTGCACAAAGGGGACGCCATCTTGATTGGAGCCTCTAGGCACCATTGTAATGCAAACAATAATATACAATAATATAATAGGATAACTGTGTCTAATGACTGGGAATCAAGCAACTGTCAATCAGTAAAATGTCTAAGCCCCTCTGGCTCTCTCTCATGGCTCTTACCAGCTTTAAAGACACCCCACTGTCAGCCCTTTTGCACATGCGCATTACCTACTGATTGCAGACTGGCTTTCTCTTGTTGTTAGAAAAACAATGGCCTAAATCCACCGCTACATTGTTTTCTTTCTGTGGGATGATCAAAAGGATAGAAACAAATGAACACAGCACTTCAAAACAAGTTTCTGCAGCTATACGACTGAGGTCGTAGGCAATGGGTAAAGTATAATAAAGTTAGTGAAAGTGAAAAATGAGTAGTAGGGAAAATAAAACCTTGAGAAGCTTGAAAAGCTCTGTCAGTTGATGAAAAAGTGTTTCAGTTCCATGACTAGTCCCTTCTGATTTCTTATTAACGCAGTGACAGGTCTCATCAACAAGGTTTATGCGAGCTGCTTTCATATTGATTTTACTCTGTAACACTATGGCACCTTGGTTTTAGGATACAGCACTGGATATATCACAATCTCTCCTCTGGGAACAATTGCAAAAAGAGTGGTGGATCCAAGTGTTTTGGAAAAGCCCAAGGCATTGTGTTGCTGTCATGCAAACCTGACTACATTATCATTATTATCATAGATTGACATCTTTCATTGCCTTTCTGTTTTTGCAAAACAAAGGAGCCCAGCTGAGACTGAAACAAAGGAGAATACAGGGAAAAGGAGAGAATATGTCAGGCAAGAATAGTTTGGAAAGGGCCAAAAGTGGAAAAGGAAGTCTAATTCTGTCTTAGTCCGGGGGAAAAAAAAGTTTGAGAAATGTAAACAAATCAGGAAATCCTGGCACTTACTCCAGTTCCGATTTGGCAAAACACACCAGCCCTTTCCCTGTGTGTGAGCTGCTGTTTGTGAATGAAACCCAGATTAAGTTATTCATTGAGCCCTGCCTGTCCCACAGTTTCCAGGTTTCCTTTTTGCCTATGGCACAGCTTAAACCTTAAAATAATAATAATAAAAAAAAACATATGCGTGTTATTAACTCTCCATATTCAAATGGAAATACAATGCTATCATAAATCTCCCTTTTTTTTCCCTAATGTAAATTCCTTTCTCCAGCATGAAGCTGCAGGAAAGCCATTGTATCTGAGTAATCTAAACTTGAAAGAGAATTTTTGTTAAAGTAGTTATGATAGGGGAAACATGTTTTTCACTGAGTCAAAAGATTAAAGTTGATCATAAAAAAGGGTGGCGGGGTTTGGGGAGAATTACTGGTTGCTCAAGTAATATTAGATACAGGACTTCAAGAACAAATTAAGGAGCACAAAAAGAAAGATTTCTGCAGATAAGTAAACTCTGTTCCGATAGTATCACATAAAAGATGCCTGTTTATCATACATTTTAATCTCCCCCTGCTCAACTAGTCCAATTAGACAATGAGAGTATAAACTCCAATAAAGACAACAAATCTTTTATAGACTTTAACATCTACACCTTGTGCCTGTCCCTCCCCTTTGCCGTTCTCTTCCCTCTGTCACAATTTGTGGATTTTCCTTCTTCCTCTTCTAATGAGATTCCAGTTTTAAATGGGTGTCTATGTAACATTTCTTTATCCTTTTAGATTCTTACAGAAACATTAAACAGGTTGCCACATTTCCCTTTTTTCTGATCCCACCTCCCCCCCAAAAAATAGTTCTGGTTCATTAATGACGTTAAAATGTATTTGCTGAAAACTGCTGTTCTTAGGTTAAACTTGATTTTGCTGTGCAGTAATACCAGCAAAGTCAGGAGCCAAACTGAGGGCCTGCTCAGGAACTCCTAAAGGGTAAATGGAACGTATTATATAACTCTATGTGGCCAAAAAAAAACCATTTATTGGTTCTGGAGAGTGAACTATCAACCGGTGGACAAACACCAGAGTGGACTTAGGTCCAGGTCCTCAGTGGTACTTTGGCACATAATGCCCATTGTTTTGGGTGTTAGGCATCTAAAAACCTTTGAAGATCTTGGCCCTAGTCTCTTATGGGCCTAATAATCTAACTTCCATTAAAGGCATCCATACACAGTGAATTGTAAGGTCAGGGCAAAGACACCAGACAGACTCCCATTGACTTTAACTATGTCAGTCCCTAACTGGGCCCCTCATCTGATAGATGAACTCACTAGACCAATTTCAGTCATGTTGTAAGTGAGCACAAATCTAATGATTCAATGGAGTTGTGCCCTCTTACAAAAGTACTGAATTTGGATCACGGTGTTCCTATGGCCTGTGTGCTACTGCAGTCAACAGTGAGACCCCCTGTGATGCACAAGCAGCAGCTCTAAACCATGAAAACTTCCCCTAACTGAACTGCTGGGCCATTTCTTGTTTCCAGCAGGAGCTGTTGGTTACCTATTTCACCTGTGTGCGAGAGAGACACAAAGAGGAAAAGGGTAAAATTTTCAAAAGTGTCTAAGCCCAGGTCTACACTAACCCCCCCTGTCGAACTAAGATACGCAACTTCAGCTACGTTAATAACGTAGCTGAAGTCGAAGTACCTTAGTTCGAACTTACCTGTGGTCCAGACGCGGCGCGCAGGCTCCCCCGTCGACTCCGCCTACTCCGCTCGTCGAGCTGGATTACCAGCGTCGACGACGGAGCACTTCCTGGTTCGATTTATCGCGTCTTGACAAGACGCGATAAATCGAACCCAGAACATCGATCCCGCGCCTCTGACGCGAGAGGTAAGTATAGACATACCCTAAGACTATGTCTATCCTACAGACCTTACACAGGCACAGCTATACCACTGCAGCTGTGCCACCATTAGGTCTCCCATGTAGCCACTCTATGCCAACAGGAGAGAGCTCTCCTGTTGGCAAAATTAAACCACCCGCAAGGAGCTGCAGTCACCATGTCATCAGCCAAACCTCTCCCGCCAACGTAGTACTGTCCATACCGGCAGTTTTGTCAGTGAAACTTATGTTGGCCAGGGGTGTGTTTTTTCACACCCCTGACTGACAAAAATGTTGCCAATATAAGTGCTAATGTAGAGAGAGGCTCCTAAGTAATTTAGGCTAAGTCCCATTTTCAAAAGTAACTCAGGCATTTAGCTTAGTTACTTTTGAAAGTTTTACCCAAAATTACTATTTTCTGTAGCTGTCCAAAAAGTGGGCATGTTTAGTCTTAATACAAGAAGATCGAAGAGGGATCTGATAAGTCTTCAAATATATTAAGACCTGTTATGAAGATGGTGATCAATTGTTCTCCATGCCCACTGAAAATAGGATAAGAAGTATTCAGATCAAGGGAGAGTTGGCTTAGATATTAAGAAAACTTTCTAACTATAAGGGCAGTTAAGCTCTGGAATTGGCTTCTAAGGGAGGTTGTGGAGTCCCTCTTGTTGGACGCTTTTAAGACAAACACCTGTCAGGGATTGTCTATATGTTACTTGGTCCTGCATGGAGGACTGAACTTGATGACCTCTTGAGGTCCCTTCCAGCCCTACATTTCTATGATTCTATAAAGCTTTTCCAAATTTGGAGTCTTAGGGAAAAAATTTTTTAACAAAACTTAGTTTTGACCCCCAAAAGATTTTTAATATTTTTAAGAGACTAGAAAATTTTGAAACTTCAATATTTTTCACAATTTAAAAAAGCATTAATTTTTTAAAATCCTATTGTGTGTTTACCATTTCCTCCTGAAAAGCATGGCTATTACAATCATTTTTAATTAACAGGACAGTCCATAGAATGAGATCACTCATTTTCTCGATGAGTGGTAAACTGGTGGATCCAATCACCACATTGGAACAAACAATCAGCCAAACTAAACAGAACCCTGAGGGAAGGGGCCAGTTCCATTTCTAGCCCCTTCCCTCAGGGTTCTGTTTAGTCTCCAAAAGAAAAGGAAATGTAGAACAATAATAAAAGCAATAGCCCTGTTCTTGGCTGAGATTGTGGGGCCCTCTGGCAACCTAAAGGTCTGGAATTCCCTACCGTAGGGCGGGGGTCCACCAAGTCTGCTTGTCTTCTTGCCAGCGATCTGTTGCAAGAATGTACTCTCAATTGTCTCCTGGTTCCCCACCCCTTCAAGGAGCGGGGCCCTCCTTTAAGTCCTCTAGACAGGAATCAGACCCAATCATTAATTGCTGTTCCACTGGGTCAGTTGATTCCAAGCACCCACTTGCTCAGCTTCCTTCCAGAACGGGTCCGGCTGCCCTGTTACACTACTATTGTGACAAAGTTCTGTAGGGGCTGGGCTAGAATTTTATAAATAATGTCTTTACTATTTGAAAGTCACCTGGACTTAGCAGCTCACAGTGTTCAAACCAATAGCCAATTACTCCTTTGCTTACCCACATGTACAGTGCCATTTAACTCAATGGAACAATCAGAGTGAGGAAGGTCAGCAGAATTTGACCCCAACAATCACAGTTTTGCCTCCCGCCCCAACCCCCCGCCTGTGAACTCCTAGTACATTTCATTGTTATTAGATACTATGGACAGGCTCCTGCTCCCATTTAAGTCAATGGGAGTTTTCCCATTCACTTCAATGGCAACAGGATTGAGCCTTGTCTCATGAACGGAAAATATTAACTGAATTTCTGCCTTTGAAAGAGATATTTGTAGAACCTGTAGAAATGTGAATAAAATGTAGATAAATTCAAGAGGCTATGGATTAAGTCTGACAGCTAATAAAGCTATAAAAAATCATCACCTCTTGTTCCTTCATCAGCCCTGTTCTGCTACATGATACAATACAGAGAGAGGTGAAGTTACCGCTAAGTCTCTGATTCCTTTCTGCTCCACTGAAAGAAGCTTATCCAGCCCCACACGGGTGTCTGAGTGTGTGTGCGTGCTTGCAGGAATGTTTGTAAAAGTTGTACGTGGTACATCTTTGTTCCCCTTTCAAGGAAAAAATGCAGCAGCACTGTTAATTTCAGGCTACATTCTGTAGCCTGCATAGAGTTGTATTCCCCAGCACCGCAAAGAAGGGAAACAGGTGCTTCATCTCCTCTGCATCTGGTTTGGATGACCACAATACTCCGAACACCTGCACTGTGCAACCCAGCCAAGTCATGCCTCCCATTGTATTGCATTGGACTTTCTGCCTGTAGCAATAAAAAGGCATTGTTTATCAGATTTACCAGAGGAACATGGGTTGCGAGGAGGGGGCAGAATAAACAAATCTGGAACAAAACTGATATGAGAGCAAATCAGTACCACGGCTTAAATATTTATAACCATGAAAAGGAATCTTTTGGTGGAGAGAAAGATAGAGAGCATAGTGGGAGTGAGAGGGTCAGTCTTTAAGGCAGATTTCCTATCTGATCTGAGAATGGGTACCCCTTTTAAGAGAATGTTGTTCTTTAGCACCAGGTGTTACATTTTAGGGTATGAAGATTCAGTATTAGGAGTAAAATTCTTTGTCCTAAATCTTAAAGAATATAGATTCATTTTATTTAATTTTTAATTGTTTTCTCCACAGTTGGCAAAACCAGTTACCTGAACCTATAGGCAAATGACATGTTGATAAAACCATGTCAGAACACATTTTAAAGGATGTCTGATTTAAATCTCAATTTTGCAAGTGTAACTTTAAGCTTATGAATAGTACCTTTGAAATCAATGGGACTACTTACATGCCTAAAGTTAAACACATGCTTAAGTACTTTGCTAAACTTGGGCCTTAATAATGAAGACAAAGGACTGGAAATTGACATATCTGGCTCCTCGGCCACAGGTTTACTCTGTGACCTTGAGCAAGTTACTTAATTTATCTGTCATCGTTGTAATTTATTTGTATTATCCTAGCACAAATATAGAACAAAAAGCACCTAGCACCTAGTGGTGTTGATTAATTAATGTTTGCCTAGTGTTTTGAGATCCTCAAATGAAAGGCATTGCAGAAGTGATAAATATTTATCAAGAAATATTATATGAAGTATTTACAACAGTTTTAGCTATAAAACCAAGAAATATCATTCCAATGGTCCTAGTAATGTAACTGAACCAAGTTTTCCATCGAAGAAGTGGCATCCAAATCCACCTGACAAAGGATGTGTTTTTTAATGTTTGTGTTGAGTGCCAACTAGTGTTATTGCTAGGAATAAGACTGAAATTATGCCCTGGTAAAACAAGTGTTAGGAGCTCTATGCCAAGGAATGTAGACAAAGGTAATTTATGGTACAAAGCAAAGGCCTTTGTTGAGGCATATTGAATTGTTGCTATTGTTTTGGCATTGAAATCTATTAAATGGGGTTTATAGATAGTAAAAATAAAGTAGGACAATAAAAATATGTAGTTGTGTGGAAAAAAATAGATCACATTTTGGAAAATTAGTTTAGTAGGAAATAAATGTCCTGAATAGGAGCAATGAACGGTCTGGAGAAGAGGCTTTATCCCACCAGCATGATGAGCAAATAGTTGGCATCAGCGTAACCATTCCAGTTGCAGGGAGTGGAGGACCTGACGATATAACCAGGTAAAGAATATTTGTCAATGCATACGCAAAAAATAGAGCCATTAACTACACAAGAGCTCAAGAACATAAAGGGACACCTGTAAGACAGCATATGGAGCACTGGATTTTGTTAGAGAAACAGCTTTTTTTTTCCCTCTGAAAATCTCCATCTAACTTCACAATTTACTACATCTCACACATAAATGCCATAGTTTAAGATCCACAGCTACCCTTTCAAATGAGTGATGGTATAACACATAAAACTGAAACAGACAAAAGCATACACAATGGAGAAATGAGAATAGTGGAAAATACCATTTTGCTTGCCAAAACCATTGACATACAGCATGCACACGCACTAAGCACTCATACACATACTCACGTGTGCAGTCCCATACACAATCATATACACAAACACACTCATCCATACACATACAACTCCCGCTGTTGCTACTGCTAGTTGAGTTGTACCAGTACAGGAAAATGTTTATGAATTTTCCAGTGCAGCTGCGTCTTTTGAGATTTACCCTGTTTTTACAGTACCTACATATACAAAACCATGATCAATTTCATATTTTGTTAAAGAGCTAGGAGTCTTACTTGCAGACTAACAAGTATGAAGATTAGTCATCACTGAATTTGGCTCCAATCCTGCAAAAAGTTCTCTACTGGTGGAGTGCTAGTTATAGGCAAGCAGGTGTTTTTACATAACCTCCAGGAGCTCACATATTAGGATTGTTTACTTGCACCGGTTTGCAGACTGGCATGACAAGGCTAGGTTTATGGGCTGGTAAATCTGAAAGTAGCTGAACCATCATTTTCCAACAGGTTAAGCAAAGAAAATCTGCACAAAAATTGCTAAATACATTTTGGATTTCGAACAATTATTCAGGGCATTGACTGTTGCTCAAATAATCAGGAAAACACAGATCTTAGTGACGGTCACCTAAAGTTTCCTGGTAATTATTTAATAGATTGAGATGTCCACAGGATCATTTGCAAAATAGGTTGTTAAATACCATTTCCTTGAGGACCATTACAGTCTCTGGAGTTCAAGGGTAGCAAGGGAGCTAATACCATGGCAATGGTATCAAATCTCTCTTTTGATTACATCAGCTTTCCTATAGATCATACTTTATAAATGGCCTGGTGGTGGAGAAAAGCTGCTATATTGATCTGTCCTATCCTTCACCTCATATCAAGGTAGTTAATTTAAAAAAGCATGTTTGTGGGGATAACAGGACTAACACAACTGCCATAAATAATTAATCGCCTTGTCAGAACTCAGTGTCATGTCATAGCATCATTTTTTTTCCCCTACCAAACCCCAGGTTTTTTGTCACGTCACTGTTAAGTCACACATCTTTGACTCATGGGCTCGTCGGAAATTTTTTAATTTATTAATTAATTAAAAACCATTTAACAGTTTGGGATTATTTTTGTGTTATTTCCACATCTCCCTCTAAAGACCTTATTCTCATGGATACTACAATTAGTTATTCTAACATAAACCAAATAGGGTGATATCCTGGCTCCATTGAAGTCAGTGGCAAACCTCCAATTGGCTTTAATGAGGCCAGGATTTTGCCCATAAAATTCAACTTGAAAAAAATGTGCAAATAGGACACAGCAGCATTCTCCATGATCATAAACTCATGCCATATCCTGCCATTCATACTCAGGCAAAAGTGCCTTTGAAATGACTGAGTCAAGTTTGACTAAGAATGACAGGATTATATCCTTAAATTGTTGAAGGTTCATGTGCATAACTGAATAACATTTCCTTTGACATCTAGAAGGATTCTAAAGTTTAAAAAGTGAATCTGAATTTTGTATTTTTCTGAGGTCTGTATCAGAGCCTGCAGTTTTTGCCTTGGGGTCTTGTTTTTAGAAACTCAGACTTTTGGATGTGGGCCAAAACTTTTTCAGCACCTCATCATTATTAACTCAGTGTTTCTGTGAGTGTAAATTTTCCAGTCCTCATTGACTAGACAGACAGGCAAAGCTAAATCAGTCAGGGCATGTCTGACACATCTACTGCTACAAAGGAAGAATAGAGGGAGAGCTTTAAAAATAATATATCAAAGCACAAAGGAACTATAATGAATGCATTCCCCTTATATACTGGTGTCAGAGGATCAGCTACAATGATGCTTAACAAGACTCCATAGGAAGCAACAGTGAAAACAGCAAGTTTAAAGGAGACTGAGTCTGCTATAAAACTAGCACCTCGGTTTACCAGCAGCCATGAGAATTGAAACAAGGATGCTATTCGTCTAAATAGGCTGTTTACCTAGAGTTTTATTAACCAGCCAGGATTTTTCTATATTTATTGTTGCTCTGCAACAGCCTTGTGATTTCTGACTAGAGCATCAAATAAGTGAACTCTAATCCACAAAAAGAGATATTCACCATCCAGTTGTGATTTATTGACTCAGACAGATTTAGTTCAGCATCTGGTTTCTTTTTCACTTCCACATCTTACCCAGACTTCAAGCTTGGTGGGCTGAGGCACAAGGAGGTCAAGTGACTTGGCCAGTCACACAGTGAGTCAGTGGTTTAGGTGGGAATAGCGTCTAGAACGCTTCAGGTTCCCAGTGGTTTGCACTAACCACCAGACCCTACAGTCTACCATTAGGGAGAAGTCTGTATCTCTTAGTAGGGATGATAACAATAGAAATTATTTAAAACATTTAGCATTTAACAGAGAATGACAACATTGATATAGTGTTTTTTAAATCATTCTATTGAATGTAATAGATAATTATATTCTTGCTACAGCCTATTTTAAAGTTATCATTATCAGTTTGGGTGTGATGCAAAGCCAATTGAAGTTAATACAATCCCATTCAAGCCCTCAAATTATGTAGGACTTTTCTATAAGGATCCATGTCTTTACTGAGAAAAATCTCCAGGTCGTGCAGTCTTCGTTGTAGAGATTCCATGTCACCTGTAGAAGTTGCCTCTGATCTTAAGAGTGACCCATGAAACAGGTTTACATAATTATTATTTATTTATTTAAAATGTATATTGCAGGAGCATCTAGAAGCCAACCAGATCAGGATCCCGTTGTGCTAAAAACTATACGAGCATATGAATGACAGTTCATGCCCCAGAGTGTTTATAGCCTAAAAAAGAAGACATGGCAGATGGATGAAACAAAAGGGGCCTGATTTTTATTTACGAATTATAATAAGGTTCCTTTGCACTGTTCTGGGTCATTTACGTATGCACTCATTTCAAGGCCCCTTTTTCTAAGACGAGGAGCATAAAGGGACATGAGTATATATAAGCACCTAGCACCCAGAGCTCAGCCATGGCACTTGCACTATTGTGGATCAGCAAAACAACTCCAGCCCAGCCCAAGGCAATGAAAAGTGGCACATACTAGAGCATCCATATATACTGACTGAATGAGAATCATGACATTAAGGAACAGTTCTTGGAGGACTACTCCTTTTTATTTATTTTTTTCCTATTGTGGATATTCTTTTCACTCCTTGTGCTCGGATAAGATCTGGTGGTTCACCATGGTCTCTAATCTCTATGCAAGGACTGACTGAAACAGAACAGATGATCTTAGATGAGTTTTAAGTATATACCGTGATCTTGCATAATAACTTTGCTATAATTCCTTGATATATGTTGTAATTGTTAATGCCGTTGGTCTTCCTGCTTATCTGAGGTTGCCACACCACTATTTAAGAAAAGATCCCTATTTCATTTCCTGTCTTTGTTTTCACCTATTTCTAGCCCATCTGTGTGCTCTGTGTTCCAGGATTGTCACTCACTGAGATTGGAAATGAAATACAAAAATGCACTCCACACCTTCAAGAATTAAAAGATGGAAGAAAATCTATTAGGTCATATGGCGCAACTCCCTGATGATGCAGGATTGTCCCTACTTACTAGTGTTTGGTCAGATCTAATTCTACATGTCTTAAGGTATGCGCTTTTCACCACTTCTCTTGGAAGATTATTCCGCAGCTTAATAGATCTTACTATTGGGAAATTTTCTTTGATATTCAGCTTAATTTTTCCCTTCTAATCTCATTCCATTATTTCTAGTTTTACCTTGCACTACCTGAAATAATTCTTCCTCTCAAATATGATTTCAAATATTTGTAGTGAAATATCAAAAGCTTTCCTCCTTTAGTAGCTAAACTATACATATTTAACTCTTTTAGTCTTCTCTCATATATCAGTCCATCCAGACTCATAACAATTTTCCTTGTTGTTCTCTGAACTCATTCCAATGTATCAACAACTTTCTAGCAATGAGGTACCTATGCACATATAAAAAGGGAATATTTTTGTGTCATATTTCTGTGTATATTGCCTATAATGGTGTTGGCCTCAGCTGTAGCCATGCTGCCTTGCAAACTCATGCCTAATTTATTGTCCAGAAGAACTGGTCAAAAATGTTAAGCATGTTTTGTGAAAAATTCTGGGGAAAATAAGTTGGGTTTTTTGGTCAATCTATTTTGTGAAAATGTTGTGATTTAATTTCTTTTCAATGAAAACACCCCCTTAAAACAGATTTTTTTAAAAGTTTGTTGTCCTGTTTTGGGTTCTCCCAACCCCCACTGTTCTTCCCCCTCTTTTTTTTTATTTCTCTCCTTTTTTCAGTGGCAAAATGGGGGGAGGGGAGGAAAAAATATAGAAAGGGTAAAATTAACCATTTTTGCCATCCTTCTACCCCTCAGGCCCACAGCCTTGATGGCATCCTTGATTTGTCTCCTCCCTCCCTCCCCCTCCCCCCCGCATTTGATGCAGCTGTAAAGGCCAGACAATTTATCCTTTACAGAATTTCCAAAATCCATCTATTCCTCTCAATTTTCATTGTGAATATCCTGATACAGGCCCAGGCTATTTCTCATGTCAGTTATTGCAACTGAGTGGTCCTCTTTGACCTAGAGGTCCTCTTTGACCTTCCAGACATCTTGGCCTACTTCGATCCATCCAAAATACAGCCATCAAGATCACCTACTTTCATTTGTGAAAATTTTCTACCATTCCCAGTAATCAGCACCCACTCTCATGTTTTTGAACTGAAATATAAGAAAATATTAATTTTGGCATGCTCTAGTCAATAAATGTATTTGAGTAATTTATATATTAAAACTGCACAAACAAAAATTATCTAACCACATTATCCTTTTCTGCAACCTGCCTCATAATCACGGCCTTCAACTGGTACCTGCTTGCTATATGAATGAATTTGTCAAATCCCAAAAACTAAGCAGGGTTGGACTATGTTGGTCATGGGCTGGTAGACTTCCAAAGAATGCCTAAGTCAACGGTAGTCAACAGGTGGACAACAGGCCAAATCCGGACCACCAGCTGTTTTTGAACAGCCCCCAAAATCTTTTTATGTACTTATTATTACTATTTATTATTTATTGTTATTTTTTATTATTTTCTCTGGAGTCTGGACCTTAACTATACCTTGACCAAGAACTGTGGACCTTGACAAAAAAAATAATTGACTACCCCTGGCCTAAGTGCTACCAGAAATTGTGCTGAGGACACTGTTCCCTTTAAACTGGACTCATCTGATATCCCGATAAAGGACATTGTTCTGCTGGAATTGACAAAATTCTGACTACTGGGGGCTATTAAAGTTCCCAGGGCCCTTTGTGCAAAATATAGATATTAACCCCATGACCTGAACAAATTCTAACTTTAAGCTGTGGAAATTTCTCTTCCTTCTTTCTTACTCTCTTTTTTTTACCTCCTTCCCTCCTACCCCTCACGTCAATTATTAAAAAAGAAGAAAAATATCCCAATGCCTACAATACACACACAAAAAAAGCTAGGCCAATTCTTTATCATATCATTTGCTTGCCTATTGTATCCTTATCTCCTACATTTCATCTGTTTATGTCTTTAGATTGTAAGCCCTTCAGAGCAAGGATGGTCTCTTTTCTCTATTTGTATGGGGTCTAGCACAATGAGGCCTCAGTCTCAATTGGGACCTTTTGATGTACCAATATATTTACTACTACTACAGCTACTACTAATAATTATTAATGATAAGTAACTATATTCCATACCTAGACATTCCTCTTGGAGTCTTCATTAGATATGGTATTATTCACTTCCTGCTTTAAACTGCACTGCTGTGTACAGTAAAACAACTGCTGTGTTATACCCCAGAAGTGGAGGTATTTCAGTAATGAGTAAAGTGATCTATTTGTAGCTAATAAAGTGCTTTGGGATCCTTTGGAATGAAAGGAGATATACAAGTATAAAATGATGTTAATTTTATCAGTGAAACGGGTGCTAGTGTCCAGTGGTGCGATGTATGTAAACTATTGCTGAGTGCTTCACAGTTGCTAGCTTTGTCAGAACATCAAATGTATTACCAGTGTGTCACTCTTTGAAGTATTGTGATATACTGATGGCCTGATTCTTCATTGCCGTGCAACTTGTGTAGCCATTGACACCAGTGCAAAGTGAATGTAAGACATGATTATTCTAAAAGAGCAGCATTGCACCAATGTAAATGACTACACAAGGTGCAGGCAACAGAGGAGTATGCAACGCGTGATATAAAACCAAAATCAGCTCTTTCTAAGGCACTTCTAGAATGGTGTCAAATAAGAAGCCCAACTGATAAAGGTGAAATGCTTTTTTCTGGTGCTCTCTCCCCTGCCTGAGACAGAAATGTGCATTGCCACCATTGAGCAGTCACTCTAAACAAATAGTTTCTGCATGGTGACTACTGGGACTAGAATGGGCTAGTGGTGGTAGGTTTGGGGGTGGTCTGGTTGGTGGCCCTTTACTCCACCTGCAAACAAAGGAATATCACTCAAGAAATAAGTGAGTTTGTTTTTCAGTTTATACATTAGAAAGTCAGGAGCTGAAATTAATATTTTAAAACATGACAAAATAAACTCTACAGATATGTAGTGATGTTCTTTAAAAACTACAGATTTCAAAAACACATATTTGTGAGAATTGTAACCCAGTGCCAAGAAACGTCCAGTGTTCAAAAATGTCCGTTTCTAAACAAACGACTTCATCCCTTTTTTAGAACTACAAAGTGAAACTTGTCCCTAAATGATATTTTTGAAAACAACTGTGAACCATAATGTTTCACATACTTTAGATTTGGCATAGTTCTGTCAGGGAATTAGAATTCAGATCTAGCACTAGGGATATCTCTTTTTCTGACCGCCTACTGAAGAGCTTTTTCTTGAACTATTGAAATCAAGGCTGATATAATTCTAGAACTGCTCTGAGGTTTAGCAGTGTAACTAGGGCTTTGACAACATTAGGAAAGGGAGCAGCGGCTTCCAAACATTATTGTATCTGATGACTCATCTCAGTGAGCGCCAACATCTAGGCAGGTATTTACCCTGTGTGACAAAGTTCATCCTCTACCTCAGTGGGTCCTGCGTTTCCTGGCAGATTTGTGCTAGCCTCAGAGGCTCACTGTGACCCTCCTTGTAGCCCTTCTCTCTCTGGAGGCAAGGTCACAGCCTACTGAGCCATTTCCATCATAAGCCAGCGAGGGAGGTGAGGAGAAGCTATCCTCCCTTGCACAGTCTTGGTGATTAATTGGTGGGGAGGTAAAAGGGGGGAGCCCGGGCCCACCCTCTACTCCAGGCTCCAGCCCAGGGACCCTAATAGTATCAGCTACGGTAGCTGACCTTTTAAAAAAACAGGACACGTACAATTCCCTGGGCTACTTCCCCACAGCAGCCCCACTTCTTTAAACTCCACTTCACCCTTACCTCAGGGCCTCCTTCCTTGCCTAATATGGTGTATACAGCTCAATCTCTCCAGCAACGCAACTTTCCTCTCACAGCTCCTGACATGCGCATCTCACTGACTCACTGGGAGGCTTTTAACTAGTTTCAGCCAGCCCCTGATTGGCTGCAGGTGTCTCAATCAACCTCCCTGCCTTCTGGAAAGTTCTTGATTGGCCCCAGGTGTCTTAATTGACCTGGAGCAGCTTCCATTTACTTATCCTGGTACCATGGATTTGTTTAGTCTGGGGCTAATATTGCTATCTCCCACTACTTTCCTATAGTCCGCCCACTTCCCAGATCCCAATAGGACTACTTTCCTATAGCCATCTGGCCTTGCCCCGTCACACCTGTTATCCAGTGACTAACTGACCATTGAAATCCTGTTATGAAAAACAGGTGATCCAAGTGTAACAGCACCAAGTTTCACAACATTATGGATACATCTACCTTAGAAAAGGCACGGTGTATCAATCACAACTCCCCAAATACCTTCCTCAATGATGGCTGAACGATGGTTGAACACAGTCTGGCCACTAGGTCCAATTAAACTACATTCAACACCCTTGACAGATTCATGGCCAACCAGATGGAACAAATAGTTGAACACATTTTCCGTTGGCCTAATTCTAACTCCAATGGAACCTGGAATTGATCCGCTAAAATGTGTTCAACCTAGCCAAAATCTAGCAGCCAAATATATAACCACTATGGAGTGGGCCTTCAGAAACACTGACACTTGTTGCTGTCCATAATTGTAAATTTTAATGCAAACCCAAGTGTGAAACTTTATTTTGTTAAATTAGGCCTGATGTTTCTTTCCAAGGATGACGTGGCCAATCACCTTGCTTGGAAAGAAAGGTGAACACACCTCTGGAGATTGGAAATTGGAAGTATGGTATATCTGGTATAGGTAATTGGAGATTATGACAGTCTGAAGAATGCAGTTTGCAGTTACAGCAGCCTAAACAGTGTGAAGTTGTAAAATGTGATTTACGTGTCACTTTTTTAGTGAGTCCTATGGAAATCGTTGTTTGGGTGGCGTAAGCTTGTTCAACAATTGAAAGGTTTAATGTTGAGCCATGAAAAAGCTGAGAGTGTCTCAGGGGTATATATAAAGAAACGTAGAATTAGGAGGAATAAAAACAAAAGAGGAAATCCTTTCTAACAAACAGCCTTAAGTGAAGGAATAGGTGTTGTTTCTCTGAGTGCTTGGAGGGCCTTTTCCTCATCTTGCATTCCCAGTTTGAAAAGCCTGTGTTTTTGTTTGCTAGCATTATCATTCTTTAGGGGTAAAATGAACGGTAGCATTGAAATGCTGATCTCAAGGGAATTTTGAAATGTCCCTCTTTGGAACCATTGAGGTGAGTGAAATGAATCACAGACAGGTTCAGGCTTTTTTTGATTGGGGTATTAAGCTAATCATTACCATTATTTCTGTCACTGTGCAGTCTTGTGGAGATGGATGTGCAGGAAGCTGAGGGGTAGAGAAGATAATAAAGAATAATATACTTCATGCCATTTTCTTTATTCTCTTCCCTAATTTTTACATATGAAAAATTTAGGGAAAAATGGGGATTTCTTAAGCAGACTTTAATCTTTAAGTAAAAGGAAAAAACCTCTTTGAAATGTGCTTTGTATTAAGGTTATCTGGTCAGTCACCAATGAGTGTGAGAGGTTTAAACACAGAGACAAACTCAAACAAGTTCAGTTTCCAGTGTGAAGGGAAATGATATATGAATTTACAGTCTGAAGGTTCATCTGAAAATTAAATATGTAACACAGGCTGCAAGGCTGTGTCTGGCAGCTTTTAAGAATATGCAATTTTCTGTTCCAGTACAACTGAGATCTGTTAAATGCATTGCCTCGGTGTAGAATAAATCCCTCATTTCAACAGGGTTATTCCTTACAGATACCTTGGGTTAACTCAGCTGAAACATTGACTTAAATTGTTGCAGAGCAGATTTATTTATTTAACATGGTGTTTCACAGAAGGTTTTGTGCTAATTATTGGATTTGGCATGCAGTATTACACTATTTGAGCAGATTTTTTATTTTCCTTTCAAATATACTCATTAAGGGTTTGATGCAGAACAATCAACTTATTCATTTGGCAGGTTCAAGTATCATGTTTGGTTGATTGCTGATGGTCAGAGATTCTGCACCAGTAAAACAGCTAAATCTGAACTACCATTTTAATGTAAATGATACATTAAATAAGAGAAAGTGAATGCTAACATGGCCACCTTTCACCCCAAACATTGAAGCTCTGAACTGAGGAGGAGGCCTATATTAACCCCTTTAGTTAAATCGGTGCAACTTCTGTGCGTAGAGAAGCCCTAGATGTAGCCATTAAGCAGATTAGGTGTGCCATTTGTCCATTGTTTAGTTTTTGAAATGCATTGTGTTTTGCATTGAATCTGTTTCTTCAAAATCATCCCATTCCCAATCAAGTATCTGTACAACTTTTTTCAGGGCATTAAATACATTCTACTGTATCACATAAGTAAGGAACAGCTCTGTGATATTTAGCATTACAAAATAAAATGTTATCCAAACTTAGGAGGGAGACTTCTGGAAATGTCTTTCTCTGAATTTGAAATTTCCATTATGGGGCTATGGAAAGACTGTATGTATTCGTCATTATTTATTAGGTATATGGTTCTCAGGACATCTTTTTTTTTTAATCCCACATTTTTATTTTGCTCTACAGTGTTTAATTTCTCCTAAATTTAATAATTTAAATGACTCTTTGTTTTCTAATAAATTGTCAGTGAAAACAAAGTCTGTTTCTGATACCCAACATACAGTACTTTATTTACATTTACTGCATTTCCCAAGGGCTGCCAGAGTCTAAGGGCCTGATCCAAAGCCTATTGAAGGTGGTGGGACTTCCATTGACTTCAGTGAGCTTTAGGTCAGGCCCTTAGGGCTTTAGAAAAACAGAGAATGTTATCAGTTTGAATCAAATCACAGCTCAACCAAATAAATACAAAATAGCTGTCAGTTTTCACTAATTGCAACACATGGAGAATTCCATTTATGCCCATAAAGATCAGAGTGAATTGAATCCAAGCAATTTTTCTTTTCCTCATTTTTTAACATCTTCAGTTTCACTCTGTTAGCTCACTTTTGAGAAAGAAGTTGAATGCCTTCCTGTGAAAGGAATAGCCTAGTACCGTAAGAGCCAAAAAAAGGAATTGATATTTATGGGTTTCCAGAACAGAAATTCAAGCCCACTCATGTTGTTGTAATAGCTATGAGTGTGTTCCATTGTACAGAAATGAAAACAGAATCAACAATAAATACCAGATATTCTTTTCACATCAAACAACTTATTTGCCTTTGTTTGAACTCCCTGTGCTCCTCCCCGCAGTTTACTTTCTGTTATGGAGGGCTGCACAATTCTGTATCAGTGGCATAGTGACACCAACTGGTAATAAGAAAGACTGTAACTAGATAATCCATTGACAATGCTCCTCATTCACCTTGGAGGAGGAACACAAAGAGGTTCTTGTTAATGCTCTCAGCAGCATAACTTTCTGAACACAGGAGAAAGAGTATTGCCTTACACAATAAAGTGCTGCCCTTCTGAAATCATATCTAAAGGCACCAACCCTGCACTCAGTTACATTGATTTAAATTTAATTGTACTAGAATAAATAAGATAAATATTTGGCTCTTGTTTTTAAATGTCACACTGATAAGCGTAAATGAAGTGATTTGTAAGGAAAATAAAATGACTGTGCAGGTGGGTGAGTGAGTATGTATGTGTGTGTGTGTATGAATAGATGTGTATCTATGTGTTTATATATTCAGACAGACTTTTTTGTGTGTTATTCCTTAAAGTGAATCATATCTATGATTCTATGTGTATCTATGTGTTTATATATTCAGACAGAGAAAATTACTGTGTTCACTTTAAGGAATAAAATTGGGGGGAGGGATAGCTCAGTGGTTTGAGCACTGGTCTGCTAAACCCAGGGCTGTGAGTTCAATCATTGAGGGGGCCATTTAGGGATCTGGGGCAAAAATTGGGGATTGGTCCTGCTTTGAGCCAGGGGGTTGGACTAGATGACCTCCTAAGGTCCCTTCCAACCCTGATCTTCTATGATTCTATGAATAACACACAAAAAAGTAACAATTGAAAATGAATATAAATTTACCCCTTGGAAAATGAATGAACAAAACTCATTTATACCCTTCAGGCCAGATCCTCAACTCATGCAAAGCGGCATAGCTGGATCATCATCTACCCTACTCTGCCCTAACAAAATTACTTAAGCAATCCACAAGACACATCCTGCCATTCTCTTGTGTTTACCACAGAGGGAGTGGAGTGGAAATATAATGTATATGAGAAGACTGTGCGGGATTCAGGGTGTCCTTTTAACAGACCGTGTTTCAACAAGTGTTTTGATGCACAGCCACATTCCAGAATTTCCCTTATGAAAGGGAGACATGCAGCAGCACATCCTTCTGAACATTAACCTTAAAGCTGCAGCAAGCTCTTTGTCAGGGACTGAGGCAAGGGAGGGATGAAATTGTTTTGCCTAATTTCAAACCCACTTGACCGTCATGGGTTTTAAAGTTCAACTCAGACTTGAATGGTTATTTGGTTTGCATTCTTCTTTGGTGAGGCTGCGAGGGTGGCAGAGAGGAGGAGAGAGGTGCTAGACAATATGTAAGATTTAAAAATGGGTCAGAGCATGGGGAAAGTGACAAATTCAGCAAAACAATGAAAAAGGAGCTACAAGAAGGAAATAGAAAATATAGAGAGTAAAAAAATATGCAGTACAGTATATTTATACCCTCTATAGCACACCTCATTGCTGATTGCTCTTCAAAGCCTATCATTGTAACGAAATGTGTTTACTATGGTCGTGTCTATGGGACAACAGAGAATGGGACCTTGTGCTAGAATAATGTAGAAACATAGAATAATAGACAGTCCCTGTCCTAAAGAGCTTACAATCTAAGGCTTTGTCTATACTGGCAAGTTTCTGTGCAGTAAAGCAGCTTTCTGCACTGTAACTCCCGAGGTGTACACACTGCCAAGCCACTTAGTGTGCAGAAACTGCGCAGTTGCAGCGCTGTAAAAAACCCATCCCAACCAGAGGTGTACAGCTTTCTGCGCCAGGGGTACAGTGCTGCAATACCAGTGTAGACACCCTGGTTGATTACAGCACTGCAATTGGCCTCCGGGAGGTGTCCCACAATGCCTGTTCTCACCTCTCTGGTCATCGGTTTGAACTCTACTGCCCTGACCTCAGGTGACCAACTGTGAGCCCCACCTCTTACATTCCTTGGGTATTTTGAAAGTCCACTTCCTGTTTGCTCTGTGATGCGTGCAGTGGTGTCAGCGCATCTTTCCAGGTGACCACGCCTGCTCCACGCACCAGCTGATCCTCAACTGGAACAATGCCGAGCTGCTGGACCTCATCAGCATTTGGGGAGAGGAGGCTGTCCAGTCCCAGCTGCGTTCCAGCCGCAGAAATTATGATACCCACAGACAGATTTCACGATGAATGACAGAAGGGGGCCATGAGCGGGACACACTGCAGCACAGAGTTAAAGTGAATATTGGTCTTCACAAATATTATGGAGCATACAGCATGCGACTGGTTACTCAGCCTAGCCCCAAGGGGCCAGGGCCCTTGACCATTAAAAGATGCTGTACCTTTCTAATCCCCTGTCAATTGACTATCAATAGCTAGGTGGCATAGTGAGACAGAGTGGCCTCCGTCCGAGGCTGACTGGGAGGAACCACTCAAAGCTACTACATGCACCCACAGCTGTGTCACCACCAAACTTCCTGAGATGAAGACCAAGGTCAGGGTAGGCCACTTACTCAATAAGGGGGGAAAAAACAATAACAGAAAATATGGAAATGGCAGAAGTGCTAACAAAAAATTTCTGTCAGTAGCGATCAGATATCTAACACAGTGAATGCCAGTGACAATGAGTTAGGATCTGAGGCTAAAATAGGGAAAGAACAAGCTAAAAATTACTTAGAAAAGTTAGATGTCTTCAAGTTGGCAGGGCCTGATGAAATATATCCTAGAATACTCAATGAGCTGATTGAGGAGATATTTGAGCCGTTAGTGATTATCTTCTAAAAGTCATGGAAGATGGGAGAGATTTTAGAGGCCTGGAAAAGAGCAAATATAGTGCTAATGGATAATAAAGGGGAATAAGGACAACCCAGGGAATTACAGACTAGACATCTTAATTTCAATACCCAGAAAGATAATGGAGCAAATAATCAAGCAATCAATTTGCAAACACCTATACGATAATAAGGTGATAAGTAACAGTCAGCATGGATTTGTCAAGACCAAATCATGTCAAACCAACCTAATAGCTTTCTTTGACAGGGTAGCAAGCCTTGTGGATGGGTGGAAATGGTAGATGTGGTATATCTTTACTTTAGTAAGGCTTTTGATACTGTCTCTCATGACTTTCTCATAAACAAACCAGAGAAATATAGCCTAGATCAGGGGTAGGCAACCTATGGCACATGTGCCAAAAGCGGCACGCAAGCTGATTTTCAGTGGCACTCACACTGCCCGGGTCCTGGCCACAGGTCTGGGGGGCTCTGCATTTTAATTAAATTTTAAATGAAGCTTCTTAAACATTTTAAAAACCTTATTTACTTTACATACAACAATAGTTTAGTTATATATTCTAGATTTATAGAAAGAGACCTTCTAAAAATGTTAAAATGTATTATTGGCATGCAAAACCTTCAATTAGAGTGAATAAATGAAGACTCGGCACACCACTTCTGAAAGGTTGCCGATCCCTGGCCTAGATGGAGCTACTGTAAGATGGATGCCTAACTGGTTGGAAAACCATTCCCAGAGAGTAGTTATCAGTGGTTAATAGGCAAGCTGGAAGAACATATTGAGTGGTGTCCCACAGGGATCTGTCCACAGTCCAGTTCCGTTCAATATCTTCATCAACAATTTAGATAATGAAATAGAGAGTACACTTATAAAGTTTGCAGATGATACAAAGCTAGGAAGGGTTGCAAGTGTTTTGGAGGATAGGATTAAAATTCAAAATGATCTGAACAAACTGGAGAAAGGTTCTGAAGTAAATAGGATGAAATTTAATAAGGACATATGCAAAGTACTGCACTTAGGAAGGAACAATCAATTGCACACATTCTGACTGCCTAGGAAGGAGTATTGCAGAAAGGGATCTGGGGTCATAGTGGATCACAAGCTAAATATGAGTCAACAGTGTAACACTGTTGCAAAAAAAGAAAACCTTATTCTGGGATGTATTAGCAGTATTGTTGTAACCAAGACACGAGAAGTAATTCCGCTCTACTCCATGCTGATTAGGCCTCAATTGGAGTATTGTGTCCAGTTCTGGGCACCACATTTTAGGAAAGATGTGGACAAATTGGAGAAAGTCCAGAGAAGAGCAACAAAAATGATTAAAGGTCTAGAAAATGACCTCTGAGGGAAGATTGAAAAAGTTGGGTTTGTTTAGCCTGGAGAAGAGAAGACTGAAGGGCGACATGATAACAGTTTTCAAGTACATAAAAGCTTGTTACAAGGAGGAGGGAGAAAAAATTTTCTCCTTAACCTCTGAGGATAGGACAAGAAGCAATGAGCTTAAATTGAAGCA
This sequence comes from Chelydra serpentina, assembly GCA_037349315.1. NCBI lineage: Eukaryota > Metazoa > Chordata > Testudines > Chelydridae > Chelydra > Chelydra serpentina. Next base: position 56,187,597 of record JBAIAC010000010.1, read on the forward strand.
AGTGAGGTTTAGGTTGGACATTAGACCAAACGCCCTAACTGTCTGGGTGGTTAGTCACTGGAATAAATTGCCTAGGGAGGTTGTGGAATCTCCGTCTTTGAAGATTTTTAAGAGCAGGTTAGACAAACACCTCTCAGGGATGATCTAAATAATACTTAAGTCCTGCCTTGAGTGCAGGGGACTGGACTAGGTGACCTCTAGAGGTCCCTTCCAGTCCTACGATTCTATGATTGTTGGAGGCCGATACAAGAAATTAGGTTGCGTTTAGGCAATCGCACATTCTCAGCATAAAGAAACATAGCTACATTTCTTACCAAATGCATTTCAATGTATAGATATAGGACCAAATACAACCAGTGTTCAAATGCCCAAGCTAGAAGAGCCCACTTATTTTGTACCATCTCATCATGAAAAGCACTGAGGCTCATTAGTGAACTATCATGATTTGTGTTTGGCATCATTTCAACACTGGAAGCAACACTAGACAATTCAGGAATACCAGACTGAGAAGGATCCAGAATGATCACCTACGTCTTTCTCTTTCATTGTGTTAACAATTGAACCGCCCAATGCTTGTTTCCTCCAAATAACTGCCCAGTAATTGTTTCCTCTTGTCTAGTGCATTTTTAGAACTATATTAATTTCTCCTCCTATTGTTGACCCTGTTAGTTTAGTCTATAATGTATATTTATTGCACATACATGGCACCACCTAACTTTCTGCCCTCCATTAGATTCAAGTGCAACTTCAGGGTAACAAACATAAGTAATTTAAAAAGAACTGTTTTTACCCATGTTATTATTTATAATGCCAATTTAGACTATTATTAAAATTCAAATGCACTGTTAATCACTTATGCTATTTGCTTGTTTTATGAATTTCACTTTGACAATGAGACTAGACTGACCAATTTCATTTTGTGATTCTGCTCAAGGATACAACTGTTGCTATATTTTGGTTACAAACACTGTAGTGTATTTACTATTAGTATTTTTAATCCAAGCAAAATCTCTTTTCGATTTAACTCTTTTTTAAAAAAAGACCCTGAAATATTCTATAAATATTAGGATTTTATAATACTTAAATGCTGAGCCTAATACCTGATAGTGTCCCCTCAAATGTTCTCTTGCCTCTGTCTTTGGGACAGCTCAGCACCTCCATATTTTTGTTTCCATTTTGAATTCAGTTTGCTTCAAGGAGATTTGACCCAGGTCTGCTCATTTTGAAAGCATTAAAGACTGGCTTCTCAAAAATCCTGATATTAGTGCTTTCCCAATTCTAGCTGCTCTCCTTTGCTACAAAGGAGAGCAGCTAGAATGGTGAAAGTTCTAATATCAAGATTTTCTCTATTTCTCTCTATTCTCTATTTCTGTCATATCTTTTAATGTTTTCATAATGTACTGGCTTAGTGTTTCTCTCTAGTAGCTGGCCTGCACCGATGATAAGAGCCTGCTGCTTTCATGAAGCTAAGGGAGTTATTTCTTTAGCTGAAATGATAGGGGTTGTGCTTTTGAGGATTGATCCAACACCCACTGACATCAGTGGAAAATTTCCCATTGAAGTCAGTGGGCTTTGGATCAGCTGCTCCTGGATGATAACGAGGAGTCCAGTGGCACTATAAAGAGTAACAGATTTAATTGGGCATAAGCTTTCGTGGGTCAAAACCCACTTCTTCAGATGCATGCAGTGAAAATTACAGATACAGGGATAGATATATGGCACATGAAAAGAAGGGAGTTACCTTACAAGTGGAGAACCAGTGATAACAAGGCCAATTCAGTCAGGGTGGATGTGGTCCGCTCCCAATAATTGATGAGGAGGTGTCAATACCAAGACAGGGAAAATTGCTTTTGTGGTGAGCCAGCCACTCCCAGTCCCTATTCAAGCCCAAATGAATGGTGTTAAGCTTGCAAATGAATTGTAGCTGCAGTTTCTCTTTGAAGTCTGTTTTTAACGTTTTTTTGTTGAAGGATGGCTACTTTTAAATCTGTTATTGAATGTCCAGGGAGACTGAAGTGTTCTCCTACTGGCTTTTGTATGTTACCATTCCTAATGTCTGATATGTGTCCATTTATTCTTTTACGTAGATACTGTCCGGTTTGGCCTATGTACATGACAGAGGGGCATTGCTGGCACATGATGGCATATATCACATTAGTAGATGTGCAGGTGAATGAGCCCTGATGGTGTGGCTGATGTGGTCAGGTCCTGTGATGGTGTCACTAGAGAAGATATGGGGACAGAATAGGTAACGGGATTTGTTACAGGGATTGGTTCCTGGGTTAGTGTTTCTGTGGTGTGGTGTGTAGTTGCTAGTGAGTATTTGCTTCAGGTTGGGGGGCTGTCTGTAAGCAAGTACTGGCCTGCCTCCTAAGGCCTGTGAGAGTGAGGGATCATTTTCAAGGATAGGTTGTAGATCGTTGATGATGTGCTGGAGAGATTTTAGCTGGCGGCTATGCGTGATGGCCAGTGGTGGTCTGTTATTTTCCTTGATGGGCCTGTCCTCTAGTAGGTGACTTCTGGGTACCCGTCTTGCTCTGTCAATCTGTTTCCTCACTTCCCCAGGTGGGTATTGTAGTTTTAAGAATGCTTGATAAAGATCTCGTAGGTGTTTGTCTCTGTCTGAGGGATTGGAGCAAATGCAGTTGTATCTTACTGTTTGGCTGGAGACAATGGATCGTGAAATGTGTCCTGGATGGAAGCTGGAAGCATCAGTTATTGGGAGTAGACCACATCCACTCTGACTGAATTGGCCTTGTTATTACTGGTTCTCCACTTGTAAGGTAACTCCCTCCTCTTCATGTGCCAGTATATCTATGCCCGTATCTGTAATTTTCACTCCATGCATCTGAAGAAGTGGTTTTTGACCCATGAAAGCTTATGCCCAAATAAATCTGTTAGTCTTTAAGGTGCCACCGGATTCCTCATTGTTTTTGTCGATACAGACTAACATGGCTATCCCTCTGATACTTGGCTCCTGGATGATAAAGGTCTCAGATTATATCGCCAATAATAGCCCTTGTGATTATATGTATGCAGACCTGGGTTCTTTACAAAATGGCATCCTAGGAGGCTTGAACTTGATTGACCTCAGACACTTGATCTTGATGATGATATAAAAAGCATGTAATACTCTATTTTAGTGGCAGCCTCATATCAACGATAAGAGCCTATACTTTTGCATGTTACTAATTGAACGGACTAATAAACAAGATAAGAGAGACAAGGTGGGTAAGATTATATCTTTTATTGGACTCCCCCACCTTGTCTCTCTCATCTCCTAGGACCAACATAGCTACAACAAAACTGCCACTAAATAATGAACCATGTATCCATTTGTACTCTACCAGGGCTGGCTCTGGCTTTTTTGCCACCCCAGGCAAAAAAGCCACCCGCCGCCCCCCCGCGCCGGAGGGGAGCGCGGCAGGCACGCGGCCCCGCTCCCCCGGCCGGGGCGGGGAGCGTGGCAGGCCCTGCTGCCCCGGCGGGGAGCACGGCAGGGGAGGGCGCCGAGCCCGGCTGCGGCGCCGCTTTCCCCAGTGGCCAGAGCGCGGCAGGGGAGGGCGCCAAGCCCGGCCGCGGCCCCGCTCTCCCCGGCAGCTGGAGCGCCGCGGGGCGGGCGGCAAGCCAGGCCACAGCGCCGCTCTCCCTGGTGGCTGGAGGGAGGGCGCCAAGCCCGGCCGCTCTCCCCGGCGGCCGGAGGGAGGGCGCCGAGCCCGGCTGCGGCGCCGCTCTCCCCAGCAGCCAGAGGGAGGGTGGCCAGCCCGGCCGCAGCGCCGCTCTCCCCAGCGGCCGGAGGGAGGGCAGCGAGCCTGGCCGTGGTGCCGCTCTCCCTGGCGGCCAGAGCGCGGCAGGGGCGGGCAGCGAGCTTGGCTGCAGGCTTGGCCGTGGCGCCGCTCTCCCCAGCTGCTGGAGGGAGAAAACCCCCCCCCAAAAAAACCCTGAGCGCCGCCCCCCTCCAGGTGCCGCCCCAAGCACGTGCTTGGTAGGCTGGTGCCTGGAGCTGGCCCTGTACTCTACTAAACCTGCACATGTATTTACTGTTCTCCAGGATTACTGTACTCAATATTTAAAGACAGTAACCTACATTGTGCATTGAGCAGAGAAGACAAAACTAAAATTCAGATGAGCACAGAGGTGAGATGAGTTGAATTCTGGTCTTTCTGCACATCACAGGATGCTGGCTGATTTGCATATGACTCCTCCCCCACACTCTACTCATTTGATAGTCAATATAAGGAAGAAAGAAAGGGAAAAAAACAAATGAAGAAATATTTAAGATAATTTCAAGTTTCAATTTCCTGAATTACAGTTGCTGGGTGAAAAATCAGCCATTTTGCTGACACAAAAGTAATTTTACTGTCAAGAATAACTGCTGTGATTCATAACCTTAATGACTTCTCTCACATACACCAGGGTGACAAGAACAAATACAGGAAACCCTGACCTCTGGCTTTCTGTATGTACTTCTTCTTTTAGCATTTGTTCTCTTATTTCATTACTAAAACCAGCAATTAAATTTGAAACATTCAGGCATTTTAAACAATGTTGTCTCTATTCACATTTTATTCCTTTAAAATACTTTCTAAATTATATAAATTTAGAAAGTATTTTAAAGCAATACAGTTAGAAATATATATATATATACACACACACACACAAAAATTAGAATCAAATGGAGAGTCTTCCTGTGAGGGATGGCAAGAGTGTGAAAAAGGAGATCTCTTTCTCCTCCACACCATGCACCCAATGCTGCTAGCTCTGCTTGATCCAATGGGAAGGTGACATAGCCTGCCCAACGGTGTTCTATCCCCAGAAAAGACAGTCAGTTGGGTTGAGGTCATGGCCAGAGCCTTGAACCTGCTGTGCTCCCCTCAGCATCTGGCAACAGGAATGGAGATAATGTACTATTACTTTCTAAAGGAAATGTAGTGAGTTCTGGGGCTCATGACATTCTGGGGTATCAAGTATCAGAGGGGTAGCCGTGTTAGTCTGGATCTGCAGAAGCGACAAAGGGTCCTGTGGCACCTTATAGTCTCTGTTAGTCTATAAGGTGCCACAGGACCCTTTGTCCATTCTGGGGTATGTCTACATTGCAAAACAAAACCTACTGCACGGAATCTCGGAGCCATGGTCAGTTGACTCAGGTTCATGGGACTTGGGCTGTAGGGCTAAAAATAGCAGTGTAGACGTTTCAGTTTCCTGCTTGGGCTGGAGCCTGGACTCCAAGACCCGCCCCCCTCGCCAGGATTCAGAGCACAGGGTCCAGCCCAAGCCTGAACATCTACACTGTTATTTTTAGCCCCACAGCCAGAGCCCCGTGAGCCCGAGTCAATTGACCCAGGCTCAGACAGTGACACTCAACTGCACATGTTTTCCTTTGCAGCATAGATACACCACCACTTTCCCACAGGTTCTATGCCAGGCAGGCAAACTAGCTACCTCCATTCAGCTACTTCAGCTACAAGCTGTTTTGTATTTTCCAAGTTAGAAACCAGGACACTTTAGCATAAGCTTTCGTGGGTAAAAAAACCTTCTTCAGATGCATGGAGTGAAAATTACAGATACAGGCATAAATATATATTAGCATGTGAAGAAAAGGGAGTTACATTACAAGACTCCCTTCTGTTCATGTGCCAATATATATTTATGCCTGTATCTGTAATTTTCACTCCGTGCATCTGAAGAAGTGGGTTTTTTATCCATGAAAGCTTATGCCCAAATAAATCGGTTAGTCTTTAAGGTGCCAACTCCTCGTTGTTTTTGTGGATACAGACTAACACGGTTACCCCTCTGATACAGGACACTTTAGGGTCATGAAAGACTCATTCAAAAGACACTTTTTTCAGGGTGTGCTGGTGTTTCTACTGCCAGCCTCTGACTCAACACTAGCATAGGCATATTTCTCAGAACCAAGGATTTTTTCTCCAGCAATTTAATGTTCTGAATTAGGTTATCATGAAACCTGTGCCGTTAATATGCAACATGGAGCAACAGAACAGCTCTGATTGTGTCTACATACACTCATTCAGCTTTTCTCACCACTTCAAACAATGTTCATCACACTGATGACTTATTCTACAGCAGGGTCTCTCAATCATTTTCTTTCTGAGCCTCCCCCCCCGCCCCCAACATGCTATAAAAACTCCACTAATTGAACAGACTAATAACAACAACTGACACTACAACTGGTTTTCTGCGCATAAAAGCCAGGGCTGGCATTAGCAATCAGGGCAATTGCCTGGGGCCCCACACCACAAGCCCCCTCCCGCAGGTTGCTCACGCTTCAACTTCAACTCCATGCGGTGGGGCTATGGCTTTCTGCCCTAGGCCCCAGCAAGTCTAATGCTACTTGGTGGACCCCTGAAACCTGCCCGTACCTCCCCCCTCTCCCCCCGCAGCCCTGGACCCCTGGTTAAGAGCCACTGTTCTACAGGACTGTTTGTTCAAAGCAACTTCTGTTCAGTATAGCACTATGCTTTGAACAAACATGTTGCTGTTATCAGAAAGCAACAAGCATTTAGATTGATGAAATGAAAAACTGGATCTTTTAGGTGTTCTAAAAGAAGTTCCTGGGACATCATATTTAAAGCCAGGACATGTGATCTCGTTAACCATTAGGTAGGCGCCTATCCCCAGCGCAGTTATTGTACTTAAAGGAATCATTTAGACATGACTAGTAATAATTAAAATATCCTGTTGAGTTTTGCATAGAAGGAATTTAAAATAGACACAAATTGCACGTTTTGTACCTCATGTCCCTTGATATGTAATGTGTGTAGCATTTCTATGCTTTACTGTATCGGCAGAGGTTTTTAAAATGGTATGCATTGGCTTATACGTGATCATTTAAGGATTCCTTAAACTCCAGTAAGCTTTGGCTAGCCTCCTAAAGAACAGAAGTGATACATTAGCTAGACTTGAATGACAGAGTTTGCTAACATTTCCATTCATACAAAACAAGAGGAAACCTAACCTTAGGAAGACCCTGCCAATGCTTGTTGCCAGACATTTTAATCATGAAGGAAGGGACAGCTACTGGGTGTTAAATTGCATGAGCCTGCGTGCTGCTGTTTAGATTTGTCTGCACTGGTCAAGCATGAGGGAAAATCCATTTATCAAGATATTTGCTGTATTTCAGTTTGCCCTTAATTAAAGCAAAAATATGGCATCTCCTCACTTACCTGAGAGCAAGTATTTGCACTGGAATATTGTTTACGTTGCTGATGAGTTGAGCCCTGCTTGCACGTGGCTCAGCATGTTACATTGCACTGTATTATGATATTAAAGGTGGTGCTGTGTCACTTGAATCCTTTTTAGTGCATCAAATGACACAACGAAATGAAGCAGAAAGAATGCTGTGACATTTCTCAATAGGAAACATTTAACTCTGCTTCATCAGTGTTTAATTGACTTGCAAACCACTCAGGACTCCATGAATGTTAAGTGAACAGATCCTTAGCCAACAGTAACACTTTATATTAAGTGTCTCTAAGTACACTTGTTTATAGTGTAAATGTTCTGTAAATAACTCATTTTAAATAACACTTTTCTGCATGTTAGTGACTGTGTGTAGCTTGAGCTCTGTCCTCACTGAAGTGTGCAGAGGTTTCACTTTTGGAACTCTAATAATTATTTTTGGAGTTACACAACGAGATCCCTGCTTATTTGTACTTGCTTGCATGCTCTTTGTATCGATCAACAATTGTTACAAGAAGCCTGAAAGACCATTAGCAGCAAACTGTGACAATTTTAAAAACAACTTTCAAATAATAACTAACTTACCATGCAAGTTAGGGCCTGGTACCACATTCCTTGGACTCAGGAGAAGTCTGGGATGTATGAGAAATCTAGGATCAGGGCCTTCCCTGTCTTCTTTACTTGTAATATAATTTATTTTGAGATTCTGTTGAACAATTTATGCAAACCCTGGGGGAATTTAATTATAATGTCTATTTAATTTTCTACACCGCTTCATCCCATTTAAACTGTGACAATAATCTTCACCTCCTTGTTATATCTTCCATGTTTTGTGCATTTCTGTTTGCTTGTTCCATTATTTCAAGTTTGAAATACCCTTTGGGCCATCATAAACTACCCAGAATGTAACCCATTTCTAAGACATGAGTTATTGATTAAATATTGACAGGTTTCTTCCCTCTTTACAGACTGGTCACTACCAATATGCTGCTCCAGAGCAGGGAAGAGAGAGGGGGTAGGACTCAATCCTTCCTAGTCATCTCTCTGTGAAGGGAATAGTGGCCTTAGTGGGGAGAGAGAGGGATTTTAAGTCCTCAACCTTAAAGGACTGTCCTCTCTGTGGATGACAATTCCGTTTTAGACCTTTCAGGCTCTATACATGGAAGTGACATTGCCGAGGATTTTGGCCCTAAAAGCACATCGCAATTGGCTTTTATAAATTATCATGCTTGAAAGAAAAATCTATTTATAGGTTTGTCAAATTCCTTGGCACAAATGGTGTTTCCTAAACCTCGAGGTAGTGGGTAAACATAGTCCCATCTGAAATTGCATGCTGTAATTTCTATATAGGAACTTCAGGAATAATTTGCATTCCAAATGTAAAGAGCTGCTTCTGATACTTAATTATTTTAAACACTCCTCTTAACTTTCTGTGCCACAGTGGCAACAAAATGGCCTCAAACAAAAGTCCCGGTATGAGAGATGAATGAAGAGTCATGAATCCTCAAAAACAACAATGCGACAGTTCTATTTTGGTAACTGTCTTGGCAGACTAATATGGAAGCTTTTGTTAAGTGAACTACTTCCAAGTTTCAAGGGAGTGGGTCATAAATAGATTCTTCAGGAAATTCACAAAGTTAGGGTCTGACATTGAGAAATGAAATTATTTGGTTAAAGGCACATGTTTGCATTTACCCATCTGTCTGAATTACTACAACTATGAAAGTGTTTTCGTAGAACTCTGGAGCTTTTCTTCTTGGCATCTTATTTAGATTTTTTAAATTAAGCTCCCCTCCCTTTTTTAAAGGAGAATTTAAATGATCACGGAAGACAGTGATCGCCTTTGAGCAAGGTTAGGGGGACATAGTACAATAAAACACATAGAGGTCTGTGTGATGACAGCAGGAAAAGCGCAAGAAAAGAAAAGAGAGTGCTGCTGAAGGATATGTGCCAGAGAGAGAATGGAGAGCTGGAGGGGAGGAGGTAAGCGGGGGTCAGAGAGTGAAGAAGATGAAGGAGTCCTGGAAGTAACTGTTATTTCAAGAGATGGCACTGATAGGCACAGAGTAGACTATAGAGCATGGCCACTGACCTTTAACTAGATTCATGTTACAGCAGCTGTCAATCTCTAACAATGACAGAGTTGGTCCCATCTTCAGTATTCCCCTGAAACACTCATACAAGGTATTGCACCTAATTCTCCCAACAGTTAAAAATGGCTCACTTTCCACTATGTTGTATTTAAGCCACTCATAAATACCTCAGCTATTCAAGCAGCAGATTAGAGATGGTAAAAAAAAATTAATCCAAACAAAATTATGAGGGGGGGAAAAAGGGGCATTGTGAAAAAATCAAAATGTTTCATTGAGGGATTTGATTTCTTAAAAAAAAAGTCTAAAAATTTCAAAATGAAAAAATTTGAAATGTTCCACATTTTTTCTTTTGTTTCAGTGAGAAAATATTTTTAAACCTTTTTAAAACGCATTATTTTACTTTTTTACTCTTTTTCCCCACTAGAAAAACATTCAAATAAATTAAAAAATCACAGAAAATATGTGGGAGGAACCCTTTCTCTCACCTTTTTATTTTATTTTTTTCCACTGGAAAAAGATTCTCTCTCTCTGCCTCTCTCATACCCACCCAAACACACACACACTTTTTCACTATCTTTTTAAAAAGAAGATAGATTAGGGTACTTCTAAACTTAAATGTTCTGATTTTGGCTTAAAGTATTTGGTTTTACATTTTTTATTGGAAAATTAAAATTTCCCACAGAAGCGGGAAATATTTTCTGATTAGCTTTCTCTGGAAAGCAAGCAAAATAGAAGGAATAGGCATAAAATCATTGGTGAATATAAAAATGTTCAAATTATCACTAAAAGAAAACTAAGTTCAACCCATCCTTTATTATTAATAGGAAAAACTTACATTTATATAACACATTCCTCTCAAAGGATCCCAAAATACATTACAAGACATCTGAAGTACAAACTATACACAGGGATCACTTAATGTTACTGTCATGCCACTGCTCTGTGATGAAACTCAGCAAATAGTTAACAGCAGGAAGTGAAAAATATCTAATTGTAGGGGGAATAAATGTATGTTGACAACATAATACTTCAGTTTTGTATCTGAGCATGTCACCACATTTAACAACTCTGTTGTGACAAGTGTTATGAAATCCTTAATGGCTCAAATGATCAATTGCATTTCATCTGCATGATGTCACCCTCAGGAGCATAGTACTGCCATAAGAATAGTGGGGACATTCCTGCCTGCTAAATCATGAACATCACTTTCTACAGCACTTGTGAGTCTCATGGACATCTCCTGCCCAAATACTCTATTTTGACTTGACACTATTCACATTATAAGAGCTGAGGGGCGTTGCGGCACATAGTGGCATGGAAGCTTAATATCAAGGGTTCACTCAGACTTACCACTCATCCTGAATTTTGAGACAATCCTGATTTAAGCAGCTCAGTCCTGGGGCCTTCAAACAGCACAAGACAAAAATTCCCAATTTAGGTTTTGTAGGAAACAAGATCTCTGCACAAATTTTGTTGTAAACTGGGTAAGCCCCTAAAGAAACTTGATTGAAATCCAAGTTTGCCCAACATTTTACTGAATTTTCTTCCTTTAAATCATGGAACAAATACAAATTAAAACTGGTAGTTAGAACTTGTTCAACCTTTTATGCAATTATTCCCAGCAAATATACATACCTGCAGGTATCATGCCAAGCAAGTACAATGCAAATTCCTGTGTACTAAATAAAGGTGTGCATTCTATTTGTTGTTTTGAAACCTTGAATATCCTTTGATCAGCCTGCCATACCGGAACTGCTTTCTGAGGTATGTGGAGAGGAATGGCCTCTTAGTTACCCCCTGTTTTGTGAGAGTAAGACAAGTTAATTGGGCTTGACAATACAGATGACCCTTTCAAGTCATGTAAAATGAGACTGCTTTGCTTATCACAGATAGATAACCATTAATATTACTTGTACTGTCTATGGGAAGAGAAAGGGTCTTGTTTGTTTTAAATGTTTTCAAAGGCAGGCAACAAAGGGGTACTAAGGGAGTACCAGCATAGAGGAGACAGTGTAGCCATACAAATAGCTCAAAAGAAATTAACAGACAGGGTCCTTCAATAAAAATTGATCATTACGCCTAAAGATCAGGCTATTTCTTTACCATTGGATTAAGCCTGTTCATTGAGAAGAACAAAAATTCAGAAACAGAATAACTTTATATTTTATTCAAGAGGAACTCCTGGGCAGAGATTCCGCTTGGTAAACCAAATCCTGTATCTTGTACCCACTTTTTACTCAATCCTTATTTACTCAAAACCCTTATTGACGGTGAACTGCACCACTCAGGATTTGGATCAATAGAAATTTTGCCTGAGTAAGTGACTGAATACAATGTGAATAAGGACTTGAGGATTTAGCACTTCACCAGCATAAGCATTTATATAGCACCAATTGCTATAGTATACAGGCACACTTTACAATATTTAGATTTAATAGCAAACATCATAGCTCATTAAATGGGCATATATTTTGCAAATCTAAGCAACTCTCAACTATCTAACATAAAATGGAGGGGGACAACTAGTCAGTAGGGTAAGTGACAGGATAATTTCCAAGTGCAGTCAGTAGCCAGCCCAGACAGAGAGAAATTTTGCAAACACTGTATCTGCCCAAATATTTTGTTGCCATAGCACTAGTTATAGACCTGATTCAAAGTCTATTAAAGTCAGTTGAAATTGCCACTAAGAAAAGGAGACACACCTCCTTACGAAAACTGAAAGCAAAATGTACATATTTCTTTGTTACATGCGGCTGTGATGCACCTTATGTGGTATCAGTCTATTGAAGTCAATGAAAAGACTCCCATTGGCTTGAACTGGCTTTGGATCAGGCCCTAGTAGATTTTTTTCAGAAAGATCCTTTGCATCCGATGGTAGAAGCTTATCTCAGCTCAAAAGTTAATGTTACAATCTAAGGATAGTGTAGCCAGCAGGGGTGAAAGTGAGTGGTAGCACTTTAACGTCCCTGCCCCTTTTGCCTCCCCCGTCAGCGGTCTTGCTGGTAGGGTCCGTACCGGCAGGGCCGCTGACGGCGGGAGAGGGAGCCAGGGGCAGCAACGTTAAAGCGCTGCCGTGGCAGCACTTTAATGTCACTCCCCTTCCCCGTCGGCAGCCCTGCCGGTACAGACCCTACCAGCAGAGCCGCCAATGGAGGGGCGCAAAAGGGGCAGCAGCAATTTGAAGGGCCTAGGGCTCCGGCCACTGCTGCTGCCGCCACTGACCCCCACAGCTCTGCCCCTTCTACCCGAGGCCCCACCCCTTCTGGGGTGGGGGCGGAGCCAGCCCTCGTACCAGTAAGTCTTTGGACTTACTTTCACCCCTGTTAGCTGGAGATGGTATGAGCTGCTGTATGAACTTGTAGTAAAATAATATGAAAAAGACTACTCTGGTGTTTATTTCCCATCAAATATATCATACAATGATCATTTTTGTATTATTTTAGGGACACTACTGTAAAATATACAAAGACAACTTCCCAAAAAGGCAGCTAGGCATAGAGCTCATTGTTGAAAGGGAACTAAGTGGAGACAAGATAGTTCAAGCATTACTGAAGGTGCCAAACCCCCAATGGGCTGGAGTTCTTAGTTACCCATTTATTAATGGTCAGGACACGATTTTGATTTCTGAACTTTCCGATGAACATCCCCAAAACAGCAACAACAAAACAAAAAGAAAAATGTTGCCTCCTGCAATAAGTACATTTTCTTTAAATAAATAAATGCATAATCGTTTTGTTTCAACTGAATAATGAATTAAAATACACAAAGAAACTTTGTACAAGATCAAACACAAAGTTGGGTGACTCAAGTCAGTAAAAAACCCAGCATTTTCCAAATACCTTTTTAAAAACCTTTAAACTTAAAAAAAAAAAATTGTATGAAAACTACTAGAGTTGGTCAAAGAAACAGTTTTCATTCTGCAATAAATTCTGACATTTTGACATTTGATTTCTTTTTGAATTGGAACGAAAAGAATAAACTTCAAAATTTCTCACAGAATGCAAATTTTTAAAAAATTGATTTGGAAACATTGAAGCATTTCATTTTGATAATGTCAAAATATTATAATATAAAATTTAAAATAAAATATAATCTTAAACAGAATATACACATGTAATACAATAACACTGATATTTAAATATAATATAAAAGTCTAAACTAAATTAATTGAAACACTAAAGTTGAAACAAAATGATAAAGGCAAAATGATTCATTGAGACATTTTTCTGGAAAAAAATTCTTTGAAATCTATCCATTCCTTTGAAATGTTTTGATTTTGACAAAACTTCATTGGCAATGGAAAACTGTGTGTTCCGTCAAAAAAATGTTGATGAGCTCTAGAACATACCCTTCAGAATCAATTTCATCTTGGTATTTACAGCACTTTCTGTGTTCATCATTTCAGATGTTCCAGTTCACACTCCTTGATGGAATGCTATTTACAGAAAGATGGCACAAAAGAGATAATGAAGTTGAACAGTCACACTATACTATATCTCAAGGCATATACTATAAAATATTTTAAGAGTTTTTTCAGTGAATGTATTTATTAATGCTGCCAGTGCACAAATCAAAGTAAGCACTTGTTAATGGGCAATGCATTATTCCATCAGCAGATTTAAGTAGGATTTTATTTCAACAGCTCTCTTAGTGATCACAAAGTACTTTACAAAGTTGTGGAGTTAAATTTTGCTAGTACAGAGGCCATACATACTGATAGCTCATATACAGTACTGGACAGTAGACCCTAGCTTGAGAGAAAATGATGCCAAGATATATTGAAGTTATTCTTTGTCCTTTGCAAGAAACATCATATGTTCTTTTGACTTCAGTAGCTATCTTAGATTATCATAAGAGAACTCTGTATAAAATCTCAAATGAAGGATTTATCCTCTTTGTAAAAGTCTTTCCATCATAAGAATAATGCTCCTTGTCTACATTACAAAGTTTTGTTGACATAGCTATGTCGGCTAGGAATGTGAAAAAATCACACACCGCAAGCCAACACAGAAATGCCAACAAAACCCTCAGTGTGGATCTATAAAAGTGTGCTTATGCTGTTTTAGCTAATATCATTCAAGGAGGTGGTGGTGTTAATATGCCAGCAGAAGAACTCTTTCTGTTGGCATATGCTGTATCTACAGTAGGGGGTTACATTAACACACCTAGACCGGCATAGGGTCTGTAGTGGACATATGGCCTTCAGAACGCTAATAACTCCCTTCAACCACTAACCGTCTACCAAACCAAATCAAATCAACAAACTACTTTAAGAAGAGCTCTGACCCCATAATGGGAGAAGTGGCAGAGACTCAATGAAGTCCTCTAGACTGGACTTCACTATTGCTATTGATTTCATATAGATGGCACTCAGATACTTCAGTGTTGGTCGGTCAGATAAAACCCTAAGATTAGCTAGCTAGCTAGGATTGTGTCTCTAAATCCTCCTTCTCATAGTAAGATTTGAACAACGGCTATCGATAGTAGTACAGTAACAGGCTCCCCTGAGCCATTATTGAAAACAGTTTTAGCCCTCGTGTAAACCTTCATTTTAATTACTTGATAATCCAGTCCTCAAACAATTTGTTTTGTCCTTTGGAAAGGCAAAGATTTTGTTTGCTTTCTATAATTTCTGCACAAGAAGTAATTTGCAAGGACAACACGATGTGCATACATTTTGAAGCAGGCTATAAAACCTTGTGCACTGGACAAATGAGACTATATTCTATAGAAAAAATGGACTCTGTCCATAGAGTTATCAGTTGGTCACTAGTTAATAAGTAACAGTCAATCCACAAACCCCAAGAAATGAACTCTTCATAATTCTACATCACCTGGGAAACTGCAGATACGGTCGCCTTCCATGATCTCATAAAATTTCCATTCATTGTGTTGGCTTCATGCATATTAGCTTTAACAAAAATTAGTTATTGTCAATAATGTACTTGCTACAATGCAGTTTATTATGCAATAATACCCAGACAGACGTAGTTATTAACATAGAGAAATGAATTTTGAATATTTTATAAATAATAAAACCACAAACAATTATATATGTATATTAATAGTATATGGAATTATTAAACCCTGAAGATATAGCTCTACATTCAGTTAGTTTATGCAGGATCATATAATATAAAATATTTTGTAGGTTATTCACAAAATCTGTCAAACAATTAGTTATTTATTTATTAAATCTTGATAAGTTTTTGCTCTGCTGAAAACATATCAGCTTTTTATAGGCGTAAACAGAAATGGTTCTGTCTTCTTAGAACTAAATTTCAATCAAAATACATTGGAACAAGTTTATCTCTGATATAACTCATTGGTCCAGATCCTAAATTGATACATATTTGCATAACTCCATTGTTTTAAATGGAGCTATTCTGATTTCATCTGCTGAGGATCTGGCCCAGTATTGACTTCAACACCAAGCTTAAATTTAATCCATTTCTTTTTCCTTTCAAACTATGTAACAGGCACTTGAAGTTCTAAGGCATACAGATATCAGCAAAACTGGGTTCACCCCACCATTGGTGCTGAACCATTAGAGTTCCCCTGGAGTTCCACACAAGCACCCTGGAATTGGGTAAGAATTATCTTTGCTATGAAGATGGTTATAGTACTCTCACTCAACACAAAACATGCACACAGCAAAATTGTACACAAATGAACACCCTAACTGAGAACATTCCCATCCCTCACACACACACATACAAAGTTTCAAGGGGATGCTGTGTTCCCAACTCCTAATATGCCCTGGATAGATCCTGATTCAAAAACTACAGAGATAATTAAACTTTCATTGAACCTTAAAAATGTTTTGGCTCATCCCTTGGGCAATGGTTTGCATTGATTCTTATTTATATCCCCAATTAAAACATTCAGCTTGATTCTTGGGTTTGCTGTCATATTTAGGAGAGAGCTGTTTTAACCACACATAGAATGTCTCAATTGTTTGCTAAAGGCTTAGCAGGTTGTGGTCAGGGTCAAATACCCTTGCTTTCAACAGATTTCAACTTTGCATAACACTGACTCCTGAGTTCATGATAAGGAGGTAAAGCAAACCAAGAATAAGATCTTCACACTGTATCTGAAGGAAATGCTGAATGTGCAGGGCCAGGTGTGCAAAGCATTTGGGGTGGGGAAAGGGAACAGAGTGCAAGGAGAGTGATCTTCCTTTGTATCTCTATGAAGGGGTCAGGCACATGATACCATGATAGTGGCTGCAGTACAAATGCCCAGATAGACAGATGTTTGGTGCTTGCACTTTAGTGAGCACAAAAACTCCACAAGATTAATGGTACAAGTAGTGCACACCTTTCTAAGGGTATGTCTTCACTGCAGAGTTAACTGAGGCTCTTACTAGGTGTTGCCCCTAATCCACCTCCTGTCCATACACAAAACCTTCTCACCCGAGTTTGGCGGTGCTTTCAATCTGGGCTAGCTGGCTAGCTGGGCTAGTTTCCCACAATTCCCCCCCAAATGCCCAGAAAGACAGACAAGTTATCCCACAATTCATTCAGAAAGAATCATAGAGTGACCTAGTTTACTGCAGCACAAAGAACCATGTGATATGCCCCCAGAAGTGCAGTCCTAGTGTAGCACATGGGTGAACCACAACACAATAACTTGAGTGTGGCTTTTGCAGTGTGTTTGCTCACACCTAAGCTAGGCGAATGCGGGTGCTCAGATCCAGGTGCCAATCCCTTGACTTAACTTTGTGATGAAGGCACGTTCCAAGTGGGTGGGAGGGAAAACCATGGCTATGGGGAGTAAAAGCACCAGAGAGTATTTTGCTACCTTCATCACTGTAGTATCTGTGCATGTAGTCTCTGCATAGATGTGTGTCTGTTCTCTGCCCTTGCATTCAGGGCCAGACTGTGATAGTCCCTTGTGTGGCCGCATGGGACTAGGAGGCCACAGCATCATCCTTTATATGGCCTACAGCAAGGAATTATCATAATAGCAGTCCCTCTGATCAGGGACTGCTCACTCTTGTTCCCACAAAGGACCAAATTACCCAGAAAGAGGGGAGAATTGGGGGTTCGGATGCAGAGCCCCAACTCTGCTCTACACTGGCCTGGAGAGTGGGAATGGCACACTGGGAGAAGCAATCTGTTCCATTTTATTGACTTGCCCACAGCGTATAGCCTGACATGTCCACCAGTCAGCCCCACAAGAGCTTGAGCCCTGAGAGAGGAGACGGCCCTGCCTGACTGCTTGGTGCCCAGATGTGCCTGGGCTGAGCTTGCCAAATTCAAACTCTATCCACCAATCCTCTGCAGAGGCCCTAAATATGCAGTAACCTTCTTTCCAATTCACTCAAAACAGCTCTCCATAAAATTATCAGGAGCTTGGTGAAAATGCATCTCCTCACATAAGTCATAGTTGTGTTTGTGGCAACATCACCCAGAAGCTGCCAGCTTTGTATTATACATGAAATTCAATGCAGTCCTCTTACCAGAGAAAAAGAAAATTCAGGTAACATTACACAAGAGAAAGGTACATTTCTTTATAGGATCTCTTTATTGCTAATGAGGTTTAGATAACATGCTTATCTTTAAACAAATCAAGATATTTTGCAAGTCTGACTTGGTGTGGTAACAACTATTGCACTTTATACCTTAGTAAATATTGTGAAATTCACAACAGCAAGGGCACAAATAAAGTTAGCAAACAGACCCTAACTCTGAACGTCTCTTGCCTTTTAGCATGCATATTTAATTAAATGTTGAAAATTAATGTTTGGAAACTTGGTAATAAGACAAAAAAATCAGGTGACCGGAAAAAAATTCCATAAAAGATTTTATAATTTTATTGAAGTTTTTGATAAAAATAATGAAAAATTTGAAGCGAAGTAATGAATGAATTCAGTAAAAGGCTGCCTACTGCATTAGCAACATCATAATAAGTAGAGATGGAAAAGACCTACTAGATAATCAAGACCACCCCTCTGGAAAAGTAGGAGATATAGCCCCCAATATATAGTACTTACATGTTTCCTTTAAAATATGAAAACGAGATATATGTATTATTAATTATTATTATTAATTATTATTATTTTATTATCCCTCAGTATTACAGCATGGGGATAATTTTAAAAAATAGCCTTCAAAACATACAAGATCTTTAAGCATAAAAAGGGAAAAGCTACTGTCTAAAATTTATCCTCATGAGTCACTAATAAATCTGGGCCACCAACTATCTCCTTTGAGTTGGGTAATCAGGAGTTTTATTAAACCCTCCGCAGAATTCCTACATTTTAGGTGCTCAAATGCACTTGCTCCTTAAAATTCTTGCAGTGCCTGAGAGCAATGTCTTCTAGAGGTCACTGATCATGATGTGTTCCTGAGCTGCGAATGTGTTCTTGAGCTTCTCATACACCCTCACGGATCAGTCCGAGTGGTCCAATAATCACTTAACTCATTTAACATGGTATTAATTATGTTGATGATGTACTGGATTGTCATAAAGGAATTGAGTGTTGCACAGACAGAAAATTTGATATCAGTGCCCTGAGATTGTAAAATGGAAAAATATAGGTTCTGATTAAGTAGTAACATTGACAAATGAAAAACAATTCAAACACTCAGGACCAGCTCCTCAACTGAATTATGCTGATGTACATCATCTGAGGCGGTTGCCCATGATTTCCTTTTCTCTGCCCTCCAGCTCTGATAATCCTTGGGAAGCACCAATTGTTTCAGGATGTTGATTAGACTCCATTCAAATCTGACCCCCAAATTTTGGAGTATGTGAAATTATGGGATTTTATATCCTGATACTTTTTGAGGGAGAGTTAGGGTGACCAGACAGCAAGTGTGAAAAATTGGGACAGGGCGTTGGCGGTAATAGGCGCCTACATAAGACAAAGCCCCAAATATCGGGACTGTCCCTAGAAAATCAGGACATCTTTTCACCCTGGGAAAGGTAGCGATCTAATCACTGATTCATTTCTCCAAATGTGTCTCTTATAAGAAAACTCCCAAATAGTTTAGCTCTGAAATTCAGACTAAAAAAAGAACAAAAGAACCAAGAATTTGTTAGGATGTATTTATTGATTTTCAAAATGTATTTCAATAAAACTTTTTTTAGTTTTAAACCTTCCCAACAAGTACAGAAATCAAAACTAAAGACTATAGTAGAAGTACAGAAACTGAAACAGAGCAGTCTAATTTCACTGTGAAAGCTGAACAAAATGGAAAAGGTAAACTGAATAAATGGTTAAAAAGAAAATTAGATTTTTAAAAATATTTCAAAGTTCTAATAACCCAGCTGTTATTTGTTACACTTCAAAGGATAATTTTTAAAATAGGATTATCTTGAAAATGCTCCTTTAGACCTTTTGGATGTTTTAGACATATACACATTTTATTAAGCCACAGTTAATGGATAGTGTGGAAAGTGCTAGTATTTTCAAGGCTAAACAAATTCCTTTATACCTCAGAGAAACTTTTGATACCAGTTAACTTTCTTCCTGAAGGACCTCTACTTAAGTGGTGTAAATTGGGGTGCCCCTGTTCAGCCCTAATTTGGGGCAGAGGGAAAGGGGAATGGACTGCCCTGAATCACAACTGGCTCAGAGTGAAGAATCAAAACCTCAAATTCTGCTTCAAAGTAATTTTATTTACTGTAATATATTTGTCATGGATCCCGTTATCAGTTTCCACTGGAGCTGTGCTGTCAGGGAACAGACAGGGTTGTTGAATTCTCAAAGCTAGCAGAGGGGCATTGATTTCCCTATGCCTTCTGACATTTCCTCTGGGATGCTCAGGGTTTAAGGGTGGCACTTTCTCCCTGAATGATCTGGGTGAAATTCTGTGGAGTTCCTCTTGTGGAGTTTTCCTCCCTCTGAACTCTGTCATGGGTATTTCTGCAAATGGGCACAATCCAGTCTGAGGAGCCTTGACCTCTGTCATTCTTCTTTTGACAACACTGAGGAATTCCTTTCCATCAACGACAAAAAGAGTTTCCACTTTATAGAGTGCAGTTTCACACCTGCCAGTTGAAAATCACCTAATAAAGCTAATAACATATATATATCAATTATTTGGTTGAAATGCAAAATTTTCCTCCAAAATTCTTTCCACCAGCTCTGAAGATAGTAAAAATAAATAAATATAGTGAAAATTACATTAAGATTTTAAAATTTAAAAACAATCGGGTGGGTCTAGTATCCAACACGTCCTGCAATCTTTATGCAAGAAAAATCCCACAGCCCCACAGTAAGGCAAACACTACCAATTGTCTGCTATAAAAAAATGAATAAGTGGCATTGGATTTCAGCAAGTTTATTGTGTCTTCAGAAGCATAAAATTTGCATCCATAAGAGGTAACTAATTTAGTAAATCATGTGGGGATTTAATTAGTTTAAATGCTAGCCACTTAAAAATAATTAGCTTTTATTAACAATGAATAGCACCTTAGAATAGGAAAATAATGTCTCTATGCCCTCTCCAACTTTCTGTGACAGATCCCTCTTGGTCCTCTTCCCATCTCCCTCTACACCTTATATTGGGAGTAATCTCAGGCCAGGGTAATCTGATCTGCAATCATAAATTCAACTACCATCTTACTACCGATGACTTGCAGATCTATCTCTGTTCCAGAGCTGTCTCCTTCTGTTCAAATTAAAATCTCAGTCTGTCTCTCTGACATCATCTCCTTGTGGATGTCTAGCCATCAGCTCAAGCGCCACATGACTAAAACAGAGCTTTTAACCTTCACCCCAAGCACTCCCTGCTACCACCTTTCTTAAACGCTGTGGACAACACCACCATCCGGCCTGTCACTCCAGCCCATAACCTGAGTGTCATCTTCAACTCAGAGCCCTCTCCATGCTCTCACATCAAGGCTATGTCTAAACCATTAAGATTCTTTTTTCATAACATCTCTAAAATACAGCCTTTCCTATCTAACCACACCGAAGGCACTGTGGTCAAGCGGCAAAGAGCAGGCTGGTCTGGAGTAAAAGGCCATGGAAGGGAGCTCGGGGCAATGGATGGGGAGGCAGCGTGGCCTGGGGGCAATGAGGGGGGGTTGGAAGCCTGGGGAGGCAGTGGGGGATAGAGGGGATGGGGAGGGTGGAGGACCGGGGGAGGCAGTTGGGGACAGAGGTGATGAGGATGAAGCTGGGGAGGCAGCAGGGGCCAGGGATGCCAAAATACAAGTTAGCCCAAGGCACCATTTTCCTAAGGCTGGCCCTGGCTCGTGGGCATTGCAATAATAAATAATAATCAAGTAATAATTATTAATATAATGAATGTCAAGTTCAATTATGAAAATATTGGACATTTCTAATTTAATTACAAAATTGTGTTTAGATTGTGTTCATTTAGAAGAGAATCAAACACTATAGAAATTATCCAAACCTATAAAGATCAATTTTGAATTCTTTATGATTGCACTATTTTTATTCAGAGGTTACCTTGTTTTTCTTAATATACATATTCAGAGCCAGGTGTGGTGGCGTGTGCCTGTAATCCTAGCTGCTTGGGAGGCTACGGTTGGCGGATCGCTCAGATGTTCTAGGCTGCTGTGCGCTATGTCAATCGGGTGTCTGGTGCTACTGACAGCCTGGCCAGCGGGTAGTTGGAGGACTGGCTAGAACAACACGTCTGACGTGTTGTGATCGGCGCTCTCTCTGTGAGGGCTGATAGACCGATCGATGACAGTGACATATTCAGATATTTATTTTGGAACAGAAATTCTTGTCTCCTTCTTATCATTTTCTCCCTTATGAAAAGCCAATGATAATATTTAAAATAAATTGTTTTTAAAAGTGGGTAGAGAAATTTAACATGCAAAATCCTAGCACATTGCTTGATGTAGCATATCAGTTGTACTGATTCAGCAGTCACTGAACTGTGCTAGATTGGGGTTGGGTTGAGTTTTTTATTTGTTTAGTTGGTTGGTTTGGTTTTGGGGTGTTTTTATGTTAAGAAGTTCTTCTCAAAGGCATTCAGTTGGCACTCATACAAGTTGAGCTTGGGATGGCTTTTCTGGTGTGTTTTACTCAAAAATCTCTACTCTTCCTACAGAAATCTGGGGCATTGTATGAAACTATAATGCAAAACCAAGCATGTGGTGGTAGAGTGGGGTGTTGTCATAATGTATGTATATAATATGTCATTTATCCATTTCTAAGACAGTTTGATAAATGCAAGCAAAGTGTGTATATATGCAACGTATAAAATTAGACAATGACTTCCTGAAAAAGATCTTTCATGCTGAGAGCTCTTGTAAACAAGACAAAGCAAAGAGAGAAAATTGTTTTTCTTTCCCAGGCAAATATATCAATTTTCCTATATTTAGTATATTCCAAACTCTGTCAACAAGTCACAACTTGTGAAAAGAAAGTTGACTTCTACGTTGCCTGCTAAGAAATTCTGGCCCTGTTGAACTCGATGGCAAAACTTCCTGGATTTCATCCAAAACAACTAAATGTTTATTGTTAACTTTTGAAGATTGAAAAGAACACGCCCCCCCATTCACACTTATCTACATTTTCAAGGACTGCACATTTAAAAGCTATTCATAGTATGATCATTTTCAATAAAAAGGTTATTTTTGTAGATATTGATGTTTGAAGATAGAAATTTGTATATAAAGTATTTTTACAGTGTACAACAAAAAGAATAGAGTTAAGCAAAAATAATAGCAAACATATGTAAAAATAAACACACATCTGTAATTCCTTTAATATTTTTGTTCTGTATATATTTCTATAGAAAAGAGTAATTTGTTGTTTATAGACTGATATTTGCTGAGCTAGGGTGTGATCCGAACACCACTTAAGTCAATGAAAAGACTCCCATTGCCGCCATGAGGCTATGTGTCAGGCCCAGATGCAGTGTAAGACACTGCAGAGCAATATAATATAAACAGTTCCAGCTGCTCTGAAATAATTTTCTTTAGAAGAGCAGAAAATGTGTATTTTGTTCATGATGTCATAGCTGAATTAAACTATTTAGGGGTTTAAAAAAGTACTGCTTTGAATTAGCGTAGGATAAGTTTCCAGAAATGCTGCAGGACGTTTAATTGATCTAATGGCATATGTCTATTGAGGGACCAGTCCAGCAAAGTACTTGGCTCTTCATGGGAAGTAATGTTTGTGCTCAACCACACTGAATTTTTCAGTGGGAGCTGAGAGTGTTCAGCATCTTCTCAGAGGCACTGAGGCTCAATTTTTCATAAATGGCCTCTAGTTTTTGGTACCTACCTCCATTTTTCAATGCCCAAGTCTGGTAGAGTTTCTTGCCAGATCGGGCCCTAGACTATTTTCTTGTTGAAAGAATAGCCTATATTTCATTGCAAAAGAAAGGGAACAGGTTAGGCCTTGTCTACACAAAAAGTTTCACCACTTTAACTAAAAGTATGTTTCTAAACCAATTTAGTTAAACTGGTACAACTTTTGATGTGGATATTTTTATATCAATTTAAACTTGGTTCATATTGCTTTAGCTTGTACCTGTGGGCAAACTAAACTGATATAAGATGCCAACAAGTTTGAACCAATGTAATGAAATTGGTTTTTTAACCAGTTTAAAAAATTGGCAACTTCTGTGTGTAGACAAACCATAAATACTTCACAGGGTGATGGAAGTTCTACAGTTTATCTATATGGACAACAAAACTATCCAAAGTTATTATATTAAATACTAAAAATCAAGTTTTGGAAGGGATATAAAACCTCGTCATTCAAGGGTTAAGCCAGTCGCCTGCTTTAGGAGCAGATTTTTCTGAGGGACAGTTTATCCTACTTCTACTTACTTTGAGGCTTTCCCCACCTTCCTTGGAAGCATATAGTGCTGGCCACTGTCAGACACAGAGACTAGATGGACCATGAGTCTGATCCAGTGTAGCAATTACTATGTATGAACACTTTTTTTAAAGAGAAACATTTATTTTTAATTTAATGTATTCCAAAATAAAAATATGTGTTTGAATCATTTGACTGGATAATTTCTTTCTGAGAGTTTTATCAAAATATTTTGCCCATAGAATTTCAGTAATTTCTGAGTCTAAACAAACAGCAAGGTAAAGTAAAAAGAACTAAACATTATTTTATCAATTACTTCCATTTTTAAACAATTGATATTATTGGGGATTTGTTGTGTATCAAATAATATTTATTTAATATGCTGTTGTATTATATAATACTAAAGACATATATAGAGATATGAATTTCATATTTCATCTCTACAACCATTCAAGCTATCAATTATCCATACATTATTTAAATGCTAATAAAATTTAAAATGTATATAGTGGGTAAACATGATTTAGGAGCTTAAATCTCATTGAAAAACAATGGGATTTGGGCTCATAACTCATTTAGGCACTTTTGAAAATTTACCCATTATAGTATATATTTTCAGAGGCATATATCCCCCAAACAACATTTTTCTGATAATATTAGATGAATTTCAAATAATTCAGCAAACCCGATATAGATAAGAAGCTTTAACATTTTAGCTGCTATTGCTGAGAATGTGAAAGACTGAGGGTTTGCTGCCATCTGTTGGTAAATATTTGAAGAGCAGGATCTGTGTTTTGCAAAAACACAAAAGTTGAGGAAAGCAAGAGTGAGGGTAGAAAGTTGACATCTGGCTTGGGGAGAGAAAAGTTTCAAGTTATTAAGTCATAACGATCAAATGGGGTGGGGGGAAAGGTGAAAAGGGAAGGTAAAAACTGAATTCACAGGATTTTTTTTCACATCTTTCTTTACAGAAGCAATGAGGTCATTTCCTACTGAGTCAATATACTACTGGAAGTGAGTCAGTGTGGATATGCTGAGTAAGTTGAAAGAATGTAGCTAATGACTGTATGATAGCCAGAAATATAATTATTAAAAGAACACAATGAACCAAAATATATTTTTGAAATGAACAAACTAGTACTAATATGGGAGTGCGACGGAGAGTATAAACCACATGCAGTGTTTGACATTCAGTGGTTAAAAACCTTTTTTGAAGTAAAGGAAAAGAACCTTCCTTCACCCACTAACATAGAATATTGTCTTCCATTTAAAAACTCAGGAACCATCTTGCAGGAACTGTTGTGTTGATAAAGGGGTTTCTGGCCCAACAGAAAATAATAATAATACCTAGCTCTTCTATATCATATTTTGTCAGTAGATCTCAAAGCACTTTACAAAGGAGGTCAGCTAGCTTCCTTATCGCTCAGGGGAAACAGAGATGGAGTGATTTGCCTAAGGTCACCCAGAAGGGAATAAAACCCACATCTCCTAAATCTCAGCCCAGTGTTCTATCCACTAGGCAGCACCCTTGTTTACTGTTACAACACTGAGGCCTGATCTACACTACAAAGTTAGGTCCACGTAAGCCACCTCGTGTCCACCTAGTTGTGGCATGTGTCTACACTTATATTTGTCTCCTATTGATGTAAGTGTCCAGTTACAGTGATGCGGTAAAGCCACCCCTACCTGCCCTCTCCATGGCATTGAGCCATGGTCAACGTACTGAAGTCGACTCAAAGCTAGTGTAAACACTGCATTACCTATTTCAACCCTAACAGTCCTCCAGCAGCTGATCTGCAAGGCCCAACACTGACCACTGTAATTACAGTTGTGAGCGCCACACTACCCAGGGGTCATGGAGACTAGAAGCCCCCTCTCTCCTTTAAAGCCCTGCGAATTTTTGAAATGCCTTTTCCTGATTGCCCAGCTTGGCGAGCACACCTAGCAGCTCTCCATTGTTGTGTGCAACTGCCCAGCTGACTATGCCAGCTTAAGTTCAATTCAACCAATTCCCTCCTCAATTCCATTTCTCTGGTGCCACACTCACCATGCCTGATGCGGTGAGTGGCATTAAGCAGCTGCAGTTAGTGTATAGCTTGTGCACATGCATACTTGACTCCTTGCATCGGCACTGCGCATTCTCCCCAGGAGTGCTTGTGTTGATGTACAGTGTGGCACACCATGGGTAGGGATCCCAGTGTGTAACCCACCACTGTCCAGCGGTGCCTGTGGGGCAGAAACAAGTTGCACAGGATGACTGAGAGCAGGAGGTCAACTTCACAGCATGCAATTTTCTCCGTCCCAGAATGTCATCTATGTCCCATAATTTTTGTGCCTTTTTAAAAATCCCATGAACCAGCAGACCCCTACTTGCTGTCCACCATCTCTGACAGAAACCTGGACATTGCTCTGCACTATTGTCATAAGCATTGCAAGCACAGGACACACAATCCTCCTGTATTTGCAGAGCCACAAGAAGAAACGAATCAGCAGGGAACATACCCTTAGTGTAGATAGTATAGAACTATTGTTGCCAAGGTTGCTGAACTCTGATCCTGTTTTCTTTAAGACAAAACAAGACAAACAGATAAAAAAGACCAGAGAACAAATAGCAGAGAAAATTAAGGGCTTGTCTACACTGGCAACGCTAAAGCACGGCTGTGGCAGCGCTTTAACGTACCTTATGTGGTCGCGGTGAGCTCTCCCAGCGCTCTAAAAAAAACCACCTCCACGAGGGGCGTAGCTCCCAGCGCTGGTGCACCGTCTACACTGGCGTTTTATAGCGCTGAAACTTGCTGCGCTCAGGGATGTGTTTTTTCACACCCCTGACCCAGAAAGTTGCAGTGCTGTAAATTGCCAGTGTAGACCAGCCCTTAGCTTCTGTCTCTGGTGTTGACTTTCAAAAGTAACCTCACTACTGTAGAATCACAGGCTCAGCGCATGGTCTTAAGCAGCCTGACTCTGACACCAAGCAAACTATAGACTGTTTAAGACATTGCTTCTAGTTGTCTTTCTGGTCAAGGGCTCACAGCACAATAGCAAAAGGTGCAGTTGTCTTGGTGGCTAACACAGAAGAGGGCTATTAGAAGACAAAAAGAGAAAGATAGAACAGAGAAGAAATAAAGTGGAGAAGGAAAATGACACACAAAGGAAAGAATGACCGAACGAATCCAAGTCTCACATTCCAGGTGTTGTTCAAGATTTAGCTAAAGCTGGTGGAGGTGATGATGTCATTTGGTTCCCTCTCTATGGCCCAATGTGGTCAGAACATCTTTCAGGATCAGAACGATGAAGGCCCAACAGTGTTATGGTAGATCTCAAAGTCCCAGAAAACTGTGGAGGTAGCAGCCACCCTTGGCAAAGCTTGCTCCCTCCAGTCCACCTGTTGCCCTGCTGCCTTTTGGTGCCTCCCACCCCCAGTTAAACAGTGTCCAGAATAGGTGGCAAACTCATCTCATTAAAATTAACAAGTCAAAACACATTTCAGTGATTTCTACTATAAACATTTCCTCCCACTTCTAGAATCTTTCAACAAATTGTCCTGTCAACCTGTGACCGGAGCTGCTTATCACTGTTCTTTAAACTTAATTCCGCCTGTACCAGTTATTAGTTTCCAACTTTTGCTGATTTTTACAAACAATTTTATATTGCAGGCTAAGTTGGACTTCTGTTACTTTGGACAACTTAGACCCCTGCTCACCAGAACCTTGTTTGTGCATAGGGCTAACACTGGTAATCCGCAATCAATAGAGGTACCATGGCCAGAAATCAAAGCAGCATTTGATGTGGACCTGCCTGCCATGGTGTGAAAATTCAGCCGATGGTGATTTGTAAGGCATCTCTTTCTACTTTGGACCTGCTCCTCCCCCCACTTATACTGATTCAAATCAGAAGTCACTCTGGTGAAATGGTTGGGACAATTGAAGGTAAGACACAGGTGGCTGAGAAGGGAATCGGGCCCACTGTCCTAATAGTTCAGGGCTTGAAAATGTTACCAGATGCCTACTAACTGCAGGATTAAACCAACTAGTTACTACTAGTAGAAAATAGGGTGTTGGGAGACTCATACGCAAGGCAGTGGCGTAGCCAGGTTTAGAGCACAGGGGGAGCGGCGCTACAAAAAGGCGCCTCCCGGCTCCCCCTGTACTCACCCCGGCGGTGCTTTAAAGGGCCCGGGGCTCCAGCCGCTGCGGAGCCCCCGGGCCTTTTAAATCCCCGCCCAAGCCCAGCTCCGGCAGCGGGGCTGGCGGGGGGGGGGGCACTTTAAAAGGCCCGTGGCTCCCCGCAGCGGCAGGAGCCGCGGGCCTTTTAAAGCGCCTCCTGCAGCAGGGCTCGGGTGGCGCCTTAGCGCCGCTTCTCCTCACAGGGGGAGCGGTCGCTCCCCCTGCTCCCCCCCTGGCTACGCTACTGACGCAAGGTTCAAAGACAATGGCTTGGTAAGAAGTCCAGCACTCCTGCCACGCCCACCAGCTGGCAATGGGAACGGTCACAGTGTTGCGTTTTCTACCAGATTCCTCCATCTGGTATATCACACATGGAAGTTATTCCTGAATAAGGTAGGGTGTGAATTTAAAGGGGGAGAGCTTTCAGAACTCCATATGTGGACACTCCTATACTGGAATACCAGTGCCTGGGTCTGGTTTATTTCCACCCACTTCCAAATGGCTCAAACTAATCTGGAAAAAAAGACAGGGTTATTCAGGGTTTGGTGCCCACACTTGGGAGCTATTCCGGGACAGCTCATGTGAAGACAAGCCCTCAGGTGCTTAGTGCATGTGCAGCTCCACTCCCCCTTGACATGCTGGACGGGAAAGAAGTGGTCAGTGTTTTCTTCCTCCCCTCCCAGCATCTCCTTCTGCTGTGTACAGGGGCTGCTCCTGGCTGGCACTCTGGGGAGCTGGTAGGGTGACCAGATGTCCCGATTTTATAGGGACAGTCCCGATTTTGGGGGCTTTTTCTTATATAGGCTCCTATTACCCCTCACCCCGTCCTGATTTCTCACACTTGCTGTCTGGTCCACCCTAGGTGCTGGGCAGCAAGACTGACTCTGTGCCCTGCACAAGGATGCTACAGCGCCACCAAGCGGGCAGTATCCATCCCCGCAGCCCCTCTGGCGAGACGCGGCGGCCGGGACCGTGCAGCCCCTTGCCTGCAGCGGGCGCTGTGCTCCTTGCGCTGCCGGCTCCCCGGCACACTCGGCTCTCTTGGCTGCGGTGCCAGCGCAGATTCTTGTCAGGTGGGCGGGGCCTTAGTTGCCAGGCTCCGCCTGGGCGCGCCTCCCCCGCCTGCTTCCGGCGGCCGAGCCAGCTCCGAACTCGCCCCGCTGGCTGCCCGCGCGCCCGGCACCATGCAGAGCGTCCAGTACCCGGAGGCCTATCGCGACGAGGCCGCGGTGAGTTCAGCGGGGCACCCGGCTGCCTCCCCCCACCCCGCCGCCGTCTTTGTCTGCGCAACCCCAGGGGTTGCCCCGAGCAGCTGCCCAGCCCGTGAGCGGCACGTGGGGCCGGTCTCTGCGCCTGCCGGGCGGGCTGGAAACTGACCAGGCGGGGCTGGGACTGTCTCTGCTGCTGTTGCCCACAGAGGGGAGCGGGGCCCCGGCGGGGGGATGGCGTTCCCTTGGGGTTAGGTGGCGGGGCGCTGTGTTTTCGGCCGGTAGAGCCTTCCAGCTGGGCAGCCCCAACGGGTTTGTAATCCGGGATGTCCCCTCCCCACCCTGTCACTTAGGAGAGTATTAGCCAGCCCCATTTTACAGAGGTGGACATTGAGGCTCTCCCTTCAGTGAGAGGGCTGAGTAACCTGCCTGACATGCTAGTTAGCAGTGATTGCTCTGAGCCAGCTGGACAAGGGTCTTTCCATAGTTTTTGTTTTCTTTGAGGAAACTTTGTTAGCGCGATGGTATAAAATTGTGCTTCTTATTTTTGTTGCTAATCACTGTATTGTATGTTGTGGTGCAGTTTGTAGCACAGGTGTCAGTGAAAGGCAAACCCTGTGAGCAACGTGTGTACTTAACAGTTGTGAACTGTGAGCTTCATCCCAAACTTGAAAATGTTTTCTCACAACCCTCATCGTTTTTTGCAGCTAAGCAGGCAGTAATGCTTTGGATTTCACACCCTTGATAAATAAAAGTATAATCTTTGTCCAGTAAATGGTACTTGCATTTAGTTTTATAGAACTAAAGGGGTACTCCTGCTGGAATTCTGCACCACTGCGCAATGCAGAATTGTGCAGATTAATGTTCCCCTCTGCTGCTGGGGCTGACAGGAGGAGTGTGATTATATTGTGTTATTTCTAGAGCTGTCAAGTGATTAAAAAAATGTAATTGCAATTAATTGTGCGATTAAACAATAATAGAATAACATTTATTTAAAAATTTTGGTTGTTTTCCACATTTTCATACATATTGATTTCAATTACAACAGAACACAGTGTACAGTGCTCACTTTATTTTTGATTACAAATATTTACGCTGTAAAAACAAAATAAATAGCATTTTTCAATTCACCTCATACAAGTACTGTAGTGCAATCTCTTTATCATGAAAGTTGAACTTATAAATGTAGAATTATGTACAAAAATAACTGCATTCAAAATTAAAACAATGTAAAACTTTAGAGCCTACAAGTCCACTCAGCCAGTCGCTCAGACAAACAGGTTTGGTTACTATTTACTCCTGTACCTGAGGAGATGCAGCGCTGCACGTGCCTTGCGAGTGTAGACAGTTAGTGAGTTACAGCGCTGCAGGCAGTTTTATTGCGCTGTAACTCGTGAGTGTAGCCAAGGCCTTAGCGATTGACAGAATAAGAAGTATGACTAAGGGTACGTCTATACTTACGCGTCCGGTCGGAGGCGCGGGATCGATGTTCTGGGTTCGATTTATCGCGTCTTGTCTAGACGCGATAAATCGAACCAGGAAGTGCTCCGCCGTCGACGCTGGTAATCCAGCTCGACGAACGGAGTAGGCGGAGTCGACGGGGGGAGCCTGCGCGCCGCATGTGGACCCCGGGTAAGTGCTTTTTTATTCGAACTAAGATAGTTCGACTTCAGCTACGTTATTCACGTAGCTGAAGTCACGTATCTTAGTTCGAATTTCGGGGCTAGTGTAGACCAGGGCTGAGTGGACTTGTAGGCTCTGAAGTTTTACACTGTTTTGTTTTTTAGTGGAGTTATGTAACCAAAAAAAATCTGCATTTGTAAGTTACACTTTCATGATAAAGCGATTGCACTACAGTACTCTTATGAAGTGAATTAAAAAATACGATTTATTTTGTTATTTTTACAGTGCAAATATTTGTAATAAAAATAATATAAATTGAGCACTGTACACTTTCTGTTGTGTAATAGAAATCAATATGTTTGAAAATGTAGAAAAACATCCAAAATATTTAATAAATTTCAATTGGTATTTTATTGTTTAACAGTGAGATTAATCGCAGTTAATTTTTTTGGAGTTAATCACATGAGTTAACTGCGATTAATCAGCAGCCCTAGTTATTTTGATAAATAAAATACGTAGAATTTTGCGGAATTTTAAAATATTGTGGACAAAATTTTTAATTTTTTTGGTGTAGAATTCTCCAAGGAGTACAGAGGGTAACAGTGTTGTGTTAGTCATAGGACAAATAAAGAAAGGAATCACTTGTGGCATTTTCCCCAAATGGCAATGTTACTGTTTAGCTATAAGAAATAAAAGCTAAAATAAATCTTAAATTTATGTCAACTTTTTAAAAATTTACATATCTAATTTATGTAGAAAAAACATAGATTTAAAATTTTCAAAAGTGACTAGTGTATTGCAGGTTTTTGGATCACCAACTTGAGACGACTTAAAATAACCTGACTCCTATAGTGCAGGTGCTCAGTGTGCCCAAATATAAGGCCCTTTTGAGGGGTCTCAATTTTAGCATCCAAAAATTGAGGCCTCCAAAATCTCCAGTCTCTCATCATTTAGATTACGGACTTAATTTTCCAAGAAAGATGCAGAAAATTAGAAAGTTTATCTTATATGATGATGCACCTGTAAGACTCTCACTTTGCTTTCTGTACATCAACATTCAGAATATATATTTCTAACACTAAACATCTCTGTGTTCAAATGGTGAAACTGATGTCCAATACAAATAACCATGTAGGTTCTATTAAAACTGGTTGGTGTTTTTCCCCCTTTCCTGCCACACAAAAGGCAGTGCTTTAGGCCCTAATCCTGTAATATTAGTGTTTAATGTCACTCATGAGAAGAAGTGTTTGCAGAATTGGAGCCTTAGTTAACACTGGCAAAAAGATCAGCTTGACTTCCTACTTTTAATGCTGAGCGAATTATAAAACTTGAAATGTCTGAACTAAGAGTCACACCCTAGCTTGCCATGCAGTAACTTGTCATGTAGACAAGCCACTACGTAAATAACTTTACTTGGTGTCATTAATACTGATAGAACAACTACAGTCAAACATACTTACTCTTAAATAATTGGAAACTTTAATTACTGAGTGACTGTAAAGGTTATTAGTGAAATGAAGAGTCACAATTTCAGTTGAACACTGGTCTTGTGGCCATCTTAATGTAGCTTCAGATTGCTGATCAAGACAATGAAGAGGATGCTAAATGTTGGTAATTTGGTTTGGGTTTCCATACGAAAAGAGTATAGAATTTATATGTACCTTCTAGAAGCGAGTTTAACTCCTGATAATCATCTGACTTTCTTTCACTGTGACTGCACTGACTTGTCCACCATTCTCCTGGCCATAGAACATTGGCTTGCTCGCTTTGGAGCCAGGAATTACTGTGTTTGTGTGTTTAATGTTTCTCACATGGTGTTTCTTACTTCCCAGCTCTGTTGTTCCAGAGAGCCTTTATCTTGATGTGGATCATTTGCTAATTTCAAAACAAAACAAAGTTTGCTTTTATGTTTGTTAAAGAAAGGTCTCTCTCTTAAATTCAGGTACATGATTACCATGGGTGTAAAATATGCGACCCGTATAGCTGGCTGGAAGACCCTGACAGTGAACAAACAAAGGTAACTTTTTGTCTATAAAATTGGAAGTTTTGACACTCATCCCTTTGTAGGCCTGAGACATGCTCCCCCTTCCTGCAACATATTGGGAACTTTGTAACACTCGCACATTATGTCAGCAGTGACAGTACTCTTTGATATCAGTGAAACAATGATATTAAGACACCACATCTTGTGACTGTGTTAATGTAGAGATAAAGATATTAAACAATTTAGATAGTTAACATCTTCTTTATAGTACAGTCCACATATGGGTGTTGGGGGTGCGGTGGTAGTAATAACAAAATAATGGTTTCTGTTTTCAGCACCCTCACTATAAAACTTGTTCCAGCACTCTTGCCCCACATCGACAGATGATTCCTGAATATCAAAGGTCACCAAAGTCAAGTTTCTGTTTCAAAATGTTCTAACACCTAAAATTACTATAGCCAAAATAGAGGAAGACGGTTCTCTTTTCTTTAGTTTGTTTACTTTGTGTATTTGACAGCACTTTGTGTAAAGTTTCATTTTTTCCTCCCTGTATAACCAAGATAGCCCTTGATCTTGGGATTACTCTTGTGAATAAGGTTACACATGTGTATAAGTGTTTGCAGGATTGGTCCAAAAGTAGACGAACTATGATGTTAGAGTGGGTCTTTCATGCAGCACCAGGAGGGAGAAAACTATTTGATTAAAAATAAGAAATTGTCATAGGAACTCGGGGAGGATGGGACAGAAGTAGTGTCTAAAATGGCTATTAACTTTTTTTCTTTTAAGGTGACTGTTGTCACAGTTCAGGGCAACTGCACCAGTATTCCCCCCTCTGTGGTCCAACAAGGGCACATGCACTCAGGCTTTTAGCTCCCGAGCTGTCACCTGTCTTGGATGAAGACATGTCTCTTTCCCTAGTGACCAGGATTTTTCCATATTACTCAATTCCCTGCCTACACTGAATTCCCCAGCAAGTCAGACTGCCTCAGCAGGCCTGCTTTGCTTTTCTTCTCAGAGGCTGTAAACAGCATAATTGCCCATATATTTAAGTTACAACACAACTTTTCCTAAGCAAGCACACTTATTCTTAAGATAAAAGCATTACCGAGAAACAAAAACATCTAAACACATGCTAATAAGCTTACCAGATCACCCAAACTCTATATAAGGGCTTTGGCAGATGTACTATCCTTTAAACAGTACAAAGGATTTTTTTGTGCGATCACAAGTTCACAACAGCTGTTACCTCAGAACAAGCACGCCCATGAATCTGATTTTTTTTTTTTTAAAATAGGTTGGGTCTTTGATCCTTAGAAACAGTAAATAAGTAATCCGTCAGACAATGCGTTTTCCTCAAGATGTAGCTTTAATAGGTTGGGCCCAGAAGTGGGGAATTTGCATTCCCTCCCCCTAGGTATTTCTCTAGGTATCCCACTAAACTTTGATTGCCCCAAAAGTTCCTTCTTCTGCGGTCCATTGTTTTAAAATAGCCCTGTCAGGGTTCCCTCCCCACTCAGAACTCTAGGGTACAGACGTGGGGACCCGCATGAAAGACCCCCTAAACTTATTTCTACCAGCTTAGGTTAAAACCCCCAAGGTACAAAATTCCCTGCACCCTGAGAAACGCTTCTCTCGCTGCCACCATCAAGTGATTAAAACAAGAACCAGGGAAGAGAACCACTTGAAGTTCCCCTTCCCCTCAAAATACCCCCTCGAGCCATACCCCCCCCCCCTTTTCTGGGGATCTTGAGAATAATCTCCTAACCAATTGGTTACACAGTGATCTAAAAACCCACCCCAGGGTCTTAGAACAATAGAAAACAGTGAGCTTCTTAAAAGAAGGATTTTATTAAAACGAAGGTAAAAATCATCTCTGTAAAATCAGAATGGTAATTATTTTACAGGGCACTCAATTTCCAAACTCAGAGGGATTCCCCCTCTGGACAAAACCTTAAAGTTACAGAAAAAACAGGAATAACCCCTCCCTTTTAGCACAGGGAAAGCTCCACAAGCAAAACAAACAAAACCTATTCGCAATGCCTGACTTACAGTTTTTATAGTGAGGTTTGGTGAGGCTGGGTTAGAGGAGATTGATTTTTCTGCCTGGTCCTTTTAGTCCCCCGAGATAACTCTGACCCAGACAAAGAGCCACACACACAACCTTCTCCCCTCCCAAGATTTGAAAGTATCTTGTCCCCTTATTGGTCAGATGCCAGCCAGGTTACTGGAGTCTTAACCCTTTACAGATAAGAGAATTTTATAGTAGTGTATCAGAGCTTCTTAACCCCTTCCCTTTATATTTATGACAAGCCCTTTGAAGCTCATAATGCTTCCCAGCTTTTGCATTAGTCATGTCTCCCTCCTAGAGATGTTGCGTTCAGTCCCATAATAATACATAAATATTTGCATTTTTAATATAATAACTCCTAAAATGCTTAATTCAATAAGGTTTAATTTAATTCGGTAAGGTTTAACTTAATTCAAGTAAAAGTATAAAAAGGCAGGCCATAAAAGAATTTGAAGAGCAACTCGTTAAAGACACAAAAACGAACAGCAAATTTTTTTTAAAGTGCATTAGAAGCAGGAAGCCTGCCAAATGGTCAGTGGGGCCACTGGCCGATAGAGGTGCTAAAGGAGTACTCAAGGAAGAAAGGCCATTGCGGAGAGCTAAATGAATTCTTTGCCTCAGTCTTCACTGCAGATGATATGGGGGAGGTCTGCACACCCAAGACATTCTTTTTTTTGGTGGTAGATCTGAGGAACTGTCCCAGATTGAGGTGTCAAGAGAGGAAGATTTGGAACAAATTGAAAAATTAAACCGTAATAAATCACCAGATGGTATTCACCTAAGAGTTCTGAAGGAACTCAAACAGAAAATTGCAGAACTACTAATTGTGGTATAGAACCTATTGCTTAAATCAGCCTCTGTACCAGATGACTAGATGGTAGCTAATATAACACCTTTTTTTAAATTAAGGGTCTGGAGGCAATCCTGGCAATTACAGGCCAGTAAGCCTAACTTCAGTACCAGGCAAATTGTTTGTTTGAAACTATATTAAAGAACAAAATTATCAAACATAGATGAAAATGATATATTGGGAAAGAGTCAACACTACTTTTGTAAAGGGAAATCATGCTTCATTAGTATTTTAGAATTCTTTAAGGGAGTCAACAAAAACGTGGACCAGGGTGATCCAGTGGATATAGGGTACTTAGACTTTCAAAAAACATTGACAAGGTCCCTCACCAAAGGTTCTTAAGCAAAGTAAGCGGTCATGGGATAAGAGGGAAAGTCCTCTCATGGGTCAGTAAGTGCTTAAAAGATAAGAAACGAAGGGTAGGAATAAATGTTTGGGTTTCACATTTGAGAGGTGTAAGTAGGGTGTTCCCCCACGATCTGTACTGAGGCCTGTGGTGTTCAATATATTCATAAATGATCTGGAAAAGGGGGTGAGCAGCATGGTGGCAAAATTTGCAGATATTAAATTATTCAATATAGTTAGGGCCACAGCTGACTGTGAAGAATTACAAAGGGATCTCACAACTGGGTGACTGGGCAACAAAAAGGCAGGAGAATTCAGTGTTAAGTGCACAGTAATGCATGTTGGAAAAAATAATTTCAACTATACATACAAAATGATGAGGTCTAAATTAGCTGTTACCATGGAAAAGATCTGGGGTCATTGTAGATAGTTCTCTGAATACACCCGCTCAGTGTGCAGCGGCAGTCAAAAAAGCTAACAATGTTAGGAACCATTAAGTAAGGGATAGGAAATAGGGACAGAAAACGTCAAATTGTCACTGCATAAATCCATGGTATGCCAGCATCTTGAATACTGCTTGCAGTTCTGGTCACCTCATCTCGAAAAGGACATATTAGAATTGGAAAAGCTACAGTAAAGGACAACAAAAATGATTAGGGGTATGGAGGACCTTCCATATGTGGAGAGATTAAAAAAGACTGGGACTGTTCTCTTAGAAAAGAGATGGGTATGGGGAGTTAAGATAGAAATCTATAAAATCATGAATGATATGGAGGAAGTGGGGGGAAGTGTTATTTACCCCTTCACATAACACAATATCTCGTGGTCATATGATGAAATCAGTAGGAAGCAGGTATAAACAAACACTTCTTCTCACAATTTGGAAGTGTTGGCAGAGTATGTTGTGAAGACCAAAAGTATAACTGGATTCAAAAAAGAATTAGATAAATAAGTGGAGGATAGGTCCCTAAATGGCTATTAGCCAAGATGGTCAAGGATGCAACCCCATGCTGTGGGCATCCCTAAACCTCCAATTACCAGAAGCTGGGTCTGGATGGTAGGGGATGGATCACTCAAAATGGTCCCCTTATTCTGTTCATTCCCTCTGAAGCATCTGGCACTGGATACTGTCAGGGAGAGGATAATAGGCTAGATGGACCCAGTATGGCCATTCTTGTATTCAGTACGGTTTCTCCAGGATGTTTCAAGAAATTGCCATGTCTGTCACAACTATAATTTTAGGGTTGCACCATTTAAAGCACGGGTGTGTACTGTCAAATAGAAAACGGAGATCAAGGCCTTGATTTAAAAGCTAATAGATCCTGGAGGGTAGCAGCCCATTAGTGAGATTACATCTAGCAGAAGGTCGTTGAAGAATAATGGCTGGAAATGTACTAGAAGCATCAATAGCAGTTGTTAACTTATAGAAATAACTATGACTAAAAAAGACCAAATCAGTGTATTATGCTCCTACCACAAATGTTTTAGGGCCTGAGCCAACACCCAGTAAAGTCCACTGTAGTCTTTCCGTTGACTTCATTGGGCTTTGGATCAGGCCCCTGATGAAATATAATATCACTGGGGTTAATCCTGCTGAGAGTTTAAAATGCAAGGGGGCTTGGAGAATTCTCATAAATTTATTAAATAAAATGGATTACGGTAGAGTATTCCATTTCACTATCGGATGCTGTAGGAACTATATTACTTGCTTTGAGTAGCAGCCTGACCCCCCTCACTCCCCCATTCTGTCTACACTACAATTGTAATAACCCAGGGCTTAGACTTGGGGTCCCAGGACCCTGCAAGGCTGGAGGGTCTGAACTTGAGTTAAGTCGGTACCCAGAGTCTGAGCCCTATTGCCTTGCAGTGTAACCACAGCCTCACTTGACTCAGGTCCTGGGAGTCAGCTGGACTTAGTCTCGCTATCCCAACAATCTGCAATCACTCTATTATAAATGGAAGCCACCCCACCCCGCCCACCTTTGCAAAGGGCAGGAGCTCAGGTCAGCGTTAAACCATTAACTTCTGATCACTGATCTGCAAGCACACTGTGGGAGAGCCTCCTGGGTTTGCAATGGAAAGTGAACCGATCAAGCCTTTTGCAAAGCGAGTTGCTTCCTGGTAACATGCAGTAAAGTTTTCCCCACTGTGCACCACAGTCCTAGGGCTATGGTGGTCACATTTCGGGGTGGGGGAGGGTGGCTAGGAAATCCGAAATATGGTTACTTCGACTTGGATCTTGCACTGCAGTGTGAACACCAGAGCCCTAGGTTCAAACACAGGTGAGAATAGTCTTCATGTAGGGTTAAAATGCAATGTAGACGCTTAAGCCCAGGGTTACCTAACATTGGTCAGCTGAATTGACTCCCACTAGACATACCCTGAGAAGAACTGAAATGTTGGCCCTGAGTGCTAAGCTGCTGCTGCAGAGCCTCTTGTACTGTAACTCCTTGCTTAACGTTGTAGTTATGTTCCTGAAAAATGCAACTTTAAGTGAAACGATGTTAAGCGAATCCAGTTTCCACATAAGAATTAATGTAAATGGGGGGATTAGGTTCCAGGGAAATTTTTGTCGCTAAATGATGAACTAGCAATCAGCTGAGCCCTCAAGGGTTAACTCGTTGTTAATGTAGCTTCACACTCTGCAAGGCAGCACGAATGGAAGGAGGGGAGACAGCATGGCAGACAAAGACAGAGAGAGACACCATGTGTGAGAGAGAGAGATGCACATTGCCCCTTTAAGTACGCTGACCCTACTCTAAGTACACTGCCTTTTTAAGTAGATCAGCAAGTTGAGGCAGAAGCTTCTGCCAGGAAGCTCCCTCCATCCTGAGCTCTGTTGTGTGTCCTCCCCTCCCCCGGCTCTATGGAAATGGGGTAAGCAGGGGGAGGGGGACACCCTGACATTAGCCCCCCTCTCTCTTTCCCCCCTGCACAGCAAGCAGGAGGCTCCGGGGAGCAGCTCGAAGGCAGAGGGCAGGAGCAGCACATGGCAGTGGGGGGAGGGACAGCTGAACTGCTGGCAATTGATAGCCTGCTGGGCGGCTGCCGCACAGGGAACTTAGGCAGGGGGGCTGCCGGTCCATTGTGGTTCCAAGCCCCCACCAGCTAGCTCCAACGGGCTGCTCTTCCTGCAAGCAGTGGACAAAGCAGGCAGCTGCCAAACGATGTTATAAGGGAGGATTGCACAACTTTAAACGAGCATGTTCCCTAATTGATCAGCAACAGAACAGCAAAACAACGTTAACCGGGACAACTTTAAGTGAGGAGTTACTGTAGTTGTCTACCTACATTCCTCACAGGCCTCTTGCTCCATAGCAGAGGGAAGAGGACATGGGTCTGCTTTCTCTCTCCTGCGGGGAGCAGGGAATTTGATACTCCTGTCTTCCTCCTCATCAAAAGGGGTAGGGCGGAAGAGGAGGGACAGCCACGCTTCCAGCAGCAGAACAAATAAGCAGAGACTGGGGGTGTAAGAAGTTTGGACTACCCAGGGTGCTCCAGGAAGTACTAGGGCTGGCTTCAGTGCAGCCCTACGGTCTCCAGCATTGAGACTTGTGCCCATCTCTCCCCTTCATCCAAAGGCTTTCCATTTCTTTGTGGGCAGAGGGTGATTCTCAACACTCCCAGTCAGCCAGTTGTCTTGGGGGGGAAGGGTATAAAATCTCATTCAGCTCATCCCATAGATCACTTTTATGTCTTCTGCTTTGCTTTGAAGAAGCAGTCTGTGTCATTTATCTCCATAGAGTCAGTGTTGCCTGCAGCTGATGCTGCCTCCCCTGCTTTTGATGGAGTGAGCTATGCAGGGAGGCATAGTGTCCTTCCTAGAAACAAGAAGGAAAGAGGGAATCTTGAGTTGAGGGTAAGGTGGGACAAGAACCTAACATTAACTTTAAACAAACACGATCAAAACTAGTCTCTTATCCAAATGGACCCTCTGTTATTTAAGTAGGTGCTAATGTGTATATATAAGTGACCTCTAAAAATAGGGTGTTTTTGTATGTTGTTTAGAAATGCTACAACGTGTAGCAGGACAGAACTGAATCCTAGAATATCTTCTTTTTTTCTATATGATTTTCAAATTCTCCTTGGGTTAGGCATGCTTATCCTTATTGAGGGGAGGCACCTAACATTTCATTCAATCCACTCTGTAGATAATCTTTGCTGTCTTTTTTTTTTTTTACACTGTTCTGTACCCATTTAAAAGATACTCGTTTGAACTCTCCACCTTGATGCTACCAGGCTATTATTGCTAATGCAGATTGGCTCCAAAATACTGAGGTCAAATTATGTGACGAGCCTACTTTAAATTCACAATAGTAAAGAAATTCCAAGGTAAAACTGAAAACTCTGATCTTCTCTCCCACCAGTGCGACCAAAGCAGTCACCGTTAAAATACGGTCATGATTAAATATTGACATCTACATTGGATATTGAATTATGTTCTTGTGAACACAGACATAACTGTGGTTGAATCTATTAGCAAAAGTGTAATGACGTGCTAAGGTGATCCTGAGTGCTTTTATATCAGTTCATAACATGCATGAAACTCTTACTGGGTCAGGGAGATTGTACTAAATTACTCGCCCTTTATCTGGGCAGTTGAACCTTTTCTGAGGTTCCATTGTAAGCAGCTGCATGAAGAGGGTTGATGCCCAGGCTGTCCTGTTGTGGCCATTTCATCCTAAAGGAGGAGCTCTGAACAGGGGGTCGAGGTGGGCTGTCGATGGTGTTTCCAGGAAGGAACAAGGAACAGTATCCTCTGAGCATTGAGAGGCAGTTCTGAGGCGGCTGCTGCTGCTTGGTGATGAGGCAATGGTGCCATACCTGAGGTTTGCAGGAGGGATTTGCCTGTGAGCAATTTGTGACCATCTCTGTTCAAGGAACCAGGACTCATGTACACTTCATAAGTAAACATATTATAATAGTAATACGTTAACTCCATGTCACTGATTTCACCTCTGACGCAAAACTAACCTGCAAGGTCTGAAATCTGCTACTGCTTGGCAAAGGGGCAAAAGTAATCATGCATCTGGTGTAGCAATACTGTGATTTTTTAGACCAATACCCTTAGGAAATAAGCTGAATACTGAACTTATCGTAGTGGATATTATCTTTGAAGGTGAATTGCAAGAGGTTTCTCCCGTTGGTTGGCTGTCTTTAAAGACCCAACTTCAGCATTAGCTGCCGAATGCCCCAGGAATAGTGGGTGTATGAGCAGACATGTAACGTTTGGATTTATTTTCTACCTATGTTGTTGCAAACTGAAGCCTTATCAATCACTTCTTGCTGTGGAATGCCTCAATATGTAGTCTGCTAGTAACATAACCACCACAAAATGGGACAGAAGAATACCCTACCCAAAGAAGAAAGGTCCTTCCCTCTCCAGCTCCCATATATTTAGATAGTGCATGCAGGACATGAAATAACCGTAATAAAGGAAACCATATAGAATTGCTGAATAGTGGGGCCAGGGAGAAATGGTACTTACTCCTTTGTTATACTCCATTTTCCAGTCCGTTTATATAGCAGCTTTGACAACAGCAATAGAGCATGTGCTGGAACAAGTAATTGGATTGAGATTTGTGATCAGATTTTGCAGCTTTGGAAAAACAAATTAATTTACACACGTCCAATAATCCCTTGAAGTGTACATTTTAGGCACATTTTGCACTGTTGATAAATAAGTTAAAATCACTTCATCAACCCTCAGAATTTGAAGAACAATTGCAGTTAATTCTTACTAATCCCAGTGATCTTCCCAGTGTCTGTCATTTATTGCTTGTGGGTTTTTTCCCCTTTTCTCTTATTTATGGATAAGCTATGTGCTCATGAAAATAATGGGCTAGTATCTGTGTACTGTATCCACTTCTGTGCACTCATATCTGCCCACAAGCTTAAATCCTAACCTTTAATATGCCTTTTTTCTCCTGAAGCTTTTTTGATCACACCATATCCTATTTTATAGTGTGATGATACCTTCATTTATGACATTGTAGTATATTTTAGAGTTTGAAAAAAAATCTGATTTATGTTATGGCATAATATATGTTTGGTGACCAATAATGCGCTGGGTGGCATTGAGCTAAAATTTGTCTCTTCATCACAGGGCTAGAACATCTTTATAATCAGAGCACTTCTCAGCTTTATGGCTTCTTTTTCTTCTTTATCCCTCTGTTTCTCTTGTATGCAATATAGTCTGTGTGCATGAGGTTTGCTTATTACCTTTTGAAGGACAACAGAAGAAATACTACACATCTTATTTTTATGTAGTGGCTTTGATAACCAGCATTGCAAAATGTGTCACCAAGAATGTCTGTCATAAACTAAAGAGAAAAAGAGGATTTAAGGTTAAATTTAAAGTGAGGCTCGGGAGCCTCAGTCTGTGTATCCCTGCGATAAGAAGGCTTTTGCTCGCCTACGTCGGTTAAAGTGGATTTATCTTTTTTAAAACACTCCTAGCTAGAAAAACATTTAAGTGTGGGCCAGGCCTAAGCCATGCTGGCAGAAGCCCAGTTTTGCCAGTGTAACTGCATCTACACTAGGGGCTTTTGCCAGGACAACATATCATCACACTCTTAACTAATGTAGCTATGTTGGCAAAAGTTTGTATTGTTGATCTGGGCTGAGAGGCAGACTCGGAATAAAAAGGGCAGAGATCAAGCAGCAAGAGCAGTTAACTTGGGGCGATGGAAATATAATGTAGTTATAAGCAGAAGGTATGCTTGGAATAATAAACTAGAAATGAAACTATTTAAAAGGACACAGTCAAATAGATTTGTAGTAATAGCTGACCTATATTTTGTTTACAAGCAGTTTGATCCTTCTCCAGTTGCACTTTGACTTGTCTCTTTCCCCTTACAATGTAAAACTAAACAGAGTTCTAATATTTAACTCCATCAGTGATACCAGCTCTCTTCTGGGGGATGAGTTTTGTTAGATTGATCGCCCTTTTAATGGAAGGATATATATTTCTGTTTTACTGCTGAACAAATAGAACTCTATACAGTTCACTTACAGAACTCTGAGACCACTGCTGAACACTTTCAAAAATCCCACCCCAACTCTGCTCTTACAGAACTCAAAGATAAATTCCTCTCTGACTTCAGTGGGAACAGAATTAGGCCAGTGCTGAGCACTTTTGAAAACCTCATCCAGTGTGTGGGGAAATTATTATCCTGTTAAGAGAATAGTATACCTGTAGCCAGAGAACTGCTGGGTATGACAACGAATTGGTGAATAACTTAACAAACTTTGCTGCATATTTATTTGAATACTGTTCAACCTGCTCTGGAGTGAGTTAAATACTTTATTAATAAACTATCAAAAATCCATATCCCAGATTCAGACAAAGAATTGCTGAATATTTTACCAGTTGAATATTCAAACAGCTACACACATTGTTTCTGATATATTTCACGTTTAGCCATTCAGCATAAACTTCAGCATAAAGCCCATGACAAAATAAAACCGGTGGCTAGTTGTGTATGTTATCATAAAAAAACAGCACGCCAGTTATCTTCAGTCCAAAAATGTGAAATATTGAGGGCACTGGATGGGCTTTGCTGGTCTCACTTGAGTAGGGGCATAAAGTTTATCCATAGTATTTCTGTAGAAATAAGCTATTGTATTTCCAAAATACAACTGATATCGTGCGGCTTATGAGCAGGCAGACTGCTGCACCTGTGCAGAGCCCCAGACTTCTATGGGATTCTGTGTGGGTGTGGCAGTCCATTGGTGTACAAGTAGCAAGAACAGGGCCCGTTTCAGCTACCTTTAACAAGAAAAGGTAAACCTAACAGGGGGTGTGGCTTTTGATACAACACTGAACTTTGTTAAGTTGACATTGTAAAGATAAACTAACTATTGATTGTAAAACACACTGGAGCGTACTGGAATTTAACACCACTCTTAGGGTGACCAGATGTCCCGATTTTATAGG
This sequence comes from Chelydra serpentina, assembly GCA_037349315.1. Lineage (NCBI taxonomy): Eukaryota > Metazoa > Chordata > Testudines > Chelydridae > Chelydra > Chelydra serpentina. The sequence goes on from JBAIAC010000010.1 coordinate 56,231,834, forward strand.
GACAGTCCCGCTTTTTGGGTCTCTTACTTATATAGGCTCCTATTACTCCCCACCCCCTGTCCCGATTTTTCACACTTGCTGTCTGGTCACCCTAGCCACTCTCCAAGTAGCTTTGAATGTTTCCAGTGAAAATGTAACAAGGACTGTTTTGTGGTCTCTTCTCTTTAAAAAAAAAATTCTAGTGGTGAAGTGTCTCTTCATGTGTGTATTTTACTTTGTATTTTTAAAGGTACTGGTTTACATATGACTTCCCCGCTAGGGTGACCACCAGACAGCAAATGTGAAAAATCGGGACGGGGGTGGGGGGTAATAGGAGCCTATATAAGAAAAAGACCCCAAAATCAGGACTGTCCCTATAAAATCGGGACATCTGGTCACCCTACTTCCCCCACCACTTAAGGGTTAGGGATCTTAGCTTTTGCTTGGTGAGTTTCCTTGCAGACATGGTGGTTAGGGGAGGAAGTGGACATTTGTGATTGCCCCTTTTCCCTGCACTGCAAGTGAAAGGTGTGATCATAATGCTGGTAGGCATACCATAATGCTGGTAGTCTAGCTAACACAGGTAACCATAGCGGTATAGATGTGGCAACACAGGTTAGCAACTGGAGTATGTGCCCAGAGTCCGTGGAGGGCCCATGCCATCACAACTATGCTGCTGTTGTTACCTATACTGAGATTAAAGCTTGCGTGGGTATGTGTATCCTTGCTACAATCACATCTTCATTTGCAATGTAGGCATACCCTAACTGGCCAACTCAATGTGCATCACTGCATACAAGTGTCTATGCTGAGGTTCCAGAGTCTAATCATAGGTCTCTGACCATATAACTCCCAGAGCTTGTCAAAAATTTTCATTAACTTTTTGGGTAAAAAGTAAGGCTGCCAAACGATTATAAACAGTAATTATGATTTTAAAAAAGTAAAAAGATTAATTGTGCTGTTTAAAAAAACTAATAGAATAACATTTATTTAAATATTTTTGGATACAAGTCGAAGCATGAAGGCGCATACAGAGGTTTAGCATATCAGGTACGTAAATATCTTGCAACGCCAGCTACAATAGTGCCATGCAAATGCCTGTTCTCACTTTCCGGTGACATTTGTAAATAAGAAACAGACAGCTTTATCTCCCGTAAATGTAAACAATCTGGTTTATCTTAGCGATTGGCTGAACAAGAAGTAGGACTGAGTGGACTTGTAGGCTCTGAAGTTTTACATGATTTTGGTTTTGAGTGCAGTTATGTAACAAACAAAAAATCTACATTTGTAAGCTGCATTTTCATGATAAAGAGATTGCACTACATTACCTGTCTGAGGTGAATTGAAAAATACTATTTCTTTTGCTTATCTTTTCCCAGTGCAAATATTTGTAATAAAAATAATATAAAGTGTGCACTGTACACCTTGTTGTAACTGAAATCCATGCATTAGAAAATGTAGAAAAACACCAGCAAATATTTATAATAAATTTATATTGCTATTCTATTATTGATTAACAGTGCAATTAAAACTACAATTAATCATGTTAATTTGTTTTTAGTTAATTGCTTGAGTTAGCTGTAATTGACAGCCCCAGTAAAATAAATAAAATATTCATTCACCATATGGAATGTGTATATATAAAACACAGCTGTTGAATGTGTGTATATGTGCATGTGTATATATACAAATAAAAATGTTTTTTTTCCTGATTTTCATCAAAACCAAAAACTTTTAAATCTTCATTTTTATTTTTTTCCCCATTCTCTCCCCCCCCCCACACACACACTTTTTTTTTTTCTCTTTTCCTTATTTATTTTTGCCACTCAATGCAGTAGGATAAATTGTCTAAATTTTTTTCACCTTTTTTTTAATTGCAGCTTTTTCAAGTTTGGAAATGATAGTTGCAAAAGGAGAAATGAAACTCTTTAATTGTTACTCTGTAACTCTTCATTGGAGGAATTTTGAAAAATGTATATAGAACTGAGAGGGAGAGAGAAGGGGGAGGAATCTGGAAATAATTCCCAATCCCTGTGAGATGAAAACTTTTGATTTAAGGGTGTGTGTGTGTGTGTGTGTGTGTGTGTGTGTGTGAGATGTTGCTTCTTTTTTTGGACCAGATTTAGCAGTTCTCTTAACTACTGTTCAATTCCTGCCAGCAGATGATCTAGAGCTGCCCCTCGTATCCTCTTGTGGTGGTTTGCAGACACTTTGCGATGTTCCTTAGCTCTGTAAGGAATTGTAAATTCACTCAGAACTGAGGGGACTGCTGTCCCCCTGCAGAGTGGCTGCTGTTACATCCACCTTTATCTGGGCTATCAGTAGACTGCAGTGGAGTGTTGTTTTCCTCTCGCTGTGCATTTCTTGCATTCATGTTGCCCTGCATCAGGTCAGTTGAGCATTGACCTGAAAATAGAATGAAGGCACTTCAACTCCCTTTAGAGTTATGTAACAAACAAGAGATGGCAAAGCCAGCAAACAGCAATAAGTTTTATTTTTCTCTGGGTAACTTTTTTAATGCAGCTAACACAGATGAGCCCTCCTTTGCTTTATTCTTTTTTTCTCTTTACTTTCCTTGAAATTGGAGCTTGTTGGGGGTGTTGGTTGTTGGGTGGTGGGTTTTTTTGGTGGGTTTTTTAATAACTTCTTTCCCCCCGTTAGGTGTCCCTTCTGTGTCTTACACAGAACAATTGTTTCCTCCAGCCATACTTCTGAGTAAATCCATGGTAGAAGAGTATACTGGTGTGGCTTACTTTTCTCTTGCTGCAGTACTGGAAATGTCCTATTGTTGAGCCCTTTCTTTGCTGTCAGCAGTCATATAACTAATTTTAGTGAACAGCTTACTTCTGCAGAAGTGAGATATTGAACATGGTAGGGCAGGGCGTCAGGATACTAGGGTGGAAGCTGAGAGTTGATGTTGATAGGGGACAGAAGGAGGGGGCTGAATAAGGAGGAAGGTTGCTGGGAGGGTAGCCTAGTGTATTTAACTGATATGTAATTTTTAACAAGAAACCTGCCACCCTATTGTGTTTGCTTGTATGTCATATCCCATTTCCTCAGCCTTCATCTGATTTTTGTCTTAATAGAATGTGTGCTTTTTAGGCAAGGACTGTGCCTTTTTCGGCGTTTGGAAGGTGCCTAGCCTGCTTTGGGCATTAACATAATATAATTAATTATAAAACCAGTATAGCCTTCATTTAAATTGCTGATATGAAACTGTGGAAAAATACATAAATGCATTTGGGCTTTTTGTGCTCTAACAGGGAATGCAAAAGAAACGTGGCTGTTACTATAACCTAACTGGATTTAAGATTAAACAAATAAGGAAAAATTGTGTCTTTTTGGTAGGCACTGTGGTAAGCAGCAGGAGTGCTAGCAGAACAAGTTATACTATTTTTGAGGTTGAACACAGATACTTTTTTTTAAATATCTGCTCTTCATATTCCGCTACTGGAAAAAATCCCTGGAAAAATCATGGAACAGGTCCTCAAGGAATCAATTTTGAACCACTTAAAGGAGGGGAAAGTGATCAGGAACAGTCAGCATGGATTCACCAAGGGCAAGTCATGCCTGACTAACCTAATTGCCTTCTATGATGAGATAACTGGCTCTGTGGATGAGGGGAAAGCAGTGGATGTGCTATTTCTTGACTTTAGCAAAGCTTTTGATACAGTCTCGCACAGCGTTCTTGCCAGCAAGTTAAAGAAGTATGGGCTGGATGAATGGACGGTAAGGTGGATAGAAAACTGGCTGGATGGTCGTGCTCAACGGGTAGTGATCAATGGCTCCATGTCTAGTTGGCAGCCGGTATCAAGTGGAGTGCCCCAAGGGTCGGTGCTGGGGCCGGTTTTGTTCAATATCTTCATCAACGACCTGGAGGATGGTGTGGACTGCACCCTTAGCAAGTTTGCAGATGACACTAAACTGGGAGGAGTGGTTGATACGCTGGAGGGTAGGGATAGGATACAGAGGGACCTAGACAAATTAGAGGATTGGGCCAAAAGAAATCTGATGAGGTTCAACAAGGACAAGTGCAGAGTCCTGCACTTAGGACGGAAGAATCCCATGCACTGCTACAGACTAGGGACCGAATGGCTGGGCAGCAGTTCTGCAGAAAAGGACCTAGGGGTTACAGTGGACGAAAAGCTGAATATGAGTCAACAGTGTGCCCTTGTTGCCAAGAAGGCTAACGGCATTTTGGGCTGTATAAGTAGGGGCATTTCCAGCAGATCGAGGGATGTGATTATTCCCCTCTATTCGGCACTGGTGAGACCTCATTTGGAGTACTGTGTCCAGTTTTGGGCCCCACACTACAAGAAGGATGTGGATAAATTGGAAAGAGTCCAACGGAGGGCAACAAAAATGATTAGGGGGCTGGAGCACATGACTTATGAGGAGAGGCTGAGGGAACTGAGATTGTTTAGCCTGCAGAAGAGAAGAGTGAGGGGGGATTTGATAGCTGCTTTCAACTACCTAAAAGGGGATTCCAAAGAGGATGGATCTAGACTGTTCTCAGTGGTAGAAGATGACAGAACAAGGAGTAATGGTCTCAAGTTGCAGAGGGGGAGGTTTAGGTTGGATATTAGGAAAAACTTTTTCACTAGTAGGGTGGTGAAGCACTGGAATGGGTTACCTAGGGAGGTGGTGGAATCTCCTTCCTTAGAGGTTTTTAAGGTCAGGCTTGACAAAGCCCTGGCTGGGATGATCTAGTTGGGGTTGGTCCTGCTTTGAGCAGGGGGTTGGACTAGATGACCTCCTGAGGTCCCTTCCAACCCTGAGATTCTATGATTCTATAACTATAATAGCTTTATGTATAGTGTCTCTTTCTATATCAAAAGAGAATCTAGTATGTTAGGAAAAGACTGTCAAATATTTAACCACACCTTCCATTTTTGTGTACATATGTAGAAGATACATGAGGGTGGTACACTATTTAGCGAACAGCTTACTTCTGCAGAAGTGAGATATTGAACATGGTAGGGCAGGGCGTCAGGATACTAGGGTGGAAGCTGAGAGTTGATGTTGATAGGGGACAGAAGGAGGGGGCTGAATAAGGAGGAAGGTTGCTGGGAGGGTAGCCTAGTGTATTTAACTGATATGTAATTTTTAACAAGAAACCTGCCACCCTATTGTGTTTGCTTGTATGTCATATCCCATTTCCTCAGCCTTCATCTGATTTTTGTCTTAATAGAATGTGTGCTCTTTAGGCAAGGACTGTGCCTTTTTTGGCGTTTGGAAGGTGCCTAGCCTGCTTTGGGCATTAACATAATATAATTAATTATAAAACCAGTATAGCCTTCATTTAAATTGCTGATATGAAACTGTGGAAAAATACATAAATGCATTTGGGCTTTTTGTGCTCTAACAGGGAATGCAAAAGAAACGTGGCTGTTACTATAACCTAACTGGATTTAAGATTAAACAAATAAGGAAAAATTGTGTCTTTTTGGTAGGCACTGTGGTAAGCAGCAGGAGTGCTAGCAGAACAAGTTATACTATTTTTGAGGTTGAACACAGATACTTTTTTTTAAATATCTGCTCTTCATATTCCGCTACTGGATTAGTGAAGAAGATAACTATAATAGCTTTATGTATAGTGTCTCTTTCTATATCAAAAGAGAATCTAGTATGTTAGGAAAAGACTGTCAAATATTTAACCACACCTTCCATTTTTGTGTACATATGTAGAAGATACATGAGGGTGGTACACTATTATTTATAAGACCTCAATGCTGTATGGGGATCTGCTAGCACAGGCCTCTAACTACTCAGAGTCACAGACCTGGGAGACACTGCTCTGCCCTTTCATAAACATTGGGATTCCTCTAATCAGAAACCAGAGGCTGGGGCTGAATATTTCTAAACTACAACATGAGTTTGACTTGAGGTTCTAGCTAAAGAAAGTGGATGGCAAGTGGAATATAAGTTAGAGGATCTATTCAAACCAATCTTCTGAAAGAAAAAATTCAGACAATTTTAGTATGAAACCTGTAGTCCTATGATGTGAGCAGCAGGGAATGAAGCTTGCTACTTATAAATGCATTTGCTACATTCTTTAAACATGTGGCTGTTCTCCATTTTCTCCTCACTGACTAACCGTGAAGGTTCACTTTGAGTCCTTCTACTGTACAAATCAATCATTTTTAAATAGCTTTGTCATTTCACTTTTATTTAGGGCTTTGAGCTTGACTAGAGTAGTGCACTCTATGGTGACATCTTCATAAGAAACTGGCTTTCTTTTTTTCCTTAAGTGCTAACTTTAAAAAAAGCCAGGTTATTTGTATGAAAGACACAAATATTTTGTCTCCGCTAAACTTTTTTTAATCTCTCCTCCGTTATTACTCAGTTCTGTACTTCCTCAAATCTAATGATGTGACATTTGTCAGTTGTGAATTTCAACAAAATATACAGGATCCTTCTCTGTAGGCTCCTGGAAGGAGGAGGAGGAAGGTAGAGAATAATTTTGCTGGTCTTTTATATATCTATCCTGAATGGACTCTGGGTTGGAAGGAAAGTAAGCATTCTGTTTAGTGCCTTTCATTTGGATGTGGCTATTTAGTATGAATGTTTCTGTTGGCAAATTTAATGTGTTCAGTGTATGTTCTGTAGAGTAGTGCCTCATTTGCGTGCAATCTTTTGGACAGTCAGGTTTTTGTTTTTGTTTTATTCTTGAGGGTAGTTGTCTGGATGTTCCCAACAGAACTCTTGCGGAACCTATTAATTCTAATTCATTTTTTAGACTCTGATCGTATCCCATTTATAAATATTTTTGTAACTTTTGCAACATACTTTGATTGAGCTGAGGCTGGGAAAATATAGTAAAGTATTCCATAATGGTAAAATTGGTCTAATCCAGAGGTTCTCACACACAGGGGGTTGGCCCCCTTGGGTGGGAGGGGGTTGTGGAATGTATTCTGGGGGGCATGAGAAACTTTAGGGAGAAAAAACTTCACTGCACACATTTTACCCCCAGCAACAAATAACTAGCAGAGCTGATTTCTCCAGACATATCAGGTGCTCAGATGGCACTGTGTGTTTTGATGGATTTGTTTTGTGTTAAGCTTGCATAGCATTATACAAAGTCTTTCCCATCTGTACCTTAATCTGTTTTCTACAACACGATGTGCACAATTAATTGTAAGCATGCATCACACTCACAGTTTTGCTTTTGCTCTTATTAGAATGGATCATTGGCTCATTCATGCAACAGAAAAAACCCAATTCAAGTGAAAACTACAGAAGCCAAAACTGATTCAAGTAAAGTGCCTCTGCCGCTTTTATCAGTATATGTACTTGTGTGGCGGGAGGGCTGGTGGGCGTGAACTACTACAGACAAAGAAGGGGGGCACAATCAAATAAATTTGAGAATCACTGGTCTAATCTGACAGTGAGCAGAACAAGTAATAAAGAAGTATTACTCTGTTCAACACGCCCTATAGAACATAAGAAAGGTCCTAAAGTGTTTACCCTGTGTCTGATATACCAGTACAATTCAGGATAGCAAATGGAATAAGTGTGTGGCTATTTATAATAATTTGCACACTTATGTTGTCCCTTTCATCTGAGAATCTTAGTGTTTTGCAAACATTAATTAAATGAGTAGTCAGTGTGTTTGCTATCTGCATTCTCATGATAGGGTAATTGAAATAATCAATTTGTTTTCCCTGAATTAATTTTTTTTGTTGGGCATTTCTAGCTCCTAAATTAATACTCTTGGCTAGATTTGGTTAGTGCCTGTACTAGCAGACCAGGGGCTTATGTGAGTTCCTTACACACATGCAAGATTAGAATGGTACTTTTTACTCCATTGCACAAGAGGTAAATGAGTACTCGAGGTACAAGGCAATGGACAGCTGGGATCTATTATATTTGTATAGCACCTTGCTTTCTGAAGAATTGTAAGGTATTTTAGACTATGTAAGCTATAAAGGGCTCATTTCATCTGCTGCTGAAAAGCACTCAACTCTGGGATAAAATACAGCACCTACTTAACAGCTCCTGGACACCCTACATAACAGCTTTAGGATGTGAAATAGAAGAATATCATTTCTAATTGAAACTGCAGAAGTAGGCAGTTGGGTAGGCAAAAGATAATTGAGTTGGAATTTGGTCCTGAGACGGGGGTTGACATTACTACCCTTTTGTGACACTGAAATTTTAACGTCCCCAAGTGATCAGGAACTTGATCATATGTCTCTCAAGAACAGAGACCCATCTCAGAACATACCTTTATGCATCATTTGAGTCCTCTTCACATGTGTGAATCTCACCTGCTGTCATAAGTATTTGGTTCAGTGCATTCTGAGAAGGAAGAAGTGCTGTCTTCAGAACTGACAAAAGCAATTCCTGTTTGTACCCTGGGCTTTCCTGCATTTACTGTCCAGACCAATTCTATATAGCTTGTGAGATGTGATGGATTCACACAGCTTAAAGTGTTATGTATGTCTGCCAGTTGTACACTGCCATATAAATACTGTCTTTATTGGGGTGAAATCCTCTTTATTTTTCCTTATGAATTTTTCAGTTTTAGTAGTTGTAGAGTACTGGAGGCATACTGTACTACAGCTCTATATACTTCTTGTGATGCAAGTGAAGCTAACACTATTTATATACAGACTATAATCTGATTTTTTTTACCCCAGCATCTTGGACAAATATGAGAAGCTTTCTTAAATGCTGCTTTTTGGGGGACGGGAGGAAATCTAGTTTTTGGTGGCTGTAATTTCAATTACACAAGTGTGCATCTGAGAGTCAAGATTGAGATCTTCTATTTTATCTTGAATACAGTACTTTATTTTCTATCACTTTATCATGATATTGTGGAGGTAGGCACTGAGACTCTACACATCAAATACATAGAACAATTCTTTCTGTGCTACTTGTGTCAGAAGACAGATAGTATTTCTTATAGGACGTATAGGTATGTTTGACTCAGCATGTGCATTATTTTTTACCTTCAGGCTTTTGTGGAGGCCCAGAATAAGCTTACAGTGCCCTTTCTTGAGCAGTGTCCTGTCAGAGGGTTATTCAAAGAACGAATGACTGAGCTCTATGACTATCCCAAGTACAGTTGCCACTTCAAGAAAGGAAAAAGGTATGTAAAGAAAGCTGTTGGTGCTTTTTAGATCATAAAGCTGAATTCTAAACCTTGGAAATTCAAAATAACTATTAACTTGATCTGTTCCATTCACATTACAAATTAGCAAATGTAGTAAATTGGGAAGACTGTTTATATACACCAGTGTTAACATGTGACTGTGTGGTCCAGTAGATAGGACTCCTAGTCCTAAAGACCTGAATTCTATTCCCATTTCTCCTGGTGACCGTTTTTGTGACCATGGAGAAAACACTTTCCTCCTCTGTACCTCAGATCCTTAGGTAACAAGTGCCATTTAATGATAAAATTCTTTCAGGGCTTGGTATGGTCATTATATTTAAATGGACATCCAGCTTGAAAAATCACATTTTTTGACTGAATATTTTGTATCTATTATAGTTGTACGTAATACCTAGGTTTACTAAACTGTAAAGGTCAGGGGGCGGGAGGAAATTTTGCTATTTTTTGGTTGGTTTACTTTGTGCAATTGACAGGACTTTACATAGTCATTTTCATTATCTTTCTATGGATATTCTTTTGCTCCAAAGACCCTTAAATATCATCAGAGGAGCAGAAAGTCAAACTGTTTAACAAGGATTTAAAAAACCAGAAAGAGAGAGATATAGATATAGATAGATAGATAGATATAAAGGTGCTCATTTAAAAATTCTACTTTCTGACAATTTGCCAATTTAAATCGCAGCTTTTGTTCCTTTTAACTAGGTGAGGGTAGAAAGGGGGATGCCGATTTTTGGGCTTTCCTCAACTGCAGAGATGGAGTTGCAGCTTGGGTTACCTTGTCCTATGACATCACTACAGAGACATGCAGTAGTTCTCCAGCAAAAAGAACAAAGGGGGGACGTGATAGCCATGTTTGTAATGTTGTCCGATAGCACTTTCCATCTTTCAGGTCAGCCTTTTTTCAGTCAACCAATAAGTTTTGATGCTTTCCCACAACCATACACAGGCACAAGGAATCATAGGCAGGGCAAGGAATTCCCCTATCCCCTCCATGCTGCTTTACAGAGCTTGTGAAAGGAGGACTACTCAGAAAGTGGTTTTGCTACGCAAAGCCAGGGAGAGGAGCTGTAGCTCTTCCTATAGCATCCCTATCTGAAATATGTATTCACTATCCATTAGTAATGATCAGCCTCATGTGAGAGACTAACAAAAAACTGATTGTTGTATCACTTCTAATCATATTTATCCAATCTAAAGATTACACGATATTTACATGAGAGCCTTTTTTATCTTACTCAGTTGAAATAAGGACTATACATTTCTTATGATTATAATATTTAGAAATTCATAAATCATATAAGAAATAGCAGCTGCAACTAAGCATCTCTGAAACAGCAGCTATTACAAATACTCTTTAAAAAGCTGAGGGAGCACAAAAAATGTTCTGGGAAACAGTGGTCCAGTCACGCTAATTTATTAAACTAGGAAGTGAAAATACCTGGCAACACAGAAGTGAAACTAACTTAAAAAAAATGCAGTCAGATGAAAAGAATATGCATAATTTACTTTAAAGAATACCTTTCAACTTTCATAATCTAAACTGCATATTTTGCAACAAGGTGGGTGAGGTAGTATTTTTTTTATTGAACCAACTTCTGTTGGTGAGAGACATAGGCACCAACTCCGTGGGTGCTCCAGCCCTGGGGCAGCCATGGAAAAATTTAGTGGTTGCTTAGCACCCACCGGCAGCCAGCTCCCCCTCTCCATCCGAGTGCCTCCCGCCTGCTGTGATCAACTGTTCCGCGGCATGTAGGAGGCGCTGGATGGGAAGGGGCTGAGTGGGGACAGGGAAGAGGTGGAGCGTGGGTGGGGGGCTTTGGAGAAGAGGTCCGGCAGGGTTGGGGCGGAGTGGGAAGTTGATCACCCTTGGGGCCCCGAGGAAGCTGGCACCTGTGGTGAGAGACCAGCTTTCAAGTTGATACCGAACTCTTCTTCGGGACCTGTGTAAACTCGAAAGCTTGTCTCTCTCACCAACAGAAGTTGGTCCACTAAAAGATATTACCTCCCCCACCTTGTCTGTCTAATATCCTGGGATCAACATGGCTACAACAACATTGCATACAATCTTGTGCAACAGTCCGTTCTATCAGCTGAGGGTATTTACAAGCCCATTGTCTAAGCTTCTAATCTCAGATCTTCGTCACTGCTCCTAGGTTAACACGATAGTATATAACTGTTGGATTCTGAATTAGTATTGGACTTGAATTCATTGAGATCTGGAAGCAGTGGAGAGATTTCCCTTTCCCCCCGGTGAAGTTATAGATTTGACTTGACCTCAATGGCACAAGTTAGTAATAAACTGCAGAGTCCTATACAATGAAACGAACACAAAAACAGTTTTGGCAGGTTAGCTAGGTCCTTACTAGTTTGGAATAGTTTCACAATCAGCCTAAAGAAAACTGAAGAACTGTACCAACCTGTGCTGTGGAATGCACATGTCTAACCTATTATTAAGATCAACAGTGCTCCTCTCAAGTATCTGGAGAAGTTCTGCAGCCTAGGGAGTATGTTGTAACAAAATTCCACAATTGATAATGAGGTTGCCCATTGCATTGCGAAGGCCAGCTCTACATTTGGAATGCTGTCACACTGGCTATGGAACAATAAGGGCATCAAAACAAACACTAAACTGTCGATTGGGCAGTCTTTCTTACAGTGCTTCTATGTGGTTGTGAGATGTGGACAACATATCGCTGCCACATTGGGAAACTTGTCCCACCATTTGACCCTGCAAACTGACTGAAGACAGCACGTATGGAACAAGATTCCCAGTATCAAATTCCTTAATAGTTGTGAGATGTCTGGCATTCAGAGTATGCTCATAAAAGCTCAGCTGCGTTGATCTGGCTATGTTGTTTGTATGGCTGACTTGAGAATGCCCTAGGTTGAGACCTGTGGCCCCCCTCGCTTAGGAGCCAGACCTGCTTCTTGCCACTTCGGACTGCAGCGTGGTGTCAGAACAGGTAGGGACTAGCTTGCCTTAGCCGGGTAGCACCGCTGATGGGACTTTTAATGGCCCGGTCGGCGATTTGATCCAGAGCCACCGCAACCCAGTGCCTTACATTCTGTGACCCAGTACTGGGTTGCAACCCACAGTTTGAAAATCACTGTCCTAGGCCATACTGTGTGGTCAGCTAAAGCAGGGCACCTATTCTCATGGTGGCCAGTAAGAAGGGATATAAAGACATGCTTCAGCATGTCAGGTTGACAACTGGGAAGCAACATCCCAAGACAAAGCATGATGGTGGCAAATTTGTCATGTCGCCGCCAACTGCTTTGAATCAAGGTGCATTAACATCTTGTGTGAAAAATGTGAACTGAGTAAAGCAAACATGCAACAGCTTGCAATGGTCCTGGACCAATCTTCTGTTCCACATGCAATTGTGTGTGCCATTCTTGTCTTGATCTGAACTTGCATACATACACATCTTCACCTATAGTGTTTGCTGAATCCTCGTACATGAGATTCTGTCATCATCACTAATTCACGAAGATGAGATCAATTTCTTGGTTGAATTTATTAATTTCTACGCACGCACTTCTAATACCCATTCCTCAGGTGGGCAGCACCACTAATATAATATAATTTTGTAACTCTTGGTTCATGCAGCTATCTCCTGACACTTATTTCTGTGCTAGACCTTAGCAAGGAAATGCAGGGAAACCGTTTCAAATGCAGTTTCTTTTATTTAAAACTTACTTGTCAGCCACCAGATACAGTACTCAGGATGGAAGGAAACATTAAGGAGTCATTTTTTCTATGAAGCATATGAGAGAAAAATTTAGAGAATGAAAACTCTGAATTATTATTTTAAAAACTTTGAAATAATAATATTGAGTGCAAAGGTTTTCTAAGGTAAACAGTCCTGTGAAGCTTCCCTAACTTGCTAACATGTCAAGATTGTCAAACTGTTCAGTGTTATGTTGTAGTGTGGAAGTTACATCATCCTCTATTGGGGGGGGTGGGGTGTCTGTGTGTCGAGGTAGTTTGTTTTTGTTTTGTTTGGTTTTGTTTTGTTGTGGAATTACATCCCTGTAATAGAGGGATGAATTCCACATCCCTCTATTACAGAAGCATTTGGATACTCTGTTGTAAGGATGTCACTACTCTATGGCTTCTGTTTGTCTTTTATGGCTTCTTACCAATCTTTCATATCCCACTCTTCTTCTTCTTCTTTTTTTTTATAAGCTGAGCTAGAAAATAAAAATAGATTTCCTTTTTACTTACCCAGTTTGTGTGTTCCAGGTATTTTCACTTTTACAATACTGGACTGCAGAACCAACGAGTATTATATGTGCAAGAATCCTTGGATGCTGATGCCAAAATATTTCTTGATCCAAATAAGCTTTCTGATGATGGCACTGTGGCTTTACGAGGTCAGTGAGGCAAGAGTTTTTAAAAAAACAGAGATTGAGATTATTTTGAGGCTACAAAACTATAAAAGTTAGGGGTTTTTTGTTTGTTTACATCAAAACATAATGTTCATAAGTATTTTTGTGGGGAAAGCTGTGGTGTCTGATAGGGGTTTTGTCTACTCAAAAAAGCAAAAGATAAAAAGTTGAGTGCGAGGAATTCTCATTACTTAAAAAAATTCCCAATGATTATTAGTTTCTTATGTGTATGGGGAAAGAATATCTAATGTCACTTGCTAACCTTAAGTAATCTTTCCTCTCTCTCTCAGCACAGGCTGTTGGCTTTCTGGATTGTTTATAATCCTTATATGCATTTGTGTTATGGACACCTCTATTTCTCAGGTGCCTCAGCACTTTCTAGTGTAATTTCTTTCAAATGTCAGTTCAAAGTATTTGTCCAGCTTTATGCCAGAAATGGTAATTATTGGGCAAAGCAGAGTGGGAGTTCTCCAGAGTAGTGCTTTGCCTCTCCACTGATAGTTTATCCAGTACAGAGTTCAGTTAAAGATGCTGATCTACCTTTTACAAAAGTTTTTGTATATGTTATGTTATCACCCAAGAAAGTGATCTTGGACTTACCATGGATAGTTCTCTGCACCGCAGCGGTCTAAAAGGCTAACAGTATGTTTGGAAATATTAGAAAAGGGATAGAAACTAAGACAAAAAATCATAATGCCAATATATAAATCCGTGGAGCCACCCATGCCTTGAATACTGTGTCCAGTTCTGGTTGCCCCATCTCAAAAAACATTATAGTGGAACTGGAAAAGGTTCAGAGAAAGGCAAGAAAGATGATCACCGGTAAGGAACGGTCTCCACATGAGGAGGGACTAAAAAGATTAGGGCTGGTCAATTTAGAAAAGAGACAACTAAGGGGGATATGATACAGGTCTATAAAATCGTAAGTGGTGTGGAAAAAGTAAATAACACTTTGCTGTTCACCCTGTATATTTACCTTTTCACACAATACAAAAACCAGAAGTTACCTGATTAAATTAAGAGGCAGCAGGTTTAATACAAACGAGAAAGTCCTTCTCTCACAAAGCGCAACTAACCTGTGGAACACATTGTTATGACGTATGATGGCCAAAAGTATAACTAGTTTAAAAAAAGACCTGGATACGTTCACGGAGGATAAGTCTATCAGTGACTATTAGCCAAGATGGTGAGTGATCCAACCCATGCTCAGGCAACCCTAACCCTTTGACTAGCAGGAGTGGAAGACTGATGGATCATTCCATACTTGCCCTGTTCTGTATACGCCCCCTGAAACTCTGTTGGGAGACAAGATACTGGGCAAAGTTGACAATAATCTGGCTCAACGTGGCAACTCTTATGTTCTTGCCTCAAGTGAGTTAACACTTTTTTTTCCTATTGAAGACAAGGCCTCATGAGCTATAAAAGTAGGTAGAGGGGTGGTGTGTGTGTGCACAGGGGTGGAGGAAGGCTTTAAATGAAGCTGCTGCTGCTTCTTCTTTTTTAAACTTGTAATGATATTGCTAGTGGAAACACCAGGCCAAATTCAGGCTTGGTGTAATCCATTCTCTTCAGTAGGGTAGAGCTTGTTTATAACCAGATTTAATTTGTCCCTCAGTGCCTGGGCCAACATCAATCTAAGGCCCTCCTGAAAGATGTTGCAGAATCTTGTTTTCCTCCCATGATTCAGATAGAATTACATAAATCTCGGGTCTTTTCCAACTAATTATTAGGTCATATAATCCGTCCATCTGGTGGTGCACAATTTTTCCAGTATATTGCTTTACAGACTCTAACTTGAAATGAGTCTCTCTGGAATCACTTTCTTTGAGGAAGTTTGTCCTTTATGTCAGCTCACCTCTACCCCTTTAACTTCCTATTCATTAATTATAAGCCTGTCCCCCTGCTCTCCCCCAGCATCCACAGGCAATTGAGGAAAAGGCTCATAATTCAGATACTTGTTAGTAGAGTGTCCTCATGGTTTGTCACGTACCAGTCTGTCTTTGTGTAAAAAAGATGGTATGCTAAGCTAAACTCTCAATCAGCTGTGAACTTGTGGAATCTCCAGGGACTCCAGAATGTTTGGGAACAGTTGATTGTACTAATGATCCCTTCATATCCTCGGAACGAATTACCAACCAGTGCTGATGAGATCTTCTGGGGTAAGCGGGTGATCCTGCTAATTATGTTGACATTTTCTGGTCGTTAACTAATACTTCTTCACCCAGAATATTCAAGTATCTTTTATTGGAGCAAGTTCTGTTGGTGAAAGAGACGCGCTTTTGAGCAACACAGAGCTGTGTGTAGGGACTCTAATAAATTATAGATTTATTATAGGGTCAAACAGTGGGAATTTTGAAAGCCCCATTGGGGGAAAAAGTGTTTAAAGATGTGTGTGCCCCTTCCCAATTTAATAACAGACAAGTTTTTAGGAGGGAGTGACTTGAACACTGCAGGGCCCACCAGTCAAGTGCGATGCCTCCTCACTTCAGCCGTGGTTTACTCTAAGCAGTGGATTGGAAGTGATAGAACCACTAAATAGTTGAATCAGTAGCAGCTCTGGGAGTAGAAATTAAGAGTCCTGCCTCTGTCTTTTGGGATAACCACTGGACAGCACTCTTTCTAGTTACTACATATGTGCGTAAATAACATGCATCACCATTTCATGTTGAAAGATGGTAAGATGCTTCCAACCTAAAGATGTGCAGTAGGTGAGAGATGGGCAGCAACCAAAGATCACTGGTGCTGCCACTGCAGTCATTACTAGTTGCTGGCGGAGGGAGCCACAACCTACTTCAGTAGTTTATAACAAAAAACAAAAAAAAGTGTGCCCTAAACGTTTATTTAAAAGTGAACGTTATTTTTTTAAAATGCTTTTCAACTTTAAACTGATAACATGCTCTTTCTTTCGTTTTTTCTTTGCTAGTTTATTTCGACAAGAATCTAAAATGTACTGGAGAAAGATCTGTTTTCTCTGGTTCAGATTTGGTTAATGTGTGGCAAATATTAGAAAGTTGTGCAGCCAAATGGAAAGAGTGACCCAGGAATTTGTTTGGCTTTATCTATAGGCTATGCGTTCAGTGACGATGGTGAATACTTTGCTTACGGTCTGAGTTCCAGTGGCTCAGACTGGGTAACTATCAAGTTTATGAAAGTGTATGGTCCTGAAGAGCTTCCAGATATCCTGGAAAGGGTTAAATTCAGTTGCATGGCTTGGACCCATGATGGAAAAGGCATGTTCTACAACAGCTATCCAAAACAAGATGGGAAAAGTGACGGTAAGTCTGCCTTGCATCAGTGGAGAAAAGTAACCCCTTTTTTTCAACAGGTGGGTATAATAGTGGCTAGAAAATTGTTTTAGTCGAGCACTGTTTAACTACATCCATGGCAAGTTGCCCCAGGAAATTTCCTTGGGCAATTGAGAAATGTGTAGAATATTGATTGACCTCTTGATACTCTCACTCCCCTCTGAGATTGCTACTTCTACAAGTACTGTACACTGCACTCTCCATTCCTGCACAGACTTAATGAACGTATGCGTTCCCCGATCATAGTGGTAAAGGTGTGCAAGTCTTTGAGTGATCAGGGCCTAAGTCCATATACATTATTTTCCTTTATAAGTATGTTTTTTCCCTCTCTCTCCTTCCTTGTTCTTTTGAAAAAAAAAGAAAGTTTACTCATCTTTGTTTCCACAGTGAGGTTTTTGAAGATCTTGTACCAAGCACTTTTTGGTAAACATACTGGGAGCAAGTCTTTCTCTAATTTTTACACATTCAACTGCTATGGAACTATAATTTGGACAAACTTCCAAATCTGACACCTTGCCTTGTCCTTTTTGCATTGAAATAATGCTCCGAGTTCAGAAGTTAAAAAATGACATACCAGTGCTGTAGTATAAATCTAGAAATATTTGGTAAGGGATTGAGTTACTGACTAAACTGCATCTGTCTGTCACTCCTGAACATTTAAAACAAACATACCAATGTTCCCTATATTAGTTGCTGTATATTTATTAAATGGGATGACTATAAATGGCATCCTATGTTACACGATACAAAACCTACTCGGATATTTTGGACTCCTTGAATAATGTTTTCAGTTGCTGATGGTTTCCAGAAAAAGGAGCATGAAAGAATGAGTCCTGAAATTAGTAATATTTGTCATACGTGCTTCTCCCCCAAATACACACCCTTCTTTCTTGTGTAGTGAGAATAAGAATGGCTGCTGGCCCGTATCAGGCTACAATCCTTGAATAACTCCTTTCACCCCAAGTGTGTGTACGGAGGCAGAGAAGCTTGCAAAAAGTTTATGGTGTAAATAAAAGCTGTCTTTGAAAATAAAATAATTCCCTTCTGAATTATACCAGGCACTGAGACCTCCACTAATGTGCATCAGAAGCTGTTTTACCACATCCTTGGGACTGACCAATCAAAAGATGTTTTATGTGCCGAATTTCCTGATGAGCCAAAGTGGATGGGTGGAGCTGAGGTAAATTGCACACTTTATTTATCTTTATGCATGTTCAGCGTCTTTGATTAAGCCAGACTGTAATATTTATTACAAACCAAAAAAACTATGTTGAAACCATTAAGGTTGCAACATCAAAGGCACAAAAGTTAGGAAGTGCCAGTATTAAAGCTACTCGTGCAATTTTAATTTGGTCATTCTGTGCATCTGCATTATGATACAGACTTTTAAAAGCATGATCACATACTTTTTTTTCTCTTGGGATCCTGCGTCATTCAGCACAAAGTTTGAACAAGATCTGGGAATGAAGCCGGGTAGTGTAGTGAAGGAGACTGTTGTCTATAGGCCCGCTGGCTCATTTGTTATGGAAGTTGGAAGGTGCATTGTGAATGAGGCAGAGGATTGCAAAGAAGGGAGGGTTTCAGAGATAAAGCAGGTGAATGCTCTCCTGGAGAATTGGATTTTATCCTTCCCTTGCCACAGAATTCCTGTGTGATGCTGGACATGTCATGTAAGTCACACTTTTTACAGGTGATCACTAAGTGTGACTGCCTCATCGTCTGGAGCCTGACATGAGACTCGGAGGTCTGACTTGCAGAGGTGCTGAGCACTTACAGCTGCAGCTGAAGTCAACGGAATCTGTGATTTGAACATTAAGTATATGTAACATATAATGCTAAATACTCTGAAAAATCATGTCCTAGATGCCTTAAGTTGGGTACACAATTAGTTAGTACTTCTGACCTTGGACTCTGTGTCTCAATTCCCATCTATAAAATGGGGATAATACCCTTCATCTCATAGCTGCCTTTTGAAGATAGATTAATGTTTGTGAAGCACTCAGATGCTATAGTGATGAGTACTCTAGAAAAGCCTGCAAGGAAATTAATAGTTGTCTTCAGGGTGGGATTTGAATAGTGTGAAGCAATAAGCAGAGGGCCACACACTGAACAATAAAGATAAAACAAAACATTGAATAGTTGCTTACTTACTGAGCAGCATCCTATGGTACATGGAACAAGGCAGGGTTTTTGTGGAAAAAATTACATGTGATTAAGTAGTTAAATACACTATCATAATTAAGGCTAAGATTTTTGTCATGGATATTTTTAGTAAAAGTCACGGACAAAAAAGAAAAATTCACGAAGCCATGACCCGTCCGTGACTTTTACTAAAAATATACCTTACAAAATGGGTCTGCGGGTCCCCACGCTGTCTGAAGTGGGGCAGCTGTGCAGGGGCTAGGAGCCACCTGCAGCAGCTGGGGGCAGTGGGGTACCCCTGCCACCTGCAGCTGCGGGTGTCCCCCGTTGCCTGTGGCGGCTGGGAGCTGTGGGGTGCCCTGCCGCCCGTAGGGGCTAGGAGCTGCAGGGGATCCCCCACGGCGGCCGGGGATTCCCCACAGCTCCCAACCACCACAGTCTGAAGTCATGGAAGTCACTGGAAGTCCTGGATTCTGTGACCTCCGTGACTAAATCATATCCTTAATCATAATGCCTGTTCAGAAGGTGCCTGAATTAAGGTTGCATAGTTAGGAACTGCCAGCATTAAAGTTAACTTTTGAGTGCTTAACTTTGCAATCGTAATGTTCTTTTAACATAGCTCTGTGTGTAACTTCCTGAGTTGTGTGTGTGGCGGGGGAGAGGAGTTTGGAGGGGGCTTTTTTTTTTTTTTTGTTTTGTTAAAATTTTGAAGGCACACTGAAAAAATAAATGCCATCATGTGGCAGCATGTTGACACTCATAGGTCATCAGCAGGGTTGGAAACTTAAGACCAACTAAACAGTCTTCTGTCACATGAACTAACGGAATAACTGATAGCAGTAGTAGGTTGTCCTCTATGTGGACCAACACCCGAGGGGAATGGAACACTGCCAATGGATTTTACAGATATTTGCTGACTGTAGAGTACTGGTGAGACTTGGGATTCTTGGGTTCCATTCCATGCTCTGGTGGGGAGTATGCTCTAGGGATAGATTCTTCTTCTAGCTCCCCAAACTTGACTTCAACCTGGCCATGTCCCAGACCTGTCTCTTCCCCTCTCTAGCTCCCATTCTCCTCACCTAGTCAGTCCTAGGTTTCACTCCTCAGGTTTCTTATCTGTCTTACTGCCCAGCCAGTAGTTCCTACCCCTGGGTGGATAGATGTGATCTCAGTCTCTCTTCTCCTCTTCCCCCTCTCCCCCCGTGTTTCCCTCCATGGCTCAGGCTATGTCTACACTACCGCGGTAAGTTGACCTACACTACGCAACTCAGCTGAAGTCAACATACCTGCGGGTCTACACTGCGGGGGTTCGACAGGAGAAAGTCTCCCATTGACTTAGCTTACTCTTCTCGTTGGGGGTAGAGTACAGGGGTTGACTGGAGAGCGATTTGCTGTCAATTTGGCGGGTCTTCACTAGACCCGCTAAATCGACCACCAGTGGATTGATCTCAGAGCATCGATCCCATCTATAGTGTAGATGTAGTCTTAGTTTCCTTTCCCAACGAGTTCCAGTCTTCTCTACCCATCCGGTCCCATTGTTCCATTCCCATTCACAGCTCTTATCCCTTCTGCATCCCAGTCAGGAACAGGGGAGATCATTTGAGAGCACTGGGGAGACAGGTTCCCATGCTCTCAGTTTAGGTGACCAGACTTGGCACCAGCAGGGCCTACAGCAGCCCAGAGCTGAAAGTATGGGGAAAAGTCCTGCTCATCCCAGGAGTGGAGTCTCTGATGAGCATGTGTAAACTCCAACTTCATTTAAAAAAAAAAAAAAAGGCATATCCCTGGCACAAAGGCCAACCCTGCCAGATTTCAAGTTCCTACTCCAAAGCATAGCAAAACACTTCCCTGTCTCCACTCTCTCTCCCCCCCCCCCCCCCCAGTCTCCTCTAAAATGGCTGAACCATTTTGCCTGAAATTTTCCAAAATAATTCAGCATGAGACAGATGGCAGGCACAAAAAATCAGTCCAAACGGTTAAACTCTGGCAGAGTTTTAAAAGCAATCTTTTAGTGGGATTGTGATGGCTTAGGTCACAGTGACCCCTTGGGACTGCCACCTGATGTGCCTAGACTACCTCTGAGCCCGTTTTCCCTGCCAGCTTGGGACTTCAGTACCCTGTCTTGTTGAGCCAGACACGCTAGCCTGCTGCAAACACAGACCCAGGTCTGAACCACATCCCCCCCCCCTCCCGCCCCCCCCCCCCCCAAACCTGCAGACTTAACTGAAAATGGCTTAAGAAGTGCTCCTGTCTCTAGCACCCAGACGCCCAGTTCCCAATGGGATCCAAACCCCAAATAAATCCGTTTTACTCTGTATAAAGCATAGACAGGGTAAACTCATAAATTGTTCACCCTCTATAACACTGATAGAGAGATATGCACAGCTGTTTGCTCCCCAGGTATTAATTACTTGCTCTCGGTTAATTAATAAGCAAAAAGTGATTTTATTAAGTATAAAAAGTAGGATTTAAGTCATTCCAAGTAGTAACAGACAGAACAAAGTAAATTACCAAGCAAAATAAAACAAAAACATGCAAGTCTAAGCCTAATACAGTAGGAAATTGATTACAAATAAAATCTCACCCTCAGAGATGTTCCAATAAGCTTCTTTCACAGACTAGACTCCTTTCTAGTCTGGGCCCAATCCTTTCCCCTGGGTACAGTCCTTGTTCCAGCTCAGGTGGTAGCAAGGGGATTTCTCATGACTACAGCCCTCTTTGTTCTGGTCTACCCCCTTATATACCTTTGGCACAAGGCGGGAATCTTTTGTCTCTTTGGGTTCCCAGCCCTCCTTCTAAATAGAAAAGCACTAGGTTAAAGATGGATTCCAATACCAGGTGACATGGTCACGTGTCCTGTGAGACCCCAAGCCTTCATTTTTTCCCAGCCTGACTCACAGGAAGGCTTGCAAGTAAACAGAGCCATCTACAGTCAATACTCCTAGTTGATGGGAGCCATCAAGATTCTAAACCACCATTAATGGCCCACACTTTGCATAATTACAATAGGACCTCAGAGTTACATTTTATGTTCCTAGTTTCAGATACAAGAATGATACATTCATACACATAGGATGAACACACTCGGTAGATTATAAGCTTTATAATGATACCTTACAAGAGACCTTTTGCATGAAGCATATTTGGTTACATTATATTCACACTCACTAGCATATTTTCATAACATCATATGGAGTGCAACGTCACAGAGATGTGTTGGGCAATCTTAATATTAGGCTGCACTACCAGTCTCACCTATAATAATTTATTAAAGAGCCGCAGGCTTGAGTGGGTTGAAAATAGCAATGTATTGACTACAGAGTAACTCCTACCCTGCATATAAATTGGCAGACAGAATCGGTGATAATAGTAATCATTGAGGTAATCCTAGAACTGATCTTCTTAATAGTTGATATTCTCTTAGAATTTTCAGATCTACTCAAGCTACTGTGCTTAACCACTCTGCTCCACTGCTATTTATGATCTTTTTATTATTTTTATTTTTATTTCCTTTGTGATGAATAATACTACTTTTGTCCTACTTGGTATACTCTGCGCATAGAACTACAGTAGTTTAAATATTTTGTAACAATTGCAAATCACTGTCGACAGAAAAGCTGGAACTGTTGGAAGATGAATAGTTTCTATCAAAGAATGTAAAAAATCCATTTAAGAAAAAGGCAGCGATCCAGATTTAGATCCCTCATTTGTGAAATTCCTTGGGGAGGAAAACCTCCGTGAAGCAGGGTTGTTTTTTTTAAAAATTAGAGCACATATGAATCATAAAATGTAGAGATGGCGAAGACCTCTTAAACTAGTGGTTTCTCAACCAGGGATCTGGGGGCGCCGGGGGCTGCGGGGGCCACAAGCAGGTTTCAACGGGTCCTCCAAGCAGGGCCAGTGTTAGACTTGCTGTGGCTCAGGGCAGAAAGCTGAAGTCCCACTGCATGGTGGTGAAGTGTGAGGCCCTGAGCCCCACCACATGGGGCTAAAGCAGAAGCCTGAGCAACTTACCTTCATGGTGTCCTCGTGGCATGGGGCACTGGGCAACTGCCCTGCTTGCTACCCCTTAAAGCTGGCCATGGCTTTTAGATGCAGAAAACCAGTTATTGTGGTACAGGTGGGCCATGTTGTTTCTATAGCATGTTTGGGGGCCTCAGAAAGAAAAAGGTTGAGAACCCCTGTCTTAGGCCACGCAGTCCATCCACGAAGTAGTTATTCACTAGATCACATACTATAAACTTTAATCTGTCACAGAAAATTAGACAAATAGTAAAAACTAGAAAGTTTATGGAATTAAATTGATAAGAAAGGGATGTAACTTGAAAACTGTTGTCCTTATTTTCTCACTCTTGTAAATAAACGGATTCCTCTCCGTCTGTTGGTGGCAGATGTCTCAGTGATGAACCCACTGATCCACACTGGTGACACACGTTGTTAGAGTACACATGTTGTTGTGAAAGCTAATTCATTTTCCTTTTGGGCACTGTGTTCTGATTTACCATTATGTATAAAACCTAGGAGGTCTTTTTATGCTAGCTAGGGGTGGTGGTGTGCTCTCTTGAGGGAAATCTTGCCTCCAAACTCATAGTAGGAACCTGTTGAATGATCTCTTGTGTGTTAATGGAGGGGAAACCTGCAACAGAGGCTTTTCCTATTCAAGTGGAAGAAGCAGGGCAGACATGTCTTGATGTCAGAAATGTGGAGCTGAGTGTGAGGAGAACTCATCGTAGACTCTTCATGGTGAAAGGCAAAGAGTCTGCCATGCCAGGCACAGAGTCGCCATCACATCTTTGGCATCTGAAGGCCATGTCCGTGTCAGTTCTGTACCCAGTGGTTCCACCACCAAGACAGGGAGCTTGAGGAAGATTTACATTAATGAAAGATGTGGCTTTTTTTCTAGGTAAATTTGCCTTCTGTGACATTTTGTATCTGATAATGACAGGATATGATCCTTATGCTGAATGAGCAAACCACCTCTCTAATACTTTGTAGCAAAGAATTTATCTTTGTACAGTGTGAAAACTAATATTAAGAATATAGGAAAGCTGCCAGATCCCTTAGGGCCTGCAGATATTGAAAGGGGTTGCTGCTGTGAACTCTGGGGAAAGTAATGAATAGAGAAATTATTGGATAATGAATTAGTACTGCTTCCCTGAACCCACCTGAAATTCTGATCCCAGGGAGGGAGGGAGAGGACCTAATGGAGTTTGATTTGTTTTAAATATTTGAGGGTAGCCTACCTGATTTTACTGAAGAGGCAAATAGCTATGTACTAATCTAATGAAGATGCTTGAACTGCTGTAAATTCTGGGAGTGCCCTGGGCTCCTGTTGTGAAAGACTTTGCACCTGTATGTATTAGATTGGAAAAAAAACCCACAACAAGCTAATAAAAAATGAGGGCTCTTACAGAGAGGGGGAGGGGTGGGCAGTGGGTGGAGCTTGCCCATTAGTTTTAGTATCTTGAATAAAATTGTTTTATTGTTACTTTAATTGTAGTGTTTTCCCCAAATCCCTTCATGGTAAAAGGGAAATTGCTGTGTGTGAAGGGTGGGAAAGTAGATCAGAATTTCTCTTCATATGAACTTGTTTGTACGACTTGACTGAATCTTGTCTGGCAAACTTTTGAAGGTGTGTGAGAGAAAAATGAACGATACAAAGTTAATTGGAAAAATTCAAGAGACTTTGTACACCCATGGCATCTGTTATTAATTAAAATGTTTACTGGCTGTGCTGCACCCTTTAAATATCTTTGACTGCTTATTTTCTCTTAAGCTGCTGATATCCTATGAAATGTAACCATCTGCAATTGAACATCTTTTTATTAAACAGATTTGCTGTGTATATCCAAAGTCTTATCTACTTCCTTAAGTGACAAAAAGTTTACGTAGCGCTTAGCTGTATTGGCCTTTCAGGGCTGAGAGAGCTGAATTCTCTTCCATTTTATACAGTTATAGCAGTGCAAACTCAAATACAGCCATGGGGTATACCTAGTGTAATTGAAAAGCTTAATCTGGCCTATAGAACCTTGCTTGCTGCTGGTGATACCTGAGATGGAAAGAACTCCTTTTGATTCTTGTATCCAAGACTGAGTTTGCAGGGCTTACTCATAGGTGGGGGAATACCCTTTTATTTGCAAATGTGATGCACTTGAAAAGAAAGTCCTTGGGATGACAGTCAGAGTAAAGCCACTGTACTTTAAACATTTGCTATGGAAGATCTAGACCTGATTAGGTATATATTTTCAAAGGATAAAAATGAAAATAGGCACTGACTTGGGGAAAGCAAAGTAAAAAAAAGTTTGGTCAGTTTAATACCTTTGAGAGACAACATGCAATAAAAAAGCCTCAAATCTCTGACTCATTACTCATTCAACTCTGGGGCTTGCATGTCTGTCTGATACAATAGCTGTTTGATTTAAACATAATTGCTGATGCTGCAAATGGTATTGAAAGATTGCTTTGAAAGATTGATTGACAGAAACAATTTAGTTTATTTCCAGTCTGTGTGTTTTAAAAATAATCCAGCTATAAATATAAAGATGACGGATCAAGTCTCTTCAGTACTCCAGAATATTTTTATATTGAATTTAAGATGGGAAGCGGGAAAAATCAGTTTGACTAACTTCCCAGTAGAGGGCAGTGTGGAATGAAGATTTCTGAAACGAATACAGTGTTCTAGGATATCTTAAAAAGAACAACAAATGGGTTGTTTTAACTAATACTGATGTTTGTGTATTGTGGTGTATTATTACAAACTCCTACAGCATATATCCCTGTAGCATTCAGATTCATATTTTCAAAGTTAAACAATACGTTACGTAAAGCCTTTCACAGCTGGCAGAGTTGAAGAATCACTGTGTATTAGGAAAGCAAGCCGAACAAAAATTTGAAACCAAACCATTGTTTCCCAAATTTGCCAATACTGCAGCTAATGACATCATATATTGTTCTCTTATGCATTACACTTGGTCTCAGGTCTGCCAAGAGCAATGTATTCCAAAGGCTAGAGCTGTAAGGTGAAGCTTTGTCCGCGCTAAACAATTTTCTCTTAAGACTTCCCATTGTTGCTACCAGTGGTGGAGCTGAACTTGTGATAGGGGTGGGTGAGAAAACTCTGTGGACTGGTGGAAAATAAGTTACACACAGCCTGGGAAGGCCCCACCAATGTTTCTGGGGTGTTTTAACAGTGAGATCCACCTAGGTGGATATAGAATAAGAGATAGCTCTCAAGGCCAGGTCCTAGACTATTCAGGGTTTAAACAACTTGCAGTGTACTCAAAGGCAAACAGGAAGAAAGTGCCACATGCCAGTGTTTGCAAGGTTAGCGCTCCGGGGGCGGGTGTGGGGTGCAGGAGGAGGTGTGGGGTACAGGCTCCAACTGGGCGGCACTTGCCTCAGGTGGCTCCTGGAAGCAGCCGGCATGTCCGGCTCCTAGGCGGAGGCGTTGGGTCTCTGCGCACTGCCCATGGCTGCAGGTGCTGCAACTCCCATTGGCCGTGGTTCCCAGTTCCCTGCGGGGGCGGCACTCAGGGCGGGAGCAGCACACAGCAGCCCTGTGGCCACCCCTGCACTAGGAGCTGGACATGGCAGCCGCTTCCAAGAGCTGCATGGAGCTAGGGCAGGCAGGGAGCTTACCTTAGCCCCACTGCACTGCTGACTGGACTTTTAGCAGCCCAGTCAGTGGTGCTGACCAGAGCAACCAGGGTTCCTTTTTGACCAGGTGTTCCGGTTGAAAACCAGATGCCTGGCAACCCTAATGACTGGGGGAGGGGGTCCTAGGTGCTATGATAATACAAATACTTATGAGGTCATTGATTTAATTACATTAACAAATTTTAGCCAAGCGTTCATTTCAAGAATGTGCCAGATCATTGCCGTAGAACCTCACTCCTGATGAGTCTTAGACTGTTACACAAAACATAGCATGTAGTGCAAAACAGTACTGATGTTATTTAAACGGTGAAATAGTTTTGCTTTGTCCTTTCAGCAACAGTCCTCCTCCTTCGTGCCTGCAATCTTTCTTTTGGTAGTAGTGCTGGAAAATAGCTCACTGTTGCTGTTGACATCACTACGGTTTCTGTGCCCCTGGGTATTGGTACCATGCATGGCGCAGCTGGATCTCTCTTGCCACCAACTCTTCCTTCTCCAGAAGGTCTAACCTTCCCTTGCCTGGTTTATGGGAACATTTGAGTCCCGTTCCTAACTCAACCACTTGGCTCCACTTCAGTGCTTTGCTGAGTTTGTTCTGTTTCATTAGGAATGCATTATGTGATAATGACCATTATCCTCTTTGGTATGCAAAGAACACTAGTATTTGAGGAAGAGCAGCGGTTTGTAAAAATAATGATCAGGGTTTCTTAATGACTTCGGGGTGGGAATTATAACAGCATTAAAAATGTTTGGAGTTATAGGCAAAGTGGATTTATCTTCCCTCAGACACCAATGTGTTCTCTAATCCCTGAAGTTTTCTGCATTGAACTTTTTTTTTTTTTTTCATAGCTTGTCAGGAAAAATAATATCTGAACTGATTACTTTTCCCTGGCAGTAGTACAATAGGACAAGACGAAGGAGGGTGAATAGGCTTGCTAGCTTGTATAGGAGTATAGGTCCTGCTTTGAGCAGGGGTTGGACTAGATGACCTCCTGAGGTCCCTTCCAACCCTGAGATTCTATGATTCTATGAGTAAAATACATAGTTGTTTGATACAATATTGCAGACTCGAAGGACTGTCCTTTATGAAATAAAGAGAAAGTGAGAATGCATCCATCTGGAGTGTTGCTGCAGTGACTAGCAAAGTGATTTTAAAAGCACTGGTTGTACTGTTGATGAAATCTTGGGCACTATCAATACACTTTAAAAAAAATTATTTTTTTTGCTTTCAGATTAAAATCACTTTTATAGATGTTAGAGCTGTGGAGAAATAAATAAAGCCAAAAAGTATGAAATTCTCAATCATTGGATGATTTTCTAAAAGATTTATACTCCAGCCCCAACAGTAATTATTTTGCGGACGTTCTATGGCCTGTGTTATGCAGAAGGTCAGACTAGATGATCACAATAGTCCCTCCTAGTCTTGCAATCTATGAAAATCCTACTTTCTCCTTGTATTTTTTTAAATATTTTATTTATTTATATAATATATATATATATATATATATATATATATATATATATATATATATATATATATATATATATATATATATATACACACACACATATATATATATATATACACACACACACACACACACTTATGTATGGAAATCTTGGTATTCTCTAAGCAATACACCTGGATTGAACTCTGTGGCCCTTGCATAAAGTTTTTTGATTAAATTCGCTTTTGCTAGTGGATATGATATAGCAGTTATGGTCTATGTATTGCATTCATAAAAGTCCATCCACTCCTTCGGATTATTAATATAACAAAGGAACTAATCTTTTTCTCTACTAAATAACGTGTAGCCTGTTGAAGAATGTATTTGACTGATACTGAATGTTTTGAGTTCAAATGTTTTTTTCTCCTTCAAAATTAATTAATCTGTGTTTCATGGGTAGCCCCATCTATCACCTAACTATCTTCCTAAATAGGTAAATATCCTTATTTCCAAGAAACACAGTTAGTGTGAACAGAAAAAAACAAAACACAAAATCCACCAACCCCGAAGTTAGAAAATGAAAAACTCAGCCATCAAAAATGTAATGGTTATAGAAAGGGTCCAGTACTTTGAAGGGCCGAATGAAACAAAACTTGTTGGACTAACTTTGTCCCCTTCCTGGGCCTCATAAACTCACATTTGTGAGGTGGTGTACTGTATAACTTTGACAAATACTTTGTCTATAATGTCATTTAACTAATTGCTTTGTTCATTTCCTAGTTCAGAGGTGTATACCCAAAACAAAAGTTCTAATCTGACATATTGGCAACGAGGCGAAAGATTTCATGGTACTTGCAAACAAGGTTGAGGTACACTGCTGGAGTAATATGGGGAACTTTGCACTATTGCCTGTGCTCTACCCTTTTCATCCATAGAGGCTTTTAATCCAGCAGTTTTTTAGCACTAAATTCTGTCATAAACAAGTTCAATATATGAAAAGTTCTTGGCAAATGTTCACGTATGCTACTATTTATGAGGCTATTGAGACCATAGTTTGAGTGTATGCCTAATTATCTAAACAAACATGTAGACCACAGAGGGTCATGCGCCACATGTACTAGCATAACAGTGGCAAAAATGTACAGCCTTTTATACCTGCAGTCTTGGGCTATGGCTTCAGCAAACTGAAAATACAAATGAATTCTAGAGCTAGGCCCTGCACCAAGAATGGTCGTCTGTTTGCCCCTAGGTGTTCCACGGTGGAGATGTAAGGCCATTCCCTGCTGGCAGTAGCTGCCATAATGGGGTATCATGTGAGAGGCAGTCTAGGAAATAGACTAGAAAGAGAGCTCTTGTGCAATTCAGGGCTCCATAGATAGCTATGGACATCTTGGATTCCACCTAGGAATGAATGGAAAGCCAATGCAGAGCTCATGTTGGTTTGCTCTGCTTAGCAGCCAGGCAGAATGCTTCTGCCCTATCTGAAACTTCTCAATAGATCTTCAGTGCTAGCCCCAAATAGAGCATGTTACGACAAGGCCACCTGGAGTTGAGATAAACATGGATAATTGTGAGATCTGTAGCAGTGAAGAAGGCTGGCATTGTCACCTGGAAGTCTTGCAGCAGTGAAGGATCCCATAATACAAATAGTGGTTGTTAGGATGACCATACATCCTGTTTTGGCCAGGACAGTCCCTTTTTTTTAAGCCCTGTCCTGGCCAGCCTGACTTTTTTGGCAAAAGTGAGCATTTGTCCTGTTTGCTCTGCCAACTTGATCAGTTGGCAAGAGCAAACAGAACAAATGACTA
The DNA here is from genome assembly GCA_037349315.1 of Chelydra serpentina. Taxonomy (NCBI): domain Eukaryota; kingdom Metazoa; phylum Chordata; order Testudines; family Chelydridae; genus Chelydra; species Chelydra serpentina. The sequence goes on from JBAIAC010000010.1 coordinate 56,261,679, forward strand.
CTGCAGAGGAATGTGGCGGGGGGGAGGGGGGGGAAAGGGCAGGGTGAATGGAGATGCCAGCCCCTTGCAGGAAGAAGAGGCAGGGTTCACACGGGGGCAGCAAGCAGGATTGCAGTGAACAGCAACAGCCTCTTGCAGGGGCGGCAGGTAAGGTTCCTGCAACCCCAGCCTCTTGTGAGGTGGGGCAGGGTTCCAGCAACCAGAGCCTCGTGGGGGAGGGGGTGAGCAGGCAGGATTCCAGCGACCCCAGCCTCATGAGGGTGCGGGAAAGCCTCATGAGGGTGGACCAGCCCCACATGGTGTCCCATTTTTCCCTTTGGGAAATATGGTTACCTTAGTGATTGTAAATGCAGAAGAAAGGCAGTCACACCTGCTCAGTCCAGACAGAAATTGCTCTTTTCATTTAACCCCTTGTGAATTTTCCACGTTAATTCCAGTCTGTGTGTGCGCTCGCTCTCGCTCTCTCTCGCTCTCTCTCGCTCTCTCTCGCTCTCTCTCGCTCTCTCTCTCTCTCTCTCATATATTAAGCCTAGCTTTCATCCAGGGATTCCCTCGACAGACCCTTCACAAATGTTGAGTTAGATATTAACAGCGTAGTGTCGTGTGTTGGTAAATATGGCTGTCACTAAGGTTTTTAGGAGTACAAGTCACATTGAAAGACAATGGGATTTATGCCCCTAAATTTCTTAGGCCCTATTGCCTTTCAATAGGACTCCTGCTCCTAAAATCCTATTAGATGCTTTTGTTAAATCACCCCCTTAATACTCATCAATGGGTCTTACTGCTTTGGACATCTGGAATTGTTTTACTGAGAGAGGTTTGCATTGACCAGCACTCCAGATCTCTCTCAGAAATTGCCAGGAGATCTTTTAATTTCTGCTCAGACTGATAGAGGACACTGGGAAAATTTACCTCCAATTTAAAATCTTATATAAATTGTCACCTCTTACAATGCAGCTGACTCCCCTGACTGTATTTGTGTTTCAGCATAGGATTTGAACCCAGATCCTAGTCTGAAACTTAGCCTACACAGTTTATCAGTGAGAGTTACTAATTGGTCTCTTTAACAAGATATGGGCACCTGAAGAAAATCCAAATGTGGGTGGGGAGAATGCTACTTCATATTTTTTTCTTTTGGAAACCACACTCAATCTGTCTACAGCACAAATTGGCCAATGGCATTTTGAGAAATGGATGTCTACCTCTCCAGTATAACATTTGTTAACATTTTAGTATGCTGCAGCCAACAGTGTCTTGTCCTGTTGCTGTTAAATTCCTTTGGGTTACAGAACTTACTGATGTAACAACAATTAGAGTGATTCAGACAGACCTAATTGGCATCTCACCAGCAATATGCTTTGGGAATTTCTGACTCAAACATAAACTGCTATCAACTCTTCACCAGTCCATCTGGGAAATGCTGAAGGAAAACTCATTAGGTATGCTCAAATCTGCTGTCATCAGAGGTCCTAAATTACCCTTTCAAAAAAAGTGGTGCAAACACGTTTGTTTTTCTTAAGCATTAACTCACAACATAACTTCAAAAAGTAGGCTGGTGTCAGTTATCCTGTTCTTGATTGAAGAATCACAAAGCTTCATATTACTGAGTCAAAAAATTATAATTTAAATATACGCTAGTCATATTAACACCTTTATGATTCTCTGAAAAGATGAAAGCAAAATATTAGGCAAACTAGTTTATATTAATTAAGGACAAAATTAAATATGTAAAATATGAACAATAATCAAAGGCATATAATTTTTGTTTTGTAGTGCACTTGTCTGTTACACCTTAAACATTCTTATCTCTGCAACAGTTAATTTTGATTTCCATCTCTATGTAACCTTGACTTGAAATAGATGAATTTACCTGCTGTGGATAAAGGCAGCTTGAATTAATTCATCTGTTTCAGTGTACTGCTGTTAATGCAAAATTAAAGCATGTTGCCCTTTCCTGTACCTCTCCCCCTCTATCTCCAAAGGTGTTGCAACCTGTTAGAGTAGAATCAAAGATGGGATTTAGGTATTCTTAAACTTATGTATCATCAATTGCAAATATTAACAATCCTTATATCTAAGAAAGGTTTAACATATTTGACCAAGAAATGTAGGGCCACATGAAACTCTTCTGTCACTAAGAATCACATTTCATAACTACAGAGCAAAGTTTGCTTTAGATCAGAGGTCCGCAAGCTCCATTCAGGTGGTCCGCGAATAGTTCCCTCTAAGATGCGTGCCCGCACGGGAGAGAATGAAGGGCTACTGACCTAATTAGTGGAGCCGCGCAGATGTGGCTCCACTAATTAGGTGCCTGAACCCTGGAGAAGACGCACATGTAAGGTGAGATGGTGGCCTTGGGGGGGAATAGGGGGTAAGTGGGAGGGGGCAGTGGGGTGAGAAGAGGGGGTGGGGGAAATTTGGGATGTGCAGGGCTGTGGTGGCCAGAGAAAGAGGCAACTTTCCCCAGCTCCAGGGCTGTGGCTGCCAGAGAGAGATGGCCCTCCTTCCCAGCCTCAGCTCTGTGGCTGCTGTGGCAGGGGAGAGACCCCCCTCCTTCTCAGCCCCCGCTCGGAGCTGCCGCGGTGCGGGAGAGAGGGCACATCCATCACATTAGAAAGGTAAGACTATTGATATTAAAATATGAGTTCTGTGTTTTTATTTGTAGAACAAAAAAGTTAGTTATTGTGGGTTTTTTTATATAGCGCTTTTATTCAATGCGCTTTACAATACTTAGCTAATGGTACAAACAACATTTGAAAAGATCATTAAGTGGTCTGCCAAAACCCTCCGCAATTTTCAAGTGGTCCGTGAAAAAAAATGTTTGAGAAGCACTGCTTTAAATATCAGATATTTCCTATACACATTTTGCTATATCCTTACTGCATCAGTGTGACATACCACAAGGTACAATCTGGACTGCTGAATAGCTGTCTCTCCTCAGTTCTCCAACCTGGAATGCCTTTTACACTGCTTTACTGGTGAACAGCCCCTTCTTGCCAGTTAACATACAGCCTCCAGCATGTAACTTGCTCCCAATTGCACAGTATTGAGTGCTACTAGCTAACCATTCATAAATTACACTGCAGAAGAACACCAGCAGATTCCTAGTCCCAGCCTTGTCCCCTAGAAATGTCATGTACTGCGTAGTAAACTACTGAACAATGCAAGCTCATATAAAATCCCATCATTTCATCAGCGGAAAATGATATGCACCAGCCTTGTTATCTCAAATAGTTTGCCACACACTTTAATCCAAATGCATTGGTTAAGATAAAACAATAAGATTTTTAAATGATTACAAGTAATGATGCATAAAAGTCAGGATCAGTTACAAAAGAAAAAAAAGTAAAATGCAAGCTAAGTGACCTTAAAGCAAAAAGGTTTTGTCTTACCATATGTTTACAGCAGCCTTTACTGGCTGAAAAGCCTTATAATAATAATAATTAATAATAAATAATATAATATTCAGCCAGGACCACCTCTCCGCTACTTTAATGATTCTTTATTTGTCTTTCGAGAGCGTTGTAGCTGCCGTCAGCAGAGATGTAGGGGAAGAGAGGTGATTTGGAGGCTACTGTCTCTCATTCTTATACCACTTTCGCCTCCTTGAGGATTGCCTGTTGCCTGAACCCCAGCTAGGGGTAATCTGTTTACACAGGAAACCCACCCCGCCCACACACACACACTGCGTCTTTGTCAATATGTAAAGTCCTTGCTCACACCCTTCTTCCTGCTAAGGAATGGCTGTTTAACTAGGTAATAGTCCATTAAGACCTTGCTGGATGTTGGTCTGTCCTTTGTTTCTGAGAAACTGGTTTGGACCTGCTTTTCTTTTAAACTTGGGGCAGGTTATAGCAGTGATGCATAGTAGAATCTTATAACTTCACATACAATGTTGACAAGCATATTTTACCAGGACAATAATATTCAGAAGATTGACATTTCAACTGATACCTCATAAGGCAGACTGCACAAAATTTATCATAGTCTTGTAAAAGTGGGGACATAAAAGTATAGACCATCACAATCGGTTTCTAATGTGACTTCCAATTCCAGTGATTTTGGAAGAGTAAAATTATACAATGGCTCACTTAAACGGGAAAACTTTAAATTGATTACTTCCCACCACAAAAGCTTTAGGCAAAGGACTAAATATACTTTTTTCTTCCCACTGATCAAGTTAATAAATACATTTTCTCTTACTACATGGGTACATGTTACCATGTGTCAAGGCTGAATCCCCACTCTGGCACCTCGAGTGCAGGAAGTGGGGGCCTGCAAGGATTTTAAAAATTAATACTTGCAACTCCAAGCTTGTATTAAACTCCCAAGGTTACAGCTTCTCTCTGACTTTGGCTTGGTAAACGCTGCCACCACCCAAATGCAAAAAAACCCCTTTGAACCCAGGAAGGAGCACTTGAAATTTCTCACTGTGGAGTACCCTCAAGCCCTTTCACACACCCCCTCCCCGGAAGAGCTGAGAGAAGACAAAGAAAATTAGCTGTGGCTATCAGCTAATCAAACAACATGCACAAACCAAAATCCAATCTTGTTCTTAAAAAAAGTAAATTTTATTAAAAACAGAAAGGGAAAAAATACATCTGTAACTTAGGCTTTTTGCTAGATTTTAAAAGAAACAATTACAAAAATTAGACACCCAAAATTGCTTTCTTGGGGGTTCAGCTTAAAGGTTACAAGCAAACAAAAGCATCTGGGGTTAGCACAGAGGAGATTCACAAGCCAAAATAAGAAATAAACCTGATAGCATCTAACTAAACATTCCCTATCCAAATTATTTCTTTTAGGTATGGAAGATACTTTTTTATACCTGGTTCAAACCTTACACAGCATTTTTGCCTATAGCATTGCTGCTCTGTGTCCCTGCAGCCCAGAGAACAACAGACAAAGGGAAAGTTTCTCTTCCATTTCTAAAAGTTCTAGCCTTCCCATTGGCTCTTTTGGTCAGGTGCCTACTTCCTTTTCTTTTACCAGTGGGCTTGTTAACCCTTCACAGGTAAAGCAAGTAGAGAACAGATACCAAGAGGGATTTTACAGCTAACTGGCTGGCTGGTTGTCCATCAAAGGGAGTCACCCCACCACTTTATCACACCATGCCTTTAGCAACAGTTACCAGGAAACAGGACACCTATGAGAAGCCTGGGTAGAAAAGAGGACTTATTGGTGGCTTCAGTTATGCTTTCCTATTAGAGCAGCAGGTGTTGGAGAAGAATTGAGTATATGCATACCACAAAGCCTCAGCTGGATATTATGATGCAGCTGTTGCTCTATAAGGTTGTAACAGAGTTCAGTTCAGTTTTAACAGGAGCTTTAAACCTTTATTTTGTGTAAATCTCATTGAAATGGCAAAATTAAAACATAGAATGTAAACTTTGAGATCTACTTGAGTTTTTCATGTTGGTATGATGAAAAATGAATTAGTAGAATAATAAAGAGTTTAAAAATTTCTACTGTGGGTGACTTCGCATCTTATAACATTTTAGCCATCCCGGAAAACTTATGTGCCAACTTGAATGAGTTGGATTTTAATATGAGGGCAAATCTGCTGTGGTGTAAGTGATGTCACACTTCCGAAGATGCTAAAAATACACCTACAACCCTTCACTAATTATCCCTAATGCCAAGTTCCCTGAGCTGGTAAAGGAGCCCAAATCTCACCTCTGAATTCTGTTTAAATTACAATGCTATTTATGCTACCATTATTAACTAAGGGGAGGAACCCTCTCCTAAGAAGATGGTTAGGTAACAGCTGCTGAACACTTCTCCCCCCTCTACCTGCTTTTTTTTCTTCTTCTGTTTTTATTAAACTCATTTGGCAGAGAGCTTATGCAATATCATGGTAGGCACAGAATGCAGGTCTCTAATGTGACAAACATCAGTATTACCCGCTGCACCACACTGTCTTTCAGAGTGATTCAACCAGTTTGGTTCATCATGTTTTGTCTGTAATGACTTAAAACCACACTCGTCTTTCAGAGTCAGTGATAGAATCTAGGATTCCTGCTTGTCTGCTGCTAACTAGTAAATAGTTGTGTAACCCACTAGAAAAGTGTGTGTCTAGGAAGAGGCTCCAGTCTCTGCTCTGCTTAGTGAATAGCAATTATTCCTGTTATCCAAAAGTAGGAATCTAAAAATCAAGGGGTTCAAACCCTGCTGCTGATCTGAGGGGATGACGTGGTTGAATGTGAGTCTCACCGTGAAAAGACCTCTTTAATACAGGCTTTGCACTGAAATGTGTATGATAATGTGTAAATTATTGTGTGAATTGCCAAATACACGTTTCAGTAATATGTCACATATTTTGCTTTGTGTAAACCAGGTGGGGGAGGGTGTATATATGGTGTCCCTCACTAATCCATTGAGGATCTGCCCTCATCTTGGGAACCTGCCTTTTTTGCACAAGCTTTAAAGACTCATGCTTTTAGTTCTGAAGGTCATCTGTTTAATCCGGTGTTGGCTGAGATGGCAGCTGTACACTTGCTAATGCAGAACATAATGCAGGTGGAGAGACAAGCTTGTATGATGAATCTGAAGAAGTGCGTTTTTTACCCACGAAAGCTTATGCCCAAACAAATCTGTTAGTCCTTAAGGTGCCACTGGACTCCTCATTGTTTTTGTGGATACAGACTAACACGACTGCCCTTCTGATGCTTGTATACTGCTTGGGATGGAGTGCCCAGAGGAAGGATTAGCACAATAAACAGACCTGCTTGTACAATAGAGGCACATGCCTCTTGTTTCTGCTGCAGCTTTTGTCTGTATCCAATTTCCACAAGTCCATGAGAGGCTATGGATTGTTATGGGAAGTGAGTCTTGACAGAATCAACTTCACAGAGATTCTTTCTAGCTGACAGGTTATGTTGCTAATTCTAAATGCAGAAGGTTGCTTTTGATGGACCTTTTCCCCCCAATAACTTTTAAACAGGGATAATCTTCTCTCTATCCCAGGGTTATGACCATGGTCAGCCCTTCTTAAAATATCTTTGCTGATTCACTATCTTATTACAATTCAAGTTTCTCCTTCTTAAATCGGCCTCTGTACCAAGTGACTAGAGGTTAGCTAACATAATGCTAATTTAAAAAAAAAGGCTCCAGAGGCAGTCCTGGCAATTACAGGCCAGTAAGCCTAACTTCAGTACATAGCAAATTGGTTAAAACTATAGCAAAGAACAGAATTATCAGACACGTAGATGACCATGATATGTTGGGAAGAGTTAACATGGCTTTTGTATAGGAAAATCATGCCTCACCAGTCTGTTTGAATTCTTTGAGGGTGTCAACAAGCATGTGGATAAGGGAGATCCAAGTGGATATAATGTACTTGGATTTTGAGAGAACCTTTGGCACAGTCCCTCACCAAAATCTCTTAAGCAAAGTAGGCTGCCATGGGATAAGAGGGAAGGTCCTCTCATGGCTCAGTAACTGGATCAGAGATAGGAAAGAGTAGGAATACAGTTTTCACAGTGGAGAGAGGTAAATAGCAGGGTCCAAGGATATGTACTGGGACCAGTCTGTTCAACATATTAATCAATGATCTGGAAAAAGGGGTGAACAGTGAGGTGGTAAAGTTTGCAGATGATACAAAATTAATCAAAATCCAAAGCAGACTGCAGAGTAATGGAGGGATCTCACAAAACTGGGTGACTGGGCAACAAAATGGCAGATTAAATTCATTGTTGATAAATGCAAAGTAATGCACATTGGAAAAAATCCCAACTATACATACAAAGAGGTTATAAATTAGCTGTTACTACTCAAAAAAGGGATCTTGGAGTCATCGTGGATAGTTATCTGAAAACATCTGCTCAATGTGCAGTGGCAGTCAAGAAAGCTAACAAAATTAGGAACCATTAGGAAAGGGATAGGTAATAAAACAAATATGTAAGAAAGAACACAATTTTCCTGTTATAATTGTCTTGAATGTCTTAAATGTACATGTCACTGATTTTCCTATTCAGAAGTATCTCTCAAAATAATGTGTTGTCCTAACTTTCTGTAATTTCTTGCAGGTATCTGATGATGGTCGGTATGTTTTGCTATCCATACGAGAAGGATGTGATCCAGTGAACAGGCTGTGGTACTGTGATCTACAAAAGGAATCAAATGGTATAACGGGTAAGTTTTTTTCTTTTTCTTTCATCCTTCCCTTCTTTAGATTGTTTTTCCATATCCTCTCTATAAAAAGATACATAGCTAACATTCAGCTTCTTCTGTTTAACATCAAGGACCACCATCATGTATACATCCCATTTTTTATTTATATGTCTAAAAGGATGATAAACATTAAACATACATTCATGCGTATGATTTGGTTTTACAGACTGCTAACTTTCACCCCAGTATTTAAAAACAATTGGATTATTTCTGCATGCCAGAATTCTGTTTTGCATTTAAACTCAAACTATCATGTTCATTTTCAAAAGTGCCTGACTTGAGTATAACTTAGATTTTCTTTGTACATTACCAGTAAAAGAGTGAAATATTTTAATTCTTTAGACCTGTAGGTATAGTTACAAAAAGTTTACTTTGTAGTATCGTTTCATCTCCAAAGGTAATTTTAGTAATTGTTACTCCATCAGAACTTTGAATATAGTTATATGCATTGCTGTTCTAAGATATAGTTCTCATCCTTTATAGCTGGATTAACATAATTATTGTTTATGTAATAGAAGACTTATTTATCTTACTTTCTGGCCACACACATGAGGTTAAAAAATGGCACAGTAAGTCCTTGTGCTTTTTATGCCTGTTGTGTGTGTAGCTATAAAGTCTAATGTCTCCATGTTGGTAGTTTTATTGTCCAGTATTTTTGATACTTCCAGAACATTAGGCTAGAGAAATCTCCTCATAATATGCTCTCTGGTCAGAGCATAACAGGCACATCTCTGCTCTGTTGGATTCTTATTGTGTTGAATTAGAAATGTACGGACAGACTGAATAAAATCTACAACAGCTGCCATATCAAATGTCAGAGAGTAAGGAAAATTGCATTCTGCATGTAAACAGAGTACTAAGCGATATTGTGGTGATTGGTACCGTTTAGAAACAATGGAGCATGGGATGGATTTTGATTTTGGTTCCTCAGTCATTGCGATTACTATGCTATATGATTCCTGGGACAACCCTTAATTGACACATGTTGTTCAGCTTAGCTGGTAAACAAAACTTTTAAATCATTTGAACTTTCTGAGAATTGCTGGAATTTGTTCCACTTTGGATACTTCATGTGCTTGTGCTAAATAATGCTAAGGTAAATGGGGTAGTTAATTCTTAACAGCTCCTCTCCAAGAGGAATATTCATTTAAAATGTGGGCACTCTTTCTGCAAGCAATGCTTTCTAACTGCTGTCAATGTGCCCTTGTAATACCGTTTTGAACAGCTTAGTAGCTGTTTAATGAGCTCTTATAGTTGTAATAACTATAGGCTAGCAGGCCCAATGAAAACAAAGTTGGAACAGCACTGAAAGGTTCTTTAGAAACATAAAGACAATGTAGAAGACTCTGAACATGAAAGTGTTTGGTATAGTGGAGACAGACTACAGATATTTTGCTACATAGAAAACTGTATAGTTTGTAATTTGAGCTGGAGAAGCTGAAGACGGGGATACTGAAACTACATACAAAACACCTTTCTTCCTCTCCCCCACATCATCCCTCCCACCACAAATGAATATAATACACAGCCTTACAGAGAATACTGCTATGGCATCTCAGACCACCACATGGGCTATTGAAGTTTGTATTATGTATAGCTAAGGCCACAATTTAGTCACGGAGGTCACAGAAGTAATAGACTGTGACTTCCAGTGCCTCTGTGATGTCAGCCTGTGGTGGTCGGGAGCTGCCGGGTCTCCCACCTCCATCAGGGGCAGGGAGCTGCGGGGTACTCCTGGCGCCTCTGGCAGCCCCCGGAGTTCCAAGCTGTTGCGAGCAGCGGGGGAATCCCTAAGCCCCCACCGGCAGAGGACCCTGGCTGCGGTTGGAGGACACCCTAAGCCCCCAGCGGTGGTGGGGGAACCCTCGAGCCTCCGGGGCAATCCCTGAGTCCCAGCTGGCAGGGAACCCCTGGGCCACGGGTGGGGAAACCTCCGAGCTCCCAGCGCGCAGAGAAACCCCATAGCTCCTGGCTGCGGCGGGGGAATCCCCAAGCTCCTGCCGGCTGAGGAACCCTGGGCCATGGGCAGGGAAACCCCACAACTCCCAGCCCTTGCTGACGAGGGTACACCACAGCTCCCAGCGGACATGGGAGGTGGGGGCATCCACAGCTTCTGGCCCCACGGGTAGCGGGGGTCCCCCAGAGCTACAGGTGGCAGGGGTACCCTGCAGTCCTCAGCTGGTGCAAGCAGTTCCTAGCCCCTGAGCAGCTACCCTAGTTCAGGAGGTATGGGAATCAGCAGATCCCCATTTTGTCAGGTATATTTTTAGTAAAAGTCAGGGACAGGACAAGGCTTCCTGTGAATTTTTCTTTTTTTGCCCATGACCTGTCAGTGACTTTTACTAAAAATATCCATGACAAAATCTTAGCCTTATGTATAGCTCAGTATGAAGTAAAACTTATATATACTGAAGTTTAACCTTTTATAGCCTCTTCCTTAGAGTCAGGTTGAACACATGCTTACATGCTAGCAATAATATATATAATCCTGCTTTGCTTGACTAAGTTACAAGATATTAAAATAACAATTTAAAAAACTCATTAATGAGACTTTTATTATTCTAGAAGTTATCATTTGTTAATGGGGGTCACAGTAATTGTGCATGCTCATTGTGCTCTATTCTTCTTTCCCACTCCGAACTGGTTAGTGACCGATTGGTAGCAGTCTGGAGTAGCCAGCTTCCACAGTGCAATCGCCACATGCTTCTCCAGTGGCAGGGCAGCTCTCATTCTCATGTCCTTGCACCACAGGGCTAGGGCGAGCTCATCACCCAGTCCCATGAATGTGGCTTTCCTCATCCGAAAGTTCTGCAGCTGCTGCTTGTCATCCCAGACATGCATGACGATGTGATCCCACCACTCAATGCTTGTTTCCCAAGCCCAAAAGCGGCATTCCACTGTGAACAGCACTTCCGTGAATGCCAGAGGCAATCTCTGATCTCGCTGCGCGTAGTAGCTACGACACATGTCGCACTCCTCTTGCCTTTGTAGTTTAAGGAATATCTCCACTGCCACTTGTGACGTGTTAGTCTGAATGAGCAGCATACTGGTCAACAGTTCGGGATCCATTCCTGCAGACCAAAGAGGCAGAGCACGCAGTACAGAAAGTTTTGAAAGATGGCACCAAATGTGGATGGAAGCGCTGGGATGCGAAGCAATGAATCATGGGGCATTTGGACAGGAGCCAGGATGTCCCAGGACCTCCCCTCCACCTTCCCACAATTCTTATGGGCAGAAGAGGAAGAGATGCTCTGTGGGATAGTTGCCCAGAGTGCACCTCTCCGAATACCGCTGCAAGTGTGAACACGCTATTGCGCAGGCAGCTTACAGTGTGAACACACAAGAGCAGTTTCCCTTCAGGGCTCTCTGAGTGGCGCTGTAACTGCCGGTGCTGTAACTCTGCCAGTGTAGACATACTTTTAGCTTCTTGTTCTTACTTTGAAGACTCTGCATAGCTTTGCTTCTCCCTCCCTTCTTATGCAGCCTTGTCTCTAATTGTATTGCTCCTCCAATCCTTCCATTTCATCAATGCTGCCAGCCTCAGCACCCCAGTTGTCCTTTTCTGAAGGTTGTTTCTGCATTTTCCCCGTGCTACCTGTGCCCCATAATAAGCTCTACCTGAGCTGACCAGCAAGGTTACTACTGCTGCCTTCTCATTGAAATTCCTCTCTAAAACCTCCCTCTGCTGTGATGTGTACACACAATTAAGCAGGTGATAAAGGTTAGATAGAGAGGCAGGTAGAAATTGGTTTCAGTGTAGTAGCCGTGTTAGTCTGTGTCAGCAAAAAGAAAACAAGAAAAATACCTGTGGCACCTTAGAGACTAACACATTTATTTCAGCATAAGCTTTCGTGGGTTAAGAACCCACTTCATCGGATGCATGGAATGGAACATACAGTAATCAGATATTTATACATTCAGAGAAACATGAAAAGGTGGGAGTGTCTATATCAATGTCAAGAGGCTAATTAATAGGAACTGTTATCAGTAGAAACTTTTGAAGTGATAATCAACATGGCCCATTACATTACAGACAGTTGACACAAAGGTGTTAAGAGTTTTTTTTAAGGAGGTAGAAATTGGTCATTTGTAGAAGGACAGTCTTCCCCTTTAAAGGGCCAGCATGCCTTGGTCCAGACAGCTCTGTTCAGTTAGCCTCGTCTTACCCCACTAGGGCAGGGTGGGTATAGGACCAAAGGAGGAAAGCCCGGCAGTCGAAGGCTGGCTGGGGAGGAGAACAGATGGGCTGCTCCAACGTGTGGCAAGAAGCCAGGCTTGAGCAAGGAACTGGCAGAAGACCACAGCCTGCCAGATGCCTTTGGAAGGAGGGGAGACCTGACCCAGATGGTTGTTTAATTGGAGCCCAGGAGCTTGTGGTTAGACAATGGGAGCCCACCTACAATGAAGAGGGCTGAAGTCTGACCCCCAGCAGGGCCAAGGACTCTCTTGTTTTGATATTGTGGTCAATGTTCCCTCTAATTTTTGACAGGCCGTGTGCGCAAAAAAAAAATCTACTATGCGAATTGTTGTGCTTCTGTGCAAATGTTTGTGCGCGCGGTGTTTCGCCGTGTGCGCGGGGTTTAGGATCTGTGTGCGTGCGCACAGCTTAGAGGAAACAGTGGTTGTGTTAGACTTGGACTAATGGATTCGGTTACCCCAGAAGGGGTTGAAACACTTCAAAGTAAAAACACATGTCTTAACAAAACCCTAATATAGTACTATTGTAAGGCATGTTCCTGCACTTACTGAATGTAGTGCTTTTCTACTCCGAGTAGTAATAGAACTATATTTTACATGCCAGCAGGACTGAGCCTATATTTATTAAAGTATCTATATATTAAAAATATAAAATATTCAGAGGAGGGGGACTCCCTCGCCAGCTAAGCAGAATCTCCAGCTTGCTTCTTTGAAAATTATCCTGATCCCCGAGTAAGTAATGTACAATGTAGTATGTTAATGTTTTACTTTATTGTAACTTTGCTTTAATAAAAAGTTTGAAATTATATTCTCTCTCTCTTTCTCTCTCTCTCTCTAAAACAAGTGCAACATTTGCTGTCCTCTGAATCAGTGGTTGTTTTAATGAGATAATTTGCATATTTTTATCATCTCAGTCACTTCATGCTTAAACTCCTTCAGGACTCTTGGATGTATACCATCTGGGTTAGTTGACTTATTGCTTTTTAAATTATCCTTGCTCCAGAATCTCCTTCTGGCACCTCAGTCTCTGAGAGTAGCTCATCTTTATTACCAGGAAAAAAAGCAGGTCAGAGGTAAATATCTTCCCCAATATCCTTGCTGGTGAAGACTGATGCGGAAAAAAAAGTTAGCTTCTCGGCAACATTCTTATCTTCTTCAATTGCTCCTTTTAACCCCTGGTGATCCAGCAGATCCACCAGTTCTTTTGCAAGCTTTGTGCTTCTCATCTATTTAGAAAATCTTAAGTTTCAGAAATGTCTTTAGACTTCATATTCAGAGTGTTAAATCATTCTATCAGCATAAATTCTAGAATAAACAATGGATGAAATTCTGACCTCATTATAGTCAATGGCAAAACTTCCACTGACTTCAGTGGGGCCAAAATTTCACCTTTTTTCTACACCCTTCAAGTTGGAATACTGAATAGGAATCGTATCTTTCTCATACCTTAAAGGCTATTTGCATAAGCTTATGTTCACTACAGACTAACATCTACCAATACTCCTTTTCAGATCCTTGCCAAAGTAATTCATATTAAACAAGTTTATAGATTATTTTATGTTTACAACCCTGTATGTACTACTTTGACATTTTACAGTCTACAAACTTGGTTGCAAATATGTTTACATGGACTATTTTAACTCTTTTCTTTGAATATTTGCTTTCTAAATAACATTTTAGAGTTGAGAATCTAGAAGTTATGCCATGTGGTAAAAAATAATTATTTGAAACTAAAGAAATCAAGTGCTAAAGTGCTTTGAAATACAATATGTCAAGCTGTGAGATAAAGAATTTTCTGTCTTTGCTTTTATGTCACACTACAGAAATACCAAGAACTGATTCTAATCTATGATTAATGTCTACAAAACCTGTTTTAAATATAATTAATTTAAAGTTACCTTAATTAATTTGTATTCACAGTGGTGTCTAATGTGGTGAACAATTATGCTGGCTTTTCCTCCCTTTCCTATGACAGGAAATACTCACATTCCTGAGCCATGTGTGACAATTTTGTTTCAGCAGTAGATGTTCTGGTAGTCAGGAGATATGATCATCACCAGTGGGTTTGTTTTTCTTTTGGTATACTGAGCGCTTTGTAGAGCTAATTGTAGTGCTGTCACTGTTTCTTTGGACTTGATGATAAATGCAGCCTCCATGTCCTGAGTTTTTCACAAATGGTTGTGAAGAAATATCATGAAGTTTAGTCAGCATGTTAGAATTTGAGGCCTAAGTAACAATATCATGGATTGTAGTCTGTACAGACACTTTGGTAAAACATGTCATTTGTAAACCCCCACAGATACAGAGAAATCGTCTCTTCACAAGGTGACAAAACTTAGCTTTCATTAGGACCTAACTTGAGAAATCTTTCCAAAACGTATGATTCAGAAAAGATAACCCATAGGCATTGATTTTTTTTTAGGAATACATTGTGTTGATTCATTGTAAATTGAAATGATTTTGGAAAAGTTTCCCAGTACAGATTATTTTGTAGTGAGGTAAAAAAGAATACTTATTTTGTGACTAAAAACAAAAATTTACAAATGCTGTGACTGAGATACTGAGTTCCTTAAACATCTCTGATGAAAATATTTCTTTGCCCTCTTGTTATTGGCAGCTGAAATAGCCAAAGACCCTGGTGAAAGGTTGGTGCTGCCATCTGGGTGGAGCAGGCATGGCTGCTTAAGTGGAAGTTGAGGCAGGGGTAAATTCAAGGCATGTCTTCTCTCTGCAGCATTTGTTTTTTTTCTAAAGCTGTGAAAAAACTCTGCAAGGGAAAATCCTGCAGAAAATCTGGGGGGTGGAAACAACAAATACAGCCACAAATTCAAATGAGACATGGATTCAGTGTCCTTGTCTACAGAACATCAGTCTGTTGTGATTGCACGTTTGTTTAACTAATTTCTTCATATTTAATGTACTTCAAATATTGTAATCGCTTTCTTGTATTGTTTACAACAAGTCATGTTATAGTTTAGTTTCCTTCAAAGTAGTATCGCAAAAATATGAATGGCTAATTTCTTGCATGCACAATTTTATTACAGTGAGGCATGCCATTTGCAACTCCTTTGTAACTGCTTGCTTACTATATCATCATTCAATATCTATTCCAGTGTGATTGGCTGGGTAGGTGAAGTATCCAAGGCTATCTTAATTGATAAAACTAGGAATAATATGTAAAAGGAAAGGTTGCAGTGATTATTCTCCATTTCTGTTACGTTAGTGCCTCAGGACCCCCGTCAGGGATCTAATTGTAAAGGCAGTGTACAAACAGCTCAGTCTTTCTTTTCCCCAGAGAGCTCCTAGCCTAAAATCTGCGGGAGCCTTAAATAAGCCAAATATGAATGACAACTTGGAGAATGTAAAAGCGGCAAATAGTCCTGTGGCACCTTATAGACTAACAGATGTATTGGAGCATAAGCTTTCGTGGGTGAATACCCATTTCTTCAGATGCATGTCGCATTTGAAGAAGTGGGTATTCACCTGCATCTGAAGAAGTGGGTATTTACTCACGAAAGCTTATGCACCAATGCGTCTGTTAGTCTATAAGGTGCCACAGGACTCTTAGTCTGGATCTGTAAAAGCGGCAAACACGGCTACCCCTCTGAAACTTGGAGAATGTAGCTTCTTGAAAAAAATTCAACTTCCCAAAAAGGAAGTACTCAGTTCTTTTAGTCAATTTATATCTGTGACAGGGTTGGGGGGGACCCCATCTAGTGTGGGGCCAGTGTACCCCGTCTCCATTAGGGTGTAGGGTGTAAGTCAGCTGCATCTCCGTAACCAGAGTCAATATACTCGCCTCTATTAGCGGGGCAATGAGGTCTAATGGTCAAAGTCAATGCATTAGTCCTGCTCAACTGGGCCACAAGGCCTGGGGACCAGAGTCACTGTGTCCACTCCTCTTAACAGGGGCAGGGTGGCACAGGGGCCAGAATCAATAGGTTTGCCCCTCTTAGCAGGGCAGTAGGGCCTCATGGCTGAAGTCAATTAGAACGGCCTCAGTTTGCAGAGCAGTAAGGGCTAGTGATCAAAGTCCATGGATTCATCCCTGTTCGCAGGGCAGTACTGCCCAGTGGCCCCAGTCAGTGGATTCACCCCTGTTCACAGGGAAGTATGGCCAAGTGGCCTCAGTCGGGGTAGGGGGCCACCATACCCAGAAAGGGGGGTAGAGGCAGCCCGGGCCCTCCCTTTCCACCGGGCCCCAGCCCAGAGCCCTGGTAGCATCAGGAGCACATGTCACTGAGTCAGCAGGGGGATCTGGCCAAAACACGCTGACTCAATACTCCAGTTCACCAACCAGGCCACTATTTGTTTCCCCTGGGCGGCTGCTTATTGTGTTTCTCACCGCTGCGGTCTGGGTGTCTCTGCTGTCTCTGGGTTCCCCAGGCTGTGCTGTCCCAGCAACTCTGGACACTGCAGGGCCTCTGTGGGTAGCCTGATGTCTGCCTGGGTTGCGGCATCCCCGGCTCCCATGGCCTCTGGTTTCAGCTGATCCTTGGCTGGAGCCTGCAGTATGCATCCTTCCTCTCCGGCAGTCAGCCCCAATTGACCTGAGCTGCTCGCTTTTATACTAGTGCATTTGGAGCATGCTCAGTAGTTTTGAGGAGCACGTGGGTTCCTCAGCCCACAATGTAGGCTCCCAGTCCAGTGTGGAGCAAGTGCGCCCCATAACAATACCATATAAAGACATTTCTCTTAGCCACTGCACTAGCAAAAATGCCATCAAGAAGTCCCTGGAATGAAGAGAAAATGAGTACAAAAATAGCTGATTTGTCTTTTCCTGATTTCTGAAATAATTATTAATTTTTTGTGGCAGATTGTCTTAAATCAGTATTAACTAAATTAGATCTCATCAGTATAGAGGACTCTGTATTGCACAGTGTATAGAGTTTCAGGTTTTTATTAGCATTTATTTCCTTCTCTACCTGACTGATTTATTCCAACAATTAAAAGTCCAGTACTTATATTTTCTTTGCTGAAGAAGAACACAATAACCAGCTTTCTCTATATTTAACCTGTATTAAGGATTTTTAATTACGGTTTGGTTTTGTCAATCCCAAAATGTCGTTGTTTTTATTTTATAGGAGGCGAACAATTCAAACTGAAAAACAGCAGATGGTAGGGGGCAGTAAGGGAAGAAAAAAGAAGAAAATATGATCTGTTTAGCCTCTTCAATAAATAATGTGATACATTTTCACAATGCGCCTCTTTAATCAATGATGGTCTTCAGAACTGACAAAACTCCAATTACCAGAGTAATTGAACACTCTTAAGCTAATAACTTTCCTGAATGAAATTAATAAATATGAACAGCTTTTATGTACGATTCCACAGACAAGCTGTGTGATTAATGGTAGTTAATTTTTATGTTAAGAATTATAGAGATTTGAGTGACTATCTTGCCTTGCCTTGCCTCCCCTCTCTCCTCCCCCCAAAAGCCATAGGGGCAACTTGCAGCTATGCCCGGTACCTTATGCTATGTCTGCCAATAAGGGGTACAAGGCCCAGTAAATTTAATGCACTTTGGTGCTTTCCACTATTACTAAATAGAAGGCCCAGAGTGGAGCTTCCTTCCCAAGGGAGGGTATAATGTGGCGTTGAGCTACTTTTGTGCCCTCCCAGTCCTGGGCTGGGTAGGTTCCTGGGGTAATTGAGAGAGCCCTAGGGGACCTGTCTGAGTCACGGCAGCCTCTCTGGGCTGTGGGGGGTCACTAGGAATCTCTACAATACTGTGTGTGTTGTGGACCTACCCCGGCATATGCCGCACACCCGGTCTTGTGATGGCATGTTTGGGTGTTCGCTTTGTTGCTGTCATCCACAGTGAAATCAGGGAAATCCTCCCCCAGCTGTAGACTTTTCAGGCCTCTTTAAGCTGCTCTGGCCTATTTACTCATTGAAAAGGGTCTGGAACAGAGGGTGAGGAACTTGCCTCAGAAACTTAATGGAAGTGTTAGTATAACAGCAATGGCTATAATATGTCATTTGTACATTAAGACTGTATTTGCTAAGGAAGGAAAGAGTTACACACATGAGCAGTTCTCCGTCTCTCTCTCAGTATTTACTAGTATACACATGCCTACATTATAGGCACAGCAGACAGAGTTTGAAAAGCAGTCACCTGGAATAAATGTTGGAATATCGCCTTAACGCCTGTGTCACACTAGCGTGTGTGGATTCCAGGGGAGGCAAAGCCAGTACAAACCCTATAGTGTGTTATCCTTAGTTTGCTTATGGTCTCTAAATTGATTATCTTATAATAGAATACGGTTTGGGTGCACTTTTTGTTTGCATAGAGAACTGTGATGCTCCATTGTTGCCTTCTTTGGTGCAATGATGGTTTGCCAAAAATTGAGAAATTAAAATACTGTTTAAAAAATTGAATTGGATATCATCTGGAGTTGTCATTTCATGAATGTTTTGCTAGCTTTGGTGACTGACAGAAAATGTAATAATTCCAAGTGTCTTTACTTTGAGTCCGTCCATACTAGAAACACTTTTATTTAAATGCTGATAGAGAAAATACCACTATTACCAAGTGTTTGATACACGGCTACAAAATAAGAATGATTAATAAGGAAAAACTTTTAAAAAGATTTTTCATTATTTCTTTGGAAAGGTGCTTTCTCTTTAAAGAAGAAGAAGAATGGTTTTGTGTTTAAAAAGACCCTGTTGGACTGGATGGGGGGGAAGAGAGGTGCCTCAGGAGATCTGGATTTAATTCCCAGGCACTGCTGCAGACTTCCTGTATGAATTTGGGCATATCACTTAATAGCTCTATCTCAGTTTTCCATCTATAATATGGGGCTATAATAATCCTCCTCTCTCCTTTGGCTCTTGTCTACTTAGATTGTAAGCCCTTTAGGTAAGGGCTGTCTACTATTATGTGTTTGTACAGTGCCTAGCACAATGAGGTCCTACATTTGATTGGTATCTGTTGGCACTACTGTATTCTCTGAATCATAATTTGAATTACAGTGGTTGGAAATAAGATGTCGCTTTCAATCATAAAGTCAAAACTGAACAGATGTCAGTTGTTGGAAATGAATATTACTGACAAGTCACAGTTTTCCACAAAGCTCCTTAATGAGCTATTAACATGTTTACTGTGATCGTCTGCTCCTGAAAACAGTAGCAGTGTAACTTGCACTGCAATTAACAATATGTTAGACAAAGGTGTGCTCAGAGCTTAAATTAGTTCTGACCATTCACACAACATAAATTATGTCTTGTAGGCCTGGCTGGGCATTAGTAACCTGACATAAATAAGACCTCATTTCTTAGCGGGCATGATTGGGAAGGTGACTGGAAGGTTGAGTTGTAAAAAGGGACTTAATAGGCAGTGTGTTGAGTCAGGATGTCTGTGCTAGCTAAGATAAGTAAGAACACCTTGGTATTAGGGTCAATGGATAAGATATACCTGGAATGTAAAGATCAGGTTATACGTTAACAACACATACTGTTCAGGGATTGGTTCCTGAAAAGTAACCAAGCCAATCATGAAGTGT
Organism: Chelydra serpentina; assembly: GCA_037349315.1. NCBI lineage: Eukaryota > Metazoa > Chordata > Testudines > Chelydridae > Chelydra > Chelydra serpentina. Next base: position 56,281,553 of record JBAIAC010000010.1, read on the forward strand.
ATGATGCAATGTATAGTGAAGCATGCATGTGTTGTTAGTGCTAGTAAAAATGTATATACAGTTACGTTTTCCTGTGTAACTTTGGATGTGTGGTACGCCCTATGCTTACCCCCTGTGCTTGAGTCTGCTCAACTCAGCATAGCTTTGCTGTATGCCAAATAAAGGAACCTGAGGGACAAGCTTGGAGTCAAACTGAGTTCTTGGGGAACTGAGTGGAAGAGGTCTCAGGAGAGCTCCCACATGTCTATATTTACAGCAGCATGTCGAGTACAGATGCTGCACACCTCTAGCACTGGTGTAAACACTAGTGTAAATAGTAAGGCACTGCTTAGGTGAATAAATAGTTGACAGAAACTTAGGGGTATATACCTTACCTAGCTCTCTACATATCCAAGCAGTGCCTCCCCTATCTAGACAGCTGTTTTTAGCAGTGTAGTGTACTGCTGTTGGAGCCTTTCCTGACTGCAGTGAAAGACTCCAGCAACAGGGAAAGGCTGCCAGAGTCTTTCCCCGCTGCCTCCCCACATCAGAGCACCACAGTGTGGATGCAGCCTGCTTTTTATTGCAGCATGTAGCTACACCTACACTACATGCCGCTGCGACCAGTGTAGACAAGGGCATAGTAGTGAAAACATATCGGAATCTGACAGTCAGGGGAATGTTTGAAGATGTGTTTGTCCATGAACTGAAGAGCTCTCTGACTAGGGTTATATGTCTATGTTGTTGACTTAACCAGCAAGTGGGATGTAGAGTGGATTTATAATGACTGAGCAGTGCTACTACTATGCTATTTCCATTCTTGTGTGTGTTCATTCTGCAGCTTCAGTGTTCTGAATGGCTGCAGCACTTCAGAAATAGTGGGTGGATATGTGGCATTCTTAAGTTATACTGTATATTGGGAGTTTAATGTCTGTAGAGCTCTGAGGCGGTTCTTGAAGGTTACAAGAGAGAAAGGGGAACATCAGAAATAGCTGGTCAGGAACCTTATATGTGCTAGAGGAGGCTAAAAGCCTAAATCAAAACCCACTGAAGAAAATTTGTGGAGGAGGGTGTTTCGTTTTTATTGAATTCAGTGATCTTTGGATAAAGCTCTAAGAGAGCAAAAGCTGGACTGATAAAAACTAAATGAGGACAAAAATGCCATGTTTAAAAATAGGTGAGATGAGACTATGCTGGAAAGTTCTGGGAAGAGAATATAGATCTCAAAGAAGCAAACTAATTACAGGATCTTCTTAAACAAGGAACTGTTTCCTACATAACAAGTGGTATAGTACAGGATTATAAAAAGGGAGTGGCAGTTAATTTGAAAATGGAGGGAAATCGAAAAAAGGAAATTAGGGATGCAGTTCGTGGAGGACAAAGCCTCTGGCATGGGTGCCAGTGAAGGTGTTTAAAGATGGAAATTTCTGGTAGTGAAACCTTTGTCATGCTATCTAGTCACCTTAAAGAACTGAGGTAAGAGCCATAGTGTTTGAAATTGAGAAGGGTTATTAAGGTAGCACTGATGCATGCCCAGAATACAGGACATGGGCCCTTGGTTGTCCCTGCTCCCACCTGTGTGACTTCGCACATGGTGTGTGTGAGATCACTCTGCACAGAGGATGTTATTTTGCATACAAAGTGATGCTGGTGGGGGCAGAGTGACGCATTCTGCAAAATGGCATCATCCATACATGATACACACGTGAGCCCACACCCCATACTGCCACTTGCGGGGGGAGTGGGCTCAGATGGGCTGGGTGAGAAGAGTGCAGGGGGTGCCCGGATCCCATTGTGGTTGAGCTGAGCAGCTTCAGGGGAAGTGTTGCAGTGGTTCCGAGCTCTGGAGGGTGGGAGAGAGTTGCAGGGGATGGGGCGCGTGTGTCTAGCCCTGGGGGATGGGGGAGGCGGGGAAGGCATGGGGAGGGTAGTTGATATGGAGCAGCCCCTGATTAGAATTAATCTCTTTTTACTCTGTTAGAATGTGTTTCTCCTAACTAGGCTAGATTCAATGGGGCACTCTAGCTCCTATGCAACATTTTGACAATCGAAAACCATTGTCAGCCTGGTCTGATCAGCCACTTAATTTAGGTTTATGGAGTGGCCCAAAGTGGCTGGAGGTAGGATTAAACCCCATCCAAGTAGCTTGTGTATCTTACGGCTGGTCTACACTAGCCCACAAGTTTGAACTAAGATACGCAACTTCAGCTACGTGAATAACGTAGCTGAAGTCGAAGTATCTTATTTCGAACTTTAAAGTACTTACCCCTGGTCCACATGGCAGCGCGCAGGCTCCCCCGTCGACTCCACCTGCTCCGTTCGCAGAGCAGGATTACAAGCGTCGACGGGGGAGCACTTCCTGATTCAATTTATCGCGTCTAGACAAGACGCGATAAATAGAACCCAGAAGATCGATCTGACACCTCCGACGCTGCGGGTAAGTGTAGACTAGCCCTTAGAGGTCATTAGAAGATGTTACAAACATTAGTGAGGGTTGTTTTTTAATCTAAAGTAACATTTCTATGATATAGAAGTAGAATACTATAAGTGCCTAGATGGACTTGCGTAGTGATGGACTAGGTATCATGATCTTTGAGAAATGCTGAGGAGTTAATGGTTGGTTGGTTGCCATGCAGTATGGATCCTTGTGTTTGGTTTCTGTTACACAGTGACTACGTTTTCAAGAGTGGTCGGTATATTTGTGAAAACACTTGGTTGCATTTGATGCCCACACACGATTCGCAAGTGCCATTTGTGCTCAAATTGCAAGTTTTTCCATGGGCAAAACTGTGGGTTCAGGTACAAATATTTGGGGCTTGATTCCCCATTTCAGCACTCCCCTTTTACAGCCATTAATTTAGTTCCAGTAGAGTGATACCAATTTGATACTGGAGTAACACAATCATAGAATTATCGGACTGGAAGAGACCTTGATATGTCATCTAGTCCAGTCCCATGCACTGAGGCAGGATTAAGTATTATCTAGCCTAGACCATCCCTGACAGGTGTTTCTCTAACCTGTTCTTAAAAACCTCCAATGACAGAGATTCCACAACCTCTGTAGATCATTTGTTTCAGTGCTTAACTACGCTTACGTTAGGAAGTTTTTGCTAATGTCTAACCTAAATCTCCCTATCTAAAATTTGAGTCCATTACTCCTTGTCCTGTCCTCAGTGGTTAAGGAGAACAATTTATCACCCTCTTCTTTATAATGTTTTATGTACTTGAAGATTATTTTCATGTTGTTTTTTTTTCCTCCAGACTAAATGAACCCATTTTTTTCAATCTTTCCTTGTAGGTTAAATTTGCTAGACCTCCAATCATTTTTTTGCTCTCCTCTGGGCTTTCTCCAAATTGTCCACAGCTTTTCCAAAGTGTGGTGTCCAGAACTGGACACAATACTCCAGCTGAGGCCTTATCAGTGCTGAGTAGAGTGGAAGAATTACTTCTCATGTCTTGCTTACAATAATCCTGCTAATACATCCCAGAATTATGTTTGCTTTTTTTTGGCAACAATGTTACATTGTTGACTCATATTTAGTTAGTGATCCACTATAGCTGCCGGTTCCTTTTTTGCCGTACTCTTTCTGAGGCAGTCATTTCCCATTGTGTATTAGGGAATCAATTAGTTCCCATTGATTGTTCCTTCCTAAGTGTAGTACTTTGCATTTGCCCTTATTGATTTTGTCCCTTTTATTTCAGACCATTTCTCCAGTTTGTCAAATCATTTTGAATTCTAATTCTGTCCTCCAAAGCATTTACAACCCCTCCCAGCTTGGTATCGTCTGCAAACTTTTTAAGTGTACTCTCTATGCCATTATCCAGATCATTTATGAAGATATTGAATAGAACTGGACTCAGGACAGATCCATGCAGTACCCCACTCGATATGCCTTCCAGCGCGATTGTGAATAATTGATAATTACTCTCTGAGTACGCTTTCCAAATCAATTTTGCACCCACTTCATAGTAGGTTCATCTAAGCTATATTTCTCTAGTTTGTTTATGAGACGGTCATGTGAGACAGTATCAAAATCTGCATGGTAACTCAGGATCTTGGGTATTTTGACTAACTGTGTTTTTTGGATGTGCCTTACTACTGCTTAAAGTTTGCATATAAAAGCTGAATTACCTGTGTTTTATGTTAATACAATATGTGTATTTAGTAGTAATGTGGGAACTGTCATAATTGCTCTTGTGCAGATTTTCAATTAGATAAAATTTACTGGTAAAATGTTAAGTTTTGAATATGGGGACTGTATCTTATGGTGACGTCACACACAAGATAGTCTCCGAAATCCATCTCACATGTGACAGGTTTACAATTTTGAGCTCATTTCTGCAGGGCTCCTGCACTATAAAATTTAGCACTACATCACTGCCAATGTACATGGTGCCAGTAACCTATCATCCCCGCCGGGATAACTTTCTCCTGCTTCTGCGAATATAGTTAGTCCTAAGGCTCAAGTGCTGCAGTGGTGAAGGTTCAGGTTAAAACCCTGCTGATGATACATGATATAACATGAGTTACTATAGTTATATACAACTGAATTTATTTTTACTTTTTTATTTTTAAGAAAATACTGTGAAATCACATTTTAAAAAATGGGATAAAATGTACAAAAAATGTTATTTTGGTTGCACATTCAAGCAGTTGAAAGTTAGGAAGTGCCATATTTAGTTGCCAATGGAACCTTAATTCTGTTTTCTTGTACATATACATTATGATAGCCTTTAATTACATGGACCAATACTGTTTTTTTTAATTTACAAAACCATGCCTCATTCCTTGTACAGAATGGATATACAAAAGGGCAGAATTGAGGTTGTATGGGCAACTGTACATCTGCAAACTCAAACACTTGAAGGTTAGGAAATGTCAATCTAAGTAATTTACATTTTTAATGTAATACAGTAAATATGCTGTATCTATTTATTAGAATGAGGCAAAGTGCTAACTCAACTATTCCCTTTGTGTGACTGTATTTTTAATTTATGGCAAAGATGCCTAAAACATAGGATATTTCTTATTTAAAATATGAACTATGAATTTGGAAGAAAAAAAACAATAAATCTATTCTAGTGTTCCCACTTTCTGGAAGTTCTGTGCTAACCAGAAAGTCAAAAAATCTCTGCATTCCTCAGAATCTAAATTAAGCAAATACAGCTTCTGATTATTATTTAGCTTCCATTTTTCAGGACAAAGTATAGCAGCACCTTCCGCTCCCAAAATCCCAGCCTGGGAAAGCAGGGGAAAAGGCAGGAATGAAAAATGAAAAAACTGTTTTCTGTGGGGAAATATAGACCATTACTGAACTCTCTGCCTGACAGAACTCAAAAGGTTGTGAATTGAGGGATGAGTCAACTACTCTGGCAAATATCACAAAGCACCATATAGCCCATAGCAATCTTACAGGAGTGCAGAGGGATGTTCTCACCCCTTAGCAGATAGGATGAACATGGAATCTTCGTTTTTAATTTACTTGCTACATATTTTTTATCTCATACAAAATATGTACCTTCCTCTTAAGTTAGTTTCATTAACCTTTTTCTGTTTTGAAACGATGAAAACAGTAATTACAGTAAAAGAATGAACTGTTTCAATCTAAAATCAAAGATGTAAAACTTTTTTTTTGCTTCCTTAGATCAGGAGGAGAAGGGGTGTGTGTATGCACGTGTGTGTGTATGCACAGTGCCTAGCACAATGGGCCTTGATCCTTAATTGGGCTTGTAGGGCACCCAATCTAGGCTCCTGGCTCTTCACCCATGTGTCTCTCTCTTCCTCCTGAACAGGGTTTTTCCAGGCTGCACAATTCCCTGCCTACACTGATATCCCCAGCAAGCCAGGCTTGCCTAAACAGGCAGTGTCTGTGTTTTGCTTTCTCTTTGAAGATTATGAATAGCCGTAATTGCCAGTAGTTACGTTACCACACAGCCCTTTATAAGCAAGCGTATTCATTTTTAAGGTGAAAGCGATACAAAGATAATATATTAAGAACAATAAAAGAACCTACACGCATGCTAATGAGCTTACCAGAGATCACACACTAACTCCAACAAAGATTATAGTGGGAGTCAGTCCTCCTAAACCCACAAGAGTTTTTCTATGGACTCCAGTTCATAGCAGCATTAGTTCAGAACTAGCCCCCAAGTGACTAGTTTAGTTTTTCCTTTACAGTAACTCCTCACTTAAAGTAGTCCCGATTAACGTTGTTACGTTGCTGATCAATTAGAGAACCCATATTTTATCCCATTTTATCCCATGTTTAAAGTTGCGCAATGCTCCCTTATAACATTGTTTGGCAGCCGCCTGCTTTGTCCACTGCTTGCAGAAAGAGCAGCCCGTTGGAGCTAGCTGGTGGGGGCTTGGAACCAAGGTGAACTGGCAGCCCCACATCAGTTCCCCGCTCCCCTAAGTTCCCTGTGCGGCAGCCGCCCAGCAGGTTATCAATTGCCGGGCATTTCAGCAGTCCCTCCCTCCACTGCCGTGTGCTGCTCCTGACTTCTGCCTTGGAGCTGCTCCCGGGAGCCTCCTGCTTGCTGTGCAGAAGTGGAGGAACGAGGGGTGCTAATATCAAGGTGTCCCTCTCCCCCCGCTCATGTCTCTTCTCCGCGCCCCCCCCCCCCTCGGCTCTATCCCATCTGCATAAAGCAGGGGGGTGGGACACGACGGGGCTCAGGAGGAAGGGAGCTTGCTGGCAACAGCTGCTGTCTCAACTTGCTGATCTACTTAAAAAGGCAGTGTACTTAGAGTGGGGTCAGTGTACTTAGAGGGGCAATGCACATCTCTCTCTCACACACACACGGCGTGTGCCTCTACCTCTCTCTCCAATGCTGTGTCCCCTCCCTCCATTCTTGCTGCCTTGTAGAGTGTGAGGCTACATTAACAACAATGTGTTAACCCTTGAGGGCCCAGCCGAGTGCTAGTTCATCATTTAGCAGTAAGGCATTCCCTGGGAAATATCCCACCCTCTGACTTCACCTCAACCAAGCTTCACAGTCATGATTGCTGTGTACAGTATTAAATTGTTTGTTTAAAACTTATAGTGTGTGTATGTGTGTGTGTATATATAATACAGTCTTTTGTCTGGCGAAAAAAATTTCCTGGAACCTTAAATTCCACCTCCACCCCCTCCACCCCCCCCCATTTACAGTAATTCTTATGGGGAAATTGGATTTGCTATCTTTTCACTTAAAGTAGCATTTTTCAGGAACATAACTACAACTTTAAGCAAGGAGTTACTGTATACAGCTTGGGCCTACAATCTTGAGGCTGCAGCAACAGGTATTGATCAGACAATGGTCCCCTCCTCAGGGTGTAACTTGAAGAGGCTGTGGTTTTGCATAATTGGAAGTGGGGGAATTTGCGTTCAGATTCCCCAGGCAAACCACTTGACGCTGTTTGTCCCAAAAGTCCATGCTCATCTGGCACATTGTTCTGTATAGTCGTTTGAAGTTCCCCACATGCAATCCCAGCCTACAATAATTCATAAACCAATACAGTGAACACCAAAGATACTTAAACTTATTTCAATAAGGTCTCCCAAGGATATTGCAGGAAATTACCATATCTGTTACAGTTAGCATGACTGATTTATAGAAATGAATCCTTCTTCTTGGAAACTACTGCATTTGGGATTCTCTTTTACAACCCTTACTCATCCATGTAGACCTGTTGAAGCTGATGCAGGATTGCGCCCTTTGTTTTGACTCTCCTAATGGTGTAAGTCTTGAGGCTTCATATTCATGACATTTCTACAGACAGAGTAGTAGTACTGGATTAAACACCCCACCACACAATTAAATGCTGACAATGTGCAGAGTATTGTACAAGTTACAAATGTAAAGGCAGTCCTTGCCCCAGAGATCTTACACTTTAAAAGTCTTCTCCATAAGCGTTGTCCTGTTGCCATTTGCCAGCCCTAAATAGTTTCTAAATATGTTAACACAGACCTTTCTTTACCTGTTGGTGGTCATGTTCCTTAAAATATGTTGACACTCTTTTTAAGCCTTTGGGGATATTGTGTGCTGAAAAGCTTACCACAAGTCATGCTAGTTTTCAGATTATTGAGCAGGAAATTTCTCTTGTAGCTTACATGTCTTACAGAAAACCAAACAAATTGAAATTCTGGTACACTGCTCTCAATCCTTCATTAGGGTTGAGATTTATCACAGTGTTTACATTTCTGTGAACAAATGCTCCAATGAAGAGGTGTGCTCAGTCCCTCTGCCTGTTTCTCCCCCTGTTCCTTTCTCTCGCAACATTTTATTATGGTTTTTTAGTTATTTACATTGGGGTAGCTCTCAACAGTTTGCTAGGCAAACATATAAGACAGCACTGGTCACAGAGATCTTACCTTCTGAAAGATAAGTGATAGACGGTGGAGAAAGGGGATAAAGCAGAGAAGCAGAGTAATGTAGTGGTTTTTGCAATAAACAAAATGACCTCCAGCTGCCCTCCTACTCAACCATTATTAACTAGCTAACGTTTTTGTAGGCTTCATGGAAAAAAGGTCTCTGTTACTTGAGCTGTCACTTACACTATTGTGCCATTGCTAGGTTGATGGGTAAATCTTTTGTTAATTTATTTTTAATTTATAATTTATCTTGCGTGTGTGAAATATGCTGATTGACAGCAATGGCGAATGAAATTTTCTCTCCATGACCAGATTGCCATAACATAGGCCCTAGCAGTATGTGTTTCTCCATGTCATGTCTCTGGTCTGACTGCATGGACTGTCTCTCGTGATTAGATTCCATGCCCATTCAATCGCTGGCCTTTCTGCTGAGACTGGTAGCCCCAATGTGATGGTTGACTGAAAAATCAGTCTCTCTCTTAGCAGTGTTACTTTGCAAATAATGGGAATAATAATTTATTAGAAGTTGTAGACTAGACAAGTTTTCTCTATTTTTATTCTCTTCATTTTTACAGTATTTTAATATCTACATTTTTGGTGAGCCACTTTTGTGCTGCACTTTTGGGCTCTACTCAACTGAATCAAAGTCTAAAAATATAGCTGTTAAATCAGATATGTTGGGTTTACGTCTGGAAAGCATCTTCTGGAACACACATCAGCTCTGCTCTACATTTAGACACTAGAGACCTAGACATAACGTAATAGAAGCATCTGAGCAATTTTTCTGATTTAGCTTTTGCACAAGTTAATCTCTGTTATTTAAACTGTTCCATCTGTTATTTGCCGCTTCATAATTGCATTAGTAATCTTTACTCACCACATTTCATGTATACTGCTTAGTATGAGTTGTGGAATTCTGTTACACGCACTTTCTTTAAATTTTAAGTGAAGAGATAAGGGTGTCATTAAAGACTAGGTAAGCATGACATTTTATTAGTTCTGCTGTAGAGAAGGCAGCTGTGTCTTGCACTTTCATTGATTCTTGATGTGTAAGTGTATGTGAATTAGTTGAAGTTAACTCATCCTATGTCTGGTAGAAAATGAATTTGACTCTGAAAAGGAAGGCACATGTGATTATATGTTACTATCGAGTAGAGTACACTCTAGTTTAACTCAAAAAGCATATGCTGGTTATTTAAAAGATGTCTCCAGAAGATTTAAGATCAGAAGCATTTCTCTCATTTCTAGAACACTAATTTTAAGATAGTGTGACAGACAGCCTGATATCTTCAAAATGTTTGAATATTAACTGAAGAAAATTCCTAACTTTTTATCAATACCTGTAAAGCTAAATTAATTTGCAGCGTGATATTTTGTAATAGCTGTTGTCGGTGTGTCTTCCCCGCAATCATAATCTATGTGACACAACATTTCCAGTTTTGTGCTACTGGAAAACTTAAGGGAGCATCTGTTCAACTTTCCAGGTTAGTTAAAATGCCTTTCACGCTCAGTTTTTGTAACCTTCACACTGTGCACAGTGTTTGTTTTATTCCTTGCATGTTGTGTATATTTAATAGTTTTAATAGGGTAATTGTGAACTTGATAAAAATCAGAGTAGGGCAGTGACAGACAGGGTCGGCTCCAAGAACCAGCTTTCCAAGCTGATGCTTGGGGCGGCATCGAGAATGGGACGGCAGTCCGATTCCCTCGGCGGCAATTCGGCAGCAGGTCCGCTCTTCCCACCGCCGAATTGCCACCGCGGGACTCGGACTGCCGCCCCATTCTCGCCCGCCACGGCAGCAATGGGGCGGCAGGTCTGCTGCTCTTACCTTGCCGCCGCGGACTGGGACTGCCTGCGTAAGGGGCGGGGCCCCGCTACGTCTGCTTGCGTTGGGGGCGGGGCCCCCGCCCCTGCCTGGGGCAGCAAAATTGTGAGAGCTGCCCCTGGTGACAGGGTGTGTAAACCCCACATGGACAAAGAAGGGGCTAGGGAGTCTCTGTGTGTTAAGGTAGTCCCGCCCCTCCGTTCCTGCCAATCATGCATGGTAGGGAGGAGGACTTTAAAAGGAAGACGCTGCAGTCAGCAAAGGAGAAGCCTTGAGAAGGGAGCAGCTTCTGAAGCAGCAGAAGGAATCCCCCACCTCGGAGAGAGACACCCCCAGCTCTGCAGGGAGTCCAGTGAGGCAAGGATAAACTGATTTGGCTAGGTCCCTGGAAGGACTCCAGTAAAGCAGCTACACAGACACTCCTGAAGAAAGGTGGTGCTTTTGACCTTTTCTCTTTTTTTTTTTTTTGACCCCAGGAAGGGCTTGGACTCTGAGTTTGAACAAAAGCTTTTTCCTACCCATAAACAAAGCCAGAAGGCCCGCAAGGGTGGGGGTCCACTGCACGCTCTAGGTGGCTGGAGCCTGAAGTGGGCTCACTCTGTAGTGGTAACTGGACATGGCAAGGGAACCCAAACCCTCTAGAGAGGCTCTTTTACAAGTCCCTTTAAAATTGGGACACTAGTTAAAATGGAAAACATTTGTATATAGCGAAAAAGAAGAGATGTCTTTCGTAATGTGAACTTTGATTTATTGTGAAGTGTCAAAGGTAATAAGATTTGTAGGTTATTTTCACACACACACACACACACACACACACACACACACACACACACACACAGCCCAGTTTTTCTACCTTATGCTGTGTGTAAACTGATCTCTCTCAATTTTTCTAATTGATTAAAACGAAAACCTCCTGGGCACTACTAACCTATATGATCTCTTATAAAGAATTTGTCTCAGGGAGAAGCCTACCCACAACCCACCAGTTCTGGGAGTGTGCTGGGATTCCTACTAGGAAGCTGTCCTTGGCCTGCTTACAGGCTTCACCTTGCCTACTCTACTCAATGGCAATATGAATTTCATTAAATTGAAGCTCCACTGCTTCTTCTACCCTCACTCAGGGCCGTTCAATAAAAGAAGGATTTTCCTCTATGGACTACAGAGCTTCCTGAGTGAGTCTTGGGAGTAACGACCTGCCATGCAAAGCAAGGAGTCTCATCCGCACACATCTCCATAGCCTGTTTTGGGGCCTTCTGCCCTTATGCTGCCTCCTCTGCTGCTTATTGTTCTCAGAAGGGAGGAGGGGAATAAAAATGTGAAAATTCTTGACCATTTCACACTTAGGGTTTACCAATCATGAAATTGACTAATCTTGTTAATTTTTCTTTGCTGCTTTTTAGGAACTCTAAACAATGGAGGCATGGGAGCTGTGTTGACTCAGAAAGATAGTACTAGGGGTTCATATTTGGAAAGCTTTCTTCACAAGCATAACAGCTATATGTTTTTAAAATAAAAACAAATTGTGCAGAAATTGAAGACTTAAAGGCTGTAACTTGAAAAAGTTTCCTAGTGCCCTGGCCATTAGCAAGTAGATTTCTAAAGCTCTGGTTTTAAACAAACGTGTGTGAGCTTATTGTGGCATTTTGTTTGTAGTGGCTATTTTATCAAGCTTATTCTGACAGCACTCTGAAGGCTGCTTATATGTTGAACCAGCAGAACAAGAAAACATATCCCATTTATCTTTTTCCTTCGGCTGTTGTCCTGTGCAAACGTGGAAGCATGTCTGATGGTTATCAGAATAAGCTAGACACACAACAGTCATGCACTTATACGTTAGCAAACCTTCCTGGTACTCCTTCCTGTACCCTGTGGTGTTTTTCTTAGCATGCCTGTTCATGTTTCCGTGTCTGGTAGTAATTTTGTTTTGTCCTTTCACTAGAAATGAGATTGTTCCATTTTATTAAGTTGTCAGTGCTGATTGTTCTTTTGAACATGTATTCATCTTTTAATGCTTTTTGTTGCATAAAGAGAGAGAAATCCAGGCTCTTGAAACAGCATGTTGCCACCAAAGAAAAATCAACATTGGGTAAAAACTTAAGTTAAAAATTCTACTCAGCCATCTCTGTGACTAATCTCCCTTGTTAAGATATCCTTTGACATTTGAATATTTTTGTGTGTTATGGTAGCATCTGGGACGGAAGTGGGCAAACTACGGCTCGTGAGCCGTTTTAAGCCAGCCCATGAGCTCCCACTGGGGAGCGGGGTCAGGAGCCGCACCAGCAGCTCGTCCCCACCCTGGCCAGGGTGTGTTTCCTAGGTGTGACCCTCGGGAACACAAATCAAGGATCAGGGCCCCATTGTGCTAGTCACTGTACAGCCAAGTTACAAAAGAGGCAGTCCCTGAGGACTCACAATCTACCTTCAAAAGAAGGACTCTACAAGTAGATGAAACTATAGGGGTGGGTTGGAAGGAGAAGGTAAAAATGAAGTAAAAGCTTAGCAGAAAAGCTGAAGTAGCATCTTGCCTAACCAATGCCAGATGGATGTAGTAAAGACCAAGAGGTAGATTTAAGGTGGGATTTAAAAGTGGCAGCTTTATGAATTTTTGAGGGGCAGTTTTTCCCATGCTTGGGGGATAATTTGGAGGTGCTTGGGACAGACAAACAGATAAGCAATCTGGCATCATTGACAGAGCAAAGGTGAGATTTCACAGCATTATAAGCTGGTAGATCTGAGTAAGGATTTAAAGGTGTGCTGGTATCTGGGGGGTTAGATGTGCAGCATAAAAAATGCACAAATAGTGCTAGATACAGTAACTTCACAGAGATGAGTCAGAAGAGGGGGTACATAGACTAAAAAAAAATCAAAACATTCAAAATGAAAATGAGGTACATGATAGAGAGATGACAGAGGTACAAAATTACTAGATATCATTAAGAAAGTGAGAATAATAATTAGAGAAAAGGTGAATGGTTTTTTTCACTTTATCATTTCAAGGTAAATCTTTCAATAATAAATATTGAAACAAGGTCAATATATCCTAGTTCTATGACAAGCAGCAAAAAGAAATGTGAACCTTAAGAAATATAGAAAGACATTAAAAAACAAAACCCAAAGCTCACCAACCCTGGAGTTTGATTTAGCAATATGAAGTAAAAGATTTAAATCTGAAGAAATTTTTCATAGCTTGATTTATGCAATTTCCAAAGAGATTATGAGTATTTTTACTTTATAATCTAAGTATAAACTTTAGTCTAGCAGCAAGACTAAATAGCTCCTTGTCAGTATCAAATTGAACTTCAACAAAGAGCAGATTAGTATTGCTAATTTATGGCTAGAAATTATATTTATTGATCATATTCAAAATCTTTTAAATTGAGGCATTAGGAAGATATGTCTTCATCTAACTGATTTGCTGTGTGAAGAGATGAGCCTTAGTTTTATCAAAAAATATATTTTTACATCTTTACAGAGGCAACATTTTGAATAGAAACAAAATTGAAGCCTTGAAATCAAAGAACACTACTTGTAAAAGTACTTAATTTCTTTCTTTTATATCTTGAAATGTCAGGTCTTTTTAATTCAAAACAAAAATTTGATATATGTATATATAAAATTCAAAATGTGCATAATAGATTTTGCTGAGAAAACTCTTAATGGGAAGATAGCAAGGTCCACACTGCAAGGTGATGGTTAGGACTCGGCTCAGACCCACCCACCCCTGCATTGTCCTCAGGCCCGGGTCATGAGGGCTTACTAGCCCAGGTCAGACAGATTTGTGTGTGGACAGAAGGGGAGTTTGGGCTTGAGACTGAGCCGATGCTTACATTTTAGTGTAGACATACTCTTAAAATTGAAAACAAGTGTCCAAGCAGTCTGAAGAGGAATCAGAATCACAGTCCCCACCCAGGTGGAGGGGAGAACCCCAGCACATATAGGAAAAACGTTGAAGAAAATACTGCAGGTCTAAAAAGGTGGGAGGAAATTCCTGACCAAGTAGCAGCTTTGTCCACTATCTTCAGAGGTATTAAGGCTAGAATGGAGTAATTTTAAGGAAAGATTTACATTAGTGGAACAGAGGACTTTGAGGAACAGAGGATTTTGAGAACTTACAACCAACCAGTGCTCACAGAGATGGGAAGCTGCAGAATGACTTCAAGGGCTCTCTGTTAAATAGGTGGTCCGGAAGATAGAATGTATAGATCAACTGTAAAGATATGTATCAGAGGGCTAGCCGTGTTAGTTTGTATCCACAAAAACAACGAGAAGTCTGGTGGTACCTTAAGGACGAACAGATTTATTGGGCATAAGCTTTTGTGGGTAAAAAAAACCCACTTCTTCAGATGCATCCGAAGAAGTGGTTTTTTACCCACGAAAGCTTATGCCCAAATAAATCTGTAGGCTTTAAGGTGCCACTGGACTCCTCGTTGTTTTTGTAGAGATATGGTTGATTTGGGCTGCTAGTGGGAAAAGGAAACAATATGTTCACATTAATCTTCTTGTTACTAAGACCTTTGCACGCAAAGAAAAAGCACATTGGACTTGAGACAGACAGCATATCCTAGGAAAACTGCTCCAGGGTGAAGGGGTATTTTTAGTAAAGTTTTTTTGTAACAAGAGCTCTGAGATAGGCCAGAGTGAGGGGTTCAGTACCTATAAGGACAGCCATGTAATGCACTTTTCTGATGTTGGAGTAGGCAAACCTCATAGAAGAATACAGTTATTATGAAGAATCGGAAAGAAAAAAGCACTTGGCACTATCCAGCTAGACTGAGCACACTAGCCAAAGGAAAATTCGGATTCCTTAACACTGCAAGAGGCAGTGGAAGCCAATTCCTGGATGCTCTTGTATATCCATAACAGCATGAGATACAATCTGTTCTATGATAGGATGAGAGGGAGAAAAAAGATTCAGCTGATAAAAGTCCAACAGGAACTGTGAGCAGATTATTTGCTAGAGAAAAGCAGTAACAGTTGCTGCTGATGGGATTAGTCTAAAGACAGGAACAAGAGAAAATTTGAACGGTAGAGAAATGAAATCACATTGGTGAATTCTAGATAAAATCTCATGATACAATTAAATGCATCTTTTATAATGGAAGGCTTTGTGTATCATATGCTTGAGGTTTTAGAGGGAATGAAAGAGGTTGTCAGGTGTGGCTAGCCAGCTAAACCTAATCTTCAGTATGCAGTGTTATAGCCATCAGGATATTAGAGAGACAAGGTGGGTGAGGCAATATCTTTTATTGAACAAACTTCTGTTGGTGAGAGAGACAAGCTTTTGAGCATACACAGAGCTCTTCTTCGGGTCCGGGAAACTCGCTCAGGGCAAGTCTACACTACAAAATTAAGTCAACTTAAGTTACGTCAACGTACAGCCACCACAGTAATTAAATCAGATTTGCAGGTCTGCACTAGTTGCTTTTGTCGGCAGTGCGCGTCCTCACCGTGAGTGCTTTCACTGATTTAACTGTCGGGGAGTGGGGGGGCACTGACAGCCTCCCGGGGCAGTGGGGCTCTGGCTGTCCCTCCGTGGAGGGTTGTTAGGGTTGCCAATTTTAGTTGGATGTATTCCTGGAGGTTTCATCACATGACATGATCTTTAATTAAAGATTATTCTTTAATTCCTGGAGACTCCAGGACAGTTTTGGAGGGCTGGCAATCCTAAGGTTATTAGTAGGTTATAGATTGTTGTAATAAACCATAAATCCAGTGTCTCTATTCAGTCCATGATTTTTGGTGTCCGGCAAAGTTATGACACCCTCCCTCCCCCACTTCCTTCCCTCCCAGTGACTGGAGGGGTATTTAACAGGCCACTTTACCTTGAATTTCTCTTGCCGTATGTGTTAACTGCTTATGCGAAACAATTTGTTCCACCTTATATTTAGCTGTGACACTCTGAGGCCTTGCCCTACACCATTGGAGCTCAAGCTTTTTCAGTCACGCCTCCCCCTCCAAGTAATGGAATCTGTCCACACACTCCTCCATTACTGCACAGCCAAGGCTTCCTCAGCAGCAGAGCTAGGGCTGAAGGCGAAGCTGGGGGTGGACCTAGGGATGGGGGAGAAGCTGGGCTGGAGGCGGAGCAGGGTTGGGGGGTGGAAGGAGAGTGAGGGCAGAGCAGGACTTGGGGGATGAATGAAGTTGGAGGAGGAGCGATTTATGTCGACCTAGCTCTGTAAGCATCTACACTACAGTGTTGTTCCTGCCGATGTGAGTCACCCACTGCACTGACCTAATAACTCCACCTCAGCCTGGAGCCCTGTCACTCGGGCTGACAGCCCAGAGCCTCATCACCCACTGCTGACAGCTGGGGCTCCAGGCTGTCAGCCACGGGCGGCAGGGCTCCAAACTCTCAGTGCTCCACAATAACCCACACTGTCCATTAAATCAGTGGTAGTACCCTACCGACAGAAGGAGCATAGCATTGCCATGAAAAATCAATTTTATTACTGTGGTGGCTGTACATCGACGTATATTAAGTCAACTTAATTTTGTAGTGTAGACTTGCCCTGAGTAAGTTTCCCAGGCCTGAAGAAGAGCTCTGTGTAAACTCAAAAGCTTGTCTCTCTCACCAACAGAAGTTGGTCCAATAAAAGATATTACCTCACCCACCTTGTCTCTCTAATCTTCAGTAATAGAGATTGGCATTCCAAGGGCAAAAGAGTTTTCTCATTTATATAAAATGTGTTAACTTTTAAACATAAGCACCATTTTAAGAAATATATTAAAGGTTATGTAGACCACTAATCTTAGTAAACCAAATCTTCAAAGAATGATGCAACTTTTAGAAAATGAAAATCTAGGGGCAAAAGGTGCCTAGATGTCAGAGATAATGAGTGGCTCTTAAACAGGGAGGGGGAAAGACAGAAATTATGTGGGAACAAGATAATTCTAAATTGTTTTCCTGTAATACAAAAATGTTTAATAATCTACTAACACACTCCAAATAATTTAGAATTTGAAGTATTGCTTTCCTGCAAGACATACATGCAGAAGGAATATCTAGATCTCAGAAGAGGGATAGAAGTGGCGTACAAAGTTTAGTCTTTAAAAAACAAACAAACAATAGGAGTTCGTTGGTGTTGCACACTGAGGTATTAAATGGTGCAACCTAGTGGTTGGAACAGGAATCTTGCCTAGTGGTCCGAGAAGAATCAGAGGGCAGAACCAGAGGAGGGGTCAAGGAACAAGGCAATGGTTGTAGCCAGGAGTTCAGAGGAAGGTAGGGACTAGGTTTGGAGAAGGAGCAGGCATGGTTTGGCACAAGGGCTGGTATAGGAAGCTTGTCTGGCACAGCTGTAAGCATGGAACACATTGAACAGCCACTGTGCTGCTGTTGCTAGAAGCCTTAAGTGGTGATCTGTTGGCCCTTCTGTCCACAGTCACTTAGTGAGGGTTTATTGGGCCCAGCTAGTTGCTTGGTGAACAGGGGCCGCTAACGGAGTTTCGAGAGGGAGTTTGGAAGGGGAGTGGGAAGGGGGCAAGGTACACTTGCCATTCTTTAAAACCTTTAAACCAAACTATGATCAAAACTTCTTGATTTAAACAAACACCCTATCGTTAACCTTGGTAGCTGTAGGAGAGAATGCAGGCAGAAGCCCAGCAGCAGAGTGGGGGCTTTCCAGTTTATTGCACTCATGTAGCATGTATGATTACCTGCCCTGTGGGCGGATGGCGGATGTGTGCATTAGGTGCAAGGAGCTCCTGGCCCTCAGAGACCGCGTACAGGCTTTTGAGGCCAGGGTGGTGGAACTGGAGGAGCTAAGGGAGGCAGAGAAGTATGTCGATGAGGCTTTCCAGGACACTGTAGATTTGTCCCACCGCTGGTCAGACAGCCCCTACGCTGTTAAGAAGGATGAAAGACCCAGGAAAGGAGAGCAATCAATGGAAGCAGAGGGAAACCTTCCCATAGTTGGGACCCTCCTTCCAGATGGTGTTGGAGTATCCTCTCACACTGAGGTTACCTCTCCGGGGGAGGGAACTCCAGTCATTAGGAAAAGTCAGGTGTTAGTAATGGGAGATTTGATCATTAGAAACATAGCTGGGTTTGTGACAACCGGGAGAACCGTATGGTGACTTGCCTGCCTGGTGCGAAGGTTGCGGATCTCTCAAGGCATCTAGATAGACTTATGAGTAGTGCTGGGGAGGAGCCGGTGGTCGTGGTACATGTAGGTACCAATGACATAGGGAAGGGTAGGAGAGACGTCCTGGAGGCCAAATTTAGGCTGCTATGACAAAATGGCAAATGAAATTTAATGTGTATAAATGTAAAGTAATGTACATTGGAAAAAATAACCCCAACTATACATACAATATGATGAGGGCTAATTTAGCTACAGCTAATCAGGAAAGAGATCTTGGAGTCATCGTGGATAGTTCTCTGAAGACGTCCACGCAGTGTGCAGCGACAGTCAAAAAAGCAAACAGGATGTTAGGAATCATTAAAAGAGGGATAGAGAATAAGACTGAGAATATCTTATTGCCCTTATATAAATCCATGGTATGCCCACATCTTGAATACTGTGTACAGATGTGGTTCCTCATCTCAAAAAAGATATACTGGCATTAGAAAAGGTTCAGAGAAGGGCAACTAAAATGATTAGGGGTTTAGAACGGGCCCCATATGAGGAGAGATTAAAGAGGCTAGGACTTTTCAGCTTGGAAAATAGGAGACTAAGGAGGGATATGATAGAGGTATATAAAATCATGAGTGGTGTAGAGAAAGTGAATAAGGAAAAGTTATTTACTTGTTCCCATAATAGAAGAACTAGGGGCCACCAAATGAAATTAATGGGCAGCAGGTTTAAAACAAATAAAAGGAAGTTCTTCACACAGCACACAGTCAACCTGTGGAACTCCTTGCCTGAGGAGGTTGTGAAGGCTAGGACTATAACAGGGTTTAAAAGAGAACGGGATAAATTCATGGAGGTTAAGTCCATTTATGGCTATTAGCCAGGATGGGTATGGAATGGTGTCCCTAGCTTCTGTTTGTCAGAGGGTGAAGATGAATGGCAGGAGAGAGATCACTTGATCATTACCTGTTAAGTTCACTCCCTCTGGGGCACCTGGCATTGGCCACTGTCGGTAGACAGGACACTGGGCTGGATGGACCTTTGGTCTGATCCAGTATGGCCATTCTTACGAGACGAGTCAACTGAGTTCCTGACAATAGGTGGGGAAAGCATTGAAATTATTTTTTTAACATAATTAAAATGGAATTTTTTCTCCTGAAGAAACAGGGATGGCTTTAGATAAAGAAGGGAAGCATAATGGTGTGAGGCCTATTACATGAACAGAAAGTAAATCTTATATGCCCCCAATGTACAAATAACTTGCATAAATGGATGAATTCATCTTAATTGCTTGAGTACTGCAAGAAAGTTTCACTTATGATTTGAAAGTAACACTTCAGTGTTTATATCCATAACTTCCAGTGCCTTTCACAAGGCTTAAAAATCAAATTGGACTAAAGTCTGGGAATTGAAAAATGGAATAAAGTTTGGTACAGACTTAAGTTTTTAAATGTCATTCTTGAGTATATTTTGGCCTGTTTTATGTACACACAGTTGTTTAGACTTTAGTGAAACCACCCAATACTAAGTTTAGCTGTAGCCATCCAGCAAATGTTCATTGTCTTGCTGAGCCAGGCATTCTAGTTTAGTCTGACAGTCCCCAGCACTCCAGATTTGTGGAGAAGCAATCGTTGTTACACAAAAATATAAGTGGCAACAATTGAAATGGAGCATAACTTTATTGAGATTAAAATTTGTATCCTTACCAGTTAACATTGAGTGCTACAGTACGTAAAAAGGTAATTGATATTTTTTACATTGCTCATAAAACTTCCTTTTCCTCTGATGTTGTAAAACTCCCAAGGGAGCTTTAGCTGATCGATGAACCCTGTCTCTTCAACTTGCACATGTGAAAAGATATTTGCTACAAAATATATGATGTACTGACTTCTCACGAAGTGTGGAGTATAATGGGAATTGCTTCAAACCTCCTCAAACTGATGAATAGTGACTCGATCCCAAT
The DNA here is from genome assembly GCA_037349315.1 of Chelydra serpentina. Lineage (NCBI taxonomy): Eukaryota > Metazoa > Chordata > Testudines > Chelydridae > Chelydra > Chelydra serpentina. The sequence continues at coordinate 56,301,753 of JBAIAC010000010.1, forward strand.
GCATCATCTCTCCCCCAAAGTGGATGGCATTGCTATAAGACAAGCAATGTGAGGGTGGAGGGGGACCCTCTGTAGCCATTCGTGCCATCATAATTGCATCTTGATCAAATCCATTTTTCCACGTGTTTAATCCACAGTCCTGATCTTTCAGTGAGCCTTGGGTAGACACGTGTCCTGCCCTGTTGTGGGCTGTTCAGAGTTCATAGCAGAATTAGGGCCCGAATTTGTACACTTCACAGATGTGATTTCTTTCCTTTTAGGTTCAATACAAGAACAAAATTATTAAACTTTAAAATATTTCTATCATATATGTTGTAGTTTTGTCCTTACCTTTTTTTACTATGCTATTGATTTCCTGTTCTGTTGGGTTTATTGATGTTTCAATCAAATGAAGAAAATAATATAACTGTAGTTCTTATTAGTAATGTATTAATGTGAAGATGGTAATAGTGCAGCTTTTCAGTTCAGACACTTATATGTGCAGGCATGTATAGCTCTTCAGCATTATACCTTCTAATGCGAAGACTAGCACATTGTTATCCCTCTCTTCCTTCTCCGTTTGTACTTTATCATCTTAGATTGCAAACTCTTTGGGTCAAGAATGTTGTCTTGTATGGTTGGCCAGTTTCTAACAGACACTATTGGACTATAAAAATAATAGTTTCTCCACTTCGTTCACATTTGCATTTCAGATTATTGATTTTTTTCAATGTCACTTTACTTTTTTATTCATTTTTGCAGTATTTGAAATTTTTCATAGCTGTTTTTTTAAAAAAAAGAAGTTTCCAGACAATTTGGTCAACCTCAATATCCTGCTTCTGACAGAGTTTCACATGAAACCAAGACCTTCACTGATATACAAGTAGTCATCATTGTCATCTGTAGGTTTTGTGCCAGGAGCAAATCAAAAGATCCTGTACTCCATTAAGTCCATCAGCCACTCAAGACTCTAATTTGTATGTTTCCTTCTTTGCTTTATTTGTGATTTTTGTATTGCCACGACATACAATGCTTTATTATGGTGGGAAAAAATTATGTTGAAGCTTCCCTCCCCAAAAAAAGACATGATAAAGACTCTTTGTTGTGAACTCTGATATAGTGCAGTGAAACTCTGCTCACAGGTCCTTATTCATAGGCTTAAGCACTTTGCTGGTGAATGAGAACTTAATGCAGTAAAATGTAGTGACACAATTTTTGAGTTTTTATATTTAAATTGGAGTGAGGTTAAGGAAGAAGCAGACGTCACTATGAAAGGGTTCCAAATTGCTGACTTGAAAAACTGTAATATGTTCTGCCTGTCTTGTGCTACAAATTTCAGAGTATCTCTGGTCTGCATGATCCTAAGAGATTAGATTCTGTGTAGAGAAAGAGGGACACATTTACAATAACCCTACACTGGTAATTTCAATTCCCTCGTTGAAGCACAGTCACCCAGTCCAACAGGGTTATCAGAAAATACCATCTCTTTGCACAATGAGGCTGATCTTTTTATAGGGTTGTGTTATACTAATACTGTAGCTTTGAAAAACATTTTAAAGACTGACAACTGCAGTTAAAAATGAAATTAAATACAATACAGAATAGGGCAAAATTAACCTCATGAATTTCGTCTCAGAAAGGATATTACAGAACTGGAGGGGGTTCAGAGAAGAGCAAGGAAAATGATAAGGGGCATGGAAAAATGTTCATATGAAGAGACTGAAAAGACTGGGATTATTTTAGAAAGGAAATTAATAAAGGGGAACGTGATAAAGTATATGAACGAATGAACGATCTAGAGGAGGTAGATCTGGAGCTCCCGTTGTCTGTATCTCATAACATAAGAACAATGTCCCATTCAATAAAACTGAAATATGGAAAATTCAAAAATTATAAACCCATAATTAGATTGTGGAACTCTTTGCTACAAGATGTAACTGAGGCCAAGATTGTAGCAAAATTCAAAGAGAAAATGGACATTTGTACACATAGCAAGAATAGAATTATCATTAACTATTATAACAAACATTTTGGAAGGGATATTAAACCTCAGGCATCAAGCCTTAAGACAGTCCCCAACTATTCTCATAAAGCTTTCATAAAATGCAGATTATGCCACATCATCATACCTGCACCATCCTTTTATGCATCTGGGGTGAAATGTTGGCTCCATTGACGTCAATGTCAGAACTCCCATTGACTTCATTGGAGACAGGATTTTTCCACATGGTGCTGGCCACTGTCAGATATAATACTGAATTGGATAGAACACAGGTCTGATCCAATATGCAATTCGCAAGTGGCCTTCAATTCACTGTAAATTATTTAATATAAGTTAAAGATAAATGATAAAATAAAAACGTATTGCTGTGATATAAATAGTCTGATTTAGTTGGCGCATAGATCACCTTTCATGTAAAGAGGAGGAAGGTTTCTCAAACCAAAATGGCAATTAAGAAAAGTTAGCTTTATTGTTGTATTAGAAGGCTCTGCTAAACTAACTTGTTACATTTAATGGGGTTAAAGTGGCCTGAGCCATCCAGTAGCTCTCTTAGTGATTGTTTTGGTTTTTTTACTTGCAGCCATTAAAGCTCAGCTATAATCTCTACTTTTCTTGCATTATTTCAGTTCATATTATTGAATGTGGGGGTGATTTAAAAATAAATTGATGTGGTGTTTTATGGAGCCATTACATTATATATCAATTTATCTACACACAGAGATTATCTGTTTAGCTTAACAAAGGAAAGGCTAGGTCTGTAAGTACCTACATGTGGAACAAATATTTAATAATGGGCTCTTCAGTCTAGCCGAGAACATCTAATGCAGTCCAGTGGCTGGAAGTTGAGCTAGACAAATTCAGACTGGAAATAAGGTGTAAATTTTTAACAGTGAGAGTAATTAACCATTGGAATAGTTTGCCAAGAGCTGTAGTGGATTCTCCATTACTGACCATAGTATATCAATATTAGGGTTTTTTTTTCTAAAAGTTATGCCCTAGGAATTATTTTGGGGAAGTTCTATGGCCTGTGCAATACAGGAGGTCAGAGTACATGATCACAATGGTCCCTTCTGGCCTTTAAATCTATGACAGTCTTTGTCCTTGATAGCATAGAATCAAGCCTCAGTTCTTTTGGGTGTTTTTGAATTCCCGAGTAGGCGATTGGTGATGTTCTTGTATCCTCTACTTTAATAAGGAACCTGATTTTCAATATGGCAGATGCTGCATTTAAGACGTTTGTTTGATTGGTTAGGTTCTGGAGATAGCATTGTATATCTGGTTTCTTCTTGCCTCTTTTTCTTTCTAGGATCCTATAAACCTATATAAACATAGTAAAATGTTAGAGGAAAAGTACTGGAATCTGTCATAGTCTGTTCCCATCCCCAAATGTATTCAATTCTAAGGTTGTGATACAAAGTAACAAAATCAAGCCAATTCAGATTTAAACGCAAACTGCCCTCATTTTACCCAATGAAGCATTTTCAAAAGTTCCTAGCTAAATCAAAAATTCATGCCACACAAACTTAAAAATTACTTTTTAATGAATATTGATATGTCTGATCTTCCTTTGTTACTTTACAGCATTTGGTAGTTACCCAATGTGTTGGAATTTCATTTCTGAATTGGTAAGATCGCTGCTGCTATTCATTAAGTATTCACCACAAGGCTTGTTTGCGATTATATCCAGGAATAACTAATACAGTCATTATTGTAGAAGGAGGAAGAAGCTACTGTGCAGTCAGAAGAACTTTATTGTAAAGTATTAAAATAAAACGTTTCTTGTTTTAAAGAGTAAGGAATTAATATGAATTATTTGTTTTCTCTTAGGAATTCTTCAGTGGGTGAAGCTGATAGACAACTTTGATGGCGAGTATGACTATGTCACCAATGAGGGAACAGTGTTCACTTTCAAGACAAACCGCCATGCTCCAAATTATCGATTAATCAATATTGACTTCAGCGATTCAGATGAATCCAAATGGAAAGTGCTTGTTCCTGAGCATGAGAAAGACGTTCTAGGTAAGAATATAAACCAAGTGAAAGATATCCTGTTTTGGTATTTTCCAAGTGAAGTCAGTCTGCTAGTTATTGAAAAGGGCTCATCTCTTAGACCCCCCTTTTTTCCCCTATTTACATTTGTAGAGATTCTTTTGAATTGAAGGATAACTTTGGTTAAGGTACCAGACTAAGACTTGAGAGATCTAGGTTCAGTTTCTACATTTGTCGCAGACTTCCTATGTGACCTTGCTCAAATTGCTTGTCTCTGTGCCTCACTTCACCATCTGTAAAATGAGGCTAATAATATCCCCATTTCATGGGGCTTTGTGGAGATTGATTTACCATTTGTCAGGCACTCAGGTATGTTAACAGGGGCCCTGTAAGCAGACAAAAATAAGAGTTGGCCTAGCAGTGATACTGTACACTACAAGCCAGGGAATCAGACTTTGAGACACAGGTTTGATCTGTCATTCTTGAGCTGACAGGAATTGGGAGTGCTGAAAGGCAAGGCAAGATTTGATGGCATGAAAGAGGTGGGTAGAGTATTTGATTTTTATAGTCAAAGCAAGACCTTCTGATTTTGAATTAATTAAAATAAAGATACAGTACAATAAACTTTGCACTAACTCAGGAGTTTTTAAAAAATGCACTCATTTGGGGAAATTCTTAGTATTTATGTGCCTGAATTAATTGTAGATATTGTAGAAAAGCCTATCCTGATGCATCTTTGTCCCAGTGTTTCAAAGTTGCATTTAATACATTTAGGTGCTCCATGCTCCCTACAGTACATTGTGTAATTATACCTGACTAACATAATAATGGCTGTTTGAAAACTACACATTTGTTTACCAGTTTTTTTTGTTCAGATCCCCTCACTGATTCTGTGCAAATTTTCCTGTGCAAATCTTTTTACATTGGTGATGAAATAATAGAGTCCTGTATACTCACAAAGTGACTGCTGTAGCCCAGCTAACAGAGCCTCCGCTCTCGTCTCTTCCAAATCACGGTTAGATCACTTCTTCCATGACACCCAGAAGCTGAGAGTTCATGAGAATAATTTTTTAAGAACTGTGTGGATGATTCCCTCCTTTGGATTTCCCCATGTATCCAGCAGTCTCTGGGCCATATCCTAGCCCTACCCTGGCTTCTATGTGCCACAAAAAGGGCTGTAAAGCAGCTTTAAATTGGCAGCTGAGAAACCCCCAGCATGAGGAATCCCTAACTGGCATAGAACCACCTTAGCCAGCTCTCCACCACCATTTTCTATCTCTATCCCTGGTACAGGGATTATTTGGGGGGAAATGGAGCATGACTGGACTATGCTATTCCAAGTTATGCTCAAAGTCAAATGGGCCTTTGGCTGTCCCAAGGCTTTGGGGTTGCAAAGATGGCAAGCACAGCTTGGTCATACTTGAATATTGAGTATGACCAAAACCTCTAGCTCTCTATTTTAGATTGTAAGCTCTTTGATGCAGGGACTTCCTTCATCTTTTACTTGTGCAGGGCGGAGTATGTTGTCAGTGCTATATGTATAATAAATAATTTGTCACTTCTGTCTATTATCTTCCATTCTGGTCATCTGTTACAACTTCAGAGATTGATGAACAGTTATTTAAGTCATAGGTAACAGCAATGTAAAACATGGGTTTGAATTAAATATATAGCTAAAAGTCTGACGGTGCCCAAATGCTATGGATCTTGGCACTAATAAATTTTGTTACTACTTTTCTGAAATGAAAATCCTGTGCTCTACCTTGATTTTTAGTTTTAGTACATGAGGGGTTATTTCACAGCGGATTTCTGCTTCAGCTTTTCCATTCTATAGGCAAAGTCAAATTAAGTATGTGTTTATATTCATATAATAATTTTTTAATGCTTCAAAAACATCTTTAAGAGATTATATTTGGCAGCCTTGACTATTCAAATGGAACTAGGACTTCATTTAGATAACCAAAGATTCAGATAAATGGGAGTACTGAGAGAAGTGGCCATTAGAGACTAAAAAATTAAAAACACTTCAACCCAAACATCAGTGGACATATCCGACCTGCAGTGAGCTGAAAGTTTTGGGTGACTGTGGTTTGGATAATCAAAATTTCACTATACCTACATGCAGAGCAGCACTACACAATAATATACAATGTCCAGAGAGGAGCTCCGGTAAATATTTTCAATCCCCCTGGAGTTTTTCTAGCATGTTGGGAGTGTAGGAGGCTCCAAGAAATACTCTGAGAATTTAAGCCCTGCATGTACTCTATATTTAGCTTTATAGAGATAGCTATGTAAAGTAATAGTTACAGTGGGTGAGTGGCTTCATTAGATAATGGAGATTAAATATATATTAAAGCCAACACTAAAATGAAATAATCTAAAACAGTTTAATAAAACATGATGGCACCTGTAAATTAAAGGGCTGCATTCCTCTGTGCCAAAGAGACCATGAGTGCTTGTAACAATCTTGACATATAGCTCTGAATATAAAGAAATAACACTCGATTGCAGCTGATGAAACCAGAATCCTTCATTCCTAAAGCGCAAGCTATTATAGTGAAGAAAGACCAGTCTGCCATTATGTCATATTGCTTTAATCCTTCCAAGATTTGGTTTGGAAAAACACAATTATGGCAGAAGGCAGTTAATAATTTATTGTCGTGAAAGCCTTAGAGTCACGTGAATTTGATTTTATTTGATACAAAGATGACACGGTAATGAAAGGCCTCCTACAAAAGCTATGAATATAAGAATTCAAAGGTTAAATAAGTATTTGCTGCTTAGAGAGACAAGGTGGGTGAGGCAATATCTTTTATTGGGCCAACTTCTCTTGGTGAGAGAAACAAGCTTTTGAGCCACACAGAGCTCTGGGAAAGATACTCCCAGGGCCACAGCAAAATCAAGGTGGACCAGATTGTTTAGCATAAGTAGTTAGCACATATTGAAAGGGACCATTCAGCCTCTGCAGCCATAGAACATAAAGAGGGGTTTAGTGGGTTACAGATTGCTGTAATAAGCTATAAATCCAGTCTCTCTGTTCAGTCCATGATTTTTACTGTCTAGAAGAGTAATGAATTCAAGTTACCAGGCTTGTCTTTTGAGAGTGTTGTGCAGGTTTCCTTTGAAGACGAGGGTTGATAGGTCAGATGCAGTGTGACCGCTTAGTGAAAAGTAATAGGTGTCAGGGTGTTTGTCTTTTTTCATTTTCCTGCCTGAGTTCATTCAAGAGCATAGGTATTGCCTAGTTTCACCCACATAGTTGTTATCGGGGCATTTAGTCCACTGGATGAGGTACACCACATGTTGTGGTAGGCAATTGTAAGATCCATGGATCTTGAAAGGTGTTTTGTGGGGCTAGGAGGGGTGGGAGAGGGTTGATCATTGTAGCAGTGGAGATATGTGGTTTTGCATCTGTTGTTCTGTCAGGGTGCCACTTTGAGTTGTTTTGTCCAGACTCCTGGTCTGTGGGGAGCTTGCTTCTGATTACGAGCTTTGAGAGGTTGTGGGGGATCTGCTTGTCCAATTGTTTGTATATAATAGTGATTATGTACCCAGATATAATTAATACTATTGGAAATCACTTCAGAAACATTTTAGCAACTGATGCTCAAAGACACAAATGTTTTTCTTGCTTAGAATGGAATATGGAAATCTGTAACTTAAAAGTCTGCTACCTTTCTGTGATCTATTTATTAGCCGTATTTTCTCCTTTTCTGGATATGAACGTAGTCTGAATTTCGTAAAAACAACCACCACATTATAATGGAAATAGATTTTGTGAGTCAGGATTAATAAATGTGAAACTCTGCCAGTGTCCTCCAGTGGGCAAAAATTTTCCACAGAGTAAAAGGTAATATGTCATACTGCATTTGTAGTGCAGCTAACAACCTAACTAACAAAAAATACACATACCAAGAGATGAGTGGATTTAATTTGGTTTTACTGACCCAGTCCTCCAGATACATTTGGCCGTGGGCTTTAACTTGTGTTTGAGACCCCAGTCCTGCATTACAAGTTCCATAAAACTTTGAAAAAACAAATGTATTCCAATAATATGGGGTTGTAAATATGACAGATGTTTAAAAGCACAGAGCGTAAAGAATTATTCATTTGCATTCTTATTTTGAATCAGTCTCTACCAAACAGTAAGCACTGTCAAGGTTTATTTTATTCTCAGTAGGCACTTCACACAAAGTAAAGATAAATTTAGAACTCTAATCAGTGCACGAAGGGGAAAAAAACAAATGACAACCATTTAAAAATGAAAATAGTTAAATAAGGGCCCCAGGACATTTGCATTTGCCATGAGATGCATTCCCACCCATGCCTCCCCCAACTGGAGAGCATTTGTATGGTATTAGATTTAATTCTCAGAGTCTAAACCTTGGCAAATGTTTGTGAATTAATATTAAAGTGCAAGTTTAAAAGCCAACAAAGGCAGTATTAAGTGTGCAGAGGTCATTCATCAGTGGGATCTCGGAACAATGCGAGATCTTACATACCACAGAGCTTGTTTAAGCACAGCAAGGTGAGTTCAGTATGAAGTTTAGATTATCTCACTCAGGCTGGCTGGTAACTGGACCCCTGAGGCCCCGCCCTCTTCCCCGCCTCTTCCCCCAAGTTCCCACCCCTGCGCTGCCTCTCCCCCCAAGGAGGAGATGGTTTGATGGGATAACATGATCTTAGTCAAAGGTCAATTAATTACCATCAGTGGTAAATAGGACCAATGGTCAGTGATGGGGATGTTAGAAGTTACTACAGAGAACTTTTTCCTGGGTGTCTGGCTGGTGAGTCTTGCCCACATGCTCAGGGTTCAGCTGATCGCCATATTTGGGGTCGGGAAGGAATTTTCCTCCAGGGTAGATTGGCAGAGGCCCTGGAGGTTTTTCACCTTCCTCTGCAGCATGGGGCACAGGTCACTTGCTGTAGGATTCTCTGCATCTTGAAGTCTTTAAACCATGATTTGAGGACTTCAGTAGCTGAGACATAGGTGAGAGGATTATTCCAGGAGTGGGTGGGTGAGATTCTGTGTCCTGCATTGTGCAGGAGGTCAGACTAGATGATCATAATGGTCCCTTCTGACCTTAAAGTCTATGAGCCATACATCCTTCAGTTTGGTATCTTCTATATTTTGGGGGTAAAGAATCAATGTTCCCTTGCCACCAGTGTGGCCACCTCCAAAAGTATTTTTTAATGCATATATTCATATATATTGTGATAGCTCCCAAAGGCCCTATGCAGGATCATGACCCCTTTATGACAGGTGCTGTAAGAACAGATAGGAAGATAAAATATGCTATTGAAGCAGGTTATGCTAGATTTTTGCTGCTGGGGACTGGAAATGGTATAGTGAGACATGGGGGAAAGGTACAAATATGAATTTTCACTGGTTGAAATGAATTTTTTCTTCTCTACGCGCTACATATCACTAATTTTCCCCCTGAATGCTTGACTGCAGGATTTTCACACTCTCCTTTTGACAAAGTATTGTTTATTTTCCTAGGGCGATATTCTTGATTTTTGTCAAAATCCTGTTGAATGTAGCTGTGCTCATAAGGTCTCCCTGCACCTGTCATACAGGGGATTGCTGGAGGAAAGAGTCACACTGCATAGGTGGGTGACCAGATGTCCTGATTTTATAGGGACAGTTCCAATTTTGGGGTCTTTTTCTTATATAGGCTCCTATTATCTCCCACCCCCGTCCCGATTTTTCACACTTCCAGACTGGTCACCCTGTGCATAGGCCTTTGGCATTTCACCAGCAACAGAGGAAATGAGAGTAGACAATAAAGCCACGGAATGTATTTCAACCCTTAGTCGGTAGCACAAGTTGTGAAATGGCTTAACTCCCCCTCTGGAATGTGAAGAGGAGGATTCCTCCCTTTTGGAGTTCACCTGGGGCCCAATTACTTGCCCCTAAGCAAAGGCTGTAAGAAGCAGATTTTAGTAAACTTCCAAAGTAGTTATACATTGCAACTCAAAAGAGAGGGTAGTGTTACTTTAAAAACAGTAGGGCTCCATGTTTTATTATTTGCCAGTGACACTGAATCAGATGTGCTCATGTACAAGTGAAACAATGATGTTTGTTTTATTGTTTTGTTTCTCCCTCCTCCCCTTTTATGATGGTCTTGCAGAAATTCGCCATGCACTGTGAGAGTAAAGCAAGATATATTCCATCATGTGCACCTTCACTATGAATAAAGGTTCTGCAGGCCAGATTAGGCCCTCAGTTACATCTACGTGATACTGCTGGCTTCAGGTGTAGGGTTGCCACCCATCTGTGTTTTAAACTGGACAGTCCATTTTTTGGCTTCTGTGTCCAGGTACCATTTAGGATTGCCAGGTGCCTGGTTTTCGATGGGAAAGTCCAGTCAAAAAGGGGACCTGGCAACCCTAAATGGCAACCAAATCAAAAGTCTGGCTACTGCAGGGTCATTGGAGGTGCCAGGTCATTAATCCGTGCCAGCCCCAGCTCAGTCGATGAGCTGGGGCCACCTCCTACCTGCAGACAGGCTCCTTGAGATGATCGAGCAAGCAATCGGGGAAGGTGGGAAGAGGAGTGAATGATGGGGGTGGAGCCTTGGGGGAAGAGGCAGAGAAGGGGCGGGCCTTGGAGGGAGAAGCAGAGAAAGGGAGAGGCCTTGGAGGAAGAGGCAGGGCCTCAGGGGTCCAGTTACAAGCCATTAGAAAGTTGGCAATCCTTTTCAGGTGTAACTGGTTGAAACTAAGTAAAGAATTATGCTTTGTTCCTATCATTAGATAAACAATACTTGTGTTTTAAGAAGGCTGTTTTGAGTCATTGTAATCTACTGGTTGCAGATTCCTGAAGGGAAGGACCAGATTCACTCAGACTTGCTGGGTAAACACAGTCAGCACACAGGATACTGTAGCCCAACACCTGGTCTAAGAGTAGAAGAATTGCATGATTCCACCTCAAAGAGAAGTAAAAGTCATGGGGCCTGATATCTGTGGGGCTGCAATCTGGGAAACTAGAGAGGGAACAGAGGTGCAGCTAGCCCAGGGGTGGGCAAACTACGTCCCACGGGCCAGATTCGCGCCCCCCCCCCCCCAGCCATTTTAATCCTGCCCGCCAGCTCCCGTTGGGGAGTGGGGTCTGGGGCTTGCCCCACTCCAGTGCTCCAGCTAGGGAGCAGGGTCGCAGGATGCTCCGCACGGCTCCCAGAAGCAGCAGCATGTCCCCCCTCCAGCTCCTACGCGTAGGGACAGCCAAGGGGTTCCGCACGCTGCCCCTGGCCCAAGTGCCACTCCTGTTGTCTGGGAACCTACGGATGGGGCAGCATGCAGCAGAGCCACCTGACCGCACCTCCGGTAGGAGCTGGAGGGTGGACATGCTGCTGCTTCTGGGAGCTGCTTGAGGTAAGCGCTGCCTGGAGCCTGCACCCCTGAGCCACCCCGCCGCCCCCATGTCCCAACCCCCTGCCTCAGCCCTGATCCCCCTCCTGCCCTCTGAACTCCTCGATCCCAGCCCAGAGCACCCTCCCGCACCCCGAACTCTTCATTCCCAGCCCCACCCCAGAATCCGTACCCCCTGCCCCAGCCTGTAGCCCCCTCCCACACTCTGAGCTTCTTATTTCTGGGCCCACCCCAGAGCCTGCACCCCCAGTCAGAGCCCTCCCACACCCCATCCTCAATTTCATGAGCATTCATGGCCCGCCATACAATTTCTATACCCAGATGTGGCCCTCGGGCCAAAAAGTTTGCCCACCCCTGAGCTAGCCCTATAATTCTGACAGACTCTGAATAGAAATATTGAATGGGTCTATTGAGTAAAAAGGTGCTATTTTTACATAGTCATTTAAGACTTAGGACTCAAAGATGAGCTATGTTCCTGGCTGTCACAGACTTAAGTGACATTAAGCAACTCAGTTAACATCTTTGTCCCTCAATTTCCCCATCTCCAAAATGAGAATAGCAACACTTCCCTACTTCACATGGTCTTGCAAGACTTAATTCAGTATTTTAAAGTGCTTTTATTCCTTCATGTAGAAGGTTATATACAAGTGCAAAATGTTATTTATTTTATCGCTTTTTTTCTCGGTTTTTTTCGGTATTTTTTAAGCTTCAGATTTGGAACCTGCTAACATTGTAAATACCTAAGCCTTGCCCTATAGGCATCTTTTTTTTTTTTTTATGGCAAAGTTTGGTAATAAAATAACCTTTCTGTCATTATTTTGCTGTTGGTATAACACAGATTTCTAATTGCATTTTTTATTTAAATTCACCCTTCCAAACCCCTGGGCATTGCCCAATCAATATAAAATTTAAGTGCAATGTGTAAAAAAGTCTGTACATTCTTACAGAGCTTACTTGTTCAGTTCTTTTAAGTATATAGTGCAGTGCAATGGAGAGACAAGATCTGAAAATTAAAAACTCTATAATCAAATATATTCCAATAAAAGTAAGATTATAGCAAAACTAGGTCAGAGAGCAAAATCAAACTTTGGAATCAGGATCACAAAATTGTTGATCCTGATGAGAAGGGATTGTTATCTCTGTGAGTAATAACTATATGTTTATTCCAACTATCAGGAGACTTTTGCATTCCATTACTTTCATGTTGTCTTTAAAAATATCCATGACTTTTTACACTGGGGAATTTTGCATGCAAATGGAAAGTGGGTGAGTGAATGGATGCATGAATATTCTTGAGGAACAGTTGCACAAACTTTGTTCAGAGCCTTAAGAAAATACACTGTCAATTGCACAGAAGGCTAGTAGGGATCAGGGAATTGGCAGCAACCCAAAGGACCAGATTGGTGAGCTTGTAGTAGAAACCATTTGGTAGCTGGGGGTGTGGCTTAGCCCCAGAGTTTCCTAGCAACAACTCTGAGCTGCCTTTCAGATGCTCACACAACCAGAGTATGCTCAGACCAAAAGACAGTCCATGAGCCACCCACAGGAGGAGATGTTCTAGTCCAGAAGCACCTCTTTGACTGAAATCTTTGTCTGACTTTTCATGACCAGGGCTACCACAGGTCCGTCATGACTTTTTTCTCAAAAGATTCCATGGCAGACCTGCACCAGTCATGCTGACCAAAGCGTAGCCCTGGGTTTGAGGGTCTTGGTTCCCCAAATGTTTGCAGCTTCAGAACAACTTTGCACTTTTTTCCTCAGTCACACGTGTGGCAATATGGGTTGTCTGAGAGGAGGGGTACAATCCTAGCCTTGTTGAAGCCAGTGGGAGTTTTGCAACTGACCTGAAATGTGTTAGGATCTTATTTTAGGGTGTCCTTTGCCTTCTTTTTATGTGTTTGTTAGATAGGGCCATTTATAGTATACATATACAATGAGTAATGCTTTATTCTATAAACTGTTAATATTGTATTTTCAGGTCTTCCTACACATAAATAACTCTAGGTTGTAGTGGGGGAAAGTCTTATTCTCTATGAGTTCTACAAACATGGCTGTTACTCTGAAATGTGGACTAACTCACATGGCAGAAGAAAGCAAAATTACACACTAGCAGCTGTCTTTGAACTCAAGCTTTGAAGCACCATCAAAATGTATCCCTTTTTAATGGGGTTGAGACATGTGCTTGCTCAGGAAGTGAGTTTGATGTTTCCTCTTAGGAATTATTCTTTGCACATGGATCTTGTCTTCATTTTGGTTCTCTTTTCTCCTCCATCAGTGATTCAGCATAAGAATGTCAATATGCATCTGTACAGTTGGATTGCTTAACATGATGTGTCTAGCACTGAAAAAATAAAGGGTCAGCACTAATTTCAGTACCTTAAGTTTTCAGGATGGATTTTTGACATGAAGGAATTAAACATAGACTGTACCTAAAACCATATTAAAATTATTAGGAGGGAAATTTTGTTGGTGGAACAGAGACACATCCTTGACCCGAATGAAATCCATTGTACTAAAGAGTCTCGTTTTTTCTGAGCTCCCAGGCATTGTTCATGACTAAAATTCTACTCTAAGCCTCTCTCCAAAGCCTAGGAAAAAGCTCAGTGCTGAAAACACCTTGTAGATTGGTTGTGACAAAATCCACACAAACCCCAATGTACAGGCAGTGTGTAGAGTTGCAATACAGCCCCTCTGTGCTCTCTCTGTAGTGGCTTTGAGTCACTGTCCCTGAAGAATTTAATATTGTGTAGCCATTCTTACAGCTCACCTCCAATAGTCCCCTCACCTTGCGTAACCATTCCCACCCCCAAAGTGAGCCGGGGGGGCGGCCTTGAAAACACAACTTTGCACTTTGGGAGAATTTCATCCAAGGAAAACAGCATTCAGTATCATAACAGCAAATTCGGTTCTATAACCATTTGCAACAGCGTTATAAAATGTGATTTGTATGGGTTTGTTTAAAAAGTCCATAACCGGCTTCATCTTTTTCTTTTAGCTGTAACATATACAGTAGTTTGTGTGAATGTTAATAGATATGTGCCAGAGAATATTATGATGGCTACATACTGGCTGGTGCTTGGGGCGACAATGTTGAAGGAGCGGCAGTCCGTGTCCAGTTCGGGCAGCACGCGCCGCCCACTGCGGCGGCAATTCAGCGGCAGGTCTGCCCTTTTGCCAGCAGCGGCAATTTAGTGGCAGGTCTGCCCTTCTGCCAGCCGCGATGGCAATTCGGTGGCTGGTCCCACCTTCAGCCACCCAGGGCGGCAATTTGGCATGCTGCTTTGAGTGGCAGAAATGGTAGAGCCGGCCCTGACAGTCTAGACTCTAGAAGTTTCCTTGAGGTGGAAAGAAACCAGTTAAAGCATTCTGGATACGTGCTTTCCTTGGAGTGTCAGCAAAGGAGGTGAGGTTGTGGGCTTGACTACAAAGTACAATAGTGTCTTGTGTCTCCAATTCTCAGAACAGAGATTAGGGTACAGAGAAATTGAGTTCATGAGTTTTATATAGATAAATAGTTATTATTAACAATTCAGCATTATTTTAGTTTGATAATTTAGCATTTCACTTAGATGTAGGCTCTTTACTGTTCTTTTAAGTCTGGTTCAATTGTTTTCTCTTTCTGTACCTGTATAGCCTATATCTAGTATTTATTTTCTGTAAATACATTGTGTGTGGGACTTGTAAAAGTGCCCTATGGCATTTATGAGTATAAGTCCTTTGACCTTCCATGGGACTTGTGCTCTT
Organism: Chelydra serpentina; assembly: GCA_037349315.1. Lineage (NCBI taxonomy): Eukaryota > Metazoa > Chordata > Testudines > Chelydridae > Chelydra > Chelydra serpentina. Next base: position 56,316,841 of record JBAIAC010000010.1, read on the forward strand.
CAGGCACTTTTGAAAATACCCTCTCCCTCCCCCCACCCCCAATCTTGTCATCTGTTTTCTCCAACTTGTGGAGATTTTTATAAACACATAATATACTAAAGGGGTGAATAAGCGCTAATATCACCACCTTCAAAGCATGCTCCTCAGTATTTGTAAGAGGCATAAATGGAAACCAGATGCCTTTGCCCTGAAAAATTTAAATGCTCTTTAAGAAAAGAGAAATTTGGTGGAAGCGAAAATATAATTAATTTTAACCTGTATTGAAAGGATCCATCAAATTACATTGTGTAGGAACTAATCAGTGAGGAATCAGTGATTGTCACAACTGTATTTTAAAATGGAGAGCGTTCGCTTGATATTTTTAATGAGGAGGGAGTATTTTCATAAAGAAAAGACTAAATAAATATTTTTACATGCATGTTATGGGTTGTACCCAATTCGGAGGTTAATCTGTGGAGCTCTTTAGATATCATTTTGTACAGCTTTAAGACGCAGAACATTTTTAATATAAAATTTGAGAATATTCTAGTTATAGAAGTACGTTGTCTACTGGGAACACAAATTGCACTTTCGCAGCCCGTATTTGTACACCGCACCCTCGCTAGAACATGGGGTTTGGGAGTCATGCGTGGTACCGCGTTATTGGAGGGGGAGGGGCGCATTACCATGGATTCAATTTAAATACTTTATTTTGATCCATGGTCGCCCCCGCGCTAATTCCGAATTCACACTATGTTGACACGCATTCTAGCGGGGGGGGGGGGGGGGGGATCCTCCTGTATTGCCTAGCAATTACTTGTGTTGCCAGAAGTAGAATATTGCCCTTATTGCATTTATGCCTTTTTTCTTGTTCATATTTTTATTAATAAAGTTATAAAATGAGCTAAAACCAATTTGAACCTTGGCATCTTGCAGATTCTACAGTTTTTTTCAAACTGCCTGTTGTGCATACAAACCATATAAAAAGAGGCTACATAATAATGTAGTATTTCTTATTTTAGTTAGAGCTAGGTATGATGCTATAACTTGAAATGCATAATAAGATGTAAGAAATTAAAATGTAAAACTATATTTCATTATCTGTCCTCATTTATAAGATTTATTCCACACCATAGCAATGATTACATAGCAACTACTATTTTATAAAGAGTGCCATACTTACCTATTACAGTATCTTGTTATTCCAGGTCATGGCTCCATGATTAAAATTCCAGTTAGTATTCCAGTATAAAGTGTCTGGGTTTGCGTTTGGCCTGAAAGTTGCCAGATTTATGTTAAAAGAACAGGAGAATTTCCCCCCACAAAATCTGAAGAAAATGGGTCAGTCGCTTGAGTTGCATATGTAATGTTTAAAATAACATAACTAAAAATTTAAACTAGTGTCAAATTTTCATTGGCCCTTCAGAAAAGAGGGTGTGGGGAAGGTGATGACTCTGTATAGTCATTAGGATTCAAAGGTGAGCGGGAGGGAGCCAGGGTGTCACGACAGTGGAAGGACCGATCTCACCTATATAAGGAAAAGAAACAGTTAAAGAAGTTAAGGCTTTATGGACAAATTAGTTTTGATCTACAATTCTGAGAATTTGTTATCCTTATCTAAAATTATGATGACGAGGAAGAACATAACATATCCTGGAACTTTTGTTTTGAATACTCGACGTGCAAACATGTTTTTAGACTGTGTTCAGCTTTGCTCTAGTTGGTTTAAAAAGACTGTTGGAGAAACCCTGAATTACGTTTAGAGAGTTTAACATCCAGGGTAACCTGTAAGATGGGTCTTCATCATATTTTGGTCGGTTTTGTTTTGATTGCTTTGTTTCTGTGTTGATTTTCTTTGTTTTCCGTTTCAAGTTATACAGTAGAATCTCAGAGTTACAAACACCTCGGGAATGGAGACTGTCCATAACTATGAAATGTTCGTAACTCTGAACAAAACGTTATGGTTGTTCTTTCAAAAGTTTACAACTGAACATAGATTTAATACAGCTTTGAAACTATAATATGCATAAGAAAAATGCTGCTTTCCCTTTTTTTTTTTTTTTTTTTTTAACACTAGTTTACATTTAACACAGTACTGTATTGTGTTTGTGTGTGTTTGTTTTCTCTGCTGCTGTCTGATTGTGTACTTCCAGTTCCAAATGAGGTGTATGGTTGACTGGTCAGTTCATAACTCTGAGGTTTTACTGTAGGTGCAAAAACTATTGGTCACGATGTTACTTGGGTGTAACAACATACCCTTAGGCAATCCTAGGTCTAGTCTTTGTCTGCTCATTTAATGGCATCTCTGCAGTTTCTTGCAACCAGGAGCCAGGAGAAAACTTTGTCCAACAGTTGGACCTTGACTGTGATCCGGTCCTCCAGCCTGACCCAAATGGACAAGGTTCTCTTCTTGCCGGGGAAAGAAGCCACAGTTTTGTCCTGGAGAAGACAAGAATCATTATCCACTTATCACCTGGCAAGAGAAAGGAGAACTTATTTTATATTTTCCCCTCATCTCCTTTCTTATCCTTTACCACTGTATGCATTTTGTCAAAATTTGGTTGAGGAAGTTGACTTGGCAAAGGAACAACTGTAAAGTGAAAATGTTTGTTAGTTGCCAACTAAGTAACCCTTTTCCTAAATGACAGAAATACTTAGCGAGAAGCTGGTTTTTTATAAGCTGAATTTTTCCCTCGTGTATAAGTTAATAAAAAAAAGGCTTATTATGTGGTTAATAAGGATCTAAAACCTATGGCATGAGAGAAACCCCAGGCATTTTAGGACATACTAAGAATGGTGTGCACCAAGCAACATCTAATCTGTAAGCCAAGGCAGAGCCTCCAAGTACCCAGGTGAATGCCACATGATAATATGTGATGTGGGATAATTGGCACCGTAAAGAGCTCATAAGCTTCCAAGGATAGGGCATGGTAGGGATAATCAGGTCCCTTAGGGATAGAGCTGGTCGAAGATTTTCTGACAGACCAGTTTTCTGTCAGAAAATGCTGATTCAATTAAGTCAAAACATTCTGCAGTGTTACCAGACCAGAAATTTTAGAAAAATCCATTTAGGTTTTTCTGATACCGAATGTTTCAAAATTTCTATCCCGTGGAAAATTTTGCATTTCTGATTTTGTTCCAATTTAGGATGAAAATTCTTTCAGAAATGCAAAATTTTCCACGGGATGAAAATTAGGTTCCTGCCCAGCTGTCTTCCCTATCTGGGAACTCCCAAACTCTGTATTGGCCTTATATTAAATTAAAATATACAGAGACACACATGCTTGCTTGGAAATTAACTTTTATATTTTGATGATACCTAGAGGCCTCAACAAGGTTGGTACTCATTGTGATATGCACTGTACAACCATGATAAATGACTGTCCCTGCCTCTGGGAATTTACAATCTGAAAGCCAGTACATATGGGGTACATACACAGATTGCTTATAAGAGGTGAATGAACTACAGTGTGGTCTGTTAGTTGCATGTTGCACTTCCATGAGGATTTACCAAGGTTTGTAGCTCAGGTTGGAAATGTAGGTGATGTATGCTGGATAGTTGTAAAAGGATTTCTGGTTCATGATTAGACTCATTGGAAGGGGCAGAGTTAAAGTTGTTTTTTTCAATCTGCAAAGTAATATTTTACATTTGTACATTTTAAGAGATTATATGAAGTGTGAAGATGTTTGAATACTTACATTTCTTTACTTCTAAATGCTTAGGTTTTTCTTTTTCCAACAACATTGCTTGGTATATTTTAATATCAAAGTAACAGCATTAACTAAAAATTAGCTCTTGTCCTTTAATCTGTATACTTCAAAATAGCTTCTCTTCATACTTAAAGGTTTAGTACTTTTCAATATTAAGTATTAATCATCTGAAAAAGAAGTGTATGATATTTTTCTTAACGTCATAACATTAGTGTTCTCAAAACACTAGCTTGGGACTCCATGGATTCCATTAGGCATCCTTAATCACATTGAGTAGTACTTATTCATAAGAATAGTCTACTGAATCCTTTAAAAGATACAAAAATGGCAATGTACTGTACACAGCTGTTTGCCTTTTCATTCTCATAAATTTTGTTTGCACAAAAGCTATAGTTTTCCGTCTCATATGCTTCCATAAATAATGTCCCTGATATATTTTTGACAGAAAGATTATCCTTTTATGTAGAATTTTTTTAAAATTTTGTCAATACTTTTGTGTCAGATATAGCTTTGAAACACTGGACATACAATAGCAACATAAACCATTAAACACTGAATACAGAAACGCCTTTTAGTTTGTGTACATTAATTGCAAGGGGTTTGAAAAAATATTTGTTAGAATGTAGAATGTAAGTCTTATGAATATTACAGCTCTTTCCTGGCATCTTGTCTTTCATATTTATATATAACTTTTGCTGATATTTTGAAGAACTGTTTATTTTCACAGCTGCAAGGAAACTTTGAAGCTTACAGAATTTTAATCAGATATATGCCATAAGAGGTTTTGCGTGTTTTTAAAGCAATTTTTAAGGTTAGTTATATTTAATTATTTCGTTCCCATAGTAGTTTCAGGATTTTGTTTCACTTTACTTCTTTTTTTCTTTTACCCCTTTTACAGAATGGGTTGCTTGTGTTAGGTCCAACTTCCTGGTTTTGTGTTACCTGCATGATGTGAAGAATGTTCTACAACTTCATGATCTAGCCACTGGCACACATCTCAAGACTTTTCCTTTGGAAGTCGGCAGCATTGTGGGATATAGTGGCCGAAAAAAGGACACCGAAATATTTTATCAGTTTACATCCTTTTTATCTCCAGGTAAGGTTGTTTATTTCCTCAGGTGTTGCTCCTTTTACAGGGGACCTGCCTAATAGATCTTTAATTTAGGAGGTACTGAACACATAATGAGATTGAATTGTGGCTTGATCTTTAGAGACCTAGAAAAAGGTGTTTTCCCCTAAATAGTGTGTAGTTGTTTAAAATATATTAATGGAGAAGACTCTTAGATCTCATGGATCTACAGTGAGTTAATACATTGGAGATCTGGGTTCAGAAATGACTCAATATTACAAAGAGTTCTATGGAAGATTGCACCTTCTTGCTCATTCTGTCCTCCTGAAGAATGTAATTAGTGTTGCTTTCATAGCACCGATTAGAGACTGTATGAATGTGCTTTGAGCAGAGCTGCACGATCATGTAAAAGTGGGCCAGTTAATACCTTTTGAAACAATTGTGTGCCACAGGCAGAGAATAGGAGTGATCGAGGTGCACCAAAGCCCGAGGCCCCTGCAATGGTGGGGAATTGAATAAATGAGAGAGACCCAGACAATCTGGGCAAATGACCCGCGTCCCATGCTGAAGAGAATGGTAGTGACCTTGCATTCTTTTTGCCGATCAGTTCTGGATCCGTATAGGTTGTTCAGAAGAAGGAGACAAAAAAAATAAGTGTGTGTGCATGTATGGAGGGCATCCCTTCCTGACCCTTGCAGGTGACCAGCTGAAGCCTTGAAGCACGAGATTTTAGGAATATAAGACATGAGCCCACTCATAAATTTGTCCACCTCTCTTAAAATGAATTAAGTTGTCTGTCCACCCTCCCTCACCCTGTTCCAGAACCTGATTCTGATTATTAGAAACTTTCCAATTTCCAGACTAAATTTGTTCATGGCCAGTTTATATCCATTTGTTCTCATGCTAACATTGTCCTTTAGTTTAAATAGCTCTTCAGCTTCCTTGGTATTTACCCACCTGATGTATTTATATGAGCAACCATATCCTCTCTCAGCCATAGTTTGGCTAGGCTAAACAAGCCAAACTCTTTTGAACATGGAAGGAATGACAAAGCCCTTAATAGTGGGGCATGAGGTATTTAATTATACCCTTGGAAATGGCTTTGAAAATACCCCCAGTCTGTTGAATTCCAAATTAAAATTAAAATTCTTCAGCAGCATTGTCGTAAATCAGAGATTAATCAGTCTTTGCAGGGACAGTCTTACCAGTATCAAAGAGGGTTACGAGTCTACCAGTGATATTCCTCCTCCATTTGAACCATGGTTACTGCTGTATGACTATCTTCCTTCTTCCCATTTACTCTACTATCCCTTCACTTTTTTCTCTCCTATAGAACTCCCCTTCAATCTCTGCTAATACAAAAGCAAAGATTAAACACAGAATAATGGGAGCCCAGAATGAAGGGGTGGGTAAAAGATGAAGAATCCCATTCAGATCATTCCCCCTTTCAGTTTCTGTCATTTGGAGATAGGGACCCATTTTGGCTTATTCTGGAAGTGGGGTACTAAGCTATGAAATCTAGCCTTCTCCATTGCGACTGCCCCATTCAGCCATCAATAATTTTATAACCGGTATCATAGATCATCTATGCTAAATGTAGGGAAATATTAAGGTGTGTTTCTTTCAAGAGCAAATCAGAAAGGTCCTGGTTGATAGTTAAATTCAAGTGAAAGTTTATGAACTGCCTTTTTTTTCCCCATAAGGTATCAAGCACTCACAACTTCCATCAAAGTGATCATCATCTCTGAAAATCAGGTCATTAGTGCAGCCCAGAAAATGAACAGTTTGATACTAAAACAAGGGTGTGCTTTCCAATCATATATAGAAGAGCAAGCAGCATTTATCTACTTTGTATGGTCCATGACGTGCTACTGACCCACACGTCTTTCTTCTGAATAACAAAATATCAAGTAGTTGGATCTGGAGAAACGGTTAAAATTCATAAGTTTGCATTTATCCCAGTTTCTGCTCTGCAGTTCTTGTTGAAGTAATACATTGGAACACTCAGTGGCATTCTGATTGTCTCTCACTAGTGGCAGTTTACAGTTGGCACACACAACTTATTCCAAAAACAGTTTGTGTGTGACAGGCCCTACACTCCACTGTGCTAGGGAGTCCTTCCAGTCGCTGTCTAGAGTCCTGGCTTTGACTGAAAAGGGAGCTATGGGTGCTCAGTAAACCAGGCCCTATGCAAACAAATTAATCTAACAGTGTCCACAGAGAGATATAAACACATCATGCAGCCAAACACGTTTTGCTTTTACTGAGTTTTCTTGATTACCCAAAGTCAAGCAGAAGTTAATCTCTGGAATAGTAAAATAGGTGGAAGAGGGAGAACCAAGGTCCCTAGAAAAATACTGATGCATTCTAAAGACAAACTTACTGGCTAAAAACTGATCATGAAGGTCTTGGCTTCCAAACTTAAACTATATTTTTTCTGCAAGTGGCCCTTGCTATATATGCCAAATTTTAACAGTGAAGTATAACTTTCACACAGACAATGCATGTGCTACAATAGAAGATAGTGTGCATACAGTTGTTTGGGAAGGAGTGGACTTCATTAGCCTGGGAGGAAGTCATGCACTGGCCTTTTCATTTAAAAAAAAACAAAAAACAAAATATCTGGGACGGAGCTTGGTTTGTTTCGATGGGATTACTGTCAAAGTGGGCTTCCCCCCGCTCCTAATACCCTGAAAAGTACCCTTTTCATTTTGTCATCCAAACTCTCCCTACATTTTACGTTAGAGTAAGAAAATTAATCTACAAAACATGAAATATTTTTTTTAAATAGGTTTGTTTTTTTCTCAGTTTCAAGCATAAAAAGAGAGGCAGGGAAGACTGTGTATCCAGATTGGAACTGATCTGAATATATGCTCCCAACATGAGTGGTGGTGTTGGGAATGTTGATAACTGAGTGTGGAGCCAGAAAGGAAAAACCCCACCAGCTTCAACCAGAAAGATCATGCAAGTAATATCTTCACGTTACCTCAACAGACTGCAGAACAAGGCTGTGCATAAAGGCTTAGCTATGTAATGGGGAAGAATGATGAGTGCAAAACGGGGTGACTCATCCTGAGTGTTAAAGCAAAAATCCCAAAAGGCCTGTAAGCTTCTGTCAAGCAAAACCATGTGTCCAGTTATTTCTGCAAGAGGCCATAGTTACCTTGTGAAATAAACAGCCCCTTTGTCCCAATGTATAATGAAAGGGTTCAGAGTAGATGCAAAATTGTTCATAGTAATAGCCAGAGAGACTAGGAGAGAAATATGGCTAGTTTGTGGTTTTGTAAGCAAATTATATAATTTAAGGTAGGGGGTAGATTTCTTGCTGCTTTTCCTTTTCTGAGCTCCCTGCTGTTTAAATGATCCCGGCTTTTTTACTTCGTCTACTACATGTTAATACAGTACGATGTTTAGGGTAGGAGGAGCAACTTGGGTTAAGAAATAGTTAGATTTTCTTACTGAAAATCTAAAAATCATAGATTTCTGTCCTTTAATCATCTGATATAATTAAGTCTTATATTATTTCCTCTTTGCTGATAGGTCGGGAGATCTAGTACTGAATATTTGTTAGATACAAACTCACTTTGTATTAATGTACTGTGCTGAGAGCAGCCAAGAGAATCTGAAAGGTGGCTATGTGCATCTTATTTTGGGCAATGTTGTCAAGTCAGTCAGTATACAGATAGACGGCAATTTGGGCTGACCTTATTTTTGTTCTACTTACTGGCTCTGTACTACAGTTGCACTCTCAGCCACTGCTATTTATAGTCTGACACTGAGCTTTTTTCTCAGTGTTGATGGTATTGTACCTATTAGAGAAAAGAAGTCCTAAAAAAAAAGTGGTAAGTCTTGGTACTTCCATACCTAATCCAGTAAACAGAATCTAAATCTTGTTCTCTTGCTCTCTCACCTTCACTGTGTGTTTTCCTCTTTAATCTTAATTTATCTAAATTTGAAATGGCAATGCTCCACAGGATCAGGAATAAGAGGTTTTACAAAAAGCCCTATCCTAGGTTTGTCACCATCCTGAATTTTTTCCAGATTTTGACAGAATGATCCTCTGTCCTGCAAACCTAGTTTAAGGATATTGACTGCTGGCTATGGAAATTGTTTGTTTGCATCACACAAGGATTCCCAACCTATCACAATGGGTCCAGTCTGAGGCCCCATTGTGATAGGGCCTGTTCAAACGTATGTTAAGCCTCTGTCCTAATGAGCATACAATATGAATAGACAAGACAAAGGGTGAGAGAAAAGAAGTACTATAATCCCAATCAGGGCTGGCTTTAAACCGATTCGTCTGATTCCATTTACTCGGACAAGTCCGGCGGGAGGGTGTGGGGCCCCGCCATCGTTCTTCGCGTGGGGTCCCGCACCCGCTAAAGCTGGCCCTGATCCCAATTTTACATCTGAAGAACAAAGGCACAGAGAGACAAAGTGATTGTTCAAGACCACACAGGAAGTTTGGGAATTGAACCCAGATCTCTTGCATTGCACTGGTTCCTTGGCCACCAGACTGTCCTTGTCCCGTCCTACCTATTGACCACCTTGGAGAGCATTGGGGAAGAACTTATTGTTCTTGGGAAGTTTAGAGGACAGAATTGGGGCAGAGAGTTTAAACACATGGTTAACTATTTGCAGGATTGGATCCTAGAAAAGGAGATTACAGTCTAAAAGCCAGATCCTTACACAGGTGCAGTGACTTTTCCATCCGTGATCCCCAGGGGAAGGGCTAGGTGAGGAGGTAGTGGGTGCATGGCTCTGCCCACTCCATAAATGGGGCGTTGCAGCAGGTATGCTATCACTGGGCAATGGATGTTCCAGAAGACCTTCTGCTTCCCTGAGCAGAGTGCCTCTATTCCCTCTGGGGCAGTGCGGCTCTGCCTCAATCACACCCTTAAAAATGAGTTTAAGTCTACCAGCTTCATCACTGTCGCGCTTAAGCACGTGAATAATTTTACTCATATGAGTAATCCCACTGATTTGAGTGGGCATACTGAAATGAGTAAAATTATTCACGTGCTTAAGTGTTTGCAGGATCAGGCCCTAAGTGAACGTATTAGGCTAAATTCTGTTGAACTACATTGGTATAATCTGTATTAACCCACCATGTTTCCAAATAGACTCCTAAATCTTTCCATTATCTGATTTCTGTTGGATTTATCATTCTTACTAAATGCAAAGCAGCTTACTTTTTTTTCTCTTGTATTTAGTTGGTTGTGGGAATTCTAACTTCAGATGCTTAGTATGGGCAGTAATAATTGTTCTTTGCATACAGAAAGGCTCAGCATTCTTCAGTGAAGAAGTGCATGTCAATTATTAAGTGTAAGAATGTATCAAGGCTGCTTCTTTACCCTACTGGGCTAACTTTCCATTCGTTACAATCTTTCATGTTTTTTAATCCAGTGTCTTTTTAATGACGCACGTGCACTTATTTGACTAATTTGACCTCTGTTTCAGGTGTTATTTATCACTGTGATCTGACGAAAGAAGAACTGGAGCCAAGAGTTTTCCGGGAGGTGACTGTGAAAGGATTTGATCCTTCGGTTTTTCAGACAGTTCAGGTAATAACAAAAACATGTATTTTTCTACCTTGTTTTAATCACTTGTGAAGCAGCTAACAAAAGCTGCAGTTAAATGAGAGTAAGATCACTTTCAAGCAACTCCTGTGTAATTTTCAATATCAGAAGTTGTAGAGTTTTGAGGCAGGACTAATGTGCTTTTTTTGGGTAAGTTTAGTATGTGACATGTCATGTAACTAAGAGGCAAACACAAGCACATGTCTTCTCGTGTTGTGAATTTTAAAGGTATTAGTAGTGTTTTGCATCTGTCTCAGTGATGTAATTGCTTTCCATATATTGTGCAGTTAGTACAGTCAGCCATATAAACTTTACTTAGTACAGTCATCCATATAAACTCTTTTGGTCGGGGGCTGTTTCGTTTTTGTTTGTACAGCACCTAGCACAATGGGGTCCTGGGCATTAATACATTACAAATAATAAATAAGTGTGTACAACGTTTGAATTCTGATAAACTAATTCCTAAAGCTCCAAAATAAGAACGGTCATTCCAAGTCAGACCAGTGGTCCATCTGGGCCAGTATCCTGTCTCTGACTGTGGCCAGTGCCAGATGCTTCAGAGGGACTGAACAGAACAGGGCAGTTATCGAGTGATCTATCCCCTGTCGTCCAGTCCCAGCTTCTGGCAGTCAGAGGTTTAGGGACACCCAGAGCATGGGGTTGCATCCCTGACCATCTTGGCTAAAAGCTATTGATGGATCCATCTTCCATTAACTTATCTAGTTCTTTTTTTGAACCCAGTTATTCTTTTGGCCTTCACAACATCCCCTGCCAACAAGTTCCACAGGTTGACTGCGTGTTGTGTGAAGAAGTACTTCCTTATGTTTGTTTTAAACCTGCTGCCTATTAATTTCATCGGGTGATTCTAGTTCTTGTGTTATGTGAAGGGATAAATAACATTTCCTTACTTGCATTCCCCATACCCTTCATGATTCTGTAGATCTCTGTCATCTCCCCCACCACCGCCTCACCTTAGTTATCTCTTTTCTAATCTGAACAGTCCAAGTCTTTTTAATCTTTCCTCATGTGGAAGCTGTTCCATGCCCCTTGTCAGTTTTGTTGCCCTTCTCTGTCCTTTTTTCATTCTAATATATCTTTCCTGAGATGGGGTGACCAGAACTGCATGCAGTATTCAAGATGTGGGCATACCATGGATTTATACAGTAGCATTATCTTTTCTGTCTTATTACTTACCTCTTTTTCTTAATCATTCCTAACATTCTGGTGGGGGGTTTTTTGACTGCTGCTGCACATTGAGCAGATGTTTTTAGAGAACTATCTGCAGTGACTCCAAGATCTTTCTGGAGTGGTAACAGCTAATTTAGACTTCATTGTTTTGTATGTATAGTCAGGATTATTTTTTCCAATGTGCATTATTTTTCACTTACCAAAATTAAATTTCATCTGCCATTTTATTGCTCATTCACCCAGTTTTGTGAGATTCCTTTATAGCTCTTTGCAGTCACCTTTGGACTTAACAATTTTAAATAATTTAGTATCATCTGCAGACTTTTCAACGTCACTGTTCAGCCTCTTTTCCAGATCATTTATGAATATGTTGAATACCACACGTCCCAGTTCAGATCCTTGGTGGAACTCATTTATCTCTTTCCACTGTGAAAACTACCATTTATTCCTACCCTTTGTTTCCCATCTTTTAACAAGTTACTGATCCATGAGAGGATCTTCCCTCTTGTCCCATGACTGCTTTCTTTGCTTAAGAGCCTTTGCTGAGGGACCTTGTCAAAGGCATTCTGAAAGTCCAAGTATACTATATCCACTGGATCACCCTTGTCTCCATGCTTGGTGACAGGGCCAGCTCCAGGCACCAGCAAAGGAAGCAGGTGCTTGGGGCAGCACATGTAAAGGGACGGCATTCCAGCCATTCCTGGGGCAGCACATTTCAAGGGCCGGGTTGTTTTGGTTTTTTTTTGGTTGGTTGGTTTTTCTTGCTTTGGTGGCAGCTCTGGCCGTGGCTGCTTCTTTTTTTTTTTTTTTTTTTTGTCTCCCCGCTTGGGGCGGCAAAAAAGCTAGAGCCGGCCCTGCTTGTTGACCCCCTCAAAGAATTTTAATAGATTGATGAGGCATGATTTTCCTTTACAAAAGCTGTGTTGACTCTTCTCCAATATATTGTGTTCTTCAAGTGCTTGCTCATGTCCATTCCACATTAGGTGTGTGCACGCCGCGTACACCATTGCCGAAGATTTTCCCTCAGTGGTAGCCATTGGGTCAGCTCTTGTGCCCTCTAGAGTCGCACGTTCATGTGCTGGTATAAGGGGCACTGCTGGCCACGCACCCGCTCAGTTCCTTCTTACTGCCCGTGACGTTTGCTGGAATGACCCTTCTTCCTTCGGCAAGGCTTCTTCCCAGTGGTTTTTGATTTCTGATTCTTAGTTGTTGTTTTAAATATAGAAACTCACGAGATGGACGAGTGGCAGATTTGTCGGGATTTTAGACCCTGCACTAAAAAGGACAGAGAAATAAAACTCAAGGCTATCCTAATGGAAGCTGCTCTCAGACCAGCCTCAGAGCCAAGCTGCTCCTATTCTGCACCGAGTACTTTGGCTTCAGGGCAAGCACTCCTCCAGCACCGTGCTCTTCCCAGCACCGTTCACCGTCTCTGGTGCAGAGGTAGAAGCACAAAAACCAGCACACTGACGGAGGGTGCTCGCCAGTGCAGAAAAAGGACAAGCATGGGGAAGGCAGTGTGATGCAACCCATGTTGGGCCACTCCTCCACTCGTGGTCCCATGGTGGCACCGTTGACTCTGTCCAGATCGTTGAGTCCAGTGCAGGACCCTCCACTGACACCCGGATGCCACCGCGGTACCAGCAGTCTGACTGTCCCTGCGACCCCAGAGGCTTTCACAGCTGCCAGAGACTTACCGTTAAGGCTAAGATTTTGTCATGGTTATTTTTAGTAAAAGTCATGGACATGTCATGGGCAATAAATAAAAATTAACGGAAGCTGTGACCAGTCTGTGACTTTTGCTGCTGTGGCTCCCTGGTTTCCCCCGCCACCGTGGTGGCTGGGAGCTGTGGGGTTCGCCCACTGCCCAGGGCAGCCAGAAGCTGTAGGGTGACCACATTTCCCAAAGAGAAAATGGGACACTCCCAGCCACTCGCCCAAGGCATCCCCTCCCCATACCCGGGCAAAGCTGTTGCCCATCACTGGAACCCTGAGGAGGGCCCCCTCAGGAGGCTGTCGCCTGTGGCTGAAACCTTGCAGGGGGGCCCCTGTCACTGCTGTTGCCTGTTGCTGGAACCCTACCAGTACCCTCCTGGCTACCAGGTCCAGAGTTCTGCAGCCCCTGGGGCTGGAACAGAGGGAGGTCTCTGGAAGTCACGGATTCCATGACTTCCATGACATAAACGTAGCTTTACTTACTATCATTCTGAGTCCCTCCAGCTCCGATGGGGCAACTACTTGCCCTAATGTCTGGGAACAGAGAATGTTGAGCTCCTTCCTGGCACTAGGCCCAACGGCACCTTCTAGGGGCAAGTCAGCCCTGATCCCGTTGTCACGACCATCTTCGGTCCGCCGCCAATCCCCGGACCCTCGGCACTGTATGGAGGCAGAGAGCGCTACTGTATGGAGGCAGAGAGTGGTCAATGAGTGAGGTCTCTTCGTCTGAGTCTGAAGGAGAACCCTATCTGCCACTGGACCTCGGCGTGAATCCCCCTACTGACACCTGGCCAATGGGTCAGTGGCCTATGCACTGGCCATACTGGAACTCTTAGGGTTTCCCCCCGGTACCAGGTCCTCCCTCCCATTGATCCTCCTTGGTGGTTTCGGAAAGGTGGGCTATCACTCCTTCCTGCTCAGCATTGGACCCCGAATCCAGTACTGACCCCAGTACCAATGTTCAGGATGTGGTTCCCATGGACGATGTTGAGAAAGATGAAGGACGGTGCAAGCTTCCTCCTCAGCAGACGAGGCCATCTCGGGTCCAGTACCTTGCGTCTGCAAGATGACTTCAGGGCCCATCAGGACTTGCTGAAGTGGATAGCTGCTAACCTGGGACTGGAAATTGAGTGCTTAAGTAAATATCTTACAGCCTTATTGGCATTCTGGCTGCAGCAGCTCCTTCCAAAATGGCTTTACCCATTAATGAGGCTGTAATGGGTCTGGTCAAGACTCTCTGGAAAACTCCTTCTCTACACCCCACCTCAAAGAGGGCAGAAAAGAAATATTATGTGCCAGCCAGTGGATTCAAGTACTTGTACTCACACACATGCGGACACACACACACACACACACACACGGTCCCTCATTATTTCAGCAACCAATGAGAGGGACAGGCAAGGACAGGTGAGCACTACTCCCAAACAAAAGACACTGAAAAAACTGGCCCTGTTTGGGAGAAGGGTTTATTCAACAGGTAGCCTTCACCTGTGTGTCTGCAACCAGGCTTATGCAACGGGTAGCCTTCACCTGTGTATCTCCAACCAGCAAGCTTTGCTGGGGAGATACGATTACTATCTGTGGGACTCATTGGCAAGCTATGAGCAGGCAAATGTCCCACCACCAGCCATCCTAACCACTCACTCCATGAGAGCTCAGGCCTGTTCAGCAACATTCCTCGCCCACGTGCCCATCCAAGACATCTGGAGGGCTGCAGTTCAGTTATCGGTGCATACCTTTACATCCCACTGTGCCATCACCCAACAGGCTCGAGGCGACGCCAGGTTCAGAAGAGCAGTGTTGCAATCAGCATGTTCATGAACTCTGAGCCCACCTCCTGATGTACTGCTTGTGAGTCACCAAACGGAATGGACATGAGCAAGCACTCAAAGAAGAAAAAGTGGATACTCACCTTCCATAACTGTTGTTCTTCAAGATGTGTTGCTCATATCCATTCCGTGACCCATCTTCCTACCCCTCTGTCGGAGTTGTCCGGCAAGAAGAAACTGAGAGGGTGCGTGGCCGACAGTGCTCTTTATACATGTGCATGAGCGTCATGGCTCCAAAGGGCGCTAGAGCTGGCCTGACAGATACCACTGAGGGAAAAATCTCTGGCAACGGTGCACACACACCTAACACGGAACAGACATGAACAACACATCTTGAAGAAAAACAGTTACAGAAGGTTAGTAACCATTTTTTCATCTATGTGCTGAATAATCCTGCTCTTTACTATAGTTTCAGCCAGTTTGCCTGGTACTGAAATTAGGCTTGCTGGCCTATAATTGCCAGGATCGCCTCTGGAGCCTTTTTTACGAATCAGCGTTCCATTAGCTATCCTCCAGTCATCCGGTACAGATGCTGATTTAAGTGATAGGTTACATAACACAATTTAACATACAGAGAAGATACTATCTCTCTCTGCACAAGGCTGTTGTAAATAACCTCATTAATCTCTGATTGCTTCCGTAGATAGAAAGATGAGCTTTGCAGAGGCCAGTTTGCCAAAGATGCAGTCATCGAAAATTTATCTCTTGGCTTGAATTCATCAGGGAGGCTACTACTTCTTTCTCTGTTTTGTTTTATTTTATTTATAGATAGATAAATAGATAAAAACAAACTTCAGAGGATATGGAGTTGAAGGAAGAAAACAGCATTCTCTTTGAGAAAGAACATGATTATATAACTAATACTATCAAGTTCAGTGAGATAACAATAATGGGATTAAAAAACCAATATAATAAATATAATTAAAAAGAGGTTTAGAAAGAATTACTGTAAATTAAGAATATTGTATTTTACTGTCAAATCAAGTGTTTTATATGAGAAACAATTGTGGAATCAAAAGCCACTTTTACATATAAATCAATTACTTATTAAATTAGGCTAATAATTAAAAATAAATTACTTAAGTTAAGAGCGCTCGTCTCATCCAGAAGGATCCCAGTTTTTTTAGTTGTATATAGAAAGGGATTATTTTCCCCACCACTGAGAAGCTGCGACCTTTACATTGCTTTAGTGATGTAACAGTGATTCACTTTCAGCAATGCTCCACATGTTTTGAAAGCAGAAAAAAACCGTCCATTTTCACTACAGTTGGAATTTGATTAGCAATGTTGAGCTTAGCTATAACACAGCAGTTACTACAGCATTATAATTCTGATAAGTGCCCTTGTATCCTTAATTATGGGTGGAGGGGGGCGGGGAGAGGAGGACAGTCCTTGGAACCTTGTACACCCCAAATACAGCACCTATAATAACAGAGTGGTGCCCCTGTGCAGTAGGATATTGTTTTTTGCTGACTTGGAAGGAAAGGTGCCATATCCTGAGACACAAATGCCACTTCCTACAACATCCTCTGTGTGTATGCTTCCTTGTATTGAGATTTGAGGAGACTCCAGCATCAGGGAAGAGAGATTTCTTATCTTTGATCTGGCCAGTTTATTGTACATTTAAATCTCAGATTCATTTGAAATTGCTCCTTTAAAATGACACCTATATACTTGAATTGCATTGAGTTCATTCACAGCTTTGCAATAAGCCCTGCGTTAGTGTCAAAGTATTGCTGCAGTGACCCTAACAGTGCCTAAATCACAGTTGCCCATCCAGCCCATCTCTGCTTGCACTCCAGGAAAGGGAGCATAGTGTGTCAGGGCTACCCGACTTTTGTATGCGCTCCAAGATGGGGGTGGAGCTGCATCACTGGGTGGAGCTACATCACTAAACCAAGGTTCCACCCCATTCCTTGCCTACTCCACACCCACTTTCATGTGAGGGGGAGAGGAAGGAGAGTAGATGCTCCACAAAGGTTGCGTTCCCCTTCCACAAGGAATCTGTGTGTGTATGTGTGTGAATCTAAATGATAACCTTGTTCCTCATTTTACTTCTGCACCACCCCAGAACCTGGTCACGATTCAGACAATTGAAAAGGAGAAACTGAAAATGGATGCCAAAAAAAGTAGTTGTGCAGAAAGTCACAGGTTGAGGTTAATTATTTCACTATAAATAACATTGTATAATAACCTCGGTTCCATTATTGTGATTTATATCAAAATTGCTGAGTGCTGAAAGGGAGAAAACAGAAAGCTTGCTTTTTTTTTTCTTATTGGACTAAGGCAAATTTGATTCTGCACTGAGGGATGTCCTTTCTTAATAAGCTACAGATGAAAGGAATATCCCGTACAAAGCTTTCTACATTTATTCTCTTCCACTTGAATGAACAGAATGAACGCGCACACATCTGGGGGTTTCCAAGATTTATTTACATAACATATATGAAACTTTAATGAGAGTTGTTCTCTAGTAGTCTCTGCACATAACTGAGCAAAAGTGTTAGAAATGGAGTGTGCACGTACGTGTGTGTGTAAACCTAAACTGCAATAGTCAAAGTGCCAAATCTGTGCTCTTTTGGGCACATTTTCAGTGTTGCATAGGTTTTTAGTGCATGACTCTACATGGGTTTTTTTGTTTTTTTTTAAATCTCACTGCTAAATCCCCATGCAACATATCAAAAATGTACCCTTCATCCTTTGGTTAAAGTATGTATTAAATAGTGTTAATAATCTTTAACTAAATAATGCTTCCTGATAGGTGGAAAGGAGTTTTGATTCTCTGGATAATTTCATCATGTGATATTTTACGGGGAGTATTCGAGAATAATGGATTTATGTAGGGAAACATTGGCACAACTTTGTTTAACTGAGCAATTTATAAGTAAAATTTATCATACGCTGTTTACTGGATAATAACGCAAAGGCTCCTTTAACTAAAGGTCATTAATTTTATCTTTATAAACTTGCCAATTGAGTTCTTATGTGCTTCTTGTTACACCTCCTGGTGAAGGTTAATCATTGATAAACAGGCTGCTGTCCTGTCTCTGAATTAACCTTCTTTTATGCTGGTATGCAAGTTTGCAGGTGTTGAAATTGTAATCGCAAAACAAGTTGTTTGGATCCCTTTGACATTCTTTTAATATCTTCCAATGTGTTTAAAATAGTTCAAGATTGCAAAAGAGTATATGTGCCTAGCAAGGGTTGTACTTTGTTTAGCTACTGTCTTGTAAAAAAAAACTATGAAATTCATGGTATAACTTAGTTTTATTTAAAAGCAGGTGACATTTTTTACATTGTATCAATAAATGGCCAGGTGGAGGGAACGTAGGATTAATTGTATCCTGTGTCTTTTATAAAACCTATCTTTGTAGGAACTAAGTAGCACTATGAGTTATTTCATTGTTCAGCCTCCTGTGGAGACCTGGGTTCAAATTATGGGTAGTTAACAAATAAGAATGAGGTTACTATCATTCTAGTTCTTAACAGAGATTTATCTAAACCATACAGGTTGGCACAATCGATGTCTCTGCTTCAGGGAAGTTTAAAACTAAGAAGATGAGTCAGAATTGAGGTTGATTGGTAGAGTTATAGGAGAAACTTGTGCACTACTCCTGCCAACACTATTCCTGGATCTTGCCATTACTATTAGTACATCTATTTATGAACATTAAATTCACTCATTAAAATTTTTTAAAACATCCTTATTCAGGGGCGTCCACAAGGGGAGGCAAGCAGGGGCCTGGGCCCCCCCAATAATCAGCAGGGACACAGAACTCCTCCACCCCCAGGGACACAGTGGGGGAGAGCGAGTGAGCTCTTCCGGCCCTGGGGCCGTGGTGTGGGCACAGAAAGTGCCCCTCCAAAAGCAGTCAAATTTGTATTCCTGCGTATGCCTTATTGGTTGGTGTCCTATTGATGTCCTTATCTTTTTGGATCTGCCTAGCAAAATATGAGCGTCAGTTATAATTTTTTTAAAGTGGATACGAAGAAGGACTTATTCTTATTTCTTGTCTTTTCCTTCACACAGATGAATGGTTCCCTGGTGTTTAGAGAGAACTTTCAATGGCTCTGTCATCTCAGCTAAGATGTAACACCCTCAGTATAACAGACAAAAGGCACATTCTTCAGATGAGTGTCGTGTTAGGAAGCAAAATTAAAGAACACTCTCTCCTTTCTTTCTTCCTTCAGTAAATAAATTACTCTGTACTATTTTCCATCCCCTTGCCCCTTTCCCTTCCCCCTTCTCTTTAACATGAAAGCACCTTTAAAGCTGGAGCTTTTAAAGGTGTGGGTAAAGAATGATGAATTTTGAAGAATAATACCATATTATTATACAGTAACTCCCCACTTAACGTCCTCTCGCTTAACTTTTTCGCTCTTACGTCCCTGCTCAATTACAGAACATGCTCCATTTAAAGTTGTGCAATGCTCCGCTATTACGTTGTTTGGCTGCCTGCTTTGTCCACAGCTGGCAGCTCCCCTACGCCGCTCCTCCTGCCGCGCCTCCCGCCCACCGGCAGACCCTGCGGATCAGCGCCTTCCACCTCCTCCTGCCTGCCTGCGGCAGTCAGCTGGTTTGCGGCGTTTAGGAGGGAGGGGGGAGAAGCGAGGACTCGGCATGCAGGTTCCCCCCCTCCTCTGCCTCCTGCCCCGCGACAGTCAGCTGGTTTGCAGTGTTCAGGAGGCAGGGGAGGGAGAGGGAACCTGCGCACCAAGTCCTTGCTCCTCCTCCCTCCCTCCTGCCTCCTAAACGCCACAAGCCAGCTGATTGCCGCGGGCAGGAGGGAGGGGGGAGGAGAGAGGACGCGATTTGCAAAATAAAGGGGGAGGAGGTTTGGGGGGAGAAGAGGCGGGTCAAGGGTGGGGGCTTGGGGAAAGGGGTGGAGTGGGCAGGCTGAGGGTTGAGCCCCCTGCCCCTGGTGCTTGCAGAGTAGGGGAAGCTGCCGCTGCTGCTGCGCAACATGCTTCTCCTAGCCTACAGTACCTTCAGCCTCCTTGCCTGCCTCATTGTCTCCAGTGCCAGTGGGTGGTACCTGTGTGAGGTAAGGTGGGGGAACCTCCCAACTATAGTACTGTACTGTATGGCAACAAAATATTTCTCTGGAACCTAACCCCCCCATTTACATTCATTCTTGTGGGGAAATTGGATTTGCTTAACATCATTTCACTTAAAGTCGCATTTTTCAGGAACATAACTACAACGTTAAATGAAGAGTTACTGTACCATATTGGTTCTGTGGATGCTTGGAGTGTTTGATTCCTCACAATCTCACTGCAAAAGCATAAATTTTAATATTAGAAAGGGCAAAACAAGCCAGTTGTTCCTGTCTCCTTCAGTTTTACTGTTTTTAGTTCCTCCTGGCTTCCCAATTCAGAAAGATAGAACATTTAGCGAACCTTGTTTTGTGTAAAAATTGATAGTTATTTAATGCCTGCAACAGTATGGCAGCATCGTGCCCCCATTTAGTTGCATGCATAAGGAATGTTGCTATTTTAAAGTTGCTTCAGTTTCCATTAGAATTCCAAGAAGAGCGCAGAAGGTTTCAGCTCTGAGCTCTTCCTGCAGTTTGGCAGTGACTGTATTGGCACCAAGACAACAAACAGTCCTGCTCTGGAGGACATTAACAAATTCATTTTGACAACTCTGGCACTATTGGCTACATGCCTTCTGAATTCAGTACGGGTAGGAACTTCTTAAACCACTAACATGGAAATATGTCAGATGCCACTTTAATCTGCCATTGCTTTCTCTAATTGCAGCTCAGTGGAGAGGTGCAACTCAAAATGCATTGTTCCAATTTTAGGATCCTGTATTTTTTTAAGCTCTAGAGAAATATTTTAAAAGGTGACAGGTCTTTGTAGCCACACTGAGCTCCTTTTAAGAGGGGTTCCCTCAATATGAAGAATTGTAAAACTAGAAAGAAACTTCTAGAGAAGCATCCATAAAACTAAATGGAGGATTTTGTTTAGTGAACTCACACTTTTCTTGGGCTTTGAAATCCCAGACACCTAATTAGATGAGGTAGCTGGGTCTCCTGTAATAATTGTCAAGGGTTAGAGCAGCTCAATGTAGCATGCTTTAAATAATTAACAGTAGAAATCCTAGTTGATGCTGGCACTCTCTAAATATCTGGATTAGTAGGTAGATCACCTTGTTCTTGATTGGTGTATGGCACAGTGGGTTATTGTACTAGTTTTCACCTCGAGTTCAAATGCACGTTGAGTCCCCAAATTAAATTGGTTGTAGTAGTCTCTCATCCTAACCTCTGTTTGTGTTAGAAAACAAATGATTGGCAGCGTTTGCTCAGTAGGAAGTGGAATAGTGGAAATGCTGTGGGTCAGGACTGACATGTGCATAGCACAACTATAAGTGGGAGTTTGGGCAGCACCAGACCATGGCTACATCTGAAACTAGTATTAAAATACTAATCTCCCAGTCACCTGGACTACCACATAGCCTTTGGGGTTCACCAATCCCAACCTTGTAATTATAGTGTTTCCTTTCTGTTTAAGATGCAGGGAAATGAGGCAACTATAGAAGGGGGCAGGAGAATCTTCAGACACAAGGTCTTACAATAAATATTCATTTTTTTTCAGTCCAAAGGGGTTGTGATGCAGAGCTGCTTAGTAGTTTAGTTAAGACCAAGAGAAATATATTCTCCTTTTTGACTTACACTTTTAAAACTTTTTACTTTAAACTACTCTTTGCTTTTTATTCCCACTGCTAATGAAGAGGAATATTGAGGTGGTGTATTTGATCCCAATTAAAGAGCCTTTGTTTCACTTAGAACCTCCCAAAACAGAGAGCTAAAATAATATATATCAGTTCTAATCCATAACCATTGATCCTAGCATATGTGAATCACTTACTACATGTAAGAATGACTAGGAACTAGTGCTTAAATCAATGTTAATAAGAGTTTAAAGGATTGCTTTTACATCCTCAAATATCTTAAACAACTGCATAACTACTGGCAAAAAAATTATTTTTACAGTAAATGGGTGAATACAATTTTGCTCTCAGGAAGAAACATAAGCCATTAGGACCCCCTCTTGTTTTTAAAGGCAGTGTGTATTTAAGCTCCAAGTATCTCAGTGGAGTGGGGTTGGGGGGTTGGTTATGGATAGAGACAGATTAAAATGAGAAACATTTTCATTACAAAAATAAGTTTCCTTTTTGTCAGCTTTCTAAAGAGATTACTGAAGACTTTTTCCTTGTTTTTCCTTCCTTCTCATAAACACTCATCCCTAAGTTTGATTTTTCCCTCCAGTACTTAACCATTAACACATTACTAATTGACAACTCCCTTTGTCACAAAACAGGGAAGAATTTCATCTCCTAAGTCTCAGCCCAGGGCTACACTAGGGGAGGGGGTCGATCTACGATACGCAGCTTCAGCTACGTGAATAACGTAGCTGAAGTTGGCGTATCGTAATCGACTTACCTGGCCATGAGGACGGCGGCGAGTCGATCGCTGCCGCTCCCCCGTCGACTCCGCTTCCACCTTTCGATGAGGTGGATTTCCAGAGCCGACGGGGAGCGCTTTCGGGGATCAATTAATCGCGTCTAAACGAGATGCGAAAAATCGATCCCCGAAAGATCGATTGCTACCCGGCGGGTAGTGAAGACCAGCCCAGTGGGCATTTTCTCCCAAACTTTCATTCTGTCTATTCTCTGAAGATCCCAAAGTACTTCCCAAAGGTAGGTAAGTATGATTAACTTCATGTTGCAGATGGAGAAACAAAGGCATTAATAGATTGTGAGACACATCACAGTGATCAGTGGCTGAACTAGTAATTGAGCCCTAGACCTCCAGTTCACTGTTTTGACTACAAGACTGTGCTGCTTCCCTATGTATTAATTTAGCAAAATGAGTCTTCAAAATGTGTTTAAAAGTAAAATTGCAGTCTAACCAATTATTATAAAGTCTGTTCAACAATCAGCATAGCATAACATTTCAGTACCAATATAAAAACAAATCTCTCTAACATAAAACATTAACATTCAATCACTATAGTATCTGGATGTGCTTTACATAATTTAGATGAGCAGTAACGTTTCACAAATATAGAGCTCGATCCTTTGCCCACTGAAGTTAATGATAGAGCTCCCATTGTCTTCAGTGGGGCATGATCAGACACATACGCAGTTCCAACAAAACAAACAAACAAAATAACATTGGATTTTTTCCTGAACTGATCACTTGATGATTACCTGTTCTGTTCATTCCTTCTGAAGCACCTGGCATTGGCCACTGTCAGAAGACAGGATACTGGGCTAGATGGACCTTTGGCCTGACCCAGTATGGCCGTTCTTACGATTCTTCAGTCCTTCCGCAGACAAAACTGCCATTGAAATCAGAGAGTTTTACTAAAGTAAGGGCTACAAGGTCAGGCCTGCTGTCAGTATTTCTTGCAAAGAAAGAGATAAATGATAACTGGCAAAATATGACACTCTTTCTTCTGTCCATATTTTTCTGTATTTTATTTGGATCAATAGATCAAATCAAAATATAAAACTTCCCTGTGCTTACATGCCAGATTTGTTCAGGAAGGGATCACTTTTATAAATGTGGGAATTGGTATGTCCCCCTGCGCATTCATTTCTCTGCTGAGCCTACCAACAATGGTGTTAAATTTTGTGACATCTCTCTGTAGGACTGAGATCTCCAGCCTTATTTTGCACAGCTGGCAAAAGGTCATTAGATGACTCCAGCTGTCAGCTATCATTGACATGAGCCAAATTCAAACCACTGCTGTAGAAGGGAAAGTTACTGTATTACCAATCCCTTGAGACATCCAGTCTCTTTGGAAGGCTGATGCTGAGTTTATTGACTTTTTTTAGTACTACATTAAAGGTGTTGTACAAATCTACTGAATAGTATTAAGTAATGTTAGGTCCCCAAAGAATCAGGGAAGAGTAATATACACAGAAAAGTCTATTGCATCTTTTACAGCAATAGACTCAGAAAGCTTATGGTTCTGAAATTACATCTGATTTGGAGAGCAACAGCATTTGTGTTTGGCAATGAAGCTCACATTTCTTGTGTTTGTCCCAAGCTTGCATAATACGATGAGTTCCCTGCATTAATGGGCATATGCTATTTAATGTGTCGTTTATATGGAAGTCTCTCTCTCTTGAATGCTGAATAATACTCAATGTAAACAGTTTCTAAACCTGATTGAGGTTAGAAGGGACCAATGTGTATTCCAGAATTTTTAGGGAGAAATAAGTTTTTGGGGTTTCTTTGGTTGCCAATCCAGTGAAAGATAGCACTTTTCTGTTTCCTTTTACAATCTTTTTCTCTCACTGCGCATTGGATTTCTTGCATATATCTCCATTTCTGACCATTTTACCCCAATGGATAAAAGCTATTTCTAGGTGTCTTCTCTTTTTAATAGAGGGTGGTTTTGGGGAGAATAGAAGAAGAGAGGAAAGGGGGGTGGGACACTTGTTCTCTTTCCCGACCCTTCCAAAAAGTTTGAGATTTCTCCCCTTTCCTTACTGCTTCAGGACAGCATCAAAATGCTGTTCATAGATTCCAAGGCCACAAGGGACCATTATGATTGTCTACTCTGACCTCCTGTCTCACATAGGCCATAGAACGTCTCCAAAATAATTCCTAGAGCAGATCTGTTAGACAAACATCCACTCTTGATTTAAAAATTCAGTGACCGAGAATCCACCACTGTCCTTAGTAAATTGTACCAATAGTTAATTACTCTCCCTGTTAAAAATGTACACCTTATTTCCAGTCTGAATTTGGCTAGCTTCAGCTTCCAGCCATTGGATCGTGTTATTACTTTTTCTGCTAGATTGAATAGCCCATCATTAAATACTTGTTCCCCATGTAGGTACTTACAGACTGGTCACCTTCTCTTTGTTAGACCCAAGGAGCTCAATCTATTTAGCTTATCACTGTTTTCTAATCCTTGAATTATTCTCATGGCTGTTCTCTGAACCCTCTCCAATTTATCAACATCCTTCTAGAAGTTGGGACACCAGAACTGGACACAGTATTCCAGCAGTTGTCTGTTGCTGATGCATTGCCATATTTGACTCTGAGTCCCCCACTCTACGGCATCTGTTAATAATTGTAGGCAGAAGGGATTGTAAGCTTCTCCATAGTACCGTACCCAATTTAAACCACTGTGTAGTGTACAGAATTTCTGATATAGCAGGATATTCCAGTAGCCTACCAGAGCCTTCAAAACAACCATTGCTCAAAGGTGGTTGGTTTGGTTTATTAATTTGCTTCAGGTGCAGATCTACAAACCCCAGGCCTCTAAACATACACTTCAGTAGTAATCAGTAAATGATTGGAGTTTGATATGCAGCTGATAAAATGGTGTTTATGGTAATTATAATTACAGCAGCTGAGAGAGGATAAAATTGGAATAATTCCAGTGCCTGAATCAGTCATGGATACAATTTTGTCACAGTAAAATTAAGCAAATGATCACACCAGGAATGGCTGAAAAAGTCACAGAGATCTGTTAAAGTCACAGAATCCGTGACCTCCGTGATCAGATCATATCCTTAGTCATAGGTCCTAAAGAGGAAAAATGCATGATGGCCATGAAAGAGTAAGTCTCAGTTATGTAGGAGGTCCAGCGTGTACAAGAGCCCTGAAATTCTGTTGGTGGCTTTAGCAATAATATTGGTAATTGTACAGTGATTACAGTAAGTGAATCAAAACCATAGGATAATTAGTGAAGTTTATAACTTGGCATTTGTAAATATTCCTATAAAATGCAAATAAACTTAATATATATTAGGTCATCCTGGAAATGTTCTACTTACCCACTTGCTCAAAGCCAGAAACTTTTTTTTTTTTTTTTTTGATGAGCAAGTCATTTGTTGTTTTGTAATTATTCATTATGTTGGATGGCAGGCACTTAGGGCCTGATCAATTGCACCTTACTGGGAAATTGCAGATCACAATGTTGCCAAAACCTTAAACAGACACACTTAAAATAACTAGTATTGCTACTAATACAAACATAATTATGGAGGCCCCAAGAAGTTTACTGAGACTTCATAACTGTCAATTCAAATGGGCAATATGAGTCAAAGGAAAGGAACTAATGACGGGGAATGATTGCGTATCATTATGTAAGATGCTGTTGCGGTTAATCCATAGCTATTTCTATTAATATGATTAGCTAGAAAAAAGATGCATAATAAATAATATAATGTATAACAAATTAATTAACATGATGAATTCATGCTGTGGTAAAACACTCTTGAAAGTGGAAATGGGCATATTTCGAGGAACCTGTCAGTGCCTCAGTGGTTTGGGGGTTTTTTTGGTAGCATATATCAAAACGAAACAATTTTCAAAGCCCTTTTCTCAACAGCCTGTTGATGTTCTTGATGCAATAAACAAAATAACCTCAGTTTATACCATGAGTACATTGGTAGTTTATGTTAACAAATGTATAATGACAACAGCAAAGGATGAGTTAAGCCAACTTTAATTCAGTAGCAAGTTATCAAGGCTAGCTTTTTCTCATGAAAAGACTAGAACTGAGTTACATATTCTCATTCACTGGTCAAAAGACACAACAGGTGAACCTCAGAGAGTTTGGACTTTGCATTTGGATAAACATCCAAAAATTCAAGTGTATCCAAATTACTTGAATCTGTGGAAAAACTGCTGGAAATCTTGTGTGAATAGGCTTTTTTTTCATTAAATTTTATCACTTCTATATCATGCTGTGGCAAAAAAAAACCCAGCTTTTTTTTTAAAGTAATATCTGAATGTTTTAGCATCTTTGTAAAAATGGTTTGTTTCAGAAAATGATCAAAGATGACAGTTATCTCTTCCAACCCACCCCCAAAATCTAGTTCAATCGCTAATTACAAGAGTTTGGCTTTGGTTTGTTGTTGCTTTCATTTTTTCCCTTCCTTGTTTGTTAGTTAGCTGTCTTTAACACAAAACAAATTCATCAGTGGACAATCTTATTAAAGATATTTTAGTTAGCATCTTCATTTGGGAGTTGACTTAATTCTGTCAACATACAAATACATTACCCATAGGTATTTAGAGTATATTATCTTTACTTAGATTAATTATTTCTGTTCTGTCCTTGAGACATTTCATGGAAATTTATGGGGTAGGGGAAGCCAGTTGAAAGTATCATTAACATTCATAACCAGAGTTTGAACTGCTAAGATGAATGATAGCAAAAAATAGAAGGTCTCCATAGTCCTGGACTGCTGTTCTCACAGATAGGAGAAAATATGTGTTCGTTTTTCAGCTAATATATGAACTAGCATCAAAGGTGACAGCCTGTGGTAAACAATGGTAGCTGTTGACAGTAGGAAAGACTGATGTAAAGTGGTATTCCTCATTAAGAGTCATTGCTTATGTGAGAAGATTGCTAAGTAGAGAGGAGCTTCAAATGTAAGGATATCTCTAGACTGCAATTAAAAACCCACAGCTGGCCTGTGTCAGCTGACTCGAGTTTGTGGGGCTTGGGCTGAGAGGCTGTTTAATTGCAGTGTCTACACGGCTGCACTGCATTTAAACAGTCCCCTAGCCTGAGAGCCTGAGTCAGCTCACATGGGCGAGCTGCGGGTTTTTGATTACAGTCTACACATATCCTAAAAGGCCAGGACCCCTGAAATCAAGGGATGCTTCACTTTAAATATTCCCCGGGTTTCCCTTATACACTTTAGTGTTTATTGAACTCCATTAGAACTCGTAGTTCTGGAAGCTAAACTACCCAGAGATCTGCTGAGTTACCATCATTATTTTTTTCTCTGATGATTTAACAGTTTTGGGAATTAGAAAGAGATGAGGTTTTTTGCAATATTGTTTGCAGACATCCCAAGGAAGAGATTGCTGTAAACTACCCATTATGTCCACAGCATCATGACATATTTTAATTTTTTTACGATTCTTTTTGGTTTTTGTTTCTCCCCTAGCCCTAGAAGTATTACAGCTCTGGGTCACTGTAGTTTTTGACATTAATATTATCAGACCGAAGAGCCGGAAGTCCTAATATGTTGTCCTTCTGTGAATCAGACCATAAACTGATATTGCTACCAGGATGTATTATTTTAGGAGTATCTCCAGTGCCATTTTTTTCCTAAATATTGCTACAGCAGTGTTAGAGGAAGTCATTCTTAGTATTCTTTTCTGCTTTCTACTGTTCGTTGGGTTACTTTTCTTCAGGTTCATCCATGGTTTTCAGATTTGTAAACTATGAAGTGTCATCTCTGCAACATTCTAATACAGGAGGTGGTCACCAGGAGATGTTGTTGAAATCAAAGCACCTGATCCTTAGTCCTTTTTTAATCTAACACCCTGGGGGTTACTTGGAAGGGGGATTTAATTTCTTTAACCCATTAGCTAGGATAATTAAGTTTTTTTTCAATTTTTGCTTATGTAGATTGGGGGAAACACAACCTAAACTCAAACCCAAGCCTAAGACATAATGTTGTTCCTGACTGAGAAATCTCAAATGAAAGGGCATCACAGACTTTTAAGTCAGTTACTTCTCAGCAAAGTCTTTGGTATAAGCATTTGCATGTGCTGAGGTAAAATCTGTGGAACTGGTTTTGAAGCATGTACTGGCAAATATAGCAAATCCCTGCACATTTCTTATAAAGAGGTAAGGACAAAGAACCTCATAATTATTACTTGCATATTTTTTTTAAGCACCTACCTTCTAGGAAAAGGGTGTCTCATCATTCAATCTGCTATCCATTACTGTTACCAGTTGTTTAGCTGTATCCTCTCACTTGGAGAGTGTTGAGAGGAGGACAGTGAAGGGGACAAAGGAGTTACCAGTGTTGTCTAAGCTGAATTCTTGTCTACATTATTATAAGTTGAGCTGATTTTCTGCAGGGAGGTGATTGTGGTTGTTTTAGCTTTTTATCTGTCAGTATGGTATTATAGTAAATCTCTTAGCGCAATCGCCTCATTGAAGTAAAGCCTTGTTTTAATTAAGGGAATTGGGCTACCAGCTGTTAATTACAATTTTTTTTCTTTGTAGTAGCTTGCTCACATTGCGTGTGTGTGTGTGTGTGTGTGTGTGTGTGTCTGATTGACTGACACACACACACAGCTAGAAACTTCAAATAACTTGCCCCTTTTTGTTCCAAGTGCAAGGCTTAGGACGTTGACTTTGCCTTCACTAATATCAACACATAGCACGGTATATATTTTAATTTATAACAAAAACAAAAATAAGACAACAAAACACTACACTGCACACACAATTTTCCCTCTGGGGAAACGATGACAGAGAGAGAACAAACCACACATGACAAGTGTTAGTTGCATTACCGGAATGGTCTCAGATACCACCATGATGAGGGCAGTAGAAAAACCTTTATAGAATAGTGTAATTTTCTATTGGATTGTTAAAAGCATCCTTCATCTAGTGGCTCTTAAAAGGGACTGATTTGGTGCATTTTGCCACTTACACCTTTAACACTTGATATTTATGCAAAAGGAACAAAACCTTTCATTTAACCAACTAAATGACTGATTCAAAAAGAATTTTTTCTATGCCTTCCCTGCAGGATTTCTGAACTTTGATTTATTTTTTTCTCACTTTCTCCCCATTCCTTCTACCACCTGGTGAGCTGCTTCCCAGCAGCCATTTGCTGCTAGATTGCTAGGCTCACTAACGAGGGATTTTTCTAAATGACTATCTCCTGGCACTTAGCCTCCATCAGCATGAGACTGCTTCGAGTCCCAATGGGTGGGTGGTAAAATGATCTCTTCTAAAGAACTTCTTGATTATTTTTGTAGTGATTTTGCAATTATCTGTAACAGGTGGTCTTTGAGGCTTTTACCTATATGAATTTTTTACTATACCCAAGTTACTTTGGCTCAGGTCCTGCCCCGGGTTAGGGCACAGCTTTGCATCCATCTGCCAGCACAAAGTTGTCTTAAAGCCAGTATAAGAGGCCACTGTAGGATTCCTCCTGCATAGCAGGAAATCTCAAATAGCATGGAGCTACTATAACAGCTCTCCCCCACCATTCCTCCCACTGCCTGGTACATATGTATGAACAGAGAGAGAGCAGGTCTCTTATACTCTGTCAGTTTCTGGCTGTGAGAATGCTCACTTGGTCCATTGGTTCCTGACACAAATTTATGCTGAGGACTGGACTGCTGCCAGAATTGCCCCAATATTAGTTGAGACATCCTGTGATGTGCTAAGCACTCCTCAGCCACAGCCCAGAATTTAGGCATTAATGATACCACAGTGATGAGGGCCGCATAAGAACTAGAGTAGAATAGAGTGTGGAGTGGTTTTCTCAATGTTAACACTTGGTTTTAAGAACTTGGAAACCAGAGCTGAAATTGTGGTTCCATGGAAGTCAATAGGAGTTTTACCATTGACTTCAGTGGGGCCAGGATTTCACTCCAGGTGTCAAAAGATTAAAGCCAAAATTTCAAACTTGACTACTTAAAATTAGGCTCTTGTGATCTGTTTTCAGAGGTTCTAAGTGTACTGGAAATTCCCATTAAAGTCATTGGAAGCTGTTCGTGCTCAGCACCGCTGAAAATCAAGTCACTTTTATTTCTGCATCCAAGTATAGATTTGGGTCCCTAGCTTTACCCACCATGGTGTGAAAAATATCTCCAATGTTAAATTTCTATAACTGTATTCCTCCAAATATACACTGGACCCTTGCTAGAACACGGGGTTTGGGATCCATGCGCGGTACCGCGTTAACATGGGACCGTGTTATAGCAGGGGGGCGTGTTACCATGGATTCCAATAAAAATGATTCAATTTGAGATCCATGCGCGGTAGCGCTCTGAATTCGTGCTATGTAGACACGTGTTCTAGTAAGGGTCTCCTGTGTTTGCGTGGGTTTTTTAAAAACTGGGCAGGCTTTATTAAAGGTACTGTTGGTGCCGATCATGGTAATTTGGGATATAATATTATACCACAAATTTCAAACTGTACACCTCTGTTGTCTTCAAACAGAGTTAATTTAAAACCCAATCAAGGGTCTCCATTTCATAGTTAATCAGGGAAAGGTTTTGTGTCAGGTTGGACCTTTGAAATTAAATTTAAAAAATGAACTTAAAATAAATAAATATGACCTATTCCTCAGATTGCTAGTGCATTAATTTTAGGGCCCAATCCCATGTGTTTCTAAATGCACTCATCTCACACTGATGTCAGCAAGAGTCAAAGGCTTTCGGTGCTTTACCTGATCAGATGCTTAATATATTTTTAGCTGCACTTACTTCATTTATACCTACACATATTAGTATTGGACTTATCATGGTGCTTCTCTTGCACTATGTTAATTAAGACATTGGTGACCATATTCTCAAAAACGAATGATGGTGGGTCAGATGTTTTTTTTCCTTATTCACAAGTGAAGTACAAATTGCTAAATTTAGCTCGGTGTTTGATACCTGAATTGTGGTAGTTATTAATTTTGATTTGTTGCAAATCAAGAAATGTTTTTCAATATCTGAAGAGTGGAAAACGTTGGAATAAAATTCATTTTAAAGGCATTCTTTTGATACTAACTTACTGTTAAATATGCGTTACTTATCACACTATTTTCCTGAAAGGAAAGACTATTCAGTCTTGATATTTATTCATTTATTTATTTATATATTTATTGGTAATAGTTCTGCTTTAAGATTCTTTTTCATTTGAACTATAGCAGGTGACAGTCCTGAGACAAGTTTATCCATTATCTGTTTTTGATCAAGCACACAGGTGCTTGGGAAGAACAGATATCTCTGGCATGTAGTAAGTGATCTTGAAACAGGTTGTGTGAGACATTTTTATAATCACTGGAGGCTTTGTAGGAATAATTAGTTTGGTGTGGCTTCAGTTTGTTTTCAAATACAATGAATTAATATTTCTTGTTAGATGCAAGACCACATTACCTGTGGGAAAGGTTTCTAGTTGAGAAGCCAAACCAATCATTTTTTAATTGAATTTTTATTCTTATTGCCATGGTTAAGGGAGTCAGCAAAATTATATAAACATTTTTTAGATAAACTCATAGTTAAAGAAATATGCATTAGACATCTTCAGATGGGATTATTTTTGGTGGTTTTGTCTACTGCAGTAATCTGCAATCTTTACTATAAAAATGCTCTAACTTTTTTTATAACATCATCTTGATATCTAATCCTTTATTTTTGACTTCTTTAAAAAAAAAAAAATTCAGGTACTACACCTTCCCATTTTTCCCTTGACAATTTTTGTGAGTTTACAATCAGATTTTCCTATTTTTAAAAAAATCTTATCCATTCATGCTGTGTGAGAGAGCCCTACACACACAGACGGAGAAATTGGCTGAGTGATTAAACAGGGGAAACAGCGAAGAGGACTATTCATAAACTGCTGTCACATGAAAGAAACAAACATGTCACAACAAGGAAAAAATTGAAAATAAGGTGATTTTCTGCCCCTTAGTTCACTTTCTATTTTAGTAATGTTAGGTGTTATAATAGTATTGAGAGGATGGGGGGAAATTCAGACAGAAGTATTACTTTTAAATTGACAGTGTCCCTTGAGGTGCATGAACTGGAACATATTTTATAATTACATGAGAATTGTTTTGGTGATTTTGGGGAGGTTTTTTGGTTCGATGCGTCTATCTCAACGTCAGCACCGTTTTTTGAGAGTGACAGAAAATTGTTGTCTACATTCATTCTATCCCGAGTCCTTTTCATATTCCACCAAAAGCTAAAGTATGTAAGCAAAGTCTGTACTCTTGCACGGTTCTGGCGGAATGGAGCAAAGGACACTGCTTGTCACCTTAGAGGTTGAGTTAGATAACCCCAGACTCTTTCCTTCTCAAGGGCTATCTGTGTTTCATATATAACTGAATGACAAGTCTCCTATGCTCTAAGTGAATCTTAACCAAAGGAAATAAGGGCTTTCTACCTATTCCCCATATATAAAAAGTTTTCAAAATAACAACAATAAAAGAACAAAGGCCTGTACAAGAAGTAGGGGGCAGAGTCCTGGGAGCCCCGTGGTGTGCCTCGGGCCCCAGATTGCCTTAAAAAAACAGAACGTATGTAGTGCTGAAATGCGTCCTAGAACAGGGGGGTTTTTTGGTGGCAAAGGTATGCTCTAGACATGCATTATTTAGGGGAGTCTTCAAAGCCTAAGGGACAGCGTAAGAAAAGGTACAGACTGATGCGTGAATAATGGGAGTTCTAGAGAAGCCAGGGTGGAGAGTGAAAAAATTATCAAAAAAACAGACTTAGCTAAGTTGCCTTCTTCATTGAGGATGGTGACTATGCAAGGTTTTAAGTTTTAAAACAAAGCCATCTCTGGAATGCAAGTTTCTTTAAAAATGAATATTTGGGGTTTCTTTAACACTTGGATGACTCAGAAATGGCGCAGAAGACTTTCTGAAAGTATTGTTTGATTTGAAGTCTTTTGTGCTTATTTTTTATGCTTTTCTTAAGTGATAGGGGTCCTGATTCTCATTTACACTAAAACCGTTTTGCACTGCTCCAACTGAATAAAGGGTCCTTAAGGTCAGCATAAGATACATTTACAACCACTCCAAAGCTTCTTTACACTGCCAGAGCAGCACAAAGTGTTGTATATAATAAGAGTGCTTTCTCAACAATATAGCACCATTTGCTGCCGGGCTATAATTTTGAGAGAGAAAGGTTGTTTTTAATCTTTCTTCCACCCCATAAATTAGTCATATGTAAGTTTATCTCATAATGTAAGGAGATTTGATTGAAGCCTTGTCAGTGTTTTCTTCAGAAGATTTTTATTTATTTGTCTTTTTGGTATACTATAGCTGCAACAGACTTACACTCTATTATTATTAAAGTATAGTAGCAATGGTTAATACACTGTCACTAGCACAAGTGGATCTCTCCCAGCTCTGATAAAACAGAGACCAGTAGTACCCTTTTATAAACATTCACCAGTAAAAGCTGTCAGAGTCTAAAATTAGATGTGAAATACCATTGCTAGACATTCTTCCCTCTGTGGGGCTTGCCCTTTCCAGTTTACCTTAATCTCTCAGATAGAAGCACTTCCTGCTATTGGTCCTATGAATAAACTGATAGACAGTTACTTCAGAGATCTCACCTTAAATTTGTTGCTATTGAATTAGTTGAAAATAGTCTATTTGAAGAAGCGTAAGTAGCTTCACATATCTCAGTGTCTCCTGAATTGATTCCTCACCCCGTTTGTTCATCTTGGGGGGCGGGGGCAGGGGAGTAATCATTATTTTAACACAGATAGTTGGAGTGAAACGCTTTTAAATTCTGAACAGCAAAGTCACCTTGACGTGCTGTTTTTCTTTGTTGTCTATTTATTCAAAGGAGTGTTTAATCTTCACTGATAATGATTTTAAAAACCCCTCTTAAATCAGTCTTCAGACAGTTGTTAGAAAAGCTCATGTTTAGAAAGTGGGAGGGAAATTACTGGCAGCCTGTA
This sequence comes from Chelydra serpentina, assembly GCA_037349315.1. Taxonomy (NCBI): domain Eukaryota; kingdom Metazoa; phylum Chordata; order Testudines; family Chelydridae; genus Chelydra; species Chelydra serpentina. The sequence continues at coordinate 56,351,340 of JBAIAC010000010.1, forward strand.
GTCAAGGGAAAGTAACTGATCTGCCAACAGCAGTCACTTGGTGGAAAGATTTGGAGGGTCAGATCCTCAGTTAGTAGAAATTGGTGTAGCTCCATTGTAGTCAATTGATGACGTTTTTAGGAAGTGTTTCTCCTGAACCTCTCGGTACTGGTCTCTGCCCAAGCAGTTTTATCTCCACTGAAATACTTTAACTCCCGGGAGTTTTTAAAATAAGCATCTTAACAAAACAAAACAAAAACCACCCCAAACAAACAAAAAAACCAAAACCCTTTTGATAGCTTTATAACTTTCTAGTGATTGCTGGTGCATGTTTCATGGGTGATGGCTGTGGTCATGCCAATAGCTAGAAACGTCATTTAAAGATGGGCAAAAACGATGTAAAGTTTTGTCCCTAAATTTCACAAGTGGTATATGATATGAAGTGGAATAGTAAATTAAAGAAAACTTTTGTAAACTTCCCAGAGGTAAACTTCCCAGAAGTTTGCTTTATTTGTTTGTTTCATTTGTGAAATTACTTGTATTTGCTTAGCCCTGATGAAACAAAAATTGGTGGGTTTTTTAAAGTGAGATGCCATGAAGGCTTTGTATTTCACTTTACAGCTAGTGCTCATGATAAAGATAGTTACTAAATACCATGTGTTGGAAAGGATCATATTTCTGTTGGGGCTCATCGGATAGCTGTAAAAATAACTCCTGTTTAGTGTTCAGTTGGTGTCATAGACACGAGGGTGTCTCGCTTTCCTTTGAAAGCAGAAAGATTGAAAACAGGCAGCTGTGTAACGAATGTCATTCTGCTTTTGTTTCTTTTTCGTTTTAATTAGAATAGAAGCTGTAAATGATGCTAAAAAGCTCAGCCATGAAGAATAACTTCTTAAGTTGAATTGTCATTAACTGGAAGGTTTAGGACAAGCAGTTGCTAACTGGAGATCCATTCATAAGAAGGTTTTTTAATCCAAATCTGTTTAAATATTAGAAATGTGGATTAATTACAAACATCATCACCAATAAAATGGAAATTAAAAATCCTTTTAAAAACACTGTGTGCTTGTTAGAACAAACTTGATTGCATTCCTGGTGATTTAAATCTTCTATGTATCAATAGAACAAATACAGCATAGGTAGAAACAGTGCAAACTGCCACACCAACATGTCTCAAATCTAATTTAGTGGGGCACTTCTGGGAGCTAAAATACACCAAAATAATTGTTTTTAGTTCATGCTTTTTGTTGTTTTGGTGCAAGTCTTTGCGTGGAGGTTCTTGTTTAGGATAAGAATGTCTTATGTCAATTTGGCTTAATTCGGTTTTTATTTAAATCAAAATAGGATGGGCGTAATGCTAAGTAAGAGTGTCCACAGGCAGACTTGCACTGAAATAACAAAAGGTGTTACACTAAAATAACATAGTTGGGTTTTAATTATGTTAGTGTGTAGACAAACCACAGGAGTGAGTTTGCATGGAGTTCAGCTTTCAGGTTCATACCCTCCTTTGGCAGTCTCAGAAAGGTAGTTTTTGTGATATGGACACTTGTCTGCTTGGGAGCACACATCCTTAGACTCAGTTCATAAAGATCAATGATTTTCAGCTTGTATGTCAGAGCTCTTATGGGTGGTCTGCAGACAGCCAGCTGGCTCTCTGGTATTGGTACTCCTTGTTTCCAGCAGCTAAATTTCGTTAAAAGACAGCTGAAATACATTAAATACTTACCTGATATTACTTTTACAAGTCAGCAGTGTATGTAGTTACCACTGTAATATGCAGTCAGAATGGAAGGGGAGATAGTCTATGCAATTGAAAGGGAAGTGATCCTCAAGAAAATCTGTTAAGATTTGGTACATACTATGAAAAACTGAGAACCCCTGATATAGACTACTGAGCAGCAATTGGATAATAGTAACATTTGATCTCTACCAACTGAGACTTGATTTGAAGCTGCCACCGAACGCTTAAGAGGTTCTGTCTCCCATTACCAATGTCCTGGCTCATCCAACTTCTCATGAGCATTTTTCCAATACGTTTAACCTGATTTTTTTGGTCAGAAAATTCCGAAGTCAAGGATGGCACTCAATGGTCAGCTTCTACCCTGGTGGGAGTACAATAGCCAAGACTGCCAAATGTGACAAATTTTGCACGACATTCCCACATTTGGTTGCCCTGTCATGCTTTCCCACATCTCAGCAGAATGCCCGTGCATGTGGCTGAGCTGTGGGAAGGCAGCAAGTGTTGGCCAGCAGTTCTGCCTTTCTGCCACATCACATGGGGCAGGTGTGGCATCTGCTGAGCGAGCAGATCCTTGAGTTTCCCTCAGGTTGTTCCCCATACTGGAATACGGCAGGGAAGGAGCAGATGGGAGGAGCTGGCTGCTGCAGTAGTTGAGAGCAGGTGCAACAGCAGAGGCCACACAGCTAGTGAGGGTAGAAGATGAGGGTGCTCAAGACTGGCCCCCATTGCCTACTCCAGAATGCCATGTCAACTCCCCCAACTACTTCCTAGACAACTCCACCTACCTCCCATATAGCACCCCAGCATACTAGCCCCCCACCCACCCCAGCAATCTCAGGAGCCTTCAGACAGAGCCCAGAAACACCAGTACACCAACACCACAACTGCAGCTGTACCTGCCAAGTGTTCTGCAGCTCCATGCCCTACCCATGGCCAGTGCTTGGGGCCAGGTGTGTTCTTCATAAGTTGAAATTTAGGGTTGTATGCCCATCAGCTCATTAAGTGATTTTCATAACATGTCACAGGTGGAGCTGGCCAGAACTTGGCAGTTATGAATAGCACAAAGTTATAGTGGAGGGCTTGATCTTATTCCTTAGTCTGTGAAGACAGTTGACATCGGAAAGGTAAGTAAGCCAAACTGATGCAAAGATATGCTCAAAGCCAGTTTGCAAGAGCTGGGAAAGCTCATAATGCATATGATACACAGCAGCTTAGAACCTTTGAATCCCTTAGTGAGGGGAGCTGGAGGGAAGGGATGGGTGCAACTTATTACTAGAGACCCATGAAATTCTTTTTATTTTTTTTATAATTTTGCATTTTATTTTTTGTGAATTTCTTGTTTCATTTTATCTAAACTCCGCCCCTCCTCCCCCTCCCATGAGAGGGGCCAGGTCCTGAGCGGCACTGCAACCCCATGTGTCACGTCACAATGCCCTTTGCTCAAATTTGGCGTGGCCACCCTCCCATCGTCCTGACAGGGGTGGCCAGGTCAGATCTGAGCAGCACTGTAATCCCATGCACGAAGTTGCAATGCCCAGAGCATGGATCTAGGACCAGCCTGGAGGGGCAGGAGCTGCTGATACTGCAGAGTGAGTATTTCATCACATGTTGTTTTAATCATTGGTTTTGGTTTTATTTCATGTTATTTCACATTTGCAAAAAACACAGGGCTCTGCTTGCCACTAACAACATAAAACGAGCTACGCTATTTGGTGAATTTCAGAATAGGGTCCAACCATATGGTATGTGCAGTAATACACATTCACACTGAAGTGAATGGCTTAATACAAAGCCGCTGCCTTAGAATTTCTGTGCTCTTGTGAGTTGAATCAGCACCATCAGTTTAAGGATGAGATACCCCCAGATTTAGCAGGATCATGGTAGCCACAAAATCCTTGTCCAACAATCCATTACAATGGTACTTTAGCCCATTTGCAGCTTGGAAGAAGATTCGGACCTGACAGTCAATGATAGCAGCAAAATGCCACATCTGAATTTCCCTCCAGGATTATTTGTGCTTCCACAACAGTTGGTGGCTTACTGAGGCCTCCCTGCTGCAGAGTTTTACTGAGGGAAATTCCAAACAATGTCCAGTTTCTGACTAAAAGCTCGGCTTTGTAATGTGTTTGATCCCCAGCTCTGTCCCAAGGCTGCATGGATTTTAGGGGTGATTGTCCCCTCAGCCGTGCTTCCCCTTTTGAGTTGTTTGCAGCAGCTGGTGCCCCTGCAAGCTTAAGGGAGAGAGTTAGGCTGAGAAAACCCAGGGGCAAAAGGAAGGGTGTATGTCTCCTGCTTCAAGCCCTTTTTGAGTGTCTTGTTGGAGAGCTTGGCTGGCTCTGTGAGCAGAATACAGTTCCACTCCTCTGCGCAGTTCAGGCAGGATTGACTCAGCTCCTCCTTCTCCCACTCTCACCCTTCCTCCCGCCCCCAGGAAGAAAATAAGCCAGGCAGGATTGGATAAACTAACTCCCGGGCACCTGGCTTCAGTCCTGGACCCTGTGTAGTCCCCAGAGCTTTCCTAGCCCTGGTCCACACTACAAACTTTGTCGGTATAACTACGTCACTCAGGGATGTGGAAAATTTGCCCTAGCCATCGGCATAAACAGTGCTATGTCAAAGGAGGGCTTCTCTTGTCAACTGCTGCACTACTGACAATGTAGACAAGCCCTTTGGAGATGAGGCTTTCATTTCTGGATGTAGATTGCTATTTCTATTTCTATTTTTATATTTCTGCCAGATGTCTTTTCCTTGGTTTCAGTGCATTATTCATTCATCTTAAGAATTCTTTATGGTTTGTCTTCTGTATTAAAATGTTGTGAGATTGTAACATCCACGATTATTTAATATCCTCCTGTTCTTTCTTACTCCACTGAATAGCATAAGCCATTTTTCAGGCCATTAGCCTTACCTAGTCAAATTACTTTAGATTTGTTTTGTTCCTCTATTCAGTATTTACTGCTGCATTCTTTCCCACCAGGCTATACAGCAACATCCTATTATTCATAGTTAGGTATGTACAGTGCAAAGCAAACAATAGGTTGCATGCTGGCCATTTTGTCACTTCCCACCTATTTCACCACATCAGCCCTTTCACCCACCACAGTCTTGACATTTGTGCTTCTTTAATAATACTCTCTGGTTTGTATTCCCAAACCAATTTGAATTTGTTATAATAGTTTCCTATTCATTTTTTTATCCTTGAAAGTCAGCCAGTTCTAAGGTCAAGTGTAAATACTTTTTCGGAAGTAAGCGTGTGTGTGTGTGTGTGTGTGTGTGTGTGTGTGTGTGTGTGTGTGTGTGTCCGTGTCCCTTACTAGATTATAAATTTTAAAAATGTTCGGTACTCTCTTTCCAAGACCATACAGGGCTGCATTTTTATTTTGTGTTATGATCCTTGTTTAAATACTCACATGATATCATGAAGCCTCCAGTTATCTAACATAATCTAGTCCTTAGTGAGCTATCACTAAATCTTTACCATAAGCTTATCCGTTTCTCCTGCTGCTAGTGTGGCAACAGTATCTGGAATTTTGAGATGTAATTCTAAAAGAATTATTTGTCAGCTTCTGATAGCTCTAATTGCCTACTCGATTTTTTGGGGAACTGCTGAAGCATTAAATTCATTGAAACCAATGACATTGGTCAGCATTATTTGTCACAAGCTTCCTTCTCCTACCTCTCAGTTACCCTGCTTTCCTTGTGTGAATGTCTAGTTCTAGTATATTAAAAATACATATTTTATCTTAATTTGTAATTTATCTTTCTTATTACTGTCTTTCCTGTTTGTGTAATTTATCATATTCCTTTCATAAAGTTTTCAATGACCGTTAGGGTGAGTAAAGGTAGCAGAATCATATTCTTAATAAGGTGTTTGGTCTTATTTTAGTACATATTTTTTAAAACTGTCAGTCAGGTTAGGGACAAACTATTTCACATGCCTTGTGGATGATGCTAGCAATGGCCTTTCTCTATTTTTGCAGTAATAAACTATTAAATTACAGGGAAAAGGCTACAGTTCGACAATTCCCAGACTTGTATCCATATAAAATAAAAGCGCAGAAATAACTTGTGAGTTCTCAAATAGTTCCCCACACTAACAGTACTTCAAATATCTTTCCTCTGTGTTGTCCTAGGTTTTCTACCCCAGCAAAGATGGTACCAAGATCCCAATGTTTATTGTCCACAAGAAGGGAATTAAATTGGACGGTTCTCATCCTGCTTTCTTGTATGGCTATGGGGGTTTCAACATATCTGTTACTCCAAGCTACAGGTAAGCAGGACATTATTGACAGCTACTGTTCCAGCATCTTCCTCTAAAGTATCTGGTGCCGGCCACTGTTAAAGACAGGTTTCTGAGCTAGATGGACCTTGGGTCTAATTCAGTATGACAGTTCTATGGGGGGGGTTTGTGCCTTTGTAAACAGGACAAATTGGCTCATTATCTGGGGGGGGGGGGGGGGGGGGGGGGGAGGGGAGAGAGAATTACAGGATGTGTCCAGTCTGTGTTTTCCTTAAAAACATTTGAAGCTCTTCACTTCCTTTAAACTAATGATGTACCAGCTACTGAAAAAGCTTTTCCTAGTGCTAAGTCCATAAGTGGATGCACATGGTCCCAGAAGCTTGCCAATGGGAACATTCCTTATCATTCAAAAAATAAAATATGATCACTGTAACATCATACAAGTACAAACTAGCCTTTTAATAAAATGTGGCAAGATCTCCTCTGCGTAGGAAGGCAAGAACTGCCAGCACAAGCTACCGGTACAGATTCTCCTTCATCTGATACTGTCTATAGCTTCCTTAAACAATTCTGGTACACTATTTTTAGTTGAGACATTAGCTAATTTCTGGAATCTTTAAAAATATGGAAATGCTGTTCACTTGAATCTGTTATAAATGAATTAATATTAATATAATAAAGAAAATCTCAACCTAGCATGAACTGTCTTATTTTAAAAAAGAGAGAGAGCAAGAGGCCCAGCTAGGAACCCAATATTATTAAGCATACCTCGCAATATTCAATATGTTTATTTTTGCCACACCCCTATGAGACAGGGAACTGCTATCATTCCCATTTTGCAGAGGGAGACAAGTGACTTGCTCGAGATCACACAGGAAGTCTGTGGGAGAGCAGGGAGTCAAACCCCAAATCTCCTGAGTCCCAAACTAGCACTCTTAACTATTGGAGTATGGACTCACTTCCTCAGTGGTTACCTCATTGCACTCAATGTGCTATGGGCTTAAAATAAATTATGTGTTTAAGCACTGTGCTGAACTGGGACCTTGGAACATATCTTTTCTGCTCAGTAATACAAATATCAACGTGTGGAGAACAAAGAATAAAAGTGTAGGAGGGTTTCTTTTCATGCAAATCAATGCATCAGAGATCAAAAGTGGTACATTTAAAACAGGACTTCCAGTCCATTCTATAGTTCGAGCCACAAACAGCAGCCTACTTAACCCATTAATAATCTTTTAAAAAGGAAGCAATGTTTACTTCACCAGCAAGTGAACTCTTATTGTAGACTTGCTAAGTATAAGACTGGGATTATTTTACAGTTTTCAGTACAAAGCAAAGCCTGCTAGACACAATTTCTTAGCCCAGGGCTACACTAGGGAGGGGGGGTCGATCTACGATACGCAGCTTCAGCTACGTGAATAACGTAGCTGAAGTCGGCGTATCGTAATCGGCTTACCTGACCATGAGGACGGCGGCGAGTCGATCGCTGCAGCTCCCCCGTCGACTCCGCTTGCGCCGCTCGATGAGGTGGATTTCCAGAGCCGACGGGGAGCGCGATCGGGGATCGATTAATCGCGTCTTAACGAGACGCGAAAAATCGATCCCCGATAGATCGATTGCTACCCGCCGATCCGGCGGGTAGTGAAGACAAGCCCTTAGAAAAAATAAATAAATGGCAAGTACAGGATAAAGGAAGATTCTTCAGACAGTAGGTTTGCATCTTGTTACAAAAATAATCTATTATTAAACTGTCCTGTTTAAATTTACATGCAATATTAAGAGCTACAGCAATTTACTACGTGCTATAATTCTTGCATTAAAGTTGGCAAATCTCATGAAATCCTTTGCAGACCTCATTCTTTCATGGTTATTGTGACTATATATTTTCAGATAGCATTTATAATTTTCTGGTCCTTCTTATCAAATACATTGTGTAACAGTGGACCATACTCTTGTGATGTATCATGAGATTATCTGAATGCTCTTTTCAGCTCTCTTCCAGAAGCTACATTTTTAATTTCCGGTGGTTCGTGTAAAACAGAATTACATACACTAAAAAGTTTTTAAAATACTTATGTAAAGAAGGTTCAACCAGTGATTTATGAGTTCCTAGTAGGATGTGATGCACTGTAATATATTGGGGAAGGGAGGTAGGGTGGGGGAGATAAAAAACAAATGGGGGATATATTTGATTGTGTCTCACAAAGTACAGTAAGCATGCCTGCCTAATGCTCTAGGCATTTTTGACAATCTTTTAAGAATACACTAGTTAAATAGTCCCATCAATTCCCCCAGATCAAATAAAATACTCAGTGACAATGTTAATATAATATAAATTAACTAACCCACACACGGTCCCACACTAGAACCTTACATCACTACTACCAGCCCTTCCCAATACTTAGCTCCTCATGGCCAAAGGAGTAGAGGAGTGACCTTATAGTGCACCCTGAAAATCTAGTTGTTACAGAGTTGGGAAGGAAGTGAGTTCCAAAGGCCATGGAGAATGCCAGCCACTCACTTTGTCATACTGATGGAGGAGATTCAGCTTAGGTGCCTCTGCTGACTACAACTGTGGCCACATGTCAAGCAGAGCAAACAGTTTTAGGTTCCAGGCCACCTACAGATTTTTTAGAGAGAGTTATTGATAGATGATGGAGATGAATAGGTCATTGTGTTAGGTGAGTATCACCCTGCAAATATCTCCTTCGTCCTCCACTAAAAATATATCACTGACTTCAGCTTGTGATGCAGAGTATGTTTCCTATAGAGTAAATTGATAAACATATCATATTGATTTTAATTATTCACAGAGAATCCAATTCACGAGACCTCACAAGATTATTTATTATTTACATTGTGGTAGTGCTTAAGAACATCAATCAAGGACCAGAGGCCTGTTATAGTAGGGGTTGTCTGTATGTCAGGACACAACAGGTGGATGAGACAGACAAACAGGCTTGGTTGAGAGAGTGAAATTACACTACAGCGATTTAGCAGTAAAACAAAACTCGGCTCCTTTGCACACAATATGTTGAAGATTGTAGTACTACATAGCCCTTGCCTAAGATATATACAGAAATAAAACTAAATGTAATGAAAAATTCATCATAGTTTTCAGCTTTTTTTTTAATTATTATTTCTGGTCTCCACTGAATAACAGTCCTTTTGTCTAAAACAGAAGGGTGGTTTTTTTGTTAAGATAAATACTCCAGATTTTTATTTGATCTCAGTGCTCCTGTAATTTATCACAAATCCAAGTTATTCCAGTTTCTTCTTTTCTTCCTGGGGACTCTGTTTTTTCCGTTACCCTTTGTTCCATTAAGTAAGATGTCGCCCAGCTAGTGTTTTGTATTATTGCCTCTTAAGCCCGAGGAGCTAGCCTTGTAGGTTTGTTTCTCTTTGAATGAGAAATTATAATGCGACACAGAGATATTCTTAATGCAATCTTGTTTATTAATAAAAAATTTACATGAATTTCCTTTTTCCTGAGCGCAGTAGTAACAAACGTCAACAGGTCACTCCAGCAAACTGTGCCCAAGAATCTCTGTCTCTGTGCTTCCCTTCAGTCACACACTCACAACTCTTGCAGGCTTGCTCCCTTCAACACACAGCTTCCAATCTGTCTCTCCTAGCCCCCTTGCATTTTCAACCAGGAAAACCCTTATTAAGCTACCTGGTTGAGCGATGCCCTGGCTATTTGGCCTGGTGCTTTGGGCAGTAGTTACATTGTGTGCATTGGCATTGTATTTTGTTATTAGCAATCTTTTTTAAATGTATCATACCCAAAAAGGGAACTGCAGCTGTTACTATGGTTACTGCTCACTACATTTTAAGGAAACTACAACAGCATAGGAAGAGTTTAGCTTGGTAGATCCAGAAATAAATACAACTAAGTAACAGCAGACCAAAGTCATTAACCCAGTTAGAGTAGTACTTTATTTTTTGATATAAGCATGCATTTTTTTATTTCTCTCTCTCGCTCTCGCTCTCTCTCTGGACTGAGCAGCTGGATTTAGAACTAATTCTAGTAGAATACACGCTTAGCACTGTCATCAATTATACAGCCTGCATAGTCTGTATAGAAACACCGCAGCTAAAGGGTGTGGTAAAATTGATGGCATTCAGTGTGGGCTTGGCAAAGCTTCTGTGAAAATATTATTGAAAACCCACCAGTAATACCTCAGATTCTGCACACCACCCTGACGGAAGGAGGTGCCATGTTTTACCCTGTTGCTTGGTATGTGCCTTTGTAGGTACAGTAGAACCAGTTTCAAGTGTATACTGAAACACTGATTGTGAAGTAAACCATCAATCTAAATTACTGTTCCTGTTACAGGGCCAGATTCTGCCAGACCCTTAAGCAAGAGCATAGTGTGGAGGAAGGGCATAATGACCCCTTCCCCCTTTCAGAGCACACATAAGGGTTGGGCAAAATAGCAGCTACTGTGTTCTGTGAAGCACAGGAGCTGCTCCTGCCCTACTATCACTACGGCACACAGCCCCCTAAAGGAGGTGGAGAGAAGGCAAGTCCATGGCTTTTTCCTCCTCTCTCCCAACACATTGGCCCACCGCACAGGAGAGAGAGTAAGTTGCATCCGTCAAAAGAATATCATCTCAGACATGCAGAGTCTGTGCATCCCAGGGTACGTCTACACGACCCGCCGGATTGGCGGGTAGTGATCGATATATCGGGGATCGATTTATCACGTCTACGCTCTACTATTGACTCCTGTACTCCACCGTGGCGAGAGGTGGAAGCGGAGTCGACGGGGGAGCGGCGGCAGTCGACCCTGCGCCGTGAGAACGGGAGGTAAGTCGACCTAAGATGCGTCGACTTCAGCTACGCTATTCTCGTAGCTGAAGTTGCGTGTCTTAGGTCGATTTCCCGCCCCCCCAGTGTGGACCAGGGCTAAGATTTCATGGAAACATTTTGCCTCCCTGAAGCAGAATTCCTTACAATCTCCCTCCTATGGGCTGTGGCTAACGGCACAGTCTTTCTGCTAATAAATATCCACTTACAGTGAAGTTGTTCTATGCACATGGGGTAAAATGTTCAAAATTTCTAAGTAATGTAGGAGCCTATGTATACTGAAAGTGAATAGGAGCTTAGCCTTTGTATACCAAGGGCAATTGGCAGAAAAGCTAATGCTGAATAACTTAGATACTTTTTGAAAATTTGAATCACAATGACTGCTCTGTTAAAGTTCCAATGTTTATATACTTTTGGCATGGGATGAATTCCCAGTTTGGATTTGACTTGTACAAAAAAAGGCACTGATAGTGAACTATTCAGAAATTGTTTGGGGCGGGGGGTGTTGTTTGTTTCAGTTTTGGTTTTAGTTTTTAAAATAGCTATGGATAACATATTGAGTTAGTGATCCCATGCTCAATCAGCTATATCCTGTGATAGGCTGCTTTTGGATGCTAAGTGACCAATCAAGTAGTCTGAACATAAAGACATCCCTTTTGATTTTGTTTGGGATACAAGGAATGAAAAGAAGTACAATAAAATCTGAGCGTTCTTTCTGTGGCTATAATCCACCAAAAATTGATTGAAAAACCACAATCTCTTGGAGCAGTCCTAGTGTCAGGCTATTCCTCATTAACTATCTCAACCTCTAGAAATTCTTCACTCTACAGTTTGGCAAAACAGTACACTGTGACCCCTTACACAGTCTATGTCTGGAATATAAATCTAGTTTCTGACCAGAACATCACAGAGACCTAAGCCTTGAAAATTGATTTGCAACAAAAAAGAGAATTCACATTGCCCTAGGTGAGCTGATGGCTGTAGATGATAAGCCTGTTGTGGGGGAATTATCCTTTGTGTGGATGATGAAACTACAGGAGCCTCTTCTCACTTCCCCCTTAAGGGTTTTTTATTTTTGTTTGGTTTGGGAGTTTTTGCTGAAAAGTTTACCCCTGTACGTACTGTGCAAGAGAAGTCACCAGCAGGTGTTAATTGGTTTTAGAGCTATGAAAATATTACTCTTTTTGTAACTACAGACTTATGGACACACTGTAACATTATAGTCTTTTCTGTAATTAACAAAATAACTTGATAGGTGTGTTCACAAGAATAATTGTGCTTCTTTAGGAAGCATTTGACACCAAATGCATGGGAAATGACTTTTCAGAAATATTTCTGAATGAGTCTCATAAGTGGCATCAGGGCTTAAAGACAAAAAGACCCAATTCTTCGTTATGTGAGTTAATAAGACTGATTCATATAGGTATAGACTTGCCTCGGGGGGGAAATCTGGTTGGGGTTAATTCCCATGTTTTACTATTCTCCTTGGTGTACTCCTGGTTTGCCACCTAGATCTCTGGCTACATTAAGCTTTTGCTTCAATTGATGGGAAGCCGCTTCCCTTCCTGTTTCCTTTTTGATTGTCAAATATGATTTAAGTGACTTTTTTAATTAAACCTCTTTTAAAAATATATTAATGACACTAATATCTTAGTAATTTAATATTGAGATATTTTAATATATTAGCTTTCATCCAACCTCAGAAAATACCAGTGAGGTCAGCTACTGAAATTTAGATTGTAATGTTTTTATACTGAACAATGTAAGTAAACAAAACAGTTTTGTGTTGTCAAGAACTCAAATGTATAACCACTGCTACAAACATTTGATGTAAGAACATGATCTCTTTTGCAAATACAGCCTTGTAAGTGTCAGAGGCAAGCGATATAGAATACAAATTTAACGCCTATTCAGATTTCTACAATTCCTAAACAAAGCCAGACCAAATGGTGGCCTTTAACTTTTAGCCTTTAACATCTTTGCTCTTGTTTATTTGTTAACAAATGGGTTGCTTCTCTGAAGTAGCAGATAGTTCTAGACAGTGGAGGAAGAGTTTAAAGAGTCTACATAGGGGGCATATGTGCTGCAGAGCCTAGCTCCCCACACCGAAGCGTTGGGAGACTGTCAAGGAACAGAGGGATCGCCAGTGGCTCTGTGGTTACATAGATCTGCTGGCCACTGCCCATAAGGAGGGCTATAGGAGGAAGATTGGAGCAGCTTTGCTTTCTTTACATAGACTCATAGTAGTATCCCCATGGAACACTACTGAGACGAGTCTGGCTACGTGGGCTTGGCACAGAGGGAGGATTTAACCCTTTATGTTGTCACATACATTATGCCAGACTCTCTCCTGCATCTAACATACACACAGCATTGGGGGGAGGAGGGGAGAAGAGAGAGACATCGGGGGGCAGGAAATCAAAAGTAATCTACTAGCTTTCTGTTTTTCTCCTTCAGTGTATCAAGACTTATTTTTGTGAGGCATCTGGGTGGTGTTCTAGCTGTGGCCAACATCAGAGGAGGTGGTGAATATGGAGAGACCTGGCACAAAGGTAAAGCATTCCGAGTACAAGAACAAATAGTGGTTTTAGCAGTGATACTGACAAAGCCTGTGTCTACATTGCACAGTTAACCCACATTATTGGCACCTGGGTTCAGCCTCGCCTAGGCGTGAGTGTCCCTATAGCAAAGCCATTCTTGTGTTACTGTGTCCTCAATGTTTGTGCACCTGCCCACGTGTGCCTGGGGGCCATATCCTTTGGTTCTTTGTGCAAGGACACTCTAGGATTCTGTTCCAGTCAGTTGTGTCAAGTTGTGGGAGAACTTGTCTGCCCTTCAGGGGAGAATGCGGAAAGGCACTTGAGTGATACTCCTGTCCTCACTACAAAGTGAGCACTTGGAGAGCCCATGTTCTCACCCACATCCCCAGCTGGATAAGCTAGCATGGGCTTAAAGCACCTCCAAACTAGGTCACAGGCTTTTCTGTATGGATGGGAGCAAGCTTGAGGCTAAAACTCTGATAAGAGCCCAGATTAACTGCATAGTGAACATACCCAAAAATTGTCTGCCTTTCTTCTCTCACCCTTTATTTACCCAGATAATTATGAAAGTCAGAATTTTTGTCAAACAATCAAACTTATTTATTACACCTGTAGCTCCCTCATATTATTTGATCTTTGCAGTTAGATTGTTTTGCTTGTTGCATCCCATTTAAAAATACTATTTTACAACATAGTTTAAAAAATGTATTTTACAACAAACATTGTGTAAGTTTTCCAAGAAAATTATTCGCATTTTTACAAAACAAGATCAACTTTCTGGATTCAATGCAATATTTATGAATACTACGATTTTTCTCGAATCTGCTTTCCAAATGTATCTCTCTGTACCAATTTCTGCGTACTGTTTCTATTCTTAACCTACAGTATTGCTCTTTCATCTCTTTCTGCTGTAACACCTGTGTGGGACATTTCCTTGTAATTGACTTAAAGATGTAATGGTTTCATAAAAAGAAATAGCATATGCTCAGGCATGCATAATGTCATTGCTAAAGACAAAGTATCCTTCAGTAATTTGGATTTGGCCATTGGTTTTTAATGAGATTTTATCTTGCTATGAAAATGCTTCTTTAGTCCCCCTATTTCCTGTTTAATTTAATTTCAGCTCAAGTCTGTTATCTCAATTGCATAATTAGGTATATATCTGTTCTTTGTTAATTTCAGAGACAGCTAGTACAGAGGTCTGTTTGCGTGGCTTTAACTTCATGGATAGGATCCTGACCTTAGACCAGACCAGAATTATTCAGTATTCTGAGTAAAGCACAGGATGTCTCTTCACTTCTATTTCTCCTCCACTGTTGCAGTTTTGGGAATTAATTACTATAAAAATATCCAACATTCCCAGGACACCTCTTGTGTGGTCTTTGTGTTGGATGAATTATGTATTCTGCATTTTTAAGAAGTTTTACATTTTAAGAAGTTATACAGTTCTGCAAAGGGATCTGCACAGCTGTATAGTCTGCCCACAAGAATCCCTTACAAGATTGGAACATAGCCTTTGCTATAAGGGCACCAGCACTTAATTCTCAATTCCCACCTAATTACAATTCCTAATTAGTATTTAATTACCCAAGACAGGAGTGTCCAGGTCAGTTAGGGGTGGTATGCATTTACAAAGCGTTATGCAACCTTTGATTGGAAGCCATTTATAGTCTCATATCAGATGAACTTCTTAAATG
Organism: Chelydra serpentina; assembly: GCA_037349315.1. Classification (NCBI taxonomy): domain Eukaryota; kingdom Metazoa; phylum Chordata; order Testudines; family Chelydridae; genus Chelydra; species Chelydra serpentina. Next base: position 56,366,350 of record JBAIAC010000010.1, read on the forward strand.
GGAAAATGTAAATTGGAGTTCTGGTCAGTTGTGAATCCTTCTGTGAATATCATAGTTTGGCAATTAATATTATTTATTTTATATAAAAAAGGTTGCAGAGCAAGACTGCCTCCCATATGGGTTTTGACATTAGAATTAGAATATCTCTTGCATACAAAATTCTTTCTTCCCCAATTTTTTTAAAATTGTACATTTATTTCCCCTTACATGAGCCTTGTTAACATTTAGTCTAAAAAGACTACAGTAGCTTCACTATAGTAGATTAATAAGACGACCATAGCTTTTCAAAATTTGAGATATCTTAATGAAATGCCAAATCACATTTCTATCATAGCTGTATGTAATCAGATTTGAAAACAAATAATAATAATAAAACCCAGTAAATTGCCAGTTATGTATCTGATGTCCAGCAAACATTAGTGTTAGCTTATTTTTTACAGCAGTAAGTTTGAAGTTTTATCATCTTAAAAGATCATAAGTGAGCTTAATTCTGTTAAAGTTCCATTAAGACATACCTCAAGTGGAACTGTGTGTGGTCATTTTGTGTAAAATTGGCAGTGCAAAGCTTTTAGCTGTAATCTCAGTGGTAAGGAGCATTACCTGTTCGATCCTCAGCATAGATATGTATTATTCAAGATTTTTGAGAGCATTAGAGTTATTGGCAGAACCATCTTATAATTTCTGTGTTGGAAGAGTTTTTCGTTTTCCTTTGTCTTTCTCAGCTGCATCAATTATTTAAATGTTCATGAAGCTGGAATTCATCCTAAGCATTTCTGCATATACCTCTTTCTGAATAGGTGCTGTCAAATGCATTTTATAGAACTAACTCTTTTGTTTTCTATGTGTGGTAGGTGGTATTTTAGCGAACAAACAAAATTGCTTTGATGACTTCCAGTGTGCAGCGGAATATCTTACTAAAGAGGGATATACATCTCCAAAGAAGCTGACTACTAATGGAGGTTCAAATGGAGGTCTCTTAGTGGGTAAGAACTATTTGTGTATTTACTGTTATGTGGATGCGAGTACATGGATGGTGTTTCATAAGCTAAGCACAGGGAAAAATTTATAAGAGCCCCTGGGTGTAAGAATTGGTAGCATGTCACTGCATTCCTACAGATAAAGTAATTAAATTCCACGTCAGTCTCTGGTGGCATGGGACATTGGCATTCTGTAGCCTTTTGAAAATGCCCACCGTTAAAAGCCACATGGACAATTGCTAACCATAGCCAAATGCATGTTCTTCATGTGGGTTGGAACCTGCCCTGCACAGAATGTGCAACAGAAACTGAGCTGGTGGAGAAACGGGGAGATGTTCACAAACAAATACTCTTTTTTAAGTCCAATTGTTAATGACATTTTTCATTAAAAATAAATTTGGGAAACTTCATCCAGATTCACTAGCAGTTCTCCATGGTAGTAGCCACAGACAGGTCAGTTGACCATTGGATCTGCATAGTTTACCCCAAATCCTCATAGTTAGCCATGCCCCATAACCCACATTCTGTAAGTCCATGGCAAGAATGGCTGCAAAGTTTCCTACTTTGCCTTTCTGTGGTCTGTTGTGTGCGCGCACACACACACACCCCATGGCAATTCTGCTGCATTTAAGGCCTTTGTGCATAGATGAGTAACTGCAACATTTGGCCCTATATTCATTGTAATGAGTTGAAAAGATGACCACAAGAAACAAATACCTCTGGCAAAAATACATAAAAGAAAAATTAAGTATAAACAACGAAAACATTTTGATTCTCAGAAACAATATAAATCTAACACACTGTTTATAAGTACACTTTATTAATGTATAATTCTCTAACTCATCATTACTCAGAACAATTTAATCTTAAATATACAAAGTCCATCTGAAAGAAAAATTTCTCACACTGTAAGTACCTTTTTAAGACCTGCAAAATTTGTCACAAAATAAATCCTTACTCTCTCATGTCCTCTCATCCTAGGTAGCAGAGGGGACAAAGGGAGAAGGTTTTTTACCCCACCCTAAATGGGGATACAATGACAATGGAATAGCGGGGAGGGAGGGGAAACTTTGAGAGGAGCATGTTGCAGTTTGACAACCTAAGGCTACTGAAATAAAAACACGCAAGAATTTAAAGAAAAAAATGTTTACAGAATTAATGTTTTGGTTTCAGCATCAGTAAAATTAGACTTTTACTTTCAACTTACTTTCTTTTTGCTAGAAGATATTGTGTATTGCAAATGAGAGCATAAATAGAAAGGGATGTGTGTGGTAAAGAGCTATTGGGCATTGATCTCTCTGCAGTTCAAGCACAAAAAAGTCCCATTTTACAGGTGCATTGAGCACCTAATTGAGAGCTCAGTTAAACATTTAACTGGCCATCCACCTTTTCTGATTTTTATTTGAATTTGGTGATTTAACTGCTTATGAAAATATTACTTTGTTTTATGCCTGACTGAACCTTAATGAGCATTTAAGCGATATTCTACCAAAATAGAGCTTTAAAGGCCTGTAATCAGAGTTCTCCAGTTTGATTTCTTTGATGCATAAGGAACAAGAAGGGTTTTTCCTCTCCTTCAGCAGAATCAAACTGCTATGTTTTCATCGCTCCTTTATTTTGAAATTCTTACCTGTGCTCTTTCTTCAAAGCAGAACTGAATTTTTTCTCTCTTGTCACCCAAGGGATTTCAAAATAGCTATTCATGTCTTTGTACAACAGCTATCATGTGCTACTAATAGCTCAGATGCAAGGGACCAATGCCATATTTCCTCAGTTTGCATTCATTGAAGAAAAGATTGTTGGCATTCCTCCAGAATACTGTGTTCCCTTTTAGTCTAATTACTAAGAGGTGACTCTGAATAGGCTAAAGCCATAGTTTCTGGCCTATTCAACTGCAAAACAAGATTTCCTTGTCCTGCACGATGGAATCCTAGTTTGAGGCAAAGGCTTAGTTGGCAGCACAGCTGTGGGCTAAAAAGGCCTCTTCACACAAGGAGGATCCCTGTACTCTACTGTTTGACCTCTAGTACTAGCTTTAATAAACAGTTACGGGATTTTGTGGTCTTTGGCTTCTGTATCTGCAATTCAGGAATTTGTTAGCGAAAAGCTCTAAGATTCTGTGGAGAGGGAAAAGCCTGTAGAGAAAGCTGTAGTGTCAGAAACCAGTGTGCTTTAGCTCTCGTGATTAGTCGTGTGCACTCCTTAAAGTGGGGCAGCCATTATTCTTTAAAAATGCCCTATAGTAATAGGAAGATTGGAAGCATAAGGAAACAAAATGCAACCCTTCTATAAAAAATGAGCTCCTCCCTCTGTGATTACAACTGAGGCCAGGTCTGCACTATGGGGACAATTGCATCATAGCTACAGTGCCAGCATAACCAGGTAGTGTAAGTGCAGCCTAAAGCAACGGAAGGGTTTTCCCACTGCTGTGGGAATGCCACCTCCCCAAGTGACAGTAGCTAGGTCAATAGAAGCATTTTTCCATCAGCCTAGCTGCATCTCCATGAGGGGCTAGGTCAGCATACTACAGTGGTCAGGGATATGGATTTTTCACACGCCTGAGCGCTATAGCTATGTCAACTAAATTTTAAGTGTTGACCAGGCTTAAGTCAGAAATAATTATTTATCAGAGTTCTTTGGCTTGCATATAGCTGAAAAATGAAGGAACTACTACGTTCATGTAGCAATAAAAAAGCTTTATAATGCCATTTCACCCATGGAGAGCAATAAATGCAGGTTTGTGCTTCGTCAGTTTCTTTTTCCTGACAGTAATATCAGAACATTGGAGAGTGCCAAGCTGTAATTCAACAAACCAATATTCCACAAACCACAACCTCCCTGTGGAGGTTGTGGAATCTCCATCATTGGGCATTTTTAAGAGCAGGTTGGATAAACGCCTGTCAGGGATGGTCTAAATAATACTTAGTCCTGCCTTGAGTGCAGGGGACTGGACTAGATGACCTCTCGAGGTCCCTTCCAGTTCTGTGATTCTATGAATATCTTTTCTTATGTTACTGATAACACTATTGATTGTTAAAAGTGAATTTCTTGTTTGAAAACAGTTTGTCGGTAATTACACTCTTGGGCTTGAATTTACAAAGGAGCAGAGAAAGTCAGGTGCCCAACTCTATTTCAGTGGTATGTGGGCACCTAACTCCCTTAGACTGTTTTAAAAATCCTGTTCTTTGTTTACATTGTTCATTTGCCTCAGCTTGGACAATGAGAATTAGTGAATTCACTTACACACTTGTTTTTAAGTCAGTTTCCCTTTTACTTTCTTTGCACCTAAACCAAAGCCCATTGAAGCCATTGGGAATCTTCCCTTTGACTTCAGTGGGTATTGTGTCAGGCATTTTTAGTCAATGTTTGTGTTTCAAGCAATTGTTTTAACTGGATTTTTTCCAAAATGTGTAAAATTGCCATCCTTAAGTTTTACAAAAGCTGACATTACAAAATATAATGTTGAGCCAAATTTATGTTGACTGTACCTTTTATTACTGCCCTTGATTTTAATAGAATTGTCTTGCTGTTTTTAAGCTGCTTGTGCTAATCAGCGCCCTGACCTGTTTGGTTGTGTGATTGCTCAAGTTGGAGTAATGGACATGCTTAAGTTCCACAAATTCACCATTGGTCACGCCTGGACAACTGATTACGGCTGCTCTGACTATAAAGAACAATTTAAATGGCTGTTGAAGTAAGTGCCTTTTGGTGTTTTTAATGAACCGACTGGTGTGAATGTTATATTGTGCTGTAGCTGACTGGTAATTACTAAGTCAAGTCTGACTGTTTTAAATGGCAGTCATCAATAACTAAGTGTTGTACAAATTAATTCCGTCCTCACCCATGTGAACTGAGTAATGGTATGGATCAAAATGACTTCATTAAATCAAAGAGACAAAGTAGGTGAGGTGACAGAGTCCTGTGGCACCTTATAGACTAGCAGACGTATTGGAGTATAAACTTTTGTGGGTGAATACCCACTTTGTCGTATGCATCACGGCTACTCTTCTGAAAGTAGGTGAGGTAATACATTTTATTGGCCAGCTTATTGTTGGCAGAAGGGAAAAGCTTTCAAGCTTCACAGAGTTCTCCTTCAGATCTGGGGAAGGTACCCAGAGTATCCAAGGCCTAGGCTACACTTGCAGATGTACAGCGCTGTTAGTTAAACCCGTGTTCGTACAGCTGAGTAGGGAAAGCGCTGCAGCCTGTCCACACTGGCAGCGGCCAGCGCAGTAACTACCACTGACGTGGCTACATTTGCGGCACTTGCAGCTGTATTGGGAGCGGTGCATTATGGGCATTCAGGTAGCTGCAACGTGCTTTTCAAATCGGGGGGGGGGGTGAGGGGGACTTTGACAGGGAGCGTTTTTGGAAAAAGAGTGGATTTTTGGAATTGCCACAGAGTGTCAGCTCATTATTTCCACACCTCCACATCTCCTGCCTCTCTCTCAATCACTGAAAGCAAACAGCAGGGGCTTTGTTTGTTTTTAAAGAGCAGATAAAAGAGAGGAAAGGGAGCTTGTGATCAGCAGCTTAAAGAATGCAGCTCTGAACTCCAACCCGGAAGTGCCGTTTCAAAACAAAGGCAACTTCGGAAGATCATTAACTCCGTTGTTCCTCGGCTATACTGAAAGACCAGCGTTCCACCCACTTCGCAGCAGCTGTTATTCCTCTCGGGGAGGTGGAGTACATGCAGCGCTGTATCTGAGGAGATACAGCGTTGCACGTGCCTTGCAAGTGTAGCCAGTTAATGAGTTACAGCGCTGCCGGCAGTTTTATTACGCTGTAACTTGTAAGTGTAGCCAAGCCCCAAACTAAATACAAGGTGGAACAGACTGTTAAGCATAGGGGGTTCACACATGCTGTAAGAGATCACTTAAAATGAAGTAGGCAGTTCACACTTAGTTGTAGGACAACAGAGGGTTAGCAAGCAGTAGGGTTTGTTATAAATTGTGGTGATGAGCTTTAAAACCACTGTGTCTGTTAAGTCCATGATTTTTAGTGTCCAGCAAAGTTATGAATTTGAGGATATATCCACAGGGTTTGAACTCACACTCAAACCTACCCCCCATTCTGACTGTGTACAAATCGCATTAACCCAGGGCTTGAACCTAGGGTCCCCGGACCCCATGGGGTGGAGAGTCTGAGTGTAATTCAAACTGGGACCAGGGGGTTCAAACCCTGTTGCTTTCCAATATAGACGTAGCCCCACTGGATTTGTGTTCTGGGAGTCCACCATAAGTATACCACAATCCCACAGGCTGACTTTCTGTGTCCTCTGGACAATCAAGTTTGGTGGACAATCAAGTTTTCCCACACTGAACCACAAACAAAAGGCTAGAGCCAGCCACATTTGGGGAGGGCGCTAGGAAGTCTGGGATATGGATGGTTGGACTTGGGCCCACATAATGCAGTGTAGACACTGCAGCCCCTGGTTGGGACCCAGGGTTCAACAATTTCTAACTTGGTATTTCAAATGAGTATAGATGCTCAAGCCCTAGGTTAACAAACCCAGGTCTGCTATCTAAAGTTCTACTAACCCTGGGCTTATATTGCAGTGTAGATGTACCCTAAGAATATGTCCACAGGGATAAAAGCCCTATGGCATGGCCACGGCTGGCCTGGGTCAGCTGACTTGGGCTCAGGCTGCAGGGCTATAAATTGCTGTGTAGATGTTCAGGCTTGGACTGGAACCCAAACTCTGAGACCCGCCACCTTCACAGGATCCTAGAGCTTGGGCTTCTGCCCAACCCCAAATGTCAGTTTTTCAACCCCAGAGCCTAAGCACTCTGAACCCAAGTGGGCTGGCCCATGCTAGCCTGGGTTTTTTATTCTCATGTAGGGACATACCCTAAATTCCCATGCTTGACTATTTGAGGGTGTTGTGCAGATTTCCTTTGAGGACGAGGACTGAGATGTCAGATAAGGAATGATCGCTTTGTGAAAAGTATCAGAGGGGTAGCCATGTTAGTCTCGATCTGTAAAAGCGGTAAAGAGTCCTGTGGCACCTTATAGACTAACAGACATATTGGAGCATTCACCCACGAAAGCTTATGCTCCACTACGTCTGTTACTCTATAAGGTGCCGCAGGAGTTTTTGTGAAAAGTGTTCACCCATGGGTGATAGGATATTTTTGTCTTTCATCATTTTTTCTGTGTGAGTTCATTCCAGAGCTTAGCGATTGTCTGGTTTTACCCACATAGTTGTTATTGGTGCATTTAGTGCACTGGATGTGGTACACCACATATTGTGATAGACATGTGTAGACCCAAGGATCTTGAAAGGTGTGTTGTGGGGGGGTGTTGATCATCGTAGCAGTGGAGATATGTCTGTAGGTTTTGCATCTGTTGTTCTGGCAAGGTCCGGTGCAGATTTGAGTGGGTGTGTCCTGGTCTGTAGGGAGCTTCCTTCTGATGATGAACTGGGCAAGGTTAGGATGTTATTTGAAGACCAGAAGAGGGGATTTGGGACAGATTTATATCAGTATTTGGTCCCCATCAAATGTGAGTTGTAATTGTTTGATGTTACCCCATATGAGTTCTAGTGTAGGGTGGTAGGTGACGGATAGGGGTGTGCAATCAGTGGGGCGGGGTAGGGGGATTCTATATTAAAGCAGGTTCTCCTGGGATATTTGGGTGGCCCGTTCCCTAACATGATCCAGCTGAGTGTCCTTATTTAGTGAAGGCGATGTTAAGGTGTGTAGCCTGGACTTTCTCTTCAGTGCAAATTCAGGTAGCTGAGTGCCTGGCTGTAGATAACCGCTTTCTTGGTGTGTCCGGGGTGGTTGCTAGATCTGTGGAGGTCAGTGTGTGGATCCATGAGTTTCTTGCATATAATCATCTGTATATAATCCATTGCTGAAACTGATAGTGGTGTCCAGGAAGTTGATAAACACACTGGACACTGAAAGTTCAAATGAACTTTTAAGTCACTTTTATAAATAGTAAATTTCTACCTTTCTGCTTTTTGGAAAAATGATGTGAAGCCAATGGGCCATATTTTCAAAGGTTACATACCATGCAAGGTTGGCTTTTTAAGTAATGACTACTTTTTCTGGTAGGCTGTCAGAACAGAGCACTCAGCCCAACAGCTAAACAAATAGTGTTTTTAATTATATGGGAAAGCGGATTGCTTTTCTAAGTTGTATTTTGAATGTAGATAGGGTTTATTTGTATAAATTGATTGGGAGTGGGGCACAAAAGGAAATTAATTCAGGTTTTAACTTCTTGCTCAGAAGCCTGAAAAGATTCTGTATTTTCACAGACCTGTGTTTTTTTTAATGTGCTGCAAATTGATAATGGATAATAAAGAGCCTGTTACAATATGTTAACACCATTTAAAAAGTACTTCTGTAACACTTGCTCTCCTAATGCTGAATTTCCATTTCTTTAACAGTGAAGACTAAGAATGGGGATTTCTCACAAGTATTAAACTACTGTGTAAGATTTAATACTAAACCTAGATATTAGATGCAGTGTCTAGATACTAAAATAATAGCCCCATTAGATGTAACTGAATAGATCATCTAACTCTCATTTGTGAGCTAAAGCATTTATTTAAAATATCAGAGTTCAAAAGAAAATTAATGCAAAATGAAAATACTTTATGATCTATTAGGCCTATTGTAAATCATTTGCCTCTTGATTGCCATTTTATCAAGACAGTATAAACTTTCATATGGTGATATTAATTGCAAGGCATTTTTACAGTATTATAGTGCACAATAAAATGTGTTGTCAAGTTCATATTTTGAATTTTGTCAGAGGATTTTCCCCACAAAATGCATCTACTGTAAATATGATACAAAAGTTTGTGTGTAATAAAACTTGTTTATATACTAGTGAATTCAGATACGATGACATTTGGAGTATAGAGAATGAGAAGGAAAATCTTACATTTGCTCTGTGTGTGTGTGTGTGAAAATACACATAGTAAGAAGGTTCCTGTATAGTCTGTTGTACATATGTCCATTGTAGGCCTCTCAAAATCAAAACAGGTGTTTTAGAAACCATTTTATCTGATGTTTATCTGAAAAGTTAGTCTTTTTTTAGACTGACAAACTAGCTTAAGCTACTGTACCATCGTATTTTATCCAGAGCAGTAAGTGGTTTCCTTTGTCTAATCAACTGCCAAACAACTGGTAATCTCTTACCAAACAAATCAAGATATTTGATAATGTTGTGTAATGGTGCTTAGAAACTACCATTAGGGGCATCCTAGAAATACCTTAAACAAATATAATGCTCTTTATTGTCCAGTATTTAACTTCTCAATACAAAACCTAGTTCTGTGATTCCATGAAAAAAAAATCCTTCTAGTAAAGCTGTGTTAGGTGCTGCTAAACCCAGACAAAAATAAAGGAATTTAAGACGACATGAGATAACTTGTATGCCTATGTTATTTACTCCTTCAGTAAGCAATCTGAAGCTTGTTTAACTAATGTGAAATTAAAGCACAAATACCAAATGAGCTCAGTTGGCCTCTGTATTTGCTATCAGTAAAACTAGGAAAAAATAAAAATAACATTTTCAAATAAGGAAGCCAACTCTTCTTCTAAAGGTTTTCTTCTCTCTAAATGAAGTGTGTGTTAGAAAGGGGAGGTCCGCATTACAGGCCATTAAGCCTAACTTCAGTATGATGCAAACTGATTGATACTATAGTAAAGAACAGAATTATCAGAGACATAGATGAACATGATATATTGGGGAAAAGTCAACATGGCTTTTGTAAAGGGAAATCATGCCTCACTGATCTATTAGAATTCTTTGGGGGGGGTCAATAAACATGTGGACAATGTACTTGAACTTTCAGAAAGCCTTTGACAAGGTCCCTCACCAAAGGCTCTTAAAGCAAAGTAAGCTGTCATGGGATAAGAGGGAAAATGCTCTTATGGATCAGTAGCCGGTTAAAAGATAGGAAAGGGTAGAGATAAAGTGTCATTTTTCACAGGGGGGAGAGGTAGATAGCAGGGTCCCACAGGATCTGTACTGGGACCAGGGCTGTTCGACATATTCGTAAATGATCTGGGAAAAGGGGTAAGCAATGAGGTGGCAGAGTTTGCAAACAATACAAAATTATGCCAGATAGCTAGGTCCAAAGCAGACTGTGAAGAGTTAAAAAGGGATCTCACAAAACTGGGTCACTGGGCAACAAAATGTATAATTGTAGCCGTGTTGGTCCCAGGATACCAACACGACTACAATTGGTATCCTGGGACAATATCTTTTATTGGACCAACTTCTGTTGGTGAGAGAGACAAGCTTTCACAGAGCTTGTAAGCTTGTCTCTCTCACCAACAGAAGTTGGACCAATCAAAGACATTACCTCACCCACCATGGGCAGCAGAATGACAGATAAAATTCAGTGTTGATAAATGCAAAATAATGCACATTGCAAAACATTACCCCAACTTTACATACAAAATGATGGGGTCTAAATTAGCTGTTACCACATAAGAAAGAGATCTTGGAGTCATTGCGGATAGTTCTCTGAAAACATCTGCTCAATGTGCAGTGATAGTCAAAAAGGCTAACAGAATGTTAGGAACCATTAGGAAAGGGATAGTTAATAAGACATAAAATATCATAATGCCACTATATAAATCCCTGGTATACACACACCTTGAATACAGAATGCAGTTCTAGTTGCCTCATCTTAAAAAAGATATTTTCAAATTAGAAAAAGTATAGAGAAGGGCAACAAAAATTATTACAGATATAGAAGAGCTTTCCTATGAGGAGAAATTTAAGTCTGGGCCTGTTCAGTTTGGAAAAGAGAGGACTGAGGGGAGAGATGATAGATGTCTATAAAATCATGACTGGTGTGGAGAAAGTAAATAAGAAAGTGTTATCTACCCCTTCGCATAACACACAAGCGGTCACCCAATGAAATTAGTAGGGAGCAGGTTTAAAACAAACATAAGGAAGTACTTCTTCACACAATGTGCTGTCAACCTGTGAAACTCATTGTCATGGAATGTTGTGAAGGCCAAAAGTATAAAAGAACTAAAGTTCATGGAGAATAGGTCCATCAATGGCTATTAGCCAAGGTTGTCAGGGACACAATCCCATGCGCTCTCTCTCCCTAAACATCTGACTGCTAGAAGCTGTGACTGAATGACAGGGATCAGTCAATAAAGTACCCTGTTCTGTTCACTCCTCCTGAGGCCTCTGGCATCAGCCACTGTTGGAAGACAGGATGTTGAGCTAGATGGACCATTGATCCAATCTAGCTGTTTTTATGTTCTTATATTATAATCCCATGTTTTAGTATTGCTGTAGTGTTAATTTCTAATATAAAAGGAGTCTTGAGAGAGTTTCTGATGTGTTAGTGTTTAGGGATATATGGTGCCCAGTGAGAGTGAAACAAATTATTGGAAGCCAGACCATCCCTCGCTCAGAGAATCACCCATGAAGGGGTTGGTCAAAGAGGCAGGAAAACTCCATCAAGGTCCCCTCCGTTTCCTGCACAGTGTCCCCTGAAGGCAAATGGGGGGCTGAGAAGGGGTCCAAAGATTGGAGGAGCCCAACCTCCTAACCCCATGGCCCCTGGAGACAACTGTTCCTGGATCCTTAAGGCCAGGAGCCATCCCCATGGACAGGTCAGCTGCTTCTGCACAGTACTTGGCTGATTCCTACCAGCACAGCACCTGGAATGGATGTGGAGTGGATGCTCCAGCCTATTAGGTTTCCCTGTTTCATATGAGTACTATTGCAGTTGCTGATAAGTCTGATGTCTGTCTAAAATGTTTGCATATTTACTTCCAAAATGGAAGGAATTTACAAAGGGCTCCTATAGGGCTGAGAGCCAGAATATTCAAATAGAGAGATAAGTGGCAATCATTTTACTTTAATAGCAAACAAGTGATAGTGAATCACTACCTAGGCACATAAAATTGATTTTATACAAATGGGGGACTGACTTTGAGTGCTGTCAGACACCACTCTGATGGCTTGAATATTAAATGGCCTTGTGTCCTCTTTTCAGGTACTCTCCACTTCATAATATCAAACTACCAGAAGAGGATGGAATCCAGTATCCCTCCATGTTACTTCTCACAGCAGACCATGATGATCGCGTGGTCCCTCTGCACTCACTGAAATTCATTGCTACTCTGCAGTATGTGGTGGGCCGAAGCCGTAAACAAACCAACCCACTTTTCATTCATGTTGATACCAAGGCTGGGCACGGAGCAGGAAAACCCACAGCTAAAGTTATAGAAGAAGTGTCTGATATGTTTGCCTTTATAGCACGATGCCTAAATCTTGATTGGATTGAATAGGTAGAATACACATTACTGTCTCAATTAGAAATCCAGGGCTTTTACACTATCTGAAAACAGCCAATCACTTGGTGTAGTACTTACATTTAAGAACTGCAGTTTAATATTTTATTGATCCCGTCTGCTGTGGAGTTTTGGTCTTTCAAGCTTCCTTCTTTTTAATATTTACTTGGGTTTCTTTTCTACTACGTTCAGGTACATGTTTTAAATAGCACCTTTGAATAGATAGCTGAATTACTGGCAATGCTGTTGTGAAGATTTAGATTCCCGAGTTGGTGGTAGTTGAGCTTATTTCATATAGAACAATTTTAATGTATTTTGCACCTATAAACATATCCAGTTCACCTGTAATTAAATGTAAGTACTGTTCCAGTGCAAACACTTGGAGAATAATATCTGTTATTTAAGAATGTTATGGTTATTACAAAATCTTTTCAATTAAAATGCTGAAGAACAAATACGCTGGGTCATTTGAAGTCAAATATTGCTGTTAAAAAACTTACACTTCACGTTATTCATAACAATGTATTACAGTCCATCATACTTCTGTTGCTTAACTTCATCAGTTTCTTGCAGATGTCCAATACTTCACCAGCTTAGTATCAGGTAACTTATTTCCACATGTAATAGAAATTCAACCTGGAGAACTTGGATCATCTCTATAATTTTACTGTGTTCTTTTCAAGTTGCACAGATAATCTTGACAATGTTGTTTCATTGCTCCCTGAATCTTTAAGTACTTCTGAACAACAGACCAAATATCACCAGTGTCGCACACAGAGCCCTGATAAAGCTCCCCCAAAACTGGACACTCACCAGGCTGTTGTGTTTGGGGCCCACCTCGCTGGGTCCGGTGTGGTCTTTAAGCCTCCTGTGTCTGAGCAGAATCCAGGTACTGCCCCTGGCTTACAGTCCCTATGCATACTCGGAGTGAAGATCCTCTTGTCTGGCACTCCCTCATGAGAGATGAGACCCTGCAGTCCAACTGCCCAGCCCGTCAGACTAGTGCTGACCCCTCAGGCTCATCCACAGCTTAAACACACACTCTCCCAGAGCTCCAGCCATGTAAGCATTCTGGGTTTACAGTTTAGCTCCATATGGTCATTCAACAGTGAAAGCAAACAGACCCGTTAACTTTGCAGAGGATTCTAAAATAGCATTACTCTTTTACTCCTGGGGGAATTCTGGACCACCGCACATACACAGAATTTATGTCCCCCGCAGATTTCTGTGCTTCCCTGCAGAAAAATGACTTTCTGATGGGGAAACAAAAGGAAGCCACAAGAGCAGTTATGCGACCCTCCCCAGCATTTTTAAGTGCTAAGGGTAGCTGGCAGAGAGGTAAATCCCTGTGGGGCCTGTGGCAGGACTGGGGAAGACCCGGCTTGTGGCTCCTGACTCTGCCCCAGGCTCAGCTGCTAGTCCTGGCTGGGCAGGGAAGGACAAGACTTCCTCTTCCCCTACATGGCACCCAGGGCCGTGTCAGACCCACCCGCAGATTTCTCCCCTGGCTGTAGGAAGCTCTGCAGACTCCCCCCTTCTCCCCATTGCACTTCCTGCACATATCGTTCCTCAGCTGCAGGGAGTGGGATCACTGTATGGGAGCTGCTCCCCATCCACTCAACCCCTGTGCATCCAGACCCCCTCACACCCAGACCCTCCCGCCAATCCTCACCCCCCCACACCCAGAACCCCCACTCCAACATGCCCCACTCCCCCTGCACCTGGACCACCCCAATGAGCCATGCGCACCCCGATCCCTACCCTACCAAGCCCCAACCAACTGCACCTGGATCCCCACCCCACTGAGCCCCAAACCCCAAGCATCTGGACCCCCACACGCAGCTCCCCATACCCAGACCCCCATGCCGAGCTCCAATCTCCCCACACCCAGACTCCTCCCTGCTGAGCCTCAACCACCGTTACCTGGACCTCTCTGCAGAGTCCCATTACTGTTGCACCCAGAACCCCCCAACAAGCCCCTATACATCCAGATCCCCCCTGCACCCAGATCCCCTACTGAGCCTCCCACACCCAAATTGCCCCACACAGAACCCTCTCAACCCACACCTGGATCTCCACACACTAAGCCCCTCCACACTTGGATCCTGCCTTGCTGAGCCTGCCTGCACATACCTGATGCATCTGGCATGGAGAGACAGGGCCCTGGGGTGTTCCTGGGGCAGGCCCCGTCCTTCAGCTATGTCAGGGTGGGTGCAGCCTCACTGCTGAGTCCGTGTCCTGGGCAAGGGGGAGCTGCACAGTGATCTCCCACCTCTGTGCAGCCAATGGCCTGTGCTCCCCAATGCCATGCGGGAGCCTCCACATTTATTTGACAAATAAAATTTGCAGAATTTCAAAATACTGTGCGCAGAATTTTTATTTTTTTGGCACATAATTTTAATTTTTTGGCGCAGAACATCCTCAGGAGTAAGACTCTTTCCTTAGGTAGCATGAGAAATACACAAATCTAGACAAAATAATGAACACACTTGTATGCATTTTCCCTGACTCAGTTTCCTTGCCACTCTGCAGAGTTTTTTGGGCTTGAACAGAGTTCTCTGGGTAGTCCAGTTTTAAGCCTGCTGCACATGGCTTCTCAGAATCATGGCATCACCCTTTCTCCTGCAGCTAGCTTCAAAGGGACCCCTTTGGCTGGTCCCACTGTTAAACAACACCCCTGTGTACAAAAGCATGCCATTCTCTCCTGCCCAAAGCTTCCTGCATATCTCTTTGTGTGTCTCCTTCAAGTTTATATATCCCACTATCCCCACCTTGTTTGGTTTGGGGGGTTGTTGGTTTTTTTGGGGGGTGGGGGGAAGAGGGAATGGGAGTTACTTTTTTGTTCTACTGCTGAGAATTTTCCGGTCTCCACTTTTCCAGTCCCTTGCAGAGAAACTTGGTCAAACTGGTTTCCCGAGGCTTCAGCCAACACATTGTCCCAAGATGCTTTCACCTGCACTACAGCCCTGACAGCAGGTGGCTGACTCCATATCTGCACTGAGGCCTAGAGTCCCCAAATTGATACAACCAGAAAATGGTTTCCAGTTTGGTTGGTTCACCTTGCCCTGATGTCCAGAACACATGTATACCCCAGCGCTGGCATTTAAACAAGGCAATGAGAGCTGGGTTCAGTTATAGCTTTAACACGGGCACTTGCACAGTATTTGAGCTGCCATTTCTTATCTTCTAAGTCAGCAGTTCTCAAACTGTGGGCTGGGACCCTGTTTTAATGGGCTTGCCAGGGTTGGTGTTAGATTTGCTGGGACCTGGAGCCCAAGCCCCACCACCCGTAGCCGAAACCCAATGTGGTGAGGGTCAAGTTACAGGCCCCCCACCTGAGGCTGAAGGACTCCCCACACACACACAGAGTCAGCTCCTACACCTACAGTTCCCCTGAGATATGGAAGAAGGAAGGGTCATCCGTATTGCTGGTAGGCACCTTCACCATATAGTGATAATTGGAGCCTAGTAGTCCTACCCATGTCTAATCCTAATTGTGGGAAAATGGATAAAAATAATCAAATGTCACAATAACCCATAACGATAAATGTTGATGAGGAAAGGTGCAAAAGGGAGACAGATACTGAACTAATCTAAATCAAAAGGCCTATTAATATAATTCACGGACTGTGTTAGTATCATGCTTGGCAAACAAGAAAAGTGTGGGACTGGAAATCAATGGACCAAAATTGATGTGTTAGAAAGTAGGCCTAATTGGTGGACAAAATAATGAGGATGAGCTATTCCACCCACCATTCCCTTTTGGGGTCCTTAACAGAAAAGACTTCGGGGAGAAAAATGGGAGGATGCAAACGCAACAATTACTGACGGACAAAAAGGGGAAGAAGCAAGTTTACATCGTGGCTGCCACCCATGCTGTCTCCTGTGACCCTGGAATCCACCTTAACCCTGGGCCTTCGTTGTCCTAACCCTGCAATATGTCCTGACCACATCAGGTCACAGAAAGGGACCCAGATGACATTGTCACTGCCACCAGCTATGGGTAAATCCTGAATACCACCTGGGATGTGAGCATCTGCCAACCCCTTCCTTCCCCAGTCTCTTCTCTTTCTCATCCTTCCTCTTGTCTTCTGTTTAAAAAAAGTCTGGCTTCATGCAGCCTGATGCTGGGACAAGTTTGCCAAGTCTCAAAGTGGCTGATACAACCAAGTGCTGTGCCTGTGTTTTGCCAGCAGTGAGGTTAGAAGTGAAAGTCAACACCAGAGACAGAAGCTACAGTTTCCATCTTCGCTGTTCTTTTCTCTCCCTTTGTCTGTGTCTTGCTTTGTCTTTTAGGAAGCAGGATCAGACTTTAACAACAACAGCTCCAGCCCATTTCAGCTAACTTCTCTTAAGGACAGTTATTGCCATTTTAACACCATCTAAAAGGTTGTGAGATGTGGGGGGAGCTAATGGGAAAGGGAACAAGGAATGCTGTTACAATTAAAGCCTTACTTAATACTTTGCATTTCAAATGCTTGCACTGTTCTTTCTTTTCTGTATTGTTAATAAATGGTTAAAAGGATTTTGAATGGAGGTAGCCATGGTACTAAGCAGGCTGAGGTCTGTCTACCATCTCGTTTAACACTGCTTAATGTTGGACAGTGACGGGGTCGTGTTACAACTGAACCATGCTGCTAAAGACTTTCATCCTAAACACTACCTGGAAGTCTCACCAGCTAGGGGAAAGCGTGAACTTCACACTGTAGAGGAGACACCCATCCAAACTAATGCTTGTACATTATTTATTCATCTATACCAGGTTTGGACTTGCTGAGTATAGCTGATAATGTCACTGCAAGCTGCCATGCCCCTGTCTTACGCCCTACAGATCCAGGTAGCCGGAAATCCAGGACATATCCATGAGCAGGCTTCTGCTGGCTCAAAGGAAGGAAAGCAGGACCCAAGCCAGCACATCTCACTTCCTTGACCCCCGTCTTGTGTTCCTCTTTATTGCTAGAGATCCACATTGGAGAGGAGAGGCAGAGCACACCAGGTAATATTCAAAAGGTTTGAAATTCTGGATTCATAATGTCCCCATGTTCATACTCAAGGCTCATGTTTTTAGTATGACTCAGAGTTTGCATTTAAGCAACTTATGTCACAACCATCAGAGTAAAAATCTTTTCCTTGAATTGTATCGGCAATTGGCCCCCTCGAAGCTCTGTGCTCCTGAGATTAAGCTTGTGGCAAGTGTAACAGCTGGATCCTCCACAAGTAATTTTCAGTGCCAGAAAATACAATTGTTTATTGGTTTTATTAAAATATATCCCAATTTCTATTTTTCTTCTGTAGTCTTCTATCAGAAATGTTGTCTGTTCTTAAATGGTCAAAGAGTATATTTGTTTTCAAATGTTTGTGTATCGGGGTTGTTAAACTAGCACTGAAGAATTTATTGGGCTTGTAGAAAGATTTTGCCTATATTCAGTATCACAGGCTGGCAGTGTTTTGCTGACACATTCCGTTGGTTGACCTGCTGGGAAAGGGTTCCGTGGTTGTGCTGACTCAATGAAGCAGGTGGTTGTTAGTCTCCTCCCTTCAGGGAGGTGCAAGTGGCTGGAGTGGATCTGAGCTAAGAAGTCCTGAAGTGGGAGCAGCAGCCTACCCAACTCAGAAGATCTGAGCTGAATTTTTATGTTGCTGCCAAAGCTCAGGAAGGGAATGAACTGTTGACTCTACCTAGCATGAGGTGTTTGTCTGCTTTTAAAGGCATCTGCTCACCATAAAGTGTTCCCACATGCATTGTTTCTGGAAGACAATCATCTTAATGAGATCAATCTATTTCTGAAGCAAGATCTTGATTTTGATGTTTAATCAATCATACTTAGTCACACCAGTCAATGAGATTGATTGGACAACCAGAAGTAATGGTTTCTTAGGTCTGGTCTACGCTACAGTTAGGTTAATGCAAGGCAGCTTACATCCACCAAACTAGGGAAATGTCTACACTTAAATTTCACTCCTGCCGACGTAACTGCCCCGCTACACTGACTTAACTCCAGCTCCACAAGCGGCGTAGAGTCAAGGTCAATGTAGTTAGGTCGATGCAGTCAGTGTAAACACTACATTGCTTATGTCAACTGATGCTGGCTTTCATGAGCCACCCCACACTGACAGCACAATCAATACACGTGCTCATAAGTTAGGTCAACTTAAATTTGTAGTGTAGACATGGCCCTAGAGCTACTCTAGATCCCAAGTCACTCAATTCTATATGGAAGAAGTGCCATATCTCTAGATCTCACTGGTGTTGCAGCCTTTTGGAAGTGATTGAATTTGAGAGTTTCATTTGCTATATAGACTGAATAGACTCCATATAGCAGTATAGAACAAATGTGGATGTTCTTTTGTGGAACTACATGTGGATAAGAAGTGCTGCTTTAGATTCAGTTTATTGTAAAAATGCTGCTTCTGGTTTCTTGAAGTAATCATAGACATTGAGATAACCTCTGGGGTTTGTCAGGTACTAGTTATGCTCTCATCATAGTATAGTATTTAAACCTGAGTGTTGATGGTTTGGCTTAAGTAGACCTGGAACCAAGTCATCCCTAATAAGCTCTTAGGTCCTCGATGGGTAGGTGGGTGGGTAGGCTGGTTGGTTTTTAAAGTGGAAGTGCTAATTTCTGTATGGACAAACTTTATATGCACTTCTGGTTGGCTTGTGCCTACTGATTCTGGAAGATGAAGCAAATTCTTCTGCAGTGAGGAAGTTAACCTGATCTGTACCAAAAAGATACTTTTAAAAAAGGGAATCTGTTCTTTATAACAACTAAAGTTAAGTTTTATTTGCATAGACTGCAAATATTGCTTTGTTTGTATTATTTTTGTTAACATCAATCTTTTTTTTAAAGTTAAAATTTGTCATTCTGCATTTCTATCCTTTTAACATTCTTCACAACTAATGGATAGATATAATAAATTATAGACACTTTTCCAGTGAGAATGTGTTATTGATAGAACTGGTTTCTGTGGAGAAAAGTCAAAAGGGTTGGGGTTTGTTTGGTTTTTTTTGAAGGCAGGAGGACAAAATAAATGACAGAAAGCAGTTAAAATAGGATCTCGATGGTTTTAAATTGTTTTTAAAATGGGGTTAATTTAAACTTTTCATTACATAGCATAAATATGAACTTACAGGTTCCCTTTGCTCCCCAACAACACGAATACACAGGTATAGCAAATTGGGGGAGTGGGGAATTTGACTTGTGGGTGTGAGAAGATGAAAGAAATTCCAAATACAAGTAGGATCCGGAGCAGGTATATTACTGACAACTAGGATTTATCCTGCCACACCAGGATTTTCTTGAACATGGCCCTTGACTTGAATCCACCTCCTCCTTTTCCTGCAGGAAAGCTTAAGTGTGTGCAGGGATGACTCTGCATTTAAAGCTCTCCACAGCTTTAAAACATCTGTTTCTTCAGCTCATTTATTTATTTTTAGGCACAGAGGCACCTGTTGACTTCAGAAGGACCTGATTGTGGACACTTTCTGACAACCTCTGCTTTCAGAGGGCTTTCTGAGTTGTTTGGGTAGGATTTTCTATTTGGAGCTGGAAACCATCCTGAT
Organism: Chelydra serpentina; assembly: GCA_037349315.1. NCBI lineage: Eukaryota > Metazoa > Chordata > Testudines > Chelydridae > Chelydra > Chelydra serpentina. The sequence goes on from JBAIAC010000010.1 coordinate 56,386,176, forward strand.
AAGCAACTGCCCCATTTCTTGCTAAGCTCTTCTGCTCTGAAATTGTTTAATAAACACTGCTTCTCCTGATACTTACGCACAGTCTCTTCATTCAGCCCACCATTATTATTATTTAGATAATGCCACAAGTATGCTAGGCTAGGTCACTGCTTTCTTAGCAGTCCTTCCCAGTGTCTTCATCTCTCTACTTTTTCCTCAAAACACTTTTTCTTTCCTGTTGTTTTGGGGATGGGTGCTTGGTTAGGGGTGGGGGAGGGGGGTCCTTGTTTTGCCTCTGTTACTGTTGGATATTTTTCCAGCCTTTTTTTTTTTTTTTTTTTTTTTTGGACAACCCACAATGTGTCTACCTCTGGGGAATATTGATATTGGGTGAGTTACTCTTGCATCTGAGACAGAAGGTATATTGGGTTGAAGTCCCAGTGTAGAACCATGGCTCATTACTCACAATCAGCCAAATACCAGTGGAGTGCTGGTCAGATAAATGAGTTAGTACTTAAAGCCCTATATCCCGTACTTCGTTGCTGTCCATATGAAAGTTAAGGATAAACTGTAAAGCTGAAGTTTAAAAATTGTGTGCAGCTTGGCCAAAAGGTGAGAGAGAACTTATCAGAGGGATTCTCCCCTTTTCCACAACCCCTCAACACTGCTGTGAGCAGTATAAAGCCTCTTAACCACACAGAAGTTGCTTCATGGTCTTGCTCTTTGTTTCAGTCTCTTCATCTGTAAAGTAAGGACAATTCAGAAGCTATTTATTGGCAACAGAGCCAATACAAGGCCACTATTACAGCTTGAGGGCTATTGTAACTTCCACAGTTGCTGCACCCTTGAGAAGTTTAGCTAATAGGTCCATATAGCTGCAGACCCAATGGCCCGTCAAAGCAGGAAGCCCTGCAAAGCACTGCTTTGAAGCACCTAGGGTCTATGGACACCCTGCATTGGTCCTACTCATCCCACCTGATCCCAAATGCACCACTTTCACTGCTTATCAGGCCTTCCATGCCCAAGGAAGTGGTAGGGCTTTGTCCTTACCACACTGAACTGTTGCTTTTTTGCTGTTTTTTAAATCATGCATCCAAACAAAGAAAAAGATCCTTGTAAATGGTCTATAGTTCTGTAGCCTGCAGACAGTGCTGTCTGAAGTACTAACCCCCATGATCACTGTGTAACCTTAACAAGACCATGTCAGTAGTTTGGAAGCCAAAATATCATCTGAAACTGGACTACGTTATATCTCAGCATTGTTTTCCAAATGTATGAGGGGAAAATTATTAAAAGGATAGCAATGAAAAGAAACCATTTTAGAACTGTGTTTAACCCCTATCATTCACATGTATTATCTAACCTCTTCAATATTTTAGGGTACAAGATGCACAGTCATAAGGACCCTAAAATGATCATCCTATTCAGCCTCATTCCGCCCAAGAGAAACCATGGGGGAAATACTTACAGCAATGCTACAAATCCCACACCCTGGGTTGAGTGAAATAGCTGCTCACTCCAACACACAGGCGAAAAGGAGTAGAGGTGATTGTCTCTTTTATTTAGTGACATGATCTGTCTCATGCACACATAAAGCTGCTTTCTTTTCTCTGTGAAGGACTATGCCTAACCTATAATATCTCCTCACTACAGAAGCAGACAAGTGGTTTTATCAAGATACACTGCATATCAAGGATGCCATGCTACTTTCTGTAACATCTGACACTAACACTAGCCCTGTGGGAATCTGAAAGTGTCACAGGACTGCAGCAAGTATCCAAAAATATTGCTAGCTTTGGCACCCAGTGGTCATGGAGCAACAGCGAGTATATAAAATAACTTGGCAATTTATCCCTTAGTTTAACATAAATTGATGCAATTTTTCAGAAATTCTGGTGGGAATACTTAACAGATGAAGAATTTCTCTGCTTCATTAAGTTTTTAGGCTACTTCCTAGCATGAGGCAGCAACCTGTAATTTTGACAGCAAATGACAAAGTGCAGTGGTGTGGGCTGGCTTTCTGTTGCCTTACCGGTAAAGAAGTTGAATAAAGAGTTCAGTTATTTTACTATTTAGAATCCCTTGGAGTTGTAACAAGAAGAGAGAATGTCTCCTGCCTCTTTCAATCTAAATAGTACAATTCTCTTACCAGAATCTGATGCTTGTGACAGATAGTGCAACCAGGTGCAGTACTTTTGGGGACAATTGTATTAATGTTATGGGTTATATGTATTGTAGGGGGATAGGATTGTATTCTACTCCAGGAGGGAGGGTTACCACAGTCCCTCCAGGAACTATGAAAGTGGGGAGTAATTACTCCAATCCCTGGGACTGTAAAACCAACCCCTGGGGTTGTTTGCATATACTCCTTCAAGCTAGGTTTCCGAGAGAGGCAGGAGACAAAGAAAGAACATGGGGTCTAAAGGTCCTGCTTGAACTGACCAATTCAACAAATGAGTGTGACTTTTTGTCCAAGGAAGGGCCCAAACCTGCAGAAGGGTTGGAAAGACTGGAACTTGCCCAGGTCTCTGTAGGACTGATGGGGCTACTGGTGAAACATTTAGATCATGTTATTGTTTGTGTTTTCTCTGTATAATTTTGTCCTTAAATAAATGTCCTCTGCTTTGGAAGAGCTGTGTGGTCCCTCAGAACTGCTGGCATTCCCTGGTCCTGGCCTTCGGAGAGAAAACAAAGTGCAGGGACTGATCTTCAGTCAGATCTCCCTTAGATAACAGTTTTGGGGTAACTACACCTCTGGCCCCCCCTCTGTGGTCTGCTCGAGAAGTGCCCTCTCGGGTCATGCCTCTAGCCATCACTTCTCTCTGAGAAGGGACATGTGCCCATGCAGCTGTCTGCAGTTGCACTATGATTACACTGCTCTACAGCCAAAATGCTTCTGAAATAAATGTAGTCAAACTTTACTAATTCTGGGTCACTGAGAACGAAAATGATGCTTAAAATTGTTGATTGGCTCTAGTTTTCAAGACATGCTATTGGGTCAGTATATACGACCCTTGACGTGGGAATGGCGGAGGATAAGTGAGTTATAAAGGGAAGGGATCTCAATTTAAACCAGAAATGACTCAAATACATCTTTGACTGGATCTATGAATAAATCTATGACTGGGTTTGGACAGTACTTGCTTTTTAGGCAAAACAATGAATGATGCAATCTGAAGCTGGTATTGCATCATACATGATATGAATTGCATCATGTTATTCCTAGAAGTCATGGATGATGCAATCATAACGAAGCTTACATCACTCTGCTGAACAAATTGCCCTATATCAGCTCTAGAAATCACACAGTGTCGTGCTCTCTTATTTGTCAGTGTTTGATTTTGCAAAGGGACACATTTCTGTTTAGCCAAAGTGAGCAGAGATGCCTCGTACTTGTGGGAACAGTGCAGATAACTTCTGCTATGTTTGTGGTGAAGTGACTTTTGCATCACAAAAGCGCAGTATAACCACTATGGTTAAGAAAGCCTATCACCTTTCTTTTGGCTGCAAAATTGGAGATCAGGACAAGAGGTGGGCCCCACACATATGCTGCAACACTTGTGCAACAAATCTTCGCCAGTGGTTGAACAGGAAAAGGAAATCTATGCCTTTTGCAGTGCCAATGATTTGGAGAGAGCCAACAGATCATACCAGCAATTGTTACTTCTGCATGGTGCCTCCAGTTGGGAAAGGTGTGTCGAAGAAGAAAAAGTGGACTGTGCATTATCCAAACATTCCATCAGCTCTACGCCCAGTACCCCACGGAGAAGGACTGCCGGTTCCTGATGCACCAGAATCATTCTCACTTGAGTCAGATGAGGAAGAGGATGAAACTTCTGGTCCTGAACCGTCAGTGTCACAGGACCCACATTTTCTCCCATCCTCCTCCTCTGAACCACACCTCATAACACAAGCTGAACTGAGTGACCTTGTCAGGGATTTGGAACTACCCAAGAGTAAGGCAGATCTTTTGGGCTCCAAACTACAGCAGTGGAATCTCCTGGCAGGTGATGTTAGGGTTTCCATGTTCCGTGACCGTCAAAAGGATTTTGTCCCATTCTTCTTCATGGAAGGTGATCTTGTAGCCTGCAACAACATCGATGGTGTGATGGCAGCCCTCAACATGGTTCACGATCCAGATGAGTGGAGACTGTTCATTGATTCATCGAAGACGAGTCTTAAAGCTGTTTTACTGCATAATGGCAATGTTTTGCCATCAATTCCAGTTGGTCATGCAGTCCATAGGAAGGAAACCTATGACAACATGAAACAACTTTTGAGGTGCATAAACTATGACCAACATCAGTGGCAGCTTTGTGGCGATTTGAAGGTTGTTGCTCTCTTGCTTGGTCTGCAGACTGGATACACAAAGTACTGCTGTTTTCTCTGCGAATGGGATAGTCGTGCAAGAGATTCCCACTACATCAAGAAAGATTGGCCACTCCAACAGTCATTGGAGCCTGGGAGGAAAAGTGTTCAGCATCCACCACTTGTTGAATCAAGGAAGGTTTTGTTACCACCCTTACACATCAAGCTGGGTCTGATGAAGAACTTTGTCAAGGCCATTGACAAAACACAAGCAGCTTTGAAGTACCTCCGTGGAAAATTTCCAAGGTTAAGTGAAGCTAAGATAAAGGAAGGTGTCTTTGTTGGTCCTCAGATTCGTAAACTTCTTCGAGATGATGCATTTGACCATGCACTGCGTGGCAAGGAAAAAAAGGCATGGAAAGCCTTCCAGTTAGTGGCAATAAATTTTCTCGGAAACAACAAGGCAGACAACTACAGGTTGTTGGTGGGAAACCTCCTCAAGGCATACAAAAGCCTTGGTTACATCATGTCACTAAAGATACATTTTTTGCACGCTCATCTAGATTTTTTTCCGCCGAACTGCGGAGCAGTGAGCGACGAGCACGGCGAGCGATTTCACCAGGACATTGCAACAATGGAGAAACGCTATCAGGGCAAATGGAGCCCATCAATGCTTGCAGACTATTGCTGGACAGTGACAAGAGATGCTCCATTTAATGAATACAAGAGACAAGCCAAGAAGCGCCGAGTAGACACTGAATAGGATGAAACTATGTACATAATAGTTTTTTGCCTTTTGTTTCATAATACATTTTATTTCTATAACCCCTTTGCTGATTTTTAAAGTGTTACATAAACAGGACAGGTGAAATAGTATCATGTAAAGCAACCATAAACACATGAAAAGACCTAGGTTTACAATTTATGATTAAAACTCTACTATCTACACAATATACATAGACATAAAATGTAAAAACTTAAATATCTTAGAAACAGTAGCCAATCAGTTGTTTTAATTGTCATATTTGAATTCAGCACATCAAAATACATACTAAATAGCACATTTTATCTCTGAAGCAGACGACTTCTCAAAAATTGTAGACCAGTGTAATGCATACGAAGTACTGGCAAAGGGCAAAGAGCTATATCCTCAAAGAGAAAAATCTGCTCTGGGATTGACTGCATTCAAGTTTATATATGGTCAGAAATGAAGTCCAGATTGGTGTTAATGTTAAAGCACCAGATGTGCCTATCAGTTTGGTCAACATAACTTACACATTGAATGTTGATATTTATAATTTTTCTGGGTTATATTGAAAAATGAAATTCTGCTTGCAATTTTTAAAAGAAATGTGTATCCTACAGAAAATATTGTTGTGGTTGAATTCTTCTCTATAGCGAAGGCAACAATCTGGAACCAGGAAAATGCAACAGGCATGAATTTGTAGCTGCTGATATGGCTACTACCTCAGCTGTTATAAATCAGTGTGTCTTGTCCGTTGTATTTAACAGAGAGTCTCTTCTCCAGCTTGACGTGGTAGTTTGCAAAACCTTACCTTTAGTACAAAAAAAGGGAAATAAGCATTTGTAATCAGTGTGGCATCTGGGAAATGCTTGTTACTTCATACATGTATAAACACCCTGCTTGCTTTTAGGGGGAATTAAAATAGGGGGTGTAATAATTAAAGAGGTTCAAACCTCCTTGAGCATTGAAGTTCAGATCTATTCCTTAACTTCATGCTCTGGGCTATCTCTTAAAATACCTGAAGACAACTTTTGAGAACTGGTTTTTATTTGCAGTGTGATTATCCTGCAGAACTGACTTCTAGAGCTTTGGCAGCCAAGGACAAACCGGAAAACATACTCCTCTCACAGATGACAATCATTCGCACAACAACCCAGCCATTAAACAGTTTGCTGCCCTAGGCCCGCTGCCTATTCTTCCTGTATGGTAGAGCTTTCCAGCCTTTCTAGCATTTGCTAAAGAAAATAGATTGGGGGAGGGGTTTCTTAGTAAGAATAAGAATTTTCTGTTTCAAAGTTAGCAAAGTTGTTTCTATCTATTGAATCGAAAATTCCATTGAGATTAAACTAGTTCATTAGAATTTTCTGGCAGTATTTGTTAATTTTGATACTTGTTCCTTTGATTAGGATTTAGGCAGCCTGTTCTTTTGCATGCTAGGCACAGCTCTGCTGGAGTAGAGCGAGAACACGGGAATTATTCCATTGTTATATGGTTCACATCACATGTAGAGAGATTCTGAAAAAAAAAATGTTTTAAATAAACTTGGTTTTAATACCAAAATGCATTTATTTTTGCCTTATTTATCAATTAGATTAGATCATTTCAAGGGAGCTTGTGCCATAAATTTGATTGAAGAGAGAAGCATAATCCTATTTGGTCAACAAAACGAACATTTGGTATGTGAATGAGGCATCTGTTTGCAACAGTACATGGCCATATACATACATAAAATGTAATCACTGGCCAGACGTAGGCATTTAAGATCAAGGGGGGGGAGGGGAATAGAATTAGAGATTTGTGCCTCTGTGACCAGAAACACAGACCTCAACCCATGAAACTAAGAGCTGTCCCAGAGGCTACTGTTATATAAGCTGATCTATTGTAGCCAGTCAACTGTCGCTGATCCCAAGTGCCCAAATAAGCACCAAAGCTAGTACAATGGCTGAACTATTGGCTTTGAACCCTTATAACTTAGAATGATTTGCATCTGTCTGTTGCTTTGCTGTTGGTTTGGGAGCTTGTGAAAAAACACAGATGACTGGAGGGGAGACGTGATGAAGTGGATCATTTAAAAGGTCCCCTGCTAGGATATTATTCAGACAGAATTTATCTGAGGCTTGACATTCAAAGTGCCAAATTATGCCCACACTTAATGGCTACAGTCAGTGGGGTTGCAGGGATGTAACTGACAGCAGATTTTGGCCAAGAGGCTTTTTGTCTCCGCTGACCCATCTGGGAAAGTTAACTGAGATTTTCTAACATAAAAGAAAGTGCAGACATGACCCTTCACACACACGCGCGCAGACACACGACAAGTGTCCTTTTTCTATATGCATCTCATTTAATCAAACGTGGGTAGAAGGAAAAACAACGGAAAGTAGCCTGGAAGCCACATGTATAATGAATATTGTTGTGAGGTGGATGGTACACATGCCAGGTGTGCTTGTTTCATGAAACCCAAAGCTTTGGGATGTGTTGATACAGTTGGCAAAAAACGTATATTCTCAACCCCACTGCAGAGTCCAAAAGTAAAGAGCTTTTGGCATTGCAGCCTCAGGCCTTGGCTACACTTACAAGTTACAGCGTAATAAAACTGCCGGCAGCGCTGTAACTCATTAACTGGCTACACTTGCAAGGCACGTGCAACGCTGTATCTCCTCAGATACAGCGCTGCATGTACTCCACCTCCCCGAGAGAAATAGCAACTGTTGCGAAGTGGGTGGAACGCTGGTCTTTCAGTGTAGCCCAGGAACAACGCAGTTACTGATCTCCGGAAGCTGCTTTGTTTTGAAACGGCACTTCCGGGTTGGAGTTCAGAGCTCCCTGGAGCTGCTACAAACACAGCTTTACAACCACAGCTACTTTTTGCAGGCAGAGGGTGGGAAAGAGGGGAGGGGCTCCGTTAGGAATGCCTTGGACAGAGATGGCCGGGGGGGGGGGGGGGGGGAAGGCTCCGTTTCCTCTCTTTTATCTGCTCTTTAAAAACAAACAAAGCCCCTGCTGTTTGCTTTCAGTGATTGAGAGAGAGGCAGGGGATGTGGAGGTGTGGAAATAATGAGCTGACACTCTGTGGAGATTTCAAAAACCCCCCCTCTCTCTCAAAACGCTCCCTGTCAAAGTCCCCCTCACCCCCCCATTTGAAAAGCACGTTGCAGCTACCTGAATGCCCATAATGCACCGCTCCCAATACAGCTGCAAGTGCCGCAAATGTAGCCACGTCAGTGGTAGTTACTGCGCTGGCGGCTGCCAGTGTGGACAGGCTGCAGCGCTTTCCCTACTCAGCTGTACGAACACGGGTTTAACTAACAGCGCTGTACATCTGCAAGTGTAGCCTAGGCCTCAGTTGTCAAGTCGAGATGCCTACTTGCTGCTGGCAGGAATAATACTAGTATGGTTAGTACCTCTGTCATTGTCCCAGCTCTTATAGTGACTAATGCACCAACTCATAGAAGGGTACTTGCTTTCTGTACGATTGCCAGAGCACATCTTACTCTTGACATAGCTCTTTGCTGTTGATGGAAATGGGCTTCTTTGCAACCGGGACATTATATGTTCACCTTAAGAACTATGCTCCCAATTGTCTTTCCTCAACTGAAGGCCTGTATCCTGTCAAATTACAACAGAGATCTCTCTCTTTCTTCCACGATGGCCTGCCAGAGCAACAGATGCAAAACCTGCAGACATACCTCCACTGCTACAATGATCAGTAGCCCCTCAATACACCTTTCATGATCCGTGGGTCCAACACATGCTTATCACAATATGTGGTGTATCTAATCCAGTGCATCAAATGCAACTATGTGGGTGAAACCAGTCACTATGCTCTCAAATGAATTCACACAGAAAAATGGTAAAAGCATATCACTCATGAGTGAATACTTTTCACATGAAGATCATTCCATATCTGATCAGCCCTCGTCCTCAAAGGAAACCTGCACAAATCTTTAAAGATGAGCCTGTGAGCTTAAATTCATACCTTGGTAACACACTAAAAATCATGGTCTCAATAAAGACACTGGATTTGTGGCTCATTGCAACAATCTGTAACCCACTAAGGCCTTGGCTACACTTGCAGATGTACAGCGCTGTTAGTTAAACCCGTGTTCGTACAGCTGAGTAGGGAAAGCGCTGCAGCCTGTCCACACTGGCAGCTGCCAGCGCAGTAAGGTGGCTACATTTGAGGCATTTGCAGCTGTATTGGGAGCGGTGCATTATGGGCATTCAAGTGGCTGCAACGTGCTTTTCAAAGGGGCGGGGTGAGGGGGACTTTGACAGGGAGCGTTTTTGGAATCTCCACAGTGTGTCAGCTCATTTCCACACCTCCACATCCCCTGCCTCTCTCTCAATCACTGAAAGCAAACAGCAGGGGCTTTGTTTGTTTTTAAAGAGCAGATAAAAGAGAGGAAACGGAGCCTTCCCCCTCCCCCCCCCGCCGTTCTCCCCCCTCCACACTCCGTCTCTGTCCAAGGCAACTTTGCTGCCGGCATTCCTAACGGAGGCCCTCCCCTCTTCTCCCCCCCCTCCCCCCCGCCTGCAAACAGTAGCTGTGTTTGGTTTTTTGTAAAGCACCTCAACAACGGAGCTCTGAACTCCAACCCGGAAGTGCCGTTTCAAAACAAAGGCAGCTTCCGGAGATCAGTAACTGCGTTGTTCCTCGGCTACACTGAAAGACCAACGTTCCACCCACTTCGCAACAGCTGTTATTCCTCTCGGGGAGGTGGAGTACATGCAGCGCTGTATCTGAGGAGATACAGCGCTGCACGTGCCTTGCAAGTGTAGCCAGTTAGTGAGTTACAGCGCTGCAGGCAGTTTTATTGCACTGTAACTCATAAGTGTAGCCAAGGCCTAACCCTCCTGTGTCCTGTGATGGTTAGGTGTTAACTGCCCACTTCACCTCGGATGGTGTCTTTCAACATGTGTTAACTTCTTTGTTTAACAATCTGTTCCAACTTGTATTTATCTGTGACACTTTCCCAGACCTGAAGAAGAGCTGTGTGTAAGCTCGAAAGCTTGTCTCTTTCACCAACAGAAATTGGGCCAATAAAAGATATTACCCAACGTACCTTCTCTCTCTAATATCCTGAGAACAACACAGCTACAACAACACTGCAAACGTTTAAACGCATATGTGATGCCCTTAAGTCTAATGTTTGCAAACATACCCATTAAAGGCTATTTTCTGTTCAAAGTTATTGCTGTGTTTGTCAATTTTTGTGGATTTTCCCCTCTATGCAAAAAGACATGAAATGTGTGATGGGATGTACCTACCCACACCGGTTCAGCGGGGGTTAACCACATGCGCTGGCAGAGGAAGCTACACCCCCCTCATCCCTGCTGGGCATGCTCCAACTGGAACCAGAGGATAAAAGAGAGTAGCTCACCTCAGTCTGGGCTGGCCACCAATGAGAGCAGACGTGTGTTGCAGGGTTCTGCTGGGAAGCTACTGGAGTTCCAGGCTATAGAAACCCCCTGGGCTGAGACTCCAGCAGACCAACCGCTGATTCCAATGGAGGAGAGATAGCAGAGGCCGCTAGACTACCATCATTGGAAAGAAGTGTAGGAAGCAGCCCAGGGAATGGGACTGTAGTTATGGGTGACTGAAACTGATCATAGAAGTACCAGTTCTCCAGGGCCCTGGGTCAGGACACAGTGGAGAAGGGTGGGCCCAGATCCCCCTACCTCAGCTGTCCTGGCACCAGAGGCAGCTAATGCCTGAAGGGGAGACCTTGGCCACAGAAGAACAGCCTTACTGACTCTGGCCATTGGGACATACTACCCTGGGCTGCAGGGCCACTACATAGACCCTGGCCACTTGAGCTGTCAAATACCCACCTGGATAACCCCCAGAATCTGACACCCCATGATGGGGTGCACCTACCCCACAAGAATATGTCAAAAAAGAACTGTGTGAGTAAAATCTGACATCTCTTGTTCAAATGTAATTATTCAAGTCTTAGAAGTTTGTACAAGCCTTTTGCGAGGTCATGTCTCCTGTATTTCTAGCAAGAAATGTGTTGTAAATGCTGTTTGCATTAATGAAAAGCTCTTTCACTGTGACAGAAACAGAGTCAGTGGGGGGGAAAAGTCTTACTAACAAATCTGCAGAAAATACCCTGAAGTACTATTCTGTGCAGCACTGATCAGGTCAAGAGTTAAATTTTCTTTATGTTGGCCATGACATTTCTCAAAGAATGAGGGTGTGAAAGGAAAGGGAGGTAGATGGGCCACTTTCAAAGATGTCTCCTTATCACAGTGCCCTACAACGAGCACCCTGGAACAACTCAGAACATTCAGTCTCTGTCTCCATTTGTATAGCTAAAGCTCTGTTTACAGCCCTGTTCCTTCATCTATATTGTCAGGTCATGTGTGTTTTCCTGCCCTCATCTGAGACTCTCTCTCTCATGAGCCTTATCCCTTTGCTCGCTCTCTCTCTCTCTCTCTCTCTCTCTCTCTGCAGTGCAGTTCTTTTCTCCTTGTATTAAATGTGACAACTGCATCCCATTTTCTTTAGCTACTTTTAGCTCCACAAATTGCCCTCATTTACTACTCCTCAGTTGTAGTAATAACATTACCTCTGTTCATTTTTCATCCTTTGGCTCTCCTGCTGTTTTAACCTTGCCTATACCTTGTATGGTCTGGAGCTTTAGTCTGCAGGATTTTTATACAACCCCAGGTGCAAGGAAATCTGTGTTTTTTGCACAATTTTCTCTCTGCTCTGTTACAGATCACAACTTAGAACTCCATATATCGCTAATAGCAATCACTGCAAGGACAGCAGCTCACTTTGGATGAAGGATTATGCTCCACTTGAGCCCAGTGGTAAGTGATGCCCAGACATTGTACTAGCCATCATCACAGAGATGAATTTCTTTCATTGAGAATGCTTGGTACCAGTGTGACAGTATCTGTTCTTATCCTTACTTTCATGTATTTTCAGCTCTTTGATGTTAACTCTACCAGTTAATGGTTGAGTTTCCCAACTAAGGAGTCTCACAAGTTTGATAGGTCTCCCCTTTAGATGTTCAGCTAGTATTCCATGCTCATATTTTCCATTCAACACCACATTTTGCTTCTTTGAACGTCATCCTGGCCCATTTAATTAACTCCTCTAATTGGAACTATCCGTGATTTAACTTGCATTACTATGTTTTTGTCATTATTTCATCAGTATAGGCCATCCCTACAGACTACATTACTCTCCCGTCCTGTGTATACGCCTTCATTATCATATTAATTGAAGCTGCAAGAAAAATCACTTCACACGACTTTACCTTTTCCTTTGTATGCTTAAAGGATATAGGGCTAATAGAGTTTGGAACTAACAGAGATTTAGCCTCTACAACCGTTACTTGTCATTATAATTGTTTCAAATGTATAAGTTCTAGAGACTGCTTTGCTATCCTCCTACTACAAGCTTTGTGTAGTTTTCATTATCACATTCTTTGTAGCTGCAAAGAGAATTAATTTGCCTGACTACATTTCCCTTTTCACATTTAAAGTGTATATAGCTAATAAGGTTTAATAGTCAAATACAATCCAATTGACTGATGGAGTCTTGTGCCCCAAAAATGTTGTACTGTTCTAGCTGGCCAATAGTTTTGGGTGTTGGAAGCTGATTAATCGGATAACTTGACCCTCTGTGTACTTGATCTAAAGCCTATTGAAGTCAATGTGCATCTTCAGTGAGCTATGGATCAGACCCTGTGATTGGGTGTCTACCTCCATAAAAGGCCTGAGGAAGTAAAAAGGGCAGTTAACCCTGCGACAGACTGCACCTGGAGATGAGTCAGGGCTGATGAGCTCTAATTGATGATGAAGCCCAGCTGGTCAGGGACAGGCTGAGCTAGTATAAAATCAGGAAGTAGAGAGCAAGCAGGGCTGTAGGAAGGAACTTTGAAGTCACTCCCAAGAGAGAAGGGGAGTTGGCAAGAGACAAGGAGGAATCCTAGTGGGGAGTAAGCCCTGGGATCCTGCTTGCGACTACAGACTCTAGCAAGAACATTGAGAGGGGGTGAAGAAGTCATGGGGAGCAGAAGAAGCTTTAGTGGCAACCCAGCAGGGGATCAGAAGATAGGAAAAGTAGGAAGGAGGCTGAGGAAACAGCAACAGGATCTGAGATTGTGTAGACCATGGCTGCTAGGCATAGGGTCCCTGGGCTGGAACCCGAGTAGTGGGTGGGCCCGGGTTCCCCTACCAGCCACTGGGGAAGTGGCACAGTCCGGGCAGTGGAGCAGAGGACTGCCTGAGACAGATCGTCCAGTGGGACTTTTGATACCCTGAAAGGAGAAAATTGTAGTGATCTGTCCAGAGACCCGAGCCACAAAGACACCCCCCCCTCCCACTGTGGTGAGCAAACAAAGAAGGGAGTGTCAGACCGGTTGAGAGCCAACCCCCAGATATGGCCACAAGGAGGTGCCACAACAGTGAGTAGTGACAGATCTTAATAGAAAAACTTCAGCAGAGTCATTCTGATGCTGCAGAATGTATAGGGCAATAGGACCCTCTATTTGAGATTTTCACATACAACAGCTCTTCTGGGAAGTATGGACCAGTGAGCCTTAGTTCATTAATTATGATTCCAAACAAACTTGTTGATAAAGAGAGAATTTAAAAACAGCTAGATGAATATGTGCAGATAAGTTTATTTAGCTTCTATAAAGGAAAATTTTGCCTCTCCAATCTACTAGCATTCTTTGACCTAGCTACTATTTTGTATGCATGCCTCAGCTTTCAAAAACCCTCTGACAAAGTCCATCTCAAGAAGCTATTAAGGAAACAAAGCAGTGATCTGTTATGGATTATAAACTGGCTAAGAGACAGCTGGCTAAGAGTAGTAATAAATGGACAGTTTTCACTATATCACAGTAGGGTGACCTCCAGAATGTTGGTACTAAATATAGTCATTAATTATCTGAAAAAGGAGTGAACAGTGAGGTGACAAAGTTTTCAAAAGATACAAAGATATGGGGATTATCTAGTTTCTTCAAGACTAGAGAAAACTTCAAAACAATATAGCAAATCTATGCAATGCGGCACATGAAACTGAGTATTAGCGAATTAAAGATAATGCACATTAAAAAGAATAAGGTGAACTGTTGGGTTCTCAGTTAGCCATCACCATTCAGAGGGGAAAAAAACCTTGGCGTTATTTGTGGGCAGCTAAGTAAAACATCTCCTCAATTCATAGTGGTGGTGAAAAAAGCAAACAAAATGTAGGGATACATAAGGATTGGGAGAGAAATCTGAAAATATTATGTCCATATATAAATGTAATAAACCGTCCTTCAGAATCCTATCACCAGTTCTGTACATCAAATATCAAAAAATTTATAACAGAAATGGAAAGATCTAAAGATGGGTAAAACAGATGATTGGATTCATGAAAAGATTTTCATATGAGGGAAGAGAGCTAAGATTAGGAATACTGTATTCAGAGGGGAGAGCTGGATAGGAGCACATGACGATGAATGACCTAGAGAAGGTAAATCAGGTACTACTATCTATGCTGTCTCATAATAAAAGAAGGGGGCACCCAATGAAGTTAAAAGGCAAGAATTTTAAAATGGATAAAGGGAATTAGTTTAATACAACACATAATTAAGTGTGGAACTCATTACCACAAGATGTTGAGGCTGAGTGCTTGGCATGGTTTTTTAAAAATTGATAGGACATTTGCATGGCTAATGAAAACAGTCAAAGGCTTCAATTGCCTTGCTGCAGTGTAATCACTGGAATTTAGAAACCAGTTCTGTTGATGATGCAAAAGAAGGGATAGAATTCAGATTGCACTCTTATGGGTGTGGCTGGCTGTGCTGGGACTAACAAGCAGTAAAACTTACTTCTTACTACTGTAATCAGAATCCTCTCTAAATGCAAAGAAAGAGGGAGCAGATCTTTTTCACTGATAGTTACTTTTGAGAGTAGAACTGAGCTTTGAGCTCTGAAGGGGTGGCCAAGAGTATTCAGAGTGGGGGGAGGGGGACGCAAATGTGAAAAACAGTGTAAAAATAGAGGAAATATTTTTCACTTAGTTATTCAAGTTGCCTCTCCCTCTTACTACTGGTGCTACATTTTGAGCCGAATTTAAGCCATAGCAAAGGATAACTGATGCCATTTACATGTAGGTAAATATATATATTTCAAAGGGTATCATCTGCAGTTTTGCCTTAAACATTATATTCCACCCTTGATGAATTTTTCAACTCAGGAGACTGTCTTTTTCATTATAACCAGTACTCCATGGCTTTAGTTTCTTTCTCTTACATATGATATATATATATGTGTATAGTCACTGGGGTAGTTAAGAAAACTAGCATTTTGATTCATTTTGAATCTCTCTAACATGGACTATTCCAAGGAGTTGGAAACAGTTAACAAGCTGCTAACTAAATTACAGATAAAACTTACCCTCTTTTGTAAAGAGCTTTGTGATCTTTGAATATAAAACGCTATGTAAGTGCTAAGTATTATTATTATTTATTATTCTCCTGAGTTCTTCCAGTTCTCTTTTGGTCAGAGAGAAGGTTTTCATGCCAACACTTGTTATAGCAAGTATATAAGGCTATGTCTACACTAGTATTTTGTCGGTAAAACTTTTGTCTGTGAGGGGTGTGAAAAAACCACACCCCCAAGCAACATACGTTTCACCGACAAAAGTGCCAGTGGACAGTGCTATGTCTCTAGGAGATGCTCCCACCAACATAACTACCACTGTTCATTGGGGTGGTTTAATTTTGCCAGCAGGAGAGCTCCCTCCCACTGGCATAGAACGGCTACACGGGAGACCTTACAGTGGTGCAGCTGCAGCGGGACACTGGGCTGCTGTAAGGTCTGTAGTGTAGACATAGCTTAAACCATTGCAGATCCTTTGCTCTACTGGCATTATTATTGATACAGGCCCATTTGGCAATTGCCACCTAATTAGCCTAACTGCCTACGAATTTTTTCTCTCAACTTAATTAACTGTAATGTCAATTCTAACATGGATACCAGTGCATTCTCAGGCCATGCCCTTGTGCCTTTGGATTGCCAATTTGCATCTTTACAATACTTCACTGGCAAGGTGAGGACTAAGACCTTGTCTACACTGCAAAATTAAGTTGACCTAAATTGGGTTGATGTACAGCCACAGTAATAACTGCTGTTTTTCATGTCCACACTACCCTCCTTCTGCCGGTGGTGCGCGTCCTCGCTAGGAGCGCTTGCACTGACTTAAGTGGGGCAGTGGGGGTGGTGGGAGGCTGACATCCTGAGCTATGAGCCCCACATGAAGCTGCCAGCTCAGGACGGGGAGACTCCGGTGGCAAGGCTCCAGCTGAGTCCTGCGCAGGGCTGACAGCCAACAGGCGATGGAAGTAACAGTGTCTACACGGACACTTCATCCCCTTAACTACATTGACCTAAGCGCTGCACTCTCGTGGAGGTGGTACTATTAGATGGGTGGAATGGGTGATTTACATGGCAGAAGCAACGTTGCAGTGTAGATGCTTATAGAGTTAGGTCAACATAAGCCTTATGTCGACCTGCCTGTAGTGTAGGCCAGGCCTAAATTGCTTAACAATTCTTTTCCAACTGTAATTACTCTGACTCTATGGGTGGATGTACCTAGCTAAAGAACATTTCATTAAAACATTTCTTATGGACCAAAGGTTGTCACACTGTGGTTGATGGACCTCTCACTCTCTCTTACTCCCAGCTGCTCAGCTGCATTAAAAGTCAGCTACTATATTAAAAGTTTCTTAATACTACTTTTCCTTGTAAGCAATTGCTATAGTTGCCACAAAGATGTTCTGCAGTCACTATTGGGGAGTAGACCTGATCCAGAGATAAGCTCTGTATTAAACTGTGGTCTACATTAACCCAAAACTTTTCATAATCTGTTCTGGTCTCTTTGGGCCTATTTTTTTTCCCATGTCAATTTTATTCCATTGACTTTAGTGGATTTACTCCTATTTACACTATTGACTCAGGCCCTCTATTTCTGTCCCGCCTGAAGGAAGAATTGCAGCTCTTTCTCTTTCTGTGGAAGACAACCAAAACTTATCTAAAGGGCAAATTTATTTCCTGTGATGAACAGCTTGCTCTGTAGTATACCACCTCTTCTCCATGCCCTCCAAATGCCAGAAATTAATTCACAATCAGGAGAATGTATTGTATACCTTCCAAACAGCAAAAGGAATTTGCAAGGTAGGCAGTCCTAGCAGGAATCTAGCAAGAGACCGACTAGCCTTTCCTCTAAAATGAATGACTAGAGCTGGCCAAATTTCAGCAATCAACTTGGACCCAGATCCTTGAAGTATTTAGATGCCTAACTCCCATTGTTAGGAGTTGGGTGCCTAAATACCTTTGAAGACCTGTGACTTGAAGATCTGTTCCTAAATTTTTAATCTATATTTTGCTAATATCTGCCCCAGACTATTCCCAGCCATTGACCTCTTTGTTAGGTCCCCTCATCAGACAACCAGCAATGCTGTTTGGAAACTTCTGTTGACAGAGAGGAAGCATGAGCCCAATGAACAGCTGTAGTAGTAATAACAGCTTTCTAACTGATTTTTTACTGTCTCTCTGACACACAAGCTTTCTTGTAGTTACGTAAGTTTAATTTAGAGCTGGGCTTGAATGTTCAGATCAAAATTTCCCCAATGCTTGGTGGTGTTAGAGGTTGGACTTTTGGTATGGCTCCACCTTTACTTTTACTTTACTAAAAATACTCTGAGCCTTCAGATCAATGTGGGAGTTACCGTTCCACATCCTTAGGCCATGTCTACACTAGAGCTCACAGTGGCACAGCTGTACCGATGCAGCTGCGCTGCTGTGAGATCTCCCATTGACATAAATTAAACCACCCCCAACAAGAGGTGGTAGCTATGTTGGCGGGAGAGCGTCTCCCACCAATATAGCGCTGTCCACACCGGCGTTTCTGTAACCTGTGACACTCGGTGTGTGTTTTTTGACACCTCTGAATGACGTAAGTTATACCGACAGAAGTGCTTGTGTAGACATAGCCTCATTTTGAAGGGAAATGGGTCTTGCAAAAAAAAATTGTAAAGAAAAACATATCTTCCTGCCCACCCACTGTTCTCTCAAATATTGGTAGTGGCTAAAGCACTGAACTACTCACCTTTCATTGGGGGCCCTGAGTTCAAGGTTACCCTAACAGACCTGTGAGAAATGAAGTCTGCTTGTCAGCCTTTCTCATGACTTTCACTTTTCAGAAAGACCCAACTAAAAAGCTGGGTCACAAGTGGCAGGAGCTGTAATGTGATGGTCTGGCACAAACTGCCAGCCTCTATCTACTGAGGTGCACCTCTGGAGTATATGCACCTCATCTGATCTCTGTAGTGCTGGTAAAGCACTTTCAGGGCTCAGACGTACAGCCCTTATGCTGGTTAGTATTTACACAAGTGGTCTTGCAGACCTGAGTGGGCCTATACATGAAAGTAAGTGCTGTCTGATAAAAGAGGGGTTCCACTATTGGCCCCTTAGCTAGCAAGATAAAAGATATTATGAATTCCAATAGTTAGGAGAAAAATCAGACCTAGTGATACAAGTTCCCTTCACTACAGGGTTGTAATTCCTATTCACATTAATGGGAGATAGTATATGCATTGAGGAGCAAAGAGTATATGTCTCAATCCGTATTCCATTTCAGATGAGACACCCTCTGCCCACCCACAAACAAATATTAGGAGCCTATTGAGCTTTGTCTTTTATGTCACTTGAATAATTCAGTTTATACCATTCCATTTTTAGTCAATTTTCATTCACTTACTGCAGTGTTACAGTGACTCTCAGGGAAATGACCTGAAAAGGATAATCGTCCATTGTTGTTTGCAGTGTTGTTGCAGCCAGTTTGGTCCCAGGGTATTAGAGACAAGGTGGGTGAGGTCATCTCTTTGATTGGACCTGTTGGTGAGAGAGACAAGCTTTTGAGCTTACACAGAGCTCTTCTTCAGGTCCTCTTCTTCAGGTCCTGAAGAAGAGCTCTGTGGAATCTGGAAATCTTGTCTCTTTCACCAACAGAAATTGGTCCAATAGAATATATTACTTCCCCGACTATGTCTCTTTAAAGGGGTAAGGCAAGTACTCTCTTTTCCATCAGATAGTTGGGCAACAAAAACATTATGATTAACAGCTGTTGTCAGCTCTGTTAACGATAAATCTTTTACGGGTTTGAGTGATTATTTAATGTATTTTAAGCATAATTTATTACCTATGGTGCCCTGTTCACCTCCCTCATCAAAATTAAAATTCCCACTTCCTTCACAATATGCTGTAGCTGGAAGAGAGTTTGCCCTACATAATTCTAGTCAGATTTTAATATACTGTAAGAGGAAGGTCATCTTGGGTTTACTTACCCTCTTTCCCACCCACCCCCCACCATCTACCCCTCCAAAAAAGCCAAAACACATCTGTAACATGGAAGCAGAAGTTTACTCCGTTTAATCTCAGTTCCTCTTAGAGAATGTTAACTATTTCTTGCTGGCTCTTTCATTTTGTGTATGTGTTTTGTAAAATAAAGGCACACGCTGACTTTCATGCTGTATCAGAGTTGTTAAAAAAAACCATAGACAGTGTAAAAAAATTATTTTGACCAATTGGTTAAACATAAGAAATTTCAACAGAAGCCCTACCTTTTAAATAGATTGATCCTTCCTAAATTGACATAAATTGCATGATATTCATTCAGCATAGAGCTCTGCTTCTCTGAGACACTGCAGTGCAGGGTGAAGTGTATGAGAGTTGAAGATAAAGGGACAGATCCTCAGCTGGTGTAAATTGTCATAACTCCACTGGCTTCAATGAAGCTATGACAATTTAGCCGGCCCCAAAGCATTCTCGGTCAAGATTGTTGGAGGTCAGGCTAACTTTAAGGCACACTGGAAGGCCCTCCCTTTGAGAGAGCCTTCCTATTGTAACCAGAATGACACACAAGGAGAAGAAACAAATGA
The DNA here is from genome assembly GCA_037349315.1 of Chelydra serpentina. Taxonomy (NCBI): domain Eukaryota; kingdom Metazoa; phylum Chordata; order Testudines; family Chelydridae; genus Chelydra; species Chelydra serpentina. The sequence continues at coordinate 56,406,159 of JBAIAC010000010.1, forward strand.
AATTATGGATATGCATCCCACACAGAGCCTCCTATAACCAGGGGTGGGAAGAGCAGAGACAACATATCAGCTAGGGACTTCACCATGTAGACTTAGTTTTCCTAGCAAGTGCTTACAGATTTGCTGAACACTATAGAAAACCAATGACAGATCAGAATCGAGCCTTTACAAGATTTATATAACCTACTGTAGCTATGTCTATTTCAGATAGGCTAATCCGTGATTGCTAACAAATACTGCTTCAATGATGTTTTTAAGACATTAGAAAGTGATGATAAAACATTTTATGATAAATTACCTGTAGTTGGGATAGCAGTGCAAAATGCCCTTTGCGAGAACCTTGAGTTGGCCAGAAGGGTCATCCAAAGAAAAGATCATTTCTGCTCCTCTAGGGAGTCTGCCAAGCTGGAATTTATATATAGTATTGTTGTAGCTATGTTGGTCCCACAAGGTGGGTGAGGTAATATTTTATTGGATCAATGTCTGTTGGTGAGAGAGAAAAGCTTTCGAGCTACACAGACCTCTACCTCTGGTCTGGGAAAGGTAGTCAGAGTGTTACAGCTCTGTTCAAGCAGATACTTTACCACAAGTAAAAAGAAAAGGAATACTTGTTGCACCTTAGAGACTAACAAATTTATTTCAGCATAAGCTTTCGTGGACTACAAGTAGTTAGCACATATTCTAAGGGACCCTTCAAAATGAAGTGGCCCGTTAACACCCTGTAGTCATAGGACAAAAAGGGGAGTTAGTGATTTAGGCTATGTCTATGGTATAGCTTATGTTGGTATAACTTACATTGCTCAGGGGGAGTGTAAGCCACCCCCCTAAGCGATATAAGTTACACCGACATAAGCGCCGGTGTGGACAGCACTATGTTGGCAGGAGAGCTACCACCACTCACAGAGATGGTTTTATTATGCTGACAGAAGAGAGCTCTCCCATGGGCATAGGGCATCTTCACCAGATGCACTGCAGCGGCGCAGCTGCATCAGTGCAGGACTGTATGTGTAGACATGGCCTTAGATTGTTGTATAAGCCATAAATCTAGTGTCTTTACTAAGACCATGTTTTTTTAGTGTCCAGCAGAGAAATTAATTTAAACTACCGGGCTCATCTTTTGAAAGTGTTGTTCAGGTTTCCTTTGAGGATGAGTATTGATAGGTCAGATATAGAGTGATGACTTTGAGAAGTGTATTCACCCACAGGTGATAGGGCAGTTTTTTGTCTCTGATCATTTTCCTGTGCGAGTTCATCTGAAAGCATAGTGATTGTCCTGGTTTCACCCACATGGGTTTTATTGGGGCATTGACAGCACTGGATGAGGAATTTGGAGGTTATTGTCTGCTGGATAGCATGCATGAATGCTGAAGCTAATCTAATATTCATATAATTAAGTATGCTTTTACACTACACTGTTGCTGTACCTATGTATAGAATCTAAACATTAGCCTGAGATATCCTTCCATTTCCAAAAGAAAATCTGTCCTACAACAATAAATAAAAATATAGTTCTGATCATATCATGGCATTTCACTCATCTCAAATGTTTCATGTCCTTGGATTATAATGAAGGAGACTATATGCCAAATTGGTTTAAAAAAATCTCTAGTAGCAGAGGCTTTATTATGTAAAGCTCTTTGGTTAGCATTGTACGTAAGTGTGGAATTGATGGTGGCTTCAGAGTTACTCTGCAGATCTGGAGCGTAATTAATCTCTTGAGAAACTGTCCCTTTGTTTTCGGAGCCTATTTTTTTAAAAAAACACTTTTTTGATTCAGAGCATTTGTGAATTGAGAAATTCCAAATTAATTCTCTTGGCAGTCTTTCCATGGAATCTATCTGTAGTTATCTTTTGAACTCATAAATGTTTTCTGCATTCATCTTTTTCACAAACATCAGCATGCCAAGATATTTGTCTTTAGGTGCAGCAGTAATACATTTTTCATGGTTGATCTAGTTTAAAATTCTCTTGCACTCACACCCACAATGACATACACAACTATTCTACTGCTATTTCATTCAGGTTAGGATCAAATATAATTAAGCCAACACCTACAAGGACTTAGAGGAGACCCCTTGCTTTAGTTTTCTGACAGATTGAACTTGCAGAAGTAATGACAGTTATATTTAATAATTATTGTAAAGAGCATCTGCTGTCTTATGAAGCAAGTCTATTTATAGACAATTCTGTATATGCTGCATGTTCCATATTTTCATAATTCATTTTTTTGTACTTATGGACACTTTAAAGGATATAGGATATTTTGCTTTAAGAGTTCATCTGCTCTTACTTGTCATAATTTGGAAGTTTATATCCTCTTTGTGACATCACACTTCCACAGTAACCCACTATGTCAAAAAGAGAGTGGTATAGCTTTAATTGCATGGAATATGAATAAGGAATAATGCACATCAGCTTTTAGAGACAATGAGTTATTTTGTACCTTTCTTTAGAAAAACCCTTGGGAAAAGGACGGAGAGCCCAGGAAACTCAATAGCCTGGTCTATACTAGGGAAGCTTTATAAAAAATTTCCCACTATTGGTAACACCAGTAAATCTGGTCTGACCAAGGAAATATGTGCACTAGGAAAATGTACTTGGTTAAAAGATGTTAACATGTTTTAACTAGCATAGTGTTTATACGCAACAGAGTGTAGGGGAAAATCATGGTTAACCCTAGGCAGCTGGAGAGCAGCAGCTGCTGGCTGGGTGCCCAGCTCTGAAGGCAGCACCACCAGCAGCAGCGCAGAAGGGAAGGTGGCATGGTATGCGGGGTCCTTCCTTTGGGAGTGGGGTGGGGCCAGCGCTACGGGTGGGAGATGTGGATGACTGCCTAGGGTGCCATAGTTGGGGGGGGGGGGGAGTGTTTCTGTGATCACCCCTCATACACACAGCCAGCCCAAGGCCCCTTTAACCCTAGAGCGCCGGAGCCAGGGAGGGGCAGGGCTTGGGGCACCCTGGCCGAGGGCTCCTACCATACACCAGACTCCAGCTGCTGGTGAGGGATGGGACTTCCTCTTCCCCTGCAGGGGCAGCTCCTGGGGCCAGGTCATACCCACCTCCAGGAACCTCCCCCGGCTGCAGGAAGCTCTGCGGCTCCTGGCTGGGAGCCCAGCTCTGAAGGCAGCGCCACTGCCAGCAGCAGCGCAGAAGTAAGGGTGGCATGGTATGGCATTGCCTCCCTTACTTCTGCGCTGCTGCTGGTGGGGCGCTGCCTGCAGTGCTGGGCTCCCAGCCAGCATCTGCCACTCTCCTGCCACCCAGCTCTGAAGACAGCGCAGAAGTAAAGGTGGCAATACTGCTTCCCCCCACAATAGTCTTGTGACCCCCCCCCCCCAAAAAAACCTTTTGGGTTGGGACCCCCACTTTGAGAAATGCTGGTTTCCCCTGTGACATCTGTATAGTATAGGGTAAAAGGACACAAAAGACCAGATTTCACAGGGGAGCCCAGATTTCACCATCTGTGATGCCTTTTTTTCACGGCCGTGAATTTGGTAGGGCCATGTCCAATGGACACATTTTGAAACAAGAATGATCCATTTTCACATCACATTAAAATGTTAGTTAACATGATGCCTTTTCGTATTGCAGATAGTACTGTAGTCTCAGCAGGTTTACTGATGTTAGCAATGGTGGGGAATCTTGACAAGACCTAGAAGCTAATCAGTGTGGTGTTTTAAAAAGGCCGTGACCACAGGAGTCTTGTCTTTACCACTGATCCTCTGGTTGCTAACACCACTGCAGCTGCACTATTGTTGACAACGGAAGGGGGAAAAAATTTTAATCAAGTGTTCCTAGTGTAAACAAGTCTTCTGAGGGGTCCCCGCCATAGAGCTTTCTCTATGATCCCATGCATAATATCACAGCATGTAACTAACAACTGGCAGCAGTCCAAATGCTATTTAGTTCTTGTGTTCTTTTTCTTTCTTGAACAATTTCCAGTCTGATGTGATTTTCCACGTTATTCAAGCCTGATCCTGTGATATCCTGTGCCTTCCTTTGCCACTGAAGTCAGTGGCAATTAAGGACTCAACTTCCCAGGTTATTATAACATTCCCTTACAATGATAAACATAGGAACTGATCAGGTTCTCCATCCATTACATTGGTGGTATGATGCCATTGTAACTCTGATTTCATTGGGTTGGCTTTAAACCAGTGTAACATAGAGGTGAATCAAGCCCAATACCTCTCTTGTTTTCATCTTTCTTGATGAACAAAAAAATCCCCTTAGAATCAGCACATTTAATCTGCCTCAGCCAGAAGTTGATTTCTGTATGTTGGCTGGCTTCTTACTTCTTCCACTGAATGTGAGCAGGATTTACATTATGGCAGCAGACTGAGACATAGTGTTACTCCACAGGGATAAAGTTCTCCAATTTCTTCACTATTATTTCTTTATTCTTAAAACAATTTTCTGTCTTAGATAGTAACCCAAAAATAGAATGCTATGCATAGTACTAGATTGTATGTTACTTGTTTAAAACATATGTCTCCAAATTCATTCTTGGTGTAACTTTATTAACTTCAAAGAGGCATCTAATACTTGGCATTTTAATATAAGATATTATCTTCTGTTCTGGTTCTTATATTGTGTCTATCACTATGGTACCTGAGCACCTTAATCGTGTTTGGATATATTGGTTATAATTTTCTGTTAAATCACTGCTTTTGAGTGAATTGTATTTTCAACGGTGCTGTCACAAAGTGACACTGGCCCTTTAAGAGGGAGCAGGGCCAGCATGCCTATGCCACATCAGCTGACCCAGATGAGGCTTTAAAAGAGGGCACTTGAGGAAGGAGAAGCCGACTTTGGTGAGTCAGAGCTAGGAAACAGGAAGACTGCCAGAGTTCCCTGGGAAGGGAGGCAGTCAGACCCTTGGAGGTCGTAGACCAGGGTGAGCTGAAGAACTGTTTTTGTTTGGTTGCTTATGTTTGAGAAATAAAACTACCTAAAAGAGACTGTGGGTGTGGCAACGAGTCCCTTAGCAAGCTAGGGAGAAGCGCTGCCATGTTGCAAGTTTCTTGTTTATTATTTGTGTTACAGTAACATCTACATACCCTAATCAAAGATCAGAGTCCCATTGTGCTAGGCCCTGTCCAGACATGCAGCTGGCACTCCTCCTTCACCCAACCATTTTACAACCTTACAAATCAAATGTAGTTTGTTAATTTCTAAATACCTCAATCCAGCTTCTGCTGTTGTATCAGTGTGAGTCCAGAGTAACTCCATTTGCTCTGAACTTAAACCTATGTAACTGACATTGGAAGCTGGCCCCTGATATTTTGCCTGTGAATGTTTTTAGCCAAAATGTATGCCATAAATGACAACGTTCATGCCAGAAAAGACTAGCAATAAAAACGTCTTTGAGTCTATAAATCAATGCAGCAAACTCAGAAAAATGTTCCTAAAAGTAGTAGTTCAGCTTTTTCTTTTCTTTTTTCTTAAGTAAGCAACTAAATATGGGGGGGGGGGGGGGGGGGGGGAAATCAGCTCTGCTGAAAGATAATCTCCTTGTCAATCCCAGAACAAAGGAAAGGAGCATGTTAACATGAATTAACTTGTCAAAAAGAATACACCAGGCAGGATAACTGATATTCCTGATGTCCCAGTAATCTATAGTTTATTGTTCACCTCTCTCTAAGCATTGGTGTGTGTATGTATAACCTCTTGTATTAATTTAGATGGCATAAATGGGGCAAAGGTGTTAACATGATGCAGTGTCCAAAATTAAACAGTGTTAAACAAAGTCTCAGTATACAGAGACCTCAGCCTGCTTAGAACCATGGCAAACACACCATTACAAATCCATTGTAACCTTTTTTTAAAAAAAGACAAAGAAAAGAAGGAAAAACAGTTAAAGCATTTGAAATGCCAGGTAATAAATAAGGCCTGCATTTTAACAACATCTCTTGTTCCTTTCCATTCAGCTGGAGGGAATTTTTGGAAGGAAAACCTCTTGTGTGACAGTTGTAGATGACATCAAAGATGATAACTGTCCTTCTGGGGAAAAGAGAAAGTTAGTAAAGATGACCTAAAGCTGTTGCTGCTGCTGTTGTTTAAGTCCAATCCTGTTTCATCCAAGGTGGTGATTTAGCAGGGGCTGGTGGAAGTGACAATGTTATCTGGATCCCTCTCTCTGGCCCATTCTGGTCAGGACACGTCTCAGAATCAGGACAATGAAGGCCTTGCATCCCAGGAGATGCTGGGGGTGGCAGCCAGGATGGTGAAGCTCACTCCACTAGTCCATATTTCTCCCCAGTCTTTCTTTAAAGGCCTACAAAGGGAATAATGGGTGGAATAGCCCATTTCATTATTTTGTCCACCAATTGGACTTAATTTCTGACACACCAATTGTAGCTCACTGATTTCTGGTTCCACGTTTTTCTTGTTTACCAGGTGTGATCTTAACACAGCTCTTGAGTTAGATCAGCAGGCCTTTTTGCTTGGACTAATTCAGTCTTTGTGTCCCTTTCAGTCCTTTTCCCATCAACATTTGTTGTTATAGGTTATTGTGATATCTTATGAACTTACACTCATTTTTTACAGTTGAATTCACAAACGGGGATAAATTGGTAGGCCCAATTATCACAACATACCTAAGGTATCTCGGACATCAAGAATCCATTTTCCTGGTCAGCTGATTCTTTATATAAACATCATTATGGCTTATTCTATTGATTTTTTTCCCTCCCACCCCCATCATTGTTAATTGGCTATTTTAATGGTACTAGAGAAGCTGCTTATGTACATGCTGTTCTGAGACATTTGTTCATCAGAGGCATTTGCAATAATGAGTAACACAATGAAGTGGAAATCAGCAAGTTGGTGAATCCAAGTAGCAAGTAGGGGCAGAAAGTGTTAGGTTGCAGGAGGAAGTAGAATAAAGGGCATCTGGAAACTGGAGAGAATTTCATCTGCAATTTTCAGAAATGAAGTGCACTGTAAAATAGCAGCCATTGCAACACCACACCAAACACGCAGTTCACTAGCTAAGAACAAAGAATATCTTTTGTATTCTGTACTTATTTGAATGCGAGTACCAGAAAATTGCCAGCATTCATTCACAAATCAAATATGAACTGAAGATTAGTCACTGTTATAACCCCATGTGTAAAGGACTCCCTGAGACAAATTACCCCGCCTACCTCATCTACAAAATAAGAAGTGAACTGGGAGGAGGAAAGTTCACAGACTAATATATTTTCAGGTACTAGTAGTGGTAACAGCAACCGTAATTCTCCCCTCAAGTAGGGCCTAATCTAAAGTCAACTGAAGTCAATGGGAGTCTGTCCATTGACTTCCATGGGCTTTGAATTGGGCCACATAGTGATGCATTGCTGATTAAGTTCAGGAGATGATGCACCTCTGTGAAGGTGGTTGGATATAGCTCAGAAAGAGGATCCATAATTCTAGGCAAAGGAAATGTCCTTGTCTATAAATGTTCCTTTCCTCTCCCACTCCCAGGTGTCATCTTCTCTTTCCCATGCAAAAGTCAAATTTCAAGGCAAAAAGACTCCCAGTCCCATTGATTTAAGTTGGCTTTGGATCAAGGCCTCTGCGAATTCTTTTTGTCATCCAAAACTCCCATTGACTCTAGGGGGAAATTTGGTGTCTTCTTTCCATTGTTTGCTAAAACACGCATAGATGTTAATGCTCATGAAACAATCATTACTATATTTTTGTTATTGTTTTTGCCATATCTCACTCTTCAGATAGGATGCCTCTTTATATTCCTTTTTACTGAACAGTCATTATAATAAAACGAAAATAAGAAAGAAAAACTTGTAGCACCTTAGAGACTAACAAATTTATTTCAGCATAAGCTTTCGTGGGTTAGTACCCACTTCATCGGATGCATGGAATGAAACATACAGTAGACAGATATTTATACAGTCAGAGAAACATGATAAGGTCGAGGTGCATAGACCAACCTTAAGAGGCTAATTAGTTGAGAGGAACCATAACAGCAGGGGAAGAAAAACCTTTCAAGTGATAAACAAGATGGTCACACAGGTGTGAATGAGGATCGTTAACTTAAGGGAAATAGATTCAATTAACGTAATGGCCGAGCCATTCCAAATCCTTATTTAATCCGGAGGCAATGCAGTTTTTCTTTCTTATTTTTGTTTTGCTGACACGGACTAACACGGCTACTACACTGAAACCAGTCATTATAATGTACTTTTTTAATAAAGGAAGTATATAAAAGAGATTGGTGCTGACTCTGCTTCACGGTGGAAACTAGTGCTGTCATGTACATTTTATTTTAAACCATACTGCATCCACTTTCACTAAATTCTACACTCTTTAAGTAGGTGGCATTAAGATAGCTGGAATGTTACAGATCTCTCTACTCTTCTATAATGTCTCATCTTTTTCTGTTGCTTTAAATTGATTCTCTCTCTACATGGCTTTGTGAACTGGAATATATTAAACTAATCATTTGAGTGTTTCTCGGCAGGTAAGGAACAACTTTTTAAAAATTTAAAAGGGTCTTAGAAGGCACATAGTAATGATGGTCATTTGCTCTGAAGATGATCCTTTCTTTGAATCTGAAGGACGCTCTAAAATCAACAAAACAATGGGGATCATGACACTTTAAATATTGAATTTTAAATACTTGCATTAACTTAAGTCCCAAACTGCTTTTCTTGCTGCCAAAAAATGGGTTGGTGCTCAGCACATTTTTAAAATCAGGCCCCTCTAAGGTATCTCAAGTTGGACCCCTGAAACTTGAAGCACCTAAAATTATTGGCCACTTCTTTAAATACTGGCCAATAGCATTCTCCTTGCTTATGGCCTTTCATCACCTCTGCTGCCTTTCCAAGAATGCTCTGAATCCCATTGTGCAAATAAATGATTGTCATTGAGACTTGCAAAAAATGGTGTCATCTATAGAAAGATTGGAGGTGATGATATCTTGTAACAGTGGCAGTCCCTGAACTTGATAATCACTAAATTGTAACCACTGAAACTGGCAATTTTTTTAATGTGATGCTGACCACTTTTAAAGCTAATATCTCAGAACTAATGACATGTTTAATATTCTGGAATAATTCACCTACCTGCACCAGAATCTAGTAAAAAGGATTCCCTGTGATACTGCCTGTGTGCTGGCATGGTTTGCTGTGCATTTATCACAGTGCTCCAGATAATATTAGTATTTAAATGACTGTGCTCTGATAAATCTGATACTAGCTGAACAGAATATCTTCCATCTAGTTGTACTTAGGGTAACATCAACTTTCATTTGTATCATAGCCACTTGCAGCCATTCAAGTATACTCCAGAAATGCTGAAAGGGATACTCTATCAAATCACAGCTGAATGAAACACCATAACAATGAGTCTGTCTTTCTTACTGTCTTTGGCTTACTTTAATAAAAAGCATTTGTATTCCAGAAAGGAAGCAAAAACTATAATTAATCAACGACACAACTGAATAGGCACACTGTCTAAGTGATTCATTAGGAATCGTTTCAAGAATATTTATTTTGATATACACTTTATAATTCATTAGCAGCATAATAAAGTGAAAACACTCAAATTGATGCATTTCTATATTTATACCTTTGAATTAAATATAACAATGCCCCAGCTACCTGCAGCTGTGCTGGAAACACGGGGTGTCTCTGCAGTAAATGGTAAGGGCAGCAAGCATGGTGGATGCAATTAATGCAACAGGGAGCCTTGTATTGACAGGAGACCTTGTTGTACTCATAACTACCAATAAGGCCACGAATCTGACGCACAAAATCCAACATCACAACTTAACATCCCTGGTGGCAGCCTCAAAGAGACTGATAACTGAATGTTTGTGAATACTGAAAAGACAGTTACCTTTTTCCGTAACTGGTGTTCTTCGAGATGTGTTGCTCATGTCCATTCAACTTAGGTGTGCGTGCTCACCACATGCCACAAGTTTTTCCCTCAGCAGCATCCATAAGGGACTGGCTCTGGCGCCCCCTGGAGTGGCGCGCACATGCTGCAATATATAGGGGGCCGCCGGCTCCCCCCACCCTCAGTTCCTTCTTGCCAGAAACTCCGTTAGTGGGGAAGGAGGGCGGGTTGTGGAATGGACATGACCAACACATCTCGAAGAACACCAGTTACGGAAAAAGGTAACTGTCTTTTCTTCTTCGAGTGCTTGCTCATGTCCATTCAATTTAGGTGACTCCCAAGCAATACCCCTTGGAGGTGGGTAGAGGTTCATGGATGTGTAGATTGAAACACAGCTCTGCCGAACCCAGCGTTGGCCCTGGCCTGCTGAGTCATGGTATACTGGGCCATGAATATGTGCATGGAGGACCACGTCGCAGCTCAACAGATGTCCTGCATCAGGAAGTGTACCAGGAAGGCCGCCGAAGATGCCTGTGCTCTGGTCGAGTGGGCTCTGATGATCGGCGGCAGAGGGACTCCCACTAACTCGTAGCAGGTTCGAATGCAAGAGGTGATCCAGTTAGAAATCCTGTGTGTGGACACCGGGAGGCCCTTCATCCTATCAGCTGTAAGGATGAAAAGCTGAGTCGACTTACAGAAAGGCTTTGTCCGATCTAGGTAGAAAGCCAGGGCCCTTCTTATGTCCAAAGCATGAAGGCACCTCTCTTCACTAGTCTCATGAGGCTTAGAGCAGAAGACTGGAAGGAAGATGGCCTGGCTCACGTGGAAAGTAGACACCACCTTGGGACGGAAGGCAGGTGGGGCAGGAGCTGAACCAGGAAAGCTACCTTCCACAATAGGTGAGACAGGGAGCATGAGGCCAGAGGCTCAAAGAGGACCGAACTTGTGGGAAAAATCTCTCAAGACCTCTCAGGAACCTGAGCATCATGTCATGGGAGAACACCGTCTGCCCCTGGATCGGCAGATGAAAGTCGGAAATGTCCACCAGATGTATTCTGATAGGGGACTGTGAAGAATGCAAAGGGAAGATGCCTCCCATATTTTACGTAAGACACTGCTGTTGATTCACTTGAGAATATTAGCTTTTCTTGCAACTGCATCATATTGTTAGCTCATATTCTATTTGTAATCCACTATCACCCCCATATCCTTTTCCACAGTACTATGACTTAATCAGTTATTCCCCATTTTGTAGTCATTCATTTGATTTTTTTTCTTTCTAATTGTAGCATTTTGCACTTATCTTTATTGCATTTTATCCTGTTAATTTCAGACCAATTCTCCAATTTGTTGAAGTTGATTTGAATTCTAATCCTGTCTTCTGAAATGCTTTCAACCCCACCCAACTTGGTGTCATTTGCAAATTGTATAAGTATACTCTACACTCCATTATCTAACTCATTAATGAAAATATTGAATAGTATCAGATCCAGGACAGATAATACAGGATGACAAGACTTGGCTTTGGAGGGGATACCTTGTGAACATTGTAATAAAGTTATTGGAATACACTTCTTTAATTTCTCTGGGGATATGATAAACCTGTCATTCTCACACTCTCTCTGGCCCAACGTATATTTATACACATGGAAGAGCTGCAACAGGCAAGATGGAGAGAGACCCCTCATCAGAATACCCCATAGTCTAGTGGTTATTATGCTCATCCTGGAGGTAAGAAATCCATGTCCAAATGTCTTCTCTTTATCCAGCAGAGAGGGGGATTGAACTGGGATCTCCCACATCCTAGGTGAGTGTCCTAAACAGTAGCCTTTCTTACAATCTTTAGCCTATCTCCCCCAACTGTTTTGTGTGGAGTTGGGCATGTGTTGAGAACACCTACCAGATCAGCCCCTGCAGAGAAGCTAGGTGGGCAATGATTATCTTCTTCTGGTTTGAGGATTCCACTCAGGCTTGGGTGTAAGATAGACACTCAGATAGCCACACTGATGCATTGTCCACATGCCCAGTGGCAAAAATGTAGGCGCTTAAGGGACTTCTACAGTGAACATTTAGGTGCTAAGGGCTTTATGTGCCTCCAAAGTTAGGCAGCTGAGAAGAGATTTTCAAAATTGAAAATTAGGCACCTACATCCTTTTGTGGGTCTGGGACCTAGTAGCTGAGAATAGTCCAGGAAGGAAGAATTAAGTCAAGCCAAATTTAAGAAGCAGAGGGTTCCATCCTACATATCCAGCAAGTTGTTTCACCTTGTATCTGGGACTACACCTGGACAGAGGCTAAGTACCACCCCTCGCACTTTTAAATGTTAAAGCCTATCTAGAGTAACGTCTAATATTTTCCACCTTATTTTCAGCTAAGAATCCTGTAAAGTATGCAAATACTACGGTGGTCATCTGAAAGCCCCTGCAGGAGAAAAGAGAAAAACTATTAATGAACTTTAAGCTTTAATATTTTGAGTGACATAGGAAACTTTTGCGTAAATTAAACCTGTTATATCTGGAACAGAGAATGAATACTGCTCCATAATTTGAATTTTGGTTTCTTTGGTAGTGCAATATATATGAACGGCAGAATTGTATTATGTTGAGATAGGACCTGGTTTTTTGATTTCTTGCTTTTATTAGACAGTAGTAAAAAGTAGAATTTAGTTAATGACACAGATGGAGTCCTAAATCCTGTCTTGAATTATACTGAATGCTAAATAATTTTGGGTTTTTCCTCAGGAAAAGTTAGTCTTCTTATATGGCTTTTCAAAAATTTATAAACACTTGGGTTCCAAGTGACTAATATTCCCTCCATGTTGTCCTCTTCAGATTACCTGAAAAACTGCAAGTATTACACTCTTAGAGGGGGGGGAAGGGAAAGCTATAGCCTTTAAAAGAAATATTGTATCATGTCACTATAGCAGAGTCTCTTGCTTTTTAAGTTATCTTTATTGACAGAGAAGACAAAAGAATGCAGAAAAGAAAAAAAGCATGTGCACTGAAGATGTAGTGAACATCCAAGATATTCTAAGAAAATAAAATTTAACTCTCACTAATTTATGTCAAAGATACGGAAAATGGAGCAACTTGACAGTGGTAAAGGAAGAGAAATAGAGTTGTGAAAAACCAGTTAGTGGATATAAATCTGAGAAACCTTGGGGAACTACCTTCTAAAGAATTAAATCAAGTGTTACGTTATTGACCCCATCATGAGGAAATCACTAATTCTTCACCAAGGGAAGATAGGATGTCAGTGTCCCTTAAATGAGCAGTGTTTAGGTTCTTGCTCAAGAAACCATCTCTTGACCATAATGATGTCACCTAATTACTGCTCTTTAGTTTGGAGGCAGGGCTGTTGAGAAGGATATAGCAAGATAACCTTGGCATTTTATGGATCAATCAGATTTCCTTGATCCTGGTAAAATGAGTCATGGTGGTGAGTCTCTACTTCTTTTCTGTAGCCGTATGCCTTGCCCATCACGGTCATAGATGGGCTCTGTCTCATGGGTTGATGCTAATCCTCACTTTCATATGTCCATGCTGATTCTGTTAGCTCTAACAGCAGTCTTTGATACCACTGAGTTCTAACTTACTCTTGGCTGCCAAGGGGTTGTTCTTGCAGCTGGGAATAGCCAAAGCACAGGGTCATGCCATTACACCAGCAGCTGGGAAGGAGGAGGATAAAATATAGCTGCTGCACTGGCTCTATGCCACCTAAGGAATCCCCCTAGACTGTGGGAATTCCTGGGTAGATGGTTGTCCGCATTACTGCTGCTTTATGCTGCCAGAACTGTGCAAAGGCAGCAGTTTGGAATCAACAATTAGACCCTTGATAGTATTCATCTGACTTTCCTTTGTACACTGTCTTACAAGTGCATGAAATTTTTACAATTAAAAATGTGTAATTTATATTTTGCATGACTATTGCATGGGACGCCTGTTGTAATTTGTTTTTGTATTATTTCATTTGATCTCAAAATGAATCATTTTAGGCAGATAAAAAATACAAGACTTTTGAAATGAATCCAAGAGTCTAATTACTCAGCTGGTTGATTCAAAGCATGATCGGCAATGTAAGTATATCCTCATTATGCAATTTTATATCCATTCTATTATTTTCCCACTCATTTTGTATGTATACTCATATTTGTAATATGCATCAGTCATGAGATAAATTGTCCTACAGGAAGATGGGATCTAAGGTGAAGATTTTCAAATGTGATTTTTAAGTCCTCAGGTTTTTGAGCTTGGGACATCTCATAAGGGCCTGATTTTCAGTAAATAAATGCCCAACATATTCTGAAAACCAGGTGTCTCAGTTCGGGACTCAAAAATTAAAACTCACAAAATGACAGGTCATTTTTGAAAATCTTGATCTAGATCTCCTCCCTTCTCTACCTATTTTGTGATGCCTTAATAAACTATTTGAAAGCAGTGATGGTTTTGTTAGTAAATCAGTACTGACTTTTGCCCTTTTCCACACTAATTCCACCAAATGTGCACTTTTTTTGCAGTTTATAGCACCAGTACATGCAGCCCAGTGTAGTGCACTGAAAATAAATTTAGAAGGATATTTGTAATCCCAGTCCCAAATTTCAATGGCTAGAAAATATGTGATATAGATCTGAGTGGATTAAAATAGGCAGCATTTTAGTACATTAACTGAGCCTGGATGATCCATTCTGTGGAAGAATTTAGGTTTCTTGGTCATTGCTTGAGACCAAGAACAACTGGAAAAGTATCTCACAGATAAGTTACCAAAATGCATTAGAATTTCTCCTTTTTCCTGTAATGAAGAGCATTTTAAATTAACGAGTAAACCATTAATCATTAAGAATCACCAGTAAGAATTCATCAACCAATATATTAATTAATCTCATTTCCCAAGGTCAGTTCCCCACATCAGTCATGTTGATTTATATGAAAGTTTAAGTAGACAAAAATAGAAACTTCAGAAGTTTTCTTCTCTTCATCTCTATCCCATCTGTTATTAGCTCAATGAAAAATAAACATTATGGATCAGGTACATCCTTAAGGCAACTGGGAATGAATGTGAACCAGTGATCAGAAACCTTCAACTCTATCTTTATATTTGAACTTTGTATATGTGAGACAAAGATCATTACAGTGCAAAGAACAATAAAAATAATCATGGAAAAATGTAAGCCTGCATAACCACTGGTTTAGTAGTGTAGAAATCTCAAATAAATGGTGTTGCTAGAATTAAGAATTTTTCATGACCGAATATATAAATCCGGTTTGAGAAAAAAATAGTGAATATTACTTCACACTCTCAGAAATGAGTACTTTTTAATTAAATGTTAGAATGTAGTGCTATTTCTAGGAAAAGAGGGCGGGGGAGTATGTCAGACAACTAGCGTAAAATCCTAGTTCAACTAAATTCAATGGGAACTTTGCCACTGACTTCCGTGGGACCAGGATTTCACCCAAGTTGTTTTAGGCCTGGTCTATACCTATAACTTAGGTTGACCTAGTTATGTTGATCAGGGATGTGAAAAATGGTGTGCCCTGAGCAACGCAATTAAGTGGACCTAACTCCCAGTGTAAATATGACTAGGTCAACAGAAGGATTCTTCCGTAGACCTAGCAACCACCTCTCAGGGAGGTGGATTATCTACATCAACAGAAAAACTGTTTCCATCATTGTAGGAAGAGTCTTCTACGTTATAGCATTACAGCAGCACTGCTGCACAGCTGTAGCGTAGACATACCCTTAGGGTGAAGTGGGGACAGAAGGGATTAGCTATACCATACAGTAACAAATATAGAGCTTGGTAACTACTTTTCAATCAAGATCCCGGATGCTTTACTTCAGTGTACATTTTGTTAAGGAAGCTTCAGCCCAGAGACAGCAAAGCATTTAATCACGTGCTTAACTTTAAGCATGTGAGACATGCCATTGAATTCAGTTTGTGTCTGCAAAACAATAAACACAATAGGCTCACTTTGGACTTATTCCAGCACAAAACATTTAAATACCTTCTTCATTCTAAGGATTTGAGAAGTCCCACTGAAGTCAACTCTTTTATCTTCCAAGCATGTAAGCAAGCTTGGTTGAATTCAATTTGTATTTTTTTATAATTTGAGGGATAATATTGATGTTTATTTTTAAGCATTTTTTAAATGTTTATCTATTTAAATTTTCTCAGTTGTGAGAAATTATGTAGGAGGTGTCAGACAACAATTATTTAATGACAACAGAGTAGCGATTTAAAAAGTTAAAGCTTTACAACTGGTAAAACACAAATTGTCAACATAATATGTCACAATATACAAAGTAAATAGCCTAAAATCAAGCTCTCTAATAAATTCTCAAACAGCATTTTTCACACCTTGCCTATCTGAAAATTTCTATTATTGATGGAAATATTTTGTTGGTTTGTGTGTGTATGCAGAAATTGATGTGTACTGATAATAAAAATCGAATCCTTCCAAGCCTATCCTCCTCCTATTTCTGTTGTGCTATTGGCTTCAGAGGGAACGCAGGACTGAGTCCAGAAATGGAAACACTGCAAAAATATAGCTGAAACTTAAAAATATTACCTAAAAGTTGTGTTCACAACACCTAAAAGGCGGGTGTTTAGAAAGTTGCTGTAAAGGCCTCTATCATTAAAAATGTAGGTTAATAGACTTAATATTACCCTAGTAGATAGGCATGTTTTTTCCGAAAAAGGTAAGGACTCTACCCAGACTATGGCATTTTGTGGATCTATGTAATGTAGGGCTGCTGTTGGAGCTAATCATTCTGATCGTCTATTTTTCAAGTATTAGGAGAACAAATTAATGAAGAAGCATGTGTCTTCTTCCCTGATAAATTTGGAGCTCATATTTAAAAATATGGAGAGAGAAGCCATGGAAAGTGGATCTAAAAGTTGTTGCAATAGGACTCAATTCTGCAATTTAAAACGCATAGGTAAATTGCTGCACCTACTCCCTTTCTTTCACCAGGACTCCATGTGGGCACAGCAGTTTGACTGTATATTTTAATTTGCAGAATTGGGCCTCAGTGCTCACAGCTGGCCACTATAATATTATATCACTGGAAATCACAACTGAGGCTCCCCACACTTAATGTTTAAAATGGGCATAGCTCAAACTCTAGTTCAGGGATAATCAATAAGTGGACCATGGGCCAAATCTGGACTGCCAGACACTTTTGAATGGACTGTGAAATCTTTGTATTTACTTGTTATCATTGTTATTATTTTCTCTGAAGTCTGGACCTTGACAAAAAAAAAATTTGATTACCTCTGAGTGTTGGCTTCTGTAACAACTGGAACTGTGCATTTTATATTCTGCAATTTTTATGTATTAACTTGGAATTACAAGACTATGTCAATCCCTAAACTATATTTCCACAAAGTGGGCACTAGAATTTTAACATACTAAAAGATGTGTGTGTATATATATATCTCTATATCTATATATCTCAACACAGGGTTAACACTTTTAATTAGATCTTGTGACACATTTGTTTATTCTAAAACAAGATAGCTGAAGACAGGGTACAAACAGAAGCATTACAATCATGTAATGAAGAAATATAATCTTCATAGTGCATTTCAAAGGAAATAGCAATATATACTGGGTAACTAGAAAAAAGAAGGAAATTAGATTTTTGTTTAGTTCAACTATGTCATAGAATCATGGAATCTCAGGGTTGGAAGGGACCTCAGGAGGTCATCTAGTCCACCCCCCTCTAGAACTATTCATTTCTAAGGTAATGGTTTAAAGGTAATTCTAGTTGGTTCTATTGCTGTTTTCTGTTTTTAAATACCTGAGAGGCACTCTGTGAGAGCAGTTGCATATAAGTACCTAGATTGTCCAACGAGGAGATAGATAAATGACACTTTACATCACTTGTAAGATAGAGAAGGAGTTTATAAAATGAGCTCTTTAGCTAAGCAGGCTCTGACACGATCTGTCACAGCTGGCAGTGTTGCAGCTATATCAGGTCAGGAAAAAACATGACAGAGTTCTGAACTGCTAGGACCATAGTAAAATCTGCAATATTCTGGCTCTTCCACTTCAGGGCTAGTCTATAATGCTTTTCACATTGGGCCTGAATAAGGAGTTTGCCAAGGTAAGATGTTCAGGATCTAGCCCCCAATCCATAACAGGTAGAAATAAAAACAATCTTTAGAAAATATATTTCTTCCCTCTGTTCTGTATTTTGGCAATAAGAGTTAACTCCTTTTCGTTTACTCTGAACTGTGGTTTTGACTGTTAATTAGGGGCAATTCTTTGCTGATGCTCTCAAAAGAAATTGAACTCTGTTCCCAAGGGAGTCTACTGTCTTCCCTCACAGAAGTGGTGGACAACGAGCCCCACCCACATGGTGTGATGAACATAATGTCCTATTACAGTTCTCTTGCCCTATTAGGCGGTATTATAAAATGGGGAGGGGAAAATAGAGAAGTTAACAAATGTTAAGCAATGTGTATTGTCATAGTTTTAATGATATGATCTCAGCTACTTCTGTGATGCACTGTTGCTAATTCTCACCATTTTATCCTGAGTCTTGTGATATTTGCTGTTTTTCTTAAAGCCTCACCTGCGGGAATTATGTTCTTATTTGAGAACCTAAGCTTTCCTTTAAAAAGAAAAACACCCTCGTGGATGCAGAGAAAAGCTTGAAAATATGAACCCGAGGAGATCCAACAGCAGAAGGCAAATCAGAAGAACTCAAAATGTATTACTTTAAAATATCTCATTATTTTCTTGGGGCACCCAGCTCCTGATTATAGAATGCTGGGGCTAGGCAAGACTATTGATATGTCCCAATGTATAAATAGTAAGGGGGGGGCAGATTCGGCTACAGGGGTGGAGTAATACAGTGGTCTGCAAATACCTCTGAGTGTTTTCTATTGGTTCTACTCAAGACGAGTAAGGGGAAGTAGTATAAGGGCCCTACCGTCAATCAAACCCTAACCCCGCCCCTTGACCCCTTAAGCCCCTCCCAACCTGTCACCGGAAGTCCCGCCCTAGGGGTATTACTTCCGGGGTCAAGGCGGTCACCTGACCGGAAGCAATGTGTGTCACGTGACCCGGAACCTAACCCCGCCCCTTGACCCATTAAGCCCCGCCCCTTGCCCCATTAAGCCACTCCCCACCTGTCACCGGAAGTCCCGCCCTAGGGGTATTACTTCCGGGGTCAAGGCGGTCACCTGACCGGAAGCAATGTGTGTCATGTGACCCCTCTAAGAACTTCCCCCACCGCCCTCTACCAATCAGGAGGGGTTTTGCCCCGATAGGACCGCCCCGAGAGGAGATTTTGACCAATCAGGGTGACTTCCGGGGTCAAGGCGGTCTCCTGACCGGAAGCAATGTGTGTCATGTGACCCCTCTAAGAACTCCCCCCACCGCCCTCTACCAATCAGGAGGGGTTTTGCCCCGATAGGACCGCCCCGAGAGGAGTTTTTGACCAATCAGGGTGACTTCCGGGGTCAAGGCGGTCACCTGACCGAAAGTAATGTGTGTCATGTGACCCCTCTAAGAACTCCCCCCACCGCCCTCTACCAATCAGGAGGGGTTTTGCCCCGATAGGACCGCCCCGAGAGGAGATTTTGACCAATCAGGGTGACTTCCGGGGTCAAGGCGGTCACCTGACCGGAAGCAAGGTGTGTCATGTGACCCCTCTAAGAACTCCTCCCACCACCCTCTACCAATCAGGAGGGGGTTTTGACCCGGTAGGTCCGCCCCGAGAGGAGATTTTGACTTCCGGGGGGAGGGGGGCGGGGTGATCCGTCCAGAAGTGGGTCGTGTGACCCCTCTAAGAACTTCCCCCACCACCCTCTGCCAATCAGAGCACAGCACCATCACCCCATAAGTCCCAGCGCCGGACAGAGGCGGCCATCTCTTACCAAGGATGCGTGGAAAGGCTGCTGAGAGGAAACATGAACTCCTTCACCACCCCTGTGAGAACTTCGGACTTTGTTTTAGCCCTGAGGGCTTTCAACCAGCCACGGAGAAAGCGCTACATCAGCGACAGTTCCGAGGAGGAGGAGGGAGCGGCCGAGGGAAGCCCTTTGGCCCAGCCGTTGATGGATACGCCGGAACCCGAAACCCAACTGCTCGTGAGACACCCCGATGAGCATGACGGTCTCTCATTGTCCACCCCCTTAGAGGTGGAAGGCGATTGCGGCTCGGGGGAGTCACCGGCGGACAAGGTGAATGGAAAAGACGTTGCTCAGGTAAATGAATGATTAAGAAGGGGCGGTCAAGGAGGGGAGGGTAATGGGGCTAGGAACCAGGGCTTGTGTAAATTAAAAAAAGCAGTGGGGTGCTTACACTGTTTTTTTTTTCTGAAAATCTCTTGGCAGCTCGACGAGGCCTTTCTAGAGTCCTTTGAGAACTTACACATCGGTAGCCCTGTGGGGGTAAATATATCGTGCGTCAGCTGTTTTTGCTCATCTATGAGACACAGATCTCAAGACAAAAAGGACAAAATGGAAGAATGAACCAGCTCAGACGCCCTTATGGTAGGGGTCGTGGCGTCCATTTTTACAGGCGGCTGTAAAAGGTCATGTTAAACCAGGCGATTAATAAAACGTATTTAAATGTGTCAATATGAATGTGTTCCCTTTCATACTCGTGGTAGTAAAAGATGGTACCAGTAAAAGTCATGTCTCCACAGACGGCTCTGTTAAAGAAAATATATTACACCCCCGGGGAAGTTGGGAGCTTCGGCGGGGTGAACCCTCTTTTTAAAATGGCCAAAAAGCATAGTAAAACTTTAAATAGAAGACAGGTAACAGCTTGGCTTTCAGACCAGGATGCTTATACTTTACACAAACCGGCTCGAATACGTTTTAAAAGAAACAAGACCATTGTTTCAGATGTGGATGCGCAATGGCAGGCAGATTTGGTGGATCTGCACCAGTTCTCCAAACACAACAGCGGTTTTAAGTACATCTTAACAGTGATAGACATTCTATCCAAATATGCCTGGGCCTTAGGCCTAAAAGACCAGACGAGTGGTGAGGTAACCAAAGCCTTTAAAGCTATTTTCAGCGACGGCCGCGTGCCTCAAAAATTACAAACCGATCAGGGCAAAGAATTTTTAAACAAACCTTTAAGCAGATTGTTAAAACGGCATGGAATTTACCATTTTGTTATTAATAATGAAGTCAAAGCAGGGGTTGTGGAGCGATTTAACAGAACTTTAAAAACTAGGATGTGGAGATATTTTACAGCCCATAACACCTTTCGCTACATTGACGTGTTACCTGACTTTATAAAGAGTTACAACCAGAGCTTTCACAGAACTATACGTACCAGACCCGCTGATGTTAACCCTTCAAACGCTCTGAAGGTCTGGAAAACGGTTTACGGAGATGGTTGTAAACTAAAACCGGTTGTTGCCCCTTTTAGAAAAGGTGACCACGTGAGACTATCTAAAACCAAAGGCGCTTTTGAAAAGGGTTATGAACAGACGTTTACCGATGAGATATTCATAGTGGATGAAGCCTTAACCAGGGGTCAGAGACCTGTATACCGATTAAAAGATTACGAGGGTGAGGCAGTTACTGGATCTTTTTACCCTGAAGAATTACAAAAAGTAACCCCCAAACAAGACAGGATTTACAGGATTGAAAAAAGTTCTAACGGAGAAAGGAAAAGGGAGAAAAAAGCAGCTACTGGTGAAATGGTTGGGGTGGCCCGATAAGTTTAACAGCTGGGTGGAAGCTTCTCAACTCTGTGACATTTAGACACGAACAAACAAATAAACAAACAAAAAAGATTCCTCCCGCAAAGACAGAGAGAGAGAGAAAAAAAAATGAGCGATGGTGGGTTTTACATTACTTTGCCCAGCAATGCCAGCTCTACAGTCTTTCCCCAAAACACCATCTCGAACTTTACAATACGGCTAATTAAGCCCTTGGATCTCCCGTGTGCCTGGGAGGTGGGGTTAGTGGAAATACAATACCCGCACAGCTGGAATACTATCAACGAAGACACCCCTTTTGAAATCACCTTTGGAGATATGACGTGGAATTTTATCCTACGACGAGGTTATTACTCGACCATACCCGAATTACTGGATCATATGAACAGCGCGGTGGCTCGTCATCCCGGACCGCCTGAGGTGATTATGAACTACGACCCTGTGGGTAGAAAAGTTAGACTTAAAACTGCCGATTTTACTTATATGTTTTTTACCAGCGGGGAGCTAGCTAACATTCTGGGCTTGGGCCCCAAGCGCAGCATCCAAAAATTTCCCTTCTCGGCAGACATTACAGGGGGTTTTAATTCCTTGTATCTCTACACGGATATCGTAGAACACCAGTTTGTGGGGGACTTTTCTGTTCCCCTGTTACGCTGTGTCCCCGTCCGAGGAAAGAACAACGAGTTTGTCACCATCACCTACGATAAACCTCATTACGTCCCTGTCAGTAAACACCACATCGACACCATTACCATTGAAATAAAGACAGATCAGAACAGACACGTCTCATTTCGCTTCGGCAAGGTGATCATCAAGCTGCATCTGCGGCCGCAGAGAGAGCGAGGTTTCTAAAAAGCAAAACACTATTATGGCGATCGTAAAAAATTATGGCGACCCCACCATCTACAGGAACTATTACAAAGCCCAGGCTGGATACGCCCTTCCTGGATATCATGGGGCCCCCGTGATGTACGGGGCTGGTGTGGGTGGAATATTTCGTAGCCTCTTTCGAAAAGCCGTACCGCTTTTGAGGAGGGGGCTAGAGATTATTAAACCCCACGTAAAAACCGCCGCTCAAAACATAGCTAAAGATGTGGTAGGTCATGTCTCCCGTGCTGTTCTGGAGAAGGTGGGGAATCCAACTGCGCAGGAAGGATCGGGGCTAATGTACATTAAAAGGAGGAAGAGAAAGAGAAATACGTCATACCCGCGACGCACAGGTCCCCCGAAACCCTTTAAAAGAAGGGGTTTGACACGCAGGGCCGGCCATAAGCGAAAGTCCAAGAGGAAGCCGGGGCGAAAGAGGAGACGCGCTCCGCAGGGTAAAAGAGATATATTTTAAAATCAACATGGCTTTTGTTCACTGCGGGTCTGAAGAGTGCACCAAATCCGAACTAGACTTGTTTCAAATAGCCCCTACGCAGACCAGCATCGAGAAAAGCATCTACATAGAGGTGCCGCCTCTATCAGCCGTTACGGAGTCTGCCCCCATTGACTTTTTTATAGCAGGGAATGGCATAGATTATATGGATTTAAACAACACGCTGCTGTACCTGTGCTGCAAGATTGTAAAAGGAGACGGAACTGAACTTGCCGCGGATGCCGAGGTGGGCCTGGTGAATTACCCCGTGGCCTCTATTTTCAGCCAGCTGGATATTACGCAGGGAGACCGCCTTGTAAGCCAAAGCAACAACTGTTACCCTTACAGGGCCTTTATAGAATTGTTGCTCAATTACAGCGACGACACCCTTGCCACGCAATTTTCCGCCGGTCTGTTTTACAAAGACACTGCTGGACAACATGAAGAAACAGATTTGGATGAAGGGAATCTAGGGTTTGTGAGGCGTGCAAAGCTGACGGCCCAGAGCAGGACGGTAGAGCTGCTGGGCCATCTACACAGCGACCTGTTTTTTCAAGAAAAACTTTTGTTAAACGGAGTGGACGTGAAAATTAAACTGACGCGCAGTAAAGACGCCTTCTGTTTAATGGGTAGTGTGGCCGGAGGCTTTAAACTGCGCATTGTATCAGCGTCCCTTTTTGTGAAGAAAGTACGGGTGACCCCGAGTGTCCGTCTGGGGGGCATGCAGAGGCCCTGCTTACCGCTAATGCTAAATACCCCGTGGACCGTGTGGGAATGAAAGTGTTTAGCATCCCCGCGGGCAGCAGGGTCAGTAACCAGGAGAACCTGTTCTTGGGACAGTTACCCAAAATGCTTGTCCTAGGGTTTGTGGATAACGATGCCTTTAGCGGAAGTTACGCTAAAAATCCCTTTCATTTTAAACATTACGATATTAATTTTGTGGCCTTGTATGTGGATGGTGAACAGATACCGACCAAGCCTCTGCAACCGGACTTTGAGGCAGGACGCTGCGTAAGAGAATACATGAATTTGGTACAGACGGCTGGTAAACACATGAAAGATCGTTCTCTGTTAATCGACCGTGAGGAGTTTGCACAGGGGTACACCTTGTTTGCCTTTGACCTGTCTCCCGACCAGGAATGCGCCGATCACTATTCCCTAATTAAAACCGGGAACCTGAGAGCAGAAATACGTTTTGGGAAGGCTTTAACGGTTACCGTCAACATGATTGTGTATGGAGTTTTTGACAATGTCATAGAGATAAACCAGAGGAGAAACGTTCTGTTTGACTACATGTGAACATGGACACAGTGCAGCTTTCACGTGTCTTATTATCGGACCCTTACACAAAAAAGAATGTCTTAGATGTGTTCCCTTGTGATTGGCTCCCTGGCGGCAAGCTGTCTCACAGACCCCTAGGGTTGGTGGTCAACACGCATCCACACAACCAACCGGGTGAACACTGGCTCGCCTTATATCTGGCAGAGCGTAACCGTGGAGAGTTTTTTGACTCATATGGGCACCCCCTGAACAGTGTGTTGTTTCCTAAAAGCATTATGAAATTTTTAAACAAAAATGCCACAGACATTGTGTTTCACAAGAAACAATTACAAGACCCCCGCTCCGTTGCCTGCGGCTATCACTGCGTGTTTTTCTTACATCATCGTAGCAAGGGTTTATCTTTTGACCGGATTTTAGAATTGTATTCTAACGACTTAGTGCAAAACGACCGGATGGTGATGAATTTTGTAAAAAGTAAATTTAAATTCTTGAGCATGCCTAGCCTTGCTCAAAACATGTTTCAACAAGCCCAGACATGTGTATCTTGCAATGATTTTCATAGTCATGTTACCCAATAAAGCACCCCAGGTGAGGGGTTTAAAGACAATTGATGTTTGTTTGTTTTTAAAGAATGACCAATTCAGAAAAAGTACGCAATTATTTTTTCTTAAAAAATATAGAAATGTTTTATTTAAAAGCAAAACATTACCAGTTTTTTTTAAAAAAAATTTAGAATGTGAAAAAACATTACACACTGAACCATTCGGATCTTTTAGCCAATTTTCGTTTTTTAGATGGCAAAAAAGGGGTTACGGTTTCTCGATCCACCACGGTGTCAGCGGCCGAGGCCTTCAGGCGTTCCAAAAGATCTCTGTTGGCCGCATTGCTCATGACGGAAGATGGTACGTTCAGTTCCGCCATGGCATTCATAAACACATCCCATCCTTTAGGTCCATGTCTGCTAGGAACAGAGCGCGTCTGGGTGACGGCCCTGACTAAGTCGAGCATGTTAGAACCATTAACCACTGAGCCTTTGTACACAAAAGCCCCTTTATCATTCCACGAAGAGATATTTTTATCCTGGGCCAGCTTATTTAGCAATACTAATGCATTTTTCTTATAACGCTTATTTATATTATCCATCACCTCCTGAGCAACAGAGTCTGAGGTCTTTGGTGTTTCTGGGGGTTTGGCAGTCACACCCTGTTCCTGTTCTGGTAGAAACAGACTTATTTTCCCTTTATCCGCATCGCTCTGCTTCACATACGTTAGGTACCTTTGAAGCACGGCGCTGTAAAGTTTAGCCTTTTCGTATTCGGCTAAGTCAGGTCTTTGAAGAACAGACTTCATTTCAGCATCCAGTAAGCGAGTTGCGGTCATTCTGATATTTTCCTCTGCCGGAGGGGGAGCCCTTAATTGCTCCATCTGGCGGCTGGGCACCAGGTACATTTTTTCTGCATACTCCATTATCGACTAGTCAAAAGCCCCGTTATCAGAGGGACAGCAAAACTTAACAGAGGTCCGATAAACCCCCCAGACTGCTTCACCAGATGCTTCTTTTTTTTAAGTGAAATCCTTTTATTACACAAAGTTTTTATAAGCGTGCGTCTCTTTTTTAGCACACGCACTTGATTCTGTGTCAAAGAATCCTTTTAAGGTATTGAGTGCTATTTCTGAGATGGCCGCTACTAGATCGTCAGAGGCCGAACACAGTATAGCCTTCCTTTGCTGCGGGGACGAATTGCTAAGTAATTTTAAAAGGACCAGGTTTCTCTTCACGCAGCTAGACATGTTTTTGGTAGCAACCCCGGCTGTTAAAAAGGGGCCTGCCGATAATTCATCTCCTTTTATACCCGGCTGTTGTTCTTTTCAAAGTATAAACCACCGGCCAGTCTGGAGGGAAGAGACCAGTTCTTAGTCTATAAGCTTCTGGTGTGGAAGCATTTAAATCCACCACCAGGTAGCCATAAGGCCTTTTGGTAGCATCCTCAAAAGCTTCTAGAAAGAATTGAGCTTTGCCGGGGTACATCTGCCGAGCGAGAGTAGCTATTTGTAATTTATCCCTGGGGTTTTTGAACAGAACCATGTACTTTGTGTTTAGGTTAATCGTGCGACTCTTTTTTCCCTGACAAAATACGTTCTGAACTATATACATAATGCTCAGGTTCCTGTGGTGCACGTACTTGGTAAAGGCTTTCTCGATTTCATCGCTTTCACAAGCAGAGTTCATCAGATCGTCTATGATAATCATATTTACTTTATTGGTAGGAAACAAACGGTCATCGTCAAAAGCATCAGGCAGCCCCTCCACAAAATTGATAAAGGGATATTTACAAAGCAGTTCTTTATACAAAGGTTGCCAACAACTGTAACACCACACAATATTCTCAGGCATAACAGACAGTGTGTGTTTGGCATTATCCAATACATTTTTTTATAAAGTAACTTTTCCCACAGTTGCTAGGCCCCGCGAGAATTGCGGAAAAGGGGTGTTTCCACCTTGTATCCATTTTTCAAAAGCCGTAGGGCAGGGTTTTAAACCCTTCTCCTAGGACCCTCTTGTTATAAACGACTTTTTGTGTTTTTTTAAGGGTTTTTGTCTCTATTTGCCACTGGTTTTTGTTTCTTACGATAGAGGGCTGCTGCACCTCTATCTTTTTTGAGGTGTTTTCTTGCAGACCCGTGCAATAGTCCAGGACTAGATCTTTCAAACTGTCAAAGTTGATCTTTTCACAGTTTGCTACGTTTAGGGTAATACCTTTGACTTTCATACAGGCCTTTCCTCCTGACAGCTTATACCCATAGGTTTTCGGGCCTGCTGACACAAACTCAGTGATGTGTTGATCTGGTGGGATTTCGCTCGTGAGGTCCCCTAAATAATCCCCCAGAGGGGGATTCCAGTCACCCACCCTTTTCACAAATATCACCGAGTCAGTGTCGTGGTACAGGCACCGCTCTTGCAAACCGTCTAGGAGGCTGTATAGTTCTAAGCGGGCATAAGCGGTGGTGAAACAGGCTATGAAAACATTGGTATTGCCAGAGACAGAGTACCGTTCTTTTGCGTGCTTCCAAGACACACACGCTGTTTCATCATCGATAAACTCGCAGGATGAAACCTCGTAATTGGGGGAAAACAGGTACTGCAAGAGTTCGTCAGGGTCTCTCACGATGCTGGTGTTGGGTAGGTTGGTTCTTTGGCCGAATTTACCCCACAGAGAATTTAAAAACAGTTTAGCGATTTGGCGTTTAGCAGGGTTTGATCTGATCTCGTGTTGGCGTAAACGTACGTCTTCCTTTTGGTAGAAATCGTTAACGTACTTATTTTGTTTTTCTTCGTCTGTGCACCAACTGGGATACCCTGAAGCCTCTTGTTTCTGGCGGAGGTGTAATTTTATGTACTCTGAAAAGAGCTTATCAGATTTTTCATTAAAATGCCAGATTTCATAGATTTTAGCCACAGTGTACCCCTTCGCTATGGCTGCGTTCAATTCCACCGTGCACCAAGTCCCCAGGATGGCCCTCTCCTCGTCAGCATGGGTGCAGGGCTCCCGCTGCTCGGTTTCCGCACAGGTTCGGCATAGCGGGAACATAAGCTTGCCACTCACTCTGACCGGTAACAATGGGAAAAAGAGGCCTCGCGGGGGGTACATTTTAACTTTTGCAATGCCAAAATAATTTGCAAGGCGTCCAAATTTGTCGGAAACTATATCGGGGTGTCCGATAGGGTATTCTTTGGTTTTGTTTACGAAAGGGTACAGGCTGGTAAAATCATAATAATGGATTTCTTCCCCGGGGTTAGGCTTGTAATATAGGCGGATAGCGTTTGTCCTTCCCCCAAAAAGAGCATCCCTAGGCACGAGAGGCTGGGGTAACTGGGCTCGGTTTAAAAAGCCTGCAAGCTCCCTGTCTGTTTCTTTCATCACCTCCCACTCGTGCTCCCAAAGAGTCCTCACTACAAAACCAAGTCGTTTTAGATAGTCGGTCTTGAGCTGCGTCTTGTAATAAAGAAACCCCAAAGATGTCCCCGTCATAGGATTTTGTGTTTTTTCACAATAACAGGTGAGACAGCCATGGAAAAAACACCCTTTAAACTCAAAGGCCGTGCGTACCCCATCAACATCGGCATAACCGTCTAAAAAGTAGGGGCCTACCGGTAGTTCCCCACCCTGTAAAGCATGCCGTATTTGTATATTTTCTTTGTGAGAAATATACAACAGCCACTGAATAGAGGGGGTCGAATATCTCTTTTTCTGCCTGTGATAGTTGTCTGGAGGGAGAAGAGCTATCGTGTTAGGCTCCAAAAACATAAACCTGTACATAGCCATGCAGACAGATGCCAGTGTTATGTACCGGAAAGGATCTATACACAGTTTTAGCTCAGTGAATTTACCAGGTTCTTTCTCTACTACGTCTCCCTTCTCCGTCATTTTCATAATCTCTTTTCTGTATAGGATACAAGCCTGTCTCAAAATTTTGACATCCTGCTGACAGTAAAACGCTAGCTCTTTCTGCAAGTCAAACGCCTCAGAGCTGTGGTCCTGATACCAGTCGAAAAACTCTGCTTTTTCCCTGGGCATCATGCTTTCTACACCATAGTGCTCCACACCGGGCATAGGCCCCACGTAATTTTGATTTTCTAAAGTGTTAAAAAAATGTGGAAAATACCCTTTGCACCCTTCAAACCCCATCGCCTGCGGCAGCTTGCTAAGCTTCATGGGCAAGAAGTTTAAAGAGTCTATAAAACGAATGCCCAGGGCCTTAACTTCCACACACATTAGTTTACTACCCTGAGTAATCAGTTCTAGGCACATCTTTTCCTTCAGTAGCTGTCTAACGATGAAGTACGCATCATAACCTTTAGAATTGTGCGCTAGGAAGGTATAGTCTCGAAACTCTTTGCCAATAAAGGTTTTAACGAACACAGAAAGACACTCATCGCCCCTAAATTCCCAGGATTTTTCTGGCTTTAGGGCCATAGCAAAAATGTAATTGGGAGTGTGCAACCCAGTTTCCTGCGTGCATTCAAAATCATAAAAAATATACTTTTCTGAGGATTCGGGCTTTCTAAGGCTGTCCATAAAACAGAGGTGACTGTCTACATCACCAATGATCAAACCCTGATACTGTTTACAACGCCTCCCTTTACACCTATGCCGCTTGTCCACGTAAGACTGACACTTATCACACAAAGTTTTAGACAGGCATTCAACTTGTTTTTTTGATGCACAGTCGATATGTCTGTCTAAACACTCTTTGGACCGACAATACAGTCTACAGCTAGGACACCTCAGCTGCACGCCCACGCTGTCTGAGCACGTTACGCTCAAGCAGAGGCGGCAATGATACCTGCAAGAGTGGTCATGGCTGTACACTGTGTGGCAAAACTCACAATAATTTTTCGCTCCGAACAACTTTTTTACATCCAGAACACCATAGTAATGCTCATCGTGCAACAGGATAAAATAAGTCTTGGGGTACACCGGCCCCCCCGTTTTAAAAAAGCCCCAGCCACCTTTTGCCTTATACAGCACCACCTGTATGTTAACTCCTAAATGTTGTTCAAACTTTGCTACGTCACTGAGCAAAATCTTTTTTTGATCTGACCATCCCAGTGTCTCATGCAACTTTCTTGCCTTTGCTAACAATTCCGCATCCGTAGGTTTACGGTCGGACATGACGGCCAAGAGTCCACCCGCAAAACACAGATTGGTACCGGTGTAAGTCAGGTCTACTAAACATTGTCTCTTTTTATGAATAATTTGACTACTAAGGATCGAATTTAAAACTCTACGAGCGCCCCCACCCCTGTTTCTTACAACTGTCACAACAAGGCGCAATGTCCCATCGACATGCAACTCTCTATTGCTCTGTAGCAGCTTTGAGGTCTGATTTAAGAAATCCTCAGCAGACAACTCATCCCTAGTTCTTCTGACCGAAAACAAAGGGTTAGTTAAATTACGGCTCTCTAAACGTAACTGAACAATCATCAGGGCCTACCCTACCATTAACGTCATCAAGCACTAACTGTATTCCCCTATGTATGGCTTCAACAACCTGCTGAGCTGAATTTATTCTATCAAGATTGACAAAACGAAATTCCTCACAATACACCGACCCCCCAAATCTAGGTAATTCACGTTGCCAACTTCTCACTCTCTCCATATACACCTCTGCATTTTCAGGGTTACTTGGGGCTTCCTCTACGGGGCCATTAGCGGTATCTTCTACATCAGATGCTATTTGAGAGTCAGACTCTGAGGCGCCTCCACGAGGGTCATTGGGAGTAGAACGGGGCCCGTCTAGAGAGCCCTCTGGGGAATTTGCTAAGCCAGACTCTGCGCAAGAGTGGGGTTCCACTGCCCCATTTTCAGACAAGTCAGTTTGAGAGCCTCCAGTAGGGGGCATCTCTTTTTGTTTTTTTTTCCTCATTACCTCTTTAGCCCTTTTTAAAATTTTTACAATGACCCTGGCCTGGAACTTTTTGGCAGCCACCTGTTTATCCCTCAAGCGCTGTCCCCCTTTTTGCTTACACAGGAGCTGATGTGTACCCTTGAGGGTGCCCCTTTTACCCAGGCCCCTTTCCACGACTAGTCATGCCTGCTCAGAGCCACCCTTTTCAGCCCTCCTGTCTTTTAGATCCCCTGAGGATACAGAGTTCAGACCTGTTCTGAACAAAGCATCATATTTTTCCCAAATCTTTTTAGAATGCCGTTCTTTTAAACTCCCCAAGGATACAGCATCCATCAGTTTTTTGAATGAAGCATCAAACTCTTCCCAAACACTAGAATATGGGGGAGCTGTCACAAGCTTATGGTTTTGGGAGACCGGTTTGTCAGTCCTTGGTTTTTTATTCACAACCCCTAGAGCGCCTGCTCCGGGTTTGTGAATGTGGGCATTTTCGCTCACAGTTTCCTCAGGGCTTGGTGTGGTAGTGGCCGCTGAGGAACTGGAGTTGTGGTTGTGTGGCTGCAACACCTTGGTATCGCAGAAGCTTTTTGTCCGTGGTTTTTTATTCACAACCCCTAGAGCGCCTGCTCCGGGTTTGTGAATGTGGGCATTTTCGCTCACAGTTTCCTCAGGGCTTGGTGTGGTAGTGGCCGCTGAGGAACTGGAGTTGTGATTGCATGGTTGTTTTTTACCAGAGTCTTTTGTTTTGTCCTTGGGTTTGACGTATATGAGGTTTGGACCGTCCGGATGTTTCATCTGCACTCTTGTGCTGTTTTGCGTTAGCGTTGTTAAAGGTCTCAAAGCAGATTCCTGGTTCTTTGGTGGTTCTGGTGGAGGTGTCTTTGTAGCTCTGACTACAGCATTGTCAGGAGAGCTGCACATGCCTAATTAGGAGAGGGGGAAAAAAAACATTTTACAAAAATGAACTTTGCCAGCTCTCTCACCCCCACCTATGTATTTACTTAAAATACAAAGCCTCATAAAACCAGCAAACCAATAAGCAAAATATATTTACTGGGCTTCATCCGTCCATCAGCCACTGATGCTGGTGAATTTTCCTTTTCAGCTGTCTCTTTCCTTTTTCTTTTGAGTTTGTTTACGCTAATGTCTAAGGATCTCTCATGTTTTGACTGTACTGTGGAGCAAACAACATTATTATATGACACATGTAGAAATACATCTCATTTTGCAGAATCAAAACCAAACTGCTTTTAAAATCCATTTTAAAACACACTTTGCACAGAAACCCTTGTTAGTTTAAAACAGTTTGCAATCAAATACTTAAAAAAAAAAAACCCCACCTATGTTTTATACACACACACACAACACAGCACCTTTTGCATAGTAAAAAACAAACAAACCCCTGTTAGTTTAAAATAAACAGTTTGCAACCAAATACTGTTCAATAAACCCACATGCATTTAAAAACCACTTGCAGAAAGTTACCTTCTATCACAGGATAAAGGGTTGCAGGCACATGGTTGCTCTGTTTTTCTCCAGGTGTGTTTGGACCTTCAGGTTAAAGAACAAGCAAAAAAGCATCAAACCCCTCTCTCACACACAAACCCCACCTATGTTTTATACATACACACACACACACACACACAACACAGCACCTTTTGCACAGTAAAAAAAAAACAAAACAAAACCCCTGTTAGTTTAAAATAATCAGTTTGCAACCAAATATTTTAAAAACACACATCTATGTCTTGCACAAACCCCCTCTCTCTCACACACACACACACACACACACACACACATGCATTTTTTAAAAGGCACCATGTGCTTGGGCCTTTGGGTTAGTTAAACATGGTTTTTACCTTGGCCTGGTGGTAAAATGCACAAAAGCAGCAAGTTTATAAACACACTAAACCAAGTTTGCAATCAAATACTTTAAAAAAAAACACCCCACCTATGTTTCATACACACACAACACAGCACCTTTTGCACAGTAAAAAAAAAACAAAACCCCTGTTAGTTTAAAATAATCAGTTTGCAACCAAATATTTTAAAAACACACATCTATGTCTTGCACAAACCCCCTCTCTCACACACACACATGCATGCATTTTTTAAAAGGCACCATGTGCTTGGGCCTTTGGGTTAGTTAAACATGGTTTTTACCTTGGCCTGGTGGTAAAATGCACAAAAGCAGCAAGTTTATAAACACACTAAACCAAGTTTGCAATCAAATACTTTAAAAAAAAAAACCCCACCTATGTTTCATACACACACAACACAGCACCTTTTGCACAGTAAAAAAAACAAAACAAAACCCCTGTTAGTTTAAAATAATCAGTTTGCAACCAAATATTTTAAAAACACACATCTATGTCTTGCACAAACCCCCTCTCTCTCACACACACACATGCATGCATTTTTTAAAAGGCACCATGTGCTTGGGCCTTTGGGTTAGTTAAACATGGTTTTTACCTTGGCCTGGTGGTGAAATGCAGCTTAAAGTTACTGGTTCCATGCTAAACAAATCACACTGCAATAAAAATAGGCACCATTATTTTACTAAATCAGCATAGCCAAAAAGTAATATTATATAATATATATTTTCAAAGTAAAAAACAGGATGCTTACCTACTCTTGTGCCCCAGCAGTACTTCTTGAACTTTCTGTTGAAAAGGACAGTCTGCAAACATACCTAAGACTTTTATACCATCCTAACCCATTGTTTTAAACAGGCTTCAAAAAAGTAACTAGCAGGTTAATGTAATCACCACAGTTCTATTCTCTTTTGTGATCTGGGGGTGGGGAAATTAAACTGTCTGCACAACTGGTCTGCTTTGGGTTACATTTTTTTCTTTTAGTTAAAACACAATTTTTTCTGTAGGACCTTCTTACAGTATTAAACAGTAAATCATCATTTCTTAATGTACCTATATCCATTTCCAAGTGGGGTGGCCCCTTTTGCAAATATCAATATATGTCTTGGAGCTTATTTTTTAAGCAGTTACCTTGGCTATTCAGTGAGGGGGTGTGTGTGGTTAAACCTATTCAGTTTAAGCACATGTCTAAACCACCCCTGTTTGTTTTATTGTAAGCACATTTTTAGGATTTTTTCCCCTCCCACAACATACATTTCAGTTTTTTGCTGTAAATGGGTCTCTCTTACACAAAAGACACAAAAGCTAGGTTTTCACAAACAATTTTATTTTTTATTTAAAAAACATACAGCTCCTTAAACAAACCAAGATGCTTCATTAAAACTTTTAGCTCACAGAGACCTTCAAACAAAAATACAGATAGTCACAAAGTCCTTTTCATTTTTTTTTTTTTTTTTTTAAATGTGCAGCTACCAGGTTTTATATCGCATGTTTGCCCCCTCACCATTTTCTAACTTTATCTTTTTAGATTTCTTACAAATAGTCTTTTTCTTAAGCAGGGTTCTGTAACTTTTTGTGCGGACCAGACGGTCAATATAACGCTGTAAGCAGGCATCTTCCGGTTTGGTCATTTTCTTTAAAACATGGTCAGGGTCTCCACTGAATTGCACAGCATTTATCAAGGTCACCCCTTGCGCTAAATGTTCTTGGGTTAGGCACAGACATTGCATAGCATAACCTATGGCAATAACAGTGTTTAATAAGCTTTCCAAACACAGGTCAGCACACAGACCCTGGAGCTTGCAGTTTATATCCGTTGAAGTCCAAGTCACACAGTCATGGTGCCGTTGGCCTGGTGCGTCTATGACACAACCCTCACAATCTTCAAAAAGCTTTTCCCTAAGACAGTGATTAAGAACAGCATAAACAGCAACGCGTACAATAGTCCGCATAACTTTTTTACGCTCACGACGTGGCACTGGCTCAGTGAGTTTCATGCCTAGCCTCCTCCTAAACTCCTCATAGCCATCATCGTCGGAGTCCTCTTCAACAATTTGTAGCGGCGTTGAGCAAAAACAAGGCGGTCCCGGTTCATCTTCGCTGCTTGATGCAATACTGTCCAGGGCCTTCTGGTCCTCTAGAAAGGCCTCGTCGAGCTGCCAAGAGATTTTCAGAAAAAAAAAAACAGTGTAAGCACCCCACTGCTTTTTTTAATTTACACAAGCCCTGGTTCCTAGCCCCCATTACCCTCCCCTCCTTGACCGCCCCTTCTTAATCATTCATTTTTACCTGAGCAACGTCTTTTCCGTTCACCTTGTCCGCCGGTGACTCCCCCGAGCCGCGATCGCCTTCCACCTCTAAGGGGGTGGACAACGAGAGACCGTCATGCTCATCGGGGTGTCTCACGAGCAGTTGGGTTTCGGGTTCCGGCGTATCCATCAACGGCTGGGCCAAAGGGCTTCCCTCGGCCGCTCCCTCCTCCTCCTCGGAACTGTCGCTGATGTAGCGCTTTCTCCGTGGCTGGTTGAAAGCCCTCGGGGCTAAAACAAAGTCCGAAGTTCTCACAGGGGTGGTGAAGGAGTTCATGTTTCCTCTCAGCAGCCTTTCCACGTGTCCTTGGTAAGAAATGGCCGCCTCTGTCCGGCGCTGGGACTTATGGGGTGATGGTGCTGTGCTCTGATTGGCAGAGGGTGGTGGGGGAAGTTCTTAGAGGGGTCACACGACCCACCTTGCTTCCGGTCAGGTGACCGCCTTGACCCCGGAAGTCACCCTGGTTGGTCAAAATCTCCTCTCGGGGCGGTCCTATCGGGGCAAAACCCCTCCTGATTGGTAGAGGGCGGTGGGGGGAGTTCTTAGAGGGGTCACACGACCCACCTTGCTTCCGGTCAGGTGACCGCCTTGACCCCGGAAGTCACCCTGGTTGGTCAAAATCTCCTCTCGGGGCGGTCCTATCGGGGCAAAACCCCTCCTGATTGGTAGAGGGCGGTGGGGGGAGTTCTTAGAGGGGTCACACGACACACATTGCTTCCGGTCAGGTGACCGCCTTGACCCCGGAAGTCACCCTGATTGGTCAAAATCTCCTCTCGGGGCGGTCCTATCGGGGCAAAACCCCTCCTGATTGGTAGAGGGCGGTGGGGGAAGTTCTTAGAGGGGTCACATGACACACATTGCTTCCGGTCAGGTGACCGCCTTGACCCCGGAAGCAATACCCCTAGGGCGGGACTTCCGGTGACAGGTGGGGAGGGGCTTAAGGGGTCAAGGGGCGGGGTTAGGGTTTGATTGACGGTAGGGCCCTTATACTACTAGGGGACAAGGCCTCTTTATGTTAACAAAAATTCAGCCACGTTTTTTATTTTCAAACACTGTTGCTTATTCTCCATTAAGACAGCAACAGCCGTAATGGCTCACAACGGGTGCAAATAAGGTATGGCTCATACACCCAGCCTAAGCTAACCTGGTATGTGCCCAGAAGTTGGACACGAAGCTTTGCTCCTCACATTTCAGTCTGCAGGTTTGTATTTGCTGGGGGGGGGGGGTTGGTTTTTGATCCACAGCAGAAGACAAATGCAAAAAAGTCAACTTGGGGCGCACTGCTACAGCCCACCTCTCCTCTGGCTCGCTCGCATCTATTGACCTGCAAGCGCTTGCTAGGGCGGAAGGCGCATTTCTCCTCCCTTTCGAAACCGCAGCACAGCTCCGCTCGCGCCCGCCTCAGCCTGCACCTGCCCAGCCCTGGAACGCTGCCAGCTCGGGGGCGGGGGAGCGGCGGCCCCCTCACCCCCCGGGGCCGGTGGCTGCCGCGGAGAGCGGCACGTGGCCGGAGCCCGCTGGTGTCTCCGCCGCCGGGCAGCGGCTGGTGGTGCCCGTGGGAAGCGCCTGCGCGCTGCGGCCGCTCGCTGCCTGCCCCGGAGCTGGCGCCGCCCGCGGCCCCCTGGCGGCTCCCTGCCTATTTCAGTCCAAGCGGCCGCTCGCTTGCGGCGCGGGGCCCTGAGCAAGCGGCAGCGAAGTCCCCGGCGCCTCAGCCCTGGAGCCGGGAAACTTTTCCCGAGGCGCCCGGTAGGGGGCTAAGGGCCAGGTAAGGGGGGGCGCTGGGGCGTGGGCAGGCTCCCGGCGCACGGACACGCACCCCCACCCCCCGGGACAGCTGCTATGGGGCGGGGGTCTCCGGGCAGCGGCTGAAATCGGAGCTGGAGGCTCCGCTTGCACGGAGCGACCGGGAGAAACTTCCCCGGGGAGACACGCCCGGGCCAGCCCCAGCTGGGTGCAGCCCCCGCCCGGCCCTTCGCCCCCGGCGGTCCCCGCCCTATAACCCCCATGTGCCCCCCGCTTCCCCCCCATGGCCCCGCTGCCCCCGGAGCCAGCCGGACGGGGGGGGGGGAGGTGTCGCGGGCGGATGCGGCTCCCAGGGTCATCGCCCTTCCCCAAGCCCCCCTGCCGGCTGCGCCGGGGTCCCGCTGTGGGGCGAGCCGGGCTGAGCCGAGCGCTGCTCTCCCGCTGGGTTCCACTGCCCGGCCGGGCTGCGCTCCCGGCACCCACACCCCGCCCGTAGCGGCGTCCTGGCCCCGAAGCTCCTTTCTCCCCCCGGCAGTCCGCTGAACGGGAAGCGGTAGGGTTGTGTTTGTGGCTGTCTTTAGGCGTGGTACAAAGTAACTTCGCAACAGTGGATGGCATACGCGAATCCAGAATGAAGACCGCATTCCAAATGGAATATCAAACTGTAGTATCACAAATATTTAATACCATCCGCGGGAAATGCTTAGCTAGGGAACTGAGGACAACTGTAAACAGTCCATTATTAATTGAAATAACGGATTTCATTGAAACAGGTGCTTTCTACATTAGAACTACATTCCTCTCTAAAAGGCTTCACTTTAAAAGTAGTACAGTAGTGAAATGCAGTAGTTTTGTCTGAAATGTTTTGAGATCACTTAAAGGTTGAAGAGCTTCCTGCTGCCTCATAAAATGTTCCTTTTAGACAGAATATTGCCTGCATGACACTTGCTCTAGCTATCTTTCCTCTTCGATTAGTAAAGATATGCATGCAAAACAAAAACCTTTGTTTTGTAAGAATTCAGAGTTTATTTTCCCAGCTGGAGTCCTAATCTCTGTACCTGATCCTGCAAGTTTTCCAGTTGTAGAACTCCTTTTGCACATGGAGCACACAGAGGAGTAGGTTTTCTGTGTAGTAATAGTATTTTCACAAGAACCAAGTAGGGGCCAAATCCTTCTCCCTTTACTCAGGTAAGTAGTCACATTGACTTCACTGATTTGACTTTCTCTTGCCACCACCAAAGAATTATATCTTAATTGAATAAGAAACAGTAAGAGCAATTACATTACGATCTGGTCTTTAGATTTTCTTTTTTGCAAATAAACAAAGGGGGAGAGTAACACAAAATGTGAGACTTTTTTTTCTAAATAGAATGTTTTACAAAATCTTCCACAAGCCACCAGCTGTTCCTTAAAGCTTTGTGTACATTTAACCTGCCAATCACTTTACAGGCAAATATTTTATTTAGTTGCTCTCTTGTAATATTGAATCATAGAACCACCTGGTAATGTCATAACGGTGTCATTGATGAAATCTGGCTTCCAGAAATTAGTTTTCTTGCCATTCTGTGGATTCATGGGAGTTTAGCTGCATACATCCAAGGGAAATGTATGCGGCAGTTAAAAAAGTGAGTTAAAAAAGTTGGGAATCCTTAAGAAAGGGATAGATAAGACAAAAAATATATTGCGTCTATATAAATCTATGGTATGCCCACATCTTGAATACTGAGTGCACATATGGTTGCCCCATTTGGAAAAGGTTCCGAAAAGGGCAACAAAAATGATTAGGAGTATGGAATGGCTGCCATATGAGAAGCAATAAGACGGACTTTTCAGCTTAGAAAAGAGATGACTAAGGGGCGATATGATCTTGGTCTACAAAATCATGACTGGTGTGGAGAAAGTAAATAGGAGAAGGAGTAAATAATACTTCCTTAACACAAGAACTAGGTCACCAAATGAAATTAATAGCAGATTTAAAACAAACAAAAGGAAGTATTTTTTCCACACAATGCAGTCAACCTGTGGAACTCCTTGCAAGAGGATATTGTGAAGGCTAAGACTATAACTAGATAAGTTCATGGAGGATAGGTCCATCAATGGCTATTAGCCAGGATGGACAGGGATGGTGTCCCTAGCCTCTGTTTGCCAGAAGCTTTGAATGGGCGACAGGGGATGGATCACTTGGCCCAGGGCTACACTGGGGGGGGGGGGGTCGATCTACGATACGCAGCTTCAGCTACGTGAATAACGTAGCTGAAGTCGGCATATCGTAATCGACTTACCTGGCCATGAGGACGGCGGCGAGTCGATCGCTGCCGCTCCCCCGTCGACTCCGCTTCCACCTTTCGATGAGGTGGATTTCCGGAGCGGACGGGGAGCGCTTTCGGGGATCGATTAATCACGTCTAAACGAGACGCAAAAAATCGATCCCCGAAAGATCGATTGCTACCCGCCGATTCGGCGGGTAGTGAAGACAAGCCCTGTGATTACCTGTTCTGTTCATTCCCTCTGGGGCACCTGGCATTGGCCACTGTTGGAAGACAGGATACTCGGCTAGATGGACCTTTGGTCTGACCCAGTATGGCCTTTTTCATGTTTAAAATGATTTTAGTGACCAAAAGAGAGTAAAAAAGGGCTTTCACCTGTGTAGAGTTGTTACTATCTAGGCATGACACAATACTGTGTATGATGCCAGATCGTAAAGTAGTATAGAAAATCAGGTACTTTATGAAGGTATCAGGCAGGTACTTTATGAAGTATGCCAATGTCTCATGCAGTATCCCTTGAGTTGCATGTGCTGGTAGTAAGGAGAATAGATGCTATTCAAGAGGGAAGCATAATATGACATTTTTAATTTTGAGGGAGAATGCAAGTTTTTCCTTTCTCTTACAAGTTTTGTTGTAGGAAAATCTCTTTTAAGATAAAATGTGATCAGCAAGAAGTTTATTGGAGTAAGAGAAAAGGACTGTTAGCTGAAACCAACTTTAGTCTATTTGTTTAGATTGTAAGTTCTTGGGGCAGAGACCACTTTTTTGTAGTGTGTCCGGTGCCTAGAACATGGGTGTCTAGAGGCTACCACAATACAAATAATAATAGCCTGGTAGTTTGATTATATTGGGATAAAGAATTTATCAGCCTCTTCTGACAATGGTAGGCAGAAATGAATCTATTAATGTACTTGAAAGTGATGCTAAATGATCTCTCTCTGGGTGTGCACGCTTCTGTATGGCATTGCTTTTGTGATAGTCTATATGACACTTGTTCCAAAAAAACCTAAACCCCTGTCCCAATTAAGCACAAATTAGAGGTATATTTTCAAACCTGAATGCCCAAGTCAAGTTAAACTATTTTAGTAACCACTAAAGTAGTGGTCTCCAACCTTTTTATGTCCAAGATCACTTTTTGAATCTAAGGGCAACCCAGGATCTGTCCCTTCCCCAAAGCCCCACCCACTCACTCCATCCCTCCCTCTCTCTGTCACTCGCTCTCCCCCACCCTCACTCACTTTCACCGGGCTGGGGTAAGGGGTTGGGGTGCAGGAGGGGGTGCGGGCTCTGGGCTGGGACCGAGGGGTTTGCAGTGTGGGAGGGGGCTTTGGGCTGAGCCTGGGGCAGGGGGTTGGGATGCAGGAGGGGGTGAGGAGTGGAAGCTCTAGGAGGGAGTTTGGGTGCAAGAGGGGGCTCTGGGCTGGGGCAGAGCGTTGGGGTGCAGGAGGGGGTACAGAGTGCTGGCTCTGGGACGGTGGTCAGGGCTGGGGCAGAGTGTTGGGGTGCAGAAGGGAGTACAGGGTGCTAGTTCTGGGGGAGGGCGGGGGGCATGTGGCTCCACATGCTGCGCCTCTCTCTGCAAGCACCGCCCTTGCAGCTCTCCCAGCCAATGGGAGCTGCGGGGGCAGCGCTCGTAGGCAGGAGCAGCGTGCTGAGGGAGCTCCTTGCCCGCCCCCCCCCCCCCCCCGGCCCATGGCCACTTCCAGGAGTGGCATGGGGCCGGGGTAGGCAGGGAGTCTGCCTTAGCGGCAGCCACACTACACCACCGGAGATCACGATCGACTGGGAGATCCTCTAAGATCGACTAGTCGATTGTGATCAACCTGTTGGTGACCACTGCACTAAAGTATCCTTGTTACCATACTGGAATGTGTTTTCGAACGTATGGGATAAGTAAAGTGATATCCCATGTTTTATCATGTTTATCCATTTGAACTGGTAGATAACTATTTTTTTCTTTTGTAGTCTGGCTTTCATATTGGTGCATTGTGATGAACCAAATCTCAGTGTTTAGTTCTTGGTTTGGAAATAACCAACCATGCTGCATACACTTAATTTGTTGATGCACGAATTGTAGGATTGCCAGGGGGAGCTGATATGGTTATGCAACATACAAACTAATTAATTTTAAGCTGAACTGTGTTTGCAAGGTTCAAGTGCAGTTCATTAACACAGCTGTAAAACAGCTTTTAAAATATGCACTGTCGCTGCTTAGTAGATTCCTTTAAAACAGTTTAAAAGCTGTAATGTGTAAACAGGAATGACTTTTTATTTCACATTACTGTTTTCTTTGCAAAATGCAATAAATCCAAATCATTACATTGTTTGACCAACACAGTATGAATCATGTTTAACATATGTGAATTTTATTCAAGCTTCCTGAAGTGCAAGTAATCCACCATACTAAAATAAAAGATCTGGATTGTTTCATTCTGTGCCAATAGACTTCATGCACAATGTCCCTCCTGATCTGAAAGAACTAAAGAAAAGATGCTAACTAGCCTATTGTCTATAACTCAGATTTCTGCAAGAGTACTATGTGCTTTCTATGGGTTATTAGTCCCCATCCAAATTGGAAAAGAAACTGTAATGGGTTTTAAAAGAAAATGTTGTTTAGAATTAAAATGTAGATATCTCCAATATGGGATATTGTCTGATATGTTTTACAGTAATAAAGAAGCAATTATTCAGTTATTGTAATTGCCTACAATTTTAAACTACAGTAAATTGTTAAAATATTGAAGACAAAATATTTGTAATATCAAAAGCTTTCACTGTACATGACACTTTTGATTAAACCTTAAATAAATTATTCTATACTTTTTTTTTTAAAATGCTGGGGCAGTTTAACAAGTTAGAAAAGAAATGATAGTACAGTATCCTTGACCTTGTTGCACATACAAATTCAACGAAGCTCAGTGAATTGAAAGTCTTGAGCCAGAGTACACCTAAATACTCACATGTTTGTTTAGGAACTTGTATGACTATCTAAACTATTCTGTCAGTCATTGCTGTAGTACACTTCTGACATCCAGTGCTATAATTTTTTTTTTCCTCAGAAAAGTTGACATATATAAAAGGCAATTTAAATGTGAAACAGGTTAAATTTTGTAAAAACAAGCTTTTATAAAGCTTACCACTAATGGAATTGTTTCCACAACTATTGAAAATCCAGTGAAAACATTTGCTCTTAAGCAAATAAGCAGTGTTTAAAACACAAACTTTAAATGCACTAAGGATCTGAAAGTGAAACTGACCATAAACAAAAGTGAAGCTGAGTTCATTGATTTGTTCAAACTGAGAGAAATGCAAAATATAAATGAAGGGTATAAGTGAGAACTAAATCCAGCCAACCCATGCAGTTTTAACTAGTGCAGAAACCCACAGATCTTTCCTTCTGAATACTTAATATGCTCCAATTAAAGGGTAGTTTGCTTGAAGCCTGAATAAGCACAGTGTGCTATTGCTTTGCCTCCTGACTTAACTGAAAGGACTGAAGTATTGAAGAGCAAACCGATCACACCTTAAGTTTTTCAGAAATTAGTGTTCCCAGTATTCTATGCAGGTGAATAATTAATATTCAAAGAATACCACAGCTAATGTATTCAGTGACAAAGATATGGTAATATAATACAGTAATTTACATAAGCAATAAATGTTCTGTATGGACTCTGCAATGTCTCCAAACACACACTTTTTGGCATATGGTTGTTTCAGATAAAATGTACATTTTATCTGAATAATCTTTGATATGAATGGATATTCATATAGCCTGTATCACAATTTTGGCTTACTATTTCCTTGTTTTGGGGGAGGATTAGTGGATTATTGCCATTTTATTTACTAATTTTTAATAAGATTTTTTTCTGATTTTAATTATTTCTTAAAGCGCTCCTCAAAACACTTCCACAAAGTCAGTTCAGTACTTGCAGAAATACTATTGTTTGTTTTTAAAAAATACTGTAGTGCTATGTGATCACAGCTCTTATGACAGATATGTTGATCTCTCACTAACTGATCTGCTTCTATTGAAGACAATGGAAGTTTTGCTATTTACTTTACAGGAAGCAACATGAACCCTTAAACTAAACTTTTCATA
Organism: Chelydra serpentina; assembly: GCA_037349315.1. Lineage (NCBI taxonomy): Eukaryota > Metazoa > Chordata > Testudines > Chelydridae > Chelydra > Chelydra serpentina. The sequence goes on from JBAIAC010000010.1 coordinate 56,449,035, forward strand.
CTTGGGAAATCCAAATATTGAATATTTTGTTTATTATTAAACCAAAAGTTCATCTTCTAATGGCAGTTTTGACTACGAGAATGGAAACATCTCAGTGAAATTCTGGTGTTCCGATGTATTTATAAAATTGGGTAAACTAGTACTAGGCACTTCTTAGAGTGGTGCCAAATGGCTGAAGCTTTGCAATTAATAGCAATGTTGATTTCCCTGTACTGGGGATAAACTGAAAATGGTGTCTGTATAGTGGCCATTGTATAGCCCTTGGAACTATATGTTCTGCATCTAAAGGAACTTTCAAATAAGGAAATATCAAGGAACACACACACTGTTTTCTATGCTCTGCCAAGTACTTTGTTCCATTAGTCTCTATACCCTTGTGGCAAAAATTACCAACAATTCTTGGCCTCCCATAATTTACAGGAATATTTCTCCCAAAATAATGGCAAAGCAACTCTGATTATGGGGCCTGATCCTGCAAGTTCTCTCTGTGCAGAATTCCCATTGAAGTCAATGAGAATTTTGCATGTGGTAGGTTTTGGAGGACTGGGTTCACTGTGAATATATCCAGCCATAAATGCAGAGAATTTTTTCCATGGTCTTGGAGCCTATAAATCTTCCTGAGAAAATGGGTTCCATTGCCATGGTGGCATACATAAGAACGGCCATATTGGGTCAGACCAAAGGTCCGTCTAGTCCATTATTCTGTCTGCTGACAGTGGCCAATGCCAGGTGCCCCAGAGAGAATGAACAAAACAGGAAATCGTCAAGTGATCTATCCGCTGTCGCCCATTCTCAGCTTCTGGCAAACAGAGGCTAGGGACACCATCCTTGCCACCATCCATCCATTGATGGACCTATCGTCCATGAACTTATCTAGTTCTTTTTTTGAACCCTGTTACAGTCTTGGCCTTCACAACATCCTCTGGAAAGGAGTTCCACAGGTTGACTGTGCGTTGTGTGGAAAAAATACTACTTTTAGTTAGTTTTAAACCGGCTGCCTATTAATTTCATTTGGTGACCCCTATTCTTGTGTTCTAAAAAGGAGTAAATAGGAAATATGACTGATGTGGAGAACACACTTGCTTAATTTTTTAGACCTCTATCCTATCCCCCCTTAGTTGTCTCTTTTCTAAGCTGAAAAGTCCCAGTCTTATTAATCGCTCCTCATGTGGCAGCCTTCCATACACCTAATAATTTTTGTTGCCCTTTTCTGAACCTTTTCCAATGCCAATATATCTTTTTTGAGGTGAGGTGACCACATATGCATGCAGAATTCAAGATGTGGGTGATCATGGATTTATATAGAGGCAATATGATATTTTCTGCCTTATCTATCCCTTTCTTAATGATTCCCAGCATTCTGTTCGCTTTTTTAACTTCTGCTGCATATTGCGTGGATGTTTTCAGAAAACTATCCACAATGACTCCAAGATTTCTTTCTTGAGTGGTAACAGCTAATTTAGACCCCATCATTTTATATGTAGAGTTGGGATTATGTTTTCCAATATGCATTACTTTTTCATTTATCAACACTGAATTTCATCTGCCATTTTGTTGCCCAGTCACCTAGTTTTGTGCGATTCTTTTGTAGCTCTTCTCAGTCTATCTTGAGTAGTTTTGTATCATCTGCAAATCTTGTTACCTCACTGTTTACCCCTTTTTCCAGATCATCTATGAATCTGTTGAATAGGACTGGGCCCAGTACAGACCCCTGGGGGACACCACTATTTACCTCTCTCCATTCTGAAAACTGACCACTTATTCCTACTCTTTGTTTCCTATCTTTTAACCAGTTACCAATCCATGAGAGCACCTTTCCTCTTATCCCATGACAGCTTACTTTGCTTAAGAGTCTTTGGTGAGGGACCTTGTCAAAGGCTTTCTGAAAATCTAAGTACACTATATCCCCCTTGTCCCCATGCTTATTGACCCCCTCAAAAATTCTAGTAAATTGGTGAGGCATGATTTCCCTTTGCAAAAAACATGTTGACTCTTTCCCAACAAATTTATGTTCATCTGTGTCTGACAATTTTGTTCTTTACTATAGTTTCAACCAGTTTGTGCAATACTGAAGTCAGGCTTACTGGCCTGTAGTTGCCGGGATCACCTCTGGAGCCCTTTTTAAAAATTGGTGTCGCATTAGCTATCCTCCAGTCATTCGGTACAGAAACTGATTTAAATGATGTTACAAACTACAGTTAGTAGTTCTGCAGTTTCATATTTGAGTTTCTTCAGAACTCTTGGGAGAATACTATCTGGTCCTGGTGACTTATTACTGTGTAGTTTATTGATTTGTTCCAAAACTCCTCTAATGACACCTCACTGTGTAACAGTTACTCAGATTTGTCACCTAAAAAGAATGGCTCAGATTTGGGAAGTTCCCTCACATTGTCAGCTGTGAAGACCAATGCAAATAATTCATTTAGTTTCTCCGCAATTGCCTTATTATCCTTGAGTGCTCCTTTAGAATCTTGCTTGTCCAGTGCACCTACTGGTTGTTTAGCAGGCTTCCTGCTTCTGATGTACTTAAAAGAATGTTTGCTATTACTTTTTGAGTCTTTGGCTACCTGTTCTTTAAATTCTTTTTTAGCCTTCCTAATTATATTTTTACACTTCATTTGCCAGAGTTTATGCTCCTTGCTATTTTCCTCACTAGGATTTAACTTCCACTTTTTAAAGGATACCTTTTGTCTCACTCCTTCTTTTACTTTGGTTAGCTACGGTGGCACTTTTTTGGTTCTCTTACTATGTTTTTTTAAATTTGGGGGTATGCATTGAAGTTGAGCCTCTATTATGATGTCTTTAAAAAGTTTCCAGGGATTTCACTTTTGGCACTATACCTTTTAATTTCTGTTTTAACTAACTTCCTCATTTTTGTGTAGTCCCCCTTTCTGAAATTAAATGCTACAGTGTTGGGCTGCTGTGGTGTTTTCCTTGCCACAGGGATTTTAAATGTAATTATATTATGGTCACTATTACTAAGTGGTCCAGCTATATTCACCTCAGATCCTGTGCTGCACTTAAGACTAAATCAAGAATTGCCTCTCCTCTTGTGGATTCCAGGATTAGCTGCTCCAAGAAGCGCTCCAAGAAGCAGTCATTTACCTTTTCTGAATTTGTGATGCCATTTGATAACTTGATAAACTTTCTGTACCCTGGTATAAATAGGAAGTACATTGACTGTGCAGAGGAGAGATGTTTTGCGGGACTTTATATGGTTATGAAGTATTTTATTGTATGCTTGTCATTTTGTGAAACATTTTCATAAATATTTTTAGCCAAACTGAAATCTGGCATAGGAGGAAACTCTATTGACTTCAGTAACCCTTCAAGACTAAGAAATTTAAGGTCAGGAACTGACTTTCTTTATCAAGTGGAAGTAGTACAACTGACACTGGATTTGTATTGTTTGGCGCTGTGCATTAATCTTGATATCCCCATGTATAGTTTTATATCTTGACAATGTACTGCTCTACTTTAGTGATTTTTTTGGGGGGGGATCTATCTTTTAATGAACCTAAGCCAATCAGTGTTTATATGAGTTGAAATACAGGAGTTACAAAAGCTTTGAGTTAACTGGTAGTGGCTATCCAAAACCACTGGAATTCTAAGGCTGCATTGTGCCAATTTCAGTTGCATAACTTAAGAAATCGTCAAGGTTGTGTGAAGTAGGTAGTAGTACTGATCTATTATCTTATTTACATCATACAGGCAGAGTCCCCCATAATATTTTGACCACAATCTCATTAAAAATGCAGCAGTTTACTTCATAGGAATTGGTATTGTATTAATTTGACAATTGGTAGACATGGTATCATTGACATTAAGCTACTTTACTTTTGATAACACAAATATTTCTAAAGTGCAACATAGGACCAGGTTCTCTTAAAAAAAAAAAATCCTTTAAAAAATCACTTGTTCTGCAGTTGACTAGCAGCATTCTCACTGCACTGCCAAAGAATTTCAGAATAGAAGACTCAATAGCCATGTGCTTCTGTCAATTTTGTTTCTTTGAGTTCAACAATCCAATATTTTGACCCTACTTGTAGTGCCTAATGATCTCTCCAACTAAGTAACTTAAGAATTTTTATTTGTAGCAGAGATGGCTCTTATTAACTCACTCGGTCAAAGTGCCAAATTCTGTGTTTAGTTATATTTCTGTAGTAACTCCACTGATCCCAAGATTTACACTAGTGTGACTGAGAACAGAATTTGGAAAACTGCTCATCTTAAAGCTCCAGGATATCTCTTCTATGGGATTTAGGGTCCAATAGTGCCACATGGCTTCCTCCTTTTAACAAAAACCCCCTCCCCAACACACACACACGCTCTCGCGCGCTCTCTCTCTCTCTCTCTCTCTCTCTCTTCTAGATTTTAGCAGCCATGTCTTGGAATCCTGCAGCTAATGTTCCTTTTTTAGTAAACTAAAAGGAATGAAAGCTCAGCAGCTAATAAATGTGCTATTGCTATATTACATGCACCTCTATGAATTGTCATTTCAATGGTGGTACTTCTGAACTGCTGGATCCACTCAGCACACCAGCAGCACTTCCTCTAAGTATTGACTTCAGTGGTTCCTGGAAAATCAGTTCCACTTGATGTCCCAGGAAATCTAGTATTTGCAATAGGTTTCTCTTTTTCCTAGTAAAACAGCAGTGGAACTGACATTTAAAGTTTGGGTATTTTTCACCTTTTTTTTTTTAAATTACACCACTGATTAATTTTGATTTTACACTTCCTACGGATGCTAAACTCATTTTGAATAAGTATATTTTGTTTTAAAATCTGACACAGAAGCCAATATGTTTTTAAACTCTGATCTCACAGAGCTCAGATATTCAGTGGCTTTTCCTGGGAATAAATCAAAATGTGCAAAATGAATAAAAGTGTTAAACAGCATGGTGTATGTTATAATGTATAGGCTATAACTCTAAAGCTTTGTTACATACTGTTCTCTTTGTAGTTGCTTTTGAGAAATTCTTTCTATATTTTCATGCTTGTATTATACGAGCAAGTTCCATTGTACTTGGTGTATACAGAGGTACCCTTAAACTGTGTAGCTTTACTTATACTTTACAGGTTTTTTGTATGTCATAGCTGAAAAGTGCCATTTTACATGTAATGAAAAAGGAACACCGTGCACTATGCTTATGTTCCATATTGACTCATTCGGGGCCAGATCCTTCACCTCTGAAGTCAGTAGATGCTTTTCCATTGACTTCAGGGAGTACAGAAGCATGTGACCTAGTTTGTGCCAATAAAATTTCAAATATTAAGAAGCACTCCTTACCTTGTTGGGAAAAGTTATTTGTAAATTTAAAACAAAAAGAAAACAAAAAAAGTTAGATCATGCCCTTCCTAGAAAGGGAAAATGTTGAGTATATTTTGGGTATTTTCACAGGGTCATACACTCAGTGAGGCGGAGATGGTGGCTAGCCATAGGTCCTACATTATACAAGTAGTTTGGGGATCCATGAGAAACTCTGGAGGCCCCCCTGACCATTAGGGCTGCCGATTAATCACAGCTAATTCACGCGATTAACTCAAAAAAATTTAATCGCGATTAATCTCTGTTTTAATTGCACTGTTAAACAATAGAATACCAATTGAAATTTATTAAATATATTGGATGTTTTCTACATTTTCATATATATTCTGTGTTGAGTTGATTTCAAAATATATATTTTTGATTATAAATATTTTCACTATAAAAATGATGAAGAAATAGTATTTTTCAGTTCACCTCATGCAAGTACTGTAGTGCAGTCTTTGTCATGAAAGTGCAACTTGCAAGTGTAGATTTATTTTTTACATAACTGCACTCAAAAACAAAACAATGTAAAACTTCAGAGCCTACAAGTCCATTCAATCCTACTTTTTGTTCAGCCAATTGCTGAGACAAACAAGTTTGTTTACATTTCCAGGAGATAATGCTGCCCTCTTCTTATTTACAATGTCACCAGAAAGTGAGAACAGGCGTTCACATGGCACTTTTGTAGCTGACATTACGTGTATTTATGTGCCAGATATGCTAAACATTCGTATGCCCATTCATGCTTCGGCCACCATTTCAGAGGACATGCATCCATGCTGATGACATTCGTTAAAAAAAATGTGTTAATTAAATTTGTGTCTCCTTGGGGGAATTGTCTGTCCCCTGTTCTGTTTCACACGCATTCTGCCATATGTTTCATGTTATAGCCGTCTCGGCCCAAGGTTTAAGAATCTGAAGTGCTTTCCAAAATCTGAGAGGGACGAGGTGTCGAGCATGCTTTCAGAGTCTTAAAAGAGCAACACTCCGATGTGGAAACTACAGAAACACAACCACCAAAAAAGGAAATCAACTTTCTGCTGGTAGCATCTGATTCAGATAATGAAAATGAACATGCGTCAGTCCTCACTGCTTTGGATTGTTCTCTAACAGAACCTGTCATCAGCATGGACGCATGTCCTCTGGAATGGTTGTTGAAGCATGAAGGGACATATGAATGTTTAGCATATCTGGCACATAAATACCTTGCAATGCCAGCTACAACAGTGCCATGTGAATGCCTGTTCTCACTTTCAGGTGACATTGTAAACAAGAAGTGGGCAGCATTATCTCCCGCATATGTAAACAAACTTGTTTGCCTGAGCAATTATCTGATCAAGAAGTAGGACTGAGTGGATGTGTAGTCTCTGAAGTTTTACATTGTTTTATTTTTGAATGCAGCTTTTTTTGTACATAATTCTACATTTCTAAGTTCAACTTTCATGATAAAGAGATTGCACTACAGTACTTGTATTAGGTTAGTTGAAAAATACAAATATTTGCACTGTAAAAAACAAAAGAAATAGTAATAAAAAATAAATATAAAGTGAACACTGTACACTTAGTATTCTGTGTTGTAATTGAAATCAATATATTTGAAAATGTAGAAAACATCCAAAAATATTTAAATAAATGGTATTCTATTGTTTTAATGGTGATTAATCGCACTGTTATTTTGTAATCACTTGACAGACCTACTGACAATATGTTGTTAAGAAAGACATCTAAGACAAGAACATAAGAATGGCCGTACTGGGTCAGACCAAAGGTCTATCCAGCCCAGTATCCTGTCCACCAACAGTGGCCAATGCCAGGTGCCCCGGAGTGAGTGGACCTAATAGGTAATGATCAAGTGATCTCTCTCCTGCCATCCATCACCCCCCGCCCCCTGACAAACAGAGGCTAAGGACACCATTCCTTACACATCCTGGTTAATAGCCATTAATGGACTTCATCTCCATGAATTTATCCAGTTCTCTTTTAACCCTGTTATAATCCTCACCTTCACAGCCTCCTCAGGCAAGGAGTTCCACAGGTTGACTGTACGCTGTGTGAAGAAGAACTTCCTTTTATTTGTTTTAAACCCGCTGCCCACTAAGTTCATTGGGTGGCCCCTAGTTCTTCTATTATGGGAACAAGTAAATAACTTTTCCTTATTCACTTCCTCCACAGCACTCATAGTTTTATATACCTCTATCAAATCCCCCGTTAGTCTCCTCTTTTCCAAGCTAAAAAGTCCAAGCCTCTTTAATCTCTCCTCATATGGGACCCATTCCAGACCCCCTAATCATTTTAGTTGCCCTTCTCTGAACCTTTTCTAATGCCAGTATATCCTTTTTGAGATGAGGAGACCACATTTCTACGCAGTATTCAAGATGTGGGCGCACCATGGATTTGTATAAGGGCAATAAGAGATTCTCCATCTTATTCTCTATCCCTTTTTTAATGATTCCTAACATCCTGTTTGCTTTTTTGACTGCCGCTGCACACTGTATGGTCGTCTTCAGAGAACTATCCATGATGACTCCAAGATCTTTTTCCTGATTAGTTGTAGCTAAATTAGCCCCCATCATATTGTATGTATAGTTGGGGTTATCTGAGCTAACTTTTATGCAGATTGTTTGTATAAATGCTCCTCTCTTTTCTTCACTTGGCCAGATCAGATCACATGATGGATCCAACCAAATCGGAAGGATACATGAGCGGTGAGAAAGAACATGGACTTCTGAGAACACTAACTTCCTAGATGCTTAAAATAGAAGAGCCTGGGATGATGGTGGTCAGTTACCAATGGTTACAAAGATGGAAAAGCAATGGAACCTTCTACCTGTACCTATTTAGATAAAGTTTTAGAAGGCAGAGAGAACTTAAACTGAACCAAATAATTATTTCAGCCATGGGAGAAAATGAAAGTTTTTGGGAGAGTTTGATATATGCACATCCTACCTGTGTAGCCTGGAAACAAGAGGCAGAGGGATCTATCTACCATCTAGCTAGTATTCTATTTGTTGTTGGCTTCATGGGAGGAAGTGGATTCTTTGGGCTAATGTACGTCTTCAGTTTGCTTGGATTGGGTTTTCTCTGCTCTTCTGTATGGGCTTGGCTGGATATATGTGCTGCTGATATATTCTCCTGGAATTTTGTCCTGTTTGTGATATGCTTCATACAATTTATTTATGTTACTTACCAAGTTCGGAGTGTTTCCTTTGAAAAAGAATTCCAGGAACTCTACAGTTCTCTTTTTCAGCCTCTGGGAATCTCCTTGACTGTTTTTAGGAAGATTGTCTTGTGTTGTGATGCAGAAGTGGTTACTTTGGAGAAGGAGCATTGTTATGCTATGCAAGGCAAAACGCCTATTGATAAACTCTCTATGCTTGTGTCTGGAAGGTTTGTATCAGTTTGTTCTTATCTATTTACAGGGTGGGGTTTTTTTTTTTTTATCCCTCCAAATATAAAAGTAAACAGTAATTCCTTATTTTTATATTGTTTGCTCACATTTAATTCAAGTACCAGAGATTAAATAGGCTGACAGTTTAAAAACCGTAAACATGTCCAGGAAGTCTCCAGCATGAGAACATTTCGAGCACAAAAGCAATAACAGTTTAAAGAACAAGGAGACTAATATTTTTTCAGACCATTATATTATACCACTTCCATTTTTCCTTAAGTAATTCAAATAAAGGGAGCATGAGTGCATTCATCAACGTGTACACTGTATTTGTTACCCACCTATTGTTTTAATAACATAAGAATATTTTAGAAGTCTTATCTATTAGTATAACCTAACTAATACGGGAAAGAAAATTGTGATACACCGTATAGCAGTGAATGCTATGTTTGTTTTAATAGTGTATCGCTACATTATATCCTAGATTGTACCTGCCTGCTTCATGGGTGTCCAAGGAGTGGAAAAGGCATAAGTAACAAACAGCCTCCCTCCATGACAGCTGGGCACAACCACAGTCCCTGCTAGTGCCCGCATGAGTGCTAGCTATGCTGCAGGAGTAGTGTCCATCCCTCCACGTTGGCCAAATATGCAGGGAAGTGCATGCTACACTCCATCCTGGGGTGCATCAAAAGATTTGCACCCCCGTGCGCATGGGAGATGAGCGCATTAAGCCCTGTCCTGAGTAGCCCTCAGAGTGGCATACAAGGTGCAGTTGAGTCCTAGATCATTTTTTAACTCATGAAAATCTTGGTTTGGGGAGGGCTAGGCCATTCATACAGAGACCCAGTGTTTCCATGGTATTCCCCTGGCCTCAATCACGGCTCCTGAAACAGCCTTATCTTGCATGGGAAAAACATATTTGTTACATGAGGGGATGTCGCCCCACATGGCTGCCATGCCTCCCTCTCACCTCAGCCCGCTAAAATGCAGAGCCACAAAATAACAAAGGGGTTCTATTAGTCTTAGAAGAAGAAGGTGAATCATGCTTTTTCACCATCTCTATGTATATCCGCCATATCAGGCCACCGTATGCCTGACATTCAGCCCTTCCACGTGTCAGTCACCTATAGAATGATCTCGCCTTGAGTAAGGACTAAGGTTCACATCCTATAGTTGCTTGCTTGCTGTTTTGTGTGTGCGTGTCCCAACTGCATATAAAAACTTAAAACAGTATGAACAAATAAGCATCAACCTCACTGACCTCAACTTCCTATACTGAGTATTAAAGTACCTCACATCTGGCTGCTTACTATTCTGTCTACTTTTATGAGTGCAATATTGACATATTCACTGTATTTTGGTAGGATCAGAGTGACAGTTGATGGAGAGTTTCTGCATTATATTTTCCCCTTTCAATTTCTGGATTCTCCTGAATGGGATTCCCTAAGACCCACGGAAGAGGGTATTTTCCAGGTAAAACATGAGGGGGTTTTGTTTACTTCTTTAAACTGTTTCATAGTTAATCACTTTAGAAATTAATGTACTGTATTATTTTTGTTACTGAAAATGCCAGACTTGGGTATATAGGGGAGGGAGGTCTGGTTACTCGATTGGTTATGTCTATATTCTGTTGGTATCTCCTTTCTATTTAGTTTTATATTGTTGCTGATTGCTTAGAAAAAATTATTCTGTTCGGTATTTCAGAATTAGACTGCCTTTGTATTATGTAACAGTATTTTTTACATTTCGTCTGGGCTGACACCTAAAGAACTTCTGGATCCAAGGAAACTAGAAATTTTTGGTTTTCTTCCCCACCTGTCTTCTATCTGCAATGAGTCTTGGGTCATAGTCTCAGCTGGCTTAAATTGACATAGCTCAGTTAACTTCAGCTGTTGTATATACAGAGCAGAAAGAATAAGGCACTGGCAGCAATCCAAGAAGCATTAGTGGCACTTTCAGGGGACTATTTGTAGGATTTCTGTGGCCAATTGTCATAAAAGCCTGATTCTGCAGTTTTTACTTGTGCAGCTTTCCCATTGAAGCCTGAGTGAGAAGAAGAGGCCTGAGCCCTTCATACAATTGTATAGTCAACATCAGCACACCAAAATTTAGCTATTTTTAATTTCATTTTCAGGTAACTCTTACAGCAGAGACGGACTGTCGATATGTGGCTTGGAGGAGAAAGAAACTGTATTTGCTGTTTGCTAAACACCGTTTCATCTCACGTCTGTTTTCAATTTTAATTGGGAGTGACATTGCTGATAAATTATATGCCTTGAATGACAGAGTGCACGTAGGAAAAGGACTTCGATATGACATCCGGTTACCAAACTTCTACCAAGTGGCAGTACCAGGGACACCCAAAGTGCAACCTGCAGAACAACTTGTGAGCAATTCAAGACAAAAGTTCACTAACATTGCAAACTGTGACTCTTTTAAAAAATAACAAATGAAAAAATATGCTAAATTTAGATAGGGAAATACAAGTTAATAACAGGAAAATCAAGCTGAACAATACCTAGTAAAGCCAAACTTGATTGAAAGTGCCATTTACTTTAGTTAAAAGCTTGCATCCCTTTTCTCCCTGCAGAGCCAGCTGGTTGGCTTGTACATCTTGACTAATTACGCATTATGATTAATTTCTTTTGTTGGTCTTACTACTTTTTGGGTGGGGAGATGAATCATGATGGGATGAAGCTTTATTGTAATTGTGGTGCCTTTTGTGTGGTTTTTTTTTTTAAAGATATTTGCATAGCGCTCTTGATCATATTTATTCCAACTTGCTTGTCATAATGAATTATGGAATCCATTTCATCATAGTGAAAAGCAACAAGCATGTTATCTCATCTTATTTTGAGTTGCTTGTTACATTCATAATTACAATATGTGAACCTGGTCTATTTTTAACCATCAGAATCTTAGAGATTACTTTTTAAATTGTTTTTAACTCAGATTGTCTTGTTTTCTTTTTTTAAAAAGGGAAATGATAGAATATGAAATGCACAGTAAGACAACTTTTTTTTTTTTCATTCAGTCCATGAACAGTTGACTTCTGTCAGGCTATAGGAAAGAGGCATTACACAGAAACAAAACACTAGTGTTATTGCCGACGTGAAAAAAAAGTAAAGCAATCAATGTAATTGCTGCAAAGTATATAATAGGAAAAAGGTCATATAGTGCTTTTAATAGAATGTGATGCTACAGTAACTAGACTTCAAAGGTGGAAGTGCCAATCATAATGTACAATAAATACTGTACATCAATCAATCACTAACACATTTAAGTCCATATTTTACAGAAACCCTTTCAGTCAGGTTTGTCATAAAGCGACACAAATCAGTAAATATATGGGGCTACCAACATAAAACAGAAAACTATTCTTCTTAGTAGTGAAGTACTCCTATTTAGCTTGCAAAGTCACTTTTCTGTGCCTATAAACTTTTTAATTTAAAATACATCATCTCCCTAGTGTGTGTGGGTGTCTTTAATAGTTTATGGGGATTCAAGATCAACATTTGTTTGAAGAAAGCTAGTTTTATACCTTTTCCAATTGATCTTGAGGTCATTGTGCCTTTGGGGAAGAGGTGTTTGAATGTCTTTCCTAACTTACTACCTTGCTCTATGCTTGATGCATGCCGCTAATCAAAAAAGGGAGAACCATTACTATTTTATGAGACAATATTAATGCTTGATACATATCAAGGTAGATTGCCTTTTTAATATTTAAAACTTAAAAATTGCTCTAAGGTTTGGGAGGAAAAGTTAGTGCCTGCCTTTTTCTTTTCTCTTTCCTTTTTTTTAACTAGATCTTATGAGTCATTGGTGGAGGTTTAAAGCAGTTGCCACAGTCTCTACCTTGAAGGTAATCTTACTGTGTAAGAGAAAAACTCTTTCAAAAACACATTAATCCTGGAGCCTGAGACAGTGGTTTTCAGTAAGAGCGGCTTTACAGAACAAACCAAATAATCCATGTATTTTAACGAAGTTATTACAAGTGATGAAAACCCTATATATTGTACATCACTCAATACAAATATAAAAGTAGTATTGTACAATGCAAGAACACATTCTACTTTTAGCTTTGTCCATTTGCTAGGGAGATAGATCTGTAGTGGTGCCATGTGATATTGCAGAGCTACTCGTGTATAATGGGGCAATCCCAAATTCATGCTAATAAAAACCTCTTTATTATGTATTCCCTATGTTATACCACATGATGTCACAATGTCCATAAAATGACTTTGTTTCTGTAACCCTGTGGCAATACCTGCAGACATTTAATTAACTGAGAGAAGCTGCGTCCCTAAATTTAATTTTGGAGCTGAGGCTGTACAGCATTTTGCGGGAGGTGGCTTGCACCTCATGTAATTGGGTTCTCTTATTGCTCTGACTTTTCATTTGTGTTATGCTAACTCATCTATCTCAGCCACAACTATCAAATATCTCACTCTTCAGATAAACTTTCAGCATCTTTTTTTTTTTTAAAGGTCCCCCAAAATTATTTTTTCCTCATCAAATCTGATGTAGATAAAAACCCGGGATTGAACATGTCCTTTGCTATGTAATTTGTTTTGGACCAATAAGAGGTTTTACAATATTTTATGAACCTAGGACTAGAAATGCCATTACAAAGCTAGTATTCTAGCTTTGACAGACATTGACAAAGCATTGACTTATTGCTCTGCTAGACCTTAAAATCAAGACATCCTGACTTTTTTTTTTTTTTAAAGAAAGCTAATTTTAAATAATAGAGGCTTTACAAAACTTACTAGTACTATTAGATATATGGGGTAAAATTCTGGTCCGCTTTGAAGTCAATGACAAAACTCCCATTTAAAATTTTGTGACCATTAAATTGACCAAAATTGACCTTGAATTTGGTAGGGTCCTAACTATCAGTGTGAGTATGTACAGAGAGACAGATATAGACTTTGGGCCTGATTCTAGTCTCACCCCACTGTGTAAATCAGGAATGATGTCATTAATCAATGGGGTCTTACTGGTTTAAATGACAGGGTAATCAAGTCAATGCTGCTGTATGAAGCACAGAGGTCCATATTGTGAATCCCTTACTTGGACTGCAGTGACTCTACTTGAGTAGCACCACCGCGCTCTTTGAATAGTTGCATTGTCTTGAGTGGGGCTATTGATTGGAGTTGGGTACTATTATAAGTAAGTGTGGCAGAATCTGGCACAATGTGACTGTTTTATAAAGCAGCTGTTTGCCCTTTCATCTGTGCATCAGTCTGTCAACTGATTAGTGCTTCCAGCGATTTTGAACATGTCAGGCAGGAATTCCCCTTCTGAGTTGCAAATTTCGTGCCACAGACCAGCAAAATAACTGTGCCCTAGAAAGAATTAAGCTCAAAGAGAGAAGATGGTATTTGCACCACTAGCATTCTCAGGAGTTCCCCTAGGGAATGGTTCATTTTAAATTTGGGGTTGTGACTCCATATGAGGCTCACTAGCAGCCTAGAGGGCACCCCAAATCACTGTATCCTCTTCATACCATTGCTATGAGCCCTCCACAACTAGTGCTGCCCACTTTTGAGGCTTGGCTGGCTGTCTGCAGTCCTTTGACAGAATAACACACAGCTGAAACAAGGCTGTAAAGCTAGGGGCCTAGCTGCCACTCATTTGTAAAGTAGCTCTTACATTGCAAGCAGTCCCACTGAAATCAAATAATGTGAGTATGGGTGGCAGAATTTAGTCTTATGTAAAAAGCAAGGGTTACATTCTACTCCACTGCCTAGGATGACAACCAGGGAGAACATAGCTTTATTTATTATAATACATGGTGCAACTTTTAGCAAGAATTTAGTTGCCTTGGACCAAAACAGAAACTGTGGCTCAATCTGATCAAAGAAGACTTGATCATGGAGTAGATTATGGTACATAGCACACGAGATTCAGCCTGTTTTGAAGAAAAATGGGAAACGAGCATGAATAATAATGTTATAGACTTACCACTCCGATGAAGCTATGTACTCTTGAAATGATGTTGATACCACTTTCTAGAAAAAAGTTTGATAATATGAAATTATTGTGACACAATGCATTGCCTACCATTATATTCTCAACCTACATGAAAAATTACAATAAAGTATTTTGCCACTGATGTGAACTGGTCTTGCCAGACCATCTGTTATTAAAAACCATTCTCAATTATTTAGGTACATACCATGGAGGGGAAAAAACGACACTGAACGCAGGGGTGTAAAAATAGATTAATTACTCTTTCTTTATACTGCTGTAATAGTTGAATTTATATTTAAAAAGTGGGAGTATTTCTCAAATACTCTGAGGTAGCTGAATAGACACATTGTCAAACCGATTCCTTAGCCTGCCTTTTGAAAATGTTTATTTTGATTATATTAATATGCATGAAAAATATAAGTACCATAATGGGTTCATGATTCCAGAGGGAGTGCATCAATTTTTCATCTGCATAATTCATACTACCTTGTTTCTTTTTGTAGCGTTTTGTGTGTGTCTGCAGTTTCTGCTTAATTTTCTGTCTAGTGTAGATGCAGTAAAAGCTGTAATGGACCTTGCATGTTTTGGACAGATTGTTATAGTGCACCATTCACAGAACCTGACCGTGTAAACACTGATGTTTGAATTCTGGGGTGTTAGTAATTCAGCACAAAGGTGCTCAAGAAGACAAGTGCTATACATAACCCACTTTGTTATTTTAACTTTCAAAGTCTTCACCTCTGTTCTATACATACCCACGTCCCAATGTGAATCAAAGGAATTAATGAAACTTAACATGCAAATTAGCAATTTAGCCTGGTAACTTAACATGTAAATAAAGCCACATCATCCTGGTGATTCAAAGAGTGTAGGTGGAGCTTCATAAATACAAATGTGTAGGAGAAAATCAGCACAAGTGAGGCATGTGACCTACCCGGCAGCTCTGGGAGGCTTAAGCAGCAGCTGTGACTTCAGTGGGACTAATTGCATGAGTAAGAATTTGCAAGATCGTGCTTAAGGTCAAAACCTGCTGGCAGATTTACCTACAAAGGCAGCATACAAACATCACCCATGGAGAAGGTAAGAAGCTTCCAAAAGCTTGAGGGAGTAGAGGAAGATGTTCCAGCAGTTAAAGCACTACCTGGGGTTCTGGGAGACCTATTTGAAATCCCTGTTCCACCCCAGACTTTTTCTATGACCTTGAGTAAGTCACTCAGCCTAAGTTCCTCATCTGTGAAATGGGGATGATAGCACTTACAAAACTGCTGTCAGGTAAGGGAGTCAGTATGTTAAAGATTGTGATGTGCTCAGATGCTAATGACAGGGGCCATATAAGCACCATAAGCAGTTATGATAAAATAATAGAGAGCGTGAATAATGTTTGCTCCTCTCAGTGCTGGCACTCACTTCTAGCCCTGGAAGATCTTCAAATACCAAACTTCAAAATCATGAGACTTTTATACACAAAAAGCTATTTTTGATCATTTTAGATATTTGCACAATTATTTTTTCTTTGCCTGTACAATGTGGGCTCCTAGTAGCTGAAGTCTTGTTGAATTGAGATTCAACCAATCGGGGGCCCAACTCCCAGTGTAACTGCACTAATACAAACGCCAAGTATACTTTCAAAAAGCTGCAATTTGCATTAGTTGAGTTTACTGCTGCCTGAAATCCTGGCTTTCCTTGTCTACAGTTGGGACTTGCCCTGGTGCAGCTAACACCAGTTGCTGGCTACCAATGGCTGAAAATGCCAAGTATAGACAAATCATAAGGCTCCTGATTTTACAGGTAGAAGAATACAAAAGAAAATCTCAGTGAAAAATATTTAAATTTATCTAAAGCATTCTTAAAATAATTTTTTGTCATAGTACATATGGCATATATGTAATAAGATGGCATGAAGTTTCATTAACATGTATTTGGAATAACTTGCATTACTTGTCAAGTTACTGAGTTGTGCAACCATTCCCAATTCCTGCTCATAAAACTTTTATACCACATCATGTTAGTGTGTGTGTACATACACGCACACCCAATTCACACAGTATAGAGAATGGACTGTGCTCTGGGAATGGCTCTGGGCTGTGTGGTGAATGAAGATGTTGTTTGTAGGACCTCTGTTTCATTTGTTGTAGAAGCTGGAAGGTTTGTAGTGAAGGAAGCGAAATATGGTCCTGTGTCTAAAGATGTTGAATGCCAGCTCTGAAATGAGGGTAATAATACCATCTAATCGCAAAGGAGTGTTTTGAAAATTGTTTAATATGTGAAGCAGTAAGGCCCAGATCCTCAGTGGTATTTAGGCACCAAACTTGCATTGAAATCAATGGGAGTTAGGTGCCTAAATACCTTTGAGGCTCTAGGTCAAAGAAACTATGGTGAGAGCACCATAAAAACAATTATGAAGAAATTACTTAGTGTATTCAGTGAAGCATTGGAATGGTGTGTGGTTCATAAGACATAGAACCACACACTGAATGTGAGGGATAAAATAAATGTTGAATAGCTACCTATTCACTCAGTGAGGCAGGGGTCCTTTAGAAAAATAGTAGGTGATCATGTAATTAAGAGTCTGTGTCAGTTATTTTTACTTAAAGTCACATACAGAGCACAGACAATAAATAAACGGATGCCTGCAACCTGTCTGACTTTTACTAAAAAATAACTGGGCAGAGGGGTGGGGGGGCATAGCCCCGACCCCAGCCGTGGGGGTGGGGAGTTGCAGAACCCCGGGCGAGGGCGGCCCTGGCCACAGCCACTGGTTGCGAGGGATATACAGCCCTGGCTCCAGCCCTTGCCACAGCCATGGGGGGAAGGCACGCCCGCAGCTGGGAAGGGGGCAGGGTGCACAACCGTGGCTCTGGCCCCAACTGCAGCCACTGACAGCTGAAGCCAAAGAAGTCACAAAGGTCCAGTAAAGTCATGGAAACTCTGACCTCCATGACTTAAATATTATCCTTAATCATAATGCATATTATTCCTGGGGGAATTCTGCACCACTGCACATGCACAGAATTCATGTGCCCTGCAGATTTTTTTCCGCCGCAGAAAATACATTCTGTTGGACAGGCACTGCAGTTTTGCCTCTCTCCCACAAGGGACTGATGGGGTGCTACAGTACAGCAGCCAGCTCACTGCTCACCAGGCCTAGCAGTCAGCAGCCAAGAGGGAGGCAGCAGAGGCTCATTCCTCACAGCACCCTGTTTGCAGGGTCAGGTGAGGAGCCATGGGATATGAGGGGGGGAGAGGGAGGGTGCAGACAGACCGGGCCACATGGAGCTGCTAGGAGTCATATAGACTGGGGTTCAGAAGGGCAATCTGGACCAGGGGGTCAATGTGAGTGGAGTTGTAGGGACATATGGAGATGGGGAGAGGGGGTTGCAGGGACACATGGGGGGTGGGCGGCAGGAGGGTGCAGGGACACATGGGGACAGGGGAGATGTACCTGAGTGATTGGGAAAGGCTAGGGGTCAGTCAGGGTCTGCATGGGAGAGGCTCCCCACCTTCCTAACAATCCCTCCCCACTCCCAAAAAAACTGTTCCTTACTTCTCCCACCCACATCCAACAACCCTCCAGGTTCACTTTCAGGCTCCTTCCCAGCAATTACTTCCCTCTCCCTCAGCTCCTCCATTACCCCTTGCTCCCTCAAACCTTTGCACTGCTTCTGAGGGGTGTGGGAAAGATGGTTCTCTATGGCAGTTTAAATGAATTATTACTCAAAGTTCTGTATTAACATGTCTAGTAAGGAATTTATTTATCCAAAAACATTTTCTGAATCTTTTTTGTTGTCTATATTGTTACAGAAATACTTGCTGACACGTATTTTGAAATAAATTACCAATATCATTAAAATGGGAGTGACTATATAGTGTTGTTTTGACAAAATATGCAAAACTTTAAAATATAGTGTGCAGAATTTTTAATTTTTTTGGCAGAGAATTTTTAAATTTTTGGTGCAGAATTCCCTCTAGGAGTAGTGTATGCAGAAGGAGGCTGAAATAAGGTTGCAGAGGCTACTTTAATTCCTAATTTGCCTAACTTCTAAGTATTTATTTAACTCTGCAACTTTAATGTTTCTTTAACATAGCTTTTATTTATGGTAACTATATCTAATTTTGATGTATCTTTGTATTATATTTTGCTAAGAGATTTAGCTGAGAAACATCTTTTATATTTTTTCAAATATATATCAAACTTCATAATGGTCTTATTTTAGTTTCTAGAAATCTCGTCCTATGTTTTTAAGCAGAACTTCCCAGTGAAATCGGTGCTTAAAAATCAATACCAGAATACAGCAATCGCTGTTTTTTTTGCTGAGTCTCCATTTTCTGGTCCCAACTCAGTTATAGTTTTTCAATGCAATTAGAGTCCATTTGGCATATATAAAACAATGTGGAGATTCATTATAAATGGTAAGAACACAGCAGTATATAAATACTAAGGATCTGAAGTCAGATGTGGAATATAAAATATTATGCTGTTTTATGATTTTACTAGCCAGTGTACTTTGTTCTTCATCATAGTTATTTGAATAGGTATTTTAGGTCAGAACAGCATTGTATACACAATGCTTTATGGATTTATTGAAAATAGCATTAGGTGCAAAAACAATAGACATACTGCAAATGTGTGTGTGTACACTGCAGTGCCTACTTTTAAGGGCTCAGTATAATAAGTTTACTTTACAGAGCAAAGAACTATAATAAATGTTATTCATCAGACTGGTCTTTAGCTGTATTCAATGAAATTTGGGGAAAAGATTTTAAATGATTCTTCGTTTGTCTAGTATTTTGAAAGATCATTCAAAATTGCTGCAGGAATACTTTATCCTGACTCTTCTGGCAGGTAGTCCATAATATATATTGGCATGCATTCTGCTATAGTAAGTTTAAATATAGAGAATACATGAGATCAGAATCGGGCTCAAAATTCTGATTCTATAGTCCTGCATTCTGAGAGTTTTGAATGCACGGGGAATGCAGGATCAGACTCTTAATGTAAATTGTTTTATCTTTTTAAGTGATCACATAGTACATTACTTTAGTATTAGAAGTTAATAAAGCCAAGGAACAGAATAGTTAGGTTAGGGTCTCCTTAGCCCAAGTTAATGCTTAAGGCAGACAGTATCTTCAAGTCTCTTGTTTTGGACTCTTGGTCTGAAGAAACACATGAAATACTCACACTTGGTCTCCAGGCTCCATAGATTCTTTCTTGTGTGCTGGGAGAGGACCGTGCGCACTCACAGGTTGGCCAGATGCTTGCTCTTGACCCTCACTCCCCAGAATGTATCTGGTTATTAACCTTCCTTGGTATTTCTTATCTTTTCCCATCTCTATCACTCTTCTCTCCCACCTCTTTTGCTCCCTCTGTCCCTCTCTCCAGGGAGTAAAAAAGGATGACTGGAAAATGCCCTCTTACCGCCTTTCTTCTCATCTGGCCTTGTCCCTATATACTCCTTCTCAGATCTCATAATATTTTTACCCTTAACTCTTATCTTCTTTGATTGTCCTATAGTTAAATGATTTTATAGAATCACTTTCCAAATTCTGCCTTTTAATTTTTCCCCTCCACTATCATCTGCTTCTTCCTCTAGTTATCACTTAAATTGTCTTTTCAACATTTTCTTCTGTTTTTCTTTTCTAGTACCTCTGAGACTTTAAACATTTCCCATCTAATATCTCTTTTTCTCCCTTCATAGAAAAAAATAACTATAGGAGAAAAGACTGGGAAGAGGGGGTATAAAACCTTGCTCGTGACATAAAATCCACCATCTGCACATTGCTGCTGACCCCAAGAAAGTTAATTACTTTCTATAAGATTAACCCCATAGGCACAGACTCCATGGGTGCTCTGGGGCTGGAGCACCCACAGAAAAAAAAATAGTGGGTGCTCAGCACCCACCGGCAGTCCCGTCTATGAGCTCCTCGCCCGCCCACCCACTGGCCAGCTCCTCCCCCACCCTCCCACCTGCCACGATCAGCTGTTCAGTGGTGTGCAGGCGGAGGAACAGGGGCGGCGCATGCTTGTGGAGGGGGGGGAATGGGGTGGGGGTGGGGCGGGGCTTGGGGTGAAATGGGGGAAGGGGTGGAGTGAGGATGGGGCCTGGGGTGAAGTGGGGGTCAAGCACCCCCTGGCAAATCACCACCTCTGGTTAACTGTACCAAGATTAAATATTTGGGCTGCGAGGGGGGACGGGGACGGACCATGTTATACTGGAGTTAAAGTTAGATGCATTTTATTATGTAAGAGAGAAAATCCTTAATAGAACATTGTAATTTTAAAAGACACAAATATCTAGAGGTCAGGAAATTCAAAACTAAAGTTACAGTGGGTATTCACCCACGAAAGCTTATGCTTCAATACCTCTGTTAGTCTATAAGGTGCCACAGGACCCTTTGTCGCTTCTACAGATCCAGACTAACACGGCTACCCCTCTGATACTGGAAAGTAAGTTAATGCTGAATTAAAATAAGCCTAATAGGGTAATAAAGTATTTACAAACGTTTGTTCCAACAGAATCCCATAAATTCACTTTGACAGTATTCACAGTTGCTTTACTCTACACATTCATTTTTGTTCACAAAAATGTTTGCAGAAAGATACATTAGTGTGGATGGTTATTAATATGGATTTGAATAAGGATTAGCACCAAAAGTGTTTGTGTGGTCATCTTAAAAACTCTTTGGGTTTGGGAGTCATCCAACGAGGGAGCATAAAAATCATGATTAGTTCAAAAAATGCTGCCAAATCTGCAGCTGCAATGACCACATAGGAGCTGGAACTAGGGGTGCTGCCGTGCCCTCTGGCTTGAAGTGGTTTCCATCATATACAGAGTTTATTTGGTTCAATGGCTCTCAGCACCCCGACCATAAAAATTGTTCCAGCACCCCTGCATGACCCTTCAGAAATACGACCTCGCTCAACCAGGAACAAGTCGAAATGCTAATCTGTTATTTTACTGCTCATGTCGCAATGTTGTGCAGTGTGAAGTAAGAGCTGCTTCATGCTGACTCAAAGCAATGTAGTAGTAATAACTTGAGTCTCTGGCAACTGGTATGTTTCCCCTGTCTTCTCAGCCCTAATGGGGACATGTCAAAAGTTCCCCTCTTGAAAACCTTTATCCAGTATTCCCTAACTCTCTCCAGAAACACGCATACAAACACTGGACAGATTCACTATTGTTTCCCCACCCTTATTGCCAAGCTACCATGACAACAGGTAGTGAAGGCTACACACTGAATCCTGGCCTTGTTGGCTTCAATAGTTTTTGATAGAGAGTTTTAGTTCTTCTTTGAGTGCTTGCTCATGTCCATTCTATATTAGGTGTGTTTCCCGGAAGTTTTTCCCTTAGCAGTATCCATAGGGGACTGGCTCTGGCGCCCTCTGGAGTGGCACCCACATGGCGCGGTATAAGAGGCATCACCGGCTCCCACCACTCTCAGTTCCTTCTTGCCACCAGTGACGGTGCTGGAACATCTGCTGCTTCGGCTAGCGTTAATTGTTCTCCGTTCTTGCAAACTTTGCAGAACTTATTATTTAGTTGTATACAGTTAGTAGTTGAATTAGTTACCCTTAGTAGTAGTTCTTAAAGCCTTCGTTCATCCTGAGTGGGACTCAGCCTGGGGATGGGACATGCCCTGGTCCCCAGGCTTCAAACCCCGCGATTGCTGCAAGCAGCCCATGCCCATCAGCGATCCCCATAGTGGCTGTCTTAGGTGTTTGGGCGAAGGGCTTATAAGTGACAAGTGTTGTATTTGCAAGTCCTTCAAACCCAGGACTAAAAAGAAGCGTGACAAACACCTTAGAGTGCTCCTGATGGAGTCAGCAGTCACTTTGTCACCAGAGCAAAGATCCGACTCGGCACCGAGCACCACAGCATCAGTGCAGAGTGCCCTGCCGGTGCCGTCCACAGGCTGGCATTGTTCCCCCTTCATGGCTCCAGCCAAGAAGCCGAAGAGGACTGTGAGGGACAATCTCCTACTTCCCACAAGGGAAAGGAGAGGGCTGGGGGCAAGCCAAGACCCACACTGGACAGCTCAACGCTCCCTCCAGGAAGTCAGTCCCAAGCTCAAGGTGAGAGGTGCAGCCCATGCCATGCGTTGTCTGCATCCCCAGATAGTGACACAAGCCTCTGTCAGCTTCAGGTGCCATCGACACCCGAAGCCCTGTAGGCAGTTCAGGAGATCCTGACACTCCCGGTGCCGCCCACACCGACACCAGCAGTATCCAGGTCTTGGGGTAAACCCGACTTGGGACCTCCGCATATGTCCCCGCCTCAGCAGCACCATTCCCCGTCGCAAGGGACGTTCTGCCACCGCTCGCCAGCCTGAAGCCATCACGCCTCAGAGCAGAGAGGCAGGCTCAGCGGAGTCCTTTTTGGTCCCTGGACCTTGGGCACCGACAGCGGGATTTGAGGCGAACCTCTCCAGTAGTCGGGCATAGACCCACCAGGGCACGCACCCCCTGGCAGGAGCACTGAGACCGACCCCTTGCGTGGCCAAGAGCTCGGTACAGATCCCGGGACCAATCGGGGGACCGAAGCCACTGGTCACCAGCCCGCCATCATTGGTCTCCAAGATGGGGATCGTCATATTCGGGAATATCCTCCTGGCAACCGGCTTGTGATAGCTCCCGGTCCCGCTCGACATCCCGGTACTGGTCCGGTAGTGTAAGGTGCAGATCGCCAGGTTTCCAACGCCAATCCGCTGAACGCCGTTGTTCCCTGAGCAAAACATTCATCTCGCTCAGACAGGTCTACCTCCAGGCACAGCAACTGGCACCAGTCAGATAGGAGCCGCTGCTCCACCCAATCCTGGTCGCCTGGTAGCGACCAATCCGGCTATAGTTCTGGCATGGTTCCCTGACTGCAGGACAGCTCCGATGCCTGCAGTGCCATCCACATCAGCACCGAAACCTGTCCCATGGCCCCAGCTACAGTGGCCGGTGCCATGGTACCCATGGAACCCTTGGGAGTTCAACCAGCCTTCCCAGGCTGCCTGTTCAGTGTCAGGAGCCTCGGACAGGCCAATAGTCTCGACATCCCAGCCCCCTCCAGTGCTTGGGGCTTCAGGGGGAAAGACCTCACAGGTCCAGGAGGACCTAGGGGAGCAGCCCGCTGGACCACCAATGGTCATTGAGGATTCAGCTGAGGCCCCACCTGGCCTTCCTGCCAAAGGTGGTATCTACATTCCATATGAACTAGGATATTTTCCTCCCGGTGCTCTGTCCCAAACTGCACAAGACCAGTGAAGAGAGGCATCTTCGTGCACTGGACGTCCGAAGGGCCTTGGCTTTTTACCTAGAGTGTACCAAGCCTTTCCGTGAATCAACTCAGCTCTTCATCGCTACAGCAGATAGGATGAAGGGCTTTCTGGTATCTTCGTAGAGGATTTCCAACTGGATCACCTCTTGCATAAGGTCCCGCCACCGCTGATTGTCAGAGCCCACTCGACTAGTGCTCAGGTGTCTTCGGCAGCCTTCCTGGCACACGTCCCTATCCAGGATATCTGTAGAGCCGCGACGTGGTCCTCTCTTCACACATTCACGGTGCATTATGCCATCACTCAGCAGGCCAGAGACGACACTGTGTTGCAATCTACACGTCCGTGAACTCCTACCTGCCTTCGTTGGTACTGCTTGGGAGTCACCTAATATGGAATGGACATGAGCAATCAATCGAAGAAGAAAAGCCAGATACCATTTTCTGTAACTGGTGTTCTTCAAGATGTGTTGATCATGTCCATTCCATGACCCATACTCCTTCCCCACTGTCAGTTTCCAGCAAGAAGAAACTGAGGGTAGGGGGAGCCGGCAGCGCCTTTTATACCATGCCATGCGGGCGCCACTCCAAAGGGCGCCAGAGTCAGTCCCTTACGGATACTGCTAAGGGAAAATCTTCCGGCACTGGTGCATGTGGTGAGCACACACACACACCTAATATGGAATGGACATGAGCAACACATCTCGAAGAACACCAGTTATGGAAAAAGGTAACTGTCTTTTTTCTTGAGCTAGCCTTGCAACCATGTGATTTAGATGACCAGTTGTTGAGAACAAATAGCAAAAACATGAAGCAATAGTTGCAGAATGTCATATATAAGCAATCCATAGGCTGGAAAATGTTCACATAGATCATTCCTTGAACAATTTAAAATAATGAACAAATCTGTAAAAATCAGATGGTTCACAAATAATTCATGAACAGGAAAAGGGGCTTAGTTATTTGAAAAAATTGTCTGCTGTGATTAGTTTGCACAGCGCTAATACCAAACAGCCTTCCTCTGCCCTCATAGCCCCATGACTCTGTGAACCCTTCAAATTACATATCTAGCGTATCTATCTATGTACTATCACAGGGGTTCTCAACCTTTTTCTTTGTGAACCCCTCCCCCTCCCCAACATGCAATAAAAACCCCACGGCCCACTAGTGCCACAACAACTGCTTTTCTGCATACAAAAGCCAGGGCCAGTGTTATGGGATAGCAAGAAGGGCAGTTGCCTGGGGCCCCATGCCACAGAAAGCTACATTGCTCAGGCTTCAGCTTTAGTCCCGGGTGGTGGGGCTCAGGGCCCTGGGCTTCAGCCCCAGACTTTGGGGCTTTGGCTTTCTGCCCTGGGCCCCAGCAAGTCTAATTCTGGCCCTGCTTAGTGGACCCCCTGAAACCTGCTTGTGGCCTCCTAGGGGCCCCGGACCCCTGGTTGAGAACCATTGTACTATCATACTATTATCACAGCTAGTGGACCTGTTAAGTTTCTTTGAGACTAAAATTCAGCCCCTGACCCTTACTTTGCATCAGGCTTTGGAAAACAGCAGGATCCTGAATCTATTACACAGTGTTTTATATCTCCTATTCAGAACATGCTTACAGAAGCACAAGTGGTCATTTTCAAGTGCACAGAAGATACCATTCCTTCAGACTCCTATTAGCCACTTTTTAATACGTTACAATGTATGTGGTTTGGCAATTTCTCTATTCCACTTTTTGAGGAAAGATCAAATTACATCTCAGTGCATGCTTTTACAATTAGCATAGTTCCTCCAACCCTTAAAAGGTTGCAGTATTATTTTTCACCCCCATGCAATCTTTTCCCAGAAAAATTTCCTTCTAATAATAAATAATACCTACAGGATGCTTTTTGATAAATCCAAATAGTAGATAGATAGCTGTTTCCTGGATATATGACACATAACAACACCACTCAATGACTGCTCCCTTCCTACCTTGTCCTGACCATTCTTTCTTAAAACCGGAGGAAACCATGGTTACATTTACAAATGTTGCTGCTGTTATATATTATTGTGTGCCTGCATAAAACATTTAGGGTCCAGTGTTGCAGCAACTCTACTTGCAACTCACCCGTTCACTTTAATGGGAATTTTTCCCCAAAATAACTGCAGAATTGGCTCCATTATAGGCTCTTATATAGAATAGCAATGTAATTTATGTCCCAAATAAATTTGGGGAAATTATATTATGTTTTATACACATGAATATGCTCCCCAACACCCCTGTAAGTAGGTGCACTGGACTGCGAGACAAGAGATCGTGGTTCTGTCCCCAACTCTGCCACTAACTTGCTGTGTGACCTTTTCAAGAGACTTCATTTCTCCTTGCCTCCACCCTTCACTCATTGTCTGCCTTGTCTATTTCAATTGTAAGTGTAACCCCTTTGGGGTTTAAAGAGCATGGCCCCTTTAAATATTTTTCCTGAGCAGGGGAGTGCTAATTGTTCCAGAAAGAGTTAGTGCTATTGGTGGGAAGGCAGGTGGGGAGGGACTGCAGCAATCAGGCCCTCACAGAGTGAAGCAGCCAAGAACCTGGGAGGGACAGAGCAGAAGGAAGGAATCACCCGAGGACAAACCAGAGCTGGACCCAGTATCACTGCAGCCCAGAGCTGCATGGAGCTGTGTAGTACTGGGGCTTGTGACTTTGCATTGGGAATACGGAGGGAGGCTGCTAGCTAGTTAAGTGGGGAGGTTGTTGTTCTGTGTGGCTTTGCAGAGAGCGGCAGAAGAGGGCACTGGAGGGGTTTGTTGGGGAAAGTTTACTGGCGCCGAAGATGACCAGGAGCACCCAAGACTCACCACTGGACTGGAACTTTCCCCAGGACTCCTGAACTCTGTGTGCAGACACATTGCTACCGGTGTCTGCCCTTTCAGACTGTGCTACCACTGGGCCTGTGAGGCCTTGAGTTGAATGCAACCCTGTTTTACCACTTTCCCTATGTTTCCCCCTATTGCTTTTCTCCTTTCATCCCTCTGTAAATAAATATTTTCCTTTCCTATATTCATTGTACTTTTTGTGGGATGGAAGGGACTTTCCCCGCTGCATTCCTGCACGCGCCTTCTCTTGGCCAGAGAAGGGTGCAGTGTAGACTCCATCTTGGCCATAAGGGTGCTAAAGTTACATACGTTTTTTGGAGCAGTGACTGTTTACACAGTGCCTAGAACAATGGGACGCAGATCTCAATTGGGACTTCTAGGAACTACTGTTAATATAAATACGTACATACTATTATTCCTATACATATGAGGAAACCAAGAAACAAAGACTTTAGGTGACTCTGCCAAAGGTCACAAAGCCGATCAGCAAAGGTAAGAACAGAGCCAAATCATTTGTTTTAACTATGAGGCCACATTTTCCACCATAGACCACTAGTTGTAGAGACTATCAGCTAGAGTAGGGGTGAGCAAACTTTTTGGCCTGAGGGCCACATCTGGGTGGGGAAATCACATGCGGGGGGCCATGAATGTAGGGCTGGGGCAGGGGGTTTGGGTCCGGGAGGGAGTGCGGGGTGTGGGAGGGGCCTCAGGGCAGGGGGTTGGGGTGCAGGAGGGGGTGCAGAGTGTGGGAGAGGGTTCAAGGCAGGGGGTTGGGGTGCAGGAGGGTGCGGGCGGGGTCTCAGCAGGGGGTTGAAGTGCAGGAGGGGTGCGGCAGGGGGCTCAGGGCAGGGGTGTGGGGTGCAGAAAGGGTTCGGGGTGCGGGCTCCGGCCTGACGCCACTTACCTGGAGCGGTTCCGGGGTGGCAGCGGCATGCAGCAGGGCTAAGGCAGGCTCCTGGCCTGCCCTGGCCCTGCGCTGCTCCCAGAAGCGGCCAGCACCACATCCCTGTGTCCCCTAGAGGAGGGGGGCAGAGGGCTCCATGCTCTGCCCTTGTCTGTGGGTACCTCCCCCAAAGCTCCCATTGGCCGCAGTTCCCCATTCCCGGCCAATGGGAGCTGCGGGGGGTGGTGCCTGTAGGCAAGGGCAGCGCATGGAGCCCTCTGCCCCTCCCCTACCCCAGGGGCTGCAGGGATGTGGTGTCGGCCACTTCCGGGAGCAGCGCGGGGCCCGCTGCGCCACTGGGATGGCAAACCCATGGGCCAGATCCAAAGCCCTGATGAGCTGGATCCGGCCCATGGGTTGTAGTTTGCCCACCCCTGAGCTAGAGAATTGAAGAAACTATTTGCTAGAGAGCTACACAGACTTTTATAGCTAAAGAGATATGCAAGAGAGAGATATCACAAGGCAGCTGTACAGACTCTTAGGCCCATCTGTACTAGAAAAGTGCACCAATTCAACTAAATTAATTTGGCTAAACTGGCACAAGTGCCTGAGATAGGCACACGTACACTGCTCTAGTCCTTTGCCTATAGCAGTTTAGCTTGCACTGGCAATAATTTTTTTAATAAACATAAACAAGGGTTAAACCAATTTAAATGTGCCTATATTAAGGCTTCACACTGGTTTAACTACTTCAGTTTTAAATCAATGTAGTTAAACTGGTGCACTTTTCTAGACTAGACGAGGCCAGTTTTAGAGAATGCTCCCTAGTTAGCTGGGGAGACTGTTGTCTATACAGTAGAGCTAAAAGAGATTGTTATATATATATATAGACTTGGAAGGATAGATTTTTGTTGATAAATGTCAATTTCACTGTATGCAGTGTTGTGAAAGCCCAGTTGGTCCCAGGATATTAGAAAGACAAGGTGGGTGAGGTCATGTCTTTTACTGGACCAACTTCTCTTGGTGAGAGAGACAAGCTTTCTCACCAAGATAAGTTGGTTCAATAAGAGATATGACCTCACCCACTTTGTCTCTCTAATTTCATTGCACACCCACAAACCACAGACACATTTTTTCTGTGGATAATACTTGCAATTTACAAGATAGGCAAAATGAGAAAAATGCAACTTGAGGACTTATTTAGAATTTGATTTACTATTTACTTTGTGTATTTTAACATGTGATGTTGACCTTTTGTGTTTTGATGCTTAGAAAGCTTTAGCTTTTTGACTCTCGACCATCTCCTGTTACTAAACTTACGAGCTGACCTCCCTCCATTGTTTGACCCCTCATAAGCTCTCACAACTGTAAACATTTAAAATCAATAAACATTAGGGGAAAATGGTTGAAAATCACCGTGGATGTTATTCCATGGAAGTCATAAAAAAGGACTATGGAATCCTGCCAAGCCCAGTTCTACACAGCTCTGTACTGGGAGGGGAAGGAGGGAGGAGAGGTCTTGGGGCAGTGGGTGGAAGAATGTATACAGTGGGGGTGCTGAAAGCCATTAAACCAAACTGTAAACTCTGTATACAATAAAAACAATGAGGAGTCCGGTGGCACCTTAAAGACATTTATTTGGGCATAAGCTTTCGTGGGTCTAAATCCCACTTCTTCAGATGCATAGAGTGAAAATTACAGATGCAGGCATTATATACTGACACATGAAGAGAAGGGCGTTACTCACAAGCGGAGAACCAGTGTTGACAGGGTCATTTCAGTCAGGGTGGATGTGGGCCATTCCCAATCACTGATGAGGAGATGTCAATACCAAGAGGGGAGAAATTGCTTTTGTAGTGAGCCAGCCCCTTCAATCCAGGGGTGAGGCCTCACCCCTCGTTTCCGCCCCCTGCCTTGGGGGTGCATTCGGTCTAGCGCTAGAAGGGTTGTTGCTCTAGTCCCATAGGGCTATGAGCCTTGGGGTATGTACTCAGTATCTGGGGCCCCTTGGGGAGACTCAGCAGGGGCGGGCGACCCCCTCACCCCTGGGCGGGCAGCGCTGGTACCTGCCCTGCCTTCGCCAGGGGCTGAGCCAGGACCGTTCTCTGCCCCTTCGCACCCAGGCGCTGAGCCGCCGTGGAGAGCAGCCCCGCGACACCGCCCCCTGGCGGGCCCCGTCTGCCCGCCGCCCTCGGCCGGGCTTACTCCGCTCCCCGCGGCTGCAGCTGTTCAGTGTCTCCGCCGCCGGGCCGCGGCTGGTGCCCGTGGGAAGCGCCTGCGCGTTGCGGCCGCTCGCTGCCTGCCCCTGGCGCCTTCCTGCCTATTTTAGTCCAAGCGGCCGCGGGTGGCAACCGGTGCGGGGAGCAGCCGCCGAGTCCCAGCGACAGCGCCCCGAGGACCCTGCGCGGGGCGAGGTAGGGGAGCGCGGCCGACGCACCCCCCGCTGCTATGGGGCGGGGGTCTCCGGGCAGCGGCTGAAATCGGAGCTAGAGGTGCCGCTTGCACGGAGCGACCGGGAGAAACTTCCCCGGGGAGACGCGCCCGGGCCAGCCCCAGCTGGGTGCAGCCCCCGCCCGGCCCTTCGCCCCCGGCGGTCCCGAGCCCCAGGCGACCACCGCCCTATAACCCCCATGTGCCTCCTCCCCCGGAGCCAGCCGGACGGGGGTTGTGTAGCGGACGGATGCGGCTCCCGGGGTCACTGTACGTCCCGAGCCCCCCTGCGGGTTGCGCCGGGGTCCCGCTGTGGGGCGAGCCGGGCTGAGCCGAGCGCTGCTCTCCCCGCCGGGTTCCACTGCCCGGCCGGGCTGCGCTCCCGGCACCCACACCCCGCCCGTAGCGGCGTCCTGGCCCCGAAGCAGCGGATCGGGAGCGTGAGCGAGCCGCCTTCTTGCTCTTCCCCTAACTCCGCTTCTCTTGGAAACAGTGCCCGGTGCAGAGGTCCCAATACAGTAGAAGAGCCCCGCTCTGCAAGAGCCTCCCCATCCCCGTCTCGCAAATGGGCCATCAGTTGAAACTGCTCATAAAGTTACGGTGTTAGCGTGAGAAATATTCCTGTAGGCGTGCATAGACTCGAGAATTTTCAATTCAAACCAGGGGATTTAAATGCAGCCCTCCAACTCTCCCCGACTGTCCTGGTCTCATACACGTCTCTCTTTTGGAAAGAGTTTCTGTTTAGTAAAATGATCGTTAAATTTAGCTAGATGGTGATTTTTAAGGCATATAAGAAAAATAGTTAATTTCCCATTACACAGATTCAAAAATGTCAAGTGTTTTTCTGGGTCTAGTTGCAACTCTTGGTAAGTCAGCTCTTACTGAAATGGCTTTAAAACAAATTGTATTTAAAGTCAAGAGAGGCAAGCAAGACAGCAGCATTCAAATGGGACCTCACTTACAGTGAGTATAAACCACTCCTGAGGTTGCAGGACTTAGTCAATAGTTGATGACAGTTGAGTGACTTGAGCTTCTTCAGAACACGTTTTCTTTTCCCAATAGAAGCTTGTTTAAATTCGTTTGGTGTAGGATTGGTTCAAATAGACGCACTCAAAACATTTGTGTAGTATTGTAGTACTAGCATTTTTTTTTTTTAAGGCCGCATCAGTATTTCCATGTTTTAGGGGGTTGCCACTCATGTAAAATATGCTTTGCATTAAAGCTTAGCATGCTAAACATTGTAGGAAAAGTCATCAGAATCTGATAATATTTAGTATGTTTGGACACCACTCGTCCTAGGGATTCCACCATAGTGTTTTAGATTGGCAAACAATCCTGCCTTTGCTGTAGTGGTCCTAATATTGTGGAACACACTCATCCTTGAAATGAGAGTCCCTTTATCCTTTCCCACTTTTAAGCATCCTTAAGCTTCTTCCCCCTAAATATATTGGTTTGAATAGGTGGTAAAGAGAGCATCATTTCTTCCTCCCTCCTTTTTCCTGTTAGATACTCCTAATCTTAAAGGGTTATTTGGTGGGGGGGCGGGGGGGAGACAAGTGTGCATGTGCACAATTGTTGAGCAGTATCCGGAGTGCCTTGATAGGAAGGGTGCATTAGAAAGAACATTATTTTATTATTATAAATGCAAATGTTCAATATCTTAATTTTACTGGCTCTGATTTGAGACACGTATTTATAGTTTTTTCCATATTGCAAATTAAAATTAAGCTTCTGTTATTTTGAGAGAGATGTTGAGGATTAGAAAGTGACAGTTATAGATGTTTCCCTTAACAGATCTTTTCCGTGCATCTGTGTGTTATGTAACCATAACACAAATATGTATCTGCAGTTAACACCATACCCAGCACGCATCATGGCCATTATGACTGTTGATACTGTGAGCACATATTAAGAATTTCACATATTAAGAATGAACGTACTGTTAATTTGTATCAAGAATATTACACAGCCCAAGGCTAATGATATTTCAGTGGAGAGACATTTTAGTCTAAAGGGGTGCAGGGCTTCATTTGCATAGTATGTCCAAATTCATGTTTTCTTCACACGCCTCTGTTTCTCCCTTCAATCCTATTTCAGTAGTAAAAGAAAATTGGGAAACTAAACTACAATGCACCTACTTAGAATAGTACTAGCGGTCTGTTTTCAGCTCTCAAAATTAATAGTTACAGTCAAGGCTCAGTAGTTACATGCCAGCTCTTTGTGCTGCAGGACCATAGCAAAGTAGACTAAAGAAAAGTTCTAGAGCTAGATTTTAAAAAATCCCAACGCCCAATCCTGCAGTTAGATCCATGGGGGCCAACTGTATGGATACAGTTTCAGGACTGATAATGCAGGACCAGATTTTTAAAAGGTATTTAGGTACCTAAAGACTCAGATAAAATCAATTTCAGTAGCAGTTAGGAGCTGGGGGCTAGCCACCTAGAGCCCTTTGGGGACTTAACTTCCACTTCATGTGCCTACGTCCAAAATTTAGATCCGCAAAATCCCCACTAGCTGCCACCTAACCCTGTAGGCTCCTAAAGTCCCTAGGTACATAAGTTTCCACCAATAAAATTCCCTAGCCGCCTACATTTCTGTCAGTGGGCATATTCAAAGCCACCTAATCCCTGATGCCCAGTGCCTGATTTGTGCCCTAAACCCCAGTGGAATCCTCAGGCTGGGAACACCAAGTCTGTCTGGTAAGCGTGCTATTGAATCAGGTCTTGCACAAAACTGCTACCCTTATATCCAGTAGCCCAGTGGTAGGGCAGGGCACTCACCTGGGGAGTGGGAGACCTGGGTTTAAATCCCTGCTTCAAATAAGGCAGGGGTGGGATTTGGACCTGGGTCTCCCATAGCCTAGGTAAATTCACTAACGACTGGGTTATTGCATATAAGAATGGTAGCGATGGCGGCAGCAGTAGCACATCTGCTGAGAAGGAGCTTCGGCATCTCACTCCAGGGGACAGTTCATGGGTGTGAATCGTGAGCAGAAGGAGGTGCTTCCATCTAGCCTAGATTTAGGCACCTACGTCCTTTAGAGGGACGGGGGAGGCCATACCCTTGTGGCATTTCCAACAAGTAGTTTAAAGCAGCTCCTGCTCAGAGTGCTGGCTTTTGCTGATCCTGTTCTTAGGCACCTAACTTTCCCCAGGCATTGTATAGGGAGCCTGGGTACCTAACTCGCAGCTATAGAGTCCACTAAGTGGCAGGGCACCTAAAAGTCATATACTCTGTATTGCAATGCCTAAATTCCCATTGTGGGTCTAGCCCCTGGGTATTTCTGAAAATCTCCTTATCTGCATCTCTAGCTGCCTAAATATCTTTAAAACTCCATCCCTTTAACATATTTGTGTAACATATTTAATTCAAAGTATCTTCATTCTTGTTGGTCTAATATTGGTATTAATATTCTGACCACTTTCCACACAACACTTAAACAGGTTTTCTTGTTGATTATAGCATCTTTTAGTAGATTTAGTGAGAAACTGTGAATTTAAACATAAAAAATCCAATTTACTTTCACTGTTGGTTTATTTACTACTTGCTTTTCTCTTAGCTCCAACAGTGGAAAAACAATGCAATTGGTTTAATTATAAACAAATTGAGTTTTCAGGCTCAGATTCTGAGCGCTGTAAACTGGAAGGGTGTGTGTGGGTGTTTTTAAAAGCAATTGTTTTAATTTTGAATTTTAAAAATGTATCAAACATTTTATTAAGTTTTCTAAAAAGCATCATTTTACAAAATTTAAATGTTGTGTCACTTTTAAGTTGACAACATTCCATCCATTTTTTCCAAATACACAATAGTTTCTGAAGATGACATTTTATGACTTCTATTTAAAGATCAGCTTTAGAGGGGCTTTTGTAAAGAATATATCTTTGTTACAGTTTATGTTAACACAGCATGTTGTATTTCAAATTACACTATTGTAGTAATCTTTCTTATAAGCAGGAATCCTAGTTTTCTGTGATAAAAAACCAAAATTCTCTTACAAACCTAAATCCACTTTTTTCTGCAATTAAAATGAAATCTAACCGCCTGAGTCCCGCCTCCCTGAGCTGACAGTCCGAGTCTCATCTCTGTTTTAAAAAAAAAAAAGGCAAATTCAGTGTTTTTACCAGGGATTTGAAGCAATCAGATTTTTGAATTGCTCTGCTCCGGCTCTGCTCCAGCTCTGGGCATAACCCTTCTGCTCCGCGCTCCAGCTCAGGGCTCAGCTCCAAAGCCCTGGTTTTTACCATGTCAAATGGATTTCTAGGATCCCTGCTTATAAGTAAGCTGAATTGAAAGCACTAGACGCTTGATCCTATATTCCTTAGCTTCCTACTTACTATGAACTTTTGGTGTTTTGACATACTGAAGGTCCAAAAGTGACAACTAGATATGTATCCTTTGAATAGAATTTTTCATGTTTGTGTTATAAACAAGTTAGACCTGAAGGATCTGAGCTAGGACCAGAGGAAAAGATGTAAGTTTCAGAATTACGTCTAACAATATCTTTCCTGTAACTATCTGTGGATAAATACCCAGATTGCATACCTAGTTTAAGTAGTATCTCCAGTTGAAATTAGTGGGCAGTCTTGCTTAAGACCCAGTGACATGATCTGTCACTTTGTAAATAGAGTAAATCTATTTCTGCAAGCACTTAGAAGTCCGTTTATCAGAAAAGTTGTACAGCCTTCTGCTATCTGTCAGTAGCGCTCCTATATTTGTGTGTCAGTAATAAGTCAACTTGAACTTTAGAGGATTAGAGAGCAAGATTTTTAAAAGGAAACTGAGCCAAAAGTTAAGTTCCTAAATCTATATTTAGGCACCTGTGAAGGGGTCCCACTCACCACGTGCACCTGGCTAGACCTGGGATGCTAGGAATGTATGAGGGTGGGTAGTGGGATGGGTTGGACCCCCCGCTCTCCCCCAGGATGTCACCTGGTGTTCTGGGACACCACTGAGGCAGACTATTCTGCCAGCCT
Source organism: Chelydra serpentina (assembly GCA_037349315.1). NCBI lineage: Eukaryota > Metazoa > Chordata > Testudines > Chelydridae > Chelydra > Chelydra serpentina. Next base: position 56,484,097 of record JBAIAC010000010.1, read on the forward strand.
TGGCCCCCTTTTACCTGGTCTTGCTGGGCTAGGCTCTGCAGCCTTTTCCAGCCAAGCACACAGGCAGGGCCACACCCAGCTGCACAGAGAGACAGAGACCTGCTCTGAGAAGGCTCAGCTTAAGGTGCTTGCCACAGCACCCAGATGTCCAACCCCGCCCCCCCTCGCCCCCTTGGAGTACAAACACAAAATGATATGAAATTTGCCTTTTCCCTCAATGTGAAGGAGGGTATGCACAACTTCTGCCCCCCCCCAGTTAGAAATCACATAAACTGGGTTGTATTCTAAATCAGAAATAAATGTATTCACTATAACAGGTGTATTTTAAGTAGTTAAGGAGGTAGCAGACAGAACAAGGCAGATTACTAAGAAAATAAAACAGAGCCCACAAACTAAGCTAGTTGCACTAAATAAATTAGTTACATGTAAGTTCTCACCCTAAATGTGATTCTAATATTCTTCACAGGCCAGATGCCCTTCCAGCCTGGGTCCAGTTCTTTCCCCCAGTTCAGTCTTGGTTGTTTCCAGCAGTCATCTTGGGTGGAGTAGCAGGGGGGAACTGATGACCAGGATTACCTCATTTCCCACCCTTAAATACGATTTGCATAAGGCGGGAGTCCTTTGTTTCCTAGTTTGACACCCCCCCCCCCCCCCCCCCGCTCTCCCAGCTTCTTGTGGGAAACGTACAGAATTCAAGATGGGTTACAGTATCCCGTGACATGGTCACGTGCCTCTGTAGGGCCCCTGTAGCCATTCTTCACAGACTGACCCACATGTTCACAGGAAGACTAAGTTCTTTTACAGTCCATTGTCTCTTGCTGATTGGCCATCAGCACTGTCGGGCTTTTTCATTGTTGTACCTGAAGTGTTAGCAGGGGACATCGCCCAAAATAACGTAGTTGAAATATAGATACATAGTCAATATTCCTAATTTCAGATACATAAATGATACATGCATACAAATAGGATAATCCTATTCAGTAAATCATAACCTTTCCAACGATACCTTACAAGGGCCATCATGCTTAAAGTACATCTTCGTTATGTCACATTCCTATCAAGCATATTTTCATAAAGAATATGGAGTATAATGTCACAGGAGGGTGTATGAAAGAGAGAGGGAATGTCTGTACAGGATTTGTTATAATGCATACTCCATAATGTGTTACCGGAAAAGTGTTCACTCACTGATGTAAACATAGTTCATTAATGGGAATCAAACAGAACTCCATATAACCCTTTTATATTGCAACTAGTAGGGGTCCTAAATACTTAGCTGAAAACAAGATTATTTTACTTTCTTTTACTATGAAATGAATCATTGTTTCTTCAATTGAAAAATTAATCTTTGTGTATTAGGTATATGAAGTTGCGTTCAATCTTGATGAGGAAAGACTGACTGCAATAGGTTTCATAAAAGGTAATATCTCCCAACTTCCTTTTTAGTTACCTATTTAATCAGAGTTATTTAACTGTGTCTTGGAATGATATTGGCTACGGGAAATAAACGTTATTGCTTCTTTTTGTTGTATGAAAAAGGCCTAAAAGATTAAAGAAAACAGTGAAGGTTATTAGCTAAGAGAACAATTTACCAAGGCTCATGGTAGATTCTCCATCACTGGCAATTTAGAAAAACAACCAATCTTGATTTTAAAAATATATGTTCTAATAATTTGTGCTGGGAAGTTGTATGGCTTGCGTTACACAGGAAGTAAGACAGGACTACGATGGGTCTGTTCTGGTCTTGGAATCTGAGTCTGTTTTATGTTAGAAAGTCAGTTCTTTTCTGCCCAATTTTCCTGAAAGACACTATGGATGACTGGAGAGCTAGAGCATTTGTTATCAGAGACACCAAGCAAGTGAAACCTGATCAACTGAGAGGGTGAAAATTAAAAACCATTTCCCTTAACACTCATGTATGGAATGAGAGAGCTTTGGGCATACATTTGTGATCTCCAGGGAGTCCTATAGCAAAACTGGAGAAGATCGGACTTGGTGTTTGTTTTCTTTTTTTAACCTTACAAATGTCAGTTCTCTGCCCTCCTTTGAAAGAAACAGAAAATCCTTTCAGGACCGCTTTATACATTATAAAGAAGAATTAAAAGACATATATCCTCTTTGGCTTTTTTGACAAGCTTTCTTTAACAACAAATAATAACAGGTTCCTCTGAATTTATATTTAGCTTTGCTATTCTACAGGTACCAAAGCTATATACTGCTCTTGGTATGCACATGTATCTTCTGATTATGAGGGAGTGGAAGTAGTATGCCTGGATGGTCCTAAGGACCATTTAACAAGCAGCAGAAGTTACCATTATGGCACTGGTCCTGTAAGCTGCTTAGCATGGGTGGACCCCTGTACTCTCACATCTTATGGAAGTCACTGGGCATGTATCTGATAATACATTGTGTGTGCAGGTTGTCAGAATATTGACCTTTATCCCTTCTTCAAGCCCTTAGTTTTCACCTAAAAATGACTGTAAAATGCTTTTCATGTGTAGGGATAGGGTTGCCAGGTGTTCGGTTTTCGACCGTAAGGCCCGGTGGAGAAGGGACTCTGGCGGATTCGGTTAGCACTGCTGACCGGGCTGTTAAAAGTGCGGTTCGTGGGGCTGGCAGGCTCCCTACCTGGCTCCGCACAGCTCCCCGGAACTGGCAACATGTCCCTGGGCTCCTTGGCAGATGCGCACTCTGTGTGGTGCCCCCACCTCGAGCGCCGGATCCATAGCTCCTATTGGCCAGGAACTGTGGCCAATGGGAGCTGCAGGGGTGGCACCTGTGTGCAAAGACAGGGTGTAGAGCTGCCTGGCCACCCCTGAACCTAGGAACCGGACATGCTGGTCGCTTCTGGGAGTCGCCTGAGATAAGCGCCGCCCAGAGCATGCACCTCTCACTCCCTCCCATGACCAACCCTCTGCCCCAGCCAAGAGCCCCCTCCTGCACCCTGAACCCCTAATTTCTGGCCGCACCCCAGAGCCCATACCCCCAACTGGAGCCCTCACCCCCTCCTGCACTCCAATCTCCTGCCCAAGCCTGGTGAAAATGAGTGTGAGAGTGGGGGAGAGCGAGCGACAAAGTGAGGGGGGATGGAGTGAGTGGCGGGGGGGGCTTGTAGAAGGGACAGGGCCTATGGGAAGGGGTGGGGCCTATGGGAAGGAATGGGACAAGAGTATTCGGTTTGGTGCCATTAGAAAGTTGGCAACCATATGTAGGGACTTAGTTTAACTTTTGAAGTATGTGTACATTTTTGTTCATATTGAGGAGAAATATGTATGCACATGAAGGAGAGAATATACCCCCAAGTCCCATGACACAAATCATTGTATTTCTGTTGTATTGGTGTTCATTACTCTTAATGCCTCTTTTGTATTTTTACAGAATTCTTCAAGATGAATACTACAGAAATCAATTCATTCACCATGACCCCATTAGGTTTTATACCAGATTTCAAAAATGCTACCCTTGTACCTGTCAATGAGACTGCCTGTGAAAACTGGAGTGAGGTTCACCATCTGGTTTTTCATGTGGCAAATATTTGTTTTGCAGTTGGATTGGTTATTCCAACTACTCTGAATTTCCATATGATTTTCCTGCGAGGCTTGCTTGCTACAGGTAGGCCAAATAAAATTTGCTTTTTACAACTTTAATGTGGCTGAAATTCCATTTACTGACCAATAGAAAGTAGGGCTGTCAAGCAATTAAAAAAAGGAAACATTAATCACGTGATTAAACAATAATACAATTTTTAAAAATATTTTGGATGTTTTCTACATTTTCAAATATATTGACTTCAATTACAGCACAGAATAAAAAATGTACAGTACTCTATTTTTTATTACAAGTATTTGCACTGTCAAAAAGCAAAAGAAATAGCATTTTTTAATTCACCCAATACAAGTACTGTAGTGCAATCTCTTTATCATGAAAGTTGAACTTACAAATGTAGAATTATTTTATTTTTGAATTTTGTAATCTAACATTTTAGAGCCTGCAAGTCCACTCAGTCCTATTTCTTATTCAGCCAATCGCTAAGACAAACAAGTTTGTTTACATTTGCAGGAGATAATGCTGCCCGCTTCTTGTTTACAATTTCACCTGAAAGTAAGAACAGGCATTCGCATGGCACTGTTGTAGCCAGCGTCGCAAGTTATTTACATGCCAAATGCACTAAAGATTCATATGTCCCTTCATACTTCAACCACCGTTCCAGAGGACATGCGTCCATGCCGATGACGGGTTCTGCTCAATAAAATCCAAAGCAGTGTGGAACAATGCATGTTAATTTTCATCATCTGAGTCCGATCCTACCAGCAGAAGGTTGATTTTCTTTTTTGGTGGTTCGGGTTCTGTAGTTTCCGCAATGGAGAGTTGCTCTCAAAACTTCTGAAAGCATGTTCCACACCTCATCCCGCTCAGATTTTGGAAGGCACTTCAGATTCTTAAACCTTGGGTTGGTTAGAAATCTCACATTGGTACCTTCTTTGTGTTTTGTGAAATCTTCAGTGAAAGTGTTCTTAAAATGAACATGTGCTGGGTCATCATCCAAGGCTGCTATAATATGAAATTATATGGCAGAATGTGGGTAAAACAGAGCAGGAGACATACAATTCTCCCCCAAGGAATTCAGTCACAAATTTAATTAACACATTATTTTTTTTAATGAGCATCATCAGCATGGAGCATGTCCTCTGGAATGGTGGCTGAAGCATGAAGGGCCATATGATTGTGTAGCATATCTGGCACGTAAATACCTTGCAATGCCAGCTACAAAAGTGCCATGTGAATGCCTGTTCTCAGTTTCTGGTGACATTGTAAATAAGAAGGCAGCATTATCTCTTGTAAGTGTAAACGGATTTGTTTTTCTTCGTGATTGGCTGAACAAGAAGTAGGACTGAGTGGACTTGTAGGCTCTGAAGTTTTACATTGTTTTGTTTTTGAGTGCAGTTATGTAACAAAAAAAAAATCTACATTTGTAAATTGCACTTTCACAACAAAGATTGCACTACAGTACTTGTATGAGGTGAATTGAAAAATACTATTTCTTTTGTTTATCGCTTTTACAGTGCAAATATTTGTAATAAAAAATAATATACACTTTGATTTCAATTACCACACAATACAATATATATGAAAGTGTAGAAAAACATCCAAAATATTTAATAAATTTCAATTAAAACTGCGATTATTTTTTCGAGTTAATCGTGTGAGTTAACTGTGATTAATCAACAGCCCTGATAGAAAGTATTGTCCTGGACTACCTGGTGTTCCATTGGTGGTATTTCAACATATTTTAATTGTTTTATTTTGTTGGATGTGTTTTAGTATGATTTGGGGCCTGGTCAACATTCTGACATTGCAGAACTTACTTGGATAAGGTAATACAGACCCAGTCTCTTTAAAACTCCACAACAACTGCATAGAGAATTGTGAGCATCTGTGCAGTTGCTGAAACATCTGACTCTGTGTGGAAGGGTAGGGTTTGTTTGTGGTATGGGCTTTACTGTATTTTGTTTTGTTCTGTTTTCCCTTTCTTTATCTGTTTTTCTCCACTTGCTCTTAATTTATCTCAAAAAAATGTATGCTTCTCCCTCCCCCCTACCCATTATCTCCTTTCTTGGTTACTGTAGATCACACCACCATCCTGCCTGTCACTCTGGCCCATACTGTGACATTCTCTCCAACCTCTCTCTAGGTCTTCACGTCCAGGCGATGTCTACATCTTGTGGATTTATTTTGCATAGCATTTCTAAGATATGGTCTTTCCTATCCACCCACACATCTAAACCATTCATCCAGGCTGTTATCTTGCTTCTTGATTACTGAAACATCTCTGCTGTTGTCACTGGCCTTGACAAGTGCAATCTTGCCCCACTCATATTCATTCAAATGATGCTGCAAAGATAATTTTCCTAGCCTGTTGCTTTGACCATACTTTCCATTCTCTGTTGCATCACACATAATCCACTTGTCACTTTCAAGACCCTTCACCCATAGGAGCCGACTTCTGTCGGCCCCCGCAATGTCGGCCGGCGTCGGGGCCCCCGCAATGTCGGCCGGCGTCGGGGCCCCCGCAATGTCGGCCGGCGTCCGGGGCAAAGGTAAGTGCTCCGGTAACGGGTGCGGGGCCGGTGGGGAGCTGCCGGTGGGTGCTGAGCACCCACCAATTTTTCCCCATGGGTGTTCCAGCCCCGGAGCACCCACAGAGTCGGCACCTATGCCTTCACCGCTAACCAAAGCCTGCCTGTCGTCTTTCATTTCTACTGAAATGTTCACTCCCATTTGTCTGATGCCAGCTTCAGTGCCCACTTTGAAAATTTTCTAACAAGTATCTTTGTGCTTTCTCCCATGCTGCCCCACCTGCTTGGGAGGAGCTTCCTCTAAACATCTGCAAAACTAACTCCTTAGCCTTCTAATTCCTCCTCAAAACTCTCCTTTTCCATGAAGCCTGCAAAAACTTAACCATTAGCTTCTGGCATGCTAAAACTGCTGCCTATCATGCTGGCTAATATTGTCTCATTCTTTCCTTGCACTCCCCTGTTTGTCTCCACCTTTTGTCTCTTGTGTTATACTTAGATTGTAAGCTCTTTAGGACAGTTTTTTTTTTTTCTTCAATTCTGTTCGTACAGCACCTAGTGCAAAGGGGTTCTGTTCTATGATAGGGCACTCAGGCATTATGGAAATTCAAATTAATAATATTCCAAGTCTAATACTATTGTAATGCAAAGAACTAACTAGAATTTCCTTTTTCTGATAGTCAAAAAAGCAATTTACTGTTGGAGGGTTGGCCTGTTTCATTATTAACCACCTTAAGTGCCCTGACTAATATCTGGGCTATTGTATTTAATAAAGATGTAGTTGGATTCAGAACCGTGCAGTACAACACACTTGGCAATCTTAAATGCTCTGAGAAAGTAGAGAGCAGGAGAATTCTTTCTTAATGCTTTCAGATAATGTATAGATGTTTCTTTGTTCTAGCATTTCATTTCATTCGCTGCTAGCTTAGAAATAGTGTTAGCTTTCAAGCTAGGGTGAAATCCAGGACTCATTGATGTCAAAGGGGGTTTTGCCATTGACTTGAATAGGGCTAGGTTTTTACCACTGAAATAGTGTTAACCGCCTCATGACAGTAGGTGATGCCAAAACCTTGTTTCCAACTGCATTATTAGGAAGAGTTTAAACATGATTTGAGTGGGGCCAAACTATGTTGGTAAAGTCTTAACATAAGTCACTTACAGGGTTCCTGAACTATCTTTATGCCATTGTACTGTATGTAGAACCAAAGTCGTCTTGACCCATTGAGGAAGTGTTGAGAAAAGATATCACCCTGTAAGGTGTATTTTTGAGAAATATCATTTTTTCTATTTTTACAATATAGAATATGTTCAGGGTTTGAGAGAATCGATTTAATTACCAGACCTTTATGTTGCTTGTATTAAGAATTTTATAGTAATTGTTCCATATCTCTTTTCACACTTACAAAAGGCTATTTTACCAAAATGAGTTTCTCTAATGGCCAGGAACCTCAATTTTTGCAAGACCTTTTATCTGTTGAACTCTCATTAAAATCAACAGGAGTTCTGCATGTGGAGAGTTCACTGATTTGGGCTCTAGTTTGAATTTTGAACTGGCAAACATGTATGGAGTATGAATTTTTCAAGCTGAGATGGCAACTTGCAAGAGTAACCTTGTAAGAGAGAGATGCATAATTAAGAACTTTATCTTGTGTAGCAGCTCTGGCTAATCAGAGCAGAGAAATTAGTATTTGAAAATTATGTAGAAAATACTCATCAGTCATTCTGTTTTCCTATCAAATGATATCTTGAACAATGGCATAACTCACAGCAGGAAGCCAGATTCATAACATGTTATAGTGGTGTTTCTTTTAAAACAGAATCTCTGTGGATGGCATTTAGGGAGCTCCAGGCAAATAGTGCTTGCTTATTCGTGTTTTGTTTGTCTACAGGCTTCAGCCCTAGAAATAAATGCTTATCAATGCTTATCAGGGTGGATTTGATTTAAATCACTAGTCAGGAAGACTTGATTTAATCATGGATTTCTACATAAAAGTGCATTCTTGTTGGTTGTTATAACCATAATACATATTCTTCACAACTCAGAGATAAATGTAGGTTTCATTTTTAGAAGGTACACACTATACATTTTTAAAGTGATTTATTTTGAAAACTTTTCAGATTAGTTTTACAGCTATATCAGAAAATGAATGATTGTTTGGTTATTTCATTTACCAAAGGTAATTGAAGCAGATATTTATGAAGTCATTGGGAGGTGAACTATCTCCAATTCAATAGGCTAATCATTAATATGGAGGATTTTCTTGCCATGCTGTATTAGGAGGAGAACATCACCAGACAGACATTTAAAGTGTTTTATTTAACTAAAACAACAACCTTCTCTATTCTGGATTTTTTTTCTTCAACAGCAAACATAATATTTTAACAAAACAAGCATATGAATTTTTTGAATATAGTTAAACATTCAAGTTTTTTAAAAGCAGGTTTGTTCTGGTTAAATTTTTTTAACTAAAATAGTTAAATGAAATTTTAAAAAAACAGCCACAATTAAATCGACTATGTCAGCCAGGTCAACATGAGAAAACTTTAAAATATTGGCTTCTGCAGCTAACTCAGTCGTCTTCACCTTCATTTTCCTGTTTATTCATAATCTGGAAAAGAAAAACAAGCTTTCCTGGTTTTTCAGGTTCCAAATGATTTCTCAATTTGGAATGAATTAGTCTAAAGGAAGAAAATATTCCTTCTACTCCGGCAGAAGACGCTACCGCTGTTAAAAGTGAGATTATCACTTCAACAGTCTCTGAATCCAAGTGCTTAAATGACTTCTATCAGTTCACTGATGTGACTTTCTTTAAAACATAATCAGCAAACATATTTCTTGAATGGTTCACCCTTAGCTCTGAAGTTTATTATAGTTGGCATTATGGAGGGATGATTGCTGGATGTCCATGTCATAGCCAACTCCTCTTCTTCAGCAGTTAAGGTTTGACCCTGGTACCGAGGATTGAGACTATTTGCAATAAAATGAGCTGGAGATGGTGCTTGTCCCATTTGTTTTTTTTAATGCTTGTGATTTAACTCTGTCATTGCATATTTCTCTTTTTAAGATCTCACTCAGTTCCTTCCAAATTTCAATAGTGTCAGCAATAAAACAGCTATTTCCCTGCATTTTGTTCACAGCTACAGAAATAGGCTTCAGGGTATTCAGCTTGTGTTCAATATTTCTCTTAAGCCCAATGCTGAGAACTTTGGCTGTGACAGTACCATCTATTTTTTTCACGATTTTGTTCACAAACTGTCATCAGATTAGGCCAGTTCTTGATATAGTGCACAAAACACCATCACACATCTTGTGGGAGAGTTAGCTTGGTTCCTCCCACTTTTTTCAGAGGAGCTGCTTCAAAGTGGTTGTTACTGAAATATTTTGCAATTTCAACAACATTAGTCTTTATTTCTGGAACACTGAAGTCTTTGGCTAGGAGGTGCATCAAATGAGCAACCATATGTTATTAGCTTGGGACTCTTTTCACTCTTCTAAATTTCTTCTCATCTTGGATACATTTGCAGCATTGTCTGTGACCAAGCTACATACTAGATGTTTGAGGGTTTTTTCCCCACAGTTTGTTATAGCGTTTACTGCTACTTCTTGTAAGTATTCTGCTGTGTGTGCATGTCCTGATGTATCAATTTTTTCTGTAAAGAAGACGTTCCCTTCTTCTGTTCTTACACAAGCACATACAACAGGATCATTGTGGACATTGCTCCACCCATCAAGACTCAGATTAACAATTTGCACACTGCTCAATTTCTTTTTCATACACTTTTATCCAGCAATTTGCCTGTGACATCTGCTCTGTTGGGTGGACTGTATCCTGGTCTTAATGACTGAACCATGTTAATGAAGCGTGGGTTCTCAATCATACGGAAAGGAGAATTAGTTGCATAAACAAACCAGGCAATTTTTTAATCAATTACCTCTTTTTGTAATCTGCTGGTTCTTATCACAAATTTATCTATGGTTGTTTCTGGATGATGGAGTTGTTAGTTTTTCTTTTTGCTACAGGTGGTATACTGTGGCTATGTGATGTACATGATGTGACTGAAACACTATCATTGGCAGATAACTCTGAAACTATAGAAAATGATGGTGATCTTCAAGGTGGATAGTCTTCAGAATCCTGTATGTTGAGGATGGATTCTCCTAAACAAAAGTCCAGTGCAGTTATTTAATTTATTATTACTATACTGCTCATTTAGTATTACTCATTGCATTCACTGACACTCAGAACTACTTTAAAGGTGAAATTGTAAAAGGAAGATCTGCCTATTTCAGCTATTTATTTTTTTTATCACAACTGCATCTAAAATGATAGTACCATAGAGTAACAACTATATTTTTTGCTCAAACATAAGAATTCAAGAATTTTCCAGAAGGAAGACCGGCAGTCCTTTTAAAAAAAAAAAAAAATGAAATAAAAAAGTTTACCAACCTGAAGATCCTGCATTTTCAGATATGTTCCTTTCTTCATCTTCAACACAGCGTCCTCCTGAAAAGGAACACTTCTCATGATATTGTTTCATTCGGGCAACCAGGCTTTGTATTTCTTTGTTACACTGTTTGCATTTTGCATGCATGCCTGTTTTACCCACAGGTAGAGGAACTTCATTTAAAATATTCCCAAACTGGGTCTCTCTTATGGCCTGCTGCCATTATAGGTTTTCCCTTCTAGTAAGAGAATGGTATGGTAAATCTCAAATCAATGAAGGCTACACTCAGAAAGACCTCAAGACTTCTGGAATATGTTGCTCAAACAGTTTCACTTTTGTTTCTACTGCCTGTCCCTCCCTTCTCACATTTATCTCAAGACTTCTCTTTGTCCAGATCTAGTCCGCCCCCAACAACGTTCTATTCATTGAACTTTTTGAAACTTTGCACTTTTAGAGAGAGGTAAGGGATTGACTCTGTGCTCACAAATTTGCAGAGGGACAATAGGGTTGAGGTCTGTTGTTTCTCACCTTTATATATTATTTATTTATTTAAAAACATTTTTGCTGTTAACAAGCATGTGATCTCTGGAGACACAAATCCACAGTTTGAGAACTGAAAAACTAAGCATCTCTGATGATATCTTCTAGACTGAGTACTGAGTCCCATTGGGTAGATAGAAGGATTAGCCTAAATCTATACAGAAACCCCTGGAGGCCCAGAAGATTGGGTCCCTAATCCATGAACTATTGGAACTCATTTACAAAACTTTTCTTAAACATTACATGAATATATTGTCTCATACTATAGAATTAGAATGTATAATTTCTATTCCATGATAAGATATCTTTGAGCTATAATGTATCTCAATAGGTTTTTTCCTCAAAAAACATTTTATCAAAAAAAAATTTTTTTTTTATTTTAAATCATTGATTTTTATCCACCCTGTTATCATTTTTATCTCAAATCAGTGTAATGCCAGCTGTATGAAGCAGTTGTGTGTTTTAGTTTAAATGATTCTTGTAACTATGCTTACCTTGATCCATAGTGCCTAACTCTGTTGAAACTTGTGAAATGCATCACTTCTGAACATAATCAGTGTAATCTAAAATAGGGTGCTATATTTTATATATATATATCTATATATATCAAAAGAATGGTGTGTGTGTGTATAATCTGGTAGAAATATTTTTATACATTATTGATCAGTATCATTTAACTTCCTAATTTATTTTTGACAGGATGTGTACTTTTCATCATCTGGGCTATGCTGTACCGTTGTGCCTTGGATATAATGATCTGGAATTCAGTGTTCTTGGTTGTCAACTTCCTGCATTTTATATATCTACTGTACAAGAGAAGACCGGTATGTAAAGAGTATAATCACTACAGAGTCCAGTAGGGTACAAGAAATGGACCAAGTCCTATGACTGTGCTTGGGCAAGCCTCCCATTGAATTCTATTAGAGTTTTGCCTGGGTTGGTCAGTTATCAACCCCAGCAGGTATCAGCTATCATTAGCATGATTTTAGCCTGATCGTTTGTGCATCACTGTCTGATATAGTACTTCGATTGTAAACCTTTTTTTTTTTTTTTTTTGGTCAGGCATCCTTTTATTTATCTACATGAAAAGGACATAAATGTCAAAAGTGACTAGTGATTTTTGGAAGTACAACTGGAGCATTTCAAAAGGGCCAGATTTTTCAGAGGATAGGTGCTCAAAACTTCTGAAAATCCGGTCCGCATATCTCAAGGTGGACATCCATACCTAATTATTCCTGGAAAATTAGGCCACGGCCTCTTTGGGGATAAAACTTCTCTTTTTTTAGTTTAAACCCAAAAGTATCTTGTGTACTGGTGCGGAGGAGATTGAGAGAACATTTTGGCTCTTTATACACCTGGAAATAAATATGTCCATTTACAAACAACTTTAATGTTCTTCTTGCAGTCCATTCATACAAAAATAGCTCTTGGTGCATGTGTCCTCTCTCGCCCTGCCCTGCCCTGTCCTGCAGAGGGAAAGAAATCCACAAAGAAAACCCTGATCGGACCCTGCAAATGGGGAAAGTGATAAGTGAAATACTACTCCTTTCTCTATCTGATATCTGGGATGCCCAGGAATGAGCAGGAAAAAGTGGGCAGGGTGACGGAAGAGCCACATTCCAGTGACATGATTCCTGCCTTTAACCAGTTTGGAGCATGGGATAATTTGCAGGTCAAATCAGCGAAGCTAAAGCCGCCTAAACTCTGGCTGTGCACCCTGTGACTTCCCTCCATAGAATCAAAGGGAACAGCTGGGGGACTGAGCCAATAATCTGGAAGGGTCTGCAGAGTAATGTAGAACAGGAGTCCATCAACAGACTTGAGCACAGTCACTGAGGTTGGAGGCCAGGATGCTTGGGAATCCCCATTCCTTTATCCATTTCAATGGATGGGTGTGGGTAAAGGTTAGAATGTGCCTATTTCATGGCTCCAGTGGACCACAGGAGTGTTTCCATTAATTTGTTCCCCTTGCGTATGCTTTTTGTGCATGACTGTTTATTTTTTAAATTTTTAGCACATAGCTAGTCCTGACTGCAGCCTCTTGCCTCTTTTCAGAAACTTTTAGGCTTAGAAAGAAAAAGGGAAAATTCTTTTTTGCTCACTTAAATCTTGTACAATATAAAGTCCAATCTTAAGAGAAATTTGCAATGTGAAAGTTACAGGAATATACTTGGGACCAAATTCTGAGGTCTTTAACAGAACAACTCTGTGCATTACTGAGTTAAGTACTGCAGCACATGGCCTTTAGCTTTGTTCGGCCAGTACCTGAAATCAGACCTATTCCTTTCGAAGTCTATCTTAGATCAGAGCTGAAAGAAAAACTTCCAGCTGGAACTGAATTCTTATACCAAATCAAATCCCCTGGCTGCCCTCTCACATACTCTCCTCCTTTCCTGGCAGGGCAAAGTAAAGCTTTATCTAGTTTTTGTCTAGAAGCATCATTGGTCACTATTTTTAAACTAGATAGATTGCTCTACTGCTAACTGAACATTTTGCTACATGCAGTATATTGAGCCATTTGGCCTATCCAAAATGAGCCTAAATTGCCCATTGCCTTTTAAAATCTCTTCAATTTAAAAGGGAATAAGCACATTTGTTTCTTACTGCTCTGCCTGGGATGCTTACACAGTTATTTTAGAAAACCTTTCTTTACTGATCCGTTTATACATGGTCTTCAGGATACGATATTATGATAAAAGTGCACCTTTGCCTATAAACTTATATTCTGTCTCTGTTATGCCACACCCATTACTGTATCTAAGCACCTACTATACACAATTTTCGTATGTATTATGTTATAGGCTCCCAACATGGATGTTCTAACCCCCAGAGGTGTCACCAACATGTCATGACCATCTTACCCTTCTTCTATTATATTAGAGAGGGTGTTGGGGGAGGGTGGTAGATCCTGGTATTGAAAACGCAGAGAACCATTGTATTATATGATAAAGTAACAAAAGACCTTCTTGCAACAGATGTATGCAAAGGGCCAGGATTAAAATAGCAGTAAGAACTTTAACTCTGACTCGAATGACTAAAATCTGAGACTTAATGCAATGTTAACATATGTCTTTTTGTGCCATAGTAATAATTTGATTGTATAGACGTGCCAGAGATTCTGGAGTCCGCTAGGGGCTTCACTTTTGCTATTGATCTTGCAGGAAAGGCACTCAAATACTACAGTTATGGGCAGCAGTATAAAACACTATGATATTGTTTATGTAGGTCCAAATAGAGAATATTTGAGTTTGAAACTCAATTTATAAACTACCAGTCAATGAAAGTGTTAGAAAATTATCTTTCAACAGGTGCAGGGGGAGGGAGAAGTCCTGCCCATCCTATAACTTTGCTAAATTCCTCTTCTGGGTCTAGTTGGCTGGTTATGCCCATACTGGGGGAAGTGCAGCTGGCTATTTATATATGCACTGTCCCTTGAGCGTGTTATGATGGACGACTGCCTTTCAGTGGCGTCTGAAAGGAAAATGATGATGTTGATTGATTTTAAATTTTCATCTTCAGATCGCATGTGCCAGTAATGCAATGCAGCTGGGACTTCTAAGAGCAGGCCATATTTGATTTTAATAGCAGCTAGTCCTTTGGATGGAATTGAGTGTTTGGGAGAGATGCAACACTACATAAGAACCTCCATTCAGCCCTCGTCTTAAGTTGCATTTTTAAATGGTGACAAGCATTAGTGTCCAGCTTTCTTCACACCCCAATGGGACACCTCTCACACATTGGCAAGAACGTCAGTTTTGATTTTGTCATCTTGTCTTTCTACTCTTCTTTCTGTCTACGTCTGTTTGATAGCACCCATCTCTGGTGTGTTACCACTCGCACTTCCTCTTTAGAGGTAAAAAACACACAAGCAAATACTGACCGTGAAATTGCTCATTTCACCTCTGTTGCTAGGGGGGTCTCTTTCTTTCTTTCTTTCTTTCTATATACACACACACACACACACACACACACTGCTATATCCACCCTTGGTTGAGGGGGAGAGGCAATTCATCATAAAATCCAAATAGCTAAATAAGTGCACAGTACTGGAAGACACTGTCTCTGTTTCTTGAGCCAAAGAGTATTACATTTAAGTGTTCATAAATGAATAAGGAGTACTGATCACTAATATTTGTGACTGTTTGACCGTGTGGCTGGTTGTTTGAAAAGTGTGAATTGGGAGTGTTTTGTTCCAGGTGGGCCTTGAGTGGTTGATTGGAGGGAAGGCTTTGAGCTGGGGTAACTGCTTCAAGCCAGCAGCCTTATAAAAAAAGCAGACAGTCGCGAACCAAATGAGCAGCAAACAGAGGGAGTTCACCTGAGGGGAGTTCCCACAGAGTGTTTTGCCTTTCAGGCTTCTGTGAGCAGTTAATACAACATCTGAAGAGGCTCTTGGAAGGAAGACAATGTAGATCGTGAACAATCCGCTGTTATGACCCACACAGAATGTGCCGTGTTTGTCTTTCTCCCAGAGGATAGAAGCAACTTTGTCTGTATGAAGTACAAACTAGTCTTCATACTGGAAGAGAAGGTTAAAGGACTACCTATCCAAGTATCAACCCTGCGTTGCATCAGAGAAAATGAAGACTTTCCGGATAGAAGACCGTGTTTGGTACTGCAGGCACAGCATGCTGAAGAATCAGGGAGTGCAGTGCAGAACGGGGAAGAAAATTGGCAACATGTGACTTCCACGAGGAGAACTCCTGTACCCTCAATGCAGATAGAGGTAAGAAACCATTTTCAGGCGCTCCGCACAGGTACTCTGGCAGAGAATGATTTGGAAGAGTTATCTGAGGGAAGAGATCAGAGGGAGACCCCATCAACCAGAAGGCATGGGAAGCATTGTCCTAGGGATGGGAGTTCCATGACCACCACTCCCAAGAGGGGGGAGGGCTTGGGAGCGCTCTCCTAAGGGGGAACGGAGTTGTTCATCTACCATCTAGACCAGGAAACTCAGTGTGCTGCTTGCCTGAAGCTAGAATTCAAGATGTGACTGAGTGTCTGCTGAGACCGATCAAGCCCTTGGACCGCTACCCCTTCCTGCTTCTCCATGTGGACACTAGTGATACTGCCAAGACTGACCTCGAGTGGGTCACTGCGACTACGTGGCTCAGGGAAGAAGAATAAAGGAGTTAGAGGCGCAAGTCGTGTTCTCGTCCTTCCTCCCTGTTGAAGAAAAAAGCCCAGGTAGGGACCATCAAATTGTGAAGGTAAATGCGTGGTTGTGCAGGTGGTGTCTGAGAAGGGGATTTGGATTCTTCAACCATTGGATGTTCTAGGAAGAAGGATTGCTAGGAAGAGAGAGAAGAGCCTCTTTGCAAGTAGGCTTGCTCACCTAATGAGGAGGGCTTTAAATTAGGTTTGCCATGGGATGGAGACCGAAGCCCTGAGGTAAGTGGGATACTGGGAGGAAACACAAGGAGAAGGGTGCAACAGGGGAGGCCTCCTGATCCCTGCTGAGAAAGTAGGGCAGTTGGCTAGTTAACTTAAGTGCCTATACATTAATTCAAGAAGCCTGGGAAACAAACAAAGAATTGAAGTCCTGGCACAGTCCAAGGAACTATGATGTGACTGGAATAACGGAGACTTGGTGGGGTAACTCACATGACTGGAGCACTGTCATGGATGGGTATAAACTGTTCAGGAAGGACAGGTGGGGAAGAAAAGGTAGAGGAGTTGCACTGTATGTAAGAGAGCAGTATGATTGCTCAGAGCTCCAGTATGAAACTGGAGAAAAGCCTGTTGGGAAACTTTGGGTTAAGTTTAGAGGCGAGAACAACAAGGGTGATGTCGTGGTGGGCATCTGCTATAGACCACCAGACCAGGAGGATGAGGTAGATGAGGCTTTCTTCGGACAACTAACGGAAGTTTCAAGATCATAGGCTCTGGTTCTTATGGGGGACTTCAGTCACCCTGACATCTGCTGGGAGAGCAATACAGCTATGCACAGACAATCCAGAAAGCTTTTGGAGAGTGTTGGGGACAACTTCCTGGTGCAAGTGCTGGAGGAACCAACTAGGGGCTGTGTTCCTCTTGACTTGCTGCTCACAAACAAGGAAGAATTGGTAAGGGAAGTAGAAGTAGGTGGCAACCTGGGCAGCAGTGACCATGAGATAGTTGAGTTCAGGATCCTGACAAAAGGAAGAAAGGAGAGCAGCAGAATACGGACCCTGAACTTCAGAAAAGCAGACTTTGACTCCCTCAGGGGACTGATGGGCAAGATCCCCTTGGAGGCTAATATGAGGGGGAGTCCAGGATTTTAAAGAAGCCTTATTGAGGGCACAGGAACAGACCATCCTGTTGTGCAGAAAGAATAGCAAATATGGCAGGGGACCAGGTTGGCTTAACAGGGAGATCCTCAGTGAGCTTGAACACAGAAAGGAAGCTTACAAGAAGTGGAAACTTGGGACAGATGACTAGGCAGGAGTATAAAAGGGGTGTAATCGAGCATGCAGGGGTGTAATTAGGAAGGCCTAAGCACAATTGGAGTTGCAGCTAGCAAGGGATGTGAAGGGTAACAAGAAGAGTTTCTACAGGTATGTTAGCACCAAGAAGGTCAAGGGAAGTGTGGGACCCTTATTGAACGGAGGAGGCAACCCAGTGACAGATGATGTGGAAAAAGCTGAAGTACTGAATGCTGCTTTTTTTTTTTTTCCCCTTGGCCTTCATAGACAAGATCAGCTCCCAGACTGCTGCACTGGGTAGCACAGTAGGGGGAGGAGGTGAGAAAACAGGTTAAGGACTATTTAGAAAAGCTGGACATGCACAAGTCCATGGGTCCAGATCTAATGCAGCCGAGGGTGCTGAGAGAATTGGCTGGTGTGATTGCAGAGCCATTGGCCATTATCCTTGAAAATTCGTGGCGATCAGGGGAGGTCCCAGACTATTGGAAAAAGGCAAATATAGTGCCCATCTTTAAAAAAGGGAAGAAGGAAAATCCATGGAACTACAGGCCAGTTCACCTCACCTCCAGTCCCTGGAAAAATCAGGGAGTAGGTCCTCAAGGAATCCATTTTGAAGCACTTGGAGAGGAAGGTGATCAGAACAGTCAACATGGATTCACCAAGGGCAAGTTATGCCTGACCAACCTGATTGCCTTCTATAATGAGATAACTGGCTCTGTGGATATGGAGGAAGCAGCGGACTTGATATATCTTGACTTTAGCAGAGCTTTTGATACAGTCCCCCACAGTAATCCTGCCAGCAAGTTAAAAAAGTGTAAGCGGGGGAATAGTCCCGCCATTGTGGGGAACTTTCCTCGTTTCTGCACTACCCTGGTGAAATGGGCTAACGGAAGGATCTGAGTCCTCATTCCCACCTCCTTTACCCAGAGGCCTCCCTGCCCTCAAGGACTCCCCTTGCCCTCTCCTGTCTGGCAGAGTCCTTGTAACCCCAAAAAGGCTGGGCCCAGGATTCCTGGGGGGCTCAACCCCCAACCTTGCTGTGGTCACCTAGGTCAGGGGCTAGGGTGTCCCCACTCCAGAGTATTCTCTCTGCACTTGATGCTTCCCTGACCCACTGATCATTGCATACAATCTAAAGCAAATGAAAATTATTTAATCAACAATTAACTTTTAAAATGAATAAGGAAAAATGGGAAAGGTTAAGAAAACACATCACCCCACTCTGTGGCAGGGAACATCACAAACAGTGCCTCTGCAATGTCAGGGCAGTTCAGTCTGTGCCTTTGTAGGTCCCAGGCCTCCTTCTCAGGCCCTGGCTGTGCAGCAGGGACGCTGTGGCTTGGATACTTGCTCTGGCCGTGGCCACACGCTTGCAGGCTCTGGGTGGCAGGACCCTTCTTCCCAGCATCGCCCCTGCCCTGTCGGGGTTTAGATCCCCCTGCAAGTCTGGCCTGCAGGGTCTCTTGGCTGAGGTGTCTCCCTGTGCTGGGCCCACTGCCCAGGGTCCCCTCTAGCTCTCCCCAGCTGCTCACTGCACCTGGCTCCGGACTGCTCCAGCCCCAGCTCCACCGCTCTGCCTCCGCTCCAGCTCCTCTGCCTCAGCATGGCTGCTGCTGCCCTGGCCCCTCTGGGTGCTGCAGCTTCTCCCCCCAGGGCAGGTCTGTCTCTCTGGGCTGCTGCCCTGGCCCCTCTGGATCTGGCTCAGCTCAGCTCTGGCCTCTACCCTCTTCTTAGCTTGGCCCCACTCTGTCTGACTCAGGCAGCTCCAGCTTACATGGAGGATGGGATCCGCCCTGGCCTCCTGACTCCTTGATTCGCCTACCCGCTCTGTCAATCAGGTTGACCTGGAGCATTAGCCTCTCCCCATTGCCCCTGGGGACTGTCAGTCTCAGGGCCCTCATTTCTCATCACCCCTTCCCCTTTTGGTACTGGGAGCTAGCAATCAAAATACCCCCACTGAATGTTAGTAAGGGGATAACAGTCCCTTTACAAAAGTATGGATTGGATGAATGAACTATAAGGTGGAGAGAGCTGGCTAGATCATCGGGTTCAATAGGTAGTGATCAATGGCTCGATGTCTAGTTGGCAGCCAGTATCAAGCACAGTGTCCCAGCAGTCGGTCCTCGGCATGGCTTTGTTCAACATCTTCATTAATGATCTGTACGATAGGATGGACTGCACCCTCAGCAAGTTAGTGGATGACACTAAACTGAGTGGAGAGGTTGATATGCTGGACGGTAGGGATAGGGTCCAGAGTGACCTAGACAAATTGGAGGATTGGGCCAAAAGAAATCTGATGACAACAAGGACAAGTGCAGAATCCTGCACTTAGGATTGAAGAATCCCATGCACTGCGACAGGCTCGGGACCGACTAGCTAAGCAGCAGTTCTGCAGAAAAGGACCTGGGGATTACAGTGGACGAGAAGCTTGATATGAGTCAACAGTGTGCCCTTGTTGCCAAAAACCCTATCTATCCTTACCCTTTACTAAAGCCTTCCCCTTCTCTAGGACCATAATGCGTTGTCAATACAAAACTCTGCAGCAAATTGAAATAGTAAAATGTAGGAGTGAGCAGCACAAAACACACTTAATTCAATATCTGCACCACTCCTTCCAGCACTACTGTAACGATTTTCATAATTTCATTCAATAAAAATATCTGTACTTGAAGATGCCACATGATGCAGCAGGACCAGGGGCAATGTGTGAACTGCCCATTGTGGGAAGCTAGCCCCCAGCCCCTCCCATTCTGTTTGAAGTCCCACCCCTTCTGCCCTCTCCCCTGCTAGACTAGCCCAGAGCACCTCCATCATGGCCTCTCAGTCCCAGGGGGGGAAGCATGGCCCCTCTACCTCCAGTGCTGGGCAGAAAGTGTGGCCCACCTGGCTCCAGCATCAGGCAGGCGATGTGGCCGTAGATGCCTCAAATCCCGCTCCAGCCTGAGCCCCATTGGAAGAGTGGGAACTGGGGGCAGAGCATAGGCAGGGCCCTACCAGGCTGTGTAGGGAGGCTCAGCCTCCCCTGGCCTGTGATGCCTGCAGCCCATGAGCAGGATCGTGGCAGGGAGCACAGAGGGTTTGAGTGTACAACCTGCTAAGAGCAAATTTGAAGAGTCCTAAAAATCAGCTATAATGTTTGCTGTCTCTTTGTGGTGAGATTCCATGGTCACATCAGCATTTTAAGTGGGCTTTGCTGTCTCAACCTACTGGGCTAAACTTTCCAAAGCAGCAATGTCCTATTGAAAAAACAATGGGACCAAATGCTCCAGTGACTTAGGAGCCTTTAGAAAATGTTACAAATACCTTTTTAATATCACTCGTGTTTTCTCGGCAGTTTTGGGGGTTTGCTTTATGGTAATGGCAAAAGTTGGGGAGGGAAGGAGTAGGTGTGGGTGTGGGTGTGGGGTGGGGAGGGGAGCAAGAGGGAATAGAATATACGGAGTCATCCTTGGTCCAAGTCCATTAAAATCAGTAGAATTAAATCAGGAGTGAATTTGGAATAAAATATATATTTCTCCTCTGTGGCTTTATTTGTTTTTTATTTGCTAATTATGGGGCAAATTAATTGTTGCACTGGCATAGGGTCAAAGGGGCTGCAGGGGTTGGTGTGGTGGAAGCAGCTGTCAGGGATACCCAAATTGTGCTCCTGCTGCAGTGGTCTCTGGGGGATCCACACTGGCCAGTCCCACGCTCAATATAACCCCCCAACCCCCATCCTGCTACCCTTATTTTCAGAGCTGCCAAAGAGGTAGTAGAGTTGACTCTGCACCTAGCATAAAGAGCTCCCAGAAGAAAGGGTATTTTCCCCCAGAGATGACTTACACCTGCCCCTTTATGCTAACTTAGCAAGTGAAGAGAGGCAATGGCACAATGAGAATTGGACCCTAAGGGTCCAATTTTTCAGAAGTCCTGTGCACCCATAACTGCAGTGGATGCTCAGCGCCTCTGAAAATCAGGCTCTAAATAAATATGTTGCAACATCAACACATCCATCATGTGCATTTTAAAAACACTTCAAAATTAAATGAAAAAAAAAATATATGCCAGACACTATATGCATCATCTTCATTATACATTATGAGAAATAACCCTTCTTGTAGATGCAACATCTGCTACTTACTCCACTCTTTGTAGTTGCTGTGAATGTAACTTTGCTTTTACTATGAATGTGACAATTGCTTGTTTTAAACATAACCACAGAAGCTAGCAAAGAAGATGTTAGAAAATCTCATTCACAAATTATTTTCTATCTGCAAGTATTGACCACCACCCAGAATCATTTTTATTTACTCGGCCTCACACATCACATAATCTAGAAAGAATGGAAAAACCATTAAAAATCAAGTAGTATTGCAGAATGAATAATTGATAGATATTTTCAGTTAAATATTTATTTCATTAAATGTAGTCCGTAGAAAAAAACAATGGGTTCTTTCCTGCCCAAAATGTGACTTCTGTGGTTTTGGCTTATTGAGGCTTTACCTACATGGTTCTTTTTAGAACCTCACCCTAATTCAGAAGCTAAAAGATTCTAATCAGTGCTTCTGCAGCGCTCTGGCTCAAGGCTTTGGCAGTACTCCAGAACTCTTCATCTATCACAGAGCAAAACTTATACCTACCCATATGGCTCATTTGGAAAATGGCCTACAATGACAAGTGCGGAAGCAGTCAATGGTGCTTACTTAGGTTAGGGTGAACACTGCTTTGAGAGGGAGGGCTCTCAAAGTAGATTTATACCTCCCACCTGATCACTCATTTTAAAAGCAGCACTTCAGTTACACCTAATTTCTGCGTAGAGACATTTACATATTAGATCACGAACGCTCTAAACTTTGTTTTGTTTTCCTTAAGTCAGTTTTGCCCTCACAAATGCTTGTGTAATTCCCAACTCAGTCCACGGGGGCTGCACATACATATATAAGAATAAAATTTGACCCTGTCTGTAAACTAGTAAGATCACATGCAAAGCATTGTTAGAATTGCTTACACAAAGGAGGGACTGACTGGAGAAGAGATGTCGATTGCAATCCATCTAACCTCACAGTTGCACAGAACCTATATGCAGATATTAGCAACCTTAGGGTATTCTGTGATTGATGATCTATTATGATCCCTAGGACACTTCTCCCTACTGTGTATGTTTAAATTGAAGCTTTGCTTTGCCTGTGCATAGGCCCTTTTTAGTTAAGAACTACAATGTGCTGCAGAGCCTGGGGAATTGAAAACCTCAGTGTCATACAAACATAGTTACTGTAGCTTGAGTGCTAACAACCTTATTATTAATCTTGCCCGAGTGTTTCCATTCCAACACCCCTCTTTCAGGTATTTAATGGCTGTATCATAATGCAGATTAAAGGTGCACAGACAATGTTAACTCTGGTCTTTCTTAACTTTTCAGGGCCTGACTTTGCATCCTTAATAATGTTTTTTTAATGTAATTTTTGTGTGTAATTTTCTACATATTTAAAAAATTAAACTCAAAAATGGAAGTTCTTTCTTGTGGCATTATATAATGACACCCCCGTGGACCATTAGCAGGTTGGAACTTTTAGATCTACTGCAGAGACCTCTGCCGCTTGAGCTAACAGAATAGCTGATAGCAGTACTAGGTTGTTATCCTCTATGTGGACTAGCAGTAGAGGGGATGGGACACTTTGCCAGTGGGTTTCAAAGATATTTGCTAACAGCAAAGACATGGTAAGACTCAGGGATCGCGGGTGCTATTGCAGACTCCGGAGGACTGTGTGCTATAGTGGGCACTGACACTTCTGCTCATTGCCCCCTAGCTTGACCCCTTCTGTCCCATCACCTCCATGAATCCTCCTGCCCTTGTCTCTGTCCAGTTCTCTGTATCCCAGTTTCATTCTCCTCATCTAATCAGTGCTAGTCTCCCACTTCTGAGAGGCTTCTGGTCCCAGTCCCAGGCTCCCCCTTTTCCCACTCCCAATTTCCTTGCCCATCCAGTCCCAGTTTTCTCTCCTCCTCCCCAGTATGTCTCTGTGTTCCTCCAGTACTCCCCTGCTCATGTTCCCCATGCCTCCATAGGAGCCAATGCTCCCTGTCCCAATCTTCCTCCTCAGGCTTCTCATCCATTCTCAGTGTCCTCGCCTCCTCTGGCTCCTTGTCCCAGTTGCTTTGCCCAGCCAGTCACACCCTAACTTCTTGGCAGATCTTTCTCACCAGCATCCTTATCCCTTCTCATCCCTACGGGTTCTCAGGCTCCTTGCCCAGCCAGTCCCAGTCTCCACCCTCAGGCTCCGTGTCCCAATCTACTCCCTGGCCCTCACTCACAATGCCCTGTGTCTGGATCTTGTCCCCTCTGCATTAGAATAGACTATTTCTTCCACTATGTTGCCTGGGTGCCAATAGAGTAGGGGGTGGGGCTCACTGAGAGAACAGGAGAGACCACTTCCCTATTTTCAGTGCCAATGCGTGGACACAGCCTAGCCAGGAGCAGCCATAGCTAAAAGCCTAGCCTAGCTTTGCCCCTGGACTGGAACATGCTTCATTGTTCTGTGGGGCTGGCACATGTGTAGTCTGGTCAGCACAAGGAGCATGCTCAGTGAGGATGAATCTTTCAAGACTTTTAGCTGTTAAGCTATAGAAAATTTCAACTGAACATGTGCAAATGTGACTTTCAGAAATATAACGGCCAAATTTGGACGGATTTTCACAGTGATGACAAAAAGCGCATCCCTGACACAAAGGCCACCTCCTTGCCAAATTTAAAGTCCCTATTCCAAAGCATAGGGTCCTTTCCAATGAAAAGATCACTAGAATATTTTTAACACTGAAAAATAATTTTATTTTCCTTAGTCTCGTTCTTGGAAATGGCTTTTTTGGATGAAGTTTTCCACAACAATTGAGCTGGAGGCAGACACCTGGCATGGAAAATTTCAGCCAAAGTGGTTTAAGTTTGGCAAAGTTATAAGTGACTCAAATTGGGGTCTTATAATGGGAAGTGTTGGGGCAACATTAATAATAGGTGGTGCTACCAGCCCCACTTATAATTTTGTTTATTGTTTTTTATTTTCCATTCTAAATATATTTACTTCCCTTCTTATTCTCTGATGTCCACACCCTTCATCTGTGTGTCCTGTTCCACCACCAAGCAGGCCTCTGTTCAAGCTTTCCTGTGGTTTGGGGTAGACAAGGACCCAAATCACTAGCTGCTGTCTCCTTCCCAGTTGCCTTCGTTCAGGAAATACTTTCAGGCTTAGGATTTCAGCCAAGAGTGGGATGTTCATCTGGCAGTGGCTTCTTCCTCTCTTATGACATGTGCTTATGGTGGGTTTCTGCATGCTGGCTCTGTTTTCAGGGCTTGCAGGCCTGCTCTCCCTCTGCATACAAGCCATGACCATGAAGGATCAGAGGTGCTCCCTCATTCCGTCCTGAGGCAGGGATGTGTAGTGAAAGAAACAGGGTCCTGATGTTCCATATGCCTTTCTGGGCCAAACTCTATTTGCTCTTACAGCAGTATAAATCCAGAATGACTATTTACATCAATTCAAATTCTACTGGTACAGAAAAGATGCTTAAAGTGCCAGCATACCATCTTGACCGAATTTTAGCTCTGCATAAACAAGTGCTGTGGTCACAATCTGAGTCAACATTTGTGGACAGATGCCAGTTCTTTCCTGCCCTACATGTAGACAAAACCTGAGGAATCTCAGTTATAACCATTTTGGCAAATGGTGAATTTTTATAGCAACCTGTGGAACTGAAAAATAATCTTGCAGTGCTGTTTCTTCACTGATCCATTCTCCTTTATGATGTCTGTTGTTGCATTCCAGATCAAGATAGAGAAGGAGTTCAGTAGTCTGTACAAGAGAATGTTTGAACCACTCCACGTACCTCCAGAACTATTCCAGAGATTAACTGGACAATTCTGCAACATTCAGACATTAAAAACAGGTCAAGCATATGCTGCAGAGGACAAAACATCAGTTGATGATCGACTAAGTATCCTGCTAAAGGGGAAGTATGTGATGCATAAAGTTTGGGAACGTCTTGTGTATTGCATGATGGTAGAATGAAAAACAAATTCAAAGGAAGGTCATTTTAAAAATAATTGTTCACAATATACAGTAAAGGCTGTGTTATCCTGCCCCGTACCAACCAGAAAGTGCTAAACCGACATTTCTAATCTTCATAGAAAGTCCAGTTTATAGTCCAGTTGGCGAGGGGCTGGCAGGCTCCCTACCTGGCTCTGCGTGATTCCCTGGAAGCAGCGACATGGGGAGGAATGGCCATGAGGGATTCAGACTGTGGAGAGGAGTGGGGTTGGGGCATGGGAGGGAGTGCAGGGTGCAGGCTCTGGGAGAGAGTTTGGGTGCAGGAGGGGGCTCGGGGCAGGAGGTTGGGGCACAGGAGGGGTTTAGGGGTGCTGGATCCAGGGGGGTGCTTACCTCAGGTGGCTCCCCGCAAGCGGCGACCTTTCCCTGCTGCTCCTAGGCAGAAGCACGGCTAGGTGGCTGTGCACGCCTGCAGGCGCCACCCCTGCAGCTCCCATTAGCCAATGGGAGCTGCAAAGCCAGCTGATTGGAGATGCGCTGATTCATAACTTCCCTTGATCAGACTTTGTTCATGAAGCTGCTGTGGCATTCTAGCTAGAGTTTAAAGCTGATATTCCCTTCTAAGTTGTGGAACCACATCTATCCTCTGTCCCTAGGGGTGCTAGTAGCACCCTATGTCACTTTGTGGGTGGATCAAACCCAAGGTATTCAGAGACATCTGATAGATGTAGTATTCTGCCTACTGGGTGCTGCCTTCTGGGTAGACCTGAGCAATTTTTTTTGGCTGAAACTCTTTTTCAGTGAAATATGCAGATTCGACAACACTGGAATGCTTAGTGAATTTGTGTAGGCTTTGCTGAATTGTTGGAGTGGAAATAAACCCTAATACATAAATAAATAAAATACCCAAATCTTTTCATTGTGACATTTTTCTCAACAGTGTTTCAGTTTTTCACTTCAGAACAACTTTATTTCGAAATTTCTTTTGGGGATTTTTCCTCTCTTTAATTTTGATGAAAAAAATATGAAAAGCTTTTTAAAATGGTTGACACTGAGAAAAAATATTCACCAAAAATGTCCAAAAAGTTGTTTTTCGTTTGACCCACAACAGGGTGGCGTATTTGTTTTTGTTTTGGAATTGCTAGCAGACCAAAAAAATCCACTATTCACACCGCTCTGCTTCTAGGTTTTTATTCTAGACATATAGCCCTGAAAGTGGTACTTCTGGGGATTATATCAGTATATCAGGCAACTTAAATTGGCTGATGCTGTGATATTATTACAAATAGCACCACCTTTTGAAGGATATACTACTATCTCAAACTCTGTAGCCTGTTTTAGGGTGTGATACTGCTCCCTTTAGAATCAATGAGAGTTTTGACAAAACTTAAGTTTATTTGGCTGACAACTAGGTCAGATGCTTGGTGGAAATTCCATGAAACATGAATGTTTCAGTGTCCTCTCTGAGTTCTGTATTATCATTGTCAATAATCATATTCAAATTTAGATTGTTATTCTACCTTATGGTTTTTAAATGTTTTAACAAATATTTTTATCATCAGAATGAAGGTCTCCTATCGAGGGCATTTTCTGCATAATATTTACCCCTGTGCCTTTATAGATTCTCCTGAATTTCGATCAACTCAGATGAACCGGGGTGAGAAATTCCAGGTATGTTTCTATTTGACTGTCACTGGATATGAACTTAATGAGCAGTGAATTTATTGACTTACACAGTTTTGCTAAGTTTTTTTTTTTATATTTAATGTTGGGCCTTTTAAAAGATACTCCTGACTAGTAGTTCATTTCAAAATGATATTAGTTTTTTCACTGACAAACCTCAGTATTGACTTATTCTATGCTGCTTTTTCCCCCTCCAGTTCATATATTTTAATTCTATTTAATAGGATCTGCACTCCCTATGCAGGACATATAAATTAGAAGGAGGTTTGGAATTGCCAACAAAATGCTGACTGAAATAAATGTTGAGTTAAAAAGATGCCATCGAACTGAAATCTAGCACGTTTTTTAAAAAAGTGAATTTCAGGTACTACAGCTGCCTCTGGTTCCCCTGGTTTACAATCACACTTTTTTATATTTTTAATTTTCCCTCCTTTTTACTATTTCTGTATGTGTCACGCTCACAATTAAGGCTGTGATCCTGCAAACATGCACATACTTCATTCTAAGCACCTGAGTAGTCCCTGTAGGTGGGTCTCTGCAGGATCTGGGTTTACCTGACTCTGCTGGGAAAGTATGAAACTGGCTGTATGCAACATGTTGTCAAATGCACAAAGACAACAAACGGAAAAAATATTTTTCCCCTTTTAAACTGTTTTAGTTACAGTAATCTTGGGCGTTAATGGTATCTGCTTTAAAAAAAAACTATTACAAGTATGAAGTTGGTGTCCCTTTAAATGTGTTCAGTGAAAAAAAAGCTAATGTGTGCATATATTACAGTTGTCATTCAGCAGTAATTACTTATATTTGAGTCACTTTATGCCTTTATTTCCTTTTTGTGTTCCCAAAAATGTAAAACTAATTTATTATATGAGATGTTGTCTTTAAGGAGCAGGCCTCCTTTTTGAACACATGCACACAAAAATCATCCCTATGATTAAGGGCAAAACTTAGTCTATATTCAGACAAAACTCCCAGTGACTTCAACAGGAGCATCACCAGAGATGAAAGTGGGCCAGTACGGCGTACCAGTAAGAAGTGGCTGCCAGTACCGGCCCATACACAGCCGACAGCGCTTTAATGTTGCTGCCCCTTTAATGTCACTGCCTTGGGGCTGCCGACGAGGAGGGGAGGGGGGGCCAAAAGGGGCAGCTGTCCCAAGGCCTGGTGATTTAAAAGGCCCGGGGCTCCTGGCCACCGCTACCGCAGCAGTGGCCGGAGCTCCAGGCCCTTTAAATGGCCGCCAGAGCTCCAAGTGGCATGGAAGGGCTGGCTGGGGGAGGCTGACCCCCAGCCCCGCCCCTTCTGCCCAAGGCCCCGCCCCTTCCGGGCCCCCTGTGCCCCCTGTGTCTTTTATATTACTTTCATCCCTGAGCATCACATAAGTGAGGCCTGCAGGCGTTGACACCTAGTTTAATATGCCATAGGGTACCACACTGGACTCAGAGAGTGATTTCAGGGGTTCTCATTTTTAGGTTTAGCCAATCTGATACTATAACATAGAGCAACACTATTATTTGTATTATTGTATCATCTAGGAGCCCTAGTCATGGATCAGGAGCTCATTGTACTAGGCGCTGTACAAATGCAGAACACAAAGACAGTCCCTGCCCCAAAGAGTTTACAATCTGATCTCATTACATTGGTGTGAATCCAGAGTAATGCCAACAGAGATTAACGTGACTGACAGTTGATGGCTTTGCCCTCTGAAGGAAAATGGTGTGACTATAACAGGGGTCTCAAACACGCAGCCCGACAAGCTCCCCCCCCCCGGATTTATTTCCTGTGGCCTCCAAGCTCCCCTCATCCGCTGCACCCCTCCCCCCAGTGTGCTGCGTCCCCGCTCCTCTGCCTACCTCCAGGTGCTTCCTGCCGCCAAACAGCTGTTTGGCGGTGCTTAACGCTTTCCAGGAGTGGGGAGGAGCGGGGAGCCACGCGCTCAGGGGAGGAGGCAGAGAAGAGACGGAGCTGGGGCAGGGATTTGGGGAAGAGGTTAGAATAGGGGTCGGGAAGGGATGGGAAGAGGCGGGGTAGGGGGTGGGCCTCATGGAAGGGGTAGAGTGGGGGCGGGGCCGGGGAACCGGGGCTTTTGTACCTTTATATGAAAAAAGGTGTCAGTGATGCGACCCTTGGGCCAATGTACTAGTCCTCATGTGGCCCTCGTGGTGATTTGAGTTTGAGATTCCTGGGCTATAACATCTCTTAGGACTTGATCCTACTGCTTGATCTGATTCCCATTACAGTCAATGGAAAGACACTCATTAACTTCAGTTGGAGGTGGGTCAAGCCCTTCCTGCCATGTTATAGAACAGTGCTGTTGTCTCAGAAATTCCCTGTCTTTCTATCTGCATGCTTTACGCAGTGATCATGGTTTCTAAGGGTCTTGTCTACATGGTGAAATTTCCCAGAACTACTATACCAGTATAATTGTACCACTATAGTTTTACAGATATAACTCCCCATGCAGACACTCTTGTGCATAATAACACTTTTTTCTCAGGCTTTTTTTTCAGTTTAGTTTATGTTGCTTTAGAAGCTCTGGAAGATGAACAGATGGCTGAAAGTATTATACACTGGTGTGCAGCAGATAAAATATTAAGGAGGGAAGGTTTTCTACCCAAAATACTATAATCAGTACCAGATGTTTTGCTAGTTCCTTAACATGTTGTTATTCCTATCTATGACTGTGCAATAGTTACTGGACTGTGACTCTCATCATGCCAGGAAGGGAGGCAGGGTTGGTGTGGCATCTAAGTCAGTGACTGAGATAATATGTTCCAGTTAAGAACTCAGCATAAGGCCAAGGAGACATGGTTGTGAAGATATATTCACTAAAGGAATCCTGTACACTTGCAGTCCTCTTCATGCAATCTCTCCTTTAGAAGATGATTAGACATTGATTAATGCTCTATTGAAGGGAAATAGTTTAGCATCAAATTTCACCTACCTTAAAATTATTATAATCTTGTATGGTCTGGCCTTCACTTTCTAAGTTTTTGTTTTGTTTTTAATCTCAGCACTCTGACCTTAAATAAAAAAATCTCATCAGGAATGTTCATGCAGGACTTATATTTAAATGATCTATAGAACCTTTTGTGCTCCATCCGTTGGCTGTGCTGATGAACAAATACTCTTCCCAAACCTGTACTTTTAAGAATTATTACAAAAAACGGAGACTAAAATATATCAACCTTCCTGGACACTCAATTACAGACCTAAAAGTCGCAATTCTTTAACAAAAAAACTTCAAAAACAGACTCCAACGAGAAACTGCAGAACTGGGATTAATTTACAAACTGGACACCATTAAATTAGGCTTGAATAAAGACTGGGAGTGGATGGGTCATTACCCAAACTAAAACTATTTCCCCATGCTAATTTTTCCCCTAGTGTTACTCACACCTTCTTGTCAACTATTTGAAATGGGCCATCCTGATTATCACTACAAAAGTTTTTTTTTCTCCTGCTGATAATAGCCCACCTTAATTGATTTGTCTCGTTAGAGTTGGTATGGCAACCCCCATCTTTTCATGTTCTCTAAAACCCACTTAATCAGATGCATGGAGTGGAAAATGCGGTAGGAAGATAAACCCACTTAATCAGATGCATGGAGTGGAAAATACAGTATTTTCCACTCCATGCATCTGATGAAGTGGGTTTTAGCCCACGAAAGCTTATGCCCAAATAAATTTGTTAGTCTCTATGGTGCCACAAGTACTCCTCATTCTTTTCACTTAAAATCTGTGTCTAGTATGTGACAGTGTTCCCTCACCTTCTGAGACTTATATCTCTTTAATTTATTTTAAGGAGAAAAAAAAGGCTACAAGTAATTTAGAAAAGAAGTAACCATATGATTCCTACTTTTAATTGTTTACTTGTTTTAGTAAAATAAGTGATTGAAATATGGCTACAGCAGTACTGAACTGTGATAAAGTGGTTTTTGTGTGCCACTGCCCTCTTCTGGCTAGAATGCGAGACCTACTCAAGTGTTTATAAGTTTGTAATTGTCTTCCTGAAAAGGGGGTGTAAACCTCTCTGTAATTTCCATAGCAATATTACTGATGAATAATTGATTTGATTGTTTAGCACAAGTGTCGAAGGCTTGCCTTTATGAAAAGGTCATGAATTCTGTTGTAGCTGATGACAGGGCAAATCAAGCTGTAACAATTTGTATGAGTTTTCAAAACATTAAAATATCACTCATAATATCTTTTTCATATACCAACTGTTCCAACATGTAGTAACTATGAGTAACTTTACTTACATACGTAGTCTTAGAACATCAGTGGGACTGTTCACATGAGTAAAGAGAGATTTTTCCACACTATCCTTCCAAAAATCTTTCTAGGACAAATTTAGCTCTCACGTAATTAGATGGGAATTGCATTAAGGTCACTGGATTTAATTTGATTGTTTTATGTCCAATGAATTTCAATGGAATTAAAAGGTGCATTCCTTATATTTTATTCCTAAATATATCTCTAGATTACAAATGCTGATCTTAACTGTACTTATGGAGACAACTCTATTTGGCGAGGGAAGGATTTTCATGGCATACACTTCCGCCAGTCCATTAAACAAATGAAAAATGAAAAAAAATCTTAGCTGAAAACATTTACTGCACTTACAAATAATGGAATTTTTAAAAATACAATAAGAAGCATTTTGGGTGCCATTAGATTTGTAGCTGGTATGTATCTTATGGGATATACACAGGTTGAGTCATGACTGCACTAGTTATTTTTACTGCATCTCCAAATTCAAATCTGGTGTGACCTGTTTTTCAAACATTAAAGTGGTGTTAATTCTGTACATATGTTTTCTTAGGTCACCATTACTGCAGATGACAACTGTAAGTTTCTGTGCTGGTCCAGGGAACGATTGACTTACTTTCTGGAATCTGAACCATTCCTTTATGAAATATTTAGGTATCTTATCGGTAAAGATATTACAAACAAACTCTACTCATTGAATGATCCAACACTAAACGATAAGGTGAGTTTTTAGGGAGAGTTCCCCTCCCTATGCTATATTGTTAGATGCTATAAAGACAGGTTAATTTAATCCTCTTAATCTAGCTCATATATTCCATTAAATTCACACACACACACACACACCCAAAGACGGAATTGTTCTTTGTGTATCAAAAATGTCCTTGATGCAGAATATTTGGGTTTTTTGGATGGTAAAGGTGCTGATCAATGTCAGGTCAGTGCTCAAGAGAAAAGAGGCGTGGTTAAGGCCCATGTCTGCACTACAAACTTTCACCGACGCAAGTTACATTGGCATAAAGCTGATGCAGTTAGTATATCGCTTACATGCATGCTTGGCTCTTTGCAGTGATACTGTGCATACTCATCAGGAGTGCTTGTGTTGATGCACAGTGTGGTGCACCATGAGTAGGGATCCCAGTGTGCAACCCCTTACCGTCCAATGCACTGTCTTTTGGGAAGTTTTGGCAATGCATGGTGGGTAAGAAATAAGTCATCAGGGTGACTGGGCGCAAGGGGTCAACTTCCCAGAATGCAACTGTCTCCATCCCAGAATGTCATCTAGATCCCATAATTTTCAAGTCATATTTAAAAATCTCACAAAACTGTACAGCCCTCCTCTCTGTCCACCATCTCTGACAGAAGCATGGAGCCTACACAGCTCTGCACTATTGTCATAAACGTTGCAAGCACAGGACGCACGATCCTCTGGTACTTGCAGAGCTGTAAGAAGAACCCACTGATTTGCGGGGAATAGGACTATTTCTTGGAGGACAGATAGCTGTGGGCCATAGCGAGAGTCAGTTCAAGGTGGTTAGTGTTATTCATGGAGCAGCTGCAGATGGTGGAGCACCACTTCTGGGCCCAAGAAACAAGCACTGTCTGGTGGGAATCGCATCGTAATGGAGGCTTGGAATGACGGGCCGCCGGGCGGTGGCTGCAGAACTTTCGGATGCGCAAGGCCACATTCCTGGATCTGTGTGCCGAGCTCACCCCAGCCCTCTAGTACAGGGACACGAGGATGAGAGCTGCCTTTACAGTGGAGAAGCGAGTGCCAATAGTACTTTGGAAACTTTCAATGCCATATTGGTGCCATCCAGTGGGAAATCATTTTGGAGTTGGAAAATCCACTGTGGCGACTTTTGTCATGCAAGTATGGAGAACCATTAATCATGTCCTGCTATGCAGGACTGTGACTCTGGTGTGCAGGACATAATGGATGGCCTTGCAGCAATGGGGTTCCCAAACTTCTGTGGAGCAATAGACAGCACCCATATCCCTATTTTGGCACCAGATCACATTGGCACAGAATACATCAACAAACAGGGCTACTTTTCAATGGTTATGCAAGCATTGGTCGAACACCAGGGTCAGTGCTGGCTGGTCAGGGAAGGTGCATAACGCTCTCATCTTTAAGAACACAGGACTGTTCAGAAAGCTACAAGCTGGGACTTCCTTTCCCAAGTGGCAGATTACACTGGTGGTGTTGAAATGACCCTTGCGCCCCTGGCTCATGAAGCCAGCCACCAGCCACCTTGACAGCACCAAGGAAAGATTTAACTACCGGCTCATCAGGTGCAGAGTGACAGTTGAATGTGTTTTTGGTAGATTGAAGGGATGCTGGCAGTGTTTGCTCACAAGATTGGATCTCAATGGGAAAAAAAGTCCCAGTGGTCACAGGCTGCCTGCTATGTCCTGCATCATACCTGTGAAGCAGAGGGGGGAAAAGCTGCCACCCCGGGGTGGAGGACAGAGGTGGAATGGCTGTCTGCTGAGTTTGAACAGGCAGACACAAGGGCTATTAGAAGAGCTCAACATGGAGCTATACAGTTCAGGGAGGCTTTGGAAGAGCACTTCAACAGTGAGCCACAGGAATGCATTGTGGTGTACTGTGCTCAACCTGGCCTTGCTGTTTTGGGCCTGTTAGGAATTGTGTGGTGTTGGTTCACACCTATGAATATAACACTATCAGTGCACCTATTCATTGTGTGATGCTTGCTGCACTTATTACACTCTGTTAGTGATCCTATGAGTTGTGTCACACTGTACAGTAACAAGTAAGCGGGTGCTATCAGAACTGCTAGGCACTCTACAGCATATGTTGTGAGCTAATAAAGACGAATTATTTTCCAAATAATAGAATTTTATTCATCAACAAAACTAGCGCAAAGAAAAATCTGTTCAATTTAAAAGGGAATACATTAAAACCTTAATAAATGAATGGAACAGAACTTAACCAAGGGAAAGAAAATTAATGTCCATTTTACTTACGCATGCTAACCTGTGAAAGCCACGGTTGCTGTATGTGAAGCTGTAGTTGTCTTAATGTCCCCTGGGATGCAGTGGTAGGGGTAGGGATGTAGCCCTGATGCCACGTGGAATGTTGGGGATAGAGGGGGAAGGGAGGTGCTGCAGTGGAGTTCTGCATGCACAGCGAAGGGAGGCAACACTATGATTGTTAAACCTGTAGGTCCACAAGAGTCTGC
Organism: Chelydra serpentina; assembly: GCA_037349315.1. NCBI lineage: Eukaryota > Metazoa > Chordata > Testudines > Chelydridae > Chelydra > Chelydra serpentina. Next base: position 56,518,733 of record JBAIAC010000010.1, read on the forward strand.
AGCATCTGTGTTTGCTGCCGGAGAAGCCCCATTATGTCCTGGTGCATCTCCCTCTCCTTTTCCTCATGGGCCCCTTCTGCCTGAGGCCCCGCACCCCCCACTAGAGCCCAGAGGCCCCCCTCCCCCCCACCACAGCCGCTGGCCCCCACCGTGGGCTAGTGCTCCCAGCCTGGAGCCCCCCGCAGCATCCCCCCAGCTCCAGAGCAGGCAGTGTGGACACAGCTCCCCCTCCCAACCTGGGAGCACCAGGAAGGCAGGCGGCACAGCCCCAGCCTCCCCAGCCCCGGAGTTCACATAGGTAACATCGTGTCTATACAAGAAAAGCTTATGGCCAGGATTTTCCAAAGGGCTCCAGCAGCAGGGCTCTGGCAGCAATTTAAAGGGCCTGGGGCTCCAGCCACTGCTGGGACCCCCCCCAGGCCCTTTAAATTGCCACCTGGGGAAGCCGGTCTGCCCCGGTATGGTGCACTGGCTCTTGCCGGTATGCCATACCGGAGCGTACTGGCTTACTTTCACCTCTGGCTGCAGTATGCACAGTATCCTACTCCGAACAGAATTCAGCTCAAATTCCTGTTTCCATGCTCTGAAGAGTGCACAAGAGAAAATGGGTTAGCCTGAGGGAACTTCACATGCAAAGGAGGCGCTTATCTGTGTTCTCTTCTTAGGCCACGTTTCAGAAAGGCAAAAATCACTTGCTGGCTGTGCAGCACCATCCTCATTATTGGAATAGAGTTCCCCTGTGTGTTCCCTGTCCTGTTCCTCACTTTTTTTACCCTGCTCTGTTATGCTCAAAACACCAAACCTGTCCTTACAGGATCAGGCCTGTGTCTTATATTCTAGGTGACTTTTAGCAGCAGAGTTTGTATTCATTCATTTATTGGCCAGGTATAATGTAGCAGGGGACAGTATAGGCATTGCTACATTGGTAAAAAAAAACAAATACTACAATGTTGTGTCTCAAATGATTCTTGCAGATCTGTCTGGAGGCAGAGAAGAAACCCAGTAGATTTACTGATGCTGAATTCCAGGGACGCTTTTGGAGTGAAATTTGTTGTATAGTATGAGCAGCAATTAATTCATTTTGGACTATTTTCCACTAAGTTCACAATTTTATTATAGCAGCTATAATATGACCTAGTTAGGAGATTTTTGATGAACAACCTGATGAGAAAGAATTTTGGGTTGATAAATCAGAGTGGATTAAAATAATGAGGCCAGAGCTGAAGTGACTAATTGAGGCTGCTGCTAAACCTACAAGAAGTTGGGAGTTGTATAAGCGATGCAGAAGAAGTCTAATATTACTAAAGTAAATGTTTATCAAAACTCTGAAGCCACTACATAAACAATAAGAACCATAAGCACAACATAGCTTCTCTATCCAAACAATGCAAAGCCATGTAGCCATGTAAGGAGATATAATGAAAGTAACACAAGGTTACGTATATATTTGTCCTCACATAATACCTGAATCTACAGTATAAATGAAAATCCATGAAGACCTGTCTCCAAAAAGTCTAACGGTTGAAGTCAGAGATGGTAAAGTCCCTGTAGTCACTTAGTCCAGCCTCTTCCCAATTAAAAGATATACACAAGCTTTTTTCATATAGCTAGGGCCCTACCAAATTCATAGTCCATTTCAGTTAATTTCATGGTCATAGGACTTTAAACCCCATACATTTCATGATTTTGGCTATTTACATTTGACATGTCACTGTGTTGTAATTGTAGGGGTCCTGCCCCAAAAAGGAGTTGGGGGAGGGGGTGGCAGTACTGCTATCTTTACTTCTGCGCTACTGCTGGCAGCGGCGTTGCCTTCAGAGCTGGGCAGCTAGAGAACGGCGGCTACTGGCTGGGAGCTCAGCTCTGAAGGCAGAGCTGCCACCACCAGCAGCACAGACGTAAGGATGGCCTGGTATGGTACTGCCACCCTTACATCTGCGCTGCTGCTGGCAGGACACTGCCTTCAGCGCTGGGTGCCCGGCTAACAGCCGCTGCTCTCCAGCTGCCCAGATTTGAAGGCAGCGCAGAAGTAAGGGTGGCGATACCACGAACCCTCTAAAATAACTTTGTGACCCTTCTGCAACTCCCCTTTGGGACAGGACCCCAATCTCAGAAACGCTGGTCTCCCCCATGAAATCTGTATAGTATAGGGTAAAAGCACACAGAAGACCAGAGTTCATGGTGGCAGACCAGATTTCACAATCTGTGACGCGTTTTTCATGGCCGTGAATTTGGTAGGCCCTACATACAGCGGAACACTATACATTGTATTTCTGCTGTATCTTTCTATCAGTGGTGATTGTTGGTTTCTTTAGAATAAATAAATGAAAAATCTAAAGAAATAACTAATCTTAATTTTGTTTGTTATGGAAAAAACAAGATTCAATATGATATATGGCTAAGGGCAAAGAACAGTGTATTTATATAGCTTCCATAGTGCACTAGGTACTTTAAAGACAAGGTTCCTGCCCTGAAGAGTTTATAGTGTAAATAGAAAAAGAATGTACAAATGAAATACAAAGGGTGCAACAAAAAGCCATGTGATCCATCAGCGGAGAAGGCTAGCTAGCTCCATGATCTTTTTTAAAGAGGTTGGGGTTCTTTTGGGGGGTGCGGGATTTCTAATATCTCTTTTTAGTACTTTGCTGAGGGGAAGATTGGGGTAAATTTGGAAAAAATGTGCTTTAAGGAGGGCCTTGGTAAAGGGCGAAGGGCAGGATGGACTGGGTTAGGAAAGAGGTACATAGGTGCTGGAACTAAGGGTGCTGTTGCACCACCTGACTTGAAGTGGTTTCCATCATAGGCAGGGTTTATGATTTGGTTCAATGGCTCTCAGCCCCTCCACTATACAAATTGTTCCTTCACCCCTGCCAGGGTAGGTGTTTACCACCTGTCTTTGGGAGGGGGTGGAGCTTAGCACGCACCCTTCTCGTTGGCATCTCCCAGTGGCTAGCTTAGGTGACTCTCCACCTAGAGTGCTGGCTTTCTTAGGCACCCGTCTTTCCCCATTCATTCCACAGGGAGCCTAAGCGCCTAACTCAGGCGTTGGGGAGTGCACTGTTGTTCCTGGATTTTCTAGGCGCCATGACACTCAGCCTTGCAACAGCTAAGTCCCATTTGCGGATCCTATCCTGTGAATTTAGTTGGTGATTTCAGTCCTTTTCTTAACCAACAGGTGTCCACATCACTAACATCTCACCCTCACAGCAGTAAAAGCAGTGGTTTGACCCCAGCAAGTGACTTCTTCTCTGAAAATTTACATTCTCTCTGCCCTTCCTTCCCATTTCACTTCCTCCTCCCATCCTTTCTGCTCTTTTCTGCTCTTTTCTACATCACCTTAATAATAATACAAATACATATAATCCAATATTTCTTGTAGAGTACATTGGAGTAATGAGCTCTCCATCCTCCCCCTATTATTCCTGCTTCCCGCAGTGTTGGGACCACTCTCATCACTGTTCCCACACTGCAGTGTCTGTTGTTGAAATGCTCCTTGCGACTGATGGGAATGGAGTGTTGACTGGACTCCCAGCACTGTAGGTTGGGCTAGATAAGTGTCTAGAGTGATTTTTTCCAGTTCTGCACCTACACCCGCTACACTGAAAATGGTAAACAAGCATTGCTTAGTTCAAATACATCTATGTTAAATACAAATGCATTTAGTATGAAGAGAAAAGATTAGTGTAAATGTGTTTTGGTTAATACCCATTTTGGAGGTTATATCTTACTGCCTTCAATTTAATACAATGGATACTTATTTAATAGTTCTTTTCCAGGTCACTTCACAAGATTAGAATCAGATTGATAATGTGAATTCGTTTTTATTTGTTGCCAAAGAAAGGGGAATTTTTTAAAAAACTTAAATTTAAGTATAATTTTGTGTATTGCCTTTTCTGACAGTGAAATACTAATATGAATTTATTTAAGATTATTATAACTGCTGCTACTACTATATATTTAGTACAACTGATACAAATATGTATGACATTAGCAAAAATTGAAGTCAAATGTATGGGTTTTTGGATTTAAAAAAATCTTTTTATTCTTCAAAGTTAAACCCCTTGAAGGCAAACCATTCAGAGGGCTGTAAAACAAAATGATCAGTCAAATAGTTTTCCTTCATTTCCATATGACACACAGTCACCAGTATGTGTGTCAACCTGGATGGGATTCACTGCCAAATGCACATTTATAAACTCCTATTCTCTCTCAAAGGTGCCTTTGTTATTTGTGCAGAAAGTGGTGATTCATTATCCTTTTTATGAGAAAGTTACTAAGTCATAAATATTAAAGTACAATAGAACAGAGTGCCATCCCATTACATCTTTGTCACTGATTATCACCTCTCATATGCACGTGACATATCATTGTGACATACAGTAGTAGTTAAAAGATGATAGAGCGTGATTATTTCATATAAACTTTATAGTCCAAAGCCTTCTCAAGAAGAGTACCCAAACAAGTGAAGGTCCTGGGATCATACACTTCATCTGTATTCAATAAACCCCAAAGCTAGCTTGTAACACCGGGAGAATATATTCCCAAGCACAGCAGTTCATTAGCCTGGAGTTAAGGTTGAAAGAATGTATCATTTATATCTGCCAAAGGGTGGCAGGATGGAGGAGGAGTGGGAAGCCTTCAGTAACCTCAAATGCAAATGTCAGCCAGGAAATTCCAACTAACGGTTCTGCTTTACAGAAAACCCCAAAAATATTTGGAAGTATTCAAATACACATCTAAGGTCATGGTTGTTTACATAATAATTCTGCCCTGTCGTGCCATCCTGATAATAATGAGAAACCCAGAGACTACGCTAGCCTTCCTTCACACAGGTTCATGTCACTAGTGACCACAAACAACACAAATACACATTAAGACGGAAAATGCAGTATGAGTGCTGGTTAAGTTTATAGATAAAGTTTGTCTCTCTTGACTTTCTCATGGTTCTCATAGTGGCGCTGTGGGGCAGAATGGATTCTCTTTCCAAATATTCGCAGCATGTGACAGTCCGATGTGCTTAGCTAGCCACGAGAGTGTATGAAGTGGTTGTTAAGGTTTGGTGTTGGATAAAGTTGGGGTACTGGCTGATTTTTGTGATCTGTTGGAGATGGAACTGAAATCTTCATGGAGGGGTAGAGTGTGATATTCACAGCGGTATGAGCAATATGAATGAATGCTGGATACTTTTCTCTTTAACGTCTTATTTCCATGGTTTTTAAAAGTGTAGTGAGACTCTCTTCCAAGCTCACTCGCCATTTTGCCTCTGGAGCAATGAATCAAGCTCACTTCTCTCATTGGAGAATCCTTATGCTTTCCTCAGTCTCCCTTGCATGGACTGCCTGCAGCCACTAACGCATAGGGCATAAGAGCTGCACCTCTGAAACCCATTGGCCCAGCTCACTTCTGACTTTAATAGCCGTAACTTTAGCCCAACGAGTCTACGATGGAGGAAGATTTGCTTTTGTTTCTTACTTTAAAGTGTAGCTGTAATATATTAAAACCTTTTATTTCAGACTTCCAAAAAAATGGAGCAGCAGCCCAGCCTTTGCTCACAGCTCTCTGTGATGCAGATGAGAAACAGCATGGCTAGTTCCAGCGACAGTGAAGATGGCTTGCAGCAGTTTCTTCGCGGGTCTTCCACCGCTTCCTCTCTTCGTGAGTCCTCGAAAAACGTGAAGCAAATCTTGGGCCCAGCCCTGTGGCCCATTAAGGACAATTGCAGAGCTTCTATTGACTTCAGGGGGAGCAAGATTTGGGCCATTTGTGTGTTGCTATAAATAAAAGGAGCTTTTGTACTAAGCTGTAGGGACGTTGAGACATTGTATAATGGCTTTGGATGGCAGCCAAATCTACTTCATTTAAAAATTAGGGAGTGTTACTAATACAGAAATAATGACCTATATTATAATGTCTGAGATCTATAATATCAAACAGATATAATATTTGAGAAAGGGAGGCACATCACGTGTAAATAACACTGAAAGTTTCAGTAATTATATTCAGTATAAATAATACATGAATCGTTTACACAGGGGCTACAGTGTACAGCTGCATCTAAGCTGCACTGGACAGAGCTTGGTGCAGGGGGTGCAGTGGTGGTTTCATGTTACCTTTACAACCTCTTTGATGCTGGGGCTGGTTTGGCACATAGTGCAATTTAGAGCAGCCTCAGGGCTGTCCTCCGTTGTGCTGGCTGGTAGTGCAATTTAGAGCAGCCTCAGGGCTGTCCTCCATTGTGCTGGCTGGTAGTGCAATTTAGAGCAGCCTCAGGGCTGTCCTCCGTTGTGCTGGTTGGTAATGCCTATGAAGAGTCATTGTCAGGGGCCATCTTTTTGTTCTCTGTTTGTCCAGTGCTTAATACAAGGGGGACCTGGTCCACGACTAGGTCTCCTAGGATTCATCTACACAGAAAAAAAGAGACCCAAGGCAGTGAGCCTCGGAACCCAGGCCAGCCGACTTGGGCTCGTGCTGTGGGGCTAAAAATAGCAATGCAGACTTTCAGGCTCAGGCTGGAGCCCGGGTTCTGAAGCCCATCAGAAAGGGAGGGTCTTGGATCCCGGGCTCCAGCTTGAGCATTAACATTTACACTGCTTCACAAGGCGAGCCTGAGTCAGTTGACCCAGGGTCTGAGTCTCGCTGCCAGTGGGTTTGGGGTTTTTTTGGTAGTGTAGACATATCCTAAGGCACTTAAATACTACTCATAATTTTGCTCTCCAGGAATTGCCAGAGCACAGCAGCACTCTGATCATGCTCTTTCCTCCCACCATACCCTTTATTCCCAGATAGAGAGGGATGTGACACAGAGCTAACAATGCCTGCACTGAGCCACATGGGAAATCTCCAAGTAGCCAGTTAAACTGTCATTCCACCTGCTCCGAACCCCTAGAGTAGCACAAAGTAGGTGGATTAGGGACAGCCAGGATCAGGCTCTGTGTTTTTGCATAAGGATCTTATAGAAATCTTTTAAATAACTCAATTTAGTTTGTGTTTTTTCTCTGTGTTACATGTAGAACTATAGGAAGTTTATTGGAGGTGTTTTAAAGACACAGCGTCTTACTATGTTATGCTGATCTGCCCTGAACTGTGTGGTTACTTTCACGTTCACTATCACAGGAGCGCCCAAATTCCTAAGTTATGTGGGCACCAGACTAGATGGTCACTTCCTCTGGCACATACACAAATCAGGAATTTCTTTACTTTTTTCCAAATACGCACTTTAGAGCCAGATTTTTTTTTATTAAAACCAATTTTTTATAATCATCAGGTTCCATGCTCGTACTCTATTACTTGTTTTCAACATATAGAATCTAACAAATTTTGCTTAGAAAAATAGGCTCCTCTCATACTGCAATATTTACATTCACCCAGAATAGTTTATCAAGTGTACTTGGGTCATATGTGTTCATTTCAATACTTTCCTTTTGTCTCCCACTTAATTTAAATAAACTTTAGTAATAATTTTAAACTGAAATCAGATTTTGAAAAAGAAATGTGCCTAATCCAGCTGGCACAGGCTCTTAGTTTAACTGGGTCATACAGAATTAACTATTGTGGCTTTCGCGATCTCACTGTTTAGCTGTTAGGATCTTAATATATAAGAACTTGTCAGTGGTCCACCAATACTAAATGTATCTTTCTAATACGGAAAAAAAACCAGATTACTTAACAATTTTTATTTAACCTTAAGGCACCACCTTAATTATCGATTCTCCACTGTCCCTCTTACCATTCTTATCCAAGCTCAGGTTTGATTTTCTTAATTTTCATATGATCTTTTTTCCAGAAAGGCCGGGTTTGGGGGGCATTAATGTCTGAGCTCTCCCACATATAACTTCCTCTCTTTCCTGTGTAGTTAAACTGCATGATTATATTTGTGCAATTGGGAGACGGTCATGGGCCGTTTGGAAGAGAACCTCACTTCTAGCTAACGGCTTCAGAGTGTTTACTCCAGTATTTCAACATTGGGAGAAACTAATCTAAAGGCTCCCAATTTTCAAAGATAATATGAATCCCCATTTAAGATAAACCTGAGTTTAATAATACTTGGTAAAGTCCTCTTTGCTATTGTATTCCTGCTATTCCATCTCTTTGTTTCTCTCAACAAGATTTCTTTGTGTTAGTTAATAAAGTGTCTGAGCTTCCAAAACTGATAGAAGGGGATTAGCTGTCTCATTGATTTACAGTGCTTCTATGGAATTACATTATTTGCCAAGACAGCTGGGCCGTCTGTTACCCCTATATAACACTGTCTATATGAAACAAGTCCCACAAATTAGCATTGCCTGAATGTAGGTCTTGAGATAGAAGATTTAACGATGGCTCTCTTTCTCTCTGGTCCCAAAAGCAATCTGAACAAAAAGGTGGACATTTAGCTTTCCACTTTTATGTTTCAGATAGCCCTGTTGCATTCATAGGTGCAGCATATTCAATAACTGCTTTTCAGACTAGTCCAATGATGTGTGCCAGTATGCCTCCAATTATGGCATAAATGTACCAATACTGAATTCCCCTTCCAGCTGCAGCCTAGAGCATAAACCAATGTAAGTTTTTTTAGTAAAAACAAAGAACAACAGCAAAACCCCCAACAGACTATTTAGAGAAGGGCAACAAGTGAAAAGCAAGTGTCTTCTGCCATAGGAGAAAACAATAAAAGGGAACTTATCTGGATAAGGCTCTGCATAAATTATAACCTCTGATGCGACCAATTCTTGTGTAGACAAAAGCTTCCCAGTACAAAGATCTGATTATTTTTGGCTACTACAATGTAGAAAAATCCTACTCTCCTAAGTTTCATGTACTTACTGGAATACACTTGAAAAAACTAGAACTTCATCTTTTGAATGAGTTGAAGGAATTTTTTTTGTAAGTTATGACTTTGCTGCTGTGCTCCAAAAATATAAATTCTCTAATACATTTCTAAAAAGAAATCCATTTAAAGACTTTATCAAAGTTTTGTAACAGAAAGAGGGAAAACAATCTACTCATGTACTAATACACTGTGTTTTAAGGTTAAATAACTAAAATCAAAAAACTAACTGTCTGCTTTTATATTAAGGAAATAACCAACAAGAGTTCTATAATACTTATGGAGTGGGTCGTTTGCAGCATGATGTTTTCTGTTGATAACATCACATATTAACCCAACATCCTCAAAAAGGTATTAAAATGAAGTTTGCTTATGCCAAGTTAGTACTGTACTTGTACTCGAAATACGCAATGCATCTGTGCACAACTTATTAGTAAATGAAACTGTGAAGTAACTTTTTTAAAAACATAAGTAAGTGGGGGAAAAATGAGTTGAAGCAGACAAATAATTTCAGCTAATTTTATCTTTGATGGTGTTTCAGTGTTATTGCTACAAAATAAGCCTAATGATTAACAGTAATAAACTTGCAGGGTGACGTAGTCTCTTTAAAAAAAAATAGTATCTGGTTTAGCTCACTCAGGAGAGTTGCTGGTCTCTACAAATTCTGTATTTGCAACCCTCTAAGGTCTAAGCGAAGGAGGAAGGTAGTATGAGGATTTATTTTCAGTAACGCTTTCATTGGGTGTTACTCAGTATGTTCAATGTTATACCCAGCTTGTGGTTAAAAGCAGGATTGGGTTTCACAGGAAATACCTTTTTTATAGGCATTTGAACTTAGGAACTGGAGACAGTGCAATAGACTACTGTATTGGAGGTCAGGTTTGAGGCTCATTCAGGCTTTTGTATGATCTCCTAACAAAGGATAGAGGCGTGCCTAGATGACTCTTCAGCATTTGGAGGAAGCAAGGGCATGACATTGGTGCAGAACATAGGCACCCACCGGCAGCCCCCCTATCAGTTCCTCCCCTTCCCACCAGCGCCTCCTGCCCACAGGCGGGCCCTGCTGATCAGCGCCTCCTCCTCTCCCTCTGCACCTCCCCTCCCCGCCCCGCTACAATCAGCTGTTTTGCAGCATGCAGGAGGCTGAGGGGGAGAGGGGGAGAGGGGGCAGGAGCGAGGATGTGGCGCACTTGGGGGAGGGGGCAGAACTGGGTGGGAAGAGACGGGGCTGGGAAGAGACGGAGTGGGGCCTTGGGGGAAGGGGGGAGGGTCTGGGGCAGAGCTGGGGGTCATGCACCCTCTGGCACTTTCTAAAGTCATCTGTGTTGCAGAATGAAAATAAGAAAGAAAAACTTGTAGCACCTTAGAGACTAACAAATTTATTTCAGCATAAGCTTTCGTGGGTTAGTACCCACTTCATCGGATGCATGGAATGAAATTATATTTCAGACATATTTATACAGTCAGAGAAGTTGATGGATTTGTGTTGCAGAAGAAATTTACAGTATGAAAGCAGACTGCCAACTCTGTTCAGAAGCACAGTGGGAGAAGACTGCTGACTACTATGGAGAGGCCTGGGTTCTTCTGAACAAAGGAAAATAATCTTTGCTCCTGATCACCCTCAAAATTAACAACTACTAGTGAAGTCTAAAAAAAGAAATTGAAACTTTAGGACTAAATTTTCAGGCCTCCATTTTTATGGGTGTAATGTGTGCCTGCTATTTAAGTCACTTAGATATCTAAATCCATAACTGCACCCACAAATCTCAGATTTAAACATCTCAGGGTATATCTACACTGCAAAAAACAACCACCACCACCCACAGCAGCGAGTCTCAGAGCCCAGGTCAACTGACTCAGGGTTACGCTACAGGGCTCAACATAGCAGTGTAGATGTTCTCACTTGGGCTGGAGCCCGGGCTCTAAAGCCCAGCAAGGAGGGAGAGTCTCAGAGCTTGGTCTGCAGCCTGAGCAATAATGTCTATACTGCTATTTTTAGCCCCATAGTGCAAGTCTGTGTCAGTGGACCTGGGCTTGGAGACTCTCTGCTGCGGGGTTTTCGTTGCAGTGAAGATGTACCCTAAGTGGCCTTGCAATTTTTACTCACAAAAGTAAGTATCTGAAAACAAGACCTTTGTAATCCCTGTATTTAATAATATACATACTAATCTCTGTATAAAACCAGCTGAGTAATTTAAGTAGTTTGTAAATACGGTGGGGAAGGGGGGGAAAGTACTGCATAATACATTTACTACATGTGGTGTTCTAAAAGCGTTAATTAATACCTTCCAGTGTTTGCATGAGTGTAATTTTTAAATCTGTACACAGTAATGCAAAGCATATACTTGAATTGTAAGCTCCCGGGGACAGAGACCATCTTTCTCTTCTGTCTTTGTACAGCACTAAGCACCATGGGGTCCTGGTCCATGACTAGGGCTCCTAGGTGCCAGGGTAATAAAAATAAAACATTATTATTATTGCATAGGTGATGGATTGAAGTTTAAGTAGTTTGTGTAATAAGAATGTCAGTTTACTAACCATATGTTATGACTGCAAAGATTCTTGAAGGGAAATGTTTTTCTTATCTGCATATATAGAGATAGCATCTGGCTGGCATGACTGTCTGTCTTTTACTGTTTTTCTTCTAGGATAATATTTTAACATTTTAAAGATTTTCATACTGTTTTCAGTCATCATATGCAGGTTGTTTATAAACTATGCCAGTCCAAAGCCTGCACCAGTTGTGAATGCAGGACTGCTGAACTCTTAGGGAATTGAGAGAAGACAGGGAGTTAAATACAATTTTCAGATTGGAGGACAGAGATTTACCTGTCAGACAAGAGTTATGAAACTAAATCCCCTCCACAGTATGTACTCATACAGATTCAAATCTTGAAGTCCATTCTGAGGCTAAATGCCCGTTAACTTCCAACTGAGTGTGCGCTTTTGTGTGCTCTGCTTTAGAGGGTTTTATTCATTGCTGCTTTGCCTGAAGGCTACCACCTACTGCTAGAGCAGTGAACCAATTTCAGTCATTGGCTACATGGTGCATATTATTTAGCCCTACATTTGTTAATAACATAACATACTGGTTTTTCATTACAGTTGTTTATGCAGTGGGAGTTACATCTTACCCCTCAGTATGTTTTATCCCATGTTGTTGCTTATGAGGCAGTGGAGCTATGATCAGTTACTCTGGCTGAGATCTGCCCGAGTAAACTTAAGAATTTTGTCATGACTTTGTGTCCTGAGGCGAGTACTCAAAGATAGCTTTTGTGTTTAAGTATCCTTCTATTTCTTCGGGCCAATTCGTGGATGAATATAGCAATAAGAAAAATACTTATCGGGTACACAGTTCCCTGAGTAAGAAGTGCAGAAAACTTCCATTGACACAGAAGGAGTTTTTCCTGAGTATAGACAGTAGCATTTGGCCCTAAAAGATTATAATGATTCATATCCCCTTTACCTGGCATCCATGATTTCCAGATGCTATAGTACAGATGTCAAAGTAATTGACTTTCACCTGGAAGATATAAATTCTTCACATTTGGGAGAATCATCAGATTTGTTGCGTCCTTATCACAAATGAGTCTATATCACAAGGGCGTATTCTTCAGTTTAACGTTTTCTTCTCTTTGAAATTGTGGCAGGCCGGACATCTCCCTATATGAGAACTTCAGCAAAAATGAAGCCAATAGAAGAAAGTGGTGAAGATGATGTCTTTGAACTACTGTCTGCTGCTAAGCCTGATGTTCAGTGACTGCCCTGAGTAGACATGGTCTCGAACATCCAGGAACGCTGTAGACATGGCAAAAGCAAGAAGCTCATTTTGATGGAATTCTGAAAACTATCAGCACCCTTTACTTTCAGAGAATTATACCACAATATACCCGTGTTAGTGGCTTCTAGATAAAGATGCCAAGTTTTATTTATTCTCCTTAAAAAAATAAAAATGGCATAGATTGTATTTTTACTTATTGGCCATGATTTTTGAATGGTTGTATTTTTACTTTGGCTCTCTGCAGAGTTAAATTCAATTTTAAGCAACAGACTAGTCTAAAATTTTAGTCATTTATTGAGTACCCTTTTCAAAATCAGCCAAGTCCCATTTTTCTAAGCCACTTAGAAGCCTAAGTTCCAGTGAAAGTGAATGGGAAAGGTTGAAAATTTGACCCAATATAATTTGTACCTAACACCATAGTTATTAATATTACAATTTCAAAATGAAGTTAATACACATCGTTTTTTGTGTGTGCATGAATGTATGTGTTTATATTTTACACACAAAAAGCAATTTTAAAAGAACATAAAAGTCGCAAAGTCAAGCACTCAAAAGTTAGGAAAGGCCAGAATTACGTTTCCCATGCAACCTATATTTGGCCCCCTTATGTGTATTGTGACAAAGTTCCTCCTCTACCTCGGTGGGTCCTGCGCTTATTGGCGGATTCTGCTTGCCTCAGAGAACTTCCCCTCTAGTAGAATCCACAGTCCAGGTTAACTCCTCCTGTGTCTGATCAGGAGTTGGGAGTTTTGGGGGGAACCCGGGCCCGCCCTCTACTCCGGGTTCCAGCCCAGGGCCCTGTGGATTGCAGCTGTTTAGAGTGCCTCCTGGAACAACTGCACGACAGCTACAACTCCCTGGGCTACGTCCCCATGGACTCCTCCCAACACCTTCTTTATCCTCAGCACAGGATTTTCCAGCAGTACACCCTCTTACTCTCAGCTCCTAGTGCCTCTTTCTCCCAGCTCCTCACACGCAAGCTCCTGACATGCGCCCCTCACTGACTCACCGGGAGGCTTTTAACTAGTTTCAGCCAGCCCCTGATTGGCTGCAGGTGTCTCAATTAACCTCCCCGCCTTCTGGAAAGTTCTTAATTGGCCCCAGGTGTCTTGATTAACCTGGAGCAACTGCCATAAGGTATCAGGGATTTGTTTAGCCTGGGGCTAACATACTGGTTCCTTACCACTTTCCTATAGCCCTCTGGCCTTGCCCCGTCACAGTATGCATTATGATGCAATTTTAATTACATGATCACATTCTATTTTCCACAGGAATTTGGCAAAATGTATAGATTTGACACAAAGGCCATCCTTCTGCCAAATTTCAAGTCTCTGCTCTAATGCATGGGGGTTCTAAAGCATCTTACAAAAAAGTCACCAGAATTTTTAAACATGGCCAAAATAATGTATTTTCCCCTAGTTTTGTTCTTGGAAATAGCTGCACCATTTTGGCTACAGTTTTCCAACAAAAGTTCTCCTGAGGGAGACACTCAGCATGGGAAATTTCAGCCCAAACAGTTATAATTTGGCAAAATTATAAGTAGCTGAAAAAAGGGTCTCTCATAATGGGAAGTGTTGGGCAGCCTTAATAAAAGGTGGCGCTACCAGCTCCACCTATAGTGTGTGCGCATGCATAAATAAAATCAATGTATTTGTCACAATAATAAACTGTATTCATTGTCAAAGAGCATAATGCAGATACAACAGTCTATGTAACCATTTAAGATGACAGAATGTGGAGACTAGAATATGACAAATAATGAGATTGTGGATAGCAGTGGGAGTCTGGCTTAAACTCACTCTGTGATTTTTTTACTGTGATCATAGTCCTAGTATTGCCAGTGAAGTTAAGCCTAAGAGTGTCCTTGAATCAGCCTGTGCCTATGGTATCAAATGTGTTTTTACACTCTTCTGAAGCTCTTGCAATGCCAAAGCACAACACTTGTTTTTGTGGTTTTAAATTCAATTTTTAATGTTACTTCAGTGTGTCTTGTGGTTTTGCATATTAAAAATTCTCATAGAGGTGAGCCATAGTTACCAGTTTACGTACATATATGTTAAATACATTTTACATCTCACATCATGTATGTAGTAGATCACGTTGGCCCCTTTTGGAGCGGAGGTAATTTACCATATACATTCATTGTTTGAGTTTTGTAAAAACCTTTATTTGTAGACAATAAGCGCTCCTTTTGGAGCCACTGCCATCTCTTGCATAAGTACTTAAACCTGTTATAAAGATACAGATCTGATAAAATCACCCTGGCTTGGTATAAGGTCAACGAGTGTTGTGTGGTACTAGCATTATCAGCATTTAAGACAAACTTAAAGACCTGAAAAAGGTTATGCCACATTTATAGTAGCTGATTGTCAAATGTTAATAACTGGACAGCATTACCTTTTTAAAAGAAAATACTGTAGATAGCCAGAGGACTTGATATATGTTAGGGACAAGTCTGCAACATTTATTTTCAAAACAATAAAAATGTTTGAGTTAAAGGAGCATTTGTAATTTGTAACTCCTAAATTTTTGCACTTATACTAAGTGGGGAGGATTGGGTGGGAGATTGGGTTATTTTGGTGTGTAGAATTTACTAAGAAAAAAGTTTGTCTACCATGAACTTTTATAGGAAGTTTTCAGAGAAGAGTCTGAGTGGAAATGCTGCTAGAGACTCTTTAATTACAGCAGGGATGGTGCACCGAAAATGAATATGGAGGATCCCAGGAATATGATGGTGTACTGTGAAGATCATAAATCCAGAACTTTGAAGTTCTTAGCTTAAAATACAGCCAGTCTCAATAAACACAATTATTTCATCCACCCTTTTTATCTTTGTTTTTGAGAATTGTTTCAGTCGGTTCGGTTGCCAAGCAGCCATGCAGCCAACTGATGAGGGAGTTAGGGATTGGGCTAGATGCCGAGCTTGCTTGTGGGCTGGGAACACTGGCCAGCGGCAGGCTCAGCCTCCTTCGTGGGAAGTCATGTCTTTCATATTTAAGTGACTCCTCTGGATAAAAATGCCTCCAGCTCTCCTCAGCCAGAGGAAGGATCCCCAGGCCACATGAGCTTTGAGGGGCAGGGCTAAAAGGGAAGACCTCTTTCCCATCCTCCACAAAAATTGCTTTAACCAGTAGAAAATGTCAAATCCTCATATGAACATCCCGTGAGGACTGGCTAACTTCTGCAGGGCCGCCACCCGGTCATCCATTCACACATTCAGGACTCACTATGCGCTTTCCCAGCAAGCCCGAGACAATGCTGGCTTCAGTAGAGTAGTATTGTAAGCTGCTCACCTCCAGGGATACTGCTTGTGAGTCACCTAGAATGGAAACGAGCAAGCACTCGAAGAAACAACGGTTACCTACCTTTCGTAACTTGTTCTTCATGATGTGTTGCTCATGTCCATTCCATTACCCGCCCTCCTGCCCATCTGTCAGAGCTGCCGGCAAGAAGGAACTGAGAGGGTGTAGGACCGGTGGCACCTGATACACCGACACATGAGCGGGGCAGTCCAGAGGGCACCACAACTGACCCTACGGATATTGCTAAGGCAAAAATCTCCAGCGACTGCACGTGGGCGTGCACACACCTAGAATGGAATCGACAGGAGCAACACATCTCGAAGAACAACAGTTACGAAAGGTAGGTAACCATTTTTTATTTTACCTGCTTGGAGGCAGGATGGTTGAGACTCATGGGGTGAATATACCTTCCCTGCCTTCCCCATCCTATGCACCTGGTGTAATTCTCACTCCTGCTAGTTCACAAATGCTTCCTTAAACAACAGGGCTGGATAGGTGGGAAGGGGTATCTTTCGGTCCAGCAAGGAAATAAGTGCAGAACGAGGAGCAATTGAGAAAATAAGAGCAACATTTCTATATACTGTATTACAAAATAAAAAACTGTTTCCATTGTTCACTGTCTCTTTTCTCCTTTACATTTTTCCTAGCCCTCTAATAGTCTCTTTTGTTGTTTGTTGTGTTGTCTAAATCAAGCACCAGCATGCAATGCTTAGATGTATCTCGGCAAATATGAAGAGTCGATTCATATTTTCTGCAATTCTAACATAGCTCATAAAAGTTTGCAGGATTGGGCCATTAATATGCAAATATGTATTAAATATCTTGTCTAAAATAAAAGTGGAACAAGTCTTTCATGTGGACATACCATCCAGGACATGACAGGTAGTATTGTTCTACAGGATCCTAGGCCAATGCTTTTGAAGATAGGCACCAAAATCAATACTTAAGCATTCAAATATGTGGCCTAATTTTTTGGAGCTGTTAAACATTCAGAACTTTCACTGAGTTGCGGCTGCTCAGCTTAGCAGTCACCAAATTAAAGAGGAAATTCAGTAATAAAATCCTGATACAGTAAAAAATTAAGGGGTGGATCCTTCAATAAGTACTTTACAGGCACATCCTTGCTTCCGCAGAGAGCCTGTTATAGAACTGAGGCCTCAGGAAGTCTCTCTCTCTCCAGGCATGAGAGATGGCAATTTCACAAGCAATGTTATGGAGAAATCTTCACACTACACATTCATAAATCATTTTCCTGGAATCTCAGAGAATGAAATGTTGGTGACATGCTTTTATGTTATTACTAGAAAGCACAGTAACAGTTATTCCAATTATTGGTTCAGAAATGTGGTAGTCATAGGAAATGTTGGTTGGACTGAGTAAAATGTCTTTCCTCCCTCATGCAAAGCTAGTCACAGCTGTTTCTGATTAGAAAGGAATGGGTTCTTAGTACTTAAGGGATGAATAAGGGGAGACAAACTGTCTTCATTAATTAGTCCTGACATTTAAACTTCCTGGAAGCATGATGATATGAGAGTCATTTAGAGATTTCAGAGAAGCAATGCTAAAACAAAAAGTTATCGAGTATTCAGCAGTAACAAGGTAAAGTCTATATACTTCTCATCACCAACAAAAGTATACAATTATACATTGGTTTGGAAAAAATGGCACAATTCTATTGGCTGCTAGCTGTTTTGTCATTACTTAAACCAATGGCTTTTCAGTTGGTATGATTATAATCACTGTATGCTTAATAACACAATTCTAAAACTTATATAGGGGAAATTGGGGGCCTACACTGTAACCATAAAATTTTATCTTTGATCACAGACACAAAACCTTTTGGAAAATCCAAGTAAATGATGTTCCTTTAATATAAGTGCGTGTATGCACACACACAGATTGGCTAAAGAACTCTAAGAGCAAGATCCGCAGAAGGAGTGTAGATGTTAGGTGTTGCAATGCTTGCGTCTAGGTCCACACCGGTGAGTTAGGCACCCCGGTTCCCTAGACAATGCCTGGACGGAGTTTGGCACCTAAGAATGGGATCCCCAAAAGTGAGCAAGCTGAGCAGGGAGCTACCTAAGGTAGCCAGTAGGAAATGCTAAGGAGGGACTTAGGTACCTATGTCTGGGCTAGAGGACGGCACCTCCCTCTGCTTGGGATTCACAGCCACAAGCCCTTTCCTGGAGTTAGGTGCTTAAACTCTTTCTCAAAAAATAAAAAAAATAAAAAATTGGGGTGGTGCCATTCTCACTCCTTTCCCTGGATAACCATTAGTCGAGGCGTGAGAGCACTTACCCAGGATAGAGGATATCAGAATTGAATGGTTTTGTTCAATATCTTCATTAACGATCTGGAGGATGGTGTGGACTGCACCCTTAGCAAGTTTGCAAATGACACTAAACTGGGAGGAGTGGTTGATACGCTGGAGGGTAGGGATAGGATACAGAGGGACCTAGACAAATTAGAGGGTTGGGCCAAAAGAAATATGATGAGGTTCAACAAGGACAAGTGCAGAGTCCTGCACTTAGGACTGAAGAATCCCATGCACTGCTACAGACTAGGGACCGAATGGCTGGGCAGCAGTTCTGGAGAAAAGGACTTAGGGGTTACAGTGGACGAAAAGCTGAATATGCGTCAACAGTGTGCCCTTGTTGCCAAGAAGGCTAACGGCATTTTGGGTTGTATAAGTAGGGGCATTTCCAGCAGATTGAGGGATGTGATCATTCCCCTCTATTTGGCACTGGTGAGGCCTCATTTGGAGTACTGTGTCCAGTTTTGGGCCCGACACTACAAGAAGGATGTGGATAAATTGGAAAGAGTCCAGCGGAGGGCAACAAAAATGATTAGGGGGCTGGAGGACATGACTTATGAGGAGAGGCTGAGGGAACTGGGATTGTTTAGCCTGCAGAAGAGAAGAATGAGGGGGGATTTGATAGCTGCTTTCAACTATCTGAAAGGGGGTTCCAAAGAGGATGGATCTAGACTGTTCTCAGTGGTAGAAGATGACAGAACAAGGAGTAATGGTCTCAAGTTGCAGAGGGGGAGGTTTAGGTTGGATATTAGGAAAAACTATTTCACTAGGAGGGTGGTGAAGAACTGGACTGGGTTACCTAGGGTGGTGGTGGAATCTCTTTCCTTAGAGGTTTTTAAGGTCAGGCTTGACAAAGCCCTGGCTGGGATGATTTAGTTGGGGTTGGTCCTGCTTTGAGCAGGGGGTTGGACTAGATGACCTCCTGAGGTCCCTTCCCAACTCTGATATTCTATGATTCTATGAACCCCTGTAGTATGGGATGGGTCTCTTACTCTCTCCTGTTTAAGCTGTTCCACTGTGTATTACTAATTAAATATTCATTGGGCCACAGAGAGAGAGAGGGCAAGCATGAGCACATGTGACTCTATAGCATGGTGATGGGCACTCTCGTGCACTCATGGGCGAGATGGGAGATTCACCTTCAGATCCCTTCACCACAAAAAGCAGAGGGGGAAGATTTGAACCCAGGTCTGCCTGGATGAATGAGCGAACTGCTGGGTTAGTAGGGAGGTAACAGCAGTTGTGTTCTGTATAAAGCCGGATCTGGAGCATGTGTAGAGAGAAATTTTTGTATTAAGTATTTTTATGAATTTTTATGATGTTGCATTGTGTTATTTTGTATTAAGTATTTTTATTTTTATGATATTGCATCTTGCATTGTGTTATTTTGTATTTTATATGACTTGGCATTGTGCCTTTTTATTTTACTTGGCATTGTGCCTTTTTATTTTTATACAACTTTGTATTAGATTTCTATATAGAAAACTTGTAGAAAACTTTGTATTAAGATGTTATAGCCCCTAAGGATAGTATAGGTAAAGTAAAAGAAACATGTGTTTTTTTGCTAGGAGTAGGATAAGATCTTTCCCCACTTTGTAATTAATTGCCCTATTGACTGAACGAGGTGTGAATGAGTGAGGCTTGGAAGAAACCCACCTCCAGACACTGCAACAGTTGGAAAGGGGATGGGAGCCAGATCCAAGAACAATCAAGTGGCAAAGAAGAGCAGACATACTGACGGCCTTGGGGATTAGAAGCAAGCACCTTCTTTAGGTAACACCCTCTTTGAGCAGCCTGGGGACAACACCCAGAGAAAAGCAGCACAAAGACCAACGGACACAGACCAATGGACACAGACCCAGAGTTTGAATCTGGAGTGGATTTGCATAAGAGGGAAGCTGCTATAAAAGTGAGGTGTCTTGCAGAAGGACCCCGGGTCTCATCTTGTCACCACCGGAGCATCGATCCGAATCGGCAGAAGCCCGGCTCCACCCCTCCCCCATCTAACTCACCGGGCCAGTGCAGTTAAGGGGAGCAACCAGTTGGTAACAACAGCAAGACGGAGTGTGTTTGTGTCTGTGTGTGTGTGAGTGCATAATTGTGATATATATCATATGCTAGAGTATTGATTGATGCCTGTATTACTAATCAATGTGGCGTTTTGCCTTAATCCCCCTAAAAAAATCCTGCATAGTACTTTAAGTACAACATTTGCTCACTGGATCAGGCCTTGCAGGTGAAACACCCAGGACCTGATCCTATGTTGAGGGTTGAGCTGGGCTTAGGCATGAGCTATGCACCTGTGAGCCAGGACTGAGGCTGCTGTGCGCATGCCCAGCAGTAGCAATGTAGGTGCCTGGGAGATTTACCAGTGGAAACTTGGGCACCCAGGGAATTTAGGTGCCTGCAGGACTAGCCAGCAGCTGAATGGGGGTATAGAAGACCTAAATTTTGGACTTAAGCACTGACATCTCAGTGTGGATTTAGCTCTAAGAGCTTAGAAAGTGGTCGCTTTCTTTTACAGAGGGCCCATGGGAAGGTTTGCTCAGCACACACTGACTATTCGATCCTGAGACATTCAGTTTGCCTAGAATTGAGGTGAAGCTTGCCTGTCTGCAAATCTCAAGATTGTTCTGGGCTCTTTTTTGAAGCCAAATAACAGTAGCGGCTTCTCAATATTCAAGATAGCTGATTTTAAGACTTAAGGTTGAAATTCATCCCTGTACAGGCCAGCACAAGACCCTTCCCACATCTTAAGCCCCATATTAAAGGCTTAAGTGGTAAGTAGGACCTTAAGTGGGCCCTCTGCACTTGGGTAAATTTTACCTGTATTGCATATCCCCAGATAGCTTTGCTATCAGATCTCTCAGATTAATACCATCCGGTGACTGTAATTTACAGCACTTGCGTTTCTCAGGCTGCTCCTTAACTTCCTCCTTAGAGATTAATATCTATTAAGGCCACATCCTGATTTCCTGTGCAAAGTGCCTTTGGGAGAAGAATTCCCCATCATCCTTTATAGTAAAAGGAGTGATCAAAAGTGAAGCCTCTTGAAATGTGTCCACTTACAAACTATTGTGTCACCTTCCTTCATTCCCTAGTACTGTGTGCTGTGTTTTATTTCAGAAAACTAAGGAATCTAATAATGCAATAGTAAATTGTCTGCACGGGTACTATGACAGGATAAAAAAAATCTTCAAGGCTAATTGAATTTTAAAGTATTTTTGCCCTCTTTTTATTTTTTAAAACATGCCCCCCTCCCCTGCAGTTTTACAATACAATTTTCTTGTTTTGTTTTTTAATTCCTTCTTCCTAGTTGTTGTGTAAAAGGCTTATATAAACACTAGGGGAAATGATTTATTACACAAGGAAACAAACAGAATTGACTATAGACAATCTGCTTGCAAAGGTACAAAGCGAACAAATTTTTAAAAAAATCTGGAACTTGTCACAATGGTAGGTAAAACACTTTCAATCAGAAGAATTTTTAAGATGAGGATGTCTAACTACAGATGGGACAAAACCTGGACAGTTCTCCAGCTTGCTCACTTCCCCAAACATGGGGTCAGATAAAATGGGACTGGTGTCAGAATCAATACTGCTTTTGGTTTTGCTAAACTGAAATAATCCCCACATTTTGTAACCAGATCCGGTATTAACTGGACCCTGATTGTCCAAAGGCAGGTACTGATTACCCACTGAAGCCTTGAACTTTCTTAATGTCATGGCTATCCACTAACTGCAGCAGTGGGACCTCATCATCGCACAGAGGAAAATCTCTCACTCTGTTAATTATGTTAACAAGATTTTACTGTTTTGTTTTTTTTAAACAAATGAGACGGGAAGGGCAGGCTCACCTTGCCCCCAGAATACAGCTGCCAAATTCTATGGCAGTTTTCAGGTGACAACTTTCACAAATGACAGAACTTTCTCCAGTTCAGCCTGCCTCCCCCTGTTTAATAATAAATAATAATAAAATATTCATTATAATAATACTTATGTACTAACTGAGTCAGGAATCGAGGTCCGAGGTGAGATCACGACACTGCTCAAGTCACTGGGAGCTTGTCCATTGGCTTCAAGGGGGATTCAGGATTTCACCCAGGTTTCTTTATGCTCAGCCCAGTGTATTATCTACATGGTGCAAGCTCATTAATTAGTCCACGTCCCCCTTGACGTGGGGAAGATATGCACCAGCCTTTGTTAACAAAGCTAAGATTCCCTAACACTTCACTCAAAAACACACTGGTTAAGAGAAAACATAAAACAGGTTTATTAACTACAGAAAGATAGATTTTAAGTGATTATAAGGGATAGCAAACAAATCAAAGTAGATTACCTAACAAATAAACAAAAACACACTCTATGCCTAATATACTAGCTAGGATTTGAATCAGTGTCTCACCGTGTTAGCTAGTACAAGCAGTTTGTAGATGTTCTATACACAGGCAGGAATTCTCTCTTCCAGCCTGGGACCAGCACTTCCCCCAGGTCAGTTTTTGTTCCTAAGGTGTTTTCAGGTGTTGAGCTGTAGAGGGCGTGAGGCCCCTTGGTGATGTCACCTCCCCCTTCTATGGTTTCTTCCATGTGGCAGGAACCCCTTTGTTCCAAGCCAAGTTCCCAGCGCAGTTTGTGGAACGATACAAGTACCAAAATGGAGTTCAGTATCATGTGGTCTGGTCACATGTCCTTGTATGCCTTGCTGAGACATAGCAATCATTATCTATGGGCCAGTGTTTCTCGAACTTTTGTACTGGTGACCCCTTTCACATAGCAAGCCTCTGAGTGCGACCTCCCCCCTTATAAATTAAGAACACATTTTTATATATTTAACACCATTATAAATGCTGGATAAAAAGTGGGGTTTGGGGTGGAGTCTGACGGCTTGCGACCCCCCCCATGTAATAACTTCGCAACCCCCTGAGGGGTCTCGACCTCCAGTTTGAGAACCCCTGCTATAGGCTGTCTGAAGCATCCCCGGGTGAGGACAAGCCTTTTATATGGCCCTTTGTTTCAGCTGATGGGCCATTAGCACTGTCTAGCTTCTTCTTTGTTGTACCTGAAAGGCTAGTTGTGGGTGTTACCCAGCGCAAGCACATTTGAAATACAGATAAAAAGTCAATATTCATAACTTTAGATACAAAAGTGATACATGCCTATAAATAGGATAATCATATTCAGAAAATCATAACTTTTCCATTGACACCTTACATGACACATTTTATATAAGGTGCATAATAATTATGCCATAATCATATCATAATCATGCCTTTATGATGAATATGGGGGGAAGAATGTCACAGAGACTATGGAAGGAAAAGACATTTTCCCCAAATTTCCCACAAAACCACATCAGCATTTTTCAACCAGCATGATCAAGTGGTTATTAAGGCTACCTTCTCATGCAGAAATCTTCAGGAAGGTTGGCGAATCCACCTTCCAGCATGGATGTGGAAGTTGTATATCCTGCACCTATGGGGGAAGCAGGGTACTTATTTTTCCTCAACTCATTTTACTGACTGTAAGTACCCCACGGGCTTTAGGATGTCACAGGAGTCTAAAGCATGTTGTAACTTCTAGGAGAGAAGGTGCTTCAATCTGATGGTATTGACTGTGGTGGTGTAACCACTGTATGTTGCACAGGCAGGGAGAGAAATATGGTCTTTTACAACAAGATGATCAACTTTAAACTTTTTTTCATCATTTAAAATTAAATCACAATATTTGTAAAGCTGTTTAAAAACCAAACCAAATGCAAATGCCCACCCCCTGGCTTTTCTGAAACTCTTGGCCTCTCTAAACCCAGGTACTTCCTTTAAGATACATTTTACATGGGGTGCATAGTTTGGCAGAGAGAGGGTTAAAACTGTATCAATCGACAGGAGAGTGAAAACAGGTGTTTTCACTTACTGCAAAGATTGCATTAGAACCCAGTTATGGTGGGGGAGGGAAGGATTGGGCTGAGCTCACATGGGGATGATTATTCTATGAGGGGGACAGGCATAGGAAGGGTCTCTTGGAGTTAAAATTGTCTTACCCCCAAGGACCTCGTGTCCTGTTAAAACACACTGAAGGTGTGAATTTATAGTATGCTTAAAATGCCATGGCTGTGGGGACCATGTATTGACACCTCTCCCATGTGGCAGTAGCATGGAGGGGTAGGTGGCACTGATTTGTTAGTCTAATGATCTGTGTGAGAGCATGAGCAAGCTCCTCCCCACAGCTCATGATTTTCCATCCAGCTCTCTCCAGGCATAATGGAAGGACTGCAGATGTGTGTGCGTGGTGGGGGATGACTAGAGGGGTGAGGAGGGGATGAAGGAACCAAATTTGAGTGGCATTGTGCCAAGTCACAACACCAAGCATTCAGATTTGGCCCAGCAACCCCCCTCCTCCATGACTAAGCGCTGCCCGGGCCAAATCTGAGTGAGTGGTGATGTCATCTGATGCATATGGTCACAATGCCAACCAAATCTGGCCTGGCCACCCCTCTGTCATGCCAGCAGGGATGGGGTTCTGCCCTTCCACCACCCAGCTCCAGTCAGGGGTCAAGTGTGGGGAAGGGGCTGGGTAGGTTTTCCCTCCCCCATTACAC
This sequence comes from Chelydra serpentina, assembly GCA_037349315.1. Taxonomy (NCBI): domain Eukaryota; kingdom Metazoa; phylum Chordata; order Testudines; family Chelydridae; genus Chelydra; species Chelydra serpentina. Next base: position 56,543,531 of record JBAIAC010000010.1, read on the forward strand.
TCCCTGCCAGGGGCAGGCTCTCAAAAGTGGAGGTCAAGCCCTCTGTTTAGGGGCGGGCATGTCCTTTGCCCTCTCCCGTCTCCAGCACCTGTGGCTTTCTCTCCAACCCATGATAATCTCCCCTACAAACCAGGGCTAGCTCTGGAGCTGTTCAGTTGGTTCCCCATTCTATCAGACATGCTTATTTAATTTGGAAGAGAAAAAAGCCTTGAGACACATTTTTCCTATAGATGGCAAGCCTCACTGGTTTGTGTCTCTGAATCTTTGCTAACCTGATATTTAGTTTGTTTAACTCTGAGATGTGCTTATTATATATATTCGGTTGTGGAATTTAATATATTTGCCTCTAGACTCCATAAGGACCTGCTCCAATCCTTTTTGAAATCAAGGGACGGAGTCTCGTTGACACCAATGAGCACTGAATCAGGAAGTATAACCAAAGCAAGGGAGACGGATTGAGTGACGTTGCTTAAAATGTGTTCAACTGAAAGCTGATTGGCCTGCTACGATAAACAGTGCAATAAACTGTGCTGAACTTTAAATGTAGAGGATTTCTGTATATCTCATTGGATCCTGGGGAAATATAGAATCAAAGGGTAGAGCTGATTAAAAACCACAGAATTTTTTCATGTTTTTTATTTTTTCAAAAAAGCTTGTCCCTTTTGGGGGGTGGGTGTCAAAATTTTGATTTTCGACCATATTTTCTCAAAATATCAAAATTTGGAATGTTTTAATGAGCCAATGAGGGTATTTCATAGGCTTGTGGCAGATATGGCTAGAGATTGTGCACTTTCCTCATGTTCAAAGAAATGACAAGGGATATAGAATTAGGGAGAATCTAGTTGTAGGTTCAGGCCCCAGTCTTGCAACTGGCTGAGAGGTCTCTACACAGACCCACTTACCCAGTCGGGACCTCTGCTTGCCTCACTTCTATATTTATATGACAGTTAAGAAACTCTCTCTTCATTTGATCAGATGTAGCAGTCAAATGTCTGATCTAATCTTGAAAAATTGGGTTTTCAGAGTTGCAAACTCTCATGATACCCCCCAAAATTACTTGGTATTTTTCTTAAAGTCCCAGCTCGTGCAATCCTGTGTCTCAACTTCCATCTAAAAAGAAAGGGCGTTTGTAACCTTCCTATTTGCACAGAACAGCAGGACTATGTGAAGCCCAGAGGCTCAAAATAAAGCGGGCAAATAAAAAGATCCCAAAGTTAATATTTTAAAATCTCATGATTTTTAAGCCAACCTCCTGATTTTTGGGGCTTGACTCAGGATTTCATGCTTGGGGTTGTCAGTCCTAGATTTGATGTCTATAGTGGCTTACAGGGGAGGGTTAGCAAATTAGTTAAATTTATATCACAGAAAATGTGTAAACCTCAGTGATTTTATTAAATATGTTAATTTCTGTTTGTTTTAAATGGATTGATGGTGCCATGATTTTCTTTGGTACATATCTACTGCTATTTATAAGCTAGTTATAATTTGCCTATAAACTGCTTACATTATGTACAGTGCAAAGCTGATATGTTTTTACATTTTATTTTGGCATTTATTCTTAATGGGTGAGGAGGACTGTGCTAGATTTTAAACTTTCTGTCGGCTCATCACACTGATCTTGGAAAAAAGATTACTTTGTAGATTAGTTTGTGTTAGTTGCTTGTACTCTCCAAATAACAAGATCACTGGACAGCTAATTCTTCAGTTGCTGCAAGCATACACTGCATGTGCATTGGGTCTGACATGAGGAAGATGGAATTACTCTAGGTGTGATATAGCTTATCAACTAAATGAATGAGGTAAGCTACAATTTAAATCCGGAAGAGCATCACTTTGAAATCTATGCCTAAATGTTTGTAGAATGAACAATAGGTCGCATTGTGCTGTTTGGCTGTCAGATGGGGATGTCAGAAACTGGTTTAAGTAGACATGGTTATAGCTACAGAGTAGATGAGCCTGTGGAGTATGTATGTTTTAGGAGTATAACTGCATAAATAGTAAGAATTGTCTACAGTTACAAGGCAGCAGTAAGGCAGGTAAACAGCAACCTCTGCTGGGGATAAAATCCACATACATACACCCTCTTCTGAAAATATTAAGACTGCAATGCCATTAATATTTCTTGGACTATATAAAAATTAAATTGTTAAATATGACCTTGATTTTACAAAGATTTATGCATGTGTAAATCTTTGCAGGATCAGGGCCTAAAAAGGCAGTTCTCACATAATCAACTTAAAGCATTGTGGCACACATTGAGTAAAGCTAGAAAATGTTTAGATCAAGAAGGGAAGAAGGGAATTGTCCCCCTATGCATAATTGTACAATGCTAAAAAAGTGCCTATGGGTAGGAGGTACTCTATGTACCCCTAACATAACTGAATAATATATAAAAACTAACACCCTAAAAGATCACCAGTACAATTTAATAGAGTGCACCACTAGCAAGCCAAGCAACTTAAAAGCTCTATCCCCCCCAGCCATGCCTCTCCTTTACTGTTCCGGACCCCCCTTTTCAGATGCCAGCCTATAGCTTTCACTAACTAGGCACAATAGAACACATTGAGAATATCCAGCAGTAGCTATCACAGAGTGTGAAACACAGTAAGAGATATCTGTGCGATATCACTGCGAGAACTCTTAACAGCCCCATTGAGCTAGTCCTGCCCTGCAGCGGTCCATTTGAGGAGGCTCTATTTTTATCCACCACCACATTTACCCTAGTATCCAATGTATTTTTAGAAGCATGGAAGAGCCATTGAAAGCAGTGTTCCTCCCTAGAGCAGAAACTTGTTTGCAAGTGGGACAATATGCAAATAAATAGCAACTGTAAACTCTCAGTTGTAACAGCGGAAATTGTTTTGTTAGACAATTTTTTTTAGTGAAAATTTCTATTTATTTTGAAACTTTCCAAAGCTTTTTTGAAGCTTTTTGACCAAAAACTCCCAATTTTCAAAAATACTTAAAAACAAACAAAAAAAAACTTGCAGAAAATATTTCCTATTTTCCTCCTGACTCTAATGACTTGCTCTCATTACTATCTTAACCGACTAATGGACAAATCTTGCTCTGGTCAATGCGGTGAACTGGAGCAGAGATGCTGTCCGGTGTGTCCTCTTCTACAGAAATCCTATAGTCATGGGAGAGTGCTTTCAGAGTGGGCTAAGGGTTCACACGTTGGAGTGGATGCTGCCAGTGTAGCTGAATAAGCTGGGTATTCCCCTCTAAACCATGCCTCCTTAGGGGTACAGTGTGTGACTGATGTGTTAGCTGCCCTTTTCCTCAACTCTCCTTTGAGCACTAGAGAGAAATCCTGCCCTGCTGCTTGTAATTTGAGAAGAGGCTCCCCAGACTCCTCTCTCTCTCAGACACTACCTCAGCTATGGACAGGCCTCCACCACCTGACAAAAATCTGAAACATTGACTTATTTTGTCTGGTGCATTTGAAAATGATCGGAGTAAACTAAAGATTGAGTAACGTGAACTTGTTTGCTACTTGACAAGGAGTACACCACCCTTTGAAGATTTGATGGACATGCTTGAGGTGCTGAAGCAGGACAGCACAATCAATAATATTGAAAAACTACATAGTAATCAAGCAGTATATGAAGAGCAAACAAGCTCTGGGACTAGAGGCAAGAAGCAGGGAATTAACCACCCTGAGAAAAGCAGATTCAGCACATGAGAGGCTCAAAAAACTATACTGAAAGCAAAGCAGGCAGTGGTGTGGGTGGAGGCATGTCGGCCATTTTCTTCAGAGCCTTGCTGAGGAAAAAGGCTAGTGATGTAGTAAGCAAGGATGAAAAATAAATCCAGCCTTCTTTGGAGGGACAGCACAAGGTATCTGCACCACTAAACACCCATCAAAGCCCTATTTTGAATTTCATTGGAAGGGAATCCCCACAGAGGGAATGTTTAATGCTGGTAGTAAATAAGTAGTAAGGGTACAACTGCAGGTCTAAGTCATGGAGATAAACGATCTATATGAATGTGTATTGGGCAGCAAATAAGGCCCATGAAAATGACACACACAATCAGTCGGTGCTAAAATTCCTTTTGCCTTGACCACATAAATTATGCAGGCAATTTCTTATTTACATGGCATGCCTTACAAACTTTGAAGCAAGCATATTGGGATTGGACACTAAATAGCTTCTAAGTGGACCCAGAATGAACACTAGACAGTGTAAAATTGTGAATGAAAAATATATATATTCATGGAGTTAACTAATGCACCAGGTTGCTGAATTCTCCTTTCACCTCCCTACTGTATGAGTTTAAATCGTAAGTGAAAATAATACCCTCAAAGTTGATTGACCTAATTTTAGGACTACCAGCTGTTCTAGTTTGAGCAAGTGTGTGCATCATGCCATTCTTTTGCTCTGCCACTCTGATCTTTTCTCGTGAAAAGACAGGCTATTAAAACACCCAAGTATCTCCAAGCACTTCAGACCACAGAATTTTTGCATATTTCAAAACTATGCTGCTCATATGTGAACTGATGAACTGCCCATTCAAGTCATTGGGAGTCTTTTCTTTCATTTGAGTGGGATTTAAATCAATCTGAAGAAGAGGGCAAACAAGGGACAGTTCATGTAATCCTAAACCCGGCTCACCACATTTATTGTCAGATCACCCAGTGTGATTTCTGTCAGCACTTTCTTTTTGGGGATGTGTTATTTTTCAAGAACAAGACACTTCACTCTTTTTAAAAAATATCTATCTATCTGTCTATCTATCTATTTAATGGTAGGTTAAATTATAGACTCATCAATTTTGACTGTATCCCTTTAATCTTCTCCACTCTTAGTCATTTCTCTACATGACAAACCTGTGCAATACCAATCATGCTGACACCAGTGCTTAGGCAAGGTACCCGTGACTAGCAAGGCTGGCCTCAGCTGGCACTCTGAATGCTCAGCACCTTTGAAAATCAGGCCCTGTATTTCCACAGAGGAAGCAGGAGAGTGTGAAACCTGCACCTTAAGGGGAACAAAAATACCAAGGGAGGTGTCCGCCCTTCATGCCAGGTTGTGACATGAAGTCCTCTGTGCGATTCTAATGGACAGCCACAGCTGTCATTGCATGTCTGAATCAATGTACTTAATGTTGGCAGAAAAAGAGCCAGCGTCTTGTGCCCTGCTAGGATGATTAAACTAAAATCTGTACAGGAAAAATTGCTTGTGCTGAGGAGATGGTGAGATAGGCCTTTTGAAAGTAACATCAGTATTGCAATGTGTGTGTGAATGAAACAAGTAGTTTAAAAAAGGTGCTGCAGTAAAGCATTTATTTGTAACTGTGCAAATGGAAATGTTACAATGATTAAAGGAAAGCCGAGATAAGTATTATCCGGTGGTTAGAACAGTAGCCTGGGACTCTGGAGACCCAGGCTCAATTCCACCACAAACATTCTGTGTGAGCTTGGCTGAGTGACTTAGGGTATGTCTACACTATGAAATTGGGTCGCTTTTATAGAAGTCGATCTTTAGAAAGCGATTTTATACAGTCGATTGTGTATGTCCCCACTAAGCGCAGTAGGTCGGCGGAGTGAGTCCTCAATACCGTGGCTAGCATCGACACACGGAGTGGTGCACTGTGGGTAGCTATCCCACAGTCCCCACTGCCGATTGGAATTCTGGGTTAAGCTCCCAATGCCTGATGGGGCAAAAACATTGTCGCAGGTGGTTTGGGTTACATGTCGTTGGTTTCCCCTCCTTCCCTCCCTCCCTCCTTGAAAGTAACGGCAAACAATCATTTCGCGCCCTTTTTCCTGGGTTACCTGTGCAGATGCAATAGCACAGCAAGCATGGAGGCCGCTCAGCTCAGCAATGCTGTTGTGAGCATTGTAAACACCTTGCACATTATCCTGCAGTATGTGCAGAACCTGGCTAGGAGACACCAGTATGAGGATGATTGTGAGGAGGACATGGACACAGACGTTCCTGAAAGCACGGGATGTGGCAATTGGGACATCATGGAGGCAGTGGGGCATGCTGATATGGTGGAACACTGATTCTGGGCCCGGAGAACAAGCACAGACTGGTGGGACCACATAGTGTTGCAGGTACGGGATGATTCCTGTACCTTTCGCATGCGTAAGGCCACTTTCATGGAACTTTGTGAGTTGTTTTCCCCCACCCTGAAGCGCAGGAATACCAAGATGAGACCTGCCCTGGCTGTTGAGAAGAGAATGGCGATACCGGTCAGTCGGGAATCAATTCGGAGTGGGCAAATCTACTATGGGGGCTGCTGTGATCCAAGTAGCCAATGCAATCAATGACCTTCTGCTAGCAAGGGTAGTGACTCTGGAAAATGTGCAGGTCATAGTTGATGGCTTTGCTGCAATGGGGTTCCCTAACTGTGGTGGGGCGATAGACGGAACGCATATCCCTATCTTGGCACCGGACCACCTTGCCAACCAGTACATAAACCTCAAGGGGTACTTCTCAATGGTGATGCAAGCACTGGTGGATCACAAGGAAGATTTCACCGACATCAACGTGGGATGGCCGGGAAAAGTTCATGACGCTCGCATCTTTAGGAACTCCAGGCCGTTCGAACAGCCGCAAGAAGGAACTTACTTTCCAGATCAGAAAATTACTGTTGGGGATGTTGAAATGCCTATAGTTATCCTTGAGGACTCAGCCTACCCCTTGCTCCCATGGCTCATGAAGAAATACGCAGGCAGCCTGGACAGTAGTAAGGAGCAGTTCAACTATAGGCTGAGTAAGTGCAGAATGGTGGTAGAATGTGCCTTTGGACGTTTAAAAGCTCGCTGGTGCTCTTTGCTGACTATGTTAAACTTCAGCGCAACCAATATTCCCATTGTTATTGCTGATTGCTGTGTGCTTCATAATATCTGTGAGAGTAAGGAGGAGACATTTATGGCGGGGTGGGAGGTTGAGGAAAATTGCCTGGTGGCCAATTTTGAACAGCCAGACACCAGGGTGATTAGAAGAGTACAGTTAGGCGCACTGCGCATCAGAGAGGCTTTGAAAAACAGTTTAATGACTGGCCAGGCTACGGTGTGACAGTTGTGTGTGTTTGTCCTTGATGCAAAACCACTCCCTTTCATAGAATCATAGAATCTCAGGGTTGGAAGGGACCTTAGTAGGTCATCTAGTCCAACCCCCTGCTCAAAGCAGGACCAATCCCCAATTTTTGCCCCAGATCCCCAAATGGCCCCCTCAAGGATTGAACTCACAACCCTGGGTTTAGCAGGCCAATGCGCAAACCACTGAGCTATCCCTCCCCCCTGTAAGCAAGTCCCCCTCCCCCCTTCGACCACAGCTGGCAAAGAAAATAAAGTCCCTATTGTTTTGAATCCATGCATTCTTTATTTATTTAAAAAAAAGGGAGATCAATGACAAGGTAGCCTGGGTGAGGTGGAGGAGGAGGGAAGGCAGCCACGGTAAGCCAAAGGGTACGTGGGGTTGGCTTCTTCCGCCTTCATAACATGTGGGAATGGTTTCAAACTGCAGCGCCCTTCTTTCCCATAGCAAGCAATGTGGGTTGGGTTTGCCATTTAAAAGGAGGGGCTGCGGTTTTGGGTTGGATGTGCAGCACACCCCTCCCCTCACCGCGTGGCTATTCTCCGGGATGATCCCTTTTAGCCACGCGCAAACATCCCAGCATGAGCAGGGTCCTTTTACTGTTCCCTTACTAAAATTCCCCTATTTCAGCCAGGTGACCATGAATGATATCACTCTCCTGAGGCTGACACAGAAAGATAAAGACTGAATGTTGCATGAATGTGACCAAAATCCAGGACCATTCGCTGCCATGCTTTGTGCTGCAATGATTCCAGACTACTTGCTACTGGCTTGGCATGGTAAAGTGTCCTACCGTGGAGGACAAAACAAGATGGCCCTCTCCAGAAACCTTCTTTCAGAGTACCTCCAGGAGAGCTTCATGGAACTGTCCCTGGAGGATTCCCGCTCCATCCCCAGATGTGTTAACAGGCTTTTCCAGTAGCTGTACTGACCGTGAATGTATTCCAATGCTTCAGGGCAAATCAAACATTAAACACAATTGCTTTTAACTCCTGTAGTATAGTTACAAATGTTCACTCACCAGAGGTGCCTTCTCTGCTTTCAGGGTCCGGGAACCCACCTTGGGAGGGTATTGGCTCCAGGGTGATGAAAAGGTCCTGGCTGCTGGAGAGAACAGATTCTCTGTTTGCCTGCTGCGCATTCTCCTCCTCCTTCTCTTCCTCATCCACAAAATCCTTCTCTATGTTGAGTGAGACTCCCGCCTTGCAGGTGTCCATGGACAGTGGTGGAGTACTGGTAGGGTCCCCCCCTAGAATGGCATGCAGCTGATCATAGAAGCAGCATGTATGGGGCTCTGACCCAGAGCAACCGTTTGCCTCCTTTGTCATGTAGTAGGCTTGCCTGAGCTCCTTATCTTTCACGCAGCACTACTGTGTGTCCCTATTGTATCCTCTCTCCACCATGCCCTGTGCAATTTTGGCATATATATCAGCATTTCTTCTTTTTGATTGGAGTTCGGCCTGCACAGATTCTTCTCCTCATACAGCAATCAGATCCAGTGTCTCCCGTTTGCTCCATGCTGGAGCTCGTTTGTGATTCTGGGACTGCATGGTCACCTGTGCTGCTGAGCTGACCAAACAGGAAATGAAATTCAAAAGTTCCTGGGGCTTTTCCTGTGTACCTGGCTAGTGCATTGGAGTTGAAAGTGCTGTCCAGAGCAGTCACATTGGAGCATTCTGGGATAGCGCCCGGAGGCCAATACCGTCAAATTGCACAACGTTGCGTCTGCACTAACCCAAATTCGACCCCAAAAGGTAGATTTTAGTGCTACTCCCCTCATCGGGGAGGAGTACAGCAGTCAATTTTAAGAGCCCTTTAGGTCGATGGAACGGTGTTGGTTGTGCAGCCGCATTGCTTATAAAATCGACCTAATGCGGCTAAATTCGATCTAACCTAGTAGTGTAGGCCAGGGCTAAGTCTCTCTGTTCCTCCTTTCCCCATCTGTGGATAGTGATGTTAACCCTACCTCAGAGTGTTGTAAGGGAAAATACACTAATAAAGAGGAGGCTCAGATAGTACTGTAAAGGGGCCAGATGGAGATCTGAATTTAGACTCTTTAGTACTACCTAATATACCAAGAACAGCTGGACAAATAAGGTATTCAAATGTCACTTCTTTCTGTTGGTAAATTGTTCACAAGCAGATTGTGACTCACTCAGAATTATTGGCTATTGGAAAACTTTTGCCAAATAGTTTTGTTTGCCAGTAGTTCATTGCAAACATTCAAACCTGGTGCTATTGTGTTTAGTTTTTGACTGAAAACGTAAGTCAAAAAATATGTTTCCGTTGCGTTAGAATGGGTGGAACTCTTGGGATACGGTTTCGGATGCAAATGCTAATCTTTATTAATAAAAAAATTGCTTTCCTGGAATATTTTCCAATATTTGCTAAAATTAATTGTTTTATGAACATTCCAGCCAGTAAAACTTGCTCACTAGAATATTTCTAGAAACCAAGCACCAAAGGACACAAATATCACAGAAACAAACTTGTTTAAAAACTGATATAAATATATAAATATTAACGGAAGATGTTTGTGTGTGCACAATATTTGCTTAACTCTAGTACCCGTAGAGGGGGAAATTTTCCTCCAGTCCCTACTGAAGAATGTTGCTGTAGTTCCTTGCAACAGAATTGGTTAAAATAGGGATTTTTAAATATATCTGCAAATCAGTACTTATATGTGGGGTGAGTGGGTCTAGCTGGATAAATGCCACATCTCCCCCTCTCACTAGTTGCTTGGAGGAAACAACTAGAGCATACCATGGATTAAAGACACCACACCCCATATGTATAAACTTCTTCCCTAGCACAAGCTGTATTTGGCTTTTCATTAGCACCTTTCTTTCAAGAAGTGCAAAGCACTTTACAAACATACAGCCTCACAGCACCCTTGTAAAGAAGCTGGCTTTGTTCTATTTGATACAGAGAGTACATGACTTGTCCAGGGATAGAGCAGGGAACCGAATTTAGGAACAGAGCTAGCCAAAACCTGGAATTTCCGGTTTTCAGGGATTTTCAACACTCTGAAATTTGGATTAATTCTGACACCCGGTGTTTCCTAAATGAAATGTGCTCCCCAGGACCAGAAACAGAGATGATTCTTGACAGTTTCACTGTTGCTATTAAGTGGTGGGCAGCAGTGAAACTGACAAGAACCATCTCAGTTTCAGTCAGCAGCTGCCAGGATCTTCAGCACCAGGGCCGGCTTTAGGCCGATTCCCCCGATTCCTCCGAATTGGGTCGCACCTAAGAGGGCCACGCAACATCCATCTCTTCGGCAGCACTTCGGCAGCAGCCCAAGCACTGCCGCTGTCTTCGGCGGCGTTTTGGCAGCGGGGCCCCATCGACACTGTTCGCATGGGGCCCCGCACTTCCTAAAGCCGGTCCTGTTCAGCATCATGCAGACTATTCCTGGATTGGGAACCCCAGGGCTTCCAGACTTCTGTGCCCATGGCTTCCTGGACTGCCTGACTCCCACAACCAGGGGAGCCAGCTGCCCCAGGAGTCTAGAAGCCCTGGGGTCTTTGGACCCAGGGCAGTCTGCCTGGCAAGACTGTGCCAGAGCTGCAGGCTCTGGAAGCCCATCCCAGGACTTCTTGGCTCTGTGGCGAGAAGCCTGGAAACCCAGAGAGTTCCAGCTCAAATTGGGTCTCTCAGGGTTTCTGGCCTCCCAGCTTAGGTTCCTGGGACTTCCCAGCTCTGTGGCAACAGGAAGTCTGGATTCCTTAGGCTGGGGCAATCTGCATGGTGGGGCTGCCCTGGGACATGGAAGTGCCAGCTCTCTGGCCGGAAAGCAGGTACAGTTCTGTTGGTGAAACCCTGCCTGTACTTTTTGAAAGTTCACTGCCCCCAATATATTTCCACAAAACATTTTGGGTTTGACGAATCGGTATTTTTCCAATGAAATGCCATTTCATCAGACAACTCCCAACCAGCTCTACCTAGGAGTGCTGTGTCCCAGGCCTCTGCGCTGGCTGTGACGTTACATCAGCACCCACACTAGATGTGGGCTGTTGTCAGACAGTTTGGTTTACCCACGTTTTCTTTTTTCTTTTTGGAAGGTGAAGTTTGCTTCCTGATTAGAGCCATCACAATCAATTGGTAAAATCACAATAATTGCGATGGCAACACAGCAATATCTTAAGTGCAGGACTGTGACTTGACTGCAGGCAAAGCTGTGGGAAAGGGTGGAGGGCAGGACGACTAGACAAGTGCAGGAACTGTCTGTGAACAGAGAAAATTAATGACAGGCCAATTTTTTTTAAAATAAACAATAATTTCCCCCAAGTTTGTGCCACTTTTAGAAGCCCTTCTTTGGATCTTATTTCCCAAGGGCACAGTCCTACCCCCACTGACCTGAGGGATACCAGAACTGTGCCCAAATAGAGACCACGGCAGGCATGAGTGTTGGGAATAAGCAAGCCATATTTTGAGTGGTGGCTGAGTGAAAACCATGGGTGGAGAAAAGGGCAAGACTCAGATCCCACTCTCACTGGTGTAAGCCTGGGAAGCTTTGGTGGAGCTACTTAGGTTTACACCAGTGTGAGTGAGAGCAGAATCTGCCCACAAACTTTAATTTGGCCTCTTTGCACCATGAAGGTATCTACTGAAATAAATCCTGTTTACAATCTTCCTCGGCCATCCCCCCTGCCAAGCCCTCTCTTCCTCTACCCTGACACTCAGCTTTCTATTTTAATCGCTTTGGGTGGTAATAGTTGAGGAAATGGTCCAGTTCATTTATTATTTTGTTTTAATGAATGTAGTGAGGGTCTGTGTGACTCATGGGGATGAGGAAGTTGCTCCGGTAATTGCTCATGACTGTTGAACTGCAGAGTAATAACACAGAAATATCCGACTTTACTTAAGGGCTCATACGTCAAGGCCTGCACGAGTTAGTGCCTCCCCCTCCCCCTTCCATTCTGAAGATGGGTGGGAGTGGGGAAATGAAGCATTTTGTGGTGACCACGCACTTCCACATAATAGCATTACTGACTGAGACAGCCCTTGTCTTGATGACTCTTTTCCTTATTCTCGGGATATGAATAAAAAGGGGGAGGGTCTGTGTGTGTGTGTGGGCGGGGGAGTGTGAAATGTAGAACTCCTCCACTGAGACTGATAGCCCAGATGCAGTCTCAGAAACAGACAGGAAGCTTCTTTATTTAAGTAGCTCTTCTAAACACCTCGTCATCCCCTTCGCCAGTGGCAAAGCCTCCTTTTAATGCATGAAAGTCCAGTTATGCTAAAAAGGGGTCCAATGCAAAAGATTGCTTATAAAGTACTATATAAGGGTAGGGTCACTCTTATGACATAATGGTCTCATTAGGGAATATGTGGTGGTAGGGGCAACTAAGTGCCTTAGCCTTTTACATTTGGAGCCAACAGTAATAACATAGGCCAACACCGCGCTGCCCTTTGTAGAGCACATTTCATCAGTAGATTTTTTGAGTGTTTTATAAACATGAATTCAGCCTCATCACTTCTATGGGAGGTAAATATCATCAATCTCATTTCACACATGGGGAAACTGAAAACCAGAGAGTTTGAATAACTTGAGCACCCAGGTGAAGTAAGTGGCAGGGCAGGGAATCCCCAATGCTGTACTCTAATCACAAGATTATGCATGTGGCCACACAGCAAGAGCTCTGCACGGGCTAGCCTACCTGAGCTGGCTTGAATTCAGCTAGCACAGGTAACAATAGCAGTGAAGGCTGCACTATGCAGGCTAGCAAGCCAAGTACATAGCCAGGGTCCATGCTGGGCATATGCAGCTCGCATTGAGCTGTTTTCATTGCTATGTTACCTGCACTAGCTGGATTCAAGCTAGCTCAGAGCCTGTGCACAGCTCTTGCTGTGTAGATACTCACTTTACTTCCTCTTTGTCAGGAAGTCAGCTCGTGCATTCACAGAACTTTGGGTTCAGAGTTAAAATCAAAGTCTCCCATAAGCTGGGTTTAAGGGAGCAATCCCCCCATTGTTATGGTTGGAATTCAGGTTTATATTCACTTCATAGGCCTGCCACGAGGAACACGTGATCCAGGTGTGCTCTCCTGAGCACTGGCGAGCATTGAACACGTACACGCTAGCCAATATGCTGCATCACCAAAGCTTACAGGGACAAATTAGTTTTGTGATCCTATTCTATCCTATTTCTGTGTCAGGCACCTGACTAAGTACCACACGAGGTAGCACAATTGACAGTCTCTGACCAACAAAGGCCAAGGACTTGAGTAGCAGGCCAGGTTTAAGGAGCAATGCCAGAGCCAGAGACTGAACAGTGCCTGGCAAAGCTCTGCTTGGATCACATCAATGCTAATTTCCCCTCCTCATTTACTGTCACTATATGAATTTTCAGATTTTTTAAGAGGCAGAAAGAAGATAGCCTCCCATGGGCAGAAAGATCAAAAGAGGTAAAAAGCAAACAGGAAAGAGATGCAGAGTCTGAATCTGGACCAATGCTGAAGAAGCTAGACTTTGAATATATTTATTTGGGGACTGTTTCAGCAGAGCTGTCTAGTATCCTACAAAAGTTTATATAGGGTCTGCATAAACCACAAGAAATAAATACAGCCGTTCTTTCCCTCCTCTTCCCCCACTTTTAGATATCTGGCTTTCATATTGCCATTGCATGATTGGTTTGTTGCGCAATTCAGTTAAATATTAAGGATTATCCATTATATTCTGGTTAGGTCACATTCTGGTTAGGTCACTCAGGGGACCAACACCAGACCTGGAAAACCGCTGTTTTTTCCCCCTTTCACATTTCTTCCTAGGCTTCTGCTTCCAGGCTCTGAGACAAGGGCTCCTCTAGGCTCTCATCAGCTCCCCATGCTGTAGCTTCCCCCTTGCCCCACAGCTCCAGCAGGAGGGCTGCTTTTCTGACACCATTTGGCTTGAAAACAGGGATTGCCCTACACCCCCCAGGGGAGGTGAACACTCTTCCTGAATTTCCCCAAACATCCTCGCCAGTTGTCAGCTACTTCAGTGTTGCCAATATAGTCATTGACTGGAAATTTGAATTGAATTTGAAACATTAATACACACTTTAAAAGCATGTACAGTATAGGATAAAATACTTGTACCTGAGAAATCTTAATGGGCTTGAAAAGTATGAACAAAGACTAGCTTCCTCACACAGCTATTGTTTTTTATGACAATGTTAGCGCATTCATTTCAGCAGTGTTGGTCAATTATGATTTGTAAGCAAGGTCTAAATGAGCTCTTCCTGCCAGCTAGTGATGAGCCAGGTGGTGTGGGGGGAAGACTTCAGGACCAGACTGTATTTACATGAACACACGCACACCTACTCTGACTAGGTATCAAGCAGACAGCACTGTGTTGCCCAAGTAATCAATTTTGGCCGGTTTTGGGTTACAAATCAGTTTAGTATTAAATGTAGGGGTAATGAAATGTTGTTATCCTTATCGTACGAGTAAAGGACAGCAGAACTGTACTTAGCCTGTCCTTATTGAGGGGGTCACCGTCAGGGCTTAATTTTTGCCAGAGCTGAGCCCTGGCACGTCTAGGCTTGGCAGTTCATTGTCTCGGGACCTCTGGGCTTGCCACATTCATTATGAAAGTAAAAAACTTGCTTGACCCCGACACCTCTTTCATTACAAATTAAGCACTAGTCACCCTCAACTGAACTGCACTCACTAAACAAGAGGTTTGGATGGCAAATCCCAATGCAGAGAGAGAAAGGGTGGAGATGGGTTTTGCTTGGTGGTGTGGGCTCTTCCTAAGGGCTTGTCTACACTGCCAAGCTTTTTTGCCAAAAGGCAGGTTTTGGCAGACAAAACAGAGTCACGGGCACTATTTGACTTGTCCCTCCCTCTTCTCTGTTTAAAGATAGAGCTGATTAGGCATCATAGAGAGTCTTTTGTTTTGTTAAGTGACCGCTAGAGCTGAAATCACTGATAATCAGGTCTAAGCGCTTAGACCTGCTGCGGGACAGCGTTTCTATAGAAGAGATGGCCCCAACCTGCATTCACTGTGCAGTTCCCCCACTGAGAGCTGAAATCACTGAGAGCTGATGGAACCTCAAGAGACTGACTCACAGAGGTCGCAGGGGCTGGTGGCAGCAGAAGGTGACGGTGCAGGCCATTGTCGATGGAGCGGTGGAGTGAATGGTGGCACAACAAACATCAGCAGCCAGAGTGAGCGGCCGGAGCGAGGCGAGCAGCTGAAGGAACCTTAAAGGTGCCTACTCCCCTCCTGCCCCCCCAGGGTGGGAGGTGAACTCATGAGAAAGCACCTCAGAACTCTGGGTCTCCACTGACCAAGTACAATGACTATGAGTGGGATGTAGTGGAGGGAAAAGGGAGGGGTATATAAAAGGAACATTTGTTTGTTGGACTATGTTTTAACAACTTTGCTCCAGAATGCTAGATTTGTGACATGGAAACGTATATAAATATACATTTCCTAATAGGCCTAGACTTTTAAAATGCGTTATTTGCCAAGGTCGTTAGCTCATATTGTTGCTATCTCAAGAGGTCGTTATCTTGGGGAGTTTTTGTACTAAACATTTTTGTTATTATATTGTAATTAATTTTTATATAAGATCATAAGAATGGCTATACTGAATCAGACCAATGGTCCATCTAGCCCAGTATCCTGTCTTCAGATAGTGGACAATGCCAGATGCTTCAAAGGGAATGATCAGAACAGGGCAATTAGCGGGTGATGCCTCCCCTGTCGTCCACTCTTAGCTTCTGGCGAACCTTTTCGGTGTCTTTTTATTATTACATTGGGTGGAGGTTACAAAACCTTAATCATAAGGACTCGTGGTAGAATTATTTACAGCATTGATGACTTTCACATTATTTGGTGTTTTCCTTAAAGCTTCAGTTCCTGGAGTCATGTGACTCTCTGAGACTTAGAAACTTTCAAAAAAAAAAATTAAGCCTCAAATTACAGCGAAAAGCTTGAAAATGTGACGCTTAAAGACACAAAAACCCAAAGGCAAATGAAAAGAATGCAAAGAATACAAAACTTATTATGACTTTAAAATCACCTGAGGTTTTTTTTTAAAAGCCTGACTCATGATATTTGAACACGTCAGGGTAGGCAGTACAATTGATCATTTAAGTTGTCCCAGTCTCAGTTATCTGCGTACCAGTTTTTTTGCCCTAATTGGACAGTTCCATCCCTTCACAATAGTGCATGTGTTAATGGGGCATCCTCAATATCTCAGTGTAGTGACTCTAGACACGGGGGCTTGTCCAAGCAAGGACAGTGGGTCTCTTATCTAGCTTCAGCTTAAGTCATCAAGTCACAGCTAAGCTCTGCTGCTCCTGCTAAACACCTTCCGTTTTTCTAGCTGCTGAGGAATGCTCAGGGGCAGCACCAGCTTTTTTGCCGCCATAGGCGGCGGTGGTGGGAGGGGCTGCTGCCGAAGTGCCGCTGGGGTCCTCGGCGGCAGCTTCTATGGCTGCCGGGGACCTCGGCAGCATTTCGGCGGTAGCCTCTCCCGCCGCAGGACCTGAAATGCCGCCCCCAAATCCTGGCACCCTAGGCGACCGCCTAGGGTCGCCTAATGGTAGCGCCGGCCCTGGGAATGCTCCTGAAATGTAGAGTTTTGCTTTCAACCTCACTTGCTTTTGCAGGCATCACTTCTGTGACTCACCTTAGGTTGATCAGCGATAAATAAAATGTTAACTCACATTGCTATCTATTGACTAATCAAGTTGGTTGAATACCAGGAGTTTTGATATTCTTATTGGTCCTGAATCAATAGCATCAATCTTCATTTTCATTGAGTTGTGGGAAACCCCAAGAATGCTTCCATTCTGAAAAAGTTGTGTTAGTTTCATGGGCTTCCATTCCGATAATCATTAAGAGCTGCTGTAGTGATTGGGCTACAGATCTATTGCTACTCTTGTGGATGTTTATTTTGCGTACAGTAATTCAGCCATGTGTCATGGGGTGCATGATTAAAGGCCAGAATTCAAACATAAGATTTTAAAATTTGTAACCTTCTTGGAAAGATGAAATTTAGGAGCAAGAAGACAGCATATACATCAGATAGGATAACCTGAGAGCTTGGAATCACAGGGGCTGGTATGCCCCCACCAGATCTGTATGGGAAGGGGAGCTCCCTTCTAAGGTCAAAAACCTCCAAGTAGCAAATAGTACATCTCAGGGAGAGCTCAGAATCCAACCCTGTGCATCTTACTGTAGAGAAACTTCCCATTGACATAATTAAGAAGATTTTCTTGAGAGGGACTGTGACAGGGTTGGACTCACCCAGCAGCGCCTCCTGCTGGTTTCTTCTGGGAATTAGATCATCCAGCCTCCGGAGTGTGGATGTTACCAATATTACAGAACACTTACTATGTGATGTTATATTAAATCTATTTTAACATAGTATTAAAAACAAAATACGTGATTAGATATTTTGATAGAGACCCTCTTAAATTGATCATTACTAGATACAGCAGAGACACTGAATATTCCTAAACTGAAACAAATGCTATCTTTGTAATTGTGTGATAAGTATTACAGTTAAGAGGTCAAGGGGTCTTGTCATGTTTGCCTTTAGATCTCAGATAAAATTTCCTGCAAGAAACCAGAAACTAGATCAAAATTACTCTTAATAGTTGAAAATGAACATAATGTGTCAATGTAAAGCTATCTGAAAAAAGTAATCCTTGATGGATGCTACTACAGGGGTTGAGTGGGAACTATTACTGTTGTGGAAACATCCAAATGCATAAAACCATTCTGCTTTCTATATGACGCACTGAAAATTAAGCCCATTGTAAAAGTGTCTAAATATAAGGGGTCACATTTGGAATTTAATATATAATAAGATTTTAAAAATGCAAACTCCAGTATACTTGCATGTATATAGGGGAAACTAAATTGAGTGGCACCAGGATTTCATAACATTATGCTAAACTTAGATTTGGAATGTGAAGTTTTCAGTTAGTGCTGGATGATTTATAAGTGATACTATTTAATTTTTAAAAATTGTGCATTTCAAATTTTAAATCCCTATGAAACAGATGGGCGCACAGATTCAAAAGTTATTGAATAGGAGATGAAGATGGCAAATTACCAAAACAGACATTTTTTGTCCCTAAGCAGATGAATAACTTAAATTTACGGTGCATATTGTGAACCAGTTTCAAAAGTGATGATCTTTGACAGCTTCGTTTTGACAGCGGGACACAGCTTTGGGGGTAATTTATGCAGCCTTGCTGATATGGTACATAAGCACAATTATCCATTTATGGGACTTAGTTCTGAATAAGCAAAAATTTACATAACTAAAAATGACTTTTTCTGATGATGTTATGCTGAAAAGAATGAACTGTGCTTCAGTATGAATAGTTGTTGTAGGGACACCATCCTTTATCCTTCAACAATTTGACTCAAAGAAAATCTCCAGAGTCCACTGTAAATGTCAACGTTATATGTTTTATTTTTTAATCAAGTAATTTCTTTAAACCTCACAATATCCATGATTGACAGAAATAAAAAGACATTAGGCAATGAAATGAGAATATAAAATACATGATATGTAGAAAGGCAATCAGTGCTTTAGTCCATTAAGAAGACAGTAAACAGGTGAAATGACCTTCAAAATTTCAACTCACTGTCTTTAAAAAAAATACAATTCAAGTGATTTTTATTTCACCTTGTAAACAACATACAAGTCAAAATGGACAATGAGGTAATCTATACTACAGAGGATAATTTAAAACCACTAGATAAGACACAGTATTAAAGACATATAGAAATCAGTGTTCACTTTGGTCTCTAGTATGGTTATTGTTGTTATTACCATGAGCAACGCATACTAGTTAAACCCAGTCTGGTGATGTTTGTCAACCAGTTGTTGCTTAAATAGTAATCCAAGAGGTAGTCAAGACCATCATCCTTTCAAAAGCTAGTTACTCTGACATTTGGTTTACTGACCATGGTAGTAAATATCTTGGGACTTTCCAATATTCTCATAAAAATTCTATGAGAGTCATTAAATTGCAGCCCGGTTTAAGTATAAAACAGAAATGTGTGTTCACAGATCAACCTCACTCGTCAACAATTATGACAGAGGTAACACAACCAACATATCTTAAAGAGGCTGTTGATAGTAACCAAAATAAGGTCTGATGCATTTAACAAGGCTTTGTCTCGAAAACAAATAATCAAATCTCATTAAGATACCTAGAAAATTAAAATTAGTGCATCTGCACATGTACATATCTTTCCCAATTACTTTTAAATCCAGCACAGGGGAATACACATATATATTTTTATGATAAACATTTTCTTACAGATAAATTAATTTAAATTAATTTTAAGACTTAATGAGATTTCCTATGCCCTTTTATAATTCTTCTTACGAAGAATGTTACAAGATCTATAAACACTTTTATGGGGCTCTATTCACAAAATTAAGTATATAACTAAGCAGTAACTCTGGGATAGCACTGGTGCAAAATAAAATTGATCCAAAAAAGGGGAAGGCGTTAGGATTAAAACATACTACATTTGGCAGTCCCCAAAAGCTGATTAAAAGCAGAACATTTTGGAGGCTAAAGATGCCAAATTTGACAACGACGACAACAAAAGTGCCCACTTGATTCTCCCCTCCCAAAATAGGCTCTTTAAAAAAAATAAAACAAATGGTTTAATCTTTTCAGTATGCAAGTGTGCACCTTGTTTTAGCTTTTAGTGGGGGAGGTGTTCTGGCACATATAGTCAGGGATATGGGAATCAAGGCTGCTCCTATAATGGGCTCTTAAATGGAGAATACTCTTCACTTCACCATCAAAAGTGAAGGAACAGTGGGAGGACCCCAAAACATGGATCTGCCCCATAAATGTATAGGATTCCCAAGGACCCATAAAGCTCCTTCTCTTATCCATTTGAAGCATCTTATTTAATCTGAGTAATTGAGGATGAAAATCAGACTTTCTATTGCAATCCAGTGCTAATTAGTTACTTATCACAGCTCTGCAGTTCTGTAGTTAGCTTTAGTGTCTGTGTTTTGTTTTTTTGTGAACAGTGCCCACAATCCTTTTGATGAAAAAAAAATATTAACTGTAAAGAAATGTTTGGAGATTTCACAATTTCAGATGGATGCTTCATTTTAAACAAGTATTTGCTCTAAAGTATGCAGTGGTAAATTACCAATTTACATATATAGTACAGATAAAAGGGTATGTACCATAGGATCAACAGCCACCTTTAAGGCCAGAGCAGCACAAAGGTGTGTTTATGTAGTAAGTATGAGGTAGCCTTTTGCTGTAAACAGAATAATAATTTTATTGTTACCTATGTAAACGAAGAGGGCTTGATACTGTTTTTTTCCAGAAGGTCTGAGCACCTATAACTGCTATTGGAAATCAATGGAAGCAGCAGCTGCTCAGCATATCTGAAAATCAGACCCTGTGAATGTAAAGTCACAAATAGTCACATAAGCAACCAGTACAGGAATACTGCTTTATCACTTATTTTCACAGGAAATCATAATACAAAACGTTGCTATCTGATTATAAGAAACGTAGGTGTATGTCAACTCAGAGGTAGTTATTATTATCAGTATACAATACTTATAAAGAGATATAAAGGTCTACATCTATTTGGTTTTGTTCTGAGTAAGCAGGCCTGTAGACTATTCTGTAAAGAAAAAAATAACATTACATGGTATATTCCCTGAGCAAAGTTCTTTGTCCTGAGTATGCTATGTAATAGTGATAACATTCTAATATACAAAAATAAAACCTAAGCTTTCAATAATAAGATAGGTTTGGTATGTGCTCTTAGCAGTTCAGTCTGGTTTTGGTGCACAAAACTATTTCAAACTGCACCAGGAAGGTCTGTATGTCAGGATTACTTATTTCCTAATGATCTCAGCTCTGAACTTTTTATATGTAAACAGGGAATGACCAATTTTCAAATCCACAATGGCCTATTTCTATAAGGAACTTTGGTTTAAATTTTCAAAGTGACCTAAGTTTTGCATCTTTGCTCTTTAACCTGGTTATTACACCTGCTAGAAGGTTAAGCAATGCCACTTTGATTTGTCTACATAATTTAAATAAGTTTACAATCCTCACGTAAGGCAAGGAAGTACTTCTCTATAGATACATCACATTCAATATCGTCAAAGGTAAGCTTTGCATTACAGCATACTGAGAACATCAGTACAAACCATTGAGATTTTCACAAACACTGTCATGGAATTCAAGCAAAGTTCATCTGCAGGACTCCCGCCCTTCGTGGAGGCAGCTGATCCGTATCTATTTACTGCAGCAGCAGCAGCTACAGTAAAAGTTTCATGTGGCAAGACAATTTGGGGAGGGAGGCCTTGCCATGTAATGGGCCAGATGCATGCTGGTGTAAGGCCACTGCAACCAATGGCATTACAACAGATGTGAATTTGGCCCACTATAGCCTTTTCATACATGCTATATTTCTTTTTTGATTATCTGAGCTTAAACCTACCTTCCTGTCTCAATTTTTGTAACAGCCTATGTTTATTGCTAATGTTAAGGATTATACAGGTTTCTCCAAAGAAATTACATCTGCAATGGGATGGTTAGAAGGAGATTTTCTTAGATATAATTTGTTAATCTACCAATTGCAAATGGACCAGGTTAAGGATGGCCAAAGTGCAGCCATGGGTTGGTTAAAGTGCAGCCCAGCGAGTTTTAGAATGGGGCTTGCAGACACGTTCATCTTCAGTGCAGAGGAGCAGTCCCAGCATGCACTGAGCTGAGGCTGGTCTGCAGTCTTCTCCATTTCATGGAAAGCAGATGGAGTCCTAGGGCTTCTGGCAAGTGTCGCAATGTTTGCATGTCCCTGCTCTAAGGCCTCTCTGCGTCAACTGTTTTTGTTCTTCACTCAATACTGTACTTTTACTATATGAATATCAGGGGATGCTGGTCAACTGCAAGTGCCCATACAGTTTTATTCTCCACCAAGGCTGTACCCCAATATGTCATTTACTTTGTATTTCTTTTGCCTTTATCCTAAAAAACCCTAGGGAGTTCTCTCCATGACTCTCAGTAGTAAACAAGGGGGAAATCCCCTTGATCTATACACTGACTCAGGGGGACAAATTGGGACTAAGGGAAGCAGCTGCTGCCGCCACCACCCTTCCCCCCCCCCTCAAGATTTTCACAGAACTCAAAGGGAGCAAACAGGGTGGTAGCTTGATACCACTCCAACCAATCAGTTCAGAACAACTGACACATTCTCCCCCCATACAACAGTCACCTAACTTAAAATTAAACCATATTCATTTAACACATTTGAGATCTCAGCACAGAAACTACACATTCATTGTCTTTTCTGGAGTCTTCACTCCTGAACAAAGATTGTGGCAACAGAGCCATACTTAATCAAGGCATGCCCTTGCCAGGTGTGGAGAAAAAAACAACATTGCTACACTTTGGGCATCAAGAACAAAATATCTAGGGTGACCAGATGTCCCGATTTTATAGGGACAGTCCCGATTTTTGGGTCTTTTTCTTATATAGGCTCCTATTACCCCCCACCCCCACCCCGTCCCGATTTTTCACATTTGCTGTCTGGTCACCCTAAAAATATCTACCCGGAATAGAGAGTTAGGGGAATGTTTCAGTATTCTTAGTACCGTATCATTGGCAGCTTTGAAAGGTGAAGTATCCTTTGGTTCACACAAAAGTAACAGTCATGATCTTAACTGGTTTTTAAAGCATGTTTCAAGATTGCTGCCAGGAATGAGTATCCAAAAACATTCTGAACCATGACTATTGCGTCACAATGGATGACGTATCCTGGGAAATGGAGAATGTTCTGCTGGTGTGTGTATGTATACGTATACAGAGATAGCGATTATAGATATGTATACATACAGACAGAAAGACATGATAGAGACACATACACTTGTCCACATCCACACACACGGGCAGTAAAACACAAGACACCCTGCTCAAATGTAATTTGCCTGGAGTGATTTGTCTATTAAAAAAAATAAATTCACAGTTCCTCAACAGTAGTTAAAATTTCAGGTCAGCTACTGATAGTGAAATTACTTCCCCTGTTCTTGCATGAGGTAGACATTTCAAGAGGGTAAAGAAAATGAAAGGTTACGACAAAGCTCCTAAGTTTTTTTCCTTTTTTGAACAGAAGGCCCCTTTCTGCTTTGTTCTTCAGGTGATGCAGATAACTTACTGGAGGAAGCTTCTTGTGGCGACCTGCCTGAACGTTCTAAGATCTCTGACCTTCCCTCCTGAGAATATGATGGAGATGAATGGCCGTAAGCCCCTCCCCCTTCTCTCAGGAAAGCAGAAGTGGAAGGCTGTGGTTCTGCTTCATATCTTCCCTGAGAACTAGTGGGCTGTTGTGAAACAGTTTTATGAGGGCAGTTAGCCACCATGTGCGTGATGCTTTGACAGTAATGGCACTTCTTTGGCTGTGGAGGTAGACTACATTCCTTAGCATGATGATCAAGGCCACCACAGTTGTAGCATCTACAAATGAAAAAGAGAGTCTGTTATAAAATATGTCAATAAAAATATTCTTCAAAACATTAAAGAAAGAAAGAGGAAGGACCAAATCTTAAAATGTGTTAACAATTTTTAATTTCATGTGAAGACACACAGCACACATCTGTAAAACACTGGGAGTTTCCACTCAATATTTTATAGTATTTATTTTCTGGTTGTATGGATTTAAGGTGAGATTTTTTTTCAGAAGTTTCTGAGGGTACGTCTTCACTACCTGTCAGATTGGCGGGTAGTGATCGATCTATCAGGAATTGATTTATTGCGTCTCATCTAGA
Source organism: Chelydra serpentina (assembly GCA_037349315.1). Classification (NCBI taxonomy): domain Eukaryota; kingdom Metazoa; phylum Chordata; order Testudines; family Chelydridae; genus Chelydra; species Chelydra serpentina. The sequence goes on from JBAIAC010000010.1 coordinate 56,567,366, forward strand.
CGTGATAAATCGATCCCCGAACGCGCTCCCCGTCGACTCCGGAAATCCACTGCCGCGAGAGGCGGAAGTGGAGTCGACGGGGGAGTGGCAGCGGTCGACTCGCCACCGTCCTCACGGCCAGGTAAGTCGACCTACAATACGCCAACTTCAGCTACGCTATTCACGTAGCTGAAGTTGCGTATCGTAGGTCGACTCCCCCTCCCCCAGTGTAGACCAAGCCTGAGTGATTTAGCAGCACAAGTTCCACTGAAAGTGAACAGGACTTGTGCTCCTCAATCACTTAGGTACTGTGAAAATCTCATCCCCATTTAGGCCAGATTCTGCCACCTTCATTCATACTGATGAGTACCTTCCTCCACAAGCACTTTGGTATCACTCACATAGAATCTGGCCCTTAACTAGAGTCTGATTCAAAGCCCACTGAAGTCAATGGGAGTTTATCTACTGACTGCAATAGATCAAGTCCTAAGGCCAGATTTTCAATGGTATTTAGATGCCTAAAGATGCATTTAATAGCTTTAAAAATATGGCCCAGGTACACAAGAGGTGAAGTTGTAAGGACTCTTTTGTGTGAGACCCAACAGTCACTGACGCTGTGTGCAAATACACTAGAAAAATATATGAAGGGAATAATAATGATTTTATGTACACCTCAGTGGTAACAAAAGTTAAAGTCCAGAATCAAAAATAAGCTTTATAGTTTATTAAACTGTAAAAATGGGTGTTTGGACTCTGCCAAAATGTACCAGTTGTATTTCCCTGTAATAAATAATCTCATAAATGTGCTTGGGTTGAAAACATTAGAATGGTCCACTAGAGGGCACCAAATATTCAAAAATGTGCCAACGATAAAGTCTGTAGCTCATTTAATGTAGATTAAATATCTTTACTTGAATATTTGTAGCAATAAACTGAGTGCTAGTGTGTTTAATTTGGATGAATGACTGAAAGAGTTGTTGCAAAAAAATCAGGCTATGATGGCCTACAAGTTCATCCTTACTAATTAGTCCTGTTTGTGCCATATTAGCTACTAGGCGGAGAAGAGTCCTCCGTTAAAAGTTGAATAATATGGTGAAAATTGATAAGAAAGAAGTTCATGTTCTTTGATAAACAGTATCACAGTTTACCCAACCCTTCCAAAGGAATACACCACCTTAACAACTGTATCAAATCCAAATTACTCAAATCCAATAGAGCAAAGGGGATGCTATGATAATAATGGCTAAATCATTTCCTCCACCAGGTAATGGGAAGGAAATCTTTACAAGAGTCCCTTTGAAGAGGAGTTCCTCAGTGATTCTTTCCTCTGTGGGGCAGAGAAGTGGAGTTCAACCTCCCATGATCCAGGAGGTTTGTGGGAAGCTGGGCTGGAGGAAGTTCTGGAGCTCGGGGGTTCTCCCCTCCCCACTGCCTGCTGTCAGCATGACCAGTGAACTCTCCTAGCCCAGGCTGCCCCAGACCTCCCTTAAAGGGATGTTCTCTCATCATGGAGGAGGTTCTTTAGGAATAGTTACACAATCCTGTGCTCTGTTACCTTTCTCAGTAATTTGTGCAGGGATTAGTAGGTAGGGAGAATGATGTGCCGCCACTCCCAGTTCACCCACCAGATTCCAACAGTGCTGCAAGGGGATGGGTGGGAATGGTGTCATGGACCCAGCTGCCTGAGTGGAAGGTCCTCTCCATGCCTGAATTATTGGGACACAGTAAGAGGGGGATGGAGGCCAGGAGGAAGCTTTTGGCAATACCTATTGCTAAGAGATTGCAGCATGGTTCTGAAAATATAACAGTGAGAGTCATAAAATGGGTTCATTGTTTTCTTCCTTGGAAACCCAGAACTCAACACAATTAAATTTAACTGTGGGGAGAGATAGCTCAGTGGTTTGAGCATTGGCCTGCTAAACCCAGGGTTATGAGCTCTGTCCCTGAGGGGGCCATTTAGGGATCTGGGGCAAAAAATCTGTCAGGGAACAGTACTTGGTCCTGCTAGTGAAGGCAGGGGACTAGACTCGATGACCTTTCAAGGTCCTTCCAGCTCTATGAGATAGGCATATCTCCATATATAACTCTTCCAAAAACAAGTAGACAAACTCCAGAATGTCCAACTATTACATGGCTTTAGCCTTTAAAACAGCCATGCCAATGATTAAACACACAGCCAGAATGTAAATACTTTACCGGTAATCTTGTTAACTAAGGGCTCAATCCTGCAGTCCTCAAGCAATACTTTTATGATTTCTTAAAACGTGCACAGTATACATTCTTGTACTATTTGCTAAAAAGAAAATAATTGCACAAACTGTTAAGTCATGCACAGAATGCAGGTCTGTGAAGGTAATTTCTTTGATGTAATAGGACCATCATGTTACATTCACCTTGACCTTTGTATAGATATTTGCTGTGTTTCTATCATTAGCATTATACATCTTATACATGCATAAATTTAATTCATTGTTTACTGAGGAAAGTGACATCAAATCATAGGATGTGATTTCCATGCTTAACTTACAAACCTGTTAAACAAGGGAAATACTGCTTACACAGACCTGCTCCAAAGCCCACTGGAGTCACTACGAACTTTTCCATGGACTTCAACGGGCTTTGGATCTAACTCATGGTTAGATATTTTAAAACTGCAGCTCACTGGAAAATTGCAGTTTTAGGCAGAACCCTGCAAACACTTATGCACATATTTAACTTTGTGACTGCTGTGCTCGTCTAGTTGCATGCCCAAACTTAAGCATGGGTGTGCATGTTTGCCTTAGCTTATGAAGTAGATTTCACTTTTGGAAGAAAAATTGCTAAAAACAGTATAGTTTATATCAGCCTTGACAAATTGCCATAAATATTTCCAGGCAAGGAGCGGGAACCCTCTCCCTCTAACAATTCTTGCCCACCCATTAGCATGATCAAAAAAATTCCTTGCCTTGGCCAACCTGAATTTTTCAAGGGCAATTTATAACTTGAATAAGACAAATGATACATAGAATTCCAATGATTTTTTAAAAAATCCTTGCATAGAATGTTGTAATGACATCAATTGTGCCCAATTTTTAGAAATGTAACAAAAAAACCTAAAATGGGTTCTTTAAGTGGCTTCAGATGAACTGCTGACATTTTTAAATATTCAGTATACATCTGTTTTTTGTGTAATCGGCCAGTAGGATTAAAGAACTCTTTCTCAAACTGAGTCTGTTTGCATGTATTGTAAACTGACCCAGCACTCTTAATTACCGTCTGCAGTTGAAAGGAAAAAAAGAAAATAGGCAAGGTTTTACAAACCACAGTCATCTAGCATTTATTTCCCCAATATTTCAGCAAGATTAAATAAAATGTTAGATACTCCACATGCATCCTATTCTCTAAGACCAAAATGATAGATATTTCCTACATTTAGTAAAAATGTTTTCATGTATTAAACATTATACATTGGTTTCCTTTCTCTCAGTCACTGAAGCTATTTCAAAACAAATGACCAAATTAACATCTTTTATTGGTATATAGCTATGTTTGTCAGATAAGCTTTCTCTAAAACCACAAGATAAAATAATAAGAGTGACAACTGAAAAATAATGTTAATGATCCCTTCCCTCAACCCCCCTCCCCCAAAGTTCTAGAAAGATACTAAAAATTAAGTGTGTGTGTGTGAGATAATTTAAATTTGCTATTAAAGAATGGCGTTTTCTTTATTTCTTTCTATATAGTATAGGATATTTATTCTGTGACTTCTTATCTATGTGTTAGTAAGGATTGTAATCCACTTTGGGAATGATATATCTGACCTTAATTCTGGAGAGAATTTTATAACTGTAGATTTAACTTATTTTCACTTCCTTCCTTTAGGATCACATTCATCCAGAAGCTTCCTTTCTTCCTCTCTCTCTCTCGCTTTTTTAAAAGAATTCAAAAATAGGTTAAAGGGCCTCAGTAATAGAGTAGGCTGCAGCCCTGGACAAATCAATTTAATCAGTCACTGTGGTATGCACTGTGTTATCCAATTCAGTGAACCATTTCGCCTCACCAATTGACCAAGAACCTGCTGTCAGGGTCCCCACTTCCACTCCAGGGGCCTCAATCAGCTTTTGCATCTATATTTATCATTACATCCTGCTTTCAAAATAGTTTGATTCCCCCCAGTTTACTTAAATTTCTGGTAGTGTTTTTATTGCCCTTGTTTTAATAAAAGCTGTTATAATTAAACTGTAATTTGGCTTTTCAGCCATGTTTTTGTCACCAAGCAAGTCAGCCTGCTGGTTGAAGTGTTGCATTAAATTGTGTATGTGCCTGTTCGTGTGCGCCTGGACTTAAACAGGAGGGTGGTATTTATTCAGTTCTTCTGACTATTTATTCGTTCCTTGTCAATCACTCTTACCAGCAGGACAGATCACACCCCATTCTGAAATGCTTTCGTTCTCACGGGATTGACACCAAAATGGAAATGGTCAGCCACCTCGGAGCACACAAATGTTACCACATGGTATCATTCATGCACATTGAAATGTGGTATTAACCCTTTTGTTCTAGCTGAGAATTCAAAATACAAACTGCTTGTAATTGCTAATGTGTCAGCTGTATATTCTTACCTTACACCACCATGAAATGAAACCTAATACAGTATGATACACAGGCACACTGATCTATGTATGGTTTTGTATATTCTTGTGTACACACTGTATACATAAATATACAAAACAACAGACAGGCAAGCTTATACAAAGGAAAATTAAGCAAGTGCACATTTGAACATGCATATATAATCCAAACCAATAACACTGGAATAAGTGATTATCCAAAATAAAAATACTACTGAAACATGGTGATTGAGCTCAGCATCTTAAAATAAAGTTAAAATAAAACAAACTACACATGATGTCTAGGTCAACATAAAGTCTAAAGCACAGCTAAAACAAGTATGAGCAACTCCTGATTCTGTTTCTTGGAAACGATCTGCTATAAAAGGAACAGCCCTTCATAGTCTTAATAGGCTCTGATAATTTATTAGGTGACTGCATGCTCAAAACCTAACGCAACATGAAGTATTGATAAAGAGATGACAATTATCCTAAATGTGAACACTGCCTCAGCACAGTTAGCTGAGTAAGGGAGGTAGATTAAGACTGCTTCTGAGACACAAGAAATTAAAAATTTCATGAAATGAAAGCCTTAGGAAATCTGTCTAGCACCATTTAATAACATCCTCAACATACTTTAAAATCAACACCAAGAAAACAAGTCTATTAAAATCTACAGCTGAGAAAGGAAATATAAAAAACCCACCATCCTAGGAATTTAAGAAACATTTCTCCTTCCAAACACTGGTTCACCATCAATTCATAGTTAAATTGAGAATCTTACAAAGTAGAAGAAAAACCTTAAATGAAAAGGAATGAAAATGATATGATTGTAATAGGTGCAATATTAACTGTAATCAAACTGATGACTGGAATTAATTTTAAAATCACCTATGCCTTCAGAAGCTTAAATGCAGAGTAAAACACTTCTAGCATTTAGCTTTACTTAATTTAAACTCATGTTTTGATGTTCATACTTACAAACAGTTTTACAGTGACACCAGCACTGTCTTGCAAACAGTTTGCCATAATTACAGCTCAGCTGACCTAAGCAACAAGGAAGGCCAGCACAATTGTGCGCGTCTTCACGCGGACCTATAATACGAGTAGAGAATAATATGGTGTGATCTGTTGTCAGAAAAAACTTTAAATTACTTACTGGTGACTACATGATTTTTTACATCTATTTAAAGGGTGGGGAAGAGGGAAGGACTGCGGGCAGCAGTGTTTAACTAATTTAAATGGTCCCTGGCCAATTCACTCCCCCCCCCCCCGCCCTTTAAAAACTAACCGGTAATAAAAACTGCATTTTGATGCACTGTGAACAGTGAATGGTTTCTAATACAGTGCTGGGGCTGGTGGTCTAAATGCATTGAAAGATGGCATGTTATTTTACAGCAAGTGCAAATTAGAGGTTTTACAACACATGACACATAGACTAAAAGGAAATGTTTAAGAGACCTAAGTTTATAAATAAAGTTTTCTTTAGTCATTAGCTCCACAACATACTTGAGGAAATGAGAGTTTTGCAAGCAAAACACAGGGAAGTTTTCTCTAATTATCCTGTTCTGATGCTAGGGGAGTTAAACTATTCATGATACATCAAAAAGATTAACATTGAACATAATTGTTTCAGTATTCAATGGCTTCAGTGATATTAGTCTGAAGAACAAGATGTGGGGCGGGGGGGGGGGGGGGAGAGAAGGAAACACCCACACCCACACCTTCCCTTGCTGAGCCCGGTTCAGATGTAAACAATTACAGACAGAACATATATGATGAGAGTAACATTAACAAAACTGCCTGCCCCTGACACTATGTTTTATCATTCACTTCAGTCAGGGCAACGCAGCAGCTGAAGTCAGAAATGCTTTTACAGCATTAAAAGATGCTTCAGTCTGTCCAAAGTCAGCTAATCTGCAAGTTCATTTTTCATAGCTATCAAGAATAATTTGTATGGATGATTTAAAGGTTCTAATAACCCAAGACTGGATATTAAACCTTTCCCAATAAGCCTTCTAAAAGCTGAGAGCACCACATTTAATTTCCTGCAGCTAAACACAAGTCTTTAAGATGTTCGCATTATGCAAAGGCTAAATACTACCGCTGTAGGTTATAATGCCAAAGAACTTTTATTTGTTAATTTTTTTTGTAAAGAAATCAACAGTAAAAACGTCAACCTGACTGAGTGCTAGAAAGTCACTTTAACCTACTTTTGTTTCAAACGGGACTTCTTCCTCATACTACTTAAGAATATAAATGGCAGGCAGGCATATATCTGATGTCTTTACAGATACTGAGAACACTAAGAGACAGAGACACTGAATATGAGGTCAAAATCACCACAACTTGAAAACAGACAGCAACTGTCACGGGAAGGGGGGGAGGTATTTTTTGTCAGCTGCTACAGAAACAAAAGAAACAAGTTCTACGTGAACAGTCAAGAAAACTACATAGAGTCATGCATGTGGAACCTTAAATTAGAGCAAAAGAAGGGGGGAGGGCAGGCAGGAATTCAGATTAGCTCTAGATTCTATGCAGCCTGCTACCCATTCCATTTAATGTCTTCATCCTGATTCTTATAAATGAAGGTGTATTTGTTTTTTAAAGGGAGGGTATTTTCTTAATCATTTTAAAATTCAGGAAATCCCAGAAGAAACAAAGCAATGGTGTTGCTCACTTGTGTTTAAAAAATAATGGCATGAGTACTGCTCATTGCATAGGAATTGTACTAATGTGGTTGTGCAGCATTTCACAGTGCTGCTTCACAACTCATCAGGACACACTTTACACTGGTGTGCATTCTTTGCAATCCCATTGCATTGGTGTGTAAATTAGGAGGGCATCATGATCAGGCTTTCTTGAAGGAAAAAACCAATGTGAGACCTGTAACAAATACAAGACATGCCCACAAACATATTCTGCTCATTCTAAGCAAAGAAAAAGACCAGCTGAGTTTTAAGATTTTTCCAGAAACTACTCTGCCTGTCTCACACACTGATTTTATTTAATACGTCACTTTGCTTTATTACCCTTCGATTAAAGCAGACAGAACCTCACAAAAACAATCTTATTTACTTATCCATTAACATGTTTATTGATATTTTTAAATTATGCTCCTATCGTTTTAATAAAACATATCAGAAAACTACGTAAATTAACCCAGCTAGAATTTTAGACTATAGAACCTTAGGATCAAATTCAGATGTTTACAAACATGGGGGCCTGACCTGCAACTGTATCTGCTGATTTGGCCCCTTGTACCCAGGTAGGAGGGACCCTGTTAGCTTCAGTGGGGGCCTACAGGAATCCATGCTGGGGAAGCTAATTGCAGCAGTGGAGCTTTTAAGGTGAAATTCTGTTTGAAAATTCACAGCTTCACTAGGTTTTTGAGATGAATGAAAAGCTGATCTGCTCACCTTTATATCCCTTCCCCCTCCAAAATAAAAAATCCTATACCACAAGGATAACAAGTAAGATCTAAGAGGTTAAATTTCTGCAGAGGCTGTTTAAAAGCCTCTCTCTTCTCCTAAGACTGCCTTTTCCCCACATTTAGATAACCCCAACATGCTGTCACAAAGACACTTTCTGCATGGTTTCCAGTAACATAGCATGGATTATTGTTGATGTATGTGCTCATTACAAAAAATGAAATGCCTAATTGTAAACTCATCTGACTGAATAGTTTCATGTGGTTAGTTCTAATTCAATCTATCCTCCCTAGTGTATTTTAGAAGTAATATCAACAGGTTATATTCTTTTGTTGATGATTTTTTTCCCAACAAAGGCGCTAACAAACCAGGCAGAGCATTTGTCTGATAAATCAGGCATTTGGTGATACTATGAGCTTAAGTTTGGTGGGAAAGTAATTGGTTTTGAATGAGCTACCATGGTTTACTAGAAGATTTTTTTTTGCTGATAAGAAGCAAACAGAACAATAAAAATAAGATGGTGGTTTAACCACACAGACCCATATAGAAGTCAGCCATTTTATTATTCTTCTAAAAATGGAGAGGACCACACAGACATTAGCTCTTGAAAAAACTTCTCTGACAATTCCTTTCCTTTCCATGCAATCTTATCTACACTGTTCACTCAGTCTAGTTTGCAGACAGGGAGGGAAATTATTTTCACGCAATCACATAAAAAATAGGTATGGAATATGTCTCCTGAAGGAAAAATGCTTTGGCTGTACTTTGATTTGTAACAATTAAACAGTGCATGAACACAGTTGTTTTCTCTCTAGCGGGAGTTAAGAACTTGTGAGAAACAATTTTACAATGTGCAATCTCGATACAAAAATACCATATTTACATGTCAGATTTTAAGAGGTAAAATGTGTATCAGTCCACAGCACCAACACAGCACAGAATGAAAACGCATATTTTAAAAATGGACTCAATTATTACTAGATAATAGAGCCACTTCAAATTCAGTAACCATTTAAATACACCATGTTGAAAAGAGTCACATAAATTATACATTTCAGGCATGAAACGTTAAACTATGAATTCAGATAAATCCTAAAGTTAGGAGTCAACCCACTTACATTTTGAAAAATATATACAGAAAACAGAATGATGTTCCCTGTGAGCTTTGATATTATTTGACACTGGCAAGCAATTATGACCTTAAATTAAAGTGGCTCCGTTTAAAATATCTAACATAAAGCTGTCAGTGGAATTGCAGAATTAACTACAGTTTTTCAGATGTTTAGAAATTGGTCACCAAAATCCTTTCTTAAATGTAGCATGCAAGCTCAGCATAGAAACATTTTACTAACCCATTTTCTACAGAAAATACTCTACTAGAATGAGCCTGTGTACCATAATATGTATTGTTGTTGTTGGGTTTTTTAAAAAACAATTCTCTGATCTAACAGGTAAGTAGTGTGCACCAAAATATGAAAATTAAACATACAAAAATATCTATTACGTAACAATGAATTAATTTAACTGGGGAGAAAGTACACATTGACCTATTTTACTACTTTTAAAAAGAGAACATTTTAAATATTTTGTGCGTAGCACATTGCCGGTAGACAGACACAGCTACTGACATAGCACAGGGAACACAGAATAATGCCTATGTCACACACATTAATCTAAACCTAATCCTCCCCTAGCATTCAACATTATAGGTTCTAAACTGGGACATTGTTCTGCTATAGAAAAATAAATGACTTTTTTCATTAGAAAGTGCGGCAGGATTTCCAAGTGCCTTATGAACAATTCCTCCTGTGTTTGAATCTTACATCCTCCTGCAACTAAGTCTTAACTGGACCTGAGGAGAAAATAGCTCATTTCCACAAGGAGCTCTTAGGAGCCTATGGTTAAGAAGTTATCAACTTCCATTTAAAGTAATTAACTGCACCCACCCGACTATTTATACAACATAACTGGGTAGGGAAGTAAAACTGGCTCCTGCCCCAACCCTTTACATGCCCTTCTGATGGCAAAGAGGGACCTTAAAGGATCACATGGACCTGACATAAGCCACAGAGTCCGCACTTGCAGCCCCTGATGTGCCCATAGCACTCATCACTACAGGGGACGCTGGACTGTGGGGCAGGCCTGTGGAGGCTGCCATAAATGAAGGCAGCCTCAACACTACTCTAAGGGTACATCTACACTACCCGCCTGATTCGGCGGGTAGCGATCGATCTTCTGGGATCGATTTATCGCGTCTCGTCCAGACGCGATAAATCGATCCCAGAAGCGCTCCCCGTCGACACCGGAACTCCAGCTCCGCGCGAGGAGTAAGCAGAGTCGACGGGGGAGCCTGCCTGCTGCGTGTGGACCTGCGGTAAGTGCTTTTAAGTTCGAACTAAGATACTTCGACTTCAGCTACGTTATTCACGTAGCTGAAATTGCGTATCTTAGTTCGATCCCCCCCCCAGTGTGTGGACCAGGCCTAAGTCAGTGCCTCTCAACCTTTCCAGACCACTGTACCCCTTTCAGGAGTCTGATTCGTTTTGCGCACCCAAGTTTCACATCACCTAAAAACTACCTGATTACAAAATCAGACATAAAATACAACAGTGTTACAGCACACTATTACTGAATAATTAAGTAATTATCTCTCATTTTTATCATTTTTAATTATAAAATAAATGAGGTGGAATATAAATATTGTACTTCCATTTCAGTGTATAGTATATAGAGCAGTATAAACAAGTTATTGTATGAAATTTTAGTTTGTACTGACTTTGCTAGTGCTTTTTATGCAGCCTGTTGTAAAACTAGGCAACTATCTAGATGAGTTGATGTACCCCTGGAAGCCCACTGTGTACCCTTAGGGGTACACATTCCCCTGGTTGAGAACCACTGCTCTAAGGGAGCAAAGGTAATGTAAAGCCACTTTGGCCTCCCCTCCCAGTGGGGTGCACTGTCTATGCTGTGCATCTCAGAAATCTGTCCCTAGGTTTCTACCACCAAATGCCAGAAAAATCAAAATGTAAGAGCCTCCATCCTTTGTTCATGAGTTGTAGGGACTAAGGGCTAGTCTTCACTACCGGGGAGATCGACGCTGCTGCAATTGACGCAGCAGGGGTCGATTTAGCGGGTCTAATGAAGAAGCGCTAAATCGACAACAGAGCACTATCAGATTGATCCAGTACTCCAGCTCCCCAAGAAAAGAAGTCAACTGGAGAGCGTCTCCCATCGATGCAGCGCAGGGAAGACACCGGGGTAAGTCGACGTGAGCTACGTTGACTACAGCTACATTATAAATGTAGCTGGAATAGCGTAACTTAGGTGGACTTACCCCGGTAGTGAAGACAAGCCCTCAGATGGAATTTTTCAAAAAGAGGTGCCTAAAGTTAGGCATCTCAATCCATATTTAGGCATCTAGACACAGTGATTTTTCAGAGGTGCTTGAACAGCCATAGCTGTCTTTTAAGTAACTGGGAGTTGCAGGTATGCAGCACATCTAGAAATCAGGCAGGTTTTAATGAGATACCTGACTTTAGGCATGTATGTATTTGAAAACTTAAGACTACTGGCTTAACTACACAGGAATTGCCTAGTGCTTTAAAAACACACCCTACCTTAATCCAAATTAACTTTCAAGTGTAGACAAGCCCTAAGCACTTTAAAAATCCACAGACTGTTGTGTTGGGAGTCTTTTGTGGTTTTGTGGCTGCTCTTTCTGTTTTGAGGGATTTTGTGTGTGTCCCACCAGTATGTATTTCAGATGTACAACACTAGGACTGGGGAACAAAAACTAAACCACATCTCTAATGGGTGGAAAAGACAGAGGGTCTGTTTTTGTTCTTGCTTACACCATTCTCAATCAGAAGTAACTCCAAGTCATAGGTATTAGATCAGTGAAAAACCGCGGTGAGTTTGAATCCGGCCCAGTGCTGTAAATGCATCTCTGTAGTCATGCTAATTGATATGTTAAGTAATGGTTCTAACACGACATGTGCGGTACATGCTGGACTAGGTTTTTCTGGGAATCTTAGCAGATCTGTAGGCAGGACGTTAGGCTGTTTAAGTCTTAGGCCATGTCTACATTACAAACTTTGGTTGATGAAAGTTATGTCAGCATAAAGCGGCCACAGTTTTTATATTGCGTATGCTCATGCATACTTCGCTCCTTGTGTCAGGGCTACATGTACTTACCAGGAGTGCTTATGTCGAGGCACAGTGCGGTGCACCATGGGTAGGGATCAGTGTGCAACGCGCATCATCTGGCACACTGTCTTTTGGGAAGTTTTGGCAATGCATGCTAGGGCAGAAACAAGTCACACAAGGGTGGCTGAGAGCAAGGGGATCAACTTCGCATCATGCAACTTTCTCAACGCCATCCATATCCCATAATTTTGGCACAATTTTTAAAAATCCCAAGCAGCACTTCTCGCTGCCTGCCAACTCTGACAGAAGCGTGGAGTGCGTACAGCTCCGCACTATTGTCATGAACATTGCAAACACAGAACGCATGATCCTCCAGTATTTGCAGAGCTGCAGGAAGAGCTGCAACAATGGGGGAACATGACGATTTTGTGGAGGACATGGGACATAGCAAAAAACAATTCACGGTTGTTGGGGCATTCACAGAGCAGCTGCAGATGGTGGAGCACCACTTCTGGGCCCAAGGAATGAGAACTGACTGGTGGGATCATAGCATAATGAAGATTTGGGACTGATGAGCTGTGTCTGCAAAATGTTTGGATGTGAACAGCCACATTTTTGGATCTGTGTGCCGAGCTCACCCCAGTCCTCCAGCACATAAACACCAAAGTGAGAACTACACTGACCATGGAGAAGCGAGTTGCGATCGCTCTGTGGAAGCTTGTGAAATCGTATTGTTACTGGTGGGAAATCATTTTGGAGTTGGGAAATCTGCAGGACTGTGCAGGACACAGTGGATGGATTTGCAGCAGTAAGGTTCCTGAACTGCATTGGGGTGATAGACGGCATACATATCCTTATTTTGGCACCTGCCACAGAAAGTATCAATAGAAAACACTACTTTTCTATGGTTATGCACACGTTGGTGGTCACCAGGGATGCTTCACTGACGTCAGTGTTGGCTGGTTGGGGAAGGTGCATGATGTTTGCATCTTTAAGAACACAGAACTGTATAGAAAGCTGCAAGCAGACATTCTTGCCCACTGTAGATTATCATTGGCGATGTTGAAATGCCAATAGTGATCCTGGAGGACCCAGCCTACCCTTTGCTCCTCTGGCAAAGCTGTACACCTGCTCCCTCGACAGGAAGAAAAGATTCAACTACAGGCTCAGCAGGTGCAGAATGACCAGTGAATGCACTTTTGGTGGATTGAAGAGACACTGGCATTGTTTACTCAAGACTGGATCTCGGTGAAAAAAAAACATCCCAAGGGTTATAGCTGCCTTTTGTGTCCTGCATAATATCTGTGAGGCAAAGAGAGAAAACTTGCCACCAGGGTGAAGGTGGAGCAGCTGTCTCCTGAGTTCAAACAGCCAGACACAAGGGCTATTGGAAGGGCTCAACACGGAGCTATGCGACTGAGGGAGGCCTTGCAAGAGCACTTTAACAATCAGTAATGTGGTGTGGTGGACTGCGCTCTATCTGGCCCTAAAGTTTTGGGGGTGTTGGGAATTGTGCAGGGCTTCTGTAGAAAAACAAGTTGTGGGCACTTTCACGAGGGCTAGGCATTCTGCTGCATATGTTGTGAAGTAATAAAGATGAATTATTTACCCACAAAAAATAGTGCAAAACTCAAACAAATACAATAAAAACTTCTGAACTATATTACTGGAACAGAGCTTAAAAAGGGGAAAGAACATTCATGTCCATACTGGCTCCACATACAACAACCGGGGCTCTCACAGCTCAGCCTATGTGGAGCTGTGGTTTCTCTTACTGGCCCTCGGCCTGGAATGGTAGGGATGTGGCCCCCCACTGATGCCACATGGAATGTTGGGGAGTGTAGGGTGCTGCTAAAGGGGAGTTATCCACTGACTGCAAAGGGAGGCAACACCGGGACTGCTGAACCTGGAGGTCCACAAGAGTCTGCAGTATCTATGTTTGCTGAAGGAGAAGCCCCATTATGTCCTGGTGCATCTTCCCTCTCCTTTTCCTGCTGGGACTTCTGGGCCTTTCTCCTGTTTGCTCTTTCCTTCTTCTGCAATGTTCACCCTCCGAGCCCTTCTGTTCATGGTCCAATGCAGCACTGGCTTGCAGGGGATCTCACTGAACACATCCTCCTGGCTGTCTCCTCTTCTTTCTCTTCCTTATCATGGTCAGGCATTCCACGGCAGCAGCTACAGGCAAAACGCTCTGAGGTACCATTGTCCGTACAGTCACAGCGGAAAGCGAAAGGTAAATTTTAGAACACTTTTCCCTTGCATGAAACAATACCATTTCATCCCCTAGTTCCATGGATGAGTGCAGGGTAATGGCACGGAGCACTGGCACTTTTTTCCACAGGTGGTGGTGATTTTATATCTTGCTCCTTAGGGTAACGAAAACACAGAGCGCACAGCTGCCACTGGCATCCCAAAGCCACCTGGGCCCGCATGCTGCCAGCCTGTTTCCTGCAATGGTTCCTGCTGAAGTCATTGTGGACTGGCCTGGGAAAGTATCCTACTGTGGAGGAAGCCATAAGGCTGCCATCCCTAGAAACCTTTGGGAGAGGACTGCAGAGCACCTCCATGGAAATTTCATTGAGATCTCGCAGGAGGATTCAGGGGACATCCTTGTCACATGCCTCCCTCCCCCCGCCTAACTGTACAGGGGAATGAAAAGTAGATAACAACACGCCCTGTCTTGTACTGCCACCTTTTCTAGTACAAGGAACTTAATGAAAAGTCTATACTTGTGTCCAGATACGTTGGGGTCAGGTGCCATCTATACATATAAACATTGTAATGCAATGGGAAATGCATTCATACACTTACCCGAGGTTCCTTCCCCTCCATCTGGCTCACCTGTGTTCAGTTGACAGAATTGACTAGATTGTGGTGGAGTCATGAACAGACCCTGGCTTACGGCATAGCTGGACCCCGTGATCACATGACCTTCTCCTCTCCACTTCCTTCTCCTCTCCATTGTTCATGGCGGGGGGTCTGTGTTTCAGCTCTGGGAGGTATCCATGGTGTTCTGTGGGGTTGGTGGGGCTCTGCCAAGCATGGCATGCAGCTCGTTGTAAAAGCGGCAAGGCTGAGGCTCTGCACAAGATCAACTGTCAGCCTCCCTGGCCTTCTGGTGTGCCTGAAGCAGTTCTTTCGCTTCCATGCAGGAAGGCTGCTGACCCCTGTCATATCCCTTCACCTGCATCTCCTGTGCAATCTGCCTGTAGCTGTCCACATTTCTATGACTGCTCCATAGCTGTGCCAGCACAGCCTTTTCTCCCCACAGGCCCAGGAAATCCAACACCTCAAAGCAGGAGCACGCCTGGAGCATGGAGCCAGCAAGGTCATTTGGGCATTTGCACACAACAAAGGTAAGCTGCCAGTGGTGCTCACCAGGCTGGGCAATCAGGAAAACGCATTTCATAAATACATGGGTTTTTTTAAATGGCGGGTTGCTTCTGGTCTCCATAACCTTTGGGTAGTGAAGTTCACAGTTTTAACCAAAGCGGTCAGTGTCAGGCATTGTGCGCCAGCCGCTGGACAACTGTTAGGATCGACATAGGTCACATGGTATCTATGCTGCACAGTATTGACCACAGTAGATTGGCCATGGCTCAGTGCCGTTCTGGGAGGCAGTGGTGATATTTACATCAATAGAAGACAATTTTGAGATTCTAGAGACATGCACAACTAGGTTGACGCAAGGTGACTTATGTTGACCAAACTTTGTATTGTAGACCAGGCTTTAGTTACATAGGACCAAATTCTGCAGTGGCCTACAGGATGGTGGAACACACATACCTCATGTAAGCTGATCAGTAAATAGGTATGAATGGAAAGCACTGTAACTCACATTGATTTGGCATTCAGTGGAGGTGCAAAGCCAGAGGAAGGAAGGAATTGCAAGAAAACAACATGAGGGCATAAGTAAAACATAACACCCCTTTTTGTTCCGTTGACATGTAATGGCACTCATTTTGTACACCCACTGAATATCAATTCAGTGCCAGTAACGTGCATATGTCACAGATGCTAGCTTAACAATTACATCTATTTTCCGACAAATTTACATGCAGCATGTCATTTACAATACTAATTACCAGACTTTACACAGAAATTGTCCTATAGAATTGCAAGAGAATTGAACCTCTCATACCACATCAGGATTTTACCTATTCTCCTTAGAAGGTCTTAGCATATATCTAAAATATGTTTTATAGCGAGTATTCAGTGTATTGAGGTACATTGCAAGGTACAACATACTATGAAACACTCGCTCTTTCATTTGTTATAGGGGGAGCTGGTAGCTCTAACACCTACTTTGTTTGCAGCAGACTTCTGAAATTCAGCAAGCTGAAAGCCCCCAAGGCTAGACACATGCCTTTTGCTTATCTCGCGAAATTCCTTTCAGATTTAGCTGAGCTATAAACAGTTAAAAATTGCCATTCCCCTTCTGCTACTTGTGTTGTCATCAAAATTTTGGCAGCATGCCAATCAGAAATGGAAAGGAACATTCTAATCTACAGCCCAGCCCACAATGCACTGGGAATACCTGGGAGCTGCTAGAGCAACAGTAGTGGTAGTGGGTGAGAAGAGGGCTGGGCTGCACCTGCCCTAAGTACTGTTCTGGAATCGACATCTGTATACACACATATATATGAAATGTACTGTATGATGGTGTAAAATAAAGTTGTAAGGAAACCCTCACACTTATTTGGCATGTTTGAACACCTGCTTTAAGCTCATCTGCTTTCATATAGCTCATATGAATTTGACACCCAAAACCAAAATTATTATGAATGTTTGGTAATGGGACTATTGCATAAATAGTGCATGCTCTTGCAACATTTTCTCATATAAGCTGTCTTATTGCATTCAGTGAATGGGATTTGTGTAAGTAAAGGCTACTCATGCGGTTAAGGGTTGCAGGATTGGCCAATAATTCATAGCTTTGTTTCATTCTTTAGAAATGTAAGAACTGGTATAGCCTGGCACATTCAGCATTGTGAGGTTGAGTCAGTTATCTATAGAGAGGTTCATTCCATAGCTCCTGGAACTGATAGAATAAATTATGTCATATGACGTACATGTAGCACTTCCTTTTGCTACTGTATATCAAAAAGACAATAAATATGGTGGTTAATTTTCCTTGAAATAATATCTATAAGATCATGTATTCAATGATCCTGTTGCTTAAGGAGTTATGAGTGATCAGGCATGCAGTAGCCACACTTTACCAGCAATGAAAATCTGCATACCTGTTTACTAAGAAGCAAAGTAGTCTACTTTTAATGCAGTTCTCCAAACTTGTACTTCTTAAAAGTCCACAATGGACTAGCTGTTCCATAAAGTCAGTGTGGCATTGAAAAAATGATGAAAATAAATATTTAGTGACATTTTTTCTGAAGCTTTCAACATTTCCAGGAAAAATTTGAACCTTGAAAATTTCCAGAATTTTATGTCAAAACACAGAAACCCCAACATTTAGGGCATGATGAGGGTAAGTTATATGGTAACTTGGGGTTGTGTGGGGGAGGGTGCACAATTGGGCCCTAAATGCTAGAGTATCAATTCCTCCTTTCTGGAGGCTTTCCTGCTAATCCAAACTCACTAGGGACCCTCCAACAGGTGATAGGGGTGAAGTGAGTAACTTCAGCTGTATATCTTATAGGGTTTTGTCCTAGCTAGTTTTTCCTTTGTCCTGAGTTCTCTGACAAGATGGGTTCTTGTGTACATAAAAGGCCTACTTCAGTAGGAACTGGGTGCTCAGCATCTCTGAAAATCAGGCCAACATGGTGAGATTTTTAAAACCAAATAGGCAAGTTAGACACCCATCTCCCATTAATTTTCAAGTCCTAGCTGGCTATGGAAATCTCACTGGGCATTCAAAGTTGGAGGCACACCAAACTGCGAAGATGTTGGCCTACATGTGCGTAGCTCAAAGTTCTGGCTATCTACCCTCAATTTGTATGAGAGAGCTGATGTAGTCATGTGGATGCTCCATATATAGGGAGATACAGAAGGCTGTAAGAAAATTGTGGGCCAATATTTAATTTCAGAAACCTCAATTTCCAATGCTTACCAAACTTCCCATGCTCACTGCAACACCACTCACAGAACTTTGGCCTGCAGCCTCTCTGTCATGACAGAGGGAAGGCCAAGTCATATTTTAGTGAAGTGGCACAGCTCAGTGAATGCGGGGGGTGGCGGATGCAGATGGGGCCAGTTCCACATGTGGGTCAAGGCCAGGCTCCTCAGGGGGCTTGCCCTGCTCGCTATCCTGGTTCCATGCCAAGTGTCGCTGCCTGGACTTGACCCTACTGGCGCTGGCTTTGCACTTTGCCTAGGTGTAATTTCACCTCCACCAGGTGGCACAGGCCAGGTTCACCGAGCGGCAGCATCTCCTGCACGACCTCAAGGACTTTGCCTTTCATGACTGCTGATGAGTGGGGCTGGGGATCGGGGGGGTGGCTTGGGTTTGTGCCTCCCACAGGGTACAAGGCTGGGACAGGGGATCCCTGCTGGTGCCAGCCCCAGACAGGGCCACCAGGGGTCTCTGAGCTGGGGCAGCTCAAGGGCGCAGACCCTCCCACTTCGCTTTGGGGATTGGCGGGGGGGAGGGGCATATCCAACCCCAGTTGCAAGGTAAAGGATTCTGCTGCCGACTTGACATCTAGGAAGTTACAAAAAACAGCTTAGGTCCTGCACCACCACTTCGCCCCGCCTGACCCGCCCTGAAGGCAGAGTATGGTACTTCAACTGACCACACCAAAACTGCAACTTTAACAACTGTGAGCACAATTTTGTAGCCAAAAACCCCTGCAACTTTTTTACAGCCTTAGAGACACCACCTTTATATTTGACCTGCATGTCTAAATCCTTACATGGGAAGTTGGAAATCAAACTGTGTACCTAAGGTCTGGTTTTTAAGTGCTCAAGAGGATTGCAAGAATATAGCTCCTTACAATTATTGAAGCAAGGGTTTTTTTGGTGGGGGGGGGTATTTATTTTTTCTTAGCTTGGCCATAGGATTACTAATCTCCTGGGAAAGACAATCTTACACACACAGGTCTGGGTTTCATATATCTTTCTCTGAATTCTGTTGATATTGTGTGTGGGTTAAAATTAATCTTAATTACCAACAGTTACTAAAACAAATGTGTCAGATGCTGTGAAAGAGAACATTCTAGCACATGTTAATTGTGACTGCACTTGTGTGGCTATAAGTAATATCTTCTTGTTCTCACACCAGTTAAATGGCAGCAAAAATGTAAAGAAAAGAAAATGTTTTTGAAAACTATTATATCATTCAGGAAACACGTTGCTTACAGTTCCAAATTCTGTGCTTAGTTACACAGGTGTAAATCCAGAGTAACTCCACTCGTTGCACTGCAGTGGACTTAATCTGCATTTACATTATTAATGTAACATAGTAGAATTTGGCCCTTCCTATATAAATGCTTTAAAAGCATATTAAATTAGTTGTAAAACTAATTGTTTTGTTTAATTAATGTAGCATGAATCCCATGTTAGAAAGAAAAAGTGCCAGAGAATAGGACTGAAGTGTGTAGTTCTGTTTGCCAGCACGGGTTCAGCCTTTAGGATTCGGCAAGAAAGTAAGAAAGAAATAAACAGTACCAGAGATTCAGAAAGTAAGAGTGTTTATAGGCCAACGATCAAGTTTCCTGGCATGACTGATGAACTGTGCATCAGAAGATTTAGATAAGATATCAGCCATAGATGTCTGAAAGCCAGGCAAGATCCAGATAAGGGGATCCCACTGTGATCAAAGTGAATGTCCACTGGATGAAGACCTGGATGCTAACAAAGTGTTTGGCCTGCAAACTATAATAAGTAGCATCTATATGGCTATGTGTAGTGCACAAAACAAAACAAGCCATCAGTATGTTTTGATCAACTTTTCAGGCTCCAGCTATGTCTGAGTTACAAGTCCTAAGCCAAATATTTTGAAAACGGTCTCAAAGCACAATAAAGTGGTTAATGACTGAACTCCTGGAGCCTTAACATCCCACGTGGGCTACATGGAAGGGAGAGTCTCTAAATGACAGCCAACCAACCAACCTCTCTATGACGGGTTGGTATCACAGAAACCCCCTTGGAGCTGCCACCTGGTGTGCCAAGACTACTTCTGCCCCTGCTTTCCTGCCTTTTCCAGTTTGGGACTCCAGAATCCTGTCTGTTTTGAGCCAGGCCCGTCAGCCTGCTGTAAACCCAGACCCAGGTCTGAACCACGTCCACTAACAGCTGTAGGCCTGCCTGGAAGCAGCTCAGGAAGTGCTCTTGCCTTTGACACCCAGGTGCCCAACTCCCAATGGGGTTCAAACCCTGAATAGATCCGTTTTACCCTGTATAAAGCTTATACAGGATAAACTCATAAATAGTTCGCCCTCTATTTCAAAGATAGAAAGATATGCACAGCTGTTTGCCCCCTCCAGGTACTAACACGTACTCCAGGTAACTTAATAAGTAAAAAGTGATTTTAATAAATACAGAAAGTAGGATTTAAGTGATTCCAAGTAGTAACAGACAAAGTGGATTACTAAATAAAATAAAATAAAACACGCACGTCTATGTCTAATCAAACTGAACACAGATAAAAACCTCACCAGTTCCAGCAAACTTCCCTTTACAGGATATTGTCCTCCTAGCCTAGGTCCAGCAATCGCTCACATCCCCTATTGTCTTTGTCCTTTGTTCAGTCTCTTTCAGGTGTGTCCTTGGGGGGTGGAGAGTCTCTCTCTTTAGCCAGCTGAAGACAAGATGGAGGCGTCTCCCCGGGGTTTAAATAGACTTTCTCCCCTGGATGGATGCTCCTCCCCACTCCCTGTGTAGCATCATGTTGCCCTGGAGTTTTGGGATCACATGGGCAAGTCACATGTCCATGCACCACTCAGTAACCAGCCCAGCCAGTCGCATTCCTGGTCAAGCTCAGATGTGGATTGGTGTCTGCAACTTCTTTTGTCTGTTTAAGAGTTTCTTGATTGGGCACATTCCTTTCTCCAGACATGATCCCATGCGCTTACAAAGGCTATGTATAAAACCATCAAATATACAACCAATATTCATAACTTCAACTACAAAAATGATACATGCATACAAACAGGAGGAATAGATTCAGTAGATCATAACTTTTACAGAGATATGTTACATGGCACATGTAGCATAAAACATATTCCAGTTATATCCTATATACATTCATAAGCATCTCCCCATAAAGTCTTATGGGGACACTGTCACACTCCCCTTGCTAAAACTCCTACCTAACAATAACTGGAACACGGTTGTTTGGTGGCATTCATTCTGCAGGGCAGGCTGCCCTCTGCAGGATAGGTGGAATTTTAAGGCTACAGGGGCCAAATGCATCCTTGGTGTAAACCCTGAAGCTGCAGGCGATGTATTTGACCCAGCTATGAGTTTTTGTGTATGTGTGCATATGCAGTGTGGTTATGTTAAGCAGGTACATGTGAAGAAGCTACTGAAGTTATAGGGTGAGATTTCCAGAAGCACGTAGGTGATTTAGGAGCACAAATCCAAAAAAATCTCAACCACAAAATAAGTACTAAAGATTGAGATGATGGTTTTGTGGTTAAAGCATTGCTGTACTGGGATTTCAAACATGTGGGTTCAATTCCTGGCTCTGCCACTGATTTCCAATGTCACTATGAGCAAGTTATTTCATGGCTCTCTGTTTCAGTTCCCTATCTGCAAAACTGGGATAACAATATTTCCCTACCTGCCAAGGATGACGTCAGGAAAAATTCATCAAGATTTTCTGATTCTGAGGGCCATATAAGCAGCCAGACAGATAGAAATGTCCACTGTGTGAATGACTCCCGCGCTTGATGACTTTTTATTCTGGAATGAAGCGCCACAGTAGGATGTACTCATAAGGGAAAGAGGCCTGGCTTTTGTGCATCCACTCAGGAAAGATGGAAGAATCTGTTAGACTCAATTTCTGCTTAATTTAATATTTCTGATTTATTTTTTTTTAGTTTGAGGGAGTGGAATAGGTTACGGTTTCCTGAATCTCTGACCCGCCATGAGTACAAGCTTTGGGAATCAACAGTAATATACCCTGATTTTCACTTCCAGCTAGATAACAAAATGAAACTGATATAGGCATAGGTGCCAACTCCATGAGTGCTCCAAAAATAGTGGGTGCTTAGCACCCACCTGCCACAGCTGCTTGGCAGCACCCCCAACCAGCTGTTTGGTGGCACCCACAATTAGCTGACTACAGGTGCCATCAAACAGCTGTTTGGCAGCTGGGGGAGGAGTTTGGGGGAGCGCAGAGAGCAGCGAGTGGGCGGGGGCCTCGGGGAGGAGGTGGAGCAGGGCAGGAAAAGGCAGAGTGAGGGTGGGCCCTTGGGGGAGGGGCAGAGTGAGGGTGGGACCTCAGGGAGGGGATGGAGTGGGGGTGGAGCCTTGGGGAAGAGCGGGGGTGGAGCACCCTGAGGAAAAGAAAAACTCAGCACCCATGGACATAGGTACACACTGGTGAACTGAGCATTAGATCACAGCTACCTCTGCTGCTTCACAGAATCACCATCTTGGTGATGCTGTGAATGAGATTAGCGTTGCTAATCGTAGAACTTTCAGAAGTGACACGCCTGTCAATGGTTGACAATCTTCCCTGCTTATTTATACTTTGTGCCTCTAGTCTAGGTTTGAGAAGGTGAGAATAGAGAACTGGTTCAGGTCTATCTTCACCAAGTTGACCATGAAGCTGGTGTCCATTTCAATCTTAAGAGGCATGGGGTAAAATTTTAGGAGCCTAATTCCCATTGAAAGTTAATAGGACTTAGGCTCCTGAGGCCCAGATCCTCAAAAGCACCTATCTGCCTTGTTAGGCATCTAACTCCATAGTTTAAGCACCACTGGCATTTTCTAAACCACCACTAAGCTGCTGCCTAACTCTGCAGGCGCCCAAGTGCCCATGGCACGTAAGCTACCGCTGGTGGGTATCTGCAAAGCCACCTAAGCGCTGATTCTGCCCCGAACCACTCGGAGCCTTAGCTAAAGCTGAAGCGCTGGAGGCCCTGAGAGGGATTCTCAAATTAGGTGGGGGAACTCCTATCTCACCAGCAGGGCCTGATCCCATAGGCATGATCTGTGCATGCCTAACTCCTCTTACCTACCAGGCCCTGCAGCAAGAGGGCTGGGTGCAAGCCACTGGCCGGTGGAGGGACAGCAGAGCCCCTGCACAAAAGACAGCCAGAGGCACAGGGAAACGTAGGGGGCATGTGAGAGGTACTAAGTGTGAGCAGGAGAGAGAGAGATTTGGCTGCTAGGGTATGGGCTACCGAAGGGGTGGACCTGGCTTAGTTGCCCAACTCCAGGAGAGGGTTTGTGGTTGAGGATCCTGAGTAGAGGGAGGCGCCTATCTCTGTCCCATCAGCCAGGAGCAACAGGTCAGCTGCTTAGACACCTCTCTTCTCCTCACCCTTCCCCTACATTGTTCATTCCTGGCTAGCTTAAGTGGCCCCCCGCTTTACTGGCTGGCTTCTGAAAATCCCTTCCTTAAGTGCCTAACTCTCCTCATGCATTGGGGGTGGGGTGGGGGGGAGGTGGATGGGAAGGGGCCTACTTCATAGCTGAAAATTCCAATGGGTGGCAGGGTGCCTAAATGCCTTTAAAAACCTGTCCCTAAGTCACTTCTGAAAAGGGACTTCGGCTCATAGCTCACTTAGGTGCTTTTGAATATTTTATCCATGGTCAACACCTTCAACTGCTCTTAGGAGGGGAATTTTAGCAAGCATTGCTGTGCTGTTTAAAAGGGGCATCCATTTAAATCTGCTGGGAAGGTGGTCTTTGATTTAAGAGCTATGCTATCAGGTGTTCACCACAGGGACTGAAACAACATATGCCTCACTGGAAGATGCTGGATACTTTGCTGGACACTAAGTGGGAGTCTGACATGCTGAATGTGTAATAAACTGGCCTCGTTCTTGATATCCAGGAAGGCTTTGTACATGGGCAAAGGCTGAAAGCCTTGATCCGAGGCTTGTCGAAGTATGTGCCTTTGATCCTCCTCCTTAGGTAATTCTACCCCTAAACAAATGAGACACCTGAAAATAATTGATTCCAGATAGCCAGAGAATGGAGGAAGGTTGCCCTCAGGCTCAGACTCCTGTGTGAGGGCCAGAGAATCCATGAATTTCCCTTAGGAGAAGTCTGATTTTTCCCACCCTATGGACCTGGGGCAAGTGGAGGACGGGGTGAAAAGACAGGAACTTAACTTTAGGGAACTGGCTTATGGTTCGTGATAGGCTGAAAGGTGGCAACGGAGGTGCTAATTAGGGTGGGGAGAGAATGTGAGGAACCTTCAGAGAACTGGACCTGAAAAACAGATGCTAGTCTGCTCAAACTGATTCTAGAGGATTAGTTTCTGGGTATTTTAAGTGGAAGCAGCTGGAAACCATTGTCAGAGGTTCCCCTGTAGTGACAATGCAGCTTGCAGGCTCACAGAATACTACAGAGGTTGTGCTATGTTGAGAGGGAATGACCTCTTTACAGTAGTCCAGCCTGAAGAAACATGGTCCAAATAGTTAGGACACTAACCTAGGACTCGAGAAGCCTGGTGTAAGTCTCTGCCCTGTCACAGACTTGCTGTGTGACGTTGGGCAAGTCACTTAGGGCTAGATTCACAAAGGGGACTTAGGTGCTGCCATGCCCAACTCCTAGGCACCCTGCCACCCACAGGAATTCACAGTCCCAAGTTAGGCACCCAGGATCCTCCTGCATTGTATGTGGAGAACTAGGCACCTAAGAAAAGGATTCTCAGAAGCCAAAAAGCTGTGTAGAGAGCTGCCTAAGATAGCCAGGAGTGAAATACAGAGAAAAGGGGCAAGGCTTAGAGCCCAGATTCACAAAGGTACTTGGGCACTGACCTCCCACTGATCTGGGCCTTAGGTGTCTAAGCTTGGGATTCATAGCTGTGGATCCTCCCCTGAAGTTATGTGCCTAAACCAGGTCCCCCATTAAAGCCAAGAACCCAGTGGTTAGGGCATTCATCTGGGATACGGGAAGACCTGGGTTGAAGCTCGTGCTCCAAATCAGGCAGAGTTGCTGCAATTCAAACCTGGGTCTCTCACATCTTAGATGAGTGCCTAACCGCTGGGCTATTAAGTATTCCTGGGCATATGTATGACAACCAGCCCCAAAATTCCTCACCTGTCCTTGGCTTTCTTTTGCATGGGGTAGGGGTGCTCTGAGCTCACCTACCAGATCAGCCACCACAGGCACGATCGCCTAGTTTGAGAATAGCACTGAGACTTAGAGATGAGGTAGATCTGAGCAGCATTGGGACTCAGCTTTGCACATAACAACCGGCCAAAACTTAAGGGGTAGGATTCACACAGGTATTTAGGTATCTAACTCCCATTGAAATCCCACCTTATGCACCTATGGGGATTTAGGTACCCATGAGGTTAGGTGGCAGCTAAGCACTGGTTTTGTGAATGTCAGTGGCACCTAACTGTTGGGATGAGGGGCCTACGTTCCTTTGTGAATCTAACCCATAGCCTCTGTGTACCGTTTTTTCCTGTCTGTGAAAGGGGAATAATAGACTTCCCTACCTCCCAAGGATGATCTGAGGATAAATACATTAAATAAATACATATAAGATCACGAGGAGCTCAGATATACAGCCCCCATTTCTGTAATAAATACTTAAGATAAAGAGAGGTACATGTGGAACTGGCATGGAGCACATGCTGAGCTGGAGAAAGGATAATGCATCTGCTATTCTGAGGCATTTTCCTTGTTACGACCACCTAGCAGCTGGCTGTGAGTCACAGACAGATGGCAAAAACAGTAGATTCACTCCCCATTACGTGGCTAAGTCCTGGTCTACACCTAACACTTAGGTCGACCTAGCTATGTCACTCAGTGGAGTGAAAAATTCACATACCCTTGAGAGATGTAGTTAAGCTGACTTAAGCCTGGTGCAGACACTGCTAGGCTGATGGAAAAATTCTTCTGTCAACCTAGCTGCCGCTTCTCAAGGAGGTGGATTTACTACAGTGACAGGAAAACTCCTCCCATCACCGCAGCAAGTGTCTACACTACAGTGGCATAGCTGCAGCTGTAGCATGCACAGGCCTAACATGAGGGGGAGTGTCTCAGAGCCAGTTTTTAAAAAATGTTTGGCAATTTTCCTCCTATAGGTGAAATTTTTTATTTTCCTTTTAAAAACAAACAAACATAAAAACCCTCTTTTCTTTTCCTTCCCTCTTCCCTTCAACAAGGTATGGAAGGGAAGCATGAAAAATGAAAATTGGAAGACTGAAGCACAGTCTCTACCTTCCTTTATCTTGCAACAGCCTAAGCCAGAATAGCCTTAAGGCCAGCAGCAGATTGCTTTGGTTAGTTTTCAATGCTAGTTTCCTCTCACACATTGAACACTTTGGGCAAGGTTCACCAGACACTGCACCACCTAACTTTTAGGCATCCTGGTGCCTTGTGGAATCCACAACTCAGAGTTAGGTGCCCAGGCTCCAATACAACGCGTGGGAAGAGTTAGGTGCCTCAGAACGAAATTCACAAAAGCCAGTAAGCTGAATGGGGAGGGGAGCTGCCTGAACATGCCAGTAGGAAATGCCAAGGATGGGTGTGTGGGCTAAGCCCCACCCTTCAAAGAGAGGTAGGTAGGTATCTACCTCCACCTGGGATTCACAGCCCACAGGCATACGTCTCAGCCAGGTCTGCCCTTTTTCAAGAAAAACAGCAGTGGTGAGTGCCCTCACTGTTGGTCTGTAGGGTATTTTTAGGTCAGCCTCTCTTCTATCCTGTTGAATAATTAAATATCCATTCGGCCAAAGAGAATGACTTGGAAGACCCAGGTTCAGTCCCTGCTCCAAGGAATATTTAAGAATTCCATAGAAAGTAGAACAGCTTCAACAGGACCGAGATAGCGCACCTACATGGGAGGTTGGAGACCTGGGGTTAAGTAACTGCTCCACCACAGGCAGAGTGAAGATTTGAACCCAAGTCTCCCTCATGTTGGGTGAGTGCGCTAACCACTGGGTTGTTGGATAAAGGGGACAGGCACTGGCCCCATCAGCTGTGTTTTGTGTGATGTCTGATCCTGTAGGCGTGTTCTGAGGCAGCCTCTGAGCATGCCTAGTGGATTAGGTGAGATAGGCAGGTGAATTGCTTGTTTGTGAATCCCATCAGGTTTAGGCACAGATTAGATGCTACGCTGCTTGACACTGTCAGGATTTAGGCAGCTGTGTGCATCCCCGTTGGCAAAAATTTAAGTGCCACAGGGACTTTGCCGGTGGAAATTTAGGCACCTACAGGGTTAGGCAGGACCTGAGTAGGAGTTTTGTGAATGCCAGTGGTGCCTCAATGTTGGACGTAGGCCCCCAAAATGGCAGCTGAGCATCTAAGTTCCCTTTGTGAATCTAGTCCCTTGAGAATGACACTTGGGCTGGGTAGTGGTGGTAGGGTCTCCTGGGGTGGTCTCCACTCTTCTTAGTGGCTTTGACCCCCACAACACTGGACATGGCACAGCTGGCTGATGCATGAATACTGACTAGGTTCAGTGACTTCATAGAGCATAAACTGTGATGATCTAGGACAGCCCCAGAGGCAGGGAGCCACTAACTTTGCAGCGAGAGGATTGACACAGAGGGTTTCTTCGCCACATTTATTTTTGAGGGTTTAATATAATTAAAAATATTATTTCAAATGAAAAAAAGCAGGAGCTGAACAAATCCAGCACATGTAAGATACACCTTTTAAAATAAATTCAAGTCCTACCAAAAATCTGAAGAAATCAACACCATAGAGACAACACCACTAAATATAGAAAGAAATAATGAGCCTCTTTTAGCTTCCATTTATCAAGCCTGTTTACAAATTCTTGGCATAACAGAAACCCAAAATAAACCCAGAAAGATTTTTACAGGAGAATAAAGAATCACAAGATGATATTGATATTCAGAAAGCAAGGATATATTAGGGATTTGGATTTCAACATCTGAATTCAATTCTTGTCCTGCAAGAAATTAGTTTTTCTTTAAATTATGAAATTGTGACAGTACAAAAAAGGTCTGTGTTATCAGAGTATAAAATCTGTAATTTTTCATTTTTAACTAACCAAAGTTTAGTGAGAAGTTTAGTTCTGAGGTCTGGAAACCCAATAAAAAGAATTCAGATGATAGTTAATTTTTGGTATTAATTATGAGTTGTTTTAGAGATATCAGAAAAAAACAGCAATTGTATTGTTTACTAAACTGCAGATACAGGCTCTAATACCAGTGTTCTGCACAGAAAAAAAAATCTTATTTTTGTCATCATTCTCCCAGATCCTCCTCCCCGCCCCACACACGTCTGCTGTGTGTTGTTCTAAACTTAAAGTTTTGTTTGCATCAGATTTGAAGGGCTTTTATTCCAGAGAAACTAATTTCCAATGAGACATTAGAAATGGAATGTGGTGAACCGGAATCTTATTTCTGTTTCACTAATTTAATAGCTTCTAAAGTAGTTACAACTAAAGGCCACTGTGAAGGGGACTAAGGACAAGAACATAGCTACTCACTCCCTTATTAGACCTTCTTGGAGTGATAATGGGAAAACTTTTTTTTGAGTGTCTAAATGATGTAGGAGTGTAAATCCCATTTCCAAAAGTGACAGTCTCTTAGAAGCCAATGCCTCACTGTCCTTGGAACTTTGTCTCCTCAATCACTTGGACATTTTTGAAAATGTTACGTTGTTCACCACACCTGCCTTCTTCTCCCCTGGCACCAAACCTCTTTGATGCCATATAATGAAAAGAGGGGGATTAAAAATTCCCTTTAAAAAGAGAGAGAGAGAAATACTCATGGAGGTACCAGCAAAGGAAAGAATGAACCCATTACCTGCACCAGCAGGGGACTGAATGGAGCTTTAATTCTTGCTCTCTCACAGTATGTGTTTACTGCAATAAAACACCAGCAGCTTCCCTGTGTCAGCTGACTTGGGCTCACAGGACATAGGCTAAGGGGCTATAAAATGCAGTGTAGATGTCTGGGCTTGGGCTCTCAGACCCTTCCCCCTCACGGGGTTCTAGAGCCCAGACTCCAGCCTGAGCCCAAAGGTGTACCCTGCAATTTTATAACCCCGCAGCCCAAGTCTAAGTCAGCTGACACAGGCCAGCCATGGGTGTTTTATTGCAGTGTAACCGTACCTTCGGGGTCCTTTGAGCATCCAGTGGATGGGGCCTGATGGAAGCACTCCCCAGTTGTTATCCTGCAGTAGGCATGAGCAGTATTGTGAAACTCCACTGGGATCAGGTCCTTTGTGGGGCCAGACTCACTTCCTGCCCCACAAGGGGTACTGTGGCAGCAGAGTTGTACCTCCCTGATGTGGTGCACCTGTCCCCTGACAGTTCAGACATTTATCTGACCTAGCAGGACTGGGATGATACTTTTGTTTGTTTCAGGAAAGATGGCATGGTAGTTTTTTGTTTGTCCTGGAGACAGGTTAAGGGGAAAAGAGAATATTCATGCCTAGACTGACTCCCTGTACTTGCTAATAAAGCATGAACCAGTGAAAAGCCTGGAACAGAAGACATATCACCTCTATATTGGTACACATAACAAAATCCATGTGGCAGAAGTGGGACCGAGTGGTTCAGAGTGTGGGAGGGGGCTCAGGGTTGGGGGTGCGGGCTCTGGGGTGGGGGTGCGGGCTCTGGGGTGGGGCCAGTGATGTGGGGTTTGGAGTACAGACTGCCCTGGGGTTACAGTGGAGAGAGAGGACTCCCCCAGCTCTCGCTCCCCGCAGCAGCACCTGGGCTGGCGGGGAGAGGCGCCTTTCCCCACCATGGCAGCTTCGGGCCAGGGCTGGGTTGGGGCCTGCGCAGCGCTTAATAGGCTGCTGTGCAGCCACACAGCTTAAAGGGAACTTAATTCATGACTCTTGCTTGATGCACAATAATTGAGGCAGTGTGGAGAGGTGTTTACTTTGTCCAGCAGAAGATTTCCTTCAGTGGATCTGATCTTTGCTAAGCAAAGTATGGGAGCCAGCAGGCAACCAGAGACTCACTAAGAAACAATGACACCTGGACATGTGTACAGTCACTTTCACTCTGACTTCTTTCACAGAACTATAGCATACAAATTAGCGGGGGGTTAGAGGGAAGGTTCATGATTGGTTGTTACCTCTGATGTCACTTAAGAGTGACCTGAGCTATTGACCTGGTTATGGTCTATGATCATAACACTTAGTTATTGATTATTTTTTTTACAATTTAGCTTAATTACAACCTAATTCTTCAAAGGTGTGCAATTTCAGTGAGTTTCAACTAGTGTGCAATATGTGTTATTACATTATTAAGATCGTTTGGGTCTGACAAGGAGTGCTACATTTCTTAAAGGACGCTTAAATTAATCTTAAATTCATACTCCAGATACACTTGTACATTACAAGAAAATTCATTGCATACTCGAAAAGTAAGTGCTGTAATTTTGGTGAGGGAGCTATTTTGCATGGATTCAATAAAAAGGTTGAATTCCAGCTTTAAGTGTAGGGAAAACGTGACTGAACTTACAACCAACCTACATGCTTTTACATTGTGTTAATTGCATAAACATTTTTATCTCATAGAATTCAAAGTACTATCAAAGGATGCCCAATACTAATAGGTAGGATCCTGTTAAAAAATTTAAACCTGAGAGGCAAAGAGCATAATTCCTAGAAGATGCTAGTAATTCATGTGGCTTGTGCTAAAGGGCATGAAAATTAGCAAGACAGCAAGCTGAGTGTATCCTGACAGACTATGGATAGATGTCCAGTTGGAGTTGTAGGGAAGGGTGTTCCAGGCTTTATTTAACTAAATTAACCAAGCGCAAAAGTTAGAAAAGTTATGACCTCAACTCTGAAATCAACTAATAACACATCACAATGATATTTTAGGGATCAATATAGAACGGCTAGAAACCATTTCAAGATGCTGAATATCTTGAATAACACATGCTGAACTTTACAAATACAGTCACAAACCATCCATTCCCTGCCTCCCCGAGCTGTAAGACACCATCTAACCAAGTAGAGAAAACCCATATCTATAGAGTCCAAAGATTCAGCATTACATGAAAGGGCAATTGAAAACAATTCTTGATGAAGGAAATGAAAAATGGAATGTGAGAGAAAGGCTAACTTTCCCCTATTAATATTGAGAACAAATGACTCTCTTGTATTTCACAAGATAATACATATTTATGCTTAAGAAACACAACCAGCATGGCATAATTCTAGTTACTTAATCTCTCTACCTCTGTGTCCCTCTCCGTGAAATGGGGGTAATATATTAAGCTCACAGTGGGGTGTGAGGCTTAATTAGTTCATGTTGGTACAGTTCTTTGAATAATTATTTTGTTTTAATATTTATTTAAAATAGTATCTAATTATTTTGTTTATGTATATGTACTTTTCGGCAGGTTTTGGATGATCAATGTTTATGATAGCTAACAATCTAAACAGCTACGTATTTTTTGGGCGGGAGGTCTGGATAATCAGCGCTTTGTCATGTATAGTAAAACCCCATTTACCTCAAACTATAGCCTGAAACTACTATCCAAATCTAAGTTCTCAACCCATGAATATTGCGGGGTGTTTAGCACTTCTCAGGCCCTTACCTAATAATTCCGCAAGTTAGCTGAACCACTAAAATTCTTATGCCCCCAAAACACTTTGGATAAACAAGGTTTTACCCTACTTTTAATTGATTGACAGATTTTTCACAGTTACGTAAAGCAGCAAAAAGTCACAAAGCCACTCAACATGCTTATAAATTACTGTAGCTTAAACTTCTATTAAATATCTTTTCAAGTGTATCAACACTGAATGTGTTTACCTAAAGCCAAACATTATTGTCATGCACATTTACAATTGTGCTATCCCCAGCCCTGCTTTAAATGTAAAATATCTGAAGTACAAATGATATATGTCACAACCAAGGAAACCCACTTTACTTTAACCTTGTTAATGGGGAGCCAGATGGAACCTCCGGGGCCACCCATTGTTCTGTTTTGCATTTTTGTGTAATGCCATGGTGTAGGTCCATAGGGTCTCATGAATTCCCCTCCTCTGAATATATGCTGTGCAGTTAAAGGCACTGAAAGGCTCAAGCTCTGCTCAAAGAGCAGCTGGCTTTTTATTTTTTTTAAATGGTGTAAGCAGCAGGGTTTTTTTTTTTCCCAGCCTGGCGAATACTGATCTATCAGGCCTCAGGTCAAAAGAAGCCTTAACTATGTCCTGTCAATCACATCATACACTACCTTCATTTCTTTGTACCATTGTCTTTTTTTCTCATGCTGGTTGGATTGTATTTCTTTCCCTCACTCCTTGCTAAGCTGAGCAAAAGTATTTGACTGAATATGGTTTGGTGAAAAATGCAGGGTTGGTGGGACAAACATTTTGCTAATTCATGCTGATTTCACTGAATTCTTTCAGTCAAAAAAAATCAGGACAAAAAACAAACCATTTCATTTTGGAATTTTCTAAATGAAATGTTCCAATTTTTTTATTTTAAATGACTTTTCATGTCAAAATGGTCTTTACTTTTATTTTTTAAATAAACATTTAAAAATGCTTAAAATTTAATGAAACAAAATGTTTCATTTTGAATGAAACATTTTGTTCAGCCTGAAACTGGTGGGTTTTTTACTTTTCAATTTGCCAAAAATAAAAAATAAAACATTTTCAATTCAACCCAATTTTTTGAATTACCAATAAACCAAAAAGTCAGTTATTCACTCAGCTCTACTCTCCACACACTCAGGATCTGATCCTGCAGCTCTTACACACATCAGCATGAATTAGTATACTGAGAAAAAGTTGCAGGGTCGGGCACTAACTTGCTTTCTCACAAAATAAAATATTTTATTATAACACTTAATTATATAGTGGCCACGTCTGTTCCTGCTAAGTTGAACATTTTATTTATTATTAAAGTATTTATTATTTATTGTTAATTAATTATTATTATTATTATTTTAGGGGGTAAGAGAGAGAAATAGGATTTGAGCAACTATGGAACACAGCCATTTTCTCATCAGGAGTAATGTGAGGGAAAATACATTGTTTTACCATTATTTAAAAGATAAACACATAAACCTTGTAACCTTTTACTGAACAGCTGGGGTTTGAAAGGTGAAACTTGACTATGGAAATATCCCTGTGCTTGGGTGCCAAGTCAGTGGAGCAAAGCACTCTGAAATAGGAAGACTCAAGCACAATCTTAACATTAAAACACATGTTTAAGCGAGCGCATTGCTGAATTCAGGCTTTACACACTATAATAGGAGTGGCCAAACTTCCTGATCTTCTGAGCCACATACGACAATCTTCAGAAGTTTGAGAGCCGGGGCACACCTGCCGGGCTTGGGACTTCAGCCCCACAGAAGGCGCCTGCCAGGGCTTGGGACTTCAGCCCCATAAGATGCACCTACCGGGGCTTGGGGCTTCAGCCCAACTCCTGCTGAAGCCCCGAGACCTGGCAGGTATGCCCCGCTGGGCAGAAGCCCCAAGACCCAGCAGGAAATGCAGGGGTTTCTAATGCAGATTTTAAATCTGCCTTTTTGTATAAATCCCCAAATGTTCCTCTTCACTCCATTGTGTGCAGGGGTTCAAATGAATACATAAAAAGATGGAAAGACCCTCAGTACAGTATGTGTGGATGGAGTTTGGGGGAGAAGGAGAAGAGCAATGGCTATGTGGCATATCCCCTTCCTCAGACCCTGCTGAAACCTTTGCATGAACACTGTGGTTGGGGCTTTGCAAGTTTTGGGGAGGGAATGCTGGAATGGGACATGCGTGATAGGAGAACTGGGAAGCAGCCACTCTGTGCTGCATTCTGCCTCCTCAAATCTAGATTCTCAATTAGAACTTCACAGGCAGTTTCACTCTGCATCTTGCAACATTAAATCCCCCATCAATTCACAGGGGGAGGAGGGCCAGGTTAAAGACTAGAGGGACCCACACAGCACAAAAATACCTGTAGGTCCAGTTGCTAGGACTTCAGCCTAGGACTTGGGAGACCTGGGTTCAAGCCATTTAGCCTCTCTGTGTCTCAGTTCCTCATCTGTAAATAGTAGGGATAGTAGTACTTCCCCAGCTCACAAGGCTGTTGCAAGGTTAAAGACTGTGAAGTGCTCAGGTACTATAGTGATGGGAGCCATAAAAATACCACAGGTAGATAGGATCTGCTTCTCTCATGCCTCCTCTCTCCTTTGACAGGGGAGAACATAAGCCGTAGCAAGGCTCTATTCATACTAAGTATGAACAATATTTCTTGCAGGGTACAGACACAATGTATCATTTATTTCAGATATGCTTGGTGATAAAATGTACACAGCCTGAACAGAGCAGGTCTCACTTGGGCCCAGCTATGCACCCCTCATAAGGCCGTGACATTGTTTATTTTCACCTGTAATTATTTGGGGGACCTATACTTGATTTGGAAAAGAAAATTATTTCCCTATCGGACTCTGTTTTCTGCTCTCTTTTTCCCTATGTTGCATGGGTTTTTAGCATCTGTCTTCCTACAATGACAACAGAAGATATCTGGTTATTAGTAAAGATGCCAGACGAACACTATGCTCAGCAGTCCTCTGCCATTATTACACAGTGTGGCGCAGAAAGTGATTTTATCACCATTTGCCAAACAATCACGCACAGTCCCTTCCCAAGCCTTTGATCAAATGTAGAGAGAATAAACTTGCGGAATTAAAGGTACCATACATTTTGAAGGGACACCATCAACATAGAAAAAATAGTTTTCTCTTTATTGTTTGTTTACTTTATGCATTTTATAGCATTTTTCTTATACTCAGGTTTACTGTTTCATCTGCCTACTCAGTTAGTCCGTTTCCCTTGTTTATGTGGGTCTTCGAAAGACCATCAGGGGAGGGCAAAATATTTTAAAATAGGAGAATTGTGACCATAAAACCACAAAAATGTGTATGTTTAGTATCTGAAACTACTGTAATATCCCTTTTTGAAACTGATATTTCCAGCTTTATCATGTCCCTTCAAAAGGCAAAAAAAAAATCTTAAACAGATAATTTGTCAACCAGAGTAATTAATCTATTTTGTGAGACACAGTGTATGAGTCTTTGATTGGAACAATTGT
Organism: Chelydra serpentina; assembly: GCA_037349315.1. Lineage (NCBI taxonomy): Eukaryota > Metazoa > Chordata > Testudines > Chelydridae > Chelydra > Chelydra serpentina. The sequence continues at coordinate 56,602,639 of JBAIAC010000010.1, forward strand.
CTTGGGCACTTTTGGCTTTCCTGAATTAGAGCTTCAGTCTGACGCAAGTTTTATGCCCCCTAGAAACTATAATTGTGGGAAGCATTTGATGATCCAAAGGGGGAAAAAATTCCCAGGCCTGGATAAGTCAATTACTACATAAAGTACAGAACCAACTCCTGGAAGTCCATTCATCATCTCTGCTGAATAGCTAGGTCATAAACATAAAAATGAAACAAAAAATCTTCAGCTAATCAAAGTTTACATCAGTAATAACCAAAATAAGTTTACATAATTACTGTACATTTAAATACTCCAGGCATTAAATACTGAAATGATCATTTGTAAATTACAAACCAGCAATCAGTTGGTATCTGCCTAGCAGTCCCTTTATAGGGAGAATATGCCAGGGGGAAGAATCACTATATGGTCTCAGTTTCTGCTGAGGAGTACATGTCAATCTAGTAGAGTGTGGAATGCTGAGCTAGCCAGACGGCAGACCTATAACCTTATTCTACTGAGGCTTCCCCTCTCTCTGCTTAGGTAGTGGCCACAGTATGAATGGAATTGGTCTTGTCATTAAGAACACACTCTTCTGCCAAACAGGTCTCTAGATTACCAGTGGCCTAAATCTACCTCCTTAGCCTCGACAAAGAGTCCTGTGGCACCTTATAGACTAACAGATGTATTGGAGCATAACCTTTCGTGGGGGAATACCCACTTCTTCAGATGCATGCAGTGGAAATGTCCAGGGGCAGGTATAAATATGCAGGGAAGGGTCAGGCTAGAGATAACGAGGTTAGTTCAATCAGGGAGGATGAGGCCCTCTTTTAGCAGCTGAGGTGTGAACACCAAGGGAGGAGAAACTGCTTTTGTAGTTGGCTAGCCATTCATAGTCTTTGTTTAATCCTGAGTGGATGGTGTCAAATTTGCAAATGAACTGAAGCTCAGCAGTTTCTCTTTGAAGTCTGGTCCTGAAGTTTTTTTGCTGCAGGATGGCTACCTTTAAATCTGCTATTGTGTGTCCAGGGAGACTGAAGTGTTCTCCTACAGGTTTTTGTATATTGCCATTCCTAATATCAGATACATCAATATCAGATACATCAATACATCTGTTAGTCTATAAGGTGCCACAGGACTTTTTGTCGCTTCTACAGATCCAGACTAACATGGCTCTTTGATACTTGACTCCTTAGCCTCAACACCTTCCTTAGGTCCATCTCATATGGTAAGTAAGTGGCTGGAAGACTGAAAATCCTTGGTTCTTGATAGGTAGCATTGTAAGTCCTGAACATCCCAATAATACCATCAGTGATGCTTCTCATTAGCATTTTCAGGTTTCTTTCCTTCTCCTTTATCTTGATACTGGTGATAACTGACGGTCACACCATGGTGAAAAATGAAGAAGCATTTTATACCATCTTGTCCCGAGAAAAGAACTAGGCTATGGCTACACTAGAGAGCTGTACCGATGCAGCTGCACTGCTATAAGATTTCCTGTGTAGCTGCGCTGGACATAATTAAATGACCCTCGATGAGAAGTGGTAGCTACGTCAGTGGGAGACGCTCTTCCACTGACTTAGCACTGTCCATACCAGCGCTTCTGATGGTGTAACTTACGTCGCTGAGGAAGGTGTTTTTTCCACACCTCTGAGCAACATAAGTTATTCCCACACAAGTGCTAGTGTAAACATAGCCCTAGAAAAAGGAATTGAAAGGGAAGGACTATGGCCTCCCATTGACTCTCCTAGCAGAAATGAATTAAAGACAAGAGTCTCAGGGACACTGAAATCAGCAAGCTCTTAAGAAGCTCAGAGGAAACACCTCTGTCTCTCCCTCAAAATTATCACATGCTCCCGCACTTCCCATCCTTAAATGTCCCCTGCTGCTCCCCTACTGTTCTGTGTACCCAGTTAGTTCATCCAGCCCATGCCCAGAAACTCCTTCGTCACTGTCTCCTCCACAACCCCACTTCTCAAGATACTCCCTCCATCCCGTAACTGCTCCCCACACTCTTATCACATGCAGCTTTTAAATACTGACATATATCAATGTCACTTTAGTGCTCACAGCTGGATGCATTTAGGAAGGAAAGATTTTTAACTGACAAGTTTGAACTATCCTTCTCTTACGCTTGGTATTTATTAAGCCAAACATGAAATTTTTGGAACAGATTTGTTTTAAATCTACACTCACGGAGAACTGACATGGAACAGTCCCAGTGGAATATTCTCTTTTATAAATGGGAATCTGCCCTTCAAGGAAACAGTTTGAAATCAAATCAAAATAGATTTATATACCATACAGAAACAGCAGTCCCTCTACAGTAAAAGTAAAACAGAATATCAGGATTAAGCAAATTTACCACCCATCAACATGAGGTGGAAATGTGGCGGTATTCTACTCAAACACCACACAGAATCCCATAGCAGCTGGATGTTTCTGCGACAGTGATCTGTGTAGTTAACGCCGCTTATGCTGCCATATTTAAGCTCCAGCATTAATTCCACATTGAGGGGGAAAGAGGCAACAAAGCTATTGTTTTAGACTCTGTCCATGCTCCAAGTGCAACTGTGTTTTGTAGGAAGTCTGTGACACTCTCAGCTGAACTGGTTACAGCAAAGGCTGAATTTTGTCCATTTAGCCACATATCAACTGTGTTTGTATGTCCACATCTATCAACACTGCCTAACCATGTCTGACTGTGTGTATTCTGGGAAAATCTTGGCCACTATCCCATAGTGCCTCAGCAGGCCACAGAGTGCCAGAAAAACATGCACAATGAGAGATGCCAAACAGCATCTATTGCAGTGCACTCTGGGATGCACTAACACAGAGAGAATGTGGAAGGAGGAGGACTGGACAAGCTAGTTATAGAGACATGGCTTTGCGGGAGAGGGGTGCCCTGTATACACTGTGAAAAACAGATGCAGAATCAGTTCCAAGAAGCCAATCATTTGAAGTCACAAAACAATACTAGCTGTCATGATTACTAACCGAGTATTGTAACAAATGGTTACAAACTTGGTTAAAGGTTCCAGTATACACAGGATATCTACCTTTCAATATTCTGAAGAAGACTGCACCAAATCAGCTCATTTCAGGTTTACTTTGCAAACCTAAGCAATAGACTTCTTTTTTTTTTAATGAAGGCTTACATTTTGCAGAAACCGATGAGGTTGCCAGAGATACGCTGGTACAATGTACCAGCCCGTACGGGCTCAACCTGACCCCTGATTAAATCATCTCCCCTTTGACCCCTTTCTCCAAATGCAGTCTAGAGACAACCTTCTAATAGATACCTTCTGTGTACAATAGTTTGACATTTTCTTTCCAATCAGAAAAGTCAAGCTTCTATACAATGTATAAAACCTGTATAGTTACATATAAGTCAATATAAGGAAATTACTGTCTTAAAAGCATCCAAGTTTCTCTCACTAACTCTGCACTGCTGGTTTATGTTTTACACATAAGCTAAGCAACTGATGCTAGTCACTCAGAAGAATGAGATAATAATATAGGCCAGGATATTCTCAAGCTTTTTCAGTGTGAACCACAACTTGAGAGAGAGTACTTCATAGACCCCTTCCCCTCCCATTCCAGATCATATAGTGTTGTGGCAACCTACAGCAACTGCTTACATGAAAAAGTAAAGTTTCTCATGTGTTTGTAGTTGGCTTTTCATGCAATTAAGTAACTAGAAATGGAGGAGAGCAAGAACCATGTGATCAAACAGCTCTCCAAAGACCACCAATAGTCCACAGTTGGAAAGCCTCTGATCTAGATTACATTATTACAAATACCCTTTCTGATGAGTTCTTATTTTAGAAAAAGGAGGGCATTTTAAATATACTCTGTATGTGCTATATATCATTGTGATAGCTTACTAGTATTAAATTATTCAGTACAGGCAAATCAAAGAGTCTGGCAAGGGACACTAATTCTAGAAGCGACAAAGGGTCCTGTGGCACCTTATAGACTAACAGAGGTATTGAAGCATAAGCTTTCGTGGGTCAATACCCACTTCTTCGGATGCAAACCGGATGCATAAATAAGAAGTACTTGCCTTGAGTAAGGGTTGTAGGATCTGGCCCAATTCTGCTAGCTGCCAAGTATCCTCAACTCCCATTGATTTCACAGGATCAGGTCCTCTTGTGTTGAAATTGTTGTTTCAACAATTTCAACACAAATAAAATTCTTCGGATGAAATTGTTTGCATCCGAAGATGTGGGTATTGACCCACGAAAGCTTATGCTTCAATACCTCTGTTAGTCTATAAGGTGCCACAGGACCCTTTGTCGCTTCTACAGATCCAGACTAACACGGCTACCCCTCTGATACTAATTCTAGAAGTATTGTGGGATTGCAGTCAGAGGTCTAAGCCTTAGACTTAGGTATGTTTACACTGCAGTGTAAGCCTGGGCTCAGACTCAGGTTTGAGACCAACCCTGCAAGCTCAGTAAAAAACCTGCCTCTCACTACAATACATTATATGAAAAACTTGGGAGGCATTTCTCAGCAGTTTTTGCATTACCAGTGAGTAAAAGAATGACTTGAAATGCATATAATTTCACTTTTTAATAATTCAATAGGCCAAGATCTTCAAGCTAATTATTGAAGTTGAGATGATAGAATTGCAGCTGTGCTAAGCGCTGTACAGACATACAGGAAGGCACAGTTTCTGTCCTGAAGAGCTTATAGTCTAAACAAAGGATTTGGGAAGGGCACAGACAAACTACACTGACGTTAGGCACGTCTCTCATTAGTTCCATGAATTTTTTCTTTGATATAAACCACTTGCCTCTTCCCCCTCCCTCTTCCAATGAGTCCTGGTGCCCCAGACTACACATTCCCCCACCTCTGCTACCCCCAATCACCTAATTAAATAGTGTGAGCCCTCCTTCCATCCTGCCTCTCCCACATCCGCGACAGGGCTGAGAGTAGCAAGGAAGAATCATATACGGCCTACCACAGAAAACATTCACTCTAGTCCAGGGCCCAGATTTTTTAAGGAATTTAGGGACTGCTCTGCTCAGTGTTGCAACACCTAGCTGATTTCGGAGCCTAAGTCTCATTCTCAAAAGGGATTTAGGCACTTGAGTCTAAATCCCATCAATTGTCAATGGGGATTTAGACTCTTAAGTCTGCATGGATATCCCAGTCCTTTGAGTCTCTGCCAGTTTCTCCTGCCATCAACCCCCAAATGGGGTGGAGAGGTGGAAGCTGATGCTCCTGGAAGAGGCAAGCTGGGAGCCTTCCTGGGCAGTCGAGCCTCTGGAGTCTGCACTAGGTCCTACTGCATTTTCTCCTTTCCCCTCCATCGGGGTGGGAGAATAGAAGGGTGGAAGCCACTCTGCTGGGTTTCCCCAAAAATTCACCTTTGAGCTGAAGCTACAGAAGAAACACTGCAGCCCTAAGAAGAGAATATTTTGGAAGGTTTTGAGCTTGTGACAGAGGAGTTAGAACGAAAGTGTCTGCGTATCATTTACTGTCAGGAGAGACCTAAGAATGTGCTAGATACACTCAAACAGGCAACCAGATGGAAGCCCTGGTGCTTTATTTTCTAACTATGATTTACAGGTCTCTAATCCACTCGGTGTGACACAGCCACCCGAGAAGTGCTGGAATCTATAAAGATGTGAGTCAGATTCTGAACTGTGGGAGACACAGCACGTTTTTGCTAAAAGAGCCTATATATTAGACACTAAATCTTTCTTTCACGTGTTAATACCAAAATCACTTTTCTTCCATTTGTGGGTTTTTAAAAACAAACAAATGGCTTACATGTTAAAATCCTCACCCTTGTATCACTTGGTTTTGGGAATGGAATAATACACATATAATGACTTTAAAAATGATTGTGCGGGTGGAGGATCAATCATCATTCTCCTTTAAATATATTCTGCGATAGATCTTGAACTGTCACATATATGGTTCTCTTTTCATGAAAATGAATACTCCAGTTTGTAATCTATGAAAGGACACTCCCCAATGACAAGTATGTGTAGAATGAGTTCAATTTTGAATAGCTGTAACAAAAAAAAAGATCCTCACATATTGGTTTAATCATTAGCATTGGGAAATTCTAACGTAAGAACAACAATTTCAACACAAGAGGACCTGATCCTGTGAAATCAATGGGAGTTGAGGATACTTGGCAGCTAGCAGGATTGGGCCAGATCCTACAACCCTTACTCAAGGCAAGTACTTCTTATTTATGCAATTAGTCCTGTTGATGCCAATGATATTTCACAAGAGAGTAGGGGATAATTGAGCAAATAAAGATTGTATAACCAAATCCCAAGTTATTATATTACAAAATACTGGACAAAGTATTTAGTATGTTGAATATATACAATTGTTATATTATATACATGGTATTATTCACCAATAAGAAATTTCTTCCATGTCCAGCTCTAATATCTAAGAAGATTGCTTACTTCAACAAGCACAGTACAATTAGCTTGTTACCTTTAACCCGGGTTTAAAATAAGCAAATTGTTTGATGACTTTGATGTTTTGCACCCAAAATGTGCTGGCTAATTTTTCCATTCCAGTTCCCATTCCAGTCTTTAAACTGCCTTAATCTCCTGCCCTCAGATGCTGACCTTGTAAGAACAGAGGTCATAGGTTAGAACAGACAGACCTCAAAAGATCTGGACTATCAATTCATGCCTGAAAGATTCCTCTTCCACAAAAGAAACCACTAAAAAGCAAATTCAAAATTCTGACTACCAAGTCTTATAAAGCACAAACCTGTTGTATTTACTGAAACTTGGTGATTTGTTACAATTAAGCATTTTATGAGGACATTACCTAAAACTATACACTCTTTTTATTTATTTTTTTCTATTGGACAGAAACAAAATCAGTGCAGTCAGCCCAAAATAATGATTAAACTTCAAAAATAAAAATGGAAAGCTGCTCTCCTAGGGCAGAGAATTTGGAACCAGCTACCTTAACCATGCAAAAGAATAATTTCTAAATGCTGGTAATCTATATTGTAGAAAGTAAGTAGATTAGTGTTTTTTATTAAGGACACTTCTTAAACATGGTTTGTTTCCCTGTAAAGTTGGAAGCATAGTGGAAAGAATATATACATCAGTTTACACTAATTTTAGTGATAATTGGGAGAGTTTTCTCTCTTATTTTAGTTTTCTTGCCATAATTAGCTATGCAGAAGCTTTACTCTCTCTCTCTCTCTCTCTCTCTCAGCAGAGGGTAAATGGTTCTTTCTTCAAAATATTGCATACAGCCCATAAGTAGAAAGGACAACCTCATGAAATCCCAGTGAATTAGAAATGCAGGGATGAAAAGCCTTGTGATTGATATAATTTCTAACTCTGAGTGACTCATAAACATGCAAACACCAAAAGTGAGAAGACACAGTTCTTTACTAGACTATCTAAAGGCAAATAAAGTGATATACAAATTAATTACTTTAGTTTTTCTAATATAAAAAGTGAGGAATATATTAAAAGTAATGAATAAATACAATCATTAGGTATATTTTCCTAACATTGCTCACACAAGGAGTTAAGCATTATTCCTAATAAGTATTCCAAGTTAAAAAACTGACTAGATATGACTGACTCAGAAAGTATCACTCAAATAACCTTACTTCTCATTACTGTATGCTAAACAGCCAAGAAGTGTTTTAATATACACAAGTAGGCAATGTTAATTTACACAGAATTATAAATATTTAAAGGTCTATAAATAGGATTTTTTTACATTCCAGCTACATGCATTTCTGAGTTGATCATCAGAAAAAAAGGACAATTCCTGCCTCACAATATAAATAACAGGCAAGAAAACAAAAAGATTCCTAAACAATTCAGTGTTTAATGAGAGTAACCATTCTATTCACACATTACTCCAGACTAGTTTTTTACGATTAAGAGTAAAGGCAACTAAAAAGAAAGAGTATTAATTAAATTAATGCAGTAACTCTGAATGAAATTGAACTTGAAACATTCAACAATTTAACAATCATATATTAGTCAAAATATAGCCATATATCAGAGGAAATCAAAGCAATCTGGTTAAACTTTGAGGCAAAGGCTGGTGCAACATTAATTGCAAACAATGAAATCAGAGCAGTCTGTGGTTAGCTATTGTTTCAGTGCTGTTGGAACTAAAGTAAATGGCCAGCATTTAAACTGTCCAAAATCTAAAGAGTTAAAAACAATTCTAGTCACTTCTAAGCCAAGGAAAGCCATTCACCATAAAACTGGTATAATTTAAAATCGCCTTTCGCACTGTACACTGAATAGTTGAAAAGATCTAGTGCCATGAGACCCAGTACCAATAAAATTATAAATAATGGAGAGCAAAGAAAAATAAATGTAGTTCATTCCCATGTTTCATAGTGACCCTTCGCAATTCTCGCCTTCCTACTTATCCACTGGTCTCTTACTGAGTTTACCCAGCCCCCTCCACTACAGCCACAGTGCCAGCTTCAATTCTGCATTTCTCTGCTTTTATCACAGTCATCTTAGCACTTTTATCCACACTGTCCATATACATGCAACCTCCTCCTTGGCCTAGCTCATAAAACTATCCCCTCCCGTCCCTCTTCGAGACCTTCTTCTACTGAGATGTCTGCAAGAAATTACGCAACTAATCACAGTTATGCAGAGAGGGAGTTGGGGGTAATCGATATATCACACACACAAAACGATATTAAAAGAATATTAAGGTTATAAAGTCAAGCACTTACAAGTTAGGATATGCCAGAAGTAAGGCTGCCTGTGCAACTGTAATTTGGTGCCCTTATGTGTACGCATTATGATAAGTCTTAAATTACATGATCACGTGTTATTTCTTCCAATAGGTTATTTCTGCTCCGCTGAGTGCTCAGGATGGATGATGCTCACTGAATAGGTAGTTATTCAATATTTCTTTTTCTCCTCATTCAGTGTGTGGCCCCATGCATTATTTATTTTAAATCATCCAAACCCTGCCCTGAATACAAAATTATGAATTTCCTCATGGGCTTTTTCTATGGTGCTCTCACCATGATATCCTAATGTTTTACGAACATTCGTTTTACCTTTACAATGCACCTGTGAGTCTAGGTGGTATTATTATTCCCATTTTACACATGGGGAACTGAAGCACAAAGTTTCAGGCCAAAATGATCAGAAATGTCCATGATTTTGGTGCCCAATTTGAAAAAAAACCCGGTTACCTACCTTTCGTCTTCGAGACGTGTTGCTCATGTCCATTCCATTGTAGGTGTGAACACACCCATGTGCGTAGTCGTCTGAGATTTTTGCCTTAGCGGAATCCATAGGGCTGGCTGTGGCGCCCCCTGGGTCAGCACATAGTGTACAGTGAACATGTGGACGGACAACCAGGTCGCGGCCTAACAGATTTCTTGGATCGGCACCTGAGCGAGGAAGGCTTCCGAGGATGCCTGCGCCCTAGTCGAATGAGCCGTCACTATCGGCAGTGGGGGCACCTTCGCTAGCTTGTAACAGTAGCGGATATAGGCCATGATCCACAATGATATTCTTTAGGCAGACACTGGGTAACCTTTCATCCTGTCTGTGATCACAACGAACAAGTGTGTCGACTTACGGAATGGCTTCGTTCTGTCTATGTAGAAGGCAGAGCCCATCTCACGTCCAGGGTATTCAACCTGTGTTCCTCATCTGTCATGTGGGGTTTAGGACAAATGACAGTATATGTCTTGAACAGTTTGTAACTGGAAGACGACCTTGAGCAGAAAGGCCGGGTGCGGATGCAGCTGAACCTTGTCCTTATAGAAGACCGCGTAAGGTGGTTCAGATGTTAGGGCTCTGATTTCGGACACCCGTCGGGCCGAAGTTATGGTGACTAGGAAGGAGACTTTCCATAAGAGAAACAGGAGAGAGCAGGAAGCTAGGGGCTCGAAGGAGGGACCCATGAGCCTTGACAGCACAAGATTTAGGTCCCAAGGGAGTACCGGATCTCGGACATGTGGGTAAAGGTGCTCCAGGCCCTTCAGAAAGCGTGCCGTCATAGGGTGGGCAAAGACCGACCCGCCTTGAAATGGAGGATGGAATGCCGAAATGGCCACCAGTGCACCTTGACCAATGACAGCGACAGGCCCTGGAGCTTAAGGTGCAGCAAATAGTCCAGGACATCTTGCAGAAGGGCCTCTTCCACATGGGTGCGACGATCCGAGGCCCAACATGTCAATCGCTTCCACTTCGCCACATAGGTAGCTCAGGTGGAAGGCTTCCTGCTGCCCAGCAGGACTTGCTGGACTCCTGCGCAACACCGTCATTCCTCTCCACTCAGCCACACAACAGCCAGGCTGTCAAGTGCAGCACCACCATGTTTGGGTGCAGCAGATTGCCGTGGTTCTGGGACGTGCAGATCCGGCCGAAGAGGCAGCTGCAGGGGGTGGCTGCCGACACACTCAGCAGCATGCTGAACCAGTGTTGACAAGGCCACGCTGGGGCCACAAGAATGACCATGGCCTTCTCTTGCTTCACCTTTAGCAGGACCCTGTGGGTCGAGGGCACTGGCAGGAAGGCGTACATCAGCGCTCCCGACCATGAAATCAGGAAGGCGTTCAACAGGGATCCCTTGTCCCTGCCCTGCAGAGAGCAGAACACATGGCACTTCTTGTTCTGCCTGGACATGAACAGGTCCACCTGGGGATTCCCACACTTGCGGAAGATAAGGCTGATCACCTCCAGATGGAGAGACCATTCGTGGCGAGATGAGAAGGTCCTGCTGAGGCAATCTGCCAAGATGTTCTTGTCCCTGGCAGGTGATCGGCCACCAGGTGAATGGCATTCTGCATGCAAAAGTCCCAGAGGCTGAGAGCTTCTCGACAAAGGGCCAAAGACCTGGCGCCCCCCTGTCTGTTGATGTAATACATTGCGGCAATATTGTCTGTCAGGACCTGCACCACCTTGCCCTTCAGGTGGGGCAAGAAAGCCTGGCAGGCCAGGTGAACTGTCCTGAGCTTCCTGACTTTGATGTGGAGGGCCAGATCGGGGTGTAGCCAACGGCCCTGGGTGTTGAGGTCGCCCAGGTGGGCTCCCCAGCCCAGACCCGAAGTGCCTGAGACCAGGGTGAGTGATGGATATGGGGACACGAAAGAAACTCCCCAGAGCACCGACTCGAGATCCCACCACCAGTCCAGTGATAGTAGGACATGGCTTGGTACTGTGACCACTTGATCTAGGCCAGGGGTGGGCAATAATTTTCACAGGGGGGCCACTCCACAAATTTTGGTAAGTTGTCAAAGGCCGCACATTTCTACTATATTAATGGAGCGGGTGTGGGCTCTGGGAGGGAGTTTGGTGCAAGAGGGAGTTCTGACCTGGGGCAGGCGGTTGGGATGTAGGAGGAGGTGCGAGGTGCAGGGTCTGGCTGGGAGGTGCTTACCACAGGCAGCTCCTGGCTGGCGGGGCTGCATGCTGTGGCCCCACACCGCTCCTAGAAGTGGCCGGCTGCTAGCACTATGGCAAGTTTCTGCATGCCCCTTGTGGGGAGGGTGGCAGTGGGTCTCTGTGCGCTGCCCGCACCTGCAAGCACCGCCCCGCAGCTCCCATTGGCCCGTTTCCGGCCAATGAGAGCTGTGAGGATAGTGCTGGGGGTGGGGGCAGTGCGCGAGTCCCCTCCCCCTTTCCCCCCCCAACCAGGGGCGTGCAGAGACATGCCAGCAGCAGCCAGCTGCTTCCGGGAGCAGTGTGGGGTCACAGTAGGCAGGCAGCCTGAGAGCCCCACTGCGCCACGGGACTTTTAGTGGTCCAGAGATCATGAGGGTGCAGCCAAAGAGCCTGGCGGGCCAGACAGGAATGTTAGATGGGCCGGATCCATCCCGTGGGCCATGTTTTGCCCACCCCTGGTCTAGGGGGTGCCTGCTGGGAACGTAAACCGAGGCCAGCCACGTTTGCAGAGGCCTCAGATGAAGTCAGGCTTGGCTAAAAGTCGGGCATGGTTATAGCTTATGACCTGTCTATATGACTCTGTACCTATCACCTGGGTATTCCTACCCAATGGGTGCAGATGGCTTAATATGCAGCTTCTGGGGCAGACCGAGAGACATGACGTGTTTGTATCACGTAACTGTCTGGGGTGATATGATATGAATGGGTCATTTAAGGACCGGCTGTTTAAATATCAACGGAGCATCTGGAAAGACAACAGGAACACCCAACATCTGAACAATTGATACTTAACAATGGGAAGCTCTGGCAGGTGGAACACCTGAACTCAGTATGACTTTGCAGCAGGCCAGTTGTCAGAGATGTGATAGGAGGTTGTGATAAGAACTGGACTCACAGAGACACAGCAGTTCTGATCTGGGACTGAAAAAGAGACAGAGAGAGACAGAGCCAAGATGGATTCTACAGCAACTTGGCTTGGTGGAGCCCTGGCACTGGGCACTCTGAACTCTGTCTAAACCTTGGCTTCTCTGTGCTAAGCTAAGGACTTCCTGGTGCCGTATTCCAGCTGACTAATACATTCTACGCTGTTTTAAAAAGTCTGCATGGAGTCACTTCAGATACCTGTTGAAGTGCAGAGCTTACAATGAGGTATGGGCGCACTGGAGTGTGGAGGCTTAGTCTGAGACATTGAGGCCACATGGCTTACTGTTGTGGAAGTACTTGACCCCTTAGGGGTCTGGCATACTAGAGGGATACTTCCAGAAGACTGTCTACAAGCCAGGAAATAGCACAGATCCTATAAATATGTGACAAATGCATATGCACAAGAGGGCCAAATTAAGGCTGCCTTAATTCTGGCATTTCCTAACTTTTTGGTGCTTGACCTGGCAACTTTCTATTTTTTGTGCATAGTTTCCTAGATTTGTAAAAAAAGCAAACTGAAAAAATTCCATCATACGACATCCTATTGACATGGGTCATCAGCAGGGTTGGAACCTTTGTTTCTCCCACACAGACCTACCTCTACTTGAGCTAACAAAGTAATGGCTACAATAGTAGGTTGTCAGCCTCATTCTTGGAAATGGCTAAACTATTTTAGATGAAGCTTGAAAAAAAAAAATCAGGCTGAGGCAGACACCCAGCATGGGAAATTTTATCCAGGAATGCATTACCCCAACAGAGTGCATGACACCCACAAGCCCTTTGGGGCAAATCAAATTACGTTATCAGAATAAGAGTTTGCTTCTCCAGGTGGGTGTTCTGGCAAGCATTGCCAAGGCTCTCGCCCCTCATGGATTACACTGTGCATGTGCAGAGAGAGAGCCCAGGAGTGCTGAAAGGTACCAAAGATCCACAGCACATGTGTGATTCTGAAGGACTGTTCTGGCCATTGAATCTGAACCCAAATAGGCACTTTGACTTCAAAGCCATCCCAGGACTGAAGTTGGAAACAAAAAAGGAGGTAATCTACCTTCATCACAAGAGCTTTTTTTTATTTTGGGGAAATGTAATTTGAATGCTGCAAGAATATTCAGAAGATAGTGAAACTATTTGTGAAAAGAAAATAAACTCTAAATGCAAATACTCACTGGGAAGGGAAGGTGACTGGGAGTGGAAGAGGAGGTGGAACTAGGGGGAGAAGGGTTTGGGGTATAGCAAGGAGGGATTTGGGGGATAAATAAAGATGGGGGGTAGGAGATCTGGTGGGACACTAGTAAGGGATACATGTGAGTGAGTGACAGGACGGGAGGGATTTAGGGGCAGAAGCACCTGTCAGCCTCACATTCCTCTCCCCTGTGTGTGCCACAATCTGGGGGCTGCTGGCCCAACTACATGGGAACTGGGAGAACCTGTCCTTCTTGGGAGTCTGAGCCTCTCTTTTTACCCTCCCCTGCCATGTGCACAGGATCTGGGAAAGCCCCACCCCTCTGGGTGTGCAGCTCAAAACAGGCATGCAGGGAGCATGGACTAAGAACATGCTGCTGATTCTGGGTAAGGAGTTGAGAGCAGGCACGCTTGTTGCATACCACAGGCTTTTCAGCACTGGGGAGAGAGGATGAGAATACCCATTGACGTGAATAGAGTTGTTTATTGTTTTAGGCTGTATTCATCTCCATGAGGTCTTCCCATTCAGGTGAGACCATCACCCTGAGACGTAGGAGCCACTTCACACTTTCTGAGCCTCCTCTGCTGCAGCTGAATGTGTAGAGCTGTGTGCCACACCGACCTAGAGTACACAGAAGCTATGGCCTTGGCTACACTTGCACTTTATACCGCAATAAAGCCCCCTAGAGCGCTCTACCTCACTCCCCGTTTACACTGGCAAGGCACGTAGAGCGCTCTGACTCCCTGGCTGGAGCGCTCCTGGTACTCCACCTCCATGAGAGGGATAACGGCTGTTGCGTATTGGCTGAGACGCCCCAGGGTCAGTGTGAACAGTTGCTGCGCTCTGATTGACCTCCGGAAACGTCCCATAATCCCCTTACGCCAAGTGGACACTCTTCCCTTTGTTGTGAAATCACTGCAGGAATGCGGAAGTGCCTTTTTGAAGCTCCGTTTCTGACAGCAACCGCTTATCTGCTTATCTGATCCAACAAACATTTACTGTTTGCTTTGAGTGAGTGAGTGAGTGAGAGCCAGGGGAGTCGGGGGTCCCGACTTACAAGACAGCGTGCTGACACGCTCTTAGCACTCCAAAAACCCACTCTCTCTCTCCCCCCACATACACACAACACACTCCACCCCACCCCCCTCATTTGAAAAGCATGTTGCAGCCACTTGAACGCTGGGATAGCTGCCCATAATGCACCGCTCCCAATGCTGCTGCAAGTGCTGCAAATGTGGCCACGCTAGTGTGCTTGCAGCTGTCAGTGCGGACAGACTAGAGCGCTTTCCCTCGTGCGCTCTCCGAAGGCTGGTTTAACCCCAAAGTGCTCTAGATCTGCAAGTGTAGCCATAGCCTATGTCTAACCTAGCACTTTTGTCGGTAAAACTTTTGTCCGTCAGGAGTGTCCAGCGCTATGTCAGCAGGAGACACAGAGTTAAGGTTTCCCAGTGACAGCTGATGTCCTTCCAGAACACAGAATTCAGCAAAACTCAAACTTTAGAAAACCAGGAAATACAGAGTTAAGGTAAATGCCCATGTAACTTTAACTCTGCCCTTTTTGAGTGATAACTCAAAACACCCGTATTTGCATGCTGCCTTTTCACTGTAAAGGAAAAGAACTTGCCCTACACTCAAACACTGAGCCTATCATCCTGGCAAAATACCACACTTGTGAAATTTAACAAGCCCTTCATTCTTATTCACAGGATACCATCTAAACCTATATTTCCCCTTAACCATCATTAAACCCACAGGTTGCTCTCATGTCCCAGTTCACTACTGACAATCCTGAGGCAAAATGCACCCCCCGTGCCTTGCTACTGAGACAACCAACACAATTTTGCAATAAAATGATGCAGACTAGCTAATCAAGGTACATGTCCTTCCTTTACTTGCAAACAGAGGGGTGGGGTGCCAAACCCTGATCTCCTCATATCACAATTACAGCTCTGTGAGGCCCCTCAAACTAATTCCTATCTCCTCAGCTCACAAACACACCTCTGCCCCACCTACTGCCTCCACCAGTCAAATCACTGACTGCAGCTGCAGTGCATGTGGATAATTCCCAGTAGCTACTGCTAGCTCCATAGGGGCAGAGTTAAGGTTGTGTGAGTGATTATCTTAACTCTGTGGGTATGTCTACACAGCAGTTAAACACCCGCCTGAGGCCGAACAGCTAACACTGCAGTTTTAGAACACCACAGCCCGAGCCCTGCGAGCCTGAGTCAGCTGACTTGGGCCAGCCTCAGGTGTTTAAATGCTGTGTACCCGCTGTTTCCTAGTTTCCTGAAGTCTGAATTTTGCTGGACGTTCTGGAAGGATATTAGTTATTTGTCACTGGGACACCTTAGATCTGCATTAACAAAGGTTTTGCCATTTAAATGCACTCTTATTTACTGTTATTTTTAGGAACATGAATAATGTTTTTAAATTATTTACTAAAATATTTACTACATTAAATAATACCTCTACTGAGGCCCTACATTGGTTCTGCTGGACTGTGCATAAACTCCAACACAATCTCACTCTTAAATCCTTTCACTTTATCCAATTCCTCAAAGAGGTTAGGAAACATTACCTCAGGAATATAAGGAACAGTATATACCTGTTTCACTCCATTTACAGTGCTTTCTCTTAGAACGGCTGGAAGTAAGTACTAGCCTGGTAGTATGTGTATGCATGGTATGAAATGACAACGAAGCATGTGAGTGTGTCACTGGTGTGGAGATAGCTTGAAATCAAAACTCTCTCTTTTTGTTTTTTTTCATTAAAGGAATACTGTCAACTTAATTTTTTGATGGACTGCTTAAAAAAATGTTCCAACAGAGCTCCCTTTCAATCGGATATCCTGAATTTAAAAACAAAACAAAAAAATCTTTACAAAATGTAAGGGTTTTTCTGCTCCCTAATTCCTGATTTAAGAAAGTATCCCTATTCAGGCCAAACCTGCAGCTACATGCTTAAGTCCCACTGAAGTCAACAAAACTTAAGCATATGTTTAAAACAAAGCATACTCTTATGTGTGGTCCTGAACAGGGATGGTCTCCAAGGCAAACTTAAATGCTTTCCTGAATGGAGGCCCTAGTGATGTTATCTGGAGTCTTTTGGGTGGGCACAAGAGCACCAATGTCACACATGCTGAGGCCCATCTTTCTTCCTCCATCACCATTCTCCCTCTGCAAACTCCTGCCTGCTACCTCCTCAGTTTCAGCTGTTTTGCTGCTGTTCCTGGTAAAATCCCCATCTAGCAGAGCCTCGGGAAGGGTGTGCACATTCATCAAAACAGCTAAGCAGACTATGCAAAATGCTGTCAAATGCACAAATCAAACACATTAAAAAATACAGGAAAAACACTTTTTCTTTTTAAATCACTTGTAAGTTATAGGGCTCCGAGGCTTTCCTGGTAAGAACACTAGATACAAATGGTGAGCTGAGACCCCTAACTATCATGCCAACCAATATTGTCTCATTGGTTCCTTGTGCTCCCCCTCTCTGTATCCATCTGCTGTCTCTTTCTTATACTTAGATGGTAAGCTGTTTGAAGCAAGGACCATTTTTTGTTATGTATTTCTTCAGTGCCTAGCACAATGGGGCCCTGGTTCACAACTGGAGCTCATAGGTGCTACTGAAATACAAATAATAAAAAAATTTTAATAACATTTTCAAGAGTTTTTCAAGTTGATGTAGCCCTTCTAAAAAACCACCTCAACTTCTCTGCACAAGAGTGACAGAGAGAAAACAAGACTTCCATACAGCCAAAGGGAAAGGAAAGTGCAAAATAAATAAATAAAACAACGAGTCTGGATATAAAGTCAAAAGGAAACCCAAATAGTGCTGATTATCATAAACATGGACAATACAAAGTTAAAATATAAAATGACTGAAGTAAGTATAAAAAAATCTGACTGGACAGTTTGAAAATATTGTCGCATGCTCAGGCAAACCACACTAGGATCCTAAGCTAGTCAGAATATCATAGAAGAACTGAGCAGAAGATATTTATTACAAAAAACAAAACAAAACAAATGCAATATACTGAAAACAACTTATGTAGCTAAAAGATACAACTGCTGTACAAAGATTCTGGTTCTGATTTTTTCTACTCTACGTGATGCTGTGTAAAAACGACACCTTCCTACTAAACAGATGTGTTGCTTGCATGTATTTGGTATTGTATCTACTTTAGAGAAAAGTTTGGATTGCTCATTATAATGTAGCTATGAGAAATCTGAGGTCTGTTACTTCTTATGCATACATCATCAACAGAACTGATAACTAGGAAGTCCCTCTCTGCCTTTATCCCACCTTTCATAGACATCAACAGGAATTTTTTGGATAAGCACTGAATAACAAACCAGGTAAACTTCAGGGCTTGCCACTGAGTTTTAAGGCCCTGATTCAGCAAAGCACTAAAGTTTATGTTGAAGCATATGAGCCATCTCATTGAAGTCAGTGAGCCTGCGCACCTGCTTAAAGTTAAGTATGGTTTAAGTGCTTTGCTGGATAAGGGCCAAGTGCTGCCCTCTTCTTTAGATGTGCAATGATACTGAAAACAGTATGGTTGCAGAGGTGTAACGGAGGGCAGAATCTTGTACTGTGATAGTACATCAGCTAGAAAGAATCACACAACTTTTAGATCGTATTCAAGTGAATTTGCTGGGCTGGCAGTTAAAAATGTGTCTATATATTCCATTAAAAAAAACACATTAAAAGCAAGTTATTTAGGTTGCAAAGCCCTCAAAAGTTGCCTGTGCAGTCTTAACTCTGTTCTCTTATGCATCCTTCCAATGCACTGAATGAGACAGGGATCCTGTTGAAAAATAGTATGGGATCATGTAAGTAAAGAATGTATCATGACGCATATGCACAAAGGGCTGGATTAAGGGTGCACAGGAAACTTTATATCTGGCATTTCCTAGCCATGAGTGCTTGACTTTGCAACCAAAATGTTCTGTTAATTTAGGGTTTTTTGTATGCAATATGCTAGCCTTTTTTTTTAGAAGGGAAAAAGTAAAACACCAATTCTATTATGTACAATTGTAACACTATTTGAATGCTGAACCTTCAGCACTGCAGTATAGACCTTCTACCATTTGAACTACAGACCTACGTACATTAGCTGGCAGCAGGAGGCAGGCTGTTATCCCAGAGGGGAGCTGCTGGGTTGAGGGGTGGAGCCCAGCCTGGCCTCACTCTCTTCCTCCCTGCAGGACGTGGCAGTCTCCTACCCCACCCCATGTAAGGGGGGATAGACTAATGGGTCCACGTGCTGGGTCTGGAGGAATTATGTGGGGAGCTCAGTCTAGCCTGGTTCTTCTCCCCTCTCCCACGGCTAGCACAGCTGGAAGCTCCCAGATGTTCCCAGTGCAGAATCTGCTGCTGCCACTTGGGCAGTGGTGTGACTATGGCTCTTTAGAATGTTCACAGTCAGCTGGTATTCTGGCAGGCTGCCAACTTTTTTCCCTGAGTAATGAGAAAGAGAAGGGAAAATGTGTCTTAAGCTGCTGTTGCTGGAGCTGAGAACGTCTCTGTGCCTCTGCTCCTGCAGGGGGCCTTCAGCACCCAGACCCCCTACTGGTGGAAGCATTCAGCAGGAAGTCTGTTGACTACAAGCCCCCTGATGGAGCAGAGGGCATGTCTACACTGCAGCCAGGAGCATGCCTCCCAGCCCACGCTGACAGACTCACACTAGCTCGGCTCTAGATAGCGCACTAATATTAGCAGTGTGGACACTGCGTCTCCAGGCAGAGATCCAGGCTAGCCATCTGAGCTTGGACCCAGGGGGTTGTTGAAAGGCAGCATGGCTAAGTGGATGAGATTTGAATCTTCCCTATGAGCTACAGGGTCATGAGCCCAGCTCTGACAGAAGTGACTTTATGCAACCTTTCAAGTACCCCAGCTGCAAAATGAGGGAAATGGTATTTACCTGCTTCCTAAAATAGGGGTGTGAGATCTTGCTCCATAACAATGGCTGTGAAGTACAAAGAATTATTAACAGATTATTAACAAAGAATTATTAACAAAGAATTGTCAACAGATCTTTTGGCTGCCAACCAGACCACTTTCCCTTGGCCAGACGGGTCTTGGGGGGTGCCTCTGGATCTCTAGATCTTTGCCTACTATGTCGGACAGAGGGAGACTTGGGGGCATGCCCGTGCAGTTGGGATTTAGGAGCTCTGTGGGGTTACAGCACGCTTAGTGCAGATAGACAACCGGTAGATTTTAGAGCGAGTGTCTAAAATTTACTGAGTAGATGAAAATGGCAATTTTCAGAGGCTTATAACTCAGCCGAATCTGGCTGGATTTTTACAGGGATAGAAAAAGCATCTCTCTGACTCCAGGGCTATCCCCCAGCCAAATTTCAAATTCCTGATTCAAAGCATGCACTCGCTGGTGCTCTTAAAAATGTTTCCAAATGTTTCTTTAAACAGTGTAAAACTGCCTATTTTTTCCTGATCCTCTTGGAAATGGCTGAACTGTTTTTGCTAAACTGTCTCCCACAAAATATAAATAAATCAATAAATAAAATCGAATACAAAAATGAGTCTGAAGAAGAGAGCAAACAAAGTTAATCTCAAATGGTTGAAGTGTAGCAAAGTTATAAGCAACTGAAAATAATGGATTAATGGAAAGTGTTAGGCAACCTTAACTAGAGGCCTTGCTACCAATTCTGCCTGTAATGCACAACTCTCATTATTAGTTGAGTCCTTTATTATGGAATGGTCAGCAGAGACTCGCAGAAGTCAGGAACCAACAGAGCTCACATCGCAGTTAAACAATCCTTCTGGCCTACCATCCTGATATTTGCTCCTTGTACAGCATTTTGTACAGCATGTGAATAATCATTGAGAAGGAACACTATTAAAGAACCCTGAAGAGAGTTGCATCCAGCTCCTTCTGGCTGAAAGGACAGTTGCCATAATATCTCATAATTGCCTTTTGGGAGTTAGACGTTGAGGGGGAAAAAACGGCAATATGAAGGTCTTATGAGACTTCCCCAACCAGAGAGGAGCCTCAGACAGAATGTGATGACTGGAAACAAAGAAAAGGCTATTTAAAAGTTGGCGAGAAATGGACAGGAAAAGAAAGAATGGGGAAAGAGAGACTAGCAGAAATAAGAGGGTAGGAAAAAATGCACAAAATCTAAAAGCGAGCAGGGGAAAGAGACCTAGGGAAAGGAAAAGATCAAATTTCTTAATTTTAGGATACAGATTTATGAGAGTTTCTTTCAAGAGACAGTATGTTCAAGTGGGTTGAGAAAATGACATGGCGCCCTCAATAACTACATTACTAAACTTCTATGTCTTTCCTTTTCTGCCAAATGGCAGAACTGTAAATGTTATCTACCTCATAGGGCTGTAGGAAACATTAACCTCTTAGCAATGATGTGCTGGTACCATGTCATAAGAACATAAGAATGGCCATACCGGGTCACACCAATGGTCCATCTAGCCGAGTATCCTGTCTTCCAACAATGGCCAATGCCAGGTGCCCCAGAGGGAATGAACAGAACATGGCAATTATTGAGTGATCCGTCCCTTGTCGTTCAGTCCCAGCTTCTGGCAGTCAGAGGTTTAGGGATATTCAAAGCATGGGGTTGTGTCCCTGACCAGGTTAGCTAATAGCTATTGATGGACCTATCCTCCATGAACTTATCTCATTCTTTTTTGAATCCAGTTATATTTTTGGCTTTCACAACATCCTGGCAATGAGTTCCACAGGTTGACTGTGCATTGTCACAACAAAAGGATACAGGTCTCCCATCCTTTCCTCCAAGACATTTCTCAACATTTGTTCCCTCTCCATGTCACCCACATGCCCCAACCACTGGGTGCCTTCTTTAAATTCTCTCTGCCAGCCCTATCTCCTAGTTCTTTCCTCCACTGATCAAATGACCACCCTATGTTCCTTTCTCTACCAGACTTCCACCCATCCACCTGCCAAATGTGGTTCCATCTGCCCCATCACATGCCCTCCCTTTCAAGTTCTCATTCCAACACCTCTATCCTTGCTCATCTCTCTCTGCCCCTCCAACTCCCACCTCTAGTCCCCCCAAATCCCTCTAAATTTGAGACAGATTTCCTAACAAATAAAACATTAAATTAACCCCCCTGAGCATGATTTATTTAGGGGGTGGAATTTGAAATTACCACCCCCTGTATCATGGAACTTTTTTTTAATTACCTGCCCAGTGCAGCTAGTTATATGACCTTGTACAAGCAGCAGTTTGACACAAGTCCCATCAGCAATACCATTCTACCATCACCTCTGCTTACCTCACACCAGATACCTCAGTTTTACCTCAGCTGACTGACCAGACTATGGGCTGTTAGGGACCATCACTTGTAGGCGCCTCAGCTGCGGATTGTTCCTCAGATTCCAATATTAAATCTCCAGAGGACTTTTTAAATTGACCTCTGACTTGGGGTATGTCGAACACTGCAACTGTGCCAGTGTAGCACTTTCATACAGACACTTCCTACATCGACAGAAACTTAACTTCCCTCAATGTAGTTAATCCACCTCTCCAAAAGATGGTAGTTTGGAAGAATTCTCTTGACCTAGCTGCGTCTACAGTGGGTGTTAGGTGAACCCAACTATGATGCACAGGGTGTTAAATTTTTCACACCCCTGAGGTATGTAGCTAGTTCAATCTAATGTTTAGGTGTAGAACAGGCTTCAGATAAAAAGCAGTCCCACATGACAGTTTAATCAGATTAGTATTTTGTTATTTAACCATAGCACCAAAAATTAAACTTGCAGTAGTGTTTAAGGGGCAGTCTTTTATATTTAATAAAGACAGTGCTCTCCTCCTGCTCCCACCCAGAGGTGACTGCACTGAGATTCCTGGATTTCATTAGGAGTGTACTAAGTATTTTGCTCTCTTTTTAAATGTTGGTTACAGCTAAGAGCTGGAATTATTGACAGACCCTTCTTATTACTGATACCTAGTTCCAAATTTTAAACTTCAGACATTTTAGTGTGGTTAGAATTCTAAGAACAGAAAAGTTTGTTTTTGAGAAGGTTGATGACAAAACCTTTAAACTGATTGTGAATCAGGTAGGGTGAAAAAAATAAACAATCAACTTCAAGTAGACACTAAACACAAGAGGCAGTGCAGTCTTGTGGCTAAGGCGCTGCACTGGGACTCCGGACATTGGGGCTCAATTCCCAACTCTGCCACACACTTTTTGTGTTACCATGGGCAAGTCATTGAGTTTATATCTCTGCCCCAGTTCCTGACCTGTAAAATGAGGGTGTAATATTTCCTTTCTCCCAGCCTTTGTGTATCCTGTGCATTTAGATTTTAAGCTCTTTTGAGACAGGGAGTGTCTCTCACTAAATATATGTTACGCACCTAGCACCGCAGCATCCTCATCTTGATTATGGCCTCTAGGCACTACCACAGCAGGCTGAAGAGATAGAGGATGGGTAAGGGAGATCTTTCCTTCTTCTGGGGGGACTCTTTGGTACCCTTTCTTCTTGCAAAACTGTACTTTGTTCCAGAACTCACATCATCTGTGAGCCATGCTATCCCTGTAAGTTTTCTTCCTTGGTTGAATATCTCAGGTTAAAGGCTGGCTGTTGGGATGCTCAAGTCTGGACATTCGGGGATGCACTAAGCATGATCAGTGCTTCACAAGGTGTCCTTTTCTTGAGCCCAATTGCCAGGCTATCATGCTGGGCAAAGCTGTGGAAAGTATGGAGACTTAGGTGCCATTGAAATTCACATCATGCAGCAACTTTTGAGTGGAAAATACCCCCTGGACTAAAGTACAGTCTTTATAGTGGCATAGTCAAAAGCATCATGAAACTTCTTCAGACCATTAGATGTAGAGTTGAACTGGGAGTGGATAGATAAAGGGTCAGATCCTGAGCTGGTGTGAATGAGTGCAGCTCTGGGATGTGGCCCATAATCTGTAAAATTACTTTAAAAAAACATGAGCTGTTCTGCAGACCATCAGAAATTAAGGCATTTGGAAGCATCCAGAACTTCGTTCATTAAGTGAAAATATAACTAACCAGCTTATATACCAAGTTAACATTAGCTTTTCAACCTAAATTGCACAAAATAAGTCGTCTTCTTCAGATGTACAGTACTAAAGATATCCATGAAACAAAGCAATCTGCATGCAGCAATCATTTCTGCATGCTCTTATCTCAACTGAGCATTACATCACTTCACCTGTCTTCAGTGTAACCTCTCTTTTTAGTCTAATCACAATATTTTCAATATAACCCTTAACATTCCTTTGCAAACTCTCCCCAACTCAGTATGCAAGGATTTTAAAAATGAAAGCGGTCAAATGAGCAAAATGTATTTCTACATATACAGATCAGGATAGCTAATCAAAGTACTAGGCTACTTGTACAAACCAAACTTGCACAGAAGGATTTCCTGTCACATATGAATGAGTATTCAAAATACAACATTCAGAAAAACTTGCAAAGAAGGCGGCAGGATGGAGGGGAGGAGAGTAACAAAGTAAAGTAATTACCTATCTCCCTTTGGTTTTCTTTTCTGTACTGTCTTCCCTTTGGGTCGTCTCTCACTTCCTAAACAGGGGCTCCCACCAGGGCCTGTTACCCGTATTGATTCAAGGCCTTTGGAAGATTTCTTAAAAGTAAATTCCACTGGTTCTCCTTCTTTTAGGCTTCTAAATCCTTCCATGTAAAGCTTGCTCTGTAAATAGGAAAAATATTCTTGGTTACTATTGCCTTAAAAACAAAGTTGACAATTATAATAACAGGACAATATTAACTTTCCTGTTATGTTTATCCTACAAGATACAGGTTGAATTGGGGTTCCCTTAATAAGATCCACTAAAGATACTACACTTATGGTCATGGGGAAAACATTCTTCAAGCTTAAGAAATAATGAGATTCTCTTTTTGGATATGAACAAAATTGAAATAATAATGTCCTTATTCTCTGCTGAATTGATATAGGCTTTTGGGCTGCACAAATCTAAAACTGCTGTATGCTCATACAATTCTTTGTAGAAACTTTCTGCAGTCTAAGGCATTTTAATAGAAACAGAGAAGACAAAGCTAATAGTTAAAAAAAAATAGGAAGAAAAGAGAGCAAATGCTCCCTCTCTAAGTGAACCTAGATATTGAGTTCTAGTTGATAATCAAAATGCAACCTATAAAAGAAAAGGGGGGAAAGGATAGATCAATTTTCAAACTAGCAGAAGTAAAGAATGAGCAAAAAGAATGAAAAAGGAGCTACCAACAAAATGAATTGCAAAAGGTAACTCAGTTACTCCAAGTGAACCGCTAAGTTAGCATTCATTGCCGGTAAAACCTATCTTGTTGGTATGATCTGAGTATGGATTTATTCTTTGATCCAAGAAAAGCAAATCATTATCACCAGGGTCAGAGAAACAAAACAGCAACACTGATAATCTTTTGGTATTACTTCTAGTGTGAAATCCTGCCTCAATGAAGTCAATGGGAGTTTTGCAATTGACTTGAATGGGGCCAGGATTTCACTTCTCATCTCAAATCCTCTGAATGCTGTATAATACTAAATCTATATCCAAGGATATATCTGCTGAATAAAAAACTTGGATGAAATGGTTAGCAAGTTAAGTGAAACAGAATAGAATGTAAAAAGGAAGACAATAATAAACTCTGGTCTTATTAAATGTTTATTCAAAATGTTATATTTAACACAGACAAGATTAGTGGGAATATAGAGCGAATATTACAGAATCACTGGCAATACCCAATACTTAAACTGGACTTTTATGTTTCTTATAAAAACTAAAGGGAAGGGGGACAAAGAGGGAAACACTTTGTTGTTGTTGTTATTGGATTGTGAATACTTCAGAATAGACAACACATCTAAATTGACTCATACAAGCTACCCAGCCAGTACACTCTTGGCTAAACCACAGAGTCAACAAAGGGAAGCAATCTTAACTGTGGAGGTAGGATGAGCTGTAGTAGTCGGGAAGATAGCTGGACACTAAAGCCGTCAATGGTCAACATTTCTCCATTCAAACATGTAGAGGGTAGAGCTGGAGAACATGAAGGGATGCTCTTGACCACACATAGACAGCAAGTAGTCCAACATTGCAAGGGCAATTGTGGGGACAATGAGTCTATACTAGCCTGCTAGGACCCCCGTTTGTGTCAATTGAGCCTGGCATCCTCATTGTAATATCTTCTGTGGGAAGTACTGGGAGGAAGGCTGGTCTTGTGGTTACGGCATGGAAGCCATACTGAGATAGGAAGATTTGGCTCCTGTTCCTATCTGTGAAGACTTCCTGTGTGGGCTTGGGCAAATGAAGTCACTTAATTTTTCCATGCCTCAGTTTCCCTATCTATAAAGTAGACACTATCAAATACTTACCTATCTCACAGGGTACTGAGAGATTAAACTAATGATTGCAAACCTGTTTGAAATCCTCATTTGGAAGAAACTACGTGAATACACACACAGGCATACACACAGTAAAAGAACTCCTACCTACTGGGCTCCCACAGTCTACTGAGCCGTGGTCATTCGTGGTGGTACGGGAAATGTATTATTGGATTCCAATGCACTATGAGTCACAATGTCAGTACAGGCTGACAAAGGGATCTGGCTGCCTTTAGGGAAGAAATTGCAGGGTTTTCAGCAGCTATAAGCACAGCAGGTTCATGGATCCACTGGTTAGGCTGAGGAGCGCTTGGGCATGACCGATCCTGTAGCTCGGGTAGAGGTAGCTGTTGCCATAACAAGTGTGAAGGTTGGAGCAAACACTGGCCTCTCCAGGTCAGAGGGGTGATGTCTGCACTGCAGCTGGGAGCAAGTCTCCCAGAGTAGGTAGGTAGATGGGGTAACTCAGCTCGAGCTAGGGCGCTAACAATAGCAGCATGGATGATGTAGCACAAGTGGCAGTTCAGGCTAGCAACTCAAGTCCAAGCCTGCCTGACCCCTGGCTCTGAGCTCGGGACTAGCCATAACAGCCAGTCTGCTAGTTTTAGCATGCTAGCTTGAGCAACGCTCCTGCAAGTTTCTTAACCCGCACTGGGAGGCTCACTCCCAGCTGCAGTGTAGATGGCCTGAGTGTCCACTGTTTAAAAGGAAAAGACATGAAAGGCAGAAGTTTGCAAATATCTGTACCCCGCTTTATGCTTTTGGCACTTGCTGGGAATGAAGGTAAAGGTGCTGATAAGGATGATCCAAAGTGATCTAAGATTATCGAAAAATACAGTTGGAACTCAGTATTTATTATATTAGCTTGTGTGATCTGCAAAACGATCCAGGAAGAAGCACTCCGCTTTAAAATATCAGGAGAGAATTAGGGGGACTCATGGCACATATGTGTGATTTCCAGGTGTCATTATAAATTCACAGTATGAGCAGGGGAGAACACATTCAGCCATTGATTGAAATGGACTGCTGCCTCCAACTGGCCCATGATACAGGGCTTCACTGCCCACTTCATAGAATCATAGGACTGGAAGGGACTCCGGAGGTCATCCAGTCCCCAGTATCCTGCACGCATGGCAGAACTAAGGATTATCTAGACCATCCCTGACAGGTGTTTGTCCAACCTGCTCTTAAAAATCCACAATGATGGAAATTCCACAATCTCCCTAGGCAATTTATGCCAGTGCTTATCCACCCTGACAGGTAGGAAGTTTTTCCTACTATCCAAACTAAACCTCCCTTGTTGCAATTTAAGCCCATTGCTTCTTGTCCTATCCTCAGAAGCAAAGGAGAACAATTTTTCTCCCTCTTCCTTGTAACAACCTTTTATGTACTTGAAAACTGTTACATCCCCTCTCAGTGTTCTCTTCTCCAGACTCAACAAACCCAATTTTTTCAATCTTCTCTCATACGTCATGTTTTCTAGACCTTTAATCATTTTTGTTGCTCTTCTCTGGACTTTCTCCAATTTATCCACATCGTTCCTGAAATGTGGTGCCCAGAACTGGACACAATTCTCCAGTTGAGGCCTAATCAATGAGGAGTAGAACAGAAGAATTACTTCTCGTGTCTTGCTTACAACACTCCTGCTAACATAGGCGCTGACTTTTGTCGGCGCCGGTGGGTGCTCCCCCCACCTCCCCTCAACTCCCCCGGCCCTGCCCCAACTCCACCTCCAGCCTCGCCCCTTCCCCAAATCCCCGCCCCCTCCCCCCGGGAAAAATTGGTGGGTGCTGAGCACCCACCGGCAGCTCCCTACTCACCTTCCAGGTTCCGGGTTCCCGGGCAACTCACTCACCTTCCAGGTTCCGGGTTCCCTGCGCGGCCGGAGGTGCCTCCCGCCAAAGGCGCTTTTTTTAGCTGCAGCAGCTGGCCGCCTCTCAGCTGAGAGATGGCCGGCTGCTGTGGCTAAAAAAAGCGCCTTCGGCAGGAGGCACCTCCGGCCACACAGGGAACCCGGAAGGTGAGTGAGTTGGGCGGGTGGGCGCATGCCGAGGGGGGGGGGGGGGCTGGCGGGGAGCTGCCAGTGGGTGCTCAGCACCCACCAATTTTTCCCCATGTATGCTCCAGCCCCAGAGCACCCACGGAGTTGGCGCCTATGCCTGCTAATACATCCCAGAAAAATGTTTGCTTTCTTTGCAACAGTATTACACTGCCAATGTTCCCTCTAATTTTTTCCATCCATGTGCGAAATGAATTTTGTTATGTGCACCAATATCGAGGTAATGTGCAGATGTACACCACCCATAGAAACAAAAAAACCTAGATATAATATGCATTTTAAAAAAGTTACCATAGGGATAATTACTCCATCCAGGACATGTTAGGCATTTTAGAACTCACTACTCAAATAATTAAATGTAAGTGTAAGAGAGAAATAAAAATTATGAAATGCATAAACCAGTCAAAAAACTGAAATAACAGCACTTTAAAAGAATAAAATTACGGAGAATATATGTGCATTGTAGGGAGTATTGTACCAAGAAGTAACAACAAAAACAATAATACAAGTATGTGTTGGGAGGTGAGTGTGAAAGACAGTGTGTGTGAGACAGAGACACACAGTGTGTATATGTGTGTCTGAGTGATAGTGTGTGTGTGTGTGTGTGTGTGTGTGTGTGTGTGTGAGAGAGAGAGAGAGAGAGAGGGTGTGAGAGTGAGAGAGTGAGAGAGAGAGACGCGCTTCCCCATTAAGTATGCTGACCCTTTAAGTAGATTGGCACTCACCAGTCTGAAGCCTGCTTGTTCAGACACAGCAGCAGCTGCCAGCAAGCTCCATCCCGCACCCCACTCCTGAGCCCTGTCGTGTCTCCTCACCCCACGGAGATGGGGTACAGGGGAGGAGGACATTCTGACATCAGCACCCCACTCCCCACCCCCTCCTCCGCCCCCCCGCTCTGCACAGCAAGCAGGAGGCTCCCGGGAGCAGCTGGCCAGAGGCTCCAAGGCAGAAGGCAGGAGCAGTGCGGCGGGGAGGAGGGGTACCTGAAGTGTATGGCCCTTGATAGACTGCTGGGCGGCTGCGCAGCTTAGAGGGAATTCAGCTGTTGACTCATATTTAGCTTGTGATCCACTATGACTCCCAGATCCCTTTCTGCAGTACTCATTCCAAGGCAGTCATTTCCCATTTTGTATGTGTGCAACTGATTGTTCCTTCCTAAGTGGAGTACTTTGCATTTGTCCTTACTGTTATATTTTGAAACAAGCACCTTTTTGCTTTCTCTCATGCTGTCCCTCAGAGCTGTGAGGAGCTTCCTGTAAACATCCTCCTTAAAACTCTCCTTTGCTGTGATGCCTACAAAAAACTGGACAGTGGCTGCTGGTGTGCCGAGACCACTGCCTATCATGCTGACCAATATTGTCACATTGTTTCCTTGTGCTCGCCCCTTCCCCTCTCTCCTCCCCCATCTGTCTGTATCCAGCTGTTGTCTCTTGTCTTATGCTTTGACTGTAAACTCTTTGGGGCAGGGACTGTCTAGCACAATGGAGTTCTGGTCCATGGCTAGGGCTTCTTGGTGCTATGATAATACAAATAATAAATAATTATAATCCCATTTTACCCAGCCCTGAATTCACTCACAGATACAGCGGTACCTCACTGGTGCTACAACAGCCACATGGAAAAACATTAGAAGACAGCATGTTGTCCTACAACAACATTTTGTTCTTGTCATAACCATAAAGATAAGTGTTCCAAACGGGATAGTCAACATGGATCAGAGAAGTATGCTGCTCACAAAGGGCATCAGTCAAGCTGATGTGCATTTGTCTTTATATCCCAGAGACATCAGCGATGGTATGGGCTACTTTTTGTTTGTATAGATATAAATGTATGATGTTGTAAATAAAGCTGTGCCAGTGTTTAGGTTATAAGCCCTTTTTTCAGGTCTTTTAATTTGGAAAGCAAACAGCTGGAAGCTGAGATGTGGTATATAAGTGTTACCTATTTTGTTTTTGCTTGTTAGTTGTTGTTGTTGTTGTTAAACTAATTTTGTTTAAACTTTTAAAGCCTCTTTTATTTAGAGCAGTAATGATGGTTTAAAATGTTTTTATATTGTTCTATTTTAACAACAACAAAGCTTTCATTTGTAAACAACACTCAAAATGTACTATGGACACCTATGACATTTAAAAAACATTAAAATGCAATTTAAAATACATTTAAAAGACAGTTGCCAAACTTTGATAATCAGCTAGTAAGCATGTATGATTTCTATTACACTATGCATTGCTTATTATATGGAGAGAAAAACCCAAATGGTTTCACGTTGCTCCCTGCTACAATATATCTTTGCAGCTCCACAGTGTTACAGAGGGACAAGGCGCTCTTCTGATTTATTGTGTAAATGTTTATTATACTGTCAGCCTCCCCATAAAATGATTCTTTGAGGATGCGCCACTATTATGAAGCATAATGAAAGAAAGTGGCCTAGAAACAAATAGGAAAGATCAAATGCTTGCCCTCTTAAACAGTTTTTATACAGTTGGTTGAAATATGTGAAACAATATTGGTAATTTTTTTTAATTCCCACTTTTGTTTTAAAAAATGTCAGGGGTTTCCTGACTAGTTCAATTACCTGCACTCCCCCATTACTGTATATATATCTTGCAATCACATCCATGCATGATAGAGCTCTGAACACAGACCACCGCGCTGACCTCAATGAGACTCTACACGGGTCCAAGAAGGACTGACCCATTTATATCCAGTTGCAGGAGTGGGCCTTAGAAAGGGGGAAACACAAACTGACTACACACAAAGTAAACAAATGAAAAAATAGACACTCTTTCTCTACTTGCTTTCCATTAGAAACAACCTTGGGTGTTACTTGTAGCCGTAGTGGGTAAAGCAATTTCAGACTCAAGTGTGATTTTTAACCTGACAGTGTTCCTCTAGGACGCGCTATTATTCCTTGGTATTGCAGCCTATGCTGTAAGGCCGCACGCATCTCCAACACAAGCAGTAGCGAGTCGCAAAAAGCTTACGAGTTCAAGTGAGTAACAAACAGGAGGAAGAGTTAAAAACAATCCTGTTTTCATGAAAAGTGTCCCTCACAGTGTGAAAATGGAGAAGAAAAATACAACAAACATAAACCATCTAAGTAGGAGTATGCCTAAAAAGAATGCTTTCCCAGCACTGCCTGTGGGTGCTTAAGACTCTCACTTAAACCCACAAAAGGAAGGAAGTTCTGAGTTAAGGCTCATTATGGGGGTCTATTCTCCTCTTGATATGCGTGCATAACTCCTATTAACATGTACGTATGGAGGAGAGAATAGGCCCCCATAACGAGCCTTAATTCAGAATTTCCTTTCTTTTGTGGGTTTCCAGTCAGGGTCTTAAACACCTGCTGATGCAGCCATGAAATTCTTTGCAAACCGGGGCAATTTTGCTCAGACAGTTTATAGTTTTCTGTATTTTTAAGGTTTTTTTAAAAACTCTTCAGTATAACGATCAAGTGGTATCAGAGTACACTTGGCAATTTAAAAAGAAAAAGTCAGACTCTGCTAGGGTGACCAGACAGCAAGTGTGAAAAATCGGGACAGAGGGTGGGGGGTGGGAGGTTGGAGGGTAATAGGAACCTATATAAGAAAAAGACCCAAAAATCGGGACTGTCCCTATAAAATCGGGACATCTGGTCATCCTAGCTGCCCTGAGTTGTTCATAATCCAGTCAAAGCACAAAGAAGATCAAATTTAATAGTGTGAGCTCTAGTCTAGACCATTGTGTCATTCAGCATTAGAGGATAGAGTAGTAACAGGTCTATACTAGCTCTCCTATCCGAGCGAGGCCCACAATGAAATAATTCCCTATAATTGTCAGTGGGGGTGCAAGAATCCAACACTGGTTGTTGTTGAAAGGTTTGTGGAAAAAATGTGTTTTGAAGAGGCAACTTTATTTTTTAAATCCCTCACTTAAACTCACTTCATATGACAATAATCTTGAGAGCAAAGAGAACACCTAGCAGTTTGACACTCCTTCCACCCTCTCCACCCCCTGGAATCTAGCACAGAACTCTCACTGACTACAGCTAGCTAGCATCCTTTTGGAAAGGGCATCTCTCTGCCATGTGACTTTGACTGGCTGCTCCATACAAACTTCAATCTATTGCAGATTATTATAACAGCTGTTTAAACATGAAGTACATGAAATCAGGTCTATGTATCCAGTGTACTGTAGTTTTTAATCTGGTTTGAAATGGTATCTGAAGTAGATTCTTTTTCTTATTTTGTATTTTCAAATTACAAGCACAAAAAGCACTAGTTAATATTTTATAAGAGCTGCAGTTACTATACCTTATAGATAGAATATATAGTATGTCTGCCTACTCTAAGATATGCTTTCTTCAATATTTCAATAAAAAGAAATAGAAGCAACAGAAATAACAGTCTCTACAGTTTTAGAAATATCCTGTAAGAAAGCCCAAAGCACTGTAAATTAAGTCTTTAAAAAAGGTTTAAGGTAACATTTTTAGTATTATTATTCTTCATTACCATTATTATTGGTTGTTAAACTGTTTCTACTGCCTACTAGACAATGAAGGCTCATATTTACCACTTGAGTAAATGGCCCTACCACTGCTAATATGAAAATAGTTGTACCCAATTATATCAGCCATTAATTTGTCCTCAATCTTTTTATTATTGATAGCAAAGTAAACAAAATTAATAGGAAACGGAGGGAAAAAGAAATACACTAAGATGTTAATACTGCAAATACTAACACACGTTTTATTTTACTACAGAGAGTAGTCCCACTGAAATCAATGGAACTATTCATGGTACTAAAGTTATGCATGTGCTTAAGTGTTTGCAGGATTGGGGCCTTTGTGCTGTGTTATTATTAGGACCCATGTATTGTAGGATGTCATGGGATTTGGCACTGAATGTATCCCTTACTACAGAATTATGAAGACTATTTAAACAATTTTATAGCCCTTACAGTTGCAACCATAACCGGAACATGACCTAAGTGTGAACTGATGTATTTTGTCTTCTTGAGTATGCAGGGAACCTAAAACAGTAGCTCTTAGAGATATGATTTTTCTCTCTCTCACTCTCTCGTCAATTGTGTGTTAATTCTGAAACATAATGATGGCTATATTAGGCCCTTATTTAGCAAAGTCCAACAGCATGTGCCTTACTCCAAGCATGGGGTATCTTCAATAGGACTACTTTTGCTTAAAGTTTGGCATATATGTAAATAGTTTGCTGAATTAGGACCTAAACATAAACATTAAATTTCACTATTGATTATTTTAGCAGAAGCATCCACATAATGGGGTGGATTCTCCACCTTGTTGGAGCGCTCCTTGAGTGCAGTGGATGGGGAATGCTGGGGCAGGTTGTAGCTCCCAGATGATTCGCTGCCCAACTCTGGTACAAGGTGAAGCTGCACAGGAGCAGCTCTAACTTACAGCACTCAAGGACCTTACCCCACTTTGGAGGATCATGCGTAGTGAAGCTCTGGTTCCTCATACGCACTCCCCACCCCACCCCATCTGCTTACACTGGAGGAGGAGGTGAAGAGTGGTTGTGGCTTGCAGCAGAGGC
Organism: Chelydra serpentina; assembly: GCA_037349315.1. Classification (NCBI taxonomy): domain Eukaryota; kingdom Metazoa; phylum Chordata; order Testudines; family Chelydridae; genus Chelydra; species Chelydra serpentina. Next base: position 56,636,099 of record JBAIAC010000010.1, read on the forward strand.
AGTTCTCTACATAGGGGAAAGCTCAGCTGGCCATCTTCAAGTTTTAAGACCACTTTGTGCCAAATAATCAGACGGGAGAATCCAGCCCAATGTGATTATTTCACAATCTCAAACTACCTCCAACACCTTTCCAAGAACCAAAAGCCCCACTTGTCCTCTACTTAGTTGCCAAAATTTGAACCCCCCCGCCACTCCTCCCGGCAACTTCTATAGTGAAATTATGCATTTTCAATACTGAATTCCAAAGCACATTGAAAATTGAGGGTGTAGTAAAATAAATATTGGGACCACAATTGGGTGTGCCCATGTGGTTCTCAGTGCAGAATCTTCAATTAAACAATACAAGGAGTTCTGTAGTGACTGTACTATGCTTGCTATTTAATTCAGTAAAACCTTTCATTTTGTAATGTACCTGAACCAGATGTCAACAGATGTAGTTCTTGTAGCACAGCTCCATTATCAGGGAATAGGGGAGAGTTTGCACAGGCTCCCAGAGCTAATGGAAAGGCACAGGGCTTCAGTATAAAATAGCCAGGACCTCCAGCAAATCCCCTGAGATCTGCAGGAGTGGCGACTGGGCCTCCTACTTCTTTCACAAAGGGTACATTTGGAACAAATTCTGTGATATGAATCTCATTGAGCTTTTCCTCCCTTTGGGATCTTTGCCATGAATTTAAGGATGGTGAGGACTGCAATATGGCCATGATTTACTCATTTAATTTTGGGGGTTTTAAATAATACACTTAGCTGTCTCAGATTACTCTTCCCCACTAATACATCTTAGAACAGCTGATTTTCAATAATTAATAATGTTAACTTGTATAGTCCTGTAAACGCAGATAGTACTATAGACAAATATTTTCCACTGGAGATGCTGAAGCACAGGAATGCTATAAAAGGCTCAATTTATGATCTTTGCTGCATATTTCAAGTATTGAAATAGAATTATGTCAGTCAGTGAGAGCACAGGGATAATGTACAGTCACTGACTCACAGTGGTACACTTATTTATAAATAAATGTATTAAACACAGATCCCTGCAGTTGGTTTTAGTGCACCTTTCAGAAGTCTCCTTCCACATGCTGAAACCAGCCTAGCCACCTCAGCTTTTCAGCCCTTCTCAGCTCCATCAGTCCTGTTCCTCTCAATTTCTCCTACGCATACACATCCACTTGCTCAGGAAAGACTAGCCCTCCTCAATAAAAGTTTTATTTGTTTAGCTGTAAAGCTTAGCCCCTCTTCCCCCACCCCTGCAGTCTTATCATCACCTTTCATTCCAATAAACTACATATAATGCAAAAAGAAATCAAGCCCATTTGGGTGGGTGGGGGGAAAGGAGGTCAGCTGTTCACTGACCGGGAGATAGCCTCCTAAGAGGTCTAGGATCTGTGAGTAGAGAGAGAAATGGGGCCAGGGACATTTGCACTACCCTGTGGGAAACGCTCTCTGAAGTTAATACAACCTTAAGCTGCACGCTCCATCCTGCGGAACCCCCTCCACCCATGAGAGGGAAGAAGAGACTTTTTGAAAACTGCCCCCAGCAGGGCAGCAAGGAAGTAAGTGAGCATTTCAGTGTAACAACAACTGGATCATATTTCTTGCCAACTTGGTAATAATCGTACCCTGAGCTAATAAGCTCCTCAGCCTTTGGTCTCAGAGTTCAGTTAGCCAAGGATAAAATTATTGCCTTATAAACAGGAAGCAACCTCAGAGATCATTAAGTATTTTGTGCTACTGCAGTCATTATTTCTTATCTGTAATGCAGTAATGCCCAGAGTCCCCATTGTGCTGGGTGTAGTACAAACACACTGGAACTCACGGCTCCTACCTCCAAAAACTTACAATTGTGTACATCGGTGGTGTCAAATCCTTTGCAGAGGACTGAATCCTGTGTTCAGTTATCATCCACAGGCCAGGGAATGCCCACTGATGTGAGATGGGGGGTTGCACAGAGATCAAGGGGAGATTATGGCTCCTATGTAGTAACTAAAGATTTAGTTATTTATTATTTGTTCAGTGCCTTATTGTCGCATTCTCACTCAGTAAGAAAACACTCTTCTTTTCTAGGCCTCCAGTATTTCTGCCTTTTCTCTTTCTTCTCCATGAGCCTTTCTCTGTTTCTCTCATGCTTCCTTGTGTTTGTGAATCTCCTCTGTTCTTTTTTCTGTATTTCCTTCCTGGTAGCAACTCTAAATTCCCAAACCGGCAGGCTTCACACCTGCCTCCATTCCATCCACTGAAACGATCAGCGGTTAAACAGTTAATGTTCACACTGAAGCGTCATCACTGAGCTTTAACACTGACACTTGAGATTTAGGGCTAGTCTACACTAGAAGTGCTACATCAGCACAGCTGGACTGATGCAGCTGCACTGCTGCAGAGCATCTGGTGAAGATGCTCGTTGGGAGAGAGCTCTCCCATCGGCATAACAAATCCACCACCATAAGAGGTGGTAGCTATGTTGCCCGACATAGCGCTGTCTGCACTGGGGCTTAGGTCGGTGTAATTTACATCATTCGGGAGGGCGGGGAGCTTATTCATATCCCTAAGTGATGTAAATTATACTGAAGTACGTGGTAGTGTAGGCCTGGTCTAACTGAGAATAGAGGACTTGCACCTCCGAGTCATTGATTCAGGCTTTCTGCAGACTCAAGCAGACCTCACTGCACTGGATACACTCAGTCACCATTTGGAAGGTTATCTCTGCAGCCACATGTGCTAGGAAAGTTACTTTTTCTTAAAATGAAAGCTTAGATTCTGGAGAACATATGTGGCCCACAATATGTTATTACCTGTATGGCCCTGAGGATGTCACATGGGCCGCAGCTCTGTGCTGATTGGGCTGCAGGCTGAGAACCACTGCCTTAACAAGACAATTAACATGAGTAAGGATTGCAAGATCAAGCCCCTAATCAAGAAAAGATTGTCCAATTTAACATGTATAATTCAAGAAGGTTTACTAATGTGGATGTTTATTAAATACTGCATATTTTAAAATCAAATCCCTGCTCCTTAATTTATGGTCCCCACCTGGATACCTAAATCCTGCAAATGCTGAGAAGGCTCATAGATGTTGCAGGCTGTGCTTTCCCCCATCTATGTCACATATTCTCTGTCATGCTCTTTCATATTCCCTCTCCCGTCTTCTCTCCCTCCCCCCACAAATAACTCCAAGACTCATGGACACATCTGCGAGTGCACATATTAATAGCTGGATTTCTATTCCCCTTTGAAAGCTCCACTGACATAAGGATTCAGTATATTACAAAAACTTAGTTATCCCAGGTTTGCATAAAGCCAATACACTTACCTAGAAACTAAAACAGAATTTTGAAATACCTGTTAATGTATTTAATTACCTTAAAATAATATCAGGGAATAAAGGCACTAGGAGATAGGACAAGATTATCTGGAGAAATTATTAGGGGGTTACAATATAATTGCCCATGAAACAATTACTTAATAGCTATCTTTTCTTCTTCACAAAGTGCAGTTATTTTCATGTCATTATCTACACTGTAACAACCAAATACTCTAATGGTTTCTATGCAAGAAAAATAGAAAAAACATTTATATTGCATTGACAATTCCAGACTTTTGAATCTGAGGTCTACAGCATAACCAGTTTCTTTTATTAAGATTAACAAATGTGGCTAGCCTCCCATTCATAGCTGTTTCAGAAAAACAATCCAAAACAACAAATACATAATCCAGTACATATTTTTGTTCATTAGCATTATCAGCTCCATCTTCCTAAAATTACAGACGATTGAAGACAAAACTGATTTATTTCACATTATATTTTACTTACGGTAATAAAAATAATTTTATAGGAACTAAAAATAACTGATCGGTTCATTCAGAAATTCTAATAAGTTAATACAAAAAACCCACTATGTCTTGAAATGTTAATGAGAACAAAGTAATTTTATACTTTAAATCTGTGTCACTGTTTTATGGAAATGACAGATCATCTAAATATGTAACAGTCTACAGGTAGTGGAGTACAGCAAAGCTGGTAATAAATGACTAACACTGTCTGGACATAACAGGAAATGAGTGGGTGAACAGGAATTAATGTTTTTCTTATATAATTGAAATGCATAATCGTAATAAGAGTCAATGCTGATGACTCGAAAAGAGTTTGTGTGTTTAGTTCTGAATGCTAGATTCTACTTAACTTGAACTTCGAGAAAAATATCCTAAAAATATTGTACTTAGCGTTTTTAAGAAATACGTTTATTTCATTTGTAACTGATATGAAATGCACTATTTAAGTAGTACATCTAAAATAGTTGGAGGCGATGGCTGTTTGGAGGATGGGACAAATTCTATTCTGTTACAAAGGGCATGTCCCAAGTATCTCCACTGACTTGAGTTAAGCTACTCTGAATTTAAACTGGTGTAGATGAGAGCAGAATTTGATCCCAAATTTTCTTTTATCAGAAGTATGAAAAATAAATATAAAATGACAGCAGAAGAGCTGAGGATCAGGAAGAAAATAAAGAGATTTTTTGTGGCAGAGGACAAGACTTGAAAAAGTTAAATTACATTAAAAAAATAAAAGAAACCCCTCAGATTTATTACTGTAATGTAATATAAAGGGCATTCAGAAATGTTTGCAAACTGTTATTTTCTAAATAACAACACAATATCATGAAGCCATGATTATATTCCTTGAGGAAATCATTGTAGAACTGGAATATGTTGCATACAATGCATTAATCAAAATAATATTGTTGGCTTTAATATTAAGAGACTTCAGAGTTGAGTCTGCCATTTTTCTGTCCTCATTTTATCACACTAAGCCTAAGTACTGCAATTGCTTTGAGGCCCCCTGAAAGAGGACCACATCTGCAATACAAAGGCACAAGGGGGTTACTTAAGGACAAAGAGATATTCTCCTTCCAATGAATGCACATAACTCCCATTAACATTGATGAGAGAACATATACTCAGAAGTGTCAGCCTTATCTCTGAATTTCCATGCTTTTGTAGGTTTAAGTAACACTTTTAATAAAATGTATGTCTCATAAAAGACACATACAACTAATTCCAATGTTGATTAAAAGAAAGTATACAGTGTTAAAAGGCAGATTCCCCACAACTGAAACCCTTTCATCCACAAATATTCCCCCCCCCTCTTTACACTTCCCACAATTTCATATGTGTCATCAAGCAACATCGTTTGGATTTTTTACATGTCTTGAGCTGTGTACACTCTAATATTCTTCAATGTAAATACTAAAAGCATTTTGTTACATACCAGTGTAGGACATTGTTTTATTGGAAATGCAAAACACCCAGATTTCAAATATCATCATGGAGAGTCTCACCTATGGTCATTCTAGATCAGACACATTTTATTGACAGAGTTTTCACTACAGGTTATTCTACAAGATGGGGGGGGCGGGGAAATACCAAAGGCGAAGAGTGAATATGTTTTCTCTTTGAAAAGTCCTTTCTAGCTCAGGATATTGAAAGACCAGAAACACTGGCTCTACAGCAATCAGACCCATTCAGTAAAAAACTGCTTGACAGTGCTTTTTTAAATTAAGCCACAACTCAAAGAAGTTTACTCATGTTCAGCATATCTGTGACATCAACACAACATTTCTCTATTTAATGTCTCTATTTCCCTCTGTTCTGATACTTTTTTTTTCCAATAGGAGATTTCTTTCCCCTGTAAAATTGCTTGCTATCTTTTATAAAACTGGAGTCATTTTAATATGTCATCTTTTGATTTTGACTCTTATTTTTTACTTAGTGCCTGTATGAATGTGATTATCTGGCCTGGTACACTGGATCTACTTAACATTAATGAAAGCTACAACTACTAAAGCTTGACTGCCAAGCAAAAAAATCCCAAAAGGTTGTTTGTGATCTGTACTACTCCTTTTTGGTTTATATAAAGATGGCTCCTAAATAGTTGTCTGATTGTTGATTTTTGTTTACTTTTTTAATACTAGAAATAAACAAGGTCCTGACTTTGGTTAGATCTTTGGATGCCCTTGAAACAGAATGCAAAGAAATGTTTAAACAGAAAATGTTTTCTCTGAAATGCTTTTGTTCTAAATTAAACTTTGCTTTAAGGAGGCTGTGTGGTTACTATATTAACTACTGTCATTATCCCAGAAGGTAGAGAAATGCAGAGTCTGAATAAGTCAGACCTGCTGAGGCAGTCACAGTTGATATACAGGGGTCTGCAGCCAAGGCCTGGTCTGAGAGCAGAAAGTTGCACAATTCCATACCAAGACAGAGGTGTTGGCTAGTAGCCTGAAACCTGTGAGGTGGTGTGGGCAGACAGACTACGAGGGGTCAGAGATACAGTTCACCCAGTAACTAACATTGGGCATTTCTCCCTGTTGTCAGTGACAATTCTGCTTGGGGTTTTGATCTTTTAAATTTGATTAATTTGTTGGTTTTTTTTATTTTATTCTAGAGGTTTAGGGACAGAATGGGTTGTTTGAATTGTGATTGTCATTCTTATGGTGGAAAGGCTTGGGTTTTTTTCTCTCTCTCTTTCCCCCTTCCTCCCTGGAGGAAGGTTTTATAATGTTCCCTAAAGATCCTGGATTCCCCTGATGTCCTTTGGAAGATTGCTCCATAGCTGAATCCCCTCAACAGAGACTGCTTTGTCCCTAACTCTCACATGCTTCATCCTGGGCTTTGTGCTCTGCATGGTCCCAGAGCAGCACAGCTGTTGCTGTGGTTCACAGATCAAAATTCCATCCTTGAAGTGACTGGGGCTTGATCCATTAAGTGCTTTGATAATTAGGACCAAGGCCTTAAACTGGCATAGGAAGCTGACAGGGAGCCAGAGCCAGTGGAGGGACTTGAGCACAGGCCTGATGTGCTCACAGCAGTCTGAGCCATGGAGAAAGCAGGCAGACACATGCTGTACCAGCCCAGCCTGTGCACTGTCTCCACACTCAGCTTTGGATACAATGAGTTATAGTAATGCAGGAGATGATAAATGCTTGGATCATCGTGGCCAGGTCCTCATCCAGGAGGAAGGGACAAAGCTTCCTAGTGATCTGAAGGTGAAGGAAAGCATTTTTAGACACTGACACTACCTGGTCATCCAAGTTTATGTAGGAGTCAAAGAGGACTCTGGGGGTTCAAGCCACTTTGATGAATGGGGGCTCATGCCTTTAATAGAAGGTAGAAACAGTTTCTCAGCTAGTTCTTCAAAGTGTTTTTCCTTTCAAATCAGCATCACTTCAGTCTTGCCTGGGTCCAACAAACCCTTCCTCTCCTCTGCTTCAAACCTGAGTCCCTTCCACCTTCCAAAAAGCACAAAAGCAAAGTATTTGTAATAAAATTAAAACATATGTTTAAAAAATGTCTAATTAACATGACATGTGTCTCCCGGTACAGTGTCTTACTTCTATGTATATTCCTTCCCCCTGTCCTTAGTCTCTCCCTCTCCCCCTCCTTATTTTTAGATTGTTAGCCCTTCAGCACAGGAACCGTGTCTTCTTCCTCCATGGCTTTTTCTCCAATGGAGATTTGCCCCAGTGACAGTCATTGATGGTCAAGCCACCTATGTAGTGCAAGTCCCTTGAGTACACTGGCATGACGACTCTTTGCACTGGTGGTTTGCCCCCAGCTTGAAACCACAGTAACCTCCACTGATGCAAACAAGGGCTCTGCCTGTCTATACAAGTGATCTGCAGTGGTGGAGCAAGGTGTGGAATTCATTCAATTTGACAGAGTAGTGAAATTTGACAAATTACAAATAACATAAGGATTTACATTTTTAAACAATCTTTTATATATGCATGTGTTGCAGCTATTTTGCATCCCGTAATACCTTTTTCTGCACAAATGTGTGATATTGTGTGGGCATTAATGCTATTTGATATGAAGCATCTATTGTTCTAAATCAGGTCTGCACAACTCGTAAAGCGGTGAGGGCCATATTACTCCGAAGAAAACAGCCGAGGGCCGAAATTCTTCTCCCGCCGCAAAAGTTGTTGAGCAAAAAAAAAAAAAATAATAATTTTTTTTTAAAATTTGCTCTACCCCCCGTGGGCCGCACAGTGAGCCGTATGTTGTGCAGGCCTGCTCTAAATGTAGAGATAGAATCACATAAATGTAGCACTGGAACGGTCCTCAAGAGGTCATCTAGTCCTTCCTCCACACACTGAGGCAGGATTAAGTATACCTAGACCAAGCCTTCATTGTATTAGTGAAAAATGAGCAATCCTTCCATGATTCTCGATCTATCACATGAAAATTAGTTATGTTTTAGCTTTTCATCATATTTACCTTTAGTATTTAGTGGGAATTGTTGGGGAAAAAACATGTACTATAAATTAACCACATACTAAATGCCTAAAATATGCTAATCTGTGTTTTGTACTGTAGCACTCCTAATTGTTCTGGTCAATTATATTATTTATATTATTCTCATCCTTTCTGCCTTCAACTTTTTTACTGTTGATATGAAATGAGAAAATTATGACATGTACCATTTGGTTATTCTTCAAATGTACACATTTTGATTCTCTAAAAAATAATTAACAAAAGAAATTAAGTTTGCATTATAGACTAACTGTTTCTGATAGCACTTCTTCATACATAACATCTTATTCAAATATTTTACACTCTTAAGATTGCCCAAATTCACAGAGTAAAATATAGTCAAACTAATCTTGCTTCGAGAATTGAACTTTTATAGAAGCACCACAAAACCAAATAAGATACGGAGCTACTGAATTCATCTGAGTAAACTCAATATCTCTAGTTTAAATACTGTAATGACCTTTTCAGGAAAGTAAATATATCTAATCAATTTTAGTGAACTGATCAGACAAATGATTTTTTAGTAAACAAGACTGTTGTTGGTTGCCTACAAGTTAATGGAACTAATCACATGAATAAGAAGTAGCTATGAAAGTGAAGGTTTGCAGAATTGGGCCCATTATGAGTTTGTTATGCAGACTATATATTCTCTGTAAAACTTCTATAATTAAAGATTACATCTAGAGAACCAGCTAGATGAGCCATTACAGGCTATTGTAAGATCATGAAGATTAAGTGAAGCAGTAACATAAGAACAGATATTTGTTCACAGGAAGTTCAGGTAGAATAAAATCAACCTGGTATTATTGTGTTGAAACAAACAAGTTAAAGAGACACATATCAAAGCTTTTACAAAACTAAAGACCAACAGAGAAATTTCCCCCCATATAAAGTCAAAATTCCAGTGAGATGTGTTTTTGTAAACAAATAAATATTTTTCCTGTGAACAGGTTTTCTGCATATTTTCACACTAATTTGTAACTGATAAATTGATCCTCCTGTCCCATAAGTGACAGGCAGCAGAGCCAATCAAGATACAGAATTTTCTTCAGTCTTTCAGCTCTCTCTTAAGTGACCTTTGACCCCATCTGATATTTCCACAGCCCTAGAGAATCAACTAGAGACTCACAGATTAGTAAATATTAACATACTGAATTACAGATCTGATTACTATTGGATTGAGTACTAAGAGGGTCAGCTATTTACACTAACTGGAAACTAACATTAACTGGGAATGAAAAACAACCCTGAAAAAAGATCAGATTAGATACGACGAGCATTGCTTTGAGGGTCTTCAGAAACTATTGTGCTGAGGTACCGAAAACCAATGAAGGGACAAGAATTGCTGATTATACATCCTTGGTACAGTAATTTGTTATTGATAAAATCGGATGATCTAGCCCATATAAAAAAAATTACCTTCATGTATACCCCGAACACCATGGGAGGGTTACAGCTCTAGATCGGGTTTGTTTTCAGACTGATTCGTGGATCACTAACCGTCCAATAAAGCCTTCCGAGCGGTTTTTGGAACCAAGCATGAGGTGACTGGGCTGTCAAACTGGGAAGTGGAGGATGAAAGGATCTCTTTTACAAAATGGTTTGTCATATAAAAGAGTTGGATAACCAGTCCTGTGTACAAGGGCAAGGGCATTAAGAGCTGATGCACCTTAAGGTGAGCATTAGCCAGAAAATGTGCATATATTCCACAGGCAGTACTTGAAAAACACATGCAGGGAAGTCCAAAAAGCCACCCTGCACAGATCTAATGCCAGGTGCTTATCAGACCAGAGTGAGGTTTTGGTTTGTGTCAAGCATGTTTTTAATTCACTGTATTGTGACAAAGACTTTCAGTGGAATGATCTTCCTGTAAGAGTTGGTATCTTGACAGTCAAATATAAACGTTACCTTTGCTAAATACACATTTTAGTTAGTTTGCTGTTTTGTCAGAAGGCACCTTTTCACTAGAGAATTAAACCAGTCATCTGCAACTCAATGAAATTATCACAACTGTAGTTAACATGAGTCAGTGCAGCCATTTGCACAAGTGCTAAGTGGATTTGCTTTTACCTCCCGCTTCCACTCTGGTGTTTCACTCCAAACAGTGGTGCACTGTGGATGGTTTCTGAACAGCCTGCTGTAGGATTTACAGCACCTGAGAGAACTGAGGAAGGATAACTCCCACAATCCCACCTGGCAAAAATCTCAAGATTATTTGGTGTTACTCCATAATCTCCCATGGATCTAGTAGAGGCCAGAAGCTTTTAATAATATCTTTATAATATATGTATGAAGCAGGCCTGATTCCCCCCACCCTCCTCTGTGCTTGATTTTTACCTTAGAAATATCAGGAATGATAATTCTGGTCTCTTCTGGTTTTGCTGAAGGCTGTCTACATGTACAGCAGCCTGTAAGGTGTACACACTGCACGTCCCCTTAGCACAGGTATAAACAGTAATATACACAATGAGGCACTGCTTAGGTGAGTAGAGTACACACATGCTAGAACCTCAGGGTATTCAGCCTACTCAGCGCTCTGCATATCCAAGCATCGCCTCCTCCACCTCCACTGCTATCTTTAGCAGTGTAGTGTCCTGCTCCCTCCTGCTACAATGCAATGAGAAACTACTTAGGCGAGTACAGTAGACATGCCAGAACCTTAAGGTACGTACCCTACACAGCACTCTCCATGCCCAAGCAGAGAGCTTTTCCTCACTATCTCCCCACAGCCAGAGACTTTCACTGCCATGGGTAGCTATACATCTCAGTCGGGACACAGCCTGCTCTTCTCTGCAGCATGTAGCTAAATGTACCCTATATACCGCCACCACCAGTGTAGACAAGGCCTTAGATATCTCAGAGGCTGTATACTGTGAGTTCTAATGCCATCATTGAAGGGGTAAGGGAGTGAAATCTTTAGCAAAGGCTTCCATTCTCCAAAATATTAGTCATTTGTGTTCAATAAGTGTTAACAAAAGATTTTTATTCTTTTTGAGGATCTGAAAAGTTATTACTAGGAAACCTAGTTCCTTCCTTGTATATTCTATGAAATCTAAAATGTACTCAATTTTTAACAAATACAACTGTTTCAGGATAGTTTTCTCTACATAAATGTTCAATCAGAGCTGTTTGTACTAGAATATTACAAGTAAAACTTGATTGACCAAAATCCTGTACACATTATATTTACTCCTAATGAAAATACAATCATGAAGCACTGAAAATTTGGTAAACAGATGCACAGGGCACTGGATTGGAAGTAAGATCTTCCCTGCCACTATGGGCAAAAACTTCACTTCTCTGTGCCTCTGCCACCCCATGCCCCACCAGGAACCTTTGTCCATCTTTTTAAATGCCTGTTTAGATCATGGGTGGCAGGTCTAATAGGCCAGGGGAGGTTCTGCCTCCGCTGGCACATGCTGCTGGATGCCAGGTTGCGGGTTTGGTGGGGAATGTTTTTGCTTCATTATGCCCAATGCAGGTTCCGGGGTGGCTGAGGAGGCAGTATCCAGGGAGATTACTGATGAACCTAGGAAGCTGAGTAGCACATACTGACTCCTCAGCTGCCCCGGAACTCACATGGGGCATATCAAAAGCTCACGATCTTCTTTGGGAAGAGATGTTCTCACGCTGCAGCTTTTCCTGAGTGGCTGGGGTCTGTGGAGGGGAGATGTAGCGCAGCTGTCCCGGGGCTCCTCCAGGCAGGTGTGGGGAGTTTGGGGGGGGGAAAGGGGCAGCTTGGCATCCAAGGCTTTCGCCAATCCAGGGCTCTTCTGGGTGGCGGCGGTTTGGGGGGTGCGCTCAGGGCTCCTCCGGGAGTGGGGGACTCATTGCTCTGGCCGCGGGAGGGCAGGGGGTCTCGGGGCTCCAGCTGCAGGGATGTGTGTGTCTCGGGGCTCCGGTTGGAGAGGGGGCGCAGGCGGAGCCAGGGACTATCCTCCCCAAAGGGGGGCTCCACCCTCCGCCCATTATTTAGATTGGAAACTTATTGGCGTTTACAAGGAGTGTCTCTTGCTATGTGTTTGTACACTGCCTAGCACAATGGGGCCCTGCTCTCAGTAGGGGCCTCTAGCCACTACTGGAAAATAAACAAACAATAACTCATAACAGCATTTCTTCATGCAATAATTGCGGAATTGAATCCACTGTCAGACATGTTTAAAAAATAATTTCAGTCCTTTGTGTGTATACAGTCAAAAGGTAATGCAGAGTTCACTTCTTCTTTTTATAGGGTTTATTTCTGTGGCAATTACACACTGAACTGGACTTCTGGGGACTGCGAAAACATAGATACAGCACCAGATTCACAAAGATGCTAAAATGAAGCTATATTCTACCCTCATTCCATCTGCAGAAACCCCAAGGGAATTTTAAATTGTCAGTAGAATATGTTCTTTTAAGTTTAGATGTAGGCTCACATGCTTAACACAGGTGAAAAAGTGTTAAAACGGATGAAATGAGAACTAAATGTGATTTTAGCTGTGTTAATAAGAGTATGAGCTTGTGCTGTTCAACATAATGTGCACTGTTTGTGGCACCTTTGCATAGCTGCTCCCAGGGGCGGCTCTTACAATTCTGCCGCCCCAAGCAGGGGTGGCGGCGCCCCGCCCCTGACGCAGGCAGTCCCATTCCGGAGCGGCAAGGGGACAGCGGCGGACCTGCCGCCCCTTTGCCGCCGCGGCAGGCGAGACTGGGGCGGCAGTCCGAGTCCCGCGGCGGCAATTCGGCGGCGGGAAGAGCGGACCTGCCGCCGAATTGCCGCCGCGGGACTCGGACTGCCGCCCCCTTCTCACCTGCCGCCCCAAGCACCAGCTTGGCAAGCTGGTGCCTGGAGCCAGCCCTGGCTGCTCCTTTACTCGGATGGTGAGGAGGAAGGATGTTTTACTTCACCAGTTCTTTCCTAGTCAAGTAAGACATTTCTGTACACCATTTTACAGTACGCTGAATTTTAATACTAACCAGTGAGATTATAGGCGTTAACATGATCTATTTTCATTTTAATATTAGAAATATAAATGAAGACCAGCCCCCACAGAAAATGTAAGCCTGTATTACAAATTGGGACTAAGGAGGGGGGAGAGGAGTGGAGGGTGAAAACATCTGAGGTATGCACACATTCCAGCATGTTTTAACCTGGATCTTTTTATCAAAAGTGAACTAAAAAAAGGGAATTTGGATATGGATAAGAGAGGCCATTTGTTGGGAATTAATACAGTCCTAAGGACAGGTTGACAACAAAAACAGTCTGTATTTTTCAAGGGTTTGTAGTAGCAAAGCTTATTTGAATTACAGACCGTTGAACACTACATGTTTAACCACTGTACCAGAGTCTGCTTGCCTTGTGGGGTACTAATGTTGAGTGTTTTGTTGTAAAAAAAAAAAAAAAAGGATAACAAAGATTACGAAATCTTGGATCCACTCTGGAGTCCTTTTTAAAATAACCTGAGTACTATATACAGTATTTGTACAAAACCTTTCAAATCCTAGCAATAGGCAGCTCTGTTAAAAAACAAACTCTTCCTGCTCCTTTAGGCCTTGCACTCCTTTTTCTGACTTCTGCACTCATGTTTTAATCCAATAGTGGCATTATCTGACCTTACCAGTGTCTTGTATGGTTAAAGGTTCACAGAGTGGGGTCAAGAGAGAGCATGACCAGAAGACTTGTGAAAAAGGAAAACAAAATGGAGGAGGGGCTAAGAGGAGGGGGCACCCTGAGAAGATGAAGGGAAGCCAGCAGAAATGCCTACAGCATATTTTGTTCAGCTCCAGTGAAGTAGCATTTCCTTATCACGACTGAAGAACAAAAAAGGATTTCATGAAACATCTTCCTAGGTCAACCCAAAAAACTTTCAAGATAATCCTTTCTAAAGGGCTACCTACCATAAGTGATATGCTATTAGTAAATAACCTAAGGATCTATGTAAACATAATGATCCACAATATGCAGAGGTCTATAATTTGATCTGATGGGAGGAAGATTGTTTTGAAATGTGTGTTCCTACCTTTTATCCTAAGAAAGGACAAAGGAAAAATCCTAAACAGTTTCATTCTTCAAGAAAAAGATACAATCTTCTATAGTGTAATAGAAAACATGGTCTTTAAATGGAAAAATGTATCTGTAACTATTTCATATTAATTTCAGGGATAGCATTCCCTTTGGAAATATTTGCTTGAATTAAGCTATTGGGTTTACAAAAGAGTGAGGGAAGAAGAAGAAAATGTGGGGTTTTTTGCATAATAAATTGATGGGCACAACTGAACTGGATTAAAAAAAAATCTCACCATTAATCGCACCATGCTTATTTACCGGAATCTGGGGATCAGTATCACTCTGCAAAAGCAACATACTGATAAAGACACCTTGTAGAATCATTCACACAATACAGTCTACATTAGAACAACATCCCAAATATATTCAAATTTCGGTAACATACCAAACATTGCAATCATGGCTATTCCTAATCTGCAAAAATTATTGTTTCAGAAACAAAGGGTTATGCCCATCTTGTTCAACCTTACACTACAAAGCACCACCTAAGGCTGTGATCCTGCATGCACACATGTGCTTAACTGCAAGTGCATAAAGCTAAGCATACACCTTGCTGTTTGCAGGAATAAATTCCAAATTACTGCAGTAAACAAAGGGCCAAACAACAAACAGTTTTCATAATTAACTTAGATTTGGTTTATTTTCTAAAATAATAGCTAGATGCTATTGGGGAAAAAAAGGCACTGTAATGTCAAACCATAAACAATTTTATATAAAAAAAGTACTTCATCAGTAAGACCCTGATCCTGCACCATGAAAGAGCTACTGAGCTTAATGATCCCTGAGATCCCAAATGGGACTCCATGCAAGTGTGGTAGTCTGCCTATACAAAACAGCTTGCAAAATCGGTGCATAGACAAGATATGTATAAACAAACACCTTTCCTATCTGTAAATGTTGTACTTTCTATAGTTACAATTAACACCTATGACTACTATAACTGAGTAAGTTAATTAAACAACTCTATTCTTTTCAATTTGTCGAATGTATGTTTTATAGCACTTTCCATGTAGTTAGTTTCATGTTTCTCCTATATAATCAATCAGCTTCCTCTCTTGTTGAAAAGCCCTTAAAAATAACAATGGCTTTGTTTACACTAACAAAATGTTTTAATTGTTATTCACCACTGGTGCAGCTCAAACTAGGATAGCAATGGTGGAAGCTGTAGGGCAGACAAGCCTCAGTGCCATACTGTAGTGTAGAGAGTCCAACGATCATATTGTACTATCACTTTTTAAAGAGAGTATAGATGTCTGCTTAAAAGTGATAGCAAGATTGGGCCCCAAGATTTTAAACACTATGGGACACATTCTGTCCTGAGTTTTGCTTGTACATCCCCATTACTTGCAATAGCATTGCATGATAGGATAGAATTTGGCCCCGTGTTCACTTTGGTAGACAAATCAAGGACCTTGCTCCATGCATAAGGACTCTTGTGCAGAGCTCATTGCAGGATCAGGGCCTCACTCATACAAGTCCATTGAAGTCAATAGGACTACTCAGATGAGTACGTATTACACATACAAGTAAGTGTTTGCTGGATCGAGAGTATATGTACCATTAACATAATTGTGCGTGTGTTGTGTGTGCAACTAAGGATACATTTCTCTATTGCTGCAATTTTTCAATTTGTTTTAACATTGTCAACTTTAATTTTTTTAACTGTCTGCTTTTATTATAAGTCCAATTTTTGGTACATCACCTTTTCAATAGACTATCGCCTGATATTTAAAACAAAAAATCCTTTAAAAAAGTAAGGGTTTTTCTGCTCTCTTGCTACCTGCATGCGCATTAGCAAATTTCATAGCTATAAAATCCACCATCCGCACAATTCCATGGGTAGTGTAGCAATGGTGAAACCTGTGGTGTAGACAAGGCTCTGCTTCCACTACTCCTACCACTGGTGGAACTACATAAGTGGTAAATTATAGTTGCAGAGATCAGTTCTCCCCCGTGTCCAAGCTCTGCTTTGGGGTGACTTATGACTTACTGATGCAGCACCAGTTCAACCCTGCCATTAGTTCCAGCAGCTGACGAGCTGCTTTAATCTATAGCACTGGAGTAAGGCCCTCTAAGAAATTTTGCACCAGTGGAGAATCTTCATAAGGGGTTCTACTTTGTCATTCCCCCATTGGCGAAGTAAGGAACAGGACAGGTTAAGGGGCCAGCTCTTATCTCTACATATATATATATATATATATATATATATATATATATCAAAAAATTGAAGTTGACAGTGTCCTAACAAACTTTGAAAAATTACAAACATGAAAGCAACTTGTTAACCTCTCATTTTAAGATACCCTTTGGTAAACAAAAAGTGGCTTATAATACAACTGATGCTCTTGATCCTACAAACTGTTACTCAGATATGTAATCCTTGCTGTCCTACTGACTTCACTGTATTTGTGAGAGACACAGGATTGAAGGATTGGGACCCTAAATTATTTTATTCAAAGCACATAATGCCATATCCAGAGTTTAAAAGCTTGGGGCCTGATCACACCATTCCTGCAGAATTCCTCTCTAATGGGGAATTCTGTTGTAAAACTGATAGTACCTTATGGCCCTTGGACTAAACAAACAAACAAACCCACCACCACCACCCTACTCAAATACAGTACCAATTGGAGTATGTCAACAAAAATGTCATTAGACAGGGTTCAGAGGAATGGAACAATTAAAAGGCTCCAACATAATTACATGTTTTGAAAAGCATTATTAGTACTTGGGGATTTTAAAAGCAACCAAATATAAATGTAAAAAAGAACACAGATAAAAGTTTACACCAGAACTTTACATAAAGTTACCAACCCTAAGGAAAACATCAGTTAAGCATTCCAGTAACTTAATATGTACAATGAAAAATAACCAAAATATCTTGTAACACATTCCCCATGTCTAATTTATATCTAGCTATTGCCATCAGTCGTACATATGAAATGCTTGATCAAAACTGGAAAAAAATCACAGAGGTAATGCAAATTGTATTTGCAATGTTAAATAATTCTGGTTTATAAATAATTTTACAAACAGGTTTGCCACCTAACAAACTAACAATAAATAACATGGAAGATATCTACAACATGATAAGAGTTAAATACAATAATCTTTAATCACAACACTATGTTCTTTTGATACAAAATCCCCAAATAGTAATATTGTTTTAACATAAACTTACATTTCATTATTTCAAAAAAACCCTCCAGAACATACATACATACATACATTTTTAGAACAACCTATTACAGTTAAATGTGTTATCAGGGTCGTGATGAGAGTACAGAGAGCTAGATCCTCACTTGGTGTAAACTAACACAATCCCATTGAAGTCTGTGGAACTACACTAATTTACGCCAACTGAGAATCTGTCCCAAAATGATTACATCATCATTACTGCCTTTTGAGATCTAACAGCACATTTGAATACACTCATGCACACAAATTTGTCTGTTCTACTAAGAAATTCAGAAAGCTTTGCTCATACTTTAATATTAAAATAGTTACAACCTCAGTCCTGTGTCAGGATCTGCTAACGCAACCGCCTTGCACACAATGAAAATCAACGGATCAAGGTCTATTTTACAAAATGTATCTTAATGAGACTTCCCTTATAACAGAATTCTCAGTGTGGATGAAGAATTTTTAAAAGAGAGAATAATGATGCCCCCTCCTCCTCCTTATTTATTTAATTCACAAGCATTTATGGCCTGATATTACAGTCCTTACACAGAGAAAATTCCCATTAATCCCAACAGGAATTTAGCCTGGAGAGACTGCAGCAATGGTCTCCAATAATTATTTAGATCTAAAACTGTCATATCTTTATGGACTTAATCTAGAAACCCCTTGTTTACATGAGTAGTCCTTACTCAAAAGAGTAAATGTTTGCAGGATTAAGTCCTACAATAATTAATCTATTTGAATCTCTCTCATGTGAGAAGACCATTTTTTCCTTCAAATCAAACAAGAGCAAAAAATGTTAGCGAGTATATGACAACGGCTTTCTTGCCGTTTGTGTTACAGTATTAAAAGACACTAAGAAATCATTTAGCAGAAAAGCGTAAGGTACAAGATCAAAAGGAAGCTCAAGAACATTTTATAAAAACATATAGAATTAAAGCATTTGATTCAGATAGAAATAATGGGTATTTTGTTCCTGATTAAATGTTATGGCTTTATGTTTACCGAGTAAAATTTACCGAAAAAATATTCAAGGTTCTAAAATACTACATTAAAATATGCTTCTTTAGCAGCACACATACATTTTGCTTAATAAATAGGAAGAATTCTAATTACTGATTTGAGGACTGAAGAAGCCAGAGAATTTCTAACTTTTCACCATAACTGCACACATGCCTCCATAAAAGTATACTTGTGTTTATTTTGAACAAAAAATAAGCAAGTAAATCAATGAATCATATCTTATTATAAAATAATAACGTTTTTCCTTTTTAATAGGATTTATGTTTGAAGTATAAACAAACAGAAATAAGGCACCACAATACTGCTGTTAAAATGTGTTTATCATCAGATTTCTCTTTGACATAAAAAGCAATCCCAACCCCCACACAAAAGCTAGGTGGGTGGGTACCCCTCCCCCATCTCAGTTACCATGTGCGTTCTGAGAAAATATGGTAACATTCAGAAACCTCAAAAGGTAGCTAGAAGACGGGATAGGAAACATTTTCCTGCTAAGCTCAGCACAGCTCTACCATGCAAACTTTAGAAAGATGCAAAGGATTAGAATTGGGTTTTTTTTTAACATTACTATCTTGAGTTACACATTCTAAGCATTACTAAAATAAAAGCATGGTTTTAAACAAGGAGCAGCATTTCAAGATAAACATCAATTATTGTAAGCATGCATCCTGTGTTATGAATTCCATATGATCCATTTCAACCGAAATTGTTATAAATGCTAAAATTGGATTTCTAATATCTGATTCATTCTGATTCACCTTCAACCCTATCTCTGACTCACTAAAAGGGAAGTCACATGACTAAAGCAGTGAACGCAAGAACCGTTTTCTTTCCTTTCTGGAGAAGGGGGGCGGGGGACACCCAAAACCTTTCTGAAGGAGAAACAAAAGCTTGGTATTAGCTGTCCAGAGCCATTCATGGGTGGGGCCTGCATGCCAAAAAGCTGTAATGGGCTGAGGTTAATCTTAATGGGGGCCCACTTTAACCGTCTGAATGCACCAAAAAAACCCAAACATGAAAACAGCATCCACCCCCCAGGTCTACTTGCAATAACACTCTCATGAAAACAACAGGCATTTTACACAGGGCAGAACTACAACAGGAACAGTTCTACTGGGGCATCATTCACAATTTAGAAACAATGGAGCCTCTTTGTTTTTGAGAATCACCTCTACAGTGCTGCCATCTTTATTTTTTTAAAATACCATCCCCCCCCACTCAGCACTATATACACTTCAGGAGCTTCTTGAATAAATAGGAGTATCCGATGACCAGGCTGTTGGGTGGTCCTAAAGTCTTGAACTAAAGGCTGTATACTTTATTTGGGATGCAAAGATAAGAACAAAGTGTTGGGTGTTTGTTTAAACCTAGGTTCGGTTTAAAAGTGGTTACATCATTAATAGTGCTTCATGTAAACATATGCTACTATTGTTCTAAGTATCACCTTAAATATAACCAAACTTTTGGAGAAAAAAAATGACTATACTCGTATAAATCCTGATTTGTTTTATTTTTATGTATTAAATCTCTAAGCCGTATTTACAGCAATATATCTTTAATTATTCAGCAGTTGGTCACACTGGATCTTTACAATGGAAAAACAAGATAGTCTATATTCTCAGTGCACTAATATTTGGATAAGGTTTCCCTCTAAATCATGTTGAAAAATATATAGCCATTTCACTTTATGAAATAACCAAATTTAACCCTATGCATTTTAACTTTAAAAAGTACTGCCTTATAGAACAAGTCAGATCCTCAGAACAACCCCATATGTGAGATATTATTTGGATTCTCACAGACATTCAGTATTTTCAGTACTGTATCATGTGCTAAATTAGCTGCCTTTTAAAACACTTTAAACCATATTAAGAGACTAATAAAAAGAGAATCTTTGAATCTTCTACATCAATCACTAGCACTATTAACTAGAGGCAAAGAACTGGGTTATAAATGGCCCAAGGAAGTGATAGGCAATGAATAGCCCGCCCCTGACCCTGGCTTCCCTGGTTTGATCAAGAGAGCCTGCAACCTGAGCCAAAGGGTGCAAATTCCTCACCATTCAGAATTCTTCAATGGAGTGGGGGAGGAAACTGTTAAGGAGGCACACATCCAAATGCATCTGCATGCAGAGACTCTGTTTACAACTTAACCTCTGAATTACTCTGTTCTTACATACAAAAATCACACTGAATTTATTTAAGTTCATTGAACGCCCAGGTGTATTATATCTGTTAGAAAACTGCAATATATTATATGCCTCCTTTTAAAATGAGTATCTGTTTCTTCTAGTTAAAACCTTAAACTGGCTCATGGTTCATGCAAAACTATTCTTTGTTTTTAAATCACTCATTTTAAAAAGTCAAATTAAGGACCCAATTCTGCTTCCTCCGCAGTCAATGGTTTTGCCACTAACTTGAACAGGAGCAGGATTGGCCCGATTCTGTCTTTGAATCAATCATGCCATTTAATCAATATTTTAAAAAGAAACATTGAAGAGCTGAAAAAAGGATTCCAGGTGTTCTGTTCATTATGTTAGTTTTGGTAATAATCAGTTATTGTTCATACAGTTCAAAGTGGCATCTTTGGAGAAAAATATGCTTAAGTGGAAACTATTCTTAAAGTAATTCAATTCAAATATCCTTTTGAATCAATGGAGTTACTAACAGCATTTAACCTGCTTAGATTGCAGCACCCTCATTATAAAGGCAGCAGGAAACAAAGCCAGTTTTATATAGGCTGAAGAAACATGTACTACTTGAATACGAATATCATACAATGAATGAGGAATAAATAAAACATTTAGATCATGGAAATCATAGAGAGATCAGTGTAAGAAGCCAGAGGGTGAAAACAGAGGGTCTGATGCTCCACACTCATCTGTGTAGTACTCCATTGCAATCAATAGAGCTATGATTGGCGTAAAAAAGGTATAAATGGAGATTCAGACCCAGAGTATCTACAATCAGTAATGGACCAAAAGTTATTATATTGCTTTGAGAATGCAATGGTCATGAAATGGCACTGACCAATATAAAATCCATCTGAAAATAAGTATGGTCTCTTCAATTACTTTACACGGCATGCTGCATGATCCAAAACTACAAATAGCAAAGATGGTTAGACATATTCCTTCAGTGAGGCTTTAAAAGATGCAAAGATGCTGCTCCTGTTCTTTTAAAAAATAAACATTTAATACACACATCATTTATATATTAAGCAATTCAGATCAGTAATGTTCAAGCTGGTTTATTTTAGCATTTTGGCTATCATTTGAATTTATTTTACTAGCTTTTAACAAATACAATTCTACTGTGATTTTTAAGGTAAAAATTGATATTATAAATATGGCTGGAAAGCTTTGTATAGATCTACTACTACTGTTTCTCACCATTTGCTTCATGGAAATTAGACAGTTCAACAACTGAACAAGTGCTATTGACAAAGAAAATATTTTCTTTAATAAATGTGTCAAAACTCATTTTTTTACTACACTAATGTAATATTTAGTATCTTCTAACAAGCAAATTCAACCATAGTTCTGAATAAACTATATGTTACTTGATAATCTTCTTCCACAGAGATTAGAAGAACTAGTTATCTTTCTATCATTTTCTACAATTTGGCAGTGATACAACTGTGCCTCATAGAAGTGCCTAATAATGAGTTGTATACTCCAAATTAAATACACAGTGTAGGACAAAAAAGTTATACAAACAACAGATAGTAAATATATTAGTCTTGCAACAAAATACTAACAGGATTCTTTCTTGAAAATGTAGATTTTTATAAATCTATGTTCTGCTACAGATTATTTCAAAGAAGGCTGATTTGAGAATATTTATTGTCTATTTGAAACTCTAAGAATTTCAAACTTACATACCCACAAAGGTGAAGCTGCATTCAAACTAACCATTAACAACCTGGTGGAACAAAACAAAGGAAGCCTATGGAGCAATTTCTCTCACAAAAGATGTAAACATGAGGGGGTCATATGCTACCTTCAATACACATGCACAGCTAAATGTGCTACATTTTATATATATGTATATATATATACACACACATATATATATACACACACACACACACACACACAAAAAAGTATATTCATGCAAATGAAATGGCTACACAATTAATTTCCTTTTCATTCTGCTACTTAAAGACTGTGAAGTGCTTGGTACTAAACTCCCATTGGAAATAGAGCTATACTGAGTAATCACCCCCCGCCCCACCCCCATATATAAAGAAACCTAAATGCTTACTTGATAGGAAATTTGTGTTTTAAGGCCTCATTTTCCTCACTGAAGTCACTGCAAAAAATCCTTGGGTGAAATCCCGGCCCCACTGAAGTATTTTTGCCACTATTTTAAAGAAGCCAAGATTTTACCCTTTTTGATTTCAACAAGACGAGGCCCTTATAGTCTAACTAAAATGTCCTGGACCTTCAATAGATAGTTTTAATTAAGGAAAAAAGTCAAATTAAGATGTATTAGTCATTTTTGCTTTAATAAAATTATTTCAAATTTTGTAATCATTTAACAAGTGGACTATATTAATCTCCCTGAAAAAACAATGATATCATGATACACCAGAAGGCAATCATTTCATGTTGATTAGCTCAATATTTCTCAAGAGAATATAACATATTATAGCTATATTTCACAGCAGATATAATGAGCTACATAGTGCTTAGCTCTCACTTTTTTCCTACTGAAAAATGTGCATATACCAGTTATACAGTGAACTAAACAAACAATACTAAGTGAAACAGACACTGTAAAAAACAGATATGAATACATAAACACTACTTCATTTTGAACACAAAAATTGACTGTTTTCAGTACTGATACCTACATAGAATTATTCTAATCATAGTCTTATTAAAAAAGAGAAACAGGTTGATCAGTCTACAATTTAAAACATTAGACATACTATTGAAAAGTCAGAAGGTTAAAAATTCTCATAAGAATTAATTTTGTTTTCCAAAGGGCTAGTGTTTAAAATGCTACTGTATTAGAGCCTGGTCCGAGAAATCTTTATGCAAAGAAATAGTCCTCAATTTAATGGGTCAACCCAAATGAGCAGGGCTACCCATGTGACTAAGTCTGCAAGATTAAGCCGGTAGACACAATCATGACAAGCATGGAATGGTATGGACTGTTTCCCTTAAAAATAAACAGTAATATTTACACATTCCTTTCTACATACTTTTTTTAAATGTACAACTAAAAATTAAACTGTGGAAATGCAAAAAAAAAAATCCTTCCCTATAGAATGATATGCTATTTCTAAAGGTATTTATTTCTTTGAGGAAAACATGTCCAGGAGGACTGATTTTTCCTAAAGAGTTTTACTCTCAGTGAAAAACAACGTACCAATTAGTTTATTAAAAAAAACATGTTTTTCTGCTCAAAATTTTTTGCAGAATTACAAAATGACATCCGTTGACTTTTCCATTAGCATATTAAAGTTCAATTTGCTGAAATATTTTTAAAATGGCAGTTACAAATATACTTACTAAAACACAGAAAACTATGCAGAGATGTATGTACATACATTTTAATAAAAATACATATCCATTAATACAGTAACATACTATATTGAGCACAATGCTCAAAGCTGGTGTGGAGGCACAGGGCCTCCACCATGGTTCGATCTGCAAGTTTGGGGCAGTTCTCATGGCATTTCCCATTGGAGGGGCAAACTCCACCCATCAACAAGATGTGTATGTGTGGGGTGGGAGGTGTCACTCCATTTGGGGATCATCGCACAAATTTCTTCCGACATCCTTCCTTCCTGTGGGAAAGGATGTTCTGAGCTTAAGTAATTTTCCAACAGAAAAAACTAAAAATGCCTTATCAGCATGGGAGCTTTGCACATCTTAATGCATCAAAGCAGACTGGCAGATTAGTGGTCTATTGATAGGTTAGTCATATGAGACGGCACATAGCACAAGTATACTGTCCTCGAAAATAGTACATAGTAAACAGGATATAAAAAGTTACATAATCAGTCTGGTCCATGAACTTGTGATCTACAACATCTTAAATTATATAATTTTAAGGACCAGTATACAAATTTTAATTAAAGACACTGGACCAAACTCGATGCTAATTTACATTTTATGTATCTCACAGGGACTATATCAGGACAGACTACAGTTCACTATCTTTAAAAAACAAGAAAGCTATGATTAAATAACATTAAGGAAACTACACTGGAAACGCTACATCAGCACAGTGGTAGTACTTCAGTGTAGACACTATCTATGCCGCCAGGAGAGGCTTTTCCATTGGCATAAGTAAGCCACCTCGCCGAAAGGCGGTAGCTATGTTGATGGATGAATTCTTCCATCGACTCAGCCCTATCTACACCAGGGGTTACGTTGGCTTAATTACACCACTCAAGGGTGTTGATTTTTCACACCCCTGAGTGACATTGCTGGCACAGGCGCCGACTTCCTGTGGCGCCGGTGGGAGCTCACGCCCAGGGGCGGAGCCCCGCCCCCGACGCCGGGTGACGTTGCGGGGCCCTGCCCCCGACGCCGGGCCCCGCCCCCGACGCCGGGTGACATTGCAGGGCCCCGCCCCCGCCCCAACGTCGCCCAGCGTCGGGGGCGAGGCCCCGCAATATCTCCCGGTGCTACGGTAAGATGGCGGTGGGCCCCGGGGTTGGCAGGGAGCTGGCCGCGGGTCCCGGTGCGGGCGGGGAGCTGCCGGTGGGTGCAGAACACCCACCAATTTTCCCCCGTGGGTGCTCCAGCCCCGGAGCACCCACAAAGTCGGCGCCTATGATTGCTGGGTCCACCTAACTTTTTAGTGATGACCAAGCCAAAGGGTTTGAATTAAATCCATAACAGCAAGAAAATTCAGAGGGTAGGCTTAAAATCCATTCCTAATCCACCA
Organism: Chelydra serpentina; assembly: GCA_037349315.1. Classification (NCBI taxonomy): domain Eukaryota; kingdom Metazoa; phylum Chordata; order Testudines; family Chelydridae; genus Chelydra; species Chelydra serpentina. The sequence continues at coordinate 56,661,569 of JBAIAC010000010.1, forward strand.
TGTTGGGCATAGGTATTGAATGGGTTTCAAAAGTAAAGGGGACTGCTCACGTAAGACAGGTGGGCAGAATTTAGCCCTTCTGTGCTGCAATACCTAAGAAAAACAATGTGGAATGATTTACATATAATAGGTCTGAATTTCTCTCAGTGATTCAGCTCAGTCCCTTTGACATAGATCTATGTGATTTTTGACCTCATTGTTTATAGCAGTTTAAAAAAAAGACAACATGCATAAAGAAGAAGAGATGTGTTAATGATTCATTCAACTCATTATTTTCTAGTTTCACATCAACAATGGCTAACTCTTCAAATGCCCAAATTGTATGTCTTAGACCACACAACTTAATAGTATATGATATCAATACATATCAAAATATTAAATCTATATGGGCCTGAACCAAAATCTACAGAAGCCAATGGGTCTTTCAGTTGACTCCAGTGGGTTTTGGATCAGGCCTTATATGCATTTGTACATTCCAAATATCAAAAGTCTAGTAAGCATTCTTGAGACATTACTGCACACGCACAGCAAATGTTTTTAAAGCCCATATTTCAGCCAATATTGTATTTTTGAAACTAGCCTATAAAGTCAACCAAGGCTTTTCAGTAACCCCTTACAAAATTTTGTTGTAAAAAAAAGGAGCAGTTTTAAAGCTAGTGCACAGGGTTAGTTTAGAGATTTTAAGGACTTCTATACTTCAAAAACAACCATGTTCATATTTATTTTAGTCTGTTCCAAACTACACACGGGAAAGCACTTTTACGCTAAATCATCTGCGGGATAATTTTGTTATGTGAACTGATATACCCATGAACAATAGGAAGTTATAACAGAAATGGTAAAAGAGCCTCAAGTGGTACTATAATAAGACCATAGTAGAAAAATAAAGCTGTGTATCTATAAATTACTGTGACTCATTAATAGGGGACCTCGATTGGGAAAATATTTCTTTGATGTCAGCATCACTGATTAAAAATACACACTCATTAGTACAATTATATTTTCAGTAATATCCAATATTTTCTAATAAAGCTGTATATATTCCATACAAACAATGAAGGAATTCTCAGGTTTTTTACCCAAATCCATATACTCCAAATTAATGTTGATTGTGTCTTTTCTCAATGATTCTTACAAAACAGATATCCTAATTAATAGATAATAGATAAAATGTTTAATATTGCAATTTTACTTTATACGGCACTTGATAAGGGCCTAAATTCTGATGACTTTATTCACTCAAATACTCCCAGAAAGTAAAAAGAACTATTAATGTGAGTAAAGTGAATGGAATTTGGTCCAAAGTATCATATTCACCCCTACGAAAAATAAAGGGGATTTACAAAAGAAAATGAAAAAAAATAAAGTAGCTTAAATTGTTTTAATATTCATTAATTATATTTAAAATAAAACAAAAACAATGAATTACTTTCACTTTTTTATTTGTGTACCCCACAAATATTTTAAGGACAAATTATCTAGCTATGTTCTCTCTGACCAGGATGTAGATTTAAGCTTAATTTTTCCATTACATAACAAACTTATACATTTCATAAACATATTAAATGTAACTATTGAGGAAGCATAGACCATTTTAACGTAATGAATACCTGAAAGAGAATGATTTCTGAAACACTTGAACATAAATATTAGCTTGGACATATTCTAACCAAGCAACTAAAGAGAATTTTTTAAACCAACTCAAAGGAAATGACTACACTACAAATTATACATTTGTCATTTCATAAAGTCATATTTTTGAAATTATAACAACTTAAACACTAACATTTAATTGGAAAATATACAAAAAATACAGGTGAAGCTGTAAACTATTAATATATTGCTATAATTTTGGTAAAAATATTTAAAATATGAAAATAATATATTGCTACATTCTGTTCTTCATTAATATTAATACAATTATAGGAGAAATAATTTAAGTTATTCATTAGAATGAGATGTTTTAAAATAAATCTTTTTGTGAAATCAGATGATCATAGAACTAAATGTGATCATTAACTCAAGAGTTATGTTCTCCATACTAATTAACAAATATTTCACAAATTTAGTGACAGCTTTCTTGAATCACCAGTTAAATAGAATCAGAATACACATTATTATTATTTTTTAATACTGGATAATCTAGAAACTCTCATTATTACAATAATCCATATTTAAAATGTTTTAAAGCAACAGCAAAATATGTTTAATTTATACATTAAAATGCCACCGTTTAGGGCTGATACTACAGACACTCAGCGATATGTCAGAGTTGGGCTGGACTCTACCATCCTGCATATCTACCCAAAGGATGGAATATGAAGGGCCAAGAAACCCTGTAGCAGAATTTCCTCAAAGTCTTCCTCTGTGGTGAGAGGATCTTGTAGGAGACCGGGATGCAGCCTCTCCTACTGTACTGATCTCCAGCATCCAGAGGAACCTCCATTCCTTTTAAAAGCTAGCACTACTAACTCTGGCTCTCAATCCCCAACTGGAGCTATGCTCCCACAGTCCTAGCATTTTGCATCTATGGGGAAAAAAAACCCTACTCTGTCTGTAGGGAAGAGGAAAGGCAGGTGGGCAGTGGTGTCACCCTGGAACCTGATTAGGTCTTCCCTAGACTAGATTCCCACGATAGCTATTCTGGCCTCCCCCTAGTGGAGATGCAGCTTATACTGCCAAAAAATGTTGCCAGAATTGCTTATACCCGTTTCTCAAATGAATTAAACTATACCAGCAAAATCAACTATTTTACGGGTATAATAGTGTTGACAGTAGGGCTTCTTGACAGTAGAAAAATGTCTTAAAGAAACACAGCCCTCACTCATATTATGATACTGGTAAGAGATTCTTGTGTAGACCTGACCTGAGTGAATAACCCTTGAAAAACTTGAAAGGATTACTGTCAATTGAATTATATAACTGATAATTCAATTGACTCATTTTTAGAAATTCCAATTTCTGGAAAAACATCCTTTAAACTGCAGATCTATTTTGTTTAGATTCCCTTAAGAAATGTTATAAATGTTCTTCTGCTCTTTTGTTGATATTTATAATGGGCTTTTCAGCAAAGGAGTAAGGTCAAGAGCCTCAAAGATATTTAGGCTCCCAACTTCCATTGGAGTCAATGGGAGTTAGGTGTCTAAACACCTTTCAGAATCTCAGCCTATCTAAGGGTCTGACCTTGCCTTCACTGGTGTTATCCTGACTGGCTATACAGAGGGAAACAGATTCTAAAAAATGTGCTGTCAAAGCACAAAGTAAGTAAACTTAAAAAAGAGAAATATTTTTTCAGTTACAGTAATTGTATTAGGAACAAAATTTTCACACCAATGTGATTTACTTAGATTGTAAGCTCTCTGAGGCAAGGCTATCTTTTCACTAGGTGTATGTAAAAGGTACACAATGGAGCCCTGATCCCTAACTGGGGCTTCCTGGTGCTACCTCACGATAAATAATAAACAACAAACATTTCCAAGTTGATTTTCTTTCACATATATCTGCTTGGATACCCTCTCTGTAAAAAGTGCTCCAAACAGAATGTCCTCCTCCTCCCAAGCTCATGCAAGACTTCCTGAGGCTACATCCACACTACCCGCCCGATTCGGTGGGTAGCGATCGATGTTCTGGGATGGATTTATCGCGTCTCGTCTAGATGCGATAAATCGATCCCAGAAGCGCTCCCTGTCGACACCGGAACTCCAGCTCCACGCGAGGAGTAAGCGGAGTCGACGGGGGAGCCTGCCTGCTGCCTTGTGGACTTTTGGTAAGTACTTTTAAAAATCGATCTAAGATATTCGACTTCAGCTACGTTATTCACGTAGCTGAAGTTGTGTATCTTAGATTGACCGCCTCTCCCCCCCGCACTAGTGTGGACCAGGCCTAAGAGTTGGAGGAAGGGAAATGTATGCTCTGGAGAAGGATCTGTAGACTTGTGTTCCCCGCTGCTCATGCAAGGGAGCATTTGTTCCCAAATAATTGGGCCAATGGTGATCAATTGTAGGTCCCCTGAAGGTGTAACAATTTGTGATTTATGCCTGGAAAAAAATAATATTTACAATTGCTTAGCATGACAGGAGCTGATCCGACTCCATTCACGTCAATGGGAGTCTTTCCGTTGACTTCAATGGAATCCCATATTGCATGTGTCTTCAGATTAAAAACGCACAAAGATGTTAGCTTTAAATGTAAATAGATTCTGTTCAGAGGCATTTATCACAGATGAAGGCTCCCTTACTAGGATTCCTGAAGGAGAGGTTGATTCACTTAATTGTGAATCATATGTGAATCAAAGAAGGCCCACTAGGATGATCCGAGGAATGGAAAACCTGTCTTATGAAAGGAGACTCAAGGAGCGTGGTTTGTTTTCCTTAACCAAAAGAAGGCTGAGGGAAGATATGATTGCTCTCTTTAAATATATCAGAGGGATAAATACCAGGGAGGGAGAGGAGTTATTTAAGCTCAGTACCAATGTGGACACAAGAACAAATGGATATAAACTGGACATCAGGAAGTTTAGACTTGAAATTAGACGAAAGTTTCTAACCATCAGAGGAGTGAAGTTCTGGAACAGCCTTCCAAGGGAAGCAGTGGGGGCAAAAGACCTATCTGGCTTCAAGATTAAGCTAGATAAGTTTATGGAGGGGATGGTTTGATGGGATAACATGATCTTGGAAATTATTGACCCTTGACCATCCGTGGTAAATAGGCCCAATGGCTGGTGATGGGATGTTAGAAGTTACTACAGAGTTCTTCCTGGGTGTCTGGCTGGTGAGTCTTGCCCACATGCTCAGGGTTCAGCTGATCGCCATTCTTGGGGTCGGGAAGGAATTTTCCTCCAGGGTAGATTGGCAGAGGCCCTGGAGGTTTTTCGCCTTCCTCTGCAGCATGGGGCATGGGTCACTTGCTGGAGGATTCTCTGCATCTTGAAGTCTTTAAACCATGATTTGAGGCCTTCAATAGCTGAGACATAGGGGAGAGGATTACTGCAGGGGTGGGTGGGTGAGATTCTGTGTCCTGCATTGTGCAGGAGGTCAGACTAGATGATCATAATGGTCCCTTCTGACCTTAAAGTCTATGAGTCTATATTGTAAACACTCATTAAGATGTTTTTGTGGTTTACCAGAACTAAAAACCACCACAAATCCCTCCACCCAGCAATTTAAAGCTGTTTCCAAACATCAAACCTATACACTCCAGACCCTGGTTGGAAGGGAGCATCTCTCCTCCCCAGGAATCCCTCATTAAGTATCCACTCTGCCGCCTCTCCCGCAATCCTCCCACATGACCATTCCATGATGGCCCTGGGATCAGACTACCCCTGCAAGCCACTGCCTAGATTCCCAATGAATGGGCTCAAGGCCCCTGAGCAGGTCTCAGTACCAATAGCTGGGCCCAGATTTTTTATTGCAGATCTGAGTTCAAGCCTGTTCCCTCTGATCCCCTTCCTGCCAACAGACACACATTTTGCTCCTCACTTGCTCACCTACAGGCTTTTCTCTCTCCTGGCTCCTCAAGTCTCTTCCATCCATTTTTATTTAGATTGGGGTTTGGGTTTGTGTGCCCGCAAGCAACAGTTCAGGGAGCCAGGTTAGGAGCAGCAAGCCTCACACAGAGACTGCTGTACTCCGAAATGGAACTGCTATGTTGCACGCAGCAGGGGAAAACAGTCTGCCATTCACCCCTTTTGCTCATCAAAACTTCAAGTCACCGTGTGCAAGCTTTTTCAAGCCCTGATCATAATAAGAAAGAGATGTATTAGATCACTAGATGTACCCACCCCTACATGGAGAAGATCTAGACCCTGATATTAGGGACATTAGATATTAAATGTAATACACTATGCCAAATCCTTTGCTTGCCCTAGATGACATCAGTAGCAGCTTTGGATACAAAAGAAATTCATGATCAGGTGCCTAATCTTAAAGAGACAATCAACTTAAAATCTGCCTCTGGACATTTCCACTGCTTGCATCCGAAGAAGTGGGTATTGACCCACAAAAGCTTATGCTTCAATACCTCTGTTAGTCTATAAAGTGCCACAGGACCCTTTGTCGCTTCTGCAGATCCAGACTAACACGGCTACCCCTCTGAAACTTAAAATCTAGTAATTAAAAACAATAGTTGAAAACAGATTCTATTTGGGGTATATTATATCTGCCCCTAAATTTTTGTTTCTTTTGTTTTACATTGTATATTATTTTTGATGATTTTTTTCTCTATCACTTTCCAGTGTTGTGTGAAAGACCCACTAAAACAAGGGAAAGAGTGCAATTTACTATATACAAAATGAGATCAAATACACAAAGTAACTGAAAGAAAAAAAACAAAAACAAAATCCTCAGATTTCTTCCAATTTCAGTAGACTTAAGTGTAACAGTAGTAGTTAAAACAAGTTAGCTAATGACGGTCCTTTAAATACAGATATAGAAAGCATCCTGTTTTAGGTCCCAAAATCCTTATGCAAAAATCAATCCCATTATGGCAATCATTTTGGACTGCAGGACCAGACCTCAATATAGGACATCCCCACTTTCTGCATCTTTTAAACAAATCCACCTAGGCAAAGATCTTAAAATTCAGAAACAGAACATAAAGTTATGAAGCTTTCATGTGTAATAAACACATATAAATTGCATCAATTTACATTTAAAACCAACAAAAACTGCTCTTTTTTTGTGTGACTGCATAAACAATCTTGTTAAGCACTTTCAAAGTTAAACCTTCTTCCCAAGGTAAACCATAGAATAATTAGAGCTGGAAGGGACCTACAGTGGGTCAGAGTTCACCCCTCCCCCTACAAACATCTCAGCAATTAAACTAACTTCAAGCATCAACCCTTTTACTGTGATCTTGGGGCTAAACCTCACATATAATCCCTTTTAGTTTACAGAACTGTAGATCTTTTAAACTGCTGTATTTAAACTTATGCAGAATTACAAGAAGTTTCTATTACTGCACACTCATTAGGCCCAACTCTGCCCTCTGATAAATACAAGCATCTCCCACTAAAGACAGGATCTATTATAAAGGAGCTAATGTGGAATTTAAGGTGCGGAGAACAACAATTCTGAGCCAAATCCAGTATAGTACAACTCTGTTGAAGTCAATGGAGTTACACTAAGCAGAATTTGGCCCATTATGTTTACTCTTATAAAAATAAATGATAGTCCCATTAATGCAATTTGAGTAAAGAGTGATTCAGAAACAAACAGGTTAACTATTTTATAACTTCCTTCTGGAAATAATGAATAGCTCAAACAAAAGATCAACATGAAGATGTTGAATAAATGGACAGGCATATGCAAACCAAGCTGAAAAGGACTTGAGTGTAAATGTTTACAAATGTACTCTACTTTAATTATAATATATAAATATAGAGAGACCTCTGGTATGTTTCCATCTGAAATAATGTGTTTGGCTCTGAGTACCTCATTACCAGAAAGATAATGACAAGCTGAAGGTAGTTCAGAGAAGATCAATCAAAATCAGAGTGCTGAAGGGAATAACTTAAAAAGAAGAGTTAAAGGCTCAATACTGCAGCTGTTCCATGCACAGAACTTCCATTGACTTAAAGAAGTATGGGCTCTAAAAAATACCTAAATATGCACAGCTTAGTTAAGCAATGACAAAGGGAAAACATGATGATAGTCCACACATAATTGAGGGGTGTAAACACCACAGAGGGAGATAAATAATTTACAGTGCTACAAGTAAATAGAAGTGGGTATAATAGGATGAAATCATTAAAGGGAATTTGGACTGAATATCATGAAAGTCTTCCTGACAGCAAAATCTCTTAGACTTTGAACAATTTCTCAAGTGAAGGGGGTGGAAAATCCTATCATTTGGAATATTTAAAGCTCGGCTAGACAAAACATTAAAAGTGTATTTGTAGGGAACAATCCTGCATAAGCAATCCTGTATAGGTACTAAATTATATAGTGGGTTTTTCCTATTCTTAATTTGTAGGATTCTCTGATACATAGTATCTAAAAAGTCTGTGGGGTAGTTGTATGTATGCCATACCCCTGTACATAAGTATGTGCTGTAGTAGAAGACACACTTGTTCTAAAATTGTCTACAGAAATATTTATCCTGACAAATTCATAGTATGACTGCAAACCCTTTCTCACATGAGCAATCCTTCTGACTTCAATAGTCAAATGATTAAGAACTAATTGCATGAGTACAACTATGGAGGACGGGGCTCACTGAAAGTACAGATACCAGACTATTTTAACAACATGCAATCTCTTCTTTGTATAACATTGCAAATTTAAAAAGGGCCTTATGTTGTTGTGGCTATCTATCCACCAGAGGCTACTGTCACCTTTAAATCAGCTAGCCAAGTAGCACAATATATTCTGTAATAATGAAGTATGTGAAATTCAAACTCAACCCGAGTTAGGCATTGCTTCCCCCCCCACCCCCCCATTATATTGAACCTTTGGGAGAGAGAAGAGACTAACGTCACCATAAGCCCTGTATTTAATGAATATTTTACCAAGAAAAAACAAAGTGGGATATATTAAAATACTTTCTTTGGTGCAATGAGAGCAATTAATTATGAATCACTGATAAATTAGTGCATTAAAACATATATTTGAGAAAAATCCAAAATTATTAATGAGGTTCACAATTTAAACCAATTAGCTGTACCATCTTTTATGGCATTGTGTACTAGCAGAAATCTGTAAATCCATATAAATATTTATGACATGTAAATTAGTACAGTATCTACAAACATTTACAGTTGAAATTATTTCCTCCTGCAGACACCAGCATAACTCACTTATTAGCTTATTAAATGTCCCCATCTTCTATGTGACAAATGGCAAACTGGCGTCAACATTTCCTACAATTTTATTAATTATCTTTCAACTTTCTATGAATATTTTCTATTGTGTAAGTAAATTACACATGACTTGCTTTAAAGGGTGTATTAATAGCAAAGTCCTACACATAATATGATTACTTAACATTTTTCTGCAGTTACACAGTTCTAAGAATATTGTTTTCAAATATTTTATTTTATTAATCAATTTGCTATCCTTTAAACACTTGTTTTTTTTAATATTAGAGGAGCAAAGAGAACAAAAACTACCAAGGTATTAGACAAAGATGACTTTTTTTCTTTCTTTCATCTATAAAATACATTTATGTAATCACGAAGAGCAATTAATGACATAAAGACAGTTCAGAGGGGGAAAAAGGCAAGGAAACGGATAGCAATCAGATTTGACAATGATTTCAGTAATTCAGTCTCATGAAAAGCAGCAGCAAAGGAGCTGCTTCATCCATGCCTGACAGTGCGAAGCAGGAAGTGTAAGAATTTAAAAACAAAGTATTCCTTTTACATTAAAAATAAAAGCTCTATTTCATTTCACAGTTATACCTAATTCCACATGCAAACAGACAATATGGATGAGTAGACCCTGGAGGCAGGGGTGGACATATCAGAATAAAGTCAAAAATCTACCCAAACACCACCACAAAGCGGAGCAACATGCCAGCAGGCGTTGTTTCTTAGGTTTCAGTTATCTCCTATCAGCTTCATCCCAAGTATATATTCCTTAAACGTGAATGGTGAAAATGAGCCCAAACGTACAATAATATATGGAATAAAACTAGACCATCAAGATAGAATATCATGTAACAAAACCTCCCCCAAATCATTGTAAACGTCATAGGAAATGGACAACTATGTGAAAAGTTAAGATGCCTTTAGCTTTCCTGACATGGCCATAACCCAGCCTGAAACAGTCTCTTTACTTTACAGATATTGTTCTCTTTTTCTCTCATCAACTCGACATTTTTGAGAAGGGTGATGACATTCAAAATGTCATTCTTGCAATTTGGGACTAATTCAAGCATGTGGGAGATCTAAGCACACTGGTTTCTCACAAATCACATCAATAGCCTTGGAAGAAGTTTTCTAAACTTCCTGATTAACACTTCTTGCAGCTGAAACTTTTTCAAATGAAGACCTTGGCCTTAGAGTTTTCATGTACAAGATAAGGCTCTAGATACTAGTTAGGTATGTTAAAAATATACACAATGGACACGTCTTTATGTTCAGTGTCTTTAAAGAGACAGTGTTCTTAGTCTTATTTACTACTGGATATATTTTCCAAAAAGAGATTCTTAAAACACACACACACACACTTTGATGAGTCGTGTATTATCACAGGGATGTTTTCATGTCTGTATCATTGCAAAATAAACCTATTAAATACATTTACTTTTCACCAACTAATCTGGGATGAACTACTTTTTCTAAATGTCCAATTTTACAAGAAGAGTGTTACAAGAAAAATATGTTCACAACAGACCTAATTGGTGAATATATTTATCCTTTTCTGTATTAATTTTTTTAATCACCTTTGCACGGAAGGACTTATCTGCTTCTGAGCAAACGACTAGCTGAAAAGTTTAAACCTTATTAAAAACAGGATATGAAATTATTTTAAAAAAATTTCAAAAAGAAAAGGTTGTACCCCAGCCCTGCATTGTGAAGAGATAAAATATCCTTTTGCACATTCCAACTATGAATGCTGATCTTATTTGAGTTTTAATGGGGTGATGTAGATAGAACCCCTTCTTAGAGCAGTTTTTATTACATATATACAGATACATTTAAATATCTAGAACGATAGATTGTTTCCCTTCCAGTGTAACTCGATCACCATTTAACTCAACCCAGAAGGGGGGAGGGGGATGAAAAGATGGGAGACAAAAGTTGGTCTTACTTGGTGTACAAAAACATCAACTGGAGACTCCAAAGGGTTTCCTTCCCGGTTGATCATGGAGATGAACCCAAATCCCATTCGCACATTGAACCACTTGCAATGGCCTGTTCCGTGCAAAATCTGGGATTCCTCCTCTTCCTGCTCCGGCAACTTCCCGGGCTCGTCTCCACCTTTACTGGCCCGTGCTGAGGAGGGGGAAAACACACACACACACACGATGCAAAGCAAAGAGTTAAATTCTGGTAAACGTCCTTTGCCTTGTACAAAGGGATTGCTACGGAGGGGAGAGAAACACCCCCTCTCCCCCCCACCCCCGCACATTACAAAAATCAACCCGTTTTCTTTCCCCGCACAGAAAACCATTAAAAAAGCACATAACCCAAAAAGCAGCCCGGGTAACAGAGAGGAAACCCAGCATATGCTCGCTCGCTCTCTTTCGCCCAGAACAGCCCACGTTTCTGTATATACGTGTATTTTTCCATTTCACGCCAACTTTCAGCCATACTACACCACAGAACGCGATACTTTACTTGGATATTGCTGGTTTAGGACCGATCCCATTTTCCAACAGAAATGCTCAGCTAAATTATTCTCTCCTTGCAAAGCGCGGGTGGGGGTGGAGAGGGGACGAGCAAAAAAAAAAAAAAAAAAAAAAAGGGGGCCGATTGCACAACAGCGTGTTATTGCACATGCAGCAGCGGATCCAGTACTATTTTCCAACGTGCATCCACCCCGCACCCCTTGGAATAACTTTCAGTTAAAGTTGGGGGGACAGGTGTACAAACGTTTTCTCATCCCACCACTGAAACGGTGCTTAATCGCACAGGAACAATTCAAACAATAGCCCCCTGAAAGCTTTTCAAGTTGTGTGAATCGGTGTGGGCGGTACGGAACATTTTTGGAAATCCGTAACAATAGGTTTGTAGAAAGCCCCCTTGCGCGATCTGATTCACACAAAAAAAGAATGGTGCCTAGTGGGGTTAAAAAAGAGGGGGCGGGGGAGGGGAAAAGAGAGAGAGAGAGAGAAAATCATAGAAAAACAAAAGAATAAGAAAATTAACCTTCGGCCATGTTGCCCCACGGGCCCTCTGCTCCAAACTCGTGAGATGAAAACTTTCCCTTTGGATCGAAGTGGTCTTCTGCATCAATCTAACATCCTGATTTTGAACGATCACAAATTTAGCTCGCATGGTCTAATGTGCTTTCCCTCTTTTGATTTTTCCCCTTCTCTCGCCCTCAGTTTCTGGCCCCCTACGCACACGTGACTTTGTCAATTACATGCTTTCTTGCGACTAATTTCACATCGGATCCTTAAGGGGTTGGCAAGAGTCTGAAGTAGCCAATCGCCATTTCAATTTAGGCTGACACACCAAAATAATTTATGAATGAACAAGAAAATTCAAATACGAACTTGTCTTACAGCTAATTTGCACACTTCACGGTAAATCAAGATGACGTATTTTGGGGGTTTCTGTGCACGTGTGTATATACAAATATGTGTAGAGATACACGTATAGCTACATATGGAGTGACACCCCGCCCCTAAACATACAGCTGAGATTATATATATATAATGTACAGTCATAGGGAGGAGATATATTATGTGAATAGACACACAAATATGTATACAGGATCACATATGCTATGTATGCATGCCTAACCATACGTGCACTCTGTACAGATACACACCTTCCTACACACATTGCCATGTGTACAAAAAATATGTACATATTTGCAAGTGTTGTTATTTCCTTAATAAAAGTGGCATTTAAACACCTTTGAATCATAACTGCATTTTTGCCTTTTAACCTCGTATTTATTTTCTTGTAGACACGTTAGCCAAAATTCGACTGCTTCATGGAATTTAACAGGCTGATCACCCTATTTTAACCTACTTAGGTTGCCAAGAAAACTTAATATGTACTGTACGCAGAAACATATGCACACTTGGGCTCAACATATACATAGAGAATCGCTGGTGTTCCTCCCTTTGTTTCACATGACTATTTCATACTCAAAAGAAACGCGTACCGGAAACGCGATATCACCTTAATATGGTTCAAAATGTGTTGAGGTTTAGCGTTTCAAAACATTTTTGGAGGGGGATGGGGCGAGGGATTGCACTTCACAGGTTTCTCCGCCATCTCTTTCCGGGGGACGGGATGTGATTAATGACTTCCTAAATAAGAGCCCAGTTTTCAAGCCTAGTATTAGAGTGAACCTCAATCAGCAGCGATTGTTCTCCAGGAGCATGGTGGTGGTGGAGGAGGAGGAGGAGGAGGAAAGGCTGAAAGAGAAAAGGAGGATTTGCTAGGGAGGAGGAAGACGTGGGGGAGAACAGGAGGAAGAAGACAAAGAGAAGAGGAATAATGCTGGGCTGAAGACTGCACTTTTAAATCTCCACTACTAGTGGGTGGGAGACTGGAGAGTCAAACGCATAAAAGAAAAAATATCTAACGGGCTTGATAGCTTACAGCTTTCACGTGTTCCTTTACGAATTCCCTAGGCATTGGACCTCTCTCAGGTATACAAGTAGGAAATAACACATCTGTTATTTCTACTACTGTACTTCGTGTCAAACGTATTTCAAATAATAAGTTTTAATATGTTAAGAAAAAAATACTACTCAAAAGTGCTATTTCCTTCCTTTTCTTCCTGGGGAAGAACATGGATAAATATAGATGTTTGGGTAGGTATGAAAAATATAAACCACATTGCCCATTTTTTCTTGTCAGTAAACATCCTATTCACAGGCGCTACACAATCATAAACCGAGATTTGGTGACACTTCTGCCCCTGTAACATTTAAAAGATAGGTTATACCTTGTTAAAATGTGAGGACACTAGGTTGAATTATTTTCTGATTAAAGTGGCATTACCCCTCCTATCCCATCCACACAAACATAAATAAATAAAAAGCCAAAACAACAAACTGTGATCTGCCCAGATCTTGTACAATTGTGTTTTATAAAATTTCAAAGCACTTGCTGTTTCAGTCTGCCCAATTAAGCAAAAACCCTTTGCTCTGATAGGCCTGTTTACTCTTTTTGTTGCTTTTCAGGAAAGTGTGTAAATCGCTCTCCTTTGTCTTTAATTTCTGTTTGAAATAACAAGGTGTCCCGTTGAACATTTGGTAAAAAGAGAAGGGGGTGGGCAAAAGTGTAAAAATACAAGCAATCTGGCAAGTGGAGCAGAAGCTCTAAATCCTGAAATTCCTTTGCAGTCTTCAACCGTAAATTTCCTATAGGTTATTTCAACAGTGGAGGTCGACTTCCTACACTGACCTGCCTTTACACATTTGTGCAATAAACCATTCCTTTTTTCGTTTCCACTTCCTAATAAATGCAATTATTTTACTAAGTTAAATCAGTATTCAACTCACTTTATCTACGTGGAAGATTAAAAACTTAACATTTCCCATATATATGTGAACTACTATATATAATTTTAATTCTGATATCAATGGAGAAATACAAGCAGGGCAGCTGGAGAGAACAAATATTTAAAGCGTTTTTCTACAAAAAGACTGACAACGAATACAGTGTATATATGAAAATATCTATCAACTATCTGATATGTCTACCTAAAACAGGAGGCATCTATATATACGTTTTTTATTTTTTATAATAGTATCTTTTATAAGAGTCTGTATTTTTCTCAGATTGGTCTCCTCCATCGGCATTTGGCTGAAAAATGCTATGGAGACTAGACTCTTGGTTTTACTGATACTGGGCACAAATAAGTTGACCCAGGTTGTTGTTTTTTTTATGGCGAAACTATCCTTTGTTTCCAGACAGTTTGATTTTTTTAAAGCAATACAGCATTATGCGTTTTATCAGAGTAAAGGGAGGAGTGTGAAAACAGCAAAAGAAAGCTGAATGCAAGTATAAGAGACAGTAGCAAAGGATTTCCTACACTACAAAATAAATGCTGATTGTGTAAATTACACGTGTTGGGGAGAGGGGAGATTTGCAAGTGTTTTTTACTGAGATTTTCAGGCCTCCAGTATTACTGGAATTAAGGTTGGGGTCACCGGACTGGTCACTGGTGTCAGATGTTATCGACTCATTCATTTCCTGCAAAGGACATCAGCCTTTCAAGTTTTGTGGAAGGTAGAGAGCTGTTGCCAGCTGGGAACTCTCAAAAACCTCCCAAAATTCATTCACAAACAATCGGCCACAAACACTTCTTTTTTTAAGCAGACCCAGGTCGGGGAAATTCGAGGATCATGGTCATATTTCACGCGTTAGAAAGATGTCGCTGTCTTTAACATCGACTTGCTCTCCCCGCAGAAAACATGCTTTTTCGTTGAGATAATTCCGCGGAGAAAGAATCGTATTCATGAAGCTGTCCCAAGACTCCTTGGGCATCAAAACGGCCAGAGCTCTGGTGCCTGTTTTCTAATTTGTCATGTTTTTAAAACTTCTCTGGTTTTAATTTTTTTCTCATTTCCGATTTCTTTGAATACCCCCTTCCACTCCTCCCACCTCCGTGTATTTGAATCAAAACTCATGTTTAACACAGTGAAAACTGAGCTCTTAAGATAACGTCGATTTTCCATGTTTTAAAAACACTTTGTAGTTTTGCTCAGGTCGCTAATCAAGAAAAGCAGGAGAGCGCGCCTCTGCCATTGCCCTGTGATAACCACATCGGAAAGGGGGTAGGGGGCTGGGTTTCCTTTCTGAACTATTATCATCACTCAGAGCTGGAAGCCCCATGTTCCCCTCCCCAGAGCCAGCGATGGCCCATTTCACTCAAACGTGCCGGTGTGGGGCACAGGGAGCCCACGCGCGCCGCACTTGGTGTCCTTTATTTCCTTGCGGATCAGACGTGCCGGGTGCTTGGTGCGATGGTCTCTATTAAAACCAGATCCGCCGCCGCTGCTGCGGTTCTTCCGAAAACGAGGGGGAGGGGCAGCGCCACTGCGGCTGGTCAGGTCAAGTCACCCACCCATCTCTCCTCCCCCACGTGGAGCCAGGTTCCAGGACCTGGCTGAGGGGCGCTCCTGGCTTTGCCTAGGAACTCACCCGCCTGGCAGGGACCAGACGCGCCGGCGCCCTCCAAGCCTGGCCCCACGTGAGAGCCGGTGGACTCCCGCCTTTCGGGCACCTCCGGCTTCTAGCCAACCCGGCTCTGCTTCCACCAAGTCTGTCAACTTTCCGCCCCTCCCACGCGAGGGGGATCCGCAAGGTCCCGCCCGAGTCGCGCGGCGTGGCCGGCTAAGCGGAGCGGACCGGTCACGGGGTGCTTCAAGGCGGCACTCTCATTAGCGCTGTGGGGCCCAATTAGGCGTCAGGGAGATCCCGCCTCTGCAGGTTGTTACCGGCGGGGATGCCCCCGGAAAGTTGCATTTTTAAGGAAAACGCTCTCCTGGGATGGCGAATTCCCCACTCCCAGAAGCTGCTCCCTGCTGGGAAGATCGGGTCCGTCCCATTGGATCTAGGTAGCGCTGCCAACCTTAGATGTTCCTCTAGTTTTGGAGATTCCTCCTGAGCCCTCACGTTAGGAACCCAGAGTCTGTGTGTCGGGGAAATAACACCTTTCCCCCCTCCCCACAGTGTTTGTCTTCACAATCAGACTGCTCGGTCGGGGCTGTAGTGTCGGGTGTCATGTCATGTCGAACTGTTTCATCAGAGGAGTTGCAAGGGGGTAAGATCACGCTGTGGGAAGGCAAGAGAGAAAAATCAGCTGATGCAAAGGCTCTTCCAGCCTATGATCTCACCTGCAGCGCAGGCGCCAAAATTGTCCTCCGCTTCCTTCTCTGCTGCAGCCTGGGCAGGGGTTTCCTCTGCGCCCCAGCGTTCATTATAAGCGGGGCCAGGGCAATGATCTTCATTCTCACATGCACTTTTTTTTTTAGTTTCAGTGTTAGTTTTTCCGAGGGAGTTTTCTAGGATCATTAATGCATTCCATGCATTAATTTGAAATGCAAGAGAGTTTGGTATGGCTGCTTTTCATATTCAAATCTTCATTATGTGAAGATCCCAATTATTACCTATATAATCCCTCCACGGCGACCACTTTCCATTATTGACCTGCAATACAACGAACACTTCAAGCTGTCTGTCTGTCTTTGTTGCAAAGACTGCCTGCTCCGTTGGATCTAGGTAGCTCTGCCAATTTTACTTGTTCCTTCACTTTGAAGATTCCTCCTTAGCTGCCCTAATGTCAGGACCTCTGGGCTGTGTGTAAAAAAACAGCGAGAGGAAATTTAGCGATGCCCTAAATCAGCTAATAGCGGTTCCAACGAATAAAACACTTTTTTAAAGAAGGGGAATTTATATTCCTTTCCCCCATTTAACTGTTGTTTACGGTGATTTCCTTACCCCTTTCTTTAGACTCCGATGTCCCGACTATAAAAGTTAACACCTGTAAAGAATGTCAGAGGGTGTGTGTGTGTGTTATAATAACACGATTTTTTTCTCCCCACCTTAAGTTTTTCTTATAATGTGGGCGGGCGGGGGGGAAGCTTATACTTCTTAACCGAAGATGCTTCTTATATTTATTTTAAATTTTAAATTAATTAAACCTCGTTACGATTGAATTGTTCTCTATAATTATAAACTCCGAAACATTCAAACATACACTTGTATACATATGTTTGAAGTTCCTAACATTTTATGCCAATACCGTCGCTATTTACACGTTTTTAATTATTTTAATGTTAATTCTCGATTAGTTTAATGGACTGTTAAATATTTCCATTGTTTCCCAAAAGTTAATTAAATACTTAATTCAATCATAAAAATGGGTAGTTTTTCAGCCATTTGTATTTTGAACACGTTGTTATAGAAACTTGACGTCACACTGCAGTGGAAATTGTGACATATAAAAACTTGATGCTGAATTAATGTTTTTAAAGGATGTGTCATATCTCAAGGAGGTAGCTGAACGACTGGAATATGCCTAATGTATATTTTAAGTCTGAACTTTGAATATGTTAACAAATATTTATGAACCACGATTTTCTCCTAATTCCTGAATAAAATATTCCGTATTTTAAAGCCTGTATTGTATTTTTTTACGTCCATAGGCGGTGTCATTTTAATTAATAACCAGAGTTTGGGGGAGGAAGGTTTAAAATGGGTGATTTGAAATATTTGATAGTAAAAAAATAAAATGAATTTTGTTACTGAAAGTGATACTGTAAACATTCTGGAATAACTAACAATACACTTTGCATTTTTGCCTGTAATTCTGATGGTTTGGAGAGGCATTATTAAAATACCCGAAACTGCTCTAATCCTAGATGTAATCCAAGGGCATTAGGACACTGAGAGCCCTTCTAGAGCTCACTGCAGGCTGTGGCCTCATGTACATTAGCAGTTTTTCAGCTGTGGATTTGCAACTGATAAGGATTGCTTCCATGGGTAGATTTAAGGAGGCGCTACATCAGTAACTTGCGGAAAACGTGGTTATATTTGGAAAACCAGCCCTACTGAAGAGTTCCGCTGTTGTAAAACCACTTGCCTTTCACTGTCAAAAATATTCAAAATAGATGGCACATAAAGAGACATTGTATCTGCTTCCCTAAATTTCATTTCGGGAAGGAAGGAAAGGAAGAGAAACCTAGGAATTAAAGATTGCAGCTTGCTTCTCAAAACTCATATTGCGTTTTCAAGCTTCGTAGCAATGGCAGTAAACATTGGGTTGAGAGCGCGCGACTGTGTCTATTTAAGGCGGTCCCGCCCACTGAGCAGGTAGACACCCGTCTCCGTTACCCATTTTAGTAACGGCAAGTGCACATAATCTCTATAGCAATATATTGTAGTATGGGACCAACCCTGCTCCCATCTGCAGTCAACAGCAACACTCCTAAAGGGGGCAGGATCGGGCCCTAGATGGAGGTATAATCTAAAGGCGGGTTTGTATTATGTGGTACGTATAAATACATGTGCAGCTCCCTATTGTACAGAGAAGCTGGATGTTATGGACGCGTGTTGCCCACTGACTATTCTGAACGGCTATAGCTGACCAAAGCCATTGCCTTAAGCACAAGATGTAGCTCGTGATTAAGCATGCACGGAATTCCCAGCCCATTGTGCCGCTGCGCTGCATAAGCCTCACTCAGCGGTATGTGTTCAGTGCCCCAGGGAGGGGGATAAAGGACAGCACCAGAGGACCCCCGGCCCTTTTTATTTGCTAGTCTGAGTGACGTCAGGAGCACCTTACAGATCCCTAACAGGCATGCGCCTAACAAAAAAGTAGCAACTGGAACAGAGCCAAAAACACTAAACTTCAGTGGGCAGCAGGAGAGCACCCAACAACGCTACAGAGCCCGAGCAGGGCTGGACACAGGCTGCATACAACTACGCAAACCCTTGAAACCAAGGTAAGCAACAGAATATGATCACCCCTTTTCCTGACGCGGCTATTGTAGTACATGTTCTAAGGAGCCAGACAACAGGCAGTGGACAAATGGGGAAACAAAATGGGAACAGCGGGTGTTGCTGTAGGGAGAGTAGTTGGGCAGTGAGTTGTCCCAGGTGACCATTTGCAAAGTGAAATACAGGATTTGTTAGCGCAGCTTCCAGGGAATAAAATCAATGGATACTGTCTAACGAAACCTGACCAAGATCAGTGAACCTTGAGGCTTCCTCCCCCTCCCCCTCCCATATGCCAAAAATAGTGTTTGGCAACGTATAGTACTGCCTAATAGATGTAGGTAGGAATTGTCTATGAATGTGAGGATTGTGCAAGATAACATGTTTACATTGCTGCTGCATTAAATATCAATTTAATATCGCTAAAAGATGGGCACTGACCTTTTACATGCTGATATGTTTGTTATACTTAAAACTACTGCGTTTTTTATCATTAACAACTCGACCTGTTAGAAAAACTGTGGTTGTCACAGCCATCTGTAAGAGTAATTCTGTAAGGTATTTCAAGATGTCTTTAAATCCATTATTTAGGCTCACAGGAGGACACCTGTGAATAAACATTGTATACTGTCTTTTTGCCTCCCGCCCAGAAAAAAAAATCATTTACAAACCGTTAGACCAATCAAGAATCCCAAAGTCAAACCTTGGAGAAAAATGAATGAAATTATTTCTTCGAGTCTAATCATACTTTTCCAGAGAGAAATGAGCTTCATTACAGTACATTCTGTTGTGGAAGGCATAAAGTAGTTATCAAATACCAATTCCCCGGTCATATATGAAAAGTCAGCCGTGTAAGACTTTATAAAACAAAGACTGACCTGGGTCCGAGGAGACCTTCTTGAGTGACCTCATCGTCTTCTAAGGAACCTAAAATCAGAGAGTTGAAGTCAGTACTAGCCGGCAAATTGTACCAGAGTACCATATTTAATTACCCCTTCTCCAGTTTAACGGCTCATTAGAAGGCCATAAAATGCCAGGGCTTTGACTCTGTGAAGTGACCTGTAAACTTTTTAACTGTTTGCGACTTACCTAGCTCATCAGAACCACAATTAGATAACCAAGAGGTAACAATCAGCCTGTTACAAAAAGCGGGGTGGCAGGGGGGGGTTCTCCATTCTTTAAAGGCATTGCCCCATTAATAGTCTTCTTATAAAAGTTAATGAGGAAGTAGACAAAATACACGGATTTGCTGGATACTGCAAGGTGTTGTTTTCACTTATCAATATTTCATCGCAATAGGTAATTCAAGTACTAGTGGTTGTTGGCTTTGCCATGCTTACATTGTACACCTTAAATAATAATAATAATAATAAAAAAAATTCAATCAGTTTGTGTCTTTACATATACTTCAAAGGAAGTATCATGGAATAAATTTTTGGTCAAATTGTACTACATTTGTATATAGGTCATAGTATCAACCTAAGAGTATCAGTAGGAAAATGCCTTCCCTTTAATAGTAGTAAAATCCCAGAGAATCATTTGCATTTTAAACCAATACTTACAAAGTCTCAATAAATTAACAAAAATATTTGAGCAGAAACCAACACACAATATGGCTTTGTTGGTGCTAGGTGTTATTTCTGGTCCACTTCCGATTGAGTAGGATCTATCTGGTTTCATAGCATAATAATGTTAGCAAAAATCTCATGCAGTAACATAGTACAGTAGATAGTAAGAGGCACTCGAGGAAAGCCACTGTGCGTAGAGTAATCTTGCGGCTCAGGCTGTGTAGATTGTTTAGAGCAAGGAAGATGAATAGATTTGAATATGCACAAACTCACCTGCTACCAGCCTATGTCCTTTTTGTCTCCCTCTACCTGATTTTTATACACTCTACCTTAAGTAAAACC
The DNA here is from genome assembly GCA_037349315.1 of Chelydra serpentina. Taxonomy (NCBI): domain Eukaryota; kingdom Metazoa; phylum Chordata; order Testudines; family Chelydridae; genus Chelydra; species Chelydra serpentina. Next base: position 56,682,554 of record JBAIAC010000010.1, read on the forward strand.
CATCCAAAGCAAATAAACCACTTCATGTTGTTCTTTTTGGATGTGAACCTAAATCTCTTCTGCCTTTAAAGAAAATGGAGATTTTTTGCAATTGGAGAGCATGTCCTGATTGTTGATTCTGGCCTTTTCCTACAAATGTGGAAAATCCACCTTCCTTCTCTCACTGCCAAAGACAAGTGAGAATCAAATTTCTGTATATTAACTTCTTATCCTCTAGTTAACCCCACTTCTATACAACATCAGCAACCAGAAAAGGTGATAGCCAGCTTGTTTTCCTTTGCAGTAAAATAACACTAGCAACTGGTCTCCGGTTTTTCTTTTTGTGATAATCTATAACAAGTTTTGTTTTCCAGTAGAGCGATATATAAATTTAATATTAAACCTAACCTTCTTTTTACACCTTCAACTATTACAGCCCAATCCCTGTTTTTACTTGTCTCTTCTGCCAACCTGCAGCTGTGTGGCTTTTGTCTCTCGGATTTAGCTACATTATTTATGCAGCAACATAATGAAATATGCAAACATAGAGTAAGAGATCCTTTCCTGGCTTTGACAAGTGATGAACTTTAGTTTATGGGAGGATTCAAAATAAAGTACTTTGGAAAAGAAATATATTAAGAATTGCAGTAACTACAGAGTTTGGTACAGCCTGAAAATTAGATAGGGTTTTAAAAAACACCTTGTTTTTGTCACTTCATTCAATGTATTTGTATACATTATGTATATAAATATGTGGATATCATAAGCATCAGAATAGATTATTATACAGAAAGTAAATGGGATGTAACTGTTCTAAAAGACTTGGTGTTAATTATTTCTTAATAGGATATAGAAGTCTTGACATATGATTATAAGAAATGATAGCTTATAAAACTAACTTCAAAAGTCTGAACATCTTAATTCTATTACATTAATTCTTAAAATTGTATAGTTTAAACAAAAAACTAGTTGTCATATATTCTACTGCATCATACTGAAGCCAATAGGAATTTAGTCACTGATTTAAATGGGAGCAGGTTTGGGCCCTAAAGCAGCTAATGGTAACAGTGATAGGTTAGTATTTTCCTACACTTCTTCAATATAAACATTTCAAGCAAATTGGGATCTGCTAGTGCTGAAATTGCAATTCATATTTAAATAGGCTTCATAATTGCTAATATCATGTAATAAATGCTAATCAAGGATTATATAATAATCAAGTCTAGTAAGAGGGTTTTGGAGATAAATTATTATTTGCTTTAAAAGCCTGATTAAATGTCTATAGGTATTTAATCATAACATGTCTGAGTGGAAACTAGTCGTAGGAATAAAGTGATATTTGAAGATACCATGCAATTATCACAGAACAGGAAATCAAACCTACTCAAGGAGAGTGAAAGTTAAAGTTATAAATTATACCTATGAAATAATCTTTACCTTTGTTACAGATAACACATACAACAATTTGAGGGTTTTTTTCTGCCACTTACTGTTTTTGTTTATCTTTGGCAATTCATTCATATTGGACAGTGAAAGGCAATAGTATGCCTCTAGTCATTCATTTCCCCCCAAAATTCTCAGTGACCTGCAAAATTATACAGTGTTTTGGATTTCACATAATACAGAGGGTTAATTTAAACAATTTTACTGCCAGATAAAAATTGCATGTATAGTAATAGGGTTAGAAAATCAGGTGTTTATAGTTTGCCTGTTTACATAGAAAATAGTTTGCTCTATTTCAGAGATTAGATAGAATAAAAATTTAAAGACAATGAGCCTGCTCCTGCCTCCACTGAAATCAATCATAATTTGGACATTGATTTTACTGTGAGCAAGAGTGGACTCAATATTGTATTAATATAATATTGTTTAAAACAGTTATAAAATACATCAGAACACAAAAGTAAAATATACAATAATAAAAAGTTACTACTAACTAGTAAGCAAATTTCATATGGGGCAGAAAAAGATAGAAAAAAAAGGAATGTTGTATTTACAACTCTTATCTAGGATGGATTATTTTTAAGGATTTCAGGTGTACCTGTCATAGAAACTGAATTAGATAAATTGTGAACACCTAAATACTACGAGCTGTTTATTTTTAAGAGAAAATGTCAGTTACTCTTTTAAAAATATATTAAAAAAAACCTTATGGTAACATTAACAAATTTGTTTAAAAAGTGGGAATTAAAAATTTATATATTTTAATATATATAGTGTATGCTTTACCTTTTGCACTTCATTCAGCTGCTGGACAGTAACAGACTAATCAGTTTATTTTTGTTTATAGTCACTTCAACTTCTGATTGAGTGCACTAGCAACATACTTCACTATCTTAGTTGCAAATGCTGCAGAGGAATGCTAAATCAAACAAATTACTTGACACTTAACAATACTAAAATGTTTATGAATTTTTAGAAATATCAATAGTTTTAAAACAAAATCCTAAGTGATGGGTCTAAACCTCATTAAAATGTTTTTTAAAGGTATCTGGTATTGTATCCCTTACTTTCTTTTAATATTTCATTAAGTAAGATACAGAAATCAATTTAAAATATACCAAAGAAATTGAATTGCATTCTGTAAAATCCAAAAGATCTGGGAAAGTTTGGAAATAAAACATCTAGAAAAACACTGGAACTGATCCACATCTTCAAACCAATGGCTTACCTATACAATATTGTATACTTTGCTAAAGATACAACAAAATTCCTGTGTAATTTTGTTCACAATTTTCTTCCCATCCCAATACTGTGAGCATTGCACTAAACATTTGTAGGAAGTGAAGTGATAAAGCAGGTGTGGGAAAAGTAACTCCTTTTAATTATTTTCTAAATTCAAGAATTCGCCTTGACACACATTTTAATAAAATCCTTCAAACTGACTTGGTTCTGTTTTGTTTTTTAATGATCAGCAAATAGAGGTTTAATCTTTCTTTACTGATTTGAACCTTTGAATCTTTTGTTATGTGGTAAATTGATTACCCTTTGTTGTTAACAATATGAATAGCTTGGTGATATTCTCTAGCTATGTTTTGCTGACATATGAAAGGAGTTAAGGTGGACTATTTGGTGCACAATAATGTAGGCATTTCTGATAACCAGAGGGCCCAGTTTTGCTCCCAGTCAATCAGTTACTAGACTCGCATTTGAGTTCAGTTGGAACAGGAGCACATAAGAACAAAATCTGCTTCCATTGATGTCAAGACTCTGAACTGTTCTAGTAAAGTAATGTAAACTGGGAATAACTAGCTCCATTGACCTCAATGGTGTGGAGTCTGCCACTGACTCCAATAGGACCAACATTTGACTCTTAAAAGTGAAATACCACCATTCAATTTAATTTTTAGTTTCTTTTAAATGATGTGCGTTGACCCCAAGATCAACAAGGTTAAAATTTTAATCATATGCACCAAAGTTACATTTTTATTTAGTAGTAAAGTGACAATAATGGTATAATCAAGAAATACAACTGGATAAAATCATTTCTCATTCCCTTTTAATGAGATTAATTGTTCATAATCCATATGATCTATTTTATATGTTCTGTATTTAGAAGAATATGAAAAAAAGTCTTAAATAGAAAATGTTCTGCATATTTTAAAAAATTCCATAACATAGAATAGTGACCATATTTTAATATGATTGTAACCATTTATTTTTCAAGGGTACAAAAATTTGTCTAAACATAAAATATTTTGAAAAGCAACTATTTAGTCTCTTATTTACTTGTCATATTTTCAGCATTTTATTCAAATTTACAGCTAGCATGTAAAATAGTAATTTAAAGCTAATTTGTCCACATTTGGAGCAATTTGCATTTTCTTAAGCAAATTAAGTTATAAATACACCTTCTTTTAATGGGACTGAATTAGCTTTCAAAGTGATTATCTCCAGAAATAGCTAATATTGTTCTTTTGTTCACAATAACTCGAGTACTTGTGACTGAGACAAATAAGAAAATCCAAATTTATTAGATATTTTGCATAGTTTATAGGCTTTGAAGGATTAGATTTTTATTGTCAAAAGTCAATTGTGATTTCACCACACACACACACGCCCAACAAAAAAATATTTCTACTGACAATCAAAATTTACAGATAGGCAGAGTAAGAAAAATGCTTCTTGAGAACTTATCAGAATTTGATTTAATGTTATACAGCTTTAACTTTTTAAATCTCACCATCTACTATTATTAATTCTCTGACACCCCCATAGTTTCCTGTAACTATGAAAACTTAAATAGATAACAATTGAAAAAAAAAAAGGTTGAAAATAAATATTATCCATCAGTTATAAAAAAAATCTAATTCTGAAAAGCCTACTTATGATCATTGGTTTAATTTGTATTCAAGTTATTAAAAAGTTAAACAAATGTAAATGTATCTTAAATTTGTGGGTTCATATTCATTTTGAAGCCATTTTTAAGAATAATATTTGCTCACAAATGAAATAATGCTTAATAAATGTTGGAAAGATGTGTGTCAAATAAGAGCTGTTATGGCAATATTGTAAATTAAAAATTATTCAGCTTTTAGTTTGTAAAAACCCTTCCATTCCACATAATGACACTACATTGGATATGTCCTCTACAGTACCTCTACAAATGAGGTATGAACATCACACTGAATATAATTCTAAATCTGTGTTTGTAACCTTTCCCTAAACTCAGAGTCTCAATTTAAATGTAATTAATTAAGCCAAAATTAGAATATAGATCTACAAATAAAATTAAACTGTAACTGCATAATGTATAATTTGCAGTCAGGTAATAAAGGCATTTTTTGCCAATTAGAACTTAACTACTTCAATGGATGAAGTCGCTGTTCTTTATGTATTGCACTACTTTTTAAAATTTTACTTTAAAAATATTCTATATGTTTAAAAAAATTCATATACTTCTGTAAAAGCTTCAGCATGATTGCTTGAAGATGCTAAATAAGCATTTCTAAGTTCATTTGTTGTACTTCAAATTAATATTTACTCTTCATGGAGTTAACATTTAATCTCTGCTACATCCTTTGCACCCCACACTACTTTTGTTGCTTTTATACAGGCCATTTACCTGTAAAACAACAAGTTTTTCTGTAATTATTTTAGTGAATTATCATTTAGGAGTCTAACAGATTCACAAGTTTAAATTCAGCTCCTTCATAGGTCTTCCTTTGGTGAGAATATTACGAATTTACCAGGAATAAAGCAACCAAGCTAAAGAAAACATATTAAAAGTAAAATGGTATAATGTGTGGTTTGTCAGAAGACAATGCTTACAACACTAATGTCAATCTAATATTGAAATTTTCTTTTCACATAAGTGTGGGTAATGCAGCATAAATAGTTCAGGGTATGTGAAATTTTCCTAATGGTAAAAGAAAATAGTTCCATATAATAAACATTCCTGCTGAGTCATTGTTTAAAATAAGTTATTGAACAAAATAATGCAAATATAGTTCTTGTCTGTTTTAGCTGAAATTGTTTATTAATTTAAAATGAGAATACAGAACAGTATCACTAACATTTAATTCTTGGAGATTAGAAATGGTCATTTATCTTTAATTTTATTTTTTCTTACAAAAATAATTGCACATGCAATAATTTATTATGAAGTATGTACAGTAGTGGTAGAACATCTAAAATATTACTAAACAAATCAGTCTCAGTACTGAGTTACAAAAATAATTCTCAGTGTGCAAATATTTTCAACACCAGTTTAACAATCTACATGTGTATGTTGTGGCCAAACTAAAAAACCTTTTATGCATTGAAGTACTGTCAGTAACATAGATAGTGATGACAGATAGATGTAAGATGCATTTAACAGGGTTAAATTATTAAAAATAACTGGCCTAAATAGCATGCATACACATAGAGAGAGAAATAAGAGCATTTTAAAATGTAATTGTAGTTAAAAAAAAAAAATGCAAACCTTTCTGAAAGGTAGTGGGGTAGCAGAACACAACACTATATGTAATAAAATAATAACAAGGTTTCTTCAAACAAAATAAAATTGACCGTTTTAGAAGCCGTGTCCTTGATAGCAACTAGCTATTGATATAGAAAGCCACTTATTCTGGATAGATTTTTGGAGGGGAGTGGGATTATTTTTAACCTAGTGTGCATCTACACACACACCACTGTCAGAATACATGGTCTTCAATTTTAGAATTTTGTTTAAAGCAAACATTAAGATATATATGAATGAACTTTTTGGCAACCTAAGAACTTTACCATATACTATTTAGAAAAATGACTGCATTCCATCCTACAAATTCCCAATTGTATTTACTATTAGCATCTAGACCATTTAGAGATGGTAAAATACTAAATTAAGGAAGAAATTGTAGTGTTTAAACCTAAACATGTATATACATATTTCTATCAAAGTCAGCATAAATTCATTATTAAGAATCATAGTTGAGAATGTACATTATATGGGAAATCGTGTAAATCTCTCCCTATTTCTTTGTGAAAATTGATCAGTTAACATTACAGGCCTCTTTCCCCCCCGTATAATTAAGCTTTTGTTCAGCCATGAAAAAACTAGAAACTGATTGCTTGAAAATGAGCTGCATGACCTTTGTCCTGGTTTGTCACCTTTGACCTTTAATTTGAGGATCCTGCATATCAAGTCATTCTATTTTTAGAAGCAGTATGTCAAAAAGTCCTGTTTAAATTTTTACCACTTATGTATCAAAAATAGTAGCAAATTAAAATTATTTTGCTTTTTTATTATACAACTGTTTTTGAAATAACACAAACCATGAACTAGTCCACAAAATGCTTTATGTAAGAAAGAGCTTTTCCTACCAGAGATATTGGAACACAAAACAAATTTAGAGGAGATTCTCCTATAGTCTGCTTGGCTTCTCCAAATTTTAACTCTTTAACAAAAACCTCATGCTCATATCTTTTGTTGTTAATGGGTATATGCAATTACATGGACTTTGTCCAGATCATTATTGATTTTTTTTATTCACTGATCACATGCTTTGATGATAGCTCTCAAAATACCCTTTCACAATCAGAAACTGTCTTTAAAAATGGCTAATAGCAAACTTAGGTCTAAAAATTGTTTGACTCAAAAATGTGATTAAAAAAAAAATTAGGCTTCATTTTTATGTAAGATGGCTTAAAATGTCTTTATGGTGGTAAAGGACCATTTTCAAAACAAGAGAGTGCCATAGTATTGATCTAATTGATTTTCCTATACTCATTCAATACCAAACTAATAGAATTCACTGGAAAAAGCTTCCCTGAGACAGCATCTACCTGCCTACTACACTTAGTGAATGAATGATGCAAAAATAAGATAATAAAGAAAAAACTTACTATAGTTATTCTTGTATTTGAACCTCCACAGAACTTCAGGATGTGTTTTTCAGTTGGCTTTAGTAGTGATCAACATGGCTGTCTTGATTCAGCACTCCGGTCAGCGACATCATACAGTATCATGTCATAGGAGGAGCTACTCAATAAAGGCATGTACCCTCATATTTTCAAAATACAGCTGGCTTTATAAAGTACATCTGCCAGCTATAAATAGTGTGAATTTTAGTTATACTTGACAACTGGAATCTTATTATTCTGATTAACAAATTAGCAGTTATGCCTCACAATCTATGGTTTTTAGGTTCATTGTGGAGGGAAAATGGTTCCTTTAGAAGCTACCTTCTATCCAGACATATTGTAATAGGAGAATCATCTGGTAGGTCTTTCTCTCTCCCTCCCCAAGATCACATTATAAATCACATTGTTGAACTATGATGCAAACAAAAAGCTACTTCAAAATGAAAAAAGGAAGAACAAACCTTTAACTGCCTAAGCCTTATTAAGTCATCCTTCTGCTTGGAGAATGTGATCTGAAACACTGCTTGTGACTTATCACTGCATCCTAGCAATGGTTTAGACTGAAGATTTGGGCCTAGACATGAAATTTTCATTATTTCTCTCCTGTCTCCTTAAGTTTCTAATACATACCAGCTAATGTGTCTCCTACATTGACTTTACTATTGATTTCTGGTAAGATTTTTTTTTTCAAATTGTCTCCCTTGCAGCATTCATTTTATATACATATAAGTTTGATAGCTCATTTCTTCACGCAAGCTTGTATTTTCTACTACAGCTGTTTTAAAATACGTACTAAACAGTCTGCTTATAAGTAACCATTACTTTGCTATTTTGTGTTACATTGTTTCACGAGAACAAGGAAAACTTGGCTTCTTGGTATACTTATTAATACATTTGAGGTTATATATTTATTCCAGATTTTATTGATCTTTCTTGCTGTACAGTAGTCATTCTTTCAGAAGACTACAGTTTAACTGCATATCCTGTGAATAATTTTCAAAAAAGTAAATGGCAGAATATTTCCCCCAACAAATAAGGTATCATCGTTACACCTTTAAAAATGAAATGTTTGTTTCCTATATGGTTTACTGTATAATCCAGTATCAATCTAACTCTAAATGGTTGTTACTGTAATTTAATATAAATTATTTGATGAATGCTTCATTAAATTAAAATGTTGAAAACAATTTAGACTTATAAAACTATAGCTACAATTCTTATTTTCTTAAGAGTAGCTAATACGGATGATGACAACACATGCTTTGCTGTAGATGTAGCTAGATAGTGTATGCACATAAAATGTGAAGTTTCAAAACAGATTATAACTAGAATATTAGTTAATGCCTTTTTTAATGTAATGCTGATTACATAAGTAACATGCCTAAATCCTTTAGCAAAAGTTGATAACATGTATTCATTCATATGTACTACAATATGAGACTAAGTAGATATCAAGTAAGTACACTAAGGGAAAGTGATTAACAATTAAATGCATAGCATCTTTTCTAGGTGATCTATCTAATGTTAACAAATTAAAATAGGTAACTCAAACAAGTGTTAAACCTCTCTTCCTCTAAAACTTACTTTAGAATGTACACTATTTAAAATATACTGGTGTTATGCTTTTTAAAGAGCTTGGACTAAATAGCAACATTAAGCGTGTAGTTATGTTTTCTGATCTTTTATGCATATACATTCAGGGTTTGAATTGACTGATTTCCTGCCAAATCAGATGCCTAAAATACCATGTGCTTAATTAAAATGTCAAAAATATAACTTAAAACAAGAAATTAAATACAAAATATTTCCTGGACCAGGATGGAATTCAATTTTACATTGCTAAAAGAGAAATATATACTTCTGAAACTAGTTCTAAAGCCAACCATTCTAGTCTATACTCATAAATCAAATTGACATAGCCAGATTTCTATCAGTGTTTGAAACCAGAAAACAGAAACTACATAGTTTAAAGACATTTATTTGTTTTCCCTTACATTACATGCCATCAACAGGACAACTTCACAGAACAGCGCAGGTGCTACATGTTTTTTTTTAATTTTTAAGTTTACTATAAAATGACCCCAACTATACACAGCACCACTAGGAGCCATTTATAAAAAAACACTGAGGGGAAAATGCAAGGAAACACAGAGATCGATCTAAGATTTCATTCTGTTGCATGAAACAATTCAAAATGGCGGCCTTACCATTACTTACATTTAAACCCCCCGTAGAGAGGACACGGAATTATGCATAAGATCAAATAGTAACATCCCCCCCACGCCCCCACAAAGAAAAGCACTAAAGGGCAGGAATAGTTACCAAGGTGCAATTAAAAAACAGTCCTTTGGGGCACAAATCCGTACAAGGCAGCTGCATCCTCTGCTCTCTAGTCAGTTTAAAGCTGACGCACCGATTGGCAAACACAATGTAGTTGTCCATCTACTTTCCTCCTTCGCTTTCCTTTTGCAACAGCTCAGGCTCCAGGATCGTTCTCCTCCGCTCCTCCAAAGTCCTAATTTGGGTTTGTGTCTCTGCTTCTTTCCCTCCCCCCCCAACCCCACACACATTGACAGTGCAAGATTGTTTCCTTTGGTAGGTTACAAATACAAAGATCTCTTTGCTACCAGGGGGCAAAGGCAGGGAGTGAAGGGATCCCAAGAGCACGGGACGCCCCCTGGCGTCGAACGGGCGCAGTTTCACCTGCGGGCATCCCAACCTGTCCCTTGACCGGAGCAAGTTAATGCAATCCCTTTGTGCTCGCACCTGGAGCAGCCCATCGCTGTGCAGATGCCCCATGCGAGGCGCGCACCCCGGGGTGACTCCGGGGTTGCATGCCAGGGAGGCTCGTCTCTCGTGCCTTTTTAAATTCTTTTATTATTGTTCTTTGTAATATCACATGCAAGACACTCTCTCCCCCTCCCCCCAGGGGAAACTGCAACTTTGCCGCTGGGCTCCGAGGCGTCTGGTCTTCTCCAGGGTAACCGCAGCCCTCGGAGAAAGGGGGGGTGGAGGTGGGGGGAAGGTGTGAACCCGGAAGTACACCCGTGGCGGTAGCATCTCAATGGCAACATTGGGGAGAAATAAAGGGGCGCTCGGGCGGCGGGAAGCAACTTTCCCTGCAGGGGAAACGAAGGCGCCTCACAACTCCCCCTCCCCCTCCCTCGTGCATCTGTGCAGGGCGCATCGACTCCGCGGGGAAGGTGTCGGGCAGGTGCCCGCTGCGGCGCTGGCAGCGGGCGGGCGGGACCCGGCGCGGTACGGACGGCGAAGGAGCAGTGCCTGGAGCTCGCTTACCTCCCGGGCGCCATGGTCGCTGGGCTACGCGCGGGCGGGCGGGCGGGGCTGGGGGGCAGCGGGTGGCGCTTGGCTCCCTAAGGCGCTGTGGGGCGGCGGAGGAGGCGCGGGGCTGGCGCGGGAGAGAAGCGGCGCTCACGCTCCCGGCCCGTGGCAGAGCAGCGGCGGCGGCTGGATGGCTGGGCAGGGGCGCGGCAGCCCGTTACCGCTCCAGCGCTGGGTCACGCCGCGGCGGGCGTGCACCTGCCCGGCCCGCCCTGGCTGCACCAGGGGGCGCGGCAGGTTGAAGCCCGAGCGCGAGTCACTGCCACAGGCGGGGTCCCGCGCGAGCCCGGGGGGACTCGGCTCGTCCGGGGGCAGCCCTTCCCTCCCCCCGCCTCGGGCCTGGGACCCGGTCCGCGCAGGGCGCTACCCGCCCGCCGAGCCTGCCCCCGGCCCCCAGCCAGGTCTGACACTCCTTCCTAGGCAGGCTCCCAGCCTGAAACCGAGACCCAGCCACCCAGGGGCTGAGGCCGGGACCCACTGGCCCCCTTCAGCAGGGGCTGAGGCGCTCCCAGAGCCCACCCAGATGGGTCCAGCCCGTGCCCCGCCCCTCCTCAGCCCGTGCCGCAGGGCTCCTCCCCCATGCCCTCCAGGAGGGGTGGCCAGCGCTGGGTTCCCTTTTCCATCTTCCCTAGGGGCTGAGACCTTCTTCCATCTCCCTGCCCTTGCCCTCCGACAGAGACCACCCAACCTAGGCTGACCATACGTACCGTTTTAAACGGGACAGTACCGTTTTTTTCATATTTCCCGACCGTCCCGTCGTTTTAATATAAATGTCAATTTTGTCCCGTTTTTAATAAACTATATATAGTTTTTATTTTTTTGTAAAAAACTGAACGCTGGCTTGTTGCGGCTGCCCCTCGTCTCCCCGCCGAGCTGCTGAGCGGGGAGACGAGGGGCGGCTTGTTGCGGCTTGTTGCGGCTGCCCCTTGTCTCCCTGTCCCGTTTTTGCCATCCCAATGTCCCGTTTTTGTCTCAAGGAAATATGGTCAGCCTAACCCAACCCCATGTTACAGGCTTTCCCCCAGACAGTTCATCCCTCTCTCCAGGCTGTGCCTCCCTCCATCCCCTGGTCTACATTACACACAGTAATTACATCACAAAGTTTTGTCACCCAGGCCAAGGTCTCTGATGGTGCCTCCAGCGGTGAGCGGCCGTCAGAAACCAAACAAGCCAATCCCATGTTCTGCCCCCCAGGGGAAGAAGGTGTTCTAGGGCACAGGATTCTGTCTGATCAGGTCACAGAAGGTCCTATCCCACAGGGCCAAAACATGCCTTGCATAGAGATCCACCCTTCTCTCTGAATGTGCCTGACATCACAACAACCTTTCCTCCAAGAGTTTGCAGGTACCCCATTGTCTCAATAGTCCATGTCCAGGTTTCTGTCTAGTCACAAGGCTCCATTTCCAGATCTCAGTATTTTCTGCACACTCAGGCTTCCATTTTTTGGTTTGATTTGACTTCACCAGTCAGTATGTTCAACTCATTTGCATTCCTGGGTCTCTAAGTGCCAGTCACTTGCAAGGCTCCAATCTTGTGTCTTGGCTTGTGCTACACATAATATTCTATTTCCAGGTCTTGACCAGGTTGTCATTTCTGGGTCTCAGCATATTGTTCACTTCCAGATTTCCAGGTCTTGACCCAGCCCACACATTCCAGGGTTCTAGTTCCAGTACCTGGTCTGTTCTGTGCATGAGCTGTTCCCAACTCTCATTGCATGGTGACAGTGTTGCATGCCGAGGTCTCTGAATCCATCACCTACTTCCAAAGTTCTTTTCCTCAGTCTTGACCGAACTGACCTGCTCACAGCATACCATTCCTAGCTCTTATTATGTGCCACTACCACAATTCAAATTAGAGTGAAAAAGTGGGTCTCAGAACAGGTTGCTTTTTTGCAGTCCCATTCCTGGGCCCTTGTGCATAGGATGTATAGGGTTCCATTGGTAGTTTTGGCATACTTGCCCTGCTCATAAGGTTCTATTCTCAGATTTCACATGTGGAGTTCCTTTACTGAGTCTCCAATGGATCGTCCATGTTTGGGATTTAATTCTTGAGTTTCTGAACATGCTGTCTAGTCAGAATTCTATTCCCAGGTCTCTATACATGCATTGCAGTCATGAGGTTCTAGTAAGGGGTTGCTGTATTTACAATGCATAGCTTTTAATTCCTTTTGTCTTGGTACTACATGCTTATCACAAATTTCTGTTACATGATCTCAGCCTGTGCTGTATAGTTACACAACATACTGTACCATTCTCAGACCTTCAAACATTTTGCCCACTCAGCTGCCATCATGGATTTCTGCTTTTTTTATGGCTAGGGTTCCATTTTTAGAGCTCAACATAAAAGTCATCAAATGGTGCTATTACACCTAGTCTTACAAGTTGCTTTTCTCAGGGTGTGAGCAACATATAGTCTTTGAAGAAATGCCATATTTTGTTAGTTGTGGGGAGCAGGTTATTTCTAGAAACTGCTGTAAACAGCAAGAGAGTTTGCTCTCCACCTTAATCTCTCTATCTAGTCAACACTGGAAGTAGAGTTGCTTTCTGGGAATTGCCTGTGTGGCACTTCTGACCACCTCTGTTGAAGGACTGGTGTATATAGTGTAAGTAAAACAAGTTACACTAAGAAAATACCCAGACTCCGTATCACTGATTTCTCTTCTGTCAACAAACTGAACGCTCTAAGGTCTTGACATTATTACAACCACATGGCGGAGGGGTGACAACATGTTGCACAGTCATTCTACCTGATGTCTCTGAGCATTCCTTCCACTTGCAAGTTCCATTCCCCAGCTTTGACCCACCATGCTCATTCATAGGGTTTCATTCCAGAGAGCCTTTGTCAATTCTGCCAGTTTCTGTGTGGATTACACAGTTTATGCATTTTCCAAGAGCATAATATTTTCACTAAAATCAATGAGTTGTTATGGCTGATGAAAAAGAATTGGCAGGTTTGACATTTTGGAAAAATAAATACAGAAGCACTTTTAGCTTGTGAAGTTGCATGTTCTACTTAAAACATAACATATAGTCCCTCTCTGTTCTGCTCCTATCAAAACCAAATGCTGTCGCGTTCATGAGATTGCTTCAACCCATTTAAATATGACATTTTTCTACTGACGTTTATGGGAGCCTTTGCCACTCTGGTAAAAGAAAAGTGAAACATTTGATAAATTATTTCATTTTCTATTTTCTAATGGTACCTCTAACTATGGAGTATCACATGTTGTTACACATGCCATTTGCCCTTGAAACTGTGAATAAGAAACTGCCCGGTTTTCTAGAGACTCCTATGGACTGAATTTCCCAGGCGCCTGGCCTAGGTAAAGTTTCTTTCAGGACACCATCCACCTTCCGGGGGTTTGTTTCTACCACCAACCATGGCTACCTTCATGTCCCTCTCCCAGTGGCTACTCAAGCCTTCATCAAAGTTTCCTCCATTTCCCCAGTGGTTTCATGCTGCAACCATTCAGGTGCTTCCTATGTCCCCATAGCCTCATGCTGCCTGATATTTCATGTTCATACACGTCTCCTCTCAGTCTTCCCATCCTCATTATATCCGTATTTCTTCCCTTTCAGCATCCTCCACAACCCTGAACTTGCCTGTCCCTTACTGCCCCCTGTGATAGTTCTCAGGGCATCCAGGGCTGTGAATTACCTTGCTACATCTTGCCTCTAGTGTGCAGGAGTCTTGCCTATGCCTGGTTGGATGTCAGTTCCCTAACACCAGCAGCCTCTCAAGCACTCCTCTGGGCTATACCAGCCTTGTCTTTGCCTTGCAGGTTAACAATAGGGGCATCACAGTCCCCGAGTCCCTTTGAATCATTCCTCTGTGATATCCAGCCCCTGACATTGACTATTCATAGAAATCTCAGATCCTTTGCCCCAAAGGAGCAGTGTGCCCAAGTTTACTATTTTTACCTTAAACCACCACTCTTGTATAACACACAGCACTTGTGAGCACTTATAATAAAACAAAAGTAGATTTATTTAAGAAATATTGAAGAGTTAACTAGAAACAAGAGGTAGTGTCAGAAACAAATGGTTACTATACAAAATAAATAATAAAATGCAAACTTATGTCTACAGTTATTGATAGTTACCTTTTCTATTTAAAGTGCAGTCTGTTGCTGAGCTGGCTGGCTTCACAGAAACCAGGATCCAATTTTTCATGAGAATGTCTCTACTTCCCAAGATGTCTCTTCAGTCAAAGAATCTGTTATACTGAAACCATGTTTTGTCTTTATTCATAGACAGGGCAAACCTCTGTCTGTTGTAATGTTCCTTTTTTACCTCCAAGTGGGTTTGATTGTTTGCAGTTGTCTCTGGTGGTTTTCTATTGATGGTCTTGGGGAGCAGCATGGCTAGACAATTTAGTCTTGCATTACATCACTTGCTAAACAGGTAGGGGTTACAATTCCCTCCTGTGTGAATGGTACATCACCAAGACATATTGTCCACTGGTGACTAACTTTTAGTCCAAGACTTTAAAGCATACTTTCAATATAGTTACATTATTCCTTAAATATTACCTGTACATGCATCTCACTATGATTATGAATCTTGATAAGTTACAAACTTTCTGTGGATACCTCAGATGCTACTCTTTATAAATATCCTGCGAGGTTTGTGTTTGGTGTAATGAGTTTGTCAGTTCTGAGGTGAGAGTTGTAAGGTGGTGGTTCTCAATGTGGTCCACTGCTTCTTCGGGGAAAGCCCCAGGCGCACCGGGCAGGTTTGTTGCATCTGCAGGTTCAGCCGGTCGCAGCTCCCACTGGCCATGGTTCACTGCTCCAGGCCAATGGGGGCTGTGGGACGCGGTGCAGGCCGGGGGATATGCTGTCCGACATGTCCTGCAGCCCCCATTGGCCTGGAACAGCGAACTGCGGCCAGTGGGAGCCACGACTGGCTGAACGTGTGGACGCAGCCGGTCAACAAATCGGCACGTCAGGGGCTTTCCCTGAACAAGCAGTGGACCACAGTTGAGAACCACCACCATAAGGGAAATGGGGTGGGGGACTAGAAGCCAGTTGGCTGAGGGTGGGGAATGCTGAGCTCACTGAGATTAGAGGAGGGGTGGGGGGACACTGGGACTGACTGAAGAAGGAATCTTGACTAGATCCTGGGAAGGAATGGAGGCAAAGGGGAGGAAAAAAGTTCTGACAAGGAGCTAGGTTGCAGAGGAAGAACTGGCACTGGCTAGGAAAAGAGACGAACTTGGCATGAGCAATCTCTAGGCTGGTAACTACAACAAATTTGCAGAACCTGTGTGTGTGTGAATGAATGTGAAACTGACTGAAATGTTATAGCTATAACCGACTGCTTACTATGATTCTTTTTGTATTCACAGTAAATGTGACATTTTGTCTTATCCCCTTTAATAAGATCCTGCTGGTTTTTATTTTATTGGTATAACACAGGCAACAGAAGTCAGGGTTTGTCAGCCAAATTATGGACTTGCATGACCCCAGAGAAGAGGGGAATAGTACCATTATGAATGTGCTCGGGGAGGGGGGCATTGGGCTCATTGTGTATGGTTTCCATGCTTGGGGGTTGATTGCCATACAATGTATTTATGAATGATGTGACCACTTATCAATTGGGGGAGGGGAGGCGTGGCTTGATTCACAGTATGGATTGATGTAAGGAAGTGATTGAAGTATGGATTGATGTACACAACTGTGTTTGCATACTAATTTCTAATTGTCCCTGATCATGTATTTACCTTTAATGATTTGAAATGCATATTGTATGATGTGATGCAGTGATAGCAATAAACTTTCTTGATACAATAAAAAGCTTTATTTACAAACATGTATTAGAAAAGTACACCATTCACCCATTGCCAGGCAGGCCAGCCATTACCACACCAACACACCAGTAGCAGCCAAATCATAACAAAACAACCACACACAAAACAAAGTGCATGAACAAGTGTAAACAGTGAAACCATGTACAAGACAGAACCCCCCTACTGTTGTATGTCCCCTGCCCCCCCGTTCTCCTTTCCCTATTTACTGTGCAGTTGGTACCAGTGAAGGGGATTGAGGCATCCACAGGGGAGGGGGTCAATATGGAAATTTCTCTGAGGCAAAGTTGCCCTGCCTTGTTGCTCAAGGGGCCCGACTGCATAGGCCACCCAGCCACTGAGTTTTCCAAGCTGTCTCTAGACTGCATCATGACAAGGGACTCAGGCTTTGGTGCAGCAGGAGCCAGTACTCTTGCAGCCATTATTGATATCAGCCACTCAATCAGTTCTCTCTGCTGAGCTCTGTTCTCCTCCCTTAGCCTCCATTCCTGTTCCAGGAACTGCAAAGCAAGTGAAACCCTGTCCTCAAGCTGTGCAGCCTAAATCTTGCCTCTTGTCATACCTTTCCTCTAGCCGCAATCCCTCTGTCTTTGGTACTGGACCTGCTTGTTGGCCTTGTCCAGAACTTCAACCATCTGTTCATCATGGAAACACTTGCTCATGGAACTGCCTGTGAAGGTATGTTGAGCCAGGCTTGTGCTGCAGTGTGGGCGAGCTGTGGAGGTATTGCAGCCAATAGAGGTTGTGCAGCCTGGAACAGGACAAGACACAGAGGGTTATTGTCTCAAATAGCTCAGTGCAGGAGCACAGAAAAAATTATTGTGGCAATTCAAGGAGATAAAATGTTTCTTTTCCTACCTGAACTTCAATATAGTGTGAGAAGGAGGCTTCAGACCACAGACACTCCCTGGATAAAGTCTGGTTAATCACAGCAAAGGAAGTGCAGAGACAATGGTAAGTTAAAAATTCAAAGTTGTTTTTCCCCCCTAAAAATTTCAGAACTATTTGGGTTTGGGTGTGTGTGTGGCATCAGTGGTGATGCTATAAAAGCTTTTTGTATCATTTCAGACCTTCCATATTTCAGAGGACATATCAGTCCTTGTGATGCCCGACTGGCAAAGGAGATGTTGTTCCAAGTTGCTGGTGGGAAATTTTCCAGTTTATGCAATCAAAGTATTCAAATCAAAGTGACCAAAACAGCACATCTGGCTGGTCAGCTATCAAGGTGGTTCTGGAAAATACTCCCTTCCCCGCAATGTGACTATCTATCTGGAGTTGCTGTTCCAGGAAAAGTTTGCAACTATCAGGACCTAAGACTGCACATGGGTCAGAATCCATGAGGGGAATCAACAAGATGCTGTGTTCGCTTCCACATGGCTCACTCTGTTATGATTGCATGAAAACACACACAACTCCACAGCCTTCCCCTAATCCCCATTCTCCACCACCACATATCTGGACAAAATTTCAAACTGCATGGGCTACCTGTAACTGAAATGGACTAAACTGTAAATGGAGAACATTTCCAGCTCCTCCCACCACAGTTCCAGGTGGCTCATAACACAGTTGAGTGGTTGCAGAGCAGCGTACTCACAGGTATGGCAGTGTAAAGTTGTTATTTTAAAGAAACAGGAATGGCCCAAGCAAAAATCTGTGTCTTCTCAAACAAAAAAAAATCACTTTCAAGGCATTTTTACTGTTTATATTTCCCAATTGCCATTTTGAACTCCATGTGGTGGGGGATGAGGAGCGAGGAGCCAAGCTGCTGGCCTACAATCCACCATTAGCTGATTCAGGCTGCTAGCTGGGGCAGCTAGTAACTTTTGCATTGGTTCATAGAGCAGAAATCCCTCATTACTGTGTTGTTAAACATATGGAGCCAGAAATGTACTGGACTCAGGGGCAGCTTCTGTCCCATCTGTGATGGCTGCAGGCTCTGCAGTGGGCTGTTCCTCAGGGGGACATCAAACAGCTCCTCTGAATATGGCCCCAGGATGTGCTGCTGCTGCTCCTGTTCCAAAGCCTGCTCTGGGGCCTGTTTCAGGAACAGAGTGACTTTACTGTCCTCACTCGGTGCCTGTGCTGGATTCTGAGGACAGCAGGGCGCCATCCTAGCTGACCAGAGCATCATGCACCACTGTTGGCTCTGTGCTGGGTGCAGTGCCCAATATCCAGTCAAACTTCTCAGAAAACAGGCATGATATTGGCAGTTGCTGAGGTGTGGTTCTGGTCCCTGGTCTTCCTGTACTCACTCTTAATCCGCTAAATGTGCTCCCTGCACTGATCACCAGCCTGGTAAATTTGCAAAGCTACCAGCTTCTTTATTTGCTGGTATGCATGGTCATTCCTGGTCCTCTTACTGAAGTCCACTGTTTTGCTGACCTTGCACAAGAGGTTCACCATAATCTGGCTGTGCTCCTATGACCATGAGGCAGCACACTTTGTGAAAGGCTTGTTCTGGTCAGTCTCCATTGCAAACACGGAAGGCTCTCGGATGGGGTGTTTGGGGTGTTCAGAAGACAATGGATAGTTTAAACATTGACGCACACAGCTGCTGCACTGCAACATGAGGAGCTGCTTTAATCTTGGCATAGAGAGGACAAAGGAAGTTGGCTCATGGAATTGTGGGACTCTTTTTGATGAACTCCCAGGACCCAAGTCAGGGGGCAGGGGAAAGTGTTGCATCTACACTGTCAAGTAATGGGTTTCAAACCCAGCTTGACTTGGGTTCAAACCCTCCAGCCTCACAAGGTCCTAGGTCTGAGCCCAAGTGTGTAGACAGAAGGGGGGTTTGGGCTCAAGCCTAAGTCTGAGCCCAGGCTTACATTGCACTGTAGACATGCCATAAGGGGACAGCACCCTCTGAGCCTATGAAAGCTGGATCCTCTTGGCCAGAAAGGAAAGAGTTGCTAGAAACTTGATGAAAGTCAGAAACTTGCTTAGACAAAGATTGTAACTTCCTAAAATTAAGTTTTAGTCACTAAAAAGTGAGTTTTGTTTTGTTTGCAACCAGACCTGTCTCATTGATTCTTGCTTCATATCACTTAAATCTCTGCACTTTATTATAAAATCTCGGTGCTGTGTATTGATCGTGGAGGGTGAATCCTCAGCTAACCTAACAGGTTGGTGTGTGTTCAGTCTCTTTGGAGACAGCAAACTTAATTAATTTTGTGGTGAGGCAAGGTTTGCACTGGCAGAGCCTTGAAGAGTTTGGTGGCAAGACAGACAGGCTGGAGTGACAAGGAGCTGACACAGCTTAGCAGCAACACCACTTACTCTTGCTGAGGCAGAGGGGTAACACTGTGGCTCACAATTCTGGGTGTCCTGAGCACAATGCCACACTACATCTTCCTTTTTATTTTATTTTCTTACTGGGTGTGTGTATGTGTGTGTGGGGGGGGAGTGTTAGGAAAAGGAAGAGGTTTTTTAAAAAAGTTAGCGTGGAACAGCTCTCTCAAAAATATGCATTACTGTATTCTGTGGCCTTGAAATTATAATACAGTATAGACTTTTAATATAACATTTTCAAGACATTTTAATATAACATTTTCCATTCTGCCTCCAAATGTCAGGCAGAAGTTCATTTTATTGATTGAAATGTGCTACGATGCAACCCTTTTATTACAGGTTTCAGTGTAGTAGCCGTGTTAGTCTGTGTCAGCAAAACGAAAATAAGAAAGAAAAACTTGTAGCACCTTAGAGACTAACAAATTTTATTACAGGGAGACTGAAAGCATGATGCCAGCACCAGAATGGCCCACTGCTCCAAACATTCACTAGTCAGTATTTACCCCCTTTGCAAGATTACATTTATTTCCAAGCCTCTGGCTACTGGTGCCTGCTTTTAAATTGGTGATCATTTCTGTCATGGGCCAGCGCCACAGACATGCTCTTTTCAGTGGAATCTGAGGAGATGCCTGCTGTTTAAACTGCAGCAGAAACTGGGTGAGC
Organism: Chelydra serpentina; assembly: GCA_037349315.1. Classification (NCBI taxonomy): domain Eukaryota; kingdom Metazoa; phylum Chordata; order Testudines; family Chelydridae; genus Chelydra; species Chelydra serpentina. The sequence continues at coordinate 56,702,981 of JBAIAC010000010.1, forward strand.
GGGTGTCAGAGAGATTTGCCATGGTGACAGTTGATGATCAGAGAAAGATCAAATCAAAAAGGAATTCTTATCTCCATTAAATCTGTGCAGATTCTACCCACAAGCATGGGCAGTTTTGGTATGCAGCCTAGCTCATCGTTTTTTTATGCTATAGCTATTTGTAGAATTTAATGACATACATTTCCTTGGTGTGTGCATCTAATTAATGTGTGTGTGTATGTCTGTTTAAACCTGGCAGGGTCTAAGGACTATATTTGGATGTTTTCTGCCAATGAGAGTGAAACAATTACTGCAAATGTTAGCTTTAAGTTGTGATATCTTCCTAAAAACAATGATCAGTGGCAGACCAGACATGTTGCATAAGCAGCTGAGACTGGAATGAGTGTGATGGGGAGTCGGCCCCACACTGGCAGAGACGGGGTTAAAAGCAACCTAGGGAAGCTGTGCAGCCAATAGAGAGGGGCTGTGAGGAACAGCCAATCAGGGCCCAGCAAGCCCATATAAAAGGAGCTGCAAGATCCAGGCAGTCAGTCAATGCTTGCAGCTCAAGGAGCAAAGATTGTGTCTCTAGCAGGCTGAGGGACCTGCAGCACCTTGGAGAGAGCAACTGCTGGCAGGGACTGGAGAACAAGAGGAGCTCCTGGCTGACTGCTGGGACTGGGTAGTTGCAGGAAGGGTGAAGAAGGTGCTAGGGCCATGGGGAGGTGGCTCAGGGAGACATAGCAGCAGTGAGAGGAATTTGAGGTGCAGCAGGTGGCTGTGATCCACAGGGTCCCTGAGCAGGGACCTGGAGTAGTGGGTGGCCCCAGGTCCCCCACCACTTGCCACTGGGGAATTGGCTACAGAAAGACTTTAAGTGGTAGGTGTAGAGGTCAGAGATAGTTATATAAGAAATGAAAAGTAAAATTACAGTCTAAATCCTGAACTTCATCAGACGAAGCAAGATTTGAATCAAGCAATTTTTGCTCACCCTATTGGATGTTGCAGGAAGGTTACAGTTCTTAATACACAGGCAGAATTTTCTTCTCAGCCTGGGACCAGTCTGCTCAGTTCAAAGTCTTTGTCTTCCCAGCATCCTTGCTTCCTTCAGCGTAGGTGGAGGGAGGCGAGAGGTGATCTCATGATGCCACTGTCCCTTATTTTATACTTTCAGTTCATGTCCCAGGAAAGATACTGGCCCAGACATCTCTTGGTAGTCCTTGCTGAGTAACAGAGTTGAGCAATCTCCACAGTGTGTTGCTTGCACAACTGGCTCTTATTGAATTGTAAATTTGTTGTTTACAATTCCCTTACTGGTCAATGGTCATTTAACACCTGCTTGGGTGTGGGTCACCTCCTCTGTTGCCACTGGAGAGCCAGCAGTGGGCGTCTCCCAGACTCTCAACATATTTCAATAACAACCATATAGCAAAATATTATAACTTCATAAACATTAATGATGTACATATTTTGACAGAACAATGAGTTTCAGCAGATCATGGCCTTCCTTGTGGTACCTTACAAGGCATGCTTTGTATGAAATATCACAACCATATACAAGTGATGAATAGGGGGGTTCCAGGGTGCTACTTTGAGGTACAGTGCATCACAGACTGAAAGAGTTGTTTCACCACATTTGCTGGTTTTTATGCCTAGGAAAGGAAACGCAATCCCTGCTACAGCTGGCCAGGCTACTGTGAACATTTGTCTTTCATGGTGGCTTGTTTCTGCCAGGAAACTAATAGGAGCAGTGCTGCTCAGCCTCAGTGCCCCTCATTTTGTCATCGCTCAGTCATGGAACGACTTGCACTTGTCTCCTAGAACTTCGCTCTTGCAGAGAGTTCAAAGCCCTCTTGGCCCACAGTCCTGCAGAGACCTCTGTGCAGGGTGATCCCTGTGTCTGTGCAGAGCCATGTTTAAGTCAGTGGGACTCTGCACAGGGGTCCAGCTGTGCAGAGTTCATTGCAGGATTGTGGGCTTGGATGTCAATTTGGTGCTGGGCATAGCTGTCAAGTTGTGTTCCGCTTCATGTGGGACATTTTCTACAAATTACATAATGATGTAATTTGCGTATAACCATAAATGAGTTATGGTCAACACACCTCGCCCTAAGCAGTGGCAAGGGTAGGGCATGGAGCCACACAAAACTAGGCGTCTGTGGCTGGGGTAGGTGCTTCAGTGTCTGAGTGGGTACTGGGTGGGTCTCCACTGTGGCTGTTGCTGTTATCTGGGATTAGAGGGCTAGTGGGAGGTATGGAGCCCTGGGATGCAGGGAACTCCTGGGGAGTAGGTGGGTGCTGGGGGGGTGGGAGGGAGGCAGTGAGTGCAGGAGCTGCTGGAGGCCAGGAGGCTCCTCAGAGTAGAGGATTCTGGGGGTCACAGTCTCCTCGTGGGGAGGGGAGAAAAGGAGGGAGCAGAAGGAGATGCTAGTGCTCCTTGAGGGGTGGATTCCTGGGAGTAAAAGGTGCTGGTTGGGTACCTAGGAGTAGCCTGCTTTAGCTGGCTGCAGAGTGGAGGGAGTTTAGGGCAAGTAGTATACCCTTCACTGTTCCCCTTATGCTGCTGTCCCTGCCTTTGCCACCTTCTCCTCTGGTTGCCACCTTCTTCCAGCTGCTATTTTGGGCCTGATCTAGGAAGTTGAGCAGAGAGAGGAGGTGCTTGGCTGCTTGCTCAGCCCGTGCTTCAGTGGCCAGTAGCAGCCAAACACCTGCAGCCCTCCTGTATCACAGCTGGATGTGTGACATCTCAGCTGAGCTGTAGAAGTATGTGTCAGGACTGCCAGATGCATGACTCTTAGAAGACCTGATTAGAGTTATGAAAAATGAGCCAACGCAGGTTTTTAACTGGCTCTAGCCCCCTCCATCTGGCAAAACTGTTATAACTTGATTGGGTCACAAACAAATTTAGCCACAAGTGGTCATTTATAGACAGGGCCTGATTTCACAGTACAGGCCAGACTCCTTTATGCAGGCAGCTCCATAAGAAGTCAAAAAGACTGCAAGACTTAATGCTTTTGTCCTTGCACTTACTAACTGAGTTGTTTTCCTCACAACTGTTGCAGTCTGAATTTGAATAAACAGGATGGTAGGAGACTATTTCAGTATTTAAAGACAAGATTACATTGCTCAGAGTGGAGGGAAGTACAAAACTTTGAGACCGTCTACATGATACTTATCAAAACCTGCATCTATTTAAGTTTGGCTTATTGGAGGTTAGCTTAAATCTGTTCATAATCAATTTAAACTAAACCAGACAGCACCTGTTTAACTAAATTGGTTTAAGTTGACCAGTGTGACATTCTTACATTGAGAAGCCCTTAATTAAATCACTGCAGCTTTATCTGTAGACAAGCCTCTCCTTTGGGCTGTGGACTCAAGTGAGTATTGAGAACTTTTAGGATCTTTGGCACAGACCTGTGATAACTGACTATATGTAAGGTTAAGATTTTTGTCATGGTTTTTTTTAGTAAAAGTCACAGACAGGTCACAGGCAATATACAAAAATCATGGCAGACAGGACCTGTCCATGAATTTTACTAAAAATAATGCGGGGAGAGAGGGCTGGGGGGGATGGGAAAGAAAGAGAGCTGGAGCCCCATCGGGGGGGAAGGACTGATAGCCCCAAACCCACCGCCATGGGGGAGGTGCACAGCCCCAGCTTCAGCCCTGTCCAAAGCCATTGGGTGGGGTTGTGACGGAATGGGACTGTTCTTAATGTTTCCTCTGAATGTGGCACAGAGACAGTCTGGCCTCCCTGCCCCCTCAAGATGGACCTGATGGAGGGGAACTGTTTCCTGTACCTACAAGCTCTGTTTTAGACCATGTTCCTGTCGTCTAATAAACCTTCTGTTTTACTGGCTGCCTGAGAGTCACAGTGAATCATCAGGAAGTGAGGGTGCAGGATCCGGACTCCTCCACACTCCGTGACAGGGAGGGGGCACACAGCAGCGGATCCAGCTCTGGCTACCGCCAAAGCCGCGGAGGTGTGCACAGCCCCAGCTCCGGCACTGGTCGAAGCCATGGAGGTGCATAGCCCAGGCTCTGGCCGCAGCCATGGGAGTTGGAAGCGGGGGCCGCAGACCTGGCTCGGCCCTGGCCAAATCCATAGGGCATAGCCCTGGCGCCAGCCCCAGCTGAAGCTGCAGGGGGCTCGCAGCTGAAGCCAAAATCACGGAGGTCCGGTAAAGTCATGGAATCTGTGACTAAATTGTATCCTTAACTATATCCAATAGAATTATGTACCCATGCTACTAGTGGTTTTTGTTAATTGGGTATATTGCATATCATTGATTGAGTATTGCACTATGTTGCATATTGCTCATTTTAAAGATTTATCTTTTTGGACATTATCTTGAGTCTTGGAGGCTGGTTCTGTAAGTTGCCAAGCCCTCTCAGTGCCCATTAATTTCAATGGGAGTTGAACATACCCAGAAATTACTAGGCACTTTTCAGCACTTTACAGGATAAAGCTTATATAATGTCAAAGGTTTATGTTAGGAAGATCTGCTCTGAATGAAATGGTCACTACTGATTGATATCAACATAATGAACCCAGTCCAAATTCTGTTGAAATCAGGGGAATAAGGGTTGGGAATGCAAGTTTTTTGGCTGTATACCTTGAAACACATTAAAAAGATGATTTTGTTTGCAGTTAGATACAATTACTGTAGATGCAAAATACAGCTGTGCATTATAAATCATCCTGTCAGAAAGTTATCTTTAACTAGAAGAAAAAGCCTACCCTATAATTGTGTCTAACTCGTGTATTGTTAACAAATGACAAGTAAATACCTGCATGCAGTGTTGTAGCCATGACAGTCCCAGGATATTAGAGACAAAGTGGGTGAGGTAATTTTTTTTAAATTTGGACCAACTTCTGTTGTTGAATAACAAACATTCAAGCTTACAGAGCTCTTTTTGAGGTCTAAGAAATGTTCTCAGGGTGTCACAGCTAAATACAAGATGGAACATTGCTTAGCATAAGTAGTTAACACATTTTTCAAAGGACCATTCAAGGTGAAGTGGTCTTTTGACAGTGGTATGCAGGTTTACTTTGATTATAAGTACTGTGAGGTCAGATATAGCATGATTGTTTTCTGAAAGTGTTCACCCATAGGTGATATGGTGTTTTTGTCTTTTATCATTATGCTGTGAGAATTCTTTTGAGAGCATAGTGATTGTTTTGTTGCACCCACATGGTAGTTATTGGGCCATTTAGTGTATTGGATGAGGTACACCACATGTGTACACCAATGAATCTCGATAGATGTGTTGTGACAGGGTATTAATCATTTTAGCAGTGGAGATACGTTTAAGCAGTGGAGATACGTTTATAGGTTTGCTTCTGTTCTGGCAGGATCTGGTGCTGCTTTGAGTTGGTGTGTCCTGGTCTGTGGGGAACTTGCTTCTAATGATGAGCTTGGAGAGATTGGATGGTTGTTTGAAGGCCAGATGAGAGGGTTCAGGAAAGATTTCTTTCAGGATGTGGTCCCCATCGAATATGGGTTGAAGTTGTTTGATACTCCATATGGGTTCCAGTGTGGGGTGATAGGTGACAGCTAGTGATGTGCGATGGGATGGGGCTTTATTTCTGTTTTGAAGCAGGTTCTTGGTGTATTCGGGTGACCCATTCCATGCTGGGATCTACTTCTCTGGAGTGTCCTTGTTTGTTGAAGGTGGTTTAAAGTGTTTTAAGGTGTATATCCCAGACTTTCTCCTCTGAGTATATTCTGTGTGCGTGGCTATAAACGCATCAAGAAATCTGTTGGGTGGTTTTTGGATCTGTGAATGTAGATGTGATTAGCCATGGGTTTCTTGTTTTTTAATTGTTGGGTAGGGTTCCATTGTTGAAGCCGATCATGGTGTCCAGGAAGCTGACACTAATATGGGAATGTTCGAAAGCAGGGATCGGCAACCTTTGGCACGCGGCCCATCGGGGAAAGCTGCTGGTGGGCCGGGACGGTTTGTTTACCTGCAGCGTCTGCAGGTTCGGCCGATCGCAGCTCCCGCTGGCTGCAGTTCACCGTTCCAGGCCAATGGGGGTTGCGGGAAGCGGCGCGGGCTGAGGGATATCCTGGCCACCACTTCCCGCAGCCCCCATTGGCCTGGAACAGCAAACCGCGGCCAGTGGTAGTTGCCATCGGCCAAACCTGTGGACGCTGCAGGTAAACAAACCGTCCTGGTCCACCAGCAGCTTTCCCTGGTGGGCCGCATGCCAAAGGTTGCCGATTCCTGTTCTAGAGAGTTTATTGGATGGGGAGTGGCTGTTGAAATTGCAGTGGAAATCTATGAGGGAGTTATAAATGCCTTTCATTTGTGAGTGTCTTTTGTTTTCATTGTTGAATATATCGTTTTGGATGTGATTTTTCTTAAGTAGCATATTACTAATAACTCTGTATAATATTGTAACAGAATTACTGGTCTGGGCAAGGGTTTCTTGGCATGCACACACGCTCCCACTCACCAAAGGGAGTAAACTCCTGGCTCAGGAAATTAAGGGGTGTTTCTGTTTTTCCAGACTCTCGGGGTATGTCTACATTACAGTTGCTATAGCAGCACAGCTACGGCGCTGCAGTGGTAGCATAGACACTTCCTATATTGATGGAAGGGGGTTTCTGTTGGTGTAGTTCAGGGGTAGGCAACCTATGGCATGCGTGCTGAAGGCAGCACACGAGCTGATTTTCAGTGGCACTCACGCTGCCCGGGTCCTGGCCACCGGTCTGGGGGGCTCTGCATTTTAATTTAATTTAAAATAAAGCTCCTTAAACATTTAAAAAACCTTATTTACTTTACATACAACAATAGTTTAGTTATATACTATAGACTTATAGAAAGAGACCTTCTAAAAACTTTAAAACGTATTATTGGCACGCGAAACCTTAAATTAGAGTGAATAAATGAAGACTCGGCACACCCCTTCTGAAAGGTTGCCGACCCCTGAGTAGTTAGTCCACCTCTCTGAGTGGTGATAGTTTGGTGGGGGGAAGAATTATGCCATCGACCTAGCTGTGTCTACATCAGAGATTAGGTTTATTTAACTACACTGCACAGGGTGCACAATTTTTCACAGGCCTGAGCAACATAGCTGGCTCAATCTAGTTAAGTGTAGACCAGGGCTCGGAGGGAAATTGTGACTGTAATAACAGCGTGTAGTAAACTGACTACATACTCTTCCAGCAATACATTTGGTTTAATAAACCTGTGTGTGCTTACTAACAGATTGAGTGTAAGGTCACATGAAAACAGTATGATACTTTGCACTTGAGTAGCACTTGTTATTCAAAGGGCTTATTAGCCTCCCATGACTCCTGTGTGTGGTAGGTAAGTGTTATTCATTTGTATATTTGACACAAACTAAGACCCAGAGAAGTCAAAGGTGTCATAAAGAGTTTTCCTTCCTTTTAGTCTGGTTAGGTGCTCTTGTCTCCAGGAAATTTATTGAAATATCAAAGGTTTCTGCTGTGAAGATGCTGCTTAGAGAGCAGAGAAGGCTGTCATTGGCTCTTCTCCTTTGGCAGAGGGAAGACAACAGTAGCTTTTCCATGAAGGGGTTTTGGCGAGCAGGGGGAGATGCTGCAGCATAAGCACAGCCTTTCAGATAAGACCTTTCTTGTCCTCTCAGTTGAAGGAGATCTGCTACAGAAAAGTAGTTTGCGGACAGGGGTCGCTAACAGAGAGTTTTGAGAGGGAGTTTGGAAGGGGAGTGGGAACTTTTAAAACTTTTAAACTAAACTATAATCAAAACTTCTTGATTTAAATAAAAACCCTATCATTAACCTAGGTAATTGTAGGAGAGAATGCAGGCAGAAGCCCAGCAGCAGAGTGGGGGCTATCCTGTTTATTGCACTCAGTGTAGCATGTATGATTACCTGTCCTGTGGGCGGGTGGCGTATGTGTGCATTCGGTGCAAGGAGTTCCTGGCCCTCCAAAGCCCGTATGCGGTCTCTGAGGCCAGGGTGGTGGAACTGGAGGAGCTAAGGGAGGCAGAGAGGTATGTCGATGAGGCTTTCCAGGACACTGTAGATTTGTCCCACCTTTGGTCAGACAGTCCCTGCGCTGTTAAGGAGGATGAAAGGCTCAGGAAAGGAGAGCAGTCAATGGGAGCAGAGGGAAACCTTCCCATAGTTGGGACCCTCCTTCCAGATGATGTTGGGGTATCTTCTCGCACTGAGGTTACCTCTCTGGGGGAGGGAACTCTAGTCATTAGGAAAAGGCAGATGTTAGTAATGGGAGATTTGATCATTAGAAAGATAGATAGCTGGGTTTCTGATGACCAGGAGAACTGTATGGTGACTTGCCTGCCTGGCGCGAAGGTTGTGGATCTCTCGAGGCATCTAGATAGATTTATGTGTAGTGCTGGGGAGGAGCCAGTGGTCGTGGTACATGTAGGTACCAATTACATAGGGAAGGGTAGGAGAGATGTCCTAGAGGCCAAATTTAGGCTGCTGTGAAAGAGACTGAAATCCAGGAGCTCTATTTTGGCATTCTCAGAAATGCTTCCAGTTCCACGTGTGGGGCCAGGTAGGCAGGCAGAGCTTCAGAGTCTCAATGCGTGGATGAGACGATGGTGTAGGGAGGAGGGGTCTAGATTTATTAGGAACTGGGGAAACTTTTGGGATAGGGGGAGCCTGTAAAGGAAGGATGGGCTCCACCTAAACCAAAGTGGATCCAGACTGCTGGCACTTAACATTAAAAAGGTTGCAGAGCAGTTTTTAAACCAAGAAATGGGGGAAAGTCGATTGCTGCAGAGGAGCATATGGATCGGACAGAGACTTCTCTTAGGGTACGTCTATACTTACCCGTCGCGTCGGAGGAGTCCAATCGATCTTCTGGGTTCGATTTATCGCGTCTTGTCTAGACGCGATAAATCGAACCAGGACGTGCTCCCCCGTCGACGCCGGTAATCCTGCTCTGCGAACGGAGCAGGCGGAGTCGACGGGGGAGCCAGCGCACCGCGGTGTGGACCAGGGGTGAGTACTTTTAAGTTCAAAATAAGATACTTCGACTTCAGCTACGTTATTCACGTAGCTGAAGTTGCGTATCTTACTTCGAACTTCGGGGCTAGTGTAGACCAGCCCTTAGAGGAGAGTCTATTGCTAGAGATTCTCTAGGTTTTAGTCAGGAGGAGAGGATGGAAGAGGATAAAGGAGGGGCCAGATCAGACGAGAAACATTCACATAAAAAAAGAATCTGACACTTCAGAAAAGGGCAGACAAATAAACAGTGACAAGTTTTTAAAGTGCTTGTACACAAATACTAGACGTCTAAATAATAAAATGGGTGAACTAGAGTGCCTCGTGTTAAAGGAGGATATTGATATAATAGGCATCACAGAAACCTGGTGGAGTGAGGACAATCAATGGGACACAATTATTCCGGGGTACAAAATATATCGGAAGGACAGAACAGGTTGCGTGAGGGCGGGGGGGGGGGGGGGGGGAGGAAATGAAGTAAAAATCTTAAATGAATCCACATGTTCCATAGAATCTCTATGGATAATAATTTCTTGCTCTAATAAGAATATAACAGTAGGGATCTATTATCGACCACCTGACCAGGACAGTGATAGTGATGATGAAATGCTAAGGGAGATTAGAGAGTCTATCAAAATAAATAACTCAATAATAGTGGGGGATTTCAATTATCCCCATATTGACAGGGTACATGTCACCTCAGGATGAAATGCAGAGACAAAATTTCTCTATACTTTAAATGACTGCATCTTGGAATAGCTGGTACAGGAACCCACAAGGGGAGAGGCAATTCTCAATTTAGTCCTGCGTGGAGCGCAGGATCTGGTCCAAGAGGTAACTATAACAGGACTGCTTGGAAATAGTGACCATAATATAATAACACTTAACATTCCTGTGGTGGGAAGAACACCTCAGCAGCCTAACACTGTGGTATTTAATTTCAGAAAGGGGAACTATGCAAAAATGAGGAGGTTAGTTAAACAGAAATTAAAAGGTACAGTGACTACAGTGAAATCCCTACAAGATGCATGGACACTTTTTAAAGATGCCATTATAGAGGCCCAATTTAAATGTATACCCCAAATTAAAAAACACAGTCAAATAACTAAAAAAGAGCCGTGGCTTAACAACCATGTAAAAGAAGCAGTGAGAGATAAAAAGGCATCTTTTAAAAAGTGGAAGTCAAATCCTAGTGAGGTAAATAGAAAGGAGCATAAATACTGCCAAATTAAGTGTAAAAATTTAATAAGAAAAGCCAAAAAGGAGTTTGAAGAACAGCTAGCCAAAGAGTCAAAAGGTAATAACAAAATGTTTTTTAAGTACATCAGAAGCAGGAAGCCTGGTAAACAACCAGTCAGGGCCGGCTCCAGACACCAGCCTACCAAGCACGTGCTTGGGGCGGCACTCAAGGTTTTTTTTGTTTTTTTTTAATTTACAAAAAAAACCCAATCTTCCTCTGGCACCCCTGCCGGGGGAGCGGGGCCGCTGGCGTGCACGGTGCCACGCTCCCGCCGGCGCCCTGGCCAGGGGAGCGGGGCAGCAGGCGTGCTCCGCTTGCCGCCGGCGCCCCGGCCGGGGGAGCAGGGCGGCAGGCGTGCTTCACTCCCCGCCGGCGCCCCGGCCGGGGGAGCGGGGCGGCAGGCGTGCTCCGCTCCCTGCCGGCGCCCCGGCCAGGGCAGCGGGGCGGCAGGCGTGCTCCGCTCCCTGCCGGCGCCCCGGCCAGGGCAACAGGCGTGCTCCACTTCCCGACGACCGAGGCAGCGGGGCGGCATGCGTTCTGTGCTCCTCACCGGCAGGGGGAGCGGGGCGGCGGGCATGCCGCCCTCCCCCCCCTCCCCCCCGCGTTTTGGTGGGGCGGTGTTGGTGGGGGGGCGTTTTGGCCAGCGTTGGGGGGGGACGGCGCTTGTGGGTTGTTTTTTTTTTTTTGCTTGGGGCGGCCAAAAAGGTAGGGCCGGCCCGGCAACCAGTGGGGCCCCTGGACGATCAAGATACAAAAGGAGCACTTAAAGACAATAAAGTCATTGTGGAGAAACTAAATGAATTCTTTGGTTTAGTCTTCACGGCTGAGGATGTTAAGGAGATTCCCAACCCTGAGCCGTCCTTTGTAGGTGACAAATCTGAGGAATTGTCACAGATTGAAGTGTCATTAGAGAAGGTTTTGGAATTAATTGATAAACTTAACAGTAACAAGTCACCGGGACCAGATGGCATTCACCCAAGAGTTCTGAAAGAACTCAAATGTGAAATTGCGGAACTATTAACTATGGTTTGTAACCTGTCCTTTAAATCAGCTTCTGTACCCAATGACTGGAAGATAGCTAATGTAACGCCAATATTTTAAAAGGGCTCTAGAGGTGATCCTGGCAATTACAGACTAGTAAGTCTAACGTCCGTACCGGGAAAATTAGTTGAAACAATAGTAAAGAATAAAATTGTCAGATACATAGAAGAACATCAATTGTTGGGCAAAAGTCAACATGGTTTCTGTAAAGGGAAATCATGTCTTACTAATCTATTAGAGTTCTTTGAAGGGGTCAACAAACATGTGGACAAGGTGGATCCAAAGGACATAGTGTACTTAGATTTCCAGAAAGCCTCTGACAAAGGTCCCTCACCAAAGGCTCTTATGTAAATTAAGTTGTCATGGGCTAAGAGGGAAGATCCTTTCATGGACTGAGAACTGGTTAAAAGACAGGGAACAAAGGGTAGGAATAAATGGTAAATTTTCAGAATGGAGAGGGGGTAACTAGCGGTGTTCCCCAAGGGTCAGTCCTAGGACCAATCCTATTCAACTTATTCATAAATGATCTGGAGAAAGGAGTAAACAGTGAGGTGGCAAAGTTTGCAGATGATAATAAACTGCTTAAGATAGTTAAGACCAAAGCAGACTGTGAAGAACTTCAAAAAGATCTCACAAAACTAAGTGATTGGGCAACAAAATGGCAAATGAAATTTAATGTGGATAAATGTAAAGTAATGCACATTGGAAAAAATAACCCCAACTATACATACAATATGATGGGGGCTAATTTAGCTACAACTAATCAGGAAAGAGATCTTGGAGTCATCGTGGATAGTTCTCTGAAGACGTCCATGCAGTGTGCAGCGGCAATCAAAAAAGCAAACAGGATGTTAGGAATCATTAAAAAAGGGATAGAGAATAAGATGGAGAATATCTTATTGCCCTTATATAAATCCATGGTATGCCCATATCTTGAATACTGCGGTATCCTCATCTCAAAAAAGATATACTGGCATTAGAAAAGGTTCAGAGAAGGGCAACTAAAATGATTAGGGGTTTAGAACGGGTCCCATATGAGGAAAGATTAAAGAGGCTAGGACTTTTCAGCTTGGAAAAGAGAAGACTAAGGGGGGATATGATAGAGGTATATAAAATCATGAGTGGTGTGGAGAAAGTGAATAAGGAAAAGTAATTTACTTGTTCCCATAATATAAGAACTAGGGGCCACCAAATGAAATTAATGGGTAGCAGGTTTAAAACAAATAAAAGGAAGTTCTTCACACAGCACACAGTCAACCTGTGGAACTCCTTGCCTGAGGAGGTTGTGAAGGCTAGGACTATAACAGGGTTTAAAAGAGAACTAGATAAATTCATGGAGGTTAAGTCCATTAATGGCTATTAGCCAGGATGGGTAAGGAACGGTGTCCCTAGCCTGTTTGTCAGAAGGTGGAGATGGATGGCAGAAGAGAGATCACTTGATCATTACCTGTTAGGTTCACTCCCTCTGGGGCACTTGGCATTGGCCACAGTTGGCAGACAGGATACTGGGCTGGATGGACCTTTGATCTGACCCTGTATGGCCATTCTTATGTTCTTATACTGTTCTATATTGAACAGTTGCAAAGAGGGGATTGGTTTCAATCTGCATACACTAATCTGTACATTTTAAAATAAGGTTTTAAAAGGACTTTAGAAATATAGACGTTTTTAAAATAACCCTCTCACTAGTCTCACATTTTTTACCTCTCAGAAGAAAGTTAGCAAGTCTTTCCCCCCCCACCCCCACCCCCACCCCCTTTTTAAGTCAGTACTTCTCTTCATAGTAAATTGCTCTTCCTGTTGTCAGGGGACAGAACCATGCAAGTAGCTTCCTCTGAGGCCAAAGCCTGTGCTATTCTATGGGTTGACCAACAAGGCATAGTCTTTTCTGGAACCCAAACTCTTGATATGAGAACTTCCTCAATATATTGATGTGTTATCAACTTTAACAAGAGACAGACTCCTAACCGGTCTTTCAACTTCCAAGGATGTAGGAGAACTGCCTGCAAGGCATATTTTTGCTAAGGCAGCTACAAGTAATTTATGACCACAACGAGAGGTGCAGTGAACTGGCTATGCTGTGGCTCAGTATCATGCTGAAACCCATGTCTTCTGCATACTGTAGCAAAAAAAGAAGAGAGAAGGATTGTGGAGGGCAACATAAGTCAAAACCTTTATATACACTACTCTGATGGTCCTTGGGGTACTCAGGGCTGTGAGTCACCTTGTTACCCCCTGCCTCCAGCATGAGCGAGATTTGTGCTTATCTGGTGTCTGCCTCCCCAAACAGCCTGGCCCCCGCCCCCTATCTGCCTCCTCTCACTTCCTGCCCCCTGACTGCCCCCTCAGAACTCTCCACCCATCCAACCCCCCCTGCTCCTTGTCCCCTGACATCCCCCTCCTGGGACCCCCTGACCCTAACCGCCCCCCCAGAACCAGACCCCCTATCCAACCCCCCCATTACTCTCTGTCCCCTGACTGCCTCGACCCCTATCCACACCCCTGCCCCATGACAGGCCCCATAGGACTCCCACGCTTATCCAACTCCCCCTGTTCCCCATCCCCTGACCACCACCACCCAGAACCTCCATCCCATCCAACCGCCCCCTGCTCCCTGTCCCCTGACTGGCACCCAGAACACCCCATCCCCTTACCATGCTGCTCAGAGCAGCAGAACTGGCAGTCGTGCTGCCTGGCCGAGCCAGCCATACCTAGGGTGACCAGATGAGAAGACCTGAAAATCGGGACTTCCCACCCGAAGCTGGAGAGCAAAAAAAAAACAAAACGGAAGAGCCTCTTCCACCGAAACTTGTTGAGCAAAAAAAAAAACGGAAGAAGACCATCGATCAGGACACGGGACAAATGATCAAAAATCGGGATGTCCCGATTTTATCGGGACATCTGGTCACCCTAGCCACACCGCCATGCTGCCCGGCAGGAGCTCGCAGCCCCGCCACCTAGAGCACTGGCGGCATGGCGAGCTGAGGCTGTGGGAGGGGAACAGCAGGGGAGGGGCTGGGGGCTAGCCTCCCTGGCCGGGAGCTCAAGGGCCAGACAAGATGGTCCTGCAGGCCAGATGTAGCCCATGGGCCATAGTTTGCCCACCTCTGCTCTAGAGCACTCATAATTTTTGTCTTCACTACAAAAGAAATCAGTGTTTTTGAAATCAGGATCTCAATGTAAGAAACACACCTTATTTGCAGTGAAAACCTATTGATGGGGAAAGATGAACAACTTATGCAGAGGCAGGTATTCCATGGGTATGATCCAATAGCTGTAGGGTAGGAGTTCAGATCTGCCAATTCTATTTAGTTCTGAGGCTACACTCCATACTGCTACCATCTCCTGTGGCCTTGTCTACACAAGAAAATTATACCAATCGGTATAGAAACTGTTTTTTATGTTAATTTGCTGCAACTCATCTTTGCTGCTGAATAGATCTTAATATGGATTGTGAATTTTATTGTTGTCAGGGTGCCTAGAGACAGTGTATAGGCATTGGTTGTGTATAAATATTGGAAATAAGCTAAATGGAATTTTTCTTGTAAGATTCACTGTTGCATGCTTAACATGTATAAAATGCATTCATTCAATTTTAGTCTAATGTGTCAGCATTTCTCTCCAACTTTTGGATTGGACTTGGCACAACAGACTATTTTCTACCCTTAGTTATTTCAGAATTAGAACTGCTATCCATAATTTAATTATGCTATTGGTGGGGTGTTAAGGCTCAGTCCTGTAAGGTGTTCAGTACCTTCAATTTTGGTAGCAATTGTGGATGGTAAGCACTTTGCTGGTTTGAGGCCCAAGTGAGAAAGAAATATGGTTTGATATAATTGACTTGGCTATAGATATGCAATTAAAAGGTGTTTGAATTGATTTGTTTTGAATATTTTATAAGGAAATTGATATACTACTAGGGTGAAATTCAAGGCCTTATAAATTACTTAAAGGTCAAGCATAAATAGCATGATGAAGTTTAATGTTTGTCACTCAGTGATTTCTCAACCAAATAGGCTGTTTACAAGTACAAAGATGTTCTCTCTACCCACCGAGCACCCAAACCCAACCTGGAATTGGAAAGTCAATCTGAGTTCTCAACTTCTAATACAGTGTCACAATTCTGTTTTAAAGTACAGTAGACCCTCAGAATTACAAACACCACAATTACAAACTAACCAGTCAACCACACACCTCATTTGGAACTAGAAGTACATAATCAGGGAGTAGCAGAGACTAAAAAAAGCTAATACAGTCCAGTACTGTGTTAAATGTAAACTATCATCTAGAAGAAAAATGCTGATTTCCCTTTATTTTTTTTAGTAAAGTTTCAAAGCTGTATTAAGTCAATGTCCAGTTGTAAAGTTTTGAAAGAACAACCATAATGTTTTGTTCAGAGTTATGAACAACCTCCATTCCTGAGGTGTTTGTAACTCTGAGGTTCTCCAGTAGCACACATGTAACCCCATTGCTTTCAATTAGTTAATGCAGAGGTGTCACTGGAAATTATTTATTTAGATTCATAGACTTTAAAGCCAGAAGAGACCATCACGATCATCTTTTGACCTCCTGCACATTGCACAGAACCTAGCTTGTTTTCTTTTGGCTGCAGTGGCTCTGCAGTTCTAAGGAGATTTGAAGTTGTCAAAAACACACTTTAGTCTCTAAAGTCAACTACTATGACTTTCAGTATAAACAGGGAGCAGATCTGTTCAGACAGATGGTGCAGTTTTTACATAGTCACTTTGGTTAGCAGACTCACTTAGGGCTTGATCCTGCTATGCTCATTGAGATCAATGGCAAAGCTCCTATTAACTTTAAAGGTGTGGAATGAGGCACTTAGGCCCTTAATGCAAGGTTAATCTGGGTCACAAAGTTTTCCCCCCTGTGACACTCCCCAAGGGTACCCAGGACTGTGCAGCACCTCACCTCCACCTTCCCTTAGTGTGAAGAAGTCTCATCTGTGCCTGCCAGGGATCCAGTGTCCCTCTGGAGTTCTCATCATCTTTCCCCTGAACACTCACAGAATTACCAGGCCTGCTCTTCCCAAAGGAACAGTATATGCCCAGGGCTGGATTAACCGACAGGCTAATAAGGCTATAGACTTCGGCCCTCCTATTTTTAGGCCCTATTCTTTAGGCCAGCGGTTCTCAACAGGCCCAGTTAGCACACAGCTGCAGCTCAGCACCGCAGCTGTGTGCTAAAAATAATTCAAACCGTTCTGGTCAGGCATGGGGGCGCGGCTGGGGCCGGGTGAGGGTGGGGAGCAAGTTTACTCACGCAGCCCTGCTGGAGCGCTCCTGCCAGCAGGAAAGGCAAAGCAGCTCCCTGTGGCTTGGAAGGAGCTCTGCTGGCAGCCAGCCAGCAGCCTGCTGCTTCCACTCCCTCCCATCTGCATCTCCCTACACTGCAAGAACACACTGCCAGGTATCCGGTTAACACTGGTGACCGGACACTAAAAATCCGGTTACCACGGGAACCCATGTCAGCTGTGGGTGTAGTTTGAGCAGGCATTGTCCGTCCCCCCCAGCTCCCTCCACCCACGATTTCTCCAGAGCTCTGCTTAGCTGTCAGGGAGGGAAGAAGCTCCCTCTGTCCCTCTCCTTGGCTGAGGCTGGCAGGCAGCTCCAGGATGCTGGGTCCTAGTGCCCGTCACCGTCATCTTCTATGCGTGCTGGGTCCCGTTTCTGGACAACTGGTGAGTGCCTGTGGGGCGGCAGGGCAAGGAGGTAGCAGGGGGGAAAGGCAGTACCAGAACGGTAGGGTGGGAACCTGCACACATTCTATCCAGCTCCAGACAGAACTATTGCCCCTCCCATGTATAAGGAACAAATTCCCAAACATTTGTAGGAAAAACAAAACAAAACATCCCATTCTGGATACCAGTACTTTTACTTTTACAGTACCTTCCATCGAGGGGCTTCAGATTTATGATGCGCTGTGTTCAATACTGTATTGAACTGTACTAAAACTCAAAGAAATTAAATGTTTTTCTTTGATGTATTTTTCTGTACTGGGATGCACAGTCAACCAAGTTCTTTCCTTATGCTCAGCCTAGTTCCACAGGCGAACACATCTTTGTACTTTTAAGGGGTTGCAAAAGCACTGGAGGAAGCTCAACACACAATGTGGTAGGTTTCTCCCTCCCTTCTCTCTCCAGGATTTTAAATCCACTTCTTAGCAGGCTATGATAGAAAGACTGGCTGAATAGGCTAAAGATAGGTTCTGTCCATTTGCTGGTTCTCTAGCTGTTCAATCCATCATAAAAGTATCTCACACTCACATTTGATTTCTTTTGAGTTTCATTCCAAAAACTTAAAGCTAACTAAACCTGAAGATAGTCCTCATTTTTCTGCCTCAACTCAAACTAACTTCTTTCGCACGTGGAAAATGTTGGGTAAGCATGGAATGTGTGTGATTTGAGAAGGGAATCAGAACACAGGCCAATTCCTGCTGACAGTTACACCTGTGTAGCCTTATTGACTTCAGGGAGAACAGATTTGTGCACAAGAATAGATTTTAGTCCCTTCTGCTTTTTCACACCTGGTATAAGCAGAATCTCTTTCACTTTCCTCCCCTAAACTCTGAGCACTGCAAACGAAACAGGAAGCTTTCCCTTCATTTTACATCAGCCTTAAACAAACCCCAGACCTGATGTAACAAGGGTGTCACTACAGCAGCCTTGGTTGGACTGTTCTTTTGAAAGATCCTTAATGGTTCTTTTAAGATGCTGATTTTCAGTGAAGTTTTTTTGTTCAGGGATGCAGAGACCACAACAGGGAATAGCTCTGTTTTGTCAACTAGTCATTTAAAAGCTGAAAGGCCTTTAGATTAAGTTTGTTTAATGTTTGTACAGTGATTCTGAAGAGCTAACATAGTACAGAAGTGCTAAATATTATGACTGGGCAACCATCTAAAGATCTGTGTCACTTCTAGCTGTTGCATTTTTTTTACAGAAAGCTTAAAACAAACAAATGCAAACCATAGAGGGCTGGTGCACATAGGACTCATGCTTACACCTTATGTCAAAGCTGCTGATCAAACATTCTAGAATAGATCATACTTAGTCCTGCTATGAGTGCAGATGGGTGTTAATCTCAGAGTGCCAGAGGCTAGAAGAAGGGAGTAGTACAGACTCCAGGGAAGTTGCAAACAGTCTGGGAATTACTCTTGGGAGAATTCTATGCCATTCTGGGTGTGCAGAACTCTTATTCCCTGCAGGTTTCTTTCCCTGAAGAAAAATGACTTCTGATGGGTAAGGAAAGGGAAGCCACAACAGCAGTCATGTGCTCCCTCTCCAGCGGTGTGGATGTGTCATTTTGGGCACCTGGAACAGCTAGCAAAGAGGTAAATCATGGCGGGGCGGGGCTGGAGATGCTGCGTGGGGCTCAGCTGCTAGGCTGGGCTGGGCTGGGCTGGGGATGGGGGAGAATGGGATTTCCTCTTACCCTGCGAAGAGCGGTTGGGGCCATGTCAGACCCACCCCCATGGCTGTGCATCTCCCCCTCCCCTGCTTCCAGCCCTCATCACACCTCAGTTATGGGAAGTCACTGTACGGGGAGCTGCTGCCCCATCTGCCCACCCCCCAGGCATCTGGACCCTCCCATAACCAGACCACCCTCTGCACCTGAACCCCCACCCCAAAAAGCCTCACCCCTTGAATCTAGAGCCCCATCCCTGTACCCAGACCGCCTCCATTTGAACCCCCACCCTGATAAGCCCCATTTCTCCCCGCCAACCCCCCACCCCCGGGAACCTGGACCCCCCCACCCCACTGAGCCCTGACCACCTTCACATGGCTCCCTCTGCAGAGTCCTGTTCCCCCAGCACCCCCCACCAAGCCACCCACATCCAGATTGCCCCACACAGAACTCTCTCGCTCCATACTTGGATCCTGTTGACCTGAGCCGTGTTTTTTTTTTTTTTTTTTGTACAGAATTCTCTCAGGAGTAGGGAATAAGTAGACCATCGTTGCCGAGCATAGGATTCCTGCAGTGGACCCTGGTATCGAGGGTGGAACCGGGTTCCCCTACCAGCCACTGGAACAGTGGTACAGTCTTGGACATGGATTGGAGGACTCCCTGGAGTGGAAGAGGGACAGCTTGTCCAGAGGGACTCTGACAGACCCCAGAAGAGGAAGACTATAGTGACCTGGCTGGAGGGCCAAATCAAAAAGAGGGAGTAGCCAAGTCACAAAAAATGACTATCCAAAGTCCTAGAAGGTGAGATTGAAACAACAGGATAAGTGACTCCAGGAAGAGGTATCTAACCAGTGGCGAGCTAATCCCAGATGACTCACAAGGTGGCATCCTAGTGGTCAGTAGTGAACCCCATTACTATCTCACATGATCCTCTACATTTTAGTTCACCAACAAATACCAGACCCACGATATCCCAGTAATCCCTAGAGGGCCCTCCTGGGCTCCCTGTCAATTGGCACTAAGAAGTTACACACCCTTCAATAATTTAACAAGGTACAACTGAAAATCCAGTAGTCTTCAAATACTTTTTTGAAAATCAATGGCATATTTGGTTACATCTGAAAACCAACACATTTAAAATTGACCTTTAATTATGGTAACCATAAGAAAATGCTAGCCTCACATTGGTAGTGAAGACATGCCTTTAGTCACCTGCACAGTCTTGAGAAGTAATTAGTCATTTAGATCAGCATTTCTAGTCTATGGAAAAGCATGACAGAAACTGACCATATTTAGAGGGCTTCCCTGTGCCCTCACTGAACTGGAATGTGACACAATTAGAGTAGTCACTTCTAAAGCATTATAAAGTAGTATCACCTTTTATTGCTAATGATGAGTTTAACACAGGGATCTCAAACTCAAATCACCACGAGGGCCACGTGAGAACTAGTAAATTGGCCCGAGGGCCGCATCACTGAAATTTTTTCATACAATGATACAAAAGTATAGTCAAAAATGAAAAAAATGCAGAGTAATATAATATTCTATTAAAAGTAAATGTATTAACTTTTTAAAAACTGTAATGCAAAGAGGGGTTTTAATAAAATATAAACACTCAGTAATGTTTGGAGCTTGGCTGCCAGTGGAGTTGGCGCCTATGGCAGGCCGCAGGAAATAACTCCGCGGGCCGCATGTGGCCCGCGGGCCTCGTGTTTGAGATCCCTGGTTTAACAGGAACCGACTGAGTGGACCTTTACAGCACTGCAAAAATACACTCTCAAAGAAAACTCTTTGTGGCACAGGGCCAGAAAGGGTTACACAACTAGCAGGCTAATTAACCCAAATTCAGCGTTTAAAGACATATTAGAAAAGTATATAAATGGTAATTAGGACTATTCCTTATCAATAGTTAACATAGCCATGTTAAATGAACTAGAGCTTTGAAATGCAAACCTTAGAAAATTAGGTAATACTAATTGTATGTGTTTACTTATATCTTGTTGGATATTAACCATGTAAACAAAATGGTTCCTGTCTGATTCTATTAATTCAGAGATCAAAAGGGAATATTAATGTTTAGATTAAACTTGGGTGTAATAATGTCATAGACTATTTACTACAAACTTCTAAGAGAAATATAGACAATCAGTTGCTTAATGGATAATTACCTCATGCTAATGAATGCAACTACTAGGAAATAGGTAATTCTACTTCAAAACTACACTTCACCTAAAGAACACCTGCTGTCAAGAGACTATCATAGCCTGCCAGAAAACTAAAAAACTCCTGGGACCGGATCCTTTCATCTCAGATCTGCTTAAGCTTCATCAGGCACAGTATAAGTTGAAAGACTGAGGTCTCCAGTCCCATTTTGGATCACCTTGATATGGAACATTGGACTGAAGTTATAGACTGATTCTGAAAGAACTCTCTGCAATGCTACAGCTCACCATCTCTACTATGAAACTTACCTAAGAACTCTATTCATACCTGTAGGCATAATCTTTTAACCAATGCTCTTTTCTTTAATAAATGTTAGTGTAGTTAATAAGAACTTGCTGTAAGTGTGTATTTAAGTAAGATCTGAAATTATCTCCCAGGTCTATGAATATGTTCCCAATCCTTTGGGATTGGTCAAACTTTTCATATGACGTATAAGATTTTAATCCTCATCATATTTGATTTGGTTGTCTGGGTGGAAGCCCAAAGGCTGGGTTGCTTTAAGGGAAATGTGTTTTTTGGCTTCTGGGTAACCAATAAGGTATTATAGAAGCTATTTTGTTGCTATGTTGGTGGATCTAAGTATTTGAATAACCCCCAGTTTTGGGGGATTGTCTGCCCCATTCTTTGCAGTTTGGATCTCAGCATGACCCCCTTGGGATCCTGGTCAAACTTTGTTTCCCTCCAGCCCTTCCTGAACCTCTTCATTTCTAGTTAACTAGAATTCACTCTTAAAGACCGAGATATACTCTGCCGCAAGACAGCGGATAAACTATACTCTGAGCCATTGAAATGCTGGTAATGGAGAGTGCCTGTCTTAGAGGATGGTCTCGCTAAATATTTTCCCATAAATTATTAATTAAAAAAAGAAATCCAAAATAATTGTAGCTAAAGCATAGTCTTATCTTGCCTTGTCTGAATTTTTTTCCAACTATTTAAGTCATTTTAATCTGAGTCCTACTGTAGATTTTATACTACATTGATTTTTGCCCTCTTTTCAGAATCTGCTGACTCTGAAGTGATCTTCCTTTTTCATTTTCCTTGTTATGTTTTAGAGGGTTACTTATTTGTATAGCACTATGTGTGTGCATGGAGACGTACAGGGTCCCTTTTCCAATGTGGTTATCATGTAAATCAGACAGAACACAACACATAATAATAGAAGACCATGGCAGGTGGAGTAAAGAGAAATAAAGGCATCAAAACACAGGGTTCATAAGTGTAAGAGGTTTAGAATTCAAGGTGTTGGCTTGATTCTTAAATATTGGTCCTTTAGGTACTAAGTTAGACAAGTATCTTTAACAAATATTTAAATATAATAATGAAAAGGTGATAAGAAATTATGGGGCTGGTTAAAGTCATGGGAGACAATGAGTTAGCAGAAGGATAAGAGCCCTATGGATCACAGAGGAAGAAAGGAATCCGTGGAAGGTAGCATGGACAGCATCTAGCAAGGCAGAATGAGCCACGAAAGGGCACACTGATGGAAGATTAATAGTGGCTCTTCAACTATGTCAAAGGCAAGAAGGAGGTATGAGGAAGTGACCCTTTGATGTGGTGGTAAGGAAGAGCTAACTGATGATTCTGAGGGCAGTTCCAGTGGAGTAGAAGGGGCAGGGTATACAGGAAGAAGACAGAGGTGGTGATAGAGAGGGAATAGGGGTCAGGGAAGGACATCTGCCTTCAAACAATGTTTCCCCTAGCCTAAAGAAGGAAAGCAGTTAGAGGAGAGTGATTCCTAAGAGCAGAAAGAGGATTAATGGAGAACAGAGGTAAGGAAGCAGTAGGAAACAGGGCCAAGTCAAGGGGCTGAAGATGGATAGAAACCTGATGAACAGAGTTCAACATAAATGTTAGGGGAAATAAAATTTAAAAAAAAATCAAGGGAAGGAGGAGGAGAGCTTCTCGGATCCTGATAATTTTACGTCTTAATAATTTGCCTAGAAAGTCAAAGGCAACAGACAGTAGCCAAGGATTAAAGGTGTGGGATGGAGAGAGAAGAAATGAGACTGGTTAGCCAGAATAAGAGCAGAAATGAAGGAAGAAAAAAAGGACTTCCTCCCCAAGTAGCAGAGTGAGAGCAGGAGTGGACATAAATAGATAAGGGGAGAACCAAGTCTGAACATATGGAGCAGGCAGAGTGATAGATAAAGAGAACAAAGTAGATAAATGTAGAAAAAAAGATAGAGCTGAGAGTAGTAACTGTTAGACAGGGTAGAGGGCCTGAAGATTAAAAAAAAGAGGGTCGAGAGAGTGGCAGAGAAGTCCAGGGTTCCAAGATTGACAGTCACTGAAGGGATGAGTGATAGGGAAAGAGGAGAAAGTGTGACAATCAGAAAGGGGAAACTGAAATGGAAAGGTTTGAGAATGCCAGGTGAAAGGTGACAAACACAGCAAGTGAGAGAGTCAGTACAGAGCCAGAAGGAAGTGAGAGGAAAAATGGAGCCACCGGGGTCAGGTGGCTCAGAAGGCAGATGGAAAGCTGAGTATTGAAATGTAAGTATCTAAATAAGTGGCTTGGTTTTCTGAGGGGCTGAGCACCAACATTTTCTTGGTGAGAGCACCACCTCTGAAAATCATGCCATTTAAGGTCTCAGCCAAATTAATCCCTGCAGCAAATGGAATTATCCCAGAGGTTAATGCAGCCCTTGGCTACAACAGTGATGGCCCATCACTGATGGGAGCTATATAAGTACTTACACATCTAAATATCAATGTATATAATGTTAGGCACTGAAGTTTGAAGCTTTTGTCCTTAAACTCTCTGCCTCCCCCCTCCTCCGCCTGCCATGAGGAGAGAGAAATATTTGCTCATCTTCATACAGCACTTTGTACTTTGACAGTTCGCCTTTCATCTGAGGGGGAACTACAATGTGTATTCTAGCATTTTCTGGCACCCTCAACTCCACTCTCCAGTCTGGCTTCGTATAACAACCTCTTATTTTTTAAGCAGTGAAAATTTAATTTTGCTATAGGGGTTTCAGAGTTTTTAGAACACAGATCCAAAACTTCATTTTATGCATGAAGAAACTACACCGTCTTTCCTTTATAATGTTTTCTTTATACTTCAGACTAGGCATGGCTGCTTTTAGTACTCCAGTGCAACAAAGGACCTTTGAGACAGACTTTTATCATTTGTAACAATCTTGTTCAAGAATCAAGACACTCTGGATTGTGTTCCAGGAGGACTTTATGGAAGTTGACTTGATGCAACTTCAGGATTTAAAACTCCACCCCATCACAATCCAGAGCAAAATCCAGACTAGTAAGGGTTTATGTCACCACCTGGCCTGAAATCTTGGGTGCCTCACAATGCTTTGCTGCTGCAGCTCCCAACCTGCGCTGCTCACAAACAGCCAAACGGCAAGCAGGTCAGATCCTGAGTGTCTGTGTAGGGCTGCAGCCTGCCACCAACTCTGGCTTCCACCATCTCTGGTTACCACTTGCAGAGTGACCCCAACACACTCCCAGTCCTGGATTTCCCCCAAAAATATATGTTCTGTGCTGTCCTGACCTCTCCTGGACAGTTCAGCATTTATAGGTCCTTTGCCCTTCTAAGGAGTCCATGTACAAAAAATTGCTACTTTTATTCCAGAGGGAATTCTGTGCCAAAAAATTAAAACTTCTACACTAAAAAAAAAATAAATTATTCACACAATATTTTAAAATTTTGCAAATTTTATTTGTCAAATAAATGTGGCTTCAGAGTGGCAGTGGGGAGCACAAGTCCCTGGCTGCACTGATGTAGATCACCCTGAAACACCCACCACCCTGGGACCCTGCTCCTCTGTGCCAGGCCAGGTGCGGGTGGGAAGGCTCAGCCCAGCAAGATCCAAAGGTGGAGGGGCTTGGTGTGGGGTGAGAGTCGAGGTTTCTGTGTGGGGCAATTTGGGTACAGGCGGCCCAGTGGAAAATCTGGATGCACGGGGGGTTCTGGGTGCAGGGGCAATGGGACTCTGCAGGGGATTGAGGTAAAGGTGGTTGGGGCTCAGCTGGTGGGGGTCTGGGTGTAGGGAGATGGGGCTCAGCAGGGGGAAATCTGGGTGAGGGGGGCTCAGTGGGGGATCCAGTTGTGGGGCAATAGGGCTCAGCATGGGAAGATGTGGGATGTTTGGGTATAGGGCGATGGGGCTTGGCAGGGGCAGGGGGGAGAATCTGGGTGCTGGGGGATTGGGGCTTGATGGGGTGGGGGGGTCTAAGTACAGCTGGTTGGGGCTAAGTGGGATGGGAGTCTGGGTGTGGGGGGCTCATCAGGGGGGTCTAGGTATAGGGGCTTGGAAGAGTGAGGATTCAATGGGACTGCTTAATGGGAAAGCCCTAGCTGCTGCCCAGGGGATGCCACATGTTGAGCTGTTTTCCCCCCATGATTGCCCCATCCCCTGCCCTATTCCATCCCCTTCTCCCCCCCCCCCCACACTGCCTCTTCTCTGCCACTCCCCTTCCCTCATTGTCCCCACCCATCTTACCCAGTCCCGCTGTGGGCACTCATCGTTGCACAGAAAACGGGAAGGGTTCCAGGCAGGGGTGAAAGAGAGCCAGTATGGTGTACCAGGAAGAAGCTGGTACCAGCCCGTAAGCAGCCCATATTAAAGTACTGCCGTGGCAGCACTTTAACATCCCTGCCCCTTTTGCCACTCTGTCGGCGGTAGGGTCTGTATTGGCAGGGCCGCCAATGGGATGGGGTGGGGGGGAGGGAAGGGGCAGCAATGTTAAAGTGCTGCCTCGGCACTTTAATGTCATTGCCCCTTTTGCTACCCATTCTGCCCAAAGCTCCACCCCTTCCGGGGGGCCAGAGCCCTGCCCCCGTACCAGTAAGAATTTATTATTACTTTCACCCCTGATTCCAGCACACATAAGGGGAGAACGACTAGCACTAATAGCTAGGAGGTGGCATTCAGCTGCAGAGTCAGCGGAGCCCAGATGCAGCCTCCTAGGAAGCTCTGCACTTGCAGAAATGAGGAGGGGTAGTGGCAGGTAACCCTGTGTGCGCCCCCATGCCTTGCCTCTGCTTGGGGGGCCAATAGCCCCAAAACAGCACTCATGGTCATCCCCCCATCACCACTCTCTGCGTGGCTTCCTTTGCTTCCCTGCCATTTTCTGCAGGGAAGCACAGGCATTCTGTGGGGAAGGGGTGTGTTTTCTGTGGGCGTGCAGTCTTGCAGAATTTCCCCAGGATTATACTTTAACTGGCATTACTAAACAATTCAGTTTAAACACAGCACTGGATTGGTTTTGATTAAAGGCTAAAACAAGTTTATTTAATTACAAAGATTTTAAGTGAGTACAAGTTATTAAAGTCAGAATGGTCACAAGAGAAATGAAGATAAAACACTTTTTAGTACCTAAGACTTGACTTAAACTAGACTCGGTTCAAGGCAAAATCCTTACTATATGTTCTCAGCAACATGGCTGACCCAGCTTCCCAGGTCAGGATCTCTTCTAAAATCAAATGGCTGCTTCCATTGTCTTAGGCAAGAGAGAGAGAGAGAGAGAATATACCTGAGGTGTGTTTTGCCCATCATTTTTTATAGTCCAGTCACCCTTTGAAATGCATTTTCCTGAGGGTTCCCCCTAGATAAAGTTCCTTCCAGCTGTGAGGAAGGAGACATGGAGTCCCATGGTGAAAGAGGTTCCATGTTGTTGTGTGCTAAAATGCAGAGTGAAATGTACCTGCTCCCTTCCATTGCCAAAGTACAGCCACTTGACCAGTCTAGAGGTGTCAGCTTTGCCTTTGTCTTTGAGAAACAGATTTACCCTCTTCCCAGACTTGTTTGGTAAATGTACTTCAGTCATTTCAGCTTACGTTCATGCTACACACATTTCACCATGATATTACTGACCAGTGAGTTATTAGTTTTCAAATGATACCTCACAAGGCATACTTTGTACAAAGATAATTACATTAGTGTGCAGGGTGTCAATATGGGGGTGCATTTGGTCATCCACCCCCAACTCCCCCAAAGATAAAATAAACAAACCCATATGAATTCATATAACGATAATATGTCATCATAACACTAGCTTTATTTTCATTCATCTGAACCTTCAATGAGCACATGACTCTAAATTTCTTAATGCTAAAGTATTTTACTCTTAGGGGGAAAAAAGATGCAAGCCAAATGGAACCAGATTTCTCCATCCTTCCTTGGTGTAAAGTTTCTACTAAGTGAGTAAGGGGGACTGAATCTGGCCCTTAATGAGTTATTTTAATAAAAGCACATGACATTAATTTATTGGCAGTGTCAGTTTATGACCCCAATTAAGCTAACATTAGCAGGTGACCCACAATTAATGGAAAAGTGATTATTTCCTGTGGCCCAGTTTTATAAATGCATTATTGCCAGGTTAGGCTAGATGACCCTTGTGGTCTCTTCTAGCCCTACGATTTACACATGGATTTTCACACTGGGAACAATTACATACCCACACCACCTAATGGAATCAGCTTCAATTACCATGACCTTTGGTCTACTAAATCTTTTGCTTCCATTGTTAATTATATGTGCATTGTAGTTAGTTTAGAAGAGGATAATTTGATTACTTTTAAAGTCCATCTAACCTGCTTTCTACTTATGAAGAAATGGAATTACTACATGGGGTGGAGAATCGTTAAATCAAAAAATCCTGGAAAGAAGTAAAGATATCTAACAGTGAAAAAAGGACTAGCATTTCAGGTTGTATGTTGGCCAGTTTTAAAGAAAGAGTTACCAAGCAAATAATGGTTAGGACAAGAAACAATATACTACAAAGTGAAAGATATGCACTAATGAATGTATGGTTTGTATTTGCTTTTCTTTTTTTACTAACTGAATGTGGTGTTGTTGAAAGGACCCAGACTGACAGCCATTGAAAACAGAATTTACTGTAGATTAGAACAATTGCAACATGGATCATAGCTGTGCCTGGTTCCCCTTACCGAGACAATATGCATCAGTTTTGACCTGGAGGAACCATCTAGGCATCAGAGTGTAGTATGAGAGAAAGTGTGGTCTAGGGCATTGTACTGGGACTCAGGAGCCCGTGGTTCTATTTCCAGCTCTACCACTGACCAGCGGTGTGACCTTGGGCAAGTCTCTTCACTTCTGTGCCTTTGTTTCTCTCCCTCTTTTTGTCCATCTTGTCAATTTAGATCGTAAGCTCTTCCAGACTGGGACCCTCTCACTGTGTTTACAGTGCCTAGCGCTATAGACACTACTGTAATACGAATAATAATGGTGGTGTCTAAGATGTTTCCATATTTGTCCTGTCTACAGATATTGCCAAATTAGTTGGTGCCAGTTGTGACATGGATTTGTGTCGTCTCTGATGTGTGCCCATTAGGAACAAGTCAGAGATCACTAACATTTCATATGGGCATCTCAGGTTGGCCGGCAGGATAAGAATTTGACATAACTACCTCTCTGGACTGGATTTTTCATAACAATTGATAGAAAGATTTCAAACCACTTGGTGAATATTGGACTTGAGCCCATGAGTAACTACACTGCCTCATGCCAGCCTCATCCATCTCAGCAACTAAAAGTACTACTAGGTTGCTGTGGAAAATTCAAAGGCTCTCAGTTGAAACAATAACCTCTTGGGTAATGGACCCCTGTCAAGTGTCACAGATCTTCTACCTCATCCTGTGGTGGTGGTACTGCTCCTCAGTTTGCCTTTATGGTAACGGTAGTTTAGCCCTCTGGCCAAACTGAATTATACACATTCCAGAGTAACAAACGTCCAAAACAAACAGCCACCCTGGCACAAAGCCCAGGGAAACAAGCCACTTCTTGGTCACGTTCCTTCTTTACAGGTATTTCTTCTGAGGATCCAATTCAACTCAGTAGCTGCTGTACAGAAAGTAAGTGACAAACATAAAGGGTTCCCACCAAGTAATACCTGTCCAGATCCTCAGCTACCTGGTCCTAGGCTCTCTGCCAGTTTATGACAAGCTCCCCTGCTGGCTACAGTGGGAACTTCCTCCATTTGTCTTCTAGAAGTGCTAACCCTGCTGGGCCCCTGGAAGGTAGCAGATCTTCACAACAGGCTCTGTAAGCTCTGTTTCAATGCTCAGGGCCACTTCTTCAACCAGGGGAGGAAATACATCTTCAAACAAAACCCCTTAAACACACCAAAAATGAATGAACTCCCCTGCCAGAGATTTCTCCTTCCTCTGAGCCTCAACTCTCTAAAACACTTTTTAGTCACAGCTCAGACTCCTTCTAGGGCGCATCCTGGAGAGATACCCCAATTACTACTGCTGTACTCACATCTTTCTTTTTCCATGTAGCTTCTCTCTTATACTGAAAAAATGGAGGAGGTCTTTTATATCTGTCCACTTTCCCAGCAAGCATTACTCTCCAGTCTATACATCCCATCAGCTCTTCTAAAATACAATCTCAGAATGGCTTGCTATTTGAACAAAATTGTGACAAGTCATAAGTTTGCCTCAGTGTTCCCTTTGATGCACAGGAGTGCTAGCCTTTTTTTACCCTGTGTCATGTCATGTTATTGGGACAGAAATAAAGTCAATTTTCTTACTAGTACTCTTTTGTGGCACATATTTATTATGGGGTAGCAAAAGTAAATTAAATCTTTAGTTAAAAGTTAAGCAAATGAAACCATCTGGATTCCTCAGTTTAGAAGAGAACCTGTCTCCAGTTCTCTGCCAGAGGCGGATTAAGGTTTCCTGGTGTCCTCCTGGACCAGAGCAAGTGGAGGGGGGCGGGGGAGCCTTCTGCCTGCAGCCCCGCCCCTTTCACCTGCAGCCCGGCTCACAGACCCACCCTTTCTGCCCCTTCCCTGGGGCCTGCCCCCATTCCCCACACTGCAGCACTACAACCCCTTTTGGTCCTTTCTGCGACCCCCCCATGGCCCCAGGACTAGAGAAGCTCTGCCCCCATGCTACAGCCCAGGGTGGAGGTATGCATGAGCACAGTTCAAAAGGTCTAAATGATCTTTCTGACCACCTCTAAAGCTCTTCTATTTATTATGTTGATTGTTGTTACAGGGTGCCAGCCAGAAAAGAGATGTAGTCCCCTAGCTAGACACTAACCAATTGCTAATGATACTTTTCACTTATCACCTGTGATGGGGTGAATACCCAATGCGCTAATGTGGGCCTGAGAGGCCAATTAAGGTACCATGCTGCACCTGGAAAGGGAGTCAGGCTTAACTGATCATAAAGCCAAGCTGGGCAGGATCAGGCTGATTAGTATGGGGAGAGGAAGTTTGTAGCAGAAAGAGGCTGCAGGGAGAGAGTCTATAATCACTCTCTGGGAATAGAAAGGAAGTGAGAAGGAAGTCTGGGGGTGTGGGGAGAATTAACTCTAGGATCCTAGCTAGACTAGGAAGAAAAGCTGGGCTGCAGAAGAAGAAATCGGTTTTAAGAGCCCTTTAAGTTGACAAAACAGGCTTTCTGTGGACGGGTGCAGGGTTAAATCGACCTAATGCTGCTAAATTCGACCTAAACTCGTAGTGTAGACCAGGGCTTGGTCTATACTACAGAGTTAGGTCAATGTAAAGCAGCTTATGTTGACCTAATTATGTCAGTGTCTACACCAGAGCCTTGCTCCCACCAATGTAAGTGTCCCACTACACCAGGGGTCGGCAACCTTTCAGAAGTGGTGTGTCGAGTCTTCATTTATTCACTCTAATTTAAGGTTTCGCATGCCAGTAATACATTTAAACGTTTTTAGGTCTCTTTCGATAAGTCTACAATGTATAACTAAACTATTGTTGTATGTAAAGTAAATAAGGTTTTTTAAATGTTTAAGAAACTTCATTTAAAATTAATTTAAAATGCAGAACCCCCCAGACTGGTGGCCAGGACCTGGGCACTGTGAGTACCACTGAAAATCAGCTCGTGTGCTGCCTTCGGCACGCATGCCATAGGTTGCCTACCCCTGCACTACACCAACATAATAACTTCACCTCCATGAGGGGCATAGAGTTTATGTCAATGTAGTTAGGGCAATGCAGTGTCTGTGTAGACACTATGGGTTACTTACATTGGCAGTTGGCGGTAATTCTTGTCAATTTCAGGGCTCCATGCATGGGTGTCTGGTCACCCGGCCACTGGGGGAAGCTAGTCCCCAGCTCCTCCCCTTGTGCCCGAGGCCCCTCCCCTCCTCCTCCCCTTCTGCTCCCCTCCTCTCCATGTGCCCCCTCCCACCGCAGGAGTCCAGAGCACCCCCAGCCCCAGACAATGCATCCAGAGCACCCCCAGCCCTGGTGCTCCGGGCAGCCAGATGGCGTGGTCCAAGCGCCAGGCAGGAGGCGGCCCCAGCGCCAGCCACCCCGAGTCTCTGCAGGAGGCAGGCCAGCCAGCCCAGGCCAGGCCAGAGTGCTGGGAACTGGAGAAGGGGGCCTGCCTGGGGGGCAGAGCATGGGGAGGGCCACACTAGGCTGTTTGGGGAGGCACAGCCTCCGCCAGCTTATGATACCCACTGCCCATGGAGCCCGAAATTGACAAGAAAGCTGCTTACAGCTCAGGCTGTCACTCTGCGGCAGGTGGGGGAATCCTGGCTCCCAGCTGGGCTGCTGCCCAGGCTCCCGGCTCCCAGCCAGGTTATGTTTGCCCAGCTCCGCACTGGGAGCCCGGGTGCTGCCCAGGCTTGGGGCGTGGAGCTCCTCGCTAGGAGCCTGGATGGATGCCCTGCTTCTGGTGCGGAGCAGGAAGCCAAGAGCCTGAGGGAGGGAAGAAGTTAGGATGCTCACCACTGACAGAAGGAGGGCAATGTGGACATGAACCACTGCAGTAATTACTGAGGTGGCTGTAAGTCGACCTAACATAGGTCCACTTTAGTTTGTAGTGTAGACATGCCTCGTATAGGCAAGTCCTAAAAAGAACAAATGTAAAATAAGATTAAAATTGATTATTTAAATCAAGGTTTCCTGCTTGCTGATTTAAATCATGATTAAAACTGGTGATTTAAGTCAATCCACGCTGATGGGTAGTACCTTTCTCCAAATGTAATCCCACTGGTTTTAGTGGGTCTATCTGAAGATTAAGGTGGTACCCTCTGTGAATTAGGGTATGAGAATACCCTATAAGACCCATTGAGCATGAAGTGAAGTAGAGTAGGCTTCTGGCTGAAAGCTTGCTCACATTACATTGGGCACTATATACAACCAATGCAAAAAACACATGGACAAAATCTTATTGTGCTTAGCCTCTGTGATGGAATAGACAAACCCCACACTGGGCAACAAGAGGTTAGGAACCTGCTCTGGGCTCAGCCAGCCCTGCCCAGCCATACCTGCAAGAGATGCACAGATTGGAGGAGGAGTTAAAAGGGATCAGAACAGCTCATATGTGGGCAGGCCAGGGAAGAGAAAGGACTTTCCCTTACATCTCCTGAGAAAAGGACTGAGGGAAGGCAGCCTATCTATCTACCTCAACAATTGCCTGAAGGTCCCTCTCTGAGACAAGGGAGGACAGGTTTCTGTTATACCTGGAGAAGGAAGGAGCTCCCCCTCTCACCCAGTTTGTGTTCATTCCTTGTGATGTGTTTATGGCCTACCCCTGAAAGGGAAAGACTTGGAACTGACCTGGCTGGAGGGCCAAGACATGAGAGGAGACAACTGCTGTCTCAAGAGGGAGAGAGCTTTCATGCCATGCCTGGCTGCAAAGAGGTGCCATGTGGTGAGCTGACCCTCTACATGGCCTCCTGTGATAGACTGTGAACTTTGGACAATAGCAAGGTGGTAGGAAGTGGTCCACAGAGGGCAGCCTGAAGGTGCTCCTAGGTGTCAGATTCAGACCCTCACTGGGCCCTGTGGTGGAGGTCTGGACTCTCCTACCACTGCGCTCCTGCATGTTGAAGGACCTAAGCCCTGACCACTAGGAAACAATTGCCATGAGCGAAGACCATCACAGCCCCCCAGTGAGCAAAACTGAGTTGACCTAAATGGGACTGAATGGATTTAAAGAGGTTCATCTATCACTGTGGAAGAGTCATGGTTGGTGAGGAGGCAGAACGGATAGGAGCCATGATGACTTGGCAGCTCCCAGCCCTTCTGTTTCACTGCTGCCATATGGTTGGGGCAGTGTGCATGTCCCTCTTAAAGGGGGTCACCTCATGCCCCCAGGAAGAGCCCCAGCTGGTGGGGGTTAGGTTTAGGTATGGAAGGAATGGAGCGATGATGGTCCAATAACTTTTAGCACCACTGCTGCCTCTGGTACTAAGCTGTGGCAAGAGGGGTGGTTGCTTCTCAGAGAGCTCACCCGCCATCATGCAGAAGTCCTGGCTGATGGTGAACACAGGTGGGAGCTATGATGACCTCACAATTCCTAGCTCTCCTCCTGTCACTGTTGCTGTTTATATTTTAAATGGGTAGAACGAAAGTTTTGCATTCAGTCTTAAATTTCACATTTTCTTACTTTCAGTAGCTTAACTTTCTAACCTTAACAGTTATTTATGTATTTAATTCCCTAGGTTTTTAACAAAAAGGGGGAGGGGAGGAGGGGAAAAATCACAATTATCTAAACGACATCAATCAGCAAAAGCCAGCAGGAGTTTAGCAACAACATTAGTAAACTGTGCCCTTTAGATTTAACAGGTACCAGTTGGCCAAAGGTCAACTTGTATCTGTTAGTTCTCCAGGCTAGATATGCATTTCCTTCCCTCTGCATGTTATATGCCCTTATAAGCGTGCACTTCAGAACATTTTTAAGGCAGTGCAGGTCCATTTCTCCAGCCCGCTTCCTGTTCCCAGAACAGTGTGGATTTTGGGGGAGGTGGAGGATGAGTGGAGGGTTAGATTTGGGGGGGGGGGGGGGAGGTTAGTAAAAAAGAAAGAAAGGGGAGGTGGGGTAGGCATAAAGCAACCTAAGTAGCTTAAACATCTAAAGCTGATAAACTGAAACAAGCAAACATAAAAAAACAACATCCCCTCCCCCCCAACAATTTGGTGTGGCAACAGAGGATTTAGGACACTGACCAGGGGGCAACTGGCCAACAGACTGATTTCAGGACTGTGGAATGACTTACCTCAAGAACTAAGGGCCATCGCAGACATCACCACTTTCTGCATCAAGGGCTAGGCACACTGCCTTGACCTTGTCATCTCTAATATAAACACCTAACAGCTACAATTATTATTATTATTATTTTTTAAAAGAGCAACTTCTATTAAAACAAGATAATTCCCTGCACATGCTTCTACTCCTGGGAAGAGGCTGAGAGAACAACATGTGACAGATGTGTAGGCAAATTGCTTAATGCCCTACTGGATGACAATCAGATAATACAGTACTGAGCGTGGTCTAAAAACGTATATAGACTACAGCAGACTTTTTAGGGTTGTCCTAGTTCAAGGTGCAATTGATCACTTAAGATGTGCAGAACCTTAAAACCACCACGCCAATTACTTCACACTAAACTTGGGGCCATCTTATTCCCTTTGAAAGTCTCCTGTACAAGTAAGGAAATGGTGTCCAAACTTTTCCTGTTTTGCCCCACCTTACCAGTAATGGAATCTGTTTGCGCCCCTCCCTCCCATTACTGCACAGCCAAGCCTTTCTCAGCAGAACTTGGGCTGAAGGTGGAGCTGGGGGCAGAACTGGGGATGGGGGAGGAACTAGGACTAGAGGCGAAGCTGGTCAGGGGGCAAGAAGGAATGAGGGTAGAGTTGGGTTGGAGGTGGAGCCAAGCCAGGGCCGGGCTGCAGGTAGGGCCAGGGAGAACTGCGGTTGGAGGGAGAGCTGGGCAGGGGGGCACCCCCTCCCTGCCCCCTATGGAGGCTGGCCTGGGCCCTGCCAGGGCTGACCCACATTTTGGCACCTGAGGCGGGGAGCTCAAATGATGCCCCCATGCCCCCTCGCTTGGGCCAAAACTTTGAAAGGTCTCAATTCTGCCTTCTTCCTGTTCTACTTCTCTCATGGTACTGCTCTGCTACCTACCCCAATAAAGAAGAACTAACAACTTAAAATGCCTTGTTCAAAAATTTTAAGTAACACTTAACTTTGAAACGCCTGAACAGCAAATATAACTTTTCTTGTCTGCATAGTAAACACTGGCATTTTTATCTGTTTGAATAATCAAAGTGGTGCACTGCTTTCCGTGCCTTCTTGGCTGCAAAGATTTGAACTGCTTCCTGCAGGTCCACAGTCTGGGCCAGCTCATGCTCTATTGAGATGGTTGCAAGGCCGACCAGCCTCTCCTGTGTCATTGTGGAGCGTAGATGTGTTTTTATTAACTTCAGCTTGGAGAAGCTGCGTTCTCCACTGGCAACTGTTACAGGAAGTGTTAGAAGTATGCGCAGAGCAATAAAAGCATTTGGAAAGAGGGTGGTCATCTTATTTGTGTACATATATTCCAGAACAGCCTTTGGAGTTGATCCTGCTGAAATGTATCTTGAAAGGGCTTTCAGTTCATCACCTAAATCACTCGCATCAATATTGCTCATGTCATCATGTGTCAACACTGTCTCTAGTGCCCTGCATTGCTGGTGTAGGTCTTCTTCAGGTATAGTGAGGAGTTTTGGAATATCATACACCATCCCACATATACTGCTGTGTTCCTTGAGCTGCATGAAATATTCTTCAACTGACTGTATTGCACAGTCTAGCAGCTGGTTAAAGAATTCAACTTTGAATTGTTGTTTGGGGTCTCTTACAGTGGCATAGCCTGGTCCAGAGCACAGGGGGAGCGGAGCTAAAAAAAAGGTGCCTCCCCTTGTACTCACCCGGCGGCGCTCCAGCTTTTCGGCAGGGCACTTGGGTGGCGGGTCCCATCCCTTCACTCGCTCCGGGTCTTCGGTGGTACCCACTGCCAAAGACCCGGAGCGAGCGAAGGACCCGCCACCGAAGTGCCACCAAATAGCTGGAGCACCGCCGGGTGAGTACAAGAAGCGGCGCCTTAAAAAGAAATGGTGCCTTTTTTTAGCTCTGCTCCCCCTTTAAAAAAAGGCGCCACTTCTTTTTAAGGCACCGCTTCTGCTCAGAGGGGGAGCGGCCCCTACCTCCACTCCCCCCCTGGCTATGCTACTGGTCTCTTATGGGATTATATCGTGCCTTGTAATCAAAATGTCTTCTTCTTCAGTGACTCTTCTATTCTTGAATGGGTGGGAAAATAGCTTCAGTGTGAAGTTCCTCTGCTAACTTCTGTGTGCACTCTTCAGAATGTTTTGAAATCCCTCATCTGACAGGTAAGACTGTAGGTATGACTTTGCTTCGTGCAGTTGTTCCATTGCTCCAGATATATCAAGGTCAACACCTTGGAGTCTCTTGCTTACAACATTTATTTCAAACAGTATGTCATGCCACAACACTAAGCCACACAGAAATGTGAAGTTATGTATGTTTCTGGTGATTCCATTTCCCTCTGCCACTGTTCTCCCATGAACAATTCCTGTCATAGCATTATCCTCCATAATGGCAACTATGGCATCGTCTATCGTCCCAATTTGGTGTTTGATAGGCTTTATCGCCTCCACTCGACTTTCCCATCGTGTGGCACTCAGTGGTTTCAGTGTCAGAGAGTATGTTCCCAGATGTTGCTTCAAAATTTGCCATCGATGAGTTGATACAGAGAAAAATACATAGATGCTTTGAATTACATTAAAAAATTCAGCAGCTTCACTAGAAGCTGATGCTGCATCACTGATCACCAAGTTTAATGAATGAGAACTGCATGGGACAAAAAAAGCTCGAGGGTTTAACTCTCGGATCCGTGTCTGCACTCCTCTGTTCTTTCTTCTCATGTTGGCACCATTATCGTAGCCCTGACCTCTCATGTCAGCTATCGCAATTCCCGTATCTTCCAGCTTTTTAA
Source organism: Chelydra serpentina (assembly GCA_037349315.1). Classification (NCBI taxonomy): domain Eukaryota; kingdom Metazoa; phylum Chordata; order Testudines; family Chelydridae; genus Chelydra; species Chelydra serpentina. Next base: position 56,739,611 of record JBAIAC010000010.1, read on the forward strand.
GTGAACATTTGTCATACCAGCTCCTGTAGTATCATCAATGTCAATAAATTCTAGAAAATGCTCTCTGACAGTCACCATTGCAGGGACATTTTCATTAGGTTCTGTTGTTGTTACAAAATGCACCATTAAAGTCATTTGTTGCCAGTAACTGTATGATCTCATTTTGAATTTTTTTTTCCAAGGTAGTGGTGTGTGTACATTTCTCGGGTGGTGACTCTTCTTAGATGCTCCTGGAGTACAGCATCAAACTCAGCCATCAGCTCCACAATTTTAAGGAAGTTTCCATTGTTTAGCACATGCAGCTGATCTGAAGGGCCATGCAGTGCTAGGTTTTGGGTAGCAAGCATTCTGACAATGGCAATGAGCCTTTTCAGAACATTTTGCTAGTAAAGAGACTCTGATGCAATCTTCTTTGATGCTGATCATCTATGGTGGCCTTTAACCTTAGTCCCATCTCGAGCTCTTTCCACCTATGGAATGCTCTCTGGTGATTTGCTGCCTTCTCATGGCATGCCAGATTTCTAGCCAGATTTTTCCAGTCCTTTGTTCCTATAGAACCCAATGTGGCTGGAACATTAGACAGGAAGAGTTTGTAACAAAAACAGTATGAAGCAATCTGGGTTTTTGAGTACAAGCCATGACCTCTCCACTTTGTGATCATTGGGGATTTCACGCCAGTAATGTGTTGGATGGAAACTTCTATTTTCATTGTCTTTGGGGAACATTAAGTTTTTCACTTGCTGTGGACCATGCAGTACAAGGAAGTTCCTCAGGCTACTACTCAAGTGGGTCCACAGTCCTGGATCATCTAGACTTAAGGAACTAAATTCAGCAGCAGCTGTTTCTTGCGCCTCCACCACACTCTTCTCTGATCTACACTTTTCTTCAGGAATGCATGGTTACATCCATTTGAGATGGAGATATGGATGCTGCAGTAGCTGCCAGGTCACCTGCACTCTGACTAACTGGAAGATCAGGCATCTCCTCACCACTCACATCCTCACTGGGGCCGGAAGGCTCACTGTGAACATTTGTGTTTATGAATCTCAGGAGAGCTCCTCCCTGCTTAGATAGAAAAGCTTCCTTTGCTTTCTTTCTTTCTTTTTCTGAACGCTGCCCCAGAGGGGCATTTTCTTCTTTCACTCATGACTGCTGTTCTGTGCCAGCTATAGTAGCTCTCAACACTCAGTTGAAGGGGACAAATAAGCAGGCTGGTAGCAGGGCCTGAGTGAAGGAAGATATCAGCGTCTTAAGGGCCTAACTGGCTCCTACTACTTCAGTTGATTGCCTGTTCTCCTCAAGTGGCTTCAGGGAAGCAGTAGGAAACAGGAAGCTCCCGGAGAAGCTGGTGTTAATCAGTCCAGGCTCCTGGGGGTGCTAGAGAGGTACATAAGAGGCTCCTCCTCCTCTCTCTCCCTGCAGCTCCTGCTGCTTTCTGTTATTCCCTCTCACCTTTTCTCCTGCCTGCCTGTTATGTCTCTTGTGCCCTCCTTCCTCCAGCACTGCATTCCACCATCTCTGTGCATCTAGAGCAGAGAGAATACATATGCACCAGCAGCAGACACAATTTTCTACACTCTGGGTCCTAGTGGCGCCCCCCTACAGTCTGGCACCTGAGGTGGCTGCCTCAGTTCGCCTCATGCTAAGGCCAGCCCAGGGCCCTGCTGTGCACCCTCTGAATATTCTTCCACACACACCCTCGGGGTGTGTGCGCCTCACAGTTTGGGGACCACTGAAGTAAGGTATAAAGTTCTGTCACTAATGTCATGTTTTTGTTTGCTTATGGGGTTATAATCTGAGAGCAAAAGCTCTGCCCCTAACAACGATACAGACTGAGAGACTAAGGCAAGGAATAAACATGATGAGCTCAGCTGCAAATAAATAAAATAAAAATAAAAATTGCACCAGAACTGTTTGTACATTTGCATAAACGGTACATGCAAGGCTATATGTAACAGTGACTCAACATCATTATCACCAACCCTATCACAAAACTAATCAAGTTCACTATTTAATACAGACTTGACATTAGTTCTGACCAGATTTTTCAGAACATTGCTAGTTGACATGAAATAATATTATTCAAATATTACCTTCATAACAATCGTTTGTAGATTCTGTTTCTCAGGTGGTTTTACCATGCGATCAAGCACAAGTAACAAAATAGATGGCTGTTTTTTGGTGTGCCTGTGGACAAAATTCTAGGTCTATTCAAAGGTGTTGTAAAGTCCTGCTGTTGTGCAAATATACCAACAAGAAAAATCTGTGAAAACAGAGCAGGTTTCAATTATTTACGTGACTTGGACCACTCTCACATGTGGCATCAATGTCTGGGTTTCAGCTTTTGTGCAGAAGCTAATTTCATTATTGATTTCAGCTGTGACCTGAAATTTGCCTTGTTAATCTTCACAAGCGGGGATGTAAAGAATGTCCTCACCTCCTGCGGCTGGGATTGGCACAGCAGCTTGTTTGTCATTTAGCACTCCATGTCAACTGCTGTTCCAGCCCTACAGTGATCTCTTTTCCCTTGACTTGGCCCTGCAGCCAAGTCACTGCTTCCATCCACCCTTTCCAGGGTAACAACAGGAAGTTCCCCAAAACACCTTTGGGCAATTCCTCGGCCCGTCCTTGAGGCTCAGCCTGCAGCCCCATGCTGGGCTCAACAGTCCTTAAGATGGGCTTGTATGCCTCTCTCATGGTAGGGGAATCCAGCCCGGGGACCCTGTATTGAGCTGTTAGGTCTGCTCCTTCAGATGCACTGTGGTTTCTCTGGGCCACTTCCTGTGCTGATGGGCTTGCAGATCTACCCCTGGGATTGATCCCATCTGTGTAGCCATTTTCAGTCATACTTCCGGAGAGAGGCAGAGCTTTCTACCTTCTCTCCCTAACTGAGCTTGGTCATTCCTTTTATGGGACTGTGAATCACCTTGTCACCCCTTGCCTCCAGAGAGAGGTAGTTTTGCTTGTGGTGGCTGGGTGTTAGCTACCTAACACCACCAGCCCATTAGCTACTCAAGCACACGCCTTTGGGCCATTCCAGCCGCATCTTCGCCTTACAGGTTAACAATAGGTGCATCACAGTCCTCAAGTCCCTTTGAGTCATTCCCCTGTGATCTCCAGTCCCTGATATGGGTTACTCTCAGAAATCCCAAATCCTCTGCACCAAAAGTGCAGTGCATCTCGGTTTACTGGTTTTACCTTAAACCACCACTTCTGTAATCCACACAGCATTTGTGAGCACTTATATTAAAACAATAGTAGGCTATAGAAGAAACAATGGAGAGTTAACTAGAACCAGGAGAGTGGTGGAAACAAATGGTTACAATATAAAACAGAATCATAAAACATGACCCTGGGTCTACACTTATCAGTAGTTACATTTCCTATTTAATAAAGTAGGTTTCCCCCTCCTGCAAAGTTCAGTCTATTGCAGAGCTGGCTGACTTCAGGAACGAGGATCCAATTCTTCATGAGAGCATCTCTGCTCTCCAACATGTCTCCTCAGGGAAAAGATGCAGAGGCTCTTTCCCTCTCCTCTGTTATACCGAAACAATCTTTGTCTTTATTCATAGACAGGACAAAACTCTGTCTGTTGTAATGTTCCATTTTTACCTCCAAGTGGTGTCAATTGTTTGCAGTTGCGTCTGATGGTTTTCCATTAATAGTCTTGGGGTGAAGCAAAGCTAGACAATGGAGCCTTGCATTACATTTCTGGCTAACCAAGTTGGGGTAGCAACTCCCTCCTGCATGGATGGGCCATCAGCGAGACATGTTATCCACTGGTGACTAGCTTTTACTCTAAGCATATTTTCAATATATTTACATTATTCCTTAAATATTAGGAATAAATGTATTAGAAATACATTCCACCATGATCGAATCTTGATCAGTTATGAGTTTTCTGTAGATACCTCACTTGCTGTTCTTGATGGATAAATACCCTGCAAGACATGTGCTTGGTGTAGTGAGTTTGTCAGGCCTGAGGTGAGAGTTGGTTGTAAAGAGCAAGGGATGCTTTGCCAAGGAGCCTTAGGGTCACAGAACCTCCTTCCAACTCTTTCTCCAGATGTGCTTTATCACTAATTAGGCCAAGCTCACCCTCCTGGTGCAAGTAGGCAGGTTAATTTGCCTCTCAAGCCTATTTTTACCCTTTTCATGAGGTGTGGGGGGTAAACACTCCATCACAGAGGGAAAATCGTTCTTTGCAGGTGCTCCCAAACACGGTCCTTATTCTGGCAGCACACAAATCTTCCAACAGGTAATTATAAGATATGGCTAGAACTGAGGCACTTTTAATCAGTCACATGCTGGCTTCTGAGCCATGTCACACTACAACTCCATTACTTCCATCCACAGATTTTCTGGCACCTTCTCCACATCACTAGTCTGGTGATGCAAAGCCTAAAACAACTAGAACAATTCTGAGTCACAACTTAATGATATTTTGACTGCATTTTTGTTCATTACAATGGCAGGAAAGGGCTGGTTAAGTTAATTACTAACCTTTTTAGATGTGTAGTACTACATGGATATTCGGTGGCAAAAACCTACATTAACATGGAGTTAAGTTTTAGAGATGGAAAGAAGGAGCAGGAGGACCCAGAGGCAGATTGAGTAAACGGACTTCTTTATTGTGGTACTTTTTCCTCTCGAACCAATTGTCGAGTAAGCCCCGAATTAATCACATCACACTCTTTTATCGAAGTTAATATTTAAATACTCACATTTACTACAATGACCCCAAAACCCTTATTTAATAATATCAACACCCATATAATGAATATTAATAGCTATATACTGTATATAATTATATCCGCCCCTGTTGAATGTTTACAGCATTAAGCTTATTATACATATTATTTTAACCTTGAAGATACATTTATTTGCAGTAATTGTAGCCACAAGTTCCCTTAATCAGCAGTTCACGGGGGAGGGAGGAAGGGGCCATGACCTCAAACTCGTTTATGTAGCTGGGAGCGGAAGGGAGGGGGGGAATAACACTTCTTCACACAAAGGGTATCCTTCTGACAACCATATTCCTTATGCAGCTACAACGCTTATCGATCCTTAACAAGCAGAAAGGAAGGGAAAAGGATGGCAACTTTATCAAGCAAAGAAATAGTGCTTGCCTGTGCCTTATTCCCTATTACCATGATAGCAGTTACCCAGATCTTTACTTAACCCTTACATACCCCAACATTAAGATTGCTTGGTGGTACGTCTTCTCCTTGGAGAATGCTGAGTTGAGCAAAACTCAAACTTTGGAAAACCAGGAAATGTACAGTTAAGGTTGCCCATGCAACCTTAACTCTGCCCTCTTCCAGTAGTGCCCCAATATGTTTGGTTAATGCGTGTATCTTTACTCTGCCAATCCCACAGTTGTTGAAGTGTACAAGTGCCTCCTTCTACAACCCACTCACTCTTACCCATGGAATTCCATCTAATGCTCTTAAAAGACAAAAAGGAAAAAAGAAAAGGTTTCCCATACTACCTTCCCTCTACCCTCTTCCAGCAATGGCTTAATGTGCATATACTCACACTGGCCCTTGGCACTATAAGATTCAGGAGGTTCCAGATTGTTGCAAATACTTACAGACTTAGTGAACTCCCCAGAAAATATCACACATGAGCAATTTAAGAACCACTTTTACGGCCTTTTACAGTGTTCTCACCCTGACAGTACAAACTACATTTGAGCTGGGCTGTGTGATTCCCAGCTCACATAGATGTACCCATGCTAGTTCTGCTTGAGCTAGTATGCTAAAAATAGCAATGTAGCTGGGGTAGCATGGGCAGCAGCTCAGACTAGCTGCTTGAATAGGTAAGCAGGGGGGTCTGGGTGGGGTTGTACCTGGGCAGCTAGCCCAAGCCACTGCCCATGCTACCTTGGCCACACTGGTGTTTTTAGGGTGCTAGCATGGGTACATTGATGCAAGCTGGGAATCACACCTCCCAGGTCAAATGTAGATGTACCATTCCTCACAGGATACCATCTCAACCTACACTTCATCATCATTGAAGTATTAGAATCCTCTCATATTCCACTGCTGCCAATACCCTTTGTAATAAAAGCCCTATGCCTTGCTACCGACTTTGCCTACACAATTCTGTATAGGAGTGAGACAGACTGAAGATACACGTGCACCTCTTCTCTTTCCTTACACACGAGAGGGTGCAAAACATAGCTCTCATATCACAGTCACAGCTCTGTCACCGACCTCAAAGTAATCCACAGATCTCACAAGCACGCCTCTATCAAGCAGAACTATCTACAGCCTCCAATGTTCAGTACAGCTATACCTGACATCAACCACACTCACTTTACCTGAGTGCATTCAGATCAGAAATGCTAGACTGCTGTCATACAGCAGCTTGCTACTGATAACCAACATGCTTTGTAATAAAACCAGCCACTCCGTTCAAAACTCCTTTTTTCTTAAGTGGGGTGGGGGGCTTGTGATTAACTTAACCTTAATTATATTAATTGGGTGGTGAGTTGACAGCCATTGAGAGGTCTGTGATTCATTCCTTCATTACTATTTATCATTTTAACAGTGCAAGGAAGCAGAAGGAAGCTATTTTTTTAGTGGGTGTGGGGGAAAGGCTGTAACTCAGGAACTGCTTGGTCAAATGAGCCCAAATTTGGCTCACTAACACTACCCCATATCCTTTGACAAATACAGAATTTCAAAGCAACCTGAGTAACTGTTTGGATTTTAGAGCACTTACATTATTCAAGTTTAAAACATAAAATGGCAGGAATGGAAAACCTCTGGCCGTTTTTCTATATTTGTGCACCTGCAGTGTAAAAAAAAAGAAAAAGAGTACATTTCTTAAATATTGTTCTCCATTTGGGTCTCCAAAACTTAGTGGGTGGCATATACTACCTTGGGTAAAACAACAGTCTGAGACCATTTTGACCTGCCTCGCAGCAATAGCTTCATTTCTAGCCCTGGGCAAAAATAAACAAAAACCACACACCTAGAAACTTTTTTTTTTAAATGGCTTTCCACCCCCCAGAGCATATATCTCTGCAGCCCCTGGCTCAAATTACTTCACATTTGGGTCATTAACTCTAATCTGCCTGCTCAGAAGACACACCAAATTTCAAAGAAATCAAACCTAGTGTGTTGATTTTAAGAGGACTTAAATGGGTCAATCTTTAAACAGATGTCATAAGAACATAAGAACGGCCATACTCAGTCAGACCAAAGGTCCATCAAGCCCAGTATCCTGTCCTCTGACAGTGGCCAATGGCAGGTACCCCAAAGGGAATGAACAGACAGGTTATCATCAAGTGATGCATGCCCTGTCACCCAATCCCAGCTTCTGGCAAACAGAGGCTAGGGACACCATTCCTGCCCATCCTGGCTAATAGCCATTGATGGATCTATCTTCCATTAATCTATATAGCTCCCTTTTGGGCCCCGTTGTAGTATTGGCCTTCACAACACCCTCTGGTAAGGAGTTTCAGAGGTTAATAGTGCGTTGCGTGAAAAAATACTTTCTTGTGTTTGTTTTAAGCCTGATACCTATTAATTTCATTTGGTGGCCCCTTGTTCTTGTATTATGAGGAGTAAATAACACTTCCTTATTTACTTTCTCCACACCACTCATGATTTTATAGACCTCTATCATAGCCCCCCTTAGTCGTCTCTTTTCCAAGCTGAAAAGTCCCAGTCTTATTAATCTCTCCTCATACAGAAGCCGTTCTATACCCCTAATTATTTTTGTTGCCCTTTTCTAAACCATTTCTAATTCCAATATATCTTTTTTGAGATGGGGCAACCATATCTGCACGCTTTATTCAAGGTGTGGGCATACCATGGATTTATAGAGGCAATATGATATTTTCCGTCTTATTATCTATCCCTTTCTTGATGATTCCCAAATGATGCAACATTAACTATGTGGCATTCCTGCGCCACTGTAATATATAAAATAAACTATAATTTAGAGAAGGCAAATTAAGAGCTTCTGTTCTCCCTCTCTCATAACACAAGAACAAGGGAACATTTAATGAGATGGCGAGGAGGCAACTTCAAAACCAATAAACAAAAATACTTTTTCATGTAATGCATAATTGGACAGTGGAACTCATTGCCACAAGAGATCTCTGAGTCCAAAAGCTTCAAAAATTCAAACAGGGTTTGGCTATTTATATGAATAGCAAAAATATCCAGAGTTGCAAAAGCTAATGCTAAAAATGTTTTGGGATGGATACAAAATTTGAGGTTTCAGAGACTTAAACCAATCGCTAACTACCAGGGATTGGGACATGACTTTCATGACAGGCAGATTATTTTACATCTGCCTACTGTGGGGTTTTTTCTTGTATCTTCTTCTGAAGAATCTAGTGCTGGTCATTGATGGGAGACAGTATACTGGAGTAGACAGACCTCGAGTATGGCAATTCCTAAATCCCTATAATTTACTATTTAAGTAACCTGACATCATATTTCAAAATTACATCTTTTGTCTTAAAGGAATTCAAGCTAAAGCCCAAAAAGAGTAATATAAAGATAAATATGCTAATAGGAGCTGAGGTTGTCATGAAAATGATAAAGAATGTTATAAAGCATTATTTTCTTCTAACACAGAACAAGAAACTTAATAAGCATTTAACTTTCACTCCTTCTGAATCTGAAAGTCTCTTACTCATTACAGAAGTGGCTTTCTGTGTGGATATTAGCAACCCTTAGGAGCTACTGCAAGTGTATTGGTTTCCTGGGCTCTATCATGGTCTGAAAACTTCTGTCTCTGGCCTGGTCTGTACTAGAAAATTAGGTCGGTTCAACTACACTGGTATGGGGTGTGAAAAATCCACACCCTGGAGCAGCATAGTTAAGATGATCTAAGTCCCTGTGTAGTCAGTCAGTGCTAGGTTGACAGAAGAATTATTCCATCAACCTAGCTTCCAGCTCAGAGAGGTGGATTACTTACGTTGATGGGCGAGGCCCTCCTGTTGGCTCAGGTAGTTGTAATGGTCTGTACCCCTGTATTCATCCCTTGGACATTATTATTATAATCTTTGTAAAAGTATGCCTTGTGAGGTATCATTTGAAAACTCATAACTTGATGGTCAATATTAACCTGATAAAATGTGTATAGCAATATTGTATGTACAGTTATAATATTCCACTGTATGGTATTACTAAGACATATTCCAAGTCTGGGGAGTGGCCAAAGCAGTTCCTCAGAGACAAAAGACAAGCTGATGCCTCAGTCAGGTGTAAACAGGCCAAATGGACCACCTGCTTAAGTGGCTATTCACTGGCAAGAAAAGGGACATGGGAAAAAATCTACATCTTAAAAAGAAACAGCTTGGGGTTCCCATTGACACAGGATTTTTGTCTCTTGAACCTCAGCTACAGATGCTTCTTGAAGGAAAAAAACTATAAAAAGGGAGGGCAGACATCCCAAATCATTCCTCTCTTTCTCTCTACCCCCCAAAAACTCTGATACCTGAAGAACAAAGGAAGCAGCATTAGACTGGGGGAGGGATCTTGTCCGAAAGAAGTTCAGGCAGTAGGACTGCTGAAATGTTGTGAGAGAGACCTTTGCTTTGAATTCATGTCTAGATTGTTAAGTCAGGCATTAGTTCTGTTTTATTTTTCTTGTAACCAATTCTGACTTTTATGCCTCATTACTAGTATTCACTTATATCTATCTTTTTGTAGTCAATACATTTGTTTTATTGTTTTAGTTAAACCAGTGTGTTTGAATTGAAGTGTTTGGAAAGTCCATTTGGGATAACAGGATCTGTGCATATGATTTTCTATTAATAAAAGGACAGACTTTATATGAACTTGTATTGTCCAGGAAAGAGCTAGGCAGTTCAAGACGCACACTTCTATGGAAAGTCTGGAATGGGTTTGCTAGCGTTGCTCTGCAATGTAATTCAAGAATGGCTGCCTATGGCACTCATACAATATAATTGGGACTAACTCACAGGCTGGAGACTGTGTGTGGGCAGACTAGAGGTATGTCTACACTACGAGACTAGTTCGATTTTTCTTAAACCGAACTTGTGAAGCCGATATTGCAAAGTCGATCGCGCGAATCCACAGCAAGGACCTTAATTCGAATTTGTGAGTCCACAGTAACGGGGCAAGCGTCGACATTGCAAGCGGTGCACTGTGGGTAGCTATCCCACAGTTCCCGCAGTCCCCGCTGCCCACTGGAATTCTGGGTGTAGCCCCCAGTGCCTTCTGGGGCCAAAAATGTGTCGAGGGTGGTTATAGGTAAATGTCGTCACTCGACCCACACTCCCGCCCTCCCTACGTGAAAGCACCGGCGGGCAATTAATTCGCGCCCTTTTCCGGTGATTGACAGCTCGGACGCCACAGGAGAGCGAGCATGGAGCCCTCCGCGATTATCGCTGCTGTTCTGTCCGTTGTCAACACCTCGCGCCTTATCATCCACCTTTTCCAGAGGCAGATGCAGAGAAATCGGGCGAGGAGGCAACGGAAGCTCCAGGAGGACATGAACTCTGAGAGGGGCACAGACCTCTCGCAAAGCACGGGACCCCAGCCCGTAGAAATCATGGTGGCAATGGGGCACGTTGATCCTGTGGAACGGCGATTCTGGGCAAGGGAAACAAGCACTGATTGGTGGGACCGCATAGTGCTGCAGGTCTGGGATGAATCCCAGTGGCTGCGAAACTTTCGGATGCGTAAGGGCACTTTCATGGAACTTTGTGAGTTGCTGTCCCCTGCCCTGAAGCGCCAGGACACCCGGATGCGAGCAGCCCTGAGTATCCAGAAGCGAGTGGCCATAGCCCTGTGGAAGCTTGCAACTCCTGACAGCTACCGGTCAGTCGCGAATCAATTTGGAGTGGGCAAGTCTACCGTGTGGGTTGCTGTGATGCAGGTAGCCCATGCAATCGTTGACCTGCTGCTCTCAAAGGTAGTGACCCTTGGAGACGTGCAGGTGATCAGAGATGGCTTTTCCGCTATGGGATTCCCAAACTGCGGCGGGGCTATTGATGGGACACACATCCCTATCCTGGGACCGGACCACCAGGGCAGCCAGTACATTAACCGAAAGGGCTATTTTTCTATGGTGCTGCAAGCACTAGTGGACCACAAAGGACGTTTTACCAACATCAATGTCGGATGGCCGGGCAAGGTTCATGATGCTCGTGTTTTCAAAAACTCTGGTCTGTTTAGACGGCTGCAAGAGGGTGTTTATTTCCCGGACTGCAAAATAACTGTTGGGGATGTGGAGATGCCTATAGTGATCCTCGGGGACCCAGCCTACCTGCTAATGCCCTGGCTCATGAAGCCATACACGGGAGCCCTGGACACTGAAAAGGAGCTCTTCAACTACCGGCTGAGCAAGTGCAGAATGGTGGTGGAGTGTGCCTTTGGCCGTCTGAAAGGTCGTTGGAGAAGCTTACTTACTCGCTCCGATCTCAGCCAAACAAATATCCCCATTGTGATTGCAGCGTGCTGTGTGCTCCACAATCTCTGTGAGAGCAAGGGGGAGACGTTTATGGCGGGGTGGGAGGTTGAGGCAAATCGCCTGGCTGCTGATTACGCACAGCTGGACACCAGGGTGATTAGAAGATCACAGCGGGACGCGCTGCGCATCCGGGAAGCTTTGAAAGCTAGCTTCCAGAGCGAGTGGGGTAACCAGTGACTGTTACGCTTCTTTAAACAGAAGCTGAACCTGCCCCCGTTTCTTTACCCAGTTTCTGTTGCCTATCCTCTCCAATTACCAACCCCCTTCCCCCCCTTCACTCAACGCTTTAAAAGTATAATAAAGGAAACATTGTTTATTAAAACCGTCTCTATTACTGATTTCTTGGTTAAGGGTTTAACCTGGGACGCATACCGCGGTTGGGGAGCGGGTGGAGTGTTGGAAAGTACGCTTCCAAACTCGGGGAATGACATGCTCCTGCTCCCAGAGAAGTCCGAAGTGCTGGACTGCTTGTTTCAAGGGAGCCATCAACCCCTCCTATTCGCAACTGTGTGTGGTGGGGCCTTTGTGACTTTTTGGCCATGGATTGCGGCCACAGATCCCCTGCTGCATGGATCTGTCATGCAGGCTATCGCCGGCCGCAAAAGATCTGCTGCCACCCTCCCCCACCTGAAAGTCACAGGCCCCGCCCCCCTAGAGAACAAGACAACCCCCTCCCAGAATGACAAGTGTGCCCAGTGCATGCAATGTGAGAGTGACTTTATGTTGATCCTTTCCCCCTGTCTGTTCCCTGGTTCTGGCGCCTGTCGTCGCTAATAACAAACCCCCTTACCCACTCCCCCAAAACCAAACCGTCCTGTGAAAGAAAGTCAGGGAAACAGCACTGTGCAAAACAAACATTTTTATTAAGGGGAGCATATTTTTTAGATGATACCTGGGCAGGGAACTGTTGTGGGGTGCGGTTGCAGGGAGGGAAAGGACCCATCTAAAGTTTTGGAAATGAGAGCCTTCTGCTACTGGAGCAGTCTGCAGGGGTGGAGTGATTATTTACACGGCCCCTGCCTTCCCTCGTTCTAGTGACTTTGGGTGAGTGGAGGATTGGACTTTGTGGCGGGGGAGGGCGGGTGGAAATAACATATAGAGGTGCTCTTTCCTCCTGTCTCCTGTCCTGGAGAACGTCTACCAGGCGCCGGAGCGTGTCAGTTTGCTCCCTCATTAGTCCCAGCAGCGTTTGAGTCACCTGCTGGTCTTCCTGCTGCCACCTGTCCTCTTGAGCTTCAGCCCTCTGCTCCCGTTCGCTGACTGCTCGCTCGGACCTTGAGACGTCCTCTCTCCGCTGTGCCGCCTCCTTTCGGGAACAGACCATCAATTCTGAGAACATGTCGTCCCGGGTTCTCTTTTTGCGCCGCCTGATCAGCGCAAGCCTCTGCGAGGGTGATCCACGGGTAGGGCGGGAGACACTCGCAGCTGTGGGATGAGAGAAAGGGAGTGAATTCCTCAGAAAGATACTTTTTCCAGAACAATGCCTATACTCTTTCCCTGTGAATAAGACCAAGCACAGTACCTATCACATGTCCACTTACTACAAGGTCGAATATTATGTCTTTATCCTGAGTGTCTGGGGTCCCGGTGTACAGATCCCAGAAGCCTTGCTCAACACTGGAAATCTGCTCTCTGGAGACCATGGTAAGCTGCTGAGTTTGGACTGCTGAGAGCTTACTTCACAGCAGTGCTCTACTCCCATGTTTCAATCACTGTTCCTGGCGGCGGCCAGTTCCTGCTGCTGCCCAAACCGCTTCTCTACAGCAGCTCGCCAATCCTTTACCCCCCCTCCGTGTGGCCGCTCCCGGGAACTGAAAGTGCCCGCGAACCGCTCTGTTTGAACGGCTCGCCTACCCTTTCCCCCCCTCCGCGTGGCTGCTCCCGGGAACTGAAAGTGCCCGCGAACCGCTCTGTTTGAACGGCTCACCTACCCTTTATCCCCCCTCCGCGTGGCCGCTCCCGGGAACTGAAAGTGCCCGCGAACTGCTCTGTCTGAACGGCTCGCCTACCCTTTCCCCCCCTCCGCGTGGCTGCTCCCGGGAACTGAAAGTGCCCGCGAACCGCTCTGTTTGAACGGCTCGCCTACCCTTTATCCCCCCTCCGCGTGGCCGCTCCCGGGAACTGAAAGTGCCCGCGAACTGCTCTGTCTGAACGGCTCGCGTACCCTTTCCCCCCCTCCGCGTGGCCGGTCCCGGCAACTCTCCCTGCCTGCGCACCACTAAGCTCGAATGGTTAGCCTCCCAACTCCCTCCCCCCCCCGCGTGGATGGAAACCGCTGGGTGTCTTTCTTTAAAGGGAAAATGAAGAATTCACTATACTAAAGAAACCACTCATTCAAACCAGGGCACCATGACTGATATCACTCTGATGAGGATTACGGAGACAGAGAAAGAGTGCATGCTGCGTCAATGCCAGCAAACCCCGGGGCCGTATGCAGCCATGCTATGCAAGGCAATGATACCAGAGTACCTGCAGCTTGCATGGCGCGGGAAAGTATCCTACCATGGAGGAGACAATAAGGCCACTCTCCCTGGGAACCTGATACAAAAGCTTTCACTGTACCTCCAGGAGAGCTTCGCGGAGATCTCCGATGGGGATTTCTCCTCTATCCCCATACATATTGACAGAGTTTTAGAGTAGTTGCACTGGAAAACGACTCAAAGCTGAAGCGCCTAAGGCCAATTAAGCAATACAAACACAGTGCTTATACACCATGCCTATTGTATTCCAAATAAATGTTTAAAACACTGACCTGCTGATCCTTCGCCTGATTCCTGGTCAGGGATGCTGCCTTGGGAGGGTTCGTAGGGGATCTCAGTCAGGGTGATGAATAGATCCTGGCTGTCGGGGAAATCAGCATTGAAAGCGCTGTCGACTGCTTTGTCCTCCTCCTCTCCTTCCTCATCTTCACCATCCGCGAAAACCTCCGACGACGTGGCCGTAGATAAGACCCCGTCGTCGGAGTCCACAGACACTGGTGGGGTAGTGGTGGCAACACCACCGAGCATAGCATGCAGTGCCTCGTAAAACCGGCAAGTGTGTGGCTGCGATCCAGAGCGTCCGTTGGACTCCTTGGTCTTCTGGTACGCCTGTCGCAGCTCCTTGATTTTCATGCGGCACTGCGTTGCATCCCGGCTGTATCCTCTCTCCATCATAGCCTGGGATATTTTCTCATAAATTTTTGCATTCCGTCTTTTGGATCGGAGCTCGGATAGGACGGATTCATCTCCCCACACAGCAATCAGATCCAAAACTTCCCGATCAGTCCATGCTGGAGCCCTCTTTCTATTCTGAGATTGCATGGAAACCACTGCTGTAGAGCTCTGCATCGTTGCCAGTGCTGCTGAGCTCACCACGATGTCCAAACAGGAAATGAAATTCAAACTGGCCAGACAGGAAAAGGAATTCAAATTTTCCCGGGGCTTTTCCTGAGTGGCAGGTCAGAGCATCCGAGTACGGATTGCTGTCCTGAGCGTCCACTGAGTGGTGCACTGTGGGATAGCTCCCGGAGCTATTAGCGTCGAATTCCGTCCACAGTACCACGAATTCGACATGGCCATGTCGAATTTAGCGCTACTCCCCTCGTCGGGGAGGAGTACAGAAATCGAATTAAAGAGCCATTTATGTCGAAATAAATAGCTTCCTAATGTGGACGGGTGCAGGGTAAAATCGAGTTAACGCTGCTAAATTCGACATAAAGTCCTAGTGTAGACCAGGCCTAGGAGTGGTAGTTTTCACAGCAAAGCAGTGTAAAAGACATCCCAGCTTAGAGAGCTGAAGAGACACAGCTTGTACCCTGGGAATGTCACAGTAGTGTCTACTCAGCAGTGCAGCTCTGCTGCTGTAGTGTTTTAAGTGTAGACAAGCCCTCATACATAGTTCAATTATCTCTTCTCCTCTGTGTCTCCATTTCTCATTCATTTTTTCTGATTTTTGCCTTATCTGTATTGTTGAATGGCTACATTCCTTTCTCTCTCTCTCTCTCTCTCTCTCTCCTCCTTTAGCTCTTTTTTTCTCTCATGATGTTCATCTTCCAATTCAAACTATGCTAACTCCTACCTTCTCTTTCCAGGTTTTTATATAGTGCTTTATTAATTTAATTTACTGTATAGCTACCGCTCCAGCCTATCAGAAAATTTAAAAGATTATAGTTCGTTTTTTATAAACAATACTATTTGCATTGACTACCAAAGGCATTTCTAAACTAAAATACCATCAATTTCAGTTTGTGCAGCATTCATCTCCTATGGGGCAGGTAGTTCCACATGAGCCCACCTGCATTTCCTTATAGCTGAGTTACTTTACAGTCCCAGCAGCAAGGGAAGACTTTTTTTTTTTTTTTAAACTTTTCCTGTTTAGTGATAGGGTTTTAATTCTTTCTCTTTGTGTAATTCTGTCTGGTGTCTCAAGCATCTTGAGCTCTCTCCTCTTTCTTGTTATATTTCCCCTCTTACAGTAAAATGTCTGTTTTTTAAAATAAGGTGTACAAAATATACAGTGTTTGACAAATGTTTATGGAATGGATGTGAGCCAGTGTAAATTATTTAGAACGTTACAGCCGTATACTTTGCAAGCTCATTGGAGTTGGAAGCACTTTAATGATGTAACTATAATGATATTCCATATTAAAAATAAGCACTTCTCATAGACTCATAAACTTTAAAGTCAGAAGGGATTATTATGATTATCTAGTCTGACCTCCTGCACAATGCAGGCCACAGAATCTCACCCACCCACTCCTGGAATAATCCTCTCACCTGGGTCTCAGCTATTGAAGTCCTCAAATCATTGTTTAAAGGCTTCAAGATGCAAAGAATCCTCCAGCAAGTGACCCGTGCCCCAAGCTGCAGAGGAAGGCAAAAAACCTCCAGGGCCTCTGCCAATCTACCCTGGAGGAAAATTCCTTCCCGACCCCAAATATGGCCATCAGCTGAACCCTGAGCATGTGGGCAAGACTCACCAGCCAGACACCCTGTTCCTGTATCCTCTGGCAAAGCCTGAGGTTTGTTTGGGTGGTGGTGATGGTGGGGACAATGGAATCAGCTGCCAATATGTGAGTATGAATGCTCTGCATAGGTGCTGTACTAGGGGTGCTATCGCATCCCCTGGCTTGAAATAGTAATAACAAGCCAAATACATGGTTTCTGCCATCAGCACCCGCACTATAAAAATTGTTCCAGCACCACTGATGCTCTGTAGCCTCTGCCTGGAGTTTTGTAGGCAATCGATCTGTGTAATTGCTGACTAACTGGACCTTCTCCCTGACAGCCCCCAAACACGCCGCTGCACTGGCCCATGTGAAACTGGCACAAGGTCTGGCCCTGCTGCATACCGGTGGTGAGCAATTCCTCTGTGTGTTGGTTCACAGCCACTCACGCTTTGTTTGGTAGAATCATGGCAGTTCCAGTGCACTGAGGAGCTCCTTTGGTCCCAAACCTGATGGGTGGATTTCTCTCCCGCTGGAAGAAACCCCCCTCAGATTACAAAATGTGATCAAATCACAATAACTGTACTTTTCTATGAGCTGGCATCTAATACTAATTCAGCATGTAGGTCCATTAACAGAGGACTTTAAAATCAGCTTAAAATCAAATTTGGGTGAAATATGAAAATTGCACTTTTCAGATACGATCATTCTCCCCAAGAACATACCTGAGATGGATGTATAATATTGGACAACAAATGTTAGACAGCAGTAGAAATCCACAATGGCTAGGTGTCTTTTATATCACAAATACTTACAATAAGAGCTTAAGTCTGATAACAGATCAGATCAAATTGCAGTTACCAATATAACTCAACATGAATACAGCCTGTATTAATAGTTAATTGTGTTAGAAGGTCCCATTGACAACAGCATAAGATTGCATCGATTGTACTTAAGATGGATATATAAATGTAATAATTGATTCCTAGTCAGAATAACAAACAACACTGAAAGAGCTGAATGTTGCATTTTCATATTATCAATATTATTGATAGCAAGATTAAAGGCAGATTTTGAAGCACTATGAAAAAAACATCTAGAATGACAAGGAATAATGTATGTACCTCAATTGATAAAGCTCTTACAATAAGCAAGTATTCTAATTTCTGAGATGGCCACCCTACATCTAACACTGGCAATGTTGTACATTGCTAGACCCACTGAATATGACAAGATGAATATGTACATTGTATACATACATGAATCTGTTGCAATATTGGAATTTCTGATTATACACATGTGATTATCATTATCCTTTACATTAGGACTATTCATTGTTCCCTTTCTGGAAAGATTTGAACTAGTTGCCTCAATTATTGGAAAAATCTATCAAGTAATAAAGAAATGATATCCTAAATGCCAAAGGGACAGAAGTAATACAGTTCCTTTTGGTGGGTTTGCTTCATTCTTTGTCAATAAAGAAAATTTGTTTGACTAACAGAAAGGAGATATCCTTCTCTTGAAATAGGTATTTGGAAAACAGTTTATATTAGAGCTGTCCCGAACAGTGAATGAGCCAAAATGATCCTTCATGTAACATCGAGAGTGTCCCATAAAAAGGTCAAACTCTAAGTGTTTTAAATTTATCCCTTGATGAAATATTGGCAACCACATTATCCCTTTCCACAAAATGAACTGGAATAAAAAATTAAACCCAAACCTCCTATTTTACTCATTTCAAAACCTTAAATGGTATTTTTGTCATCCAAGGAGACTTGATTTTCTCTTTCCTTTCAATAGTTAATTGTGTTAGAAGCTCCTGTCTTACTGTCTTGTCAGTCCTTAAACATGCTGAACATTGATCTGAATCTGAAATTTTGAAAGACATTTCCAAATGACTCAATCCATTTTGTTATCAACTTTTCTTATACAGACACTTCATTCAGATGCTTATTTTTGTTTTAATGAGACTTTCCAACTTACTTGTGAAACATTGGTCTTAAAAAAAAAATGTATGGGTGGTAGAAGAGGATCAGGGTACAGCTGAAAAAATGTCAGTTGTGCTTTCCAACACATTAAATCCGTTATTATTTATAACACAGTAGCACCTGAAGGCTTTAATTAGAATAATAGGCCATTCATTGTGCTAAGCACTGTACAAATATGATCCCTATCTGCAGAGAGGACAAAAGTCACAAAGATCTGATCTAAATCATCCTACCACGTGGCCTCCATCATGGTAGTATCTGAGCACCTCCCCAATCTTTAGAAATAGAAATGAGAATATACATTTCTCTTTTTCTGCCTTCTTCAATGGTAGTATAAATAGCTTAATGAGAGAGAACGTGCGTGCATGTGTGAGAGAGAGAGAGAGGAATGCACAGAGGGAAAGCTAAGTCAAAGAGCCGAGGTTTTGAAAAATAAATAAATAAAAAAAATCCCAATTAGATCACAATCACTTGTACTGAAAATCTGTCTGGAATAATACTTACTAGCTAGATCCAAGCTTACTAATTCTTTCAACTTTTCTTGAAATAACATACTTTTATATCTTTATGAAATAAAAGCTGATAAAAATAAGTGCAACCTTGTCCATTGTTTTAATTGTCCTGATACTATTATCTCTGTGCAAAGAAATGCAATACCCTTTCTGTTCTCTCTAGGATATTCAAGGTTATAGACAATGAACTTACTGTAAAACCCAGGAACACTATCTCTCACAGGACTAATAACTGACTTGATTTCATTTATTATGAAAGGCAGAAATTTCAACAACGTTTTAATGCCTGGATAATGACATCTTCAGATATCCTATTGGGTTGGATAGATATATTAATATGTGCTTTTTCTCTGTGCTAAAGAGAAGACTGCTGATTGCATTCACTGTGTAAAAGACGTTTGATAAGCCGTGACTCTCTACCTTTCATTGATACAGCAACTTTTCTCTCTGGCACTTGAAAAGTCTATGAAACTCTGAAATATTGTTGATAAAATTTGCACATTTGTCACTTGACATTTGTCATTTATACTCTCCAAAAAGCCTGCACCCTTCAATATGTCAGCAATCTAATCCACTCTAATATTTTATTTTGATAAGTTCTTAACAAGGAAGATCTTAAAATAATACTCAGGTGTTCTGCCTCACTAAGAGCTCTATTTCCCTTTCTTATTCCTCAAATAAGTGTATATTAAATACAAATAACTTTGTTCATGAAGCCTTATAGGGCTTCATCCAAGCCTTCACTCCAAAAACATTGACATTAGCAGGAAGACATTGGTGGTGAATTCAGGTCAGGCCAGGATCCTACTCTTCCATCAGACCTGTATGATCAGCATGAGCTGTTCTAGGGTACTGGATTACTGGGGCAGCAACAGTCACATGGACTCTTCTGGGACTCTTAAGGTCTCACCAACCACCAGAAGAGCTCTCACTCCAGTGGCAGCAACACAAGGAGAAAGGCATGCCTTTGCAACTTTCAGTGCCTTAATCCTGTGAAACTACAGGAGGGGATGGGGAATTATTGGTTAGAAGGGAGCAGGAAATATTCCTGATAGAAATGAGTTTTAGAGAGGGATTCAAAGGAAGAGAGCAGACAGACAAGATGATGGGGATTTTTCCCAGGGAGCACACATCACAAGGCACAAACCTAAAAGTGTGAGAAAGGTAAGAGAGAAGGGGTGTAGGGAAAGCAGGTGAGTAAGATGAAAGGAAGGAGAGGTAGTTGGAGCAAAGTTATGAAGGA
Organism: Chelydra serpentina; assembly: GCA_037349315.1. Classification (NCBI taxonomy): domain Eukaryota; kingdom Metazoa; phylum Chordata; order Testudines; family Chelydridae; genus Chelydra; species Chelydra serpentina. The sequence continues at coordinate 56,759,747 of JBAIAC010000010.1, forward strand.
TGCAAGGAGAGGAGTGACAAACTGAGAATCTGACTTGCAAAGCACTTGAAAAGGAACTTGACTGCCCTACAAGCAAATCTCCAGACCTTTTGGTTTCTTGCCAAAACTCAGATAGCACCTCTGATAAGATATAGCTGTGAGCTGACCAGAAATTTTTGGTTCTGACCTGCAAATGGGCACGTTAAGCATCCACAAGCAGCCCAAATTCTGCGTAGGGTTACATATAGTCAAAATGGTCAAAAATATCTTTGCCTCATCCGTCTATAATTTAGTAAAAAAATGTTGCTTGTTTAAACATGGCCTTAAACAGTAAGACTAACATTACTACAATTCTAATAAATCACCTCAAAGGAAACATAAATAGATTGTCATCATCTTTGTCTTTCTTGAGTAAATTTTGGTACCAAGCATAGTCACTCAGTCAATGAGACTGAGTGACTATTTCCCTTAGATCCACATATGGAGGGGATCCTCTACTGGATGATCTGTGTCCATGCTCACTTGAGAGGGGAAGCAGAGTCAGCTGCACCCCTGAGGAACAGTTCGCCTTTCCCAGAGCCAGCACAGCATTCTGCATTGGATGCAGGATCATCTGCACAGGTGAATGGGTGATGTAACCTGGGTTTGGGGGCAGGAATGCCCACTGAGGAATCTGCTCAGGAGATTATACATTCAGAAGCTGTGCTAGTTCTGAGTGGCATCCCTTTGTACCGTGGAATTCTCCTTTACAAGAAGCTCAAGAGGCAGTGGCTGGCAAGGAGAGCCCCAATCAGCTGATTGACAGCTGACAGGCAATAGGGTAGAGCTGCAGCAGTCCAGGAAATCGTGCAAAAGGCTCAGACCTCCAGCTGATGGTACTACAGTTCTTTAGAGCTGACCCACCTGCTCTACTCCAGGGGCTGGGTAGAAGCCAGCAACCCCATCTCCTATCCACAAAAAGAGTTTCTTGTCTTCTTCAAGCCTGAATTGGCATAAGATTGTAGAACTTGCAGGCATATTCAGTCTTGCAAAATAAAAGGCTTTAATTTAAAACAGGCTAAATCCTTAAATTCATATTATTCTTTTGACTGGGTCAGTATCCCCGAAGGGGTATTCTGGTCTGAAGACAATTAATCTTACCACTGAACCAAATATATAGCAGAGCTGTCAACCCTGAGGGTTTTCAGACTCTCCTACAGGGTCTGCTGGAAAAACTGATTTGCTGTTTTCCCTCCTCACCCACCTGCTGGGGAATGCAAACAATGAGAGGTAGCAGTCGGAGAGATTTCTTTTCCCTCAATGACCAACAAAAGTTTTTGGGTAAAGGGTAGAGAGAATTAATACCATTTTCACAAGAGGGGAGAGAACATAAAGACCCAGCAACTCAGGGCAGTTCTGCTTTCTTCTTCTCCCTGCCTTGTGTAAAGTCAGTCAGCTCCCCTCTGTTCCTCCCATTCTGGTCTTATCCCCCCTACAACCCAAGTTAAAACTGCCTGGGGGAGAAGGAGATGGTGGTGGTGGTAAAGAGCTTCCCTCCCCCCCCCCCCCGCAAGGTAGTGGGGGGGGGGGTTGAGTGAAAAGTCGGGAGTTGCTTTTCAGGCCTGGAAGGAGGGAAAAAACTGCCACAACTGCAGGAGGAGCAGTGGTGCTGGGGGGCGGGGAGGCAATGAGAAGATCAAAGGCTGGGGAGGGGCAGTGCAGAATTGATGGGGGTTGGAACAGAGGTGAGGGCTGGAGAGAACAGAATTAATTGACTTGTTGCTGGGAGGTGCCGAATTGATTTAAGGCAGTGAGTGGAGAGTTGGTAGAGGGTATGTGCACAGAATTGATTGCTGTGGGCAGATATTGGACTGGAGAGACACATAATTAATTAATTGGTAGTTTGGAGTTTCCAATCAACAATCCTTTTATGTAAATTTGTGTGATTTTTGACACAGGATGTTGGTAGGTATAAATGGTTCAGTGATGTTTGTAAACAACCAATGATGACTACTTCAAAGATACCTTTAATTGCCAGTTCTCTTATTTTAATCTGCATGGTTTATACACTATTTCATTTTCAGAGGCTTTCCTGGCTGGGCTATTTTCCTTAAACAAAATACATCCATGGAAGGAAGGGACATCCATGGAAATTATATCAGATTAATGTTTTACGAAGAACCAAGTACATTAAAAATCACAAACAGTTCCTTCTGTCTCGTCCGCAAAAAACCCTGACACATACAGCAGTGTCTGGAAGAGTAGTGAGAGGGAACAGACTTTTTGTTATCTGTTCACTGACTATACCTCCAGCAAGCTTTCTGCCTGACTGACTGCAGGTCACAGCCCAGTTATGTTTTAGAAAAACAACATCCTCTGTTTAAAAAGATGTTAGCTAAGGATTTTACATAATTGATGTACCCATCCAAGTATTCTACATGCTAAATGAATGTCTCAAATTCTAAACTTAGTTAAAAATGGGTTCTACTATGCTCCTAAAACTGAAAAAAATTCAGTGACAAATGTAACCTTTCACAGACTATACTATAACTTAAATATCTGTGCCAGTCATGAAGCTTTTCTGCTTCATTCATTGTGTGTTCTTGAAGTGGAATACATAAAAGCTTCCAGCATAAATCCAGACTAAAAAGAGAGAAGCAATCACTTAATGTTGTGATTTATTTAAAAAATCTCTTTACAACTTAACAGAAGGGCTGAATCATTAAATTCTATCCCACAACTTTATTTTGTTTCTGCTATAGTCCCTGTAGCATAGACATGGCCTTATTTAACCTCTACATTAAACCATTAGGGCAGATTGTGAGATGCAACGGGCTTTAAGACCAGGAATATGATGATGACACTCAGCTCTCTTTAAAATCTAGTGCAGACAACGCTATTACTTACACCATCCCATTACCTCTCTGTCCCAGTGCCTGGAAGAAATGAGCACATAGGTGAAAAGTAATTGGCCAAAGCAAAACTGGGGTAAGACAGAGATGCTATATATTAATGCTGCTCCTGGACACCATACAGCAACAACAGTCGATGCCTTTTCCTATCTTCTGTTGGCCAGAAGCCTACACTGTTTGCTTAGGTGAGGAATACCACGTCCCAAATCTCTGTGCAGTTTGCTCAGTGCTTCCACGCTTGCTGGGAACAACAGCCCAGGCAGCTAATGGTGATGAAACAAAGTGGAATGGGGTTGCCAAATGTGGCAAAGTTCAGGAAACAGAATCAAGTTAATGAGGGAAGAGGAGGGCCCTGCTGCATCCGCTATACTATAGGAAAGAGGGACTTAGTTCTACCCTCAAGTGAAGCTGAATGTGGACAGTGGTGGGACCCAGAAAATCCAGCCCTGAGCATGCAGAGACCTTGTAACCCTTCTGCCAAGTAGTGTTGGCAGCAAAAGGGCTCGGTTCTCTATTGAGGGGTTCCTCTTGACATTACAAAACAGAAGAGGATCGAGCCCCAACCCAGCAATCTGGGAAAACTACACACCACCAAGGGGCACCTCTAAGAGGCAATACTTCCCCACTCACAAGCACTTAATCAGGGTATAACAAAAGAAGACTTTTACTAAGAGCATAAGGATATAATTACCTTACACCTTACTCACAGTTGGTTGTCCAAGGCCTGCAAAGTCTCAGAATTCAGGGGTGCATTCACGTGGGTTCACCTACCATCCCTGAAGGGGAGGTTCGAGCAATGCCTCTGGTGTTGCCGTTGCTCACTCTGCTGCTGACTGGTGTCTCTGGCTGTGATGCTGTGTTCTGAGGTTCCGCACTTAGACCAGTTCTTAGTGATTTCACTTAGTAATGGGGGACCTCATTGCTGTTGCATCCTCTGTGTTGCCTTTCACTGCAATACCATCTCCACACCAGATCTAAGGTTCACCCTCCCACACCCAGACCTGCCCATCAGTGTTTTCAGCTCTAGTGATTCAAAACAAGGACTCTAAGCTGATCCTGATCAGCTCCATCTTTAAGCACTGGAGGAGGGGTAAGGGGTCAAATAGTATCTAGGACTCTTTAAACAGATTCCTTATACCCAGATCAGAACATCTGTGCCCATCCTTCTCTGACTTTTACTTGGATTTGCTTAGTGAGTGAGGTTCAGTAGGATTACCGCTCAATTAGGGCATATTAAGTATAGTTCTGCTCCCTTTAGTCGTACAATGAGGAAAACAACATTTCATAACCCCTGTGCACAATACTAAACAGAATTTAAACCCAAAATGGATCACTTGGACAAAGCTGATCTGTCTGCTGTTCAGCTAGGCATAGTAGGTGTGTCTGTGTAAATATGGTCTGCTCCTGCACTCTTTCTCCCCAGTTATCAAAAGATGGCAGGGGAGAGCTCATTTAGACCCTGGCTTACGGCACAACCTTGATGCTGTCCATAATTCACTTTGGCTCCACGGATGTTCAAGTATTGAGCCTCCTCTCAAATTCACCATAAAAACAATTGGTTTTCTTCCTGGCTCCTGAGCATCTGTTTGAATCACAGGATTTTTCTGTAGCACACTTACAGTGCAGGAAGAAAATCCAAGGCCTCCATCTCAGAATACCTAATACCCATCTGGGCTAGACGCTCAGTCACCTGAGTTCAGCAGGGTCTGGATCTGTATCACCCCAAAGCTGACTACGAGCTTGGGCAAACTAGTAGCACAGCCATAGGAAGGTTTCTTTTGAGAAATCATGATCACAGTTCAAGTTTGCACTAGAAAATAGAGAATACATAGAGTGCTGGTGAAAAATGTGGGCAATGAAAGCTAGGGTTTGTAGGGCCCTCTTTGCATGTGTGAGAGACTCAAAAACAGGACTGCTAAGCACCGGAGTACAGAAACTCAACCAGAGATGTCACCTTGGTGGTGTCCAGTGCACTGTGGGACCACCAACTGAATTGGTGCAGCTGCTGTTCCAGTGTTTGATATTTACACTAGCACTGACGCATAGAAGACACACTTAAGGCAAGTGCAATCACAATAGTGCTGTGAATCCCTGTGCACCACTGAAAGCTCTTTTTGAGTGTGGCTGTGTTGTGTGTTACAATCAAGGTTCGGGATTGCAGCAGTGCTGGCAATACCAAAATTCTTTAGTAGAAATAATCCCCAGGATGCTTTGGGTTGACAGCCCAGCCCACCCAATAATGCCTCCTGTGAGAGCTTAGAATCATGGAATCATAGAACTGGAAGGGACCTCGAGAGGTCATCTAGTCCAGTCCCCTGCACTCAAGGCAGGACTAAGTATTATCTAGACCATCCCTGACAGGTGTTTGTCCAACCTGCTTTTAAAAATCCTCAATGATGGAGATTCCACAACCTCCCTAGGCAATTTATTCCAGTGCTTAACCACTCTGACAGTTAGGAAGTTTTCCCTAATGTCCAACCTAAACCACCCTTGCTGCAATTTAAGCCCATTACTTCTTGTCCTATCCTCAGAGGTTAAGAAGAACAATTTTTCTCCCTCCTCCTTGTAACAACCTTTTATGTACTTGAAAACTGTTATCATGTCCACTCTCTGTCTTCTCTTCTCCTGACTAAACAAATCCATTTTTTTCAATCTTCCCTCATACGTCATGTTTTCTAGACCTTTAATCATTTTTATTGCTCTTCTCTGGACGTTCTCCAATTTGTCCACATCCTTCCTGAAATGTGGCGCCCAGAACTGGACACAATACTCCAGTTGAGGCCTAATTAGTGCGGAGTAGAGCGGAAGAATTACTTCTAGTGTCTTGCTTACAATACTCCTGCTAATACATCTTGCTGCTTTTCACTGCATTAGAATGTTGTTTCAATGCTGTGACCCTTGTTCATTAATTGAATTCATGTAAAAGTAAAATAACTGTATTTGGTGCAATTTTAATAAGAAAGTTTGTTTTCTTTCCTATTTCAAATATTCAGGCTTTCAAGAGGTACACAATTCACCTAGCAGCTAGAATTGATACTCTTCAAGGCATTTAATCCTCCTTTCTGGATGCTTATGATTTGAGATAACTATAGAAAAAATTGTAAATTTAAACTCCGTATTCAGCCCAGGAATTTTAAAATAACAGCTGAAGTACTTAGAGTGGATAGACTGTTTATCTTTCTGTGATTAACCATTGTTTCATCATATTTTATATATTATTATATTTTGGGGCAAATATTTGGAACACAATAATAGCATACATGTAAATATTTAGGGTTTGAATGATGTCAGGAAGTATTTTTATTTTATTTTCAAATAAGTCCTTAAAGTCATAGATCCACATTAATCTATGTCTATCTAAGGTGAGGTATCTGACCCCCATTATCTCAGTCTCTGAGCACCTTATAGTCTTGAATTTATTCATCCTCACAGCACCCGTGAGGTAAGGAAGATGTGCTATTGTCCCCACTGTACAGATAGGGAAGTGAGGTTTGCCCAAGCCACACAAGAAGTCTGTGGTGAAACAGGGAACTGAACCCACATGTCCTATGCTACGGCTTGGAATCCTAACCATTAGACCATCCTTCCTCTCCCTGCTACAGGTCTGTTGAAATGGCCAGTGCTTCCCTTTTTTTCTAAGGGCATGTCTTCAGTACAATCTTAAGTAGACCTATTGTAACACCGACAGACTCCGGTTGCTGGCGGTGGGATTGAACCTGGGATCTCTGGAGCTTAGTGCATGAGCCTCTACTGCATAAGCTAAAAGCCATGTGGCGCTTAAATAAGGCTGTAGAGCAGACTCATTTAACTCTCTCTCTCTAAGTGGTCTCAGCGCCACTAGATGGGACAGAACACCACACCCAGGAGATGTGTGGGCTACACTATGTTAGGTTGATTTACAGCCACCTCAGTAATTACTGCGATGGCTGATGTCCACACTACCTTCTTTCTGAATGCTTCCACCGACTGAAAAGGAGCAGTGTGGGGGGTGAGAGCCAGAGCTCTCAGCTCTGCGCAGCTCCCCACCATGAGCCCAGCTGCTCCCCAGTGTTTCTTGCCTCCCCACTCCCAGTCAGAAGAGAGGTGGGAGGGAGCAGCCACCCAGGGCTTCTTGCCTCTGGCGGGGAGATACATGCCCGGAGTCCAATTGGCTGCAGTGCTCCCAGAGGGGAGTGGGTAGCTGGGGGGCAAGAGGGCTCCCAGCGGGAAGTCCAGGTGACAGCCCAAGCTGGAAACCTGGGTGACAGCCTGGCTTGGAGCAGGGATACCTGGCAGCAGCCCCACTGGGATCTAGCTTTCTTGTCAATTCCATGGCTCCTCCAGGGGAGCAGTGAAATTGACAAGACAACCAGCAGCCTACCTAAGGAATGCAGTGTCTACACAGACACCGTGTCGTCCTAACTACACCAACATACGCCCTACGCCTCTTGTGGAGGTGGAGTTATTATGTCGGTGTAGTAAGCATAGGTGCAGGAGCTGAGGGTGCTGCCGCAACCCCTGGCTTGAAATGGTTTCCATTACATACAAGGTTTACAGTTTGGTTTAATGGCTCTCAGCACCCCTACTATAAAAACTGTTCCAGCACCGCTGGTAGTATGGCACTTACATTGGTGGGAGCAAGGCTGTAGTATAGACACTGACATAGTTAGGTTGACATAAGGCAGCTTATGTCGACCTAACTCTGTAGTGCAGACCAAGCCTGAGTCTGATCCTTCATTTCATTTCTACCTTTTTTTCTCTTGTTGAAGGCAGCCTTCGGAATTTAAACATCTGTTTTATTTTTATCTGTTATATGTAAAGGAAAACTGAGCCTTAGAAAGTGTGAATTTCCCTTATTCATCATCAGTGGGGTATTTACTTGATAGTTTTGTCTGCACAATCAGCACCTCAATTACCTTTTAAAAATGTTGTGAATAAATATGATACAAAAACTAGAAGCCATCTCTGGGCTGGTCTACACTAACCCCCCAATTCGAACTAAGATACGCAACTTCAGCTACGTGAATAACGTAGCTGAAGTCGAACTATCTTAGTTCGAATGAAAAGGTACTTACCCGGGGTCCACACACGGCGCGCAGGCTCCCCCGTCGACTCCGCCTACTCCATTCGTGGAGCAGGATTACAAGCGTCGACGGGGGAGCACTTCCTGGTTCGATTTATCGCGTCTAGACAAGACGCGATAAATCGAACCCAGAAGATTGATTGGACTCCTCCGACAAGACGCGTGAGTATAGACGTACCCTCTGATAACTTCAAAGAGTATGTCTACATGACAAAATTATGTCGACCTAAGTTACATCAATGTACAGCCAAAAATTGCTTTTGCATGTCCACACTATGCTCCTTGTGTTGGCAGTGCATGTCCTCACCGGGAGTGCTTGCACTGATTTAACTGTCAGTGTGGGGCACTGTGGGACGATTTCTGAAAGGTAGCAACAGTTGATGTAAGTAATGCAGTGTCTACACTGACATTACGTCGACCTAACTACATTAACATTGACTCTACACCTCCCAAGGAGTTGGAGTTATTAAATCAGTGTAGTGGGCGAGTTACATCAGTGGGGGCAACAGTTTAGTGTAGACACTTACAGAGTTAGGTCGACATAAGCTGCCTTACATCGGCCTAACTCTGTAGTGTAGACCTGGGCTAAGAGTTGACTGCAGTCTGGCCATAAACACCAGGGCCACCCGGGGTGGGGGGTGGGGGGGCGGGGCGCAGTGAGGCAATTTGCCCCAGGCCCCACAGGGGCCCCCACAAGAAGCCACCCGCTGCGGCGCTTTTACTGATGGGGCGGCGCTCCGGGTCTTCGGCGGCAGGGCCTTCACTCGCTCTGGGTCTTCGGCGGCAGGTCCTTCAGTGCTGCCGAACACACCTGGAGCGAGCAAAGGACCCGCCGCTGAAAATTGCTTTGCCCCAGGCCCCCTGAATCCTCTGGGTGGCCCTGATAAACACCCAGATTTTTGTTTGAGTTAGGATTGGATTGACACAGGATACCATATTTTTTCCTTTTTTAGGCTGATCAAAAATGTAAACATCATATAATCAAATATTTAAAGTTGGGCACACAAAACTATGCACTTATAGTTGATCATTCTTAACTTCTTAAAATCAGTGTAAGCATGCTAATCAATTATATGCAAGTACACAATTGACTAGGAAACAGACCAGCTACTTGTGCATACTTTTAACTAATTCTTTTGAGTCAACAAAATATGTGCTTGGTTAATAGCCATTTCATTTACTGTGTTTATATGTAGCCTTTCATTTATATTTCTATGTGTAATCATCAGGCTGTATCTGCAGATAACTTTGTTAGGACTTTCAAAATAGCTTACATGCTATATAAATTTATTTAAAATTGCATTATACAATTTTTTAGAATGCTGTGAATATTTTTTAAAATTGCATTTACTTGTACAAAAAGGGAATGCATTTTTCAGCATTGCCAGTACATTTTATCTTCTGGTAAATTACATGTAATGTCATTTTTCAATATTAAAACTTACTCCATCCATTTATGTATATGTTTGCGTGTTTCCACATCAGTTCTATATTTTCTTTTTTTAACATGATTTTCCCCCTCAATCTTTTAGAATTTTATGTATATACAATACCTAGCTCAATGATCCTTGACTGGGACCTCTATTTTCTACTGCAATACAAGAAACAAACAATACATTTTGAAAGTATGTATTTTCATGTGTTCATCTGTTCTTTACTTCTCATGTCTCTCTATTCTCTGTTGCATTATGGTTACTGTTATCAAATCATGCTGGTTTAATCTCTGTAATAGCTCCCAAATCTGCGCTTAACTCTTTTTCACTGCAGAAATCCTTTTCAAGTCAGTCATCAACGTCATATTCATACCTGACTACTGCAGCCTTGTTCTCTTCAGTATTCTTAATGCTAATATCACTCGTTTTCCAATATCCTGTTGTGAAAATAATCTACAGCAAGGACTTGTCTAACTAAAAGAAGGGACCTACTCAAAGAATTTTAGCAGTATCTTGGGGGGCCTCATAAGTTTAAACTTACATAAATCTGACCTTTACTGGGAGTAGTTATACTGATTTCAGTTGGACTACTCATGGCAGTAAGGTGTAGCTCATGCATATTTGCAGGATTCAGCTCTATATCCAGAAATTGCATAATTCAGTGCAATTTCTGGGTGTAGACCTGAATCCTGCAAATATGCATGTGCTCCTCCCTCCCCACTCTTCTAGTGTCCACTATGATATTTATTCAGTTACCTGATAGCCAAATTTATTTCCTATTCCACAACGCACAATCACCGGGAGACTAGTCTTCTCGCAACAGCGACGCAAGCACCCTCCCGTCCTTGCGGCCATGGGAAGGAAACCAAAGGGTGGGGGGCACTAATATTTTGAGGGGTGCAGGAGCTACAGTGAGGGCTCAGTATAAGCCCCATGACAGAGTTTGCTCCCTCTGCGCTTTCTCGGGCCCCAGCCTCCAAAGCAGCGTCTGCATCTGCACCTTCCTCACTCCCCCGTCCCGCCCCCAGCTCCTGACACGCCCCAGCCCCACTCCCACGCTGCTGAGCCAGCTCCTACCGAGCTCACACCAGCGGCTCCTGCCCCGCCCACAGCTCCTAGCCACGCCCCCGCTCCTCATTCCCCCCGTAGCCCTGGTGGCGACGCTGTTGCGGGTAAGGGCAGCCGCTTCAATGAGGCGCCCTTCCGCTGGTGGGCACGCGCGTAGGAGCGCGCATGCGCCGCGGCTCCGGGCTTGTGTGGGCGTGAGCCTGCGCAGAGGGCCGCGGGCTCCGCTCTGGCCGCACGTAACCGGCGGCGCGATGGGCTGAGGCGGGTCCGGGGCTCTGGGCGGAGTGGGGCCCCCCCGAGGATGGAGAGAGCCATGGAGCAGCTCAACCGTCTCACCAGGTCCTTGCGCCGCGCGCGCACCGTGGAGCTGCCCGAAGGTAAGAGGGGAACGGGGGGGTCCTCGGTCCGGCGCCACCCCCCGGCGAGGGGCGCCCGTGCCCGCTCCGCTCTCCGGCGGCTCCCAGCGCCGGGCGACTCGCTGCAGCAGCTGGCCCGGCCCTCGGGGCTCCGGGAGCCTGCCCCGCTTACGAGCGCAGAGATTGAAAAGCCCAGAACCCTCCGCCTGGCAGCCCCCGCATCTCCGCCGGGCGTTTCGCCGCAGCGCCCCTCACCGCAGCGCCGCTTGCCCCGGGCACGTCGCCATCCGCCGGGAGCGGCCTGCCGGCCGGGAGGCCTGGGCCAGCTTCTTGGAAAAACTTAGGACGCGTCATGCCACCTCGGGCATCAGTCTAGGACTCGATGCCCCTATGGGCAGTCGCTTGGGGTTGCGAGCTAGGACCAGGGCAGAGCTCCAGTGAGAAGTCCGGGCCCCACCGGGCTGATTTTGGTCATGGGGAGGGGACTGGGATTGTGAAACCCGGTCTGCACCTAAAATGTAAATTAATTTAGCTACGTTGCTCGGGGGTGTGAAAAAAGACGTAGTTCAGTTGACCCAGGGTAGACACCACTAAGTGGACAGAACAATTGTTCCATTGACCTAGGCAGCACCACTTGAGGGGATGGATTTACTACAGCAGTGGAAAAAACCCTTCCCTTGCTGTAGCAAGTGTCTATGCCACAAGCAGGACCGTAGCGCTTGTCGTGTGGACAACCTTACTGATGTACTGTCCCTGGACCCTACTCGGGCTTGTTGTACACTGTTCTCTGGCCAGTGTCTCTCATAGAATATCAGGGTTGGAAGGGACCTTAGGAGGTCATCTAGTCCAACCCCCTGCTCAAAGCAGGACCAGTCCCCAATTTCTGCCCCAGATACCTAAATGGCCCCCTCAAGGATTGAACTCACAACCCTGGGTTTAGCAGGCCAATGCTCAAACCACTGAGCCTCTCCATTCCTCTCTTTTCCTACTGGAAGGGAGGAAGAATTTATTTCTTCCCCCCGCCCCGCCTCAAGCATCCTGGCTACTCTGGGGGTATTACCTCATGCTTTTAGTTACTATAGTAATACAAATAAATAGTACTGAGGGGGAAAGGAGTTAACCTCTAGCTTCTGAAGAGCAGCAGTAAAAACTGAATACTCCTATTAGGCTTGGTCTAAGCAGGAAGTTGTATTGACATAAAATCACACCTTCAGTTATACTGACTTTGTTAAACTGATGCAACTTTGTGTGGATAATACACAGGTGCACTCTGAATTGACATGAACAGTTCTATGCAATGTTGTCATAGTTGGGTTGGTCCCTGGCATTAGAGAGACAATGTGGGTGAGGTAATGTGTGGGGTTTTTTTTGTTTGTTTGTTTGGTGGTTTTTTTTGACCCAACTTCTGTTGATGAGCGAGACAAACTTTCGAGGTTGCAGAGAGCTCTTCTTCGGGTCAGTTTTAACTGATATTAAAGAGTTCAGGTGCGAAAGTTGCACTGATTTAAACTAGGTTATATTAAACCGATGCAATGTTTGTGTGCAGATAAGCCCTTATTTTCATTCTGCAGCTGTTTGGGAAATCTGTGCAGAGGCATGAGTGTTGTATATCTGCAGACTCAGGAAGATAGTGTCTGTTCATGTTTAGAAGGTTGTTGTAATTTGTAATGGCTAGAAACTTCATTTTTAAATGGAAAGCTTTAATTCTCAGGAGCTAATGTCTTAGGCCCCGTCAACTTGGCAGGAAAAAGACTTCCACTCACCAGTAATAAGTAGGCAAATATCTCTTTAAACAGTTTTAATGGAAGGCTTTGTGTCTACTCTGACTTGTCACTCCTTAATTTTTTAAAAAAGAAGACATTGTAGGGCTTTGTTCATTGTTTAATTTTGTTACAAAATATTCACAAGTAAATCAGTGTTTTGTTTTTTGTAACTGACAGCCCTGTAAATTCACCCAGGGCTTTGAGTCAAATTGTGTTTTCATCTCCAGCATCATCACTAGTAATAATGGTTCTTCAGGGGAAATTATACCCTTAGTGATACTAGAACATCCCCAAAATCTTCAATAGTAAACAAGTTTTGTTGCAGATATGCAAAATGGAAGAGAATCCAGCTCATTTACTCTTGTGTTAACTGTGCAGGACTAAACGGAGTTTAAAATATATATACTGTTTGTCTTCAAGTGTATATTGCTCTGCACAAAGGTTGAATAAAAAGGTTAATTTCATGGATAAGGAAGAGTCGCATTGTAAGTTTCATTATTTAGCTAAGTAAAGAGCAGATTTCTGTCTCCTTTGTGCTGCACCTGTTCTTTGAATAAATAGGACTTTGTTTACTAATTCCTCTTAAGCGCTAGATTTACCAAAAACTTCACAAAACCAACCTTAAGCTACCCTTTCTAAGAGCTTTTCTATGCACAGTTTTTTTTAGCGATTTAACTATATTGGTTAATTGGCATAGTTAAATCTGCACAACTATCTAGTGTGGAAGCAGTTACACTGATATAAAGGTACTTATGAGAGGTTGTGCAGATTTAACTGCTATATGTCTCTTTCTAAATTGGTATAGTTAAATTAGCACAAACTGTATATGGAATAAGACCAGCCTTAAGTTTCTGAGCCAAGTTTAAAATGACTAGAGAGAAAGCATTTACGAAGTATATTTCATACTAATTCACCTGTTTCTACTTTATATTCTTTTGTTAATGCTGAATATTTTGATTCCTTCATATCTCATAGTATATCAAAAATCATTTTAGGTATTGCAATAAATGTTTTGGGTTTTTTTTTTTACACATTTTCTTGAAAGCATTAACTTTTAAAAAGAATAACATTCCAGTACTCCTGGGGGAATTCTGCACCATTGCGTGTACGCGGAATTAATGTCCCCTGCAGATTTCTTTGTTTCCCAGCAGAAAAATGGCTTCTGACTGGTAAGCAAAGGGAAGCTGGAAGAGCGGTCATGTGCCTCTGCCCAACAGCATGGGTGTGTCATTTTGGGCACTTGGAGCAGCTGGCGGAGAGGTAAATCTTGGAGAGGTGGGGTTGGGGATGCCCTGGTCATTGGCTCCTACCCTGTGCCAGGCTCAGCTGCTAGTTCTGCCTGGGCTGGGGGCAGGGGAGGACAGGACTTTCTCTTCCCCTGCCAAGGAGTGGCTAGGGCTGGTTCAGACCCACACCCAGAAACCTCACAAGGTGTGCCCCTCATGCAACTTATTTCACGTAGAGAACTTTGTGCATATTGATAAAACATAAAGGAATTTAGACCTAAGGTGTCATGAACCTTTCCTTTAGGGAAATCTTGAGGTCTCCAGGTGCTGGCAGTTTTTTTAGAGGGACGTAAGGTTGTCAAAAATATTACAGCTGCACACACCATTCAGATTTGCTTCTGCATTGGCTCAGCAATTGCAACTGAAATCTTGCGCTCTCTTTTAACAAACCCTGTTAGGCATAACTTAAAGATCTTCCCTTTCATGTTAGGGTACTTTACTCTTCTCTCAGCATATTCATCTTTAGATATTCCTGCCCCCATTGTTCTTCAGCTGCTGGGGGAGGGGCCACTGTACGGGGAGTTGCTTCCGAGTCCAGCCAAAACCCTCCTTCCCCCCTGGAGTCACCTGCACCCAGAACTCTCCCACCGAGCATATCCCCCTGTATCCGGACCCCTACCTCCGTTCCCCTGACGAGCCCACCTCCTCTGCACCTGAACTACTCTGATGAACTCCCTGCACCTATACCCCCACTCCACTGAGCCCCAGCCAGCTACATCTATACCCCACCCCATTAAGCCCCAAACAGCTGCACCTGGATGCCAAGCCCACTTCTCCAGCATCCAGACCCCCCCCCTTCTGAGCTCATCCCCTCTGACACCTCTGCTGAAGCCCCACCCCTTCACCTGCACCCAGAAGAAGCTCCCCCACCCTCCCCCGTGAGTCCCTTGTGCATCCAGATTGCCCTTCACCTGGATCCACCCCATACTAAGTCCCTCCACACTTGGATCCTGCCAGGCTGAGCCTGCTTGCCACATACCTGGATCAGAGGCCAGGACTCTGTCCCTCTTGCTCGCTATCTTGGTGCACCTGGTGTGGAGGTGCAGGGCCCTAGGGTGTTTCTGGACCAGGCCTGGGCCTTATACCCAACCCTGACAGTGCAAGCCTCACCGTTGAGTCCGTGTCCCGGGGCAAGAGGGCTGCAGGTGATCTCCCACCCATTGACCTGTGCTTCCCACTACCATGTAGGCACCTCCACATTTATTTATTGACAAATAAAATATGCAGAATTTTACAGAATTTTAAAATATGTGCTGAATTTTTATTTTTTGGTGCAGAATTCCCTCAGGAGTAATTCTACTACTTCTTTGTAGTGTTTGACCCCAAACACTGTAGCTTTCTGCTGGTCAGAACCAGGTTTTGTCAGAACCAAAAACTGAAAAGGTCTAGGGGAAAAAAAGGGGGAAGTACACTGAAAAATAGTCAATCAGTTGAGACAAAAATGTCGACAGCATTAATAGTATTAAGTAGATTAGATTTAAAAAAAATAATGTTAGTAACATCAGTAATACAACTATGGAAATAATATGTAAATACAGGAAATCTAAAATATCCTTCACTTTTAAATTAACTTGCATGATACTGAGACAATTCAGTAATGAAAACTTAGCAACAATCTGAAGGATAAAAGGATAAAAAATTTTAAAAATCTAAAAATAAAATTAGTAACGTACATTTTTCTTATTTAGAAAGAACAGTTTGCTTTCACCTACAGTAATATCACTACTTCATCATAAAATATTATTTTAACATATTTTCCATATAAACAGCAATAGCTTTTCTTTTAGAATTGTTCAATAATTTGTCATATCTATATATAAATCTATCATACAGAGTAAATAGTTTATTCATCTACAATAACTTCTAAAAACAGACAATAATTACTGGATACATTTACACATAAGATTTTATGGTAACTGAATAATCTAATTTCTGCACAGATAACGAAACTGCTGTCTACACACTAATGCCAATGGTTATGGCTGACCAGCACAGGTGAGTGTTTCTTCCTACAGGTTTGTGTGTAAATTACTACTTTTTAAATTACCTTATTTGTAATGTTTCAACCATTAGCCTGTCTGTAACATCATCTAAATGGTAACAATAGACATCTTCCATAGTAGTAGTCTACAACTAAATATTTTTAAGGGCATAGAAAGCAACACGTTTAGTTGAGCTGTATTCAATAAAGTAGTGTTGGCTCCAGGGTTTCTGTTGCTGAGCTGCCATCCAGAGGCCAGGTCTCTACTACATAGTTTCTTTGATACAACTACGTTGCTTACTGGTGTGGATTTTTCAAACCCCTATCAACATGGTTATATTGACCGTAACCCCCTGTGGACAGCGGTATGTCGGTGGAAGAGCTTTTCCTGCTGACATAGCTAATGCCATTTGCAGAGGTGTTTTCGGCCTAGAGCGTCTTCTCCAGAAGCGCTACAGCAACACATCTGCATTGGTATAGCTGTGCTGATGCAAGTTTGTAGTGTAGACCTGCTCAGAGAGAAGATTCTTGCATAGCTGGGGCCCAGCCCACTGAATGCCCAAACCTGCAAATGACTATGTATATACTTTTATGTACCTGAGAAATCCAGTTGACTCAATCCTGGAAATGCCTGTGTTTGAAGTGGGTCCAGTGATGGAGAAGGAGCCAGTATATAATGAGTACTGGGAGAACAGAACAATGGCAGTTTCTTTGTGAATGAGATGTAGCACTAGGAGTTGATGTATTGAAACTCATAGTATCTTATCTCTAGAGGAAATTGTCCAACATGTGTTGATCAGACAAGACTGATGGCTGAGGGACTTCTTAAATGACACTTGTTTGGGAAGTGGGGAAGCAGTTGGAATCTGTCTGAGTGATGTGTCAAGTGAGTTTGCTGCTACTTTCCCTGCCCATGTTGAGTTTTGTAGGCAAATAAGAAGCACTGAAATTTGTTGATCTGATATCAGCATGGATGTTGGTCCTTCTCCACAATATGTTTATGCTGACAAGTATACTAGAGTTTCAGTTATGCAGCCTCCTGGACACCACAAACAGAATTGCAAGTCACCTGGTTGTTTCAACTTGAGCCTAATTTGAAATGTGTGTCGTGGAGTGGGGAGAAGTATTGGTTCACATTTATTTATAATTGCCCAAAGCAAAGTCATTATAGTGCTTATCACAGTAAATAAATGTCTTGAACATCTTGTCCTAGTCCACATTATGTACATTCAAAGTAACCACACAATATGGCATATTTGTTGTTGTCAGTTTGAACTAGGAAGTGGAAGAGCAAGGGCGTTGCAGGTTAGTATTCTGGTATTTTAACTGAGCTGTGGAGCCTGCCTTGTTTATAGGATGTAAGGGAGAAAAATGGTACACTGAGATGATTGTAAAACAGATAGATACATTTTATTTGCATGACTGAATACTTTATGTTGTGATGCATATCTGAAAGTGGGTAAAACTATCTTTAGACTTTTTTTCCCTAACACAGTTTTATCTGCTTAAGGTCTGTTTCAGAGCTACTGTCAAATTCAAAATTTGATGTGAATTACGCATTTGGACGTGTGAAGAGGAGCTTGCTTCATATTGCAGCAAAGTAAGATTTAGCACTTTTGAGTTGTCTGGGAGATGACTTAAAGGATTACATTACCACAGAAATCTAGAGCATTAAACTGGAAAGCCCTTCAGTGCATATTTGTTGCTATATTTTTTCCCTAACCTTTCTTGAATTAATTACCAGTGTGCACACTTGCCCCTTCAAGAATAACTTTTAACACAAAACCAGGCAGCTTACACTCAGCATTTCAAGTGGTCTTCCATATCCTAACAAGCTTGTGTATAGGAAACATTAACTACTGATGGTTGCTTTTTCATCCTTTCTGAAATAGGACTGCTGTGGGAGGAATAAAGCCTATTTACGGTGTACGTTGGTTAAAGAGTTACCTCTGCAGTTGCTAGCTGCCTGAGCTTTGCTATTCCAGACTTGCTTTCTCCCTCTCTAGTAGACAGATTGGTTTTTTTTGGAAGCATTCAGTCATTCTGTCTCATGGTAATGGCATCAAGGAAGTGGGAAGCACTGCACTACTCATTAGATGATTTGCTCTCATAATATGGTGGACAGGTACTTCTCTGCTCAGTTAAGCAGAAGAATTTGAGGGAAGAATTTGAGGCTGTGTACTGAATATTTCTAATGCTTTTAGATCTAGGCTGACGTCCCTTGCCTGTAAATATGAAATGCATGATGTCATATTATTCTGAATTTGTCAGGTAGTGAAAATAGGCTAAACTTTGCATATTTGTATTACTCCTTTATTATAAGGAAATTTACATTCCTAAGAAACAAGTTTACTACCACACTTAATGTTCATGGCTCTTGGAATAATCTTATAGAAAATGAAACCTTAAAAATCAATTGGATAAGCACTGTTTTAATTTGAATAATATGGGTAATTTCTACCTACTGAGAGCATTTTAACTCAGTACAAATTTTGGAGGAATGCTGTAATTGTTTACCTTGTGGAATAGGTGGTATTTGAGCACTTCTGAGTAAAATAATGTGCATTACTCCAATCTTCACTTCGTAATTATGCATCTTATATAAAACTTGTTTAACAGGAAAAGCATTAACTGTTTTTAGAAACTGTTTTAAAAAATTCTCTCAGTGCTAAACAGCTTATGTTAGGAATCTATTTAAAAGATTACATTTGTTCTGCTTTAAATTCTGTACACTGAAAAAGTAATCTCATTATTTTCACTAGGGTGGATCTAGAATATCTTCGCTTTCCCCCCTCCTCCTGACTACCTTAACTGTTATCAGCAAGCGGTCTGTTCCACCCATTATGGAAGTATTGCATGGTTTCATAATAGAGAAAGTAAGCTCAGAACCTGGCCATAACAATAAACATAAAATTTGTATCCAACTTTTTAATAATGTTCCTTATGACCAAGATATAATGGAAATTAAAAAGTTAATCAACTACTCCTCCTCATGCCCATTTAAAACTTTCTTGATGGCAAGTTATGGCAATGCTGGATATTCTTGATATGATGATTAGGGCTGTTGATTAATTGCAGTTAGCTCACGTTATTAACTCAAAAAAATTAACTGATTTAAAAAAATTCATCACGATTAATTGCACTGTTAAACAATAGAATACCAGTTGAAATTAAATAACTTTCGATGTTTTTCTACGTTTTCAAATATATTGATTTCTATTACAACACAGAATATATTGATTTCTATTACAACACAGAATACAAAGTGTACAGAGCTCATTTTACATTATTATTTTTTATTACAAATATTTGCACTGTAAAAATAATAAACAAAAGACATAGTATTTTTCAGTTTACCTTATAGAAGTACTGTAGGGCAATCTCTTTATCCTGAAAATGTAACTTACAAATGTAGATTTTTGTTGTTGTTACTTAACTGCACTCAAAAACAAAACAATGTAAAACTTTAGAGCCTACAAGCCCACTCAGTTCTACTTCTTGTTCAGCCAATTGCTATGATAAACAAGTTTGTTTACATTTATGGGAGATACTGCTGACTGCTTCTTATTTACAATGTCACCAGAAAGTGAGAACAGGTGTTCGCATGGCACTTCTGTAGCCGATGTAGCAAGGTATTTACGTGCCAGATATTCTAAACATTTGTATGCCCCTTCATGCTTCAGCCACCATTCCAGAGGACATGCTTCCATGCTGATGATGCTCGTTAAAAAAATAATGTGTTAATTAAATTTGTGACTGAACTCGTTGGGGGAGAATTGTATGTCTCCTGCTCTGTGCCCCCCTCTCCGACTCCCCTGCATTCTGCAATATATTTTGTGTTCTAGCAGTCTCGGATGATGACCCAGCACATGTTCGTTTTTAAGAACACTTTCACAGCAGATTTGACAAAACGTAAAGAAAGTACCAATGTGAGATTTCTAGGAATAGATACAGCACTCTGTGACATTGCACTGCATATGTTTTATGGAAATGTGTGAATATAATGTATTTGTAAGTGTGAATATAATGTAACTGGAATATGCTACCTTACAAGAGACCTTTGGCATGAATCATTACAAAGTTTATAATCTACTGAGTGTGTTCATCCTGTTTGTATGAATGTATCATTCTAGTATCTAAAACTAGAAATATGAAGTATTACTCTGAGGTCCTATTGTAATTATGCAATGTGTGGGCCATTAATGGTGGCTTAGGATCTTGATGGCTACCATTAACTAGGACAATTGGTTGTAAATGGCTCTGTTTACTTCTAAGCCTTGCTGTATATGGGGGTGCCAGCCACAGGAGTCTCACAGGACATGTGAACATGTCACATGACACTGGAATCTCTCTTAAACCTGGTGATTTTCCATTTAGAAGGAGGGGTGGGGACCCAGAGAAACAAAAGATACCCGCCGTGTGCCAAAGCTATAAAAGGGGGTGGAACAGAACAAAGGAGGCTGCAGTCATGAGAAAACCCACCTGAGCTGGAACTAACAAGAACTGTACCAGGGGAAAGGATCGGGCCCAGACTAAGAAGGAGTCTAGTCTGTGAAAGGTTTCTGAGTAGCAGCCGTGTTAGTCTGTATCCGTAAAAAGAACAGGAGTACTTGTGGCATCTTAGAGACTAACACATTTATTTCAGCAGAAGCTTTTGTAGGCTATAGCCCACTTCATCGGATACATAGAATGGAACACACAAGTAAGGGGTGTGTGTATATATATACATACACACACACACACAATTGGTATGGCAGCATCCAAGTTTTCTAAGAGGCTATTTAATTTAGATGAGCTATTATCAGCAGGAGGAAAAAACCTTTTGTAGTGATAATCAAGAAGGCCTATATCAGACAGTTGACAAGAAGGTGTGAGGATACTTAACTTTGGGGAAATAGATTCAATGAGTGTAATGACACAGCCATTCTCAGTCTCTGTTTAACCCTAGGTTGATGGTATTCAAGTTGCAAAATAATTCAAGTTCAGCAGCTTCTCGTTGGAGTCTGTTTGTGAAGTTTTTCTGTTTTAAAATTCACCTTCAAGTCTGTTGTTGAGTGACCAGGGAGGTTGAAGTGTTCTACTGGTTTTTGAATGTTATGATTCCTGATGTCAGATTTGTGTCCATTTATTCTTTTGCGTAGAAACTGTCCAGTTTGTCCAATGTACATGGCAGAGGAGCATTGATGGCACATATCACATTGATAGATGTGCAGGTGAATGAGCCCCTGACGGCATGGCAGATGTGATTAAGTCCTATGGTGGTGTCAGTTGAATAAATATGTGGACAGAGTTGGCATCGAGTTTTGTTGCAAGGGTAGGTTCCTGGGTTAGTGTTTTGGTTGTGTGATGTGTGGTTGCTGGTGAGTATTTGCTTCAGGTTGAGGGAGCTGTCTGTAAGTGAGGACTGGTCTGTCTCCCAAGATCTGAGAGAGGGATCATCTTTCAGGATAGGTTGTAGATCTTTGATACTGCGCTGGAGAGGTTTTAGTTGTGAGCTGAAGGTGACGGCTAATGGTCTTCTGTTGTTTTCTTTGTTGGGCCTGTCCTGTAGTAGGTGATCCCTGGGTACTCTTCTGGCTCTGTCAATCTGTTTTTTCACTTCAGCAGGTGGGCATTGTAGTTTTAAGAATGCTTGATAGAGATCTTGTAGGTGTTTGTCTCTGTCTGAGGGATTGGAGCAAATGCGGTTGTATCTTAGAGCTTGGCTGTAGAGACAATGGATTGTGTGGTGTGTTCTGGATGGAAGCTGGAGGCATGTAGGTAAGTATAGCGGTCAGTTGGTTTCCGGTATAGGATGAAAGAAGCTTATAGAAACATCTCTGAGGGTGAGATTTACCTGTAATCAGTTTCTTAAATGTATTAGGCTTAGACTTCCATGTTTTGTTTTATTTTGCTTGGTAACTTACTTTGTTCTGTCTGTTATTACTTGGAACCACTTAAATCCTACTTTTTATACTTTAATAAACAAAAGCGATTTTATTATTAACACAGAGTAAGTGATTAATACCTGGGGGAGAAAACAGCTGTGCATATCTCTCTCTGTTATAGATGGCAGAAAATTTATGAGTTCACCTGTATAAGCGTTATACAAAATAAAACGGACTTATTTGGATCCCATTGGGAGCTGGGTGTCTGGGTGCTGGAGATAGGTGACTTACTGAACAGTTTTTGGTTTGGTCTGCAGCTTTGGGGTGGGGGGTGAGGTGGACCAGACCTGAGTCTGTGTTGCAGCAGACTAGCATGTTTGGCTCAACAAGGCAGGTTTCTGGAGTCCCAAGCTGGTAGTGGAAAACAGGCTCAGAGGTAAATCCAGCACGTCAGGTGACAGTCCCAAGGGAGTCTCTGTGACCAAAGCTGTCACACTTGACCCAAGGTTTAAGAATCTGGAGTGCTTATCCAAAATCTGAGAGGGATCAGGTGTGGAGAATGCTTTCAGCTGTCTTAAAAGAGCAACACTCCGATGCAGAAACTACAGAACCCGAACCACCAAAAAAGAAAATCAATCTTCTGCTGGTGGCATCTGACAAAGATGTTGAAAATGGACATGCGTCAGTCTGCTCTGCTTTGGATCGTTATCGAGCAGAACCCGTCATCAGCATGGACGCATATATTCTGGAATGAAGCATGAAGGGACATATGAATCTTTAGTGCATCTGGCACGTAAATACCTTGCGATGCTGGCTACAACAGTGCCATGCGACTGCCTGTTCTCACTTTCAGGTGACATTGTAAACAAGACATGGGCAGCATTATCTCCTGTAAATTGTAACCAAGCTTGTTTGTCTGAGCGATTGGCTGAAGTAGGACTGAGTGGACTTATAGTTTCTAAAGTTTTACATTGTTTTATTTTTGAATGCAGTCATTTTTTGTACATAATTCTACATTTGTAAGTTCAGCTGTCATTATAAAGAGATTGCACTACAGTACTTGTATTAGGAGAATTGAAATATACTATTTCTTTTGTTTTTTACAGTTCCATTATTTGTAATAAAAATAAATATAAAGTGAGCACTGTACACTTTGTATTCTGTGTTGTAATTGCAATCAATATATTTGAAAATGTAGAAAACATCAAAAATATTTAAATGGTATTCTGTTATTGTTTAACAGTGTGATTAATTGCAATGAATTTTTTTTACTCGCTTGAGAGCCCCGACTTTCGAGGAGAGGAAAGTGATCAGGAACAGTCAGCATGGATTCATCAAGGGCAAGTCATGCCTGACTAACCTAATTGCCTTCTATGATGAGATAACCAGCTCTGTGGATGAGGGGAAAGCAGTGGACGTGTTCCTTCACTTTAGCAAAACTTTTGATATGGTCTCCCACAGTATTCTTGCCAGCAAGTTAAAGAAGTATAGGCTGGATGAATGGACTATAAGGTGGATAGAAAGCTGGCTAGATCATCGGGCTCAATGGGTAGTGATCAATGGCTCCATGTCTAGTTGGCAGCTGGTATCAAACAGAGTTCCCCAAGGGTCAGTCCTGGGGCCGGCTTTGTTCAAGATCTTCATTTATGATCTGGAGGATGGGGTGGATTGCACCTGTAGCAAGTTTGCAGATGACACTAAACTGGGAGGAGTGGTAGATACCCTGGAGGGTAGGGATAGGGATACAGAGAGATCCAGACAAATTAGATGATTGGTCCAAAAGAAATCTGATGAGGTTCAACAAGGACAAGTGCAGAGTCCTGCACTTACGATGGAAGAATCCCATGCACTGCTACAGACCAGGGACCGAGTGGCTAGGCAACAGTTCTGCAGAAAAGGACTTGGGGGTTACAGTGGACGAGAAGCTGGATATGAGTCAACAGTGTGCCCTTGTTGCCAACGGCATTTTGGGCTGTATAAGTAGGAGCATTGTCAGCAAAGCGAGGGACGTGATCATTCCCCTTTATTTGGCATTGGTGAGGCCTCATCTGGAGTACCGTGTCCAGTTTTGGGCCCCACACTACAAGAAGGATGTGGACAAATTGCAAATTGTTCAGCAGAGGGCAACAAAAATGATTAGGGGGCTGGCCACATGACTTATGAGGCGAGGCTGAGGGAACTGGGATTATTTAGTCTGCAGAAGAGAAGAATGGGGGGCTGGGGGTGGATTTGATAACTGCTTTCAACTACCTGAAAGAGGGTTCCAAAGAGGATGGATGTAGACTGTTCTCAGTAGTAGCAGATGACAGAACAAGGAGTAATGGTCTCAAGTGCAGTAGGGGAGGTTTAGGTTGGATATTAGGAAAAAAATTTCACTAGGAGTGTGATGAAGCACTGGAATGGGTTACCTAGGGAGGTGGTGGAATCTCCTTCCTTAGAGGTTTTTAAGGTCAGGCTTGACAAAGCCCTGGCTGGGATGATTTAATTGGGGATTGGCCCTGCTTTGAGCAGGGGGTTGGACTAATGACCTGCTTAGGTCCCTTTCAACCCTGATATTCTATGAATAATGACCAATTAAGTTGCAAACAGAAAATAGAGAGCAGTTATGTAACAAAACTAATGGTAGACTCAGGTATTTGGATGTAACCCTCAGTCTTTGTTTTTTCTTTTTGCTGTGCTTACAGTTGAGTATCTACCTTTCTTCTGAAAACTAAACCTTTTTAACCGATTTTTTTTTTTAACAAGTAATGTAGTTAAAGTGTGTTAGAGGTTTGATGGCCAGTCCAGTGCTGCAAAAGGACAAATTAGTTGTGGGAAACATAAACGTAATGCCAAGGATGTGCACATCCTAGATCTTTGAGGTTTCCTTGCACCTGCTTCTGCTATTTGGTCTTTGAGTCCATTAAACTAAGATTAGTAACTCATTCCCTGTAATGTTAACCAAATATTGTATAATTAGTTCTCACTCCAGCGAAGTGTCCTCCTTTTTTTTAAGTAACCTAAGCTTTCAAGTTGTAAAAAACCTAGTGACATTAAAGTCAAATTTTGTGCTGACTTCAACCTATGGAAGTTAATGAAGTTGCATGATAGTGTAAGTCAGTGTAGAATTTGACTCTTAAAGATGCTTGCTACGGCTTACCATTAAAGTTTCACTTTACTGATTTTACCATTTCCTTTCTTTCCATACCTCCATCTAAGCTGTGGGTCAGTTGAATGTCTAGTTCTGCTGTTAAAAAAGGGAGCAAATCCTAACTACCAAGATATTTCAGGATGTACACCCCTTCATTTGGCAGCTAGAAATGGGTAAGAAAACTATTCCTTCTCAAAGCATGCTGATTTTGCTTAACACAGATTATAGACCTGTTCTAAGAATGTTTTATACTTTTTGCATACTGGTTAAATTATATATATTTTGCACTTTTGAAAGTATAAGTAAAACCACAGAATGTGTACCATGAATTTGTAGGATATTTTTTAAATTTTAGAATATTGATCTCTCTAAATACAACCAAGCAAGAAACATAAATTTCTATGACCATCAGTTGATAGTTGGAGAGATTTTATTTAGTAGCTAATAATAATAATAATAATTAATACTCTTATTACAATATTGTAATTGTATGGAATACAACCCTTGATGATGAACAAGGTAAATACATTAAAGGAGTAAAGCATGGATTGGATTATTCAGGATCTGGAAGATGAAGTTGAAGGGGTTTCACTGTTTGGATTGATATTTAGATATCAAGAAATTAACTGTGTTCCCTGAAGAAACATCTTCTGCGAGACAAAGAAGACTCAAGCCTTGTCTACACTACACGGTTTTGTTGAAAAAAGTGAGCTTTTGTTGAGTAAACAGTGTAGGTGTACACACTGAAGTGCTCCTCCTGCCGATGTAACTCCCCTGCTATGCTGACATAAGACAGCCACCTCAACAAGAGGCTTAGGGCTTATGTTGACATAGTTAGAGTGATGCAGTGTCTGTGCTGACACTGCAGTCCTTATGTCCGTTGTTGGCTGTCACTCTTGCTGGAGGCGTAAAATTGACAAGAGGCAGGTTCCTGATTCCTGAGCCTTGTTGCTGCCCGGTCTCCCCTCCAAGCCGGGCTCCACACTGGTAACTGGAGCACAGCAGCTTACTGGACTCTGGCGAGGAGATCCAAACCCGGAGGCAAGACGCCCCAGGCGGCTTCCACTTCCCCCCGTCCACCCTTCCCGCTTCTGGCACGTTTGGCCCGGCTGTCAGTCCCCCACACTACCCATCTTCAGTCGGTGAAAGTGCTCCTGGTGAGGATGAGTGCTCCTGGTAGTGTGGAGATTAGCCACCACAGTAACTAATGCGGTGGCTATAAGTCGACCTAACATAGGTCAACTTCTTAGTAGTGTAGACATAGCCTAATATTACATGTATGGTATTAATAGGATGAGAGCTTGGCCGAGCTGTGCTCCTTCTTATCTGGTAGTGGATTTCTCTAGCCATCCTACTGATGGCTGGTTAAGGGTGGTTTTTTTGGGCATCTCGAGAATAATATCACTGAAGGGCTCTGACTCACTGCCTCTCATCTGACCCTTTTCTCTGTGTACATGCATGCCTGATGCCTCTTCACTCTCTGCTTTTCTTGTCGTGTGACTGGCAGACACTCTCTTCAAGGGCCTGGGAAAGAATATACTTATAAGTTCTCTAGGGCAGCATATGTGAATGATGTTATGATAGTGCAGATGACGGGAAATGCAATTAACCATCAGTGAAGAAGTGGAACTGAAAATATGCTATGTCAAGTAAACAAAGTGAAATGAAAAAAAAAATACTTTTCAGTTATCTTAAGTGGTGGTTGTAATGGTAATAGTTACAGAATTTTCAGAAGGAAATCTGACTCTTCAAGTTGTCCCTTTAAAGGTAGGTGCAATATTAGTAGTGATTCTAGAGCTGGATTATTTTGTTAAAAGAACAGCTTATTGCTGTCAACAATCACACTTGCTTGCACTAAAGCAAAAATCCACATGAAATTAACAAGACATGTGCCTATCACCCTGACTACTTTGCTCTTTGAAGCCTGGGGAGAGGGGTGGGCATCGGCTTCATAGCCCAAGCTCCAGCCTGAGCTGCAACTTGAAAATACTGTCCCTGCGGCTGTTTGTAGTGCGAGCCCGAGTCTGTTGACCTGAGCTTGGACGCATGCTGCTGCATGCTGAGTTGATATACCCAAAGGGCCTAAGTGGTTTGCCTAAGGTAACACAGGTAAACTGTGGTGGAGCGAACTTATCCCAGGTCTTCTGAGCGTGACATGCCAGTGGATCATTCATCCTTCCATATAGAGTAAAACCTCTCTTATCTGGTACTTTACCAACTGGAAAGCGCTATAAACTGGCATTTCTGATCTTAATTGACAGTCCAGTTTATAGTCCGGTTGGCGTGGAGCCGGCAGGGGGTTGGGGCATGAGAGGGGGTGTGGAGCGCGGTCTTTGGAAGGGAGTTTGGGCGTGGGAGAGGGTGCGGGGTGATGGATTGGGGGCTGTACACCGTAGGCGGGTCCTAGGCGCAGCAGGCGGCTCTGCGAGCTGCATCCCGGCCACAGGCACTGCCCCCACAGTTCCCACTGGCCACTGTTCCTGGCCAATGGGAGCTGCGAAGGCAGCACTCAGGGCAGAGCAGGGATAGCGCGCAGAGCCACCTGCCGCGCCTCCGCCTAGTAGCAGCTGGGATAGGTCGCCGCTTGCAGGGAGCCACCCAAGGTGAGCACCCCAGAGATCCGGCACCCCACACCTCTTCCCATGCCCCAAGCCCCCTCCTGCACCTAAACTCCCTCCCAGACCCTGTGCCTTGGACTGCCTCATGCACCCAAACTCCCTCCCTCTTAGTTAACTGGCATTTTTCGCTCACCGGCACCCTCCATTCTCCCAACATGCTGGATAAAAAAGCTTTTACTGTATTTTGAAATGTGTTAGAACAGGACACTTAAGTATTCTGATTTTTGTAACACAGAACCATATCTAATCAACCCGCCATTTTCCCTCTACCTCCTATAAGCTAAAACTCTTGGCTGTGAGAGTCTTCTATGGCATTGGTGACTATTTGCTTTTCTTTAAATACCAGTTAATGGTGCGCTGTTATGAAGAAGACTTACATACTGCAGTTGATGCATGTGATGAATTAGTCTGAAAGGGGCATGGGGAAGAGATGTTTTCTGCAGACCCTTTTTCTTTTTTCATGCCTGGAATTGAATATGTTCTTTCCTTTACAGACAGAAGAAATGTATGAGCAAGCTCTTAGAATATAGTGCAGATGTCAACATTTGTAATAATGAAGGTCTGACTGCAGTAAGTGCTATCCATTTTAGTAAAGTTACTGAAGTGCTTCTCTTGAAATAAATAAACCAGTGATATGCTAACTTTACTGAAAATGCCTGAAGCTTGTGCCTGCTAAGTGTTTGACTAGCTCTGCAATCATTAAAACTTTACAATTATATATTATTATATTAAGTATTGTGGAACTGTTAATTTACCAGTGACAAAATTGATCAAAATATTTCTAAAACAGTAAAATCCTTTGGTTCAAGTAAAACACTTTCAGAAATGCAACTTTATATGCTCAAGGTGAATTTTGGTTTTCTACCTCCTTCCTCAATGACCAGGCAACATAACAAATTGTCACTTTTATACAGGATTTTAACTTTTTTCCTTTTCTCTGTGTAGCTGGTATCGTAGCAAACTGCTTTGACTTGAAATTAAGGAGGGTAAAGTGGCACCACATGTTATATTTTCAACTGCTAGTTTTGCTGGCCTAACAATGAATGTGGACTTCTGATATCAAGGCAGAGGGCTCCTCCCTCAAACATTCTTGATTGTCTTAGCTGGCACCAATCCCTCTCTTCTTGTGCACCTCATGAGTGCCAAGAATATAAATTTAACTCCCAGTCCTCTGGTTGTAGCTCCTGTCAATAGGATATTCAGGCAGTCTACTGGTTATGTTCCTCAGCAGGTACAGTGTTTGAGGATCCGTTCTTAAACGCATTCTTGCAATCTACTCATGATCAAAGGGAGCTGCTGTGAATTCAGGCACAGATTTAGATTTCTAGATGCATATTTAGGTAGCTAATTTTAGGATCCTGTTTATGAAAACCTTGGCCACGTAGCCTTAGGTTTTGTACACTTGTGTTTATGACATATATGTATGTATTGACTACTAAGAATATTAGTAATTTGATTTTTTTTTTTTGTACTTAGATTCACTGGCTTGCTGTCAATGGGCGAACAGAACTACTTCATGATCTTGTACAGCATGTCAATAACGTAGATGTTGAAGATGCAATGGGACAGACAGCACTACACGTGGCTTGCCAGAATGGTCACAAGACAGTAAGTTCATAAAACTCCTTTGAACTGACTGTAATTGTTAAAACCTTGGTAATACTTCTCTTTTAAAAAAAAAAAGAATTCTTGAAACTATGGCTAGTCATACACCTTTTATAAAGGTTAAATGATGGAATTATTCACATGCCTATCTTAGTAATTCTTAACTGCATGTACTCGTATAGGAATAAGTAATTTATTCTTGTGTGGGTGATCCTGCAGTCTCCTTTGAGAGTTTAATGCACATCTCACAGCTGTTCATACAGTTGATTAATGTATTATTGCATAGTTGATTGGAGATATTGGTGTAGTGTTTAATGTTCTTGAATATTTTTTCATGCATTTCTCACTATAATGTGTAGTATTTTTACCAATGTTTGTCAGAATGACTATATACAGAAAAGCATAGATGGCAACTTTTAATCAGATACAGTTAAGTGTTTGTAATCTATCTTGGGGATTTATTTTGCATTAGGATTAAGCATATACATGCAGAATAGATGTTTGCAGATTTGGACCTTTAAAAAAAATATTTTAAGCTCATATGTAACAGTGATCTTGTTAACCAGTGATACAGACCACTTTGAGTAAGAAATGGTCTCTGGACTATATCCCAACCCAATTCTCCATCCTCAGTCAAAACGTTACTCTGTGAACCACCAGAAAGGGCTCCTGAAGGCAAGCTGTCAAGGGTTACAAATTTCAAGACACCAGCTAGCAATCAAAATGATAATTATAGACACACCTACCTCATGTGGATGGGATAGAGTTGAAATTGTTTAGGTACCTTAGCTCAGCGTTTTCATACTTTACAGCAGTGGTTCTCAAACTTTTTGTATTGGTGACCCCTTTCGAACACCAAGCCTCTGAGTGCGACCCTCCCCTTAGAAATTAAAAACACATTTTTGATATTTAACACTATGTTAAATACTAAATTTAACCCCTATTGCTTAAAATTAATTTACCTTTTCTCACTGCTAAATTAAGACTCAAACACATTTTTATCGATTTAAATGTAAGTGGAAAAGTTATTTTTAAGTAGAATTTTATTTTAATACTTGATAGCAATTAATGGCCTGAAGCAGCCAAAAATTAGTGAGATGGATGATGCTGTATTTGACACACACAGTTTTATTCTTGGTGTTTTAGAAAGGACGCATCTGATGTCATCCTTCACATCAAGCTGGTTTTGAGATTTCGTCTTTATTGTGAGAAGGCTGGGTCGGAGCTCATAGCCTGGCGCCGGGGTCGGGGCTCACAGTTTGAGAACCAATGCTTTACAGTGTTTGTTTTTACTTAAATTTCCTCTTAATATATTTTTCAAAACTACAGTATTTTTTTAACCTCAATTTACGGATAAATATTTACACTTCAGTATAACCTTTTTGGGGGAGTATTAGGCATTTGTATTAAAAAGCCAAGTCCTAGAAGTAGAGACTAGGGGTATGTCTACACTACGGTACTAGTTCGATTTCTGTGAAACCGAACTTGTGAACCCGATATTTCCATGTCGATTGTTCGAATCCACACCAGGGATGTTTATTCGAATGTCCGAGTCCACAGTAGGGGGGCAAGCGTCGACATTGCAAACGGTGCACTGTGGGTAGCTATCCCACAGTTCCCGCAGTCCCGCCTGCCCACTGGAATTCTGGGTGTAGCCCCCAGTGCCTTGTGGGAACGAAATTGTGTCAAGGGTCGGTATACGTACATTTCGTCACTCGACCCACACTTCCGCCTTCCCTACGTGAAAGCGCCGGCGGGGAATGAATTCGCGCCCTTTTCCTGTGGCTGATAGCTCAGACGCCACTGGACAGTGAGCATGGAGCCCTCCGCGATTATCGCAGATGTTCTGTCCGTAGCCAACAACTCGCGCCTTATAGCGCACCTTTTCCAGACTCTGTTGCAGAGAAATCGGGAGAGGAGACAACGTAATCTCCAGGAGTACTTAAACTTTGAAAGGGGCATTGATCTCTTGCAAAGCGCTGGACCCCGGACCCTAGAGATCATGGTGGCAATGGGTCATGTTGATCCCGTGGAACGGCGATGCTGGGCAAGGGAAACAAGCACTGACTGGTGGGACCGCATAGTGATGCAGGTATGGGATGAGTCCCAGTGGCTGCGAAACCTTCGGATGCGTAAGTGCACTTTTATGGAACTTTGTGAGTTGCTGTCCCCTGCCCTGAAGCGCCAGGACACCCGGATGCGAGCTGCCCTCACTATCCAGAAGCGAGTGGCCATAGCCCTGTGGAAGCTTGCAACCCCTGACAGCTACCGGTCAGTAGCGAACCAATTTGGAGTGGGCAAGTCTACCGTGGGGGTTGCTGTGATGCAGGTAGCCCGTGCAATCGTTGACCTGCTGCTCCACAAAGTAGTGACCCTGGGAGACGTGCAGGCGATCATAGATGGCTTCGCTGCAATGGGATTCCCAAACTGCGGTGGGGCCATAGATGGGACACACATCCCTATCCTGGGACCGGAGCACCAGGGCGGCCAGTATATTAACCGGAAGGGCTATTTTTCTATGGTTCTGCAAGCACTAGTGGACCACAAAGGACGTTTTACAAACATCAATGTTGGGTGGCCAGGAAAGGTTCATGATGCTCGTGTTTTCAAGAACTCTGGTCTGTTTAGACGCCTGCAACAGGGGGTTTATTTCCCCGATCACAAAATCACTGTTGGGGAGGTGGAGATGCCAACAGTGATCCTGGGGGACCCTGCCTACCCGCTAATGCCATGGCTCATGAAGCCATACACGGGAGCCCTGGACACTGAAAAGGAACTCTTTAATTACCGCCTGAGCAAGTGCAGAATGGTGGTGGAGTGTGCCTTTGGCCGTCTCAAGGCAAGATGGCGAAGCTTACTTACTCGCTCCGACCTCAGCCCTAAAAATATCCCCATTGTGATTGCGGCGTGCTGTGTGCTCCACAATCTGTGTGAGATCAAGGGGGAGACATTTATGCAGGGCTGGGAGGTTGAGGCAAATCGACTAGCAGCAGATTACGCTCAGCCAGACACCAGAGCCATTCGGAGATCACAGCGGGAGGCGGTCCGCATCCGTGAAGCTTTGAAAGCTCGCTTCCAGACAGAGCGGGTTAACCATTGACTGCTACACTTCCGTAAACAGATACTGGACCTACCCCTGTCCCTTTACACATGTCCCGTTGCCCATCCTCCCATTACCAACCGCCTTCCCCCTCCTTGGATCAACGCTGTAAAGTCACAGTAAAGGAAAGATTTTTTTGTTTGAACGTGTTCCTGTACTACTTCTTGGGTAATGATTATCACCGTGTAGGCATACGGCGGTTGGGGGGAGGTTTGGTTGGGGGACACTTCCCTTCAAAGGGGAAGCTGTTGATCCTGCCCAAAGCGCAGTGCCAAGAGGTGTTCCGCTTGCTTAAAGGGACCATCAACCTCTTCTAATCCCATGTGTGTGTGGTGGTGTCTATGTGCCTTGTACGTATTGAGTATCGCCAACGGATCACACAGTGCATTGATCTATCCAGCAGGCTACTGTCAGCCGCAAAAGATCAGCGACCACCCTCCCCAAACATACAGTGCACCACCCAACCCCCAACCCCACATTTAGAACGTAGAAACCAGCACAACGAAGGAAAGGTGTGCTTAATGCATGCAATGTGTACTGTGCTTGCCACTTCAGCAGTTAACCTGTCTGCACCCTCGTTTGAGCTCCCATTCTCTGCACTTAAAAAGCATGTTAACCACTACCCAGAGATACAAACTGTCCCATTTAAAACACTCAGGAAAACATTGGTGAACCAAAAAACAAGATTTATTCAACAAAACAGTAACTTCACATGGAACCTGGGAAGGGAGGTGCTCAGGGGTGCTGCTGGATGGAGAGGAGGGAAAAGTCTATGGTTTTGGGAATGACAGCCTTCTGCTGTTGCAGCGGTCTGCAGGGGTGGATTGAGTATTTCCACGCACCCTGGATCCCCTTGTCCTAGTGACTTTTGGGGAGGAAGCCACTGGACTTGGTGGCGGGGGAGGGCGGCTTGAAAGAACATACAGAGGCGCTCTTTCCTCATGTCTCCTGTCCTGGAGAATATCCACCAGGCGCCGGAGCGTGTCTGTTTGCTCCCTCATGATTCCCAGCATTGTTTGGGTCGCCTGCTGATCCTCCTGCCGCCACCTGTCCTCGCGCGCTTCAGCCCTCTGCTCCCGTTCCCTGGCTGCTCGCTCGTACCGTGCGAAGTCCTCTCTGCGCTGTGCCGCCTCCCTCTGTGACAGCATCACTAATTCCGAGAACATGTCGTCCCTGGTTCTCTTTTTGCGCCGCCTTATCTGGACTAGGCCATGGGTGGGAGAAGCACGGGTTGGGTGGGAGACACTCACAGCTGTGGGATAAATGAAAGGGAGTGAATTCCTCAGACAGATACTTTTTCAAGAACAATGACCATACTCTTTCACCATGAATAGGACCAAAGACAGTGCCTATCACATGTACACGTACTACAAGGTCAAATAATATGCCTTAAGGCTGAGTGAGTGTCTAGGGTCCCGGTATACGGATCCCAGAGGCCTTTCCGTACACAGAAAATCACCTCTCTGAAAACCATGGTAAGCTGCTTACTTACGACTGCTGTGAGATTGCTTCACAGCACTGCTCTACTCCCATGTCTCCCTCAGTGTTCCTGGCGGCGGTCAGTAGCTGCTGCTGGCCAAACCGGTAATCTACGGCGGCTGTCCTAAACCCCCCCCCCCCCTCAGCGTGGCCGCTCCAGGGAACCAAAAATTCCCGCGAACCGCTCAGCGTGAGCGGCTCGCCTACCCTTCCCCCCCCCTCAGCGTGGCTGCTCCAGGGACCCAAAAATGGCCGCGAACCGCTCTGCGTGAACGGCTCGCCTACCCTTCCCCCCCCTCAGCGTGGCCGCTGCAGGGAACCAAAAATGCCCGCGAACCGCTCAGCGTGAACGGCTCGCCTACCCTTCCCCCCCCTCAGCGTGGCCGCTCCAGGGAACCAAAAATGGCCGCGAACCGCTCTGCGTGAACGGCTCGCCTACCCTTCCCCCCCCCTCAGCGTGGCCGCTGCAGGGAACCAAAAATGCCCGCGAACCGCTCAGCGTGAACGGCTCGCCTACCCTTCCCCCCCCTCAGCGTGGCCGCTCCAGGGAACCAAAAATGGCCGCGAACCGCTCTGCGTGAACGGCTCGCCTACCCTTCCCCCCCCTCAGCGTGGCCGCTGCAGGGAACCAAAAATGCCCGCGAACCGCTCAGCGTGAACGGCTCGCCTACCCTTCCCCCCCCTCCGCGTGGCTGCTCTAGGGAATCAAAAATGCCCGCGGACCGCTCAGCATGAACGGCTCGCCTATCCTATCCCCGGTTTAGCGTTGCCGGTCCCCGGGACTGTCACTTCCCGCGCACCGATATGCACTACTGGTTTTGCTCCCGAGCCCCTACCACCACGCGGTAACGTAAACTGCCGGGTGTCTGTCTGTAAGGGGAAAAGGAAGCATGCAGTATACTAATTATACTACTCATTCGAACCAGGACCCCATGACTGATATCACTCTGATGAGGATTACGGAGACAGAGAAAATCTGCATGCTGAGTCAATGCAAGCAAACCCCGGGGCCGTATGCTGCCATGCTATGCAAGGCAATGATACCAGAGTACCTGCTGCTCGCATGGTGCGGGAAAGTATCCTACCATGGAGGAGACAATAAGGCAGCTCTCCCAGTGAACGTGCTAGACAAGCTATCGCTGTACCTTCAAGACAGCTTCTCTGAGATCTCTGCTGGTGATTACACCTCTATCCCCATACATATTGACAGACTTTTCGAATAGTTGCACGGGAAAGCGACTCCAAGGTGAAGCGCATAAGGCCAATGAAGCCACAGTTACAGAGCGCTAACACACCATAACTATTGTATTGAAAATAAATGTCTAAAACACTGACCTGATGATCCCTCTCCTGATTCCTGGTCAGGAATGCTGCCTTGGGAGTGTTCGAAGGGCAGCGCAGTCAGGGTCAGGAATAGTTCCTGGCTGTCGGGGAAATCTCCAGGGTGACCGCTTTCGATTGCCTCGTCCCCCTGCCCTCCTTCCTCTTCTTCGCCGTCAGCGAAAACCTCCTCCGATGTGTCCGTAGAATGGACCCCGTCATCGGTGTCCACGGACACTGGTGGGGTAGTTGTTGCCGCACCACCGAGCATGGCGTGCAGTGCCTCGTAAAATCGGCAAGTCTGAGGCGCTGAGCCGGAGCGTCCGTTGGACTCTTTGGTCTTTTGGTACGCCTGACGTAGCTCCTTGATTTTGACGCGGCACTGCGTAGCATCCCGGCTGTACCCTCTCTCCGTCATAGCCTGTGAAATCTTCTCGTAAATTTTTGCATTCCGTCTTTTTGAACGGAGCTCGGCTAGGATGGATTCATCGCCCCACACAGCGATGAGATCCAAAACCTCACGATCACTCCATGTTGGAGCTCTCTTTCTATTCACCGATGGCATCGAAACCACCGCTGTAGAGCTCTGCATCATTGCCAGTGCTGCTGAGCTCGCCACTATGTCCAAAGAGGCAATGTGATTCAAAATGGCCACAGAGGAAAAAGTATTCAAATTTTCGCGGGGATTTCTCTGAGTGGCAGGTCAGAGCATCCGAGTACACAATACTGCCCTGAGCGTCCACCGAGTGGTGCACTGTGGGATAGCTCCCGGAGCTATTAGCGTCGAATTCCGTCCACAGTACCTCGCATTCGACATGCCCATTTCGATTTTGGCGCTACTCCCCTCGTCAGGGTGGAGTACCGAAATCGATTCAAGGAGCCCTTAATGTCGAAATAAACTGCTTCCTAGTGTGGACGGGTGAGGGATTAAATCGAGTTAACGCTGATAAATTCGACATAAAGTCCTAGTGTAGACCTGGCCTAGAGAATGTGAAAGGTGTAACTGTCATAATCCTTTCCCTAATGTTTAGGTATCTTGTTTTTGAGATGTATTACTGGAAATTAAATCTACTCGTATAACTGGAGAGATGCATAAAACTAAGTTTCAAGCCAAGTGATATTTTTGTTAATTTCTTTCTAGTTCTGACACTACTTTTTTTCCTTGTCCCAAAAGACAGTGCAGTGTTTGTTAGACAGTGGTGCAGATATCAACAGGCCAAACGTGTCAGGAGCAACTCCACTCTATTTTGCTTGCAGGTATGGTATGTTTGACTTCCAAATACTGTACAAAATGTAAAATTTTAATTTTTAAATACACAAAACTACACTAATTCAATCCATAGCAAAGAACTCAAATCAGGAAATATGAAAACTAAGAATGTATTTAGTCTAAACCCTCCCTCTTGCTGGAATGCTGCATGGTATAGTATTTGAATATTTTGTCAACATTTTTAGACATGCACACGTATAGAAGATACATGTCTGTTAATATTGCAGGCTAAGCACCTTTCTATACCTGTACCTATACCTTTCTATACCCTAATAAACTGAGTCATAATTTTAGATTTAAAATAAGGAAGCTGTTAAAAGAACCTGTATTTAACCAGCTTTGCGTGCTGGGTCAATATTGTAGGTATACAATATATTCTTGGTATACAATTATCAAACAACACTATGGAAAAAAAATTCAAACAATCAAAGGTACTCGTCTTCCAGGAAGGTTATATCTCTGGCAAGTTTAAGACTTCATTGTAAGACTAATTTTGTTCCAGTTCTGTTTTTTAAAACAGTTGTACATTTAAAAAAAAATATTTGAGGGGGTTGCAAATTGAACATGTGAAAAAGGTGGATTGTAATGGAAATGGTTTGGAATCATTGCTGTAATGGATGCTAACCTATAATATGGTCAAACACACCTTTATAAATCATGCTCTGTTATAAACTAACCAACATAAAGTGAATCAGCTATCTAAACTAATCTGTCGTAAAATACACACCCATGTCCTAAAGACTTAGTATTGGAGTGATAGTTTGTTTTCTACATTGTTTAATTCAATTTCCAATAGCTGCTTCTTTTAATTGGATCCTTTCAGCTATTTGTTAGGACATCTGCAGTTCTATAATCCTGGTGCTTTGATTATAGGTTAAATAGTTCACCTGTGCTGAAATTATAAATGTAAACAAAGTGAGACATGGGCTGACTCGGTGGCCTGCTAAAAGCTAGATTGTGGGAGACTGGTCTGCTGGCGGTCAGACATATGCTGGCAATTGGGGAGAGGGAAAGGAGAGAATAAATAGTGGCTAGCTAATTGAATGTCTCCTGGCACTCAATTTAGGGACTGGTATTGATATTGGAAGAAGCAGCTGACTTTCTCCAGATTAGAGGCATTTAAACCTTTCAGAAAAGAAAGGTGTGTGTAGTGGGCACAATGGTAACTTCTAGAAATGAAAAATCCTTGGTTGAGAAACTGCCTGGTTCAGATAAAGTCAAGAGGAGAACCCCGAAATGCAAATTCTATATTTCATTTGCATTGTAATATTGTGTATATCCCCAATAAGACTGCTAAATATTTTCTATGTTTAAGGACATACAGGGGTTAAGACTAATTATTTTCAGAATGAAATTCATGTAATATGCTTGAAGCCACATTACTTGGGCTTCGTAGGAGATGTTTTAAGGGCTGAACAAATCTAGGGTTAGGGCATTAGAATGCAGCATAGCGCCTCTGTGGCTGGAATAGTAATGGAAGCTCTCATGCAGGGTTTTAGGCCAATTGGTTTTGAGTACTAGTCAACCTAGTAATCCTCTTCTGTGCAACTGCTTCATTTGCAGAGGGTAAAGACAGTCCTTGATTGGTGTAGAAGCCTTTGTGCCAGGTCTTTCTGGAGGGCTGAATTTCACCCATTCTGAATTAAAAACGACTGAAATTGATGGTGTATGCCTAAAAAGTGAGCACTTGTAAAGGCTAACACCAGTTTATAACATCCTATTATAGTATTCTGGTGACTATAGAAGCACTTGTATCTAATTTTTCCTTCCTCCTTTAAAATGTACTTGGAAAATTAATTTTCTTAAGTGCAGCCATATGGGATGTGTGGCATAATTACCACTTTTGGTCTTTAATGCGTCACCACTGGCTGCAATGAAGTAGCTGATTATATGTTACATAAAGTAGTTATATTGTTTCCTTGACCCAGGGCTTTGACAATGAGATGTGTGAAATAGTCTCTCAGTAGTAGAGCCCATCACTGAATACTTTTATCTAGATTAGACAAAGCACTAAAAACTTACTGTAAAAAAACCCCACACACATACACCGTGTTATTGCACTGTCAGGATGATGTACTAGATGACAGAATAGGTTTGTTTTATCTTTCAAACACCACTAATGCAAATATAGTGAATTTAACATTGCTTTATCTGACAAAAGTTTTTTAATAACAGATAACTTGTTTTCTTTCTTTTACAGTCTATTGTAAGAACATGGTTGGTTAGAGACAAATTATATCAGTGATTCTTTTATTTAAAATGTATTGGATGAAAGTTTACTAGGCATCTGGAAACAATCATATCTCATCTTCTCTAAGTACACGTTTCCAATGTAAAAGTAGCATTAAAAATGCCTATATTTTTCCTTGTGCACTGTGGTAAACTCAGGAACCATCAAATGGGCTTAGCGGATACTTCTGGTCAGAGTGTTCCTGCATGAATATGCAAAAAATTCCAACCCAGGCCAGTGCTTGTAATATACCTTTGCAGTAGGCTGGAGAACAGCCACTTAGCAGTGTGTCAGAGGGACTAGAAGAGGGGTCATCTTCCATGCTGTGCTTCTACTTATGGATTTCTGTAATGTAACTTTATGCATTTGGTCCCTAGTTTGTATTGGTTTGGGAATCAAAGTTTGGGAGGAACACCTATTGCACTGATAATTAGCTATTTAATGTAGACGTGCCATTTAGGGGCTAAATACTTTTTGGTAAAACCTTCTCCTGTGTTTCATGTAGCCATGGTCAAAGAGACACTGCACAAATCCTTTTGATGAGAGGAGCCAAATACTTACCAGACAAAAATGGAGTTACACCACTGGATCTCTGTGTACAGGTATACATTTGCTTTACATTAAGCAATTTTTGTGTACAATTAATATGGAATGATTTTTTTTTCTCCTCCTCTGTTTCTGCTATCTAAAAATAATGACTTCATCCCTAGAGGTCAGAGACCTCCTTTTGAGGAGTTTCAGGGAAGCAGCTCCACCTGACTCTTTTGGTTTGACTTCTTGGATTAGTTCAGAATAGCACAACATATGCTGTGTTTTGTCTATTAATTCCATTAGAAAATATTTTATTTTTCTTCTCCTGAGTAATTAGGAAGAGTGTATGTTCTTGCTATAATCTAGATCAACCAAGATTACCTTCTTATTAGGGTAGGCATATAGAAGCTCACAAAATAGCTGCTCACAAGATTAGGGTCTTAAAAGAAGTAAACTGACAGCCATTCAGTTGGTCTCTTCTTAAAGGTCACATTTATTCAGACCATAATTGCATCATCTTGGGGTAACACATTCTCTTTTAGGTGTTCATGTGTAAACTGCTAAAACAGCTAAGAGCCGAAGGCCTCTACGTAAGAGTAACTTATTACTTCAGATGTTAACTTTTCAAGAAGATCAAGAAGATTTTGCTGCTGAGCCTTCAGTTTTTCAAAGGTATTGCAATCTCTACATCCAGACCTCTATTTTAAAAAAGATGAGGATGTTATGACTTCCTGTTCCTACAGATTTTCAGATGCCATGCAAAACAAAATCTAGTTTTGTCGGAAGTCTGAGGTTTTATAGAATGTAAGTACATTAGTGAGTATCTTGTAACTCCAGTGACCTGTTTCTTTTTGTTTCACAAGTCGAAGGGTCAAGATTCAGGATATTAAACATACTATTTCCAAATCATCTTTAAAAGGCAAGGTCTCTTATATCGTTCTACCTTCTGAAAACTGCACACACAGATTAATGCCTGGTCACTTACAGTTAAAGAATATCTACATGTATTTGGCAGCAATTCTGCTGTTCATGCTTCTGGAATCTTTTAAAGAAGGATGATTCTGAAAGATTTGTTTAATAGATTAATCTGTAAAATGTCTTGCTCAATTCATAGCACTTTTAGCATCACCTTTGTATCTGAGTCTAAGGGTTTTAATTACTATCATTTTGGACACAGTTCCCTCAGCTCCAGTATGCTGCTTTCCCTCAGTCTACATCAGGGATCGGGAACCTTTGGCATGTGGCCTGCCAGGGAAAGCCGCTGGTGGGCCAGGACGGTTTGTTTACCTACATCGTCTGCAGGTTTGGCCTATCGCAGCTCCCACTGGCAGTGGTTCACTGTCCCAGGCCAGTGGGGGTTGTGGGAAGCGGCGCGGGCCGAGGGATGTGCTGGCTGTCCTTCTCGCAGCACCCATTGGCCTGGGACGGCGAACCGCAGCCAGTGGGAGCTGCGATCAGCCGAACCTGCAGACGCTGCAGGTAAACAAACTGGCCCGGCGGGATGTGTCCCAAAGGTTGCCGATCCCTGGTCTACATCTTTGCTAGCATTTCTTTTGGTTCTACAAAAACCTTAGTATAATTCCAAATCAGGTTTAACCTGTAAAGTGTCTTTTAGTTTATCAAACATGAGATCAAACTGGAAGAACCCATGTGACACCATTTAGCATATGCAAGATTCTCTGTAAGTGGAAAATTTTGACATTAATTAGAAAAATTAAACAAATAGCTGGTTAGTTTCCAGCACAGTAGGTGGTATCTACATAGGAAAAGTTAGGAAGTAGGTAAATGATACATTGGTATCCTAGAGATAGGAAAGAGTATTAAGGATGTTGCTGCCTCTAGGACAGTACTGAATAGAATAGCTAGAGGCTTTAAGATGCTTTATAAGAACGGCCATGGCTCATCTAGTCTGGTATCCTGTCTTCTGACAGAGGCAAATGCCAGACACTTCTGAGGGAGTGAACAGAACAATTATTGAATGATCCGTCCCCTGTCATCCAGTCCCAGCATCTGGCCGTCAGAGGCTTAGGGACACCCAGAGTCTGGGGTTGCATCCCTGACAATCTTGGCTAATAGCCACCTATCCTCCATGAACTTATCCAATTCTTTTTTAACTCACTTATATTTTATATCCTTTTAAATACCACACTAGGTCATCCTTAGCATATGACTTTCCTATATAGTTATCAAAACTGTATTTCCTAACCACTACTGATTTTTATTGCTCCTAATAGTTCTGCACTGGTAGCTCAACTCATTTGTGATGAGAAGGGAGTGGTTACTGCTCCCTTGGTACATTTAATTTTGAATACATCATTCTTCTCTTCTCCCACCCCCCCACCCCCCAGCCATCTGAGAAACCAGGTTGCAGAACTGAAAGTAGTTTTTAGACTCATAACAGTCAGCCAGCTAAACTCTGCTGGGATTCTATGCTCTGTGCTGAGTGAGCTGTGAAAGGAACGCAAGCTGGGGATTCCGCTAATGTGTAGCTGCTTATTTTTGCATATTTTCTTCATCTGTCAGCATATTCTGGCATGACTCTAGTTGGATACCTGAAGTACTGTCCTCCGTGGGCTTACAGGAACTTGGGGTGTGTTTGTGCAAGTGCTCAGTTCTGGGGGATTACACTTGGCTGACTTCTAAAGTGTCATTTACTGGCGCTTAAAGAAGTCCTGGCTAGTGAACTTTGTCTGTAAAGATTTTTGTGGCACAGGACCTTGAAGATTGTGCTGGTGTGAAAGTGTTGAGGAAACGTAGGGTTATAAAGACCTATATTAATACTCTAATACTTTTAAATATAACTGAAGCATAAGTGCTGTTGACTGGTAGGGAAATCCAAAAAGTCATCTAGGGTAGATTTCCTGAAACAAAATGGGATGTGATACAATTCAGAACTTCAGATTTTGGGAAGCTTTGGGGACGTTCATTTCTAAACCTGGTGTCTTGGGCACATATGTAGTCATAATACTTTAATTTTCTTGTCTTGCTCATTTTAAACTTTAAAAAGTTATACGTTGTTTATTGGATTATCCTATTGCCAGGATCTAGAAGATTTAAAAAAAAAATTGTGTCCCATGAGCTTGTGGTTTTGGGAACCTTTAGCTAAGGCATCTTAATCCTGTTCTGGGGAATTAGTTTTCTGGGTGCAACAAGCTAGAATAGTAATACCCACCAAATGTGAAAGCAGGAGCTAATGCCACTGTGATTTGTGTATGACTCTATTGTTTTCAGCATTCTTCTCAATGCTGTTAAAATGGCTGCTGGAATGTGAAGTTATTGTAGTTTCTCAAAGATGAAATTGATTACTTTGAGAAGAGAAACTGAGACTACTAATGCTTGACACATGAATGTTCATTTATCTGTATTAACAAAAAATCCACTCAACACCTAAAGCAAGCTCACTTTTTATTTAACTTTCAAGTCTTTACTTTGAGATTAGGACTTTGAGTCTTTTCCATTTGCTCTTTAGTATTGGTCCCTGAGGATGGATTGCCTGGCTGTAAGTATGCATATAGCACTTGTTTTTAAAATTGTTTTATGATAGTTTCTTGCTTTAAAAATGCTGTCTTACAGGGTGGGTATGGAGAGACTTGTGAAATTTTAATACAGCATCATCCTAGACTCTTCCAGGCAATTATTCAAATGACACAGAATGAAGAGCTACGGGAAAACATGGTAATACCTATTTTCTATGCTGTGTCTACATGCTTCTTTCTCTCTCTCTCTCTGTCCCCTAAAGCCTTGCTCCCCTTGTCTACTTCTGTATCTTCCCCTACGACTTAAACATCTCAAACTTGATGACCCAAATTCAGTGAAGTTGAACCCACACATTGTCACATTACAATGTGTACTTAACCCTGAAATGTTTGTTTGTTTACGTGCAGCACCTCAGTGACAACTGGAGACTTCCAGCAGTTCTGGTGCAGAACCCATTAAACATGGAGAACTGGGGAGGGTGGGTGTATGTATGTGTATATATTGTACAGAACTTCATGTTCTGATAAAAATGTACTGATTTAACCTGAAAATGTACAAAGAGGTAGCCCGGTGATTGTTAATATGTACTAATTTCTACCATGGAGTGCTGGCCTGAAATTCAGTTTAGGCTACAAGTAAATGAGTTTGGATTCTATCTAGAGCCTTTTTAATGTGCTGTCATAACTTTGGCAGACTAGTCTGGACAGAATAAGAACTGGAAAAGTAGGCCTCTTGTAGGTTCTTAGCAAAATATCTTTGGTACAGCCCTATAAATGCACATTGTACTTCAGAGTGAGGCATATTCTCCTTAAATAATAGCTTCTGCAGCTACACCCTAAAATGGGTATGTGTGATATTCCCTGAATCATTTGGAAGATAATGATTATTCACATCCCTCCCTCCCAGATTCTCATCTAATATGAGAGTATAATGAGCTGCACCTGGGTCCTTTTCTGTTCCCATGGTTGATGGGTCTTGAAATAATTTCCAGCCCATTTCCTTCTCAGTAGTTCTCTACCTTATTCCCTTTACTAGTATAAACAGAGCCAGCCTTAGGGAAAATGACACCCTGGGCAAACTTGTATTTTGGCGCCTCCTGATCACCCCTGGCCCTGCGGGCTCCCAACTCTCTCATCACCCTGGCCCCCACAGGCTCTCTGGGCTCCCCACCTGCTATCATCTCCGTGCCCCGCTGCCTTCCCGTAGTGCTTAATTTGTATTGAAAGAGGTGCTAGAGCTCAGCCCCAGCACCAATTAAGCACTGGCTGGATGACCTGATGGTGGCTGCTGGCCAGGTGCCCAGCTCTGATGGCAATGCCACTGCCAGCAGCAGCACAGAAGTAAGGGTGGTATGGTGTACTGCCACCCTTACTTCTGAACTGTTGCGTGGCTTGTAGTGACTGGTGCTCAGCCGGCTTTGTGCTGTCACATGAGTGAGGGCTATATCTTGCCAAAGCCCTCCCGCAACCCTCTGGCCACTGCTGGCTCACCAGGGGTACCATTTCAGATTTTGTGGGGTGTGGGGTAACTTCAAACATGATTCCCGGGGCTACTTAGGCATCTGAAAACTCTAGTTTTTTGGGGTTTTTTTTGCAGATAATAACTTAGGAATTAGCTGACAGGAGCACTGTATCTAATTGTATATATTTTTCTCTCTTTATATAGCAAACTCAAGCTAAAGCCACATGTTAAGTTTATATGTAAATTTAGAACAATGAGATAATGCAGCAAGATATTCCCAAGCCTTAAGGAATCCATTCTGGAACTTTAACACAGATATCAGAAACACAAGTTTAATATTTTGGACATTATCTTTAGTAGAGATAATTAAAATCTGCTTACTTTCTCTAACACACTCTGTGCTACTGCCGTTATCTATTGTATTTTAGTCAATTGTTTTTACTCCACTAAAAATGTATTTATTTAATTTTAACAAATGTGATTAAGGATTCTTCTTTTTTATTAAGAATGGAAATTCTCCTAATTTATTTTGGAATTTATGTTTACCGATCACAATCATGTACGTGACTCACTAGCATTTGACTCCATCCTTGCTTTGAGTATCATACTTGGCATTTATTTCCATACAAATTTTTAGCTACTTTTT
The DNA here is from genome assembly GCA_037349315.1 of Chelydra serpentina. Taxonomy (NCBI): domain Eukaryota; kingdom Metazoa; phylum Chordata; order Testudines; family Chelydridae; genus Chelydra; species Chelydra serpentina. The sequence goes on from JBAIAC010000010.1 coordinate 56,804,300, forward strand.
TTAAAACTGAGTCCACTAAAGTGACTACAAACTAAATTTACATTCTATTGGTTAGGAAGGGGTTAATAAGCTTCAGTTATCCCAGTCAGCCTGGGTGTCAGGCTGGAAGAAGCATAGCTCAACTGGATGCTGACCCGGAATGAGAGTAGACTGGCAGCTACCACATCATGCAAGAAACCTGGCTAGGGCTGGAAACTGACTGGAGACTGTAGTGTGCCAAAGACTCCCTGTGGGAGAGTAGGCTTGACACAGACTGTTCATTTAAATAGTTACCAGAAATCCCCTGTTGTGCATGAAGGCAAGAAGCTGTAGCTGGGGTCTGTATGAAAAGAAGGGGGCTGAAAGCTGAGCTCAGCAGGGCTGAAGATTCTTTTAGTTTTTTGAGGAAAAGTGTTGTGTTCCCCCCCGCCCCCCCAGGGGATGGATGCAATAATATGTATAAAGAGAAAGGAATAGGAAAAGTAACAAGGGATGACAGCAGGCATAAAAGGATGCAGTGAAGAGCACAGATAGAAGTGTTAGAGGATTTTTTTGACTGGGAAAACTTTCAAGGTCTTGGACAGTGAAGGGTGCAGATAAGGGATGAAAGGAGGAACTGAAGGCAGAGAAGAGACTCTGGATGTTGGCAAGATAAGTCTGCTTGGGAGAGGGAAAGTTGTTTAGCAAGGAAGAGGAGAGAATGAATGTAAAGAACTTGTGGTTAGCACAATTTGGACTTTGGAGCTCATCACTACTTGAATAAGAATGGAGGTAGTGAAAGTTAGGGATCAGGGATCAGCCAGGCTATCGATGTAATATAGGGCAGCAAAGGAACAAATCAAGAAACTTAGTCATATTGGCAGAATGATGAAGCTTGTGCTAGACTTGAATTTGCCGCCTTACATGTTCATAAATTCTAAAATCTACTTGATGGATTTTTCATACCCAAAAAAAGAAGAATGACACTTTGCTTAATGAAGAATTTTATTAGTACTTTCAGAGCATTATTCATGTTATATTCTCAAGTCCTATAATACAAAAACTAACTTCTAAAATATATATTTTTGAATAGATTTTCAGTGTAAAAAAATCTTGTTGAGTATTAGTGGCTAATTATGAAATGGTTGGGCACATACATATTACTAGCGACAAAGGGTCCTGTGGCACCTTATAGACTAACAGAGGTATTGGAGCATAAGCTTTCGTGGATGAATACCCACTTCGTCGGATGCAACATAGTGTTGCATCCGACGAAGTGGGTGTTCACCCACGAAAGCTTATGCTCCAATACCTCTGTTAGTCTATAAGGTGCCACAGGACCCTTAGTCTGGGTCTGTAGAAGCGACAAACACGGCTACCCCTCTGATACTTGATACATATTACTGTTTATATGGGGTTCCTGCCTCACCTAGCTATATGTTATGTTTTGGATTAATCTGTATTAGAGCACTTAGTAATATTGTATGTTATCTACTTTATTTTACCATATCCAGTTGCGGCAAGTTCTAGAACACTTGTCCCAGCAGAGTGAAAGCCAGTACCTTAAGATCCTAACGAGCCTTGCTGAAGTTGCTACAACAAATGGTCATAAGCTACTTAGGTAAGTGTCAAAATGTCTAAGTAGGTCAGTAATGAAAAATATGTTTAAAGATACTTAGTTCCACTTGTTATATCAAGAACAAAATATTTATTTTCACTTGATTTCTTGCCCGACTGGCATGAAGACAAATATCAGTCATACTTGGTAAAAACATTTGAAGAAAGGCCAAGCTAGTGGGGCTTTCATTTTGCATTTTAAAAGAATCTCTTTAAAAGGCTCTTTAAAAGAAACAGGGCATTTTTTTTAGTGGAGATCAGGTAGGCATTATGATTTTGGGGGCTCTGTAGTGCCGGATCTAGAGGTGTTTTCTGCCACCCCATTTCACTTGAAAGGGCAGATTAGGGTCAGGTAGTAAGCTGCAAAGCATGGGGCCAGCCGCAGATACAGACCGAAGTCAGCTCTGTGAGAGAAGATTCACCCAGCACTCACATATACACCCCTTTTCGGGAATAACCCCAAAATAATACTGTCTTGCATTGTATGGAAGGATCTGCACAGTGCAAACTCATAAATATTCACCCTCTCCCTCAATGTGAAGAGAGAGATGCACAGCTTCTTGCCCCCCTCTCCCCCCCCAGTTAGAAATTGCGCAAGCTTGGTTTAATAATAAAACAAATTTAACTCCTAAAAGGCAGTTTTTAAATGAGTATAAGAGAGATAAACAGAACAAAGCAAATACAACAAAATACGCAAGCTAAGCTTAATACACTCAAGAAACAGGTTACAAAATGTAGTTTCTTACCCTAAATGTTATTTTAGGCAGGTTGCAAAGTTTCTGTAGCTTAGAGTTCCAGTTATACCTCTTTTCAGACTGGACCCCTGTCTCAGTTTGGACTCCCCCCTTGCCTTCCCTTCAGGTGTCTTTAGCTCTCTTTCTTCTTGGGCAGGCAGGCAATGGAGTAGAGTCCCATTTGCCTTCCTCCCCACCGTTCAGTAAGATTTACATAAGGCGGGAATCTTTTTGCTTCCCAAACTTGACACCTGCCCCCTCTTCTTTTAGTGGAAAGTTACAAGAAGTCCACGATAATGTTTAATATCAGGTGACAAGTTTCTTCCTAATGGCCCATCAGATCTAATGGCCTGTTGTATGGTGCGTGCCTTCCAAATATACACACAGTCGTAATTGTTACATAGTCCATATTTCTAACTTTAGATACAGAAATGATACATGCATATGAATTGGATAATCACATTCAGTAAATCATAACCTTTCCAATGATCTCACATGACCCATCTTGCATAAAATATATCTTAGTTATGTCTTATTCATATCATAACAATATTTATATAAAGAATATGGGGTGTAATGTCACAGATCATGTCTACCATTTTTACACAGTTTAGCTAAAACTTGTTGCTTCATGTTCCTTCAGCTAAATGTCGCCCTAACATAAGTTAGGCAAGAGTATCCTCACATACAAGGTGCTCCTATCTCCCATGCTTCATTTTGCTTCTGCTGTCTAACACTAGCAATTCTTTAAGTTGAATTCTCTTCTCATATCTAGCCTCTCCGCAAATCAGGCTTCTGCTGTTTGACACCATTGTCTTAAGCATTCCTCTGAAGCATCTGAATCATGCTATTGCAGGCTGGATCCTGGTCTACATGGGCCTCACGTCTGATCCTGTATGGCTATGTATGCCACTGCCTCAACTTCATGTCTGTTGCCATCCTCATTCATTCCCTGACCTCCCCTAACTACTTTAGTAACACCAGTATAAATATCTTAGGTCCCCATTCTTCAGATTAATGTGCAGAAAGTGGATGTCAGCCTTCTTGCATACAAGTATACTCACTTCTCTAGTGTCAAATTATTATGCCGACTCCCTGTAGGTTAGAGAACTCCGTTCTAAGAAGATTTTTGTCTTTGTAAGCCTACTAAAATGTCCTGGTAGTATCTTGCCCCTGGATATGTCTGCTGACACCCAGAAGAAGCTGATTCTTTGAATTTGCTATAAGGAGCACTTCTGAGGGCTGGTCCACACTGGGGCTGGGGATCGATCTAGGAAACGCAACTTCAGCTACGAGAATAGCGTAGCTGAAGTCGACGTTTCCTAGATCGAACTACGTTTACTTACGGCGGTCTACGCGGCGCAGGCAGGCTCCCCCGTCGACAGCGCTTCTTCCTCTCTGCGAGCAGGAGTTCCGCAGTCAACGGGGGAGCGCTTCTGGGATCGATTTATCGCGTCCAGATGAGACGCGATAAATTGATCCCAGAAGATCGATCTCTACCTGCCGAATCGGGCGGGTAGTGTGGACCTACCCTGAGAAGCAGCTCCTGCCATTGGCAATATCTTTTCTGCACCTTTCTCCACCTCAGTCCATTCTTCCTCTTGTGTTCTACATCTTTCATTGCTGTACAGTGTGTGGTGGGATATAGATTATACCTCAGACTTTGTGTGCTACTTGCTAACTCTGTCTTGCACTGACCACCTTTACTTCACATAATCTCGTTGTTGGCATAAAACACCTCTTACTTTTTACAGGAAAATTTACCAGATTTCATTGCTTTCAGCTTCTCTATTTTTTGTTAATCCTGGCTTACAAAAAGCTCCCTGGTCAATGATCAAATAGCTGGAAAAATGTGAATGCTGCATATCACTTTTCCAAAAAGGTGTTAATTTAAATCCTCAAATATTTTAGTAATAACTTTTATTTAAAAAAGGCAGTCTTTAAAAAATGCAGTTTTCCCCCTTCTTTGTTTCCCTTTCTAGAGGATGAACTTTCTTACCCCATCAAAATCAGAAGAGGTACTGTCTTTCTTTGTCTTGTACAGTACTTCATATGCTGTTGGCAATCTAATGATGCCCGAACCAACTTAACCTAAACCAGACCAAACCACATGTAATCATTGTTTAAAAATGGTTATGCTACCTTCTGCGACGGACAGGCAACCCGTGTTTTAAGAAATATGGAAAACTGGCTCATATGACATTTTAATCCCCAGTGTTTATATACTATGTATAGGCTATTGCAGCAGATCTAGGCTGCTTCCTCACTGACCAATCTTCTTTAAGGAACATTATAATACTTTGGGGGCATTATTGTGGTATGGCGTTATTTGGTAAGATGCATAGATTGGAATAACCTATGCTATAACGTTAATATTCACTGGTTCAGTAACCTAGTCGGGGCACTATCACAACACCCTCAAGATAGTAGGTGAGCAGGTATATGGCTTCTTATACCCCACACATCTCAAAAACTAGAGGGTATAATTTATTGCAGGGGTTTTCAACCTTTTTCTTTCTGAGGCCCCCCCCAACATGCTAAAAAAAGTCCATGGTCCACTTGTGCCACAACTGTTTTTCTGCATATAAAAGCCAGGGCCAGTGTTGGGTAGCAAGCAGGGCAGTTGCCTGGGCCCCCACGCCACAGGGAGCCCCATGAAGCTAAGTTGCTCAGGCCTGGTTGGCAGGGCTTGGGGCCCTGGGCTTCAGCCCCATGTGGTGGGGCTTCAGCTTTCTGCCCTGGGCCCTAGCAAGTGTAATGTTGGCTCTGCTTGGCGGACTCCTTGAAACTTGCTTGCGGCCTCCCCAGGGGGCCCCAGACCCTTGGTTGAGAATCACTGATTTATTGTATTTAAAGTCAGAATTGGCACTCAACACTTGTATTTTAATGTGTTAGATACTAAGTTTAACTCCTTGAAGTTGTTTAAAACTGTGTTATGATGTCTTCAGATTTTTCGTAGAGGACAAGCATCCTTTTTACCAGGCTTGAAAAATTCTTGAAGCTTGGTTGTACAGCTTGTTAACAGAAAGCAATTTGAACATGGTTGAGTCTGTGGTGTTGAATGAATTCACTGATATCTAGATTATATATTAATAATTACAGTGATGGTGCAGGGATACTGGTCTACAGTTGAAGTTCTGTCCAATCTAGTCACACAGGTATTAAACTTTTATTTATTTAGTAAGTGTGACTTTTTTGAATATTACATATATTACATTATTACAATATTACATAGGGCAAAATAGTAGCTAGCATGCTGTTCATCACTTAACTTTTTTTTAGTGGAAGCAGTGTGATTTCTATCATCCTGGTCCATTAGCTGATCAAGGCAGATTGGTCTAATTAAATGTATTCAGCACAGTATTTTGCTAATACTGGACTTTAGCCCAGTCTCTTTGGCTGGCACAGTTCTGGTAGTAGGCTGAAAGATAATTTCACTTGGAGAAAACATATTTTCTTCTGAGTCAGCTTGGTTTATGATTAGTGATGTGCTGCGACCTTACTGTTGTAGATGGTATCTCTTACCCATGCTTCAGAAGTGGGTAAGAGATGCCATAAGAAGTATCTATAAACACTAACAAAATATACCCTTAAAGTTCGTATTTGCTATTTTTATTTAGCTATTGTTGCAAAATATCTGGAATTTAAATATGGTTAGAAATCAGTAAAAATTACAGCATGTGTTCCTTGACCTTTTGGGTTGGGGAATAGGTCCATCATTTGTTAGCCATGTATGTTGGAGAACCGTTAAATCCCCAAACGTTGGGCTGTGTTTACTCCTATATATACTGAATAATTTAATTTAGGGAAAAAATACTTACTTCCGTTTTTTCCCCCCCAGCTTGTCAAGTAACTATGAAGCTCAAATGAAGAGTCTCTTAAGGATTGTGAGGATATTTTGTCATGTCTTTCGCATTGGCCCATCCTCTCCCAATAATGGAAATGACATGGGCTACAATGGAAATAAAACTCCAAGAAGTCAGGTGTTCAAGGTCAGAAAAGTATATGACGTTGTTAGGAAGATAGACGTTAAAGAGATGAATTTCACAAAGCATGCATTCATTAATCAGACATCTCATGAACAGGAAGTAAGTTTGGTTGATACCCATATCTATTTTTAAGATAGGCCCACCTCTTTACTTTTTGTGTAATCAATTATTTTTACATTAGATTTTTTTTACTGACCTACATCTTACCTTTTCTTTTTCTTTTCTTAATTTCTCCTACGAATAATCTCATGTCATTTATAAGACATTTTAAATGTTTTAATTATCAATCTGTGTTTATTATGGTAGATCTTAGTTTTTTATTTCTGTTTTAGGTTTAGTAGTATAGCTTGTAATCTCAATGCTGTAACATTAAGAAATATATTAGAATGCATTAATGTAATCCAAAATATGAAAATTAGAGGTTTATCAGGTTTTTATCACTTCTTTTATCTGATTTCTGAAAATAGATTAAATTAATCTGTTTCTTTTAACTTTCATCACCAAGTTTTTTCTGAAGTAACCTTGTTTAAGAACTTTCAACCAATAACTTTATTATTGAATACTTTAAGGCTTATTGGCTTTCTACTATCTTGAAACATCTGCACAAAGCTCTGGTTAATGAAGTCTCACCTCTGAATGTATATTTTTCATGTATATGATGCTTCTGTAGGAAATTGTGTAACTTGCTATTTCGTAAATTCTGTTTTTGCTATCCGCTAAATTCCTTCTTTTCAAAACACATCAGAGTTGTTACATTTTCTTTATGACGTGAAAATCACGTTAGCATTGAGGTATGAATGTGTGTCTGTATGTATGTTGAGAGATGAATATATTGGTAGAAACAAAGCAGCCCCAAAAGAGAATACTCAAAATTCAAACCTTGTAATTCTTCATTTTGTTGCATAGTGTCACCTGCTGGAAGGAGGGGAGAAAATATATACATTTAAAAGCCTCTCTGTTTCAGACGTTGTCTAATATTGTCAGATGTTCTTGATGGTAAAAGTCTGTCCCCTTTTCTCAGTGGACTCTACTGGGAAATATGAAATCTACTGCAGAAGAAATATTGCTAATATAACTCAAGCTTTTTCCTAAAACTGAAATATTACAGTTGAATAACTTGATATGCAGGTGAACATCACTAAATTCTACTCACAGTGCCCTCCCTTATTGACAGAAAAGATTTAATGGCAGAGTGCTGTGGGGAAGGTTTGTGTTACTAAGATCACGTTGCTTTCTCAAAATACACTGGTGTAATAGCCTTTTTACGCTATAAAGCAAACTTATATTTTCAAATACATGCGCTTAGTATAATTATACTGTACTAACATGGCTTTAAATCTTAACTTGCTAATTAGCAAAAGTGAGAATTGCATGATGGGTCTCAGTTTTTGTTTTTAGTGAAGTTTGTGTTTAGAAACCTTAAAATTTTTGAAGAAAGGATTCTGCCTTGGCTTCTGATGGCTTTTCTGTCTGGGTATTTTAAGGACAGATTTATTTTCACTTTCAGGTGTTAACCCTCATCTCCAGTTTTATGTTTTACTTGACTAGCAATGGCGAGGGCTAGTTTAAAAATCTTCAGTGGCATGTTGCAAGTAGTATGCTCCTTTTGGACTCTCAGTATTCAGGTAGCTTAGCTGGTGGGGACCAGACAGTATTTGGCTCCCAGAAGACATGTTTTCCTCTTTAATCCTTCCTTAGGTATGTAGTGGTCCTGATCACTTTAATCCTTTGGGAAGGCGGAAAAGTTATACAGTGTGTGCCAGTTAGCAGTGGTTACTGTTTCAAGTGGAGACTGCTTAAGACTTGTCAATTGTACCAAACAGTGTGTCCGTATTTAATACATTTTAAAATATACATCAGTAGGGCCAGAATGTCCCCCAAGAAGTCAGTGATAAAACTGACTCCTGCTATTAACTTAAGTGGGGCCAAAATTGATTGATTGATACATATCAAGTACAAGCTTCTGAAGTAACCACAGTGAGTAGCAAAAGTTACTGCCACAAGTCAGAATATAAATCCATGCAAAGGTGAAATAAGCACAATGTCAAATCATATTAAAATATCTTCCATAGTACCCTTAAAATTGCTAAATTTAGGCTTTAGATTTAGTTTAAGGGCAAAGGTCCTTAATTTAAACTGTAAAGCCAGTAGCAGAACTTTATCTAGCATTCCAGTTGATCTTAACTTTCATGACTGCTGTTGTCTTGTAGTTGGCTTTCAAACCATTAAAGCTTTGCTTTGAATTGCACCCAGAAGTGAGAAGAACTAGTGCAAAGGATGAATGCTATGCATTCATTTGAACCAGTGCAGAGCTCTGAGAACAGATGATGTATGCAAGTGTTCCCTCTTGTAGGCAGGTGGATGTATTCTTCACTAGATGACACCACTGGGTGCCCTTCAAGGAAAGAGCAACTCTAGAAACTTCCTTTTTGAGAAACCACTTTCCTGTGCCATGTTGTGCTGTAGAGATCAGTACAGGCATGGGAACTGGTCCTCTCTTCTCTCTCTCTCCCCCCCCCCCCCCCCCAGGGTATAAAAGAGTAGCAGGGTGTCCTCTGTGAAGGAGCCCTTTTCTGTGGAATGTAATCAATCCCCAGAGTCCAAAAGACCCTGAATCTGCTGACCTTTTGGACATGTGGCAAAATTGTTTAAAAAGGCTGCAGATGGAGCCAAATGTTACCCATGTTGTTGTGTAGGGAATGTGTGGTTTAATAAATATTATCATATGCAATCCGGTTACTCCTCTTAATATACTGATTTATTATATTTTAAAATAACTTTCAGAAGTGCCTAAAGTCTCGGGCACCTCTTCATACTTTAAACCAGAGGTGGGCAAACTTTTTGGCCTGAGGGCCACATCTGGGTATGGAAATTGTATGGCGGCCCATGAATGCTCCCGAAATGGGGGTTGGGGTGTGGGAGCGGGTGAGGGCTCCGGCTGGGGATGTAGGCTCTGGGGTGGGGCTGGGGATGAGTGGTTTGGGGTGGAGGAGGGTGTTCCAGGCTGAGACCGAGGTATTCGGAGGCTGGGAGGGGGATCAGGGCTGGGGCAGGGGGTTGGGGCATGGGGAGGGTCGGGGTGCAGGCTCCGGGCGGCACTTACCTCAAGCTTCTCCTGGAAGCAGCGCCATGGCCTACATGGAGGCGCAGCCAGGTGGCTCTGCGCGCCGTCCCGTCTGCAGGTGCCGTCCCTGCAGCTCCCATTGGTCATGGTTCCCAGCCAATGGGAGAAGGGGGGGGCGCTTAGGGCGGGGCAACGTGCGGAGCCCCCTGGCTGCCCCTACACGAAAGCCCCTGATCCCGCTCCCCGACTGGAGTGCCAGAGCGGGGTAAGCCTCGACCCTGCTTCCCGGCAGGAGCTTGAGGGCCAGATTAAAAGGTCTTACGGGCCAGACGTGGCTCGCGGGCCGTAGTTTGCCCACCCCTGCTTTAAACACTTAAATTTAAAAAATGGCCACAGTAATCTGGCATGGAGAGGTTTAAAGGTTTTGGATAGACCTTGAGCATGGGCTGACGTGGAAAAAGCTCACACTTTGAGGAAGAGAATAGCTGTGATATCTTACTGAAGGCATAGTTAAGATTCCATCCTTAACTCACTACAACAGACCCAGCCAAGCTTCATTTAAGTGATTCCGAAGGTTCTAAAAGTAGGTGTATTACCTGTGTCATGCAGATGATAGAATGCACTAGGAGTCAGCCCCTCTTCATAGGTGAAGGAATCACTAGCTAATTAAAATCACTGCTTGATTATATTGAACTTTGGCTGTGCAAAGAAGTCTTTTGGTTAATATATATTTTGTTTAGAAACCCAAGTTTGAAGGAAATCCCTTTTAACTCAAATTAAAAGTCTACCTGTGAGAAGCCCCTTTTCTGCTTACTTTGACTAGGCTCTAGTCTCCTCTCCATTATATTCCATTGAATACCTCGAATTATTTCAGATTCAAGACTGAAGTAATGGTCCCACATCACATTGCAGTTCTAATTTGTCAGTGACAGGCATGGATGGCTGTTTGAGGTAGTCATTAGAAGATCAGAACTTATTGTTCTGCAATGTGTGTTCAAACTCACTGTAGATTACCTTTGCTACCTTGTAAACTGGAGACAATAATTGGTCCAATAGGACCCTAAAAGAGCAAACTATGTTTGAAAAAATCATGCAGGCATTACTTCTGCTTATTCTAAATGTTTCTCCCTGCAAGCATGCTTTTGTCTTGCATTGCTTAAGTCATAGCCAGTTTGCTTTTATCTGGATCTAACACTGGGACTATTTTAAGACTGTAGAGCTCAAGAAATTTGGCTAGTAATTCCAATAAATACTGGTGTGATCTGCACACTTCCAGATTTACAAATTAACTGTATTCCAGGACACTTGGACTTGATGCCCATTCTCAAGGACATGACTATCTTCTAAACCTGAGATCAAATACAAAAAACATAGCAATACCTCTTTCCTGGTCCGAATTCAGTTCACATTGGATTTACTTCATCTTATTCCAGCTAGGTACTAATACAATTCAATCCAGTTCAGTGGTGCTGGTATATGCAAAGTCAGATGCCTCATCCATGGGTGAATTATAGATTATGATGGTCTTGTTATTGATTATGCATTAAACTGCGTTGCTGTTGACCAGTTTCCCTGTGCATCCAAAGCAATATCCTTTAAGAGATCACTGGGACAAATAAACGTTAGACATGCTATGCCTGAATTGTGGCTTAATATTCTGAAGGCTTCAGTGCCTGTATTAAGTTTTTTTTAATCCTCTTGTTCTGCTGATATTTTTTAAGTCTTTGATTTTTTCTGATCGTTTTTGTTAAATGACTGTACTAATGAGCCTCTTTGCATAATCTCCCTGTCCTAATCAGAGAAGCCTGTAACATTTGATTCTCTCATTTCTAGAATCCAAATTATGATTATGATTTTTTTTTGTCACATGGCTATCACTTTTATGGACGAGTGGTTCCCTGCTCTAAATCTTTTTAAAACTAAAACGTGTCAGTTGGCTGAAAGGTGTTGCTATATACTGCAGCATGAGAGCTGGGTTTGATTTCTGGCATTCCAGGTCAGTGGAGAAGTGGCTCTTAATCTTTCCAGATTATTGTACCCCTTTCAGGAGTCTGATCTGTCTTTTGTACCCACAAGTTTCACCTCACTTAAACTACTTGCTTACAAATCTGACATAGAAATACAAAAGTCACAGCATCCTGTTATTGAAAAATTGTGCACATACCCCTGGTTGAGAACCACTCTAGTAGAGGATGAAAGTGCTGCACAGGCAACATGAATAGGTTTAAGGGAAGGGGAGTAGCCTTTCTGGACACACACACAATAAAAATGATGCGACTCAAAGGATGTTTGATATGTGTGCTAGAATCATACAAATGTAAGGCTGGAAGGGGCCTTGAGAGGTCAAGTACAGCCCCCTGTGCGAGGAGAAAATGGAGATCAGATACTCTTTCCTGATTTATATTGGATATAGAATAGTATTAAATTCATTCTTGCCATTATAGAATGAAGTGTAAGGTCTGCATTTTTAAAAGCAAACTAAGTTGGTTTCTTGGTGACAACTTCAACTAAGTCATCCTGCTTAGGCATGGTCATTAATGCTGGTATAAAATGTAGACAGCTTTGGAAATGTGTGTGTGGGGGGAGGGAGGGATTCGCATTTGGTAACTTATAATGTTGAAATAGGAAAACAGGAACTGAAACTGTCTAGACCACAGCTCTGAGTACAGTCTGAATGAATTTGGGGTCAGACCTCCAGGAATACCAATTTGGTGCCTGCAGGTTCCAATAATGGAACAGAGAATTAAAAACAGGAGTCCTAAGAAATCAAGAAGAGTGTCTGACAAGCATCTGAAATACTTAGGAGAAAGCATGCTTTAGAAATGCAAGGTTTATCCAGGAAATTTGTCTTTCTGAGTACATATGTTATGCATACAGCTACTTTTTAATCTGACTTTTCTGTAATTCAGTAAATCTTGTTTTTAATTAAAACATTTAAGTCTTACATTGTTTTGTGGTAAAGTCAGCTTCCCTCTAAGGATGCATGACTAACCTTCTGATCCCTTGTGAGAAGTAATTGAGGTAAAAATGACTTCTTGGGGGTCACCTCAACTGAGTGCTTCAACATAGAAGTGTCATCAGGATACTGTTTTGTCAGCAGTAGTGTAGCAGGGGGAGCGGCCGCTCCCCCTATGAGGAAAAGCGGCGCTAAGGCGCTGCCCGAGCCTCACTAGGGGGGCGCTTTAAAAGGCCTGCGGCTCCTGCGCTGCGGGGAGCCACGGGTCTTTTAAAACCCCCCTCGCGCCCCCCCGCTGCCTGAGCGGGGAGCGGCTCAGGGGGGCAGCGAGGCGGCTCCCTGCTGAGGCGGGGGGCTCGCCGCGGTTGCCCTACGGCTCCCCGCTCAGCAGCTCAGCCACTGAGCGGGGAGGTAGCGGGCAGCCACAGTAAGCCGCCCCTTGTCTCTCCGCTCAGCGGGGAGACAAGGGGCAGCAGCTGGAAGCCGCCCCTTGTCTCCCCGCTCAGCAGCTGCCCGCTGCCCCCCAAATTTTGGTGCCCTAGGCGACTGCCTAGGGTCGCCTATTGGGCGCGTGGGTCCTGCCAGCGACTCCGGCGGCGGCGCTTTAAAGGGCCAGGGCTCCGCAGCGGACCTTTAAAGCGTTGCAGGGTGAGTACAGGGGGAGGGGGAGGCGCCTTTTTATAGCGCCGCCGCTCCCCCTGTGCTCAAGACCTGGCTACGCTACTGTTTGTCAGCATGGGTGCACAGAAAACAGATATCAGTAAGTGGCAGGAACAGAGTACTGAAGTTATAAGGGGAGAGGTCCAGATCCCACTTCTCAAGCACAGCAGAACACTGTTTATCTGATCCTCCCTTAACAGGCTCTCCACATTTACCAGACAACCAGGACTCTAGGACCAGAAGCAGGCAATCTCTCCTGTGGCCGCTAGATGGTGCTACAGCATCACATTTTCCCATTCTCTGGTTTTTCCAGAATTTTGATTATCTGACCTGGTCCAGGTTCCAATTTGACCAGATAAACGGGGTTCTATTGTACCTCTGCAATAACGCTTTTAAATGGGGGATGAACTGATAATACATGTGTGTATACAAAAGCTGACTTACTTAATCCATACTCTTCAGTTACACTTCTAGTGAACTGTGGTCTTAAACAAAATAGATACTAAATATCTTGTCCTGTTAATAATAAAAAAAATAATAATAATAAAAAAAAAAATTAAACTGCTCTGACTATCTTTGCAAAATAGTGAATCAGATTGGTTTTTAAAGGACAGTGGGGAAACTTCCATAATTATTACCAATAAACTTGTTTCTAGCCAGTGAAATTATCATATTAGCAGTATGAACTCTAAGACGTTTATGATATTAGCAGAACTACCCATAAAAATATTAATTTTGGTCCTGCTCTGGCAAACTCTGTTGATGGTCAGAGTATGCTTGCATAGAGCCCTGTTGACTTAACTGGGGCTCTGTATAAGTGCAGGGGTCCACCTGATTGGAGCAGCTAGCTTGATGTAGATCTGAAAAAGGATAGACTTGTTCAGACTTTTCAAATAGTATACTCAGGATTGTTAGGACTTGAATTTCATCTCTCTCTCACTGCCTGACCCTAGCAGTTAGGATAGTGCTACCTCTGGTCAGTAGTGTGTACATAGCAACTGCTGGACCAACAAGCATGTGTGAGAGAGTTCTAAATTAAAGTTCATATAAAACACCAGGTGATCGTATATCTCTTCTTTATCTACTACTTGATTCCCCTCCCCCACTCCTTTCTCCTCAGTTGTATGTGATTTTTTTAGATTACTGTATGGATATGTGAAAAGATTTTACTTGAACAAATACTTTACTTGACTCCATCTATGAGATGAGCTTTATTAGAATTTAATTTAGCAGCTTCACCATTTTCATGGAAGTCATGCTGTACTTGTCTTTATTTATGGTGTGATCTTATTTCTAATATTCACAAAAATATCCAGTTACATTTGTCATTTCCTTGTGCATTGCAGCCGCTAGAGTTACTCTGGCACTCGTTGGATGAATGGCTAGTTCTAATAGCTACAGAATTGATGAAAAACAAAAGAGACTCTGCCAACATTACATCCATTTTACTAAAGCAGAAAGGGCCTAATCAGCAGGATGCTACTCTTAAGCCTGCCTTTGACGCTCCAGGAACTGAGAGCAGAGAAAAGCTATCTACTGACACAAGGGATTCTAAAGCATATGATGTTGCTAGGAAGCAGGAAGCTTGTGCGGATTGCCAGGATGTTATCTCAGTGACAGCAAACAGGCTGAGTGCTGTCATTCAAGCGTTTTATATGTGCTGCTCCTGTCAGATGCCTCAAGGGTAAGGAGGATTCTGCTTATCTAAAATTTTTATTTTTTAAAATTAGACTGATTTCTTGTGAAAATGAATGCTGACATATTAAACTAACGACAATCAAGGGATTGTACTGTGTTGCTTTCATTTGTTCAAGTATTTTATTATTTTTCCTAACGCTTCTAAACAATGCAGCATACCTTCCTTTTTTTAGTGTTGCTGCTGTCTCATGAAAACTCTCAGTGCAATTCTGCTCACATTGAATATCTTGAGTAGTTTGTCTTATTACATGTGATAGTTGTGGGAAAACATGATCTCCTGGGGTTCAACTGCTTCCACTTTATATTCCACATGTGAAGTTCTCCCTAGTTTCACATAATTGTCTTCATAACTGCTACTATAATTGTGATGTCAGAAAAATCAGAACTGTCATTTCATGCAAAAATAAGCACCAGCGGCAGAACTCATCTGGCTTGATGTCGCAGAGAATTGTAATGGGATACAAAACCTTTCATCTCTAGGTCACGCCCACTGTGAATTCAGTCCCAGGTTAGCAGACACTAAAAAGCTGTTACCATATGACATCTGTTCTATGCCCATGTGAAATAGATTGGTGGTCTCAGTCCAATACCTACTTAGTAGACAGGTGTCTCCATTATAACTGAACTCTTGTTAATCTATTGGACATAAATGATTGAATTTGGCTTGATGATATGCTACTTGCCCTAGAAGCATAACACTGTTGTTGTTAGTGGGATAGTGTAAGAGAGCTCGTACTGCTGCTCCCTCAGTTTTTCTAAGGCTAGAATGTCATTGTATAGTATTGTCCATGCAACACTTTTTTCACAAACTCAAATCTCAAAGAAAATGCTTCTGCTTTCATAAATATACTTAGCAGTAGGAGTAATAAAAAACTTGTCTAACTCTAAAAGATTAGATTAGAATCCAGAGGATATCCCCAACAGAGCAAAATTAATTGAAAGCTGATCAGTCGTAGATGGAAGTTTAGGGTTTTTTTGGGTCACACTGGGCAACATGTCCTCTTTTTTCTTTTTTTTTTTCTTTTTTAAGTTGAGAAGGGAATCAAACTTTTAAAGTCTCCACCTGTTTCTAAATATTGAGTATATTTTGGAAAATAGACTTAAGAAAACTAGAAAAATAGGTTAAAAATAGGGTTCCACCCCTACGTGAGGATTATAATGATTGCACAAAATTCTTAACCACTCAGTGGTTAGGACAATACTGTGAATGTAGATATAGGGTAGGCTTAAAAACATAAAATCTTTTAAAAGCATTTAATATATTTAAAATAACTTCAGGTCTTGGCAGTTAAGAGGAAGTTCCAGAACCGTTCTCCTGCAAGAACTGATAAATCAGAAGCCTAAAGCAGTGTAAAAGATGAAGTTCCCTAAAATGTTTGAGGTGTTTCATGTCATCACCTCTTGCAGGAGAAATACAGGTTTCTGAGTTCAGGTGTGGACAGGTGAAAGGTAGTGATCATGTTAATGTCTTTTGGCTTGGTCGATGCAACTACATTGCTCACGGGTTTGGAAAATCCACATCCCTTAGCGATGCAGTTAGGCTGACCTAACTCTCAGTGTAGACAGTGCTATGTCAACAGTAGGGCTTCTCCTGTCAGCATAGCTACAGCCTCTCGGGGAGGCAGAGTACCTACCGGGGGTGTAGGTAGTGTCTCCACTAAGTGCTACAATGGTGCAGCTGCAGTACTATATGTGTAGACGAGCCTTTAGTATCTGTGTTTGTATTAAATGTTTTAGTTCACCTTCAGATGTTAATACCTTTTGAGATCTATCTTAAACAATTAAAAGCTCCACTAAAAACATAGTTATGTTAACATGCTCTGTTTATTTAAATATAAACTCAAGGTGTTAGGTGCTCTTAACATTATAGTAGAAAGGATGTATGCACTGGATGATACAATTTAGCATGTGTTCCCACCTGCATAGTGAAAGAAGCAAAAGTCCTGCAGAAAAAGCATGTGATCAGTTAGTCTGTAACATAAACCATACACCCAGGAGAGCAGTTACCAGTCAGGCTGCATGGCCAGGCTTTGACACTTCTTGCCTTCTTGATTGCTTTACATTGCATCCTCAGTGGTGGTGTTTAATCTTATAGTATATCTAGTTAATTATGTACTTGAAAAATCTTTTACCGCAACATGATACTGCGATTGCATAGTATTTTTTTTACTTAAAATTACAAGGTTTGTTGTATAGCCTTAAATTCTCCATTCTTTTTATTTTCATTGAACAAATATTATTTACAACTGAGTACATTTTATTTGTATTACAGGATGACGTCACCTCGTTTTATAGAATTTGTCTGCAAACATGACAATGTTCTTAAGTGCTTTGTTAACCGGTAGGCCTTCAAAAGTTTTAATATTTTTATTTGACTAAAATGTTAGTTACAGATTCATATTTAATTGCGATTCAGAGGTGTGTGTTGCTGGGTACAATCCTGATCCAGCATTTATTCATACACATCTAACTACGCACATTAGTAGGCCCGTTGGACTCCGTGGAAGTACTCCTGTGCATAAATGATGTATGTCCATAAGCATTTGCAGGAATGAGTCTTAAATAAATATGTACGTAAGCAACTGTTCTGTATGTTTCGTATCCCAAAACTTGTCAAGAAGGAACTAGAACTATTGGTCTGTGAGTAGGTGCCATTTCCTACCCTGCTCCAAACACAGCGCACACGACAGGTCAAAATTACCCTCCATCTCCCAAGGATTTGGTTTACTCACAAAAGGAATGTTGAATGAAACATACAGCCTAGTTTATCTTCTCCTTATGCTTGGATGCTCCCAAAGTTCCTCTGAGAATTTCTCAGTCTACTCCCTTGTCCTCTCTCTAGAGAGCCTCTTGAGGTGAGGTAATGCAAGCCTCCCGCGAAGTGAGTCAGGAAAACACACTTTATGCAATGACAGTGTTTCTTGAAAATATCCTGTAATCATTTTTGTTTTGTTAGACTTTTTAAAATATCTTTTTAGTTATGCTCAGTTCTGTCATGAGACTTTGGTTAGACCTATGCACCTGCAACTAGTAAACTTCCAACCTACATTTTTTTTTCAGAAACCCCAAAATAATTTTTGACCACTTTCATTTTCTTCTTGAGTGCCCTGAACTGATGTCAAGATTCATGCACATCATAAAAGCACAGGTAAATGTTAAGCACTGCTTATTTACATCTTTAATACAACACTCTTTTCATTTGTACAGCTATAAAGTACCGATTCACTCTAAAGAGTGAACGTCAACTACCTCTAGTATTTGAGCTTAAACAAATAGAATGTGATATTTGCCAGGGTGAACTTTTTAACTGCTATCTTTTCCACTTAAAATATAACTGAATTACTTTGAGGACAATTGTGACCAACTGTTTCTCTCCTGTAGCTGCACAATAATTAGTCTGAGTTTTCAATTTATAATTCTGCTATGGCTGCTCACTTCAGTCAGATATCATGTTGCCAGGACACTCTCTTGCTGTCTGTAGTGTACCTCCTACCACCTGTGACATGCCATCTGAGGTTAAAACACTTGAGTATTATTGCAATTGCCTGCTTTCTTTTTTGTGCTCCAGTGAGTTAAGTAAAAAGGCAGGAAACACAACCCAGTACAATCAGTGTATTGCTGCTGCACACAAGGACACATGTGAGCATCGGCTGCAATGTGATCATTATCCAAGTCTGCACTAGGACTGCTGGTGGGTGGCTTGTGGGCAGCATTTTGTGCTACATTCAGTCTTCAACAAATTGCACAAGAGAGCTCCTTTACTTCTGGGGATAGTCTGGTGATTTCCTAATATTCTCTGTAGTCCTGCTTATTAGAAAGACCTATGATGATAAACCATTTTTGTTAGTACTTTAGACCAGTTTCTTTAAAGATTTGCTTAAATCCTAAGAAGGCATGTAGGCTAGCTCTGGGCCATGCTGCCTGAATAGCAAAAATCTCTTTAAAGAAATTCTGTATTTTGAGAGTTATAAAGGTCTGGACAGGATTCCCCTCTCCACCATAGTCCACAAAGCAAAGAATGTATTTTAAGAACTTAAAGAGTTTATGAACCCAACTCCATTGCCATGTGACTAACTTTTCAGGGTAGTGTGTGAGGGGTGTGCTAGCTGTCAGTCCCCTGGATGATTTTCAATTCTATTCCATATTGTACTCCGCAAGCCCCGTATGCTGGTATTCTATCCACTAAAGCAAGTAAAGGCACGTTCTGCTTTCCCCAAGTGATAATCAGTGGGGAGAGAACACACTTTGTGTCAGGCCTTGTTCTAAGCAAAATCCCCTAACAGTCGCCACAATTGTGTGAATGTCATGAGTCATACAAGATGGAACTACCTTTCTGGTGAGATCTGCTGAAAAATGTCATTTTGTATGGATTTCTAGGGAATCCTGTCTGTTTCCATTTCCATTTGCTATTGAATTAGAGGTCTCAAAAGTACTTTGAATTACTGCAAATCATACCTTTCAATATCATTTTAATGACAGTATTGACTTTTCTATCAAGGGAGTTTATACTTGGTTTTTTGTTTGTATCTTAGAACAGCTTCTACTTTTAGTTTTAAGATAAACCTGCAATGGTGGATAAAACACTAGATAAATAAGAATTTAAAATATTGAATTTCTGAGTCAGTGATTCTCATTATGATCTCTGGAGTATCGGGGGACTCTACAATAAAACATTCTGAGAATCCAACACTGGGGGTTTTGGGTGTTGTAAGGGGAGGTGGGTCCATGAAACTTTTTCCTTTATTAAATGGAGGAAACAGAGAATCTGTGCCCCAAATGAGTAAAACCTTTAATCAAACAGCTTCTTAAAAACCAGAGCAGTTTCAGATTAAGGCCCTGTCTGTGCTACATAATTTAAATAAGTTTGTAACCACTTAGAGGCATGGTTGGCCATACACATGATTTGTCTCCACAACTCACTGTTCAGTCAGCTGCCACAGTTGATAACCTGATAACCAAGAGTGTGGTGTTCTGCCAGAAACCTAGTTTGCCATGTGATTATCTTCCTGTAATTAGTTCTGCATTTTTCCCCCTTTCCTGTGTGGAAAGGACCTCCAAGCTTGACAGTGTAACTGATGAGGCCAGTCCTCCTTCCCTGAACACGTAACCCGCAATGCTGCTTCTGACATTTTTCTCTAAGCATTCTGTCTGCTGAGATGTGTGAGATAGCTGCCCACATTTCCCAGAATGCACTGATGCAGATAGCATAGTAAGTGCACTTGCACAAGTGTATTTTAACTATGTGAGATAGAAGTGATGTACTGAAAGACACATAACTGGGTCACATGGGTTTCATGAACTGGTTACAAAAACATGGCTGTACTTGTAGTATGGTCAGGGCCTATCTTGGGTCAAAACCAAACCAGACCTATTGAATTTCTCTTAAAGTTGAAGAAAATAAATGACTTAAAAACCAACCAACCAACCAAAAAAACCAAACATACTGAATTTGCTTACTTTTACAGAAGACCTCTTCCATCATCCTATTCAGTGAAGTCATATTATTGTCAGGTACTATCGATTATGGCCTCATTAGCATAGGGGATCAATGAGGAATAAGAATGGAAGCATATGTTTGTGTTAATATGCTAAATAGACAATGTGGAGGATAGTTTCAAAGAAAACATTATTCATGAGAATTCATTATTGAACTTAAAAGTGAGCTAATTGGTTGCAAATGTATTCAATTACAGATCTAACATTCAAAGTGCCTGGACATAAGCGTTTGAATTGTTAAGTGTTGTCTTTTTTCCAAATGCAAAAATGAGCTATACAAAATGTTTGTGTATTCTTTAGCAGGATTAGTGCTCAATTTTGGTTTTATTTCCTTTGTGAAATCTTGGTGAAATGTCTGCTAATTACTCTTTACTGAAGTTCCTCACTGGAGCTTAATATTTAAAGTGAATTTAACAGAATGCTTTGATTACTAGCCTTGAGAATGACTGACTAATACATTGGGCATGTTTCACCTGTTTTGTTTTGTAGCCCTTTAAAGATCGTTGTGAGTGGTTCTATGAACATTTGCACTCTGGACTGCCAGATTCAGACATGGTACACAGACCAGTCAATGAAAATGACATCCTGTTGGTTCACAGAGGTATTGCACAACAAGGAGAAGGGGTGCATGTATAAAGTGCATAATATTTTTGTGAGTCTTTCTTTTTAAGATATAAAATTAACTAGTGTTTCATATTTAGATTCTATTTTTAGGAGTAGCTGTGAAGTTGTGTCTAAAGCAAATTGTGCAAAGCTAAAGCAGGGGATAGCAGTGCGATTCCATGGTGAAGAAGGCATGGTGGGTAAAACCTTCATAAACAGTTTTTTGATATGCATATAAATAGTATTTATACCAATTCTAACTAAAATTTGAATCTCAATGACATTTTAACAATACTCTTATACTTTTGCTTAAGAAATATATTTGATTACTCATTTTGTTAAACTGTTTGTAAAATTAAATTTATTTGTGCTGTATTTTTATCCTTTTGACATGTAGGGTCAAGGTGTGGTGCGTGAATGGTTTGATATCTTATCCAATGAAATAGTTAACCCAGATTATGCACTGTTCACCCAGTCAGCTGATGGTATGTTGGTATCTCTTGTTCCTCTAACTTTTTTAAAATTTGCTTCAGCAAATGTTCATAATCTAAGGCGGGGTCTCAAACTCCAATGACCGCGAGGGCCACATAAGGATTAGTACATTGGCCTGAGGGCTGCATTACTGACACCTACCCCCAGGGGGTACAGGAGGGGTGTGGGATGTGGTGAGGGCTCAGGGTAGGGAGTTGGGGTGTGGGGTGCAGGAGGGGTGCAGCAGGGTCTCAGGGCAGGGGGTCAGGGTGCGGCAGGGGGCTCTGGGCAGGGGGTCGGTGTGCAGGAGGAGTGCGGCAGGGGGCTCTGGGCAGGGGGTCGGGGTGCAGGAGGAGTGCGGGGTGCGACGGGGCTTAGGGCAGGGGGTCGGGGTGCAAGAGGGGTGCGGGGTGCGACGGGGCTCAGGGCAGGGGTCGGGGTGCAGGAGGGGTGTGGGGTGCTACAGGGGGCTCAGGGCAGAGGGTCGGGGTGCAGGAGGGGTGCGGGGTGCGACGGGGCTCAGGGCAGGGGGTCGGGGTGCAGGAGGAGTGCGGGGTGTGACAGGGAGCTCAGGGCAGGGAGTCAGGGTGTATGAGGGGTGCGGGGTGCGGCAGGGGGCTCAGGGTGCAGGGTGTGGCAGGGGGCTCAGGGCAGGGGGTCGGGGTGCAAGAGGGGTGCGGGGTGCAATGGGGCTCAGGGCAGGGGGTCGGGGTGCAGGAGGGGTGCAGCAGGGGGCTCAGGGCAGGGGGTCGGGGTGCAGGAGCGGTGCAGCAGGGGGCTTCAGGGCAGGGGGAGGGGTGGAGGCGGGGTGCGGCAGGGGGCTCAGGGAAGGGGGTTGGGATGCAGGGGGGGTGCGGGCTCTGGCCTGGCATGTACTGGGGGTAGGTTCCCTGCCTGCCCTGCACCGCGCTGCTCCGGCAAGCTCCTGGAACCTGGGAGAGGAGGGGCACAGGGGTCTGTGTCACTGTTGCGTCCAGGCACCGCCCCCAGCAGCTCCCATTGGCCGCTGTTCCCCGTTCCCGGCCAATGGGAGCTTCTGGGGGCGGTGCCCGGATGCAACAGTGACACAGACCCCTGTGCACCTCCTCCCCCAGGTTCCAGGAGCTTGTCGGAGCTACGCAGGGCGGCCAGGCAGGAGCCTGCCCTGCCCCCCAGTGCACGCTGGATCAGAGCCACTGTATGTAAACGTGGGGGGGCCGTGGGGAGCTCGCGGGCCGCAGAAAACAATCCCGCGGGCTGCGTGTTTGAGACCCCTGATCTAAAGAAAAGGTGAGAAGTTATTCAGAATGCAAACCGTTATCAATTAAAGTATAATGGACAGAAAAAGTCCTTTGCTAATAAAGAAAGAGTGTGCACTGTCCATTAACTTCAATTGAGAACTAAGCAACTTTTATAAGTTGAAGTGTTGCTGACTGACTTGCCAATATTGCTCTTTCTTTGGCATGGGTGCAGACATTCTATTTTAGGTCTATTTGAGTGTTTAATCTTCCTTTCCTTTTCTGGGGAGCAAGAAGACATACCTCACACATCAGCAGCAAGAGGGTGCTGTCTTTCCCCTTGCAGTTACTTGTATGTCTGGGCTGGTGCAGGCAGGATATGGGGAGTTTTTTCATCACCTCTTGACATCAGCCCCACAACTGGTTTCTGCAGTAAAAACAGCTGTTCATCTCCCTGGAATTGCTCTTCAGTTCCTGGCGTCTTGTCTCTTGGGTACCCAACAGATCTTCTAGCTGCAAAGCTTTCTTCAGCAGTAGGGATTGTCTCACTCACACCTTCCATCAGTTTCTTAGGAAACTGCAAAGAGAACTCAGCCAGCAAATGTTACATCCTGATAGTTGGGAAAAAGGGTTTAGGAAGGTGTGTGAGACAGACTGAACTTTCTGTCACCATGCTTTAAATAGATGAAAAGTAGTGGTTAGGCTTTAATCCTGAAAACACACAAAGTATGTTCACAACTTTAGCCATGTGAATAGCCATGGAACTGCTTGTGAGCAAAATGATGCCTATGCATAAGGATTGTTGGTATTAGGGCCTATATGTAGTAGCTCATTATTACCCTTATGATGAGGGCATAATTCAGAGTCATCACTGATTGTCTATTAAAATTCCATTTTAACCTATTTCTTTCCTAAATCACTTTAGTCCTGCTGAATGTAGTACAGAAATTACAATTTGAATTAGAATATGCTAAAAAAAAACAGAACAAATTTTTACTTCAGTGTATCAGATAATCAAACAAATAGATCAATTACTTAGGTGGAAGAAAAATAGCTTTGAAATAGACTACAGGTGAGTACAGCTACACTTAGGCAAGTTGTTTGGCTCTAATTATAGTCTATTGAACAATGCACACTAATTCTCAAAATCTGGAGAACTTGCTTCTACTTTTTATTATGTAGAAAGATACTAAGAACTTGAAATTACATAATTAAATCTTAATTATACAAAGGAACATTTCCTCTTACTTTTTCATAGTGTCAGACATTGCCTATTGTAAGTTGTGTCCAAGTTTTGGCTATGCATGTTTTATATTTGCTCTGGATGGCCTTTATACTTTAACTCCAAACCAGCAAGAATGTAAATATTTCTGAAAAATGTTCAAATTTTTGTCAATTCAGTAGATTGAGGTGAAGAAGGTAAACACCGTGACCCTGGAAAATGTTTTTTGTTTGAAATGTTAATGTGTGTGTGCAGTAAGAAATATCAATGTTTCAGTTTTAAGTTGCAAAAAGTAATTACGAGTTTAATCCTGTTTTTGCCTTTTTATTTTTTTATTTTTTTTTATTTTGGTCACACCAAGAAAATAGATCTATCAGAAAAGGGGGTAGTGTGTGTGTGTGTTCTTGTCCTACAAACAAATTGCATCTGTTGAATATATCAGAGGTTCAAATTACAGTAAAAATATATAGGCTGCAGTAGTAAGATACAGGCTAAAACTTATGACTAAATATAATAGCACCCTTTTGTTTCATAGGAACAACTTTCCAGCCAAACAGCAACTCTTTTGTAAATCCGGATCACTTGAACTACTTTCGATTTGCTGGACAGATCTTGGGTTTAGCTCTGAATCACAGGCAGCTGGTCAACATTTACTTCACAAGGTCATTCTACAAGCATATTCTTGGTATGGTTCTATTAAAATCCTGTTTTAGACAACTAATTCATTTCAGCAAATGATATAAATGATGTGGCTTGGTGGTACAGTTGCTTTTGCACTAGGACAGGCTTTCATCTTTGGTGACCTATGGTAAAAAATTGTGAATGTGAAAGAGTCTTTTTTTGCGTACATCAGAGTTGCAGCACAATACGGCTTGACTGGCATTCTCTGAAGAAAGGCATAGATCGGAATAGTAAAGTTGTTGAAAATGGAAGTACACTGGGCCCTTGTGTATGGGGAATCTTAGTAGAGCAACTTTTGCACTATATCAACTGGAGCAAATAGCTAGTCCCTTCACTCGTATTAACCAATATATGAAGCTCACTTGTGGATTTTTGTTGAGAAAAAATTACAGTGCCACTCCTATACCCCTTTAACGTGTAAATATATAAATTAGAGTGGCCACTGCAACTTTGTATTCAATTCTTTTAAAAAACGTTCTTAGTTCAGAGACAAGAAGTACAGGCATGATCGCCAGCAGGTTCATTTGTTTTATCATGTAATAACACCCTGTTGATATTTAAATGGCACGTTCATTCTAAACCTTGTTTTCCATGGGTTGTAATGTCACAGATATGTTCTGGTCTGAAATTACTTATGTTCCTCAGCCTAGAAGTATGAGAGACCTTTCAGAAATTCTGACAAAAATCTCTTCATAGTGGGTCCTTGAACTCTAATTTAAACATTTGGAGTTTTAACTTAAAACTCTATCCCTCAGTGAAGGGTGCTTGGGTTGTTAAATCTTTGAAAAAGATTGACTAAAGTTTTTCCAGTGAATGAAAGTAGTCGTTCTCTCCCCCTCCCCCCCGCTTCTCCCCACTTATTTAAGACAATGTTGCAAATTTATCAAGGAAACTTGTCGGATCTAGGAAAAAAATCTACTACTCCACTCTTACCATAAACGCCCACATGTACACTCAGGTTCTCATCACATTCCACCAAAGTAAATCTGTATTTTTACCCCCACCAATATTAACAATTCCTTCCCCTGACAAATTTATTACTTCTCAGTAGTGGCTCATTGGTGCTGCTACAGTAACCTTCTCAGCCTTTTTCCTTTTCAGTGGAACTATTTTTGAGTCATTTAGAATGTAATGTAAGTTTGTATCCTTTCTATAGATTCCTAGAGGATAGTTTAAAAAATCTAATAGGAGATTATTCTTGCTCAAGTTTCCGAAGAATTTCATACCGATTTCTATAGTACCCTTTTGGTTTCAACCACCTTAAATTCTATGGGATTTTCCCATAAGAGTCTCATGACTGCCATATCTGCCTCAGCACACCATGTCCAGCAAAACCTCAAGTCTTTCTCCCATGGGAGAAGAATAGTGTCTCAAAGATTGCCTCAGATGCAACAGCACCGTTCCAGTCCCAAGAAAGGTGCTGGAGTTCTGCTCTTTCTTCTTTAGGAATGGGGACACTAAGAACTGCTGGTGTCTGTCTCCTCCCTGAGGAAAAAGAACATATCTGTTCTTCTTTGAGGACCTCTATGCGGTACCCTTATGGGATATGTTGTCTCTGGCATCGAGCTGCAGAACAGCCATGAAAAGCAGGGTCCCTTGGGGAGTGCACGAGAAGTCTTGCATGTGGGTGACTTCATTTCCTACTAGGCTCATCTAGCTTCTCAGTGTGCCTACAGCCTGGATAGCTTGGGCTAATTGATGGTGCAGAGACCCCAGCCTCAGCGCAGAAGTAGTCTTATGCAGGACCCAGGATGCGTTTTACTGCTCTGGGCTCAGTGCCAGCTTTTTACCATGGGCTTGAGACCAGAATCTCCTTGGCTGCATGCTGGGAATGAATTCTTCACCTAGCACCAAAGACCAAGTTGGCACCACCTTAAAGGTTTCTTTAGCTCCAGGGCTAACACAGGAAGTGTCCACCTTGCCACCCGCTCCTCTCATGATGATTTGGCATTCATTCTATTCATCCACTGATGCCTCTCTCTCAGCTCTACAAAGGCATTCAGAGTAAAAGGAAGGAGAAGCAGCACATCTCCTCATGAGGCACAAAAAAAAGAGGAGAGGAGTTGTTGTATCTCTCCTGTATTCTCTGACACACAAATGCCTCAAAGATTCTCAAATGGCACCACTCATCTCTTTTCCATACTCCTTTGGAGCTGGACATCTCAGCACCAGTTAACTTGGACTTCTAACCAATTCAGATCCCAATAATACTTTGGATCTTTCTGTGTTTGAATCTCCTAGCCACCCTATAGCATGCTTTTCCACTGCTTGACTCTACACTGAAACTTAATCCTCCAGTCCTAACCCACAGGTGCCTCTGAATATCTCTGACCCCTTTGGAGATTAACTTTACAGGGTCCCCAGAATTGATCTCAGGGCACTGGACCTCTGCTCTTGTCTTAGGTCCAGAAGTCATGAAAATCTACCATAGGCTTTCTTCAGCTACTTATGTGGCCATACATACAGGACTCTGAAGACCCTTTTGGAGGCTGAGACCAATCCTGGCACTGACTGTGGCACTGGTTCCAATGCCCCATCTGGCACCAGGCCCTCACTTGGCATTGATGCCCTCATAGTAACTATCATTCATCCAGTGCCAAAACACCAGCACTGATGCTGCCACCGAATCCAGTAGATGTGCAGGAGGACCTGCCTATATCTAAGGAATGGGATGAGACTCCTTCAGAGTAACCATCTGAGTCCCCTTTGGAGGAACATGTAGATGGTACCTTTCCTGAAGACCAAATTGGTGCTTCATCTGTTTACACTCCTGATAATCAGACTGTTTCAGGAGCTACTGGGAAGAATGGCAGATACATGTCAGCTGCAAATGGGTCGTGGCACCAGAGATAGCCAATCCCCTGTTTGACATATTACAGGTACAGACTAGTGAGAAGTAGTCTCTGCCTCTTATTCTTTGGTTGGTTGAGGATGACAGAACTATTTGACTATCTCCTTTTTCTTCCTTGCCTGCATCTAGGTGAGCAGACAGGATGTACACTCCGACAAACAATGGACATCAAACAACTTTTTCCAGCCAATTCCCTGGTAGTGTCTGCAGCATTAGAGAAAGTTAGAGGCAACAAAGCATCTCTTTCCACTCCTGACCGAGGGATGTAAGCTGGATGCTTTTCGCAGGAGACCCTACATGTCTAGACCTCCCAAATAGCTGATGACTAAACCATCTTGTCCTTCTGCAGTTACACTCTGGGATGCCATGAGCCCCATCTTGGAATCTTGACCGGAGGAACAGAAGGAAGTGGCTTAGTCCTTGGTCACAGATAGTTGTATGCTCACAAGACACTCTTAAGACCAGTATATGATGCCTTAGACACGAGTGCAAGGACAATGGCTTAGTTTCTCCTCCTACAGCTTCTGGTGCATGAGTACTTTGGATCAGTGGATCAGTGGACACCATCAATGATGGATGCTCCATCCAGTTCTGCACCAGGCCACTTCACCATTCTCTCCCATCTCATGAGAGAGTCCTGTTGGAAGAGGTAGGTTTCTTTCTCAAGAAGGGAACCATAAAGGAGTTTCCATAGGAATACTGAGGGAAAGGATTTTAACACCATTGTTTCCTGATTCCCAAGAAGAGTGAATGTCTGAGGTCCATTCTGGATCTCTCAGACCTCAACAGATACATAAGAATGTCTCTTCCATTTCCCTGATTCCCAGGGTCACATAAGGAAGATGAGGTTGGACAGAGCCAACATCATAATAATAGCTGCAACATGATCTTGTCAGCACTTGTATCCAGATCTCCTGCTGCTGGCCATGGCGCTGCTTTTTCATTGGCCTCTGTCCTCAGACTTCTTGTCTCAACAGCAAGGAAAGATTCTTCATCCTAGCATAGAGACACTCCACTTGGTAGCTTAGAGGTTAGATAACCTGGGACTAATTTGAACAGTTCCTGCTCTCAAAGACCTCAAACCATCCTCTTACAGCTTTTACTTTGAAATATAAATAAATATGGCAACTGTTGTCTGTGTGGCTGATGAAGGACTTGCTATATCTCAAGCTGAAGTTCCTTCAGTATTTGAGTACCTTCTACACTTAGTAGTCTTAGCCTGTCCCTGAAGGTCCACGTGGCAGCAATATCTGCTTATCAGAATGTTTTGTTAAGGACAAACCCTTCTTTCGCTTTGCAGGTTCCTTAAGGGCATATTAAATGTTCCACCTCCTCACCAATTAGAGAGTCCCTGTTGACACGGGATCTAAATCTTGTCCTAGTAAAGCTAATGGAACCCTCTTTATGAGCCTCTCGCTCAGGCTTCTCTCAAGCATATATCAATCAAAGTGGCCTTCCTGATAGCAGAGGTAATTGGTTGGAAGACGAGCAAGTGATCTTAGTGCCAGGATCACCACTGCACCCTATGCTGTGCTCATAAAGGACAAAATCATCCTGATGCCACATCCCAACTTCATGCCTGAGGTAGTCTCAGATTTCCATCTGTCTTAGTCTGTTTCCTTTCTAACACCTCGTTCCCACCCAGGGGAAGCAGGTCTCTCTGTACACTAGATATAAGAGGGTACTGTGCTTTACCTGAAAAAAACTAAGCCCTTTAAATAAAATAGGTTCTCCCACATACTACAAATAACCTATTACCAGACATTCTCCACAGGATTACTGTGTTCCATATATCATCTTAGCTAGGAAAACAGTACCTTGTTTGAAGATCTACTCCACAACCACAACCTCCGTGTCAGTGGCCCATCTTAGGCTGGCTTCCCCTGGTGGAGTCTTGCAAAGAAGCCATTTGAGAATTCAGTGTACACTTTAACCAGATGCTTCTCCTTAGAGCCCAGTTTTGTTAGCAGTTATATGGTCCATATTTAGCTAAGAACTCCTCACCTACTATCTACCTGGTTGAGCCATGCTTGCTAAACTCCCATAGGTGAGAAGCATATAGGCTAGTAACTACTGTGGTTAGAGAGTTAGCTCTCTGTATTCATGCTACCGGCCCTCCTTCCTCTTTGCTGTGGAGTAACATCAGGACATTGTAGTTTGGAAGAAGGAACTGGGGCAATTCCTTATGTAGAGTAGGGTGGTAATGTCACTCATACACAAGAACTCTTGTTGACCTGCCAGTGGATGTGATTTTGCAAAATAGCTTGACACCAGGGGTGCCACATTTCAGTGAATTGCACAGAAGTAGCTCTTGAACAGTTACTGGTAAGTAATCTCTTTTTCACATTACTGTGCAGGTGGAGAAGAAAGCTGGAATTAAATGTGAAAGAAATTTCTTTGGCTCTGGCTGTGACTGTGTGATAGGCAAGGAGTGACCAGGGCTGAGATTGAAGGAGCTGTTGATCTTCCCTTTTTCTCCAAGGGTCCACGGGGGGGGGAGGGGGGAGAAGATGGGGAAGGATCAGTGGTGCAGTGGTGCTTGCAAAATGTAAGCTGTAATTAGATGTGTATTTGGGAAAGGGGATAAAAATAGGAAATTCTAAAACTTATTTCTGTGCTCAGCTGAGCCTCTAACAACTTTTGCTTTTCAGCCCCTTTACACTATAAAAGCAAATCTGGAAGTTGCTTTAGAGTTTCACAACTTAGTTTTTGTACTAAAAATGATTTGTAGCTGGACCACAGTTGTTGCTGAAAGAGCAGCAGGTCTCATAGAAAATAGGAGAAAAAAGAAATCTAAAGAGCCAAGGAAATTAATTTATTCTGAGTATATAAAAGATCTCCATAACTACTTCCTTAATAATTTTCTTCCAACTACAAATGGCTTTTTAGTGAAAATAGACTTTTTAATATACTAAAGCAACTAGTTTTGTAAAATTTACTGGTTTTAAACACCTGTTGGACTGGTATATTTTCATGAGGCTGAAGGTGCCTGGTTGAAAGCCTTGGGCTTCACAATGAGGCGAGTCAGTGTCCCAGAAATGTACACTTATTGTAGCTTATTGACTAAATGGTGTGTGACTTTGGTTCACCAGGAGAGTCTATATCAAAGGATATATTTTACTTTCTATGGCGGTGTCCAAAATACAGAAGATATGTCAAGTTTAAATTCTGCTGTGTATTGTAACTGTAAATGTTTTTTTCATCCCTGCATTATTCCAGTCTCTCTCTCTAGAGGGCAATCTTCTACCATAGAACAAGCAGGCTAAGGCAGACTGAATGTGGATTTTGATTTTATTTTCTCAGGTATTCCTGTAAATTATCAGGATGTGGCATCTATTGATCCAGAGTATGCAAAGAACTTGCAGTGGATTTTAGATAATGATATCAGTGATCTTGGGCTGGAACTGACCTTCTCTGTTGAGACTGATGTGTTTGGAGCAATGGAAGAAGTGCCTTTGAAACCAGGGGGTGCAAGTATTCTTGTTACACAAGACAACAAAGTGAGTGTTCAGGTTTATCCAGAAGTTACTGATAAGAACAATTGAACTGACTTATGAGTGAGTAGAAGCATAAATTATGTACTTAAAGTAATCATACCCACAGTATTAAAAAGTAGCTGGCAAAATGGTCCCCGTTTGTATGTCAGTAAATTGGACCACTCTTCTGAAGAAAGTTCTTTAAACAGCTCTCGGAAATTGTCTGTCTCCTCTTTTGTTGGAGTTTTTATGAAGAAAAACAAGGTAGAACTCAAATGAAGGACTTTTTAGAAGTGACATCATACCCATATTGCACATGGTCAAGCTCTTGCTGGGGGGGAGGTATTAAAAAGGAACACCTGTGGTGCCCTTCAAAAATACAGCTGTAGGTAATGTTGCTTAAGTGTTGCAAAATTCACTTTTAAACGTGGCCTGTTCACTAAACAGTGGAGTATTTAAGGTATGTTTTGACAGAGAAGTGCAGAGCACCCAAAACTCCATTTGAAGTCAGTAGGAATTGTGCTGCTCAGCTACCCAGACAGTTTGGCCTTATGTTATTGTTGAACAAAACATGGTGTGAATTCATTCACTTAATAGAAAGGAATAGGATTTTGAAATAATTATTAGGCCTTTCATCTTTCAACAATTCCTTGTTTTGGCTTATTTTATGAGCCAAAAACAGAGTTTAACCATATAACATTTTGATCTACGTAAAGCAGAAGCCAACAAAAAGAATTATAACTGGGTTAAAATCTGTGTGCAAGCGCAGGTGGACCTAATACTTAAAGATAGTACTAAAGCAAAGTCTGTTTCTGTTCTTTGTGCTAAATATTTTGTAAACAACTTGCTGCTGCTTATGCTACAGAAAAACTAAACCTAAATTAAATATGTACTGTATATCCTGTGGCTATAAACCCCTGAACATTTAATGGTATAGTGAAATCTAAAGAGAATTTCTTTTGGAAAAGATGTAAAGTTATGTAGACTTCTAAAATTTAGTACTGAGATTTGATTCCTGCACTGCCTACATGAAGAAAGTCATTAGTCTGTGGTGTGTAATTACACGGGTTAAAATAGTACCCTTTGCCCAGCCTCTTTTTAAAAATGTAGTTCTAAATTATGATATAACTTACCTTTTTCTTGAATTCTTTAATGTTCAATATTTGGTAATATGCCTTCATGTTACTGACACTTCAGAAATTTACCATTTGTGTTTTCTTCATTAATCTTTCCATATGTATTAAATGGTTGTGTGGTGGTGGTGGTTCTGTTACCAGTATAAGCACACTGTGTATGAATAGATTTAAAAGGAAAACTGTGGTCAGTTTATTCAATGTAGTGATTTGAAAGTTCCCATGAGAAGCATTTCAAATCATGTATAAATTGTTTAGTGAAAATAGTTTTAATCACAGTTTTATTTGTGACATTGACAGTCTGGGAGTCCAGCATTATAGAGTCATATAATCCTTTTCAGTCTTAAGCAAACAAGCATCAATATAGTTGGTGTTATAACTTTAACACTTTGTAGAAGGGTCAAGCAGACATTGTTCCAATCAAATTCTGTACTGCCTTTGCACTTGTTCTGACTTCAGCATACTATGTGTGTATATATAGTAGGGATCGGCAACCTTTTGCATGCGGCCTGTCAGGGAAATCTGCTGGCAGGCCGGGACGGTTTGTTTACCTGCAGCATCAGCAGGTTCGGCCGATCGCAGCTCCCGCTGGCCGCAGTTCGCCATTCCAGGCCAATGAGGGCTGCAGGAAGCAGTGGCCAGCACATCCCTCAGCCCATGGTAAACCGTTCCGGCCCGCCAGCAGATTTCCCTGTTGGTAAGATACTAGGCTGTTATATTTGCAAATGACCACTTGGTGTCATCATTTATTTTAAAATTTTCTTGTTTCTTGGACTTTGACAGTGAATCCTTACATGCATAATCTTCCTTTCTATCAGGGCAGAAATGTCATTCAGATAACTAACACGCATATTATGAGACTGATTCTCCACTGTCTTGTACCATTCAGAATAGGGTTTCCACCCCCTTTGCACAGGTGTAAATGACTACACAATGCAAGTCAGTGGAGATTTGACCCCTTTATCAATATTATACATAGATGGAGTCAGGGAACAAATACATTGTTGCTTGTTTCCAGTCTCTTTTAAATTCTCTTAGTATAATATATATAATATATACTATCTTAGTATAATATAATATATATCCCTGTTGCCATTATTAAAGTCTATCATCAATTTACAGTGCTCTTTTCAATTTGAATGAAGTTAAAAATTTGCTAACATGTCATCCTTAATCTAATATTTAAATTCTTCTGTTTGACTTACCCTACAAGAATTTTACATATTTTAGTTTGATAGTTTTATGTATATTTGCTTTATAAATATTCTCATACTACCTCAACTACATGCTCAACCCTGACATGAAGAAATCACCTCTAGAGGTGATGTCTCTATTCCCTTTTTGTCCTTAGCACCTTTTGATGTTGCTAATTGTTATGGTGACGTTTGAAATATGGATGTCAGTACCTTAGGAATGTGGAGATTTTCAAACTATTTCATGACACGGGCATACAAACAGCAGTTAGAGGGCAATTACTTTTTTGCTCTCTACTGATCTGGGCTAGATTCAGTCTAATGATTTAAAAGTCAAGGACTCTGCATCTTATGTCAGTTTTTGGACATACGTATTCATTAAATATTTTCTTAATGACCTGGATTTGTACTGTATAACTTAATGGCTCTGCCAGAATTGAAAAATGCCTTTTTTTAAAAAGGATCCAAAATATGTAGTAATTTTATACTGCAGTCTTTCTGCTCCAATAGCTTTAGAATATTTTTCTGTAGTCTACAGTGTAGTTTTTTGGTAATCAAGAATAAAAAATTGTCCTTTACTAAAACTTGTACTTCTTACATCTGTAAGGGTAGGGAAATTCAGTCTCTGAAGAAGTTCATTACTGTGTGTCCAGTAGAGGGGTACCTGTTGAAAGGTAATAATATCATCCCAACCAATTCAGAAAGTCATGGGGCACAAAGGGAAAAAAATGATGCTAGTCCAGTCCAGTAGAAGAGGAATGCTAATTGGGAATGACACACACTTGTTTAAAACAAAAATTAGTTCATCAGATAAAAACAGAAGAAATTTGTATGGATGGTGTTGAAAATAGGATATACAATTTCAGTAAAATAGTCTATCTGTGGCTATCCAACAATGACAACTCACAGGGTCACGTGCGCTCATGTGGCTTCATAATACGATCTGTGAGGAGCAAGATCATAAACAAATGTCACACAGGAATGTGCATGCTCGCACTGAAGTCTCAGCATATTGCTTAGCCCTGTTTTCAATCACTTTTTCACACCTGGCTTCCTCAGTGTTAACTTTTATTGATAGTTGCTCTCTATTCAGTCTATTCTGTCCTTGGCTGTGTCTTCGAATGTATTGTTCTCTGTGCTGCAGAAGGTGAGTTTCTGCTTATGGGTGTCTTTGAAGTGTTTTGTTGACCACCCATCCTGTGCTTTCAAGAGTGCCAGCTCATAGAAAACCTTTTTTTCTGGAGTCTGTTGTTGCCCACTCTGATAACATGATCTGTCAGTCTAAACTGAGCTTTGATCATTTAATTGGCCTCAATTACTATTTTTGTTCTTTCAAGGATATTAATGTTTGAGCCTTTGTCTTGCCAGTCGACTTTCAGAATAGAGTGGAGGCAGCATGTGTGAAATTTTTCAAGTTGCTTAATGTGTCCGCAGTAAACTGTCTAAAAGGGATGCTATTACTGCTGCATTGGGAATTATCAGTTTTAAGTGTTGGATGGTGTGCTGGTTGAGTATCCTATGGCAAAGTCTTCTGAAGGCCTGGCTTGCCTTTTATATTCGACTTGCTATTTCTTGATCCAGCAAACCATTTATTAAGATAGTACTGCCCAGGTATGTAAAGTTATTGGCAGTCTTTGGCTTAAACAATCAGTGGTGATATTTGGCTGGTGGTTGGCTGGAAGAAGACTTTTTATTTCTTCTCCAGACAGATGGTGAGTTGAAACTGTTTAGTTGCCTCAGAGAACCTGCCAAGGTTAAACTGTAGATCACTTTCACTACGGCTAAGTTGCGCACAGTCATCCACCAAAAGGGCTTCACATACGAGTTCCTCAAGAATTTTTGTCTTTGCAGTAAGCCTTTGAAAATTGAATAGTGTTCCATCAATTCTGTACCTTACGTAGATGCCCTTTGGAAGGCTGGTCATTGTGTAATTCAGAACAGCTGCAAAGAAGAGACCAAAAAGGGCCAGTGCCAGCACACAGGCTTGCTTCACTCCATTATATATGGGAAATTGTTTAAAAGGTCATTATCTGAGAGGACTTGACAGTCACGTCTTTGTGAAATTGATATATGATGTTGGCAGATTTGGTGGCGCAGCCAAACTTTTCTAAAATTTTCCACAGGCCATTTCTGCTCACAGTATTTGATCTAAAAATAGCATTCATGAAGACAGCGTACAGTTCTGTGTTATGTTCAATTTTTTCCCCCTGAATCTGTGTCTCAACAAAAACCATGTTTGTGGTGCCCTGACCTGATCTAAATCCACAGTGGGTCTCTGGTAGAAACTTCTCTGATACTATTTTGATAAGCTGATTGAGCAAAATATGGGTGGTGAGAATTTTGCTACTAACAGATAGCAGGGAAATACCCCAGTAGTTACCACAGTCAGATTTGATGCCTTTATTTTTGTATAGTGTAACTGATTGCATCTTTGAAGCCCTGAGGAATTTGCTTGGCTTCCCATCTTTGATGATTTCATTTAGATAGTTGACAGCGTTTAGGCCTGCAAGTTTTAAAGATTTCATCTGATATATCATCTTTGCCAGGTGATTTACCTGACTTCATTTGTTTGATAGCTCTTTGCACTTCCTCAATGGTAGGTGACTGGGCGATTTCTTCATATGTGGGGGCAATTCCTCTCGCACCTGTGGGTTGATAGTAAAGGGTGATTCAGTGGCTCATCTTTCAGAGATGCCTCACTTGTCCTTGATTAATGTAGATCCACCTGTATTCTATAGTGGAGCTGGTCCAGATTTTGATGGGCATAAATAGCTTTCAGGAAATCCTAAAACAATGTTATGTTAGTACTGACATAATGCAGTGTTTCTTCTGCTTTCTTTTCCCACCAGTTCTCCTGTAGGAACAAATGCAGTCTTTAACCCTTGGCTTGCAGGTACTTGAATTCGTCTTTCTTTAATGTTGCTTTTGTCATGTTGCCAAGACATACACATCATTCTTTTGCTTGAGGATTTTTTCATTGAACCAGTCCTAGTGCCATCTTTGATTTATGGCTAGAATATCTTCTGAGGCTTGAAGAATGGCCGATTTTGAATATATTCCACTTTTACAATACATTATTGGTTGATGTAATATCAAACTTTTCCCTTAAGTCTTCCCTTAGTTTTTCTTGAAGAAATGGATGTCTGTTTTGCTATGTTCAATTTTAGATTTAATATCTTCAGCTGAGGGGCTGCTGAAGTCAAAGACCAGTGGCTTGAAGAGTCATAAAAACTAGGAACTTCATTTGCTACAGTGGATAGCCACTGATGTCTTTTGTGCCTTGTCAAGAGGTACATATATCATGGAATGTTGCTGCAGTACCTTTCCCTCTGTTGTACCAAAAGGACTCCTCCTCCCTGTCCATCAAAGCAGACTTAGTGCAGATTCATAGAGTCCAAATCCAGAAGGGATCATTGTGATCATGTAGTCTGACCTCCTATATAACACAGGCTGTTGAACTAGAGCATATGGTTCTTCTTCGAGTGCTTGCTCATATGTATTCCAGTTAGGTGTGCGCGCGTGGCGTGCACGATCGTCGGAAGATTTTTACCCTAGCAACACTCGGTGGGCCGGCTGGCGCCCCCTGGAGTGGCGCCGTTAGGTGCCCCGATATATACTGCAGCCGGCCCATCGCCCCCTCAGTTCCTTCTTACCGCCCGTGTCGGTCGTTGGAACAGTGGAGAGCAGCTCGCTGACCTCCACAGCCCTAGCTTTACAGCACTCGTTTATCTTTTAGATAGTTTAAGTACCGTTAAAGTACCGTTAATTAGTTGTTAATTGTTGTTGTTAGACTCAGTGACAATTGTAGCTGGAGATTAGGGGCTTCTCCCCTTCTCTCCAACCCGGTACCGGGCCAATGCCTGGCTCACCGGGATTCAAGCCTTGCTCGGCATGCCAGAAGCCGATGCCTACAGGAGATCCGCATGCCTCCTGTCTCAAGTGCCTCGGGGAGTCCCATCTTCCGGACAAGTGCCGTATTTGTAAGTCCTTCAAGCCGCGGACCAAAAAGGAGCGGGACTTTCGTTTGAAGCAGCTCCTGTTAGAGGCGTCTCTTAGCCCGATGTCGGCGCCGCATCGTACCCCGGCACCGACCCCGGCGGCCTCAACGTCTGCGGCACCGGAACGTCCAACCTCCGGTAAAGAACCCAGGCACCGTCCCTCTCTACCCGGGACTTCACAGAGCCGCTCTCTGTCTCCGAGAGCCAAGAAGTCGGGTGGACCGACTAAGGCGCCGCTGCATGCGCAGCCAGCTCCAGACCAGCCTAGGTCTGTCGAGGCGCCCGCACCGCCAACTCCGGTACCGGAAGGACCGCTGAGTTCGGTGCCAGTGGTCTCCGTGCCACTTACTCCGGCCCTCCTTAGGCTGTTGAGTCCGGCGCCGCCGTCAACACCGGCGCCGGTCCTGCCAACTCCGGCACCCGAGAGGCCGTTGAGTGCAGGTCAGCCTCTGCAGGCTCCGGTACCGACGACTCCGGTCCCGCGAGGGCCGTTGAGCTCGGTAACCGCCAGCTCCCCGGCACGCTCCGTGGTTGAGCTCCCGCTGCCGTCCACGCCGGACACCTTCGCAGCGGCGCGGGACCTGATCCAGATGACCGCTCCGGTACCGACCCCGTCTACGGTACCGCCGGTGCGGATCATCACATCACGCGGCAAACCGGCATCTTCCACCCGGTGCCGCACGCGGAGACCAGCCAGCAGCAGCCACGTGCGTCTCCAAGGTACCGCTCGCAGTCCCGGCACCGATCACGATCCCGGCGCCGTTCCTACTCGCGGTACCGCTCCAGGTCTCCATCCGCACGGAGGTATCCTGACTCTCGGCGCCGCTCCCGGTCCCGCGGCCGGTCGACGCGCAGATCGCCGAGACGCTCCAGGTCCCGATCCGTGTCACGGTACCGAGATCATCGCAGGTACCGATCCAGGTCCCGCCCTCGATCCGGCTCTCGACGCCGCTCCCCATCCCGGCGCCGATCCGACTCTCGACGCCGATCCGGCTCCCGGCACCGGACACCATCCCGGTACCGATCCGGCTCACGGCACCGGACGCCATCCCGGCACCGATCA
This sequence comes from Chelydra serpentina, assembly GCA_037349315.1. NCBI lineage: Eukaryota > Metazoa > Chordata > Testudines > Chelydridae > Chelydra > Chelydra serpentina. The sequence goes on from JBAIAC010000010.1 coordinate 56,842,380, forward strand.
GGCTCCCGGCACCGGATACCATCCCGGCACCGGACCCCACCGAGGAGGCAGACCCTGGCCACGCAGACGTCACTGCATGGCTACTCTGCCCCGCCCTGGCCTTCGCGCTCTGGATCCCGCTCTTCCAGAGCTGGTAGCGACCTCTACGCGGAGGACCGCACCGTCGAGCGCCAGAGGCTACAGTCTCCCGCCCTCCAGAGGCTACAGTCTCCAGGCCTCCGCCAGAGGTAGAGCAGCCTGAAGCGGAGCCCCCACCCCTGGGCCCCGAAGAAGTACCTGTCGAGGACCCGCTCGCCCAAGGCCTGTCCTCCTCCTCCTCCCCTGATGAGGCAGTGGCTGGAGCATCATCATCCGGTCCACCTCCCATCGATCTAAGGGACCACCAAGCCCTGCTCCGCAGGTTGGCCCTGAATATGGACCTCCAAATAGAAGAGGTCCCTGAACTGGAGGACCCCGTGGTGGACATCCTGACGACCGATGCCCCCACTAGGGTTGCCTTACCTTTTGTGCGGACTATCCTTGCCAACGCCACATCCATCTGGCAGACACCAGCCTCACTACCCCCCACTGCCAGGGGGGTAGAGAGAAAGTACATGGCCCCCCCGAGGGATTTTCAATATCTGTATACGCACCCCCCTCCGTGTTCGTTGGTAGTCCAATCCGTCAACGAGAGGGAGAGGAACGGCCAACAGGCCCCGGCGCCGAAGTCAAAGGACGCCAAGCGCCTAGACTTGTTTGGCCGCAAGATCTACTCAGGAGGGGGCCTACAGCTTCGTGCGGCGAACCAGCAGGCACTCCTGAGCCGCTATGCTTTCAACACCTGGGTCACGATGGACAAGTTTAAAGAGCTTATACCTCCAGAGTCCAGACAGGAGTATAAAGCCTTCGTGGAGGAGGGCAAAAAACTGGCCAGGACGTCGCTGCGGGCCTCCTTGGATATCGCCGACTCCGCTGCCAGAACCATCGCCTCCGGAGTCGCCATGCGGCGCATCTCCTGGCTGCAATCTTCCACCCTCCCAGCAGAGGTCCAGCACACTATCCAGGACCTACCCTTTGACGGGCAGGGCCTGTTTTCAGAGAAGACAGACCCTAAGCTGCAGACCTTAAAGGACGGTCGTACTATCATTCGCACGCTGGGAATGCACACCCCCGCGACGCAGCGCAGGCCCTTCAGGCCGTTCGTGAGACGCACCTACTTCCCCCCCCCCCCACCACGTCAAGACTATTACAGAAGGCCGCGTGGTCGAGGGGGTAGGAGACAGCAACCTGGCCGGCAGACCGGCCAGAGGCAGGGCCCCCACAAGCCATCGTCGGGGCCCAAACAAAATTTTTGAAGGGGCGCTCGAGGCCGGAGTACCAGTCCATTCCGATCCCGCACTCCTGTTTCTGAACCGCCTCTCCCCCTTCTCCCCGGCGTGGTCGAATATCACCACGGACCGCTGGGTTTTACATACCATCCAAGGGGGATACCGATTGCAATTCGTCTCCCCGCCCTCCTCCCACCCTCCCACCCCGTCCCTCTTCAGGGACCCTTCTCACGAGCAACTCCTTATCCAGGAGGTGCACGAACTCTTTACTCTGGGAGCGGTGGAGGAGGTCCCAAGGGATCTCAGAGGCAAGGGATTCTACTCCCGTTATTTCCTAATCCCAAAGCCAAAGGGGGGGCTCCGTCCTATCCTGGACCTACGGGGTCTCAACAAGTTTATGGTAAAGTTGAAATTCCGTATGCTCTCCCTGGGCACCCTTATCCCCTCTATGGATCAGGGAGACTGGTACGCCGCCCTCGACATGAAGGACGCGTATTTCCACATTGCCATCTACCCACCTCACAGACGCTTCCTGCGCTTCGTAGTGGGCCAGAGACATTTCCAGTTCGCGGTCCTGCCATTCGGCCTCTCAACAGCACCGAGAGTCTTCACAAAGTGCATGGCAGTGGTAGCAGCCGCCCTTCGGCGTCAAGGTGTTCAGGTATTCCCCTACCTCGACGACTGGCTCCTCCGTGGCAACTCCGCCAACCAGGTCCAGTCCCACATTCACAAGGCCATGGACATGTTCAACCGTCTCGGCCTCCTACTAAACATCGAAAAGTCCACTTTGGTCCCAACACAGAGAATAGACTTCATAGGGGCTATACTGGACTCTACCCTCGCCAGGGCTTTCCTCCCAGAGGCTCGCTTTCAAACGCTTGCAGCCGCCATACGCAGCCTCCAAGCTTTCCCAACTTCGACAGCCCGCTGCTGCCTCAGCCTCATGGGTCATATGGCATCATGCACCTTCGTGACAGCCCACGCCAGGTTACGCCTGCGGCCCCTCCAAGCATGGCTGGCCTCCGCATACCGACCACACAGGGACAACCTCGATATGATTCTGACGGTCCCACCGCAAGTCCTAGCCTCCCTCAACTGGTGGCTGGACCCCGCACATGTGATGTCAGGTATTCCCTTTCATCCACCTCAGCCTTCCCGCACCGTGACTACGGATGCCTCATCCCTCGGCTGGGGGGCTCACCTGCAGAACTTCCAAACGCAGGGCCTGTGGTCGGAGCACGAGCTGACGTTACACATCAATGTCAGAGAACTCCGAGCGGTACGACTCGCCTGCCAAGCCTTTGCTCAGCACCTACAGGGCCGCTGTGTCTCCATCCTTACAGACAACACGACGGCCATGCACTACATCAACAGACAGGGAGGAGCGCACTCCCTTCCCCTCTGCCGAGAGGCAACTCAGCTCTGGGACTTTTGCATAGCCCGTTCCATTCACCCCGTGGCCTCGTTTCTCCCAGGAGCCCAGAACACCTTGGCGGACCGCCTGAGCAGGTCCTTCCAGACGCACGAGTGGTCCATTCGGCCAGACGTCATCCACTCTGTCTTCCAGAAGTGGGGGTTTCCCCAGATAGATCTCTTCGCGACTCGCGAGAACAGGAAATGCCAAGTGTTCTGCTCCTTTCAGGGTTGCTCCCCAGGCTCCCTGACAGACGCTTTTCTCCATCCTTGGACAGACAACCTGGCCTATGCCTTCCCACCAGTTCCACTGGTCCACAGGGTCCTGCTCAAGCTACGCAGGGACAAGGCCAGGGTGATCCTGATTGCTCCAGCGTGGCCCAGGCAACACTGGTATACCACGCTCCTGGAGATGTCCGTGACAGACCCGATCCCTCTTCCGCGATGGCCGGACCTGATCACGCAGCAGCACGGCAGGATCCAGCATCCCGACCTGCGGTCCCTTCACCTCACGGCGTGGATGCTGCATGGCTGAACCCGTCGGAGCTGCGATGTTCCAGCCCGGTCCAGCACGTTCTGCTGAGCAGTAGGAAACCCTTCACCAGGTCCACCTACTCAGCTAAGTGGAAACGTTTTTCCTTGTGGTGTGGCACTCGGGGCCTTGACCCCTTGCAGGTGCCGGTTCACACCATACTGGACTACCTCCTCTTACTAAAGGAGCAGGGTCTGGCTCTCTCGTCGCTAAAAGTCCACCTAGCGGCAATTTCAGCTTTTCACCCCCGGGACGGGGCGGGTTCTGTTTTCTCCAACCCCATGGTCACTAGGTTCCTTAAGGGGTTAGAACGGCTACACCCACCGGTGCGCCGCCCGGTCCCTACATGGGACCTCAACCTAGTCATTACCAGGCTCATGGGTGCCCCATTCGAGCCCATGGCCACTTGTTCCATGCTGTATCTCTCATGGAAAACGGCCTTTCTAGTAGCCATCACCTCGGCTAGACGCGTCTCTGAGCTCAGAGCGCTTACTTCGGAACCACCTTATACGGTGTTCCATAAGGATAAAGTACAGCTCAGGCCACACCCGGCCTTCCTGCCCAAGGTTGTGTCGGCTTTCCATATTAACCAAGACATTTTTCTACCTGTCTTTTATCCTAAGCCCCATGCCTCCAGGAAGGAGCAGCAACTCCATTCCCTGGATGTCCGGAGAGCCCTCGCCTTCTACATCGAGAGGACAAAGCCCTTCCGGAAGTCGACCCAGCTGTTCATCGCCGTGACGGACCGGATGAAAGGCCTTCCCGTCTCTTCCCAGCGCATCTCGTCATGGATCACGTCGTGCATCCGCACATGCTATGACTTGGCAGGTGTCCCCACCATGCACACTACGGCCCACTCTACCCGAGCTCAGGCCTCGTCGTCTGCCTTCCTGGCACACATACCTATACAAGACATTTGTAGGGCCGCGACATGGTCGTCAGTACACACTTTTGCCTCGCACTATGCCATAGTGCAACATTCTAGAGACGACGCCGCTTTTGGTTCGGCGGTCCTGAACTCTGCTGTATCACAATCCGACCCCGCCTCCTAGGAATGGCTTGGGAGTCACCTAACTGGAATACATATGAGCAAGCACTCGAAGAAGAAAACACGGTTACTCACCGTAGTAAATAGTGTTCTTCGAGATGTGTTGCTCATATGTATTCCAAACCCGCCCTCCTTCCCCACTGTCGGAATAGCCAGCAAGAAGGAACTGAGGGGGCGATGGGCCGGCTGCAGTATATATCGGGGCACCTAACGGCGCCACTCCAGGGGGCGCCAGCCGGCCCACCGAGTGTTGCTAGGGTAAAAATCTTCCGACGATCGTGCACGCCGCGCGCGCACACCTAACTGGAATACATATGAGCAACACATCTCGAAGAACACTATTTACTACGGTGAGTAACCGTGTTTTTTGATTTAAAAATTTTCAGTGATGGACAAGACACCATGACCTTGTTAAGCTGCTTCAATGGTTAGTTACTCTCATTGTATTTTACACCTTATTTTCAGTCTGAATTTGTCTAGCTTCACTTCCAGCCATTGGATCATGGTATACCTTTCTGTGTTAGATTGAAGAGCCCATTATTAATATGTTCCCCATGTAGGTACTTACAGTCTGTAATCAAGTCACCACTTAAACTTCTCTTTGTTAAGCTAAATAGACTCAAGGAGCTCAGTCACTATGAGGAAGGGTTTTTTATCCTTCAGTGATTCTTGTGGCTCTTCTCTGAAGCCTCTCCAATTTATCAACCTTCTTGAATGGCGGATACCAGAACTGGACATGGTATTCCAGCAGCTGAGGTGAAATAACCTCTCTGCTCCTACTTGCGATTCCCCTGTTTGTTATGCATCCAAGGACTACATTAGCCCTTTTGGCCACAGCGGCACACTGGGAGCTCATGTTCAGCTGATTATCCACCACAACCCCAAATCCTTTTCAGTGTCTTCCCAGGAGACAGTCTTCCATTATGTAAGTAAATGTTTACATTTAGCCCGGTTAAAATGCATATTGTTTGCTTGTGCCCCGTTTACTAAGCGGCTTAGATTGCTCTGTATCAGTAACCTGTCCTCTTCATTATTTACCACTCCCCAATTTTGGTGTCATCTGAAAACTTTCAGTGATTGATTTTGTTTTATTCCATGTTTAATAAGAACGTTATAGTAAGGGTCAAGAACTGATCCCTGCAGTATCCCACTAAAAACACACCCATTTGATTATTTCCTGTGTACAGATACATTTTGAGACCTATCAGGTAGCCAGCTTTTAATTCATTTAACGAGTGACAGGTACATTTTATATCTTTCTAGTTTTTTATCAAAATGTCATGTTGGGACTAAGTCAAAGTATACTACATCAAGACTATTACCTAAATCAAGCAAACCTGTAATCTCATAAGAAAAAGATATCAAGTTAGTTTGATAGATTCTGTTTTCCATAAACCCATGTTAATTGTTGTTAGTTATGTTACCCTTCTTTAATTCTTTCCCATATCAACTGGTCCTCTATCTTGCCCAGGGTGAATGTCAGACAGAAAGGCCTATAATTACCTGGCTCATCCTGTTTCTTTTTAAATATTAGCAGATAATAAGCTTTCTTCCAGTCTACTGGAACTTCTGTGGTATGTTAACTTACTGAAAATCATCATTACCAATCCAGTGAGCTCTTCAGCCAGCTTTTAAGACCCTTGGATGCAGGTTGTCTGGAACTGCTGATTTTAAAATGCCTAACTTTAGTAGCTGCTGTTTAACATCCTCCTGATATACAAATGGATTTTTTTTATAACCACCTTCACTTTCCTGTTAAATCAGTCTTTATTTTTTTTAAACCATTATGGCCACCTTCCTTGATGATGGGATTGTGGCTTTTTGGGCATCTAGAAAAGTGTTCTTAAACCATTCCTAGTCCCATGCATGTTGGAGATAAGCATTTTTCCTCACCAGAGGGTTCCCTCAACCTGGTTTAGCCTGCCATTCAGTGGTGTACGTGGAAGAGACTGGAATCTTGGTTGAAGATGTACTTGAGTAACCCTTCTCCTCTTGCAAGCACTTCACAAACATTTAACTAATCATTCATCTCACATTTACACTGAAAAGAGAATTTCTTCCAATTTTGAAGAGACTAACAGTTCCTGTTAGAATAAAGTATAAGGGATTTCTCTGAAATTGGGCAGTCTTTCAAAATAGGGATATTTTTAAAATGTCACTTTAGATATCGACTTACAGTAGAACCTCAGTTATGAACACCTTGGGAATGGAGGTTCTTTGTAACTCTCTGAAATATTTGTAACTCTGAACAAAACATTATGGTTCTTTCAAACGTTTACAACTGACCATTGACTTAATTCAGCTTTGAAACTTTAGAGAAAAAAACCAGCAGAAAAAAATGCTGCTTTTAACCATGTTGATTTAAATGAAACAGGCACAAAAACAGTTTCTTTACCTTGTCAAATCTTTTTTTACACTTTCGCTTTATTTTTTAGTACTTTACATTGAATACAGTACTGTACTGTATTGCTTTTTTTTCTCTGCTGCTTCTTGATTGCATACTTCCGGTTCCAAATGAGGTGTGTGGTTGACTGGTCAGTTCGTAACTCTGGTGTTCGTAACTCTGAGATTCTACTGTATCTCCATTGTATAAATGGGGAACTGGAGGCAGAGAGGTTAATTGGTTCTCCAAGAACCAGATGCTTCAATGCTGTGGTGATGGGTATGGTATAAAAACTTAAGTAGAAACTGTGTCCAAACTTCTTGTTTTGGAGCAAGACAGGGTCACAGATCTGGCTGAGCACCTGCTGTTGGACTTTCACTAGACAGCTGTGAGGGGATTCAAATGCTGAATCCTCTGTGCCCTTCACTTGCTGGGACTGGGCAGAGTTTAGGCACTGTTCGTGGCTTTGGGCCTTTAAGTACACTCTCGAGATGCAGACTTTGTGTCTGATGCCCCTCGTGGGAGTAGGGACTCCACTGTCCCATTGCCTAAGCCCTGAAACTACTGCAGTCTCCCCCAAACATCCCCAGCAGCTCTTGAACAGTTCCCAGAATCCTACCAAAGGTGTGAGCCTTCTGGTTTGCAGTTCACCTCTTGAGGGGTGTGTGACAATGAAAGCCAACTGACAGACTTTGTACAGGATCCAAAAACACCATTGCTCTCCATTTAGCACAAGAAATATACAGATGTGTACAACATAAACACACCTGTATGAATTTCCCTGTCTTGGGTTCTTCACCATTTTGAGAGTTCTTTGCACTTGGGCAGAGTCCCCTGGGTGCCCAGGATCCTTTCCCTGCAGTTCATGACTTTTCTTCAGAAACGTGGAATCTTTCCAGCTCAGCTTGCTTTCTGACCTTATTTGGTCCCACAGTTCAAATAGACCTCTGTTACAAAAGCATACTTGTCTCTTCTATGCCTGTCCCAAGCTTTCTGTCCCAAGCTTTCTGTCCTAAAAGGCTTCTCCCTGTGAGTCCTTTTAAAATCTTGCTCGGTCACCTTTTTCCAGTCTCTCTACTTTTCCACCCTTTCAGACAAGTTGGAGGAAGTAGCGTCTTCCAACTCCAGTCAGCCTCCTTAGCAAAGCAATTTTTCAGTCCAGCACACGTTAAGGTTAATGACTTTCTGTTGACCCTGGTCTGGTAGGTATGTGCTACAGTCCATGTTAGCACATGATGGATTCCACGTCCACATAGAAGAATTTCCTGATTAAATTTTTATAACAACGAAGCAGAATTTATAAACTGTACATAGACCGATTCCCCCAAATCATCACAGACAGTAACTCAGTTAATCTGTTTGGTAGGTAAGCCTGGAAATACCCCCACCCTCCCCAATTAGAAATCATGCATTACTCAGAACCAAAGTTGATTTAACTTAGTTTTGAGAAGTCTTAGCATAAGTTTCGATTCCCAAGGAGAAAGATGTCTGCATTGAGTAAAGAGAATGTGTTAAAGACTTATATAGTGTGCATCAGGATGAGCTGGATGGCAAGCTGTGCACAAGCGCATGGTGCTGTGTTCATGGTCCAGGCAGTGTAAAGCTGGAAGAGGCTGTCTTTCTGCCCCCATTTGAAAGTCCCCTTTCCTTTTTGACTGCTCCATAGTAGTAGCAGTTTTGAATGATAAAAAGGGAGTGAGCCAAGGCCTTGTTTCATTTAGTGTGTATCTTGGAAGGTGGAGAGAGAGGTTCCCACTTGCAGATTGCTTAAAATGTGTGGGATACAGTATTTCAGTGGTGTCCAACTGGATATTTTCATATTGTGGGTCTTCTGTTTTTCTCCTGTTAGTTAAAAAACTAGAAAAGGAAATTCCATCCAAACTGATGTTCAGAACGTTGAGGTTGTATCGTTCATTCAGTCTGAAAATGACAATGTAAAATTTCATTAACATTCTTGGTCTAGATCCAAGCCCCTGCTGGGACTGTGCTGCACTGTCATTCCAGGAGTAGTCTCCAAAAACATGTATGGGCAAAAAGGAAATAGAGTGCTTGCTCAAACTTGGTCTGTGTCTTTTTTTTTTAAGAGGCCTTTTTAAACTATGGCCATGTGTGCTGCAGTTGCTAGCCTCAGGTGAGTGAAGGATGCATTCAAAGCCGCAGCTAGAATTTACTTTGAATGATGATCTTAATGTAGGCAGCACTATGTGCATATGTATGTTTATGTATTCTTACCATAAAATGTCTCGTTTTAATGTTCTCCATCTTTCATTGCAGGCTGAGTATGTCCAACTTGTTACTGAACTTCGAATGACAAGAGCCATTCAGCCTCAGATAAATGCTTTTTTGCAAGGATTTCATATGTTCATACCACCTTCTCTTATACAGCTTTTTGATGAATATGAACTGGTAAGCAGCAGTGCCTATATTTGTAACTGATAGCATTCAGCACTTCATCGCTAATGTAATGAGGTAGAAGTAAAGCTCAGTGGTTTTTAAAGATGATAATTTGATGTCCATGCTTTAGTTTTCACTTCTATAGACCTGCTTGAAAGACCTTCTGTCTGTAACTTCGGTGAGCATTTTCCTGAAAGATGGTAGTATTGATCACTCATTATAAGAGTAAGGTCTTGCTTTGTAATACCCAAGATAGAAAGTGATTATGTCTTGTGTCCATAAATCCTTTCAGTAAACTTCAGGAAATGTTCCTATTGCCTAGTTTATTTATCATCTTCACCCACTTCCTATTTTCTGAATCAAATTCAAATTTACTTTCCTAAAAAATCTTTGTGGAGTTTCTCCATTTTTCATCTCTGACTACATATATACATACTTAATACCTTGGAGAAAATGACCACCAGTCTGGGCCTTTTCTGCCTGTTTTCCATGATATTCCATGGTGGTTTCCCTGTCTGTTTGGATGTTTCTCTTCTTTCCTACTTCCTAAGCCACAGTCACTTGGTGTAAAATTTTCATAATGATTTAGGAGCCTAAGTCTCACTGAATGTAAACATATAGATACTATAAGCATTAAATATTATTTAATGTAAAATAGTTATGATTGAACATTTTACTTATACTGGGGTATTGTAGTTAAACTAAATACCCAAATTTTTTACTAAAACGAGAAAATTCAGAGCAGAAATTCCACAAAAAATCCTTCTTATAGAGCTTTTCCCCATTTATTTTATTCTGAAGGGTAAATTAGAGTTCCAGCCTCCACTACGTGTACATGTTTAAAAGTTCAGCATCTGTTCATAGAAACATAGAATCTCAGGGTTGGAAGGGACCTCAGGAGGTCATCTAGTCCAACCCCCTGTTCAAAGCAGGACCAAACCCAACTAAATCATCCCAGCCAGGGCTTTGTCAAGCCTGACCTTAAAAACCTCTAAGGAAGGAGATTCCACCACCTCCCTAGGTAACCCATTCCAGTGCTTCACCACCCTACTAGTGAAAAAGTTTTTCCTAATATCCAACCTAAACCTCCCCCTCTGCAACTTGAGACCATTACTCCTTGTTCTGTCATCTTCTACCACTGAGAACAGTCTAGATCCATCCTCTTTGGAACCCCCTTTCAGGTAGTTGAAAGCAGCTATCAAATCCCCCCTCATTCTTCTCTTCTGCAGGCTAAACAATCCCAGTTCCCTCAGCCTCTTCTCATAAGTCATGTGCTCCAGTCCCCTAATCATTTTTGTTGCCCTCCACTGGACTCTTTCCAATTTATCCACATCCTTCTTGTAGTGTGGGGCCCAAAACTGGACACAGTACTCCAAATGAGGCCTCACCAGTGCCGAATAGAGGGGAATAATCACGTCCCTCGATCTGCTGGAAATGCCCCTACTTATACAACCCAAAATGCCATTAGCCTTCTTGGCAACAAGGGCACACTGTTGACTCATATTCAGCTTTTCGTCCACCGTAACCCCTAGGTCCTTTTCTGCAGAACTGCTGCCCAGCCATTCGGTCCCTAGTCTGTAGCTGTGCATGGGATTCTTCTGTCCTAAGTGCAGGACTCTGCACTTGTCCTTGTTGAACCTCATCAGATTTGTTTTGGCCCAATCCTCTAATTTGGCTAGGTCCCTCTGTATCCTATCCCTACCCTCCAGCGTATCAACCACTCCTCCGAGTTTAGTGTCATCTGCAAACTTGCTAAGGGTGCAGTCCACACCATCCTCCAGATTGTTAATGAAGATATTGAACAAAACCGGCCCCAGCACCGACCCTTGGGGCACTCCACTTGATACCGGCTGCCAACTAGACATGGAACCATTGATCACTACCCGTTGAGCCCGACCATCCAGCCAGTTTTCTATCCACCTTACCGTCCATTCATCCAGCCCATACTTCTTTAACTTGCTGGCAAGAATACTGTGGGAGACTGTATTAAAAGCTTTGCTAAAGTCAAGAAATAGCACATCCACTGCTTTCCCCTCATCCACAGAGCCAGTTATCTCATCATAGAAGGCAATTAGGTTAGTCAGGCATGACTTGCCCTTGGTGAATCCATGCTGACTGTTCCTGATCACTTTCCCCTCCTTTAAGTGGTTCAGAATGGATTCCTTGAGGAATCCTGTTCCATGATTTTTCCAGGGATTGAGGTGAGACTGACTGGCCTGTAGTTCCCCGGATCTTCCTTCTTCCCTTTTTTAAAGATGGGCACTACATTAGCTTTTTTCCAGTCATCCGGGACCTCCCCCGATTGCCATGATTTTTGAAAGATAGTGGCCAATGGCTCTGCAATCTCATCGGCCAACTCCTTTAGCACCCTCGGATGCAGTGCATCCGGCCCCATGGACTTGTGCTCGTCCAGCTTTTCTAAATAGTTCCGAACTATTTCTTTCTCCACAGAGGGCTGGTCACCTCCTCCCCATACCGTGCTGCGGAGTGCAGCTGTCTGGGAGCTGACCTTGTCTGTGAAGACAGAGGCAAAAAAAGCATTGAGTACACTAGCTTTCTCCACATCCTCTGTCACTAGGTTCCCTCCCTCATTCAGCAAGCAGCCCACACTGTCCTTGACTTCCTTCTTGTTGCTAACATATCTGAAGAAACACTTCTTGTTACTCCTAACATCTCCGGCTAGCTGCAACTCCAAGTGTGATTTGGCCTTCCTAATTTCACTCCTGCGTGCCTGAGCAATACTTCTCCCTGGTCATTTGTCCAATCTTCTACTTCTTGTAAGCTGCTTTTTTGTGTTTAAGACGAGCAAGGATTTCACTGTTAAGCGAAGCTGGTCGCCTGCCATATTTGCTTTTCTTCCTACACATCGGGATGGTTTGTTCCTGCAACCTCAATAAGGATTCTTTAAAATACAGCCAGCTTTCCTCGACTCCTTTCCCCGTCATGTTATTCTCCCAGGGGACCTTGCCTATCAGTGCCCTGAGGGAGTTGAAGTCTGCTTTTCTGAAGTCCAGGGTCTCTGTTCTACTGCTCTCCTTTCTTCCTGGTGTCAGAATCCTGAACTCGACCATCTCATGGTCACTGCCTCCCAGGTTCCCATCCACTATTGCTTCCTCTACTATTTCTTCCCTGTTTGTGAGCAGCAGGTCAAGAAGAGCTTTTCCCCTAGTTGGTTCCTCCAGCACTTGCACCAGGAAATTGTCCCCTACACTTTCCAAAAACTTCCTGGATTGTCTGTGCACCGCTGTATTGCAGTCCCAGCAGATATCGGGGGTGATTAAAGTCACCCATGAGAACCAGGGCCTGTGATCTAGCAACTTCTGTTAGTTGCTGGAAGAAAGCCTCGTCCACCTCATCCCCCTGGTCTGGTGGTCTGTAGCAGACTCCCACCACGACATTACCCTTGTTGCTCCCACTTCTAAATTTAATCCAGAGACTCTCAGGTTTTTCTGCAGTTTCATACTGGAGCTCTGAGCAGTCATACTGCTCTTACATACAACGCAAGTCCCCCACCTTTTCTGCCCTGCCTAGCCTTCCTGAACAGTTTATATCCATCCATGACAGTACTCCAATCATATGAGTTATCCCACCAAGTCTCTGTTATTCCAATTACATCATAATTCCTTGACTGTGCCAGGACTTCCAGTTCTCCCTGCTTGTTCCCCAGGCTTCTTGCATTTGTGTATAGGCATTTAAGATAACTCACCGATCGTCCTGCTGTCCCAGTATGGGGCAGGAGCCCTCCCCTCTTGCACTCACCTACTTGTGCTTCCTCTCGGTATCCCACTTCCCCACTTACCTCAGGGCTTTGGTCTCCTTCCCCCGGTGAACCTAGTTTAAAGCCCTCCTCACTAGGTTAGCCAGCCTGCTTCCAAAGATGCTCTTCCCTCTCTTCGTCAGGTGGAGCCCGTCTCTGCCTAGCACTGTTTGTAATATTTGTACTTGTGAAACCAACACTTGCATGTGCTGGTGTTACAAATTTTTAAAATACCCTCATGTTTTCTCCTGCAAAGTGTATATGTGTATTTGTGCACACATTTGGGGTGTCATTGGCGGGGGAACAGAGAAGCCACTGAAAATTAATTTCCTTCCCTTGTTCTCAAAGAAATGCAGACTTTAATTTCTTTAGCATTTTGTCCTTTGTCTTGCTGGTCACCTAAGATCCTGGTGTACATAGTGCACGTGTGCACACACATGCAAGCTCAAATACAATTCCAAGTTGTCATGTTAGGGACACCAGTTCATTAGGCACATTATCTGAAGGAGTTGAAATATTGCCCTGTGATTTGTCATATATGCTATTTTTGGTAGAATGTTGAAATGCACCCCTCCCCATATTGTAGATTATGCTGTACTGCCAGTCCACTGAGTTCTAATTGGAGGCCTTCACAAAAGTTTTGCTGCTGTTCATTAAGCATTTTTTTCTTCTGTCCCCTCTCAGGGATGCTTTTTTGATCATTTAGGTACAGGAACTCCTCACTTAGTCATCCCGGTTAATGTTGTTTCGTTGTCGTGTTGCTGATCAATTAGGGAACATGCTCGTTTAAAGTTGTGCAATGCTCCCTTCTAACGTAGTTTGGCAGCCGCCTGCTTTGTCCACTGCTTGCAGGAAGAGCAGCCCGGTGGGGGCTTGGAACCAGGGTGGACTGGCAGCCCCTCATCAGTTCCCGCTCCCCTAAATTCTCTGTGCAGCAGCTTCCCAGCTGGCTATGAATTGCCAGCAGTTCAGCTGTCCCTCTCTCCACTGCCATGTGCTGCTCCTGCCCTCTGCTTTGGAGTTGCTCCCCAAGCCTCCTGCTTGCTGTGCGGGGGTGGAGGGGGTGCGGGAGGGAAGAGGGAGACTGTCAGGTGTCTCCCTGCTCCTGCACCCCGCTTATCCCATCTTCCATAGAGCAGGGGAGGGACACCACAGTCCCGGAGGCAGCAGCTGAGGTTGGTCTCAGCTTGCTGATCTAATTAACAAGGCAGTGTACTTTAAGACAGGGATCAGCATACTTAAAGGAGAAATGCTTTCAGGGTGTGTCTCTGTCTGCTATGCTGTCTCCCCTGCCTTCATTCCTTCTGCCTTGTAGAGTGTGAGGTTACATTAACGAGTTAACCCTTGAGGGCTAGTTCATCATTTAGCAGTAAGGCATTCCCTGAGAAATATCCCACCCTCTGACTTCACCACCTCAACCAAGCCTCACAATCATCATTGCCGTGTACCAGTATTAAATTGTTTGTTTAAAACTTATACTGTGTGTGTATGTATATAATATAATATGTAATATAAAGTCTTTTGTCTGGTGAAAAAAATTTCCCTGGAACCTAAACCCCCATTTACATTAATTCTTATGGGGAAATTGGATTCGCTTAACATAGTTTCACTTAAAGTTGCGTTTTTCAGTGTTAGGGTTTCCTTCCCACTTTAAACTCTAGGGTAAAGATGTAGGGACCCGCATGAAGAGCTTCTAAGCTTATTTTTACCAGCTTAGGTTAAAACCCCCAAGGTACAAAATTCCCTGCACCCTGAGAAATGCTTTTTTTACTGCCACCATCAAGTGTTTTAAACAGGAATTCAGGAAAGGAAACCACTTGAAGTTTCCCTTCCCCCCAAAAATACCCTCTTAAGACCGTACCCCCCTTTCCTGGGAAGCTTGAGAATAATTTTTTAACCAATTGGTTACACAGTGATCTAAAAAAACCCACCCCCGGGTTTTTAACACCATAGAAAACAGTCAGCTTCTTAAAAGAAGGATTTTATTAAAACAAAGAAGGTAAAATCATCTCTGTAAAATCAGGATGGTAACTATTTTACAGGGTACTTAATACTTAATTTTTAAACTTAGAGGGATTCCCCTTCTGGACAAAACCTTAAAGTTACAGAAAAAACAGGAATAACCCCTCCCTCCAACACTGGGAACACACACCAAGCAAAATAAACAGAAATCTACTCGCTATGCTGACTAAACTTACTTTAGAAAAGGGAGGTTTGATTTTTTTGTAGGTTCCTTTTGGCTTTAAGATCACTCTGGCTTTGACAAAGACCCACACACAAAGCTTTCCCCCCTCCCAAGATTTGAAAGTATCTTGTCCCCTTATTGGTCAGATGCCAGCCAGGTCAGGTGTCTGTCTGGCTACCTGCATTTTTTAACCCTTTACTGGTAAGAGGATTTTATAGCACTGCATCAGACCCTCTCCCCCTTCCCTTTATTTTTATGACATTCAGGAACATAACTACGTTATGTGAGGAGTTCCTGTATATCCTCCCCTCACTCCTGTTCTGTCACTGTCACCTTGATTAAGGTGATGTGGTCAGTCTAGAACCTGATCTTCCGTCCTCACATCAGCAAGGTATCAGACAAGTGTTAAGAACACTGCGCCTCTTGTGCTCCCTTTCCTTCTCTTCTCCACAATTAATTCAGCTCCTGCTGGGCAAGGAACAAAACACAGCTTTAAATGCCGAATTTGGCCTTCGGAATAGTAGTTTGTGGTACAACTACTAACCTGTGCTTCTGTAAATTTTAAACTGACATTGATATTTTAATATAGCATTTAAAAAATATTAAAGAATGTTTTATTATTATTTAAAAAGGAAAACCTGTCATTTCAGGTGAACACTGACAGGCTTAAAATTTCTTAACCTGTAAAATCTTTAGCAGGTTTTATTGTAGAGAGAGCAACTGATTCAGACCTTTCAAAATGAAATTAACAGCTCAGTCTTCCAGTTATGCAAGTGTTTTGGTTTTTAATATTCAAATATGCTTTTAAAGAGGATTTCTTCCTGTATCAGAGGTCTGTGCAACAATAAAACAAAGGATTTCTCATTCTGATCTATGGGATTTAATGCATTTTATTTTAAAGTTGAATATGTAGTTGTGTAGTTCAGTGTAGACAAACTTGGCAGCCTTCATACACCTAACTATTCCCCTTATAATCTGTTTATTAAGGGATTCTGGTGGCTGAGACAATGCTTTTACCTACTTTGACACTGTATCTTTGACTTCTACTTTCATATCTAAAATATTAAGTTGTCTTAGTCTGGAAGTCATGAATTAGTAGGGTGCCCCTTCTCACTGTCTCAGCGTAGGTTGATCCTCCAACTCAGTGGATTTTGGGCTGTTCTCTACCGAGAACAGCCTGTTTAGAAAGATGCCAGTCTACCTTCTGTCTCACAGTTGATCAGGTATGGATTTGGATTCTCTCTGTTGAAAAGGATGAAAGTTGCTTCCCTGTTTCCAGGAGAGAAGGCCAAAGAAAAACTACCTCCAGCTGTGGCACTAGACTTTCCCAGTCAAGGAGGGAGGTTTTTCAGCCAATCCATTTCTGTGCATTGGAGGACTGGTAGTCTGCAAAGATCAACCTTGCCTGCAGGATGGGTGAATAGGTTGGCTCTAGTGGAACTCCGGTACCAGGACTGTACTAGCTCCCTTGCTTACACTGCACTTGCAATAAAATTTCTACTTCTGTTGACTTGCAGGTGGAATTAAATAATGCACAAAGGTTTGCCTGTCTTTTTTAAAATGTAGGAGACTCAAGGATCTTGTATTATAAGATTTGATATCTTGTTTATTATTAGGAATAAAGTATTGAAAGCAAATTGGAACAGAAAAGGCATTTTGGTTTCCGTCAGGATTATTCTTTAATTAAGGCAACTGCACGCTTCAAAATTAATTGTTTGTCGAGAAGACTAATCAAGATTTGTTTTTTCCCCCTGAAGGAGCTGTTGCTGTCTGGTATGCCAGAAATTGATGTGAGTGATTGGATAAAAAATACAGAATACACAAGTGGCTATGAAAGAGAAGACCCTGTTGTTCAGGTAAAGTCCCAGCTGAACGGATGGAGAATATTGTATTTTAATCCTTCAAAGTTTTTGCTACTTTTGGATGAAAACTTACATTAACCAAAGTATTCCTATAAATCACTTAAAATGGGAATGTCACATAAAATGAGGTATGAATCTGACTTGGAGCTAATTTCCATAATTTAAAGCATAAATTTATAGATGTGCCCTTATTTGTTTATCTTTTTTTAAATAAAAATTCATTTTCCATTAAACAAATTTACTTTTCATTTAGTGGTTCTGGGATGTTGTAGAAGAACTAACTCAGGAAGAGCGAGTGTTACTATTACAATTTGTTACTGGCAGGTGAGAAATATTTCTGCTTATATTGCATATATTATTAATACTCTTGAGTCAACTGGACTGCAAATGGAAAGACACATTTCATGACGAAGAACTGTTTGTTTTCTTAACTGAATACTCACTTAAGAGTTTACTGTTTGTTGATATGTAAACAATTTTACTGTTACCACCAAAATGGCTATTTAGTATTTGTCAACACTTATTGTAATTTTGGTAGTCACATAGTTTTATTTCATCACTTATTCCTGCGCATTATGTCTCTTGTGTGATTAATTTGCTATCTTTAGCTCCAATTATTTAACAAGACTTATAGTTGTTATGGCTAGAAACACACTGATGCTGCTGGTTTGAAGATCTAGCCCAGGGGTCGGCAACCTTTCAGAAGTGGTGTGCCGAGTCTTCATTTATTCACTCTAATTTAAGGTTTTGCGTGCCAGTAATATATTTTAACCTTTTTAGAAGGTCTCTTTCTATAAGTCTTTACGTACAACAATAGTTTAGTGTTATATTAAACTAAATAAGGCTTTTAAAATGTTTAAGAAGCTTAACTTAAAATTAAATTAAAATGCAGAGCCCCCCGGACCGGTGGCCAGGCCCAGGTGTAGTGTGAGTGCCACTGAAAATCAGCTTGCGTGCCGCCTTTGGCACCCATGCCATAGGTTGCCTACCCCTGATCTAGCCTCTGCAACAGTGGATTTAACTGGATTATATATTCTTCTTGCTGCATAACCTATGGTAGAATTGGTAGTTAGATTGCTCTTCAGTCAATACAAAAATATCATAGATATTAACTTTTGACCATTGTTGTGATATCTGAGATTTTACAAATATGTACGTAAATCCATATCTGAACGGGCAGTTGTCATACTACTGTACCCATAGAACACACTTGGAAAGAAAGAGGAGTTTGGACATTCAAGTTGGTTCTTTTATTGGCAGTTAAAATAAACAATGCAATATGAAGTTTGACTCCAAACTAGGCTGTTCCAAGAGTTTCCCCCAGGATGGCTCTGTCACAAATACTAGTTCCTTCTGTCATGAGTCACTTGTGCCTCCCTTTTCATGGGGGAGTTGTATTCAAGGAGGGGTTAAAGAACTCCACCTGCCAGAGGAGTACATGAGTCACAGTGAATGTCTCAATTTCCATGCAAGGTTCAAATACCTGGTTGCAGGGTAGGTCAACAGAAGATCCTGTTTATACCACTTAAGTGGTCAGTGTGTAGGCCTAATTTTTATCTTGCCCTTCTTTCTGGGGGGCAGGTAGAATTTAAAAGACAGGAAAAATGACTTCTGTCTTCTCTCCCACATCTTTGAAATGGCAGAGTAGTGGATTTTTCTTTTTCCTGTTAATTTTGTGGGCAGGAAATAAAAAGAGTATTGCATTTTGCCCTGGAGGGAGCCAAGTTTGTGGTCATCCTTTGGTCTTGTGGCAAAGAGTTCCACAGCTATAGGTGGGTCACCAAAAATGTGTCCAACCCCCATTAGTCTCATTGTATCTATTAAGAGCTTCACTATCTCCAAGGATCAGTTTAGGGGGTTATTAGTGAGAGTCTTGGTCTGTTCTTCTATCCCCTGCAGAACTGATTCCTGCAGTTCTACCTGCACTACTTTCAGGTCTCAGTTTCTGGCCTTTCTAAATTAGAGAGATCTGTTTTTGCATTAGTCCAGTTTTGCTATTCCTAAATCTAGAATGGTAGTTTGAAAAGCACTGGTTTGGGATATGTGCTCTAAGTGGAATCCATTGTGTTTATAGCCTTGTTAATGAACTAGTGGGATTCTGTCACAGGTGTCCCCTGAAATTGACTAATTACCAGCCTTGTTAGAGCACTGTTTGTTTTATTTACAGATCACATACTGCTATGATGTTATAGCTTTTTTTAAAAAGTAATTAAATTTATATTATTGTTGGTACCTTTTAAAGCTTAGGACTGGAACTTTGCAGAAATGGCTCAGATTACTGTTACTTTTCTGCTGTGATGTATCTGTTTATGGTCTGAGGTTTCGGCTAAGCACAGCTGGTGGTGGAAACCTATTGTTTCTTCAGTGAGCAAAAAGTCTCGGCCTTTTGAGCATTATAGATAGGCTTGGAAGCATCAGCTTTTTATTGGTAAATGTCAGTAAACGTCAATTTCACTATACATGCACAAACCAAAGAAAAAAGTTTCCATTAAAAATTATTGAATTTTACAGATAGGGAAAGTAAGAAAAATTATGCTTGTTAATTTAATAGCTTGATTTAAGGCTATTTACTTTGTATATTTTGACATGTGGTGTTGACCTTTTGTGTGTTAATGGTTATAAAGCGTTAACTTTTTTGAATCTCAACATCTGTAATTAAATAATTGTCTGACCTGCCCATTGTTTGTTCCCTCATCTTGCAGAACTGTGAAAATTTAAATCAACATTTGAAAAAAATGCTTACAAATAAACCAATATTATCCATTGAAATTATTTTAAAAAAAATCTAATTCTGCCAAGCCTAATTATAAGCAATAGTGAGAGGACACTTTCAAAAGCTACCAGACCTGACATGTGCACATAGAAATCCAATGACATCTCTGGAAATATGGATGTCTGGGCATGAAAAATGTAGAAGCTAGGTTGAGCGGTCTGTTAGCCAAAACGCCAGTCATGATATACATAATACAAACGAGTGTACTGAGGTCTAATTTTGTATTTATAAAATACCTGTCAACAAACTCTTTGCAAACCCCTTACATTTTTCCACCTGGATGCTTTGCATTTTCCTGAATGAGGAATTTGTTTTAAGAGTCTGCATTTGCTGGGTAGCACTTTGCATTAAGAATTTGCATCATTTGTTCATTCCTCTGATTACAGCCTGAGTATACCTTTAGTGCTACTTAAGTGAAAAATCAGGTATCTTTTTTTTTCCAACCAGAGACCATAAAATGTATTCAATGGATCTAGTAAAAAAAAATTATGATAGTAGCTTTAATGTTTCATTGAAGTCTTTAAGCATATCTTAAATGTCTTTTCCTCTTGCAGTTTTGCCTTCACTTAAGAGTAATGGAAATCTGAGTTTTGATGATTTCAGTGTAAAACAGTATAATTTTGGATATACTGAGAGTCCTTTTTTAATAGGCTGTTCTTCATGTATTCTGTAACACATGAGTGGCACAGTTTGTGCAAAAACCTCCAGGTGACGTTCAACAAAAGGTGATTAGGTGATCCTGCATATACTCAATTCCCTTTGATTTTTGGATAGTTCTGGCCTAAACTCTGTGGCAAGGCCCTCTGGTTTCTTTGATGCTTTGGTGCTGTAAACTAGAAATTCTGAGGCAGCTTCAAGTTAATCCAAATCTGAGGTATGTATTGAACTAAAAATGGAAAGGAGTAATGAAATCACTGCAATGTTGCTTACTGATGGCTTTTATATCAATTTTTTAAATTTTGTGTCTAAATTTTCAAAGTGACACAGATTTTTGTATCGACAGTAATGGAAATGCAGTGCTGTGGGTAGGAGGTAACGTGGGGCTTTTGGCATGGAGGAAGTCATGGGAGGGAAAGTGATTTTGCACCACGAGTCAGTTAATCTTTTATCACTGAGGAGGATATGTATCTTCCATTTTCCTTCCGTTTGTGGGTGCAGGCTTGTGATTTCTGGTGAGTAGAAATTTTTGAAGGAACTTTAGCTTGTAGTTCTTTAGCTCAACTGTTTTCCCAGTAGAATCAGGGTCATCCAGTGTTGATGGATATGTTTGTTCTTAATCATGAGGAGAGACATATTTAATGTTGATATTTCAGTTATCATTAAACTTCACGTTTGGATTCCATTGAAATGAATAGGAACAGTTCATGCCCTGAGGGCTGTTGCTGAAGACTGTCTGCAGACTCAGGAGGTTAATATCATAATACCAATTTATACTTGGTTCACATCTGAAAGGTTTTCTTCATAAAAATGACTAAAATTTTTTTCAGAATGAAAGTTTATACTGTGAAGTACAATTCTGCAGAAAATTCGTCTTTCAGAATATCCATAGCTCTAACTATTTTGTATCATTTTGACTTATTCACATGAGATGACAAGCCATAGAATCGGTAGCTAATAGCTGGATGAATGAGAGACTTGTTGCTAAGTTAGAAGGCCTGAGTTTTATTTTGTATTTGAATGTGGAACTCTAACTGTTCATAGAGCAAAAGATCATCATTCTCAGGAGGAAAAATCATGTTGGAGACATACAAGCCATAAGCACAAGTGGATACTTTTATAATCTTTACTTGTAACCATTCTGAATTGTAGCTCTAAGCACAGTTCTGTTTGAGAAACTTTGTTACTGCAGAAGGTGTAAGCACAAGTCTACACATCCATGGGTGACCCTAAATACTGGAAGAAGAAAGTTGTCTGCTAAATCTCATTGTGGTAATAGTTTGTTTTGGTTATCTGTTGGATATGGATAGCTAGTACTGATATTCAGCATCTAAATATTTTTGAAGTACCATTAATTGGATTACTGTTAGACTATAAAATCCTTTATTTAGTCACCAAAGGTACATGTTAATGCAAGCCCTCTCACTTTCCACTACTTCACCCAGTAGGCTTTAACCCTGTTTGAAAGAGAGAGAAGGTATTTCATTCTCCTTCCCCATTCAATCCTTGCAGAGACTCAGTGTTTTTTCATTATTTTGCAAGCATATTTTTAAAACTGTACTTGAAATCCAGAATTTTAAGTCATATTCAGATTCTTTAGAGGAATGTCCTTGCGTTTATCAGATTTTATTCTAGCTACAACTCTTACTGAACAGTATTTTAATATTCCAAGTGAGGGTCTCATAGCAATGTCATTTATATTGTAACATCTTCATGTTCACTGTATACCAAAATAAGAATTTAAGTTGATACAAAATAATGGTTGCATTTTTACTATCCTATTGTGACTTTTCATTTAGTGAGAATTTGGGTTGAGGGATCTTTTGGAGTTGTCTCTATCTGGTTGTCTGTCTTTTTTTTTTTTTTTATTGTTTTTGAAAACCATGGGAGGGGATCATGTCTCCCGAGAGAGAGAACACCACTACTATACAAAACAAAAAACAAAACAGCCTCTGTCCCCACCATTGAACAGGTTTTTATACCTCAGTTTTAAAGATGACCTCTAATGGTATAGGTACTATGAGTCTCACACTAACCTACAGTATGAATCACATTATTCAGGGTGAGAAAGGATGTATAGTCAAGCTTACAGTATTTCTTCGGTTAATATTTTCCGTAGTGTTCCACAATATTGCAATAGGTAATTACTGTATTGAGTCACTTTTCTCTAATATATTGGCTTTACTGTGAGAAATACCATACTGTTAAGTCTTTACTCTTAAAAAGCCAAAGTTTGGAAAAGAGATGTCAAGAATATTTGGTAAATTTTCTTACTTTTATAATGGAAGGGTAGTTTAACTGATGTTTCTTCAACTATAAAGACAACAAGTTTATATATATTAGAACAATCATCAAGTGCTAACAATGGGTGAGTTCCTCAAACACATGCTTGCCCCTCTTATCTAGTGTTTAGACAATTTAACAGCTATCATAAATGGGACAGTCCCATTTTCAACAGCATTACAGAAAACATGAATGTGGCAATGAGATTTTCACAACTGGTGAAGAGTGGGACCCATTGCTAACTACCGATCTTCCTTGAGTGATTGCACATGTCCATTCCACTGTAGGTACGTGTGTGCCTTGTGCACAGTTGTCAGAGAACTTTTTCCCTCAGAGGTACCTGTTAGGGTGGCTTAAGCACCCTGTACTGCTGCGTGCCAATATCATAGAATCATAGAATATCAGGGTTGGAAGGGACCTTAGGAGGTCATCTAGTCCAACCCCCTGCTCAAAGCAGGACCAATCCCCAATTTTTGCCCCAGATCCCTAAATGGCCCCCTCAGGGATTGAACTCTCAACCCTGGGTTTAGCAGGCCAATGCTCAAACCATTGAGCTGTCCCTCCCCCCCATATATTATAAGAGGCTGGAACTGCCCCTCATTCCCTCCCCCCTCCCCCAGTTTCTTCTTACAGCCAGTGACGGTGGTTGGAGCACTTCGTCTTGCTGTCGCAAGTTTAGTTCCCTCACTCTCTGTATATAGTTTTTTTTCATTTAGTACTTAGTTAGTGAACTATATTATATAGCTAGGTTTCAGTTGTTAGGTCCCTTTTGGACCAAATTTGATTTTCTGTACTGGAGCCATGCCTTGCTCCCCAGGGTTCAAGTCTTGCCGGTCATGTGCCAGACTGATGCCAGTCAGTGACCCACACCCCAGTTGCCAAAAGTGTTTGGGGGAGTCCCATGTCTGTGACAGATGACACATTTGCTCAGAATTTAAGCCTTACTCAAAAAAAGACAGAGCAGCGAGACTTAACTGTCTCTTTATGAGGGTGGCACTTCACCCTTCATCAGAGCCATTGGGTTCAGAACATACTTAGACCATCAGTGCAGAGTGTGCCTTCCAAGCCATCTTTGGCACTATGTTCTGTATCTACAGTACCAAAAAAGAGAGAGAGATCTGCTCATGACATGGTACCTTATCCAGTGAGATCTTAGTACTGAGGTCAGCTAAAAGAAAGATTTCTGGGCAGGACTGTGAAGGGAAATGTTCCCCTGAGCGCTCCACTGCTGCAAAGCGAGGTTAATTAACTCCAGATATAGATATTAACTTTTGCCCATTGTTGTGGTATCTGAGAGTTTTATTATTTCAGCTATTTAAATCTGAAATTTTACAATGTTGTAATTGTAGAGGTCCTGACCCAAAAAGGAGTTGGGGGGGGGGAGGAGGGGTTTGCAGTACTGCTACCCTTACTTCTGCACTGCTGCTGGCAGGATGCTGCCTTCAGAGCTGGGTGCCTGGCTAACAGCCACTGCTCTCCAGCCGCCCAGCTCTGATGTCAGCACAGAAGTAAGGGTGGCAATACTGCGACCCCTGCCCTCGCAACTCCCTTTTGGGTCAGGACCCCCAATTTGAGAAACGCTGGTCTCACCTGTGAAATCTGTATAGTAGAGGGTAAAAACACAAAAGAGACCAGATTTCACAGTCGGTCACGTTTTTCATGGTCGTGAATTTGGTAAGGCCCTAGGTATGGGGTTGGGGAAAAAAAGCAATCTACTATCAGATTTATAAGAGTTGAACAGATTATACCCTTGAGTATAAGACTTGTTCCCCCGTGAATCTCAACCTTGTGCTAACAGAATTAATGGGGCCTCCCTTTGCACCTCTTGCTACATGCTCTCCCTACTCTACCTCTCTGTGAAAGTGTTTCTCTGGTTGCTATAACATCAACAAGGAGAATGGGTGAATTTTGAGCCGTGGTTTCAGAACATCCTTGTACAATTTTCCAAAAGGACAAAGTTTATCTCTACCCTCACCCAAAATTCTTGACCAAGGTGGCTTTGAGTTTCCACATTAGCAAATACATTACCTGATTGATGTTTTTCCTGGAGCCTCACATGCATACAGATGAGGAGAAGCTTTATTTGTTGGGTGCGAGGAAAGCCACCGCCTTGGATAGCACCAGACTCTTTAGAACTTCAATGCAGTTATTTGTTATGATTTGTGGACAGGGTGAAAGGCACACTGGTTTACACTCGGAGGATTTTCTCTCATATTTATTTGTGCTGCCAATTAGCTAATGTCATGCCAACCCTCAGATTATTGGCTCATTTGAGTAGAGCACATACAACTTCAGGAGCTTTCCTAGCTCAAGTACCTATTTAGATATTTGCAAAGCAGCAGCCTGGTCATCAGTACTCACTTTTACTGCTCATTATGCAGTTTCCCATCAGTCCAGGAACAATGACAGATTTACGATGACTGTTTGGGTAGACGCCGAGCCCACCTCCATGTTAATCTGCTTGTTAGTCACCTATAATGAAATGGACATGTGCAATCACTTGAAGAAAAAGCAGTTACCTACGTTTCTGTAACTGTTGTTCTTCCAGATGTGTTGAACGTGTCTATTCCACAACCTACCCTCCTTCCCCTCGCTGTCAGAATCTATCCAGTAAGAAGGAGCTGAGGAGGATTGGTGGCGACTCCGCCCTCTCCTACTGGCATGCAGTGGCGCTTGGCAGTAGAGGGTACTTGAGCTGCCCCAGTGAGTACTGCTGAGGGGAAAAAGTTCTCTGAGAACTGTGTACGAGTTGTACATGCACCTCTAATGGAATGGACATGTGCAACACATTTTTTTAGCAGCTGGTCATTAGCCATGGCAAAACAAGATTTGTACAGTGTGCTGGTTTTTCAGCTCCCAAGTACCCTGTTAATGTTTTAATAATTGGTGGATGCTTTCAGTTCCAGGGTTCCTCATGGTGGCTTTGCCCATATAATGGGTGGCAGTGGATTGCAGAATTTCACAATTGCAGCTGTGCCATACACTCCAAATTTGCTACCAACATCAAGTACATGGTATGTTAAATAGCCTCATTTAAATGCATTAAGAAGCTGAGCAGAATCCTTTCATTGTTTTCATTATTTGTTTTACACTTCAGATACAACCCTCTTGTACAACCTAATTAAAAGGAAAACCTTTGGTCAGTCTGGAGCATATCCACGATTCAACATAAAACTGGTTGTTAAGCCATAAGTAGCTATATTTTTGAAGGAAAAACCTTAACTACTCCCATGTAGTTAATGGAAGGCAGTACAATATCACTAAGGGATGCTTCAAGCTAAATTACTGTATTGCTTTTTACTTTACTCCACAAGGAACTTATTTTCCTGCAGTACATTTAAATGCTGAAGGGTACTGCAATGCAGCAGTGCATTTTTTCATAAATATGACAACTTCAGGGTTTTCTGATTTGAATACATATTTGAGAGGACAGTTTCATGTTAATTGCCTAGTACAAAACAATCAAATTTTTACTTCTACTTCTTGTATTTAATGGCAATGCACTTTATTTATTTTAGTATCAACATGCTCAAGTTACCTGAATACCCAAGCAAAGAAATCCTTAAGAACAGGCTTCTTGTGGCATTACACTGTGGAAGCTATGGTTACACAATGGCATAATGAAGTCTGGAAAACTCATCTGACTACTGACGCGCGATTCAGAGTGGCAGAAGTAATTTCGGAAACTGTCAACACAAAAGCAGCCTCGATGCTGCGACTGAGACAGGGCTGATTATTTTTTTTAAATTAATAAAGGATCTGTTTCCTGTCCATTATGTTGTCTAAGTCAGTCTGTGATACTGTTACATGACAAATTTCACAGTACATTGTATCTTTGTTTTTTAATGTTAGATTAGTATTGAAAGCAGTATACTTTCATTAGCATTAACATAACACGAAGAAGAGAGGGTTTGTCAAAATGTTTCTCACCAATTTTATTTCTGATTCTCAACTGTGTGAGTGAATGAGTTTTAGTTTCCCTCCCACTCACATGATATGCTATTAACACACATTTGTATTGTCTTGTTGCATGTAAAAGTGCCATTTATTTTTGCAGAGAACACTGTATAGAAAGTTTGATTTAGATAGTGTACAAAATGACAGATCTAATGTATTTTCCCACTTACTGAATTGTATCTATATTAAAAGGTTTTTAACTTTTTAGTATTTTAATGTATATAATATGTAAAATTTAGACCATTGTCACTGAAAAAGTAAATGGTGGATGGAATTAAGATCTAATTTATATTATATATGAAAATGTACACTATATTGTACTAAATATTAAAGTATTTGTGACTTCATTGTCAATTTGCAGTTTAGAACTTATATATATTGTTTTAGATGTATATCTGTTCTTTATTCGAATAATACCTTTTCTCATGCCTTGCTATAGTCCCATGTGGAAAAGGTATAATTAAATTTTAATATTTTAGCAGAATCTGAGACTGGCCAGTGTTTGTTTTTTGTCTGGACCAAATTCATATATTAATGGTCCGAACAATCATATTGCAAAGTATATACCTCTCATTGTGTTGACAAAGGCTATTGCTTTGAGTAGGCTTTCACATTGCACAAAGGAGAAACCTTGAATGTGTTGCGATACCAAGGAGACTGTAATAATTAGGAATCCTATGCCACCTCATAGAGAATTAGCAAAAAAAACATCCTGAGTAATACTTCACATTACATTGAAAAAAGCTTCTTTAAATTATTGGAACTCTCCATTCTTGAGATTTCCCCCCCTATGATGCTTGTATAGAGGGCAACCCACCTACACGCAAGCTCAGTTTATTCATCATGGTAAAATTTTTTCCCCTGATTGTACGTGAAGTCCTACACCATAAGGCTTTTGAATAGTGTTACTGCCATCTTCTTTTCCTTCTGTAAAGTAAGCATTACTCTATGAAATTGTACTTTTTGCCTTTTCAGTTAACCTGGGATTTTTTTTGCTTGTGTCAGGGGTTTAATTAGCAAGTGCTTTGTTTTGTAATGACTAAGCAATTTCTGTCAAACATTTACTTCTCACATTTTCTGTTTCATTGTAGTGTACAGCTGTTTGCAAAGAGCATAAAACTCTGTCTGCTAAAAAGAAATATCTAAAACACTAAACATCAAATGGTATAAGACTGAATGCACAATTTTCAAACTTGTATTTATATTTGACTTGTACTTTTCTATTAATGGATTTGCAACAGTCCATTGATGCAGAAGTATTACCATGTATATGGAGGGAGGTCTGAAAAATCTTCAAATGAGTCTTTAAATCCCTACATATTCTTAATCATCCTGGACAGCAAGCAGTGATGTTAAAAGGACAGTAATTGACATGAGAAAAGGAGAACAAAGCTCACACAAGTAATCCACTATTTTTAAAAGTAATTTCTTATCAAAGAAGTAAAATACTTTGATCCATAGGACAATCTAACCACTTTGTACCAAAACACAAAACATACAGGGCTAATGTATTAAAGGGATTTTACCTATTGGCATAATAGTATTGTCAAACAAATACTAAACATTGTTTTAAAATAACTTGATTTATACATGGATTCTTGTATAATTATAGGTGGCTGAGCAAACATGTTGCAATTTTATTCTACAAAAAGATAGGGACTTGCATATTTTACCATATTTCTCCTACGTTGAGAGAGACACCACACCCTTGCTAGAACGCGGGGTTTGGGAGCCATCCTTATTGGTACCATGTTATTGAGGGGGGGCGCGTTACCATGGATTCCAATTTAAATAATTTATTTTGGGATCCATGGTTGAGCCCACGCTAATTCCGAATTCGCGCTATGTTGACACGCATTCTAGCAGGGGTCTCCTGTACTTCCTTTTAAATATCTTACTTTAAAAAGATTGGAGCCAGATTATTATATTTAATTCCAAAGGTAGCATCCCATACCATCTTAAAAGGTCACAGATGTTTACATACAGTACACTAAACATAGACATTGTAAATACTAGTTGAGCTAAATAAATGCTGTTCTCAGAAAAATATTCCTAAAATATTTGGAGGGTGGTGTACATGTATGGTAAATTACAAATGGCAACTGTTTTATGTTCTACAGTGTCACCAATCACACCATTTCTGACACAGATAAATGGTAAGAAACAAAACATTTCACTATTCATGTCATGTCTCTTGGCAGCTGTCTGTACTTCTACTTAATTAACCTGTTGTGACATACTAGGGTACAATCCAGACTAATGAGCAGCTGCCCTGCAACCCTGAGTGCCTTGCAATGCCTTGCTGAAGTAGCTCCCACCGGGGCTGCTCACAAACAGCCTTCCAGCATGCAAGCTACACCCTGAATATTTGTGGGTAACTGCAGCCTTCCGGCCACACTCGAGTTGCACTCTGGCTCTCATCAGCCTTGGTTATACTGCAGGATGACTCCAATACACCCCCAGTCTCAGATTTCCCTCCCAAAATGCATGTCCTGTACTGCCCAGACCTCTCCTGGATAGAACAAAATATTTTAAGTCTGTTATTCCTTAAAGGGAATAATATGCCAGTTTATTATCTCACATAGTTATTCAGACACTTCAGTTTAAACATACTGGATTAGATAAAACAGTAAAACAAGTTTATTAACTACAAAGAGATTTTTAAAGTAAAGTACAAGTAAGGAGGTATAAAAGACAGACATGGTTACAAGAAAAATAAAGATAAGACTTTAATACCTAACTTACCGAACGATATCAGATTCAAGCAAAGTTTCTCACCACATGCTTTCACAGCAGTCTTACTGACCAAACCTTGTAGGTCTGGACCCCTCCCCTAGAGTCTTTGTCCCTTCAGGTGCAGTGAGTGCAATGAGCGGGGAGAGTGGGGTGCCTTGGGGTGTTTGTCTCTCCTTTTTTGTAGTTTCAGTCCCTCTCTTGACAAACATTTCCAGCTGGGCACCTGGAGACAAAACGTCTATGTGGAAGGATGGTCCCTATTGCTTTTTTCCCACCTGTTTGAACTTTTGTTGTCTTCCCTCCCTGCTTGCTGTTTACTGCTTAAATGCAAATTAAGCAGAACATACATTCCTTTGTTTATGACAGACCTGTTTACCAACCTCCATTTAGTCAGAACTATGGGGTTGGGAACATGTATTATATAGGGAAATTTATAATTTTACATGCAATGTTGCCATACTTATTTTATCAGGATGATTCCTGCAAACTATGCGTTTTCAAATGATACCTTTACAAGACATGTCTTGTACAAAATCATTACAATAGGGTGTGGATACAGGGGTCTACTCTGTTACACTAGCAAATATTCTATAAATATGTATGTATCAGTGCCAAGTTTTTATGAGTATGTAATCAAAAACTCTCAAAAGACATGTGTTAGGCTTTTGTTGCCATGATATGTAGAACTCCCTATGCTTGCTTCTGCAGGTTTTGAAGCTCAGCCTTAAATGTGCATTAACAATTTTTTTTTGTATTTAATATACATAAACTAGCTGGAGCTGATCACGTGATGAAAGCAGGATTTTAATAATCCTATTGCAAAGGCTATTTTAGAACACCTGCATCCTATTAACAGAGTATGACAAGCCTGTTGAGAAACTATAACTTAATATAGCTTATAGTTTAGAATGATTAATTGGATCATATTTGTTCTCTCCCACTGTGCCAGAACAAGACACGGTGGGTGTTTTATCATCTCAGAAAGAAAAGAACAGATGTCTTGTCAGATCATAGATCATGAGTGCTCATTAACTTTTATTATCTTTATAAAAATGTTAGATAGCAAAGCCTGGTTTTTGATGCTTGAAAATGTTGTGCATCTAATGTTGCAAAAACCATTAAAACCATAAACTGTGAGAAGTAACCTAATGACTATGACTATTGTAATTCACATGGAATATACAGTAAATAGGCTGAAAGTGGAAGGAGGGAAATAACGTCTTTGAGCCAAATCTTCTGCAAGCTAATTTCTGAGGATTTCAAGATTATAATAGTAAAAATATTAATGCCAACACCACTTAAGAAATCTGGCAATTTGTTTTAAAAAAAATCCGTTGTGGTTTACATTGGGCACTTTTCAGAGCCTTTTTCAAGTGTGACACCATGTAGCAGCCCAAGCAGTCCATTCCCTCCATAACCCATGCTCACCTGGCACCAGGGGCAGGGCACTGGAAGAATGTAGCCTCTTTTCCCTATCCAAAGCTAGACTGCTCCCACTGGGGAGTTGCTTTCTGCTCTGGCAGCATAGCCCTTGGTGGGCAAAAGGCATAACTGCAGAGCCTCTCTGGCAGAATGCATTTTCTGCAGAGAAAAAAAATTCTGCGAGGGACATGAATTCTGCCTCTGTGCAATGGCACAGAATTCCCCCAGGAGTAAACTTTTGTACTCCCCTTTCTGCACCTCTGGTTAACTCTTTGATGTAGCACAGGCCAAAGTTCTGTCTCTCAGAAAGATTAGTCAAACAACAGGGCAATTGTATTCAAAATCTGAACTGCAGGTCTTATTAAAGAGAGAGTACCAAACAACTGCTTAATGTGCAAATATTTACATTTAATAAAATCATTGTAAGCTATTTGAAAAACTTTACATTTTTTAAACAGACAGTGTTAAGCCCACTGCTTAACCTATGTTCTTCCAATATAGACTTCCCCAAACTATTTCTGCTGCTATAGCAATGCATGTTCATGGAATGAAAATATCATTTGTAGCATTTGTATCATGAGGTAGGATTTCAGAATAACATTTACACTTCTGTTCTCACATCTATCTACACTCTCTCTCTGCACCCTACTCCCTTTTGAGCTTCAGAGACCATTTCTCAGGGCTTTACAGGAGCGGCATCAATTTAATTTACCTTATGGGCAAACAGAAAATTTGGCCTCTTTCTGGCTGACAGCAATCCTCTGTTAATAATTGACTTGTTCTCAGTTTGTGTGGTCAGCTAGGAAATCTTGCCTGTTGCCAAAATGTTACAAATTTTGAAACTCCTCCCAGACAAGTCCCTGCTTCGGTGATGACTGCCGTCTTGGACATGACTGGGGATTGAAGTGGGCATCTCCAAAGCTAAAAGCATATGTCACTACAGCTTTAACTAAGACCTGAATCCACAAAGGGACTTAGGCTAGGTCTACACTACCCCCCCCCCTGTCGAACTAAGGTACGCAACTTCAGCTACGTGAATAACGTAGCTGAAGTCGAAGTACCTTAGTTCGAATGAAAAAGCACTTACCCGGGATCCACACGCGGCGCGCAGGCTCCCGCGTCGACTCCGCCTACTCCGTTCGTCGAGCTGGATTACCAGCGTCGACGACGGAGCACTTCCTGGTTCGATTTATCGCGTCTTGACAAGACGCGATAAATCGAACCCAGAACATCGATCGCGCGCCTCCGACCGGACGCGTAAGTATAGACCTACCCTTAGGCATTGTGATGCTGAGCTTTGCAGTGCCTGATTTATAAAGTCACTCGAACAACAATGGAATTACAAAGCCTGAGTTAGGCATATAGGCTTCTGTTACAGGGTGCTGGGCAAAGGGTTGCTGATTCAGCCCTCTGTCATGCCAGCTGTCATTTAGGGGAATAAATGACACCTGGCTGGAGATGACTTGGCCCTAATTGGGGAAGCAGAGACAGCTGTTGCCTAATTAGCCTGGGGCTGTATAAAAGCCTCGGGAAGGAAGGTAAGGGGGGGAGCAGAAAGAAAAGCTTGGAGTGGAAGCGGGGAGGTAGCTCTTCCCTCCCATCTGCAGATGAAGGGCCAACTGTACATGGTGAAATGATGGTGGAAACAAGCCTGTGAATAAACTGCACCAGTGGTAACTAACTGATTGACTTTATGGACTAGTAGAGGCAGGAGCCAAAGGGGCCCTGCCACACTCTGCTACACATGGGGGCTTGTCTAGGATTCTGTGTCAGAGCAAGTGTTTGGCAGCCCGGAGATGGAGGAGACCCTGCAATGGCTGGTCAAGCAGAAAGAGGAGGTGAAGAAGGCAATGCAGAGTTTTCAGCAAGCCCAGCTGGAGAGACAGGCCTTGCTCACCTGGAAGTCAGAACAGCAGAAGAGCCTGCTGGACTTCATTCGGATGCAGGCCGGCATCCAACAGCAGCTCCTGCAGAAAGTGGTGAGTCCCATGGGTGGTGATGGCATTTGGGTGCCGAGGTTAGGACTGTGTTAAATGGGCCTGACCGATGACCCCGACGCCTTCCTAGGCACATTTGATTGGGTAGCCACGGGAACTGGATGGGACAGGGCAACCTGAGCCCTGCGACTGGCTCTCTACCTAGCCAGCGAAGGCCAAGCGGCCTACGTGGCCCTAATTGAAGAGCAGGCCAGGAATTATGAAGCGGTAAAGGCAGCCCTCCTGGATTGGGTGGGGTTGTCCGCAGAGAAGTACCACCAGAAGTTCCAGTTGGCGAGGTGGACGGGGGGGGGGGGGGGGGATGCGGGGGGGCGGGGTTTCAGCCCCAGGCATTCGCCCAAAAGATAATGGACTGGGCCATCTGCTGGCTAAGTCCGGATGCCCAGACAATGGGGGGGGGGGGGGGGAATCAAGGATGAGCTTGTCCTAGAGCAGTTTTTATGGGGCGTCCCGGAGAACATACAGGTGTGTGTGAGGAGGCACCAACCGAATACGCTATTCCAGTAATGGTGGGAAGGAAACCCCAGTGAGGCTTGGTGGACTCTGCCTCGGCTTGTCACAAAGGAAGCTGGTGAGGCTGCACTGATGGATTCCCGGTAAGAAGATGGACATAGAATGCGTCCATGGGGCTAGGAGGCAATACCCTATGGCCCAGGTGCCCCTCGAGCCCAAGATAAGAAAAAGGGGAGATTCCCTGAGGATGGGGGTAGACACATCTGAGCAGAAAACCCCTAGACAGCAGAGCCTGAAAAGGGAGAGGGAAGGTATGGGCAAAATGTCCACCCCAGGGTCCTTGACTGGAGAGCAAGGCCCACCGGAGGCCCTTATTAGCGGACCCCCAAAGGAAGAGACCCAGGCCCCGGTGGATGAGCTTGGGAGATGGGAGGCCCTGAGTGTTTGAGAGAGGGCAGGGACCAACCACAAACCCCTGATGGAAGGGAAAGGGGGGGAAAGCAGGGGAACACTCAAGGGGCTGTGAATGGTGCAAGGACCTGTGGGTTGCAGCGGAGCTGTGGGGCTGCCCACCCCACACACTATAGTTTTTGTGGGTGGGGGATGAAGGAACCCCACACGGCAAACCCTGGAACTGACCTGAAAGAGGGAAAGAGATTCCCCTGTAATGCCTCTCTGCGCACTCCTGCAGTAGAGGAAGGAGAGGATACGGAGGGGCAAACCTGGTAGTTGGAGAAGGGCAGGGGGGAGGTGTGTGACAGGGTGCTGGGCAAAGGGTTGTTGTTTCAGCCCTCTGTCAGGCTGGCTTCTGTTTAGAGGAATAAATGAGAGCTGGCTGGAGATGACCTGGCCCTAATTGGGGAAGCAGAGACAGCTGTTGCCTAATTAGGCTGGAGCTGTATAAAAGCCTCAGGGGAAGGAAGCCAAGTAGGGAGCAGAAAGAAAGGGAAAAAGTAGGGAGTGGAAATGGGGAGGTAGCTCTTCCCTCCCTCCCTCCCTCCCACCTGCAGATGGTGAAGGGTCAAATGTACATGGTGAAATGGTGGTGGGAACAAACCTGTGAACAAACTGCACCAGTTTGTACCCCTGGGTCTGAGTGCTTTTGTGGCCCTAGCAGGAGCCAGAGGGGCCCTGCCACACTTTGCTACAGCTTCTTATACAGTATGTTAGGGAAGAGTCAACATGCCTTTTAGAAAGGGAAATCATGCCTCACCAATCTGTTAGGATTCTCT
Organism: Chelydra serpentina; assembly: GCA_037349315.1. Classification (NCBI taxonomy): domain Eukaryota; kingdom Metazoa; phylum Chordata; order Testudines; family Chelydridae; genus Chelydra; species Chelydra serpentina. The sequence goes on from JBAIAC010000010.1 coordinate 56,876,771, forward strand.
GAGGGTGTCAACGTGTGGACAAGGGTGATCTAGTGGATATATTGTACTTGGACTTTCAGAAAGCCTTTGACAAGATTCCTCACCAAAGGCTCTTAGGCAAACTAAGCAGTCATGGAATAAAATAGGTGGTCTTCTCATGGATCAGTAACTGATTAAAAGATGGGAAACAAAGGGTAGGAGTAAATGGTTAGTTTTTAAACTAGAAAGAGCTAAAGTGTGGGTACCCCAAGGATCTGTAGTAGGACCTGGACTGTTCAACATATTCATAAATGATCTGGGAAAGGGTGTGAAGCGGCAAAATTTGCAGACGATACAAAATTTCTAAAGATAGTTAAGTCCAAAGCTGACTGCAACGAGTTACAAAGGGATCTCTCAAAACTGGATGACTGGACAACAAAATGGCAGATGAATTCAATGATGATAAATGCAAAGTGTAATGCACATTGCAAAATATAATCCCAACTGTACATACAAAATGATGGGTTCTAAATTAGCACTCAAGAGATCTTGAAGTCTTGTGGATAGTTCTCTGAAAATATCTGCTCAATGTGCAGCGGCAGTTAAAAAACAGCTAACAATGTTAGGAACCATAAGGAAAGGGATAGATAATAAGACAAAAAAAATCATAATGCCACTATAGAAATCCATGGTATGCCCACACCTTGAATACTGCATCATCCCATCTCAGGAAAGATATATTAGAAATTGGAAAAAGTACAGAGATGAGCAACAAAAATAATTAGTGATATAGAACAGCTTCCGTACAAGGTGATATTAAGACTGGGCCCATTCATCTTAAAAATGATATGACTAAAGGGGGTTATAATAGAGGTGTATACAGTCATAAATGATGTGGGGAATAGGGAAGTGCTATTTATGCTTTCACATAACACAGGAATTAGGGGTCACATGATGCAATTAATAGACAGCAGGTTTAAAATAAACATGAGGAAGCATTTCTTCATACAACCAACCTGTGGAACTCATTGCCTAGGGATGTTGTGAAGGCCAAAACTATAACTGGGTTTAAAAAAGAATTAGATAAGTTCATGGAGGATAGGTCCATCAATGGCTATTAGCCAGGATGGGCAGGGATGCAACCCCATGATTTGGGTGTCCCTAAACAACTGACTGCCAGAAGCTGGCACTGGACAGCCAGGGATGGATTACTTGATAATTTCCCTGTTCTGTTAATGCTAGGGTGACCAGATGTCCTGATTTTATAGGGACAGTCCCAATTTTTGGGTCTTTTTCTTATATAGGCTCCTATTACCCCCTACTCCGTCCTGATTTTTCACATTTGCTGTCTGGTCACCCTAGTTAATTCCCTCTGAAGAATCTGGCACTGACTGCTGTCAGAAAACCAGATACACATTGGCCTCCAATAGGAACCTTTTCCCCAGCAAACCTTTCTGGGGCAGGCCCTTTAACATTTAACAGAGCCAAGCATCTGCAGCCCTAACGTGGTCATTTCACAACTGGCTGTTTTTGGAATCTCCTGTTTCCCACCATAGGCGCCGACTTTGTGGGTGCTCCAGGGCTGGAGCACCCACGGGGAAAAATTGGTGGGTGCTCCGCACCCACCGGCAGTATCCCCGCCATCCCCGGGACCCGCAGCCAGCTCCCCGCCAACCCCGGGGCCCGCCGCCATCTTACCTTAGCACCGGGAGACGTTGCGGAGCCCCGCCCCCGATGCTGGGCGACGTGGCGTCGGGGGCGGGGCCCCGCAACGTCACCCGGCGTTGGGGGTGGGGCCCGGCGTCAGGGGCGGGGCCCCGCAACGTCACCCGGCGTCGGGGGTGGGGCCCGGCGTCGGGAGCGGGGCCCCGCCCCCGACGCTGGGCGTGAGCTCCCACCGGCACCAGAGAAAGTCGGCGCCTGTGTTTCCCACTGTTAAGTGCTCAGTTCCCTCTGTTTTCCGTTTCTTATTCCTGAGGAGATGACACAGTCTTAGAACTTTCCTCATGCTTCAGAAAAATGTTTGAAAAACCCCGCTGTGTGGCTGATTGCAAGGTCAGTCAACAGGCTGCTAAACAAGAACTGAGGGAGAAGGAGCAATGTGCTTTGTCTCAGTGCCAAGCTATACAGGTGTGGTGGCCTGTGGCCCGTTTCTAAGTGTTTTGAATTAATCTGAGGCCCTTGGGACATAGCACAGACTCCAGAGAATGGGGAATTAGGGAGACAGTTTCACAAGGGAAAAATCTGCTTTGTGTTTTTCAAGCATTTTTGTACTATTGTCTTAATTATGTTCATAAAATGAAATAAACTCATTAAGGAGAATGAAAAGTACTGTAAATGTGATTGGATTCCTCACAGCCTGGAAGAAACAGTTTTCGTGTGTGTGTGTGTGTGTGGTGTTTTTTTTTTTTTTTTTTTTTTTTTTTAATTACTTGTAACTGAGCTACTTTTGCACAGAGAAAAGGAAGCTTTCTGTTTTCGGCATGGGCAGAGAGATTTTTGCACTGAATGTATGCCTTTATTCGCTTGTACAGTGTTTTGAAACTGGATAACCTTTCTGTGAATCACTGGCCCTTTGGTAAACCCCAGAGTAACTTATTTACACATGAGATGGTACAATGAACTTCTGAGCGTGCCACACAACAGTGTTATTTGTCCGGTTAAAACATAAAATTCGCCACTTGCAGCTGTAAATTGATATTAGGAGTCAAAGATTCAAATCAAAAATTCAAGTTCCTTAGGGGTTCTTGGGCTGTAAGAATACAAGTATTCTCTTCAGTTCAACACATCTGTTTATGACCAGACGTAATACAGGTAATACACAGCCTATAGGGTAGAGACCGTGATATGTTTTATAGGCATACAGTACCCATACCAATTCAAGAAACCCACTCCATTTTGTCTAAGATCAGCAAAATTTAAATCAAGAAACTAACTTCTCTACCAACTAAGCATCGTGTACAGACAACGGGGACCACAGCATGAGGGGCGGCGGGGGGGAGCTAGTAAATGATGCAGCCGTTTATTTTGCAATTTTTTTAGTTCACTTACTTTTAAATAGCTGAGCTATTTTTAAGATAAAAACGTAAACCATTGAGTTAAGTTGACTGCTCGAGTGAATGAAATGTTTAATTTGTAATTTTGAGATCATGACTGCTTTGGTTTGAAGGTCAAAATTTTTCCATTCTATTTTGTTTGCGAAGAAAGTTATTAGATGCCCATTATTTCTAATCTTTCCCTTTGTGCCATGTCATGTGGGTAGAACACATTTCTTTTCAATGACCTTCTCATGCATTTAGTGTCTGCGGGATTGGGACCTAAATGTGGGGGGGCTGTAATGAGCCATCAAGAGATGTTTCCTCTAAGGCCAGTTTTCTAGCCACCTTGACTTCCTTCCCATCAGATTGGTTGCCAAACACTGTACCCTCTTACTCCTAACAAAAGCTCTTTGCCCCTGGAGGGAGAGCTCTCTGAAACACTTTTTGAATATTAACTGATTTAGATGCTTAGTAATAAAAAATATCTTCATGGCATTGAATGTGTCCTTTATTTTTGCCTGAGAGTTTCTTAAGGAACCTTATCATTCTAATATAATTAGAAATAGACAAAAGCCAAAACCAGGTATCTCTCTTCATCAGAAGTGCAGGAACTATTAAGGTGTGCACAACTGAGCCTGCAGTTTGTGTGTAGGAATGGTGTGCCACTGTATATACATACTGCATTAAGTGCTTGTGACATTCTATGCCAAGAGTTCAACTGTTGGATTATTAGGATTCTCAAGGGATAACTTCACTGTACTGATTGCCTTTGACAGATCAGTTTGCTTAGATTAAAAAGCAATTGCTACTGTCAAGTCAAATTTAAACACTTTGGTGAGAGGAAACTGAACCCTAGCATTGTCCGATATAAAAAACCACCTTGGTCTACAAATTATGTGAAGTGGAAAGAAAACTCTGCATATTTTAAGAGTGATAGTAGATGGGGGGGTGCGTAGATGTACAAAGATTTCAGCAAATACACAAGTGGCTAATGTGCTTTGTCTGTGCTTTTAATGCTAGAAATATACTATATATTATGTGAGTCTACTATACATATATTTAAAGCCTAACGCCTCCAAGCAGACACCGTACTGCTAGGAAAGTAAATAGATGCAGGTTTTGTTAGGATTTGGACTTGTTCTGAATATTTTTGTGCTATTGCAGTGCAGAATGGGAATATATCATAGGGTATACAAACCCCACGCTGGACTGGGTTCATGATCTGACCTACAGATAGGCACTGCAATGAGCTTTGCCTTGTAAAATCTGCCAGAAATACTCCAGCCGGATGGCACGAGCAGGGGAGGAACAGAAAATTACAGGCAGGAAGCAGACTGCAAAGGGTTGTTTGCCCTGGCAGAAGGATGCCTGTGAGAGACTAGATCTCAGGGCTCTGAGAGTTAATGTCTGAAATAATGGGGACACTTTGGTCACAGATACTTCTAGCTGGTGAGTGGGAGGACTGGCCAGGTCTCCCTGAGGTAAAGAAATTTCTTGAGTCTGTAGATTTTCCTCTCCCCCGCACATCCCCTGTTTGGAGTGTACAAGTTGTTCACAACCACAGAGACTGGGAGAGATTCTCTAAGTCATCCGGAGAGAAAGGAAAGACCAATGAATGGGGGTTGGCAGGGAGGAGTCATCTTATGTTTCTTTACAATTGACTCCAATCTATAGTGGGCCCTTTTCTGATTAACCAGAGAGTTTTTTGCTTAGTGTGGGTTTTTCCTACCCTGCCGTGAGATGCATTTTTTTCTACAGTGTTTGCTGTGGCCTGTTGAGCTTCTAGTGATGGGGCACAGATTGCCAAGATGAAAGAACTCCCCTTCTTAGAGTGCATCATTCTTTGACTGTGAGGAGCATTTATAATTAAAAATGACTAGGTTATTTACTGTAACTCCTGTGAACATAAATTCTGTGGGCAGAGAACTTAATGGTTCATTACCACATCTACACCTTTCAACCTTATCTGGCTCAAACTTTTTCAACCCTACCTTTCTAGTATAGACAAGGCCTTAGAAATATTGAGTGTGTGTGTGTGTGTGTGTGTGTGTGTGTGTGTGTGTGTGTTTAAAAACTACTTAGAACAGTGGTAGTCTGTCTTCCTTTTAAGAAGAGAGAATCTCTCCTGACCTTACTCTAAAGCAATTTCCATACAAAGATTGAAACTCAAGCTAGTTGAAATTCAAACAGATGGTGCTTTCTTGCATTAAGTTTATCATTCTTGATGGAAATGACTTTTTTGAACAGAGCTGGAATCTCTCTCTCCTTGAACAGGTCCTGGTGGTTTAAGAATGACATTCAAAAGACTGGACAAGCCTACTTACAGGCTTTTTAAAATTCATTACGGTTTCTTTTCTATTTGATGATGATCTGCTGAGACTCTAATAATAGTGTTATAAACTGCAAAGTGGGCTGAGGTAATGAAAAAGTGCATTAATAACTATGATAACCCTTTAATGTAAAAAGTCATTCTTTCCCAATACATTGTAATTTGTATTAATATTTTGATTTAGACTATTGAAGAGATCATTATGTTAATTGAATTACAGCTCTTAGCTATGTGTACTTTTTTTAGTAGCATAAAAATAAGAAACCCTGTTCTCATCCCAGACTCTATTCCACAGAAAACATCCCTGGCCTTTCCTTGAAGTGCTAGGCTGCAGATCTTGCTTCTGCTTCAAATCAGTCCAGTCAGGAAAGTGACTGATTTGCCTCAAAAACATGTACCCCAGTTGTACAAGTTTTGACTGCCTTGTGCCACAGAGGCAATAAGGGCTTTTACCCTCTTTCAGCTGTCTTTATGCTTGAGAGGCAGCATGGTCCAGTGGTTGCAGGTACTGAATTGGGCCTCAGGACACTGCAGTTCTATTCCTAGCTTTGTCACTGATCTGGTCAAGTCACTTTGTCTCTCTCTGCATGTTTTCCTTCCACAGTTTTTTTTTTGGTGTGCATGTGTGTAAGTGAATCCCTGACTATGGAAAAAACAGCACATGCAGAGCTTGCCATATTAAATGGATGGACACTAGAAGATTGAAAGGTGATAAAACCATCCACTCATTATTGGAGACAAATTTTGCAAATGTAAAAGAAAAGTGGAAAAAAATTCTGAAATGTATTTTAGATGATGTTTTGTTTCTTGGGGAATGAGGATTAGCTTTCCGTGGCACAAGTTGCAAGCTGAGTGATAAATACAATGGCCATTTCTTGGGTATTATTGATTCATTAGCCAAGCACGGTCAGATTTTTGGTGACCATGCTGACTGTGGGTAAAAGACACAGGTGTAACATCAGTGTGTTCAGGTACCTTACTTACTACCTGAGAGCCAAAATAAATTTTATTCAAGAATGCACAGGGAAGTCATGAAAACAATCCTAGATGAGGTTAAATAAGCCACATGCTTTTCAATAATTTCCAATGCAATACCACCCAGCTCTCACGAGGAACAAACATTCCTCAAATGCTTACTGGTCACTTTGTGATTCAGGAACAATTTTTGTGCTTGAGAGACTTGACCAAGAAGACTGATGAGGAAATAGCTGTAATGATTCACAACATCACAGCAGACCATGGATTAGATTTCCAACTCTGTCATGGACAAATTTATGATAATAGTGCCAATATGTCAGGAAAGTACACCAGAGCTCAGACGGTGCTTCAATGACTGAATCCTCAGACACTTCCCCCCACCATGTGCATCACATACACTGAACTTGGTCATGCTGACTCAGCTGAGTTGTCCATTGACTGTAGGGTGACCAGATGAGAAGACCTGAAAATCGGGACTTCCCGCCCAAAGTTGTTGAGCAAAACAAAAACGGAAGACTGGGAATCGGGACAAAAGATGACAGCACCGGTCAGGACGTGGGACAACAGAGGAAAAATCAGGAAGGTCCCGATTTTATCAGGACGTCTGGTCACCCTAATTGACTGTATTACAGTATATTCTTTGGATATCTCCAGTTATTGTACAAGATTTTCAATGCAAGTCCACAGTGATGGGGAAATTTTGAAAAAAATGTTCCTGATTAACAATGTGTAGTACATGGTGGACTGCACGTATTGTGCGTTCTTTTGCCAAGAGCCTGAAAGGCTTACAAGTGGCAGAGAATGAGTTGTCTGAATTGAGCCTGACTGCGAAAAGCAGAGTGATATTGCTGGACTAGTAAAATACATGTCAAAATTTTAAAGTGTTCTATTTGCCTCAGTTTGGCTGAAAATTCTAATCCCCCATCAATGAAAAGAATCTGGTCCTTCAGCACTGAGATGCTACACTTGATGTTGAAAGAGACAACATCGAGGGTCTTCTCACTGAACAATTGTATGAGAGAAATGGAATGAAATCTACAATGCATGTGTTCCAGCAAACATTGGCATCAATCCTCCAGAGGCAACACACCCATCCAAAAACAGAGGAGATGATGGAGGTGATCAAGACAAGCCCGTAAAGGACAGTCTTTAGGAGCATATTTTCTTTCTCCTTGTGGACTTTATCATAGGTAGCCTCAAAAGGTGTTTTGCTGTATTTGCATGTATCTGTCAAAAATTTGACTTTCTATGGACCTTTCTGGAAAAGGATGAAGTTGCTCTTAATGACTTTCTGAATCTTTATTCCACTGACATCTCTGATGATGTAAAAGAGGAGTTAGTGTTTCTCAGATGCACTGACAAAGAAAACAGTAGCCCCAAAGTACTGTCACTGTCAAGGCTGAGTCCCCACTCTGGCACTTTGCGGGCACTCACCTTTTCCACTCAAGGATTTTAAAAATGTAATACTAGCTGCTCCAGGCTTGTATTAAACTCCCAAGGTTACAGCTTTTCTCTGACCTTGAGTGGGTAGATGCTGCCACCACCCAAGTGCAAAAACCCCTTTGAGAACCCAGGAAAGCTCACTTGAGAATTCCTTCCTGTGAGGCACACTCAAGAAAGAAAACAAAGGAAATCAGCTGTTGCCACCCTCTAATTAAACACATGCACAAACCTCTTAGGAAACAAAATCCAATCCTGTTCTTAAAAAAAGGTAAATTTTATTAAAAACAAAAAGAAAGAAAATACATTTGAAAACTCAGGTTATTGCTAGATTTAAAAAAATCCACTTACAAAAATTCAAACATGAAGAATAACCTTCTTGAGGTCCAGCTTAAAGGTTACAAGCAAAACAAAAGCATTTGAGGTTAGCACAGAAGAATCCACAAGCCATAAAGAAATAAACCTAGTTGTTTCTTCCTAGACATTTCCTGACCTACGTACATATCTGGGGTTTTAAATGAGTAGTTTCTGGGTATGATCTGATGATTTTTTCATACCTGGCCCAAAGCTTCTTACTGCATCGCTGCTCTCTCCGGGAGAACAGACAGACAGACAAAGGGAAGGTTTTTTAAAATTGGGAAAAAGTTCTAGCCTTCCCATTGGCTCTTTTGGTCAGGTGCCCACTCCCTTCCTTTTACCTATGCAGGGAGACTTTTTTTTTTTTTAACCCTTTACAGGTAAAGCAAGTAGAGAACAACTACTAAGAGGGATTTTTTATAGCTAACCTGCTGGCTGGGTGTTCACAAAAGGGAGCTTCCCCCTCCCCCCGCCTTCATTTATCATAGTTGCCATTTCACTAACTGCATGAAATCTCTCTGCAGAACCTTTTCCCCAACCTGATTGTTGCACTTCACATATTTTGCTGCATGCCAGAGTCTGTAGCCAGTGCAGAAAGATCATTAGTGTGGTCAAACACGGGAAGAATTACCACCATGCAATCATGGGTCAGTGAAGAGTTAATAACCTAGCAACTCTTGCAACTGAAAGTGATCTGGCAAGATAGGTCAGTATAATGACTGATTCATTTGCTGCAAAAAAGGCAAGAAAACACCATTATAAGTTGAGAATCTTAAAATAAATCATACAGAAATTTTATTCTTTTAGCTTTTTTACTGCCTAGTTTATTATCACAGACTGACAGGGTTCTTTGCTTATATTTAACTCATACTTCAGTCTTGTATTCATCATCTCATTGCTTCTACTAATCAGTTGAATTGATTTTTTAATGTTGATACTGGTACTTTATTTACACAGATGTTACAGATGCTTTGGACCTCACCCCATAATTCGGGACCATGGTACAATTGTCATCCCCATCTCATCAGCCCTGGAAGTCTCTGGTTATCTGAAACTCCAGTTTTACAAAGCATTTAAGATAGGACTTTAATGAAATTGGAGGTTTACCTGTGAATAAATGTAGACAGCACACTGTCATTAATGTCCATTACAAGAAAGCGGAGTTCTTTATATAAGTGTTGAGATTATCGCCACCCTGGAACGTTTCCAGTGGCCTATAGACCAAGTGAAAGGTCCCAAAATATCAGACTTCAAAGTGGACAGTTTCCTGTATAGAAAACCTATTGTGTAATTATTTGATTATAATGTATTTGTTATAACTTTCTACTTTAGAGCCATGAAGAGTTTGGATTCTGATATTGAAGAGACCTGGCATTACAGGTGGAAGGATACAACAAATAGTTCCAATAAAAAATTTTAAAACTACATCATTCAGGGGCTGAAAGCAGATGTTGGTGAGGTAAAATTAGTGCCAGGGTAGACATCTGGTTTTGTTTTTTGGGGTGGTTGTATGCAAAGAATTGTCAAGCTATGGGAATGCTTTTAAGTGTAATCATCATGAATTATTTGCTGTTACCTCTCCTTTTGCAGTGGCAGACAGCTCTGACTTCTGTCTTTGCAGACCTTAAACCTGTCACTGGCACAGGGCCAGACTAACTTTTGAACATCCTGTACCTCAGGCCAGTGTAATTTGGTGGGTGAACAAAATGGGGTTCCACATTTGGGAATGTTTTCTGGTGGGATGGCTTCCTAGGATATTTTAATTTCGGGGCGGGGGGAGGGAGGGGAGAGCATTTCCACCAAATCATGGGTGTAGAAAAGGGCCCTTGTATTTGCAAACCAGAATGAGAGGACCCTGGGATGGGAGGTGTGTATGTCATTTTCTACTATTGTAATGCATACCATATGAAGAACTCTGGAATCCATTTAGTATGTGTTGCAGTAGCACTAACGGACCCCAATCAGGGATTAGAGCTCTATAGTGCTAGACACTGTACCTGCACACAAAAATAATCCCTGCCCTGATGAATTTACAATCTACATATTAGACAAGAGATAACAGGCTCAACAAACAGACAGAGGAAAGACAAGGTAACAGTGAGACAATTATGAACAGTGTAATAAGCAATGGTTCTTTCTTTATGGAGTTTTAATTAGCTCCCAGTAGATGCAGGGATTGATTATTGTCCCTACGCTATTAAACATTTTTATCAATGATCTGGAGGGAAAAAACACAAAATCATCACTGATAAAGTTTGCAGATGACACCTAAATTGGGGGAGTGGTAAACAATGAGGAGGACAGATCACTAATGAAGAGCATGCTAGATAACTTGGTAAGGTGTGTGTTTTCATACTGGGAAATGTAAAACAAAGAATGTAGGCTATGCTTACCTGCTGGAGGACTCTATCTTCAGAAGAAGTGATGGAAAGAAATCTGGGAGGTCATAGTGTATAATTAGCTGAACATGAGCTCCCAGTGCAACGCTATGGCCAAAAGGGCTAATGCAATCCTCGGCTGTATAAGCGTGAATCCCAAGTAGCAGTAGACAAGTTATTTTACCTTTGTTTTTTGTCACTGTTGCTACCATTGCTGGAACACTGTGTCCAGTTCTGGTGCCCAGAATTCAAGAAGGATGCTGATAAATTGGAGAGGGTGCACAGAAGAGCCATGAAAATGATAATGAAGAATTAGAAAACATGCCTTATAGTGACAGACTCCAGGAGCTCAATTTATTTATCTTAATAAGGATAAGATTAATGGATGAATTGATTACCATCTATAAGTACATACATGGGGAACAAATATGTAATAATAATGGTCTCAAACTAGCAGAGAAAGCCTAACACAATCCAGTAGTTGGAAGTTGAAGCTAGACAAATTCAGACTGGAAATAAGGTGTAAACTTTTAACAGTGAAAGTAATTTAACCATTGGAAAAACTTACCAGTTATGGTGGATTCTCCATCACTGACCATTTTTAAGATTCAAGATTGTAACATTTAAAAAAAAAAAATCCAGTCTAGGAATTCTCTTGGAAGTTCTGTGGTCTGTGCAATACAGGATGTCAGACTAGATGATTACAATGGTCCTTTCTGGCCTTGGAATCTATGCTAGAGACATTCTCTTGTGTATATTTTGTCTCGACATTATTTTCTCATTTGATCACTAATATAACCAAATTAAGAGATATAGCTTAGTATTTTGTCACCAAGTCTGGTAGGCTTCTGCTCTGATTATGATTTATATGTACTTTTGCTGAATTTGGGCAACACAAAATAGGGGAATCACAAGCCCTAGAGAGTTTCTTGTTGGACTACACTCCATACCAAAAAATGACCCTGAAAAGTTAATATCTGCCCCCCACAATATATTTTGAAAAGCCCTTCAGAGTGACTCTCAAGCCGTGTTGTTTAGAGGAGCATGTGATCCTGCTTATATTTTTTCCTGATCATTGGACACCAGTTAGTATAGGAAAAAGACACTGATCCACTGTCTTCCAAGAAAAGCATGGGTGAGTTGAGAATGAAGTCTCCTCAATTAATTGAGAGATACTTGGAGCAAAATGCCTTGTGGTGGTCATGAAGAAGTGTGCTACTCCCAGATTCCTGACTGGAGCTTCATATGTGAGACACCTTGGCAGTAGAGCTGCAGACTCTTTCAGAAGGGGTGTAGTGAAGCAGCTTCTCTGGTGACCTGGAAAGAACCAGGTTCCTTTTATACTTGTTCACTTACAGGGAAAGGAAGGGAGATCCAGTGGTTAGGATGCTAGCCTGGTACCTGGGAGATCTGGTTTCAGTTCCCTGCTCTTCCCCACTCTTCCTATGTGACCTTGGGCAAGTCATTTAGTCTCCGTGTGCCTCACTTCCCCATATGTAAAATGGGGATGATAGTAATTCCCTGCCTCACAGGGGTGTTGTGATATCAATACGATAAAGACCGAGTGCTGCTCAGATGCTACAGTAATGAAGTACCTATGGTAGACTTTCAATGATGTAAGAGTAAGAGCTCTATTGTATAAGGCACTACAACATCCACAAGAAGCAAGTCAATCACTATCATGGAATAAACAATTGAGCTCTAAATTGAGTCAACATACAATTATATTGCTCATCATTTCTTATCCCATGCCTGCCTTGCTGCCTGTTACCCTCCCACATCACATCAGAGATCACAGAAAAACAAGCAGACGTGTAAGATCTTAGTGGTAAGGATCATGTACTTCTATTTTGTGTCCATAACACAGCGTGTGTTGCTGTGGGTGAGTGGGGTAATCTCCATTTACAATTTGCTATTAAAAAAAAAACCCACTTTGGATCAGCATCTTAGATTGTATCAAAGCCCAATGAAGTAAATGAGTCTTTTCATTAACGTCCATTAGCTTTGGATCTGTCCCCAAATCAGACATATATTCAGAGTTTTGGTGCACAGAAATAGCTTAGGAAACATTCCAATGTCCGTTGCTGAATTAGATTTTTCTAATTTATAGGTATGTAGTTTTACTTTGTTGTGGTAACCATTATACAATTTTGTAGATATTGCCTATGATCAAAAACTTGCTATTGGGCTTCACTCTTACAAGTGCTGTTTAATAGCACTCAGCAAGATGGTCATGGTCGGTAATAGAAAAGATCCAAAGAAGTCTTCAGGACAAATCTATTTAAACATTATTGAAATTGCTGTATTGTTCTTGGGAAAAGTAGGCTGTAAAATATGTCAGGGCTGCTACAGTTTCCAATGCATTCTGCAGAATATCCCATCCTCATTGTAACTCTATTACTGGTCATAAAATGAAGTTGCTTTGTTGCCTGGGGTTATACATTGTAGTACTAGCATAATAAATTTAACCCATAGACATTTACTTACAGTAAATTTGTCTCCACTGAAACAAAAGGACACTAGATGCCAAGACTCCTGTAAACAATATCTGTTTCCATTACTGGAGGTGGCTGCAAGATACGACATCTTGTAGAGTAAGCACATGCGGTAAGAATTAATATGTGTTTTATTAGCAACAGGAGACTAGTTGGATTGTTTTTAACCTTTATAGCCAATTGTTAGAAAAAGGTAAATTAACAAGTTAACCATCTGCTGCCTTACTTTTCATTTAAAATCTTATCCAGTATTTGCTTACTCTTTTCTGGGTAATCATTGTCCTCTATTTTGCTATAACATTGGCTCTTGGAAGAAAGTAGCTTTAATTTATAGCTTGTATTTATTCATCGGTATTGTCAGAGTCGCAGCCTTTATGCATCCTATTAGCAGTTTGGAAAATATTTCTTACTACACCGAAACAGAACAAAATTTAATTTGGAAATATAATTTCCTGCCACTGAGACACTTGATAGCATTGGAGAGATTAATGGATCCTTATGACGGAAACTTGATTTAAAGCAGGAGATTAATGCTGCTTTATCAGCCCATACCGCTAGTGAATTAGCTTAAAAAAATCTCTTTGAACTGCTGAGTTGTCTGTTAGAAAAAGGTCTCTGGACATTTATTTTATTATTGCTGAGTACTTGCTACAAGCTTGTCTAACTGACAACACAGGAACAAACTTCACACTTCACCAGGCTTGCTTTTTCTTTACAGTAACATGTTTCTTATTATTCCTTGATATCCCACAGGAAGCATCAATGTTTTGGAGGTCAGCTACTGGCTCAAGGGGATTATTCCTAGTAAATCAAGTTAAAATTAACAAATAGAATTATGCTGACATTCTGGTTTTGTTAATACTTTAGAAAAGTGTTTTAAATGGCATTTATAATTGCGAAGGTTCTGTCTTTAACCCCTTTGGTAAATTTATATATTTTATCAGCAAGGTAAGAAGTCATGGTTGTCCTTTTCTAAAGAGAAGTTTGTTTCTTTTTGGAATACATTAAAGCAGTCTAGAAGTCTTGGCCTGACAGGTTGATAAGTCCACTAAAAACAGAAAACCAAGTTAATGCCATGAGGCCTTAACTGAACACGGATCCAACTTGGCATTCAAGCTTTCTGTTTTTACTAGCATTTACATGGACTTCAGGGAGCAGGGAACTTAATTGCTTCAACTTACTTGTTTTGTTCTGAAGTTAAGGTAATGTTTCCACAAACATTAAAAAAAACCAAAAAACCCACCTAACTTCAGTCTCTGGTTCTTGTTATGCCTTTCTCTGCTATATTAGAGGGTTCTCTAACACCTGGTATTTTCTCCCTGTGAAGATAATTATTACATTATGATCAAGTCACCTCTTGACCTTTCTTTCTCATAAGCTAAACAGAGCTTTTAAAGTATTCCTGTAAGGCATTTTTCCAGCCCTCTAAGAACTTTGTGTGGCTTTTTCTGCATCCTGTCCAATTTTTCCACATCCTTTTAAAAATGTGGACACCAGAGCTGTATGCATTATTCTAGTATCTGTCTCACCAGTGCTGAAGACAGAGGTAAAATCACTTCTTTACTCCTACTTACTACTACTCATTGATACAGCCAAGGATCACATTAATACCAGTGATATAGTGGTAAATCGTAGTCCTTTCTGGCAAACATTAAAGAGAATGATTTGTCTTTTTCTTCAGGGAAAGGCTCTTAGCTGATCACATATTTGAGCATTACTCATTTAAATAACTTGCTCTTCGGTCTCTGAACACACACACACACACACACACCAATGTCATGGTTTATTTTCTACTAGCAAATATTTCTTTACCATTGTGGAAAACACATGATTTTCAGGACATGGCCTTTTACTGCCTTTCATTCCAGGCACTCTTGAAACTCAGCAAAGAAGTAATGTTAATTTAAAACAAAACCACAAACATAAAACCCCTCTTTCATATGTAATAAAGGCACTACTTATGTGAAAACCCTACACGCATGCTATGTTCGCTTGCTTGAATGCACCTCCACATTAAAAGAAACCATCAACAAAGTTAAGCAAATGAGATCACTTTTTGTCTTATTGGCTGAGATAGTAAAGAAATACACAGCAAAATCACAAGATTAGACAAGCTTTACCTTATGGTGAAAGTACATTTTGTCCCAGCCTCCTTTTCTCCCTCTTGTCCTCTGTGTACTTGTTTAAAAAAAGGTGACTTTTGCCTCTTTCTTCCATCCACCTAAGAGTGTGATCCAGCCCCAACAAGAGGGCCAATCTGGGGGGGGGGACAACTGCTAATGCTTTCCACTTAGTGGGGACAAGCAGCTATCCTGGGAACAAGCCTCTCTTATTGGTTTGGGGCTGATCTTATGCAATATAAAAGGACTGGGAGAGGACACTGATGACTAGTGCTATGGATGATCAGTGAGAGGGAGCTTGGGCCACCTTGCCACTGTACATCCACATGCCAAAGTCATCCAGGTGGTTGGGATGTCCTTGGGGTTGGAGGCAAACACATTATTTCTGGCCCATTGTTGCTCTTATCACTGTCTGACTGAAAGCACCCCCCTGTATTCACATCCTACACGTTACTGCACAAAAATTACTACAATATGTGCTTTGTGATGTTGTGACATTCTATACCTTGAGGGAGCATCCTGTAACCCCCATATTCCTCATTTTTATATAATCATGATCTTACATATAAAACATGCCTTGTAGGGTATCAGGAGAAAGGTTATGATCTGCCAAAAGTCATTTCTCCATCCATATATGTATGTCATTAATGCATATTAAGTTATCAGAATTGTGTTGTATGGTTGTCTCCCCAACTTGCAGCATGTTTTAGTATCAGCCAGATATTCGCTCCCCAGAGGCAACAGCAAGGAAAGTAACCTTGCCTGGGCGGGGTGCCAAACAACCCATCAACAGCCATTGTCCAGCAAGGGAGCTACAATACAATGACTCACCTGCATGAGGCCACACCAGGGGAATTGCTCAACCTTGCCTGGAGACTCAGCAATGCCCCCAGACATGCCTGGACTTGTGCTCCCCAAGCACATTGGACTGATGATATAAAACAGAACACAGTGGCCACATGCTTGGCCTTTTTCCTTCACTCACCTACACTACAAGCAACAAGGACACTCTGAAAACTCCAACTGAGGGAACTGGCCCAGATTTCAAGGGTGAAATCTGTGTACTATGAACTGCAATATCCAATGGGGTGAGAAAAACTGCTTAATCTAGTTGTTGCCTGGTCTAATAGGGTTGAGAGTTTAGACTGCATGCTTGTATTTTATTTCTGTTGGTAACTAACTGACTTTTTGCCTATCACTTATAATCTATCTTTTGTTGTCAATAAATTTGTTTGACTGTTTATTTTTACCAGTGAGTTTGCATGAAGTGTGTGGTAAATCTGCTCAGGTTTTGCAAAGGCTGGTATATATCCACTTTCCATTGATGAAGTGGTGAACCAATTAATACATTTGCACTGCTCAAGATGAGCAGTGCAAGATGGTATATTCCTGGGGTACAGTGCTGAGAGCTGGGAGGATTTGTCTGATGCCTTTCTCTGGGTGATTCATGAGTGGCTCTGGGAGCATTCGTGCAATCTAGCTGGGTGTGTGACTCCACATGTGGTTGTGCTGAGTGATCACAGCGCCTGGAGGGGTTTGCTGCTTGTCACTAGCAAGGCATTGTGAGAGAGAGCCCAGGCTGGAGACAGTTAAGTGGGCACAGCAGTCCCACAGTCCCATGCTGCACCCCGGGGATCCCGTCACAGAGGTATCATTTGGAAATCTAATAACACGGTGATCATCAGTATTCTTGTGTAGTGTATGTACAAAATGCATATTAAAAGTTATGAACATAAACTGAAATTATGACTGTAATGTGTTTATCAGATAAGTTTAGGGAGGGAGGTAAACCTTTTTCTCAAAGACCAAGGACAAGCTGATGCCTCTAGCCAGGTGTCAAAGTTTAGTGCCAAACATTTAGTGGAAAAACCTCTGAAATTTTGTAAAGCTGCTCCAATTTTGGAAATGTTAAACTAAGAAAGAGCAGAATAAGAACACTTAAATCATTTGCCACCATAATATCAAAAGCACTCTATATTAATTAAGCTTTACAGCATAACCAGTAGGTAAGCAAATGATCTCCACATTAAGGGTTGTAAACCTGAGGCAGAAAGGATCAAACCATTGAAAATGGCCTCTGAAACAGGATACCTTAATATATGGGCGCTCACTCAAATGGAGGGACCTTTTACAAATTTTTGGTCAAAATGACTTTCTCAGGGCCAAACAGCAGGTCTGTGACTGAGGCAGGAACAAAAACAGAGCATGGGGCTCCCAGATGAATGCTTTAACCACCAGAAATTGCTTCATCTTCAACAGCAAGACAAGATTGTGGCTGAATGGGGGTAACACCTGTTTAGGATTGAACTTTTTCTTCTATTTTGCCCTCCATAACAACATGAGCAATCACTGGAAAAGCTGATGTCCTCATAGTCAGTAAGTTATGCTACATCAGTCTGGAAGGGGCTGCTGCTGACTGTTACCATTGTACATGAAATCTTTCTCTTTCTTTCTCTCGATCTCTTTTTCCATGTTCTGAACTACATTATGCTGCATAGGGGACCTCTAAGTAAACCAGTACTGACATATGATAAATGTATAGCTATGACTAGAGCAATAGAAATCAATGAATTACATGAATTCACATGTAGCGAGACAGGCAAGTTGTTCCCACTTGCAGAGTGATAAATGCAATTCAGACTAAACAGCAAAGCATGAGTGCACACTGCTAATGCAAGATCATACCTCCAAAAGAAAAGAAAAATGCTCCTGAAGTGGCTATGTTTGGCTTTGAAACTTGCACAATAATTACTTCTGAAATGTGCAATAAGTTGTATAGTAGAACACATGTACAATGTAAGCCTATGGGTGAGGAAAGCCTTCCCTAGTAAATAAGAAAAATATTAGCATTGCTACTGGAGCTCAGCCATGAAAATTCTTTGTTGTACAGCAAAGTATTAGACCATTTGAGTGATGCTAAAACTGAAATGAAGTTAGGGCCACAAATTAAGGCTATTACTTCTGACTCTGGAAACACAAGGGCAGCCTCAAAATTTCAGAAGGTTAAAAATGCATGTTAAATCATTGCATGTACTGAAAAGGAGTACTTTATGGCAACCATGGAACAAATTCTAGAACAAAGATGGTGAGAATAAGTTGAGGCACCGAGAAGGGACAGGAAAACACAATGTACTAAACTTTATTCCCACCTGGGCACTATGGCTTTGAAATTTGGCCTGTGCACTATCTAATCAGAGACAGTTTGAGAACATATCCTTGTTCGGGTACCCACTGTGGCAAATTGCCGGCACTACTATGATGGGTCCCGCACTTTCTCTTCTTGTGGGGGGGTTTCAGGGTGCCATTTCTTGCCCCTGAACTGGGGTAACAGCTATTCTACTAGTATCGCAGGGAAGGGGAGTGGAGAGGGAGGGACCCGGGCCC
The DNA here is from genome assembly GCA_037349315.1 of Chelydra serpentina. Lineage (NCBI taxonomy): Eukaryota > Metazoa > Chordata > Testudines > Chelydridae > Chelydra > Chelydra serpentina. The sequence continues at coordinate 56,895,248 of JBAIAC010000010.1, forward strand.
GCCCTCTACTCCGGGTCCCAGCCCAGGGGCCCTATGATAGCAGGTGAACCACTTGTACCAGTGATTCTTTCCCCTGGGCTCCTTCCCTCTCCTGACCTTCAGCTTGTGGGGCTTCCTGCCTTCTCTCTGCACAAGCCAGGTGTCCCTTTACCTAGGATCTTGGTCTTCTTAGCCCGCTGCAGCACTTCTCAAAACTCTCCTCTGCTTTCCTTCGAACTGCTCTTTGTTCCACCACCAATCCACTCTGCTTCACTCCTCCAAACTGCTCTCTGCTCCACCACCAAACCACTCTGATTCAGCTCCTCCAAACTGCTCTCTGCTCCACCACCAAACCACTCTGCTCCAGCTCCTACTCTCGCTGATTGAAGCAGGGGGATTTTATCAGGTGACTGGCTTCAGGTGCTCTAATTGGTTTCAGGTGCTTTTAATTAATCTACAGGGAATAAGGCTTCTCCTCATCCTAGATCACTCTCTTGCTGCCTTCTGGCCATGCTGTATCACACCACCCACCAGTCCTGCAAGACTCCTGGGGTGTTCCTAGTTACACTTTCTAAAAAGTCTATCCATTCTAGTGTTAGCTATCCCCATCTGCTCATCAATCTTGCTAACACTTGTTTTAGCTACTTATGATCACTTTGAAAAATTCTAAATGTATGTCTCATTGTATCCCTTTCTGTCTACCCTTCTCATGTCACTTGTGTTCTTGGATTTTAAAATCTCTGAGGCAGGGGACCATGTGTTTGTACAACAGATAGCAAAATGGGGCTCTGGTCCTGATGTAGCATTACGATGGAGTACTCAAATATAAATATAAAGTATTTTGTTTTGGCTTTGTTATTAATTATGGACAATCAGAGAAGCAAGCCAATACTTGCCACAAAGAAAAGGCTTGATCCAAAGCCCATTGTTTCAACTGAAAGACTCCTCTTGACTTTAATGGATTTTGAAGTCCAGTAGTGCTATATCGGTTCATGGCTATGACTCCTAACTGATGCTATTTACCAGTATCTCTCTCTCACACACATCCTTTAGAGAAGAGAGAAAATCTTTGCCGTCACATGGAAATCTTCAGTTTTATCATTAATATAAATAAGATATTCATATGAAACAATTTTATGCCATTTCAACATCTTTCCAAAGTGCAGCATGAGCTTCTCTGTCTTTTAGGAATTGATTTTTTTCACAACCATGAGCAGTTGCAACTTTATTTAAAATTAAGATTTTTCTTTAACCAAGAGAATTGAAGAAGCACATAGCAAACATAGTGCTGACTCAGCAGGTAACACAATGCTATATTAGTTCTATAACATTTGACCAAATAGCTCTAATTTTAAGATGCTGCCAAATAATGTGTCAAGCTACCTTCCCGACTTCCCACACATACCATTATCACTGGGCCCCAGCTGAACAAGTGAGCAGAGTTCAATAAATTCTAGCACAATTGACTATAATACATAGCAGTATCAATATGTCTTAGTGGTGATGAAGCAAATGAATAAGCAAAGGCCCATCTGTTCACCACTGTGGAATCAAAGATCAGAAACACAAGAATAATGAAGATGCTTGGATAACTTTTTAACCTGGTGGCTTGCATGATACATTAATTCTGACAAAAAGCAAATAGGAAGAGTAATCTTGAAATATTGGCGAGAAGAAAAATCAGGATAATCTCTCTGAATTATTGGATAAGAAAATCTAATCAGTGTCTCTTGAGAGATGAAGAAACCAAAATAAAAAAAGGGATACCTCTCTATTGTGAGTGAAAGCTCCCAAATTGATATTCTTATCAAGATATAAACCATAAGTATTGTCCTGTTTTCCAATAGGTAGTTTTAAGACTCATTGTGTCAAGAAGTCAATGTCTCTTATCTCTATGCTTTAAAAAAAAAAGAAAAGAAAACCATAAACCACAGACAAAACACTCTCAATATGCTATTTTCAGACTCTTTTCTTCAATGCACCAATAAAAGGCCAAATTCTCCCCTACACAGGTTATTCTCACATGGGCATAGCATTCCACTGCAATTATTCACCGAGTGTGGGGTTTACCCCTCTATATATGAGGCCTGAGGATCCATGAGAAGACTCTTGTCTCTATACACCTGACACCCTTTGACAATACTGTTCTTACTACAGGATCCATGCTGCCATTCTTATGCCCAGTGGCATAAAGGGGAAACAGTGGAGAAAGCTGTGCAATGATAGCATCAAGCAGTGTGTCACTTAATAGAGAGAGAAACCAACGGGAACGTTCACAGTTTGATTTACCATACAGGATTTTAATATTATCTTGCATCATCTTACAAGAAAGATGCAACTGCACAATAGACCTAAGGAGAGAACGCTGGCAAAGAATATCCATGATGGGCCAAATTCTGAGCTGCTCATTGTAGTCAGTAGTAATTTGCCTGACTGTCTAAGGATTTAGCCAAAAGAGACCTAATAAAACTGATTTTACAACCCCCTCCCTCCCAAACTGAATCCCATAGTGTGATAACTAGAGTTGATAGGAAATTTACAGAGCTATTTTTGTGACAAGTTGTGACATCCTTGTTTTGAAGTGTTCAGAATGGATCAATTTTTAAGGGATTTTGTTAGATAAAAACTTTGAAAATCATAAACCATTTCTAATTTTTAAAGGCAATTTTTTTAACCAAATCACCTTTTCATTCGAAAAATAACCATCAGCTCTAATGATGATGATATATTAAGGAGAAGTGGATTGCTAATATCAGGTCAATTTCTGCCATAAGGCAGAGTCTGGATCAGGGAGTGACAACTTAAAGCTACTAAACAACAGTCCAGTTAAAACCAAACATCCATCGCAAAAGAGAAACAAGTCTAGCTCGTAGATAACCGATGCTGACAGAATGAACCCCCCATTCGAAGGGTCTTCAAACTGTCATAGTGTGGAACACCTCTTAGAAATGCCTGAGTAACTGCATCTCCTCTCTCACATGACAGTGCCAAAGAATTCCACTCCATCCCTGTGGCAACTAGAGTTATTTACATGGCCGATGAGATTAGAAAGGTGTCTATGTAGTTATTTGTAACTGTCCTACTGATGGTGACAGCCCACGAGCAGCTCCTGCTAGCATTTCTCCTCTTTTAACACAGCGGTGCCAATTAAGCTGGTTGATCCTCCTAGTTTCTAGCTGCTTTGACAGACACTCTGGCTCTCCTTTGACAAGCTTAGATGCCTGCAGAAGCAGCTTGAAACAAAGATGTGGAACAGCGCCATGTGACATGCCAGCACCTTATGGACTGCCAGTGGGCCAAAGTTTGAAAACAGTCTCACTATACAGATCAGGGCTCCAGTCTCTGCTGCCCTCTTTTAGATGATACAGCTGGATAAAAAATTGAGAAGTAAACCTGAAATCACACCATTTACTGATTTTGTTACAAACTTAAAACTCGCAGCAGATCTGTTGGAAGGTTGATAAACCCATTTAGGAAACTTGTGTACAGTTTCCAGCGAGTACATACAGAATAAGCCTTTCACTAGGATATTTTTTAACTGTACCTATTTAAAATCTTAAGATACAGTCCCTTCGTCTAAACTAAAAGCTCTTATTCAATCCAGCAGCCTATGTCCCCATACAGTATAACACTGGTTTTCTAATAAAAAAAGAATGTACCTCAACAGTACCTGATCTTAAGTGGTTTTGGCCAAAAATCATGGAGGAGAGACTGCCTAGCTCTGTCAGATTAGTGAAGTGAGGCCTTGTCCAAACACAAGTTGTACCATTTTGACTATATCAGTACAGGCAAAGTGGCAAACCCTCTCCAAACGCAGACACAACTATACCAGTATAAAGATGCTTATACTGGTATCCCTTATTCCTTTATAAGAAGCATTAGCTATATTGGTAAAAAACACCTCTATAACAGTATAACTGAATCTACCTAGGGGTTGTACGGATATGACCAGATCTGTTTAATGCCCCTCCCCCACTTTCTTAACTGACATACCTGTACAAAAACTATGTATGGACCAGCCCTAGAATCTGGAAGATCTCACAAAAGCCATTTGGAGGAATGAATGAGCTGCAAGAATCTAGGGCATAATGAAATGGGGGGGAGGGATAGCTCAGTGGTTTGAGCATTGGCCTGCTAAACCCAGGGTTGTGAGTTCAATCCTTGAGGGGGCCATTTGGGGATCTGGGGCAAAAACTGGGGATTGGTCCTGCTTTGAGCAGGGGATTGGACTAGATGACCTACTAAGGTCCCTTCCAACCCTGAGATTCTATGATTCTATGAAAAGGCTATGTTGAAGGGTGGGTGATAAGGGCTCGTTAGTTCAAGTTTGAAGCTAACTGCTGAGCATTTAAATTTTGCGACATAACTGCGGTAGACCTGCTCCTGTGACTTCCTTCAAAGCAATATTTTACTTACCTGAAATGTTTCCTCCCCCACCTTCTGAAGAGTTTTCTATCTTCATCTGCAGGACCTTTTGAAACATACTTTACCTGGGCGCCAAGCTAACACAAAGTTATCTAGAAAGGCAATGAATTGTCAAGTAGCTAGACAACTATTTGAGAGAAGAAGGATTATCCAGTGGTTAAGACACTTGTCTGTGACTTAGAAGAGATGGATTCAGGTTCCTGCTCTACCAAGATTACCTGTGTGACCATAGTCAAGTCACTTAGTCTCACAGTGACTCCGTTCCTCATAATAGTACTTTCCTACCTCACAAGGGTGTTGTGGGATAAATGTACTAAAGAGTGTGAGGTGCTCAGCTATTACAGGAGGGGGGCATTATGTACTGTAGTTCTATAGCTTCTTCTTTCTAACTTTGGTAGTGAAAGCATTCTGTAGGCCCCAATTTCTCTCAGAAGAGTGTAAAAAAAAGCCCTAAAAAAACGTATCCAATCTTCATGAGACAAAGCCTGACTTTCCTTGTTTGGACCTAATACTCAAAGAGCTGCAGGTTTAGGTCCTTGAAAGTCTTAAGGAGTTTTGTTAGTTAAGTTTTTATTGCAGATTTTACAATAGCCTTGCATAGCAAGGTTTCATCAAGGACACAATCATGTTAATCTTCATAGAGTGATGGAACCGACCAGCTGTTTCTATTTATTAATCTTTACTCACTTCAAAGAGCATTTGAATCCACAGCAAATGATGATGATAAAGAAACTATGCTTGACAGCTTTGTCTCCCTTCAGTGCAATAGATGGTAAATGGTACAATCAGATTTTTTGCATGACAACTTAAAGAGGTCAGTTTTTGTTGACAGACAGCTTTCTGTGTAGCTCAATGTAATTGCAGAAGTGTTGTTTGTCTTCCTGCTGCTTCATTACTATCATTTTCTGGGCAATTTCAATGTCTCTTGCTAGTCTTGGTATCATTTCACAATCTAGAGAGACATTTGGTATTAGCACAGGTATCTGAGGGCTTCTAATGACACCTTTCTGCAGAAAGTCACCCTTGAGCATATACATTCATATGCACCTGGCATGCCATGAAAACTGTAACTCTGCTATAGATGGGCTTCCACATTAAATCCTTAGGGTCAACACCCTGAATGGGCTAACTCCTTGTGTTGCTCTACCACAGACACACATGATACTGGTTAAACTACTTCTTCTCAAATCACCAACTACAAGCTCTTAAACAATAGAAGTACAGTTCTGTAGCAGAACCTCGGTTTTGGGTATCTCCAGTCACTAGTTAGTTGGGAGTTTTGTGGTCTTTGTTTTTTTGAGTCATTTTAAACTGGCCCACGTAAAGACTAATGCAGATAAGCTGTCTCCATCATTTTGGAGGAACCATCATTTTGTTGTATGATAATACCTCTCCTTTCCCCTCCTCAATCCCCTTCTCCTTTGGGACTTTGTAGGTTAAAAACCTCATGAGAGAGAAAAAACAAGGAAGAACTGAACATGGTATAAGGCGATGCAAAACTAAGGCCCCTCTACCTCTGCCTCTTGTGGCCTTCTAGTAGCCCTGTTAGTAGATTTTTTTTTATAGGGTTGGAGTGGAACAGGAATCAACCCTTCTACCTCTTATGGGCTCCTAGCAACCCCATGTCAGTTCTCCCTGATGGGAGTGACTAAAGATATTTATAATTTAAACTATTAGTACTGGAAGAATTGTGTGTTGATGTGACTTACTCACCTCTGATCGTTGCAAGTATAGCTTAATAATTTCAATTGCAATTAAGAGGAAAAAATGAAATTGGAGCAGATAGTTTATTCAAGTTAATTAAACCAGAGAGACAATTCATTTTGTGTCTCTTTTCTGCAACTTGGCAAGCTGTTGAAAAGATTTTTGCTTGGGCCCAATTTCTACCAGTTTATTTGGCTCACAGAAGCAACCATTTTTATTTAAGCATTCAGAGAAACAAGATTCCTGCTTACTTGCACCAAAATATTTGAAATAAAACTGATATCTTTAACCAGAGTGTCATCTGCCTTAGCCATTTCAGATAACATAAAAGCTATTTATTTCCTGTGAGGGACACAAGACTTGTTTAGGGTCCCCTTCCTCATGGAGACTTTTTGTTTTTCTCTCAAGACTCAACTGTGTTTTATTTATAAATAATAAACCATACGCTTTATATTTTTTCAAAGCACTTTACACATTAATCCTCATAATATTATTCTTGGCATTAATTATTGTTATTAGCTATTATTTTAAGCTTAAATGATTCTGCATCAAAATAATCTCAATAGCTTTCCTCCTATCCAAGTACTTACCATTTTAAAACTGGTCTTGGCAAGTCCTAGGCTAGGCACTGAAGAATTTGGGCTTCACCCAAAGCCCTTGGAAGACAATAGACTCCCTTTAGACTCTGTATCAGGTCCTTCAAATGCATCATGCTGCGGCTTTAACATTTGGCAGAATGCTTGCAGAATATTACAAAATCTATTAAATATTGCCTAAATGTGCATGTGCCAATCCATGTACAATCTCATGAAGAAGAGGCGGAGGAGAGCTTTTTCAGGCTTAATTTGCTGATCTGGGTTCTATATGGGTCATAGAAAAAGCTAGATAACTTTGTAAATAATAATATTTCTTTTAAGTGCTGTACAGGCATTAACCAGTTAATGCTCACAGTGCCCACGTTAGGTAGTTGAGTTGTCCCGCCCCCCCAAAAAAGGGAAACGTGTTAGTGAATAACCCTTACAATTATTTTTTGTAGACATTTTAGATTTTAGAAATCTTTAATCGGGTCTATTATGTATATAAGTGATGTGCAGAAATAGGAAGTGACTTACCCTAGGCCACAGAGTAAGTCAGTGGAAGAGCCTTGATTAGGATGCAGGACTTCCTAACCCTCAACTCTGTTCCTCCCTATCATGCTAACTTGCCATGTGACAAAGTAAGCTAAGGTGGTACTTTATTCATACAGAGCAAATACTGCAGAGGTAAGCTTTTTTCTGGCAGCAAAGAGATGAACAGTGAGAGTAAAGCTGTTTGCCATGATCAATATTCTTCCCATTGTGCAGGATACCTGAGTCACTAATGCTCATCCACTCAAGGGGACGTACCAACATTGGTTTTTGAAAGGGTTGTTGCTGGAAAGAGAAGGGCTGGCGAAAGCATGCATCTGCGTGTTCTAGTATCCCCTTTACATGATTTACCACCTTTAAAAGGAATAGTGGACAATAGGAATGAATCCATAAAGGAAAACAATGGCAAGAAATATTACAGAATCAGTTAAAAATCTACCTGAACAAAGTGATGATTAGAATGTAAAAGTGCTAGGCTTGCAAATCAAATCACAAATAAATGGAAAGTTAAGTCCAGTATTAACGGCTTTTAAGATGCCTGCATTTAGTGCGGGTTTCATCCTTTTTTTTTTTTAAACCCAGTCTTATAGACATTTTAATCTCTTCAAATCTGGGATGCTCTCCAGCTGTCTGTAGCACATAGAGATCATTTAATACACCTCTGCTTTCAAATATTGCTTTCTCTAAATCAAGCCTCTGGTACTTCAAGTTTAGTACTTCATTACATTGTTGAAGGCAGATATTTTGAACTTACGTTTCTATATAACAAATAAATCTACATCTTGGGTAAAGCCCTACATAGTGCTTTTTGGAATAGGTTATGTTTAAGAGTCACCTTTATTACCTTTTACCATTTCTTTCCTGAGAGGAAAAATTCCTATCCATGGAAAAACTCCTATTGACTTCAGAGGTGCAGGATTGGGACTCTCAAGTGCAGAAGGGTCATGCTGCTTTATAGATTTTCATATTTTAAGTTCCTTATTCATCAGCTATCCAGAGTGGATAATCTATGGTACACGTGACCATCAGGCATTGCAATGTGTTACGTAAGAGTCAGCAAACTAATTATTTGAATAGTCTTAGATTTTAAGGACAGAAGGGAACCATTATGGTGGAATCTGACATCCTGCCTGACATAGGCCAAAGAACCTTGCCCAATAACTTTTGTCCATAACTTCTGTTTGAGCTATAGTGTATTTTTTAGAATATTGAGGAGATGGAGAATCCGTCATGTCGCTAGGTACACTGTTTGAATGGTTAATTACTCTCACTGTTAAAAATGTGCATCTTGTTTCTTGTCTGAATTTGTGTAGCTTCAACTTCCAACTACTGGATCTTCTCATGCTTTTTTCTTCTAGAGACATTAGACATCTACCATCAGAAATCTTTTCCCCACATAAGTAACTGTAGATTTTGTTCAAGTCAACTCTTAACCTTTTCTTTGAAAAATAGATTGATCTTCCTTAGTACCATTATAATGCACACTTTCCAGACCTCAAATCATTCTTCTAGCTCTTTTCTGAAACGTTTCCAATTTGTCAGCATCACGTTTTGAAGTGTAGACAGCTGAACTGGATACAATATTCCAGTATTGGTCTTACAAATGCATATACAGAGGTAATTCCACCTCCCTACTATTCCCCTGCTCATATGTTCAAGGAATTGCTTTCATCTTCTTAGCTACAGCACTGCACAGTGAGCTCATGTTCAGCTGTTTATCTACCATGTGTTGGGATTCACTTTGTGATATTTTCCACTTGACTTATCCAGAACACCTTGTCCAGTTCTGGGAGAACACTTTATCCAGTTCTCTGGGATCCAAATAACTCAGTTTGACTCCTGATTTCATCACTCAGGTTCCTTTATTTGGCATACAGCAAAGCTATGCTGTGTTGATCAGACTCAAACTTAGGTGGTGGGTATACCATACATCCAAAGTTACATAGCAAAACTTTACTTTATATATTTTTAACAACACTGATAATACATACATTCTTAACCATACATTGCATCATATGCTTAATGATTGGCTTAGATACTTTTCAGGAGCCAATCTCTGTACAGCATACTCTGTCCATGCAGAACCTGATGTTTACATTCCAGATATATTTTGTCCACTGGCCCTAGTACTAGGTATTCTTGCTTATCTTAGCTAGCACACACATCCTGACTCCACTTACAACTTAACCTTCCATTCACCTTCCCTATCACACCCACTAAGAAATAAGTTACTTATGTCAGACCAGGACTATATCATGCCCCTACATCTTTTTCAAAGTCAATGCTTTCCAGGAGACAGTGCCCCATCTTATAAATGACCTACATGAAATACCTCATTCTTTGTTCCTAGATGTATGACTTTGCCATTTGCTGAATTAAAACAGATATTTAAATGAATCCACCGTACCAAGAGATTCCGGCTGGCCTGTGTTACTGACTTATCCCCATCATTATTTACCATTCCACCAATGTTTGTGTTATATGCAAATTTTACCCCTAATTATATTATATTTTCTTACAGATTATTTGAATTGCAAAATCAAGTGAGCATGTCGAGTTGACATCTAAGTATAATCTTGATTGCCTAGTCTAAGAATTCTGTGACTTTTGTTGTTCCCAGAAATGGGTGATTGAGGTTTGAAATGGAACATTATTTATGATAAAGTGCTATCGGTATGTGTGGTGACTTAGAAGGAAATAGAGACAAGCTCCTCCTTCTTGGAGCTTGGGGTCCGAATTAAAAAAAAAAGACAAATGGACAAAAAAATGGTTCACAGGGTTAGATTAGTGATGAGTAAGAAAACATCAGTAAGATGTCAAAAGAACTCAAATATGAAACTACAGAACTATTAACTGTGGTATGTACCCTATTGTTTAAATCAGTCTCTGTTCCAGATGACTGAAGTATATCTAATGTAACAACAATTTTTGAAAAGGGCTCCAGAGGCAATTCAGGCAATTACAGGCCATTAAGCCTAGCTTCAGTACAAGGCAAATTAGTTGAAACTATAGAAAAAAACAAAATGATCAGACACATATATAAACATGGTCCATTGGAGAAGTATCAACACAATGTTTGTAAAGGGAAATCATGCCTCAATAATCTATTAGAATTCTTTGGGGGAGTCAACAAGCATGAAGATAAGGGTGATCCAGCTGATATAGTATACCTGGATGTTCAGAAAGCCTTTGACAAGGTCCCTCACCTTAAGCAAACTAAGCAGTCATGGGCTAGATCAGAGGGAAGGTCCTCTCATGAATAAGTAACTGACTAAAGGGTAGGAATAAATAGTCTAGTTTTCACAAAGAAAAGAGGTAAATAGCAGGATCCCCCAAGAATCTGTACTAACATCTGTGCTGTTCAACATCCTCATAAATGATCTGGAAAAGGAAGTGGACAGGGGGGCTGGGAAAAACTTGCAGGCGATGCAAAATTACTCAAGATAGTTAAGTCCAAAGTTGACTGCAAAGGGTTACAAAGAGATCTCACAAAATTGGGTGACTGGGCAACAAAATGGCAAAATGAAATTCAATGTTGATAAGTACAATGTAATGCACATTGGGGAAAAAAATCCCAACTATGCGTACAAAATGATATGATCTAATTTAACTGTTATTACTTAAGAAACAGATCTTAGACTTATGATAGTTCTCTGAAAACATCCACTCAATGTGCAGCAGCAGTCAAAAAAGATAATTTTAGGAGCGATTAGGAAAGGGATAGATAATAAGACAGAAAATATCATCAAGCCACTATCTAATTCTATGGTATGCCTACATATTGTGTGCAGTTGTTTGCCCTACCTCAAAAAACTATGTATATTAGAATTGGAAAAGGTGCAGAGAAGGGCAACAAATTTTATCAGGGGTATGGAAAAGTTACATGCAAGAAGAGATTAAGAAGACAGACTGTTCAGCTTAGAAAAGAGGGGATATGATAGGCGTCTATAAAATCATGAATTATATGGATAAAGTGAATAGGGAAGTGTAATTGACCCCCTTACTTAACACAAGAACTAGGGGTCACCTGAGTAAATTAATAAGCATCAGGTTTAAAACAAACAAAAGCAAGTGTTTCTTCACACAACGCACAGTCAACTCGTGGATTTCGTTGCCAGTGATGTTGGCCAAAAGTGTTCAAAAAAGTACTAGATAAGTTCATGGAGGAGAGGTCCATCAATGGCTATTAGGCAAGATGGTCAGGGACACAACCCTATGCTCCAGGTGTGCTTAAAACTCCAACTGCCAGAAGCTGGGTCTGGAGGATGAGGGATGGATCATTCGAAACTGCCCTGCTCTGTTCATTCCCTCTGAAGTATCTTGCACTGGCCATTGTCAGCATAATGATACTGGGTTAGATGGACCATTGGTCTGACCCACTCTGGCCATTCTGATGTTCTTATATAAATGCAACAAGAAGGCTAGAACCGGTCTCGGGGGAGAAGTTTGTTATTCCCACATTTGTACATGAAGAGGATCCTGAGCTGCAGAAAAGGGGGAGTTCTGTGCAGGAGGCACACTGTGGAAACCTACCCATGTGGGCTCTGTGGATGGGGAGAACGGAGCCTGCAATCTGCACTACTGAACCTCCCTTTTATGAATATCCTGAAGCAACCACAGCTGTGGGAAAGCCAGGACATGCAGTTCCTGCAGGACAATGTGCTTTCCAGGGACCAGTAAGAGGCTGAAGGCTGCACAGTACAATATAAGTGAGGAGCGTCTGAGTGGACAACCTTGCCTCATAGAGGAGATTGGAATCCTTAGTACCTTATTTAGTGATGCCTGTGCTAGAGCATTTTACAGCAGACAGAGAAGGAGGAGAAATTCCCTCAGTCTTTCCAAATGGCTCGAGAGAAGGGCAAAGGAATGTCTACAAGAATATTTTACAATCTATATAAAGGGGAATTAAAACAAGCTGGAAAAAAGTATAACATTTAACTGAGAAAGGACAAGATAGATACACTATCAATAGGTGCAGACACACAGAGGTGCAGCAGATAGATAACTTCACAGTCAGTAGCAAATAGATATCTAAAACCAAAGAATAGATTTGCAGCTTTGTTTTTCACTAGCAATAACATTAATTGTTTCAGTGGTGATGGAGAGAGAAACAACATAGCAAGTCTGACACTGCTAGCGGGGTGGATAGAGGAAGGGTAAAAAAGTGGAGGGAGGGATTTATCTTCCAGACAGTGGGTGCAGAAGATGTACTTTTTTTTTTTTTTTACTAATGCAAATGTCTCCTTCCATGGCTTCAGCCACCACCTCTTCAGAAATGAGGCTGCTTTTATGGCTTTGAATGATAGGGCTGATATCACTGATTTTCCCCTGCATTTTCTTAGCTTGGCTTCTGGCACCTCTATGGTGCCTTTCTTCTGTTACTGTTAGGTGTGGTGTGTAAACATTTCTGCTGCTTGCCCCTGTGTCCTCCGGGCTTTTTCCAAAGGTTCTCAAGCAATACAAAAAAATTCTGCAACTTTCCTGGTACTCTCTGGGCACATTCTTTCTGCCTTTCCATAGCCTTCCAATGCTTGGCAATTATATTCTGCCTACTGAAAATTCCCCTTGCTGGCTCAATAGGAGATGTCATTCTTAATTTTCTTAATAATAGCCAGTGTATGGTGCTGCCCAATGGCTGCTGTGTTCCACCCTGGTGGTAATTCAATAGTGGATGAACAATTCTGTAATCTGTAAGGTATGTTGGGATCCTTTGGGATGGAAGGTGATACAATAATCATTACTAGTGGTTATATTGCTCCTTCTGCAGCTCCCTTAAGTATTAGACAAGAATTAGAGGATTATTTGGACATGTATGTTGCTCCTCTTTGCTGCTTCTCCACTTCATCTTATGATCTCCACTATTACTACCAATACTATCCCACAGGGTCCTTCCATTGCACTCCAGTCTGTAGCTCTTTATTTCTGACTCTCTGTTGCTTCCCAGTCATCCAGTGCTTCTTTATGGAACTCTAAACCGGTGATTAGAGTAGCTGGTTCCCTTTCTCTGTCAAACAGCTGGCCTGTCATTGCTGAACTTTGCTTGACACAGAACAAGTTGGCCTCATACAACATGCTGGCAACACATGATGTGTGAAGTGCTAAGCTAGATGGCTGAAGACAGAAAAAAGTGTTGAAATAACATTAATTCCACTCTGATGCTCTCTTGCTTCTATGCTTTGTATTTGAAGTGTTAAAATAATAGGATTTATCGGGGTTAATTAACAATCTGTTTCTCTCTGTGTGTGTTTATCTAAGAAAATTAATATTAAATAAAAGAAGGATGAGAAATATTGAGTAAGGGACTAATTCTACCATTACATGGTTCTGCTCAGCAAACTGTGAGCATGATTCCCCATTGCCTTTTATGATGGCCACCATCCAGGGCCGGTGCTTCCACTAGGTGACCCTAGGCGGTTGCCTAGGGTGGCAGGATTTGTGGGGTGGCATTTCGCCGCCCTGAGCGGCATTTTGGCGGCGAGAGGAGGCACTTCAGAGGAGGAGCTGCCACCGAAGCGCCGCCCGTTACTGCGGAGGAGCGCTGCTGCCTAGGGCGGCAAAAACCCTGGCGCAGCAACTGCCACCATCTTGGCCAACACACGAGGGGCCTCTAGATATGAAAGCAGCCAGGCATTCAAGTGGGCAGTTGGAACAGCCCTATATACTTGGACTGGGTACAGAGAGGAACATGTAATATACATTGACAGGTGAGTTGTACTTACACCACTGCAAAAGTGGGTGTAGAATGCTACCAAGGCAGAATGGTTGTGGAAACCACTCTGCAAACTATGGAGGGAAAGGGTGAACTGGGATCCATGCATATTTTTAACCACTTTCCCCTGAGATAAATTGAGGACAGATGATGTGAAACCACTTATTAAACACAATACCGTACTAATACACAAGTGACTAGACCTATAACTATCTGTAGTAGAGCATGAGTCTTAGTATGTGATGCATACCCTTATAATGAAGATGTTTCAAATAAAGATAAAATATGCTCCACTCTTTGGTGCCGCTTGTAATGGTGCACTTCACTGCTGACCATATGATTAGTTGCTGAGTGAATCTGAGTTTCCCAGGCTCAAGGAGTGACATAAACCAGAATGGGGAAAAATTAAGGCATAGAGCTGACCTTGCTCCTTACCAATTTATATACATAAGGTGAAAATTTATCAAATAACTTTGAAAGGTCAAGTAACATCTACTGTACAAAAAGACCATGCTTTTACAAAATCTTTTTACTGCATCCACATCGTTGTAAAACTATTTGACACAGGCTTTTGATAAACTCCAGTCCACTGATGTATCTAATGCAAATTAATCTGAGGGAAAGTAGGTTACTGAGATCCAAAGAAAATGTTAAATAATACATAACTGACTTTTTTCAATCTCCGAGCTGAAAATGCTTTTAGACAAAATTCAAACAACGTAAGTCTAATTCACCTATGAAGTACTTGGTCATCTGAATTACAGATTCAATCTCCATCAACTGAATTATATTCTACTGTTACAATATATTAAGGAAGGGTAGTCAGGATAGGTGGACTCTCCTTGTTTAATGGACTGAGAGGATAATTAACTAAGATTGCTACCAGCTTGCTCCTGGGAGGCAGTTAGAACTTGTAGGGAGCACTCGATACCTCACTCCTACTGCTTCAATGGGAGATAAGGGTGCTTATCTACTCACAACGGCACTTACCCCATTGCAGTATTACTCCCGAGGCTCTGATCCATAACTGATCATGTGCAGGCAGCATCTCATTGAAGTTAATGTGGCTGCATGCAGGCATGGGGCTATGTGCAGGCAAGTGCAGGATTGGGGCCCAAATGAGACAGCATACACTGTTCCCAGTGCTAATGATACCCAATGGGCAATATGTACAGTAATATTTATTCACTGTTGCCTTCTAACAGTTCTAGAACAGTTAGTAACTATGTTGATAGGCGGCTAGTGGACAGAGAGCTAGACTTGGCCTCAGGGGACCTGGGTTCTGTTCCTGGCTCTGCTGGGTGATCTTGGGCAAGCCACTGCCCTTCTAGGCCTCAGTTTACCTATGTATAAAATGGGGATAATGATACTGAGCTCCTTTGTAAGGTGCTTAGAAATCTACTGACAAAGTGTATCTTATTTGTGTGTGTGTATATAAATATATATACATACACATAATTTTCTATATCAAAATCAATTCTGGAGTAGCATTCATAAGTACATCCATAAAACATCCATTTACACACCTTACTGAATTACACAATCACAGTAACAGTGTTGTGAGAGAGTAGACAATAGTTTGGTGTTTCCATCCTTTAAGGGGGGGAAATGCTTGTGGTGTTTTTCTTTCTAAGCCCCTCTCCCCCACAACATGCTGTAAAAACTTCATGGCCCACCTGTGCCACAATAACTGGTTTTCTGCATATAAAAGCCCAAACCGGTGTTCGAGGTAGCAAGCAGGGCAATTGCCTGGTGCCCCGTGCTATGAGGCCCCCATGAAGCTACATTGCTCAGGCTTCAGCTTCAGCCCCAGGTCATGGGGCTCAGGGACCTGGGCTTCAGCCCCAGGCGGTGGGGCTTTGGCTTTCTGTCCTGGGCCCCAGTGAGTCTAATGCTGGCCCTGCTTGGCCCTGAAACCTACTTGAGGGCCTCTAATAGGGTGACCAGATGCGAGGACCCAAACATCGGGACTTGTCCGAGGGGGAGGGGGTACCCCTCCCGCCGGACTTGTTGAGTTAACCCCCCCCCCTACCCCCCCCGCAAAAACGGAAGAACTGAAGAAGCCCAGAAATTGGCACAAATGGCGTCCCAACCATGCATCGGTCGGGACGCGGGACAAAAGAAGACGGTCCCGATTTTATCGGGATGTCTGGTCACCCTAGCCCCTAGGAGGCCCCAGACCCCTGGTTGAGAACCACTGGTGTAGCTCGCCTTTTTGCCTTTATGTTTAGGTCAGTCAAAGATAGAAGGTTTAACATCATGTAAGGTTAAGGAGGGGTTAAAGTTCTAGATTAGGGATTGGCAACCTTTGGCATGCTGCCCGTCAGGAGAAATCTGCCGGCAGGCTGGGACGGTTTGTTTACCTGCAGCGTCCGCAGGTTCGGCTAATCGTAGCTTCCACTGGCTGCGGTTCACCATTCCAGGAAAATGGGGGCTGCAGGAAGCGGCCGCCAGCACATCCCTTGGCCCATGCCGCTTTCCGCAGCCCCCATTGGCCTGGAGCGGCGAACTGCGGCCAGTGGAAGCTGCGATTGGCTGAACCTGCAGAGGCTGCAGGTAAACAAACTGTTCCAGCCTGCCAGCAATTTTCCTCCAAAGGTTGCTGATCCCTGCCCTAGATCATGCCCTAGATCATGAGAGAGAACACATACATTTTAGCATTGGCTGTTGGATGCACAGAATAACACCAAATTAAACCACAAACCACAACATGTCCAAAATATCGATCCATTTTGTTCTAATAAGTAGCCTAATACTAATAAGTAGCCTATCAAATTGTGGGCTATGAAGTTCATGTGTGACACCCTGGTCAGCATGTGTTACATGTTCCCCCTCTGTGCTTGAGCCATAGAGGGCATGAATCTGTTACAGCCTCCAGCTCATGCTTTTCACTCTGGATGCCTGCAGTTCAATCCCTGAACTGAAGAGGAAGTTCTTATATTCAGCAGATAACTTCATCTCAACTTGAAGCTTCCAGAAATCTTACTGTGTTACGTATTTGTATTGGGGTAACACCTAGAAGCTCGCAGCCATGGACCAGGACCCCATTGCGCTAGACACTATACATGGGCCCAATCCTGCCAGGTGCTGATTGCAACCTCAACCCCCACTGATCTTAGTGGAGCTGAGGCTGATCAGCACCTTACTGAAATGGGCTCTATGTGATGTGGATACTGAAGTAATAGTGAAAAGGGGAAACTTTTATTTTATTAATTTTGTATCTTTCTTTCTGATGGCTTCATCTTTTTCTATTTTTTCTCTCTCCATTGTCATCCGACCTCTTAACGGAAAGAAAAGTGACAAATACGGTCCCCGCCCAATCAGATCAGACCTTCCTCTTTATTATTTATCCAGTCATCTGTAAGTTGATGTTCATGGCATATATAGCCAGAGGCAAATGTTGTTATTGTTCTTTTAGCCATGCAAGTACAGCATGTCAAATGAATGTGAGCCCTTATTTATCTCCTCTAGAGAAAATTAAGCGGTGTGCTTCTATCATGTATAATGATCTTCCTGATGGCTTGGCATTTGCATATAGAGTGAAGCCTTATGTGGCTTCCATTCCCTGCTCTTTCTCCCTGCCGGTTCTGAGAGATTGCGGAATATCTGGTAGCTGGGGAAATGAAGAACTGTCTCTTTACGTTGTGAATCTCTACCTTGGGAATGACTCTCTTGGTGTGTGAAGGGAGAATAATTTGAAGGTTAGAGCTCAGGACTGGGAGTCATGAGTTCCGAGTTTTATCTGTGGCACTGTCACTGTGTGAAGGAACAAACTTTGAGCCTCAGTTTCCACTTTTGTGAAATAGGGATAACCCTATTTATCTACCTAATTGTATAATGATCTTTAATTCACCACAAACTTCCTGGTCGCTTGGTCCAGATGCTTGGACGGGTATAATCATTTGGACTCCCAACTAGGAGCTCAAGTGACAGCTGGACAACTAGGTGATTTCAAACTAGGTGTTATTAGCTCATGCTCCAGTTATCTGAGTACTCAGTGGCTAGAATATTCCAAGAGGATGGGGAGGCAGGGGAGTGGTGTAGCCTGGGAGATGGGTACCCATAGAAGTGCCAAGAGCCAGTGATGTTAAGAAACAAGGACAACAGCATTGTCCAGAAGAGCGTAGTATCTCATCATTGTAAGGTTCTGAACATCCCAGATGTGAGGCATCCTTCTGAGATGTGAGTACCTGGACAGCTGGTACAGAGCCCAGTATGGAGAGTATATTCTCAAAGAATCATCATTGCCCCACATTCTGCTTTGAAAATTCCCCTTGTTTCCTGAGGAACAAAGTATCTGTCTTCATAGTGGAGACAATTTCAAATCAATTACAAAACTACCGTTCAGTTCACATTTTCAGTACTCTACCCACAACCTGGAGAAGTAGTGTCTTCTCCACATGGGTTGTTAGAATGGCCGAGGAACGGTTAATGATGTTACAGGAGCAGAATTAAAGTTGTTGGGTGATCTTTACTGTGTATCTACATACTCCTAAATATTATGGGTTGTTTTTTAAAGTGGAACCTTAACTTAGAATTGTCAGGATTTCTAACCTTTATTTTTAAGAAAACTAGACTGTTTTGGCTGAAGAAAGCAATTTAAAATAATTTCTTAATTCCAAGTTCATTAAGCTGTTGGTTTTTTTTACAGGGCGTACTACAGACAACCTGCTTTTTCTGAAGACTGCCTGGTGCAGTCATTCTGATATTCATAACAGTTAGAATTATGTTTAAATTTAAACTACCCATGAACTGTGCCATCTTGTGCTGTGATGCCATCAGAGCGCAAAAGCTAAGTACAGTTGAGCTGGGCCAGTCTTTTGACAAAGGCCTTCCACAGAGCATGTGAGAGCATCAAGAAGTGAGGGTGGTGATTCAGAAGGTGGCAATTTGTCCTGAACCAGTACTCCAGCATGGTGTCCTGGGGCCAGGGGTGGCTCTATGTTTTGTGCCGCCCCAAGCACGGCAGTCAGGCAGCCTTCGGCGGCGTTTCTGCGGGAAGTCCGCCGGTCCCGTGGATTCAGCGGCGTTTCTGCGGGAGGTCCGCCGGTCCCGCGGATTCAGCGATGTTCCTGCGGGTGCTCCACCGGTCCCGCGCTGTTGGCGTTCCCACCACCAAATTGCTCCCGAACCCGTGGGACCAGCGGACCTCCCGCAGAAACGCTGCTGAAGGCTGCCTGACTGTCGCCCTCGCAGCTACCGGCCGGCCACCCCCATGTGGCTTGCCGCCCCAGGCACGCACTTGCTGTGCTGGTGCCTGGAGCCCGCCCTGCCTGGGGCACTTGTGCTACTGGCAGGGCCGGTGCAAGGAAGTTTCGCGCCCTAGGCGAAACTTTCTTACACCAGCCCTGCGCGCCCTCCCCATGGCAGCCAGCTAATGCGGCCCCGCCCGTGGCAGGCTGCTCCCCCCCCCGCCCCGTGGTGGCTAGCCCCCCGCCTGCGAGCCGTGGCAGCCTCCCCCCCGCCCGCGGCGAGCTGTCTCCTGGCTCCACGCTTAGCCAAGCGTGGAGCCGGGACGCAGGAGGCAGCCGCAGCGAGCCGCCCCCTGCCTCCACGCTCAGCCGCTTAGCGGGGAGGGAGCCGTGGCGAGCCGCCCCCTGAGTCAGGAGGCAGGACACAGGAGGCAGCTGTGGCGAGTCATAGAATCATAGAATCATAGAATCTCAGGGTTGGAAGGGACCTCAGGAGGTCATCTAGTTCAACCCCCTGCTCAAAGCAGGACCAATCCCCAACTAGATCATCCCAGCCAGGGCTTTGTCAAGCCTGACCTTAAAAACCTCTAAGGATGGAGATTCCACCACCTCCCTAGGTAACCCATTCCAGTTCTTCACCACCCTACTAGTGAAAAGGTTTTTCCTAATATCCAACCTAAACCTCCCCCTCTGCAACTTGAGACCATTACTCCTTGTTCTGTCATCTTCTACCACTGAGAACAGTCTAGATACATCCTCTTTGGAACCCCCTTTCAGGTAGTTGAAAGCAGCTATCAAATCCCCCGTCATTCTTCTCTTCTGCAGGCTAAACAATCCCAGTTCCCTCAGCCTCTCCTCATAAGTCATGTGCTCCAGTCCCCTAATCATTTTTGTTGCCCTCTGCTGGACTCTTTCCAATTTATCCACATCCTTCTTGTAGTGTGGGGCCCAAAACTGGACACAGTACTCCAAATGAGGCCTCACCAGTGCCGAATAGAGGGGAATGATCACGTCCCTCGATCTGCTGGAAATGCCGCTACTTATACAACCCAAAATGCCATTAGCCTTCTTGGCAACAAGGGCACACTGTTGACTCATATTCAGCTTTTTGTCCACTGTAACCCCTAGGTCCTTTTCTGCAGAACTGCTGCCCAGCCATTCGGTCCCTAGTCTGTAGCAGTGCATGGGATTCTTCCGTCCTAAGTGCAGGACTCTGCACTTGTCTTTGTTGAACCTCATCAGATTTCTTTTGGCCCAATCCTCTAATTTGTCTAGGTCCCTCTGTATCCTATCCCTACCCTCCAGCGTATCAACCACTCCTCCCAGTTAAGTGTCATCTGCAAACTTGCTAAGGGTGCAGTCCACACCATCCTCCAGATCGTTAATGAAGATATTAAACAAAACTGGCCCCAGCACCGACCCTTGGGGGCACTCCACTTGATACCGGCTGCCAACTAGACATGGAATCATTGATCACTACCTGTTGAGCCCGACCATCTAGCCAGTTTTCTATCCACCTTACCGTCCATTCATCCAGCCCATACTTCTTTAACTTGCTGGCAAGAATACTGTGGGAGACTATATCAAAAGCTTTGCTAAAGTCAAGAAATAGCACATCCACTGCTTTCCCCTCATCCACAGAGCCGGTTATCTCATCATAGAAGACAATTAGGTTAGTCAGGGATGACTTGCCCTTGGTGAATCCATGCTGACTGTTCCTGATCACTTTCCCCTCCTTTAAGTGGTTCAGAATGGATTCCTTGAGGAATCCTGTTCCATGATTTTTCCAGGGACTGAGGTGAGACTGACTGGCCTGTAGTTCCCCGGATCTTCCTTCTTCCCTTTTTTAAAGATGGGCACTACATTAGCTTTTTTCCAGTCATCCGGGACCTCCCCCGATTGCCATGATTTTTCAAAGATAATGGCCAATGGCTCTGCAATCTCATCGGCCAACTCCTTTAGCACCCTCGGATGCAGTGCATCCGGCCCCATGGACTTGTGCTCGTCCAGCTTTTCTAAATAGTCCCGAACTATTTCTTTCTCCACAGAGGGCTGGTCACCTCCTCCCCATACCGTGCTGCAGAGTGCAGCTGTCTGGGAGCTGACCTTGTCTGTGAAGACAGAGGCAAAAAAAGCATTGAGTACACTAGCTTTCTCCACATCCTCTATCACTAGGTTCCCTCCCTCATTCAGCAAGCGGCCCACACTTTCCTTGACTTTCTTCTTGTTGCTAACATACCTGAAGAAACCCTTCTTGTTACTCCTAACATCTCCGGCTAGCTGCAACTCCAAGTGTGATTTGGCCTTCCTAATTTCACTCCTGCGTGCCTGAGCAATACTCCTCCCTGGTCATTTGTCCAATCTTCCACTTCTTTTAAGATGCTTTTTTGTGTTTAAGACGAGCAAGGATTTCACTGTTAAGCGAAGCTGGTCGCCTGCCATATTTGCTTTTCTTCCTACACATCGGGATGGTTTGTTCCTGCAACCTCAATAAGGATTCTTTAAAATACAGCCAGCTTTCCTCGACTCCTTTCCCCCTCATGTTATTCTCCCAGGGGACCTTGCCCATCAGTTCCCTGAGGGAGTCGAAGTCTGCTTTTCTGAAGTCCAGGGTCTCTGTTCTACTGCTCTGCTTTCTTCCTTGTGTCAGGATCCTGAACTCGACCATCTCATGGTCACTGCCTCCCAGGTTCCCATTCACTATTGCTTCCTCTACTATTTCTTCCCTGTTTGTGAGCAGCAGGTCAAGAAGAGCTTTTCCCCTAGTTGGTTCCTCCAGCACTTGCACCAGGAAATTGTCCCCTACACTTTCCAAAAACTTCCTGGATTGTCTGTGCACCGCTGTATTGCAGTCCCAGCAGATATCGGGGTGATTAAAGTCACCCATGAGAACCAGGGCCTGTGATCTAGCAACTTCTGTTAGTTGCTGGAAGAAAGCCTCGTCCACCTCATCCCCCTGGTCTGGTGGTCTGTAGCAGACTCCCACCACAACATTACCCTTGTTGCTCCCACTTCTAAATTTAATCCAGAGACTCTCAGGTTTTTCTGCAGTTTCATACTGGAGCTCTGAGCAGTCATACTGCTCTCTTACATACAACGCAAGTCCCCCACCTTTTCTGCCCTGCCTAGCCTTCCTGAACAGTTTATATCCATCCATGACAGTACTCCAATCATATGAGTTATCCTACCAAGTCTCTGTTATTCCAATTACATCATAATTCCTTGACTGTGCCAGGACTTCCAGTTCTCCCTGCTTGTTCCCCAGGCTTCTTGCATTTGTGTATAGGCATTTAAGATAACTCACTGATCGTCCTGCTGCCCCAGTATGGGGCAGGAGCCCTCCCCTCTTGCACTCACCTACTTGTGCTTCCTCCCGATATCCCACTTCCCCACTTACCTCGGGGCTTTGGTCTCCTTCCCCCGGTGAACCTAGTTTAAAGCCCTCCTCACTAGGTTAGCCAGCCTGCTTCCAAAGATGCTCTTCCCTCTCTTCGTCAGGTGGAGCCCGTCTCTGCCTAGCACTCCTTCTTCTTGGAACACCATCCCATGGTCAAAGAATCCAAACCCTTCTCTCCGACACCATCTGCGTAGCCAATCGTTGACTTCCACGATTCGATGGTCTCTACCCTGGCCTTTTCCTGCCACAGGGAGGATGGATGAGAACACCACTTGTGCCTCAAACTCCTTTATCCTTCTTCCCAGTCACCCCTTGCCTCCAGCTCCACGCTCAGCAGCTGAGCGTGGAGCCGGGAGGCAGAAGGCAGCCACCCGCCCCCCAAATCCTGGCACCCTAGGTGACCGCCTATAGTCGCCTAGTGCAAGTGCTGGCCCTGGCTACTGGGGTGGCTGCTGTTTGGAAGACACTCACAGAGTCACTGTTCACCTTCACTAAAAATCCCATTTGACTTTTTTTTGTAAGAGGAGGAATGTTAACTTCATTGTCTTGGTTAAATTTCACCTGTGATAATTGCATTCTGCATCCCTAAATACCACCTACAGTTTCAGCTGGTCTTCTTCTTCACTTCCTGTTCTCCAATGTTGTGTGGTGTGGCTATGGTCTGCCCCTGCATTCCACCTTAAAAGTGGGTGCACTTCTGGGATGAGTTAAGTTTGCTTATATATCTTTTACTATTTTACTTCAGAGAATCATTGTGAGCCTGCCTTAACACTTAGAAAAGAGACAAGGTGGGTGAGGTAATATCTTTTCTTGGACCAACCTCTGTTGTTGGTGAGAGAGACAAGCTTTCGAGCTTACACAGAGCTCTTCTTCAGGTTTGGGAAACGTACTCAGAGGGTATGTCTACACTGCAATTAGACACCCATAGCTGGCCCATGCCAGGTGAGTCGGGCTAAGGGGCTGTTTAATTGCAGTGTAGACATTTGGGCATGGGCTGTAGCCCGAGCTCTGAGACTCTCCCACCTCAAGGGGTCCCAGATCCTGGGCTCCAGCCCAAGCCTGAACATCTACACCACAATTAAACACCCCATTAGGCCAAGCATGACATGTCCAAACTGTCTTCATTCCATATAACCTGCCTCAGAAAAATCCTCCATATCTTTTGGCCCAGAATAATCTCAAACCAAGACCTATTGACCCAGTCTAGCCAAGAGGGTATGAGCACCATCTTACCAGGAGGTGCTGGAGATGGATTGGCCATGCACTTCGGATGGAAACTGATTCCATCACCAGAATAGCAATAAAATGGGCACCTGAGGGCAAGCAAAAATGAGGCCACCCGAAAACAACATGGTTAAGAGCTGTGGAAGCCGAGCTGAAAAATCTGGGGCACAGCTGGGGAACCATTGAAAGACTTGCCAGAAACAGACAGGACTGGAGGAGCTTCATCACTGCCCTAAACGCCAGCTATAGCCAACTAACTTAGCCCAAGTCAGCTGGCACAGGCCAGCTGTGGGTTTTTAATTGCAGTGTAGCTATACTCAGAGTGTCACAGCTAAATACAACGTGGAACTTGTTTAGCATAAGTAGTTAATGCGTATTTCAAGGGACCCTGAGAAGCCTGTTAACACCCCTCCAGTCATAGGGAGGACAGGTAGGTGCGGGGGAAAAGGCACCTGGGAGTGGGTTGTTGGTGGGTTACAGATTGTTGTGATAAACCATAAATTCAGAGTCTCTGTTCAGTCCATGATTTTTAGTGTCTAGCAAAGTTATAAATTAAAGCTCCCAGGCTTGTCTTTTGAAGGTGTTGGGCAGATTTCCTTTGAGAATGAGGACCGAGAGGTTAGATATGAAGCGATCTTTTTGTGAAAAGTGTACACGCTCACGTGATATGGTGTTTTTGTCTTTCATAATTTTTCTGTATCATTATATTATTATTTTGCTACAACCACACTGCATGAACACTTGTAAAGCTATTTGAGATTTTCCTCAGATGAAAGCTACTATGGAAATGCAAAATATTAATACCAATATGTTAAAAATTGAGCTATACAGCTAAATCTTAGTCTAAAGAAGAGGTTTACTGGGGGGGAGGGATAGCTCAGTGGTTTGAGCATTGGCCTGCTAAACCCAGGGTTGTGAGTTCAATCCTTGAGGGGGCCATTTAGGGATCTGGGGCAAAAATTGAGGATTGGTCCTGCTTTGAGCAGGGGGTTGGACTAGATGACCTCCTAAGGTCCCTTCCAACTCTGAAATTCTATGATTCTATGAAGCCTCTGTATTCTGTAATGTCCACTGATAGAGTAATATATGTAGTATTTAGATTTAAGGCTGGAATAGTGGTTGTCTGTGCTATACTTGTCTGATAGTTTAGTAGTCTGTGCACACTGTACTTATCTCATATTTACTACAAAATGAACTATCGCTATCAGTTGTTTTTCTATAAATTTAACCTTAGAGTATGCTTGCTCATACTGAAAACACAAAGTGCAAATTAAGTTCTTAGGCAAAGTGAACAAAATACAAATTGGAAAATGTACACCTAGACGTAAGTAAAATAATTGTATCTAATGGCCCAATTTTTAAAAGGATGCTTTGGTTGGTCTTTAAGAAACAATTTCCATTTATAGTGATTTATTCCTCCCACGTACAGCAATGAACTATGTTTAGTGACTAATAGCCTCTGGTAAAGGGAATATCCTCTTCTATAGCCAACTTTGCAGTAAAGCAAAGAATAATATAAAAAGTTTCAAAGAGGTAAAGCTATTAGTGAATCCCCACTCCCAAAGATGTTTCCTGGTTGCTGCAGGCCATTTCTGTCCAGGGAGCAATTTCCTATGTGCTGCCATTAGTGGATAATATTTTCTCCAAATAATGGGCTAAAAATGGTAACTAACTACAAACAGTAATATTCTCTCCTTTTAAAAAGATTGCACAATACAGACTCTAATGTTCCATCGTGAAACAGTACAACATAAAGAAAATAGTTTATGATGTGAAAACTCGTTTGTTTAGAAAAATCTTTCTCCCCCTCTTATTACCTCTCTCCAAAATGCTGAATGAAAGTGGAGTTTTCCATTAAGTTTCAGTTTTCTCAGAGTTCAAAAGGTACATTTTATAGTTATCAGACCTTGGAAGAACATTTTATATGGATTAAAAAAAAATCAGATGAACAAGGCAACAGCGTACTTGCGTGTGCCAGGAGATTTGTTAGCACTTATATCTCTGGGCTACCCAGACACACACGCAAGATAAACTGAGCTTGGATTAACCAGATACAGTATAACAGCATTCTGTTATCTGTCACTGACAAATTACAGGCTGCTAGCTGCAATTGCCACTTGTAGATAGGAGGAAGTTAGTAGTAAACTATGCTTGTTTTTCTAAACTCTTAAAACAAGGCCATATTTATAAATACATTGAAATATGAAATGCTGTGAGTACATGGAAAGGAAATCTTCCTATCTATTTTATTTCCTAGCCCTCTCATTTCATTTTACTATCAAACATTTACTGCATTGCAGGTCTCTAAATCTGTAACACTTGGTAACAATGTCAATGTAGTTTAGCTCTATTCCCATCATCCAGAGTTAGACTGTTTTATAGTGAGACTGCAATGTATTATTTGAGGTCCTCTTTGAACCTGTCTTCTATTTTTATATACTGTAGTCGATTTTGATAAAGAGAATATAGAATGCTTTAGAATGTTTTCAACTGTGACAGTCTGAGAAAAAGTAAATGTAGTTCAGTTATGTGTCATTGCAGTATTTGTTGCTGGGGAAAAGTACCTGCTTATACAAGTTCTCTGTGGAACTAAATGATAAATGCAGCAGAAAATGTCCAACATCTGAACTAGGTTTTAAATGGTTCTTCTTTTCAGATGCTATGATTCATATATTTTCAAAAATTAAATTGCATAGTAAAAACTACCACTTAAACACTTGTATAGTGCTTTTCAATGCACATTAACATGAACTAATTAAGTCTCTCACCCGTGAGAGGTATATAGGGATCACTTTACCCACAACCCACCACATAATTGAAAACAGTACCCTGCAACCCTACACAACTGTTTAGGAAAGGAAGTGAAGAATACTGTATCCAGCCGAAATTACTAGGCTACTTTAGGTGGAGAGAATATAATCACCAGAGATGGAATTTAGGCAGAACACTGGGGCAATGATTCATATTTTATAAAATGGTATGGGAAATTAGTTTTATCTTATCTAAAAAAAATCACTTTTACTAATTAATTTCAGTGCAGAGTCAGAGAGAAGACAACCACGGGTTGAATTTCTCATAACATGTCCTGAAAGACCATCTATCCAAGTATGGCATCTGCTCAGTCAGATCGTGATGAGATCACAGCACAAGTTAATACACCTACTGATGTAATCAACAAAACTTGTAAGGGGACTCTCCTTTCAATATAGCCCCAACTCCCTTTCCTGTCTTCTCTTCCTCCCCCCTCAACCTTCTTGATTCCACTCCATAAAACAGTCAACGCAACCCATCTCCTGCAAACAACACAAATCCAGGAATCTCTCCTCTGCCAAGCCCCTAATACACAACCGTTGCTTTTGCTTGCAAAACAGCACCTCTAGCACAACAAATTTATTCTCCATTTCCATTCACCACACATATCCCACTACCTCAGCTTCTCTTCTCTGCCCCACCTGCAGCAGCCTCTGCTCCTCTTGCCATCCACAACCACTTTCTCATTCTCATACATTTAGCTACAAACATATTCATTGAAGCAGGCACCTACAACTGCAAACAACAGAGGACACAAGGCCTGCTATAAAGGGGGGAATACAGAGAAGGAGGGGAGGCAGAAAGGCTGGGACAACAAAGGGGTAACACCCCTGTGCTAGGCTGCATCCATAAACACAGCCAAGAAACTGAAGCAGACTGCTAGACTTAATTAGAGGTGAGGGTCCAAAAACTGTTCTGACTGGGGGCAAACTAAGGAAGGCTAGTTGGGAGCAGCAGAGACCCCCTAAAAATCCCCCACCAGGAGCTAGTGAGAGATACTGTGAGATCTAGTACCTCTGAACAGCACATTAGGCTACCACTACCCTTACACTTGTTGGCAGATGATAGGCTACAAATGTAACTTTCTGAACGTAGAAAGAGTCATCTCTGAACAAAAAAAATATAAGACAGGGTGAACATCTCAAAAAGCCTACTGCCTAACACTAACCCAGGATCACTAACGTTTTAAAAGAGCCCCTTATCCCTGGAGGCTGAACTGATGAAGACTATAAAAGGGTCTAGTTTCACCACTGTCTTCACACTTTAAACTAATTTATTAATTGACATGTCTGCTTATTTGAAGAGGTAATGACAAACTTTAGCAGAGCAGAGGAAAAGCAGTGACTTGGCATCTCTTTTGCTCAGCAATGTGTACAGTAACCTTTGGAGCCCAGTGTAATGCAGTGTCACACACACACACATTCATGGGCTTTTTAGGAAACACAGTTTTAACTAACAAAAATGAAACTAGAGATAAAATCTCAGAGAACATTTCTGTGTGGCGAGTCTAGGGCTCTCTTAGATCACAGTTTAATACTCTATAATAGTATGGGCTTTATGTATGTTGGGTTTTTTAAATCGTGCACTGGGGTCAGCATGAAGGATTGGCCACATGAGTGGCCCTCTAGGCTAACTTTGTAAGGGCAGCTCCTACATGACTGATTTCCCTGTCTTGGATGAGACCATTTCAGATGAGCGTGCCCCTTTAAGGGAACCTATGTCATCCTTCTCCCTAACCCCATACACATACCTTTGGGTAGCCGCAACCTAGGGCACCAAAGTGTCTAAGGCAAGTCCTTTGTGCACCTTGTCCCACTAGACAATTGCTGATGGTGACATTTTATGCCTGATTTTTTTGGAGTCCAGGCTTAATTATGCTTCCATGGCCAAAATGCTTTCTTCACTGTTCATATCACATGTGCAGATACCACCATTCTTCTTATGCTCCATAGCAGGGGTCTGTCTGCTTCCTGACTCCCCATATCACATGCAATGCTTCTTTAGTCTCAGTGCTCCCCTTCCTTTTTTTTTCCAGGTGAGACTGATTTAGCCCCCAGTACATTTAAAAATTGTCCATGCCCAGTAAATGCATCCTGAGGTAAAATTCTCAGCCTTCCAAACAAATAGAAAACTAACATATCCAAGGCTAAAATCCCAGAAAGATTTAGTTTGCAACTTCAATCGCTTGTGCATTAAAAAGTATCCGTAAAACATGAATTTGATAGTTTTTTATGAATCTCTAAATCAAAGATGGCAAAAATGATTTTAGCTAATTTTTTAAAAAGAATTCACAGCTGGGCTAAGGACTAGTGTGCCAAGTTTCAGCCTCATACAAATTAGAAGATGAGTTAAAATCATCTTTTTTTTAAAAAAAGGAAAGAGATTTTATGACATTTTTGCCAGAGGATGTTGTGAAGGCCAAGACACTAACATGGTTCAAAAAAGAACTAGATAAGTTCATGGAGTATAGGTCCATCAATGGCTATTAGCCAGGATGACAGGGATGGTATCCCTAGCCTCTGTTTGCCAGGGGATGGATCACTTGATGATTATCTGTTCTGTTCATTCTCTCTGGGGCATGTGGCATTGGCCTATCAAGACAGGATATTGGGCTAGACGGAGCTTTGGTCTGACCCAGTATGGCCAGGCTTATGACATTCCAGGGTGCAATCCAGACCAGCGAGGGACTGTGTAACCACTTGTCTTGTAACTCGGAGTGCCTCACAATGCTTTTCTTCTGTAGGTCCCAACCTGGGCTTCACACAAACAGCCAGATAGCTTGCAGGTCACACCTTGCTATACACTGTGTCTAGCCACAGCCCTGGTCCATCAGCTCTGATTCCAACAACCTGTCAGCAAATGCCAGCCAGACTCTGGCTTCTAGAAGCCTTGGTTACTACATGCAGGTTGACTTCTAGTCCCAGATTTCCCCTCCAAAATAAGTGTTCTGCATTGTCCAGCCCTCTGCTGGACAGTCCAGATATATTGGTGTATAGCCCCTCTAAGGGATCAATATAAAACAGTTTGCCATTTTAAATGGAGTTACCCACACAGTTCACAACACTGGTTTAGTTTTGATTCAAGAATAAAACAAGTTTATTTAACTACAAAGAGAGAGGTTTTAAGTGAGTTCTAGTACTAGTACCACTACTCCGTGCTGATTAGGCCTCAACTGGAGTATTGTGTCCAGTTCTGGGTGTCATGTTTCAGGAAAATTGGAGAAAGTCCAGAGAAGAGCAACAAAAATGATTAAAGGTCTAGAAAACATGACCTATGAGGGAAGATTGAAAAAATTGGGCTTGTTTAGTCTGGAGAAGAGAAGATTGAGAGGGAACATAACAGTTTTCAAGTACATAAAAAGCTGTTACAAGGAGAAGGGAGAAAAATTGTTCTTCTTAACCTCTGAGGATAGGACAAGAAGCAATGGGCTTAAATTGCAGCAAGGGTGGTTTATGGTAGACATTAGGAAAAAACTTCCTGTCAGTGTGGTTAAGGACACCTTGGCAAAAGAGGTTTCAGCGTTCAATTTATCCACTAACAGATGCAACTGAAGGAATATTTTCATAGTTATTTTTCACCATAACTCTGTTTCCTTGCAGTTTGAATAAGTCACAAAGTCAACAGGGCAAAGGCTGAGCTGCATCTGAGGATTGCTAAACTTCAGCTGAGGTGGGGAGTAAAACAAGATCCTTTTGTGCTCCTTTGACTCTGGAGTTGCTCTAACCTTTGCTGGCTATCAGTGACCTGAGGCTGCGGGGGATTGCTGGGGTGCAGGAGAGCCCTACCCATACACACTATGCTGACGGCAGGAAAAGTAACGTAGGAGTTACTATGGTAGCTCTCTGACATCTGAGAAGCCCTTCTACATAGAGGAGATCATCCAGGGGCCAAATCTACCAGGCTGAGGACTTCCTTACACCAGTGGAGTAGCATTAAGTGACCAGAATGTGACCCACGGTCAGGGCCATGACTAATATGTGTTAGGAGCACATTTTGATGGTAAAACTAGGCCCTAAGGCTCCGATCCTTGATTTCAGAAGAGGACCCAAGGAAGGGCAAAGGTAGTTCCTCACCACCTTTGTTCTATTATGATATTTGGAGTGTCTGAGGGACAGCTTGTCCCACAGAGTAAGTTAGAGTAGCCTTAGGACTGCTCTAAGTTATACCAGCTTGTAACAGCTCCTAAGATGCTATTGTGCCAAACAAGGACTGCCAAGTCCACCCTAGCTATGCTCTCCCAGCATGCTCTTTATGATGAGAGGCTGGAATAAAGTTGGCTATATCTGCTTAGTGTCACTTGGGACTCCCCAGCCAACTACTTACACCAGTTTTATGGCTGCTTTGTGAGGATGGAGCAGTGCAAACCAGCCTTGTTGGGGCAAAGGATCTGGCTGCAAGAGCTCATTGTCATTTTTAGTAGTGCATTATGGCTGTGCTCAGAGGCCCTAATGAAGATTGGGTTCCTGTGTGCTAGAGCTATACAAACAGAGGACACAGTCTGTGTCCTGAAGAGATGGATTCCACCACACACTAAAGTCTCTTTTCACAGTAGGAATGTACCTTTTCTGAGTGTGTGAAAATGTGAGATTCAGCTCCCTCACATTAGATTGACCAGTATTACACAGTATTTACTGAAAAAATAACATGCCATGGAGTTCAAAATTAGGTCTTAGAGTAGTATCAATATAAAATTTGGCAATTGCTATTGGCAGGCATAGCTCACTTTACTGTGGTATTCACAATGCATTTGTATACTAATGTGGAATGCCACATCTCAGAAAAGCTCATTTTACCTGCAAATGGCAACTGTCAACTTTGTAATGGTGACAACGGTATATTTAAGATAAGATAATTTAATTAATAATAATTAAATACTTGTTTAAAATAAGCCACAAGTACAGGAGAAAAAATATTTTGAGCTGATGCTCCTCATTGAAATCCCTCCTGAAGACCTTCTTCTACTGGGATGCCTATAAGAAATGAAAATTTATGTAATTGTTTCCTTATTTGAAACAAAATGACAAACCACCATACCCAGAGCATTCTGCTTATGTGCTGTATCCCTTTCCTGCTTTCACCTGGTGTCTTTTTCTTAGTTTGAAAGGTTTTTAGGGCAAGGACTGTCTTCTGATGTGTCTGTTCAGCAACAAACACACCTTGGGGACTGCCAAAATATAGTAACAGTGCACATCTGCCCCTGGATATGTGTACATGACTCTGGGGTCATCTGGAGCCCCAGTTGGACATCCAAAGCCAGAACTTGGCTTTAAGTGGTCTAAGATTTTGACTGTCTTGGTAGATTGTAATGTCTTGACTGCATGGTAGATTGTAATGATTGTGAAGGAGCTGTTGTCTTCTTTTGTGTAAGTGCTCATAAAAGCTACTTGTCAGATGTTAAAAAACTATAAAAAGAGAACGAACCCATAAAAAGGACCTCAGAGTAACAATACACAGGACTAATCAAGAGGATTCAGAACCCAGGCTAAAATCAAGGATGAAAATTCATCTTTCACTGGGAGACCACAGCTTGTTTTTGGCTTTTTACATTTTGTCTTTTAATTTCCTTGCTTTAGTGCATTTTGCTTAAACCTTTCACAAAGACTTAACACGATGTCTTTTATATGTATAATACACTGGTCTTAATAATAATTCATTGCTATTAACATCTGCCTTTATTAGGTACATAGTTAACATATATACAGAGCATCTGAACTCAGGTCAATGTCTCCCTCTAACCTAAAACAACTGCATCTTCAAACTGTCAGCTCCCAAACCCTGGAGATTCTCTTAAAGCCACATCTCCTTTCTTTCAATTTTTTTTTTGTAGCACAAATGTTGTGTGTGTGTATGTATCAGAATGATCTTAACAGTTTTCTATAAATCTTTTAACAGGTCTCCTTTGACGCAATGACCCTCTAACGTCTATATTTGCTGTATTATTGAAGTGGTTCTTATTACTCAGAGAAACAATGTCATTTTCATCTTCTGCTGCTTGTGTCGCTGTATTATAGCATTTCTTCTTTCAGCTGAGTCTGGTCTTGCAGGTAACAATTGCAAATGTTTCCAATTTCATCTACACACTTGACCATTATTGGGCATGACATCATAAGATTGAGGTGCTACCTCTTTTGTTATAGTGGCTTTCTGAGCCCATTTTCTATCATTATAAATATGTACTCTATCGTTTGGTTTCAAATAAGGTAGTGTGTGTGATCCTCTATCATCATAATTCTTTTGATACAAACTCAACTGATATGTATATTATTCTTTTCCTTATATCCTTCTTGAAAAAAACAGGCAGTCTGTTTCTAAGTTTTCCATTAAATAACAACTGTACAGATGATGAACCTTGTTGTAATGGCAGTCTTCTAAAATTTAATAATGCCAAATATAAATCAGTATTGGTTTCTACCACTTCTGTTAGTAATCCTTTCCCTATTTTAACACCAGTTTCAACTAGCCCATTAGATGTGGGTAACCTGGACTTGATGTAATATATTTGAAATCATATGCTATTGCAAAACTTTCAAATTATGGACTGTGAAATTGAAGTCTATTATCAGTCACCACCATATTGGGAATGCCATGCCTTGCAAAACTGATTTAACTTTATTAATGACTTGTTTGGCACCCATGTTTTCTAGTATAGATATTTCAGGAAAATGAGAAAAATAATCAAGATCTATAACATATGCACATACATTATATTAAAATAGAACTAAATCTACTTTAGACCAAAGTCTTAAGTTTTCTTGAATAAATGTCATAGGTTGTTTAGACTGAGCATTTCTGTTTTTGACGTCACATTCTTTTATGTAATTCTCTATATTTTGCTTCATTTGTGGCCAATACAGAACCTCTCTTGGTCAATGTTTTTGTTTTTATATGCCTAAAAGGTCTTTCATGTACGCATTTCAACATCTCTGCTGTTAACCCTAAAGGAATTACTACTCTAACCTTTAAACAGAATTCGTTTGATTACTGATAAATCTTGAATAAACTGATTTTATGGCTTCAGTATCTTTCTCTTATCATATCCCTTTTTTCAGTAGGTATAATAACCTTTTGTAAATTTTCATCCTTCCTAGTTGCATATACAATTTCTTCCCCTACTCTTTCTGATATAGAAAACATTTAAAAGTACATCTGCAGGTACTACATCATCATCATCTTCAATTACATTGGTTACATCATAAACTCTAGAAAGAGCATCCAATTTTAAATCTTATAAATACAAATGAAAAAAAAATCTTTGTAACCATGGCAGTATATCTGTCGTGCTCCTTTTTGAAATATTAACTAATGGCTGATGATGACTGTTAGTACTGATCTACCAGATATAAATATGTGACATTTTTTGCATGCACAAATATTAACTAATGGCTGATGATGACTGTTAGTACTTATCTACCAGATGTAAATATGTGACATTTTTTGCATGCACAAACCAATGCTAAAGCCTTTTCTTTTCTATTTGAATACACTGACTTTCTGTTTTTTGACACAGCTCTAGATGCATGAACAATTGGTTTCCATAGAACATCATACTTTTGTAAGAGAATTGCTCCTAAGCCTTGTTTGGGTGCATCTGAAGTCAGTTTTGTAAGTCTGTTACTATCAGATAGTTTTAATACTAGAGCTGTTTTGATTAGTTGCTTAGGCTGATTTAATTCTTGTTGATGTTGACAGTCCCATTTCCATTGACTATTTTTACAAAGTAAAGCCCTTAAATTTGTTGTGTTTTCTGCTAGGTTTGGTATGTATTTTCCTACAAAATTAACCATCCCCCAAAATTTCTCTAATGACTCCTTATCTTCTGGGTAAGGAATATTACCATTATCTTGTCTTCCTTGTGGGTCAATCTGTAATCCCTGACTGGTCTGTTTTTCAGAAATGTTAATTCTTGCCCTCTACATTTACATTTATTTTTTGTTAAGTTCCAACCCTTCTTTTTTTGCTCTAGATAATACTTTTTTTCTTATATCACATTATTCCCCATATTATTATATCTATGTACACTTGTGTGCCATCAGTATTATCAAAAATCTTTTGAATGGCTCTATAAAATACCTCTGGAGATGAACATAATCCAAAAGGTAATCTTTTAAAACAGTAACATTCAAAAGGTGTGTTAAATATACATAGCAATTGACTTTCTTGCTCCAATGGTATTTGTCAAAATCCATTGAAGAATCTAAAGAAAAGTATTTTGCTCATGAGATTTGTACAAATATTTCTTCCCTGATAGGTATTTTAAAATGTTCCCTTTTAACATACTTATTTAAGTCTTTTGTATCTAACCATAACAGTAGAAATCCATCTTTCCTTTCTAGTACTAATGAATTCACCCATATAGTTGACTTGTCCACACTTTTAATTATATCTACATTAACTAACTTTTCCAATTCCTTTTGTACTCTATTTCTTAACGCTGAGTATTTTTCTAGTTGCAAGTATAACTGGTTTCTTTGTTTCATTTAACTCTGTTTTATACATTGTATCCAATATACCAGTGTCAGTGAATAACTGTAAATGGATGTTCTTTTCCCAGTGTCCCTTAACTACTAAAAATCTTATGTTTTCTAAATTATCTTTAACTACAACCTGTAATTCATACAGGGCCAGCTTTAGTGGGTGCGGGGTCCCACACAAAGAACGACAGCAGGGCCCCAACACTAGGGTGACCAGATTAGAGGACCCAAAAACCTTCCACCAGACTTGTCAAGCAAAAAACAACAACAACCTTACGACGGATTTGTCCGAGCAAAAAAAAAATCAGACTAATCGGATGAATCGGCTTAAAGCCGGCCCTGAATTCACAAATACCCATAACAGATATTTTTCACCACTATAAGATTGTAAATTAATACACATTTGTTCTATTATTACAGGCTTTACTTATAGACATTTTATAACTTCTTCTGAAATTAATTAGCTTGTGCCTTTTATCTGCCACATATGAAGTAAATGTTCTATTAGTAGATAGTGTCACTGTCTAATCTTCCTTGCAGTTCATAGCGTGACTGTTTCAAAATACTCAAACACATTTTCTTCGTGTGTAATGTTAACTCTGTATTCCTTATTTGGCATCTTCTCTGAGACTTTTGAATTTTAAGCTAAGTGATATTTCTAAGTTTTTCCTAGACTTCTCAGTTTACAAGCTTTTGCAAAGTGGGTGTTTCTTGCAGATAGAGCAGGTTTGACTGTATGCTGGGCATTGTCTAGGTTGGTGCCTACTTCCACACCTAGAACATTCTTTCATATGCTGATATGTTTTAACTTT
Source organism: Chelydra serpentina (assembly GCA_037349315.1). Taxonomy (NCBI): domain Eukaryota; kingdom Metazoa; phylum Chordata; order Testudines; family Chelydridae; genus Chelydra; species Chelydra serpentina. Next base: position 56,931,099 of record JBAIAC010000010.1, read on the forward strand.
AATACTTTCACTCTGTTTTTCTCCATAAACTTGATTTTTTTACTTTTTCTTATACAGTCTATATTCACATCAGTTTGTCTTCTTTCCAAAATGAGCAATCATTACTGATTAAGTTGAGCAGTTTGGCAAATTCTCACTGCTTTTTCCAGATTTAGATCTGGCTCTTCTAACAGTCTTTTTCTTACACTGAAAGCGCTTATTCTCATCACAAATTGATCTATCATTGACTTGGATAAATACTGGAAATTACATATATGACTTCTTTAGATCTGTTAAAATGATTCAAAATTCTCTTCCTCCATTTTATTTCTTTAGTAAAAATGAAACCTTTCAAATGTTTCATTTCTTTTTGGTAACCAGTATTCCTCAATTTTTTTTAAGACAAACTCATAGTCAGCTCATTCTCTAATATTAAGCTCAAATAAATTATATAACGAAATTGCTTCAGTGCCTGCAATATTCAAAAAATGGCAATCTCTTGTTCATCTTCCTTATAAGTAGATAGATCCCAATGTCCTCAAAAACAAATCAAAGTCTTGTTTAAATCTTTGCCAGTTTTTGGCAGAATTTCTCATAATTTTTAGATATGTGGGAGCTCTTAATTGACCCATTTAATTTCATTGTAACTTGTTTTCCACTTCTGAGCAACTTTTACCTTGTTTTGGTTTGTACACTTCTTCCAGTTCTTTTTATCACTTCCTTCATTCCTGGTACCAGGTGTTGTTTTATATTAAAGTAATTCACTAGTCTTCATAATAATTCATTGCTAGTAACTTAAGAACTGCCTTTATTGGATACATAGTTAACATATATTCAGATCATCTTAACTGTAGTCAATCTCTCCACTCCCACACCGTGGAGATGCTATTCATTCTTTTAAAGCCAAAGTAACATCACACATTGAACAGTATATTCTTGTGGTTTCCGATAGTCTATCCTCTTGTTTATTTCCATCAGGTTCTCACTGAAGCTGAAGGCTTTAGTGATTTCTTCTATCATAGTTCCCCAGATCTCATCCTTGGCAATTTTAGCGCAGTTGATTTCCACTAAGCAGATAGTCCCTCCTTTTTATTCTTTGCTTTCAGACTCTTAATTCTGTGCTTATCTACACTGACCTTCATTTGCATTTATTAGCTGTATTAGTATTTAAAATAGCTACACTTAGATCTTCTTTATCTGACTGCATTGTTTATTATTTGCTGTCTCTCCCAATTTAACTTTAAATGCAAACTTGACATGTTAATCTCCTTTCAGTCCAATGTACCACTTTCTGCTTCTTCCTTGACTGCAAGATAGATGTGATCCTCTGGCCTGCCTGGCACCTGGTGAAATATGCTAAAAAGTCTAAGGGCAGTGCACTTTGTTGGTGCACATTCGGATATCAATGAAAGTGGAATACAAGGATGAAATACAACATCTGGCCCCCTCCCTATGGGCCAAATCCCAAACGTAAGTTCCCAAACTGCTTGGAAGGATGACACACCCTTGAGAGAAGATAGATGCACCCTTGTTTGTTGTCTTGAGTGGAGGATCTTTCACCTGATCACTCCCTTTAGTGCAAGTTGTGCCTTCTGTGACATCTTTACACAGACACTCTGTACAAGAAACCCTGACCGTAGCAGGATTCTAACAAGGACATTTTCTGGATAATGAAACATTAATGGTTACATTCGACTGTTGACCATCTAGACCATTTTTGTGCTTCAGGGTATAAGCCAAGCATTAACTGATGAGTTTAGGAAGAGGGACTTCCTCTATGGGAGGCTATTCCATAATTCCCTGCTATGGGATTTCTTCCTAAAAATCGACTCCTGGCTATTATCTGAGATGGGATGCCATATTAGATGGACAATGGACCCCGTCTACTATGTTAATTCTTGTGTTTTACTTTCAATAATATACTGTATTTGAAAATATTTTTGTCACTTCCAACAGTGTTTATCAGCAACAAAGCAAAACAAGGAATCTCTTCAGGTTTAGTGGTAGAACAAGTGGGCAAGGAATTTGGGGTTAATTCTTGGTTATTCAGAAGTATAGCAGAAAGAACTGAGAAGCTTAGTGACCATTATTTCTCCCCACCCCCATCCCGTGGCTCATCCTCTTAAAAGTGTCCAAGCTTTTTCTGCACTTAAGATGAGACATCCTGTTGATCAAATTAATTTCAAAGAATGAGACTAACCACTGGCAGGGCAATATTAAAAGATGGTTGCCTCTTCCCATAGGGAGTAGGAGTCAAGGATCCTGAAACTGTATGTTTTGCTCCTTCTCTTAGGATGACAATAATGAAGACAAAAGTTCTCTGAACAGCCCACTCCAAATCATTAATACCCTTATCTAGATTTGCTAATATATTCCGTAGTGAATCCATGTCCTTCAGGCAGTGCAGGGGTGTGTCTAATACCCACCCTGATTTACAAGTACAAAAGAAGAACCATCACTAGTTGGATGGTATCAAATAAAGTTATAAAAATGAGCCCTGATTTTTTGAAACAATATAGTGAATTTGATCCCGTATACTGATTGTCAAGTTACTCTCTTGGCTTCCATGTTTTCACTGAAACATTTCTCTTCTTCTCAAAGATATAGACCTTGTTTTTAAAAGTAAGTTACATATCTTTGCCGTATCACCATAAGGTGTTAAATCATAGTATTAGAGGCAAGTGCTATTAATGTAGGAAAAAGAAATTGAACTTGCAAAAAATCCTTGCAGTGAACATAATGTCCATTTGGCAAATTTCCTAAAACAGCAAACTTAAATACTAACTTCAGGACTCATAACTGTCATTTATAATTTGGTTGTCCTGATGCATATTCCCAATTATCTCTATTAGCTCTGTGATTAAATATAAGAAGAGTATTCATGCCAGCTACTGGCTAAGAAGACTGTGTGTCAGTTTGCACAAAATACAAGTAATTAACTTCCAGAGACACCTCTACCCTTATGAAAAAAGCTCTTTAAATTTATACCAGGACATCTATTGTATGAATTTACAAGCTGGTAGAAACAGGCTGAGTTTCTTGACATATGTGAGTAGCCCAAATCTAAAATGTATTTAATTCCAATTCTTTATATTACTATAACTCACTTCATCCTTGATGTATGGAAGCAGACTTGGCAGATGTACCAAACTTAGCGGGCTCAGAAGCTTTCAGGATTTTGTTGGTTTGAATGAGCCCCTGGGATGTTTGAATTTATGATGAAGGGTTTCAGGTTTTTTGAGTGTAAGCAGGGTCTGAATGAGCTCTCCCCTGACAGCTAGCTCGGGAGAGGGAGAGAATTCAGTAGCAAACTGTATATACATGAATACACCTACTCTGCCTAGGTATCCAGCAAACAGAAGCTCACTGTGTTGCTCACAGTGATCAGCTTTGGCTAGTGTTGGGTTATAAATCACTTTGGTACTGAATGCAGGGGTAGTGAAATGTTGTTATCAGTGTTGTTATCTTTATTGTATGAGTAAAGGGGAGCAGAACCGAGCTTAACCTATCCTGATTGAGAGGGTCACCCTCAGGTGAAAGGAACTTGCTAAGCCAGGGCCTCAAATGCCAGACCCCCATGAAAGTAAGAAGGGGTGGGGGCAGGTGTTCCTGCCAGGAGGTGTGGACTCTGCCTAAGGGTGCCCTGTCTGGTTTAACCTGGCCCTCCCCATTGTTCAAAGAGAGAGTTAAGTAGGCTCCATTAGGAGTCTTTTGTTTTGTTAAGTGCTCACTAAGAGCTGACAATCACTAAGAGCTGGGTGGAACCTCAAGAGACTGACTGGCAGAGGTCACAGCAGAGGGGCAGAAGGCAGATAGTGGCAGATGGCTGGCAAGGGCAGCTGGCAGAGTGGTGAGCAGGTGGCTGGTGAGGTGGCGAGCATAACAGAATTGTGGCTGCCAGGGTGGCCAGTGGAGAGGAACAGTGGCTGGTGGGCCACCCAGACAGAGCAAATGCTTAGATGGCTGAGCAAGCAAGGGTGGGAGGTGAACTCATAGAGATGCACCTCTGCACCCTGGGTCCTCACTGACCAAGGACAACCACAGTGAGTGGGGTATGGTGAGGGAACAGAGAGGGGCACAGTAAAGGAATTTTTGGTTGTAGAACTCAAGAACATGAGGCAGAAGACACTGCCCCACGCATTCTGGGGTGGTGACCTGCTCACAGTTTTATGATTATGAGTCCTGCTTGCAGCATTTTGCCTAATTAGTGTCATGTGACTTCCCTCCTTTCATTAAAAGTTAGACTTTGTCCTTGCGAGTGGGGAAGTATTGCCTCTCAGAGGCACCATGGGGTGGTGTGTAATTTTTTCCTGGTTACTGGGTGGGGACTCGAGCCAGTTCTATGTTGTATTGTTGAAAAGGAACCCCTAGATACTGAACCTGCTCTGGTCACTGCCGGCTTCACTTGGCAGAATTGTTACATGAAAGCACCAGAGCACTTTCAGGCTGATTTAAATGGGCTCTTAGAGACTCTAGAGTAGGAGGGGAACATTTTTTTTTGGTATAAGATTTAAACCACCAGATTAAGCCTGAGTTTACTTCAACTGAGTAGTTATCTAAATTCTTGGTATTTGACTTCAGTAAGGCTTTTGATACTGTCTCATGTGACCTTCTCATAAACAAATTAGGGAAATACAACCTAGATGGAACTACTATAAGGTGGATGCAGAATTGGTTGGAAAGCCATCCCCAGAGAGTAGTTATCCATGGTTCACAGTCATGCTGGAAAGGCATATTGAGAGGGATCCCACATAGATCAGTTCTGGGTCCAGTTCTGTTTAATATCTTCATCAATGATTTAGATAATGGCATAGAGAGTATACACTTATAAAGTCTGTAGACAATACCAAGCTGGGAGAGGTTGCAAGTGCTTTGGAGAACAGGATTAAAATTCAAAATGCTCTGGACAAACTGGAGAAATGGTCTGAAGTAAATAGGATGAAATTCAATAAGGACAAATGCAAAATACTCCACTTAGGAAGGAGCAATCAGTTGCACATACACAAAATGGGAAATGGCTGCCTAGGAAAGAGTACTGCAGAAAGAGATCTGGGGGTCATAGTGAATCACAAGCTTAATATGAGTCAACGGTGTAACACTGTTGCAAAAAAAGCAAGCATCATTCTGGGATGTATTAGCAGGAGTGTTGTAAGCAAGACACGAGAAGTCGTTCTTCTGCTCCACTCCACACTGATTAGGCCTCAACTGGAGTATTGTGTCCAGTTCTGGGTGCCACATTTCAGGAAAGATGTGAAGAGATTGGATAAAGTCCAGAGGAGAGCAACAAAAATGGCTAAAGGTCTATAAAACATGACCTATGGGGGAAAATTGAAAAATTGGGTTTGTTTAGTCTGGAGAAGAGAAGACTGAGAGGGAACATGATAACAGTTTTCAAGTACATAAAAGGTTGTTACATTTGTTCTCCTTGATATCTGAGGATAGGACAAGAATCAATGGGCTTAAATTGCAGCAAGGGAGATTTAGGGTGGACATTAGGAAAAAACTTCCTGTCAGAGTGGTTAAGCACTGGAATATATTGCCTAGGGAGGTTGTGGAATCTCCGTCATTGGAGATTTTAAAAAGCATGTTAGACAAACACCTGTCAGGGATGGTCTAGATACTTAGTTCTGCCTTGAGAGCAGGGGACTGGAATAGATTACCTCTTGAGGTCCCTTCCAGTCCTATGATTCTTGGATGGGACTGTACTTGGGGCCGCTACCCTGTGCCGCCATCTGTACCACAAGAGCTACTCTGCTATTTTTATCATGTTAGCTTAATCAAAGTTAACACCTGTACAGCTACCTGAGCTGGAAATTACATCTCCCAGCTGCGGTGTAGCCATACCTTACTGTCTGTTTGAATAGTGGCTAGCACAACGGTGCCCCAATCTCAGTTGCTTAACAACACCTAGAGCATAAGTGTGATTTTCAGTGACAGCTTTCGAATGTGCTGTGCTGCTCCCAAAAGCACCATTTCCTCCATAAACCTTAGCCCTCTGTATATCCATTTTAGTTTTAGAATGTTAAAACTTTACAATAATTAGCCTGGTTATCAGTTTGCAGAGTTCTGAAACTCTTTCCCCCCTTTAACAGCAGGGCATGTCATTCTGTTTTAAAACTATCTGCTTTCTTCCTGTAAACTATTTGTTAATCATGTTTTGGTGACTGACTTTTGGGCACATTCCCAAGAATTTTTAAGGCAGTCTTTAATAAACACTAATATGTCTGCATACAAAACCAGATGATTATTATTCATGGGTGGGATTATGAAGAATTAAACTTTCCGAAACTGCACAGAACACAATCAGCTAGACATGAAAGTAAGCTGAATTTCCATTTGGTTTGCTTCTTGCTGAGCCTTTAAATTACAAAGTGAAGCAAAGCCAAAAGATTAATACAATGAAAACAAAGATTGGGAAATTAAATGACATGATGCAATTTTCTGCCTCATTGGGCTGGCACCAATAGTATGCAAAAGAAAGCCTGCTTAGTGTTGGTTAGCTGCTGTATAAATGCAGGACAATCAGTCTCCTTCTCAAGGGAAGCTATTTTCTTGAATCATATAGCCATTGACTCTTCCAATTACCAGCACCCCTATGCACAGTTTGAGGTCTGTCTTTTTCCCGCCCCCCGCCCTACTTTGCCACATTACTACTATTAGTTTATACAGGTACATGCTTTCATATTATCTCCAATATTTTATCTATAGCTCAGGGCGTACATAAAAAACCCTGCAGCTTGCTGCCACCTCCATAATTAAATATTAATATTTCAGAAAATGGTGCTTTATGGATAGCTGGATCCCATAATGGACCATTCCTAAATCATCTCTAGTGATGTGTTCTTAATGTGTCTCCTATTCAGACTGCTGCAGGAGTATCAGTACTAATGTATCACTACTGATCCCTGTCAGGGTTTTTTTTTTTTTTTTTAAATCTCCGTCATTGGGTGATTTAGATGCTCAAAAAGGATGTTATGCTCCTTTTAAAGGATTTGAAATCCACTGATACATAAAATGTATATGAACCCAGGCTTTCTTAACTCCCCAGCACTTCTGGCTCACTTTACCGCTGGGTTTGGAAGAATCCTGGCCTTAATGGAAACACCTCTGTAAATACAATAGTATTTTGCACTAATGGTCCAAATCACTTCAGAAGCAGCATGGTGAGCTGTAATGTTTTTATGTGGCCATTACTTTAGAATACTGTAGTATAACAAATCTCTAATTTTTGATGAGATGCAGTGTGGGTTAGTGGATAGGGCACTGGGCTGGAACTCAAGAGACCCATATTCTAGCCTCCACCTGCTGGGTAGCCTTGGGTGACTCACTTGACCTCTCTGTGACTTCCAGTCTTACTGGTCTCTCTGTTTAGATTGTAAGCTCCTTGGAGCAGCAACTGTGTCACAGCTACATGTTTGTACAGTGCCTAGCGACTTGGGTCCCCTAGGTGCTACCACATACAAGCTGTAACAGAGCAGAGGCCTAGGAGCCAGAAATTTCTTTGGAGGTCTGATTATGCCTTTTTGTGACTTTGAAACCTGTTTTTCAGAGAGTGAGGTGGGGTCATGCCAGGAAAAATAGTGTGTGGTCATGTAATTAGACTCTCATCATGCATAGGCACAAGGGTGCAGAATTAAGGTTGCATGAGTAAACTTAATTCTGGTATTCTCTAACTAGGCAGTGCTTGACTTTGCAACCTTAGTATTCTACTACTGTAGCTATTTTTATACGTAACTTTCTGTTTGAAAAGAATTAAATTCTATTATGTGAGGTGTTACCATTGCACATTGGTCATCATCAAGGTTTGAATACCAGACTTCTACCCCTTTAACGGAAGGACATAAAGAGGCAGCAGCAATAGGCTGTTATCCCAATCAGGCACAAAAAATTCCACATAACACTCTGAAACAGTATATTACATATGCATGAGTGACCCTACTTTACAGACAGCCTATCCAAGCAGATAGCTTTTGCAGGCTCTTCTTAAGGCTGAGAACTGGGTTTAGTTAACATATTAAAAAACAAAGTTTTATTCCAGCTCTTCCAAAAGTGACCTTATGCAACCTCTGTTATGGCTTCTGTAAAATGCAGTAGGCTGAGTTTTGTGTCTCTGGTAGAAAAGGGGTATGACACCTTTCTCAAAAAGGGTTGTGAAATGTAGATTTTGACATCAGTCAGTAGACAAATTAGACTTAAACTCAGAGATTACAGGACCCTAGGCCACAGGGTATTTTTGGTGTGACTTGTGTAGCTGCTTCTGCTGTAGGAGAATCAGTGGAGCCAGGAACCATACAGGTGCAAGATTCAGAGATTTTAAGAGCAAGTGTCTAAGTTCTATTGCACAGTGCAAATGGTGACTTCTGTGGCTTATGAATTGTCAAATCGGGATGTATTTTCATGGAGATGATAAAACATTTCCAGGATTGTCAACCACAATAGAATTGTTTTTTTAAATAAAAATCAGTTGGAAATCAAAACATCACAAGCTTTTACAAACATGTTTTTGGGATATCTTCTGTTTTTGTTTTTCAATCCCATCCACCCACTCCCAATGTGTGTGGAAAATGCAACCTAAATGTATACAAAATGTGCATACAAATGCAGGTCCCTCCTCCCCCACCAATGCCCAGAGCCCTCCACGCTCTCCACTGGCAAACCCCTGCTTTCACCAAAAGACTCCTGCAGCCTCCTGCTCCCTCAATCCCCTGCCAGGCTCCAGTAGTTTCCCCATGTGTCCAGCTAGCAGAGGAGGAGGAGGAGGCTTCTCATAGGGTTAACCTCTTCTTTCTGCACTACTCTGTGTGTGTGAGGGGGGGGCGCGGGGGGAGAAAGGGGAGTCCATGAAACCACTGCACTGTTACCATGCTGTGAGCCGGGGCCAGCTCTGCTATGCTGCACCTGCTATGGCCTGCAGAACAAGTGGCACTGTTGCCTGTGTCTGAAGGGGGAAACTATAGGTAACTCTCACACAATTACTGAGCTGCCTGTATTTTCTTGGTAGGCCCCACCTCAAAATTGACGGGAAGTTGTGATGCCACTCACAATACTATCATGAATGTGGTGTTTAGGACCAGTTCTCCTTGCATGAATGTGGAAAATGAGTTTCTTTAAAATGCTGCATGCACCTGACAGCACACAAACTAGAGCCTGCTCTTTGCTACCAGCCACAGCAATCAGTTCTTATTGGCCACCAGGCCCTGCTATGTTATAGGAAGTTACCCTCTGAGATCTTCACCCTCCCCAAACAGCTTGCATAGCACTCACAGGGGCTCTAGGCAAGTGGATGTTGGTAACACTGTTGTTCCTGATCCCAGGATTTATCCCTCTTCCAATTACAAGTCTTTACTCCAAACTACTGAGATGCTAGAGCTCTTAATATTTTTTTTAAAAAGTCATAAAAATGGGATAACAGAGACCACACTATTTTTTCTTGTTTTTATAAAGGGCTAAACCCTTGTTCCTGAAACTTTAAAGTCAGCTGGAAGAAGACAACAAACATAGAAAATTTCAGCTCAAATGCTTGAAGTAGGTAAAGTTAAAGGAGTGGAAATGGGGGGCTATAATGGGAAGGTTGATACTTAGGTCCCCCAATAACTTTAGATTGCATGTGTGGAAAATGAGGCTCTTGAGCTATAACTGTCCAAGGAACCCTAGTGATTGAGATTATCTCCCTCTGCCCCTCCTTTGTGTAGACTAGGAAAGGGAATCAGAGTAAAATAACCCACCTGCCCTAACCTGGGCTCATTTTCTTGATCTGGAGAAACCTTATGTTTCCCTCTGATCATTCACAACCAGTCTTCACTACCAATGCATTTCCGAGGCTTTAAGATTGCATCTCTCAATAAGCAGATGAACGCGCCTTTTGTCAAAGGAGCTGTTAAAATGGATGAACAGGTAAGGGTGCTATTTCCTTATGCTTAAATCTCTGAGTCACCAGTCACCGCAGCGCCAATCGTTAGAATGTTAAGCAAATGAAAAGCCACATCTCATACGTGACACATAATTATGAGATAAATTGATTTAGTTCTGCCAATTAGAAAGGCAGGCCTAAAATGGCACAGGGGGTCAGTGGAGAGGTACTGTGGCTGTTTCATGTCATTAGCTTTCATACAACTGCAATGAGTAACAACTCTGGCATGTGCTTTCCATTAGCGTCTACAATGCAGGCTTTATATGTGAACAGTCACCCCTACCTTTCCTTTGTACTCATGGATCCCAGGCCTAGATATGCTAGTTCTGCTACTGGTATGTCAGGCTCCTGTGATTTGCCATCCTTGTTGGGACTCTGTTGTATCACTGTTACTTACCATTCAGTTGTTCAGCTTTATTACAGATTAGACAAGTCATGACTGATTGAGCGATGGTGGGCCCTGACAAGCACAGCCAAGAGTTTAGTCTGGAAAAAGTTGGGAACTGCTGTTGTTTTCGCTCCTGTTTTTCCCAAGACATTCTTTTCCTGCCTCACAAGAATGGCTACATTCTATTATTATCAAACATACATCCTGTGGATGGAGATGGGCAGTTATTCCATAAATTAATAACTTCAGGTGACACCTGAAACATCTTCAGATTAACTCTCTGGCAACCTTTTATGTTATTTTTACCTATTAAAATGGGGGTGTTCCTTCTGCATAGGTCTTCCCTGGCCCCTGTGGGGAGGGCTAGTGGTCTGTTTCAAGGCATCCATCCTATTGTTCTAGTTTGGACTCCATGGAAAGTTTGTTGGAGTGAGGGGCAGACTGAAGGTGCGAATGAGAAGATCCATGTTTTTTTCCTTGCTAAATCCTGTTTAAAAGCCACCAAAAAATAAAAAAATTAAACTATTGCTTCTGAGAACATAGTCTGTTCTTTAAGAATTGCTTCCCTCCACAGTGGCTGGTCAGTTCTTGTTAAGAACCATTTTAGTTTGCATTTTTACACAGTTTCCAAACTCAGTTTCCTCTCCATGCATAGACAAGGTCTTTGAAGTAAAAGTTTAATTTTGAATGCAGGCATTTACTAGGTGAAAAAGTGAACTTCTCCCTTATTCAATTGTATGCACTTTTGTGTCTGGGAATCCTAGAGGGTCATGACTGAATAGGTCTCTTCCATGGTTAATTCTATGGTTTGTAATAGTGTTGCTGTGAGCACTTTCTTCAGTTGGTTACAGTACCATACAGTAAGTGTGAATCTAGTAAAGCTACACATCACAAACGATGTCAGTTGATTGCAATAATTATAGATAGAGCTGAATGTATTTTCTATCCTTTAATCAAATAGAATGATTATTCTTTCGGAATCCAGCTAGATCCTTTGTCTTGTCTCTGTGAGGTATTTGCATGAGGCAATACTGTATCATGGGTAGACATTCCTGAATGCTGCAGAGGAGTGTTGATACTTTTGAAATTCCCTATTTGAAATCAAAGCAATAAGCAAATGTTTTAAGAGATCATTTGCAGGTGAGCTACACGTATGGTTGGACCTTGAAGCTCTCTTGCTGCTTTAATAATTAATATGCAAAAGTATTTTGTAATTACTCAGGACATAATCATGATATCAGGCCACTGATAGATGGTGACTCTGACTTGCATGCAAGATGGCTACAACTATAATGCTTTTTAAACTATATAAAACATATATGATTTATTTTGCACAGAGCTCAAAAAAGGCTTACAAAAAATGAACAGGGCAGGCCTCTCCTGAATCCTAATAGCTTTCTGATGAGGTAAACAATGACTCTTAATTACAGCAGAATCATCTTAATTAAAATTTTTAGCGTCTAATTATCTCAGTTTGTCTGCTTCACTGGATTTTAATGAAAAAGATTGATTAGGTATAAAACCAGTAGCATAATTAAACATTCAGGTTCTACACTGGTTATGGAGGTGAAAGTAATGTGATTAACTTCAAAAGTGCATTTTTCAACAAATGATGTTAGACAAGGAAGGCCACTCTTGTTTGTGCCTCTTTTCCTTCCCTTGCATATAAAGCAAATATGTGGGGACAACATCTTCAGGCAATAGTTATGACAAGTGACAGATTATCATGGCATGCTTTTAACTAAAGCAATTGGATTATGTCACCACTTCTATTATGGACATCCTATTTCAGGGGGTTTAGTAAGTGGACTGGAACTTATTTCACAAGATTTCAAGCCTAAGAATAATTTTTGGTGCTTATGAAAGGCTCAAATAAGTTGTTCAGCTGTTCTATCGTTATATAAGTGTAAATCCACTCTTGGAAGGTGATGGGTGAAGGATGCCTCTTGGTGGTTCCTGTTACTTTAAAGGGATACTGGCAAGGTAACCTAAATTGTGAGCTCAATTCTGCTATTTATATTTTTTGAAATGTTTAAACAGAATTCTCTCTGAAAATGAAAGCTGTTACTAATCATTCAAGTTCCAAATGTGGCCAAGGGGTGTGGGAAAATTGTAAGAGTTTCTGAAGGCCTCTCTTTGCTAAGGATCAGTTTTCATTAAGAGTCATACTATGGAAATATATTTTACACTTAACAATTTGGCAAGTCTCTTGCCAGATACAGGAATATTGAAAATACAGTTGAATTTCCAATATGGTTCCTACGTTCAGAATTTCAAATAAACCATTTCTTGTGTTGGATAAAAATTCTGTTCTCATTACCATGGTGTAAATCTGGAATATGGCAACCCCCTTGAAGTCAAAGCTGCTTCTCTACGATTTTACAAGTGTCTGTGGGAGCAGAATTGGACCATATGATTAATTCTCCTACTCTTTAACTAGATCAGCCCACATGAATTATTGTTCAACACAACTCTAACAGACTTATTTAATCATTACTTGGCTGCAGCTCACTTAACATATGGAGAGGGGCTCTGTGGAGTCCTGAATGGGGATGAGGAGGGTACAATGGAAGTGGCTGACCCACCCTTCCATATGGAGAAACTGGAGGGAGTGGGGTACTTGCAAAGGAGATTCTCTGTGCTCTTCATATTGGCCAGATAATCTCACCCAGAGAAATAATTCTTGCATCATTTCAACTTTGTTGTCCTCCTGCACTCAAATATGTTGTAGAGAATAATCCTCCCTGGCCAAGAGTGGACTAGATAACCCATTATTTCCTTGAGTCTATAATACTAGTTTTTCAATATTCTTATTTTGAGTCTTTTGAATGGCTAGGATGATAGGCCAGATTCTGCTACTCTCACCCACGTTCAGTGGTAACTTATCCTATTAGAAGTGCTAGTGAAATCAATAGGACTGCTCCTAAAGTAAGGGCATGTCTACACTACAAAATTAGGTTGACTTAATTTAGGTCGACGTACAGCCACTACAGTAATTCAATTGACTGTTGGTGTCCACACTACCCTCCTTCTGCTGGTGGAGTGTGTCCTCATCACGAGCGTCTGCACGGACTGAAGAGGGGCATTGTGGGGACAATGACAGCCGAGTGCGGGGCACTGACAGCCATGCGGGACTGACAGCTGGAGCACCCCATCTACCCTGGCATCTTGGAGCTCATTTGTCACAAGGATCAACTGAAATGTTTTGTTTTTCCCCTTCTGCCAACTGACACCATAGATTGACATCACACAAAATGGTGGTTAACTTACCAATCTTGCTTTCCTGTCATGAGTGATGTGGCAGCCTTTAATTACCATCCTGGTATTGGTCCTGAATACAAACCTAACAAAGCTTTGTCAGGGGACGAAAATGACATTCACTGTTCAGATTGTACCTCCAATACAGACACGGCCCCTGTAAACCTTTGCAGTTAGCGGAAGCTGTATGACATGATGCTGCTGCATGTTGCCATACCTAATCCTTCCTTTGCCATGTCTGATTACAAAGTACATATGCAATTTTAAAATTAATTTGTACTGATTCTTTTGTGATTGGGCCTAAAATCCCATTGTGTGAGTGACTGACTATAGGCAATTCTTCAATTGTAATAAGATCATTGAATAATAAGACTAATAAAGAGATGTAATTATCTTGCATCACTGATTTAATATCAGTAATGCTGATCTCTCTCTTTCCTATTCAGAGTTCGTGGGAGTGTGCTCATAGTTTGAAATCTATGTGAATTGTCCTAATGGTGCTACAGGAACAAATGTGAATAGCCTGAAAGTCTTAAACTGTCCCGAAGATAGGAAATTTCCAACATCAGCTCTTCTGTGCTGCTCACTGCCTCCTGATGGCAGGAGGTGAGGGATAGGGATCAAGTATCCAGTCATTTCTACTCTGCTTCTAAGTTCAAGGGACCGGCATGATAAAGTTCACTCCTGAAAGGAGGAAGACCAAGACTATAACAAGGTTCAAAAAAGAACTAGATAAGTTCATGGAGAATAGGTCCATCGTGGCTATTAGCCAGGATGGGCAGGGATGGTGTCCCTAGCCTCTGTTTTCCAGAAGCTGGGAATGGGGATGGCTAACTTGATGGTTACCTGTTCTGTTAACCATCTGGCATTGGCCCCTGTCGGAAGACAAGATACTGGGATAGATGGACCTTTGATCTGACCCAGTATGGCCGTTCTTATGTTCTTAAGATTTCCTCTGGTGCTTCTGCTCAATCTGGCCTGAGTGGTTGGAGGGGGCTAGTGCCTCATTCTGTGCTCTCCCCTGGGTCCTGATGTGAGTGGGCAAGAGGGTTTGGGTAGAGGACCAGCATATCCAGCTTTTCCCCATGCTGGAGCTCTTCAGGGAATGCATCATTCATCTCTGTGTATAGAATAAGGGAGCATTTCCCTGGCTTTAGCAATTTGATGGACTAAGAATTGCATTTGTTTATGAGAAGGTTCTTACCTGAGACCACTGAAATTGCAGTCTCCTTATGATTGATTTTTCTCCTGTAGTAAGAACGCTGTATGTTTCAGAAAACAGTACATTGTAATCTAGCAGGGCAAGCTGAGGAAATGGTCACATAGGGAAAACTCTTTTATGGAAGGTTTGAGGTCAGTTACTCAAGTGGAGTTAAGGTTCTCTGTGTGAGAATCAATTCCACAAGTCATAAATAGAGCAATAAAATTTGATCTTGCAACTTGGGTGTAATTGAGAGCCAACTACTTTCATCCCCTAGGTTAATCAGAATAATAATCTTCAAACAGTGCCTAATGAACTGAGTGTGCTGTCTTAGGGTTGATTAGAAATAATGTGGCAAAATTCTATTACTAGATATTGTCACAAAAGCCTTTTTGATTCTCTTTCTCTCTCTTAACTATATGACAAGTGTGTCCAACTTGCCCAGTTTTGGAATGTTAATGGATAGCTATCTTCTATGAAATGGGTGTGAATCACTTTGCTGGGTAGGGGATGAGATGCAAGAGCAGAGGGGAAGCATGTTTAGTGCACCACCCTTTTGGTGTGTTGTATGCTCACTCTGCCCCTCATGCGGAGCCAACTCTCTTGTGTTAGTGTCTAGATAGAAAGGGACACTGAAAGGGCTGCCTTGGTGTCTGGCTGTAAAGGACCAGGCCGTAGGCAGTCTGGTCTAGTGGTCACAGCTGGGGTCCACATCTCAGGTTCAATAAGCAAGAGTTGAGGTCAAAGTCAGTCTGGAGACCTGAGATCAGAGAGTGACCCTGATTCCCATCTGGTACTGAGTCAGGCTGGGATCGGAGATCACGAGACGAGGTGAGGTCTGAAGTCTGTGTGCTTGTCATACAACTTCCTGGGGCACCTCCAGGGTTAAACAGGGCACTTGGCAAATCAGAGAGCTTCACTCTGGGTCTCTTGGGCTGTACTTCCTGCGGCACCTACTCTCCACAGTGCTCCCTGGCGGTGACTCTGCATGGACTCCTGGTAGCACTGTGGGAATGTCTGCAGACCTAGTTTCTAGTCCCCGCATCATTACACTGGCTGCTGCTACACAAGGGGGAGTGGGCGAAGGCTCCTTGCCCTTTCTTTCTTGACCTGCAGCAATCAAGCTCATAATCTGCACCATTCAGAGGTCTCTGGGATTGTGATGCAAAATGCAGTATATTAAAGTTAGTGACATGCCATGGTACAGCAATAGCTTGTCAGCACCATCATACACAATTTCAAAAGCTGAGGTTTTTATGAGAGGTGACTAACATAATGGGAGAAGAGCTGGGCGCTTTATCAATAGTTCATGGAGGAAAGGTCCATCAATGGCTATTAGCCAGGGTGGGCAGGGATGCAAAACCATAGGAGCAGGTCAAAAATTCCTCAGGTACCCATATAGCAAAGTGATTGTAACAGTTTCTCACTTAAGCTGACCTGTCTGACATTTTTTTCCTTTCATCCAAATTTATATTGACACATCTATAGCTATAGGCACAGTGGTTAAAATGAGTGAGATCAACCAATTTAAAACTGGCTAAGATTAACAATGAAGCCTGTGTGCAACCCACGATGCCTGGGCAGCTCATTAAGATCTCTGCTTTAACTTTAGGCAAACTATCATGTTTTTTTTGATGCACTGGTCTGCTATTGTAGTTTACTTTAAATAATTATTTTTAGATCCACATTCAAAACTTGCCATGCAGGACTTACGTGGCAAGCACAGTGGAGATGGTTAAAATTAACATGGTCCATGTGGTCTTATGGACTGATAGTCAAGAGTTATGGATTCTAATCTTTGTTCTGTCATGGCTCACTGTGGCTCTGGGCAAGGCTAAATTTTCAAAAATGTTCATTTATTTTTGATGCCTTCATTTTACCTGACTTGACGTGCCTACAGGGCTCTGCTCTTCAAAGGTGTGGCACACCCACAACTCCGTTTGAAGGACAGGGGTTCTGCGAGGTGCTACGTACATTTGAACAATCCCAATTCCTATGTATTTCAAGGTGGGAACACACAAATCACTGGAGGCCTGGGGAGTTGAGGCCAAATGGGGAGTTGAGGCCTACATCTCTGTTTTTTCCCTTATTAGCCTCATTTTAAATAGTCTCAAGTATCAGAGGGGTAGCCGTGTTAGTCTGGATCTGTAGAAGCGGCAAAGGGTCCTGTGGCACCTTATAGACTAACAGAGGTATTGAAGCATAAGCTTTCGTGGGTGAATACCCACTTCTTCGGATGCAAGCAGTGGAAATGTCCAGGGGCAGATATAAATGTGCAGGGAAGATTCAGGCTAGAGATGATGAGGTTAGCTTAATCAGGGAGAGGGGGGCCCTCTTCTAGCAGTTGAGGTGTGAACACCCAGGGAGGAGAAACTGCTTTTGTAGTTGGCTAGCCCCTGGACATTTCCACTGCTTGCATCCGAAGAAGTGGGTATTCACCCACGAAAGCTTATGCTCCAATACCTCTGTTAGTCTATAAGGTGCCACAGGACCCTTTGTCGCTTCTATTTTAAATAGTATGTATGATCTCTATTAGCTGACAGGGATGTTGTGAGGTTAATATTTGTCACGATACCTACAAAAAACTTGATGGTTAGACTGCTGGTATGCAGTGACCAGAGCCTGTCATGCTGACCAATATCTCATTGTTTCATTGTATTCCCCCATATGTCTACATCCATTTGTTGTCTGTTATACTTAAATTGAAAGCTCTTTGGGACAGGGGCCATCTTTTTGTTCTGTGTTTGTACAGCACCTGGCACAGCAAGGTCCTGGTTCATGACTAGGGCCCCTAGGCTCTAGGATAAAACAAACAAATAATCATAAATAATTTGTATGGTGCATTGTTAAAAAAGGTGAAAGTGGTGTTGTGTTAGTGGTATTTTTTTATTTACTGTTTATTTAAAATACTGTAATTAGACATATAAGAATTGTAGTGTTCTGGAATATTTTTAGCTAGGAAGCCAAATTAGGGATTGTGTTCTGGTCTGGTCATGTTGCTATGAATAGGATGTGTTTTAGACCTTAATCCCTGGGAAGTCTGATACTGAAAGGTGTTCCATTTGTTCTGTTTTCTCCTTCCATTAAGGGCTAGATCGTGCTAATCAGCTCCATTATTAAAAGTGGAACTTCAGATTCTGCAGACAATTATGCATATGAATAGCTTTAGGCACACACATGAGTGGTCCCACTGAGTTCATGTGAGTAAAATTACTCATGTGCTTAAGTGTTTGCAGGTTCAGGCCATTACTCTTCTACTAGTCCCATTGATTTCAGTCGGTGTACTGTAGGTGAAAGGTGCTCCTCAGAGAACGCAGAATCTGGCCCTGACTGTGGACACTGGTTTATGTACTTGTTTGTAGACACAAAATTTAAAAATGGAAAATATCAATGAAGCATTTGTTTTGAGATGATGGGGGAATACTTGCCTAGATTTTTTTGCAAGCAGATCTTCAAGAAAGGCCAGGTAAAATGTACTATATTTCTTTATAATGGCGAAGCTGGTGTGAGTGTAGGAGCTCCTTAATTTTTGTATATAAGACTAGAATGATTTTGGTAGTTATTCTGGAAGATAATGAGTTTTGCAGCCAAAAGAGACTTTAAGAGTTCCCGGAAGTGCTGTTGGGTCAAGGCATAATGGTATTCTGAAATTACCTGCTAAAACAACATTCTCTAGTTAGGCTTAAATTACTCTAATGTTAATTGTCCAGTGATGATGATAGGAAGTGAGTATACTGAAACCTTTTCTGTAATGATAGTACTGAAATGTCTTTTATAGAAAGGAAGCAAATCTAAAATTAGCAACAAATAATGAAGGGTAGAGGTTTTTTTCCCCCAGAATGAAACACAGCTTTGAACATACAGAAAAGGAATCATAATTAGAGGTAAGATTTTGTGTGCAACAGTCATCTTAATTATAGCAAGGTGGCAACAATCCAAAGCCATTAAGTCTCTTGCTTTGTCTGCTCAGATGTTATATCCATGAGCAAGGGAGGACCATGCAATTAGTGACGAATTCAGTTGAATGTAGAAATAACTCAAAGAGATATAACAGAAGGATCACACAGAATAAATAGAAAAGTGTTTGGTTGCAGTGCAGCTGTATTCAGCAGCAGGGTGTTCTGATTTTGGAAAATTAGAAGCTTTTACAGATGGAAAACTAACCATATGGATCCCAAAACAAATGGAAAGTTCATGGTCAGATCACATGCTGAGAGATCTCTTCCTGTCTGCATATTGGGGTAATGCCACCTCCCTGGCATGACTTCAATGGGAGCTGTAGGCTCTTGTCATTTCTGAAAAGCTGGCCATTTAGGTGTCTAAATATGGATCTGGGTGCTTAATTTTAGGTATCTGGGATTGAAAATTTTGCCTTTAACATTTAGAAAATGACATCTTGGCATTTAGCTATGTTAACTAGATAATGGCTGCTATCCTAAGGTTTTGGATGGCAGCTGTGAAGGGAAGGCTGTGTTTCCTGGTTGAACCAGGTCATGAATATAGAGTGGAACAAGCCTTGATCAATCTTTGTGTCCAAGTTGGCTGGAGAGCCCAGTGACAATCCTGACATGGGCAGCAGAAGTGCAGGTCAACTTCCAGCACTCCATGGGTGAGGGAGATATAATAGGAACCCAGAGCAGCTCTGGGCATGGAGCTGGCAGGCAAGAGTAGATAGTAGACAGTGATCAGCTTGCCTGGTGGAGGACTATTTCAGTTCTCTTGAGGAGTTCTGGGGGAGCTGGAGAGGTGTTGGTGTATTTGAAGGGCAGGAAGGGAGAAAGTGAGGCTGAGTTACTGAAAATGACTTAATTGATATGCGTGCAGGACTCTGAAGATGTCGAGTGCTATGCTGTCCAAGAAGGGCTTAGTATAGCACCTTAACACCCTGGTGACAAGTAATTGACTCTTGGAGATAACCTTCCAATCAAAGCCATGTATTAAAAAAAGACGATGATGAATTTATTTCCTAGGGCCGAATTCAGCCCTTGGATACATGCACAGTAATCTTTCTTTTTGTGACTTCAAGTTTTTGGTACCAATAGTTTTCTGTCTTCCTATCTAGAATCTGAACTGATGTATTTGGAATGACATACCTTGGGAGTGAAGAGAAGTACTAGAACGGCATTTTCTGCTCCTCTCTATCACAATCTTTAGATAAGAAATCAATAGGAACACAGTTGTTTTGGTGTTCAGGTCAGTTACAGTTCATGATCTAGAAAAGCTACTGTGGTGAATGTTTTATTTTTGTTTCTTGAGAGAGAGTGAGAAGAATGAGCCTCTGTTTTTATAGTTTGACTAAGTGAGAGAATAAATCAGAGGGGATAAGTGCTGTCAAGGCTGATTTCTTTTGTTGCTAATTCAGAAGACTTCAACATACAGAAACAAAAAGATCCTAAAGTATCTATAGTTGAAAGTTGTAAAAGATGCCTTCTGGCTTTGTACTCTAAATTGACAGCTACTCATTACATGGATGCTTTCTAAAGTTTGTGGAGTTCCATAAGTGGAAATAACTTGCACTTCTAAAGCTGCAATTCTTATTTGTGCTCTTGTTTCTGAAACTTGCACCTGGATGTAGTGATTGAAATAGCAGCAGATCATTTTAGCAGTGTCATTAAGCTCTTAACGTTAGCTGTACTAACAGAGAAGTTATTTTCTACTACTATATATGTACACTGAAAAATGGGTATATTGAAAGTTGCTATCATATAGGGCACGTACTGTGATCCATTTAGAGATATAATATACCTCTTCACAAGCTCTTAAAAGGTGGGCTATGCAGAAATTTGGCTTCTCAGTACTTCAGTCTCTCTCTCTCTCTCTCTCTGTCTCCTCAGTGATTACAATTTTCAAAAGCAGCTAAGTGAATTATGAGTTTAAGTCCCATTTTAAGTGATTTTGAATGAGACTTAAGCACCTAACGCCTGGTCTACACTATAAAGGTAGGTCAATGTAAGCAGCCCGGTGTTGACCTATTGTGCTGGTGTCTATACTTTAATTTGTCTCCCACTGATGTAAGTGCTTGTTACAGTGGGGTTGAGCTATGGTTGATGTGTGGAGGTCAATGCAGCACGAGTGTAGACACTGTGTTACCGATGTTGACCCTAACAATCGTCCAGCAGCTGTCCCACAATGCCCGGCACTAACTGCTCTGGTCACAATTGTTAACTCCACTGCTCAGGGACCACACAGAAACAGAAGACCTTCCCCACCCCCTTTTAAAGCCCCATGAATTTTTGAAATGCCTCTTCCTGATTGTCCAAATTGGTGAACACACATCTGTTTGCTCTCTGATATGGGCAGTTTCCCAGATGACCATGCCAGTTACATGCTTTCGATACTCCAGGCAGGAGATATTGGATCTCCTGGGTCTGTGGGTAGAAGAGGCTGTGCTGACACAGCTCCAAACCAGGATTAAAACCATTGACATCTACAAGCAGATTGCTCAGGAGGTGCAGGAAAAGGGGTGTGACAGGGACCAGCAGCAGTGCCACAGGAAAGCCACAGAACTGCGGCAGGTGTGCCATAAGGCCAGGGAGACCAATGATTGATTTGGTGCGGAGCTGCAGATCTGCCGCTTTTACAAAGAGCTGCATGCTGCACTTGGTGGAGACCCCACCGCCACTCGCACACCACTGCGGATACCCCTGAGGAGCCAGAGTCACAGGTCCCTGCCGCAAAGAGGAGGAGATGGATGAGGAAGAGGAAGGAGAAGTATAGCGGACAGTATAGGCGAGTGGAGGGTCCAGCTGTGCTGTGAGCCAAACCTTGTTTTTGACTTCACCACAGTCCAGGCATTCCTACCAGTCGAGCACGGGTGAGCCCAATACAGGAGAAGGAATCTAGGGTAAGTGTGTAAATAAATGTCCCATTACAGTAACGGCACCTCCAACTAAGCCGACACATCTGTTGACTTTTAATTTACTCAAACTACAAGAGGTAATGGTACAACCACGAGAGGTAGAGTTACTATCTGCTTTTCATTCCCCTCTATATTTAGGTGGGGGTGGGGGACTGTGGAGCAGTTTGTTTATGTACACAGGGATGTCTCTCTTGAATCTTCCTGAGAGATCTTAAGAAACCTCCCTGGAGGTACAGTGCAATCCTCTCTCAAAAAGATTTTATAGGGATGGCAGCCTTATTTCTTCCTCCGTGGGAGGACACTTTTCCACACCAATCAGCGATAACTTTGGCAGGTCCCATTGCCATAAACAGCGGCATATGGGCCTGGGTGACTTCAGGATGCCATCAACAACTATACTCTCTCTGCCTTTGTTACCCTCAGGAAAGAGAGATCTGCTAAAACGATTACAACTTGTGGAAAATGATGCCAGTATTCAGTGCCAGTGCAGTTTTAAGCAACTAGGCAATTCCATACTCATTTTTCCTTCACCCGTGGTGGGTCAAGCAAAATGCTCATGGTTTGAGCCAAGAGTGACACCAGGCACAAGCACTTCAAAGCAAAAAGTTCAATAAGCTTGTCTTGTTCAACACTTTAGGGGAGCAAGGTGGGGGAGCAGTTCTGAATCTGAAGTTTCACTTTCCATTCCTACTATATTGGCAATGGTACCTCCTGTGCGTTTTATCGGTAGCTGAAGCCGTTGCTGCCTTGAGCAGTACCTCTTCTGTACCAGTAGAATGACTAACCTAGATAAAGAGGAGAAAAGAGAAGATGCGGGAGGAAATGCTCGCAGGATCTCGCAGAGCCATTGCTGCATCAGAGATTGAACAGAGGGCCTGGGGGGTGAATATTGCAGACTAATATGGAAAAGGAAAGAGCAGACTGGACAAAGGGAGAGAGAGATGCAGCAGGACATAATGGAGCTTCTCCGTAAGCAAACTCAGATGCTGCAGACTCTTGTGGGCCTCCAGATTCAACAAGCCCAGGCTTGACTCCCACTGCAGTCTGTAGAGAACGGCACCATAGCACCTCCCTACACCTACACCTCTCAGCATTCCTCCTAGCCTCAGGGCCTGCACGTCTACCCCTACCACTCCACACTGAGAGAAAGTATGGACAACCACAGCTTCACCTGTGTAGTTACAATGGACATCAGTGTTCCTTGCTCTTGTTTATTTATTAAGGTTCCTAATATTTTTTAAGTTAACGTGTATTTACTTTCGAGTTCTGCAGATTATTTTTGGACTGGTTTTCATAAATGAATACAACTCTTTTTTAAAAAAAGTTCTTTATATTTAGTTTACAACACATGGTGTATAATTCCTGCTGGCTGTGAAAGTAGTGCTCTTGTACACTCTTACAAACCAGTGGATCAGTGCTAAACAGTGTAGTCATCATAAATGTATAGCAAGTGCCCCAACATTAATAGGTTCACTATCGGCGATTTAGGCACAGTTGTGCAGCAAGCATCACACAATTATTAACAGGCCCCCAAACTGCCACTCCAATTTGAGCACAGTACACCACAGCACTGTGGCTGACTCACTGTTAGTGTTTTTTCAAAGCCTCCCTAAGCCATTGAGCTCATCAGATAGCCCTGGAGTCTGGCTATTCAAACTCAGCAAACAGACACTCCACTTCCTCCTTCACTCCTGTGGCCAATTTCCTCCTTTGCTTCACTAATATTGTGCAGGACACAACAGCAGCTAATAACCACTAGGATATTTTTTTGCACAGAGATCCAATCTGGTGATAAACAATCCCATCATCCTCTCAGTCTACCAAAAGCACATTCAATTGTCATTCTGCACCTACTGAGCCGGTAGCTGAATCTTTCCTTCATGCTGTTGAGTTGGCTGGTGTATGGCTTCATGAGCTGGGGAAGTAATGGATAGGCTGGATTCCCCAGGATCACTATTTGCATTTCAAGATTGTCCATGTTAATCTGCTGGTTGGGAAAGAAAGTCCCTGCTTGTAGCTTTCTGAACAGTCCTGTGTTTTTAAAGATGCGAGTGTCATGCACCTTCCCTGACCAGCCTATATTGATGTCCGTGAAGCATCTCAGGTGATCCACCACTGCTTGCATTACCATGCAAAAGTAGTCCTTTCTGTTCAATGTACTCTGTGGCAAGGTGCTATGGGGCCTAAATGGGGATAGTGCATGCCATCTATTGCTCCACCACAGTTCGGGAAGTCCCTTGCTGCGCTGTGTTCTGCGTATAGCAGGAGACAGTTAATGGCTCTGCACACTTGCATGACAGTGGCCCCCGCAGTGGATTATTCCACTCCAGAATGACTTCCCACTGACTGGTAGCAATCCAGTGTTGCAAGTTTCCACAGTGTGATCGCCACTTGCTTCTTCACTGTTGGTGCAGCTCTCAGTTTGGTGTTCCTGTGTTGTAAGAATGGGGCCAGATCGGCATACAACTCCAGAAATATGGCTTTGCCCTTCTGAAAGTTCTGCAGCCACTGCTCGTCATCCCAAACCTGCATTACAATGTGATTCCCACCAGTCAGTGCTTGTTTCTTGAGCCCACAAGTGGGGATCCATTGTTTGCCACTGCTTCGTGAACAGCACCAACAACCTTGAATTGGTTCTCACTATGTCCCAAGGCAAACTGACCACCAGAAAATTGTCATGTTGCCTGTAGTACTTGTTATGGCTTTACAAATACCGGAGAGAGTGCATCCTGCGCTTGCAATGCTCATGACAATAGTGCAAAACTGTGACAGTCTTGTGCGGATTTGTGGGAAATTGAAAATAGGTGTGACAATTCTGGGATAGAGATATGGGAGGGATAACATTGGATTATGGGAAATTGACCCTTTGCTCCCTGTCACCCCTATGTGACTCATTTCTGTCCCCCCAGGCATGCCAATTCTACCCAAAAGACAGTGTGCTGAATGCTGGCAGGTTGCACACTGAGATACCTACCCATGATGCACTGCACTGTGCATTGACACAAGCACTCCTGCAGGGCCGGATTAACTTTCCTGTGGGCCTGCGGCTATTGGATTTTGTGGGGCCCCTGTACAAGTCTTTTTTCTAATTTAAAACAAAATGATCACAATTATGGTTTCAAGGCTATTAACACTATACTAAACTTGCCTTTTAATTAATATAAAGCTGTTCTGTGGTTACATTTCAGTCTTAAGCCTACTTCTAACTTTAGAACAGCTGTTATATTAGTTTCTTTCTGGGAGGGAGTTTGGGTGCAGGAGGGGGCTCCAGGCTGGGGCAGAGGGTTGGGGTGCAGGAGAGGGTGAGGGATGTGGGCTCTGGAAGGGAGTTTGGTGCAGGAGGGGATTCTGACCTGGGGCAGGGGCTTGGGATGCACATCTCTGTGTGCCCTTGCAGGGAGGAGGACAGCGTGTCTGTGTGCTGCCCGCACCTGCAAGTGCGGCCTACACAGCTCCCATTGGCTGGTTCCCAGCTAATGGGAGCTGCAGGGATGGTGCTGGGGGTGGGGCAGCATGCGGAGCTGCCTCTCCCCTGCCAGGGAGCTGGCTGCTTCCGGGAGCAGTCTGGGGCCATGGCATGCAGGTAGCCTGCCTGAGCCCTGCTGCGCCGGGGCCCCCCTTAGCCTAGGGCACTGGGCTACAGCCCCTAAAGCCCCTGCGTTAATCCCGCCCTGCACTCCTGGTGAGAACATGTGGTGCTGACACAAGGAGCTAAGTATGCACACGCACAAACAATATGCTAACTGTGGTGGATCTATGCCAACTTAACTTGCTTTGGCAAAACTTTGTAATGTAGACTTGGTCACTTTTTGAAATATGGGACTTAAACTAGTTCATTTGGGTTGTTTTGAAAATTTTACCCAATATCAGGAATTCTGATCTTTACTTATTCTTGGTTACTGTGTTTTGTCTTGGGGTGGCAGTGGATGTTCAAGAATGACCTTTAGTGTGCAATTGCTGACACGGAGTTCTTAGTTAAGATACTTGAACAATGCATTGATTCTTTCAGCATAATCATTATCTTTAATTACACTGTAGCATAGATCGTATGCACTGTAACTGTGGAGAAGTAATGTCATTTTGGCATCTTGTAAAATGGCTGAGTGTAGTCAATGTGCTCCCTAAAACTTTCAGTATCATGAACTGGCATGGTAAGAAGTCAAAGGTATCTGTTTGTACAATTATCTTCTTAATCTCAAGTGTCACCAGGTGAGTACTGGCATAGTATCCTTTGAGACATTTCAAAAACTGTTGGTTACTAGCAATTTCTTGGGAGGGGAGGGAAGGGAAGGACTAAGACTGGATGGAAGGACAAGATTTAGTGTCCCACACCCCCATCCTCATTCCTTTCAAAAAAAAAAAAAAAAAAAAAAAGGTAACCAAAATATTTCCCCACTGTTCTCTCCTCAGCTCACATTCTTTTCTGGGACCTGGTTGAATGTCTAAAATTCTGGAAGACTTACTAATTAGCTGGGTTAGTTTCTTTGTGTTGTACTTCCTTGCCATGTTACAGGCCATTGCAGAGAAGCGAAATGTATTTTTTGAATCATTTCTCACTACAGAGGTTGTGGGGAAAATACGTACATCAGAGCTATTCTTTTTTTGGCCACAGATCTGAAGTTCTGTCACACATTGATGTGTCAATAGAAGAGAGGTTTTAGAACAAATTGATAAATTAAACAGTAAAAGGCCACCAGGACAAGATGGTATTCACCCAAGAGTTTTGAAGGAACTCAGCTATGAAATTGCAGAACTACTAACTGTAGTATGTAATCCATAGCTGAAACAAGCCTCTGTACTGAATGTTTGGAAGGTAGGCTATGTAATACCAATGTTTAAAAAGGGCTCCAGAGGCAATCCTGCCATTTACAGGCCAGTAAGCCCAACTTCAGTACTGAGCAAATTGGTAGAAACTTTAGAAAAGAACAGAATTATCAGATCCATAGATAAACATGATTTGTTAGGGGTGAGTCAACATGATGTTTGTAAAGGGAAGTCATGCCTCACCAATCTATTAAAATTCTTGGAGGGGGTCAACGAGCATGTGGACAAGGTTGATCCTGTCAATATAGTGTACCAGGATTTTCAGAAAGCCTTTGTCAAGGTTCCTCACCAAAGGTTCTTAAGAACCTAAGTAGTCATGCGATATGAGGGAAGGTCCTCTCATGAATCAGTAACTGGTTAAAAGATAGGAAACAAAGATTAAGAACAAATGGTCAGTTTTCACAATGGAGAGTGGTAAACAGTGAGGTCTTCCAAGGACCTGTGCTGTTCTGGAAAAGGGGTTGAAGAGTGAAGTGGCAAAATTTGCAGATATAAAATTATTCAATATAGTTGAGCCCAAAGCTGACTGCAAAAAGTTACAGGGGAATCTCACAAAACTGGGTGACTGGGCAATAAAAGGGCAGATAAAATTCAATATGGATAAGTGCAAAGTAATGCACATTGGAAAAAGAAAATCCCAACTACACATACCTAATGAAGTGTCCTAAATTGGCTTAGAGTCACTGATATTTCTCTAAAAACTTCAGCTCAATGCGCAGCAATGGTCAAAAAGGCTAGTAATGTTAGGAACTAGTAGGAAAGGGATAGATAAAACAGAAAATTTCCTTAGTGCCGCTGTATGACTACCGTATCCTTTCTCCCTCTCATGATAGAGGTTTTAACATGTTGTTTGTAATCATTTAAATAGTTTTTTAAATGTTAAGTCCGGTTATAAAATGTATTGTAGCCTCACTTTCCTAGCAGTTATGTCTAGCCTTATTTAAAGGGTGAAATCCTGACCTTGGTGAAGTCAACAGGAATTTTGGCATTGACTTCAGTGGGGTTAGGATTTCACCCAAAATGTCACAAAATTCCCCAATCCTGCCAGCCTCTCTCCTCCTAACCTCACAAACACTTCCCCTTCCTCTTTGTAATAAAATGAAAGGCCCAGTACTTTGATAATGTCCTCAGCCTTTTTTTATTACAGTTACAATCATCCAGGCAGGGAACAGAAACACCACCACCCTGTGGCTTAGGTGACAAATTACGTGGTGTTAATAATATCTAATGATTAGAGGATACAAGCAATGATTTCGGTTTTACATAAGCTGCAATTTGTTTACATAAGGTGTCTGATTTGTATTAATGTGATCACTTACAATTCTTCAAAGTCTGTTAATGAACTATGAACAAAAAAGATGCTGAAATTCATGCACTAACTTGTTTGCTACAAATTGTCTGGCCAGCTGTACTAGTGAATGTGACAGTCTAAGGAATATTTACTGATATCAGTTTTGACACTTTGCATCTTTGTTGTTTATGGGCCATTTTAAAGTCAAGACTTTTAAACTTGATCAGTTGCAGTGGTTTACATGGATAGTTACTCAGAGGCGCACACAGAATAAGATTTTATCCCCTATTAGCTCTATTTATTATGTAGTTTTCTAAAGACAGAGAAAACTGGAGAAGGAAATGGAGATAATCAGAGAGTAAGATGTTGCATAATGTTTGTGGATGGGAAATCTTCCTTCCTTTTTCTTTTAATGCTTCCCTGCTAAGAAATATTGGATTTTATGTCTGTTTTTCTTTTAATTATTTTATTATCCACCAAAGAGGGTGTTTGACAGGCTTTGGTAAACAGAAAAATTAACAGAATGAGCTGGAAAACTTTAATAAACATAAATAAAAACTTGAAAACAACAGCTTAAGGTTTTTGATCCTTGGATGACCCATTGATTGTTCCCATTATTCACTCCTGTGTGAAAATGTGTGTTGCAGCAGCTAGGGGAAAAAAGAAAAATGGCAGAGCAAGAGAAGGGAAAGCTGGGTTTGGGGACTAGACTGAAATAACACTACATTCCTTTGTGCCTTACATGAGGCAATGTTTGTTCCTAATTCAAACATAGAAGAACACTAGGCCAAATTCTTCTCTCATGCCATGCAACCCATTGACTTGAATAGGCTTGCAAGGGTTTCAGTCAGGATAGAATTTGGCCCTTAGATTTCTAAGGCATCAGGTATTCTTATGATGCTCTATAGAAACTTCAGGCCAAACAGCAGCTGTGGAGAGACTCTGTGACCACACAGTCCTGCACCTGCACTATCCCCTAAGTGTGAAGTCCATGGCTAGGCCTCTCTCCCATCCTCAGTCATATAGTCAAAACCACAATATATAAGGTATGCGTTTGAATGCCGCTACAATTGGCATACAATAAATCAATACAAAACCTGAACAGATGCCTATGGCAATATGGGCACTGTGGAGTGTGTATGTAGATGGAGGAAAGCTGATTTTTCTCCCCAACTGCCAAAAGTTGGAGACACGTTGGGCTGGCTGGTCCTCAGTTTATAGCTCTGAAATGATACTGTCATCTGGGGACCATGAGCACACTGGCCAGCTTTACCTTGTCCCACTATCCGCAGAATTATCAAGAGAAGGAGGGTTCAAAATCCCTGTGTCCCCTATAGCTCCCCCTCCCCCATACATAGATAAATCCTCACTACTTGGTACTGAGTGAATAGCCTACAGGTTATCCTGAAATCCTATCTCTAATCCTTGCATGGGGACATGGAAGGGCAGAATCTAAGAGGTAGAATGCATTTTCTTTGCCCCCGTTATGAGCTGCATGATTCCCAGTGCAAGGCAGCTGCTACGCGCCCACTTTCTGTGGTGGTGGTATTTGGGTTTTTGTTGTTGTTGTTTGGGATTTTATTTGGATCTGAGGACTTGTATCTCTGAACCACCAGACAGTGGGTGGCAGTAAATGGCACAAGTGTTAGATTTCCCACTATAATTCACTATAATTTCCCACTATAATTCAAACTAAAAAAATCCCAGATCTGAAATCTCACAAATGCAAAATATATGAACAAACAGAGAAACCAAGCGTCATTGCTTCTGCAGATTTGCTCGTGCATGGTAAGGGCATTGTCATAATTCTGTTGGCTATTGTGAGACATTGATCTTGTATGCTAAAAAGGGAGAGCAGGATGACAGACTGAATACTGCTGCGGTTGTTCCCTGAATTTCTCAGGGACTTGATGGTTATCACCTTTAGACCTTGTGAATTTTGTAGGTAACTAACTAATAAAGAAATAATAAATATTGTGTGCAGCTAAAGTTCAGGGTAGTTTAGATGAAAACTGGAAATGGGCCTGTGACAAACTATAACTGAATTTTAAATGAGCATAGGACTATTATAGCACATTATTGATGTCTTGAATCTTAAATTCTATATTAAGGTCATGGGAATGGCTTAGTGTTTTATGAGCCTTTGTAGTCTTAGTGGCACCAACTCTTTAATCTTAACTTTGCCTTAAGCCAAAATAAATCTTAATGTTGTAATCTGTATGGTAACATAACTGCCTTGTTCAGTTGTGATCTCCACCCCCGCCCCCTCTAAATGTCACTAATGTCTTGCTGTGGCAAAACAAAAAGGAAAAATCTTACTCTTTCCATTGAAACGGCAAACGGGAACTATTATAGGATTGTAGTGTGAACCAAATCTTTATTTTTGAACATTTTAACCCTAGAATTTTGAGCTTCCTCAGTGATTTTCAGTGGTGCCTAACTGAGCAAGATTACAAGAAATTAAAAAAAAATAATTGAAAGCTTTTGGCCTCTTTATTTTCGCTATTAATGCCAGTAATTAAGTTCCAATATTTGTTGCTGGACATAGTGCTACTAGTGTTGCTGTCCATGTTGTTTGTTCTAAAGATGATTGAATAATGTATAGCATCAATATTATCAAGAACAAAATGAGACTGTTGGATTCTAATTTAAAACTGAAATTGAAAATTATATTTCAGTGGGATTAAAAAATATTCAATTGTATATGTTAAATTTAGACAATTTTTAACTATTCACATACATAAAAATATATAACCTATACATTAAAACTCCATCCTTACCAATATATGGTATATTTTTCAATCCCCCATCCCATTTTACCCCCTCCCCTCTTCTCCACCCCAATCTGGGTGGGGAATGAAAACAGGAGAAAGCGGAGGACAAAAGTAAAGGAAAAACAAAACAAACTCTACTCCAATTGCACCTGGCTGTTTTATATTTAAAGTCTATTTAGTACCGGATCAGCCTTTATATCGGGGAGTGGAGGGGGAAGAGGAGGGAGTTTGAGAAGGAATCAAGAGGGACCAGGAAACTCCCAGGTTCTACTCAATAAGTTTTCTATGCACTATCTTCTTTAGTAGAAATGTAGTTTGGAATGTAGATTTGGCTGTTGGTGAAGCCTCCAGACTCATGGATTTGCACCCCTTAGCTCCAGCTTCTTTGGAGATATCCTGAACGAATACGCCCGTGTAGTGCTCCCCTTCTGAATGCATTAATCATTGCTGTGGTATCCACCAAGCTATCTGTGGGATAAGAAAGGGACGGTGCTGCAGAGAGACGCTAGCCTACCTCATAAAGTTTCTTCAGATCTCTTGTTAGAGACTATATGATCCTGGTGACTTGTTGATATTTTTCCTTCTGTTTGTTCCAGTGTCACATCTTCTGATGTTTCAATCTTTTTCAGTACTCTGTTACCTGAAAAGGATGGGTCTGGGTTATGTATCTCTTCGTAAATATTTAATGGTGAAGATTATAGAGAAGCTGATTCAAATAAATTATTCAACATCCTTAAGCTCTTTAATTGCACCCTTTTCTCCTTCATAGTCCAGCAGACCCACTGATTCTCTCATGTGGCTGTTGATTCTGGTATGCTTAAAGGAAATTATTTTTCTTATCTTTAGTCATTTGTCATTAAAATCTCTCTTTGACCTCCTTGTTTCTGCATTGCATTTCAAATGCCATAGTTTATACTTTTTAAAAATTGACTTCACTAGGGTTGAAGTTCCATTTTTCTGATGAATGCCTAATTGGCTCTAATAACCTCTTAAACGTTACCATTTAACCATTCCGAGTCTGTCCTTTTTTTGTTTATGGACAAGAATGTCGTATTTGTCATGGATAAGGAGACTGTTTAGTCATGGAGGTCACAGCTTCCTTTAATGGACTTCCGTGACTAGTTTGGCTTCAACTTAAGTTGCGAGGTGGGGCTGGAGTGGAGGTGTCAGCCTGCCTGCCCAGCTCGGGCTTCAGCCCCTCACAGACAGGTTGCGGGCTTCTGTGCATTTTTGTTTATTGCCCACGATCTGCCAGTGACTTTTACTAAAATTACCCGTGACAAAAATCTTAGCCTTAATCATGGATAAATAGCCTCTTTGAGTCTATGGATTTTCATTTCCTTACATTTGATTTTCCTTTTTAAAATCTCTATCTAAAGCATAGCATTACAGTGCTAATTTTGGTATGAGCCCTCCCCCAAAAGGTTGATCTTAATTGCAGAATAGTGAGCTCACTACCACTTAATGGCTGAATTATAGGTATTTGCCAATGCAATTCATGTGTTTTTCTTAGAACTGAATAGAGCACAGCTTCTCCTTTTATGTGTTCTAGGACTAGCTGTTCCAAGAAACTAATGTTTAAGGCAACGTTTCCCAATGTCCTGCGGGTCCCCTCCTGTCCCATCCCCGGAGGGCATGAAGGACTAGCAGAGGGTGTGTGTGTGTGTGTGTGTGTGTGTGTGTGTGTGTGTGTGTGTATAGACCTTTGGGGTCTCACTTTTTGTCTACATAAAACAGAGTCTCTAGCTATTATAGTTGTGTAGAAAACCTTCCGAATGTGAAGGGAGTGTAATTGATGCAGAGATAGCTGCCTGCAGAGCTCAGAGCTATTCTTTCAGGATGTGAACTTTCAAATTCATTTCAATGGAGGCTGATTGAAATGCTCTTTGGCACACACCCACGGCTAAACTCCCATGCACCAGGCTGCTGTGTTTTGGAGCCTACCTCACTGGACATCTATGTGCTCTAACTTTCCATGGATCTCAGCAGCCTGCATCAGTGTTTCTCCCTTGGCCTCTCTGCCACATCTCTTGGACATGGACATTCTGTCTATCACCCCTTCACGGAAATAGGTCCACAGAGCCCAACTGCTTAGGCCCCTGGAACCAGTACTGACTCCCCCATAGCATAAGTGCACCCTTTCCCAGAGCCCCAACCTTGTGAGTACTCTCTGTTTCCAGTTTAACTCTTCAGGGGTATGGGATAGTGAAAACTAACAGACAGGCTTTGAACGGGATGCTAAAACAAATTACTCTCTACCTCAATAGCACAGAAAATACAGAGCTCCAGACAAAAATAATGAAATACCAACATGCATTTCCTTGCCTCAGTATCCTCACCATTCAGGAGAGTACTTTAGGCTTGTGCAGAGTCCTCTGGGGTGTCCAGAATCCCCTGGCTGCACATTGCTTATTTTCTGAATCCTTGAGTGTGTCTCTCTCTCTCTCTCCTCTCTCTCCTCTGCAGATAGCTTGCTTTGACCTGACTGGTTCTGCAGTTAAATAAGACACCCCGCTTCAAAGCACACCTTCTCTTCTGCCCAGTGCTTTCTGTTTGCCTCTTGAATTTATATTCTCACCACCAACACCTAATTCCTTTATTCTGCTGATGGAAATTTTCCACTTCCCCCTTTCTAACAAAGTTGAAGGAACTAGTTCTCCTAGTTTCAGATAACTCATTGTCCCAAGGTGATTCCACTGGAACAGGTGACTCTTAAAGTCCAATGACAGACTACTGTCCCTGATTTGTCAGAGACATGCCACAACCATGACAGAAAATGGTGGATTCCACATACACTCGCATTCAAAAAGATATCAATTTCTTATCAAGCGGGATTCATCAATTTTACATAGATTCCCCAAATTGCCATAGCTGCCACTGTTGATACTCTAAATGTCAAAATTAATTATTTCACTGCTCAGAGAATATCAGAAAAGAGATGATGTATATGTGATGTTATTGACATGAACTGTGACTGTATAGATCATTGTTGAAACCAGGGTCCTATGGTTGCACTAGGTCTTGTACAGAGGAGGTCAAGGGGGCTGTCGATGGAAAGGTTGTAGTTTGCTGGTTATCATTATGCTGTCTGTATGTGTGTATCAGTTTTGTATTAGAAGTTATGAATATTGGCTATGTACTTGTATCTCAGTGTGTTTGATTCTAAGTAGTCTCAGTGAAGCATCTGGTCAGCTTCTTGAGAAAGGACTTTTCTCAGTAAGTGCCCAATGAAGAAATACTTAACTGACAATGGACTTTGGGAGATGCCAATCCACATCTGAGGTTTTCTGGAAACATTTAAACTAACATGTAAACAAGCTTATGCTCCAATACATCTGTTAGTCTATAAGGTGCCACAGGACTCTTTGTCGCTTCTACAGATCCAGACTAACATGGCTACCCCTCTGATACATGTAAACAAAGGCGTCAGCCTGCAAAAAGCTGAATCATTCATGGACATGTGACTTGCCCAGGTGGCTACAAACTCCATCTTGTTGCTGTGATTTTTCACAGGAGAACAAAGGGGTTTCCACCCACAAGAAAGAGAATATAAAAGGCTCCAAAAACCGCTCCATTTTTTTCCCCGCTGGCTCAAGAGATGGCTTCTCCATCACGAAGAGATGCCCGAAAGAAACTGGAACAAAGGACAGTAACTATGGGGGTCTGAGTGATTGCTGGACCCAGATTAGGAAGGAATCCAGTCTGTGAAAGAAGCTTATTGGAACATCTCTGTGGGTGAGATTTCATCTATATTTCATCTACTGTATTCGGGTTAGAGTCCCATGTTTTATTTTATTTTGAATGGTAACTTACTTTGTTCTGTCTATTACTTGGAACCACTTAAATCCTACTTTTTATACTTAATAACACTTTTGCTTATCAATTTACCCAGAGTAAGTAAGTAATACCTGGGTGGACAATTTATGAGTTTACCCTGTAAAAGCTTTATACAGAGTAAAACCGATTTATTTGGGTTTAGATCACACTGGGAGTTGGGTGTCTGGGTGCTGGAGACAGAAGCACTTCTTAAGCCGTTTTTAGTTAAGTCTGCAGCTTTGGGGGAGGTGGTTCAGACCTGGGTCTGTGCTTGCAGCAGGCTAGTGTGTCTGGTTCAACAAGGGAGGGTTCTGAAATCCCAAGCTGTGAGGGAAAACGGGCTCAGAGGTAGTCTCAGCACTTCCCAAGGTAGTGTCAGCATTTACCAAGGGGGTCTCTGTGACCAAACCCATCACAGTATCGTGTTTATGAAGAACTGCACCAGGATTTCACAAAGGTGTATATATGTGAGAGAGAGCAAGTGCGGGGTGGTGATGGTGGTGGTGCATGTGCATGCACAGAGCGGGAAGGACTAGTGCAGAAATAGATAAATGAAGAAGGGTAAGACTTTAACTCATAGACTTTAATGCCAGAAGGGACCATCATGATCACCTTGTGTAATCTGCATCTTGCAGGCCCCAGAATCTCACCCATCCACTCCTGTAGTTAGGCCATAACCTCCGGCTGAGTTATGGAAGTCCTCAAATCTTGATTTAAAGACTTCAAGTCTTTAAAGAGACTCCCCTATTTTACTCTAGTTCAAAACAGCAAATGACCTGTGTCCCATGCTACAGAGGAAGGAAAACAATCTTTCCCGATCCTAAATATGGCAACAGGTTAGACTCTGAGCATGTGGGTAAGGCTCACTAGACAGACAGCTGGAGATGCATTCTCTGTAGTAACTCAGAGTCCTCCCCATCTAGTGTCCCTGCAGGTGGAGATATTTACTACTAAACACTTTGCAGATTGCTCACAATGGCACATGGGCCATCTCATCAAACCATCCCCTCCATAAACTTATCAAGCTCAGTCTTGAGACAAGTAAGGTCCCTCCATAACCACTACTCTCCTTAGAAAGCTGTTCCAGAACTTCACTCCTCTGATAGTTAGAAACCTCTGTCTAATTTCAAACCTAAATTTACTGTTGGCCAGTTTATATCCATTTGTTCTTGTGTTAACATTAGCCCTAAATAAACACTAGGGAGGGAGAGGAATTATCCTTCTGATGTATTTATAGAGAGTAATCATATCTCCCCTCATCTTTCGTTTTGTTAGGCTAAACACACTCCTTTAGTTTCCGCTCCTAACGGAGGTTCTCCATTGCTCTGATCATCCTAGTAGCCCTTCCTTGTACCTGTTCCAGTTTGAATGTATCTTTTTCTTAAACACAAGAGACCAGAATTGCACAGTATTCTACTGCCTTATATAAACAGTAGCTTTTCACAATACATGATGGGTCTACCGAGGCAGGTAAGATTGGTTTAATTTACCTGAATGGGGCTCAACTTTTAATTGTTTGGGAGAAAACACAGGTTTAAGATGCGAAGAAATTACTTCTCAAGAACAGTATTTACAGCTCCTGTTGTAGCACCCATTGTGACACTTGACCAGTTTGTGTGAGAAGTTGAAGTA
Organism: Chelydra serpentina; assembly: GCA_037349315.1. Classification (NCBI taxonomy): domain Eukaryota; kingdom Metazoa; phylum Chordata; order Testudines; family Chelydridae; genus Chelydra; species Chelydra serpentina. The sequence continues at coordinate 56,967,031 of JBAIAC010000010.1, forward strand.
ATAAATCATTATTTTATTGACAGTCAAGTGGTGGGTAACTGATAACGTTCACTGCAGCAGTATTTGCTGAAACACATAGACGTTAATGGATTACATCTGAAGGCTATTTTACTGAGTTCTTCAAAGTAGTCAGAGGATCCATTCTTTTGGTGGTGGGTGTTGCCTTTCTCATATCTCACAGCATCGTGCACTCAATATCCTCTCCATGATCAAGAGGCCAGTAACAATACCTTCTAGTTCGTGTATTCTTATGACTTGGGATTCTTATCTCTACAAGTTCTACTTATCTTATTAGATTCCGTGGGATCTTCAGTATAGTGCTGCCCCTCCACCTCCTTGACCTCATCTCTCCTTCCTGGATAGTTTCTACTACAATATTATACCTTTCCATTGACTTTTTTGCTCTGTTTCAGCAATGACTTATATCAAGGTTCTCTTCTGTAGCCAGTAATTCTAGTTTGTTCTCAGGCTTTTTGAACAGGCAAATAGACACTCAACACTAGATTCTCTTTTCTGCAGGACCTTGAAAGTTTGAACACACAAGGAGATGCAAATGTTCTCCTCCTTGATTTAAAGGATGCAGAATTTACTGCAGCACCCTGGAAACAGGCTTGCATGTGGCAAGTGTCAGCAGTGCACCACTGCTAACTTGCATGTTGCCAATCATGACAGTGAAACATTGAAACAGAGTGAGGATACACTTTACAAATATTTTACAAAAGTAAAAGAAATGGAAAATACTATCTAGTGTTTTCACTGCTTTGTATTGTCAAGCAAGACTACCACCAGAAGAATGTACCACTGGACTTTATAGAACAGTATTATAGACATTCACAATCTCTTGCATTTATGGCTGCTTTGCTCAGGCAGCAAAATAAGATTTTGAGCTTCCAGTAAAATAACCTCCAGCCTTACTGAGTTTCTGCCAATGTATTTTTGCAAATACAGCTATAGGAAACTGAAACATTCAGCCACTACTTGCCATATTTTCTTGATAAGCCTCTGGCCCCTATTGTATATTGGCAATAAGACACAAGAGAAGGAAACCATACCCAGTACTATTACTGAAGCACTATCACTATATGCAGCTATTGCTAAGGGGTTTTCATAGATTCATAGATTCTAGGGCTGGAAGAGACCTCGAGAGGTCATCGAGTCCAGCCCCCTGCCCTCATGGCAGGACCAAATACTGTTTTGATACTCTTTCTACTACTTTTGCTTACTTGAAAAACTAGTGATGCAATACAATGCCTAGGAACTATCTGAATGGCCAAGCTTTGCTGTTTTGTTAAGGAGAGAGAATCAAAATAGTACTGCAGAGTGATTGAAAATGCAATTGACCCCTTTTGAAAGACAGTAATTTTTTAAATGTAGCTGCATTTAATATATGTATCACTTACATAATGTTACTTATTTGCATGTTGGACCTAATAACCTCACCCCCGTCCCATGTAGCAAAATCCTAGCTCTGATATTGAACTTTGTAATGTATATCATATAGTGCATATCACAAAAAGATTGCAGGTGTTGTCAAAATTTTAGACTCCTTGGAGTACTGCAGTGATCATTAAAATACCAGAGTATTTTCTTTTTCTTGAAACTTCATGCACTACAAATACCAACAGACAAACCTACTTATACAATTGTTCTAAAGCTTCAGTTCTCTCTCTGAGCTCCATAAAATGTTACTGTATATATTCTATGATGTAATATGAAAATCTGCAAAATCTCTGTAAAGTGGTGTGGGCCAACATGAAACATTTAGACTCTGTGCTACCAAGTGTTGTTTGTTTTAAGAAGGATATTAGATAAATTGTGTCTCTCCTACTGCTGTGTTTTATAATCTCTCAATAGCCTGGTATGCTAGACTTAAGGTATGTATTGATCTTGAAACATGCAAGGCTATGAAAAATTGTTCATTAAGTATGAGAAATTCTTCTGGCTTGGTTTTATATTAGCAGACAATTTCTCATTTTAGCTGAGGGCTGTTCTGATAAATTTAAGGACAGTGTTTATTAACCCAATTCCTTCCTTCCTTGTATTTAAAATGAATGTGAAATGTTATTAGTGATATTACAATTACCTCCACTGCATGTATTTGGAGAGGAAATATTTAATGTATCAGTAGGATCTTATGTCACAAAACATCAACTGAACTAGATGGCCCACTGGTCTGACCCACTATGGGCAATTAATGTGTTTCTAACTATAAATCATTCCACCCTGAATCCAATTTCAAAGGATATTGTGCCCAAGAAACCTTGTTTTTAAGGTGTTTCTACAAGCAGGATCTAATCTTAAAAGACCTAAATAACCAAAGTAAGCTGCTAATATTTCACAGTGAATAACTTGTGTGACAAATTTAGCCTCAGTTTCTGAGCATGGAATATCAGTAAGCTTCTCACAATTTCTGATTATACAAAACGATGACATACATTTGTGAGTTTGTTCTTTTGCTCGCTTTATAGAGTGGAAAACATTTTGCTGCAAATATTCAGAGCTCAGTACTCTAAAATCTGAGTTTGTTGATTACTTGTGACTAGTCATAAGTTTCAGAGTAGTGCTTTTTTCCCACTGATTGGATGGGTATAAGAGGAGGAAGTTTTGAAGAAGGGATTGTGAGACCAGGGATTGTGAAGCCTAAAGTATTCCAGAATGAATGTTTTCAAACACAAGCATGAAATTAACTTTCTGCACGTATTTGTGCCAATAATTTTTTTTTGCAGAAAATGAACATGAGTCACGAAAATGATTTGGGGAGGGGTAGGGGAAATTCTGCAAAGTGTTCTGGTTTTCGATTCAGTTCCATATTTGGATGCAGATTCCAGTTGATTCTTATTTGATTTGTAAATATATATAAGATGAGAAACTCTTTACCCTTAATCATTTCAATATAACCACTGAAAACAGGACTGTATTTTGACACAGATTTGTATTCCTCTTCTATGGTAGGACTGCTTTGAATACCCCAAGTGTTAGATTTTTAAAATATAAAAATGTATTCATCTGTTCATTCCAGTGCTTAATTGTTAAGTGGAACAACATGGGCTGTTACTATTTTTTAAAATTTAATGCAGAACAAAGCTGTTTTACCAAAAGTTGGTGTTCTTTTTTATTTATAACAGCTTAAATTATTTTTACATTTAACACTTAGTGCTGAAAGTAGGCTTACCTGTTATGACTATTTTTATGTTAAATAGCCCTTGGTGGAATGTAAATGTAATGGCTAATGTAAATCTGTATGCTCCCAGCAAATGCTGTGTGTATTTAAGTAACAACACGGTTTGCTTTGTAACTGCTAGCTCACGGTTATGAGGATGTAGAACATAGACATTTAAAAAAGATCACCCCAGCCATACAGTGATTGGAATTCTGTAGATACCCTTGCATGATTCCATCACAAGTCACAGATGTTTAGAAAGAGATGTGTGAATAGGAAATGATTGTGTGGAGCTTCATGCCAGTTGATCTGAGAACTGGATAATGAAGAATGTGATCACGTTAGGACAAAATAAAAGTCCTTCTCTGACCAAGCTTTCCCATAACAAGCTTTCCCACTCAGTCTTTCCCTCCCAAAAAACCTCCCTGCTCTCACAATAGCAGTAAAGATGAGAACAAGAGATGGTAACAATTAAGTGAATGTTCTAATTAGAGCTGGGCAAAAAAAATTGGCAATTCTTTTTCAGTAAAAAAAATCCCTTTTAGGTGACACCAAAACACTTCATGAATTCATGTTGATTTTGCTGAATTGTTTTGGTTAAAAAACTTACACCCTTCTCCCTCCCCCCCTCAATCAAAAATGGTTCAATATTTTAATTCAAAACAACTTTGTTTTGAAATTTCCTTTAATTTTAATTTTAATATTTTTTTTCAATTACCATTAAAAAAAATATCAAAGGTTAGTTTCAGGTCTGATTTTTGGAATTGGCAACAAACTGAAAAATCAGTTATTTGCACAGCTGTAGTTCTAACCCATCCTACCAGCCACTGAGAGGGGGAGAAAGAGAAGGGCAGAATCAGGTTTTTGTATAAACTACTCACTTATCCCACTTAAGTTTTGCAAGGTGCTCAGATACCCTGGTGATAAAATGGGTGGTTGAAGGTGTAATAAAGCTAGATTGACAGAATGTATTAATTTATAAATTATGATGAGTAGTTAATATTTATATTCCTAAAAAAAAATATGGCAGAGTCTTTGACATCCAGGAAATACACATGTACTTTCCCAGCCATCCTCCACTGGAAGGTCTCTTGTGGAGTCCCAGATATAAATTAAGGCTCACCTCCTGGGAATTTTTGTGGGGGGAAGATCGCAATATTACCACTATTTGTTCTTCCACATGGGTGAATCTCCCTTGTGGTGTGACTGCCTCTCTGTGTGTAGGGAGGTGAATAGTGCATTTTCCCCTAACCCTGTGGGGTGAATTAAGCTCAGTATTATTTAAATGTTAATGTATTTTTGGGAACAGGACAAAATAATAGTTTAGCATAATCTGGCATCCATGAGTAGATTGCCCATAATGGCAATTACTCTCATAGGGATAGGGAGTGGCATGAACCATCCAGGTTTTGCTCTTGTGGCTTGGTTTCAGAGTTAAGATTTGATATCATATGCAAAATTAAACTAAACTTAATATAGAGAGGAACCATACAGGGAACGCCCCAGAGACATGAGGGGAGAGAACAGTCTATCAGACCAGGAGCTGACAGAAAGGGTCACAGTTTTTAGGCTGGGACAAAAAATTTGTTCTCTTAAACAATATTTTAATCATGATAATATACTTCATGAGCTATGTATTCGAGCAGTTTTCCACAGTATTAAACTAAGGGTGTGAATTTTCCATCTATCCTTTTTATTAAATGATTTTTCACCCATGTCTTTAATAAACCAATAGAATCTGCTTATCTAGGACAGCCTGAGTTGATGTCCATTGATGGTGGGAAGAATCACCAGTAGGTGACTCCAGAGGGAAACTGAACTCTGACCACTAAAGAGGCAGAAAAGGCAGATAACTTGTGTACAGGTCTTAGGTGTCTGGAGAATCGCTATTTTCACTCCCAAATGGCACTGGAAGGAGGCTTCCTTGGGCCAGTCAGAGTATGGGAAAAATCAAATGACCTGAAGGACTCAAGAAAACATCTTCCAGTGTGTTGAGATTTCCCCAGAATGACTGGGAAGTCAGCTTTAGTCACATAAAACTAGCTTATTTAAATATTAATTAGTCATTGACTGCATTGTAATTTAGTAAAGAGAATCAATTCTACCATGTTTCCAAATCCAATTCATAATTCAATTAAGTAAATGACTACTTAAATAAGAGCACTTATATATAATGTTTGAACATTAAGCCATTATTGAAGTAATTAAAAGAAATTTCAAAGGCATTTGCAACTTGTTCAGTTTTATTTTCTTTGTTGTTAGGATCTCAGATTTAAAGACAGATGTGGTAAAAACAAGCCATCCTCACGTAGAGTGAATGCATTTGTGGCAAAAGAATATAAATCTCTATCTAAATCTCAATGGGGAGGAGTGAAAATCATATTTGCTTGATTCTGAGACAAATGTCAATCAGCATGGCTGAGGAAACAAGGTAGTCAGTAATGTAGCCAGATGGGGTTGGTGGGTTTCTTTCTCTTTGTTTCCTTAACTCACAGTTTAATCCTCTAGCTTTATTTTATAGCTATATTAGAGGGCCATTTCTGTAAATATATATTTATTTAGAGCATGTGCATATTGTTCATATGTGATTGATTTGTCCCAGAATAGACTTTCACTGGTAGTGAGGGAAGTTCACTTAATTGAACAAAGAAACAACGTTTTTTTTGCCCTTTCCAAGGTTTAACATTGTTTAACTGACACCATCTTTCCTAAGCTATTAGCAGAAATCATACACACTATTATTCCCCTTCTAGGGTGCAAATGGAAAAAAAGTTTTCCTCCTTCCACAGTGCAAACTGGCCCACCCAATTTCACCTTGGGTTGAGTCTAGTATTTCCATACCACTTTCCATTTCGTTCCTCTTCCTTCTGTTTATATTTGCCAGCTAGGCACTAGTTTGGGTGAGCTACAGCCACTTCACCATTGCTAGTCTGGTTTCCTACTCCGCAGACAAGGTAGCATCTACCTTGGTGACCTTGTCCAGCTTACTTTCCCAGGTCTTCCCTGTCACCGTATTTCTTCCTGGAAAACTCTGATATCTTAAATACACAGTATATTGCTTTAAAAAGTCCTTTTGGACTATGACGCTTCTAAAAGATACCATGTGAATCTATATAAAAATCAGAAATCTATACATTTTAGAATCCCTGTACTGTATCCAGTTATAACAGAGTAAATTGGGATAGAATTAGTCATCATAATGCAATTTGACTAGAATACTGAGACGGGATCAGAAATATTCAGGAATTTGTCTTTAACTCATCTTGTGCTCCAGTATCTGTGGGGATACTGGTTCATTTGATTCATCAGGAAAAAGGGAATCTACGGAAACACCAAGACTACTTCCTATAATACCTTGGGATTTTCTTGGCTGTAGCTTATCCAGGCCCAGTCATGGTTAGGTTTGAGAAATGAGAGTTTCCTGATATAGTATGGACAGTATCCCCTGTTAAGCCTGTGATGGTTATTAAGAAAATTTCACCAAGGGGATAGTAAATAAAAATAAATGTACATAGCTCATATTCCAGAAAACATATAGCAAGCAATCTATCCTTTTTATTTCCCCACAAACTTATGAGAGTTACAATACCGGATGGAGTGCTTAGTTTATACTCCCCTAGTCAATATACTCTATTTCTATAGAATTTCTCACTAAGCTTTGCGTTTAAAGTATGTATTAATGGGTTTAGTCACCAAAGCTGGGTATTAATGGCTTTAGTCACCACAATCCTAATGATAAAACAGAAAGCAACCTGATTAATGACAGAAGTTTGGGAGAATTTTCTGCAGAAACTGAACCACTTTGGTAGCTCTAATCATTGTAATTCATTATAGGATACTTCCACCAGCACAACAAACACTAGTGCCAATCTTGCTAATTCTCTGAGCTTAAGAAGATTGCATGCACAATACTCTTTATTCATTCTCCTCTTTATCACATCAAGCTTTTTTCTTTTTCCAAGGGTTTTTAAAAATATATATTTGGTGCAGTACTCTTTAGAACAATGGACGTGTTACCTCCCTGCTTCTCTACAAAATCCTGACAAGGCAAACCCTGCAGAAGTGATGGAACGGAAAAGTTGAGGAAGATAAAGGGAATTCTTTTTTGTTCTCCTCATGTCTCATGAGCAAAAGTACTTTTGGAACATGGCATGAAGGGTGGCGGTAATATTGCAGCAATTGAACAGTGGCAGTTGTGCTCTGCTTAAGCTGAGGAGCCCCGGATCTTTGCTTTTTTTTCTTTTTTTTTTTTAAAGTGCATATTATTTGAAAAGAATACTGAAGCAAAGTAGAATGCATTAGGCCTGCTGCAGAATAAAGAACTCACTTCAGAGCTTTTTTACAGAGTTGGATATTTAGCCACAGATTGTCCTTCTGTTGTATATGTACCGGTACATTTATAACTTCATTCTCTCCTCTTTTTTTTTTTTTTAGGGGGGGGTTGGGATTTTAAACATCTAGGGGTACTACTGAAATTGCACAGGCATTATTGAATACTATTATGAAAAGAAGAAAGTCATTACTGAACTTCCTCACATATTTGTAGTAGTTCCTCTACATTTTACTCTTTATCATCACTTCCATTTTAGCTGTCTGATGCTGTATTATGCACATTTTGTTTTTATACTGTCTAACAAAAAGCATGCTAATATGAAAAACACACTAACTTCTAGAATAATTACCTTTATTCATAGTTTTGTAGAAGCTACAGGTCCCAACAGATCAAAGCCCTATTGTGGTGTGTAGTAATTGTTCCTGATCCTAGAAGGCTACAGCCAGGAAACTGAGGTAGAGAGAGCGAGGCCCCAATTCAGTAAGGGTAGCTAAGCACATGATTCAGTGGGACTACTTGCAAGTTAAACATGTGTTTAAAGTACTTTCATGAGTCAGGTTTAAGTAACATTGGGTGAAAGGGAGGGATAGTTCAGTGGTTTGAGCATTGGCCTGCTAAACACAGGGTTGTGAGTTCAATCCTTGGGGGGGGCCATTTAGGGATCTGGGGCAAAAATTGGGGGGATTGGTCCTGCTTTGAGCAGGGGTTTGGACTGGATGACCTCCTAAGCTCCCTTCCAACCCTGATATTCTATGACATGCTCAAGATCACACAAGAAGTCTGTGGCCGAGCTGGGAAATTTGAATCTTGATCTCGTTTGAATGCAGTGACTTTACCATAAGACCACCCTTCCTCATCTTAATTAGGATTTTATAATAAAAGAGCAAAAAGTACCCTCTTACACTTCAGATTGTATTTAAAGTCCTATTGAATTGTATTAACTGCCCACATTAAAATCATAACAATAACTGTATAATTCACATTTTATGATACTCTGCTCTATCTATATTAGCCACTTGAAAGTCTTTACTTTCTAAAAGCTATTCAGTGGCCTATGTTAAATTACCTGAGGGTCTCAATCTAATTCCTATTGGAGAAGAGTCTACATCACTAAACTTTCATCCCATTGTCAAAAATTTGGTGGCCTAGCCAAATGAAGGCCAATGTTTGTTCTCTTATAAATACCTCGGTGGTACACAGCAAGGAGGGGAAAGAGTTATTTAAGCTAAAGAACGATGCTTGGACAAAAACAGATGGGTAAAACTGGCTGTGAATAAATTTGAAATGGAAACTAGAAGACTGTTTCTAACCATCACTGGAGTGAGATTCTGTGACGCAATTGCAAAAAAGGCTAATATTCTGGGGTGTACTAACAGAAGTGTTGCATGATAGACACAGGAGGCAATTGTCCCAGTCTATTCAGCACTGGTTAGGTCCCAGCTGGAATACTATGGCCAGTTCTAGGGACCACATTTTAGGAGAAATGCGGACAAACTGGAGCCTGTCCAGAGGAGAACAACAAACATGATAAAAGTTTTAGGAAACCTGACCTATGTGAAATGGTTTAAAAAACAACAACAAAAAACAACTGGGCCTGTTTAGGCTTGAGGGGAAAAAGAGTGAGGACAGACCTTATAAATCTGAGCTTTATTAGGGGCTGTTACAAAGAGGATTACGATCAATTGTTCTCCACATCCACTGAAGGTAGAATAAGAAGTAATGGGCTTAATCTTCAGCAAGGGAGATGTAGGTTAGATATTAGGAAAAATCTTTCTATCTGTGAGGGTAGTTAAGCTCTGGAATAGGTTTCCAAGGGAATCCCTGTTATTGGAGGTTGCAGGGGGTTGGATTTGATGACCTCTCAAGGTCCCTTCCAGCCCTACTTGTCTGTGTTTCTGGAACAGCCTCCAAACAGGAGTAGTGGGAGAAAACAGCATAACTAGTTTTAAGATGGACATTGATAAGCTTATGAATACAGGGCTACCTGCAATAGGGAACTGTGGGGTGGGAGGAGGAGCAGCAGAAGCTCCCTGCAAGGGGGATGGGTGTGTGCAATGTTCCCCTGGTGTTGTCTGGACCAGTGATCTGCTAGGACACATCAATCCTTGACTCTGGGAACTATCTTTACCCTGCTCTGTTGTGAGAACCCCCACTCCTGGGCTGTTCATGCACAGCCTCTGGCATGTAAGCTGCTCCTTGGATTCTGCAACCGAATGACACTAGCCAATATCTCCAGTCCCAGACACAACGCTAGGAAACCTTCATCTTGCAGTGTCCAGTTATGCCCTCTGGATACTACAAGCTTATATGAGTTCATCAGTTTAACAAAGAAATTCATATGTACCAGGCTTGTTATCCCAAGGGGAGTCTCTGACACATTTCAAACCAAACACACTGCTTCAGATAGAATAAACAAATTTATTAACTACAGAGATAGATTTTAAGTGATTATAAATCAAAGCATAACAAGTCAGAGAGGTTACCAAAATAAAATAAAATATAAGCACGCAGTTTAAATTCTCAACCCTATTAGACTGGGCGACATCTAGATTAAGCAGTTTTTCTCACGCCTGGATAGTGCAGTCCTTAATATACAAGTTTGTTCCTTAAACCTGGGCCAATCTCCTCTGTTGGAGTTTTGTCTTCTTCTCAGTGTCTTAGTTGCTTTCAGTGAAGGTGGAGAAGGAGAAGGGCCCAGTATGTGTCCACTCTGTTTTATACGCTCAGTCCATGTGCTTGGGGAGCACAAGTCCAGGCATGTCAGGGGGGCATTTCTGAGTCTCTCCAAGCAAGGTTGAGCTATTCCCCTGGTGTGGCCTCATGCAGGTGAGTCATTGCATTGTAGGTCCTTTGCTGAACAATGGCTGTTGATAGGTTGTTTCACACCCCTCTTGGGCGTTAGTTACTTTCCTTGCTGTTGTGTCTGGGGAGCTAATACCAGGCTGATTCCCCAGCTTACAACATGTTTTAGTGATCACCATGCAACACAATTCTCATAATTTCATATGCATTAATGATACATATATATGGATAGAGAAATGACTTTCAGCAGATCGTAACCTTTCCCCTGATTCCTTACAAGGCATGCTTTATATGTAAGATCACGATTATATGAAAATGAGGAATATGGGGTTACTGTACATTCCCCCGAGGTATAGAATTTCACAGTGTGGAAGTATAGAAGGGGGAATGAGGGGAGGTACTGAATCTCAGCAGTGGGAGGCAGCTGACTCCAGCCTGGAAAGGAGATTCCTGGGGGTTCCTACCTGCTTCTGGGCCTGTTCCAGCCCCTCTGGGTCCTGCGTCCCAGACCAATCCTGGACTCTGCAGCAACAGCTCCAGCCTCTCTTGGTCCTGCTATTGCATTGGCAGCCCCTGGGCGTGCATGAGTTTACATGGGGTCAGAACCCCAATAATAATTCCATTGTGACAGTGCTAGCCCCACTCTGTCCTCTCTGGTTCCGCCACCCCTGGGGAATTGGATGCAATGTCTTAGGAGGTCCATTCAAGACCTATGTTAATTTGTTGGCAATCTCAGCCTGTAACAGATCGAGGCCTGAATGAGGCATAAGTATCCCGTCCTCCTTTGGAACACTAGCAAGGAAGTGCAAGTGAAATGTGTTCTCTGCTTCATGTGCTCTACCTACTAAGTTCTCCATCCATCCAGTCTGTCAACCCAGAGGTCTTTAGAACTCGCTGAAATTGAAGTATTTATTAAAAATGGGAAAGGTTCTAGTTTGCAAGGTCACTGACACACAGTTCTTTATTCTAATGTATATGTGAACAGCAAGAAGATCTTGAGAGACAGGAAGAAAAGATATATGGTAGAAAAGGTAAAGGAAGAGGAAGAAGACGTTATAATAATCTTCCTGTTATCCTTTTCCCTCCACTGTGTTGGTAGCCCTTTGTTGTGTCATCTTATGCTTAGATTGTAAGCTATTTGCAGGCTGGGGGGATAATCTTTTCTGTGTGTGTGTGTACAGTGCTTAGCACAATGGGGCTTTTTAGGTGCTATTGTAATACAAATTAACAATGTAAAGAGAGCTAAATGTTCACTATTAGTCTAACTGGCTAGTTTTATTAATAATAGACATTTCATAATGTATTTAAAAAGGTGCTTTAGAATTAGGAATAGACCAATCAGTCTCTGCTGGCTCAGATGACAGTTCTGTTTACACTTCTGAAATGAGCCCAGGATTATTTTAAAGGATTGTGAAGAAGCTAATGAAAAACCAAAAGGAATAAAACTGAGGTTCATTTAGAACAACCAGTGCTTACCCCTTTTCCTCCATTTCTGGTATAAATCAGGGAATTAGAGGTTCCAACACCTAGCACTGAGATCTCAGAAGCAGAAAGGGGGTTGGGACGGGACAGGGGGCAAAGAAAAGCTGTCAGAATCTCATTAACGTATCTGAGCCACAATCTTGGCCTTAAATTGGATTCCAGCACAGCATGTTGTTCAAACTACTCCTCCATAAAGACATTGGCAATAACTGCAGTAAGTGGAGACCCCATGCTGGCCTCTGCTTTCTCTGGGTAATATATCCCCCTGGAGAAAGGAAATAACTCATAGCATAATCTAGTAATGTCCACAATTTCTAGGGCATTTCATGCCGTCCTTTCCAATAATGTAAGGTCAGTGAATAAATCTAAAAAAGTAAAATGTCATAGGAAACATCAACCTGATCTTTTGTGTAACAAGAAGCTTGGCATCATACAAAACAAAGATGTAAAAGGGAGGACAGACTTAAATGCTCATGAAATAATGGTCCGTATTCCTTTCTGTAAGAAGTAGTGTTAAAAAAAAATGCACAGCCTATGCACATGATACCTTTATAGAGAGTCCAGAGTTAGATTCCAACAGAACATTTTGTTCAAGATAAAGAATGACTCAGTTTTGGGCAAACTGGTTATTCTTTAGGATCCCACCGCTCTCTGCAAGTCACATGATATCCAGTAGACACCACCCGGACATAGATGCCAGCATCTGATATTTTGGATCTGAGTTTATTTCTGTATTGGCGGAAAAAAGAAGTTTCTGTAACAATTCCCCTATGATTTTGTTTGTTGAAAAGCTATTCACACTACAGATAAGATTTCTATCTGAGTTCAACCACAATTCACATCCTAGCTGACAAAATGAACAAGAATAATCTTGATTTAGATCTTGCTCACGTTCACAACTGCATGTCTGACAATAATTATCCTAAATCTTCGATAAACAGAATGAAAACCTATGAAATCACATTCCATTTTTTGAATTGGTTTTGCTTTTGCAACATTTGTAAAAAATACCAGCCTGTATAGAAGAAATAAATCTAAATCATCCCAAACTAAACATGTAGGTGGAAGAAGATATGAATAATCTCTATCAGAAAAAAGGTCAAATGTATGAATCAATGAAGCAAATTACAAGACAGCTGGAGAGTCTAAAAACTTCAGAAAGCAAAGCTAGCAGAGGCAATGAAGTGTCTTCTGCTGAAAAATATTCACCCTTTGAAATTCTCTTTTGGTCCATATATCACAACGTTTATCAATAGCATCCTTCACGACAAAATTCAAGGTTTTTTGTTTCTTTTTCATTTTTGTGTGCGTTTTATGTTAGTCCGATTCCTGACTAATAAACCTGGATTTGAAAACCCTCTAGCTTTGCGGAAGCTCTGAGCGGGTGTCCACTTTGCAAATTAATTCCAGTTCTGCAGTTTCACTTTGGAGTCGGTTTTTAAAGTTTCTTCATCATCTGGACCCACGGAAAGGAGGCCCTTGAGGAATTCCACCAAGATTTCAACAATTTCCACCCCACCATCAACCTCAGCCTGGACCAGTCCACACAAGAGGTCCACTTCCTAGAACTAAAGTGCTAATAAGCGATGGTCACATAAACACCACCCTATACCGGAAACCTACTGGACGCTATACTTACCTACATGCCTCCAGCTTTCATCCAGACCACATCACATGATCCATTGTCTACAGCCAAGCTCTAAGATACAACCTCATTTGCTTCAATCCCTCAGACAGAGACAAACACCTATAGGATCTCTATCAAGCGTTTGTAAAACTACAATACCCACCTGGTGAAGTGAAGAAACAGATTGACAGAGCCAGAAGGGTACCCAGAAGTCACCTACAAGACAGGGCTAACAAAGAAAGTAACAGAACGCCACTAGCCGACACCTACAGCCCCCAACCTCTCCAGCACATCATCAAGGATCTACAACCTATCCTGAAGGACGATCCCTCACTCTCACAGACCTTGGGTGGCAGGCCAGTCCTCGCTTACAGACAGCCCCCGAACCTGAAGCAAATACTCACCAGCAGCTACACACCATACAACAAAAACACCAACCCAGGAACCAAACCCTGCAACAAACCCCAGTGCCAAATCTGTCCACATATCTATTCAAGGGACACCATCATAGGACCTAACCACATCAGCCACACCATCAGGGGCTCGCTCGTTCACCTACACATCTACCAATGTGATATATGCCATCATGTTCCAGCAATGTCCCTCTGCCATTTACATTGGCCAACCTGGACAGTCTCTATGCAAAAGAATAAATGGACACAAATCTCAAATCCAGAATCATAACATTCAAAAACCAGTAGGAGAAATCTTCAGTCTCCCTGGTCACTCAATAACAGACCTAAAAGTGGCAATTCTTCAACAAAAAAACTTCAAAAACAGACTCCAACATGAAACTGCAGAACTGGAATTAATTTGCAAACTGGACGCCATCAGATTAGGCCTGAATAAAGACTGGGAGTGGTTGGGTCATTACAAAACCTAAACCTAATTTCCCCAATACTAATTTCCCCCTACTGTTACTCACACCTTCTTGTCAACTGTCTGAAATGGGCCACTCTCATTACCACTTCAAAAGTTATTTTTCCTCCTTTGATATCCTGCTGTCAATTGAATTGGCTCGTTAGACTGGCCTCGCACTTTGTAAGGCAACTCACATCTTTTCATGTCTTTATACCTGCTCCTTTATTTTCCACTCCATGCATTTGATGAAGTGGGTTCTAGGCCACGAAAGCTTATGCCCAAATAAATTTGTTAGTCTCTAAGATGCCACAAGGACTCCTCGTTGTTTTTGCTGGTACAAACTAACAGGGATACCACTCTGAAACATACTTAAAACAAACAATCAAACAAAGAAAAACAACCAACCGAACAAAAAAGAAAGGTGTGACTACTGTATTTGACTTGCATATGTACACTGGATATTTGCATGCATAAAATGTGTGAAATTGTGTATGCTTTACTTTGACACTGCCAGGTTTTCAATCATTAACCCTTTCACAGACTTGGTCCCCTGTGATGCTGGATATACTCTGTAAAATGGAAAGCAAATAATTTATCTTGTAAATGCATTCCATCATACATTTTGTGAATCATTTGTGCTCCAAATTGTGGTGGCAGAAAGCAACACCTTTCTGAATCCAACATGCCTCACTAAGTCTGGATTATTTTTCCAGTCTAGTACAAAAAGTGCAGTCTTCTAAAGAGTGCATCTGAGCTTCTGTTAGGGCAATGATAGAAATCAGAGCCTTTTGAAGCTCACCCATCTCTATTTAGAATGACAGGAATAAGAACTATTCTTTTCGTTTTAATTAATGCTGGCTGGTTGGTGAAGCACTAGCAGATAAATTGTTTGTTGGCCCTTTAGAGTACATACACAAGCCAGAGTCAGTATTGTTAAATGAATGCATGAGTGAACAACAATAAAAACATATAATGAAAAGTTTTTCCTCTCATTTAATTCTAATATGACATAATGCAAGCCTGTGTGGCGCTGGGAGCCTTTTCACATATAATTATACCATTGAAAGCCAATTTTTGTGTGTGTAAACTCTGAAGGCCATAGAAGGACAGATAAAGGAATCGCAAATTCCACTGAGTGTTTTATCAGCTTCCTGACACACTCTGAATGGTGCCAGATAGAAAGGTGAAAAACGTAAAGGTCTTGTGAAAGGCTATACATAGGCTTGTGAACAGTGTATTAATTATACCAAATATATTTTCAATTCAGACTTCCTTTGTTTTTCTCCAAATGCCCAGATACTCTTACTCTTTGCTGAGATGGCTACTTTAGATATTAGAAACAGCTCGTCTGTATTTGGGACTAAATAACTCATGAATGGGGCTGATTTAGAAATAATCTTTGTACTCTTCTCTCACACTGTTTCTTAGAACACTCCCCTCCAGAGCCTGGAATTGAACCCAGGATTCCCGAATCTCAACATTGCTTTGTCTATCAAAGACCTGTGAAACATGCTGATGAAGTGTTTTTTCCTCCTCTTATGCAGATCCATGCAGAAGATACCTGCCAGTCATTTTTATTTTTTTTTAGTTCAAGTAGTAGAGGACTGTACTGTGGATCTAAAGATCACCACTCTGCTGCTGACTCATGGCGAATCAGTATGGCTTCACATGATGGAATTTCTGGTTATTGAATTTTTAAGATTTTTAAAAACTTGAGAAATTGCCTCCCAAAAAGCTACATTAAAAGTGATGACTGGAAAGTCAAACACTCAAAAGTTAGGATGTCCTTGAATTAAGGTGGCCATGACGCCTTTGTGTTTATACATTATTGTACACTGTTTAGTTTAATTGATCAAATGCTATTTATTTCCACCTACAAAACCCTGGTTTCATTCAGTGCACAGGATGGATCTGCTTTTGGGATGAATCAGGCTGAGTAGTGAAAGAGGCTGCTGACTGTAGACCATTACCTCATTTGTTGCAGAAGTTGGAAGGTGTGTAGTGAATACGGCAGGGGATTGCAAGAAGAGAAAGGACAGTCTCATGGTTAAGGCAGTTGAATACTGCCCTGGAGAACTGAATTCTATCCTGGCCTCTGTCACAGAGTTCCTGTGTGCTGCTGAGCAAGTAACACACTTTTCACACGTAGCCATTCCGTCTTGCTCATTTTCTGGGTGACTGACTTGATATTTGGGGTCTGATTTGTAGAAGTCTTGAGCACTCACAACTACAACTGAGATTAATGGGAGCTTTGCCCTGGATGTATAAAAGACTAAATACTCTGAAAATTTGGCTCCAAAATTATTGGCCTTTTTTAGAACATTGGCTTTAATTGGTGTGCCTCCGTTCCCCAGCTGTAGAATGGGGGTAACTTTATTACCTGATCGGGGTGTTCTGAAGATGAATTCAACAATCTGCTGCCCTAGACAATGCTTTAGTGTATCATTGCCGCACCCCATTCAAATTTAGCCCAGCTGCCCCTCCTTCAGGATGGAGAGGAAGCTGGGCCAAATTTAAATGAATAGCATTGTTACCTGGTCCATGGGGTCACACCAGCACTCAGGCTTGTCCCAATCATCATGATGGAGGAGTGTCCAGGCCAAATCTATGACCATGGGCAGCTGCCTAGCTTGCCTATACCTAGAGCAGCCTCTGGAACTAAGATACTGCAATAAGAGCCCTGTAGAAAAGATACCAAAATTAAATGAATAATCTTTTTGAGCAAGGTTTGAATGGTATGCAGCAAATGAGGCATGGAGCATCACTTTGAATGATGAGGATATTAAGAAATATGGAATAGCTTTCCATTCAGTGTGCACTGCTCATTCTGTGTACTGAATGGGGCAGGGCTCTTGTGGAACAAATATGTAAATAAACATTATCTTAATGCATATGTACAATGAAGTTCAATTAGTAGATTCCAAGGCCAAAAGCCATCACCATTGTGATCATCTAGTCTGACCTCCTGTATAACACAGGCCACTGAACTCCCCTTCACCTCCCACCCGTGCGCCCCCCAAAAAAATTGTGGGTCATAACTTTTAGAAAAACATCCAACCTTGATTTACAAACTGTCAGTGATTGATAAATTGTTCCAATGGATTTTTACTCACCATTAAAAATTTACCCCCTTTTCTGGTCTGAATTGGTCTAGCTTTAATTTACAGCCATTGGATTGTATTATACCTTTCTCAGTTAGATTTAGGAGCCTTTTAATAAATATGTTTTCCCCATATTTTAATAAATATGTTTTACTTACAGACTGTAATCAAGTCACTCCTTAACCTTCTCTTTGTTAACTTAAATAGACTGAGCTCTTTGAGTCTATCGCTATAAGGCATGTTTTCTAATCTTTCAATCATTCATGGCTCTTTTGTGAACCTTCTCCAATTTATTAACATTCTTCTTGACTTGCAGACACCAGAATTGCACACACTATTCCAACAGCAGTCACACTAGTGCCAAAACCCCCTCAAGTTCTTATGTTCTTGGGAAATATGATTCCTTCTTCCCACATTGTGGCCTGTATGTTTTATTGCACTCTTCTGGAACTGGTGCGATGTCTAGTTGGCCTGTTGACTTTTCTGGTCGTGTCTCATCTTCAGGGGCAAGACTGGCTGACTTTCTTTAACAAGCTCAACTTGATGACTCCTCCACAAGGAGACCCTACTGCACTTTAATGGGGCATTGTTAACATAAAAATCACATACTCAATATCCTTTCAATCCTATATTATGTTTCTATGAACTCCTTAGAAGCACCAATGTTTTCCATCAGTTTTGTTTTCATTTGATTGTTCCTATGTGCGTTGAGAAAACCTGATACTTCCTGGTACTTTAGAGTAGGGGTTCTCCACCTTTTTCTTTCTGAGGCTCCCCCAACATACTATAAAAACTCCACAGCCCAGCTGTGCCACAACTGTTTTTCTGCATATAAAAGGCGGGGCTGGCATTAGGGGGTAGCAAGCAGAGCAATTGCCCGGGGCCCCATGTCCCTCAAAGCTAAATTGCTCAGGTTTCTGCTTCAGCTCTGGGTGGTGGAGCTTGGGGCCCTGGGCTTCAGTCCTGCACGGAAGAGCTTTGACTTTCTGCTCTAGGCCCCAGTGAGTCTAATGCCGGCTCTGGTAGGCTGACCTCCTGAAACCTGCTTGTGGCCCCCAAAGGGGCCCCGGACCGCTGGTTGAGAACTGCTACTTCAGAGCAACTCTTCACATTTAGGCAGTCAAGACATGAATATGAGTAAAGATAATTTGCTGTTTCATTATAACATTATTGTTTTATTATCCCCATTAATAGCAAATGTTTTAGAATTCATTTTTGGTTTATTATAAGATTAAAAAATACTTCTTAACTTGTACCAAACTATGCCCTCTGCCCTCTGATATGCACGCAATCTCCTACCACATTCCTTTTAAGCTAAGATACCACTTCCCTGCACCAACCAGTTCCTGACTGAATTCACCTAATACAATCTTCCCTGAGGATATGCTCCCCAAGCATAAACAGCACACATAGTGCCCCAGGTCCCTACCCCAAAACTGTATATATTGGCTCCCTTTGTTCCTTTCCCCTCAAAACACACCCAAGTTACTTCCATTTCTGGAGTCTCAGACAGAAGAACTCACATTTCCCCCCCTCCTCTTCATCCCCCCTCCCCGCCCCCAAGGGTAAAAGCTCACAGAGTACAAAAATCTGTTCCTCCTTCCCCTCCCACCAGACTAGTAGGTTAGTTGCCTTGTTTAGGGAAACAAGTAGTGCAATTATCATATGTAGTCTTCAAGGCCTTGGGTCACTCAACAAAAAGTGTATAATTTCTTCCAGAGAGAGCCATTAATTCCTCCCTGCAGCATCACATAGTAAATCATGATGTGTCATCTTTAGCCTCTCACTTTTCTCTTCCCACTTACATTGCCGCTGACTCCCAAGGGGTGGGGTGGGGGAGGGGGGGCGGGGGGGAAGCATCTACAGTTGACTTGCTTTATGTAAGCTAATTTCTCCTTTTAGCCTATGGTCAGCCCACATAGTGGAGTAATACATTCTCATATCAGCAGATGGGGGAAACAGTAAATCATAAGTGTGTTGGTAAATCAGCCCTCTACTGCAGCTGAGTACCTCGGGCTTTGTGCCTGCACTACAATTCCTCATTCAGCAAAGTGCTTTGCTTAAGCACTTTCATAGCACCATAGAAATGTAGGGCTGGAAGGGAACTCAAGAGATCATCTAGTCCAGCCCCCGTGCACTGAGGCAAGACGAAGTAAACCTAGACCATTCCACAGGTATTTTTATCACTTGTTCTTAAAAACCTCCATTGATGGGGATTCTACAATCTCCCTTGGGAGCTATAGCAGGGACACCATTTGCCAGGCTCCTTGTTGTGGCCAGGAGCATTTCCAGAGCACTTTCCATCCACCTCCTCTCTTCAGGGCCCCTGAGGAGTGCTATGTAGTCTTTCTCAGTCCTGCCCTGAAACTGGGTCTAGCCCAAAGTCATTCAAGGTAGTCCTCAGTGTCCCAAACACAAGGTCCATCATAGCAACACCAGAGTTTGTACCCACCTCCAATACTCCTGCTGACTACAGAGCCTTTAGCCTGCCCAGCCGAAGCCTTGCCCTCCAGCTCTGCCTTCTTTTCTCTGTCAGTGCACTCGTATGCTGAGACAGAAGGTGGCATATATACTCTTCTCCTTCTGAGAGCTCCTCCTGATTGGCCAGGAGAGAAGGGGATCTCAGCAGGTGGAATAGTTCTGTCTGTCAGAGCTAGATTTTTCAGCTATGTTTTAGCAAAAGTTAATTTGTTTGTAAGTTAATATTCACACTTTTAAAAATTTGGATTTTAGCACTTGGATCACACTGCTAATGTACTTTATAAATGTCTATTTTCACCTTGAAAATCTTAGTGGGAGTTCAGAATTCACTGTGAACACTTAATGTGCTGTGGCTAGCTGGCCAAACTCTGTTTTGCCAAAAGACCATGTAACCAACATGGCATTCCTTTATAGATCCAGGGACTAGAATTCGTTTCTTTAAAGTAATATTATTTTCCTGAGGTGGCTGGCCTGGTTTTATTACTGGAGAAGAAAAAATGGGAAGGTGGCATCATTCTTTGTCTTGGCTAATCTTCAAGAACCTCATTAATGATCAATGGCTAAAATGAATGGATGAACTCTTGTCTTGAATGTTGCTTTTCTAAAATGGCTTAATAGAAATTGCTGATACGTGCCCAATCATGTCAGACATTTAGGTGTTTGCGGGATGTTTGGAGGATTTGTGTTGTGTCACAGCAGTACAACTCTGTTTCAATTAGGTTTAGATTTGTTCCAGAAACACTTGATTTGTGGCAGGCTCTCCCTTGCATAAATGTCTCTAGGGATTATCAAGAACATAAGCCATCTTTTCCATCACCTTTTAAAGTACCTGTAGACATTTTATTTAGAAGATCTATCAGATGCATCCAGTTATTATAATCTGTTCCTGTCTAACACCATTGGGGCTAGATTGTGCTGTACAGTGGTGGGAAGGGCCTGGGAAGAGAGGCTGCAGCAAACATCCATCCCCATGATTGCCTGGCTCCTATAAAGGCAGGCAGAACTGTAGTCCTTGCAGTTGGGAACACAAGCGGTGCTGCTTCCCTGCTCCTTAGGGATGTAGAGTGGTATCAGCATGCAGGGAGCAGCGGGCTGCATGCCATGTGAGGCATAGTAGTGGGTGTTCTCTCTATCCATGTCGGTGATCTTGGCCTCTGCAATGTCTCTTATCCAAGGAAACTGGAGAGATTATTGGCCAACCCCCAGAGTCCCCCTGGTGAATCCAGTGATCGGGGTTTTTGTTTATCACTGCCGTTCACTTGAGGGAATATGTCAGACTTGCTCTACTATATACAGCATAGAACTGGAGATAATCCCTGTGTAATAGAGTTCTCTGGGGTCAGGTGCCCTAGTGGTTAGCATCCCTAGTGCCACCTCCCTGTGGGTAGGATTTGCTGTCCAGTCCATCTCTTAATCAGAGATGTGGTGAGGTGGCCAGGTGATCTATGTCCCTCCTGTAGTAGGGGCATTTCGTAGGGGAGCCCGGGCCCACCTACTCCACTGGGCTATGACCCAGGACCATAGGAAGGCCAACAGTGTCTGGCCCACAAAGGTGCCTTCTGAGTTACCCTCCCTGCGTCACTTCCTACTGTCTAGCTTTCTCTTCCAGCCCAATATAAGGTGAAAAGAGAACCTGCAAGCCCCAATTAGGCTTAACATGCAATCTTCTCCCCTTGGGAAGGCTTCTCCGGCACTCTTGTAAGGAGCCTTCAGGCTAGGTCTGCCCTGCTTCCCCCTTCTGAGCTGGATGGTTCCCTTTTCAATGCTTTCTCCATTTGGAGCATGCGCTGCAGGTCTGCTGGGGTGCGGCTACCTGGGCCCAGTACTGTCCTTTACCCCTTCAGGCCCATTATGAGGTCTGTACACCCCATCACCCCATATAAATTAATTTCCATTATATTTCAAACATCAGCAATATGAATTTACAGCAACTATTTCTAGAAACAGCCAAATGCCAGCATTCACATTCAGGGGCCAGACGGGAACATGAAAATAACTTCATGGAAACTTGTGGCCAACCTCTCTCATGCTAAAACAGACAATTCTACACAAGGCTCCTGCTGCTGCCTGAGTTAATGGCATTGGTCATTTAGTTCGCTGAAGAGAAGCCTACGACCATGAATTTTATTCCTGTTGCTGTTAGCTGGTGCTAGTGCAAGGCCATGCATCATTACTCTCTCCTCCTCCTTCACTGAACTATTAATAGATCGATTATTTGACAGATTAATTTCAAAGATAGATTATTTGAGGTAACCTAATAAAGACATTAGAGTGTATGCTATGGAAAGAGTATGCATTATGATACCACTCTTTGTTGGTGAAAGATAGTGTTAGTGGAGTTCTCTCTCTCTGTGCAGCTATACAGAATATATTTTGCCAAATTTGAAAATCATGAGTTCTAAAAGTAAAACAGAACTCAAAGATTGTGAAATATTGTTTAACTCTGTCAAAATACAAATTCTGCAGCTGTATGTGATATATATATATATATATATATATATATATATATATTCCTCTAGTTCTAGAAGCAGGGGAAGAACTTATTTTTCAGACAAGATTCTTTCTTTTTATGTCACGCTGGCTTCCATGGAGTTAGAAAACCACTTAATAAAATGTAAATTTCCCTTAAAATGGCCTAAGTTAATGGGGAAAAACCTCACAACGTCATTTCATTAAATTTATGAAACCCCATATTTTTTAAAATGTTCTGGAGATCTTGCAAAACCCAAATCCCCAATGAACCTTGCTGCTGATAGCTAACCAAGTGGTAATTATAAAATCAAAGCTCCGTTAATCACCATAGCAGAGGGAATAGTTGCATCTATATTTAAAGTTTCCTGGTGATTTTGAGTCTAATCTCTATTTTCTGTTACTCCTAACTTTCCAAAAATTTCACCTTGCAGGTAGAAATTCTCCTGCAATTGTCTTTGCTCAATAATGAATTATAGTTTCTAGTATGAACAAAAACAGTTCAGCAGTTTTTGAGTATGGGAAGAGTAAAAGTAATAACCTACATTTCCTCAATTAAAAAAATCTGCTGAAATGACAAGAAATTAAAAGCTGAAATTTGTCATGGGAAAACTCCAATCTGTATTAACTCCTGAACCAGATTGCCACAGACCTAAAGCTCATTTTCAGAAAAATAAATAAATGATTATTTTCTTGAAGCAGAAAATTTAATGGAATTCTTCAAATATCTTTTGATAATAAGCAGGCTTTCATATCCATCTGCCTTCCAGTTTAGTTGTTGTTGTGCATATCTGGATGCTGGTATCGTACTTGGCTCTGCAGCAAGACTGTTTAATTACTGTCTGAGGATATTTATGTTGGTTAAGGCTTTGTTCATACAAAGGCAATTCTCTTTAAGCTGTGGTTGGCATATGCATATATCAAACTATCCAAAAGATTTAAGTGGTAACCAGTTTTATAGCATAGATTGAGTGATTTGTTAATTTGTAGTTTATTTGTAATTTAGTTAAACATCATTTACATATATTCACATTAATCAGATACAGCTCAAAACTTCTGAGTTTAATAAACAAATAGTCACAGACTCTGCTACAAATTATATCAAGGATCATGCAGCACTGTTCCATGCAGACACAAGTAGCTTGGGAGTTGGTAACCAACAGAGGAGACAAACTGGACTGTTGAGTAAGAGACAGATATCTTCATTCTCCGCTGTGTAGTCACTTATATGTGTGCAAAGTGGGTGCAAAATGCTATTAGGTCAGAATGTACGAATACACAAGGTGTAAGACTCACTTATTCTGATGTAAATTAAGAGCAAGGTCATAGAAATCAATGGATTTACACCATATTATTTGGATTGTAAACTCTTCAGGGCAGGGACTCCAGGGCTGGCCTTACCATGAGGCGAACTGAGGCAGCCGCCTCAGGTGCCAGACTGGGGTGGGAGGGGGGGAGGGAGGGGCGCCACTAGGACCCAGAGTGTAGAAAATTGTGTCTGCTACTGGTGCATATGTATTCTCTCTGCTCTAGATGCACAGAGGTGGTGGAGTGCTGTGCTGGAGGAAGGAGGGCACAAGAGACCTTTCAAAGTTTTGGTCGAAGTGAGGGGGCATGAGGATGTCATTTGAGCTCCCCGCTTCAGTTGCCAAAATGTTGTGGGCTGGCCCTGAGGGACTCTATAACTATGTATTAGTATAGCACCTAGCACAATGTGGCCCCAGTCTGAGCTGCGGCCTTGTGGGCACTACTGTGATAGAAATATTTAATAGTAACAACCTCCTTATGCGAGATCAGAATCAGGACCAAACTTGTTTCTTTGAGTTCTCTGTAGCTCCTTTGCCTGAGAGATGCTCTAAGATATAGAACAAAGAGATTTCAAATAAATGGTGTTTATTCAACAACAGCTGAAGAGACCTTCCCATTCTTTGTTCATCCAAAATTCTCAGTGGGTGAATGAAGAATGCACGATCATGGCCTATCTCACTAAACTTAAGTGAAATGAGTACTTTAAAAAAAATGAAGAGTAAAGGCTTTTGAAAAACATTTTATACAAAAGGTAACAGAAGTGACTAATGATAAACTGGCTCCCTGCAAGACAGCAATGCTCTGTTTAGGGATTCCTCCTGAGTGCTTTTTAGTTGAGATGTCTTTTAAAGTACAGTTGATCAGAAAATGAGAACAGTAGAAATTAATATCCATTTTTTGATCTACAGTCCCTGCTGAAATGGCAGGATCCATAGACTTTATACTGGTGTGTT
Organism: Chelydra serpentina; assembly: GCA_037349315.1. Classification (NCBI taxonomy): domain Eukaryota; kingdom Metazoa; phylum Chordata; order Testudines; family Chelydridae; genus Chelydra; species Chelydra serpentina. The sequence continues at coordinate 56,991,608 of JBAIAC010000010.1, forward strand.
AAAACCATCTATGATTTCTAAATAAATAGTTTTTAATTATTAGCTGTTGCAGAAATATATCCTTTATGAATGAGCAATTTTCTCAAAACTACCAATTTCTCACCAGTCAAAGTAATAAAGTTGTGCTGGGGATGCATCAGCTGCTGAATTTTTAATATCTAAGTTACATACGTTAGTGAAATATAGAATAGTTTATTTTCACGTCTCCCCACTCAAATCCTACAGGGCCCCTCACTTTTTCTATCTGTTTTGTGGAAATTATGAGGAGAAAAGTTCCCCTATAATCTGAATACAAATGTCAAAAATTTAATGATTATTCCTTTAAGTGCATCAATCTACAGTCCTCTGTGAAATAATATTGGCAATATTACATATTTTTTCTTTTTCTGGATCTGAAATAGCACATTATTTTTCCTATTCAGGAATTGATCACTTTCCTCCCCCAGCTGCCGGTCCATGGTCATTTTATTTAAGGACAAATAATATTTTTAAGATTTTAAATAATACCATGACAATGGGAAACCATGCCAATGTCAGCACAAGCCTCTTTTCCTTCCCTACTGTTGTGAAAGTGCAACAAGCCTATGGCTTACCCAAAGGCCACTGAAGTCCATTGACTACGGCAGAGCAGATTTAGATTAAATCTCCGGAAAAACTTCCTAACTGTAAGAACAGACTGCCTTGGTAGGTTGTGGAAGCTTCTTCCCTGGAGGCTTTCAAAAGGAGGCTGGATCACCATCTGTCTTGGATGGTTTAGACACAACAAATCCTGCATCTTGGCAGGGGGTTAGACTAGATGATCCCTGAGGGTTAGAAGGGACCAATAATTTCATTACTTCAAACCAGGGTTTTATTGTTCCACTAATTGGAAAGCTTAAGATCAAAGATCATGCTTTATAAGTGAAAAAAGTGGAAGCCCCTCCCTGTCCCTTTTCCATGCAAAATTGCTCTTGGATGGAACATCCTGGGCACAGCCCTATCATTTGTTGATTGCTGGGACTACAATTTTGGCTGACCATAAGTGACATGAGGTCCTACACCTCTGCGTAGTTGCATAAGGGCAGAGCACAGTTTAGCTCAAACATTTAGCTCTTGAGCCCACAAACATTTGTGCTGATTTTATTTTTAATTTGTACTCTATTACAGTTGTACATATGCATCTACTTAAATGACTATTAGAGCATTACAGATCCATAGGACAGACTAATTGTTTTTATTTCTTCCATTTTAGTGCCTGTGTTGTATTGATCTGCTATTTAATAAGTCACTCAGAAGCGAGCACACACAGTATATTCTTAAAGTATAGACTTTCTAGACAAAAGCATGTGAGTACATCTTTCTACGATAAGCAGTGGGAGCGAGAAAAGAAAGCCACAACATGATGCAGCTTCATCCATGTATTTCATTATTATTTATATTACAGTAGAACCTAAAGGTCCCAACAGAGATCAGAGCCCCCTTGTCCTAGGCACTGTACAAATATACAGTGAGAGAGCTGTCGCTCTGATGAGCTCAGTCTTGGCACACTTAGCTTATAACAGGTCACTAATGGGAGTTCAAGCAGTTAATTGGTGAAAAATTGCAGAAATATACACTTTATCAGTGTTACCATATTGAATATGGGTTTTCTGAACTGACGCTATGATTTTTATTATTATTTGATTTTAGGCGGCCAGCATCACTAACAACTTTAACACTTTCCATTGTAAGCCCTTGTAGAAGAGTGCGTTCACCATACGCACACACCCTTGTGGCTGGGCATAGCATAGTGGCTGTCTTCTCAAGTGCCCCCTGCCAATAGTTGCTCTAGTTTTGCAATGCTTTCTGTTATTGTCAATCAGCTCTCCGACCAGGTCACCATTTAGTCCCACCCCTTTCAAGCTAACAAAGTCCTTTAACAAGTCCAACAGAAATATAAATACAACTGAATCTCAGCTGGCCACCCCTTTCCCTGATAGGCAAAGGCTCCTGTGTAATGCTGTGTCCTCTCATCTATCCTCAGGTTAAAGTGCCTCACTCCACCCCACAGGGTAGGGCTGGCCCTGTTCTTCACATTCTCAGGGTTTCAGGCTGGCCATCATCCCTCAATGGCTTCTGATCATCCTTCAGCCTCGCCTCAGGAGCAGACAGTCTATCTCTCTGCCCTTCCAGCCTTCTTAGCCTTCTATCAGGTTAAAAATTGATGAGTAATCGGGGTGCCCAACTTGAGACACCTTTTAAAGTGGTATGATTTTCAGAAAAGGTTGAGCAGCTGTCCATCTGGTTAATTAGATCCAGATAAAGGGTCCTGTGGCACCTTATAGACTAACAGAGATATTGAAGCATAAGCTTTCATGGGTCAATACCCACTTCTTCGGATGCCGAAGAAGGCATCCGAAGAAGTGGGTATTGACCCACGAAAGCTTATGCTTCAATACCTCTGTTAGTCTATAAGGTGCCACAGGACCCTTTGTCGCTTCTGCAGATCCAGACTAACACGGCTACCCCTCTGATACTTTAGATCCAGATAGTAGAGGGTCTTCCTTTTTAGTGACTGGCCCTTATTGGCTGCTTGCAGAAGGAAGCATCTAGACCACGTGGCTGAGGTGCTAGCTCCTTACTTTCCTCAGGAGACGGAGTTCATTAATGAGATTCACAACTTGGAGTTCCTTTTAGGACCTAGGGTGGGATCTATGAAGATACTTAGGTGCCTCAACCCCAAATTTAGGCACCTAAGTCCCAGTTTTTGGTTCCGTTAGAATCCACAAGACTCCTGCCAAACCCAGTAGGTGCCTAAACTCACCCAGCACCTAAGTTTTCAGGGTAAAAGTTGCCTTAGTGCCTACGTTTGGCCTCTGGATATGCACACTATGTCCTCTCTAAGGGCTGGTCTACACTAGCCCACAAGTTCGAAGTAAGATACGCAACTTCAGCTACGTGAATAACGTAGCTGAAGTCGAAGTATCTTATTTCGAACTTTAAAGTACTTACCCCTGGTCCACACGGCGGCGCGCAGCTCCCCCGTCGACTCCGCCTGCTCCGTTCACAGAGCAGGATTACCGGAGTCGACGGGGGAGCACTTCCTGGTTCGATTTATCGCGTCTAGACAAGACGCGATAAATCGAACCCAGAAGATCGATCCGACGCCGCCGACGCTGCGGGTAAGTGTAGACTAGCCCTAAGTGTCCAGACACCCTGTCTAAGCCCCAGAGCTATTCACAGATAGACATTCATCTGCCTAAACTGCTTGCAGGGTTCAATCTGGTAGGCATGCTCTGAGTCCATCTACCAAATCTGGTCCTATTCAGAATTGAAGAGGAGGAGGCTTGCCCTCCAGACCCCCTTATAACTCTTAGCCCAATGGTTAGATCACTGGCTTGGAAAGCAGCAACCCAGGTTCAATTCCCACCTCTGAGGCAGAGAAGATTGAAAAGAGAGTCTTTGACCTCTCAAATGAATGTGCTAACAGGCTATGGGATATTCTGATGTAGGGCTCTTTCAGTTTCCCCTGTTGAAGCTGTTCCACTGTGGATAAATAGTGAAAGAGTGATTGGAGAAGAGGGACGGGCCCTGAGGCCTCCCAGGTAGGGGCTCTAATCACTGGGCTATGGAGTCTGTCTGTCTCTCTCTCTCTCTCATCCAAAGACTATTTAAGTATTTATCTACAGTGGAACAATCATTAGGCCCAAGAGCAGAAAAATTACTCTTTAGTCCACTGGCACTCACCTGGGAGGAGCCTCACATAAGAATATCCCATAGTCTAGTGGTTAGAGTACTCACCTGTGGGATGAGCAAGCCCTGCTCAAATCCTATCTGTCTGAGGGGGGAATTGAACCTTGGTCTCCCACTGCCCAAGTGAATGCTCTAACCACTAGGCTAAAAGTTTTATAAGCTAGGTACAGCGCCCACTAGCCCCTCTATCTTCTCCAGCTGTTTAGCATGTAGTGAGGGAGGCAACTAACCCATTCCTTCAAGAAACACCTTAGGCACCAAGCCATCTGATTCCAGGCAGTGGGTTCCTGTTTGTGGATCACTAAATGGAGATGGGTGCCTTCCTGCAGCCTGGACTAAGGTGCTCAACTGTGAGACGGGGCGGCAATTAGCACACACCCCTCTCATCAGCAACGCCCATTGGCTATTTTAGGCAGCTCCCTACCTAGAAGGCTGGCTTTTGTGGATTTCATTCTAATTCACCCCTATCTCCCAATTCATTGTAAAGGGAGCATAGGTGCCTAACTCAGGCTTTGTGCATCACAGTGTGTTCCTGTGATATTATAGGCTCCTGAAAGATAAGTGCTATGATGCTTAGCATCACAGTACTTACGTCCTTTTGTGGATTTTGCCTCTAGATCATCCCGGATGAGTGTTTTGCTAGTAGCAGCAACCAGGAGTTTTTCCTCCATATACAAGTGCACTTTGCCAAAGTCCTGTATGCCTTTTTGTCACCTCCTGATTGAACTATTACACCATACTACATTTATTTCTGTTGTTTTTCAAATGGAGCATATTATACCTTTGCTCAATCGTCTGCACATGCTACCACTTTACTTTTTTGTGCAATCCAAGTGGTTGTTTTTGATCTAAAAAGCCCTTGGTTGGGATCCTGGCTACTTTCGAGGCTTCCTTTCCTCTTTTGAGCCATCTGGATAGTTGATATCAGCTGGTTACTTTTGGTAGACTGGCTTGCCAGTGAAGGGCTTTTGACTCTGGAACTCACCTTTCTTGTTGGCCTGACAGATCTTGAGTTTGTTGACTTTTGGAGTATAGTGTAAAATATTGCTGTAGGAAGCAAGCCAGTGCTTGCAGGCCATTGCCTGAGTGGGCTGATTTTGTTGGATTCTTATTAGCTGACTAGTCAAGTTGCTTGTGCAGATGCGATCTGGTTTCAAACTGTTGTATGAATGCTAAGAAGCTATGATGAACTCATTTTCAAGAGCTCCCAGATCAATACGCCTAGTAGCTAGTAAGGAATTTGTGAGAAAGAAGCTGGTAGCACCAGTCCAGTTCCCCTGGGACAGGTGTTCATATCAAAACTTGCACTAATTTGATGGAGATCTTACCAGAATGGTGAGGTGAATGGCCATAAAGACTGAAGTATCTTGGATAGAGGTGGAGGCAGCTGAGAGGCAGGTTGGAAAGGGAAGCACTTGCATATGCTATACCTGTATGATGGAAAAATAGAGGGCTTTGGAATCAGCTAGCACTATTTCACTAAGGCATATAAATTACAAGAGCGAAAGATCCATACTGTTTCTTGTTCTCATCATCCATACCTTGTTTTCCCCCTGCAGTACAATGCCTTGTTTTTTTAGACTAGACACACAGGCTTTGTTTCCTGTTTGCTAGCTAGAGCCGTCTCCTTTATCGTATAACATGAAGTGAAATCTCATTCTCTTACCCTTAAGCCACCATCCACACTGAAAAAGAAACTATCAATTATAAATGTTTGCCTGTCTGATTTGTTTCTCCAGTTTGAAAGTGTGATTGCAGAGGCCCTAAAAGTAATGAGACATTTAATGAAAACATGCATTTTATAGGCAAAATACATGGGAGTGGAGAAATATGTGAAGCTGCTGCACATGAGTTAATGAAATTAAATGACCTTTACATTTTTGCTAATTTGATCTCAGGTTACCCCTTTGATATTTCAGCCTGTTCTGCATTTATTTAATTTTTACACTGTGTGTGTGTGTGTGTGTGTGTGTGTGTGTGTGTGTGTGTGTTCATTCTGTAGAGATTATCTTACTTCTGTATTTGGCACTGGTGTGACCACTGTTGGAACACTGTGTCCATTTCTGGTGCCTACAATTTAAGAAGGATGTTGATAAATTGGAGACGGTTTAGAGAAGAGCCTTGAGAATGATTAGAAGATTAGCAGAAATGACTTTATAGTGATAGACTCAAAGAGTTCAATCTATTTAACATAACAAAGAGAAGGTTATGGGATGACTTGATTAGAGTCTAGAAGTACCTACATGGGAACAAATACTTGATAATAGTCTCTTTAATCTAGCAGAGAAAGGTATAACACTATCTAATGGCTGGAAGTTGAAGCTAAACAAATTCAGATTGAAATAAAGTGTACATTTAACAGTGGGGGTAATTAACTGTTGGAACAGTTTTTACCAAGAGTTGTGGTCGAATGTCCATATCTGACCATTTTTAAATCCAGGTTGGCTGTTTTTCTAAAAGAGATGCTCTAGGGATTATGTTGGGGAAGTTCTGTGGCCTGCATTGTATAGGTCAGACTAGAAGATCACAATGATCTCTTCTGGCCTTGGAATCTATGAATCTCCATAGTATTTATTTCAGAAGTGACAAAGAGTCCTGTGGCACCTTATAGACTAACAGACGTATTGGCGCATAAGCTTTCGTGGGTGAATACCCACTTCGTTGGAAGTATTTATTTCAGTTATCTCTGTTAAATCAGGGAGATACACAGTAATGGTCGCAAGCAGCATAAACCCTGAAATTCTCATTGGTCCTGAGGAGACTTCCCCTCATTCTCCTGAATATATTTCACCATGGTTTAAACTTGCCCCAGGACACAGAATTCTGGGAATGTCTTCCAAATTTTTGGTGATTTGACCCCTAGATTCTGGTAGGTATTTATCCTCATCCCAAACCCTCATCTCAAAATGTGTCTGCTTGGAAAAATTCCTAAGGAATACCAGAAGTGACTGAGGTAAAGCAAGGGATAGGTGAACTCTAGTTCAAGAGAAACTGGATTAAGAAATTTGAAATCTACTCTTGCTGCCAGCTCATTCCATTCATTGCTTAGTTGGCCTGGAATTCCTAGTCATGGGACAACAGAGTTTGGGTCATGGCTAATGCAGTTAAGTATTTATGATATTTGCTTAAGGAGAAATAAGGCATCCCCTTATTCTCCTATGCAGGCTACCTGTGTGTCACAGTGTGGGGGCAGAAAGCAGCCTCTGCATCCCTTCTTGTGTGGGAGAGAATGGGGAGGGTAGGGGCAGTGAATGAGAAGAGTCAGTGGAGGGGAAGTACTCTGTGTCAGGTATAGGGCTCATGTGAATTACCTCCCCCCAAGAGCAAGGGGGGAAACCAGGGGCCATAGTGTGACTCTCTGTTTTATTGGTGTTGTATATTCCTTCCACGCCCTTCCCCCACTACGAGCTGCCTAATTTCATTTTACTTTGAAACACTCATATGAATCTTTTAAAATCAGATAAAACATACAAGTAGGTGAATGAAAACTTTACAAATTGCACTGTGTTCATGCTTTTCAAGCAAAGATTTGCTATATGTGGGTGTAACCTGACTGATTTCTAGGAAGGTTTCAATTTCCCTGCAGAGCAATATTTTTGGACCGAAGGTGCTGTTATTCCCTTGAATACACAGACCATTCCATTTTCAGTTATTGTGCATGGGTGGATTTGAGATCGGAGTCAAACACTTGGCCTTTAATTTCCTTGGTTGAGGAGTGAGACATTAAACTAAAGACAGATAATCTCTGCCCAAAGTGAAACTGCTCAGAGGTGGAAAATCTCTATGAAGATCCTCTGGCGGGGGGAGGTAGAGGGAGAGGTGATGTCACCTCCCATATCAACCTCTTGGGAAAGTAGAGTTTGCCTCCCCTACATGCACACAGGAAAGGCTGTAGTTACCTGTAAACCTGTCAGATCCCCCCAACTCCTTAGTAGCTGAGGAAGCAATGGTTCCCCCGGTCTTGCCAACCCCAAGTCTCCCAAAGGGCAGCACTGAGTATTACTTTGAGGGGGGAATCTTGGTGTGTATGGGGAACTCATTTCTCCTCTTGACCTCTGCAGTCTCCGACCCCTCCCCAGTGCAGATATAAGAACATAAGAATGGCCATACTGGGTCAGACCAAAGGTCCATCTAGCCCAGTATCCTGTCTTTTGACTGGCCAATGCCAGGTGCCCCAGAAGGAATGAACAGAACAGGAAATAATCAAGGGATTCATCCCCTGTTGGCCATTCACAGCTTCTGGCAAACAGAGGCTAGGGACACCATCACTGCCCATCCTGGCTAATAGCCATTGATGGATCTATCCTTCCTTTTATTTGTTTTAAACCTGCTGCCTATTAATTTCATTTGGTGACCCATAGTTCTTGTGTTATGAAAAGGAATAAATAACACTTCCTTATTTACTTTCTCCACACCAGTCATGATTTTATAGACCTCTATCATATCCCCCCCCTTAGCCATCTCTTTTCCAAGCTGAAAAGTCCCAATCTTATTAACTGCTGCTCATATGGCAGCCATTCCATACCTCTAATCATTTTTGTTGCCCTTTTCTGAACCTTTTCTAATTCCAATATATCTTTTTTTGAGATGGGGCGATCACATCTGCACGCAGTATTCAAGATGTGGTTGTACCACGCATTTATATAGAGGCAATATGATATTTTCTGTCTTATTATCTATCCCATTCTTAATGATTCCCAAAATTGTTCCCTTTTTTGACTGTCACTGCACATTGAGTAGATGTTTTCAGAGAACTATCCACAATGACTCCAAGATCTCTTTCTTGAGTGGTAACAGCTAATTTAGACCCCATAATTTTATATGTATAGTTGGGATTATGTTTTCCAATGTGCATTACATTGAATTTCATCTGACATTTTGTTGCCCCGTCACCCAGTTTTGTGAGATCCTTTTATACCTCTTCGCAGTCTGCCTGGGACTTAACTATCTTGAGTATTTTCATATCATCTGCCAATTTTGCCACCCCACTATTTACCCCTTTTTCCAGATCATTTATGAATATATTGAATAGGACTGGTCACAATACAGACCCCTAGGGGACATCACTATTTACCATTCTCCATTCTGAAAACTGACCATTTATTCCTACCCTTTGTTTCCTATCTTTTAACCAGTTACCGATCCATGAGAGAATCTTCCCTCTTATCCCATGACAACTTATCCACAGGAAGCCTGCTGGGATCTAGAATGCAGCGTTGCCAGTCAGAGGGAGCTGAGGGGGCAAATGTCCCTGCCTCATGGTTTTTGCATTTGCTCAAAGTTCCGTAGGCTGGGAGCAGGGGCGGCATGACCTGAGCACTTGTAGGCCGTGGTCCCATACTAAATCAGTATGGCTGCTGCCAGAGCGGTCTGGAGTGTTCCTCTAGCTGTGTGATCATAACACCCCTGAAATTTGACTTGGCCATCCTTCCATCCAGAGGAGGGGTGGCTGGGCCAAATTGTGTTGTGCCCTGGCACATGAGGAGCCTCTTCTTCTATGGTGGAACACAGGAGAATCCACAGAGATCTCAACTCCTGGTGATACTGGCTCATGCACCCTGTGGGTAAAAGAGAGGGGAAGGTACCCGGCTAAGGGACACTGAGGGAGGAGGAGGAGGGGATGAATAAGGATCAGAATGGTGTCCCTGCCAAGGAGTGGGAACCAGAATTTGCCCTCCCCCTAAAGAAATGTCTGAATTGGTGCTACTTCTGGAACGGGAGAGGATGGTGGTGTAGTTGGTTGACGTCTCCTCCTTCTGCTTCATTTAGGGGAAATCTGTGTTGAGAGCATATCCTTTGTAGATGGAGATGTGGGGGACTCAGTTACCAAATTAGATAAGAATAAAAGTTTGTATGCTGTCCCACCATTGTCCTTACTAGAATACATTTTTTAAAAATGGGGGAATCAAGAAAAGTGGCAAGTTCACTCATATGCCAAATTAGTTCATTTTAATATTTGCTTGAAAAACAAGTTGAAAACAAACATTGGACAGTGTGACTTTTTCTGTATTGAAATAACACCGTGAGGAAAACCTAAAGTGTGATTTCTCTCTCTCTCTAGCATGCACAGTGTTTTTTACTTCATGAAGTCAAACTTTTGTAAGATTTGTATGAAAAGGAATGCAACATTTTCAAAGGATTATTTAATTGCATAAAAGTCTTCAGACTTTGCCACAAAAACCATCTTTTTACCCAGTTCTACGCTACAACTGTGGAAGATTTTATGGATAATGATGATATGGAGATTAATTGACTTACTGCTTTGGCTACAATATGTTCTCTTATTTTCAATTAAAGATGAGTAGAAATGACATTTGTTCAATATAGTATTGTACAGATGCTGGGGAACCTAGGGTCCAAGCTGGGAGGCCAAGACCCAGCTCCTGCTACAAATGAAGTCACTGGAAGTTTTGTCATTTATTTCAATGGAGGCAGAATCAGGCATCCTGTCTTTCTTTCAATGCTACGGTTATTCCACACCAAACGTTTTTCATTTCTTCCCTCTCTTCCTTTCCCCTGCAGGCTCTAAGTGTTCCCCTCCTCCCATGGCAATATTTCTTTCAGCCTTGTATGTCTGCTAATATTCCTAAAAGGTGATCTGAGGGTTTAAGATATTCATGATCTGTAAATTTCATTTTACAAACAAAACCATAAATCCACAGTGTGTTGATAGTGTTGGCACACTTCAGAATGGAACTGCTTTTGTTCCTGAGGTACCTGTCTAAAAGCAGCTTGGACTCTCATTCTCTAGACTCTTTCATCTTCTGAAAGTGAACTATGGACCCAGAGTATTTTATTGCAGCATCCACAGAATTTACAATGCCTGTTTTGAAGCAGTTTTTTTCAGTGTTCATGATAAGACACATTGTAGAAAACAAGGAAATAAAAGTAGACAGGATGCCTAGCTTAGGCATTTTTCTTCACATGGCGTGAGATTGATACATTTTCCCGGCTCTGTAAATAGCACCATTATCCTTTTGGGGTATTTTAGAATAGAAAGAGACTAAGGCTCATCTAGGTCAATCCCCTTTAAATCTTTAGGTATTATGTGATTATTTTCAAAATATTCAAATTGTAGCAAATAGTTTTAAAACTATTAGGAATTTACCAGAAAGTATTGAGAAGAGCTTCTAAAAGATTGTGTTTCTAATTTACCTGTTTCAGCCCTTGTCAAACAATATACTAGTGGTGTTCCCTTATTTTTATTGGGCACAAGCAAGTAACCACGTAAAAAGCTACATAATTAGAATAAATATTATTTGCTTACACAGTAAATGCTATGTTGTTACAGAATAATTAGCAGATACTTATTTCTGTCTTCCATGGTACAATCTTCTTGTACTATCTTAACACTGCAAATTATATTGTAATTATAGTTGGTATAACTTGATACCTTCAGATATTATTTTTAAAGTGGTCACATTGGATAATGGGTTGCCTTTTGAAGGTAGTCTTTGGTGCAGATTTCATTGTGTTTACATTGTTAATTGTACCCCAGAGAATAAATCACAACCATAGTATTTGATTGCGTCAAGATTATTTTCTCCTAAGCTTTTAAGAAAGAAGAAACTGCAGACACACACATCTCTGGGAAAGCCAAATATTTCTTCACTGGCATTTTGTATGGTTATGATTAGAGATTTTAATTGGTTGGTTGGTAATGTGGTGCAAGCAGAGGGCATAGCAGTTGAAGGACAGGAGGGTGTAGTAATCGGCACATGAGCAAGGTATAACCTTGGACAAAAGGAATGTTACTAAGTTAAGGATTTAAATGAGAGAATGAAGAGCATAGGGTCTGATTGCTGTGAAAATCCATGCAGGTGGAGATTCTGGGGGAGGAAAGCCCTTGTGACATTTTTCTGGGTTTGTTCCATTAAGTTTGGGGTATACACCCTCTCCCTTTTGCAGTGTGTGCAGTGGTTCTGTCCCTAGAGCCCATGGATCACACAGAAGACCAGGCCCACTCATCCAGGGGGCCTTTATCTCTCCAGTGGCTTTTGCATTTCCTACTCTCTATTCAGCTCTTAGCAGTTTGGTTCTAAACATATGTGTCTCTGACCCCCATTTAAAAGGAAATTCCCAATCATAGGGTGGAGGCCTGCAAAAGTTAATACACCATGTTGTGGGACCTTTACCTTTGCACTGGAAAACTCCCAAGACTTAAGGATAAGCACAATATGCAACTCCACCACAGGAAGATAGCTTGGAGAATACATTGTGTGTTGATAATCTTGTGAAACCAATCGCTGTTAGGTTTGTAGTGGTGATAAGACTGAAGCTATTGGACAAAGTGGTGGATGTAATCTATCTTGACTTTAGCAAAGCTTTTGATACGGTCTCCCACAGTATTTTTGCCAGCAAGTTAAAAAAATATGGATTGGATGAATGGACTATGTTGCACAGTTGAATGATGGATGAAGCAGGGTGTAGTGGTAAGAGGCGATGTATTCGGTTACGGCACGCAGACTGCTCGTTCCCCTCCATCTTGCGACCAACGGCGTGAGCCCTGAGTTATGGTTACAGCATCTTTTATCCCCAACCCTCTTCTTGGTATCTGCCCTATCCCTTACCCTCTGATTCATCCTTTTGCCTCCTAATATGGTGATAAATGCACCTCTCGAGATCCACCTGCTTGCTTTCTAATATGGTGATAAGTCGAAGCCTTATTTTACTGGCAGCAGATTGGGAAACTGAATAGCTATCTTATGGTAAGGCCCCAAAACAGGGAACTTTGTGGCTTGGAGGACGCTACTGTGAGGCAATTCCTATATTGCCCTCTTTCCTATTACACAGGGGGTTGCTGTGGAGAATTATGAGGGTAGGCTCTTATGCCTGTATCCTGCCCTCAGCTCCCTGCAGGCCTGATCCAGTGCTGAGACCCACTCTATTCCCACACCCACAGACTATAAGGTGGATAGAAAGCTGGCTAGATTGTCAGGCTCAACGGGTAGTGATCAACGGCTCCATGTCTACTTGGCAGCCGGTATCAAGCGGAGTGCCCCAGGGGTCGGTCCTGGGGACCGTTTTGTTCAACATTTTTATCAATGATCTGGATGATGGGATTAATTGCATCCTCAGCAAGTTCGCAGATGACACTAAGCTGGGGGGAGAGGTAGATATGCTGGAGGGTGGGGATAGGGTCCAGAGTGACCTAGACAAATTGGAGGATTGGGCCAAAAGAAATCTGATGAGGTTCAACAAGGACAAGTGCAGAGTCCTGCGCTTAGGAAGGAAGAATCCCACGAACTGCTACAGGCTGGGGACCAACTGGCTGAGTAGCAGTTCTGCAGACTTAGGGGTTACAGTGGATGAGAAGCTGGATATGAGTCAGCAGTGAGCCCTCGTTGCCATGAAGGCCAATGTCATATTGGGCTGTATTAGTAGGAGCATTGCCAGCAGATCGAGGAAAGTGATTATTCCCCTCTATTCGGCACTGGTGAAGCCACACCTGGAGTATTGCGTCCAGTTTTGGTCCCCCCACTGTAGAAGGGATGTGGACAAATTGAAGAGAGTCCAGCGGAGGGCAATGAAAATGATTAGGGGGCTGGGGCACATGATTTACAAGGAGAGGCTGAGGGAACTGGGCTTATTTAGTCTACAGAAGAAAGGAGTGAGGGGGGATTTAATAGCAGCCTTCAACTACCTGAAGAGGGGTTCCAAAGAGGATGGAGCTAGGCTGTTCTCAGTGGTGGCAGATGACAGAACAAGAAGCAATGGTCTCAAGTTGCAGTGGGGGAGGTATAGGTTGGATATTAGGAAACATATTTCACTAGGGGGGTGGTGAAGCACTGGATTGGGTTACCTAGGGAGGTGGTAGAATCTCCATCCTTAGAGGTGTTTAAGGCCCGGCTTGACAAAGCCTTGGCTGGGATGATTTTGTAGGTGTTGGTCCTGCTTTGAGCAGGGAATTGGACTAGATGACTTCCTGAAGTCTCTTCCAACCCTAATATTCTATGATTCTATGATTCTAAATATATTTGAAAGTAATGGCTAGTGGACCAAATTCATCCTAATAGAACTATAAATAAATTAATGTTGTGAATATTGAGAGTTTGGGTATGTATATGTAAAAGTAAGAGATCTGACGTGCTTTTACTTAATAATTTACTAATGAAGCCAGTACTTGCTCTGAAGGACTATAAACCACTAAATATAATGCACAAAGTACAAGGCCTAATGACAAAGTTGATGAAAGCAGAAATTGTTACTAAGCACTTAGATGTATTTCATGGCAACAAAGATTAGACTGCATGCCAGCTATACACAATCAATATAGATGCTAATGTAGTTCCTATGAGCAAAGTCGCATGGAATCCCAGTTCTCTGGTAGAGTAAGGTCAGAGAGAACTTAGATTGCATAGAGAAGTGAAGAACAGCACTTAATCGTCCTCTACTTCATACTGACTTGGTGATTTTCCCTGATTGTACAACTTAAACAGAGCTAGTCTGGTCATTGCTTGGATTGCCAAGAAAGCCCAGGTTGCTGCATAAAGTGCTTCTCTGAATTATCCAGGCCTCCTGAGTCTGCAAAATTGGACTGAAAATCCTGTACCAACAATCTCTCTTGCAAATGTTACTGCCCTGGCTGAGTTCTCCCTTGTAGTCAGATACCGGCTGCTGTATTGGATCCGACCTCTGGATCCCACATGCTTCTGAGCCTACTGAGTCTGAGCATTGTCCAGACACTGTCTAAGATATAGATCCCCTCTCTAGAATTCCTTTTTGGGGATGGGAGATGACCATAGACTAGCTGCCCTAGGGTTGCCACATCTGAGGTACAAAAAACTGGGAAAGTTGGGTTGATCTGAGCCCCAAAAAACTGGCTCGCTGGCAGTGTGTACTGAGTACACTTACAGGTCTCCTATGACAACTACCTCAAAAAAGGGATCATCCTAGGAAAACCTAGAAAGGTGGCAGTCCTCCCTAAAACCAGTGCTGACCCCAGAGTCTCCCCAATAATTTAAGCATGCTCCACTCTTGTGGCTACTCTGGTTTAAATTTTAATTCTTCAGTGTGTGACAGTTAAAGCAAGTAATGCACATTTTGCTAAGGAACCTCTTAATCAGATGCACTTTATTCATAGAAAAGCACAAAAGTTATAGATATAGGCCAAAAATAATAAACACTTGCACTCCAATTCCTTCCTCCAGGGTCCTCACCACTCAGAGACCTATTTGGTTAGCATTCTTCCAGAACCCTCCTGCACCCCACTCCTGCTCAGTCCTCCTGTTGTCAGTCAGTGGATGGCTGGTGAGACAAGGAGCCCAGACTTGAGAAGATCTGGACCTTAAATAAAGTTCTGGCCTCCTTTTATCAGGTGACCCATGACCAGCTTCCCATTAGGTGCTCAGTTAGTTGCTTAGCTCCAGCCCCACCTATAGTCCCAACTAGGAAAACTAGTTCCCTTGGACTGCAGCCAGACTATTGTTCTAGTGTGGATCCATTTGAATGGAGAACAATCATTGCTGAGGACTTGATGGTTTCCCCACTGTTAGTCCTTTTGCTGGGCATAAGGATTTCTTCACCACTTGGATATTCCAATCCAAGATAGAGATTACAGTGGAAAAGTAAAAGGCACAGTAGATTACAATAAAAATGACAAAACAGAATTGAGTTTGCAGTTTGATATAAATATATACTAAGCCATCACAACGTTATTTTTTTGCATTTTTACTTATGGTTTCAGTAAGAACAAGGAAGATCAGATATGCACAAAAACAGATTCAGTAATTTTTAGAAGTCACAAGGTCCAAGATTTTCAGACGAGTACCTCAGTTTCTGAATGCCCAATTTCAGGCTTCTTAAAAGGGTCTAATTTTCATAAACTGCTGAGCACCTTCATTAAAAAAATTGGGACTCTTTAAGGCATCTCAAGTTCAGCATCCAGGTTCTCGTTACTTCTGATAATCTTGGCCCAAGTATTTAAACTTCACAAGAAGTTCAGTATCAGCTCATTTTGGGTAAAGGTTTGGATTCGTCCTTATTTTGTCTGAGCCAGTTTCTGTATCACTATCACCTGCTTTCTTTCCCAGCATAAATGTGAACAGTTCCAGATTGAAGTTGTGATGTTCAAAGATCCATCCCCATAGAAATGAGAGTTTAGTATTTGTTTTGGAAGAGAGTAATTATCATTTATTGATGGCGACACAATACTGTACCCTTGGTAGGTCCTCAGACCTCAAACCCTATCATTCAGGCATTATCTATGGAAAAGCTATTTAGAGTTTTCTAAAATGTATGGATTAGATTTCCACCCCACCCCAGTTTCAGAGGCCTGTATAGTTGAACTCCTGGTACTAAGAGGCAACCTAGCTTTATAGGTGGAAGGAACTGAAAAATATCACTAATAAATATGTTCAAATATCTCTAAATCACTGCTAAATAAACTCTTCTGTAAAAGTTCAGAGCAAATACGGAATACATGATGGTGATATTTGAGTGGCCTCCCAAATCTAAAATGGGTAACATGTCATTTGAATGGCAGACAGGGGAAGTGTAAAGATATGCAATCTTTGTATTTTAGAGGCATATAGCTAAAGCATTTGAAGAAATGTAAGTTGTCTTGAGAGTTAGCTAAATCTTGCTATAGAATACTTTGTGTTGTCATAACAATCTATGACTATAAACTTATGCTATTTCAATAGTATCGTAGCACCTAGTGTGATGTATACACGCCTAGTTGTTGTAACTTAGTGGAGGAATGTAGAGTTGGGTAAATGTAATTAGAAGAGAGTAAAAATTCTAGCATATACAGTACCCTTTCACTCCCCATGGGTATGTATTTATATATAAATAATATATATATACTATACTAGATGTAAGCATGTTGTAGCCAGTTGGATCCTTTTTATCATTCATTTATTGTATGTTGTGTGATGTTATAACTAACTCATATGCTATGTTATATATAATCATTGTATGCTAAATAGATTTAAGTGGTAGGAGTATAGAAGTATAAGATTGATAAGTATTTAGAAGTAATAAGTATGCATTAGGTATCTAAGTAAGTAGGGCTGAAACGCAAGGCCCACAGGCTGAAGGCTGTGAGATTTTAGCTTAGCCATACTAGGCTACAGACTTAAGAAATGCTTGACATAAGTAAGTGACCAAAGAATGACCCTATGCCACAAAATTATGAGAAAAGATGTGCCAATGGGTATATTGTAAAAGATTAACTGCAATATTAATTTTTGATTACAAGATTACCCTTTGTTCACATTTTTCTAACGCATATCCTAACTGCAGCGCACAGGTTGTGTTTCAATGCTAATGAAAATAAAAGGAACTATGAACAATCTGTGGAAAACAGGGCACCCCAATATTCTTGAGGGACACAATACAAATAAGGAAAACGAGGGTTAACACCTTCATGCTCATGCATAGAGTGTTAGGTGTAGTCACAATCACAAGATAAAAGAGGGCTTCCAAATATGGGAAAACTCCAGCAGGAACCATCCCTCTATTGATGATCAATTGGCAAGGCCCTAAGAATATTGTTAAGGATGTGAGTATGACTTTATTTGTAACTTGTGCATAGGTCTTCATAGGATTTCTATATGCCCGGGTAATCATAACCTTAACTGTAACTTTAATAAAACTTGTAAAACAGATTAAACCTTGAACTTGTAAATGTATGTGTGGTCACTACGCTAGAGGCTCTAAATCTGAAGCAGGTAGGAGAGGTGAAACTGTAGCCACCAGTGCCAAACACACAGTGGTTTAAGACAACCTTACTAAATTCACTTTAAATAACATAAAAGGCTATTAAGTATTTGCATGTCTTCAGTCCAGACATTTTGTGGTGTTATGTCTTACAATGAATTCAGATCAAATAAAACCCAGTACTGAAAAGAAAAAATAAAGCCATATGCCATTATAGGCAACTCATGCTATTATCCCCTCCATGAATTTACCAAGCTCAGAAATAAAGGGTGCTTTAAAAACCAGTCTGAGGTGGATGATCAGCCACTTTGCTTAATTATCAAAAATCAATGAGACCACTGAGCAAACCTCCCGAAAGCACAAGTAACTGCTCCAAAGAAGTCAAACCCTACAAAAAGCTAATAAGAAATCGCTCACATTTAATTAAGGTGCATTCATGAAACACAAAATAACTACTGCCTCATCTCATTTCCCAAATAAAGTTTTAGAACTGAAATACTGATGAGCATTTTGATTCCATCGACTACTTCTTCACTATACTTTTTTTCTTTCTTTTTAACATACTTTAAAGCAGGACAATATCACTGAACCAGCATTGAAACTCTTCATATACAAGGAAGAAAAGTTAAAATAATAACACAAACCACAATAATATACCAACTAGTCCAGAGGAACGAGACCATACTAATTCTCCCCTTGCACAAAAATAACCTGAGCCAATGTAATGCACAATTAGAGGTGAGGCTGAATTGCAAACTTCATGTCTGAATTTGAACTCTGTGTCTGGGATGGAAGGGTGGTGTCCAGATGGGTAGTGAAATCCTAGCCTCATTGAAATCAATGGGCCAGGATGTCACTTTTGGGATTTTGGTACAGTCTTTTTTTTACAGCTAAGGTCCATTCCTACATAGAACTAGAAACGGGGCTCTGTCTGACAAAGAATAAACTGGTAAAAAGTACTTGGGGAAACACTCATAAGATCTTACAGCAATACTCACCTACTTTTTAACACAACTATCCGTTCTCCATATTAAATCTCTCTCACTCTTACTTGTCCAGCTATTAGTAATACACTGAGACAACAGTCCTAAATTCAAAACATAAAATGCAGATTTAGCTCCACTATGAGGTTCCTATCCAATGCAGCAGCATATGTGGGAAATAAAATTCCCAAGGAGGCATGGGAATATCACAGGTAAATGTAGATGACCCTTTGGTTCACTACATTATCAACAGCAGCATCCCACTACCTGCAGTGGCTCCTACCATAGTCTGTGTTTCAGTATTTTATAACATTTTCAAAAACAATTTTCTGAAATCTGGGGGAAAAAAAGTGACAGGGAGTAAAATTAATTATATACACATGTTATTTTTTCCACTGGTCTCTAACATACAATATTTTTTGAAGGAGAAGAAAATGTTTTTGTTGCTATGACAACAATACCCACTCTCTTGCTTTCCATTGCAAAGCAGAGTTTCTGAGCATATTTAGGAAAATTGAAATGTGGGGAACTCAGTGATAAGGCTGAGTGCAGTAAATTTTCATCTACATCAATATTTGTATTTGCTTTTGGAGCCATCATAAAGCTCTGAAAATTTCAAGGTCAGCATATTTGTTTGCAGCATTGAGTGTGTGGCTGTTAAAAGCTTGGTGGTGTTCACTGTGCAAAATCTTAGTTAAATGGGTCCTGAATGTTGTTAATGCTATTCTAAAATAATTCAACTAATTAAAACATGTAGGAGTATTGTCTAGCCTCATTCATAAGAAAACAATAGACTAGGGATCTATTGCCATACAATAGGACCACTCACATGAGTAATCACTATATATGGAAGTGAACATTTGCAGGATCAAGCCATTAATTTGTAAACTGCTCTCTAGGGCTGGTCTCCCCTTTGTTCTGGACAAGGTTGCGCATGCTGTTAAAGTTCTATAGCATACAATTAGCACAGAAAGCCATGGAACTGATGGAATTTGAAGGAGGATGATTCATTCTCAAGATCCAGTTATGCTACAACAAATACAACTAATCAGCTAACTTGTAACAATGAGGCCGAGTAGCAACTGATCGTCATTTAAATAATTAAACATTTAACCTTAATTCTGTCACTTCTTAATATTTGAGTGCTTGACTTTGCAACCATAATAATGTTATTTTAACACAGGTTTTGTGTGTAATTTCCTAGTTTTTTTTAAAGCAAACTGAAAAAACAGAAATTTCATCATGTGGCAGCATATTGACACCCCCATGGGTCATCAGGAGGGTTGGAACCTTTAGATCAGGGATCTCAAACTCAAATTACCATGAGGGCCACACGAGAACTAGTAAATTGGCCCGAGGGCCACATCACTGAAACCTTTTCATACAATGATACAAAAGTATAGTCAAAAATGAAAAAAATGAAGAGTAAAATAGTATTCTATTAAAAGTCAATGTATTAACTTTTTAAAAACTATAAATCAAAAAGGGGTTTTAATAAAATATAAACACTCAGTAATGTTTGGAGCTTGGCTGCCAGTGGAGTCGGCGCCTATCGTGGGCCGCAGGAAATAACTCCGCGGGCAGCATGTGGTCCGCGAGCCGCGTGTTTGAGACCTCTGCTTTAGATCCATTGCACAGAACTCTGCCACTTGATGTAATGGAGTAATTCAGTGTTTCCCAAACTTGGGACGCCGCTTGTTCAGGGAAAGCCCCTGGTATGCCTGGCCGATTTGTTTACCTGCCTCGTCCACAGGTTTGGCTGATCATGGCTCCCACTGGCTACGGTTCGCTGTGCCCAGCCAATGGGGGCTGCAGGAAGCAGCGTGGGCCGAGGGATGTACTGGGCGCTGCTTCCCGCAGCCCCCATTGGCCGGGCACAGTGAACCGCGGCCAGTGGGAGCCACGATCAGCTGAACCTGCAGACACGGCAGGTAAACAAACCGTCTGGGCGCGCGAAGGGCTTTCCTTGAACAAGCGGCGTCCCAAGTTTGGGAAACACCGGAGTAATTGATAGAAGGAGTAGGTTGTCATCCTCTATGTGAACCAGCACGGGAAATGGATGAGAGACACACTTTGTCAATGAGTTTCACAGATATTTGCTGACAGCGGAGGAATGGTGAGATGCATGAATCATGGGGTCTGTTCCAGGCTCTGGTGGGGGATTGTTGTACTGGATATGTGATGGGGTGATCTGCCTCCTTAAGGATAGTAGTGCCTAGGGATCAGCCCATTCGTATCATGTGGTGTGGCTCCTTTAAAATTTGGGGAGGTCTGATGTACAAAGATGGAAGAGATACTGGGAGAGAGGAAGTAGTGTTTGGGAGGAATCCCATTACTGTTTCTTTAAGGGACCAGGAGCCTTGCAGAGAGGGTAGGTAAGCCAGTTGGGATGAGATTTAGGCATGGGCCCAGCATATATGCTGTCTCGTCCCTTATAACAGGACAGACAGTGGCAGGAGAAGACTAGCTTGCTGACCCCGCTAAATTGGAGGGTTAATCAGGGAAAAGGGTCCAGCTCAAGGAGAAGCTGGCTATAGCCCTACCGCAGGAGGAAACTCCTGTCTGAAGGAGGGAGATACTGAAGGCCTCAAAGCAAGAGGCAGGGATACTGCCTGAAATATAGCTCAGCAGCTACCAGAGGGGCTAGAAGTGACTGTGAGGAAGTGCCTCTTTTGCACTGAATCTCTGAGTTTACCAACTGTGTTAATCCAACTGGCCAAACTGCATCTGGCACTTGTAAACCCATTTTTTCTGGGGACCTGTGACCAGTGAGTTGATTAAAGTGACTCAGAAACAGCATCTTCTAGACAAAGCATTATTTATTCATTTCCCCAAAGGTCTGACATGCAGAGAGCAAAGGGTACAATCAATAAAAGGCCTATCCATGTGGCTCTTTCTTAAACCTTAATCTTGCCTTACCAGCTTTTGTAAGTTTCCCCTCAGCCCAGCTAACCTCCATCTCTGGCTGGGAGAACAGGCTGTCCTGCTCACAGCTGGCTCCCCTGGCTCTCTCTGTTCTCTGGCCAGCCTGTCAGCTTTAGCTGGCACTCTCTGGGCGGCCTCTGGTCACTCATTCAACCCACACCCTTTTCTTAGGTCCCAGATTCCCCTAATATTTTTAGTATTCCCTTTGATCTTACTCTTCTCTGCCTTGGCAAAAGAGCTCTGTCTCTGGGATTCGGGCTGTGGAGCTATTTCTTCGTGGCTATAAATCGGGCTGTTGGGGTTTGAGTGTTTTTTGCTGGGATGCTCCTTATCTAGGCCATTGTTTGTTTTACCTTTCCTGCCTGGTTCCCCTAACCACCTCGACTGATCTAACTCCATAACAAGTATGCCATTATGAACATACTCTCACAGATGCATGTGCCACATTTACAAAAAATATCAGATATATCACTTTTTATCACGGGGCCTCTGAGGGCCATCATAATATAAATATTTAATAATAGTTGAATATAGTGAGTAATTATATCTAGGTGATTCATTAACAGAGATGTCTTCAGCTTGTACTGAGTGACTCCAGGCACAGGATTCTCTAGTACATTAATAAAACACAGAGCTCTGACAAATAAAGGCAAAAGATGTCTTCAGTTTCAATATGAAAATTGTGCATCCGCTTCTTCTGAAAGGTAACTCAAAAGCAAAGATGCGGCTATAGCAATGGCCAACAATATGGCATGTTTATGCTGCTCCCAATACTTGCCAGTGCCTAAAGTGCCCTTAGGTGTCTCATAAGTGACCAGATAAACTTCAGCAATGAATTCTCGATGGGTTTTAACGGTCAAAAAATCACTCATAACTTACTTTGATTAGCAGTCTGCTTTTCACAGCCAAACTTGGAGTTGTGTGCTTGCTCTGTCTGATCTCAGTCAGCAACATTTTGTACCACCTAGAAACTGTTAATTGTATATCCAGGGCAGCTATCAGAGCAAGGTGTAACAAGACACCACCAAGGACTTCTTCATGGTCAAAAAGAATCTGGCAATTCTCTGGGGGGAAAAAAGATTTAATCACAGGAGGAACATGTGGTTGGTGAAGTATGGCAGTCTGTAAGGGGCTCCTAAGAAAAAATAGACACCTGTTCATGCAAATGCACCATCTCTGTCACTTTGTGCCCCAGGTAGATTCATAACATGGGGGTATTTCTTCATCACTTCCTTCTCATTGAGGGCCTGCCATTTGAGGCATCAGGAGATCCATGGGAGCCTTTCTGGCAGAGTTCTGGCCAAATCTCCATATAGTGGACTTTCCGCTACCATAAGCCTCCCCCCACCAGCACCTAACCCAATAGAAGCTGGCACAGACTGTGCTGTGAATCTGGTCCCTTTGCTTTTAATCAGAGGTAAAGTGTGCATTAACATAGCCCACAAAAGACAGTGACAAATATATGGGGAGGACTGAAGCTAGTGTCTAGATTCCCAGAGCAATAGTTCTGTTTCAGCTGCATTAAATTGTCAGAAGCTTTTCAGTATCAATCACAGTCTTATCAGCTACTCAGAAAGTATGAGGCCAGAAGCAGCAGAAGGACTCTTGGGGGATAATTTTCAGATAAGTAGATATATCAATATATGAATGAAATTTAAGGCCATATTAACTTGTCAAATGCATAGAAGAACTGCCTGTAAACTACAAAGAAAGGGGCAGTACAACAGGTTTGGAACAAAATCAGTCCTTATAGTTGAGGTAAATACATGTAGATTTAACGTACTGTAGCCATAAATCTGCTTTGAAAACTTCAGAACATTACATATGTTCGTGACACAGAGAAAAGACATGACAATTACTGTTTAACATGCTTTCTTCTACTCCTCCTGATGCCTTTTCATAGTCTCATAAGGCTTTTCATAGTCTCATAAGGCTTTTGCATTTTGCTGCTGGCTTTAAATCAGAAGTTCAGATATGAAATTAAGTTATTAGGTCAGCTGCTTATAAGAAGGTTTATTAAAGGGTTGGTAGCATCAAGCATCTAGCTTTGTTGTTTGAAGCAACTTTTCTCATGTTTCCTCTTTCCCTGCTTTCTGTTGTCACACTTCTTTTCTTTTGTCTGTGGGTGGTTGGACCTGTTTCACAAGCAATAAGTGATGCAGCAAGCAGGCAGTTATAGGAAACAGATCTTTGTTGAGCATGATGAAAGGTCAGTGTTTGTCAAGTGGCCTGGCCTCAGCTTGCATGTCAGTCCCTGGTGACCGACCAAACTAGGTCCTTCCTGAAATGTGGACTGTGCTATAAATAAAGAGTTGGCAGTCTCTTTCATCAGTGTCTCTGGTACTCTTGGCTTCTCAACAGACTCACATGGGGTGATTTCTCATTCTTTCCTTCTTTGTCTGTAGGCTCATAGGTGCCAGCAGTGTCATTCCTTTTGACCCTCCTGAGTGGTCACTTCATATGATCTTGGAGCCAATGCACTATGCGCTATTCCTTTGGTCCTCCTTTTCCTGTATCTTTCCAAAGGTTGGAGCCACACTTGAATGTTCTCTTCCAGAACTGTAAGATCTTCGGCTGAGCAGTTGTAATAACTCACTTGTTTCCTCTGATTGTTTCGCCCTCTCTATTCTGTGGTTTCTCCAGGGCCGGCGGTACCATTAGACGACCCTAGGCAGTCGCCTAGGGCACCAGGATTTGGGGGGGGGAGGTGTTTCAGGTCCCTCGGTGGCCGCCGGTGGGAGAGGCTGCCGCCGAAATCCCCAGCGGCCGAAGAAGCTACCGCCGAAGTGCCGCCGAGGACCCCCGAGGCACTTCTTCGGCTGCCGGGGATCTCGTTGGCATTTTGGCGGCAGCCTCTCCCGCCACCGCTGCCTAGGGTGACAAAAAAGCTGGCACCGCCCCTGGGTTTCCCATTATTTTCATATTGGTCCTCCATGAAGAACTTGTACTGCTCTAAGTTTCATTGTGTTTTAGAGAATAATATGTCTGAGAAGAATATTGGGAATAATATATAGAGATAGGAAGATGAATGAAGAAGTCAGAAAAATTACTAGACAAGGCACCCTGTCACAAATAATCTACAAAATCTACATCAGTGGCTGGGACATGTGCTGAGAATGGAAAAAGAATGCTTACCAAATACCACCCTTGAATGGAAGCCAGAAAACGCAAAAAGAAAGAGAGGAAGACCTTGAATAACATGGAAACGAACAGTTCTGAATGACATCAAGCACCTCAACATGAAATGTGGAGATTTGGAGAGAAGGGTCAGTTGACAGGCAAGGATGGCAAATGTGGGTAGCCCAATGTGCAGCAAAGCACGGGATGGACTAAGGTCTAAGGTAATGTCTCCAGATCTCCAAACACAGCTGATCATGCTCAGGTAGTGATGAGCTTCAGATTGGTATGTACTTCATGACCCAACATCCCACTGAAATAAAATAAGTTTTCACCATGCAGCAGGAGAATAGTAAGAATGTAAATCTGTGAACAAACTCCAGGTCCACACCTGGGCTAGATTTCTGCCTGCAAAATCCAGGCTGCCTAAAGGATTCAGGCCATTTACCATGGTTCAAAGTACTAGTTGCTGCACTCCAGAGCTTCCTAGAGACAAATTTCTGCCACCATGTTTTGTTAGCAATGAATGAGCGATGGAGCTGGACAGCAGAACAGTAGGAAAGTTCTTTATTGAGCATTCACAGAGGGCAGTGTAACAGGCTGAGGGCCTGTGTTTGTCTGGTAGCAGCTAAGACCCAGCTTGCATTTGTGAATCCCTGGCAGCACATCAAACTAAGTCCTTCCTGAATCCTGACACTTTCTCCAGTTCCACTTACCATACTGTACAAATACTAACTTTTTTGTGGCTCTTCTGTTCAGAACTGGAAGTGGTTGAAAATAAAAATTTCAATCTCCCATTAAGTTCTGATATTTTGACATCTACTTTCATCCCAAATTGGGATGAAGAGTAAAGTCTCTGAGGTTTTTCATGGAATGGAAAGTTTTTGAAAAACTTCAATTTGGAAATGTCAAAAACATTTCATTTCAGTTTGTTGAACAGAACTTAAATGATTTACTTTGGACTGGTTCAATATTGTCAGATGGCAGTTGTAGTTTGGGTTCTTCATGCCTCCACTTCCCTATAAGGGCTGGGCTCCCTGGCCAGACTACATTTCCCATGATGCACTGTGACAGGGTAGTCAGCAGAGAGACCATGACCTAGTCTGGCCTGCAGAAGAGAATGGGGGCACGAGGGACCCAAACTACAACTGCTGTGAAGCATCACGGAAGCTCAAGAGGATACAGACTAAAATTGAACTGACCTGAAACAAAACACCTTAAGTCAGTTTAGCAAACTGAAATTATCTGTATTTGAAACCTGAAACAAAACTGTTCTATTATCCTGAATGGAAAATGAAAATTCAAACATTTTGCCTACACACATTTTTTTGTCAAAATCACATTTTTTTGTCAAAAAGGTTTAGATGGAAAATTCCCAACGAGCTCTCTTTGCATGTTTGCAGTATGTATTGAATAGGCGAAGTGTCGACTACTGCCTCCTGAAATGCTGACGTTTCCTTCTGAATCTGGCATGTCTTTGAGTTTTTTAATATTGCAAATAAATTAGAAAAATTCTATTTTTAATGTATAAAATACCAAAACTGGTAGAACTGCAAAAAGACATTGATATGTAGTAAACATTCACTATGGAGTTGAGACACTGAATGAAAAATTGCAATCAGTTTTATGGCTAGTCCTAAAGCCCCTGAAAAATGGGGGTTTATAATGGAAGGGCTACTACTGACACAACCTTAATCTGAGCATTGCTAACAGTGACACTGTAGCTTTATACTGCAATTTAATGGGTAGCTTTTTTTGCTTTGCCAGAGGCAACACAGCCAGCTGAGGTGACTGGGTTTTCATGTTATACAGCAACTCAACCTTGGAGTGCACTGATGTAAAAGCACTCGTTCTTCATTAGACAAATTTAAAATAATGGTCTGAAAAAAGCATGTGCATTATGTGTTCCATTTAAACTAATGTGGGATTCATATAACATTCTCCTCACCTTCTAGGCTTAATGGACTTAATGAACAGTTAAAATGTTCTAGGCAGCCCATAACGGGCAACTGTGATGTCAGTCAACACTCAACATTGACATTTCTTACTTTTTAGTAATCCATGTGCATCAGAGCCTGACACAGTGCGAGCAACTTCCTTTTATAGCTCTGTCAGTGCCCCCTCAGTTCATTCTGTCTAATAGTTTAGATTAGCTGGATCAATCTACTTGTAATTTGTGTAACACTTTACAAAAAGGAACATACAGCAGTTCCTAATATATTGGCTCTCACTCTGACCTGGAACGTAGAGCTGGTGGAAACTGGAATTTCCGGTTTGTTGGAAACTGATCCTTCTTTTTTTGGAATCAGAACAAATAGCTGAAATTTCCGGTAAAGTGAAATTCTGGAAAATTTTGTTTTGGGACCTCAAATTGTTTTGAATTTTATATTATATTAAATATAATACAACATATAATTATATATAAAAGTCTAAGCAAAATCAAAATGATGAAATCTAAATAAAACAGTTCAATCTTGTCAGAACCATTAGTCTTGACTTTACCCATCGAAAATTACATTGAAATTGATACAGTCCCACAAAATGTTTAGAATTCAGTAAAACTGCATTTTTCAACTGAACTTCCATAAAAAAAAAAATTGGTTTTGAGAAGCTCTGCTGAAATACTCTTCCCATTGTCATCTTCACCTTACTAATGGTTGCTTATCATGCCAAATTATGTAATGCTAACAGATTTGTGAGGTGTAAATCTTCCTTCTACCTCATTATCATTTCAGGACAAAAGGAAAAGTACTGTTCCTAGAACGTGGTTATAACATGACAGCTGGGATTTTCAGTTACTCAATGAACCAGTATCAAAGTACTTCCTCTTCTTCTTCTTTTTTTGTTAAAGTTGGTCTTCTGTTTTGAAGGATCAGATTTGCCCAATAGAAAATATAACAAGAAGTATTTGCCTTCTCCATAAACGTATCTATGCCCTAGGGGACTGCCAACTCTTGAGTTATGGTACAGTCCTGTTCCCAGGCTCTAGTCAGGATTGGGGCCCTGTTGTGCGTGGTGCTCTACAAACACCTTTCCCAGAAGACTTTACAAACTGGAAAAAGTGGTTCATGGCTGTTGTTTTTATAATATTTTATGTACTTCCTTTGTGTTGTCCCCCCCCATTTCTATATAAACTATCTCCAGCTGCCCCCTACCTATTTTATATACTTTTTTTGAAAAGAGCAAGTAATGTTCTGCCCACTACTCCCTAAAGCGACTGGTCCATCCTGCTACATCAGTATTTCTTAACCGTTTCAGGTTGGCAACCCCTTAGCCAAAGCATACCCCCCAAAAAACCAAACAAACTTCACAACTCTTACATTTACTTACATTTACTGTAAAAATGTATCCGTGAGAAATCTCTATCATTTGTGTGTGTGTGTGTGTGTGTGTGTGTGTGTGTGTGTGTGTGTGTTTAGAAGCTGACAGGGTATACTTGACCTTGAAGGATATGTGTGTGCGAAGAGTGGGGGATGCAAGTTTTATATTGAAATAAAATGTTCAGTGCCTCCCAATCCCCCTGATTCCCTGTCGTGGCCCTCTTGGAGACTGAGAAACACTGCTCCACAAACAAATTTCTTCTCCTGGGGTGAAGGGAGTGACTCTATGTGTGTGTGTACGGTACCAGAGAGCAGAAAGCTGATTGATCAGGTCTGAAGCTTATGTTTTCTTGTCACTGAGGGATGGTCATTAACTAACTACACCCATACTCAGGCTTTGTCTACACTAGCACTTCTGTTGCTAAAATTTTTGTTGGCCGGGGTGTGAAAAAAACACACCCCTGACCAACATAAGTTTCACTGACAAAAGCATTGGTGTGGACAGTGCTATGTCAGCGGCAGAGCATCTCCCACCGACATAGCTACCACCTCTCATTGGTAGTGGTTTAATTATGGCGACGGGAGAGCTCTTTCCCGCTGGCATAGAGCAGCTACACAGGACACCTTAGGTACAGCGGTGCCTCTCTAAGGTCTGTAGTGTAGACCTAGCCTCAATTATCTGCTTCCCTTCACTGTCCTCGCCTGTCAGTTGTCACCTGAGTCCAAAGCTGCTAATGTCATCTGGGATCTCATGGTTATGAAAGTGCTAATTCCTGGTGTTGCTAAGAGAAGGGAAAGGCTGTGGAAGCCAAATTCCTTCTAGACCTTGCTTTATGGGAGGCTGAGATCTGTTCAGCTAGTCCATTCCTCCAACCTGCTGATGATGTTAGCAATGGTTGCCAGGGGTGCTGGAAAACTTGTATAGTGGGGGTGCTGCAAACCCTGGATATAATGGAAACCACTTCAAGTCAGGGATTGTAGCAGCACCCCTAGTTCTAGCACCTATAATGGCTGCTGCCTAGTCTCTCTTTCCTGAAGGATGCTGGAGCTTTCTTAAAGGGCCACTTGGCTGGAAATCTGTAACCCACACAGATCTCCTAGATGACCACAGTTCTGGATCTGTAGAGGCTCATTGAGGCTCTCTCTGCCCCCTGGTGTGGTTGGCAGTGTCTGCTTCCCTCCCCCCGCCTCTTCAAAATCAATTAGAAAAACTCACTAAATAAGGCCTGATTTTAAAGCCCATTAAAGTCAAGGGAAAACTTTCAGGCCCGCCCCATGGTGATCTGAGAAGTAGAGGAATGCAACCCTGTCTAAGGAATTCTGTCCGAAAGAACCCACTGAATGCTATTATGATTATTTTAGAGTACCCATAAATGTACTAGGCACTTAAACAAAATGTATAGAAGATAGGCTCCTGCCCTGCAGAGCTTATAACCTCTTAAGACGATTTACAAAGATGGGGTAAGGGATGCAAAAGTTTTTTTTTTAATTCTTTTGATCCCACACCTGCCCTCTTGCTGTAATTGAATAATTCTAAATAATATTATGTGAAGTTGAGTAGCTTTCTGATTTATGCTTACTATATACATCAGGGGTGGCCAAACTTACTGATCCACTGAGCTGCATATGACAATCTTCAGAAGTTCGAGAGCCGGGGCGTGCCTGCCGGAGCTCGGGACTCAAGCCCGGCGGGAGGTACCTGCTGGGGCTCGGGGCTTCAGCCCTGCTCCTGCTGAAGCCCCAAGCCCCGGTAGGTGCACCCGTTGGGACTGAAGCCCTGAGCCCATCCTCCCTGCTGGGAAGAAGCCCCTACCTCACCACCCTGGTGCAAGGCAGAGGTCCCAAGCTCCCCCGCACCCAGTCTAGTAGGTGGTGAATGGGCGGGGCTCTTCAAGCCTCACTTTGACTGTAAAAGAGCCACATGCGGCTTGTGAGCTATGGTTTGGCCACCCTGAAATATATTTTTATTTAATTTAGTTCTTCAATTAATTCTCTGAACCTCTTGTCACCTTCTATTCTCATGTTCACATAATACAACAATAACATAATATGTCAGGAAACAAAATAATTCTGCCATCAAATGGGCCTGGCCTTCTTCCACATACCACTCAAATAGCCCCCTTAGGTCTTTCAGTATGGCAGGAGCTCAGCAAAATGTGATTCTTTCACACTGAGGGGGAGTGAATTACAGAGTGGAAGGCTCTCTGATGAGAAATGCCATATTCCTTGCTATGCAAATACAAGGATTGTTAGCTGGAGCATCCGAGGATTAAAATACAAAAAGGAAGTTCGTCTCAGAGACACACAGTGCCCAAACCTGTGGATAGGATAATCTTTGGAGCACTACATGATTAATAGCTGTGTGTGTGTTTGCGTGTGTGTGTGCGCACGCACACCCGTGTGCATGTTTAAATATATTGCTCTTGGGAATTTTAATCCTATTATGTGTCTCATAATTTTACTTCTAACCTTCCAGTGTCACTGCTTTCTTCGAGTGTGTCTTTCTTTTGATAGCTCCAGTCTGAGGTGTTTGATTGACAATGCATGCCAACAGTTGACAATGGGGGCAAACCAAGTCCTAGTCCTAGAATCACACTGTTGTTTAAGTTTGGTGAACTGTATTTAAAAATGGAAATACAAATGAAAATAATACAAAAAGAAGGCTGCATAGATTTTATTTTCACCCCAAAGAAGCAAGTAGAGTCTTAGCTATATTCATGTAAATGCAGCTTTTAGCAAAGCCTTTCTTTCCTAACCTTAATTATGGAAATCCTCTTGAGGTTTTTCAGTCTGTTGTGAGCAGTGTTGCTGTTTTTTTTCACAACAGAGACAATTTGAGTTATCTCAGAAATCTTTAACTGCCTTCAGCTTGATACCCAGAAGACTTTGCTGGTACTGTGCTTAGGGTCAATTGTTCTTTAAACTACTTTTAGAGTCTATTCAACATGACAAGCAAATCAATCTTTTCAAGTCAGGAGCTGATGAAATTCAACATTTTATAAAGTATTGCTGTTAGAGTACGAATTGAATAGATGGCTTTCAGGCCTGTTCAGTGTCACTTTACACTATTTTACTAGGGTTTCTGTAAATGGAGAATACTAAACCCGTTTCAGGCTGTTAAACATGCATAGCCAGATCAAACTAGATAAGGCATCCTTCATATAACTATATATAAATAGTACAAAGGAATTTTGGCACTGCCTTTTAAATGCTAGCATAACTTTATGAGCCTTTGAATAATATTGGAAGTAATAAGAAGTTTTAATATAATGAACTATTTAAGAACTGTACTATATAATCAATAACTAGTTACAGTTAGAAAATGAGACCATGTCATTTCTATTATGTTCTCTATAAGATGGTGACTTCAAAATTAAAACCTTTAGTAGATTTATAGGGTACGTCAACACAGCAACAAGATACCTGTGGCTGGCCCGTGCCAGTCAACTAGGGCTTGTGGGGCTTGGCTGTGGGGCTCTTTTATTGCTGTATAGACTTCTGGACTCGGGCTGGAGCCTGAGCTCTGGGACCCTCCCACCTCTCAGCATCCTAAAAGTCCGGTCTCTAGCCCAAGCCCAGAAGTCTACACAGCAATGAAACAGCCCCACAGTCCGAGCTCCATGAGCCTGAGTTGGCTGGCACAGGCCAGCTGTGGGTTTTTCTTTGCTGTGTAGATATACCCATAGACTTCATGATATACCCATAGACCATCATGATTTTCTAGTTTGACATCCTGCACACTGCAGGCCACAGAACCTTACCCACCCACACCTGTAATAGGCCCATAACCTCTCTGAGCTACTGAAGTCCTCAAATCTTGATTTTTAAAGCATTCAAGTTACAGAGAATTCACCATTTACTCCAGTTGAAACCAGCAAGTGACCCATGTCCCAAACTGCAGAGAAAGGTGAAAACCCTCTTCAGGCTCTGCCAGTCTAACCTGGGGAAATATTCCTTCCTGACCCCAAATATGGTGATCAGTTAGACCTGAGCATGTGGGCAAGTCCCACCAAACAGACACGTAGGAAAGAATTCTCTGTAGTAACTCAGAGCCCTCCACCAGTAATGTCCCATCTTTGGCCGTTGGAAATATTTGCCAATATCAGTTGCAGATGGGCCATATGCCATTATAGGCAACTCATGCTATTATCCCCTCCATGAATTTACCAAGCTCACTTTTAAAATGTTAGGTTTTTTGCATCTTCTCTCCCCCATTGGGACGATGTTCCAGAAATTCCTTCCTTTGATAGTTAGAAACCTTTGTCTAATCTGAAGCCTAAACTTATTGATCTTATTTACATCCATTTGTTCTTGTGCCAACACTGGCCCTTAACTTAAATAACTCCTCTCCCTCCCTGGTGTTTAGTGGAGTATTCTCCTCTTAAGACATGTGTATTTAATCACATAACTATCATTAATGCCAAAATCTCTGTGCCTAGTGAGGAAACTTATTATAATATGTTTCAAATGTGTAATTGGGTTATCTTTTGTATACTGCTGCTCACTTATTCCTTAGAGTAGGAGTGAGGGGATTGGTTGTTACATTTTCCCCCTACAATTTACACTGGCTGTAAGTTTTCCAAAAGATGCAGTTCAGGTTCTTAGTATAGTTTATACAGTCTGTATTAGTAGAGGCCATAATGCCAAGATTTTCAGAAATGATTAGTGATTTTAGGTACTCAGTTTTTGGGAGTTCAATTTGAGACACCTTAAAGGGTCCTGGTTTTCAGAGGGTAGGTGCTCAGCACTTTCTGAAAATCGGGCCTCTTCAGCATTTGAAACACCCTACATCACTAGTTTTATTTCTGAAAAAACATGGCTGAAGTAGTTACATGATTGCTTCTTTCTTTACGTATATGGTCAGTTGCGATGGACTAGATTCTTTCAGGTCACCACCTATGAAATTACTTCCTGAAGGACACCTGCAGGAGTCCCTGCCTTTTGGACAGAGCTTTTCTAAACCTGCAGGATTTTATTTGAAATGATGTTTGTGAACTGAACCTTGTAGTGTGGTTTGTGAGGGGCTGAAAATGAATGATCCCTTGCAAATTCACTTGGAGTTTTGTGACAGAGTGCTAGGAGACTAGAGTTGACCCAGCACTTTGATCACCAAAGCCTGGTCTACACTACAAAGTTAGGTTGACATAAGCTGCTTTGTGTTGACCTAGTTATGCATGTATCTACACTTAAATTTGTCTCCCACTGATGGGAGTACCCCATTATGCCTACATATTAACACCACCTCCTCGAGCAGCATAGAACCCCGACAGATGTATGGAGGTCAATACGGAGTGAGTGTAGACACTGAGTTACTTATGTTGATCCTAACAGTTGTCCAGCAGCTGTTGCACAATGCCTGACACTGGCTGCTGTTTCCCATTGTTTTCCCAGCTGTTTCACGCTGCTTTCCTTGTTGTGCACATCTTCCCAGCTGACTGTGCTGGCTACATGTTTCAGACACATGGCGGCCTGGAGTAGAAAGGATATATTGGATCTCCTGGCCCTGTGGGGAGAAGAAGCAGTGCTGGCACAGATCCAAACCAGCTGTAGAAAAGGTGACATCTAGAAGTAGGTGCCTGGACGGATGGCAGGAGAAGGGGTATGACAGGGACCGGCAGCAGTGCCATGTGAATGCCAAAGAACTGCGGCAGGAGTGCCAGCAGGCCAGGGAGACCAACAATACATTCTGAGCCACAAAACTGCTGCTTTTACCATGAGCTGCATGCCATGCTTGGTGGAGATCCCTACATGATCCTGCACAGCACCATGGATACCTCCAAGGAGCCTGAGTCACAGGGCCCTGCCATGACTAGTGAGGAGGAGAAGGTGAATGAGGAGGAGGAGTATAGGGGTCAGGTGATCGGAGGATCCAGCTGTACAGCAAGCCAGGACCTGTTTTTGACTTCCCCGCAGTCCAGCCAGTGCCACCAGACAAGCACCGGAGAGCCCGATCTGGGGGAAGGAACTTCAGGTAAATGTGTAAATACATTTTCCATTACAGGATGGCACCCCTAAACTAGTGGGACAGAGATTTCGACTTCTCATTAATTTACTCAGACTAGAAGAGGTAGTGATAAAACAAAGAGAGGTAGATTTACTATCTGTGAGAATATCCTCTAGAACATATTGAATCATGAATCTGGAATCGCTTTGAGTGGTTGCTACTTTTGGATGTACTGCAAAACCCATCTGTTTCAGATAATTTATACTACGTTGATTTTCCTTCCCTGCTGTTTGGGACTGATATCTCCTTTCCGCCCCGTCCTTTTAACTTTATTTACATTTGGCTGAAGTTGTTGGTGGATTAGTTTGTCTTGAGGATCATTGAAGTGGTTGTTCCTGTTCTGAATTCTTTTAAGTTTAAAATATTTACTAGATTTTTTTTTCAAACATATTAATACAAAGAAGAGAGGTTTTTTCTGTTGATACTTCACACACACACACACACTCTGTTTTATGTGGCACGTACAAGCCTTGTAATAGATGCCCTTCTCATAGAGCATCCAGCACCTCCCAGGAGTTGCTTAGTACCTGTCAGCACTGGACTCTAAGGGCAGGTCTACATATGGGGCAGGGGGTGTCGATGTAAGGTACGCAACTTCAGCTACGTGAATAACATAGCTGAAGTCGACGTACCTTGCTCGACTTACCTCGCCGTGAGAACACTGCAATGTCAAAGGCTGCCGCTCCCCCATCGACTCTGCTTTCGCCTCGCATCGGGGTGGATTACCAGAGTTGACGGGGAGCGCGTTCTGGGATCGATTTATCGCGTCTACATTAGATGCAAAAAATCAATCCCCAAAAGATTGATTGCTGCCCGCCGAATCGGCGGGTAGTGTAGACTAGCCCTAAGTGAATTAAATCAGTGGTCATTGATGATGTTTTAAAGAATAGGGTGCTACATGATTACTGACACTATCCATACAATGCAATTGTGTTGTTGCTGAGAAAATGTTCATGTTATGGTGTCTTCTGCTCTTGATACAATGCTTCTCACATCACAATCTTTGACTGAAAAATCAATAATATATCTTGTCTTATTCTGAGTCCTATTGTGCCATCAGTGCTTGAACAGAAATTAAAACACATTTGCAAAATATAGCCAGGAGTAGTTAGCAGCTTCATACAGTTTAGGGCCAGAAAGGATTATTAGATCATCCACTTTGACCTCCTGTATATCACAGACCATTACATTTCACTTAGACTAAGGGTATGCCTATAATGCAATCATGGGGTGTGAATTCAGCTTGTGTAGCTATAACCCAGCTAGCTTAAATCTATCCAGTTTGGGTACCAGAGTAGTGAAGGTGCGCCGGCACAGGCTTCAGTGTGGGCTAGCTGCTGACATAATTACCCAGAGTTCTGGATGGGCTTGCTCAGCTCACACTGATGTGTGCGCTGTTGCGGCTTCACTGCTTTGGTACCCAAACTAACTAGATTTAAGCTAGTTTAGGAATACCTACATGGGCTGCAATCACACCTAGTGATGTCAGTATAGATATACCCTTAAGCATTGCAGTCCTCAGGAGACTAAACTGTGTACCACAGCCAGAGTACAGGAGAGAATATGGTGACACCAGTGCCTGAGGCCCCTGCAATGACAGGGATTTGGTTTAGCTGAGATATATCCAGATGATCCCAGCAGGCGAACCACACCCCATGCTGCAGTGGAAAGAGACAACCCCCTCCCACCCCCAGGTCTCTTCTGATTTGACTGGGGAAAAATACTTTCCCAACTCCAAATCTGGCAATTAGTATGACCATGTGTGACATTCCCCTTGGTGTTATCTGGACCAGTGATCTGCTAGGTCACTCCAATCCGACTCTGGGAGCCAGCCTTACCCTGCTCCACCGTGAGAACCCCAACTCTGGGCTGTTCACGCACAGCCTCTGGCATGTAAGCTGCTCCCAGCTACGTGAATGAGCACTTTTGGCTAGCCACTGCTTGGATTGTGCAACCGAATGGCGCTAGCCAATATCTTCGGTCCCAGACACAACCCTAAGAACCTCTGTCTTGCAGTGTACAGTTATGCCCACTGGATGCTGCAAGCTTATATGAGTTCATCAATTTAACAAAGAAATTGATATGTACCAGGCTTGTTATCCCAAGGGGAGTCTCTGAAACGCTTTAAACCAAACATGCTGCTTCAAGTAGAATAGACAAACAAATTTATTAACCACAGAAGATAGATTTTACGTGATTATAAGTCAAAGCATAACAAGTCAGATTTGGTCAAATTAAATAAAAGCAAAATACATACTAAGTTGATCTTAACACTTTCAGTGCCCTTACAAACATAGATGCTTCTCACCACAGGCTGGCTTGTTGCCCTTCAGCCAGGCTCTCTCCCTTGATCAGCGCTTCAGTCGCTTGGTGGTGGTGTTTGTAGATGGAGGTGGAAGAGAGAGGGAGCATGGCAAACATCTCTACCTTTTATCATGTCCTTTCTTCCCTTTTGGCTTTGCCTCCTCACCCTTCAGAGTCAGGTGAGCATTACCTCATCGTAGTCCCAAACTGGCCAAGGGAAGGGGGGTGACTCACTCGAGAGTCCAACAGATTCTTTGTTGATGCCTAGACCAGTGTCCTTTGTTCCTGTGAGGCTGGGTTGGGTTTGTCCCATACATGCCCTGATGAGGTGTGAACTCCCCCTCTGCTCTTGGAGAGTTTTGCCTGGGCTTGTTTTAAGCCACGAGGACACATTTTCAGCCTCATAACTATATACATGAAATTACAACCTATAACATTGCTATAACAACAATGCTCAGTGCATCATGAGCCTTCCGAAGACACCTGACATGACAAGCTTTGCTTTGGATACCACACAATCATATTATAAGGATGAACATGGGGGTGCAGGGTGTTCCCCCGAGATACAGAGCGTCACACTATGAGCATGTGAGCAAGACACACCAGTGAGGCATCTAGGAAGAGGATTGTATGTGCCACCTCAGGGCACTGGTCCACTCCATCCGGTGCCCAATCTCCAGTTGTTGCCAATCTCCCCTTCTTCAAGGCAAAATAACTTCCCCCAACCTTAGAATTTTGATTATGATTATCTGGCCATACTGGTTGTTGGGGCTGCGAAAAGGGAAAATTAATATTACCCAGCCACTAAACTTTAGGACATTGAGGAGTTAGAAGAGTCCAGGTTATTGTGACAAAAACAGAAATTAGAACCACACAAATCTAAGTTAATGACAATGAGTATAATAAGAATAGGGAATGGCATAAACTTCAGTCTTACGTACTACAATGTTAAGATTTCAGTCTAGTGGATCCTCTCAGATGCTGAACCCTGCAGGCAATTAGAATACAATTTCCCCTTAGGGTAACTTATTGGAAGGGGGTGAAAGGATTGTAATATAACACCTGACAGGAAGACTTTCAAATGCAAAGTTCTTTAGTAGCTCAGGGCACTTTTACCCATATGCTAACAACTTCCTGAAAAATATATGTCAAACCCAATAATTCAAGTCCCAAAGATGCTTAGGCTCTGTATATATTGAAGAACAGATATAGCTGAACACAGCTTCAGTCTGAATATATTATGGAGGTAATCAGGAGGTTTCAGATCAGTTTCCATTATGAAGTCCTGTTTTTACATATCTGTTACTTCCTGAAATATTCACCTTCAAAACTGAAACTTTCTATGCCTGAAAAAGATGTTTTAGTTTCAGCAGAATACTTTCAGCTATGTTTGAGTTATAACAGAATGAAGAAAAATCCTGTTCAGAAATATAAATTCTTCTCTTTTGTGTAGGTGGGAGAGGAGGAAAACGACTCAAATCCAACTGAACCTTTACACTTGTCCATGTTGGTAGACCATAATGAGCAGCTGAGTTGTTTGAAAAGATTGTCATGAAACAGAGACATTGCACTTATTTATAAATGTATCATAGTGCACATGCACAATATGAAACAGAAGTACCCTCAATCTTTAGTGTGCTATGCAGCTATCTAAATGTGCCCTCAGTTCATTAGTAAACTGTCATGATCTAAATATGCAAGAACTTTTAAAAGTCCTCCTTCTGTGGTTTCTGAGAAAACACATGGCCTGGCAAAATAAAACAGGGCTCAAAGCCAACAACTCCTCCTGATTTCTATTTATATCCCATTGGATTTAATAACATGCTGCATTACCATAGCATGTTACAAACATTATTTAGTTAGATGTTCTAATAACTTTACAAATAAAGTAAATGTCTTTGCTTATCTATTTCACTGGGGTACCCATCCCATAGATTTCTTTCTGGTACTCCATATCTGAGCAGTCTCATTTGTTGACTTGGTGTGGTATGTAAGGTGGACAATTCAAATCACAACAAACGTGGAACTGTTGTCAGACCGTCGATGCTGTATGTGTGAATGCACTCACTATGTCTATTTTAGGTGAGGAAGATTGAGTGGGAAACAGGTTAGTGCTATTACACAAACCAATATTATGCCACTATGTAGTATGCCACACCTTAACCACTGGAATCTTTCTCCCCTCAAAAGCTAACCAAGCGTCTAGCACCATAGACCACTCTGCTCTCACAATCTCATACACCTATGTGGTGTATGATTTTCATGGGATCCAAAAACCAGCTATGGTTCCTTGCTGAGACCCACACAAACCCACAGTGCTTGGAAGCAGCAAAGGATTGCGGTTGGGGGCAGGAGGGAAGCATGGCTGACTTTGGGTACTGAGGGGCAGGAGACGGTGAGCTGGTAGAGAGATGATTTCCTTGTTTCTCCTCCATGCTCACCTAGTACTCTGCTGTAGGGAGGCACCACTTAAAAAGCTTCAAAACCAGCTGCATAGCCTCTTTGAGTGGTGCTTTCCCAGGCCTGGAGTTTAGAACTGCACGGGTGGGGAGGGCTCAGGACATGTAGCCTGATGGTTGGATTTTGTCATAGGGAGGAGCAGGGCATGGACAACAAAAGGAGGAGGAGAGAGGGAATGAGCTGCTTCTTCCTCCTCTTCATAGGCTTCTGCTGAGTCCTGGGATTTTGCTGATTATTATTACTTTGGTTTCTCAGCCAGTGGCATGTGACCCTGACTCTGACTTGTTGTGAGACTGTGGGTAAGTCACTGTATTCTCTGTGCTAGTAATTTCACCATGTGTAAAATGAGGTTAATATCTGCTAGCCTACTTCACAGGGCAGCTGTAAGGAAAAATGAGTTACTGTTTAGACAGTGCTTTGAAAATATACAAGACTTAGAATTGTTTCCTCTTTAGTGTGGAATAGCAGATAGGAGCACTGCACATTAAGAACAAGCATCCCTCCCTCAGGTTTACTGTTTTCCATGTTGTTTGGGCGGGGGTAGGAAATTCTTAGGGTACATACAATGAGAAGGAAATAAGGGGCGGTAAGGAAGAGAGGAAATGTGGCAGAAGTATTTTCTGCAGATAGAGAAGCAAATGGAAAAGAAAGAGAGAAGGAACATACATCAAAAGAGCTTCTAAGAATTTCTGGAGGGTGAGGCATTGTGGTAAAAAAAAGATTAGGTTTGACATATTTATGGCCTCGGAGACACAGATTCAAATCTACATTAGGCTGATTAGCCTAGTCTTTTATCCTTGAGTTAGCTATATTGATGGTTAGCCACCATTCAAACATGGCTTGCTTTGTAGATTTCAATAAGATGTACAAATCAAGCCAAGTCTGAAGACGTTATATGCTATAGAACTTTATGTAAGATTGTATAATGATATTGAGAGAGAAGATTTTAAACCATAAGCATAGTTGAGACAGAGTTAAAGCTGACCACTTAGAAGTCAAACAGAGGGTTAAAACTGAGTGCTTTTTCTCTCAAACTTAACATTGCATTAATGCCAGCTTATTGCAGAGACTAATAAGGTAAATGAGGTACGTTGTAATGTTTCCATTGCTATCTTCCAGTTACCTAGAGCTAACCTATGTAACCTACATTACAACTACAGCTACTCTCACAGAAGTACATTAGTACAAGAAGGGGGAAATCATGCTTGCCTAATATAAGCAGTCCCATTGAGTTCAGCAAAGAGTCTATCAATCCACCTAGGTGTTTATGTGACTCTCATCACCATCAAAGCTCTATTGAAACAGCAACTCTTTCTTTCTCTTTCTTCCAGGCACCAGGAGAATCGCTTGAATAGTTAATAAGTTTTTCTTTGGTGCTGGTGTGTATGTGCTGAAGAATTTACTGAGATAAATAAGTCAAAGAGCTGAGTAGGATGCAAAGAGGCAGACACTGCAACACTTCTCAAGCATATAATCCCATTGAAATCAATGGGGCTACACAGATGAGTAAGAATTAATCATGCAAATAAAGGTTGCAAGATCAAGAACAAATAGTTTATGGCTTTGTGAATAGATCAATCTGATGTTGGGTCAGAAAAAGAAGCTACACACTTTTCCGCCTGGAATTCTTGGAACACAACTGCGGTAGGAATCCTACTGCAAGGAAAATTTTATCTTTTTAAGTTATTTGGTAAAATAGAATAGAGTCCTATCCAAGGATCAGTCTTTCACAAGAGGTGAGATTGACTGAACAGTTTCATCTTCCACCGAGTTCAATAGGATAGTGCCCAAGGTACAGAGTGCCTTGAAGGATTAAACCCTTAATATAAAGAATAAGAGGTAAAGGTATGAAAATATTCTTCAGAATGGGCTCGTGTATTTCCTTATTTTCTATATGTGCATATGCAAACCTTTTAATAGTCAGTTTTTATGCTAACGCTTTGGATTTTGCTTACTTCATTTTGAAGTTTTGACTGAAGATGCAAATACAGTCTACCACTAGATGTTGCTCTAAGACAGCTCCATGCAAAAACAGAAACTGGAAAACTGCATGCTTTCTCTATGATTTACATCAATCACTAAAATTCACTTTTAAAAAATTTCATACATTAAATCTAAAGCTTAGAAAATAAGCTCCAAGAACCATCATGACCTGTTATTAAAATGTATAGGGCATATATATCAGCGCGACCTAGTTCTAAAAATAACATGGTTGTAACAACACTGCATAGTTCTAGAAATATAAGACAAATCAAATGTGTGTGGTTTTTTTAAAACAAATGGCTTGTGTTTTATAACGGCTGCTTTTCTACTTCTGCTAAATGGTGACCGGGATCTGACATATAGGCCTTCAGATAAATGTGTTCCTTCCCAGCCACCCTCCTCCCCCGCTATCTTTTTTCCCAAAGCCCTGGCCAAATACACTTAACTCTGCTATTCTGGAAGCCTAGGCTAAAATCTAGCTGAGGTCACCAGGTAAATGAGTTGCAAGTCTCAGCTAAGACATCATGGATGTTGCTTGGCACTTAGCAAAGTTTATCTTGATTGATGTGTGCTTTCCCAGAGAGGCTCAGGATTGGAATAAGAGGGGTGTTACCTGGGTCACTATTAAAGCAATTCACAGAGTTAGGAGAGGAAGCTTGCATACTTTCTGCTGAAACAGGCCTGGTTTTAGCTTAGGATGTCAGATTCTTACTTTCATGAGCAGCAAGGGTCACAAAAATCTAAAACTTTTATTAAAAAGGGGGAAAAAAACAACACTGGTTGACCAGATTATCATGAAGGTACAGGGTACAATTAGTGATCCAAATTCAGCGCCATTTGACCACGGCTTTCCTGAAATAAGCCACCCCCACCAACTTTTCTTAAAGTTGATACATTCTGGCACTTTTTTTTCCTTTTCTTTCTCACAGATATCAAAACAGGGCTCAGATCATTGCATCAGGGTCTCAGTCGTTTGAGGGTTATCCCAACAGTGCGCGCCCACCAGGCCTTTGGAGGAAACTGAAGTAAAATGTCTGAAGAAGAGTTTGCTTCTCCAATTAGGTGCACTGAGGCGCTAACAGACTACACTGAGCATCCTCAGAGAGTGAAGCTACCTGTCGGGAAAACCAC
The DNA here is from genome assembly GCA_037349315.1 of Chelydra serpentina. Taxonomy (NCBI): domain Eukaryota; kingdom Metazoa; phylum Chordata; order Testudines; family Chelydridae; genus Chelydra; species Chelydra serpentina. Next base: position 57,033,208 of record JBAIAC010000010.1, read on the forward strand.
CCTTATGTCACATGACCTTGGTGGCTCTAAAGGCATAGCATGGTCATTGAATGTGAGCTGTACTTCAGGCATTGTGAGTTCAAATAAATCTCAGGGCAGAAATCTTAAGTTAAAAATAAAAGAGGGCGGGGGGAGTTAGAATGCTCTATGCTGCCCCTATCAAAGGGGGATTTTCATTTGGGGCAAATATAATGTGAGCACAGCAGAATATTCTGGGGGTGGAAGAGTAGGTGGGAATAGGGGGAAAGGGGTTGGGGGGATCAGGGGATGGGGAGGGCAAAGGGAGAGGTTGGAAACTGGGAAGGGGACATGGGGGTTAGTGACAAGGAGACTGGGGGAGAATAGAGGCAGGGACACCTGTCAGCTCAACATTCCCTGCCATGTGTGTGCCATGAGCTGAGGGTCCCCAGCCCATCTACAGGGGTGTGACCCCCACCCTCATGTGAGCCAGGTTCTAGAGGAGGCTTGCCTAAGCTGAGGGGGAGTCTGAGCCTCTCCATATATTCTATGTGAGCTGGGATCTGGTGGTCCCTTCCTCTCCATGAGGGTATGAGCCCTGCTCTCTTCCCTCCCATGTGTGTGCCAGCCTCTTGGGGGCACCCCTGCCCGTCTATGGCAGTCTGACCCCCCACCCCTATGGGAGCCAGGTTCTGGAGGGGCTTGCCTTTCTGAGGGTGTTTGAGCCCTATTTCCTCTCCCCATGTGATCCAGTATCTGGGGAAACCCTGCCCTTCTGTGTGTGGAGCTTAGAACAGGCATGCTTGGAGCATGCACCAAGAACACACTGCTGAGAGTGGGGTGAAGACCTGCAAATGGGCATGTCTGACACATATCAGAGACTCTCCAGTGCTGGGGAGGGAAGGAAGGGAACACACACTGACCTGAATGGAGCAGTTAAATCTCAGAGCTATTGTTTGAGGCGTTATTCATCTGCATTGGATACTCTCTCTCAGCTAGGAATATTCACCTCTCTCTGAGCCTGATATGCTTCTGATGGGTGGGTAGAGTCCCTTTCCTCCATTCTCCCTCTAATTTAATAAAATTTGTATACAATTTATAATGGAGCACCATCTCTGCTTTAGCTAAGGTTGGGAGGCCTTTCCTGTTAAAATGACAACTCTTCATACTTTAAAATCTGTGTACTTCCATGGATTGTCTTGAAATTCGGTATGCCTTGTGGGAGTGTAGGATAGGGTTAGTGAGCCAAATGCAGGGTCATTTGTGCAAGAAGTTCCCAAGATACAACCCTTAGAAAAAACAAAATAAAATAAACCAAAACCAGCTGCATTTCATTAAGTTCACAGATTCAAGCAACTTTGAAGTTTGAAACCTATGCTGGACAGAAATATGCAAATGAACTGTAAACATTTGGGGAAAATCTGCTTCTGTCCAGTGTGTGTGTGTGTGAGAGAGAGAGATGGTTATTTTTATTAATCTAATTTGAGTATGGCAGAATATTTAGAAGATGCTGAAACTATTTTTAAAAGAAAATAAATTGTGTGTGAATGCTCACCAGGATGGGAGGGGCTATTAGAGGTGCAAGAACAGCTGGGTTTGTATCTGTAGCAAGGAATGGGGTATTATGGGGAGGATGATAAATGGGAATGGCTGGTAGTGAAAGGAAACGGAGTTGGAGGGCTAAGGTAAGGGGCAGGACGTAGGAATTAAGGGGAGTAGGGGGAGAAGATGGGAGCGGTTGGAGAATGAGAGGAGTAGCAGAGGAAGATGGGGTTTAGGGGTGGAGGAATGTCAACCCTGAATTCTCCCTTTCCATGTGCTGGGAGCTGAGGGAGGCCTACCCCTCTGCAGAGGTCTGAGCCCTTCCCCCTGCTTGCTGTCTGTTTTGGGACATGGGGGGACCTTGCTCCTCTTGCGGTTTCCTCTCCCTGTCCTGCCATGCAAGCTGGGAACCGGGGTGGGTAGGGTTGCTAGTTTTGGTTGTAGGATGTATTCTTGGGAGTTTTAATCTTTAATTCATCTTTAATTCCTGGAGACTCCATGACAATCCTCGGGGGTTGGCAACCCTAGGTTGCCAACAGGGCTGGTGATGAAATCTCATCCATGGTCTATATCCCAAAACCTTGAAAGTTTTCTTAAATGGTTGTTACAGTACCTTTAAGCATGTTAGGGAAAACTGGTGTGTCTGTCTCTTTGTCCACGCACTGCCCCACCATTGCCTGCAATATTTGGCCCTATGCCCAAATTTCCAGCTCTTCTGCTCCTTCCCATTCTATTAAGCCATTAGCTGGCACTCTAGAAGTCATTAACATGTAAGAAGTTGCTCCTTGCTCTTTCCTGTCCTGGGCCACTGCATACACGCCACAGGCAGCAGCTTACTGGAGGGCTGTATGCTACTTTGGTTATGAAGCCAGAGCACAACTCTGAGCTGGGCCCCTTACTCCCACTACTCACCCCCAGCTGGGACTGCTGCCCCTGCTTCAGCCAGGCTTCCCCAGCCATGCCCCTGCCACCCACTCTACCCACCCTCCAAACTGGGTCTCTCCCCCCTACACTCTGGGCAGCCCCCCACCCAGGGTTGATGTGTATCTTCACTATTTATTTTATGGGTTTCGGATGTTTAAATTTGTGTTATCTTCAGTCCCCTGCCCATTACAAATGTTTCAAAGCATGACCATTGTCTCCATTCAACTGTAACACAATCTACAGAAGGTGGAAAGAACACCAAGGAATGATGTAGCAACCATGTTGCCTAGTGGACAGATCACTGGACTGGGGCTATTCCTAGCTCTGCTGCTGACCTTCTGGGTGACCTTGGGCAAGTCACTTCACCTCTCTGTTCCTCAATTTCCCATCTGTAAAATTGAGATAATGATGTAAAGTTCTGTGAGATCTACTGCTGAAAAAATTATATAAAAGTCAGGTGTTTGGATTATTACCTAACCACAGTATCAGCATCAGACCTAGGTGAGAGCTACAGCTGTCTAAAGGACTGCTACTTCCTACTAGCAAACATTTTCTTACTGTTTAGGAAATTAAATGGCAAAACACTTTAACACAGAGCTAAGACTGCCCAGTGCTAGCTTATGCTCATCCCGAACACTGAATTCAGCAAAACCCAAACTTCAGAAAACCAGGAAATACAAAGTTAAGGTAAACATCCACACAACCTTAACTCTGCCCTCCTTGAGTGATGTCCCAATGTGCCCATAACACACTCCCACTTTGCCTTTCCACAGGAATGAACAAGCGCTACCTCCACTTGCACTCCACTCAAACACTGACCCTACTCACCCGACAGAATATCATACTTGTCAATTTTAACAACCACTTCATTCCCTTTTTACAACCCTTCACACATGCACAAAAGACACCACCAACACTTATACTTTCCCCTACCCATCATTAAATCTATACTGTTCTCATATCCCACCTCACTACTGACTCATGGCAAGAACCTCAAGATAGCCATGCATCTCTTTCCTTTGATAACACACACAACTCTGTGACACTCCTCAAACTAATCCTCAGGTCTTCTCACATCACAATCACAGCTCTCCCAAGCTGCTCTGACTTACTCCTCCACCATTCAACACAGCTCTACCTAACGTAGTGAGTGCAGCTGGAGTGCATACAGATCATTCCCAGAAGGCATTACCAGCAACAAGAGGACAGGGTTAAGGCTGTGTGGGTGTTTACCTTAACTCTGTATTTCTTGATTTTCAGAAAGGCACAAACTATTACTGGCCAAACTTAACTCTGCGTTAATGAAGATTTTTGCCATTTAATCTATTTATACTTAATTCACTTCAGTGAACAGAAAAGGATAAAATCAAAGCTAAAGAGAGACTAGGATTTTTGTGTTTTATTTTTGAAAATTAGTATTGTTTTGATTAAAAGTGGACACACAGGTCACTAATGCTATGAAATGGGTTTCTGACATGTTTAAAAACTGCATATACTTTTCTCTTTAGCTCTCCCGGGCTTCAATGAACAATGTCTTAGCTGATGGTTTTATTCCTGTATCACTACTGACACTCAATGGAAAATGTTTGGAAATTAGTATTCATTAGTTCATTTACACTCAACTCCTCCACAACTTGACCTTGACATTCTATAGGAAATGGCCACAAACTTTCTTTATTCAAATATTCCCAAATATACATCTTTTAAAAGAATTTATGAAAGCAAAATAAAAATACTTTATTTTTACATTTTTACATACTGCAGTCCATTTTTTTATGAAAAAATATTTTAAAATGTATTGTATTTTTACAATAGTGTCTCAATCTATAGCCTGTCACAGAACTGTAAAGTAGGCCAAGATTAGAACACCCCAGCCCTCCTAGACAAGCACATGACATTATATGCTGTTAGAAGCTAATAATAATGTCAATTGCTATCCCTCTTTATGAGCTGTGACCTACCATACAAAGCACCCCGTCTATTCCTGGCATTGCCATTTTGTATAAGTGCTAACTTCACTTCTTTTTCATTCGTTGATGCATCAACAAAAGCACATTGGAAGAGATTCAATAAAACCAATTAATTAGGTTTCCCTTTTAGGCAGCAATGGAAACAGAAGCCCATGGAACTGTGTCTTGGGCAACACTCCAGACAAACTGGTATTTTTCTCCTCTTAAAGGCATAATCACACAGTTCACTATGCGTCTCTCTGAAGGAGGGAGGGAATGCCTTGTTGAACTTCTCCTCCACCTCCTTGTGACAAGTTTTGCCTGGGCAATGTAATTGTTTCTGGTGGCAACAATATAAAACATGCAGGAGAGTAGTGTCACTTGCACTGTTACTGTATATCAAAGGCAATGCCACTATTTCCAGTAGCAATACAAACTCCGCTATGTATGGGATCTAGCTCTCATTAGCACTCCTTTTTGCTTTTCTTCAATCGAGACAGCTTTTTATTTTCTGTAATTCAGTAACAGCTTCATGCTTTACACTGATAACATGCATATTATTGATATTCTTCAAAAAATATATATGGTTCAATGCCACCACCTTTGAGGAATTCTGTAAATAGAAGAATCATAACTGATCATTTTATGCTGCTTTTTGAAGCACTTTGCTTGCATGCTGAGAGTGTTGAAGGAGTCTGAAAAGCCCCATCGCAGAACGGATTCACTCTAGCAGCTTTGAGTTGTCAGCCTGATGGCTCAACAGCATTCACTCTTAAGAGGCATTCCTTGTTTATTTACATCCCAGAGGTTGCATTGTAAAAGGCCTGTAAATGTATACTACTCATGCACTGCACACCAACACCTATTTCTTTTACTTGTATGAGTAGGAGTTTAGTCCTTCTCTTACTGATAGTTTTCCCCATTGCCAGCAATGGGAGCAGAATTGGAGCTTAGCTGTACTCAAGCCACAGGGGAGTAAGGAGAGCAGGATCTTCCCTAGAATGTGAATGTAACCATCCAAAAAGTCTGCTGTTCTGCCTCATGTTCTTCTGTTCCCTCAGAAAATGTGATGAAGGGATTTTTCTCCCTTCACTTCCTTTCTCATTCTTAAAGAAAGGAAATCAGCACAGTGGGAGGGTATGGGTAGCATGGGGATTTCAAGAAGGAATTTAAGTTTAAATGAATAAGAAATTCTTTTATCAAAATGTTTATAGTTAGATTTCGGTGTTTCCTTTCTTGTGCTATTGCAAGGGAGCCGCTGCACAGGGAAACGGACCAGACCGGTCTGTCTGCAGGGAAGTGGTGTCTCCATATGATGTACAGACTGTGCAGGTTAGGGTTTCCACGGATATTAGAGAGCATGTGTCAACTACTCAGGGCCAGCCCACAACATTTTGGCACCTGAGGCGGGGAGCTCAAATGATGCCCCCATGCCCCCTTGCTTGGGCCAAAACTTTGAAAGGTCTCAATTCTGCCTTCTTCCTGTTCTACTCCTCTCATGGTACTGCTCTGTTACCTACCCCAATAAAGGAGAACTAACAACTTAAAATGCCTTGTTCAAAAATTTTAAGTAACACTTAACTCCTGAACAGCAAATGTAACTTTTCTTGTCTGCATAGGAAACACTGGCATTTTTATCTGTTTGAATAATCAAAGTGGTGCTTTCCGAGCCTTCTTGGTTGCAAAGATTTGAACTGTTTCTTGAAGGTCCACAGTCTGGGTCAGTTCATGCTCTATTAAGATGGTTGCAAGGCCAACCAGCCTCTCCTGTGTCATTGTGGAGCGTAGATGTGTTTTTATTAACTTCAGCTTGGAGAAGCTGCGTTCTCCACTGGCAACTGTTACAGGAAGTGTTAGAAGTATGAGCAGAGCAACAAAAGCATTTGGAAAGAGGGTGGTCATCTTATTTGTGCACATATATTCCAGAACAGCCTTTGGAGTTGATCCTGCTGAAATGTATCTTGAAAGGGCTTTCAGTTCATCACCTAAATCACTCGCATCAATATCGCACATGTCATCATGTGTCAACACTGTCTCCAGTGCCCTGCATTGCTGGTATAGGTCTTCTTCAGGTATAGTGAGGAGTTTGGGAATATCATACAACATTCCAAATATACTGCTGTGTTTCTTGAGCTGCATGAAACGTTCTTCAACTGACTGTATTGCACAATCTAGCACCTGCTTAAAGAATTCAACTTTGAATTGTTGTTTGGGGTCTCTTATGGGATTATCCTGTGTCTCGTAATCAAAATGTCTTCTTCTTCAGTGACTCTTGTATTCTTGAATGGGTGGGAAAATAGCTTCAGTGTGAAGTTCCTCTGCCAACTTCTGTGGACTCTTCAGAACATTTTGAAATCCCTCATCTGACCGGTAAGACTGTAGGTATGACTTTGCTTTGTCCAGTTGTTCCATTGCTCCAGATATTTCAAGGTCAACACCTTGGAGTCTCGTGCTTACAACATTTATTTCAAACAGTATGCCATGCCACAACACTAAGCCACACAGAAATTTGAAGTTACATATGTTTCTGGTGATTCCATTTCCCTCTGTCACTGTTCTCCCATGAACAGTTTCTGTCATAGCATTATCCTCCATAATGGAAACTATGGCATCATCTATCTTCCCAGTTTGGTGTTTGATAGTCTTTATCGCCTCCACTCGACTTTCCCATCGTGTGGCACTCAGTGGTTTCAGTGTCAGAGAGGATGTTCCCAGATGTTGCTTCAAAATTTGCCATCGATGAGTTGATGCAGAGAAAAATACATAGATGCTTTGAATTACATTAAAAAATTCAGCAGCCTCACTAGAAGCTGATGACCACCAAGTTCAATGAATGAGAACTGCACGGGACAAAAAAAGCTCGAGGGTTTAACTCTCGGATCTGTGTCTGCACTCCTCTGTTCTTTCCTCTCACGTTGGCACCATTATCATAGCCTTGACCTCTCATGTCAGCTATCACAATTCCTGTATTTTCCAGCTTTTTAAGAAGAACATTTGTCATACCAGCTCCTGTAGTATCATCAATGTCAATAAATTCTAGAAAATGCCCTCTGACAGTCACCAGTGCAGGGACATTTTCACTAGGTTCTGTTGTTACAAAACGCACCATTAAAGTCATTGGTTCCGTATGGCTGATGTCAGGTGTGCAGTCCAGAATAACAGAGTAATATTTTGCTGACTTCAGATCTGCCACAATCTTCTGTTTGACTTTTGTTGCCAGTAACTGTATGATTTCATTTTGAATTGTTTTTCCACTGTAGTGGTGTATGTACATTTCTTGGGTGCTGACTCTTCTTAGATGCTCCTGGAGTACAGCATCAAACTTAGCCATCAGGTCCACAATTTTAAGGCAGTTTCTATTGTTTGGCACATACAGCTGATCTGAAGGGCCACACAGTGCTAGGTTTTGGGTAGCAAGCATTCTGACAATGGCAATGAGCCTTTTCAGAACATTTTGCCAGTAAAGAGACTCTGATGCAATATTCTTTGATTCATCTATGGTCGCCTTTAACCTTAGTCTCATCTCAAGCTCTTTCCACCTATGGAACGCTCTCTGGTGATTTGTTGCCTTCTCACGGCATGCCAGATTTCTAGCCAGTGTTTTCAGTCCTTTGTTCCCGTAGAATCCAATATGGCTGGAACATTAGACTGGAAGAGTTTGCAACAAAAACAGTATGCAGCATTCTGGGTTTTTGAGTACATAAGCCATTGCCTCTCCACTTTGTCACCATTGGGGATTTCACACCAGTAATGTATTGGATGGAAACTTCTATTTTTATTGTCTTTGAGGAACATGCAGTACAAGGAAGTCCCCCAGGCTACTGCTCAAATGGGTCCACAGTCCTGGATCATCTAGACTTAAGGAACTAAACTCAGCAGCAGCAGCTGTTTCTTACGCCTCCACCACACTCTTCTCTGATCTACACTTTTCTTCAGGAATGTGCATGGTTACATCCACTTTAGATGGAGATATGGATGCTGCAGTAGCTGCCAGGTCACCTGCACTCTGACTAACTGGAAGATCAGGCATCTCCTCACCACTCACATCCTCACTGGGGTCGGAAGGCTCACCATGAACATTTGTGTCTATGTATCTCAGGAGAGCTCCTTCCTGCTTAGATAGAAAAGCTTCCTTTGCCTTCTATCCAGAGGGGCTTTTTCTTCTTTCACTCATGGCTGCTGTTCTGTGCCAGCTATAGTGGCTCTCAACACTCAGTTGAAGGGGACAAATAAGCAGGCTGGTAGCAGGGCCTGAGTGAGGGAAGATATCAGAGTCTTAAGGGCCTAACTGGCTCCTACTACTTCAGTTGACTGCCTGTTCTCCTCAAGTGGGTTCAGGGAAGCTGCAAGAAACAGGAAGCTCCCTGAGAAGTTGGTGTTAATCAGTCCAGGCTCCTGGGGTTGCAAGAGAGGTACATAAGAGGCTCTTCCTCCTCTCTCTCCCTGCAGCTCCTGCTGCTTTCTGTTATTCCCTCTCACCTTTTCTCCTGCCTGCCTGTTACGTCTCTTGTGCCCTCCTTCCTCTAGCACAGCACTCCACCATCTCTGTGCATCTAGAGCAGAGAGAATACATATGCACCAGCAGGAGACACAAGTTTCTACACTCTGGGTCCTAGTGGTGCCCCCCCTCTCCCTCCAGTCTGGCACCTGAGGTAGCCGCCTCAGTTCGCCTCATGGTAAGGCCAGCCCTGCAACTACTCTGAGTGCAGTCTCTTTTTTGGTGTCCTAAACTGCCTCTCCTCTATTCAACTTAAATTAGCCCAGTCTAACAACTTAATATAACATGAATCAATCAGCTCTTAAGCTCCAGGGCTTGAAGCCTTTATTTTACCTCCTTATTGGTTCCCTAAAGGTAGCCCTCCATTATCTTAGGCCCACCTGTCTGCCTCACTCTCTGTTCTCTTTCCTGTATAGCGGGGCTTGTTTTCCTTATTGTTCCAAGCTGTTCCAAGCTGTGGAATATGGTCTCGATGACTGGCAGTTCTGAGATGTGGTTAGCCTACTTGTAGGGTGACCAGATGTCCCGATTTTATAGGGACAGTCCTGATTTTGGGGTCTTTTTCTTATATAGGCTCCTATTACCTCCCACCCCCTGTCCCGATTTTTCACGCTTGCTGTCTGGAACGCGTCCCCCCAATAATCGTCAGCGAAGTCCGAAGCGCACTACACCAGATGAAGAAGGGAAAAGCTCCAGGAAAAGATGGAATAACGTCAGAAATGATTTATGCAGGAGGCGAAAAACTTTGGAAGGCCCTCGCTTTAAGATTCAGTCGATATCTTGAAGAAGGAAAAATACCATCAAGCTGGAAGGAGTCGAATACCATCTTGCTGCACAAGAAGGGTGATCGAGAAAATCTTAAGAACTACCGCCCTATATGCCTGCTCTCTCACATCTACAAGCTCTTCACAAAGGTGATAACGAATCGACTTTCACAGAGTCTGGATGAACAACAGCCAAGAGAGCAGGCAGGGTTTCGAAGAAATTTCAGTACAATCGACCATATATTTACCCTTAGCCAGCTCCTAGAAAGAGCGAGGGAATACAAACTCCCGCTGCGCATTGCTTTTGTCGACTATGAAAAGGCCTTCGATAGCGTTGAGTTTAACGCAATATTAAAGGCGCTCGCAGAGCAGGGCATTAACCCGCAGTACATTAGTTTGTTGAAGGAAGCGAATACTGGATGTACAACAGACATTACTCTCCTTGAAACTCCCCTCCGCATCCCAATCGAGAAAGGCGTAAAGCAAGGAGATACGTCACTGAAACTATTCACCGCCTGCCTCGAAATGGTCATGAACAAGATCAATTGGAGGAGTGGTGTCAACATAAATGGAGAGAGATTATCTCATCTCAGATTTGCAGACGACATTGTACTAATTGCTGAAAGCACCAACCAACTGCAGAGCATGCTACGAAGACTCGACCAGAAAAGTAGTCAGGTTGGCCTGAAAATGAACCGCTGCAAAACGAAATATATGCGATCAGACGTCTTACGAAAAGCCCGAATAACGGTAACAGGAGAAGACATTGAAGAAGTGGAACAGTACATATATTTGGGCCAAGAAGTTAATATGCGCCAAGACCTGAACTCTCGCGAAGGATTCGGGCAGGATGGTGTGCGTTTAATTCCATCAAGGACGTCCTCAAAGGAAAAATTGACAAGACCACACGTAAAAATATTTTCAATTCAGCAGTGCTGCCAGCCATGCTGCATGGCAGTGAAACGTGGGCACTGACGAAGAGAGGAGAGCAACGGCTATTGGTAGCTGAAAGGGCAATGGAGCGAGCTATGTTGGGAATCTCCCTTCTGGATCGTATACCAAATGAAATCATCAGAGAATGCAGCGGTGTGAAAGATATTGTCGTGGAAAGCAGACATAACAAGATGCGATGGGTGGGCCACACTGCACGGCTCACGGATAACAGGTGGACCGCAATCATTGCTGAGTGGTACCTGCGAGAACAGAAAAGACCCCCCGGTCGGCCTCCAAGAAGATGGGAAGATGACATCGTTAAATGTTTCGGACGAACGTGGAGAAGAAAGGCAAGAGTGCGAGAAGAATGGCAGACGTGTTGTGATTGGCGCAGTCTTAACAACAGCTGAAGTCCGATCGATCCAGGTGTCTGGTCACCCTACCTACTTGTCTTGAAGTGGGGGAAGGTTCTTCTCTCTCTTCTGCCTCTTTCTGTATGGAGTTTGTAAGCCCCATTACAGCATGGATAGTCAGAGACAGCTCACTCTGTACATTGTACTCCAGTGGGAAAGGAGCTGGAAGTTTTTGGTAATTATCTTTCTTTCCAAATTCACCATTGTGGCATTAATCCCTCTCGCAATATGCAGCTGTAGTGGAAGAACCTGTGGTAGCCTGGAACTGAAAGCAGCATTGTTGCCTGAATGGAAGAGGATACTTGAAGGTCACACAGAGACAACTACTGTGCAAGTTTGGTTGAGGATCTCTGGAGTCTGAGCCTGTGTTTTCCTCTGCACTGATTCCAGTCTAGGCAAACATGCCACCTTCTAATTTTATGCTGTACCTTTGAGAGGAGGATGCAGTAGTATAACCAGTGGCAGATTACTGCATGGGCCAATGGGGCCCATTCCCGGGGGCCCCAAGGCCCTGCCCCTGCCCCACCCCTTCTCTGAGGGCCTGCTTCTGCTTGTTCCATCCCCCCTCCCTCTGTCGTTCGCTCTCTCCCACCCTCACTCACTTTCACCGGGCTGGGGCAGAGAGTTGGGGTGCAGGAAGAGGGTAAGGGATCCAGCTGGGGGTGTGGGCTCAGGTGGGGCTGTGGATGAGGGGTTTGGGGTGCGGGAGAGGGTTCTGGGCTGGGGCGGGGGGTTGGGGCATGTGTGTGTGGGGGGGTGGGTAGCAGACTCCGGGAGGCAGTTTGGGTGCAGGAGGGGACTCCGGGCTGGGGCAGGGTTTTGGAGTGTTGGGGGCGCATGGGATCCTGATGGCACTTACTGTGGCTCCAGGGAAGTGGCTGTCAGGTCCCTGCAGCCCCTAGGTGGAGGGGCGGCCAGGGAGGCTCTGTGTGCTGTCCTTGTGCCCGCAGGCGCTGCCTCCACAGCTCCCATTGGTCACGGTTCCCTGGCGGCTGCTTCTGGGAGTCGCGCGGAGCTAGGGCAGGCAGGGAGCCTGTGTTAGCCTCAGGCCCCCACTGATCCGATGAGTGGACCTTTAACACCCTGGTCGGCTGTGGCAATTGGAGCCACCCAGGTCCCTATTTGACTGGGCAGTAGGGACCTTGCAGGGTCGCCGATGGGGGGCACAAAAAGAGCAGCGATTTTAAAGTGCTGCCACGGCAGTGCTTTAAGCATGGTCCTTTAAAGCGCTAAAATAAGGCGGGAGGGGCTGGTACAGGCAGTCACTTTTTATCGGTACGCCGTACCGGCCCGTACCGCCTTACTTTCACCCCTGATTCCCCCACCCCTTCCCCATGCAGAGGTAGGTGAGCCACTCACTGGACCACAGCACAGAGCTTGTCTGAGAGGACCACAAAGTATTATTTAAAGTATGCTAGGAACAGGAGCAGAATATTAAGCAGGTACTATTAGACTCACGAACATTTGTTTAAGGCTAGATTGGCAACATGCAGTGAATGTTGGAGGTGCAAACAGCCACGTGCAAACCTTTCACACGTCCTCTGTGCCTGTCAAAAAATGCATGTGTTCTGAAACATTATATTCAATGCTCTCTCAAAAACTTTGTGTTGCTATCGTCTCTTCTCCAAGCTTCTGTATTTTAGGGGTGCTGGATGAGTTGGCATTACCAGTTAACATTAAGAAATGGATTCTAGTAACTATTTTAGAGGCCAAAAGAGTTATTTGAGAAAATGGACATCTGAAATTCTTTCCTCATATACAGACTGACTCAGTGAGCTCTCTACTACTGCATTAATGGAAAAAATGACTGTCTAATAGAAATGTTTGGAAAAAATATGAGGATGTCTGGTCACACGTGAAACTACTGAATACATTTCAGTCTAGTATGTATCAGTCCCCATAAAACTTTATGGGGAGATGCTTATAAATGTATATATGTAACTAGAATATGTTTTATGCTACATGTGCCATGTAACATATCTCTGTGAAAGTTATGACCTGCTGAATTTATTCCTCCTGTTTGTATGCATGTATCATTGTTGTAGTTGGAGTTATGAAGATTGGTTTTATATTTGCTGGTTTTGTACATAGCCTTTGTAAGTGCATGGGATCATCTTTGAAGCAAAGAATGTGCCTGTTGAGGACGAGCACTTAACAGACAAAAGACGTTGCAGACCCCAATCCACATTGGGGCCGGGTCTGGAATGCAACTGGTTAGGCTGGTTGCCGAAGGATGCATGGACAGGTGACTGGCCCAGGTGATCCCAAAACTCCATGGTAACAGGATGTTACACAGGGAGGGGGAAAAGACTATAAAAGCCCGGGGGAGACCCTTCCATTTTGTCTTCAGCTGGCTAAAGGGAGAGGCTCTCCACCCCCCCAAGGACATTCCTGAGGGGAACTGAACAAAGGACAAAGACACTAGGGGGTGTGAGCGACTGCTGGACCCAGGCTAATTCTACAGCCTGTAAAAAGGAAAATATCCGAATCTGGTGAGGCTTTTATCTGTGTTAACTTTGAATAGACATAGACGTGCGTGTTTTATTTTATTTTACTTAGTAACTTGCTTTGTTCTGTCTGTCATTACTTGACATCACTTAAATCCTATTTTCTGTACTTATTAAAATCACTTTTTACTTATTAAGTTTCCTTGAGTATGAGTTGGTACCTGGGGAAAGCAAACAGTTGTGCATATCTTTCTATCTTTGAAATAGAAGGCGAACTATTTATGAGTTTACCCTGTATAAGCCTTATGCAGGGTAAAACGGATTTATTAAGGGTTTGAACCTCCTTGGAGTTGAGCGGCTGGGTGTCAAAGGCAAGAGCGCTTCCAGGGGCCTTACAGTGGTGAGTGGACTTGGTTCGGACCTGGGTCTGTGTTTGCAGCAGATCAGTGGAATCTGGCTCAAAACAGACAGGATTCGGGAGTCCCAAGCTGGAAAAGGCCTGGAAGCAGGGGCAGAAGTAGCCTTGGCACACCAGGTGGCAGCACCAAGCAGGTCTCTGTGGCCCCAACCCGTCACAGTCTGGTCACACGTGAAACTACTGAATACATTTCAGTCTAGTATGTATCAGTCCCCGATACTCATACACTATGTTATCTAGTCACTGACCTCTACAGGTAGAAGTGTTTGTTTTTTGTTTTGTTTTTACCCAGTTGTTACAAATAATGAACACTGAATTTTGTTATTTATATGCTATTTATATCTTGTGCATATATTTAAATATATATTGTGTCATTATGTGTTTATATTTTATATGAAAACAATAAAAAGTTTTTTAAAAAGTATCTAGGAAGCCAAACTTTGAACCTTTTTAGAAGTGCACCCATCACTACCAATTAGTACCATTTGTGTGTGTGGATGTTTTGAGATACTGGCACTTGTTAGTTAGGAACTGGACTCAGACCACCAAGTAAATGAAATAAATACATCTCATTTTACATGATTAACCAAATAGCTTTCTGACAATAAGTTTCAGTTGCTGCCAAAGTGAAACCATAAATGAAAAAGAAAGCTCCCTCTTCTGCTCCTTTTGAAGTCTATTGTAGAAATCTGAAATAGTTTGCAAATATGTATTCTCTACGCCCCAGCTCAGTTTATGATGTTACAAGTCATATATGCTGCTACAACTCTTAGGCATGGTAGGAATGTCAAAGTTGGAGTGCCAGCCTTAGTGTTGATTTTGCTGGCTTTCATTCACCTGCTTCACAACAGTAATGTAGATTTTTTTTAAACGCCTATATGTTTTAAGACTATGACTTAATGTTTCCTTCAATTTATTCTTCTTTGTTAATATAAATCCTTTTGGGGTTTAATTTAAAGTAATTTATAAATCCTAACATAAGTATTTTAGGGTTCTTTGAAGGAAATGGTAGCTGTGTTTAATCCTATAATACATTCCTCAATCATTACAGAGCTTAAAGGGTATAGCAGCCTTAGACAGAAAGCATTACGATGAGTCTGAATAGTACATCTAGGGCAGGGAGAACTGAGAATAGCACAACAGATGGATTAAAAAAAAAAGCCCAATAAATATGTATTTAGTTATTTATTACAAAATAAATTATGTATTGACATAGGAAATTACATGATAATTTTCTGTTTGAAATGTTACAAACATAAATTGGTTTCCATCTAAAAGGTAGCACAGAATAATGGTTTTGTGTTTCTGTCATGACATTTAACTCATTAGCATGCAGGTGCGCTGCCTGGGCTTCATGCAATAACTGTCTTCTTTCACTGTGTTTACAGATAATCCAGCAAGTTTGCAGGCCAAATGGCTTTCTGAATACGAGCCCACAAAGCATTGACTCAGACGGTGTACTGCTCCAGGAGATTCCAGCACAGTTCAGCCACAAGGTGAATATCCGTAACAGCATTAAAAAGAACAATGACTCAAAATTGTTCATAATTTATAATCGTAATAATTAATAGTGACTAACACTGCAGTCACTAATTAATTTTTTGCTGTATTTAAAATTAACTCCGTTGTCAACAACTGATCCGTGGGTGATAGGGATTAACATTGTACATGTGAGTTCCTGGTTTACTAAACACTGTAATTCATTCTGCTTCATGTCTTGTGTTTTGTATGTGAAATAAAAAGTCCTCCAGTTCCCTTTTGTAGAGGCAGAGGGCTATAGGCAGAATGGAACCATTGTGATTCTGCTTGTGGGGGCCTCCCCCTAGATGAGAGGTGAAAAGAGAAGAGCTATACCCCTCAGAGGTCCATGGAGGCTCATACCATAATACAGAGGTAGGGGTGGAGAGAGGTAGCATTTTGCCCAGTGGACCCACAACTAGTGGAGTGAAATGATGGTCGTGTGGTATTGGCCTGGACAAAAGAGATCTGGATTCAGATGCTGAGTCTGCTTCAGACTTCCTGTGTGACCTTGGGCAAATCACTTAGGCCCAGATCCTCAAAGTTGTTTAGGTGTCTGACTCCCATTGAAATAATCGATTTAACTGAAATAATTGATTTCAAGGGCGTTAAGTGCCTAAACAACTTTGAGGAACTGGGCTTTAGTCTCTCTCTGTCAATTCCTCATCTGTAAAATGGGGATAATAACTAGGATTGCCAACATTGTATTTCAAAAATAAGAGACTGTTTTCTTAGCAACCCGGCCCCACCCTTTGACCAGATATTATTGTTATTATTGTAATTATTATTAACTATTATTATTTATTTTATTTAATCATAATCAGTACTCACCTACATTTGACAGGGTACTTATTGCTGCTTTTTGCAGCACTCAGCAACTCCTGAACTTGTTGTACAGAGATGAAAAAATATGGGACATCCCTTGTAATAAGGGACTGCTGGCAACCCTAATAATAACACTTCCTTTTGCTCACCCTTTATCTGCCTTGGCTATTTAAGTTGTAAGCTCGTCTATGCAGGGACTTTCGTTTACTACTTTGTGTGGACAGTGCCTAACACAATGAACTACAATCTTGGTTCAGACTTCTAGGCAATACTTTTATACAAATAATAAATAAAAATAACCACAAGGAACTACTGGGTGGCTCCTCCATAGCCTCTCATCACCTCCCCTTTCACATTCAGAATGGGAACAGAAAATGTACAGTTGGTATCCCAGCGTTGCAGCAAAAGCTGCACAGCTAGGGAGAGGATTCAGTCCCCCCCACTGAGAACCCCTGCAGAAAACTTCTTTAATTTGGGCTTTGTGCTGAGGTTGAAGATTTATCCCAATTGTCAAGTCTGCTGTGGAGCTATAAACATTTGCAGTGAATGTGTAATATACTGCAGTGTATAGGACAAAAGAAATGGGGCAGAGGGTCTAGCAAAAAAAAAAAAAAAGAGGTCTAACAGCTGTTCAGTGGTTTTCATGCATGATTTGATTGGTAAGGTTATCAGAAAAGTCAATACAAGTGTGCTCAGAAAACATAATATTAGTCAAACCTCTTGACAGGTATCTCACAAAGCAAATCAGTTGAAGTTCATTCTAAGCTGACCAGAAAATTTCCATTGCTTCTGAAGGTAGAAACACCTCTTCATGCTGGGTTGTTTTATGAGCCTACCAGCCCAGTAAGCTGTTAGCATTGGTGCTGCTCCCAGATGAAAAGACCTCACATTTGGAAATGTATACGGGACTTCTCGCCAATTTGGCACTCTTTTAAAGTGGGTGAATGAATACTTCTCCAGAAAGATTTTAGTGCTCATGAAGGATACCAGAATGAAAACGCTGGAGGCTGAAGTTCTCTGCTTATCCACACAATATGTACAGTATGGGCAGCAGCAATGCAATCTTCCCATGCAGCCCTGCCTATGTTGTCTCAGAGCGCCTCTGTTTGAAGACAACAGTGACAGAGTAGTTCAGATTCCATTTTCATTCAGTTTCTCTACTTTGATGAGGCTGTCCTTGTAGATCCTAATTGTGATGGGGTTTCCCATGAGACTGATACCTGGCCCATAGAAACTGGAACAAGACAACTAGACAATGCTAAGATGGTAATGACTTTAAAATTGCTACTAGCCTTAGCCATACTTCAGGCCATGAAACTGTAAATGAAAGGATTTGTCGTCAATCCCTGGAGAGGTTCAATTGCCAGATGTAAAAGTTTTAATTAGCTATTTAGCAACCTTTGTAACCTGGAGGGATTACTGAGCAGAAACAAAACACAGCAACAGGCAGTGATGTCTGTGCAGACAGGGAGAATCTTTATACATTAGCCCGCATCAAAACAAAGAGGAAAACAAAAATTACCTCAGGCTGGAGATCAATCCAGCCCTCAGAGCGTAAGGCCCCGATTCAGCAAGGCACTCAAGCGTGTGCCCAACTTTAAATTGACTCATTGACTTCAGTGCCACATGTTTAAGTAGCTTGTTGAACCAGGGCTTAAGTAGGGGGCCTTGGCTTTCCATCGTGAATTGTTAATATTTGTATTACATTAATGCTTTGAGACTGAGGTTGGGGTCCCACTGCACGAAGCACTGTACAGCACAAACTAAGAGAGTCTCTGCCTTGAACCACTTAAATTAAAGTACACAAAACAGACGGAAGGTGGGAGAAAGTAAGAGATGATATCCCCATTTATCAGATGGGGAACTGAGGCACAGAGAGGTGCAATGACATGCACAAAGTGACACAGGAAGTCTCTGGCCGAGCAAGGAAATGAATTTAGTTTAGAACTGAGTGAAATGTTTAATCTCAACCTTTTTGGGGGCAAAAAATGCAGATTCAGCAACTCTGAAACGTTTCGTGAATTCATGTTGATTTTGCTGAGTTGTTCGTGTAACCCTCCCCTATATTTGTCCCCCCACTCTCCTCAAAAGTCTCAAAGTCAAAATGTTTCAATTTGGCATTTTTGACATGAAATGATTTGAGTGTTTGATTTGAAATTACTTTTCATTTCAAAATTTTCTTCAATTTTATCGGAAAAATAAAGTTAAAAATTGCTCAGTCAAAACAAAATGCTTTGACCCAAAATGAAATTTGTTGACTTTTCAATTTGCCATAAATTTAAAAAAAAAATCCGTTTTTGTGTGGATCCAAAATTATTTTTTTCAGAGTAGCCAGTGAACTGAAAAATCTGTTATTAGAATAGCTCTATTTCCCATCTCCGGAATCCTTGTTCTGAGCCATAACCATCTGATCTTCTTTTCCATAGATATTCTCATCCTTCTGTCTATCCAGAAGCCTTTCCCTAAACATGTGAGCCAGAGGAAGGGAAAGGGAAGATGAACTTTAACCCGTTGTGTACTGGGGACCAGGAAATGCTTTTACGCCCTGTCATAGTATTTATATGGAAACTTGAATATTCAAGAGTAAATTAGGTTACACATATTTTCATATAACAATCTTATGCAAGTTCCACAAAAAAACTTTTTTTTGGTCTATGAACTTAGCTAATTGTGATTGATCAAATACTTGTGTATCAGCTATAGGGTGACCAGATAGCAAGTGTGAAAAATCAGGAGTGGGGTATAATAGGACCCTATATAAGACAAAGCCCCAAATATCGGGACTGTCCCTTTAAAATTGGAACATCTGGTCACCCTAATCAGCTAATCTGTAAGTCCTCTTTTTCACAGCACAGAGACTCGAACAATAGGTAGCGGATTCGCCAAACCAAGCAGTGCTTGAGTAATTAAATGTAACTCAGAGCAGCAGTAATAAGGAAAAAGAAAACACTGGGTAAGATTTTTGAAAGGAAAAAGGTATAATTACTTCAGCCGAAGGGCAGCAATAACACAGATGCTGAAAGTATATTAGAATTGTATGTGTTTATTGACTCAGTCATTCACAAAAAAAGTCATTATCGTAGCAAATGCCATGACACAATGGTAATCAAGCTACTGTACTGTACCTCTGAGATACAAAGCACCTTTGATTGAAAATCAAAGGCACTTTATGGAATATTTAAAGAAAGTACATTACAGTACGTGTGATAAGGATGCACTTTCCCTCTTGCTTTTTAATAACATCTAAAATCACTGATTTTTTTTTTAATTCTGTCTTTTCTTGTAAAATTACTTATATTCATGCCCATGGAAGCTCAGTGAGTCAGCCATGAAACTAGTGTTAAAGCTGAATGGCATGCCCAGACCTCCTCAACATTGCAAAATAAAGTCAGGAAATGTCAAAATTAAGAGTGTCTGTGTACCCTTAAGTCTGCCCCTTGTAGCAGAACCACACAATTATTATATGTGTTCAGACACCATAATTTCTTCAAGCTCTCTACTGGACAAAGACTGAGGGAACTCCAACTGAAGCACCTCTGTTAGTAGCAGTTGCAGCAGTATGCCTGGGCAGAGAGAGGATATGTCTACACTGCAATTAAAAACCCATGACTGGACCATGCCAGCTGACTCAGGATTGCAGGACTTGGGTGTAGATTAGGGTCACCAGATAGCAAGTGTAAAAAATTGGGATGGGGGGGAGGGAATAATAGGTGCCTATGTAAGAAAAAGCCCCCCAAATCGGGACTGTCCCTATAAAATCGGGATATCTGGTCACCCTAGTGTAGATGTTCAGGCTCAGGCTGCAGCCCAAGCTCTGGGACTCTCCCACCTCATAGGGTCCTAGAGCCCAGGCTTTAGCTTGAGCTTGAACATCCATACAACAACTAAACAGCCTTATAGCCCAAGCCTCGGGAGGCTGAGGCAACTGGCACAGGCCAGCCGTGGGTTTTGAATTGCAATGTAGACAGACCCTGAGACTGTCTGTCAGCTAGGCAGACCTCAGGCCATTTTGGGATAATAGTTTAATGCCAATACTTGAAATTCTTCCCAGAAACTCATAGGTAGCCAGTGCTGATCCCTGAGTACAAGTGTTGTGTTCATGCCAAGAAACACCACTTAGTGCAGAATGTAGCAGCTTTCTTATCTTCAGCTTCTGTGCGTATTTCACGTAGAGCGTGAAGCAGTAGTTTAATCGAGAGGCAATACAGTTTTGGGTGTTGGGACCAAGATCCGCACTTGAGAAAAAGTCTCAATCCGCTTGCCACAAGCCGATGGGAAAACAATCACGGTCATATGGTTTTACTGTCTAAAATCAGCTGGGATTTTTACCAGCCCCCCAAATTGTGAACCCTGGTGAGAACTGACAGACCAAACATCAGTTAGGGGAGTTTTAATGCCTTCTCTGTCCTCTCTTATTGGCTTTTTCTTCCAAACCACCATAATCACCTCAGTCTTAACTGGATGTGAAAAATTATCTCTGAAGGAAAAAGCTAGTGAATTAATCTATTGTGCCACTAGGAGCCAAATTATAGGTATCTGAGTCTAATTGTCTGTCCATTAAAAGGTCAGTGATGTATTTTAAATGTGCTCTAGCATTAGAAAGAGCCAAAACCCTGTTGTACATAGCAGTTTACCTAGATTCATGTACAAAGGGGTGTAAAAAAATAGTGTTACTATAGCTCCATGTTTTCAATTTAGAAGTCAGCTGCAGATACTTACACATCTTTATCTGTGGAGGTATGTTACTTTCCCAACTGGCATGATATGGAAGCAGAAGGTCATTTAGCCATAGCTCTTAGCAAGGGCCATAGTGGCTAAACTTCATGGCCTTTACAACTCATAATCATATACTCTTTGGATGTTTTGGCAATACCTAATGACTAAAATTATTTTTAACTTGGTCATAAAAATGGTATGCTGGTTATTAGATCATTTTAAGGTGCAGTAGGTTATTCAGTCACAAGGGTGCAGAGCAGGCATGAAACAGATTTTTTTTTAATGTATCAATTTTAACATCTCCTGTATCTATGAATAACAGGTTCTCAGGTGAACTGCTGAGTATGTCACAGTAGGCCCAGTGGAGTTAAGTGTGCAAAGTCAGTCTGAGCACACGCTGTAATGGATTTGACCTCAAAGAGCACTACAAAGAGAAATTGCAGATAACCATCTGAACTGACTTGTGAAGCTTGTAGCTCTGACTCCCTGGATACAAAAAGAAAACAGACTGGAGTGAACAAATCAGAACTATGAGAATGAATATAGGCTTAATTTTTGAAGTGACTATAGTAAAAGGAAAAAAAATACACAGAAGAATTGTACATGTTCCCCTACTTGATTCCGACCAGAAGTAACATGTATATATTTCCAGAAAGACAAATATGTAAGTACTCATATACACTAAATAAGCATTTGACCTGTTAAATTCAATAATAGCATAATACGTAAATGCAGAGCAGGAAAGATTCCGAACCCCTTCCCTTGGTGAGCATTTACTCCTATGAATGGGCTCATTGCATAGCAGTTCCTCCTCTTAGTTTCAAAGTGAGTAACGGTTTCACAATCTGGCCCTGTGTCAATATACCTTTAAGTATTAATTGGTGTGCACGAAGATGACAAGTACAAACATATCAGAAAATAACCAATTAGAGATTCATTTATTATTTGTATTCTAATAGAGGCTAGAGGCCCCAGCTAAGATCAGGGCCCCATTATGCTAGGCACAGGACAAACGTATAGTGAGATAGCTCCTCCCTTGAAGACCGTATGGTCTGAATTGACAAGCCAGACAAAGGACAGGAAGGGAAACCGAGGCACAGGGAGTCAAATTACTTGTCCCAGGTCACATAGCAGATCTAGGAATAGAACCCAAGTCTCCTAAATCCCAGTCCAGTGCCCCACAATACCACCCATACTGTATCCATCGAGGTTGTGGAGTGCCACTTAGTGTGTGTGTAGGGCATGGATTTACACCCCCCCCATTCCTCTCACCCACTAACAACTTGACCCCCTTTGGCCTATAAGCCCCTACATCCAACCCTCCTAGGAGCTTCTGCCTTTAGAGAGCTCCCACATTGTCCCCTCCCAGAAACCCCTGCCTCTCCCACCCCACTTCTTACCTTACCCGTCCCTGCTGGCAAGCCTCACCCTTAGGTGACTGGTCAGTCCTGCTTCCTAGCTGGCTCTGTGACACTGAGAGGAGCCGCTGCAGTTTTGGCAGCAGGCAGGTGAGGTCCTGGGAGATGACACCAGGGAGATGACATGCTGGGCACACAGAGCGGGAGCTGGGTGCCAGGAGCGGCATGCTTCCAGCTCTGATGTACACAGCCACGTGTGCATGCAGCAAGAAAACCTGGCAAATTACATTTTGACTGACAACTTGCAAGAAAAGACTTAAAAATGGCCAGGCTGGTCCAAACCCAGTCAAGTGGCAACCCTATTTTCCATGAATCTGCTTAAAAGCAGTTGGGCCATGGCTCATATGCCCCCTACGACCTCCAGCTCTGCAGCCTATAATGTCCATTTCTTATTTTAAAGGAGGGGCTTGCTCCTCACTTATTCTGCCCATAATATTTTTATTAGCAAGACATGGTCCTAGAAGAAGCTTTTGAGCAGTTTGGCTGGGATCAGACAGCTGTGATCAAGTGCTAGTTGTTTTCTGCCTGTTGTGTTTATAAGTGTGTGTACACACACACACACACACACAGAGAAAAGATACAATTAATGCTCTTGTACACTGCCAATCTGCTCTACAAAACACCAAGCCAAAGTCAAAATAAACCCTTAAAGAGAATCTAGACAGTCATGTATTTAGTTTTGATTTATTAAAATAGTTTTCAGACTGTAGTCTTATTTGTCCTGTGAGAGCTGCACTCTCCGGTAATGGGAGCATTGAATTTTCATGTGAGGCATTTTAGAGAGCATTTTTTCCCTACCTCCAACAATGTGACAGGAATTTGTTCTTATGTGATGATGTGCATGTTATTATAGCTGCTGTGCTAAACATATTTATGAGCACGACTGGCCCCAGCGCTCTACCTTGTATTTTGTCGATGTTGTTACAAACCTCTCTATGACATTACAAAAAAATATTTTGTGATGCTAATCCACTGAGACAGAGAGTAAGTCGTGCCTCTTCCCTCTGGGCTGGCCCTTCCCATATTATCCTCTTGCTCTTCCCTTTCCTGAAGCTATGATGCCAGGTGGAGGATGGAGACCAATTCTAGAGCTAAGATTCCAATGTGATATATGCCATCATGTGCCAGCAATGCCCCTCCGCCATGTACATTGGCCAAACTGGACAGTCTGTACGCAGAAGGATAAATGGCAGGAGCGCAGCCGGGTCCGGAGTGCAGGGGGAGCGGCCCTATAAAAAGGCGCCTCCCCCTGCACAGGCGCCAGCTTCCGGTGGCGCCGGTGGGGGCTGACACCGGGTGACATTGCGGGGCCCCGCCCCGGAGCGCCGCCGGGTGAGTGTAAGAAGCGGCGCTTAAAAAGAAGCGGCGCCTTTTTTTAGTGCTGCTAAAAAAAGGCGCCGCTTCTGCTCAAGGGGGAGCGGCCGCTCCCCCTGCTCCCCCCCTGGCTACACTACTGATAAATGGACACAAATTTGACATCAGGTATCATAACATTCAAAAACCAGTAGGAGAACACTTCAGTCTCTCTGGTCACTCAATAACAGACCTAAAAGTGGCAATTCTTCAACAAAAAATCTTCAAAAACAGACTCCAATGGAGAAACTGCAGAACTGGGGGAGGTCTAGGTTGGATATTAGGAAACACCATTTTATTAGGAGGGTGGTGAAGCACTGGAATGGGTTACCTAGCGAGGCGGTGGAATCTCCAACCTTAGAGGATTTTAAGGTCCAGCTTGACAAAGCCTGGGCTGGGATGATTTAGTTGGTGTTGGTCCTGCTTTGAGCAGGGGATTGAACTAGATTGTCTCCTGAGGTCTCTTCCAACCCTAATAATCTATGATTCTATGAGCTGGATAGAACTAAGCCATTTTATAAATCCAGTAAACTGTTTAATTTGCAGACAGGTCAAAGTGTCTGTGTTCCACCATGTGTACCCAAAGACTCTAAATGCACTTCCAAGTGTATTATAGTGTGCTACCAAGCTGTCAACATTCCACCACCATCAGCATTTTGGCATACTCAGCTAGATCACAATCTACATGGTCTTTGGTACATACCTTCTTTATATACTATGCCCTGGTTACTGCCTCCAGATCTGATGCTACAGTGCTGGACTCCATCCTCTCTTCAGTGCTGGACTCTATCCTTACCACCACTGAGGACACTGCTACATGCCGACTTTTGGGCAAGAGGACCCTGCCCAAGTCCCATTTCTGGCCAGCACTGGCTGCGCGTTGCAGTGCTAGTGAGTGCGGGCAGGCGGCGGCCGGTTACATGTCGCTTCTGCTGCTGACCCATTGGCCCTTTACGTGCTCCCCCTCTTGCTGTCCTCTCCCTGTTTTGCCCCTTCTCCCCCCCCTCAAGCCCCACTGCTCCTCCATATCCTCCCCAGCGGAGCACATCCCACTCCCAGCATTGTGCGAAGAACCAGCTCCTGGTCCGAGCACTCAGCTCCCCAACAGCCTGTCTGGCAGGTTCCTTTCTTCTCCCACTGCCTTTGGTTGGGCCAGTGCTCGGGATAGCCCAAGACCCTCCAGCCTGGGCTGCTGGCCAGGAGGAGCCAAGCCCTACATGTGCCAAAGCCCCACACAGCCCTGGCACGGGGAAGCCTCTCCACCCCTCAGCTAAGCTCTGGAGTGGTGGGGGGAAGCAATTTGCAGCATGTTCACCCCCCTGAACCTGCAGGCTTCACAGCAGCTCCCGGGTAGGGGTTTAGCACCTCTTCACCTGCCTCTCCCGCCTGCCCTTAGGGAGTGTGGGGCTGCTCCTTCCCGCAAACACCCTCCGCTACTGAGACACCTCTCTGGCCGGGTTTGCTGAAGTCCCAGCAGTCAGGTTCCCTGGGCCTTGGTGCACCATGCATCCTTAGGGCTTAACCCCTTCCTGCCCATGCTGTAGCCAGAGGTGGCTGGGTTATGTCAGTGGCCAGCAGCAGCCTGGAGGTGTTAGCTGACTTTCGACACTGTGCAGGCAGGAAGGGATAAGCTGCTTCCAGCTACATGGTGGGGAGGAAGGGGTGGAGAGATAAGCTCTGCAAAGACATGGGCCAGGTCATCCCTCCCTGGCTAACCTAGTGAGGAGGGCTTTAAACTAGATTCACCTGGGGAAGGAGACCAAAGCCTACCGGGAGGAAGCACAAGCAGGAGAGCGCAAGAGGGGAGGATTCCTGCCTCATACTGAGAAACCAGGATGATCAGCGAGTTATTGTAAGTGCCTATACACAAATGCAAGAAGCCTGGGAAACAATCAGGAAGAATTGGAAGTCCTGGCACAGTCAAGGAATTATGATGTAATTGGAATAACAGAGACTTGGTGGGATAACTCACATGATTGGAGTACTGTCATGGATGGATATAAACTGTTCAGGAAGGACAGGCAGGGCAGACAAGTTGGGGGAGTTACATTGTATGTAAGAGAGCAGTATGACTGCTCAGAGCTCCAGTATGAAACTGCAGAAAAACCTGAGAGTCTCTGGATTAAGTTTAGAAGTGTGAACAACAAGGGTGATATCATGGTGGGAGTCTGCAATAGACCACCAGACCAGGGGGATGAGGTGGACGAGGCTTTCTTTGGCAACTAACAGAAGTTACTAGATCACAGGCCCTGGTTCTCAATCACTCCGATATCTACTGGGAGAGCAATACAGCGGTACATAGACAATTCAGGAAGTTTTTGGAAAGTGCAGGGGACAATTTCCTGGTGCAAGTGCTGGAG
Source organism: Chelydra serpentina (assembly GCA_037349315.1). NCBI lineage: Eukaryota > Metazoa > Chordata > Testudines > Chelydridae > Chelydra > Chelydra serpentina. The sequence goes on from JBAIAC010000010.1 coordinate 57,059,244, forward strand.
GAACCAACTAGGGATAGAGCTCTTCTTGACCTGCTGCTCACAAACATGGAAGAATTAGTAGGTGAAGCAAAAGTGGATGGGATCCTGGGAGGCAGTGACCATGAGATGGTCGAGTTCAGGAGCCTGACACAAGGAAGAAAGGAGAGCAGCAGAATACGGACTCTGGACTTCAGAAAAGCAGACTTTGACTCTCTAAGGGAACTAATGGGCAAGGTTCCCTGGGAGAATAACATGAGGGGGAAAGGAATCCAGGAGAGTTGGCTGTATTTTAAAGAATCCTTATTGAGGTTGCAGGAACAAACCATCCCGATGTGTAGAAAGCATACTAAATATGGCAGGCAATCAGCTTGGCTTAACAGTGAAATCCTTGCTGACCTTAAACACAAAAAAGCAGCTTACAAGAAGTGGAAGATTGGACAAATGACCTGGGAGGAGTATAAAAATATTGCTCAGGCATGCAGGAGTGAAATCAGGAAGGCCAAATCACACTTGGAGTTGCAGCTAGCAAGAGATGTTAAGAGTAACAAGAAGGGTTTCTTCAGCAACAAGAAGAAAGTCAAGGAAAGCGTGGGCCCCTTACTGAATGAGGGAGGCAACCTAGTGACAGAGGATGTGGAAAAAGCTAATGTACTCAATGCTTTTTTTGCCTCTGTCTTCATGAACAAGGTCAGCTCCCAGACTACTGCACTGCACAGCACAGTAGGGGGAGGAGGTGACCAGCCCTCTGTGGAGAAAAAGGTGGTTCAGGAATATATAGAAAAGCTGGACAAGCACAAGTCCATGGTGCCGGATGCACTGCATCCAAGGGTGCTAAAGGAGTGGGCGGATGTGATTGCAGAGCCATTGGCCATTATCTTTGAAAACTCATGGTGATCAGGGGAGGTCCCGGATTACTGGAAAAAGGCTAATGTAGTGCCCATCTTTAAAAAAGGAGGATCCGGGGAACTACAGGTCAGTCAGTCTCACCTCAGTTCCTGGAAACATCATGGAGCAGGTCCTCAAGGAATCAATTCTGAAGCACTTAAAGGAGAGGAAAGTGATCAGGAACAATCAGCATGGATTCATCAAGGGCAAGTCATGCCTGACTAACCTAATTGCCCTCTATGACGAAATAACTGGCTCTGTGGATGAAGGGAAAGCAGTGGACATGTTATTTCTTGACTTTAGCAAAGCTTTTGATACGGTCTCCCACAGTATTCTTGTCAGCAAGTTAAAGAAGTATAGGCTGGATGAACGGACTACAAGGTGAATAGAAAGCTGGCTAGATCGTCGGGCTCAATGGGTAGTGATCAATGGCTCCATGTCTAGTTGGCAGCCAGTATCAAGCGGAGTGCCCCAAGGGTTGGACCTGGGGCCAGTTTTGTTCAATATCTTCATTAATGAACTGGAGGCAGTAGCGTAGCTAGGGGGGGAGCAGGGAGAGCGGCCACTCCCCCTGTGAGGAAAAGCGGCGCTAAGGTGCCGCCTGAGCCTGGCTGCGGCAGCCGGGCTTGGGGGGCGCTTTAAAGGGCCAGCGGCTCCCCGCAGCGGCAGGAGCCACCGGCCTTTTAAAGCGCCCCCCCCCAGCCTAGCTCTGGCAGCGGGGCTGGGGGGGGAGCGCTTTAAAAGGCCGGCGGCTCCTGCCGCTGCAGGGAGCCACTGGCCCTTTAAAGCACCCCCCCCCAGCGTAGCTCCGGCAGCGGGGCGGGGGGGGGGTGCTTTAAAAGGCCGGCGGCTCCTGCCGCTGCGGGGAGCCACTGGCCCTTTAAAGCACCCCCCCCCAGCCTAGCTCCAGCAGCGGGGCTGGGGGGGCGCTTTAAAAGGCCGGCGGCTCCTGCTGCTGCGGGGAGCTGCTGGCCCTTTAAAGCACGCCCCCCCAGCCCCGCTGTCAGAGCTGGGCTGGGGGGAGCGCTTTAAAGGGCCCGGGGGCTCCTCAGCGGCTGGAGCCCCGGGCCCTTTAAAGCGCCGCAGGATGAGTACAGGGGGAGCGGGGAGGTGCCTTTTTATACCGCCGCCGCTCCCCCCGTGCTCTAAACCTGGCTATGCCACTGACTGGAGGATGTCATGGATTACACCCTCAGCAAGTTTGCAGATGACACTAAGCTGGGGGGAGAGGTAAAAATGTTGGAGGGTAGGATAGGATACAGAGGGACCTAGACAAATTAGAGGATTGGGCCAAAAGAAATCTGATGAGGTTCAACAAGGACAAGTGCAGAGTCCTGCACGTAGGGCGGAAGAATCCCATACACTGCTACAGACTAGGGACCGAATGGGGAGGCAGCAGTTCTGCAGAAAAGGACCTAGGGGTTACAGTGGACAAGAATATGAGTCAACAGTGTACCCCTGTTGCCAAGAAGGCTAATGGCATTTTGGGCTGTATAAGTAGGGGCATTGCCAGCAGTTAGAGGGACGTGATCATTCCCCTTTATTCGGCATTGGTGAGGCCTCATCTGGAGTAGTGTCCAGTTTTGAGCCCCACACTACAAGAAAAATTGTAAGGAATCCAGTGGAGGGCAACAAAAATGATTAGGGGGCTGGAGCACATGATTTATGAGCAGAGACTGAGGGAACTGGGATTATTTAGTCTGCAGAAGAGAAGAATGAGGGGGGATTTGATTGCTGCTTTCAACTACCTGAAAGAGGGTTCCAAAGAGGATCGATCTAAACTGTTCTCAGTGGTACCAGATGACAGAACAAGGAGTAATGGTCTCAAGTTGCAGTGGGGGAGGGTTAGGTTAGATATTAGGGAAAACGTTTTCACTAGTAAGGTGGTGAAGCACTGGAATGGGTTACCTAGGGAGGTGGTGGAATCTCCTTCCTTAGAGGTTTTTAAGGTCAGGCTTGACAAAGCCTTGGGTGGGACGATTTAGTTGGGGATTGGTCCTGCTTTGGGCAGGGGGTTGGACTTGATGACCTCCTGAGGTCCCTTCCAACCCTGATATTCTATGATTTCCCCCCACCCCATCTGCGACTGGAAACACCTCCCATCCTTTCCTTCCTGCACAGTGGTGCTGAAAGGATGCTGCTGGTCACATTCTGGTGTGAACCCTGGCAGAAATCTGGGGAGGAAAGGCATGTGAACCTGCATCCCCTGTCCCCCAATCCATGTGTTATCTTTAATAGAATATATGGAGATATGCCTATCTCATAGAGCTGGAAGGACCTTGGAAGGTCATCAAGTCCAGTCCCCTGCCTTCACTAGCAAGACTAAGTACTGTCCCTGACAGATTTTTGCCCCAGATTCCTAAATGGCTCCCTCAAGGATTGAACTCACAACCCTGGGTTTAGTAGGCCAATGCTCAAATCACTGAGCTATCCCTCCCCACTTGGTAGTGTTGCCTTGGGAAGAGTTAGTGTTGCCTTGGGAAGACATGGCGCCAAGTAGCAGGAGAGGCAGGTCCATCCGGGGGCCCATCTAGGCATAGAGGGTGGAGAGTGCTAGGCAGGGACTGTCAGGTCAGTCGTCATCTCCCTCCCCCTTTGTATGAGAGAGGTGTACGGGAGTGTGTGTATGTCACTTCTCCCCGTGGGGGGGGGGGGGTGAGGTAGGTGTGTGTGTGTCACCCCTTCCCGTGTGAACCCTAAAGCCTTAAAGATAAGAAGGTAAATAAAAATAATCCAACTACGCAGTATTTCTTTTGAACAGGGGCTCAGTGAATTTGATGTTAATTTGAATGTTTGTACTGCATAGTTCTGACTGATTGCCATTGAACTCACTTGAATATATGTAATTTTACCAGGTGTCCCGTATTCAGCATAGGGAAATATGGTCACCCTAGTTCTACTGTATATCAGTAAAACATTGTGTTAAACTTATACCTATATATATTCTGACTAGAGAAACTAACATTCAGTGTTTCATTTTAATTGCGAAAAAACCATGGATTTTTATGTTTTTTTTATTGGAGAACTTTCTTTTTATTTTAATCAGGGAAAACTAGGATCCCTGCTTATGAGTGGTCACTCCGGCATCAAGAGCCCTTTTTGAAGGCTATACTAATGTAAGATCTGCAGAACAGTGTCAGGTCAAGTCCTCTTGAATAATCTCTTACAGGGCTACGATAGGGTTATTTTTATAATATGCAGAATACATGAACACAACAAACTAAAGCAAAGAGGAAAAAAAAGCAGCAGAGACAAACTACAGAAGCATGATGCTGAGAACCATTGAACACTGTCAACTTTCCCTATACATGACAGTGACAGAAACCCCTGTGCTAACCATATCTGTGCTGATCTGCTGTGAAAATTTACTGTTCAATAGCTTTCAGAGTTTCTCATTTCTTACCTAGGGCGAGGTAATTTAGTGGCTGACCATTGGGCTTCATTACAGAGCATGGGGGGCTACCGAGTGGTTCAAGGACATTTAAAAGATATTTTTACGCTATTTCTAAATTATACCTGTGCCTTTTATCTAGAAAGGAAATTGTCAGTTTATACTAATGTCTGTGAGAACCCGGGTAGGTCATGAATTTTGTGAATTAGCGATGAAGTGAACAAATGGCATTTTTCAAAAACAAAAACAAGATACTGAATCAAAATGACAAGTGTAACTTCAGCTTTAATTACATGACAGCACTTAATTTAATAGAGATAAATGTACAGAATCATCTGACCAGATCCCGGCCTACCGTCCAGCCCCTGTATACTGCCAGAGTCACACAGAAAGATGAAAAGGTGAGGTAATGGGCAGCTGGAGATTCCTTCAGCATGAGGGAATCCTGAGCAGACATTGAGGCAGCGTAACTGGTTCTATGTTATCCATTCCTACTCCCAGATTAAGGAGGTGTAGGAGGTGGCATGGCTGGAGCACTCTGTACTCGGTCAATCCATGGCTGCTGTAACAGTCTCTTGGGAGACATTTAAAGCCATTGTAATTTACAGCAGCCCCAAGACTGAGGGTTTGGGGACCACAAAAGTGATGTAAAATCACCGTTGCATCCCCCCACTTCTTAGTTCCTTCATTCAATGGAACTTAGCTGGGTCTGAGGGCTGGGGGCCAGAAGTCTAGAGATGGGAAAGATGTAGAAGGTCACCTAGTTCACCTCCCTGTGGTTGCAGGATTGTGTAATTTGGTACATTTTCTAGTGTTTTGTCTAGTTTGGTTGTGAAAGTGGTATCGATGACACCTCCACTACTTTCCTCTGGCGTTTTCCCTAGTTTACTCCTGGGGGAATTCTGGGCCAAAAAATTAAAAATTCAGCACCAACAAATTAAAATTTCTACGCACAATATTATAAAATTCTGCAAAATTCTGCATATTTTATTTGTCACAATAACACCATATAATCATGCCAGTTTCAATTATTTTGGTAATTTCTTTCAAAATACCTATCAGCAGCTATGTCTGTAACAGAACAGATACAAACATTTCTCCAGGAGCAGAGAGTTAAGGAAACCGCTATGACAACCCAGTTCCTGTTTCTCTGCTCCTTCCCCTCCAGAGCCCAGCCAGGGGGCTGGACACCCACACCTCCTCCCCCAGAACCCAGCTGTGGGGTGCCCCCCCAGCTCAGACACTGGCATCTACCCCCTAACCTCCCCACCCTCAGCTGCAGGCCCCCCCTTCCCAGACACTCACACCCCCTCCCCCCCAGACCCCAGCTGCGGGGCTCCCCTCAGCCCAGACACTTGCACCCCCCCCAGATCCCAGCTGCAGCCTCCCCAAGCCCAGACACTTGCACCCCCCCAGACTCCAGTTGCAGCCCCCCCAGCCCAGACACTCGCACCTCCTCCCCCTCCAGGACCCTAAGGATCCAGAGGGATAAATAGCCTAATGCTGGGTTCCAGGCTTGTGTGGAGATTCCTGCATGCCACCTTCTTCCTTCGGGGTAACCTGAGAACTTCAGCTGCTGGGAAACCTCCAGCTCCCTCCCCTTCCCACCCTGGCAGTGCCTTCTACTTGCGAGCTGTGCTCTGTCAGATCCAGCAGCCCCTAGTGACAGCCAGCAGCTCTGCTGCCAAGTTGTGTGGAGGAAAAGGAAATTCTGCACAAAAAACATTTCTGCGCAAATTCTGCATGCACAGTGGCACAGAATTCCCCCAGGAGTACTAGTTTAATACTGATAGCAAAGCTATGTATGCGCTTTGTAAAAGAATGGAGTCTTGGTAACATGGGACTTCACTACAGCATTCTGCTGCTAGGTCTTTGCTGAGATGGGCAAGTGCCATTTTTGTAGGATGAGAATTATTGGAATTTTATATTAGCAAAATTGGTGTACATTTTTCGGTTCCTTGTATTTCTATTCTGAATATTGAAAATGGGAAGCAGTTTTCATTTATGATGATGATCTAATTATAAGGACATTGGAACATGTCAGATTCTAAGATTCTGAATAGACATGCAAAGCTGTTTTGCTGACTCACCTTGAAAGTCATATCAGGTGTGTTTTATATCTAACCCAGGAGTATAAAAGTGTTGGTGTCTCTAAGGCAGAGCACAATAGCAGTATACAAAACAGCCAGGCAGGACACAACCAGAGAAACCACTAAACTCAGTTTGAATTTATGTTAGTTATGAATATGACAGGAAACACCAGGAAGGGGATAAGATTGGATCATAACCTTTGTGTGTGTGAATAAAGAACAAGGAGGGAAGTCCATCTGTTTATAAATATATGTAAAAGTGTAAAAGGAAAAATTATCCTAGGATTCAAAGTACTATATAAGGATCACCTTCAATCAGGAAATGCCCCATTATGCAACACGATAATTATGTAGCTTGTCTAGCGGGTGTGATGATGAAGAGAAGAACTGTGGTGACATGGCTTGTGTGGTGGTTGGGAAGTTGTCTGTGTTTATGAGAAGAACAATGCAAAGATGTGGATGGTGTGGTGAGGAAGAGTATAATGGTAATTGTGATAGAGAGGAGGCTGTAATTCTGGTAAGAGTGGGATAACTGGGAGGATGTGTGAGATGGTGGGATGATTGGGGGTGGCTATGGTGGTTGTGAAAGAGGTGGGATGTTGGGGAGTGGGGACTGTGATGATAATTCAGGGTCCGTAGTTCATGTCTGAGCTGGTAATTTTATGAGTTTAAATAAACCAGTGATCTTATTTAAAGGGCATGGATCACTCAATAAAGTGCCCTGTTCTGGTCATTCCCTCTGAAGCATCTGGCACCGCTGCTGTTAGAAGACTGGATACTGGACTAGATGGACCATTGGTATGACCCAGTAGGGCCCTTCTTATGATCTAACCTTAGTAAGAAAAGGTATGCTAGTCACCAGGAAAAATAATGAGCATTGTAAAAACTGTACAAATTAACCTGGAACCTTTTGTATAGTTTGTGTTTCTATCTCCCTATCTTTCTTTTTATGATAGTTTTGCATTTAAATTGCAAGGTTTGGGCTATTTAATTTGAAAAAATAGTCCCAACTTGAGATGTGGTGAAGTAACCCCATGTCAACAGATACACAATGCATCTTCATTTTTGCTTTCAGGGTAAAAGCTATATCTCTAAGATCTGCCAGCCACATGCTACCAGAAAACACCATGCTGCATTTGTGCAGCAAAGTAATTAGCTTCTGTAGTAATTAACTGTTGAGGATAAAAGAACCTCAAACAGGTTCCAATAAATCATCAAGCTGAAAACTCCATTTGAATCCAGGCCTTCTTATGTGAAATGGAAACCCAGACTTTTGTAAAAAAATAAAAAAAAAAAAAAAATCAGCGGGGCATCTCCCACACATCACCCTGCTACTTACGCTGTTGTTTAGTTGCTTTTTGTTCTTGTTATTATTTCTTATTTGTATTACTGTAGCACTTAGGACTTCTAGTCATGGACCAGTACCCCACTGTGCTAGATGCTGTGCAGACATAGAACAGAAAGGTGGTCCCTGCCCCAGAGAGCTTAAAATCTAGAGTATAAGACAGTACCCGAGAGATGGACACAGACAGATGTGGGAGTACAAGGCAACAATGAGACACTATTGGTCAGCATGATACAGTGGTCTCAGCACATCCACAACCAAACTGTTAGTGATGAGGACTTCACTGGGAGTTAGACTGTGCCCTGAGGGTATGTCTACACTATCATGTAAGCCCAGGGTTAGTAGAATTTGAGTTAGCAGACCCGGGTTTGTTAACCTATGACTTGAATGCCTACACTCATTTGTAACCCCACGTTAGGAATTGTTGGCCCCTGGATCCGAACATGGGGCTCAAGAGTCTCCACTGCATTATGCAGGCCTGAGTCCAACCATCCAGTCCCAGAATTCTCAGGGTATGTCTACAGTGCAATAAAACACCCACAGCTGCTCCATGACAGCTGGCTCAGGCAGTGAGGCTACGAAATTGCTGTGTAGACATTTGGATGCAGGCTGGAGCACAGACTCAGGGACCCCATGAGAGGGGAGGATCCCAGACTCCAGCCCAAGCCTGAACATCTACACTGCAACTTTATAGCCACGCAGCCTGAGCCCCATGAGCCTGAGTCAGCTGACACAGACAGAGGCCTGCTGCAGGTGTTTTAATGCAGTGTAGACACATCCCTAGTGCTATCCCAAAATGTGGCCAGTCTAGCCTTTTGTTCATGGTGCAGTGTGCGAAAACTTGACTGTGCACCAAACTTGACTGTCTAGAGGACAAAGAAAGTTGGCCTGTGGAATTGTGGGATACTTTTGATGGATTCCCAGAGCACAACTCCAGTGGGGCTGTGTTTACACTGCAAAGCAATAGGTCTTGAACCTTGGGTCCTGGCTTCTGGCTTGACTCAGGCTTGGACCCTCATCCCCTGGGTCCAAGCCCTGGATTAGTGCAATTTGTGTGTAGATGGAAGCGTGGTTAGGCTTGGGCCTGAGTTTGAACCTGGGCTTACACTGCAGTGTAGACATAGCATATAGTATATAAAACTCGCCAAGCAATCCATTACTAGAGAAAGATGCTGGTTCAGTCTCCATTGTCCATTTAATCTTTACTTAAACAGGTTGAAAAACAATTTTTTCCTATGAAAAAGTTATTTGAGAATAACCTCCTCCCCCATCAGAATGGAAGCCAGTGGGGAGCTCCCTCCTTTCTCTCCTGGTTGCTTGGATAGTCTCCGAAGGGAAGAGGTATCGCTTCTCTAGTAACTATTTGCAATGTAAGTGGAGCAGCACCTCTGTCTCCTTGTGCCTTGTTTAGAATTTGCCACCTTATTAAAAAAAACAAAAAACCAAGAAATGTTTTACGGCAAAAGCCAGGTTACAGTGAAGTGGCAAGAATGGAATTATAAGACTACAGAGCTGCATCTAGTCCTTGCCTCATCATAAACCAAAGTTATATAACAATAAAGACAGCATAGTGTGCATATTCTCAACAAAGGGAATGAAAGTGCTTGAAAAATGGAATCGGAATAACCATAGCTATGTTTTGATCTTGTTCACCTTAAGTGGAAGACAATACAGAGACAGAAAACGTGCTAAATATGGGCTGAATGCTCTTGTTTATCTTTAAGGTGTCTCCTACTTTTCCTAGAGAAGTAGTGGCCGTCCAATTTATTTTTTCTTGATACTTCTACAATACCTTAAACTGCATCATTTCACACACGCTCTTTGAAAGGAAATGTTTTCCTCCTCTCCTTGTCAAATGGTTTATTAGAGAAGGTGGGGCCGAGTGTTACAAAAAATTGAAGTCGGTAGAGTTTTAGCTGACTAAGGAGTATACAGAATGGCTCTACTCCTGCAGTGGGATCTGTGCAGCAGACCCTGCACATCAAAAGTCGGGGGGCTGCATACTGGCTTAGGAGTCCACCCATGTGGATCCCAGTGCTGGGTTGGGGCCAAAGGGCCTGAGCCAAAGTCTATGAATGTCAGTGGGAGCGTTTTCACTGACTTCCATTGGTTAAGGATCATGTTTTGCAAGGAATTCAGAAGATTAGAATCAGTTGCACATGTATTGGATTTCCAAAAGGAAAATACAGACTTGGGTGTGTATATCTATTTATGCTAGAGTATGGGAATCTGAACATACAGCTATTCATTTTAATGGAAATTACACATGTAAATCCTAGCATATCAGGGTGAGAATTTTACCCTTTGTCATTTTTTATCTGGGGGATGTGGGGGAGTGATACTTTGCTAGAATATTTATGGGAACCAGAGAAAAACTGGCTTTGCCAAGAAGATAGTGTAAACCTGGGAGGTATGTCACTGAGTCACACTGTGCCAGATTTTGAAATTGTTTCTGTCTTCTTCTGAAAGACCATAATCATAGGTGCCGACTCCGTGGGTGCTCCGGGGCAGGAGCACCCATGGGTAAAAATTGGTGGGTGCAGAGCACACACAGGCAGCTCCCCGCCGGCGCCCCCCCCCCCCGCCCAGCTCGCCTCTGCCTCCTCCTCCCGAGGCACCGCCGCTCCGCTTTCCCTGCTCCCTCCCAGGCTTGCCGCGTGCCAAACAGCTGTAAGCTGTAAGCAGTAAGCCTGGGAGGGAGGAAAAGTGGAGCAGCGGTGCCTCGGGAGGCGGAGCGGAGGTGAGCTGGGCCGGTGGGGAGCTGCCGGTGGGTGCTCTGCTTCTCCCCCCTCCCTCCCAGGCTTGCAAGCCTGGGCGGGGGAGGGGAAATGTAGCACGCCTGGGGGGAGGAGGCGGGGGCGGGGATTTGGGGAAGGGGTGGAATGGGGGTGGGGCCGGGGGTGGAGTTGGGGGGGGGGTCGGGGGCGCAAGCCCCCACCCACTATGAGCATAATACTCAGTTCTGAATATCCTAAAGCTCTGACAACTAGTTCAGGAAAAGTTTGATGTCCTCAGCTGAATATCTACTAGACATTTCTGCGTGATAGGCAGTTGATATACTTTCAGAATATTGCTTAGCTTATGCAATTGAAAGAACAAATGCTCTTCTTGTTTACCTATCTTAGGAGATCTCTCTAATTTTGGGTGAAATTATCCAGGGAAATTGAAAAGTAAAACAAGATGTGCAGGAGTTTTTGTTATCAGCTCTGTTGGACTGATTCCTGCCTCTGGTGTTCCCAATTTACCTAATTTAATCTTTAAACATGCAATCTCTCTTCCTCCCTGTGACAGTGTCCCCATAAAACTTTATGGGGAGATGCTAATAAATGTATATGTGTAGCTGGAATATGTTTTATGCTACATGTGGCATGTAACATATCTCTGTGAAAGTTATGACCTACTGAATTTATTCCTCCTGTTTTTATGCATGTATCATTGTTGTAGTTGAAGTTATGAATATTGGTTGTATTTCTTGAGAAAGGAATGTGCAGGTTAAGTGCCCAATCAAGAAGCACTTAACAGACAATAGAACTTGCAGACACCAATCCACATCTGAGCTTTGCCAGGAATGTGGCTAGTCTGAGAAGGAACTGAGTTGTGCATGGACAGGTGACTTGTCCATGTGACCCCAACTCCATTTGGTAACTGGATGCTACACAGGGAGAGGGAGGGGTGTCCACCCAGAGGAGAAAATCTATTTAAACCCCTAGGAAACCCCTCCATTTTGTCTTCAGCTGGCGAAAGAGAGAGACTCTCCACCCCCCAAGGACACCTGAAAGAGACTGAACAAAGGACAAAGACATTAGGGGGGTGAGTGATTGCTGGACCCAGGCTAGAAGGAAGATAGCCTTTTTACTGGACCTAGTGACGTTTTTAGCTGTACACAGGGCAATTAGACATAGAACTGCGTGTTCTATTTTATTTTATTTTGTAATTCACTTTGTTCTGTCTGTCACTACTTGGAATCACTTAAATCCTACTTTCTGTACTTATTAAAATCACTTTTTACTCATTACGTTTTCTGGTGTACAAGTTGGTACCCGGGGGTGGGGGGGGGGCAAACAGCTGTGCATATCTTTCTATCTTTGAAATAGAAGGCGAACTCTTTATGAGTTTGCCCTGTATAAGCTTTATACAGGGTAAAACGGATTTATTAAGGGTGTGAACCTCTTTGGGAGTTGGGCACCTGGGTGTCAAAGGCAAGAGCGCTTCCAGGAGCCTTACAGTTGTTAGTGGACTTGGTTCGGACCTGGGTCTGTGTTTGTAGCAGATCAGTGAAATCTGGCTCAAAACAGACAGGATTCGGGAGTCCCAAGCTGGAAAAGGCCTGGAAGCAGGGGCAGAAGTAGCCTTGGCACACCAGGTGGCAGCACCAAGCAGGTCTCTGTGATCCCAACCCGTCACACTCCCCCACCTTTAAATATAAGTAACAAATGTGACTTTTTCCTGACTCTTTTAAACTTCTGCCTTTGGTTTGGCATTGGAAACTCCTTGGGATGAATGAAAAGGGAAAGGAAAAGTCCAAGTACCATCAACTGGGAAGTGAAGGATAATTTTACACCATTTATAAGCACAAAGTTAGTCTCTTTTAATCACCACAAAATATGAAAGTGCAAAGCATTATGGATAAAAATACTCAACTCACCATTTAAAACAGGCTGATGCCTGTCTGTGCTATGCCCATTTTAGGACAGCGCTATTGGCTTCTTGTATTAATAAGCATTACAAATTCCTTCCTGAGTTTATAGTGACATCCCACTTTTAACTATGATGACCATTAGTACAGTATGCATAGAACCATGAAAAATTACAATATTAAATATTTGGAAAATAAGCTTTTATTCATCTTATTTGCCATAGCACAGTGTGATGTGATTAATAATTATTTTTAACTGGCTGCTAAGAAGGTGCCACATCAGTTTTGTCATGTGAATTAATTGTTACGGTAATGATATAATGTCAATTATTCCTTGCAAGGCTGCTTTAGATCAATTCTATAATTAATCTGCCTGTTATTTATTTTTCTATAATTATGACTATATTGGCGTTAGCCTATAGTTAGTACTTGTTTAATATTTCTGATCTGCTGGTATAGATTTTTTTGAACAAAATATTTTTCCAGTCATCTTTACAATTTTGTTAATGAGAATGGGATCATTTTACTCAAATAATAACTAAATATTTATTTGTATTTTTACACTATATTGTTCACAATTTGTTTTGCTTTGTTTTTGTTTTTCAAAAATAAGTGCATCAATAACAAGTTATTCTTTGATTGCATGAAATTGATTTGGGTTGATGGTATTTGCTAAGTCTGTATAACTGTGCATATTCTCTTTAGGCCTTGGCTACACTTGCAGATGTACAGTGCTGTGAGTTAAACCCGTCTTCGTACAGCTGAGTAGGGAAAGCGCTGCAGCCTGTCCACACTGGCAGCCGCCAGCACAGTAACGAGCACTAACGTGGCTACATTTGCGGCACTTGCAGCGGTTTTGGGAGAGGTGCATTATGGGCAGGTATCCCACAGAACACCTCTTTCAATTCTGGCGCCGTGGGTTGTGGGAAGGGGGCGTGGGGTATGGTGCATTCTGGGTCCTGTCCCAACGCTCCGTGATGCATCGCTTCGCATCCCAGCAATCCCTGTGTTTCCGGCCACAATTTGCGCCATCTTTCAACGGTTTCTTTGTAGCGCGATCTGTGCTCCGTTTCGGTCAGCGGGAAAATGGATCCCGACCTGGTGAGCAAAATACTGACGAGTCTCGCCAGCACGTCACGTTTGGCAGTCGAGCTGTTCCTTAAGATCCACAGTGACAGCGAGGAGTCCGACGATGACGATGAAATTGTTACGCAAAACGCGTATGACACGAACTTGCTTGTGGCATTCATGGACATGCTATGCACCGTGGAACGCCGCTTTTGGGGCTCGGGAAACCAGCACAGAGTGGTGGGATCACATTGTCATGCAAGTCTTGGATGACGAGCAGTGGGTGCAGAACTTTCGGATGAGAAAAGCTACTTTCATGGGACTGTGTGAGGAGCTCGCCCCCGCCCTGCGGCGCAAGGACACGAGATTGAGAGCTGCCCTGACGGTGGAGAAGCGGGTGGCTATTGCAATCTGGAAGCTCGCAACTCCGGACTGCTATCGATCAGTAGCGAACCAGTTTGGAGTGGGAAAGTCGACCGTTGGAATCGTGCTGATGCAAGTTTGCAAGGCCATTAATCGCATCCTGCTCAGAAGAACCGTGACTCCGGGTAACGTGCAGGACATTGTGGCTGGCTTTGAACAAATGGGTTTCCCTAACTGCGGAGGGGCGATAGATGGGACGCATATTCCTATTCTGGCACCACCCCACCTAGCATCCGAGTACATTAATCGGAAGGGGTATTTCTCCATGGTTCTCCAGGCGCTTGTGGATCACTGTGGGCGTTTCATTGACATCAACGCAGGCTGGCCCGGAAAGGTGCATGACGCACGCATCTTTCGGAACACTACCCTGTTCCGGAAGATGCAGTCCGGGACTTTTTTCCCAGACCGGAAGATCACGGTAGGGGAAATTGAAATGCCCACTGTGATCCTTGGAGACCCCGCATACCCTTTAATGCCGTGGCTCATGAAACCCTACACCGGGAGCCTTGACACCAGCAAGGAACGGTTCAACTACAGGCTGAGCCGGTGCAGAATGACTGTGGAGTGTGCTTTTGGCCGTTTGAAGGGCCGCTGGCGATCTCTATATGGGAAGCTGGACTTGGCCGAACACAGCATCCCCGCGGTTATATCCGCGTGCTGTACCCTCCATAATATTTGTGAAGGGAAGGGTGAAATGTTCACTCAGGCGTGGACCTCAGAGGTTCAATACCTGGAGGCTGAATTTGCACAGCCAGAGAGCAGGGCTATTACAGGGGCCCAGCGTGGGGCTGCAAGGATCAGGGATGCCTTGAGGGAGAAATTTGAGGCTGACAACCACCACTAATGTGTGCTGCCCTGCACGACCCTGAAGTGAAGTGGTTCCAATGTTATCAGTTATCTGTCTTTGCTAAGCTGATTTGTGTTTGCTCAGCTCACTTGCGTTGCCTGTTTCTTTCCTGGGCTAAGGTATCTTTTTTCCTTATGCAATAATAAAGACTGTTTGCACATCCAAAGAATCTGTTTATTACAGAGAAAATACATGTATTAAAAAGAAACACAACTGCTTGTGAGACAGAAAGGGCAAGGGGGTGGTGGGTGGTGTGGGGAAGGGTTCAATCACAGGGTATGGTATGTCCTGCTTTCATACTCGGGCTTCCTGTCTGGAGTGCTGTGCAGTGAGTGCTGCACTTCAGAATGTCTATAATTTGGGATGGGAGTTGAGTGCAGTGGGTAAGGGTCATAGTTTCCAGGGCTGTCTGGTGAAGCTACAGGTGTTGGGGGCATCTGGTGTGGGCGATAAGAACCTGGATGTTGGGTGAAGTGGGCAGGTGGTGACATGGGGGCACAAGTGTTTTGGGACACTGGCTGCAGGGGGGGGCGGGTGCGGTACTGCTCTGCCTGCATGGCGACGAGCGCCTGGATAGAGTCCGCTTGGCGCGCCAAGATGCTAATCAGTTCCTTTGTGCTTTCCTGCCGGAGCTGCATGCTTTGCTACCGCTGCGCTGCGTTTTCCTGGCAGAGCCTGCTTTCACTCTCCCTCCACTCCCGAGCCTTTTGATTCTCTTTAAGAGACTGTTTCATAACTTCCTGCAGCATGTCTTCTTTCGTTCTTCTGGGCCTCTTCCTGAGCCTTTGGAGTCTCTCAGCCGGTGATAAGAAGGATGGCGGAGATCTCAAGGTTGCATCTGGAAGGCAAAATGCAACATTTAACAGAGGCATCATTGTTTTATGCCAGACAGAGCAATGATTCCCCCACACTCAAGGAGGGCATACACAGTCTCCAGAACAGCACAATTTTCCCGTCCCAAACAGAGCGCACAGAACCCATGGGAGCCCCAAAATGGTGAGTAAGCACAGGGTAAAGGGGGACTGATTATTTCACGGATGTACTGTCCGACGGGTTTCTGTGCCTTGGGGAGAGCCAACAGCTGCAGGGGGAACCTACACTGAACACTATCCCCACATTTTCCACAGGAGTTCATCCTGGAAGATATCTCGCTGCTGAGGGGAAGCAAGGGAGGGTCTTCTACTGCAATGCGGCTTCCGCCCTGGCCCATATGCAGCTTCCCTGTGTGCAGCAATGGTCCCCCCGCCCCTCGCGGCACAGTGGCGTGGACACGTTACCCTGAATGGGACAAGGACCATGGCGGCTCTCCCAATAAACCTGCGCAAGCGCATTGTCCACGTCCTGGCTGAGACTTTCGAAGAGATTACAGTGGCCGATTTCTCCGATGTGATAGACCACATCAATGCACTCTTCTGCATCTAGGCATGCATGCAGCCCAAACCCTCCTCGCCCAAGGACCCCACACCGAAAAAACTCCTTCCCGAAAATAAAAGCTGCTTACCGCGAACCTATTCTTCTCTTTCTCTCCCAGCGCGTACCGGCCGCTGCGACTGGCTCCCTTCCTCCTGGCTCGAGAAGAGCTCCTGGCTGCATGCACCCAGGGAGTCAGGGGTGTCTCCCGCAGCCACAGCACCCTCGCTTCTGTTTTCTTCAACCCCCTCCTCCTCCTCCTCCCCCTCCTCATCCCGCTCTCCCGTGTCCACGGTGGTGCTCGGAACAGTAGTGGGGTCACCCTCAAGTATTGCATCCAGCTCTTTGTAGAATCGGCAGGTTTTGGGGGGAGCACCCGAGCAGCTGTTTGCCTCGCGAGCTTTGCGGTACGCACTCCACAGCTCCTTTACTTTTATCCTGCACTGCATTGCGTCCCGGTCATGGCCCCTTTCAATCATGGCCCTTGATATCTGGTCGAAAGTATCGAAATTCCTCCAGCTGGATCGCAGCTGGGACTGGACAGCTTCCTCCCCCCAAACAGCGATGAGGTCCAGCAGCTCGCCATTGCTCCATACTGGGGCTCGTCTCGCACGTGGAGGCATGGTTACCTGGAAAGATGCGCTGAGAGCACTCCACGCCTGGCTGAGCAAACAGGAAGGGGATATTTAAAATTCCAAGGGAATTTAAAGGGTTGGACTGGCGGTTGGTCACCTGAGGCCAGGGCAGTAGATTTCTAATTGATGACCAGAGTGGCTAGAACAGGCGTTGTGGGATACTTCCGAATACTTCTGGAGGCCAATAACAGCGCATTGGGTGGCCACACTGTAGCCACAGCGCACCAGCAGCAGCGCAACAAACATTATTCCTCTCGGGGAGGTGGAGTACATGCAACACTGTACCTGAGGAGATGCAGCGCTGCACGTGCCTTGCGAGTGTAGCCAGTTAGTGAGTTACAGCGCTGCAGGCAGTTTTATTGCGCTGTAACTCGTGAGTGTAGCCAAGGCCTTAGATACATGGGACAACTATTGCCATAAAATAAATGCCATAACAATGGCTGTCTTTGAGCTGTTTCTCAGCAGCAGGAAAACACATAGTTCAGCTGTTAAAAAAAAGATTCAATATTTCCCCTCAGTTATCCCAGACTGAACGATTTGCTTGAAAATATCTTTGTTTAGAATTAGCTTTAACCAAAAGCACTTTAACATTCAGTAAAATTTAAATGATGGGCTTGATATGGATAGAGTAACATTCACCTAAGTATTTGGAGGTGTGGAAGGATTGGGAAAACCAATCCTATCTAATCCAGCAGCATGGTATTGATGTTTAAACATAATATTTTATACCCATAACAACTATTATTGCTCTTATATTGTGAATATTCAAGTATTACCCTGAGGTTTGGACCAGACTATAAGAAGTTAGGGTCTGACCTGATTCAAGCTCTGTAAAGCTAAGCAGTATCACCAACTCCAAGCATTCAAAAATCTTGAGTCAGGCCTCAAAAAATCATGGAATGATTTATAAAATATGTTTTGGTATTCCTTTATTTGTCTTCTGGTTTCTGAGCCTTTAGAGTGCCCTCAGTTCATGTTTTCAAGTTTTTCTCTGCAACCATAAGGATTAGAAATGTACTTCACAAATAATCACTTGAATCCAGGATCTGGTAATTGAAGACAAACACCAAATAGTGTAGGATTCGCAATAAAACTGTGAGAGCTGGCAATACTGATTACAGATGCTAGCTCTGCTGCAGACTGACCTATCTGAGGAATAAAAGAGCCTAGGGCAGGCATGGAGATTTCCTGTGTTTTTGCTACAACCTAATTGGAACCAAACCTGCATGCAAGCAAAGGAAAAAGCTGTTTATACCCTCACATTGATTAAGATTTGCAAGGGGACGGGGCTACTGTGATGTCCTGTCCCTTTAAATGTTTGAGCACCTTCCCCAGTGAAAAGCCTCAGTTTTGTGTTGGTTTCAGTTTTGCAGACAGAACAATAAAGGTTTCCCATGGCTGCTAGCTGTGTTTAAATGAGCTCCTCTGTGTCTGTGTCTCCCTCTCCTTCTCTGCTGGGCCCAAATATGACAGCTATGGTGGCTTTAAGCCATCGTTGTGAGGTCCTGAGTCTGGGATGCAACAGGAGCCGAAGACACCCCTGAAGTAATTTAGTCATCCCCCAAAGGCTGTGTATGTTAGAGTAGCCTGTTCTTACCAGCCTATGGGCAGACATGTTGCCTGCAATCTCCTCAGTTCTGTATGCTGCAGCCCCACCATTCACAGAATCCTCACACTCCCAGTCCTGCTCCCAGCATAGCCTCTATGCCAGAGCTTATGATCAGGTCCTCTAAGGATAGCCTGTAGCTGTCTTCCTTAGTTCTTGCACCAGGGAATTCTCCCCTCACTCAATCTGGGGCCTTTAGGGCTCCTTTATGGTGCTCTAGCGCTTTTCTCAGTTTTTATTTTCTTTAAAAGATGTCCCTGCCACGGTCTTTTACAAATGCTTCAGTCAAAGAGAGACCTTTACATGTGGAGTAGTCAAACAAAGATTGAGAAATCTTTTTTCATTCTACTCTCCTACTTCTGATGATTGCCTTTTTCTTGATACTTTGGAAGGTGATCTCTAACCATTTCATCTTTACAGAATTCACTCAGACAATTGTATAGTGCTTTATTGAATGAGTGTAGATGGAAAGATTCAGCTGGCAATTAATTTATGCCTTGAAGCATGAGAATTGAGTTCCTTGGGAACTTTTAAATTTTCATTGTTCATGTGGGAATCCTGCTAAACTGTGGGCCTATAACTGGGTTTTCCTTTTGTGTCAATAAGGTCTACTTTTCACTAACCTTTCCTAAACCTTTTCATCTAGTTACTATTATAATCACCACTTTTACAAGACTATGATACCTTTTGTACAAAGTATGCCCGGTGAGGTATCATTTGAAAACTCATAATCTGCTGAACGCTATCATACTGGTATAATATGAGTATCAACACTGTATGTGAAGTTATAAGATTCTGCTGTATAACATGCTCCAAGGTTAAGAAGCGCAGGCCAAAACCAGTTTTTCAGAGACAAAGACACACTGACACGCCGGCCAGGTGTTCAAGAGCTATCACCTGCTTAAGCAGCCATTCTCCAGCAACTGGAATGCGTGAATAAGAAATGTACATTCCATCACAGGGACGGGTCAGGTATCATGCCCTCAAGAGACTACATGTTGCCTGCGCCCCAGCCGGGGGTAATCCTCAAAGAGCGGGGGGTGGTATAAGAATGAAAGACAGTGGCCTCCAATTTACCTTTCTCCTCCTTCATCTCTGCTCATAACATCAATGACTCTCAAAGAAAACTGAACCGGGGGTGGGGGGAGGGAAGGAGTCCTGTACTGAAAGGAGACTCAGCCTGTGAAATTTACTGCAGCAGAGATTTATAACATGACTTCATAGATTTGCTTTGAGCTGTGTGACAGAGCACTGGGAGCCAACAACGGAGCCACAGCAAGCTGGTCACTTAAACATTAATTAATTCCTCACCCGGTCACAGGCTGAACCTGCTCACATTCAAGAGGCAATGATTTTCTCCCCTTAAACAATGGAAACACTTAAATCCCCACATGAGGTTTCACTTTAGAAAGACAGACACTTAACGAAATGGAATCCTAGCCTATCCTTTCTGTTCAGGATGACTAGTTTAGCAAAAACTTTGCAATGAGATTTAGGTCACTGCTTTCGTGGTGAATGTGCTGTTGCAATGTGATAATTCTATGAATGCCATATGGTCTAGTTATGAGAGAGACTGCATAACTATACTAGGGTTGGTGGAATTTTTATTATATACCTGTACTGATTTATTTCAATGTAGGACTGTTTATTTCAATGGAGGAAGAAGAAAATAGCTCCAAGAAAAGAACACCGCAGCACTAACTTAAAAGACAATGGGGAAAGCTATTAGCTTCAAGGACCTTACATATTGTCTCCAACAAATTGCAAGCTTTTTTTTTTTCTAATGCTGGGAACTAAGAGACCCCAGGCCTGATCTCAAGGAAGCGGGGGGTAAAGGTGGGGGTCAAAAAGACTGAGCAGCTTTTAGAGGACACACACTGCAAACCCAAGTGAGGGAACTAGATTTATGAGTTAAGGGAACAGATGATGCTACTCAGACCCTAAGGTTTTGGCGGGAGGGATGTCTATAGGAAGTGTAGACCTACCAAGATCTCCGTGTGGAAGACAAATAGACCTTCAGTAAGCTAGGAATGGGTACCATCTATTTGTTATTTTAAGATCTGTTTTCTTTGAAATGCTTTTGTTCTAAATAAATGAATGTTGCTTTCAGGAGGCTGTGTGGTACTGTATTAACCACTGGCATTACCACAGAGGGTAGAGAAATGCAGGTAGTAACCATGAGTCAGACCTCTGTTAATACAGAGGGGGTTAACTAGTAATATCATGTGCAGCTCCTTGACACCCCTGTAATGGGGTGGATTAAGGAGAGAATGTCTACTTTGGTTTGGGAATTAATTGTCTGTTTATCAGATAGACTTCAGCATTATTTGAATGTTTTTTAATATAATGTTTTAAATTAAATTATAAAAGGGGAAAATATGAAGCTAGAAGAGGTCAACATGTCACTCCATTCATGTTGGCAGTTATTCCAGCACCAATCCAATATGAATAATGACAATACTTAGCTCTTATATAGGACTTTTCACCAGTAGATCCCAAAGCACTTTACTAAGGAGGGTAAGTATCATTATTCAGATTTTACAGATTGGGAAATTGAGGTCCAGAGAAGTGAAGTGACTTGTGAGGTCACACCCCAGCTCAGTGGCAGAGTCCAGAATAGAACTCCAATGTTCTGATGCTTAGTCCAGTGCCCTGGACTAGACCACGATTCTGGAGTTTGCCTGAACATGGTTTTGATGTCACCGGGACGTACATTTGCAAAGAAAGGTGCAAGCTATAGGCAACCCAGTCAAAAAAGAGTACAAGTTGTAGCAAAGAAGATACTACTCCATGATCACATAATGGAAATGGGAAAGGTGAGGGGTGTCATTTGTCTCCAAAGACTTGCCTTTTTCTGTTTGTTGTTTTTCTGTTCTAGGTGGAAAAAGCACCACCTTCCAAAAAGGATGTGCTCAGAGGCAAATGTTTCCTTTTAAAAACGCTGAAAAAAAAATGGAGCAAAGAGTGATCAATTAAGGCTGCATAAGGAATACTCTCTAGCCCTGTTCAAAAATGGTCAGAAGAGTTTTCTTTTCAGACTGGGTGAAGTGTGTCTCTTGTGCTCTTGTCTGTCTCAGAAATGACTGAACTGTTTGAGCTCAAAGTGTAAAATATATTGGCCTTGAGGCAGAGAACAAACTGAACATTTCAGCTGTGTGAAGTTATGAGCATTGGGGGGTGGGGAGAATCATATTGCAACCTTAAGAACAGCAGCCAGTTGCTGCTACTCCTGCTATAAGGCTAGATCTTGATTTTAGGCACAGCCCAGAGAAGGGGGAGGTATGTAAGGGTTTGTCTTCACTACCTGCCGGATCGGCGGGTAGCAATCGATCTATCGGGGATCGATTTTTCGCATCTCGTTTAAACGCGATTAATCGATCCCCGAAAGCGCTCCCCGTCGGCTCCGGAAATCCACCTCATCGAAAGGCGGAAGCGGAGTCAACGGGGGAGCGGCAGCGATCGACTCGCCGCCGTCCTCACGGCCAGGTAAGTCGATTACGATACGCCGACTTCAGCTATGTTATTCACGTAGCTGAAGCTGCGTATCGTAGATCGACCCCCACCCCCCTAGTGTAGCCCTAGGCTAAGTTGTAGCACTCTAGCAGAAGCCCCAAGGGGTACTGACTCAGAAACAAGTCTCTGAGTCACATTTCCTCCCCTGTATCAGAAAATGCCTTACCAGTGGTAAATTACAAACACTGAACCTGCACTGGCCAGCAAGTGGAGAGGGGGAATGAAGTGTTCACCCGGTCCCTGCCCTTTCCTATTTCAATAAGCAGCTGAGCAGCTCTCCTTATGTCTTATGTGCCCCCAGCCTGGGATGGAGGGAAAGGTTCTTACTTCGTGCATGGGCATGTTGTCCTAATTGCCCAGTATCTTTTTTGCTATAACTTGTACTCTTAATTACCCATAATTAACAGTGAAAATTGAAAAATTACAGGAGAGCTCAAGGTTTGTCCCATTAACAAAAGTAATCAAATGTGAACCGTTGGTCTTTTGCATACAGCTCTTACATACTGCCACGCTGCCAACACTCAAATCTTGTATGTAATTTTAACACATTTTAATGCATTTTTTCTCTATAAAACCAAAGAATTTTCCATTTATATAGTTTTATATATATTAATTTTCCATCTAAAGTATATATATTGATCTGGGGGAGTGGCTGATCCTTTGGGATTAGAAGGACCTTATGTAGGATGAATCTGGTTTTCAGTGACCTTTCATAATAAAGACCAGTTGTCTAGGTGGTGATAGGGGCTGGACTGCCTAAGGTGACTGCGTTTTGGCTCCTTGTTAACCAGTGTGGTGATACAGGAGCTCTCTTTTGTTACTGGCTTGGTGAACTCTAATGTTAGCATAACCACCAGTTTTGGTGCGTATCTGCCCTGCTTTTTATCAGTCTGTCCTGAATTTGGTATCTCAGCTGTGACCCACACCAGGCACGGTCACACATACCTAAAAGGTCTAATTCTGATGGAAATTTGGTGGAAGCAAGTTTGCCTCCACCTAAAATACCTTACTTCACATCTTATCCCACTGCGTGGTTCTCACACCTCCTTTTGAAGCCTCTGGTACTGAGCACTGTCATTCTGGACTAAATGGACCATGGCTCTGATCCAGCATGGCAATTCCTGTATTCCAATCCTAAATCCTACATGTGTCCACTCCCACCTCACCCCAGCCCACCCGTACTGGCCAACACAGTAGAACCCTGTGACCGCACGAGGGAACCTGTGGTATGGATGAGTAATTACCCAACATTCCCTTTAAACACCATTCAAACAAACATAGCCATAGAAGAAAGGGTCCTAGCCAGCTGTGCTAAATCCATTGTGAGTCTTGGGGCAGAAATTTTTTTTTGGCATTTATCACCACTCCATAAATCTTGAAGGAAGTGTCATTCCAACAATTAGGACAACTTGGGCAACTAATAATAGTGGGCAGTCCAAGAAATTAAAATGACCACAAAATGAAGAGGAGCTTTTATATTTGGGTAAAGTTTTCAAAAGCGACTGACTGACTTAGGAGACTAGGTCCCATTCTCAAAAGTGATTTAGGCACTTAAGCTCCTAAATCCCATAGACTTATAAACATTGTATTTTTGGTCTGGCAGAGATAATGTCAAAGACATGCAATGGTTAGGATGGGAATGATGTAATTAAATAAATGGTATGCTAGAATATATTAAACAACATTAGGATATAACACAATTATAACAGGTCCAATTGTAACCTGATAATAACAATGAATCCTAATGGTCTAGAGCAGTTTAAACACAGATAGCCTATGTGCCCCTCTGGAGGAAACACACGCTTCAGCAAAAGTACTTTTAAATTCAAACTCTTAAGGGATTATGAGGTCTGGTTCAATGTCTTGCTGGTCTGGTGGTTGTTTTCCTCCGGTTGGATCACTCATTCTCTTCCATCTGGATTTCTGCCCTCTTATTTGTCCTTCAGAAGTTGGATAACTGGTTTCCCCATTTTCTCTGGTAAATGGAAATCTGAGCTATTGCTCTGTCAACTGTATGTCTGTCATCTACAGGCCATGGGGATTTTTCTGGCTGCATTTGTTGTTCCCTCCTTGAATCTACTTAACAGGAACCCCAATCACTAACTCTGCTCTGTAGATATCTGTGGCCCATATCCACCTACACCATTGGCAGCACATGACTCCCACATTTGGGAAGGCAGGGCGTGAGTACTGGAAGCACCCTAGAAGTGTGTGTGTGGGGCCCACCGGTGCCCAGATATGGCCCTGCCACGTGCTCCACCCCTGCTCTGCCTCCTCCCCCAAGACCCTGCCCACCGTACATGCCTCTTCACCTCCTCCCCAAGGCCAGACTACTTTATGCTGTGATCTCTTCTCTCACTAGATAAGCAGGGTTAGTCTGGGTCAGTACATGGATAACCAAGGAACACCCTGGGAGTCCCTCACTGGCGATTCACTAGGTGGCAGGCGTCCTCTGGGCCTGCAGTGAATTTACATCTCAGCCTGGTATTGAAGGCACTGCTGGTGGTGCAGTATTTCAAATATAGGTCCTTTTTGCAACAGTAAAATGGTTAATGTCCATGTCCTAGGTACATTCTAATGTAGACTACCTACATTCCAGTTACCGAAATTCCCCCCCTCTGAGCCACATTTTCACATGGTATTTTTGCTTAATGCCATAAGTTACTGTGCAGTTGGGGTACTGCACCCCAGATGTGGCTGCATTTCAGTGATGGATGAACTGAGTATAATTTCTAAAGTACTCTAGGATCCTTTTGGATCAAAAGTACTGTTTAAACATGAGATTATATGATTATCAGAGCTCTTTGAAAATTTCCTGATGGAACATTTTCCATCAGCCAATGCCGATTAGTCAAAATAAAACATGTTGTGGGAATGTGTGGATTTTGATGAAAGTACATTGAAAAAGTGGAAATGAAGCATTTTGATAAGGTCAAAACATTCTGCTTGAACCATATCAGAATGGAACACTTTGATATTTTTTGTTTCAAAATTCTTTGTTTTGAATTTTATTTTATTTTATATTTTTAATTGAATGTAATTTTATATTTTTAATTAATTTATTTTATGTTTTATAAAATACTGCACAATAAAATATATGTAGTGCCCACTATCCACCTGGTTACGTCCTTTAGAGCCAATCTCCATATGGGTTTTGATGGACAGGCCTGGGTTCTTCTGGATCTTGCCATCCACTCATCAAGGTGTACCTTATTTTTCTTCCCATATACATTTATTTGGCGGTGCCTCCACACACCCCATCCCCTTGATCTTTCCTGGCAAAGTCACCAGGGCAGCTTGGGAGGAAAATTCTAATCACAGGGTAACCCCCACTTACTTGCCAGTTGGAGACTTCCAAGAAATAACACAAAAACATACAATATATTAAACAGGAGATAAATATAACATAGGGTAAAACACGATTCTCAGGATCACTGGTGCCCATGCTGATAATACCCATGAATTTCCCTAGTCACTTGAACTGGTATAGCAAATGTAAAATTAGTGACTCATTGGTATGCATACTTTGTAGGGGCCCTTGATGACCTGTGACCATGATATCTTCTGTGCAGTAGTTAGCACCTTGGCTGACTGGGTTCACTACAGCCCTAGAGACTCTCAAGTGGGATAAAGTGATAAGTCCTCCTCAGTCACTGCAGAGGGGCTGATGATCGCTGCTGATTTTCGCATCCTCTTCATGCAGGAGTCAGAGCTTAAGGTAGAAAACAAAATTCCTTGCTACTTGCCACAGCTCCTCTCCAAAAGAAACTATATAATGAAACTAACAATGCAACATTTCTTCAAAGACCACATTGCTCACTAAGAAAAAGAACCTATCAGATTGTGCAACATTGCCACCTAGTGGCTTCTGCCATAATAATAATCATAGCTGGAATCAGCTTCACATCACATAAACATAAGAGGACAAAGGAACAGACAAAGATATATGTTTTCTGAAACTACAGAATATAAGGAAAACTTCTTGGGGCACAAACCTCATCTATGTTTTTCAGTCTTTATTTTTCCCTCCCAGCCTCCATGTGTGGCGTACTGGTTTTCATTCTGTCACGTCAGAGCCACAAGATACCTTAATAGAGAGAGAGAGAGAGAGATGAGATGCATATGCATATGCATGTATGTATATATATTTACTAAGGTTACCCAAAACGAAAGCCTTGGGAGTGTATAACTCAGAACTCTCACTTGAAAGGTTTGTTACCCATAATTCATCTGAAATCTCTGAATGCTTTCCTCCAGGTAATGGCAATTTGCGGTAAACCCATTTCTGTATTGTTTAGATAATATGCATCATAGCACTACCAGGCTAGTATATCAAAAACAGCTGCAGTACTAAATACATCCAAGAAGAAAACAAAAGCAGTCAAGAAATATCATCTTCAACGAGCTCCTGCATACTTTCACTGCAGAAAATGGTGACACATTTCTTGACATAAAGCAATCTATCCTGCACTTCCCACACAGCTGAATCAATTATCCCCCCTCAGGGATAAAGCCAAATACTTCCTATTGTTCATATAAGGTATAACACTCCCTTCCTCCCCCTCTTCCCTCAATAGTAAGCAGCATTTCAGACATGAGTAGCATAGCTCTCTTCCAAATTATGTTTCTGAACCCCTTAAGAACAAACATTTGTTGTTGCCCTTGTACAATCCAGTTAAGGGCTCCACCAGTTCTTACTACTGAACACTGTGAAAATTATAAAGGGCCTTTTAAATGTTTCCAGCAGCACAAAGCAGCTGAAAAACTGCAGCCAAGGATTCCTCTGACATAAGATAATTTTCAGGCGATGCAGAGCTGGCATAAATTGTCCTCACGCCTTCATGTAGGGGGCAGAGAGGAGAGGTGTCATGTCTTTCTTAGACAGACTAAATAATTGAAACCCTCAAGTATCTTGTATGATATTTTTGCAGCTTCCTGTTTCTGGGAATAACCTATTAATCTCTCGCCATGTGTTTCAGCACTTCCATTACCAGACCATGCTATAATTAGAATGAACCCAAAATGAAATATAATGGTGGAAAAAATGTTCAGTCTGAAATTTTTGAACCTCATAAAGTATCATTTGGATTTGGTCCTCCTTGTCAGTGAAATTTTATATTAGTGATTACTTTACATGGGTTACCCATCCCTTGTAGATTTCTACCAGATGGCTCTGTTGTGTACATATAGATGTGAGTTCTTTACTTCAGTGCCAAGTTTTAATGTATTCTTTCAAGTCTCCTAGTACTATGGGACAAAACGGCATGGCATAGTATATTTTGTACAAAAGTAGAAGCCCTTATCTTGAAGGTGGATTTTGATAATGTTGGAACATGTCTCCTTTGTGTTTTAGTAATTACTTTGGTGTCTTATGCATACTTTATATTCCAGTTCATATCTCTTCATTTCTTTTCCCAGTCCTCATCACACTGATTAAATCGATTTCCATTTGTTTCGTTAGGACTTCTTGGCAGTTCCCACCGTACCGTCTTATTTAATCCTTGACCGGTTTTGCTGCACTAAACCCAGAAGATTTTTGAACCATGAATTTGAATGATAATTCCATCCCTGGAAGGTTGCATTTACAAAAGTATAGTGCACATTAATAATCTTAGCTCTTTCTATGCAGGCTGAGACTGACGGAGTGAAGTTAGCATATTTTACTTAACAAATAATCTTTGAAAAGCTGGACAATATTAGCATCTGCTGATGGGTCTAAGTTTTGGGGGTCTCACAGTGACAAAACTTGGCTGAATTTTATAGAATCACAGGACTGGAAGGGACCTCAAGAGGTCTTCTAGTCCAGTCTCCTGCACTCAAGGCAGGACTAAGTCTTATCTAGACTATCCCTGACAGGTATTTGACTAACATGCTCTTTAAAATCTCCGATGATGGAGATTCCAGAACCTCTCAAGGCAATTTATTTCAGTGCTTAACCACCCTGACCATTAGGAAGTTTTTCCTGATGTCCAACCTAAACCGCACTTGCTGCAATTTAAGTCCATTGCTTCTTGTCCTATCCTCAGATATTAAGGAGAACAAATTTTCTCCCTTCTCCTTGTAGCAACCTTTTATGCACTTGAAAACTGTTATCATGTCCTCCCTCAGTCTTCTCTTCTCCAGACTTAAAAACCCCAATTTTTTCAGTCTTCCCTCACAGGTTGTGTTTTCTAGATCTTTAATAATTTTTGTTGCTCTTCTCTGGACTCTCTCCAATTCATCCACATCTTTTCAGAAATGCAGCGTGCAGAACTAGACACAATACTCCAGTTGAGGCTTGATCAGCTCAGAGTAGAGTGGAAAAATTACTTCTCGTGTCTTAATTACAACACTCCTGCTAATACATCCCAGAATGATGTTTGCCTTTTTTTGCAACAGTGTTACACATTTAGCTTGTGATCCTCTATGACTCCCAGATCCCTTTCTGCAGTACTCCTTCCTAGGCAGTCGTATCCCATTTTGTGTATGTGCAACTGATTGTTCGTTCCTAAGTGGAGTATTTTGCATTTGTCCTTATTGAATTTTATTCTATTTACTTCAGACTATTTCTCCAGTTTCTCCAGATCATTTTGAACTTTAATCCTATTCTCCAAAGCACTTGCAACCCCTCCCAGCTTGGAATTGTTGGCAAATTTCAGGAAGTATGGTCTAGTGGTTGAAACTGAGGCAGGGAATCTGGAGATCTGGGATCTATTCCTACTGAAGCTCTGGCACAGACTTGCTGTTTGACTTTGGTCAATTCACTTTATCTCTTTATGCCTCAGTTGCCTTTTCTGTACAATGGAATAGCAAAACCTACATCCCAGGTGTATTGTGAAACTTAATTCTTTAATGTTTGCAAAGTGCTTTGAGATCGCAGGATAAAAGTTGGGTTACAGAAGTGCAATGTATTAAAGTGTGCCAATTAGTGCCTTCAGCACCATGCATTTTTCATTGATTCGTTACAAAGGAAACATTTCTAATCCGCATCTTGTACTCACTGTATATATAAGAAATATATATTCAATGCTCTTGGTGGTTCCATCTAAGTATCCCAATAGAGTTCCATTCCTACTCTTTCTCTGATGAACATGGAGCAGCACTGCCTCGACATGATCGATTCCATAATTAAAGTTTCACGTATTGACCCTCCTAATTGTGCACAATAAAAGTATTTGGCTGCCAAAGCAACAATGTAACAATTTAGTTTTCTCTTTAAAAAGTCATATGGAATTCATATTTAAACCTAAATATTTCTATAATTTGATTAGTTCTAAAATTTGCATATTTGCACCAGCATATAATTTTCAAAATTGAATGACATCAAGACCTGTCCTGACGTTTGATGCTTTATTTTGTTAATCACTCTGGCTCACTAGCTTCCACTGCTGCATGGGGACTGACACCTTACTAGGTCTCAAAGTGATTCATTTCTTTATAACAAAGGAACCGTTAATTGGAATCTAGTTTTTTTCTTCCAAATGGAATATATGAGGCCACCAAGATAGTTCCAAGTGCAAGCAGGGTCTGAATGAGCTTTCCTCTGAGATCTAGTGATGAGCTTGGGAAGGGGACTTCAGGAGCTGACCGTGTTTTCATGGACACACCCACCCTGCCTAGGTGCTCAGCATGATGGGGCTGCTATGCCCAAATCACTTTTGGCTGGTGTTGGATCACAAGTCACTTTGTTATTGGGGGAAGGGGTAATAAAGTATTGTTATCCTTGCTGTGTGAATCAAGGGGGGGCAGAACTGTGCTTGGCATACTCTGATTGAGGGGTTCACCCTCAACTAAACTGCACTTGCTATGCAGGGGACAAAGCCAAAGCCCAGTAGAGTTGAGAGAGGGTGGGGATAGATACTTGTACTAGATGGTGTGGGCTCTGCCTAGGAGTCCTAGATGCTATTTGAACCTTTCTTCTTCACTATGTAATAACAGAGCTGATTAAAACTTAATTGAGAGTCCTTTGTTGTAAACCAATAGAGCTGAAATCACTGATAATCAAATTTAAGTGTTAGATCTGCTTTGAGATAGTGTCTCTGATGCAAGAGACTTCCTAGTTTGCACCAGCTACCCTATGAATGGAAATCACTGAGAGCTGTGTTAAGTGGTAGGACCTGAAGAGAACGGAGCAAAGTGGCGACCGAGTAGCCAGCAGAGCGGCTGATGCAAGAATGAGCGCCTGGACAATGGAGCAATCAAGGTGCCTTTCCCCGCCAGGGTGGGAGGTGAGCTCATGCAGATCCACTTCTGAACTCTGGGTCTTCACTGACCAAGGATAATGACTGTGAATGGGGTGTGGTGGAGAAGGAAGAGAGGGGCATATTAAAGGAACTTTTGGTTGTTGGCCCTCAGAACCTGAGGTAAAAGGACACTGCCCAACATCCTTGGGGTGTAGATTTTGCCCCTGGTTTTATGCTTACGAATCCTGCTTGTGGTGTTTCCCAACTTGATGTTGGGCTACTTTCCCCCTATTCTTATAAGTTTCTTTTCTAAATGCAGACTCTGTGCTTGTGAGAGGGAAAGTATTGCCTCTTAGAGGTGATGTGTAATTGTCCCAGCTTACTGGGTATGGGCTCGAGCTGGTTCTGTGTTGCATTGTTGAAAAGGAACCACTAGGTATTGAATCCAGCCCTTGTTGGTGCCGACTGCAACTGGCAGAACGGTTACAAAAATGCAGATGAAAATGTGGTAGATTTATTTGGTTTCATCAAAATAAAAATACCCAGTGACACAGTGGTTTCTGCTGGAAGTCTCTCCTGTAATGACTCAATAAAACAAATAATAATAAATAAATAACAAATAAAATTTATTTGATTTTATTGGACTCTGAGGGCTAGCTCCATCCTCCTTCTCCTTTTGATGGCGGTGATATCTGTCTGCCTTTGAGGAGATTCCCTATTGGGAGTGGGGAGGAGGGGATACTCAGGCAGCCACCTTTCTTCTGAAATTCAGCCAGGGGCTGGAAGCTTTAATTGTAGGCATGATTCCATTGATGGCAACTTAGCTGGTACAAGCTACTAAGAGATGTGCTAAAGAATCATCTCTCTCAGGAGTCTAGATACCTTCCCCAACCAAGTTGCCCACCTTCTGGGCTGAGCTAACTGGCTCTAGGCCCCACAGTGGTGTGGGGCTGTGTGCCACTGTGACTACTTACACCACTGCAGATTTTCCAGCCCAAGAGCCTCATAGCCCTGTGATTTGATATCAGAAGCCAGTGTAACCCAGGGCTTATTTATAGCCCTTTGTGTTTAAATTGCTGGCATTACATTTCCAGTGGATTTGGTTAGTCTGCCAGTCAGAAAAACCTCTTCATTTTCCTCTGTAGAAGGGGAAACTTAGCTTCCCTGAAGTCACACTTTCATAAAGACTGGGAGTGGATGGGTCACTACAAAAAGTAATTTTCCCCTCTGCTGATACACCTTCTTGTTAACTATTGGAAATGGGCGACGTCCACCTTGATTGCATTGGCCTCCTTAGCACTACAAAAGTACTTTTCCAACTTTGATATTCACCCCTTCTTGTCAACTGTTGAGAATAGGCCACATCCACCTTAATTGAATTAGCCTCGTTAGCACTGACCCTCCCCCCTCACACTTGATAAGGCAACTCCCATCTTTTCATGTGTTGTAATATTTATACTGCTTTCTGTTTTTTTCACTCCATGCATCTGACGAAGTGGGGTTTAGCCCATGAAAGCTTATGCCCAAATAATTTTTTTAGTCTCTAAGGGGACACAAGGACTCCTTGTTGTTTTTAAATCAGTGTTCAGAGTATGATGTATTTCATATAGTGAATTATAAATGCTTGATTTAGAGATTTCCCTTCTAAATAATCATGGAATCGTCAACAGCCAAGATTTTCTCCTATCTACTGAACTATAACTAAGACATACTCTTAAATAATTGCACTCAGCTTCAGTTATCTGGATTTTACCTCTAGCGGATAAGAACCTTCAATTCTGTTCCTATTAACATATGAAAGGCTGCTCCCTCACCCACTGCCATTGATGTATAAGATACTATTAGTGTAGTTTGGCTTTGTAATCTACTAATCCGTTCACACTGCTGACACTTCTGTGTTTTGACAAAAATCCACAAATATAGCGTTTTTGAAAAACATAATATTGACAGATAAGAGTTCAACGGTTATTTTAAAAATATAAGGCAAGATCAGTAAAATATAAAAATGTATCCTGGATTTAGCTAGTGTAGCTGCTACTTTCTCTAAAATTACACAACACTTGCCTGCCTAGTCTTGAACAGCTGGTCAAATATTGCAAATAGTGTCACCTTTGAGCTTTTAAATAAATTTGCTCATGCTTCATTTGTGTTTTCAAATTCCACGAACATTCATGCAATCAAGCTACGTGCCATGAATGTTCATGGAAAATGAGTCTCATGTCCTAAATTTTCACATATGAATATTCACACTAGGGGCAGCATCTGAAACCCATTGAAGTTAAGGGAAAGACTCTCACTGACTTTAATAGGCTTTTCTGATCATGGCCTGGAAGTGTTTACATAATTCTCCAATGAAGAAAAAGAAATAATACCATCTAGTTTATCTGGCCAATTGCAACTGGCCAACATAGCTCAAATATCAAAATATTCCCAGAGAATTGTTCACAATCAATCCATAGATTTTTTTAAAAATCACAATTAAAAATCTTCCTTGAATAATAAAACCAGGGAAATCGTGATCTGCTCTCTGATTGTCTGTTGGCAGAGACAGATTGAGAGTGCCAGATATATTTTCCATGTGGAATTATTTATGCTGCTGTAGTTTGGAGTCCTGTTTTCTAGTTCCATGCAGATCTTTTCTTCTAAATGAATGTTATGACTGTCTGTTTACTTAAGGTTTTGTGTAGTGGGCCTATGGTTGTGCATGTGTTTACAGAACATTTCCAAAAGAGTGGAGGTTCTTTCATCTTTTCCCGTCTGGTTCTTCTTTTCAAGTATGCTCAAAACTGTTGTTTCCCTAATTCTCATTGAAATTAGGATTCTGCAGTGTGCGATACTTCCCTATTATGTTCCTGGAACAATGAACAACTGCTAATGATTGGAAGCAAAACAACTGAAATAAGGTGTTTTCTAAAATGATGGTTCTAGTCAGTGTGTCTGAAATAAACAGGATGACATATTTATGGGTATTGTGTTCCCAGAAGTATAGAGTGAGCCATAAGAGATTGTTTTCATTACTGTACCCTCTGATGCAGACAGATGATGGGACCAACCTGATTCAACCCTTAGCTTGCTCTGACTTCCAAGCAACTATTCTTCTCTGCATATGTGACAAGTAGTTTACTAGGCTTTAACAGAAAAATACTAGATTTAATTTTGTACCATGTTTGATTAATATGGTCGATCAAAGGCAGTGATGACATACAGGGTGGGGTAATTTACATGCTGTGGTATAAGTTGCACATTCCCTGAATACCAATCAAAACTAGCTTATGTGGTGAGAAGGTGGAATAGGTGATGTAGCAGGACTAGTGGATAACACTTAACTGTACAATAAAACAGCCATAATCACCCCCTAAAATATACTATCCTGTTAGTTGCTTCACTTTCTACACTCCCTTTCACTTCCTCCATGTGTAAGTTGCACTTCGTTTGCACTTCCAATGAATGCCAATTGCTTGTATGCAAAGAGGACCCTCCATGTGCAGATATCCTCATGCTGCATGCAAGTAAGGCACTAACTGCGTCTGTAGGACTGGCCCCTTTCACCAGGACTCAGGAGAGGACTCAGTACAAGGGCAAGATGCATGTGGGGAGTTGAGTGGGGACTGGGTGGGCAAAGAGTCAGGTATGAATGAGAATTAGGCAGGGTCAGGGCTGGCACTCATTGGCATTAGAGGTAACCAACATTTTTTCCCCATTGGCTTTGTTTATAATGGAAATTGTTTTGTATTATTTTTTTCAAAAGATGTGTCTCTTTTATTTCTATGCAAGGAAACACAGCCTCCGCAATGATAGCCAGGGTGGGATAGGATTTTCCTTGAATTTTCTTACTCCCCACCTACTCCTATAGTTTTACCTTGTGAACCTCCTGGGTTTTGCCCTGAGATGTTGTCTTATACCATGTGAAAGTGAGCTGAAAAGAATTCAAATGTAGAAGTTTTCAGAGAATGAAAGAGAGAGATTTTGTTCACAAATATTTTCACGCTAAATGTGTCCCTTTTTCTGATCAACTCTCTAGGCCTCCATGTTTTTTTCTAACCAGGTAGAACGAAACCACTCTTTTTTTTCAAGGTATCTTTATAAACAGAAATGTTTGTGTAGACTGTACCTACAGGCAGAAATAGAGTTTAAAACTTATTTGATCAGCTTGAAAATGAAGTAAATATCTTAAAATACCCTGAGAACATTACATTTATTTCTCTGATCATAATTTTATATCTGATTTTAATGCTTTTAGTGAAATAGTTTGCATTATAAGAACTACTAATAAAAACATTGTCTTGCTGTCCCCTCAAATGAGATCCTTATTAATATTAGCTTGACAGAAAAGCTTTACCTAACAAAATGGATACCCGCTCTTCACTGACATAACATGCACTATTTATTTGGACGTTTAAACATTTTTATGAATTCTGGCTCCAACTTGATATAAAAAAGGTTTACAATAGTTTTCTAAACATTTCATAAGCAATTCTAGAATGTAAGTCAATGCTCTTGGGAATTTGGCAGAGGGACACATACCAGATTTTGAATTATTGTTTATCTGCTTATCCACCAGAAGTGATCTGTCATCATGCAGCTAATAATTAAGTACATGTACCACCCATAATATAAAACAAACTAATATCACAGAGTGTCTGTTCTTGATTACTTTGTGACATGCACTGAATCCAGTCAGGTCTGAGTATGACCCTCTGACTGTAGATGCTACTGGAATTGTCTGTATAACTTATATTTATCTGATACTGAGCCATACCTTTGAACTTTATGGTTTTAAGAATTACAACCTTCGTTCCGCTCCCCCCAAAAGAAAACAAACAAAACCCAACAAGGGATAGACTGTGACATTAAAGTCTGCCCTTGACTCATTAGCAATAAGTGATACAGGAAGCAGGCAAAGTTGTAGTAAAGATTTCTTTCCTAAGCATGCTGGGAGACCAAAGTTACATAATGAGGCTCTAGAGCTTGTGAGGTAGCAGCCTAGCTACTGCTTGTTGTCCTGACCCCTTAGTGTTACACAGAACCTGAAACCTGAATCTCCTTCTCCTGTTCCATTCATTATGCAACAGCCCTGTGTAGGCATATCACCACCAGAGCAAAATAGAGAATGATCTGTGACTTTGAGAACCACAATTAATTATTTCCTGCTTTCCCTTGCTCCAAGGGGGAAATATTTTGCTAGTAATCCAGGCCAATAACAGATTTCCCCCAGCTCTGCTGGCTGGTATATTGTGGAGGCGAAACCAAGGCTGCAACCAGTCCCTCCCACCTATGTGGAATGGGGACTAGCAACCCAATGGAAATTACTCTTCTCCCCAGCACTGTGACTCATGATGAATTTAGCCCATACAGGGGTGTGACTTGTGCTTTGTGCTCCCTTACTCCCTGTGCAGTGTCATGAAGGCAAGTCACAATCCTGCCATCATATAACATCCTATATAACTTCCCCTATACGATTAAAATATATATCTTTTCATAAAGAGTGACAATATATTGGAATTTATTGTGGAAAAACACAAAACTAAATTTCCCTCACCTGGAATGTGTAATTGCATTATCCTATTGAAAAGTGTAATATGTCAAGTAGGGTAGTGCTGAACATTTGCTGCTAAGCCCCAATAAATTAATCATGTCAGTCAGAAATATATGAGATGTAGATATCCTAGAAGAGAGAATATAAAACAGCCTTATTGTTACTGGATCTACAATTAACTACTTGGGTCCCAGTTCTGGGCCACATCCAAGCTCTCGTCTGTGTAGCTCAGAATGGGGCGGGAGAGAAGTTGACAAAAGTAGCTATATTTCACCTTTATGCTGCCCCAGTTGTGGTGCCAGTTGAATACTGGACCAGACCCATAATAAATTAGAGAAGCCTTTTATGCCCAGCTAAAGGACTAATCCAGCTGGTAGGGGATCACCAGATAATAGAAACTCTCTGGCTATGAACCTGTGCCCTTTCCCTAACCGTGCCCCCTCTGCGAAGCTGTGGGAGGAAGGGTGTTACAGGAACCACTCTGATAGTTTTGTGGCACCAGGGGCATTCCTCTATGCTGGAGGAATACTCCCTAAACCGATTAACTTGCCAAAGTAGTATAAAGACATTGTAGCAGGGCCAAGGAGCTTCCCTTTAATATGTAAACGGTGCTCTTTCATACACCACTGGCATGCCAGGTCTTATTAATGAAGGCAGAATTATGGTAAAGATTGGGAAAAACATAGGGACAGTAGAGGCTGATGCCGTAGGTGGTCAACAGGAAATTAATTTATTGCTTAATAAGCTACTTCTTTTATTTGTGTCAACAAATAGCATCTTTTTTTGTTTTTTTTTTAGTGCTTCATTTTAAGATCTGAGGTAACCAGTAATCATGTCCTCATCCGTGATATCAGCTGCTTGTTTCTTTGGCAAAAGTGTTGTGTCTAGTGCAGTGATCCAGAATTCAGTCACACAATAAAGATAACAGCAACTGGGCAGCTGCCTATCTCTACACATTCTTAATCAGACATGAATGCATCCTGCCACACAGACTGGATTTAAGACTCCTTTTATATAGTTGTATTCTGTGTGCTCAGTCTGTGATGATGATAAAGCAGAAGCTGCTCAGATGGCAAAGTGGAATGGCATGTGATTCTGCACACGACCAAAAGCACTATACCTTTCCCCCAAATTACAAAAATGTAATCCCCTACACACACAGCCAGAGGGATCTGTGACTAAACCTGACATTAATTTTGTGCCCTTTTAAAAATGTAATACAGAGTTCCATGCAATTGACCAGCTTTTGGACATATTTAATTAGGTGGGTCATCACATGATCATCATCCATCTTCATATTCTCAAAGATGGAATTTCTCTCTCTTTCTTTCCCTCCTCCCTTTATCCTCTCCCCTGCTGTTTTAGAAGAGGATTTCAAATGATTCAAGCTAGAATTCACAACTCACGCACATAGTACACTATGTTTAATTCCAAGAGTTCAGTTTTGCCTTGGCATTACAGTGTTTGGATTAAATCTGAATTTAAGGTTCAACTTCAAACCCAACCTCTTCACTCTTCCTTGATTAGTTTAGATTATGTTCTATTTTAGCAGCAAGAGATTAATTCAGGTGTCTGCTTCTGCTCAAGTGAAGATACAGTACAGAACTGCTTTTGCTCTTCTCCCCTTATTCCCCCGGGGTTTACATTTATATTCCAAAGCTGTTTTAAGTCAAGAATTCTCTGAAGCTGCTTTATCAGTCCAAGGGTAAATGAGCCTTAAAAGAAATCTTTCTTTCAGCACAGATTCAAGAAGCTTTATTACCAGGATAGACTCCATGCAAATAACAATGCTGTTTTACTAAAGATGCATTTAATAACGCGCTTGCAATAATAATGTTCTGCTAGTAAAATCTAATGCTTTATGAAGGTTGAAGAGACTTTTGTTTTACTATTTCTTGTAAGATGCAGTTCTAAATAAATGGAGGTGAACAGATTTGCCTGTATATCATAAAATATGGACATTCTGGGAAGTCGATGATCATCGTTATTGGAGGAAAGGACAGCATATATCCAAACTTCCAGCTTCACATCCCTTGCATTGTGTAAACACCTTCAGGCATGGTATCTGTTTGTTTGATATTTATTGTTTAGATTACAGTAGCACGCACCCACAGTGAGCTTGGTGCTTTCCCAATACAGGGGAAGACATAGTGCTTGCTCCACAGAGCATGCAGTCTAAAATGACAAAGACAGACAAAGAGTTGTTGAGAAAGGAATCCAACTTACAAGCAAAGGGTGAAGCCCCCCGACATAACCTATTAACAGGGTGAAAAGGCAAAGCCCTGGTTGGCTACAGAGTTGACAGGAAATCCCACCCTACTTTCTGCGGCCTGCTTTCCTAGGACTGGAGATGGGGGCGATGCTGTATGAGAATGCATTTTGGCGGCAGCCCCTCCCGCCGCCGCCGCCGCCTAGCATGGCAAAAAGCTCGCACCGCCCCTGCCCTACCCCAAGGAGTTTACATTCTATATTACACTGACAATACAGTTTAGACTTATTATACACAGGACCAGCTGAAATTTGAATCTCTGTATTGATGAATTATCATTGATAGCTTAAATATGTCTAGAAATTACATGTTGAGAAAAATACACCTTCTGGATGGCTGATATATTAAATATGTCATTGTTTTTCGCTGTGATTTTACTAGAATTTTTGACATCACATTATGCATGGAGAACCAGCTGCAAAATAGTTAATATTAGTGAAAATCAGATGGTCACCTCCTGGTTTGGAACTCTAAATGTTTGTCTCTATCTGCTTCACTTTCTAACAATATCCAATTACTTATTGGTCAAAGCCTAGAATCCAAAGTGTTGGGTGTCTGCCAGCTAGTAAAATAGGCTTTAACTGCATCTGTAGGCTTTGGCATTTAGATTTAATAAAATAAAATAAAAATGATTTACTTATAATCCTTTTGGGGAAAAATGTCATTATGACCTGTGGTGGGGTGGAGCCCCCCCCTGGAGAAAAGGGGCTGAACCAGACCAGAGAGGCTGCGCGAACCAGCAGCCAATCAGGACAGGGGAAGGGACAGCCAATCAGGACCAGGCTAGGTCCTATATAAAGGCTGCCCAGCTAGGGAGAAAGCAGTGAGGGAGAAGGACTGGCTCCTGATGAAAGGAGCAGCACCATGGACAGAGCTGTGCTGGGCAGGCTTGGGGGAGCAGATAGGGGCTCCAGCCCATTACCTGCCAGGCTACATCCCTGCTGCAAAGGGTCAGGAAGGTGCGTAGGGCCAAAGGGGAAGTTGCCCAGGGAAACTGAGCAGGCAAGAGGGGAAGGAAGAAGGGCAGAGGGAAGCTGCTGCTAGAGGGTCCCTGGTTTAGGGCCCAGAGTAGCAGGTGGGCCTGGGTCCCCCCCTTTGCACTGCATCTGGCCATTGAGGAGAAGGGCTGAGACAGACTGCAACTGGCTTGAGATAAGGGGCTAGACTGCAGGGTTTCTGTTGGCCACCGAGGCAGGTGCAGACAGAAGGACTGCTGTTAACAACACTCCCCCGGAAAGGGGTGAGATGGGACTAGTGGGCACTGCTGGAGGGCAGTGTCCTGAAACAGATGAGGACTGTCCGGAGGAGGATGCCGCCGAGCAGGGAGCAACGTGGGTCCCAGGGCAGCAGAGCAAATGGTGGGCCTGACACCATGTGTCGAGGGCGCTCTACAGCGGTTGAGAGCTAATTCCCGGAGCGACCAGCAGGGGGCGCCAGTGGTGGTGAGTCAAACCCCATCACCCAGCCAGTCATCATAATGTGCTAAGGCTCTGTGACCATCCAGAAATATAATACTTAAATCAGATTTCCATCATTTTGAAAAGTTCTGGAGTTGAATCCTGGTTCTATTGAAGTTAATAGAACTTTTGCCATTGACTCCAAGGGACCAGGATTTGGTTCTAGGAGAATATAATGGGCTAAATTTAGCGGACATATAAATAGCTGCATAATATGTCACTAGTTAATTATTTAGAAATGCAATTTGCACTTTTGGGGTATACTGTGTGGCTGTGAGTTAAAATCTGGTGAGACTATTTTATTTTACATCCTCTTGTTAGATGTGTTTTTCCCACTATTCCCAAGCCCCTTCTATCTCTTAAAAGTTATTGGTGGTACTCAGTTTGCATAGTCATTGCATGTCAGTAGGCCTGATTCTAATCATGCCTTCATTGTTTATGTGCTGGTATAACTTCTCTGCCTTCAATAGAATTAATTCTATTAGCAGAAGTATTGAGAGCAGAATCAAGCCCCAACAGACCACAAGTATTTTTCCACTTACATGCATTATCCAGCAATGTTACACCTGAGGCCATATCTTATTGTTGTTTTTAAGTAGAATTCCTTATTGATTTCTCTGGGGAGTTCATCTCAAAAGTCAATAACATGATGTATCCCTGATGTGCAACTTACACCATTGCTTAGTTTGGCCTAGAGACGTCTATAGGATTCACATCCCATGGCAATAATACAGCAGCCCTAAGCACATCAGCATGTCTGCTCTCAGCTGTGCAAGTGAGTAACATGTAACTGATCTAGAAATGAATTAACTCCAACTGGCTTTTACAGCTGTGGTTGAGAGGTGTGAATTGCCTGAGAATCTGTAGTTGTGAAGTGCAAGAAGTGGGAAATTCATTTGTAATTCTTGGCTTTGAAGCTGTACTGTTTTCATGTTGCCTACTTCAACAAGGTTGAGTTTTCCATTGGTCGGTCTGTCTCAGGCTATGTCTATGGTACAGACCTCGCAGTGGCATGGCTGTACTGCTGCAGCTGCTCTGCTATAAGGTCTCCGTGTAGCCGTTCTATGCCAAGCGGCGGTAGCTATGCCAGCGGGAGAGCGTCTTCCACCGACATAGCGCT
Source organism: Chelydra serpentina (assembly GCA_037349315.1). Classification (NCBI taxonomy): domain Eukaryota; kingdom Metazoa; phylum Chordata; order Testudines; family Chelydridae; genus Chelydra; species Chelydra serpentina. The sequence goes on from JBAIAC010000010.1 coordinate 57,099,616, forward strand.
GTCCACACAAAGAACTTCTGTTGGTGAAACTTATGTCAGTCAGGGGTGTGGTTTTTTCACACCCCTGACTGACAAAAGTGCTAGTGTAGACAACGACTTAGAGTCAGGATTTCTGACCTTCTGAGGCCTATAGGGCTCAAGGAATGGTAAATATTAGGCCCTATATTTCCAAAAAAATTTAAAGGTACATTGCATCATTGAGAAATTTCAGCACAGGGGTCTAGCAGTAGGATTTTATATTTGTAATATAATTGAAAGGGAGGAGGGATAGCTCAGTGTTTTGAGCATTGGCCTGCTAAACCCAGGGTTGTGAGTTCAATCCTTGATGGGGCCATTTAGGGATCTGGGGCAAAAATCTGTCAGGGGATAGTACTTGGTCTGGCCTTGACCTTTCAAGGTCCTTCCAGTTCTATGAGAGAGGCATATCTTCATATATTATAAAGGCAGGAACAGACTAGAACAGTCTTTGTGGCTGATTATGGTTACCCCTTGTTTTTAGGATAAATTATAATGTCTACTATGGTTTTCTATATATATTATAAATTAGGCCCTCTAGTTAAATATGCATTTCTTTGTTTTAAGGTCTAGTAAGTAAGAGACAGGATCTTGTATTGTGTCTATGTTAATTAGATTAAAGGAATGTTGAAGGCACACAACGTAAACTGTTTTGACCACAAGATTTAGTGAAGTTTAATTTACGCCTTTCTTGCTCAACCCAAAATACTGCTGTTTGTATACCTTTGAAGGTCCTCTGTAAAAAAACTGTTTGTGTGAATGAGGAATGCATGCATCAGGAAAAGAGAAGGTGTGAAGACCATTGTTATAGCCAGATGGTCAAGGAAGGAGGAGTGAAGAGACTTAACAATGCCTGAGAACCATCAACGTGCACCCATGATTGTGGGAAGGCAGATTGACGACCCTGAGGTGGAGGCTGGCACCCCTAAAGACAATTAAGTCAATCCAGAACAGGATGACCCCCTCGGAGGTGTTTTGGAATGTTAACATCAAAAGATAACACCAATTAAGAAGTAGCTGGTCATAAACTGACACAGCAAAATCCATAGACTTCAATGGAGGAAAAAGGACTAGAAGAACAGGGTGCTTTGATATGGGACTTTGGGTTCATCTTGCCAGAACTCCAGGAGCATTGGATCATGACCAACAGAGCCTGGCTCCCCTCTGCGACCAATCTGGCTGGCCACTAGATTGATCCAGACTCTGGACTGTTAATTATAACATCAACTGGCGGGACTGTGTGCATGGTGTGACTAAAAAGCATATGCTAACTGCTGTATTCTCAATAAATGCAGCGTATTGCCTTCTCCCCTATAAACATCTTGTGTGCTTTGTATGAGCATAACAGGGGGGACAGAATAGTTAAGAGGTGTGTGTGGTTTTTTTTTGTTTGTTTGTTTTGTTTTTCTTGGTGTACAGAGATTTCTACTTGTAGGCCACCAGCTCAAATGTGAAAAGGTCAGTAATGACTTAAACTTGTCCTTATTCCCATCTATTTAGAGCCTGGCACACAGTGCCTGTGTTATATAGGAGGTCAGACTGGATGATGGTCCCTTCTGGCCTTGAAATCTATGACTCTATGAATTGTGTAGTCACAAAGTGGAGTCCACATAGCAGGTGTAAAATGGTATCCTCTTTACTTGATAGTGTTTTTATATCCAATTTATACTCACTTTGTGGATGGATAAATGACTATGCAAGCTACAAGCAGTAGGGATTTGGACACTTGGCCTATGTCATATATTCAGTCCACTAACTGCTTCATTTGTGGACAATCTCCAGTAAGAAGCACAGAAATTGACCAGTGCTCTGGGCAAAAGTGATGTATGTTGTCCTAGTGTTGTGTGAGGTTATATTGTCAATTCCTATAACATAACATTTCAAACATTCCAAGTATTTATTCCTTTCCCCCCCAAAACCCAAGTGTGATGCTGGAAAACAAGGTGTCAGCTCATGCCAAGGTCCCCATGTCTCAATTGAACAAATACATAGCTGGAATCAGTCTGGATCCTGTGTGTTAGCATTGTTAAAATAGATATTAGAATTATAAGACTGTGTTTAGTGTTTAGATTTTATTGAATGCTTGTGAGTTGCTTCATGCATTAATTTCACTTGTGACATCTGTATCATGTTGTAAGATAATACTTGAGCAGTTGTATTGTGAACTTCTGTGACTGCAAGTTGTTGGACAGGGGACCTGGGGGGAGGGAAGGGGAAGAATTTTCTAGGCATAAGCAAGAAATCCCCAGCTGCTTAGGTGGGTTAGCAATCAAGGACATATAGAGCTTGCTGATTATAGAAGCTTCTATTACCTTTTGAAACTTAACTTACATACATGAATTACAAACTTATCTGCTTTAACCTTGTAAATAACTATCTGGTTTCCTCTTCACTAAATCTTTATATAGTTTATTATATGCTTGGCTGTGTTGTCTTTGGTGTAGGATATAAAGTGCAGTTGACCTGGGATAAGTGACTGGTCCATTGGGACTGGAAATAGCTTGAATATTGTTATGGTTTTTGGTATAAGGTATCTATTACAAAGGTATGCTCACCTGGGTGGCTATATAGTTTGGAGTACCCCAGGACACTGTCTGTGACTCCATGTTAAGACTGTTATAATGCCTGTGGAGTTTACGCTTGGTAATTGGTTAGTGAAACCTAAGTATAGAACTCACAATCAAACAGCTTTCCCTGAGGTTGGTACATGTGCCTGAGCCACAGCAGGTAGTGTTACACCAAGAACCATTCACAAGCCTAAAATTCTCGTAACTCCTCTCTCCTGCCCTGCAAATCGTTTAGCTAAACAAATCTCGGTGTAATTCTGTGTCTCCAAAACCAATGAAGTGCTCTAAATAATTATGCAAATGACACCTCATCTTACAGGCTTGTTGCTTTGGAAAAAAGGCTGATCTCAAGAATCACTTGATTATTAGCCCATTTGTGGCAAAATAATTTTGCAGCATTGTGATTCTGGTGGTGTTCCATGTGTGTCTGTAAGAACATTTCTGAGGCTTGTTATTAAGCTAACCTCTGAGTAGGAAGGCAGATTTCTATGGAATGTTAATGGAAGCATTTTGGAATTGTAAATAAACATATTTGTAGCAAACTAGATGAAGAACAGAACGATAAAATTGTTATTAAAAATCTAATTAACATTTTAACTGTAAAAAGCTTGCTGCTTTGATACCACAAGAGAATAGTCTCAGACAGTAGATAAAATTAAATATTCCCATGTGGATTTACTGCAGATGAAATACTGCCATCAATATTTAATGGAATGTGTCAGATTTTACCACCATTTGAAAGAATGCAAATGGGGGTTACCATAGAAATCACCTTGACAGAATATTGCACAAAATGCAACACAAACTACCCCTCATGAATCCTTGAAGGAGTTAGTCTGTTCTGTCTGCTACCCTTTCATAGCATCTTTTGATAGGAAGAGGGGAAAAAGGAAAAGTGATTTTTGTGCTGGTGCAAGTGTGCTTTGTGGTCTGATATAAGCTGGCAATTGTAAGTAGGAAATAAAGATGCTTATACTTCCCTCTGCCCCCCTGCCCCATCTGCCTTTTCTGAGGTACTGGATCATCAGACAAAACTGAAAAGTATTTATTGTTCCTGCTCTATATAATTGTGTCACACACATTAAAACAATGGCCAGCCCTCTTTCAGTCTCATCTCATAGGAACATGATGGTAGTATATATTAAGAAGGTCTGCTGATCCTAGGTTCTTGTGCGTCTGAGATGAATGATCTTTTTGATACTTAGGTTCTTTATAGCTCTGATCAAAAGCCCAATGAAGTCAATAAGAGTATTTCTATTGATGTCAATGGGCATTGGATCCAGCCTTATATTTAAGAAACGCTGTTAACTCTTCTATACTACCCAGGCACTTCTACCCTCCTCCTGATTTGTTGAGGAGCCTTCCATGATCACCAATTCTGGAAGCTCAGAAGGCCCACTTGATCTGATGTTAGCTGAATATACTGGAGTTCATAAGTATGTAAACAGCTAAGTTAACTATAAAATAGTTGGCAAGTATTAGGAGATAGTGAACAGGTTCAAGCAGAATAAGTGACCTGAGCCTCTGAGCAGAACTCAAACTGAATCCTTTTTGAAACCTAAAAAAAAAAAAAGTTTGTTTTTAATTGCCCCCTTCACACTTTGAGGGACCAGCCTGGCTCAGGAGTGGAACTGATGAAATACCACAAGAGAACCTGCTTCTGGTCAGGCTGGAAATACCAAAAGAACAGAAAGTACTGGAACTATCGCAAGAAAGTCTTTTCCTATGAGATTGCTAGACTAATCTTGCAGGTTTAAGGTTCAAATAGGCATCTGAATTTGAGTACTTATCCAGTTTCAAACTTTGCATCTTTTGAGGTTGGCTTGCCATGGACAAATTTATCAATAGTATGTTATACATATAGGGCTAGATGTTTAGCATCACTCCTGTGATACAAAGAACCCAAAAAAGAGTAGCAGGAATACAAACACCCTTTATAGTGGCTCTGCATTACATCCTTTAGGACTGATTTGCCATGGAATGGCAGAAAGAAGACTAAGTGTACTGGTGAATCTGGCTCATTGCTTTCCTCCACAGATTGTAAAATGAAAATATTTCATTAGATGTTGTGAAGTACAGTGTTTTACTGGAGTTTGGTGTCGTTTTAGTGTTTTCTTTACCCTTCTGAGTTGGATACAGCCACTGAGGATCTTCCTTCTAGCCAGAAGGACGGGCAAAGGGCTCCAGGCTAGTTCTGCAATCAATGCTAATGTTGCTCTTTAGTCACCTGGAAATAAGACCAGTCTGTTCCTCTGGAGTCAAAGATCCTGAAGTCATAATACTAACATCTCCCAGTACACAACAGTGTTATTTTAACAGTGCTTTAGGCTTGTATACTTTTAAACTGTTAAGCTCAACCAAAAAAAAGTTTCCAACTTTGCTTTTTGTTGTACAGGTAGGTCTTCTTCTTTCAGACATTGTTACACTCCCAAGAAGTGCGGTACATCCACAGCACACTATGGCAAAGTGTAGTGGTTCTGTGGCTGTACCTGCCCATCAGGCTTGGGGAGGAGGCCACTATGTCACACAGTGAACAGTCAGTTAGCAGGCTGGGGCTCTGGTCCTTTGGTAAGGGCAGCACAACACACAGTCTATGGCCCAGTTTCCTGGCTGAGCCAGGCAGTGATTTATAGCTCTGGCCCTTTTGGCTTGGGGAAACAGCAATTTACAGTCTAGGGGCTTTGACCCTCAGGCAGGGCAGAGCAGGGAGCAATCAAGGAGTCTTTAGCCTAGCCCCCCTGGCTAGGGCAGACAGCAAATACCATCAATGGGACTGCAGTCTTTGGGTGGGGTAAGCCACAAACAAGGCACAGCCCTTCTGACCTAGGGTGAGTAGGTTGCTACCCCAGGGTTAGGGTCAGTGGCTGGGGACTAGGGGGACCCAGGCCTACTTTACTCCACTGGGTTCCAGCCGAGGGCACTAACAGTGGCTGGGGATCCCTCTGAAACACGCTGAATCATATTGTGACAGCACCACCTGACTAATGTCTGGTTCCCCTGGGCTACTTTCTATTACAGTCCATTGGTGTGGTCTGTGGGTTCTCAGCCTCCTCAGGGGTAAGTGGTGGATTGTAGTCCCAGCAACTCTTCCCCACTCTCAGGCTCCTCTGGGGGCAGGGCATTGCATGGTCTGAGGTCTGGTCCAGAGTCCTGCAGCGGGTTAGAGACCTCTGCCTCCTTTGCTGGCTCTGGCCCAACTGAGCTGAAGGGCCTGCCTCTTCTACTTCCTGTCTCTCCCCTCTGCTTCTGGCCTGGGGGCGAGGCCAGCTTGGCTCTGCCCACCAGGGAGAGTGTAGTGGTCCCTCCCCATCAGGCTTGGAGGGAGGCCACTCTGTCTCATTACACACAGATTATATATAGAAAGTTCTTTGTAGTGATATTGTGTGACAGCAAGAAAGACTAATTGGCTGTTTTGTTGGTTTTGCAATCAAATTTAAAAGAAAATTCACTGTTAAGCTAAGAATTTTGCCCTAGTTGTCTCTTGCAAGTAAAATCCATCTAAATGGGGATGGTATGAAAGAAACATGGGGTGGGAGTTTATTATCCTTTTCCTCCTACTGTAACTCCTGTTGCCATGTGGGAGTAATGCACACTAATGACTTAATTACATATATACTTGGAAGTCAGAACTGCTTAATCGTCTTATCAAATGGCTTTATGTCAGGCCTATGCTGAAGAGAGATTGGCTTTAGCATAAAGCAGAGCAGTGCAAGCCATTACTTTTATTTTTTTATATTGTACACAAATGATGTACAATTCTATCCAATTTAAATATACTACAAATTATGTTCAAAACACCCTTCCAGGTTTCCACATACTGTATTACTCCAAACAGCCTGTTGTATATTTCCATATTACTTAAGCCTTTTGTATTTGTAGATGCCTATAGTGATGTCAAAAACAAAATTAATCATATTCTAGATTTCAAAGGGCTAATCTGCCTCTCTCTCTTTGGCTGATAGTAAAGTATTACAAACTGAAGGGATGTATCTACATTCTAGTATATAGCTTTGTCTTCTATGGATCATAAAACCTTTTATGATGAATGCATCAGCCCTATTTGCTACCCAGAATATATCTGGGTGATCAAAATCTTCCATTTTAAATAAGAGAGCCATATATAATTGTTCGAGTATGTCTAACATATATAATCTAATACCATAACTCATGGGTACCTTTCATTAATCCAAAGACAAACTATACAATCATGTTGAATAATTCCATCTGTTGTGTCAGGAATATGGCTAGATCCCATATGGCATTTCCACCCATGGGTACTATTGGAATAGAGCTCTTAGGGACATAAGAATGGCCATACTGGGTCACACCAAAGGTCCATCTAGCCCAGTATCCTGTCTTCTGACAGTGGCCAATTACAGGTGCCCCAGAGGAATGAATAGAACAGGTAATCAAGTGATTCATCCCGTCACCCATTACCAGCTTCTGGCAAACAGAAGGTAGGGGGGACACCATCCCTGCCCAGCCTGGCCATTAGCCATTGATGGGTCTATCCTCTGAACTTATCCAGGTTTTTTTTTTTTTTTAACCCTGTTATAGTCTTGGCCTTCACAATATCCTCTGGCAAAGAGTTCCACAGACTGACTGTGTTGTGTGTGTGTGGGGGAAAACATTCATTTACTGTAAGGGGTAGTATTTAAGGCCTCAAACTAGTTTGTCTTCCTAGCAAGATCATCAGAACAGCTTTCAACTTCAGAATGTTTTGAAAACCTTGTGAAGATAGAGGGTCTCAAGTGCAGCTTGCAAAATGGTATAAAATATGTCTAGTTAGTTATTCTTGAACCAGACATATTAAATTGGCATTGTACCACTCTAGCAGCACAAAGTCTTGATTGATTGTGGCCTTCAAAGTCCTCTATGGATCAGTATTCAGCTACATCAGTCACTGAATGTCCTTCGACACCTACCAGGAGTGAAGTCTTCCATGGGACAAGCAGCTCACAAAGCCTAGGACACAGTGTGTGAATTCTGGAGAATATTTTTCCCCAGGTGAGGGGTTTTGGCAGTGGAATGAGCCTCCAGAAAACGTCAATCTTATTGCTTTTAGATTCTCCTCTTTCATAAATCATAGCCAGAACAATGGGCTGAGGGATGTAAGGAGCAGAAGGGAGCAAAGACTTAAAGGAGGGAAATTTTATATATGTTCTCCCAAGCAGAGATCCACAACTAAGAAAGGAAAAGGAGCAGAAAACTATCTAAAGTCTAGTAGGGACTTCTCCATATAGACCAATTTAGCTGGGAAGTACTTAGATACTACAATAGAAAACTTTGAGATACAGAGATTTCTTGTAGGCCACCAAAGAGTTGTCAGATTGAGTTATGGTCAGTAACTGATCCAAAACTGAATAACTGAGCTCTATTTTACTGTAGACAATCAGCTTCCAAAAAGCTCCTCTTGCTAGACACAAACTACATTTTAACGAGTAGTAAACAAATCAGACATGGAGGTGAAATTGGTTGAGATTTTCTTAAGTACATTCTTTACCACAATTACTTTACAAATTCTGCCTCTTCTCCTTTGTAAGAGAGAATTTCTTGTTTGTCTGCCGTGCTCCATAGATAGCTGTTTGGAGGCTTGAGTTTAAGAAATGCAACTCTTCTGCAATAGAAGGCATACATGGATGGTAGTGCAGGTAGATTCTGTGCTGTCTCCAGTCCCAAGAGATACAGCACAGAAGGCTCAGTTTAGAGGGCAAAGCCACCTTTGTCACCTTTGCATCACCCATAGCCTTCCTATTTCAGGGGATAGTGTGGCCTGGAGCACAGGTTAAGAAACTTTAGGGGCTGATCTAATTTACAGTGGCCTTCAGTGATCTGTGTTGCCTCCCAAATGCTTACCATTATGAACACACACACACTCTCATCCCCAAGCTATGCCCTTTGCTGACAGCCCCACCCCTAGAATACTCCATACACAGGTGTCTATTGGAGGGGTAGTGTAGGATCACTCACATTGGCCCTATGCTGCTCCTTTACTATGGGAAATTCACACCAACCGGTAGCAGCATATTTATGACCTTCTAAGGGCAAAATCAGCCCTAGAGTTCGCAGAAAAATAAAAAAAATATGTTTTCTGCAGAATAATACAAAAATTCCATTTCTTTGCAATAATTCCGTTTTGTGCATGCCTGACAGGGTTTGAGACTGGAAATCGAATAGGCTGCTGCAGTCATGGCAGGTACGTTTGGTGCAACAGAGGTAATATGACAGGGCTCTATGACGGTAAGTAATACAATTCAAGAAATAATCTGTGCGGAACATATTGCTTCTGCTGCACATGTCAGGAAATGGACTTTGATCGATGCTGTTGCAACACAAAACCATCTACTAAAACTTTTTAATTATGATGACAGTGTAAAAATGTAGAGGGTGCTCACTGGCAGTGTTCATGGCCTTTATAATTAACAAATTGACAGTGTAGGTTAATTCTGTATGCTGCATGCTGTTTGTGTTTTATAATTCTTTCTAGTTCCTGCCATCAGCATATATATAAGCAATAAGGCATGACAGGGGGGCTGGTTATCACCACCTCTAGGGTGTTAAGAGGTATCCTCTAGGGGTGTGATTATCTCATGATAACCACACCACCTGGAGTTACCATATTGCTGCTATAAAAATTCATTAATGGAAGAGAATGTGTGTATTTGTGCTAGAGGATAAAGTTAAGAGTCCAGAATACTAAATAGCAGTATCAGAAGCTGTGGTTTACATCTCCAACTCCATAGGGGAATATTCACCAGCCAATTGTGATGCTTTCTTGGATTTATAAACTAGAATACAATTTTGGCAACATCTCTGCAGAAGCACAGTGTGATGAGCAGGAATGAAGCAGAAACGGCAGAGCTGAAAAAGGATAGTCCTTGAGTTAGGCAGAGATTTTGAACTGCTTTCACAGAGGGAATAGCTACATTGGCAAAAGTCAACCCAACGTTCAGGTTTTCAAATAAGAAGGAAACTCAAGGAAACTGCAAATCAAGATTAGATAGGAGTGTCTATAATTTTGAATTTAAAATCATTTAATTTCAGCTTGGCTATGTGTTTAGAATATATTTAATGTGAATTCATCAGAAAAGTATGGAATTAAGTACATAAGAATACAATAGTTTCATTATCTACTGTCCTATTCTTGAAATTGTTTGGACATATATAATAAAACAAAAGGATGGATTACTTTATATGGTAATTACTCATGTTAATTGACTTTTATGCTCAATGACCTCGAGTACTGGACCTATAAGTGCTATCTACTCTCTTTCAATTTTTCTTCCTCCTCCTCCTCCTCAACAGTCTAGGTGTCTTGTATTTGTTTCCTTTCCTCTCCTTATCTTAGCTTATATTTCATCCTCTCCTTCAGAGGCGGGGAGTGGGTGAGAAATAGCACACTAGGAGTACGTGAGAACTAAAAGCTTTAAGTGTACATGATGAAGGATGGTGTGTTTTTTATCAGTAAATATAGAAGAAATATAATATTTGGTCATTTACTGGTGCAATTGTCTCTCAACTCCTGGGGCCACTTAGAAGTGGTGCAAAATAGATTAGCTGTCAGGTTTCTCTAGTTTGTACTGAGGAGCAGGCCCATGCCTGGCATCTCCAGTATTGAGGGATGTAAAAGTGGCTAAAGCTATCACCATCTCCCCATTCCTACAGCCCCTTGCCACAAGAAAAGCTTTGCCAGCCTGGAATGTTTGGCCCAGTGAGTGCAAAACACAACCAAACCAGAATGGTCCATTTTCCAGCAACTTTGCATGTACTTTCCATAAGTTCATAGAAGATTAGGCTTGGAAGAGGCTTCAGGAAATCAACTAGTCCAACCCCCTGCTCAAAGTAGGACCAACCCCAACTAAATCATCCCAGCCAGGGCTTTGTCAAGCCAGGCCTTAAAAACCTCTAAGGATGGAGATTCCACCACCTCCCTAGGTAACCCATTCCAGTGCTTCACCACCCTCCTAGTAAAATAGTGTTTCCTAATATCCAACCTAGACCTCCCCCACTGCAACTTGAGACCATTGCTCCTTGTTCTGTCATCTGCCACCACTGAACAGTCATGCTCCATTCTCTTTGGGAACCCCCCTTCAGGTAGTTGAAGGCTGCTATCAAATCATCCCTCACTCTTCTCTTCTCTTGAACCCCAGTTCCCTCAGCCTCTCCTCATAAGTTATGTGCCCCAGCCACAGGAGCCGACTTCCGGCAGCGCCCGTGGGTGCCGTCGCCCGGCCCCAACGCCGGGTGACGTTGCGGGGCCCTGCCCCCAACGCAACGTCACCCGGCGTCAGGGGCGGGGCCCCGCAACATCTCCCGGTGCTGCGGTGAGCTGGGCGCGGGCCCCGGGGCTGACGGGGAGCTGGGTGTGGGCCCCAGGGTGGGCGGGGAGCTGCCAGTGGGTGCTGAGCACACACCAATTTTTCCCCGTGGGTGCTCCAGCCCTGGAGCACCCACGGAGTCTGTGCCTATGGCCCCAGCCCCCTAATCATTTTCATTGCCCTCTGCTGGACTCTCTCCAATTTGCCCATCTCCTTTCTGTAGTGGGGGCCCCACAACTGGACACAATACTCCAGATGTGGTGTCACCAGTGCCGAATAGAGGGGAATAATCACTTCCCTCGATCTGCTGGCAATGCTTCTACTAATGCAGCCCAATATGCCGTTAGCCTTCTTGGCAAGAAGGGCACACTGCTGACTCATATCCAGCTTCTTGTCCGCTGTAATCACCCAGGTCCTTTTCTGCAGAACTGCTTCTTAGCCAGTCGGTCCCCAGCCTGTAGCAGTGCATGGGATTCTGCTTAAAACGTCTGGGAGCTCAGCCTTGGACTGCAGGGAAAAGAGTCATTTGTCTGTAAAACCAGAGTGCTGTGCCCTGGAAGCCCATGGGGAGTATGAGGCCAAATTCAGGTATGTGCTCTACAAATTTACTCACTTAGGGCCAAATTTATTTCAACAGCATAAATCCAGAGTATCTGAGCTCTAGGTGTGGGGAGTACAAGGAGGCTGGGGAGATGAAACCATTTCTCAGTTGAAGGCCAGGGTGTGGGGTTGCTACATAGTCCAAATGTGTCCGTTACTCTGTATGCAACCTTTATTTGCATAGAAATTATGCAGAATAATACACAGTAAGTGTCATTATGTTGCTCTTCTAAGCCACACTACAAATGACAGGAAAATTAATTTGAGACTAAGGCTAGGTCTACACTACCCCCCCCGTCGAACTAAGGTACGCAACTTCAGCTACGTGAATAACGTAGCTGAAGTCGAAGTACCTTAGTTCGAATGAAAAAGCACTTACCCGGGATCCACACGCGGCGCGCAGGCTCCCCCGTCGACTCCGCCTACTCCGTTCGTCGAGCTGGATTACCAGCGTCGACGACGGAGCACTTCCTGGTTCGATTTATCGCGTCTTGACAAGACGCGATAAATCGAACCCAGAACATCGATCGCGCGCCTCCGACGGGACGCGTAAGTATAGACCTACCCTTATTACCTGTAAGTGAAATTGCATGCTCCTCTGTCAGCTCATACAATTAGCATGTAGTTACCTGTGGTTGGACCGTTCCTTCTCATTCTGCAAACACAGGGGATGTAAATCCAGATGCTCCTGACACTAGGGAATAGAAAAATTAATACTCCTTTTGTGGCATCATGTCTGCTTTTCTGGAATCCTGTAGAAGCCCCTCAGTTGCAGCTGTGTGGGATTGAACCACCATGTGAATTTGTTTTAGGGCAGAAGGGTGGAGGTTCAGAGTACTGGTAGCCTATTGTCTCTTGCTGACCCCAGAGATTTCCCAGTTGGAAATCTGATTAGGAGTTAATGATGCTTGAAGCCCCCCTACAGCTGCTACTCTGCAGCCAGGACTGAGAGAGGGATTCAACCAAAGACAGCAGATCTTCTGTAGGATCTGTGCTGTTAGATTTGTTTCAGGAGAGCAGTACAGAGATACCAGGCTTCCACATTCACACCCTTGCCTCTGGTTTCCCAGAATCCCCTCGGACTGGATGTAGCGTGCCACCAGCTCTTTCCATGTTACACAGACCATTTTGGAGGTCAGCATCCCAGAGCCTCCTGGCTTTTCTCCCCTTTCACTGATATTTAAGAATAAACTTGGTTAAACTTTCACAAAATCATAAAACCCTTGTTTTCTGTAATGTCAAGCTTTTAATTCCCTGGAAAAGATGCAACTTGGAAGTGCAAAAACCACTCTTTGCCTAAAAGAAGTAAAAAGGTAGCACCCAGGAACCAAAGCTAATAAAACCGAACTGCAAGTCATCCGTGTGATTTTTTTGTTTCATATATTAATGCTGTACAGGACTGAGAGACTGCACACCACCATTCCCATTGAATAGCACTAAATAGCCAAAGTAAATGAATTAATTCACTCGTATTACCCTTTTGTCCTTTCCAATTTCCTAGTCTGATTGATGCTGTTAGTTTCTGTGACCCCTTCCCCCTCCCTTTGTAGAAGTACTAACCTAAACTTAAATTTGTCCTGTGAAATGTCACTTTGTACAGAAAGCCAGTCCTTTCAGCTTTCATGTGGAAGATTATATGGTTCATGAGTTCTACATGGCAAGTTTTTCTTTATTGTGAGCGGCAGCTCATGGTGAGCTTCACAGATGTTGAGCAGCTCAACCTTTGATGGATGTTACTACATTTTCTTAGTGGCTGGTTTTTATTCGTTTCAAAAGATAACAGTATATCCGTCCATACTCTCTGGGGTGGGTGTGTGTGTGAAGGGAATTACACTGAAAGATTAGAAAACCCCCTTTCTGGTAAAAAATACTTCATCAAGGATGGATATACTTATTTTTATGGTATTAAATGCAATAGGGAGAAGGGCATTGTTGGAAAAATGGACTGGGAACTGAGAGATCTTGTCCTTCCCTTAGCTCTGTCAATGACTGGCTGACCTTGGGCAGATCACGCAAACTCTGTGGGCCTCTAGTACATTCCCATTTTACATCTACCTTGCAGAGTATTTGTGTGGTTTAATGTTTTTTAGCAAGTCAAGAGGTTTCCACCAGATAATCTAAACTGCATTGACACACTTGAACATTGTTGTTTGGAGACTATATATTGGGCCTTTCTCCAGCACCACCCTGTTCCTGGTGCAGCCCAGAAACAAGACACTATGGGATTGTGGTTCCCATGGCGGCTGGTGTTAAGAGCTATGTGAAAAATGCTTCACATAAGAAGCCCTTTACATATATAGAACATCATTCTACAGCAGTCCTATAGCAGATGGGAGCTGTACGCCTCAAGGAAGGAAGGCTTGGGAGAGAAGTAGCATACAAGAGCTTTTTTTCTCAGTGTGGTGGAAGATCTGAAGGGAAGAGGGTTTGCTGTTGGATCTCTCAAGCCAAAGGGCCTGGGAAGGGCTTTGGAAGAGCCTGGAAAGAGGCCCAAAGAAGCATCTAAAGGCCTAGATAAAGTACCCCAAATATAGTGTGGTGGCATACTAGAGGCAGAGAGAGCCCAGCCCTGAGATGGGAATGATGGGATTACCAAGTGGCATTGCTGTTCTACTCAGGCAAGGGGAGGATAGGTAGAGAATTTGGGTGAGATTCTGTGTGTGCCTCTGAGCCCAGAACTATCAGCTTGGGGGTGGGTACTAATGTTTTTATAGTAAAGAGATTTCCAAGAGGGGGCCCTACAGTACAATTATGTATAGGAACTGAGAGAGATCTACTTTCAGGAAGTGCTTGAAGACACAGAATAGTGTATGTGAAGGAATAAGTAAACCCTGGATGATGACTGTTTTGACTCTCTCTCTCTATGCTTGAACACTGAACAGAGGTGGCTTTAAGCACCCACACCATCTGGGCTATTCCAGGGTCTGGAAAGCCCCTAGTGTAACTTAGACAAGTCACTGAGCACTGTGACCCTACTCCTGACAAGAGGTTTGCGAGGGGGCACACAGGAAGCAGCTTTATGGGGCCTGTGTCAGAGGGAATCTCTCTTGACCAGAACCAGGTTTTTAGGGTCCCCTTATGCTGCTCCAGCCCTGTGTAAAAGAGCTGACAAGTGAGTGAGGATGTCACACTTCGATTTATGTGGATTTTCAGGTGTTGGAATTTCTCACAGAGGGTCTGCAATGGTTTGGTTTGTCTGACTGGAAAGCTAAAATAAATACCCAAACGATGAGGGAAATGTAAGCAACAGTGCATCTCCACTGAAGAAGTAAGCTAGGACCGGTTATTTTAGTGCCTATTCTACCTCCAACTGCTATGAGTGTTAGTCTGAGTTACAGGGGCAGCGTGAGCTTTTTTGCCACCCTAAGCGGCGGCGGTGGGAGAGGCTGCCGCCGAAATGCTGCTGAAATCCCTGGCGGCCAAAGAAGCTGCCGCCAAAATGCTGCCAAGGACCCCGGCAGCCGAAGAAGCTACCAGGATCCTCGGCAGCACTTTGGCGGCAGCTTTTTCGGCCACCGGGGATTTCGGCGGCATTACGGCAGCAGCCTTTCCTGCCAGCAGCCACCGAGGGACCTGAAATGCTGCCCCTCCAAATTCTGGCGGCCTAGGGTCGCCTAATGGTAGCGTTGGCCCTGCTGAGTGATGTTGTGGCATAAGAACTTCTGAATGTTACTCAAGACTCTGTGGATAGTATTTTTATATAGGTGGCATGAAACCTGAGTAGCAAACTCCACAGTTTGAAGTAACACGCACACACACACGAAGAGGGGCCTGATTTCCCACCTAGTCTGCACCCTAGGCAGTCATTTACACATGTGCAAAGTGAATGTATAACACTGCTGAATCAGAATAGTAGCACTTTGCACAGGTATCAATGTCTACACAAGGTGGAGGGCATTGGGCAGGATATTTCTGCAGAGACTCATCTTTAATAGGATTTATGCACATTAGTGTGTAAGTATTAAGTAATTACAGAGTGAAAATATAAAACCATTGTAGGCCCCTGGAAAGTTCACTTCTTTTGCTACAGATGCTACCTTCAATTTGAGTAGCTGTCACCATACTGTCTTCATTCCTTTTCAGAAGTACAGTACTTCTCCCAAAAGTGGTCAGGGTATTGGCCTCGGGGAAACTTTGCAACAGTTTTATTCAAAGTATAGTTTAGTTATGTTAAACATTATTATTATTATTATTTATTTATTTAGTAGAATAAGAGTGGAAATGTCATGATCCATGACATAGTCCTAGTCATCCAAACATGACACACGTCAGCCTATATTCCTCTCATAAAAGATGCACCAGTACACATCTAATAGACTGACTCAGTTAACCATGACAATGAATTTTCCTTTGACAGCAAGAGCAACACAACCTATCTAAGCCTACAGCATTTAATTTTAGCATGATAGACCTTTAAAAACGTTAATGGGTACCTTGGCATATGAGTTGGGGTATGAGAAATGCAGTACCTGAAATTGTATCTGGAATTTTGTCTAATTCCCAAGATACAGTGCTTGTATAGTAACTTCCACCCTAAAACTTGTCATGCATCAATCACCCTTTTAACTTCCAGTATTTAAATAAAATGAAATGATATTTTGATTTCAAGTTTAACACATCAGTGTAGAGGACTGTGAAAGTCTACATGGTCACTAACTCTCAGGAAAATCATCAATTTGAATTCAAATCCTTTCCAAATCTGTTTTTCAGAGATGAACTAGTCAGTCTGAAATGCAGTTTTAATTCTCATCTGAACAGTATAGCTTATACTTTCTCCTTAATAAAAGAAAAGCAGGGTGTTTTTTTTAATCAAACCACTGTTTCACCTATTAGCACAATGTCAACTTCAAAGATACTCTGCAGGCAGTGAACAGCTTCAGTACTGCCAGTTTCAAGTAATTCAATGAAGGTTTTTATGACCCTCATATTTCTAAAGCTTTCCAGCATTTTTTTCTCATTTTAAATGAGTTAAAATATATATATATTTTAAAGTGTTTTCTAAATGCTATAGCAGGGGTTTTCTAAATGCTTGGCACACCACATTTAAGAAATGTGGTGTGCCAAGCCTTCGTTAATTTAAGGTTTTGCATGCCAATAATATATTTTACATTTACAGGGGCCTGTGGATGGAACCCCAGACTGGCAGCAGGCTGAGCGGGGCCAGCGGCCGGGACCCCAGACTGGCAGCACGGGTGGCAGGGGGAACCCCAGACTGGCAGCGGGCCTCTGCCAGCCAGGGTCCCGGCCGTGGCTCCGCTCAGCCCGCTGTCGGCCTGGGGTTCCATCCATCCAGGCTGGCAGCGGGCTGAGCGGGGCCAGCAGCCGGGACCCCAGGTCAGCAGTATGCTGAGCCACTCAGTCTGCTGCCAGCCCGGGGTTCCGTTCACCCAGGCCAACAG
The DNA here is from genome assembly GCA_037349315.1 of Chelydra serpentina. NCBI lineage: Eukaryota > Metazoa > Chordata > Testudines > Chelydridae > Chelydra > Chelydra serpentina. Next base: position 57,116,515 of record JBAIAC010000010.1, read on the forward strand.
CAGGCTGAGCGGGGCTGGCAGCCAGGACCCCAGCTGGCAAGGGGCCGGCGGCGGGAACCCCAGACTAGCAGCAGGCTGAGACGCTCAGCCCTCTGCTGCTATCGGGTCCCGGCCGCCGGCCCTGCTCAGCCCCCTACCAGCCTGGGGTTCCGTTCACCCAGGCCAGCAGTGGGCTGAATGGGGCCAGCGGCTGGGACCCCGGCTGGCAGCAGAATGCCACTAAAAATCGGCTTGCGTGCCGCCTTGGCACACATGCCGCAGGTTGCCGACCCCTGTGCTATAAAATACTTTTCTCTCATATTTAAAAACAGTAAAATAAACTACACTGTAAACTAGAATATTGCTACATCTAATCTGTTTTGGACTCCCATCTCCGTAAGATGTTTAAAACAAACTAATTATCATACTAAATAGCTCAAGACAGTTATGGCTTGATCAAAAGCCCAGTGCGACTAAAGACTCCCATCGACTTCAGTGAACTTTAGATCCGGTACTTAGTACTAAATTCAGCTCTTAGGCCCACATCCTGTAAATATTTAAGCAGCTGCATAACTTTTTTTCTCATGTTGAGTTGTTCATAGACTGCAAAAGGGCTAATTGTATGAGTAAAGTAACACACATACTTAAATGTTTGCAGAATCAGGCCTAAATTAAACTAATTTCAATACAAATATCTGCACAATTTTTGAAAAAATGATCAAAATATTTTGTAAATGAACTACTATCATTTCATAAATGAACTAATAGTGCAGGAATCTCTGTCACATATCTGACTTCTCAGGTGCTGGAAGTAAACACCTTCAGTTTCATGCTTTGTTGTGCATCTGAATTGCTTGTAAGATTCACACAATACCGCTATGTGTATTTAGAGCTAGGAAATGGAAACCATGGCGAGGCTTCAGCAAAGCCATTTATATAACTTTGAAAATTATAATTATCTACACACAGTATGTAGCTGCATAGGGTATTATGTAGTGCAGCTCCACGTAGCTATAGTAATATGGAATACTTCTTCCCTTTATTTTCATATTATAGCTCTTATTTGTAAGACAAGCCTTGTGACTGCATCCCCACTTGCCCCCTTTCGGTTACTCATAACATTCTCAAGCATATTCCTTTTGGGATGAAATTTCCTGTTTGTCCCTGACCATAGATGAAATTTTTAGGTAAATTCTGAGAGCAAGTAAGAGCAGCCTCCAGATTGCTGCAATCTGCTCCAGGAATGGGTTAGAAAATCTCTTGGGCTGCCATGGGTGGTTGTTGGGGAGGAGAGCTATTGTTTGCTAGCCATTCCTTTAGGTCTGGGATAGCCAGTCAAACTCCTATCCTCTTCCGATGGTTCCCATAGCCCTGCATGGAAGCAGGTAATGGAGTAATCAGAGCAACTTTCTCCTCCTCCCCACTTTGGAGGCTGCAGGAAGCCAGCAGGTAAGGGACACTAGTTGCTCAGTAGAGCTCCCAGCTCTACCAGAATAGCTTCAGGGGAAGAAATGGCCCCTACTTCCTCCCCATAGCGACAGAGCTTGTTCAAATATTTCAGTTCAAAAGTCACAGGGTGTAGCTCAGAGAACACATTTTCAAGTCATAATCAACTACAAATTTCCTTCTTAACACAGTAGTGCCTGAAAAGCCATTAGTGGTCGGTGGGCCCCAAGCATTTAAATATTTTTGTACTCTGCCAATGTTCTCTTCGTGAAAGAAGCTAATTTTTTTTGCTGGGGTGGGGTGGGTATGGGAAGGGAAATCTATTGTCTCTTCATAGATTTGACTTAGGCATGAAGCCTTAACAGACAGTAAAGGCACAGTACTATATTAGCCAGAGAGTTAGTGGGTAATTGGAAGGCTGAGTTGCCCATAGAGGATGCTATAGTTAGCATCACAAAAGTAGCTTGGACCTATGAGGCCTAGTCATGCACAGTTATTTTTCAGGAAAAGCAGTGTTGCCAATTCTCATGATTTTATTGTGAGTCTCACAATAAAAGTCTTCTGCTTTTACTTAAAGCCACAATAATACATACACAACTGCATTTTTAATACAATGGGCTTCAAAGTATTAAACTAAATTCAATAAAGTTTAACTTTATTCAGTAAAGTTCATTCAGGATGTTGTCAGTCTGTCCCAATGACTGTGAATCTCAGCTTTCATTAAAATAACAAAAAAAAAGTAAGTCTCTAACCCTTATTGTTGTGGAGAAAAGCTTAGAAAACAGTCCTAAGTACAGCTGGTAGGCTCAAAAACCAGGAGACAAATAAAAAGAATCCAAAGCATGTTTATATTTTAAATATCTCATGACTTTTAAGCCAAACTCGTGGTTTTTTTGGAGCCAGACTCATGAGTTTTGAACATTTGGGATGGGCAATGCTCGGGAAGTCCCAATGAGAGGAGGAGGAAGGGTGTGTATGATTGGATGCATGGATATTTTGCTCACTAAGTGTTGTCACCAAACTTAGTCAAACTAGAATGAAATTGTTTTTGGAGGTTGGAGATTCTTCCCAATGTTTGAGGCCCAGGGGAGGTGCCTTGTAAGCATGTGTATTTATCTGTCCGCATCCAGCAGGCACCTTTACAGCAATTACAAGGCTATGTTGGAGGGTATATTGTTATTGAAATGCTGAGGGCAAGGGGGAAAAATCCTGTTTTGGAGGTGTAGTTCCCAAAGGTTACTCTATTCCAGCTCAAGCTATATTTGCTTGTTAGAATCCTGCTTTTTAGATAAATGACAAAGACAAGAGTTTTGAAGCTGAAAGTGGCAGCAGATGATGGCAATCGTTCTAATCATTAAAGCAAGATACAAAAAGAGCAGGATAGGAAAGTGGTCCTCTGTGTCACAAGCAGGCAAAGCTAATAAATCCATGCCTGACAGTCAGGTACACTGGATTGTACAAATTATAGGCTTTTATCTGGGGAGAATTTTTGAGGAAGATTAAGGTTCTAATATGAAAGCTTACTGGTGAGAATTACCATTTGGAAGGAACTGCATTATACATTGCAGCATGGGGACATTGCGCTGAGGGTGGCGTTTTTGTTTTTCCAATTTGGCATTTTTTATTATATGCCAAAATTCACTAAAGCCAGATTTTTGCTTGTATACAAGTTACTCAAAAAATTAGCTGTATAGGCAAAGATTTTGTTAGCAATTTGATTGTATACTTATTTTTAGATTTGTTCAGTTCAACCAGGCTGGAAAGATAATTAATGTTGTGTATAAGCAAGAACTGAAAAGAGCTGCAATGTTCAAGGAGTTTCCAAATATTACTGAGTGTTCAGTTTTCTGCTTACTTGAATCACCTTATAAAGCAAATTGCATGCTTATTTTAAACAAGAAAAATAGGGGCCAACCATAATAGCTGAACAAGAATGGAGGTGCTCACAAGCTCTTATGACTTCAGATCTACCTTGAATGCCATGCAAAGAGAGAATGGCTAATGGACAAAGAAATAAAAATGACATATCCTATTTCAATTTCTTTGTATTTTGAAATACAATTACTTTATTCTGGGGTTACTGATGAAGTGCAAGGATTTTTAAATTGCAAAAAAATAAAACATATGAAATGCAATCCCTCTCCTCCCTCCCTTTGTACCCTCGGCCTCAGTGATTAAAATACTTTGATGTTTTAAATTCTTATTCCTCTGTTGTGATTTTATGGTGGCTTTGAAGGTTACTTTGCAGCTTTTTTGTATTTTCTTTCCTAATAGTTTTATCGGGACATGTGTCTATAATAGCTAGGGCATTTAAATAAAAACATTTATTTCCTTTTCCATTTCATATTTAAATGTAAAGTCCGGAGTGTGTTTTCTCTATCATTTGTAGGCACAATGGAATAACTTAGAAGAAACAAAAAATAGAGTAAATAGGAGGCATCTTTAGGAGATGCATTTGGCAAATATTACATTTTCTTAATTTATCTGTTAGCTTATCTGCTAGTGGATCTCTCACCCTTAATGAGTGTTGGCTTTGTTTTTAGAACACATGTAGGTTAGCAGTTGATACATAAATTCTCTGGAACATAAAAAGAAGGTAAAGTGAACCAAGATCAGTGATCAGGACCCATTTGTGCTAGGCACTGCGCACACCCATAATAAAACAATCCCTGCTCTAAAAAGCTTTCAGTGCTGCCAGCCATATGTCAAGACACAACAGGAAGACAGAAATAAATGAAGGGGAGGGACAGAGGACAATTTATCACTGAAGCTAGTGTGTTGGGTAGACTGAATAGCAGTTTCAGCACACTAAAGACTCAGCCATTGTTATGGGCTTTGTAATAATCGGAGTCATTTTTACTGCATTTCCTGTAGTATTTCCTTTTCAATATTTAAGATGCAAATATGCACGTTATCCCCTTTTTAATAAAGTGCCTAAGGGCTGGTCTACACTAAGAGTTTATGTCGAATTTAGCAGCGTTAAATCGAATTAACCCTGCACCCGTTCACACAACGATGCCATTTATTTTGACATAAAGGGCTCTTAAAATCAATTTCTGTTCTCCTCCCTGACGAGGGGATTAGCGCTAAAATTGATATGGCCGTGTCAAATTATTGTTAGTGTGGACGGAATTCGACGGTATTGGTCTCTGGGAGCTATCCCACAGCGCACCACTGTGACCTCTCTGGACAGCAGTCCGAGCTCGGATGCTCTGGCCAGGTACACAGGAAAAGCCTCGGGAACATTTGAATTTCATTTCCTGATTGGCCATCGTGGCAAGCTCAGCAGCACTGGTAACGATGCAGAGCTCTTCAGCAGAGGTGACCATGCAATTCCAGAATTGAAAGAGGGCTCCAGCATGGACAGAATGGGAGGTGTTAGATCTGATATCTGTATGGGGAGATGAATCCGTGCTATCAGAACTGCGATCGAAAAAAAGAATGCCAAAATCTACGAAAAAATCTCCAAGGCCATGACGGACAGAGGATACAGCAGGGATGCAACGCAGTGCTACGTGAAATTTAAGGAGCTGAGACAAGCATACCAGAAGACCAAAGAGTCAAATGGGCGCTCCGGGTCACAGCCCCAGACATGCCGCTTCAACGCTGCGCTCCATGCCATCCTAGGGGGGCCGCCACCACTACCCCACCCCTGTCTGTGGACTCCGAGGATGGGGTATTATCAGTCACTTCCTCTGATGTTTTTGCGGATGGGGAAGATGATGGAGATGATGAGGACGAGGTAGTCGACAGAGCTCTGCACACTGATTTCCCTGAAAGCCAGGAACTTTTCCTCACCCTGACAGAGAGACCCTCCCAAGGTGGTATCCCGGACCGTGAAGCCAGAGAAGGCACATCAGGTGAGTGATCTTTTGAATTGAAAAGACATGGTTTTAAAGCAATTGGTTTTTAATGATTAATTTGCCCTGAGGACTTGGGATGCATTCGTGGCCAGTACAGCTACTGGAAAAGTCTGTTAACATGTCTGGGGATGGAACGGAAATCCTCCAGGGACATCTCCATGAAGCTCTCCTGGAGGTACTCTAAAAGCCTTTGCAGAAGGTTTCTGGGGAGAGCAGCATTATTGTGTCCTCCATGGTAGGAAACTTTACTACGCCAGGCCAGTAGCAAGTACTCTGGTATCATTTGCACAACAAAGCCTGGCAGCATATGACCCCGGTGTTTGCTGGCATTCAAGCAACATCTGTTCTTTCTCTGTCTGTTATCCTCATCAGAATGATATCATTCATGGTTACCTGTTTGAAATACAGGAATTTAATTACGGGGACATTCAGAGGTGGCCATTTCTATTGGGCTGTTTGCATGTGCCTGAAAATAAATCCTCCCCGCAGTTTCCAGCCACGTGGTGGGGGCGGGGAGGGGGCTGCTTGATGCTGAGCAGTTTGCAGTTGGCTAGCAGGGATCTTCCCTGATACCAGCCACGCGGTGGGGGAGGGGGACCCTTCATGCTGAGCAGTTGACGTTTGGCTAGCGGGGATCTTCCCTGATACCAGCCACGCGGTGGGGGTGAAGGCTAAAGCAATCATCCCAGAGAATGGGATGGCTGGGGTTACTTTGGTTTCTGCCACTGCACATTAACCCGCAAAGCGCAGCACTAACTGGCCAACTCAAGGAGCTTTGCTTTGAATGGGAAAGGAGGGCGCTGCTGTTAATTAAGGTTTCAGAAGCTGAAAGTCTATGGCTTACCATGGCCGCCTGCTAGCCGAATTCCATTGCCCGGCCCTGCTTGTGTGATCTGTACACCAAAGCCCCAGGCACTCAATATAAAAATGCAAAATGCGACCTTGTACTGAAAGCACATGTGCTAGGTACTGTGAATGGTGGTGTTCACCGCGAAAGAGTATATGCATTGTTCTGTAAAATTTATCTTTTTAAAAAATTCACTCCCTTTTTTTTCATCCCGCAGCTGCAACTGTTTCTAGGCTTCCTCCAGCATCTCCCTCCCAAAGGCGATCCCTGATAAGGCGGCGAAAAAAACGCATGCGCGACAAAATGTTCTCTGATCTCATGCAGTGCTCCCACCTTGAAGTAGCTCAGCAAAATGTGTGGAGGGACACAATTGCCCAATACAAGCAAGCGGGCAGCGAACAGGAGGACAGGAGGGATGAGCATGAGGACAGGAGGGACGCTTGAGATGAGAGGTGGCGGCAGGAACATAAGAACATAAGAAGGGCCGTACTGGGTCAGACCAAAGGTCCATCCAGCCAGTATCCTGTCCACCGACAGTGGCCAATGCCAGGTGACCCGGAGTGAGTGGACCCAACAGGTAATGATCAAGTGATCTCTCTCCTGCCATCCATCACCCCCTCTGACAAACAGAGGCTAAGGACACCATTTCTTACCCATTCTGGCTAATAGCCATTAATGGACTTAACCTCCATGAATTTATCCAGTTCTCTTTTAAACCCTGTTATAGTCCTAGCCTTCACAGCCTCCTCAGGCAAGGAGTTCCACAGGTTGACTGTGCGCTGTGGGAAGAACTTCCTTTTATTTGTTTTAAACCTGCTGCCCACTAATTTCATTGGGTGGCCCCTAGTTCTTTTATTATGAGAACAAGTAAATAACTTTTCCTTATTCACTACCTCCACACCACTCATAATTTTATATACCTCTATCATGTCCCCCCTTAGTCTCCTCTTTTCCAAGCTGAAAAGTCCTAGCCTCTTTAATTTCTCCTCATATGGGACCCGTTCCAGACCCCAATCATTTTAGTTGCCCTTCTCTGAACCTTTTCTAATGCCAGTATATCCTTTTTGAGATGAGACCACAATTGTACGCAGTATTCAAGATGTGGGCGCACTATGGATTTGTATAAGGGCAGTAAGATATTCTCCGTCTTATTCTCTTTCCCTCTTTTTTTTTAATGATTCCTAACATCCCGTTTGCTTTTTTGACTGCCGCTGCACACTGCATGGACGTCTTTAGAGAACTATCCACGATGACTCCAAGATCTTTTTCCTGATTAGTTGTAGCTAAATTAGCCCCCATCATATTGTATGTATAGTTGGGGTTATTTTTTCCAATGTGCATTACTTTACATTTATCCACATTAAATTTCATTTGCCATTTTATTGCCCAGTCATTTAGTTTTGTGAGATCTTTTTGTAGTTCTTCACAGTCTGCTTTGGTCTTAACTATCTTGAGCAGCTTAGTATCATCTGCAAACTTTGCCACCTCACTGTTTACCCCTTCTTCCAAATCATTTATGAATAAGTTGAATAGGATTGGTTCTAGGACTGACCCTTGGGGAACACTGCTAGTTACCCCTCTCCATTGTGAAAATTTACCATTTATTCCTACCCTTTGTTCCCTGTTTTTTAACCAGTTCTCAATCCATGAAAGGATCTTCCCTCTTATCCCTAGGAAGACCAAAGGGCGGCTGGGGCTACTGCGGGAGCAAACCGACATGCTCCGGCATCTGGTGGATGTTCTGCAGGAACAGAAGCAGGATGACAGACCACTGCTACAGCCCATCTGTAACCGCCCTCACCCCTCCCCAAGTCCCATAGCCTCCTCACCCAGAGTCCCAAAAACACAGGGGGGCGGGGAGGCTCCATGCGACCAACCACTCCACCCCGGCGGATTGCCCAAGCAGTAGAAGGCTGTCATTCCCCAAGTTTTGGAGCGGACTTTCCTTCCCTCTTCACTCCACCCTGGCCACCATCCCAGTTCTCTCCCTTTGTTAATAAATCTTGAATAAAGAATACTTGTTTGTTCCTTTGGTGCCTTTATTTCCTTTCAAAGCAAGGTGTGCTCGAAGGGCGGGAGGGCGGTTGTTAGAGAGGATAGGCAATATAAACAGAGTAAACAAACAGGGGCAGGTTCACCTCAAGGTTAAAGAAACGTAAGAGTCACTAGTTACTTGGTCAGTCTGGAAGCTAGTTTTCAAAGCTTCCCTGATGCGCAGCGCGTCCCGCTGTGCTCTTCTAATCGCCCTGGTGTCTGGCTGCGTGTAATCAGCACCCAGGCGACTTGCCTCAACCTCCCACCCCGCCATAAACGTCTCCTCCTTACTCTCACAGAGATTGTGGAGCACACAGCAAGCAGCAATAACAATGGGTATATTGGTTTCGCTGAGGTCTGAGCGAGTCAGTAAGCTGCGCCAGGGCCCTTTCAAACATCCAAATGCACACTCCACCACCATTCTGCACTTGCTCAGCCTGTAGCTGAACAGCTCCTTTCTACTGTCCAGGGCGCCTGTGTACGGCTTCATGAGCCGGGGCATTAGTGGGTAGACTGGGTCCCCAAGGATCACTAGAGGCATTTCCACATCCCCAACAGTTATTTTTCTGGTCTGGGAAGTAAATACCTTCCTGCAACCGTCTAAACAGACCGGAGTTCCTGAAGACGCGAGCATCATGAACCTTTCCCGGCCATCCAACGTTGATGTTGGTGAAACGTCTCTTGTGATCCGCCAGTGCTTGCAGCACCATTGAAAAGTACCCCTTTTGGTTAATGTACTGGCTGCCCTGGTGCTCCGGTACCAGGATAGGGATATGCATTCCGTCTATAGCCCCACCACAGTTAGGGAATCCCATTGCAGCGAAGCCATCTACTATGACCTGCACATTTCCCAGGGTCACTACCTTTGACAGCAGCAGCTCAACAATTGCATTGGCTACTTGCATCACAGCAACCCCTACAGTAGATTTGCCCACTCCAAATTGATTTGCGACTGACCGGTAGCTGTCAGGCGTTGCAAGCTTCCAGAGTGCTATCGCCACTCGCTTCTCAACTGTCAAGGCTGCTCTCATCCTGGTGTTCTGGCGCTTCAGGGCAGGGGACAGTAAGTCACAAAGTTCCAGGAAAGTGCCCTTACGCATGTGAAAGTTTTGCAGCCACTGGGATTCATCCCAGACCCGCAACACTATGCGGTCTTACCAGTCTGTGCTCGTTTCCCAGACCCAGAATTGGCGTTCCACGGCATGAGCCTGCCCCATTGCCACCAGGATGTCCAATTTGCGGGGTCCCACTCTTTGAGAGAGGTCTATTTCCCTGTCCTTGTCACCGTGCTGCTGTAGCCTCCTTGCCTGCTTTCTCAAGTTCAGGTTATGCATAAAGTGCATGATACTGCGCGAGGTGTTAACAGCCGTAACTGCTGCGATGATCTCACCCGGCTCCATGCTCGCCGCGCTATGGCGTCTGTGCTTGCAATCCAGGGAAAAGTGCACAAAATGATTGTCTGCTGTTGCTTTCACGGAGGGCGGGGGAGTGATTGTTCAATGATGACATTTACCCATAACCACCCACAACAAATTTCTTGCCCCATCAGGCATTGGGAGCTCAACCCAGAATTCAAATGGGCAGCGGGGACTGCGGGAACTGTGGGATACCTACCCACAGTACACCGCTTGGAATGTCAACGCTTGCCCCGGTACTACGGACTCACACTGCCGAATTAATGTGCTTAGTATGGACACACACGTTCGACTTTATAATATCGGTTCTCTAAAATCGGTTTTGGTAAAATTGGACTACTGTCGTAGTGTAGACATACCCTAAGAAAACAAGCTGAAAGACTGAAGAGATGAGGCATTGACACAGGTGAAATAGAGAAACATGGGCAAAATTAGCTTCATGCACTGATTACAGTTTTGTCAGGAATAAGGGCCAGCAGCCTAGCCTGCTTACCCTCTAGCTTAACCCTTAGGCAGTCTAACGAGCACAGGTGGTCCCCAGTTGAGCAGCCTGATTGGCCCAACCATCTGATTGGTTGAGGGGATCAGCAGACTCTGTTCTTAAGACCAGCTGCAGTAGGCGGGTAATGGCTGCTTAAAGCATTTACCTAGAGTGGGGATTGCTCTTGTGCCTGCTTCTTCCCAGCCCTGGACCAGCCTTAACTCACTCCAGGTAACCTGGCTCTGACCCTAGGTTCCAATTTCTGACTTTGGCTCTGAGCCTCGGTGCATGACTCCTGCTCCAGCTACTAAGAATGACTGTCCCTGATCACTTTAAACAGATGTGAGCAAATAATTTGGAGCAAATAAGTATGTTATGAATGTAATTGTTTTGTGTGAGCAATTTGAAAAATAAAAGCTTGTGAATATTAAATATTCATAATTTTAAATGTGTTTGATTGCTTTTTGACTGGATACAGATTTCACATGGTACATTTCCAGCCACCTGACTGGATGAACATAACATTAACTTTTCAAAATTCAATTTCTGTGAATTTTCTCTAATCACATTAACTCTAATGTTTCATCAAACTTTCTGAAAGCAACTATCATGTCAGAATATTCATGAGAAGTGATCACCACTAAAGAGGTACACAACCAAAGATAATTACCCTTTTTGATCAAATATTAGAAGAAATTATTCAAGGTATTTTCCTGTTTCTCAGTTGAAGTGACTGAATATGCTATTCTGAAGATTATTTGTTTGCTTTACAGATCTATGAAAATGCAAGTGTGGTATATTCAAGTCTGTTTATGAGTTCAAAATATAAAAGGCTTTATTCAATGGTATGTTTCTAACTACAAAGTGTATATTCAAAATCAGGAGCTCAAATACAATCTAAGAGTCAGACCCTGCAAACACTTAGTTACCTGGGTAACTTCACTGACAGGAGTAGTCCCATCTACTCCTCATAAGTTACTCTCATGTAATTGTTTGCAGGATTGGACAGGAAGGGCCATAAACATGTGTCATTTATTTGTATTATTGTGGCATCAGTCATGGACCAGGACCCCATTGTGCTAGACTCTGTATAAACAGAATAAAAAGGTTAGATACAGACAGGCTGATGGAGGGAATACTAGGAGACCATATTAGTCCGCATGATAGGCTGTAGTCTCAGCACGCCAGTAGCCCAGCTATTTTCAAGGTGGTTTTTTTGTTTTTTGTTTTGGTTTTTTTGGTAGGGATCATGGGAAAAAAAGTTTTAATGATGACCTTGAGTTGGTTTTGCCAGCTGCCGATCTGGCCCAAGGAGAGTTTTCCTTTACTCACCATGGCTAGTAACATTGTTCCTTCCTCACAAACATTCATGTATTCAGTGATCAAGGTCCTGAGAGTGACAATATTTAGAGGCTTCATGGAACATCCTCCTGCCAATCATGGCTTACTATGTAAAATAAATAAGCTTGAAGCTGAGCCTTATTGCTATAGAATAATAAACATTCTGACTTTGGACATATGTTTGTAGCAGGGAAAAAAATGGCACACCCGTATGCTGTCTTGTCTGGCCCTCTGTCATGGGCTCATGCAAGTTCTGGCTCCCTTGTACACATATAGTGATCTCACTCAACAGAGCCACTGTGACAAAAGTTGCTGAGAATGATAGTGAGATAACCGAGGAAGAAGGCTGTATGGTCTGCATACTTAGCCAAGTTGACCTATGTAGCTGCATCTCCAACCCCTTGCAAGATGTATTCCTATGTTACAGGGGAATCAGTTGCATCAGGGAGGTTCCATGGGCTGCTAATAGGGGATGGAATTCACCTGCTGTGGAGATAACCAATGAAAGGTCCTCTGCATGACTTTAATCCTGCTGGAGATGTGCTGCATACCCCTCCTGCATTTGGAAAAGGGTCTCCGCCCTAGGCCTGCAGAGGCTGGTAGGACTGGGGCAGGCCAAGGGAGGAGCTGCAGAGCCACGTTTATTTGTGCTGAATCTAGTGTACCTATTATTCTACACTTTTGGCAAAGAGGAACCACAATAACTATGCAAATTGGAATAGCAGCCTAGAGAGATGGAGAGTGAGTTTTCACAGCAGTGGACGTTTTATACGAGAAGAGTGAATTGCACCTGGCCGTAATACAAGTGCATGCAATTTTTGAAGTGTGTGAATGTTTGGAGTGAATTTTGCCTGTTTTCTGTGGTCAGCAAGAACTACTTGTTACTTACAGTCCTATGGACTGCATCATCATAACCCCTGAGGGCAGGCTACCTAACGGCTGTGTAGGCATGCACAATGTTTGATGGGGAACATATATTGATGAGGTAGGTCTTGAGATTAGCTGGTTTATGTATATAGCTAGGAATTGTAGCCATATTCTTGATCAGTGCACTATGGGCCAGATTGTCAAAAGTATTTAGATACCTAAAGATGCAGATAGCCACCTAGTGGGATTTTCAGCTCATCTTAGGTATGTAAATACTTTAAAAAACCTGGTCCTGTGCAATTTATTTCTGTAACTTGCTGACATATGTTATGGGCCACTGAATAGGATTTTTCTCTGTCACTTTATTACCTGTTTAAATGATCACCATATAATGAATTTTCCTTCCTAAGCAGCCCAGTAGAAGCTTTTTTGTTTGCTTTCTCATTAAAGAAGACAGTGTTTGTTATTGGAGAGTGCTTCCTGATTTTTGTCCATAACTGACTATCATGAATTTAATTTTGGGGTGTATGTGTGTGTGTTGGGGGGAAGAACATCTCCTCCCCATCAAAGATATAGCAGTCACCTTTTTTCTGTTGAGGCGAATGATATTTTGCAGTCTGTTGTTTTCTGGAAGGTGGATTTTAAGAATTAAGAAGCAAAAATAAAGTCACGCCGGGGGAGAGATGCCCTAGATCTAGTCAGTGTCAATTAAAAGAGAGCTTCTGATGCAAATACTACATCAGCACCAATTTTGTCACTTAGAACTTTAAGATCAGAAGCAATTACCTTCAATAGCACCTTGTTTTTATGTGTCTACCCTTCATAGCCTTGGCTAGTAACTCGGCCTACACTATAATTTACAGTGACATCTAATTTCAGCAGATCTGCAAGCAATCTAACTGAAGATGGAGATACCGAGGAGTGAGGACTCCAGCTTTATCACTGCAGATATAGATTCTTTTTTTTTTGCAAATTCAGAAGTGAATCTTTTAGGAACGAAGGCTTTGTGTGTGTGTGTGTCTGTTTTGCATATCTCATTACTGGAATTATTTCTCAGTTTAGGCAAATGATTTCTGCCTTTAAATAGATGATTAAATACTCCAAAGAAAAAAAAATCCAGCCAAGTACTCTCAGCATTTAGTAGATTTACCATTTTAAACTGTCTCTGCAAAAGGAGGGTGGGGTGGGGAAGAGAGAGAAAGCAAACATTCATTGCTAATCATTTCCTTTGAAGTATGGTAGAGACCTGATGATTTTGTATTGTGTGCAAAGTCACAGTATTAGACTAAGATTATTTTAAGAAACACTTTTATCATTTTCTAACTGACAGAAAGGGCAAGCTTGCCAGCCATGCAGTTTGATGTTTCTTCATGGAAACAATAAAAGAACCCCACAATGATGTGATTAATGACTTGCATCCACTTTCTCTGATCCCCAAACTTGAATACAGAGAACACATAAGACCTTCACACTATTATCTGCCATCCTATTCAGATGAGATTAATATTGGCACAACTTCTTTTTAGAAGCATGTTCCTTGAGCCAAGGAATTTGAATATCATAGTGAGTACAGTTATGTAAAGAGGATGTTGATTTTGATGAAGCTATGAGCTGGCAGGGATAGCTTTGTAAAAAATATAGTAGTTTTACAGTAATTATGGACTGGTAGTCATTTTACTTGCTGCAAAACTGCTTAATCTTTTAAATGTGTAATTATTAAGGGAAAGTTCACAATTGCTTTTCTGCTATCCACCTTTTGAATAGGTTTGGATCAGATGCTATAGTTTAGTCATTATACAACTGTGACGGTGTACCCCATAAAGCTTTATGGGGAGATGCTTATAAATGTATATATGTAGCATAAAACATATTCTAGTTACATAAAAACCTCACTAGGTCCAGTAAACAGGCTATCTTCCACTTAGCCTGGGTCCAGCAATCACTCACCCCCCTAATGTCTTTGTCCTTTGTTCAGTCTCTTTCGGGTGTGTCCTGGGGGGGGGGGGGGAGGGTGGAGAGTCTCTCTCTTTAGCCAGCTGAAGACCAAATGCAAGGGTCTTGCAAGGGCTTTTATAGCCTTTCTTCCTCTCCCTGCGTAGGATCCAGTTCCCATGGAGTTTTGGGATCACATGGGCAAGTCACTTGTCCATGCACCCTAACCAGTTCAACCAGTTGCATTCTTGACCAGGCCCCGATGTGGATTGGGGTCTGCAACTTCTTTTGTCTGTTAAGTGCTCGTACCTAACAGGCACATTCTTTCCTCCAAACATGATCCCATGCACTTACAAAGGCTATGTATAAAACCAGCAAATATAAAACCAATCTTCATAACTCCAACTACAACAATGATACATGCATATCAACAGGAGGAATAAATTCAGTAGGTCATAACTTTCACAGAGATATGTTACATGGCACATGTAGCATAAAACATATTCTAGTTACATATATACATTTAAAGCTTTATGGGGAGATGCTTATATGGGGTACACCGTCACAACAACATCTTACAAAAGACTTACACAAACATTATTTTCTATCACTACTATCCTGTTTTGAGGCTGCTCTAGGTCACCTTCATACACTCTTAAACTTCGTTGTAAACTTCATAAATCAAAAGATTAAGTGACTTTCTTCTAGTTTAGTTTAACCCTTTAGATAGCACACGGGGCAGGTGTTGGCTTTGGAAGGTATTTTTAGATTGAATCAGATGACAACAGGCATGGATAATGAAGAATTATGTGATACAGGCTGGTGTGGATCACAGAATTAGTGTATTTTGGAAATAAGATTGAGGCTGTAGTGTGGTGGGTTTTTTTAGTGTATCCCATGCACAGTACCTATTCTGTGCAAGTAACGTATTTACACAGAATTATTACAGAAAATATGAACTGAGCTGCACTCCTTTAAACATTAAAATCTTATGGGGAAGCTTATACTAGTATCTGTCATCATAGTATTGAGTAGATCAGTTCTTTAAAAATAATCCAGATTGATGAAGGTACAAAAAAAGACTTGTTTACATTTTCAGCCTCTTGAGAAGATAGCTACTTTTCAAAGGTGCTTCTCTGCTCACTGTTGTAGATGGGGTGGGAGGTTGGGAGGGGAATAACAGTACTACAGGGTACAAGTTTTCATGGGCACATCCTTAGATAAGAGTTAAAAAAACTTGCAGGCATTAAAAAAAAAGTAGCTGTCATCTCCAGTCTACTGGTAGTTAATCTTCTATTGCAATGCAGTGTATTGGCAGGACTAGAAATTCATTTGGAAAGCTATAACACTTTTAATTCTGCACTATACATTGAGCTATCAATTTTTAATTCTAGCAAGAAGACACGGCCTTGATCAGAACCCCCATCTGCATCTTCCCTCTAGGAAGTACTCTGTCTAGTGAGAGCTAAGCCAGCTCCGGTTTATTTACTCAGTAAAGTAATAACATTAACTTAAATAACAAGAGTTGAACTTGAAAACATCCCAAGGACCTTCAGGAACATGGAATCCTTCACTTTTCTGGATGTCTTTGGACTTACATACTGAAATCCTGCTTGAAGATAGATGTTGTAGCCATAGGAACCAGGCGTCAATCTTGACTGGGCTACCACATTCTCCAAGTGGAGATCATGGCCTTTTCATCCCATGTCTAAGATGCTGAAGCTGATTGACAGGAATGCAAGGAGTACTTTGAGGAATGCAGTGGGGCACTAGCGTAGGCAGGTCCGGAGCACAGGGGGAGCAGCGCTATAAAAAGGCGCCTCCCCAGGCTCCCCCTGTACTCACCAGGCGGTGCCTCCGGCGGTGCTCCAGGTCTTCGGTGGCACTTTGGTGGTGGGTCCTCACTCGCTCCGGGTCTTCGGTGGTATCCGCCGCTGAAGACTCGAAGCGCCGTCGGGTGAGTGCAAGAAGCGGCGCTTAAAAAGAAGCGGCGCCTTTTTTTAGCTCTGCTCTGCTAAAAAAAGGTGCCACTTCCTTTTTAAGGTGCCGCTTCTGCTCACAGGGGGAATGGCCGCTCCCCTTGTTCCCCCCCCGGCTTCGCTATTGCAGTGGGGCTGTGAAGAAAGCAAAATAAACTTCTGCGTAGAATAAGTTCTAGGGTCCCATGATTGTGGGGGCAGGTGGCCCACATTTTGGGCACCCTAACATTGCTAGTTAAAGAAAAAACAACCTTCCAGAAGTCCAGGTGCTAGTTAGACCCCCTGGAAAATCTTGGATTTTAAGAGTTTTAAACAAGCAAAACTTGGTGACTGTGTCAATATTTTGTCATTGTCTCTTCCATTGCTCAACACTGCATAACCCTGTACATATTTTGGCCTTTTTGACAATAATTTGGGGACCCTTGAAGATCATCTGGGGGGAGGGCAAATGTCCCCTTTCCCCTCCCCTGGTAATGCCAGGCCTGTCCCACAGGATCTGCAAAATCCCAACCATTGGAACTATTCTGAATGGACTGGCTAATCCAACCAGACTACATTAATCAGACCAAATACTGCTCACCGTAAAGATTTTGCATTTTTCTTCACTAAGAACAGCAACTGGATATAAGGTAGTCTTGTTTGGTACCATCTGTCCTAGCTAGCAGAGAGAACAAAGACCATTCCATTCAAATGGAAGCCTGGAAGCTCTGAAAATGTTCAAGGCACCATACATGAAACAAATATTTGACACTCATTGCTCCTGAAAGTGAAAAAAGAGCAACTGGACACAAAGCTCACCAATCACCAGTGTCTTCTTCCAAGAAGACAATCTACCAATAGGGCCTGAAGCACTGTGCCATTTTTTTTAAACAATAAAAGAAACACTGGAGGTGAAATTTTGGCTCCACTGAGGTCAATGGCAAAACTCCCCAAAATATATTTGGTTTTTTTCTGACCTGCTGACAATCCTATACCTTCACAATCAGAATGCACAACAGGACATGGCAGATATATGGATGACCTTCTGATATCTATGGTATGAGGGAGGGAAAAATGTCATTGCTTTATACAGTTGGATGTGTCTGGACCCTTTGAAAGAGTCAATCAGAAACTGATGCTAATCAATATACAATACCCAGCAGAAGAGGGAAAGTGCAACATTAGGATGGCTTCAATCATCCCTCTCAGGCAGGTCCAGGGAATGACGATGGGCAAATATTCCTCCTTCCCAAGAATGTTCATCTATGGAATCCCAGAGGGAACAGTCGGTTTCCTCTGCTTTTCAGCATGCTGCTGAGGAGGAGCATTGTTGAGGAGGTGCATTTCTGCAGTTTTTCAACAGTTGCCAGACACTGGACAACTGTGTGATAGTGGTGTTAGCCTAGGCTGGGAAAGACAGTTCTATGTTATGTAAATATTGTTGACATACCCCCATGAAGTGCCACAATTTCCCCCAGCAGCTGGATGTAAATATTAGGTGGTAGGTCATAGGAGAAAATAAGCTTTGTAGTACCACAGATGAATGCTCTTGTGGCAGAAGTGTAGTTTTGTACCACTAACATTAAGGCCCTCATAAAGATTGATTTAAATCACGTTAGAGCATTTCCTTACACCTCTCAACCACTCTCAGGTTGCAGAGCAGTATCCTGTGTTCCACTGAATCAAATGTTGAGGATGGATCCAAGAGAATGAAAATAGACATTGACTGTTTATCCACTGGCAGAAGAAAACCCATCAATGCTAACAGAGTTCTAGTTCCAAATCCTGGCCTGGTACCTGATTGGAAAGGACACTGATTGTAGGCAGATGTGCTAGGAAGTGGCTCTTCGCTATTTTCTCAGTAGGCTTGCTCAGAAAAGGGAGATTTGATTTGGGGTGGTCGTTAGTTTAGTCTGTTGCTTCCACAGAAGGCTTTTCTTCAGGGTGGGCCAGACTACAACATGTTTTAGAGCGGGAGGTAGTGCCAGACAGGACACTGGCAATCTTAAGGACGCTTTGCTTTTGACTCTTGTTTTACTAACCATGAAGTTCGATTTGTTAGTGGTATGACACATCTTTCGACATGCACAGGGCTTTCTATAGTTTGAACTATCTGAATTCAGAAAAGAAAGGTATGTACAACTCTCTACATAAATATGGTGCATGAATAAATGTTTGTAAATTAGTTTGTACTTGCAATTTTAGCAGGT
Source organism: Chelydra serpentina (assembly GCA_037349315.1). Lineage (NCBI taxonomy): Eukaryota > Metazoa > Chordata > Testudines > Chelydridae > Chelydra > Chelydra serpentina. The sequence continues at coordinate 57,134,888 of JBAIAC010000010.1, forward strand.
TATTGGTACAAATACATAACCAAAATTCATGTGTAGTGTATCCACTAGCAAAGCTTATACATACACTTAACAAATATGTACTTAGATGTATACAGACATTACTAACATAGCTTATACTGTTTTATTACTAGATAGTGTGGCATTGTTAAAATTGTGCAAAATTTGTAATTCTGCTTGCAATTTGAAACTCCGCTTCCTTTTGCAGTTGCAAATACAATTACCTATTCACACATGCAATATCCAGTTGTGTTCATGGTATATAGGCATATTTTTATTAGTCTTTAATGTAACATATGACCATATGGCATATACTGTATATTTCAATAAAGTGACAATCCTTAATTTACATGCATGTAATAGTCCTACAGTATAATCATGCAGAATCATTTATAAAACTTTTAGGTGGTAACCACTAGCAGTAGTTAGGTGCTAAAGAGATTTTTCTCATAAATTAGTCTTGCCTAGAAAGTAAAGGAAGCAAATCTGTTTGTGTGACAAAGCCAGTCTGTTTTTAACTCAACATCATTGTAACTCAAACGTATGCCTCTAACACTGCTAGATATTGTGCTGGATTCCATAGTTGCAAGAGGAGAAAGAGCACATACTCCCCCTCCTCCCCATTTCTTATCCAGAATAAAGCAATTATATTTTAGAAGAAACCATTTGAAGGACAACCAATTTCACTGCAAGCGTCCAGGAGTCCAACAGTTTAACATGACTCTGGCTGAAATGACATCTGTAAATTTGTATCTCCGCTGCAGTGTGCCTCCTAGTGTTTCTGTAATTTTGTGGCAGAAACCATATTACTTACTGCCCACTGAGTTCAATACCCTATTTCAGTAGCTGCTGCCATAATGAACATATCACTGTGCACCAAAGCACTGTGCGAGCTTTAAAGCAGGTGAGTCTGTATAAATGTAGACATTTTTCTCTCTCTATTCACAGAGATACATATGTAGATTTATATAGCTGCAGATATAAAAATACTGATTAAATGATCCAGTGTATTACTCTTGAAATAAAAACCCTCTCTTCATGACTGAAGAATTATTTCAGAGAAGCCTTATTTTCACTACAAACTAGCATACACAATGAAACTCACAGTTTAAAGAATATATGATGCTCCTATCAGAGCCTTATAGTTGCTAGTATTTGAGGTGTATGATGGCAATAGTTATCCAAATATCTTACTCTGTATTGAAGGTAGAATACTGATGCCCAAATTCTGTTTGTCACTCAATTTGAAAGCCAAAAATCTGGTCATATGCATTCAAAAGAGTGTTGGATTACAGCAAGCGTCCACAAAACTTGCATGAAGAAGTACAAAGCAATATTCCAAATGCACCTATGGCCAGATTCAGAGTCCAATGGAAGTGAGCATGAGATAAGGCCCACAGTGTATGATGAGAGACAACAGTTTGATTGCCAAGCTCCCTCTATTAATTATTTTCAATCTAGCTTTTTTGGGGTATGTTTACACTGCAATTAAAAGCCCAAGGCTGGCCTGTACCAGCTGACTCAGGCTTGCAGGGCTCAGGCTGCAGGGCTGTTTAATGGCCCCCTTCAGCTCCCAGTGGCTGCAGTTCGCTATTCCAGGCCAATGGGAGCTGCGGGAAGTGGCAGCGCATCCGATGAAGTGGGTATTAACCCACGAAAGCTTATGCTGAAATAAATTTGTTAGTCTCTAAGGTGCTACAAGTTTTTCTTTCTTATTTTCATTTTGCTGACACAGACTAACACGGCTACTACACTTAAACATAACAAATACTGTTACTATATAGAACGCTTATACTGATATAGTATATCATTGCTTTATGCTAACTACAGTGTGGGTCCATATGTCATATGGCAGCTAAATTTACATCTTATTCACCCTCAGAATTTCCATTTTGGGCTTCACAGCTGTAAATATAAAGACTGGTGCAGGAGAAGTGGCACAAGGTTAATTATATTGGCTCAATACCTATCCTCCCAGTATGGCCTCTCCGAATTTTGGGATGAACTGGCAGTTTGGCACAAAGTGGACCTAATGTAGGGAAGAATCTGGGCTGTGGCATATACGATATGTCAGTTTACAATTGAATAAATACAAGCTAAGTGCTTTGAAGCTTTGCAGGTCATAACTGTGCTAGGATTTACTTTTGACTTCGTTGTAAGATTTGTGTCTTTCTTATACTGAAATATACTGCTTGCAGTACTGTGAGATCTAAAAAGATGTCTTATTGAAGCAATGAATCTATTCATATGACTGTGAAGAGAAACATAAAGCACACTCAGACTAATTTATGTAGATACCTTGATATACTTTTAAATATTGACTTGAGTTTGTACCTATTCATCAGTAGCATCTGCCGTTACCGTTTCACATACAGTGCTTCATCCCATTGACGTTTAAAGAGATTTCAATGATAAAAAGCAGATGAACAATTTTTTGAATCAGTTGGCTCCCTGTGGCTTTTTTGAATGCCTATTTGCTTTTTATATATTTGCTTCTTTCTTACAATGATTAAGAGATAACACCAAGAAAAAGCAAAACAAAGCCTTGTTTGAATGTACTGTCGACTTGTTATTAACCGTAGCTGGGGACATTTTCGTTCCACAATGAGAGAAGACAAATTATAAGTGACAGTAGTCTAGCAGACAATGTATGTATGATTGATAAAAGTGAGACTGGTGACTGATTTGATGGCTTCCAAAATGATGGTAAAAAAAGTCTGAGCTAGTGATTTATATTTTAAAAATGCTTAGCAACAAGATGTTGATGTTGGGCCTTCTTTGTTGAAAGCACTTTCAGATTCACATTCTGCAGAAACAGCCCTTTCGAGCCATAGGCAAGCGTTAAGAATAGCACTTTAACTTTAAAATGTAGTTCCCCACTGGCTCAGCTCCTGAGATGTAGGCTTAATTTTCTCAGATGAGATAAGAAAGTCACAAATGTTGATGCATCATTATCTGAAGTATACTGTATGCTTAGTTTTTTATATGGCACAGTAGTGCTAAAGAGGCAATGCAGTTTGATGAAACTGCAAATAACAAATGGGGACTGCTGACAGATAGAATTGGTTTTAAATTGGTTTTATCTGTGTATTTTGATGTGAATAAATCATATGTTTTTAAGGACACAGTTCTTTATGCTATTGTTTGTGCAAAATTTAGAAAAGGCAATAATTGTAATCTTTTCTACAAGTTACTCCAAGATAGTCCACATGTCCTAGCTGCCTCTTTTATCATTACCTTTTATTACCTTTTATATTTTTTAGCAAAAATGTTATTAATTTACTTTACTCCTCCAAAATATTTATCTGACTCAGTACATTTTACTGTCAGTACTTCTCTTCTTAATAGGTTACAATTTTGATATGGCTGTGTAGCGGGGTGGATACCCGCTCCTGCCCTGAGGGGCTGGAAACAGCCCTGGGAGAGGGCTGAGGCTGAAAGCTGGGCTGTTTGGCAAAGCAGCCACAGCTGTGGCCAGTTTAATCAGGGCCCAGCTGGCCTGTATAAAAGGGCAGTGGGCCTGGAGCAAACACTCTCTCTCTGTTTTTAGAGAGGGAAGGGCTTGGCTGCAGGGACCTGGTACCTAGATTGGAGCAGGGCTGGGGAAGGGCCTGAGGAGCTGGGGAGCTCCGGCTAGGAAAGCCCCAGGCTGCGGCCTAGTGTTAGGCCCACTAGGTGCAGGGGGTAGCCCACAGGTAGGCTGGGGCAGCAGGTCCAAACCCCCTTTGCCTGTGATGAGTGGCTTATACTGCAGTCTGCCCCAGGGTGCGGGGGCTAGCTGGTGACTGGCAGTAGCCTACGACTGAGGCGAGGTGGGGATAGTGGCTTGGGGGTTCCTCTGGGGAGGGGAGACCCAGATCTAGGGGTACTGCCATGGGGCAGCACCCCAGTTAAAAAGGCACCGGGTCCTGGGAGGGACACGGGCCAGAGAGTGGGCAAGCTGGATCACTGGCCTGCAGAGGGCGCTCCAGAGGCTGGAGAGCTAATTCCCAGAAGATACCAGCAGGAGGTGCTGCAGGGATGAGTCCGAGCCCTGTCACAGGCAGAATCATGTAATGCAGGCAGAATTTAATTTATTACATCTATTCAGCCCAGTAATCCATGCCTGCTGGTCCTGTTTCTACAATTTGAAACCTCTGTCCAGTTTTCATCCAGCTGCTATTTAAAAGAAACATTTTTGTGGCTTTTTTTCTCTTCTCAAATTAGATCATCATAAATGCATCCTAACTGCCATAGGTTATATTAAACCCTGGACCAGTGCCAAGTAGTCTATATTTTGAAATATTTACCGATGCTCACTGGGCATGCATGGGAGTGATAAAGGCTGGTCTTGATTGCATCCAGTGTCCTCTGTGCCGCCTCCTCCTGTAAAGGGTAAATTTGGATGTGGCTTTGAGGATGAGCTCTATGTTGGTATTTTCCAAAGCAATCAGGGTTACTCAAGGGCTTCTACAGATGCTCTAAACTTATCTGGGTTAGAAACATGACTAACTCAAGAGGCGTGGGTTACAGTACTCAAGCAAGAGCTGCTTATTGGATGCCCGGCAGTCATTCTTCAATTTTCCCTTCCCGAAAAACATCAGACTTTGGGTAGAGCTGGTTAAATATAAGAATTTCTTTATTCCAATATTTTGACATTTGTTTTAATCCTGAATCAGGATAGAAATTCTAAATATTTCAGGGAATAGATATTTCAGAAAGATTTAGGTTTGAACATGTTGAAACCAGTTCTTTAGTTGAATTGAAATATTTTATTTTGGCTTTGTTAAATATTCATATGTGTCCAACTTTGTTGCTATGGTGTTTCTGGAAGTTGTAGTTTGGATGCCTCATACCCCTTTTCTCTTCTGTGAACCAGAATGTCTCCCACGGTGCACTGCGATCACATGACTCCCAAGATGCAAAACACTGGTTCAGCAATAGGGGGCAGTGTAATGTATTGTGGGAGATAGTCCAGCCAGACATAGCAGCCCACTGAGTAAAATGGGGCCATGAGACACTGCAGGAGCTCAGGCAAATGCAGATGACATGTTAACTCACCCAGTATGAAATGTTTGGATTTGGTTCAACAAACCACAATGTTTCAATTCTCTTTTATGCCCCCAGCAAAGATTAATAGGACATTGCTGGTGTATTGCATGCTACACAGCATTCCCACCAGTTGCACAATACCTCTGCCTGCGGGGACTGGCATCGGTAAAATCTCTCCTCCAGACATGGCTTGTTCCAAAGTCCATTGAAGTCAACTGAGGCAGATAGAGATGGCTGAGGGCAATAACAGATAAACAGCCCCAGAGTTCTGAATTGTAAGAATTTGATTGCCACCAGCTGTAAACCAAAGCTTTTAAAGATGTAGCAAACACATACATGTAGGTTTATGGGCAGTAATAGTAAAGTGGGGCAGCAAGTGCTGAGCAGTCACATTGGTGCTTCCATGTCTGGTGCTCATTGAAGATGATGATGCAGGGTCATGACACTTTTGTTTACCTGTCATCAGGCTCCTGGGATTGTGATATGCTAGTGCAATAGGATCCTTAAACAGGGCCCACACCACCAAGTACAAGCACCTGTCCCCCACCCTCTCTCAACTCATTGGAACCCATATCCCCTGCCTAGCAAGTGCTGTTCAGTTGAGGGCGAGTCCCTCCATTGGGGTATGCCAGGTATAGTTCTGCTGCCCTCAGTTCACACAACAATGCTTTATTACTCCTGCCCCAATAACAAGGAGACTGGTGATCCAACACCAGCCACAAGTGATCATTTAGGCAAGCAGTCCCATCATGCTGAGCACCTAGGCAGGGTGGGTGTGTCCATGCAAACGAGATCAGCTTCTGAAGTCTTTTTCCACAGCTCACTAATAGATGTCAGGGGAGAGCTCATCCAGACTCTGCTTACAGATAGATAGATAATCAGGCTTTTATGTAGCTCCACTCCTTCTGGACCAGCTATGACTATGGTCCCTCTCACCTTCCCATTCTTACAGATCAGCAAGACCATGACAACAGTAGCCAATGATGTCCAAAGAAACCTGCCATCATAAGCAGCAGGTAAGTAAAGCAAACACTTTCTCAGTACAGTGGCTGGTGCAGGCAGCTAGCTCCTATTGCACCAGCACATCACAATCCCAGGAGCCTGATGATAGGTAAACAAAAGTGTCATGACCCTGCACCATCACCTTCAATGAGTACTTGGCTGCCCCACTTTATTAGTATCAGAAGAAATCATGAGCACTGTATCTGAGAGAGTAGCATTCAGAAAGCATTTAGTTTTGTTTGTTTTTTTAGCAGAATTTTATTGCAATTTAGCTGCTGGAAATGAGGAGCGAGAGCCATCCATCCATCTGCAGAGCAAGAACTCTGTGGTCTATTAGTGGTTCGTGCCCTGCAATTTGAAAACTTCTGATCTAATCTTCCGTTGGCTGATACTATGACAGTACAGAGCAATGTATTGTTTTACATTCTTTTTCTTTATCTTCCTGAACCCTCTGGTGCATAGAGCATCCACCAGTTTCTGCTACTTATTTCAGTCTTCTGCTGGTTTGTTCAGTCATCTGAGTGTTATGTTGATGGATTTGACTTCTTTCTCTCTTGTTCTGCATAATGTTTCTCTTGGTTGCTCTCACTTTCCCTTTTCAGGTGGCATTGCACTCCATATTCTTTATGAAAATATGCTTATGATATGTATATGACATAATTGAAATGTACTTTATGCAAGATGGCTCATGTAAGATATCATTGGAAAGGTTATAATTTACTGAATGTGATTGATTATCCAATTTGTATGCCTGTATCATTTCTGTATTTGAAGTTAGGAATATGGACTCTGTAACAATTACAACTAGGTGTGTATTGGGAAGGCATCCACCAGACAACAGGCCATCAGATTTGATGGGCCATTAGGGAGAAACAATGAGACTGTGAAGATACTAATCTCTCTCTCCTTCCTGAGAGGTGTCCTGAGACATAGCTGTGACACTACTAGGTCAGGTGGTCTTGTCACCTGATACTAAACATTATCTTGGACGTCTTGTAACTTTCCACTAAAAGGAAAGGGGGGCAGGTTTGGGAAATAAAGGATTCCAGCCTTATGTAAATTTTATTTTAGGGTGAGGAGGGAGGCAAAGGGGACTCTCCTCCATTGTCTATCCAAGAAGGACTTCTGAAAGACCCTGAAGGGAAAGGCAGGGGAGAGTCCCAACTGAGAGAGTGGTCCAGTCTTCAAGAAAAAATAACTGCAACTCTGAGCTACAGAAACTCTGCATCCTGCATAAATTCAACATTTAGGCTGAGAAACTACATTTTGTAACCAGTTTCTTTAGTGAATCAAGTTTAGTTTGCATGTTTTGTTTTATTTGCTTAGTAATCTGATTTGTTTTGTTTGCTATCTCTTTAACCACTTAAAATCTACTCTTTCTAATTAATTTTTTTGTCTTTATTATTAAACCCAATTTGTGTCATTTCTACCTGGGGGTGGGCAATAAAGTGTGCATGCCTTCCTCCACATTGAGGGAGGAGGCATATTTCATAATATACCTTTGGGTCTGCACTCCAAGGGAGGTGGACACCTGAGTGCTGGGGCAAGTCCCAAAGCTTATCTCAGTGTCTGTGTTGTTCTGAAGTTGGGTGTGGCCCTGCCTGTGTGTGTGCTGGAGGAAGCTTAATAGCTTGGCTCAGCAATACAGGTAAAAAGGCTGCCCAGGCTGGCAGAGCAGGCACATCAGGTGACATCTTGAAGGGGGACAAGCCGTCAAAGTCGCGTAGTCAAGCAGGATAGTGTGCACAACATATTGCCCCAAAACACTGGGGGGTGATTTTAAGTGAGTTTTAAGTGTGGTGGCTAGAGAACAGACAAAGTGGTTACTGGTTTGTTATTTTCTGCTTGCTTATTTTTGGAAAGGGAAGTAGGGACAGGAAAAGTGGGAAAATGAGTGGAAGTGAAGCTACCAAGAAGTTGGAGCTCCACAGGTTGCAGGTAGAGGAAAATGGAAAAAATGCACCAGAGACAGGTGGAATTAAGACAATTGCATATAAAAGAACAAGAAGCCAGACAAAAGCAGCCCATGAAAGAGCCACGGAAGACCTGAAGCAAGCTGTGGAGCTGAGAGACACAAAACTGGCCTTAAGAGAGAAGCAAAACTGGAACCTCACATCGGGGGGCTCCACCTCTCCAAAAATCCACAAGTGGGAGCAGTTCTGTCCCCCATATAGTGAATCTGGGGATATTGCTGAATACTTCATCACCTTTGAGAGGCCATGTATGCTCCATGTGATACCTGACCATCAAAAGATGACCACTTTGGTTGCAAAATTGACTGGGAGAGCTCTGGAACACCTGAAACTTGGAGTAAAATTTAGACGCCTTAAGAGGGGGCTGGATTGAGTAACGTGGCTTGTGTGAACCAAATGAGAGATTTACTGGAGAAGTGGGTGAGGGGAAACGGTATTACAAGCTTTGAAGGAATGTGTGATTTGGTGGCTCAGGAACAGTTCCTGAATATGTCTAATGATGATGTAAAGCAGTGTTTATGGGATAAAAGGGTAGAAACAGTCCAAGAACTTGCTTTTTATGCTGATAGGTTTGAGCAGTCCCAAGCACTTAGTAGGAATAAATCACAGGCAGAAGGGTTGAAGTTTGGTGGGAAGCAAAGTCCCCGTTTTACCCCTGGGGAAAAGGAGGGTGGATGGGAGGTTGGACACCCACCTCCCCAAGATCACTCCTCGTCCCAAATCTCCTGTAAAAGCAGAAGAGCCCAGAAGGTGCTATTATTGTAGTTCCACTGAGCACCTAAGGAATAAATGCCCTGTGCTAAATGGGAACAGGCAGCAGGCAACTCATGGAAATTCTGCTATCTAGATCATAAAGGCACCTCAGGCAGTTGCCACTTACCACACAGAGTTTGTAAAGGTTGCCACTGCACAGCCAGACAGTAAGCACATGAAGGCTGTCAGAATAAATGGCACAGAACTCCCTGCATGGAGAGATACTGGTGCAGAAATTTCTGTGGTCAGGAGAGACCTGATTCAGGAGAAAGACATACTGCCAGGACAGATGGCAGAGCTTTTGTTAGTAGGGGGTCACTTTGGCTAAAGTGCACATGGAAGCTGGGGATTTGCAAACTGAGTTGACCGTGACAACTGTCCCTCAGAATCCTACACAAATTCTTCTAGGGAATGACTTTTTAAATGTGGCTAGGGCTGGTCACGGGTTTGTCAGCAGCAAGGAGGAATCTTGTGCTGAAGCCCCAGTGGGAATGGAGCAAAGCTACAGAAACTGCTGAGGAAATGGGAGAGTGTCTCTTTAATTCCTCTCCAGTCCTGAAAAGCAGTCTGCTGACAAGTCTGGGTGTGGTTGAGGCCAGCTGTTACCCAGAGACTACAGATAGGCTTTTCTCCAGGGGACGTGGGAGTGTTTTGCCTGATGGTAGGGAGTCTGTCCAGGCTTCTGGCTGCCAAGAAGTGGCAGTTAAGCAAGAAACAGAACTCGCTCTAGAATTCATAGGAAAATGTGTCCTAGAAGAAAGCCCAGAGAAAGTGGGGTGGAATCCTGGGGACTGCTGCCATTGTTAAGGATTCCATGGGCTCTGTAACTGAAGGAAAACCCAATTCAAAGAGGGAGGAGGGTACAAAGCTCACCAGTGAAGGGTCTGTTCTGGCTGTTAGCTGTGAGCCCACTGCTGAGCAGGGGGCAGATTCTGCTCTAAAGAACACAGGGGTGTGTGCCTTGGGGGTGTGTGTGCCAGGAGAAAGAAGTTAAGAAGGAATGTGGAGGAATACAGGAGTGTCTCCCCACTTATTACAGGAAAGGGTTTGCCCAGGAGAAATTTGCTGGATCTGCATCTGTAATCCCAGGCACCTCACCTGTGGCTCAGGTTTTAAGAGAGAACTGACCTTTGGGGAACAGAGAGAGGGATGATGAAGGGTACCCCAATCCAGGTCCCACTATTGCAAAATGTTTTTTTTCCTGTTGTACTTGTGAGAACTAACTCTGTCCTTTTAAGCTGGGGGAGGCGGGGTTTCTTCCAAGCATTCTGGTGTCAGCGAACATGTTAATGAACCATCTGATGAAGGGGCGAGACAGCCACTTCCCTGGGCAGGTAAACCCCTCCCAACAGTTATGTCTTTTTTCTTCCATTCAGTGATGTGTTGAACTAAAAGACAATGTCCTCAGCAAAAAAAGGTCATCCAATTGTGCTTTATCATTTGTCCAAAAACTTCTTTGGTTACTTTCCTCACAACATGGTTAATGATCACTTAAAACAATAGTGTGGACATAATACATCCTTGCCTTACTACAGTTGTCACTGCAAATCATTGTGTGATGTTGTCACCATCTGACTGCACATTCAGCATTATCCTGTAGATCCTTAATTAATTTAATTGAACTATGGTTGTTATTACTGAATGGTTCAACTATATTCAACTTTTGGACAAGATCCTGTACTCAACTTTAAGTCTTAATCAAGAATTCCCTCTTTCCTTGTGGGTTTGAGGACTAGCTGCTCCAAGAAGCAGTCATTTATGGTTCCTACAAATTTTATCTCTGCATCCCTTCCTGAGATGACTGACAGTCTGTACCCCTATGTTCACCTCTTTTACAAGACAATTTTGTACAAAGCATACTGTGTAAGGTATAATTTGAAAACTCATTATTTGCTGATCATTATAGTCCTGGTAAAATATTCATGGAAACATTGTTTGTAAAGATATGATATAATCCACTTTATGATGTTACCCAGGACATGTTCCAACATGTTCTGGAGGACAGTCACAAACAAATTTTCCAGAGACAAAAGGCTAGCCAACACCTCAGCCAGGTGTCAACAAGATCAAATGGACCATCACCCGATTAAGTGACCACTCTTTGGCAGGAGATCCCGACTGAAAGAGGGTCAGCCAGTAAGACTGATGGAACATGTGATGAGAGAGACCTTTGCTTTGTATTCACTTAGCTTGTTAAGTTGGGTGTTAGTTGCATTTTATCTTTTATTTCTTTGTAACCAATTCTGATTTATCTGCCCCATTACTTGTAGTCACTGAAAATCTATCTTTCTGCAGTTAATAAGTTTGTTTTGTTGTTTTATCTAAACCAGTGTGTTTGCATTGAAGTGTTTGGGGAAACTTCATTTGCGATAACAAGATTTGTGCATATTATGTTCTATTAATAAATGATTAACTTTATGAGTTTGTATTGTCCAGGAAAATGCTAGGCAGTACCAGTCACACATTTCTAGGGAAAAGTCTGGGACTGGGAGTTTGCTGGTGTTGTCCTGCAGTGTAATTCATAAGTTGCTGGCCATAGTATTCATACAGTATAGATGGGAGTGACTTACATGCTGGTGGCTGTGTGAGAGAAGACCAGGTGTGGTTGCTCTCACAGCAAAGCACTGGAAAAGAGGGGATACAACTGTCTACCAGTCCATATTGTACCCTGGGTAATGTCACAGTGAAATTTATCCAATCAATATGAGGATAGTTGAAATCCCCCATTATTATTACATTTTCTGCCCATGTAGCCTCTGTAATTTCCCTGAGCATTTCACAATCAGTCACCATCATAGTCAGGTGGCCAGTAGTATATTTCTACTGCTATACTCTTATTGTTCAAGCATGGAATTTCTATCCATAGAGTTTCTTCTGCCTACTTAAAACTATGGTAGTGTTGAAGAAGGAATAACTTCTCCAGGGGCATGGGAATGGAGTTAATTTGAACCTGTTGCTAAATCACGATATCAATGACAGAGCAGCTAGCTACACCTACAGTGGGCAAGTTGGAGGTGATGTGTTGGTAAGAAAGGGGGGGAAATTATATGAACTAACCAGAATTAAGCTAGCCAAATCTGTAATGTCAGACAGCTCTTCAGTCATAAAGATGAAGCACAGTTTCCTCTTCGACCCATCTCTGCTCCTAATAAGCAAGGATCCAGAAATGCCTTTTATCATCCTTGGCCAGGCAGGAGATGGTACCCTTTCCTAATGGATTTAGGCCTGGCCACTGAGAAGCATGTATTCATCACATCCTGACTTGATAACTGTAAATCAATGAAAAAGTTGTTAATAATTTCAGTTATCAGTGTTCACCTTTAGGGCATGAACCTGGAAACACTTACTCAAATCAGCAGTCCTTACTCAACCAGGCAATCCCACTGAAGTCAATGGCACTACTTGAAGGAGTAAGATTGGTAACATGAATAAGGGTTTGCAGGTTTTGGCTCTACATCATTTACAGTAGAGTGAACTGTTCACAAACAATAATAACTTTGCTATTTCCTTTATGACAAATAGGAATTCCATCAGGACTATTGCTCGGGTGACAACATATATAGCTTTAAGCAGGAAGAAGGGTAAGGAAATTTTTTAAAAGAGCACAGATCAACTATTAAAAGGTGTATGTTTAACAATCGAAGAAATAAAGATCATTTAATGGCAATGGGTAATCCAGGAAAAGATGCTGCGTCCTTGCAGAGAAAGGAAATTAGGAGGATATATCTAGTGGGGTTCAGCAGTCTGGTACTTGTCAATATTTTCAATAATGAGTTGGATGACGGTGTGGAGAGTATACTTATAAAATTTGGGGATGGCACCAAACTAGGAGAAGTTGCAAGCACTTAGGAGGACAGGATTAGAATTCAACACAACCTTGACAAATTGGAGAATTGGTATGAAATAAGATGAAATTCAATAGAGACAAGTGCCAATACTCCACTTAGGTAGGAAAAACCAAATGTAAAACTACAAAATGGGGAATAACTGGCTAAGCAGTAATACTGCTGAAAAGTAGTATCCCATGATGGGATAACATGATCTTAGTCAAAGGTCAATTAATTGCCATCAGTGGTAAATAGGACCAATGGTCAATGATGGGATGTTAGAAGTTACTACAGAGAACTTTTTTCCTGGGTGTCTGGCTGGTGAGTCTTGCCCACATGCTCAGGGTTCAGCTGATCGCCATATTTGGGGTCGGGAAGGAATTTTCCTCCAGGGTAGATTGGCAGAGGCCCTGGAGGTTTTTTGCCTTCCTCTGCAGCATGGGGCATGGGTCACTTACTGGAGGATTCTCTGCATCTTGAAGTCTTTAAACCATGTTTTGAGGACTTCAATAGCTGAGACATAGGGGAGAGGATTATTCCAGGAGCAGGTGGGTGAGATTCTGTGGCCTGCATTGTGCAGGAGGTCAGACTAGATGATCATAATGGTCCCTTCTGACTTTAAAGTCTATGAGTATATGAGAGTTTCACTGGATCACAAATTGAGTATGAGCCAACAATGTGATTCTGGGGTGTATAAACAGGAGTGTTGTGTATATAAGATATGGGAGGTAATTGCTCTGCTCTACTCAGCACTAGTGAGGCCTCAGTTAGAGTACTGTGACCAGTTTTGGGTGCTACACTTTATGAAAGATTTGGACAAATTGGAGAGAGTCCAGAGGAGAGCAACAAAAATGATGATAGGGTTATGAAACCTGACCTATGAGGAAAGCTTAAAAAAAGCTGTGCATGGTTTAGCCTTGGGAAGGGAGGACTGAGAGGGAGCCTGATGATAGCTTTCAAATACGCTAAGGGCTATTATCAATTGTTCATTGAAGGTAGGAGAAGTAGTAATGGGCTTAATCTGCAGCAAGGGAGATTTAGATTAGATATTAGGAAAAACTTTCTAACTATAAAGATAGCTAAGCACGGTAATAGCCTTCCAAGGCAGGTTGTGGAATCCCGTCATTGGAGGTTTTTAAAGACCACATTAGATAAACATCTGTCAGCAGCTATGTCTACAGTACAAGTTAGGGGTGTAGTTCCCAGATTACATACTCACATTAGCTCTTAGCTGAGAAAGTACACTAAAAATAATAGACCAGGGGTGGTCTAGATATACTTGGTCCTGCCTCTGCACTGTGAGGGTTGTATTAGATGACCTCTCCAGGTCCCTTCCATCCCTACATTTCTATGATTCACCAATTTACAGAATTGTGTCCGTAACATTTTATCTCATATAATAGGACTAACAAATAATTTAGTTTCTAATTTTATCTTCAGTCAGTTATCTTTCTGGAGCAGACCAATTTACAAAAATATATAGGAAAACAAACAAAACAACCTAAACCAAGAGAACAAAATATAGTTTAGAGTGTCTTTCAAAATGTCACTTTGTGGTAGTGACAAAATGTACAAAGCAAATGGAAGAAGTTTTTTTTCATGATACTTACTTTAAAGTTTGTAGTAAATATTGTAAAACCTAAATCATGGACTCTTAAAAAAAACAACCTCTGAGTCATGTCCCAGCTCCATTATGCAAATAATATTTTCTCATTATAGTTTATATTTGAGTTTGTAAAATCTGAAGAACATTAAGGTTGAGTCATTTGCTTAAGAGGATGGGGCTATAAATGTGATTGATTGCAACATTTTGCAAAGTACAAAAGGTAACTGAGTGAAGCTAATTAGGAAAGTAGGAGGAGCTAGTATAGAAGAGGAAAACAATCTGTAAACTACTGAAAAGGCTCTCTAAGCCAGATTTTTAGAAGGGCTCGGTTTGTTTTGGCACATATTTTGGTGCTTACTGAGAGCTTGAATCTTTTCAAAATCTGGCCTTATGTCCAGGGCTGGCTCCCCAACCAAAAAACAACAACAACACACCGAGCGCACCCCCCCACCCCCCCAGGAAAAAAAAAGAGTGCCGCCCCACCGAAACAACCCCCCATCCCCTGAGCCCCACGCCGCCGAGCCAAAACAACCCCCCCTCCGCGCCCCTCTGCCGAGCCCCATGCCGCCCCGCCGAGCTAACCCCACCTCCCCCACACCGCCAAGCCGAAACAACCCTCCCTCCCCTCCCCCAAGCCCCGGGCTGCTGCCGAAGTAAAAAAACCCCAAACAAACCTCAAGCGCCGCCCCTTGCAAGGTGCCGCCCCAAGCACGTGCTTGGTCGGCTGGTGCCTGGAGCCGGCCCTGCTTATGTCTGAAAAACAGTTGAAGATTTGTTACTTGGAGGGACAGGAAGCTTTTGTTTACAACTTCCATTACTCCAAAAATTGCATTTCTTACATGTTTTGAAGATTATTTTAAAGGTACTAAAAGCCAACTGCTTATTGAAAATGGTGTAAAGCAGTACAATAGCTGTCTGTACTTGCTAATCAGAAACATTCCATATTGCCTTGTTAAAATGTATCCACAGAGCAGTGTCTGAGAATAAGTTACTTCCTCTCAGGTCAGACAGACACTGTATTATGGTGGGCTTCTTTACTTTCTTTGTCCAAACTGGTATGCTAATTGCTTCAGCAGTCCTAGTTTTCCTCAGCATGTCTATAATTAATTGAGGAGACATGGCCTGGATAACCAAAGGAAAATCATTATTTGCTTTCTATAGTGCTCCCTCTAAGGATTTTTAGAATGGTTCTAATTAGAGAGAAAAAAAGATGAGGTAACGTGTGAGATACAGCTACTTTCATCTAGTTAAGTTTCAGAAGTATTGTTTAACACTGGCTGATTCTACAACTTTTAGATTTGAAAGATACTTTTTTTTTCTGTAGCTATCAATGAAACTCTTAATATAAAGGCTCAATATTAAAAACTATTTGAAGAGGAACTTTAGGACATCTTGCTCACTAAATCTGACAAAACAATGGATGTGGTGGATGATTATTCTTAGTTGGTGAGTGACACTGTCCTTCAAGTTTTAATGAGCATACAGTATAGGGCAAGATACATGGGGGGAAAGTCATCAGTTTAAAATAAGTGACAGCTCAATATAGGAAAAGGAGGAAAAACACTGACATGTAGGTTTTAATAGAAGAGAACTTTATTTTAATGACTAATGGCCAACCTTTTAAAGGTATTGACACCTAAAGGTGCAATCAATGGGAGTTAGCTGTCTAAGCTGCGTAGACACTTTAGGAAGTTCCACCGTGCACCTAAATACCTTTGAAAATCTGGTCATAAATCCCCAATTCAATAAATTACTTAAAATAATGGCTAACTTTAAGCACCTGTGCAAGAATATTCACGTGTTTAATGTTAGGCATGTACTTAAAGATCTTGATGTTTGTGATGCATAAAAAGTAACTTTCCATATTGTTTGTTTTAAACATATGCATCTCATTGGGCGGCAACTGTACATTTGTAACACTTTGTGGTATTATGGGAGAAGCTATCCATCCTGTAATCTCAGACACAATTTGGTCATGCAGGAAATCCTTGCAGAGTGTTGTCCATCCTGTGCCTCACAAAAGGATATGTGCCCCATACTAATCCTCATTGATGCAATGGGGCCACACTAGAACCTCGCTAGCTACAGGAGCAGGATTTGCCCCGGAAGAAAACTGGTTGTACAACTACTTGAAAAAATTATTGGTGGGTTTTTTGCAACTGATTTCAAAAGTGCAATGCCTTGCAGACTGGGGTTGTGTAAGGTGAATTTAAAATCTAAACCACTTGCAAGAAAGTGGGATCCCGGGGGTTTTACAACTTAATTGGAACCCAGAGTCTGTAAACACATGTATGGTGTGTGTCCATCTGATTCAGTTAAGGAAATTTAGGTTTGAGATTGTCTTGCTGTGACTAGCAATACATGCCATTTCACCTCTTCAATTATGCCATGCTGCTCAGTTTTATGCCTTTAGGATATCAAGATCAGAAGTCAAATATTATTTCACTTCAGAAGAAATACTGCTCAGTTATATGCCTTCAGAATGTAAAGGAAAGGGACCACATGTGGCTTTAGGATATTACACATGAGAAGAGTTTGTCCACAGAAGCACTGCATTTATATAAAAAGGCTGACCACACGGGAAACAGCTTATCCACTTTATTGAACTGTTGCAAAACTTCAGCCAAACTACCTTTTTCTAAGCGGGAGTGTTCAGGACAGTTAAGATGTAGAATACTTCTGCCCCAGTGTGCTACAGTCTTCATCATTAGATAATATCTCTTTGGCTAACAAGGCTTCAGTTAATACACCTTTATATTTTGAAGGGGAAGAAAACTGGTTTATCCAACCTTGTCGAATGACTATTTGACTCTCTAATCGTCTGTTGTGTTGATCATTCACAGACTCATTTTTGGAGATATGATAAAGAAACAATTTCCCCCTCTATTTGTTCTGATGTGAGGCCATTCTCCTGATGTCTGACAGCAGGATTATTGTTGATTCTGATTATAGCTCTCTATCCCTGCTAAATTATTAAGGAGCTGTTGTGACTGGGATAATTTCCCATCAAATGGAGCACTCTTGCATCAGGTTCCACCCTTTCATATTCATCTGTAGGACAGAGAAAAAAAAGTGCAGAAGCCAGAAAGTCTGCCACTTTCCAGAACAATCTGGAAATCCTTAATATCTGTAGGAAAGCACTCCAGAAAATGGATATTAGTAATGGAAATACTAGGAGGCATAAAATTGACATCACACCTCTAAGGTCACTTTGCACTGGCTTAAAGCAGTGGGAGAAACCAGTAGAGAATTCTCCCAGTGGTGAGTTCCCAGCAGGGTAACTCTGCTAATGTAAAGTTGGTGGAATTGGCTTTACTACCTCTTGTTCCAGATGCCCTGCACAGCCCCTGGCATAAGATTAAAAAGGAAGGGGCATGTAAGGGGCGGAGCAGGGACAGGATAGGGAGAGATAAAGGTGGGGGCCTGGCTGAGAGGAACTCTGCTGTAGTTGATTCTTCACTAGTGTAAAGTCCCTTATAAAAGTGATGTAAATTAGGGCAGCCCCTATTCAGCCCCAACTTGCAATGGAGCTGGGCAGCCCTAAATCAGCCTTGCAATCTTCCCTTTCCACTCTCGCTGAGCTGGGACTGAGTAGAGAATGAAGCCCTGAGTGTTTACTATTATGTTAGTTTCAATGATTCCTCAAGGCTGTGTTCTAACTCAATGCAATAAACCAGAGTAGACCAGCCATTGCAGTTGGGGGATGTGGCAGCTTATGAGGATTTCTGGAGATAGCCACCTCCCTTATTCTCTGACATCAGAAAAATTATTCTAAAGTACAACTCTAGCAGAATACTTGTGCTCCCATAGCCCAGTGTCCTATACTTAGCTTTGCCATTTGAAATATGCAGGGGACATCCATACTGGTAATCTCACTGAAGAAGGTCCATCTTTTATAAGAAGATGTCTAAAGTATGGAGGGAAACATCTGATAGTCCTTAATCCAAAAATAACACACTTTACAATGTAGCTGGGGGTGGGTGGGAACAAAAAATAACATGGGAGGCTGGCCTCTCTGAAGGAGTTAATGTTTGTCTTTGACTTTTACAGTACTATACTTCCAAACGGTTGAGTTTCCTAAGGTCTGCAGGAAGAGGAAGCTGCTCCTGTAGACTTTGAGACCTGTGTGAGGGGACCCCTGATCCTGTAGCATTAATTATGCTGAACCCTTCTGCAGAACTCCTATGGAACTTCTTAGAAGTCCTTAGGGGTTTTACTATGTGTGGGAATGTGTGCATAGAATGTCCATTTTTAAACTGGTCTGCAAGGTCACTGCCCTTACCTCATTCAGATTCCTCCTGATGATCCATGTCTACACTTACACTTGCAAGTTACAATAGTGAATGTAGAGTAATACAGGAATACCATACAACAAAACTAAACCCCAGACCCCAACTTACAAGATATGGTAAATAACTACCTGGTCACCTCATTTGTTATCCCCCCTCCACCCTTGAGCTGTTTGTTCTCTCTTTTTTAGGTTGTGAGGCCTCCACGGAAGGAGCTGTGCCTTGTTTTGTGTTTGTACAGTGCCTACCACACTGCAAGTGCTACTTGAAACAAATAATACAAATGTATAATGTTGCTCAGAAACATTTATGTAATTATTCATCAAAGGCAGCAGGGATGTTCACCACAAATGAGTGTTGAGCCTTTAAAGTCTACAAAAGTTATCTAGAACTAGGTTGATACCTTTTTGAAGGTTAGAAAGTTTCTTTCTGGTGAATAGTTTGCTGCAGATCTGTAATGTCCCATTAAAATGTACTTCACAAAATGTCAGTTCATGAATAAAAAAAGATTAAAGACCAATATAGGAAGATATTTTGGGTTGTATTCTTTAAAAGATTGCCCAGTTCTTCTGTCCTGAGATTCCCTGTCAAAGCACTCATGTTAATAGTTTGGAGCTCTGAGTTATGATCTAGCCATTGATACTGCGCTGTCCTACAGATGTGCTTGGTAGGCTGACGTTCCTATCTTTGACTCTGACATGCAGAAATAGCAGGATATTAAAATGCCATCATATCTGTGAAAATAATAAGGAACCATGATAATGGGCCGATGTGATGCTTCAGTTAGACTAACATTAACACTGGGATGTGAAGCATGCCAGTTTCCATTGGCTACATAAGGGCAGATTGTGTGCTTTAGCCCATACATCTATGCAGTCAGTGGGAGGGCAACCCCATGGCTCAGCTTTGTATGGGGAGCATTCTTCAGTGCCTTCAGAGGGCTCCTTCAAGGGCTGAGCCATGGGGTTGCCCACCCACTGACTGCATAGATGTATGGGCTAAAGTTGTATTCTTTTTGATTCCAGCTGCTACCATATGCCAAAGGGCTATGCACAGGCATGGAAGGAACTTAAGAGTAGCAAATAAAAGTAGCTTTTACTCACATGCTCTTTCCTTTGAGTAAAAATGACAGCCAGAGATATATTAGGCTCCATTGAGCCCATCTCAACTGACCTTGACTCAGCCCATCTCAGTGTTTATTGGATGTCCATTATCACTCCATCTCAGGCCTTTCCAGTATTGACTAGCAGGGGTCGTTTCTCTCTCCATCTTATCATTCAAATTCCTCAGGTGATGAATATATTTCACCAGATTTTTTTCTGTACATTCTTAATATTTAGGTTCCAAAACAGAGTAGTTGCATCAAAATACTTGTGATATTCAGGAGTTGTCATTTGTGTCTGCATTCTCCCTTTATCCCTCCATTGTACATTCTCAGGAGTCTCTGGTTACTGATGACATCAGCAGGACCTGTAATCCTACACAATTTTCACCTGGTGTAGTCACTTACACTTCAGCAGAGTGAATGTGAAGTAACACCATTTTGATGTGTGTAAGTTTGAGCTTTGTGGCTTTGCTCCATCTCTGGAATGAAGCATGATAGCCCTGTTCTGCAGAATCTGAGTATAGCTCTTGTTCTTCCTACTATCTCTGCTGTCATATATATGAGAACTCATTTCTAATAAATATTTGACCTTTCACATATTTGAGAATTTTTTTTAAAATCACAGCTCTTAACACCTTAATTTCTTGGCTAAAACCATTGAAAATCAGAGTGCAAAATGTTCATCTTTGACTTCATACACGATGTGAAAAATCTAAAGATCAGACTTATTTTATTCTTTTCATTTGTATGTGAAATATTGAGAGGTTATATTAATTAACTATATATTTGTTTCTTAATTTTTCTGCTAGAGATTAATTAGAAATAATAGTCACGTTGTACATGTTTTTGAAAGTATTATATATTTTGCTGCAAAAGGGCCTTACTGTGATGTAAGGCACATTATTTCTGAGAAATATACTCCCACAGGTCTTGTTCATATGTCAATAAGCATTTCATAAATGTAATTACTTTATAGCCTTTTGTGCATTTAATGCTTTTTAAATCAATCTCTGAATACACATTAAGAGGCTCATTTTATGAATTTTGTCATAAGATATTGCTGCAGAAGAAATTTAGAACTTTATAGTCATAAAAATAAACCGATTCACACAATATCCACAGGGTATACAGAATAGGAGAAATGTGGAAATCTTCACCACTTTAAATACTACTATTTCTAATAGAAACATTTCCAAAGTGTGTCTCTTGGAGAAAGTCAGAAGTTTTTCTATGAGAGGAAAGAGTCTCAGTATCTTACATCCTTCAGACATTATTTCTAAAAACTAATGGGCTATATCAAGGGACAATGGAGAATTCTGATGTGACTTTCTTGATTGAATTGAACCTCATTAGGCAATCAGATCAGTTTTGTTTCTTAATGTGTTTTGACACTGAGGATGAATACATTGTGTTGGAAGAATATGGGTTTTCCCTTTCTTCATACAAATTTTCCGAATAAACGCTGTACTGTCCTGAAGTGCAGAAAGTAGCTGGAAGTTGCAATCTGTTACTTTATTTATCTTGATTTCACAATCTCAATTCTTTATTATTGATTATCAAGCATCGTTTCTGTACCAACGTTTTCTGATCAAAGTTTACATAGGGCTGGCTTGGCACCTTTATAATTGAACCCGAATAAAGAGCAGTGTGTAACTACTATATCAGGAGCACAACAGGGACCACACTGTGATTCAAAGTCTCAGTTCAGTCCTTACTGCCTGCTTATTCCCTGAGGGAAGTAAGACAAGTCACCTCTTTTCCTGGTGCAGATTACCCCCCAGTGTTGACTGACACGGTGGAGTCAGAACCAAAGTTCTGTCCCCTCCCTGTGCACCTGCATGGAGTGGGGTATAGCAGCCTGGTAGCAACTACTCTTCCCCCTCCTATGCAAGGCTCTGATGATGTGGGTAGCCTGTACAGGAGAATAAAGATGCTCCTCGCACCCCCCATACTGCCCTGTACAGTGCACAGCCAGGCTCATGGTTAAGCTCGTTAATGTGTTTTTATTCTAACTTTATTTTAAATCCATTATTGTCACATACCATTCACACTTGCATAATACACTGGGTTGTGGTTTGTTTTCTCTACCAGATTCCACATCTGATTGATTATTTTGACTACTATTGTTCCTCAGTTAGAAATATCTTGGATGCAGTTGTTCCATAAAGGCACACCTCACATCTCTGTCCATGGTTTCCAGGAATTATTGAAGAGTACCTGTTGTATATAAACACATTGCCAAAGATACGCTGGGCGATTAGTCTTTTGACACTTGGAAGAATTGTCTCTCAAAGTCATTAAGTAGTTAGATCTGATTGATTTCACAGACGTAATCTCACAAAGAGAGAAATTGACCTGCTGCCCTGTTCAAATCAGCCAGTGGCATTTTAAGTCATTCAAAGCACATTAGTAAAAGTCAATGTGGCAAGGGCTATCAATGGCTGTTTTTGCACATACCCTAAATGAAATTAAGGACTGTCTAGCTGCTGTTTAATGGACCCATTTATAAGGTTCTTTCAAACTGTTTTATCTTTAGTGTTCACCCTCCCCATGCTGTCTTTGCAACCCAAAATTTCCTCAGCTGTGGCAAAGTCTTAAATGGCTGAAATTCAAGAATTTTCTATACTTGAGGTGTTGGGGATGGGAAGAATACAATCCCCACAAAAAACACCCCAGGTTGTGGTCTGTGCTATCCTAACAGGATTTCTGACTTGTGTAAATTTACTACTAAACAATTGCCATTTCCTCTACCCTGGACTTCCCTCAGTGTGTCCAAAGCTCTAGACTTTGCTGTGTCCAGCCTTTGTCCTTTACCTTTTTTACTCCATCACAGTTTGGATGGGTTTGCTTCTCTTCTGCGGACTTCTTGTCTAGCTCACAGTAGGACCGCTGATTGCAGAAAAGGGGTGTTGACAAGGTGATGAATTAGCTGACTTAATAGGTCTTTTTAAACCTCTCATTTCTTTAAAGTTTTTTCTTTGTATAATGTGCCCCTCATCTGAAGAATTCTCTTCTACTAAGAGTTACACTCAAAACTGTCATAGTTTAAATCAGTCTGTAGCCTTTTTTTAAAAAACTGGCCTCCATGTGATTTGTTCTGATTTGTGAAGTGTGTTATTGATGTGCGTCAGCCTAAGAGGTGCTGTGCAGAAGTAAGCAATCAGTTATTTAGAGATGCTCACTGCTTTGGGAAGCATGTGGCCCCTTTAGCTCCTAACATATAGGAAAGTAAAAGTGTTTGTTCATAAGCTTAAATACACATTTCCTGTTTTGCCCACCAGCCTGTTTATTTACATGCTCATGTCTGCATGGCTTATTATCTTTTGTCAACTTTGAACTTTCTTTTTCTTTGTAGTAAGACTACAATAAATGATTTAGGGAATGACTTTAAACTTTGCCACAGGAGTTTGTCCTAAGCATAAACAGAAACAGATTCTTCATCTTGTTGTGCTAAGTTTGCTTCCAAAGTTGTTGTGACTAAGGGTACGTCTATACTTACCCGTCGCGTCGGAGGAGTCCAATCGATCTTCTGGGTTCGATTTATCGCGTCTTGTCTAGACGCGATAAATCGAACCAGGAAGTGTTCCCCCGTCGACGCTTGTAATCCTACTCCACGAACGGAGTAGGCGGAGTCGACGGGGGAGCCTGCACACTGCGTGTGGACCCCGGGTAAGTACCTTTTCATTCGAACTAAGATACTTCGACTTCAGCTACGTTATTCACGTAGCTGAAGTTGCGTATCTTAGTTCGAATTGGGGGGTTAGTGTAGACCAGCCCTTAGTTTCCAGACTCCTGGAACTGCACCTATTGAATAAGATGAAAGAAAAGGACTCAATCCTGCTGAGTACCCTGGGGACAAGAGTGCACACTTTTAATCATCCAGTCCCAGTTTCTACAAAATGTACATACTGCTAGTGGTGTTGTGAAGGATGTTCTTTTCCCAAGCCAGTTGTATTTTGCTATTTAATTATAAATTGCCAACAGTCAGTTTATTATTAATCAAAGAAGAGTTCCTCCCAAGGAGAGTAAATGCAATCAGAAAGAGGACCATGTTTAGCCTACCCCATAAACTTAAATGTGTTTAATTTTTAGAAGGAAATAAGAAAGTTTTACAAAGCTTTTAATAAAAGACGGTTCATTCCCTTGAGAGTATCTGTTTGGGCACTGAGTACAGAGGATGAGGTGATGCACTCCTTTTGTTCATAGACGCGAATACATTTATAGTACCAACTGATCAAAAAGGTACAGATGTAGAGTAGCTGTACCTGTGTAACTGTATATGTACTGTACATCTCTTAGTGTAAAACAGAGAAATGCATTTAGGAGCAACTGTGCATCTTCTGCCTTGTTCATGAATGCTTTCCAAATGTAAGGGTTTATGAATTTTTCTTTCTAGTGACGAAGACAGGAGCACTATCTCTAGCAGCTCTGAAAGTAACAAAAATGCCATTCTAAAATAAAGTACCATATAAGTACTACCTGAAAAAAATTAATTAATTTAAAAAAGTGCTTGAGTATACTGTTATTTGTTAATTAAGAATTATAATTACTACTCTGTACTTACCCATTATGGGATAATGTAATGTGTGTATAAAAATAAATACTGTTTCAGTTACATGGATTCTTATAGGAATATTTTTCCATGGTGTAAAACCAGCTAATGTTACTAGAATTATTTAAATTAAATAACATGGCATGATGAATTGAATACATCTCACAAAGAGAAACTATATCATTAGAATTAATGGTATTTCCCAGTTCGACTACATCAGGAAAATAACTTTGCATAAGAACTAGTTAGTATCAACAAACGTATGAGATGGAACTCATAGTTGCAAAAGTTTCTATTATGAAAGTGAAAAGAGTAAAGTCACCCTCTATGAATTTTTCTGTTAACATCAATCCACTCAAGTTAATGTGATAAATACAGTCTGGAAATAACCTCCGCCTTCATGCACTCACACCTACACATTGATGTGGAGCAAATGAGTATAGTTTGATAGCTTCAGCAGAAGACCAGAGTTTCTCTGCTTCTCTTTAGACAGCCTAATGAAGCAAAGAATTAGGTTTTGCAGATCAGCTATATAGAGTTTACGTGCAAGTGCATATTTTTTGCACATGGTTTTGAATGAGATATAGGTGATTTTAAAACTCCCCCTAGTAACTTAGGGTGATATTCTCCCCAATGTAAGGGGCCTGCACACTTAGGGCAGAGGCAATCAATTATTTTTTTGTAAAGGTCCAAATTTCTTGCTCAAGGGCTAGTCAAGATCCAGATTCCAGAGAAAATAGTACAAAGTAATAAGTAAATAAAAATATTTCAGTGTCTGCTCAAAAGCATCTGGGGTCTGGATTTGGCACCCAGTTGGCCTATTGACTACCCCTGACTTAGGGCCTGTCTGAAGGGATAAAAACTTGCCCCACTCCTTTCCCTTGACCATCCTGACTATCTGATATGGGCCATCTTGATTATCACTACAAAAGTTTTTTCTGATAATAGCTCATCTTAATTAATTAGCCTCTTAGAGTTGGTATGGCAACTTCCACCTTTTCACATTCTCTCTCTCTCTCTCTCTCTCTCTCTCTCTCTCTCTCTCTCTCTAGATATTAGATAGATCTTCCTACTATATGTTCCATTCTATCCATCCGATGCAGTGGGCTGTAGCCCACAAAAG
The DNA here is from genome assembly GCA_037349315.1 of Chelydra serpentina. NCBI lineage: Eukaryota > Metazoa > Chordata > Testudines > Chelydridae > Chelydra > Chelydra serpentina. Next base: position 57,160,146 of record JBAIAC010000010.1, read on the forward strand.
CTTATGCTTAAATACATTTGTTAGTCTCGAAGGTGCCACAAGTACTCCTGTTCTTTTTGGGATACAGACTAACATGGCTGCTACTCTGAAACCTGGATCTTGTGAGTGTGGAGGGCTTTCTTGCAGCAGAAAGGGTAAAGAAGTTACATTGGAGTTTACCCTGTCCTATGGATGACGGATACTAGGGCAACTGAAACTGCTCCCTGAATTAGGCTGGAGTGGCAATCATAAAGTGCAGCATGAGATAATCAGTCCCTACCTTTTATTTCCCTCAGTTTCTAGCACCCACATACATTACTTAAACTGGGTGCAGAGGAGAGGATTTTAGTCTCCAAGATTAAGTGGAGGTTAGAGCTGTCAGTGGGAACTCTACACTGAGGTAATTTTTTCTGCTATATGTGGGGGTAAAACACACACAATCCCAATTTGTTACAGCAGCTGTGTATATAAATGCACAAGGTCTATGTGATGCTAAATGGAGCATTTTAAATTTATTTTAAGACCATAAAGAATCTTTTCCCTCCTGATTTCATGTAACCAAACTTTACATAAGGCCAGATTGTGAGTACTTATTCACATTTATGAGCAAATGCTCTCATAAATAGTTCCTCTATGTCCTGTGTGAATAAGGGGTTCACAGTCTGCCCCTTAATGATTGTAGCTATGAAAAGTCTCTCAGCACTTCCAGTACACCAGCTAGTGTAATATCTAGATATCAAGCAGATGTCTTGGAAATTCTAAGTGCAAGCCCTATGGCTTGAAGCTCCAGAGGGGAAGGACTCTCCTCTCTCTATTGGTGAAAAGGGAAAAGTTCTGTCACCTACCCATAATTCCTCTAGTGGCATTTGGGGAGTCACCATAACTCACATAAACTTGAACTTTGGAAGCAGCAGTCTCCCAGAGAGGCTTAGAAAGGGGAAAGAACCATACCTTGTGGCAAAGAGTTCATTGCCATGCAGCCAGGACTCTACTCAAGGCTCTTGTAAGCTCTTAGCTCCCTTCCTCCCTGGGGATTTCACTGCGAGGACAATGCAGACTGAAGATATTGTAGTTAGTCATTGGCTGCATGAGTGTGTGTTCTCAGCTCTGCACAAATAGCCACCACAGCAGACCTTGATCAAATTACCCAGAAAGATTATAGACCCATTTCAATACTGAAGGTAGCAGGCCACGTTCATTGTCATCAAAGCACGGTTCCAGTATCCCATAGACTCTACAGAACCACTAACACGTGTGTCTATTACAATGGACCAGCTTAATGAATGACAGGACTTTCCATTCTCCCCTCAGCTGGACAAAGAAATCACCTCTGAGACCTCTCTTTATATGCTGATACAAACATGTCACATATTGCCCCTCTGAGGTGGTTACATGTACATGTTGGTTCAATCAAACATCTCGATTCATCACCCTGTCATCCTGGCCTTATCTTTGGGGAGTGTGTTTGTACTATCCTTGGTATTGGGGTGTTCTGGTACTATCCTTCTGGAATGTGTTTGCATGAGTGTCCTTCTTAGGAATGTATGTTTTTGCACGATAGCACTCATGGGTGGTGGGTATAATAGGCAAGGGGAGGTGTTGTCTCCCCTAGCACAGCTGACCTGGCCGCCTGACACCTGGGCTGTGGTGCCCTCCCCGGCCTCTTCCCCTCCCTGCTCTGACCTATCCCCGAGGCTCCCACGGCTTGCTGCCACTGCCTGGAGTCTTCCTCCTCTCCTCTCCTCTTCCCACACCGCCCTTTTTCCCCCCTCGGAGGTCCCCACAGCTGCCAGATGCGTCTCTCATCCCCTGCCCCCATCCCTGTGGGGTGCATGTGTGTGAGGATGCAAGCAGCAGACGGGGGAATGAGGAGGTGAGCAGAGGGGATCGGTGAGTAAGTTTACACAGTGAAAAAGCCTTCCAGAGACCTAGTAGCAGAGATCACTGAAACTTTTAAAGAGCCATTAAGTGGTCATGAAGCCATTTAACAGGCATTTGCCAACACCCAGGAAGCTTTTGGCCACATTCAGCTGGCTTTTATATCATAGGAAAATATGTTACTGGGGTTAAAAACGTTTCCAAATGACGATCCTTCAGTTATTCTCTGTACCCAGAAGAAGTAACTGCTAACCTGGCTCAAGGAGGAGCTGACGTAGCCAGTGAGTTTATTACTTGATCTAGTCATTTTATTCAAACCCAGTTTAAGTAAATGAGTCTGGCAGGGAATTCTGTGTAAGAAAGGTGATTAAACTACTGCCTTAATGCAGACTGTCAATGACAAGCACTTTTTTAAAAGGAGATATTAGGCTTCAGGTTGGCACAGGTAGCCTGGCTTTTCATCTCTGCCTGCCATGTAGAGGAGAATCTATCTGGCAATTGAGCTATACCTGTTGCCTGCTCAGTTCCCTTGGGGAATGTGATTAGTGCTTTAAGGTGAAAAGGGGAGAGGGTGTCATGGGGCGAGGGGAGGGAGGCAGCAGCAGGGTGAGGAAGCGAGCGGCGAGCCAGCTGCACAGTAGGTGGTGGTGGGGGGTCTTGTGGCCGGCGGGAAAGGGTCTGGTGGGGGTGGGGTGGGGTGAGGAGGCGAGCAGCAGGTGGACAAGCAGCAGGCGGGCAGAGGAGGAGGTGAGTGGAGGGAGTTGTTGTACAACTTCAGATGGTTGTTGTACAACTTCTAACTTCTAACAAGTTGTTGTACAACTTCTAACATCCCATCACTAACCATTGGTCCTATTTACCACTGATGGCAATTAATTGACCTTTGACTAAGATCATGTTATCCCATCAAACCATCCCCTCCATAAACTTATCTAGCTTAATCTTGAAGCCAGATAGGTCTTTTGCCCCCACTGCTTCCCTTGGAAGGCTGTTCCAGAACTTCACTCCTCTGATGGTTAGAAACCTTCTTCTAATTTCAAGTCTAAACTTCCTGATGGCCAGATTATATCTGTTTGTTCTTGTGTCCACATTGGTACTGATCTTAAATAATTCCTCTCCCTCCCTGGTATTTTTCCCTCTGATATATTTAAAGAGAGCAATCAGATCTCCCCTCAGCCTTCTTTTGGTTAAGATAAACAAACCAAGCTCCTTGAGTCTCCTTTCATAAGACAGGTTTTCCATTCCTCGGATCATCCTAGTGGCCCTTCTTTGTACCTGTTTCAGTTTGAATTAATCCTTTTTAAACATGGGAGACCAGAACTGCACACAGTATTCCAAATGAAACTCTCATAGAATTCCTCAGAGTGTGTATCTCTTACACACACACGCATGCAACTCCCAGATCCTCAACTACTTCTCAGAATAGCTCCAGAAAAAATATTTTAGCACTGACAACGATACCATAATTTGCTTTTTAAAACCATCCCAGGTGATTTAACACCTGGCTTGCCCACCTCAGCTGAGAGAGAAAAATTTCAATTATATGACTGATAATTTTGCTGCCACAAATACAGAAAAGACATTTTAATAACATTGATCATCGTGAATTGCTTCACAGCATTATTGAAAAAGGTTTTTAGTTTTAATTGCTAATCTGTATTAATATGAAAATTGTTTAAAAACCTCCTCCCCAAATCCTCTAATAGTATATGTGCCCACAGAAACAGCATTTCTATAAATGGATTTGTTTCCTTTTTCCAATAGGATAAATCTGAAAAGAACTCTTTCAGGGTCACAGATTCAATTTAGATGTAATAATCCCCAAATTCTTGATACGGTGCCTATGATTACTGAATGCATTATGTTGCAGATATAGTTACATGCAATTTAAAATAAAAGTGTAAAGCATAAAATTGTTGTGTGAAACAGCAGTTTGCAAACCATTAATTAGCACTGCTAAAATTAGAATGTGATAACACTTGTGTCAGAATCAGATATTGTTGCCAACTCTGGCAATTTTTTCATAAGCTTTGTGATAACTGGTATTTTTTCTTAAATCCTTAGCTTCCTAAGGTGAGTGATTATGTGAGACTTTCATTTTTTTTAAAAAAGGTAAGTTTCTAACCCTCCATGGTTGTGGAAAAAAGCTTGAAAAACATGATCTAAGCTGTGATGCTGATAAAGCAAGTGCCGGCTCTGGCCAAGGCCATTAGTGTTAGCTAAGAACTGACAAACTCATAGTTGGAAACCAAACCAGCAAACCTGTATGTTTTAGTTTTGTTAAAAATTGGTATTAGTCTTATAAGAATGTGTTTAGACTCTATGAAACGTTTCTAAGTTGCTGCATGCATTAATCTGACTTGTAATATGTCTGTATTTCATGCTATAAGGAAATATGTAAGTTTTGCTTTAAAACTTCAAAAATGTTTGCTCCAGGCAAATGTTTGAACCCAGGCACAGGTATCATCTCCCCTCTTCGAAGACTTATCAGGTCCCCCTCAGTCTTCTTTTTAAAAGACTAAACATGTCCATATTTTTTTAACCCTTCCTCATAGGTAGGTTTTCTAATCCTTTTGTCATTCAGGAGGCCCTATCATAATTAAATGGGCCATTAAGGAACATGACAATACAAAGGATTGGTTAATGGTCCTATCACACCTCGGAAATGGTACATGCAGAGGAGCTCATTTCATGGACTGAAAGGATAAACGTAAAAGATAAAACAGGGTCACAAGACATTTTTTCATCTCTTTGCTCTTTGAACTTTCACAGGGCCAGAGACACTAAACTCAGGCAGAGATCCCCAAGATCTCTATTGATTTAGTTGGAGTTGGTCCTGCGTTGAGCAGGGGGTTGGACTAGATGACCTCCTGAGGTCCCTTCCAACCCTGAGATTCTATGATTCTAAGAGTTACCCCCTGGGTCTGCCCTGAAAGGCATCTTGAATTGACAGATTATCACATCTCTGTCTTCTTTAGGAACCAAAGATGGTAACTCATTTGTGCATATATACTTGCTTGCTTTAACCTGAAAAAACTCTCCTCTTATTTCAAATTAATAATCAACCTTTAGTTAGTTTATTACAGGATTGGCTATGAGCATTGTCTTTGGTGTGAGATCTGAGATACAAATTGAGCTGAGGTATGGGACTGGCCCCTCGGGATTGGAAGTAACCTAAATATTTTGTGATCTTTGGGATAGGTAACCATTTATCACTAAATCCAGCTTGCCTGGATGGCAAGATAGTCCCCCTAGGATGTCCAGCCTATCTATGACTCTATGGTAAGACTGTGATAGTGATCCAGAAGTTCACATTTGTTACTGGGTTATTAAAATATAATTATAGAACATATTACCAGTTTTGGGTGCCTGCTCTATTTTTGACAGTTTACCCTGAGGTAGCCACTCCAGACAGCGGCTGTAGACATCAGAACAAAAATAAAAAGAACCTCAGATTTATTATTTTTGAAATCCCAAGATATTTAAGTCAATCTCATGATTTTTTGTGGCCTGAATGTTGATTGATGATCACTTAGGGTTGGTGATACTGGGAAAAATAAGTGGCCCTCAAGTCTTTATTGGGAGGCATGAAGCTTTATGTTTCAGGGGAACATGTGATTGGTTTGGATCCAGGCCTCATTTAGAGCCTCACCCAAAGCCCTCTGAAGTCAGTAAAATTCTTTCCATTCACTGCAGGGAGCTTTAATCATACTCTATTCTCAGTCCACCATTTTTTATAAATATATCTCATACCAACCTCTGCTTTCTCTGTAACACAACATTCTATTAACAATGCGTATGTGGCACGCGCACACACATCCCCTCTGTTCCCTGCATCCTTCCTATTACACATGCACAAAAGTCTAAAAGGATTTTTTGAAACCATTGGGGAAAGTTACCTATATCTATATTTTCATCATTTCTTAATTAAATTAAGCAAAGAATTGAGAAGCTGGAGGGCATGTAGTGATGTGGGAAAGGAAAATTTGAGGGGAGATGGCATCTTAGTTCTGATTATTGTCTGAATTCCTGTGGAATTGATATGAAATAGGATTAAGAGAGAACATTCTGATTTCCTGATGTTTTCTGTGAATCCAATCAATATCAAAGCCTCAAACAAAGCTGAGCTACAATGCTCATTCACAGAAGTGAAGAGAAGGTTCAGATTCTGCCACCCTTATTCACATTGCCAGTATCTTACAAAAAAAGCAGTCCCATCAAAGCCAATCAGGGTATTTGTGGAAGAGGGTACTATCCAGTGTAAGTAAAGGTATCCTAGTCTTGCCCTCCAACACTGTATTGTGACAAATCCATCTTCTGGCATTGTAGTGCACTCTGTGCCAGAATTGAATTGTCTATTGAGGCCCCAGTCCTACAAGCTCATCCATAAGAGGGCAGGTGTCTGCTCAAGTGTCAGGACTGAGGGGAGCAGAAAGGTGGCTTTAAGTCATCATTTTCCCCACTCTCTCAGCTGCACGAAGGGCTCAGTGCAGCTGAGAATCATTTTAAATGAAAGAGTCTATGGATTGTTAGGTAGCAGATTGTGTGTCTTAACTACATGTAGAAGTTACAACAAGTTACGGTATATGTCAAAGACTAAAATACCACACCATTAATTCACTCTGATTTGTTTCAGTAATATCAATTTATTGCACAAAAGTCCAAGGAAATAGATCTCAAGATTCTTAAGTGAAATAAGTGTGCCATAATGGACATTACCGAAACATATTTGTCAGAATACATCAAAGTGCACTGGGTAGCATATCAATATTTTGGGAAAATCTGCTGTACTTATGATATAAATAGTGAGTAGCGCAATGGTTTCATGGTTTAGTGCTTTGATGTGCAACCTTTTCCCACTGATACTCAACCCCACCCAATGTTTCTTGACAAGATTCACCTCACTTTTTTTCTGAATGTACTAGATAACTTAATAGGCATTTTCCATCTCTTATTTCTATAAGACTGTAAAAACCATGTTATTTTTACTGTCTATATGTTATATAAACATGTTTATATTTTACTGACACATCAACTGTAGGTATCAAAACAAACATTTTTTGAATTAAAAAGCATTAATTTTGTGGGAAACATGTGAATCATTAGTTAAAATGACGTTTCTTGAAGGTAACCAAACAACATATCCTTATTTCTCTTCTCTAAGGATTTTTTCTTAGTAACATCTACTTGTGCTCTTAATAGGAAGGTCTGGCAACCATCACTCATTCGCTATCATGTTGGAAGGAAAAACAATCTAACACACTAATATGAAATGGGAAATAACTGGGTACGGGATAGTACTGCTGAAAAGGATCCGGTGGTTAGAGTGGATCACAAATTGAATCTAACCTAATAAGGTGATGCTTTTGCAAAAAAGGTTAATATAATTCTGGGATGTATGAACAGAAATGTTGTATGTAAGTCATGGGAGGTAACTGTCCTGCTCTTCTTGGCACTAGTGAGGCCTCAGCTAGAATACTGTGTCCAGGGTGCCACCCTGTCAGAAAGATGTGGAAAAATGATAAAAGGATTAGAAAACCAACCTATGAGGAAAGGTTAAAAAAAACTGGACATGTTTAGACTTTCAAAAAGAAGACTGAGGGGAACCTGATAAGTCTTCAAAGTTAAGGGCTGTTATAAAGAGGACAGCGATCAATTGTTCTTCATTTGCCACTGAGGGTAAAACAATAAGTAATGGTCTTTAATCTGTGACAAGGGAGATTTAGGTTAGGTAACAGGAAAAACTTTCTAACTGTAAGGTAGTTAAGTACTGGAATACAGAGAGAGGCTGAGGGATCCCTGTCATTGGAGGTATTTACAAACAGGTTAGACAAACACATGTCAGGGATGATCTAAGTATACTTGGCCCTGTCTCAGTGGAGGAGGCTGGATCAGATGAGCTCTCAAGATCCCTTCCAGCCCTATATTTCTATGATTCTCTCTTGACATATAACAGAAAGGCTTAAAATACTTGATTAAGGACTTACTAATAATTATTAATAACAACATTGTTTTATGCTTGTTCTTGTTTTTATTGATCATATGTGAATATCCTCTCTTTTTTCTCACCCCGATGGCTCGATGTCTGTTAGTGTTTGCCTGTTCCTCGCTGGCACTGATTCCTTTGATCTATGTTCATATGATACCTCAGGAGTTCCATCAAAAGCACAAGCAGTCTGGGAGTCATTAGCAATAGAGGGACAATAAGCGTCAGTATCCATAGTTAGCAAGCTAGATATTATAGATTGGCTCCAGTTGTTGTTCATCAGTATTAACAGGCATGATTTTATTCTGAGTTTGAGGATTATGCAACTGAATCTATATGTCACCATCTGACCTTAGAGACTCAAGGTTGGTGAGGAAATATATTTTATTGGACCAACTTCTGTTGGTAAGAGACACAAGCTTCTGAGCTTACCCAGAGTTCTTCTTCAGGTCTGGGAAATGTACTGAGTGTCGCAGAGAAATACAAGGTGGAACAGATTGTTTAGTATATGTAGTAAACACATATTTCACTCTGAGTAAGTTTCTCAGACCCGAAGAAGAGTTCTGTGTTAGCTTGGAAGCTTGTCTCTCTCACCAACAGAAATTGGTCCAATAAAAGATATTACCTCACCCACCTTGTCCCTCTCATATCCGGGGACTGACATGGCACAACAACACTACATATATCATCTGACCTATCAGAGGAGTCCTGTTCCCGGAAAACTGGAGAATGTGTCACTGTTCATACCTGGCTGGGGTTTGTTCTTTTGGACTATCCATAGGCAATTAACTACAGGGCAGTAAGACATTGTAATGCAATACACTTGGTCTTCCCCACTGATCCTCTGGGACCACTTTGTATACTGGATGATTCCTCATCTTTTTGGTAACAATGTGAATCCGATTTTCCCAGTAGGCTTTTAATTTTGCAGGTCCCCTACGCTCTGACAAATTCCAGACAAGTACCTGATCTCCTGGGGAGTTGAGTAGTGCTGTGAGCTGTGCAATCATCATAACTCTTGTTTCTGACAGCTGACTTTCTATAATTTTTGTTAATGAAATCCAAAGCTTCTCTCATCTGTGCTTTCCACTTTTTCACATAATCACCACCGTTCTCCACTGATTCCTGATTCCCCATCAAATGAGAAACTACCCTTTGCAAAAAGTAAAATGATGAAAATTCTGTTGTTCAATACATGTACAGTTATAAGCATACATGAACTTTTAAAAAACTCTTTCCATTGGATTTCTGATCTTCAGGGAGAGTTCTCAGCATTCCCAGTAGTGTTCTATTAAATCATTCAACTTGCCAATTTCCTTGGGGATGAGACAGGATTGTTCTTGACCCTGCAGTCTGACAGTACTGCTGCAGCCTATGGAAGAGCTAGTTTTCAAATTTGCCATCTTGTTCATGTTGAATTTGTTTAGAGAATCCAAATTCAAAACAAAATTTAAAATGTTGTCAGCTCTGGTTTTCCTGGATTTGTTCCTTGTGTGATAAGGATGTGCAAACTTTGTAGAGGGTTCCCCTTTCTAACTGTGACCCCAGATTTCCCTACTCATGCCATACCAAGGTCCCCAAACTTTTTGGCCTTTAGAAAATGTGTCTGTTAAGTACATCTGTACAAGATTTTAAGATGCCTAGTTCTACTAATCCCATGTGTTTCTCAATTTCTGGTTAATTTTTGGTGACTGTCTCTCTTTGGGGCTTGTTGGTCACTCAAGGTCCCTTGGGAGTGACCGTGTGTAGTTTCCCTTGTAGTTCATTCCTTTGGGGCCTCCTGATGAGACAACAGCCAGACTGCTAGTACTCTTCATTCATACATTGAAAATAGTGGTTGCAGGTATTTCCTTTGTCCTCCTTCTGGCAGTTGGGACAGCCTCACCACTGAGGACCTCTCTGTGGGGTGGATTGCAGTGGTCTGCAATCATAATGGGGTGCCCTCAGAACCTCTTTGATAGCAGCGATCTCCACTTTTAGCTCTTTTACTTTTGCTACACTTTTCGTCACTTATCCAATCTCATCCAGCAGGTTGGTTCCATGTCAAGATTTTTTTTTATTGGTGCTGGTATCTTGTCAATGTCTAACTCATAGAATTGTAGGACTAGAAGGGACCTCGAGGGGTCTTTTAGTCCAGTCCCCTGCACTCATGGCAGGACTAAGTATTATCCAGACCATCCCTGACAGGTGTTTGTCTAACCTGCTCTTAAAAATCTCCAATGACGGAGATTCCACAGCCTCCCTAGGCAATTTATTCCAGTGCTTAACCTCCTGACAGGAATTTTTTCCTAATTTTCCACATAAACCAACCTTGTTGTAATGTAAGCCCATTGCGTCTTGTCCTATCCTCAGAGGTTAAAGAGAACAAATTTTCTCCCTCCTCCTTATAACAATTTTTATGTATTTGAAAATTTCTATGTCATTGCCTTGCACTGAGCAAATTGAATCCACATTTTCACTGGTACCGGTAACAATCTGCTCAGCTGTGGGTTATTAAAGATCCATTTCAACAGTCCCCCTTCAGATTTCTCTTCTCTGGACTAAACAAACCTGATTTTTTTCAATCTTCTCTCATAGATCATGTTTTCTAGACCTTTAATCATTTTTGTTGTTCTTCTCTGGATTTTCTCCAATTTGTCCACATCTTTCCTCAAATGTGGTCCCCAGAACTGGACACAATATTCTAGTTGAGGCCTAATTAGCATGGAGTAGAGTGGAAGAATTACTTCTCATATTTTGCTTACAACACTCCTGCTAATGTATCCCAGAATGATATTTGCTTTTTTTGAAACAGTGCTACACTGTTGACTCAGATTTAGCTTGTGATCCACTATGACCCCCCGATACCTTTTGCAGTACTCCTTCCTAGTCAGTCATTTCCTATTTTGTATATGTGCAAGTGATTATTTCTTCCTAAGTGGAGCACATTACATTTATCCTTATTGAATTTCACTCATCAACAACAGAGGCCTGTTGCATTAAGTTCTGCAACTTTTCATTGTGCCCCTTGTGCTACTTTGTGCTGTTTTTTCTCTTTCCCAGCCAGTAACTATTCAGTCTCTCCAACAAAGCTTCATCTGTGACTGAGCTATCTTGAATATCAGAGTGTGATGTTGCCCTAATGTTATCACTCTGTGGCCCAGTGGAGACCGAATAGAGTAACATTTTTGCACCAAGAGTGGATCATATGCAGAGTCGAATCAGCTTCCTGTGTTGCGAACAGTACTTTGCCATGAATTCAAGGCACATATCAGTAAATTCTGAGGTGTTTCATTAGGTCCCTGGACTGCACTGGCAAGATGATTCAGTTCAGATGCATCGGCTTTGGTAATGTCATGGTATGTTTCCTTCCAAATAGCTCTGAAGACTTGTTCCAGGACAAATTGCTTTAACCACTGCCTCCATTACATGAGATTATGAATAGCCCGTCCTATATTTATCTGATGGACCAGACTAGAAAAGCTCATCCATCCCTCCAGCTCAAACCTCCATCTGCCCTGTCACTTTGAAATCCTTCTTTAGCAAGGGTTCACACTGCAGAGCTTGTACAATTGCTGTTTCTCTCAGTGGAATCACATTCTGTCCTGTTTACTTCCCTACTGGTGGTTCGCTTATCTGACCCATCCTGGCCATTACATTCAGGAACAGAGATATGTCTTGATATTCTGAACTAGCAACATCCTCACTAATGCTCTTGTCCTCTGGTGATCCACCCCCTCCCGTGATTCAGCCCTCCAGCAGGTCACAGTTTAAGTCCACCCCTTTTGGGGTAACAGAAAGTCCAATAAACCAGTGTCCAAGACCTTGTATCAGGTCTTCAGCATTGAGGCTGGGCTCTGCGATCCTCTCTCCTTTTTCTCAGGGCTGTCCATCATCCTTGTCCCTTTTCAGGGACTCCACATCACCTTCTCCAGTGGCTGGTAGGGGAACCTGGGTCCTCCCACTACACTGGGTTCCAGCCCAGGGACCCTATAAACATCAGCCAAGGACCGCTCTGCATGACTCCTTTCAGCTTTCTTCCCTGGACTTCTTCCTACCATAGTCTTTCTCAAGCCTTCTACCCCCACATCCTCTCCAGGCTCACCCTTCTCTCAGGGATAGGACTCTCAGGATTTTCCCCCTGGAATCCACCAATAAAATCCCAAGCTAAACGCATAAACTCCAAGTAATTTCTGGCCTTCTCAGGCTTGACCTCTCATTCCTCCCTGCTGCTCTGTTCCTTCAACTGAGCATCTCCCAGTGCTCTCTCACTGATAGTCCAAATCCTTCCCTCAGGGTTTACCACTGGAGCCTGCTCCACACTCAGTGGCCTCTCTCTCTCTCTGCCTCTTGCCAGACTTTCTTACTCAGGCAAGGATGCCAGGGCCAGGGCCAGAGCAGGCAGGCTCTCTCTCTTTCTCTTGTCTCAGAGAGAGACTATATAACACTACTTTATTTCCTAGAATTTAGAACGATAACAAACAAAAACCCCAAATCAGAAAAAGACAAAACAGGCTGCTCCCTAAAATGGAGAGGCATAACTCACCCCCACCTTAATCAAGACTATCTGTCTGCAAATTGACTGCTGCTAGACCCACACAGCCAGCAGGCAAGACCAAGAAAAAACCCTGAAATTTAAAGAGCGAGCTTACAATTTTTACATAGCTCTCAATACCGCATTTGTGTGTGTATGTGTATAAATAATATATATAAAATCTTATTGATCACATTTCTTTTTAAAATTGACAGTGGGATCTGAACTATTTCCTCACACTGAAGGGGGTCTGTAACAGAATGCTTTATACAGCTTTAATTTTCTGATGGTCTAAGTCTTGAAGCCTTTAGATTTTTTTTTTTACCTAGTAATTACATCATACTGTATGATCTTGTATCATAGTATAGTCTGATATACTGTTTCTTTACTTCAGAGACCAGCAGCTCACAACCTTTCTGGGCTGGCTTGCCAAAAAGTAACATGCTTGAAACTCAGTTTTTGTTCTTTGAAGGCACAGGATTCTTTACCTCAGATAGCACAAATACCTGTAAAGCAGAGCAGAGGGAGACTCAGGAGTCCATATAGAACAGGGCTCAAGCTAAAAATGGCACATTTTAACATGGTTGAACAACTTGACTCAGTAGCCTAATAACAGTGAGTCACATGGTTTGAACTTTTCTGCTCCTTTACAGTACATAGTATTCAAGGCCTGACCTAGCACAAAATAAAACAAACGGCAACGTATTTTCTGTAACCATGTATTCCTAGTATTTTGAACCATTTTATATTTAAACAATAAATGTTTTAGAAATGTTTAAAACATAAATTTGCAGCACACACCTGTATGCAGAGCAGAGAAAGCCTCAGGGGTCTGATTGGAATAGAGCTCAAACTAAAAGATCGGTCTATCACAACAACTCTAGACAAAAAAGGTAGTGTGTGTCTGGAAATTACAGTGTCTGGGGAACACAGCGGTGGTGGTGATAGAGGCAGAGGGTGTCCAACCACTGTGAAAACTTCTGTAATCAATGTAAGATCTTAGCACGCACTTTTGTGTATGCTTTACATGTATCTTTAGGCACCCAGTTTGAAAATTTTATCCTCAGTGTTTCCAGAAACTAAGAGAGGCAGTTACAAAATATATACATTGACTGAGTCAGAGATCTTGATGACAGAAATATTTGTGAGATTGAGAGTAGAACTGGTTAGAAGTTTTCCAAATGCCAGTTCAGTAGAGCAAAATGTTGTGTCAAACCTTACAGATTTGACTACGCTTTCATCGAAACGCAGGCATGACTTCCTGTCTCTGCATAGTTCTGAAAAACAGAGGGGCAGAACTCTGAAGCCCTCTGCCTCTCTGCCTCCCCCTAACTCTAGGAGACAGAGAAGCAGAGCACTGAGGCCACCACTTCAGGACTATTTCCCCCCCCCCCCCCCAAATGCAAATATGTTTGTGGGGAGGGATTAACTTTTTTTGGCCAGCTCTGCTTGTGAGCACATAGTCCTGAAATGTACTCTCTTTTTCTATTTAATTTTCATGTCTTTTCAAAATGATGTTCTGCATGTGTATATGAGAAGAAAGAGGGGTTTGTGTTTAAGACTGGGAGAGCTGGCTTCTGTTTCTGCCTCAAACTTCCTGTATGACTTTGAGCATGTTCATTGATCTCTCTGTGCTTCGGTTACCCCATCTCCTTTAGTGGATGTAATATGGAAAACCGAAACATTTATAATTGGAAAATAGAATATGGAAAACTGGAACAAAAAGACAGCCCACAGTGAATGGATGTGTGCAACCTCCTCTGTCCTCACCAAAGACAAAGTAGAAACTGTTAGCTTCCAATAAATATGCTGTGCTTTTTTCTACTTGGTCCACTCAAGAAATCCACAGTACAAATTAGAGAGGAAAATTCTGCCTATTGAAGATTATAAAGAGAGAGAGGCAAATGGGTTCAGTAAAACAGGAGACTGAGAGTCTAAATGAGACATGTAATATAGATGAAAATATCTTGCACATAGAGTTTAAATATTGATTTTAACATCCCTTGGATGAAAGAAACAATATTTTGTGTTCTGGCATTTTCCAATCAGGTGGCTCCAGCAGTTTCTTAAGAAACAAAAAACTTCTTCTTTTGTAAATGCTGATATAATTTTGGACACAACTTAGCTTGGAATGTTTTAGTCCATTTGCATGTCTAAATGCTTTAAAAAAGAAAGTAAACTTGTTTTGCACAGCTAATATATATGTATATAATTAATCTAATGTAGAAAACCCAATCTCCTTTACTGTTATTTAGTAGAGCTGATTGACTTGTCTAGCATGCATTTTCTACCACATCTTAGAATGTCTAACTAAAACTTTTGCAGGAGCAAAATATTCCCAGAGTCAGAAATTATAAATTATCTCTTTGTCCATGTAGCGGTATAGTCTCCCTGCTCCTGCCCTGAAGGGCTTAAAACAGCCCTGTGAGAGGGCTGTAGCGGGGGAAAGGGATTAAAAAACTGGGCTGATGGGAAAGCAGCCACAGCTGTAGCCAGTGTAATCAGGGTCCAGCTGGCCCTTATAAGAGGGCAGTGGGCCAGAAGGACAGACACACTCTCTCTAGCTGCATTAAGAGAGGAGGACCTGGCTGCCTGGGACGCTGAGGCGGGTACCTAAGGTGAAGCAGTGCTGGGGAGCTCTAGCCTAGTAAAGCTGCAGGCCAAGATAAGGGCCTACAAAAGGCGATTAGGGCTGCAGAGGGGCAGCCCAGACCTAGAAAGAGGCAATTGGTCTGACCCCCCTTTTGCTGATGATGAGTGGTTTATAGACTGCAGTCTGTCCCAGGGAGTGGGGGCTAGATGATGACTGGTAGTAGCCACTGAGGCAAAGGAGGGGTTGGGGGTTCCCCTGGGAGGAGGAAACCTAGACTGAGGGGGTACTGCCAGGGGGCAGAACCCTAATCTAGAAGGGCACTAGGGTCTCAGAGGGACACCGGCCTGCAGAGGGTGCTCCTGGCTGAAAGAGCCAGGATGACCAGCAGGAGGCACGGCATTGAGGTGAATCTTGCCCCGTGACAGTCCCAAATACCAAATCTACTGTGGGGGCCATTGTCATGCAAGTGTGCAGGGCCATTAATTGCCTCCTGCTATGCAGGACTATAACTCTGGGCAATGTGCAGGACATAATGGATGTATTTTCAGCAACGTGGTTCCTGAACTACAGTGGAGCAATCAATGGTACGCATATCGCTATTTTGGCACCAGACCACCTTGCCATAGAGTACATCAACAGAAAGGGTTACTTTTCTATGGTTAAGCAAATATGGGTAGATCACCAGGGATGCTTCACTGATGTTAGTGTGGGCTCGTCAGGAAAGCTGCCTGATAAATGTATCTTTAAGAACAAAAGACTGTTCAGGAGACTGCCATTGGGAATGTTGAAATGCCAGTAGTGATCCTGGGTGATCCAGTCTCTACCCTTTGCTCCCCTGGCTCATGAAGCAGTACACCAGCCACCTTGACAGCACCAAAAATGAATTAATCAACTACTGGCTCGGCAGGTGCAGAGTGACTGTTGAATGTGCTTTCGATCATCTGAAGGGTCTATGGCATTGTTTGCTCACAACGTTCAACCTCAGTGAGAAAAATATCCCAATGGTTATAGCCGCCTGCTGTGTTCTTCATCATGTATGTGAAGCAGAAGGGGGAAAGTTTCTGCTGGGGTGGAGGTGGGGCGGCTGTCTGCTGAATTTGAACAGCCAGATGCAAGAGCTATTAGAGCTCAGTGCAAAGCTATGTGGTTCAGGGAGGCTTTGAAAGACCATTTTAACAGTGAGCCAGAGTAGCGTGTGGTGTTGTAGTGTGCTCTACCTGGCCTTGCTCTTTTGTGGCCTGGTAGGAATTGTGTGGTGATTGCTGTACATGTAGGAATATAGCGTTGTCAATGCACCTATTCATTTTGTTTGTGAATGATCCTATGAGTTGTGTGACATTGTGCAGTAACAGGCAAGTGGTTGCTTTCAGAACTGCTGAGCACGTGGAAGCATATGTCGTGAACTAATAAAGATGAATTATGTTCCAAATCATAGAATTTTTAACAAATTTTGTAACACAATCAGTGCAAAACACCCAGGCAATTTTAAAACAAATACATTTAAAACGTAATAAATTAAGAACATTCATGTATTTTTCAATATCTTTTTTTTTAATTTTAACTACACATACACCAACTGTGGCTTTCACATGTCAATTTATGTGAGGATGTGATTGTCCTTAATGTCCCCCAGGGCAGAATAGTAGGGGTACTGCAGAGACCCTAATGCCATGTGGAATGCAGAGGGTGCGTATTGAGTTCTCAGTAGGCTGCAGAGGGAGATGAGCCTGGGATTGTAGAACTTGCAGGTCCACCAGAGTCTGCCACATGTGTGTTTGCTGCCTGAGAAGCCCCATTATGCCCTGGTGCATCTCCCTCTCCTTTTCCTGCTGGGGCTCTTGGGCCTCTCTCCTCTCCATGTTTTCCTTCTCCAGGCTGTTCACAGTATTCATCCTCCAGGCCCCGTGCTTGTGGTCCAAAGCAGAACTGACTTGTAGGATCTCCTGGAATATATCCCGAGTCCTTTTCTTTCTCCTCATGTCTCTCGGGTATTCTGAGGGTATAGAGCATACAAACCATAAATTAACACCTTCCCCACCATATGTGGGGCAGTGTCCTTTGTCTCGGTTTCCTACCTTGCAGTGTGAAAGCCCTGGGGATGAATGTTCCTTTAACACACCACTCCCCTTTTCCCCCCCTTTGCAGTGGGTTGTCCAAAGTCAGTGAAGCCTCAGAAGTCAGGGATACATTCACAGGGGTTCATCTCCCATCCCTAAAGGGATGGAGGAGGTTGAGCAGGGTGGCAGCTGCTGCTGCTACCTTTGCCACTGCACACTGCTTCTTGCTGTTACTGTGATCTCTGCTGTTGCTTGCCACCTTTGTTGCTGCTCACCACTGCCATGCCTTGCTGCTCCCTCTTCAAAGCTGTGGTCTGAGATTCCATCACTTTCCCAGCTCTCCGTGATTTCACTGGCTAGCAGGGAATCCTACTGCTATGGCAGCTCTGCTTTTTGTCTTTCACTGCACTGCTGTCCCCACACCAAGTCTAAGGCTCAGGCCCTGGATCTACTCAGCTATGTTAATCACTGAGCAGAAGAAAGGACTCTAAATTGAGTCTGATCACCTCTGCCTTTAAACATTAGAGGGGGAAGGTCAAATGGTAACTAGAACTCTTTAAACAGTCTACACCACCAGGAAGGAACATCTGTCCCCACTACCTCATTTACTTGGATTTGGCATCAGTACCCCCTGCTTAGTGAGCGAAGTTAAAATTAGGGTGAGCCCCTCAGTTAGGTGTTGCCAAGTACAGTTCAGCTGCCCTTTAATCATACAGGAAGGATGACAATATTTCATTACCATAGTAGGTGTGTCTGTAAATACGATGTGCTCCTGAGGTCTGCCCCGCCCCACCCCAGTTCATTACTTAGATGTAAAGGGAGAGTTCATTCAGCCCCTGCTTACATGTGGAACAATACGAGAGTACTTTTGTTGAGCACATAGGCACTGACTCAGCAGGTGCTCCGGGCCTGGAGCACCTAAGGGGAAAAATTGGTGGGTGCTGAGCACCCACCGGCAGCTTCCTGCCACCCCTCCGCCCCCTGTGCCCAGCTCACCTCAGCTTCTGGGTTCCACTTCCGGAGGCGTGCCCACGAAGCCTCTTTTTTTAGTTCACGGGCTTGCTGCCCGTCAGCTGTGCGGTGGGTGGCAAGGGGGGGGGGGGAGGGGGAGCACTGCGGCGGTGCCTCAGGGGAGGGGTATGAGGAGGAGGTGGAGCCGGGGATGGAGTTGGGGTAGGGCCAGGGGCGGGGCTGGGGGCCCATGGTTGAGCATGAAAGAAGGTAGCCTGCATCTCATGGAACCATTCCAATGTATGCAGCTTGTGCTGGGGAGGTTCAGGCCTAAAATATTTTAGCTCATTCTCCGTGGTACAATGGGCACTATGGTGAACAGATGGAAAACACTATCTACAGTGGAAATACATCATACATAAAAGTGACACATACACACAAAAGAACTATCAATCAGAAAACAATAATAATTCACATTTCATCCTGTAATTTTAAAGCCCTGATGAAAGCCTCTGGGAATGCCATTAAAACTCTGTATAAACAACAGAGGGGCAAATTCATCCCTGCTTTAATTTCAGTAAAATCAGTGGATTTACAAAGAATGAAGGCCATACTTCATTGGGGAACTCTATCCTCGCAACCAGTGACTGAAAAAGATTTGTGAGTCATGGTGAATAATCAGCTGAACATGAGCTCCCAATAAAATGCTGTGGACAAAAGGGCTAATGCAATTCTTGGATGCATAAACAGGGGAATCTTGAGTAGGATTAGAAAGGTTATTTACTTCTGTATTTGGCACTGGCGCAACTGCTGATGTAATAATGTGTCCAGTTCTGGCATTCACAAAGCAAGAAGGAAGTTGATAATCTGGAGAGCCATGAGAATGATTCAAGGATTAGAAAACATAGTCATCATCTCAAGGAGCTCCATCTGTTTAACAAAGAAAAGGCTAAGGAGTGACTTGATTACAGTCTAAGTACCTACACAGGGAACAAATATTTGATAATGGACTTTTCAATCTAGCAGACAAAGGTATAAAAAGATCTAGTAGCTGGAAATTGAAGACAGACAAATTCAGACAGGGAAATAAGGCATAACTTTTTAACAGTGAGAGTAATTAACCATTGGAATAATTTTCCAATGGTCATGGCAGATTCTCCATCACTGTCAATTTAAAAATCAAGATTGGAGTTTTTAAATATGCTCTAGCTCAAAAGGAATTATTTTGTGGAAGTTCTATGGCCTGTTATACAGGTCAGACTAAATTATCACAATGGTCCTTCTGGCTGTGGAATCCATGAATCTACACCTGTGATGAATTTGGACTGTGGTTTATGAAAATGAACTGCATTTACTGTAAAGAGACATGAAAAACAATTAGCATACAACTCCTATACACTTCAGAGTATAAACTGGAAATCACTAGGCCAATGGCAAAAGCCAGATATTGCTGAAGTCTTCCCATTGTTACCTTCTTTATGATCTTGCTTAATGTAGTGTCTGAGGGTGTAGTTCCTGAGATCTCCATGATGGCTCCCATGCACACTGGATAAAATAATGCTTGTCCTTGGAAAAGAAAGGGAAGAGGAAAGGGTTCGTAATAAGAAAAAAAGGCATTGGCTGTGTTAGTCAGCTATGGACCAAAATGGCTCCTTGCTTACTTTTACTAACTAAGAGGGGAAGTGGGTATGTTTTGCAGGGTGAAATTCAGACTTACTCTGGTGCTGGGAGAACTAGGTGATGGGTTTCTTTGCATTGAAATGTACTCTCAGTTTCAATGTGGAAATCAGCCAGAACCGTGAATTTTGCATGATTATGTTGTGAAACCTTATATTGTCCCAGAATTGTTTGATACCTGGATCCATGTTTTAGAATTTGGATTAGATTACATATGTAGCTGAACTTTTGTATTCTAATCTAAACTACATGTCTAAATTGTCTAGAACATTTGAGATTAATCCAGTACCTGTTCATATTTATCTGTGCATTTGTTTAAAGGAACAAAATGTGTATATGTGAGAGAGACTCCGAACGCTCCACTAAATCAAAAATAAATGTAAACACCATAGTTCAACAAAGGCCAGTGTTCAAAATAAACCACTTTTAAAAAATAGTTGTAACAGGGAAGCCATCTCCTAAGTGCCCCTTCATGGCTAGAGTTGGCTCTGCAGCACTCTGATTCAATTTATTTTCCCCTCTTCAGTGTCCCTTAAGAACTCCATACGGTTTTTCTCATGGCTAACAGTATCCCTGCCTGGGGATGATTTAATAACAGAAATAATTCAGAACAATCTTTGAGGTCCCAGAGTAAAGTCTGTCATAACGCAAAAATTCATACTCATCTCTGGCATCTTTTGCCACATGTGGCACTCTTCTGACCCAGTATGCTCTTCACAAAGCAATCACTCCCAGCCCTTCCTAGCTGGAGCGCAACCTTTTGGATCTGGCTTCTAGGCCCAAGTCCATCTCCTGTAGGCATCTCCTGCTCACTATAGCTCTCCTCTGCCACAGCTTCCTGTTTCCTTTTCCCCTTTAGCTCTTTATAGGGAACACCTGTCCTCTATCAGGCCCCAACTAGGCTATTAAGGAGACAAAAGTGGGCTGGTGCAGTTCCCTCTTGAAGGGCCCAGTCCATCCTGTGGTGACAGTTTTAAAAGATGTCCACCCTTCTGTTTTCCATTACTTGTCACCAACATTGTTGTTTCCTACAGAGCCTGTTTCCTTAGTAATATTCAATATGTTAAAAGCTTAGTTAAACATCCCTATGCTCCTATTGGATTTTTGTAGAGGTACAAAATGATAACCTGAACCCGAACTGTAGATTATGAAATTGCAGAACTACTAAGGGCTGGTCTACACTAAACCCCCCTGTCGAACTAAGATACGCAACTTCAGCTACGTTAATAACGTAGCTGAAGTCGAAGTCTCTTAGTTGGAACTTACCTGCGGTCCACATGCGGCGCGCAGGCTCCCCCGTCGACTCCGCCTGCTCCGTTCGTGGAGCAGGATTACCAGCGTCGACGGGGAAGCACTTCCTGGTTCGATTTATCACGTCTTGTCTAGACACGATAAATCGAACCCAGAAGATCGATTGGACTCCTCCAACACAACGGGTGAGTATAGACGTACCCTAAGTGTAGTATGTAACATGAAACATGTCACTGAAACAAACATCTGTACCAGATGACTGGAACATAGCTAATGTAATGCTGATTTTTAAAAACGGCTTCAGAGGTGATCCTGGAAATTGTAGGCCGGTAAGCCTAACTTCAGTACTTGGAAAATTGGTAGAAACTATTGTAAAGAACAGAATTATCAAACGCCTACATGAATATGATTTTGTGGGGACGAGTCAACATGGCTTTTATAAAGGAATGTCATGCCTCCCAATCTGTTAGAATTCTTTGAGGCTGTCAACAAGTACATAGCTAAGGGTAAGACAGTCAATATAGTGTACTTGGGTTTTCAGAAAGCCTTTGACAAAGGTCTTCGACAAAGGTCTTCAACAAAGGCTTTTATGCAAACTAAGATAAGAAAGAAGTCCTTCTCATGGATCAGTGACTGGTTAAAAAATAGAAAACAAATGATTTGAATAAACAGTCAATTTTCACAAAGGAGAGTGGTGAACAGTGGGGTCTCAATGGATCTGTTCTGTGATGGATCTGTGCTGTTAACATATTCATTAATGAACTGGGAAAGGGGTAAACAGTGAGATGGTAAAGTTTGCAGATGATACAGAATTATTCAAGATAGTTAAGTCCAAAGCTTACTGCGAAGAGTTACAGGGGGAATCTCACAAAACTGAATGACTGGGCAATAAAATAGCACATGAAATTCAATATTGATAAATGCAAAGCAATGCACATTTGAAGAAAAAAATCCCACCCACACATGTATAATGAGTTCTAAATTATCTGTTACCACCGAAAAAAAAAAAAAAGATCTGGGAGTCATCGATAGTTCTCTGAAAACCTCATCTCAATGTGCGGCAGTGGTCAAAAGAGCTAACAGAATGTTTGGAACTATTAGGAAAGAGAGAGAAAATAAGACAGAAAATATCATAATGCCACTATATATAAGTCAATGGTTTGCTCACATCTTGAATACTGTGTCCAGTTCTGGTAGACCCATCTCATAAATAATATAGTGGAACTGAAAAAGGTTCAAAGAAGGGCTACAGAGATGATCAAGGGTATGGCATACCTTCCATCTGAGGAGTGCCTAAAAAGATTAAAGCTGATCAGCTTAGAAAAGAGATGACTAAGTGGGAATGTAATGGAGGTCTATAAAATCATGAATGATGTGGAAATAGTGTATAGGGGGAAGTGTTATTTACTCTTTCCCACAATACAAAACCCAGAACTCACCCGATGAAATTAATAGGAGGAAGTTTTGATACAAACAAGAGGGAGTACTTTTTCACACAACATAAATTAAACTGTGAATCTCATTGCCAGGGGAGGTTTTGATGGCCAGAAGTATAACGGGGGGTAAAAAGAGGAACTAGATAAGTTCGTGGAGGAAAGGTCCATCAATAGCTATAAGCCAAGATGGGGAGGGATGTAACCTCATTCTTGGGGTGACCCTAAACCTGTGACTGCCAGAATCCAGGAGGTAAAGACAGGGGTAGAGCTCTCAAAAATTGTCCTGTTCTGTATATTCCCCCTGAATCTCTGGTACTGACCACTAACAGGGGAGGATACAGGGTTAAATGGACCATTGGTCTGACCCAGTATGGACTTCTTATGAGGCTCCATTTTCCTAGAGTCCTTAGTGAGTAAAAGAATAACCATCTGTTTTCTACTAATTGGCAGATACCATACTGTTGTGTGTATTTTTATCTGCTTGAATGTTCTTCAGCAGTTAAGCATGCCTGTAATAAAGAGATCATTTTATTTCTTCATCATACTAATTGTTTTCAAGCTTCCTATATGAGTCAACAGAATCAACTGAAATGGAAGCCTACAGAAGACTGCACAAATCATTTTAAATTATACATTATTGCAGTGGAAACCTAATAAGGTCTAAGTGTCAATGACCTTCTCTCTTTTTTTTCTCTCTTAGACACACATTCCCCCTCTAGAAGAACTGAAGATGGAAACTAGCTGAAGAAGAGCTCTATGTAGGTTCGAAAGCTTGTTGGTCACCATCAGAAGTTGGGCCAATAAAAGACATTACCTCATCTAACTTGTCTGTCTTTCTCTCTCTCTCTTTCTTTCTCCATCCTAATATAGATGTATCTGTATGTATATAAATGGAGACAGAATGAGCAAATAAACTACCTGGAAATTCAGGTGATAAAAAAACAAGAAAAATACTTGCATCAAGTAGGTGTGATGTAGAATGGATATTAGGATTACAAATGGCTACAAACACTTCTGTGGATGTTTAACTATAGGCACATGAATTGTCTCATTGAGTTGATCCCCATGTTTGCAGGAGCTGGGCATTATGCGTGCTGATTGGTTAATGTGTACCATCAGTGGATCTGCAGGTTTGCTGAGTCAGAAGCAAATGTTGCTTGTCTAATGCTTGCCCCAGCTCTTATGATGATTGATATCGATAGGAGGGAAGCTGCCTGTTTTTCTTGCTAATTTGTTTTCTGATTGATAGTTCTTTTGTGTGTATGTGTCACTTTTATGTATGATGTATTTCCACTGTAGATAGTGTTTTCCATCTGTTCACCATAGTGCCCATTGGTCCCAACAATTCATGTGGTTGTAGCAATGAGAGAGACAGAACTGATGGCTCTTCTTCTAGGATGCATGTCATATATTATCCCTTACAACCAAAGCTTTACATAACAGTGTTTTCAAGATCTCATAGATGAGCAGGATCTGAAGAGATTTTGGTTTTCAAATGTTTCATTAATGCATCTATTTCCTGAACCTGGGTAAACAAAATGAAAACAAATCCTAATTAATAGGCCAAAGTGCAGCTTTTTGGTGAATGTCTTAATTCTAATGCAACTTGATTTCAGGCAATCTAAATATTTGAGCTACATATTCTCTGCGGCTTTCTTTTTTTATTAGAAAGTGCTATTTGTTTTAGGTTAAAATATATTTTTTCAATGAGGAAACTTGGGGTAAGTTTGTGGTCTGTTGTGTGTGTCTGTGTATTTGTGTTTGCAGTAGTTTGTTCTTGCTGGACTGAAATATACCATGTAGTCTGTTTGTTTGTTTGGGCGACTGTGTGCTGACAGTGTGGGTGCTGAGCCTAGAGGCCTGCTAGGCAAGGCTGAGAGCGGGGCTACTTAGGAAGACCAGGGCTTTAAAAAGCCTGCTCCTAAGTGTCCGGAGGAGCTAGCAAACAGGAGTGGCTAACAGGGAGTTTTGAGAGGGAGTTTACAGAGGGGGAGTGTGAAGGGGGGCTAGATACACGTACTATTCCTTGAACTTCTTTAAACATAAGGCAAAACCTCAACAAAGGAACTAACTACAGGAGTAAAAAGAGAATGAAGGCAGAAGTCCAGCCACAGAGTGGGGGCTTTCCAGTTTATTGCACCCAATGCAGCATGTATGATTACCTGCCCTATGGGCAGGGGGCGTATGTATGCATTCGGTGCAAGGAGCTCCTGGCCCTCAGAGACTGTGTATGGGCTTTGGAGACCAGAGTGGCTGAGCTGGAGGAGCTAATGGAGACAGAGAGGTACATAGATGAGACTTTCCAGGACAGAGGAGACTGGTCCCACCCCCAGTCTGACAGCCTCTGTGCTGTTGAGGAGGATGGATGTTCTCCTTCCCTGAGACTTTCAACTGGAGCAGAGGGAAATGATTCCATAGTTGGGACCCTCCTTCCAGATGATGATGATGTATTCTCTCTCACTAAGGATACCACTTGGGGGCAGCGAACTCCAGTTACTAGGAAGAGACAGGTATTAGTAACAGGAGATTCGATCATTAGAAACATAGGTAGCTGGGTTTGCGATGACTGGGAGAACTGCATGGTGACTTGTCAGCGTGGTGCAAAGGTTGCAGATCTCTCAATGCATCTAGATAGACTAATGTATAGTGCTGGGGAGGAGCCAGTGGTCATGATACATGTAGGTACTGTGACAGACCCAGGCCAGTTGGGTACAACAAAGTAGTAGCATGCAGATATATTGGCCACTGGATTACCAGTTTTCTGTTCCCTGACTGACCAGAGCAGTGACTGCTCCAGGCTAATGAGGACACCTGGCTCTAATTAACCTGTAAAGAGTCAGGTGAGGCCATTAAGGTGATGTGAACACCTGACTCTAATTAAGGCTCTTCTGAGCATATAAAAGGGCTCACTCCAGTCAGGCTGGGGAGAGCCAGGGAGCCAGAGGAGAGGAAGTGCTGTTGCTACTGAAGGACTGAGTAAATGAAGACACGCTCGCGCCATCATTAAGGGAGCCCTAAGGTAAGGGTGAAGAAGTGAGAAGCAGGAGAGCTGTGGGGAAGTGGCCCAGGGAAACATAGCATCACTGGCAGTGAAAGGTCAGCTGCCAACAGCTGCTACCACTAGGGTCCCTGGGCCGGAACTTGGAGTAGAGGGCGGGCCTGGGTTCCCCCCAACCTGTCACTACAGAAATACCTCCTGGGAGGGGAAGCCAGGCCCCTATCAGGACAGGAAGCTAATCTGCTCTGAGATAAGCCCATAGGGACAACAGAGACTGTGGGAGTTCTCCCACCAACCTTGTGCTGGCTTATGAGGAAAAGGGCTCAGTAGACTGTAACCCTGGTCCTAGAGAGAGAAGGACTACGTGGAGGATTGCAGTGAGCCTCTGAGGCTAGTATAAACTGCCTAGAAGCGCGGGACCCACCAGGACAGGGTCGGAGCTCTGCCACAACACCAGTGACATAGGGAGGGATAGGAGAGAGGTTCTGGAGGCCAAAATTCACCTTAAATGACCGCTTCTTGGAGCGGCTAGCCCTGGAACCCACCAGAGGAGAGGCAATTCTTGATTTAGTCCTAAGTGAAGCACAGGATCAGGTCCAAGAGGTGAATATAGCTGGACTGCTTGGTCAGCTCCCAGACAGCTGCACTCCGCAGCACAGTATGGGGAGGAGGTGACCAGCCCTCTGTGGAGAAAGAAATAGTTCAGGACTATTTAGAAAAGCTGGACGAGCACAAGTCCATGGGGCCGGATGCACTGCATCCGAGGGTGCTAAAGGGGTTGGCCGATGAGATTGCAGAGCCATTGGCCATTATCTTTGAAAAATCATGGCAATCGGGGGAGGTACCGGATGACTGGAAAAAAGCTAATGTAGTGCCCATCTTTAAAAAAGGAAGAAGGAAGATCCGGGAACTACAGGCCAGTCAGTCTCACCTAAGTCCCTGGAAAAATCATGGAACAGGTTCTCAAGGAATCAATTCTGAACCACTTAAAGGAGGGGAAAGTGATCAGGAACAGTCAGCATGGATTCACCAAGGGCAAGTCATGCCTGACTAACCTAATTGCCTTCTATGATGAGATAACCGGCTCTGTGGATGAGGGGAAAGCAGTGGATGTGCTATTTCTTGGCTTTAGTAAAGCTTTTGATACAGTCTCCCACAGTATTCTTGCCAGCAAGTTAAAGAAGTATGGGCTGGATGAATGGACGGTAAGGTTGATAGAAAACTGGCTAGATGGTTGGGCTCAATGGGTAGTGATCAATGGTTCCATGTCTAGTTGGCAGCTGGTATCAAGTGGAGTGCCCCAAGGGTCGGTGCTGGGGCCGGTTTTGTTCAATATCTTCATCAACGATCTGGAGGATGGTGTGGACTGCACCCTTAGCAAGTTTGCAGATGACACTAAACTGGGAGGAGTGGTTGATACGCTGGAGGGTAGGGACAGGATACAGAGGGACCTAGACAAATTAGAGGATTGGGCCAAAAGAAATCTGATGAGGTTCAACAAGGACAAGTGCAGAGTCCTGCACTTAGGACGGAAGAATCCCATGCACTGCTACAGACTAGGGACCGAATGGCTGGGCAGCGGTTCTGCAGAAAAGGACCTAGGGGTTACGGTGGACGAAAAGCTGAATATGAGTCAACAGTGTGCCTTTGTTGCCAAGAAGGCTAATGGCATTTGGGGTTGTATAAGTAGGGGCATTTCCAGCAGATCGAGGGACGTGATTATTCCCCTCTATTCGGCACTGGTGAGGCCTCATTTGGAGTACTGTGTCCAGTTTTGGGCCCCACACTACAAGAAGGAGGTGGATAAATTGGAAAGAGTCCAGCAGAGGGCAACAAAAATGATCAGGGGGCAGGAGCACATGACTTATGAGGAGAGGCTGAGGGAACTGGGATTGTTTAGCCTGCAGAAGAGAAGAGTGAGGGGGGATTTGATAGCTGCTTTCAACTACCTGAAAGGGGGTTCCAAAGAGGATGGATCTAGACTGTTCTCAGTGGTAGAAGATGACAGAACAAGGAGTAATGGTCTCAAGTTGCAGAGGGGGAGGTTTAGGTTGGATATTAGGAAAACCTTTTTCACTAGTAGGGTGGTGAAGCACTGGAATGGGTTACCTAGGGTGGTGGTGGAATCTCCTTCCTTAGAGGTTTTTAAGGTCCGGCTTGACAAAGCCCTGGCTGGGATGATTTAGTTGGGTTTGGTCCTGCTTTGAGCAGGGGGTTGGACTAGATGACCTGCTGAGGTCTCTTCCAACCCTGAGATTCTATGATTTTAATAGCGGCCATAATATAATTAAATGTAACATCCCTGGGGTGGGGAAAACACCACAGTGGCCCAACGCCATAGCATTTAATTTCAGAAAGGGGAACTACACAAAAATGAGGAGGTTAATTGAACAGAAATTAAAAGGTACAACAACAAAAGTAAAATCCTTGCAAGCTGCATGGAAACTTTTTAAAGATGCCATAATAGAGGCTCAACTTAAATGTACCCCAAATTAAAATACATAGTAAGAGAGCCAAAAAAGTGCCACTGTGGCTAAACAACAAAGTAAAAGAAGCAGTGAGAGGCAAAGGCATCCTTTAAAAAGTGGAAGTTAAATCCTAGTGAGGAAAACAGGAGCATAAACTCTGGCAAATGAAGTGTAAAAATACAATTAGGAGGGCCAAAAAAGAATTTGAAGAACAGCTAGCCAAAGACTCAAAAAGTAATAGCAATGTTTTTTAAGAACCTCAGAAGTATAAAGTCTGCTAAACAACCAGTGGGGCCCCTGGATGATTGACATGCTAAAGCAGCGCTCCAGGACAATAAGGCCATTACAGAGAAACTAAATGAATTCTTTGCATCGGTCTTCATGGTTGAGGATGTGAGGGAGATTCCCAACCCTGAGCCATTCTTTTTAGGTGACAAATCTGAGGAACTGTCACAGATTGAGGTGTCATTAGAGGAGGTTTTGGAACAAATTGATAATCTAAACAGTAATAAATAAACAGGACCTGATGGTATTCACCTAAGAGTTCTGAAGGAACTCAAATGTGAAATTGCAGGACTACTAACTGTAGTTTGTAACCTATCATTTAAATCAGCTTCTATACCAAGTGACTGGAGGATAGTCAATGTGACACGAATTTTTAAAAAGGGCTCCAGAGGTGACGCTGGCAATTACCGGCCAGTAAGCCTGACTTCAGTACTCGGCAACTGGTTGAAACTATAATAAAGAACAAAACTGTCAGAAACATAGACGAACATAATTTGTTGGGGAATAGTCAACATGGTTTTTGTAAAAGGAAATCATGCCTCACTAATCTACTAGAATTTTTTGAGGGGGTCAACAAGCATGTGGACAAGTGGGATACAGTGGATATAGTGCATTTAGATTTTCAGAAAGTCTTTTACAAGGTCCCTCACCAAAGGCTTTTAAGCAAAGTAAGCAGTCATGGGAGAAGAGGGAAGGTCCTCTCATGGATTAAAAGATAGGAAACAAAGAGTAGGAATAAATGGTCAGTTTTCAGAATGGAGAGAGGTAAATAGTGGTGTCCCCCAGGGGTCTGTATTGGGACCAGTCCTATTCAACATATTTATAAAGAATCTGGAAAAAGGTTTAAAAAGTGAGGTGGAGGATGTTGTGAAGGCCAAGACTATTACGGGGTTCAAAAAAGAACTAGATAAGTTCATGGAGGATAGGTCCATCAATGGTTATTAGCCAGGATGAACAGGGATGGTATCCCTAGCCTCTGTTTGCCAGAAGCTGGGAATGGGCGAAGGGATGTATCACTTGATGATTACCTGTTCTGTTCATTCCCTGATTACCTGATTACCTGTTCTGTACAGGGTTAAAAAAAGAACTAGATAAGTTCATGCCACGTAGCAGAATTTGTTTATTTTCAGTTTGCTACATTAAAATATCATTATTAAGGTTGCAAAGTCAAGCACAAAAATTAGGAGATCCCTGAACTAAAGTTACCTTAATTCAGCTATCAGCCTTATGATACAGTCTTTTATTATATGATCATTCTCTATTTTTTTTCCACAGGACCCCTGCCTCATTCAGTGCAAAGGATGGATCTGCTCTGGGGATGGATCAGGGTTGTTTACTAAAGAAGTCTGTCTGTAAGACTCCTGCTTTATTTGTTACAGTAGTTGGAAATGTGTAGTGAATGAGGCAGAGGACTTCAGGAAAACAAATGGTCATACCTGAGAAAGTTGAATGCTGCTCTAGGGACCTGGATTCTATCCCTTCCTCTGCCACAGAGTTCTTGTGTGATGCTAAGCCAGTCACTTAAATTAAACTTTTAATTGGGTGTTCTTCATCTTTTGGAGTGACAAAGAGTCCTGTAGCACCTTATAGGCTAACAGATATATTGGAACATAAGCTTTCATGGGCAAAGTCCCACTTCGTGACGAAGTACCCACAAAAGCTTATGCTCCAATGTATCTGTTAGTCTATAAGGTGCTACAGGACTCTTTGTCACTCTTGCAGATCCAGACTGACACGGCTACTCCTCTGATACCTAGAAGATGAAGTAAAGTATCCAATATGATACCTTAGGGTCTGAATACTGAGCATTCACAGCTGCAGCTTATGTCAATAGGAACTGTGTTTGAATATATAAATTTTTGCATAATGCTTCCTTATCCCACACTTTGAAAAATGATTTTACCCATGGTCTCATCATCACAAGATTTCAAAGTTTCTCCAGTGACTTGGTCTTCACCTGCAGCTTTTCCAGATTTTAACTTTTTTATTGCATCTCTCTCACTTCTTTGTGATGTGAGATATTATGATGTCTAGTTACAGGTGTTTAATGTATTTGCCAAAATCAATAGCTACTTTTGTTGTTTGGTATGTGTATCACCTCTTGGAAATTCTCTGCCCATTGGTCTTCTCGTGCTTTTTCTGTTAAGGTTGCTCCTTGTATGTCCTTAACTAGCCCTCCAGCTGGTGTAAACTTGCCAGTTAGAACCATGTTGTGTTGATAAAGTGTTTTGCTATCACCTCTTTCAGCAGTGTCTTTGGCTTCCTTGATGATGTTATCCATATATTTCCCATTGTCTCTTCTCGTGCTGATTTTTACTGCTTTATCCTTTCTGTTATATAGATTTCTTTTTCTGGAGGTGTTTGAGGAACTGATGTTTGCTTTGGTTTGTTTCCTTTCTTTCACATAGTTCCACATATCTTCACCTATACCAACTTTAGGTTTGCTTGTCTGGAAGCTAACTACAGTTATTGCAACGTCTATGATACTGTCATGCAGAAGGGACTGTAACAAGTCACTTAAAGAAGTATGGGCTGGATGAATGGACGGTAAGGTGGATAGAAAACTGGCTGGATGGTCGTGCTCAATGGGTAGTGATCAATGGCTCCATGTCTAGTTGGCAGCCGGTATCAAGTGGAGTGCCCCAAGGGTCGGTGCTGGGGCCGGTTTTGTTCAATATCTTCATCAACGATCTGGAGGATGGTGTGGACTGCACCCTTAGCAAGTTTGCAGATGACACTAAACTGGGAGGAGTGGTTGATATGCTGGAGGGTAGGGACAGGATACAGAAGGACCTAGACAAATTAGAGGGTTGGGCCAAAAGAAATCTGATGAGGTTCAACAAGGACAAGTGCAGAGTCCTGCACTTAGGACGGAAGAATCCCATGCACTGCTACAGACTAGGGTCCGAATGGCTGGACAGCAGTTCTGCAGAAAAGGACCTAGGGGTTACAGTGGATGAAAAGCTGAATATGAGTCAACAGTGTGCCCTTGTTGCCAAGAAGGCTAATGGCATTTGGGGTTGTATAAGTAGGGGCATTTCCAGCAGATCGAGGGACGTGATTATTCCCCTCTATTCGGCACTGGTGAGGCCTCATTTGGAGTACTGTGTCCAGTTTTGGGCCCCACACTACAAGAAGGATGTGGATAAATTGGAAAGAGTCCAACGGAGGGCAACAAAAATGATTAGGGGGCTGGAGCACATGACTTATGAGGAGAGGCTGAGGGAACTGGGATTGTTTAGCCTGCAGAAGAGAAGAGTGAGGGGGGATTTGATAGCTGCTTTCAACTACCTGAAAGGGGGTTCCAAAGAGGATGGATCTAGACTGTTCTCAGTGGTAGAAGATGACAGAACAAGGAGTAATGGTCTCAAGTTGCAGAGGGGGAGGTTTAGGTTGGATATTAGGAAAAACTTTTTCACTAGTAGGGTGGTGAAGCACTGGAATGGGTTACCTAGGGAGGTGGTGGAATCTCCTTTCTTAGAGGTTTTTAAGGTCAGGCTTGACAAAGTCCTGGCTGGGATGATCTAGTTGGGGTTGGTCCTGCTTTGAGCAGGGGGTTGGACTAGATGACCTCCTGAGGTCCCTTCCAACCCTGAGATTCTATGATTCTATGATTCTTGTGGTGGATCTAAGTCTTGTAACTTCCAAAAGCTGTTCTTCAGTTCAATTTAAATTGTTGCTGTAATGTCTTGTCTGTTAGCCTTTTGCTGTCATGTTTCTTGGTGCTCTTTTTTGGATTTTGTTTTTTTTAAGTTTGATGTTCAGTCTTGACACACATAAATAGTGGTCGCTTCCAATGTTGATCCCTCTGTATGCTCTTACATCTAGAGAGTTGATCTAAGACCTGGTCTACATTACAGAGTTAGATCGATGTAAGGCAGCTTACTTTGACTAACTCTATAAGCATCTACACTAAAATGTCACTACCACCATTGTAATTTGCCAATTACGTTGACTTAATAACTCCACCTCCATGAGAGGCATAGTGCCTAAGTTAATGTAGTTAGGTCACTGCAGTATCTGTGTAGACACTACGTTGCTTACATTGACTGTTGCTGGCTTTCAGAAGCCTTCCCACAATACCCCATACTGACAGTTAAATTGGTGCAAGCGCTCCTGGTGAGGACGTGCACCACTGACAGAAGGAGCATTGTGTAGACATTGCAAAAGCGATTTAATTACTGTGATGGCTGTATGTCAACATAACTTAGGATGACATGATTTTGTAGTGTAGACATA
Source organism: Chelydra serpentina (assembly GCA_037349315.1). Lineage (NCBI taxonomy): Eukaryota > Metazoa > Chordata > Testudines > Chelydridae > Chelydra > Chelydra serpentina. Next base: position 57,192,457 of record JBAIAC010000010.1, read on the forward strand.
CTCTTAGGGTACATCTATACTTACCCGCCGCGTCGGAGGAGTCCAATTGATCTTCTGGGTTCGATTTATCGCATCTTGTCTAGACGCGATAAATCCCACGTCGACGCCGGTAATCCTGCTCCACGAACGGAGCAGGCGGAGTCGACGGGGGAGCTTCCGCACCGCCGTGTGGACCAGCGGTGAGTACTTTGAAGTTCAAAATAAGATACTTTGACTTCAGCGATGTTATTCACGTAGCTGAAGTCGGTTATCTTAGTTCGAACTTGGGGGGTAGTGTGGACCAGCCCTTAGTTTCCTTCCAGCATATAAGTGATCAGTCTGGTTCCTGGTGACTCCATCCGGGGAATTCCAAGTTACTTTGTGTGGGAATAGTGTTCCACCAATTCTGAGCTCTGATACCAGGCACAATTTTACAAGTCATTCACTCTTCTGATTTTTCCACTCCACTCTTGTAATCCCAACCTTGACATTGAAGTTGTTAATGTAAAATAAATACAAAATAAATGAGATATGCCAGTCTCCTAGAACGACCTTGAAAGGTCATTGAGTCCAGTCTCCTGCCTTCACTAGCAGGACCAAGTACTGTCCCCTGACAGATTTTTTTGCCCCATTCCCTAAATGGCCCCCTCAAGGACTGAACTCACAACCCTGGGTTTAGCAGGCCAATGCTCAAACCTCTGAGCTATCCCTCTCCCCCTACTCCGAATGTTCTCAATAACTTTATTTTAATGTACTTTTTTGTGTGTAATCATATAGAAAATGAAAACAGTATGCAGCAGGTCTGTGCATTCCATTCCTTATTTTGTCACAGTTCAAATTTTCTAATCCTACAGACAAAATTTTCCCTCATAATGTTTTCAAGGCCCTTCAATCTAAAACCCTTTGTCTTTTAATTCTTTATATAAAACTTAAGTAATGTTTGTCCTCCTAAATCTTGTAGAGATCAACAGCTATGGGTGAATCACATTTCAGAGTCCAATACAGAGAATGTTTTAAATACCCTATTTCAGTTTGAAGGTAATTGAAATGGGATTTAGGTATTAAGCTATCTGTTTTGGAAGATGTAATCAGAAACCAAATGTATGACCTTCCATTACATTCCTTAAAGAAAGAACAATCAAGAGCATCCAGTGAAACCAAGTAAGTGAAACTTTATTTATTGTATAAGACTGAATCAAATAGAGGAGTTTTGAGGTTTTTAATCATTTTCACTCATTTGAGTAACTCCAATTTTGATTTAATTTCTTTTATGGAGAAATTTTGCTAAGGATTTGAGGAGATGAGGGACGGCTTGTTACTCCTCTAAGTACAGCTTTGAGGAAGTAATTGCATATGAAGATGGAGTACATAAGAACTTAAACAGAGCTTCCAAATCCCCCTGACCTAAACAGTTGGCTCCTGTCTCTGCAGTTGGGTTTTGCCTACTGACCATGACTACTTTCGTGCCTCTTCTGGGGTGAAATATTGTGTATCTGACTCTTAATAGAACTAAGGAGGCAGTCCAAGCCTAAGATTTTCAATAAGAAAGGAGATCTTTGTGCTGCTTTTCTATGTTGCATGAGTGCGACTCCCCTTATAAATTAGTGCTATCCAAACTCCCTTTCCATAACCGAAAAGGGAGAAGAAACAAACTCCCATGCCGTCCATTAGGGACCTTGTTATTGAAAGTTTGTTACTCAGAATGTGTGCTGATACTAAGGTGATACCAGGACCCACGGTATAAAACCTTAAGATATCGGACCTAGTTACGAACATCTTTACTTTTATTTGCATTTAAAAGAGGTTAACTGCAGAAGAACAGCAGATATCTGCAAATATACAGTAGTTCTCAGGAATTTTACTGTAAAGGAGAAAAAATATTATTGTAAAAAGCTGCAATTTGTTCCCCAAAGAAATTCTAAAAGCAAAACCACTAGTAACTACTCAAATAATGTAATTTGTATTTTAGTGAGAGAAAACAGTTATTGTAAAGCATTTATTACGCAAACACCTGCACAACACAAATGGCATTACAAGCACTCTTGAGATGAATAAAAAAAAGGCAGCTTTTTTAAAGGCTTTTAATTTATTGGAGCAGTAGAGTTAGAGCTGGGTGAATAAACCAAAAGTATTTTTGGAAATAAACCTTATCCCTTTGCTTTTCTATGGCTTGGAATGCCTTTGGTTTGCTGCATCTCCTAACATCATCCTAATAAAGTCACCAGAGAGCTCCCTGTCATGTCCATAGTCTTGGTTTATTAAAGTTTGCCCCCTTCCCTAGATAGGTCTATTATACAAGAGTGACAGGAGGATTGCCCGTCTTCAGGACTGATACCATAGGCATAATCGTTTGGTCCAAGACATGGTTCTATTTGGACAAAGGAGATGATCTTGTGTCCTCGTGCTGCCACACCCCTAATGCTATCCAAGATATTGGAGGAAGTGCTGGTGGAGGCAAGAGGAGTGTCTCGCTCTGCTTGCCTCCTGCTTCACTGGGGTCTTAAGTGGCAGCATAGACCAGGATAGGGCCCAAACCACCTGCGTGACAACACTGGCTAGTAATTTCTTGTTTGTTTGATCTGTTAGCCTCAACCTAATCTCATTCTAACGTATCTTGACTTTAGTGACTAGTATGTCTTTATACAACTGCAGCATCGAGTCCTGCTTTTCTGTCCAACTAATGTTTTCTCTCTTTTGTTTCCAAATGGATATGTTTGAGTCTGACTCCAGGGGCAGTGGGTTGCCCTGGGACTGACCTACCAACTGAATGACATTCCCGCTTTCTCCAATCATTTACACAGTGCTTGCTCATGACATAGGGTCCAACTTTAGGCTAAGGTCAGACAGGGACAAGATGGCCATTTCTACACTGAAGCTGGAGATAAGCATCCCAGCCCGGGTAGACAGACTTGAGACTGGGTAACTGATTACCTACTTTGCAGTCCATTACTAACTAATTAGTAAATAATATTTACTAGTGATACATATTTTTATACCAGCAGGCCTGGACAACTTGCACCCAAGAATATGGAAGGAGTTGGCTGAGGAGCAATCTGGCCAGCTGATAATTTTTTACCTTGGAATACTGAGGGAAATGCCAGAAGACTGGAACAGTGCCAATGTTGTGCCAATATTCAAAAGGAAAAGCAGGATGCCCTGGGTAGCTATAGACCAGTTAGCCTGACATCAGTTCTGAGCAAAATAATGGAAAAGCTGAGATGGGATTCAACTGATAAAGAATTAAAGGATAGGAATATAATTAATGCCAATCGAGACAGCTTTATGGAAAATAAGTCTTTTAAAACAAACCTGGTTTCAGTCTTTGAGGTTACAAATTTGGTTGATAAGGGTATTTGCATACATAATGTTAGACTTTTGTAAGGCATTTGATTTCGTAACACAGAATATTTTGATTAAAAAGTTAGCACTGTATAATACCTATAAAGCACATGTCAAATGAATCCCATTCAAAACTACTTTTTGAGATCTAATCACCACCCAACAGGGATACGTCAGCAGGAATTGATATTGGGTACAATGGTATTTTTATCAATGATTTGGAAGTAAATACAAAATCACTCCTGATAAAATTTGTGGATGGCACAAATATTGGTGCAATAGTTAATGATGATGAGGAGAGTGCAGTCATACAGATCAATCTGGATCACTTGGTAAGCTGGACCCACTCAAACAAAATGTGTTTTAATGGAGCTAAATGCAAAGTTATAGATCTAGGGAAAAGGAATGCAGGCCTGGCCTACCAAATGAGGGGCTATATCCTGGATGGCAGTGACTCTGAAAAAGATTTGGACACCAAACTCAAGAAGAACTCCCAATGTGAGGTTGTGGCAAAAGTGGGTAATGTGACCCTTGTGTCATGACCAGGACAAGGGGTGTCAGACCTAGTGGTTGGAGCAGGTGTCGGGAGTCAGGCCGAGTCTGGTCAGAGTCTGAGACAGGCCAGAGGGCAGACCGAGGTTCAGGCATCAGGAGGCTGGTAGGGTCAGGTTACTGGGAGGACAGAGTCTGAGACAAGCCAGCAGGCAAGCCATGAGTCAGGTGTCATGAGGCAGCCAGGGTCAAGTTACCTGGAGGTCAGAGTCTGAGACGGATCAGCAGGAAAACTGAGAGTCAGGTATCAGGAGGCAGGCAAGATCAGGTTACCAGGAGATTGGGATCAGATGCCAGGTTACAGACAGCAATCAAAGAGCAAAGTTGAGGCCAGACCAGGGTCAGAAGTCCTAGTCTGGTGTCTATCACAAGCAGGGTCTGGAGTAGAGGCAGGCAGGCAATCTGTGTTGTTGCTTAGACAGATCCCCTTCATGGCTTCCTGGTTTAGGTACTGGTATTGGCCAATCAGTGGGCTGTGAGGGGCTGCTAACCAGGTCCTACTGGGTGGCGCTTCCTGCCAAGCCCAACCTTACAGGATCCTCCTGTGGGAGTCTAATCTAAGCCTCTAGTGGTGATGTGGAGGTGTCAGCAGCCCAGAACCATCATGTTTCCAGGCTCCAGACCTGCAGGTTCTTACACCTTGGTTGTATAAGCAGTGGAATAGGGAATTAAAAGTGGGGGGGAGGGCGTAATTTTACTTCTGTATATGGCATTAGTGAAACCAGTACTGGAATACTGCACACATTTGTGGTGCCCACATTTTAGAAAGGATGTCAAAAAATTGAACAGAATGCTGAAGAGAACCATGAAAATTATTTGAAGGTTGGAGAAATGTCTTGCAGTGAGTGATTTAAAAAGATCAATCTCTTTAGTTTACCCAAAAGATGATTGAGAGATTACTAGAATATAATGTACAAGTATCTTTGTGGGGAGAAAATACCAGTAAAGCATAAGAAGAATGGCTTAATAAAAACCAATGGCTGGAAACTGTGCCTAATTTCTAATTTGAATGTATCTGACTACAAACTTTTAACAGGAAGCATGATTAACCCTTGGAAGAAACTACCAATGGTGGACTCTCAATCTCTTGATGTCTTTCAATCAAGACTGGTGGATACTGTGACGAGTTGGATTACAGAAACCCCCTTAGGGTTGCCAACTGATGTGCCAAGACTACTTCTGCCCTTGCTTTCTTGCTCTGCCAGTTTGGGACTCCAGAGCTCTGCCTGATTTGAGCCAGACCCACTAGCCTGCTGCAAACCCAGACCCAGGTCTGAACCAGCTGTAGGCCCAATTGAAAACAGATTAAGAAGTGTTCCTGCCTTTAACACTCAGATGCTCAACTCCCAATGAGGTCCAAACCCCAAATAAATCCATTTTATCCTGTACAAAGCTTATACAGGGTAAACTCATAGATTGTTTGCCCTTTATAACACTGATAGAGAGATAAGCACAGCTGTTCCCCCCCCCCCCCCCCACCAGGTACTAATACATACTCTGGGTTAATTACTAAGTAAAAAGTGATTTTATTAAGTACATAAAGTAGGATTTAAGTGGGTCCAAGTAGTAACAGACAGAACAAAGTGAATTACCAAGTCAAATAAAATAAAACACGCACATCTACCTCTAATACAGTAATAAAACTGAATACAGGTAAAACCTCACCCTCAGTGATGTTCCAGTAAGCTTCCTTTTACAGACTAGTCTCCCTTTAGTCTGGGTCCAGCAATCACTCACACCCCCTTGTAGTTACTGTCCTTTGTTCCAGTATCTTTCCGGTATCCTTGGGGGTGGAGAGGCTATCTTTCGAGCCAGCTGAAGACAAAATGGAGGGGTCTTCCAGGGGTTTAAATAGACTTTCTCTTGTGCATGGACACCCCTTCCTCCCCCTGTGTAAAATCCAGCTACAAAATGGAGTTTTGGAGTCACATGGGTAAGTCACATGTCCATGCACGACTGAGTTCCTTACCAGTCAAGCCACATTCCTGGGAAAGCTCAGATGTGGATTGGTGTCTCCATGCTCATTGTTGACTTAAGTGGTTCTTGATTGGGCACTTATCAAGCAAGTATTCATAACTTCAACTACAAAAATGATACATGCATACAAATAGGAGAAACAGATTCACTAGATCAAACCTTTACAGAGATATGTTACATGGCATATGTAGCATAAAACATATTCCAGTAGTATCATATATACATTTATAAGTATAATTCCCTAAAGCCTTATGGGGTGCACCGTCACAGATACCTTTCTGGAAGACAAGCTTTAGCCAAAACATAAGTAATCCTTTCATCAAACACAAGTTACTGGGCTCAGTAGAGGGGTAACAGGCCATTAAATGTCATCCAATCTACAGAAGGTAAGACTAGATTGAATGCTCCTTTCTGGCCTTAAACTGTGAATCTGTGAATGAATCTATGAAGCCAGGCACATCATTCTAGAACTTCCTCTGCAGGGTTGAATTCCAGAAACTCCGAACAAACAGACACAATTCACTTGAGCTCTATTTTCACTCTTCTTTGAAAATGAGAACAAATTTCACTTGCGCTTATTAATGTTTATTCTACTAAATTATTCTTTGAGGCAGGGACTGCTTCTAATGTTTTATGCAGGGCTGCATGTCGTTGATGGTAAATAAACAATATTAAGGTAAAATGTAAGGGACAACTCATGTCATTATATATCTGGTGAAATCTTAGACTAGCTGTGGACACTAGTTATCCAAAGTTGCATCCCAATTGGCCAGTCTTGCTTTTTAGATGTTGCACGAGTGCGAACAAATTCCAGTTGATATCTATTGACCTCTGTTGGGAGCAGGCAAAGCCATGTTTCAAGAAGGGAAATATTTTAATTTCATGGTTAAAATTACATTTATTTTTTAGTATCAGAGGGGTAGCCGTGTTAGTCTGGATCTGTAGAAGCGACAGAGAGTCCTGTGGCACCGTATAGACTAACAGACGTATTGGAGCATAAGCTTTTGTGGGTGACTACCCACTTCTTCAGATACATGCAGTGGAAAAAATCCACTGCATGCATATGAAGAAGAGGGTATTCACCCACAAAAGCTTATGCTCCAATACGTCTGTTAGTCCATAAGGTGCCACAGGACTCTTTGTCGCTTCTATTTATTTTTTATTATTTGTATTGCAGGAGCATATAGGAGTCCTGGTCATGGACCAGAATGCCATTGTGCTAGGTGCTGTACAAACACAGAACAAAAAGATGGTTTTTACCCCAAGACATATGCATTCTAAATAAAAGTTTGCAATCTAAATTAGAGCTGAACAAAGCTTTTTGCATTGAAATGATTGTGTGACAAAATATGCCCTTTCCCCCACCCCCGCTTTTCTGGCAAATGCCCTTTTTTCCTTGCTGCCCATCTGGAAAGCTCTTGTCAATTTCACAGGCAGAAAGTGAAATTGACACAACTTGCCTCAGCAGCCCTTTAGGAAAGAGAATCCAAGGGTTCTGCCTCCCCACCAGTTCTGGGAGTCTGAAAGGCAGAGAGCTAGGGCATTCTGCCTTCACTGCAACTCTGGGAGACGGAGAGGCACAGACAGCTCCATCGTGCAGGCTACCCTGAAGTCAGGGATGTAGGGCTTCCAGCATCTTTGTCATGGAGCTGGGAGTATGAAAGTTCTGTGAGACCAGACTCTAACCAAGGCTTGGCTCCTGGCTTTATAGTAGGGAGCCAGGAAGCCCAGAGAACCCCCACTTGAGCTGAGGCACTCAGAGGTTCCAAGCTCTGTGCTGCAAAGCTGGGAGTCTAGAATTCCTAGCATATTTCCTCACCAGATATTTTCACAACTCAGTGGGTGCAATCAAACAGGTTGAAATTAAATGGTAATAGATCATGAGATTTACTAGTCTTCTGTCCTCATCTGCCCTCATTCTTGAAGCAGGAATAAAAAAAATGTTTACAATTACCTGTTGCTAGACATTGTGTTGGAAAGATTGCACTCATAGTAATTATTTTTGTGGTGGATCTATCTCTTCCACAAGAACACTTCTCTTTTCATTAGCTGAGAATTGTATTACATACTCAGTGTTTTGACTTGTTTTTCCTTTTAAAATAAGTAAAACATTTGGCAAGCTTACTGAACTGTTAATACAGCATGCCTTGAGGGAACAGGAGGCAGTTGTCAATGGTTGACTGAGCTGAAATGCTTAAAAATAATGACAGATAACATATACAGTTATGGCTGAAAGTGCATGTCAGCTTAGAGTTATCTGCAGTAGCAAAGAAAACAATGTTGCCAGCATCCATAGCTCTTAGTAAAGCAGAATGGACAAAGAGCATTTTTGCCAGCCAAATCTTTAACAACAAAATCTTCCCAAAGCCGTGAAGCAGATCCAATGTTTTTGCCCTGTGGGTTTCTGCTGAACTATGAAAAGTGAGGTAGGTCCTGTATTTTTTCCGTTACAAGTCTCCTGTGAGGTGGAAAGGAAAGAGAACCTGATGGTTTGTGTATTGTTACTTGGGGTTTTTCATTTTCTTTAAAGTGTTAGCTTTCGACTTTCACCTGCACTGCATGCAATGTACCTAAAATGCTATACTGGGGATTCCTACTGATTCCTAGTCCTATCCTTAAAAATCTACTTTCCAATATTGGGCCCACTCACTTAAGCAAAAGTCTCACGGAGGATTGGGCCCATGGATATTGGCACATGGACCAAAGGGGAGGAGGAAAACAATCATTTATCATGATTTAGGGGAGGAATTTGGACTGTGTATACATGTATAAACCTTTTCCCTTTCTTTTCTAATCCCAGTAATTTTTGCTCTATTTCAGTTGAGTTGCTGACAAACAAGTTCATCCTCCTCTTCTTGATGAAAGGTGCACTCACAGAACAAAAGACACAGACGATTTTCTGGACTAGATCAGACCATTGGTCTTACAAGTTCCATCCTGCCTCTTGACGTCACCAAAATTTACGCTTCAGAAGGTAAAGAAAAGTTCCATAAATACACTTGTGATTAGCCATAGTAATTAGCCAGAGAGCTGGAGGGGGCAAATGATGAAAGTGACTCTGATGTTATTTGTTTATAAATATTCTTGAATGTCATCTCATAGGGGTTTTATTTATATGCAACTAAACTGAGAATACCTTGACTGTTTCATTTTCTTCATCTTGACTATAACCTGAAGGATGTCAAAAGAAAGTTTAAATTGTAGTAAATATTTAAATGGACTCAGCTTCATGCTTTGTAATCTGTCCCCAAAGGGAAAACCTGCAAATTACAAAACATCTTCAATTTCACTTTGTACCATTCTACAGGTTTGAAGACATTTGCCATATGACCAGCTGCAAGGTCTAAAATCCTCAGAAATGCTACCTGGAAGTTAACATAAAAAAAGACCCTTTGCAACTGAGTTCTCAGGTATTTGAGCTATGCACATCAGGTCAACACCACATTTTAGCTGTTAAAAAAAAAAAATCTATCCTAAACATTGTGAGTGCATTTAAAATTCCTGAAAGTAAAGAATTAGTAACACTAGTTGGTATTGAGCATGGTGGGAATAGATTGAAAAGAACAGCATCCCCTATGTACATACCTCAAACTTGGCGTGGAACACTGTTGCTATTGTAGTCTTGGACTTCTCTTGCCCAGAGACCATGAGGAAGTTCTGTGATTTTAACAATGGGGGCTAAAATGAGACCAGCGAACACATTTTCTCTTATGACCGAAGACTGGATTTGAGCTATGGTCCCCAGAGGCAAAAAATTAGTGAGCAAGCATGCTATTCCACCCTACTCCTCAACTGTTTTTTGTTTAAACATTAGCTCTTGGGTGTATTTAGGAATGTGCTATATGTACATTGCGGCCAAACATTTAGATTTGAAAATAAAAACCTCTTCTAAAATGACAGCACTTGTATAAAGAGGCTATTTTTAACATGAAAACATAAAAGATGCATGTATTATTTTAGGTTAAGAGATGAACTGATGGCCAGTGCTATGAATTTACACTATGGACTAAAAGACAACCAAAAAGTTCCAGGTACTGTATGCATAGCTAGAAAATAAGTAGCTGAGCTGAGGATTTTAATTTCAATTTCCTAAAAACTTTTCCGTTTCAATATAAATGGAGAATTTAGGGCTTGCACTGCTCCAGTCTGGCTTATTAACTTAGATGGTTAAGAGCATCTTATGAATACGAAGAATAGGATGCTTATTCATTCATGTAATTGTTTTGATAAATTAATCTGCAGCCACTTAGTCTTTAATAAGCTTCAGATGTTGATATTAAACATGTTTACCCCTATGTTTTCAAAGCAGTGGGAGCAGGGTCTTAGGTCCATGATTCCCATTGACATGAACAGGAGGTGTGTGGCTGAATCCCCAGTCTGTTGCTATGAAAATGGAGCAGTACATTGCTAAATATGTTTATTTTAAAATAAACAATCAACTCTGAGCTTTACTGAACTATTACCAGACTGTCATCAGATTTTAACAAGGATGAGGGTGGAATATTTCACACGTTAAAAATGAATCCTATTCAGAATCTAATCTACATAATTGTTTGAAAATAAAATTGTCTACTCGGAATCATTAAAAATGTACTGTCTCTATTGACATAAGTAATAGATGTGCTCTTTTTGAATTAAACCATATGCATGTTGAACAGCAAATGTACCATATCATTGCTGTGTTTTTGTGTTCATCAGACAGAAAATATGCTTTGTTTAAAATATTACTTCAATAAATGTTTTACACAAGGCTTAAGAAAATAAATTTGTAACCATGAGGGCAGTTCTATTTAATGCAATTTACCACAACCAGCTTTGAAGTAATTTGAATGTGTTTTTGATGCGCTTTCTTTTCTGTGTTACTTAAATACTGTTTACCCTTTTCATTCCCTGAATTTATGAAAGCATGAATAAACTGGAACCTGTCTTAAGCCTAAGACTTTTTTAAAAAAAGTTGTCACCTTTCCAAAGAAAAATAGCAGAATCTGCCTTTAAAAAAAAAAAGTATATCCTATTTAGTTTCCCACAAATTATGATAGTCACACTGTATTTCCTGATAGATATTTACTTTATGTGCTCCAGTCTTTAGAATGACAAACTACTTTTTAAATAAACATGTTTATGAAAGGTTTTATAGATAAACTTGAAACCATCTAGCACTAAATAAGCAAGCTCTGAGACTGATGGGGTTGAATGTACGTTCTGTTTTATATGGTTCTTGACTGATGTTTCTACAGAAGGGATTTTCTTCAAAGAATTTATCATAACCATAGCCATAAGCATGCACACTTACTGCACAGCTGTGTGGTGTGATCTAAGAAATGATTTTGTACTGTAGAGTGAAATATATGAAAAAATCCCCTCAGCTGTGCTGCATTCTTACAGCCAGCATTTCTTAAACAGTTTTTTGTGTGGGTAACAGTATAATTTAATAGTAATTAAAAAAAACAACACACCTGCAGTCCTAGAATTGTTCAGCACCCGACTGCTTCCTGTTTAGTGCCTGACATAGTAAATAGAGACACATTACAGACCCCATAAACAGAGCCTCTGCATTTATAATGTGACAGTGAAGATCAGAATACATCAGCAGATCACATACAGGTATAAAACAGGCCTTTAAAAATTCTGTCATTTTACTCCGAGATGAATCTATTATGAGCTGGTACAACATGGCAATTAAATGATTATAGAACAGGTGGCATTCAACAGCACATGAAATGCCATACATCAATCATTCAGGAACAAAAGTCAACTGAACCATTTAGTTAAAATGTAAGACTGAATATTAATGTTTAAAGACATGATTTAGAGACCTCTGTTTTTCCCCTCTCAACTTTTTGATAACAAAACAAAAGTGGAGAAAATTGAGAGTTGAATTACAGAAGATTTATTGTGCACAAGATGGTGTTTTATGAAAGTTATTGCAAGCCTTGGGTGAACCTGTCTCTTTTGGGGCTTTATACCAAGATCATTAGTGTCAAATTCAACTGAAGGCTTGTTTCAGATAAATAAACAAAGTCTGAGGGCTAAATTTGCTACTGGTATAGTGGCGTTCTATCAGCAAAGGACTTGGCCCTGAATGTTTACCTGAACATTGTCCAAACAATCTGAACCTCTGAGGGGTTTGAAATTGATTGGAAAACTAAGATTATTGGTACTTCCTGCTTTTGGTCATGGCAGAAATACAATAAACAAACAAAACACATTTTTTAAAAAGAGTTTGCCAGACTCTTTAAATCTAAACCCCCACTACATTTGAAATCCAGGCCATGTTTACACTTACAAGCTTAGAGCAGCACAGCTGTACCGATACAGCTGTGCCCCTGTAAGAGTGCTTATGTAGCTGTGTTATGCCGACAGGAGAGAGCTCTCCCATCGACCGAATAAAACCAGTTCAATGAGTGGCAGTACCTATGTCTGCAGGAGAGGATCTATCTCCAACATAGTGCTATGCACACCAGCACTTACGCCGGCAAAACGTATGTTGCGCTGGGGTGTGTTTTTTCACACTCCTGCGCGACAAAAGTGCCAGTTAGACATGGCCTTAGGTGAAGGTTTGTGTCAGCTCTTTCTGGTTCACCCCATTTTTAGTTGTCTCTTAGGGCTAGTCTACACTTACCCGCAGAGTCGGAGGCGTCGGATCGATCTGGGTTCGATTTATCGCGTCCTGTCTAGACGCGATAAATCAAACCAGGAAGTGCTCCCCCGTCGACGCCGGTAATCCTGCTCGCCACAAGGAGTAAGCGCTGTCGACGGGGGAGCCTGCGCGCCGCCGTGTGGACCAGGGGTAAGTACTTTAAAGTTCGAAATAAGATACTTTGACTTCAGCTACGTTATTCATGTAGCTGAAGTTGCGTATCTTATTTTGAACTTGTGGGCTACTGTAGACACTTGATTCCACAAATTCTTATGCAGATGAATATCCCATTAAAATTAAGTGTTTCCAGGAGGATGGCCTAAAGCAACAACTACTACTGTGTGGACTGTAAGTTACTGCTGAAATACAACAATCCTTCTTAAAGGATATGTGTTTTTTTATAGGTGTGAATCAAAACTCTGGATCTGTGCACTCCAAAACCCTGAGTGAGTAATATTCTATTTGGATATAAGTATTGCTGGTTGGGTCCCATCTCTTTTAATTCCATCTTTGAACAACCATTTAAGGGAAGCTTTGTAGTATAATTATCATTGGACATAATAGCAAAAGAGCATTAGTATAATAATAATGTGATTACCAAAAATTGTAATACAGTTCTTGTCACCAGCCTTTTTGCACTGCTGCAGTGAATACACTATTTCAGCAAAATAATGGAAACCGTGTGGTGTGCAGGGTGTTCGGGACTTCATTTTGGACGAAATCTGAAAGTGGCATGGCTATTAGTAGCAACCACAAATCCATTGTTATGACAAACAGTCTCAGTCTATAATGTCTGACTCCTGGATACAACAGAGCAACGCTCTCCTTGTATGATATTGTACTTGGTTGAGATCAAGTGATATCCATTAGTATAAATAGGAAGAGGCTGGAAGCACGATATTCTCAGTTCCAATATAGAACTTACTATTACATAACTTACCTGCCCCCCTGGGTCCTACAAACATGCAGGACCTCAAGCAAGAACCTTTTTCCTGTTTTGTTTTGTTTTTTTCCCCCCTATGGGTGCTGAGGGAATTGGAGTGAACGGTCAGAGCATCTTTGATTTATGTCTGTCTGTCTCTCTAGAGTCATTTTCACTTCTGTGTCACCTTTGGATCTTTAAACTTGTTACATTCACTAACTGAACCACACATCACCCCTTGGAAACTGATAAGTATTGTGTCCATTTTAGAGAACATATCTGTCTTTTGGGGTTTTCCAGCACTTTTTCACCCCATCCCCATCTTTAGAGCTGTATTTTGTGTGTGTGCTGCGTTGCTGCACACACACCATCCTCTGATGCTGCTACAGGAGCAGTTCCTCAGCTCATGCTAGAGCAGTTTTCATACATCAATAACTCATCTCACTTCACCCAGCTGACTGAGAGCATCAACTTCAGGGCACCGCAGCCAGTGGCAGCCCATAACCTTAGATTCTCTACTAATGCGTCTTAAAATCTTCACTGGCTGACCTGCAAGTTAAATAAAGAAATAAGGATAAACTGCTCTGCTATGGCTCAGTGTTAAAGCAAAGGGGGAAAAACTGGTCCTTTAAATTATGCATTTTTTTTCTTTTTAACTAGGAAAAATTAGCATAGCAAATGCTGTTCCGCAGGGGAACTATTCTTCTTTTTAATAAATATTCTGGGAATAGAGTTACACATTTAGCAGGCTCCAAGTTTCCCCAGTTATAAATCATCAATGTTCCATATGGCACAGACACTATTTGAACTGTGTACCCACTGGAAAAATCTTTATATTGTTTTTCTGAATGCTTTTCCCCTGTCCCCTAAATTTATAAATCACATTGTCAGCTTGGTGAGTTCTATTTATTTTCCAAATGTTCATCTGTTTGGAGTGAGAAAAAACCTGGCCTTGCCTAAAGCTGTATTATTGAAATCATTCCTAGGGTTGTGGGAGGGTTGCAGTTATAAATGGCACACTTCCAATTTTGGATGGGCTGTACTGTTATCAAATGCTTCTGTTTTAAAAGTGTATAAAACATTTGTTCTTCTACCTAAAAAGAATGGCTTTTAATTTGAAGAGTAAGACTCTGATCTTGCAATTGATAGAGTGCTGGTGGATAGCTGGAATCACACGGATCCTTGTTGGGGTATATGCAGTCATGGAAATCCATCTGCTCAGTATCAGTTGCAGGATTAAAGCATGAAGTTGCTAGGCTACCTGCCTTGTTCCATGCTGAACTGTCATGTCTGTCACCAGTGACCAGCAATCGGACCAGGAGGCCTGCCTCCGTCACGGACTTGTTACAGTTTCAAACAAGCACCTTCATGATTTCTCCCATGCTGCCCCTCATGCTTGGGAGGAGCTCCATGTAAACATTCCCATAGCTACCACATTATCCTCCTTCAAAATCCTCCTTAAAACTCTTCTTGGCCATGAGACCTATGCAAAACTTGACAGCAGTTAGTTGCTGGTGTGCAGAGACCACTTCCTATCACCTATATTGTCTCATGGTTTCCTTATGCCATACCCATCTGTTGTCTCTTATTTTATAGTTAGATTGTAAACTCAGGACAGGGCCCATCTTTTTGTTCTACATTTGTACAGCATCTAGCACAATGGGGAGTCATAACTAGGGCTTCTAGGCACTATGGTAACACAAATAACTAATAAAAATGCAGCACTCTTTCAGAAGAGGTCCTTCAGGATGGTTCATCGGCAGTGATAGGAAGCCTTTCAAAACTATTTCAGGGCAAAAAATATGTCTGCATTTATTTAGTAATTTTTAAAAAAACTTCAGTCACTCTTTCTTTAATAAAACACTCACGTTGCAGACTATGTCTTGGCACAATTATCATTTCCTCCTGCCTTGAAATGGATTGAAAAGGTTGATTCCCCTGTAGTTTCTGCAAGCCACTCAGTATGCTTCATTGAAATGCTGTGCAGCTATCATGGTATTACTCATAATGGAGGAACTTGTTTATCTTACACTCTGCCTCCTGCTTTTCTTACTGCACCCTCAGCCTTCTGAATGTGTAACTTATACAACCGTATTCCACTTTATAGACTTTCTCCCTTTCACACCTCTGAAATTGGCTCATCAGCCATTCTCACACTTGTCAGCTTTCTTACCCCTTACTTCTACTCTTGGACAACTGGGTTAAAAATTCAACCTATTATCCTAGTTGGAGACTGTTTCAGGGAGGAGGCTGTCAGCTGAAAGTAATATGGTGATAAAAGTGAATTCCCTAGTATAAATATGCATTGAACCACCGTCTACTGATTCTCTGATGCACTTGCTCTGCTGTAATCCCCTATTAACATTCAGATCCAGTTCCAAACTTCATTCTTTTTTACTCAGGGCCCAAAACTGTGCTAGGATATCCTGAAAGAGAAGATAAAGTATAGAGTACAGATATGGTATACAGAAGATGCCAACCCTTTCATCAAAAGAGTTTACAATCTAAGTCTCCGATTGCAAACCTCTTACTCCTGTTGGTGAGTAATTGCATGAGTAGTCCACTGAAATCAATAGGACTACTTGTGTTAGTAACTGTTTACAAAGAGGAGCTGTAGGTTCACTATCTGGTGTTAAACTGACACAGGAAGGATGTGGGAAAGGGAGACTATGAAAGCAACCTGCTTGCAATGGTGAAAGGCAAGTGCCTGATCTGTTCTGTGGTTTTAAAAAAGAAATATAACCCACTCTTCCCCATTCCTCTCTCTTCTGCTATGTGTTCTGGGGCTTTGCCTGCTCTCACATTCCACAGCTGTAGTGACAGAAATGATTGATCATTTCCGATTTTTGGATAGTTGAAGGATTCCTGACATTTTTTATGGGAAATCAGGAAGCCAAAGACTCTCATATGTACACCTATGGTGGTGAAACAGTCCCATTTTGATTCACGAACAGGTATCTTGGTCCCTGTACCATCAAGATGGTACCTGGAGTATTGCCATGTGCATTGACATGGCTTAGAAAGTATAAATAGATCTAGTGCTGCAAAAAAGCAGTTTGTAAATAAATCACATCTCTTAGGGAAAATAACAAATAAACTGGACTGAAACTCATATGTTGCAAAAGGTAAATAGGCCTGACATTGGCAAAGAGGGTATAATATAAAAAATCATGAACCTTTTATTTTCACGCTACTAGAAATTGTTTAAAAAATTTAAAATAGACTTGTATTTTTCTTCTATTAATTCCAAAATGCATATGCTCTCCCTGCAGCTTACTAGCAAAAAGACATTGGGCTTGTTTACAAAGTGAGTTACTGGGCCAGGGTGTGAATCTACAGCATGCCAGCTGGCTGTGCAGTAACTCGCCATGTAGATAAGCCCTCAGCCTGCAAGCTTCTTTAAGTGGGGAGAACCCCTGTTATCATACAATGTCCCAGCTCTGTGCAGGAATGAGGTTCTACCTTGGCAGAGTTCATTGCCGGATTAATGACTTAGGCCTCCTCCTAAACAGCAAATTATTGGGGAATTTCCCATTCATCTTGTAACCAGCTCCATCACAGGTTGTTGCTGTGCATCTTGTTGTGCACGAATTCCCTCTACATGTTTTGTAGTATGTCCTGTATACCACTAACACACACAAGTTCTTCCAGAGATCCATGCACTAGGGCTCTCCAGGCTTGATTATTTGCTGGGTTTCTGTAAATACCCAGGAATTTTGAGTATGGCAGATGATGACTTTACTAGGGTCACCAGCAACTAAAGTGCCCAAACCCCCTTGGCAAAATGATTTATAAATACTACGGTAAAAATCCAACCCAATAGTTCCGAAGTCAGCCAGTGGAGGCAGTCTAATTCAGGGATACAAAGGTAACAAAGTCTTGAATGGTGTGGAGGGGCTCCACTCTCCTGCTGAACGCATGCAATCACCTCTACACCATGCCCCCGTATGCATGGCAGTAAGCTGTACTCAGCTATGACTGACACCTTCCCAGCAATAGGTTGTTTTGCTGTGAAGCTCTCAGGCTACCTGCTACCCAGCCTTCCTTCCAGAGCAAGCTCTCAGAAGTGCCTGTGGCTCCTATTCACTGGCAGCTTCTGAGCTTTATTTCCTCTAAACTCAGGATGTTACATCCTTTTCTTGTACTCCAGCCTAGCGATTATGGAACCCTGAATTGGCTGGATGTAGAACTGAGTAACACTATGCCCTCCAGCTCGTTGAAGGGGAAGCAGTCAGTAATATGCCAGCACAGTCATGACAATATCAATAGGAAGCTGCAACGCTGTATTCCTAGCACCAGCTTGTGCTGTGTGAGGAAATCAAATAGCAATCAGATGCCCCCTCGGGTGCCCTGAAATGATGTTTATCACAAAATGTTGCTTTTTGGCTTCTAGTTCGGAGAAAAATCCAGAATGGTAAAATGACCCTGCTCAGGTAGGAGTGCCCACTGGCTGCCCAGTCTCCTTTCAAAATATAAGGGCAAGAGGAGAAACCAGCTCTGCTATGTATGCCTGGTAGTTAGATATTCCTCTCGCTTTTTCACTTGGGACTCCATATATGCTTTCAAAGATGAATTTAAATAAAATTAGAGTACTTCTTAGTATTAGCCCTTTAACAGTCACTGTCTTTTTCTTTCCATCCCACTCCAACCCCTTCCCCCTGCTCTCTCATCTGTGCTGGCTTTCCATCACAGGCAGGGAAATGAAACTTGTGACCTGCTTGGTTGGCGGTGAGAAGGAGAATTGTGGAATAGTAGATAAGGGTGGAACCAGTAATCAGGAGATGTGGAGTCTAATTTTGATTCTAAGGTTGAGTGATCTCTTGAATCCTCAGTTTCCAGATCTGTAATATAAGGCCAACAAAATTTATCTTTCTCAAAGCAGTGACTTGGAGGTGAAAGGCTCTGTGCCCCATCATCAACCCCCCAAATGTTGTACTGTGAATATTATATACAACAGCAGTAGGATTACATTGTTTCATATAATCTGACTGATGGTTGTTTTAAAATGCTCTTCAGAGCAGTTAGCTGGCAGTGATTCACAAATAAGTAGAGAAATCATACCTACTGTACACTCTCCGCCTTATATTATAACTTTCCTTCTGAATCCGAGGATAAGCTTTCCTTTTTAATAAACAGTTTCTCTAGTGGTTAGGAAATTGCTCTCTGCAGAATACCATCACAGCTGTGAGTCTGTCTGCAGCTGGATAGAAGTCTGTTCTGTCAGATAAATGGCTAGGCCTGAATAGCCCTTTTGTGTTCAGAAACTCTTCTGGGTGGAATATGGAACAGATTTTGAACAGGAAAAGGAGAGCATTTCAGGCCAGATGGTTATTCTGATGGAGCCATATTCTGACTGGAGGAAAGAGTAATATTATGTAGTTTAACAGTTATATCAGCACAAATAAAATAAAATAAACAACACAACAGTTATGTTAATGGAGATCCATGACTGTGCTGGACCCTAGGGAAATATGACAATTTCTACTAATATGTAATGGAAAATTGTTAATATAGTATGATAAAATGCTGTTTCAGTGTTTCAAAATTTCTTGAGTGTAGAGAATGGACCAGATTCATGTTTGTGAATGCAGTTCTTTGCGAATCAACATACATGTAACATATGCATATGTGTTTTTGTGTGAGATCTGGGGTAGATTTAATTGGTCTATTATTTTGTTATGCTCCTCTGTATTTTATATGTATAAAATGTGTCGTTCTGGATATGTAGAGTCCTGGAGAAGGGTTTTCCAATTAAACTGCTTGTTTACTGGTTTAAATTGGTGGTGCTAGAATGGGTTGCCCCTTCCAACTCAGAGATGGACATTCGCTTCAAGTTTAAGCAGTGAATATTATAGTATGACTAAACTATGACCAAATCTCACCCCTAACTGCATTAGATGAAGATTCCCAAGGACGAACCTAAGAAACCTTGATATGTTTTATATATAATCATAAGAAAAATGTGATGGAAAGGGAAATACAGATTGTGTGGTGAATGCATACCTGTATTGGGTACACAGGAAAGGGATTTGTTTACACATGTTGTTGCCTGATCTATTGATTATGTATGAATTCCCAGTTAATATTCTGTGGTTTGGCAGAGTTCTGCCTCATGACCAGATCCAGAAATATTAAAATTATTACAAGGACCCTGCTATGCATGGAGACAATTCCATTTAGGAAAGGCGTTCTGTTCTTGTAATGGTTTTGTGAGCACAGTTAGCAAAATTATAAACCCTTCAACACAGCAAAGAAGGTAAAGATAACATAAATGAGCATCTGTGCATCTGTATACTCACACCATCCCTTGAGGAAAAACCCAAAGTGTTAGTCGTCATCATCATTCTCAACATCCTCACTCTCTCCATGGTTGTCATCCTAGCATCTCCCAGGGCACATAGACCGGACACAGCTTTTATAATGTTTTACACTGATGCCCACTCTGCCTAATGCATATTTGGTAGGGATTTCAGCTCCCTTTCTTTATCTATATTTCCTGACTACTAATGTTGGGGTGCCTTTTTCCCATAGGTTACTAGGCCTGTAGCTCAAGTTCATTAGCATATATGCCAATTGGTTATCATGGCATTTTTGTGGGTGGACATCTGCTGATATTCTGAATTTAAAATATCTAAAGATGTAATCAACTGGTATCTTGTGATTTTACCTGTCAGCAGTTTAATCAGACTTGTTTATCTCGGCATTCTATCTTGTGATAATTTATGATCTAGGGTTGCTTCGGATTAGCTCTTATGCTAAGGCTTTTGGTTCTTAGGCCTTGATTAGTTTAGCTAAACTATTGTCTTACAGGCCTTGAGGCTTGTAAACTCATTGCATTACAACCTTAATTTATATCTATGCCTTACCTAACAAATACCTATAACTAAAGTCTACAACATACAGTATGTTTAAAGAAGATTTATTTAATTTATCCACCTCTAAGTTAAATCTGTGATCTTGAAGGTAAAGGTGATTGGAGAAATGCAGCAGAGAACACTAAATGGGATTTACTACTGTAGGATCCATTAAAAACTTAACCTCAGCATCTCTTGTTCCACATCTCAGAACATAAAGACAACTCTTCAGGTTCTTTTTTAGCTGCTATTGTGTTTTGAAATTAATGGGGGCTTGCCTGAGAAACAGTTGGATAAAAACTGAATCTGAAGCAAAGGAATAGTGGTGTCTTTTAGTGGTGGATACTGTTTTCAGAATATATATGTAAACAAAGAAGAAGAGAAACTTTTGTGCATCCTGTACAGAATGCCTTAAGAACATCTCTAGGCTCTGGTCCCCTTACTGCTCGTAAGTACCCCCTTTGAACAGGTAGGGATGGACACAGTGGGGCCATTGGAAAAAATGCAAGGAGGCACCAGTACATGTCGTATTATGCAACCCACTACCCAGAGTCCGTTCCCCACTGCTCAGTAATGGCCAACATGACAGCCGGAGTTAGTTCTGTTTTTTGCACAAGTAAGCTTACCTACTGAAGTCCTCACAGATCAAGGAAGTAACTTCACCTCCCACCTAATGCAGGAGGTATGACAGTTTCTTAGGGTTAGAGTCCAAGGAACTTCAATATACCATCCCCAGACTGATGTCCTGGTGGAAAAATTTAACCAGACTCTTAAGAAATACTGAAGAAATTTGTGATGATGGATCCGAAGGATTAGGATCCGCTACTTCCTTATCTCCTCTTTACCATGCAAGAGGTGCCCCAGCTCTCAACAGGGTTCTCATCCTTTCAACTGTTATATGGCCAACAACCTTGAGGAATCCTGGACCTCCTGAAAGAGACCTTGGAAAAGCAGCAATCATGCTCTCAAAATGTGTTACAGCACATCCTACAGACACTGAGCAGCTCAAATGGGTAGGACAATTTGAAAAGGAGAATCTCTTGTGGGTCCAACAAAACCAGGCTCAACATTATAATAAAGGAGCTTGGGAGAGGGGTTTTCAGCCAGGGGACTGTGGGCTGCTGCTCGTCCCTAGCTCAGAGAGCAGGCTCCTAGCCAAATGGCAAGAATCTTATGAGGTTTCTGGTGAGTTGGAAAAATTGAGTATAAAATTCATTGCCCAGAGAAAAAGAAGAAAAAACAGATCTTCCATGTAAATATGTTAGATCTATGAGCAAGCTTTCCTGAATGAGGGATCTCTCTGAGGAGCTGGGCCCTCACATACAAGACCCAGCAGGTGCTGAAAATGTGCCATTATCAGAAAGTCTTACTCCTTGCTTGCACTGGCAACCCAGGAACTTATTGATCCACTTCAGTACAGTGTTCTCCACCTAGCCAGGGTGAACACGTCGTATGTATGGAACACCAAATCCACACCGGCAGGAGTAAAGCCAGAACATGTGACTTATCACATTTCTGGCTGACCCACAAAACCATGGAGTGGGAGATACAGGCCTTATTAGGCCTTGGCATCATTGTGGAGTCCAAGAGTCCCTGGTGTTATCAGAAACCAGCAAAGATGATCAGGTCCAATGGTTGGAATAGTCATGGTAGGGCTTAGGGATTGGAATCAAAGGTTAGAACTGGAATGAAGAGTCAATAACAGGGTTGGAACAAGGCAAGAGTAGGGTTGGGAGCAAGGCTGAAGCCAGAGCAGGGCTGAAGCAGGACTAGGAACAAAACTAGACCAAGAGCAGGCTGAGTCCTGTGGAGACTTTCACCACTTCAGGCACGAGTGAGTTCCAAGCCATGAAGAGACATTGAACAGACTGAGTTACCATTTCTTCTGGCTTGTGGACTGGCTGGAGTCTAACAGAGGAATGACTGACCCCCACACGTGGCTTAATGAGGAGACTTTCTGAGTTTACTGCCATGCCCTTTGGCATACCATGAGCCTGCATGGACAGGATCCACTAGAGCCCCTGCATAGGGAAGATCATATAAGGGCTAAATGTGTCGCATCATATCAGTGGAGGGGTTAAAAGTGGCCAGAGCAAAGCCCAAGATTATAACCACTATTTTCCTGAAGGCTTCCTGACACAAATACGTTTTGGAACTAAATATGGATATGTGCTACAAGGTTTGTATCCAGATTTGAAACTGATCACAGTTCTGATGAGTTTAAACCTTGGATTTTGAACTGGACTCATCTATATTTCTCAAAAGATGAGTTATGGTGTATGCAAAATTGTTATCTCATGCAAAATTACTATTGAATTTTAATAATGTTATGAGCTGGGTAAAAACTTGTTATGGGTTAATGTAACAGCCTGATTGAGTTTGTTAGGTGTGAACTCACCTTTCAATTAACATAATCAGAAACATAAGCCTGACCTAAGGGGTGTGTGAATTTGCCCCGGAGTTTTTGCTGAGTATTGTTCTGGATAGGTATGTGTATGTGGGAAAAGAGTTGACACAGAAACTGAGGTCCTATAGGAACAGACCAAGGCTATGTCTACACTACGAACCTTATAGCGGCGTGGCACTTTTTCAGTGAAAGTTTTGTCAGTTAGGGGTGCGTTTTTCCCCACCCCTGACCAACAAAATTTTGCCAACAAAAGTGCTAGAGTAGACACAGCCTGAGTATGAGAGAGAGCCTGAAGGAGCAGCTTAAAGCATGTGGCTGACCCTGGAAGAAACCTGGGGAGAGGTTTTTGTGACAGGAGTGCAGGCTGAAAAGAGAATCCTTTGTGCTGGAAGCAAAATAAGTTGTTCCCTGCTATTTTTTCCTTCATCATTCAGAGACACAGGACTTCATACCTTCTTTCTAAATAAACAAAATTGCATTAAAGAAATACATGACTACCACCAATTTCTAGTCCCAGCTGAGCCCCAAACTTTGACTAGCGATTCGAGTTGAAAAGGAGCAACACTAGCATGATGATCTTTCTGCAGAATTTTTGAGTCATCCTATTTAATTGAATTATAATTCTAACCAGGCTATGGAATTCTATAGGATGTTTTTCTTTTTAAAAAACCCAACAGAGAGGATATCTTTCTCCATGAAATTTGGTGGGCTTTTGAGTAGTTTCTATGAAACCTTATTGCTTTCATCCCTATTCAGATCTATAAGACTTTTTCAATAGGGTTGGCATGTCCTTAGTTAACTCTGGATTTGCCATTTCAAAATGCAGGAAACTTCAGGAAGGCATAATTTATAAAACATTAATGATATTGTTCATGATTTATAGTTGACTCAATATTACTTCTAGAAAACATTCTATAAAGCCCATAACCTTGCAGCATGATCTTCAAAAAGGAAAAAAATATATATAAAATGTAATTGTCAGGAAAAAATATATTAAGTATTGACTGGTTTCCCTGGTAGGGTTGTGGTAGTTTTTGAGCCTTCAGGAAATGGAGATAATTATGCGGTCACAATGGTTTTGATTTTGGATAAACTAATAAAGTAACTTATGATAAATTTACAAACACTTTAGCAATTATTTAATGAGCTGTCTAAAGAAGAGGGATGAATGCTACTTGCAGAAAATTATTAATTACTCCTATGTACATAAAGGATTTGAACCACTATTGACTCTTTCCTGTTCATGGCAAGGTTTTAGATTTTTGTATGCGAATTTCTCTAACTGCGCAATTGACATTACAAGCATGAGGCACAAGCATTATATAAATCACAAACAGCAACAGTACATTCCAATTTCTGCATCTAAGTGTCAGGTTTCTCTGTTTTGATTTGGAGTTGAATGTTTTAACAGTAGTTGGAACTGGTTCATAAGCATATTGTATATGACCTTGACTGTCTCCCAACAAAATGTATTAGAAATGTTCAAAATGTACTTTGTGGGAAGAGGTAAAAATCCAGAATCCATAGCAGAAGGTTTGCTTATGTTCATTTTGGAGTGGGAGAGACATAGGAATTGCCATTCTGGTTCAGACCAAGGACCCTCTAGTCCATTATCCTGTCTCTGACACTGGCAGGTGCAAGCTGTTTCAGAGGAAAGTTGAAGAAACCCTGTGATAGCTAGTTATGGAATAATCTGCCCACAGGGAAAGTTTCTTATGCGGTTGGCTTATGTCCAGAAGCATCCCTTCCAAAACTGCATGAACATTCATTCTTGGTTGTTTTTTAATTCTTACTATTGTCACGCTGTGACAGGATTAGGCTGCCCGTTAAGGATAGCAAGGCCTATGAGTCAGTCCACTCTTATCCCATAATTGTGGCCCTTTACGAGTTGCAGAGGTCTGACATAGGTAAGGATTTGGGAAATGGGAGATATAGGTAGGGAGGAAGTGCTCCCAGGGCTAATCATTACTTAAGGTAATGAAACTCGTTATTGTTCCCTTAAGAGCCCAGGCCTAGGAACCCTACAACATGGGCAAGACAAGGCTCCCCTCTCACTCAACCAGCTGGGGAAGGGGACTAGCATATATGCTGCCTTCTCCCTCGGAGTGAGTATATACAACAATAGACGGTCAGCCTTCTGAATTCTCCAAGCCTCACAATGAAAAGGCTGACTGGCCCTTTTTCCCCTTGAGGAGAAACTGGCTGAGGGCCTGCAGCTGGCCTGTGTGAGAACCCAACTCTGTGGTGAAGCTGGAAGAATTTCTGCCCGAAGGAGGCAGAGTAACTGTTCAAGGTGCAGGCCAGCTCCAGGAGAAGGGGCTGAGGACTCCTGTCCTAAGGAGGGGGGGAAGAGAGAGAGAGAATTCCATGGAGCCCAACCCAACAGCCAGAAAAGTTGGGAGTGGATGTGAAGAAGCTCCTCAGAGCTGGCTGGCTGAGAAGGAGCCACATAAGGCAACTGAACAATGGAGTAGGAGCAACTGAATCTGCAGTCTGACAAGAGGTGCTGATGATCAAGGAATGAAAGGAGGAGCCTAGGAAGGTGGCAAGAGTTTGGAAGGAGCAGTGTTTAACTGCCTAATACAGGGCCCCTGGGCTGGAACCCAGAGGAGAGATTTGGCCTGGGTTCTCAGACCTCCCCCCAACACAGTATGAGCATTAGGACTGAGAGACAAACACTGACAAAATCTCTAAAGGGGACTAAGGGTTTGACATAAAGGCCAATAGCCTTTGAGACTTGCCTTGTTTGGATTTTTCTATTACCCCAAAATGGGAGTGGGTTGGGAAGGTGACCTGCTTAGAGGCTTGGGACACAGAAGACACATAACACAATAAGACTAGAATGCCAAACAACAGGGGGTGCTAGGATGGAAAAAACCCTCCAGTACTATGTCCTTGCATGAGGGGTTTCTCAAGTAGTGAGTATGGACCATGACAAACGCAACATATTATTGCTTTCCATATAAATGTCTGGTTCTTTTTTGAATCTTGTTATAATCCTGATGTCAATACAGCAGCAACGAGTTCCACAGTCTAACTGTACATTGTGTGAAAAAAGTATTTCCTTTTATCAGTTTTAATTTGCTGCCTTTCAGTTTTATTGCATGAACCTTTTTTTCTTGTGTTCTGTAAAAGGATGAATAGAAGCACCCAGTCTACTGTCTCTGGACCCTTTATCATTTTGTGTACTTTTATCATATCTCCTTTATAGGGTAAACATCCTAACTTTTTCAATCACTATTCATATGGAAGCTTTTCCATACCTTAGTCACTCACATTGCTCTCTCTGAACACCCTCTTTCTGCTATATCCTTCTTGAGATATGGTAACCGGGAAAAGGGGTATGCTAGTTATCTCTGACTCTCACTAGTGAAAAACAGGAGTTACATGTTTACATGTGAATCAAAAGACTGAAAGAGAGCATTACTTGTGTGACACAGTGTTCTGTCAGAGCTATGATAATAAGTAGATTCAGACTACATATCTTAGCCTTCCCCAAAGAAACTCTCTAGCAATTATGCTCTGAACATATATTGTGCATTTACTAAGCTTAAAGGCACATCTATAAGAGAGGCAAACTGCTCATGTGATCACGTATGATTTGTGGTCCTGCAGAGTGCAAAACAGGTACATAAAACAATGGATATAGAGTACGGTTGAACACTGCTCTTGGAACTACCGGGGGGAAATTATGCTTTTGCTGAAAATGGAATAAAGTCTTATCAACCAATTAGTATTGCGTGCCAATGTCAAATAGAATCTTAAAAGGAAGGCTTGTATTGTTGAAATGAAAATACTTGTTTTTCTTATTTATATTTCAGTAGCACCGAAAATGTAGTAGGTGCTTTCCAAACAGAAGAAGACGACAGACCCTTCTTCAAAGAAAGTTCAGTGTGTGGCCCCAATCCTGCAATGACTTACACACATGTAACTTTGTACCCTGTGAGTAGTAACAGTAACCTTCAATCAATGTGCAAAAATTAAACACGTGTATGTATTTGGAGGGTGAGAAAAGGATGCTTTAAGTCAGTCTGCTTTGTTTCAGTAGACATCTGCATAAGAGTTCATTCCTTACATTTACTGGTTAACTCCATGTCAGTTTCAGCACTTTTATTTTTTTTGGTTTATGCATATGAACCTAATTTTTCCATGGTTATCCGATTACTGAAATATTAAGCATGAGCAGAGGAGAAGGGATACAAGGAGGTTATATTAAACTGAAATCCATTGGCTGTTTAAATAATTAATGCTGTCTTGAAATATTAAAATTGTTACATAGTTACACTTGATTTAACAGAGACCAGTAACATTTATTAAAAATTTTGAGTCTCTCTCTCTCTCTCTCTCTCTCTGGAACATTTAGTTGCACCAGATCTAATTGAAAACTACTATTCCTTACAATGTCAGTAATGCAGGAACAGGTTAATGACTAGTTAATACTGATAAGCTAGCTGTAATAGAATTTCCATTTATCACAATTTTTTTTTCAGGATCATCTGTCTTTATGATAGGTTTCAGTGTAGTAGCCGTGTTAGTCTGTGTCAGCAAAACAAAAATAAGAAAGTCTCTAAGGTGCTACAAGTTTTTCTAACACATTTATTTCAGCATAAGCTTTCGTGGGTTAGTACCCACTTCATCGGATGCAAGTGGGTGAAGTGGGTACTAACCCACGAAAGCTTATACTGAAATACATTTGTTAGTCTCTAAGGTGCTACAAGTTTTTCTGTCTTTATGGTAAACATAAGGCTGAAGTTTTCTATAGAGATTTTTGCAAAATGTTTTGTATTTTTTCAGGTTAGTTTACAGCGTGCCTCGGTGGATCATTGGCAGCAGGGATCAATCCCTGACTTCTGAATCTAAAAATAGGAAGCTCCACACCCTGAACTAAAAGTGCCAGGTCTGTTAGTCAAGGCTGTAGGAAGCTCATTGATCCTTATATGTGGTCTAGCCACTCTCTGGAAGGGGACAGAGTTCCACATTGAGTGAGTGTTGGTTAAATCATTTCTATGTTCAACAGGGATTTCATGGCCTTCACGACAAACCATGGTACTATCCCAAGGTTCAGCCTCAGATAATATTGGTGTACAGAGCTGATTGAACATTCTTCATAAAAAAATGACAACATGGGGTGGGACGAGGGGAAGTCATGATCTCGGGGGCTGTACAGAAATCAATTTAAGGGACAGAATCCAGAGGAATGTTAGCTTGACTAGGCAATCAAGGTTAGTATGGTCAAAGCTGCTGGCAAGATGAGTTTGGCGGGGAGCCACAGACCCAGCCCTCATGGACAAGGCTAGAAGGAAAGCAAATAGGGAGGTCACCCAGACATTCCTGGAGACATAGGGTTCAGGGATACAGTACAGGGACATGAATTACAGTGACCCAAATTTTTCAGGGATGATGGTGTACATTTGTCAGATGAAGATGCTGACATATGGCTATGTAATGCAAGGGTATGGATTCTGCAGGAGTTGTGACACCAGGCTGTGAGGTTGGTGAGGAGTGACCAAGTTGGTTGCTTGTGCTCCCTGAAGGCAGTTTTCAATGCAGTTAAAAGGATAAAATGAACTGTTCCCAGAGATAAAAGGAATTTGGTGATGGGTCATGGGATAGGGTGAGACCTTGTGGCTTTTGCTGGTTGAGGACAGGCCTTCTGTCCCTCACAGGCCAAGGTCCTCATCCTTCTGAAACTTCTGTCCCCTTTGCGGGGAGAGGGTGCTGGGACTCGGAGAGAGTTGAGTCTTGGGGATACTCTGAGGAGAGCCTACCCAGAGGGATGGGTATGTGGTAAGGAGCCCTGTGTGGTTAATGCTATGGAGGGTGAAGGCTGCTAAGTGCTGCTGTTTCTGGAGCTCTGATGTCAGCTGCACCTGTAGAGAGGGCAGCTTGCTGATTCAGCAGACCTTGATGTTGTTCATAAAGAAAGACCATAGGCTCGATTCTTCGGCGAAGGTGCTCGGCCAGGCCTATTGTCAGGAAGGCATGGTATTAGCATCCTGTCCAACAGGTCATAGGGTCACTAACACACGTATGCCTGTGACAAGGTAAAGGCTCAGTCAACATAACAGGATGCTGTCTCCTCTGCCAGTAAAAAGATTGCCCCTTCTATGACTTCTCCTTTTATACATTGGTACAAACAAGTTACATATTACATTCCAGATGTTGTTAGTCGCCATCCTTATACCTGCTAGTTCAAACAAAACGTTCTCATCCATTACCCTATCATTGCACTCGTATCTGGAGCTGGTCTAATTTTTTTCACAAAACAATTTTCTTTTGGAAATGCAGTTTCATTGGAAAAAAAAAGTTTTGCAAGAACATGCTGATTTTTATTACATTTTCAATGGGGAAATGAATTGTTTAGACAATGTTTAACTGCATTTGTTTTAAATTGAATATTTAAAATATATTTAATATTTTAAATTACATTTTGGCATTGCTGAAACTAAATAATTCAATAGGTCCAAATTGAAGTTTTAAATATTTCTGTTGTACAAAAAAAAATGTGAAATTTCTTTTTTGTTCTAATTCATCATGAAAACGATTTTCAGAATGTCGTAATTTCCTGTGGAATGGAAATTCCATTTTCCAATCCGCTCTGCACGTAAACATGCCCCACAGCAAGCATGGCCCCTTCAACTTTCTCTAGCTGACAGGATAAACTTTAGCTTTTTGGTTTTATATCCCTAAATTTTTTAATCATGATGCATTTTATAATAAAATGGAAAAATTGTCTTAACTATGATAATTTCCCCCTGCGTTTATTTAGCCCAAGATGTGCTTATTATCTCAAACAGGAAGCAACCTCGAGTTATCAAATATTTTTATAACAGAAGATAATAGTTTTCTAACGCACACATCCACAGTGGTTGTAATCACTTAAAGCTAGTCAGATCAACAAGATGAACAATTAAAATTTCTCAGTTTGCTTATTTAGCATTTTATGATGTCCATTTCCAGAATCTCAAATTGATTTAGATTAGAATACAAGCAAGGGAAGATTGCTTGGTAAGGAGAAGTTGTGGCTAAATGAAGAATTATCTCTCCTTAGCTAGAAAGTTTCATTGGCCTTTATCTACTCTATTAACTTCATGATCCTTCTTTTTCAGGAGCTTTTAAATATATGACCTTTTTCCTTTTGGGGCTAAGTTTTTCTTTTGTTTACTGCACAAGTAATGTAACTCTTATTACTGAAAACTCACTATTACTTTACATTCTACATTTAAAACTCTGTTTATAGAGAACACCAGGTGTCCTACATTTTGTGCATCAAATCATGTTGGCATTCTCAGCAGCCCTGGGGGTGAGCAGTTCTTACAGTGTATAAAACAGTTATCATGTGATGACATCCATATCTGAATTTTGTCTGGCATTTTTATACAGAGAGTCACTTGGCACATCTGTTTGACCATTGAGACCTGAATATGTATCAACAAGGAGGAACAAAAAGAAAGGTGTTAGAGCTAGAAATAATTAGCGTGTACAAACAGGTGGTCTGATGTCACAGCAAAGATCTCATGGTAGTGGAGATGTAAGACAATGGAATGAGGGTAGCACTGACACATGAATATGCAGCATTTTAGTACTGAAATCAGTTATACTCAGGTGTCTTGGAGGCCTATGTAGGCACTTCACACAATGTTACCCTTAAACCTCCGATCCATTTTCAAAATGAATTTAGGCATTTAAGGTTCAGATATTTAAAAGTATGTAGGTGCCTAAAGATTCCTGCATTTTTGCCTAGTGGGATTTTCAAAAGTGCCTAGATTCCATTGAAATCAGTGGGAGTTAGGTGCCATTGAAAACCTCACAAGCTGCCTACCTGCATCAGTGCGCACCTAAATATGTTTAAATATCTGGACATTAAATGCTTAAAGGACTCTTAAGTGCTTAAATCTCACTGAAATTCAGTGGAGTCTAAGCTCCAGATCCTCAAAAGAATTTAGGTGCTTAACTCCTAAATCAATCTCACTAATTTCAGTGGGAGTAAGTTGCCTAAATACCTTTGAGAATCTGGGCCTTAAGTACTTCAACTAAGTAGCCGAAAGTTCAGCTTCTTTTAGAAACAAATCTTGCTCCTCTGGTCTAGAAATTGGATAGGAAATCACTCTCTCAATTCCTGTATTTAGTGGTTCCAGTCAAATCATAAATATTTTCTTCTTCTCCTTATCCCATCTATTGGGGTAGGCCTCTCTTGTTCTTTATCTGCAAGTGTTCTTGTCAAGTGTGTCTTCCATGCTGACACTAACCTTCTTCATGTCCTCTTTAGCATTTGAAACCACTTTTTTTCTAGGTCTTCCTCATGGTCTCTGTCCCATGTCTACTAGCTCTTGTAGTCTCTGGTCAATATATCCTGCATCTTGTCATCTCACATGACCCAGATGGTTCAGTCAATACTCCCTCAAGCTTTCCATGATGGGAGTTACCTGCATCAAGATTCATACTGTTTCATTTATGTAGTCTTTCAGCTCTCCTCTTAGCTAGCATCCACCCAAGCAGTCTCATTTTAGCATTGTGATGTAGTTGTTCATCTCTAGCTTCCTCACTGGCTAGCATTCCAACTCATACTCCATAGCTGGCCTAATCATGATCCTTAGTTTCCTTGGCATAATTCTTATCACAGAGAATTCCTGTCAACTCCTTTTACTTACACCAAGTGCTCTTTATGTGGATCCTAACATCTACATCCTCATTCTGATCATGGCTTAACATTGAACTGAGGTATTTAAATTGTTGCATGAACTTTAACTCCATACTATCTGTTT
This sequence comes from Chelydra serpentina, assembly GCA_037349315.1. Classification (NCBI taxonomy): domain Eukaryota; kingdom Metazoa; phylum Chordata; order Testudines; family Chelydridae; genus Chelydra; species Chelydra serpentina. The sequence goes on from JBAIAC010000010.1 coordinate 57,223,892, forward strand.
TTGTTGGCTTCCCCTTGTCCTTGTCAATAAAGCATCACATGTATTCTGTGCTATCCCAGAAACATGCACACAGATTCCCCGTATTCGTATACACAACTATCTTTCTTCCTAGTTATACATCTTTATCCATTTTTCTTTATACGAGTTGAAATATTTAAATCAGTGGACAAGCTCACCAGCCAGGGAAGGTTAAAATGAAGCTCAAAGCAATGTCCCTTTCCTGGGGCCTTGTATATTGCCAAATAAAAGATCCAAATAGAGAACAAAGCAATTCAAATACTATCTGTTGCCCTTCAGGTTCTTGTCTTAGTCTTCATCGGTCCCATACTGAGCTCAGACTACCCCTTCTATAGTTCTTAAATGTCATCACCTGGTTCCTCAGTCATGTGATTTCTGCACTTTCAGGGTAAGTCTACTCTACAAATTAAAGTGCAATTGTAGTACGAGGTGGTCTAATCTTTAATCTAGTTAGGAAGGATAACAATAACTCTGAAAACATGGAGGAACCGACCTTGGTGCAGGCTAGCAACCAGACTGTATATCTAGGATCCTCGATGGGCTTGTACGCCATGCGGAGACTATGCCATTGTATTCGCTAATATTGTTACTTGAGAGAGCTAGATTAAAGTTAGTGTGGATATGCCTCGCTGCATTACATTACACTTTAATTTGTGGTGTTGATGAACCTTCCGTCCTTCCTCAAGAAAACTACATTTCCCAGAATCCCTGTTCTTAAAAGGCCATAACAGGCTCACTGAGATGCTTGGACGTGCCACAAGGCCCCAGACCCTGTTGAAAGTATTCAATCACTAAAAAGTATAGGAAACATTTGTTTAACCGGAGTGAAAAGAAACTGCATCTTCAGAAAAAAAAGGTCCTTAACATTCACACCACGAGAAACATTTCATCTAGAAGTCTTGCTTCAGTTGTTTTCAAAACTGTTAAGCCTACAATATTGTCCTTTGATGGATAGTGTCAGAAAATGACAACTAATTACTATTGTCATCCAAATAGCTTCCACTAAGGAATGCAAACACTATTGCCAACACTTTTACAATTAACCAGATAATGTGTAAGGTAGAATGTATCATTTATGGGAGAACCTTCCTAGCAAGGAGACAAATCAGAAACTATATTTTTAGGTGATGCTTTTCCTTTGCCTACTTTTTTCTTGCAACTGAAACTCCACTCTTGGACTTCTGATTTTCATGAAAATATAGACATCATCCCACTAAACTTGCTCCATAGATTACTCATACAGTATGTTTTAAAACATACAGCTATCACTGCTAGAACAACAATGTTGTTCTTACTGGATATTTCAAAGTGTCATGCCAACTGTTGATTATTATCTAATTAGAAGAAAAGGTGGAAAGGAGAGAAATGGTCAGGTTAAATGTTAAGTGCAAACATTCTTTTTGCTAATAGTGTGATCTGAAAGCAAAATAAAACTGCAGGCTTGGTTGGGTTCCAGGCTAAAATTTGGAGTATGCTATTAAACCCCTGGATCCTGATTTTTATAATCTCCTTGTAGAAGCTGCCATTCAGTCTTTCAAATCACACACATCTTTGATGTCAGGCTATTGTTCCATTAAAGTACAGCTCACTGCTTCTTTCAACTCAATCTCTTTTAATCTTGCAAATCAAATAAAGCTCAGTAATGCAGATAATATGTCAAAAATATCCTTACCTCATTGACATTCCCAGTAGTCTACTCTTGAAATCATTTCTCAGCTAAGTTCTGATATGTTCTGCAAACCATGAAAACATCATTGAGAAGTGCTTAGTGCACATCAATAAAGGGGAAAAGATAGCCAACAGGTATCGTAATGATAGTTGACTGCAGGGTTTTTGTGCAGTGGAATTTAGATGTGCATAAAAATAAAATCAGATTTCATGTGCATGCTATTATTCCTAAATACCACTTCTTTATGAAAAATAATATCAGACTGTATTTCTAGTGAAGTATCAGTGAGCAGAATAATAATTGGGATAGTATAAGCAAATGGCTTCTGCAGATCTTTATGAAATATAGTCAGTTATGAAATTTATCTTCTGTGGTAAATATTGTCATGTCTTTGGAAGTTTGAAGATGTAAAATATGTAACCACAATGTACATTTTATGCATATTTTATGTGTGTACGCTTTTTTAATGTGTCTCTATAAAGAAATATGCAGATAGGAAGTACGTTACAGCCTCTAGCCCCATATAAAGACATCTGAGTTTAATGACCCAGGAAGACAGTGAACAATCTGAGGAACAATCCTATAATGGGGATCTTAGAAAATGCCCATACTTGTGCCACAAAATGTTCATAGCCAACCTCAACATTTATGTGAGAAGATCACAGTTAAACAGGAATATCCCTATTTTTTTCCATCGGGGCATTCAACTGGACAAACTTCTGCAAATCTTAATACTAAAACAAGTTATCGGTTAAGAATATCAACATAAGTAAGGGTGCCAGAGGTGGTGTTCCTGTTACTCTGTTCCATACGCTCAGAGCTTTTTGACTGCACAGGGTATAATATTTCTGGTATCCTCATCTGGGTCAGCATGCTCCCCCTAGAATGTGGCTGTGGCATTACAGCCACAACCCAGTTTATTGTATTTTGGGTTGAGCTGTAAGTGTTCTGCATTTTTGAGCACTTAAAATCCCCCCCAAAAACAACAACAACCAAAAACGGAGTTACAGAAACTGGAGAAGGAAACAACATGATAAATCATCTACTCTATCTGTCTGCCAGTATAGGATTACTAACTACAGTATATTGTCAAGTGTTTAGTCCTGCCTAATCTATTGTTGACTCCAACTTCTATTATTTGCTTTGGGAAACTATTCACTAGTCTTGTCTGGCTCATTGTTAGAAAATTTTTCTTGATATTGTCTGGGATTTGCGAAGGAGCCTCAGGGAGATAGACACTTGAACATCCTAGCCTCCTTGTAGAATTCCAACCATTAAGCTAACATTTTCTCCAAATACTTCCTAAAATATCTGTATGTACATTAATAAATACCTTTCAACAGACCTGTGGAATTTATTGCTTTTGAGATTACTTTGTCTTTAGCCTATTTTGGCTCATCAAGTGCAGTAGCAGGCTGTAACTAACCCTTGGTAACAATTCTTGTTACTGTAGGACTAAAATCTGAAAAAATAAACACACACAAATATAAATCTTGAAGGATGAAATCTTACCCTTTCCTAGAAAAGAAATTAGAGCAGACACAGTGTTTCCATTTCATTCAGCTATTGGTATGTAATGTGTTTAAAATGATAAATATACACTCAGTATCCAGCTATCCATCATCTCGTGGCATATACTGCAGTAAAATACACTCCAGAAAGTGCCACATAAGAGCAAAAGCAGGAGTGGTGGGAAGTTTAACTCGATGGTAGTAAATCACTCTGAAGTTGTCTCTGGTGGTGTTGCAGATTCTGTGGTGCAGATACACACTAAGGCTATGTCTACACTACTGTGGTAAATCGACCTAAGCTATGCAACTCCAGCTATGTTATTCATGTTGCTGGGGTTGACGTAACTTAGGTCGATTTACTGCGGGGTCCACACTATGCTGGATCGACGGAAGACTCTCTCCCATCGACTTACCTTACTCTTCTCATTCGGGGTAGAGTAGCGGGGTTGACTGGAGAGCAAGCTGCAGTCAATTTGGTGGGTCTTCGCTAGACCTGCTAAATCGACCCTGGTGCATCGATCCCTGGAGCGCTGATCTGGGGGGTAGTGTAGACATAGCCTCAGTGGGGTTTTTTCCCATGCAGTAATTTTAGCAATATCATTATATTTACGCTCCATCTTATATAGGCATATTCATATTTAAAATTCTAGTTAAATAAAAATGAATCATGCTAATATTATGAAAGGAAATATTTTGGAATCTTTACATTGTTTTCTCTTTTTAGAAATCACAGCAAGTATTAAGGCTGCTTGAAAAGATTAGGGCATTAGAATTTAGCTGATTAAAGGTCAAAGGTACATACTGTGTATAAGGAGCTTATTAGCTATCTATGAGACTGAAATAGCCTATTACTGCAGTATCTGAGTACCTCACAATATTCAATGTATTTATCCTCACAATAGCTCTCTGATAGGTTACTTATAGCACTAAGTTTCTTGTCCATTTCACACATGAAATGGACAAGATACTTCCCTGAGGTCAGCCTGGAAGCCAAACAATTCCATTTCCATTATCTTAAAATAGAATTTTTCTGGAAATCCCTTTCCCCAAATGTTTTCACATATTTAGATGTTGACTGGTTTTAGGACTAAACTTTTTTCAAAAATGTGAACATTTTTGTGGAAAGGGATTCCCCCTTTCAACCAGATCTATTAAGTCTGAATTAATGAAGTTGGATAAATACTGAAATAAAATTTCAGCAATGATTTTTCTAAATTAATTAGCTTCAACCATGTTAAATTCTCTTGTTTGCTTTCTTCAGACATCAAGCTACTGAGGTATTCTTATAAATTCAGCAGAAAGCGCGTATCAACACTTCATATGTAAGAATTTGAAGAAAGCTAACTTTAAATGTGCATGCATGAGTATTTTCACTATAAATGCTTCCACACTCATCCAGTCAGGGAGCAAAAACAATACCACAACCAACTGCAACTGAGCAAACCAGTTCAAATTCAAATATTTGAAAGAACAAAAATTATTCAAATTATTGATAGAGTAAAACAGGGATCGTTAACCTTTGGCACACGGCCTGCCAGAGTAAGTCCCCTGGTGGGCCAGGCTGGTTTGTTTACCTGCCACGTCTGCAGGTTCGGCCGATCGCAGCTCCCACTGGCCGTGGTTTGCCATTCCAGACCAATTGGGGCTGCGGGAAGGGTGTCCAGCACATCCCTTGGCCCGCGCCACTTCCTGCAGCCCCCATTGGCCTAGAGCGGTGAACTGTAGCCAGTGGGAGCCGACCACTTTTCTTGGTAAATTATTCCAATGGTTAATTTCCTCCACTGTTCACAAAATGTGCATCTGATTTCCAGTTTGAATTTGCTTAAATTCAGTTTCCAGCCTTTGGAGCTTATCTTTGTATTTAGCCACCATGGCCGCAAGTCACTGTTGTCCAAGATATAGTTCTCCATCATGCAAGTGTGACCAGCTTACTGTGTTGTTAGATGTGTGATCTTGGATTTAGCATTGAGACAAGAACAGTTTCCAGTGGGAACTCCCTGCACACTCACATACACTCTTGAAATGCCCTCATTTGGTGATGATTCCCAATTAACAATTAAATATTGAGGTCTATCAGTTATCCAGTTTTAATCCATTTAATATAAACTATGTTTGTTAATGCTAATTCTTTAATCAGATTGTCAGAATGTCTCTACACATAAAATAGGGAACGTTTGTCATACCTAACATACCACTATTTGCTAATAGTTGGTCAATGTTGACTTTTTAAATAGTAACCAAAGTACCATGTCCACGGAGGAAGTGCCCGAAGAGTCATTTTTTTCTCTCTTTCTTTTGGTGTTAGGTGGGCAAAACAGAAGCAGTTAACTTTGGAGGCAGTGTGTGTCAGTCTGAATTGTTGGCTGTAAATTTCAAGTTATCATTGTGTTTGTTTAACTAGTTTGATGAAAGCTCCAAATACTTCCCACTAAAAGTGGGAGAATTCCCAAATAGTCTGAAACTTACTTTTGCAGTCTAGGCTAAAATTCTAAGGAATCTGGTTTTCTTTTTTGTTTTGAACCCAAATTACAGTGGACATGCAAATACATTGTGTCTGTAACTAATCAAATGTATTGTAGTAATAGAAAATGGTTTGGGAATTTATGGTAATCAATGTCAGTGTGTGTGTGTGAGAACAAGTGGAACAGTTATCTAGTGCATTTCATGGTTCATACCACCTGTGTGGAGGGTCTGCAAGTAGGCACTAGAGGTGATGGCTTGCCCATAGTATTCCCTTTTATTTAGATGAGAAACAGCTGTACTGTGGAGGGACACCTTTCTATAACCTCTGTAATCATGGAGATTTCAAGCATTTGGCAATGTGGGATTGCAGCTAAGTATGCAAAAGCCATAATTGGAAGCAATTTTAAATTGCTATGGGGTGGCAGAAAATGTAATGTAACTACAGTGTTGGAAGCTTTCTGTGAAGGTTTGAATAAACTCAGATCTCATACACTTTTCTGTCTACAGAAAATCAGAATTTGAAATGTGCTAATCTAGACTGACTTGTCTAGGGTTGGCCATTCTAGATTTCCATAGGAACTGCAAAATCTCACCCGAATATCACATCTGTTGACTTTGTGCCTCAGAAGAATCAAATCCTTTGGTGTACTGGATAAATTGCACTGTAGCTGAAACAAGCTAGATCTTCTGTCATGTTTAGATGTACCATTTTTTAAACAAATGTTCTCCTGCATAAGGGGCACAGATCAGTTTCAAATAAATTGCCGATGTATTACAGATAAATGGAATTGGAGTGGGATTGCACATACTTTGGCTCTTCACTATTCTATGATGCATTGTGGCCCATGAATTATAAAGAAATATCACAACAGTTATAACAATCTCATTGAATATATATCTACAGAGGCATGTAGGTTAACCCTATATGTGGTAATGGCAAATATAATAATGATGTAAGAATCATGAATTTGCCTTGTTTTTGTTCGGTGGCAATCAATCTCAACTACAACTGTTTTATGCATTTAGGAGCAAACTGCTATAAAGCTGCACTATGCAAAGGGAAGCTGGATGCTATGAAGAGGATATGCATTTCCTCCATGAGCCCTACTCCTTGCAAACTCCCTATGCATCAGTAAGGAAGAGAGATAGGGATGGAAAAGATGTAGGCCAGGCTAGAAGACCCATTGCTGGTCAGATTTTTTTCCATCCTGTCCCCACAGGGATAAACTGTTTAAGGGCTCACAATGAATATTTTAGCCACCAAGCAAAAGTACAGTTTGTGGAGTGGCTGTACTGCCAGGAATACTATGTAACCCACTGGTGAGTGTGTGTTAGAAGTCTCTCTCTGTGCTTATCCACAAAGGATATGAGTTGTTATAGCCCACAGCTACAAGACGTTGGTTCTTTAGCTCAAGCTCTAGCAGCTTGTGCTTTTTTTGGCTGTGGGGGTCCTTGGTTCCATCCCCGGTGTGTTAGGCAAGAGGGGGCCCCTCACACCTGCTCACCCACCCACCTCATCTATCTGCTCAGTGATCAGATTCTAAGGCCTGGTCTACACTAGGACTTTATGTCGAATTTAGCAGCGTTAACTCGATTTTATCCTGCACCCGTCCACATTAGGAAGCTATTTATTTCAACATAAATGGCTCTGTAATTCGATTTCTGTACTCCTCCCCGACGAGGGGAGTAGCGCTAAATTCGACATGGCCATGTTGAATTCGTGTTACTGTGCACGGAATTCGACGCTAATAGCTCCGGGAGCTATCCCACAGTGCACCACTCAGTGGACGTTCAGGACAGCAATCTGTACTCGGATGCTCTAACCTGCCACTCAGGAAAAGCCCCGGGAAAATTTGAATTCCTTTTCCTGTCTGGCCAGTTTGAATCTCATTTCCTGTTTGGACATCGTGGCCAGCTCAGCAGCACTGGCAACGATGCAGAGCTCTCCAGCAGAGGTTACCATGCAATCCCAGAATAGAAAGAGGGCTCCAGCATGGACTGATCGGGAAGTCTTGGATCTGATCGCTGTGTGGGGAGATGAATCCGTCCTATCCGAGCTCCGATCCAAAAGACGGAATGCAAAAAATGTATGAAAAAATATCCAAGGCTATGACGGAGAGAGAATAAAGCCGGGATGCAACGCAGTGCCGCGTGAAAATCAAGGAGCTGCGACAGGCGTACCAGAAGACCAAGGAGTCGAACGGACGCTCCGGATCGCAGCCACACACATACCGTTTTTACAAGGCACTGCATGCTATGCTCGGTGGTGCTGCCACCACTACCCCACCAGTGTCCGTGGACTCCGACAACGGGATCTTATCTACGGCCACATGGTCTGAAGTTTTTGCGGATGGTGAAGAAGAGGAAGGAGAGGAGGAGGACGAGGCAGTCGACAGTGCTTTCACCGCTGATTTCCCCGACAGCCAGGATCTGTTCATCACCCTCACTGAGATCCCCTACGAACCCTCCCAAGGCAGCATCCCTGACCAGGAACCAGGCGAAGGATCAGCAGGTCAGTGTTTTAAACATTTATTTGGAATAGAATAGGCATGGTTTGTTAGCAATGTGTTTGTATTGCTTAATTGGCCATAGGCGCTTCAGTTTTGAGTCGTTTCCAGTGCAACTACTCGAAAAGTCTGTCAATATGTATGGGGATAGAGGAGAAATCCCCATCGGAGATCTCCGCGAAGCTCTCCTGGAGGTACAGTGAAAGCTTTTGCATCAGGTTCCCAGGGAGAGTGGCCTTATTGTCTCCTCCATGGTAGGATACTTTCCCGCGCCATGCAAGCTGCAGGTACTCTGGTATCATTGCCTTGCATAGCATGGCTGCATACGGCCCCGGGGTTTGCTGGCATTGACGCAGCATGCAGTCTTTCTCTGTCTCCGTAATCCTCATCAGAGTGATATCAGTCATGGTGCCCTGGTTTGAATGAGTGTTTTTTTTAGTATAGTGACATCTTCATTTTCCCTTTAAAGAACGATACCCGGCGGTTTCCATCCACGCGGGGGGGCGGGAGCTGGGAGGCTAGCCATTGAAACTTAGTGGTGCGCAGGCAGGGAGAGTTGCCGGGACCGGCCACGCGGAGGGGGGGAAAGGGTAGGCGAGCCATTCAAACAGAGCGGTTCGCGGGCACGTACAGTTCCCGGGACCGGCCACGCGGAGGGGGGGAAAGGGTAGGCGAGCCGTTCAAACAGAGCGGTTCGCTGGCACATACAGTTCCCGGTGCCGGCCATGCAGAGGGGGGGAAAGGGTAGGCAAGCCGTTCAAACAGAGCAGTTCGCTGGCACGTACAGTTCCCGGGGCCGGCCACGCGGAGCGGGGGAAAGGGTAGGCGAGCCGTTCAAACAGAGCGGTTCGCGGGCACGTACAGTTCCCGGGACCAGCCACGCGGAGGGGGGGAAAGGGTTGGCGAGCCGCTGTAGATGAGCGGTTTTGGCAGCAGCAGGAACTGGCCACCTCCAGGAACTGTGATTGAAACATGGGAGTAGAGCACTGCTGTGAAGTAAGCTCTCAGCAATCCAAAGGCAACGGTTTACCATGGTCTCCAGAGAGCCGATTTCCAGTGTCCAGCACCGCTTGTGGGATCTGTACACTGGGACCCCAGGCACTCAGGATAAAGACATAATATTCAACCTTGTAGTAAGTGCACATGTGATAGGTACTGTGCTTGGTCTTATTCACAGGGGAAGAGTATAGGCATTGTTCGGGAAAAAGTATCTTTCTGAGGAATTCACTCCCTTTCTCCCATCCCACAGCTGCGAGTGTCTCCCGCCCTACCCGTGGATCACCCTCCCAGAGGCTTGCGCTGATCAGGTGGCGCAGAAAGAGAACCCGGGACGACATGTTCTCAGAATTGATGGTCTGTTCCCGAAAGGAGGCGGCACAGCGGAGAGAGGACGTCTCAAGGTCCGAGCGAGCAGTCAGTGAACGGGAGCAGAGGGCTGAAGCTCGTGAGGACAGGTGGCGGCAGGAAGACCAGCAGGCGACTCAAACGCTGCTGGGACTAATGAGGGAGAAAACTGACACGCTCCGGCGTTCAGGAGAACGTTCAGTAGACGTTCTCCAGGACAGGAGACAGGAGGAAAGAGCACCTCTATATGTTGTTTCCAACCACCCTCCCCTGCCACAAAGTCCAATCCCCCCCTCACCCAAAGTCACTAGAACGAGGGGAGGCAGGGGCCGTGGAAATAATCACTCCACCCCTGCAGACTGCTCCAGTAGCAGAAGGCTCTCATTCCCAAAACTTTAGATGGGTCCTTTCCTTCCCTCCAACCACACCCCACAACAGTTCCCTGCCCAGGTTTCATCTCAAAACTATGCTCCCCTTAATAAAAATGTTTGTTTTGTACAGTGCTGTTTCCCTGACTTTCTTTCACAGGACGGTTTGGTTTTGGTGGAGTGGGTAAGGCGGTTTGTAATTTGAGACGACAGGCGCCAGAACCAGGGTACAGACAGGGGGAAAGGTTCAACATAAAGTCACACTCACATTGCATGCACTAGGCACACTTGTCATTCTGGGAGGGGGTTTTCATGTTCACTATGGGGGGTGGGGGGCTCTGTGACTTTCTGGTGTGGGAGGGTGGCTGCAGCTCTTTTGCAGCCGGCGATAGCCTGCATGACAGATCCATGTAGCAGGGGATCTGTGGCCGCAATCCACGGCCAAAAAGTCACATTGGCCCCACCACACACAGTTGCGAATAGGAGGGGTTGCAGGCTCCCTTGAAACAAGCAGTCCAGCACTGTGGACTGCTCTGCGAGCAGGAGCCTGTCATTCCCCGAGTTTGGAAGCGTCCTTTCCAACACTCCACCTGCTCCCCAACCGCAGTATGCGTCCTAGGGTAAACCCTTAACCGAGAAATCATTAATAAAGACGGTTTTAATAAACAATGTTTCCTTTATTATACTTTTAAAGCGTTGAATGAAGGGGGGGAAGGGGGTTGGTAATTGGAGAGGATAGGCAACAGAAACTGGGTAAAGAAATGGGGGCAGGTTCAGCTTCTGTTTAAACAAGCGTAACAGTCACTGGTTACCCTGCTCGCTCTGGAAGCTAGCTTTCAAAGCTTCCCGGATGCGCAGCGCGTCCCGCTGTGATCTTCTAATCGCCCGGGTGTCCGGCTGTGCGTAATCAGCAGCCAGGCGATTTGCCTCAACCTCCCACCCCGCCATAAACGTCTCCCCCTTGCTCTCTCAGAGATTGTGGAGCACACAGCACGCTGCAATCACAATGGGGATATTTGTTTGGCTGAGATCGGAGCGAGTAAGTAAGCTTCTCCATCTCCCCTTCAGACGGCCAAAAGCACACTCCACCACCATTCTGCACTTGCTCAGCCGGTAGTTGAAAAGCTCCTTTTCAGTGTCCAGGGCTCCTGTGTATGGCTTCATGAGCCAGGGCATTAGCGGGTAGGCTGGGTCCCCAAGGATCACTATAGGCATCTCCACATCCCCAACAGTTATTTTGCGGTCCGGGAAATAAACACCCTCTTGCAGCCGTCTAAACAGACCAGAGTTTTTGAAAACACGCGCATCATGAACCTTGCCCGGCCATCCGACATTGATGTTGGTAAAACGTCCTTTATGGTCCACTAGTGCTTGCAGCACCATAGAAAAATAGCCTTTTCGGTTAATGTACTGGCTGCCCTGGTGGTCCCATGATAGGGATGTGTGTCCCATCAATAGCCCCGCCGCAGTTTGGGAATCCCATAGCGGAAAAGCCATCTATGATCACCTGCACGTCTCCAAGGGTCACTACCTTTGAGAGCAGCAGGTCAACGATTGCATGGGCTACCTGCATCACAGCAACCCCCACGGTAGACTTGCCCACTCCAAATTGAGTCGCGACTGACCGGTAGCTGTCAGGAGTTGCAAGCTTCCACAGGGCTATGGCCACTCGCTTCTGGATAGTCAGGGCAGCTCGCATCCGGGTGTCTTTGCGCTTCAGGGCAGGGGAAGCAACTCACAAAGTTCCAGGAGAGTGCCCTTATGCATCCGAAAGTTTCGCAGCCACTGGGATTCATCCCAGACCTGCAGCACTATGCGGTCCCACCAGTCAGTGCTTGTTTCCCTTGCCCAGAATCGCTGTTCCACAGGATCAATGTGCCCCATTGCCACCATGATGTCTACGGGCCGGGGTCCCATGCTTTGCGAGAGGTCTGTGCCCTTCTCAGAGTTCATGTCCTCCCGGAGCTTCCGTTGCCTCCTCGCCCGATTTCTCTGCATCTGCCTCTGGAAAAGGTGGACGATAAGGCACGAGGTGTTGACAACGGACAGAACAGCAGCGATAATCGCGGAGGGCTCCATGCTCGCTGTCCTGTGGCGTCCGAGCTGTCAATCACCGGAAAAGGGCGCGAATTAATTGCCCGCCGGCGCTTTCACGTAGGGAGGGCGGGAGTGTGGGTCGAGTGATGACATTTACCTATAACCGCCCTCGACACATTTTTGGCCCCAGAAGGCACTGGGGGCTACACCCAGAATTCCAGTGGGCAGCGGGGACTGCGGGAACTGTGGGATAGCTACCCACAGTGCACCGCTTGCAATGTTGACGCATGCCCCTTTACTGTGGACTCACAAATTTGATTTAATGTCCTTGCTGTGGATTCGCACGATCGACTTTGCAATATTGGTTTCACAAGTTTGGTTTAAGAAAAATTGAACTAGTCTCGTAGTGTAGACATACCCTAAGTAGTGGATTTTCCCTTAGAGCCAGATCTTGAAATTGTTACCCAGCTTTTACTCAGGAAAGCTGTTATAGAAGCTTGATTAAAGATAGAGTAGAGCCGGTTGAAATTTTGTGACTGAAATTTTCCTGCCAGAAAATAGGTTTTCATTAAAACAATTATTATTAGAACATAAGAGCTGCCATTCTGAGTCAGACCATGATCCATCTTACGCACTCTCCTGTCTTCAACAGAGGCCTGTACCAGAGCTTCAGGGAGAAAGTTCAGAACAAGGCAATTATGGAGTGACCCACTGTAACAGGGCCTTTTCAGTCTTGCTTCTGTCTCCACTACAAACCATGCTGAGACCCTTGTGCTGATTCAACACCCTGTGCAGTTTATTTATAATTTGAGTCTCGCTGCCTTTGCAGCATACCTAGCACCTTTACAAACGGGGAGATCAATTTCTTTCACTGCCTGCTTTCCCCCTTTTCACTGCCTTCCTGTGCCTATTTATGGGCTCTGGCTAATGGCTTAATTAGCCTTTCTGCTCTACCCCACCCACAAATTAGGCACAGGTCAGCTTTGTCAGGCATAGCAGATTGGAGCTGCTGTGAACAGAGTGTTGACTCAGGGTTTCATACCTAGGACTCTGTCACACTCCTCCCCCCTTATCAAACCAGAAGGTTCTTTCTGTGGGCTCTCTCTTCCTTACCACTCTGTGGGAACCTCTCTCTATCTCCAGGGCAATCGTCCGGGTTTCCCCCGTGGGGTTCGCTAATTCCCCACTCACATGTGGGGGGAGGACACCCCCATATCTCCGTAGTTATGTGACCTGCAAACTTTGCCATGTCATTGTTCTCTTCCTTTTCCAGATAATTTATTAATACGTTTTATTTCATGGATCAGTTAATGATCCATGAAAGGACCTTCCCTCTTATTCTACGGCTACTTCATTTCTGTAAGAGCCTTTGGTATGGGACCTTATTATAGGTTTTCTGAAAACCCAAGTATACTATATAATGACTGGATCACCCTTATCCACAAACTTTTTGACCAACTCAACAAATTCTAATAGATTGTTGAGGCTTGAACTTCCCTTTACAAAAGCTATGTTGACTCTTCCCCAACAAAATGTGTTAATCTATGTGTCTGATAATTCTGTTCTTTGCTATAGTTTCTACCAGTTTGCCCAGTATTGAAGTTAGGCTCAGTGGCTTGTAATTGTTAGTGTCTCCTCTGATGTCCTTCTAAAAATAGGAATTACATTAGCTATCTTCCAGTCATCTGGTACAAAGGCTGATTTCAGTGATAGGTTATATACTACAGTTAGAAGTTCTGAAATTTCTTATTAAAGTTCCTTCAGAACTATTGGGTGAATACCATCTGGTCCTGGGTGACCTATGTTTAATATATCAATTTGTTTGAAAACCTCTTCTATTGAGATCACTTTGGGATAGAACTTCAGATTTGTCACCCAAAAAAGAATAGCTCCGATGTAGGTCTCTCCCCCATATCCTCATCAGTGAAGACAGATGCAAAGGACTCAATTATCTCTGCAATGGCCTTGTCTTCCTTGAGTGCTCCTTTAGCACCTTTTCTCATCTAATGGCCCCACTGCCTGTTTGGCAGGCTTCCTGCCTCTGATGTACTTAAAAAATTAGTTTTTGCATCTTTAGCAAATTGTTTCTCAAATTCTTTCTTGACCTCCCTTATTATACGTTTACCATTTTCAGGCTGGAATTTGTGCTCTTTTCTATTTTCCTCATTAGGATTTGACTTCCAAATTCTAAACAATGTCTTTTTGCTTCTAATGACTTCCATTATGCTGCAGTTTAGCTATGGTAATATTCTTTTGGTCCTCCTATTTCCTTTTATGATTTGGTAGTAGTATTTTGCAGGAAAATATTTTCAAGTACATTTTTGACTGGAAATTTCAATTTCAATATAAATGCAGGGGTTTTTTTGGTGAGAAACTTCATGAAAAAGATTGAAAAAATTCAAATGAAAGTTTTCATTCAAACATTTTTGTAGAAGAAAAACATATTTTTTTTAACTAGACCTAAGACAGTATAGGACCCTCCGGATCTATCTGTTAGTAAATATACAGGATGAAAATTAGTTTTAATCAACACTTCTTAGTGTGTCACCTTAATTACTCTAGTAAAATATCATGAGATATTGGAAATGTTATGCCTAGGTGCATTATTTTCAAGAAATAAATGAAACCAAAACAAATTAATTAAGATTCTAGGAGAAGATGGTAGTGATCCCTATATTTACGTTGGCTAATACTTTCCATTATAAAATATGCTTTTTCTTTGAGGATTTCTCACACCTGCATTGTTAGCAACAGATCTTTATTTGGCAGGGGGATAGCCCTCAGGCTAAAGAAGTGCCTTTTCTTTGATCTGTTAAATTTAATTCAGCTTTTGGTGAGATAGAAACAGTGAAAGTCACCATTTCCCTTCTCTCACCTGCGTGATAGAAAATTTTGGTAGCCTGACAAAATAATAACTAAACAAAACCACTCTAAAGCGCGGCTTATGCCTTCAAAGCAGTAGCAGTACACACTACTTTGGGAACAGATGGAAGTTGCTGGGACATCGTGGCAGGGAGTTTGTGGAAAAGACAGCCTGACTAGGTTTCCCCCAGACCCAGCACATGTCCCACTGGTGCATGCCCTTCTCTGGGGGCACCACATTGGGCAGGAAATGATTGCCTCCTGGTAATATGGGAGGGGAGAGAGAGTGTGAGACGGGTCAGGTTCCCCACAACCACTCCTCTGGACTAGCACATACCCCAAGAAGTCCCCCAACTCTTGCTTTGGGCACAGGGAGAGAAATCTGGACCAGGCTGCACTCACCCAGACTTCTCCCCAACCACAGAACCTGGACTCAGTGGTTCTTCTCCAATCTGGGAAAACATACTTCTGCTGCTCCTATCCAAAGTTATTAGTCATTTAGCTTAAGTGCTGAAGGTTTAGGGGTTAAACTCTGCTGATACTGTATGATGGGGGAATTTTTTACAGTTGCACTTTGGGGAATCTGTCTTATCTGATTCCTTTTTTTTAAACAAACAAACTAGGGAATTACCTACAAAATACTTACATTAAAAGAATGATATTTTGGTATAGAGTTAAGCACTAGAAAACTAGGAATTGCCACATTTACAGCAATCTTATTTCAACCCCCTGGTGCATATGCATTAAAAATTGTCTAATTACATAATCATATACTATTTTTTTCATTCCGTGCATAGGATGGATGTATAAGGAAAAAGAATCAAGGTGGCATGTACTTGTCTTTGCAAACCATATAAGCTACTTTTAACATTCTTTTCCCATATATCTGGTCATTTTATAAGTAATTTTATGTTTACACCTTACATTTCAATGCAGTGCGACATTTTGGTAACTAAATGGAGTTTGCCAAGTCTTGTTTTCTCTGCTTCTCCTCATCTAAATAGTTTCACACAAGTTGGATGCTTCATAAAAACACACACTAGATGTGCCATAACGAATAGACGTATGAGTTTGTGTCATGTCCTAGTGGCTAAGGGAAGAGGAGTGCTCTCGAGTTTATTGATGCTTTCACTGAAGAAAGTAAAGATGAATGGGATGTCATCAAGGCTGACATTGAAAGTGGCTGAAAGATGAATAGAAGAAAGTTCAGTGTTCAGTCTGTTATTTCCCATTGTTTCTCTGCACAATGTAATTAATGTAATCCCATTAATGTAATTTATTTAGCATTTTATCTGAACCCTTAAAACATTCAACGGGAATTGTGAAAATAAAGACTACTTGTGATTCTATGAGTAGGTTAATAGATTATCCAGGATATTGTCCATCTATCTCAGCCTATTGCAAAGTGAAAGACTCTTCACCACTGATTCTGTTGTTATATATGATGTTTGAGATGATCTTTGAAAGAAAATATGATTGGGTGCCTTCGCTAACGGAGGAGAAACACTTGCTACAAGGCTGGTTTGGAATTAACCTGATTCTGCAAAGTCCAAACTACCCAGCAGGGGTAGTTAAAGAGTCACAGAGGAAAATTTCAGATTTTTTGATGGAATGGTTGACTATTCATTGTTGGTTAACACAACTGTTCTAGAGCATGTTCTAATTCTATGTAATTGTTTTTACTGATGACAAGTCCTCTGTAAGTATATTCATGTTCAAAGTAGGGTTTTGGGGGGAGAGGATGTGGGAAGGGAAAACATATGTATTGTGTTGAACATCTTATAATCAAGGCCAGAAGGGAGTACCATGATCATCTGTCTGATCTCCTGCATTACACAAGCCAAAAATTTTTACCCTGTAATTCCTGCATTGAGCCCCAAATTTGTGGTTGAATTAAGATCGTTGGGCTTTTAGCACAAGGATTGAGGGGTCCTCAGCAGAACCACTATATAAATAATAATACATAATAAATCTTGACCCTAATAAAATCAATGGCAAAATTCCTATTAACTCCAACAGGGCCAGGATTTCACTCCATATCTTTTACAAAGATATCTAGTGTAGATTATTTCCAATATGATGTTTTTTAAGTTCAACTTCCAGCTATTAGATCTTGTTCTCTCTTTGTTTGCTAGACTGAAGCACCCATACATTCCAGACACCTTCTCCCCATCTAGGCAACCTTCTCTTTGACAAGCTAAATAGGTTGAGCTCCATAAGGCTTCAACATGCTTTTAAAAACATAGACATCAGAACTGGACAGTGTGGGCATCTTGTCTCATGCTATCGGGTTTCTCCACATTGAAAGTTAATCCAGCCAATGCGGTCCAGGAAGGATCCTCTGGAGTTTCTCTTTGATGCTTCCTGTAATAAGGAGATCTGGGAAGCAACCTCACTCAAAGCCACCTTTGAGGCATTGGTTGAGAGGAGACAACTGTGCAGTGAAGCGGTAACACTTGTCAGCAAGGCCAAGCACTTCTTCACACTGCTTAGAAAATCGACACCACAGTGTGTCAGTTTTCAAGAGGGCAGAGGGGAAACACTCACACAAAACCTAATCAAATATTGTAAGTGTGGAGAGCATAGCTGAAATGTGTTTGAAGTTTGATTTTTTTCCTATTTATTATTTAAATTGATTAAATGTGGTTCAAGTATTTACTGTTACGGTTTAAAAATCAAATGGATAAGTCTTAACAAATATGCTTCAGTGTTACCTGCCTAAAAGTGATGTGCACGACAGATCAGGCACTTACACTCATTAGCATTTTTAGCATTTTAAGAGCATAAAACTGAATGCCAAAATATGGTAAAGGGAAACCTAAAACCTTTTGAAGATTTACAATAAATGGGAACGCAAAGATAAGTGGATAGTCTGAGGGGCATGGCCATTTATTTAAGCATTCATGTGCAGTACATATTCAACATAATTAGACACTTAATTGAACAGCAAAACTTTGTTGATGTATTAGCATGTGTAAGTAGCTATGATTTATTTACAAGTGCTCTGCAGTGCTTTGTTTTTAACTTCCCTCAAATAAAATTATTCAGTCTATCTGACTTTGAAATACATGCACTTTTTTTTGTTTTTAAATGTTCTTAATTAAGATGTTTTACAATGTTATAAAAATAGCTGCAAAACAAACACAAAACCAAACAAATTTTATTAAAATCTAACAAATAATTAATAAGCATAGTTATACCAGATGCACTAAAAAGAGCTTATTGAGACAAATTGCTATCTTATTCACAGAGAACTCCAAATTCAAGTTATATCTCACAAACCAAACCTGGACTATGTAAATCCTAACTATCTCAGATGGTTTCCTTACATCTTTTAAAAACGAATCCTGCTCATAATACTTGCTTGCTTCAGGTTTGTGAGGCTTCATTCCTTAATAGCCAGTTGTAAAGTTCTTGGAGAGGCTGAAATGAAGGATGCTATAAAAGTAAAATAATATTTCTTAATTTATTATTAATAGACTATTTAGTCAAATGCTTCAGTGTTCAATTCTGCCAGAGAGGCACATGTTTTGGGAACATATAGGCTTGGCAATTTATAGTGTACGAGGAGGTAAAAAAGGAATTTGGAGAGAAAATATGCACAAGTGGCTTCAATAATTGCCCTAGTAGTAATTTAGTTTTCAATCTCTCTCCTGTGCAGATGTTGTGGAGTGACCGCTGCACACCCCTTCAATGCAGCAGCACCACTGATGTTCTGCATTCCGGCGGGCCTGGCACTGACCAATGGATGGGTTCCACTCAAATGCTTTAAGGTACTCTTATGAAAATATTTCTATTTTTCTTTGGGCAAAAGTTCATGCTTAATCTCACTTTACTCAGGCCCCAATTCAGCAAAGCACCAAAGCACATGCTTAATTTTAAGCATGCGCATCATCCTATTGACAGCACAGTGAAGCATGTGCATAAGTGCTTCATTTAATGGTGTCCTGAGTGCTTAATGTCTATTTGAAAATGTATTTCAAAATAAAATGGCAAACTTAGTTCTTAACACCAGTAGTTTACTGGCATGTGTGTACATCTAGTATCATGGTGTCAGTAGTGACTCTATAGTGACATCCATTATGAGTAACTTTGATGCCCATATTTAAGGGTTCATGATAGCAGTGAGGAGACAGGTTTTAAAGGTATATGTTCCGTTTTCAGAGGAAAGGAGAGAGACACATTAGCAGCTGTAATGTGTCCTTCACTGTTGTGTGTGTGTGTGTGTGTGTGCGTGTGTGGTCTTTTGTGAACTGGCATGTTGTGGAAATATGGCTTCATACTCAAAATGAATTAGATGTGATGTCTCCATTGTGGAACATTGCTTGAGTGGCTTAACTGGTACCTCCTGGTTTATTTGTGCTGCTGACACAACTAAGCCAGAAACATCTAGCTGGAGTATGTGGAGGTCTTGCAATTCACAGCCCCTGAACCACAGCAAATCACCACCCTGTGGGGGCACTCAGCATTCAGAGCACAACTGCAAACACATGAAAAATCTCCTGGTTCTCAGTCAAGTTCTGGGTATCGATAGGTGTATGCAAGAGGCCGCTCACGCTTGTGCAAGCTTTTGAAAATTTCAGAACTACCATATGGTATTATATTTTTACCTCTTTTAGTGTGACTGTGGAAGGAAAGGTGCATTTTAGGAAAATGTACACATTCTGTGATGAAAAGATCAGAGAAAACATTCAATAACTCTTTATTGAAGCACAACTCAATATAATAAAGCATAGCAGAATCAGGTCCTCTGTATGTGTGAATGCTCCAACATTTCTTAAATGTATTTTAGAGATGAATTTTGGGGTCCCTATTATCTTTCCATTCAAAACCAATTGATTCAGCATTCTTCCTCTCCAAATATTTTATTTTTGTAGACATAGTCCCATGGTTCATTGTTCTGAATTAACAAAGGGACAAGAGTTTGATTACTTTTACTATTGTGCTCAGGTGACATATGTAGCTTGCTGTTATGTCAGTTGCTCAGGGAAGCATTGACCATTGTCCAAGAGAGCACCTCCATTCCGTGATTTTCCAAATACTTCCCTTAGGAAGCCTGTTGCCTCAGTATCCAGAGAAAAACTTTACCTGTCTTCCTTTTGTGGGGCTTCTTCAAAGCACGAATAAGGTGTGTTTGTGGCTTCATCTTTCTGTTCTGAGCACAGCACTATGTTTTCTTTTCAAAAAATATTGACAGTCTGACCATTTAAAAAAAAACAGGCTGGTTGCACAATCTGACTGATCATCTACTAAATTCCCTTTTAAATCAGCTTGCAGGAGTGTTTGTTTCCAATGTGAGGATCCTTTTACTAAACTGTCTGAAAAAACACCAGCTTAAACATTTCAAAGACAACCCTTAGCCCTGTAAGCGTTCAGGTCTCAAAAATAACACCCTTTTGGAGACTATGATGAAAGTTTACTCTTTAATATTTTCATCTGGAGAGACTTTGTGTGCATGTGCGTATTTCTGTCTCTTTTGGCTCCTTAGCTGCTTTTGTGTTTTAACTAGAGGTTCTGATGGTCACATTCTAACCCAAATGGGATCAGTAGGGTCAAGAAAATATCTCTTGAAAAGTAGTTTGTCCTTGTTTCCTTGCACTGGTTACCAAGTTACCAGTAAAATCAAACTGCAGGTAGAACTTTTACTGATTTAGTTTCTGTTGAACTTTGTAGCACAATAACTCCGTGGTTGCCTGCTTTCCACAAATGACTCTTCAGTTGTTGTGGGGTTTTTATGACCATGCTATTTTCAAACCAGTCTGTGGAATTACATTAGTACAGACATAATTAATTATAAAATGCTTAAGTAACAATGAGTATGTGAATTTATTCCTGAGCTTACAAGATGGAAAAGGATTTAGAAATATATTAGGTAATACAAATTAAGATTTAGAGGAATTGCAAAGCTAATGCATCCCAAAGTAAACAACGGTTCGGAAGAATGTTTTTAATTATAATTGCTTCGATTTTGCTATGCATAATAATATGTTGCCTTTGTCCAAAAATTAGCATTGTATATTGTCTGAACATTTCTATTTACGATATTGCTGAAAAGAGATTTGTCCAGCATTTCTCATGATTCAAGTGGATTTGTCTTAATGCCAAAATTTAATTTCAAATACGGCTGTCTATTGACTCTCTTATGCATCTCAATTAGATGGGATACCAAGCAACTGATAACAATCCAGTTATGGATTAAGAAACATTAATTTCAAGATTTTAAAGTACTAATGGAACTGAATCTGTCCCACCTTCCACATTTGTTTTTTTTAAGCTCATTGTTCTCTGTGCCATATTCACACTTTCTCTGCCAATCAGTTGTAAGGTGTTATTCTAATTTGGTAGGCACTGTTCAAAACAACTAAATTATATTGGCTGAATCTAGTGCGCGCTTGTAATAAATCTAGTCATCCATATAGACCACATGTAAACAGCCTTTGCCCAGGTGAGGACATAGTATTTAGGGTGTGGGAAGAAACAATTCTCTTCCCACATCCCCATTCTGTGGAATGTGAACAGTTTGCACCAGGTGTTTTTTTTGGCCAGTGCATCTACATAATTCCTGCTGGCAAATTCATCCATGGCCCTTCTGCCACCCCACCTCACCCCAGGCTGATATGGAGGAGTGATCTACAGTAGGCAGAAGGTGCAAAATCCTACTACATAAATTCTCTGCGGCCTGCTTTACTCCCATCCACACAGAGGAACCATGGGGCATTCTATTGCATTTTGGGGTTTCAGGGGGAGGGGAGAAAAGTGGAAGAAATCAAGTGGGTTTTTTTGGAGGGCGAGCGGGGGGGGGGGGGGGGGGGGGTTGAGTCAGACAATTTGGTAGTAGCATTTTTAGAGGTACTCAAGCCAGAACACTATAATAATGAAATTACATAGTAAATTGAATTATATAGATCTTTGGGCAGCCTCCACAGCTCAGTAGGCCCAGAAGTGGCATGTTGGATAGCATAGTTAGGGGGTGGAAGAGATTCCATACCCCATGTGAATACCTCACCTTAGTCATTAAGCCTGAGTCTCTCAGGATTGACCCCACAATCTCAGGACTTTCGGTGATGCAACAGTTAGGGGTGCTATAAGAGCCATGGCTGCAAATGCTACCATCATAAAGGTGATGTTGAATAGAAAAGAGAGTTCAAGAAGTTTGCAAAGAAGACAGCGACAAAGAGTCCTGTGGCACCTTATAGACTAACAGACGTATTGGAGCATAAGCTTTCATGGGTGAGTACCCACTTCGTCGGATGCATGCAGTGGAAATGTCCAGAGGCAGGTATAAATATGCAGGGAAGACAGTACTTGAGTTATGCATAAAATATGCAAAAAGACAGTACTTGAGTTCTTAATCTCCACCATCCTCTGGATGCACTTAAAATGGTGAATATAGTATTTCCTATTTTCTTTTTTCTTTCTTTCCCCCTCTTTTTTTACTGAAAAGTATTCAATCTCTTTTCTAATCAGCAGGTGGAAACCTAGCATGATAGAGCAAGGTTGAGCACGAGATGAGCAAACACATCAGCTAAAAGAAACATCTCAGGCTGTTCAAAAATATGTCCCTGTGTGTGTCATGTAGGAGAGCTGTACAGCCAATGTTATGCAAGTAGGGGTTAAGCTTAATCCAGAAGTGTCAAATTGCTGCACCTTCTGTAGGACACTGTGCAGTTCTACACTTCCTATTGACACATTTAGAATTTCTCTCCCATAGAGACAGGAGCTAGCTGTAGAGGCTGAGACAGGAGATGCAGCCAGGACAAGCTGTAGCACTATCACTACTGTGTTTACTTTATATAATTTATGAACACATAATCCTGAAATCTGCCAAAGCCATCATTGACTTAATACAGTCATGGAGTGAAGGGGAGATTATAGGTTTGGCATATGCACTGTACAGATCTACTGAGCTGAAACCCCAGGTGGCAGAAGCAAGAAGCAGTGAGCTGTATTTGAGACACCTTTCCATAGCCTGGAGTAGTTGCTATGGACTACCAGTCAAACCAGCTGTTTGGAACTGAGGATTTTGTGTCCGAGGCTCACCATTTTTCACGTGGTGCAAAGTCCTGTATTCTCTGTTCTACAAAATTTGTATGCTTGTGTTATTCTCAATTTTTTTTCCAAATCCTTCTTGCTAAGTAAGACTAAATGAGTCTATTTAGAACCTCCAGTGTTTCTCATCAAATGACAGGAGAGTAGTGAAATGAACCTCAAAAGGTCTACAAAGAGAGACCTTTGAAACTGTAAGCCTTTATACTTTCATTTCAGCCAGACATGATAACAGAAGAAAGTCTTCCCCCATTGATCATCTGAAGAAAGGAATAGAGATGGGTAGTCTTCAATGAATCAATGACAAGGCAACTGTACTGTGTCTTTAAAATACAGAGATGGGAGTGTACACATTAGACAAGATCATGGGGGTAAAAATAGAATCTTTTAATTAAATGGATAGAAGTCAGATGAACCTTTACTTAAAAGTATTAGAATAATAAAAATATTTGAGGTGAGAAAGTCGTGCTAGAAAGACCTACCAGATGTTAAATGTGTTTTCCAAGGCCCTCATGAGCAAAAATGAGGATGATGCTTGACACATTTAGGAAAGACTACTGCAGAATAAATTTAGATCAGTGTAGTCTGGTTCTATAGTAAGAGCAAAACTCCCCTTAGAAATGAATCATACAAGGATGTTATTTTGAAGCATTTATTAGTGCTGAAATAGTACATAAAGCTTTGAAAACAGTATGAGACTGGGACTCTGTCAATTAGACTTTACACTCTAATAGTAAATGATAAAGTATTGGTGAGCTTTCTCTGGATTTCAAACAGAATGTCTTTTTTGGTTTATTAGGTATTTTGTTTAACAGGAAATTGCAGTTTGGCTGTCCTTCCTAGAAGGATTTACTGAGAATAACTGACAACATATACCAGGAGAGCAGAAAATTCAGACTGAAAATCAGCACGGAGAAGACAAAAAATATGGCAATTGAAGGACAAGAGAAAAAGGAAAAAGTCAAACTCAGAGACAAAGAACTAGAACAAGTAGAAAAACTTGTGTACCTTGGAGGACTAGTATCAAAGGATGGGAATTGTGAAGATGACATAAAAAGAGGACTCAGACTAGCCACTACTGCATTTGCAAAACTCTGCAAGGCTAAAGACATTTTGATTTTAAAAAATCAGTTAATATGAGACAACTGTCTTGCTACACGTGTCAGAATACTGGAATATGGGGAAAGCTGATAAACAAAATAGTTTGACTGCAGAACTGAACTGTCTGAGGGAATACTGAAGTTTCTAGATGTTGAAAATAAAAACTGATGAGATAAGAGAATGGCTAGGGCAAAAAATAATGCTGTTACACAAAATTAAACAAAGAAAACTGTGATCCTTTGGACACATGTCAAGAATTGACGCAGAAAATATACCATACATAGAGATATATACCAGAATGCAAGTAACTGGAAACAGGAAGACCAAGGTTGCACTGGATAGACACGGTGAAGAATAACATAGAATAAAAACGTTTAAAGATTAATGAAGCCATAATGGTAGTGCAAGATAGAAAGTGGTTGAAAGACTTCATTCAAACCAGTTGTCATTATTGAGCTGATGGATGGAAATGAAAGAAGTAGTAGCAGCTAAGCTGTTGATCCTATCGTTCTTCACTGGATACTTATTCTCTGGATATCTCTTTTGATTCCACTTACTTTTTGCACTTAAGTCAGACAATATAAAGAAGGGCCTGTGGTTTTGTTGGCAGAGACTTCTTGGACACAAGCTAAGAATTCGGCTACTCTGAGTCTTTCTAGTAAGGAAGACTAACATTAGAAATGGACAATCAGTAATTATCACCCTTTTAAAATGACAGGAAACTTACTCACTAGTCAAGCAAATATTTAGAATTTTAATTATATAAGGCAAAATAAATCTCAGTTTGCTTTTGTGGGGCTATGCCAATTTGCACCAGTTGATGATCTGGGTCCAGGGTTTTTTAACGCGTTATTTGATATCTGAGCACTAATGGCTTCGTAAGGAATTTTTAAAATAGGGCCAAATCTTGCTTTTCGGTGCATGTGGTCAGTATGCATTATCTCCAACTTCAATGAGAGCAGTGAATGAATATTTTGGGGGAAGAATTTGTTCTAAAAAAAGAGAGAAGTCTGTGTATTTGAATTAAATTTTGCTAATAGGGAGGAGTTTTGCTGTCAAGAACTTTCATTCGAATGCCACCATTTGTGAAACTGCCAAATATTTCTATTTTAACTAAAAAAATCTTGAGGAGCAAAAAATGTATGCAGAAGCAGTCCTGCAGTTACAGTATTATAATTCTGTACAAACTTGTGTGCTTTTTCTCTGTAGATCATGATCCACTTTTGGCGTCTGCCTAGCAGTTGTTGTGTGGCTTGTGATTGCTCTTCACTGCCAGGTTACCTATCTGTCTTTGAAAGAGCCAACAGAATCATTGATAACATAGTTATTTATAGTCCTTGTAACATACAATAATCCTCCCTAAAGAAATGTGGACAAAGCTTTTAATCTGTCAGTTTTCTACACCAGCTAGTATTTATTTAGAATGTATCGTATTCTTAAAGCTCATACCTGACTTGGGGTGTTTTCATGGGCCAGGATTTTGTTTACATGATTCTAGATGTTTCTTTTGTTTACTTGGGGTTTTTTTAAAGCAAATTTAGTGCTCATGAAGCATGTGTTAATCCACTGGACTAAGACTACACTAGGGAAACCAGAATTCAGGCAGGCACCGCAAATATCTGTATACACTTAATCTCTCCCAGTGAAAGTTTAATCTTGGTTTACACAAGAGTGGACCCCAGAATAAAGTCAATTTAAGCTTTTATCTTAAGTACAGACATGTCTGACCTCTATTACAGGAAAAACACTAGTGGCTTGAAACACAGTGATCTTGGCTTTGCAGTTACTTTGAAGCTTTCCTTGAAAAAAAAATCTGTCTATTGGCATGGAACACCTCAGAAACTTTAGAAGGCTTACTTGTTCATTAAATCCCCATCACATATACACATTTAATAGGAATTTTTGTGGCTAATCTCAGCTCTGCAGACTTAGCCCTTCCCTTGCTGCAGCTATAATTTATATGCAATTATAATTTGACAACCTTTGCCTAACATTGTGCTCCTGTCCTCTATGGAAGTTTAATATATTCTGCTGCCTGTTCTCGTAACACTACATTAGTCTTTTGGACAATAGATATGCATGGCTTCTTTCAAATATCCTTACATGTGTACAAATGACGTGCTAGCACAGCCAGATCTCCCATCTCTATCCCCCATCTTTAGTTCAAAATTGTTAACTGTCATAGGGACACACTGTCCTCCAGGTTACTGTGCTCAATTTCCAAAGAATCTGTGCCACTATATTGACAGTACTAGGTGGGCATTGCAGACCAGATGGGCTGATCTGGAGATTAGATTGACTTCAGGTAACAAAAGAGGCTTTGCTAGATCTACACCAACTCCATGCTAGATTTTGGGAATCACTGCAAGGCTGTGGGGTAGATGTAATTAGTAAATGGATAGTGTGTGCATTTTATTTGATTGCTATTTTACAGTCTGAAGCTCCTCCCTAGCAATGGATCATAGCAGGTGATCTCAAACACACAAATAGAAGTTTCTTTGCTTGCATTGGCTATTTGAAATTATATGCCAGATATGTAAGGGAGATGTTTGTGACTGTTGGGTTAATCACCTTAAAGAGGTACTAAGGAAGTTTTGCAATTGTCTCCAAAATTTATTTTTTTGGTGATTTTTTCCCCCCCTATCCTTTTCAGCTCCATATATACATTTAAAGGGTCCTGTGACAGCTGTGTCATATAGCCTGGGAATATCAGGAGGTTGCTAGTGTATAGTGCCTATATATAAAACACAGCATTACCTAAATCCATCTCTCCTTGGGATGTTGAATGTGAAGTCATTGACTATTACTAAGGGTATGTCTATACTACCTGCCAGATTGGCTGGTAACGATCGATCCAGCGGGGGTCGATTTATCGCATCTAGTCTAGATGCGATAAATTGACCCCAAGCACTCTTCTGTCGACTGCTATACTCCACCACTATGAGAAGTGCAGGCGGAGTCGATGGGGGAGCGGCAGCAGTCGACTCACCGCAGTGAAGACACTGCAGTGAGTAGATCTAAGTACGTCAACTTCAGCTACGTTATTCTCGTAGCTGAAGTTGCGTAATTTAGATAGATTCTCCCCTCCCCCAGTGTAGACCAAGGCTAAGACTACAAGACTCTTTAATATTTGTAATGTGGATCTAGTAGAAAAGCTAGAGTGGTGGAGTGACCAAGTGACTTATGCACAGCCTAGTGGTTTTTAAGAGTTTCTAAAGCACCTATCACATATGCGGGTTAAGACCACGCAAGGCAGTTCAGTAGAATTGCTTGAAGAATAAAACACTACTGAAGAGGAATAAATGGGCAGAATATAGCCTGTAGTGTGATGCAACATGCTTCCCTCATCTAGGCATGCCACCCATTGGTGCATGTGTACTAGTGATCTGGGGGGCACTGACAATGCCCTCAAACTGCGGGCCATACTCCTTTGGAGCTGTCATGAACTGGCAGGTACAGCGCCCAGACCACACACCAAGCAATCTTTTGATTGCTACATAGGAAATATGGCCATGCTGATTTATTGGGAGATGGAGGAGAAGAGGGTCCTGTGACCTCTTGCTCCTGTGATGAGAGAGATTTTTGGACATGCTTTTACATAAAACTACTCCCTTCCCCCCACCCCATACACACAGTACAGTAGATACAACACGTAAAAAAGAGGATGCATTGAATTTAGGCTTGTCTCTCACAAGAAGCAGGGGTTGTTTAAAAAGATGTGGTTCCTGGCTGGAAAGTCCGCTGCTTATAATTTCCAGGAGAAATAACAGATGTGATGAACAACTTTTGGGCTGGCATGAAAGTGGTTCTTAATCTGCCAGCCGTACATTTCCAAAAAGCTACCTTACAGCTGCTGTTTAAGACATTTTTTGTGTTACGTTTCAATAGTGAAATCAGTAGCTTTTATTGCCCCCAATTAAGGCTTCTTAAAGAAAAATTAAAAGTTGAAAGCAGCCTTAGGGGACTACTATTGAAAACCATGGAGACACACACACCGTGCGCACACACACCGTGCGCGCGTGCACACACACACACACACACACACACATACAAAAATAGGGAAGAAATTTTTTTTCTAAATAGCTCCTGCCTGCTGGCTGGCCATCCTTTCCTAGAGCATTGCATTTGCATCTATACACTCTTCCTGTTTAATTAAAATGTTTAATATAGAGCAATAAAACTCTTGCTCAAACTTTATAGAACAAAATGTCTGTGGAGTGTGTCAAGGTGCTGCTCAGTGCTTCCAGCAGACAGAAAGTAAGAGTCTGAGAGTTAATTCACGAGGAAGGGTTGTGACCTCACCTTCAGCTGCAAATGCTTCTGGGACAAAAAAAAATCTATGCAGCACCCAGCTGGGTACAGCTTGGAGGAGGAAGGGGAAGTTGTCATATTGCTGGGTACAGACTCCTTGATTCTCTGACCAACCTGGCCATGCGTGCAGACTAGAGGTGCTCAAGGCCTACTCATAGAATCATAGAATCTCAGGGTTGGAAGGGACCTCAGGAGGTCATCTAGTCCAACCCCCTGCTCAAAGCAGGACCAACCCCAACTAGATCATCCCAGCCAGGGCTTTGTCAAGCCTGACCTTAAAAACCTCCAAGGAAGGAGACTCCACCACCTCCCTAGGTAACCCATTCCAGTGCTTCACCACCCTACTAGTGAAAAAGTTTTTCCTAATATCCAACCTAAACCTCCCCCTCTGCAACTTGAGACCATTACTCCTTGTTCTGTCATCTTCTACCACTGAGAACAGTCTAGATCCATCCTCTTTGGAACCCCCTTTTAGGTAGTTGAAAGCAGCTATCAAATCCCCCCTCACTCTTCTCTTCTGCAGGCTAAACAATCTCAGTTCCCTCAGCCTCTCCTCATAAGTCATGTGCTCCAGCCCCCTAATCATTTTTGTTGCCCTCCGTTGGACTCTTTCCAATTTATCCACATCCTTCTTGTAGTGTGGGGCCCAAAACTGGACACAGTACTCCAAATGAGGCCTCACCAGTGCCGAATAGAGGGGAATAATCACGTCCCTCGATCTGCTGGAAATGCCCCTACTTATACAGCCCAAAATGCCGTTAGCCTTCT
Source organism: Chelydra serpentina (assembly GCA_037349315.1). NCBI lineage: Eukaryota > Metazoa > Chordata > Testudines > Chelydridae > Chelydra > Chelydra serpentina. Next base: position 57,252,897 of record JBAIAC010000010.1, read on the forward strand.
TGGCAACAAGGGCACACTGTTGACTCATATTCAGCTTTTCATCCACTGTAACCCCTAGGTCCTTTTCTGCAGAACTGCTGCCCAGCCATTCGGTCCCTAGTCTGTAGCAGTGCATGGGATTCTTCCGTCCTAAGTGCAGGACTCTGCACTTGTCCTTGTTGAACCTCATCAGATTTCTTTTGGCCCAATCCTCTAATTTGTCTAGGTCCCTCTGTATCCTATCCCTACCCTCCAGCGTATCAACCACTCCTCCCAGTTTAGTGTCATCTGCAAACTTGCTAAGGGTGCAGTCCACACCATCCTCCAGGTCGTTGATGAAGATATTGAACAAAACCAGCCCCAGCACCGACCCTTGGGGCACTCCACTTGATACCGGCTGCCAACTAGACATGGAGCCATTGATCACTACCCGTTGAGCACGACCATCCAGCCAGTTTTCTATCCACCTTACTGTCCGTTCATCCAGCCCATACTTCTTTAACTTGCTGGCAAGAACGCTGTGCGAGACTGTATCAAAAGCTTTGCTAAAGTCAAGAAATAGCACATCCACTGCTTTCCCCTCATCCACAGAGCCAGTTATCTCATCATAGAAGGCAATTAGGTTAGTCAGGCATGACTTGCCCTTGGTGAATCCATGCTGACTGTTTCTGATCACTTTCCCCTCCTTTAAGTGGTTCAAAATTGATTCCTTGAGGACCTGTTCCATGATTTTTCCAGGGATTGAGGTGAGACTGACTGGCCTGTAGTTCCCCGGATCTTCCTTCTTCCCTTTTTTAAAGATGGGCACTACATTCACTTTTTTCCAGTCATCCGGGACCTCCCCCGATTGCCATGATTTGTCAAAGATAATGGCCAATGGCTCTGCAATCACATCGGCCAACTCCTTTAGCACCCTCGGATGCAGTGCATCCGGCCCCATGGACTTGTGTTCGTCCAGCTTTTCTAAATAGTCCCGAACTACTTCTTTCTCCACAGAGGGCTGGTCACCTCCTCCCCATACCGTGCTGCGGAGTGCAGCCATCTGGGAGCTGCCCTTGTCTGTGAAGACAGAGGCAAAAAAAGCATTGAGTACACTAGCTTTCTCCACATCCTCTGTCACAAGGTTCCCTCCCTCATTCAGCAAGGGGCCCACACGTTCCTTGACTTTCTTCTTGTTGCTAACATACCTGAAGAAACCCTTCTTGTTACTCCTAACATCTCCAGCTAGCTGCAACTCCAAGTGTGATTTGGCCTTCCTAATTTCACTCCTGCATGCCTGAACAATATTTTTATACTCCTCCCTGGTCATTTGTCCAATCTTCCACTTCTTGTAAGCTGCTTTTTTGTGTTTAAGACGAGCAAGGATTTCACTGTTAAGCCAAGCTGGTCGCCTGCCATATTTACTTTTCTTTCTACACATCGTGCCTTCACTAGCAGGACCAAGTACTGTCCCCTGACAGATTTTTGCCCCAGATCCCTAAGTGGCCCCCTCAAGGATTGAACTCACAACCCTGGGTTTAGCAGGCCAATGCTCAAACCACTGAGCTATCCCCCCCCCCCTACTCTAACGTTCACCAATTGGTAACAATCCCCAATAGATCAGCTACCAGCTGAACATAGCTGGTGTGGATGATACTTTGACTGTGTCTTCTTCCCACCCCTTCTGCCCCCTCTATATTAGAAGCTGCAGAAAGGGTGTATTAGGAACCGGCTATCCCAGGTTGCTGGAGACTCCTACATCCTGGGGGAATCCCCTGCTAGGGGCTGCAACCAGTTTCTGCTCCTTTTTTTGCCATCTGAGCAGCACCAGGACAGAGTAGTGGGACACAGAATCTGGCCTGTTATCTCACTTTGAAGTCTTGCTCCACTTGTGCAGTGTTTAAAAATTCTGAGTTAATGTTAAAACTGAAACTGAAAATCTGGGCCAGCTAATACTGTAGATCACTAGATGTTCTGGATGAACTACTTGTAATTTTTTCTAATGTAACTAATCCAAACCACTGCTTAAACTAACTAAATAGGAACCAAGCCTTTCTCAAGGCTTTATTGCATTTGATTCAAATCAAAATTGTACTAAAATTAATTAAATTAATGTATATTAATTAATTGTATTAAATTGTATTACATTGTATTAAAATTAATTTATTAATTAAAATTCTTATAATTTTCTATCAAGAACTGAAATGAAAATGCTGAAATAATGCAAACTGTACTAAAAAGTTACTTTTTCTAATCCTAATGTATATCATGTGATATCAGTTTTTGAATGTTTGCTTTTTTGTTGTGTATATTCATACTCTGACCGTTTTACACCCTACAGACAACTTACTGCACTATTTTCACTACTACCGCCGTGAGTTTTTGTTGGGAATTTGAAGTAAGAAAATTCAATCATTGAGCAATGGCAGACCCAGCATTTCTTGGAGATCATTTTATGTTCAGGTGGAGAGAGTGGTAGGAGATGCCCTGAGGAGTTAGACTAGCAGGTGAGAAATTTTTTGGAGGTAAGAGTCCATGTACTAATTGCAAACAAAATAATACTTTGCACTTAGCACTGTTTATCCAAGGCTCTCAAATGGCTTTCCAAATAGGAATTAAGTTTTACTTGCTCATTTGGTATGCAAGTTCCACCGTTATGAGATTTACACAGATATAGCAAGGCCAGATTCTAGTGCCTTTTTTTTTAAGCTGAATAAGTGGACCATTAAGCTGGACCAGAAGTGGTCCATTGAAATCAATGGCAGACTCAGCATAAGTAACCCAGTCTTCACAGTTATCATTTTATTCACAGGGCCTGAATTTCATCTAACACTAGTGTAAATCCATTGATTTCAATGTCATGATTCATGATGTACATCAGTGTGAAGGGAGAATCAGGTCCACACCATTTTTAATTTGAAGTTGAGGCTCAAGTCATGTCATATAAGGGTTCCCGCCCCCCATAGTTACTATCTCAGGAGTCTGAAAACTCTGTCTCACTTTATCTTAGCCAATCTATTTAACAATTCTTTTCTTTGGAGAGAGTTGGTGCAGGCTCAAAGGGGGTGCTGATCCATGTTTCTCTGCATGCTTCCAACCATGTGAGGCCTGATTCTGGTCTTGATTATTCTGGTGCAAATCAGGAGTAACTGAAGTCCATGAAGCTACACAGGTATGAAAACAATGTTAGATCAGAATGAGGCTTTGTGTTTATAGTCTATGCATATCTTTGTTCCCTAAGGTTAGTAGGTACTCATTTTATCTGCACATCATGTGAATCATTAGCCACTGCTTTAGTTGAATAAGCTTTGCCAGTGTCTTTATAGAATCAAGTGTGACATCCGTCCAAAGTAGTCCTTGATTCTGTCATTATTGATTTTGCATAGTATCATGTAGCCTCTCTTCAAGACCACTACTAAAATCACAGTGGCAGATTTCAGCAAAGATGTAGCCACACTTGCTGCTGACTTTCCCAATGACTGATTAAAATGACTGCTGAGTTGTGCTGTTAGTAATGACTTCTGATTGCAGTGACTTGCCATAAGCTGTATCAAATGAACATGAAACTGGTGGGCCAGTTTATCAGGTACTGCATGACTATTACAGATCTAAATGATGTGATCTCTTGGACAAGGAGTGAAACTGAATTTCCCTTTCCAATTGTTTAAAACAAAAATAGCTTAAAATATCTTACTTGTTATCCCACAATCAAGTATACTCCTTTGGTTCAGTATACTTCCCTTTTGGTTCAGTATATAAATCCCTTTTGTGTGCCATGGTGCTACTTTCAAATTCAATTTGTGAATACTTAATTGCTTTCCTCCCCTTATTACTAGTAGGTAACTTTTCAGTAAGAAAGCTGCTGTTCATTGCAACTTGTTATTTCAGTGTATCATACTGTCCACTTTAGAGACAACTGTTTGCAAAAGATAAAGTGTGGGAGCACAAACATTGAAGTCACTGAATCGCCAATGTTGCAACATTCTATTTTTCCTCCCTCTATTTTTAGATATTTCTAATGCATTTTAAAGAAAGTGAGATATACAAACAGGAAAGGGAAAAGGCAGAATTCTAAGCGATACTGCCAAGGATTTGGATAAGTTGTAGTGTAGCTATAAAGGGACTTGAACACTGTACTTAAAAGGCTTCCTTTTCCTAGTGTGACTGGATAGTTGTATGTTGTAGCATTTAGAATATGTGCTGTGAAATTGTTTTAGGCTGTGAAAGATTACTCATTCTTGAAGATTATTTTCTGGCACTATAATTTATAAGTAATATTTTTTTCAGTGTAGTAGCCGTGTTAGTCTGTGTCAGCAAAATGAAAATAAGAAAGAAAAACTTGTAGCACCTTAGAGACTAACAAATTTATTTCAGCATAAGCTGAAGTGGGTACTAACCCACGAAAGCTTATGCTGAAATAAATTTGTTAATATTTTTTTGTGATTCATTTTACTAGTGGTATATTTTTGCACCGCTATACAGTAGTGAATGGTCCATCAACCTTAAAAATATGTGCTGAGGTAAAACTTGTAACACACATTATGTGCATACATGTGTATATTTATGCACACACACAAAATTGTATTATCTGAAGAAGATTTAGATTGATTCAGTTAATCTTAATTTATAGGCATGCACCAAACTGGAAATGGGTACTTGGCACTTTTGATATATTTTTTAAATGATATTTTGTGCTCTTCTGAATCACACCACATATAAAAAGTGTGAATAAGTCAAGTCCCCAGAATGTAAAGCATGTAAGATATTTGTCATGTGTTGAATAAAATGCATACTCTAAACCTCTACCCAGTTAAGAAACTCCTTGGGAGGGGAGGAAGGAGAGACAGATGGGGTTATGATAATTTTCCACAATGTTCATTTAAGCTGGTGATGGTTCCTCTCAGGACAGCATAATGAAAAGATAAGAAATTAATGATCCATGAATTCAAGAGAAACCAGATAGGATAATCTTCCAATCTGTCAAAATTAATTATTATTAAAACAAATTTACTAGAGAACATCTCTCAGTTAGAGAGGGGAAGGGGCAAAACCATATTAGAACACCCCTTCACTTTGGAAAAGTTCAGGTCTGGACGGGATCCCTAACCTTTCAAATCCGTTTTATCTCTGCTTTCATAATCTAGATTTGAAATAGCTTTCACTTGTACTCAAACGGTGTTTTTTAAAAGGACAGCTGTCACGATACTTATTATGTAAAAATATATATATCTTTTCCTTGGATGCACTGAGAGTCACAACTGCCCATTTTAGTCACAAACATACATTTTAATTGCTTTTTTATTCCTGTTATCCTTGGAAAGCCAGTGCAGCTAACTCTTCACTACAGTGTTAACTGACTCGAATTCTGTCCACACCAAAAAACCCTTAACTGAAGCGTGGTGTTTTCAGCTTAATTTGGCTGGCCTGTCACAGCTTGATTTGGCACATTTCATCAGCGGCTAAAACAATCACTCTGTATTACTCAAGTGTTTTTACTCAAGTGTTCTAGAGTGCTTGCTCTCGCTCTAGAATACCCCTGAAGTTAGTCTGTCTTGTGTGTAGACAACCCTAAAAGATATCAGCTGGAATCTGTGTCTGATTGTGCATCATCAACAGAATGTATCACAAAGTTCCACACCTGTGTGACTCCACTGAAAGCAACGGAATTGCACAAGTGTCACTAAGTGGCTAATTTTGCCTGCAAAACCTGTATTACTGATGGTGATTGTGAGAGAGATGGCAGTTTCCTGCAATATCCTTGAAAGACCTTATGGTATTAAGTTTATGTATTATTGTGGGCTAGGCTTCTATGTAACTTCTTTATTCAAAGGGTGTGACAAATATTGAAACTCCATGCAGTATCTCTGGAGTCATTGTTTTAAATGAATGGTTTATGTATGATTGTGTGCTAATCTGTGAGGGAGGGTTACCACAGCTCCTATAGAAACTAAAAACAGTGGGTGATGATTAAGACAAATCAGCCAGGTGGTAATCTCACTGAGAGGTACCATCACCTGGGTAGGTTTGCACATGCTAGCTCAAACTAGATTCCCCAGAAACCTATAGACCAATAAAATTTTTTTTGGACAAATAGCCTGAATTTAAACTGACTCAGGACCTTCTTTCTGATCTAGTAAATGGACTGGAAGCCCCAATCTTTGTGAAGGATTGGAAGGACTGACATCTGCCAGAGCCTGAGGCTGGAGTTGGAGTGACATCTGGTAAATTTTTTGGTACATACTTAGGTGTTTTTATTGTCTTTAATACATTTTTTGTGTAATACTTTCACCATAAAAATAAATGTGCTTGCTTAGAGAGAGGTGTGTGGTAACTTGTGACTGCTAGCAATTACAGCTGTTCATAGCCTCAGAAAAAATGCAAAGTGCACATGCTGACTTATTTAGGCACTCTGGCTTGCTGGGAATATCACAGTGTAAAATTGGGAACAATGCAGCCTGGAAAAAATGACTGTTAGAAGAGGTAGATACACAGGGATCTACCAAAGAGAGGTGATGGCTAACAATCTGGGATCTTATAGGGGTGCCCTTAAGGGACCATGGAGGGAGAATACAGGTGCAGTTGCCCTAAATTGTGATACTGATGAATGAAAATAACACCCAGCTTGATTCTCAGATCACAGGTTGAATGTGCAGGGCTAGAAGTTAGCTTTCTATAAGCACCCTGATGAAGGTTTTTTGTAGGAATTGTAGGAAGAGGGAAGCACTTAGAAAAATTAGCTTCCTTACATCCCCATTTTATTGTGGGCAACAAATAGGGGGGAGGGATAGCTCAGTGGTTTGAGCATTGGCCTGCTAAACCCAGGGTTGTGAGTTCAATCCTTGAGGGGGCCATTTGGGGATCTGGGGCAAAAATTGGGGATTGGTCCTGCTTTGAGCAGGGGGTTGGACTAGATGACCTCCTAAGGTCCCTTCCAACCCTGATAGTCTATGATTCTATGATCCACAGATTAAGTTGATCGATGGTCTTAGGGTCCTCAATGGTACTAGATGCCCAAATATCTACAATTGCAAAAAACACCCATTTCCAGCTGCATTTGGCCAGAAGACCATACCCCATCCTATATAATCAGACCTGGGACTGATGATCCAGGCATTTTTGACCTTCAGGCTTGATTACTGCTCCTCACATCCAGAAATGAAACTGTCAGAGAGAGCCCCAAATGATACAAATTGCAGAAGCTTGTGTGTTTTGAAGCATAGGTCATCTCAAACTCTCACATATCATTTTCTTCAATTACTGTATGCAAAGACCAGTTTGATACCTCTGTCCTAATATTCAAAGTCGAGGGACTGTTAACAGCCATGACTTCCCTCAGCAGATGTGTTCCACTGGAGCAATGAAACTGTCAACCGATTGGGGAAGTCGGTAGACAGAGCTTTCTCATAGTGCCTGATTCGCATGTACAACAGTGTGGTAAAGAGTAGTGTAAAGAGGCTTTAAATTACACTCATTTTCAGGTCCCATTACACTATCACGGAGGTGTAAAGTTGCCTGAGTATAAATGAGACTCAGACTCCAGTTGGACCTCCTCACTCTCACAAGAGATAAGAATGACTCTGGACCTGACCACTTTCAAAACTAAATGCAAAATTCACTCTTTGACTTACCTTCCCCACAATAAATTATGCACATGCATGCATGCATAAAGGAGAGCACCCACACACAAATTCACAGTTCCCCTGTCTCACTTCCCCAGCCCACAAACTGGCGTTCAGTGAGACTTGGGCTCCTAAATCACTTGTGTTTTTGAAAATTTTACCCAAATGCAGGACAAAGTCCAATAAGTGGACTCCCCCTACTTTATTTTGTATTATTTATACCAGGAATCTCGAACTCAAATCACCACAAGGGCCACATGAGGACTAGAATATTGGCCTGAGGCCGCATCACTGACACCTTTTCATATAAAGGTATAAAAGCCCTCCCCAGCCCCGCCCCCACCTCACCCCTTCTATGAGGCCCCGCCTCTTCCCACCCTTTCCCCGCCCCCATTCCAACCCCTTCCTCAAAGTCCCAACCCAACTCCGCCCCCTCCCTGCCCCATTCCAACCCCTTCCCCAAATCCCCACCCCTGCCCCGCCTCTTCTCCACCTCCTCCCCTGAATGCGTGGCTCCCCACTCCTCCCCCTCCCTCTGGAAAGTGTTAAGTGCCAGCTGTTTGGCGGTGAGAAGCACCTGGAGGTAAGCAAAGGAGCAGGGACGCGGAGCGCTGGGGGCGAGGAGGGTGGCGGGGGAGGGGAGCTTGGCAGCTGCAGGAAATAACTCCGGGGGGACACAGGGGCGCGGGGAGCTTGGCAGTCTGCAGCAAATAACTCAGCCTGCGGGCTGCGTGTTTGAGACCCCTGATTTATATAGTTTTTACATATAAGGAAACTGAGGACCAATAAGGTTAAGGGACTTGCTCAAGATCATCCAACAATCTGGGGAAGAATTACATATTTAACCCTGGAGTTTTGATTCTCACTCCCCTGCCCTAACCATTCTATCACTTACCAGTAAAAGACAAATTATAAAAAACTGACTTCCGACCTTGCTTTGCTGACCTCCTTAGTTTTACAAGTTTTTATCAAGTCTTTAAAAAAAAAGAGTCACTTCATTCTTGCTTTGTAAATTAGCAATGTTTTTACTTCTTCTCCCATCATGGCCTAATGTAACACCATTATTTATGCTGGAAGTTGCACTCTTCATAATCATCCTCTCTTCAGTGGAAGTCATTATGGCTACATTGTAAAATTTTACCTTGATTACAAACATACATTTTCCATGCTGTTAATATAAAATAAATGTCATGTATTTTTACTTGCATCTCTAGCCAAAGTAGTTGATATTAAGGAGCCATTAAAAAAACCTGAATCCCAGATCATTATTCATTCAACAGTCAAAAAAAAAAAAAAAAAAAAAAGCATCTGTGCGTTAGATGCTATTAACACATGCAGAATGCCAGATATAATGATCCCATTAAATCAGACTTGATTAATAGTTCAGGAAGACTGAATTTGTTATTTCTAAAAGTGCTGTTTATATTATTATTCTCTTACATTATTTTTGGAAATATTGGTCCAGTCAAGAAGAGCCTAAAGGCCTGTGAATTGCAGATGCATAGTATTCCATTGATTTCTCTTCTGGGCACTGCTGCTTCAATCCAGATAGATATGAAGGTCATTACACAGAGAAGACCAGATTACCCCCAAGTAGCACACTCAGGAATACATTTTACCATCCCATCTCAGCTGATTTTTCTGTGTCCTTTAAAAATTCCTCACAAATGTTAACAGGGGCCCCCTAGTCCCAGCAGGCTACCAAGGAATGCACTGAACCAGGGCACCCATTTTTGTGCAGTGATGTCCTTCTGTGGACTCGCTAGGAGAGACAACGCTACAGACTTTTTCTTAACGAGCCATACACTTCCTCCCTGAACCCAGCGGACTTTCCCATCTTGGTCCTGAGCCTAGGTATCTGTTGGTTAAGAACCTATGAGAACCAGAGCTTAGTCTGTTACAGGATGTTTGGTTTCCCCATACTCCTGTATAATTCTCCAATTTGCTGCTGCTTTTATCATTAAAAATAGCATTTTCAATAGCATGTCAGTTCCACTCAGTGAAATCCAGGTCCTAGGGAAGTCAATGGTAAAATTCTCATTGACTTCAGTGGGCCAGGATTTTACCCACTGACTTTCAAAGTAACCCAGGTTTTTACGTTTCAGGTGCTTTTGAAACCCACAAAGTCTCTATGATTATGAGCAAGTGGAAGATTTGGCCTTGCCAAAGTTTTCCTTAAGATACCCTCCTGTTCCTTGGGTGTCATGAAGGTCTTCACTGATCCACAATAGACAGTAAACCTTCCTAAAGCACTCTGTACCTGACATATGGCACCATTCTAGACTCTCACAAGAAGGGGTCCCATTGAAGCCAATGGAACTTCTACCTGTCTGAGCAATGCAATACTGCATCCATAAGTATTACATCCAGCTTTTCAGTGAGATTGACACCACTTCTGATGGGCTATAGTTTGATTTTTAAGGTTGTAATGAATGTTTTGTTTTATTTTTAATGTGAGCAGGAAGCTGAACTGCAAATGGAAATAAAGTGCTTATCATCAGTGCAGAATGGTAGAGAGGGGACACATATTCATCTTCTACTAGACACTTGAAGCTCTTTATTATGTAAGACTGCCACCAGGCTGTCACCACAGGGTTGGGTTTTTGGGGTTGTTTTTTGTTGCTGTGAAGGCTGGTATTGTCTAGCAGCCAAATTATGTAACACTATATATTAGGGATCGGTAACCTTTGGTACGCGGTTTGTTTACCTGCAGCGTCCTCAGGTTTGGCCGATCGCAGCTCTCACTGGCTGTGATTCGCCACTCCAGGCCAATGGGGGCTGCAGGAAGTGGCATGGGCTGAGGGATGTGCTGTCTGCCACTTCCCACAGCTTCCATTGGCCTGGAACGGCGAACTGAGGCCTGTGGGAACTGTGATCCACAGAATCTGTGGATGCTGAAGGTAAACAAACCATCCCAGCCCATCAGCAGATTTCCCTGACGGGCTGCATGCCAGAGATTGCTGATCTCTGCTATATATTAAGATTCCATTTATAAATGGGTAGTCTGGGGTTAAATGAAAATTGTTGGATTGCTAATGAAAGGCAGAATAAGCTGTAGTGTATTTTTTCTTGTGGAAAAAATGCACAGGTGTTCTAGTCCAAACAAATGCTGCCATTGTTGTTATTTCAGACACAGAATCCATATGAGCAGTATATCATGCGAGTGGGTATGGCTGTGTATACATTTAAACCCTGATGCCAGGGTAATGCAGTTTATTTGGTAATCACGGTGGACATCATTTTTTTCTTCTTCTTCTAGCAGTGGATGGAATTGCAGTTCCTGGGGAAATTACAATTGCTCTGTATTTTCTTTTTATGTCAAAAGCCCACTTTATATTTTCCTTTAAGTTTAAACATCCCATCAAAAAAATCTCTTCACACCTAAGAGAATTTCAACCCTATATATTTACAAATAAATGCGGATAGATCTAAAGATATCATTAGCATTTATTAAATTTTAATTTTGACTCCCAAATGTAGAAATTGCAAATAGTTTAAAGAACTTTACATGTTTGTATCATCTTCTGAAAATATTTCTTTTCTTGGCCTTTCCTGCATTTTGTTGTTTCCATGAAACCAGCCACTGCTTTAAACCAGCTTTAAAAAAAGAGAGAGAGTGTTTATATGGACTGTGGCTGGACAGTCTCGTCAAGGGAGAAGATTGACTGTTTCAGCAGGCAGCATGCCTCTGACTGTTTTAAGTACAAGTCCTTCAGGAGAAGTCTTAGTTTTGCTCACTGAACCACAAAATTAAAGTACCATGGAAGAAATCCAGACATGCAACAATGCCAAAATATGTATCACACTATACTGAAAGGCTTCAAAATTACTGTATTTACACAAGGGAATTACAGACAGAATAAATGAAAATTTTATGGTCTAAGAAAGGAAACACAATTTTAGTTAACTAGCACTTTTCTACTGCTCTAAAGCTTTTAATGGGAGCAGAGGGAATTTGCACTCAGTGAAGTAGATCAGTGAAATGATAATTTGTCTTTGAATGGAGTACTTTTATCCCATTAATTTCTGCCATTATAGTGTGAGATAAGATGTAAGCCAATGACTAACTGAAAATTAAGGTCCAAAAAAAGAGGCAACAAAACAAAAGAACAGCTTATGCCATATTATGCCAAATGTAAGATAAAATTAATTTTTACTCAACCTTTTATTGTAGCCACTTTTAACCTCGATTTTTGTGCACTTCATCATATCTATTTCCACTATATTAAAATATATTAGTTTTACGCATCAGATCTCTTTTTCTTAGGTATATTTGATTACAGTCTTTTTGTTACACTTGAGAAGGAAAAAAACGATTGTAGTGGAGATATGCTAGAGGTGAAGACATGGATGTGAAAGCATGGCTGCTTGAAGTACTGCAAAACTTCAGTGTATTGCTGAAAAAGCATAAGTGAATTCACCGGGTTGTGTAATTCACAACATTAACCTGACATTGCATGTTATGTATCACTCTCTATTTCACATAAGTATAATCACTGAACATTTTGAAAGTATTTTTGATGGCAAGACATAGGAGAAAAGATAGAAGCAGTAGAACACAGCTACTCTGTTCTTAAAGCTTTGGTCTATAGGTTTTAGATATATAATATCACATCATCTGGCTGTGCTAGAAATCATATCACATAAAGGTGATGCACTAGTGGGTTTAGTGAAATCAGTAGAAAGGAGAAAGGTACACACAGGGTAGTGTGAGTCTTTTCTCCTTGGCACAGCACTTACCTGCCCATGTTCCTCAGACTAAGCATGGGCATAAATGTATTTTACATGTTAATATATTTCAGTGACATGCTTTTAAAATGAAAAACTTAAAGTTTGTAAAGCAATTTCCCTTTTAATTTTTTTTGCAATATTAGGGCCTCATCCTGCAAAGATTTACACTTTGTACTTACTACATACATGTGTAAATTAAGCATTTGCATAAGTCTTTGCAGCATCATGGCCTTCTGTTCAACAGTGCAACCTTAACAATTATGAGCTGGATATATATCTTGCAGTTATGACTCCTACTAGCTGTATTTTTCAATATTTACATTTTAATTAAAGAGGTCACTAATTCACTCACTTGGAACTGAAATTTGGAATGGAAATTGGAATTATTAATGGCACTGGACATTTTTTTAAAATACTTGATTTTTTAAAAATAAAAAATGAAATTTGCTTCAACACTGAGAACCCTTCCAATATGTTTTTCATATACATTTGTTTGAGTAATATTTTTTGGTTTGGTTTGTTCACAAGAATGTTCACAGAAAGCAAAAGTATCACAAATACTTGCATGACCAACCACACACCACAAGCTATGAACAGCAAGTAGCTGAAGTGAACATTTCATGAAGTACCCATGGCCCAGTATTTGTTTTCATATACTTTGTTTGTTCATATATTTGTTTCATATGTTTGCAATCACGAATAATGAAAACTCTTGTAAATATCAAATTTTCTTCGCAAAACTATCCAGTCGGAAAAATAGATCAAATATGTTATCTGATAAATGTATCTAACAGTTCAGCCAGCTTTACCAATCACATGACCCAAATAAAGACTAGTCACACACATAATCAAAGTGAGCAAGCAACTTGCAAACAATCCTTAGTAGTCTATAATATATGCAAATAATTAACACATTAATTATTCTGTTTGTAATCTGATAAAAGAATAATGGGGTAGGTGTGTGAAATAAATTATTCACCACCATAGTTTGCCTCAGCAAACTATTATTATTAAGAGTGTCTCCTTCACAGCTATCTTTTATAGTAAGAACTATAAAAAAATTATGAAGCTGTTACTTAAATGGAGAAAAACAAGAAACGTGTTTTGGAAAGAAGTGCAGATTTAAATCATAATAACTATTACATTTAATAATTTTGCTTTAACTTCTGTTACTTGTGAACAAGACTACAATGGTATCTACTATGCTGGCACACTCCAGTTGACATAGAAACATGTCCATAAAACTATCAACATTTATTAGAAATTAATAGGGATATATTTTGTGGTCACCTATCCTACATAAACTCAGAGTCATAGAGATTAAGGCCAGAAGGAACCACCAGATTATGTAGTCTGAACTCCCATATATCACAGGCCACCAACACCACTCAGCACGCAGACGCTAAACCCAACAACAGAAAACAGTCATTTTATAAAAGATTGAAGTGTTTAAAAACAACATTATAGTGTAGTTGTATCCTGAAAAGTAACCTTGCAAAAATGGCTTTGTGGAGTCCTATATCTTGTTGCTCCAATAATTTCTATATCAAACGTTCACATTTTACAATTAAAGCTGTTGTGCAAACCTCTTTTATTTTATTTTTTTTCAGTTTCGGTCTTCAGTGCCACTTATTAATTCAATTACCATGGAAGTTACACTCTGCAGTGTTCTTCAAGGTCCAGACCATGCCCTTAAGATCCAAATGGGGAGAGTCTGCTCTGCTTGCAGATCTCCATCTTCCCACACAGAACAATCAGCTACATACATAGCACCATCTCCTCTTTGGCATTGTGAGTTCTGTGCAGGTCCAGGGATTCATGAGTGGGTTTTATGACTTGGTTACTTTGCATTTTTCACTCTTTCGCTCAGTGGAGAATACTCAACAGAAACCAGAGAGTGTATTAACTTCTCTGCAGAGTCCCCTAAGTCCTAAAAGCATTATAGAATAGGTCAACATTTAAGCACATGCTTAACTTCAAACACATGCATAAATGTTTTCCTGGGTCAGGATATAAATTGAGGTCTCAGGATCAGATTCTGGCTGGGAGTGTCTGGCAGCATAACTTCTGAAATCATGTTGCAGTGGAGCTGGGGCAGTGTCACAAGGGGCTGATGGGGAGACAAAGTGCTGCTGTAGGGATGGCCTTTTTCTGCTGGGGGAGCACCAAGATACCAAAAGTTTGTGGATCCCCCTTTTTTTCCATATGGGAAACCCCACGACCCGGAGGGGAGAATTCAGAGTAAACTTCTCTCATAGGGAATATTCACATAAAGCTACTTTCTGATCCATGTTGCTATTATTTTCCATAGAGCAGAAACCACAACACTGGTTTTGTTCCTGAAGTGAATCCATTCCATCCAGCTGGAATCAACTTTAAACTGTTTCTGCAGCATCTTGTGGGGGGAGGGGGGGAGTGTAAAACTTTTGGAAGAGTTGTATAGTTAATGCATGGGATTGCAGTGAATATTTCCAGAATACCTCCTGGAAACTTCTGATATTGTATGACGAGAAGAGACATTTATCTTTCTTTTTTACAGCAGTAAAATCCTTAACAGTGTAAAGCCAAATTCAGAAATCTTCTTAGAGGGGTTTTCAAACACTAGGAAATCTGTCGTGTCACTTAGGCTAATACTGTGTATATTACAACTAATTTTAGTTCCAACATATCTGCCCATGTTAGTGTTAGTGTAAACCTATAATTAAAAATATTTTAAAAGTGCACTTCTGATAGAAACAGCACCTGAAGTCAAGCTCCTTTTTAAGTGAGAAAGGAACATTAGCCTTATTGAGTACTTTGTAGTGGATTTCAAAGAACTTTACAAGTTATCCAACTATTAGGTCAATTCTTCTATTCATAGTTAGTTGGCTGGATGAAAGGAGAACTAAGGAGTAGATTTTAGGTTGCAGAAATTTTGAGTGACACACTGAGAAAAATAGTGTGACATTTGTCTATTACTGAATGAGGACATTCTATTAAAAATGGATGTTCTTGTAAAAATGTCCTTATAAGAAACTGAGTTTCTTCTTTCTGTATTTAAGGACTAGGGCTATATGAAATTGACATTTCAAAATTAAATTACTGAAAAGTTTCATAAATCATTTTGGACAAACTTCCACCTGCAAGATTTTGCCTATTTTCTAAGGCCTCAACCCACCATGCCACCTAAGCATGTGAGTAGTCCTATGGGCTTAAGCACATGCTTAGAAGCCCTGATTCAGGAAATCACCTAAGGACATGCTGATATTTAAAGTTAAACATGTACTGTGTTTAAACTCCCTTCCTGATTAGAGATACCAAATCAGAGCCCACCTGCTTTGCTAGACTAGAACCTAGATGTGTTTTTGTGGAGAAGAATTTCTCTTGTATCAGAAGTGTAAAGTTGCAACTTTTCTGGGTTTGAAACTATACAACCCCAGCAATGTACCAGAGCTCCATGTCTATACCAGAGCTCCTACCATTGCTACCACAGTGGAAATTAACTGGTGATAGCAATGGTGGAAAACTTTGTTAGAAAAAAAACTGTTTGAAGACACCAGTGAGGGAGGCGGACAGATAACTGATGCACTGGTAGGGAAGATTGTGCACTGAGAAGCTGATTCAGGAAAGTCTGTAATGCTGTCCTGAATAAGGATAATGTGCCATCCTGAATCAGCGTGTTGAAGTGTACTAGATGTTTGCTGCTCCCTGCCAGAGGCCCTGCCATCTTGGCACACCCAACTCTAAGAAGCTGTTGTGCTGGAAGGGAAGAACAGTGCGTTCAGACTTCCAGGGGTTGCCTAGCGAGGCCTCCCATGATCAGCTTCTGGCCAAACCAGAGAGACTTGGTCCTCCTGTGCCTAGCAGGACCAGAGACAGGTGGAGGCTAATCAGGGCAGGCCAGATAAAAATGGCTGACTACTTCTATTAAGCGCTAGCTCTGAGTGAAGCCAGGACAGGGGAAGAATGTTCTGCCTGCCATAAGCCAAGCAGCCTGGCCCAGTTAGATTCTTGACTGTATTTTTCTTATATCTCTGAAGACTATTATTTGTTATGGACTGTAATCCCCAAATGGCTTTGAGTTCAACATTAATTTGTTAATTTCCATGGCACCTGGCTCAGGTGAGCACTTGACACATGGATTTAAGCACATGTTCAGGTTAAGTACTTTCCTGAATCAGAGCCTTAAAGAGGAGAGAACTGGCTAAAGAAAGGAAGCAATTAGCATTTAGGGGGAGAATATTAGAGTTATTCAGGGGGCATAGTTGAGAAGGACTTGAAAGAAGAGTGATTTTGGAGTTGCTAGAAGAAGGGACTGTGAAACCAGTAAAATCTTTAATAATGGAGATCACTGGGAGGGCAGGGGGACAATTCTATGATGGAAGAAGATGGAATATTTATTTAGCAAATAAGAAGTAACAATCCTTGCATTGATTTAAAATGCTTGCAACAGTAATATATGTAATTGGGAAAAACTGGTACAAGTAAACACAAAGCAGAGAGAGAGAGAGAGAGGAAAAATATAAAATCAATGGGTGACACCCAATTTCTAACTTAGTTCCTATTGTATGTATATATTATCTACAAACATAATGCTAAAGAAGAGTTATTCAGATAAAAATAACAGTAAGGTTAAAATTAATCCTAACATGTCTAATAATGAGTACATTTTATTCAGTGCACTCTTTGGGATTCAGAAGAAAAACATTCCACAGATTAAGTAAAAAGTTAGTAGCAAGCAAAATAAAAATCTGATCACAAGACTACGTTACAGCGTACAACATGGTCTTCTCTCTAACATTTTGCAAACTATCATCAAGAAAGACATTTTAACCGTACCTCTGTGTGTTTTAACACAAAAGAAAAGTAAAAGGAGAACTAATGGCTGGGTTAATGTATTATTTTTTCTTTTGAAAAGATAATTATGTCACATTCACATGAGTAGAAAGTAAAATGAAGTAATATAAATATAATATTTTTTTTTAGTGAGGAGGTTAGGTTATAATTTATACTATAAGGACTAGAGATTTTTTAATGTATAAGCCAACTTTCTCTTTGTCCATCATGCTCTATCTAAAAATCCCTGTTAAGAGTAATTCCCCTACTTAAATCTCACTTTGTATCCAGTGTTGCAAGTAGAATTCATTCATGCTGCACCAACTAAAGGGGGGGGGGCATGTGACCACCCCACACGACCCCACATGTGATTCCTCACGTGACTCCTACCCACCCCACCCCCAGCCCGGGGCCCCGCTCTCTCCCCCATCCCTCCCCATGATCCAACCCACATTACCTTGGGGGGCTCTCTCCTCCTCCTGTGGTGCCGAACCGCAGGGCTCTACAAAACTGCAGTGGCAAAAGGAGCAGAACATGGGGCCACTAGATGGCCCCATGCTGGCAGCTCCTCCGGCACTGCTGTATCATCCCCACCCCCGGCCCTGTCCTCCTGCGGGGCTGCTGTACAGATCATATACAAGACTCAGGAGACGCAGCTGCATGGAAGGGCTGCAGGGGGAAGGGGCCTGGGGGCAGTACAGCCACCTCGGAGGAGCTGCTGGCGTGAGGTCGCCTAGCAGTCCCACATTCTGCTTCTCCTGTGTCTTTCTGGTAGGGCATGCCGGCTATAAATATCTTACTGGTATGATGTACTGGACCGTACTCTCTACATGCGCCACTGTTTGTAGCTATTGTGGTTTATTTTACAAGCATGCATATAATCCTGTATCTCTGGTCAATTCCTCTCTTATTTGTCAAAGTTGTCTCCCTGGTCACTCAATAACAGACCTAAAAGTGGCAATTCTTCAACAAAAAAACTTCAAAAACAGACTCCAATGTGAAACTGCAGAACTGGAATTAATTTGCAAACTGGACATCATCAGATTAGTCCTGAATAAAGACTGGGAGTGGTTGGGTCATTACAAAACCTAAACCTAATTTCCCCCTACTGTTACTCACACCTTCTTGTCAACTGTCTGAAATGGTCCACTCTCATTACCACTTCGAAAGTTATTTTTCCTCCCTTGGTATTCTGCTGTCAATTCAATTGTCTTGTTAGACTGACCTCACACTTGATAAGGCAACTCACATCTTTTCATATATTTATACCTGCTCCTGTATTTTCCACTCCATGCATCTGATGAAGTGGGCTCTAGCCCATGAAAGCGTATGGCCAAATAAATTTGTTAGTCTCGAAGGTTCCACGAGGACTCCTAGTTGTTTTTGCTGATACAGACTAACACGGCTACCACTCTGAAAGTTGTCTTTGTTACTATCATTCTTCTCTTGTTTTGGCCCATTAGGTTGCTAATATAATGGATCAGATAAAAATGGAAACATTACAGGGTACCAGAAATACCGTCAAGCATATGGAAAAGCAAAACAAAACTTTAGCGCTGGTAATGAATATATTATATTGGATTTTTTTATTTTTACAAAAATAGCTCTCTTTTTTATAAACTTAATACATTGATTTCAAGGCTTTAACATGAAGTTGAGTCAGTTTAATTTAGAAACTAATTATTCTATATTATAGTTTTGTATCAACTTGTCTAGTGACAATGACTAACATGTAATCACTTTTTTTAAAGATTATACCATGTTGTTCAAAACACTTCTCTTCTTTACCCTAAAATAATATTTACATAAATTTAGCATAAAATATAGCAATATTTCATGTATACATCACCTTTCATCCTGAAGGTTTTCAAGTGCTTTAAAAAAATCAATGTTGTACAAGAATAACTTCAGCCACAACAGAAATGCACTTTGCCTTGGTTGGTGTGTATATGGAAGGGTGGAAGCAGGAGAGAAGAGAGGTGGTAACTGTTCAACTGTGCACTGCTGTAGAGATGGATGCAATTTTATGGACAAATAAATGTATGTGATGAAAAATGCAGTTGTGGTTGACCTGAAACCATTCACAAATTTGACATGAATAATTTTGGGCATTTAAAAAGTGGCCGGAGGAGGAGGAAGTGGTTGTGTTGTTGTGGCCACCACTGCCCCTTATCTCTCTCCTTATAACTTTTAGCCCAGTGATGATGGCACTTAACTGGGATGTGGTGGGAGACCTAGTTTAAATCCCCACTCTGGAATAGACCCAAAACAGACTTTTTCTATTCCCCCAAAATTCCAACAAGTTTCAGATTTGATTCCATCGGAACCAAAACCACTTTTCTATTTCTTTTTCAGAACTGCCACTGAACCAAAAAAATCAGTTATTTGCCCACCCCTACACAGTAGCACTAATTCCACAATGTCAAGGAAGAATGGTGTTTTCAGGTTGTATGGCTGTTCTCATTGGAACAGTACATCAGCAGTAATGTGATCAGTTAATTCATGTTATAAATATTGAAACCAAGATTTGAAGTAGGCATCAGATGCAAAGTCTTTAGGATAGCTTCCCGTCCAGCTGGAATGTTTGTTTTATTTCTGATATATTCCCCATTGCATCTGGAACAGAAATTTGGAGCAGACACCTGAGCCTGTTGTATTTACTGATGATACATATACTTTAGTCCTGGAACTAGCTTTGAATGAACAGTTTAGACAGCAGTTTGAGCCAGGCATGTTCAGACCTACTGACAAGAACCCAAATATTGTGAGTTAGGTTAGAAAAAGGGTTATTTCTGTGGTGTAGTGAAGCCTGCCATCTGATTTCAGCAGCACTCTGTAAAGAGCCAGCCTAGAGCAGGATGGAGTGAATTGTGCATCTTTGCCTTATGGAACAGCCTGCTTTGTCTCTCTAGTTTTGGTTTTCCATTGGTAACACAAAGTCAGGATATGTTCTAGGGTAAATCTCACCCTCAGAGATATCCCAATAAGCTTCTTTCCCAGACTAGACTCCTTCCTAGTCTGGGCCCAATCCTTTTCAGACCAACATTGTGGCTTATGGCCTGGGTCCAGCAATCACTCACACCCCCGTAGTTACAGTGCTTTGTTCCAGTTTCTTTCAGGTATCTCTTTGGGGTGGAAAGGCCATCTCTTGAGCCAGATGAAGACAAAATGTGATAGGGTGTTTTTATCTTTTATCATTTTCCTGTATGAGTTCATGGGAGAGCACAGTGATTGTTTGGTTTCACCCACATAGTTGTTATTGCAGCATTTAGTGCACTAGGTGAGGTACTTTGAGGTGCTGAGATGGAGCAGTAACTAGGGATTTTGGCACCCGAGGCAACGGGGTGGTTCTATGTTTTTTGCCACCCTAAGCACGGTAATCAGGCAGCGTTCAGCAGTGTTTCTGCGGGTGATCTGCTGGTCCCGTGCCTTCGGCGTACCTGCCGCCGAATTGCCACCGAAGCTGCGGGACCGGCGGACCTCCCACAAGCATTCTGCTGGACGCTGCCTGACTGCCTGCCCCACAGCGACCCTTCTGCGCCCTCACAGGACCCTTCTGCGCCCCTCAGGTATGCGCGCCCGAGGCGAGTGCCTTACCGCCTCGCCCTTGTTACGGCTCTGTGCTGAGAGCCTAATCAGGAAATGCTCTGAGACTCCTTCTCATTGCCTCTCAGGATCAGGCCCTAATCCTGAATAACTAAGGGTACATCTATACTACCCGCCTGATTCATCGGGTAGCAATCGATCTTCTGGGATCGATTTATTGCATCTCGTATAGACGCGATAAATTGATCCCGGAAGTGCTCCCTGTCGACACCGGAACTCCAGCTCCTCGCGAGGAGTAAGCGGAGTCAACGGGGGAGCCTGCCTGCCGCGTCCGGACCCGCGGTAAGTACCTTTTAGTTCGAACTAAGATATTTCGACTTCAGCTACGTTATTCACGTAGCTGAAGTTGCATATCTTAGTTCGACACCCCCCCCTAGTGTGGACCAGCCCTAAGAGGGGTTAAGCACTGGGAGCATTGAACTACAGTTGCAGGTGAGGAATTGTTCAGGACAGGCCCACAGTTAAAGATATGAAACCGAGGAAAGGAAAGTTTTGGACTGAATACGAGGAAACATTTGCTGAGATAAGATCCATTATTCTTCAGAAATGTAAATGGCGGGAGCTTCGTCCCATGTGTCACTTTAAACCTAAAACCCCCCCCCATTGATCAGCACTAACCTGACAGCTAATATAGATGTAATGCTCTATGTAATATAGTTAATTAGAAATAGAGCATTTTATAGGAATTTCATGAGTATCAGCTAGTTAAAAGAAGAGTGGATAGCTATCCTTTTTTAAAAACAAGTGTGATGGGGCAAGGCAGAGGGCTATAGGAAAGTGGTAAGGAACCAGTATGTTAGCCCCAGGCTAAACAAATCCCTGATACCTTATGGCAGTTGCTCCAGGTTAATCAAGACATCTGGGGCCAATTAAGAACTTTCCAGAAGACAGGGAGGTTAATTGAGACACCTGCAGCCAATCAGGGGCTGGCTGAAACTAGTTAAAAGCTTCCCAGTGAGTCAGTGAGGGGCGCATGTCAGGAGCTGTGGAAGGAGGTTGCGTGTGAGGAGCTGGGAGAAAGAGGCACTAGGAGCTGAGAGTAAGAGGGCGTACTGCTGGAAGATCCTGTGGTGAGGATAAAGAAGGTGTTGGGAGGACTCCATGGGGAAGTAGCCCAGGGAGTTGTAGCTGTCGTGCAGTTGTTCCAGGAGGCACTCTAAACAGCTGCAATCCACAGGGCCCTGGGCTGGAACCTGGAGTAGAGGGCGGGCCCGGGTTCCCCCCAAAACTCCCAACTCCTGATCAGACACAGGAGGAGTTAACCTGGACTGTGGATTCTACTAGAGGGGAAGATCTCTGAGGCAAGCAGAATCCGCCAATAAGCGCAGGACCCACTGAGGTAAGGAGGAACTTTGTCACACAAGTCATCATTAAAATCATAAACAGAAAGGAATTTATTATGTACTAACAAACCTTCACATTTGTGCATTTTTCAAAATGTCAATTCAAAATGTATCTGAGACTTTACACCAATCCCTCAACTTGATGTGTGCGGGCCAATCGCTGTGCCTGTATGGAGTTCCATTGATTTCAGCAGTACTCCATGCAGGCTCAGCAGTACATGCTTAGTTCAAAGGCTGTTCTCTTTCGAGAGAGATTGCGTGGTGGTGTTTAATCATTAGAGCTCAGTGATAGCACTTTTTTTGCATAAGGGTAGAGAATATATATGAAAGCTATTCCACAACAGTCTAAAAAATTACTTATTTCCTTCTTTCTTAATACTTTTTAAGGAGTCTGTTTATTTGTCAATTTACCCCCACTCTTTTATTACTTTCTCTCCATGCAACAAGTTTTCCCGATTCCTCGAAGTAAAGAATACCGACTCTACACACTAAAGTTGCCTGCTGTCACTTTTTATTCAGACTTAATGAAAATACAGTATAAGTTATGTAGGGCTCAGAAAGTGCAGAGTTGGCCCTAAAGTCTAAAAATACTAAACATTTCATCGAGCTTATTTTTAGGAGGCAATAACAAAAGAGTCTTGGTGATCTTAAATGCTGAATTGTGCTAGAGGCAAAGACATTATAAAACTCCCTCGCCCTTTCTTTTTCTTTCCTCATCGAATGTTTTCTAGAAGGTAATGAAAGAATAGAACTCTATTCAGCCTGCTTTTTATGAACAGGTTTATTAGCAGGCTGATGAGTAGTCATAAAAAACTGGAAGGAACATAAAAGTATTTACTTTGCAAATTTGGCCAGAAAAGTTTCTGAATAGATTAAGGCTTAAAGCAGCTGTGGCAGTCCAACAAAATACATGTCAGCAACCAATCATACTGGGGACAAGGTATTGGAAAATGATGAGCACTGTCTGATCACAGCTTACTCCTAGTGCTCAAATGAGATGGGTGCGTAGAGTGGGGTAAGCCCAACCCATATTTCAGAGCTGTAACTAGGCCTTTTAGTGCTGCCTACTGGGTTATTTAGTGCTGCCTACTGGGTTATTACTGGGTTATGTAGGGATATTAAAGAAGGTACTGGCAGTGATTGCCCAAGTGAAAGTAACTCCCCATAATTTGTCCCCCACAATTTAAACCTCATAGCATTACCAAGTAAAAAGATCTCTTGGGTCTCCTGTTAAAACTTATAAGCTACTGTCTGTGTAAACCATTGATTGTATCTGTTCTCAGAAAGATACTGTATTGCTATGAGAAACTTGCAAACAAGTTATTTGACTTTGTTCTTTATGCATGCTTTGTACATAGAAACAGCATAGAAAGACCCCCACCCTCAAAGGGCAGGGAGTCTCAAATAAATTAGTACACACCCCGAAAGTGGTGGAGACAGTATGTCTGCTGATGAATGTTTGGTGTACATGAATGAATGAGCAGGGAGGTGCCAGCCTAGGAATTCAGTGACCATCGGCTGAAGGCGGCATCAAAGTGGGAACGACCAGACAACCCCCGGAGGTAAACTGGGACCCACCCGATCATCTCAAAGGATGGGAAAAACAAGATAACATCTGACAGCATGGAGCCACCAGGAATGCCATCTGCTGATTGATTCAGCAACAGCATGATGAAGCAATTTCCATAGACTAACATAGGAAATAATTCCTATAAGAATGGCTTCTACACACTGAGGACTTTGAGTCTGGTTCTGCAACCACCCTCCAGGAGCATCAGATGAATCTGACAAGGACTCGGCTCCACCCTCATGCCCAGGTTACCTGGCCAGTAACTTGGCATGAGCAACGTCTAGGCTGGTAACTATAACATCTATATAGAACTTGAATGAATGATTGCATGATTGAATATATATATATATATATGTGTGTGTATAAGGAATAAATAGTGATAGTAATACGTAGTCAAACAACGTTGTTTACTTTTATCTTTGCTTTAATATTATGTTCACAATAAATGTGGCTTTGTTGCCTTATTCTTCTTAAAAAGATCCTGCTGGTTTTTATTTTATTGGTATAACATTTTCATCATTTTTCTGCACCGTTTTTCCACCCCCTGTGGCTTTGCACGCTAGGTGGCTGTACCTCTTCTCCCACCCTGGTTATGGTCCTGCCACTGTTGCTAAAAAAGGAGGTAAATACCGGGTGGATGGGGTGCATGGTAAATCAAAATCTGAAGTGTTTTTGTTGAGTTTTATCTTCCCTTCCAAAGAACAAGTGAAACAGCAAAGTGCTATGTATAGTAAGAGATTTTTAATTATATTCATTTGTATGATTTCTCCAATCAAATAATTGGCCAGGAACTCACGTTTTCCAAGTGATGTGCATGGGAGTTTGGGTCAGAAGTCTTCATTGGCCATAAAGTTAAAGATTTAGAGGAAAGAAGCAGGAATTGCATGAAAAAACCCCTAGTTTTATCAATAGAAAAAATTCTGTAGGCGCTTCCCAGTGGATACACTCATAAAAAGTCATGGGCATTTAAACTCCTCCTTGAAGTAGGCCCATAACAATGACTTGACACAACTAGTCTGAGTGAAAAAGTCAGTTTATAATCCATGTAAAATATTACCAGAGTGAGTCAGCATAAAAATGTTTAGGATGGAGTACTGTGATCTCAAAGTATCTGATTAAGTCAATTAAAGATTTTGTCCCAGATTTTCATAAATTCATGTATCCAGAAATAACTAGGGTACACAACCCCCACACTGTTACAAGATTCAGGGCTTTAATTTTTAAGGCTAACAAAAGAACTGGGAAGATTATAAGGAGAAAAATAATATAAACTTAAAAGTACGTGCAGTAATTGATAGTGTTCTAATACTGAGCCAATAAGGAAATAAATCTATCTATCTATCTATCTATCTATCTATCTATCTATCTATCTATCTATCTATCTCTATAAACACAAATAAATGTATATCTAAGTTTCAGATGGATATGGTGCTGGTACATTGTTTAAATATGGAGTTTTCCTATGTAGTTTATTTTAACTAGAACTTTTTCATTTTTTTTAGATGACATTCTGTCACAAAATATGACCTTCCCTCTAACTTTCCAGCACTGCAAAGTGAAATTACAGTTTGTCTCCAATCATATAACAGGTATTAATACTTCTGTAGGATTGAAGTGTGCATGTGGTGGATGGGGAGGGAAGAAACAACAACTTAAAAACTCAGTAAATGGATTAGAAAAAGCTTTGAAATGTTTGATTTTTAAAATATACCCGAAGGATCCCAGAGACAATATTTGTTTATATCAGTCATTTAGTAACAATGGATCAAGGTCATTCCTTGTGTAACTTATTTGAAGAACTGCTAAAGGGGAATTGGGTGGCTTAAGGGGCTGTGAATAGGCTATTGACCTTTTCTTGTTCAAATTATAAGGCTTGTCTAGACAGGGACACTCAGGAAAATGATTTTGATTAACTAAAGGTGTAAATTTAAAGTGGATTCATTAAACTGAATTAAACCCTGTGTGTACATTCTTATTTAGAATTAAAGTGGATTAAAGTATGTTTACACTGAAAAAAAATACCCCTGCAACAGAGACTGAGAGCCTGGGTCTACAGGCTCCGGCTCATGGTACAATGCTAAAAATAGCCATGTAGATGTTCTGGCTTGGGCTGGAGCTTGGGCTCCGAAACCCTACCCCCACACACCCCAAGCTTCAGAGCAGGTTCCAGTCTGAGCCAGAACATTTACAGTAGAGAGAGCCTGAGTCTGCTGACTTTTTTGCAGTGTAAATGGCCCCAACAACTAAGGAGACATAAAGGTGGCTTAAAAGCCACCTTTGCCTCAGTGCAGGTGAAGGTTGTACCCTCTCTCTTTTTCCTGTGAAACTTCTGTTTCCTAAACACAAACACAATCTGCCTGTTAAATTTAAAATGAAACACCTGTGTTGCCAACAGATTTAGCTGTACAGTGGTAAATGTTTGCCTCCAGCTAGATTTCAGGTTGGGTTATGTTTCTTGAAGACATTGTTTCCTTCCAAATCAATAGGAATAGTAATGATAAGTCACATTAAAATGCTATAATGATGCCTCATTACCAGCTAACATCACCATTAGTACAGTGTTATTATACAGTAGGTATACATGGTTCTGCTCATCTGTCTGCCAAACCTGACACATAGCAATTAAAAGTGATATTGCATAGAACAATTTGAGAGAGGATTGGATAATAGGGGCAAAGAAAAGTCACAGAACAAATATAAGGGATAACTTTTCCTCTTACCACTTTCCTTTTATATCTTCTCTACTTTTGTATGTTCATTTTGTTTTTTTTTCTGTTTTAGACTCCACCAGGACGCTACCTATAGATGTGTAGACCTGGTTGAATTATAGCCCTCAAATTAATTTGATGAAATTTATTTTAAAATGTCATTAAAATTATTCAGTGAATACTTGTTTCCACCCAGATTCAATAGAGTTGGTCAAATAATTTACAAATATGTATGAGAAATAGTTTTTCTTCAAGTTAAAAGAAAGGATTATTTTTTTTTGGAAAATGAAATATTCAGTGAATAACTTTTTTTACTCAGCTAGAGAACAAGACAATATCTGACTTGTCACCATGCAGTCGAGATTCACGCAGTTAACAATCAACAGTGTTTTGATTACCAAATATTTATGATATGCATGGATACCTAGGTGAGAAGCAGAATTATATGTTTTAAAATAAGGAGTTTGTATCTCATAGGTAAGAGAATTATTCTCTAAAATATTTCTATCTTCGTGATTTCCCTCCTTAACTTGGGTGCCCTATTTCCACCTACTGAATCTAATTTTTTTCTGCATCATCACGTGTTCCTTGGGCCATGAAAGAGGCTTCATCATCCCTGTCTATACTGGGCCACTTTTCGCATGTTCATTGTTAAATCACATAAGTGTTTCCTCTATATGTATCATACGATGAAGTGATTATTTTGGTCGCCCCCTCTTATGTATTCCTCCAGTTGCCCAATGGCATACTTGCCATGACAGATGGTCTGGCTTCATTTTCAATACCTGTTCCCGATATTTCCATCTTCTTTTCTGGATAACTTTGGAAATAATTGATTTTTGAGCTCTCTGATGAATCTTGGCATTTGTTATAATTTCATTCCAGTTGATACCAAGTATTTTCCTGAGGCATTTGGTCCCATAGGCATTCAGATGACTATACCTTTGGTGGATTTCCAGCTTTCATATCCATATGTGAGTCTGGAAATAACACTTGAGTTGAAGATTTATAGTTTGGTCTTTAAGTTGTAGATTTGCAGCGATCAAATCTTGTTTAAGCTGGTGAATACATCTGCCACCATAATCTTAGCCTTTTTCTTGACCCTCAACTTTTCTTCTAACTTCATGGTCCACATCCCCAGCTAGTCAGGAGATCTATGTCAGTTTATACCAGCTGAGGATCTGGGTCATATATCTTCTACGTTTGCAGTTGTGCATTTCCACACCTCAACAGCATTTCCCTTGTTCATAATGTTCCTCTATATTCTCTCACTTTGATTATTGCAACTCCATGGACTATGGACTCTTCAAGTCTCAGCTCTTTCAGCACTGGAGACAGAAGTGGGAATGGTCAGACATTGGCTTTACCTGAAGAAGACAGAAAAGGGTAAGGAGGGAACTTATTGTGTTGAGGGTATCTAGAGATCCTATAGTGAAGAATGTGTCCTGGCCTTGGCCCAGTTCAAATTTTCTTTCTAAGTCTCCTTGTTATCACTCAAATGTTAAAAAGATGCGATATCTACCTAAAGACAGTGAGATACTGTAGAAAATAATCTTTTTAGGTGATAAAAACCAGTGTGTCAAGTACAAAGATGATACAAGTTAAGCAATAGCATAGTTACTGCAAAATAACCCACATCATTTAAATGTAAAATACAACACAATTTCTGAAAATAACTAAATTTGCAATGTCTTGGTATGAAGTGTGATTGTTAAATGTATTTAGAACACGTTTAAAATATTTTAGTAAATATATTGAAGTATTATGCAAATGAAAACACTTTATTACAGTGGTGCTTTTTCACATGCTATTAAATTACTGTAATCAGGGTTTCCATTACAATTGTTTCCATTACTATTTTCAGTCTATAATTCATCAGTACAAATTCACTTTGTGTAAAATTTGGCATACAAATACTAATCCTCAGTGAATATTTTTTTCTCAGTGGTTGCTTCTATTGAGTTATAGAATTCTCAAAGTTAGCAATTTCACATATTTATATACACTTTCACAAAATGTATTTTGCAAAATGAACTTTTGTTTACCACATTTAGCTCCTGCATGCACCTCATCTTTAACCTGTGATATGTTTGTTGATTGTCCTTGAAGCATTTTTATTATCCACTGTATGTTGTATGTGTTAAAATACCACCATGGTCAGATCCTCAGCTGGTGTAGGCTAATGTCTTCATTGGAGCTACACCAACTTATATTAGGTAAAGATCTGGCTTTATGTATTTTGCAATGGAGTCTGAGGTGCTTTGTGAAAAATCTTATACAAAAAAGGTGTTGCAATCATAACTAATGTGACAATAAGGAAAGTGAGAAGTTTTGTTTTTTAATTAATTTATCTACTAATGTTTTTCACTTCTAAGATATCCATCCCATTAAATGTCTAGGCACCATTGTGGGGGCAGACCCATTTCTTGGTACCTTTTGGGTTGGGACCCCCACGGTTACACACCTTGACATTTCAGATGTAAACAGCTGAAAACGTGAAATTGGCCAATTTTAAAACCTTCTGACTGTGAAATTGATCAAAATGGATCGTGAATTTGGTAGGGCCCTACTTATATGTTGTCGACACTGGTATGTAGAGTAGATGTTGCCTTAGTGGCGTTTAGTGGTTAGAACAGAGGCTTTATTTTAACTCTTGCCTGGGTTTGAGAACCTTAGATTTCTAACCTCTGTTCTAATACACTAATCCTATCCATACAGTAGTCCCTGTAGTACTCCTTCTACAGTAATCCCTGGAATTCAACATGCCAAGGTTTCCTTACAGATTGTTGAAAGGTCTATGGAGAACAATTATTCCTCCAAGCTGACGGTCAGATTTTAAAGGCACAGTTTGTTGTTATCAGGAGTCAGCAACCCCTAAATCATTAAAGTGACAAGTGCAACCATGTTTCCATTAAAAACTTGACATTTATCTGTCTCCCTTCCACTCTAACTTTTTTTTTTGAGTTCATAGTGTCATGTGAGGCTGGAGGGAGAGGGGGAGAAGGTGGGTGGGGTTGTTTTTAAGCCTTTTGATGTGAATTGCCCATCTAGATTTTGAGATCAGGTTTGTCGTGAAGAGTGCTAGTACTTTTGCCACTTCCAAAGAATCACATTGTGAATTTGAAGGTTATTTTAGCAGAATCTATCAGTTTGCTCATCAGTAGTGTTCTTGATTTCATATGGAAAGAATCTTCTAAAGCAAATGGAAATACATGGTATTAGTAATAGTGCTAATAGGGAAATGAGGTCTTTCCTTTATCTTATGGGTGTGTCCTCACTATAAATAAAGGTGTGTTCTTAAGATGTATTAGCTAACATTAGGTAAAATCCTAGTAAAAAGAAGCCAGTTTGTTGTTTTCACATCTGTTAACAGATTGAGCTAAAGACTAAGTTGACCAGACAGCAAGTGTGAAAAATCGGGACAGGGCGTTGGGGGGTAATAGGAGCCTATATAAAAAATAGACCCTAAAATTGGACATCTGGTCACCCTACTAAAGACTGAGGGAGTTTGGGGCTTACCTTGACCTGCTAACTCATGGTGAAAGTACAACTGCCTTGTCTTCACTACAATTGTACCTTATATTAGTGAACAGGAGTTAAGAACACATCTTTTTTCATAGTGAAGACAAAGCCATAATGTATAGATGTGTTGAGTTAGGTTGGTGTGTCACAATAAAAATTGCCCCCCCCCCCCCATAGGGTCACCTGGGTAAGCACCAGCATTGTATATTGCTAACACTTTTATATGTATTGGAAAGTATTTTGGGAAGGGTTAAAGGGGTGGAGTGGAAGATTTCTTTTCAGGTTGTGAGAGGCCGAAGAGGGAGGAAGGGAGAATGAAACACATTAACTTGACGATCCAGCAAGGCCTGAAGATAAGAAACTAACTGCAGCCCAAGGCCAGCTCACAGAAACATGCTCTTTGCATGCCAGACAGCCAGAAGCCTGTGTCTCAACCCCAGCCGGCCATGAGAAATGAGAACTGAGCCAAACAGAACTGAAGGGATTGCAAAACTAGTAAGATTGTGAAGGTCGACAAGTTGGAAATCAACAGGCTTGTGACCCTGAAACCGGTGTGTTTTGGGGAAGTTTAGGGAGTTGCGGAAGGCCGGTTCGGACTGGTACAGAGAGCATGGGGGACGGGGGGCCCCTGGCCGAAATGACCCCAGAAGAACCCAGCGCTTAAAACCCTCCTGAGAGCTGAAGCAAGTCGGAGATTTACAGCGCACCCTAGATGACGTGCACAGGGCAGAACTCTCGTCTACCCTTCCCCCTCTTCTTCTTCTTACGTTACACCCAGGGTTGACTAGCCTTGGGTTGTGCGTGTGTAAGTATGAAAGTGGGTTAGGCCTTGGGCACTAACGCTTTCTTCCTCCCTCTGAGTGACGTGGGGCGCTCCCAGCACTCACCACTGTTATTTGGTTAATAAAGCTTTAAACTTAGTCACTTGATGTGCTCCTTCATCTCCTTCCCTAAAGGTCCTGTGGCCTCAGACTGTTCACCGGAAGTCCCAGGAAGATTGATAACAGAAATCTGTCACAGGTGCTCTCAGGTATATATTGCCCAACATCTTCTAAAAATGTAATTTCTGCGCAGGAAAATCCCTTGAGTTCATACAAAACAGAGACTGGACCCTAACAGGGCATTAGCTTGGTTAGATGGTTCTGCCTATATACTGCTGCAATGACCTCTCTCTCAGATGACACTAGGGACTGAACTGGGGACCTCCAGAACTGAAAGCATCAGTCCCTACAGCTTGAGATAAAACACAGGGTTCTGTAATGAGGAGTTTTAACAGACTCATTCTCAGTGGATAAGGCACAGCAGAAGACACAGCCCACAGTAATACATGGTTTACACTGTCACTTATTGACATGTGGCTACCATAATGTAGCTTACCATTACTGTTAACCAATGGTTCCTAAATTTGTTGCAAAGCAGGACCCACATAGGAGTTACTGCAAATTGCTACACTCACCACAAAACAAAATTGCCACCCAATATTTTTTTATAAAAAAACCATGAAAATATTTATAGGCCACATACAGTGATTCTAAGTGGGGCACCATAATCAGGAAATAAATGTTTTTGAAACCATACTCTTGTCTTAATTCCTATCTTTTTTTTCTGGGCCCATCACTCACCCTATTTTTATATATATGTATCATCTGCATCCCTTTTTTAGCTCTTCTGTGTGCTGTATTTCCATTCTTTTTCTTTTCCATGCTTGTTTTTTAGATTCAGAAGATAGTTGTAATAGCTCCTACGGTGAAGTGATTTACCTGCACCAACTGCATTAAGCAAAACTGAGAAGGGTGCACCTAGTCGATGGGCTTTTACTCTTATTTATACTATAGTTTTCCTTCTGCCAGAGCAGTGTGAAGGGGCCTTCATATAAATGAGAATCAGGTCCAAAAAGTTGTTTTGAAACTAAATTCTAAAATGCTTCAGGAGATTATAGTCAGTTCTCCCTTACTGATTTTCATTTTTCACACATGCTTCCCTTGTTCTTGTGTCGATTGTAACTCTTAAGGTTATTTTTGATTATAGGTTGTGTTTTGCACCCTATTGCAAACGTTTCCTTTATGGTTTTAGGAACATTGTAAGACTGAGTCCAGCCATGTCCCAGTCAGGCACTGACATTTTAATGCATTTTTAATAGCACCCAGGCTTAGCCAGTGCAACTTGTTATATATTAGTCCAGAAGGATACTTGCAGCAACTTTTTATTTATTTATTTACAGCTCAGCAGTTATATTGCTAATCTATTTAAGACCTAATCCTGACAAGACTTGGACACATGAATAAGTTTGGTTATTTGTAGGTATTCTTGTTATTTTCAGTGGCAATGCTCAGGGTGTATAAAGCTACTCCTATGCATGAGTGTTTGCAGACTGAATTTACCTAGTTTAAAAGATAGTTGAATGACTCTTATGACTGTTGTACCTGAGCACCACACAATCATCAAAGGATTTTTATCCTGACAGCACCCCTATGAGATTTAATTATCCCCATTATTTAGATGGGGAATTGAGGCACAGTGTGGATTAAGTGACTTGACCAAGGCCACAAAAGAAGTCTGTGGCATACTCAGGAACAAAGCCCAGCTCTCCTGAATTCTAGCATGATGACAACCTTTACCCTTTCACACCAGCATTGTCATTGTGCTCTCATTTAGCACACAAGCTCTCATCCCAGGAGAAAGTTCAGTTTCCAATATTATTTGTGACTTGAGTTTAATATTTCATGAGGTTTTTCTGCTCTAGCACAAGTGAGAGTGAACACTATTTATGGGTGCAAATAAGGTTTAACACTCTGTATGGGCCTCCACGCTGATGATTAGCTTGTTTATAGCCCCTGGATGCACTCAGGGGCGTACAGGGTAAAAAAGGAGCAGGACATGGAGTGAGACTTGGGTTTAATCACAATTTGCGTTATTATAATGAGATGCTTCCCCATGTGTTTCTTATCTTAGAACTTACTTAGGAAGGCCCGGTGGCCACATGGTGATAGCTTAATTAATAAAGGAGTGGACATTCTTTTCCTTGTCCTGCTCATTGCCTCTTACCTGTACAGGACAGGATTAGAAGTCTTTTGTCAATGGTCCAGGTGTCAGAAGAGCTATTAATGTCACTTTCTTTGCTCAAATCGTCTTCTGTAGCATGAACCTCTTAATATTATTGTGTGCAGTTCATCCTGTGTGAATGAAGATTATATTTTTCCTGTTATGCAGCTTGATTGAGGGGAAAAATGAGGATTTTGTGACAAAGATGAATAACTTAAAGTCTTTCCTACCCACTCAGCTGATTTCTGTTAGGTGTTCAAAACTAATTTCTTCCCCAGCGGGTGATTTCCAGTTGGAAACATCCCTGTTGACCTCACTCTTCAGTTCCTGTTTAAATTGTTTGCATGCCTTTTTTTCCTAAATTCACAAGTCTAATTTCATCCCCAGAGGGTGTTCACAGTTTCTTCAAAGCCTTCATTTCTTATCTGCTGGCTGAGATATTCTTTGACAACGCTCACACTTTCTGTTTTGCAGGTCAACCCAGTCAGTCAAAGAAGAGGAGGTGGTTCTGGTTAGAGCTGCACTGAACTAGCTGATTTTAATTAGGGAAGCTTAGAAAAACACTCCATTTCAGGCTGCTGCTTTCATTTCAGATCGTTTATCCAATATCTAAATTGGAAGCAGCAGGTATCTGATCTGAAAATAAATTGTTTTTCCTTACATCTCAACCTTTGTGTTGTAGTATTGTTTCCTCTCTCTCAGTCTGATTTAAAGGGAATAGCAGCAGCAAATTCTGTTTTCAAATTGTAAAGGGCAGTCTCTACGTTTCACAGAGGGCTTTCAAGCATTTTTTGGGTCATTGTGTCCTAAAATGTGCATAGGATCAAACTGCTTATTAATTACTTTGAAACTCATTTTCATAATAATGCCACCAGCATTACAGCTACAGCATGAAATCCTGGCCTAATTGAAGTCAAAGCCAAACTCTTATTGACAAGAGTGGTGGCAGGATCTTATCTACAATACTTTGTGCCTATATTCTATTACTGGCTATTTCCTTTTATAAAATTTTAATAACAACCTATGGAACCAGTCTAGTGGCCTAGTGATAATGCTTTCTGTTACTAAGAGAGAGCTCTGGGATACTGGGATCAAGTCTCTACTAATGTACATTTGGGGATTTTAAGCATACCTCCGAGGTGATGCATTCAGATGGCAGTGGTAGTGGTTTAAGTTAAACAGCTGCTTTATCCTAAATAGCATTTATAACACTTAGGTGAATGTGTTTAAACATTTTGCTCTGAACAGAAGCCAATGCACACACAAACATTTATGCAGAAAGAAGCCTAAAGACTACAACCTTATTGAAGTGAACATAAGGTAACACTTAAAGGCAATACAGAAAGTGCCCTTTAAAAGTTAATTTGAGTTAAGGAGATATTCTAGATTTCAGAGATATTCCTATACTTAATGTGGGGAACACAGCTTGAACCAGTAGTATCTCTAGAATCTGAACAAACATTTTAAGTAGGTAGTGGCAGCAGGTAAAAGGAGCTAAGGGAAAAAATTCATAGGGAGGAGTTTTAGACCAAGCTGGATGAGCAAGCATCTCAGAGAGGTGATTAAGAAAAAGCAGAAAGCATACAAGGAGTGGAAGATGGGAGGGATCAGCAAAGAAAGCTACCTTATTGAGGTCAGAGTATGTAGGGATAAAGTGAGAAAGGCTAAAAGTCATGTAGAATTGGACCTTGCAAAGGGAATTAAAACCAATAGTAAAAGGTTTTATAGCCATATAAATAGGAAGAAAACAAAGAAAGAAGTGGGACCACTAAACACTGAGGATGGAGTGGAGGTTAAGGATAGTCTAGGCATGGCCCAATATTTAATCAATACATTTTGCTTCAGTCTTTAATGAGACTAATGAGGAGCTTAGAGATAATGGCAGCAGGACAAATGGGAATAAGGATATGGAGGTAGATATTACCATAGGCTCCGACTTTCAAGCCGGGGGTGGGAGTGGGAAATCAGCAGAGCACCCACCGGGCCTGGCAGCTTCCCGTCAGCCCCCGGACCCCAGCTCACCTCTCGGAGGCTGAGCCAGACGCAAAGTGGCAGCCCGCTATTTTTCCTGGCTCCCTCCAGCTGGTCAGGGGAGGGAAGGGTATGGGGAAGAGGCGGAGGCGGAGACAGGCCCTGCTTCCCCATACCTCTCCCTCCCCCGACCAGCCAGAGAGGGAGCCAAGAAAAAAGGCGGGCTGCCGCTTTGTGTCTGGCTGAGTCTCCGAGTCCAAGAGGCAGAGAGGTGAACTGGGCATGTGGCGTGGGAGCTGGCGGGGAGCTGCCGGTGGGTGCTCATGCCCCCGGCCCCGCCCCCGCCTCTTCTCCCGGCCCCGGGAGCGCTGCCTCCCCCCCACCCCGGCTTGCAAGCCGGGGAGGGGGGAGGGAAGCAAGAGAGCACCCACTGGGCCCGGCAGCTCCCCGCCTCCTCCCCATACTCCTTCCCCGAGGCGCCGGCCCTGCGCTTTCCCCCACCCTCCCCATGTGCCACCGCCAATCAGCTGCTGGAGCCGGAGGAGCCTGGTTGAGCAGAGAAAAAGCCGCTCTGACTGCTGCGGTGCCTGGGGAAGCCGAGGAGGTGAGCTGGGCGAGGGGGCGGGGCTAGCGGGGAGCTGCCGGTGGGTGCTCAGCACCCACCAATTTTTCCCCATGGGTGCTCCATCCCCAGAGCACCCACGGAGTCGGCGCCTATGGATATTACCATATCTGAGGTAGAAGCCAAACTCGAACAGATTAATGGGAGTAAATCAGGGGGCCCAGATAATTTTCATCCAAGAATATTAAAGGAACTGGCACATGAAATTGCAAGTCCATAAGCAAAATTTTTTAATGAATCTCTAAACTCAGAGGCAAACTCCATTTGCTTGGAGAATTGCTAATATAGTTCCTATTTTTAAGAAAGGGAAAAAAGGTGACCTGGGTAACTACAGGCCTGTTAGTTTCACATCTGCAGTATGTAAGGTCTTGGTAAAATTTTTGAAGGAGAAAGTAGTTAAGGACATTGAAGTCAATGGCAATTGGGACAAATTACAACATGGTTTTACAAAAGGTAGATCATGCCAAACCAACCTGATCTCCTTCTTTGAGAAAGTAACAGATTTTTTAGATAAAAGAAATGCAGTGGATCTAATCTACCTCAATTTCATGTAAGGCATGAATAAGACATTTGATACAGTACCACATGGGGAATTATTGGTTAAATTGGAAAAGATGGGGATCAATATGAAAATTGAGAGGTGGATAAGGAACTGGTTAAAGGGGAGACTACAGCGGGTCATACTGAAAGGTGAACTGTCAGGCTGGAGGGAGGTTACTAGTGGAGTTCCTCAAGGATCAGTTTTGGGACCAATCTTATTTAATCTTTTTATTACTGACCTCGGCACCAAAAGTGGGAGTATGCTAATAAAGTTTGCAGATGACACAAAGTTGGGAGGTATTGCCAATTCAGAAAAGGATCGGGGATATCATACAGGAAGATCTGGATGACCTTGTAAACTGGAGTAATAGTAATAGGATGAAGTTTAATAGTGAGAAGTGTAAGGTTATGCATTTAGGGATTAATAACAAGAATTTTAGTTATAAGCTGGGGACGCATCAGTTGGAAGTAACAGAAGAGGAGAAGGACCTCGGAGTCCTGGTTGATCACAGGATGACTATGAGTCGCCAATGTGATATGGTCGTGAAAAAAGCTAATGCGGTCTTGGGATGCATTAGGCGAGGTATTTCTAGTAGAGATAAGGAGGTGTTAGTACTGTTATACAAGGCATTGTGGAGACCTCATTTGGAATACTGTGTGCAGTTCTGGTCTCCCGTGTTTAAGAAGGATGAATTCAAACTGGAACAGGTACAAAGAAGGGACACTAGGATGATCCAAGGAATGGAAAACCTGTCGTATGAAAGGAGACTCAAGGAGCTTGGTTTGTTTACCTTAACCAAAAGAAGGCTGAGGGGAGATCTGATTGCTCTCTTTAAATATATCAGAGGGATAAATACCAGCGAGGGAGAGGAATTATTTAAGCTCAGTACCAATGTGGACACAAGAACAAATGGATATAAACTGGCCATCAGGAAGTTTAGACTTGAAATTAGACGAAGGTTTCTAACCATCAGAGGAGTGAAGTTTTGGAACAGCCTTCCAAGGGAAGCAGTGGGGACAAAAGACCTATCTGGCTTCAAGATTAAGCTAGATGCATTTATGGAGGGGATGGTTTGATGGGATAACATGATCTTAGTCAAAGGTCAATTAATTGCCATCAGTGGTAAATAGGACCAGTGATGGGATGTTAGAATTTACTACAGAGAACTTTTTCCTGGGTGTCTGGCTGGTCAGTTTTGCCCATATGCTCAGGGTTCAGCTGATTTGCCATATTTGGGGTCGGGAAGGAATTTTCCTCCAGGTTAGATTGGCAGAGGCCCTGGAGGTTTTTGGCTTTCCTCTGCAGCATGGGGCATGGGTCACTTGCTGGAGGATTCTCTGTATCTTTAAGTCTTTAAACCATGATTTGAGGACTTCAATAGCTGAGACATAGGTGAGAGGATTATTGCAGGAGAGGGTGGGTGAGATTCTGTGGCCTGTATTGTGCAGGAGGTCAGACTAGATGATCATAATGGCCCCTTCTGACCTTAAAGTCTATGAGTCTATGAGAGGCAATCATAGCATCTTTCCATCATGCAACTTTTGGTAACCTTCTAGCACAAAGTTGATACTGACTTCAGTGAAACTAGGATGGTTTACACCAGCTGAGGGTCTATCCTTAGAACTTTGTCCTTAAATGAGGACCAAGATAAAGACTGTTTTCCCTCGATAGAACAAGTGTGGGTGGCCTCTGTCAGCAATTATTCTTATTACTGATACCAGATATCATGAAATATTCTTGGGGGCTGGAAACAGTGCTTCCCTGGCATTTGTTGTTCCTGCTGGAAATGCTCAGAAATTTCCATTCCTGCACTTTGCCTCCAGAGGGGTGGGAGGTTCTAGTAGTATAGAGCTAAGACCCTGCAGGAACTAATGGGTAACAGTCTGCTATAGGCAGATGATTCTAGCAGCAAAGAAGGTATGGTTGCTTGCTTAGGGGAAGCCGTTTCTTCCACTCTGAAATAACTGGCATAATTAGCAGCCTTTCTTGTCTCTTTATTGAAGAAATAATGTCACATAAGGTGTTTTATCACGTGATTTTTTTAATTCAGAAGACATATAAGGATTAGACTGGAGTTTAAAAAACTGTGGTGTGGTGGGTTACCAGAGGAATAACTATGATGTTAGCAATTTATGCTTTCTTTTTTTTTTCATTGTACATTAGGACATCTGCTGTATATGACAAATTTTTGCATTTGTGCTTTTGTGGCAGGCGATTGCTAAAGAGTTGCTGGTGACACTTTAAAATAAGTGCCCAATCGTTATGAATTCATTTGGTATCCATTATAATAATGTTAATCATGATACCCTTATGTGGTGTTATTGTTGATGTAATTTCTGTTAAAAATCCTCCATTTCTTGTCTCAGTTTAGTCAAGTATATCTGTCCTAGTGTATCTGGATTTGGCAGCATTCCAATCTCTTTGATGAATTTAGTAGAAAAAGATTTTGTAAGTAGGTACTCGTTTTTAGGGATGAACAAAGCTGCCTTTCATCCAGTTTAATTTAGATTTCTCTTCTTTGGTTGAGGTTTGGCAGTTTGGTTTTGTGTAATGTCCCTTCTGTCTTCTACTTATGTTTAAATGTAATTAGGTTCAGGCTTATTAGGCTCAGAAAGGAGATCGTCACATTTAACATAAACGCATAACATTTCAGCTCTATGCCGCTTTAGTGGAAAAGCCAGAAAGCTTTTCTCAGTAATGGAAAAGCAAAATTTGCATTTTATAATCTACGTTTGCCAGCCCTGCAACTCTATTCCAAGCACACAGAAAACAGAGAGGCTCAATCCCAAAGAATATTTTAAGACATACATGTAAGGGCTTTGCAACACCTGGAAGAGCATTATTTCAGCATGTTCCTCTCCTCTTGTGAAACTTCCAAGTAGACTAGTGGGGTACCTGCCCTCTTCTATACTGTTTTACACTATGAGGGCTCTGTGTACTGAGGTATTTTGTTTACAAAATTACACACTAATACACAGCCTATATTGTTTGCTGATCATTAAGGCTATGATTTTGTCATGGAGGTCGACTTTCAAAGACCTCCATGACTTCAGCACTGGTGTCTGGGAGCTGCAGAGTCCCGCCGCATCCCGCAGCGGCAGGGAGCTGTGAGGTACCCCCGGTGCCTGAGGCAGCAGGCCCCCAAGCTCCGAGCTGCCATGGACAGCGAAGTTACCCCACAGCTCTCAGCCACCACAGGCACAGAGGGTATCCCACAGCTCCCAGCTGCTGTGGGGAACAGGGGGACCCCCTCAGCTCCCCAGCCTCCACAGCAGGACAGCGAGACCCCGGCAGCTCCCCACCAAAGCGGGGGGGGGCAGAGGGACCCAGGTGGCTCCCAGCCTCCACAGGAGGACAAGGGAATCCCCAAAGCTCCTGACCACTTCAGGGGGCAGGGGGAACCTGGAGCTCTGAGCC
The DNA here is from genome assembly GCA_037349315.1 of Chelydra serpentina. Lineage (NCBI taxonomy): Eukaryota > Metazoa > Chordata > Testudines > Chelydridae > Chelydra > Chelydra serpentina. Next base: position 57,292,362 of record JBAIAC010000010.1, read on the forward strand.
CCCACAGGTGGTAGGGGCCCTGGAGCTCCCAGCCACCCTGCAGCTGCCCAGCCCCTCCTCATTTTATCATGGATATTTTTAATAAAAGTCAGGGATGGGTCATGGGCTTCTCTGAATTTTTCTTTATTGCCTGTGATCTGTCCATGACTTACTAAAAATATCCATGACAAAATCTTAGCCTTATTGATCATATAGTGTTCATAGATTCCAAAGCCGAAGGGTCCATTGTGGTCATTTAGTCTGACCTCCTGTATGACACAGGTCATAGAACTTCCCCAAGATAATTCCTAGAGCACATCTTTTGGAAAAAAACATCCAGTCTTGATTTAAAACTTGCCAGTGATGGAAAATCCACTGTGACCATTGGTAAATTGCTCCATTGGTTATTATTATGGCTTTATTTCCAATCTGAATTTGTCTAGCTTCAATTTCCAGCCATCATGTTGTACCTTTCTCTACTAGATTGAAGAGCCCATTTTCAAGTATGTGTTCCCTATGTAGGTACTTATAGACTGTAATCCGGTCACCCCTTAACCTTCTTTGTTATGGTAAATAAGATTGAGCTCCTTGAGTCTGAGTATGAGGAAGGTTTTCTAATCATTCTTGTGGCTCTTCTCTGAACCCTCTCCGATTTATTAGCATCCTTCTTGACTTGTGAGCACCAGAACTGGACACAGTATTCCAGCAGCACTCACAGTAGTGCCAAATAGAGAGGTAAAATAATCTCTTGACTCGTACTCAAGATTCCCCTGTTTAAATGCATCCAAGGATTGCATTAGCCCTCTTGGCCACACCATCACATTGGGAACTCGTGTTCAGCTGATTATCCACCACAACCCTAAATCTTTTTCAGAGTCACTGCTTCCCAGGATAGAGTTCCCAGTCATGTAACTATGGCCTACATTCTTTGTTCCTAGGTATCAACATTTACATTTAACCATACTAAAACTCATATTGTTTGTTTGCATGCAGTTTACCAACCAATCCAGATTGATCTGTATCAGTGAGCTGTCTTCTTCATTATTTACCACTCCCCCAATTTTTGTGCCACCTGCACATTTTATCAGTGATGATTTTATTTCTCTTCCAGGTCATTGATAAAAATGTTAAATAATGTAGGGCCCAGAACGGATCCTTGTGGGACCCCAGTATAAACATGCTCACGTGATGATGATGATTCCCTCTTTAGAAACATATTTTGAGGCCTAAGCCGGTTTTTAATCCATTTAATGTGTGCCATGTTAATCTTATATCACTCTAGATTTTTCAAACAAAATGCTGTGTGGTACTAAGTCAAACACCTTACAAAAGACTAAGAATATTACATCAACACTATTACCTTTATCAACCAAATTTGTAATCTCATCTAAAAAGATATCAAGTTAATTTGGCAGGATCCATTTTCCCTAAACCCATGTTGATTGGCATTAATGATATTACCCTCCTTTAATTCTTTATTAATTGAGTTCATATCAGCTGCTCCATTATCTTGTCCATGATGATGTTAGACTGACAGGCTTATAATTAGCTAGATCATCCCATTTGCCCTTTTTAAAAGTTGGCACAACATTAGCTTTCTTCCAGTCTTCTGGAACTTCACCAGTGTTCTAAGACATATTGGAAATCAACATTAACGGTCCATCAAGCTTCTCAGCTAATTCCTTCAAATCTCTTGATTGCAAGTTATCTGGACCTGCTGATTTTAAAATATTTAACTTTAGTGGCTGTTGTTTAACATCCTCTTGAGATACTAGTAGTATGGAAAAAGTGTTATCATCATCATATGATATAACGATATCATATTTTTCCTAAATACAGACAAAAATATTTATTGAACACTTCTGTCTTTTCTGCATTATTGGTGGTTATTCTATTTCCATCTAATAATAGACTAATAACATTGTAAGGATTCCTTTTATTCCTAATTTACTTAAAAAACTCCTTCTTAGGGCTGGTCCACACTAACCCCCCGGTTCGAACTAAGATACGCAACTTCAGCTACGTGAATAACGTAGCTGAAGTCGAAGTATCTTAGTTCGAACTAAAAGGTACTTACCGCGGGTCCACACGCAGCAGGCAGGCTCCCCCGTCAACTATGCGTACTCCTCTCACGGAGCAGGAGTACCGGTGTCGACGGCGAGCACTTCTGGGATTGATTTATTGTGTCTAGACAAGATGCGATAAATCGATCCCAGAAGATCAATTGCTTCCTGCCGAACCAGGAAGTAAGTATAGACGTACCCTTAGTGTCTTTAATTCTGCTGCCCATAGATTTCTTCTTGTATCCATTTGTTTCCCTATCAATTTTCTACTAATTCCTAATTTCTGATTTATATTCATTACTATCAACTTTCCTTTTCTTCCATTCTCTCTCTTGCTCTCTCCAGCTATCTTCAATTTCCCTCTAAATCAGTTCAGTTTTTTAACCAAGACTTCTTTGTTGATTATGGCTTTTTGGGCATCTAGTGAAGTGTTCTTAAACAATTCTCAATATCACATTTTCTGATTAAATTCTTTATCCCAGATGATTTAGCTCACAGTCGTTTTATATTGTTTTGGACCTTATTCTGTTTGCACATTATAAATGTCATCAACTCACAATCATGTACCTAAGCTACCGTGCATGTTTAGTTCTGTGATCACTTCCTCTCTATCTGTCAAGATGAGTTCTAATATGGAATTCTGCCAGATTGGATGCAACACCTTCTGAGTTAGGAAATTCTCACCTATAATGTTTAGATATTCCAGCCAGATACAGACAGGTGAATTTGGAGAAAAAGAAAAGGACAAGCTGTAGAAATAGAACTTCGTATCTTGCACATTAAGGTTTGTGACAAGGCAGCTGTAACCATGGAAACATATAGTACAATTAGACTTGGCCATAGAACATAAGAACAAAAGAATGGCCATACTGGTCAGATCAATAGTCCATCTAGCTTGGTATCCTGCCTTCCAACAGTGGCCAATGACAGGTACTTCAGAGAGAATGAATAGAACAGGCCATCATCGAGTGTTGTCTATTCCCAGCTTCTGGCAAACAGTGGCTAGGGACACTTAGAGCATCTCTGACCATCCTGGCAATAGCCATTGATGGACTTATCCTCCATGAACTTATTTGAACTCCATTATAGTTTTATATTCTCATAGGGTGACCAGTTAGCAAGTGTGAAAAACCGGGACAGGGATGGGGGGTAATAAGCACTTATTGAAGACAAAGCCCCAAATATCGGGACTGTCCCTATAAAATCGGGACATCTGGTCACCCTACATTCACAACAGTCCCTGGCAATGAGTTCCACAGGTTCACTGTGCATTGTGTGAAGTACTTCCTTTTGTTTGTTTTAAACCTGCCTATTAACTTCATTGGTTGATCCCCAGTTCTTCTGTTATGTGAAGGAGTAAATAACATTTCCTTATTAACTTTGTCCACACCAGTCAAGATTTTATAGACTTTTATCATAACCCCATTTAGTCATCTCTTTAAGTCCCAGTCTTTTTAATCTCTCCCCACATGGAAGCTGTTCCATACACCTAATCATTTTTGTTGTCCTTCTCTGTACCTTTTCTAATTCTAATATATATTTTTTGAAATGGGGTGACTAGATCTACATGCAGTATTGAAGATGTGGGTGTACTACAGATTTATCTGGAGGCATTATGATATTTTATATCTTATTATCTATCCATTTCCTAATGGTTCCTAATATTCTGTTAGTTTTTTTGACAGTTGCTGCACATTGAGTGGATGTTTTCAAAGAATTATCCACAATGACCGCAAGATCTCTTTCTTTTGTGGTAACGATACTTTCTATTTATTGTTGGGTTTATGTTTTCCAATGCAAATTACTTTGCATTTATTAGCATTGAATTTCATCTGCCATTTTGTTGCCCCATCACCCAGTTTTGTGAGATCCCTTTGTAACACTGCAGTCTGCTTTGGACTTAAGTATCTTGAGTAATTTTGTATTGTCTGTAAATTTTGCCACTCCACTGTTTACCCCTTTTTCCAGATCATTTATGAATATGTTGAATAGTACTGGTCCCAGTGCAGATCCCTCAGTTCTACTTACCTCTCACCATTCTGAAAACTGACCATTTATTTCTGCCCTTTTCCTTTGTTTCCTTTTAGCCAGTTGCTAATCCATGAGAGGACCTTCCCTCTTATCCCATGACTGCCTACTTCAAGAGCCTTTGGTGAGGGACTTTCTGACAGTGTGAGTACACTATATGCACTGAATCACCCTGGTCACATGTTTCCACCCTTCAAAGAAATCTAATAGACTGCTGTGGTATGTGTGATGGGTTGGGGTCAGAGACCTGCTTGGTGCTACCACCTGGTGTGCCAAGGCTACTTCTGCCCCTGTTTCCAGGCCTTTTCCAGCTTGGGACTCCCGAATCCTGTCTGTTTTGAGCCAGATTCCACTGATCTGCTGCAAACACAGACCCAGGTCTGAACCAAGTCCACTCACAACTGTAAGGCTCCTGGAAGCGCTCTTGCCTTTGACACCCAGGTGTCCAACACCCAAGGAGGTTCAAACCCTTAATAAATCCGTTTTACCCTGTATAAAGCTTATACAGGGCAAACTCATAAATAGTTCGCCTTCTATTTCAAAGATAGAAAGATATGCACAGCTGTTTGCCCCCCCGCCCCCCGGGTACCAACTCGTACACCAGGAAACTTAATGAGTAAAAAGTGATTTTAATAAGTACAGAAAGTAGGATTTAGGTGATTCCAAGTGGTGACAGACAGAACAAATTGAATTACTAAGTAAAATAAAATAAACCACGCAAGTCTATGTCTAATCAAACTTCACACAGATATCAAAACCTCACCAGCACCAGCTTTACTTCATTCACAGGCTGTAAAGCTTCTAGCCTGGGTCCAGCAGTCGTTCACACCCCCTATTGTCTCTGTCCTTTGTTCAGTCTCTCTCAGGTATGTCCTTGGGGGGTGGAGAGCTTCTTTCTTTAGCCAGCTGAAGACAAAATGGAGGGGTTTCCTAGGGGTTTAAATAGATTTTCTCCTCTGGGTGGACACCCCTCCCTCTCCCTGTGTAGCATCCAGTTACCAAATGGAGTTGGGGTCACATGGACAAGTCACCTGTCCATGCACAACTCAGTTCCTTCTCAGACCAGCCACATTCCTGGCAAAGCTCAGATGTGGATTGGTGTCTGCAAGTTCTATTGTCTGTTAAGTGCTTCTTGATTGGGCACTTAACCTGCACATTCCTTTCTCAAGAAATACAACCAATATTCATAACTTCAACTACAACAATGATACATGCATATAAACGGGAGGAATAAATTCAGTAAGTCATAACTTTCACTGAGATATGTTACATGGCACATGTAGCATAAAACATAGTCCAGTTACATCATGTATACATTTATAAGCATCTCCCCATAAAGTTTTATGGGGTACACCGTCACAGTATGATTTCCCTTTATATCTTCACCAACAAATCATGTAATGTGTCCGATAATTCTGTTCTTTACTATAGTTTCAACCACTTTGCCCAGTACTGAAGTTAAGCTTATTGGACAGTAATTACCAGGATCACCTCTGGAGGCTTTTTAAAAAATTGGTGTCACATTAGGTATCCTCCAGTCATCTGGCACAGAAGCTGATTGAAAAGATAGGTTGCATACCACAGTTAGTAATTCTGAAATTTCATATTTAAGTTCCTTCAGAACTCTTGGGTGAATACCATCTAGTCCTGGTGACTTATTACTCTTTAATGTATCAATTTGTTCCAAAACCTCTTCTAATGACACCTCAATTAGGGACAATTCCTTAGATATGTCACTTAAAAAAGAATGGGTCAGGTGTGGGAATCTCTCACATCCTCTGCTGTGAAGACTGATATAGAGAATTTATTTAGTTTCTCCGCAATGGCCTTATTTCCTTTGAGTGCTCCTTTACCACCTCTATTGTCCAATGGTCCTACTGGTTGTTTATCAGGCTTCCTGCTTTTGATGTACTTTAAAAAAAAATCTGTTACTTTTTGAGTCTTTGGCTAGTTGCTTTTCAAATTCTTTTTTGGCTTGCCTAATTATACTTGCCAGAGTTTATGCTCCTTTCTATTTTCCTCAGTACAATTTAACTTCCACTTTTTAAAGGGTGCTTTCTTGCCTCTAACCACTTCTTTTACTTTGTTAGTTAGCCATGGTGGCACTTTTTTGGTCCTCTTATTATGTTTTTTTTAAATTTGGGGTAAACATTTCATGTGATCCTCTATTATGGTGTGTTAGAAAATTTTCCATGAAGCTTGTAGACATTTCACTTTTGGGACTGTCCCTTTCAATTTCTGTTTAACTAACTTTCTCATGTTTGTGTAGTTCCCATTTCTGAAGTTAAATGCTACTGTGGTGGGCTTCTTTGGTGTTCCCCCACCACAGGGATGTTAAAGTTAATTATATTATGGTCATTATTATCAAGTGGTTAATCAATATTCATCTCTTGGACTAGATCCTGTGCTCCACCTAGGACTAAATCAAACATGGTGTCATAGAATCATAGAAGAATCATAGAATCATAGAAGATTAGAGTTGGAAGAGGCCTCAGGAGAGGTCATATAGTCCAACCCCTACTCAAAGCAGGGTGGCCAACCCCAACTAAATCAAGAAGCTTTATCTCTGCCCCCTATCCTGGAGGTGAAATGTACCCAGACAATATGGGGATAGTTGAAATCCCCCATTATTATTGAGTTTTCTAGAGATGGCACTATATTAAAAATACATATATTGCACTCAAGCACTCTAACCTCTCATCACAGGAATAGATTTGATAACTTTTTATAGTTAAATAGATAACCATCCCCGAGTTTGCTATTCTGTTTCTGTGCTCTCATTGAGGCATACAATGTCATTGTACACTTAAGCACCTCATGCTAGTTGTCCATCCACAAGTGATGAATTCCATTGATTTTTTTTTCTTGTATCTCTTTGAGAATTTAGCCTGATATGGAGATTTGATTTTTTGCAGTTGCTCTGATGGAATTAGAAGAAGCTAAAATGAGGTTACACAAGAACAGTAATGGTAAAAATTACAGGTTATCAAGTCTGCAGTAATGTCCTTGAGGGCCTAATCCTGCAGACATTTGAGTTTTTTCTTTCATTGAAAAGCAGAATTGTTAAAAAATATCAAATGAAAGAAACCCTTTTTATTTCATTTGAAATCTTCCACAGAAAATATATTGCATTTTTCTATTTCTCCATTGGAAAGAGAGGAAAATAGGAGCAAAAGAGGGAAAAATGTGAACACTGAAAATTTTTAGATAACCCAGACAATGTCACCAAGATGAAGATCTTCCAGAAAGCTGTTCATTTAAGTGTAAAACACTTTTTTTCAATATTTTTTATGCTAAAAAACAATTTTCCCTAGCTCGAGTTAAATGTGTGTTAGTTTACTCACATTAGTAGTCCCTCCCTTTGATTTAAGCAGGGCTATTCACACAAGAAAAGTTATGCACATGAATAAGTGGTCCTAAGGTTAAGCCTTACATTGGGAAGGAGAGCTTGGCTATATTGGCAGTGTAACTGTTAGTGATACTTTTGGCTTCACACACATCTATACCTGAGATTTGCTGGCGCAGGTAAATCCTGAACTAATTTTGAGATATGGCCTCTGGAAATAGACTATCTATTTAAGAGTATATTACATTTTGATTTTCATCTTTTTTGTGTTGCTCAAAATCAGTGTTGGAAATGGCATTGCAGCCTGAGGCTGGAGAGGAGCAGCAGGAAATGGAGAGGCAGGAGTTCAGCATTGTTTTTCTTCTGGATGCCTGTTGGCAGTGCCTCAGTTTGCCAATGTTTGTACTCCCTCAAACCTGAAGGCTTCATAGTACAAAGCTGCAGTAGAGCAGCAGGAATGCAAGAGTTTAACTTTATTCAATTTGATTACTTACTTGTTGTTTATGAGGCAGTGCAGCGTGTATGGGCCCTGGAAGGGACCACCCAGGCTAGTCAGTCTTGGCAGTGGGATATACTTATTTAAAACGTTTATGTCAATATTTGACCAAATAAAAATAATAAAAGTAATTTACTTCCTGTACTACAAGGGGCTGGTCCTAGGCTACCAAAGTCAATAGAAATTTGTAATTGACTTCAATGGGAGCAGGATTGGGCCCTAAAATTATATATGTCTGTCATGTTCATCATTCAGGCATCAGAAAGCACAGTGAATAAGTTAGAATATTATTATTGTTTATTTTACATTATTCCCAAATGCTAGATAGAAAAATGGAGACTTTTGGGTGGGAGGGGCTGCTGGATCTCTGGATTGAAGCTGGAGAGAAACAAATTCAAAGGTCATAAAGTTGAAATGTCACAAAGGTTGTAGCATTAATGTAAAGTCAATACATTGCTTAACAGAGGTTCAATGAACTGATTACCAATGAGAAACTGATATACTGTGATTGCCTACCTCAGGCCATGGTAGCAGCATTCTGAACCATCTGCAAATATTGGAGTGCCTTATCAAAGATGCCAGCAGAGGTCCAGTAATCAAGCACAGAAACTACAAAACACCATTTCCATATTAGACTTCAGTGAATGGTTTTGCAATCTACTGATAACAATAATACTAAGAAAGTAGAACAGGCAGCTAGTATTTAAAAAAATGCATCTCAGTCAGCCAAATTGAATCAACAATACCAATATTAATACTTTTCACTGATATAGCATGCTACATGTGTCATACACTGATTTTCTCCTTATGTAGTAGATGATCATCAGACAAAGGTTCTCTCCTCAGGGCAAAAGCTTCAAAAGGCTGAGTTCTTATATTTCCTTTTTTCAGCATTAATCTTCACTTGCTTTCACACATACAATTAATCCTAGTGTGATGAGAGAAGTGAGAATACCTTGATGGGATCAGCTAAAGAAGTAAACTAAATCTCTGTTAGTATAACAATGTTGCCTGATCGGGCCACATCCTGAAATCTGCACAAAGCCCAAACAAATGGTCTTGCACAGGAATTTCAATGGGTTGTGGGAGGAGGGACAGAATTATCCTTCCATGCCAGGCCACTGAATAGCAGAAAAATTATGTCATAGCAGCCTGCAATCCCTGTGCTCCCCCTCCATAAAATGACTGTGGTCAGATTAATCTGCATACTTGCTGTGTGCCTGCCAGCAAGCCCCAACCCATTGGAAGCAGTGTAGAGAAAGCTACCATAAAACAGTGCTCCATGGAAAAGTGGGTATGATGGCTTCTTGCTTGACTTCTTCATTGCTAATACCCCTCACGTGCCATATCTACTCCCTTGGAGGCCTCCCAAAACATTTCATCAGTATGAACAGTTTGGCTGACAATGTCTGATAAGAGATTTGCAGAAAATGATGAATATGAGACCTAAAATGGAGGGTAAAGGAGAATAAGACTTACCTAATTATATGGGATAGAAATTAGAGAAGCATTTGTTCCAAATAGCAAACTAGCAGCATTTGGGTAACAAGGATTAGAACTTGGGATGGGTGAATTGCTGCAGGAAAAAAACAAGTACCTCCACTACCCTGCTAAGCCTTTGCTCAGGTTTAGAACTAAATTTGAAGCATTTCTGAGGTTGTGAAATGTTCATATACATGCTTTTCAACTTGTGACTTGGATCAGAAGTGGAATTGTCAAAACAAACAAACTCTGGAGAAGTTCTCGTTCACTAAATTTTTTTAACCCAATTTTTCAGATGTAAGAAGTTTGGACAGTTCCAATAGGCATGCAGAGTTTTGGATGCTTCTCTTGTTCAAATCCAAACTCTGAAATTTTTGTGGTATACCAGTCAATAATTAAAACTAGGATAAGTTAAGTACAAAATGTCTGAGGGCAGTTAAAAGAAGCCAATAACCAACAGCAACAATAATGGCAACAGATTTAACATATTTAAACATATGTGGCAGCAGAATCATCTAGACAAGGACAGTAGCTCAGGGCTAAGACAAATGAGCAGTACTCATAAAATGACTAACATATGGTCTTTCAGATGCTCTGACACAACCCTTTCAACCACTTTCACTGGGAAAGAAGAATTGGGAACAGTGGAGAATAATAAGGAAATTTCTCTTTAGCAAAAACAACTCTCAGAGATGACAAGGTTTCGCTGTCCTCAAGAGTGAGATTTGCAGCCCCAAAGAGTGACGTTCAAGGCTAAAGAGTGATCCTTTCCAGGTGGTGTATTAGGTCAGTGATTAAGAGAGAGACTCTCATCTTTGGTCCTTGACAACATCCAATTGTTCAGGTTTTTAATCTTACCAGCACTTAATGGTTTGTTTTAAAATGTACAATGCTTAATATTGCATATGAAGCACTTAAATATCCTAATTCATACTAAAGTCTAGGGCACATGAGAATTCTATATGCAGTAGAAATCAGGGGATTTTAATAAAAACAATTATTAGCAGGTTGGAACCAAAACCTGGATGGTTGGAGATCCCTGAGGACATGAATTTGTCCAGTATGTTTACATTTTGAACAGTATCTTGGAGAACCTGCAAACTTTCGATCAAGGCCTGCTCTTTTTTGGGGAGAACTCCTATCTTTTGGAGTTCACACACACAATTCCCCCACCTCCGCATAACTTCCTCTTTCCTCTTGCACCTGTATAGAATGCAGGTGTGTAGTGTCCATGGTTACCACAATGCACAAGCTTTGAAAACAGCTTTCCAAACTCTAAGCCCTGTGCCTCAGGCCCCGAATGTATTGTTGTCTCTTGCAGTGCCTGAGTAAAAATATTTTAAATCTTTATATATTTACTTAAAATAAGTGAGATAAGCTTAGCAATATCAAATTTATTTGGGCATAAGCGTTTGTGAACTAAAACCCATTTCATCAGATGCATGGAGTGGAAAAAAAACAGTAGACAGGTATATATACACACAGTACATGAAAAGATGGGAGTTGCCTTACCAAGTGGGGGCGGGGAGGGGGAGGTCAGTGCTAATGAGACAATTCAATTAGAGTGGAAGTTCTCAACAGTAGAATACCAAGGGAGGAAAAAATCATTTTTGTAGTGGAAATGAGTCCAATGTAAACAGGGTGGCCCATTTCAAACAATTGACAAGAAGGTGTGAGTAACAGTACAGGGAAATTAGTTTTTGTAGTGACTCATCCACTCCCAGTCTTTATTCAGGCCTAATTTGATAGTGTCCAGTTTGCAAATTAATTCCAGTTCTGCAATTTCTAGTTGGATTCTGTTTTTGAAGATTTTTTGTTGAAGAATTGCCACTTTTAAGTCTGTTATTGAGTGCCTAGGGAGACTGAAGTGTTCGCTGACTGGTTTTTGAATGTTATAATTCTTGATCTCTGATTTGTGTTCATTTATTCTTTTGCATAGAGACTGTCTGGTTTGGCCAATGTACATGGCAGAGGGGCATTGCTGGCACATGATGGCATATATCCATGTAATATATGCCAAGAATTATAACATTAAAAGAATTATAACGTAGGCTTCTTTAAACATGAGTTCAGTACTCTAAACCAAAACACCCCAGAATTTTGGCCCTTTGGATTGAGAAGTCTGGCTCTGAACTTGTTCTGCTGATTTTGGATCCAGGCCAAATTCCAATTGTGGGATGAATCTGTTTCAAATTGTGCATGACTTTCAAGTTGCTGAGAACGGCTTGTGAAATTGTGGATCATAAAAGGGTTCTATGCCATGTGGACAGCAGTATTTAGTAGGCAGAAGTGGCCTAGGGAATAAGCAGGATAGAATGGATCTCACAGCTTGGCTCAACCCAATCATTTGAAGGATCTGATGGAAGGAATAGCATTCCAGGGCCTGAAAGAGAGAACATGGTTTTCTGGGCTGAGAGTGGGAAAGAAAGTACATTGGATGGAGCGAGTACTTCCATGGAGAGAGGCAGACAGAGAAGCATTTTATAACTCCATGCTCTGTACACATAAGGTGATCTTCAAATGATCTAGATTAAAAGTAAAACAGCAAGATGATCTCCATTCTGTACCGTGTCCAGAACCATGGGCACCAGGTTTGTATAATTTTTGGTGATGTCCAGAACGGGTCCAAGCAAAGCCATCCCGTCCATAGGACGGAATGGGGTAAGTGCCCTGGGTCCCGCACTTTGTGGGGCTCCGCGCTTCAGGGGGATGCGGGGGCCAGGGTGGCCTGGGGTGTTAGCAGGGGGCCTGGTGCCGGCAGCAGCGAGCAACCCGTCCCTAGACCACCCCACTCCACTCTGCCCCACGCTGCCGGCTCCCAGCATCACTCAGGGGAGGGGTTGGAAGCCAGAAATAGGTGGGGCGGAGGCTTGGGGGAAGGGGTGGAATGGGGGTAGGGTGGGGGCAGGGCAGGGGCAGGAAGATGCGGGGCAGGGGGAAGCTTGCTGCTGCTGGTTGGGCCCCTGACCACCCTGGACCCTGCATCCCCCTGAAGCACAGGGCCCCCCAAAGCACGGGACCCAGGGCGGTTGCTCCGATCTGTCCTATGGATGGGATGGCTCTGAAAACATAAGCCCAAACATTGGTGGAGCCGGGCCCACGTTCCTGAATATTGGTGGAGCAGAGGCCCATATGACTCACCCTCTATGTACAGAACATAATGCCTACCCTATTCTACATTCATAAGCTGTTACTGAGTGTAAAACATTTCTTATCCTGAATCTGTTTTATCACTCTTCATACAGAATTACATGCAAAACAACTACACTAAAATATCTGTGTTTAAAGTTGAAAAATCAAGCTCTCAAAAGTTAGGAAGTGCCAGAATTAGGGTTGTCCCCTTTGTGTGTATGCATTACAATATTGTCTGTAATTACATAGTCACATACTGTTTTTTCCAGTGAGCCCCTGGTTCAATCAGTGCACAGAATGGACAGTGCTCAGTTAATGAGCAGCTAGGCAATATTTTTTTTGTTCTTGTTCAATATCGTCCAGGCCATATTTACTGCACAGTATTCTAACCCTCCTCTGAAGATAGAATAATTTTTTCTGTGGCTTTTCTATGGTGTTCATCACTATCATATCTAAGTGTTTTACAAATATTAATGAATTTATTTTCACAACACCCCTTAGAGTAGAGGGCGTGTGTTGTTATTTCAGTTTTACAGACAGTAAATTGAGGGATTAAAGTAAAAAGTTTCCACTTTTTTGCGTTTCCAATTTGTTTTTCAGAATACTTGCCATTAACATGGCACTTTATATGTTTCGAGCACAGCTCCCAATTACTTCTGTTGCAGCTGTGAATGCTCAGCACTTCCACAAATCAGACCAGGGTCTCCACTGAGGCATCCAGAAAATCAGGAACACACAATTAGTAATCACCCGTGAAAAGTTTGATTTAAATGATTTGCCTGGTATTACACGGGAGCACTAAATCCTGAAAGGTTTTAGATGCTTAATTTCCACTGGAAGTTAGTCTCCTAAATACTTTTAAGGCTCTGGACCAAAATCCAAAAAAATCTTCACTTTTATCCCTGTTCCCTTTCTGACTACATAGCTTATTTCAAGATGTCAGAATTAAAAGCTTCTGGTCAGCCAAGTCCCTTCATGAAAGACTGTATAAGTCAGAAGGGAGGCAGGTGATAATTTCCTGCTTCACAGAAGGACCTCTCAACTTTCTTCTGAAGTCATGAGGCCCATGATTACTAATCAGTGGATTTTAGATGTGATATCAAGTACCTGTAGAACTGAATTGTATCTTAAAGAAATTGGATTAATTAGATTAAACAATTTCAGGAATCAATAAAATGAGCACCAGTTCAAATCAGTTTTTCCTTGTCTCCGGATTCAGACTATTTAAATTGCTACTGTGTCTCCATGCCAGTAGTGATGAGGAATTTATTTTATCTTCTTAAATACTTCACTATATAATAGATGCACTTTTTTTTATTTTTTTACAGAGCAGGCATAAACCTGAAAAAAAACAATGAAGGTTAATTGAAAAAAAGACCTTAACATTCTTAAATCTGTGTACTGTATCAGGCCAACATAACAAAAGTGGTCATGCTAGCATGCCAGTTCTTCCACAAGCACAAGGAATAGTATAACTCTTGTGGAGAGATTCCAAATTGGTGTCACTCTGGTATTCAACAGAGCAGTTAAGCATGTGCTTAACTTTAAGTGTGTGCTAAAGTCAAATTAACATGTGTGTGCGCTTTTCTAGGTAAGGATGGATTTATGTACTTGCTTGAGTGCTTTGCTGAATCAGGGCCTTAGTCAGAATGTCTGTGTCTAAACCTCATACTTATGATTCCTTCTGTTTGAAAGCTGTTTATAGAAAATAATAGTGATTGTCAGGTTTTTGCGGTCATGTAATCAAAGTTGTTTTGCTTAGCAGTTCCACTACCCTTTGCTGTGCAGAGCTGCTACTGTGTCCCAGTGGGTTCATAATACTTGTCAAGTCAAATGATGTTTCCATGTGTCCTTTCTGCTGATTGGTGGCTGGTACATTAGTGTTTTCAGATCTGTATATAAGCCCATCCACTTCATCGAAAGATAGGCCATGAAAAGAAGTGGAATTGATGCTATTCTGCTGCACATGTGAGGACAGGGTGTGATGAAACCATTTGTGAGGGCCACCCATTGTGCACCAGAGAGCGGTGCTCCATAGAGATTCCACCTATAGTAGCACAGTGGGAATTTTTAGGGTGTGGTGGACTGAGGAAGGGGCAAGGCAACTGGATCCATGTTGTTACTAGAGAACCCCTTTGTATGGGCACAGTAGTGGCCATACAGTAGCTGCATTGATTCTTTGGGGAGTGGAAATATAGGGATTCTCCTCCATCCCCATTCATTCCCTTCAGAGAACACTTTTGCAAAGGCCAAGTTGGGAGAGCAGAGCAGACCAAAAGAAGGCAATACCTTCTTTCCAGAAGCAAATTAGGTTAATCTTTAAAATATGCCTTTGGGTTTCTAAAAACGGAGCCTGGATTTCTTCAACTTGTATAGTTCATAAATGTATAATGTTGGGGGGGGGGGTGCTTTTTTTTTGGTAATGTGATATTTACATTGAAAAGCAAAAATCAATAAAAATGTTAATTAAATGCTTTGGGTATCATAACCTGTTTTTAAGAACTATGAATTGTATGGCATATTTATTGTCTTCTGAATACTTTTTGTTTTTGTAAAAGTATAAACATGCCACTGGTGAGATTTTTCTTATCGCCAATAAATAATAAAGCACTGATTGCCTGAATTTACGTGTAAGGAGAAACAATTACTTTGACTGCCTGGTTTTTATAGTCAGTGAGCCACATTTGGTCTCAGTTACTCTGGTTTACACCCGTGTAACTTCATTGACTTCAGTGGAATTACTCTGAATTCATTCTCATGTAACTAAGAGCAGACATGTACCTTCTGTCACTCATAAGGTATTTTTGCAAAAACCTATTCATAATAAGCAATGCAGTCCTTTTTGTACTATGTATTTGATGGTATTAAAAACAGAAGTTATGACTATCCTACATCAGATTGAAATACTAGCTGTAAAGCTAGTTTTATTCATTAACTTTCCTTCTGCCAAGGTAGTGAGAAGCTTAAAAAACTGCTCTAACAAAATTCCTATGATTTTTACATTATTTAAGTTTTATCCAACATGGAGAACTACAGTGATTAACTGTGGAAAAATCAAGAGACCTATTACTTGTCTTGGGAAGGACAGACATACTGTTAAGTTGACAAAAACCACATAAAGATATTAAATGTGGCTCTAATTAGTTTTATTCACGACTCTAGTCTCTGCAGCTAGATCTTTTGATGCCAACCTGCTTCCACCTAACATGAATAATGAGAATGGTTAGTGGATAATATTTCATCCTGCCATGTTCCTATGGAAGCGGCTTCCACTTGTATGCATGGTTCCAGTGACTACACTTTGATGAAGTGGTAAAAAGAAAAACACATAACTATCTAATTTCTAGATACACAAAATTCTGGAGGTTGGTGATATATCAGCATGTGCAAAATTACTCTTTCCCAATACAGTGAATCAGTTTATTATATCAGACTATGCTTATTTAACGCCTGTCATCCACAGGCGCTTAGGGTGCTTTACAAATAATAGCTAATCAGCAATAAAGTGATATTGCAGGATATAACTTTGACACAGATTCCATAAACAGCCAGACTAAGTTTCCAACTTAGATTTAAAAAACATAAATAGTCTAAGCTCTATATGCTGCAAACTGAAAGAATTCTGCAAAGGACATAGTAGCTAATGGCCCTCATTCCATAAAATTAGGAGACCTCAGGAAAACCAACAGATTTGCTTTGGCAGCTTTTAGTAGTTGGCTGGGAACATAAAATGGGTAAATATGTTAGACAGAAGCCTGTAGGGCTTTCTGGATTGCAAAAGAGGCTTTAAAATCAGCACATTAGTTAAGCAGCAACCAGTTAATATTCAATATTAACTCACCCTTTTTCACAAGGAACTTGACAACTGTAGTTTGCATCAACTGTAGTTTATGCATGACCTTACTGAGTGAGCTAGGCAGCGGGTTGTTGCAATAATCAAATCTTGAGGGACCAAAAGTGAGGAAACTCATGTCAACGTCTGAATAAGACACAAAGGCTGTAATGTAGGGTGAGTTCTTGAGTGAGACTAAGGTGCAGCTATATATTTCTCAAAATGAAAGGATTTCTCTAGCTCGTCCTGCATTCTTTTTGATATTATATATCATGCTCTAGCACCAGAAGTGCAGTAGGTGCTTTTCAGAACAAATCTATGGTTCCTGTACCCAAGAATTTACAATCTAATTTGAGACATAAATTAGACTTCTACAAAAAGCAGAAGTAACAAAGAGTAGAGAGTGGATGACGTGAAGAAAGATAAGGGTGACAGAAACAAAATCACATCTTTATTCTGATTAGACATATGCACATCCAGATGGCTCAGTTAAAAGGATGTTCGTGTTTGTCAATGATGAATTGATTGACTCTTGGTGATTATCACAGAAGAACTGCACCTTAAAAAGGATTTGAACGAATGGAATAATGAGTTGGTTGGGCTGAAAAAGTGAAGGTATTCCATACTTTGGAGATGGCATGAAAAAAACCGGCACAGAAAGAGCAGTGGGAGAAGCATGTTGTAGAGACAAACTAATTGCTCCCAAAGAGAACAAGAGGTAAAGAAAAGTGAGTTGAAGAGAGGCTGGGGGTGAAAGAGGACAGGGACTACTGCAATAAAATCACATGGTTTCCTTCCTGCATGCGTAGATAGTTGGCTCAGTTAAAAATCTTGGGTTGTTTTTTGGGTTGTTTTTTTTATATGGCTTGATATTGATTCACTTCCTGTAGACATTCCAAGAAGTGCATCTTTCCTAAGAAGGGATTTGAATGAAGGGGGCAGGTGAATCAGGATACGCAAGGGGTCCAAAACATAGGCCTTGGCTTGAGAAAAGGCACAGACATGGTTGTGGGAGAAGACAAAGTAATGTATCTTGAAGAGACTATAAACTAACTAAAAGAGTTGGAGGTATAAGACCAGACAACAGTTCTGTCTTCTCTCATTTGCCTGTAAAGATTGGACTGAATGTCTATAACTGTGCTAATACCAGTGAAGCCTCAGCATAAATATCAAAACATATACAACATAATTGGCAATCCCGACAAATATTTCTCAAGTTAAGCAAATTAAAAACAAACTAAGAAGCCTAGGACTGAAGACTGAACCATACTTTACGTTAGACTGGAACAGGATCAAAAGGAATGTCTGAGATTTTCAATGGGAGTTGATTTCAATAGAAGTTAGAAGCGTAAATTCTATTGACAATCTATGCCTCGTTGCCCAACTGTTATTGATTTTATTGGGATTTTGTAACTTTAACTCCCTAGGTGTCTCTGAATACCCCAACCATAACTATTAACTGAGAGATGTAAAATGCAGAAAAATTAAAGGACAAATAAGTCAGCACAGAACCCAGAAAACTTATAGTTCTACATATTGACTACTTGCCAGACTCAAAATAAATACAGATCTATCTAAAAGCTGAATCCACAAATGCAATGAAAACTAAATTATACCTGTCCCTGAGGCGGTGGAAAGGAATGAGAAAGGCCTTTCCCCCAGCACTTACATAAAGGGTAGCCATAATTTGGGCGTACAATGGTAGAAAGAGCAATGGGGGAGGCTTGTCAGCACTGCTTGCAGCTTTCCACACTGCACACATTGCACTGGTTGGGCTGCGCTGAGACATCAGTGTCTATTACATCTATGAGACCATTATGACTCTCCCCCCAGCACCCAGGAGACATTATACCATCCAGTGGAATAATGCCATTCTTTCCAGTGTTCAGGTGCTAAACATGTTCCCTCCTCATAGCATTTTCATGTCTCTCAAAAGCCATCATTCAGCCCAAGTGTTCTTTATTCAGCTTTGCTCTAGGTCTGCCAGTCCTCAAGGAAGAAATTTCAGTCAGGAGAACATTCAATTACATCAGATTTAAGCTTATGAACTATATTACAGTCCACAGGAGAGCAAACTGCTAGCAAGGCATCTGAGCTCCAGGGGGGATTTGCCTCCAAGGAAGGGCAGCAGATGACTTTCCCTTGCTCTGGGAATGAATCTGGTGATAGGCTGGAGAGGATGTTCTGAACCAGTGCATCCTCCCAGCTGCTATGGCCAGACTTCCTCTTCAGTCAGTATTAACCACTTTTGGGGGAGCAGTACTTTGCAGTTGTCTTGCAGCACAGTGAGACTGCAGGCAGACTCTAGAATACCAGGGATTCTTTACTGTGACTTCTGTGATGTAACTTGTTTTTTTTCCTTTCTAAATTAGCTAATTATTAATTACATCTGTGTGTTAAATAAGGGTTTCCTTCCATGGGGTCCAACTTCTCACACAACCCTTCGTAATGGTGGAACTGTGACACCTCAATTATTTTGTGGATCTCACAAACAGAGGATTATGATTTTCACTGGAGGGTCAAAGAGCAGCAGAAGCTGGGACAAGTGAGAAAAGTATTCAACAACTATTAATAATTGCAAAGGGAAAACAGAAAATATTGGTGCCTCCAGCATGCACACCCATTTCTCAGTGGTCACCACCTTGACTTCTCTTTGAGATGGATGGAACCCTTCAGCAGCTTTAGAATCTTGAAAGACTTCATTTTTATTTTATTCAACTTCGTTGTGCACTCCTAAAACATATTTCAACCAAATCCTATGCTTGAGCAGCCAGCCCTCACTTCTTCCTCATGCTCAGATAATGGCATTCTAGAGCGACAGCTCTCTTCTCCCCATTGTTTTGTCCATTCAGCAGGCCTCAGGGTGATTCAACTGTATGCTCTGCAATAGCCTAGGGTCAGCCCTAGCATAGTAAGGGCAGAATTTGGAGGTTTTCAATGTGATGAAACTGTCTATGTGGTGTATCAGACCTCTCAAAACTTAAATAGTGACCATTATGTGTGTTTTGATCAGCAAGGATTTTTTTCATAATTCAATTTGCTATTTAGCACAGAAGTTTGTAAACAGTTATTAATACCATTTAAAGTTGGACGTGACCTCAGACACTAGATCCTAAACACAAACACTCCTCCCCAGCCCAGTGAACTTTAGAGAATTTCAGATTTGTATAAAGACTCTATAACTGCATGGTTTGGGCCCATCTCTAATATCACTTAGTATCATATTATGTATACATCTACCTAATATATTATCATCTATTGTTATTACATTGGTACCTATCATCACAGAATTGGAGCATATGCCCTGTATTTGAAAAGGCACCACAATAATACATATAGTTCACTTGGTATTTAATTGCAAGTAGCTCTGGTGAATGTTAGTTTACAGTTATTCATAACTATTTTGGAAATAACATATCCATTGGTAAGTAAACTATAGTTTTTAAAGTGTCTAGGCAGTATTTATTTTACCTGATCAGATCATTCTTTCGGTTATGCATGCTTAGAAGCAGGGCCGGTGCAAGGAAGTTTCGCGCCCTAGGTGAAAGTTCCTTGCACCAGCCCTGCGCCACTTCCCGCCCCCATTCCGCTCCCCCCCAGCCAGCTCCCCCGCCCGTGGGAGCTCAGCCCCCCCCCACCACCCGCGGGCCGCAGGAGCTGAGTGGGGAGCGGGGGTGGGGCCGCGGCTGCCCCTCGGCTCGCTGCTCAGGCACTGGGGGGGGGGGCAACGAGGCAGGGGGCTCGCCACGGGGCTCACCTGCTGAGCAGGGAGACAAGGCCAGCCAGGGCAAGCCGCCCCATGTCTCTCTGCTCAGCAGCTCAGCCGCTGAGCGGGGAGACAAAGGGCAGCCGCCCGCCACCCCACAAATCTTGGTACCCTAGGCGACCACCTAGGGTTGCCTAGTGGGCGCGCCGGCCCTGCTTAGAATGATATGCATATAGGTGATATGCATATATAAATATATTCATATAGAGCATGCCAGTCCCTCAATGTACATGTCAAAACTAGCCACTGTGAATTGTGATGTTGTTCACAGAACACAGGGGAAGGAGAATTTCAACTTGTGCTAGGACACTATGAGATAAAAATTTCACACTTGAAATCTCACCCATGCCACATACCTATTTTGTGTTGTTGTGAGGCTTGAGCTGGCTTCTAATTCTAAGTTAGTCCCTTTCAATAGTGGTTAACAGAGATACAGACTAAGTGAAAGGATGCTTACATTTAAAAAGTCAGCATTACCCACAGGTTATCACTTAGTACTATCTGGGACACCATAATTACTCCCTTTATTTAGCCCTGGTCTACACTACAAGTTTAGGTCGAATTTATTAGCGTTATTTCAATTGATCCATGCACCCGTCCACACGACGAAGACCTTAACATCGACTTCTAGGGCTCTTAAAATCGATCTCGCCACTCCATCCCCAATGAGGGGATTAGCGCTTAAAGCGATATTGCCGAATTGATGTAGGCTTAGTGAGGACACAATTCGACGGTATTGGCCTCCTGGATCTATCCCACAGTGCAACATTTGACCGCTCTGGACAGCAGTCTAAGCTCGAATGCTCCGCCCAGGTAGACAGGAAAAGCCCCGCGAACTTTTGAATTTAATTTCCTGTTTGGCCAGCGTGGTGAGCTGCAGGTGAGCGCAGATCTCATTAGCAGAGGTGACCATGATGGAGTCCCAGAACCGAAGACGAGCTCCAGCATGGACTGAGCGTGAGGTACGCGATCTGATCGCTGTATGGGGAGACGAAACCGTGCTAGCAGAGCTACGGTCCAAAAGAAGAAACGCCAATACATATGCCAAAGTCTCCAAGGGCATGCAGGACAGAGGCTACAACAGGGACACGCAAAAGTGCCGCGTGAAAATTAAGGAGCTCAGGCAAGCCTACCAAAAAACCAGAGATGCAAACAGCCACGCTGGGTCAGAGCCCCAGACATGCTGCTTCTATGATGAGCTGCATGCCATTCTAGGAGGTGCAGCCAGCACTGACCCACCCATGTGGTCTGACTCCGTATGTGGATCATCAGAAACCACAGAGGAGCACGATGATGATAATGATGCTGAAAATAGTGCCCAGACACAGCAAGGAAGCAGAGAAGCCCTTTTCCCCGACAGCCAGGAACTCTTTGTCACCCTGGAGCCAGTACCCTACAAACCCTCCCAAGGCGTGCTTGATGCAGGAGAAGGGACCTCTGGTGAGTGTACCTCTGTTAAATTAATACATGTTTTATAAGCAAGCGTGTTTAATGATTAATTCGCGGCCAGTACAGCTACAGCTACTGGAAAAGTCTGTTAACATGTTCGGGGATGGAGCAGAAATCCTCCGGGGACATCTCCAGAAAGATCTCCCAAAGCCTGTGCAAAAGGTTTCTGGGGAGGGCAGCCTTATCCTGTGCTCCGTGGTAACACACTCTACCACGCCAGGCCAGTAGCACGTAGTCTGGAATCATTGCTTTGCAAAGCATGGCGGCGTATGGTCCCGGTGTTTGCTGACATTCAAGCAACATCCGTTCTTCATCTGTCTGTGTTATCCACAGAAGAGTGATATCATTCATGGTCACCTGGTTGAAATAGGGGAATTTTATTAAGGGGGTATTCAGAGGGGGTCCGTCCCTGCTGGGCTGTTTGCCTGTGGCTGAACGGAAATCTTCCCTGCTGTGACCCACGCGGTGGGGGGAGGGGGAACAGCGAACATCTTGGATGTGTGTCTGTGTGTGGGGGGTGTCGATTAGGTTCGCGCTGCACGTTAACCCGAAAACCGCCGCCCCTCCCTTTTCAATTGCCAACCAGTTTTAAATTGCCAGCCCAAAGGCTGTTTGTTATGGGAAATGAGGGGGTTGCTGTTTGAAAACATTCCCACATGTTATGAAGGTTAAAGAAGCCTATAGACTGTGGCTTACCATGGCTTCCTGCAAGCTGAATTCTGTTGCCCACCGGACCTGCTTGTGTGATCTCTCACACCAAACCGGCAGACCCTCAATATAACAGGCAAAGTGCAACCTTGGACCAAATGCACATGTGATATGTAATGTTTGGAGCATTGTTCTCTAATATGTGTCTTTTAAACTACTCCTCTCCCGTTTGTTTCCTCCCACAGCTGCAAATGTTTCAACGCCACCCCTTTCATCACCGTCCCAGAGGCTAGCGAAGATTAGAAGTAAAAAAAAAAAGAAATCGAGATGATATGTTCTCAGAACTCATGCAATCCTCCCACACTGAAGCTGCCCAGCAGAATGCATGGAGGCAGACACTGTCAGAGTCCAGGAAGGCAGAATTTGATCGCGCGGACAGGTGGCGTGCTGAAGACAATGACTGGCGGGATGAAGAGAGACAACAGCGTGATGAAGAGAGTAGGTGGCGTCAGCGTGCAGAGAGAAGGCAGGATCCAATTCTGAGGCTACTGGAGGATCAAACGGAAATCCTCCGGCTTATGGCTGAGGAAAGGCGTAGGGTTCAGGAAAGGCCGCCTGAGCCCAGACCGCCACTACAGCCCCTGGGTAACCAACAGCCCTCCTTCCCGAGTCCCATAACCTCATCCCCGAGACGCCCAAGAACGCGTTTGGGTGGCCTCCGTGCACCCAACCACTCAAGCCAAGAGAACAGTCCAAGCAAGAAAGGGCTGGCATTCAATAAGTTTTAAAGTGCTGTGTGTCCTTGTCCTTCCCTCATCCCCTCCTCCACCACCCATCCTGGTGTTTCCCTTCCTCCACCACCTATCCCGGGAGACTGTGGCAGTTACCCCCATAGTTCCCCCTCTTTGTTTTACGAATTAATAAAGAATGCATGATTTTTAAGCAACAATGACTTTATTTCCTCTGCAAGCGGTGACCGAGGGGGGGGAGGGCAGGGCGGTTTGGGTAAAGGGAAGTAGAGTGAATGAAGGGGCGGGGCTTTTCATTACTGGGGAAAAACAGAACTTTCACACAGCATCCTGGCCATTCATGAAACTGGTTTTCAAAGTTTCCCTGATGCGCAACGCACCCTGCTGTACTCTTGTAATAGCCCTGGTGTCTGGCTGTGCATAATCATCGGCAAGGCGATTTGCCTCAACCTCCCACCCCGCCATAAACATCTCCCCCTTACTCTCACAGATATTGTGGAGCGCACAGCAAGCAGTAATAATAATGGGAATATTGTTTTCGCTGAGATCTAACCTAGTCAATAAACTTCGCCAGCGAGCTTTTAAACGGCCAAATGCACATTCCACCACCATTCTGCACTTGCTCAGCCTATAGTTGAAAAGGTCCTGACTACTGTCCAGGCTTCCTGTGTATGGCTTCATGAGCCATGGCATTAAGGGGTAGGCTGGGTCCCCAAGGATAACTATAGGCATCTCAACATCCCCAACGGTTATTTTCTGGTCTGGGAAGAAAGTCCCTTGCTGCAGCAGCCGAGACAGACCAGAGTTCCTGAAGATGCGAGCGTCATGTACCTTTCCCGGCCCTCCCACGTTGATGTTGGTGAAACGTCCCTTATGATCCACCAGTGCTTGCAGCACTATTGAAAAGTAACCCTTTCGGTTTATGTACTCGCTGGCTTGGTGGTCCGGTGCCAAGATAGGGATATGGGTTCCGTCTATCGCCCCTCCACAGTTCGGGAACCCCATTGCTGCAAAGCCATCCAGTATGAGCTGCACATGTCCCAGACTCACAACCCTTGGTACCAGCAGCTTGGTGATCGTCCTGGCTACTTGCATCACAACAGCCCCCACTGTAGATTTTCCCACTCCGAATTGATTCGCAACTGACCGGTAGCTGTCTGGCGTTGCAAGCTTCCACAGGGCTATCGCCAGTCGCTTCTCTACTGTGAGGGCTGCTCTCATCTTGGTGTTCTGGTGCTTCAGGGCAGGGGAAAGCAACTCACAAAGTTCCATGAAAGTGCCCTTACGCATGCGAAAGTTTCGCAGCCACTGGGATTCATCCCAGACCTGCAGCACTATGTGGTCCCACCAGTCTGTGCTTGTTTCCCGGGCCCAGAATCGGCGTTCCACTGTATCAACAAGCCCCATTACCACCATGATGTCCACCTTGCGGGGGGGCCTTTTTTGAGAGAGGTCTGTGTCCATGTCCTCATCACTGTCCTCAGGGCGCTGCTGTCACCTCCTCACCTGCTGTAGCTCTAGCAGCTCCTGGTTCTCGTTCTCCATATACTCCTGGACAATGCACGTGGTGTTCATAACGGCGAGAACAGCCGCGGTGATCTGATCGTGCTCCATGCTTTCCCTGGTATGCTGTTTGCAGGACAGTAGAGTGGGAGCAGAAGCGGCAGGTGGATAATAATGATATCAGCAATATGGCGCCCGCATGAAAAAAGGCACGAAAGGATTTTTGGCTCCCCCCTCAGTTGCTTTCACGGAGGGAGGGGGGAGCAAGGGTTAGGCTCATTTCCTTCTAGCAGCAGATGGTACAATATGCCGGGAAGCAAGGGTAGGCGCCTTCCCTTCTAGCTGCAGATGGTTCAATAGGCTTGATATCCATCATCATCTCCTGGCCCCCTCAACCCCGGGTTTAGCAGGCCAACGCTCAGTCCGCTGAGCTATCCCTCTGCCCGTGTTCCAGACAGTACTGAATCTCCCTTAAAGAAAACATAAAAAAGAGAACAACCAGAGTCACTCTGGTCACTCCCATTTATGTCCAAGCACCCCTGGCCAGCCACACCATAGGCCGCCAGCCAGGAGCACACGAATTTCAAGCATATTGTATGATCTGCAGCTGTGTAGTCCCACGACTATGATCATTTATGGCCTATTGCACCATCTGCTGTTAGAAGGCAAGGAGCTTATGCTGTGTAGTCCCACGACTAGCAGCCTCAGGCAGAATGGCCCCCTCAAGGATTGAACTCGCAACCCCGGGTTTAGCAGGCCAGCACTCAGAACGCTGAGCTAGCCCTCTGCCCTTATTATAGCGCCACTGAATCCCCAGTAGACCTAATGTCCAGGCGTACGCTGGAGATGTACGGTAATTGTGTGCTGAGCAGGCTTCCATAGCAAACCCGGAAACCCTGGAAACCCTGGAAAAAAGGCGCGAAAAAGATTGCTTTTACGGAGGGTGGGAGGGACGTTTGATGGCTTGACGACATGTACGCAGAACCACCAGCGACAATGTTTTCTGCCCCATCAGGCTTTGGGATCGCAACCCAGAATTCCAATGGGCGGCGGAGACTGCGGGAACTGTGGGATAGGTACCCGCAATGCAACGCTCCGAAAGTCGGCGCTAGCCCCGCTACTGTGGACACAGTCCGTCAACCTCAAGGTCTTAATGCTCTTTAGTGCTCTTCAGTGGGGACACACACAATCGAATCCATAAATTCGGGTTTTAAAATATCGACTGCTATAATTTCGACCTAATTTGTAGTGTAGACGTACCCTTAGAGTAAGAAATAATTGGAGCAATGATTAGTATGGTTCACAAATAGTTTTTACTGGCTACTTCTATATGTGTTTATCTTGATGAATTTGAGACTTGCTCATGTACCTCATGTGCATTATACTGCAGCATTGGACTCTGGCCCAAAGAAAGGAAGAGAAGCAGTTGGTGTGATTGTAGGGGAAATGTAGATTTTAGTTAGAATACTCCATGTCTTTTCTCAAATGCAGAAAGGAGAAGAGGAGAACTCAGCCAGAAGGATCTGGAAACATTCAGAAGTAGGGTGTGGCATTACTAGACATGCTCAGTAGCTGTATCTGAGGTTGTTTAGGAAGTTTTCATTGTGGGTAATCCACCTGGTAAGTCACACCCTAGTCACCCTCTGAGAGCTGAGCCAATCAGCACTCAAGGCAAGGAAGGGTTATAAATATAGCAGTTAAAGACAGCACTGTGTACTCAGTGGCCAGTCCATGCAGAGCCAAAAGATGTGTCTGCTGTGATGATTGGGTTGCAAAACCTGTGGCATTTTGGATACAAGTGAGTACTATTCCAACTTTACTTACTAGGAAAGCCCTCCATTAGAATCATAGAGTCATAGGACTGGAAGGGACCTTGAGAGATCTTCTAGACCAGGCCCCTGCACTCAAGGCAGGACTTAGTATCTAGACCATCCCTAACAGGTGTTTAAAATCTTTAAAATCTCCAATGACAGAGATTCCACAACCTCTCTAGGCAATTTATTCCAGTGCTTAACCACTCTGACAATTAGGAAGTTTTTCCTAATGTCCAACCTAAACCTCCCTTGCTGCAGTTTAAGTCCATTGCTTCTTGTCCTATCTTCAGAAATTAAGGAGAACAATTTTTCTCCCTCTGCCTTGTAACAACCCTTTGTGTACTTAAAAACTGTTAGCATGTCCCCTCTCCATCTTTTTTCCAAACTAAACAAACCCAATTTTTCAATCTTCCCTCAGAGGTCATGTTTTCTAGACATTTAATCATTTTTGTTGCTCTCCTATGGACTTTCTCCAATTTGTCCAAATCTTGCCTGAAATATGCTGCCCAGAACTGGATACTCCAGTTGAGGCCTAATCAGTGTGGAATAGAGCGGAAAAATTACTTCTCGTGTCTTGCTTACAACACTCCTGCTTATACATCCCAGAATGTTTTCTTTTTTTTCTTTTTTTTTTTTGTGCAACAGTGTTACACTGTTGACTCATATTTAGCTTGTGATCTATTATGACCCTCAGATCCCTTCCCAAAGGATTTCTTCCTAGGCAGTCATTTCCCATTTTATATGTGTACAACTGATTGTTCCTTCCTAAGTGGAGTTCTTTGCATTTATCCTTATTGAGTTTCATCCTATTTACTTCAGACCGTTTCTCCAGTTTATCCAGATCATTTTGAATTTTAATCCTATCCTCCAAAGCACTTGCAACCCCTCCCAGCTTGGTATCATCAGCAAACTTTATAAGTGTACTCTGTATGCCATTATTTAAATCATTGAAGATATTGAACAGAACCAGACCCAGAACTGATCCCTGTGGGACTACACTCATTATGCCCTTCCAGCTTGACTGTGACCCACTGATAACTACTCTCTGGGAATGGTTTCCCAACCAGTTATGCACCAACCTTATGGTAGCTCCATCTAGGTTGTATTTCATTAGTTTGTTTGTGAGAAGATCATGCAAGATAATATTTGTATAGGGTTTGGATAGTGCTTTGCAGCAAGAGCCTTATAGAAATCCAGGGAATGGATATTTCATATGCTTAACCCAAAGCCTTTGAATACAGGCTACAGATGTCTGTTTCAGCAGCAACTGAAAGGACCAGTCAGTTATTAACCCAAGGATTGGAATGCTACTAGATGGTGAACTACTCAGACTATTTGTTTGTTCTGGAGAGCGTTTGAAAGATCTGAGGTGCTGCCATTCTTCTCAAGCTTTGAGGAGTCCAAGTGACACACGCTACATGTTATGGCCATAATCGTCTCAGAAAGAAAATCCGAGGGGAATGTGTTTAGATGTATGTGCCGAAGTATAGAAGTATAAATGTTAGATTGGAACATTATATTTGAATTTAGGTAACAGCAACAAGGTGAGGGTGTCTGTACAAGGAACACCAGTAGATTTACTGGCTAACTGCTTTTGTTTAAAAGTTGTTCATAGTAGTCTAAATACTATGTACGATAGTTTACACTATTTCTATTGTTTTTGGTGTGAATTAAATAGTTGGTTTACTAAGAATAAGCATGGTACTCCCGCTTTGAAGCTGACTGAGAACTATTGTCACCTACTTATCACAGTTTAATATATAATAGGCCTGAGGTTCAACTCTATGTAATGCTTTCTGAAGAGAGACAGTTCTGGCCTGTGCTTCAGCAAGGAGTTAAGCTGTGGTGTAGGAAGAAGGGGAGTGTAATAGAATTACAAATATAGCCTTCCTACCACACTACACTCACACAACTCTTCAACGTACTGGGGAGAGGAGAAAATAAACCCCTAAGAAGGGGGTGTTTCAGGAACCTAGTCGGGTGTGTGTTTTGTTGTGAAGTATGAAGGTTAGTTTTTGTGGTTCTCTATTTCAGCTAGCATACAACTACGTTTATATTTGGTGTCATCATCCATTTTCTTTATTTTACAATGAAATAAAAGGGCCCCATTTCTTATTAGATGTCTCAAACAATTTTTTTGGTGATTCAATAGTCAGAAATATCAGTGTTTACATCTTATACTTTGGCACTCTAGAAAAATATATATTTCCAAGTTTCCCATGTTGTAAAGTAACAGTGAGGTTAACAATAGACATTTTCCATTCTAGAAAACTTAACTGGTGTCACTAATTCGTTTGAAAAAAATGAACAAATTAAACTGGTACAATCCTTAATATAAAGTGCACTTCCATTAGTTGAATCCTGTTGTACATCAATTTAAGTTAATCCACACAAGTGAAATTGTTATAAACAAGGGTAAAATTGGTTTATATGCATTTATGTTAGGGGCTTACACCAGCTTAACTAGGTGAGTTTTTAAATTAAGCTGGTATTTTTTTTTACAACACAGACAAAGTCTAAAAGAACAAGGTAAGCATGTTGCAATACAACAAAAAATAAATAAATTGAATTTCAATCCAAAGGTTTGATTTCATAACTAGAGGGACATATTCTGAATTCTGATTCACTGGTATAAAAGCAGAGTACAAATTATCAGACAATTCAGATACTTTCAGTATCACGAGATCTAATTTATTTTTTATTATAGATAAAAATGAATCATAAGAACATCTTGTTTAGTGCAGGTGACCGAGTTAACAACAGCAATGCAATTATGAAGCACAAGATAAAACCAGAGAAAGAATATGATATAGATACAATGGTTCCTCTGAATAGAGAAACAAGAGATGCAGATGAAAACAAATTACACACTGATATTTTAACAGATGGCTTAACTCAATATGGTGAAAAACCAGAAAGAGTTGATGGTTCCCTGGCTATATAATTTGTGGTTATTATAAGAGTCTCTCCTGAGGCTAGTCCTCATCTCCATCATCAGTACATCCTATTCCTTAACAATCCACCTGTCCAGTGACAGGGCAATTGGACTGCACCATTTAGTGGTTATGGGCCATTCAGCTACAGCAATAAAAGTCTTATCTGTGCTTCTGATTTATTCTTAGGTGAATTATGATCTATACCTCAAATAGATAAATGGATTTCAGTGAAGTTTGTTCACCAATAATTAGTTCACATTGTTGGAGAGTTTTGCTATATATTGTTCTAAATGTGTATGCTCAGCTGTCTTCCTTTCAGCACTGCTTATTTCACACTCTGCATGTTTTATTTGATCTGCTCTTCTTGAGGTCAGTCTTGTGCAAAATCTGATATTAGGTGATGAAGTGCATAGTGAAGATTGAGATATGTACTTGTGTTTTATGCACATCAGTCAGAACAGAACCAGCTCATGCGTGTTATAGTTTCTAGCCCATGCCATATTGCCAAGTGTGTATTCTTACTGACCTGGTATTTGAGAAGAAGTGCATATAAATGAGTAATTGGCTCTTATATTATTTTTGATATTGAGAAAGAAAAATCATATGAGGCCTGATTTTCAGTAATGCTGACCATATATTTGGAGTCCCTAGAAGCTGGGGTTACTCAACACATCTGCATAATGTTTCTGTGTAGCAATCTCAAGTATCTTTCCTTGTTTTTTGTGAATATTTGTCAAGTTCTACAAATACTGAAATATTGCTAAAATGCTAAAGTTTTTCTGACTCTGCATCAGTTCCAATAACATTATTTCATGTGTACATGCGAGTTATCCAATTGAAGAACTGTTTTAGGCCATATTAATCAAGTTCTTTTTATAATTTTTATTTCTGAATTTGTGTACAAGAAGCACATAAAATAAAATACATTCATATAAACATTTCTGTTCACATCTTGTAATTCTTGTTAAGTTTTCTAGCACTTCAACATGGTTCATATTTCAATTGATTTCAATAGGCTTTGCATCAGGCCATGTATGACTAGATTGCAAAAAGTATGTCAAGTGAGAAACACTATAACGCTAACACAAAAATAGACCTGGATCCTGGTGTAACATCCCAGGGTACAATTCAGAATAATGAGCATCTGTGTCACCCCTACCCTGCAACATTAGAGTGCCTTACAGTGCCTTGTTGAAGTAGCTCCCACTTGAGCTGCTCACAGTCTTCCAGCATGCAAGCCATACCCTGAGTGTCTGTGTGTAACTGCAGCCTTCCAGACACACTTGGGTTACACTCTGGCTCTCACCTCTTTAGTTATGCTTTAGGATGACCTCAACACACCCCCAGTCCCAAACTTCCTACCAGAAATGTATGTCCTGTACTGCCCAACCCTCTCCTGAACAGAACAGAATATTTTAAATCCGATACTCCTTAAAGGGAATAATATGTCAGTTTATCTCAAATAGTTATTGAGACACTTCAATTTAAACACACTGGGTTAGATAAAACAGTAAAACAAGTTTATTAACTACAAGAGATTGATTTTAAGTAAGTACAAGTAATAAAGCATAAAAGTCAGAAATAGTTACAAGAAAAATAAAGATAAGACATCTACTAATATCTAACTTAATAAACTATAAACAGATTCAAGCAAAGTTTCTCACCACATGCTTTCACAACAGTCTTACTAACCAAACCTTGTAGGTCCAGACTCCTCCCCCAGAGTCCAATGCTTTCTTCCTTTTTCTCTTCAGGTACAGTGAATGAGATAGGCAGGGCAAGAAAGAAGGGTGCCTTTAGGTGTTTATCCCTCCTTTTTTATAGTTTAATTCCCTCTCTTGAAAAATATTTCCAGCTGGGCACTAAGAGAGAAAGAGACTATTTAGAAGGAGGTTCCCTGCTGGCTTTTTTCTCACCTGCTTAAGTTTTCTTTGTTTCCCTTCCTGCTTGATGACTCTGTTCACTGCTTAAATGAAAATTAAGCAGAGCACACATTCCTCTGTTTAGGACAGACCTGTTTGCCAATCTCTCTTTGGGCAGGGCTGGGAAATCTTATAACTTTACATCCAATATTGCCACACATATTTTATCACAATGATACTCAGTAGCAAATTGTGAGTTTTCAAATGATACCTTACAAGACATGCCTTGTATAAAATTACTACAATAGTGTGTAGGGTGTGGATACAGGGGTCAATTTTGTCACACTGGCATAGGGCCTTAAGCCCCAATCCAGCTAAATCTGTAAACATGGGCTTAACTTTAAGCATGAGAATAGACCCACTGACTTACATGCATGAGTAGTCCCAACTGAAGTTAAATTGCATTAAAGTACTTGCTGAATTCATGCCAAAAGCATCAGTTCAAGTAGCTAGGTCAGTAGCTTGGCATGGATGTTCAGGGTGATTATTTTTCTGTTACGCTTATAATCATTGTGAACACAAACTGTATGCTTGCAAGCCAGCAGAATTTATAGGCTAGTATGGCCCACTTATTTCACTTGAAGGAGTTTACAGACTCCATCACAAAGTTCCTCAAGGGAAAAAAACCCAGAAGTGAATCCATCTATCTGTCTATCTACCTGAACATCACATGAAGGTTATAAACTTAAAAGTCAACATTCAGAAATTGGAAAAAAAGTTCTCAATATGAATTCAGACAATCTGCATATATTGTGTGTTGTCTTTTTTATTCCTATGTTGCTCCTTAAATATATATGTTAAAATAGCAGCATTCAATGCACACCAGGAAACATCCAGAATGTGCAACATTGCTGTGTTTATGTTATTTTGAGATCTTTAACTTTTTCATTTCTTGGCTTTCTTAGAATCATAGAATCTCAGGGTTGGAAGGGACCTCAGGAGGTCATCTAGTCCAACCCCCTGCTCAAAGCAGGACCAACCCCAACTAAATCATCCCAGCCAGGGCTTTGTCAAGCCTGACCTTAAAAACCTCTAAGGAAGGAGATTCCACCACCTCCCTAGGTAACCCATTCCAGTTCTTCACCACCCTACTAGTGAAAAAGGTTTTCCTAATATCCAACCTAAACCTCCCCCTCTGCAACTTGAGACCATTACTCCTTGTTCTGTCATCTTTTACCACTGAGAATAGTCTAGATCCATCCTCTTTGGAACCCCCTTTCAGGTAGTTGAAAGCAGCTATCAAATCCCCCCTCATTCTTCTCTTCTGCAGGCTAAACAATCCCAGTTCCCTCAGCCTCTCTTCATAAGTCATGTGCCCCAGCCCCCTAATCATTTTTGTTGCCCTCCGCTGGACTCTTTCCAATTTATCCACATCCTTCTTGTAGTGTGGGGCCCTTGGACACAGTACTCTAAATGAGGCCTCACCAGTGCCGAACAGAGGGGAATGATCACGTCCCTCGATCTGCTGGAAATGCCCCTACTTATACAACCCCAAATGCCAGTAGCCTTCTTGGCAACAAGGGCACACTGTTGACTCATATTCAGCTTTTCGTCCACCATAACCCCTAGGTCCTTTTCTGCAGAACTGCTGCCCAGCCATTCGGTCCCTAGTCTGTAGCAGTGCATGGGATTCTTCTGTCCTAAGTGCAGGACTCTGCACTTGTCCTTGTTGAACCTCATCATATTTCTTTTGGCCCAATCCTCTAATTTGTCTAGGTCCCTCTGTATCCTATCCCTACCCTCCAGCATATCAACCACTCCTCCCAGTTTAGTGTCATCTGCAAACTTGCTAAGGGTGCAGTCCACACCATCTTCCAGATTGTTAATGAAGATATTGAACAAAACCAGCCCCAGCACCGACCCTGGGGGCACTCCACTTGATACCGGCTGCCAACTAGACACCTACGCTCACAGTTTAAAAAGTTTTTCTTAATATCTTACCTAAATATCCCTTGGTGCAGATTAAGCCCATTAATTCTTGTCCTACCTTCAGTGGATATGGAGAACAATTGATTACTGTCCTTTGTAACAGCCCTTAACCTATTTGAAGACGATTATCAAGTCCCCCCTCAGTCTTCATTTTCTCAAGGCTAATCATGCCTGTTTTTTAAAAATGTTTCCTCATGAGAAAAGGTTCTGAAAACCTTTTCTCATTTTTGTTGCTGTGTTCTGTATTCTCTTGAATTTGTCCACATCTTTCCTAAAGTATGGCACCTAGAACTGGCTATCGTATTCCAACTGAGGTCTCATCAGTGCTGAGTACAGCAAGACAATTACCTACCTGGTCTTACATACAACACTTCTGGTTATGCACCCCAGAATTATGTTAGGGTTTTTTTGCAACTGCATCACATTGTTGACTCTCATTCTATTTATGATCCACAACAATTCCCAGATCCATTTCAGCAGTACTACGACCGAGTCAGTTATTTCTCATTTCATAGTTGTGTATTTGATTTTGCCTTCCTAAGGGTAGTACTTTGCCTTTAATGAACTTCAAGTTGTTGATTTCAGACCAGTTCTCCAATTTATCTAGGTCATTTTGAATTATAAATCTGTCCTCTAAAGTGCTTGCAATCCCTCTCAATGTAGTGCCATCCACAGATTCTATAAGCATACTGTCCACTCCATTATCCAAGTCATTCATGAATATATTGAATAGCACTGGACCAGAGCTGGCTCCAGGCACCAGCTGACCAAGCACGTGCTGGGGGCGGCACCTTCGGGGGGGGGCCAATCTTGGGGCAGCGAGGCAGCGCTCAGGTTTTTTTTTTTTCCCCACACTTTGGCGTGGTGGTGTGGCACTCGGGGGAGGGGTGAGTTTGTTTCGGCGCGGTGCTCGGGGGGGTTGTTTCGGCGCGGCGACGCTATGGGGGGTTGGTTTTTTTCATTTCAGTTGGGTGGCGCTTGTTTTTTTGTTTTGCTTGGAGAGGCAAAAAAGTTAGAGACGGCCCTGCACTGGAGCCAGGGCTGACTCATGTGGGACCTCACTAGACACACTCTCCCAGTTTGACAGCAAACCATTGATAACTATACCTACTCTTTGAGTATGATCTTTCAACCAGTTGTGCACCCACGTCATAATAATTTCATCTACCATCAATTAATGCTTGTAAAATGCTTTGAAATGCTCTGATGAAAATGTTCTGAAAAGTACAAATTGTTATTGTTTTATTAGTGCAAAAGCTCAGGCTAGATTCCATTTTCTATTCATTTGTGAAGCAGTCTATTACCCCATGCTATATGCTTTTGGTGATATGATGCTCACCTGCCATAGGGGGCATTCCACATAAAGAAAAGCATTCATAGACAGATGGCTGACTCTGGACTGTGGCTGACCAATATTAGTAAAGAGATGTTGTTCCTAATCAGAACAGACACTGGTATCTTTCTCATGTAAATTATTACTTCTTACTAGCACTTCCCAAGTCATTACAATCCAGTGTTGGATTCCCTGTGAGAATATGGAGTTGCTAAGCAACATGATTGGTCAGCTAGTTCTCTCTAAGTGAGAGCTGACTTTAAAAAAAGATTTCTATAATATTTTCTGAAATGCAAAATATTTTAAAAATGGATTCCATATTTAACATGAGGTTTCCTTTGAACTGAAGAAAATAAGAGTCATTTTAAAAAAAATTGAAATTCCAGACTAAAAGCTCTTATTGGGACAAAGTTTCCATGGCAGCTGTCCGTGCACAAGCATCAGAGGTCATTAATTAGCATGTTGTTAGGATCTAAGGGATTTTAATGGTACAACTGGAAGGTTGCCCACATGTCCCCAGAAAATTATAAGCAGAGATTCTCTAGCTAAAACTGATAACCAGATGGATAAGTATAAAGCTAATGTTATTTCTTCTGGGGCCAGAATGTCAAAGTGAATATTTAATTAGGGGTTTTTTTTAGCTTTTTTTTTTTTTTAGCAATTTGCATGAACCACACAGAGCAAAAATAAAGTATCAGTTTAAAAATTCAACTGAAAAATCCCAAGTATAAAAGTCATTAAAATTTATATTAGAAAAACAGGGTGAAGAACTAAAGCTTCATAATTATCAAAGATGCGTAAATAAAGTCCTTAAATCATTGTATGCAGGCTGGAATATTATAGAGTTTGACTTACATTAGAAATCAGCCTGAGCCTCAAAGCTCAGGCCAAGATTCAAACTTTCAGGATGTCTAGATCCAGGGTTTTGTTCAACCGAACAATGAGACAAGGATCAGTTACAGAGGGGCTTATTTCATATCAATTTCACACTGTAGCAACTTCAATAAATAGACTTATTTCTGATTTACCCCCATCTTAAATGGGTCAGAATCAGGCTCGGATTTTAGATCCAGATCTGGATAAGAAATTCTCACAAATTCAAGGATATTCGTATCTATGGTTCTGGTTCAGATCAGTATCTCTTTGTTATACAGTGAACTGCATATCAAGGTATCTGAAAGCACATCAATAAATTGTGAATAATGGTTATGCAGTGACCATGTAGCCAACCCCAACACCCATGGTATGTTCAACAGCAGCTCACATACACACCACTGGACATCCGAGCTTGCTTGCTTGATAGATGGAATATTGGCAAGGACAGTGGGATTAACATTACTGCAGTACTACTGGGGGTCTTTTAACTTCCATCTGTCTAGCCAGACAAGCAGATGTGGCTGAGCCAAAGAGACTTCCCTTTAAAATCTCATTTATAGAACAGCTGCTACAATAGTGCAGCGCCCTGGCAGTGAGCATGCTTAGTTCAATTTTGTATGATTTAACAAAAAAAAGAAAAAAGAAAAAAAAAAGAAGTCACACCTTCAGAAACAATTAAGTTAGAAATTATGATCAGCCATGTAATATCTACAAAACAAATCAAGTTAGAGAAGTGAGGGTTATTTAAACAGGCAAATTCAGAATACACAATAAGGTCAATATTTTCTTGCACCATATGCAGGCTATGAACCATAGAAGGTCAGTCAGATTTTTCATAATTGCATCTCATTGAAATGGACCTGCAGAGGTCAATTACTAGCAGTGATAATGTATCTACCCTACTCAACCCCTCAATTGTCTATTACTCCCTATCTAATAATGCTGTGGTTATGGAATGGTTAACTTCTAGGAGCAGAGCCACACTGTGATGGGTTGCCCCCTCTCCCTTTTCAAAGTGTCATCTGATGTACTGGGGCCCCACTGAGCCCACCTGTGCCACCAGCCTGCGTTCCCTCTCCATGTCCTGCTGCGCCAGGCCCTCAAACCTCCTCTAGTACACACACAGGTAGGGCCACACCCAGATGCAAAAGGATACTCATACACTGAGATCAGCTCTGTGTTGGAAGACTCCGCTTGGGAATTGCTGAGCACTGAAGTGCACACACCCTCTGGAGTGTAAACCCAAAATTATATTGTCTTGCACTGTATAGAGATCTTCTTCCCTCAAGGTGGAAGAAGATAGACACAGCTTTTTGCCCCCCTCTCCATGAATTACACAAACGAGTTTTAGAATAAACAAAAAAGTCAAGTTTATTAACTACAAAAGGTAGATTTTAAGTGATTATAAGGGATAGCAAATAGATCAAAGCAGATTACTGAGCAAATAAAACAAACATGCAAACTAAGCTCAATACGGTAAAGAATTACAAATAGTAATTTCTCACCCTAAATGTTGTTTTAAGCAGATTGAAGAATTTCTTTGTGGATAGACAGCTCTTGCTTGCATCTTAAAACTCCAAGTATGTCCTTCACGGGCCAGACACCATTCCTAGCCCGGGTTCAGTACTTCCCCCCCGCACTTCCCCTTTGTCTTTGTTTCTTCGATTTTTCCAGCAGTCATCTTGGGCGGGGATTCATTGAAGAATGAACCAAGATTAACTCACTCTCCAGCCTTAAATAGGATTTGCATATGGCGGGAATCGTTTGTATCCCAGTTTAACCCCCCACCCCCTCTTAATGGAAAAACACTAAAATTCCAAGACAGTGTCCAATACCAGGTGACTTGATCACATGACCCTGCAGTATCAAAGCAGCATCCCAGGAAGCCTCTCAGGAAAGTGGAAAATAAGTATCTTCACATTCCTATTGTCCTTCCTAACGGCCCATCCACGCTTTTTGCATACTATCTGATGGGCATTCCCCAGGTGAAAACACAGTTGTAATTGCTACATAGTCAATATTCCTAACTTCAGATACAGAAATTATACATGCATACAAATTAGATAATTACATTCAGTAAATCATAGCCTTTCCCATAATACCTCATATGACCCATCTTGCATAAAATACATCTTAATTATGCCCTATTCATATCATAAGCATATCTCTATAAAGAATATGGGGGATAGTCTCTCACACACGTCTTTGATTCCTGATTTTTGTTTCAATATGTCAAGATTAGAGGTTGTGGCAGACAGCAGTTGACAATAGTTGACAAATTCTTTAATGAACAATATTAAAGGTCTTAGAATAAATGGGTGGACACTCAGATCTTCTCTGGTTGTCACTATACTGCACACTGTGGCCTCTTAAAAATTTATTGACACGGGAGGGGAAAAACTCCCATCTTTCTGCTGCAAAAGTATATGCCCCACAATTTGAGCTCAAAGAAAAAAAAATCCTCTCAGCTACAGTTCAAGACACAAGACAATACTGAGGAGTTCTGAGCCTAACTGTTAAAGGGCAATGGTACACATACTCATTAGGCGATTTGCTACAGTATGACTGAAATAGGTGTTCAAGCGTGCTGAGCTGCTGGTTCTTCCACCACATACCATCCCTTCCCTATGCTTTCTCCATCACATATCCAGTACAGGACTTTCCTCTCAAGAACTACCTCAGCCGTTGAAGTAATTCTTAGTCCTAAAGGAGACACCAAAGTGCAGCAGACTGAGAATTTCTTAGAACCACCTCCTCTCTTTCACAATTTCCTACCCCCATATTCTATTTTTCACCACTCTCCACTTTTGCGATCAACATTTTGGTTCGGTGGATGTGTCAAAACGAGACAATCAGGAGTCGTACTTCTGACAGTTTGAATCATGATGGTTAGCTTGAATTTGCATTACCATCTTCCTTCAAAATAATGGCCCTTACCTCAATTACAGGTAGTAAGATGAGAATTGTATGGCAGTGAGGGTCTTTGGTACTGGTGGGACCATTTTCACTGATCAAAGCTCTCCTCCAGCTATCGCTAATCCTGAGAGAATGACACCTATAATAAACAAAACAAAACAGATCTCAGAAAAGATGTTTGAACCAAATGAGAAAGAATGAAAACTTGGGGGTAAATACAGAATTCTTTTGTCAGTTACAGTAATTATGGATAGTAGGCGAAACTGAAATAAGAAACAACAATTAAAATACAAAGTTTGCCATTTATCTGTCTTTTTGGTACTTGTACTTTACTGCTGTTAGGTCTGTGCAACTGACAGTTCATAAATGGTTCATTAATGATGACTAGCATACCAATTATGATGACTAGACCAAATTACAGAAGATGCATTTTTAACTGTGCTAATTGGAAAAAAAGCTTTCTTTCTTTCTTTTTCTTTCTTTCTTTCTTTCTTTCTTTTCACCTTCTGGGGAGAGAGGCCAGAAGCCTACATGTGGTGGAGAATGTGGGCAGGTGATTGGCCCCTGGAAATGAGACTGAGGCAGCAGCTAGCCTAAAACAGATTGGGGAAGGAAGTGCCGGTGTAGTCCAAAAGGACAAAACCAAAAATAACCCCGAAACAAACAAAAACACCAACAACTCCTACCTTTTCTCTCAGAAGTGTTTTTGGGAACCCGTAGGATAAGTCAACTGTGGCAGGGACGATTAGACAATATCTGAACAGGTGGTGAAATCCACCAGTGATGGAGAAATCACTCTAACCCAGCCTCCCTTTTTGATGATACAGTTTTAATGAAGGGCTCTAGGGCATCCTTTTCAATTCATATCTAAGTACATGAGAATGAGACTTCTGTGTACTAGGGCTTTAGTGCAATATACAGAGATTTGTGGGAGCAAGGATTTACAAAATGTGGGTCCTCAGTGCAAAGTAAAATGACCTGCCGTTTCTCTCCATATAACCGCCCCCCCCCCCCGCCCCAGACCTGTTACCATGGGCGAAAGCGAGATAGGAAAACAGAATAGTAATATGCAGTGGGAAATTTTCCCCTGGCTTCCATCAGCCTAAAGGAAGCTGCTGGGTCTTTCCCCTATTTCCTTTCCTATAAGCCAAGCTTGGCTGCTAACTGCCATCAGAGCTAAAACTCCACCTAGTCCCCTATCTTAAAATAATTGGCATAACTTTTTATGTGAAAGGGATTTCTTGTATAAAATGGACCAACCATCTTTCACAGCTCCTGACATAAGGGAGAAGTGAGAAAATAAAGCTCAAACAAGTCAGAAAAAACATATGGTAAGAGACTGATAAGATGATAAACACTGAGCCAGAGCATATCCTCTCTGTCCAATCTTCTCACTCCTAGACTGGTAAAGAAGGGATAGAGGAAATAAAGAAAGGTAGAGAAACAAAACCCTTATTCAGAGTTTCTGGGACAGGGGCCCTTCAGTCAGAGAAGCAATCAGCATTTCCAGTCCTTTCTCCCCCATATATATTTGCATAAGTTTTGCTATGACCATTTGGTAAATTAAAAATTGCCTTGTTTCTTCTATTTCAGCTTGTGCTTTCAAGGATATTCCCTGCGGTAATGTATTGTAAACATCAAGGGACAAATTCTCAGCTGGTATAAATTCTCAACTCCATTGACTTCATTTATATCAGCTGTAAATCTGCCTTCTACTTCCAATAAACCACAGACTGACGGGCAGAGCAGGATGCAGACAGCAATACTGTATGAAAGACCGTAGGCAAATATCTTCTTTAGGACCAAAGTTCCCATCCAAAGCTAAAGCATCTCATGAGCAAACACCATTAGCTTATGGCAAATTGTAGTGAGTCCCACTGTCTAATATTTCATTTCGTAATTCAGTACTTCACTATAGATTCAGTTGGGTTTTAGTTCCTATTAACCATTTGATAGCATTTGCATCAGTCACTGGCAGTAGGACCTTGTAAGCTCTTTGAGGCAGGAAGCTGTCTACTACTTTGGGTTTTCACTGCATCTAGCACAATGGGGCCCTGTTCTTGGTTGATCCCGAGGCATTATCGTAATGAACATGAGTAATAATTTGTTTACAACAAATCCTTCAATAAAGAAGAAAGGACAAATTGCACATTTCTTTAACCATTTCACAAAATATCTAGCACACATTAATATAAAATAAAATGTAAGAAAACAACTGATGTTAAAGTGCAGTTTTTGGACCTAATAGTAAAGCATTCCTGTGTTTAAACAGTCACTTCACCTGTCGAAAATTGTCTACAAAGAGGGTGTAGGTGGTAAAGAGACTGATGGCCTTATTCACAACATTTCAATCTCCCTGTCAAATATAGTTTAAAAATAACATGACAGTGTTTTTGACACAAATTGCTGCCAGACTATATATTTGTAGTTGCTATTACTGAATAGAAACCAGGCATTATGATCTGAAATGCATTTCATTCAAGTGTGTCTGAGGCACTTAGGTTGGAAAATAAATGAAATATTCTATACAAGACATCTGATTAATATGAGCTATGGCTGGGGTTGAATTTATAAGTGTGTGAGAAATTGCTCCTTGGCATTCCTAATCTTTTTTGTTGTGCAACAGTTATGGAGTACCAAGTGCCATGAACAGCACTTTAAACTTAAAGCTAACTTGATTGTTAGCCAGTATGTTTGAGAAACATTTGTGTTTACAGTGACACAGCCTGTGCTCTGTATCATCTCAAGTCAGTATCTCCAAATAACAGATTATGGAGGAACTCAAGTGAACCCATAAAACTTGTAATAATTAATGTTCGTGCAAGTACCTTCTTCTGGTATATATGTCACATTTTTCTGATGGCAACATAAAATCCTCTCCGTAGTATGGATCCACGGTGTTCCCTTCCATCCTGAAGACTAGAGCCGGGTGGATCTTCCAGGAAGAGGTCTGTGAAAGGACTGGAGGTCCCAGGGCATTGGAAAAGGGCAAACATAGTACTTATTTTTAAAAAGAAGAACAAAGAATTACAGACCTACCAGCCTAACTTTGATAACTGGAAAGGTACTGGAACAAATTATTAAACAGTCAGTTTGTAAGCACCTAGAGGATAGCAGGGTGATAAGTAATAGCCAGCATAGACTTGTCAAGAACAAATGCCAAACTAACTTAATTTCCTTCTTTGACAGGGTTACTGACCTGATGGATAGAAGGGAAGCAGTAGACATGATATAGCTTTCTTTTAATGAGTCTTTTGACACTGTCCCGCATGATATTCTCATAAGCAAACTAGGGAAATGTGATCTGGATTAAATTACAATAAAGGGGTGTAAAACTGGTAGAAAGACTGTACTCAAACAGTTATCAATGGTTCACTGTCAAACCGGAGGGAAGTGTGGATCTAGTAGGATCTCACTGGTGTCCAGCACTATTCAATATTTTCATTAATGATTTGGATGATGGAGTGGAGAGAGTACTGATCAAATTTGCAGATGACATTGAGCTGGGAGGGTTTGTCAGAACTTTGGAGAGCAGGATTAAAATTCAAAATTACCTTGTCAAATTGAAGAATTGGTCTGAAATCAACAAAATGAAATTCAGTAAAAACAAATGCAAAATATGGCACCTAGGAAGGAAAAATCAAATCCACAAATACAAATGGAGGAATAACTGGCTAGGGAGTAGTACTGCTGTAAAGGTCCCGGGGGTTATAGTGGATCACAAATTGAATATTAGTCGGTACTGTGATGCAGTTACGAAAAAGGGTAATAACATTCTGGTGTATATAAACAGAAGTGTCATCTGTAGGACCCAAAGGTAATTGTCCTGCTCTGCTTGTTACTGATGAGACCTCAGCTGGAGTATTGTGTCCAGTTCTGGGACTTACACTTTAATAAAAATATGGACAAATTGGAAAGAATCCAGAGGAGAGCAATACAAATGATGACTGGTTTAGAAAACCTGACCTAGGAGGAAAAGTTAAAAAAAAACTATGCATGTTTAGACTTGAGAAGAGAAGACTGAAGGGAGCAACTGATAACAGTCTTCAAATATGTTAAGTGATGTTACAAAGAGGATGGTGATCAATTGTTCCCCATGTTCACCAAAGGTAGGACAAGAAGTAATGGGCTGAATCTGCAGCAAGGGAGATTTAGGTTAGATATTAGAAAAAAAAATAACTATAAGGATAGTTAATCACTGGAATCGCTTCCAAGGGAGGTTGTGGAATCCCCTCATTGGAGGTTTTTAAGAACAGGTTAGACCAGTGGTTCTCAAACTTTTTGTATTGGTGACCCCTTTCCAACACCAAGCCTCTGAGTGTGACCCCGCTTAGAAATTAAAAACACATTTTTGATATTTAACACTCTGTTAAATACTAAATTTAAACCCTATTGCTTAAAATGAATTTACTTTTTCTTACCGCATTTAAATTAAGACTAAAACACATTTTTATCTAATTAGATATAAGTGGAAAAGTTATTTTTAAATAGAATTTTATTTTAATACTTGTCAGCAATTAATGACCTGAAGCAGCCAAAAATCAGTGAGATGGATGATGCTGTTTATTTGACACAAGAAGTTTTATTCTTGGTGTTGTTTTAGAAAGGGTGCATCTGAGGTCGTCCTTCACATCAAGCGGTTTCGAGATTATTGTGAGAAGGCTGGGTCGGGGCTCGCAGTCCGGCGCAGGGGTCGGGGCTTACAGCCTGGCGCAGGGGTCAGGGTCAGGACTCACAGTCCAGCACCAGGGTCAGGGCTTGCAGCCCAGTGCAGGGGTCGGGGCTTGCAGCCGCGCATACCAGGGTCAGGGCTTGTAGCCCGGCTCAGGGGTCGGGGCTTGCAGCTGTGCACCGGGGTCAGGGCTTGCAGCCACACGTCCCTGTCGGGGTCGGGGCTCACAGCCCAGTGCAGGGGTCAGGATTCACAGCCGTGCACCCGGGTCGGGGCTCGTAGCCCTGCAGCTCCACACAGGGGTCGGGGCTCGCAGCCTTGCATTGCGGTCGGGGCTCACAGCCTGGCGCAGGGGTCAGGGCTCGCGGGGCTCGTGACCCCCCACATAACCGGGTCGCGACCCCCAGTTTGAGAACCAATGGGTGGTGGTCTAGGTATACTTGGTCCTGCCTCACCACAGGCAGCTGGACTAGATGACGTTTCAAGGGCCCTTCCAATGCTACATTTCTATTTTTCTATGATTTATAATATTTCCTTGAATTTTTTTAATGAAGTCACTTTTACTGTGTTTGCTTTCCACGAATGTGCCAGTAAATGAGTTTACTTGCAAAATATTCATTAAAAATCAGCAAATATTAAGCAAATATTGCAGAATATTTATAGGAAACACATTTTGAATTGGTACTCACAAGTATTCACACAAGAAACCTGGATCTGACCTGCTCCAGGTCCTAATCCTTTGCCAAGCAGGTGCAGATGCCCAGAGCCTAGCAGCTCAGCTTCCCAGTGCAGGAGAAATCAGTAACATGGAGTCTGAGTCTATTCCGTTTCAAAGTAGGGTAGATCAAAGCATGCTAGGAAACTGTTAATGTGTATCAGCAATGACAGTTGGTGTGCGGCAGGCTAGTGCAGGACAGATTCAGATCCCAGCTTGCAGCAAACTAAATGTTTATCTAGACAATCTTTATCTGTAACTTGCTTTATTTACACATACAGACCAGTCCTGGAACAAAGATTCAAGCCATCCCTTGCTTCAGGGAACTCATCCCAGGATCAAGGCCCAGTTCCCAGGGATCAACTCTGCCTTGAGAATTGACTCCAATCTGAGATCAAGATACAAAGCAAACTTTCCTCTAGTTGGCACATCTCCTTCTACACATAGTAATTGAATAACCACAACTAACCACCACAAAGGGCATGTCTTCCTAAGACTGAACAGTTGCTCGTACATTAAGAGTATGTCTACGCCTCAGAAAAAGATCCATGGCAGTGAATCTCAGAACCCAGGTCAACTGACTCAGGGTTGCAGGGCTCCTGCTTCGGGGCTAAAAATAGCAGTGTAAACATTCAAACTCAGGCGGGAGCTTTGGCTGTGAAACCCAGAGAGAGGGGAGGGTCTTGCTGTTGCAGGGTTTTTTTGTTTAGGGATTTTTGCAGTGTAGACATACCATAAGTAAAAGAACTTGGAAGACTTTATGTAACAGCACTACCTGGTGACATCTGCAGTAACAACTGTAAATACTTAAATGTCTGCATAATTTTTCTCACAGGAGAAGTCCCGGTAGGAGAGTCATGTGAGTAAAATTATACATATGCTTAAGTGTTTGCAGGCCCAGGACCAAACCAAAAACTGAAATAAACTATTTGGCCAACCAAAACAGCTTGAGTTCAAATGTTAAACATCACACATAACAAAATACTCACACAACAGCTACAGACCAAAGGTCTGATCCAGGGGTCGGCAACATTTCAGAAGCGGTGTGCCGAGTCTTCATTTATTCACTCTAATTTAAGGTTTTGCATGCCAGTAATACATTTTAATGTTTAGAAGGTCTCTTTCTATAAGTCTTTAATATATAATTAACTATTGTTGTATGTAAAGTAAATAAGGTTTTTAAAATGTTTAAGAAGTTTAACTTAAAATTAAATTAAAATGAAGAGCCCCCCAGACCAGTGGCCAGAACCCAGGTAGTGTGAGTCCTACTGAAAATAAGCTCGCGTGCCGCCTTTGGC
Organism: Chelydra serpentina; assembly: GCA_037349315.1. Classification (NCBI taxonomy): domain Eukaryota; kingdom Metazoa; phylum Chordata; order Testudines; family Chelydridae; genus Chelydra; species Chelydra serpentina. The sequence continues at coordinate 57,337,246 of JBAIAC010000010.1, forward strand.
ACCCGTGCCATAGGTTGCCCACCCCTGGTCTGATCTTTACCTGTGTAAGTAATTTTATTTGCTGAGCAGTCCAAATATGACACATGCAAATACATTTAGTCATCCTGTTTATATTTGTGCAGAATCAGACCTCCCAAAATAGTCACTGAATAATTATGGTCATTGATATGTTCAAGAAAATTGCAATGAGTCTGATAATTTGTGAACAGAAAAAGATCAAAATCCACCCAATACATTATTTTTTTTAATGAATTATTTGCCCACCTCTACTGGGATCCTAGAACAAAGAACCATAAATGTTATTCAGTAGGAATTAGCATGCAGTGCTCTGCATGAAGGATTTTCTATAGTGTAAAGCTTTTTCCTTTCATAACTAGATTGTCTTCAGTTGTAAGGATTTGTTCAGTGAAATAAATTCCTACATGAATTTTGTTGCCATTTTGCTATTTTGTAAAATTTCAAAAAATGGTTTAAGATAATTACATTCTTCAGGGCTTGAAAAATCCAGTGACCATTGGAGAGTAGGGAAATTTTCCCCATGAAATTGAGGTGTTTAAGCCATCATTTTCTGTGGAACATAAACCCTCAGAAAAGAAAATAAAGTTACAGATATAGGGTTGCAAAAATAAGCTCCCAAAGATGTCTGAAGGCAACACCATCTTCCTACGTCTGAGGCCACACACTGATTCTGATGCCACAATGCAGCTGAGTGCAATTGACATGACCATTTCAGAATCCTCTGGGAAGCAATCGATTTGACAAGAACCATGTTAGTTTTACTTTGCTGCTTGCTTTGGAGAAGCTATGAGCAGTAGCAGGGCCAGGCTCTGGAATCATTCACAGGAAGAAAGATAATAATACTCTGCATATTCACCAGTAGCAGCCAGGAAGCTGGGGGTCAGATAGAATAGTGCAGTCCACTCCATTACTTTGGTCCCTTCTCCACCTTCCTGGCATAGGCGCTGACTCCGTGGGTGCTCTGGGGATGGAGCACCCATGGGGAAAAACTGGTGGGTGCTGAGCACCCACCGGGAGCTCCCCGGCAGCCCCGCCCGCCCAACTCAGTCACCTTCCGGGTTCCCTGTGCGGCCAGAGGTGCCTCCAGCCGCGCAGGGAACCCGGAAGGTGAGTGAGTTGGTCAGGCGGGGAGCTGCCGGTGAGCTGCCGGTGGGTGCTCAGCCCCCACCAATTTTTTCCAGGGCGGAGTGGGTGGGGATTTGGGGATGGGACGGGGCCGGGGCGGAGCACCCAGCGGCGCCAACAAAAGGCGGCGCCTATGCTTCCTGGTGACCCATATAGCCAGAAAGTGGAAAAAGGGCCAAAGCAGTGGGGTTTCACCTCCCTTGCCAGGTGGTTCTGTGGTGGGAGGGAAAGATCTTCCACCAGCCAGCAGAGACTTACAGTCATCATGCCTATTAAACATCTACTGGCTGAGAAAATGGTGGAGCCCCCAGTGAGGTTTCACCCTTTCAGTCACTCAGACCAGTCAGCTTTGACACAGACCACTCAATAGATTTAGACATCCAGACCATGCTTGCTATTGCTGCTGCTGCCATAGGGTTACACAGGTACCTGTGTTTTGGAAATGTTACTCTTGCAGCCTTTTGGAGGCTGATTGTGTAATAGACTTAATACAGTTTTACAAGATATTATCTTCCTGCAGATAGACCTGTTATTTTAGGTAATATTGCAAGAAAAAGTGATCTCTCAGAAGTGCAAAAGAAATAGCTACTACTTTGTGCTGGCTTCATGGCCAAGAAAATAACTTTACAACATTGGAAGCCAGACAAATCACCTAGTATTGAAGATTGGTACAACATGTGGGCTGCAGTGAAACAGCTACTCTGTAGAAGATAGATTTTTAGAGACTCAATAAACAGCAAGAAGATTTGGACATTGCTCTTGAGATATATGCTCAATGTGTAGCTCTTCTTCGAACAGTAATTCAGACTGACATCCTGGGTGCTCTAAACCAAATTCGATCAATTTATGAGTAAAAAGATAGTTCTGCTAACTCTTAGCCCTGCAAACTCCACTTGGAATCTGAAAATCAAGTTTTTGTTTGTTTGTTTTTCCTCTGGCTTGTATATTATCACCACTCAAATCAGAATCAGCAGGCCAAATTGTGCCTGTGTAATAGTCTTGTTTTCTACAGGTCTGCAGGGGTATAACTGAGGGTTCAGTCCTGAAAGGTACAGAGTGTCCCCAGCTCTGCATTGTGGCTGCTCAGAACTTCACAGGATTGGACCTTCAGTTAACAATTCTAGAGTCAATTGCCCCCTCTGTTCTGGATCCTTCATGCCACCAGAGCTTTATAGGAGCTCAAGAGGTCAGCAGAGAGTCCCCCTGTCACTGGAGCAGATTAGGACCAAAAGGAGAAGCAGCTCTGCACTTCCCCACACCTTGCAAGCCCTGGAGTAGGGGGTAGATCAGGGAGTGCAAAGGGGTGTCCATAATGCTAAGTGCTACATGAAATCTGGACTAATGTTCAGTCCTTAAGCAGCCTTGGGAAGGCTGTGCTAAATTTGAGCAGCCTTAAATGCTACCTCAAATTATGCCATTGGCTTTTTCAGCCCCGTAGCAATCCAGAACAAGGAGGGAGCAAAGGCACATTTATTTGCACCTCTCCTTGGGCTGGGCCTTATATGCCTCCCAGAATATGTATTTGTGATGTGCAAGAATGGATAGAACCCAGCTCTGTCTGCCATAGCTACATTATCTCTGCAGAGCTAACAGAAGTCAATAACAGTCAAACTTTGGTGTTACTGAAAACATCAGATATGACTTTAAATATACAAAGGAAGTAGACTCAGTGAAAAGAACCACTTCATGGGTTTTTAATATGTATACATAAAAATTCTCAGTTACAGCTCTAGTCTCTTTCAGGTGTGCTCTTCCAGAGCCAATCTATACACTGCCCCTGTTACAAGGCTAATGCAAGTGTTGAAGTAGCTCTTTTTTCATTTTTGTAATCCCTTGTCATTCTCATTTTGTAAATTATTTTCACAAGGACATTTAAGACACGCATACCCCAGTGTTCTAAAAGCACTCAAACTTAGTCATGCTTAAAAAAGCAAACCACCCTTTAGGCATATTTTTTCTGTTACAAGATACACTAGAAATAAAGTATCTGGCCAGATTCTCAGCAGGTGCAAATCGGCATAGCTACATTGAAATCAACGGGGTTATACTGATTCACACCATCTGAGGACCTGGCTCATTATAGTTCATATTTGCTTTGTTGTTATGGGTTACATATAATTTCCAAAATTAAACTGTATATTCCCCATAGAGTAAGTGAAGTGCTATATTATTTTACAATGACATCTTGTAATAGCTGGGATGTGTCAAAGTTACTAGGACTTTGATCCTGTACATTATTGAATAAGGGTGCACTCTTGTTCCTGCATGGTTTCCCACTGAAGTCAATTGCAAGAAAGGGGCCTACATTAATTGTATTTTTCTTTTGAGAATTTTCCCTCTTTTCATTTATTTACAGATGGGGGGACAGTGAGTGATGCAGATATGAGTTTGTGTGCTGAGTTTATCTAAGCTAGCGTTTTATAGATGCATATATGTAGTCCATATTTTACAGCTACATTGGGGGAAGATTTTCAAAAGCATAAATGGAAGTTCGGAACCCAAATCCCATTGTCGAACAGTGGGAGTTAGGAGCCTAACAACACTTGAAAATCGCTTGTTATATGTATGGGACTATATGTATGTTAATTAATCACTTATAAAAAGAATATGAAACAAATGATTGTCTACAGGAGCCATTTTCATTACAGTGTAATGTTATAAAATGCCATTTTACTTATGTAAATATTTAATTATTTATTAAATCTCAGCATAAAAAAATAATATCTGTAGACTCCAGTTTCACAATGCTAAACATTTCAAAAAAGGGAAGGTGTACACCATAAATGAGCACCAATTAGCATAAATGAGCACAAATTGAGGTGAACGAATTTCAAGACATTTTGATTCTGATGTATTTTATCTCAACTGTTTAGAATTTGGAAATAATCATTAAAAAACAATGACAAGTTGTAGAAATACATAGTTATATTTTACATTGCATTCGGAGAGACATTGCCTCTGCCTGCATAAGAGCTCCTAAATTTCACACACACAGTGAGAAAGAACTGCTTTCATACAGAAAATCATACTTTCAGAAATGTACATTAATCAAAGACAGGAAACAGGAAAAAACCCCAACCCCAAAATCAAGTAAACCAATTAGAAAATAATGGTGGTGGATGTGAAGGAAAATGTCCCGAAAGAAAGCTGAGTACTTTGCAACTGAAAAGGCAAAGGTATAGAATGGAGATAGACAAAGGAGAAAAAAAAAGAATGGAACTGACTAGAGTATATGATTGATTGTAAGAAAAACGGTAAATTTACATTACGGTAACCAGTAAAACAACAGAAACAAAGGAGTTTATATAAAACACACAATCATCTTTGCAATTAATTTTGCATTTCATTTGTTTCCCTCAAGTGTAGCCCTAGATCACTCTAGGGGAAAGAAAGAAGCTCATTAGAATTAGTATACTATTTATATTCTTCATGCTTTTTAGCTTAGCGCTGCCCCAAGCTGAGTGCATTTTTTTGTTATGAATATGTAGATTACTCTACAGAATAAAAGTTACATTTTATAATAATACTTCCTTCAAACATAAGATAGGTTATAAGATTTCTTCACGCACACACTCTTGTTTTATAGTAGCCACTTCAAAAAGCTCCTGTTATAAAGTACCTTTTTTATACTGCAGATCATCAGCAAAATAATATTCACTTTAAGTATACCTGCATTTGTACCAATGCTGTTTATATAGAATACGCAACAATATCTATATATGGACAGAATCCAGCATGCAGTGCTATGAATTATTGAAATGCCCCACTTTTCTCTGTTTTATCTCTCCTTATTCCATTTCTACTACAGACATTAAAATTAGCAGCTTTTTCCTATTGCTTTGATTCTGCATGGCTTTTTTTACCCAATTTTATATTCTATATGAAATACAAAATCTTGGTGCTTTCTCTGACAGACTGTGTATAAAGAAGCTGTACAGCCAAGAGTAGTTGACCTGGTAGTAGAAATCGCGCACTGAAATAAAAGAACTGCTGGGTGAAGTCTTTGATCCATAGCAGGATGCTGTACAATGATCAATTGCCTGTCCAGATCTGCTGTGCACTTATTGTTTTTATGGAAATTCCTTGTCCCGGCTACTCCTAGGTATTCTCTGCCTCATTCTGCCTCCACCCTTCGGAGCTCTAGACACTTCTCTGAGGTTTAGTAAAATAAACGGAAACACAAACAGTGGCCTTTTGCAAGATTTTATTTTAGTCAGACTGCAGTTGGAAATCAAAGCCATTTCTGCAAACCTGTATTAGAAAATGCTGATTGCAGTGAGCTTAATGGAAGTGCCCTACTTTCTGGAGTCATTTGTTTTGATGAGAGCCTGAGTGTAAATTCTGTGCAGAACATAGACAGCTATTATGCAGTTAATTATGCACAAAGTAAACATGTACAATTGCAAACAGCAAAATGCCACCTAATAATGGATAACCTGAGATTTATGGTATGCATGCCCAATCTGTAAAGGCCTCCACTCATGAATCTAAAATGAATGGAACATTACCTAAATGATCCAGAATGAAGGATTTAACACATCACTCTACCCTTATTGCTACTTATTTCCTGTCAGCACATTTTTCATTTTGCTTTAATTTATTATACATAAACACTATGCAAATGATTTGGTCATATTTAAAAACATATGGCCTGTGCTTATGATTACTGGTTAGGCATTTTGCTACCAATTACTTATTAAATCAATCACTTTTTAAATTATAGTGGTCAGCAGATAATGACTGTGCCTTCATTTACTTGTAGCCTAACTGCAGCAAAATTAGCCTTAGTATGCATACCCTAGAAAAAGATGATGCATCCTTTTCACACATACTTGTTAGTCTACAATTTCTTATTAGACACATTTAGTTTAAATATCTATTTATAATTACTCCTGTTTCGAGTTTTTCTTCCACTAGCTTTTCAAGAGTCAGAGCCATTTAGCAGAGTTGTGACTGTGACAAAAGACATGAAAGGGTGTGTATGCTCAATATTGATTAGCTCTCATTATTTCCATTGTTCCTCACCTGCAAGGAGAGTGGTGAGTCAAAAATTCCTGACTAATTGCAAAGCAGCAAGGAACTCTTCTGCACTGCAAGACGGGTTTGTCAGTAATGGCAGTTGTTATCATCTTTTTTTTTGTTACAGCCCTGTTATTTTAGATTTCCAAGTTATCACTTTCGTTTGAGGAAAACAAACAAACAGGAAACCATACCAGTGAGCTTACACGGATGGGAAGATGGTTGGAGAACAGCCTAAATGTACAACGAGGTTGCCGGATCTGTATTGTTCTAATTGCATTTTACTGTTCTTGTTCTGATCCATTTTGTCTTTCTATTTGCTTTGTTGGCTATGGGAGACTGCTTAAATAGTCTTCCGAGTTGATTTTATTGTATTGTACATTTTATTTGGAGTATCATTAAAAATAAAAGCAGAAAAGTGTGTATGAGAATGGCCAAAAGGCCCTTTCTCTTACACAGTGCAGAAAGGAATCGGTTGGCATAACACAGGAGGAAGGGTCCTACAGATACCTGGAGGGATGGCTAGATGGAGACAATGCTCATCATCATAATTTGAGAGAATGTGACAGAATGTGAGTAGCCTATGGCTGACTCACCACTCTGGATACTTGGTAAGCGTCTCCACATGGGACAAATTAGGGAGATAATTAGTTAAGAATTGAATGATTAACCAATTAACAAGGTAGCACAGGTCATCAGCTGAGGACAACTAAAAGAGAGAAGAAGAGGGAAAGGGGTAGGCTAGAAGGAAGGGCTACAGACCATCAAGATTTCAGTGAGGTGAGATCTCTGACCCTGTCCCTAGGAAGACTGTAAGAACCTTGAACTGTGGGGAATTTGTTCTGTTATATTCATGCTATGAATAAAGCACTTGGTGCTGAACTGCTAAAAGTTCTGTGTGAGGACTGTTTGGAGCAAGGACTCCAGGAGTGGGGAAAACCCACCCTGTGACACAGACACACTGCCACTAGTGCTATACATGGGGAAAGGGTGTATGGCCTGAAAAACAGGAGGAGGAGTTAGGAAACATCTACTCTGTGCAACATGTCTCCTTTCCAAGTAAGTGTAATTCCCATCAGAGATGAGCTGCATACATTAATAACACTGCTTTGAGCAGGATTAAGTTGACCTACATGCTCTGTGGCTCCCTTCAGATAGGTCACATCATGGAATCCACCAGGGATGGTGCAAATGGAAACACTGCAACACACTCAGCCATGTTTTTGGTATAGCAGGGGGAAGAGCCTGCACAGAGACTCAGCACATACCTGCAGAAAGGCTGAAATTAACAAGCTTTGGGCTGTCCACAGACCCTAGTCCTTAAATATGTTATGTTGGCTACGATCTCTTCCCCTTTTGGCAAAGGGAACGATGCTGTGCCACTGCAACTTCCCAGAAGCTGTGAATCGTTTTGGGTAAGTGTTTCCTTTAGGCATACTTTTACATAGGAGAACATTTGACCCTAAACTGTTAAGGATGTATAGATTCCAAGGTGAGACAGGGCCCTTTTGATCATCTAACCCAGTGATTCTCAACCAGAGGTACATGTACCCCTGGGGGTATGCAGAGGTCTTCCGGGGGTCAGGGCCGGCTCCAGGCACCAGCTTGCCAAGCTGGTGCTTGGGGCGGCAGGTGAGAAGGGGGCGGCAGTCCGAGTCCCGCGGCGCCAATTCGGCGGCAGGTCTGCTCTTCCCGCCGCCGAATTGCCGCCGCGGGACTCGGACTGCTGCCCCAGTCTCGCCTGCTGCGGCGGCAAAGGGGCGGCAGGTCCGCCGCTGTCCCCTTGCCGCTCCGGAATGGGACTGCCTGCGTCGGGGGCGGGGCCCCACTACGTCTGCCTGCGTCGGGGGCGGGGCGCCGCCACCCCTGCTTGGGGCGGCAGAATTGTAAGAGCCACCCCTGCTGGGGGTACATCAACTCATCCAGATATTTGCCTAGTTTTGTAACAGGCTACGTGAAAAGCACTAGCGAAGTCAGTACAAATTAAAATGTATTACAATGACTTGTTTATACTGCTCTATATACTATACACTGAAATGTAAGTAAAATATTTATATTCCAATGGATTTATTTTATAATTATATGATAAAAATGAGAAAGTAAGCATTTTTCAGTATTAGTGTGCTGTGACACTCCTGTATTTTTATGTCTGATTTTGTAGCAAACAGTTTTTTAAGTGAGGTGAAAGTGGGGTCTGCAAGACTAATTAGACTCCTGAAAGGGGTACAGTAGTCTGGAAAGGTTGAGATCCACTGATGTAGCCTGACAACAACAGAGGCAGTAGAACTTCCCTGAAATATAGTGGGATATTATACCCTATGACAATGAAGTGGGGTGGAGAACTGGTGGACGTTTAAAAAAAATAAAAGCAAGGAATTAGTAATCCATATCTCCTGTACAATGAAAGATAGAGAGTACAAACTTGTTCTGCACTGCATCCTTCTTTTCTACATCCTTAATTACACTGAAGCCTTCTTTTCTTGCAATTGTTTTTCTGAAGCTATCTTGCCATGTTTCTTAATGACTTCTTTTTCTGCTATATTTGGAGGGAGAAAAAAATGCCACTTTCATCTATTTTAGAAAGCTTCATTTTGTCACTTACTTCTCTGTAATTAAAACTAACAATTCTGTTGTCCTTTACAACATTTTCCCCTTGATAGAGCTTTTCATTTCTCCCCTCCCCCATTAACAAGTGTATCTGTGATTATTATTCCTGTCTCTTGATCATGGCCCCAGGTCGTTTTTTCAGTGTGATTGTAGGAGCTGTCTGAATTTCTTTCATAATATAGGATCAATAGCACACTGTGTGAATTGGTAAGCCTTGGAAAACACCTTCACAGTGAAAATCTTGATTGTGTGCTCAGCTATGAAAATATGCATAGCTTTGCTTGCAAAGAATCAACCCCAACTGGATCTAAACCCTAGAGCTAGGCAGAAAACTTTGCAGTGGAAAACAGGGATTTAGGCTTATTGATGATTTTATTAAAAGGAAACCAGCTCTCTTCGTTTGATTTCACCTGTTTAATGTATTGATTTGGCAGTGTGCGAGCCCCACTTTGCACACCTGAAAATGACAGCACACAGGCCAAGGCAGTGGAGAATCAGGCCCTGATTTTCTAACTGAGGAGCTACAAGAAGCAGCGTAGTCAACGGGGCTACGTTTAAAATCCCAGCGATGGAGATACAATGACAGCAGGAGGCACAGCTGCAGCATCCTCCTCAGGCTCCATGGACCCTGTGACTCTAATGGAGTGTGTGCAGCTGCAGCAATTAGTGCCATACACCCATTTGGGGGTGAAGGTGACTGCAGCTAGCCTCAAGCCTACAAACAAGTTCCCTCTGTTAATTGAGAACATAGAAAGAGGAGACAAGAGAAGCTGGTAGGTGTAAATCGGTATCACAGCCAGATAATAGCAGCATCTTTCTCCAGCTAGACCAATAAATACAATCCACCAGCATCAGCAAAAGCTATTAGGTTTTGTGCCTGAAGGGAACATGAGGCTTCTTGAGAATGATAAAGAAAAGAGCCTAGTTTCACCTTTAGGTCACCAGTTTGAAACTGACCTAGACTGGAAGTGACTGAAAGCCATGCCAGCTAAAAGCCTAAATGAAATAAATTAATAGTCTCCCAACATTTCCTAGTTAGACAATAGCCAATATCATAAAAACTCCCCTCTTGCCTTTAGCAGTGGTATTTTGCATAGCACAGCATGTAAGGGGCAGGGGCAGGGCTGACTGGATGAGAGGCAAGACTAATGTTGCAAGACTATGCTGATCTTCCTGTTGTCCCCAAACAAGGATGCACTGAAAAAGAGGTGTAGGGGGGCACAGAGACTCCTCCAGCCATGAGACTGGAGCAGCCTCTGCTAAGGGGATAAGGAGCCACGCAGCAGCCTGAGGACAAAGATTCTCGACAATCAAGCATTCTGTGTGCAAGACTCTGGATTTTAGCCTTGGCATCTGACTGAACATTTCATGTCTTTGTTTTTAACTCTTGCTTGTTTCACCAAGTGTCATGGATTGTATTGCACTCAACATGTTTTGCAGCTATGGGATAAACTCACAAGGATCTAAGTTTAAAGATAATTAGAGTTTGGAATCTTTTCCAAGTGTGAATATTTCATCTCACAAAACATTTCAAATTTCAACCTGAAACAAAAATAACCACTTTATTTAATGAAAATATTCAGAGTACCCTGGAAAGCTGTTGCGATTATCATATTCCATGTATCCCTTAGTACTTATTGTGTTCTGAGTATCACTTCACAGTGTAAAAATAAATAAAACTAGGGGGATTAACCTAGCAGTGAATTTCTTTTACAACCGTTAAATTTTAAAACCTTGTTGTAGACATTTCTACCAAACTTATACAAGCTGAATCCCTGTCTCAAAGACAGATAACTTTAATGTTGTGCTTTTTTGTTTCTCATGTAGCTTCAATTTTGTATCTTTTTTTCATTTAAGTATCTTTTTTTAGTAAACAGTTTATCCCCTTTATTTTGTTTCTTTTCATTTATCTCTACTTTTAAAGCATTGTCTATTACATGCAGTTTCATTTTGTTCTTTCTCATGTTTAATTTGACTTGTATCTGGTATCTGCCTTTGTTCCATTTCCATTGCTGTTTGTTATTTTTAGGGGAGTGTATTTTAGTTTTTCAGCTGGTTTAATTGTTCAGTTTTAACTTCTCCCATTCTTTTCATTTACCTTTTCTTTCAGAACTACATCTGTCTCTTTTTTTCATTACTTTATATTCTTAAGTATACCTTGTTTGCAGTACAGATCTTAAATGTGTTCTGCCGTCTTTCTTAGTTAAGTTAGCTGCCTCTCCTGTTGATGCCATTTGTTTGTAGACAGATACATTTTTTATCATCTCATTTTAAAGTTTATTTTATACAGGCTCAAATCCCTATTAAATAAGATAGGAATCCAGAGAATCATGCAAAAAATGAACAAAACAAATTTCATTCACAGTTAAAAAAATATTAGGGCAAGCTACTTTCAAAAGGCAGGTTTTTTAAAAGTGTTATGCAAAATGGAAAATTACTTTCAAGTATTTTAAAGGATCTTCATTCTGAAAGCCATAAAATTTCAGCTGTTGCCTCCAGTCCCATCTTTGAAGTTTTTTGGCTCTTATGTATGCATTTATTGATCAGTAATGGCTAAGGGTAGGTCTATACTTACGCGTCGCGTCGAACGCGTCGGATCGATGTTCTGGGTTCGATTTATCGCGTCTTGTCAAGACGCGATAAATCGAACCAGGAAGTGCTCCGTTGTCGACGCTGGTACTCCAGCTCGACGAACGGAGTAGGCGGAGTCGACGGGGGAGCCTGCGCGCCGCGTCTGGACCCCGGGTAAGTGCTTTTTCCTTCGAACTAAGGTACTTCGACTTCAGCTACGTTATTCACGTAGCTGAAGTTGCGTACCTTAGTTCGATAGGGGGGGGTAGTGTAGACCTAGCCTAAGGCCTTGTCTATACTACAAAAGTTTACTGTATGAACATGGTTGTGAACTCAAATTAACTGGCATGATGTTGAGCAAGACTTAGGCTAGGTCTACACTACCCCCCCCTATCGAACTAAGGTACGCAACTTCAGCTACGTGAATAACCTACCCTTAGCAGTAAGTGTAGATTGGGACAAATCATGCTCCACATCTTGGAAACTAACCATGATCAGATCCTGGGATCATCAATCAAGTAAAACTCTTTTAGTGTTCACAGCCCTGAGAGAAAGAGTTAATAAATTGCTCAGATGCAGTGTTCAACTTTCTTGATAGCTGATCTTTGTTAGGTGGTGGATATTTAAGCCTGGGTTGAACTGTTTGTGTTCTAGGTTATATGATCTATAAAATCAGTTTCTGATCCCATTCTATCCTAATATCTACCTAACAAATAAAGTGGAGCAGCTTGTAGGATCTTGTCCTGTATTTGCAGTGAAGCAAAATAAATAACTACTAATTTCTCACAAGAAGGCAGATGGTAACCATTGACATTTTATTACCATGTCTCCATCTTATCCTCCCATCTTCTGTTATCACCTCTTAACAAAATTAATAAAATAACAAACTCTGGACCAGTTCATGCTTTCAGTTACTCCAATGTAAACCTGGAGTAATTCCACTGAAGTCAGTGGACTTAGTCCAGGTTTACGCTGGAGTAACTGAGAGCAGAATTTGGCCTCCTATGAATACAAATGGAAAATTACCTATCTGCAGAGTAATCCTGTGTATAATTAAAAAAATTCCTTATTTCGTTCACATTTATAATCTATGCAGCATAGCAAATAAAGCAGCACACTTCAAGCATAGATTGGATATCCAATTAAACAACATAAAAAAAACACTTAGAAAATTTTTCAAGCTTCAGGCAGCCTTTCAAATTCATCAGGGTTTGGGCTTAGGATACCTAACAGATGGCCTAAAGCTCCTGGACAAGGACTGCATTCCTCTGGCACAAGCAAAAGTCCATACCAAAGGGAAAGCTTGTCTGTGTAGGAAAGAGAAGATTTTAGGAGCTGGTCCAAGACTGTGGAACCGACTCCAACCAAGCCAACACACCACCAAAACCCACACCACCTTTCGTTTCAAGTGCAGGGTGTGTTCCGTCGATCTGGCTTGGGGAAAGACCGAGAGAAAGAATCACATGTGACCGATGCTGTGTGGCGAGATAGTCATTTCACTTATTGTTGAAACACATTCAGATACCACAGTGATGGGCAAAGGATAAAAGTTTGAAGAGAAGAGAATAAGGACTAGTTGTTTATATCTTCTTCTTCTTTGTAAAATCGGAATGACCCCCTTCTTCCATGATGTTTTCGGCATGATTATGGTGAGCTTGTGAGGGTACTCTGGAGTAATCTAAGTACGTATCATATAAAATTGAGTCATGGCCAGTCACCACCTGAGCACTTTTCTTGAATGTTGTATCTTTCCCACTGTCTTTTAACATTCTGCTTTGTCTCTTAAGAGTGTAAGGTCAGGAGGACACACCCACACAGATATAGACATATTGCACATATATGTGGTGATGATCTCTATATGATGAATTGGAGAGGCATGTGATTAAAAAATGCTAGATGAGCTTCTTCATAGATTCTGCTGCAGTCCCAGTGCTGTATTAGCTAAACCCTAACAGACAGCAGTGATGTTTGGCTGAGAGATTCACCCAGTTGTGGATCCACCTGTTATTCCTCCACTGTACCCAAACATCCTTCAACTACCCTGGGTGAAGCCCCAGGAACATATTTCTATAGGGTGCAGAAGGTGCAGATCTGCTTGAGTGAACTCTTTCACCCTGCCTTTGATTTGTGCAATGGAACCACATTGACTCTGCTGCTTTTTAGCCTTACCCAGTTTGGAGTGGGTGAGCAGGATTTGCCTCCCTTTTGAAAAGGAAACAATCAATGCCCAGCAAAGTGAGAGCCCATTAGGAGATATGGATACTATTGCTTCTACTATATAGCTGTAAAGGTTTTCCTCATTACCTAAGGACAAGAAATTCCTAGTCCCAGAGAAGGGTTCTGTGGACAAGGATATGACTTTGTTCATTATGAATCATTAGGAAATCAGTATTATGATATAACTGTATAGAATAGAAAAAGTTTGGCGCAAAGGAGTTGATATTGTTCACTAGGTTGGTTGGGAAGAACAGAAGTGTATACTGAATGTGAGTTATATGTTTAAAATGTTTTTGAACTTTGTTCTAACATATCGTAGTTGAGACTGGTAGCTACCTGACAGGGATTATATTCCTATTTGTTACTGTTTCATTTTAAGGTTTCTTTAAAAAAAAAATTGGGTTACTGAAATTTGAAATGACTTGAGATGGGATCACCTCTTCCAAAGCCAAGCAAGTCTTCACATGGTTCTCAAAGGGTAATGTGGGGGTAATGATTCCTTTCCCTGTATAACCCCACAGTATTTAATATGGATGTCTAGTTTTATTTCAGCCTCAGAATATATAAAACAAGCATAAAAAGTCTAATTGACAGAGGTGTAAAAATACCATAATCAGTCTGGAGGCAAAATGAGAACTAAAGGATTAGGTGTCAGTGATATTAATGCTTTTGCCAAGCTTGCTTTCTACATTTAATATTTATACCTTATAACAACATATCAGGCTATATTTTCATAGCAGTGCACAAGAGTTAGCACTGATAATAAGATTTGTACACTGAACTTCTGAATACTGCTTTGGACAATTACCCTATCAACTGCATTTCACAATGGCACTAAATCTGCATATAGTTAATGCTATCACCTGAACAAATCTCTGTTACAAATTTTGAAGCACCAGATATATGGATGTATGATTATGTAGCAACAGACAGTGCACTGAAGCAAATCAGTATGAAAAACAGCCCTGGAAAACAATTTCCTTTCTTTGTGGTGAGATTGGCATCTTTGTGCCTTTGGAACAATACTAATAATATAATGAAAATCATGATTTTGCATGCTGATAAAAAAAACTGTCTTTCTTCCTTCTCCTATAGGTCAAGGTTATCAAATCATAAGTTGGATATTTAATGACTCTTCTTCAATAAACATACTAAATTGATGCTAGTCTTTTTTTATTCCTGTATTGTCTACCATATGTCAGTTGACATATGTCATTATTTTATTCCATATTTGTAAATGCCTTTAATACTATTGCTAACGGATAATTAAAGTCCCTTCCTAGGAAAAGCACAGCCAATGCAAAAATCATGCAATTGACATTAATGATGTTTATGGCAACTGTGATTTTAACAGATTCTCTTTATGGTTAGTACTGCAAATGAATGATGTCTTATTGGCTGTACTGTGACCCTGAAGCAAACCCTGACATTTATTTAAGTAGTTTAATTCTCTATTCAATCTTAGATGATACACCAGAAATCCGAGTGCTTCTTTGGTTGTTTCTTATAAAGAATTAAATAGTGACATTAAAGCCAGAGCCCTGAGTTGGGGCAGGGCTCAGGTGTAATATTTCAAAGGGAGCTCAAGGAAGTAATCTGCTTCAGAGACACAATGATTCTGTATTCACTCTGGTTTTGTGCCAGTGTAACCCTTTGGCTTCAACTGGGGCTGTCTCTCCATTACAGAGATTTTCATTGATGTATCTGCATCAATTTATTTACGCTGGTGCATTGATGTAAAGGGTGGCTTAGTTTAGAAATTTTCCTAATATCGATATTCCTCGAGTTATGCCTGGTTTACAGTGATGTCAACAACTCAAGCTCATTGCCTCCAGAATGTCTTAGGAAGTGCTGCTGCACTCTCTTTAATGTGTCTGATGTGGGGAGGGCCCTAATATTCTCCTTGCTTCCTTTTTAGAGAAGCTAAGTGCACTCACTCTACAGAATCTTTGGGTCAGACTCCCCATACCACTCCACTGGTGTAGCACTATTAATGTCAATGATGTAATGGACTGGGAAATCAGGGCCCTTGAGTTCAAAGACTCCTATGTGCCTGGTCCCAGTGTAGGATACGCATGGCATCTTGCACCTTTTTTCTTTTTGCCTTTCCATGCAGAAGCTGGGGTCATAATCTGGCCATAAATATTATCATTTATTATTTTGCAAAAGGCCTGGTAAGTCTCGGAGCTCCTTTGTGCAAGACAATGTTCCAATTGTAGAGATTGTATGTACCTCTGTCCCAGACAGTTTAGAACCTAAGGAGTGGGGCTTAGATATAAAGGAAGCGTTTACAAGCAATGAAAAGGGAGATGGGCAATTTGCTTTGTATTGTTTAGGAGAACAAATAGTCTGTAGTAACAGAGTGCGGACTGTGTCAGAATACATTTAATTACTGTAATTTTTTTAAAATCAACAACTAAAGAGGGAAAGTAACTTAGCTATTGTAAAAGACATCAGTGCTCAGGAATTCTGAAATTAAAATGTGTTGGGGCTGTTTTAGCAGAAGCATATATTTAAGGTTGTGGTCACAATGAAATATTTGATATATTTCCTATCATGCTTGCCTCTGCAGATATTTAATCTGCAAATTATCCACAAAACTTTCAAATTCAGCTCAGTGTTACATAAATTTAATGCTATCCTGGGATAAGAGCTTTTGGCAGGATTTTGCAAGGAAAGTTATTAATACAGTGGGATTTTTGTTTAATGTTAGCAAAAGATGGGTACTAATGAAATATCATGCTAATGTGGTATAATGGGAATTTGTTAGAGCATTAGACAATAGGATTTTCACATCATATCAAAGTATTAGAGAGAACTTCTGTAATATGATATGACATGGGGGCAAAGTCATTACAGTGCGTCACTAAACTATCCGAAGGGCTCCCCCTGAGAATTTCTGGGCAGTGGTATTAGAACCACAGTCCAGTTATTTCTATATAATTTTGGCATAATGGATATTGTGATGGGATATACAAACCCAACTTTGCCTAAAAGGGTTAAAAGGCGATATTGGGCCCAGATAGTCCGGCCCTCCTGGGCCTGCGAAGCATGCTCCAACTGGAGGAGTGGGTGAAAAGTTGCTTAGAAGCTCAGACAAAGGACTGTTGACAGGCTGCAGGAGAGAGGAATCCTTCTCTGGGAAGCCCAACAGAAGGTTAGTCTGAGAGGGGACCACAGAGTGGGTAAGGTTCACAGGCAGTGCCTTCTCCAACCACCCCCTTTGAAAACCTGCAAGGTCCTGTTCATTTGGATTCTTTTTTTGTTAAGCAATTGCCTGTTTGGACTACAGGGGCCATGCCGCAAACTGAAGGGACCTATAGGTAGGAAGTAGCCCATGGCAGTGGACCTAAACTCTTTGCAGGGTAGACCCTGGTGTTGCTTCCCATAGGGCCCTGCACTGGGATCTGGTGGAGAGGGAGGGTCTAGATGCCCCTACCACCCCTTCTTAAGGGCTGAAGCCCAGATGCAGGTGGAGGCCAGAAGATTCCTGTCTTATGGTCAGGAACTAGGAACCTCTACTGCCCTATCAGAGAGGCAAGGGGCCAGGTGTGCTAACTGCTAGGCTGCCCAGCCCCCAGAGCTACCTACCACTGGCATATTTTAGCAGACATCTGGTTTAAAATATTGCTATATGTAGATGACAGATGATAAACTACTGAGCTACTCACAGTTAGTTGCAACCCCATTATACCCTATAAGAAGTTACTGTGTTGTTAAAATGGTTAAGGTTCTATGTCACATTATTTCTCAAGCTTTTTTTTTATCCCTAATTTGTTACTGAAATTGGCATGGTAGAAAGTTTATTGCACTGACTGTGAGCTTAGGGAAAAACATCTCAGAGTCCTATTGTCATCAACACAGACTAGAATTTGGGCACAGAAAAATCCAAGGATATACATTCTTCCACTAGGGATGAGGGATATTCCGACATGAGAATCAGAGGGGTGGCTTACACCAAAACATTAGGTCTTGGATCCCTGGAGATTTGCAGTAACCCTATGTCTCCTCAAGTCCTCTCTTGCTCCCTAAAATCATACTTCAGGAGATATGCAGCCAGGACTTCCCAATATTCACATCTCTGGATCTCCAATCTTAAGGAGACAGAGTAAATTAGTGCTGACTAGACTTGGCTGAAAACCCTTTTGGTTCTCATCCTTTCGTCCTGTCCAGCCCCTCCCCTCCCCCCTTTTTATTTTCTTTTTGCATTTTGAAACCGTCAAAAGTGGGGAAGAGGAGGTTAAAAAGAGAGAAAATAGTGATAAACCCCCAAAACTAAAATAGTGAAAGGGTTGGAAGCCAATTAAAGAGTGTGTGTGTCTGTATGGGGGGTGGAGGAATGGTTGGGTCCAAAATTGGAAAATTCCAAAAGAGCAAAAATTCTCAGTGAAAAACAAATTGTTTTGAATGAAAAATGTTGTCCGTTCTAATGCTGTGAGGCTTTACTAAGTCTTGTGGAGATGGTGAGAGCTGAGGCTGCAAAAGAGTGATCCCACCACTCATCTTTGTCTGTAACTCATATGCAGATCCCAGCCCCAAGGAAGCTGTGATGAAAGAGCTTCAGTAGAGGGGAGAATGGGGATGGCACTGCCTTGGCCTCACCTTGGCTATGCCTCTTTAGATATGGTGCAAAGTCTGCTAGTTTTCTTCATCCTCTCCAGTAATGCTCTGTTCTCTTTGAAACTGAATGTGGCCACTGGACTTTCCAGGAAACACACAGCAAACGCACAGAGGCTTCAGATCCATGTTGAGTTATGATGAGGAATCCAACTGGAAAGAACATTGAATTCAAGTACCATACATCCATGCAGCGTGAGACTATTGTATCAACATAATTTCATATTCAACATGGCTTGTGGAGTGTGATGTGACCTGGAAGTAGGGATTGTGACTTTGTCAGACAAACACACAGAGCAGGGAGCATGAATACATCTCTGATTCTTTCACATGGTTATATTTCTGTGGTTTTTGTTTTGGTGCGTGTGTGTGTGGGTGCATGTGTGTGTTTAAAGCAAGCCTGGTAAAGGATATAGACTGGACAAAATATTCCAGGCACTACTTGAGCTGGCCTATGAAAGGCTGCATAAAAAATTCCAATCTGTACTATATTGTATTAATTGAAATAATTAATCATGATATAAAGAGATCATATCTTAAACCACAAGCACAAGGGCATAGTTAAAATTGAAGTTCAATCTTAACTCTGTATTTCTCAATCTTAATGATGCATTTCCTAATTATGAATACTTGACTACAACTCTTAGGTTGAGAATGCAAGGTTTTTAAATGAAATTTCCTTTTTCTTTTTGTTTGCATTTATGTGTTAAGAAAGAAGAATAATAAAGAAAATGCATAGACCTTGCCCAGAGATCTTGTAAGGCCCATGCTTTGGGAATCCCAAATTGGGCAGTAAGGACAACTTTAAGGTTGTTTTGCATCACTATATCCTGTGGCTCAGGAGAAAGAGGCTGTATTTCTAAAATCCCTTATATATTTAGATCAGCTGAGCTGACTAGGCATTCTACCTGAAAATAGTGAATAGCTACTCAGTTTCAAGTACTCAGACCTTTCCACAATGGTGACAGCAGCTGTGATAGACTCACTGGAAAACTACAAGCAAGAGAAAATTAGTGGCTTACATGCTAAAGAGTCAGTCTTTGCTCAGATGTCTTTAAAGCCTCTGCTGATATTTTTTAGATGTATGGTCTTTTGACTCAGTATAACTGAAGCAAAGCCAGATTTTCTATATATGTAGAGCACTTTCCCAAACTAACTTCCCTCTCCTAAGTACAGAAAAAAGCACCTGGACCTCCCTCCTAATGTACATTTTAAATTAAAAATGTGGTGGCAGGGCAGAGAGTTGTCTATGTGGAAATACTAACTAGATGGTGTTTTGGGTATATATATATATGCTATTACAATCATGTGCACAGGCAAGCATGTTAATTTCTCTTTCTTGAAGGGTCATTTCATTTCCACTATGCACTCAAATGAGTATTTAACTATTAAATATTTAGCAAATGATACTCATTTCTAGTTTATTCAAGTCTTAAGAGACTGAGAAAATACATTCTTTGTTTAATGATTTTTCTTGGTCTGGCCTGACCCTAAACTCAAATAGGTTATCTCCCAAGGAGGTCCTCTTTAGAGACTGAGAAACTGTTATTATTTCTTTAAGCACCAGGGGATAAATGGAAAGCTCCAAACTGCTGGAGACATGTCAAGAAACTAAAGCAGATACTCAAACAAAATCGAAGAAAAGAAAATTCATTAATATAATAATTAGTAATTAGCTGAATCTGGAAATGTGGTTTTGGACAGAGACTCATAATTGTGGATGTTTATGGCAAAGCTTAGCTGAACTGTGATGTCCTTTCTACGGAAATCATCCGAGAATCATCATTCTCTAATATAACTTCTCCTCCTCTCCTGCCAAATCCTAAGGTCTCTGTTCTTTAATTATCATTGCGTTGGGAAGCCTGAGATACTCCTTACTCATATAGACTCATAGACTTTAAGGTCAGAAGGGACCATTATGATCATCTAGTCTGACCTCCTGCACAATGCAGGCCACAGAATGTCACCCACCCACTCCTGGAATAATCCTCTCACCTATGTCTCAGCTATTGAAGTCCTCAAATCATGGTTTAAAGATGCAGAGATCCTCTGCAAGTGACCCATGCCCCATGCTGCAGAGGAAGGCAAAAAACCTCCCGGGCCTCTGCCAATCTCCCCTGGAGGAAAATTCCTTCCTGACCCCAAATATGGCGATCAGCTGAACCCCGAGCATGTGGGCAAGACTCACCAGCCAGACACCCAGGAAAAAGTTCTCTGTAGTAACTTCTAACATCCCATCATTGACCATTGGTCCTATTTACCACTGATGGCAATTTTACCACTGACTAAGATCATTTTATCCCATCAAACCATCCCCTCCATAAATGCATCTAGCTTAATCTTGAAGCCAGATAGGTCTTTTGCCCCCACTGCTTCCCTTGGAAGGCTGTTCCAGAACTTCACTCCTCTGATGGTTAGAAACCTTCGTCTAATTTCAAGTCTAAACTTCCTAATGGCCAGTTTATATCCATTTGTTCTTGTGTCCACATTGGTACTGAGCTGAAATAATTCCTCTCCCTCCCTGGTATTTATCCCTCTGATATATTTAAAGAGAGCAATCAGATCTCCCCTCAGCCTTCTTTTGGTTAAGGTAAACAAACCAAGCTCCTTGAGTCTCCTTTCATACGACAGGTTTTCCATTCCTTGGATCATCCTAGTGGCCCTTCTTTGTACCTGTTCCAGTTTGAATTCATCCTTCTTAAACATGGGAGACCAGAACTGCACACAGTATTCCAAATGAGGTCTCACCAATGTCTTGTATAACGGTACTAACGCCTCCTTATCTCTACTAGAGAACTACCTCTGGGTAGTTCTTCAAGGAAAAGCCAGGAATGGCCTTCGTCTCCAACAACCTCTCTATGTGTGTCCTGTTGCTGATCAATTCAAGTTCTCTAGAGTATATTTCATTCTCCAGACCATATGAGATTTGGATGAAATGTCTGTTGGGGCCATGGGGAAGAGCCTTCCAGACAGAGGCTCTGGATCCTGCAGAAGGATGTAAGGCGTAGTCTACACTAGAAGTGCATCAATTCAGCTGTGCTGCTGTAGCAAGTCTGGTGAAGATGCTCTATGCTGACTGAAGAGAGCTCTCCTGTCAGCATAATAAATCCACCTTCACGAGAAGCAGTAGCTATGTCAGCGGGAGAAACCCTCCCGCTGACATAGCACTGTACACACAGGTGCTTGGGTCAGTGTAACTTATGTAGCTCAGGGATGTGGATTATTTATTATATAATAAAATAAATAAATAAATAACAACAATAAAGTGCTACTTTGCCCCATGGATTAAGTGTTTTTCTCTTTCACTATCCTTTAAGTAGAGGGACTTTATCTGAGTTTATTTGGGGCTAAAATGACTGACGGAAATCATTATAAGAGATGCCTATAAAAAGTGATAAGTGAAATGAATTCTTGAACTTTCAGCATAGCAACCTTCTCAGGTATACATAAAAAAAATTATCTACATTGGCATTAACCTGCCAGCTTTGACTCACCAGGACCCATGGTGGGACATATCAAGGATCAGGAATTTTTTGTAGGAACTTCAGGGAAGAAACACAATGAAAATGTAGACACACTGAGCCACGAATGATGGAGCAGCAATCTCTATAATTATGGCTGCCAAATAATTTCCATTTTAATTCCCAAGTTTTCACAAATTTGTAACTCTCTGAAAATTTATTTCTCAGGCTGAAGCTTTCAATTCTTAATTTCTAACAAGAAGTGGCTATTTTTTTCCTTTTGCTTCCTTTTATGAAAGTTTGAGGAAAATACCTCCAGTCATTGAGAGGATAAAATAAATTCACCAATTTTTCATTGTACTGTATAAAGGTAAATTATTGCACTTTGTTTTCAGGAGAATAGCTTTAAAATGGCCAAAACTTTAATTATACATTTTATTTGTATCTGGTCTATAAGGAGGTGTATATTTGAAAGAATTGCCTATGAAACAATGTTTATGAAGGTTTTGATATCCACCATGTCACATGATCCTGTTGAAGATCGCCACTTATAAATTAAGGCTATCTTAAATATATGGACACAGCTATTAAATCACCAATAGGGAAAATGTCTAAATCTCACATCATTGAATGTTTTGGCAGCACAGGGATTACACTGATTGATGTCTTACTAGCTCTACCTAGCACAAGCTTTTTCTGTTGTCTGCTAAAACTATAGTAGGAAAGAACAGAGGATGGAGGGATCTTACTGTGACGGTGTTCCCCATAAAACTTTATGGGGAGATGCTTATAAATGTATATATGTAACTAAAATATGTTTTATGCTACATGTGCCATGTAACATATCTCTGTGAAAGTTATGACCTACTGAATTTACTCCTCCTGTTTGTATGCATGTATCATTGTTGTAGTTGGAGTTATGAAGATAGGTTTTATATTTGCTGGTTTTGTACATAGCCTTTGTAAGTGCATGGGATCATCTTTGGAGCAAAGAATGTGCCTGTTAAATGCGAGCACTTGACAGACAAAAGACATTGCAGACCCCAATCCACATTGGGGCCGGGTCTGGAATGCAACTGGTTAGACTGGTTAGGGGCCATGTGATCCCAAAACTCCAGGGCAACTGGATCCTACGCAGGGAGAGGAAGAAAGGCTATAAAAGCCCTTGCAAGACCCTTCCATTTTGTCTTCAACTGGCTAAAGGGAGAGGCTCTCCACCCCCCCAAGGACATTCCTGAGGGGAACTGAACAAAGGACAAAGACACTAGGGGGTGTGAGCGACTGCTGGACCCAGGCTAATTCTACAGCCTGTAAAAAGGAAAATATCCGAATCTGGTGAGGCTTTTATCTATGTTAACTTTGAATAGACATAGACGTGCGTGTTTTATTTTATTTTACTAAGTAACTTGCTTTGTTCTGTCTGTCACTACTTGAACTCACTTAAATCCTATTTTCTGTACTTATTAAAATCACTTTTTACTTATTAAGTTTCCTTGAGTACGAGTTGGTGCCTTGGGAAAGCGAACAGTTGTGCATATCTTTCTATCTTTGAAATAGAAGGCGAACTATTTATGAGTTTACCCTGTATAAGCTTTATACAGGGTAAAACGGATTTATTAAGGGTTTGAACCTCCTTGGAGTTGAGCAGCTGGGTGTCAAAGGCAAGAGCGCTTCCAGGGGCCTTACAGTGGTGAGTGGACACGGTTCGGACCTGGGTCTGTGTTTGCAGCAGAACAGTGGAATCTGACTCAAAACAGACAGGATTCGGGAGTCCCAAGCTGGAAAAGGCCTGGAAGCAGGGGCAGAAGTAGCCTTGGCAGACCAGGTGGCAGCACCAAGCAGGTCTCTGTGGCCCCAACCCGTCACACTTACTATTGGAAATATTCCTAGGAAGTACTTCCATGAATGTGAGATCGACTTTTTCAAGAGTAATGCCCCTGACCATGAATGTAACCCCAATGTTCACGAATTTGGTTTAAGACCCAAAGCAAACTTGATGTTAGGGATTCTGGGTCTTAGCAGGCAGAGAGGAAAATGAATCAATTGGTCTCTTTTCCTGAGGGTGATACTAATGCATCTCTGCCTTGTTTCCTGAATTTCAGTTTCACAGATTA
Organism: Chelydra serpentina; assembly: GCA_037349315.1. Taxonomy (NCBI): domain Eukaryota; kingdom Metazoa; phylum Chordata; order Testudines; family Chelydridae; genus Chelydra; species Chelydra serpentina. The sequence goes on from JBAIAC010000010.1 coordinate 57,360,995, forward strand.
TTACATGAATGTGTTCACCATTTCATTTTGTGAGATTTCTCCCTTGCTCCCTAATTCTGCTTTATGGGGAATGTCACTGGGTATGTCTTGCTCTGGCATATGTGGAATGCCTACTTTCACAGTGAAAAAACATGAATTTGGGAATTTTGTAGTTGCAATGTTCTCTTCCCAGAAAAGTGAACCAACTGAAACTCTGCATGGTTAAACTTTTTTTTTTTTAACAGAAATGCTCACTTTCAAAATTTGTTTGAGTAGTTTTGCATTTCAATAAGAATACATTGCATAATTCCAACAATTAGCAGTGGTCAAGACAGCAGGAGAGACAAAGCCCCACTAAATTGGGTTCCCATGCACCAAGTGGGATCCATCCATTGGGGAAGAGGAAGGATGGTTCAATGATCAGGGCATTAGCCTGCTCTGCCACAAGCTGCATGTGTGACCCTGGGCAAATCCCTTAACTTCTCTCTACCTCAGTTTCCCATCTGTAAGGGGATGATAATCCTTTTCTTTCTCACAGCACCCTTGTGAGATTGTGAAGTGTGTAGATACTATGGTAACAGGGGCCATATAAGTACCTACAATTAGGGTTACTCTCTACTGTCACTAAGCATTAACCGAGCTGTCCTCTTGAATAATCTCAACATTTTGTTGAGATTATTATAATAATATAAATAATTCCTTTATTATGATCCTGCTGGGACAATGACATATATCTGATTGGCGTCTCCAAAACAACAGGCAAGTAGCCTCAAATTTGTTGCCTGATTGAGTCATTATAAAAGCAGACATATTGATTCACTGGCCCTGACATATCATTATTGAGAGCAATGCATCTTGTTTTGATATGTCAGCACAGTGAATCAGTGGAAAATGGTATGTGGTGGGTTAGGAGGAAATCACCTTTGAGTAGATAGAGGTAGGAGTCTTTTTTTTAACTTGCTAGGCTGAATTTATTACCACTCCAAAAATCAAATCAACAAAAAACTCACCAGCAGGCAATACAGGGAGCAAAAATCCTGGAGGATCACTACAAACATGGTCTTTTAATTGAAACTTTAAGAGACTTTCAGAAAACGGTCTTTCTTTTAAACATATATATACACACACACTGTTGTAGTACATAACAATCAGCTAAATCAATCACATCTAATGGAAGGTAATAAGATGTGACTGGGATAATGTGATGGTTTGCAGTCTAACTCCTTGGCAACTTTAACCAAAAAGAAATGTGATTTCTAGGAAACCGAGCCTAAATAAATGTCTTTTCAATCAAAACAAAAGAACAGACGAGTGGACAAAACAATGAGCTGGCATTTTGTATTTACCTGAAAATATATCAGGACAGATTCTTAGCTGCACCCAATACACTCTGGCATATTTTAGATTGGAGAGAGATGCCTCAAAAGAGATTTACTGTCTATGTAAGGAAAGGCGCTTAAAACATTAGAATTGTCTAAAATATTCTCACCATGGCAAAGTCATGTATTTGTGAAAAAAAAATTGTTTTGTTCCCTGAATGTCTGCAAAGGCAAAAACACTTTCAAAGCAAAGTTAGTAGTTTTTCTGAAATGTTTGTTATCCTTAGCAAATCTGGAAGCATTTTTGGTACATCTTAGGCATCCTTTAGAAGCAATATAGCCATTGCATTTAGCCAGAGAGGGAGTAATCCATACCACATGGAAGTCAGTGATATCACTGAACAGCATCAAGATCATCCCAGGCCCTTCTTTTCCTCGTTTGAGAAATCAAAGACTAAGTAAAGTTGCTGTGGAGACAAAAGAAGCTAAATAGTGTGTGTAGTTTTATGTCCAACAGCAGCCGAGCAAATGCTTTATTTAGAAGACTGAGAACGAGCAGCAGCCTGCTCGTAGGTTTTGTGTCTGTGTGTGAGAACTCCAGGAAACAGGCATATAAAAATCAGCACAAATCAGGAATAGTAATAAGAAAATATTTTCATCTTCTTCTCTTTCCAATTTTGAATTAGTTCCAGTAAAATTAGATTCATATTTGGGACTGAGTACATTGCATCAGACTTGATATTGGTTTCTCTGAATAGTTAGGAAAAACACCATCATCACATTATATGGGACTCTTGTTTGGACCAAAATGAGAAGCTTAATCCTAGGCACCAATCCTGCAATTGGCTCTGTCTGGGTGAAGCCAATTGCAATACAGTCTTCATAACACCTTGGATCCAATCCATATAGTGTAATCTAGACGCAGAATGCAAGACAGAGGATTCGGAGTAATGTGGTTGAAAAAAAAAAGAAGGAAAAAACCCAAACTCTCCATTAATTGGAGTTGTGTCCAATCATTTAATTTAACTTTATTACATCTGAATCTGCAGGGACATTCCAGTGGCTGGGGAAGTCATTCAAACTGCTTTCCAAACCTTTCACCCATAAAATCTTCAAGGAAAGTAATGGATTTGTTCTTTTCAATGGGCATATATAAGAGAGAGAGAGAAAGACTTCATGAATATATTACAGACACAAAAGCATCTTTGTATTCACTTCATGTTCACACTCACAGGATGAAAACAGTACTGATTTGTACTTCAGCTTGTTGGCAATGCACTGTAGCTATTTGCAGGGTAAGACACACACCATGACAAATGTAGCTCTTACATGTTTTCCTTCATGTGAGACAATTTCAGTTTTAATTCTGGTATGATCTTTGCATACATACAATTACAGGACAGATAATACAGGATAGATAATACTTACAAGATATTTTATCTGTTGCAGTAAGGTGTCCGTGCACATACATTTTACTGTTGCTGGAGGACCTCAGAAAAGGAGTTGAAGCTCACTTTCATGAGAACCTATGTTACAACTGCTCAAAGCATAATGCTCCCTGTTGCAGATAATAGTTTCTGTGGGGGCCCAACAGCCTAGTGCTCTTGGAAGAAATGAATTTCAGTTCACAGGAGAAATACATTTCAGGAAGGATACAACAGTAGAAGAAGTGAATTTCAATGTGTGAGAATGAATTTGTATTGAGAACCCTACTCCACTTACCACTCAAAGCTCCATTAGGAATTGTAAAGTTTCTCTGTACATAAATGAGTCAGAATAAAACGAGAGAGAGAAAAAATATGCAGCCTAAAGACATATGTGAGAAACGAATGGTGTTTTATGGAATACAGGATTGGATAAATAAATAAAATAAAAAATATTCTGAGTAAAACCACGAAGGAGCTCCAAAAAGGTCCCGATTGCCCACTGCCTGCCTCTTGTGTGGTCATTCGCACCTGTGCAAACTCAGCTTTGTCGTTTATCTGTGTGTTGTGATATTTACATCAAAGGGAATTACAGTGAAATGTATATCTACCTCTCTTCCGGATATACAGACCTTGACAGAACAACAGTCGAGGTGAATTACTGATTGCTGTATCACAAGATAAGGTGGTAACATTAAAGATGGGTTACTTTTACTATGCTGTCTACACTGTTTCAAAAGAGGTTGCCCTTTCTGTTTCTCTTGTGAAATACAGGACTCTTTATTACTGTGCTTGGCTGTTACACGGTTGTGCAATGGAAGGGAAAGGTGCAAGGAACCTTCCCCACTCCTGCACACCCCTAGCCCCCTTGTGGTGGCCCACACAAAGACCAGGACGAATTCTAGTCCCCGTGCTCTGAGAAACACAGGGATGGTTCTAGTATTATGCCCCTAGGGGTACATGGAGCCCCGAATAGGTGAGGAAGCAACCTGCCCGTCCTCCAGATCACTGGTTGGAGTTGGACCTGCAAAGGTGGGAATAAGCTGAGAGTCTTACTTTTCTCCCTGTCCTGTTTTTATTCTGAGTTTCTTGGAAAGAGACAGGATATATTACAGACTGGCTTCATGCAGCTTTTGCCAACAACTTTGGAGATTGGAAATGCTTTTAGTTATTCTGTGTTTAAAACCAAATGGTATCTTCCCCTGTGAAAATGTTTAAAAGCAGATGTTGCTAGACAAGAATCAGTCACAAAGGGAACTTTATCATACATTTTAACTTGATTGAGTGATGATTTCTTAGTACAGCAGTTGATTTTTTATAATGTAGCTCTCCACTATGAGAAGCAGATATCCTCCCTCTGGTTTAAAGCTGATATGCAATAAATCTATCTAATATCTGGCAGTTTTATGGGATTCTAGTTGAGAATTTTGCCAATATAAATGATGATTCAGAACACATGTTTGCTATACTCTGGCTCATTTGAACTTCAAATTTCAGTTGCAACCATCTTTTACTATACGCACCAGTGGATGAAGACAGAAACTGAAAACATGGTTCAGTGCAAGTACAGTATATCTTTTGTACAACATTATCTACTTATTTATCAGATTATTTTTCTCTACAAGCAGCTGCAACTGTGAGCAACTGATATTATCCACTGGGATCAGATACTATTTTGATAAGTTGTTCTGGCTTGTTTAGTTTGGCTTGATAGCTGCTATAATTACAGATAGACACACAGATGCGCGCACACCCCCCAGTATTTACAGTTCCTGCAGAAAAATAATTTCTGTGATATTGTAAATCTGTTTCTCTCTCTCTCTCTCTCCCCCCCCCCCCCCCGCTTGACCCCAACAAGCCATTTACAAATATGTTGGAAATGGTAAGAGATACCGCCTAAATAAATAAAAGAGCTGCCTTTCAGAAGACACTGACCATTTGAAGGGCTGTACACCTCTACTGCAACATTGAGAAAACATTTTCCCCTATTGATATATCCTAGAGGGACAAGGATAAATTAAAATTAAGGTTCACAGTATTTATTTCATTTTAGTTTTCTTTTTTATAATTATTATGAGAAACTAAGCACCTGTCCTGGCCCCAGGTACGTTTCCAAATGACCAATGATAAAGCCAGCAGTCTCTCCTCTACTCTGAAATCAGAAAATAACAAATTATAGATGGAAATCAAATGCAAACTTGAGCTAGAGAGGAGGGATGGTCCAGTAGTTAAAGCATTAGGATTAGCACTAGGATTTGGCAAATGTGGATTCAAGTTATCAATCTACTACCAGCTTCATCTGTAACCTTGGGTAAGTCATTTAGCACAATGGTTCTCAACTTGAGATACATGTACCCCTGGGGGGTACTCAAAGGTCTTCCAGGGGGTACTCAACTCATCTATATTAGTGTTTCCCAACCTGGGTGTTGCAGCCCCTGGGGTGGGGGGGTCATGGGACAGATTGGTGGGGAAGGTTGAAAGTGCAGAGCCGGCGTTAGGGAGTGGCGAGCAGGGCTTCAGGCTGGGCAACAGGGCTTGGGCTTCAGACAAGGCTCACAAGTGAAAAACTTTTATATTCCAATTGATGTATTTTATAATTATATGGTAAAATGAGAAAGTAAGCATATTTTCAGTACTAGTGTGCTGTGGCACTTTTGTATCTTTATGTCCGATTTTGTAAGCAAGTAGCTTTAAGTGAGGTGAAACCTGGGGGTATGCAAGACAAATCAGACTCCTGAAAGGGGTATGGTAGTCTGGAAAGGTTGAGAACCACTGATTTACCATCTCTATGACTCAGTTCCCCATCTTTAAAATGGCAATGAAACACTTTCCTGCCTCATAGGAGTGTTGTGAAGATAAATACATTTAAAAAATGAGGCATTCAGATACTATAGTGATGGTTGCCATATATGTGCCTAAGACAGATCTTCATATTCATTTCAATTTCCATATTTACTTAATTAAAATACGTTAGTGGACAGATACATTACAGTGAGATATTTTGTTCCCTGTGTATTAAAGAGGTATGACCAAAAAACCCTCCAAAAGCCTATGACAGCTAAACTGCAGTACAATTGTTAGATGCAGTGATCACCATTAAAAGATCAGAATTTACCCACCTAATTTTCTTATAATTAGTAATGGCAGCCACTGTAATATACATAGAAAACAGATGTTCAAAATATTCACTACGAAATTAAAACCACTTTAATATGCCCCTTTTTCAGTTTGAAGAGCTTCTATAAAAATGTAGTGTATTGTGCAAAATATTTTGCATTATTATGATTATTAATACTTATACTAGAGTACTACCTGGAAGACCAAGAAGGTTGGGGACCCATAGCGCTAGCCCTGGAAAAGCCGCATCAGTGGAAGTCCTAAGTTTTATGGACAATATTTTTTTCTCATGATTTGAATGTCAGTGAAAATGTCACTGCAGCTTTTCATGGTACATTTTCAAGTTTCAGTCTGATTTTGTTGGCTTATGATTAAAGTCACATGATATTTCCTCACAGTTCCTGATCAACTGGCCTGTGACATGTGCACAGATGAAGCTATTTGCCTTGCTTATTCAGGCATTTATTTAAAGGAGGGAGATGTTTCCAAATACACCACTGAGAAAAGCAGACCTGCCACTTTTCCCTAACAGAAGATAGGGTGCTGGGGCATGAGGGAAAGACACAGCGGCCTGTTTGTGGGCATGGGGAGGTAAGAGTCTCTGAGGGACTGATAGGCCACAGTACTGGTGGGTGTGGAGCTCCATACATTTGAGTGGATTGGATAAGTATCCAAACTAAAACTTTTCTGAAGTTTGCTCACTGCTAATCCCAGATGTGTTTGTCCAGGGATGAGTTTTACATACTCTTGCACGTGGTCTTGATGTGATGCTAATTAACTGAATATATATGGTATTTGCAGTGCTAGGGGTGGTTTACTAGGTGGTTTTATATGTCATTTTCCTGATAGGTTCACTGAAAATTCTTTTATTTAGTTTTGCTGTGAAAATGCTGAGGTTTTCATTTTTAAACATTCCTCTTGGAATCCTAGAAAGGCACCAACATTATTTTAAAGCGGGGAGGGGGAGAATATTCCAATTGGAAGGCAAAATTATGCAAGATAACTATTTCATACAGACCATAATTCCAAAGCCACCACCTCCTCATCATATCTGTAGTTTTTATGTTGCTGAGCAACAATAATATTTGACTGCTACTTTATACATAAAAATAGTCTTTATGTTTTCATTTGCTTATCGTCCTTTTAACTTCTAAGGCAACCTTATGGGGGTGGGGATATATACTCAGGATGGGCTTCACATCCCAATAGTCATCAGTGCCACTATAAACTTTGTGGCTGCAGGCAACACTGGTGACTACTAAGAGATATCTACAATATAGTTCAGCAAGAGATAGTTTCCAGTATAGCTTGTACACTTGATTTACCTAATTAAGCAATTGTTTAAGATCTATGATACGCACATCTCAAAAAGCTTGGATAAACTTTGGATGCTTACCTAAGTCTAACTCATTTGAGGTTTCCTCCCTCTGTCACCTCTTTTAAAGCCTCTGGGGAACCTGTGCTTTTTTTGTAAAAGGTTCAGTATAAGAGGGCTATATAGGTAAGGCCAATTCTTCTAATCAAAGAGGTTCACAATCTCACATTAAGAGCAGTAGCATGGAAAAGTTTGAAAAAACGTGTTGTTTATTATCTCTGCATTTGTATACTCATAACACCTATCAGAGGGGTAGCCGTGTAAGTCTGGATCTGCAAGAGCAACAAAGAGTCCTGTAGCACCTTATAGACTAACAGATATATTGGAGCATAAGCTTTCGTGGGCGAAGACCCACTTCGTCAGATGCATGTGGTGGAAATTTCCAGAGGCAGGTATAAATATTGGACTCTTTGTCACTCATAACACCTAGGAGTTCCAGTCATGATCTAGGATTGTACTGAGTGAGGCACTGCACAAACACAAAACAAAAAGACAGTCCCTTCCCCAAAATGTTTAAAATGTGAGTAAAAAATTCCTATATTGCATAACACATATTGTCAGCTCTTTCTTCTCTTGATTTTCATTGTTTTCCAAGCCAGAACGGACCATTCTGATAATCTAATCTGACCTCATGGATAGCAGAGACCAAAGACTTTGCTGAATACTAGACTATGTTGAAATTGGTGAGGATATTTACATGTCAACTGGCTTAGAAGTTGTTTAGAAGTTCACTTGGCTTGTGCTTTTCACTGCCTGTTCTTACAATCATGGGTTTGTAATATCATAATTGTCTTTGCAACAGCTGACTGCAACATCACCAAAAAAGGATTATGAGGATAAGTGAGGAATAAGTAGCAGAAGTAAATGGATTCCTAAAAAAATTATCTTTTTTTTGTATTTAAATGACTCTAGTATTAAAACAACATCAGCAAGGTAAAGCAGGCAAAAACGCTAGAAAATAGGAGAAAAAGACAATGGGTATCACTTAAACTGTTGTAAAGTGTACAAAAGACGAAACAATCCAGGTTCCAAACCCAATTTGAGTTCTGTGTAATGTATTTTCTGTCTGCTGACATCCTCCATTCCTGTACTTTCACAGGCACTACCTCCTAAAACAAGACTCTATTGACAGACTCCTATTCTCACCCATAATCTGACAGTCCCAGCCTAGACATGGATTACTGGATATCCACCTGCGCAATGAGATATCAAGTAAGATAGGCAAATGCAACTTGTCTAAGTGGCTTGTTTTATGGAGAATGTTTTTTGGAACATCCCATGAAACACTAGCATGTCTGAAAAAAAAAATATATGTGATGTGCAGTATCTATGGCAACTCAAAGATGTACAATCCCCAAACTGCAAAATAGTGTGGCAGTCTCATGGTTTCCATGAAATCTTGCACTCAAGCCTGTGAAGTGAGGGACATGTAGCACTGATTGCATTAGCCATCATATAAATTGCTTCACTGAGGAGATATAGCCCAATTTAATGCACCCTGAAGTCAACAGGAATCTTTTTGTTGACTTAAATGGGTGTTGTCAGACCTCAAAACAGCCATAGCCATGTTTGAAACTTGAAAAGCTCTATTTTAGTTCTAAAAAATGCATCTTTGATCCTTAGTAAGCCTCTACAGTTACTCTGTAAATTCTTTTTTAAGGTGGGTTTGTTTATTAGGAATATTCTCCTATCTCTAGAAGCAATGTTGTAATCAGAGTACTTTCTAGAAGGGTATTTTATTGTGCGTGTATATTATTTTAACATATGCTGTGTGTGTATCTATCATCTATCAGCAATGAACCTGATATACATGTAATAAATTGCACATGTATGCATTAAATACCTGTGCAATTTATCAGAAACCCTCTAGATTACATCACTTGGCCTCTAATGATATTCCCGGGAATTTAATCTAATATTCCAAAATTCATAGGATCTTCAAATAAAGTCACTACCATTTTAAGTCAACCAGTGAAAGGTCTCCTCTTTATCGCCAGGAATGTAGAATGTCCCCCCTAAAATTAACCCTTTCTGAGGCCTGGGATAGAAGAGGAACTCATGGCTTTATCAGTTGTGAGTAATGCAATGTCCCTAATCTCATGCTGATAATACCACACCCCCTACTATGTCATATAGGAGCAGTTCTACACAAAAGGGAGTTGAAAAATGTTGTCTCCCTGTTTTTTTAAATGCTTCTAAATATTACAGTTACAAGAAAACAATATTTTCATTCATCTTCGCTAAGGGAACACAGTACAAAACTCTTTAAAAATGCATTTAAGATTGTCAGGTAAGGGTGAGATTTTCAAAAGTGCCCAGCTGAGTTAGGTACCAATTTACATTGACTTTTAATGGGATGTAGGTACCTAACTCACTTAGGCACTGTTGAAACTCCTAATCAGTGGAAATAGTGATTCATTCCTCAAGTAGCTAGAAATCTGATAGAGATAGCATTTCTCAAGCCCTATGAGGATACATAATTCCAAACATCAGTGTATAAAATGGACATGACTTGGCTGGGGATAATATGCTTTTTTATTGGCACGAGGCATATAATTTTGGCTTTGAATATGACTTTCATATAGTTGTGACATCTCCTTTACTGCCTAATTCATGTCACTTATCACTCGCAGCAGTCTTTTCTAGGCATCAGTGCACAGTTTCACAGATGCTTATAAATGATATTTCAATTTATAACACTGCAACTATTGTCTATTGTTGTTGCATGTTGAATGGAAGACAGAAAATGTCAAGTCTTTTTATTCAGAAATTGGTAAGCTGTAAGTGGGTTGGGGAGGTGCTTGTTTCAGCACCTGCTGACATACTGATAGTGGTTTTTATTCTCTGGAAATCTCTTATTTTTTTTAAAAAAAATCTTCTGATATTTAGAAGTTTGCCCTGTGATTTTTTAAAAAAACATTTACTTATTTAGGTGTATGAGATCTGAAGTCAGCTTACATTGTGAATAAAGTCACTAAGCTGCTAATAAATACAATCTATGGAGTACTGCATGTGGAAGGATACTGTGAAACTGTACACAGAAATTATTGCTCATTTGTATTATTATTTTTAAATTATGTCACCTCACATGTCATTCTGCAGCAGATTTTATAGAGCCTGAGGTGAATTTATATAATTAGCTTGGTTTTGTGCCATATTTCCCATAGGTCAAGCCAATTAAAGGATAACTGAGGGAGACAGTACTCCAAACTGTGGCATATGGTACTATGGCATAGAAGCACAAGGGATATGGGAAAACAAATTGGCAGGGATTATAGTTTTGAAATTAAATGAAATTGGATGTAAAACATGTTGGACTCTGTTTTGGATTTCCTTGAAATTTCTTGAGTTTTCTTGGACTGTTCCCTTTAGACAGTGAGTCAGTATTGTCCAACCGTGGCATGTGGGCACTGGATTGGGACTTGGCAGATGTAGGTTCTGTTCCTATCTCTTCCATTGATGCTGAGTGACCTTGTGTAACCCACACACCTTCTGGGTGTGGTGTTCTGTCCCATTTAATGGCACCGAGACCACTTAGAGAGAGAAAATGAGTCTGCTCTATAGCCTTAGCTAACAGTTGACATTTAGCTCATGCTGTAGAGACTCATGCACTAAACTCCAGAGGTCCCCAGTTCAATGCCAACCGAGTTCTATCAGCGTTACACTTGCATAAGCTACTTTACCTCTCTGGGCCTCTGTTTCACCTTGCACCAGTTTTCATAGAGTATAAAGCCTAAAGGGACCACGGTGATTGTTTAGTTTGATCCTCGGCATAACACAGGCCATAGGACTTCCCTGAAGTAATTATTTTTTTAATTAGAGCATACATTTTAGAAAAACAAGCAATATTGATTTATTTTTTTTCTGTCTTGACTGTTTAGATGTTCATGCCTATCTCTTTCTATGAATATGTACAGTGCCTAGCACAATGGGGTGCTGATCTCATTTGGGGCGTCTCCGGGTATGTCTACACTAAACAACAACAACAACAACAACAAAACTTGTGGCACTGATTTTCAGCCCAGGTCATTAGACTCAGGCTCGGGTTACAGGGCTAAAAATAGCAGTGTAGACATTTGGGATTAGGCCAGAACCTGGGTTCTGAAAGCTGTTGATGGGGAGGGTCTCAGATCCCAGGCTCCAGTCGGACCCCCGATGTCTAGACTGCTCTTTTTAGCTCTGCAGCCTGAGCCGTGAAAGCTCGAGTCATTTGACCCAGGCTCTGAGACTCAATGCCATGGATTTTTCTTTCTATAGACATACTCTTAGTGCTACTGAATTGCACAATTATCATTATTACTATTTGAATTTTGAGCTTATGTATAGTACTTCCAATGGTTTAGAAGGTTCACGGTGTTCTTTACCCTGGATTGTATTCTTAAATCTCGTCTCAACTACATACCTTTTGAGGCTTTTTATATTTTTGTAATGTTTCTGACATAAATTCAACTTACGGTGTGTCTCACAAATATAGTTAACTAAGCAGCTATCTTACCATCACCAGAACTTTATCCTAGATCTAGGATTAAAGCTATTGGGCCTGATTCACTCCACTTTACAACAATATAACAAACAATTTCAATAAGTATTGCTAATTACATTGGTGTAAAAAACAGATTAACACAGTAGTTAACCTTGCCTATTAAATACAATCTGTTTTCTGAAGGATTTGGAAACAAAATTAAAATGATGCATAATAAAAACTGATTTAACAGGAGAATTTGCTTTTTAAAGAATAAATTGTCTGTCTGTACTATTCACTGTGAGCCCTACGTGCACATGGGAATCTCACAAATAAGTATGAGGGGAAAAAAACTACGACTGTTTAATTTTTAATCTCCTTTACTGGCTGGTCCATGTAAAATAATAATAGTTATCAAATCAGATTTGCTGAAAGAATGAACTTGTCAAACTTGCTTTATCTGCCATGGCATTTGATGTCAGTATAATAATTCCATTTCACCAATGCTTAAGTTAAGAATTTGTCAGTGGCCCCATGATAAACTCTAGGTTGTTGTTTTTTTCAGGGTGGGAGGGATTCCAACTGAGTTCATCAAATTGCACAGATCTGACATTCAACATACTGTCTTCATAGTTTCAATTGTTCTCTCTTGATTTAGACTAACAATAGGAATACTTTAAAGAATGAGATTTTTACCAATGGTTATCCTTACTGTGGATCAAATGGTTTTGATGTTACAGATCATGTAAATTGTCCAGGCAGTTCCCTCTTCCCATCCAGCTCCCCCCACCTACCCCCGTATTTAACCACAGCTGGGATGAAAAGAGAAATATACTATTAAAATGGAATTTGCCAACATTGGTCTCAGGTACCAGTAATATATGTATATCAATAGCCCCTTGGTGTGAATTCATCAGGAATTAGGGCAAATATAAGGCAAAATTGGGACTTGTGCTGTGAATCTGTGCAGGGGAGGAAGGGTTCCTATTTCCCCTGGATCTCTGGGGTGTGCATGGGTGCTGGACAGAAGGCTCTATGTGGTCACTATTCCTGCACAGCAAGGAGTCAGCAGAGAGGGGCACAGAGGTGTGTATGCAGGAGAAATGAGGAATGAATCTGCTACTTGTCAAGGGTGGTAGAAAGACAAGTAGCAGATTATTTCCCCCCACCCCTGGAATAAGAGGTAAACCCTGGGAGGAACTGTGACTTTGGACTGCTCCTGTGGTGACACAGCTATGCACTGCTCAATGCTTGGGGCTATATGTAACATCATAGCACAGATAATTTCTGTTGTTTTCTGTCTCTTTCCTATTCTGTGTTTAATGCACTAATTTTTTGCATGCAGTTCCCTCATTCTTAAACTGTAATATTAATTCTTTGTGCACCAGATTCCATTGTCCAGTTTCTCCTCCGTGAATATATATTTCACTATAACATTTTTTCAAATTCCAGTTCTTTATAAATATGCCTGTCTTGTCCTCTGTATTTAAACAATTTCACTAACCCTGCCAGTGATGCTACCAATCTCAGACCTATTGTATCAGATTTATCAGCTCAATCTTTTAGCTAATATACTGCTTACCAGCTTGCTCCAAATCTTTCTATATATATATTTATAGTAGGAAAAAAATCTGTGTAATGGGATAGTTTGTGTTTTAAAATAACAATTCCTATCAAACTCAACGTCAGCTGCTAGCCAGAGCAAGATTATCATCCTTCACTGGGTTGTCTTGCTTTATTATATCAATTAGCAAACAATGCGTTTTGTTGTCACATGATGCAAAAAGGTTGCAAAACAGAGGGTCTGTGAAGCAAAACATTTTGCAGGTAGAATGCCTGTTTCCTCAGTTATAAGAGGGGTATTGCTTTTCACCTTGCCAAAGCTGGCATGTACAAAAACATCAAAGACTAACACTAGATATTTTTTATGCAATGTCTTGGATTCTCTGGGAATTATTTTACTTTAAAACCATTTTTAAAGTACCCCTGTGTCTGCAGCAATCTTTTCATATCATTTCCCCCATTATCACTTCAAAAAGACTCCAAACAGTTACACTTGGTACACTAGAGGGCAGTAGTAGGCTATAAATATTTTCTCGTTTACCAGAAGCATTTACATTATATGCATCTCTTCAGATGCTCTACATTACTACCCCTACCTAACTATGAGCCCTTACTCACATGTGTAAATGTTGGCAATATTGTGCCGTGTGATGGGGTTTACAGACCCCACACTAAGCCAGAACAAGGTATGCCTAGAGAAGCACCACCTTTCAGCAGCTGCAGGGCACACTACAGGTGCAAGGATAGTTTAAAAGGGCACTGACAGCCCAGTGGAAGGAGCTAAAGGTTGCATCAGGAAGTGAGAGGCTGATACTGGGAGCTGTGGGTAAGGTCATTCTGGAAGCAGTGATCTGGATCTGCTCCTCTTTCCTTTTGGAGTTGGGGAAGCCAAGAGAGGACACAAAAGAGGGATGCTATTCCCCTACGAGGTTAAACTGCTACTAAGACTGGGACCATGCCTCAAATGGAGGAGCTCCCACCCAACAGGAAGTGAACCAGGGGAGAGAATAACTTGTGGTTGGTCTATGAGTGGTCCAGATACTGTAACAACCTTTTAGGGCCCTGGGTTGGGACCCATTGCAGTAGGATCCCCATATCTTGTTCCCCCTGCCCTCTGTTGTGACAGAAGTCCAAGGGGACATCTGGGAAGGGCTGGGACTGCTGTGTATGACCTGGCAGGGCCATTCCAGAGCAAAGAGACTCCAAAGAATTGTGAAGGCATGGCTTGACCTCTAGGCAATCTGGCCTCAGGACTCAGGTGGCCACCTACACATCCCCAAAATATAAATCATCCCTACCCCTGTACATGTTGGCCCGCTTGCATCAGCACGCCCCTACCTGTGTGAGTTCACAACTCCTTGCCCCCTCTGGCATCCTCCTGCATCCACAGTCTCCTCCTTCTCTCTTCTCATTGTCACCGGACAAAAGTCACATTTGGTACTAGGGCCCTACCGGACAGGGACAGTGCTGCACAAATCTAGGACTGTCTGAATGTAAGGTGGATGAATGGCCTCCCTACTCAAGACTGACCTGCTACATGCCCTGTGTAATCTACATTATTATTCCATTGTTATAATGTTTTGGTATGTTTATAACATTTAAATTAAATCAGTGAATTTCAGTACTCATGACAGAAACCGCAGAGGGTAAAGCCTGGGCTATAGTTCATATGTATTCAAGTTTCCCTACAGAAACAACACACCTCAGTCCCATTCAGCACTCTGTCTACTATACTCCCAGACATACCAAACTAGACAGAGCAAATTTGTGATGTATATAAATGTCCCCATGGGATTTTTTTTAAAGCTAATTTTTAATCCTGGTCACCAGAGGTCAAAGTCTAAGGCTATGTCTACACTACCGCAGTAAGTCGAGCTATGCTATGTATCTCCAGCTACACAAATAACGTAGCTGGAGTCAACGTACCTTAGGTCAAGTTACCGCGGGGTCTACACTGCGGGGGGGGGGAGGGGTCGATGCGAGAACCTCTCCCGTCGACTTACCTTACTCTTCTTGTCGGGGAGTACAGGGGTCAACTGGAGAGCGATCTGCTGTCAATTTGGCGGGTCTTCTCTAGACCCTCTAAATCGACCGCCAGTGGATCAATCTCAGAGCATCGATCCCAATTGTAGTGTAGACCTGCCCCAATATATGAAAAGATTGTACCACTTGGCCTATGGGTAATATGGACATTATGACTGGTAGAGAATGTAAACTCATATTTAGGGAAAATACAAGAGCATTTATATTCAAAGACAAAGAGTTTGTGCTTCCTGCCCAAAACTCAGACCTTTACATATAACTTTTAAAAATCCCTTAAAATTATTAATGAGAGTACTAATTAACATTTCTCATATTATGTTTTTTAAACATAATTGTACAATGACTTGAACGGAATGGAATTTCCAGAATTAAATAGTTCAACTAGCCTAACTTTCCAAAAGCACCATGGTACTATCCAGGAAATACCAGTAGGAACAAACCCCTGCCTTTACCCCTTTAACCTCTTCCTCTTTCTGTAGATACTGGCTGCCAGAATTAAACTTTCCTATAAGACTCAGGAAGGAGAAGCAGACATTTACCCAGCTAGATTTGTAGAGATGACAAGGATCTTGTGGGGAGAGGGGAAGTAAATTTTGAAATGCCATTTGGAACTGGCCTGGATGTGAAGGCCCCATGATATTTAACATTTAAGAAAAAATTCAGACTCACCTCTTCCCCGCCTCCCCATGCACACACAGAGTGCCAAATTCTCTCATTTCAGCTACATGGCCATAAACCACCAGGATTCAGATTCTGCTCTCTGATCACCTCTTGGGCTCTGTAATGACAATAAGTCATTTAAATCTCATCCAAAAAGCGGTAGAGAAATGTTCCCTGAGCATTACACCTGGATACTCGATTCAGTATTTCTTCATCTGGAAGACTGTCATTTCATGGATCACCTATACCACTTCCTGAACCATGTGTTCCTCAGAGGTCTCCCATCTAAATACTGACCTAGTCTGCCAGGCTTTGGTCTATTCCTGTCCCCAAAGATGTCAATGGCCTTTCCTTTGTGAGAGCTGACAAGATCAGAGTATAAGGTGGCATGATTACTGTCTTTTGTAAGTATTTGTATTTTAGGGGTCGGTAGGGTGGAGGACATGAGCTCTAACCCTTTTGCATAATAATTTGTCTTTAATACCTAATTCTCCTCCACTATACCCAGCTATCACCTCCATACCCAACCAAAGTTTTGACAGATTTCTAATAGCTGTTAAAGTTAACACTGTAGCCTCCTTGCTGTTCTCCAATACATTCAATATGTGCTGTGTTGACTTCCTAATGCTCTCCTGTATATTGGAATATTTTGCATTTTTCTGACTGGGAAACAAAACACGATATAGTTGTATTGTTTTGCTTTATTTCCAACTGGAAATACTACAACAGTTCATTCTTTCTGTTCCAATTCCCTTTGTGAATGTTCCAGCGAAGCTGTTTCTGTATGCCACCTGTCCTGGTGGTCACCGGCTAGATCCTACAATCCAGTAAGGGCAGTGGGAATGGGCAGCAATAGCATGTGTACGTTGAAAGTGAATCTCTGATTGCAATGACTTATTCCTTTCTTTGCCTCCCTTGATGTAAATAGTTTTAAAAGATGTGGATTCCCTGTGAGCTTTAAGTAGAACAGCAGTTGATGCTGGTGCAGAAATTTTCCAGCTATTCCTCAAATGGCTGCTTGATACATCAGTTTATGTCATCTAATTGGGGATCTGGTAAAATAAGAAAGATGTAGCCTGGGAACAGAGGGCATGAAGACCAATTTTTAAAATTATGATTTTAATATGCTTGCTTTTGCAGCCAAGTCTATAGGATATATACCTTTCTCATGGAGTGAAATGGGCTATTCATCTGAGTGCTAATGTAAAATAAATGGAAAGAAAAGTATGCAACTAACTAACTAACTAAAGTAAGCTGTACCAAGCATTTGCTGGCCTTATGTAGTAACTTTTTCCCTTGCTATAAATATTCAATATCTTCCCTGTCAAGCATATATATTTACCTCAGTGCCCCAATTTCCTCAATTCCCCCAAATTTCTCCACATACATGTAGGAGAATATTTTCATCACACACATTCTCCCACCATCGCTGAGGGCTCAAGAAGCATAGATCTGGTGTGAGTATTCTATGTGGAAAGCTCGCTGAATTGGGAAGAGAAGTATGTATCTCCTCTAGCCAATGCCCCACATTATATGGCAGGGAAACAAAAACAGTTGAGGCTACCGCAGTCTCACTTACAGTTGCAGAAGTAACTGTATTATAACTCTGCCACTCTGTGACCTGAGGTAGGTCCAGATTGAGCTGATGGACTTTGGGCCAGTGGACTTGTATCTCAGACAGCCTGGGGGCTGCTCCGCTCCTGGTCATTGGCTGGGAGCAAGGAACATCTGTCTGTGAAGCATCTGGCAAAGCTACCTCAAGCTGCTGATGCTCTCAGGCTGAGAGTGCAATGCAGAACAGTAACATCTGCCGGTTTACACATGCTACGCTTCAACTTAGGGCATGCTGCTGAGACCCTGCATTTGGGTTGGCTGGCTCCTTGCTCCTGCTCCAGGCATGAGCCTTGTTCCAATCACATTGTGATTCCAGGTGACCTAAGGCCTTCTCTCATCTCAGGACTGATCTCTTTTACCTGCAACTGGTTGAGCGGCAATAAGGAGGTGGAATGCTCAGCCCAGCAGTCCCCACAAACTAAGAGAGTGCTGCAACTACCATGCATCTTTTTTGTCTAGCCAGGATGAATAACATCCCCAAGTAGTTCAGTGTGGCCTCCCCCACAACCACTAACACACACATCTTCCCCTAACTACAGCTCTTTCCCCAGTGAGAGGAGTCAGCCCTTAAGATATTTTTCCCTTCATCCAATGCCCAGGAAAACCTTGTTCCAGCCCCAGCTACTTGTGGTTGTCATGGTAGACAGATTTACTGCTTTATATTTTCAAAACACTGTAAAACCATAATCATAGTTGTCTCTCCAAACTCTCTTAATGATTCATAAATAATATGACCTCCTCTAACTTCTAGGGGGAAAATGAGACAGAGAGTTTAAATCTAAACCACACATCAAGTCAGTGTCAGAGCCAGAATTAGAACTCAACAGTTATCAGCTTTTAGCCTTGTACTCAGTCCACCAAACCATGCAACCTCTCCAAGAATAAGTAAGCCATTAGCTCTGAAACATGTATAAAATGCAACACCAAGGTCTTCAGATGAAGCAGCACAAGTCCCAGAGAAGTGACACTGTCTTATCTGTAGCGATGAAAAGCAAATATCCAGTGAATAGCCATCTGTGCAGGTTTGGATTAAGACCACTGTAGAACTACTAAGTGATGATACTGCCAGATATTATAGTTTGTAGCAAACCATTCATTACATTCTTGGCTGCATTTTCTCTACATTCCTGGGTCCATTTTCACATGTTTTTATCATAAAAGGCTGCGCTGCAGATTTACGGAGCCACGTGCAAAAAAAAAAATTGCATGACCCGAGGCCAGCTGACAGGTGCATGTTTATAACTGTACCATTTTGATCACTAGACAAAATATTTGTGTAGTGAGGCAATACTCCAGTGTTGTAGCTCTCCCAATCCTTCCATGATTGTTAGAAATGTATAGCACTCCATATATGAAATGGTTACATTAAAAAAATGCTGGCAGTTTGGCATGTTTATAACACAGTCTTGGGATCATGGCAGATATAATAGCGAATCAACAACCCCCCCCCCCCCCCGCCCAACCCCAATATCAGTTCACGTTTATGCACCAAACTTAGGGAATTCAAAGTCATGTTTCCTACAACAACTGTAAATAAGCCTGCTTGTAAAAGCAAAAAGCAAAAGGAAGGCAGATGGAGGTAACAGATTACTTTATATATATATATCCTGAGCTATTCTTCATTTTAAGCAGCTTATTAATCTCACTGGTAAAGTTTTCTTCTGCTGCAGAAGAATATCCCAAAATAATTTATGATTGTAAAAGAACTAAGATAAATGTTTAATACAAGCTGCTTGCCAAAGATTCAAGCATAGGCGGAATGGCACGTCCAGGCTTTCAGGCTCACCATCAGTGGTGTGTCATCCTTTCAAAGAGAAATCCAATTTAAAAAAGCATGTTACTGAGGCTTGGACAAAGTTCAAATGACTCCAAGTGTGAATCCTGAAGAGCTGTTGAATACCTGGGGTAATTTTCTCAATGAACATACTGCAGCCTGAGCAGGCTGAGGGCATGAGCTGTATATAGGTGCAGGTGTGTGAATTGTGTGTGAGGTCAGGCTTGACTGTCAGAAACACTGTGCATGGATTAAGCTTCAGAAGCATGCAGCTTAATGCTTTTATTTCGTTGAGGTTGCGCACTTAATCTTTTAAAACGATAACCAGCTGCAATACAACTTTAAGGACACAGGAGAAAAATAAATCAACACAAGCTCATTTACCCCCTTCCCCCCCACACACACACCCAAAAAGACAATTAAGGATCCCAGTAGAGTTTAAAACCATGCTTGAAGTGCACAGATGTGCAATATCTTTGGTCCAATGTGTACATGATCTTCTCATGTATCATCAAGCATAAAAAAAAAGATGCTTGCTCTTTCATCCATGCATCACTACTCACAACTTGAATAAAAATGGTAAATCTTTTCTAGGGAAATAAGTGCCCAGAAGGATCTCCTACCCTTAAAGGTTCAGATTTCAGGGTGATCATTGTAAAGCTATCCAGTGCATTCCTTTCAGTTACATGTATTTTTTCTTATATGTAATTTAACTTTTATGATGTATCTTCCTGTAACATATTAGAATGGAGAAAACGAGTGAATAATCAGCTTTAAAAACACCGTGTCTCTTGTTTGTGAGAGATGTCTTCAATAGATCTGCTTCTCCCACTGCATGTTTATGAGCTGAATAATGTGCACCTGGTTAGAACACAGAACAAACATACAGGCACAATCATGATTATAAAGCTGTCATCACTGAGCACTGGAGAAGAATTATTATTTTTATATATCATACACAATCTGCTGGAAATACTTCAGACTGTTATTGCCTAGTCTGCTGAGCTGAGTTTGGTGCAGCGAGTGGGAGGGGTGGGGTTGCCAGGATCCTAAGATCTGATGCTGTGCTGCCCTGAGCTTTGGCATATATTAGAGCAACCTAAAGATCATAAAGGATTATGTGCTGGTTGAGCATAACTGGAATGCAGAATGATCTGGCCCGGACCCTGGGTCCTGCTGCTGGGGGCTGAGTGGTGACAAGGTCCAGTTCAGCCTGGGAAATTCTCAGGTGAAGCAAACAGCCTGAAATGCAACTGGGAATTTGGTCCTGTGTGCCCATATCCTACACACACATTTGCTGAAATCAAGTAAATTCAGTCAGTCATTTTCTCTGTTGATTTGCAAGTGTTAAGAGATAGGATGTGGTTGATAGTTTATCTGTACTCAGTATTAATAGGGCAGAATCCAGTAAAAGAAGAAAAAAAACAACGATAGAAGTACTAAATCCCATGGTAGAATAATTAGTAATATTCTTGGCCCAAATGAGTTCTCCCTTGATCTTATCTCTAGAGCTGATCAGGAATTTTTGATTATTTTTGTCATCAAAAATGCCAATTTGTGAAAGCCAAAACTGTTTGTGAAACAGAGTTGGGTTCAGTGAATTTCCTTACTTGAAAAGAATGTTGAGGTAAAAAGTTTCTAAACCGTTGAACCATTTCATTTTGGTATTTTTGAAAGAAATGACTTTTTGTTTCAAAATTTAAGCTAATCGCACTGGAAAAAAAAGTTTGTAATAAAGGTTGAAATCTAAACGAAATGTTCTCTGAAATGATCAAAACAAAACATTTTGATTGACTAGAAATGAAAACATTTTTTGAGTTTTTGGTTTGCGCATATTTTTGAGATTTTGATTTTTCTTTGCAGTTTGAGATGGAGAAAAATTTGAACTCTCAAAAATATTCACGGAACAGGAAAGCTCATAGCATCATAGATTCATAGATTTGGTCAGAAAGGACCATCATGATCATCTAATCTGACCCTCT
The DNA here is from genome assembly GCA_037349315.1 of Chelydra serpentina. NCBI lineage: Eukaryota > Metazoa > Chordata > Testudines > Chelydridae > Chelydra > Chelydra serpentina. The sequence goes on from JBAIAC010000010.1 coordinate 57,382,307, forward strand.
GCATCTTGCAGGCCACAGAACCTCACCCACCCACTTCTGTAATAGTCCCCTAACCTCTGGATGAGAGACTGAAGTTCTTAAATCCAGCTCTACTGAACTCCTGCACAGCATGAACTGGACAGACTTTGATATTACTATTACAGCACTGCAATCTGTCTGTACCTATCTGCTTAACAACACAATCTTGGCACAATTTCCTATAAAGGACTAGATTGTGGCCTGCTCACACTGGGGCACAGGACATGCATACGTGCATGTGCAAGGAACTTCCCATCTAATGCTCCCACATAGGGAGCAAGAACATTTTCAATCCCTGTGCTCGCATGCACAGGCACTGCACGAGTCTAAGGGCAGCTAGCCAACTCAAAGACTGCGATAATGGCCTTAAGCCCTCCACAACTGAAGAGCAGAACTGGTTTGCTGTGGAGGAGAAAACACATTGTCCCCCTTTAAGGGATACTGCAACAGCCCATTCCTCTAGTATGTCTTCTCTTTAGCACAATGCCTCCTGGCATTCTCAATTTGTACAAGTGCCTATAAGGCACATTCCAGCTCACAGATTCCTGCCACCTTAAAGGAGTGAAAGGTTCTTCAACAGTTAAGAGGTTGTAGAGGTTGTCTGTCTTTGTGCTTACAGTGTTTTATAGTGACAAAATTCTATTGACTTCACTGGAGTGGATGTAGATTTGCAGTGGTGTGAGATTAGAAACAGGCCTAACTGAATATATACAGGTTTCAGTGTAGTAGCCATGTTAGTCTGTATCAGGAAAAAGAAAATAAGAAAAGGAATACTTGCGGCACTTTAGAGACTAACAAATTTATTTCAGCATAAGCTTTTGTGGACTACAGTCCGCTTTGTAGGATGCATAGAATGGAACATACAGTGGGAGGATATTTATACATTCAGAGAAACATGAAAAGGTGGAAGTAACCATACCAACTGTAAAAGGCTAATTAATTGAAAGGAACTGTTATCAGTAGGGGAAAGAAACTTTTGAAGTGATAAGCAACATGGCCCATTACGGACAGTTGACACAAAGGCGTTAAGGGTATTTAACTAGGATATTAAACTGGGGGAAATAGATTCAATTAACGAAATGACCGAGCCATTCCCAGTCTATATTCAAACCTAAGGTAATGGTATCTAGTTTGCATATTAATTCAAGTTCGGCAGCTTCTCGTTGGAGTCTGTTTTTGAAGTTTTTCTGTTGCAAAATTGCCACCTTTAAGTCTGTCACTGAGTGATTAGAGAGGTCGAAGTGTTCACCTACTGGCTTTTGAATGTGATGATTCCTGATGTCAGATTAAATGATTAGATTGACTTAATTTTAAAAAAGACATTGAACATTTGGGTGCTTATGGAAATCTAACCTCTGTGCCTCTGGAGATTCTCCCTTCACTAAACAGACGCTCCAAGCCATGAGGATATGTACTGAAAATAGTCACTTGTTATATCTTGATTCAAATTAGACTGTATGTTCATTCAGGACAGGACCTGATCTGCACCTAACACAATGGGCCCCATCCCTGATTGAGACGTTTGTCACTATATAACAGATATAACATTAATAACAATAAAGTGAGGTAAATAATTAAGTAAAGGAAGACCCAGTCCCTGAAATAGTTCAGGAAAACATATTTACATACAGAGCAACTAATGTGTGATATGGGTTATTGAAAGCAGCAAGAGATCCTGTAACTATGAACATAGTCAGAAAAGAGTTAGGCACATGTTGGGTGGGGGAAACACTACAGAGTGCAAACACAAGACAGATAGGTGGACAAACCTGGATGGGCTGCTTGGTCTCTTCCCATCCTGAAATCTTAGCAGCCTCTTCCGTATTAAATATTCAGAGCGGTACATGCATCTCACGAGCACTCCATGTTACTTGGGTTATTTGTAGTGGGGAAGGGGAGAAAGAAGTAGGCAGTCCACAGCTCAATGTTTTTGTTCTCATTTTCTTTCCTCTCCTTTATAGTTTTTGGAGGGCATGAGGATTGCACTTCTAGTGTCTCTGACTTTAACTGCTTCTCTGCTGAATAAATGTACCTGATATTTGTGACACTCGCCTGAAATACCTTTGAAGCTTCAGGTGCTTCCATAGTATATTGGTGTGTTCCACTGCTGTGCTGAAGATATAACAGAAACCACAATGAAGGGGTTAAAGCAAGCTCCTCAAGGGGGACAAGGGATCTTTACTTTTCAGGTAAGTTTTCCCAGCCTTTCTTATTTCTAGTATTGATTAGGCCCCTTTCATTGAGCACTGCTTGAATATGTTTATGAAATACATATAGTGTAATATGTGCAACTTATTTCACATAGAGAACTTTCTGCATATTGATAAAACATAAAGGAATTTACACCTAAGGTGTTATGAACCTTTTCTTTAGGGAAATCTTGAGGTCTCCAGATCCTGGCAGTTTTTTAGAGGGGTGTAACATGTTGTCAAAAATATTACACCTGCACACACCATTCAGATTTGCTTCTGCGTTGGCTCAGCAATTGCAACTGAAATCTTGCTCTCTCTTTTAACAAACCCTATTCGGCATGACTTAAAGATCTTCCCTTCCCTTTCATGTTAGGGTACTTTACTCTTCTCTCAGCATATTCATCTTTAGCACTGGCTTCTGTGTTTTTAAGAGATGACTGCAAAAATAATAATAATAATAAACAGCTTCTGACTTGGTTACTAATGGTTTCATCTCCAGTTCCTTTGTGACTTAAAAACAAGTGTTTATTTATAAAATGCCTTCAGCAAGGATACATTTTGGGATTTATTTTATGTCACAGATTAAATTATTTCTTGTTTATTCCCTTCCCTTGAAATGCATAATTAATGTTTCACAGCATGTTTAGATTAGTAGTTACATTTGCTTCTTTACTTAATTTTAAAAGTCATTTAAAGCGATCTTAGTGAGACTTAGCCTTAGTACTCTCCTAGTACAACCCATAAATCAGGCTAAACGTTTGAGTCAGTGAGCTCTGATGTTGCTTTTAAATCCAGAGCTCTGGTAAAAAATACATTTTATCTAGCGCTACCGTAGCTTGTCACCCACCAATAAATAACAGTGCAAGTTCCACAGTTTTAAACAACAACAAATCAAGAATTTGCAAGGCAACTTTCATTAATCACATGGTCTCATAGAATCTGCAAAACCTTTCTGTTATTCTTGCGGAGAAAGCAGTTTTGTCCTCTGATGCTGGAAGTTGCTATACGTTTTTCTAATTGGAAATCTTCAAAATGATAACATAGGTGCCCACACACACATGTGGGAAGGTGTGTGCACTGGAACAATTTGTATGGTGGGGGCTCTGAGAGCCATTGAACCAAACTGTAAACCCTGTATATGATGGAAAGCGGTATATTCAGTAGCACCCCCTGGCACCCCTAGTTCCCCATTTGTCAGCGTCCAGTGAAGGTCTGTACAGTTGTTCAAGAGTGTTTTTCTGTCCACCAGCAGCTTACTGAGGTCATACAACCCCCCCCCCCACGCCCAGGTCTTTTCATGTTGCTTCATTTGTCCAAACCTTTCTTCAATGGACACTCAAGCAGTATCAACAAGTGAGGAAAAAAACTCCCTTTTGAATTTTTCTTTCTAGCTTCCCATCAACTTCTCTGCCCTCATAAACAAACTGATGTTTCTTCTGAGAAAAGAAGAAAAAGGAAAAACTTTCTCACTAGGAGGATGGTGAAGCACTGGAATGGGTTACCTAGGGAGGTGATGGAATCTCCTTCCTTAGAGGTTTTTAAGGTCAGGCTTGACAAAGCCCTGGCTGGGATGATTTAGTTGCGGATTGGTCCTGCTTTGAGCAGGGGGTTGGACGAGATGACCTCCGGAGGTCCCTTCCAACCCTAATCTTCTATGATTCTATGATGAATACGAGTTGCCTTGAAGATAGGCTCAACTCCTAGGTTTTCTACCATTTCTCTAGCAACTTCAAATCTGTTGTCTCTGTAGGCCACAGCAAAATCAAGGCAGCTTCTCATCAAAGTAGTGGGAGGCACAATGCCCATTGACTTCGTTTGTAATGCCTTGCTTACAGCATTTACTTGGAACAAGATATTGTACCAAACTACAACTGACACCAGAAATTTGAAGTCAGTGATCTGGTTTGCCAAGCTTTGAGCCTTGTGTTGGATTCTGGCCTTGGCTTTACTCAACTGCACCAGTTCCAACAGGGCATCTTAAACCTCAGTCATTTGGTACGTTACTGGACTTAAGCTGTCAGTACGGCTCTCCCAGTGAGTGTCACTTAGGGTACGTCTATACTTACGCGTCCGGTCAGAGGCGCGGGATCGATGTTCTGGGTTCGATTTACCGCGTCTTGTCTAGACTCAATAAATCGAACCAGGAAGTGCTCCGCCGTCGACGCTGGTAATCCAGCTTGACGAACGGAGTAGGCGGAGTCGACGGGGGAGCCTGCGCGCCGCGTGTGGACCCCGGGTAAGTGCTTTTTCATTCGAACTAAGATAGTTCGACTTCAGCTACGTTATTCACGTAGCTGAAGTCGCATATCTTAGTTCGAATTTCGGGGCTAGTGTAGACCAGCCCTTAGTGGCTTCACAGTCACATTTGTAACATTGTCCATGAGGATCTTCTACCTTGTAGTTCATGCTGAAAACAGGACATATATTCTCTCCAAAGAGAGATACTGTCTCTAAAGAAGATGAATCTGCATCCGACACAATCAGGTTGAGGGAATGGCAGCTACAAGGCACAAAGAAAGCTCTTGGATTCAGGGCACCACTGTTTCTTCCCTCCATGTTTGCACTATTGTTGTAGCCCTGTCTGCAGCAGTCCTGAAGCTTTATTTTATTCTCATTCAAAACATTTATAAACAGTTCTGTTAGGTCTTTTCTAGCAGAATTATCCACAGACCAGAAACAGATACAATGTTCCTTTGCTTGAATACAGCCATCCTTGTCATCAACAAATCTTACTGTAAATGACATCTTTTCACTGTAACTTACGTTAGGAGTGCAGTCCATTATTACTGCATAATACTTCGCTTTGCCAAGCTGCATCAGTATGTTATCAATCACCTTCCTTGCCATAAGGTCAATCAATACATTTTGAATTGTTTTGCTGTGATAATGGTCCATAGCTTCTTTATGAAGTACTTGACGTAGGTACTCAGGCATGACATCATCGTATTTCTCAAGGAACTCTACCAAACCGAGGAAATTACCATTATGTTCCGTGAACAACTTATCTGATGAGCCCTGGAAAGGCAAATTCTTCTTTGCAAAAAAGAGAGTAATTGAAATCAGATGCTCAAGCACATTTCTCCAGTGCTGACTTTCTACATTAATAATGCGCTGATTTTCTGAGTCTATGCATTTAGTCAGCTGGAGTCTGGACTCAACCTCCATCCATTTGGAGTAGGCTGTAAAATGGCTGGCTGACTTTTCATGTTGCTGCAGAGCACCAGCTAAGTGATGCCAATAATTGTATGTGGAAAGCACAAGCAATGATTTTGCATTTCTGTCAAATATTTTGCAACAAAAACAGCACTTTGTCAGTTGATTTAGAGTAAACTAGCCAATGCCAATTCAGTTTCTCACCATTCTCAAGCACTCTTTCCCAGTGTGAGTGGGAAATGTTGCTTCTGCTCATTTACTGGAAATGTCATAGCCATGATTTTGCCCAGCCCGTTCAAAATTTTACAGTCAATATTGGCAGAATTTAGGATCGCCGGCATAAGGCAGGATCTGATGTATCAATTTGTGGTGTGCAATTTTTCTCACTGCTGTTTCAGTCATCATACGAGGCTGTTTCTCTCCTTTTCATGTAAATCAGATTTTTCTTTGTCATTACTCTCCTTTTCATGTGAACCACATTCTTCTTTATCATCACTCTCCTTTACGCAGTCAGGAAAACTCAATGATTCTCCATCACTTTCCTCTCATTTCCATTCCTTATCTTCAGGTCAATCTGTTAATTCCTTAGTAATCGAACTTCCACCATTTACACGTCACTCCTCAATTTCTTCTGCACGGAGACAATCGCTACTGCCTAGAGTCTAGTCTATGTTGTTCTTTTTCAGATATTTTCCTATGAAGTTTGCCCCTTGCTGCAAACTAGATTCCAATGGAGCTTTTCACTTCCTATACTGAGCTCCTGAAGTCTTCTTTGGGGGCATCTTTTATTTTCTATGGGGAAAACAGACAGTATGAGGAAAAACAAAACTCTATGTTCCACAGTCTTAGAAAGTCATCAAACATTATGTATTAAGCATGGCAAAAGAAGTAACAGTATTTCTTTTATATTATTGCATAGACAGGGGTTCAATAGATATCTCTGGTATCTCATTAAATATGTCCTTTATTAGTCGCTACTTACTCTCTTCAAGACTTACATCACAAGTACACTTTCACAATTATACAATAAAACAAGGCTCACAATATCGCAGCTGGGCTCTCAGTTCATTCTTATATCTCACTGAATGACTGGTGACACCCTGCCCCTTATCTACCTATGAGGACATGGCTGACAACATTCTAGGTGGGACATGGCTGACAACATTCTAGGTGGTTAAAGGAAAATGTAGTTCCCATAAGTCTGGAAGGTTCCACGAGATTCTACAAAGGCCGAGAACATTCTAGGTTAGTGAAAAATGAATCCACATTAAGAATACCTGAAACATTTTTCTTCAAACATTCTATTTTACCTTTTGTCACTAACAACAAAAACAGCACCCCGAGCCTGGTGCCCACAAGCCCATCATTCCAGGCAGTCAGCTGGGTCGCCTGCCACTAAATCCAGCCCTGCTCCCCACTTTCTCATCTCCATACTCCTATTCCTCCCTCACTTTACCTTTCTTTTCTCCTACATCTCTTCTTAGTCAATCCTAAAACATCTTTTTCTCCCAACCATGATAGGGCTGCTGGTATGCTCCTTCCTGAGCCACCACCAGGCTAACTGAACACCTCCCATTCCCTACCACCTATGATTAGGTGGAAATTGAGATGACAAATCCTGTACTCTTGCCCACATAGACTGGAACCCAGGCATCTGATATCCTTCAGTAGGGAGCATATATCATTTCAAAACCTGGGTAGGAACAGTCGATTGGAGGAGGATGGAGATAGTAAAAATTCTATCTCAAGCCACTGCTGAGTACCAGCAGCAGCAGATCAGGCAGGAAAATCTTTCTTATAGCTGCCCGTGTTCTTCTGGGCTACCTGAACTAATCAGCTGGGTGGTGCTTAAGTCTCCCTAATCTCCAAAGCAGCAGTATATTTGATACAAAATTTACCTGAATTCATCCATATATTCTTGTTTTCCTTCCTCTTGATAATCTCCCTAATAGCATCTTGGCTGATGCAGGGTCTCATTCTGCCAGCACTGCAAATTATGTTGTTTTCAGCAGGTTATCACCAGAAGTTGGAGGTTTAGAGCTGCCAGGTGTAATTTACAGTGTTTGTTTTGAAGATATGTTCACACTGCATATGTGAGAACAAGTGCTTCTCAACCTGTGGGTAAAGAGGGCTAGATGATCATCTGGTGTAAATCAACATACCTCTATTAGCTTCCATGGAGCTGCACCAATTTACACCAGTCGAAGATCTAGTCCTCAGTGACCTGCACTACCTGTAAACTTTTTTTAAATGATGAGATGTGATTAATATTTTTCATTTCCTGATATTTTCCCAATTTATATCACAATTATAGGAAGTAATTATATCATTATCTTAAATTTAACCATTTGTTGAATCTATAAATATGTGGCAAGAAGCTGGTGTTTGTTTTTCACACTGATATTTCCCCACGCAGAGTGACTGAAGCCTGCAAGGGCATTATCATAGTTAGTAATTATAACATTGCTGTTATGTTCATAGCACACACATAGAGAAGTTAGATAAAACCATATATACTCTTACTGGAAGGTTGCAATCTAACATGACTTTATTTCTTAGAATTCAGAACAATAACACCCAGTAACCTGGAAACAGGGAGACAAAGCAGGCTGCTCACTAAAGCAGAGAGGCACAACTCACCCCACATTATTATTATTGTAGGCTGTCTGTCCACAAACTGACTGCTGCTAGGCACAGATCACACACTTCCCTACAAAGCAGTGGCAGAGCCAGGTTTTGCCATTGGAGGGTGATGGATATTTGGAGGTGAGCTGGAGAGTGAGCCTGCTCAGCACTCACCTGGCAGTGACAGGACCTGTGCTGCGGGGCTGGACCTAGCTCACCACTACCAGGAGTTCCAACCTGGCTTCTGGGGTTGCCACTCCTTCAGGATTGTCCTGGAGTCTCCCGGAATTAAAGATTAATCTTTAATGAAAGAACATGTCATGTGATGAAATCTCGAGGAATTCATCCAACCAAAGTTGGGAACCCTAAGCACCATTCAGGTTTGGCCTCGCCACCCCTCTATCATGACAGACGGGCAGCTGGGCAAATGTGGATGTATGGTGTTGTGACACGGTGTATTGGGTCACAGTCATGTCACAACACCCAGGGAGGGGAGCCAGGCCCAGCTCTGGTATATAGGAGCCGCCACTGGTGGGTGAGTATAGGGCAACCACTCTCTCCACTGCCATGTGAAAGGCTTTACACATATATTTAGGCCAGCAGGGGTGGTTGCCACCTTCCCTCTCCTACTAGCTCTGCCACGGCTACAGAGCAACCTACTCCGCAAGCAGGACCAGGAAAAAGCCCTGAAATTTAAAGGAACAGCCTACTCTTTTAAAAGTTGTCAATACACTACGATTGCTCGTATGAGTTTTCAGAAGATGAACTTTTTTCTGTTAAAGCACAAGTTAGTACCTAAGTGGACATAGGTAATTACGTTTAAAAATATTCCCTCCCAATGTTGAAAATTAGATTGTATTTTCTCTGTCTTTCTGGAGCATTTCCGTTATTTCATTTGGTCTTATATAGGCAATGCTGTCTATACTGTGGAATCTGCAAAGTACACAGCTCTTCAGAACGTTGACCAAAATTGAGCTCTATTGATCAGGTCAGGTGACAAGAAAAGAATGTGCTTCCAGGGGAAGACAGCACTTCTTGTTTCTAATGGATTCTTTCCCACAGCAAGACTTTCAAAGTAGGGAAACTTTAGTTGTCAACATTTGAAGAAGATTGGATTAGAATGCTGTTGATTTCTTACATATTAAAACTTCACCTTTTTGACACAGCCTTAGAAATCTGTCCTCCCCTTGATAAATATATGGCATCAACATTGTGGAGCAGAAGCTAGATTGCTTAAAATAAAAGTAAACATATTGTCATTATTGTAATATCTAATACAGCGGCGACTCACATTTGGGTCTCAATGAGAATATGCCTCCAAAATCAGGAGAAAGGAGAGGGGTTATCCAAAATCTGTCAGGAACTAAATATCTAATCCAGTTTGTATTTGGACCACAGTGCTAGTGCAGTCTGAATGTACCTGTTTTGTTTTTTGTCTTGTCTAAAGTTCTCAGACATTTCCTGGGCACTAGTTCAGGAACAAGTTACTATCCCACATGTTCCTGGAGGGATCATGTCATGGAGTTAAGTGCCTAGGTACTTTTGAAAATACCACTACGTGCCTGTCTGCATCTTCAGGCACCTAAATATCTTTAAAAATCTGGCACTAAGTGACCTGGTCAAGGTCACACAGGAAGTCTGTAGCAGAGCGGACAATTGAAGCCGGGTTGTTCAAATCTCAGGCTAGTGCCCTAACCACTATACCATTCTTCCTCCCCTTCAAAGGGCTTTGATTGGGACTACTATTCATTATAAGTAAAGGTGGCAGAATTCAGCCATTAGAGCCTTATCTTGAAATCACATGGGCACATATGTGTCATTTAGGAACAGCCCAAAGTAAAGGGATGGTTAGAGCTGCACCTCCCCATAGAGTGTACCTGGAGGCAGAGTATCTTCAGGAGCTTTCCCTACAATGCAGAGATGACATGCCCACTTCTACACTGCCTTAGTGCTTTGTCAGCTCAACAAACTATCCCTGTCCCGCTTGTGTGACTGGTCAGCTCTGCACAGAGGTGTAGAGTAACGAACCTTCATCCTCTTTGCCTCTCTTTAAGGTGCTGAGTGCCTCCAAGGGAGGGAGCACTTCTCATGCTACCTAGAACACAGGAGCTGCTGTTCTTCCTTGCCCGTATAGAATCATAGAAATTTAAATCTGGAGGGAACCTGGAAAATCATCCAGTCCAGCCTCCTGCCCTGTGGCAGAACCGAGTAACCTAGACTTTCCCTGACAGGTGTTTGGAGGTTTTTGTAAACAGGTGGGACAATGATGGGGATTCCACAGCCTCCCTTGGGAGCCTACTCCAGAGTTTAGTTACCCTAATAGTTGTAAAGTTTTTCCTAATATCTAACCTAAACCTCCCTTGCTGCAGATTAAGCCCATTACTTCTTGTCCTACGTTCAGTGGGCTTGGAGAACAATTATCATAGGTGGGTCATGAAAGGATGATGGAGGTAGACACCTTAGTCCCTCCCTCTCCACTATGCACTTGGTTATGGGCTACAACTGACAATTCATGGTTGAATCTCTTCGGCCTATCCCTGACACCAACTCACTACTGTATTTTTTCACCACCACCCCAAAGAAGTGCAGGGGTACCAAGAAGTACTTCAGTCTGCAAAGTCTCCTTTTCTCCTTTCAGGCCAAAGGTCCATCAATCATATCCCAGCTCCTGCTTACCTCTGGGAACTAACCCTTTTAGCTTTTATCCACACTAGACACTGGGTGTAAGTTGAAATGAACTGACATCCCCATATTCCTCCTAGCATTGAAATTCCTAGTCTTACTCCTTTTAACCTAAACTGTCCCTCTACAATGCTGCGAGAAAGGCAATTCCTCCTTGGGTTCCTGCCAGCTTTGCCAACAGGAAAAAATTCCTTCCCGATTCTCCCCATGCAGGCAATCAGTCAGACCCACAGTGTCCTGGAAAAACAGCTCAATATACCTCATTTACTGAGGCATAAATAGTGGCCAGATGGCCCTATGCTCCCTGGGAAGGCTTTAAATTAAGAGAGTGAGGGTCTGGGAGAACTAATTGGCTCCCCTAATGACCTGACTGGTTTGCCAATATGAAGCAAATAATCCCCTCCTCCAAGCACACTTCCACATGTATTGTGAGGTACAAGAGGAGCCATGCTCAAGCATGTCTGAGCATGAGTCCTCCCCTCGCAGAATTGGACATCCCCGTACTGCTGACCTGACCAATCTCCTGGCCTCTCCTCCCTGCTCCCATGCTGAGACAGGGAGGGGCATTTTTAAAAGCAAGTTGATGAGATGTAACATGGCCTCCACCATGACTGTAGCTCTTGTATACCATAGTTGTCAGTTTTTCTATCTTTTTAATTTCAGACTGATGCTTCTTGTTAATGTTACCAGGTGAAAAATATTTTCTGGCGATAACTATGTTGCTCTAGTCTCCCATTAGTTGGCAATTGCCAATAAGTGTTCTTGGTCAGACTAGCACATTCTTGCAGCAATCAGTCACTGTTTTCTTGTTAGTGGATGGTGAAATTCACTCCAAGATAGAGGGCCTCCATGGAACCTTATATGCTACTTAAACCCAATATCAAGTGCCAGATTTTCTAAAGTGCTCAGCACACTGGGTGTTGGGCTGAAGTTTCATATAGGGCCTTGTGCGCAAATTCTATCCTGGGTGACTGTCACTCTCAGTTAGTAAGAAAACAGATTTCATTGCTTTTAAAATTCCTGTTCACCGTTTGCCAGAAAAATGAAGATGCCTTATTTTTATTCCATAAATGATAAAACTGAAATATGAGAAAAGGAGTTATGATTTCAATATTATTTTTACTTGGCAACTTTAGAGCAGTGTTTCCCAAACTTGGGACGTCGCTTGTCCAGGGAAAGCCCCTGGTGCGCCTGGCCAGTGTTTATCTGCCGTGTCCCGCCGGTTCAGCCGATCACAGCTCCCACTGGCCGCGGTTCGCTGTGCCTGGCCAATGGGGGCTGTGGGATGTGCTGTCCGCCGCGTCCCGCAGCTCCCTTTGGCCAGGCACAGCGCACCGCGGCCAGTGGGAGCCGCGATTGGCCGAACCGGAGGGACGCGGCAGGTAAACACACTGGCCGGGCACGCCAGGGGCTTTCCCTGGACAAGTGGCATCGCAAGTTTGGGAAACACTGCTTTAGAAGATCTGTAAACCTGTGATTTATCCGTAAATGATAAATGTAGCAAGCATAAAGGTTTGTTAGTATACATGTGATTGTGTATGGTAAGGTAAGCAAACAGAGGCAGATTAAGATTTCCTGGGGCCCTGGGCCAGAGCAAGTGGGGGCCCCTCTCCACCCCTTATTCCTCCAGCCCCACCAATACACCACCCCTTTCTGCTCCTTCCTGCCGCTGTTCCATCCAGAGTCCCCTTTCCTTTCCATCCCCTACTGCAGCCCCACAACCTCTTTTGCTTCTTTCTGCCTCCCCCTATGGTCCCAAGACTGTAAAAGCTCTGTCCCTGTGCCACAGCTCCGGGGCTGTAGCAGGGCGTGATGGCTCCTCCAGTCCCAGGGCTGTAGCAGGGGAGTCTGGGTGCTGGGGCTTTCCCCATCCAACGGCTTCTGCCAGGGATAGGGACCACAAGGGGGGCTTCCCACGTCCCAGAGCTTCTGCCGGGGATGGGGGGTGCTGGCAGGAGGACTTTCCCCACTCTGCTCACCTGGCACTGCTGCCGGGGAGTGGGGTCGGAGCACAGGGGCTTCCCCCACCATGCATACCCAGTGCTAGTGCTCTGGACTTCCGCCGCCTGGTGGCGGATTTTTTCCAGGACTCCCCGGTTGGCAGGAGTCCCTGGGCACAGGCCCTGTTGGCCCAGTGACTAATCCATCATTTCCAGCAAAACTAGGTTTTTAGAAAAAACAAAAGCAAAATGGTTTTGAGTCAATCAATGGCCTCTGAAAATTACAGCCATGTTCAGCTTGGGTAGACCACCAGTGGGGAGCCCAGCACAAAAACAGAATATGTGTCTTACGTCCGGCATATGTACAGCATCTTCCATGGCACCACAGATGCACAGTGGGCTGTTCTGGATACCCCAGGCCTGGTTGGTCTCAGCTGTTAATCTGGATCCAGATGTGTCATGGCAGCCCAAAGCCAGATACTCGTTCATGCAGTCTGATGCTGTAGGAGTTCCTGGTAGTGGCAGAGGCTCTCCCTGATTCTGTCTACCACAGTGAGTTGATGATGTTATCAGCTGGATGGAAAGTGCAGCATAGGATTCCTGCTATGTAGTGGCGGAGTGCACCTCATATATCCCTGAACAGCAGCAGGTGTGGCATTTGCTGTACCTTGCTGATCAGTCTGTTGACTGCATTCTGATGCTGGATGTTAGGTAGAGGAATATTGGCTAGGACTAGTAATTATAGAAGATTTGCTGGCTCAGTGTGCCTGTGATAATTTTCATGGAATGATTAAACTGTGTGTCTGCTGGTCTAGTGCAGGCAGAGTTTAACCAACACTATTTTTTTCTTGATGAAAAGAACAAACATTATCCAAAAGATAGAAACTGAAGGCCACTATTGTACTAATGCTGGCATTTGATGTTTGGATTCACTGCTCGAGGGAAAAAATCCTCTTTAAATTTAGTTTATTTTAGTATGATTTCTTCCTCATCTGACCAAGTCAAAATGCCCAGCAGCAAGTAAAGTCTACTGAAGCAGTAAGTTACTCAGTTGAAAACTATGCTGTTTGACAATGTTATATCCTCAATAAAGGCTTCTCGTTTCACTGGCCTGGAGGGTGAGTGTTAGCACTTCAAAAACTGTTCAGTAGGATCTCTAGAGGCAACGAGTTAATGACCAAAGATCTTAATGGTCTACTACAATCAATGAGTGCATTCCTTGTAAAATGTGAGCAATCTGGGGCTAATTTGAAGAAAACTAATGGAAAGGTACTATTGTAGTGTAGCTGCTGCAGAGATAACGTCTGAGGGGTATGGTATTGCATTTGAATTTATGCAGGAAAGCAAGGCTCTAAAATCAAGCACTGAGTCTACTGGAGATAAGCTAAAAATCAAAAATGATAATTTATTTTTGATTTTTAGCTTTTGTTTAGTTAAATGAATCTTCAAGATTGGTTTTTCAAAATGGCTGTGCAATGGGGTATTTACCCCACACAGGCTCTCAATGAGTCTATGTGGGCCTGACAGGCAGTTAACATATTGGGCTGAAACTGGAGTGAGAGGCAGGCTTAACTGAGGATGAAGGCTAGCTCCGGAGGGATTAGGCGAGCACCAGAAACAGAGGAAGTTCAGAGCAGAAAGAGGACTTTAGGGGGAGAGTGTGTAGTCTCTTTTTGGGAAAAGAGAGAGAGACCGAGAGAGACCGCCCACCTGCCTTAACTAGCCCTGGCATCCTGTCCTTAATAAGGAAGTCTGGTAACAGGCCAGAAGAAAGAGAAAAGCCACTGGGAGTGGAGCAAGGTCCAGTGGTAAACACTGATAACAGGGCAGGATTTGGCCTACCAGTGAGAGACTTTGGGAGGTGCTCAGCTGAGGAACAGAGCATTGGGGAGGGATGAGAGGTCAAGCCTGAGGAGGTCAGAACTTGCTTTGAATTTATACTTTTAGCTTGAGATTTTTCTGTTGGATTACAGGGGGAAATCCTGAGATTCCAAGCTGTGAAAGAAAGGAGAGTCTAGAGATTTGTGGGGGGAGAAAGTCCAAGAAAGGCCATAGTAGGAAGAAGTTCAGGGAAAAAACAGCAAGCAGTTGCACAGAGAGGTCCTTGGCTGCTGGTTATAGGGTCCCTGGGTTGGAACCCGGTGTAGTGAGGGGACCTGGGTTCCCCTACTAGCCACTGGAAAAGGTGATGTGAAGCCCCTCAGAAGGGACAAGGATGATGGACAGACCTGAAAAAAGGGACTGAGGCCCACAGAGCTCAGCCTCTGGGCCGAAGATCTGATACAAAGTCTTGGACACTGGTTTATTGAACTTTCTGTTACTCCAAAAGGGGTAGACTTAAATTGTGACCTGGATGGAGGGCTGAGTCACAGGAGGAGGTGGACCACCAGATGACCACAGCAGCTGTCAGCAGGGAATGTCAGATGGGGAGAGAGCTACTACACCACACCGAGCCATGAGGAGGCACTTCAGCAATGTGTACCCCCTTCACAGGCTGCCTAATGGAAATTCCAGAGCAAATATAGTGCTCATCTTTGAAAAAGGGAAGAAGGGGAACCAAGGGAACTACAGACCGGTCAGTCTCACTTCAGTCCCTGGAAAAAATCATGGAGCAGGTCCTCAACCATTTTGAAACACTTGGAGGAGAGGAAGGTGATCAGGAACAGTCAACATGGATTCACAAAGGGCAAGTCATGCCTGACAAACCTGATTGCCTTCAGTAATGAGATAACTGGCTCTGTGGATATGGGGAAAGCAGTGGACGTGATATATCTTGACTTTAGCAAAGCTTTTGATACAGTCTCCCACAGTATTCTTGCCAGCAAGTTAAAAAAGTATGGATTGGATGGATGACTGTAAGGTGGATAGAAAGCTGGCTCGATTGTCAGGCTCAACAGGTAGTGATCAATGTCCTGATGTCTAGTTGGCAGCCAATATCAAGCGGAGTGCCCCAGGGGTTGGTCCTGGGGCCAGTTTTGTTCAACATCTTTATTAATTATCTGGACGATGGGATAGATTGCACCCTCAGCAAGTTTGCGGATGACACTAAGATGGGGGGAGAGGTAGATATGCTTGAGGCGGGGCGGCTCTTACAATTCTGCCGCCCCAAGCAGGGGTGGCGGCGCCCCGCCCCCGACGCAGGCAGACTTAGCGGGGCCCCGCCACGTCTGCCTGCGTCGGGGGCGGGGCCCCGCCCCCGACGCAGGCAGTCCCATTCCGGAGCGGCAAGGGGACAGCGGCGGACCTGCCGCCCCTTTGCCGCCGCGGGAGGCGAGACTGGGGCTGCAGTCCGAGTCCCGTGGCGGCAATTCGGCGGCGGGAAGAGCGGACCTGCCGCCGAATTGCCGCCGCGGGACTCGGACTGCCGCCCCCTTCTCACCTGCCGCCCCAAGCACCAGCTTGGCAAGCTGGTGCCTGGAGCCGGCCCTGGCTTGAGGGTAGGGTTAGGGTCCAGAGTGACCTAGACAAATTGGAGAATTGGGCCAAAAGAAATCTGATGAGGTTCAACAAGGACAAGTGCAGAGTCCTACACTTAGCATGGAAGAGTCCCATGCATGGCTACAGGCTGGGGACCGACTGGCTAAGCAGCAGTTCTGCAGAGAAGGACCTGGGGATTACAGTGGAAGAGAAGCTGGATATGAGTCAGCAGTGTGCCCTTGTTGCCAAGAAGGCTAATATCATATTGGGCTGCAATAGTAGGAGCATTGCCAGCAGATCGAGGGAAGTGATTATTCCCCGCTATTTGGCACTAGTGAGGCCACATCTGGAGTATTGCATCCAGTTTTGGGCCCCCACTATAGAAAGGATATGGACAAATTGAAGAGAGTCCAGCGGAGGGCAACAAAAATGATCAGGGGGCTGGGGCACGTGACTTACAAAGGTAAGGCTGAGGGAACTGCCTTCAACTACCTGAGGGGGGTTCCAAAGAGGATGGAGATCAGCTGTTCTCAGTGGTGGCAGATGACAGAACAAGGGGCAATGGTCTCAAGTCTAGGTTGAATATTAGGAAACACTATTTCACTAGGAGGGTTGTGAAGCACTGGAATGGGTTACCTAGGGAGGTGGTGGAAACTCCCTCCTTAGAGGTTTCTAAGGCCTGGCATGACAAATCCCTGGCTGGGATGATTTAGTTGATGTTGGTCCTGCTTTGAGCAGGGGATTGGACTAGATGACCTCCTGAAGTCTCTTCCAACCCTAATCTTCTATGATTCTATGTATGTATGCTGTGAACATAACAATAGTTAATCTTTAATGAAGATGTCTGTGTGTGTGTGTGTGTGTCTGTGTGTGTACACATACATAGAAATCATAAAAATGTAGGACTGGAAGGGATCTTGATAGGCCATGTATTCCAGTCCCCTGCAGTGAGGAAAGACTAAGTATTATCTAGATTATCTAATGTATGCATATACAAAATATTTGTTTTTTTATTTAAGAAACTGATCTGGTCAAATGGTATGCTGAGCACCCAAATGGAAGTGTAAATCTTGAAGGTGACTCAACCAAAATGTTATAAGTAGGGACCTACCAAATTCATGGTCCATTTTGGTCAATTTCATGGTCATAGGGTTTTGGAAAATGTAAATTAATGATTTCAGCTATTTAAATCTGAAATTTCACAATGTTGTTATAAAGGAGTTGTTGGGGGTCACAAGGTTATGTGGGGCGGGGGGGGGTTGCAGTACTGCTGCTCTTACTTCTGCACTGTTGTTGGTGGCGATGCTGCCTTCAGAGCTGGGCAGCTAGAGAGAGGTGTCTGCTGACTCGGAGCCCAGCACTGAAGGCAGTGCTGCCACCAGCAGCAGCACAGAAGTAAGGATGGCATGGTATGGTATTGCCACCCTTTCTTCTGTGCTGCTGCTAGCAGGGAACTGACTTCAGAGCCGGGTGCCTGGCTAACAGCCGCGCTCTCCAGCCGCCCAGCTCTGAAGGCAGTGCAGAAGTAAAGGTGGTAATACTGAGACTCCCCGCCCCCTAAAATAACCTTGTGACCCCCTTGCAACTCCCTTTTGGGTCAAGGTCCCCAGTTTGAGAAACTCTGGTCTCTCCTGTGAAATCTGTATAGGATAGGGTAAAAGCACACAAAAAACCAGGTTCCACGGGGGGAGACCAGAGTTCACAGTTTGTGATGCATTTTTCATGGCCGTGAATTTGGTAGGGTCCTAGTTATAAGGCTTTAAGACTTGATTACCCATATGATTGCTGGTTGCATGGAGTTTTGCTTGCAAAGTGATCTTACTATATTTATCACTGAAGTGTAGGGAGCAATGAAGTACTGGTAGAGGTGTATATAGCTGTTTTGTGTTTTCATTAATTGTTAATGCTTATTGATGTTTGACCAAGCAAATGAATCAAAGGACTTTAATGCTGTATGACATAGGCGCCAACTTCTCCTGGCACTGGTGGGTACTTGACCCCCCTGCCCCTCCCCAACTCTACCCTTGCCCCATCCTCTCCTGCCCCTGTCCCACTCCCATTCCAACCCCTTCCCCAAAGTTCCCACCCCAACTCCGCCCCCTCCCTGCCCCATTGGACTCCTTCCCCAAATCCCTGCCCCGGCCCTCTTCCACAGCTGTTTCATGGCAGCAAGCACTGTGAGGAGAAGCGGGGACGCGGCGCGCTCAGGGGAGGAGTCGGAGGCGAGGTGAGCTGGGATGGGGAGGCGGGGAGCTTGGCTGCCAGTGGGTGCAGAGCACCCACCAATTTTTCCCTGTGCACCGGAGCACCCATGGAGTTGGCGCCTATGCTGTATGATGAAGTATTTAAACAAAGATAGAGTCATCCAGGATCATGACGAGACTTTTTGTAAAGACTCTTCTCTAACTTCAAAATGGACATTTCTGCAGATAGATGAGAGTGCTGATGGAAAGAGCATGGAGTCCTGCAAAGTTGGCTAAAGCACCACACCACAGAGAGGCCCATGGAAAGTAACTTTCAGAAGTAGGTTGCTCACTGGAGCTAAGCCAGTAGGTGTTCAATGTATGACCCGACATATCTTATGTAAACTGGTATGGCACAAAGATCCTGGAATTTTCCATACAAAATTCCAAGAAGCTATAAAGCAAACATCTCATTGAATGATAAGGGACATCATATCCTGGTTGGACATTTCAAATTTTTGCCCAGAGAATGGGTCAGTTTCACTTCAGCTTTGCCAAGAAGTGAAAACAGGTTTTGCCACCTCACAGAAAATGTATAAAACTCCCTGTGTTGTTCACCATGTTGCTCCCTGAAGCTAAAACATCTAGATGTGAGACTAGGAGTGGGGCTGTCATGGTGTGGCCAGCGAGAGAGCCCCTTGCTCAGTGACAACTAAAATGTTCTCACTTGCAAGCACCCTATTAACTCTCTCGTTTACAGTCCTATCTAGGGAAACCATTGTGAAACCCAGAAAGAAAATAGGAACACAACTGTCATAACAACTTGAGTGAATTACCTGAATGAACTCTCTCTCCACCAAAAAACAGTCATTGCAAATATGAAGCGGAGCTTGAGAAATCACCTTCATACCAGTTCTAATTGCTAAGAAACAAAACAACTTTTGTATATGTATTGTTTACCCAAGTGATGACTTGGTAGTCAGCTAAATGCTTCTCAGAAGGTACATACCTGAATTAAAGCCCTCAAAGTGACTAAAACCTATGTTGTGTACTTGTATTTCCTTAAAAGGTGAGCCTTAAGTTGTCTATAAATTACATCATTATTAACCCAGCTGTGGGTATTGAGGCTTTATGCTAACTAAGCCTGTAACAGGAAACTGTGCTTCTCTACAACAAAAGTTAGCTGCTAGAAACTGCTAGTCAGCATTTCAGAATTTGGCCTAAAATCATCACACAGATTTTGTGGTCAGGAGAATTGACAGTTTCTTACACAAAAAGAGGAAGAAGCTTTGAATTGGCTTGTAAAGTGAATATTGTACTACTATTTGAACCTTTGGTTAAAGTATAGTAAGATCTTACAGTACTGATGACATTCCAGAGAAATTAGAATATTTGTAAAGTTACCTGCTTATTTTGCCATGAGTTTAATGTGATAGTCCTGCACATATAGGTGGCAAAACCTGGCTATCAATATCACCTGAGCAAGATAATTTTGAACTGAATTGACATTCTTTGACAATTAGGTATCTTGTCTTAATTTCTACTGTAGTACTGTTTAGTTGAACTGACATGATAAGTCCCATAATTCCACTGGAAATAAATTTGATTGGATTATACATAAAGCTCTGTAGTTCCGTGTTGATAGCTACCTCGCTTGCCTGAACAACGTTTGCCTCAGTAACAAGATTGTGATAAGACCTTGAACTAAATGAACTGTTATGATCTCTTGATAATTATAACTTTCCTCATTGCATTCAAGTTTGATATTGTATCATCCAACCATCTTTATTTTGCTTTCTGTAGCTATGAGGGAATGTACCAGGCCTTTGTGGCCCCCTTCTAGAGGCCCCAAGGTCCTACTACCATATGTCCTACAGGCCTGCCTAGAGAGGCTGCACAGAAGCAGCCAATCAGAGCCCATCAGGGGTAGCTAAAAGGAGTTGCAAGGCCTTAGCACATCATTTCTGGCTGGGACCAATGAGGTGAGGAAGGGTGCTCCTCTTTTGTCAAAGGCTCTTGAGGGACACCTGGAGTTTGGTTCTGTCTCCATTTGCTTAAGATAGATTCTCTCTCTCCCTGCAAACCTAAGTGCCTTAACTCTGATGTAAGGATGAAGCTAAAAGGGGCCAAATAGGAAGAGGTCCAGACAAGAAGCAACAATGAACTGAAATAGAGCAGGGCATAGCTGCTGTTTACATGGTCCCTTGGTTGGTACCCAGAGTAGTGGGCTCCCCCACTGACCATAGTGGCATAAAACCCAAGAAGAGGACATAGCTTTTTTGAGAGCCTAAAAAAGGGGTTGAATTTTAAAGGCCCAGAACCAAAGCTGAAGACCCTAGTGAGGGCAATGGGACTCTTCAGTTATTGGACTCTTTACTACCCTGAATGGGGTTCATTTTGACTTTGTGACTTGGCTGGAGGGCCAAGCCAGGAAGACCAACCAAGGTTGGCTGGCAGCCTGAAGGGGATACGAGGGGTGAGAAAAGGACTGTAGTGCCACATCCAACTGCTAGGCTGTGCTCAAGAGATGATTGTCTCCCATTATAGTAGCTTATCTTTAAGTGCTATATTGGCTAATAAAATTCATAAATTTATAATAATTATCCAGTCTGTTCTCTAGCTAATCAATGCAGATACACAACAGTGAGACCTCTAGTAGAGGTAACTGGTCAATTCAATTATTTAACCAAGGCATCTTTTATAAACTAACTTATTCAGAGTAATTATACCAAGATTAGAATCTGTCTGGACCATATTTCTGTATTGAGCAAGAAAAATATTGCTATCAAGGAAGTGAGCTATCAACTAAAAGGACAAAGACTCACTTAAAATACTCTCCTTTTTCTCACGTAGTTGAACATTTTCAGTGACTGTATGCATCTAAACTGAGCAGACCTCTGATATTTCATCTTCTGAACAGGCATTTGGCTTCATAGAGACACTTGTTGCAAAGGCTGGGATGTCAGGAGAGAGGGATGGGATGAACAAAGACAAAGAGAGAAAGAGACAGAGGTGAGAGGCGCAGTAATAATTGTGGGCCTAACTGTGGGAAATAAATAAAAGTTTATAAAATATCATAATTAACATTACTGGTTGTGGGGAAGGTGCAAAGGGGGAGACAGTGAATTAGTCAAAACACAAGGCCTACTAATATAGCTCAAAGACGGTTAAAATCATGTCTGGTAAACAAAAGAAATGTGGGACTGAAAATCAATGGACCAAAATTGGTGAGTAGGAGACTAGGTCTAATTGGTGGACAAAATAATGCGAGGATGGGCTATTCCACCCACCATTCCCTTTTGGAGGGATCTTTAAATAAATACATTAGGGGAAATGGACAGGGATGGTGCCTGACTACAAGAAGGGAGAACAGAAAAGAGCAAGTTTCACCATCATGGCTGCCATCCGCACCATGTCCTGGGATCTTGTTAGTCAATGTAACACTGCTGAGTCTTTGTTGTCCTAATCCTGAGAACTGTCTTTACCAGACTGGGCCAAAAAAAGGGACCCAGATGATATCACCATCTCCACTGGCTTTGGCTAAATTCCCCAAACCATCTAGGATTTGAGACTGTCACACACCCCATGTACTTTTCCTTCCCTATCTTATTTCTTCTCTTTCCTATCCCTCTCCTTTTTCCTTCTATCTAATAAAAGTCTGGCTTAGCTGAGAGAGACTTTTGCAACATTGCTGTAAGTCTGTGACTGGAGAGGCAGCTAAAAGCAATTCCCTAAACAGTATGATACTGGCACAAGTTTACCAGGTCTCATACCAGGCTGATAAAACCATGTGTTGTACATGTGTTTCCAGCAGTGAAGTTGCAAGTGAAAGTCAACACCAGAGGCAGAAGCTGGCTTTTCTATCTTTGCTGTTCTTTCTTTCTCCTTTTCATTAATGTAATAATACCTCATTCAGCTGCTATGTTCCCAGTAATCCATAGAAGTCACATAATATATAACGTCCAGAAAATTTGGATCACTGGGCATCAGGACCTAGGGCAATTGCATGATTTCACAACTACATCTATATTCCCCATAAAAATATAGTAGGACCCAGCCTACACATACACAAAGCATACAGCATATTTACAGTGCAAACTGAAATCCACAAATAACCACCAAGAGTAACACCCTTGTGGCCAGAACATCACATGTGCAGTATCTTGCATCAGAACAGCCTGTATGTTGCATGTCACTATTAATGTATCAAGTTGCACATAAAGTATGAGAGAATTGGATAAACTGTATATTGGCTTCAGAATCTTCCTCAGGTTCATCAGTCTCATTATGAGACTGGTAGAACAGACTGTAAGGCAGATTGTGACTCTGAGGTGTAAACTGCCTTTTGGATTCTCCCTAGCTTCATATGCTTGACCTACTGCTTTGCCTGCTGGACTTCCCACCCTGACTCCCTCATCTCTCCCACACAAAAAAGTGGGAAGCTGGTTCTGTGGACATACCAACTCCACCACCTTTGAGACCAGAATAATTCTGAGCAGCAAAGGGAATCAACTTCAGCAATGGCTTTAATAGATTATTTGCAAATTATCAGATATTCTCAAGGGTGTGCAAATATCGCCATGCCTAACCTCAAATTTTTGGATGTACGAATCCTAGACAGTGTTTTGAATATGTAGCCCATTGTGTGATGTGATAAGTAAATATCATTGTGCTTTCTTGGGTCTTAATATGTTTAATCATTTATTTAACATTTTAAATAACTTATCCCACTGACAGTAAACCAATAGACTCAGGAGATTCAGGTAATCAACATATAAAACGAATAACTTAGCTTTGTTTTCTTACCAACAGAATTACTCCCCTGCGTACTATTTTTGTATTCAAATAAGGAGGCTGCTGTCTTGGTAACTTTTTACATGCTACTATTGATATTTCATTTTTTACCTCTAAGAAAAAATAGGTGCTAGTAAAAATTCACTTTAATCTGCTTTCAGAGAGGTGCTTACACTACTGCACATTTTTCTAAATGAAAATAAAGGAGGATACTTATATCCAAAGTCACATTTGTTAAGAAATGTAATCCCATTATGGTGATTCTACATCTGCAGGATTGTATTCAAAGTCATTTTAAAGTAGCACATTTGTACTTGCCTGGTTAGAAATCATATAATCTAAACAGCATAACATTAATCAAAGAAGTATTTCCCAAAATCCATAAAATCAATGAGATCCCATAATATTTATCTTGGCTGTAAAAGGATTATAAAGGTTAAAGTGTCAAAAGATAAATTTATCATTTTACAAAAACTTGAAGATGTACACAGCTGATGAATTACTAATTGCAAGACTCAAAAGTTTTGATAAATAGCAAGTTCTACCTTAAACTGCATGTTTTCCTTCACCAAAAGCTGTTAGATGAAATAAGCCAGATTAATCACCGGTATTATTTTGCTGAGTTCAGTAAGACTACTCCAGTGCTAAATTTGGCCCTATATTAACAGATTCTTTCCCCAATTTCTTTAATGTAGCATGAAGTTATTTTCCCTTTCCTTTTACTTCATAAAAGTACAATGCATTCTTCTTAAAGGTTCCAACACTAAAATACATTGTGAATGGCTCTCAAAATCATTAGGTGTATTTCTTCACTGTCTTTATTCTGTAGCTCTTTTACATCACAGTCATTGACGGGGGACACTTTTAAAGAGAACATACATTTAACACCATCTTTTACAATATATGCTAATAAAGGATTAGTCTTCTTCCATAGCTTTGGACTGCTACATAGAAATCAGACTGTCTACTTCTCCTTTTTAAAAATAACTAAATATCCTTCAATCTAGGCAAGGCCTATTAGATTATGGAATAAAATTTCAAAGGGAGTTGTGGAAGTCTGATTACCTCATACATTATAAGGCTAGAAAGGACCATTGTGATCATCTAGTCTGATTTCCTGCAAAACACAGGTCATAGGACTTCCCTGAATTAATGTCTGTTTGACTTACAGCATATATGTTAGAGAAACATCCAAACTTGATTGTAAAATGTCCAGTGATGGAGAATCTAACACAACCCTTGATAAATTGCTCCAATGGTTAATAACTCTCACTTGTTTCAAGTCTAAATTTGTCTAGCATCAACTTCCAGCCATTTGATCTTGTTATACCTTTGTCTGATAGATTGAAGAGCCCATTATGAAAGTTTCATTCCTCCTGTAAGTACTTATAGACTGTAATTGTCACCCCTTACCTTTCATTTGGATAAGCTAAACATATTGAGATCCTTGAGTGTATTACTATAAGGCTGGTCTTTCAATCCTTTAATCATTCTTGTGACTCTTCTCTGACCCATCTACAATTTATCATCTTCTTAAATTGTGAGCACCAGAACTGCATACAGTATTCCAGTAGCAGTTGCACCAGTGCCAAATATAGTGGTAATATAACCTCCCCACTCAAGATTCCCGTCTATCATCCAAGGATCTGCATTAGTGATTTTGACCACAGAGCTCATGTTCAGCTGATTAACTGATCTGATCAGGGGATCCAGATCACTCTGTAGCAATGATATGTTCTTTTTATTATTTGCCACTCCAACAATATTTGTATCATCTGCACACTTTATTAGTGACTTTGTATTCTTCAGGTCATTGACATAAATGACAAATACCATATGACCAAGGATCCCTGCAGAACCTCACTAGAAACACAACCATTCAGTCATGATTCCCCATCTTGAACCCCCACTGGTGTGAGCCTGTCTACCTGCCTAGGAGGCTTGCTCAAAGCTGCAGGGCAGACATATATACCTTTTGCAGCCAATGTAGCCAATGATTTTATGTAATCATGTTAATAGAGAATTTATTGTTGTGGTTAAGTATAATTGATGTGTGATGGATAGGTTTAAGTAGGCTAGATCATAGGAATATAAGGTTGATACTCACTTATGAGTGAGTGCATGTTAGGCCTATAAGAAAAGTAAGTCTTTAATGCAAGGCCTACAGGCTGAGGCCTGTAAGATTTCAGCTTAGCCATATTAGGCCTCAGGCCCAAGGAGGGTTTACATAAGCAGGTGACCCAGGAGTAACCCTGTACCAGTGAAGTTAGGAGATTACTGTAAAGAATATGCCAGTGGATGAAGTTTGAGGAAAATATGCCACAATGTACACATCTAGACTGCAAAACTGTAACATCATGGGAAATTCTGTTGTCACCACTGTTTACCATTGGACTTGTTTACATAGATGCTAATGAGAATAAGTGGAACTAAGAACAACCTATGAAAAGCGGGGCACCTCAAAAATGTATGGTGTATGGAAGTACAGATAAGGAAATGGGGATTGGAACCCTCATTTAGATGCATAATGCAGTAGGTGGGGTCATTACACAAGATAAAACGGGTTTTCTGGTGCAGCTAGTGAGGGAAGATCCCATCAGGAGATCTCCACCTGTTGAGAGAGACACCTGAAACTGATATCTTTGGGATATGAGTATGAGTACACTTCTCCCTCAGGTTTTGTGTATGTATTTGTGACATTGATTATCTGCTTAGAGAACCTTATGATACAGGCAAAATTACTTACTTGTAGCTGTGTTTGTGGTCACTGCATTAATTTTTCTACAGGCTTCAGACCTAAGGAAATCCCTTTGGATAACTATCATCCTGCTGATTCTAAAACTGTAGCAGCACAGAAAATGGACTTACTCACTAGGGATACTGTGGTTTTACACAGAACTATTAATTACTATATCAATTCAACCTAAATATAGGCTACACTAATAACTGTAGTCAATAGTAAGACTCAACATTAAGAGCGGGATGAAAATCTACTGTGTTAGAATTATGCAAAACTGTCATACTAATGTTATTAGCCTGAAAGCTAATCTGAAAGCTGCTTTGCATGAGGAGAGTCACATTTAAGTGAATTGTGCTCCATGAAGGCACAAGGGTCCTGCCCACACAGAGGAGCTCAATGGATCGGGGCCATTGACACTTATGGTTTTACTGGAAGCAGATTAGTAACCAAAGTCAATATTTCTTCATTATTTCTACATGAATTATCTACCAGTCAGAATATTGGACTGTACTGCCTGTGCACTTAGTCTTCTTTGTTTTTCCAGTGACTGCGAACAGTTAAACCTCTCACCGTCTCCACTAGCTTTGTGGTAATGAAGATACAAAAACCAGTATTTCAGCTACAAGAAAGAGAACCAGGGTAGTAGATATAAATAGCACTCTTAGACATATGGTACCAGATTTTTCAGTACAAAAAGGGTCCTCCCATATTATTACAAATGTTAACATGAATCTCATTCTCCCCAGAAAAAAACTGCTGAAAATATTTCACAGTGAAGTATTGCAATTTAAATATATTACATCAATTAAAACTGAGAACATTGGTTTACTCAGAGAATGGGTGTTTCATATTGACACAATAACACTGTCATCCTTGATTTGTTGGAGTCATTTGTCACTGTGAAGAATGAGGGAGTTGTGTGTATTGTTTTTATAAATACATATGCCCCTCAGTTAATCTGTGTGATTTTATCCTGCCTGGGTGCATAAAGGTAAATCAAAGGAGGCTGTAAGGGAGAAAGCAAGCAGGAGCCCAAACAAAGATTAGTAGATTCTAAGGCTAGAAGAGACTAGTCTGATCATCAGGTCTGACCTCTTGTATAGCACAGGCCATAGAAATTTTCCAAAATAATTCCCAGAGCACATCTGTTAGGGAAAAAGAGCAAAACTTGATTTAAAAATTGCCAGTGATGGAGGAATCCACCACGAACCTTGGTACATTGTTCCAATGGTTAATTCCCTCACTATTTCCAGTCTGAATTTGTCTGGCTTCAACTTTCAGCCAGTGGATCATATTATATCATTCTCTGCTAGATTGAAGAGCCCATTTTTAAATTTGTTCCCCGTATATGTACTTACAGACTGTAAGCAAGTCATCCCTTAACATTCTTTTTTGTTAAGCTAGATAGACTGAAGGAGCTCAATTGATCAATATATGGGTAGCCAATTTATTTAGTTTATTATTCATTTATTGTGTGTTTTGTGATGATAGGATTATAGAAGAATAAACTTGATCAGTAGTTAGAAGGGATAAATATGTATTAGGTATCTAAGTAGGGAGGGCTGAAATGCAAGGCCTACAGGCTGAGGCTTGTAAGATTTTAGCTTTGCCATTTTAGGCCTTAGAATTAAGAAGTGCCGGACATAAATAAGTGACTGAAGAATAACCTGATACCATAAGATTACAGGAAAAGATGTGCCAAGAGGTGGTATTGCGAAAAATTAGCTGTGAAATTAATTTTAGATCACAAAATGTTCAACAGGCACATTTTTTCTAACACATGCCTTAACCACAGGATACAGGTTGTGCGTCAATGGTAATGAGAATAAAACGAACTATACACAACCTATAGAAAATGGGGTACACCAATATTCTTGGGGGACACAATACAAATAAGGAAAAAGAGGGTTAACATTTTCATGCACATGCACAGAGTATGAGGTATAGTCAGAATCACATTATAAAAAGAGTGTGCCCAGATTGAGAAAGTTGAGTTTCCTGGGAGAAACTCTAGCAGGAACCATCCTTCTATTCATGATCAATCCATGAGAGACCCATCAAACCCTAACACTAGGTAAGAAGATGTGAGTATGACTGTAGCTATAATTTGTGTGTGGATACATGTAGGATTTATCTATTCTCAGATATTCATAACTTTGTTGATAACTTAATAAAATTGATTAAAGATATTAGACATTGTCTTATGAATGTATGTGTTACTTTTCTTGGTCTTCATGTATTCCTAGAAGCTCTAGATCTGAAACAAGAGGCAGAGATAACTCTGAGCTTGAAATCGTAGCCACCAGAGCCGAACCCACAGTGATGTAATACAACATCTCTTGATTCACTTTAAATATAATAAAAGACTACATATGGCATGTTTTCTAATCCTTTAATAATTTTCATGGCTCTTCTGTGAACCATCTCCAATTTATCAACATCCTTCCTGACTTTCAGACACCAAAACTACACAGTATTCCAGCAGACCCAAAATAACCTCACTACTCCTACTCAATATCACCCTGTTAATGCATCAAGGATCACGTTAGCTCTTTTGACCACATATCACATTGGGAGCTCATGTTTAGCTGAATATCCCCCAGGACCCTCAAATCTTTTTTTCCAGAGTCACTACTTCCCAGGATAGAGTCCCCCGTTTGTAAGTGTGGCCTACGTTCTTTGTTCCCAGATGTATACTTTTGTTCGTAGCCAGATTAAAATATATATTCTTTACCAAGTGATCCAGATCACTTTGAATCAGTGACCTGTCCTCTTCATTAGTTAACACTCCTCCAATTTTTGTGTCTGCAAACTTTATCAGTGATGAGGGTTTGTCTTCTTTCAGGTCATTAATAAAATGTTAACTGGCATAGGTCCAAGAACCAATCCCTGTGGGACCCCACCAGAAACAGACAAACTCAGCGATGATTCTCTATTTACAGTTACATTTTCAGACTTATGTGTTAGCCAGTTTTTAATCTATTTAATGTATGCCATGTTAATTTTATACCTTTCTATTTTTTTTATCAAAATGTCATGTGGTACCAAGCCAAAGGCTTCACAGAAGTCTAAATATATTACATCAATACTATTACCTTTATGACCAAACTTGCAATTTAATAAAAAAAGATATTAGTGTGATAGAATCTATTTTCCATAAAGCCATGTTGATTTTCATTAATTACATTACCCCCGTTTTGTTCATTATTAATCAAGTCTTATATCAGCCATGCCATTATCTTACCTGGGATCAATGTCAGGTGACAGACCTATAATTACCCAGGTCATCCTGTTTACCCTCTTTACAAATTGGCACATTAGCTTTCTTTGACTCTTCTGGAATTTCCCCAGTGCTCCAATACTTCTTGAAAATCTGTGTTATTGTCCAATGAGCGGCTCAAGCAGCTCTTCTAAAACTCTTGGATGTAAATTTTCTGGACCCGCTGATTTAAAAATGTCTAATTTTAGTAGCTTCGGTTTAGCATTCTTCAGAGATACTAGTGGAATGAAATAGTGTTATAATTGTTTGATAAGACGATACCATCATTTTTCCCCAAATACAGAACAGAAATATTTATTGAACACTTCTGCCTCTTATACATTAATACTGATAATTCTACTATTTCCATGAAGTAATGGACCGATAGCATTGCCAGTCTTCTGTTTTTTCCTAATATATTTTTTAAAAACTGCTTATTTTCCTTCACTCTGCTGGCCATAAATTTATCCTTGGCTTCTCTTAGGAATTGTAGAAAACTGATAACTTCTAATTTATAGTCACTACAATCAACTTCCCCTTTCTTCTATTTGTTTTATATATATTTTCAGTTTTTAACATTTTTTTTTACAGCTGACTTCCACTCTGCCAAAGAGGTTTTTTAAGTAGCATAGACTTCTTCCTCAGTTGAGGGACTACGGGGTTTGGGACATTTAGTACAGTGTTCTTAAATGATTCCCAAGTATCATTCACATTTTTCCAATTAAGTTCTTCATCCCACCTGATTTGTCTCATAATTGTTTTCAGCTTTGTGAAATTGGGCCTGTGAAAGTACTAAGTATATATATATTACTTGTCTGGAATCTTTTCTGCTTCCCTATTATGATTGTGATCAAATCATGATCACTTGTACTTAAGCTACCATTAACTTTTAGTTGTGTGATCAGTGCCTATTTGTTAGGAAAAGGTCTAATAAAGAATTCCCCTATCTTGGCTGTAACACTTTCTGAGTTAAGAAATTGTCATCTATAATGTTTAGAAATTCCAAGGATGTCTTAGTACTGGCAGCATGAGATGTCCAGCATATGTCACTCAGATTATAGTCCACCAGGATCAGAGTGTTCCTTCCTACACATTATAGATAAGGTGTAAAGAGGTGGTCATCCTGTTCCCTAGTGTTAGTTGGTGGTCTGTAGCAGACACCAACTATTACTCTATCTTGTGCTTTATCTGTTAAGACACTGATCCATAAGTATTTAAGATAATTTTCTTCCGAGTTATCAGTGACTCAAACAGGTAATGCCATTTTTGTCATAGAATGCCACTCTCCTTCCCCTTTTGCCCACTAATGGAGGAAATAATGATGGGGATAAGATGCTTTCATTGGCAATACTAAGTGTCCTTGTGAAAATATTAAGTGGGAAACACTCTCTCGCCTAGTGTCCACTAGACTGGCAAAGCTTACTCCTCCTGGCTGGACCTAGAATCAAAAGTTAAACTAAAACTTTAAAGATGTTAGCATAGGCTACTCCCGGGAGAATTCTGCACCAAAAAAATTAAAATTCTGCACACAATATTTTAAAATTTTGCAAAATTCTGCATATTTGATGTATCAAAATAAAGCAATATAATCACGCTGGTTTCAATTATTTTGGTAATTTATTTAAATTACTGTATAATGAATGGAGAATGAGAGTGTGGAGCATTGGAGAAAATTCCCAACCCCCCTTGACTAATGGTAATGTAGCTAAGTTTGACCCGTTATTTCTAGTTATTAGTCAACAAATATATGCAGCCATATACTCGGTGTTACATCATAGGAACTGAAGAGCAAGTAAGGGCTGGGGAATCAAACTAATAATTTATATTGGCTACTGACCATCTCCCAAAAGGTCTGTAGCAAACAGTTCATAGAGCACATTTTGATAGTAATTTTTTTCAGTTTGTAAATTTAGTTCAGTTCTAATTACTAAAACAGCATAAGCACCACCCTGTCCTTTACACCACTCTGGCAATGTAAAGGAACCTTAAAACTTTTACACCTGTTTTGTACTCCTGGGGGAATTCACAAAGACAATGGGAACAATTTACTATGCAGGCAGGCTGCTACATTCTGCTCTGCCTGAGGGGACAGAGCCTGCCTCACGCCTACCTCCTCAGAAACACCCCGATGCCCTGCCCTTCCATGCCAAGCATGTTGCAATAGCAAGTGAGAGGGACAGAGTGTCTCTGTCTCTCACACGCACAACTGCCCATCCAGCCCTCCCAGCAGTGATTTACATCTCTATTGGCTGCTCCAGGTGCCCGAACCGACCTGCCTTTGCTGCTGGGGAGGGGCGCGTAACCATTCTTGTGGCTTCCCTTTGCTTCCCCATCAGAATTCATTTTTCTGCAGAGAAACAAAGAAATCTGTGGGGGGATATGAATTCTGTGCATACACAGTGATGCAGAATTCCTCCAGGAGTAATAGACAGGAAGGACTGGGGAGTGAGTCAGTTGGTGGCATGCTGACAGACACACACTGGGAGAGAGAGAGAGAGAGAGTCACAGAGTATGCTGCAGAAGGCAGTCATTCTCTCCCAGCCAGAGATGGAGTTAACTGGGCTGAAGGAAAAGTGTAGTTAAGGGGAATATGCATATAGACCTTCTTGTTTTTACCTTTTGCTCTGCATGCTATGTACCTTTGGGTGAATAAATAATGCTTTGTTTTGAAGAAGCTGTTTTTGAGTCACATGAATTGGCTTGTTGGTCACAGGGTCTCAGAGAAAAAAGGCATAGAGCTGCCAAACGCATTTGGGCCTGTCAGGTTAACACAGCTGGAAAACGGGGGCTGAAACTCAGAGATCAAGTCTTAGAGTGGTTGGACTGTGTGGTTCCAGCCTTGAGAGAGGTAAGGAAGCCAGGCCTGTCATCTGAAGGGTGCACTGGACAGACAACATGGGTCTAAAGTGCAGCTGTCCCTGTAACCATGGCAGCCAAATTCTTCAGGTTTTTAAAGCACAGCTATACTGTGCAGTTTATAAACAGAAATATGTGAAGATAAAGCCATTGGAGATGTGAATGCTTTTCTCTTGCTGGTTGCCTTTGCTGTTGCATTTTATTGTTCTTTCTGGGGTTTATTTTGTTTGTTTACTTCTTATGTGCTCTAAGATGCTCACTCTATCTATATAGAAGATGGGATGTGGGAAGACAAGCTCAGTCACTTTAATGAAAAAGAATAAGAAGGCTGACCTTAATTTGCAACAATACAGAATGACAAAATCCCTTTTATTTTCAAGGCTGCATATATTGTTGGAGAATAGAGACTTTATGAAGATGCTTACTGTATATCTCTGTGCTATAAGTACTGAAAACTCATTGGAAACGTATAATCCTATTTCCTCTAAGCTTGAAAAGTTTGTGCCTTTGTTTTCTCCTATAAAGAGTTTTGACTGTATGTTTTTAGCATAAGGAAATAATCTTTTTTTTATGTTAAAGGATTTAAAAAGTTCTTTTCCAGCGGAAAAAAAGCTTACCGTAAATGTGGCTTTATATTGAAAAATTTAAAAAATTTGAAAATCATTTTAGTTTTTCCAATAAATCATTTTCATTCTTGTTATGATTGCTTTACAGGAAGTTAAATCAAGATCTGCTGTAGACTCGTTTAGAAATTCAGAGAAGACCAGATATCTTTATGTAATACAAGTTCTGCAGAAAAATAAAGGGTGTCTCTCTCTGACGTCTTTCACAAAATAGGAGGTGCAGTTTAAAGAGAACCTGATTGATTAATTTTTATTATGTAAAAGGAAGAACAGAAAATCTTCATTTGAATTAAACTTAGATTTAATTTCTGAGCAAACAAACTATCATCATAACAAAAATCTAACTGTTTGTAATTGACTTGGGACCGGTTGTCTCATTCTAATTTGATTCTCTCTTTTCAAGCAGCAGTTCTCAGCACATTCAAAAAAAAAATAATCTTGAAGGTAAATCCCATTCACAGTGCAGTGAACAGGTATTTAGCCACATAATGCCCATCAACCTTAATAAGAGTCCTATGGCTAAATCCCCACACACTACTTGGAAAATTTACCCCTCAATATAATTCCAGTAAAACTGAATTAATTCAGGTTGTCTAATGATGAGAAGAACTACACACCAAGGAATTCTGTAAACAAAATAATTGGAATACCAATTTGCTTCTCTCCTTGAACTGATAAATTGCTTCCTATTTACACATACTATCAGTTACTAGATACTTATTCCTTCAATACTTTTTCCTTCTGAATTACTTATTTCTATGGCAGCATAAAAATTGCTAATATTAAAAAAATCCCTGATCCTAATGGTTAGCAACAATTTAATATCAAGACCTTATTGTCCGGCTATGCTGGAAGAATGACAGGAGGCTCTGGATGTAGTTTAATTAGGCCAAAACCTTTATTCTTAACCTTTTGGGAGTACCCAGCTGATAACAGTGTACAGTGTAGTTAATTCCATGATCATTTTCATATATACGGTACCTGGGGAGGCGTCTATCAGCCCTCCCTCTTACCCCATTTTGGACCTCAGCCAATCCATGCTGGGACCTCACCATCTCCCCCTCCCCCAATGAGGGGGACTATAAAGCAGGGGGTTGGTTCCCTGATGTGCAAGTCATCGAAGCCCCTTGAACTCCCATCTGTTTCTACTCCTTTAACAAATACCTCCTTCAAATCCTTTATCAATCCATTTTATGTGACCACTATATCCATTCCCTTTGGAGCTCCTGCACTGGACATCTGCCACAAGGATATGCCAGCAATTAGCTTGGCTGGGTTCCCAGACATCTCCTAATGCCCCCTTTAATATTGGCCAAAAATGTGTCAGTCCCCAAGTCTGAAGAGATAGGTTCTTTATTGGCCCACAGCTGGGCAGAATTTACAGTATTAGCATCAGTAAAAATCCAGATTTTTTTTTTTTTTTTGCAATGCAAAACTATTTATTTGAAAGAATCACGGATAGGTGGCAAAAAGGTTACAAAATGCTTCTTCCTAATAAGTCCTAATTCCCCAAACATAAACCCTCAGTACCTACGCTTGTCCTACACGGTATCCTGACTGGCAAACAAAGCAGCTATAACTACCAATTCTGGATGAAGGCCTCTATTTCTCTTCTTCTTCTCAAGCACTTGGCCTGTCAAATATTCTCTGGGGCAGGGTGTTGGCTACCCTGAAACCCTCGAGCTCAATAGTCCCTCAAAAGTCCCTCGTAGGCGGGTTGGCTACCCTGAGGCTTTTCACCTTACAGCATCACAGGTGTCGTTAGATGTTAATTGGGGTAGGGCGAAAGCATATGAAGTTCTCCGGTACTTATATTCTTTTCCTCAAAGGAGTCACATGTCTCTGAAATATGCCCTGTTGGAGTTTCATAACTTGTTTTTCTGATTAATATTTTTGTAAGGGACAACAGGAACAGACTGAAGGTCATGAGCATAGTTCTTCCAGATCAGCACAAAGACACACAGAGACCTCGCTTAAACATTCATAATACATAGTTGCGTCAGCATTCAAGTGCAATTTCAGCACTGTCAGTAAATTTCCATCCAATCTGACTGATGCTAAGAGAACCTTGCTCCCAGAATCCTCAAGTAAATTAAGACTTACCAAGCTTTACTAGACTCATATTAACCAAAGTAGTTCATAATAATTCAGCACCATCCCAACACCATCCTTCCTGGATAATTCTGGTGCCCCACATGCTATGTCCGGATGTGAAATTACTTGCTTTCCATTACTGCAATGAATTGGACAACTTCCTCATTCACATATATTCTAGCCTTGTTGACCTGAGGGGGGTTCCCAACTTCCCACCACACTATCCATTGCAGCATATCTGACCACACAATTTTTACTTCTGGGAAAAATCCAAGATTTGCCCCAAGTCCCTCTTAGCTCTATGCATTAAGTCTACCCCTTTACATGTTCCTAAATCATTTTCCCCAAGATGAACCACAATTATATCTGGTGCCCTCTCCTGGGCCCCTGTGGAGTACAGAAGGGGCATCAGCTGGTCCCATAACATGCTTGTCTTCCTGTGCCAGCTCAGGACTGCTTCACCACTGAGGCCCTGCTGTGAACCTCTAGATAACTTGAAAGCCCACCTATGCACCCAGTAAGCAATACACAGCCCACAGTTCCATATTAACATCTGCCTGGCCTGTCTACCCACATCCTGAATCAAAACACAATGGAAAATTAAGATAGATTCCCCACCTGTGGTTTGTGTGCCTCAGAATGCCAATGCCCAATTATTTGAATTGCCTTAGCCCCCCACAGCCATTTGGGCCACTGCTGTTCTTGCCCCGATCCTGAATGAATGGGAACAAGATTCATATCAACCTGTGGAACTCCTTTCCAGAGGATGTTGTGAAGGCGAAGACACTAACAGGGTTCAAAAGAGAACTAGATTAGTTCATGGAAGATAGGGCCATCAATGGCTATTAGCCAGGATGGGCAGGGATGGTGTCCCTAGCCTCTGTTTGCCAGAAGCTGAGAATGGGTGACAGGGGATGGATCACTCGATGATTACCTGTTCTGTTCATTCCCTTTGAAGAACCTGGCATTGGCCACTATCAGAGACAGAATACTGGGCTAGATGGACCTTTGGCCTGACCAAGTATGGCTGTTCTTATATTCTTATATGCTGGGAGCCCCAAACCGGTCAGTCTCCATCTCAACACTGTCACAAACTGGTATGTTGTGAGGGGACTCCCGTCACCATGAACAAAGAGGGGCCCATCCTTCCCTGATCTTATATTCATGTATGCCCTCACAGCCTCCACAGGGCAGATCCTGGGCTCACTATCCTCCCACAGAATAATGGATTCATCCCAGTTTCCTTGATCAGTCTTTGATTTCCACAAGGTTTATATAACCACTCACCCTACCCAGCGTATATCCCTCAGTTCCAAGACCCTTTCAGACGAATACCTCCAGGACCCAGGTACTAGCTCACTGATCATAACTGCTCCAAACAATGCTTGAACAAGGCCACCTCTTGTTCACAACAATATATGCGCTCCAGGATCTGCACCAGATCCCTAAGTGTATTAACAGTGATGAGATGACACATATTCTCCCTCTGGACAGTGATTTGTGATCACCCTGCTAGAAACCTTTGAACTAAAAAAATGCTGCAAGGATCTGGATAACCGTTCAGCCTACTGACAAATGTGAGGGCTGTCAGGCGATTGGCAATAGTTGTGGACCCAAATCGTCAGGTTGCTAAAGACACCATATACTGCAATGCACATTCCTCTATAATTAGCCATATTGGGGAAAGGCCTTTTCAGACCTAAAAATGCAAAAAATCATTAAAACGTCTCTCATAACTGCACTATGTTCGTGTAGCCATGTTCCTCTGCGCTACACTGACAGCCCTCACAGACCAAGGCTCCTTAGTGCCAGCGGCATCCGTTTGGGTTCCTTGCAGGCTCCTGGGGCCAGCTCCTGAAATCTGTCCATCTGGAAATGAGACAATGCATCTGCTATGCCATTATCGACCCCGGGCACATGCTTGGCAAAGAAACAAAAGTTAAATCTTAAACACTGTACTATAAATTCCTCATAACCCTGTGTACTTTGGAGGATTGGTGATTGATAATATGTATCACTGCCACGTTGTCACACCAGAAATACACCCTATTGTTAGCAAATTCTGTTCCCCAAATGACCACTGCAACCAAAATAGGAAAAAAATTCTAGAAATGTTATACCCTACATCTGTTTTGCATCCAGGTGGAGGACCATTTCTGGGTGCATCATATACCTTGGTAAAATATTGCAAAACCTGTAGCTCCCAAGGCATCCAAGTGGATTTTTAAATTGGCCTCCAGTAGCCATTTCTCCCTCCATAATAACACCCTGTTAAAATGGCTCAGAAATCATTCCCACTGTGATACAGGAGGGCAGTAGTAGAGTGTGAGAGGGGAAATATATAAGCCCCAGGCTAATTAAGGCATGGCTCCCTGGAGACTAGGGAGGGTGGCTACAGGTTAATTGGAGCACCTGCAGTCAATTAAGGCCCTTGCAGGAACCTAATAAACCCCCCTGCTTCAGGCAGACAGGGGAGGAGTTGGAAGGAGTTAGAGTAGAGTGGTTTGGAGTTGGAACAGAGTGGTTTGGAGTGGAACAGAGAGCAGTTTGGAGGAAAGCAGAGGAGAGTTTGGAGAAGTGCTGTGATGGGCTAAGAAGACCAAGACCCTAGGTAAAGGGACACCTGGCTTGTGCAGAGCGAAGGCAGGAAGCCCCACAAGCAGGAGAGGGAAGGAGCCCAGGGGAAAGTATCACTAGTACAAGTGGTTTACCTGCTATCCTAAGGCCCCTGGGCTGGGACCCGGAGTAGAGGGCGGGCCCGGGTCCCTCCCTCTCCATTCCCCTTCTCTGGGATACTAGTGGGACAGCTGATACCCCAGTTCAGGGGCAAGAAATGGTGCCCTGTAACTCCTCCACAAGAAGAGAAAGCGTGGGACCCATCATAGTAGTGTCTGCAATTTGCCACACCACACACCCAATCATCTTCTAGTAATTCTTATAAGATGGTGAGGTCTTGCTATGCTTGCAGTGGCTGCTGCCAGCCAGGTGCAAAATGCCTGCACCTGGGATACCACCAGGCAGCCAAAAATTGCAGCTCATGGAGTGTAACTTTCTTGGCCCCTCTACCTCTTCTAATGAATCCCAGGAGTTCCTGAAGCTTATCCTGAAGGAGTCGCAATATACCAGCCCATGTATCTAGCTCAAAACCCAGGTAGGTCAGTGTAGTGGAATGTCCCTGTGATTTTTCCTCCAATAGGGTTACCCCAAATTTTTTAGCAAGGGCCTGAAACAGGTTAACACACAAAATATGTGAACAAAAATAGTCTAAATAATGCATTACTTGCCATAAACCAGCTT
Organism: Chelydra serpentina; assembly: GCA_037349315.1. NCBI lineage: Eukaryota > Metazoa > Chordata > Testudines > Chelydridae > Chelydra > Chelydra serpentina. Next base: position 57,420,180 of record JBAIAC010000010.1, read on the forward strand.
CCCATACCACTGCCCAGTGTAGCATTGTACTAAATTTCTCAAATGCTGAACAGGATATTGAACATCTTATGGGCATAACTTTATCAAAATAAAAGTGTCCCTTGAAAGAGAAACCCAAAAGGTTGAAGTCAGACGGATGCACTGGCAGCAATTGAAAAGCAGACTTGATATCGCACTTAGCCATCAGGTCCCCTAGGCCACAAAATGTAACCATGCACACAGCCTCATCCATGGAGGAGTAGCACACACAACACAAAGCCCGGTCCATTCCACATTAACTGAGCTACCTTATGGTTATGACAGGTGGTGAATTACACAATATTTACCTGAAGCCTTCTTAGGGACCAAGCCTAGGGGGGAAACCTGCAAGTTCTGTTTAGGTAACTGATTGAATGATCCTGCTAACATATTCTCATTTAATTCCTGTGTAATTTTTTTTCTTTAGAATATGGACCATTCCCATTAAGGACTTAAATTTTTTACATATCACATGATTTCTTTTCCCCATAAAGGGGATCCTAAACCACAGTAAATACACCTCACAAATATGCATCATTTATCTTGTTAGGGTAATCCCAAAGGAGCACTCTTAACACCTCCATCTTAACTGGGGATGGTGCTTTTGTCCAACCCACCGTTTTCAGCTTTCCCTCTACTCCTGCCTGTGTTTTGTCCCTCAGACCCTGCTCCTGCCCCAGGGGCCTGGGGTCAGCATCATACCTGCCCATTCTGTTCCCCCACTGCAACCTTTCCCTACTGTTCTAGCAAGAATGGGCTATACGGACCCCAAAGCACATTTCACAAGCATGTCTAAATTTGCAGACACTATGAAAACAACCATTTTCATTGTATGACAGGCAAACATTACACATCTCAGGCCTCTGTTTGGCTTGCTGTGGAATGAACAGGCTGCTGTGTGGACTCTGGGCCCCGTCTAGACCTGCACCCATGGTTGCTCCCAACTGCTGCAACAATTGGAAGTTAGCATCCATAGAAGGTTTGTGAATCCCAGACATCTCTGATATAGGTCCGAGGACATTCGATTCTCCCTGTAGTATATTTGTTACCCCACTAGGTCTATCATCTCCTCCCCCATATAAATCCCCTGAGGAGAAAAGTGTGCCAGGTCCCTGAACCCTACTGGGTTTCCCCCTACAGACACCCATTGCTGTATTGTGTGGCAGGGGCTCACGTTCACACCCTACCCCTTCAACTTCCTTCTGGTGCTGGCCAAACTCACACCTGCCAGCAGTGTTGCCTTCCTCTCCTGCAGTCTGTTCAGTTGAATGCCCTGGCTGTGGGTGACCCACTGCAGTGCACTTTGCAAGCCCTGCAGTACTGTGGGAACAATTTCAGAAGCAACCCACTTGAATCAGGTCTATGCTGGCTGTCCCATCCCCAAAAGCAGCCAGTTCACCACCAGGGGTGTTTGCTTCCCCAGGACCCACATCATCCCTCAGTCTAGGGGAATCCACTTGATAAACAAACAGATCACTTGGGAACTGGCAACCTCAGTCTTGGGTCCAGCTCCTTGCCCATGTGGCAAGGATCACACCACATGGTCCCTCATGGCCTTCCAGCCTCACTCCGTCCACAGGTGCTGAGTTTGACAATCTCTCCCTGCTCTGCTCTACCATGCCAGCTATGCCTGGCTGGAAGGGGGAGACATATCCCCCTCTTGTTCTCACCCATTTGCTACAGCTTGGAGAAGAGCCCGAAACCCGATCCCTTTCCCTTTCTCCCACAAATTGCCTCCTTCTGCAGCTAGGGCGGAGGGGGAAGGCTCCCCCTTCCCCATTCTCACTTATCTGTTACATCTCTGAGCTACATCTGAAACTAGCTTTCCCTCTCTTCCTGTTACCAAAGCCCTGCTTCTCCCCCTGGGGACAGGAAGTGGGAGCACTGGCTTCCTTTCTTCACTCTCACCATTCTGCTAGCATGTGATGCCATGAAGACCACAGAGCTTGAGTCCTTGCTGCTCCACCTGGTCCAGGTAAAAGAGGGCTTTTCCTGTTCATCATGGACCTATATAGCACCTCCTCTCTTCCGGTCATGAGGGGGGAAGATAGGGCAGAATCCCCATGCTGACTTGTTCTTCAATTTCCATAAAATCACTCCATGCTTCTCTAACTCCTTAAAGAGGTACACACCTTGCTCCAACAACAACCCCCTGCTTAATGTGAGGCAAGGTCAAACTAAAAAGCACCTCAAAAATGCAACAGGCAAAATTACTGACAAGGCTTTTTAATAATTTACAAGTGTGATATTAGACTTTGAGCAAAAAGTTCCATGAAAACTCATGTTTGGAGAAGATAAGAAATACTGACATTAAAGGTCAAATAAAAATAAAGGTTAATGGCTAATTTAGGATGGTATATATAATGCACATGTACTGAAAAATAAACATGAAGAATTGTAGAATGGTAAAAATAAGGGTCTTGTTAGTCTAATTTAATAGTTTACAATTATGGATTGTGAATGGTTTGGATAGGTAATGTTTATGTCAGCTTTGGTCTAACTCTTGCTTGGCATGACTATTTTCTTGCCAGTCTTTCTTTTCTTAGACTTGTTTAGATACTGCTCAGAGCTGACAGGACAAAGGTGATGTTTTGTTACTGTGTTGAAAGACACAGATAAGAGGATAGCACACACACAAAAATGACGTTAAAAGCCCCTATGTTAGGAAAAATAGTAGTAAGGTAACTTGAGGACATGATGACATGAAAATAGTGTTGGCAGCAAAAGTTATGTAAATTGAAGCTTGTGTATGCGTATTGTATGGGTTATGTCAGACATGCTTAATGTTGATTGGAGGAAAGCTAGTTAACCTGCAATGTGAAAAGAAACCAAATGAACAAAGGCCCAAGTTAGAGGAAGACTGGACTGGAAACGGAAGGACTAGATCAGAGACTGATATGTCCCTCATAAAGTACAAGAGAGCTTCCTGGTTCTCAGAAACTCGGTAACTTGGGTCCCCTACCTGTTCCAATTTATCTGTTTATTGTCTTGAATAAATATATGTTCAGAAACTATAAGTGACAATAAGCCTGTCTGAAAACTTAACCAATTTTCACCTTAATGTATAAGCCTACGTTGGTTGAATTTATGACTTGGTTTCCCACCTCACATTGTAACGACATTGATTTACGTAAGTTTTCTAAAGTTATGCTTACTTCTTTTTACATCTCCATATGGAAAACCAAACCAAACATTTTCACTCTGATTCCAGTTGGGAGAAACAAGGTGAAATTAAACAGCCCTAAAGGCTGATCCTGTGGCATGCTAAGTACCTGAATCTCCTATTGATTTCCTTCATAGGATTTTTTCCCCCAAATGTGCTAGGTGCTTCCCAAACACAAGGGAAAACATAGCCTCTCTCCTGAAGAGGTGAGGGCACTCAGCAACAGCAATAGGCACTCCGCACCTAGCAACAGTATTAGGTCTTGCCCTTGGCTACATGGGCATAATTCCCATTGAATTGTTCAGGACTGAGAAAAGAATTTGTCCTATAACTTGAGAGTTAAAGAATTATTATATTTTTACTCATAAAAATACCAGCAAGTTTTAACTGGGCTTCTAGATTTCCTTCCAAAACCATCTATAGCACGAGGGTGTGGGGAATCAATCAGCACTAAAACACAAGAACATGTTCATCTTCAAGTTCTACCATACTCTAAATCCACGTAGGATTACATACATCTCACTACAACTCATCTGCTATTCTTTGCCAACTATAGATTTTAAATGACATTGACTTTTTTTCCTTTTTCTCTCTTTTTGCAGAAGTACAAGGAAGGCAAGTATAGTCCAATTTATTTTACAGGATATGTTAGCTAATGTGGCATAAGTTTTATATGTGTAGTAGGCCAGTGGCAGACTGTAGGCAGCTGCACAGTTAGCAGGTGCTTGAAACCAATGGAATTTCTGCAGAGTCATACTATCAGGTGAATTCAATTAGTTTCAGAAAGGGGTTGGCATGTCTCCCTGTTGCAGATAGAATTAGTGTTTAGGATAGAACAGTTCTGCAGGGAAAACTCTAGAAAGAGCCAAGTATGAGGTGAAAGTTTAGGCTGACACTTATATTTATTTGGCGTTTGTTGCCAGTAAAGCCAAAACCTAGGAAGTGCCTGTGTTCAGACTTGATATGGTGTTTATATAGGTTGTTGGGAGCAGGACGGGAACTTAATTTGTTTATAGAACCATTAAGAAAGAATGGGAGTTTACCACACTACGCTATTAATAATACCTTTCATGAAATGTGTACTTGATCCTGCAAGGTGCTAAGCATCCCCAACTCCTACTAGGCAGAGGGATTTGAGCATTCTCAGCATTTCCTGGAATTGCTCAGCACTTTGCTGGGTGAAGACCTATTTGGATTAGGAAATAGCTGTGTTATAATGGTATCCATTTTATATATGTACATGGAAATGTCAGTCAATATATTAATTATAGAAGTAAATCACAGAGTAAAAGGATAGTTTGTCCTTTCCTCATTGGCTATTCTTTCAGCCTTGATTTGCCCAAGTTTATATCTCCTGAATTTCAGTTTGAAAGCTGGGTTTGAATGAACTCCAAAACTCAAACAATCTCCTCATTTGAGCAGGCAAGCTACACCTGGTCTCATGTCAAAATAGTGAATAAAGAGGAGATTCACATGGTTTAAAAAAAATAACCAAAAAACCCAAACCAATAAATCAATACTAGTTCCCTTGAAAATATCCTAGGTTTATTCAAATTAGGCCCAGTATGAATTCCACAAGCCTATTGCTAGAAAAAGTTTGCTTTGCTTTGAGTTTCTAACAAAATCCAAAGCCCAAATATTCATTGGGGTTGAGTTTTGTAATAAAAGTTTTGCACAACTCTGCTACTGATTGCTCCTTTCTAGACAGCACATATGCCCCTTCAGGGAAGCAGCTAGCAGCTGCTAGTTCAAGAAGGTCTGGAACATACTCTATCTTTATTTGGATCTACCAGTGGAAAAAACCTCTTGTGTTACAGCTGTGCCTGCTGGCCTACTTTCATTATAAAGAGTAAATTAATGGGTTTAACAGACTTTAATTGAAAATGCATTCTTAGCAAAAATGAAAGAATTTGGAGACCAACAGTGCAATGTTGTTTGGAAATGTCATGAAAGGATTTTATTTAAGCAGAACTGGAATAATTAAGTTTTTTATTAGTTTTTTTATCAGGTCAACATGGTGTTTCAACTGCTAATGAATGACACTTCAGTTTAAATATGGATAATAGAGTGAAGTCTGCTAATCCATAATTATGAGGAGGCTATTGTAAATGACAAACTGAGCCTATTTCTTAGATAACACTGGATTCCACATTAGCAAATGTTCTTGGTATTTCTTATATGTAAACTTATTTTTAAAATACTTTATAAAGTTGAATGTCTTAACTTCTGCATAGCTGTTCTAAAAAGCAATTTCAGTATACAAAATCAACTTACATTTCTAATTTTGAAATGAAAGAGAATTTTGCTGTACAAATATGAATGTAATCCCTAAAATGTTGCTTTTGGTTGGCAAATCTCAACACATTGACTTGATGTGGACACATTTAAACCAAAAAGGTGGAATTTAATGTACATCATCTTAAACCAGATTTTTATATGTTTTAAATATATAACTCTTGTCTTTGTCATTGTTCTTTATTGATAACTAAAAGAAAGTCATTGTTTCTAACACTATAAAAATTGTGTTCCTTCTTTTACTTAAGAAAATGACTTGCTTTGTAAATGAAAGAAAATATATACAGTCAATTGGGCATTCAAATATTGGAGTTAATTTATAAAGAGAAAAGAGGGGTGGAGTGGAATTGGTTTGTCTATAATTTGAACATCTGAAGTAAAAGCTCTGTATGACATTCTGTCTGTACAGCTGTTTTGAGTTTAAATAAAAAAGATATGGTTCAGAGGTTTGTATTTCTTTAAACTTTGTCCGACTCACGGAGAGATCAGGACTCAGTTGTTTGGAGAGATAAAGCTGTAAGAGTAAAATTCACCTGCATGTGGCAGTCTATGTACAGTTCTCTTTATCGCTTGAACTCTGTGGGCTTGTGCAAAATATTAACCTTTTTCTCACTGATGTGAAGAGGCAAATTAGCTGACATGATGCTGACCATGACTTTGTGGTCAGTGTAGAGCAGGATCAAGAGTGGTCAGCATTGTGTCAGCACTTCAGTCATGTTCAAATATGGTATCATTTTGTAGTGTGAAGCATGTGGCTGTACAGCGATCACAGGATTGAATTTAAGCAATTCCAGTTTCTCCACAGCACTTTAGAGGGCAGCAGCTGCTGTTCAGCTGATAGTTTGGATTAACACCTATTGAATCCAGCTGAAGATCTAGGGAGAGGAGTCACTGTATCCGGGGTTCAACTGAATCCGGGGGACAACAAATGAATAAACAAGGATGGGTGTGGGGGGGCCACAGGGTCATAATAAAGGATCCAGAGGGGACACCAAGCTGAGAACTCCCAGACAGCGCCCAATAGTTTGGATTAACAGCTGTGAAGCTACTATGCTGCAGCCCCACAGTTTATCTGTTGTTTGGAGGGATGAATACCATCCTCACCCCTGCCGAGCTCCCATCAGCAAGCCTAGTGGTTTGGACTATGGAGGAAGGAATTGATATCACTCTGAATGATTACGATGTGATTGTTACAATCACAGCCACTGCTAGTCCACCACCACCATCTTTACTGGCAGCTGAAAATCAGCTGCAATCTGAAATGCACAAAATCATCTAATATTGAGCAGTATTATCCTCTAATCAGAGTTATTACAGCACATTTTCCAAAGAGTGAAAGAATGTACTGAGGTTTTTTTTCCAGTTTCCCCGATTATTCACTGTGAGAAAGTATGTGTATTGCTGTGCCTGGCCCCAATGCACAGCCATGAGAGTGGAAAGGTTGCTTGCCCCTCCCTTCCATCTTGCTCAGCCCTCTGGGACTGAGCACCATCTAGCCCTCAGATTCTTCAGTTGTCAACTAGAAGAGCCATGCTATTCTCTTGTAGTGGGAGATTGTGTTAAGCTGAAAGTGATGCACAGCTAGACAGTAGCCGTCTTCGATAGCTCAACATTGCCAGCAGCAATTCACCCATGTTTCATCCATTCAATTAAATAGCAAAAGCTGCTTGGTGCCCCGCTTGCATTTCAGAATGCCACAGCCATTTACAGCACATGGCACCCGTACGGCAAGGGTGACCCTGTGAGTTGGTTATTGTTGAAGGCTTTACAAGATAGGTTTAAAAGTGGTTGTGATTGCGCTTTCACTCCTGGAGAGTTTATAAATGGGTCTTCACAATGTGGAATGTCACATCTTGAGCACTGTGCTTGTAGTTCTTATTGTGGTGGTAGTTTTCAGATTGATTTAAGAATGACAAATGCACTTGCAAACTGCTGATTCTGAGTTCCCCTTCAGTGGACAAGATAAATACTTAGAGCATTGTCACAACCTTGATAATATGTACTAACCTGACTGTTTCTAAATGTGTGGATTGCTCCTGTTCCTTGTTTTATCACAGGAATATTTATTATCATTAACATATATTGGCAAGGTGAAGTGTCTAGAGGTAAATGTTTAATGTCAGTATAGAATAAGCTCTTATAATTGAGGGCTCTTATGATTATCTATCTATTCCTAGCATCCCTATTACCATGGTATCTAGGTGCTTAATACAAGCATCATTGCTACTAGGACTCCACTCTTTGCTCTTGTTTACATTACTGCATATCATGTATCGTTAGGTATGGACATTAAATTCCAAGGAAGAATGCTACAGATTGTTTTGCAGCATTCCTCATTACTGAGACAAGTTTTGCATTGTGTCCTGAATGTGATGAGAAATGAGCCCAACATGACTTCCAGTGGAAGAATCCTCTATAGTCTAGGGCTCTCCACCAATAAAGCTGTGTCTCTGACACCCATCCCTTCTAAGCTTCCTCCAGACTCAGTCAGACAGAGTGCACCTATAGATCACAGCACTCTCACTGGATTGCAGAGAGTGAAGTAGTTCTTGAGGTATTCACAGTGAGGGTTAAATCCGACTCTGTGGTGCATTGGATGGGGTTTGGACCTGGTGATGTGTTGTTTTGTTATCACCTTGAAATAGTGTGCAGGTGCACATTTCAACAGTATTTATGAATGGCTCTGTTTAGCGGAGTGTGTTCAGGGGTCAGACTGGGGAGATAAAAAGGTGGTGGAGCTCTTCCAAGCATTGTCCACAAACTAAACTCTGCCCAAAATGAAACACCACTCACAACAGATTGTGCAGATGTTAAAAATATGATCATGCAGAGATCTGCCTTCCTTAATCTTGCCTTCCCCTCAGTGACACTTCAATATGCTCATGGGCTCTGATAGGTTCTTTGGGCTTTGCTCCTTCTTGATGGAGGCGGGGGCTGGGCCTGGGGAGGGAGGGAGGAAGCATCGACCACTTGTGGCACCAGATGAGATATTCCTCCGCAGCAAATCTATGAGTCACCCTCTCCTCTCCTTTCTTATATGAGGGATGAAATAGTTAACAATGTTGACATTTAATTGATCACTGAGCATCTCAGTTAATGAAGTGAATGGGGCAGTACATACCTCTCAGAGCTATTTTTCCAAGCCACTGCAAATCGCACAGAGGTACAGTCTATGTTCCCCAATTCACCGACTTAGAAAAATCCTTAGAAAATTAATTGCATGAAGTAAAATCATTGGGATATTAAGTTTCTAAGGGAGAATGGGGACTATTTTAAGAACACAGACATAGCAGGAGATAAGCAGGACAAGGGAGAATTTCCTCTAGCTGCTGGCAATATAGGACATCTGACACACAATGGATCAGTTCTGATTTCATCCAGTTATGGGTACACATGAACATTAAGTATATACTTACAATGCGTCTTTTCTAAAATAAATACCTCACACAGTTTTACATTTTAAAAGAGAAAATGACTGAAGTCCTCCTCCCTGGCACAGGGAGGTGCATCAGTAGCGTAGGCAGGTCCGGAGCACAGGGGGAGCAGCGCTATGAAAAGGCGCCTCCCCAGGCTCCCCCTGTACTCACCCGGCGGCACCTCCGGCGGCGCTTCGGGTCTTCAGTGGCACTTCGGCAGTGGGTCCTCACTCGCTCCGGGTCTTCAGTGGTACCCGCCGCCGAAATGCCGCCGAAGACCCGGAGCGCCGCCGGGTGAATGCAAGAAGCGGCGCTTAAAAAGAAGCGGAGCTAAAAAAAGGCACCGCTTCCTTTGTAAGGCCCCGCTTCTGCTCACAGGGGGAGAGGCCACTCCCCCTGCTCCCCCCCCTGGCTACGCTACTGAGGTGCATATTACCTATCCCTGCATCAGCTAGGCCATCTGCAATCTGAGGGAGATTCTCCCTGAGGGAACAACAGGAAGTTTTTCCATTGCCAGCCTCCTTCTCGAGTTCTGTTGACAGCTCCAAGGATGTCCAGCATCAAAGGCTGCCAAGGTGGTTTGCTGACCCAGTACTTTCCCTGGTCACTCAAGCCATGCTACATCTATTGACAGCACTGACTCTCTGCTATGGATGGGAGGGGCCAGTGCCACTTTTCCCTGATGGACTTTGCTGCTAGGGAACCTGCACCCTGTTTTATGGTGGTAGAAAGTGGCATAAACTGGGTGAATTAAGACATTGCTGTTAAAAAAAAAACCCCTTCAATTTAAAATTTATTTTGCAATTAGTATCAGTTTTTAAAGGTATTTTGAAAAGTGAAATGGGATATTCCAGCAATCAGTGAGGTGAATTTTGCCTTTAGCACTGTTGCACAGGTGTAATTTAGAGCAGAAGTTGGCTTAGCACACATACAGAGAAATGAAGTGGTAATGAGAGGAGACTAGAAGGTGGGGATTATTTATGCAGAATCCACCCCTTAATTTTAGTACACATTCCCTTCGTAAAGTTGATTATCAAAAAGTGTCACTAAGCTCCAATACTGCATATGTTGTTGAATTCAACTCCTATAATTTTCCCTTTCAATTGCTTGAGAATTTTGTTAAATTATTATTTTAATCGTTATGTTACGTCTATGGCCCCAGACAAAAACTAACCCTATTTGTGTTAACAGTGTACCAATATTTTCAAATAAATGGTTCTTCTCCAAAGATCTTTCTGTACTGTGTTTAGCTCCTGTCAGGTCAAGATGCAAAAGGACCATTAATAATTACATTTACATAATTAATATGGTTTATTTTAATAAACCTAGCACTGTACTCTGAATGGCAAAGTCTACTTCAGCAAGTAAGATAATTAATATATTTTTCAGTGGTTTTTAAAAGGGAAAAAAACTGTGTGCTGCACTATTGGCATGTTCTACCATTATATTAGTGAAAAAATATATGAGTTGACAAACGCAGTTGCTGGCTGAAGTGTGCCTCATAAAGAAGTGCTTGACATTTCCAGTTTGGAAACCTATTATTTGAATGTGAATAGGCTTTGTTTGCTTTTGCTTCTTAATTTGTCAGCATGAGTTGTGCAATTATGGTTTAGAAACAAAATTTGAAAAGTTGCTTTCTTGCCTCATGTTGTTTAACAAGAATAATAGTTGGTATTTATGCCAGCTGTTTGCCACATTGTTTTATTTTAACTATACCAAATCCAGGCAGAACGGAGCAGTTAGAGAATGGCTTTAACTTCCATGTCACATGTAGGAGCTGATAGATAACGAGACAATTTACAACCACAGCTCTTGGACTGGTGAGCTCCATTATACAAGTACTGCAATAATTTTTCATCTAAAGTATTGTTTTTATTTTTCATATTGATTTGCATACTGTATTATTATTCATTATGTCACTTTTAATAGTGTATCAAATCTAGTCAATTTGACATTCTAATTCAGTCTTGAAATTATGAGCTATACAACACAGCATTTTTTTAAAACTCAGACTAGATTCAGGATTCTTAGCCTTTTTAAGAAGAATGTTATACATTGTACGTACATACTGAGAGGACAGTCAAAAAAGTCAGGTGTGTAAAATGTGAGTATGTAGGGTGGGATTTTCAAAGTGCCCAAGGGACTGATATCAATGAGAGTTAGGCATCTAAATACTTTTGAGGGTCTGGGCTTTGGTGCCTAATTTCTTTAGGTATTTGAAAATCCTACCAAAAATTCTAAGGGCTGGTCATTTGCATTTGATTTGTGTGTGCAATTGCATGCTTGTGTTTTGAAAATCAAGCATATAGGGGAACATTTTTCAAAAGTAGTTAAGTGATTTAGGAGCCCAAGTCCCATAGATTTTCATTGGGATTCAGGTGGCTAAGTCACTTTAGGTACTTTTGAAAATGTTATCCATAGTATGTTATCAAGACCCCATAACCTGGCTCAAACTGGTGGACTGGGCTCTGAACTGATGTTCAAGGGGCAGATGGAAAGAATCCCAGCCATAGAGTAGATGTGTAGATGCTCTGAAAAGTCTGCTCAAGTCAATTGCTGGAGTAGACTCTGAATATTCTTTTGAAGCATCTCCATGGTGGGGAGGATGGGAGAATCTATGTACTAATGCAGGGGTAGGCAACCTATGGCACATGTGCCAAAGGCGGTACGCAAGCTGATTTTCAGTGGCACTCACGCTGCCTGGATCCTGGCCACTGGTCTGGGGGGCTCTGCATTTTAATTTAATTTTAAATGAAGTTTCTTAAACATTTAAAAAACCTTATTTACTTTACATACAACTATCGTTAGTTCTATATTATAGACTGATAGAGACCTTCTAAAAATGTTAAAATGTATGTAAAATGCAAAACCTTAAATTAGAGTGAATAAATGAAGACTCAGCACACCACTTCTGAAAGGTTGCTGCCCCCTGTACTAGTGCATCCCCTAGCTCGTTATGACCACTCCCCAAAAAGCTGCGGGCCGTATCCCACATGCATCATCTAACCCCCACTATTGACTTTGCAGCACTTTTGGAATCTCCACTACATGGAAATGGGAGCTGGATTGACCTCATAAGAATAATTGCCTTTCCAATATAAACTCCTGATGTTCATTTGTGTCTAAACGAACACACAATGAAAGAGAACACAGCACTTAACAGTAGCCTCCAAAACTGTGTACAATTTACTAAAGATCCTTTTAGTTCTCTTTTCAGCATGGCTATTCATGCTGATCAAAGTGAAAAGAAAAGAAAAAGCGTGACTCTTATATTCTACAGATTATTCAGTGTTTATTTCAATTCCTTAGCAGGTGCTTTGCCTGAAGAAAGCTGGCTGGCATGAACATAAGCAAAAGCTTGCAAATGTGACTGCTAAAGGCTAAAAAAAAAGAGAAGAAAACAAATTCAACGACCTAAATATAAAGACGTAACATTTATTATTTTTAAAAATCTCGTGATTTTGGGGGTCAGATTTTTAAATGCTTGGGATTGGCAATACCAAAGCCATGGAACCTCTGGAGTAAATCTGGCCTCTTATGTTTTCATCAATGGCCTAACAGGAGTTTTGCCACCAATTTCAAAGGGATCAGTGTCAGGCCCCATATGTAATGGAAACAATAAAAATGTTTACCTAACTGATAAGGTTTAGAAATGAATTCCATAACCAGGCATGATAAAACATAATTAATGTATGCCAGGGGTAAAAGAGAGATGGATGAAAACAAGTTTTATATCTTATTTAAATGTTAGTTTGGTCACAATGGGCCAGATTTACAAAGGTACTTGGGAGCCTAAACACATAGGTGCTTTTGTAAATTCCTGTAGGTATCTAAATAAGAAAGGGCCCTGATTCCCTTTGTCACCTACCCTGCTTAGGCATTTTCAAAAATCCCATTAGCTTGTATCTGTAGGGACCTAGCTATTCTTGTATATCTGGCTCAGAAGCCTTAAAAATAAGCTTTCACCTGCTTATGATTTTTCTTCTTAGGGCTTGTCTACATGGCGAGATAGTGCACAGCAATCCAGGATGTAAATCTACAGTGCAGTAGCTTGCCATGCACTAACTTGCCATGTGATCCCATGTTAGGGTGACCAGACAGCAAGTGTGAAAAATTGGGACAAGGGGGTGGGGGATAATAGGAGCCTACATAAGAAAAAGACCAAAAATCGGGACTGTCCCTATAAAATCAAAAGGATATCTGGTCACCCTATCCCATGTGGACAGAGTACATCAAAGTGCACTACAGAACTTGTAGTGTGTGGTAGCAGGGTTCACATTGCAAGTTAGTGTACAGCAAGTTAGTGTGCTGTATAGTCACACCCTGGCTTGTAACTCACCAAGTAGACAAGCCCTTTGTTTCAAAGGCTGCCATTTGTTTAAACAAAGAGGGAAAAGGAACTATTAGAAGCTGCTTACAGAGTGAAAATAAGCACAGATAGGAGTGGAAATTTATGTTAATCAATAAGATGGCGTGGATCAGGTTGCAAACACCAAACTTTTGAATTTGTTGAAAAACTGATAATAAATTTCATGGACAATCAGATCTCCAAAAACCTGAAACTGTGAGTGTTCAGTATCCCTTTTGCTCTCATTTTTATTATGCTAAACTCCATGATATCGGAAGGTCTCCCAGGATCATATTCTATTAATCCAATCCCACTTCTGCTGAAGTCAATGGAGAGGTTCCCCAGTGGGAGATAGATTGGTCCCTATGTTAAGTGTGCAGCTGGATAATAGGAACATCTTTATTTAGCTGCATTAGATGCTTTGATTACATTTCTGACAAAAAAAATTGTGTACAATATTGTGCCTAAGTGTGACCTTAAAAATACACCTTTTAAAAAGCTGCCCCAGTATATTTATCATTCCTCATAAAAGTCTAATAGTAACAGGTCAGAATTGAAATATGTGCTTTCAATATCACTAGGTATTCCCAAAGGACCTAGTTCTGTTAAATATATTGTCTCTGTGATGTCATTTCCTAGATTCAGCCCCACCAGAAGAAAGTAGCTGTGAAACATTCTTCTGGTCGGTCAGCACTGCTGACCCTGCAATGTTATTTCCTGAAGTGTTGCTTCAAAAAAAAAAGTGATGCCCACTGCTATTCACAGCATATCTGTATTTTTGGAACACTTTTTGGTGTGTCTTTGGTTGGAGGGGGGCGAGGGCAAGAGAGAAAATGTTGTGGATTTTTTTCTGCATCCCTTTAATCCTGATTCATTTAACTTAAGCACTCCTATATTTCAAGCTAGCTTCTTATCTGTGTTTTATGCCTTTAACAAAATTACATTTCAAATAAAAGTGAAGAATGAACATAACTATTATAAATGAGCAATCGGGATATGCAAATAATGTTTGGGATGAAATAACAGATTATAATAGCATATTATATTTAATAGTGACATTATTTATAACAATGAGTAACACACATGAAAAGGATAATGGATGGATTTACTTTTCTTCAAATGTTACCATTTGAATTGCATTTCCAATCCTTATTTGTTTGCTTCTTTTGGTAAAATATTGTTATAATAGTATTTATTAGGGTGACCAGATGTCCCATTTTTAAAGGGACAGTCCCTTTTATATATATATGTGACGGGGCAAGGTCAGATGGCTATAGGGAAGTAGTGGGGAGACAGATATATTAGCCCCAGGCTAAACAGATCCCTGTTACCAGGGTAAGCAAATGGCAGTTGCTCCAGGTCAATTAAGACACCTGGGGCTAATTAAGATCCTTCCAGAAAGCAGGGAAGACAGCTAGGTTGATTGGGACACCTGAAGCCAATCAGGAGCTGGCTGAAACTAGTTAAAAGCCTCCCAGTTAGTCAGGAGGGTGTGCATGTGTCAGGAGCTGTAGGAGGAAGCCATGCTGCTGGAGAAATGGAGCAGTACAAACCCTATCAGACACAAGGAAGGAGGCCCTGAGGTAAGGGTGAGGTAGATATTGAGGAAGTGGGGGCTGCTGTGGGGAAGTGGCCCAGGCAATCATACTCGTCCTGTTTCCAAAAAGTCATCTACCAAGAGCTGCTACTATCAGGGTCCCTGGGCTGGAGCCCGGAGTAGAGGGCACGCCTGGCCTTCCCTCTCTCCTCCCTGACTAATCACTGAGACTGGGAGACAACAGAGACTGTGTGAGGGAGGATAGCTTCTCCTCACCTCCCTTGCTGGTTTATGATGAAAATGGCTCAGTAGGCTGTGACCCTTGCCTCTAGAGAGAGAAGGGCTACGTGGAGGGTCATAGTGAGCCTCTGAGGCGAGCGTAATCCACCATGAAGCACAGGACCCACTGAGACAAGGTCGGAGCTTTATCACAATATATATGTAACCCCTTTGGGGTTTAGAGAGCATGGCCCCTTTAAATATTTTTCCTGAGGGGGGGGAAGTGCTGATTGTTCCAGAAGGAGGGTGTATGTATCTGGAGCTCCAGACAGAAGGGCTGCACCAAGCAGGCCCTCACAGAGTGAAGCAGCCAAGAACCTGCCTGAAGCCTGGGAGGGACAGAGCAGCCGATCACAGACACCCCAGGACAGGAGCCGGGAGGAGCACTGTGCCAGGGAGGAATCGCCTGAGAAGGATAAATCAGAGCTGGACCCAGTATCACTGCTGCCCAGAGCTGCATGGGGCCATGCATACTGGGGCTTGTGAATTTGCATTGGGAATAAGGAGGGAGGCTGCTAGATAGTTAAGTGGGGAGGTTGTTGCTCTGTGTGGCTTTGCAGAGAGCAGCAGAAGAGGGCACTGGAGGGGTTTGTTGGGGAAAGTTTACTTGTGCCAAAGATGACCAGGAGTACCCAAGACCTACCACTGGACTGGAACCTTTCCCAGGACTCCTGAACTCTGTGTGCAGACTCATTGCTTGGTGTCTGCCCTTTCAGACTGTGCTATCACTGGGCCTGTGGGGCCTTGAGTTGAATGTAACCCTGTTTTACCACTCCCCCTATATTTCCCCCTATTGCTTTTCTCCTTTCATCCCTCTGTAAATAAATATTTTCCTTTCCTATATTCATTGTACTTTTCCAGTGTGCATGTGTTTGTGTTTACTCTGGGGGGGTTGGAACAGGTGCCCCTGGGATGGAAGAGACTTTCCATGCTGCATTCCTACATGTGCCTTCTCTTGGCCAGATCTCCCTGCAGAGCAGACTCCATCTTGGCCACGAGTGCGTTATATTATGTGACAGACCCAGAAAAGTGGGATACAGAAATCTCATAGAAGGCAAATATACTGGCCATTGGATGAATAGTTTTCTGTTCCCTGAGTGACCAGAGCAGGGGCTGCACTAGAACAAGCAGGAACTTTCTGGAACCAATTTAAGGCAGGCAGGCTAATTAGGACACCTGGAGCCAATTAAGAAGAACCTGCTAGAATCAATTAAGACAAGCAGGCTAATCAGGGCACCTGGGTTTAAAAAGGAGCTCACTTTAGTTTGTGGTGTGGCATGCGAGGAGCTGGGAGCAAAAGGCACACAAGGAGTTGAGAGGGAGAAGAGTTGAAGGACTGAGGAGTACAAGCATCAGCAGACTATCAGGAGGAAGGTCCTGCAGTAAGTGTAAAGAAGGTGTTGGGAGGAGGCTGTGGGGAAGTAGCCCAGGGAGTTGTAGCTGTTATACAGCTGTTACAGGAAACCCTATAGACAACTGCAATCCACAGGGCCCTGGGCTGGAACCCGGAGTAGAGGGCGGGCCCGGGTTCTCCCCCAAACCTCCCAACTCCTGATCAGACACAGGAGGAATTTGACTGTGGGTTCTACCAGAGGGGAAGATCTCTGAGGCGATCAAAATCTGCCAATAAGCGCAGGACTCACCAAGGTAGAGGAGGAACTTTGTCACAATATATATCCACCCGCCTGCCCCAGTATTTCACAAACATCATTTACCCATATTATTTTATACTATCTGTTTTAACTATTAAATTTCTGAGATAGTTAGACAGATAAAGGACTCTCCTGTGGCTCTTGATTTCAGTCCTGCTTTGAGGGATTCTGAGAGGTTGAAACACCCCAACAGCCTCCTACAGGTGCTGGGGAGTGCTATTACCACACAACCTCTTAAGAAGGTGCAGCTTTTGCCCCTCTCCATCACTGGCCAGTTCCACTGGCTCATATGTATGGAAGGGGTCAGGGAGTTACCACTAGACACCCCAAAGGCGGGGGGATCAGCCTTGTGTAGTCCTTGCATTCAGTTGAGAGAGATTGTGCAGCTCTTGTATGGTTGTGGAACAGCAGTGGGACTCTCCTTGTGCCCTTCTGCACTTGTACACCCATGAAGGTGCCTAGAAAAAGTTGCCCCATGTGTACCGTCATAGCACATAGTTATAAAGAATTAAACCTCAGACTATTATTCTAGTCTGTCTGCATATTTTGACAGATAATTGTGACTGTGGAGCAAAGGGGAACTAGTACTTCAGGGAGCCACTATGATGTTTCAGACATGGAGACTTATCAATGAGAAGTGGTGTGGGTGATTGTGGGCCTCATAGGATGGGGTAGAAATTGTCTTATGGGGTGCTATTTGAAAATGTGATAGATTTGTTACAGTGAAACAATTCAATTTTCTGTGGCCAGCAGACACAGTTACTCTACAAATCATACACACAACTGGGAATCCAGGACCCATTGTTCAGATCCGAAATTGCAGGCCTTATTTGAGCTAAAGGACTGTTCCTGTAGCAGGTCCCTTATCCTCTACAGATCAGCCATTAGAGGGTGACATCACACATTCATGCAGTCAAACTCACAAATGTGGTACACTACAGCGTCCCTGTATAAGATACACAGTTGTAAACCTTGAAAAGTTTTGACTCTTTAAATGTGATTTCCAAGAGGGATCTTTAAGAATGCTCATTAAGTCATTGATTTGGGAGGGGCAGTAGAATTCTGCACAAGGAATAACCATTTTATTTGTATTCCATAGACGGAAGCTGTGAGCAGAAGAGAAAATAACTTTCCTTTGAATTTGGCTGAGTTAGAGAGGAAAAACAAGAGCTTTGGACCCAAAGAAATCTAAACCCCATAAAACTGGATTGATTCTGAGGAATAAATATTATGTTGTATCTTGTGTTTGAACTATGAAATTATGTATTAATTGCTGAAAGAGAAATAAAATATCGAGAAGCTTATGACAGACACTTATTGTATGCAATGTAGTTGTAGCCATGTTGATCCCAGGATATTAGAGAGACAAGGTGTGTGAGGGTATGTCTTTTATTGGCCCAACTTCTGTTGGTGAAAGAGACAAGCTTTCAAGCTACTCAGAGCTCTTCTTCAGGTCTGGGAAAGGTACTTAGGGCTTGCCTACACTTGCAATTTATACCACAATAAAGCCTCCTAGAGTGCTCTACCTTACTCCCCGTCCACACTGGCAAGGCACGTAGAGCGCTCTAAATCCCTGGCTGGAGTGCTCCTGGTACTCCACCTTCCCGAGAGGATTAACAGCTGTTGCGCATTGGCTGAGACGCTCCAGTATAAACAGGGAGTAACGTTATTACACATTGATTGACCTCCAGAAGCTGTCCCATAATCTTAACTGAGGCTCCTCTCTTGTTTTGTTTTGAAACAGCACTTCTGCGTCCAGAGTTCAGAGCTCCATTTTGGGGGATGCTTATCAAAAAAACAAACACAGCTACTGTTTGCTTTGAATGAGTAAGAGGCAGGCAGGGGGGCTCTGTTTGGAGTGCCGACAGCAAACGTTTGCTTAAAGGGAAAGGCGGCGGGGGTGGGGGGAGAGGGGAAGGGTTTGGGGTCCGTTTTGGTGAGCGGCTTCTTATCTGGTCTATGAGAAAAAAAACAAACAGCTGCTGTTTGCTTTCAGTGAGTGAGAGAGAGGCGGGGAAGGGAGAGGGTTCTGAACTTAGGAGATAGTGAACTGATAGTGTGTGGGTACCCCAAAACCCTACTCTCTCTCCCGCCACGCTCCCTGTCACACTCTAGCCCGCCCACCCGCCCATTTGAAAAGCATGTTGCAGCCACTTGAACGCTGGGACAGCTGCCCATAATGCACCGCTCCCAATGCAGCTGCAAATGCTGCAAATGTGGCCATGCCAGTGTTCTTGCAGCTGTGAGTGTGGACAGGCTGCAGCGCTTTCCCTACTGCACTCTCCGAAGGCTGATTTAACTCTCAGCGCTCTACAGCTGCAAGTGTAGCCACAGCCTTAGTGTTACAGCTAAAATACAAGATCAAACTACATATGCTAAACAATCTGTTTGATCTTTTATTTAGCTTTGACATTCTCAGTACCTTTCCCAGACCTTAAGAAGAGGTCTGTGTATCTCAAAATCTTGTCTCTCTCACCAACAGACGATGGTTCAATAAAAGGTATTACCTCACACATCTTATCTTGTATTATTTATTGTTCATTTTATGTGATAATATTCATGGATACTGAAGTTATAAGAATATTATATACTGGCAACCTTCCTCACCAGCCTGGGGAATTATCAGCCACCCAAGTCCTTCTCTTCATGCTCCATTTATTGTCCAAACAAGCACAAACTCACAAAAGAAAAACAAACTTCCAACTGGGGCTTTCTACACAAACACAACTTGAAGGGCTTACTGCCTGGTGTTTTCCCACCTTCCAGGGCTACTCCAGCAGATGGCTTCTTCCTGATGCTTCACTCTGCAGTTCCTCCCCCAGCCTCTTTCCTCAGCCTTTTATAGCTACCTCTTCTCAGCTGCATCTGATTAGTGAACAGAGCTGACTAGCCTCAGGCCTGTGGTCATAAGAGGGGCAGACCACACTGATACAAATATGATCAAGGGAGAGTGTTTAGTGGAGTCATTTTATAGGACCTGGATTATTTTGTCGACATGGATCTGGGAAATATGTTCAGAACATGTGTACAGAGCATTATTCTAGTAGTGCAGGTTGATTTGAAGGTCAGCAATAAAAGGAAAAGGATGTTCTGTTGCAATGAATCGATTAGTATAAATACAACATTGTATTCAATTACAAATGTTTAGGGTGAAGTTTTTGAGAGCACTAAGCATTCACTTAAGTACTTGAAGTTAATGGGAAATTTACCATTTACTCCAATGAGAGCCAATTAGGCCAATGGTGAGCACTTTTTGGAGACTTGGTCGTGTGCTGTTTTGCCAGTCAGTTCTGCTGGAATGGAATTCCATTTCATATTTTTGAAACTGAAAGGGTGAATGCGTTTGCATCTTGATAAAATTAAGGACACATTTAACTCATTTAGAAACACAGTGTATCAACATATAAACAAAAGCAGGCAATATACAATAGTACTAGGTTATATAACATGAAATAATTTTGCGAGATAGCCCATTTATAACCATTAAACTTTTCGTCCAGACTGCTGACACAATGCAATTTTTACATACTTCTACTTCCTCCAGTTTAATGAAGAGGAATGGCAAGACGGCTATATCCCTAAAGTAATTCTTTAGCAAGAGTAAGGATAAAATAGCCAACAATCCTAATGAGGAAAAATGAGAGGGCATTAGCATTAAATTCATCTCATTATCAGCTCTTACAATGGAGATAAATGATATATATGAGAGAGATAAATATAGACATGCATTTCATTTTTAAAAATTGTTATCCTGAATAGGAATAAAAGGAGAGTTTGATTCAGATTTTGATTCTGACTACCAGAAGCCCTATTACCAATTGGCAGAGATACAGACAACTCAGAGTGAAGTCAAGCACTACCATACAGATGGGCTCAGTCAGCAATGCATTTTCTTTCATTCTTAATTGCTTAAAATAATTTCAGATACTTTACCTAAAATTAAAGTTCATTATTGGCAGTTCCTAGGTTTGCACAAAGGCCTTTCCTTAAATAGTATAGTGGGAATTAGTGGGAAACATCCCACATGTCAGGGATCACTCCTTAACTACAATGAATGCACAGCTAAAATCTGTATGATAATTGCAAATATGCAGTGCCACCTCCCAACATGGACTACCAAAATGTGTTTTACTAAAAGATAGCCTTCCAAACTGCTGTTTTGTCAAAAGATGTAGGTATAAATGGAAAGAAAATAACAATCATCAAGCATAAATTAGTCACAACAAATTTATTAAAACACAACTGGAGTAAAATGTTGCATTCACTGAGCCAAATCTCATCTTATTGGCACATACACATATGCCAGATACTTATCTCACAGACCTGAATGGTTTCATTGCATGAGACAAGTATATTCCACACTGTTCATTGTCAAAAGACAAGTGCATATCAAAGTTGCTTCTCCTATGTATGAATGCACACATTTGGAATGTATTTGGGAAAAATTAAGCCTTTTAACAGTTTTTATTATTTTTGCCATTGTAGGGCCTGATTCAGGGATGGGGCTTGATATGAAAATTGAGAGGTGGATAAGTAACTGGTTAAAGGGACTGGATAAAGGTGGATAAGGAACTGGTTAAAGGGAAGACTACAGCGGGTCATACTGAAAGGTGAAATGTCAGGCTGGAGGGAGGTTACTAGTGGAGTTCCTCAAGGATCAGTTTTGGGACTAATCTTATTTAATCTTTTTATTTACTGACCTCAAACTGGAACAGGTACAAAGAAGGGACACTAGGATGATCCAAGGAATGGAAAACCTGTCGTATGAAAGGAGACTCAAGGACCTTGGTTTGTTTATCTTAACCAAAAGAAGGCTGAGGGGAGATATGATTGCTCTCTATAAATATATCAGAGGGATAAATACCAGGGAGGGAGAGGAATTATTTAAGCTCAGTACCAATGTGGAAACAAGAACAAATGGATACAAACTGGCCATCAGGAAGTCTAGACTTGAAATTAGATGAAGGTTTCTAACCATCAGAGGAGTGAAAAGGGTAGATTGGCAGAGGCCCTGGAGATTTTTTGCCTTCCTCTGCAGCATGGGGCATGGGTCACTTGCTGGAGGATTCTCTGCATCTTGAAGTCTTTAACCATGATTTGAGGACTTCAATAGCTGGGACATAGGTGAGAGGATTATCCCAGGAGTGGGTGGGAGAGATTCTGTGGCCTGCATTGTGCAGGAGGTCAGACTAGATGATCATAATGGTCCCTTCTGACCTTAAAGTCTATGAGTCTATTACTGTGTTACGCCAGTTATATGTTGATGTCACTCCAGTGATGTCAGCAAGACCCCAATGCTGCAATGAGTTGCTTATGGACTGCTTTCATGGGCAGTCCCATTGAAATCATGTGGGTGCAGGTCAACAGAGATCAATGTAAAATCAGAATCTAAAACAAACAACAAAATAGTGGGCCAGGCCCTTAGTCACTATTTTTTTACTTTATTTCATCTGTAATCCTGTGCCTCACTGGCTGTCAGGTATTTGGTGCAATGACTAATACTTAGACATTGCAGATTTGAAAAGTTATTTTCTGCTCCCATCTGTCTTCCTCTTCCTAGGGAAGTCAGCTAAAGCTCCAGCCTCTTCCCTTTCCCAAGGTTGGCATTAAATGAACATGGATATGTACCAATGAACTGATACATCCCAAGCCTTTTCTTCCACTACGGTGCATATCATAGCAGCAGCGTAGTGGCTACCTGCCTGCATGATAAGTTCTCAGAAACTGAAAGCATCCTTGTCTCAGCTCTCATGCCCTGTGGTGACTCTCTCTTGATGTTATCTACAATCTTTGGACCCCTTTCTGCTGTCTGTTTGATCAGCAGCCACCAGCAAAATTGCCCAGTGGGTGAGCAATGCCTTCTGTCAGTTAAGTTTCTTCATACTGTCTGCCCACTACTTTTTATTTCTCTAGGACCTATTGTGTGTCATCAGTTGTCAGTGGTTGAAACGGAAATGGATCCACTGGAAATAATGACTTGCAGAATCACATCCTGTCACAATGTCTTCCAGGAAGATTTCATGGCAGGTGCAAAATTAATCTGCCATTCTTTAAGGTTAGGTTTTTGGTGCTAGAAACACACTAATTTAAATTCAGCCCTGGAGAAAATGAGTGCATTCCATTCTTGCCAGTGGGGTCATGCCCACTTACACCCAGGCTGATTTTTGGCCTATTGTACACAACTCCTATCCTAAAATATTTCCTATAGATTCATTAATTGTGCTATCAGCACTTTGAAGTGGGGGAGGGGGAACCCTGAGATTTGCATTTGCAGAACAGCATATTTTTCATACTCTTTACTCATGAAATACAACTGGAAGCTTATTATCCTTGAGAGGTTGCCATTTAGTAAGAGCAGTGTCAGAATTTCACCATTTGGATGCTTTAAGTGCCTGACATTTGTTTTATTTTGTATTATAACACTGTACAAAGTACCCCATATCTTAAGGAAGTAAAAAAAATGTGCCTTGCTCCTCATATTAAGTAACTTTTACATGTATAGCAGAGTCTATATTTTAAACAGTTGTAACAATCAGTTAATTAGCCATTACATAATTATGAAATCTTATTAAGGCAAGCATCATTGAATTCTATTGGCAAGTATTTTATCTTTAGGTAACTGACACAAATTAGCATTCTTATAGTTAATCAAATTGCAATTTCTAAAATATCTGCACGCTAATGTGCAATTCTCATAATCTCGCCATGATTTGCTAACAGCTGTGAGGAGCAGACTACACAATTCAATAGACTAATGTTCTCATTTTGTTTCTTTAAGTATATATATATATATATATATATATAGATAGATAGATATAGATATAGATATAGATATATATATAGGCTTATTTTTCAGAAGGGCTAAGCATGCACAAATCCCATTGAAGTAAATAGAATTAGCAGGTATTTCAGCACTTTTAGAAATCATGTATATACATATATATGTATGTGTATCTGCAAAATATATATGAGAAAAACATATAAAGGACCAGGTCATGACTTTAAAGTACAGCTCAGCATAAGATATATGCAGAATTATGCCACCAAAGGGGCAGCACAGTGAGGCATCCCTGGTGTCCAGTGGAGTTCACCTATCACTATAGTCCTGTATGGAAGTACAAGTTCCCTCCTGTACATTAATTCCTCTTCATAAGCTAATACGGTGGGAAGAGGAGATGGCCCTGCCAACTTACTACTCCTTATGGAGTGCCACAGACCCCCAAAGGAGTAGGGGTGGAGCAGTCTATCCCTTGGAGTGCAGGGTATGATAGACCATCCTCTGTGTTGGCCAAGTTCCTTGAGCCATCTGTGTACCCTAAAGCACACTTTCATCAAGACTAGATAGAATCTATCTGGCCCATACATAGCACATTTCCACTGAAAGTCAAAAATCATGTTGACTGGCTACCACAACAAATAAAACCTCAGTCTTTATCCCAAAGAGAAAATAAAATAAAGCCAGTCTTTACCCTCAAAAGAGCTTTCAATCTAAATTCACCACAACACATCAAATAAAAGTCACTAATAGAGATGGGTAGAAGATGAGAATTCTCCGTTGTGAAGGATTTCAAGATTTAAAAATTTGACTTTGTTTCAAGTTGGAAAGAAAACTGAAAAGTCCAAAATTTTCCATAAAGGAACATTTCAGGAAAAAAATTGCTTTGGATCAATCAAATGTTTTTTGTTTTAATTGATTTTCTGCATGTTTTATAAAAATAATTTTTTAAAAAGAAGTCATTTCAAAACAAAAATGAAGTATTTCATTCTGAAAATATTGAAATGGGATGACATTTTTTTCCGCTTGTCTCTGAAATGAAATTTCAGTGAACTTGTCATGATTTCATAAAGTGTTTCAATTTTGACAGACCTGCATTTTCCAATGGAAAATGGTTGTCAACGTTTTTCTGACCAGCTCTAATCACTAACAAAAATGTGAAGGGCAGAACATTACCCAGTTACCCAGTAAGGCATCTTCATATTCAGTTAAATGGTTAATCTATTACCAATGGTAATTCACATTAAGTTGCACTGGTGGGGGAGGCATCACTGTATATGAAAGAAAGCATAGAGTCAAATATAGTGAAAATCTTAAATGAATTAAACAGTATCATATAATCTCTATTTATAGAAATTCCATGCTGAAATAATAAGAGTATAGCAGTAGGAATATAATATTGACCACTTAACCGGGATGGTGATGGTGATTGTGAAATGCTCAGGGATCTTAGAGAGGCTACAACAATGGAAAACCCAATAACAATGAGGGATTTCAGCTATCCCCATGTTGACTGGATACATGTCACCTCGGAATGGTATGCAGAGATAAAATTTCCAGATGCCATTACTGACTGCTTGTGGGAGCAGCTAGTCCTGGAACCCACAAGGGGAGAAGCAATTGTGGATGTAGTCCTAAGCGGCACACGGGATCTGGTCCAAGAGGTGAATATAGCTGAACTGCTCGGTGACAGTTACCATAATGTAATTAAGTTTAACATCCTTGTAGGTGGGAAAATACTAAAGAAACTCACTGCAGTAGCATTTAACTTCAAAAAGGGGATCTACACAAAAATGAAGGGGTCAATAAAATGGAAGTTAAAAGGAACAATCATATGAGTGAAATGCCTGCAAACTGAATGGAAAAAAAGCCACAATGGCTAAATAAAGAGAAAGAGGTAGTTAGAGAAAAAACGATAAAATTGGAAGTCAAATCCTACTGAGGAAAACAGAAAGGAACAAACTCTGGCAAATCAAGTATATATGTTTAATTAGGCAGGCCAAACAAGAATTTGAAGAGCAACTAGCAAAAGACACAAAAATTAACAGCAATTTTTTTTAAAGTTCAGTACATCAGAAGCAGGAACCCTGCCAGATCTATATTTCAAACTTATATCAGAATAACTATGTCACTCAGGGGTGTGTAAAATTCAGGAAGACTGGCTTGAATTTTAATTATATACAGTTTGTCAATCTTTATCAATAAAAAACATCCAGACATGTTGAGTGTCTCTGCTAGACAGAAACCTATTCATTGTAATAATTCCCACTTATAATATCATCTCAGATAATGTGAAGAGTGGTAATATTCCCTAGAGATCTCAAAATCCTTATGGTGCAGAAGCACTTTATATCTGAATTAGTGATTGAATCTATCAATGATTGTACTACCAGTGCATCCATTCCATCATTTAAATAGTCTAATCTTTTCCTTGTGCTGCTGTATCCATACTTGATTTGAATTCTACATTAAATTTGGTCTTTTTTTCCCCCCTGGCATACCAGTGGCATATTCCACTGCTGGGTTTTTTTCTCTGCCTCCCTGGAATACATCCTACTCTCATCAACAACAAGAACAGAGACTTAGGGCTGGTCCACACGAGGGGGGGGTGTCGAACTAAGATACGCTCACGTAGCTGAAGTCGAAGTATCTTAGTTCGAACTTAAAAGCACTTACCGCGGGTCCAGACACAGCAGGCAGGCTCCCCCGTCGACTCCGCTTACTCCTCGCGCGGAGCTGGAGTTCCAGTGTCGACGGGGAGCGCTTCTGGGATCGATTTATCGCGTCTAGACGAGACGCGATAAATCGATCCCAGAAGATCGATTGCTACCCGCCGAATCAGGCGGGTAGTATAGACGTACCCTTAGAGTAAAGTGAGAGTTGGGGGGTTGGGTACAGAAGGGAGGAGGGATATGGCAAGCAAGGGAAAGGGAATGAGAATGAGGGTAGGGAGGAAGTAATGAACAGAGACATTGAGTGGGTGAGATCTTGGAGAAATGGAAAAAGGGAAATCACAGGGAGGAGAGAAAATGGTATAAGAAGAGAAAACAAAATATGGGAGTAATTATGGAGTAAATATGGAGAGGGAAGGAGAGAAGGAGAGAAAATAGAAGGAAATAAAATAATAGATAAACAGAAGAGACATGCAACTTAATAGTAGAAATTTTATATTGCCATGCGCATTTATTTTCTTATTTCCCAGGCAGAAAAGAGAAAATTAAGTAGTAGAGCTGGAAAAGGCAATTTCAACCTTGCAGGAAATTCCTTTTTTTAAAAAATTTTTATTTCTAGGGCTCTCAAGTTCCATTCACCTCTGAGCACAGTTCCCTTTGTCAGATTGTATCTCCAATGATGCACAACAGATTGAAGGTATAGTGGCTGAGGCTCCTTGACACTTTATGACAAAGGGAGAGAACAATCTGCATCATGAGAGATGCAGTCCAGTTGGGGAACCCAGCCCATAGAAAAGAATGGAACGCATGATAGACCTGAAAATGCATCTCCCATGAGGCACTGTGGTGACTCAATCAGATGCAGAAATGAAACATTTTGATTTGGGTGACAAACTGATATGTTTCAAGTTTCCCGATGTCAAATTTCTCCAAAATCAATCTTTTCCAATGGAAAATTTCTATTTAAATGAAATCTTATTTTCAAATGGGAAATGCTTCATCTGAAATTATTCAACCAGCCCTAATAACATGAAAGCTAACTGCAGCAGAGAGTGTGAAAGGTACAAGGAGAGAAGATTCTTCAAACCAATCAGAGCCCTGAAATGGATAATGATTGAAGAAAGATATGTGAGCTTTGGAAAATTTGCCTAGAAAACACATTTTATTTACCATGAAAAATATTTTCAGCATTTTTAAGGCCTTTCTGCTCCTTAGTCCCAAGTGGTTATGTGCTTGCAGTAGAGCTTACTGGTCCCCTGCCACATCAAAGTTTGGAGGAGCTGTTATGGTGACCTCACAAACCATGCTTTTTTCATCACCTGTCAGGCTGACTCATCTTAAATATACCACCCACAGTCACATTCAATAACTCATTGCTGCTTTCCTCAGCTTTCACAGAGCTTTCTCTTTATCAGATCCCTATCTGCCTGACTTTGTAGTGCTTTTAAGCAATGTTTTCATAATGCACCTCACAGAGCACACTTCTTGCTTTATCACTGAAAGGCCCATTTACAAGAAAATGCAAACCAAACAAAATTTAGTTCATAAGGTCCCAAACATACTCCTAGCCCACAGAATGGATTTTGAAACTATATTCTACCACAATTCAAATGCCTTGTTTATAGCCTAATTGTAGATATAGTTTTAAGTGTCTGCTTTCTAATGTTTTAAATATAAAAAATAAGAAGATAGCTACCAAATATATTAAATGTAGAATAGTCATAAAGCTTATTTGAGACTTGTGATTTTATGCTGTAAAACAGCAAATATGTAGCTTGAAGAGAGTGGAGTAAAATAAGAATTAAGAATTCTCAATGTAGAATACACAATATTATTGGCCAAGGGCACATCATAATTATCATAATGAGATTTTTTGAAGCAGAAAAAGATATATTGTCTATATTTGCTAAACTGTATTAAAATTTGAATATTAGGCAAAGCCAGAAAACAAACCTAAAAATAACAACACTGATTATGAAAATCTGAGCCTGTTTTTGATCCTGATATGTCTTTTTATTATTTAAAACTTTATTTATAGTACTCCCTAACTGTTATGATTTTTATTGTTTACTTTTAAGACATGATGTTTAAAATATTAACCATTCAAATACAAAAGCAAAAACATGCATTCTGTTGTATGGCTATACTAATTTCCATACACAATTATTGCAGCTGCACACACAGAATGTATGTTTTCACAAAGGTATGTGTCTAACTTTCCATCAACATGTGCAAATACCTAATTTTCATGTGCAGTCATGACAACTCCAAAAATACACACATTTGTTTGCAAAATCTGTTTTCAAATAGTTACTGCTACCAAAAGAGGAAAAAATTCCAGTAATGTTATATCCTTTACTATACATTTCTGTATCCAATCTGAGGGCCATTTCTGAGCATTTCACCTGTCTTTGCAAAATACCCCAAAACCTATTTCCTCCTGATGACTCTGAATGAATCTTTAAATCTGCCTCTATCATTCATTCCTTTCTCCAAAAAGACATTCCATTAGATTGATTCATAAACTGTTCCCAATCCCCCAAATCATCCTCCACCTTTTTAATAACTTTTATAAAATGGCTGGGCTTTGCTACTCTCACAGTGACAGCTGACAAACTGGTGCAAAATGTACCTTCCCTCCCACCCGCCAGCCCCCTGCTCCCCAGGAACACCACTGAACATGCAAAGTTAAGATACTAAATTTTATTTATTTAGCATTTGCATATTAGCTGAGGCAACAATAGTGTTCTTAGTGGCCAAGTAGAACTCTTGGATCCTGCTACTGGATTTGATTAGTGGGCACTCCTCAGGAATGTGTATCATTGTTTGATCTGTGCCTCAGCTGCAGCTTGGATTGTCTCGAAGACCACAACGGTGCTCGTTGGCTGCACAAAGGCCTTGCCCAGTCCGCAATCAGTTAAGAAGTGGCAGGATTGAAGCTGGCAGGGAGAGCAGTAGGGTCTGTGACAAGGAACTGATTGGTGGTTGAAGTTAAGTACCAGTCTTCCAGCCGCAGGGACTCTACTGTCACGTCCTGTCATGGCATCCTTGACCACAATTGGTGTCATGATGAAAGACATAGCTGGTGGGCTAAAAAGGTTGTTGAAGAAGAACAAGCTTGGGTTGTCATGTACCTTCTCAAGCAGCTTGCCAGCTGCAATCTCTGTCCTGATGTAAGGGGGAGCGATGTGGCTCTCAACTGTAAGCCATGGAAGATGAGTTAGTTGGAGAGTTCCTGTGATGATGCACATTGTTGAGTTGAATTACACATCAACAAGTACTGAATTTTTCAAATAATTTGAAATATTTCAAATTTCAAATTTTGAAATAAAACTGATCATCAAAGCAGAAACTCAAAAGGTTAAAATCAGAAGGATGCAGTGGCAATAATCGAAAAGCCGACTTGATGCCATATTTTGCCAAAAGAACCCCCAGGACACAGGTCCTTATTATGCACCTAGGCCATGGGTTCTAATCATGCACATAGCCTTATCAAAGGCAGAATAGTGCACTGTACATACTTCAGGGTCTATCTCATTATTAACTGATCTACCCCATGGATATTACAGGTGGTAGATCAAGAGAAATGAGGTGCTTTCTTAGAAACCAAGCTCAGGGGAGAAACCCAGAGGTTCTTCTAAGGTAAATGATTGAATGGCCCTGCAACTCTATTAGCATTTATTTCATGTGCAATCCTTTTTTTCCTTATACAATGTGACCAACTCTTCTATTGACTTCAATTTTTTATGACATTATATGACCTCTTACCCCCATATAGAGAATGCTATGCCCTGAAGTAAACCATTCCCATAAATATGCTCCACTTGTCTTGTTGGGGTAATCCCAAAGGAATATCTGTAACACTATGAGCTTAACTGGAGAAAAAGCTTTTTCCATTACTCCTGCTGCCCCCTTTCATGTGCCCCATTACTCCTGACCTCCCATCCTGTCCATGTACCCGGGGACAAATGAGGGCTAGATTTACCCCACCAATTTTTCATCATATTGGGGCCTTCTTTGAAAGCTATAGTAATTGTGGGCTGTGTGGACCCCAAAGCACATTTCACAGGCATTATTATATTTGCAGATGCCCTGAAAACATCCATCCTCATTGAAAGCCCAGCAAATGTTATCCAGAGCGCTGGGTCTCTGTTGGGCTTGATGAGTAATAAATAGGCTGCTGTCAGCATGAACACCTGCCTCCTGTGGTGTCATCCACTCTAATCAAAGCAAGTGATGCAGGATGTCCCACTGACTTCCAGCCTGTGTCGCAGCCCTCAGTCTACACTGCTGATCATAGTTAAACCAAGCCTTGCCCCCAAATGTATTACATGCCTGTCTGATTATATCTATATATTTGAATAATGCTGGCCTTCTTTCTGGGAACTGATATCTGTGTAAAGCTGCTTCCCAATTTTCCCAGGTTCTAACCACTCTTGGAAATTTGGCTGTCACTGCGTTGCTTGTCCTGTCCCATCTTACTGTTTGCCATAGTGTCCTGGTGGAGCAGTGATAAATGTCTATGTATTCACCTCTCAGTATCTTATCTTTAGTATTAGCGAGAAGGTGAACACAGAATGAATGCCACACTCCTGCATAACCGTATTCTCCACTAACCTCCATGTAACCTTCAGTGTCCTGAGGCCCCCTGGATACTCCCTGAATGGTGAGTTTATCCCATGAACTAACATTCTCTGAGGGGGGATCTGAATTTTTCTTCTCCCTCCATATTAATGATTCCTACCCCAACGAGTGAGGACAGCACCATCTGGTTCTGCTGGCAGGCTGCTTTCACATGGAGAAGCTGCTGATGCTGGAAGCCTGCAAATCCTTGCTACTGCTGATACTCTTGCTGCTAGCCTGATCCTGTTAAAGTGAGCCTCTATAGGGCTGCATGGGGTATAAATATCCTCCCACTCTTGTCATCAAGAAGGGTAAAGCAATGATGTTGTCCTAACCTGGCCCCAACTGTTTCCTTATCCTGCCCATCCCTGTAAACTTTCCCCCTTCTCCCCACCTGCTGTGAGGGAGCCCTGAAAGAGGTAACACTCCTTTCCTTCCAGCTAGCCAACCAGAGACCCACTAGTCAGAGCCAAAGCATATAGGTTGGTGTGGGCACATTGGCCTGATTTTCAGCAGTGCTGAGCAACCCCAGCTCCCCCTGATTTAATCTGGAGACAGTGTGGGTGCAGGCAGGCAGCACCTCTGAAAACCAGGCCTCTTATCTAAGTGCTTCATTATGGATCTAGTTATAATTCCCAAATTGGAAAACGTGGGTGCAATGTTTCACTTTACATTGTCCCTCCCCGCAGCATCTACCTGAGCACAGGGACTGATCCCTCCAAGCGCCTTCTGATGTGTGAGCCATTGGAAAAGGAGGTAGGGCATGTACACTCCCCTGCATGTGTTCTAGGAAGGATTGTGTGCCAATGCCGGCCAGTGCCTAGCCATCACTCATGGACCCTTATTGTATACATAGTGTTGCTGGTTATTAAAATCTGAAAACAGGTACACAGTCATATTAATAATTGTTTTTTTAAAAATATAGCTGAATATAGCTTATTAATAAACACCTAGCACTTACTTAATAAGTATCAAATTGTGCTGTTATCTAGAAATGTGTTTGTTTCCATTGAAAGACAGAAATTGGATGCCAGCTGTCCATTACTTCTCACTACAGCTACTGGTTTGTTATCAGTGTTTGAATATTAATGAATGGGAATTCCATGTATTCATTAATATTCCAGAAGTCAAACTCTCCTCATTATCTCTTTGATGAATCCAGCCTATTGTGCCTTATAGCATCAATCACTAAAAATTCTGCAAGGTAATGAATTACTGTGTGACTGCAGGAAACCATAAGGGATATTAAACCAAACTTAATCTTTTTAACTAATGATATCCTAAAATGAACGTAGAGATTAGAATTTCTCAGTAAATGGGAAGGGTGGAAATCTTTACTTATAGGCCGAACCTGATACTGTTTTCTTTTCCTTTAGTAAATTGGCCTTTTTATGTAGAAAAAGGACAACAGAAGTAAATGCATTCTCTTTTTTTTCAGACAAGTACAGATGTCTAGTGAGATAGTTTAAAAGTGCTAATGGTAAGAAGTTTTACTGAAACAGTGTTTTAAAAATACAGTTATCACAATCTTGTAAATGAATGGTATACCTGCAGCAATTTCACATGTAAACCTATTTATAGGGACAGAATAGGCAAAGGCAGAGTACAGGGCACTGATTCATGACATGCAACATGTAGGCTTTCCATGGTCACACCTCAGCAGAAGATGGACTGGTGGTGGTGGCCCTCTGTATCCTCCTGTGACACTGACAGACCTGGTGCCACCTCATGTCAAGGCCCCAAAGCCCCACTGAACACTGACAAATGCATAGCTGGAAACCAGTCTGGCTCACTTGTCTGTGACTGGAAATCCCTTCAGTCAGGAAAGAAGCATTACCAAGTGTGAAATGCTAATTCACCACAGTATTATCTCCTGCCCAACAAAAGAAGGCCCATAAACACCACATGAACCATTATGGAACACGAGTAGACAAAAGACTTTGTTGATTTCTCTCCTCACATCCATGAAGGGGGGATGTGCACAAACATTCATCCCATCAGTTTGATGGGGGAAAGAGAATAAAAATCCATGACTAGAAGGGACTGTATCGCTATGTTGCTTTGAATTTGGAGAGGGCAATATTTCTAAGCATAAGCTAGGGATCCCCAAACTGGGTTAGCTCTAGAGGACATATAGAGCTTGCACATTACAGCAGCTTTTGTTGCTTTTTGGAACTTAAGAGTGTAACTCATTTGCATGTGTATGTTTATTTGCTTTAACCTGGTGAATAACTCTCTTGTTTCCTTTTCTTAGTTATTAATATTTAATCAGTTTATTACAGGACTGGCTATAAACATTGTCTTTGGTGTGTGATCTGTGGTGCAATTGACCTGGAGTAAGTAACTGGTCCTTTGGGACAAGGAGTAACCTAAATATTGTTGTGATTTTTGGTGTAAGTGGCCATCTATCACAAAGGCAGGCTTGCCTGGGTGGCAAGCTAGATTGTAAGTGCCCAAAGGGACTGTCTGTGACTCCATGTTAAGGCTGTTACAGTGCTTCAGGAGTTCACACATGATACTTGATTTGTGAAATCTAATTACAGAACACATAACCAGTTTGGGGTTTGTGCCCTGGTTTGTAACAGTCTGCCCTGAGATTGGCACCCATGTTGATATGCCTCTCCAGACAGCTTGACACACCCACTAGTGCCAACAGTCTTCACTCCCGAACAGAAGCATCACATAAGGGGGCCCCCATCACATAAGGGGGCCCTGGTGTCTTCTGGTGCAGGGTGTCAAGCCATGGAGTTTTGTCCATGGCTCTAGTAGGCCATGTTCCTCCTTCTCATGGAAGTTGTCTGCTGATTAAGGAATACACAGCTGCATCAATAACACTTGACTCACATCTTCAAACAGAAGAGCCAGAAACAATTTCTTTAGAATGACAGCTTTAGAGCCTGATGCTGTCACATGACTCTGGAAGTCTGGGCTTTTGACGTGTGCTTATTGTGACCTAGTCATAATCGAGCTCAGGTCTCAACCAAAGATTAAAAGAGAGAGGTTTAGTAATTATATTGTACCGGTGTTTGGCCTGCTCCTGCCCCTATATCCTCTTCCAAAGAAAATCTCTTCAAGTGAATTGCCCTAATCCAGTGAATAGTAAAATAGATAAGTTTCATATAGAAAGTCAGCTATTCTACCATCCATTAGTTAAATTATGCCTGGTAGTTCCATACACAGTTCAATGTAGCAGAAAGTGAAATGCAGAAAGTTTGTTCCATGAACACATTAATTCTTCTATAGGGCCTTTGTTTAAGAGAGTTCTTTGTACAAAAAAGTAGGAGCTTCAGTAAAAGTATTGCAAATAGTGTAATAAAAAAGTGTAATAGACTGGTATGCAACAGCTTTCCACAGACATGCCAAAAGAAAGATAATGATTAGATTTCCAGAATTCATTTTGTTTTTAAATTATACTTGTCTCTCAAGAATAAGTACTGAATAATGTGCCCCAAACCACTAGTCCAAATCTAGTTCTACTATGAGTTTTGAAAAGCTTATTTTTGAATGTGTAGAGTTTTAACAGAAATTCTAGACTGCTGTGATTTTTACTTGAATGGAGGCTAACCTGCTGAGTTTATTGAAGGAGGATTAGAGGAAAGTGGCATTAAAAAATCATGAAGCAGTTAAAATAAACCTCTAGGCTAGCAAAACAACAGCTTGGATACAAAACCAGCAGGACAAAATCCACAAGTTTTACCTCCACAGAGTATGGGATTGAATTAGTGCCTTCCATGCACAGTGTTGAGATGAACACCTACTGAACTGAAAATGGCTGAAGACCTGAGATTATCTTCAATATGTTTTACAAAACCTCAGGCAGAAGAAGAAAAAGCCCAGTCCTGTAAATTGCTGAGCACCTTCAATTCCATTAAAATCAACGTGCATTTAGGGCATGCAGAGCATCGTAGGAAGTGCTCGGTATCTCATGGAACCGTCCCAGAGTAAGCAAAGTCCAATGGTGATGGCCACAATGTCCATTTCCTCCATGTGTCCAAACTAGCAGGTGGAGGTTAGTTTGCCGGCTATGCTATTTTGAAGTGCAGAATTGAAAGGCAAGTTGAATCAATAAGAAGGAAACATTTCTAGGTCTACACTTACCAGTCGCGTCGGAGGCAACGGATCGATGTTCTGGGTTCTAGTGCTCCCCCGTCGACGCTGGTAATCCTGCTCCACGAACGGAGCAGGCAGAGTCGACGGGGGAGCCTGCGCGCCGCGGTTTGGACCAGGGGTGAGTACTTTTAAGTTCGAAATAAGATACTTCGACTTCAGCTACGTTATTCATGTAGCTGAAGTCGCGTATCTTACTTCGAATTTCAGGGCTAGTGTAGACCAGCCCTAAGTTTGGGATTTATTTCTGGAAGGGAAAGAAAAGAAAGAAACTAGCCCTTGGTATAGCTGTAGTACTGAAACCTCTAATTTATGGCTATCACCAACATACCCACATTGAAACATGTAATTCCCGTATTTTGGTACCAGAAAAAGTTCAGGACAAAATTACCTGAAACTGACTGCCTAGGGTTGCATTTCTATCTCAGAAGCCTTTGGTACCACAGCCACACGTCAAGAGGCCTCCTGACTGCAAGCATGTGAGTGTGCCAGGCACACACACACATACATACGCAAAGGGAGATGAAATATCATAAGAAGGAAAACATTATGCTGTATAATACATTTTGTGAATCAGATCCTCTAAGGTGGTACACCAGCTTTCCATCACTTTGGGGCAGATCTTGGCTGTACGGTGTAAAGGGGTAAAGCTATAGGCTCATATGCTACGCTTATCCCTGCTGCTAGCACAGAAGGCAGAGGTAGAGAAAAGGAGGTGTGGCCATGACACCCTTCTGATGCACTGATCACTGGCTATAGTGTTGTCCTCTTGGGGCCTTTAGCTACTGTGTAAGTTACAGTGGTCCACATGCAAGGGGACATTCCTGCAGGCAGAGTCTCCAGGATTGCAAAAGTTGCAGCAATGAACTTGACGCTGCAGATGACAAAAATATTCTACATGGAGAAAGACTTCCGTTTGAAGAAGGACTGAAATTTAGATCAGACTTGAATAAGATGGGATTTAACTGACGTATGCAAAATAATGAATGGTATGGAGAAGGTCAGATGGGCACTCCTATTTACCCTTTCTACTACTACAAAGGGGAAGGGAATATCTTTGTATGTAATTTAGATTATAGGCTCTTTTTAGCAGGGAGTCTTTTTTGTTATATATGTTTGTACAGTGCCTAGCATTGTGGGATCCTGGCCTCTTGGTGCTACTATAATACAAATATCAATAACTACACCCAATGCAGTGGAAAGGCATTTTAAAAAGTACAATGCATTGCCACAAGATATCTTTGAAAAAGAGAAGAGATCACCTTGACAAACCAGAACTGAGGAGGCAGGGAAATAGGTTATGATTCAGGGCTAAAGAAATGGCATTGCAGAACACAAGTACATAGCAGATAACATTGCTGTCAGCTTTTCTTGGTGTAAGTGAAAACTGTGATGACAAAGCATAGTCATTTTTTTCTGTTTAACTTTTAAAAGTAGTCTTTGTCTGAGAAAGTCATGCTAATAAATACATGGGATGTTTGTTGTGACTATGGATGTTTACCATCAAAGAGCTAAATAAAAGGGAGACTACAATAGTATAGTCAAAGCGGTACAGCCCCCCTAGTTATATTGGTACATCGCTATTCCTATACAGGAAGGGAAACAAGCTATACTTGTATACAGCACCTTTAAACTAACATAACTGTGTCCACATTATGGGTTTTACCAATATAAAAATTTTGGTAACAAATCACATCCACATCACATTCCACAGTATAATATAAAAATTGAAAAAGTAAAAATGGAAATGAAACATTTTGATCTGAAAAGATTTTTAAAAAAATCATTTCGTGGAGAATTTAAAAATGTTAGAGTTTCATGCCAAATCAAAAGAAAAACTAATTTTGTAGTCTCAGAATCCTCTCTGAAACATGTTTCCATTCTCAGCCCAACTCTAATTCTAACCATGGTTGCAACCGTGATCTTTGAGGAACCAGAATCGACTTTTTCATGGTAACAACTGTATTTGTAGAAGTATTTCTTTTAAGATTAGATCTGTACTTAAAAAGAAAAAGTTGTTGTACCACGATCCTGGAAAGTGACTGACATTACAATATGACATTGCCACCAAAATGTCCGTGGTAAGTGGATGTGCATTGGTGGTTGAGGGTGCTCAGCACGTAGGTTGCTATTGGGCCTCTAGTGTTGCTTCAGCTTGTCAAATGAGCTTATAACCTGACATTAACAGTTTCCCTTTTATGTCCTTTAATTGTGCATTCTAACATGATCAATATCTTTAATGCTATTGTTAAAAAAAGTCCTTATATAATAAATGCACCTTACAGCTCAGAATTAGTGTATTTTTGTATAGTTTTGAAATTAAAAAAGGAACAAAGATTGGTAGGATCTGAACATATGTTGCATTCTTTTTTTATAATGGAGTGAAATAAACCATAATGTATTCCATTAAACTAATTCTATAAGCATGCCAACATGGGAAGTGAAGAGGTAGCTTTCATTTTCTTGTCATTGTTGCTATAGTTATAGATATAACCACCACTTTAAATTACTGCTTTGCTTCTTTAAAATGTTCACATTTCATTAGATTTTATTAATATATCAGGATCAGGATCTGATATTTTAATTGGTGTTTAAAGGCAAAGTGAAAGCTTGTTTTGTATTTCAATAATTAAATCCATGTAAAATTAAATATATATTTTAAAACAGTATCAAGAACTCAAAGTTTATGATCTGTCTTAAAACTGGTATCATTTCATGGGGAATTAATTCAAGATTCTAAATATATATTTAAATCTACCACTAAGAAGTTCTAAAGGAAAAGTCTCCTTAAACTCATTCCAATTTCATCACAATTATGTTCCTTTTTTCTTAAAACACCTGAGCAAATTATTAAAAACAAAATTTTAAAACCTTCAAAAATACACAAGTATTAGAATGGTTAAAGCGTCATCAGTTGCCAGGGAGCCCCTATAGCAGTTTGAAGAACTGTGTGATCCTTGCTTTTTCTTTAAAATGCCTCTAAAGCTGTGTCAGTCCTCTGCTAGCCATCATTTCCAATTCACTTCCATTGAAGGAATTTCCCTCCAATTTCTGAGGCTCTGACATTTTGGGGATTTGTGTTTAAAATACCTTTGTGTATTGCGAATGAGGAGTTTCAAAGAAATCGTGCGAGTTGGTGATTTGTTGTTTTAACTAAAGTTCCAGCTTATTGAGTCAGGTGATTGCTTGGCATTCTAAGCTTTGATTTAGAGACGTTTCTAAGCCTCATGGCTGTGGAGAAAACGTTGGGAACATGAACCAGGTATACTTTAAAGGCTCAAAAACTAGAAGGCAAGTAAAACAAACCCCAAGTGTATTTATTTTTAAAACTCATGATTTTGGAGAGTGGCAATATTGCCAGTGCCAAGTAAGAGTATTCAAATGCTAATAATGGGACCAGCTTTGCTGTGTGTAGCACAGAGCTGCACTGAACCGTGGGAGCACCAGGAAGCAATCCGCTTCAGTGAGAAACAATGTCTCCTCATGTGCTCCCGTGCACAGGGAGAGTGTGCAGGTTGCTCCAGGCCTCTAAGGCGTTCAACAGTCTCTCACCTGCATGCCATACCAGTGTAGAGAGTGGGTATGTCCCAGTCTGCTGCCAATCCTTCCTCATCCTTTTGGAGATGGTTAGCATTCAGGAGGGTATTCAAAGGGACTGTAATTGTATTGCAAAAGGGCCCAACAGAAGGCTTTTTGTGCCCTGTTGCCCTACCAACCGCTACTCTACTTACAACATGGGCCCCTATTGCCATACTGCTTAATGAGAGCAAGGACCTTTGAAATACTTAACCAGAGAGACTGTTTCATGAACAGTCATGTTGCCTTGTCATTATGCTTTTTAGGGAGGAATGCATATAGGTAGTGTACCCATGAGTTTGCCAGTCACTTTTTTTTCTGTTTTCCTCATTTTTGGTTTAGAGGGGCTTATTTGCTGACCTAGTGTTAGGTATTTGTTATATCCAGTGGAAAGGAGTCTTCCTCCTCTATGGCCTTTATATACTACCGACACAGTCTGTCCTGCACATGCTCCCTCACAAGTTGCAGGGACAGGACTCGGGCCCAGGCTATAGCAAAGAATGACAGAGATTTTGGAGCA
The DNA here is from genome assembly GCA_037349315.1 of Chelydra serpentina. Classification (NCBI taxonomy): domain Eukaryota; kingdom Metazoa; phylum Chordata; order Testudines; family Chelydridae; genus Chelydra; species Chelydra serpentina. The sequence goes on from JBAIAC010000010.1 coordinate 57,459,161, forward strand.
ATTCTGGCTTATTGAGATGCCAATAGACAGCAATTATGAGGCTGCTGAAGCTTACAGCGGTCCTTCCAACTGCGTACATTATTTAGAGGGCCATTGTGACCCCCAACTGGGTCAGAATCTGAAGGAGGAAAAAGTTGGTTTAAAGCCACCTTTGCCACCTTTCCCAGGCTTGCGTCCACCCAGTGTCTGCCTGTCTGTGTCTGTCTGCATTTGAAAAGTGGCTCACAATAGCAAAATAGTGATTAAGCTGCTATAACTCCCTCAGTTATATTGTTTTGAAGTTCTGTTCATCATGAGTAGTTTGCTTATTACTGCCTGGCTTCTGACTTGCACTGTTATGTTTACTTGCGGCCTTTTACTTTTATATGGAAAAATGAACACAGCCCAACTAAAGGGGCTGAGACGGAATGACTTTTCTAGCAAATGCAGAGCCAGCAGAGTCCTCTCCTGCAGAGGGCTGATAAGTGCTTAAAATTTTTCCACTATGGTAGAAGTTGTGGCCTTTCTCCTTTAGCTTCGATAAGGGTTTTGATTTTACAAATGCTGCATCCGTATTTTTTGTGATTACATTGTCCTTGTGCAAATGCAGCTAGCTATTTGTTAGGCAGGTCATTGATCAGTCTTACAGAAGAAATGAACAAAAACAGCAAACATTCGTAATTCATACTGATCAGACATTTAAAAATGCTCTAGAGGTCTCTTGGTGGCGTGAGGTTATTCTACAGCATTTTTTTTTACGTTTGCTTGTCATGTCAGTCATTATCACATGCTTTTGTTGTTTTAATGCAGTAATGTTTTCTCTCTTTGTTTACAGATTTAGTGTTTCAGTTTGACCACATTTGTTTGTGGAAAATATTTTCTTCTTTCAGGCAATGTTGTAAGGGTAAAAGCAATATTCTATGTAAAAAAATAAAATGAAGTCGAGGCATGGATGTTGAACTGAATATAAACTGCTAAATATTAACAACACAAATCATTTCCTTTTAAAATTGTAACCTTATTATCTGCATTGCAGAGCAACAACTATATGTATTTGTTTATGGCTTTATAAATGATTGCAATAGCTAAGCTTCTAGTAGAAAAATGGTGGTTTATATTTTCTTTGCCACCTCCCACCATGTTTCAAAGACATAAAAGATATGTCCTTATCCTGCTAGCTTATATGCATGTGCAAACCCCACGGGTGAAATTTACCGCTGTGCAGATATCCGACATGAGGCCTATGATACACATAGATTCCATTTAAACCCTTCTTTAGAGAGAGTAAAAGTTTCACAGGCTTTATGTTAGTTCTCTATGCAGGAATGAATTTCACCCTTGAGTGAGAGAAATTTCATAGTCTAGGGCTCCTTCTGGATCCTTGATTGCTTTTCAAGTATTGCTCTCAGCATTAATGCAACAAGTGCTCGTATATAACAATTAAATTATTATTTTATTCAAACATGATATGGAGCTTGTCAGGAATGTATGTTATTTTCCACAAATGATTTTGAAGAAAATGATTTTTCTTTTTAAATTTTTATTTTCATTTTTTTTTCACACAGCTCAAAAATTGTTGACAAAAATGGAACTTTTCTCATCAAAAAGCAGTTTTGATGAAAAATGTTCAACCTGCTCTAGCAGTATATGACCCAGAGCCTGCTGCAGTGCATGGTCCCCTGATCTATCCCTACAGTTCTGAGCTCGTCCTTCCAAAATGGAGGATGACCTTTCTTCAGTGCAACCACATCCTATATTATTGCACGACAAGAGCTGCTTCACAGAATTTCCAACAACAGTCCATAATGTATGTGTGACGTTGCACTCCATATGTTTTAGGGAAATATGCTTATGAGTGTGAATATAATGTAACTGGAATATGCTTTATGCAAAAGGTCTCCTGTACGGTATCATAACAAAGGTTATAATCTATTGAATATATTCCTCCTATCTGTATGCATGTATCATTCTTGTATCTGGAGCTAGAAATATGAAGTATAACTCTGAGGTCCTATTGTAATTATGCAAAGTGTGGGCCATTAATGGTGGTTTAGAATCTTGATGGCTCCCATTGACTAGGGCAATTGGTTGTAAATGGTTTATCTACCTGCAAACCTTCCTGTATACGTGAGGGCCAACCCAGGAAGAATGGAGACTAGGGGGTCTTACAGTGACATGTGACCATATCACATGATACTGGAATCCATCTTAATCCTTGTACTTTTGCATTGATGAGGTGGGGGTGGGGACAAGCACAGACAAAAGATTCCCACCTTGTGCCAAAGCTATAAAAGGAGGTGGAGCAGGACAAAAGGGGCTGCCAGTCATGAGAAAACACCTGCTTAACACCTGAGATGTCTGCTGGATCTAACAAAGACTGTACCAGGGGAAAGGATTGGGCCCAGACTAGAAGGAGTCTAGTCTGTTAAAGAACTTATTGGACCATTTCTGAGGGTGAGATATTACCTGTAATCAGTTTCTTAATGTATTAGGCTTAGACTTGCGTGTTTTTGTTTTATTTTGCTTGGTGACTTACTTTGTTCTGTCTGTTATTACTTGAAACCACTTAAATCCGACATTTTATACTTAATAAAGTCCCTTTTGTTTATTAATAAATCCAGAGTGAGTGATTACTCCCTGGGGGAGCAAACAGCCATGCCTATCTCTCTATCAGTGTTAGAGAGGGTGGACAATTTATGAATTTACCCTATATAAGCTTTATACAGAGTAAAATGGATTTATTTGGTGTTTGGATCCCATTGGGAACTGGTTTCAGTGTAGTAGCCGTGTTAGTCTGTGTCAGCAAAAAGAAAATAAGAAAGAAATACTTGTGGCACCTTAGAGACTAACACATTTATTTCAGCATAAGCTTTCGTGGACTACAGTCCGCTTCGTCGGATGCATAGAATGGAACACACAGTGAGAGGATATTTATACAGTCAGAGAAACATGAAAAGATGGCTGTAAAAGGCTAATTAATTGAAAGGAACTGTTATCAGTAGGAAAGAAACTTTTGAAGTGATAAGCAACATGGCCCATAACAGACAGTTGACACAAAGGTGTTAAGGGTATTTAACGGGGGGAAATAAATTCAATTAACGTAATGACCGAGCCATTCACAGTCAATATTCAGACCTAAGGTAATGGTATCTAGTTTGCATATTAATTCTAGTTAAGCAACTTCACGTTGGAGTCTGTTTTTGAAGTTTTTCTGTTGCAAAACTGCTACCTTTAAATCTGTCATTGCGTGATTAGGGAGGTTGAAGTGTTCGCCTACTGGCTTTTGAATGTGATGATTCCTGATGTCAGATTTGTGTCCATTTATTCTTTTGCATAGAGACTGTCCAGTTTGGCCAATGTACGTGGCAGAGGGGCATTGCTGTCACATGATGGCATATATCACATTGGTAGATGTGCAGGTGAATGATCCCCTGATGGTGTGGCTGATGTGATTAGGTCTTATGATGGTGTCACTTGAATAGATATGTGGACAGAGTTGGCATTGGGCTTTGTTGCAAGGATAGGTTCCTGGGATAGTGTTTTTGTTGTATGGTGTGTGGTTGCTGGTGAGTATTTGCTTCAGGCTGGGGGGCTGTCTGTAAGTGAGGACTGGTCTGTCTCCCAAGATCTGTGAGAGTGAGGGATCATCTTTCAGGATAGGTTGTAGATCTTTGATGATGCGCTGGAGAGGTACTCTTCTGGCTCTGTCAATCTGTTTTTTCACTTCAGCAGGTGGGTATTGTAGTTTTAAGAATGCTTGATAGAGATCCTATAGGTATTTGTCTCTGTCAGAGGGATTGGAGCAAATGCGGTTGTATCTTAGAGCTTGGCTGTAGACAATGGATCGTGTGGTGTGTTCAGGATGGAAGCTGGAGGCATGTAAGTAAGTATAGTGGTCAGAAGGTTTCCGGTATAGGGTGGTGTTTATGTGACCATCGCTTATTAGCACAGTAGTGTCTAGGAAATGGACCGCTTGTGTGGACTGGTCTAGGCTAAGGTTGATGGTGGGGTGTCTGAGTGCTAGAGGCAGGTAACCTGCTGAGCTGTTTTCAGTTTAGTCTGCAGCTTTGGAGGCATGGACCAGACCCTGGGTCTGTGTTGCAGCAGGCTAGCGTGTCTGGCTCAACAAGACAGGGTTCTGGAAGTCCCAAGCTGGCAGGGAAAATGGGCTCCGAGGTAATTTCAGCACAACAGGTGACAGTCCCAAGGGGGTCTCTGTGACCAAACCCATCACAGTATGTTTGTTTGTTTTTCCATCTGGGCTTGTCAAAGAGAATGTGATTTTCTCTGAGATCCAGATGACTTCATACTCATCTATGCCTTCATCACCTTCATCTTGGATTACTGAAATGTGTTCTATTCAGAGGTAAACCTGATGTCTACTTGAAATCTTCAGCTAATGCAGAATGGCGCATTCACTCACGGAGCAAAGCTTCCTGCATGGGACATATTACATTTGTGCTCTGTAGTCTGCACTGAATTCCAATGTTAAGGTAATCACAAGCTAAAACAGACAAATTGCTTCTTTCCAGATGTTCTTTCCCAACAGCTGAGATGAGTTAAGGTGAGTAATGCAGCCATCCAAACTCATGCTGATAAAACATTTATAGTGGTACCATAGCAAACCATCATGCATTTTTTAATATTGCCTGGGGAGGAAGATTAATTTTACAATTAGGGTGTGAATGTGTATTTTTATATTGTGCATGTAAATGTAATATATTTTCTCCAGATTTATTAACAAGTTTGCCCCTTTTTGACCTAAGCATCAAAGTTCAGGACCTTGGGAATGTTCCAGTTTGGAGTAGAAACTGATGATGGAGTCTGGTATGTTCTATGATGCAATCTTGTTTATTTTGAAGGAATGTACAAAGACCTGTTTCCCAGACACAGCAGGAAGTAAAATCAGGGGATAGCTTCTTTGCTTACAGCCCCAAATCTCTTTAGTTAGCACCAAACCCAAGAGTTCTCTTTCTAGCTTCTCACATGTTCATGCTTACAAGTTGTGGCTTAGCTTTTCCCCTCTACCTCTGAGTTTCTGCCAGTTTCTTGTCTGTTCTCCCAGATAGACTTTTTTCCACACCCACAAACACAGCCCACTTGATCAGAATAGTACATGGGGACACCTCCATCCACATGGTACTAGTTTCTGGGTAGTTTATTTTTAATTACTCCCTCTCCCTATTTTTATTTAATTAAATTTTCACACTTGCAGGAAATTATGGAGGGGTCAGACAACAGGAAGGGGTCAGAAAATAATTATTTAATGACAGTAGCCATTAAGATTCAAAAAGTAAAAACTTTATAACTGTTAAACTATAAATTGTCAAGATTACATCAAAATATACAAAGTAAATGTCTTTAAATCAAATTAATAAGTTCTCAAACAGCATTTTTCTTTGCCTATCTGCAATTTTTTATTATTATAGATTAAAATATTTTTCATCGATTTGTGTGTATTGTGAAATTAATATTTACCAAAATTTACCAAAGTCGAATCCTTCCAAGCCTACCTGTATTATTCAACTCAATGTACTCCATACTATAGTAATCATCAAGGGTTAATGGGGCTACTCAGAATATTATGGGTTGGAGCCATGCTCCTAGGGTTACCAGATGTCCCAATTTTATAGGGACAGTCCCGATATTTGGGGTTTTTTCTTATATAGATGCCTATTACCCCTCACCCCGATTTTTCACACTTGCTGTCTGGTCACCCTATATGCTCCACTCCCCACCCCTTACTTCCTGTTTGTTTATTGGAAGTTTTCTCCCTGCCTCAAATGTGTTGTGATCCAATTAAATAAAGCAGCAATTTCTCAGTCTGCAGTCACATGCATAGACTTATTTTTGTTGCACTGAGCACTACCTTTACAAAAGTGATGAGGAGGAAAACATAAGAATGACAACTTATGGGAAAACTGAGGAGTTTAATATAGAAAATGAGGATTGGCAGCAATAAAAACTGGACCACTATTTTTTTTTCAAATGAGATCATAGATAAAAGCAAACAAAAAGGAGTTTTCCTCATCTTTTCAAAACATACTGCTTCCATTTGCATGTGTCATGGGAAGCAAAATGTCTTGCGTGAGCTTGTCATCTTTGAGCATTTTCTATTTTAATCATATAAGAGTAATTAAAGTTTACTTTATATAAGTTTCTAAGCTGGAAATAGACCACACAATGCTTATAGCTCTAGAATTTATCACTCTAACCTGCTGTGTAAGGGAATCACTTTGGTATAGTGAAGACAATAGAATAGACTCTCTCTTGCAATTACCATAATTTCCCCCAGTTTCTGATTATTTGCAAAACAATAAACATTGGGGCAGAAGTTAATTGTTCTTGTTCAAACATTTGACACATTCTTCATTACTTTTAGTGCACGTGAGTCTTTCACCAAGCCACAGTAATAATTAAGACTGATGAAATCATTAGGCTTGCTGTAAACATTCAACTTATCCAAATAGAGTTTGGCAACATTTTAAAGGTCTTCTGTCAGGTTCATTCAGTGTTTGATTATTTGTTGTTGATACTGAATTCCAGTATGATTGTTGTCATTTGTCATTGCACTCTATTGCAGGTACATCAACTGATTTTATTTATATGGTTTGTGGTTCCAAGAAAGGCTCCATCTATTCCAAATGAACAATAGAGATACTAATATACCCTAAAAGTTTTAAATTGCCTGGTGGAAGCAAACAGGCACTGTTTTTTTCATGAGTCATGAAGCATGCCGATGAATCATGTCAGTGCTGCACACAAAATGCACGACAGAAAAAAATATTGGCTTTTCTTGGTAGTTTTGACTGTAGAAGGAACAAACCAAGTTAAGCTTTTCAGGACTAGAATTCCTATATTTCAGGTATTGATGGTTTTTAAATATTGAACAACTTGGAAGCCAAGACCAGTTGTCATGGTTAAAAGATGCATAAACATAGACTATAGCAAGGTGTCTTCACTTGGTTTGCTTTAGTTCTATGAATAAACTGGAGGGATTTCATCCTGCAGAATCTTATTATATTTTATATTTAACACCCTGTCTGAGCTGGTGCCTAACGTGTGATATCTTCTTTGATTAGTTCATTAGAACTGCAGTCCTGACAAAGTAATACTATAAGAATATAATTGTACAGACAATTTATAAAACCACCTATTTCCGCCCTTGTCCTTGATCTTTGAAGTATTCTGTATGACTAGGGCCCCTACCAATGTCATGGCCATGAAAAACACATCACGGACCATGAAATAAGCCTTCCTTGTGCAATCCAATCTCCCTCTGCTGCTATGAGCACTGCAGCCAGGGGCTCCTAGCTCTGGCTTGGCTGGGTAGGCAAGGATTTGTCCATCCTATGCACAGCCACTCTCAGGTGAGTGCGGTGAGGAGTTAAGACCCATCTCCTGGTCTCCGGGTGCCTTCCCCTGCTGCAGGACGCTCTTGTGGAGTTTGTGGAGGAGGCTTGTGGAGGTGGGTCCGATCTCCCCCTGCTACTAGGAGTGCCCCAGCCAGGGGGCTCCTAGCTCTGGCTGGGCTGGGCAGGGCTGGGGAGGGACAGGACTTGTCCATTCCCTGCACAGCCATTTTTGGTGGGTGCTCAGACCTACCTCCACTTCTGGGAATCTCCTGGGGCTGCAGGAAGCTCCACGGTTGCTGCCTTTGGAGTCCAGGTCTGAAGGCAGCACAGAAGTGAGGGTGGCAATCCCATGACCCCCTAAAGCAGGTTTGCTCCCCCCCCGCCACAATCACCTTTTGAGTCAGGACCCACATGGTTACAACACCATAAAATTTCAGATTTAAACATTTAAACAGATTTAAATCTGAAATTTACCAATTTTCAAATCCTATGGCCCCGAAATTGACCATAATGAACCTTGAATTTGGTAGGACTCTTTTGCTGAAGTGGAACACTACAAGTGTCTCCCCACCCCCGTTACCATCACTGTCTGATCATGATCATTGTATACTGCGTGATCCTGCCTGGACTATATGAATGACGATGGACCTCAGCAATACTTGTGATTTCCACAACAAAATTTTCAAACAAGATTTGGGGAAAAACTTTTGATTTCTTTAGGTTTTATTCATTTCCTTTCTAGTAGGAATAGGTACAGTAGGTGTTCTTAATGTACAGTGCATGATCTAAATAAAGCCTGGCACATCTAACATTCAGGGCCGGCTCCAGGCACCAGCCTACCAAGCATGTGCTTGGGGCGGCACCTTATGGGGGGGGCGGCGCTCAGGGTTTTTTTTTGTTTTTTTTTAAACGTTGCGGCTGGCCAGGAGAGCGGGGCCTGGGCCGGGCTGGCCGCTCCCCCCGCAGAGCTCTGGGAGAGCGGGGCCCGGGCCAGGTTGGCAGCCCTCCCCAGGGAGCTCCAGCCACGGCCGGGAGAGCGGGGCCCGGGCCGGGCTGGCCGCCCTCCCCTGGCGCTCACGCAGGGAGAGGCGCTGGCGGCGGGGAGGGAATTGTTGTGGCGCAACACTGGGGGAGAGGGGATTCTGTAGGGGGGGGGGTGTTTGTTTCGGTGGGGCGGCACTTGGGGTGTTTTGTTTTGTTTTTGCTTGGGGCGGCCAAATAGTTAGAGCCGGCCCTGCTAACATTTGACACAAGCTATACTTTTTTACTTCAATGACCATGGACCAGATTCGCCTCTCAGATATACCATTATCACTTCATTAATGTAGTTCCTGAGTTACTGATCACCTAGGTCCAGTAAGTTATCATTCAAGACATGGTTTAACAGTTTGCCATTATCAGACCCTGTGTCTTTGACTCACTTCATTTCCAGTCACTTGGGTGGTGAGATAAAGATTTCCTTTCTGCAACTTCTTCTGTGTTCCATTACTGTTCTTCTCATCTTTAAATTGAAAATGGCTCATGATGGAATGCCCTTTCCTACAGATACAGTTTGTTCGTTTACAGAGAAGAAGAAACTCATATGAAGTCGCTTAGGTTGGATATTAGAAAACAATTAAGCTGGCTTCTGGGTCAATTTCTATACTCTTGGTGATACATGGCTGTCCTTGTAATTCCTTCCAGCTAATGCTTTTGTACTTAAATGTCTGGGCTCCTGCGTACATTTTCATCAGATTTCTAAAATTATATGAGGGTGGTAAAACTTACATATCTCATACTCATTTACTTACTCACAGAGGTATTGTGAAGCTTAATACTTGTAAAACAGTTAATAATCTTGTTGAAAGATTACCGTGGTCACTTAAAATCTTGCCACTTGCCTCAGATAAATATATAATATTATATCAATATTTAAGGTATTTCCTACAGGAAAACATTGAGAATACTGCAGGTAATGTGGTAACCCCTGTTTATGATAAAATTGGCAAACTGTTAAGAGTATTGTTAACAATAGATCTAGCTGTGGGCCAGCTGTCAGAGGAGTTTGCAGATGTGCACTTCAGAAACACATACTCAGTATACTCTTAGAGGCAGCCTGGGGTCTGACTTTAGGCTTTTGTTACTTCAACGTGTCCTAATGCATCCACATAAGGGAGTGAGAAACAGCACTTGTTAGCACCACATGCAGACTGTCTGGAGCACAGGGGCAGCACAACCTGTGCTTCTCCTGAGCAGGTGGTTATGGAGTGGGAGGCTGGAAGAGCCCTGGCTTCATGGTCCTCTGCCCTGCCTCACCACCCTCAGGCACCAGTAAACAGAGCTGGCACAAGAGAAGTACTGCAACCTTTCATTGCTGCCAGTTAATTTACTCACCCCAGGTGGAAGCAGGAGCAATGAAGGAATTGCAACTCTAAATCATAATTCCCTCCCAGGGCTCCTCCTGTGTTAGTGTGGCTACATATTGCCCCTCTCCCAGGGCACAAGCAAAGTCGCAGTCTAGCCATGTGTGACATTAGCATGCCACTTAATCCCTCTTCCTCAGTTTCCCCATCTGGCCAATAATACTTGTCCACTTTTGTAAAGTGCTTTGGGATCCTTGGATGGAAGCTGCTATTGAAGCTGAAGGAGCTCGGTAAGGAAGTTGGGGCCAGCTTTTAAAAGGGATTTAGATGTTGCTTGGCTGAGCAGAGAAATGTTGAATCCCTAGATGCCCCACCACCTAGTGTAATGTTCAGCCCTGAGTTAGGTAGTTCTGTGCCTCCTAGGCTCCCTGTAATGTGCACAGGGATAATTAAATGACTGAGAAAGGGTTTTTCAGAAACCAGGCCAGCTGAGAGGGGAGCCACTAAGCTAACCAGGAATGAAATGCCATGGGGGAGGGGCGCAGGGAGAAGAGAGGGGCTTAGGTGCCTAAGTGGCTGACTTGATTCAGTGGGCTGATGGGCCAGAGATAGGCACCTCCCTTCTCTCATGATCCTCAGCTGCAAACCATCCTATGGAATTAGCCACGTAAACCAGGATAACCTCTTTGAGAGTCCATGCCCATGGAACCAAAACCATCATCTGTGACATCGTGCTCGGGACACCCAGAACTGTGAGCCACTGTGTTACCCCTCTACCTCAGCAAGAAGGAGCTTTGCTGTGTGTCAGCTTCCTGTTATACCAGTCTGTCTGCCTGGCCAGCAAACTCCTCAAGACTCTGCCAGTCTAAACTTTGCCTTGCAAATAATAATCAGTGATCCCCAGTTCCTGAGTGCCCAGAGACATTTCCCTGCAGTGTCCAGTCCCTCTTACTGGACGCTCACAGAAATTATTAAATTCTCTGCCCACAGAGGCAGAGCACACACCAGCCTGTTAGCTTAGCTGAAGACTCACACTTCACTTTAATGCACAGCACTGAGCTAGTTTTGTAATAAAACAAGAACAAGTTTATGAACAAAGAACAGAGATTTAAGTGTTGCTAAGCAAGAGAAAAAGAGACAGGTCTGGTTACAAACACGCTTTCTAATGACTAACACTTAAGCTTAGCAAGTTACAATCTTTGCCTAAGCAGTTTTCTTACTTACATCAAGTTATCAGTATCCCTAGCCCTCCAGACTGGGAGATCTAACTTTTACAGGCTTGGAGGGTGCTATACCCTATGTCCCCCCAGTAATAGATAACTAACAAGTCTTTTTGGTCCCCTTATTATACTACTCAAAATCCATTTTCTCTGCCTCAAGAGTCAGGAAGACTTCCTGGGGTGCGGATTCCGTTCCCCAGTGTGACTATTAAACAGTCTTCTCCCCCTCTTGTTTTGGCTTTGTTCACTTATATGTATGTGTACTTTCATTGTTCTCCATCTGTAACCAAGCTAGTCCAACAGGTAAACATTCATTCCTCTGTCTGGGAAAGGGTGGTTTTATGCTCTGCCTCCCATTATCTAGTCTGGAAGTCATATAACTTTATGTAACTATGTCATCTCTAGGTTTGCCTACAGGATTTTAGCATTGCATGTGTCCCAGAGGATGTCGTCCCTAGGCTCCAGCAAATGAATATGACAGCTTATATTTTTCTTGATTCTGCACCAGTGTAATTCTTGGCCTTACATCTCTCCATAGGTGCACAGTGAAATCCCTTGTTGATTTTAAGGTGCTTTTACTTAATTACAAAACCTTCACTGAGAATGTGTTCTTATTTTCCTCTCTGACCTTCCCTTGCCCCATCCATTCACACAGATCTGCTATTGCTGATTATCTGTCATGTTCTCATTACTGATTTAAGACCATCTTCAATAGCGTACTAATTATACTTAAAGAATTATTAATACACTATACTAAAATAATATGAAATGATTTCACACCTGTGGTAATAATTATGTTTGCTGATTATGGATTCCATTCCTAGATGAAACTGAATAAGCCAGAGCCCTTCAAAGTTGAATAAATACAGCAATGGTGTTGTTTTATTTATTTAAAACACCCTCAGAACTTTTATAAAGGGCACTCTATAATTTTATTTCCTACTACATTATATTGAAAAGCCAAATAGAAGACCAGCTATTTTCAGAGGACAGGATAGAATAACAATCCCCTATTACACCTAGCAACTGAAACATGCCACTTTAAAGTTTAATAGGGAGGAGGTTCCTGGCAAAATTGCTGCATTTAGAACTGATTTTTTTCCTTCCATCCAGTGCAATTTTAATCTGAATTTAGAAGCCTCTGGAAACAAAAGTCCTCTCTTCTAAATTTGATATTGTTGAAATATAATATAATTAACTGCTCTTTGACTTTTGACTTAATTTGCTTTCATGGGATAAGGGGAAAGGTCCTCTCATGGATCGGTAACTGGTAAAAGGTAGGAAACAAAGGGTAGGAATAAATGGTCAGTTTTCAGAATGGAGAGAGATAAGTAGTGGTGTCCCGCAGGGGTCTGTACTGTACTTGAAATCATCATTCCATAGTTCAGTGTAAACCAAACCACAGAAAAGGAAAAGAGAAGTTCCTCTTTCATAAATATAAGAATTTATGGTAGTAGTGTCTCAATCTGAAATTGTGAAGCCTAGGAAGAGGATTCTATTTGATCTGTTGGGAATACAGCAGACAAAATAATAAGATTTTTCTTTGTCCTGTGGTCAAATAAAAATAACCAGGAAAAAAATGTATTCTTTTGAACCAAAACTGAAATTTTTCATTTTTTGGACAAAATGCAAAACTGAAATCTTCATTCAAGTCAAAATTAAACATTTTGAATGTTGAGTCAAATGACTTTTTCAATAACCTTTTTAAACAGCTAATTTTGATTTTTTTCAAAACAAACTTTTTGACATTTTCAAAATTTTTGTTTTCAGTATTTTTTGGCTGAAACTATTTCTGAATTGAACCCAAATTTATCAATAATTCTGTGCCCCAAAAAATGCATGCTTTAATGAACTTAGAATTCACTGAAAATATTTTTCCCAGCGAAAGGTGTTCCATCTACCTGTCTATCCAGGTACTTTGTTGGCTCTCATCATCACTATTAACAACTGAGGCCCAGAAAGAATTAGGGTAAAATTTTCAAAAGCATGTAAGTTAAATTTTCAAAAGTGATTTAGGACTTTAGGAACCCAAGTATCACTAAAAGTCATTGGGACCTAGCCTATTATGTACCTTTTGAAAATTTTACCCTAAGGGTATGTTTACACAGCAATTAAACATCCACGTTTGGCCTGTGTCAGCTGACTAGGGCTCATGGGCTTCAGGTTGTGGGGCTGTTTTATTGCTGCGTAGAAGTTTGTTCTTGGGTAGGAGCGCAAGTTCTGACACTCCGTGACGGGGGAGAATCCAAGAGAATCCAAGGCTTCAGCATAAGGACGAACGTCTACACTGCAATTAAACAATCCCACATCCTGAGCCCTGTGAGCTCCAGTCAGCTAACACGGGCCATCCACGGGTGTTTAATTGCTGGGTAGACATACCCCCAGTGACACGGCAGTGGTCACACAAGAAGTTTGTGGAAGAGCAGAGAGAACCCAGATTTCCTGTGTCTAGAGTTTGGAACTTAAATCCTTTAATATGCATAATATTAATAATAAAACTCATAATTTGTTAGTGTTGTCATCGCATCTGCATGTCACCAGTAGGTTTTAGAACATATTCTTAAATTGGATCCTACCATCCTTCCCTTCCATATTTGCACAGGAAGCTACACATTGTTCATTCTGTTCTTTTCCTACCTTCCATGCTTTCTTTTCAGTGAACTTCAGGAAATGTTTTGTACAGTTTCACAATTCTTTTGCTGCCAATCTCTTTACCTTGTATAGTTATATTCCTATCAGACAATCGTGACCTATGGCATCTATTTTCATTTCTAAGTAGCCGTTATTTTTGTCCTCTTTGTCCTTCTGTTTTTTTCAGTAAAAACTAATCCTCACTGGTTTTGTCAACAGCCAGAAACTGCTGATTATCTTTACCACATTAATCTCACTCATATTACTGATTACATTGTTCCTTTTCCAAGTGCTTTTGTCCTGCATTTCTCTCTGAAAACATACAAGTGATCCTACAGCATCTACCTCCAGTCAAAAGCTTAAGTGGCAATGAAGGATCTCTTGTATTTTAAGTTCATTATATTTTTCCTGCCACCTTTATCTGAGAGGCATTTGGGCAAACGTCTTTATACTCAGGGTTAATTGCTGCTGAAAAAAAGCAATCTCAGGAAAACCTTTACAGCTATTGATAACAATTTTCACCCATTAGCTCATATAATCTCTTCCCTCTATCCCAGGGAAGTGTAGTGACCAATCAACATTTGTATTATTCAAACTGACTTCATTAAAGGAATGATTTTTTTTTACTAATACCCTTTAAACCTAAAACCAGTTCTACCTGCTCCTGTTGCATCTGTCTTGTTATTATGCAAATATATGGCTGTAAATCTATCTTCAACAGCTACACTTGCCAGTCATACCAAGCCCTATCATGTCCTTGATATCCCTGAACTATGACTACAATGCCCCACATGTGACTTAGTGAGTTGGACCTTACATGGCAAATCCATATAGATAATTAGTCTGCTAACTGAACCTATGACTATTATGCCCTTGTTAAGCTGCAACTATATTTGATAGTGAACACTTACACATCAGTATGCAAATTGACCTGTTTATTCAAGTGTCACTATTCCCACCATGATCTTTTGAAACTAAATACTCAGAGTGGACTGATATTTGACTTTAGGTATAAATTGGATTACGGGGTTTTGTATAAGCTACACCACTCTCCACAGTAGCCCTAAGAGAGAATTTGGCTCAGAGCCCAGATCACACTCATTCCTTCATGCCTGAACCTAATCTCCAGGTAATTCATGCAGATTTTTTTACTCCCTCTTAAACTTGTGTGGCCATGTAGTCTGAGAAGAGGTTGGCCCATAGTTAGGTAGAACATGAGAACTGAAACACGTGACATTAGCTTCACAGATCTCACAAACATTTTGTACATTGTCATGAGATATCTTTCCTTTCCATTTCAAAATGCACAGAAGGGAACACCTAACCTTAGAAGCTCAAAAGATTCCTTTTTCCACACCATCCCCACGGTGAGGCAAGGCTGAGGTAATGTGCATTAGGCAGGGGGTAAAAAGTGGAGGAAGATCTTTGCATATTGGATCATCTACACAAGCTCCCTGCCTCTGAACCCCTCCTAATCCCATCATTAGCAATAGGAGCTTGGCTAGCAAAACCAAACTGATACCATTAAGCTGCCCCACCACCTGCTACCACATGAGCCCACCAGTGGCACATAGGGTGAATTAATGCTACTCAGCGCAGCAGTAATTTGAACAGTTTGCCAGCAGATCCTATAGTGATCCTATTAATGATTTCTAATGGGACTATAACTTGTAGAACAGAATGTTCCATGGATCCTTTCCTTTTCTCCTCATCTTTTTCCCTACTATGTCCAGTTTATTGCAGAAATGGAGCAGTGATCCTTCATGTGGTTACTTGGCGGAGAAATAACAACCAGTTTCCTCTGCCTAGCCTACCACTCATATTTTGCATAATGTTTCCATGCTTTTGTTCACTGTGCACATAATGCAGCAGAGCGGAACATAGAGGCTCATATTGCCATTAAATAATAAACAGTCTTCTGCCAGTGAGTCAATGTTAGCTTCCTATCAATACAATTTTGGAATTCTTTGCTCACTGTATCATTTGATTTCCACTACAGACTATGTCCTAATTGCTATTAGTTACCATAGCACAGCCATCAATATGAAATTCTTCAACATTCTAAAGATTTCATGAAAATATTTAGATGAACACTTCTCAGTGGGTATGAAGACTAGCCCATTTTGTTATGGAAATGTTTTAAGAGGCATTGTGAGTGGGATTAAAATGCATTTGAATAAAATCAAATAGAAAGATCCCATTAAAACATCATCCCCATTATTACTGTTTGCATTTCTTTCTCAAACAGAAATAAGAAGAAATGAAAGAGAGAGAGAAAAAATATTTGCTTTGAAGGAGAATTTACCAGAAGGAGAACAGTAAAGTTTCTGTCTTCTTCAAGAGATCCATTTCATAAGACACTTTCTATGATGAATGAAGCTAAAGGAAATATAACTGTCTAGTACAGCTTTTACACTCGTTTCTATAATAGCATTTAGCTTCTGATTGACTCAGTTGGTGGAGTTGATGTTAAATGGAATGTAATAAAGAAATAATAATTTCTCAACATTTCAGATGCTGTCAAGTAATTCCTGCTCAAAAACTATAATACGTAGACAACTGTAATTTTTAATTGAAATTGTTGATATGGCTCTTCACCAGAATATTGAAATTGTGCAATTTACATAATAATAATCTAATTTGCATATTTATTAGTTTCATTTAATGTGTTGCAAACAAAGTGTCTAATCTGGTTTTAGTGTGATCGCTAACCTTCCACCTCTATTGTTTTTATGTGAATATAATGCACATACCTACCTTTGTATGAATTTTTTATAATATGAATTATTTGCATATGAATCCCAGGAAAAAGCATTTACAATGTTTTATTTTTTTAAGGTAACTACTATTGAATGTTTGTTTGTGAAAAAAGGAAATCTCTTAAACCATCATGTTAAGTTAGTTCTCTCAGCAAAGTTATTTGTTAGAATTAGACCTGGCAGAATTATGTGCGATGAACAATTTATTTACAGAATTTAGCTTTTTTGTTTACAAATTTCCATGTACAGATTTAGATTTTTACAAATTTGTTCATACTTCAAAATTATCTCGTTACTGTTTTATGCAAACCTCCTTTCAGCATATGAATTGCTCTCAAAATGTTTGCCATAAAAATACTGATTCATATCATATGACGGGCCAGGAAATAAGGCCTAATCTGCAGGAAGTGGGCACTTTTTGTGAAAAAAGTTGTTTAGTTAGAAGCTCAATTTTCTGTCAAAAACAGTTGTGAAGGAGAATTTTTGACCAGCAGTACCCACAAATACATAGGTTTAGAGAGCATAATCTTTGGCTCCTTTCATGGGAAGGATAGTCCTGCAGTTAAGGTTTTGGACTTAGGAGACCTCTGTTCCATTCCCCTCCTGTACCACAGACTTGTTGTGTGACCTTGGGCAAGTCACTTAGGATATGTCTACACTGGAGCTGAAAGTATAATTGCCAGCTCAGCTAGAGGTATGAGCACTAGCTTTTTAGAGTGCAAGCTTGATCAAATAGTAATGTAGACATGCAGCAAAGGCAGCGGGATGGGCTAGCCACCCAAGTATATACCTAAGGTCTCAGACAGAACTGTACTAGGGGAAGCTAGTGCACTAAAAATAGCAGGGTAGCAGTGGCAGAATGGGAGCTAGCTGCCCCCAACTACAATTATATCTGAGACCCTAGGTACATACTTGGCTTAATCGAAGCTAGTGCACGTATGTCCACGCAAACTGGAAATTACACTTCCAGTGTAGATGTACCTTTCATCTCTCTGTGCGTCACTTCCCCATCTGTAAAATGGTCCTTACCTCACAGGATTGTTGTGAGGATAAATATGTTAATGATGTGATGTGATCAAATACAACAGTAACCATGTAAGTATGTTAATAGGGGGTAAAGCCCAGTGTTCTCATCCCATCTACCAGAGGAAGAATACTAAGATAAGAGTGAGTTGAAACATGCAGATTGTTTGCTCCCGTATGCAGAAATAAACCTCATGGTGGAGAGGGAGAGAGTGAGGTAGCCTTGGAAACATAATGAAAGGGAGATCTTCATAATTTGGACCTGATTATCATTTTGTGAAAACCAGCTATTAGTGAAGGGGAGTCTAATAATAATATAAAACCTATTTCTAAACTCTTAACAAGGTGTAAAGTAATCTATTTGGGTACTTGTAAATATATTCTGAGCATTTCTCTGGAAAAAAGTTTTTGAAAAGAAAAATCTTCCTACATAAATTCATCATGAGTTAAATAACTAAATTAATGTCATGACAAGGACTTCAGATGTCAGGATTTTCTGCAAAGGAAATTATTTTAGCTTCTTCCCAGAAATCAAAGGTTATGATGGAAGACAGTGCAACCTTTGATGATTAAAAGAGGATTAAGAACCCAAGTGCAAATTTTCTCATGAAATGACAGGGCTATTTTTTCTTTAGGAAAGCATTTTTGACAAAGTTACACATCTGAGGTTAATGACGTCTAAATTGTGGGACTTTTGGAATAAATGAAAAGTTGGCTCAGGAAATTATATATAAGGAAAGGAAACAAGGAATAAAATAATTACAACACATGCTACTATGTTGGTAGGAGTAATAAATAGTAATGAACATTACAGAAAAATTGAGCCCTTTTAAAATTGTTCACCACATAGTGCTTGACTCAAAGCCCATTGAAGCAAATGAAAAGATTCCTATTGATTTCAAAGGGCTTTAGATCAGACCCTACAAGTCAAGGTATAAAAATGTTGTTTGCAGAGAAAATACAGGATTAGGATGATGATGTTGATGAGTAATTCATGGGCTAGCTTTACTGGAGATACTTTACGGAAGGGCTGAGATCTTAAAGGGTACCAGGTGTAACCTTTGTAAGTGCTGATTGGGTGGGACAATTGTATGAGAGATACCTGTTCACATAAACAATGAATACATACCTACAGAGTGATTAGGTAGAAGAGGCAGATTTGTATGGTACTTGCAGTAAAAAGAAATCTCTCCTTGATCATGCTGGGGACTAGTATAGAAACATTTCCTAGATATTTGGGACATTTTCTCCACTGAATCAAAAAAAAAAAAAGATGTTGCTGTTGTTTGTGGTTTGCAGGAGCGTTGTCATTGAGTCCTCCTGGATTCAGTAGTATGAATATTACATTCACTGGTTTTGTGGCATGTGCCTTTCTATAGGGTGTTTGTCTAGGTATGGGTGTGACTTTGAAAGGGTGTTTGTGTCTGTCGCTGAATGAGGGGAAGGTCTTTGAAAGGTAAGTCTCCATGTGGGTGTAAATGCTGTTGTAATGCTTGCACTTATGTTTGTGTTTTAATACGGCAGGCAAAAGAACTAATGTTGAAGTAGATGTTTGAAGTCAGATGCTAAAGTCAGATACTACTGACAGTTTTTTCATCTATCCCCTTGTGGACCTACATCTGCTCAGGAAAGGGTCCCATTGACTCCAATGATGAATTAGTTGGAGAGTATCCACAGCATCTGGATTATAAACATTCTTCTTCACTTTCTCCCCTGGCCCTTTCCTGTTGGTGGGTGTCTGTTGTTGGACTGACATTGTACAGTTGTCTGCAGTTCACACAATAACAGGAGCTGCAAGATCCACTCTAATAGCAATTTTTGAACAAGTTTCTGATGTGCAACTTCTTGAGAATGGTAGAAAAGAACAGCTAATTGGTATGGAAATCATCTTTGTTCCCTACCTGAATGTCGTCACTATTTAAGTCTGTTCAGAAATTGGAACACCAAATCAAGGCTAAAACAATCATCTTGTTTTCAAAGATGTGAACTTATTCACTTTAGTGATTGTCTCTTCCCTTTTGGAACCTTGCTCAAAGGACCACACAGACCTGGCCATACAAATGAAAATTGCAGAAAATACGAACCAACAGTATCAGTTACAAGACATGTGTGCACTGAGGTTTCATCAGATAAATCCTTCAAGAATGGTGGTATCTTCATCCGGTGACCTAATGGAGAGAGTACAAGAAAGAACATTAGTTTGGGATATGTCAGCCTGAATTATACAGCTGAAATGAAAGCTATTATCATTGCATAGCAAGAAATAGATCAAAAATAGAGGCGGATGTTGTGATGTCTGTTTGACTCGAAGGCAGCTATCCTTGGTTCTTTGAAACAGATACATGTCTATTCCATAAGGGCATTCAATACCTAAGACATCTGAAGTTAAGTCCCACAATCAAATAATTTGTTAAAATACCTTCTAAGTCTGTGAACAGATTAACTGCATCCAAAACAAGTGTTGAGTAGCTATGACTCTCTAGATGGGAACACCAGCTACAGATTCCAGTGGTCACATCTGCACAAATATGATGCACATTTGTAGGCACAACTGAACTCAAAATGGCCATGTGTGCCAAAGGCAGAAATTGATGCTAAATTGCTGAATGGTCATCTGGAGGAAGTGTGTAAAAAATGAAGCTAAAAGAGTAGAGAGTCTTGTGCCTATATTAAATGGAATTCATTGTGGAAATCTCAGACATTAAAAAGATCCCATTGAGCGTACACTACAGAATCAGAAGGGTCAAAGAACAGAGAATACTAAAAATTACAAGTGACAAATGGCATTGAGTGTAGGGAGCCACAAGAACACAGACCATAGTGCCTAGCACAATGAATCCAAAGCTGAAGTGTTTCAGCTCTGTTGCAGTCTATGGTATGTCTATGCTATGGCTGCTACAGCGGCACAACTATGGCTCTGCAGTTGTGCCCCTGTAGTGCCATAGTGCAGACGTTTCCTACATCAGCAGAAGGGGTTTCCCATCAATGTAATTAATCCATTTCTATGAGAAGCAGTAGCTAAGTCAATAGAAGAATTCTTCCATCGACTACACTGCATCTACAGTGGTGCTGAAGTCGACCTAACTGTGTCGCATGGGGCATTCAAGTTTTCACAGCCCTCAGTGACATAGCTACATCAATCTAACTTTTAAGTGTAGACCCAGGCCTAAGATACAAAGACAGTCTCATTGTCTCTGTTACTTTAGGTGTGAGAGCAATATATCTGAGGACAGATGTCTCTAAATATTCAGGGTGATCCGATTAGTGATAACGACAGACGAACCTCTGAAGTTTTGGTTCAGGTAAGCAGCAAAAGTTTAGATGTTTGCCAAATCTTATTCAAACAATCTCAATCTTTTAAATCAGAAATATTGGGGTGGAGATGCCACAAGAAAAATTTTTTTGTGACACGAGATGGTAGAAATTTTTTGAACAAAAAAATTCTGTGGATTTTTTTTTTAATCAGTACTTTTCTTTGTTCACTAGATTTTTTTCCCCTTCAACAAAAATCAGAAGAAAAGATGTTTAGTTTTAGGGTCTTTTTTGGTTATTCCTCCTACACGTCTTCCCCTTTGTGCCCTTTTTTCCAATGGAAAAATGGCAACAAGAAAAAAAAATTGGGTAAAAAAAGGAAAAATAGGGAAGGGGAAGGGAAAATGGGAAAGAAAAAAAACTTTAAATCTTGAATAAATGGAAACTCATTCATTTTCTAAACCGGCAGAACAAAAATTATTTCAATTTTTTTCACAAAAATCGTCATTTTTTCTGTTGTCTCTAATTGTTGGATACATTGCTTCTATTCAAGCCAGAAATACCAACATTATTGTATTCAGCACATAGATTAATTAAAATAGATACAAATACCATACAGATCATAAACAAAAAAAGGCATCATTTTCAACCATTGTTCTTTTTTTGATGGAGTCCAAGTAACATCTACCAAAATCATACACTCTCTTTACAAAAATTGAACACTTGGAAAAAAAGTGCAAGCATTGACAAGTCTGGAAATGAACACTTACGAGATCAAGCAAAACTTTCATCACTCATTGTAAGCCCTCTTGACTTATAGCATTGTGAGGAGGTATGTACTTGTTTATACTTGATAAGAATAATGTGTTTCTTTCTGGAAAATATAAGATGCATGGTATCCTTAACTATTCATAGACTTGTTTCAACTGCTTTGGTTTCATAAATGTTGTTACAGATAACTTCAGAGTTCGCACTTAGCAACTGTAAGGGGTTTGGGAAACAGTTTTTGTGTTGGAATTTCCAAGGGATTCTTTGTTTGTTGCAATTTAATAAGGGGTCCTGAAAAGCCCTCTCTGTGTGTAGACTGAGAAACTATTGAAAGTATCATGTGTGGTTCACCATGTTATATCAATACAGCAGTTACTGGCTTAAGGTTCTTCTTCTCCATTGAATTGGACTTGTGTACCCTGATCATGCAAAAGGTTCCACATGGGTAGAGCTCTACGTCCATAAGATCTGTCAGTGAAAACAGGAAAATTCATAGAGTTTAAAGCCAGGAGGGAACATTAGATAATCTGACTTCCTGTAGATCACAGGGCATTAAATTGCACCCAGTTCCCCCTGAATCAAGCCCACTAACGTGCGTTGAACTTGTGTTTGACTAAAGCATATCCCCCCAGAAAGGAACCCAGGCCCTGTTTAGGTTCCTTACATTTGGGGTTTACCTTTACTATGCACAGTCCTTGAAAGAAAAAGAGCTTTCCTCCTAAGTGTTTGATATATGGACTTGACTGCATACAGTCAGCAGAGATTGGACTTTCCTTTTAATACTGTTCCGTATGAGTGCCACATCCTGCTAACTTCCAGGATCTTTACACAAAGTTCTATTAAAGCAGAAGTAAACTGCAGTCTTCTGAATAAGGCCATATGACAAGATTCAAATAAACCAGCAAATTTTCTCTTTTTGCCAGTTTTCCAAATATTTAAAATAGAAAATATTTATTTTCTCCTGGCAAATTCCCTATCAATCTTATCCTTAAGCACATGTACTGTACAATAAAAAATAAAATAAAAATGAAGCCTAGATCATTAATTGAAACTAAAGTTACACCTTATTCTCAGATGCTATCTGAATTCATATTTACTGAAAATAATTAAGCACTAAAACGATGCGTAACGATAATGCATATGAATATCAAGTGAGTCCACGGCAAAATCATTTCTGTTCCTCCATCTTCTCAATACATTTGCAATCACAGGTCAGAGATTTCTACATTATATGAAAATTATAGGCACTCTTCACGTAAAGACTCCTGGTTTCCTGGCATTCCAGAGGTTATGAGTCATGACAGTGAAAGTTTTTAGAGACTTGTAGATAATTATAGGTTTGATTTCTGACTGCCTGTCTGGACTGTCTTGTCCTTATACTTCTCCTATTTTTCAACTTATCTTTTTACGAGAAATAGTTGCTATTTTATCTGAGTATAAAAAATCTTGAAAGCACCTGAAAAAGTTTATATATTGGATCTGATATTTTATAAAAGGGAACATTTCCCTATACCCGTCTTAAAATAATTTCAGTACTGCTCTTCAGGTTAGCTACATACTCTTTCTCACAAGTACTCTGAGCAACACGCTAAGATCGATATTATATTTCTTACCAAGCAGAAATAGTTGTATATCCTTCTTTGATCTGAAAGAAGTAAACATTTACACCAAACACATTCCACATTCTCTGATGATACTCACAGCAGAGAAATTCAGATATGTTTTTATGAACTCATAAAATCATTGAGTTAGAATATCAGTGAGAAAAGAAAGAGGAAGTAAACTGAGGTACAGAATGTACAGCCAACTATATAAAACAAGTAAGACAAGTTAAAACATTTGATTCAACAACATTTCTATAATACATAATAAAATTTACAAGACTACGTTAATCAGTGCCCTAGTCCAGTTGTATGTAATGCCTAGTCTGCTGTGATGGAGTTGCCTTCCATCCAGTGAGTAACCAGTGAACCACCCTCTTTTAAATGATGCACATACTGAATAGTGATACTACATTACTACTTATGCAAAGCAAGAAGAAAAGAAAAGCAAAACAGCACACGCAGTGGTAAGGCACTTTAAATTCCTATTTTTCACTATTCCCCTTGGTTGGGATCAAAAGCAAGCCATCTGGTAGCAGAATGATCAGTATTTCATATTTAAGTTATGTACCAAAAAAAAACCCCTCTTGAATCTGTTACTAGTGAGAACATATAAAAATGTAAATGATTACATATTGCTTTGGGAAATCCCGACACCTTACAACAGGGATTCTAAGACGCTAACTACATGTTGTTTGTTTTGGATCTAAATGCTTGTTATATATATATGGGAGTTGATTTGCTCCTGCACTAGAGCACCACTCAATGCACGAGACAGGAAGGACCCCACAAACATTCTTATAGCTCCCTGATCTGCAGGACCAGGCCCCTGCAGACAATGTTTGGAGCTGCTGCCAAAAATCACAAGGCAAGTCCAAAATGTCATGAGTGAGGTCTAAAATATCATTAAATTAGTTTAAAAATCATGAGATGTTTAAAATAATTAATTTGGGGTTCTTTTTGTCTGTCTTCTCGTTTTTGAGTCTTTAACAGTTCACATATTCAAACTTTTCTCTGCCACCATTAGGGCTAGAAACTTACTTGTTTATGAATGAAAACAGAGACTCTCATATAATAACATGCCTCCATGTTGGGTTTAAGAAAAATACCAGATATCCACAAGATTTGTGATAAAATTACAAGATGTAGGCAACACTTCATAATTTTTATATTACCGGGGGTGGGGTGGGGGTGGGTCTAGATTGGGGATCAGGCCCACAGTATACTATAGGCACGGTATACCCAAATCTGAAGTATGTGATTAGGAAACTTTAAAAAGATAGTTTTACTATGGAGAAGTTTGATTCATGGTGTGTTATTTGGTGTGTTTACAGCATATGTGAATTATTATTATTTAATTGGAAAAGGAAAATTGTAATTCTTTTGGGTATGTGACTATGGGCAATCTCATCCTAAAAGAGGGATGATTGTCACAGCTAGACAATTAATAATAGTTTATTTTTGTATTTTGCTATCACTTCTCAGCTTACCTTTTAGAAGTGAGATTTTTTCTTGTTTAGCCTAATTTTTCTAGTGTTCTGCGGTGAGATACTCCAATCATAGTCCTTGGTAAGTCTGAGAGCCAGCCAACAAGGAACTGGAGGAATGATAAGTCTGCAACCTGCAATCTTACTCTGGAGACTCAAGCCACACCTACTGTTCCCATGTTCACTCCTTTCATGAAAGGGCTGGCTTTTGGGCAGCTCCAATTTATAAAAAAATTAAGAAATAGAAAATGGGTTATGGATACATTAGATCCTTTCTCCTAATTTAAAAAAAAATTTAATTGTCGGTTTATTTGACCTAATTTAACTATTTAACAAAGAGAAGGTTAAGGGGCGAAATGATTACAGTCTGTAAGTACCTTCATGAGGACTAAATATTTAATAATGGGTTCTTCTATCTAGTAACTAAAGGTATAACACAGTCCAATGACTGGAAGTTGAAGCTAGATAAATTCAGATGGGAAATGAGGCATACATTTTTAACATTGAGAGTAATCGATCGTTGGAACAATTTATTAAGGGTTGTGGTGGATTCTCCATCACTGACAATTTTTAAATCAAGATTGGATGGTTTTCTAAAAGATTTGCTCTAGGAATTATTTTGGGGAAGTCCTACGGCCTGTGCCACATAGAAGGCCAGACTAGATAATCACAGAAGTCCCTTCTGGTGTTAGATCTATTCATCTATTTCAAAATACATTAAATACATTTTTGCCTATATTTTAACTCTAGCTTTGTATGTTGACACCAGTAGATTTATAACATGCATGTTAAGTGGGTGACAAATTATCAGGATGTGGGATGGGAAGGAGAGAATTACATATATCCTCAAGTAACTTCCTCGAGTACTGGGGATAGCTAGTAAACAACACTGAAAAATGATAGGATTCCAAAATACCAGACAGGGCGAACTGATAATTCTATTTGGGAAGTTTTATGCAACAAACACACTACAACATTTCAAAATGCGTTGGTTACTTTTCTTTGCACTGTTTTTGTCTTGACCCATGATAATCATATCAGGCCATGAAGTTTGAAAATGAATTTTACAGGGTCCTTTGTAAGGTCCTATCTGAAAGGCATCACTTTCTTTACAATATTACATTCAAAAAAGTGTGGGCAGGTGTTAAAGTCCCCTCCCAACACATCTTGCTGAGTGGCTCTATTTTGATCCTTTCTCTATTGATTTTCATTCCTGCAGTCAGCCCTGTCCTCACTCTTGTAATACTGGATGTTATTTTCCTAGATGCATTGATATCAGAGGATCTTTCGACCATGTATTTCAGCCAATATTTTCCTTGATAGGGTGTCAATTAACCATTCTCATTCCAACTTGTGTTTCTGATCTTCCAGCTTTGGCCAGATCATCAGCTACTTCACTCCTGTGTATACCAGCATGTGATGATCATTGAAAAGTCAGTTTATTGCCTCACTCTCTGATCCTCCTTATGAATTGCATTGTTGATAGAATTCTGGTTTCTTTGAAACAAAAAGATGTTGTTTCTCATTGTGATTCCAGTGTAACTTTTCATCAATGGAACATCAAGGCTTCTCAGCCTTTTTGAATGGAGTGTAAGAGCTGCAGCAGAGAGAGCTCAAAAACAGTGGCTCCTGTTTGCTTGACACAATATTGATTACAAGTCAATGCGAAGAGGCTTCTTTTCCTCTGCATAATCTGCCCACAGTTCTTCATTTTCATTATATTCAGCTACATGCTGATTATCACCATGGTATTGCCTTACCCAACGAATGAACTGTAGGGAAGCAAGTAAAAAACCTCACTATCTGCCTGCTTCCATGCCTCTGCCTTATTACTCAGAGTGTTGTAAATCACCTAGTGCCTGATGACATTAAGTCAGGGTCGGCAATCAATGAAGAGCATATCAGAGCTCTTAGAACACATATAATGGGCTCTGTCTACTTACTTCAGGCCCCATAATTCCCTGTGCACCGTGTTCAGAGATACCTAGATTGGATAGTAGTCCAAAATAGTTTCACTTTCTAAAGTATGGCTTCAGCAGTTACTGTATATTTAACACTAATGTATCTTATATTTATATAGAACCTTTCATTGTGAAGGACCCAAAAGTGTTGTATAAATGTGATTACAATGCTATGGAAAGGTTCCTTTATCCAACACTGAACAGTATCACCTCTTGCAGGGGAGAAAAAAAAAACTCAACTGTTTTAACGGTGTGCAGCAACAGTATACCACACTATTAACAATTATAATAATTGCTGGCCCTTGCTGTGCATTTCACCTTTCGTGTGAGACTTTCTAGAAGCATTTTGCGAAACATTATTATGAGCCTTATATACAATGATGGTATGAAATAGATACGTTTATACGCATTTGAAAGGTAAATGGAGGCACAAGGGTTAAGTCATTTGCTAAAGGCCACATGACAAGTGGCATATATAGGAAGGGGTGTCAGGAGTTCTAACTTCAAGACCCTGCTTTAGCTACTCCATCACACTTTTTTCCATTAAGTGACATCACAAGAATGCAAAATAATTGAGAAACAGAAAAAGGTCACAATCCAATTCCAGCAGAGCCAGAGCATTCATATCTACATGAAGTATCTTCTCTTTGGCTCTTGGACAGGAATTCTAGAAGAAGTGAAAGCTGAATTAGAGATACCCAAAAGTGTGGATCAAGTAGGGCTCTATATAGGGAAAGTTCAAAGAAGAATACTTGACTTCCAAGCATTCATGATAAAGAACTGTAAAATCGCAATAGAGCTGCACAAATAAGGTTTAATAATTAGGACAAATAAAATACATGCAACATGGGGTACTGCTTGGATTCTCCACAGGGGGGAAATAATAAATCAGGGACAATTAGAAGTTTACTTGACAGTAACCCTACCCAACTGTGAAATATAGAGTAATAAACATTGAAGACTAATAGTTTAATAATAGGTATATGATATAACCTCAAGGTATGGGAATTAAGTATTTTTGTGTCAGACTGACTAGACAAGGAAATCAAGATAGTGATTATGGGTGAGCTACTAAACACTTCATTGAAAAAAATCTGTGAACGTACTGTATGGGGCGCAGGAGGCAGAAGTAATGGATCTGCTATATAATTGCTTTTTAAGCCAATGTAGCTTTATCAGGAATAAACTTTACCAGGAATAAAACTTTTCTAAATCGTATCTTAACCAATGGCCAAGAAAAGATATATAGTAAACAAAATTAGAAACAATTAGGACCCTAGGATCATATGGTCAGATTTCATAGAGTTTGTAACTGTAAATTCTGTAACTGTAAATAAGAATACTTGTGATTTCAAGGGAAATTTTGTATATACTATCAGTCAGTCAAATCCATGCAATATTCACTTGCTGAATATTGAAAATGTATATTTTCCCCATTTTTGATAACCTATGCCAATCATGCAGTTTCAAACCCAACAGACATCTTCTGTGAGGGCTAGATTTAACAGTCAGAAACAGATGCATCCAGAAACCAACTTTCTTCTTGCCTTCACTGCCATTCATCATACTCATTTCAAAGAAGATATGCATCCCACGAGGTTTAGTTATGAAATTGCTTCTGTAGATTGCATTTTTTTAACATGACTGTTGAATCTTTGAACATCCCTATTCATTTATCTGTCAGCATTGAAGACAAAAGCTTCTGAAGCAGCATTCATGTAATTAGCATAGCTGTATAATTAAAGAATTAGTCTTTCCCTGCCTCTGCTCTCAAGCTTTTGTGCTTTTCAAGTAAACATTATGATTTTTTAAAAATGTAGCATATTTTAAATATTTATCCAAATCACTCTTTTAAAAACAGTGATCCTTTCATTCAGATTAGGTGCCACATTCCATTACAAGTATTAGCCACATTGGTTCAGAAAATGGAATTTGGGCTCCTAACTGCCAAAATCACTTTTGAAAATGAGACTTAGGCTCCTAAGTCAGTTAGGCATTGCAATGCTGAGCACAGCAATAGCTAAATAGCTAGGACATAAGGTGTAGTCCTTTCACAACAGTAACAATATTACTGACTTTGATGGGAGTTTTGTCTGTAGGCAGATTAGAATCAGATCTGGGAAAAAGTGAATCTTTGTGAACACCAAATGGAAGGTAAACTGGTTATACCTTAGGTCATCAGTATTTAATATATACGTGCTACTGTATTGTTTGCCACACTTTATGATTTTATTGTTTTAATATACAGAACTGAGTATTCCAACGTGAAATGATTTGTCTATCTTTTTGCACTACGGGATAGCCCCTAACCGTGAACTACTTTAAAGTCATAGTGGAAGAAAACCTACAGACAAAATCTACTTGAAACTAGTAGAAATAATACTGGAGTGTAAATAAACAAGAGGTTTTCTTCCCCTATTCTCTTCCTCTTAAACAAACAAACAAAGAAAAACCTAAAAACTTTGTCTTGAAGTTGAAGGGTCGAGAGACACATGCGTGAATGAAGTCTGAACATAATACCTTCATTGTATTGAACAGCAGAACCTGAAGTAGATATTCATTTTTTTTAGTTTCTGTGCTGTGTTTTGGGGAGTTTACCATGGGGAGATAACTTGGCAACCTGCCTTTGTGTCAGACAATATCTATTACAAAAGAACTCCAAAACATCAAATATCTTTAACAATTAATGTCTGATTGCAGGATACATAACTAAGATCAGAGTTTGGAAAAGAAATTTAGGTTTGGGCAATAAAACTTTAGAGCCCTGTACCTGTTAAACTAGGTTCTATCAAGCACGAAAAGGAAACTATATTTTACACAATGTTAAAGGGACTCTAAACATCATGTGGGAATAGAGTAACCTTTTTTGTGTAAATGGAATAATAATTCACACATTATCTTTCATGAATATGTTAACAAATTTTTAACAACTGCAAAATCCTTTTTATAATGGCATGTTTAAATCAGCAGGGTATAAAAACCTATTACGATAGATGTCATCCTCTTAGTGAAAGGTCACAGTTCATCCCCAGTGTACTACTTGCCCTTATAAATGCATTAAAGGCTTTAAGTTATACTGCTACCCTGATACCCTGCAATGAATTTGCTTATGAATGTTTAATAGGGACAGTAGGCGGGAAAACAAAGAGAGGGACAGCATGAGACAGTATCTACTCCATGATGTAAGTCAGATGTCTCATAACATCTGAATTCAACTTTCTTCTGAATTACATGAAGTTCATGTTCCTCAATGGAGACATTCCTTTAAATGCATAATGGCACATTCTTCCAGCATCTCCTTCCTCTACATCATGGGGCATGGGTCACTTGCAGGTTTCAACTAGTGTAAATGGTGAATGGTGGAGTCTTTGTAACTTGAGGTCTTAAACCATGATTTGAGGACTTCAGTATCTCAGCCAGAGTTTAGGGGTGTATTACAGGAGTGAGTGTTGAGGTTCTGTGGCCTGAAATGTGTAGGAGGTCAGACTAGATGATCACAATGGTCCCATCTGACCTTAAAGGCTGAGATACTCAAATCAGAATGTGGCTAAAGTTAAAGAAATTGGTTGCATTCAGTGCTTGCAAATAAATTCTACTTTGATAAATATAAAACTTGAAAGGCATGATTCTCTTTAGATTAAGATCAATTTACAATTATGATCAATTATGCTGTGAGTATAATTACACCCCTTTATTGATCTTTTACACTGCCTGAGTGGTGTAAAGGAGTGGGGGAAAGCCAACAGGTGTGGAAGAGTGCATGGTTTGACAGAGACATCCCTTAGGGAAGTGTTTCCCAAACTTGGGATGCCACTTGTCCAGGGAAAGCCCCTGGCGCACCCAGCCGGTTTGTTTACCTGTTGCGTCCACAGGTTCGGCCGATCGCGGCTCCCACTGGTCGCGGTTCGCTGTGCCCGGCCAATGGGGGCTGCGGGAAGGGCGGTCAGTATGTGCCTCGTCCCCCGCCGCGGCCCGCAGCCCCCATTGGTCGGACACGGCAGGTAAACAAACCGGTCGGGCGTGCCAGGGGCTTTCTCTGAACAAGCGGTGTCCCAAGTTTGGGACCACCTGACCAGGATGGTGATGGTAATTGTGAAATATTCAGGAAGATTAGAGAAGCTGAAAAATCTAAAAAATCAGTAATAATTTCAACTATCCCCATATTGACTGGGTTCATCACCTCAGGAGAGGATTCAGAGATAACATTTCTAGACACCATGAAAGACTGCTTCTTGGAGCAGCTAGTCCTCGATCCCACGAGGGGAGAGGCAATTCTTGATTTAGTTCCAAGTGATGTACAAGATCTGGTCCAAGCTGAGCATAGTGTAATTACATTTAACATCCTTGGGGGGGGGGAGTGAAATACAAAAAAAACCCCACCACAGTAGCATGTAACTTAAAAAAGGGGAATTACACAAAAATGAGGAAGCTGGTTAAATAGAAATTTAAAGGTAAAGTGTGAGAAGTGAAGCCCCTGCAAGCTTCATGGAAACCTTTAAAACACACAATAGAGGCTCATATTAATGTAAGCCCCTGAATAAAAATAAAATAAAAAACAAGTGGACCAAAATATGCCACCATGGATAAGCAACAGAGTAAAAGGGTGGTTAGAGACAAAGACATCCTTTAAAAACTGGAAGTAAAATCCTACTGAGGAAAATAGAAAGGAGCATAAACTGACAAATCAAGTGTAAACACATAGGCCAAAAAAGAATTTGAAGAGCAACTAGCAAAAGGTATAACAGCAAATATATATAAGTACATCAGAAGCATGAAGCCTGCCAAATAATCAGTGGAGCCACAAGGTGCTAAAGAAGCAGTCAAGGAAGATGATGCAGTTTCAAAACTAAATGAGTTCTTTGTATTAGGGAAATTCCCACAGCTAAGCTATTATTTTGAGGTGACAAATCTGAGCAACTGTTCCAGACTGAGGTGTCAATAGAGGAGGTTTTGGAACAAATTGAAACATTAAAGAGTAATAAGTCAACAGGACCAGATGGTATTCACCCAAGAGTTCTGAAGGAACTCAGATATGAAATTGCAGAACTACTGACTATGGTATGTACCCATCACTTAAAATCAGCCTCTATAACAGGTGACTACAGGATAGCTAATGTAATAGATGGGGGATTTAATGGATGGGGGATTTAATGAATGGCAGAGGCAACCTAGTGACAGATGATGTGGAAAAAGCTGAAGTACTGAATTCTTTTTTTTGCCTCAGTCTCCACAAACAAGGTCAGCTCCCACACTGCTGTCCTGGGCAACACAGTACGGAGAGGAGGTGAGGGCTCAGTGTTGAAAGAACAGCTTAAGGACTATTTAAAAAAGCTGGACATGCACAAGTCCCTGGGTCCAGATCTAATGCATCTAAGGGTACTGAGGGAATTGGCTGATGTGATTGCAGAGACACTGGTCATTATCTTTGAAAACTCATGGCGATCAGGGGGGGTCCCGAAGATTGGAAAAATGCAAGTATAGTGCCCATCTTTTAAAAAGGGAAGAAGGCAAACCCGGGGAACTACAGACCGGTCAGCCTCACCTCGGTTCCTGGAAAAATCATGGAGCCATGTCCTCAGGAAACTAAATGGCTCTGTGGATATGGGGAAAGTGGTAGACATGATATATCTTGACTTTAGCAAAGCTTTTGATATGGTCTCCCACAGTATTCTTGTCAGCAAGTTAAAAAAAGTATGGATTGGATGACTGGACTATAAGGTGGATAGAAAGCTGGCTAGATTGTTGGGATCAATGGGTAGTTATCAATGGCTCAATGTCTAGTTGGCAACTGGTATCAAGTGGAGTGCCCCAGGGGTTGGTCCTGGGGCCAGATTTGTTCAATATCATTATTAACGATCTGGACAATGGGATAGATTACACCCTCAGCAAGTTTGTGGATGACACTAAGCTGGGGGGAGAGATAGATATGATGGAGTGTAGGGTCCAGAGTGATCTAGACAAACTGAAGGATTGAGCCAAAAGAAATCTGATGAGGTTCAACAAGGAAAAGTGCAGAGTCCTGCACTTAGGACGGAAGAATCCCATGCACCGCTACAGGCTGGGAACCAACTGGCTAGGCAGCAGTTCTGCAGAAAAGGACCTGGAGATTACAGTGGATGCGAAGCTGGATATGAGCCAGCAGTGTGCCCTTGTTGTCAGAAGGCTAACGGCATATTGGGCTGCATTAGTAAGAGCATTGCCGGCAGATTGAGGGAAGTGATTATTCCCCTCTATTTGACACTGATGAGGCCACATCTGGAGTACTGTGTCCAGTTTTGGTCCCCCCACTACAGAAGGGATGTGGACAAATTTGAGAGTCCAGCAAAGGGCAAGAAAAATGATCGGGGGATGGGGGCACATGACTTACGAGGAGAGGCTGAGGGAACTGGGCTTGTTTAGTCTGCAGAAGAGAAAAATGAGGGGGGAAATTGATGGCAGTCTTCAACTACCTGAAGGTAGGTTCCAAAAAGGATGGAGATTAGCTCTTCTCAGTGGTGGCAGATGACATAACAAGGAGCAATGGTCTCAAGTTGCAGTGGGGGAAGTCTTGGTTGGATATTAGGAAACACTATTTCACTAGGAGGGTGGTGAAGCACCAGTTACCTATGGAGGTGGTGGAATCTCCAACCTTAGAGGTTTTTAAGGCCCAGCTTGACAAAGCCCTGGCTGGGATGATTTAATTGGTGTTAGTCCTGCTTTGAGCTGAGGGTTGGACTAGATGACCTCCTGAGGTCTCCTTCAACACTAATCTTCTATGATTCTAATGTTGATTTGTTAAAAAAAGCTCCGGAGCTTATTCTGTCAATTACAAACCAGTAATCCTAACTTTAGAGCCAGACAAATTAGTTGAAATTGTAGAAAAGAACAGAATTATAAAACACACAGAACACAGTATGTTGGGGAAGAGTCCACATGGCGATTGTAAAGGGAAATCGTGCCTCACCAATCCACTATAATTCTTTGAGAGGGTCAAACAAGCATGTGGACAAGGGTGATCCAGTGGTGGCCGAGCCCAGGAAGGGAGCTGAGGAGGTGGGATGGAGCTGCTTGTCACGCCAGCTGGCTCTGCTCAGGGTCACTGTCTGTGAGAGAGTCCATGTTGGGGCTGGAAACATGACGAAGGGAGGGAGGGTGGTCTATGGCTCACTTGGCTCCTGTTCCCTGCAGCCAGGCCTGGGCATGGTGTGGAGGGGCACCGTGCTGCACAGAGGCAGGAAACCTGAGCAATCAGCCAGTGTGAGAAGCGGCTCAGCCCCACCAAGGCCCAGCTGCCAGGGAGAAGCCAAGCAAGCTGAAAGTGCCAGAGGAGAGGCGCAGCAGGAAAAGGACAGAGCTCCGCCCCCTGCAAATAGCTCTGGTGGGGCAGGGAGAACATGGCAGCCCCAGGCTGGGCGCAGGGCGGGGGGTTACTGGGGAAGGTGCCAGGAGCAGGGTCCATCTGCTCAGCAGGAGGTGTGGGTATTGCCTGTGCCCATTCCCTTGCTGAGGTGTACATGAGGGCATGGGAGCTCTGTGGCAACAATGGTGTTGTGAGTCGGGCCAGGTCTGGCTGGCCCAGCCTAGAGGCACATGCGCCTGGTTCCTGTGGCCCCAGCCTTCCAGAAACTGATGGGATTGGGTGCCCTGGCCCAGGGAGGTGGGGCTGGAAGGTTCTTCCCAAAGGCAACATGTGGGGTGGTCATGTGCCCCATCCTTTTCATTTTGCTCCCCCCCTTAGTATCATCAGCCATGAGTCATCTATGCTTGGAGTCACCATGGATAGTTTTCTGAAAACATCTGCTCAATGTGCAGCAGTAGTCAAAACAGCTAACAGAATGTTAGGAACCATTAGGAAAGTGATATATAATAAGACAGAAAATGTCATTATGCCACTACCTACATCTATGGTATGCTCATACCCTGAATACTCAGACTGTAGCTTAGAAGAAAACAACTTAGAGGGGGTATGATAGGTCTATAAAATCATGAATGGTGTGAAGAATGGCTTTTCAACCTTTCTTTCTGAGGATTCCACAACATGCTATAAAAGCTCCATGGCACAGCTGTTCCACAACTGTTTTTCTGCATATAAAAGCCAGCACTGGCATGGATATCAAGGAGGGCACTTGCTTGGGGCCCCACAGCACAGGGGGCACTGCAAAGCTAAGTTGGTCATGCTTCAGCTTCAGTGCCTGGTGGTGGAGCTTGGGCCCCAGGCTGCAGTCCCGTGTGGCAGGGCTTTGACTTTCTGCCCTGGGCCCTGGCTGTCATTAGACTCACTACGCTTGCCAGACCCCCCCGTGAAATCTGCTCACAGACCCCAGGGGGCCCCAGACCACTGGTTGGGATGACCGGTGTGGAGAATAGAGCAGTGTTATTTACTCTACACAGAACACACGAACTAGGAGTCACTCAATAAAATTAATCGGCAGCACATTTAAAACAAATATAAGAAAGTATTTCTTCACACAACTTATAATCAACCTGTGGAATTTGTTTCAAGAGGATGTTGTGAAGACCAATAGTATGAATGGGTTCAAAAAGAATTACATAATTTCATGTAGGATAGGTCCATCGTTTGCTATTAGTCAAGATGATCAGGGATACAACACCATGCTCTGTGTGCCCCTAAGCCTCTGACTGCCAGAAGCTGGGATTGGACAACAGGGAATGTTCTGTTCATTCCCTCTGAAGTGTCTGGCACCAGCCACTGTCAGAAGACTAGATACTAAGCTAGATGGACCATTGGTCTTATGTTCTTGTGTAAGGGACTCTAATGTAAATGTGGATCAGGTGCCAAATATTTCTCTAAAAACACAGGTAAAATAGAAAGCACTCCTGTGTTAAAAAGGCATATACAGTGGAACCCCATTATAACACGATATTTGGGGTCCAAGAAAATCGATCACGGTAAATGCGGGGTCGCTTTATAGCGGGGTTCCACTGTACAGTATTCAGAAGCTAAGGGTTTGCTGGAGCAGGAGGAGCAGGATGGCAAGAACCTCAGGGGCGCACCACGGCTTCAGGGAGAGTTGCTCCTGCTGCAGGCGCCGGGGCATGGATCCGGAATGCCGTGTGCCTGCCGGACTCGCCCCGTGCCTGCTGGGGACAGAAGCGAGAACCCCGGGAACGTGCCGCGGCTGCAGGGAGGTTCGCTCCTGTTGCAGCTGCCGAGGCATGGATCCCAAACGCCCCGCGGCCGCTGGACTCGCCCCACGCCCACCTCAGCCACCGGGGCCAGACTCGCCCCACATTATAACCAAATTCGCGTTATCGCGGGGCGCATTATAGCGGGGTTTCACTGTAAATGTGTGTGTTTGTTCTTTTTTAATAGAGATTTCTTTCTTAAGACAATGCCTCTCTTTGTACCTTTTTAATAATGGAGTGTCAACAGCTAAGAACAGCCATACTGGATCAGACCAAAGGTTCATCTAGCCCAGTATCCTGTCTTCCGACAGTGGCCAATGCCAGGTGTCCCAGAGGGAATGCACAGAATAGGTAATCATCAAGTGATCCATCCCCTGTTGCTCATTCCCAGCTTCTGGCAAACAGAGGCTAGGGATACCATCCCTGTCCATCCTGGCTAATAGCCATTGATGGACCTATCCTCCATGAACTTATCTAGTTCTTTTTTGAATCCTGTTATAGTCTTGGCCTTCACAACATCCTCTGGCAAGGAGTTCCACACGTTGACTCTGCATTGTGTGAAAAAATACTTCCTTTTGTTTGTTTTAAACCTGGTGCCTATTAATTTCATTTGGTGACCCCTAGTTCTTGTGTTATGAGAAGGCGTAAATTACACTTCCTTATTTACTTTCTCCATACCAGTCATGATTTTATAGACCTCTATCATATCCCCCTTTAGTTGTCTCTTTTCCAAGCTGAAAAGTCACAGTCTTCTTAATCTCTCCTCCTATGGCAGCCATTCCATACCCATAATCATTTTTGTTGCCCTTTTCTGAACCTTTTCCAATATACCTTTTTTTGAAATGGGGTGACCACAACTCCACACAGTATGCAAGATGTGGGTGTACCATGGATCTATGTGGAGACAATATGATATTTTCTTTCTTATTATATATTCCTTTCTTAATGATTCCCAACATTCTGTTCACTTTTTTGACTGCCATTGCAGATTGAGTGGATGTTTTCAGAGAACTATCCACAATGACTCCAAAATCTCTTTCTTGAGCGGTAACAGTTAATTTAGACCCCACCATTTTATATGCATAGTTGGGATTATGTTTTCCAATGTGCACTACTTTACATTTATCAACATTGAATTTCATCTGTCATTTAGTTGCCCAGTCACTCAGTTTTGTGAGATCCTTTTGTAGCTCTTTGCAGTCTGTCTGGGACTTAACTACCTTGAGTAATTTTGTATCATCTGCAAATGTTGCTACCTCACTGTTTACCCGTTTTTCCAGATCATTTATGAATATGTTGAATAGAAGCGGGCCTAGTACAGACCCCTGTGGGACACCACTATTACCTCTCTCCATTTTGAAAACCTACCATTTATTCCTACCCTTTGTTTCCTATCTTTTAATCAGTTATCAATCCATGAGAGGACCTTCCCTCTTATCCCATGACAGCTTACTTTGCTAAGGAGCCTTTGGTGAGGGACCTTGAAAAGGCTTTCTGAAAATCTAAGCACATTATATTCACTGGAACCCCGCCCCACCTTGTCTACATGCCTGTTGACCCCTCAAAGAATTCTAGTAAATTGGTGAGGCATGATTTCCCTTTACAATAACCATGTTGACTATTCCCCCTCAAATTATGTTCACCTATGTGTCTGACAATTTTGTTCTTTACTATAGTTTTAACCAGTTTGCCTGGTACTGAAGTCAGGCTTACCGGCCTGTAATTGCTGGGATCACCTCTGGAGACCTTTTTAAAAATTGGTGTCACATTAGCTATCCTCCAGTCATTTAGTACAGAATTTCCGTTTGTACTTTAACATGAATGTTCTCTATCGTTTTGGAAAATATTTTTAAATTAGTACTTGTGTGATCAAAAACACAAGTAGACACTAACCTTATCAACAGGGGAACATTAGAAAATATTTCAGTTCTATACAAGAATGTATTCTTCTTGAATACATAACCTTTAAACTACAGTATTGGGAACAAATAAGCATTGTGTATGTATGCAATTGTTTCAATTAAATGTCCCTTTAATAGCAATTATCTTGATGGGATATCTGAGCTGAGAGCAGAGCACTTGGTGGTGTCACTGAAAGGTTGTAAATGTAAACTCTGGGCATGGCTTATGGTTCAAACAATTGGCTGTTATGCAACTAAATACACAAAATCCCAACAACCATTACCTGGATTGCTCTCAGTGAGGCCACAACAGATCACAACAACCAAAAAGGGCCCCAGATAGAATACCTCTAATGGAATACTATTCAAAATTGAACCTCCCCCACCCCTCCCGCATCTCTTCTTTGTGTGAAGATCTGGTAGGATTCATGGGTGCCTCCAATCTTGTGCTCAGTGTGAAAGGCCCTCCTGCAGCCTGTTTCATTCACACAGTGTGAAGCAAAATTTTATTAAACCCTCTGAACTGCTCTGCTCATGCAGCTAAGTTGCTTCCAGCCTAACTCTCAGCATTCCTGGTACCATTGTTATCCCTTCAATAACAGTCTCTTCACGAAATATGGGCCCTCTGACTTCTATTCCACTGATCATGATACATCTTCCCTATTTTACAAACATTTCAATATAAACATTAAAAACAAATCATTGGTGCAGAGACCTGCACCCTGTTTCCCTTCAGCCAGAGGTTGATAGCACATAACCTAAGTTGGAGTTGTGTCTTTGCCACATTCAGCTAGTTATGTAATCTTTGAGATAGTTTGTTCTCCTGAACAGTTGACCACACCAGAAGTGACTTGTCTGTTTCTCCATCACTAGTCTGTGAGCCTAGCAACCATCTCTCTGTAGAGTCTCCTCCTGGTGGGGCTGGCCTCCAGATAGTTCTCTATTTCTCCATCTATGTTGATCTCTGTATCTCTATAGTCTCCCTTGGGGTGTTGTGTCTGTAGGCTCAATAAAAGCCTCCTGTTCTTTCAGATCACTTGTCCCTCTTGCATAATCACTTCATATGACCTGGGTGCCACTGCACCCCTCACAACACCTTTAGCCCACTTCTGGTTTCTCTATAAGGGCTGGATCCTCACAGGAGTGTCTGCCTCCAGTACTTGGCTGACCTGTCGTACTATAGTACCTGCTTTCTCTGATTGCTGGCCATGTCCTCTCAGCAGGATCTCCATCCTTCTGGCAAGGACATGTATGCCCTCATCGGAACAGGGTTTTGGTTCTTCATTCCACCAGTGCCTTCGCTTGACTGTTTTGGCAGCCCTTTGATGGGGTATTCCTGTGTGCCAAAAATGACATCAAGGGATTTGAATCAGAAGAAACAGCCTTGTGTAACAATCTCTTAGCTATTTCCACAGCTGATTCCAACTTACCATTACTCTGTAGGTATGCTGGGGAGATGGTGTGGTGGTCAAACTCACATTTGTGTGCAAATTCCTTTAATCCTTCCAGGGCAAATTGGGATCCATTATTGGTGAATACAGTATCCAGAATGCCATATCTCATAAAATGGTTTGCCAATCACTGACTTTCTTCTTGTATCAGGCGGGGCTTCGACCTCCCAAAAGTTTAAATAGTAGTTTACTGTAATCAAGGACTACTTTTCACTCAAGGTAAATAAGTCCACTCCCACCTTTTCCCATGGCTGGATGGACAGTTCATGTGGTAACAGATTCTTTCTGCTGGTGGTTATCACAAGACTAGCAGGTATCACACCCTCTATCAAGGAGTAGAGTTGTGTTTTAATTCCTGGTCAGTAAACACACTCGAGTCTGTCTAAAACACCTGCCAATGCCCAGGTGGGAGGTATGTATTTTTTGAATGATGTCCTTATGTAATGAGGTGGATACAACAGCTCTTGGTCCTTGAAATATGATTCCATCCTTCACACTTAACTCATCTTTCATTTGAAAATATGGTTCTGTTCCTACCAATATTTGACTTCTGTCTTCCAGCCACCGGGCTAGTATCGCTCTCTTGATTGCCTGTATTTGGATGTCCTGTTCCATACCCTCTTTGATTTCCATCAGCTTTGCTTTTAAAACTGGGAGATAGTGCAGCATGTTAATGGATTTAATATCCTGATCTTCTTCCCTCAGTATATAAGCTGAGTATATATGCCCTGCTCAGATATGTCAGCTAACACCAGTAATTGTTCTGGACAATATCTGATCTCTACCCGGTAACTAGGAGGTGCATCAACATATGCTGCAGTTTCTTTGGAGCACAAAAAAGGAGCTTTGCCATGATTGCTCTAGCAGTTTGTGGGCTGATTGCACTAGGGTGGCCATAGGTGTACTGATGGAATCGCTCCACTCCAATACCACAGCCAGAAGCTTTTTTTCTATTTGGAAATTACCTCTGTTCAATTTCTGAGAGGTCTCTGCTGGTGTAAGTAACTGGCTGCTCCTAATACTTTCTCTGATGTATCACACTGGCATTTCAGTAGCTTGTCTGGCTGGTAATACTGCAGGACAGGAACATCCATTATAATTTGTTTCAGCGTGTCAAATGCTTGCTGTTGGGGAGTTGCCCGGTCTCGCTCAGGATCCTGCTTTGGAAGCTGGCAAACGGGTTCTGCTGATGCAATGAAGTGTGGACAGAACTTGGGCAGAAACTTTATCATTCTTTACATCACAGACTGTAAAAAGTCTGGCTTTGAAAAGTTCTGGCAAGATGTCATCAATTGTGGATAGTCAATATTAGCATCTATTCAATGCTCAGTTCAGGGGCATTGGGTCTACGCAGATATGTAAGTTGCCTGATGGCTCTTTTATCACCATCACC
Source organism: Chelydra serpentina (assembly GCA_037349315.1). Lineage (NCBI taxonomy): Eukaryota > Metazoa > Chordata > Testudines > Chelydridae > Chelydra > Chelydra serpentina. The sequence continues at coordinate 57,499,410 of JBAIAC010000010.1, forward strand.
AGAAGGCCAGTGAGGATAATTGGCGGCATGTGACCTCCAGAAGAGGAAAGAGTATGAGACAAGTCCATGTACAAGAAACGCATATTCAGATGAGCAACCGTTTCCATGTTCTCTCCACAGGTACTAGTGCAGAGAGTGGAGTGAATGATACATCTGAGGGAACAGAGCAGAAGGAGACTCCACTGATTGGAAGGCATGAGATGCACAGTCCTAGGGATGGGGGTTCCACGACCACCACTCCCAAGAGGAGGAGGAGGGTAGTGGTGGTCGGGGACTCTCTCCTCAGGGGGACTGAGTCATCTATCTGCCGCCCTGACCGGGAAAACCGAGAGGTGTGCTGCTTGCCAGGGGCTAGGATTCGTGATGTGACAGAGAGACTGCCGAGACTCATCAAGCCCTCAGATCGCTACCCCTTCCTGCTTCTTCACGTGGGCACCAATGATAATGCCAAGAATGACCTTGAGCATATTACTGCAGACTACGTGGCTCTGGGAAGAAGGATAAAGGCATTTGAGGCGCAAGTGGTGTTCTCGTCCATTCTCCCTGTCGCAGGAAAAGGCCGGGGTAGAGACCGTCGAATCGTGGAAGTCAACGAATGGCTACACAGATGGTGTCGGAGAGAAGGGTTTGGATTCTTTGACCATGGGATGATGTTCCAAGAAGAAGGAGTGCTAGGCAGAGATGGGCTCCACCTGACGAAGAGAGGGAAGAGCATCTTTGGAAGCAGGCTGGCCAACCTAGTGAGGAGGGCTTTAAACCAGGTTCACCGGGGGAAGGAGACCAAAGCCCCGAGGTAAGTGGGGAAGTGGGATACCGGGAGGAAGCACAAGTAGGTGAGTGCAAGAGGGGAGGGCTCCTGCCCCATACTGGGACAGCAGGACGATCGGTGAGTTATCTTAAATGCCTATACACAAATGCAAGAAGCCTGGGGAACAAGCAGGGAGAACTGGAAGTCCTGGCACAGTCAAGGAATTATGATGTAATTGGAATAACAGAGACTTGGTGGGATAACTCACACGATTGGAGTACTGTCATGGATGGATATAAACTGTTCAGGAAGGATAGGCAGGGCAGAAAAGGTGGGGGAGTTGCGTTGTATGTAAGAGAGCAGTATGACTGCTCAGAGCTCCAGTATGAAACTGCAGAAAAACCTGAGTCTCTGGATTAAATTTAGAAGTGTGAGCAACAAGGGTAATGTCATGGTGGGAGTCTGCTACAGACCACCAGACCAGGGGGATGAGGTGGACGAGGCTTTCTTCCAGCAACTAACAGAAGTTACTAGATCACAGGCCCTGGTTCTCATGGGTGACTTTAATCACCCCGATATCTGCTGGGAGAGCAATACAGCGGTCCACAGACAATCCAGGAAGTTTTTGGAAAGTGTAGGGGACAATTTCCTGGTGCAATTGCTGGAGGAACCAACTAGGGGAAAAGCTCTTCTTGACCTGCTGCTCACAAACAGGGAAGAAATAGTAGAGGAAGCAATAGTGGATGGGAACCTGGGAGGCAGTGACCATGAGATGGTCGAGTTCAGGATCCTGACACAAGGAAGAAAGGAGAGCAGTAGAATACAGAGCCCAGACTCCAGAAAAGCAGACTTTGACTCCCTCAGGGAACTGATGGGCAAGGTCCCCTGGGAGAATAACATGATGGGGAAAGGAGTCGAGGAAAGCTGGCTGTATTTTAAAGAATCCTTATTGAGGTTGCAGGAACAAACCATCCCGATGTGTAGAAAGAAAAGTAAATATGGCAGGCGACCAGCTTGGCTTAACAGTGAAATCCTTGCTCGTCTTAAACACAAAAAAGCAGCTTACAAGAAGTGGAAGATTGGACAAATGACCAGGGAGGAGTATAAAAATATTGTTCAGGCATGCAGGAGTGAAATTAGGAAGGCCAAATCACACTTGGAGTTGCAGCTAGCCGGAGATGTTAGGAGTAACAAGAAGGGTTTCTTCAGGTATGTGAGCAACAAGAAGAAAGTCAAGGAAAGTTTGGGCCCCTTGCTGAAGTGGTGGGGAGGGAGGGAGGGAACCTAGTGACAGAGGATGTGGAGAAAGCTAGTGTACTCAATGCTTTTTTTGCCTCTGTCTTCACAGACAAGGTCAGCTCTCAGGCGGCTGCACTCCGCAGCACGGTATGGGGAGGAGGTGACCAGCCCTCTGTGGAGAAAGAAGTAGTTCGGGACTATTTAGAAAAGCTGGACGAGCACAAGTCCATGGGGCCGGATGCACTGCATCCGAGGGTGCTAAAAGAGTTGGCCGATGTGATTGCAGAGCCATTGGCCATTATCTTTGACAAATCATGGCAATCGGGGGAGGTTCCGGATGACTGGAAAAAAGCGAATGTAGTACCCATCTTTAAAAAAGGGAAGAAGGAAGATCCGGGGAACTACAGGCCAGTCAGTCTCACTTCAGTCCCTGGAAAAATCATGGAACAGGTCCTCAAGGAATCAATTCTGAACCACTTAAAGGAGGGGAAAGTGATCAGGAACAGTCAGCATGGATTCACCAAGGGCAAGTCATGCCTGACTATCCTAATTGCCTTCTATGATGAGATAACTGGCTCTGTGGATGAGGGGAAAGCAGTGGATGTGCTATTTCTTGACTTTAGCAAAGCTTTTGATACAGTCTCCCACAGTGTTCTTGCCAGCAAGTTAAAGAAGTATGGGCTGGATGAATGGACGGTAAGGTGGATAGAAAACTGGCTGGATGGTCGTGCTCAACGGGTAGTGATCAATGGCTCCATGTCTAGTTGGCAGCCGGTATCAAGTGGAGTGCCCCAAGGGTCGGTGCTGGGGCCGGTTTTGTTCAATATCTTCATCAACGACCTGGAGGATGGTGTGGACTGCACCCTTAGCAAGTTTTCAGATGACACTAAACTGGGAGGAGTGGTTGATACGCTGGAGGGTAGGGACAGGATACAGAGGGACCTAGACAAATTAGAGGATTGGGCCAAAAGAAATATGATGAGGTTCAACAAGGACAAGTGCAGAGTCCTGCACTTAGGACGGAAGAATCGCATGCACTGCTACAGACTAGGGACCGAATGGCTGGGCAGCAGTTCTGCAGAAAAGGACCTAGGGTTACAGTGGACGAAAAGCTGAATATGAGTCAACAGTGTGCCCTTGTTGCCAAGAAGGCTAACGGCATTTTGGGCTGCATAAGTAGGGGCATTTCCAGCAGATCAAGGGACGTGATTATTCCCCTCTATTCGGCACTGGTGAGGCCTCATTTGGAGTACTGTGTCCAGTTTTGGGCCCCACACTACAAGAAGGATGTGGATAAATTGGAAAGAGTCCAACGGAGGGCAACAAAAATGATTAGGGGGCTGGAGCACATGACATATGAGGAGAGGCTGAGGGAACTGGGATTGTTTAGCCTGCAGAAGAGAAGAGTGAGGGGGGATTTGATAGCTGCTTTCAACTACCTAAAAGGGGGTTCCAAAGAGGATGGATCTAGACTGTTCTCAGTGGTAGAAGCTGACAGAACAAGGAGTAATGGTCTCAAGTTGCAGAGGGGGAGGTTTAGGTTGGATATTAGGAAAAACTTTTTCACTAGTAGGGTGGTGAAGCACTGGAATGGGTTACCTAGGGAGGTGGTGGAATCTCCTTCCTTAGAGGTTTTTAAGGTCAGGCTTGACAAAGCCCTGGCTGGGATAATCTAGTTGGGGTTGGTCCTGCTTTGAGCAGGGGGTTGGACTAGATGACCTCCCGAGGTCCCTTCCAACCCTGAGATTCTATGATTCTATGATTCTATGCTGCTTACCCAGACTATACTAGCCTCTATAGGTGTTAGGATATCCCTGCTTTGTGGATTTACAAGTTTGTGTACTGGATTATGTAGGGCTATTGGCATTTTCCTTCATGGTAAGCACACAGGTTCCACTGTGGGCTGTACTTCCAGTCTCAGTTGTCTTTTGAGGCACCCATCATCTTTGGAAACGTCCCCAGGCACTTTTAAAATTACCTCCATTCTCAATGGGACTTCCCCTTTTGCTTCTTGCACTGCAGTTATAAAATTCTGAAACTGCACCCTGATCAGAACTATGGCTTGTATGCCTGTATTCCCCAAGAGAGGTCTGTGGCACTTACCATCCATCACCACAAACGTTAGTTGGTATTGCCTGTTATCTTTCAGGTTAGTTACTATAAGGTCATTGTTTCAACTGGGCTGCATGATGCTCTCATTGTACATTATTAGACTGTGGCTGCTTTTTGAAATTGGAGTGTTTGACTCCAGTTCACCACAAGGAATCACATTGCAGGAAGCCCCAGCTGAAATCGCACAGGACATTTCCCTATGAACAGTACCACATGCCTGGAAGATGGTATTTTCCCTTGTTGCTTTCCTGTCCCTACAGCCTGTACCTGACATTCTCTCAAACTCCAGGAGAGAGTCAAGATATCATAATCACTGTCTGGTGTGCCATCCTTCTCTTTGACGAGTCTCACTGAATCTTCCTCTGCCTTTGCACACCCTGCTAAAATGCTTCAACTTGCCACATCCCTTGCGATGCTGTGCTAGTGCAGATTACTTCTCCTTTACCCAATCATGCTGTCTTCCACAGTAAATGCATCTGAATATGGGTAAGGAATCCTGGCCACCTGCTGTCCTTTCCTGTTTTCACTGCATGTCCTTCTGGGAGGTATTCTACCTCCCAGGGCTTTCATCCTCTCTCTTGAGGCTTCTGCTGCATGCCCCATGTCCAAGCATCTGTCCAATGTGAGATCACTTTCCTAGAACTGCTACTCCCACTGGTGGAGATCCCAAATGCTGCAGAATATCCTGTCCTGAATCAAGGAGTCTGAGAAGTCCCCAAAACTGCATGTCACAGCCAGCGTGTGTAGGGTGGTAACATCCTTCCCCTTCAGAGTGATATCTAGTGAAAATCCTGTGTTGCTGTGCAGTTTTGTTCTGCTTTGTGGAGCAATAGATTCCCAGGGCTTCTAAGACTGTTGAGAAGCTTGAGGTAGTGGTGAGCTTCAGAGTGCTGCAGACCTCTCTGCGGTGTTCCCTAGTAAGGCAAAGTAACAGCTTTACATTCCAGCTGTTGTCATCCTCCTCTAGGTACAGCTCGAGCCCCTGCTTCTACCATCTCTGGGCTAGGTTTGTGTTTACAAAAGCCAGGACTTCTGGGGGGGCTTCAGACTGAGTTCCAAGCTAGCTGCTGTACAGCAGAGAACTCACAGCTTAGATGCTGCTACCATGTTTCATTCACAAAGTGTGAAGCTGAATGCAGTTTAAGTTGAATAAGTGAAACTTTATTAAAACCTGTGCACTCCTCTGTTCATATGCCTTCCAGCCTAATACTGCACATTCCCTGTTTCATTGGTGATCCCTCAATAACAGTCCCTCCAGGGAAAATTGGTCTGCTGACTCCAGTTCCACTGATCATGATATACCTGCCACCCTCTGAATCCTGGGGCAACTCTTTCCAAACCCTCTACTTGGGCTCAGGATAAGGGATGTGCCCCATTATCACAGAGCAGGGCTCCTGGTGAAGTTGCATCCAATGCCTAGAAACTTGAACAATGCAACACAGGCAGAAACACCATTTTGTCTTCCTTGGACGTGTCTGTTAGCAACACCTACTGGAAGTTCAAGAAAAGGCAGAACCCAACCCCTTCTCTTCCCCTTCCTTGTCATGCCACTAAAGCCAATCAACAGAGAAATTTTCAGTCTTTCCCAATCCCAAGAGGCAATCAGCCACATATAACTCAGAGTATGCCAGAAAGCACAACAAAGATCTGATACCAACCAGCTACTTACAAAAATCCAAATGAACTACGGTACCCACAAACCAAAATTATCCTCAGTAGGATGGTTGGGTGGGAAGCTTGATTTGACCTATTTGATAGTAGAGACAGCAATGCCAAGTTCTACACTTGGTGGCCTCTGTATACGGCCAATACATGACGGGGAGGGGAAGAGCTAATCAGCAGGCTGGCAGGGTACAGGGTCTCCAGTCAAAGTAAAAACCCTCATTGACATCTCCAGCCAATCAGCTGCATGATGGGTTAATAATTCTCCCCAATCCCCCCCCCCCCACACACACACACCCTTCCTTTCTGGGAACTACCAAAGCACACACCTAGTAAGTCATATGCTTGCATTGTATTCTTCCTCTCTTGCAATGAACTAAAGGCACAAGCTTCAAGGAACATTTGTCAATTTGTCATTATTATGCATAGTATTCAGGACTTGTGTTAGCAGGAAAAAGAAGATCAGCTTGACATCTTTTATTTACATTTCAGAAGTTAGTCTATTAGTCCTTTATAAAAATCATGTAGGGTTACATGAAATATAAACATCGGTGACCATGACAAAGGGCTAACTGTTCAAGGCTGAATGAGATGGAAGCAAAATATTCACTTTTAGAAGCTGCCACAGAGTGTGTTGTCCCTTTAAGGGCAGGCTCATCTCCTTTGCATCCCTGCTTCATGATCTAGTTCTTCGAGGACTGGCATTCTGGGAACTGTTGCCTCCAGAGAGATCATTCAGTGGCAGGTTGAAAGCAAGATAGGGGCAGGACTGTTTAGGAAACGGTCTTTCTGTTGTTAAAGCTGAGAGTAGGAATAAGGTAAGACCTGCACAGGCACTTAGGAAGTGAGCCAGGAGGAGCTCTGGAGAAGGGCCTGTATGAGGCAGTACATTCAGGGAAAGGTGATTTGTTCCTTGGCAAATGGTGTGTAGAGGTGTCAGGGTGGGAACTGAGTGCTACCTTCCTGTTTCAAGGCCCATGGCTGGGCTGAAGGAGCCTCCCTTCACTCTGCTGCAACAAGGGGAAAGACCAGGGTGGTTCTTGGAGAAACAACTATTCAGCTTTTTACCCTGGGGAGGGAAAAGAAATGTAAAATCCTGCATTAGGGGCGGAGTGTCAAAAAATGTCGTTTGGGCATTTCTTACACCAGAAGTAGCAGCTTCTGCTTTGACCAGAGACCCAAATTGTCCTGCCATCTGAGAGAGACTGTAGACTAATGATGGAAATATGAGGCATGGATAACTTGATGCTGGACTTTTGTAAGAAGACTGTCACAGGCGCTGGTTGGCTAAGGATATTCATAATGGATGAGCCTTCCATTTAAAAAAATCACTGTTTCTAATCTGGACCAAGTTCGGAGGGGCATCGTCAGGGGGCTCAGAGGGCACTTGGGGCCAGGGAGGGACGCAGGCAGGGGCCTCAATGGTTTTCTTTTGTTGGGTTTCACCCACTGATATAAGATTCAAATATGCTGCACCCTTCCCAAACACTATTTTTTTTTTAAATAAAACCTTTCTACTTTCCTCCAGGTATTAATTGGGAAGAAAATTCAAATCCTCAATACTTGAATGGGTTTCAAATATTCTGAAACATGTTATTCCTATCTCTGGTAATTTTTTAAAAGCCAGCTTTAACTGTCTGATTAGAGAAGCACTGATAAATCCTTAGCCTCGTGGAGGAAAGGGTACCATTTTAATACTAGTTTTATTTATGAAGAATTCAAGTAACATTGTAGCCCAATAGTGCACAGAAAGCTTGTTCTTTTAACAGGATCAGCTGAATTTTCATATTCATTTAACTGTTATATAATGAAGAGTTTTTTACTTTAATGTTTACAGTTGGTGCATAGATAAATCATAAATAGGGATTCTAATTCTTTGCTAGTTATTCATCTGAGTTCCATTACAGCCACACTGCAGGCAGTGATGCACTTCAAGGACTGTGCTGATGCTGATGTTATAAACCAAAAGAACAAAGTTTAAATGGTCTGAAAATGTCAGCAGAATCCTGATAGTAAATTATGACCTTGCTATTGACTCCTGAGAACCTTTAGTTACATTTGATGTGTTTCACATAATGCAAGTGTAACATTATTCAGGTGACATAAACAAAAGCTACTGCAGCTGACCAAATTCATGAACCGAAAGTGAATACTGGCTATTTATTTATCTGTAGTTATTTAAGTTATTTATAGAAGTTAAAGTCATCTTCAGGAAAGCAACAATATGCAGAAAACTGATATGCGAAATATTAGTATCTCTGTGCTTAGCAGAATTACTTTTTCTATTAAAATTTATTATACGTAGCTCTACGATGCAGGACAATAAACAGTAGGTTATTTCTTCTTACTGTAAAATTGGGACTCTTGGCCTACTGGTAATGTATATCAAGGCCCAAAGCCTCTTTGATATATTAGTGCTCATGGTAGTGTCTGTTCCTGGCACACTCCTCCATTGAATTAAGGGCCTAAGCAAACTAATCAATTTGATAATTCAGAGTTGTTTATAGGTAACAGAACAGCAAGATACATGCAAGACAAAAACTTGTGTGGCCCTGTAACCTTGTCCATCACTCTTCCTCTTTGTTACTCTATTTTATTGTGTCTTAAAGGTAGATTATAAGGTCTTTGAGACAGCGACTATGTTGTCCCTTACCTATCTACTGTGATGATGTATACTAACCCTATACTGGACCAGAAAGGGTTCATGAGAGCTTGTGGGCTCAGACAGCCTTACCCCAATATACCTGCAGTAGGTGTCAAGCCTGGAGGGTGGAGTTAAAAGGGAAAAACTGGCTCAGTTGGGGGCTGACCAGGAAGGAGAGCAGGTTGCTGGCTCTCACTCAGGGAGAGAAGCCTGGCTGGAGTCAGGAAGCTGAACTGGATTGCTGGCAGACAGAGCCTCCCTGAAGGAAGGTACGCTGAAACAGGGGGCCCAAGGCAGTTGGCAAGGAAAGTGGCAGGACATGTGTCCACCCAGGGTTCCCTGTAATGGTGGAGGGCCCTTCAGGGAGTAGGAAGATTCCTGAAGGGCAAGGACAAGGGACTGTCCTGCTAAGGGGATAGGGAAAACTCTTCTGCAAGATATCTAGCTGGGTGCTAAGAAGCTCTGCCATGACCCTGTGGAAGAGGCTGAGAGAAATGGGAGCTGATACACTGCAAGCCTGGGAAGAGACTGTGAAAAGGTCCAAGACAGGGCAAGATAGAAAGCGGTCCAGGGATAGGGTGACCATGTGTCCGGTTTTCGACTGGAACACCCGGTCAAAAAGGGAACCCTGGCAGCTCCAGTCAGTTAAACGTCTGGTCAGTGTTGCTAGGGGGCTAAGGCAGGCTAGTTCCCACCTCTCCTGGCCCTGTGCTGCACCCCAGAAGTGGCCAGCAGGTCCGGCTCCTAGGCCACGGGGCTCCACAAGCTGCCCACTCCCCAAACACCAGCTCTGCACTCCCATTCGCTGGGAACAGCATCCAATAGGAGCTGCAGGGGATGTGCCTGTGGGCAAGAGCAGTTTGCAGAGATGCCTGCCGTGCCCCTGCCCAGGAGCCGGACCTGCTGGCCACTTCTGGGGCGCAGTGCGGAGCCAGGACAGGTGGGGACTAGCCTGCCTTAGCCCCCTAGCACCATTGACCAGACTTTTAGCGGCCCAATCCCTGGCCCCACCCCAGAGCTCACACCCCCAGACACAGCCCTCACACCCCCTGCACCCCAACCCCCTCCTCAACCAGCAGCCGTGTCCACACCCTGAACCCCTCAGCCCCAGCCCAGAGTTCGCACCCCCCAGCTGGAGCCCTCACCCCCTCCCATACCACAACCCCCTGCCCCAGCCAGGATCCTCCTCTCGCACCCTGAAACCCTAATTTCTGTCCCCACCCCAGAGCCCACACCCCCAGTTAGAGCCCTTACCTCCTCCTGCACCCCAACCCCAGCCCAGTGAAAATGAATGAGGGTGGTGGGGAGCGAGCCACCGAAAGAGGGGGAATGTAGTGAGCAGGTGGCAGGGCCTCAGGGAAGGGGTGGGGCAGGGGGCATGGCCTCAGAAGGGGCGGGGCTAGGGTGTTTGGTTTTGTGGGGTTACAAAATTGTCAACCCTATCCAGGGATGCAGCAAGAGATCTGTGTAGTCTGGCCATGACTGCTTAATAAAGGGTCCCTGGACCAAAACCCAAGTAGAGAGGGAGGGCCTGGGTTCCCCTAGCAGCCAACTGATGAAGATGAAGTAGAACATGCCAGAGAAAGAGGAAGGAGCTTTTGGAACTGCCTGATACTAGGGTAAGGTCTAATGAGTTCAGAATTGGACCAAAAGCCCAATGTGAGGTCAACAAACTATTATTTGTTGGACTGCTGCTTTACCCAGTACTATATATGCCCTGGCCAGAGGGCGAAGTCTCAAGAAGAAGCAGACCACTGTAGGGCTAGAACCATTGCCAGGATGGGGTGCTAAAGGATGAGAGCCTGCTATGCATAGCCACCATGGTGTGTGCAGGCTAGTGAGCCACATGCTTATTTTTAAGTGCTATTTTAATAATTTTCCCATCATTCAGACCATGATGGTTTCATTTCACCTCATTTCAGACCCCTGTTCCCAACACCTAAATAGGGAGGAAAAGTACATTGCAAGTGGGGAGGGAAGAATTCCTCGTGTAACTGTTGCTCCCTTCATTCCAGTGACCCTAAAATCATTTCCACCAGGTCTCTTTCTCTTTCCAGAATATTCCATTGCCAGTCAGTACCTGTCCCTTCCTACAGCTCCTCCAACCTTTGAGATATGATTACAGGCCAAGAAGTTAACAGTATTTTTGTAACTTGGGACCCAACCAGTGCTCTGGGGCAACAGGGCTTAATAGGAGGTTGCTGGACCAAACCATGTAGGTCACCTGTCTGCTGATGATGATCTTCCCTCCAGAAGGTGACAACAGCTGTGGCAGTTAATCTTAAAGATTCATTCAGTTACAGAAGATTGAAACTGTTCTCCAAGATGGGGAGAGGGACAATGGGTAGAAGTCAGCTGCAGGCAGGGAGGGAGCCTCTAGGAAAGATGGAACATTGTTAGAGAAATAATGGGACTGTCAGATGCCTTGGTTGCTTCTTGTCAAACCAAATTTCAAAGACCTAGAGCAGGATCAGCATTTAAAAACAGAAGTCACCAACCTCCTTTAGCGTCCTTACCAGAAATAGCCACTTCTTCCACTGCTAAAAATGTCTTATAATGAGCACATCATTATACTGCAGATTTATTGAGTGATAGATATTGCCTGTGATTTTTAGAGCACATATTAATTCTCTAACGATGAAATCAATACCTCCCTCTCATACTAGGAACATCCTACCAAGGCCACGGAGTTTTTGTTAAGTTTATTGCTGCTGAAGCCCGGTAAGAACAATGGATAAAACAGAAAACAGACAGCCTTTGGTGGATGCACTTTGAAATAAAGACCATATTCTCCCTAACATTTGATAAGTGCTGACAGCACACACACACACACAAATAAATAAAAAGGAAGAAAAATATAACACAGCTATTCTCATTTATCCAGGCAAATGACACATAGGACTGGAAATATTTACTGCAAATTTTTGCAGATTTTTTTTTTAAATCACTGAAATGATTACAGTAATGACACCCTTAATTAGTAGTCAATCAGAATATTGTCATGCTTTGGTCATGGAGCACCTGTACTCTGCCTATGAGACACCAGGCAACAAGCCAGCCACCTTATTCTTCACCTCCTCCCATTCTGACCACAGTTTCTGCTCCTCTGGTACAATTTCCTTCCAGAGCTAATTCAAAAGGCCCATATTCTCTGTGTATTTAAGTCCCTCTTGAAGACCCACTTTTACATTGCCACTTCTGAGAAATCTAGCAACTTCATATCCCTTCTTTGTAACTTTATATATTGTAATCTTTAATCTGTCTATAGATTGTATGTTCCTTGGAACAAGGATTGTGCCTTATTCCCATTTGGAAAACACTTGATATATCTTGGGCTCTGCCGGAAGCATATAACACATGTTTAGCATCAGATAACACATTTGGAAAGCACATTTATTCCAGCTACTGCAGCACAGCATGGATATCAAATGTTCATGTTGCCTAGCAATGAGCACCCCAGCATGTCACTCATGATGCATGTTCCTAGTAAATGTGAGCACTCCTAGCAATAGGCTACTGGAGCCGTAGGTGCAAGCACAGTTATATGGGCCGCCACTCAGGAGCACTCCTGATGCTCCTTAGAAGGCTCCCCAGAAGTAGCTAAGGCGAGTGTGCTCATAATGTCGCTCATATTGTCTGCTACTAACAGAGAAAGTTATCTCCTAGTGAATTGTTATGGGGGGGACGGACACCATAACATATGAGACACAGATATACAGCATTGTAAGTGCACCACCGTGTATATCAACACTTGCACAACTTGTTCCGTTGATTTAGACCAATATTTATGGTACACTGTATGCTAAGTATAGCATAGGCCATAGATAATATTATTTTAGGCAAACGTGTAAAGCTTTTAGTTTGACCCCAGTTTTCTGTCTTTCTGTATACACTGAAATATATATCTAGCTTCACCTTTCCAATTTTCATTTAAATTTACACTTAAACTACTGGTTAATTTAGGGGTATTGTCATTTTTCTAACAAACATGAGTTTCCTGATGAACACACTGAAAATTATTTAAATTTTGCAACAACTTTTGCAAATCCACAATATCAAAATAAAATAGAAAATTTAGACAAAACCAACATCTCTGTTCTTAAGGAAATCTAGGACACATTCTCAGTATTTCTACAGAAGCAGCATTCACATAGTCTACCACTGCTAACTCAATACACAAGCTCAGGTTGGTCAAGAGGCATGCTGTGCACAAGCCAAGTGGAAGAAAATGCATTTGTTAATTTTATTTAAAAAAAACCCAACACATCAAGTATGAAACTGAAAGTAACTACAACATTGTTGTTTGCTCTTGAGCAGAAAAGGGAAGCCTGAGAAGAGATGTCGTCTCTGGAATAGGTTATTGAATGTTAGAAACTCTCGGATACACTGAGAATCAAGAACATTTATGCAATTGTAAGAAGGAATATTAAAACCTTTTGTATGCTACAGACAACTGGAGGCAAATTCTCCTGCCATGAAGACACATGTGTAGAGGAGAGAATGGCAGCAGGATGCCTTATCAGTCATTGCAGATGAGAGCAGAGAAGTGAATGTTGTGAGATTTGAACTGCTGGAATGAAACACTAGGAAATGGCAAAATACTATTGCATGTTATTGAAGGGCAAATGGAATTTTTTTTTAAAGGTTACATAATCACCACTTCGGGTTTGAAAATCACCAATGTTGAAAGCTATTAAATGCAATAGAAATAAAGAGAAGCTACATTGCCTGTCTACTGACTGATAGGGTCCACACAAGCAAAATTATTATTGACTTTAATGTGGGTGTTTATAGAACGATTCCAGCTCAGGTCCCTGGGTGTGACAAAGAAAGTTCTACTCAGCATCTATATGGATGCATGGGGAATGCTATGAACTTTCATATCATAACATTGGTTAAATATGAACAATAGTTACTCTCTATATGTAACCCTTGTGGCCTGAAAGCTTAGAGAGAAGGGAGCTCTCTACTGTAACCTGTCAGTGAAATGAGAGAAGAGTGGTCTAGAGCTGATTAAGAACAGAATATGAGCAGGGGCTCCCCTGGCATCAGCTAAAAATCAAGGAGAATTGACTGGGTCAGGCCTCATTTCCATTTTAGTTATGTGACAGTTTGGGGCGTTTTGGTTAAAATAGTTACATTTTGAGTTTGGAGGCAATAAGAGACAAGACAATGACATTGAATGAGCATGGATTCACCCTGACCAAGACTATTGTCAGGCACACTTGGGTAAGGGAGCCTGGACAAACCTACAAGGAGTGGGGGAAGATTCTTATCTTCCGGAGGGGAGAACTCTATAAAGGTATACGCTTACCGGGGATCGACGCTGAGGCGACCAATCCACCAGAGGTTGATTTAGCTTTTCCATTGACTCCGGTACTCTACCGGACTGAGAAGCAGAAGGTAAGTTGATGGGAGAGTTTCTCCTATTGACCAAGCATGGTGTAGACACCGGAATAAGTCGACCTAAACTACGTTGACTCCAGCTACATTATTCAAATAGTTGGAGTTGTTTAACTTAGGTTGACTTAGCCTCCTAGTGTAGACCAGGCCTTAAGTTATCTCTAAAAAGCTGAGCTGAGACTGCTGCAATAGAGTGGATGGCCCAGAGCTAAAGGTGACTTCGGAGCAATGGACAGCACAGAGCACAGTTGAGGCAGTTTGGGCTGAAGCCACAGAGAGAGCAACGTATTACATAAAGGACCCTATCCAGCAATTGAAGCTGACATCACCTGGGGCAGGTGGTTGAACCCCTAGAGCAGCCCTGCTCTCACTGGCCTGCCAGCATCCTTGGACTTCTCCATCCCAGGACAATTAACTGTGCGCGGGGAACTGGGGAGTAGGGAAGTGGTTAGAATGCAACAGAATGCAACCCCAGGGGGGTTGAGATTGAGACAATTGTTAAGGTCCCTTGAGAGGTGGGAGCCTTACCTCATAGAATTTGTTGATTTAGTTATTTATTTATTTGTTTATTTATGAATTGCTTTCCCCAAGTTTATTTATGTTGCCCCTCTCCTCTTTCCATCTCTTATAAAGTTGGCTTTGTTTCAAAAGCCTGGTCTTAATGCTTCTGAGTGGGACTGGGGAAGTGTTACCCATCAGGGCACCCAGGGTGCTAGATATGATTTCCAAGACTTTTGGGTGGAGGCTTGAGCAGATGTTAGTTAAGTCTTTAAGGAAACCCCCTGAATATTGAACCCTGGGCCTTCTTGCCACCATCAGCACCTGGCCGGATATATGATTATTAATACTTTTTTAAAGAAAAAAGTAGAATTTACCCTAAAACTATGAATGTCCCCAGCCTCCCACATGTATCATTCTGCTAACTAACAATTTTTTGGTCACAAATGATGGCTTTTTCCTTGCTGTCATGAAAGTCATGGCAAAACTTAAATTGACATCAGTAGGAGCAGACCCTATGTCAGTTGAATGGATTTCCTGCTGTGTAGTAGCAGTAAAATACCACATTTCATCAAGGGCCCAATTGTGACTCATAAGGGCAAGAGAGGTGCATAAGTGATGTATGTAAAGGAGATGTAGAAATGGGTGTTGTCTGTGTACTGCTGGCTCTTTAGCTTATGTCATCTCACTGGCTCTCCCAAGAGCTTCATGTAAATGTGAGACCTTGTTCTGGCAAAGAAGAAGGGGCATTACTTCTTCACTTTCCACTTCAGAATCTCATGTGGTGTACACCCATCCTTGCCTTTCTGTGTCCCTCATTGTTCAGTCCTGCTTTCCTTTTTGCATCCTTTATTTCTAGGTGACCTCCTCCATTATCACAGTTTCATCTGTTTAGCTCTGTGTCTCTGTCATAATCTAGAAGTCCTACCACCATCTCATACACAATGTGTCCAAATTTGAATTTCTCATATTTCCCTTCCAGTCCCCTCCATTCTCAGTTACTGGTTTGTGGTATTTAGAAATGTTATAGAACACCACTCACCATAGTATGTAGGTCCTTTTGGTCAGACTTGCATATCAGGTGTCATCCTTGTTTTTCTACCCCTCTACCTCACTAATTTTTAACTTATTCTATAACTATGGCTCTGTTCCTACTCCTCTGGAAGTCGATGGCAAAACTTCAGTTGACATCAGTAGGAGCAAACTCTGCTTATTCCATAACATCACCAAAAACTGTCCTTCACACCTACATTTAAAATTCTTGACCACATAACGGCAACGTGTCCTCGGCTACTGTAACACCCTTTTCTGTAGCATTCCTGCATCTTCATTCTCTACTCTTAAGCCCCTTCATTTTCAGTTTAAACTGATTTTTACCAAAAAAAATCCTGGATTTTACAAATTATTCATTTTTTTCTGATTTTCACTCTACTTTTGTATCATTCAAATATACAAAAATACCTTGTTTTATTAAGAAAATACAATACATTGCCATGATATATATATATATATATATTTTACACTAATACAGTGGTTTTCAACTGTGGTCCACCACTTCTTCAGGGAAAGACCCATGCATGCCGGGCTGGTTTGTTTACCTGCCGTGGCCGCAGATTTGGCCGGTTGCAGCTCCCACTGGCTGCGGTTCGCTGCTCCAGGCCAATGGAGGCTGCAGGACGCGGCGCGGGCCAAGGGATATGCTGTCCGCCACCTCCCGCAGCTCCCATTGGTCTGGAGCGGTGAACCAAGGTGGAGCTAGTGGGAGCTGTGACCGGCCGAACCTGCGGCCGCTGCAGGTAAACAAACCGCCCTGGAGTGCCCGGGGCTTTCCTTGAAGAAGTCGTGGACCACAGTTGAGAACCACTGCACTAATATATTAGTCCGTTTGTATATGCAAAGCTGCCTGTTGAGGTAAGGTTATGTTTTAGTCTAAAACATACACACAAACAGGCACACACACAAACGCTGAAGTGTGTGCGCATCTGAAAGTACTGATGAATCTCACACCCACCAGGTACACATTTTAAGCTGTTAGCAGATAACGGTTTAAAAATCGGACACATTAAAATGGGAAATAAACAGAAATCCTCTACTGGCTGCCTGTATTGAAACAGGGGCAAAGAGCCTGAACTACAAGGTACCACATAATCTTTCCATAGCCTACATATCTGCTCTTATTTCCTCCTCCTCTTGCCACTCCCACTCAGCTCCTATTACTGCCCTTTTTCTTCCTTTTCTCTTCTTTCAGGTTTGTTCCTTCTTCCATGCTCCTGTCAGGCTTTGGACAGTCTCCCACCTTTTATTGGGCTTCCTGATGTAAAGCGTTTCTTGAAGAGTAACCTGAAGTACACTAAACACAAGGATTCACTGCCTCCAAGAATCAATTTTAAAATATTCCCCATTAAAACTGATAAAATCAGTATGTGTGACTGATTCTATTCTAGGTTTGCTCCCTGTGTGATCACCAAAACTTATTTTAAAACAAGGCTCCCCACCTTCTAGGAATAAAATCTCTCTCTCTTTCTCTCTCTCTCTCACACACACACACAGTAAAAGATTACACAAATTGATGGCCACTGGAATCTCGCCCATTCTTGCTCTCTAATTGTTATATTCACCATATAAAGAACGAAGTTAGAGTATCTTAGGTTTTTAAATCTTTCTGGAAGGTTGCAGTGTAACATTTGATAAGATCCTAAGGTTTCTTAAAATACAGAGCCCTGGCACACAAGGCCTAAAAACAGCGAGAGACAAGAAGGCTGTTCTCTAAGGCAGAGAGGCATAACTCAATACACCTTGCTCTAGGCTGGCTTTTTCCAGACTGGCTGCTAAAAGACCCAGATAATATGCTTCCCTACCATGCCCCCTAGCCTGCAAGCAAGATCAGGAAACCCCTTACAAACTTAAAGTGATAGTTAGTAATTTTAATAATTTTCAATATACCATACTAATGAGCGGAAGAGTCTTTGGAGTAAGCAAGCACAAATATTAAATCTCAAAAGCTACAGTGGTTAGCTCTCACTAGAAAGGGTTAAACAATCCACTTGAACTTTACATATGAGAAATTTGCTGAAAATGTGATTGTTAAGGAACCAAATAATGATTATGCAGAACCTAATATTTCCTTTAGGATAAGAAATATGTTTTGGCATAAATCTGGCAAATTAGTAAATGTTTAGTGAGAGTCATAGGTAAATAGTACTCTGGTCAGCAACTGAAGATTTGAGTGCTAGGACTAAATTCACCAGTGGCATAAGTTGGTACAATTCCAATGAAGTTGATAGTTATACCTTCTTATGCTTCTTGTAAGCTGGGCCCTCTATCTAGGCATTGCTCTCCCAGCAAGAGTCTGTTAATTCTATCATTTTCTGTTTCTCTTTCAAATGTAGAGCTCATCTGGTAAAGAAAGTTGTAAGAGCTATGTATTGTCTTTTTCAAAAGATGTAGTTGGTAGTTAAATCTCAGTGGAATAAAAACTTCTGCTTTGTGAACATTTTAAAAAAGAATTGGATCTAAGACTTTTAACAAATTGTTGAAAACCTTTCTTTTCAAACACTCACACATCTAACCTTCTGCTTTCACAGAGAAGCAGCCAGCTGCCTTGAGCAGAGGCTTATGTGATTGATTAATTGATTAGCGTACCTGCTTCTAGCTCCTAAGGAAGGCAGTTTAATACCTGATATTGTAAAATAAACATCCTGCTCTGTAATAAGAGAAACTTTTTTTTTTTAACTGCAGACAATCTGATGTTATTTCAATCAGGGTCCAAAGTCCTGCATTTGGCACTGTTATTGAAATGTGGGCTTGGAAGGAAACTCAAGAGGTCATCTAGTCCATCCCCAATGCTAAGTATATCTAAACCAGTACTGACAGGTGCTTGTCTAACTTGTTCTTAAAAACCTTTAATGACGGAGTGTAACAGGGTGCACAAACCTCTCGTGAGCCCCCCCCCCCACCCCCCTTAGCCGAGTGTATGCTCTCACTCTCTCATTCTCTGGTGTCTTTGGTGACTCATCCCTCCGACTGAGTCACACACACTTTGTCTGTGTGATGAAAGCAAAGCAAAACTCCTTCCGGGGTACAAGTCCAACAGGGGTCTTTCTCAGTGCCCCCATAATGTCTCATTCACACAAGTTGTCCCTGGGATAGAGCAGTGTCCCAGGGCTCCCTCCCTGGTGATAGTCTTTGCTCTCTTAGGGCCTTTCTGGCTACAACTCTCCAGCTGGGCCACTGCAGTTCAGTTTCCTCCTCTGGAGGTGCCTCAATGCCCAGGCCACTTCCCTGAGTGGCTAATGGGGGAGAAGAGGGACCCAGGCCCACCCACTACTCCAGGTCCCAACCAAGAGACCCTATAGATAGCAACTGTCTGTTGTGTCCCTTTATCTAAGTCGTGCTGCTGCTCTAATTCCCTGGACCACTTTCCTGCTGCCCTGCGCCATCTTCACCCTTACCTCAGGGCCTTGTCCTGATGGAGTCCTCACAACCAGCTCAGGGCCCCTTCTTGCTCTCCCTGGCTTCTGGCAGCACTACCTTGTCCAAGGTCCTGCAGCTCCCTTAGGCAGCCACACACTATCCACACTCCTCCAGCTCTAGCAAGGAATTGAACTGGCTCTGTCCCTACAGTCCTTCTTATACTAGCCTGCTGGGCCCTGATTGGCTGCTCAGCCACTCTAGACAGCCACTCTAGGCAGCTCAGAGGACTTCTCTACTGCCATTTTATGGGGTGTGGTGTGGTAGGGCCACAAGTCTTCCAGCAGGGGGCCTTAGAGTCTTGTCCACCCATCACATGGGGATTTTACTGGCTAGGTAAGATGTTCCAGTGCTTAACTATCTGTATAGTTAATTTTTTACCTAATATCCAGCCTAAACGTCCCTTGCTGCAACTAAGCCAATTACTTCTTATCCTACTTTAGGTGGACATGGAGAACAATTGGTCACAGTTCTGTTTATGTCAGCCTTTAACATATTCAAAGATTGTTATTGTGTCCCCCCTCAGCCTTCTCTTATCTAGATTGAACACCCCCAATTCAACCATTCCTTATAGGTTACATTTCTAAACATCATTTTTGTTCCTAACCTCTGGACTTGTTCCAATTTGTTCACATCATTCTTAAAGCGTGGCACACAAAACTGGACGCAGTTCTCCAGCTGAGACCTCACCAGTGACAAGTAGAGAAGAACAGTTATCTCCCATGTCTTACATATGATCCTTCTGTTAATACATCCCAGAATGGCATTTGCCTTTTTCAGAACAGCATCACAATGTTGACTCATATTCAATTTGTGATCCACTATAATCTCTAGATCCTATCCTCTCTTGCCGTAGTTGTATATTTGATTTTTCCTTCTAAAGTGTAGTATTTTGCACTTATGTTATTGAATTTCATCTTACTGATTTCAGATCATTATCCAATTTATCAAGATCAGTTTGAATTCTAATCCTGCCCTCCAAAATTTTTGTGACCTCTCCCTGGTCGGTGTTATCTACAGACTTTATATGCATACCCTCCATTCCATCATCCAAGCTGTTAATGAAAATATTGAAGAGTACTAGAACCAGGACAGACTCCTATGGAACCCCACTTGGTATGTCCTCCCAGGTGACAGTGAACCAATGCTGATTACTCTTTGAGAATAGTGTTTCAACCAGTTATGCATCCACACATGCCTGGTGGAATTTCATCTAGACCATACTTCCCTAGTTTGCATATGTCTTGTGGGACTATGTGAAAAACCTTACTAAAGTCCACATAAATCAAGTCTACCATTTCCCCCTTCCCATAAGATCGGTTACCCTGTCAAAGAAGGAAATTAGTTTGGCTTGGCACAATCTGTTCTTGATGAATCCGTCTCTTGGCTGTTATTTGTCACCTTATTATCCTCTAAATCGAAACAAATTGATTGTTTGTTTAATAATTTGTTCCAGGATCTTTTCAGGTATCGAAGTTAGGCTGAATGGTATATAATTTCCCAGGCCTTGCATTTCCTGTTTTAGAATATTGCTACTATGTATGCCATTCTCCAGTCTTCTGGGACCTCACCCATTCCCAGTGAGTTCTCTAAGATAATCATTAATGGTTCAGAGATTGCTTCAGTACTCAGTGGTGAATTTCAACACTTTTGATTTTACCTTTGTTTTTACATCTGGGCAAACTGGCATGGGGAATATCTGTTACTCATAGGGACAACATAAAAAGATGGGCTTGGACCAATTCAAACAGACTGGGACATTGTGTAGTGTTTTCAGTAAGGAATGGAGAGCATGATTTCACAATTAAAATATTAAACTCCCCCATTAGTTGGACTGGAGGTGCATGTGATTTGAGAGAGTGGGTTGGCGGGGATGGGAATTGAAACAGTGTTCTTTGTCTTTGGAGCAACTATCACTGTGAGAGGGCTCAATTTGCCACAAAGTGAGTTGGATTTTTAGACCACATGGTTCCACCTCATGCCTTCTTATACCTCCAATGTTACACTAGTTTTATTTAAAGTGAATGTCAGTGGGAGTTGGACCGTCACTTAGATGCTCTTAAATGTCCCACACTGTAGATTTTTAACACTTTCAAATTGGAGTGTGTATAGACATATGTGTAGCTTGTCTCTTTGGTTTATTCATTTATGTTTCCTTCATTCACCTCTCCTCTTTTGGATCAAACCAGTTCTCCCTCCTGTGTGCAACATTAAGTATATCTTAATGTGATGAGAAAAGTCCTGGTGGGAGAGTATCAGTTTGGCATAAGTTGTCTGGCAAAGTCATTTGCTGGCATTTTTCCATCTGAATAGACTAGTGATGTGACGCAAGTCACAGCAGAATACAGCCCTAAAGCTATACTGCAATAAACAGTACCAATATTTGGGAAGGGGGTGAAGGAAGGGAGAAGGTTATTTCTAAAGTTCAGGTAGATTTCTCAGTTTTATAAACAAAAGTCCCAGTCCAGTGCACATTTAATCTGAAGTTTCACTCAGTTTCACTCTTTGTAATAATGACAGTTTGGATAAGGAGTTAAATTATTAGGTGACTATGTTTTGAAAAGACTGAACAACTGACAGTTGAGATTTAAAGGGGAAGCCATGATGATTCAAATTCTCGATCCATAATCAAACTTCTCAATATTTCAGAATGTTCTGATTTGGATTCAGCCATCTACATGGAGAGGTCTGAGCAGTGAACTTGAATCCTAACCTGCATTTTGGTTCACACTATCTCTAGAGATCATCAGTAAAATCCAATAAGTGTTTGCTTTGCTGAGTGAGTTTTCTATTACTGCTCAAACAGCAAGTCTTTGCTTAAACCTAACACAAAATATATTCCATTCAGTTATTCTTCCAAACTGCCTTCCTTTATTATCTAATTACTTCACATACAGAGGCCTTTTCTGCTTACAGTAACTCCCTACTCTATCATAACTACTGTAACTCCCAACTCTATCCTTCATTAATCTCCCTGTCTTGCTCTTTATTCCCATTTGACTCTCATATACAGCATCTTAGTTCAGTGCTGAAATTCTGTGGGACGCCCTAGATCAGGTTGCTCCTGGCTGTTATGCAGCCACTTACTTATTGGCGCTCAGATTGTAAAAGACTTGTATATTTCTTTAATGGAAGGAAGTGGTAATTGGGGCTTTTTATATTGAACTGAATGTCACCTGCTACATTCTCAAATATTGCAAATCCAAAAAATGTGGAAATCAAATGTTCAAATGGATAAGGAAAAAAGGGGGGGGGGGAAGTGTCTTGCAAGTTACCTAGAACAGGGGTTCCCAAAGCCAGTGCACCGCTTGGTCAGGAAAAGCCCTGGGAGGGCCAGGCTGGTTTGTGTACCTGCCGGGGGCTGCAGGAAGGGCGGCCAGCACATCCCTCAGCCCACGCCGCTTCCTGCAGCCCCCATTGGCCTGGAGCGAAGAACTGCAGCCAGTAGGAGCTGAGATCAGCCGAACCTGCAGACGCAGCAGGTACACAAACCAGCTCGGCCCACCCAGGGCTTTCCCTGAACAAGCGGCGGACTGGCTTTGAGAACCTCTGACCTAGAAGATATATCAAAAGGACAAAGGACTATTTCCACCAATGAGTTGGGCCAAAATTATAACAATTCAGGTGAACCATGTAAAATTTGAAGCGTTGTTGTAGCTGTGTTGATCCAAGGATAAATTTGCATGTTTTCACTCTCTCCTGCTTCATCTGCCCTTCTGCTTTCTTTGTCCCCCCTTGGGAACTGTCAGAATTCTTATTAAAAAAATTCAGAGTACTGCAGTGCTAACTTAAGACCATGTCAAATAACTAATCTTAAGGCACCAGATCCTCAGCTGCACCAGTGTCCATCCTTCTGGTCTTTCTCCCCTGGCAATTAAGCAAGGCCCTGGACTCATTACTGTGCGCAGCCAACTGTCAAAATAGCTTATTCATAATTCCATCTCAAAGCCACATTAAAAATGCCAGCTAAAGTCAAGATACCCCTTTTCTGATGGTGGTTGGGCCTCTCAGTATATCAGCTACAGTCTTTTAAGGAACAGGGCAACCAGTGATGTGGGCCTGTATTTTGGATCAATGGCACATTTCTTGGCAGATAAACAACTCTGATCTGTGTCCCCTAACCTTAACTGATCTGCTCTTGCATGCCCCTCAGAATAACCATATGAACTGAAAGATCCTTCTTCATTACAGCAGGATACATTGTGGTTATGAGCCATTTAACTCACATCTTTACTGTTAGGGCTTCTTAAGCTTCCCATTCTGCTCCTGTGGAGATGAAGAACAAATAGCATGCCATCTGGATATGGACTGCCCTTTTTTATCATCTTCACGGTGGATGATGAACCTGATGTCTCCAGATTATGCTGCCATGGTAGAGTGGCTATGCCACTTGCCCAACATCTAAATCATTGTTTGTGCCATCAGAAGCCATATGCCAGAAGAAGGAGGAGTTTAACAACTGAACGCAAAAGCTATAAAATAACAGGAAAAATAGGCAAAAGGAAGAAAAATAGACTTAAAAACCCTTAAATTAAGATGGAGAGTTGAGGCCCTATTTTTTGTAAGCTATTTGGTGGCAGGGAAGTGTTTTGTGGTGGTATTTTTTTGAAGCACCTAGCTTGCTTTTGGATGTTGTCCAAATAATGGATATTACCAAATTGCCATGGAGCAGCTGTGGAAGCAATGACCCACCCCACCTCTCTGTCCTTTTGGCTTCTTCTGGTAATAAATGCATCTCCTGAATTAGTGCATTATTGGCTTTAGGCTATTCAAACCCCATTATAGGAAATAATTTTTCCCTTATATGTTACACTGACCCTCAACTGACTGTAGAAGATTAAATTAATCTGTCACATCAGCATATCTGATAACATATAATTTAGAAACAGACTTTATTTAGGTTTTTTGGTGAAAAACTGAGCAGGAAAAACTTGTACCACTATCATGCAAATATCATTCACGGAGATAGCCTGTCCTAACCTGTCCTTTTGTATTTGTTATAGAGTAGAATTAATGTGGAGAAAATTAAAGAAGTTTGAGCCATTCTTTTTAACCTTAGGTGCATGGCAGATGACCCATTGAATTCAGGTTAACACCTCCAGCAAGGACAAGTAACATATAAATATAGTTGTTAGCTAGGACAAAAGAGAAGATAATCTGTGCAGTATGGGATGCAAATTTAGAAATGATATGAGGGTGGTCTGGGAAACAATTATGTGTATAATGCCTTCAAAAGTACCTGGCTAGTTGTAAAAATAGTACAGGAATATCAGGAACAAAAACTCCTACTTGCTGCAAGGAAACTGTATCCAGAATAAGAATATTAAATGGGGGACATATAAGTATGATGGGGGCCATATAAGTACTTTAAATAGAATGAATCTGGGACACAATCAGTGGACATTTCAGAAGGGAACTCTGCATCTGGGGAGATATTTCTATGGGTGACATTACAGGCAGCAAGGTCAAACTAACCTAAAAAGCATAACTGATGGACCCAGGGAGGAAAAAGATAACACAAGGCAATGGATAACAAAGATTGTCTCTGACATGCTACCTGCCAAAAGGGCAGAGGAGAAGAAAGGATAGACACTTTCGGAATGAAATCCATTGTTTATTTTGTTGTAACACTGTGCATGGGAGTTGCTCCCTGTAAACAGCTCCCTCTTTGGTAGTATATTTAAAAAAAAACAAAAGTAAAAAAACCCCAAAAACCGCTTATCATGCCACTCAGTATTGTTTCATAGTTACATTGAGCTCCCCATGTCCATTGTATCCACCTCTTCTCTCTTGTCTTATACTTAGATTGTAAGCTCCATTGGACAGGGACCATCTTTTTATGGTGTTTGTACATTTCTCAGAATAATGAGGCCCTGATCCATAAATGGTGTTGTTAAGTGTTACTGCAGTATAAATAAACAGTAATCTAGACTTTTTAAAAATAGTATAAGGCTAGATATGCGGTGCATAGTGTTTCTTTGAGGTTTTAAATCTGTTTTTTCTATATTTTTAATCTTGTTTTATTCATCTCCTTGATTTTGATTTTGATTTTGAAATATATGCCCCAAATTTTCATTTAACAGTTGGGTAACTTCCTCTGAAAATGAATCAATTTGAAATGTACTTCTCTTCAGAGAACATCCTACAGCCACAGCAGCCATTTTTGTTTTAAGGGAGCTGGGTTTATCTCAATGTTGAATCACCTAGTTAACCACTATCCACAAAGTAATATGCATTTTGATAAAAAGGAATGATTACTTCCCTTACATCAACCACAAGTGTGCTAGATGCTTCACAAAACATATACACAGGTCCCAGTTTGGTAGAATTTATAATCTAAAGCCCATTTCTGCAATCTGATCTCTACAGGTGGACACCCATAAGAACATAAGTGTGGCCATACTGGGTCAGACCAAAGGTCTATCTAGCCCAGTATCCTATCTTCTGATGGTGGCCAATGCCAGGTGTCCCAGAGGGAATGAACAGACCAGGCAATCATCCAGTGAATCATAATCCGTAATCTCATCAAAGTCACAGGTGTGACAGGTTGGGATCACAGAAACCACCTTGATGCTGCCACCTGGTGTGCCAAGGCTACTTCGGCCCCTGCTTTCCTGCCTTTTCCAGCTTGGGACTCCCGAATCCTGTCTGTTTTGAGCCAAATTCCGCTGATCTGCTGCAAACACAGACCCAGGTCGGAACCACATCCCCTAACAGCCGCAGGCCTGCCTGGAAGCAGCTCAGGAAGTGCCCGTGCCTTTGACACCCAGGTGCCCAACTCCCAATGAGGTTCAAACCCTTAATAAATCCGTTTTACCCTGTATAAAGCTTATACAGGGTAAACTCATAAATAGTTTGCCTTCTATTTCAAAGATAGAAAGATATGCACAGCTGTTTGCCCTTCCCTCAGGTACTCGTACTCCAGGTAACTCAATAAGTAAAAAGTGATTTTAATAAGTACAGAAAGTAGGATTTAAGTGATTCCAAGTAGTTACAGGTCTAGGTCTAATTCAACTCAACACAGATAAAAGCCTCACCAGTTTCAGTCTTTTCCTTTTACAGGCTGTAGAACTTCTAGCCTGGGTCCAGCAATCGCTCACACCCCCTATTGTCTTTGTCCTGTCTCTTTCAGGTATGTCCTTGGGGGGTGGAGAGCCTCTCTCTTTAGCCAGCTGAAGACAACATGGAGGGGTCTTCCAAGGGTTTTTATAACCTTTCCCCCACTCCCTGTGTAGCATCATCTTACCCTGGAGTTTTGGGATCACATGGGCAAGTCACATGTCCATGCACCCTAACCAGTCCAGCCAGTTGCATTCCTGACCAGGCCCAGATGTGGATTGGGGTCTGCACCTCCTATTGTCTGTGTAAGGGTTTCTTGATTGGTCTCTTTACATGCACATACCTTTCTCAAGACATGATCCCAGGCTCTTACAAAGGCTATGTACAAAACCAGCAAATATAAAACCATTATTCATAACTCCAACTACAACAATGATACATGCATACCAACAGGAGGAATAGATTCAGTAGGTCATAACTTTCACAGAGATATGTTACATGGCTCATGTAGCATAAAACATATTCCAGTTACATCATGTATACATTTATAAGCCTTATGGGGTACACCGTCACAACAGGGTATATCTACACTGCAATGTAAACCCAGGATTAGTGGGACCTGATTCAGCTGACCCATGCTAGAGAACCCCGGTCTTGAGTGTTTACACTGATTCTTAACCCAACATTAAGACTTTTCTAATTCAGGCTGGAACCTGGAGCTCTGACATCCACACTGCAGCGCATAGACCCCAGTCAAATGAACCATATACCAGAGACCCTAGTGCCTTTCTGAGATGTGGCTGTTCTAGTCTTTGACTTGTGCTGCACTGTGGGAAAACTTTACTGTGAAACCTGCATGATACAGGAAGTTTGAACAGCCCACCAACACAGCCTGCTGAGGAGTAATTTTGGTCTGTGTGGTCCAAGCTACTGGAGCCACCAGCATGGAGGAGGAGTCTTTTGAACAACTTCTCTTGCTTGTACTTTCACTCCTGTGTCAGGAAATGGGCAGAGCATCCGTGAGGTGGACATTTCAGTGGCATTTTCTGACCCACCCAATGTACCTAAAAATGTCATGATGGAGCAGCAGGATGCAGAGGAGGAAGAGTACCCTGTCATGGCAGATTTGCACTAGCAGATGCTGCTCAGTGCAATTGACATAGGCACTGAAGACCAGGCATTATTACAACTGTATATGGCATTGGTGAGATTATTATTTGAATACTGTGTCCATTTCTGATGTCAACAAATTACATATGACATTGAAAAATTGGAAAGGATCCAGAAAAGAGCTGCTAGAGATCTGGGCAACACTCTTTCACAGTGAGAGACTAAAGATGCTCAATCTATTGAAGTTCTCCAAGAGAAGATTAAGAAGTGACTTTATTCTGGTGTTAAAGTACCTATGTCAGGAGAAAAATTGTGATAGTAGAAGTCTCTTTAATCTTGCAGACAAAGGTATAACAAGATCTAATTCCTGGAAGCTGAAGCTAGAAAAACTGAGGCTAGAAATGTTGTGTAAATGTTTAACAGTGAGTTTTAACAACCCACCTAGGGATGTGTTAGATTTTCCATTCCTTAAATCAAGACTGGTGTCTTAATTATTCCTTATGTGTTAGAATTGCTCTTAATATAAAAAATAGACTGTTTCATTCTACTAGTTTTATAAATGTTCCATTTATTATATTTTCTGGAATTTTCATCAAAATGTTATCAACTTTTTTAAAAGTTCCTTTCACCGTGACCAACCTTTCACTATGACCAGTTATGCTTTTAATGAGGGAGTTCCTTTTTGGAGGACTCTTACTAGCTTTAATCCATCAAACCCATCCCTCCCCACCAAAAAGTCACAACACTAGCTTTGCTATACTTTTGTCATGGTACCTTGAATTTTCTTTCGCTCCATAAAGTACATGGCATTGACTTGTGTCCATGAGTGACTTTTCAGATTATGAAATGTCTCTGCCTTCATTTGGATTACAATCACCCTTAAAACCCATTTGACTCTTACACTCATCCACCATAACACTAGCCTTTCACTATCCACTGTGCTGGATAAAAAGTAATAAGTACTTAATCATGGAGGAATTCATAGCTTTCAAATTCTGTACCATTCTCACTGGGGAAGGCTGTAACCTTTTTTGACTATATTGAAGGGAAAGCAGATCAGGTTCACTCAGCTTCAGCTGAGTTATGTATCCTTAGAAGTTTCTTATAAGGCAAATGAATTGTTATTCAAGGTGAACATATGTTTATTTTTACCAACTACGCAAGTAGAATTGTGCTCCTGCAGGTTTTCCATACAGCATAAGGATTCTTGTTCATTATACATACAATATGCAGAGAAAATTCCCCCTGGGGATGTATTACTTCTGTTCTACTTTTGTTGATTTCTGTACTTATGTAAACTACTGCAATTTCTCTTCATGGGTTTATTTTGATAAATGTTGGGAGGCAGGCATTTAAGTAAAACCATACATAAAAAAAAGAGCTAGATCCACAGCTGTGCCAAGTTTGGACTCAGAACTGTACACCTGAAACCTGATCACCGCCCCCCCCCCCACCCTTTAAACCAGACTCTGAGGAGAGTGGTACTTTAACCACCTTTCCGCTCCCCATCCCAACAATCCTCTCCAGCCAAACTGGCCCAGGCATAATTTACAGTTGCCTAATAATGCAAGCTACTGTAGTCACCTGCAGAAAGCCATGCACTCTGCTCTGCCAGGACATGCTCCGTATGCAGGAGGGAGGGAAGTGAATATAGATGGCATAGAGCCAACTCAGTGCCACCCAAGGGTTCCCCCCTGTTGGGGGAGTGTTCAGGAGTCCCTGTGCAGCAACTTTATGGCTGCTTCTCTCTGCTGAGGTAGTGCAAAGCATCCCAGAATCTGGCTCAAAAGTTTTTCTCTTCATCTGATTCACAGCTGTTGAAACTCATCCCTGAGGAGATGGCTTATGCAAGCACTTTGCATCACATAACTTCCACTTAAGCCCTATTTTGAAGACTCAAATCTTGGGTAGGCCTTGGGCTGGCTCTCCACACATCAGGGAATTTCATCCACTATGAATATTCTGGGAGAATATTCTGGGAGAATAAATGAAGCAATATATAAAGATTATCCAATATCAGGTTTAGTTTCTGATAAGTAACAATAATAATAAAGTGATAATAGTTTATTAAAGCATTTATAGCCTTTTAAAATGTCATTTCTTGTACATTCTTGCTATAATGATAACATTATAGCCATTGGCACTAGTGTCAGTGGCTATCTGAATCAGTGGCATTGTATATACAATACAATCTGTTTGGTAGTGCATATAAAGAGAGTCTTGTGGAAGCGTGTACCCTCGAGAGCCACCTGGCAGGGTGAGGGTATGCGTGCACCTGTTATCTACCAGGGCACAGTACTAAGGTTCGTGTGGATGTTCGGAGGGAACCCCCCTGGAGCAGATGGGAACCACACAGACACCGAGGCAATAAGGCTAGAAATTTCAGCTTTATTGCCAATGACACTTATAACCTAGGTTTACAATACACAATTAATGCAAAAAACAAGATTACCCCTATTAAAAACAGCAACAGTCCTTGGAGTTGTTCTAAATCCCAATAATTACTTGGGATGAGCCACGGACTAGTAGAATTAGAGGAATAATACATAGGATACTTTTACAACAATGAATTACAATTGAAGGGGAAGGGGTAAAGCAAAATATTAAAACAATAAGGTATTAAAGAATACTTACGAATACAAACCCGTACACGAGCATTACAGCCGGCACACGCTGAGTTGGGGGAGGTTTCGGGTTGATCAGGCCCGAATTGCGAATTCGTGACTTGTATGCGTCTTCGGTTCCTTCCCTCCCGTCCCTCGGGGGGGACGAGACAGATATACCCAAGATGACGCGTCCTTGGGGCCAGAATGACGCGTTTTTTGGGGCAGTTTTTGTACCAAATAAGGTTAAAAAAAGAGACCTGTTTTTTTCTCCCTTGACTATTTCCCCATATCTGGTGGAGAGACAGGGGAGAACGGGGGAGGGGCTGCCCCCCCAGCAGTTACAAATTCTGAGAATTTGTTTTGTTCATTTGGGCGGTTGAGCAAGATCACTTCCCTGGGGGGTGGGATGGTGGTGTGTGCAATTCTAACTGCCACAGATAGCAAACCTGTTTAGAGGCAAGCAGGGCCCCTGGATATGTATTCTCGAGGGCAGGGCAGAGATAGTAACCCGAGGGGAGCAATTCTTTTAACAAGTCTATGTTTTGGGAACTCTTTATGCTCTTCAATCTGATCTTTCATACTCCACTTTTGCACGAGTGAATGTATTTTTGTAAATGATAAATGAGTTCCTCAGAATTTAAAAATTCTGCAGTCACCTTCTGTGGCATGGTTTCTGTTTAATTTATGGTGACTTGCCATTCCTTATCGAGCAGCTTTGCATTCCGCATATTATTTAATGGACTCATTTAGCTCAGAATTCTTCCTTTCACATTGTTTGTTTTTTGTTACAATTATCAAGTAAGGCTTCACAAAAAAGAAACAAAGAATGAATGCCAGTCACTTGATGATTAGTTTGATCAGTTACCTAATAAAACCAATATGGTTAGAGTTGTTCTAAATTTGGAGGTGACCTTTCCAATGTTTTAAATAATGAAAGAAATGATTTATGGTGATGCATCCCATGCTATTACATTTCGACATGTATAAATGATGCGCTGAAATTCTATAATGCATCAGTTTTCCCATGTTATCTGTAGATACAATACCTTTACTTGATAGAAGATTACATTTACATACTTCCTTAATATACAATTATTAGACGCCAACCTAATTGAAAAACAACATTTATAATACCAAAGCTCACCTTTGATTTGAAGGATATTATGAGTTATGTGCTTCATAGGGTTTTGTTTATAATCATTTAATTAAAAAAGTATGAGCTTAAATTGTTCCACACAACTATTTAGGTAATATTCCTGCTAGAGTGAAATTACCCTGGACAAAGTGGACAAATATAACTTGATGTACTGTACTGTACCTGTTCAATGTTTGTGTTTTATCCTCCTTCCTAACGATAGGTCACATTTTCATAAAGGCAGTTTGAAATTGTTAGCTGTCTTTTATTTTTCTCTCACACCAAATCAGTTCATTTTAAAAGCTCTACTGCAGAGCCTAGAAGCTGGCAATAAAAAAGCATATATGGGAGAAAAGGAGAGCTGGCCAAAATGTGGATGTTCAGTTTGTGGGGGAGGGAAATGATATTTCAGTGTCTGCTTTCATTCCAATTCAGAACCGGCAGCACCAGGAGGCAGCTGACCCAGGAATCTCAAGGCCCTGGGGTGTCTGTCCCTGGGGCAATACACATGGTAGGGCTACCCAGAATAGTGGACCCTAGAAGCCCATCCCAGAACATCCAAGCTCCCAAGTTCCCATGGCAGGGAGCCTGGAAGCCCTTTAGACCAAGGATCTCATAAGCTCCCTGCTGCGGAACCAGGAACTGAGCCCAGGCTAAAGCCAGGGCGCTCAGGGCTTCTAGACTCCGAGCTTCGTGGCAGGGAGCCTGGAAACCTTCAGAACCCCCAGGTTTCCCTGGCTCCATGGTAGGGAATTAGAAGTCCTGGCATGACTGGACTGCCCCAGCGCCACTTACCCTGGAAACTCATGTCCATGGTCCTGGGGAAGCCTGCTTGGAGGGGTTCAACAAATTGGTGTTTTCTGATAAAACTCTGTTTTAGCAGAAAATTCCTGACCATCTCAAGAGATAAGTCTCCAGCTCCCAGTCAACTGTGCATCTAACTCCTCTAGGAGCATTCAGGGTGTTAAAAAAATTGATGATTTTTTAATTTATATTGGATTTTTAATTTTTTAAATTGGAAATATAAGTTTTTTCTTTTTTAAAATCTGTTAAAATGAAATCTGAATTTAATATGAAATATGTTAAGGCCTACACTTATAATCTTTTAAAAGATTTAAATAAAGAATAAACATGCTGAATCCATGAGCCTCTATCAACAATTTTGGGTTAGAGGCTGTTTTCCTATGTGAAGAAAGAAACAAAGGAAAATCATAACTGTTGAGGTCAAACTTTATAGCCATAATAGGTCAACCTAAGTATTTTAGGAGACTGCCTCATTTACAAGAGACTTACACGAGACTAGAAACTTAAGGTCTAGTCAATGTAAATTAGCCTTATTTGAACATTTTTCCAGGTTGAACTGAAACAAACAGTTTAATTCCTCTCTTTAATAAATCATTTAGTTATAATGTGAAATATCTTTTGATAAGAGAAGGTTATGTATACAAAATATTTAAGGTTGTTTTGTTTAATAAAGTAAATTGGATATGCTGTTTTATGTGTTTAATTAAATTGCAGTTACCTTCCTAATGCAGATTGACACAAATCATCAGCAAAAAGTTAATTATATTGTAAATAAGCAATATATCATTCGCTATTTTATAACATACTAAAAAGTACAATTAATAAGAATCTGAAAATATTAAGCTATGTAATTACTTAAATAAAAGTATATATTCTTCTAGGTAGCTAAAAGAGGTACCAAATATAGTGTAAATGCTCTCTTTAGTTGGAAATCAATGTTTTAATGGTTATATTAACCAATGAGACTGTGTCTTTCTTTAAAAAATAAGTGAAGTACAAATGGAGAAGCTGATTATAATTGATGATTTACATTAAGGTTTTGCACATGGTGAATTAAATTGCTGATTTAAATCACCTTGATTTAAATCAATCCACCCTAGGAGCTTTCATAAACCTCACCTTTAGTGATAATGGGTGAACTTCAAAATAGTTCAGAAGTTTTGTTTGAATATTTATCTGATCAGAAAAGGGACTGAACCAAACCCTCAAATCTTTATATTTTACCCAAACTATGAAGGAGTTAAGTTCAGGTGAAGATATCCAGCAGAGGACTTTCACTCAGTTAAACCATTTTGCAGTAAATCCTATAAGTTTCTCTAGCACTTATTCATATTCTAACAGGGTCTATCAGACCTTCTCTGCCCATTCCTGGAACTGTCAGTGCTCTGACAAAACTTTGGGTACAAACAAGGTTTACAAACAAGGCCTGCCAGGGGCCTACAAGGGCCAGAAAGAGATGCTAACCAATCATCTCCAAACCAGCAGGAATGTAATGAAGATTTGCCAGCCTCATCCCAGGGGGAGTACTGGATGAAGCTGGGATAGGAGTGGAGTCCCTCAGGCCTAATCCAGAACCCTGGTCAAGTTTTTACCTTTTGTGCTGAGATTGTTTACAAGTTTAAAGGCATGGACAGCAAATTTTCAGTGTAACTTCAATAGACTGTTAAAGGACTCATATCTAGTTCGCTCACCGAGCGAGGGATACAAAAGTGCTCAATAGACTGAGTAATGATTACCAAGTTTAATATTTTTTCTAGTCATTAAATCAAGTAAAAATATGAAATACAGCTCACAGAGGGAGTTTAAAATATGAAGAATAAAAACACTTCTTTTTATGTGCAACTTCCCCTCCATCAAAAGCAAAGTTTGAACCTGAACCTACAGCATTACAGCACAAACGATCACAACTTGAGGTGTAGGCTGGCAGCAGATCCCTATAGTTATGTACCATTAGAATGAATTTGTGCATCTTTTTCTTTAAGAAGCTTTCATACCTCCGTTGATTACAGCAGGCCTTGACAGGGGTGAGATACTTGTGCCTTTTCTTGGTCTCATTAAATTCTGCTGAGATATAAACTGTTAAACACTGCCACTTTCCCTTCTCTTGCTTTTCATTCCTCAGGAAAATATGTCAACATGTCAAAATAATAACGGAGCACATGAAAATTCTAAGGCCTGGCTCACACTGCAGCCAAAGCAGTAGCAGCACACTCTACAGGGAACACCTGGGAGCCAGCAGAACTGCTGCAGCAATGGGAAAAGACCCAGCACATGGCCCCCTATGGTTCATTTCTCTTAATCAGTGGCGCTGCATGGAGCTGGAGAGCCAGCAACTCAAAAAACAGCTGATCCCACTGCCAAATATTTCTAAACCCGTCCAAACATCCTCTGGAATAACTATTTTCAGCTGCTGCTAGACCTACAGCTCAAGTGGTAATCGTTTGTGCTGTAAAGCTGAAGGCTCAGGTTCAAACTTCGCTTGCTTAGTATGTATGGGTTCATGTAATTAAAGATAGTATAATGCATATGCACAAGGGAGCACAATTAACATTGCACAGAGAACCATAAATCTGGCATTTCCTAATATTCAAGTGTTTGACTTTGAAACCTAAATAACATAGCTTTTGTATCTATTTCATAGTATAGATTAATTTTCATGGTCAGTACCTTCTAGCTGAATAACTCTTCCCCTAATAATGTACATGTGGAAAGTACCCTTGATTATGGCTATTTTTATTTTTCCTTGATGAATGGGATCCATTATCCTTATCCGTAAGTCATAGTACAAAATGAATATCACAAAATTACTAATTAAAGTGATATTCAACAGCTATTATTTTAACTCTACTCTCTCATAATAAATAATTAGAATAAAGGTGTCTCTGCCTCTGTATCTTGTGGTTGTGAGTTCCATAGATAAAATGCATTGGGGGGGGGGCGGTTAAATCTTGCCACTTGTAATTAATTGCTTCTTAATTTCCTTGTATGCCCTCTTGTTTCTGTATTAGGAGAGAGTAAATAGAAGTGGTATGTCTACCTACTCTGTCATTTATTATGCTCACTGCTAAGGCCATGTAAATGGCCCTTCAAGTGTAAATGCAATTTATGACCACTTTACAGTCCATTTACACTTTGCAAACAAATGGAGTTCCCCACCTGCAGGCATTTGTAATACAAGGGGCCTGATCATATAAATGACACTCTCTGGAGTATAAAAGTGTTGCCATATGACCCTGTTTTTTATGCTAGAACTGTTTTTGGGTGTAATATTGAATACTTTATATGGCTTGAAATATATTAGTGGGCAAGCAGGGGAATACAATTAATTGGGTTATTAGGCTTTGTTGTAGTTAGATTCCTGTTTTATTAGTGTGAGGCCTTGTGCAAGTAGTAAGGCTGAGCTTATCGCTAAAAAAGTGCAGGTCCAATATGTTAACCCCAGGTCACGTATTCTGCATTCTCAGTTTGAGAGACAAATTAATGACCACAAGAATATGGGTATACTGCAGATTTACAGACGTAATTCTGCAATAAGGGGACATTGGGGGTAGGGTGACCAGACAGCAAGTGTGAAAAATCGGGACAGGGGGTGGGGGGGTAATAGGAACCTATATAAGAAAAAGACCCCAAAATTGGGACTGTCTCTATAAAATCGGGACATCTGGTCACCCTAATTGGGGGGGGGGGCTTTGGCAACATGGTAATTAGGCAGTAACTAGGGTGTTAGGCTGCATTGATAGATAGCAATTGTTAAGAAATGATTGACAGAAATGAATATTAATGACCGGAAGTATAATTATGGGCACATGGAATGCCACATATGGCTAATGGCCAGGTATTGTTATGGTCACATGAATTGATCAAATATGGTTGTGTATACAACTGGTTACATAAAGAAGGGGTATAAAATATTCAGTCAAGTTTCTTAATTGTCGGGTTCCTGCATCTCCTGAATCAGTGTCACCTGATCTGTGTCCTTCTGCAGTGCTCCTCTAACAATGTATTCATTTCTTTATTTCTTGTAATTGTTGTTAGTATGCTATCATACCTTATGGCTTAAAGTATTTGTTATATATGAGACTTTCTGCTGTTTGGCCATATTGATGAGTAGAATGATATGGTTTTTTATGTAAGTGTATAATTGAATACATATATCTACCTCACTCATCACATCAATCCCACAATTAAAAAGAAACATTTGTAAGTGAAACTTCTGGAAAGAACCTGTGATAATAATAAATAGCAAGAGTGTGCTATTATTTATAAACATTAGTGTGGAAAGTTTATAGTTTCATTATTTGGCTGGGCTACAAATGCAAACTGTGCTAGGGCTCCAATAAGCATTGACAATATGCTACTTCACAGGCCAAAAATCTTGATTCTGGAAGAGCTGTTTAAAATAAAAAAAATATTAAAATCTTGGGACACTGTGAAACTGCTGTTTTAGCTTGAATGGTAGAAATGCATTTATGATAAAATCTAATCTCTTTTGACAATGTAGTACAAACCTGTAATTCATCAACATTGTGGGCTGCAAAATGAAGGCTGCATGACCCCGATAATCAAAAATATAATGCAATTCTCTTCTGTTGTTTTGTTTTTGTTTTCTTTTTTAACATGTAGATGACATTATAAAGTTTCCAATGGTTACAGTTAGGGTAAGTTGATAATGTTTTGATTAAAACAAAACCTTTATTGAAAATGTATTGGTTTCAAAAAATATTTCACCTGGATAGGCTTTTCAGGTCCAGGATGGAATTTCTGGTATAAAATAGAGAGAGGAAGAGAGCCCTGCGACAGAAGACCCAATAGTCCAGGAGTTAGAGCAATTGCCTGGGAGGTGAGAAACCCTGGTTTCACTGTATTATACTATCACTCTCTCTCTGATTCAATGAATATTTAATTATACAAGATGGATCAGCTCCAACAGGAGAGATTGGAAGAGACTGACTCTACGGTCCAGTGCTCCACATCAGGCAGAGCATGGACTTTAACCTTGATGTCCCTCATCCCAATTGAATGTCCTAGTCACTGACCAACAGATTATTGTGGGTTGGGTCCCTTTCTCGCTCTTATTTTCATTCAAAAAGATGTGTTTCATCCTGATGTGGAAAGAACACGAATTCTGAGACCACAGAATTTTGTGCAAAACTGAATTCTTATTTTTTAGCCAGCCTGATTTACAATACACATTGATGTAGTAAAATTAAATTCTATGGCTAAATCCCTCCAGTGTGGCCTACTGGATGGGATAGTGGATTAGGATTCATGATACCTCAGTTCTACTCCTTGGTCTACCACTGACTTGGTGGGTAACATTGGGCAAGTCACTTTTCCTCCCTGCCTTAGTTTCCCCACCTGTAAAATTGGGGAAATGATATTGACCTCTTTTATAAAGCATTTGGAGGTCTATGGATGAAAAATTCTAAATAAGATGTATTATTATATTAAAGCCAATTTTCAAGAGTATACAGATGAAACAAATATAATTATCAAGTGAACTAGGTCTATATATCTTATTCCTGAGTGTTAAACAGTGGAGCAGAGAAGAGGGAGGCAAATAGTAGTCTTCACCTAAACAAACAGGAGGCTAAACCATAGTAAAAAAAAACCCTGCCTCTTGATCTTTATACATCTTTTTCATAATAGTTAATCCAGAAGAGACATCTTTCCTCCTTTTTCAACAGTGGTTAAAGATCTTCTTTCTTCTTCCCACAATTAACACTAACTGTTAAGTAAAGTTAAACCAAAATTAGCCCATATTATCAGGGACGGAAGGTATTGAAATATTCCCACTTACTGGTGAAACTACTTCAGAAGTTCACTTGGAAAGCTCAGTTGCTACAGCAGCCGACTGAATACTTATTGGTATTCCATGGAGGGGATCAAGTACACATGTGCACTGTAGACACAAATGGCTTGCCATTTGTTTTCAGGTTCAACTCTAAGGGTACGTCCCTACTTACTGGCTGGTTCGGCGGCAAGCAATCAGTCTTCTGGGATTGATTTATTGCGTCTTGTCTAGACGCGATAAATCGATCCCGGAAGTGCTCTCCGTCGATGCCGGTAATCCTGCTCCGCGAGAGGAGTAGGCGGAGTTGACGGGGGAGCCTGCCTGCCGCGTCTGGACCCGCGGTAGGTACCTTTTAGTTCGAACTAAGATACTTCGACTTCAGCTACATTATTAACGTAGCTGAAGTTGCGTATCTTAGTTCGAACTGGGGCCTTAGTGTGGACCAAGCCTAAGTGTTGGTTTTGAAGTTCAAAATTCTAAATGGTGCAGGCCCTAGTTACCTTAGAGAATACTATGGTGGGATTTTCACAAGTGGTCATCACTGGCCTCACTCTGCTCCCATTGAGTAAAGTCAACACTGAGAACTTTTGAAAATTCCACTCTACATCTTCCATCACATAATACAGTACCATGCCAGTGGGGATAAACCTGAGGGCTGCCAATTCAATTTAACAAATCTCTTAAAAACAGCTGTACAGATCTTTTGCCTTTGAGTTCTATAGGAGGAGGATTTGGCCCTTAATTTAAATTTAACAAATGGTATTGTCCTCTTTCCTTGTTTATCCTTAGACTACAAAAGAGAATTTTTGTATAGTGACACAACAACAGACTGTCTACTTACAGTTACTACAACCTAACAAATATGTTACTTTATTGGTGGGATACATACTACAAATGGTGGTACAAACCCAGCAATAAACAGGAACTAAGTTCAAAGGTTGAAGTATAGCTCCAGCCATAAATACTCTCTCATCCAGTTAACCCCTTAATAGCCACTTTACCCAAGTGTAAATTCCAGAGCCTCACTCCTCTTCCATGCACATGCATGGTGCTAATAATCAAATACAAAAGATGGTGCAGTTATCACTTCCTTTAAAGCATCATATATAGGCTACTGCCCGAGGAAGGATATGAGGCCAAACAAAGTAATGTTGTGGTTTGTATGTAACCAGCTGTCAGAAGGAAGGAAAGGAGGTCTGGAGATGGAAGTTTCTCCATCTGATCCTAAGGTCAGAGGAAATCATCTGAAAAGACATTACATTGTAACCATTGTCCTTGTTGCTAGATCATGACACTTTGTCTAAGATCAAGTTTCATATAACATTATTATATATTCTTTATTATATTTTCTGTCTTGCATTGCTAAGGAATGGGACTCTCTGATCTAATAGTTTATTTATAAAACTACAGTGTCAGAAATGGGTCTGAATCATAGAGTAAATAAGTTATATATTTTTGTTTTGTTATAATGTTTGTGAGTTTATGGTTTCTATTATTGTTTCATTGATTCCTGGTCAGGAATTGCAAATAAAACTACACACTGTTTTCAACAGGCTCCATATCTCCAAGACCTCATTTGGTACCATAGTCTCCTAACATGGGAAACCACCAGAATGTTCCATCATAGCATCTTCTGTGTTTCTGAGAACCAAATTCAGGAATAGTTGATAATTGCAGCAAGCATCCAGGACACTAATCAGGGAAAGTGTTTATTCTGAAAAAAATCATTGGAACTGCCTGCTGAGTGAACAGCATCCATTCAAAAGGCCAATGGGATGGTAGGCTATATTAGTAGAAGGAGAGATGACAAAGCAGTATTTGGCAGTCTCCTTCTGGAACGGCATGAAAACGATTACTCACTTTCATACCAGGAATATTATTATCTTGTACAGGGTGCAGCAATGGTGATATCAATTCTCAAGAATGTATTTTATGAAGAAATTTTGAGGCGCTTTCAATTATCCTCATTTGAAAGAAGGAGACTTTAAGTGAACCTAATGAGAGCTTTCATAATCA
Organism: Chelydra serpentina; assembly: GCA_037349315.1. Taxonomy (NCBI): domain Eukaryota; kingdom Metazoa; phylum Chordata; order Testudines; family Chelydridae; genus Chelydra; species Chelydra serpentina. The sequence goes on from JBAIAC010000010.1 coordinate 57,538,710, forward strand.
TGACATGAGTTGATAACATTAATAGAGAAAAGGTTTTCATACCAGTAAACAGTAAAATAAAACAAAACAAACAAACAATCAAACAAATTCATGTCGGGATATACTCTAAAAGATGGGAAATATGGAGTAAATAGATAATTCTGGAAGAAATATTTAACAAGTTGATAGGGAATAAGATTGAAACGGTAAATTGTTTCTGAAAAAGCAGGAAAGTGGGACTAAGACCAATCAAACAGATCTGCCATGTAAGCCCAGATACCTTTTTGCTGTACTTAAATATTATGTTTTCAATTTCAAAGAGAAAGAGAATCTTAAAACAACCCCAAAAACCTACCTACAACACGTCATTTTTTCACAGAATTGTTTACAGTTTTTCTTTCCAAGGCTTTCTCCAAGCCAGTACAAGCCCCTTTCAGTCTCCATCTTCTCCCCATTATTATGTGAGAGCTCCTGATCATGTGGATATTGATTCAACTCATAGAAACATGTAACAGCAAATAGCATGTGCCCTTTTATACCCCATGTCACTCTCAAGATGATGACTCCTAAGTATCCGTTTGTTACCAAAGTAGAAAGCATGTATCATAGCCAAAAAACAAAACCTGCCAACATTTTCAAAACTGTTTAGAGCAAAAAAAGAATCTAATCTTTTGCCTTTTAATGAAATGAACAAAAAGGCAAAGTTTTCAGAAATTGTTTTAGATGCATAACTTTTCACACAACATTAGAGGAACTGACCTTTCTACATAGAGCACATTCTTCTCTGTAAATATAATAGAATTTATTCTTTGGATGGGTCATTGTTGCATGCATCTATCCAGATACTCCAAATCTGTTTTAAAGGTGCAAGGTGCTGACTTTTAACATCTGCTCTGTGAGCATTGCAGATGAGTTCATATCTTGTCAAAAAGTGTATCTTCGTAAGGCCAGCATTGATAGTTTCTAATCAAATAAATGCTTATTAATGTCATCTGTGACATGGCTCTAAAAGCCTAGATAGAAAGGAAATGGTTTCTTTCACTCTCTGCAATGTCACACCCATGTCAATGCCCAGTAAATATATTTGAGATCATTTTTCAAGGGTATGAGTGCATTTCTGGTGTAGTCACTTGCCCTTTAGCTTCATGACTTATACTGTTATCCTAGGCATGAAGTAACATTCATGAAAATCACTGCCTGTTATGTCTCACAGCTTGATTAAAAACCAATACAGTATATTCTTGTTGCTTAGAAGTAAGAGGAGTGTAAAAACAAGCAAACAAAAATAAACTAGTGGTCCCAATTCTGCCCTCAGTTTGACTCTTGGATACCCATTAACTTCTGTGAGGTTGAAAAGATGTAAATGAGGGTGGAATTTTTCTCATTAATTTCCTGTGTGAATGAAATATGTAACAAGAATAGGTTAAATGAGAAGTTTAAGGATAGAGGAATCTTTGAGATGAATCTGGCCCTTTTTTTATGAAGAAAATTTGAGGAGCTTTCAATTATCATCATTTGAAAGGAGGAGACTTTAAGTGAACCTAATGAGAGCTTTCAGAATCATGACATGAGTTGATAACATTATCAAATTATTATTTTTAAGCTCCTGGATATTTGTTTTTGTGCACCAGAATTTACAGCAGTACACAAGACTGAATAATGTTTTTTTAAAATATGATATTAGTACTATTTAAGAGGAGACAAAGCTTGGCATAAATATCATTTTATATGATTAATCAAGTAGCACTATTAGCGAGGAGGAAACATGGCCTTATGGTTAAAGCACTGACCTATGACTGAGGTGATCTGGATTCAATTCCTGGACCTTTTCCCAACTTCTTTATGACTTTGGGCAAACCATTCACTCTTTCTCAATTCCTCATCTGTAAATTGGAACTTTATTTTGATTGTAAGCTCTTCAGGGGAACAATTGTCTTTTACTATGTATATGTATGGAATCTATCACAGTGGGGCCATACTCTTGATTGGAAATACTTCAAAATTAATTCTCATATGAGGTAAAAGCCTGGATAATTATGCAAAATACTATGCTTATCCATGGGCTGGGTAGAACACAGTTAGGTCTAGGAAAAGCTGATTAATACTACATTCAAGCATCCAGCAAATAGCCATTATCCATATCCTTACTCTATACACATAGCCAGAGACATCCAAATATATGTGCTATGATTACAGCTGGGATGCTAACAGATTTTTTGGTTCACTGGTGTCAGGAAGCAGGGCCGGCAGGGGAACCAGTCTCCCAGCATCTTAATGAGCACAGCTGGCCTGTAATAGGCTGTCTGATTGGCTGCACTGCCTGATTGGTGGGAAAAATCAGTAGACTGGCTCTTAAGCCCAGCACCACTTAAGTGGTTGCTGAAGATATTTATCTATGGCTGTAGTAGCCCCTGCCTTGCTTTATTCCAGGTTACTTTGTTCTGAGCTTTGGCTCGGATTTCTGACTCTGGCTCTCACCTTGAGCTTGATTCCTGGCTACTGATTCCTTCTCTGACCATTGGGAATGATTGCCCACATCCCAGTCACATGACAAGCAGCAGTTCCAAAAAATCAAACACACATTTTACTTTGACTCAAACTGAATTTTTGTGTGTGGAATTTTTGGTGAATTTAAAAACTCTGTTTTGGGTTGAACAAAATTTGAGCCCAAATGCTTTGCTTGTGAGCATTTTTGATGGGCTAGCTTCACAAACTGCATGTCTACACTGAAGAACATACCGAGGCAAGCAGTTGTTGTGCCCAAAACCCCTTATTGTCCACAGTGAAATTCCTGAAGCATTTGGCTTGGGGTGAGTAGATACCACTCTAACCACCAGCTCCCCTGATGCATGTGAGTGAAGGCTAGGGTGAGCTCTTGCCTGGCCCACTTATCTCTGTGGATGTGGGTCTCAGGTTTTAATAGTCATCCACTCCTATTACCACAATGCATTGTACCCATATTTTCCTGTCCATAAATCTGTAAAGTTCCCATTCCCCCTGCAAGTAGCATGCTGCTCTCTCCAAATCCCACTAGAGTTCTGCTGTAGTGTGAAAAGTTCACTAGTACAGGTGAAAAGCACAACAGGCCAGAGAGCAGCTGGTTGAGCTGAGGAGGACATGAATTTTAATAGTATTTGGGCTCAGCACAGTGGTCAGTATGGTTTCACGTGGGGGTACCAAGAACATCCACCTATACCTTCAAATTTCCAGAAGGCTGGTGGAGTTGGGCATTCATCATACTGCTGTTTAATGCTGGGGGGGAAAAATTGAAGCATTTGAAGTAGCAGTAAAGGAAGGTCCAGGTCTCAAAATCAACAGTCTGGGAATGCGTATCTACAAGGAACTGCTTAGTGCAATGTCCAGGGCCCCCAGCACTGAGCCTACTGTGTTTCATTATGTGCTGCTGAATCCTGCTGAGCTCATTGTCTGATGGGATCATGACAAGGATGATACAACTAGGAACCAGAAAGATTCCACAGAGGGCCAGGGAATTGATTCTGCAATTGTACCTGGAGGACCAGATTGCAGGAGCCATTGATGAGACCTTGAAGAGGGACCAGTTCTTCAGCAGGGACCAGACCCCTAGGGTTGTAAGTTAAACCAACTGCCCTACCCTCACCTCACCCACTTTGCTGTAGTGCAAAATTTCCACTCTTAAAACCAAGGGAATTTGAAATTATGTCCAAATATTTTTTTCCCTCCCCTGGCTAATATTTCATGCATTGCTCTGTGACTCTGTGTGAGAGAGAGATAGTGGCCTCTGCTGCAGGAGGAAAGGCTGATAGATAAGAAGACAGTAAATTTCACACTGCCATGGTACGCCCACACCTTGACTACTGCATACAGTTCTGGTTGCCCCATCTCAAAAAATATATATTAGCATTGAAAAAAAGGTACAGAGAAGAGCAACAAAAACGATTATGGGAATGGAACAGCTTCCATATGAGGAGAGATTTAAAAGACTGGGACTTTTCAGCCTGGAAAAGAGATGAACAAGGCTGGGAAATATGACAGAGGTATATAAAATCATGAATAGTATGGAGAAAGTTAATAAAGAAGTATTATTTACTACTTCACATAACATAAGTGATATTAATAGGCAGTGGCTTTAAAACAAACAAAAGGAAGTACTTCTTCACACAATTCACAGTCAACCTGTGGAACTCATTGCCAGAGGACACTGTGAAATATAACTGGGTTTAAAAAAATTAGATATGTTCATGACAGATAGGTCCATCAATGGCTATTAGCCAAGCTGGTCAGAGATGTAACCCCATACTCAGGGTGTCCCTAGCATCTGGACTGCCAGAATCTGGGAGTAGATGACAGGAGAGGGATCACTCGACAATTGCCCTGCTCTGTTTTTTCCCTCTGAAGCACCTGGCACTGGCCACTTTTAGAAGACAGGATACTGGGCTAGATGGATCATTGGTTTGACCCTGTATGGCCATTCTTATGTACCTGTTTTATGTTCACCAAACAAAAAAATTCTCAGCTTCAAAATGATGCTGCCTAGCAGGTATAGAGATGAGACCACCAGGACGAGGGTTCACAGTTTCTAGGAAGATAGCTTATGGCTCTGATCTTGCAATTGCATCTTTGCATGAGCAATCCTTGTGCCTACATGGAGCCTCACTTCGGAAATGGGTCCTAAAATTGCAGCTCAGAGTGCACACAGGCCTCTGCTCTTCCCTGATGAGATTGTGCAGGCTCTTTGGCAGAAGGGATGTGGCAGACACTTTCTACAAGCACTACCTACTACTGCCAGACATTCTGATAAGTACTTCCTCTCCCAGGGCCTGTGCTAGTGGAATTCAATTTAGACCCTCCTATGAATTTGGGCAGGTGGTTTGGCTGACGGTTCCTGTGGAGACTAACTAGTTGCATTATAGTGACTGGATACTTCCAATGGGATCAATCAGGTTATGTTAATTGCAGCAAGATAATTTAAAAGTGGTGTAATGGGAAATTTATTATCTTGGGAGAAGTGCTATATTTTTTAACAGTGAGGGGTATCATTATTATTATTCTTTGAACAGGTGGTCTAGCAGCATGGAAGGAACCATGCCGCTAAAAACAAGAGAGAAGGAGAGGAGGCAGAGAAAAGAACCAGCAGGAAATGCAGTGTTTGTTTAGATAATTCAAAGAACTTGTTCTATTAGATGGCTGATCTGCACCAAGAAATACAGCACTTCAAATTTAAAAAAGGGGGAGGGAGAAGGTGGGAATGCTGCAAATTGTTTTATCAAGAAATGTGAATAAATGAGCTGCCTTTAAGCACAAGAAAAATAGCATTAAACTGGATAAATTTAAATAATCTAGTTGGCTGAGAGACTACAGGATGCATTTTTCCTTTTCCTTTTGGAAGTCACTAACTGAGGAGCAATAGATGTTTGAGGCACAGAAGGAAAGAAAGAAAATAGAGCCATTACAATAATGATGGGATTCTTCCCATTGCCTTCCAGGGGCTTTGGATCAGGCTCACAAACTTCAAGGATCAAAGCCTTCCCCATGAGCACAGCTAATGTAAATTAGCAGAAGAATTGCACGGGGGGAAAAAACTTCCCTTTTCCCCACCCTATTAATCAAGGCTGCAGAGCAACAGCACAGCAGTTCAAGTAGATCCAAGGGCTGCTTGAGTAGATCCAAGGGCTTGTCTACACAGGAAAGTCGTGCCATTAATATCTAAGGTGTGAATTTAAACTGGTGCAAACCCCAGTGTAGGCATTCTTATTCTTGTTTAAAAGTGGCTTTTATCAGTTTAGCTTAAGTCAATCGGTAATAGGTTTAGGGTTTACACCAGTTAACTATATCATTATATTAAAAAAAAGAGAACATACCATCTAAATCAGTGCCTCTGTACTGTACAAGATCCTCGAGTTCCTAAACTTCTTTCTCTACAGGGCGGCATCAGCCATTAGATCTATGGATCCATGAATGTGCTGCCTCACCACACCCCTGACCCAACCTCTCCCTCTCTTTTTGCAACACTATGTTAGGAGACCTTGAGAAAGAAAGTTCTGCAATGTGTAGCAAGTACTTATCATCAGTATCACCCAAATCGCCTCCCCATCAGCAGAACAGCACCAGCTCTTCTGCATCTGAGGGCTTTGGGCAGAAATAGTATTTGTCTCTTATGCAATATCAGTAAAAAGAAAGAAAAAATTATAACAACAAATACAACTTAAGAGTGGGATTCTGCCTCTCGGAGGCAGTTCTTACATCTTTGAGTGATCATACTGAGGGTATGTGTACACTGCATTCAGAGGTGTGATTGCAGCTGGGATAGACATACCCTGAGTTAAATGGTGCTACTTACATGAGTATAACTACTCAAAGTTAGAATTGGGTCCTAAGATAGCTGGAATGTGCAGTTAACATTTTAATATGGGTCACAGTGTGAATGTTGAACCCAGCATAGCAATAAATGACAACTAAATACAAACATACTGTGATTTCACAGGAGTTTTTTGGTAGTGTTTCCCATAGTAAGGATATCCTAGAAACACAATGCCTGTGGGAATTACACCACTGTAATTCAATAGTCTGGGGTCCATTTTCTTCACATGATCATTGTCAACACACAAGTAGAGCATTTGCAAGCACAATGTGCAAACCAAAATGTGATGCTATGCAAAATAACAGGGGGGAAAACAGAGAGAGGCTATCTGCCTTTAGAATAGCAAGTACACCATCAGGAAAGAAAGAAAGAAGCTCTGGTAGGTGGGGGCAGTGAACAGCAAATACAGCCTCTAGTATTTATGAATGGCAGAGACAGTCATTCATCACTGTAAGTAGGGAAGCACATTTTTAATGAAGGATTTTTTATTTATCATGTTTTCCAATGTTTAGAATATTTATCTTACCTGGAGGTCGCCACATTTGACGAGTAAAGATCATTTATAAAAGCGTACTGGGAAATGGTTATTGCTGAGATTATAGAACTGTCCCATAAAATACCGTTTAATAATAAAAAAAGATTAGAATATATTGTTATGACAACCTTAAAAACATGCAGACATTTGATGTGGTCACACAAAAAGTGAGACCTGATCAAAATTTATGAATATTTCTGTGTTCCCCTCTGTGCTGTAGAACTACCTTTATTTATTAGTATTAATGGGAGATGGGGTCTGAACTGTAAGAACAATATATTCCTCGTGTTATCTATATCTATGAGAGGAATTGTGTTGTTGTTTTCCCCCTTTACTGATTTTCTCCTTAAGAATCATCAGTTAAAAGCTGATTTTGATTCTGATCCGAAGGCCAGTGAAGTCAGGGTGAAATCTCTCCACTGACTTTAATAGGCCTACATTAGGTCCCTAGTGAGTTACATAAATGGTACAGTGGAAACTCAGGACTAACTGAGCTAATTAGCTTCAAGGGAGTCCAATCCCTTCACTGATTTAGTCCTTAGTCCTGCTCTCTAAGGCCTAGGCTACACTTGCAGATGTACAGCGCTGTTAGTTAAACCCGTGTTCGTACAGCTGAGTAGGGAAAGCGCTGCAGCCTGTCCACACTGGCAGCGGCCAGCGCAGTAACTACCACTGACGTGGCTACATTTGCGGCACTTGCAGCTGTATTGGGAGCGGTGCATTATGGGCATTCAGGTAGCTGCAACGTGCTTTTCAAATCGGGGGGGGGGGGGTGTGAGGGGGACTTTGACAGGGAGTGTTTTTGGAAAAAGAGTGGATTTTTGGAATAGCCACAGAGTGTCAGCTCATTATTTCCACACCTCCACATCCCCTGCCTCTCTCTCAATCACTGAAAGCAAACAGCAGGGGCTTTGTTTGTTTTTAAAGAGCAGATAAAAGAGAGGAAACGGAGCCTGTGATTAGCATCTTAAAGAATGCAGCTCTGAACTCCAACCCGGAAGTGCCGTTTCAAAACAAAGGCAACTTTGGAAGATCATTAACTCCGTTGTTCCTGGGCTACACTGAAAGACGAACGTTGCACCCACTTCGCAGCAGCTGTTATTCCTCTCGGGGAGGTGGAGTACATGCAGCGCTGTATCTGAGGAGATACAGCGTTGCACGTGCCTTGCAAGTGTAGCCAGTTAATGAGTTACAGCGCTGCCGGCAGTTTTATTACGCTGTAACTTGTAAGTGTAGCCAAGCCCCAAGTCAATGGTAAAACTTCTGATGACTTCAGTAATGGAGGATTGAGTCTTACATAGCACTGCGTGAGAAATGTTCAAGAGTCTGAAAATATTTCCACTGTTAATCAGGTTGAAAAGTCGATCTTGAAAATTTGCACAAATAAAAAAAAATTGGTTTGGGTCAATCAAAACATTTTGTTTTTATTATTTTGATATTTCAATGTTGACCCTATTTGTGACCATTGACATTTTTTTCACTCAAATTAGCTTACATTTCCAAAAAAGAGGCTTGTCAAGACTGACCCTTTCTGCAAAGAATTTGTTTTGATAAATTGGCATTTTTGATAAAAGAGAACTTTATTAAAAATATCCTGACCAGTTCTAGAATGTACACAGGGTCACTGGATCCCTTTCTAAATATTTTCTAATGGGGCAATAGTTTAGTTATATCTTTGAAGAGTATGTCACAATTCAGACACCACCACAAAACCCTAACCCCATGCAGAAAATCACATTTCAGAGATGGGGGTGAGCAACAAGTGCAAGAAGCTAATTGAAAACTTTAATTCCAAATTTAATTACAAATTTTAGATAAGACAATAGATATTTCCTACTGAGTGAGATTTCAGAAAGCTGTACTGAGCAAGCTTTCTAGGTACAGTTTTCTTATGGCAAGTACTTAGTATTCCAGGAATCATTGCTAAGATGATAAATGAATTGCTTTGTTTGCAGAGTGGTCCCACCACTCAGAGGCAGCATGGGGGGTGTGTGGAAAGAGGAAGAATATTCTATTTTAGCATCATGCTATTGCCATTAGACTGATAAAATGTAAAACAGTACATAATAGCTAAAAAGCACTAAGTACCAGATGCAGAATACAGAGAATGGCATTATCAAACATGTAGAAATTGACCTTATAAAGCACGTTAAGTAGTCTCAGAATTATATTAAGAGGCTGATCTCCATTAGCTGTTGTATTCATTTAGCACTTTTCATTTTGCTCTGTTGCTTGAGTGAGTCATTACTTAAACTCCAAAGCATCCATTACATTTTTACATTTGTGCGTAATTTAGTTATAGCTTTCAGTGGACATGTGCAGCTGGTAAAATACTGCCACTACCACCTATGAATATACCCACAGAATTTTAGGGTGCTTGCTTTTATACATTTGTAACCGTGTCTTAGTGGGTCATAACGGAGAATGCAAAACTGCTGAGAAATAGGGCAAACATAACCCAAAACTGGTGGTTATTATTTTATAAGATATACCAAACCAGCCACAAAAGTAAACTCCTGTTTCACCACACTGGCTAACAAGAAAACATAAAGGCAGTTTCCCCAGGCATTCCAATTCTTATATCACCACCAAAACCACTGGATTCAGAGATAAGTGGTTCTTTAACAAGAGTCTCATCAAATAGGTTCTTCTGATCGCAAAGGACCAGCCACACACCCAGGTTAATAAATAACATAGATCTTATCCAAAAATCATGCTGATGCCAATCCTTTAGTATCTAAAATCTAAAGGTTTATTTATAGAATAAGATGAAAGAAAGAAAGAAAGAAAGAAAGAAAGATGAGAGTAAAACTGGTTAAAGGAATCAATTACATATAGTAATGGCAAAGTTCTTGGTTCAGGCTTGTAGCAGTGATGGAATAAACTGCTGGTTTAAGCCAAGTCTCTGGAATACATCCACAGCTTGGATGGGTCATTCAGTCCTTTGTTTAGTGCTTCAGTTTGTAGAAAAGTTCCTCCAGATATAAGAAACAGGATTGAAGACAAAATGGAGATGTTTCCAGGGCCTTTTATAGCTTTTGCCCTGTGGAGGGCATCCCATTGTTCTTACTGTGGAAAATTACAGCAACAAGAGTTTGGAGTCACATGGGCAAGTCACATGTCCATGCATTTTGCCAAGTCACAGCAGGAAATTTTATTAAGTGTAGATAGGCATCTCCCATGGTCCATTGTCAGTTAAATGTTCTTTTGATGGGCTACTCGATTTGAATAGTTCCTCTAAGATGTGCTGGATATTTACTTTGTGGGCATTCCCTCAGGAGCAAATATTTGAAATCCAAGTATAGAGCCAATACTCTTAACTTCACATACAAAAATGATACATGCATACAGATAGCATAATCATAACCAGCAAATCATAATCTTTTCATAGACACCTTACTTGATATACTTTGTACAAGATTTGCTGCAAATATATAACAGTGGTTGCAACAATGATCTATATGGTCATATTGCAATCAGATAACACCACAACATTATCTGAGCCTAGTGTCAGACAAATCTTCAATTGAAATTAATGGCTAGACAAGCAGAGGAAATTAACACAGATAACCACTGAGGAAATAGAAATATTAAAATCATCAAAGAAGCTCACATGAAAGAATATAGAAACATGCTACAGCTTTGAAGTTGAGTCTATCTACATAATAATACTTAGCACTCCCCTTTTTTATCCAAGAGTTGCGTAAAATTACCTAACTCTGATGTCCATTATGATTCCAATTTTGCAGACTGGGAAACTGAGATGGTTATTTTTTTGTCTACAATGTATTCAGTCAGAGTACGCTTAAGTACTTGTTTATCTCCCATTAAATCACCATTGGTTAGCTGTTAGATTGCTGGGATTTTCTAGAATGTTTGCTGAATGAATGGTTAGAAGTAGATCTGAAAGTTTCAGAATTTTTGAGCTTTTGATAATATTTTTAATTATCTTTTTTTTTAAACCAGATATATATAGGAGTTTGGAATGGAAATTTCCAGTCTAGCAGGGTCCTCCCCCTCTGCCCTGAAGGGATGTCCCTTGCCAATCTGTAATAACCGTTCTAGCTAGTTGTGAAGTGGTGCTCTTAGGGGTGTGTTGGGGAAGGGGAAGATAACTACTTGGCTCTTTCATTAGAAGGATTCTGGACATGGGGAGCTTGTGATGGGATAATTATGAGATTGGAGAAAAACAAAGATTGGGGAGCAGAAAGAACCATTGAATTGGCAGACACTGCACTTCATAGACTGTCTGAATGATTCGTTACTTTGTTTTCATTTACAAAAATATCAATGTGTGCATCAATGTGGATCCTATTTGCTTCAATAATAGGAAAATATTTGAGGTACAACATTCTAGTCATAAAATGGAGTCACATGCTTAACATTCTACAGAATGAAAAGTCTTCCTTACAGTGATAGGTAGTATATGAAACCCTATTATGCCTACAGAGAGAGAAAAAGAGAGAGAAGACTCTCAAGGTTCTATAAAAGGTGTGTTTGTGGCAAAAGCTGAAGATGAATCCTTGTGCTGAGGTCTGCATTCTTCCCACTCCCTTTTGATGCTGTTATTCATGCAGGGATTTTGTTTGTAATGTCTCAGCTGAGAGTGGGGAAAATAAATCAGTGTCTGAATTAGATTACATGTATAACATTTGCATCCAGCTCGAATCTAAACTTTTTAGACTCTCGGATCTATATTTGATTTGTATACACTTTCCCAGTTTTAAAGAGAGCTCTGTTTGTGCTGCTAAATTTAAAAGAGATAGGACTGAAAGCCAAGCCAAAAAGTTCCTGTGTTCTAACACCACCTGAGCCACTGGCTCACGGTAACAAAAAGCAAGCCATGTTCCTTCCTTATGTTTCATTCATGTGAGCAGTACAATGCAAGAAAGACTATCTAGAAATTGAGCTTCCTCTGGTACATAAATGATAGGAAGCCTGTATTCAGCTGTGTGTGACATTGCAAGCTTTAATTCAACAATCTGAAAGATACAGATCCCCTTAAAAGGAGTTATGAATGCCAATTAATATACCCCAAATTAAATCTGAGTTGCTTTCTATGTTCTCTGCATATATTTTTTTCTCTTTGAACAAAAATTATTACAGCCAAAAGGCAATTTTATCTTTGTCTCTAGAATGTATTGCAGGTACGCATATAGGAGTCGAAACCTTCCCCGATACAGAAAGGTAAAAAACACAGCAACAAATTTTCTTCAATGTAAAGGTAAAAGGTATTGATTGAAACTACTTGGATTTTGCCCCATCAGTGGCCATGGAGTATCAAATTACCATTTTTCTTGTATTTTCTGCTCTGATACAGCTGCCTGCACGCACCCAAACTTCTATAAGTAGGAAGAGTAATGGAGCATAAAGGTTTCTCAGACAGAACAATAAGAAGAGTAAGAAAGGTCAAAACTGCTAGCAAAAGGGCATTTCTAGTCTAAATTATCCAGCAATTAACTCGTATACTCCCTTGCCCTTTCTTTAGGGGAGTTGATCATTTAAACAGACTTTAGATAACTGGGAGGAAAAAATCAACACACTGAGATAATGTTGCAGAGCACGTGCAATAAATGCATCTAAATCTACTGCAGATCCCAGGGACCTGTTTGGAGAGAGAGACTCAGACACAAAGAAGAATCTGCATAGAGCATTCTTGTCATTGTAAACATCCTCCTGCAATTATGCAGCAATAGCCATGGTGGGCCTACCGTTGAAGGAGCATTGACTCCTGATTTGAAATCTTGCAATGGCATGTGGAGAGCTGTTTGTCAACAGCAGCAAGCCAGTCCATCCCACAGATCTCCAACTCCAGGCACCTCTAGAGAAGCTGCCACATGGTGCCAAAGAGGGAGACCAATGTAAGGGAGGCTGCGATCTTCCTGCCCCCTTCTTTGCCTGTCACCTCAACCATAAGAGATTCAAGTTGCCTCTAGTCACAGATGTGGAGGAATTAACCTGGGGCCTATTAGCTTAACTTGACAGGTAGGTAACTGTCCTAAAATCAATGTCTACAATTGTTCCTTGAAAATATTATCCTACCTTGACAAACTGCTAAATGGAGCCTATTGTACCTGTGAAACTAGTGTAAAATGTGTGAATGTTGTTGTGTGGGCACAAATGTATGATGCTCTTTCTTCTTTATCCTGTATACCACCAGTAAGTAAGTCAACCCATTTGCTTTCAATACATCCTAATTAGGGTCTGATCCAAAATCCATTGAAGTTTAATGGGAGCCTTGCAATCAACTTCAGCAGGATTTGGAACAAGCCCTGACTACATAATACAAATTGGAATTATTGTAACTGGCATTAACTCCTAAAGCTTGGATTATTGGAGTCTCATCTTGACGGACAGCTCCTAAATAGGTTGTAAATGATAGATCTTCTCACTGGGGACTGAAGCTCCAGTCTGCCAAATCTGGAACACCAGTTTCACAATTGGCAAAAGCAGTATGAGAAGAATCTATTCCTTTTAACTGATACGATAATATTTCAATACTGGCAGATGGAAAGGTGAGAGAAGTGTTTCTGATTCTGGAAATTCAGACAGAGATCAGCAGTAGGTAGTGTGTTTCGAATGAGTTCAGTGTATAGTACACAGGGGTTAATAGTCTCTTTAAAGTGAGATAACATAATTATGATATTATAGAGAGCTGATATTCTTGGTTGCATTTGTTTTCTGTGGAAAATATATATCTAGATCATTGGTAGCTCGCAAATATTGTGTGATACACAGCACCAAACAACTGAGATAATGTGCATTGCTGCTGTATTTCAGCAGAGTGTGGATTTCTACAAGTGCACCATTCCATCTGTACCTTCTGTTACCTGAATAGTACAAATTTAGAAAACTCAGATATCAGTGTAGAAGTATAGATGCTATTGCTCAAGAATTGATATTATGGGAAAATACGTTCCTGTAGAAAACTAATAGAATGTAATAAATATTAACCTTTCTATAATATTTTAACCAATCAATAGAATTATATATCCAGGCAATAATTTTCTATTAAATTTCTTCGTACAACTTAAAGTTATATAGAAAGAACATAGAGTTCTATAGGATTTTAGAGTAACTTCTTTAACTTCTATAGTACTCCGTTTGGTTTAATCCTTAGTAACTGAAGTTTCCTTCTGGAAAAAAACTGTAAAATTTAAGATTGAGACTGAAAAAGGGATGGCCTTTTGGATGACACCTCAACACAAGACAAACTAAACCAATTTAATGAGAAACACCTTTGTCAAGGTTGATTCCCCACTCTAGCGCTTTGAGTGCAGAAGGTGCGGTCCCGCAAGGATTCTAAAAATTAATACTGGCCACTCCAGGCTTGTATTAAAACTCCCAAAGTTACAGCTTCTCTCTGACCTTCGATGGGTAGATGCTGCCACCATGTAAATGCAAAACCCTTTGGAACCCAGGAAGGCACACTTGGTAATTCCTTCCTGTGGGGTACCCTCAAGCCCTTTCAGCCCCCCTCCGGGGAAGAGCTGAGAAAGAAAACAAAGGGAATTAGCTGTTGCCCCCAGCTAATTGAACAACATATGCACAAACCTCTAAGGACACCAAAAATCCAATCCTGTTCTTTAAAAAGGTACATTTTATTAAAAACAAAAAGAAAGAAAATACATCTGGAACTTAGGCTATTGCTAGATTTTTAAAAGAGCAATTCCAAAAATTAAGCACCCAAAATAGTTTTCTGGGGGTTCAGCTTAAAGGTTACAAGCTACAAAAGCATCTGGGGTTAGCACAGAGGAATCCACAAACCATAAGAATTAAACAAAATAAACCTAATCATGTATTCCTACACATTTTCTGATCTACTTACATATTTGGGTTCCAAATAAGCAATTCTAGGTATGATTCTGATGATTTTAACACCTGGCCTTCAGCTTCTCACAGCATAACTGATTCCCTGTTCCCCTGAGAACCATAAAACCCAAAGGTTTTTTTTCCCAATCAAAAAAGTTCTAGCCCTCCCATTGGCTCTTTTGGTCAGGTGCCCACTCACTTCCCTTTTACCTGAGGACTTTTTAACCCTTTACATGTAAAGCAAGTAGAGAACAGCTACTAAGAAGGATTTTATAGCTAACTGTCTGGCTGGATGCCCACAAAAGGGAGCTATCCCCTCTCTCATTTATAGCAACCTTTAACATACAAATAAGCTTTATCCTGACTCAGGGTGTTATGCAATGAAAAAGTCCCTTTGTAGAATAATATGGCTGAATCCAATAGGGCTCTATAACAGGCATCGGCAACGTTCAGTACGCAGTTCGCCAGGGTAAGCCCCCTGGCGGGCCGGGCCGGTTTGTTTACTTGCTGCGTCCGCCGGTTTGGCCGATCGCAGCTTCCACTGGCTGTGGTTCGCCGTCCTTGGCCAATGGGGGCTGCGGGAAGCAGCGCAGGCTGGAGGATGTGCTGGCTGCCGCTTCCCGCAGCCCCCATTGGCTGGGGACGGTGAACCGTGGCCAGTGGGAGCTGCGATCGGCTGAACTGGTGGCCACAGCAAGTAAACAAACCGGCCTGCCCCGCCAGGGGGCTTACCCTGGCGAGCCGCGTGCCGAAGGTTGCCGATGCCTGCTCTATAAGATGATCCTTGTAAGGCTGGATTCTCCAGTTTACTCACTCCACTTTTCATGCTTGGAAAAATTTGAAAATGTGATTAATAAAATGTATGCTTTCCTGATATAGGTGTTTTTAATCTTCTTTTAGGATTGTATATCAGGTATATAAGTTCTTGTTCGATAGGATGGTTTAAAATAAGTAAATTCCATATAAAGGGTAATTCCTATACAATTCTAAAGGACTTTCCTACAAAGGTAATTATTAGTGTAACAGGATGAAAAAGATTTTGAACTTTTAGGGATGTGACAGACATTGAAAAGTCTCACTCATTGATGGATATCTTCATTTTCTGTGGTAAGACATTTCTGAAGTTCACCACTCACCAAAATGCATTGTACAATAGATTGTAGTTGTAAGAATTTGTCCTGCATTTTTTTATGGAAACACAAAAGTTGGCACTTGTATTGCTACAGTAGTTCATACATAATGAGACATATAGTTCTGTGTCTCACTTATTTTATTCTCATCCTTGTCATTTATAGACACACAGGGTATGGCTACACTAAGAACCACTGTTGGCCCGGGTCAGTTGACTTCAGTTTGTAGGATTCTGGCTGTGAGACTATAAAATGGCAGTGCAGATGTTTGGGCTCTGGCTGGAGCCAGGGGTGCAGGAACAATTTTTATAACAGGGTACCCATGATGGAAACCATGGAAACCATGTATTTGGTGTTTGTTATTACTACTTCAAGCCAGGGCGTGTGGCAGCACCCCCGTCACCCTTAGGTCCAGCACCACTGGCTGGAGCCTGCGTTTTGAGACCCTGTAAGAGGGGAGGGTACCAGAGCCTGGACTCCAGCCTGAACCCAAATGTCTACACTGTAGTTTTATATCCATGAAGCCCAAGCCTGAGTCAGCTGACCCAGGCCAGCTGCTGTGCTGCTGGTCTTTTGTCACAATGTAGACACAACCATAGGCGCTGACCAATGTTCCCTCTAATTTTTGACAGGCTGTGTGCGCAAAAAATTTCTTCTGTGCAAATTTTTGACAGGCCGTGTGCACAAAAAAATTCTTCTATGAACATTGTTGTGCTTCTGTGTACATTTTTGTGCGCGCAGTGTTTCGCCGTGTGTGTGGGGTTTAGGATCTGTGTGCGCGTGCACAACTTAGAGGGAACAGTGCCGCTGACTTTTGTCGGCACCCCTGGGTGCTCCCCCTGGCCCCGCCCCAACTCCACCCCCGGCCCCGCCCCTTTCCCAAATTCCCACCCCCTTCCCCCGGGAAAAATTGGTGGGTGCTGGGAACCCGGAAGGTGAGTGAGTTGGGCGGGTGGGGAGCTGCCGGTGGGTGCTTGCGCCCCTGGCCCCAGCTCCTCCCCTGGCCCCGGGCGTGCTGCATTCTCCCCTGCCCCAACTTGCAAGTGCGGGGGGGGGGGGGGGGCGGGGAGGAGAGCAGCAGAGCACCCGAGCACCCACCGAGCCCTGCAGGCTGCAGTTCTCCACCAGCCCCACCCCCGCACCCGGCTGCTCACCAGTGCTCCTGGGCTGGGCTGGCTTGCTTCCCCAGGAAGGCGCGTCTTCTTTGGCCGTGCAGGGAACCCGGAAGGTGAGTGAGTTGGGTGGGCGGGCGGGCGGGTGAGTGTGCGCGTGCGGGGCTGCCGGGGAGCTGCCGGTGGGTGCTCAGCACCCACCAATTTTTCCCCATGGGTGCTCCAGCCCCGAAGCACCCATGGAGTCGGCGCCTATCCACATAACTACACATTTGTATTTTAACTATTTGCATATCATACTGAATTATCCCTTTTTAAGACTGGTTATTTGTCTACTGAAAAACTACCATTATAGAAAATTCCGAACAAATTGAATAACCAATAATAACCTTTCCTGTGGACTTTGCTGTAGAATTCTATAGGTTGGTTTAATAGAGATAGGATTCTTTATTAAATATTATGTTTTCATTCATTTCTATAGAATTCTATTTAATTTCTCTAGTACCCTATTGGGTCTACAGGGTATTTCCATGAGGGTGTGTTGGTAATGTAAGTCCTGATCCAATGTCCATTGAAGTCAAGATAAAGATTCCCTGTGATATCAATGGGTTTGAATCAGGCCTTTGGTCTTCAAAAATATAAAGAATCTGTTTTAGGCACTGATTAAACAGACCATCCTTATTCAGCAAAGTTATTGAGAGTTAAACATTAAAAGTCTAAACAGTAAACACTATACATTAAAGTCATTGAGAGTTAAACACATTTTATAGCTAATCACATGCTTAAGTGCTTTGCTCATTTGTGGCCTTAAAGCCTACCTTATTCTTCAGCTGTTAGGGCCAGTTACTGCTGGCCCAAGGGCTCAGTGGCTATAAACATTAAACTGCCTTTTCACGCAGAGGCACTCTTACTGCAGAGCAGAGGGAGTTACATGAGCGAGGCACCGTGGGGCAATCTTCCACTGAGAGTGCATATATTGTACCTACTGGTGGATCAAGGCCTTCAAACTGTCAATCCGGCACCTTGCACAAATCACTAAATTCACATTTTAAAAAAAAAATGTAAGCGAGAATTGCAGTAGGTTTCCGCACATGGCAGTATCAAAACACAAATAATCCCTTATTTCTCTATTCGTACCTGCTTTCCTCTTTTTAGTCTATGAACATTTGTTTTATAGATTATGCTTTTTAGAAATGCCAAGCAGATTACCATTTATTTACCATTTTTTTCAGTCTGCATGTTTATATACAGTAACACAAGGTGGTATACAAATCATTTGTACAACTAGAGGTTTGATTGTAAGATTATTATGATGAAATTGGTTTCTTAAAAATCATCTGAATAATAAAATATTTGTTTCTATTTACTGATATTGCTACTTCTATTTTCAGAATCACCATGTAGTATTTCAGTCCATTCAGAGTCAAAGTCAGTAGTGATCTTTATAGAACACATGATGTTTCAAATACCACATATCGTTTGGTATTTGCTTTTTCCAAGCATCTTTGTCTGTGATAATCTGTGATTGGGCATAACTATGGGCTCCAAATCAATAAGCAATCAATACTTAAGCATGTGCCTAATGTTAAGCATGTGGGTAATCGAATTGTCTTCTGTTCATGGGTTCAAATCCTGGCCCCACTACAACGCCTATCAGTTTCATGGATTTCACTTGTGATCTTTTGTGAGACCTTTAGGGTGGATTTTCATTGAAAAACATGCAGAATTAGCTAAAAAAATCCTGCTGTTTATAGGAATTGTGGATATATTTTTTTCCATGCATTGTGTTTGAAATTTATCCATTAACTTGTGTCTTGTTTTGTTTGAAAAAAAAAGTTTATGGAGTGAATCAGGTCATGTTTAATGCAGAAGTAGTAAAAGTATGAAATATTCAAACACCATTGACATTAATCATCATACTTAGTGGGAATTAGGCAACCCTGGCCCTTGTGTTTCAACAGGCATTTTGTCTTCTTGCAACTTAAAATCTAGGCTTTCCTACAGTAACCAGGGATGTATGACTGTATAAAAATGATGATAGGGTTTATAATACATTCTAGAACAGCTCCTTTATTGGTACACTTTATGTTGTGCCCTTGTGTGCAGCTTTGCCTGTTTCCTTTATCATCCATCACTCACCCTTTTTCTATAACCTTTTGAAGTAAAACAGAGAACATTAGCCAACAAAATTACATTATATAAAAAGATACTATCGGATGAAAGGCCCCAATTTTTAATTTACTTTCTGTTGACACAGATTTCTATCTGCTATCACTTTTTCTTATCGGGCTGATGAAATAGAATTTGTGCAGTAGATATATAGAAAATACGAAGAATGGCTATCTGTCATAGTCAGAAAATGTGCTATCTGTCATCAGTGGAGACTTTATTTACTTTTGAAGGTGTTTGCCCATACGTAGAATTACAGTCATAGTGTCCTTGTCTTTTGTTATAAATAGCATAGTTATTACAGATGGGCAAGCAAGTACTGAATTACCTAGCCTATCTGGCTGCCCACAGGTATTCCCTCAGATACCAAATCCTGACACTGAACTAGTATGAGAGAATGAAATCATGCTATTAGAATAAGAGAGGCACAGAGGTTCTTATTCAGCATTTAAGTATATGGCTAACTTTAAGCATATGAATAGTCCTATTGGCTTCAATAGAGTCAATCGAACTATTCATATGCGTAAAGATAGGCATATGCCTTGCAGAATCAGGACATTATTCACCATATCTTCTAATGCTGTTCTTTTTCAGAGATTAAATACTTATAATAGCACTACACAGAAATCCACTCAGCATTTACCAAAGACATTAAATCAGTTTCATTTGCGATCAGACTTTCACTAAAAGCTACAAACCACTTTCTGCAGTAATTCATCTTGCCAACAGCTTTAATGATTGAGAGGTCAAAGTTTATGTTATTTTTTGAAAGTACAGTAAATTCAAGAACGCTAATGCATGTTGGTCAGCTATAATTTATGACTTGTTTTAAAATGGGGTTGCCTTTTTAAAGAAGAAAGTTTAAAAGGTAGATATTATACCTTTTCCATTAGAAAATGTTCATGATATAGATATACACTGGTTTCCTTTAAAATTGAAAGAAGCCTGTATTTTAAATTCTTTGGCTTTTTGCTGGGTTCAAATTTTTCAGAGATTTGTCCAAGTGCAGGAATATATTTGGGGCTCTCCAGACATTTAGCAGACAGAGTGAGTTGTGGAGAAATGCTGTTTAAGGAAATATTTCGTGTGGGACCAAATTTGCCCTCTGAGATATAAGCACAGCTTTTATTTACTTGTGTGTATAGGAAAAAATTGACTCCGGGTAGAGCCTCTACTAGTGTCAATTGTCATAGTTCCAATGAGTTCAGTCAATGGAGCGAGGACAACTGACACCAGCTGAGGATCTGCCCTCTTGTCTGTGGCCCATTTAGAGGGCATAACAAACTTCTGGGTGTGGCTCAACACATGAGGTATGGTAAGATGCTTGTTTTAAGAGGTGTATTCTGAAGAAGTGTCTACATGTTGGGAGTTCTCTTCCTATAGCAGCACTCTTAGGGCTCGTCCACACTAACCCCCGCCCCCCCGGTTCGAACTAAGATACGCAACTTCAGCTACGTGAATAACGTAGCTGAAGTCAAAGTATCTTAGTTCGAACTAAAAGGTACTTACCGCGGGTCCACACGCGGCAGGCAGGCTCCCCCGTCGACTACGCGTACTCCTCTCGTGGAGCAGGAGTACCAGTGTCGACGGCGAGCACTTCCGGGATCGATTTATCGCGTCTAGACAAGACGCGATAAATCGATCCCAGAAGATCGATTTCTTCCCGCCGAACCAGGAAGTAAGTATGGACGTACCCTTAGACAAGTGTTTTCTTCAGATTTCTATACTCCGACATACCTGGTTTATGCCTCCCTTTTTTGAAGAGGGTGCCTACAATGCAAGATGAAACCATTTTTAATTAAAGCTTCTCACCTTCAATCCAACACCCAGCATCAAGATTTACTTTAAATATTAACACAGTGCAGAACATCAGCAGAAATATTAAGCACAAGTGGGAGGAAATGGAGCTGCAATGATTGAAGGTTACCTTTGCAAGAGTGGTAATGACATATTATAAAGGTCTGGTGAAGAACACAAAAAATTAGGCAGGAGAAGACAATTACGGGAAAGCAGCCAACCCCTGATGAAAACAATCAATCACTCAGAATTAGACAGGTAGCGTTAAAAATACTACTACAACTCATACACAATGCAAAGGGCAAAAAACCTGAGGGAAATCTACTACAGGCAAAGCAAAATAATTGGGAATAAAAGCCCTGATCCTGGGAAAGGCTGAGGAACTTCAAGTCCTGTTGTAGTCAATACAATATGAGTGCTCAGCTCCTTGCAGGATCAACAAGAGGTCAATTAGATACATGTAAGACTAAGCTTGTCTTACACACATACTGGGTCACATGTTACTCTCCATTGTGC
Source organism: Chelydra serpentina (assembly GCA_037349315.1). NCBI lineage: Eukaryota > Metazoa > Chordata > Testudines > Chelydridae > Chelydra > Chelydra serpentina. Next base: position 57,560,100 of record JBAIAC010000010.1, read on the forward strand.
AGTAAGGAGAACTGCAAATTGTGCCAAAATCAGAGGTCGTGCTGAATGAATAGCAGTGTCTTCTTGCCTGGTACTTCCACCTCCATGCACTCCAGAAGTCAGTTCCCATTTTTGGCCTCCTCAGCTTCTTGGAGTGGTCAGGAAAAAAAAATATATAGTGAATAACTACACTGTGTGGCATGTTCCATGCCCATCCAGAAGTTTCTGTGTTGCTTAGAGCAGCAGTAATTTGTTTTACACTGCTGCCCACCCCAGCTGAGAGGAGTTGATAAGGAAGACATGACAGAATGGACTTGTTGCATTCTAGGGAGCTATGTAGAGACCCTTATCTTCTGTGGATACCCAGAGATTTACAAGGCCTATGGCCTTAGGGTTCTAAATCCTGTCCTTGCTGTCATGACTGAATACAACTCAAAAAGTAAAAACTTTCTGAGTTTTTTAACTTCCACAGAAAGAAACCAGGGCCTGTGGTAGTCATGGTCACCTATTTGCTCTATGCTAAAAATAGAGACTAGATTACAAATGGAAAGACCTAGGGTGAAATGCTGGCCTTATCAATGTGAGTTTTGCCATTGACTTTAACAGGGCCAGTACTTCACCCCACATGTACACTGGAGTACACACAAACACAAATGAAATGAACACTTCTGTAAACGAAAACCAGGTTTGGGTCAAAACCATACAATCCCAGAAATGGGCAAGGCCTATTGTAGTATTTATTCAATTGTCTTGCCAAGTAAGGGTTGTTCCCTACAGTACATTATATTACAGTACAGCATATTAATTCAGTGCTTTGTATGCCCAATTTTGAATTATTTAATTGAGAGGGTTTGAATAGCAGATACACAAACAGTAAGGCAGAGTGGTGCATTGAAGTTAAAAACCTACATTTTCCCTTTGCAAGTGTAAGGGAAGGTTACAAATAGCACCACTGTCAGATGATTGCAATGATCAAGCAGTTTGCTATGATTACTGTCTATGGCAGTGGTTTTTTGGAGGGGTAAAGGGAAAGATTTCTAAAAAATCAGAAAAGGGGTACTGTTGTGTCTGTAAATTTAAGAGGGAAGCTTGGGCTGTAAAATTTTCTTATTTTTTAACAAGAGAATTGAAAATTGAGCATCAAGTAGTGCTGTGATACTTCATGCCAATAAAAAAAGTAAAGGAACTGTGAATCTCTGAGTGCAGTTGTGAAATGAAACATCAATGGGTATTGTGGTTGTCTGAAAAAATTACAAGGGTGAGCTCTGTGAAGGCTTAGGAATTTTTTTAAATGCTTGAATATTGGTGCTTTTTGAGAAATGGGCCTGTCTGAGCACAGTTGCTGAATTGTGTTTTTGCCGGTAGGTGCTCCTCTCTACCCTCTCCCTCCCATGTGAGAGGTGGGTGGGATTTCAGGGGGAAGAGGCCCGGGGCATGGGGCCTTGGGATGAGTTGGGGGGCGGGGTCAAGGTCTGGGGTTGGGGCCCACAAAAGATTAATCCAGCTCTGCGAGTACTAAGTACCCTCTACTTTTCTTTTCTTTTTTGGTGGATGTTTGAGCCCCAGAGCACCCATTGAGTTGGCACCTATGTGTCTGAGCCTGATTTTTTTAAGGTACTGCACATATAGCCCATGAAAGGAAAATGTTACCCATTCAGAAAGTAATGAGAGCCATTTCCCCCTAGATTTACAAGGCTAAAAGTGCAATTTATGAGAAGATATCTAGAATCCATAAACTATTCACCAGCTATTGTTGTTGTCACTGTTCCCCCATGCACCGTGTCTTGAAGACCTAGAGGAAAGTGCACCTCACAGCCCACATGGGGCTTTCCTTCCAAGTATTGAACTTCTGGCTTTTAGTCCTAGACTTGTTATCCTGAAATGAATTTCTCGTACTGACTCATCAGGATTCAGAACCGCTGCTACAACAGGAAGAAGGATGAAGGAAAAATGAGAAGAGATAAGAGGAGAGTAGTAAAAAGAGGAAAAAAAGAAAAAAATATATTTTCCCTTCTGTACTCTAGATTCTCTTTCCTTTCCTTTAGCACAGAACCAAACAACTGATATGTGGCAAGATCAGCAAGCTGACTGGTAATTGCACAAAGACATACAACATTCAGGAAGGTTTTGTTTGATATTATATACCTTTGTATAGAGGCTGAACATGCAACCCATATTCCTGAGTCCGAATTCAATGAGACTGTATGAGTAGGGGTTTCCAAGGTCTAGCTATGTCATTGGGTGTGGATTTGCTTGTACTATGGTAAAACCCCTGGTTGGAATGGGCAAGGAAGAAAAGCTGTGTTAATTGCTTTTCAGAGTTCCTCCCAGTTTGTTCCACTGTGGGGGTGAGATTTGTCCCCCTGTAGAACAGGTGTGTCTCTAATTGTCCCCCAACTTATAAAGGAGACTATGCAGGGTCCAAAGGAGGGAAGAATAGTGACAGAAAAGCAGCTGAGCTGCCCTTCCATGTGGAGATATCTGAACAGAGGCTGCCTTCTGCACTTCAATCCAGGCCTTCCTGATTTAGATGCTAGTGCTATTTCTGGCCTTTCTCCCTGCTTCTCTGATTCACAGCACAATGATGTGAACAGATTTACTACTTGCAAGGGCATTTTGCATCTGGACTGCAGTTTTGATGTACTTGTTCAATGGTCAAATTGAACAAGTACAAGCTATAGCTTGTATGATCTTACTTTAAACTACTGCTTGTATGGATCGTAACTGAGGATTTTATAACATTCTGTTGAACAACAGAAGCGAAAATAGTTCCTTGTTTCTCTGAATCCAATTACCTACAGCACATACCATTATTTCCTTTTCTCCTCATCCCTCCCAATAAGTAACTTGTTTGCAAGTAACATTTTGAATACCTTTGCAGAAAACTGACAACTTTTGTTAAACTGGACTATTCTGCAAAAGGAAAATCTGCATGCTACTTACCATCAACATATCACCCCTGCTAAACAAAGCACTCAGATGTGCTTGTTCCCATTAAATACAATGGGACTTGAGCACGTGTTTAAAGTTAAGCACATGCTTTGTTGAAGAGGGAATGATTTCATGTGCTTTTAGTGTTTTTCTAAATTGCAGCAGTAGGGCCAAAGTCTCTTCTCTATTAAACCTGAGAATATCCAGAATAAGTCTGCTGGCTGGGATTTACCCCTCTGTAACAGAAAATAATTTGAGGGCAGAAACATTGCAATCTAAATACTATTTTTAACATATTTTTAAATATGTAATTACTGTGGAGCATTTTAGTAGTTCGTTGAGGATCCTTGTGCAACCCAAATTCTGCCATTTCTTAACTTTGGAATGCTTCACTTTGCCACGTAATGAATGTTCTCTTCATTCGTTTTAGGGTGGGTTTTTTGGAATATGTAATTTCCTAAGTGGGGTGTGTGTGTGTGTGTGGCTTTTAAGGATAAAGATAAAAACAAGTTCAGTTATGCACAACTGTAACAAACCCTGATGATGCCTCATTGAGCCCTGGGGCTTTCAGCTCTGCAACACAACTTGAGCTACAGTAGTAGGTGCTTCAGTTAGCAGCAAAAGACTCATACTTAAGGTGACCACCTGTCTTAAATTGGGTGGGACAGTGCTGAAATGCAGAGTTCAAGTTCCGGGCTGAATGACTCCAGGGCAGCATTTGTCCTGGATTCCCTGCAGTGCTGCTCCGCGCCTGCCCAGGGCTCAACGGAAGTGCCAGCCTCTTCCCGATGGGGGTCGGGGGTGGGGGGGGCGGGCTGAGATAGGCCTTAGCCCCCCTTTGATATGAGGCTCCACCCCTGCTCCTCCTCCTTCCCCAAGGCCCAGCCCTTTTGCCAGGACAAAAGCTGGAGGCCAGCTGTGGTAAAAGCTGCCCAGGGAGCCTGGGCCACTGTGGGGAGCCCTGGACCCTTCACCTGCCCTGGGCAGGGTTCCATGAGAAGCAGAGACACTGGCCAGGAGCTGCTTTTGGGACACCCAGCCCCCTGTCCAGGGCAGGTGGAGGGTCCAGGCTCCCCCCCACAGCACCCCAGGCTCCCTGGGCGACTCTTACTACAGCCCAACTCCAGCTCTGACCTAGACAGGGGGGCAGGGCTTCAGGCGGAAGAGGAGGAGCAGGGGCTGGAGCCTCAGCAGAAGAGGAGGAGTAGAGTTGCGGCCAGGGAGGAGGGTGGGGCTCCTGCCAGTGGCATAGCCAGGTTTAGAGCACAGGGGGACCGGAGCTAAAAAAAGGCGCCGGGACCAAAAAGCGTCGGGAGCAAAAAAAGGCGCCGGGACCAAAAAGAAATGCTCTGCTCCAGCTGCAGCACAGGAGCAAAAGGAGTCAGAGCACAAACAAGGCGCCGCTTCTGCTCAGTGGGGGAGCGGCCACTCCCCCTGCTCCCCCCTGGCTACGCTACTGGCTCCTGCATGTGTCCTGCTTTTGCCTTTTGGAACAGTGGTCACCCTACTCTTATTCCTGGGTGAGGAATGGGCTGCAAGGGTCATATGTTAGGTCTTTGGGGCGGCTGGGAGAACCTGATTTGGCTCATCCCATTCCCAACCCCCAGACATGAGGAAAACTCTTTCTGCATGTGGTAACCCACCTAGGGGATAGGCCACTTTGTCCAAGGGTGAGGCATTATTGGGGGCATCATGCCTGGCTCTCGACAGTGGCTGTCTTCTACTGGGGTTTCCAGCATAGGCGCCAACTCCATGGGTTCTCCGGGGCTGGAGCACCCACGGGAAAAAAATGTGGGTGCAGAGCACCCACCAGCAGCTCCCCCACCCAGCTCACCTCCGCCTCCGCTTCCGCCCCCCGAGGAGCCACCGCTCCGTTTTCCCCCCTCCCTCCCAGGCTTGCCATGTGCCAAACAGCTGTTTGGCATGCAGCAAGCCTGGGAGGGACGGAGGGAGCGGGGGGGGGGGGGGGAAAGTGGAGCAGCAGTGCCTCAGGAGGCGGAGCGGAGGTGAGCTGGGGCAGGGGCGGTTTCTCTGCACATACACCCCCCCGGCCCAGCTCACCTCCGCCTCCTTCCCCTCCCCCGAGGTGCCGCCGCTCCGATTTCCCCAGTCCCTCCCTTCCAGGCTTGCTGCACACCAAACAGCTGTTTGGCGCACAGCAAGCCTGGGAGGGAGGAAAAACGGAGCAGTGGTGCCTCGGGAGGCAGAGCAGAGGTGAGGTGAGCTGGGGGCAGGGGGCCGGTGGGAAGCTGCCAGTGGGTGCTCTGCTTCTCCTCGCTCCCTCTCAGGCTTGCAAGCCTGGAGAGGGGGTGGAGGGGAAATGCAGCATGGAGGCGGGGGTGGGGATTTGGGGAAGGGTAGAATGGGGGCGGGGCCAGGGGTGGAGTTGGGGTGGGGCCGGGGGCGCGAGCACCCACCGGCGCCGACTATGGTTTCCAGAACAGTAGCTGCTGCTAGTGCTGGTGCTTTGGCAGTGGTGTGAAACCAGACAGATTAGAATGTTCAGAGTCCGTTATTATGTCATGCTGCCAAAATTTTGCTGACAGCACCAATGACTGAAGGGAAAAGGTGATTTCCCCTCCAGAAGTCAATATCTTTTCCAGTGGAATTTCATGGGACACAGACAAAGTTTATCTCTGGCTCCAGGGTTTTCTCCATACCAAATGTCAAAGGCCTGCTGCAAACAATAGAGGTGTTCACGTTTCTGAAAAAGGGCTGCAAGATTCTTCTGTAATTGAAAGTATTAGTCAACCTAAATATAGGGGTCACTACCAGCTCCTCTATAACCTTGTTTTACAGGAACTAGTGTCCCTTTACCAAATAACATAATAAATACATTAAAGATAGTATTCAAAATGTTTAAGATTGAAAACAATATATTAAAATTCCCTTTTGGATAAAAAGGGATAGACAATATTGTGCATGAATCAATTATTAGTTTTATAAGGCATTTACATTGATTAAGTCTGATTCTTCACTTTGTTACACAAGGGAGTGATACTGATGTAAGAGGAGAGAATCTGGCCTCTTTATTCCTCTATACCTAATGTGTTAGGTTTATGCCCTCATATCTTTTGATCTTTCTGTTATTGCCCAACTTTTCATTATTGCAAATTATAGTACATTATAGTTTATAACAAAAAGATGTCAAAAATTAAATCACTTTTATTGCGGTAAAGCAAAGTTCTATTATCCAGGGAAATAAAACAATAGTCCATAACCTTTAAGTGTTCTAGTTGATTCTACATTTTTTACAGCTGATATCTCAGTTCTATCTTGGTACACTTCTATAGTATTGACTTTATTATTATTATTTTATGCTCAATAAACTTCTAGCTTTTTTTAACACTTACATGTGATTTGCTTGAGCAATAGATATTCTCCTGGGAAAAGCAGGGTTTAAACAATTTCGAGTGTGCTGCTTGCTAGTGCACTGGAGAGTCTATTCTGTAGGCTATTTCATTTCAGTCTACAGTACACACAGACAAGAGCATTTTATTTGATTAATACCATGCAAGATCTACTATCAAAATATTAATATCTCTTAAATAGGCATCTTCACTTAGTAAATGAGATCATCAACTTTCTCTATTGCCAGTATTTCAATATTTATCTGTTTCTCTGGTAATGGTAGCTATAAATCTATGACCCTAAAGGAATAAAACATCCTTGTGATTGGATAAGGAAAAAAGTTTGCACTTTGCATTCAGGGAATTTATTTTTGTATTCATGCCTTGATTTAATAGAAATATTAACAAAAATAGAAACTGCCCCCTACAAATTAATGTAAGAAGAATATAAATGCACCCTAAACTTTCTGAAGACATTCCTGTGTATAGCATGCATTAGGAACAGACCCTAATAATAAATAAAATATGGTAATCCATAAATGTATAATCCATTTATCTACATCATGGCCCATGACAATCCATCTTATCATTTTAAAAGACCATGTGAATTTGATATATGCACATTTAAAATGCATATGGGGAAAATTGTCTCCTTTAAAAATTCAGATGGAAGCCTAGATGTCAGGTGGACACATGTATAAGCTCAGCGTCACTCATTTGACACTAATATGTAAATAGACCAAGCGTACATAGTTATTTATGCCTCTTATACCTTGAGAGCATTTGGGAATTCAGGCCGCTATATAAAAAGGAACACTATTTAAAGGAGATGAAAGAAATGCATATTATAAAACAGCAAATGATCTGTCATATAGGAGAGATTAGATTTTTACCGTTTTCTAGGGATAGCCCGGAGATGCCCATTAAGTTGAATTAAGAGACTGCATAATCCACAGTGATAGGTTTTCATAGTAATAAGAGACATCCATCAAAAGTTGTAAGAATCCCCATATCACTTTAAAAAAATCAGCATTTTTGTTGACAAACTGGCTAAAAATATGGCAATTATGGGCTACAATGAGGAGGGGGCTGATAAGGAATAGCTTATGCTCCAATACGTCTGTTAGTCTATAAGGTGCCACAGGCCTTTTTGTCGCATCTACAGATCCAGACTAACACGGCTACCCCTCTGATATATAAGGAATAGAGAGGAACTCATTTGTGGGTGCAGTTGTGGAGAAGACAGGTAGGTAGATAGCCAGCCAAATTGGGTGGGTGGGAGAAATAGAAGGAAAGATGCAATACATGAGAGTTTAGGTTTATATATTGCTGTTGATACTCAAAAAATAAATATATTTTTTTAAATAGAAATCTTAGTGTTATGAGCTAGGAAACTGGTAATTCAGTGATTATAGAAGCAATTGTTTGCTCAGCATTAGCTTGCACAAATATATATTAAAAAACAAACAAACCTTACTGTCAGCCAAATTCTGTTTATTTTTATTTCTAAACTGGTTCAAGGACTCTCTAGCTAGAACAACTTAAATGAGCCAAAAATTAAAAGAGAGCACACTTGAGAAATATTGCTAGGCAGCTGATTGGAAAATTTTGACAATAATCAGAAATGAATTTGGCTGAGACTTTTTTCTATTTTCTGATCGGTCTTCATATGTACTGTACAGGGACTCTGTGCAGCCTCTAAAACAAGGAGTGTGGTCTTGGTAGGGAGTCATTGTTTGGCCAGCATAGGATCTTGGAAAATTTCCCTGCATGTCTTTGAAGTTGGGCCCCCAGAATTAGGGGCCACTTTTGAAAAGGCGTGGCCTTTATTTCTAGGCTTAAAGAAGACCCTTAGTAAGAATTAGACTCCTTCAAGTTTCTACCATACCCATCCTCCATCTATCTTGCTGCTGTTTCTCATGTGGCATTATTCAAGCTAGTGGTCTATCTAAGTTGGAGTAATGTACGCTACATCTTCTGTTAATTTCCGACTCAGCAAACTTTCCCTATTCAATAAAGTGCTTAGGTAACGGTTAAGTCCCATTATAGTCAATAAGACCTAAGCACTTTGTTGAACAGGAATGGTTTGAATCAGGGCCTCAAAAATATCACACATTGTAGTATGCACAGGGATAGGATATCATGTGTTTAAATAGTCATGAGCCCTCTGGGCTCACTGTACTTTCTGGTTTAGACACTGCTAGAAACCAGTCAGAATGTGCATCGTTAGTCCTCACATATTAGTGTAATCCTTCTGCCAGGTGTTGTCAGCCGCAAGCAGGACATGGGTTCTAGGGACTACCTGTGAGGGTGGGTATGAGCCCTAGTCCTGCTGAGACTCTGGTCCCAGCCTGTAATTTTGCGGTGTGAATGCAGCTCAAGCTGCAGACCAGAATCAGAAAGTCTGTGTAGGGATGAAGAAAAATGTTTTGTAGTTAAAATAAATGGTTAAATTACTTTAAAAAACCCCATGTTTCTGTAGGTCACATAAAGTGCAGGTTTGTTAGCAGTTGTGGGAAGGGTTTGAAGGAATGTGATTTTAATCGGAAAAATTGGACCTGAAAGGTATCTGATAAGATAGAAGGAAGAAGAGGCCCTAATTATCAGGGATAGTAAATAATAAAGAAGGATTTAGCATGTTAAACTAGTGACCTCGTACTGGCCAAAACCTTGTTTTTAGTTAACGTTAGCAATTGGGAAGGACATTAAAGAGTAAACTTTTGAAAGGTTCATTGCTAACACCTGCCTGACCAAGTTGGAATCAACCAACATGGGTCTAAGAACCCCTGTATTTAGCCCTTGCATGAATATCATGATCAAATACTTGTGAATGCCTGCTACTGATTAGATATAGTAATTGCTTGTTATTTAGTGTTTTAAATATGTTTAGAACAATTATATAAATACCAATTGGCCTTCAGACTTAATACAGGAATTTATGGTTAAATTAGGATCTGGTGGTATGTTGTTTTACTAATACCTATAAGAGTAATTCCAACAGTGTGCATTGTGCAGTATGGTCACATTAGCATGATTATGAGACCCAGGTCAGCAACTGTAAACTCAAATTTACAATGCAGTGTGGATGCTCAAACACAGGCTTGGAAACACTGGATCCACAAGCGTGGGTCCCACATACCTGGGCTTACAATGCAGTGTAGACATACCCCCAGAATCCTGAAGTGCACTCAGGAAGGCCTCAACATGGAACTGATTCTGCATAATCTCCCAGAAGAGTCCTCCCAATGACTCCTAAAGTGTTACTAAAGGAATTCTGGGAAGAAAGGTTATGCAAATAAAGCCCCTTGTCCACAGTAGATGACAGTCAAAGCTTCGTATCTTCTAGAGCAGTATTTCTCAATCACCAATTTGTGGACTGGCGCTGGTCTCTGAGATCTCCCTGACACGGTTTAGGAAAGCAGAAAGCCGGTGCCTGGTATCAAAAAGATTGAGAAACACCGATCTAGAGATCTTCAGGCGACAGGGTTTACATTTGTAAATGTGGTTATTAGGTACTCAGCTGCAACCATGTGGCCTCTTCATATTCTTGTTGTACAAAGATCAAAAGACAGACGGCTATTAATTACACTTTGACACATATCAAAGTGCTTTGCTGAATGGGAATAGGCATAAGCACATAGTGATATCCATTCAGACCGTTGCTGCAAAGATTGTTTTCCTTGTCAGTTGCTTTGACCATGTCATCCCCCTCTGCATCCTTCACTGGCTCTCTCTTTTCTATCATATCAAACATAAATGCTTGTCTTCACTTTCAAGGCCCTTCATGACTTATCATCTCTTATTCAATATCAAAAGGTACACCCCCCTCTTCTGATTGGCCCAGAATATCAGCTTTCATTTCCCACTTGTTACATTTTCTTTTATGCTGCCCCTCATGCTTGGGAGAATTTCTCCATGAACATCTGCAAAAGTAACTCTTAATTGTCCTTAAAAACCTCCCTTAGCTCTCCTTTGCCATGAGAAAAAAACTTGAAAATAGTTAGGTCACTAGTGTGCTGAGGCTACTACCAATCAGGCTGATTAGTAGAGTCTCATTGTTTCTTGTAATCCCCCATCTGTCTGTCTCTTGTGTTATCTCTTATCTTCTACATACGTTCTAAGCTCTCTGTGGAAGAGGCTGCCTTTTTGTTATATGTTTGTACAGCACCTAGCAGAACGGGGTTCTGGTCTGTGACTGGGGCTCCTAAATACTATCCATGCTTTTCTGAATTGAGTTCTGAGTCAACAGTGCTGGCTTGAGAAAGGACAGTATGGGGCCATGTACTCCTTACTCAAGGCAAAACTCCCATTACGGTCAATAGGAATTTTGCCTTGAATGAGATGTGAAGGATTTGATTGCATTCATGTTTGAATTCCTTGCAGATACAATAGGTCATTGTAGCACACTTCATTAACAGACCTGTGCCACTAGAAGGTTCACAACATTATTTTGATTGTCACCATGTAAAACCCATGCCTGAAAACAATACTTTTGGGAGAGAGATGACTCTAGTTCAGCTTCATTTGGCTCATAGGGTAACATCATTTTTGGAGGTATCACTTTAGGTGCTGCTACTTCCTGTAGTGAAACTACAAAAAGATTTGATCCCGTAATCCATACTTACATTAATAGTTCCACTAAAATCAGAGACTACTCATGTGAGAAAGGGTTGCAGGATCAAAATCTAAGATGGCAGCCCCAGACACCTTGTATAAGACATAAGTAAAGGTATTTGCTGGAATTGACCATGTATCCCATTTACTCACCCTCTCTATTCATTATAATTTTATTATATTGAAATGTAGAGCAGGATTTTTTTTAGCAATTTTCCCCCAGTCATTCTTACTTTATTCTAGGTTGGTAGCACAACTAGACATTCTCGTGGGATGAAATTCAGCAAAGCTTAAATGTAGTGGTATATTTGCATATGAGTGCCCAGGAAAGAACCCTGTATTTTCCATGTGATAAGCACATTGTTACTTTCACTGCATTTAAAATGCACAACTAGTCATTTCACAACATTATTTCCATTTTAAAACCCACTTAGTGTCATTTAGTGCAATTTTATATTACAATACTAATGTTATGTTAGCACTAAATTCTATACCTTTCTCACATGCAGCACTGAATTGCTCTTCTTTCTTTTAAGTAATCTTTCCTCTACCTTCTTTTCAGTCAATTTCAACAAACATTAAGTATGCTCCTGTTGCTCTTGCATAAGTACTTATATGGCACTTTCATTCTGTTTTTAGACTAATAATCTGACTTAATTATGAATGATGCTAAGACTATAAATGATTGGGTTGTCTTCTGAAAATGCAAATTGATTTCACACACAGTTTCTCCTGTCTTTTCTTTTCTAAAATAGGTTCCGTGTTCCAGGATTATCATCTGCTTTGAACTAAGTTTTTAGATATTCTCCTCCAGTGACTGCCGTTGCAATGTGGGATTTTTCCTTTTTTCACATCTATTTTCATATATGTTTCTTCTGTAGGAGTGTGGGAGTACAGCTTGGGGGGGGAGGGGAAGAGAGGCGACATAAAAAGCACCCTGCACTCTTCTGCAGCACAAGTGACCTGTCTGTCTCCCAAAACCCCTTCTCACTGGGCCTTGGGAAAAGGAGTACAGATTCCCCATGGCTCTTTGGACCGGATCCTCTATGATGTTTCAGCACTAAACTCCCATTGATTTCAATGGGAGTTTGGTGCCTCAATATCTTTGAGGATCTTGTCCTTTGTGCCTTCATACCTTTCCTCTTTGTACTTGAGGGAGAGAAATTAGGGACAGAAGAGCCCTCTAGCTTTCTATCTCTTCCTCTTCTGAGATGCTAGTAGAGGAAATTAATCCTATAAGTGTCTCTGTTGGAATCTCCCTCCCCAGTTCTATGGGAGGGGACCTGTGAGGAGTTAGACAAGAAGGACATAGGAATGTGGCTGCACCTTTTTCAGTGAGGACCCGGCAAAGCCTCCATTCCTCTCACTCCTGGCTCAAAGGTAATAAATAAGTCATAGCACATGATGAGAACTTTCACAGCTGAGGCTGTATTTAAAGAACACTGTCAAATCACATTTGGCACCAAATCTATTTAGATTGTGAAAGTGGCTTCACTGACTTCCATTGATAAAGCCAGGATAAAAGCAAAATACAAATAAGCAGCATAAAAAACGAAATATAAAGTGGATTATATTATATGAATTGTCATGTGATGTTTGATTTCCATGGTATTCCATATGCAGTCTGTTGATATATTTTAGAACATTGACCTCACCGATTCATATAAGAAACTGTTATTCATTCAACATCTTGAGTTTAGTCTTTCCAACATTCCTCCATGCATATTTTTAATGCAAACTAAATAAATAGTAAATACAACTGGGGCTTTTTACTAATGAAGAACTTGTTCAAAAATTACTTGATTCTATAAAAAGGGGGATAATTACTGTCTTGGACACTGTCTTCCCCACACTGGCCCATAAGGGGCTAAGAGAGTCCAAAGGAGGCTGAGCAGGAGGCAGCCAATTAGAGAGGGGCTGCAAGGAGCAGCCAATAAGGACTGGGCTTGCCCATATAAGAAGGGCTACGGAGCAGAGCAGTTCAGATGCTCCCTGGAGCTTAAGAAGGGAAAACTGGCAGTCTTTCAGGAGGATGAAAGCTAGCACCTTGGACAGAGCATTGATGGGCAGGATCAGGGGAGCTCTCGGCTAACTATTGAAGCCCTGAGACAAGGGCGGAAAAGGTGCTGGGGCTGCACATAAGTGGCCCAGGGAAGTAAACTGAGGGAATGGAGGGGACACAGAACATGGCTGCCCATCTACAGGGTCCCTGGAAAGGCCCGGGTCCCTCCCTGCTCCCACTCACTACTGAGGAAGTGGCTGGATGGTGGACTATCGTTCCCCCGGAAGGGGAAAAGCCAAGTGTGACACAGCCAGAGGGCTTTTTCCTGACAAAGACGTCATGGTCCTTGGGGTGACATGGGTCCAGGAGCAGACGTGGTGGCGGGCAAGACACCACCAGAAGAGGGCGCAGAGTTAATTCCCAAGACAGTCAGCAGGAGGCACCGCTGTGCTGAGTTGCACCCTGTCACAGAGACTTTGGCAGTTGACTGAATTAAAAATTCATCATAATCGACAGAATCTGTGCTCAATGGACATGATTAGAGAGTAAAATTAAGTAGATAGTTCGGCTGCATCATCAGTATGCATTCCTACACAGAAGGTTTAAACAGCAATTTTAATTTTCATAACAGCACAGTGTATATTGTAAATGGATGGTCTTTACAACTCATTCGTACCATGGCCACCTGTTCAGTTCTGCTATGTTGTGCCTAAATATCATGAATGTGCTTAATCATTTCTGGAAGTGACTGAAATGTCACAATCCCATGGAAAATCAAAGCACAGTAAGCAAAGCTGGCCCATCTGATTCTTATGATACTTTTGATTTTTTTAATTGCAGCTTTTTATGGTTGTTTTGTAAGAAAGAAAACAGGATGATTTTGAATTATACACCACATTTCCTTCCAATGTTAACCTTTTTTATTGTGATTAGAATTTTACATTAAGTGTTAATGTTTTTCACTAAGAAGCAGGTTAATTGTATCATCTATTTTCAATTAGCTCTAATAGAGTGCATGTATAGCTTCAGAGTCTATTGTGCATGTCCTCATAGAGATGGGGAAATGGAGTAAAAGCTATTATTTTGATGTCCTGATAAATTATGTTCCATATTATGTTAGATTAACAAAATGCATGACTAATGTCCCATGTACACATGAGCTGTGACAGCATTTCTGAATGTTAATAAATCTGAATGCTGGCTAAAGTCCAGTCCTTTTTTATGGTTAATGCAAATTAAATCCACATCTTCCCATTATACTTCGTAATTTACTTCTAAATGCTCAGATTTAGCCATTATTGTTGGCAACCTTTGTACTGTAGGTCTTCAGTCAGAACCAAAAATTTAAAAAATATAAGGTTTAGGTTGAGTTGAGGACTGATCTGTTTTATGAAATCTCATTGTGGTCATAATAAGTGGACTGAATGGGCTGAGTTTTGCCCTAGATTGTCTGAATTGTCTGAATTTGTTTGCAAACTTTATTGTTATTCAAAGTAACCAAACAACGTCTGATTAAACAGTAAAGTTCAAGATAGTCTGGTTGGCCTTGTGCAGGGGAATTAGATTGCAGAAGAGGGCATGGGGAACTCTGTATTTCCTTGTTTCAGCTGCCATTTGGTTGCAGGTGCTGAAGAGAGCCAGGGTACGGAGGCTGCGTGCTGAACCCAGAAAGAACATGGTGGGTTGGAGCCCCACCCCTATGCATTCATCAGACTGCAATGGGAGGAGTGCTTTAGATCACATTGCATAACCTGCTTTTCAACACTGTCCCCCAGAAACTCAGGTGGCATTATTATTATTATACAGGAATAATGCCTCTGGGTACTTCTGCTCAGGGGATGGTGCCCTTCCTCCCTTTCTCCAGTACAGATGTCTCTCCCCGTAGGGAAAGTTGAATTCTTAACATTATTTGTGTCTTCATTCACACAGGTTTTGCTGGCAGAACCCCGGCTGCTAGCACCTGTGGAGAGGAAAATTGGACAGATACAGTGGCACAGGATGCCTGCAATTACCCTGTTTTGCTGAAGACCCACAACAGGACTGTTCAATTTAGAAAGTAGGTAGGGCCAGTGGCAGTGGGGCTTGGGTATCCAGGAGATGGGCTGATTGGGGTTCTGTGGGACTTTCAAAATTACATCCCCAGCTGAAAAACTTCTGGAGGAAGGTGAAAGAGCTTCCTCTAGGGCGGATCCCTTGATGCAGCTGCCCCCATAGGTGCATGGGATTAGGGTGCAGTCACTTGAGCTGCCAGTGACAAACTATATCCTGTGTCAGCAAAACGAAAATAAGAAAGAAAAACTTGTAGCACCTTAGAGACTAACTATATCCTGTGTGCTTTTCTTGTAAAAATACTGAATGCTTCCTAGAGTTCCCCAGCATACAGCAGGAAGTGTACCTAATGCACTGTCCCATAGTAGTCCAGTTCCCCACACCTTCCAGGATGTCTTGCATCCCACTAAAAAGAAGCTGCCACTAATTTATGAGAACACAGGGGGCTGGATTTTCAGCAGGCGCAAACTGGCATAGGTGCCTTGAAATCAATGATGTTAGGCCAATTTACAACAGCTCAGAATCTGGCTCAGGGTCTGCAACTGTGGCTGTTCCCAGTGCAGGGCTACTTGAACCCTCCCCAACTGTGTATTAGTGCAAGGGCCAGCCACAATCTATAAGGATTAAAACCCAAAGTTTTATGTTGTGTTTGGGATTACTTTGTGCATATCGGCCATTAGTAAGGTATACAAATGAGTGCTTTCTTTATTAGCTTAGGGACTCTCAGGTCAATTATCCTTACAACCCTCAAGGAGGCTTCTTTTTGAAACATCTCCATAGTCTATCAGTAAACAATGAACATATTAGCAAACTGAATTGGACAGAATCATGTCCCTACTTTAATGATAGTTCTTAAACATTTTTCATGTCATGAGGGTTCACAAAGAAAGGGGAACATATCTTACTTTGGGAACAAGGCTCCAGTGTTCCCAGATTCCTTAAGAATAATCTGACAGAGGTGGAAACACCTTGACTGTTTAAATAATAAATTTAAACTCCAATCTAGAAGCAGCAAGTTTTTCCTGGCCAAGATCCAAAGATGGAGCTAGAGATTGCATATATATAAAATGCATAGCTAAGAACTCTGATTTGGTATCTGATACTGAGCCAGAAGATTTAGATTAATTCACTAATTTACTCATCTCAGAATTTTAAATATTGCCATAAATGGGATTTATTATACTGATGACAATTTTTTAAAAGTGTCTGCAGATTTTCTCTGTGTGTGTTGTATTGTATTGTATACACATAGGACTTCACAGCATATGAAAACTGAGGAAACATAAGCTATATATTATCTTGAATAAGATAATAGGCTTGATTCTGCAAATTCTAGTCTTGTGAGCAGTCCTTACATATACAAATAATCTCATTGCCCAAGTAAAGTCATTTACTTCAATGAGGACTGCTCATATAAATCAAGTTTGAAAGATCGGCCCCATTCTCTCTAGGATTTCATATATGAGTGTTTGAATTTTCTATGTTGGAATTCTTATGTTTATAAATAAAATGCTAAATTTACATAGCATTTGAGTGACAGCTCTGTCTGAGGTCAAATGGAGCACACTAGAATTCTTTTTTTCTTCATTATAAAACACTCTTAGGTCCATAGTGAGAAAGCTAGAATGTCACAGATGGATCCCTGTGGTTTAGAAAAGTGTGGGTGATTTGGAGCATTAGGCTACAGGCCTATCCATGGGGAGAGGAGATATATTTTACAACTCATGAGCTACGTGCCTATTGCTGTACTTTGACCAAGATTTTCAACAGGGACTAATGAGTTTGGGAGACAGTAAATGGGGTTGATTTTCAGAAAATGCTGAGCATCCACCCTCTGAATGTCAGGTCCCTTTTAAAGTAGCTCAAGCTGGGCACCCAAACTTACTAGTCACCACTGAAAATCTTGCCTAAATGAGCACAGCTTGGGGAAGTCTAGCTTAAGTAGAAGGCACCCACATGACATCCCGTCTGTGACATGATTTAGCCACATCAATCTTGACAATTCTGGGGAGGGTTTTCATGCAGACTAAGAAGGCCCAATATCACACCTCTGTGCTTGGAGGTAACTAATACAAGTTTAGATCCTGATCCTGTGCCTGGATCGGTACAGATAGATCCCTGTGCATGTGCGCACACGCGCACCCCCCACCCCCACTGAATAAACTGTTCAAAAATCTTTTTCCTCTCCTTTCTTACTTTTCTTTGTCCTTTGGGTTTTACTTGTATCTTTTTCTCCAGACTTCCATGAGTGCATCCCCTATTTTTCTTCTTTAGCTATTTATTTTATAAACTATGTTCCCCTCCTAGCTTTTCCGATCATTACTGTTTTATTTTCTCACTCTTATTCTGTTTTCTTGATTTCTCATTTAGCATCAAGGCCCCAATTCCGGGAAGCACTTAAGCACATTAATAAGAACAGCCCTAAAACTAAGAATCCTTCTACATACTTTGCCCAGTCGTGACATATCTCCTTTCCTAGAGCTTTGTGCTTTTATGGACCTATTCCTTCCTTGCCTCGAAACGACAACTAACACAATGCCTACATCAGATTATAATAACATAGTCCTGTTCTGATCCCAGGAGTGTCAGGGTGATGCTGATGCATGATGATGATGAGAAACAGGGTTCCTTCCAAAATTCAGAGTGTATAAATACCTTCCTTCTGCCCCCAGTGCCCATGGTGAGTCAGCGACAAAGGGTCCTGTGGCACCTTATAGACTAACAGAGTCACAGGACCCTTTGTCGCTTCTACAGATCCAGACTAACACGGCTACCCCTCTGATACATGGTGAGTCAGTAACTTCCCCTGATCTAGCCCCTTTCTCTTCCCCCTCATAAGCCGAATGCATCCCTTGAAAGATCCCTGGCCCCTTTTCTTCCCACTACCAGACAAAAACTCTCATTCAGTTGCACTGAACACATTTCTCTAGGACATTTCCAGGTTCCCTCTTCTCAGGTATGGCGCCATGCTCTTTCTTTCTCTCTCCTTGGTGCTTGCTATAACCAATATTTGGAATAGCTTCTCCCCTCTCCTCATATCGGCCCAGTCCTGGGTTCTTTTCTGGTTCCTGGGGCCTCCACCCAATGTGATTTCTCACTGTGCCAGGGACACAGGACTGTCCCTTGAGAAAAAGCAATTCTTCTACTAGCTGGCAAGGACTGTAAAGCCCAGTACACCAGGGACAATAAAGTAAATAAAACAACTCCCAGGAAAGGAATGACACACCCACAAATAACAGAATAACAAAGGGAGGCTTTAATGGGAACAGGAAAATACCATCTGGAGGAGAAAAGTTTTAAAGTTAACTAATAATTTATAAACATTAATAAATAACCAATTCCCTGCCTCCCAACACTCAAACTCCAGCTCTCTCTGGCACCTTCCCAAGGCAGAGGGTAGGCTGAGGCTGAGTTTCCTAAGGTGGAGGGCTGCAGCTCTGTGGCACTGGCTCATTTAAGCAAAAGTCATCTTATTTTATCTTCACTCCTTGGCAGGGCAGAGCCGTCTCTTGACTCCAACTGGGCTCACTGATTCTCTGGTCTTGAATTCTCCTGGAGACTGAGCTGGCTTTCAGTAGCTGGTACTGGGTTGGATCTCTGTGCCTCTGTGGGATGATGGTTACTATAGGGCTGGGGCTGCCTGGTCCAGGCAGCTTAGAGTCTCACAGCAGTGCAAAACTCCCTTTAGCAGCAGTGGGAGTTTATCAGGGACTCCCTTAGTTGTTCTGTCTCTCTCCCAGCTTCACCACAACTGAAAGTAAATGCTCTCCTTTGGATAGAGTCAAGCTGTACCCTCACAGATTACCCCATGCTGCAGCCTCCCTCTTGGCCTTTGCAGATGTGTCCTGTTCCTTCTATCCCCACCCCTGACTCTAAGCATGCTAGGAAATAATCAGAGAGCTCTGGTAACCATTACCACTAAAGTCCTTTTGGTAAAGCCCCCTCAAGGCTGTTTGCAGCTCCAGGAGCAGGTAAAATGCCACATGGGGACTACATAAAAAAGTGACATTGATTGTCACTCTCTTCTTTTATCCTCTGGAAATCATTTTCTTTCACTCTCAAATCTAATCTCAATCAGAATGGAAAAGTGTAACCTCCTGAATCTTATTCTGCAGTCCTCATTTTCAGTCATTTAAAAATATATTGTACTCTATAGCACTAATGCAATTTTACAACTTCATGACTGTTCACAGGCATTAGTGAGTGTGCGGTAGTTTATAGTCCATTAAAAATTCTGGAAGTGAGACATACAGCAGTCTAAAATTGTCATAGCCTAGATAAGTAGAGGAAAAGCACACTTTCTATGCAATAAAATCAACATAATATGAGATGGGTGAACCAAAAACAAAAATATTTTTATATTCTCAAAGTGCAAGGATTGGATGTTGAAATAAGAACATTTATTTTGGAGGTTGCTCATTAAAAAGCT
The DNA here is from genome assembly GCA_037349315.1 of Chelydra serpentina. Classification (NCBI taxonomy): domain Eukaryota; kingdom Metazoa; phylum Chordata; order Testudines; family Chelydridae; genus Chelydra; species Chelydra serpentina. The sequence continues at coordinate 57,579,454 of JBAIAC010000010.1, forward strand.
ATCACACATGTCACATTTTTAGGCTTTTATAATATGATATAGTCAGCCATCATCGCAAGAAATAAATGAGATCCCAGGTAATTCATTCAATTTTAAAAGTGTTAGACAGAAAGAGAATACATCAGTAGTCAATGTACCTGTTGTACCTGTTTGATTTTCATGAGTTAAAAGTTACTACCCTCTCCTAGAATGGTGGAGAAAAGTCAGGGCTTTTGATTGTTCATCGGACAGGAGTTGGGGTGAAGAGGAGATAATTTGGGGATAATTGTGCCTTGTGGCAAGAGAGAGGGTGAGTGGGAGGGGCTGTTTGGGAAAATTGAAAATGGTGAGTCAGGGTGCAGAGGGAAATGTAAATTCTGTTCTTTGGCTATTAGTTCCTGTCTTACTATTTAGATGGCAAACTCTTCAGGGCAGGGACTATCTCTTACTGTGTGGGCCTAGCACAGTGGGGTCCCTATCCTGACTGGGGCCTATAGGTGCAACTGTAATAGAAATACTAAACAATATTCAAAGACCCTTGTGTAAATCAGATTTTGTCTTGGTAATTTCTCCTGAACTCTCACCTGTTGCTATCTTAAATGATGTAGTTTCTGCAAATAACAAGTGTAGTAATTGAGGGTGTGATATCACAATATTATTTTAACTTGTTTTATTTACTTTTGATTTAAATACGTGCTGCAAAAAAGTGTCTATTCTTTGCTCTAAGAATTCCTTAACACATTTGAAAAATTACTATAGACGACTCCTGCTGTACAATTGTTAACTTAAATCAAACCTCAAGCATATTTTCAATGTTTATGATCTCCCACTTGAGTCCTTAGCCCATGAAAACGAATGCTCCTTGGAGTGTGCCCTGATACGCTAGGACTATTTCAGTCGGGGGTGGGAGGGTACAGAGCGAAAGACATGACTTTACTGACTGGATGGGACTGTGATGTCAGTCCTGAACTGGGCCACATCTTACAATCAGCACTTGTACAAGTGATCTGTTTGTGTATTTGAAGGCAGCTAGATAGGTCAAAAAGAGGTGCTAATTCATTCCCTGGGTGAGCACCGCATTTTTGTGTCCCGAGTTGACATTGTCAAACCTTCTCTCCTTGAATTGATACTGATAAAGTAAATCAGGATCTGCCCAGTAACTCTGGAGTGCTATAGAATGAAAATGTTCTTGGCCCTACTCTCATTCTGTGCTCCTCACAAACAGCTGTCCTCTGTGTTCCTTTTGGGAGTTCCAATGACAAAATGACTGTAAAGAGTTAGATATGTGCTGCAATTTAAATTAGCATTGCTGCATCACACCAACTCACTAGTGTGTACGATGCTTGGAGTATGTGTTCACCCAGGGCTGCCAGTAGGCTTGGGCAGGTGGCACTGTGGCTTAAATCCACCAGCGTGCTGGGTTCCAGTGGCAAAACCAGGAGTAGGTAATTTTGGATTAGGTAGATTAGAGCTGCTGCTGCTGGTCAATACACAAAGAGTTCAGTCCTGCCAGGTGCTTCATTTTAAGCATGTGAATACTCCTGTAAACTTCAGTGTGACTCTTAATATTTTGGGGGATGTCATACGTAACTCATCATTTCAACATTGCATATGAAAAATCAGTCTAGTACATATCCTAGCACTGGAGAATTTCATAGCTACATTTTGTCTAAGTTCTGGATCTTATTTTCATCATTTTGTTTTGAAGCAATCAAGTAAACCATGTTTAATATGCATGAAATCTTGCGCTCACATTCTGAAAGCCTGAGGTGGGGTCTTCCAAATAAGTGAACCGTTCACATTGTTGAAGGTAAAAGGAGAACAGCTTTCTATTTTAGTTAGAAATGTACAGTGACAGTTCATGGCTCCATGAACTAGGTCCTACTCACACAATCTCCTCTTAATTAATTATGCATTCTGAACCCTTTACCTTAATCTGCCTGGAAACAATATGCCCTCCAGCTTCCCCCCAGTAGATCATTACAACATAGACTTTGAACGTATTAGGGAGTTATGTTTGAACCCCTGTCTGGTGTAAATGGTAGAATCTTCATGTAGGAGTATATTAACAAGATTAAACTGATATTTTGAGAATACTGGAGGTCTGGGTATTTGAAAATCAGGTTAAAAATACTGTCCAAAGTGTTTAGGTGTTCAGTGAATTCAACTATGGTGTTTACAAGCAAACAAGACTGCAAAGACTTAGGATATTTACTTATATTAGTAGGCCCAATGGCTTATATGTCCCCTGGGCCAGTGTCCAAAAGAGAGTAGCAACATAGGAACCACCTGAGATTCCCCTATATAGGAGAAAGTGACTAGTTAAAACCACTTTATAGCTACTTATCTTTCCTGGATGATCAGGGCCACCATGGATAACATCCGTAAATAAATTCTAATACTTGTTAGATAAGAGAGACATTGGCCAACCTTGGCAAATTTAGCGTATTTCAGTCAAGAGGCATCAGCATAGAAAATGGTACCTTTTCTCAAGAGCTGGGACATAAGAATGAATTGTTTAGTCACCTTTATTTACAGTTTGTCTACACATGAAAGTTAATACAGAATAAGGTAGGGTGTTAATTTAAAGCAGATTCACTATTCCTAATGAACTCATGTGTGAATGCTATTATTCTGCAATAAAAATGCCTTATTCCAGATTAGCATAATCCATTTTGGAAGTGGATTAAATTAATTTAGAATAAGAGCTTCCACACATTGAGTTCATTAGGAATAGCTGTTCTGGACTAATATCCTAAGAAGACACACCCTTACAAGACCATACACGGACCCCTGCTCTGGAAGTGCAAAACAGACAGAAAACTGGCTAAACAGCCTTCCTTCAGATTCCCCTGGCATAAGGGGGAATCATTTATTTGTTTTAGTGGTTCCGTACCATCCACTACCTGGTCCATAGTGTGGGATGCTGCCCTGGGATGAGGGGGTATGACAAGAAGCCTCTGTGCACCAGCTATCCTCAGTTGCCTGAATGGCTACTTGAGGCTATGAACACCTGGATATAAGCTAGAGCAGCCTCAGACTGTTCTAATTTAAGGCAGGGACTAGACTGGTCCAAGGATGATTCTAGGCTGCTGAGCTGATATAACGTCACCTTTCCCCCCTCTTCTCTAGCCCTGCACCAAGCACACTTCCATCAGACTAGAGAAACTGGGCAAAGAATAAGAGTTCTGAGAATGATGTTTGAAAGCACAGCTCATGAGTGTTCAGAAAAAGCTGGGGGAGTTAAAGCAGGTAGGTGCAGACAATGGCACAGAAAAGAAGCAGAGGTTTCTGGTACATTTGTTGTTTGAGTTCATGCATTGATGGTCTGGCATTAAATTAAACATTCAAAATGAGGGGAGAATGTGGAAGTATCTGAGTAGTGGATTGATGCTGTATAAATGCCTGACTTCAAATCAGGAAGCTTTTGTGAGAGGAAATTTGTCTGGAGCTTACAACATTAGAAAAGGTCCTAAGAGATAGAAGTTTAATTCCTGTCTGTTGTTAGAGGAGTCACTTAAACCTGTGGTTCTGTTCCCCATTGGTAATGGGGACGGGGGGAATAAACTTTCTTCCTCCAATCTTTGTTGGTCTTGTTTATTTAGATTAAGAGCCAGGAAAAGTTCACACTGCTTGTTTGCACAGCACCTAGCACTATGGAGTCTCAATCTAAGTTGGGATTTTTAGGCACTACTATGATAAATAATACATAGGCACTTGATTATTGTTAGGCCACAAGTCAAAATTGAATGTACTGTAGTGTTCTTACCCTGTTCCTTGAAATTCCACATTATTAATCCTCTACATATTGGGTGAGATTTGCTGTGACTACTTACAAGGCATTGACAAGAGAAGACCAGGGCTGAAATAGCAGGAGTTTACGCTGAAATAGCAGAGATGGGTATGGAAGACAGTGCTTTGCATATCTCCACTATCTAGTCATCTCTCTTAGGTTTTTCAGTAGTGCCTTTTCCTGTATTGTCTAAATACTTAGATATATCCAGGTGAGCAAAATACTTCCCTTTCATCTTAGAGAATATGATGTCTCATTTTTATAAGCCTTAAATTGGTTTAATTGATGATGGGAAAGGGGGATTCTGGTAAGTCAAATATTCCTGTTAACTAAGAGGGAGGGAGTTTGGGTGTGAGAGGGGGTGCAGGCACTGGGAGGGAGTTTGGGCATGGGAGGAGGCTTGAGGGCAGGGACAAGGGAAAGGGTGTGGGGTGGCAGATCCGGGGGGCGCTCACCTCGGGTGATTCCCCACAAATGGCTACATGTCCCTTCTGCTCCTAGACAGAGGCGCGGCTGTTCCTAGACAGAGGTGCAGCTAGGTTCCCGTGGTTCCCAGCCAAAGGGAGCTGCAGAGCCAGTGCTTGGGGCGGGGTGGGGGCCATGCACAGAGCCCCTGTGGCCATTCCTCCACCTAGAAGCAGCAGGGACATGTCGCAGGCAGCCACGTGGATCCAGGTAGGGAGCCGGCCCCACACCAACCGCACTATAAACCGGATGCCAGTTTATAGAGCTTTCCCGTTGGTAAAGTGCCAGATAACACAACTTTTACTGTATTATCTAAACCAAAAATAACGAAGTCAGATTTAGCTCGAAACCACTGTCCTCTTTGGAGGAATGAGATGGGGAGAGGCAAACATGTGCACTGAAAGCTCCTTCTACAAGCATTTTTGTGATAGTCCCTTTGGCACTGTGGTGGAGCCAGGATGCATGAAGCAGCGCCTGCTGATGTATTCTTTCACAGATTCCAGTGAGACTTCTCCCTCAGCATCACTGTTGACTGCACAGGCGCCGACTTTCTGTGGCGCCGGTGGGAGCTCACGCCCAGTGTCGGGGGCGGGGCCCCGCTCCCGACGCTGGGCCCCGCCCCCGACGCTGGGTGACGTTGCAGGGCCCTGCCCCCGATGCCGGGCCCCGCCCCCGACGCCGGGTGACGTTGCGGGCCCCCGCCCCCGACGCAACGTTGCCCAGCGTCGAGGGCGGGGCCCCGCAACGTCTCCCGGTGCTAAAGTAAGATGGCGGCGGGCCCCGGGGTTGGCTGGGAGCTGGCTGCGGGTCCCGGGGATGGCGGGGAGCTGCCGGTGGGTGCGGAGCACCCACCAATTTTTCCCCGTGGATGCTCCAGCCCCGGAGCACCCACGAAGTCGGCGCCTATGGTTGACTGGTTCAGAGGAAGGTGGAGCCAAGGTCCCACTTTCTGCCCTTCCCTTTCCCTTTGTGAGGCTAGCCTCACAATCAATGCTGGCTGCCACAAAGTCCTGGTGCACTGAGATTTCATCAACTGGGATTTTGCTTGTACCCTGCAAAAGAGTGCAATATGTTGGGAAGGTTTTTTTTATCCTCCTTCACCACTACTTTGTGCTCATGTCACTGTTCCCTCTAAGCTTTGTGCATGTGCATGCACACACAGATCCTAAACCCCATGCACACGGCGAAACACCACATGCACAACAATTTGCACAGACGCACAACAATTTACACAGAAGAATTTTTTTGCGCAATTGGCCTGTCAAAAATTAGAAGGAACATTGGCTCATGTACATTTTCCTAGTCCATTGCTTTGACCATATCATCCCTTCCTTTGCATCCCTTCATCAGTTCACCTTTCACTATTTCATCAAATATAAACTGCTTCTATTCTCTTTCAAGACCTTTCATGAACACTCCTCTTAAATTGTAAGGTCATTGGGGGCGGAGACCATCTTGTTCCGCATTTGTACAGTGCCTACCACAAAGGTAAGTCCAGGGCTGGTGGTAGAGGAACCTGGGACCTTCCACTCCATCGGGTTCCAATTCAGGGCCCTGGGACAGGCAGCTCAGCTGTGTAATCTGGACAAGGATACCACCCAGCCTAGTCACTGGGATACTTCCCACCATGTCCCTGCCTCTCCAGAGGCACGGCGAAGGCCTAGCTTACAGCCTGCAGTGTGTCCCACCAGAAAGGGATCAGGAGGTTTCCCCCACACTCAAGAGCAGATGCTTCATTGTCCCTTCTGTGTTAGCTTGTGGCTCTGAATGGAGGTCTGGTTTGGAGCAGTGTGGGGGCTCCTACTGTATTCTTGCAGGAGCTATCAGTGCAGGTCTGCTCCCTTGCACTGACTATTCTGAGTTGTGCTGAACCCTTTTTCAACTCTGCTTCCACTGAGATCATGGCTATCGGGCACAGTGGTCAGAGCCTCTTGCAACCAGAGTTGGTCCTTAACCACTGTTCCCCAGTGTGGGATTTGTACACCCAGTCACCCAAAGATGCTCACTTTGAATGAAGTGTGTATGCTGGGCCATTTGTACTGGATGAGTTCCCTGGTATAATAGGGATCAGCAAAGGTGAGACCTTGATATCAACAACAAGATCTTATCAGTTTCCTGTGTTACGTTGTGTGTCACTAATAAGATCTTTTTTAAAAAGTGTAGTAAAGACAAGGTGTATTTTACATTTTTAGCCAAGTGTAACATGCCTAATATAAAACCATGAGTCAAATCCTGATTTTTCTTTCTCCCTGTTATACAATGTCTGCTCTAAAGCAATGTGCATTAGAAAATCTTCTGGGAAAGGTAGAAAGAGAAAGGTACAGGGAAGATTTAAGGAGTTTTTCCCCATCAGTGCCCTCGCCCCCTATTTGCCAATTCAGTGGCATACAGGAGCTATGAGGGACCACAAGCTGTTGGGGAAGAATTCCCCTGGCACAGGAGCAGTTCACACTAGTCCTGCACTAGTCCCTTTGCAGTCTCTAGCTGCGTATGGGCATGCCAGAGGTAGAAGGGGACATTTTTGCTACACAATGCTAAAGAGACTTATGGCTGTGACAGCCCATAGGTAGCCCTTAGGAGGCTGCCATAAGTGAAAGCAATCTCAGAGCACAGCTGGACCGGAACCTGACTGGTGCCTAGGTGTTTTAAAGCTATCTTTCATTCCACTCTCCTTGGATGGCATCTTCTGAGCTGAACCTCCAAGAGGTGTCACACAGCATCAGACCCCCAAGCTTACTTAAGTGAACACAGCCAACAGGCAAGTGAAGAATCAGAAAGCTCAAAGAGGATCCAGAAGAACTCTCAAGGAAGGAAGAACGAAGACACAGACCACTGTACACAAGGAGAAAATGAGAAGGTGATAGATAATAATATCCTGTCTGGAACAAACCATTTTTGTACACTGTAACATCCTGCTCCAAAGCCCACTGAAGTCAGTGGAGAGAGGTCCATTGACTTCAGCAGGCTTTGGATGAGCCCTGAATGATAATGCAAGCTATACAGAAATTCACAAAGATGTGGGAACTATTTTTTTCCCTAGACTGGCTGGGCAATCTATGTCCAGTAAAATGGAGCCAATGTATGGCTATGTTACTATTGAAGTACTATGTAACCCACTGGTGATTAAGTGGAAACATTCATATGCTTCTTGGTCCCAAATACAGTTCATTTTAGGTTTCATAATAGAACCATAGAATCTCAGGTTGGAAGGGACCTTAGGAGGTCATCTAGTCCAACCCCCTGTTCAAAGTAGGACCACTTCCCAATTTTTGCCCCAGATCCCTAAATGGCCCCCTCAAGGATTGAACTCACAACCCTGGGTTTAGCAGGCCAATGCTCAAACCACTGAGCTATCCCTCCCCCTTGTAATAACTTGTATTGGGTTACCCATAGAATAATCTATTATGAAGCCATGCATATACTGTATGGGTAACATATAGTACCTTTATGGAGGTATTTATATTGATGTAAAGTTTCAAGAAAATCTATTGTAAAGACTTGACTACATGGAAGGCAGCAGAGAATAAAGTTTCAATTATAAAATTACACATAGTGTTCCCTTAGTGATTGCAGTGAAATTAGTTCCAGAGAATGTTTTGTGCTCTGATAATATACAGGATTCTATTGATACTATGTTTAATTATATATACTTAATAATTAATATGCCATATTTATATATTTACAAAATAAATGAAAATTCATTCTACTATAATCCAGAAGTACAAAATACACAGATAAAGCAGATTTAAAATGAGGTCAGATTGAACTAGTGATGTATACTTGAAAAAAAGCAGGAGTCTCTCATTGAAAAGATGTTTAATGATGGTCCTTTTAATAAAGAATCCACTTTAAGCATCTCCACACTTAAGAGGCAGTGGAATCACCAGCAATTGTAAAAATTAGGATTGCACTACTGTCTGGGTACCTATGTCCCAAACAGAGAAAGGAGCTATTACTGGTATATACACGAGGTAAATTTGTAATACATTTAAAACAGTGTGTATTCTTTCCACTCATTTTACTAGTTAAAATCATAGTGTAATAGGCTCAAAAGTGGGCTCTCTCATTCAACTCACTTTTGATGAAAAAGCAATTACTTACTGCAAAATAATGCAGAGTGGGCACAGCAGGTTAGGTTAAGCGTTTATTAGAAAAACACATGGCATTTAAATTAACCCAAATGACCATCATGTCAGTTCAAAAGAAACATGTGCTTTAATTTGTTAAACTGTAACCTTTGCTATATTAGAAAAATACTTTGGCACAAACACTTTACAAATGTCAGCAGAAAATCCATACTCCATTTCTTCACATTGGTTTTGTGACATGGTGTTTGCTGATATTCGACGAGGGATACGTTACAATTGATTTCCTTTGGCCCCGACTCTTTTCTCTTGTATTATAGGGAATTAAAGGGCAAAAATGACCTGTTTTTTCCCCCCCAAAATCATTCATATGGATATGCTACAGTAGGTAGACTTAAATGCTGCCTGGAACTTAAAGGTCAACAGCATCTCTCAAGAAAGCTTTGAATGGTAACAGTTGAAATGGAGGCCAGAAACCTGCAATGAGCAAAAGTAATATAGACAATGCAGTGTTTCACATATTAAGAATACTCTGAGGCTTTTTTCTATGTTTATTACTTCTCTAGATTGTTCTTTTGAGTTCACACATTAAAAATGAGGATTAGACAAAACAGTTCATTTTTAAAAATAGGTAATCCTGTTTACTTAAGGATGAAGTGAGTTTCTTTTCACCCATGAGTATTCATCTGCTCCTTTAATTAATGTCATTAGCTGAAAGCTTTAAGATTCTCATTCCTGAAAATCCGCTGTTTGCTTCCCTTTTAAATAGGGATTGTCTCTGTGCTAATCAATTTTGAATTGAATGGAAAGATGAAGGCACCTGTACAAACATAATAAGAGTCAGACATTTCATTCACTTGTACAAGTGTTCAGAGGATCTGATCATGACAATTTAATATCTCAGAAGTGCATGTCTGGATTGGGATTTTTTGGCTATGGGGTGAGAGTTATTTTTCTTCAGAAACCTAGGCAATTAATAGATTTTCTGATCAAGGAATGGTGAATGAAAAAGATGATTGTGTTCCAAAGAATAAAAAGTTCTAACTAAGAAAAATAATCTATTTCAACATGAACTTGGGAAATAAGGAAATTTAGATGTAAATGTGAAAGTCCCAAATACTAATTGTTCACTAAAACAAATTCTAAGGGGAGAAATCTGAAGCCAGATTGTCCCAGACCTATCATAGTTCCATTGATTTAAGTGGAATTCTGCATGTTCACACCAGCAAAGGATCTGGGTTGGTTGAGCAGAGGTTCCACATGAAGGGCCTCTATCTTCTTTTGGCTTCTGACTAGAGCTTGGGTTGAGGCCATCCTAAGCAAGGTATGGAAAGAAAAAGAAAGGATACTCAGCTTCACTAAAGCAAAGTATTATGATATAGACATGCATCTTCAAAGGATGAGAAGATGAAACTATACAATGTGTATGTATAATAATTATTTAGCATTTCAGAAGCTAAACACCACCCTATACCGGAAACCTACTGACCACTATACTTACCTACATACCTCCAGCTTCCATCCTGAACACTCCACACGATCCATTGTCTACAGCCAAGCTCTAAGATACAACCGCATTTGCTCCAATCCCTCTGACAGAGACAAACACCTACAAGATCTCTATCAAGCATTCTTAAAACTACAATACCCACCTGCTGAAGTGAAAAAACAGATTGACAGAGCCAGAAGAGTACCCAGAAGTCACCTACTACAGGATAGGCCCAACAAAGAAAATAACAGAACGCCACTAGCCGTCACCTTCAGCCCCCAACTAAAACCTCTCCAGCGCATCATCAAAGATCTACAACCTATCCTGAAAGATTATCCCTCACTCTCACAGATCTTGGGAGACAGACCAGTCCTCGCTTACAGACAGCCCCCCGACCTGAAGCAAATACTCACCAGCAACCACACACCATACAACAAAAACACTATCCCAGGAACCTATCCTTGCAACAAAGCCCGATGCCAACTCTGTCCACATATCTATTCAAGTGACACCATCATAGGACCTATTCACATCAGCCACACTATCAGGGGCTCGTTCACCTGCACATCTACCAATGTGATATATGCCATCATGTGCCAGCAATGCCCCTCTGCTATGTACATTGGCCAAACTGGACAGTCTCTACGCAAAAGAATAAATGGACACAAATCTGACATCAAGAATCATCACATTTGAAAGCCAGTAGGTGAACACTTCAACCTCTCTAATCACTCAATGACAGATTTAAAAGTGGCTATTTTGCAACAGAAAGACTTCAAAAACAGGCTCCAACGAGAAACTGCTGAACTGGAATTAATATGCAAACTAGATACCATTACCTTAGGCTTGAATATTGACTGTGGATGGCTCGGTCATTACGTTAATTGAATTTATTTCCCCTCCTTAAAAAACCCTTAACACCTTTGTGTCAACTGTCTGTAATGGGCCATGTTGATTATCACTTCAAAAGTTTCTACTGATAACAGTTCCTTTCAATTAATTAGCCTCTTAACATTGATATAGACACTCCCACCTTTTCATGGTTCTCTGAATGTATAAATATCTGATTACTGTATGTTCCATTCCATGCATCTGATGAAGTGGGTTCTTAACCCATGAAAGCTTATGCTGAAATAAATTTGTTAGTCTCTAAGGTGCCACAGGTATTTTTCTTGTTTTCTTTTTGCTGACACAGACTAACACGGCTACTACACTGAATACTTTCAGAAAGATTTTGACAAGATCTTTCACCAAAGGCTCTTACGCAAAATAAGGAGTCATAGGATAAGAGGGAAAGTCCTCTCATGGATTGGTAACTAGTTAAAAGATAGAAAACAAAGGGTAGGAATAAATGGTCAGTTTTCACAGAGGAGAGAGGTAAAGCAGTAGCTCTAATTTACCTGGATTTCAGCAAGCCATTTGACGCAGTTCTGCATAGGAAACTATTAGTGAAATTGGAGAGGATGGGGGATTAAAATGAGAATTGAAAGGTGGATACATTAAAGGGGAGCGTACAACAGGGTGTACTGAAAGGTGAAGTGTCGGGCTGGAGGGAGGTTACTAGTGGAGTTCCACAGGGATTGGTCTTTGGACCAATCTTATTTAACATTTTAATTCATGACCTTGGCACAAAAAGTGGGAGTGGGCTAATAAAATTTGTGGATAAGACAAAGCTGGGAGGTATTACCAATAAAGAGGAGGACTGGAATATCATACAAGATCTGGAGGGGCTTGAATATCGGAGTAATAGAAATGTGATGAAATTTAATAGTGGAAAGAGCAAAGCCATGCACTGTGGGACCAATAACAAGAATTTTTGTTATAAACTGGAGACATATCAGTTGGAAGCGACAGAGGAGGAGAAAGATCACAGGATGATTATGCACTACTAATGGGATGTAGCTGTGAAAAAGGCTAATGTAATCCTAGGATGCATCAGACAAAGTATTTCCAGTAGAGATAGGGAAGTGTTATTGCCATTTTACAAGGCACTGATGAGACCTCATCTGGAAGACTGTTACAATTCTGGTCTCCCATGTTTAAGAAACATTAATTCAAATTGGAACAGGTGCATAGAAGGGCTACGAGGATGATCAGAGAAATGGAAAACCTAACTTACAAAAGAATACTCAAGAAGCTTGGCTTGTTTAACCTAACCACTTCAAAGCTGAGAGGATATATTATTGCTTTGTATAAATACATCAGAGGGATAAGGGATAAATAGCAGTGAGGGAGAGGAGTTAAGTTAAGCACCAATGTTGACACAAGAACAAATGGATATAACCCGGCAACCAGCAAGTTTAGGCTTAAAATTTGATGAAGATTTCTAACCATCAGAGGAGTGAAATTCTGGAATAACCTTCCAAAGGGAGCAGTGGGGACAAAAAATCTAACTTGATTCAAGACTGAGCTTGATAAGTTTATGGAGGGGATGGTATAATGAGATTGCCTACAATGGCATGTGACCCATCTGCAACTGCTAGTAGTAGAAATCTACAATGGCCAGAGATGGGTAACTACATGGGGAGGGTTCTGAGTTACTACAAAGAATTCTTTCCCAGATGTCTGGCTGGTGGATCTTGGCCACATGCTTAGGGTTCAACTATTGCTATATTTGGGATCGGGAAGGAATTTTCCCCCACATGAGATTGGGAGAAACCCTGGGGGGTTTTCACCTTCCTCTTCAGGAAGGCCCGGGTCACTTGCAGGTTTAAACTAGAGTAAATGGTGGATTCTCTGTAACCTGAAGTCTTTAAGTCATGCTTTGAGGATTTCAGTAACTCAGCCAGAGGTTAGGGGTCTATTACAGGAGGGGATGGGTGAAGTACTGTGGCCTGTGATGCGCAGAAAGTCAGACTAGATGATCAAGATGGTCCCTTCTGGCCTTAAAGTCTATGAGTCTATGAGGTATGATAGAAGTCTACAAAATCATGAATGGTGTGATGAAAGTAAATAAAAAACTGTTATTTACCCCTTCATGTGACACACGAACCAGGGGTCATGCAATGAAATTAATAGGCAGAAGGTTTAAAACAAACATAAGGAAGTACTTCTTCACACAATGCACAGTCAATTTGTGGAGCTCATTGAGAAGGCCAAAAGCATAAATGGTTCATAAATGAATTAGATAAGTTTATGGAGGATAGGTACATCAATGGCTGTTAGCCAAGATGGCCAGGGATGTAGCTCCATGCTGTGGGTGTCCCTAAACTCTGACTGCTAGACGCTGGGACTGGTTGACAGGACATGGATTACTTGATAATTGCCTTGTTCTGTTCATTCCCTCTGAAGCATCTGGTACCGGACACTGTTGGATGACTGGATACTGGGCTAGATGGACCATTGGTTTGACCCAGTATGGCCGTTCTTATGTTCACTATTTCTTTCTTTGTGGGAATTACCACAGTCTGGTATCTTAGGGCTGGTCCACCCTGGGGCGGAGGGGTCGAACTAAGATACGCAACTTCAGCTACGTGAATAACATAGCTGAAGTCGAAGTATCTTAGTTTGAACTTAAAAGCACTTACCGCGGGTCCAGATGCAGCAGGCAGGCTCCCCCATTGACTCCGCTTACTCCTCGTGCAGAGCTGGAGTTCCGGTGTCGACGGGGAGCGCTTCTGGGATCGATTTATTGCGTCTAGATGAGACGCGATAAATCGATCCCAGAAGATCGATTTCTACCCACCGAATCAGACGGGTAGTATAGACGTACCCTTAGAAACTTTGTCAGTCCCTCCTCGAATGTTTAAATATTGAGGTCAGGTCCTTTCACTAGACCACTAAGCAACGTGAAACACTGTGAATATGTTACATTCCTTATTGACTGCAGAATCAGTTTGATATTTAGACATAACTAAGCTTGTAGTCACCTTGTATAGGTGACTACAAGCATATCTAGATTGCCCCAGTTTCAATTCAAAGAAAATGTAGGTCATGAAATGCAATAAGCAGAGTGGATTTAAATGTTGGTCTCTTAGGTTTGAAAGTCAAAATAATAATAAATAGTCTTAATCTCAGACTCATTGTATGTTTTCGCTTTTCAGATGTCACTCATTCCTTTTAGGACAAAATGACAATACTTTGTCCTTAACTAACAAACTGAAGAAACCTTTGTTGAAGGATAAAATAACAAAACAAAAATACCAACACTGGTTTTTTTCTCCTTTTTTTCTTTCTTTGCAACACAGACTGAACTCAGAAGTGCTCTGGCTTTCTATGAGTAAGAAAGCAGATTTTTGTAAAAAGTTTACTTTGGTTCGAAGACCAAACAGCTTAAGTATTTATTACCCAAGATTTATATTACCATATTGCTTAATAGATGTCAGTGATGTGATACTTGAACCTTTTTGATTAAGCTCCTGTTGAACTTTAGATTGCAATAATCAACAGTCTGTACAATTTAAATTTTAGATTATTTAAGAAGTCTTCAGAAGCACAGACATTATAATATGAGATGATTATTGTAGTTGTTATGAAAGAGGCTGTTAAATCCGGTGGGAATGTTCATCAGCATACTGTAATCAGCAACTACAGAGAATGCCTAATTATAGTTATTTAGGTGACATGTTGATGCAGTAGTAATGGTATTGAAAGCAGAAAAGTTGCATGAATTAGCACTTGTAGCCATGTAAGGAGATATTAAAAGGCATCAATATCAATGTGGAATGTCTGATTATGTGGCTGTTTATATAATTATTTGCCCCAGCATACAAACTATAATGTTCATCATAAAAGACTGCTGGACTTAAATTTTCCCTCATCTTTGATATTTGTTCAAGAGGGAAATTATTGCATTTATTTTGGTAGTTCAGAATCAAATTATCATGGTACATTTAAATATCTTTAATGGACAAACTCCTGAAAGTAAGATGCATATGCAGAAATTTCTTTTAAATCAAAGTGATCATTAAATTTTCAGGATTTCTTTCTGTATTGGAGTAGGTGTCAGAACTGATCTCTAGGAAATTATAAAAGTATATTTTTGAATTTTAATTAGGTATGTCCATACAGCATAACAACAACAACAGTTTTAGGGCTATAGGACTCAGGATCTCATAAGCATGAAGTTCATCCACTCTGAAATGGATATATATTTTAGTACAGGAAGTTCTCAGACTTTATGACCTGAGTATGCCACATCACAAATTGAAAAAATGTATCTGGTGCACTGCCTTTGTATAGTTATAATAGATTCTTGTTCTGATAAACCAACCCTGCTTACCTTGTGACTGGCCCATGTGCCATTAGCGGTACACATACCACAGGTGGGAAACCACTAGAATCTTGTATGTACTTGCTGCACTTTCATTAAACTGTTCAAAATCATTGATAATAAAGATCACAAATAATTTAACTACAGTATACAGGGATGGGTCAATTGAGAATGACATTTGCTAAACACCATGTATATTAGTACTATTTCCTCAGTCTCGGTAATCAAGTTGCAAAGGAGGCAAATCTTGTATTGGTTCTGTAAGTGGAATGTTGCCAGGTATGGTAGTGAGGACTCTAGAATTCTCAAATTGCCGTTTCAATAACAGAACTTCCTGCAGCTTCACTTGTGTCACTGCACTGTGCAGTCTTCCCATTATACAGGAGAGCATGTTGCTTTCCTGATGTCTGCTATAAATGGATAAAATTCAGAGATTCCAAGGCCAGAAGGGCCCATTGTGATCATCCAGTCTAACCTCCTGTATAACACAGGCCGTAGAACTTCCCCAAACTAATTCCTAGAGCATGCTTTTAGGGAAAAATGCAGTCTTGATTGAAAATTTGCCAATGATGGAGAATACACCATGACCTTTGGTAAATTGTTCCAGTGGTTAATTACCCTCAGTGCTCCATTATCAACGTTTTGGTTTCCCATGGAGGTACTTATGGATTGTAATCAAGCCACCCTTAATCTTCTGGGTTTTTTAAATTAAATAGATTAAGCTCCTTGAGTCTGTCACTGTAAGGCATGTTTTCTAATCCTTCTGTCATTCTTGGGGTACTTTTCTGAACCCTCTCCAATTTATCAACATCGTTCTTGAATTGTGGGCACCAGAACTGGACACAGTGTTCCAGCAGCAGTTGCACCAGTGCCAAATACAGAGGTAAAATAACCTCTCTGTTCCTACTCTATATTCCCCCGTTTGTGCATCCAAGTGTCACATTCGCTCTTTTGGCCTGAGTATCAAACTGGGACCTCATGTTCAACTTATTATCCACCACAACCCACAAATCTTTTTCAGAATCACTGCTGTAAATATGACCTTTATTCTATGTTCCTAGGTCTGTACATTTACAATTAGCTGTATTAAAATGCATATTGTTAGCTAGGTACACTGGGCGCAAGCAATCACTCTGTATCAGTAACCTGTCCTCCTCATTATTTACCACTTCCCCAATTTGTGTGATCTGCAAACTTTATTGATTGCCCTTATTGCGGTCCTCAGATGATGAGGTTATTGTATGCTAAAAGAAATAATAATTGGAACAACACTTTCTGCAAAAGGAAACAGCTACAGAAAACTGATCTGATCATTCCTTGGTTTAAAAAATATTTCAGTTCTGGGGGCCATAAGTAAGGATTCTGTGGAACACTAGTGATGCTCTGTGGGCTTCCACTTAAGTAAAGGGGTTCTACAGCACGGCGCATCTCTGCTTATAAGTTAGTGCAACCCTATGCTATTTTGGCTTCTGATCGGATTTTGTTTATATGGTACTTTGATGGGGTTAAGAAGCTGCTCTGGGCTCAGCCAGTTCCACCCTGCCACACCTACAAGGCATGCACAGGCTGCACGAAGAGTTAAAAGGGAGCAGAACAGCTCACTTGTTGGCAGATTAGGGCGGAGCACAATGAACACAACCCTCAGCTTCTGAGGAAAGGGCTGACCCGAAGGAAGGAGCTTCCCAGACAGCCACTCCCTGAAGACCTCTCTCTGAGGAAAGGGAGGGCCAGATCCCGATGCAGCCTGAGAGGGAGTCATTCCCCTCTGTCTCTTATAAACTCTGTTTATTTGTGTTTGTTTCCCTTGCTGTTTGTTTATAGAATACCCTGGAAGGGGAGACACCTTGAAGTGACCTGGCTGGAGGTCCAAGTTACAGGAAGAGGCAGAGCACTGCAGAGGTGGAGCAGCCAGGGGCAGCAGACTCCAGCAGAGAGAGAACGTCCTTGCCATGCACGGCCATGAAGAGGCACTTGTGGTGAGTTGATCCCATCACAAGCACCCATCACCGGAATATCCGAGTACCTGTTGTGAAAAGAAGTACACAACCACCCGAGGTTCACCCTCTTCCTAACCTTGAATCCTGGACCCTGCAGAGATCTGGGGAGTTGTCATAAAGGTGGCTGACCCCTTACTCTGCATGGAGAGGGACAGAGCCCAACCTGCTGATCGGGTCCATAGTTTTAAAAATAATTCCTATTATCAAAAGAGAGGTAAATAAACAGATAGGCAGACCTACATTTAGTGACACTATTGGGACAAAAAATCAGTGTCAGAATTATAACTATCAGAAGACAATGATTTCCACGTGAAAGGGGTATGTGAATGGGGTGAGATTCTCCAGCATGCCACCTTGTGTCCCGACTGGTGCATGCTGCATCTCCCACCCCCCTTTCTCCTTGAGTACTTTCAGTCAATTATAAAACTTAGGTTGGGTCTAGATCATGCACCACCTTTGTGGGGTCTGATGTATTACGTTTTCTACAAAGGGTGATTTACTTTGTTAGTTGCCCCAGGTCACCCCCAAAAGGGTATGTCTGTACTACACACAACTGGTGGGGACATGGAGGGTACCTGTGGCTAAATGCTGCAGTGAAAAGCAGGCTGAATGCATCCTGTGGTGTGTAGCTACATGTGTCAGTGAAAGGCTCTGGCAGTGGGGAAAGGCCCCAGTAGCAGGGCACTTATGGGGCCTTTCCCTGCTGCCTCTCCCCAACAGAGGCTTTTCTTCACAGCGGGGAAAGACTCCTGCAACAGGGATGTAGCGTTGCACTACACAGCTAAAATAGCAGTGTGGATGGGGGGAGGCATTGCTTGGGTGAGCAGAGTGCTGTGTAGGGTACATTATCTAAGGTTCTGGCATGTCCTTACTCACCTAAGCAGTGCTTCACTGCTTACACTGTTACTTGTACCAATGCTGGGGGGCAAGGGATGTGCAGTGTCTGTACTGTACACATCACTGTAAGGAATGTGCAGTGCAGATGTTCCCTAAGAGTCCTGCATTTTGTCCTAGTTCAGGAGACATCCACGCCTCAGTATCCTTTCTGGAGCTGAGGTTGTGCTTTAAACAGCCACTCTCTCTCCTTGTAGCAGGAGCCCTAGCCTGCCTCCTTAGGGTCTGGGTTATAATTTAACCAGGTGTAGGGCATTGGCCAGCTTCTCCCTTAGCAGGAAGCTTTTCCCTTGATTAATCTTCAAGCTAGGAGGATCCAGCAGGAAGCCACCTCCTGCTGGTGTTTACTCTCCCTGCTAATTCAAGGGCCTGCAGGAGTCTTCCTAGTCCCTGCAGTGTCTGCAGGCATCTGCCCTGCTATTGAGGAGGAGGCAGCTGGTCCCCTTCTCCGAAATAATTCCTGCGTGATTGGGGGAGCCTTGCCCTGCCCTTTCTGCATGACTCCTGGTCCTGGGCCCTTAAAGATACAGTGACAGAATTCACACCCCAGCCCCAGCATTGTTTATTCCTGGGACCACTTCCTCTCTCTCCATATCCTCCTTAGGTCCTTATATTGGTCCTTACAATCCCTTAACAGGCCATGCCACATGGCAGGGTGGGTTGTTGCTGAGTAGGCTCTACTACCTTTTAGGGGGAGTCAGGCAGACCACCCCATCACAGAGCACACATATTCAAAACATTGCCCCACCCCATAAAATTTAACTTACAGCAAACAAGAGGTGTAATTTGCAAGATCCTGTTCTAAAATCTTAAACTTTCTAAATATCCCTTTTTAAAAAAAAAGTTTTTTAATTTCATGCAGAAGCTGATATTTGATCATATTTTACTTATTCACTTCAGCCTCCTGTAGGCTTTAATTTTTCCACAGCACATGACAAGCACTGGAGTGTCCTAAAGCTGTCATCCATCCATGCAGTACAAGAACATCTGGACATGAGAATTGTAAAAGCTCTGACATTTTCCTGAGCAGAAGTAGAAGTAGTACTACATAGGAGAAATGGGGATAGCAGCAACCTCTAGATCGGCAGATTTCCTTCTGCTCGCCATTTTGAGTATGTGCCTTCATAAAGATTATAATTAGAGAAAAAATACCTGAGTAGGTTATTAATTCAGATTCTTTACCTTTTTTTATTTAAAACCACAATAATACTTACAGCTATTATTCTGCTATCTGGAAAAAATGAAAAGTGGCACTTTAATCACTTTACAGTGAAGTTCCTGCTTAAAAGTTGATCTACAATAGAAAAATAAAGTAGTTCTTCTGCCTTTAGCAATACATAAAGAAGTCCTGAAAGGCTTTTTGTTTAAAAAAGAGGGAGTGGGAAGTAGAGAGGGGATGGGACATGGATAGGTTTCTCTTCATTTTGTGTACTTTAGAAAACTTTGATGAATTAAGAACAAGTGAAAAAACATTTTAGGGCAATGCCAGTAGAAGAGAGGAGTGGAGATATGGGTTGCCACAGGTTACACTACTCAACACTGGGGCACCTCCTTGTGGTTCTATCTGGGGAATAACTCCACCAGGTCTGACATCCCTTCCTGTCTCTCATTTGCACCACAGGTCCTCTCATGCTCAAGGAGTTATTGCTTCTCCTTTGTGAGTTAGGATGCTCCCTCTTTGTGGCTTGGCCCTCTGGCCAAGTCACTGTAATTTTCCCCTTCTATGGAATCAAACTATCCCTGGACTGACTGTCTGGGTGTCATTCAGAGCAGTTGTCTAATTCAAGGCTATGCCACATTGTCAGTGGCTGATAGGGGAACCTGAGTCTGCCTACTATACCAGGCTCCAGTGCAGCGACCTTACAATCTTCAGCGAAGGTCTGCTCCCTCCCAAACCTTGCTGTTACTTCCCTGGACTGCTTCCTACTCTGTCTCTATCAGGCTTTCTGATCCACCACCCTTCTGGGTAAAACCCTTCCCTCTGGGTTAGGATCAGAGGGCTTCTACTCTCCCCCCAGGGTTTCCTCCCTTCTCTCTAAACCCAGGCAGTGCAGGCAGGCTCCCACGCTGTAGCCCTTTCTTGTCTCACTTCCTGGCTTTATACAAGCCCCCAGCTATTCCTGCTCAGCTGAGCTCCATCTTTAATCAGTGCTTGCTCATCAAGCCTAACTCTTCCTGTGGTGTGGCCTATTGGATTACTTACCCCCTCCTGGGCCACATTAACCTCCTTCTGGGTAGTGTGCGGTGAACACCCCATCGCATGGGCTTACTGCGTAATCATAATAAATCATGACTGAGACGTTTCATCACTGATTTTACCTTATTGGAATGTTTAGTTGTGATGTTCAGTTATTCTTTGACTTTTTATTGTGAGAGTGAACTCACATACACACTTGTGAAGGGAGTGTGTCAGTGGAATAGAATGTTCATAGAATCATAGAATCTCAGGGTTGGAAGGGACCTCAGGAGGTCATCTAGTCCAACCCCCTGCTCAAAGCAGGACCAACCCCAACTAAATCATCCCAGCCAGGGCTTTGTCAAGCCTGACCTTAAAAACCTCTAAGGAAGGAGATTCCACCATCCCTAGGTAACCCATTCCAGTTCTTCACCACCCTACTAGTGAAAAAGTTTTTCCTAATATCCAACCTAAACCTCCCCCTCTTCAACTTGAGACCATTACTCCTTGTTCTGTCATCTTCTACCACTGAGAACAGTCTAGATCCATCCTCTTTGGAACCCCCTTTCAGGTAGTTGAAAGCAGCTCTCAAATCCCCCCCTCATTCTTCTCTTCTGCAGGCTAAACAATCCCAGTTCCCTCAGCTTCTCCTCATAAGTCATGTGCTCCAGCCCCCTGATCATTTTTGTTGCCCTCCGCTGGACTCTTTCCAATTTATCCACATCCTTCTTGTAGTGTGGGGCCCAAAACTGGACACAGTACTCCAAATGAGGCCTCACCAGTGCCGAATAGAGGGGAATGATCATGTCCCTCGATCTGCTGGAAATGCCCCTACTTATACAACTCAAAATGCCATTAGCCTTCTTGGCAACAAGGGCACACTGTTGACTCATATTCAGCTTTTCGTCCACCATAACCCCTAGGTCCTTTTCTGCAGAACTGCTGCCCAGCCATTCGGTCCCTAGTCTGTAGCAGTGCATGGGATTCTTCCGTCCCAAGTGCAGGACTCTGCACTTGTCCTTGTTGAACCTCATCCTCAGGATTTTGGCCAATCCTCTAATTTGTCTAGGTCCAATCCTCTAATTTGTCTATTTGTTGTTAGAGTATAATGGAGTCTGCTGCAACATGGTGCTAAGGTGTTTACTTTCAAAGTAGGTAGCAATCATATTGTGGTAACTGTGACGGTGTTCCCCATAAAACTTTATGGGGAGATGCTTATAAATGTATATATGTAACTAAAATATGTTTTATGCTACATGTGCCATGTAACATATCTCTGTGAAAGTTATGACCTACTGAATTTACTCCTCCTGTTTGTATGCATGTATCATTGTTGTAGTTGGAGTTATGAAGATTGGTTTTATATTTGCTGGTTTTGTACATAGCCTTCGTAAGTGCATGGGATCATCTTTGGAGCAAAGAATGCCTGTTAAATGCGAGCACTTGACAGACAAAAGACTTTGCAGACCCCAATCCACATTGGGGCCAGGTCTGGAATGCAACTGGTTAGACTGGTTAGGGCGCATGGGCAGGTGACTTGCCCATGTGATCCCAAAACTCCAGGGCAACTGGATCCTACACAGGGAGAGGAAGAGAGGCTATAAAAGCCCTTGCAAGACCCTTCCATTTTGTCTTCAGCTGGCTAAAGGGAGAGGCTCTCCACCCCCCCAGGGACATTCCTGAGGGGAACTGAACAAAGGACAAAGGGGTGTGAGAATCTGGTGGACTCAGCTGGGCCCAGGCTGATTCTACAGCCTGTAAAAAGGAAGATATCCGAATCTGGTGAGGCTTTTATCTGTGTTAACTTTGAATAGACATAGATGTGCGCGTTTTATTTTATTTTACTAAGTAACTTGCTTTGTTCTGTCTGTCACTACTTGAGAATCACTTTAATCCTATTTTCTGTACTTATTAAAATCACTTTTTACTTATTAAGTTTCCTTGAGTACGAGTTAGTGCCTTGGGACAGCGATCAGGTGTGCATACCTTTCTATCTTTGCAATAGAAAGCGAACTATCTATGAGTTTACCCTGTATAAGCTTTATACAGGGTAAAACGGATTTATTAAGGTTTTGAGCCTCCTTGGAGTTGAGCAGCTGGGTGTCAAAGGCAAGAGCGCTTCCAGGGGCCTTACAGTGGTGAGTGGACTTGGTTCGGACCTGGGTCTGTGTTTGCAGCAGATCAGTGGAATCTGGCTCAAAACAGACAGGATTCGGAAGTCCCAAGCTGGAAAAGGCCTGGAAGCAGGGGCAGAAGTAGCCTTGGCACACCAGGTGGCAGCACCAAGCAGGTCTCTGTGGCCCCAACCCGTCACAGTAACATTCTCCTACAATGCTTTTATTTATATTATACCAATTGACTTATTTAGATGTAATCATTTTGTCTCATGGGTGTTGGTGCAACAGGCTGACAATTATGCAGTTTACCATAATTGACTTGATGCATTCTGAATGACTTGGGTAACAGACCAATTGTGTACTTCAGCCAATCAGACACCAATTTATACATACAAATACAAGTTTGTAGCTTTCAAAAATATCAGTAAGCTACTTTTTGATTGGCTGGAATTTGCAGTACACTAAGGTCTCAATTTTCAGAATTGGGTGCCTGAAACTGGGTGTCTTAATCCATATTTAGGCACTTAAATAGGTGACGTACTTTTCAAAATCAGGCCACTTATTTAGAAGCCTAACTTTAGTTGCCTATCTTCAGTCACTCAGCTTTGAAAATGTTGGCCTTTTTTCAGACCCATAAACAATGACAACCACCCAACATTATGATTTTGTTGGCACAAGTTCCATTTAGTATAATATGGCATAGTCACTGTGACGGGTTGGGGCCACAGAGACCTGCTTGGTGCTGCCACCTGGTGTGCCAAGGCTACTTCTGCCCCTGCTTCCAGGCCTTTTCCAGCTTGGGACTCCCGAATCCTGTCTGTTTTGAGCCAGATTCCACTGATCTGCTGCAAACACAGACCCAGGTCCGAACCAAGCCCACTCACCACTGTAAGGCCCCTGGAAGCGCTCTTGCCTTTGACACCCAGCTGCTCAACTCCAAGGAGGCTCAAACCCTTAATAAATCCGTTTTACCCTGTATAAAGCTTATACAGGGTAAACTCATAAATAGTTCGCTTTCTATTACAAAGATAGAAAGTTATGCACAGCTGTTTGCGTTCCCCCAGGTAACAACTCAACTCCAGGAAACTTAATAAGTAAAAAGTGATTTTAATAAGTACAGAAAATAGGATTTAAGTGAGTTCAATTAATGACCGGCAGAACAAAGCAAGTTACTTAGTAAAATAAAATAAAACACGCACATCTATGTCTATTTAAAGTTAACACAGATAAAAGCCTCACCAGATTTGGATATTTTCCTTTTTACAGGCTGTGGAATCAGCCTGGGTCCAGTTGAGCTCAGCAGACTCTCACACCCCCTAGTGTGCCTCGTCCTTTGTTCAGTTCCCCTCAGGAATGTCCTTGGGGGGGTGGAGAGCCTCTCCCTTTAGCCAGCTGAAGACCAAATGGAAGGGTCTTGCAAGGGCTTTTATAGCCTCTCTTCCTCTCCCTGTGTAGGATCCAGTTGCCCTGGAGTTTTAGGATCACATGGGCAAGTCACCTGCCCATGCGCCCTAACCAGTCTAACCAGTTGCATTCCAGACCTGGCCCCAATGTGGATTGGGGTCTGCAAAGTCTTTTGTCTGTCAAGTGCTCGCATTTAACAGGCATTCTTTGCTCCAAAGATGATCCCATGCACTTACAAAGGCTATGTACAAAACCAGCAAATATAAAACCAATCTTCATAACTCCAACTACAACAATGATACATGCATACAAACAGGAGGAGTAAATTCAGTAGGTCATAACTTTCACAGAGATATGTTACATGGCACATGTAGCATAAAACATATTTTAGTTACATATATACATTTATAAGCATCTCCCCATAAAGTTTTATGGGGAACACCGTCACACCGAACCAAGTCCACTCACCACTGTAAGGCCCCTGGAAGCGCTCTTGCCTTTGACACCCAGCTGCTCAACTCCAAGGAGGCTCAAACCCTTAATAAATCCGTTTTACCCTGTATAAAGCTTATACAGGGTAAACTCATAAATAGTTCGCTTTCTATTACAAAGATAGAAAGTTATGCACAGCTGTTTGCGTTCCCCCAGGTAACAACTCAACTCCAGGAAACTTAATAAGTAAAAAGTGATTTTAATAAGAACAGAAAATAGGATTTAAGTGAGTTCAATTAATGACCGGCAGAACAAAGCAAGTTACTTAGTAAAATAAAATAAAACACGCACCTCTATGTCTATTTAAAGTTAACACAGATAAAAGCCTCACCAGATTTGGATATTTTCCTTTTTACAGGCTGTGGAATCAGCCTGGGTCCAGTTGAGCTCAGCAGACTCTCACACCCCCTAGTGTGCCTCGTCCTTTGTTCAGTTCCCCTCAGGAATGTCCTTGGGGGGGTGGAGAGCCTCTCCCTTTAGCCAGCTGAAGACCAAATGGAAGGGTCTTGCAAGGGCTTTTATAGCCTCTCTTCCTCTCCCTGTGTAGGATCCAGTTGCCCTGGAGTTTTAGGATCACATGGGCAAGTCACCTGCCCATGCGCCCTAACCAGTCTAACCAGTTGCATTCCAGACCTGGCCCCAATGTGGATTGGGGTCTGCAAAGTCTTTTGTCTGTCAAGTGCTCGCATTTAACAGGCATACTTTGCTCCAAAGATGATCCCATGCACTTACAAAGGCTATGTACAAAACCAGCAAATATAAAACCAATCTTCATAACTCCAACTACAACAATGATACATGCATACAAACAGGAGGAGTAAATTCAGTAGGTCATAACTTTCACAGAGATATGTTACATGGCACATGTAGCATAAAACATATTTTAGTTACATATATACATTTATAAGCATCTCCCCATAAAGTTTTATGGGGAACACCGTCACAGTCACATGCTCAGTGGCGCACACTTTTCATAAGAGATTTATTAGACACATTCAAGTTTATAAGTGCTGAAATACAACTATTTTGCATGTATTTATTTTTAATTCACTTTCCAACATTTTTCTTTCCCTTCTGCAGAAGAGAAGTTATTCAGTTTGGAATTATGTTTCCATGGAAAAAGAACAAATATTAACAAAAAAGTACAATCAAGTATCATTTGTGTAATTTAAAATGCTTTCCAAATTCACTGATGGCATAGAATGCTCAAGTTGCTATAGTATCAGAGGGGTAGAGTTGATATCATTTTAAAGAAATTTAAGTCCTATTTCTAGGAAATGGAAGACATATGCATCAATATAAAAGGGTTGATTTCCTTTTGGTTATAGGGTATAACCTATGCTAATAAGTAATGTGTGCCTTGACGTTTTTTCATGCTACAGTTTGTCAGGCAGTGAATCCAATTGGTGTGCCTTTTTTTTTAAGCTGGAAAAATCTTATTTGTCTCTAGCTTTCAAATTTAAGTTTCCCATTCTCATTTATCATGCAGTCTTTAATAATAATATTGACATTTTGCATATTGGTTTAAAAAACTGCCAAGAGTGCATATTTATGTTAATATTGAGCATGAAATGTTTTCATACATTGGAACATTTGATTTTACAGATCAGTATTATCAGCTTGAACTGTTTCTGACAAGCTATTAATCTTTGAAATACTTGGTCCAATGCAAAGATGGACTGTCATCCAGGAAATGGTACCCTTGCTTCAAAGTCTCCCTCAGACAGAAATAGAACATCATTGTCTACATTTATCATCCCCTCACGCCCGCACCCTCCTTTATTACACAAGGAAAGTTTCAGTAAATGAACTGAAGTTAGGCTTCATGTTGGGTCAGCTCAGTTAAAAGCCCTAGACAATGTAAGCAAGATTCAAGACAGGTTATTGTGATGGGGTTGGGCCCTTTGGGGTGTCACCTGATGTGCTGGGGTGCCACTGAGTCAGCCTATTCTGCCAGCTTGGGTCCCCTTTACCTGGCCTTGTTCGGCTAGGCTCACAAGCTTCTTCCAGCTAAGAACACAGGCAAGACCACACCCATCTGCACAGAGAGACAGAGATACGGTCTGGAAAGATTCAGCCTTAGGGGCTTGCTCCAACACTCCCACTCCCACTCCCTTTGAGGGATACAAACCCAAAGGTTTTATGAAATTTGTCCCCACCCTCAATGTGGAGGGAGATATGCATAACTTCTCTCCCACCTGCCCCCACAGTTAGAAATTACATCAACTGGTTTATATTATACACAAGAAGTAAGTTTATTAACTACCAAAGGTGAATTTTAAGTGAATATAAGAGATAACAGACAGAACAAAGCAGATTACTGACCAAATAAAAACAAAATATGCAAGCTAAGCTCAATGTACTTAACAGGTTACAAAATGTAATTTTTTACCCTAAATATTATTTTAGCAGGTTGCAAAGTTTCTGTGGTTCAAGGTTCCAGTTATATTTCTTTTCAGACTGGACCCCTATCTCAGTCTGGACTCTCCCCTCCCACCCGGCCTTCACGTCAAGTGGCTTTAGCAGTCTCTCTCCTTGGGCACACAGGCCATGGAGAGGAGGAGTCCTGTTTGCCTTCCTCCCACCCTTAAATAGGTTGACTGTACGTTGTGTCAAAAAATATTTCCTTTTGTTTGTTTTACACCCGCTGCCTATTAATTTCATTTGCTGATTCCTAGTTCTTGTGTTATGAGAAGCAGTAAATAACACTTCCTTATTTACTTTCTTCACACCAGTCATGATTTTATAGACCTCTATCATATCCCCCCTCAGTCGTCTTTTTTCCAAGCAGAAAAGTCCAAGTCTTATTAATCTCTCCTCATATGGCAGACACTCCATGCCCCTAATAATTTTTGTTGCTCTTTTCTGAACCTTTTCCAAGTCCAATCTATTTTTTTGAGATGGGGCTGCCACATCTGAACTCACTATTCAAGATGTGGGCATACCATGGATTTATATAAAGGCAATATAATATTTTCTGTCTTATTATCTATCCCTTTCTTAATGATTCCCAGCATTCTCTTTGCTTTTTTGACTGCCGCTGCCCATGGAGCGGATGTTTTCAGAGAAATATCCACAATGACTCCAAGATCTCTTTCTTGAGTGGTAACAGCTAATTTAGACCCCATCGTTTTATATGTATAGTTGGGATTATGTTTTCCAGTGTGCATTACTTTGCATTTATCAACATTGAATTTCATTGCAACTTTGTTGCCCTGTCATCCAGTTTTGAGAGATCCTTTTGTAGATCTTCACAGTCTGCCTGGGACTTAACTATCTTGAGTAATTTTGCATCATCAGCAAATTTTGCCACCTCACTGTTTAACCCTTTTTCCATACCATTTATTAATATGTTAAATAGGATTGGTCCCTGGGGGACTCCACTATTTACCGCTCTCCATTCTGAAAACTGATCATTTGTTCCTACCCTGGCATTGAGAACTACACACTGGTACTCCTTGTGAGTTCATGCTTCTGCTTGCAGGACTAGGGCCTATAATCTCTATTTATGGATATATCAAATGGTGTATCGGTGGCTCAGTAAGATGGATATATATGTTTCCTTAGATGAAACTGTGACTCTAAAGACTTTGGGCCAATTTAGACCCGGTGTAACCAGGTGAAATGCTATTGAAGTCAATAGAATTGCACCTCCTTACGTCAGAAAATGGCACTTTATTGCAAAATGGCACTACTCTGTCCTGAAAGAGGCAATGGGACTCTGTGAGTTCCAGAATACCATTTGCTTCCCCTTGGCTTCCACTATGTATCTGACAATAAGCCATTAGAAAAATCCCAGAATGCACACAACTCAGAAATGAAGCAAAGGACCATGTGATACCTGCCCAGAATGCTACAAGCTTAGTGCACACCAGTCACCTATCACGTGTACACAATGGTGTGAACTGAAACAGGGCACAGTTGTACCATGTGTATTCTATTACAGTAGCTTATGTACTGGGCACGAGCTACCATGGTTCAACTCAGTGCACAGTAAACTTCTTGTGCAGACAAGCCCTTAGGTATATACTTCATATCTTCTCTTAAATAGCTATAAGTAATACTACTACTGATAATAATTAATAATCAAAAAGCCTTGTGTTCAGTTTTACAACTTTCATGGTAAAAATGTTAGTTACAATGACAGCTTCATTTATTAAAACTAACGCATCTGTTTATTTACTATTACTTGCAATTTAATGTCTCATCTTTCATTCTTGCTAAAGTAATAGTAGTTCCAAACAGATTGCAGTGACATAGACTGATAAAAATGTAGAGTGGGAAAGGATGTCACGATGCCATCAAGTTCAACCCCCTTGTACAGAGGCAAGTCCTATACCTATACCATCCCTGCCAAGTGTTTGTCTAACCTGTCCTTAACAACCTCCAATGATGGGCATTGCACAACCTCCATTGGAAGCCTATTTCATATCTTAACCACCCTTATAGTTAGGTTAGGTAGTAGGAAAAACTTTCTAAGTTTCCCTTTCTGCAGATTAAGTGCATTACCTCTTATCCAGCTGACATGGAGTACAATGTCCTCTTTATAATAATTCTAAACATATTTTAAGACTGTTATCAAGTCACCCCTCAGTTTTCTTTTCTCAAGACTAAACATGCCCAGGGTTGTGGGTTTTTTTTTTAAACTTTGAAGACATTGGTCAGGTTTTCTAAGCCAATTAGAGTGAGACAATTACCTCCCATGTCTTTCATATGAGACTCCTGTTAATACACCCCAGAATGCTATTATCCCCTTTTTTGCAACTGCCTTACATTGTTGACACTCATTCAATTTGTAATGCACCGTAATCCCCAAATCATTCTCAGCAGTACTACTACCTAGCCAGTCAGTCCCCATTTTGCAGTTATGCATTTGACTTTTCCTTCCTAAATGTAGTACTCTTTATTGAATTTCATCCTGTTGTTTGCAGACAAATTCTAGTTGTTTTGAATTCTAATTCTGTCCACCAAAGTACTAGCAACCCCTTCCAACTTGGTGTCATTCACAAATTTTATAAACATATTCTCCAGTCCATAATCCAACTGGGTGAAAGACAGTGAGCCCTTTGCATTGGGATACTGTTGCAAAACATTGGTAACTTTAGAGAAAACTTTTAGTAGATTGGGTTAGAAAAAAATGGTGAAACTTATTATTTGGAGTTTTCTTGAAACCTCAAAATCAAGCAGCTCTATTTTTTAACAGCCATTTACATGTCCTCTATCTTTCTTACTTTAGGTTTTATGCAGCTTCCTCTCAGTGTGGTACCTGACCACCTTACACATGAAATAAGTCAGTAGTAAAAGTCCCAAGTGGGTTTCCCTTTCTGGGATAAAAAAACTTCTGCTTAGAGTAGAGGGTTTTTTAGATTTTTTTTTTCTGCTTTGTTGCTTTGTTTCAGGATCCAGGTTTTTTTTGTTAGGGTTCTGGGGTAGAAGACACTTGTCGTTAAATACTATGCTGATTCAGTATCGTTGCAAACATATTTACATGACTGTAAGGACACACTTGTTCAAAATACTGACTGTAACTTACTCTCTAATGGCAAAGTATTATGAGCTGATTCTGCAGCCGTTATAAGCTCTAATGTCTGACTAATGCCAGTAACAGTTGTTTTGCACATTAGGATTGCATGATTTGGCAGCTTTAAAAAATCATATGGATTTAAATACAAAGTTAATTGTGTCTTTATAACTACTATAACATTGTATTTATCAATATTAGCCCTATAGCGGACATAAGTAACTGGATCATATGATTAAAACTCGCTTGAAATGCTACTTGATTTTAATATTTAAGAAAAGAATGTGCTTATTTACATAACATTTTGCAGCAAGATTGCCATTTATTGCCTCTCAATGCTTTTACAACAATAATTTCTATAATGTATGATTTTTAAAACTGCAAAAAAAAAAAAATTTAATTCCCTGAGTTCATTAAAGTATAATTAAATGACAACTGGGGTCTTAAAGGACTTCTAGCATTTTTGGTAAAATAAAAAGACAGTGTTTTATAAATTCATGGTTTAAGATATGAATTGTGGACCTAATGCTATTTTTGTTTTTGTTCTTTCTTTAATTAACTGATAAGTTCCATAATAGAGCATCAACTTGAGAAAGTTAATTTAAAGTCTACATTTTCATTTAAAGAACCAATTGCACCCAATATTGAAGACTTAATTAACTGCAAATGTTCTTTAATATTACTTGAAATCATCTTTAAGCACACAATTATTTAGGTTTGGGAGAATAGTTAAGAATACATTATTTTGTAAACCTCTAATTTGGATGTGTCACTAGTTCTCAATTTGAGTAATTCTAATGGCTTTGATACAGTTACTCCTTCTTTACATTGGTGTAAATGAGAACAGATGTGGACCCGATTATGTTAGTACATTTAAAATAGGGAATGTGGGATTACATTTTATCCCCTTCATGTTTGGGGAAAGGACAATAAACATGTTAACATTTACAAAATTATTTATTATTAACAAAAGAAAATAAAATACATGAGAACTATTTTAAAACTAGCCTGACAGATATATTATTCAGTACTGTTTCTTTCTGTTGTTATATATTTTGTTACAACCCTTGTGGGTCAAATCCAGGAGAACAGTGTGCAGATCACTCGCATAATCATATGCATTCTTATAATTATTCATGTGATTTTATTCTGGAGGTATGTGTTTACATGCATATATACAATATAATGTAGAATATACATATTTTGAAGGAAATTAGGTCCCACATTAACTGAGCAGGATATTTTGTGTCTTAACATCATTTATCATGGATATTCTTGCTGTAAATTCTACAACATCAGCTTTTCCTTCAGTAGATGGCCAATCCCAGCAGGAATCAGGAAGCCCTAGAGGCAGATGAATATGGAAAATGATTCTAAAAAAGTTAATTTATATGAACTTCAAAAACGATATGCTTCAGCTTCAGTTCAAATTTGAGGCGAGTGGTGAGATGGGTATGTTTATCTGAGGCAGTTCATTCCCCACTAATGAATTACTGAATATGCACCTAGTAAAGACGGGCAGTCGGAGTCAAGCAATTCTTCTGTGGAAGTGTCAATCTGTTTTTATCTAACTTGAACATCCTCTCATGTAAAATCCGCATAATGGGCAGATATGGGTTATATCTACCCGTCCTATTAGATCTCTTCCTGGACTCTACTGGAGAGATTCTGGAGGAGAGCAACACAAATGGTAAAAGGTTTAGAAAACCTGACATATGAGTAAAGGTTTAAAACAACTGGGCATGTTTAGTCTTGAGAAAGAGACTGAGGGGGACCAAGCACGTTTTAAAATATGTTAAGGGCTGTTATAAGAGGATGGTGATCAATTTTTATCCATGTCAACTGAAGGCAGGTCAAACAGCATACAGGATTAGAAGGTCATTACTGTGTGCTCTGTTCATTTTCTGACACCTATATTATTAAAAAATGTTTACACTGTAGCCTTGAACTCTCAGATGAGAAAAAAAGCCACAACACAAATTCTATAGTCTTCTGTAGAATATGACTCCAGTCTGTGGAAACCAAGTGTAGAATAAAACTTGAATCCTTAATTGACATATTATAAATAAATGTGACTTATAGTTTAATAAAAATGACTTACAGGTTCACTACTTGTTTATGATTTGTATCTTTTTTTCATTTAGTCATCATCATTTGTAAATATCCTTCTAGATGTTCAAAAATAAATATTCTTCCTTCCTTAACCTATTTATTAACAAAACTTTACTGTGATTCTGTTCTTTGGAAGAACAAGATAACATGGCTTGATTTTAATTACTTCCTTAATTGTGCACCAGCATTATTGGCAACGTGAGTGGGAGCATACAGACTCTGCATGGCATATCTAATTACTGGTGCAGAACTGGAAACCAGAAATTTTAAAAAAAGGAGAGTAGATTTCACAGAAAAAGTAACAAGCCACCTTTGAACCTTCCATGCACGGGGCCTGATTTGTTCCCAAATACATTCAAACTAGACCTAAGCAAAATTCAGAATTTCCATCCTGCAGGAAATACAAGGATTGCAACATTTGTGTTCATCCCAACTTGGGACAAAAAATTGAAATATCAAAATTTCCCACAGAACAAAATATTCCTAAGTGTTGATCTAGAAATGTTGAAACATTTGCATTTCTGAAACTGAATTTTTTTGGTTGTTTGTTGAAATGACCCAAAAATGTTGTTTCACCCCCTTCAACATTAAACTGTATTTCCCTGTTGTGATGCATTGCCTCATGGAAGTTGTATTTCAGGATTGTGATGTCCCCATTCTTATTCATGGGCTAGGTTCCCTGGCTTCACTACATCTCCCATGATGCAGTAGACAGCTTGGTCAGAGGGGATTCCATGATGCATCATGAGATATTTGGTCCTCCAGGGAGCCCAGGCAATAGAGAATGGAGCTCTGACCTTCAACTCCCATGAGGCAATGTGTCACAATTGGGGAATGCAGTTTAATGTTGAACTCGTTCAAAAGGAAATTTCTGGGTCAGCTCAAGAAACCAAAATATTTCAATTTTAATCTTTTTTTTTGCTGTAAAATTGTAATTTTCCTGCTGAAAATTTTGATTTTGTGAAAACTGCATTTTCCGTTTGGCTTACAATTTGGTGTATAAATTAATGTTAGACACACCCCTAGGAATGTACATCTATCTATAAACTGCTTGGATAGCCGTAATGAGTTGGTTTTTTAAAAAATGTTTTTAATGTTCCGTGTATTGGTGTATAAATGTTTAAAATAACTCTTAGTAAAGCAGCGACACTTATATTTACATTTACCTATCAATTTTTAATTGGTTGATAGTCAGTTTACAAGAGAATTTGAGTGGATAAAAATGGTTTTAAAAACAATGCAGTGTGAAACAATTTCTTTTGAAGCTCTGTGAATGGTGCTAGATTGAAAATATGGGGATTTAAGTCCTCTGGACATCTTTGCTATGAATTGAATCCACCAATTCATTTCAAGTCAGCCACAAATTAAATGGCAGTCACTATTGAAATGTACCATGTTAAAACTGGTGACCTGGAGGGGAAAGTCTTCATATCCCATTGCCCAAATTCTCCTATTAAAAAAGCCAACAAAAGCCTTTACAAACTTAAAACCCTGGGGAGAATTTAATAAAAACTGCAAATAAATATGCTCACTTCTACAATAGTGTTGTTTTCATTTGCCTTGCATTCCATCTCTGTTTGGGAAAAAAAAGTCAAAGTGGGAGAAGGCATATGAATGACAGGTCTAAAAATACAGCCCTCGCAGCAGCAGAATTGTTTAGTTTGATTTATATAAATTAATATAAAATAACGATCTCTCTTCCTTTTCCCCCTCCTAGCTGATGAATCTTACATCCTGGTCTAGTGCCAATTCACAGAAACATTTCAAAGCAATTTAAAAACTAAAAAGCAATCTTCTGTCCAGTACTTTTATTAGTTAATGACACTTTTTTCCAGTGCTTATGGCTCACATATAATGGCCCACACACAAATGACTTTTGCAAGAAAGAGAACACATCCAAAATAAGACAAAGGCAGGAATATGTTATATTTATTAAGTTCCTAAGGCAATCTATTTCTTTTTCAACTGGAACTATGTAAGCAACCGCATGCTGTATGCATTTATCTATTTGCTCCTTGCCTGACAGTATCTAAATGAAACGTTCAGTCCCAAGTTTTATTTAAACGTAGAATGTCCAAAGAAGCATCTTTGTTTATCTGAAATATATAGTACATATTTTTTTCTGTCTCTGCTTAAAGTTTGAATCTCTGGTGAGCAGCTTACTATGGCCCTGCAGTGAACACATTGCAACTGTATAAAATATCACCAGGCTGCTACTGACATTTTCTTGATAAGGTTTGCATTAAAATATATTCACAGAAATCCTGTCTTGCAAATATATCACTGCACAATCTTTATCAATTTCAAACACACTTAGTCTTTTCCATGCATAAAGCTTACAGAAACATTTGCCAGGAACAGTTATCCTAAAAGGAGGGAAGAGGGAGAGAAAAAAGGTAAAGTATTTTATAACTATCAGTTCTCTGTAGTGCCAAGATGGAGCAAAGAATAAAAGACATGATAATAAATCCTTGTTTTGTTCATTTACATTGATTTAACAGTAAATGTCTTATGCAAATTTAGAGCATTAGCATGCTCTTTTTATATACTTGCTCGTATATTCTACCTGGTTTTTCTTACTTTTCTCTTCCCTGCACTTCAGAGACAATAACTGTGGAAGGTTTTTTTTTATGCCCTTAAGAGTCTTTTATCTCATCATTTTCTGGATTGTGCAAAATACAAAAAAGCTACCGTTTACCATTTTTATTTATCAATTTTGCAATGTCACTTACTTTCACAGGGCATATGCATAACCATGGAACAATTACAGTATGTAGCAAAAGACATATACCTACACCCAATAGTTGGAAGTGATCTTGATTACATGGGGCCTGATCCTAGTCCCTCATGAGTCAATAGTGAAATGCTCATTGACTTCCACTGGAGTAGGATTTGCAACAGTGGACACTATTTTTCAAGTAACCGATGTATTCATATATATTAAGTACTGATACTTGCTGTGATAAAAATAAGGGCCAATTTTATCTCTGATGTAACTTGATTAGTTGAAAAAGAATTACGCTAGGGCATGAATTTGTCACAAGTTTTAATTTAGCTGAGGGAGGAAGGGGTCTATGTGTAATTAGGCTTGGCAAAAATCAACTTTTTTAGAATTTTGACAGATAACTGATTCTTTTTAAGCATTTTTTAAATTTTGTATTGATTTTGTATTTTCTCAGTTGCAGGCAATTGTGGGGGGCAGAAAAATGGGGAGATTGGACAATTTTATGACAGTAGGCATTGAGATTCAAAAAGTTAAAGCTTTATAACCATTACAACACAAATTGTCAGCATTATGTCAAAATACACAAAGTAAATACACTTAAATAAAACTCTAGTAAGTTCTCAAGCATAAAAAAAACACTGATACATGCTATCAGTAAATTGTGATTATTGATGGATATATTTTTTCATTGGTTTGTGTGTGTACAAGTGAAATGGATGTTTAATGACTTACCTATGAAGAATTTGATTTTTTTAAACCTATGTATAATATGTATACATAAAAGTGCATTCTGTGATTACACTGTGGCTACTTAGTGTGATGCTTGTGTCTATTTAAAAATTGTATATATTTAAATGGTCAATTGTTATGCCATATTTAGAGTTCATGTATCTTTATTTTCTATAACATACAACTACAAAATGTACTGCACATAAAGATTTTGGACCAAATTCTCTGTTCATGTAAATTGGTTCATCTGCATTTACTTCAACTGAGCTGTGCCCATATGCACCAACAGCGAATTTGACTCTGCAGTTTTCATTTTAACATTATTTAAGATGAATGGTCTTAAGTAAATCAAGTATTTGTGAAGCAAACAAGTTTGTTCAGGTAAGTCAATATTGATCCATTGCAACTTGAAAAAACCTGTAACACAGTTTCTCTATATACTGAATGCTCCTTCACCATCCTTACTTGATACAACTATAATTCTACCCTATCCTTAATTGGCAGAGCTGTAATTAAGGACTGGATAGTGTTGATGGACTCATACTAAAAACACCAGAATCAAATATTCCCCAATTTTTTGAGACATTTGGATCAATACCCATATATTGGGCCTAGACCTGACTACACAGCATTAAAAGATGTTCATGAAGAGTTTGAAAAAAAATCTTAGAAATCATTCTAAATTCAGTCTTTTTATACCCTTTTACTATTCACTGTTTGCAAATACCTGTGCATGTTTTGTGTGTGTACAAATGATTGCAGCCCGGTGTGGTGGTGCGCGCCTGTAATCCCAGCTACTTGGGAGGCTGCGGTTGGCGGATCGCTCAGGAGTTCTAGGCTGCTGTGCGCTATGTCAATCAGGTGTCTGGTGCTACTGACAGCTTGGCCAGCGGGTAGTTGGAGGACTGGCTAGAACAACACGTCTGACGTGTTGTGATCGGCGCTCTCTCTGTGAGGGCTGATAGACCGATCAGTGACAAATGATTGCAAACATTAAGTTTCTGGCCACTACACATGATTCAAGGAATATTTGTGTCATGACTCAATTATATTTGTTTTTGGTGGAAGTTGATGTAGTTTATAAAGGCTAGTTCAGAAACAATAGCATGTGACCTGACCTAAGGTGAGTAGTTAGAAATTACATCTAGTTGACTGAATATTTGGTATTAAGAGCTTTTGAATCTTCTGTGCCTCAAATATGTTCCTGAAAATGTAGCTTTTCCACAAATTTCAAATAATGATCAAAGTTGTGAAAATCATGATGTTTTCATGGACAATTTGCAATCAGAAAAAGGCCTCTCGTTAATAAATAATGAATATTCAAACTCGCTTAGGTGACCCCATCTCAGTCTAGAAAGCCATATGAAGTGTTCTATATTACCTTTCACCATTCACCTTGAGGGAAGAGCATGTGAGGGTAACAAGTTGTTTTTTTTAATTTATGTCTGAAACACAATCTCTTAATTCATCTGAAATGTGGTCTTTTGTTTAAATAAAAACTATTGATTAAGTTTACTCTGAAACTGCATTCCTCGTTTCATATAGGCTGTGGCCAGGAGCTGGAAGGGTGAGCCCCTAGAAAATAGTTGTATTGTTGCCACAAGCAGCCCATGATAGCTGACTTACAGCATACACTGTTTTGGTCCCCAGAGCGTCATATATTTGGAAGGGTGCAAAGGTGACTTACAGCTGTGAGTTCTATGCTGTACCTTTTGGAGCATCCATAAATCAACTTCTTTCATAGCTTCCATAAACATTCTGCTGGTTTGTGTCTTATAATATTCTGGATAAAAATACAGACACATCATGTCATAGATTAAACATTTTATGCTGTCCAAAATTGGGGGGAAAAGTATGGACGTTTCACCACTGCACACAACATTGATCATACACAATTAGTTATAATGTTAATATATATTGATTTCCCAAATGCACACCACTCCAGTATCCAGGAGCACCCTTACAAATATTATGGTGCACAATGAAAATCTAAAGTATGAGTCTTTCCCCTTTTTTCAATCTCAGGATCATTGATTTGAAGGTTAGAGGATTGCTCAGGCAGGACTTAACTACATAAGTAAAATGTGATGGTTTAGGTTTCAAAACTACACTCTAACTACATTCATTGAAGTCTAGTAGACTCTTGGCAGCCTGAATCTCTATTGTAAGGCCATTCCCCACACACTTAAATGCTAAACAAAATTAAAACTATTCTACTAACAGTCATTGTGTTAGAAAATTAAAACTATTTATCTATGGTAATTGCACAATCCAACTGGCCTGCTAATGCTTTACTATATAAGAATGATGATCTACTCAAACTTTGCATCCGGTTGAAGGGGATGGATTAGCAGTATCACGAAACATCAGTCAGTCCAGTCAGAATTAGTTATGGACATCCTCCTTGATGGTGACCTCACACAATGCTTGCCAAACTTATTTTTTATGTTCTGTTTCCATTAGGGAAGAGAAACCAGAAGGAGGAAGCTAACACTGTCTGCCAAACACACAGTCAAAAGACAATTCAGGGATTTAGGGATATGTTTCCAGAGGGCATGGCAACTGAAAAAGTATAGACTTGCAGGATTCAGATTAACTAATGTGGATGCACTGAAACATGGCATCTGGCATTGGCCAGTGCGAGATACTGGATACTGGATGGACCTTTGGTCTGACCAAGTATGGCCTTTCTTATGTTCTTATTTACAGAAGTTGGTTATGTACAACTGGCTCCATTTCACATGGTTCAGTTCTCTATTATAGAAACAGCTTTTTTACACTTTATCACCAAGAAATTGTGACTATAGTCATTAAAATAGGGCTGTCAAGCGATTAAAAAAATTAATTGTGATTAATCGTGCTATTAAACAATAATAAAATACCATTTATTTAAATATTTTGGGTGTTTTTTACATTTTCAAATATGTTGATTTCAATTGCAACACAGAATACAAAGTGTACAGTACTGACTTTATATTTTTTCAATTACAAATTCTTGCACTGTAAAAAACTAAAGAAATAGTATTTTTCAATTCACCTAATACAAGTACTGTAGTGCAATCTCTTTATCATGAATGCTGAATTTACAAATCTAGAATGAGGTACAAAAACCAACTGCATTCAAAAATAAAACAATGTGAAACTTTAGCGCCAACAAGTCCACTCAGTCCTACTTCTTTTTCAACCAATCACTCAGACAAAGAAGTTTGGTTACAATTTGCAGGAGATAATGCTATCCGCTTCTTGTTTACAAGGTCACCTGAAAGTGAGAACAGGTGTTTGCATGGCACTATTGTAGCCAGAGTCACAAGATTTTTGTGCCAGATGTGCTAAAGATTCATGTGTCCCTTCATGCTTCAACCACCATTCCAGAGGACATGCGTCCATGCTGATGACGGGTTCTGCTCAATAATGATCCAAAGCAGAGCAAACCGATGCATGTTCCTTTTCATCATCTGAGCCAGATGCCACCAGCAGAAGGCTGGTTTTCTTTTTTGGTGGTTCGGGTTCTGTAGTTTCTGCATCAGAGTGTTGCTCTTTAAAGACTTCTGAGAGCATGCTCCACACCTCATACCTCTCAGATTTTGGATGGCACTTCAGATTCTTAAACCTTGGGTCCAGTGCTGTAGCTATTTTTAGAAATCTCACATTGGCACCTTCTTTGCATTTTGTCATATCTGCTGTGAAAATGATCTTAAAATGAATATGTGCTGGGTCATCATCCAAGACGGCTATAACATGAAATATATGGCAGAATGCAGGTAAAACAGAATACAATTCTCCCCCCAAGGAGTTCAGTCACAAATTTAATTAATGCACTATTTTTTTTAACAAGCATCAGCAGCATGGAAGCATGTCCTCTGGAATGGTGGCTGAAGCATGAAGGGGCATACGAATGTTTAGCATATCTGGCATGTAAATATCTTGCACCAGCAGCTACAAAAGTGTCATGTGAACACCTGTTCTCACTTTCAGGTGACATTGTAAATAAGAAGCAGGCAGCATTATTGCCCATAAATGTAAACAAGCTTGTTTGTTTTAGCAATTAGCTGAACAAGAAGAGGGACTGAGTGGACTTGTAGGCTCTAAAGTTTTACATTGTTTTGTTTCATGAGTGCAGTTATGTAACAAAAAATCCTACATTTGTAAGTTACACTTTCGCGATAAAGAGATTGCACTACAGTACTTGTATGAGGTGAATTGAAAAATAATATTTCTTTTGTTTATCATTTTTACAGTGCAAATATTTGTAATAAAAATAATATAAAGTGAGCATTGTACATGTTGTATTCTGTATTGTAAGAGAAAGCAATATATCTGAAAATGTAGAAGAACATCCAAAAGTATTTAATAAATTTCAGTTGGTATTTTATTATTTAACAGTGTGATTAATCACAATTAAAAAATTAAGTTAACTGTGATTAATCGACAGCCATAATTAAAATGCTTTTATTTATAAACATTTCTCATTTTTCTATTGATATGTGGTACCTTAATGTACAAACACCACTGGAAATAATGGTGACAATAATTTGTGTTAACACTGTCACAAAGCTGAGCACTGGTAATATTGACGATGGTGTTTCCACCAGATTATATGTCTCAAGCATCAACCCACCAAAAGGATTAGCTAACTCCATTTAGGCTTTGAAAACTGTTTTTGAAATAAACTAATCTTTTCCTGGAATAATAGTTTGAAGCAATGATTGTGGATCATCTTTGGAACCTATATTGGCTCAGATCGGGATTCTTGCAGTCACCACATAGAACTCACCTCTTGTGTGATATTCCTATTATCTATGAAATATACTGCAGTACTTTTCTTTAGGCATGATGAGGATGTGATTTGCCAGCCTGAGATAAAGTTCTTACTTTAACATTTCAGTTAGAAGGTGGTTTAACTGTAGCTATTTCTTATCTCTGTCACTTCCACCTTGTGATCATCAGCTGAAATACTATCAACCATCTCAATCAATTTTAAAGCAAAGCAGCTAATGCTAATCAGACATTACTTCTTCTCCAAGGAAGAGAGGCTGGTAAATCAAACCACAAGCATTAAGTTTCCCAACACATAGCAAAAGAAGTAAAATATTAAACAAAAGAATAGTGAAAAGTATTAAAAACAAGTCAACACTCAAACATTAAGGGCCTAATCCTACAAAGCAGGCTTCACTTTTGTGCCCCTCATTTTTCCAGGTGCAACACTTTGTGGGAACTTTTTATAAACATGTAGAATTCTAACTACTATACTTGGTTGAAGAGCAAAATTAGACACTGAAGTTACACCGCTAAGTGCACCTTCAATATTAGAGTCTCTTAGCCCCTTCTGATAAACATGATCTAGAAGTCCCAATTTTTCACTATCCCTTGGAGGGTGTGGAGATAGGGAGCCACTTGGCCCCTAGCACAGTTAGAGCTGCACACGAGCAGCTTCAACTTGGCCAGCTGGCAAAAGGCCCCTCTGGGACTTATAAATGTGAAGGATTCGGTCCAGCAGAGCTTCACTTGACTATACCTTGTCCTTCCTCCTGCCCTGCTCTCAGAACCTTCCTGATATGCCCCCTTTATGTCCAGGGGAAGGGAATGGCAGCAGATAGCTATGCTGTGCAAAAGTGGCCTTAGCAGACCAAGTATGCATTTACATTTCACTACTAAATACTTAGAACCAGCAAACACTCTACTGTACATGTAACAAACATCTCTGTTACTTCCCATATTTCTGAGGTGGGGGCGGGGGGGAGAGGGAGAATACACACAAAGGAGTCTCTCTCTCTCTCTCTCTCATAAATCAGATACAAGTCTGAGCTATTTTAAAACGTAAAATTCATTTTCTATTAATTCTTTTTAACTGCCTCCAATTAGCAGCTAATCTCTGCTTAGCTGCAGGCTCCAAACTGGTAAGTATTGTGATTGAGTAAGAACTAGTTGGGCACTTTCTTTTCTTCTAGTTACGATATATAATTACTTTGGAGCTTTCCTAGACCTTCCCATGATTAGTGAGGCTTTTGGAATTCGTAGTCATAACATATATTTGTAAAAAAATTGAAAAATATTACATTGAAATAAAAGGCTGCAAATAAAAGCCCCCCCCCCCTTAAAAAAGGAAGGCAAGTTGGAGGCTGAAACTGCTGGGGTGCTATTTAAGAGAAAGGAGGGAAGGGTTGTGTGGCCACCAGCCACTTTATATTGATAATTAGCACTGGTATTGTGATCAGTCAAATTGCAGTACGGAAATGCAGAACTCATACCAGAAAGAGAGGGGAATCAGAGAGGTTGGTGGGCAGGTAGTGGCATATTCTGCTTGTGTGTGATATTCTCCCTAGAAATGATTGTTCAGGGGAGAGGAGGTAAGAAAAAGAAAGCTATGTTCATATTGTCATTTTCTGGGACTTACATTCACAGATCCCAGTGAGGAATCCCAGAGCTGCAACCAAGTGAGTGATCAGCATTCAGAGCAAGGCTTAGGACAGCAGTTGGGAAAGGGTAACAAACAAGTCTTCAGGCTTCCAGTCCACTTTTATGCTGAGCTCAGAAGTGCCAATTATTTCTTACTAACCTCCACTGTAGTCTGTACCAGGGTCAAACTGCTGAATCCCCAAAAAGAAGGCAAGGCTAGAAATAAGCCAGTCACTAAGACCATCTGATCTCATCAGTTTCAGCAAGGTCTTCCATGTGATCAATCAATACTACAAGAGTGTTTGTATTTTTCAAAGCTCTTTCATAAGTGTTCAAACACCAAACCAGTTGGTTAATAATTTCTACTCTACCCAAGATGTCAGCAGATCAACCTTTAATATCTCCTTGTATCTCACGGTTGTTGACAAAGGTCAGATCCTTTGACATTCAAAGATTGAAAGATCACATCTTACTGTTTCTAATATCATAGGGCTTAGACCTTATTCCATCATTTTAGATAAGGGATCTGAGGCAGGAGAATGGATTATTACTTTGAGGCATTTTCTATTCTATTAATTTTATGCAAGTGTTCCCCTTTGATTGCTGTTGGAATATATTCATGTATTTTATGTATGCATATGCATTATGGCAAATCCTGTTAGGAAATGCCACGTAACATCACTTATGTTAACCCATTAGCTATGGCATATCAACTTTCAGTCCAAAAACAAACTGACACATCAAGAGCAACTTTAAGTCAAGATGTGCCAAGTAGATGGATTTTTGCCTGTTACTTCTCCCAGTAGGGAGAAGAAAAATAATAATAGTAATAAGATTCATGCTGGGGCAAGTGGTAGATGAAAGCAGGAGAATTTTTCCATCACATCATCAATGGGAATTCAAAAATATGACTTCTCTACAGTCCTTACAAACAGCCACTTGAATATCTTTAGAGACTGCCACCATAAGGCTGCCAGTTTCTTTTATTGAGCTTCTTAGTCATGAATTAGGCTTGATAAAGCAGAAAAAAAAAGAATGGTAACATTTGGTGTATTTCTGGCTGACTGCATTGATTTTTGGCTTGCGGATAGATTCAGTTACTTGGTGCATTCCAAGCTTTTTGTAATTGTAATTTTGTTGGATCTCCTCATTCAATAACTTCTTAATTTCCTAATTCCTTCTGAAGTCAAAAGTGACATTGTAGGGTGTGTTTTAAAACACTGTGCATAAGGTACATTCATAAAACTTAGTAAAAATAGCAAGTTTAATGCATGCACTCAAAAACAGTGTTCTCAGTTCTGAAAATGTACATTAACTTCATTTTATCCTGAATTGGTGCTGAACAGCATGTTGACTTTAAATAGAAAACTATTGTCATTCTCTTGAGTTCTGTGCAAGCTCTGAATATATGGCATTTGAGGTCTGATTCTCCTCTCAAATCTATGACCTGTATTACTGGCTATATGAATATTTTCTGCTTG
Source organism: Chelydra serpentina (assembly GCA_037349315.1). Classification (NCBI taxonomy): domain Eukaryota; kingdom Metazoa; phylum Chordata; order Testudines; family Chelydridae; genus Chelydra; species Chelydra serpentina. The sequence continues at coordinate 57,622,521 of JBAIAC010000010.1, forward strand.
TATAAGAATTCTCCTTCATGGCAACTCCTCACCTACCTTTTACGCAACATTCCCTGCTAGGTTCTGTATGTGGAAGAAAAATCAAGTATGTAAGTGTGTCTATTAGAACGGATTGAAAAACTGATAAGACATGAACATTTGTGTTAATAAATTACTCCAGTTTAATGGGGTCATGCTATCATGACAAGTATTCATGATCCAAGAGTGGTCCTTAACGGTCTTCTCGTTTTACCAGCTCCACTGGCCAAGAGCTTCAAGTAGCCAGTGTGTTGGTGTTCACAAAAAACATGGCAAAACACTGTTTACTATCAAACTGACAGGGAGACAGGAGCAAGCATTGAAAAGAAGGACATATCCTGTTTTCAGAAAATGTTGTTACCCTATTTAGTGAGTTAAAACCTGAAATTGTTCTTTTTTCATTTATGTTAGTGCAGAATGGGTTCAATCATGGATTTCAAGAGTCAGGTTCTTTGTTTGTTGGGAGAAGTAGGGAGGGGAGGAGCCAGTAATTACTATTTCAGGGGTGACTGCATAGACATAGTTTGACTTCTATATTTGGGGAGGCAAAGGGCTTAATGCTATTAATAATAGGTATAAGTCTAACTTCTGCAACTGTTAGTGGTACTTAAATTACCGTGTACTTGAAATCACAAATGCAATTTATGTTCATTATTTAATCACCCTTAATTTTTTATTTTAACTTAATTATTTGTGATCTTCACCCGCTACTTCTTAAAAATTAACGTTAGCATAAAAACAAATTCTTCAATAAACAGAACTGAACACTTAAATGTAACCATGAATCATGTTTCCCTGGTTTCAGAGCTACATAAACATGCAATTCACACACCAAACAAATCCATCACTAAAACCTGTCCCCTCTGCCCATCTGCCTAAGCACATTCCATTGACATTTAACCTTCCCTGTTCACTCTGTCACTCACCTGGGTTTGACACAGTCAATGCTGTACACTGCACAGATGCTTGGGAAGCTGCTCAGATCTTATGTTCACTTGCTACAATGTTACTGGCGCTGATTAGAATGTGCCCCCTATGTCTAGATGCCTGTGTTTCTGGGGTGACTAGTAAAATTGAGACAGCCCCAAGCTGGAGCTCTGCTGTGACCATCAGGAACTGCTTTCCTGTCCTCCTCTTAGGCAGCCCACATGGGGAGACTGACCTGAATGCAGACAGCACCTGGTGTTGCCGATCACCCCCCTTTCCCAAATGTTCCTCTGCAGGGAGGAAGCAGGGCCAAATAGAAGTAGAAATCTGAACACCCTTTGCCCCCACGCATCACCTCTGCAATATATCCAGTTGGAGGGGCAATGTACCCCCATTGTCCCCTACAATCTCTGGCCATGGTGGCTGGTGACTAAATGTTTTGTAGACCTGGCAAAAGATTCTTACTTATAATTATTATTTATTATTCTTACTTATTTGCATTACTCAGAGGACCTAAACAGGATCAAGGTCCCATCATGCTAGGTGCACCGGCAGACACAGTTCTTCCCCTGAAAAAAATTACAAGCGAATTTGAAACAAGGTACGGCAAGTGAGCGTGACACACAAAAAAGAGGGAAAATGGGACAGAAGACTAGGGTAGCAAAAATAAGAATACAATTAGGTTAGCTATTCTATCACTTGATGGTCATAAATAATGTACTTTGTTTATCTATTTAAGATAATAAAATCTATCTCTGACTGACAAACAGCCTAGCCCTCCTTGGTTGGCTAAATCAGGGGTTCTCAACCTTTCTCTCTCTGAGTCCCCTCCCCACCCCCACCATGCAGTAATAACTCCCCGGGCCCAGCGGGGGCGGGGGGAGTGGCCAGGGCTCCAAGCTTCAGCCACTGGGTGGGGGCGGCGGGACTAGGGCCTTCTGCCCCACAGGGCAGTGTGTCTGGGGTCTCAGAGCTTTAGCCCCCATGGGGTGGGTGGGGTTTGGGGCTTCTGCCCCATTGGGTGCCAGGGCTCGAGGCTCCAGGCTTCAGCTGCGGGGCACCAGGGCTTGGCGCTCTAAGCTTTCTGCCCTGGGTCTCAGCCAGGCTAACACCGGCCCTGCTTTGCAGACCTCCTGAAACTGGCTCACGTACCTCTGGGGGAAAGATGGGGGGGTGCAGAACCCCCAATTGAGAACTGCTAGGCTAAATCACTGTCGCACAGTAGAAGTGAGTCTTGTTTTGAAGCAGAGAAGGATAGTGATATTACAGTTTAATTTAGGAAAGGCATGGCTGGAGGACAGTAGGGAAGGGTGGTCCAGTGGTGAGGTCATTTGCCTAGGCTTGGGAGACCAGGGTTCAATTCTCTGATTTGCCACAGACTTCTTGTGTGACCTTGGGCAAGTCATGTAGTCTTTCTGTACCTCAATTTTTCATCTGTAAAAGAGGGATAATAATTTGAAGATAAACACCTCAATGACTGTTAGGTGCTCAGATACTATGGTATAATACCTTAGATAGAAAGGACAGCATAGCATTAAACAGAGGGAGAAACAGCAATATAGCAAAAGTTTGTGAGAGAAACAGCAATATAGGCACTCAGAATTATGTTAGTGGTAACTGTGAGCAAGAAGAGAGAATTTAAATATACTGCATCCTAAGAAATGATGAGTTTTTGCCAATCCAATTTACTTTAGTTTTCTTAAACAACTCTGTGCTGATGAATCTGAAAAATAAAGACCCAAATTGAAGCCTAAGGCTCCATGGAATACCACAGCTCAGACTTAGAAAGTTGTATTTCTGAAAGATTGCAACTAAATTCACCTCTTTCATGGTATCTTTTACATTACACTCTTCGGAGTCATTCTTTAGGATACTGCTCACTTATATGAATATTAACATTTGTTTTAACAGGAAATCACCTTTGTTCTTGTTCTTGGCCTATGTGGTCTACCTCACATTCATTAAAATAAATCTTGGTTAATACGGCCATTTTCATGAAAAGGGTTTAAGCAGCAGGGAATCCATGTATTTAAGAAGCTTTCATGTTGTAGGCCAAGGATAATAAAAATCACATTAGTATTAACAAAGGGTGACATATCACACAGGTGTCTTGTTTTTTACAGTAGTTTTGTAGGGACAACCTTTAAGTGGATTAGCTGGGAGGAAAGAGGTGATTAGCATTTTAAATGTATAACTGTTACATTTATAAATGAAATTAGGATTGTTAGAGCTAACCAGTGCCTTCCCCAGCCTCATGATTCTGAAACCTATCTAAGCGACAAAGGGTCCTGTGGCATCTTATAGACTAACAGAGGTCTATAAGGTGCCACAGGACCCTTTGTCGCTTCTACAGATCCAGACTAACACGGCTACCCCTCTGATACTTGAAACCTATCTAAGTTACTTATATGGCTCCCATCACTGCAGTATCTGAGTGCCTCACAAGCTTGAATGTATTTACCCTCACAACACTCCTCTGAGGTACAGATGATCTCTCATCCCCATTACATATTGGGAAACAAGGCACAGAGAGGCTAAGTGACTTGCTTAGGGTCACAGAGGAAGCCTGTAGCAGAGCAAAAGCTAAATCCATTACTCCTAAGGCCCAGGCTAATGCTCTAACTGGACAAGTTAAAACTTAATATTACTGCTGTGAATCATCTAAATGCTTAAAGCTAACTGATATCACTTCAGGATGACATGCATTTTAACCTCCCTTCCCTATAATTCTTAGGTACAAATTCACACTGTCTAATCAACACCTAACAACACAAGACTACGTAAATACCAAATTTTACAGACTGTGCACCTCCTTCTTGATTGCACTGATATTTTAAGATTCATATAAACAATTCGGATAATTAAATCATTCCGTGCCAGCCTCTTATCCAGAAGCTTTAACATAGCTGAATAATTGCCCGGCAAGCATTCATGAGACAGCTCTGGGTGACTCAGTTGCTTTGCCTTTGATGTGATTTGTTACTCTCATGTATCATGCTCTGTCTATTACACTGAATGCATGGTTATAGCATCCAAAAATGTTAGTTTTATGCATTTTTCTATAGGGAATTTTTAAATAAAAAACAATCTCTCTGAGGAATACCAGAAAAGGATCTCCAATGCCATTTCACTATTGGTCAAAACATTTACTGTTTATAAGAAAACATAGTAATATGTGTATTTGTATTGTTTATTTCTTTATACTACACCATTCTGCTAATGGTAGACAGCTGATAGGACACACAGTGGAGCATTCTCTCCATCTGTTCATCTATCAACCCTTCGTTGGCATGAAACATGAAGATTTTTGTCCTTAGACTGCACTGCAAAGGCAAATGTATACTACAAAATGGTCTCAGATGTAAAAACAATATTTTATCTCTGTTGTTTCCCTGCTGGACAGAATTACACCAACCATACAGTCAGGACAATTTAAGTTGTGATTGCCACTAGCGCTTTTGTTACTCCTGCTCCTATACCACCTGATGTAGGCTCTGTCTGCTATGATGGACATAAAGAAGGATGTAAAATACCTATGTGATGTATACTAACTCTCCTTCTTTTCATAAAACACCACTGCAGTGGAAGTGATTTTAGAAGAGATCTCTGTTTCTCTATCATTGGATTATGTACGACAAGCTGTGAGTACTGTAGAAACAGCATGGCTCAGCCCCTGGAGGGAGAGACCACCTGTGTCATGCTCAGATGACTCCTTCTGGCCAGTGACCAGAGCAGCACTGATGAGCTCTGAAGTCCTCTGCAGAAGATGCAGAGCCAAGATTACATTAAGTGTGAATGAAGAGAGGAAGGGACAAAGGGGTATGCGTGTGTGGGAGAAATCCAGAGGGCCTCGAGAGAGAAGCATCTGCAACCACAAACCTTGTAATTTTGACTACTCATGTGGATAAAAAATATCCTAGGGTTTCTGGACCATGAAAAGCTGCAAACACTGGTTGCACAGAAGGCTGACCTACTGTATTCATTAGGTCTTCCTACTGTGGTAGGTAATAAAAAGGAGCCCCATATGCATGGGAGTTGCAGAGCTGTTTGTAGGGAGAAGAGCTTAAAAAGTGAGTTTTCTTCCTTCTTTGAGGACATCAATTCTCCCTGTCCTGGACTTTTCCTTTCCCCCAAATCTGGGGCTTCACTCTGCAGGCATCTGGAATTAGTACACCCAGAGCAGGAATAACACCCAGGCATTAGGATGGAGAGAGAAAGTCATAGACCATGTGTAGAAAAAGGAGTTACCTTCTTGAGAAGGAGTTCTCTACACCAGGGTTTTCAAGCTTCATTGCACCACGACCCCCTTCTGACAATAAAAGTTACTACATGACACCAGGAAGGGGGACTGAAGCCTGAGCCAGCCCCAATCCCACGACTCCATGTGAGGGGGGCAAAGCCCCAGCCCTGCCGCCCTGGGTGGACGGCCTGTAACGTTAGCCCCGCCACCCATGGCTGAAGCTGAAGCCCTCGGGCTTTAGCCACTGGCAGTGAGGCTCGGGCTTCGGCTTCAGTCCTGGGCCCCAGCAAGTCTAAACCAGCCATGGTGACCCCATCAAAACAGGGTGGTAACCCACTTGGGGTCCTGAATCACAGTTTGAGAACTGCTGCTCTACACCAATCCATTCCTCACCCCCCTTCCTTTAGGAACTCTCTTTAACAATGCTTGGGTTTTATTAGACATGGGGCAAAGCCATCAAATTTGGACCGTGCAAGCTGAGCTGTGCACTCCTAAGCTGTAGCCAAGTTAGCTGAGTATTTGTGCCAGGATGCATTGACAGGAGCTGCTGAGCGAATGGAAGGCCTGAAGTGAATGAGCTGCTTTGTAAGTATCTATCCATCCTCGGGGATTTCTAAGGCTTCTATCACCAGAGCATCTAAGCTCTGTACAATGAAAGATAGCACTGAGTACACCCTAATTAGGCTTCACATTCCTGTTCCTAATTTTTAACTTTTCTCTTCTTCCTCTTTCCTCTCTTGCGGTGGTTCATTTTCTTCTTGCCCTTTTTTTCCATCTTTGCCGTTAGTGACTGCTCATGGTGGGGAGCTACTGAAGGACATGGTTCTTGCATTTAGCTATGGACATACACTGGGTCTCAGATCAGTGATCACAGCTAAAGTTTTCCACACCTAGGGTTCCACCAGTAAGAATGCCTCAATGTCTGACAGTCTGAAAACAGGCCTATGTAATAAAACCACAATGTGCATGAGTGCTGGTAAAATACTCATAACTATTTCTTGACCCCAGTCACATGGCATGGGTCAAAGTTATGAAAGGTTGTAACTGTGGCAGGGTCAGCGGACATTGACTTTACTTGTGTTGTGCAGTCTGCTACTGGGGAAACCCAACGAGATTTTTCTGCGTCCCTTCTGGAATAATAAGCAAGAGAAGTGACTACATCCCCAGAAGGGAATCACATTTGGGAGGACATATGAGTGACAGAAAAGACTTATGATATATGAAGTGAGGAAGCAGGTAAACTCAGACTAGTTTGCTTCACCCAATAAACTGGTAAATCACCATGGAAAAGTCTTGAACCCACCAATTTAGCCTGCCTACAGCATATTATGCTAAAGAGCTACTTTTTGGCAGAGTGAATATCCTATTATTATCCTGAATGCTGCAAAAATGTGTGCAGATTTGATGCAAAATCAGGGTTGATTCACTCTGATATTAGAAAAAAAGATTAGACACCATTTCAAATTACAGTTAGTGAGTAGATGGGTTTAACACCAATAATAACCTATATTTAAAACAAATAGATTATTCAGAAATCATACAAATATATTTTTTCTATTTTGCAGCTTAAACATTTTAAAAGGTGCATTCATTTCCAATGTAATTGACACTATTTGTATGGTAGTTTCTCCCTCAGATTTTCTGTCACCGGGCATTTTGTGTGGTCATTTACTCTGGAGCAAGTGTGTGCATTGGGAGTGGGGGGAGGGGGGAAGAGAGGGAGATAGGGAGGAAATGCTATCAAATGGGTATGATGTAGAGATGCCAGTGATGACACGAGATATAAGACAGTAAAAAATCAGGCCCAGAATGAGTACCCATATTATAGAACATTTTGTATTCAAACACCAGGGAGGAAGATCTAAGGAAAAAACACATACCATGCTTTAAAGCCAGGTTTTGTGTGTCTCTAAATTGGGGTTTTGTTCCCCATTCCATTGATTTTGTGTGTGTGTGTGTGTGTGTGTGTGTGTGTGTGTGTGTGTGTGTGTGAGAGAGAGAGAGAGAGAGAGAGAGAGAGAGAGAGAGAGACCATATGTCTCAGTTTCCTCAAAGAAGTACTCTGAGAAGCTAGCAGTCTCCATGGAGATATAGTCAAACAGGGGTTTGACTCACTGTGTCTGACAGTTTATGTACCACTCTGATGATTTGGAAATCCCTGAAATACAGAGTTTATAATAGTAACATCCAGTACACAAACCTGGCTATAATACAGTGAATAATGTTACTTAGTAGCTGTGATAAAGTGTTGGAACTGGAACAAACAAAATGCTTCCTCAACACTAACAATCTCAT